>CM060938.1:897278467-907278467 GCA_030765085.1 Allium cepa | reverse complement strand
AGTCCCTCACATTGTGTTCAATTGCATGTGTTTGGAAGTGTGCATGCATGAATTAGTAATGGAAAGAAAGGAGAGTGCACGCACGCGGGGAGTATAATATGAAAGGCAAATTTGGTAGGAGAAAGCGGTATGTTCATTTGCGTATGGTTAAGGGAGAGATTTTTATGTGCACGGTAGCACGCATTGAAAAAAAAAAAGGCAAAAAAAAGAAAGGCAAAATATATATGGTCCTCGCGCATGAAAGTGGTAAGGTGGGTTGCAAATTTGTAGTAGACGAGCGTACCAAAGAAAGGAGGAAGGGGTTAGTTGATTTAATTATTATCTTAATTATGCTAATTAATTTTAATTATAATTTTTATGCTAATTACCATATAACTTTTTCATACGAGGTCCGATTCGAGCGAAACAAGTCGCGTTGCGATTATATCGACATTGTTTACGCCTTAGAGGCAAATTGGAATTTATTTGAAGTAGAAAAATTTTCAGTTTCAAATAAAGGTGAGTGTTTTAAGCGCCCACGACTTACAAAATATTTTTATGTTCATTGAATTGATATCATGAAGTCATTCAATTCCATTGACTGTCATTTGTTAATTTAAATGGACATCTTAATTGCCATCTGAATTGATTGATAAAAAAATTAAAGTTGATAGTAAAATTTGAAATTGGAATTTAATTGCCAGAAAAATACCCAATATTGATAACTATGAAATTGTTGTGATTTATATTGGCTGTTTGGATGATTGATTGTGATGGGTGCTATTGGTTGATTTTGGATATTTATTCGTTTTTATATATCCTGTTATTGTCCTGTTTATTATTTACAGTATGTAAAACTGTAGAAGAAATTATTTCGAATAAATTAAGAAATAGTTTGAAATGATATATATACCTATAACACTGTGATTTAGATTGAAATGATATATCCATCCCTGAAATAAAATCGAAATAACTGATCACTTGGCCGTAGGATAGAAAATTATATACGGACATCGATTTGGTAAAATTAAATTATTTTCAAATTTTGATATGAAATTAGTTAAATGAGTTTGAATTAATGAAGTAAAAAATCAAATTTATGGAAATCGAATTTTTTTTCGAACTTGAGCTTAAATTATGAAATTTAAATATGTTCAACAAAATTGTTTAAAAGTGAAATTTGATATTTTGAAGTTATAATTGAAATATGATCTGAGTTTCGGAAATTTATTTGCTTTAAAGATTTGGATTTTATTATAACTTTGAAATATGGCTAAGTAAACGTAATTTAAATCGGTATTTCAAAATTGAGCTAGGAGATGAATTATTTTGGAGATTTGAGTCTTGAATTGAATATTGAAGTCAAGTTTGATTTAAATGATTTAAATCGATATTTTGAAATTGAACTTGAAAGTGATATAAATTGAAATGGTTTAAAATTAGAATTGAATTGAAATTTAAGTCGTTGACTTGAATTGTTGAATCCAATTTGAAGTTAAAAATGAAAATCAAAATTGAAATTGATTTGAATGGAAATTGGAATCGAAGTTAATTCGAATTGAAATCGGAAAAGAATTGACTAAATTGAAATGGAAATTGAATTATTTTGAATTGAAAATGTGGAATCGGATTAGTTTGACTGTAAAACTATTTTCAAAATTAATTATTTTATTATATAAGCTGTTTAAAACCCTATCTTTTAGATGTTTAAGTTACTTTGATTTTCCATACTATTTTACTATATAAACCATTTTCAATGCTCAAATTATTTTGCATTAAACTATTTAAGCTATTTTAAAACTAGTTTCCAAAATTCATATTGGTCAAACAGGGAATCGTTTATATTACATCGTGGATTTAAATACGAACTGGATTAAAGTGAAGTTATAACCTAAATTGTAATTCATATTGAATTTTGTAGTGAAAATAACAAAGCGAACTACGTTGACATATTTTGAAGTAAATATGATAATTTTGAAATGAAATGGATTTTGACGTGAATATGATATTTTGATATAATGTATGAGTTGTTTTCGTAATGCAAAAGTACCAACCGGTGTGTAAAACGACGTTTGGTTATTAAAGAGACCGGGGCCTCTTATTGGTATACTCTCTGTCAATATTGGGACCACTTTAACAACTGTGTACGTGGAGTGATGATGCAGAATGAAGTTGTTGGATTTGGCATACGTTTGCTGGATTTGATGAAAGGGAACGATGATGGATAGACCCCGGCGCTTGTGCCAATTTGAAATGACTAAATCGGGACGGTATGACAGGGTTAAGCATGCTAGCTACCCCGAGCGGACATCCGTTCATCGATTTTCATGGACCCAGTCCATATTATTGCTCTAGTTGTTGGTTTTAATTGGTGCATCTCGATTTTAGGATAACCTCCCCTTGACTCGGTAAGGGATGGATGTACGCAGTAGGTGGTCATGGCTATGAGGCATTACCACCAGCCCTATGACCCAAACTGGTAGCACCCTACCTTGGGCATTGCCTCACGTGCCTTGTCGTACTTTTATCCCTATACGAGACCCGTATGATTTTGGTTTAGTGTTGTCGTATCACGACGCATCCCTGTCCACCGACGAGTTACTGGTGTTTAATATGCAAACTGTACGATAATGCTTTAAAACGCATTAAGGGGGATTAATGTGAACCCTTAACGCTAAGAAAAATATTTATTTTACTTATTAAACATTTTATATGTAGTGTATTCTACTATATGTAAATATGTCGATCGATCCTTAAGAAATGGAAAATCCTGTAATATCTCTTATGTTATTGCATCCACGTTATACACTGGATAAGAGATGTGAAATCCTGTAAACATCTCTAGCGCTATTACACGCATGTTATACGTGTTATCGATTTGACTTACATAAGGATATTTTAGTCCTGACTCAAGTGTTTTATTTTTTCATTATGCTCGGGTCAGCCCTGAGTTTTCAGCTTATTGAAGATTTATTCTGAAGGATGGAGACGAAGATGTGGTATGTTATTACTATTATTATTCCTGCATCATGTTGTCTGCTGCATTATTTATTTATCCTCGTTGTATTTGTAACTCCGATAAATGTTGTATAAATCATAATCAAATGTATAGTAAACAGTTTCATGAACTGTTTATTTGATTATTATATTTTTTCATTCCGCTGCGAGATCCTGTGTTTGTTTCTTCTTCTTTTCTTATTTTTCTTAAGTAAACCCATTGATTATCTATGTTCTGGATTATTTAAGTCATACATGTGTGTCTGCTTGGGGACCTGGCGGGTGCAGCATGACAGGGGTTCTTGCATTTGGTTTAGTAGCGAGGGGATGACTCTTACTCCTACATTTCCTTGGGTTAATTTAGTCGAGAGGCTGGCCGTAAAAGCAGAACATAGGTACGGCTGTGTGCTACTGTGGGTTTACTCACTGGCTAGTGATGGTTGAAAAGCCTAGCTGGCCCATCACAATTGGTATCAGAGCTTTGGTTTAGCGATAACCTTAGCTTTGTGGGGTTTAACTCATTAGAGATAGGGTAGTAATACCATAGAATGAGTTGTTTGAGCATATATATATGAGAGAGCTACTTGTTTACGTTATAAAATATTTTATATTGTGTTTACTTATCAGTTGAGTAGTTTATGAATTTTGTTCGATACGCGGGACGTTATGTTATCGATAGGGGTTTTTAAACACTTAAATGAGGCAAGTCAATGTAATATTGTTTAAAATATTGTAAATGAAATAATTTTAACTAAATTTTATTTATATAAATATTAAATGATAATTTTAGTGAATTTGTTGTTAGGGGATTATAATATTTAGTTATTATCGATTATTAGTTGAACTAAAATAGAATGAGTACTTTGTGAATTTTATTTTACGAAGCGTTCGATAGTTAAATTGGACCCACTGTGACGACCGGCTTCCTACGCCCAAAAATCCGGTTCGTCTTGAAGAAAGAAAGGGGTGAGAAAGTAGAAAAGGTAGAGAAGAAAGAACAACAAAATCATAATCTCACAGCGGAACGAATAAATTATAATAATTCACATAAGTATTTACATAATATACAACATCAATCAGAGTTATACAGATAATACATCACATACTAGACAGTTATAAACACCTGTCTAGTTCATACAACTCGATACAACACAAGCAAATAACTCATAGATACCAACACAGCGGAACTATATATATATATATCTACAACGCTGAAGCCTCCTGTTCCATTGCTCCTCCAGAATGCGTCAAAGCTAACCTGAATCCCTTGGCTACCCGTAAAAATTTGGGTACCCGGGGTTTACCAACTGTGACGACCCGACTTTCTAACTCCTAGAAAGACGTATCATCATTAAGAAAGAAAGGGATAGAAATAGAAAAGAATAGAAAGAAAGAATAACAATATCAGAATCTCACAGCGGAATGGAACAAAATATAATACATCACATAACTATTACATAGTTATACATACATCAGAGTCATATAAGATCATACAACAGGACTGTCATATACATATATGTCCATACATACATCCAAAATACAGCATACACGAATTACACAGCGGAACTACATATATATAGATACCTACGTCTGGTCTTCTTCCCAAAAGAGCTCCTCCAGAATGTCCACACTTCCAATACCTATCACTTGGCTACTCGTAAAAATTTGAGTACCCAAGAGTTTATGAAAACACAAAATATAAACTCCGGGTCAGACATGGGTCTGGTATGAGTAAACAGGTTAAAATTGTTTAACTTTGAAAATTATTTGAAAATAAAGGTATCACGTAAGACTCCCCAAAAATAAATACGGGTAAGTTTTTACCTTATGCTAACCAAAACATTTTATGGGAAATTCAGTGATATTATAATAGTGTCTAGGGTTTTCAAGTAAATAGAAAATAGCCGAAATTGTTACATGATTAAATTTCAGCTACTAGCCACGAAAGTGGGTAATACAAATCAAAACCGTAGGGTTTCGTAGGGAAAATGGATTTCCAACAATGGCAGGGCTACTAGGGTACCGCCCGTCACAGTACGGGGCCTAGATCACCGTACCGAGGATCACTCCCGACCCCCTACAACACAAGGCCGGAACCATTCCTTACTGAACAGTCCCGAACAAGATAACCCCGCAGTTGTGGCCAACAACTGCTCACACACCCGAAATAAAAAGGGACATCTAGACAGGGGAATATCTTGTCCTGCTTGGGCATGACCCACCTAACCTTGCTGCATCTCCCCTATTTTAGCCATTCCCGGTTGATGAGGCTTGAGGCTGTGATTACCTTTATTGAACATTATTCTTAGAATGCTCATCGTCCGCCCGACAATGTGCTGAAAGCATTCAATCCATACAAGTTCGTTCCGGGTTCGAACGAAACCGAAGGCATTATCTCGTTACACTTATTTTGGAATCACCCTCAGAGTTAACGACGATAACCCTTGCATTCTGAAACACCATCTCGATCACCATTTGATAAGTCACGACCTATCGTTTAATTTGGATCGATGTGGTTTTCGGAGAATCAAAATTGATTCTTCCGATCCCGGTCTCATCGGAATCCAAACGCCATTTTAAAGGCCAAGTTGTCTATTTAACGTAACAGTTCAATTTAATATTAAGAATTATAATAACAAATATAAAAGATAAATCATATACAGTTATCACAGATATCCATAATATATCACAACATATCACAGAAATATCATCAACAAATATCAAAGTCAATTAAACAGAATTGTCAATGCATACCAAACAGTTTAGTTTACTTAATTTATTGCTTAAGAATAACTACTTCTATTCTGCTTAATTAATTACTGATTAATTAAGCTTATTAATGAACAATTAATTAATTAATTAGTTATCATTAATTCTTTCAAATCTGAATTAATTTCTTTTAATTAATCGTCTAATGTAGCGGTTATTAATGTAACTACACATTGGACGATTAATTCAAATAATTAAGTAAATATAAACGGTTTGCTTAATTAATTTCAATGAGTTTGAGAAAGGTTATTAGTTGATGAAGAAAATTGGACGATGAGCATTCTAAGAGATATGTTCTCTAAAGATAATCGCAGCCTCAAGCCTCATCAGCCGGGAATGGCTAAAACAGGGGAGGTGCAACAAGGTTAGGTGGGTCATGCCCAAGCAGGACAAGATTTTCCCTTGTCTAGATGTCCCTTTTTATTCGGCTGTGTGGGCAGTGGGTTGCAAACAACCACGGGGTTGTCTTGTTTGGGACTGTTCAGTAAGGAATGGTTCCATCCTTGTGTTGTAGGGGGTCGGGAGTGATCCTCGGTACGGTGATGTAGGCCCCGTACTGTGACGGGCGGTACCCCAGTAGCCCTGCCATTGTATGGAATCCAAAATCCAATAAGTGCCAACGGTTTTGATTGTATTACCCACTTTTGTGGCTAGTAGCTGGAATTTAATAGATGTAACAATTTCAGCTATTTTCTATTTACTTGAAAACCCTAGACCTATTATAATATCACAGAATTTCCTATCAAATGTTTTGGTTAGTGTAAGGTAAAAACTTACCCATGTTTATGTGTGGGGAGTCTTACGTGATACCTTTTATTTCCAAAGGATTTTCAAAATTAAGCAACTTTAACCTGTTACTCACACCAGACCGATTTCTGACCTGGAGTTTATTTCTGTTTTTCCTAAACTCTCGGGGACTCAAATTTTTACGGGTAGCCAAGGGATTTAGGTTAGCTTTGATGCATTCTGGAGGAGCAATGGAGCGGGAGGCTTCAGCGTTGTAGATGTATATATAGTTTCGCAGTGTTGGTATCTCTGAGTTATTTGCTTGTGTTGTATCGAGCTGTATTAACTAGACAGGTGTTTATAACTGTCTAGTATGTGATATATTATCTGTATAACTCTGATTGATGTTGTATATTATGTAAATACTTATGTGATTAATATAGTTTATTCGTTCCGCTGTGAGATTCTGATGTTGTTGTTCTTTCTTCTCTATCTTTTCTATTTTCTCACCCCTTTCTTTCTTCATGACGATACGGTTTTCTAGGCGTAGGAAGCCAGGTCGTCTCAGTTGGTATCAGAGCAGTTATACATAGCCTACACATAAATACATATTCACCAGACATTCACAGGAAATACACACATATATATTCAACCATACTAGCATGCTAACAAAGTTTATTTCAAATTTTAGAAGTTACTCAAAGAGAATACAATATGCAGTAATTTTATTTTGCAAATGGCCAGAGAAAGGAATATATAAAGATTCACACAAATATATTAAGTATTCAAATATTAGCATGCAACATATTAAAACTTAAGAAATTTTAAAGGTGTTACTCACCTGAAAATAACAGAGAACAATTTGAAACTGAAACTGTTTGTTTGATTCCAGAAAACATGAAACTTAGTCACTAATTACAAATTAATCTAAATTACTACTTTATAAATTAGATACATAAGTCATCCATTAATTAACTTATTAATTAGTTTACTTCAATATCTTAATTATCTCTAAGATAATTAATTTTTTTTCAAAAAATGATTTAAACAAATATTAAAGTGTATTTTAAACATTACCCCATTTTGAATTTAAATTTGAATTCCATTTTGAATTTATGATTTCAAAATGATTTACCCTTTAACATTAGCCCAATTTAAATATTTATTTATAGACTTTCAAAAAGAAATGTAAAAACATTTATTACTTATATAAGAAAGCCTTTAAATTAACTACTTAATCCTTTGATAAAAATTTTGCTTTTTACATTACATTACATTTAAACTTGCTTTGGAAAACTTGGTTTTTAATTCTTGACTAAAACCCAAATTCATTTGTTTTGTTTTCTTTTACCTTGGATGCCAATGTCACAACCCATTTTTCCGTACCGATTAAAACCGACATTAAACCTCTCTTCTCAGCTGAACCGTTCGGAAAGACGAATAATGAAAGAAAGAAAGAAGGTAGAATTAGAAAGAAGAAAGAAGAAAAGAGAACAAATCAGAATCTCACAGCAGATTGACTAAATTATAATATAAACAAATCTTTACATGAAACCAAAACTGTTACTTTATATAACATATACAGGTTTTACATCAGAGTTACAACCATACAACTCAGACAGTTATATCAATCCTGTCCTTACAATCATAACCACATGACCAAAAGACTACATATACACATTACGAGAATACGTTACTGATCCAGCTCCTTCTCTGAACAGCTTCCACTCTTCCAGTGAAACCTGGAATACATATGCTCGGTCTGACCCGAGCATATAGGGAAAACACCAAGCCCGTGTCAGTCTGGTAAACCAGCATGAGAAACACACTCAACTTGATTATTAAATTTAGAAAATCCTTGAGAACAAAAGCATCTCATAAGACCACGCCACAAACAAACATGTCGGGTTTTTACCTTACGATAGCTAAAACACTTTTTATAGAAATCCTCTGATATTATAATAGGGTCTATACACAAATACTTATAAAATAGCCGAAATTGTTACATTATTAAATTCCAGCTACTAGCCACAGAGTGGGTAATACAAACAAAACTCGTACAAGGCTCGTAGGGAGAATGGATTTCCAACAATGACTAGGCACTCGGGTACCACCTGTCACAGTATGGGGCCTAGATCACCGTACCGAGGAGTACGCCCGTCCCCTGCAACACAAGGCCGGGGCTATCCCTTACTGGATAATCTCGAGTGAGATCACCCCGCGGTTGGGATCAGCAACCGCCCACTAAGCCGAAATAAAAAGGGACATCTAGACTGGAATGACCTCACCCTGCTCGGGTGCTACCCACCTAGCCTTGCTGCATAACCCCTGATTTTCAGTCATTCCCATTTGATGAGGCTTGAGGCTAAGCGCTACCTTTATAGAACATATTTCTTTGAATGCTCATCGTCCACCTGACGATGTTTCGCAAGCATTCATCCATACAAGTCCGTCCCGGGTTCGAACGGAACCGAAGTCACTATTCCTACTACATCCATTTTGAAAATATCCTCAGGATTAGTAGCGACTAGCCCTTGCACTTCACTGCTCCATCTTCGAATCCAAACACGTTTCACGAAACGTACAAACCGGATCGAAGTGGTTTTCAAGAAATAAATCTCGATCTCGGTCTCTTCAAAACGATTAGCGTATTGTCAAATAATCAACCAATACAGCGAAGTTATTTCCCATTGCAACCATTAAGCCTTGTTCACATTTCAAATCCAAACGGATTAAAATTTACTAAGAAAGCTTATTCCTTTGTGATATATATATATATATATATATATATATGAAACCATTTCTGTCCAAACATACTTATGATGTTTCCAAATATTATTCACAAGTCTAACAAAATACTCTTTATAAAGTTATTTTAAATATTAATTAAACAACATTTGTATAACATAGGTGTATATTAAAGAAGATATACTTGAAATTTATTTTAATGAAATTTATCATTTAATGAACCAATTTCAATCAATTTAATACTTGATATAATTTAAATAATACATACTTACAGAAATTATACCCTTTAAAAAGATTTTCACAATAATATATATAAACCACGCTTGATTTTTCAAAAGATTATCAATCCTTTTAATATATTCTAAAAATATATATCTTTTAACAAACTAGGTTCAAAAATCAATCAAAACAGAATATGGCTTATCAGTCTCAACGGTACTTATCAATTTACCATTCACATTTCACCATTTCAAATAGTCAATCGATTAGCTTCCATAGATTGACATTATATTTCCAAATAAGATTAATAGGGAAATAGGGAAATACAGGTACATGTATGAATATCGGTTCATAATTTAGCAATGCTAGATTCAATTACACAGATAAGATCAGATAGATGGCCTATACAATCAACAAGTGTTAAATTTTACTATTCAGTGGAATGGTGTCAGTTTCCGCTGTCAGGATGTCAATCAATTAAAAATAATCTATTATTAACACATATATTGCAGTTTAGGTACATTTGGAGAGATAAGCCATGTAAAATTTCATAACGGTAAATTCAAACGGTATTTTAATTCTGTCTGTTAGGCTTATAAAATTTTCTTATTTAATCTACACAGTAGATCGTACAACGGCGTAAGATCTAGTGATTGAATAGACCTCTTAATAACACTCTATTATACGGGAAATTATGTAATTATTTTAAAATTACATAGGCAATTGCGTCAATTCAAAAAGTGAAATGTTTATTTAATTTCTTTATCATTTCACTTATACTTATTCCCTTTTACAATTAAACTCAGGGGTCGTTAAATCATTAAATAAATTACTTATTAAAAGCTTGTCTATTTTGTCATAAAGTGGCTTATTAAATAACTTATATTATATTCAAAATGATCAACTTGCTCCCATACTTTCTTGTTATATTTAAACATAAGCAACACATTTTTTTTCATATATATATAATTATTATTTATTTTTGAACAAAAGTTTGGTTTAACACAAACACTCAGACCACTCCCTGAGTTCAAGCCTGGGAGATAATCTGTGGTCATTACTTCCACCTTACTTTTGATCACTTATTACAAATATGAATTTCAGTTAACAAAACTAAATCCAAGGCCGAAACTCAAATCCAACGTCCCATATCTTTCAACTAATAAAAACAATGCAAATCGGCCGAGCCCAATCCCTAACAACGCACAGCAAAAATCCAATTCATCATCTTCTCTACTCCCTTTTATCTCCAGATTTCACACTTCCCATCAAACACTTCCATTTCCTTGCCTCGCCGAAGATATCAACTTCGATCGACACTTCGTCATATTCGAACTCAACTCCCTACTCAACTCGACCCGAATCAAGAACAAACCCAGATCGTACCCATGCCTCAAAAAACAAAATCAAAGTTTCCCCCACCCCGTGCACGGTGTGCACGTGTACAAACCACGTCAACCCCATTTACTTGTCGCGACACCTTAGATCGATCACGCTTCATCCCTAGAAACCAATCACCGCCTCGCCGAAGTCCCCTTGCCCTTTGATAAAAATCTCGACCATTGACACCACTCCCTACAACCGTAAAACCAATCTATTCCCACTCATTGACCCACCGAACCACCACCGGCCCCTACAGGGTATGCCACCTATCCAGATTGAAAGCCACTCCAACACTCCTACTCCCTGCCAAACATCAGAGAGCTCGGTCACCTCACCATTCTTAAAATCATCATCGTTTCCACCATTTCCAAAACTACACCAAAACCCTAAATTTGGTTCGCACCGCCGAACCAAACCTAAAATCGAAAAACGGCCACGGTAAAAGCCTCCACCATGATCGCCTACTCCTATCAGAACCACCCACGTCACCCTTCTTCGCCTAAATTGTTAGAAAAATATTTTTAATTGAAAACTATTCACCTTTCGATTTTTTAACATAATCATCACTAAAAATTATGAATTAACCACTAAAAATCATATTTTCATACAAGGATTGAGATTGCATACTTAAATCCTAAAATTAAAAATATTAAATTTTGACTTTAGTCGAGTTCCCACTGTAAAACGGTACTCTCTCAAGTTACACAACACAATTCCACACAAATTTATTTTTCCCACAAACTATACTTGAAAATGAACAATTTCCTAGTTTACATCAACCTAAAATATAGCTTGGTTGAAGTGATTTTGAATTTTGCAGGCAGATTGAACACAAAATTTACAGTACAGAGAAATTTAAATTTCCAGGGTTTAGCGAATTAGTTTCTCACCTTCCACATCAATTCCAGAGACTTCAAAGCTTGAGGTAGAGATCTTGACTAAGAGTTGAAATCGAGTTTTTAAACAACTTCTCAAAATTCCTGAGTTTTGAGTTCGAATGTCAAATATTCCACTGATTCTTCTTGTTAACAGAACACTGCTTCTCCTTCTTAATCTCTCATTGCTTAAAACCTTAACAAGCTTAGTTTTCTTGAATTTATGCTTATAATTTTCAATAACTTGAATCTGAAATGGTTCAGTTATATAGATGCAGCTGCAACCGTGAACAGGGAACAGGGTAGACAAAATATATGCTGGAGTCGCCATTTTGTTTGTCTGTAAATTTGATTTTACTTCTGTTGAAAAGATTGTGAAAGAAATTACAGATTTTGTTAGATATTTTCTTACTTTCCTCGGACAATTTTTTGCCGTGATCTTTGTTTGCTTCATTACTTCCTTTACTTACAGTAATAGGTTAACTCACTTCTAATTTTCTTCTTTCTACTTACAGTAATAGGTTAACTCACTTCTTAACTATGTTGTTGTTTCTTGTTTACACAGACATCTGTACTTGGATTAGAACAAAGGCAGGTATATGTATGTGGTGATGGGAACCATTTACAAGGACAAATACTTGTATATGTATTCAGATTTGAACAAGGACAATTATATATATATATATATATATATATATATATATATATATATATATATTGACAGGAATCATTACAAAAGCATACACAGGAATTGTTTTAAGTATGTAATGGATATATTCCTTGGTTGTTGAATTAAGTGTTTGTGTTTAGGGTGAAATAAAAATTTGAAAGGTAATTTAAATTAACATTCTAATTCTTCCCGGCTTAGATTAGTATTTATTATATTATGCTTGCTTGTTTCTTGCTTACTGTAATAATTTACAGCCTCTTCTTACCATATTTTTGGAATAATGTAAATCATACATTATTAAAAATGTATGCAAATATATTCAAAATTTAAACAGTTCATAATTTACATGATTAGTCAAAATAATATTTGTATTGTTTTCTATACATTTAAAAGTAAAAATAATAAGAAACTATATTGAAATGACATTTCTTAATTTATTCATCTTAAAAAATATGTTAATTCAAACAAATATTACCAAATAACTAAAGTTTTGCCTTTGCTTTTGACCTACTTAAAATTCGCAATTGTCGTTCATACCATGAATAAAAAGCGGAAACTCAGTAAATTAAAATAACTTCTTGTCTTATTTGTTTTTATAAAGATACAAAGGGTTTTTAACCAGAACGTTACATTCTACACCAAAATATTCATATACATAAGTTACAAATAGAATGACTTCAATATTAAATACTCGGTGTTATAAAACTTCATAGTAGTATAAAATTATTATTAAATCCTTCTTATATGTATATATATAATTATATTTAAAATTTTATTTATAATATAGACATATATTATCTACGAATGTTTTCAATTACTTGTTATCTAGGTGTATATAGTTTCTCAATTATATATCCCTATTATTATACTTAAGTGTTTGTTATATAACTGAATTTATTAATTGTTATAAAATTCCTTATTCAATGTGTATATAGTTTCTTTTAACTTATCATCACACATTTACACTTTTCTGATTCAATATATACCATTATTTTAGAAATACTTAATATTTCTATTTAGTTAATACAGACAACATTGTATATATATACATATACCGGAATCTCATATCTCACTTTTACTTTATTATGGATTTTATCCAAATTCTATATACATCTCTATTTAATTTGATGTCATAAATTCCCATTCCCATCATGTGCAAATTTGTTATTTCCGATATATATATATGACTACTTGATTTTAATAAATTTGCATCCTTTAATATAGTCTATCTTAAAGAATATAATATACACATTTAATCTCTCAGACAATGCATATATGTTTTTCAAACAATCTGCACACATAATTTTTTTTCTCAAAACAAAATATGTATGAGAAATTTCATTTAAACTAATCTAAAATTTAATACATACTTGAAAATTCAAATTATGTTGATTTGGGAAATTTCATAAGATTATTAATTATTAATTTATGGAAATATTGTATATAAGAATACAATATTATGGAATATTATAAATTTATATTCACAAATCGGGATGTCTAAAATCCCGGGTCATTACATTCCTTCCCCCTTAAATGAATTTCGTCCCCGAAATTCCATAACTAATTTAGTAAAATTATCTACACAGATTAGAACAGATCAATAACAAGCCGAACCAATAAATACATAGATTCAAACTGTTTATATATTACATTAATTACCATCCAGATCATTTCTACAGCTGTTACCATCATCCATTCAACCCCACATATATATAGATATATATATTACACTACCACACATCAAATATCAAACAACCATGACGTCCCTGGGTCATAAACACCTACAAAAAGCACATCCTACTAACAACCCAACTAACTATGGACTCTCACAATCAGAGTCCTCTATTTCCGGTCCGATAATTTGATGACCTCAGCCTCACTATCAGTTTCCCAAACATCACCTGGACCCGGCTCTCCCGGAATGTAACCTCCACCATCCTCGTCCTCGACCTCTTCCTCATCATCTTCGATCTCAACGCCATTATCAAGATCCCAAATAACTGCGTCTTCATTCTCTGATTCGACAAATTCTTCATCCTCGAACTCTTCTTCTTCCTCTTCAACCTCAAACTCCTCCTCGGGCTCTTCTTCAGCTTCAAATTCCTCCTCGGGCACTTCTTTAGCTTCAAATTCCTCCTCGGGCTCTTCCTCATCTTTAAATTCCTCCTCGGGCTCTTCTTCCCTAGGCTGAGGCTGATCGATATGTTCTATTGGCATTTCCCCAGACATTGACATTTCCTGAAGACTTCCAGCCGAATCATAATCACTATCCCTACTTTTCATAAAGACTGCCCCACCCCGGCTAATACTTCGAGTTCTCTACAATAAAAATCAAAACCCAATTATGAGATCCAAAGGTTTTAGAATTCTATAAACTAAAGAATACATCAAAGGTTATATTTCAAAATTTATTCCACCTTTAAAATTTCTTTTATCCTAGATTTCTTTTTTTATAAAACCATTGTTTGAAAATAATTTAAATACATATTCGACAAAATTTTAACATCTAGCGGTACGTCTCGGTAAGATGTCAAGCTTTTGAGCTTTGAATTCGAAACAATGTGTAGTTAAATTAAAATTGTTAGGTATACAATTGTGAACCAGACAAACAAATCCCATCAGCCGCATTTTATTCTTTTCATGTTACTGTAGCTAGCATCACGCTACCTTTTTCGTTTTTTTTTGAGAAAAAAGGGGGCCGAGCGTATTAGAGAAGAATCGATCCTGTCTTCAATATAATCACGTCTCCTCTAAAAATAATAAGAAAATAAATTAACCAAGCTTCCCTCGGAAGAATATAGAACCGAGCTCCATCTTTTCAAAACTAAAAAAAAAATCATGGCTGCTGGTTCGATATTCATTCGAGATTTATGGCTGAACACAAAGCAAAGCAAAATTAAAATTTAACTAAATCCTAAACCAGTGAAATCTGCGATTTGCCGCTTTCCTTTTCTCAATTTTCGAGCGATAGATATGGGGAGAGGCTCGAAGTCGTGTGACCTTCAACGTCGTTTCTAGGGTTTCGATCTGGGTCCTCGTTTGGGCGATGAGGAGGAGATATCGTGGCGATCTGGTTCATGGTGGCATGGACTCGAGCTCGGATGTGATGGAAGGAAGAACGAGGCGTCAAGGTGCATCGATCGTTGGAGGAGGGCAGTTCGATCTAGGAGGAGGTGCTGTCAGTTTGAGGGTGCTCGCGAGAGAGTTACTGAGGTATTATTTTCATTATTAATTTAATTTAGTAAATGTTACATATACAGAAAGAAAGTATACAGCGAGTTTTAAAATTTATATTGATTTCAAAGTAGTTTTATTTAAAAATAGAATCAGCCACATATATATATATATATATATATATATATATATATATATATATATGGGACAGTAAAATAAATTCTTATTTTTTTTGTTATTCATTAAAGAGGAAAATATGTGCATAATTTTAAACTCACAATTTTTTTTTTAAATGATAAATACGGTGGTTAAATCATTAGTAATTTAATTTTAAAATGTTTGAAAGATTCTATAAAAAAATATAAATTTTTAAATCTACTAGTTTAATGTTTAAAATAATAACGGATTTGAAGATTTAATTGTTCCAATTAACTTATTTAATTATTTGGATGCTAAAAATATTCTATTAAAAAGGAAATTAGTTTAAAATAAATATGCTTGTTTAAAAATGAAATCACTGGTTAATTAAATTATAAATGGAAATTTAATTGTTTAATTGATTCGAATATTAATAAAAATTATAAATGTTTATACTAGGTTATAACCCAGGGAACCAAGTTGAATTGAAGTGGGTTGCAAACGAAAATCAAAGGTGAGTTAATCTCACTCAGTTGAAATTTAAATTTAAATGATTAAATTTAAATAATTGATTGTATGGTTGGATTGATTTATGTGATAGAGTATAGTATAATTTGAATTTGGCATATTATGTAATGCTAACGTCTGTGGATGCATGGAAAACAGGTTGGAGGGATCCAACTAGATCCCTCAACATTTATTTAAATTATTTAAATTACCCTGTTATGATGATTTGATATTTTATGATGGATTATGTTGAAATATTGAATGCGATGGTTTGATTGGATAATTGGGTATAATGAATTTCTCGAAAAATATATAACTTGGATGTTGGAAAGAAAAGAAAGGAAGTGAATTTGTAAGTAAAATAATTATGGAAATTTGAAAAAATTTAAGAATGAAATCAAAATAAAATAAAGTGACATAAGAATTCTAATTAATAAATCTTGAATATAGAAAGGATAATTTTGAATTAATAGAAAGTTAATGAATTGTAAACTCCAATGCTAATATCAAAAAGAACTAAACATTTATTTTAAATTTAAGATTTTAAATTTTGAAAGGAACAAAGAAGAAAATGGGAAAAGCCTGAAATTTGTAAATTTCAGTTAAAAGATTTAAAATGAAACAGCAAATAATAATAATAAAAATAAAGTCCATAATTAATGAATTTTGAAATGAACCGAGCAAGTAAAGAAATTTATTTCAAATAGGATGAATTGGAAATCAATTTGGGAAATTGATTTAAGTGCTTGAAGTTGAAATTTTCTCTGGATGGCCAAGTACACGTTTTTAAAAGTAAATTTGTAAATATAAATTAAATGTTTTAAAGTTGTTTAAAGAAAGCAAGTTTTGTAAAATTTATTATTTCTAATATTTTGTTTGCACAAAAAATGGGCAAACACCTCCAAGTCGTGTGATTTAGTTGAATTTATATAATTTTTAGTGATTTGGATGAGTTATGCAAATATGTAAAAAGCAGGGGCTAAAATGTAAAAGACACACAGATTTATAGTGGTTCGGCCAGAACGTGCCTACGCCCACTTTTATACGTTATTCTCCTTTTTCTTTCAGATTACAAGTACAAAGCTTTGTATACAAGTATTAAAAGTAGTTTGAAAGTTTCTTCCGTGCTTGAGCTCTCAAACTTGTCTGCCATTGTTGTACCCCTGCACCTCTATTTATAGAATGAGGCTGGGGGCAGGGGTCTTGGATGTATATAGCTGCTGGGGGGCCTGGGCTGGAGCGATCTGGCCTGGCAGCGTTTTGGTTCGGCGAGGCCTTGGTCCGGTATAGAGGTAGTGAGGGCTTGGTCCGGTGGTGGATGGGAAATGGCTTGGACCGGCAATGCGTGGAGATGCCATGGTTCGGTGAGGCTTCATTCGGCATGGAACATGGACCGGTGATAGAGTGCTCTAGTGGTAGGTGGTATGTGATTCGGCAAGAGGTGCTTGGTGTTGGTTCGGTAGATGGTGGTTCGGTAGGCTTTGGTTATGTGGTCCGGTGACGATGCTTCAGATAGGCTGGTTCGGCAGTGGTTATGTGGGGTTGGTTCGGTAGTGGTCCATCCGGTGGTGGAGAGGCATCGATGCCGAATGAGCTGCTTAGGGAGGCATGTGGTGCGGTCTAGGTTGATCCGGTATAGTGTTGGTGCGTGGATTTTACTTGGTTCGGCAAGTGGGTTGGTCCGGTGTGTGCCGGATGAGGGTTGGTTCGGCTATGCGTAGGAATGGGCTTCTGGGCCGGTGATGCCTTGGTTTGCCGAAAACACGCCCAACATTCGCCCCCCCCCAAAGTGGGGCACGTGCTTGCATGTGGCGCGCTTTGTTTTCCTGTAGTTGAGATAGCTTTTTTCGGCCTTTGGTGTGCCGAACAAGTTGGTCCGGTTGATATGCTTTGCCTATAAATAGGGGTTTTAGGCCACTGTTATCCTCATTTTGAGATAGCCGAATCAATCTGAGCTAAGCACCGGATCAATCGAATACCGAACTAGGTACGTTCTTTTTTGCCGAATGAGATTTACCGAATGACCTTAGTACCCAAAGGTTCTGACACCGAATGGTCTTGATACCGAATGAACTTGACACCGAATGAACTTGACACCGAATGTACTTGATACCGAATGGACTTTTGGTTTACATTTCCATACTCCTTGTTCTAATGCCATGTTTTTCTTGTGCCGTAGATAAATGTCTCGCAAAGCAGAAACTCGATTGTTTGCGCAAAAAATGGGCAAACACCTTCAAGTCGTGTTATTTAGTTGATTATGTGTGATTTTCAATGGTTTGGATGAGTTATGTAAATATGAAAAAAGCAGCGGTTGAAATGTAAAAGACACGCAGATTTATAGTGGTTCGGCCAGAACGTGCCTACGTCCACTTTATATGTTATTATCTTCTTTCTTTCAGATTACAAGTACAATGCTTTGTATATAAGTATATGAAAGTAGTTTGAAAGTTCCTTCCTTGCTTGAGCTCTCAAACTTGTCTGCCATTGTTGTACCCCTACCCCTCTATTTATAGAGTGAGGTAGGGGGTAGGGGTCTTGGATGTATATAGCTGCTGGCGGGCCCGGGCAGAAGCAATCTGGCCTGGTAGCGTTCTGGTTCGGCGAAGCCTTGGTTCGGCCGCGTTGAGGTCTTGGAGATATGATCCGGTGATGTTGGTCCGGTTCGGTGAAGCTTTGGGTAGGTAATAGTGGCTTTGTTTCGGAGGAGTTTGTTTTGATTCGGTAGAGAAGAGAGTGGGAATGGTCCGGATAAGGTTGGCTCGGCGTTGGGTTGATTCGGTGGCGTGTCTATGGAGTTGGTCCGGTAGTGGAGCATGTTGCTTCGGTAGCGGGGAATTGCGACCGGATGTGTATTATGCTTGCATTGCCGAATGGACATTATCCTGGGGATGCCGAATGAGCCATTGCCGAATGAGTTCTGGAATGCCGAATTTGTTCGTGTATTTGGAATGCCAAGCGATCCTTGGCTTTGCCGAATGAAGTGGAGGTTGCGAACACGGGTGAGACTGACGCTTCTTGGTCTCGAGATCTTCTGGGTAAGAATTCGCCCAACATTTGCCCCCCAAAGCGGGGCCCGTGCTTGCATGTGTCGCGCTTTGTTTCCCTGTGGTAGGAAGGCTTGTTTTGTAATGCCATGAGCTGGATGTTCATATCCTGTTGATGTCCTGCACAGGAATTTACAGTTTCATGTGATGACCGTTCGGGATTGAGGTATTCGAGATGGAGTGCGACCGTTTATGGTCAAGCGCCTAACTTCAAATGACGATCGTTCGTGATTGAGTCATTTGAGGTCAGGTGAGTGGGTCCCTGGATCGTTTGTCAGGGTGGTTTATCGCCATCTCAGAGCATGCCTAAGGATCATTCGTGACCCTGTACATGTGTCAGTAGCTTAGTCATTTCAGAATTATCAGAATCAAATATCCATTCAACCGATGAGTTTTAAAAGGATGTCAAAGTGTAAATTCTCATGACGATAGGGTTAATAGCCATTCCGAGCATGCCTGTGGACCGTCGTGGTCGTGTACATGTGTAAATGATTAACCCATGTCAGTGGGAGATTTACTACTTATTCATCGTTATCATAATTTCTATTTTATCAATAGACCCTAAAGCACGGTACTTATCTGGTTTTTGCTGGCTGAGATGGTTTCATTCAGTTTTTGGTTGGTCCGGTATGCCGAACCGGTTGGACTGGTGCTTCTGCGCTTGCCTATATATAGGGGCTACACCCCCTTTGTTAGCCTCTACCGAATCAACGAGAGCCGAATCAATCCTATACCGAATCAAGCCTTTGACGAATCAGATAGATTCGAATCACCTCGTGCCGAATCAGTCCCTTGCCGAATCAGCTTCGTATTAGGTACATGTCCTTTCGCCGAATAAACACGAAAGGTTTTTAATGCCGAACGTTTTCTTGTAAACTTCCCATGCCGAATGAACGCGATGGTCGTGTTTGACCGAATGAACTCGGTGTTTCTGAGTACCGGATGAGCGTGAAAATTCTTACGACCGAATGGGCCTTATGCCGAATGGACATGTGATGCACTGCCGAATGAACTTAGCGTTGCACTGCCGAATGAATTCGTATACCGGATGAACTTCCAATGCCGAATGGAACTACCGAATGTGGCATATACCGAATGAGACTCGGAAATTTGAACCTTGAGCGAAATCTTAGGCTTTTATACGCTTGCTTTAGATACTTGCTTGTTTATGTTTCTATACTTCTTGTTCTAACACCGTGTTTTTCTTGTGCTGCAGATAAATGTCTCGCAAAGCAGAAACTCGATCGGATAGAAAGAAGTCTAAAGGTACAGGAGGGTCTTCTTCCTCCGTGCCCCCAGCCCAACCAGAACCGGCGCAACATCGACCTGTCCCGAGGTCGTTAGTGGACGGATATGGTCCACAGGAACTTCTGGTCTCCCCTCCCGATTGCTTTCCTAGCTCCCTAAAGGAGGAGCAACTTGATGTCATATCTCGTTCATTTGGGATAGACAGGGCTCTTATGCTTTTGCCGGGGGAGGGGGTCATGCCATATGATCCCCCTGAGGGATACTTTGCTTACGGCCGATACCATTGTATGTGCGGGGCTATTCCTCCAATCAACGCCTGGATATTAAGCTTCATCACTTATCTGAAGGTGGCTCCATTCCAACTCCAGCCCAACTCTTATGCCATTTTGGTATGCTTGTATGCTATCTTCCAGAAGAGGTATGGGCGCGCCCCTTCCAACCGGGAAATACGATATCTGTACAATCTGAGGGGATACAGGAAGGGGTCCCCATATATTAGCTTGGAGTTAGCTGTTTCCTTCAAGCCGGTTTTGGATTTATACTCGAAGTATAGTATGTTCAAGAAGGAATGGTTCTTTGTCAGAGATGACTCCGTCTCTATTCGCCGATTTACCTCCGGATGTAAGTCAAAACTCTACTCATAATTCTTGTCTTGGCTGTAATTCTCTTTCTTATGCGCTTTCATTTCTTGCTAGCGACAGGTGGTTTTGCGGTTGTGGAAGATGATCGCCTAGTTCAGATAACAGCTGAAATTGAAGCTATTTCAGGGAGAGACAGATCGGCTGCTTATTTGATTAGGAATGCCAGGCTCTTGATGTACAATTTGATTCTCCCACATCAGTCCGTAGTCAAGCAGAGGGACACGGCAGAAGAGTAGGCTGCCCAGCCTAAAGGAGGGGACACGGCGAAGGGTGGCAAGAGGAAGCCCTTCGCGCAACATCCAGTCGTAGGAGGCAAGAAGCTTAAGGAGTCTGATGGCCCTTCTCCCAGTACTTTCCCGATTATCCCGGAGGAGGAAGGTGTGGAAAAGGGAGAAGAAGGCGATGTAGGAGGAGAGTTTGAGGGTGGAGGAGATGGCGATGGAGATGAAGAGTCTGAGGGTGGAAGAGATGGCGATGGAGATGGAGAGGGCAATGGTGGTGACGACGGTCAGGGCGGTAGTGGTGCTGGTGCCTTAACCTCTGGGCAAGTAGGGGAGCTTCAGGAGTGGACGGATGAGGCTCTCTGTCAGGCTTTCAGGGGAATCGGAGGGAGAGTCGGAAGCGGAGAACGCGAAGAAAACTGGCAAGGCCGTGGCTGGTGCTGATCCATCCCCTAAGGGCTCCTCAGCTAGGGTGACTCCGGCGGTGCAAGGTGAACTTTTGTCCTCTGTCGATTCCATTTACGATAGGGACTTAGAAATATTTTATGGTTCACTTCCGTCCTGGAATGAGATTCAGGACTTATTGCAGTATCCCACTCCTCCGCAGGGTTTGTATAATAGATGTGCCTTCTCACTTTTTCTTTCTTTTTAACTTAACATGTTTCTTTGATCATTGTATGTTCGTAACACTTGTTCTTTATTCCAGTGGCAGGCCAGATGGTTAAAACGTCAGATGTTCGACACCGCCTCGAACAATTCAAGTTGATGGGAGCTTCTGCGAAGCCTCCTACTGGTCGTCCTGGGGACGTAGTCAGCTACCGCCCTCTCCTTGAAGTTATCGAGGAGGGTACCCGGCAGAGGAAGAGGAAGCGTTCCTTGTTTGGTTCTGCACCCGGTCCTCAACCTCCTACTTAGCCTCCCCGAGATACCACAGAAGAGACCACGGAGTCTGTCCCCCCTCCACCTCCTTCCGTGAATCCCACTGTTATTCGTGTAAGACATCCCGACGTGCCTCGTGACCCCTTTGCCGGTCATCCGGACTTGGATCCAAGCTCTCAGGATATTTCATTTGACGAGGCCACGGGTGAGCACCTTCTTCCCCGCAACCCCATGGTACGAGTGCTTGATGAGGCCAAGTCCCTAGATCTCGATCTGCTTACTACTCGGGTAGTTACCATGGGGAACGAAGCCAAGGCTAATATTGATCGGGTGGCTGAAGAGACTAAGAGGTTAATGGAGCATCATGCTCGATTGATCAAGGCCGGGGAGGAAATTGGAAGTGCTAATATTCGGTTGCGGCTAAAGGTTGCCGATCAGGCCAAACAGCTTGCCGATCAAGCCATTCAGATTTCTCAGCACGAGGAAGCCTCCAGGCGGCTGAAAGAGACTATGGAAAAGGCTAGTAGGGCAGAGCTACGGAAGATGGAGGCCACCTGTAAGGAGTGGATTAACATGGCCATTGCGACAGTGGATGAGGTTCGGAATGCGGATCTTGAGCAGGTGGACGAACTGTCTGGGAGGCTTGAGGCCGCAGAGATGGCTCAAGTCAAGCTAAAGGAAGAGATGGAGGAGATGAGGAGGTCTCTCCAGGCTGACTGCTTGAGATACCAATCAGAGAGGGATGCTGCTGTCGCCAAGTTGCAGGTTTCCGAGGCCCGGGTGAGGGAGTTTGAGGAGAATGAGGGGATGATGGACGAGATGCTGCAGGACATGTACTTCCGCACTTGGAAGGAGGGCAGCTTGTCTTGCATGGATGACTATCCCCGGGTCATGGCCAAGGTATATCTTCGGGCTTTAGAGGAGGCCAGGGTTAATGCGGGTAAGGAGGGTGGAGAGGCTTTTAGTCTAGATGTGGTCACTGCTCAGTTCTCGAAGGAGGAGCAAGCGGCGGTGAAGGAGGGGATGCGGCTGCATGCTGCGGAGGAAGCGGGTGTGCATTTGGAGGATGAGGATCAAGCGGCGGACGTTGGTGAGTTATTTTTTTCTTTTTCTTTTCTTTCCGGGTTTCCATAACTTGATCGTTTATTGTTCGTTTAATGAGTTCCTCTTCTGAATTGGACAGGTGGAACTTCCGATCAACATGCTGGGAGCTCCGGCCCTGCTGCCAAGTAGGCTTGGGAAGTTGGTAATGAAGTGTGGACGCAGCTGGTTACTTGTCCGGATTCGGCCGCCTTTTTATTTCTTTTTATCGCTGTTTACGTTAGTCCAAAATATTGATGTGACTGTAATAATATTATTTGCAAAGAATAACTTTGTGTGATTTTATAACATAAGCTGATTTTGTTATGTTTGAATGTTGTTGTCATCTTGATGTGCTGTGTAAGAAGTATAACTATGCATACGCCTGTAATTTTAGTTATGTTTGATGCTAAGCTTTTGCTTGAAATATAATTTCATGTTTTGCAATGTTAGTGTGACGTATGAATAAGCTATAGTTACATATTTATGTACAAGATAAGAGAGTACCGCCCTTCATGTTTTAGTTGCAGGCGGTAGCCTTGAGCGTCTTGTGTAATTGATCATGGATATAGCTGAGTACCCAGTATGCAGGCTTAGATTCTCATGATTGAATGCTTCCTACTCAGTTCCCTGTACTTTAGAGTCCGTTATATAGGATAGGAGAAAAGTATTTAAATGGAATGGAAATATAGAAAAAGTAAAACTTCCAGTCACGGAAGGCCGTCGATGTGCTTAAGTTCGTGGCAAACGGGCTTTGTAGTCACTTTCCCTAGCTGTGGGTCTTTGAGACATTTGTCACCCATCTTACGCCTCTGCGGGGAGTTTTCTTTTTTACCACAGCCGCACTTAAGACACATCGGAGCCGAGATCGCGCACGGTAACTACCCGAACCATTATGGTCCGTAATCGTGGGTATTATTCGATTTACCGTGGCCGGCTAGCGTGGGTGCCGTTGGCCGTAAACTACCCTTGGCTGGCCACACCTTATGTTGGGGCTTAAAGTAGGTTCACAGTTGCCGGCGAGCCGAACGCCGTAATGAGCTGCCATCGGCAATAGTCGGCCATTATGATGACTTATAATCGGCTCATTACAAATGGCTTTGAGGGCAGTCGCGAGCAATGAGTTAACCCACAGCAGAGGGATGCTGGAGCAAAAGAGTCTCACTGGCGAGTGCATAGAATCGTAGCGTACCTGTTAGGCCTTATCCAGATGAGGCCGTGCCCTGGTGTGGCTTGAATGGAGGTGCCATAGGATTTTGTTCAACAGAAAAGGATAAAGCTTAACAAGAAGCCAAGATATAAAGGAACAAGTTAAAAAGAGACAAGATTTTTTAAAGTGGTTCGGCACGAAAATGCCTACGTCCACTGATTCTCTTTGTTAATTCACTTCATATGGGAAGTACAAGTTAAGAAAAGTATCGACGGAGGTGTCGGATGTTCCATGCCCTCTGGAACACCTCTCCGTCCACTGTTGACAAAATATAAGCTCCGTTGTGGAGATCTTTATGAATTACATATGGTCCGTCCTAGATGGGGTCCAGTGCTCCGAGGCGCGGAAAGATTCGCCTGAGGACAAGATCTCCTTCTTGCAAACTGCGATGCTTGACTTTGGAGTTGTATAGTGCTGCCACTTTTTGTTTGTGAGCTGCTGCTTTGAGTGCTGCATCGTTTCTCCTTTCCTCAATCAGATCCAAAGACATGAGGAGGAGTTCTTCGTTTTCCTCTGGGTTGTAGTGGATCCTACGGTGGGAAGGCACAATAGTCTCAACTGGGAGCATTGCCTCCGATCCATATGCCAAAGAGAAGGGAGTATGCCATGTTGATGTTTTGAAAGATGTGCGGTAGGCCCAGAGTGCCGTAGGAAGTTCGTCCACCCAAGCGCCTTTTGACTTTTCAAGTTTCTTCTTGATTAGGGTTTTGAGAATTTTGTTGACAGCTTCGACTTGTCCGTTTGCCTGGGGATAAGCTACTGATGAGAAGCTTTTGTGAATTCCATGCTCTTGGCACCAGTCGGAGAACTCTTCGCTGTCAAATTGGAGTCCGTTGTCTGATACGATCTTGAGTGGGACTCCATACCTGCACAGAATATTTTTGATCAAGAAGTTGATAACTTTTGCTGAAGATATTTTATTTAGGGGTTCCGCTTCCACCCATTTGGTGAAATAATCGACTGCCACTATAGCATATTTGGCTCCGCCTCGGCCCGTTGGCAGTTCGCCAATTAAGTCAATTCCCCATACAGCAAAGGGCCAAGGGCTGGTCATTTGAGTAATCTCATTTGTGGGTAGTCGAGGAATCTTGGCAAATTTCTGACATCTGTCTCATCTCTTGACGAAGTCTAAGGCGTCTTTTTTTAGTGTGGGCCAGTAATATCCATATCGGAGTATCTTTTTTGCCAGAGTTTGCCCTCCAGTGTGATCTCCGCAACCTCCCTGATGGATGTTTGATAAGATTTCCTTGGCTTCCCTTCCAGCGACGCATCTTAATAAGGGGCTAGAGAAGCCACGCCTATAGAGGATGCCTTCTTGTATGATGTAGCGGGAAGCTTTCCTCAAGATTTTCTTGGCTTCGTCACGCCTGTCGGGTAGTGTGCCATCTTGCAAATATTTCCGGATAGGAGTCATCCAAGTTCCTTCTTCGATTGCAGTTATCAGATTTATTTATTCGAAACTTGGGGCTAGCTGCCTTGAGATGGCCAGTGCTCCGGAAATGGTGCTATTCTTCATACTAGCTTGCTTTGCTAGTTCATCGGCCTCTTGGTTCTCTTCTCGAGGAATGTGTTTGATTAGATAGTGGTCCAATTGATCGAGCAGCAGTTTGGTTTTCCTTAGATATGCTGTGAGTCGTTCTCCTCGGGTTTGGAACTCTCCTAGTACTTGGTTGACGATAAGTTGAGAATCACTATGAAGACATAAAGAGTTGACTCCAATTTCTAAGGCAAGCTCCAATCCTGCTATTACTGCCTCATACTCCGCATCGTTGTTAGTGGCCGTGAATTCCAACCTTAATGCATAGTACAGCTTTCTTCCCCTGGGGGTGATTATCACAATTCCTGCCCCCGAGCCTTGTTCGTTCGATGCTCCATCCACAAAGAGGTTCCATTTGATGTTTTTTGCCACTTCGGATTGTTCCTTGCCTTCATTGGTAGTGAATTCGTCAATGAAATCGGCCATGGCTTGTCCTTTGATAGCGGTGAGAGGATGGTAGGTGATATCATACTGACTTAGTTCAATGCACCATTTGAGGAGTCGCCCAGAAGTGTCAGGACGATGGAGCACCTGTCTTAGCGGTTGATCAGTTAGAACTCTGATGGAGTGAGACTGGAAGTAGTGTCGCAGTTTTCGTGACGCGATCAATAAACAATACGCTAATTTCTCAAGCTTAGGATATCTGGCTTCTGCCCCTGTAAATCTCTTACTTACAAAGTAAACCGAGCGTTGTGTGCGGTCTTCATCTCTTACCAAGGTGGCGCTTAGAGCATGAGTTGATACAGCGAGGTATAGGTATAACACTTCACCTTCATTTGGAGTTGAGAGTACTGGTGGTCTCTGAAGGTGTTCGATCAGGTTAAGGAAGGCCTTTAAGCATTCATCGGTCCATTCGAACTTTCCTTTGTCTTTCTTGAGAGCTTCGAAGAAAGGGACGCACTTGTCAGTTGCTTTGGAAATGAATCTGCTTAGGGTGGCCACCTTTCCGTTTAGGCTCTGCATTTCTTTTCG
The DNA here is from genome assembly GCA_030765085.1 of Allium cepa. Lineage (NCBI taxonomy): Eukaryota > Viridiplantae > Streptophyta > Magnoliopsida > Asparagales > Amaryllidaceae > Allium > Allium cepa. The sequence goes on along the minus strand of CM060938.1, from coordinate 907,251,447 downwards.
AGTGGAAGGTATCCTTATTTCTTTTAGAGCCCGGATTTGTTCAGGGTTTGCTTCAATTCCTCTTGCGTGGACGATGAATCCTAAGAATTTTCCCGATGATACTCCGAAGGAGCACTTTAGAGGATTCAGCTTCATTCCATATCGACGAAGTACCTGAAACATCTCGCCTAGGTGGCTTACATGGTCGTCGGCTTTCCTGGACTTTACCAACATGTCATCCACATACACTTCCATAGTTCGTCCTATTAGTTCCGCGAACAACTTGTTGACGAGGCGCTGATAGGTAGCTCCGGCATTTTTGAGTCCAAAAGGCATGACTTTGTAACAATATAATCCGTGGTCAGTGATGAAGCTAGTGTAGTCTTGATCGGGAGCGTGCATGGGAATCTGGTTATATCCGGAGTATGCATCCATAAAAGATAGGAGTTCGTGCCCGGCTGTGCTGTCTACAAGTTGGTCGATTCGGGGAAGTGGGAAGCAATCTTTTGGGCAAGCGTCATTCAGGTTGGAGAAGTCAATACATGTTCGCCACTTCGCATTGGCCTTTTTTACTAGTACTGGGTTAGCGATTCATTCTGGGTAGATGGCTTCCCGTATGAAGCCATTAGCAAGTAGGTTCTTTACTTCCTCATCAAGGGCTGCTGATCGTTCTGCCCCCATACTCCTCTTTTTCTGCTTTACTGGTACCTTGTTGGGATCGATGTTCAGCATGTGGCATGCTATGTCTGGGGAGATTCCTGTCATATCGGCATATGTCCATGCAAATACATCTAAGTTATGGCGGAGAAAGTCAATGAGTTGATCTTTCAATTCCGTTTTTAGCTGAGATCCAATTTTTAATAGTCTACTTGAATCATGCTTGTCTACAGATACGAATTCCATAGCCTCTGCAGGCTCGGCGGTAGCCCCCTCCTCTTTATCCCTGGGGTCTAGTTCGTTGAAGGGATCACTGGTATATCGAAGAGGAGGGGCTTTGTTTAGTTGCTATGCTTCCAAGCTTTTCATGCAGAGAGTGGTCTCTGCATCTTTCCCTTTATTCTTTCTGCGGTTATTGCGAAGTTCAGTTACGTAGCAGTCTCGAGCGGCGTCTTGATCTCCTTCAACTTCTCCTATTCCGCTATCTGTTGGGAATTTCATCTTCAGGCACCACGGGGCTAGGACAATTTGGAAGTCAGATAAGGCTGGTCTTCCCAAGAAGGCGTTGTAGGCCGAGTGGTTTTCTATTAGCATGAACGTTTGTTTTCGCACAACGGAGCGGGGATGACTTCCTATTTCGATGAAGAGGTCAAGTTGCCTGAGGCGCATTTTTTCATCTCCAGTGAAACCGTGCAGTGGTTTGTCGCAGGGAGACACATCCTTCATTGACAGCTTCATTTTGTCGAAAGCGTGCTTGAATAGGATATTTACGAAGCTTCCGGTGTCTATTAGAATTCGAAAAACTTTAGCTGGACCGAACCAGGCAGAGATGACCATGGGATCCACGTGTGGATACTGTCTTCCTTCTAAATCATGCCTACTGAATATGATGCCGTCACTCTCTTTCCGTTTTGGGTGGCGTTCTTCGATAATGGAGTTAACATAGCCTTCAGCACTTCTAAGCGACTTGCCGTATCTTTCCATCTCTGCCCAGCTTCTGTCGGCGATGTGTGGTCCTCCCGAGATGATATGGACCACTATCTTCTCTTGACTAGAGCCACTGGTGTTGTGATTCCCTCCGCCTACTTCTGGGAGGGGTCGCTTTGAGTTCTCATTGGCAGGAGTTGGAGTACTGTTCTGACCTTTCACATAGCGTTCCAGTCTTCTTCTTATAATGTGTTCTTCGATCAAGTCCCGGAGATGGTGGCATTCATTGGTGTCATGTCCGTGGGATTCGTGGAAGCGACAGAACTTTCCAGACTTGAGTGCATTATCCGATTCTTTCTTGTGCGGGGGGCGCTTGTATCCGAGTTCACCCTGAGTGGCTAGAAAGATGTTTTCGATTGTTTCATTCAAAGGAGTGTAGGAGTCAAATCTTGGTCCTGGTCGATATTGGCGCTTTTCAACCTTCTTGCCCCCAGCGTTGTCTCTTGATTCATTTCTTCGAGCGTCCATAGCTGCAGTGGGAACCTTGTCCTGAACTGTCTTACCTTGTTGCCCTGACTGCCTCTCAGTGGCGGCGTCTTCAAGTATCATATACTTTCCAGCTTCATGGAAGAAATCAGGTAAAGTAGCTGGTTTTTCCTTAGTTAGTCTTCTGGCAAACTTGGTATCTGGGTGTACACCACTACAGAGGGCCATTAAGGTGAGCTTCTCATCTGCATCTTGAACTGCGGCCGCTGCGGCGTTGAACCGGGTTAGATATTGTTGCAGTGTTTCTCCGGATTTCTGTTTGACATTGGATAGAGAATAAGCATCCTTGGGTTGTTCCACATGGATGCGGAACTGGCTAATGAACCTTTCTTTCAACATCTCCCATGAGCTGATGGATCCTTGGGGTAGATGGCAGAACCAGGAGGTAGCTAGATCTGCTAGGAATAGCGGAAAGCATTTACACAATACCCCTTCTGTTGCTCCGCTCATGAGCATATGCTGGGTGTATCTCTGTAAGTGTACGATGGGGTCAGAAGTTCCCTTGTAAGGTTCCATGGTTGGCATTTTCCATTCCCGGGGGGTGATGGCAGTTTCGATATTGCGGGTAAAGGGGCTGGTGACCCTAGCGCCTATTCCCCGGTCCCTTTGCTCCCGTTGGACGCACTCTCTGAATAATCGTGCCATTCTTTCATCAAAATTTGGAGCGGATAGAAATGAACTTGGCTCTTCCCTGCGGGATTGATCTCGTCCAGATGGCATGTAGGGATGGTACAGTCTATCACTTCTGGCGTTGTCCAGTGGCTGTCTCTGACTGCTCGGATGCATGCTAGGACCAGCTACAGTTGCCCCTGCCTTGATCTTCCCCTGTGGGGTTCTGTTTCGAGCATTTCCATGGGGTCAACTTCGGGCTGGGTTCTAGCTCGGCTCCATTCAGCGGGGTTTCTATGATTAGGTGGCATGACTGGCTCAGCTATATCCGACCCTCGCCTGGCGCCTCCCCCACTGGGTTCGGTTCCAAGCGCTTCCTCGAGTCGGAGTTCGGGCTGAGTTCGGGCGCGGCCCCTATCATTGTTGTTCCTGTTGATAGCTTCTTCGAAGAGGGAAGACCTTTGCTGTCTCCGTGATCCTCCAGATTGAGATTCACCCCATGATTCAGTGTTGCGGTTGGATTCTTCGACATCCCTCAAGCGTGACATGAGTTGGTTCACCAAAGCTTCTTGTTGGGATGCGAAGCGGTTAGTCACTTCCACCACAACTCTGTCTAGGTCTGCCCTTGTGATTACTGTCGGTTGTTCCGCGGCAGGTGCTGTTGGAATTGCCTGATCTACATGTGGCACTGCTGCTGTAGTGGGATGGTTCTCTTGATCTGGATCCACTGGATTTGGGGCGCTGCTGGTAGCAACGTTCTTTCCCTTGTTGGCGTCTTTTCTTGGCCTGGAAGTCATGTTTCCTAGGCAATGAAGGGTGCTATGGGGAAAGAAGGTTGAATGAGGGAAGCTGAAGCTTCGGGTTCCAAGTTCTCAGTGAAAGCACCAAAAATGTTTGCGCAAAAAATGGGCAAACACCTCCAAGTCGTGTTATTTAGTTGATTATGTGTGATTTTCAATGGTTTGGATGAGTTATGTAAATATGAAAAAAGCAGGGGCTGAAATGTAAAAGACACGCAGATTTATAGTGGTTCGGCCAGAACGTGCCTACGTCCACTTTATATGTTATTATCTTCTTTCTTTCAGATTACAAGTACAATGCTTTGTATATAAGTATATGAAAGTAGTTTGAAAGTTCCTTCCTTGCTTGAGCTCTCAAACTTGTCTGCCATTGTTGTACCCTTGCCCCTCTATTTATAGAGTGAGATAGGGGGCAGGGGTCTTGGATGTATATAGCTGCTGGCGGGCCCGGGCTGAAGCAATCTGGCCTGGTAGCGTTCTGGTTCGGCGAAGCCTTGGTTCGGCCGTGTTGAGGTCTTGGAGATATGATCCGGTGATGTTGGTCCGGTTCGGTGAAGCTTTGGGTAGGTAATAGTGGCTTTGGTTCGGAGGAGTTTGTTTTGATTCGGTAGAGAAGAGAGTGGGAATGGTCCGGATGAGGTTGGCTCGGCGTTGGGTTGATTCGGTGGCGTGTCTATGGAGTTGGTCCGGTAGTGGAGTTGGTCCGGTAGTGGAGCATGTTGCTTTGGTAGCGGGGGATTGCGACCGGATGTGTATTATGCTTGCATTGCCGAATGGACATTATCCTGGGGATGCCGAATGAGCCATTGCCGAATGAGTTCTGGAATGCCGAATTTGTTCGTGTATTTGGAACGCCAAGCGATCCTTGGCTTTGCCGAATGAAGTGGAGTTTGCGAACACGGGTGAGACTGACGCTTCTTGGTCTCGAGATCTTCTGGGTAAGAATTCGCCCAACATCGATCAGATGCACGGAAGTCTAAGGGTGAAGGGGAGTCCTCCTCCGTGCCCCCAGTTCGGGCCGAACGTCCTGGGCCAGCTCCGAGATCGCTAGTAGATGGGTATGGCCCCCAGGAGCTCTTGAATTCTCCTCCCGACTGTTTTCCTAGTTCCCTCAGGGAAGAGCAGCTTGATGTCATTTCTCGTTCCTTCGGGATTGACAGAGCGCGCATGCTATTGCCGGGGGATGGAGTTATGCCAAATGACCCTCCTGAAGGGTATTTCGCTTACAGCAGATATCATTGCATGTGTGGGGCCATTCCTCCAATCAATGCATGGATAGTCAGTTTCATCACTTATCTGAAGGTGGCTCCATTCCAACTCCAGCCCAACTCTTACGTCATCTTGGTGTGCTTGTATGCAATCTTCCAGAAGAGGTATGGGCGCGCTCCTACCAACCGGGAGATACGTTATCTGTATAATCTGAGGGGATACAGGAAGGGGTCCCCATATATTAGCTTGGAGTCTGCCGTCTCTTTTAAGCCGGTTCTGGACCTCTATTCGAAGTACAGTATGTTCAAGAAGGAGTGGTTCTTCGTCAGAGATGACTCCGTCTCTATCCGTCGCTTCACCTCCGGATGTAAGTCAAAGCTCTACTTACATTTCTCGATTTGGCTGTAATTCCTTTCCTTATGTGCTTTCTTTTCTTGCTAGCGACAGGTGGTTTTGCTGTTGTGGAGGATGATCGCCTAGTACAGATGGCAGCTGAAATTGAAGCTATTTCAGGGAGAGATAGATCTGCTGCTTACATGACCAGGAATGCTAGACTCTTGATGTACAACTTGATTCTTCCACATCAGTCCGCGGTTAAACAGAGAGATACGGCGGAAGAGAAGGCTGCCCAGACTTCAGGAGGGGCCACAAAGAAGAGTGGCAAGAGGGAACCTTTTACAAAGCCTCCCGTTGTTGGAGGTAAGAAACTTAAGAAGTCTGATGGTCCCTCTCCTAGCACTTGCCCGGTTATCCCGGAGGAGGAAGATGTGGAAGAGGATAGAGGCAAGGGCGAAGGAGGCGATGTAGGAGGAGAGTCAGAGGGTGGAGGAGATGGCGATGTACAGGGCGGTAGTGGCGCTGGTGCCTTAACCTCCGGGCAAGTGGGGGAGCTTCAGGAATGGACGAATGAGGCTCTCCATCAGGCTTTCGGGGAATCGGAGGAAGAATCGGATTTGGCGGAGAAGGCGAAGAAGACTGGCAAGGCCGGGGCTGGTGCCGATCCATCCCCTAAGGGCTCCTTAGCTAGGGTGACTCCTGCGGTGCAAGGTGAATTTTTGAATTCTGCCGATTTCATTTGCGATAGGGACTTAGGAATATTTTATGGTTCACTTCCGTCTTGGAATGAGATTCAGGACTTATTGCAGTATCCTACTCCTCCGCAAGGTTTGTATAATACATGTGCCTTCTCACTCTTTTTAACTTAACATTTTTCTTGAATTATGGATCATTGTATATTCGTAATACTTGTTCTTTATTCCAGGGGCAGGCCAGGTGGCTAAAACGTCAGATGTTCGACACCGCCTCGAACAATTCAAGTTGATGAGAGCTTCTGCGAAGCCTCCTACTGGTCGTCTTGGCGACGTAGTTAGCTACCGCCCTCTCCTTGAAGTTATCGAGGAGGGTAGCCAGCAAAGGAAGAGGAAGCGTTCCTTGTTTGATTCTCCACCCGGTCCTCAACCTCCTACTCAGCCTCCCCGAGATACCACAAGACCATGTAGACCCCCATCTTGTTGAATTGAATCGAAGGATCGTATTGTGCTCGGACCCGATCTTATTCGAGAAGCTTCTGCGAAGGTTGAGCTTATCAAGAAAAGGATGAAAGCTGCTCAAGATCGTAAGAAGAAATATGCTGATAGAAGACGAAGGCCTTTGGAATTTGAGATCGGAGACTTGGTTTTTGTTAAAGTTTCCCCAATTAAAGGTGCTATAAGATTTGGAAAGACGGGAAAACTTGCTCCAAGATACATTGGACCATTTCGAGTGTTGGAAAGAATTGGAGCTGTAGCCTACAGGATTGAATTGCCGGAGCGGATGTCTGGGATTCATAATGTGTTTCATGTATCGCATTTGAGGAAATTTATTCATGATCCATCACTGGTTGTAGAACCAGTAGTTCAAGAAGATTTGGAAGTTGAACCCAATTTAACCGTGGTTAGAAATCCAGTTCAGATTGTGGATTAAGACGAGAAGCAACTCAGGAACAAAGTGGTGAAACTCGTCAAGGTACAGTGGAGTGAGGATCTCAGAGATTGTACCTGGGAAACTCTCGATAGTTTTAAGAATGCTTATCCGGATTTATGTTCGGATAACTAGTGATGTTTGTTAGAGTAGACTGTTTGTTTGTTTACTATTGTATGAATGATATGTATGGATTGTTAATATATAAGCTTTTGAATTAACTGTTGTTTAAATTTCGGGGTTGAAATTCTTTTAAGGGGGGAGGAATGTAACAACCTGGAATTTTTGATAGCATATTTTAATAAATATTTAATCTAATTTAAATCAAATACAAGCTTTTAAATTTTTAAACTGATGAGATCTTTGATATTTAACAGTTATATGTTTTATAAAAGAAAGTTTTGATTTGAAAATTTTGATGTTTCAAAATCAATTAAAAACAAAATCTGTCTTATTCACTAAAATCAAAGATTTTATATTGTTGATATTTAATCTAGTATACCTATAAAATGAAATTGAAATAATAATGTTTAAAATAGACAGATATAGAATTATTAAACATAAACATTCATAACATAAGTATAAACCATAATTATAAATTATAAGATGTAATTAAAGTAATAAATATACAAATATAAATTATAACTTGAAGTATAAAAATACAAGTATATGTTATAAATCAAATGTTTGAAAATTTAATTAACAAATAAAATACAACTAATATGCTAAAAATAACTTTTAAACAAACATATCAGAAAGTTGAAAAGTATAACCTGTATATACAAATGAATAATGCAAAGAAGACAAGACAAGCTATACACATATAAATGCTCACAAAACAAAGTCAGGCTACACTTGAAAAGAAATGTAAGCTAAGTAAGAAATGAACAGAGTAACATATGTATGCTCATTAGATTTCTAAACCAGGTTGTATAAACCTGAAAGAAAGAAAATAAAATATAAATATCTTTGTACAACACATAAGTAGTACCAGTAAACATTAATTTTATGTTATCATAATTAAGAGCATAAACATTTAATAGCATAACTTTGTGTTAAACTAGTACTGCAGCCGAAATTCTTGTAATAATTTTGTTCTGCAGAATATTACTTAGCCAATAAGAAGAAAGAATAGCAATACAAACAAATGAAACTGTCCAGTTACAACCTGTTAAGTAACTTCTTTATATACCATCAGTTCGTTTATAAAACCAAAACTAAACTTAAAGCGAACCTGAGAAGCGTTGCTATTTTTCAAACTTAGATTTAATTCAACAGCAAAACAACAGTGAGAGCTTCAGGGAATTCAACTGAAATTTCTTCAACACACCTTGCCTTCTGTTCAAATTGTTCTAGTGAGTAAACATACTTTCTAGAAATTTAAAACTTGATGCTTAGATCATGTAACCTTATGCCTGTTATATACTGAATATAAAATGCTCTGTGTTAATGTTGTTACTGGAAGTTCCATTATGGGTTAATCTTCAATACTTTAGATTTCTGAACAAGGAAAATAGATAAAGATTTATACTTTATCTTGTAAACCATTTAAACTATGATTTTTAAAACAAGATAGGATGTTTAATCTTCAATTAGAAATCTAGACCTTGTTTGATGCTTTACAGTAAGACATGGACTCTGCATATTCAAGTTTTGCAGTAAGAAATCAATACGTGCAAAAATTCAAAGACTTTAAATTGTTAATTCGAATTCATATATTAAATAAACATGCAAAATTAGGATTTTTAAAATGGAAATGATAATTTTTAGATCAAAGTTTGAGGTGCAGTTCAAAGAGAAGTCGAAAATTGATTTTTATCAATATTGGTTGATTCAACAAAATTTAATTATTGAAATTTCCTGTGAAGTAAGCTTGAAGATAAATTAACACAAGAAAAATGCCAAATTATTTTTCGAATGCATAAATTTCGAGTTTGTGATTAAAATAGGGTTTAGTTCACATTTTTATTCGGTCTGTTTAGCTCGATGATTTCTTCATCAAGGGTTGACCGAGCTCGGAGTGGTTTTGAGGGATGAATGAGGGTGACGTCGGCGACATGTGGTAGGAAGCACGACTCAAACGGTGGTCGGTGCTAGGAGGATGAGGCAATTCCTCTGTCGATGTTCAAGTTACAATTCACCCAGAGGGTATTTTTTTTGATTCCGTGGTCTTTGATTCGAGATAGCATTTGAATTCGAGCAAGTGGTCGAAGTGGAGTTTGTGGAGGCTGGCGCGAGTCGCCGGAGGCGAAGCGAGCCACCGTGCACGTGCACGGTGGTGAAGAGGTGTCTGGCGAGTACACTGGGCGGTCGCGTGTGCGTGCTCGTGGCATTTGGGTGGTTGTTTTGATTTTGTCTTCGGGTCGTATGCGTGAGATTCGCCTTTCTGTTAATCTATAACCTTACTTAAAACTGATACTTTAAAAAAAATGATAAGAAGAAAGTTACAGGAAAAAGAAGAAAGAAGGAGATGGGAGAGAGACACGGGAAAGACAGGAGGGAAACTCGAGTTTTCTCGAGTAAAGGTATTGCAGTCCCAGGGTATCTTTCTGGATGAACGTGTGTAATGATTTAGTTTTAGTATGTGTTATAACTAAGTTAAGTTAGCAATTAGTAGTTTAAGTTAATATTTGTTTTAAAGGTTTAATGAGGTACATGATGTAAAGATGGTTGGTTTATATAAAGTAATTGGAATGTAGATTAATTTATATTTGAAATTTAATTGATAACTTTAAATTAATTTTGTAATTAAAAATAAATCATATGTTAAATCAATTGAAATCTTAAGAATGTTAGCTAATCACTTAAAAGTTAATTAATAAATGATAATTAACTTAAGTGATTAATTAAAGATTATATAATTAATTAAATTGATAATAATTGATTAATTAAAGTAATTTGTGATAATTAAATAAGTAATTAATTTTAATAAGTTAGTTAATAATTAATAATTAAGAATCAACAAATTAACTGAGTAATTAAGTATCAGTTAATGAATAAAAGTTTAGTGATTAATTAATTAATTAAAGATTAGATGATTAATAAATTAATAATTAATGATAACTAATTAATTAATTGTTCATTAAAAAGCTTAATTAATCAGTAATTAATTAAGCAGAATAGAAGTAGTTATTCTTAAGCAATAAATTAAGTTAAGTAAACTAAACTGTTTGGTATGCATTGACAATTCTGTTTAATTGACTTTGATATCTGTTGATGATATTTCTGTGATATGTTGTGATATATTATGGATATCTGTGATAACTGTATACGATTTATCTGTTATATCAGTTATGTTAATTCTTAGTATTAAATTGAACTGTTAAGTTAAATAGACAACTTGGCCTTTAAAATGGCGTTTGGATTCCGATGAGACCGAGATCGGAAGAATGAATTTTGATTCTCCGAAAACCACATCGATCCAAATTAAACGATAGGCCGTGACTGATCGAATGGTGATCGAGATGGTGTTTCAGAATGCAAGGGTTATCATCATAAACTCTTAGGGTGATTCCAAAATGAGTGTAACGAGATAATGCCTTCGGTTTCGTTCGAACCCGGAACGAACTTGTATGGATTGAATGCTTTCAGCACATCGTCAGGCGGACGATGAGCATTCTAATAATAATGTTCAATAAAGGTAATCGCAGCCTCAAGCCTCATCAATCGGGAATGGCTAAAACAGGGGAGATGTAGCAAGATTAGGTGGGTCATGCCCAAGCAGGACAAGATATTCCCCTGTCTAGATGTCCCTTTTTATTTCGGCTGTGTGAGCAGTTGTTGGCCACAACTGCGGGGTTATCTTGTTCGGGACTGTTCGGTAAGGAATGGTTTCGGCCTTTTGTTGTAGGGGGTCGGGAGTGATCCTCGGTACGGTGATCTAGGCCCTATACTGTGACGGGCGGTACCCCAGTAGCCCTGCCATTGTTGGAAATCCATTTTTCCTACGAAACCCTACGGTTTTGATTTGTATTACCCACTTTCGTGGCTAGTAGCTGGAAATTAATCATGTAACAATTTCGGCTATTTTCTATTTACTTGAAAACCCTAGACACTATTATAATATCACTAAATTTCCTATAAAATGTTTTGGTTAGCGTAAGGTAAAAACTTACCCGTATTTATTTGTGGGGAGTCTTACGTGATACCTTTATTTTCAAATGATTTTCAAAGTCAAACAATTTTAACCTGTTTACTCATACCAGACCCATGTCTGACCCGGAGTTTACATTTTTTGTTTTCATAAACTCTTGGGTACTCAAATTTTTATGAGTAGCCAAGTGATAGGTATTGGAAGTGTGGACATTCTAGAGGAGCTCTTTTGGGAAGAAGACCAGACGTAGGTATCTATATATATATGTAGTTCCGCTGTGTAATTCGTGTATGCTGTATTTTGGATGTATGTATGGACATATATGTATATGACAGTCCTGTTGTATGATCTTATATGACCCTGATGTATGTATAACTATGTAATAGTTATGTGATGTATTATATTTTGTTCCATTCCGCTGTGAGATTCTGATGTTGTTATTCTTTCTTTCTATTCTTTTCTATTTCTATCCCTTTCTTTCTTAATGATGATACGTCTTTCAAGGAGTTAGAAAATCGGGTCGTCATAGTTGGACTGTAACGACCCAAAATTTCCGAGCCCAAAATTACCAGATAGTTATGGAAAAGAAGAAAGAGATAGAAGAAGAAGAACAGAAAAATCAACAACTCACACTCGCAGCGGATAAAAATGTAATAATAAATAGTAACAGTTTACAAAAGAATACTATATCTGTTGATTATATTTAATATACATCAGAGTTTCACTTAAATATACAGTCACTGAATACATACAATTATCATGTCTCATATTAACAATATTATAATACAGCAGAAATACATTACGCGATCCAGTCATCCAGCTCGCCTTCTGAGCTCCAGAACGTCCTAACCTTGAAATCTATAATACTCGGTCTGACCCGAGCATTACATCAAAGTAACACCCGGGTCAGGCTGGAAACCAGCGTGAGTAAACCCATCTAACAAAAGTCCACAACTTGTATAAACCCGGGTACTTATATCAATTTACACTTCACAAGTTGTTATAGACATCACTTGTTTCATACATCAATTTCTAAGTGCCAGAACTTAGATTATATCGTCCAATCTACTTAAATCATTCCACTACATCCTATTGATTTCACATATCGATCTATAAAAATCCAAAGTGGTTTCGGTATCTTCAAATACCCGACTCCGATCTCTTCGAATCCCATGACACCTTAACCCAAGTTCCAAGTAAATATAATTCAATTTTAACATAAGATGCCGACTTTTGCATAGTAGATTTATCACCGATAGATAACCATATTATCACTGATCAACCCAAACATATTTAATTGCAAATCATATCACAAATCAAAGATACCAAATAATCTGAGGTATTTAATATCATCCAATCATTCATAAGCAAGGTTTATTAGTCCCACCCTTTCTAATTAATTTAAATAGATAAATTAAATTATTTACTTTAATTACCCTTGAATCCTGCTTACTTAACATCAATTAATTACAAATAAATTAATCATCTTTTAATTATCATCTTCGATTACATAAAGTAACTACCCTTTTTATTTATTTCACAAATTAATCAACTCTCAATTAACTTTTTTAAGTAATTATTATTCAATAAATCACAATTAGTAATTACCCATTGAGTTCCCTCCTTAATTTATGGAAATAAGTAATTACCCTTACATAATTTGATTTCATTAAGCGATTTCCTTTAATAAATAAATCAGCATTGTATTAATAACCTAATTAATAAATCACATTAATAAATAACTCTTAAACTGATTACACAAATTAATTAGCCCACAATTAATTATCTAAATTATTTCTTCCCTGATCGCCTAAATTAATTAACTATCCTTAATACATTAAATTGTTTGCGCATCATTTAGCTTCATCATTTAGTTCACCTTTAAAATATAAAGGAGTTAACCTATTGTATGATTATCCTAAACAAACAATTTGGGAACATTTTAAAATTCTGGGAAATAAAAACTCGATTAACCCTGCTAAATTTGTAAAAGAACTTGGTTTAAAAACTTCTTTGAAACATACACACTTCTGCCAAGCTTCCAATACCAGATTCACAACAACACACAAATACCGGGTCTAACATATGAAATTCCCAAGCAAAACACGCTATACTCACGAACCATCTTCACCCATTCTCGGCTTCGAGTCATACACAGGGATATTCGAGATTTCACTCGAGAACCCCAATCTTTCACCACTTCCATAGATATACGACGTCACACGTGCACGTGCACGCGAGAACCGACCGCCTCTAGCTCTCGCCCTGATCGCCGACAGGTCGGCGATAACATCACCATTGTTTCCCACAACCCAGAAACCTAGAATTAACCCTAATGCAAAATCGAAGAATTCGACCAATACTGGAACCCACATACTCGACCAAATCCTTCGCATTCCGCCGCCACCAGTCACTAGGACCCACCGCCTTCCGTTAGAGGACTCGCCCAACACTCCTCTACCCATTCCCTTTCTCCAGCCTCACTCGATGCCATCAAGCGACCACAATCTGTCGTGAACCTCCATTGATCAAAGCATGCCCCATAACCCTAATCTGGCATCGCCACGCCACCACGAGGGTTCAGAAACCAAACTCCTATTTTTCACACGGTCACTGATTCATGACCCTCCTCCTGACATAACCCTGCTGCTGATAAACCACGCGATCGCCAGCAAGTGACCAAACATCGATTTCCTATCCACTTGAAAAATCACATTATATACGTATCTAAAAATCTTGAGACTTTTTTCAAAATTACTCATTTTTGAATTCGAATCAAGCTATAAGATCAAAACTTTAAATGTAGAAAATTGAATTTCAAACTTATGTTAATTTTTACAGAAATCTCTTGTTTTTGAAAGAATTTATAAATAAACTTATTTGGAAATATTTTTATAAGGCATCATGATTTCAATTAGAATTTCTTCAATCATCAATGCTTGGAAATACTTGAGTGATGAGTTAACATTTTTTTTATTTAGAATTTGATGGTCTGAAATTCCAGAACAGAGCCCAGGAGTGTATTACACAGTCACATACACATACAATTCCAACAAATCAAAACTATAAATCAAACAAACACATTAATAATCAAGCACAACTTGTTTGAATTAATTCTATGATTAAATATTGCATGCATAATTTACACGTACTTATATTTTAAAGGGTTTATGTTTACCTACCCTGTAGAGATAATAGAATCACACATATATATGAGAACAGACATGCACAAGTCCTTCTACTTAATTCACATTAATATATGAATTTATTCATGCATTCGTTACTTTCACATCACTACCAGAGATTATGCATCAGAATCTGATGTTAAAGAATGTAGTTTACTCACTTGTTTAAAGAACAGAAGAACAGGCTCTTCTTCTTTCCTTTTTTTCATTTTTTTTTTGGAACTTCCATGTTAATTGAAATTGATCTGAAGCTTCAGGCTTAAACTTTTCTTACTCTTGCTCTGATTACTCTTCTGGTTTGGATTTGTTGAATCTGACTTTTGTTAAGTTGATTTTTTTCTGATGCCAGATTTTATACTCTGCTTTACTTAAAATGAGAATGTTGCTTTATCTTTTACTGATATTAGTTTGAATGAAATGAAAGAAATGAGTCAATTGTAGAGGCATATATAGAGAAGTGGGCTACCTTCTATAGCAAGCTTTTGTTTGCTTTTTCTTTATATTATTTTTCTTTTGGACAGCAATCCCCTGATATGATTTGTGAAACCAATAGTTTGAGTTTTTGGACCAAGAAAAGATGTATTTTTTTAGAACAACAGCCTGCTTATTATACTTTCAATCTTCCCATATATATACAAAGATAATTATATATACACAAACATACATATCTTAGATATACTAGCATAGATTCAAACCTTAAAAAAAATATGTTACTCACTGTGTCTTTGAAGAAAGAACAAAGCCCTCAATTTGAAACAGATTCTTTTGAACTGCAAGTTGAAACCTTCTTGTTTTGCATTGATTGAATTGTTGTTTTAAATTGAGGTTTGTTTAAGTTTTTAAGATGATGCTTGCTTCAGGTTTACCCAGAATTGAATGAATAAAACTGAATGAAGATGTTGATAATTATAAACAAGTTACAGGTTGATAAATCTTGTTTTGTTCAATAGGTCAGAGATTTTTCCCTGGTTTTGGTGACTAAGCTCATATTATTACAGCTGAAGTGATATTGTATGGTATGCTTTGTGCGTTAACATTAAGTACAATTTGTCTTTATTTCATGTTTCATACTTGTATGTAAGTATATTGACTTTCTCTGTAAGCTAAGGAGGCTGAGATGATATGTATTAAAGGCAATGTTCCCTTGCAGGTTAACATAATTATTTCATTTGATATGTACATGCATATTTTTTTTATATGTACCTATATATTTGTAAGTAGATATCTTATAAATTATTATTATTAGCTTGCTTTCACAATATACAAATTTTTATGTCTAGTTTTATTTTAACTTTATACATTTGTGCTTCACTTAAAAAAAATTGCTATAGTTGTTTATATATATATATTTTATCCTATGTTGCTTACACGTCAAATCGCTTAATTCTTGCTTTTATTATTATTATTATTATTATTATTATTATTATTATTATTATTATTATTTTAACCTTCAATATTTAAATTTATTCATATGGTTTGCTTATATTTTATACTTACATTTCATATTGATAGAACTACATTTTAATTTAAACATTATCGTTCATATGTATTTATTTATCAAATGTCAAATGTTAAA
Source organism: Allium cepa (assembly GCA_030765085.1). Lineage (NCBI taxonomy): Eukaryota > Viridiplantae > Streptophyta > Magnoliopsida > Asparagales > Amaryllidaceae > Allium > Allium cepa. The sequence goes on along the minus strand of CM060938.1, from coordinate 907,235,907 downwards.
AAATGTAAAGCATTTGATTCAATTTTATAAGAAAGATTTTATTGTAAATATTATTAAGAAATTCTATTCTAAATTTCAAAAATCAAGATTCCCCTTTCGAATACAAATTTATATAACAAATGGCGATTATCTCCAGAAGATTTATTCATTTTAAAATGATCAGTTTACATTTTATTTAATTGGATTAAATATTTGTTAAAATAATAGGGCCAAAATCCAGGGTCGTCACATTCCTTCCCCCTTTGAATCTTTTCGTCCTTGAAAAGAAACGAAGCCAGAATTATTAAAATGCTTAAAATCAAATAAATTTTCTTCTATCATTTTTACTCTACTTTAAAAATCTATATAATATTAATAAAATAATTTTTTTTTATAAAATACTTTTATAACTCGATGTCTCAACCAGTCCATCCTTTTTCTCACAGAAATTCAGTCATACGTTAATCAGGCGTAGGACTGAAAATCTATAAGTACTTGGTAAACCCGTTTTCAACATCTAGTGAAAATACTTGGAAAATAATTTTATTGAAAATATAGAAATCATTTTTTTTTGAAAATAGAGGAAATATCTTTAGTGAGAATGCTCTGGAAATCATCACCCCCATCCATGGTCGCAGTTAACCCGATGGTTACTTTGCCATCTCGACAAAATCCACAGATAACTGTAGGCCTCCACGCCCCTCGATTACACCATGGAACCCACGACAGATCGCAGCTACAACTGGGGTTACGTAGCTATCACAGCAAAAACCCAAATAACTGTAGGCATCAGCGCCATCGAATTTCGCTGCCAAAATGAAACTTCTCCACTCCACTTGACCATAGATCGCAGTCTACCGATGTTGCTTTGCCTTCCTGACAAAAACAAGTGTATACTGTTGACACTCATCCTCCACACGATTTTCGCTATGGCCCCACAGTAGATCGCAGCGACATCGAGTTACACTGTCGTCACAGCTTAACCCAAATGCCCCTGTAGGCATCAGCGCCCTCGACTTTCGCTACCCAATAATCCTCAGGGACTAGTTTTGTCCGGACTCCTTACATGATCAACTTTAGAACCCCCCTTGGGGCTCAAGGCAGCACCACCCGATGGCACTCCCGAGAAGTTCATTCCAAGGGAGCGCCTTTTTTCCCAGAGCTATCATCAAAACATTTTATACTATACACATATAGTTTCTTCAAATCATACACCTAGTATGATATCATACAAAGCTCCTTTACACAAAATCGATTTATTCCAAAATCGATAATTCACAAACTAGGCTTTCCAAATTTTAATATTGATTTTACCCAAAAATCAAAAGCCTTTCCAAATCCAAAGGTTTCCAAAACCTTTTTCCAAAATCCTCATGAGATCCTTTATATATATATATATATATATATATATATATATTCAAAAATATATGATTTTAAACTTTGGATCATTCAAACTTGTATAAAATCCCTTTATACTTCAAATATTTCAAAAACAATTTTTCTTCCAGCAATAAATTCAACAAGGGGAGATTTATCTCATATAACAAAGATATACAACTTTGTTCATTCAAAACCAAATATCCCAATTTAATTTTTCTTTCCAAGATCAATTTCATTCTAATCCGTACGATGTACACTTATCATCCATACGCTATACCAACCTGATCGCTCACTCCATCACACAATTTCTCTTCCGAACTAGTATTGTCCACCCGACTTCCTAGTGCGGACTCAGATCTGGTTTCTTGATTAGAAACCGCTATTCTCCTTGCATAGCCATAACTATGATAGAGAATATCCAGAACCAATCAATAATCCGTATCCAGGTTCGCCGTCGAAAATCGAGTGAAAAATCCCAACTCGGACCGATAAACTATCTCGAAATTCTGTGCTCGAATCTGGATCAAACCACTATGCAAATAGAATAATATACATACATCCTACGTATTTATTTCCATTGATTATCAACCAAATCAATTTTCCTTTCTATTCACATTTCCTTAAATTCTCCTTCACTAATTTACAGTTGCCTTAATCCCTATTTGGATTATCACTTCAATTCTTATCTCAGTTGGGTATTTAATCAATAACAGTTTGAACTCCGACCAGTTTATATTTAGAAAAATAGCTTGAAAATTTTAGAAATAGATAAGTAATTTAAAATAATTATTAGCTTGCAAAATAACTATAAAATAGGTAACTAATTGTAAAATAGTCGAAAAATAGTTGAATAGTTTCAGAAATTTTAAATAATTGCAAAATAGTCATAGACAAAAATTAGTTTGTGAAATAGTTGAAAAATAGTAATTAGTTTAGAAAACAGTTGAAAAATGGTAAATAGCACCAAAAATAATGGTAAAACAAATATAAAATAAGTTAGCTTTAAAAAGAAGCGTTTTATATATTTAATAGCTTAGAAAAATAAGTTTGTATTAAAACAATTTATTTAAAATAGTCAAGAGTCAAACTGTTCACTTCCCCAGCAATTCAATTTAAATTTCCATTTAAATTGACCCAATTCCAATTCAAATAACTCTAAATTCCATTGGACTTGATTAATCCCCAATTCAAGTTGAATCAATCTTGATTCCTTTCCCAATTTATATCAAATTCCATTTGATTTTAATCCTGTCCACTTTAATTATAATTTCAAATTCAAATCATTTCAATTTAATCCAATTCAATTTCTCATTTAAATTTTTAAACTTATACATCTTCAATCACCAATCCACTTAATTCAAACTCAATGCAATTGGTACAAATAGAATCTAAGTTTCATCTTTAACCCATCTCGAATTTTATAAATTCGAGTTTAATTTTCAAAGGTTGGTTCAACTCTTTAAACCAAATTAACTTTTATTTAAAAAAAATTAATCAATTTAATTTCTGAGTTCAATTCTCAAAATTCCATTTTAAATTATCTTTACTTATGTATTTCAAGGTTCAAATAAGATTTCAATACAATTTTATTTTAAAATTTTAATTTATTATTAAATTTTATCTTCCAGTTTGAAGCTAGTTCTTAAACAAGTTTATTTTACAATTCAATTATTCCAATTTATTTTATTTATACAATACCATTCTCAATTTAAAGATTTTTATTAACAATAGGATGATATCATCCAATTTATTTTAAAACGTCCATCCATTTTAAATTTGCAAATCTCAAACCCGTTTTGAGATCACACAAATTCCCAATTCAAATCAACCATTTAACTTTCCAAGTTAAATTCCGATCTCATCTTGAAATTTCCAATTCTGGTTTCTTTTTCTACACTTATTTAACTTCCCCAAAGTTAAATTCTAATTTACTTCTTCCAATCAACCTTACTCAAATTGAATTCGTACTTCAAACTTCAAAATTCTTTTCCTCATATAAGTTCAAAACTTATATCACTTTGGGTTTTTACATCACACTTCAGGGGAAAATCAAAACTCAACCTCTTAGAGTTTATCTCAAATTATCTTTGATATCATGTATATCCATACATATATACATATTTATTTCTTGGCCCTCCCAGCCATATTTTAAAATTTTAAACCACCTTTGGTTTTTAATTCAAATCAATTTTCAAACAACCCATTGTTTGTAACAAGTCCCAGTTATCCAAATAATACTTATTTATTATTTTTCATTACTTTGAAACAAAATTTTCAAATTATGGGACCAGATTTAGAATTTCATTTTCAATCCATTAAATTTTAATTTGGTTGTATTTATATTTCTACTTAATTTAATTCCAATTAAAGATTTCAATTTGGTTGTATTATATTACTCCTTAATTTTAATTTCAATATTTTAACAACCAATCGTCTTAATATTTATCAGAATGAATATTCCTTTATATACAAAAATATACTTTATATAAAATCATTTAAAATCTTTATATAAGGAAATAACAAGTACGCGCTCATATATATATATATATATATATATATATATATATATATTCTCAATTCATTCTAGAGTACTACAGACTCTATTAAATGAGTAATCCCCACCAGAGCCAAGGTTCTCGCATAACCTTTCAGTTCTGATACCAACTGTGACGACCCGAGGCAGCGGCGACCGGTAGGCTTTGCAACCATCCCAGACCCACCGTGGCTCACAGTGATACCTCGGGTTTGCTTTTATGGCCAGCGTCTTGACTTGCAACCAACCCCGCAAGACCTTATACTATCCCTAGGGGCATGTAGGGGTAAGAGTCTCCCGTTCGCCACCTAACACAAAGCGAGAACCCCCTATCACGCTGTAATGTAGCAAACCCGATCCCAAACCATTGAAATATCAGATCACATTTATTCGGATTTAAATATTAAACCGTTGAAATATCTATTCTCTCAAAAAGAGATATGTTCTAATAATAAATATATATAAATATATATATATATATATACTAACATATCTCTTAGAATAAATATACTACTTAATAACCGCTGCTGTCTAAGATTCAGATCTGTTTGCTTTGAGATCCGAGTTTCTCGAAGAGCTTTGGATTAGGTACTCTTTGGCTTCTGAGTCAGCAGTGGAGTTTAGAAGCTGCAGAGTGATTCCATTTCTTCGATGGATTGGCCACATAGGTGTAAGCTATTCTGTTTAGTAAAGAGAGAGCGGTATCTTTGGAATTAGGCTGGATTGATCGCAAAAGTGACTTGCGATAGTTTGAGTGTTCTCTTGTGTTTCAGAAATTTTTCTGGATGTCTTCTGGAAGTCAGAGATTCGCTAACATTTAGAGATTGATTTTGGTATCAACTGGATTTCAAAAGTGGTACCGAAGGTTCAGCTCAGTAATAGGATGATTTTTGAGTTTAGTGAAGCACTCGGATTTTGAAGGAACTTCTGAGTTTTATTTTTTGGATATGTGAACTTTATTTTTGGAATGTGTTGTCCAGTCTGTGTTCGACTTTGGCATTTTCATCTATCCAGTCAGAGTTGCGCAGTGGAAGCATGGTGGCAGCTGTTTTAGTTGGAAAGCAATTGGATGTTATAGTGTTTGGATTGGAGAGTTCTACAGGAAATTTTTCAGGATCTTAAGGCCAGATTGGAGTGCACCTGTTTTATCTTTTCCAGATGAGAGAAGTGAGTTCTGTTTTCTGTTTTGGAATAGAGTTCTGAGTTTGGTTGATATTGGAAAGATCATTTTGTTGGATTGTTTTGGTCCGGATTGTTTCTAAGGACATCAACAAGAGTTGAGCTAATCAGTAAAGATGTAGGCAGCACAGGATCGTCCGTGGAGTTTTGTGGATAAGAGACGAAGGAATTGGGATTTCGAAGTCGGAGATTTGATTTTGGATAAGAGTTTGTTCTTCAGGATTGAATTGTCAGTTTGGATAACTGAGATTCGTTGTGTTTCACGTATCTCTGAGGGAGTACGTGTAAGATCTATCTCTGGTTATAGAATCAGCAGTTCAGGGAGTTTTGTTTGTTGTGTCAGACTTGCCTATAGTCTGATATCCTGTCTTGTTTCGTAGATCTAGATGAGTGGGCTCTGTAACTCAGTAGTATTTTTGTTTGGATTCTATAGAGCAAGTAACCCAGTATTTATACTTGGGAAAACTCGAGAAAATTCTATCCGGAATTTTGTCTGGATAGTTAGATTTGTTGATTAGATAAATTGGTTGCTATGGTTGTTAGATAATGATTGATATATGCTTGTGTTTCAAAATTAAATTTTTAATTGGATTATTAAATAACCTTTATTTTAAATTTCGGGGACGAAATTCTTTTAAGAGGGGAGGAATGTGACATCCCGGAAATTTGGGGCAATATCAATTTAATAATCTACATTAAAAATTAAATTGATTTGATAATATTTGTTAATAATATTTAAATTGATTTAATAATGTTCTTTTAAAATAAATATTTAACTAATGTTTTATCTTTAAAAAGCTAGTAAATTGTTTTCTAATAATAAATATATATAAATATAAATATATTTGTGTATAATCTAAAGATCAATTTTAAAATTTAATAAATAAGAATTTGTTTTATAATTCTAATATTTTTGGTAATTAGTAATTTGATTTAATTTAATATTAAGCTATTAAATAATCATATAGCTTTAAAATACTTAAGATTTAAGATAATTTGTTTAAAATTATTTAGCTTAAATTTAAATTTAACAAAAGGTTTGTTTATTCTGTTTTAAATTTAGCTTGATAAAAATAAGTAGTTTATTAATAAAGAGATAAATTCTTTTATAAATCATTTTAATTTAATAATAAGTTTTATTAATAATATAATGTTTTAACAAGTTTATAAATGGAAATTGTTATATATGTGTGTTTGAATGAAAGTATGATTTGGAAATTTAAATTGAAGTTTGTTTTTTTTCCAAAATTAAAAATAAAGGCGTTCAAAGTGTTTTAATTTAAAATAAACTTTATAAATATGAGACATAAGTGTTAACCATGTATAGGGTTATAAAATAAGTCTGAATACATAAACTTAAGAAACTGTGATATTAACATAAGGTTAGGAATCAATAAGTAAATAAAGTAATAAACCAAAGCAAATGAATAAACCAAATTTTGAAATGTGTATGTAAAATACAAAAGCATGTAATGATGTCTGTATAATAGTTATATTGGCAATTAAACAAAATAAAATAAAATGCTAGTAGCTTGTAGATTAAGATTCAGACAAGTATAAACATTAAGTATAAAACAAAATAAAGTAAGAAAAATATGATGCAGGCAAATGAATAAGCTAGGTGTGTAGCTGCAATATAGTATGCAGGTTAGAGAAGAGAAGTGCAAAGCTAAGTAAAAATATCTATACATAAGAAATGATAAAATTAGCTAAGTAAGGAACACAAGTACTTAAACATTAAATGCTAGCACAACTTAAGTCAGTTCGAATTGCTTAAAAATCATTCCAGCCTCCCTAATGCAAAGATTTGGCCTGATAAAACAAAACATAAGTGTACCTGCATATGCTTAACCCAGTTATCACCTTCCACTGAACTTCTTTATATACATCTTATTTTTAGTTCGTTCATTACTACATAGTGTAATATACCGGAATTTTTAACAATGTCAATTTAATAATCTGTAGTTAAAATTAAATTGATATTGATGTTCTGCTAATAATTTTCAAATGAATTTAATAATCTTCTTTAATAAATATTTAATTTGGTCATTTTATCTTTTAAATGATATAAATTGATTTCAATTTACAATATGAATATATAGTTTATATTTTAAATAGATTATCATTTTTTTTAATTTTAATAAGTAAAGCAATTTTTCTAGTTTTATTACTTGTAGTAATTTGGAAAATGAAATTTATTTAAGCTTTTCAAAGTTAAATAAATGGTTTTGGGTTTAAATTTAATAAATGAATCATGTTCTAAAATTCTAATATTTACATTTTAAATTGGAAATTTTGTTTTTAATTAGTATTGAGTTTTTAAAACTATTTCATAAATAAAAATATGATTTTAAAATTGATAAGAAATATTAAATGTTTTAAATTAAATTGGATTTAGTTTTAAATTTAGAATAAATTCAATAAAATGATTTCATGACTTAATAAAATGAATATTTTGTTTATAAAAATATAATTTCTTGAAAAATGATTTTTAATTTAATAAATAGAGATTTATAAAAGCAATATTAATATTGTATTGACTTTATATATAAATTTTGAAAAAGATTTGTAATTTTTATTTCAAATTGAATTTTTATTTATAACTTGATTTGAAATTGTTTGGTTTTGAATTTAGTTTGAATTTAAATTCAAAAGTATAAATCTTAATTATTTAATTGATTTAATCTTTAATATGTATAAGTTCATTTATAAACATAATTTGTTTTTATTTCTTTTGTAAATTCATACACATGTTTAAATATAAACTAACATATTAACTTAGGCTAACATACACATTAATTTGTAATTAGTACTAATCATTTTAAAAGAAAACAAGTGTTAAATTCTTAGGCATTCTAGTTGACAAGTGTTATAAAATGGACAAGTGTTAAAATTTTGTTTTTTATTTTTCTTTAATTTTAATAAATTGAAAATACATTAGTTAAATTTACATCTTCATTCATATTGCATCTTTATTTTCTTTAATCAAAGAAATCTTCAAAAACTTCTAAGATCAAATGCGTTTTCATATTAAAAATTGGCGCAGCGGATAATTCGAACAACACTTCAATCGATGGAATGTAGCAATCGGTGAGTTGAAGATACCCAAATGCCCAAGTTCGTTGATCCAAAGATACCGAACTCTAGCTATCTCAAACACGTTGATAGCGCATTATACCGTGTTCAAGATCTACGATTCTTCGCACGTTGATCTAGCGCACTAGATTCCGTGAATCGGCTTCTACGATCGTTGAGTCGAGCGCACTCGATTAACCGAAAGAGGAGATAGGAGATTACACTCAACTACCAATTGGTATGAAAGCACAAAGCTAACAAAAAGGAATTTTATTCAAAAATCAACAACGACAAAAATGTACAACACACGCGTATTTATAGGAGTTACAACCCAGTCCTTAAGTCGTATATGACCTATGACCTCCTTAGGTCGTTGCCGACCTATCAACAGTACACACGACTCATCATAAGACGACTTAAGAAATAACGACCTAAAGACAGTACATGTTCAACGACTTAAGACATTACGACTCATATTTCTGCTACAGACGACTTACGACCTATGTAAGGTCGTTAACGACCTAAGACAATGGCATAGCTTGCTTCTGGAAAAGTTAGATCGTGAAAGAGTTAGGTCGCAAAGTTTTTAGGTCGTGACTCGCTAGCTCGTCTCCCTTCACCACGTTAGGTCGTATACGACCTAATACGCCTTCGTTAACTCGCAGCTTCTCCTCCTTAGGTCGGGGCCGACCTAAAATATGTTCTGGTTCCTTTAACCCGTTGTCTCTTACCTTGTTAAGTCGTAAACGACCTAGAGTGTCCCAGTTAGGTCGTGGGCAGTGCTCCTTAGGTCGGCAACGACTTAAAACTTCCCAACGACCTATCTCTGATACTTCTCCCACATGACCTAGAACGAAGTTAGCTCGTGGCCGATTCACAATACCTTCAATAGGTCGTCGCTCCTCTTCACGTGTTCCGTTAGGTCGTAGGTCACTGCTGTTAGGTCGTGAACGACCTAAATTTTCTCTCTTAGGTCGTGAACGACCTAGGACTTGTGAATTTCTCGAATTTTCAGATTGCTCTGCATCATCCTCCCATGGTTGAGAAAAATTCGACCTCGAATTTGTACATTCTTCTTCATCTGATTGTTTATCCCCGTAATAAGGAACAAGATGTTTAACATTGAACACGTCAGACGTGTAAACCTCTTCTGGCAGCTTCAACTTATAAGCATTCTCATTGATCCGTTTCACAACTTCTACAGGTCCAATTTTCCTGGCTTTCAACTTATTATAAGTGCCCACTGGAAAACGATCCTTCGTTAACACAGCATACACCAAATCGCCTTCGTTAAATTCAACATTTCGTCGCTTCAAATCTGCAGTCTTCTTATATTTCTCATTCGACTTTTCCAATCGTTCCTGAACGATTTTATGACATTCAGTCAGCTCATCAACAAATTCAACAGCCCGTTTAATTGTTCCCTTCGACTGTGGTACTACTGCCAAATCTAACGGTCCCCTGGGTAAAATTGAATAAACAATCTGAAATGGACTGAATCCTGTGCTACGATTCACTGCATGATTATGTGCAAACTCGGCTTGGCATAACTTCATGTCCCAACTTCTCAAATTATCCTGTACAAGACATCGCAACAAATTTCCCAAAGACCTGTTAACAACTTCCGTCTGTCCATCAGTTTGCGGATGATAAGCACTGCTAAATTTCAGTTTCGTTCCCACCATCTTCCACAAACTCAACCAAAAGTGACTCAGAAAACGAGTATCTCGATCAGAAACAATAGATTCTGGTAAACCATGAAGTCGATAGATCTCCTTGAAAAATAATTGCGCCACTCGAACTGCGTCCGCTGTCTTTTTGCAAGCAACAAAATGTGCCATCTTCGAAAACCTGTCCACCACAACAAATATCGAATCATTTCCCCTTTGAGTTCTAGGCAAACCCAAAACGAAATCCATGCTAATATCAGCCCATGGCTTAGACGGTACTGGTAATGGCATATACAACCCTGCATTCGTTGCTGTTCCCTTTGACACCTGGCAAATATGGCATCTCTCCACGAATCTTTCAACCTCTTTTCTCATCGATGGCCAAAAGTAAGACTGTGAAATCAACTGCAAAGTACGATCACGGCCCACATGCCCTTCCTCGTGTAACTCCTTGACAATTTTCAATCTCAAGCTACAGTCTGGTATACATAAACGATTCCCCTTAAACAGAAATCCATCAACCAACATAAATTCATCGGTACTCCCATCCTTCACTTTCTCAACATATTTCACAAAGTAAGGATCTTCATTAATCATCTCTGGCAACATTTCAAACCCCGTCACTTCAACCTTCATTGTCGTTAATAAATGACTCCTCCTACTCAAAGCATCAGCTACCCGATTTGTCACCCCTGATTTGTGTTTAACGACAAAAGTAAACTGCTGTAAATAAGCAATCCATGATGCATGTCTTGCTGAAATCTTATCCTGCCCCTGTAAATGCTTCAAAGCTTCATGATCAGTGTAAAGAACAAATTCCTTCTGAAATAGATAATGTCTCCAATGCTTAACAGCTTGTACAACAGCATAAAATTCAACATCATATGTACTGTATCTCATCTTTGCCCCTGACAACTTCTCACTGAAATATGCAATAGGTCTTCCACCTTGACTCAACACTCCTCCAATTCCAACCTTTGATGCATCAGTGTGTAGCTCAAACAACAACTGAAAATTAGGTAAAACAAGAATTGGTGCTGTTGTCAACAGTTCCTTGATCTTTTCAAAAGCAACTCCCGCTTCCTCTGACCATGCAAACTGTTTCCCTTTCATGCAATCAGTAACTGGAGCCATCACGCTACTGAAGTGTGGAATGAACCTTCGGTAGAATGATGCCAATCCATGAAAACTTCTAACTTCAGTGATAGTTCTCGGCTGTGGCCAATTTCTAATAGCTTCAACTTTACTCTGGTCAACTTGAATACCTTCCCCTGAAACAACATACCCAAGAAATAAAACAGTATGCGTCATAAACACACATTTCTTTGTAGCAGCATAAAATTGTTCTTCACGCAGAATAATCAACACTTCCCTCAAATGTAGAACATGCTCCTCCATACTTCTGCTGTAAATCAGAATATCATCGAAATAAACCACAACGAACTTCCCAATGAATGGTCTAAAGATTTGATTCATCATCCGCATGAATGTACTAGGTGCATTCGACAAACCAAATGGCATAACCAACCATTCGTATAACCCCTCTCTCGTCTTGAAAGCTGTCTTCCATTCGTCTCCAGGTCTGATTCGAATTTGATGATAACCACTCTTCAAATCAATCTTCGAAAATATAGTTGCCCCACTCAACTGATCCAGTAAGTCATCCAACCTTGGCATAGGAAATCTATAACGAACAGTAATCTTGTTCAAAGCTCGACTGTCAGTACACATCCTCCAAGTTCCGTCCTTCTTTGGTACTAACAATGCTGGCACGGCACAAGGACTCAAGCTTTCCTGAACACGTCCCTGTTCCAACAACTCTTCCACCTGCCTTCGTAACTCCTCATGTTCCTTCGGACTCATTCGGTAATGTGGTCGATGTGGTAACACTGCTCCCGGAACAAGATCAATTTGATGTTGAATGTCTCTAAGTGGCGGTAACTCCTTAGGCAACTCCTCTGGAAAGACATCTTCAAATTCTTTCAAAATTGGCTTTGCTGCTTCTGGTATTTCAACTTCTTCACTACTCTCTCTCCCAATCAACAAAAATACTTCAGTCTCTTCCTCAACTTCCTTGATAAACTCCTTCAAAGTCAACAGAGTTTTCAATTCCTCAATCTCTTCTAGCTTGCTCTCCTTCTGCTGTTGCTTCTTAGGAACCAAAGTGATTTTAGTACCCTCGAACATGAAACTGTAACTGTTGGCACGACCATCATGTTGTACTGCTCTATCAAACTGCCACGGTCTGCCCAACAACAAGTGACAAACATCCATGTCCACTACATCACACCAAATTTCATCTTTGTACATCTTCCCAATAGAAAAATTAACACAAGCTCTTCGACACACTTTCACTTCACCACCCTTCCTTAACCATGCTAGCTTGTACGGTTTAGGATGTTTCTCAGTCTTCAAGTTCAATTTCCTCACTGCTTCTGTAGAAATAATATTATCACAACTTCCAGCATCAATAACGAACTTGCAAACTTTCCCCAGAATAGTGCATGTCGACTGAAAAATATTGCTTCTCAACCAACTACAATCCTCCTCTTGCTTTGGTGTAAGACATGACCTCCTCATCATAAGATTACAACCTTCATCTCCAAACAATTCTTCCTCCTCCTCAACATAAGGTGTATTTGAACACTCTGCTTCCTCACCATCATCCTCCTCAACTTCTGCAACCATTGCTCTCTTCTTCGGCTTCGGACATTCATTGCTCTTATGACCCAACTCCTGACAATTGTAACATTTGAACCCACTGCTAGCCTTCGCCTTCTCAGCCTCCTTCACAACTGGTTTTGAAACAGGTTTAGGAACATTAGAACTTCCACCAACACCCCTTGCTTGATTATTGGAATTAGTAAACACACCACCTCCACGCCTTCCTTGTTTCTCCCAAGCCAACGCTTTCTGATGTGCCTCTGCCACTGATCTAGGATCGAACATATTAACCATATCCTGGATCTGCATTCTTAGTCCCCCAATGAATCTAGCAGTTAGTTGTTCTTCCGTTTCCATAATATCATTCCTGGCAATGAGTTGGTAAAATTCATCAGCATAATCACTAACAGACTTTGTCCCTTGCCTCAGATTCTGCAACCTCTGGTACATAAGTGATTGATAGTTGTAAGGTAAGAAAGTAGATCTCATCAACTTCTTCATCTTATCCCACGATTCTATCTTTGACTTCCCCATTCTCTCCCTTGTAAGTTTAGTTTGCTGCCACCACGCCAAAGCTCTCCCCCTCAACCTAGTAGCAACCAACTTTACTCTCCTATGCTCAGGAACCTCCTTGAAATCAAAGATCTCTTCAACATTTGATACCCAATCAAGAAATTCTTCAGCTGCCATCCCTCCTTTAAACTCCGGAATCTCCATCTTCATACCCGATTCCCAACGTCGATCATCATCAATAACCCGATACTGACGTTGTCCCTGATCTCGGTCTCTGAAATGAACACTTCCCCTATCACCGTCAAACTCCTCATCAAAGTCTGATGCATATCGTTGTCTTTCACGCCCTCCAACATCTCTACCACCACTCCTACAACCAACATCCCGTCTATCATGGTCATCAACATTCCTCCTACTTCGATTATCAACACTCCGTTGATCCTGACTTTCTCTCCTCTCCCGATCTGAATGATGTGAAACTCTACTTCCTCCATGAATGGATTCAGGTGAATTTCTTCTTCTACTTTGATTCATATCAATCATAAGCTTCTCCAACCTACCAATGCCTTCATCAATCTTCTCGTGCATACGTTGCTCCATTTGATCGGCCTCTTCTCTTCGATATAGTGCTTCAATGTTTTGATGACGATTGGCTCTCCTTGGTGGCATGATTGAAAAACTTCACAAACTTCAACAATTCAATCACAAGACTTCAACAAATCACGGCTCAACAATGTCTCGGCTATGACTTGATTCGGCTCAATGTGCAACGACTTATGGTTAAGTCGGCACGGCTCCACACTTCAAATCTTGGCGCGCAAAAATCTCCTCACAAATTCAATCACTCTCCAACACTTGATTCAAAATGCTATAGATCAAATACTCCAAGCTTGTTGCAACTTCAAGATGACCACAACGAACACAACTTCAAACTTCAACACTTGGCTCCAAGAATCAACTTAGCTATGATTGGCTAAGTATGGCTCTGATACCAATAATGGCGCAGCGGATAATTCGAACAACACTTCAATCGATGGAATGTAGCAATCGGTGAGTTGAAGATACCCAAATGCCCAAGTTCGTTGATCCAAAGATACCGAACTCTAGCTATCTCAAACACGTTGATAGCGCATTATACCGTGTTCAAGATCTACGATTCTTCGCACGTTGATCTAGCGCACTAGATTCCGTGAATCGGCTTCTACGATCGTTGAGTCGAGCGCACTCGATTAACCGAAAGAGGAGATAGGAGATTACACTCAACTACCAATTGGTATGAAAGCACAAAGCTAACAAAAAGGAATTTTATTCAAAAATCAACAACGACAAAAATGTACAACACACGCGTATTTATAGGAGTTACAACCCAGTCCTTAAGTCGTATATGACCTATGACCTCCTTAGGTCGTTGCCGACCTATCAACAGTACACACGACTCATCATAAGACGACTTAAGAAATAACGACCTAAAGACAGTACATGTTCAACGACTTAAGACATTACGACTCATATTTCTGCTACAGACGACTTACGACCTATGTAAGGTCGTTAACGACCTAAGACAATGGCATAGCTTGCTTCTGGAAAAGTTAGATCGTGAAAGAGTTAGGTCGCAAAGTTTTTAGGTCGTGACTCGCTAGCTCGTCTCCCTTCACCACGTTAGGTCGTATACGACCTAATACGCCTTCGTTAACTCGCAGCTTCTCCTCCTTAGGTCGGGGCCGACCTAAAATATGTTCTGGTTCCTTTAACCCGTTGTCTCTTACCTTGTTAAGTCGTAAACGACCTAGAGTGTCCCAGTTAGGTCGTGGGCAGTGCTCCTTAGGTCGGCAACGACTTAAAACTTCCCAACGACCTATCTCTGATACTTCTCCCACATGACCTAGAACGAAGTTAGCTCGTGGCCGATTCACAATACCTTCAATAGGTCGTCGCTCCTCTTCACGTGTTCCGTTAGGTCGTAGGTCACTGCTGTTAGGTCGTGAACGACCTAAATTTTCTCTCTTAGGTCGTGAACGACCTAGGACTTGTGAATTTCTCGAATTTTCAGATTGCTCTGCATCAAAAATCCACAAATCTTCATATTAAAAATAAATTTGTTCATAAACCTGCATATCCACAATCATAGATCAAATCTGCATATCCCAAAACCACATTCAAATCTGCAACCCCTCAAATCCAAAAATCTGCATTTTCTAACCATGTTCAAATCTGCAATCCAAAAATCTGCATTTCCAAAATTCAGAACCCTGTACAAATTCATCAAGTTCAAATCTGCATCCTCAAATACAAAAACCTGCATACTCCACTCCTCTTCAAAATCAAATCCACCTTCACCTAAAATTCAAATCACAAGCCTGCATTTTTTCTGCATTTTGTTTTGAACCTGGGGATGGAAGAGCATCTGCATGCAACCATAGTTTCATCCAAGAAGCATGCATGAAATTGTAGATCAGGAAGCATACCTACATATTCATTTTCCTGCAAATCCAAAAGGATCAAAACAGGGTCTGCATTGAATTAAGGTGAGTAACAATTTATTTTAAAAACTAATTTAAATTGATATAGTTGCTTAAATTGTTTACTGATGAGTATGATGAAATGTATGTATATATGTATGAGTTTGAATATCTGCTTGCTGTGATGAATTCCTTCTTGTTCTAGATTCTAGACTTTAGATATAATTCAAAATTTCATAAACTCAAGATCTAATCCATGTTTAGATGTAAAGTAAGTTGTATTATTTTCATAAGTTCATGTTTAAAAATGTCATGAAAGTTAAAATATGAGTTTGACTCTGGAAACAGGGAAAAGCATCATGCATGTTTATTCTTATCACAACCCAAATCAAATGGATATTGTAATTTAGTAGTATAAATCAAATATCTAATCTGTAACTTGATTTTTAAATCAGGTATTAAGATTTTTATGTGTAAGATGTGGTTACAGTCTGTTTTTGAATTAAAAATGAAATTGGGCTAGTGCTTGCAATCTGTTGTTTGAGGGAAATCAAGATTCTTTTGAGTTATAGAATAAGGATCATAGATCCTTAGAAAAATCAGAGAAGTAATTAAAATTTACTAGATTGGTTGCAGTTGAAATTTTTTTGGTTGGAACCCTAGTTTTGAACAGGGGTTAAGATTGGGTTAGTTTGTGGTGTTAGGGTGATCGAGTGTTCTGGTTTTTGGTAGTGGTGTAGTAGATGTGTGGGTTGTTTCATGGCCGGAGAGATGGACTTCCTGATGGTCGGAGCAACTCGAAATGGTCGTTGACAGGTTTGAGTAGAAACCTGTAATATTTTTTCAGGTTTGTGAATTTGGGGTTATTTTGAATTTCTGTAAATTGCTAGATCTGGGTTGATGTTAGAGTAGTGGTGGGTTTCAAGTAGTTGTTGGATCATCACTGATGATCGCCAGGGGTGGTGTTCGCCGTGCATATGCACGGCGACAAGTTTTCTGATGATTTGTTTTTGGGTTGGGAGTGTTGCAGGAATGGCTCGAGGCAAATAGGAAGAGAACCCGAAGCAGTAGCATCTGAAACTCGGAGTAAATGGGGGAAAAACCCGAAGCAAAATTTAGTTTTCTCGGGTCAACCTATAGCTTACAGGTTACATAGTAAAACTGTGTTTTGTTTTTAAAAATATGGGTTTTAAACTTTAAAATCTGGGTTTTTAAATTTTAAAATCTGTAGTTATAGGTTTTAAATAAGGTTTAGGTTTAAAATTTAATTCAAGTTAGAATTATTAATTTGAATTTAAAATTCCAGGTTTTGAAACCTGTTTTTCTGTTTTTAAAAATCTGGGTTTTAAAATATTGAAAATTATGTAGATTTATTTAAAGTAAGGATTAAGTGTAAGTTCAAATGCAAGTTTGAATTTCGGATTCAAATTTAAATCCCAGTTTAAAATAAAATCAAAGTTTCAAATTTTATCTTAATTAACTATTTCATTTGGTAAATAAGTTTAAAACTTTAAATATTAAGTTTTTAAATGTGAGTAGTATTTACAGATTAATTTTAAAATCTGGAATTCAAAGTTTAAGAATGAGTACAGTTTAAATTTAAATAGAAGATTTAAATTGGAAGTTTAAACTATGAATGAGTTGGAAATTTCTAAAACATTGAAATGAATTCAACTTCAAATTTTATGATTTCATTAACAAACTTTGATTTGTCTTGAAATTTAAATAAGTTTTAAAATTATTTAAAACTTTGATAGGTTTTACAAATTTTCTATTTTAAGCTTGAATTTAAATTGAAATTTAAAAGGAAATTTCTTAAGTACTTTGTTTTAATTCAAATTGTTTTAAACATAATTAAGTTATGTTTATGAAAATTTAATTTGGATAAATATTTCAAAATTAATTTGTTTAATAAGATTAATTAATTTAATTAATTAATTGAATTTGGAATAAATAATTGTGTGACGACCGCCCATGACTCCTGCACTAAACAAGGAGATAGTGCACTGAAAAGTGTGCCAGGCCGCCATGGACGATCATCAGGGTAAGGTAAAACAATAAACACTATCGTGTTACTCACAGCGCATGGACAAAATACAATAGAAAATATACATAGTCAAGCTCCATATAACAGAATCTCATCATATAAACTCTAATAGTTTGATACAACAATCAGCAAAGACAGTACATCAAGCCTCACTGCATATCACTCAGAGAATATACAAACAGCGGAACACCCAGTACATATAGTAAGAAAACAATATGCAAAAGCCTCCAACTCGTCTTCGTCATCAACAGCGTCAATCACGAAGAACAGCACCTGTCACCTGCTACCTAGTCTGCCCATCCCAAGATGGATGAACAGCCCAAGGTAATAAGAGTTAAACATAAAACTTTGAGTCAGACAAAAGTCTTAGCGAGCAGTAAATCAACTATCAAACATACCAAAAGAGCATAAAGGTTAAAAGGAATAGGAACCCAACCATCCCACTCCACCTCTTTCTACAGTGATAGCCCCCAGACACACTAAGGAGAAGCAAACATAGCAATTCAGACATTCAAAACAAAGTAATTGTCACTCGAGTCAAGGTCGGTGTTTTCCAAGTACAAACCCCCAAGGCCTAAATCAAGATCAGATAAGCACCCTGAAAACATCGCTCTTGACCCAAGCGACGATACAACCAAAACATCCAAACATCCATGACTCTGGCTATCACTGTTATCATTGCCTTGATTTCACCGTTAGTTGAATGACCGGCTCATTATTTCATCCGTCCGTCAAGGGCTAATGGTAACCCCGGTTCTAGACATAACTCCGCACGTCGTCGCAGCCCGTGCCTAGGAATTTTCGCAACTACCCAGAGTACTAGCACGTCGTCGCAGCCCGTGCTTGGAACGTCGTCGCAGCCCGTCCCAACGTACTCTTGCTTTGAGCATGCTAGAACTTTCAACAACGATGAGATCTCAGCCTCCTAGTCATCCTCCTCGACGACTATTTCCATACTAGCTCAAGCGCCTCTCAAGCTAACCATTATCCACAAACCCGGACCACATCACCGAGTTATCATCATGCTTGGGATGATCCCGTCTGGATTAAACCAAGGCTTTCTCACATCATCCTTTGCTCATCGCATCATAGCAAAGTCTCATCTCAACATCATGGTTTGCCTTATCGCATCATGGCAAAGTCCCATCTTAACATCATCATCACATCTTTCCATATGAGCTTCAACATCCGCTTCATATGCCACAAGGAGTTTTCCTTATTCAAGAGCCTTTAAACTTAGCTTTTGAATCATCATCACCCAATTTGATCAAATCAAGCTATCAATCAACTAATCAATCAAATCAAACATTAATCCAAGTAATCAATCATTCAAACAAGATCTAAACAAACAATTATAACAATAATGGCGATTTTGTAAATAAAGAGTCCAAATCTAACATGCAAACTAACAAGCATGAATCATGAACAATATCTCTACAACTTGATGAATAAACTTGCATAAGTGAACATGTAGTAAAATAGGTGTCAAATCATCATGAACAATAGATCTACATGCAGACTTAGGGAAAATACACGAAATCACTCTCTTTAACACATAAACAAGCCACCGATCCAATACACTCCTTTGGGTCCGTGTGAGAGATAACCACCACTCACCGAATCACCAAAACACCTCAAAATCAACAAACTCCAGATCTGGACAGCAAAGAGTCAAGCTTGATTCTCCAAAATCCCGCTTCAAATGATGAAATCTCTCTTCAATGGATGGAGATCTTCAACTTTGGCTCTTGGATCTTCAATTTGATCTTCAATCTAGATGGATGGAAGCACTTGATTAGAGTGGAGAAAAGAAGATGAAGAAATGTTGTAGTTGAGCTCTCAAAATGGCAGCACTTCGTCGCTTCAAAATCCGGTGCCAAAAAGTGAACCAAAGCCTTCTATTTATAGGCAGAAAAACCCATGAGTCGGCCGCCCCATTAGTCGTCGCCGACCTATCCCATGAGTCGTCCACGACCTAAGACTCACGACCCATAACCTCAACGACCCAATGCCTTAACATGTACACGGCATAACAACTCAACTATAAAGCCGACCCAACGACTTAACCAGATGCGACTCAACGACCTAACACTCATGCGCACCTCCTCCTGAGTCGCCTAGACGACTTAACGACCTAACACTTATACGGCCCAGCGACTCAACAACTTAACTACCCTGCCGACCTAATGACATAACGGCTTACACGGCTTAGCGACTCAATGACTTAAAAAAGGTCGCGACTCATCCCAGACACGACCCAACATTGCTCGCGACCTAACTCGTACGCGAGTTAACTAAGACACGATCTAATGACTTAACACTAAGCCTAGGTCCCTACGACTTACGACTTATACCAAAACGACTTAAGCCTTAGGTCATTCACTCGCATAACCCATTAAGTCCCTTAGGTCGTCCCATTCCCTATACGACCTAAGCCCTAATACGACCCAACTATACTAAGTCGCATGAACGACCTTCCTACCTTAAGCCGTTATCCCCTTAAGCCGTTCACTCTTAAGTCGTTAACCTACTTAGGTCGACCAAACCCTTAGGTCGCTTACTCCACTAAGTCGCCTATGCTCCTTAAGTCGGTCAATCTTCCTAAGCCGTTAGCCACTAACCCGCTAACCTTCTTAGGTCGTTACCTCGGTCTAACACACTAACTCGTATAACTTCTATAGGTCGAAACTTCCATAACTCGTAATTCCTTAAGTCGTCTACGACTTAAAAATACTCGACCTAAGCTATCACACGGCTTAACCACTTAAGCCGTTAACCCTACAACTTAGACTCAGAACGACTTAAGCAATACTTACGACTCGATGGCAACTATTTTACGATATGTCTGTTGAGTCACAGGTTCTATGAAGGTTTTGATTTCTAACAAAGATATAAAGGCGATCGACAAAACAAGGTCATTATGGCTATAAAGAGGCACAAAAGAGCTACATATGGTACTCTAGATTATAAATTGATTATTTGATGTTGTAATAGTGATAAACTTGTTAAAATCTATCCTCAAATACTCATGCATCTCAAGGGAATCAATATATACAACTGAATTGCAGTTGCACATTCAGTATGCAACTTTACAGGGACCGGTCGACCGGTCATAATATAGGCGATCGACCATTCCAGTATAAGTTGCACACTGAAACGTGCACACATGCACATAACGACTATATATTTGAATTCCTGTCTACTGGTCATTTTTTCACCTGTCGACCGTTTTTAAACAGAAAGCAACTTTTCCAAAAGACACTTCTTTCTCCAATGGTTGCATCTCTTACCTTTCATCAAAGATCATATCTCTTAATGGCAACTGCTCACAAAGAGTTACAACCATTCTTCTCTATATAAACTCATCTAAATCATTGATTCAAACAACATGATTGTATATGCTTTTTACTCTAATCTCTGATCTTACTTTCTACATACTCCTGCATTCTAAAAGCTCTCAATTATTTTAATTGCTTATTGAATCATTGAAATTATTTCATATCTTTTGATTCAATAAGTAATATACTTTCCTTAATCTTCACAAAACATCATTCGCATATTTTGAGGATAATATTATAGGAAATTTGTACTACAAGTGATAAAACTGTGTTAGCAAGAACACATACCGTCAACAAACAATTATATTCATCATTGTTGAAGTCCTCTGTGTTGTAAGAGACAAGTGTTGAAGTCCTCTGTGTTGTAAGAGGCAAGTGTTGAAGTCCTCAGTGTATTAGAGGCGTGAAATCCTGTTCGTTTGCTCGGGTATTGTAAACTTGTTCCTCCGGGTGAAGCGAGGTAGTTAATAGTGAAAATCCAGATAGAAGTCTGGGACTGGACGTAGGACGGTGCTCCGAACCAGTATAAAAATCTCTAGTGTGATTTTTCTATTTTTTTATTTTTACTTTGCTACTATCATCTATTTTCCGCATTTATATTATAGTCCATATTACACGATCCGTGTGTACTATATTAGCACGTGCATTCGTACTCACACACACTTTTCATTTGGTATCAGAGCAAGGTTATCACATAACCGTAACACAGTTATTTGATATATTCTTGTAATATGGCAAATAACGCAAGTACTAGCACTCAGAACACCACGTACATGGAAGGTCAATCGACACAAAGACCTCCATTTTTCAATGGTCTTAACTATAGTTATTGGGCAACACGTATGTCATTCTTTATGCAATCAAATAGCTATGATGCTTGGAATGCCACTCAAAGAGAAATAGTGAATCCAACAACTGATTATTCAGAATGGACTGCGGCTGAGAAAACGGCAGCAGCCGTAAATGCAAGAGCAATAAATATGTTGTTCTGTGCATTAGACCAAAATGAATATAACCGTGTTAGTATCTGCACTACTGCATATCAAATTTGGCAAACGCTAAAAATCACTCATGAAGGTACTAACAAGGTTAAACAAGCCAAAATAGCCTGCTGAAAAGTCAATTTCAAAATTTCAAAATGAAACCAAATGAGACAATCAATGACATGTATTCACGGTTTCAAACTATTCACCATGCACTTATTGGCTTAGGACAAAAGTATTCTGATTTTGATGTTGTTTCAACAGTCCTACATTCTCTGACTAGTGAATGGGAAGGAAAAGTATTAGCAATTGAAGAAGCTAATGATCTTTCCATCATGAAGCCAGATGAATTGATAGGAAATTTAATGTCCTATGAAGCAAATTTGCAGGCTAGAAAAGAACAGAAAGAAGAAAAGAAAAATGTAGCATTTCATGCTGAAAAAGACGAAAATGAATCAGAGTCTGAAGACGAAGATCTAGCATTCATAGCAAAAGGTTTCAAAAAATTCCTAAATCAGCGAAAAGCCAGTCGTTATAACAGAAAGAAATCTGGATCAAATAAACCATCTTCATCTGCTATAGAATGTTTCAACTGCCACAAAAAGGGACACATGCAGAAGGATTGTCCAGAACAAAAGAAGAAGTCAGAAAATGACAAATTCAAATATAAGAAGGACAAATCAAAGAAACGAGCCTTCTCAGTAACATGGGATGATTCAGAGTCATCTTCATTAGAAAGTGAAAGTGATTCGGAGAATGAACAAGCTAATGTTTGTTTTATGGCAACAGAAGATGAGGTACAAATTCCTACATTTGATGAATTACTTGATATTAATGTTGAATTGATAGTCAAATATAAAGACATAAAACATCAATTAAAAGTAGTCAAAGCAGATTTAAGTAGAGCAGAGTTTGAACGAGATATGTTAAAAGATGAGAAGAAAATATTAGAAGAGGAACTTGAAAAAATTCAAGAATCATCATCTAATGTTGACTCTCAAATATCTCTTTTGAGTCATGAATAGAAGCTCAAAAAGAGAAAAATAATGCTCTCACTACTGAAAATCATGAGCTTAAAGCAAAAGTCAAAATTCTAGACACAGAAAAAGCTAGTTTACAAACAAAGTTTGATGACATTACTCAAAATGTTTCTAACTTTAACAAAGGTCGAGAAAATTTGACAAAAATCATTGAAAGTTCACAATCTATTTCGGATAAAAAAGGTTTGGGATATAACAAACAAGAAACCAAGAAACATCTTGGAAATAAAAGGAAGAAGAAAGTACAAAAAACTGAAGCTAAGAAAAATCTTAGTTTATTATATTCCAAACCAAAACCAGTTGTGAAATTTCAAAAGAAAAATGTCAAAACTATCAAAATATGGGTTCCTAAAACAAATAACAATTTGATTAGGAACAAATATATTCAGAATTTTGTGAATACTGTACATCTTAATATTAATTATGTATATAAAGGGGATGCCAGACCCGTATGGGTTTGGACTCCTAAGACCTAACTCTTAGGACCCCATAAAAAGTGGGTACCATGGATTTAATTTTATTTTTTGCAGGTCCCACTTAAGAAAAGAGGAAAGTGGATATTGGACAGCGGTTGCTCGAAGCATATGACTGGAGGCAAGAGCGTATTGACAAATATTACATACTCAGATGGTGGCTCAGTCACTTTTGGAGACAATTCAAAAGGCTATATCATCGGCAAAGGCGATGTGAACAATTGCGGTACATCTAACTTACCTCTTATTACTAATGTCATGCTAGTTAGAAATTTAAAACACAATTTACTTAGTATTATTCAGTTATGTGACAAGGGTTTTATATTTTCCTTTTCGAATAATAAGTGTAATATTTTAGATAAAGACCATAATTTAGTTTTCGAAGGTTATAGAGATTGAAATATATATTTTCTGAATATGAATATTAATCATAATTCAGATATGTGTCTTGTGGCTAATGATAATGATCCGTGGCTATGGCACAAACGCTTCTGTCATATAAACTTCAGAACTATTGACAAGCTAGCCAAAAACAATCTAGTTAGAGGACTACCCAAAATGAGTTTTAAAGTTAACAACATTTGTGATGCATGTCAATTAGGAAAATTGACCAAATCATCTTTTAAATCCAAGAAAGTCATATCAACATTACAACCACTTGAGTTACTATACATGGATTTATTTGGACCTACTAGGGTTCAATCAATAAATCACAGTCGATATGTGCTTGTAATTGCTGATGATTTCTCTCGTTATGCATGGACAATTTTCTTAAAAAATAAAAGTGACACTTTCGATCATTTCAAATCTTTCGTCAAAAGAATTCAAAAATAAGAAGGGATTAAAGTTAAAAATATAAGAAGTGATCATGGCGAAGAGTTTGAAAATAATGAATTTGAACATTTTTGTACAAAGAAATGTATATATCATAATTTTTCATTTTCCAGAACTCCACAACAGAACGGAGTTGTTGAACGGAAGAACCGAACTTTACAAGAATGTGCAAGAACATTATTGAATGGAACCACCTTACCAAAACATTTCTGGGCAGAAGCCGTCGCAACTGCCTGTTATGTTTTAAATCGTGTGTCCATAAGACCTCTTACCATGAATACTCCTTATGAATTATTTAACAAAAGAAAGCCTAAAATCTCATACTTCAAAGTTTTTGGTTCCAAGTGCTTTATTTTAAATACGAAAGACCAGCTTGGCAAATTCGATCCAAAAGCCGATGAAGGAATATTTGTTGGTTATTCGAAACGAAGTAAGGCCTATCGTATATTTAATAAACGAACCAAAACTATTGAAGAATCACTTCATGTCTCTTTTGATGAAATCTATCAGCATCCTCACACTATATCAGATGATGACGAATCAATAGTCACTGACAATCCAATCATCACGAATATTGATTCTGACTCGGAAATAATTATCGAGAATATTCCTCAAATATGTGAGTTACAATCACCACCAAGGATATTAAGAGACCATCCGGCCCAAAATATAATTGGTGAAGTAACATCACATGTCAGAACAAGGAGTCAACTCAATCAAATGGGTCATGTCGCTTTTCTCTCAAATATCGAACCTAAGAATCCAAAAGAAGTTGCTACAGATGATTACTGGATCATTGCCATGCAGGAAGAACTAAATCAGTTTGAGCGCAATGACGTTTGGGAACTTGTTCCAAGACCAACTGATCAGTCAGTTATTGGTACTAAATGGGTCTATAAAAATAAGGCTGACGAACAAGGAAATATCACCAAAAATAAAGCAAGATTAGTAGCACAAGGGTATAATCAGGAAGAAGGTATCGATTATGAAGAAACTTTTGCACCAGTTGCTCATCTAGAAGCTATTAGAATCCTATTATCTTTTGCTTGTCACCATAATTTCAAACTTTATCAGATGGATGTCAAAAATGCTTTTCTCAATGGATTTATCAAAGAGAATGTCTATGTCGAACAACCTCCTTTGTTCGTACATGAAAAATATCCTGACCATGTGTTCAAACTTAAGAAAGCTCTGTATGGTTTAAAACAAGCACCTCGTGCTTGGTATGAACGACTACGTAGCTATCTTATTAACTCAAGATTTCAAATAGGCAAAGTCGATCAAACTTTGTTTATTAAACATTCTCAAAAAGATATTCTAGTTATCCAGATATATGTAGACGACATCATTTTTGGTTCAACAAACGATAAACTCTGCAAGGAATTTGCAAGTATTATGACCAAAGAATTCGAAATGTCTCATATGGGAGAACTATCTTATTTGCTTGGACTTCAAATCAAGCAACTTTCAAACGGTATTTTTATCAATCAAGAAAAATACTGTGAAAATCTTATCAAACGCTTCGGATTAGAAAATACATCTGGTAAACCAACTCCTATGAGTACAACTACACGTCTTGAAAAAGATGTAAGTGGTAAGAGTGTTGATCAGAAATTATATCGAAGCATGATTGGTTCTCTTCTTTATCTTACAGCTAGTCGTCCAGATATAATAATGAGTGTTTGTTTATGTGCTCGTTTTCAAGCCGATCCAAAGGAATCACATCTACGAGCAGTGAAACGTATAATTCGTTATCTTAATAATACCAAAGATTTCGGTCTTTTTTATCCAAAAGAATGTCCATTTGAATTAGTATCATATAGTGATGCTGATTTTGATGGCTCGCGAACGGATAGAAAAAGTACAAGTGGTACATGCCATTTTATTGGAAAATCACTTGTCTCTTGGTTTAGTAAGAAACAGAATTGTGTTTCACTATCAACATGTGAAGCTGAATATATATCAGCGGCTCTCGCTTGTACTCAAGTACTATATATGCAACAAACACTTCAAGATTTTGATATTCATTTATCAAATTCTATTATATACTGTGATAACACAGGTGCTATAAATCTCTCTAAAAATCTAGTGAATCACTCTAGAACCAAACACATTGATATCTGTCATCATTTCCTTCGAGATAATATTGAAAAAGGAAATATATGTCTTGATTATGTTTATACTGACAATCAATTAGCGGACATTTTTACTAAGCCTCTGCTCGAATCTAGTTTTATTAGATTACGAAGAGAGCTTGGTTTAATTTCAAGAAAAAATCTTGACTAGTAATTACTAATGAACGTCTTCTCTTTTGGTTATAGCTTTTGCTTAAAGCTATTATTTTTTTAACATTAAATATAAGCCTCTGCTTGCTTTAATGGTTTATTTTCTTTACTCATTTTCATCCACAGATTTATTTTCATCCTTTCTTTTAATAATCGTCTTTTCCTTTCCTATTTTTAAAGTTAATATAAGCCTCTGCTTGTTTTCATGGACAAAATTTTCTATCCACTCACATCCATAGGTTTATACATAAGAAACTTGTATATAAGCTTGTCAAAATTTCTTATTTTATTCATTTCATCTTTTCTTATCTTACCATAACATTCTATACAAAATTCTCTATGGCTCACATTTGTGATAAATGTGCTCAAGAATCACACATTTCTATTATGAGTTCTGAGTCGGAGGAATATTATTCTCCTACAACACCAAAACAGAAACCAAGGTATCATCATCAATGCTCTCGTACTCCTGGTAGTACACCATCCTCAAAACGAGTAAAGAAGACGTTGTTTTGTTCTCCTCATACCAAAGCACAGATCGACGAGATTCACCACTATCAGAAACATCAAATAGATCTTCAGAGACAGCTCCATTATGGGCAAAGCCAGCTTTATCATGAGCAACAACGGACATCGGCACGTTTATCTGTTTTAGAAAAGTTGGCATCATTCTTCTGTAGTTCCAACAAGCATGACGTGCATGAACCAATGCCGTCTAGGCCATCAACATCTAAAAGTCCTAACTCTTGGGATTGGAACTATGAGAGGAATGAAGGTGCTCAGAAAAATTGGAGTCCATGGTCAAAACGTATTGAAGATAATAAAAATTCTAATGACAAACCTACCATTTCTCATTAGCTTTATATATATGCTTGTTGTATCGTTTTCTCACTATCACTCTTGTAATAACGTTTATATTTTATAATAAGAGTGAAATATAATTTATATAGCTTGATATATTCAAAAAAACTTGCAAAAACAAACTGCTTTTCTTCAGCTAGCAAAACCGGTCGACCACCCAAAATATGACCGTCGACCGTTTGCTCTCTGGTTGAAAGCGGTCGACCGGCCATATTAATGCGGTCGACCGGTTCACGTATTTTCTATTTTTTTATATATATCTTGCGTCCTTTTATTCCTCTATCTTCCTCATTTTCTTACTTCAGTAACTTTTCACCAAAACCCTAAATTCACTCCCCAAAATTTCAAAGTTCCTAATCACCAAATCTTCCAACAATGGCTCCTCCGCAAAAGAAATCCAAGAAAGGAACATCCTCCGAAACTTCATCTCTCAATATCTCCGCCAAGAAATGGCTCGAAAGTCCGATAGCTATAACAAGATGGAATCAAATGACTAACTACAAGTTTCATCCGGGCTCTTTCATCAAGTTTGATGATTTCACGTCTTATGGAATTCGTAGGTTAGCCAATAATTCCAACATTTCTCCATTGATAGATTTTTCAGAAAACAATATGGAAATAAATCATTTGATGATAAAATTGTTCTATGCCAACATGAATCTCGACGAGTATCAACCTGATAATCCGAACGGAGTTATTTGGTCTGTCATCTATGGCAAACAAATTTTTATTACTCATGATAGGATTGCCTCTATACTTGGTATACCAAATCGAGGCGATGAATTTTCATCTACTTTCTGTGAAGTCTTCACTCGCAATAGCATCAGTCATCAGTTCATAGAGGACAATAGTGATGGCACAAAGTCTATTGGACTTCGACCCACCGCCAGACTACTACAACGCGTCTTGATGCATTCTCTGTTTCCTAGACTTGGAAATTATGATGCTGTATATAAAGAAAACTTCAAGGCTCTCTATGCTATTTATAGGGATATCCAAATAAATTGGGTTCATATGCTTTTTGACGAAATTCTCAAGGTAAATAACTCTACGCGACCTCATTTCTTCTACAATGAATATATCATGCGTCTTTTGTTAGCTTGTGGGGTAAAGCCTCCTGACTCTGCCACCTCGAAACCAAAATGTATTGATTCCGTAACCATCAAACGCATGAAGCTTCCTCCTCCTTATCTTGAGATTATGCCATTTGAACAATGGCAACAAAGAGGTCAAACAAAACAACAAGTTACTTCCTCTCGACCTCGTTCTAACGAAGTTAAGTTGTTAAAATCAAAATCATCCACAAAAGAATCACTTGAAACTATTGCGCGTAACCAATTCTTGCTTGAATCACGCCTCAAGCGCATGGACACAAAAACTGATAAACGCTTCAATAAGGTCAATTCATTCTTTGGTATGTTATGGTATGCTATATCATGTACCACATCCACCTCTGTTCAAGCGCAAGGCCCAGGAAAACGTCCTGCTCCTCCTGTTTTCACCTGGACATCATCTGAGGAGTCTACTGGTATGAGTGGACATGGACATGGAGAATCATCTAGAGGGAACAATGATGAAGAAGAAGATGATGATGATGATGATGATGATGATGATGATGATGAAGAGGAGATAGGATCTGCCTCATCTTAGATTCTATTGTCTATTATGGTTTAGCACTTTAAAAACATCAATCGACACTTGTACTAAATAGTGTCGTTATTCTTATTTTTCGTTTGACATTATGGTCTGTATTATACTCTGGTATGTTTTGGATGTGTTAATTTTATTTTTCTATGCATATTATGGTAATTACACTCCTATGTTATTCCAGTATCTGTTACTCCTTTTTGTCGATGACAAAGGGGGAGAAAGGGCTAACAGTTGTTTGTAGGAATGTACATATATATAAAAAAAAATTCAAAGAGGGAGATCACATACTCAGGGGGAGATTCAGATTTTCAGATATATATTGTCATCAATCAAAAAGGGGGAGAATGTTGAGTCACAGGTTCTATGAAAGTTTTGATTTCTGACAAAGATATAAAGGCGATCGACAAAACAAGGTCATTATGGCTATAAAGAGGCACAAAAGAGCTACATATGGTACTCTAGATTATAGATTGATTATTTGATGTTGTAATAGTGATAAACTTGTTAAAATCTATCCTCAAATACTCATGCATCTCAAGGGAATCAATATATACAACTGAATTGCAGTTGCACATTCAGTATGCAACTTTACAGGGACCGGTCGACCGGTCATAATATAGGCGATCGACCGTTCCAGTATAAGTTGCACACTGAAACGTGCACACATGCACATAACGACTATATATTTGAATTCCTGTCTACTGATCATTTTTTGACCTGTCGACCGTTTTTAAACAGAAAGCAACTTTTCCAAAAGACACTTCTTTCTCCAAAGGTTGCATCTCTTACCTTTCATCAAAGATCATATCTCTTAATGGCAACTGCTCATAAAGAGTTACAACCATTCTTCTCTATATAAACTCATCTAAATCATTGATTCAAACAACATGATTGTATATGCTTTTTACTCTAATCTCTGATCTTACTTTCTACATACTCCTGCATTCTAAAAGCTCTCAATTATTTTAATTGCTTATTGAATCATTGAAATTATTTCATATCTTTTGATTCAATAAGTAATATACTTTCCTTAATCTTCACAAAACATCATTCGCATATTTTGAGGATAAGATTATAGGAAATTTGTACTACAAGTGACAAAACTGTGTTAGCAAGAACACATACCGTCAACAAACAATTATATTCATCATTGTTGAAGTCCTCTGTGTTGTAAGAGGCAAGTGTTGAAGTCCTCAGTGTATTAGAGGCGTGAAATCCCGTTCGTTTGCTCGGGTATTGTAAACCTGTTCCTCCGGGTGAAGCGAGGTAGTTAATAGTGAAAATCCAGATAGAAGTCTGGGACTGGACGTAGGACGGTGCTCCGAACCAGTATAAAAAACTCTGGTGTGATTTTTCTATTTTTTATTTTTACTTTGCTACTATCATCTATTTTCCGCATTTATATTATAGTCTATATTACACGATCCGTGTGTACTATATTAGCACGTGCATTCGTACTCACACACACTTTTCAATGTCGACACTTAAAATATGGGTCGTTACATTCTCTCCCCCTTAGGAATTTCGTCCCCGAAATTCCAAACAAACAAGAGAAATCAAAACCATTCTGCATGCCTACCATCCATAGCAATCAACAAACCATGCATCCAATTACTAACCTAGCATGCAGAATTCTAAGACTAGAACAAGTTACAAATTCATGAGATGCCACGACACCTTAGGGCCATACCTTGAAGAGTTCAGAATGAGCTGCCTTCATTCTCTCTTCCTCCTCCCATGTACAGTCGTTAACATCATCACTCCATTGTACCTTGAGCAACCTGACTACCTTCCTCCTAAGCTGTTTCGTGTCGGTTTCAACAACACGAAGCGGCTTACGAGGTCTCGTAACAACTGGATCAACCTCTAAATCTTCACAGCTATCAGCAGAAACCACTGTATTTGATTCATACACATACTTCCGTAAATAAGATACATGAAAAACATTGTGCACACCCGCCATCTTTTCTGGTAACTCCAACTTATAAGCGAGCTTTCCAATTCGCTCGACGATCGGGAATGGTCCAACAAATCTCGGAGTCAATTTCCCTTTCTTCCCGAATCGAATAACATTCTTTAGTGGAGAAATCTTTACAAAAACCATATCACCTACGTCGAATTCCAAATCCTTACGACGCTTATCGGCATAACTTTTCTGACAGTCTTGGGCTGCCTTCATTCGTCGCCGAATGATCTCTATACAATCAGAAGTCTGTCGAATCATTTCTGGCCCAAGTATCAACTTTTCTCCAGTTTCTAACGAACATGTCGGAGAGTTACACGGTCTTCCATACAATGCCTCATACGGTGCCATACCAATGCTTGATTGGTAACCATTATTATACGCAAATTCCACCAGATGAAGATGATCTTCCCATGATCCTCCGAAGTCCAAAACACATGATCTAAGGAGATCTTCCAAAACTCAGTTGACTCTCTCAGTCTGACCATCTGTTTGAGGGTGATAAGCTGTACTCAAACACAACTTAGTTCCCAAAACTTCTTGGAAGCTCTTCCAAAATCCAGTAGTGAACAATGGTTCTCGATCGCTCACTATACTCTTCGGAATACCATGGAATCGAACTATCCACTTAACATACAACTCAGCCAATTTCGATGCAGTCCTAGTTGATCGAACAGGAATGAATCTTGCACTCTTAGTAAAACGATCTACGATGACCCAAATCCCTTCATTTCCTGCCCTTGTCCTAGGTAGACCATCGATAAAATCCATCGATATTTGCTCCCACTTCCATGTAGGAACTTCTAACGGCTGAAGCAATCCACTTGGCTTCTTCTGCTCGGCTTTTACCAACTGGCAGTTCATACATTTGGAAACAAAATTTCCAACATCCTTCTTCATACCTTCCCAATAATAGGTTCTCTTCATATCCCGATACATCTTATTTCCACCTGGATGAATTGTCAACTTCGAGTGATGACTTTCCTTAAGAACTTCATCTCTCAATTCATCTATATCGGGAACAACTAATCGTCCTTGCTTCCGAAGCCAACCCTCTCGATCGACTTCGAATCCTTTATTTTTCTCTGGATCCAATCCAGATTCCAAATCACGGATAATCTTGACAAGCTTATCGTCTCGCTTTTGGCTCTCGCCTATTCTTTCCACAAGAGTAGGTCTTATCGATAAGTTTGCCAACATCTCAGGTTCTAATTCACATCTAGGCCTGAAGTCAAATCCAGCCAAATACTCGAGACTCTTCCATTCTAAAAACATGGCTCCCAATCTTGCATGTCTTCGACTTAATGCATCTGCCACTGCGTTACCTTTTCCCGGAGTATAGGCTATACCAAAATCATATGATGCTAAAAATTCTAGCCACCGTTGCTGTCGAAGATTCAAATCCTTTTGGGGGAAAAGATACTTCAAAGACTTATGATCCGTAAACAACTCGAATCAAACTCCCAATAGGTAATGTCTCCACGTCTTCAAAGCAAATACGATCGCCGCTAACTCCAAATCATGTGTCGGATAATTCCTTTCATGCATTCTTAGGTCTAACCCAATCCTGGATTGCTGCCACCTTAGCGGGATCAACCGCTATTCCATTTCCAGAGATAACATGGCCTAAGAACCTCACTTCACTCTTTCAGAAGTGACACTTCAAAAACTTAGCCTTCAGCTGATGTTTCCGCAAGATTTCCAAAACAATCCGCAAGTGTGTCTTGTGTTCCTCTTCATTTCTAGAGTAAACCAAAATATCATCCATGAACACAAGTACAAACTTGTTCAACTGATCTCTGAACACTCTATTCATAAGATCCACAAAATATGCTGGTGCATTGGTCAATCCAAACGGCATTACCAGCCACTCATAAAAACCGGATGATGTCCTAAAAGCAATCTTTGGAACACTATCCTTTACCACTCTCAACTGGTGAAATCCCGTTGCCAAATCCATCTGAGAAAACACCTTAGCTTCGTGAAGCTGATCAAACAAGTCATCTATTCTCGGCAATGGATACTTGTTCTTCTTAGTCACTTTATTCAGCTCACGATAATCCACACACAACCTCAATGATCCATCCGCTTTGGTTGCGAACACAACTGGTGCACCCCATTCGGACACACTACGCCGAATGAGTCCTTTCTGTAAAAGGCCATCAACTTGCACCTTCAACTCTAACTGTTCCCTAGGCGCCATCCGCCTAAGAGGCATCACAACGGGTCTGGCTCTCTCAACTAGATCGATACAAAACTCGATCTCCCTATGCGGCGGTAATCCTTTGACCTCGTCAAAGACATCCTCAAATCCATTCACCGATGACAGTCCATCCCGTGGAACAACCAGCGAATACATGAAGCTCATGAAGACGCCTTCTTCATGCTTACATCGTATCACAACCTTTCGCCTCTCCACATTCTCGACTGTCACCTCCAGCCTCTCACAGTCAATCCTTGCCGCATACTTCCTAAGCCAGTCCATACCCAAAATAATTCTGAATCCCGTAAAGTTTAGAACAAAACAATCACAAACAAAAGAGCAATCATGACTCGATACAACTAGACCACGGCATATCATACACAAACAAGACGAACCCCCAACTGGATTAGTCACAACCAATGGTCTATCAACAATATCCGGTTCCAAACCCAACCGGTCTACAAGTTCATTACAAACAAAAGAATTTGACGCCCCAGTATCAAACAACACTCTAACTGGAACACCACAAATAGAAAGAGTACCTTGAACCACCACACACTTTCCTTTCTCTTCAGCAGTAAGAGCTTTCGAAGACGATGGCACAGCCCCCAAAGCATAAGCTTGCACTATCTGCTTATCCTTCCTCGGTTCCGGACAATTCCTCCTAAAATGCCTTGGTTTGTCACAGTTGTGACACTTCACCGGCACTCTCGGTTTCTTACAATCCTTGGAGAGATGGCCCTTCTGCTGACAGTTGTAGCAGGTCACTTCACTCTTCGGCTTCTTATGGCCATCCTTACCCTTCTGCTGCTGCTGCTGCTTCCTCTTCTTGTTTCCACTTTGCTCCTTGGTCACAGCAACAGCAGATCCTTCCTTAGGAAACAGATTCTCGTGCCTGAGAGCTTTCTCCACAAGCTTCTCAAATGGATCGTCCAAATGATCCACCAACTGCCTCCCAAGATAAGTGTCCAAGCCTGTCACAAACTTCTCATTCTTCTGATAAGGAGAATCAATATACGACCGAGCATACTTGGACAAAGCTTCAAACTCAGAAACATACTCAAGAACTGGTCTTCCACCTTGCTTGAGCTCCACAAACTTCTTAAACAGAACAGATTTCTGAGCTGTAGAGATGAACTTAGCTTCAAATCTAACTTGGAATTGCTCCCAAGTAATCTCTTCTTCCGGAGTATCAATGGTGATAGAATTCCACCAATCAGAAGCTCTCCCTTGAAGATGCCTGGATGCAAGCTTCCTCTTAGTCGCATCCTCAATTCCCAAGTCACCAAAGATCCTTCTACAAGCATCAATCCATCTCTGAACTTCAATGGTTGATTCTGTTCCCAAGAAAACCTTTCCTCCAAAAGAAGTATAGTCTTTGCACAACTTAGCAAAATCCACTGGTCTTGGAGCTTGAACTTGAACTCCAACATCTACTGATGACCCCGAGGGTGGCATCCTTCTCATGATCGAAGTCATCATGGCCTCAAACATAGTAGCATAATCAGCAGCTCCTTTAGCAGCACGGCCTTCCCTAGCAGCTGGTCTCCCTCTTCGACTCATCCTTAATATCTACAAAAAGGAATGACTTAGAACACCTTGAGAAACAACTGCATAAGGAGTTCAAATCCTTCTAAGCTACTATACTATATATAGTAATCATCCATCAAAATACAATTATGTCTCTCATACGTAGTTATGTCAACGAGTGTTGGCTAAAATCGATTAACCAAAGCTCTGATACCAAATGTGACGACCGCCCATGACTCCTGCACTAAACAAGGAGATAGTGCGCTGAAAAGTGTGACAGGCCGCCATGGACGATCATCAGGGTAAGGTAAAACAATAAACTCTATCGTATTACTCACAGCGCATGGACAAAATACAATAGAAAATATACATAGTGAAGCTCCATATACCAGAATCTCATCATACAAACTCTAATAGTTTGATACAACAATCAGCAAAGACAGTACATCAAGCCTCACTACATATCACTCAGAGAATATACAAACAGCGGAACACCCAGTACATATAGTAAGAATGCAAAAGCCTCCAGCTCGTCTTCGTCATCAACAGCGTCAATCACAAAGAACAGCACCTGTCACATGCTACCTAGTCTGCCCATCCCAACATGGATGAACAGCCCAAGGTAATAAGAGTTAAACATAAAACCTTGAGTCGGACAAAAGTCTTAGTGAGCAGTAAATCAACTATCAAACATACCAAAAGAGAATAAAGGGAAAAAGGAATAGGAACCCAACCATCCCACTCCACCTCTTTCTACAGTGATAGCCCCCAGACACACTAAGGAGAAGCAAACATAGCAATTCAGACATTCAAAACAAATTAATTGTCACTCGAGTCAGGGTCGGTGTTTTCCAAGTACAAACCCCCAAGGCCTAAACCAAGAACAGATAAGCACCCTGAAAACATCGCTCTTGACCCAAGCGACGATACAACCAAAACATCCAAACATCCATGACTCTGGCTATCACTGTTATCATTGCCTTGATTTCACCGTTAGTTGAATGACCGGCTCATTATTTCATCCGTCCGTCAAGGGCTAATGGTAACCCCGGTTCTAGACATAACTCCGCACGTCGTCGCAGCCCGTGCCTAGGAATTTTCGCAACTACCTAGAGTACTAGCACGTCGTCGCAGCCCGTGCTTGGAACGTCGTCGCAGCCCGTCCCAAAGTACTCTTGCTTTGAGCATGCTAGAACCTTCAACAACGATGAGATCTCAGCCTCCTAGTCATCCTCCTCGACGACTATTTCCATACTAGCTCAAGCGCCTCTCAAGCTAACCATTATCCACAAACCCGGACCACATCACCGAGTTATCATCATGCTTGGGATGATCCCGTCTGGATTAAACCAAGGCTTTCTCACATCATCCTTTGCTCATCACATCATAGCAAAGTCTCATCTCAACATCATGGTTTGCCTTATCGCATCATGGCAAAGTCCCATCTTAACATCATCATCAAATCTTTCTATATGAGCTTCAACATCTGCTTCATATGCCACAAGCAGCTTTCCTTATTCAAGAGCCTTTCCACTTAGCTTTTGAATCATCATCACCCAACTTGATCAAATCAAGCTATCAATCAACTAATCAATCAAATCAAACATTAATCCAAGTAATCAATCATTCAAACAAGATCTAAACAAACAATTATAACAATAATGGCGATTTCGTAAATAAGGAGTCCAAATCTAACATGCAAACTAACAAGCATGAATCATGAACAATATCTCTACAACTTGATGAATAAACTTGCATAAGTGAACATGTAGTAAAATAGGTGTCAAATCATCATGAACAATAGATCTACATGCAGACTTAGGGAAAATACACGAAATCACTCTCTTTAACACATAAACAAGCCACCGATCCAATATAATCGTTTGGGTCCGTGTGAGAGATAACCACCACTCACCGAATCACCAAAACACCTCAAAATCAACAAAATTCAGATCTGGACAGCAAAGAGTCAAGCTTGATTCTCCAAAATCCCGCTTCAAATGATGAAATCTCTCTTCAATGGATGGAGATCTTCAACTTTGGCTCTTGGATCTTCGATTTGATCTTCAATCTAGATGGATGGAAGCACTTGATTAGAGTGGAGAAAAGAAGATGAAGAAATGTTGTAGTCGAGCTCTCAAAATGGCAGCACTTCGTCGCTTCAAAATCCGGTGCCAAAAAGTGAACCAAAGCCTTCTATTTATAGGCAGAAAAACCCATGAGTCGGCCGCCCCATGAGTCGTCGCCGACCTATCCCATGAGTCGTCCACGACCTAAGACTCACGACCCATAACCTCAACGACCCAACGCCTTAACATGTACACGACATAGCAACTCAACTACAAAGCCGACCCAACGACTTAACCAGATGCGACTCAACGACCTAACACTTATGCGCACCTCCTCCTGAGTCGCCTAGACGACTTAACGACCTAACACTTATACGGCCCAGCGACTCAACAACTTAACTACCCTGCCGACCTAATGACACAACGTCTTACATGGCTTAGCGACTCAATGACTTAACAAAGGTCGCGACTCAACCCAGACACGACCCAACATTGCTCGCGACCTAACTCGTACGCGAGTTAACTAAGACACGACCTAATGACTTAACACTAAGCCTAGGTCCCTACGACTTACGACTTATACCAAAACGACTTAAGCCTTAGGTCGTTCACTCGCATAACCCATTAAGTCCCTTAGGTCGTCCCATTCCCTGTACGACCTAAGCCCCAATACGACCCAACTATACTAAGTCGCATGAACGACCTTCCTACCTTAAGTCGTTAACCCCTTAAGCCGTTCACTCTTAAGTCGTTAACCTACTTAGGTCG
Source organism: Allium cepa (assembly GCA_030765085.1). Taxonomy (NCBI): domain Eukaryota; kingdom Viridiplantae; phylum Streptophyta; class Magnoliopsida; order Asparagales; family Amaryllidaceae; genus Allium; species Allium cepa. The sequence goes on along the minus strand of CM060938.1, from coordinate 907,198,411 downwards.
ACCAAACCCTTAGGTCGCTTACTCCACTAAGTCGCCTATGCTCCTTAAGTCGGTCAATCTTCCTAAGCCGTTAGCCACTAACCCGCTAACCTTCTTAGGTCGTTACCTCGGTCTAACACACTAACTCGTATAACTTCTATAGGTCGAAAATTCTATAACTCGTAATTCCTTAAGTCGTCTACGACTTAAAAATACTCGACCTAAGCTATCACACGGCTTAACCCCTTAAGCCGTTAACCCTACAACTTAGACTCAGAACGACTTAAGTAATACTAACGACTCGATGGCAATTATTTTACGATATGTCGACACGTAAAATACGGGTCGTTACAAATTGATTAATGATTAATCAATTATAATTAAGATCATTAATTAAAATTATTAATTAATGATGAATGAATGTAATTAAGTTTTAATTTAAGGTTAGTTAGTTTAATAATTAACTTTAATTAATAAATGATTAAAGATAATTTTAATTTGTAATTAATTTAAGTTAATTAATTGTAAAATAATTTGAGGATGGTTAATGAGGTCATTAACCATGATTATTTAACAATTAATTAATGTTGTTAATTTCTATAATTAATTAGATTAATTAATTTAATTATAATCAATTGTAAATGGTTTGAGTATAATTACTTGATAAAGTGATTAAGAAATTAGTTACTTAATGTAATTAATTTAAATTAATATGATTGTTTATTTTTAATTAATTAAGTTTAATTAATTATAAACACTTGAGTTTTATAAATAATTACTTTATGTAATTAATGATTGGAAAATTACTTAGTTAAGTAATTAATTAATAATTACATGATTGTAATTAAGTAGGGAGGTTTAAGTATGTGGTAATTTGGATTAATTATTTAATAATTAATCAAAAATTAATTGAGAAATTAATTTAAGGATAATTAATTTGGTCTATTATAGTAATTAAGTTAGTTAATCACTTAGGGTAATTAATTTAAGGATTAATTAAGGATCATTAATTATTCTAATTAATGATGTAATTAAAGTTGATTAATTATGATTAATTAATCAATAATAAATAATTAAGGTAATTAATTAGTTTATTAATTAAGGATTAATGTATTTAATAATGATTAATTAATTAATTGAAGTAATTAAAGGTTAATTACTGTTTTGATTGGGGTTAATTAATTTGTAAAATTAATTATGGATAATTACATGAATGTAATTAAGGGTAATTAATCAAGAGTGATTAATTAAAGTAATTTATGATTGATTGATTGATTGTAATCAATTAAATAGTTGGTTAAGCAAGATATAATTTGATGAAGTAATTAATTTAATTTATTTTAAATTAATTAAAGATGAAGGAATTAATTTAATTCATTTTAAATTAATTAGAGGTAGAGAATTAATTTAATTCATTTTAAATTAATTATATGGTGATGAATGAATCTTTGCTTATGTTGAATGGATGTCATTGATTGACTTGGATGCTTTGTGATCTCAGTAATGAGATAAGTATGATATTGTGTGGTATGAATGTTTGGATTGAATTGTGATGATAACATAGGTTATCTATTGTGATGGTGATATTGGGATATCTATTTGATATGGATAATGTGAGTTACCCTTTATTTGATAATGTTGATCATCGGTTATGATTTTAGTTATCTATCTGTGTGTATATAGATACTATATTGAATTGTTTTAAACTTTAAAACAACTTGGACCTAAAAGACACGCTTTGGATTTCGATGAGACCGGGATCGGGTTTCCATATTTGGATATCCGAAAACCACATCGATTCCAAATAACGTTAGGTCTTGTATCAAAGTGGAGCTTTGTGAAGACTCGAGGTGTAAGAACTATAAGTCAATATAACTCTGTGGGTGATTCCGTAATGAGTTTGACGGAATAGTACTTATAGATTCGAGATGGTGATTTAGAGTACAAGGGTTATTGTCGTTAACTCAAGGGTGATTCCAAAATGAGTGTAACGAAATAATGTCTTCGGTTTCATTCGAACCCGGAACGAACTTGTATGGATTAAATGCTTTCAGAACATCGTCAGGTGGACGATGAGCATTCTAAGTAATGTGTCCTATAAAGGTAATCGTAGCCTCAAGCCTCATCAAGCGGGAATGGCTAAAACAGGGGAGGTGTAGCAAGGCTTCGTGGGTCGCACCCACTGGAGAGCAAGATTTACCCCTGTCTAGAAGTCCCTTTATATTCGGCTGTGTGGGTGGTTGCTAGCTACAACCACGGGGTTGTCTTGTTTGAAACTGTTCAGTAAGGAATGGGTCCGGCTTTGTGTTGCAGGGGATTGGGAGTAATCCTCGGTACGTTGATCTAGGCCACGTACTGTGACGGGCGGTACCCCAGTAGCCCAGCCATTGTATGGAATCCAAAATCCAATAAGTGCCAACGGTTTTGATTGTATTACCCACTTTTGTGGCTAGTAGCTGGAATTTAATAATGTAACAATTTCGGCTATTTCTTATTTACTTGAAAACCCTAGACACTATTATAATATCATCGGATTTCCTATCAAATGTTTTGGTTAGCGTAAGGTAAAAACTTTTTCATGTTTATGTGTGGGAAGTCTTACGTGATACCTTTTCTTTTCAAAGGTTTTTCAAAGTTAAGCAACTTTAACCTGTTACTCACACCAGACCCATGTCTGACCCGGAGTTATTTCTGTTTTCTTTAACTCTTGGGTACTCAAATTTTTACGAGTAGCCAAGGGAATTCAGGTTAGGATTCAGGATTAGCTTTGACGAATATTGGAGGAGCAATGGAGCAGGAGGCTTCCGCGTGTAGATATATAGTTTTCCGCTGTGTGTTCTCTGAGTATTTCTGTATTGCGATTGAGTTGTATAACTAGACAGGTGTTTATAACTGTCTAGTATGAGTTGATTTTGCTGTGTATCTCTGATAATGATTGTAAACTATGTAAAGTATTATGTTATTAACATAATTTATTCGTTCCGCTGTTAGATTCTGATGTGTTGTTTCTTTCTTCTCTTCTTTCTTTTCTCTTTTCTATCCCTTTTCTTTCTTAAAGATGATGCGATTTTCTGGGAGTGGAAAATCGGGTCGTCGCAGTAGTATCAGAGCGTTAGGTTGAGTGAATACCTAGGCTCTGTAGTGGTGTCTTTCTTGAGAGAGCGTATTTGTAATTTTTATTATTATATATATTTATCTCTACCTATATGTTGGGTTACCTGTTCAGGTTTCCCAATATAAGTTATAAAGGTAGATGGGGTAGTGGTGCGTGTAACACGACTATCATTGGTTGGAGTTTGAATGTTTGAGGTTGGAAGTGTATTTGTTGAGACTGTAGATCTAATACCGTCTCGAGTGAGTTCTGTAGTGATGAAGGATTTCATTGATCTCTGAAGGAAACCTGTTAAGGTTTGGAGTTATTTTTGAGATTTGATGAGTAATGTTTGGATCTGTTGGTTGGCAGAAGTAAGTGATGGTATTTTGATACCTCGGGAAATAGTAGCTGCGTGATGAGATGCAGTGACTATGGATGTTCCCGAAATGTTTTCTTTGGAACAAGTTAAGGAAGTGAGTCTGCTTCAGTGTTGTGGCTGGGGTCAGCTTGATTTTCTGTTTTCTTTGAGGTCCGAGTTTCTCGGAGAGCTTTGTTTTGGAATTCTTTGGCATTTGTGGCAGCAGTGCAGTTGGGGTGTTCTCGGTGTTGGCAAGAAATCTTCTAGCTTAGCAGTTTTTCCGAAATGGAGTTCAGAAACAGTTGAGTGGACCCGTTTCTTCGATGGGTTGGCTAATTAAGTTTGAGCTGTTCTATTTGGTTAAGGGAGAACATTTTTTATTTGGATTTGGTTTGTGTGTTCGCAAAAGTGACTTGCGATTGTTGAGTGTTCTCTTGGGTTATCTGAGTTTTTCTGGTTGTCTGCAGGGAGTCAGAGTTTGGTTCGCATCTGGAGATTGAGTTGGCGTAGCATCTCGAAGTTTTGGAGAAACTTCTGAATTTTCTTATGGATTTGTTGAACCATATCTCTGGGTTGTGTTGTCCAGTTTATGCTCATGTTTTTCTTCAGCATTCTCTTCTGTCGGATCAGAGTTGAGCAGCAGAAGCAGTTTTGAAGTGTATCTGCTTTTCTTTTGCCCAGACAGGAGGGGTGAGTTGTTGTTTTCTGATGTTGAGGAGTAGAGTTTGAGTTCTTGGTTTTGGTTGATCTTGAGGAGATCATTTTGTTGAGTTGATTGGTCTGGTTTGTTTCTAGAAGCATCAGCGAAGGATGAGCTTATTAGTAAGGTTGTGGGTAGCCTAGGATCGTCCGAAGAATTTTGTGGATTAGAGTCGGAGGGATTTGGACACTGAAGTCGGAGATTTAATTTTGGATAAGTTGTCTCCGATTTAAGGTGAGCTTTAAGTTTGGGTAAGTCTGAGAAGTTGCTCTGTAGTATTTTGGATCTTTTCTGTGATCTTGAAGGTTAAGTGATTGATCTACAGGATTGAATTGCCAGTTTAGATAACTGGGATTCGATGAGTTTCACGTATCTCTGAGCGAATACGTGTTTGACCTATCTCTGGTTGTGGAACCAGCAGTTCTGGAATTTTGGTTGTTGAGTCAGACTCGTCTGTAGTCTGATATCTTGTCTAGTATTATAGATATAGTTGTATAGGAGCTTTGTAGCTTCATAGTATTGTTTGTTTGGATTTTCTAGAGCGAGTGTCCCGGTGGATATATATATACAACTGGGGAAACTCGATGAAATTTTATCTAGAATTTGTCTGGATAATTAGATTTGTTGATTGGTTGTTTTTGGTTGTTAGCATATGTTTGATATATGCTTGTGTTTTTAAATTAAATCTTTAATGAGATTATTAAATTACCTTTGTTTTAAATTTCGAGGACGAAATTCTTTTAAGGGGGAAGGATTGTAATATCCCGGAATTTTTAACAATATCAATTTAATAATCTGTAGTTAAAATTAAATTGATATTGATGTTCTGTTAATAATTTTCAAATAAATTTAATAATCTTCTTCAATAAATATTTAATTTGGTCATTTTATCTTTTAAATGATATAAATTGATTTCTATTTACAATATGAATATATGGTTTATATTTTAAATAGATTAGCATTTGTTTTAATTTAATAAGTAAAGCAATTTTTCTATTTTTATTATTTGTAGTAATTTGGAAAATTTGATTTATTTAAGCTTTTCAAAGTTAAATAAATGGTTTTGGGTTTAAATTTAATAAACGAATCATGTTCTAAAATTCTAATATTTACATTTTAAATTGGAAATTTTGTTTTTAATTAGTATTGAGTTTTTAAAACTATTTCATAAATAAAAATATGATTTTAAAATTGATAAGAAATATTAAATGTTTTAAATTAAATTGGATTTAGTTTTAAATTTAGAATAAATTCAACAAAATGATTTCATGACTTAATAAAATGAATATTTTGTTTATAAAAATATAATTTCTTGAAAAATGATTTTTAATTTAATAAATAGAGATTTATAAAAGCAATATTAATATTGTATTGACTTTATAAATAAATTTTTAAAAAGATTTGTAATTTTTATTTCAAATTGAATTTTTATTTATAACTTGATTTGAAATTGTTTGGTTTTGAATTTAGTTTGAATTTAAATTCAAAAGTATAAATCTTAATTATTTAATTGATTTAATCTTTAATATGTATAAGTTCATTTATAAACATAATTTGTTTTTATTTCTTTTGTAAATTCATACACATGTTTAAATGTAAACTAACATATTAACTTAGGCTAACATACACATTAATTTGTAATTAGTACTAATCATTTTAAAAGAAAACAAGTGTTAAATTCTTAGGCATGCTATTTGACAAGTGTTATAAAATGGACAAGTGTTAAATATTTTTTTATTTTTCTTTTATTTTAATAAATCTGAAAATACATTAGTTAAATTTACATCTTCATTCATATTACATCTTCATTTTCTTTAATCAAAGAAATCTTCAAAAAATTCTAAGATCAAATGCATTTTCATATTAACAATCCACAAATCTTCATATTAAAAATAAATCTGTTCATAAACCTGCATATCCACAATCAAAGATCAAATCTACATATCCCAAAACCACATTCAAATCTGCAACCCCTCAAATCCAAAAATCTGCATTTTCTAACCATGTTCAAATCTGCAATCCAAAAATCTGCATTTCCAAAATTCAGAACCCTGTACAAATTCATCAAGTTCAAATCAGCATCCTCAAATACAAAACCTGCATACTCCACTCCTCTTCAAAATCAAATCCACCTTCGCCTAAAATTCAAATCACAAGCCTGCATTTTTTCTACATTTTGTTTTGAACCTGGGGATGGAAGAGCATCTGCATGCAACCACAGTTTCATCCAAGAAGCATGCATAAAGTTGTAGATCAGGAAGCATACCTGCATATTCATTTTCCTGCAAATCCAAAAGGATCAAAACAGGGTCTGCATTGAATTAAGGTGAGTAACAATTTATTTTAAAAACTAATTTAAATTGATATAGTTGCTTAAATTGTTTACTGATGAGTATGATGAAATGTCTGAATATATGTATGAGTTTGAATATCTGCTTGCTGTGATGAATTCCTTCTTGTTCTAGATTCCAGACTTTAGATATAATTCAAAATTTCATAAACTCAAGATCTAATCCATGTTTAGATGTAAAGTAAGTTGCATTATTTTCATAAGTTCATGTTTAAAAATGTCATGAAAGTTAAAATATGAGTTTGACTCTGGAAACAGGGAAAAGCATCATGCATGTTTACTCTTATCACAACCTTAATCAAATGGATATTGTAATTTAGTAGTATAAATAAAATATCTAATCTGTAACTTGATTTTTAAATCAGGTATTAAGATTTTTATGTATAAGATGTGGTTACAGTCTGTTTTTGAATTAAAAATGAAATTGGGCTAGTGGTTGCAATCTGTTGTTTGAGGGAAATCAAGATTCTTTTGAGTTATAGAATAAGGATCATGGATCCTTAGAAAAATCAGAGAAGTAATTAAAATTTACTAGATTGGTTGCGGTTGAAATTTTTTTGGTTGGAACCGTAGTTTTGAACAGGGGTTAAGATTGGGTTAGTGTGTGGTGTTGGGGTGATCGAGTGTTCTGGTTTTTGGTGGAGGTGGAGTAGATGTGTGGGTTGTTTCATGGCCGGAGAGGTGGACTTCCTGATGGTCGGAGCAACTCGAAATGGTCGTTGACAGGTTTGAGTAGAAACCTGTAATATTTTTTCCAGGTTTGTGAATTTGGGGTTATTTTGAATTTCTGTAAATTGCTAGATCTGGGTTGATGTTAGAGTAGTGGTGGGTTTCAAGTAGTTGTTGGATCATCACTGATGATCGCCAGAGGTGGTGTTCGTCGTGCATATGCACGGCGACAAGTTTTCTGATGATTTGTTTTTGGGTTGGGAGTGTTGCAGGAATGGCTCAAGGCAAATAGGAAGAGAACCCGAAGCAGTATCATGTGAAACTCGGAGTAAATGGGGGAAAAACCCGAAGCAAAATTTTGTTTTCTTGGGTCAACATGTAGCTTATAGGTTACACAGTAAAACTGTGTTTTGTTTTTAAAAATATGGGTTTTAAACTTTAAAATCTGGGTTTTTAAATTTTAAAATCTGTAGTTATAGGTTTTAAATAAGGTTTAGGTTTAAAATTTAATTCAAGTTAGAATTACTAATTTGAATTTAAAATTCCAGGTTTTGAAACCTTTTTTTCTGTTTTTAAAAATCTGGGTTTTAAAATATTGAAAATTCTGTAGATTTATTTAAAGTAAGGATTAAGTGTAAGTTCAAATGCAAGTTTGAATTTCAGATTCAAATTTAAATCCCAGTTTTGAAATAAAATCAAAGTTTCAAATTTTATCTTAATTAACTATTTCATTTGGTAAATAAGTTTAAAACTTTAAATATTAAGTTTTTAAATGTGAGTAGTATTTACAGATTAATTTTAAAATCTGGAATTCAAAGTTTAAGAATGAGTTCAGTTTAAATTTAAATAGAAGATTTAAATTGGAAGTTTAAACTATGAATGAGTTGGAAATTTCTAAAACATTGAAATGAATTCAACTTCAAATTTTATGATTTCATTAACAAACTTTGATTTGTCCTGAAATTTAAATAAGTTTTAAAATTATTTAAAACTTTGATAGGTTTTAAATTTTTTCTATTTTAAGCTTGAATTTAAATTGAAATTTAAAAGGAAATTTCTTAAGTACTTTGTTTTAAATCAAATTGTTTTAAACATAATTAAGTTATGTTTATGAAAATTTAATTTGGATAAATATTTTAGAATTAATTTGTTTAATAAGATTAATTAATTTAATTAATTAATTGAATTTGGAATAAATAATTGATTAATGATTAATCAATTATAATTAAGATCATTAATTAAAATTATTAATTAATGATGAATGAATGTAATTAAGTTTTAATTTAAGGTTAGTTAGTTTAATAATTAACTTTAGTTAATAAATGATTAAAGATAATTTTAATTTGTAATTAATTTAAGTTAATTACTTTATAAAATAATTTGAGGATGGTTAATGAGGTCATTAACCATGATTATTTAACAATTAATTAATGTAGTTAATTTCTATAATTAATTAGATTAATTAATTTAATTATAATCAATTGTAAATGGTTTGAGTATAATTACTTGATAAAGTTATTAAGAAATTAATTACTTAATGTAATTAATTTAAATTAATATGATTGTTTATTTTTAATTAATTAAGTTTAATTAATTATAAACACTTGAGTTTTATAAATAATTACTTTATGTAATTAATGATTGGAAAATTACTTAGTTAAGTAATTAATTAATAATTACATGATTGTAATTAAGTAGGGAGGTTTAAGTATGTTGTAATTTGGATTAATTATTTAATAATTAATCAAAAATTAATTGAGAAATTAATTTAAGGATAATTAATTTAGTGTATTATAGTAATTAAGTTAGTTAATTACTTAGGGTAATTAATTTAAGGATTAATTGAGGATCATTAATTATTTTAATTAATGATGTAATTAAAGTTGATTAATTATGATTAATTAATCAATAATAGATAATTAAGGTAATTAATTAGTTTATTAATTAAGGATTAATGTAATTAATTATGATTAATTAATTAATTGAAGTAGTTAAAGGTTAATTACTGTTTTGATTGGGGTTAATTAATTTGTAAAATTAATTAAGGATAATTACATGAATGTAATTAAGGGTAATTAATCAAGAGTGATTAATTAAAGTAATTTATGATTGATTAATTGATTGTAATCAATTAAATAGTTGGGTAAGCAAGATATAATTTGATGAAGTAATTAATTTAATTTATTTTAAATTAATTAAAGATGAAGGAATTAATTTAATTCATTTTAAATTAATTAGGGGTAGAGAATTAATTTAATTCATTTTAAATTAATTATATGGTGATGAATGAATCTTTGCTTATGTTGAATGGATGTCATTGATTGACTTGGATGCTTTGTGATCTCAGTAATGAGATAAGTATGATATTGTGTGGTATGAATGTTTGGATTGAATTGTGATGATAACTGTTAACTCCAGTTTTTCAGCAAGGCCGTGATATCAAAAATCGACCGAGAAGCCAATGATAGTTCATCTCGAAGGATGGTCAATTTAACCTCCCAATAAAGCAAGTTCTGTTGAATGAATTTTCAGATAAGATCCCCTACGGAGGGGGGGTCCAGGGGGGGTGCCAACCCCCCAAGGTGGGGGTGCGGGGGCAACGCCACCGCCTACGGTGTTCGACCTGACCGGTCAGGTCGCAGGGGTCCAGGGGGCAGCGCCCCCGGCGGGGTGCGGGGCAGCGCCCCGACCAAAACGGTATACGACTTAAAGAGTGAAGTAAGCCAGCGACTTAACTAGTCAGCGACCTAACCAATGAAGCGACCTACCGGCTCAAGAAAGACACGACTCAACTTATCTGGTTGCCGACTCAACGGCCTTGAAGGGTTACGACTTAACGACTCAGGAGGGATAACGACTCACCGGGTTATAACCTTAGCGACTTAAAGGTGCTGGCCGACTCAACGGGTTAACGACTCATGGAGTTAGCGACTCATGGGGCTGACCGACCTAAGGATTTCAACGACTCAAGGTTTGTAACGACTCAGTGGATCAACGACTCAACTGCTATGCGACTCACGGGTGTTACCGACTCAGCGACTCAGAGCTTACAACGACTCATGGTTCAACGACTCAACAGGTTCGCGACTCATCTTATGAAACGACTCAGGGGAAGTGACGACATAAGAAAGTGGATCCCTGTGCCGCTTCGTTTATATACCGTCACCTGATAAGTCGTTAACGGCTTAACAACTCACAACTAATGACTCGTTCAAGACTCAGAGCCATTGAGTCGTAATCCATTGCCATAGTGCCTGTGCCAAGGGAGGTTGACTCGTAAGCGACTCAGGACTTGGCGTATAATCCTGCAGAAGAATGAACCGTGGAGCAATCAAGGGTTGGTTCAATGAGTCGGCCACGACCTAATTTGACTCGGCCACGAGTCAAGCATGAGTCGGGTACGACTCACGACTCAAGGCTGAAAAATCCTATAAATACACGGCCACCTCCAACATTCAAGGGACTTTTGGCTCATTTTCTTCAAGCACCGATACTCTGCTGCATTCCAAACCAATCCAACACTCGAAGCTCTCAAGACACAAAGAACGCTACAAACAATTTCAAGAAGAGATCACATACATCCAACATGGATTCGAAGACTCTCATCTCCATTGAAGTTTAAGCTACTCGTTCTAAGTCTCTTGTAATTCAAAGTGTATTATACTTGGAAAGAATTGTATCAGCTATTAACGAGATCATCAATAAAAATACTTAAAGTGGACGTAGGCTATACCCTTAAGCCGAACCACTATAAAACTGCTGCTGTTTACTGCTTTTCTGCTATTATCTGCTTATAATCTGTTCCCGAGTAATCGGGTGGTGCTTTCACAACTACACTTCACACACCGGGGTGTTAGCGTTCAAATTTTTAGCGTTAACAATAACATAGGTTATCTATTGTGATGGTGATATTGGGATATCTATTTGATATGGATAATGTGAGTTACCCTTTATTTGATAATGTTGATCATCAGTTATGATTTTAGTTATCTATCTGTGTGTACATAGATACTGTATTGAATTGTTTTAAACTTTAAAACAACTTGGACCTAAAAGACACGCTTTGGATTTCGATGAGACCGGGATCGGGTTTCCATATTTGGATATCCGAAAACCACATCGATTCCAAATAACGTTAGGTCGTGTATCAAAGTGGAGCTTTGTGAAGACTCGAGGTGTAAGAACTATAAGTCAATATAACTCTGTGGGTGATTCCGTAATGAGTTTGATGGAATAGTACTTATAGATTCGAAATGGTGATTTAGAGTACAAGGGTTATTGTCGTTAACTCAAGGGTGATTCCAAAATCAGTGTAACGAAATAATGCCTTCGGTTTCGTTCGAAACCGGAACGAACTTATATGGATTGAATGCTTTCAGAACATCGTCAGGTGGACGATGAGTGACGCAGCGGATTAAATCGAAACAAACTTCAATCGGTGAAATGTAGCAATCGGTGAGTTGAAGATACCAAAATGCCCAAGTTCGTTGATCCAAAGATACCGAACTCTAGCTATCTCAAACACGTTGATAGCGCACTATACCGTGTTTAAAGATCTACGATTCTTCGCACGTTGATCTAGCGCACTAGATTCCGTGAATCGGCTTCTACGATCGTTGAATCGAGCGCACTCGATTAACCGAAAGAGGAGGTAGGAGATCACACTCAACTACCAATTTGTATGAAAGCACAAAGCTAACAAAAGAGAATTTTATTCAAAAATCAACAACCTCAAAAATTACAACACACACGCTATTTATAGCTTTTACAACGCAACACCACAAATCATCACCTGACTCTTAGGTCGGCCACGACTTACGACCTAACTTAGGTCGGCAGTGACCTAACATCAGCGGCTCAACACATTTTAACAACACCTAGGTCGGCAGCGACCTATCAACACAACATACTCTCCTGTATACAACACAGCACTCAACGACCTAAACAACTCACGCGACTCAACACGACCGACTCATCTTCATGTGACCATAATACGACTCACCATAGGTCGTACGCGACCTAACACTTCCCATTCATGACCGAGTTAAGCAATACAACACACAACATATGTACACGACTTAACTCGTTACCGACTTAACATATAACGACTCAAAGATTCATGACTTAACACCCAACACAACCCATAGGTCGGTAACGACCTAAAATACAACACGACCCAATCCCCTACGACCTAAAATAGAAGGCAGTTCAGCTTGCTTAGATCGGAACTCGGCGAAGTTATCTCGTTCAACATCACTAGCTCGTAACTCGGCACAGTTAGCTCGTTCAATATCACTAGGTCGTTCAATATCACTAGGTCGTTCAATATCACTAGGTCGTTCAATATCAATAGGTCGGAGCTTGTTAGGTCGGAATTCTTCTTCCTGTGTTTTCTTAAGTCGGAGACGACCCAAAACTCCGCTGTTAGGTCGTGACCGTGCTTCGTTAACTCGGCCTACCTTCCCCCTTGGCTTGTTAACTCGTGGCCCTCCTTCCTTAGCTCGGCAACGACTCATGCCTTCACTGAGTCGTGAATGACTCATCACACTACACCACAAACTCATGTTTTCAGGAATTAAAGTTTGCAAAACTTCTTCTCTGGCCTTAGCTGCATCATCCTCCCCTGGTTGAGAAAAATTCGTCCTCGAATTTGCAAATTCTTTCTCATCAAAATGTTCATCTCCATAATATGGCACAAGATGCTTAATATTGAATACATCAGAAGTGTAAATATCCTCCGGAAGCTTCAACTTATAAGCATTGTCATTAATTCGTTTCGCAATTTCGACAGGACCAATTTTCCTGGCTTTCAACTTATTATAAGCACCTACCGGAAAACGATCCTTCGTTAATACAGCATAAACTAAATCACCTTCTTTAAATTCAACATTTCGTCGTTTCGAATCTGCAAACTTCTTATATTTCTCATTCGATTTCTCCAATCGTTCCTGAACGATCTTATGACATTCAGTCGGCTCATCAACAAAATCGACAGCTCGTTTAACTGCTCCCTTCGCCTGTGGTACGACTGCTAAATCCAACGGTCCCCTGGGTAAATTTGAATAAACAATCTGAAACGGACTGAATCCCATGCTACGATTCACTGCATGATTATGTGCAAATTCAGCTTGGCATAACTTCATGTCCCAACTTCTCAAATTATCCTGTACAAGACATCGCAACAAATTTCCCAATGACCTGTTAACAACTTCTGTCTGTCCATCAGTTTGTGGATGATAAGCACTACTAAATTTCAGTTTCGTTCCCACCATCTTCCACAAACTCAACCAAAAGTGACTCAGAAAACGAGTATCTCGATCAGAAACAATAGATTCTGGTAAACCATGAAGTCGATAAATCTCCTTGAAAAATAACTGCGCTACTCGAACTGCATCTGTTGTCTTCTTGCAAGCAACAAAATGTGCCATCTTCGAAAACCTGTCCACCACAACGAATATCGAATCATTTCCCCTTTCAGTTCGCGGCAAACCCAAAACGAAATCCATGCTTATATCAACCCATGGCTTAGACGGTACGGGTAATGGCATATACAACCCTGCATTCGTCGTTGTTCCCTTTGAAACTTGGCAAATATGACATCGCTCCACAAATCTTTCAACCTCTTTTCTCATCGACGGCCAAAAGTAAGACTGTGAAATCAACTGTAAAGTACGATCACGGCCCACATGCCCTTCCTCATGTAACTCCTTGATAATTTTCAATCACAAGCTACAGTCTGGAATACATAAACGATTCCCTTTAAACAGAAAACCATCAACCAACATAAAGTCATCGATACTCCCATCCTTCACTTTCTCAACATATTTCACAAAGTAAGGATCTTCTTCAATCATTTCTGGCAACATTTCAAACCCTGTCACTTCAACCTTCATTGTCGTTAATAAATGACTCCTCCTACTCAAAGCATCAGCTACCCGATTCGTCACCCCTGATTTGTGCTTAACGACAAAAGTAAACTGCTGTAAATAAGCAATCCATCATGCATGTCTCGCTGAGATTTTATCCTGCCCCTGTAAATGTTTCAAAGCTTCATGATCTGTGTAAAGGACAAATTCCTTCTGAAATAGATAGTGTCTCCAATGCTTAACAGCTTGCACAACAGCATAGAATTCAACGTCATAAGTACTGTATCTCATCTTTGCCCCGGACAGTTTCTCACTAAAATAAGCAACTGGCTTCCCATTCTGACTCAGAACTCCTCCAATACCAACCTTCGATGCATCAGTATGCAATTCAAACAATAACTGAAAATTAGGTAGAACAAGAATTGGTGCAGACGTCAACAATTCCTTGATCTTCTCAAAGGCAACTCCCGCTTCCTCTGACCATACAAACTGTTTCCCTTTCATGCAATCAGTAACTGGAGCCATCACGCTACTGAAGTGTGGAATGAATCTTCAGTAGAATGACGCTAGCCCATGAAAACTTCTCACTTCTGTAATTGTCTTTGGCTGTGGCCAATTCCTGACTGCCTCAACTTTACTCTGGTCAACTTGAATACCTTCTCCTGAAACAACATAACCAAGAAATAAAACAGTATGCGTCATAAACACACATTTCTTCGTAGCGGCATAAAATTGTTCTTCACGAAGAATAATCAACACTTCCCTCAAATGTAGAACATGCTCCTCCATACTTCTGCTGTAAATTAGAATATCATCGAAATAAACCACGACGAACTTCCCAATGAATGGTCTAAAAATTTGATTCATCACCCTCATGAATGTACTAGGTGCATTTGACAAACCAAACGGCACAACCAACCATTCGTATAACCCCTCTCTTGTCTTGAAAGCTGTCTTCCACTCGTCTCCAGGTCTGATTTGAATTTGATGATAACCACTCTTCAAGTCAATCTTCGAAAATATAGTTGCCCCACTCAACTGATCCAACAAATCATCCAACCTTGGCATAGGAAATCTGTAACGAACAGTGATCTTATTCAAAGCTCTACTATCTGTGCACATTCTCCAAGTTCCATCCTTCTTTGGCACCAACAATGCTGGCACGGCACAAGGACTCAAGCTTTCCTGAACACGTCCCTGTTCCAACAACTCTTCCACCTGCCTTCGTAACTCTTCATGTTCCTTCGGACTCATTCGGTAATGTGGTCGATGTGGTAGTACTGCTCCCGGAACAAGATCAATCTGATGTTGAATGTCTCTAAGTGGCGGTAACTCCTTGGGTAACTCCTCTGGAAAGACATCTTCAAATTCTTTCAAAATTTGCTTTGCTTCTTCTGGGATCTCAACTTCTTCACTACTCTCTCTCCCAATCAATAAAAATACTTCAGGTTCTTCCTCCACTTCCTTGACAAACTCCTTCAAAGTCAACAGAGTTTTCAATTCCTCGATCTCTTCTAGCTTGCTCTCCTTCTGCTGCTGTTTCTTGGGAACCAAAGTGATTTTAGTACCCTCGAACATGAAACTGTAACTATTGGCATGACCATCATGTTGTACTGATCTATCGAACTGCCACGGCCTGCCCAATAACAAGTGACAAACATCCATGTCCACAACATCACACCAAATTTCATCTTTGTACTTCTTCCCAATCGAAAAATTAACACAAGCTCTTCTACACACTTTCACTTCACCACCCTTCCTTAACCATGCTAGCTTGTACGGTTTAGGATGCTTCTCAGTCTTCAAGTTCAACTTTCTAACTGCTTCGGTAGAAATAATATTATCACAACTCCCTGCATCAATAACGAACTTGCAGACTTTCCCCAGAATAGTACATGTCGATTGAAAAATATTGCTTCTCAGCCAACTACAATCCTCCTCTTGCTTTGGTGTCAAACAACTTCTTCTCATCATAAAATTACAACCTTCGTCACCCGACACTTCTTCTTCCTCCTCTACATAAGGTGCATTTGAACATTCTGCCTCCTCACCATCATCCTCTTCAACTTCTGCAACCATGGTTCTCTTCTTCGGCTTCGGACATTCGTTGCTTTTGTGACCCAACTCCTGACAATTATAACATTTGAAAACACTACTAGCCTTCGCCTTTTCAACCTCCTTCACCACTGGCTTTGTAACAGGTTTAGGAATACTAGAACTTCCACCGGCACCCTTCACTGGATTATTAGAATTAGTAAACACTCCACCTCCACGCCTTCCTTGTTTCTCCCAAGCTAACGCTTTCTGATGTGCCTCCGCAACGGATCTAGGATCAAACATATTAACCATATCCTGGATCTGCATTCTCAATCCCCCAATGAATCTAGCAGTCAGCTGTTCTTCTGTCTCCATGATATCATTCCTGGCAATGAGTTGGTAAAATTCATCAGCATAGTCACTAACAGATTTTGTCCCTTGCCTCAGATTCTGCAGCCTCTGGTACATAAGTGACTGGTAATTATAAGGCAAAAATGTAGCTCGCATCAACTTCTTCATCTTCTCCCAAGATTCTATCTTTGACTTCCCCATTCTCTCCCTGGTAAGTTTAGTTTGCTGCCACCACGCCAAAGCTCTCCCCCTCAACCTAGTAGCAACCAACTTCACCCTTCGATGTTCAGGAACCTCCTTGAAATCAAAGATCTCTTCAACCTTAGCAATCCAATCAAGAAATTCTTCAGCAACCATCCCTCCTTTAAACTCCGGAATCTCCATCTTCATACCCGATTCCCATCGACGATCATCTTCAACATCCCGATAAGAATTTCGAATTTGGTCTCGATCTCGGTAATGAATACTAGCTCTATCACCTTCTTCAATAAAATCAAAATTACGCCTACATCGATCTCGACCATTATCATCCCTTCGTTCATGCATGCTTCTTTGACTATGTCTCTCTTCATCTCTATATGCTTCATGATCAAATTCACGTTGACTTCTTCTTTCTTCATGTGCATACTCATGATGATCTCTTCGTGATGAAATTGATGTTTCTCTTCGATCTCTACTAGAATGTGGCGATACCCTCCTCGCTTCCGTAACCGATGGCGAAACTCGGTTTCCTCCATGGTTCGAGTTTGGTGATCTCCTCCTTTGATTCAAATCATTCATCAATTTCTCCAATTTTCCAATACCTTCATCAAACTTTTCATTAATACGTTGTTCCATAAGCTCGGCTTCTTCTCTATGACACAAAGCTTCAACGTTTTGATGACGATTAGCTCTCCTTGGTGGCATGGTTGAAAAACTTCACAAAACTTCAACACTTCGAACACAAAACTTCAAAACGTCAACAATACAACAAGTCACGGCTCAACAATGCACGGCTTCCTTGACTCGGCTATGACTTGACTCGGTCCAACTTGTCTCGGCTCAACGTGCACGACTTATGGATAGGTCGGCACGGCTTCACACTTCAAACCTTGGCGTGCAAAAATCCAAGACCAAATTCAAACAATGTCCAACTCCTCGATCCAAAATGAAATGGATCAAACACTTCAAACTTGATGCAACTTCAATATGAACACGATGAACAACTTCAAACTTCAAAACTTGGCTCCAAGAATCAACTTAGCTATGATTGGCTAAGTATGCCTCTGATACCAAAAACTGACGCAGCGGATTAAATCGAAACAAACTTCAATCGGTGAAATGTAGCAATCGGTGAGTTGAAGATACCAAAATGCCCAAGTTCGTTGATCCAAAGATACCGAACTCTAGCTATCTCAAACACGTTGATAGCGCACTATACCGTGTTCAAAGATCTACGATTCTTCGCACGTTGATCTAGCGCACTAGATTCCGTGAATCGGCTTCTACGATCGTTGAATCGAGCGCACTCGATTAACCGAAAGAGGAGATAGGAGATCACACTCAACTACCAATTTGTATGAAAGCACAAAGCTAACAAAAGAGAATTTTATTCAAAAATCAACAACCTCAAAAATTACAACACACACGCTATTTATAGCTTTTACAACGCAACACCACAAATCATCACCTGACTCTTAGGTCGGCCACGACTTACGACCTAACTTAGGTCGGCAGTGACCTAACATCAGCGGCTCAACACATTTTAACAACACCTAGGTCGGCAGCGACCTATCAACACAACATACTCTCCTGTATACAACACAGCACTCAACGACCTAAACAACTCACGCGACTCAACACGACCGACTCATCTTCATGTGACCATAATACGACTCACCATAGGTCGTACGCGACCTAACACTTCCCATTCATGACCGAGTTAAGCAATACAACACACAACATATGTACACGACTTAACTCGTTACCGACTTAACATATAACGACTCAAAGATTCACGACTTAACACCCAACACAACCCATAGGTCGGTAACGACCTAAAATACAACACGACCCAATCCCCTACGACCTAAAATAGAAGGCAGTTCAGCTTGCTTAGATCGGAACTCGGCGAAGTTATCTCGTTCAACATCACTAGCTCGTAACTCGGCACAGTTAGCTCGTTCAATATCACTAGGTCGTTCAATATCACTAGGTCGTTCAATATCACTAGGTCGTTCAATATCACTAGGTCGGAGCTTGTTAGGTCGGAATTCTTCTTCCTGTGTTTTCTTAGGTCTGAGACGACCCAAAACTCCGTTGTTAGGTCGTGACCATGCTTCGTTAACTCGGCCTACCTTCCCCCTTGGCTTGTTAACTCGTGGCCCTCCTTCCTTAGCTCGGCAACGACTCATGCCTTCACTGAGTCGTGAATGACTCATCACACTACACCACAAACTCATGTTTTCAGGAATTAAAGTTTGCACAACTTCTTCTCTGGCCTTAGCTGCGTCAATGAGCATTCTAAGTAATGTGTCCTATAAAAGTAATCGTAGCCTCAAGCCTCATCAACCGGGAATGGCTAAAACAGGGGAGGTGCAACAAGGCTTCGTGGGTCGCACCCACTGGAGAGCAAGATTTACCCCTGTCTAGAAGTCCCTTTATATTCGGCTGTGTGGGTGGTTGCTAGCTACAACCACGGGGTTGTCTTGTTTGGAACTATTCGGTAAGGAATAGGTCCGGCTTTGTGTTGCAGGGGATTGGGAGTAATCCTCGATACGTTGATCTAGGCCACGTACTGTGAAGGGCGGTAACCCAGTAGCCCAGCCATTGTATGGAATCCAAAATCCAATAAGTGCCAATGGTTTTGGTTGTATTACCCACTTTTGTGGCTAGTAGCTGGAATTTAATAATGTAACAATTTCGGTTATTTCTTATTTACTTGAAAACCCTAGACACTATTATAATATCATCGGATTTCCTATCAAATGTTTTGGTCAGCGTAAGGTAAAAACTTTTCCATGTTTATGTGTGGGAAGTCTTACGTGATACCTTTTCTTTTCAAAGGTTTTTCAAAGTTAAGCAACTTCAACCTGTTACTCACACCAGACCCATGTCTGACCCGGAGTTATTTCTGTTTTCTTTAACTCTTGGGTACTCAAATTTTTACGAGTAGCCAAGGGAATTCATGTTAGGATTCAGGATTAGCTTTGACGAATATTGGAGGAGCAATGGAGAAGGAGGCTTCCGTGTGTAGATATATAATTTTCCGCTGTGTGTTGTCTGAGTGTTTCTGTATTGTGATTGAGTTGTATAACTAGACAGGTGTTTATAACTGTCTAGTATGAGTTGATTTTGCTGTGTATCTCTGATAATGATTGTAAACTATGTAAAGTATTATGTTATTAACATAATTTATTCGTTCCGCTGTTAGATTCTGATGTGTTGTTTCTTTCTTCTCTTCTTTCTTTTCTCTTTTCTATCCTTTTTCTTTCTTAAAGATGATGCGATTTTCTGGGAGTGGAAAATCGGATCGTCGCAGATAGCAAATCTGAAACAATAACAAATGTTTCCATTTTCACAAACTTAAGTAATATTTGTAACTGAACATGAGCAAGAAGATTAAGGAAATGAAGGCAGACCACTTTCCAGTTTTTAAAATCCAAAGTTTTCATACAAGCATGCTCTGTTCTTTTTCAAAAGCAAGGTGAGTAACCTAAATTTTAAAATACTTAAGTTTATATGTTGCTTAACTACTGATGTGTATATAACTTAATGCATTCCTGGGTATATGTGTTACTGTGTATGTGTGTTAATAGCCTGTGATACCCTCTGTATTTAAGATTTAAGTTCATGCTTTGCTTTCAAAAACCTATGGTGAGTAGCTTTAATTACTAAAACTTAAGTATTTAAACTTGTTGCAAAATCTGGAATAAGTGTGATTTGTATGTATGAAATCTTCTGTGCATATGAAAGTTGTCTGGATACATTATGAAGTCTCTGTAACAAACTTAGTAATTCTGTTTCCAAGCTTGAGTTTGATTCAAATCATTTTTATCACTTGATCTAATAGCTTTTAGGATTTATAATACAAACAGAAATTGTTTGTTTCAATATAATTTAGAGTTTAAGTTTTATTTAAGTTGAATTAAATCTGAATATTGTTCTGGAAAATCAAAATAACAGTGAAAAACATGAATAAGAGAAAAACCAATCCTTTTAAATTATAAATTCAAGAACATACTTTGAATCACTATAACAAAATATGAATTTTAGAACTTAAATCAAGATTTTTAATACTAGAAGTTGAGAGCAGTTCTGGAATGAATTAAAAATGCAAACTTGGGAATTTCTGGTGATCTTGTTGCTTTGGAGGTCTGGAATTCTCAGCGATGGTGGAGGAGTGATCAGTGTTGAGGGCAAAAATGGTGAGTGGTGTTGAACTTCGTCAAGGAGGTAGTTGTGGCGAGTTATCTCCTGTAAACCTAGTTTGATCTGGGTGGAGTTTTTAGGTCAGTTCCAATTCCATGGAGCATCGAGTTCAACAGGGGCTTGGGGATTGGTAGAGGGGTGAATGGAGAAGCCGTTGCCGGTGGTGGTGGTTCTCTGGAGGTCGGAGGAGGAGGGGCGAAGCGTTGACAGGTTCGAGAGGGGGTGGTGCTGTTTTCCAGGTTCTTGTCCCTGTTTGTTTGAATGCTCGAATTTGATTCCGAGTGGGAGATGTCTATCTGATAATCGAGGTAGGGTGCTTGGGTAGTTTTCGACATGTGGAGGCCATCGTTGATGATCAACGATGAGCGGCGCCACTGTGCATATGCATGGTGGATTTCTTGTGTGTCGTTGAGTTAGTTTGGAAGGGGAGCAGGTTACACGAGTTTTCTCGAGTAATTCATGTTCCAGGCTCGAAGTAATCGAGGCTTTGACTCGAAGGAAAGAGTGATTGCCTCGGTTGTTTTTGTTGCAACAGGTTTTGCAAAAAACCTGTTACCCAGTTTCAAACTCTTAAAATAAAATTTAAAAGCTAGTTTAATGGAAAGCAAAGTTTTAAAATGAGCTTAAATTCAAGTTGAAATCTGGTTCCAATTATTTCTGAATTTCAGTTCTAAATAAATAAAGTTTTAAACTTCAAAATTGTTTAACTACTTCAAAAATGCTTAAATAGTTTGAATTATTTTGAATGAATTTTTAAAATAAGTAAAGTTTTTTCTTAAAGCCTAAGTTTAATCTGGAATCTAAATTTGATATGTATTCCAATTCTGAAATAAATGGAAGTTTTAAAATATAAAATGATTTAAACAAAATTGATTTGTTAAAGTGTCTTTAAAAATTGATTTAAATTTTAAAGTAAATTTGGTTTAAAATTCTTATAAAACTTATTTATAAAATAAATATTTCTTTAACATGAGAAACTAAAGGGTTTTAGGTCTGTGTTTAAACCTTGTTAAAGTTAAATTTATATTCATTTTAAATCTTAAATTTAAAAATGAAATTTAGAGTAAATTTGGAAGCAAATTGTTTTAAATACTTTGATTAAGAAAGAAATGTTCTAATTTAAGGATGGATAAAAATATAATAATTTGGATTCAGTAAAATTTTAAGATAATTAAAATGGATAATCAATTTATTTAATTAATTAATGTTTGGATTAATTAAATAGGTAATTGAAAGTTTAAATTTAGTAATTGAGGTTTAAGAATTAAGGTATAATTAATTAAGCAATTAAGTAACAGTTAACGCTTAATTAAATTTAACGATTATGGATTAATTTATGAATTATTAAAATTTATTAAATTAAATTTAATAATGAATAAATCTTAGTTAATTACTTTAGAAAAGTAATTAAAAGAATTGTTAATAGTTAATGAAGGTCATTAACTAGGATTAATTAATAATTAATTAATGTGGTTAATTTTAATAATTAATTAGATTAATTAATTTAACATAATCAATTGTAAATTGTTTAAGTAGTTACTTAATGAAAGTAATTTAAGGAAATTAATTACACAGTGTAATTAATTAAGTTTAATATAAATTGTTTAAGTTAATTTATTAAGTTTAACTAATTTGAATAAACATTTGATGATGTGATAAGTATAATTACTTAGTGTAATTAATGGAGCATAATTACTTAGGAAGTAATTAGACGATAATTACTGGATGAAATTAACTCAAGATGATGTGTTAATAAAGTAATTTGGATAATTACTTTTGTAATTAATCAAAGGATTAATTAAAGGAGATAATTAATTATGGGATAATTGATTTATTAATATGAGTAATTAAGGGTAGTTAATTACTGGTTGATATTAATCAAAGGTGATTAATAATTGTGTTTAATTGAAGATTAATCACTTAATGTAATTAAATTAAATAAAGTATTAATGACGTAATTAAGAATTAGTTAATTAAGAAATAATTAATAATGTGGTGATTAATTAAGAATAAATGTAATCAATTATAAATAAAGTAATTAAATGTTAATTACTATGAATAATTTAGGATAATTAATTTGAAAAATTAATTAAAGACTAATTACTTACGGTAATTAGAAGATGATTAATCGAAGGTGTTAATCAAGATGAATATCTAGATATTAATTAATTAATTTGATTTATAATAAATTAATGGTTGTATAAGCAGGATTTATAGATGGAGTAATTAATTTAATTTACTTTAAATTAATTAGAGATAGAAGTAGTTAATTTAATTCATTTTAAATTAATTACAAATGGGATGATTATAAATCATTGCTTATGGATAATATTGTATTTCATTTGATTGATTGTGATCTCAAATATGGGATGAGTAATATCTATGTGATATGGGTGCTTGATTTAAGTATGATAATACATAATTATCTGTTTGGAATGTAATATTAATTATATGTTTATGATGATGGTGGTGTGATTATCTACTGTGATATTGTGAATTTTCTATCTGTGAATGTATTGATGATATTGAATTAAACTGTTAAGATTAAATAGACAACTTGGCCTTAAAAGACACGTTTTGGATTTCGATGAGACCGGGATCGGTTTTCCACATTTGGAACATCCGAAAACCACATCGATTCCAAATTAACGATAGGTCGTGAATCTGAAGTGAAGATGAAGATTCAGAATGCAAGGGTAATTGTCGTTAACTCTGAGGGTGATTCCAAAATGAGTGTAACGAGATAATGCCTTCGGTTTCGTTCGAACCCGGAACGAACTTGTATGGATTGAATGCTTTCAGAACATCATCAGGTGGCGATGAGCATTCTAAGAAATGTATTCTCTAAAGGTAATCGCAGCCTCAAGCCTCATCAACCGGGAATGGCCAAAACAGGGGAGATGCAGCAAGGTTAGGTGGGTCATGCCCAAGCAGGACAAGATATTCCCCTGTCTAGATGTCCCTTTTTATTCGGCTGTGTAGGCAGTTGGTTGCAAACAACTGCGGAGTTGTCTTGTTCGGGACTGTTCAGTAAGGAATGGTTCCGGCCTTGTATTGCAGGGGGTCGGGAGTGATCCTCGGTACGTTGATCTAGGCCACGTACTGTGACGGGCGGTACCCCAGTAGCCCTGCCATTGTATGGAATCCACAATCCAATAAGCGCCAACGGTTTTGATTGTATTACCCACTTTTGTGGCTAGTAGCTGGAATTTAATGAATGTAACAATTTCGGCTATTTTCTATTTACTTGAAAACCCTAGACCTATTATAATATCACTGAATTTCCTTTTGTCTTACGTGATACCTTTTGTTTCCAAAGGTTTTCAAAATTAAGCAACTTTAACCTGTTACTCATACCAGACCCATGTCTGACTCGGAGTTTATTTCTGTTTTTCCTAAACTCTCGGGTACCCAAATTTTTACGGGTAGCCAAGGGATTCAGGTTATCTTTGACGCATTCTGGAGGAGCAATGGAACAGGAGGCTTCAGCGTTGTAGATATATATATATAGTTCCGCTGTGTTGGTATCTCTGAGTTATTTGCTTGTGTTGTATCGAGTTTTATTAACTAGACAGGTGTTTATAACTGTCTAGTATGTGATGTATTATCTGTATAACTCTGATTGATGTTGTATATTATGTAAATACTTATGTGAATTATTATAATTTATTCGTTCCGCTGTGAGATTCTGATGTTGTTGTTCTTTCTTCTCTATATTTTCTACTTTCTCACCCCTTTCTTTTTCAAGACGAACCAGATTTCTGGACATAGGAAGCCGGGTCGTCACAGTTGGTACAAGTTATTTTAAACTTCAACATAAATAAGGAAATGTTTCCGTTTTAAAAGTTACTAAGGGTTTGAATTAATTAATTGAGGTTAAATTAATTTACTAAGATAAGTAATTCAGAAAATCATTTGATGGTGTAATAAATAATCACTTGATTAATTAAGATAGTTAAGTAAGGAGTAATTAATTTATGAATGTAGTAAAACGGAAGATAGTTGATTACAGGTTGAGGGTAATCGAGATTGATTAATATTGTGGCTGAATTAAAGTAATTAATTTAGATTGGAACAAATTGAAATCTAATTGGAAATAATTAATTAATGTAATTAAAGATGAAACTGAAGATCGATTAATTAAGATGAAATAATCAGTAATAAGTGACTTATGGAAAGTTAATTAGTATAAGGAATTAAAGCTTAATGTAATTAAATAATTAATTTATTCATGAAGTAATTAAGATTTCTTGATGATCTTAGTTGAGACAAATTAATATTGTGAAGTTTAATTAAGGTAATTACTTGAATGTAACTGAAAAAAAATTAATCAAGATTGATTAAATAAGATGAATAGTGAAGAGTTGACGAATTAATTGATTTTGGAATTAATTAATATTGAAGGAAGGAATCTAACCGAATGTGGTTAGAACTTAAATTAGAACCATTGAAATTAATTAGTATGTGTTGGATGATTGGATGGCATTGGATGTTTGAATGTGTGGATTTCTCTGATATGAAATGTTGTGTATTTCATTTAAATAATTTTAGGATAGAATATCATGGGTTTTCGAAGAGACCGGGGTCGGGTATTTGGAATACCCGAACACCCCTTCGAATTTATATAAATTGGATTTGTGAAATCAATATGATGAAATGAAACGACTTAAGTGAATGGGTTTATTTTATCTAAATCTTGTACTTAGGAATTTATACGTGAAATAAGTGTTGCCTATAGCAAATTGTAAATTTGTCGAATTGATATAAGTTACCCCTGGTTATATAAGTTGTTCGCTTTGGTATTCCATGTTAGTTGGGTTTACTCACGCTGGTTTCCAGCCTGACCCGAGTGTTACTTTGGTGTAATGCTCGGGTCAGACCGAGTATTACAAATTTCCAGGTAGGTACGTTCTGGAGCTCAGGAGGCGAGCTGGATGGCAAGAGTGTATAGGGTAATTCCGCTGTACTCATAATATTGTTAATCTGGGACATGATTATTGTATATTTTCAGTGACTGTATATATATGAAACTCTGATGAATATTAAATGTAATCGACAGATATAGTATTCTTTTGTAAACTTTTATTATTTATTATTATATTTTATCCACTGCATATGTGAGTGTTGATGTTTCTGTTCTTCTTCTTCTATCTCTTTCTTCTTTTTCATAACTATCTGGAATTTTCGGGATCGAAAATTTCGGGTCGTTACACTTGGTATCAGAGCTGAAAGGTTAAGCGAGAACCTTGTGACGCAGCGGATTAATCAAACAAAACTTCAATCGATGGATTGTAGCAATCGGTGAGTTGAAGATACCAAAAATGCCCAAGTTCGTTGATCCAAAGATACCGAACTCTAGCTATCTCAAACACGTTGATAGCGCACTATACCGTGTTCAAAGATCTACGATTCTTCGCACGTTGATCTAGCGCACTAGATTCCGTGAATCGGCTTCAACAAACGTGGATTCGAGCGCACTCGAACGACGTAAGTGGAGATAGGAGATTACACTCAACTACCAATTGGTATGAAAGCACAAAGCTAACAAAAGAGAATTTTATTCCAAAATCAACAACCCAAAAATTTACAACACACCCGCTATTTATAGGCATTACAACTCAACACAACATACAACACTCAACTCCTAGGTCGGCACCGGCTCAACAAATACGACTCATCTCGGCCGACTCAACATAAGTCGCTGCCGACTCAACAAGGCACGACTTAAAGACACAGCGGGTCACACGACTCAACACATGTACAGCCCCAACAATACACGACTCAAAAAATGCAACCGACTCATCAAACCCAGCAACCCACGACTCAATTATATACCGACTTAAAAACTCGCGACATACGACTCATACAAGACCGACTCATATAGTATATACATGACTCGTCTCAACACGACCGACTCAAGATACACAGCTTATCTCCTTGCCGACTCATCTTAGGTCGTAGCCCCTTAGCTCGGTCCCGACTCATCCTTTCTGCATTAACTCGCACCTTTCCTTCCTGTGTTCCATTGAATCGGGAACGACTCATACTAAGTCGTAAACGACACATCTCCGAAGCCCACTTTGCTCGACCTATGTTATCTCCCCCTTGTAAACTCTTAAACCGGAAACGACTCATCACTTTAAATTGTGGACGACTCATCAAGCAGGAACTCCTCCAAGCTTTGTTAAATCGGCACCGTCTCATGCTCCCCCTATCTCGTGACCGACTCATCAAGCATGCATGTTTTAAACTTGTGTACGCCTTACGAGTTAAATCCGAAGCTCCTTGACTCGTGCATGATTTAATATGGTTTAACTTCTGAATTCCTATATGCCTTGCTGCATCACCTTGGCTCTGGTGGGAGTTACTCATTCAATAGAGTCTGTAGTACTCAAGAATGAGTTGAGAGTATATATATGAGCGCGTACTTGTTATTTTCTTATATAAATTTTTTTTAAATGATTTTATATAAAAATATATTTTGATATATAAAACAATATTTCCTTCTAATAAATAATAAGGTGATTGATTGTTAATTATTGAAATTAAAATTAAGAAGTAATATAATACAACCAAACTAAAATTAAAAAAAGATCAGTTTGAAATGGATTCAAACTGAAATTGAAGTATTGAATTGGAATTAAATTAAGTAGAAATAGAAATACAACCAAATTAAAATTTAATGGATTGAAAATGGAATTTTAAATCTGGTCCAGAATTCGGAAATTTTGTTTCAAAGTAATGAAAAATAATAAATAAGTATTATTTGGATAACTGGGACTTGTTAAAAACAATGGGTTGTTTGAAATTTGATTTGGATTTAAAACCAAGGGTGGTTTAAAATTTTAAAACATGGCTGAGAGGGCCAAGAAATAAATATGTATATATGTATGGATATACATGATATCAAAGATAATTTGAAGTAAACTCTAAGAGGTTGGGTTTTGATTTTTCTCTGAAGTGATGTAAAAACCTAAAGTAATATAAGTTTTGAACTTATAAGAGGGAAAGAATTTTGAAGTTGAAGCGGAAATTCAAATTGAGTAAGGTTGACTGGATTAAGTAAATTGAATTTAGCTTGGGAAAAGTTAAATAAGTTTGAATGAACAATTTGAATTAGTAGTTTGTGTGATCTCAAATCGGGTTTGAGACTTAAAAATTGAAAATGGATGGACGTTTTAAAAATAAATTGGATGATAATTCTATTGATAATGAAAATCTTTAAATTGAGAATGGTATTGTATGAATAAAATAAATTTGAATAATTGAATTGTAAATTAAAATTGTTTAAGAATGGGCTTCAAATTGGAAGATAAAGTTTAATAATAAATTAAATTTTCAAAAATAAAATTGTACCGAATTCATATTTGAATCTTGAAATACATAAGTAAAGAAAAATTTAAAATGGAATTTTGAGAATTGAACTCAGAAATTATACTGATTAAAACCTTGAATAAAAGTTAATTTGGTTTAAAGAGTTAAACCAACCTTTGGGAATTTAACTTGAATTTCTATAATTTGAGATAGTTTAAATTCAGATTGAATTGAATTAGTTCGAAATTGAATTTGGTTTGAAGTAATTGGTTTCTGAAATTAAATTGTAAATAATTCATAGTGATTGGAATAATTTGAAATTATAATATAAGTTGAACATGATTAAAATTACATGGAATTTGTTTTAAATTGGGAAGAGAATCAAGATTGATTCGACTTGAGTTGGGAAAAAAATAAAATTTGAGTTGGATTGAAAATGTGATGGATTGAATTATGAATATAATTCAAGTGTGATTTGAATAATATTTAATGATTTGCAAGTAAATTGGATATAAGAGAAGTGCTGTCATATGAAAGGGAAGTGAATAATAATAGAAATAGTTTGTGTTGCAATCAAAACCCAGATGAGTAATAATAAATTGAGAATGATTTTGGATAATATAATGAATTAGAAAATGAATTAAGTAGATGAATTCAAAAATTAAAATGAGTAAATAAATGGGTTAATTGATTGAAGAAATAAATGGATGAAGTCTGATTAAATAAGAAAAAATCAAAGATGTGATTGGAATGAGATTATCAGACTGAACATAAGTTCGGTGGCCTATTAATTTGAAGTACAAATAAGTTAAGTATGTGCTTGGATATTATTTTGATAAATTGAGAAGGTGAATTAAAATTAAAATTAAAATTAAAGTGGGTGGGCTAACTAAATTTAATGGGATTTGATTAAATGAGAATCAAATCAAAGTAAACTTAGATTTGATGTTGGGATAAATTAAAGTAAATTCATTTAAGTTTAAAATATATAGAAGCTTGGCTTTGAATAAGGATAAAAGCCCACTAAATAAAAGCTTGGATCGAATTAATTTAGGAATGGTTAGTAGTATACTAGAATGGAATACGTCGAGTTAAATAAAATGGTTGTGAACAAATTAAAATGGAATTGAATTAAATAAAATTGAGTTGAAATCAATTTTAATTGGTTATAAAGTTTAAGTAATTATTTATTCATATGGATATCACCAAATTTCATAGAAAGGTTTGTCGTTTAATATAAATGAGATTTAATTAAATTCTATGAATTAGTGGAAGCAAATATAATTGATTTTTGAATCGATTGATATGAATATGAGTTTGTTTGGAATTATAAATGAATTGGAGGTAAGCAAGTGAGTTGTACATTACTTAAATTGAATGCAAGGATAAGAAAAGCGAGTGAAAGCAAATAAATTGATTTTAAGAGCAATTGAAGCGAATATGAGATTGTTTCGCTTAAAAATGAGTTGAATGTAAGCAAGCGGGTTGTAAATCATTAAAATTGAATGAATGGCTTATGAATTGGTTGAAAGCAATTGAATTAGCTTTAAAGTTATATAAATCGTTTATGAAAAGCGTTTGGTGCTTGTTGTTTATGTAATGCATGTGTTTAGCTATGGAAAGTAAGTGAAATGTTAATAGATTCTCTATATATGGCACATACATATTTAAACTGAGGAAGTACAGGTACCGGGAAGCCGTTTGGCTAGATTTGGATTGCACTAATTGCTTAAATTAATAAGCCGCTTGCTTAAAATGCTAAATAAGGTACGCCTACGCAATAAAATTAGGAAATATGAACTGTTTTTGCTTTTTCCGACCGGGTGGGTCGATGTATATATATTTATATCTCTTGTAAAATTGCAAAAGCTCCTCCGTACAAAGGAGACTCTGCCAAAATTTTCCGAAAATTTTGGGAGTTAGAAAATTTTTGAGAAAATTTTTGTTAAGCAGTTAAACAATTTTAAATATGAAACTGAAATAGATTAGTAGATGGAACTGATAAGACTCAATTGTAAATGGAAAATAAAAATTTAATGTTCAAAATTGAAAATAAATTGAGTCCATATTAAAACGAGAAAAAAAAATTTGAATAGAAGTAAATATGAAAACCTATATAAAAGAATGTATAAAATTATTTGTAAAGTTTCGATTGAATATTGTTTCTAAACAAGATATACAGGTATTAAAAGGAGAAAAGAAAATTGGATTTGATTCCAAAAGATAGATTTGTATTGCCCGACAAGAAGGTTCGTATTTTAATTTCTAGATGAAATTGGATTGGGTTTTTGATCTAGCCACTTGGCTTTTGTTTTCTTTTGGAATTTGGAAGCTCATAGAGGCCTTTTGTAGTTGTACCGAGCTAGCCGCGCAAAAGAGATGCTGGCAAATTTTTTTGAAAATTTAGAGAGATTGAAAAATTTTGAGGAAATTTTGATAATTCCAAATTTGGTTTTAAATTGAAAAGTTAGATGATTGAGCAAGAGGATATTGTTTGAAACTATAAAAGATTTTAGGATGTTGATTAAGGTGACAGTGGGACTTTAATAAAAGATATTGGTAGGATGTTGAATTGTGAGTTTTGGGAAAAATAATAATAATAAATAAACGAGTATTGGACCATTCTTTCTAACTAGTAATTTCGGGGACGAAATTCTTTTAAGGGGGGAGGAATGTGACAACCCGGAATTTCTAGCAATTTAAATTTGAATAATTAATTGAATTTTAAAATATTTAAAGGTTAGTTTTAACTTGAATTCAAGATATCAATATTTACTTGATAATTAAATCATTGAATTATGTAGGTTAAATATTGAATTAAATAATTGAAAATTGGGTAAATGGTTGAATCTGAAATTTCTAAGCCTGTTTAAATAGTTTGAAGGCTTATAAAATTTACAATGATAATACTGGAGATAATAGAATGATTTGAATTTAATTTAAGGATAATTTGTTCAGTTTTAATAATATATCGTTTAAATTGAAATTTTAAAAAATAGCCTTCCGAGCCACAATCTCGGAATTTGACGAAACCAGTTCCATTGGATCCGTAATAGTTAGTTATTATCGGATTTCAATTTTCGGAGCAATCGGAGTTGTCGTTTGACCCTGGCAGCTCGAAACGCTTAGATTTATTTTAATCAATTTAATTTAATATCGATCGTTTAAATTCCATAACTCGCACATACGTTCAAATTAGCCTCCAAAGCATGTTCCATTGTGTTCAGAACGCGAGTAAAACCTTATGAACGTTAGTCGGCATGTCTGATTTGGGGTTTGGGATTTCGCGTTATGTTTAACGAGACGTTTTGAAGGTTTTATAATATAATATAGTTTAAGTCAACGAGTCAAGATACTTTATTAACAACACAAGATATTTTTTTCAATAATTAATTATATAGTAATCTGGCGTATTCAAGAAGCCATTCCTATCTCTATATTACGTCTTCCTTCCCTCATGCTTCCAGATGGAGATCGAACTCATCAAAAAAAAAAAAAAAAATGAAAAAAAATGTAGCCGAACATCGGTAGTCTCAGCCCCAATTATACTTCGTTTCTTTCCCAATTTCAAACCCTCGGTTTCATTTCCCTTCTCAAGCAAAAATCGAAGTAGCTCGATTACAGTTCGAAGTCGTGGGGAAAGGCTCGGCTCGAATTGATTTTCGTGTGGCTAGGGTTGGTCGTTGGTCATGAGAGGAGCGAGGTGGCGGGGCGATCGATGTTGTAGCTAGGTTTGTCATCTCGGCTGTGATTCTTGAGGAGTTGAGCAGGGACGAACGCGAAGTCGCGTGGTGGCTAAGGAAGTGTTGCAGTTTCGGCTAGGGTTAGTGGAGGTGACCGATTGAAAGGAACGGTCGAGGTGCGATTTCAACTGTTCGACAGCGAGCAAATCGAATGGTGGCAATGCTGCGTGGGTGCGAGTGATCATTTGGGGCAGCAAGGTAGTTTTTATTTATTTATTTTATTTTATGAATTTTATGTTATATATATAAAAAAAAGAACAAAAAATATGTATGGATTTAAATACTGTAGAGTTTAGATAAAGAATTTGAAAGGAAAATATAAATAATTAAATATCTTAACTGTAGAAATTTAATTTTTGAATTTGCTGTAATACATATATAAGTCTATATAAAGTTGGAATCTGAATTTATATAGATTTTCAAGCATATACGTAGTTTCAACAAAATAAAAATATTTTATTCTACTAGTTTGTTTTTTTTTTTTAAAAGATGGGTTTGATAATTAAGTTGTTTTAAATTAACTCATTTAATTATTTGGTGGCTAGAAATAAATTGATGAAGGAAACTGTTAGTTTGAAATTTAAGTTTTTGTTTAAATAAACCATTCGATTAAATATAATTAATTTGCTAATTAATATTTTAGAGGAAAATTTTTTGTTAAAATTTATTCAATCTTAATAAAATTTTATAATTGTTATACAAGGTCAAAAAAATGGGGAAACCATGTCGAGAATGAAGTGGATTACAAATTTAGGGGCAAAGGTGAGTAAATCTCACTTTGTTGGATTTCTATTTAAATTTAAATGGTTAAATTTAAATATGTGGTTGAATGATTGAATTGATTTGATATGCACTGTGAATTGATGATCTGGTGATTTTGGTTTGGATGGTTCTCGAGTTAATTGTTGCTTAACTCGAAATATTTCAAATTTTAAGTTGTTTTAAACTTCAACATAAATAAGGAAATGTTTCCGTTTTAAAAGTTACTAAGGGTTTGAATTAATTAATTGAGGTTAAATTAATTTACTAAGATAAGTAATTCAGAAAATCATTTGATGGTGTAATAAATAATCACTTGATTAATTAAGATAGTTAAGTAAGGAGTAATTAATTTATGAATGTAGTAAAATGGAAGATAGTTAATTACAGGTTGAGGGTAATCGAGACTGATTAATATTGTGGCTGAATTAAAGTAATTAATTTAGATTGGAACAAATTGAAATCTAATTGGAAATAATTAATGAATGTAATTAAAGATGTAATTGAAGATCGATTAATTAAGATGAAATAATCAGTAATAAGTGACTTATGGAAAGTTAATTAGTATAAGGAATTAAAGCTTAATGTAATTAAATAGTTAATTTATTCATGAAGTAATTAAGATTTCTTGATGATCTTAGTTGAGACAAATTAATATTGTGAAGTTTAATTAAGGTAATTACTTGAATGTAACTGAAAAAAATTAATCAAGATTGATTAATTAAGATGAATAGTGAAGAGTTGACTAATTAATTGGTTTTGGAATTAATTAATATTGAAGGAAGGAATCTAACTGAATGTGGTTAGAAATTCAATTAGAACCATTGAAATTAATTAGTACGTGTTGGATGATTGGATGGCATTGGATGTTTGAATGTGTGGATTTCTCTGATATGAAATGTTGTGTATTTCATTTAAATAATTTTAGGATAGAATATCATGGGTTTTCGAAGAGACCGGGGTCGGGTATTCGGAATACCCGAACACCCCTTCGAATTTATATAAATTGATTTGTGAAATCAATACGATGAAATGAAACGACTTAAGTGAATGGGTTTATTTTATCTAAGTCTGGTACTTAGGAATTTATACGTGAAATAAGTGTTGCCTATAGCAAATTGTGAATATGTTAAATTGATATAAGTTACCCCGGGTTATATAAGTTGTTCGTTTTGGTATTCCATGTTAGTTGGGTTTACTCACGCTGGTTTCCAACCTGACCCGGGTGTTACTTTGGTGTAATGCTCGGGTCAGACCGAGTATTACAAATTTTCAGGTAGGTACGTTCTGGAGCTCAGGAGGCGAGCTGGATGGCAAGAGCGTATAGGGTAATTCCGCTGTACTCATAATATTGTTAATCTGGGACACGATTATTGTATATTTTCAGTGACTGTATATATATGAAACTCTGATGAATATTAAACGTAATCGACAGATATAGTATTCTTTTGTAAACTGTTATTATTTATTATTATATTTTATCCACTCCGTATGTGAGTGTAGATGTTTCTGTTCTTCTTCTTCTATCTCTTTCTTCTTTTTCATAACTATCTGGAATTTTCAAGATCGAAAATTTCGAGTCGTTACAACCTTATTACGATAAAAAATTTTAAAATGACAAAGTTGTAAATTAATGAAATGTTGTCAATAAGGTAATAAATTTGTATAGGTATATTCATAAAATGGCTAATAAATAGAAAGGATTTAAAAGTTGAGAATTTTTAATTTAAAACCTGTTGCTTTCAAAATTTATTTTCAAAGCCTTCAAAAATTAGTAATAATATTATTTGGAAGAGTTTTGACTAGAGATGTATTTTGAAAGGATTTTTGAAAGCTACAAAAACATTGGACTTGCTTAGTCATTGGGAAATAATTCTGGGGATGACTGCAGCATCACTAGAATTCATTTTCGAGTTTCCGAGTGATAATTACTACCAAAAGAGGTTAACTCAAGAAGCTTAAATAAAAGTGAATTGTGTTGAAATGGATTACATAAAATAATAAAATGAAATTTTAAGTGAATTAGTTTGTATAACTTATAGACCTATGTATATTAGTAGATGCTTTGAATTTGTTAAATAAATTAAAAATAGTTGAATGTGAATGAAGAGAAGAAAAATTTAAAATAGAGTTAAATAAACTAAGCAGTGGATTAAAATGGAATGAAGTTTAACTTAATAGAAAATAAATTGAATTGGATAATAAATGAAACTAGATAAATTAGTAAAGTGAATTAATTCCACTTAGGCAATAAAATGAATTAATAAATGAATACAAACTTTAATTTTAAAATGAAATGTAATTTAGGCGTGAAAGAAATAAAATTAAAAAACCGAGTGTAAGAAAAATTAAAATGAGTAATTGAATTTTATTTGAAATTAGAAGTAAACCAATTAAAAGTTAATTAATTTGGAACAAACCAATTGAATGTTAATGAAGAATGAATGTTAATGAGAATGATAGTGTATGAATTAAATATTGATATTGAAAATGTAAATTGTGATAGTTATGAATTAAATTGAATGGATATAGATTGTTGGATGATTTATTTAGTTTTAAATCATTGTTTTAATTGTTTTGGGTGTATAAGATGGTTGCATGGCTGCGTATTTGTGAGATTTTTTTTTTAGAGTTTTAAAAAATTTATAACTTTTTTATATATGAGTTATATTTTCCGTAAAACCGATATCGGAGTTGCATAGTAGAGGCGTAGTTATAGTTTTGCAAATAAGATGTTTATGTTTTATAAGTTGGTTGTTTTGAATAAGATATATCAAATGTTAAATTAAGTACTTAGTCCCTTTTCAAGGATGAAAAGTTTTCAGTGAGGGAGATTGCAACAACCTGGATTTTTCAGCGATTTAAGTAAGAATTTAATGAAGATTTTGAAATAAAACTAATTTTAAAAAATCAAAATTTGGCAACAAAAACTAGATATTTGAAATGCGTCCATCGAAATGAGGGCAACGAAATATATTTTATGTCAAAATTTGTTCGAAACTCTGTCAACACATTTTTCAGTACGAATTATCAAATTTTGAAGTATAAATATTTTTATATAAAAATAATCTATAAAATTTTCTGATTAAAACGTCAAAGTTCGTTCCATTCAATTTCGACATTTGTAGCTCTGTTTATCAAGAATTGTATTTGTCGTTCAAATTCGAAGCGGTATAAGTAGCGACAGATGGAATTTTGTGCGCAAGTCGTAACATAGATTTTAATGCATCGTTGGATTCGTCTCGTCGCGTTGATCTCCGCAATATTTTTTTTCTTATTTTGGCTTCCTTTGTAAAACGCTAAATGGTCGAGATAGTGGTCCGTGAGACCGTGCCCTAGCATCATAATTGCTTACATTCTTTTCGTAGCCAACTCTCATTCTTTTCAATTCTTTTTAGCCGACATGTTGTGTACACAACCAAATATAATAAATGCTGCATTTAATTATCCTCCTCCGTGCATTCCTCTTTTTCAATTTATACGTGCCATCTTCTCCCTGCTCCTCATTTTCTTCTGTTTGAGCTTTGCTGGAGAGAAATATTCAACGCGCATAAAAGAAAACACATCTTTCTTTTTCTTAATTTTCTTTTCCCACTGCGTACAAAAGAATGGACATAGCATATATTTCCATGCTTCCTCCCCGTGCTTAGCTATTGCATGGCTATTTGCTCTTCAATCACTTTATTTGCTCTCATTTCTACCTTCAAAGTTCATGCTATACTTGTATGCCTCAAATCCATTTTTCATTTACTGATGCTTCACATTTTTCTTCTTCTTTATGGAAATATATACCTCTAGCTTCTCTTTTCCTTTTCATTTTTTTATCTTTCGTTTTCCCTTTTTTTGCATGTATGTGAATTCTCGTGTGTTTGCATGGTTGCATATATTTGCGGAGAAGGGGGAAATATTCAGGCAAGAAAAGAAAATTGTGAAGTGGAGGGACTGTTCATTGCAAATCATTTTGCATTTAAGTCCCTCACGTCGTGTTCAATTGAATGCGTATGGAAGTGCGCATGCATGAATTAGTAATGGAAAGGAAGGAGAGTGCATGCACATAGGGAGTATAAGTATTAAAGGCACATTTGGTAGGAGGAAGCAGTATGTTCATTTGCGTGTGGTTAAGAGAGAGATTTTTATGTGCACGGTTTCATGCGTTGAAAAAAGAAAAAAAGGAAAAAAAAAAGTATGGTCTGGTGCATGAAAGTGGTAAGGTGGGTTGCAAATTTGTAGTACACGTGCGTACCAAAGAGAGGAGGAAGGGGTTAGTTGAGTTAATTATTATCTTAATTATGTTAATTAATTTTAATTATAATTGTTATGCTGATTATCGTATAACTTTTTCATACAAGATCCGGTTCGAGCGAAATAAGTCGGGTTGTGATCCTATAGATGTCGTTTACGTATCAAATCACACTATAGAATTAATAAATTAGTTAATCACTCTGATAAGTTGTATAATTGAAATTGTATCCTATACATTTAGTAATGTTGAATATTTATCAAATATGGTGTATTAAGTTGGTAGTTTTAATTAGTACTTTTAGAACGGATGGATTTTTCGGCAATTTTAACTGCTTGGAAGCAAATTGGAATTTATTTAAAGTCAAAAAAATTTCTGCTTCAAATAAAAGCGATTTTTTTAAACGCTCACAACGTACTAAATATTTTTATGTTCGTTGAATTGATATCATGAAGTCATTCAATTCCATTGACTGTCATTTGTTAATTTAAATTGACATCTAAATTGTCATCTGAATTAATTGATAAAAAAATTAAAGTTGACAGTAAAATTTGAAATTGGAACATAATTGCCATAAAAATACCCAATATTGATAACTATGAAATCGATGTGAATTATATTGAATGTTTGGATGATTGATTGTGATGGGTGCTATTGATTGATTTTGGATGTTTATCTATTTTTATATATCCTGTTATTGTCTTGTATATTATTTACATTGTATAAAACTATAGATCAAATTATTTTGAATAAATTAATAAATAGGTTGCAATGATACATATTTATGACACTGTGATTTGAATTGAAATGATATATATTCATCCCTGAAATTAAATTGAAATAACTGATTACCTAGCCGTAGGATAGAAAATTGTATACGGACACCGGTTTGGTTAAATTAAATGATTTTCAAATTTTTGATTTAAAATTAGTTGAATGAGTTTGGTTTAATGAAGTAAAAAATCGAATTTATAGAAATTGAATTTTTTTTCCGAACTTGAGCTTGAATTATAAAATTTAAATGTGTTAAAAAATTGTTTAAAAGTGAAATTTGAGATTTTGAAGTTATATTTGAAATATGATCTATGTTTCGGAAATTTATTTGCTTTAAATATTGGGATTTTATTCGAACTTTGAAATATGGTTAAGTAAACGTAATTTAAATCGATATTTCAAAATTTAGCTCGAAATTAAATTATTTTAGAGAATTGAATCTTAAATTGGATATTGAAATTAAGTATGATTTAAATGATTTAAATTGATATTTTGAAATTGATATAAATTGAAATGGTTTAAAATTAGAATTGAATTGAAATTTAAACCGTTGACTCGAATTATTGAATTCGATTTGAAGTTAAAAATGAAAACTGAAATCGATTTGAATGGAAACTGGAATCGAAGTTAATCCGAATTGAAATCGGAGTGGAATCGGTTAAATTGAAATGGAAATTGAATTGTTTTGAATTAGAAAATTTTGAATCGGATCAGGTTGCTTTAGAACTATTTTTTTAATTAATTATTTTATTATATAAACTATTTAAAACCTTATCTTTTAGATGTTTAAATTACTTTGATTTTCCACACTAATTTACTATATAAACCATTTTCAATACTCAAACTATTTTCTATTAAACTATTTAAACTATTTTAAAATATTTTCTAAAATTCATATTGGTCAGAGTGGGAATCATTTATATTTACACCGTGAAGTTATAATCGAGAATCATAATTGGGTTAAAGTGAAGTTATAACCTAAATTGTAATTCAAATTCAATTTTTAAGTGAAATTGACACATCGAACTAAATTGATATATTTTGATGTAAAAATGATGATTTTGAAATGAAATTGATTTTGAAGCGAATATGATATTTTGATATTATGCACGAATCATTTTCGAAATGTAAAAGTGCCAACCGGCATGTAAAAAGACGTTTGGTTGTTAAAGAGACCGGGGCCTCTTATTGGCATACTCTCTATCAATATTGGGACCACTTTAACAATTGTGTACGTTGAGTGATGATCGCAAATGAAGTGGTTGGATTTGGCGTATGTTTGCTGGATTTAAACAAAAGAGAACGATGATGGGTATTCCGCAGTACTTGTGCTAATTTAAATGACTAAAACAGGACGGCTTGACAGGGCCAAGCGGGCTAGCTACCCCGAGCGGACATCCGTTCTTCGATTTTCATGGACTCGGTCCATATTATTACTCTTATTGTTGGTTTCGATTGGCGCACCTTGATTTTGGGATAACCTCCCCTTGACTTGATATGGGATGGACGTACGTAGTGGGCGGTCATGGCTATGATGCGTTACCTCCAGCCCTGCGACTCGAACTGGTAGTATCCTACCTTGGGCATTGCCTTACATGACTTTCGTACTT
The DNA here is from genome assembly GCA_030765085.1 of Allium cepa. Classification (NCBI taxonomy): domain Eukaryota; kingdom Viridiplantae; phylum Streptophyta; class Magnoliopsida; order Asparagales; family Amaryllidaceae; genus Allium; species Allium cepa. The sequence continues at coordinate 907,159,157 of CM060938.1, read as the reverse complement.
TTATCCCTATGCTGGACCTGTACGATTTTGGTTTAGTGTTGTTGTATCATGGTGCATCTCTATCCACCAACGGGTTACTAATGTTTCATATGGAAGCTGTAGGACAGTGCTTAAAAACGCGTTAAAGGAGATCAATGTAAATCATTAACGCCAAGAAAAATATTTGTTTTACTTATTAGACATTATGTGTAGCGTATTCTACTATATATAAATATTTTGAAGGATCCTTAAGAGATGGAAAATCCCATAACATCTCTTGAGTTATTGCATGCACGTTATACACTGGATAGGAGATGTGAAATCCCATAAACGTCCCTGACGCTATTACACGCATGTTATACATGTTATCGATTTGACTTACATAAGGATATTTTAGTCCCGTCTTGAGTGTTTTGTCTTTTCATTACACTCGGGTCAGCCCTGAGTTTTCAACTTATTGAAGATTTATTCTAAAGGATGAAGATTTGGTACATTATTACTATTATTATTCCTGCATCATGTTGGCTGCTGCATTATTTATTTATCTCTACTGTATTTAAAACTCCGATAAATGATGTATAAATAATAATCAAATGTATAGTAAACAACTTCATGAACTATTTATTTGTTATTATATTTTGTCATTCCGCTGCGAGATTCTCATTTGTTTCTTCTTCTTTTCTTATTTTTCTTAATTAAACCCATTGATTATCTATGTTATGGATTATTTAAGTCTGACACGTGTGGATTATTGTCGATTTAAACCTTTCGAAATGTGGGTCGTCAAGTGTGTTTGCAAATGGTATTTTTAACGAATATGAAATACCATTCGTAAAATGAAATGTGAAAATCTTTAATTAAATAGTGTTGAATTTTTTTCCATCTTCGTGTGCTTTTGAGCATTGATAATTAAGATAACCGCATTTTATCATCGAGAATATGGATGACTATAGCTCCGTAGTCATTAGTTTTGAGTCTCAAAATGGGGGATGTTACAGGTACATAAGAGGTATTATTCCACTAGGATCGAGTGGTTTAGCATGGGCGCATACGATGAGTCACTGTGTGAGTTTACATGTGTGTCCTTCCTCTCCAAGCCTAACGTGAGATAAGAGGGATAGCAGTTCCCCAAAGCTAGACGACCATTTCGTGAGGTGCGATCTATAACGACCCAGAATTTCTAGTTGTAAATTTTGAACTTTTAATTCATTTTAAATGTTAAATGTGGATTTTTAATTGATTTTGAAGTAAAAAGATTTTGGTTAAATTAATAAAATTAGTTAGATTTCAAATACGAGAATTTAACTGAAATTTGAATAATAATAATTTAATATTAGAATTGGATAATTGGTGATTCTGGGTGTAAATGGATATATAATAGATTCTAAAATTTATTTTAAGTCTATTTGGATTTAAATAATGATGTTGGATTTTTGGATGGAATCAAAAGTCGATAGGTTTAAGATTTGGGATTTTATATCAATTTAATAATGGAATTTAATAGTATAATAATGCAAATAATCAGATATTGGTTCAAAGTGAATCAGAATAGTTTCTAATGTAATTATAAAGTATATATGATTTATAATAGAGTTAGTAAAATTTTAAAAGTAAAATTTTAGACGATTTCGACGATTTTGAAAATCGCTCAAATTTATCGACGAGTTAAAATAGCCTTCCGGGGCACAGTCTCGGAATTCGACGAAACTGGTTCCATTTGATCCGTAATAGTTATTTATTATTAGATTTCAATTTTCGTAGCAATCGAAATTGTCGTTTGACTCTGGCAGCTAAAAACGCATAGAAACTATTTTAATCGATTTAATTTAAAATTGATCGTTTATTTCCGTAACTCGCGCATATGATCAAATTAGCCTCTGAAACACGTTCCATTGTGTTCGGAATGCGGGTAAAACCTTAGAAACGCCTGTCGGCACGCGTTGTTTGGAGATCGTTTGAAAAAGTTGCTTTATAATGGATTTAATATTAAAATAATAATTATAAACGTTTATATAACACGTTTTTCTAAGGCCGAAACCCTAGTTGTTTTCGAGCCGTTGTCTTCATTTCTTATCCATGGCCGATAAGCAATCTCCTTCCTCCTCATTTTTCTTGAAATCCATCAACTTTCTTCAAAAATCACCAGCTAGAGAAACGAAGAGCTTCTCGATCTCTTTAGATCCAACGGTCGAGATGTGATATGACGAAGTGGATCGACGGCTTCATGGGCTCGAACATGGTATGTTTGCGCATGAAATACGAGGGGCAGAGGCCGTCGAGTTTGACTGGATTTGGCTGTAGGTGGAGGAGAGTGAGGCCGTTCAAATGGCGGTGCCTGGTCGGTGAATCGATGGTTGTGAGGGCTTTGATTTTTTTTCTCAAATGGTGTGGCCGATGATGGGTTCATGCAGCAGTAGTAGCAAATGAAGAAGATGGAGATAGGCGGCCTGATTTCATCTCTAGATTTTGACGGCCGTGATTTCGTAGGGTTTGTTATATAAAAAAGTTTGTTTTAAAATTTATATACAAACTTTATAAATTCATAACTTTTGCTTACGTTATCAGATTTCGACGAAACTGGTGATGCCGAAATTGCAGAGACGAGTACTACGCAGTGGAGCAATTCTGGAATTATTCGAAGCAAGTAAAAATTTAGGTTAAATTGAAAGTCGTTCTATTTAATTTAAATTTGAACGCTCGTCGAAAACCCAAGGTGAGTAATCTCACTCAAATCTGGATACCGGTTAATTTGAATAGCTAATATTTAAATGTTTGATTGGTTGTTTAGTTGAATATGATAATTATTATCAGATTGAATCGATATTTATTGGTTGTGCTAATATATGTGGATGCAGGGAAATAGGTTGGAGGGATCCAACTGGATTCCTCACAAACGGTAATTTTATTTATATTCTGTGATATATCTCATTGATAAATTTATTTTATCTACGAGTCTATGAATGAAGATAAGCGTTATGGATTATCCTGCTTATCGATGTTAATATGATTGAATCTGTGATTGTTGATGTTCGCACTATTGTGTTAAACCCCTGGACTACACTATACACACACGAATATGGATTGCACGTGGAAATTGGTTAAGTCATCGTTTTTGTTGAAATAATTTTAGAACTGAATTTTTGAATCCAAATGGTTTTGGAAATAAATCAGATTTAAAGTGGAAAAACTTTTGAAAAGGAATTTCAAAATAAAAAGTCATTTTTTGATAACTTAATTTAGTTTTGAAATTTGATTTAAATTTGAATTAAAAATTTGAAATTGAATTCTATGTTGGGAACTTATGATTTTAAAAAGGTTATATATGTTTACTTGAATTTAAACCATTTTAGAAAATGTTGCTTTGGGAATTTAAATTAACCCAAAGATTTTAACTTGTATAAATGAAATCGGATATTTTCGAAATAAAAAAAAATTATTTGTTTTCAAACGATATAAGCTTTCATATAAGAAATAAATTTCCAATTTGTATTAAAGGAAGTTCAAGGTGAATTTAAAATGGTTTTCAAGTTAGGAATGAATATTTGGAAACGGTTTTTGGAAGCTATAAGTTAAATCTTTGATTTAAAGATTTAAATAAGCTAATCTAATTGAGGTGGAAATTATTTTGAAATCCGTGAACGGATCTTTGTAAAAGTGGGTGAACTTTGTGAAATGAATCTTGTATTTAAAAGATTTAAAATGGTAATTTGTTTAAACCATTCGAAAGAAAATTTTGAATTTCAAAGTTGTGACTTAGTTGAAATCCCCTATCCATATGTTTTTAAATATTGCGCTCATTATTCGGTTTAGCCGGCAGAGGACTTTGTGTCATATAACCCATTTTGAATAATGATACGTTGATATGGATAGCATTTGAAGACCGGTGGTGAAGACCGGGTATTTTCGAGAACAAAAGTATAACCCATCGATTGTCTCTACACTGAGTCACGCTGGTATAGAGATTCCCTAAGTGATGGGAAGTCCGATCGGTATTGTGAATACCTGGATTTGCAAGGGCTTCTACGGAAGTGCCTTCGGTTTTGTTCGAACCCGGAACAGACTTATATGGATGTGTGTCTGACATTACACTTTGAAATGTAAAGCTGGTTTCTATCAAATACATTTCTGTTGGTGGTGGAGATTTATTCTCTTAGCTTAACACCCTTCTCTGTGACGTACGAGCTCAGAGGTTATGTAGTTGATGGTTACTAGTGATACATTCCCAATTTGGTAATGTGGCATGCTAAGTGCTGCTGTGTGTTGATGATCATTTGTTGATCATTTGTGATCGAAGCATGGCTTTGTGAAAAAGCGTAGCTTTGTGGACGTGACTTCGTCGAGCCTCACAACCCGGTAATGGTCGAAACAGGAATCGTGGCAGCAAGGTTATTTGGGGTAGCTCCCCTTAAGGGTATGACCATTTCCTTTTGGATAAAAAGTGATATCATGGTATGGAGCCTAGATATTTACTTATGTTGATTTTTTATAAAAAGTGGTATCATGGTATGGAGCCCAGATACTTTACTGTGTGGTTGTTGGATTTAGGGCCCTCGGATAATGGTCGGTAACGACCGAGGGATGGCATACTCGTGTCAGTTGTTACCTAGTTACAGAGGTAACCCGACCTTGTGTAGCAGAGATCCGGTTAGGTTCTCGGGGACGTCCCTCCAGAGGCGTTCCATTTTATGTGGGAAGTTCCTTTGCCTGACCATTTTTTGGAAAATCCAAAGAAACAATACGAGCCTCGTACGTTTTTAGTTGTATAACCTACCATGGAATGTGGCGGTAACCTGCTATTGAACATGGTAGCTATAGTAGGCATAAGGGCGAAATGCCTATGCTGGCTAAGATTAATATTATACTTTCGAATTGTTTTCCACTCTACGCACTAATAATAATAATATCAAAGATTTTGTGTATCAAGCATGTTTGACTATCATAAGGAGAAATCTCCTCCAATTCTGCATTTGCATTGTGTGTGTGGCGGGATGCCTTATGGTAGTTTCATTTTCCAGAAGCGTAGAGGATTTATTTTTATTTTTTTCTTTGTGAAAATAATTGTTTTTGAGATCTCACACCAGTCCCACGACTGACCTGGAGTTTATTGTTCCCTTTCTAAACTCTGCGTGCCCGCCAATTTCCACTCGGGCAGCCTAGAGTCAGGCTATCAGGTCAGTCAAGAATTCAGAAGTGGCTGTGGAGCTCAAGAGGCAAGCTGGATGGCGAGACGTATTATTTATACTATGTAGTATCAGCTTCGTTCGGGTTTGTGTGAGACAAATTTCTATGTAGGCAAGTCATTTATAACTGCCAGTGATTGTGTGTTGTTGTTGTACTCAGATGTTGTATTGTAATAATATATACAGGCCTTTTATTTTAAAGATATTCGTTTATCTAATATATTTGTTCCGGTGCGATATTTGATATTTTGTTATTGTTTCTGTTTCTTCTTATATCCACTTCTTTAAACCCTAACGGTTCGGTTTTCCGGCATTCGACTGTGCAGCATTTGATATAGTGGACGTATTAATGTCGACTTTCGAGCGTCGAGAATCGGACATGTTACATGCGATATCAGAGCATTTGGTTAAGCGACAACCCTGGCTCTGGTGGGTGTTACTCATTAGAGATAGAGTCAGTAGTACTCTAGGATGAGTTTGAGTGTAATAATAGATATGAGCACGTACTTGTTAGTGAATATAATAAAAATTGTTTGTATACCGTGTTGACTTATCGGTTGAGTGTTTATGAATTCTGGTCGGTACGGGAAGTACAACCGTATCGATAGGGGTTTCTAAACTCTTAAACAAGATAAACTGACATGATATTGTTTTAGAGTGGGGTAAATGAAATAATTTTACCCAAAAAATTATATTTTGATATAAAAGGAGTAATTTTTTCTGAAAATATTATATATATTTGGATGTTTGGTTGTTAATGTTATAATCAAATTTAAGAATTTAGAGTTTGAAAAGGTTTATAACCAGATAAAATTCTATAAGTATGATTTATCCAAAAGAAGAATAACTAAATTTGAATTAAACCAGAATTTAAATCACAGGAATTTTGAAAAGTGTTTAAAATGAATTTAAAACAAAAGGTTTGGGAATTTAAAATCTTGGGAATGTTTGAAATGTTTCCAAAGTGTTTGAGTGCAATGATGGAGTATCATTTTGGGAAATATTTTCGAATGAAAATTGTTTTGAAAGGAATTTGTGGAAGTAAGAAAGCGCTGAACTCATTCAGTCGTTGGAAAATAATCCTGATGATGACGGCCACATAATTAGAATTCATTTTTGAGTTTCTAAAGTGATTGATTGCTTCCATAGTAATTGGATATGATATCTGTTTAAATTTGTTTGATATACAAGGTGTTTTAGAAATTTCAAAAGGAAGATTTGTTTTGGATAAAAACAAGTTACTTTGAATCAGGAAATTTGATTTGATATATCAAGTGGGAATGTGTTGATTTTTATTCAAAATGGTTTTGAAATAAAATCGGGTAATTGAATTCTGGAAACATTATTTAAATAATGTGGAAGTTAAAATAAATCCACAGTTGAACGTATTAAGTGAAGTTGATATTAATGAGAAGAAAAATGTAAATTTTACTCCTGGAATTAAAATTTAACTTGAGAAAATGGTGGTGAATAAAATATATTTGAATTTAACTCAGGATAAGTTACATAAAATTGGAAATTGAAATTGAATTAAATTGAATATAAAGTTGAAATGTAAAATGATTATAATTATGTAATGAAAATTTATATCCTTGAGCTATTAAGTGTTATATAGATAATCTGGAATTGTGATTATAAAATGAGAATAACTCAAATGAGCAATATAAGCTTTTAAACAAATAAGTTGATGAACTTAAGAATAGAAAATGGAATTATAATCACAAATGGGAAATAGTTGAATGGTATTGATGCAGCACGATCTACAGAAGTTCAGAGACTGGATTGCTCACGAGATAAGGATGTTTCGGGTTTAACTCGTAAGTCGTTCACGAGTCAAGCAGGGGAGCTCCGGTCTAAGAAGATCCGACCTAAGGAGGATGATCTACGGGTTATAAAAAAACTCCGACCTAAGGAAAAGAGCTCCGCGTTAAAGACTTATCTCGGTTCCGACCTAACTGGCCACACGAGACACGAGATACGACCTAATCCCCTCATATCCACCGAGTCACTTGAATCGTTACCGAGACATGCTTGAGTCGTTATATCCAAAGACGTGTACGAGTTATCTCCAAAGTCGCCACCGAGACATGCTTTAGTTGCTGGAGCTTCTTTAAGTCGCTGCCGAGTTGTTGAGTCATAGAATATGTATATACTTGAGTCGGTTGCGTGTGAGGTTGTACTCAGTTGAGTCGGCCGATGGTCTTGTATATAGTTAAGTCGTAAGTCGGTCTTGAATATGTATATACTTGAGTCGGTTGCGTGTGAGGTTGTACTCAGTTGAGTCGGCCGATGGTCTTGTATATAGTTAAGTCGTAAGTCGGTCTTGAAGGTATGAAGTGATGTAATAAGTTGAGTCGGCGTGTGTTGTAAAGAGCTTGAGTTGCTACAGGTTGAGTCGGTGCCGACCTAAGGATGTTGAGTCGGTCACGAGTTAAGAAACTGGGTCGAAAACATTATAAATAGCGTGTGTGTTGTAAATTTTCAGGTTGTTGAATATTAAATAAAATTTCCTTTTGTTAGCTTTGTGCTTTCATACCAATTGGTAGTTGAGTGTAATCTCCTATCTCCTCTTTCGGTTAATCGAGTGCGCTCGATTCAACGATCGTAGAAGCCGATTCACGGAATCTAGTGCGCTAGATCAACGTGCGAAGAATCGTAGATCTTTGAACACGGTATAGTGCGCTATCAACGTGTTTGAGATAGCTAGAGTTCGGTATCTTTGGATCAACGAACTTGGGCATTTTGGTATCTTCAACTCACCGATTGCTACATTTCATCGATTTAAGTTTTTGTTTGATTAATCCGCTGCGTCGGTTTTTGGTATCAAAGCCATACTTAGCCAATCATAGCTAAGTTTGATTCTTGGAGCCAAGTTTTTGAAGTTTGAAGGTGTTCATCGTGTTCATATTGAAGTTGCATCAAGTTTGGGGTGTTTGATCCATTTCATTTTGGATCGAGGAGTTGGACTTTGTTTGGATTTGAATTGGTTTTGCGCGCCAAAGTTTGAAGGGTTTTGGAGTGTAGGCCGAGCTAAGTTGAGCCGAGACAAGCTACCGACTTAACTATTGAGCCGAGATAGGGTTAAGTCGCATATAAGCATAGCCGTGACTTGTTGGTTGTTATCTTGTGTGAAGTTTTGAAGTCTTGTGAGCGAATTATTGAAGTGTTTGTGAAATTTCAATCATGCCACCAAGGAGAGCTAATCGTCATCAAAACGTTGAAGCTTTGTATCGTAGAGAAGAAGCCGAGCTTATGGAACAACGTATTAATGAAAAATTTGATGAAGGCATTGGTAAATTGGAGAGATTGATGAATGATTTGAATCAAAGGAGGAGATCACCAAACTCGAACCATGGAGGAAACCGAGTTTCGCCATCGGTTACGGAAGCGAGGAGGGTATCGCCACATTCTTGTAGAGATAGAAGAGAAACATCAATTTCATCACGAAGAGATCATCATGACTATGCACATGAAGAGAGAAGGAGTCAACGTGAATTTGACCATGAAGCATATAGAGATGAAGAGAGACATAGTCAAAGAAGCATGCATGAGAGAAGGGATGAAATTGGTCGAGATCGATGTAGGCGTACTTTTGATTTTGTTGAAGAAGGTGATAGAGCTAGTATTCATTATAAAGATCGAGACCAAGTTCGAAATTCTTACCGTGATGTGGAGGATGATCGTCGTTGGGAGTCGGGTATGAAAATGGAGATTCCGGAGTTTAAAGGCGGGATGGTTGCTGAGGAATTCTTAGATTGGTTGTCTAATGTGGAGGAAATCTTTGATTTCAAGGAGGTGCCGGAGAATCGAAGGGTGAAGTTAGTTGCTACAAGGCTGAGGGGAAGAGCGTTGGCATGGTGGCAGCAAACTAAACTTACTCGAGAACGGATGGGGAAGTCAAAGATAGAATCATGGGAGAAAATGAAGAAGTTGATGAGATCTACTTTCTTACCTTACAATTATCAATCACTTATGTACCAAAGGTTGCAGAATCTGAGGCAGGGGACGAAATCTGTTAGTGATTATGCTGATGAATTCTACCAACTCATTGCCAGAAACGATATTATGGAGACAGAAGAACAGCTAACTGCTAGATTCATTGGGGGTTTGAGAATGCAGATCCAGGATATGGTTAATATGTTTGATCCTAGATCAGTTGCAGAAGCGCATCAGAAAGCGTTAGCTTGGGAGAAACAAGGAAGGCGTGGAGGTGGTGTGTTTACTAATTCTAATAATCCAGTGAAGGTTGTTGGTGGAAGTTCTAATGTTCTTAAACCAGTTACAAAACCAGTGGTGAAGGAGGCTGAGAAGGCGAAGGCTAGTAGTGTTTTCAAATGTTATAATTGCCAGGAGTTGGGTCACAAAAGCAACGAATGTCCAAAACCGAAGAAGAGAACCATGGTTGCAGAGGTTGGGGCAGATGATGGTGAGGAGGCAGAGTATTCAAATGTACCTTATGTTGAGGAGGAAGAAGAAGTGTCGGGAGACGAAGGTTGTAATCTTATGTTGAGGAGAAGTTGTTTGACACCAAAGCAAGAGGAGGATTGTAGTTGGCTGAGAAGCAATATTTTTCAATCGACATGTACTATTCTGGGGAAAGTTTGCAAGTTCGTTATTGATGCAGGAAGTTGTGATAATATTATTTCTACCGAGGCAGTTAGAAAGTTGAACTTGAAGACCGAGAAGCATCCTAAACCATACAAGCTTGCATGGTTAAGGAAGGGAGGTGAAGTGAAAGTGTGTCGAAGGGCTTGTGTTAATTTTTCGATTGGGAAGAAGTACAAGGATGAAATTTGGTGTGATGTCGTAGATATGGATGTTTGTCACTTATTGTTGGGCAGACCATGGCAGTTTGATAGAGCAGTTCAGCATGACGGTCGTGCCAACAGTTACAGTTTCATGTTCGAGGGTACTAAAATCACTTTGGTTCCTAAGAAACAGCAGCAGAAGGAGAGCAAGATAGAAGAGATTGAAGAATTGAAAACTCTGTTGACTTTGAAAGAATTTGTCAAGGAAGTAGAGGAAGAACCAGAAGTATTTTTGTTGATTGGGCGAGAGAGTAGTGAAGAAGTTGAAATCCCGGGAGAAGCAAAGCCAGTTTTGAAAGAATTCGAAGATGTCTTTCCAGAAGAGTTACCAAAGGAGTTACCGCCACTTAGAGACATTCAGCATCAAATTGATCTTGTTCCAGGGGCAGTGTTACCACACCGACCACATTACAGAATGAGTCCGAAGGAACATGAAGAGTTACGAAGGCAGGTGGAAGAGTTACTTGAGCAGGGTCGTATTCAGGAAAGTTTGAGTCCGTGTGCTGTGCCTGCATTGTTAGTACCAAAGAAGGACGGAACTTGGAGAATGTGCACTGATAGTAGAGCTTTGAATAAGATCACTGTTCGTTACAGATTTCCTATGCCAAGGTTGGATGATTTGTTGGATCAGTTGAGTGGGGCAACTATATTCTCAAAGATTGATTTGAAGAGTGGTTATCATCAAATCCGAATCAGACCTGGAGATGAATGGAAGACAGCTTTCAAGACAAGAGAGGGGTTGTACGAATGGTTGGTTATGCCATTTGGTTTGTCAAATGCACCTAGTACATTCATGCGGGTGATGAATCAAATTTTTAGACCATTCATTGGGAAGTTCGTCGTGGTTTATTTCGATGATATTCTGATTTATAGCAGGAGTACGGAGGAGCATGTTCTACATTTGAGGGAAGTGTTGCTTATTCTTCGTGAAGAACAATTTTATGCTGCTACAAAGAAATGTGTGTTTATGACACGTAGTGTTTTATTCCTGGGTTATGTTGTTTCAGGGGAAGGTATTCAAGTTGACCAGAGTAAAGTTGAGGCAGTCAGGAATTGGCCACAACCAAAGACAATTACAGAAGTGCGAAGTTTTCATGGGCTAGCGTCATTCTACCGAAGATTCATTCCACACTTCAGTAGCGTGATGGCTCCAGTGACTGATTGCATGAAGGGTAAACAGTTTGTGTGGTTAGAGGAAGCGGGGGTTGCCTTTGAGAAGATCAAGGGATTGCTGACGTCTGCGCCAATTCTTGTTTTACCGAATTTTCAGTTGTTGTTTGAATTAAACACTGATGCTTCGAAGGTTGGTATTGGAGGAGTTCTAAGTCAGAATGGGAAGCCAGTTGCTTACTTCAGCGAAAAGTTGTCAGGGGCAAAGATGAGATATAGTACATATGACGTTGAATTTTACGCTGTTGTTCAGGCTGTTAAGCATTGGAGACATTACTTATTTCAGAAGGAATTTGTTCTGTACACTGATCACGAAGCTTTGAAACATTTACAGGGACAAGATAAAATTTCAGCAAGACATGCATCATGGATTTCTTATTTACAGCAGTTTACTTTTGTCGTTAAGCACAAATCAGGGGTAACGAATCGAGTAGCAGATGCTTTGAGTCGGAGGAGTCATTTACTAACAACAATGAAGGTGGAAGTGACGGGGTTTGAGATGTTGCCTGAGATGATTGAAGGAGATCCTTACTTTGCGAAATTTGTTGAGAAAGTTAAGGAGGGAAGTTCGGATGAATTTATGTTGGTTGATGGTTTTCTGTTTAAAGGGAATCGTTTGTGTATTCCAGACTGTAGCTTGAGATTGAAAATTGTCAAGGAGTTACACGAGGAAGGGCATGTAGGCCGTGATCGTACTTTACAGTTGATTTCACAGTCTTACTTTTGGCCATCGATGAGAAAAGAGGTTGAAAGATTCGTGGAGAGATGTCATATTTGCCAAGTTTCAAAAGGAACAGCAACAAATGCAGGGTTGTATATGCCATTACCTGTACCGTCTAAGCCATGGGTTGATATTAGCATGGATTTCGTTTTGGGTTTGCCACGAACTCAAAGGGGAAATGATTCGATATTTGTTGTGGTGGACAGGTTTTCGAAGATGGCACATTTTGTTGCTTGCAAGAAGACAGCAGATGCAGTTCGAGTGGCACAGTTATTTTTCAAGGAGATTTATCGACTTCATGGTTTACCAGAATCTATTGTTTCTGATCGAGATACTCGTTTTCTGAGTCACTTTTGGTTAAGTTTGTGGAAAATGGTCGGAACGAAGCTGAATTTTAGTAGCGCTTACCATCCGCAAACTGATGGGCAGACAGAAGTCGTTAACAGGTCATTGGGAAATTTGTTACGTTGTCTTGTACAGGATAATTTGAGAAGTTGGGACATGAAATTATGCCAAGCTGAATTTGCACACAATCATGCAGTAAACCGTAGCACAGGATTCAGTCCATTTCAGATCGTTTATTCAAATTTACCCAGGGGACCATTGGATTTGGCAGTAGTACCACAGTCGAAAGGAACAGTTAAACGAGCTGTCGATTTTGTTGATGAGCTGACTGAATGTCATAAAATCGTTCAGGAACGATTGGAGAAATCGAATGAGAAATATAAGAAGTTTGCAGATTTGAAACGTCGGAATGTTGAATTTAAGGAAGGTGATTTGGTTTATGCGGTATTAACAAAGGATCGTTTTCCGGTGGGTGCTTATAACAAGTTGAAGGCACGAAAAATTGGTCCAATTGAAGTTTTGCAGAAAATCAATGAGAATGCTTATCGATTAAAGTTACCAGATGATGTTTATACTTCTGATGTTTTTAACGTCAAGCATTTAGTTCCACATCATGAGGATGAGATTGTTGAGAAAAAATTTACAAATTCGTGGTCGAATTTTTCTCAACCAGGGGAGGATGATGCAGCACGATCTACAGAAGTTCAGAGACTGGATTGCTCACGAGATAAGGATGTTTCGGGTTTAACTCGTAAGTCGTTCACGAGTCAAGCAGGGGAGCTCCGGTCTAAGAAGATCCGACCTAAGGAGGAAGATCTACGGGTTATAAAAAAACTCCGACCTAAGGAAAAGAGCTCCGCGTTAAAGACTTATCTCGGTTCCGACCTAACTGGCCACACGAGACACGAGATACGACCTAATCCCCTCATATCCACCGAGTCACTTGAATCGTTACCGAGACATGCTTGAGTCGTTATATCCAAAGACGTGTACGAGTTATCTCCAAAGTCGCCACCGAGACATGCTTTAGTTGCTGGAGCTTCTTTAAGTCGCTGCCGAGTTGTTGAGTCATAGAATATGTATATACTTGAGTCGGTTGCGTGTGAGGTTGTACTCAGTTGAGTCGGCCGATGGTCTTGTATATAGTTAAGTCGTAAGTCGGTCTTGAATATGTATATACTTGAGTCGGTTGCGTGTGAGGTTGTACTCAGTTGAGTCGGCCGATGGTCTTGTATATAGTTAAGTCGTAAGTCGGTCTTGAAGGTATGAAGTGATGTAATAAGTTGAGTCGGCGTGTGTTGTAAAGAGCTTGAGTTGCTACAGGTTGAGTCGGTGCCGACCTAAGGATGTTGAGTCGGTCACGAGTTAAGAAACTGGGTCGAAAACATTATAAATAGCGTGTGTGTTGTAAATTTTCAGGTTGTTGAATATTAAATAAAATTTCCTTTTGTTAGCTTTGTGCTTTCATACCAATTGGTAGTTGAGTGTAATCTCCTATCTCCTCTTTCGGTTAATCGAGTGCGCTCGATTCAACGATCGTAGAAGCCGATTCACGGAATCTAGTGCGCTAGATCAACGTGCGAAGAATCGTAGATCTTTGAACACGGTATAGTGCGCTATCAACGTGTTTGAGATAGCTAGAGTTCGGTATCTTTGGATCAACGAACTTGGGCATTTTGGTATCTTCAACTCACCGATTGCTACATTTCATCGATTTAAGTTTTTGTTTGATTAATCCGCTGCGTCAGGTATGGTGAATCAAACTAAATCCTAAATGGATGTTAAGTGTGATAAAGCAAAGGAAAATATAAAGGTGAATGGACTTAAGTTAGTAACTAAGTCTTGAACTTATATATGGGGAAATAAAATTTGGATAGAATTGGATTTAATTTAAATTAAAAAAAGAAATTAAGTTAAATTTGGATTAAATTGAAATCAAAATTCAGTGGTGTTATAAATAATATTGAATGAAATTCAATTCTTATTTAAGTAATAAATGAAGTGGAATGAATGTAAGTTGGCTAAATAAAATTTAGCTAAACTTGAGTTAAATTTGGGAAAAGAAATTGAGTTGAAGGAAGTTTAATTTAATCGAAATAATATTGAATAAAATTCTGACCCAACTTAATTCAAAAGAGAAGTTTGAAGATATATCTAGCTAGAGCTAAATTGAAAGGAATTTGTATTGAAATGGAAGTGTAAGAATAAGAATTTAAATTGATAATGGAATAAAAATGAGGATGTTTGGGTTGTAAATAATTTCGAATGAAGTAAAAATTAACATAGTTTGGTTTGGAATTAATTTAAAATGGTTATAAACTTCAGTAATTGTTGCTTGCTTGAATGACATCAAATTTGCATTGAGGTTAGTCGTTTTGTTGTAAACAAAGCTAATAAATTAAGGAAAGTAAATGAAGTTAGTTTGAATATATTAGATTGATATGAATTAATTGAAATTGGTATAAGCTTATGTAATTGTTGTTTGTATAAACAACACTAGAATTTGCACAAGAAAATAGTCGTTTTGTCGTAAATGAAAGTAAATTGATTTGAAAAGGTGAATAAAATTGGTTTTAAAATCAATTGGATTGGATTGAAATTTTAATAAGTGGATTTGTATATAGATGCAAGTGAATCATAAAGAAATGAAAATGTATCAAATTTGAAATAAAGATTTGATTGTAAATTAATTTGGAATTGAATTTAGATCTTTGGATTGTTGTTAAAATATGGTTAACATGTTAATCATGAGGTTTATTTGTTTAAACTATGTAATTGATGTGTTTGGCTAGTTTAATGAATAAAATGTTAATAAATTCTTATATTATTGAAAACTGATGTGTTTGTTGAGTAAGTACAGGTACAAGAGGCAATCGATAGAGTTGGAGCGCGTATACGCAATATAAACTAGCCGCATGCTTTTAAAATGCTAATAAAAGGTACGCCTATGCAATAAAAATAGGAAATATGAATTATTTTTGGTTTTCCAACCGTGTGGGTTGATGTATATATATTTATATCTATTGTGATATTGTAAAAGCTCCTCCGTACAAAGGAGACGCTGCCAAAAATTTTCCAAAATTTTGGGAGTTAGAAAAAATTTTGAAAATTTTGAAACGTTTCATTAACGACAAATTAATTTCAAATCAAAATTTAAATAAAAAGAATTTTGGAATAGGAATCGAAACTAGTGGTTTTGATTGAAACTTGAGAGTGTAGGCAAAGTAAAATTTGAGATTTTTACTAAATGAGTTTTGCTATTAAGTTTGGAGCATTCTTTCTACCTTAGCAAATTTCGGGACGAAATTCTTTTAAGGGGGGAAGGATGTAACGACCCAGAATTTCTAGTTGTAAATTTTGAACTTTTAATTCATTTTAAATGTTAAATTTGGATTTTGAATTGATTTTGAAGTAAAAAGATTTTGGTTAAATTAATAAAATTAGTTAGATTTCAAATACGGGAACTTAATTGAAATTTGAATAATAATAATTTAATATTAGAATTGGATAATTGGTGATTCTAGGTGTAAATAGATATAAAATAGATTCTAAAATTTATTTTAAGTCTATTTGGATTCAACTAATGATGTTGGACTTTTGGATGGAATCAAAAGTCGATATGTTTAAGATTTGGATTTTATATTAATTTAATAATGGAATTTAATAATATAATAATGCAAATAATCAGATTTTGGTTCGAAGTGAATCAGAATAGTTTCTAATGTAATTATCAAGTCTATATGATTTATAATAGATTTAATAAAATTTTAAAAGTAAAATTTAGATGATTTCGACGATTTTGAAAATCGCTCGAATTTATCGACGAGTTAAAATAGCCTTCCGGGGCACAGTATCGGAATTCGACGAAACCAGTTCCATTAGATTCGTAATAGTAGGTTATTATCGGATTTCAATTTTGTAGCGATCGGAATTTTCGTTTGACTCTGACAGCTAAAAACGCATAGAAACTATTTTAATCGGTTTAATTTAAAATTGATCGTTTCTTTCTGTAACTCGCGCATATGATCGAATTAGCCTCCGAAACACATTCCATTGTGTTCAAAATGCGGGTAAAACCTTAGAAACGTCTGTCGGCACGCGTTGTTTGGAGATCGTTTGAAAAAGTTGCTTTATAATGGATTTAATATTAAAATAATAATTATTAACGTTTATATAACACGTTTTTCTAGGGCCGAAATCCTAGTTGTTTTCGAGCCGTCGTCTTCCTTTCTTATCCATGGCCGATAAGCAATCTCCTTCCTCCTCATTTTTCTTGAAATCCATCAACTTTCTTCAAAAATCACCAACTAGAGAAACGATGAGCTTCTCGATCTCTTTAGATCCAACGGTCGAGACGTGATATGACGAAGTGGATCGATGGCTTCATGGGCTCGAACGTGGTATGTTTGCGCACGAAATACAAGGGGCGGAGGCCGTCGAGTTTGATCGAATTTAGGCTGTAGGTGGAGGAGAGTGAGGGTGTTCAAATGGCGGTGCCTGATCGGTGAATCGATGGTTGTGAGGGCTTCGATTTTTTTTTATCAAATGGAGCGGCCGATGATGGGTTCATGCAGCAGTAGTAGAGAATGAAGAAGATGGAGATAGGCGACCTAATTTCCTCTCTTGATTTTGACGGCCGTGATTTCGTAGGGTTTGCAATATAAAAAAATTGTTTTAAAATTTATATACAAACTTTATAAATTCGTAATTTTTGCATACGCTATCAGATTTCGACGAAAATGGCGACGCCGGAATCGCAGAGACGAGTACTACACAGTAGAGAAATCCTGGAAACATTCGGAGCAAGTAAAAATTTAGGTTAAATCGAACGTCGTTCGATTTAATTTAAATTTGAACTCGTCGAAAACCCAAGGTGAGTAGTCTCACTCAAATCTGGATACCAGTTAATTTGAATAGCCAATATTTAAATGTTTGATTGGTTGTTTGGCTGAATATGATAATTGTTATCAAATTGAATCGATATTTATTGGTTGTGCTAATATCTATGGATGTAGGGAAATAGGTTGGAGGGATCCAACTGGATTCCTCACAAATAATAATTTTATTTATATTCTTTGATATATCTCATTGATAAATTTATTTTATTTACGAGTCTGTGAATGAAGATAAGCGTTATGCATTATACCGCTTGTCGATGTTAATATGATTGAACCCGTGATGGTTGTTGTTGCGCGCTATTGTGTTAAACCCCTGGACTACACTATACACACACGAATATGGATTGCACGTGGAAATTGGTTAAGTCACAGTTTTTGTTGAAATAATTTTAGAATTGAATTTATGAATCCAAATGGTTTTGGAAATAAATCGGATTTAAAGTGGAAAAACTTTTGAAAAGGAATTTCAAAATAAAACGTAGTTTCTAAATAACTTAATTTAGTTTTGAAATTTGATTTAAATTTGAATTAAAAATTTGAAATTGAATTCTATGTCGGGAACTTATGATTTCAAAAAGGTTGTATATGATTACATGAATTTAAACCATTTTGAAAGTGTTGCTTTGGGAATTTAAATTAACCCAAAGTTTTTAACTTGTATTAATGAAATCGGATTTTTTTGAAATAAAAAACTATTTGTTTTCAAATGATATAAGCTTTCATATAAGAAATGAATTTCCAATTTGTATTAAAGGAAGCTCAAGTTGAATAGAAAATGGTTTTCCAAGTTAGGAATGAATATTTGGAAACGGGATTTGGAAGCTATAAGTTAAATCTTTGAATTAAAGATTTAAATAAGCTAATCCAATTGAGGGGGAAATTATTTTGAAATTCGTGAATGGATCTTTGTGAAACTGGGTGTACTTTGTGAAACGAATCTTTTATTTAAAAGATTTAAAATGGTAATTTGTTTAAACCATTTGCGAAAAAAGTTTGAATTTTAAAGTTGTGACTTAATTGAAATCCCTTATCCATAATTTTTTTAAATATTGCGCTCATTATTCGGTTTAGCCGGGAGAGGACTTTGTGTCATATAACCCATTCCGAATAATGATATGTCGATATGGATAGCATTTGAAGACTGGTGGTGAAGACCGCGTATTTTCGAGAACGAAAGGATAACCCGTCGATTATCTCTGAACTGAGTCGCGCCGGTATAGAGATTTCCTAAGTGATCGGAAGTCCGATCGGGATTGTGAATACT
Organism: Allium cepa; assembly: GCA_030765085.1. NCBI lineage: Eukaryota > Viridiplantae > Streptophyta > Magnoliopsida > Asparagales > Amaryllidaceae > Allium > Allium cepa. The sequence goes on along the minus strand of CM060938.1, from coordinate 907,140,792 downwards.
CAGATTTGCAAGGGCTTCTACGGAAGTGCCTTCGGTTCTGCTTGAACCCGGAACAGACTTGTATGGATGTCTGTCTGACATTACACTTTGAGATGTAAAGCTGGTTTCTATCAAATACTTTTCTGTTGGTGGTGGAGATTTATTATCTTAGCTTAACACCCTTCTCAGAGACGTATGAGCTCAGAGGTTATGTAGTTGATGCTTACTAGCGATACATTCCCAATTTGGTAATGTGGCATGCTAAGTGCTATTGTGTGTTAATGATCATTTGTTGAACATTTGTGATCGAAGCATGGCTTTGTGAAAAAGCTTAGCTTTGTGGACATGGCTTCATCGAGCCTCACAACCCGGTAATGGTCGAAACAGGAATTGTGGCAGCAAGGTTTTGGCGGTAGCTCCCCCTGAGGGTATGACCATTTCCTTCTGGATAAAAAGTGATATCATGGTATGGAGCCCAGATATTTACTTATGTTGATTTTTTTATAAAAAGTGGTATCATGGTATGGAGCCCAGATACTTTACTATATGGTTGTTGGATTTAGGGCCCTCGGATAAAGGTCGGTAATGACCGGGGGACGGCATACTCGTGTCAGTTGTTACCTAGTTACAGAGGTAACCCGACCTTGTGTAACAGAGATTTGGTTAGGTTCTCGGGGACGTCCCTCCAGAGGCGTTCCATTTTATGTAGGAAGTTCCTTTGCCTGACCCTTTTTTGGCAAATCCAAAGAAACAATACGAGCCCTGTACGGTTTTAGTTGTATAACCTGGCATGGAATGTGGCGGTAACCTGCTATTGAACATGGTAGCTATAGTAGGCATAAGTGCGAAATGCCTATGCTAGCTAAGATTAATAACTTTCGAAATGCTTTCCACACTATGCACTAATAATTATAATATTAATGATTGTGTGTATCAAACATGTTTGACTATCATAAGGAGAAATCTCCTCCAATTCTGCGTTTACATTGTGTGTGTGGCAGGAGGCCTTATGGTAGTTTCATTTTCCAAAAGCATAACAGATTTATTTTTATTTTTTTCTTTGTGAAAATAATTGTTTTTGAGATCTCACACCAGTCCTACGACTGACCTGGAGTTTATTGTTCCCTTTCTAAACTCTGGGTGCCCACCAATTTCCGCACGGGCAGCCTAGAGTAAGGTTATCAGGTCAGTCTGGAATTCAGAAGTTGTTGTGGAGCTCAAGAGGCAAGCTGGATGGCGAGACATATTATTTATACTATGTAGTATCTACTTCGTTCAGGTTTGTGTGAGACAAATTTCTGCGTAGGAAAGTCATTTATAACTGCCAGTGATTGTGTGTTGTTGTTGTACTCAGATGTTTTATTGTAATAACATATACAACCCTTTTATTTTAAAGATATTCATTTATCTATTATATTTGTTCCGCTGCGATATGTGAGATTCTGTTATTGTTTCTGTTTCTTCTTCTATCTTCTTCTTTAAACCCTAATGGTTCGGTTTTTCGGCATTCGACTCTGTGGCATTCGATACAGTGGACGTATTGATGTCGACTTTTGGGCATCGAGAAATCGAACATGTTACATGATCTATTGTTATCCTCATGATGTTCGGCTATTGACCTTTGATATTTGACCTTAGGCATGTGAACTTAGGTGCACAGGCACTATACACACGCTCTATATAACCTAAAGTAGATGTGGAGTCGATTCTATTTAATTTTCTTGTTAATCTTGTTCTCATTCACCAAACTTTATGTCTGATCCATTCTATTTCCCCAAAAAGGTGGATAGAGTAGCCAATTGACAGGTCAATTGCTGCCTTTGGATTATCGTTCTTAGAGTTTAGTTCTATTTCATCCTTTATCATGTATCTCTTATCATAAATTCACTCTTTTAGTACTTTTCTTGTGCGGCACTATTTTTATGACGCTCTGATGTTGGCATGTACTGATGGTTTTCTGAGACTACAGTATTATGATATTTTGAGATCTAAATATTTTAATGCTTTGCAATTTTTTTACTACTATTTTTCTGAATTATCCATATATCTAACATTATTTTTCCGCTGGAATGATGTTTGGATTAGATAGATTATTTCTTCTTTGATATCTTAGTCTCTATGATACTCCTTAAACTAATGATTCATGTTTCTTGATGTGGCAATGTTTTGCCTATCAAGAGATGTGGGTTGTCATGTGTGTGTGTGTGTATTTAAGTATTTTTAAAAATAATTTCATCAAGAATCCCCTAAACTTGTTTGCTTATTGCAATTATTGCCTCTGTCGTCCTTTATCTTGAATCTTATTAAGCTGTCTGTGGGAGTATCAAGTCGAATCCTTACTACTCACAGATAGAGATGGATGATCCCATAGGATCTGGCTCTATCGAAATCCTTGGTATTCCAAGCATGAACATGCCAATTTGGTTCCACCATCTCTTACAGGCTAGGGACCGATTGGGAATCCTACTAGAGAGCCTACAGAGGTGGCGGCTGGTGGGGCCTCTGTTCACCCGTTGTCGCTCGTGACTGTTTAAAGCTATGCCAGGACTTTTTCAACTTGGGTGGCATGCTATTTGTCACACCACAACTTAAGACCCATATTATCCAAGAGTATCATATAGTAATATTGCCACATAATACAAAGAATAAGGCTATAGATGGCACACACGTGAATACTCCTTTGGACTAACACGAGTACGTATTAAAGCACCGGGTAAATATCTCTCCTATACATATAAACTATCAGCAGGAAACAATAAATATGCATGACTCTAAGATAGAACAGTACATAATATACAATAATAGCAGAGAACATAGAGCCAGTTGTAGTGAAAATATATAATACATAAGATACAATAATGTTATGAGAATATGGTACAACTCAATGTCAATAATATATATATATACACATAATGGGAATCAATGTTTTTTGAATATTAGCCAACATCCTAATATACCTCCTCTAAGCCCACTAAAACAAATACATGTCAATTCATCCTTGTACCTAAAATGTCTCAGACTAACCCGGGTATTATATAAATAACACAAGGGTCAGACTATATCTAAATCAATGGTAAATAATATATAATATATAATATCAACAAATATGTAAATATAGGCATGATATAATTCTACTCAGTTAAAATATCAGAATGTCTCAAATAGATCGTACAACACCAAATATCACAAAACCATACACAAAAATATCATCACCCATATAATAAAACGCATCGAAGCAAAATCACAAAGCCAACATCTAATTGGAGAATCATGCATATCTAAAATTCATCATCAGATCTAGAATCCATCAAAATAATGAGATATCCTCAAGTAACATCAAGCAATGTCAAGGAAATGCCCATGGTCGATCACATATTATAAATATCATCATCAAATCAATAAAATCAATAACTAAAATTTAAGCCAGCTCGATCAAAATCATATATCTCGAGCCACAAGCCTTGGAGAGCAAAACACACGACTGAATAGCTTGAGAGATGTAAAATAACAATTCAATAATAAATAGGTCGTCTTCCTAGGAAGGATGTGGGGCAGATCATACTCCGGACACAGAATTGGGTATATACCATCTAACATAATACATACACATGCAACCATATATTCGAGAACTGGACGAGAGACTGACAGCATATCTGCTTGCTACAGGAGCCACACGTGCTTCATATGACATTACTCAGTCATCGATTACCATTACCCCTCCTCTCTCAGTATCGTGACAATGATCCACCATAGGCTATAAATGCATCGCCTCTTCGGCCACGACTATCGATGAATGCCCCAATATGGTAACTGACTGCTGACCCATGTGACACCGAGGGCAACTAACTATCAATCTCGTGATGCTCATCGAACACTATAACTAACAATGGTGTCGTGGATCTAGGGTGTGACCCCACGATCAGGCCGCCAGGGTAGATACTGGCCAATCTGGTTCATTCCCAAAACAAAAAGGGAGTTGGTCAATGGTAGACCCACATATAACGTACACAATCTATGTGGCTAACAAGTAGCATCCATGCATGCTCACCCTAGGGAGTCACCCACGCACTACATACCCCCATAGGAGTGTCATCCATGAGCAAAGAATAACGGAATAAACAAAGCATCTCATGCCACCACGTGTTACTAGTCCATTTATTCAATGCTCATATATCACACTCGCCTTTCTTTATTTTATATAAAGAGTCCAAAGAATAACTAGAAATGTGTTACTAAAAGTCCCATACCAGACGGTATAATTATACCATTTATTCTAATTTCTCGTCGCGCAGAATACATATTGGTAAATCAGATCAAAATGATGCCATCACTGTATCATATTGAAATACAAAACAACTCTTTATCAACGGTGAATAACTCATGTCGTCGAAATCAATAACAAGAAGATAAGAAATTAGAAATCAAAAACTGATATAGGAAGCAAGATTATTCAATTAAATAAATAAACAATACTTTGGAATGAAACATTCGAAACGTATGAAAATTTTATATAATAAAATAAATACTAGTGGATGAATAGTAAATATATATATATATATATATATATATATATATCCTAGAATTAATTGAATAATTAAGAAAAGAGTTGGAAAACATAGAAAACCAACTTAAGATTACTCAAAAATAAACAATTATATATAGCAATCTAATATAGTATTCAAACCTATTTGTTACCCATATTTATCAATTTGTTCATTTTACATTTCCAATATTATGTTATAGACAAAAGTATTTATACATTAGTACGGTGCTTATACTTTCGTTTATATAACATAAAGGAAAAAAGCATTTCATTAAGTAATATGTATACATTCAAATATGAAAACTAAGAAACCAAGCATGCCTAAAATGAAGTCAGCACACAACTTGCAAAAGAAAAGTTAACATTCTCCATTTTATAAACATATTTTATATTAAGTGGACACAAAGTCTCTGATTGTAATGAACAACACACATATAGCAACCTTTGCATATTCACTCAACAAGTATAATATCCCAAACCAGTACACAAATACACAATCATAATATATTATAAAGGTATATATGCATGCATATTTTCACACCCCTACATCTACAAGAATTTAATTGTACATATATAAAGGTTCATAGTAATATGTATCAGCATAAAACACACGTACATAAAAAAATATGTCACTATAAGAATGACTGCATTTAGAAATGGAAATTAGCCATCGACGGTCGTTGTCGGCCGATACTGGCCATCGCTAAATGCTGCAGCAAAACAAGACGGTGCTAGAAAAATAGCAATGACCGTAGTGATGACGTCATCGCTGTTTTAGCAACGACTAGCTAGGAAATCCTGAGAAAATTAGTCACTAGCCATCGCAATGCTGAAACCAAATGGTTATCGCTAGCCGTCGACATATGCTGCAAAATTGTAACCAGTTGGCCGTCACTAGCCGTCGCTAACCTGAAATTTTCAATTTTCCCAACTTTGCTTTAATCCATCCAAACCACACAATAAATGTCATATCTCAATCTTGCTTCATTCACAGCATATAGAACTCAATATCACAACCATTAATATCACATGCAATGTATAATCTCATACATTTCATAAATAATTAAAAACATAATGCAAATATCAATATTTACATAAACCTTCATCAACTAAAACCAATATTCCATCAACCAACACAACCATATCTACACAAATACTAATATTTATCAAATCTACAGTCATCACTATACACAACCATCAATAATGTACCAACTCCTTCAACACAAATCAATAATTACAAGTAAAAAAAATTTATACCTACTCATCCCATCATCTCCGAACACATCCTCACCTGGCATACGCCTGTGCTCCGCAAAAAAGGCCACAATCCCCTCATCTAGGAGCTGCGTCAGTCCTCCGCCCTTCCGCCAGTTATCGAATTTTGCCAACTACTGGCAAAGCTGAGCTATCTCCTCCTCGGCCTGAGATCTTCTATACGCCCTCTAGGTCATCACTGCCTGCAATTTGAGTGGAATATAATTTGCTTGAGGATTAAATATAATTTATATATTAGTTAATGAATTAGTTTATCACATGTTCTGAGTAGGCGGCTCAATGAGAGCATCCCGGATATAGTCCTCCTCCTCTAAGGTGAGCTCATGGCCAGTGGACTACACTCAAACTTTCTCCGCCTCGTATCTCTCCTACGATGATGAATAGTAGTTTGTAATAATAAAGAACTTATCATATGTACAGTAAAAAAATTAAACAAATTTACCATCACAGATTTTGATTTATCGTCCGTAAATTCGTACATAATATTCCCCTACTCATCAGTGAGCTCGGTGGCATGTGTGTGAGTAATGGCCTCAACCAGTGTGGGATCACGATTATATTGCTGAAACTGAAGTTATATACACAACGGATAATGTTACCAATATGACTAAATTATTTTACAACTATTTGAAAATGCATTTTATAACTTTACCAATTCCCTCCGACGTTGTTGGAAGGACTCCAACCCACCATGGCACAAAGCTAGATTTTAAGCCCTTTTAGCACGGTTCCAAGCTGATAATTCCTATAAATTTAATTGTACAATTAACTAAATTAATGCACCTAATATATGAATTTTAAAAAAATGTAATAACAAAATGAAATGGTATTTATTACTTACCTCTGACCTTGGAGTTTCCCACAGCTGCTGAAATTGAGCACATACATTAGCACCCATCCAAAATGGCTTATTTCATGCTCTCTTAGCTTTCAATATGGTGTCTTTGTACTCTGGTTCCAGGGATTGACAAAAACATTCATATGTTGCGGGTCCACACAAATAGCTTCCTGCATATTGAAATTGATACTAGTTTGAATTATGTACATTGTATAATTTACAAATAAATTTTAAATTTTAAATTACCATCAAGTTCGTGAATATGGCATTCTTGATGTGATCGGAATGTCATCCCAGTAAGCCCGACATCCTGACGTCCAACGCATGAATGCCTTCCTCGACCCTTGCAGAATAAAGTCACTAGGCTGGACCTCAAACTCACTATATAAAATAAGATGAACGAATTTAATAAATTTTAAATAGTGAAAATATAAAAAAAAATAATACTTACCCCGCGCTCTTCGGCACTACCTCTGCCACCGGACGTAAATCTGTTGATGTGCCGCTGGCACACACACAGTGGGAGGAGAAGGCTGAGATCCACTAGAATGTCTACTGTGCATATTTGTAACAAACATATCATTTCATATAATGAAAAAATATTAGTTCAGTATTACAAAACCTATTTGATTAATCATCGTCACATAAAACTTGCACTAAAACGTCATAAATGAGGCAAGATCTCCTGTGTATATACATATAATTTAAAAAAACGATAAAACATAACTCACAACATAGTCCTCATTATTGAAAACAGCTGAAACACAGATTATACATTACACAACGACTAATACCAAAATTCAAAAAATTAGTCCTCACCGTTATATGATTCAGTCTCGGTCTCATACTCTATATCATTTCTTTAGTAATCTCAAATGCTTCTATTAAAATATTTGATTCATCATTTAACAAACCCAAATCAATATCATCAACATTCATCATTTGGCTCAAGATTCATTTGATACGTTGCTTCTTTTGGAATATTAATTCCATCAAACGTAAATCTTGCCTTTGTTAGAAAATAGCAGACCAGTCTGCTTTATACCTTTTTAAAAATGGATTCAGAGCAAAATAAATTTGTATTGCTTGCTTGGCCAATACGAAAGGAACATACTTATAGTAATGTGAGGTGTGCTTTATTTCTATAAGTTTATAATCTTTGTGCATGTTGATTCCAGAACCAGCAATATTGTTGAACCAATTACACTTGAATAAAAAAAACTTTTTCTGCATGATGTACATAATATGTTAATTCTAAGACATGTGTTAGGACACCGTAAAAATCTTTTGTATGCTTATCTGGATTGTAACTGCCTTTGACAAATACACCACTGTCATATGTTAATTTTTCAACACCATGATCCTTGGTATTGAATTATTTCCATTGATGAAGAATATTGGATAAGTCTTGACATTTTTTTGGTCTGAGCACAAGATGTTGTAATCCTTTATCAACGACATTGTTTCTTTGATCATAAACGTAGTTCGAAAACCATTTAGAAAATTCTTTACTAAGATTATTAGATGGATACAGTGATTCGTAAATACTACGAATATATATATGTATTATATGTTTCTTTACGATTAAAATGTAAGTATCATTGAAATAAATATGAATTTATTATTACCTAATTAATGGTGAAACTTCAGCACAATTAAGAAGAACACATGTGTGCTACATGTTGATCTCTATAGTCTAACCATATTTCCACACACTTCCCAACAGGACGGCCATGTTGCCTAAAAATAGACAACATTATCTGTGAATAATTTTCTTCAACGGCTACATCATTACGAGGACCAGTTACAAATGTTAAGCTCACATGGTTACTGAAGTAATGAGAGAAAAAAAATAAAGCTTCTTCTTTAAGAAATGATTTCCAAACTGAACCATCAACTCGCGCTTTCTGTCTAATTTTTCTTCTTCGGACGATTCATGTACCTATTACAAAATTAATTCAATTTAAATGCACTTACACAAATATGAATTTTAAACTAATAACTATTTTATGCATATTTACTATTACCTCTCCAATGGATACATCTATCCATATTGCACAGGACCTCGAAGAAGTGCTTCGGATGGAAGATGAACAAGTAAATGCTCCATTACATTAAAAAAACCCAACGGAAATATTTTCTCTAGTTTACATAACACTATAGGGATTTCTACTTCATGTTTACGTATATGGTCAATTTTTAACTTTGTCGAACAAAGCTATTTGTAAAATAGATTTAATTCTATTATAACACTCCACACTTTTATGGGCAAAAGTTCTTTGAAAACAAATGGTAATATATATCCCATCATGATATGACAATCATGACTTTTATCCCACTCAATTTACTATTTTTAAAGTCAAAACATCTACGGAGATTAGAATACATCCCATCATAGCATTTTAGTCCTTCCACCCACTTTAGCACGAGTTTCATTTGCTTTTTGTCTAGCTCATAGCATGCTTTGGGTTCTTATTGTCATTGGGGTTCATATGAAGTTCAGGACATTTACAAAAGTGTGTTATATCAAGTCTTGAATTCAGATCGTCCTTAGTTTTCCTTTTACATTTATAGTTGTATTAAACACGTTATCAAACATGTTTTTTCATTGTGCATCACATCAATATTATGTCGAAGTAGGAGATCTTTCCAATAAGGTAATTCCAAAAATACACATTGTTTGCACCAATTATGAATGTCTAATTTGTTGAAACCTCGTTTACGATGTTGTTTTGACTACGACAACTATATACAATACTAACAAACTTTTGCAGGGATATCTACAAGACTGGAATCATATAATCTTCATGTTGCATATATGTTGTTTTGAGTCATTGTTTAAAATTAAAATATTGTTAAAATCTCTCCTTTGAATATATGTATACACCTACTTAATCTCTCTTGCACTATGTTAAAAATGAAATTTCAGGACAATTTCAGACATCTGAAATGACATATTCAGATGTCTGAAACTGCAATAAAATTTAAAATTGAAACAATATTCAGACGTCTGAATGGGTTATTTCAGACGTCTGAATCTAGGCAAAAATAGCCTATTTCTTTTCTGGTTTGCACGTTTTAAAATTCAGAAGTCTGAAATTTATTTTCAAACGTCTGAAATTCCTCAACTGCTATATTTTTTGAAAAGACATTTCATTTTCATAAAGGGTTACAACTTTTACTAGGAGATGCATCCATACTCTTTCATGATATCTTTTAACGAATGATTGCTACTCCTTATACTCTATATAAACACATTACAATCGCTTGTTTAATTAACCGAATTGATCAAAAGCTTTCTATTTCTATACTTCTTTGTTTCTAACATTTTGAGCATTCAAATTTCTACGTAATCATTCAATTACTTCCATATTCTTCACATACGCACATATATATCAAAAGGAGAAGATTATAGGAAGATTGCACTATCAAGAGACAAATTCGTGTTATTGAGAACACACTGTCATATACTTTCTGTATAAGTTGAAGTCCTCTTCTGCTGTTGAGGCAAAATCCTGTTCTGCTGCTCAGGTCCCTTGTTCGGCTGTTCAAGGGTTGTTGTAAACCTGTTTCTCCGGGTTAAGTGAGGATTGTTGTTAGTAAATTTCCAGAAGGAGTCTGGGACTGGACGTAGAACGGGAAGTTCGAACCAGTATAAAAATTCCTGGTGTGCTTGTCTTATTTTTATTATTTACTCTATTAAGTAACTTTGTTTATTTCTCACTAGTATAGTATAATTCCATATAGCACGATCCGCCCTAGTACTTTCATTTGGTATCAAAGCCTCGCATCTTATAACCGTTACACAGTTATCTGATATTTTGCTAAGATGGAAAATAACACCAGCACTGTTAACACTGTCACTAACACTAGTTTTATTGAAGGTCAATCTACTGCAAGACCTCCACTATTTAATGGTATGAATTACAATTATTGGGCAACTCGAATGCGTATTTATATGCAAGCGAGTGGCTTTGACTCATGTAATATTACTCAAACTGAATATAACATTCCAACAACAGAATATTCTACATGGTCAAACACACAAAAACTAGATGCTACTGCTAATGCCAAAGCTATGAATATGTTATTTTGTGCTTTAGATAGAAATGAGTTTAACCGTGTTAGCATGTGTAGAATTGCTTATGAAATATGGAGAACACTTAAAGTTACTCACAAAGGAACTAACAAGGTTAAACAAAGCAAAATATCGATGCTCAAAAGTCAATTTCAAAATTTTAGAATGAAGTAGGATGAATCTATAAACGATATGTACTCTATATTTCAAGATATATATCATTCTTTATTAGGACTTGGAGAAAAGTATTCTGATTTTGATATTGTTTCAAAAATCCTTAACTCTTTAACGGATGAATGGGAAAGAAAAGTCTTAACTATTGAAGAAGCTAATGATCTTTCTACCATGAAACCAAAAGAGTAGATAGGAAATCTAATGTCCTATGAAGTGAATTTGCAGGCTAAAAGAGTACAAGCACAAGATAAAAAGAATATGGCATTTCATGCTGAAAAAGAAGAATCGGATTCGGATGAAGAAGACTTAGCATTCATTGCTAAAAACTTTAAAAAATTCTTGAAGTACAGAAAAGGAAATCGAAACAACGGGAAAAGGAACTTCAATAACAATTCAAATAAGCCATCCTCATCTATACTAGAATGCTTCAACTGTCACAAGAAAGGACACATGCAAAAGGATTGTCCAGAACAAAAGAAGACATATCACAATAAGAATCGAAAGGACAAGTCTAAAAGAAAAGCATTTTCAGTAACATGGGATGACTCGGATTCTTCTTCTTCAGAAAGCAGCAGTGATAATGAGAAAGAACAAGCGAATGTTTGTTTTATGGCTATAAGAAATGAGGTAAATGATCTTACTTTTGATGATATGATTGAAATTAATTCAGAACTTATTGATAATTTAAAAAGCATCAAAAGAAAATATAAAGAAGCTCTAGAAAATCAGAGAAAAGCAGAATTCGAGAGAGATATGCTTAACGATGAAAAGAAAATATTAGAAGAAGAACTTGGAAAACTTCAAGATAACTTTTCTAATGATAACTCTCAACTTACTTTATCGAGTCAAGAAATTAAAACTCAAAAAGAAAAGAATGATTCTCTTGTCTCTGAAAATCATGAGCTAAAAACTAAGATCAAAATGATAGAATTAGATAATGCTTGCCTCAAAACCAAGTTAGATAATATTACTAAAAATGTTTCTAACTTTAATAAAGGGAGAGAAAATCTATCCAATATTATTGAAAGTTCTCAATCTATTTTCAATAAGAAGGGACTAGGATACTCTAAGAAATCAAAATCTCAACTAAAAAGGAAACTAGGAGAAATATTTCTTATACTAATACTTATTCAAAAATTAATTCTAAAATCATAAAAATATGGGTTCCTAAAACAAACAATAGTTTGATTAGGAATAAATATATAAGTATATTTTTGAAAACTGTTCATAAAAATCAAAAATATATTTTTAAACTAAACCTACTTGCGTTTGGTTTCCTAAGACCTAGCTCTTAGGACCCTATCACAAAGTGGGTACCAATGTTATTATTTTTTTACAGGACCCACTTATAAAGAGAGGAAAATGGATACTCGACAGCGGTTGCTCAAAACACATGACAGGAGACAAAAATATGCTATCAAACATTACTTACTCAAATGGAGGCTCTGTCACTTTTGGAGACAATTCCAAAGGATATATCATTGGAAAAGGCGACGTCAGCAATGTCGGTACATCTGATTTACCTCTTATTTCTAATGTTTTATTAGTCAAAAATTTAAAACACAATCTTTTAAGTATCAGCCAGTTATGTGACAAAGGTTTCAAAATCTCGTTTTCTGAAGACAAGTGTAGCATTTCTGATAAAAATCAAAATCTTATATTTGAAGGAAATAGAGACAGAAATATCTATGTTCTGAATATGAAAATCAATCATAATTCAGATATGTGTTTAATAGCTAATGAAAATGATCCTTGGCTATAGCTCAAAAGAATTTTTCGTATCAACTTCAAAAATATAAACAAACTTTCTAAAAATGATTTAGTCAGAGGATTTCCAAAAATGAACTTCAAAGTCAATCATATTTGTGATGCATGTCAATTAGGAAAATTAACTAAATCATCTTTTAAATCTAAGAAAGTTATTTCTACTTTACAACCACTTGAATTACTACACATGGATTTATTTGGACCAACCCAAGTTCAATACATAAACCATAATAGATATGTGTTTGTGATTGTAGATGATTTTTCTAGATATACTTGGACCATTTTTATGAAAAAGAAAAGTGATACGTTTGAACAGTTTAAAATTTTTGTCAAATAAATTCAAAATTTAAAAGGTTTGAAAATAAAGAATATAAGAAGTGATCATGGAGGAGAATTTGAAAACGAAGTTTTTGATCATTTTTGTAAAAAGAAAGGAATATTTCATAATTTTTCATTTCCTAGAACTCCACAATAAAATGGAGTTATAGAATGTAAAAATAGAACTCTACAGGAATGCGCACGAATTTTGTTAAATGGAAGCACTCTTCCAAAACATTTCTGGGCAGAAGCTGTTGCAACTACTTGTTATGTTTTGAATCGTGTTTTTATTCGACCTCTAACGAAAAACACTTCTTATAAACTTTTTACTGGAAGAATACCAAAGATTTCTTATTTTAAAGTATTTGGATCAAAATGTTTTATATTAAATACAAAAGATCAGCTTGGAAAATTCGATGAGAAATCCGACGAAGGAATATTTCTAGGATATTCAGATCGTAGCAAAGCTTATCGTCTATTTAATAAAAGATCAAATATTTTTGAAGAAACATTACACTTATCTTTCGATGAAAATTTTCTATGATGAAGAATTTCCAGACAACATTACAAATACGGAAACTATAAATCTTGAAAATGATGAAAACATTGTTTACAATAATGATGAATTAAGATCTTCACCAAAAATATTACAGGATCATCTTGTTCAAAATATTATTGGAGAAATTAATTCAAATGTTCGAACTAGAAGTCAACTAAATCAAATGAGCCATGTAGCATTCCTTTCTAATATCGAACCAAAGAATCCGAAGCTTCCATATATGATTACTGGATAATTGCAATGCAAGAAGAGCTAAACCAGTTTGAACGCAATGAAGTTTGGGAATTAGTTCCTAGACCAAGTGATCAAACTGTTATTGGAACGAAATGGATCTATAAGAATAAAGCAGATGAACAAGGTAACATCACTAGCAACAAAGCAAGGTTAGTTGCACAAGGATACAATCAAGAAGAAGGAATTGACCACGAAGAATCATTTGCTCCAGTTGCAAGACTAGAAGCAATACGAATCCTAATGGCCTATGCATGTTTTAACAATTTCAAACTTTATTAAATGGATGTTAAAAGTGCTTTTTTGAATGGATATATAAAAGAAAAAGTATATGTTGAACAACCTCCCTTATTTATTCATGAGAAATTTCCTAATCACGTTTATAAACTTAAGAAAGGTCTTTACAGTTTAAAACAAGCACCACGTGCTTGGTACGATCGATTAAAGACTTATCTAATTTCTTCAGGATTTCTAATTGGGAAAGTTGATCAAACACTTTTTATTAAACATTCGAAAAAGGATATTTTAATAGTTCAAATTTATGTTGATGATATAATTTTTGGTTCTACTAATGACAAATTATGTCCGGACTTCTCCGAAATAATGACCAAAGAATTTGAAATGTCTCATATGGGAGAACTAACATATTTTCTTGGTTTACAAATTAAACAACTTCAAAATGGTATTTTCATTAATCAAGGAAAATATTGTAATAATTTAATCAAACAATTCGGAATGGAAAACACTTCTGCAAAACCAACTCCAATGAGTACAACAACACATCTTGAAAAAGATGACAATGGCAAAAGCGTTGACCAAACACTATACCGAAGTATGATTGGATCATTACTATATTTAACTGCAAGTCGTCCTGACATAATGATGAGTGTTTGTCTGTGTGCTAGATTCCAAGCCAATCCAAAAGAATCACATTTAAGAGCAGTAAAACGGATATTACGTTATCTTACAAACACAAAGGATTTTGGTCTGTTCTATCCTAAAGAATGTCCATTCGAATTAGTTTCATATAGTGATGCTGACTTTGGTGGTTCTCGAACAGATCGAAAAAGTACAAGTGGTACATGCCATTTTATTGGAAAATCACTAGTATCTTGGTTTAGTAAGAAACAAAACTGTGTGTCTCTTTCTACATGTGAAGCAGAATATATTTCGGCTGCTTTGGCTTGTACTCAAGTAATCTATATGCAACAAACACTTAAAGATTTCAATATAAATTTATCAAACTCAACTATATATTGTGACAACTCAAGTGCTATTAATTTATCCAAAAATCCTGCCAATCATTCATGAACAAAACATATTGACATACGTCATCACTTTCTTCGTGACAATGTTGAAAAGGAACAATCAATCTAGATTTGGTTTCTTCTGAAAATCAGTTGGCTGATATTTTTACAAAACCACTTTTAGAAAATATTTTTATCTAACTAAGACGAGAGCTTGGCATTGTCTCTTTCAAAAGTTTATAACTTTTTATAAGATATTAAGTTTTATAGCTTTACTTCCTAAATCTCTTGCTAAATGTTAACTATTACTAATATTCCACAATCATTTAAATTTGACTTGTATTAATATTTGTTCCTTAGCTCATTTTATTTTGGTTAAAATTATCTTCTATTTATGATTTGTTACAAGCTTGACATTTACTAACAATGCTAGTTCCTAACATTTTTGTTTATTTTAAAAAGGCACATAACTATGCTTCTAACATATTTGTACTTCATTCACATACTTCCATATCATCTTTCATAATTTCTTCTTATCACATCCTTGTTACTGTTATCTCTAATTTACACTGCTCTTACACATCACTTACCCAAACCGAAACCAGCTTCCACTTCATGCAAACCATGGTACAACATCATCTACTTTTATGTCAAATCTCATTTATACTGTCGCTTGCAAAGTTACCATACTTCTGCTTTCTTATATGTCTTTTATGTTACATTTTTTTTCTTCTTAACCGTTAGTTTATTTCCTTTTTAACATATGGACAAAATTGACTAGAGATTTTCAGCCTTTCTTTCAAAACAAATTTTTTTCTATATATAAGCCTTTTATCTTCTATTAATACGAACACAATTTTTTATTCTTCCATCAAATATTTTCAGTTTTCTATTTACCAAAAGAAAATTCTTCTACACTGGAATTCAACTTGATAATCTTGCTTCTCTCCATGGCATCCAACTCTGATTATTCTCCATCATCCTATTCTATGTCGTCTATTGAAATTCTAGCAACTTCAACACCTCATGAAAAGGATAGACCTCGTCCTTCATGTGAACGTTCCGGCTATACTCCTGAAAAGAAGAAATCTCGACGATTTCTTTTCTTTGGTTCTCCGCCAACCAAAGAGAAAATATCTGATATTCATCATTACCAAAAGGAACAATTGGATTTGCAACGAGAAATGTATTATGAACAGAAAGTTAATGCTAAATGACTTAGTTTCATTGAACAAGTAGCATTAAAATTCTGTGGTACATCTCCAAAGAAAGATGTAGTTCAACCGTCAACATCTCATCAAATAACTTCATCTGGATGGAATCCATGGGAGCCGAGTCCACAACGTCCTCCGGTTTCTCCAAACTCTTGGGAACGTCGATCTTATTGGTCTCCTTCGCGACCATACACAGAGATAACCAAGATCGAACCGGAAGAATGCAAAACTCCAAGCGATTCGGACAAATAATATCTTGTATCTCTAAAATAGTTAAAAATGAACATATTTATATTTTGTAATTCCTTCAAATAATAATATATTGTTTTATTTTTCATTCTCTTTAAATATTAGTGCATATGTCTGAAATTCAATTTTCAGACGTCTAAACCCATTGTTTCAGACGTCTGAATATTGTAGAAAAATAAAAAAAATTCTGCAGTTTCAGACGTCTGAAACAAAAAATTCAGACGTCTGAAAGTAGTCGAAATTACACTATTTTCTTTCTGTTTCATTTTTATTCAATTCAGACGTCTAAAACTTTATTTCAGACGTCTGAAATCTGGTATCTTTTCAAAATTTGAATTTCTACACGAATTTCAAGACACCCACCCCTTTAATCAACCTGTTCTTTGCTTTATTCCCATTCTTCATCTCCTCTTTTCAGTTTTACTTCCTCCATTAAAACTTATATTCTTCTTCTCCTACAACCAAATGGCACCAAAAGCAAAGAGATCAAGACCATCATCTTCTTCATCAACACCAAACATAGATCAGTGTTGTGGAATGAACAGGCTAGGCAAAGATTTGCTCAAATGAGTAGATCTAATTTCTTTCTTGGAAATTTCATCAAATTTGAGGAATTCTGCGCTTACAGTATTCATCAAATTGTAAGAGCT
This sequence comes from Allium cepa, assembly GCA_030765085.1. NCBI lineage: Eukaryota > Viridiplantae > Streptophyta > Magnoliopsida > Asparagales > Amaryllidaceae > Allium > Allium cepa. Next base: position 907,123,670 of record CM060938.1, on the reverse strand, counting down.
AACGGGTTAGAGTCTCTAGTTTCTTTTGCTGTCAACAATATCAAGATTAATCATCTTTTAGTAAAATTAATTTATGCAAATATGAATCTAGACCATCATACTCCTCACAATTGTAATGATTGTATTTGGACTTTGGTTTGTGGGGTTAAAATATATCTACCAATTTCAAGACTTGGTGAAATATTACAATGTTCATCAACCGGGAACGATTTAGATGAGATTGATCTGTCTTTAAACATAGATGATAGAGATGAAGTCTCATATCAATTCTTGAATGATGACATTACTCGACTCACTTCCATTCAACTTCGTCCTCAAGCTCGCATTCTACATAGGGCATTAATTTGATCCGTTATTCCACAGACGGGAAGTTATGAGATTGTTAATAAAAGAAATTTCCAAGCCCTATATGCTATATACTCCGGTCAACCTATAAATTGGGCTCAAGTAATTTTGGAAGAATTCATGGATGTAAATCGTCGGAGACGATATAAAACTTTCCACTATGATGCTTACATTATGAAAATTCTTTAAAATTTCAACATTCCGTTTCCCGAGTCTGAATTTTCTTCAATCAAAGAACTTGGGTCTAAAACATTAGGTCTTATGGGGTTGCCGAAACAACCGGGAAGTTTGGCATATGTCTCTGTTCAAGAATGGGTTGCCAACCGTGATCAAAACCGCCCACAACCTCGTCATCAAGCTCCTCATGCTCAACCAAGTGTTCCTCCATCGGAAGAAGAAGACAATAATGATATTGTGATTCTTTCTCCCTACTCAAGCTCAAGGAATGTCTTAGTTACTCTATCCCAAAATCAAGCAAAGCTTCACAACGGAATGGTAAAAATTGAATGGAAATCTGAAAAACGTTTTAATTCCATTCGCGGGTTTCTAAACAAAATATGGGAACGAATTGGTTGTTCAACCTCGTCATCTACCGAAGTTTTCAACCCCACTCCATTTCAATGGTCATCAAGCTCGGGGAATAACAATAGTGGTGATGATGATGATGATGCTATTGGAAGTGACTCTAGTCCTAGATTCTAATTTCTTTTATTTATTCATGAATGTTTATTTTTGAACTATTTTCATGTGTGTTATTTGTCAAGAAATCCTTTGTATCTTATTAATATGCACCCTATTTTTAATTCATGCCTCTTTGTTTTATCTTCTACATTATTAATTGCCTTTTTGCAATGACAAAGGGGGAGAAAAAGGTGTTGATGCTTTGTGACAGGGGGAGTTTTAGTATAAAGTTGTCATCGTCAAAAAGGGGGAGAATGTTGAAACCTCGTTTACGATGTTGTTTTGACTACGACAACTATATACAATACTAACATACTTTTGCAGGGATATCTACAAGACTGGAATCATATAATCTTCATGCTGCATATATGTTGTTTTGAGTCATTGTTTAAAATTAAAATATTGTTAAAATCTTTCCTTTGAATATATATACACACTTACTTAATCTCTCTTGCACTATGTTAAAAATGAAATTTTAGGACAATTTCAGACGTCTGAAATGACATATTCAGACTTCTGAAACTGTAATAAAATTTAAAATTGAAACAATATTCAGACGTCTGAATAGGGTATTTCAGACGTCTGAATCTAGGCAAAAATAGCCTATTTCTTTTCTGTTTTGCACGTTTTAAAATTCAGAAGTCTGAAATTTAATTTCAGACGTCTGAAATTCCTCAACTGCTATATTTTTTGAAAAGACATTTCATTTTCATGAAGGGTGTTAACGCTAAAATTTGAACGCTAACACCCCGGTGTATGAGTTATAGTTGTGAAAGCACCACCCGATAGTTCAGGAACAGATTAAAAGCAGATAATAGCAGAAAAGCAGTAACAACAACAATTTTATAGTGGTTCGGCTTAAGGGTATAGCCTACGTCCACTTTAAGTACTTTTATTGATGATCTCGTTACAAGATGATACAATTCTTCCGAAGCACAATACACTTTGAATTACAAGAGACTTAGAACAAGTAGCTTAAACTTCGATGGAGATGAGAGTCTTCGAATCCATGTTGGATGTATATGATCTCTTCTTCAAGTTGTTTGTAGCGTTCCTTGTTTCTTGAGAGCTTCAAGTGTTGGATTGGTTTGGAATGCAGCAGAGTATCGGCGCTGGAAGAGAATGAGCCCAAAAGTCCCCCGTATGTTGGAGCACATGCCGTATTTATAGGCATCTTCGGAATTAGGACGTAACTCGTGCACGACTCATGATGACTCGTAACTCGTAGACGACTCATCGTAGGTCATGACTCGTCTTATCTGGTCCAGTCTCTGGTCCCCCCAATGTTCACCCATTCATCGGACTTAAGTCCTAAGTCGTTTACGACTTATTAGGATGCAGCTATCTTTCTTTCTGCATGAGTCATGTACGACTCATCATAAGTCGTAAGTCATCAACGAGTCATCCCATTGCAGCATGGTACTACGACTTATCATAAGTCGTAAGTCGTCAATGAGTCATCCCATTGCAGCATGATACTGAACTTGTCTCTGAGTCTTAGGTCGTGAACGACTTATCTTTTGAGTCGTAGACTTCGTTAAGTCGTGCCATCCTTAACTCGTAGGATTTTCTTAACTCGTCAGGTTCCTTAACTCGTAAGGTTCCTTAAGTTGCAGACCTTAGGTCGTGGGTTTCTTGAGTTGTAGAGGCCTTAAGTCGTAGACCCCTTAAGTCGTAGGCTTCTTGAGTCGTAGAGGCCTTAAGTCGTAGACCCCTTAAGTCATAGGCTTCTTGAGTCGTAGAGGCCTTAAGTCGTAGACCCCTTAAGTCGTAGGCTTCTTGAGTCGTAGAGGCCTTAAGTCGTAGACCCCTTAAATCGTAGGCTTCTTGAGTCGTAGAGGCCTTAAGTCGCATAAATCTTAACTCGTACCATCTTGGGTCGTACATTTCTTAGGTCGTAGAGAATTAAGGGTTAACATTTGCCCCTCGAAGTACATGCCTATGTCATAGGTCGTGTGCTTCGACTCATCCTAACCCGTACATACCGATTCAAGTTTCACTATCTCGAGCTATAAAAAGCTTGAGTCGTTTCTCCTTCTCATCACTTTATCCCCAAGCCATTTCTGCCATTATCACATCTCTAAACCTTCATAGGCGATCTCAACCCAATTTGCACCCAATCCTCTTTAGCAACACACAATCGTAAGTGATTTCTTCCCTCTCTTCGATCGTTGATCATTATTACCTTACGCGCTTAATTCTTCGCCTCTGGTTCGCCTCTTCGAGCCCTACGAGTTTTGTTGGATTGATCGCTGATGAACTTAGGTCTGTTTGATTTGTCTTACGGCGATTCACCATTCGAGGCGATCCTGTAGTGTGATAGGATTAAGGTTGTCGCTGTTGGAGAGGCCATTGGATTAACGGGTTAAGAGTTAGAGGGGGAGGCGAGTTCGCCAAATAGAGTGGGAGACTGCCCCATGCACGACTTAGCAACTTCCATGCGACCCAGTAGCCTTTACCATTAACTTTAATCCGACCTAGCAAGTTTTACGACTCAAGCCATGAGTCGTGACCGAGTTAGAACTTAGAAGATTTCTTGTTGCCTTGAACTGGAGCCTTCCTTCTGTTCCTTGACTTACGACTTAGAGCATAGCCAACCTAATGTATTGACGACTTAAGATTGAAACGACTTAACTTTATTCGCCTTATAATCCCAAGGTCGTAGGCGAGTTAGTGCTTAAGTCGTTGCCGAGTTATTACTCGAGAGTTTTTTTTTTAGAACTTGCTTGTACCTTGAACCTTTGCATGGATTTTGAACTGTTGAACTTTGCTGCATTCTTTTACAGATTACTTCAACTTGCAAGTTAACAATCTGTTTAATATGATATTTACAGAAAATTGGGACGAATATACTGCCATCGACCGCCCACATCAAATGACAGATTAGTTAATAACAGATAATTAACTTAAATAAATTGTGTGAACGAAGTGCTATCGATTTCAAGTAGAATATTAAAGCAACACTGAATTAGTCAATTGAAACTGACCAGCCTGCACTAATATTATACTTGAACTTTAAATTAACAAGTTCTGAAATTACCGTAGTCGACCAATCGTCGACCAGTTTAATTCCAGTTATATTTACTTGTTATTTTTTATTAGTTTTGCACGACACTTCACACTTTTAGGAAACGTGCACCTTTCATATTTGAATATCCAGTTGCTTGTGTAGAATGACTTCTCAGGAAGGAGATGCAACAGTTCAGACTGGAGAGGCAACTGTTCTTCCGGCTCCACTAGTTAATCCTCCCGAAAGAGCCCCTACCACACTATCATACAAAGTTTTTCGCCAGTTGTGTGCTCAGTTTGGCATTGTTGAATCAGATGCCATTCTTCCTGAGAGAAGTAACACTGCTGACATAGCAACCTCTGGCTTTGTGACAGTTAACCGACAAATGTGCCTAAGTGGGGGCATTCCTCCTTTCAATGACTTTTTCCAACAACTTCTTCATCAATTGGCCATTGCTCCATCCCAGCTACACCCCAACGGCTACGCCATTCTAATGGGGTTGTGTGTGCTATTTAGGAGAACACTTGATCGACTTCCGAGCTTTGATGAAATCTGTTACTTATGCTCCTTTACCCGGACCAAAGATCATCCTTCTATTACTGTTGTGAGAAGCGCCCGAAACCGCAAATTAATCGTTGGCCTTCCTGAAACTGCTCATGGGTTTCTAACCCAGTTCTTCTTCGTTCGTTGCCCCCCGGGGTTTTATGCTGTGTGGAGAGAAGGAAGTAAGATCATCCATCCTTACTTCGTTTGTTATATGGCCTTCGTGAGACTGACCTGCTAAGTGTTAACTCTGCTTCTTTTTATTTTCAGCGTTGCCTCCTCCCTCTAGGAATCCCAGTTACAAGTCGACTTTTGAAAGGCTTAAGGCCGTGCCGGTTGAGGAGAGAGATATTCAATTTCTGTTGAAAGATGAATTTTTGCATCAGTACGGACTTTTGCATACTTCTCGTTCTACACGTCCTCATGAAATCCCAGACTCCCCGGCTAGAGCGTTGGATGCCCCAGTTTCTACCAGCACATCCATATCAAAAGGACCTGCTCCTGAGGCTTCGCTAGTGAAGTGCTCCACTTCTGTTGATGCTGCGGGGCCATCTGACAAACTTGCCCCGGTTATCGAGGAAGAAGAGCCTCAGGGATCTTCTCACCATTCACAAGAATTTGGTGAAGAAGCTGAGAAATCCAGTCCTGTTAAGCAGAGCAGGGATGACGCTTTTGAAGGACTGAGCGACCTCTTTGCTACTTCACAAGAGATCTTTAAAGACGATCCTGTCACTACCGGGATCTCATCTTCAGTAGTCGAGGCTACTTCTGTTTTGCGACAGCCTTTGTCGACTCAAGAGTTGACGCCAACTATTACGCCCACAACTACTCCCACATTAAAGAGTGGTTCGCAGTTTGATGCGCATAGTTTGCACATCACACACACTTAGAATTTCTTTAACCTTTCCACGAACATGCCTTCTCTTTTTTTTTTAAATATTTGAAAGATTCTCAAGTTTTTTTTCTTCTTCTTGTTTATTTTAGGTTCTTCAATGAGGCGAGGCAGCTCGTACTATAATGACTTTCAGCGATATGGGAAACGCAGCCAGTATGGCTATGAATCCTATCCTCCTGTTCATAGAGAGACTGATGAAGAAAGGGCTGCCCGGAAGGCTCGGGAAAGACGTGATTATGAGGAACGCTTTGGAAGACCAGATAATCGACATGATTCCTCCCACAGAGAGAGTGACCCCCTTAAACGCAAATCTCATGATGATAGAGGGAAGAGTCACATAACTGATGACTCGAGCAAACGGGCCAGAGTTATTGAGGAGCCAATGCCTGCGCCTTCAGAGAAGATTACTGCTCCTACTTCTTCTCAATCTCCTGACACTTCCCCTACTGATATCCAAGCAATCATCAATAGGCCATCTTACCAAGTTGGACCAGGTCCAGCCACTCTTCAAAGCCGATTTCCTAATTGGTGTTTAAAAGGAGTTCGCTTCGACCTCGATCTGGTTCCCATAGATAAAAGTGCTATGTTACGGAACCTTGATGCGGTCAGAACTGATATTGAGAGGATGTCATCTTGGCAGAAACTCATTGATGAGCTCCAAAGGGTGAATAGGGCCAATCTCGAAGCTATGCTTACCATAGAGAATGACAAAACTGAATGGCAAAAGATCCTTAAACAGCATGATGCAGAAATGAGGAGTATTGCCGATTATAATGAGAAACTTGAGGCGGAAGTTGGGAAACTTAAAGAGGAGCTTGCTACTTCTTCCACTTCTTATTCTCAAAGGGAGAGTGTGCTTCTTCAACAGGTGCGGGATGCTCATGCCGCGCAAAGGGATGCTGAGGCCAAGGCTGATGGGTTGGAGAAGATTATAGAGGGCAACCGTACTGATATTACTCAGTTACGAGAACAAACTGGCCTTCAGGCTGCAGAGATTGAAAAATTGAAAGCCCAGCTATCCAAAGTCGAGAGAGAACGAGATGAGGCCGTTGCAGGTAGGATTGCAGCTGAAGAGGCCCATGAAGCCACCAAAGCTGATATTGGCTCGACACTATTTGATTTCTACTTGCATTTTGTATTAGGGCGTGGCAGTCTTGCATTCCTGGGCCCCAAGTATGAGATTACCCTGGCCGAAGTGTGGGAGGCCGCACTAGATATGTTTAAAGGGGCCGGATACACTGAAGAGGAGTTGGAGGTGAATTACTTAGACTTTGAGACTCGCGCAGCCCTTGCCAGAGGGAAGGAGCAACTTGCCAGATCGCGGGTTGAAATAGTGGGGGAAGAGCATCAAGAAAAAGAAACAAATTTGACTGCTCCTGTCCCTCCTTCAACTTCGGCCGATGCTGGCATTATTGGTTCTAGCTCTTATGTACCGATCCCTGCTCAAACTGATACCGGGGCCAAAATTACTCAAGCCACAGATGAATCGCAAGAGAGTGCTGAAGCTCCGGACTATGAAATTGACGTAATAAAGACAACTTCCGCAGGTAATTCTACTGTAAATTTTGCCACTGTCAATCTCGCTCAAGTGGATTGCTCATTTATTTCACATGGGTTTAATGAGCTCCTTGACTATTTTCTCAACCCTGATGAGCCTTCATCTCCTCTCTTTACTGACTTTATTGATGAGCCTTCATCTCCTCTCTTTACTGACTTTAACCTCTTTTCTTCTGTAAAGAAAGTATCAAGCACCGCTCAGATTTCTACTCCTCCGGTTATCCCTCCTCCGTCTCTTCAGGTGGCTCCTCCTTCTGCTTCGCAGCCTGGATCACAGGAGGAGCGAATAGAGGCTCTTCATGGCTTGGATGATCCCATCGCTTCGCAAGAGCAGAAAGATGAGAGACTTGAGGAAGGTGACATATCTCCGGAGCGGACTCCTTCTGACGACATAGCTCTATCTAAACTTGTCACTCCAGGGAGTGAGTCTTCCTCAAAAAGGAGAAAAAAGCGTGGGACATCAAAGAGGAGGGGGAAGATAATCACTGCTACTGAAGAGGAGCCGGAAGTTGGACCAGCTGCGCCTACCTCTCCTTCTTCCCTTATGCCCACAGACCGACCTGAAAAGCTGATCATTCGACCGGGTAAAGGGTCCAAAGGTGGTAAAAAGAAGTGAAGATTTTAGCTTCTTGTCTTTTGCTTGTACTGGTCGAGAATTGTGCGGGTACCGGCCCCCGCTTTTTTGTTTTGAAACCTGTATCTGCAATACATTTGAATAAAATGATCTTTTATTTGCACAGACTCTTGTTTGAATTTGAGAATGCATTTATTATTCATTTCTGCACAAGTTTACTTATGATATTGCAACAGGCTTATGGTATGTTGCTTGAGTATTACCTTACCGACGTAGATATACCGTTTTGTGTGTAACTATACCATGTTGCCCCCATACCATAAGCTTGTTGCAATATTTTATACTTCGAGGGGACTTGCATTCTTATTTGCTGAAGAATAATTATTTTATTCTTGAAGAAATTTTTTGTAGAGTACAATTCCCTTCGTATAAGTTTTTACGCTTTGTCCTTTGAAGAAATCACTTTTGCTTATGTACATATTTTGCCAAGTGAATTCTTCCATGTGGTAAAGCGGACCTCTGAAGGGTGCTTTAACTTTTTCATGAAGAAGATTAATTTTCCAGAATAGATAAATTACTCTTCCTTTGGAAGTTAAAGTATGCTCTTGACGAGGATTTTTTTTTTAACATAGAAAGTTGTACCTCTGAGGAGGGATTTTTTTTTACGTTTCAACACTTGGAAGTTTTATTTCAATCTTGGTGAAACGTGTACCTCCAAAGAGTTGTGCCTTAGAAGAAAGACTTTTCATGTTTCAACACTTGGAAGTTTTATTTCAATCTCGGTGAAACGTGGGCTTCCGAAGAGGTCTTTCTTCTTGCTTGCATTTCAACTCTGGTGAAGTGAAATTCCGAAGAGCGGCTGTTACACTTCAACTCCTGGTGAAATGTGCCTCTGAAGAGGTCTTTATTTTGTTTGCATTTCAACTCTGGTGAAGTGTAATTCCGAAGAGCGGCTGTTACACTTCAACTCCTGGTTAAATGTGCCCCCGAAGAGGTCTTTATTTTGTTTGCATTTCAACTTTGGTGAAGTGTAATTCCGAAGAGCGGCTGTTACACTTCAACTCCTGGTGAAATGTGCCCCCGAAGAGGTCTTTATTTTGTTTGCATTTCAACTCTGGTGAAGTGTAATTCCGAAGAGCGGCTGTTACACTTCAACTCCTGGTGAAATGTGCCCCAGAGAGGGTTTGCATTGCCTGGAAGTTACTCTCTCATGGTTGGAGGGTCATGACTCCTCCAATCTTTTTTGTTGAGTAGAGAACTTTCTTTTTTTGTGGCATATGTCCCATTAGAGGTCTTTGTCCTCCGAAGAGTTGTGCCTCCGAAGAGGAGCATTTTGCCTCCGAAGAGGGCTTTGGTCTCTGAGGAGAAGCATTCGGTCCCCGTAGAGAAGCATTTTGCCTTTGAAGAGGGCTTTGGTCTCTGAGGAGAAGCATTCGGTCTCCGTAGAGAAGCTTTTTGCCTCCGAAGAGGGCTTTGGTCTCTGAGGAGAAGCATTCGGTCTCCGTAGAGAAGCTTTTTGCCTTCGAAGAGGGCTTTGGTCTCTGAGGAGAAGCACTCGGTCTCCGTAGAGAAGCATTTTGCCTCCGAAGAGGGCTTCGGTCTCTGAGGAGAAGCATTCGGTCTCCGTAGAGAAGCTTTTTGCCTCCGAAGAGGGCTTCGGTCTCTGAGGAGAAGCATTCGGTCTCCGTAGAGAAGCATTTTGCCTCCGAAGAGGGCTTCGGTCTCCGAGGAGAAGCATTTGGTCTCCGTAGAGAAGCTTTTTGCCTCCGAAGAGGGCTTCGGTCTCTCAGGAGAAGCATTTGGTCTCCGTAGAGAAGCATTTTGCCTTCGAAGAGGGCTTTGGTCTCTGAGGAGAAGCACTCGGTCTCCGTAGAGAAGCATTTTGCCTCCGAAGAGGGCTTTGGTCTCTGAGAAGAAGCATTCGGTCTCCGTAGAGAAGCATTTTGCCTCCGAAGAGGACTTCGGTCTCTGAGGAGAAGCATTCGGTCTCCGTAGAGAAGTTTTTTGCCTCCGTAGAGGGCTTCGGTCTCTGAGGAGAAGCATTTGGTCTCCGTAGAGAAGCATTTTGCCTCCGAAGAGGGCTTCTCACATTTCATCTCACGGGAGTATGTCGACCGGTTGTGGTGAAATGCGTGCCCCTGAGTAGGGTTATTGTCAGGAAGTTTGGAGTTTCCTTTTCTCGGTTGGATGGATTCTCGGGAGTGTGTCGACCGATAACTCCACGACTTTGTAACGAGAAAGATGCCCCTTTTTCGGTGAAGCCCGCTTGAGGTCTTTATCCCCTGAGGAATTATGCCTTCAAAGAGGGCTTGTGCTTCTGAAATGGTCTTTTGCTGGCTGATGCTTGCTCTCGCATGTCTCTTTGCCGTTGATTCATGTTGACGATCCCCATTGCTTCGCAAGTGTCATCACTTTTAGCTGCCAATCATTTCCCTTACCTAAAGGAGTATATTTTATAGTTAAGCAAATTGGTGGTGGCAGATATAGGTTCTTTAACTTGCTGTTTGTTTGTTCAAACATTTGCAGTTAGCTATATATGATCTGCTTCTATCCACATTGCGTACTTTCATTTGAAGTTCTTCTTTTGTAGGATTTGAATATGGGAATTTTGAATGGCTCAGTGCTTGACTGCTGGACGATGTCGCGGATTGCTTGGTCTCGTGACCGGTAAGCTTTGTTTTTATGGCCTGCATTATTAAATCGACTTTTTAGTAACACGATTAACGTATTTCATATGCCGAAATAAAACAAAGCAGTTTATAATAGCAGTGAACACAAGAATTATAGTGGTTTAGCCGAAACTGGGCCTATATCCACTTTATAGCTTTTGTTATTCGCCTGCCTTGCAATTGCCTTTAACAGAAGAATCATATATTTGTAAATTCTTTGCAATATTTCAGCAAAGTTTTCATGTAAAATATGGATGCAAATGGTTGCTGTTCCAAGTTCTTGGAATTGGCTCCCTTTTGACAGTTGTGAATTTGATTGATTATATTAGCAATTCCTTAGTGCCATCTTTAAGTGTGCATCATCTTCTTCTGTTGGCGGGTGGTTTTAACTGAAGAAACATACTCTAGCCAAATCTTATTTGTTTGCTTAGAGTACTTCTTACTCAGGATTCGACCCTGGAATTTTGTTGTTTAAGACTTGCTTTTGAATGCTACCATGGGTTGCTCGATATTGCAATGAATCAGCTTGATATTGATCACCTGCAAATTTAGATCGATAATCTTAGTGATATTCTCAGAGTATTTCACATATCGAAATAAAATAAGCGACTTGTAATAATAGGGAAAGCAAGACATATAGTTTTTTATTATTTATTTGCACTGTTTTTACAACAGATTTTGATACAAGAATCATTGGATCGGCACTCTTTTACAAATTTGAAACAAAGTGTTCAAGTAAAGTATGGAAGCAATTGCTGCCCCAGGCTTTAGGGATTGAATCTTTTGGCATGAGAGGACTGGATGGCAACATCTTTAAGAATCGAAACTTCCTTTCACTTTGAAGGTCTCCTTGAAGCGTGAGCACGTCTTCCCGCCTCATCCAATTTTTTCCTGCCGGGTGAGGGCTTGCTGTGATGACACTGATGATAGGACCTTCATCTCCCTGTGCCACGGTTCTTTTATTTGAGCTGCATTGTTGAGCGGGAACTAGCTGCACCTTAGAGGATGAGGAGTAGTTACTTCCATCTTTTTTCACATATTGTTGCAGTTAATTCTGCTTGAGCAATTCTTCAATCTCCTTCCTTAAATGGCGACATTCGTTAGTTTCATGGCCAGGCTGATTGTGAAATTGACAGAATTTTCCATTGTCTGTCGCGCTTCTCCTCATCAGAGATGGTTTGGGGTACACAACAACATCTTTTGTTGCCAAGAAGATATTTTCCGGAGTGTCGGTCAAGGGGGTGAAGTCGGAGGGTCTGAGGCGTCGAGCTTTTTTCAAGAGTTTCTGCTTTCTCCTTCCTCCATTCTCCTCTCTCTGTTCAATCATCTCCGGTATGTATTCTTCATCGTTACCAGGACTCAATGGGTAGTCGTCAACCATTCTTTCAAAAGTTCGCCTTGACAAACGTTCGTGGATAGTTGGTCGTGGCCATGAATTCTCTGTTTGGGGGAATGTTCCAATAGTAATGCCAGTTGCTCGTTGAGGAGTATTCCATTCTTCTGAAACCTGAGCCTCTTTGGCAATGGTTTTTATATCACTTTCTAGTCGATGGACTTCCTCTTGCAATGCGTTCATCTTGTCGAGTATCCTATTGCTCTGAACTTCCATGTGTTGATATATTCCATATACCACGGCGTTTAATTCAGCCCTTGTGACTCCAATACTTGAAGCTGTTTCACTTAGCGTGGGAAGAGCAATGGCGTTGCTACAAGTACCTTCAAACCTCAAAAACTTTCGTTTCCTTTCAGAAGCCATGATTTCTGTTAGACTTTTGTTGAACAATGGTTGAAGTTTTCCTGAGTTCAATTCTCAGTGAAAGCACCAAAAATGTTAACGCTAAAATTTGAACGCTAACACCCCGGTGTATGAGTTATAGTTGTGAAAGCACCACCCGATAGTTCAGGAACAGATTAAAAGCAGATAATAGCAGAAAAGCTGTAACAACAACAATTTTATAGTGGTTCGGCTTAAGGGTATAGCCTACGTCCACTTTAAGTACTTTTATTGATGATCTCGTTACAAGATGATACAATTCTTCCCAAGCACAATACACTTTGAATTACAAGAGACTTAGAACAAGTAGCTTAAACTTCGATGGAGATGAGAGTCTTCGAATCCATGTTGGATGTATATGATCTCTTCTTGAAGTTGTTTGTAGCGTTCCTTGTTTCTTGAGAGCTTCAAGTGTTGGATTGGTTTGGAATGCAGCAGAGTATCGGCGCTGGAAGAGAATGAGCCCAAAAGTCCCCCGTATGTTGGAGCACATGCCGTATTTATAGGCATCTTCGGAATTAGGACGTAACTCGTGAACGACTCATGATGACTCGTAACTCGTAGACGACTCATCGTAGGTCATGACTCGTCTTATCTGGTCCAGTCTCTGGTCCCCCCAATGTTCACCCATTCATCGGACTTAAGTCCTAAGTCGTTTACAACTTATTAGGATGCAGCTATCTTTCTGTCTGCATGAGTCATGTACGACTCATCATAAGTCGTAAGTCATCAACGAGTCATCCCATTGCAGCATGGTACTACGACTTATCATAAGTCGTAAGTCGTCAATGAGTCATCCCATTGCAGCATGATACTGAACTTGTCTCTGAGTCTTAGGTCGTGAACGACTTATCTTTTGAGTCGTAGACTTCCTTAAGTCGTGCCATCCTTAACTCGTAGGATTTTCTTAACTCGTCAGGTTCCTTAACTCGTAAGGTTCCTTAAGTTGCAGACCTTAGGTCGTGGGTTTCTTGAGTTGTAGATGCCTTAAGTCGTAGACCCCTTAAGTCGTAGGCTTCTTGAGTCGTAGAGGCCTTAAGTCGTAGACCCCTTAAGTCGTAGGCTTCTTGAGTCGTAGAGGCCTTAAGTCGTAGACCCCTTAAGTCGTAGGCTTCTTGAGTCGTAGAGGCCTTAAGTCGTAGACCCCTTAAGTCGTAGGCTTCTTGAGTCGTAGAGGCCTTAAGTCGTAGACCCCTTAAGTCGTAGGCTTCTTGAGTCGTAGAGGCCTTAAGTCGTAGACCCCTTAAGTCGTAGGCTTCTTGAGTCGTAGAGGCCTTAAGTCGTAGACCCCTTAAGTCGTAGGCTTCTTGAGTCGTAGAGGCCTTAAGTCGCATAAATCTTAACTCGTACCATCTTGGGTCGTACATTTCTTAGGTCGTAGAGAATTAAGGGTTAACAAAGGGTTATAACCTTTACTAAGAGTTGAATCCATACTCTTTCATGATATCTTTTAACGATTGATTACAACTCTTTATACTCTATATAAACACACTAGAATCATTTGTTTAATTAACCGAATTGATCAAAAGCTTTCTATTTCTATACTTCTTTGTTTCTAACATTTTGAGCATTCAAATTTCTACATAATCATTCAATTACTTCCATATTCTTCACATACACACATATATATCAAAAGGAGAAGATTATAGGAAGATTGTACTATCAAGAGACAAATTCGTGTTATTGAGAACACACTGTGTCATATACTTTCTGTATAAGTTGAAGTCCTCTTCTGCTGTTGAGGCAAAATCCTGTTCTGCTGCTCAGGTCCCTTGTTCGGCTGTTCAAGGGTTGTTGTAAACCTGTTTCTCCGGGTTAAGTGAAGATTGTTGTTAGTAAATTTCCAGAAGGAGTCTAGGACTGGACGTAGAATGGGAAGTTCGAACCAGTATAAAAATTCCTGATGTGCTTGTTTTATTTTTATTATTTAGTCTATTATAGTAACTTTGTTTATTTCCGCACTAGTATTGTATAATTCCGGATAGCACGATCCGCACTAGTACTTTCATGATTTACCTGGAATTTCAGTCTGTATTCCAGTTTCATGTATCTTTGGGTAGTCCTTTACAATTTCATATATTTTTTCGCCTGACCAAATCTTTGGCGGTTGCATATTCTCTTCTCTGTTAGCTTTAAAGTTTTTTATCTCTTCTAAAAGTACGATGGGGAAGGAGAAAAAACCGATGACAATCAAACCAAGAAATTTTCATTCCATACTGTAAAAAAATGATCATGTTTCTCCCATGTAATAAGGATAGGCTAGACGACCGGTCATACTCCAACTTGAAAGCATCCCGTATGCAGGAAAATCGCTAATAGTCCATCACAAAAGTGAACATACAATAATTCCTTTTTTGCGAAATGTTGTATGTTTCAACACCTTCAAGCCACAATGTTTTCAGCTCTTAGATTAATGGTATAGATGAACATCGATTCCTTGTGTCGAATCATAAGGGCCAGGGACGACAATAGTGAGAAACATATATGGAGTTTCCATACACATCCACGAACCTAAATTATAAGGAGTAACGATAATAGGTCAAGATGAATATTTGCTACCAAGAAGAGAGAATAGCGGAAACCCATCCGTACATTAACCAAGTTCGACGTTACAGCTCTTTGTAGAAAATGTGGGATATTTCTTATCGAAATATTTCCATGCTTCTCTATCGGATGGATGTGTCAAAGTTTCCTCTGCCTGTCTTCTTATGTTGTGTCATCGTATATGACATGTCGTGGCCGAAGATGCATATAACCTTTGAAGTCTAAGGGTACTTAGTAAATAATGCATTGTCTTGTATGAAACTACCTTTCCTTCTTTTTTTCTTAGTTTACATATTTCCTCATTACATATTTTGCAGTTCCTAAGATTAATGTCATCTTTCCAATGCAATATGCAACTTTTCATACATGTATCAATCTTTTGGTAAGGCAGACCGAAAGTTGACATAAGTGTTTTCACTTTATAATGATTGTCGCACATGAGATTGTTGTGGCATATGTTGTTTTACAGCTTGTAGAACCGCTGGAAATCCAACTTCTGTAAAGTTGAATTTTGATTTCATAGTGACATATTCAGCGATTATTGATAATTTGGTTCCACTTTTACAACCATCCCACAATGGTCTCTTAGCGACATCCAATAAATCATAAAATAAATTTGCTCACACATTCGGTTCTTCTTCGACATTGACGTCTTCACTGTCAACTTCAGTAGTAAGGAACATTGGTTATGTTGCATCTTCCACCCTACCTTCTATTGGATTTGTTGTAACAACATCGACCTCCGACAAACCAGGATCCGCTGTAGGTGCAACAAGTTCTCCATGACGATCCCATAAATAATAATTTGGCACAAACCCAGATTTATGCAAATGTACTTTAACCATATTTGGTTTCAAATGCTTCAAATGTTGACACTTGCTACAAGGGCAACGAAGTTCTTCGTTATTTCGGTTATTAGATATTGCGAATCTAATAAGTTAGTGTGCACAATTGTAGAAATGTTCTTTCACCAAACCAATTATTCCAAGTCTAACTTCATACATCGATGTACGGTCAATAAAATAATCGAACACTATTCCTAGTTTTAAAAAATAGATTAGTAATTTCAACGGCACTTCACTTCACCTCTATTCTATGGACAACTTGTCGCCCAAGTGATATATTATTGTTGTTTTATATTCTAAAATATAGTAAAACCTTTTACGACTAAAGGCTTCACACACCATACTTCTGTCAACTTTTGACAGCACTTCAATTCACTTCTCTTATATGCATAAGTTTGCATCCAAGGAGTGTATTTTTGTTGTTGCATTTTCTAAAATAAATTAAAACCTTTTAGGACTATAGGTTTTAATTTGTGGTTGTTGTATTTGTTATAATAATACTTAACGCTTATTTCAACTCAATATTATATTCATTTCAAAAAAATTTAGATAATTGATTTTAATACAATAATTTTTCTTGTATATAAATTTCATGGCTTTTTTGAAAATCGATTAGAGTACATTATTTTTTGTGCTATATTCATATTTAACTTATTGGAAAATCGATTTCAGCAGCATATTTCTTCTTGATATGTTCATTTCTTACCTTTAAAGAAAATCAAAGTATTTGTTTTAGTCATATTCATTTCTTAACTTTTTAGAAATTCGAGTAAATATTTGTTGTTTTCGTATTTATTTCTTGATTTTTTTTACAAAATCGATTTCAATAGAATATTTGTTATTATTATATTCATTACTTAACTTTTTACAAAATCGATTTAGTACAATATTCGCTATTGTTACCTCCATTTCTTAAACTTTTTACAAAATCGATTTAAGTATAATTTTTCTTAACATTTTGTTACCTAAATTATGTGCTTTATAATGTATTTTCAAACTCTTTTACCTAATAAAATTTTAAATTACCGATTTGGTAAGCTAAAATTAGAAGTTCACTAATAATAACAAAGTAAAACAAATTAATTTTGTACACTAATTAATTGTAAATTTCACATAAATCATAACAAAAATCATTTTCCATTATGACAAACATTTGCGCAAACTTATCGATAAGCATATTAATCAATAATACTAATTTTTGAATTTCAAATTAAAACTGACTTTTAATTACAAATTAAAAAACCAAACCACTTACTAACATCTCTAAATCAACTAACACACTATTATCATCAACTGATACACAATAATCATCATTTTCAAATCAATAATCTGCCACTTTTCTAAATTAAGGATTTAATTTTATTTCGAAATCAACTAATAAACTATATCATCATCTAATAACAACTAATCTATAATATTCATACCAAAATAACTAAATTTTGCAAAAATAGGGTTTAAGACAATATACCTCAAAAAATGAAGCCAAACCGAAGGAGGAAAGAGTGTGCAGCAGGAAGGGGCCGTCTGCGTCGGCTAGAAGCGGCTGGTGGCAATTGGAGTTGGTTGGGGGCGGAATTGAAAAGAAGAGAGCAATAGGGGGAAAAGGGAAATTTTTGCTAAAGCCTTCTATTCGCGGGTTATATTCAGGCATGCGACGGTTGCAATTCGAAGCCATTCTAGTAGTATGTATAGGCATAAGAATAAAATTCTAAAATACTCAAAGATTAGAAGGCTAATGAAATGTATATAATGAAGAAGAAAATTTTGATTTTAGTAAAAGAATACTCTCATTAAAACCAAATAGTTATTGAACATAACAGAAGATTAAATATAAGATAAAATTATAGTTTTTTACATCAGCAAACAATTTAGTATAACAAAATCAGAACAAAGAATATATCAGTATATATAAGGAAAACCATTCAAAGGATCAGGTTTTCAAGTACGAAAAGGAACAGAGATAAAGTCCTTAAGCATGGTGTCAATAAGTTATAATCTCAAATAATCAACAACAGCGCAAAATATTTACACACTAACTTGTACTGGGAGATAACTCAAGGAGATCACAGGGCCTAAACATCAAGTCTCATGCAGATAGCAAGGAAAATAACCATGCATGCAAAACAAATTTTCTCAGTGTAAAGTGGCGAGAGTAGTTGGCCATCGGTTGACAGGTCGCTGGCAAGGGCAACCGGCTACTCGCCTATTAAAGGGTAACCGGCTACTCGCCTATTACAGGCGAAACTCCCTACATGGTTATACTTTCCATTTATTTCAATGTGTTTACAACCGTGAAATAATCGATTCCTACATGCAGGTAAATATGTATATCATTACTCGATTAAACATAGTTTAGGTGAGTTGAATACTTTCCTAACTCTCATGTTTCTTACTGTGACTGCCTACCCATGATCACACTCATCCAATCACCATCTTAGTGAATCTCCAAGCACTTCTTGACATGATCATGCAATGAACTAGAGAGTCATGTACTTGAATTTAAGGATGCAGATTTATTTTGAGGTTTAGTTTGATATTTGCTTGAGTGTGGATTTTAGGTTTGAAAACCAATTTTCTAAATTTTTTCCAAAACATGATTGTTCATGATATTTATAAACGAGGAAGAAAGGTTTCGAAGAACGAAGACTCTGGAGCTGAAAAACTCAAGTAGGCGAGGTTAGGTTTAGGTTAGTGGGTTGATAAGAAGTTTGGGCTTTAGCCTTGATAAATAAATGTATATTTGTATTTTAGGAAAATATTCTAGAGGACAAAATTTACAGGCTTTCTTAGTACTTAGGACAGCCCGCTAATAAATTTGCCTCAAGGACAATAACTTATGGTTGCCAAAAATAGTCCTTATGCCTTTTGTCTTCATGTGCCATTCTGCAGTTATCCAATTGTCCAGTTTTATCCCAATCACCTTCTTCCTCTTTGTTTTCATTCCATCTTTTCTTTTCCTAAAGCCAGAGGAACCCATAACCGCACACTTTGCTAACTCCATTCTTCTTCTTCCGACCATAAAATTATGCACCACTACATCCGTTGAACTCAGCAACCCCTAGCGAACCTTTGGACTACCACTAATACCAGTCTTGTGAACTTTCGACGAACCAAAAAATCATCTTGCCGTGAGTTACGATGGTTACAGATCTTAGCTTTGACCACTAGGAGATGAATGGAGACCACGACAATGCTCAGCACACTAAGGCGACTTCATCCATATGAAGAACAACCACCAAGGTGACTTTATCCACACGAAGATCAACCACTCCGTCGCGTTCAAGCTGAAATGAGCCTTGGCCATGTCCTATCTTCCGATCGCTACTACCTTCACCAACAAAAATTAGGGGAAAAATGAATGTCACAATTACCTTCTTCATCAATTTGGGTTTCAATTGGAAGAGCAAAGAAAAAACCATGGAAATTCTATCAACTTTTCTGGACCAACTAAAGTATTTGTTTCGAGAAGTGGGAGTTGAGTTTGAGAATCTGAGAGATGTATTCATTTGTGTGCGGATTAGTTTTAGGTATCATTTCTGTTTTTTCTTATAATCAATTTTCACAATAATGCAGTGTGAAAGTTTTTTATCATTTTGTTTGTTTGAATATATAAAAAAATGAAGTTAGTACAGAGGATATACGATGATATGCACCAAATAACCAATGAATTGAATTAGTGTTTTGTTAGTATCAAACATTTAATAAAGTCTGTTTGAGTATCAGTTTTATTACTAATTTGAGGATCAGTTTTCAGATATTAGTTTCATATGTTTTAGGTATCATTTTTGAAAGATCTGTTTTTTTGTAATTGTTGTTGTATAAAGAAAATTATTGTATAAGAATAAAATGACAATTTGAAGCAAATAATTTTTACTGATGGGTTTTTGCGGTGGTGACAACAGTCTTCTTATTTTATTTGTATTCACAGATAATACTTTAGCACTCGATTGTCCTTTTATTATTCTTGTTATGATCTGAAGAATGAAATTTGTCATTAATGGTCTCAACTTACTCCTTTGTCCATTGAGATTTCTTACGTGCTTGAGAATAAAGTTATCGTGGTTAATACTTTGTAGTATCAGTTGTTGTGAAAAAATGATATTTTTAGTATTGCATTTGTGGCATTAGTGTATATCAGACTATTGCTTAATATCAGTTTTTATGTGTCAGAATTTAAACATGCTTTACTGTATAATATCATAATTTAGTTATTAGTTTTTAGGTACTAGTTTTCAGGTAGCATTTTTTAGGTAAATCATAATTGGTATCGATTTTCGAATCATTCAAAAGAAATGCTTCAAGATGATCCTGATTTGGTTTCTTATGTTGGATCGCCTCGAGTTTGATTTTAGGTGTTCGTGAAGTTTTTCCTTCACCCTTTCATGGTTATTGTTATCTTCATATGGAATAAATGCCTCAAGAAAATGTTGAGTATCATTTTACCATGGATACGTATTGTTCTTCTAATGTTAATGCTATTAATCATATTCCTAATTTTCATAAGCCTATTATTGATGCAAGTGTTGGAGATAAAGCAACTTAAGGTGAAAAGTGGTGCCGGTAGACTTTCTGTAAAATGGAAATGAGGATTTGCATATTTTGAAAATAAGCAAAATAGATATGGTGCATGGAAGCAAGTTGGTCACAATGACCACAATTATCAAGCTTCTAAGAAGATATGATTTTTTTTTCTTGTTTTTATGAATTTGTTGAGATTTTTACTTTGTTGTATGAATTTTTATGGCAATTTAATGAAATTGAACCTGGTTATATAAGTATATTGGTTTAGCATATTTTAAATTTGTCATTGATTTGCTCTTTGTAATTGAACTTGGTTATATAGTATCATCTCTTGTTTCATTTGAAATATCAGTTTTATAGTACAAGTAGTATCAGTTTTACTATTTAATTTTAGGTTGTAAAGTTACATTTATGCATTTTAAGTATTAGTTTTGTAGTATAACCAGCATCAGTTTTATTATTGTTTTATTTGTAAGTTATGTGGTGATGCTGGTTAGTTTATTCAATATTAGTTATTTAGTATCCATTTTTTGATACTGTCGGTATC
The DNA here is from genome assembly GCA_030765085.1 of Allium cepa. Taxonomy (NCBI): domain Eukaryota; kingdom Viridiplantae; phylum Streptophyta; class Magnoliopsida; order Asparagales; family Amaryllidaceae; genus Allium; species Allium cepa. Next base: position 907,103,165 of record CM060938.1, on the reverse strand, counting down.
AGTTTTGGGCATGTAAAAATGTGGTATCGGTTTCTGCATGCTACAAGTATCATTTTCAAGTACTAGAAAATATAATATCAGTTTTTGCATGTTATCAATATCGGTTTCAGGTATAACATAACATGGTATCAATTTTTCATTATATTATTATTAGTATCAGTTTCAGGTATGACAAAAAAATAGTATCGGTTCATTCACACTGTAGTATCAGTTTCTGGCATAAAATACAGTCATAACATAAAATCACGTGTAAGAAAAGTTAAACAAAGCTAATTTTTACAATGTCATATATAAGATCATAGTTTTTACAACAGACTAAAATAATTTCAACAAATGTTTATATCTACATTAAAAAAAGTTAAATTAAATAGTTCTGACACAACATCTCAAATGTATATTAATTGAACTCAACATCACAGTAGTTTTTACAACAAATCCACTTCTGTGTATTTTCTTCTTCTTCTAGTCTTGACATGAATTTAGCTAAATTCTAGCAGTGATCATTATCCGTCAATATGTCATACACAATTCTTACTCTGATTTGCAACATTTGTTTAGTTTTTATTTTAATCGGTATTTGACTTTTGTTCAATGATATGTTGAATATCATGACATATATACCATGCTCAACCCTGTTTAAAGCAAAATATATTGTTAGTATCAATTTGCATCACTTGTAGTAAGAGGTTGTAACAAATATATGTTGATTAACTTAGGGTAATATAAGACTAATCACTCCAAGGAACAAAATAATCGTTGTCTTTCAAGAATGTTTTCCTTTTTTTATCACAGCGGGTTGTATGAAATCCTTCTTTCTGGATACAATGGAGATTTATCTGTGTAAGTTGTGATTTGCTCAAATCAGAGGAAACACTCAGAAGTTAATTATGCTATCGGTTTTAGATTTTGAGGAAAAGAGAAGTATCTTTTACGTTGATGGAATGCACTGTTATATAGGGAGTGAGATGTCTATTCGTCTACAGGTGCCTATTCGAACGGTCATGACCGTTTTCTAACGGTTGTTACTGTTCGTTGTTACAAGGTCGATTTCCGTAGCGGGGGCGTTGACCCTGCACCCCACCTTGGGGGGTTGCCACCTCCCTGGACCCCCCTACGTAGGGGATCTTATTTGAAAAAACATTCAACATTCCCCACCTTTTTTCAAAACTTCACTTATAAAACCAATATTTTAAGCATCGTCATGGAAAATAGTACATATATGAAAGCAGCTTACGGCTTTGAACTTTCACTTAGTGTAAACAACTCAAAGTTTGTCACGGTGTTATGGTGAACGTGTCTTGAACCAAGGACCTTTTTAGTGACTTACCAGAGTCACCACACATACTAATTTCGTAATAGAGTGTAATTCTTTGTTCCTATGCATTAAACGGCCTTGCATAATATCTTGATTTCATGAATGCTATAGAGATGGGCTGATCTCATAGAAAGTGGTATAACTTTCTCATTCATATAGGTGTGCTTTAACTAAAGTGATTCCGCGAGTCACTCCTCCTTATAATTGAACCCATTAAGAATTTTATTCATCCTCTATCTTGCAGAAATTATACATTAGAGATTTTCCTTTTGTAATGGGATCTATTGTTGTACTATAGTGTATCTCCAATTTCATACTTCAACTTGTTCTTACCCTTTTAACTCTGACTATTTTTCAAAACATAAGTAGGGTTCCTATTGAAGAACGAATTCACATAGACCTTAATCCCATTCCTATTGATATTTTTGCAATCATCTCTCTAGCCAGTCCTTTCATCAAAAGATCTGCTAAATTATTTTTTGATTCAACAAAATCGACTGTAATTACACCTCGTTTGAGTAATCTTCTAATAAATTGATGTCGAAGGGTAAGAAGTCTTTGTTTATCATTGTAAGTCTCCTGTGCTACTTTGTACAAAGTAGCTTGACTATCGCAATGTACTTTAATAGCCGGAGTACGTTTCGTCCAAATCAGAATATTTATCAATAAATCTCTTAACCATTCAACCTCTTTACATGCATCTGCAAGTGCTATAAATTCTGCCAACATAGTTGAGTCAGAGATGCATGTTTGTTTCTTAGAATTCCATGATATGGCAGCCCTACCTATTGTAAATATCCATCTTGAAGTGGATTTAGAGTTAGACTCTATATTGTTCCAACATGCATCACTGTAACCTTCAAGTACAGTTGGTTCTCCCTTGAAAATTAAACCATAATTCATAGTCCATTTCAGATTTCTTAGAACTCTTGATATTGCATTCCAATGCTCTCTTCCTGGATTACTAGTGAATCGACACAAAATTCCTATAGCATATGTTATATCTGGTCTAATACAATGCATGGCATACATAAGACTACCAATCACACTAGCATATTTTAACTGATCGCAACATCTACCGGTATTTTTCATTAATTTGACACTAGGATCAATAGGTGTTTTTGCTAAAGGGAGATCTAAGTGATCGTATTTCTTAAGGATACTTTCAATGTAATGAGATTGTGTCAATAAGATTGATCCTTCTTTTATCACTATTTTGATTCCTAAGATTACATTTGCTTCTCCTAAACCTTTCGCGTCAAAATTAGATTCTAGAAACTTCTTGGTTTCTATTATACTTTCTATACTTGAACCAAATATTAGCATATCATTCACATGCAAACAAACAATTACACATATTCCATCTTTGTATATAGAATATATACACTTGTCTGTTTCGTTTACTTTGAATCCTTTTGACAGCATGACTTTATTAAATTTTTCATGCCATTGCATTAGAGCTTGTTTTAATTCGTAAAGAGATTTTAGAAGTTTACAGACTTTCTTCTCTTTCCCGGATAAAACAATCCTTCAGGTTGTTCCATATACACTTCTTCTTCCATATCACCATTTAGAAATGCAGTTTTTACATCCATTTGATGGACAATTAAATTGTGAATTGAAGCAAGTGATAATAACAAACGTATTGAAGATATTCTTGCTACTGGAGCATATGTATCAAAGTAATCAATACCATGATGTTGTTAATAACCTTTAGCAACCAACCTTGCTTTGTATTTATTAACAGAGCCATCGGCATTTGATTTTCTTTTAAAAATCCATTTGCTCCCTATTGGTTTTGATCCCAGTGGTAGATCAACCAACGTCCACGTTTGATTTGACAAGATAGAAGTCATCTCATCGTTAATCGCATCTTTCTAAAAACTTGCATCACGGCAAGTTACTGCTTCCCTATAAGTCTATGGATCACCATCATTATTAAGGGTTATCTTAGTCTGGTGTGTGATTATATTATATCTCCTTCTACCAGGTATGTCAAAAATTCTAGGCCAAAGTTCTTTTCAACCCTTTGCCTCTTGCTTTTACGGGGCTCTGTATCCAAACTTGGTGTAGTCGATTCTTTATGAATCTTTTTAGCAGTACCATGAATTTTGGTATTATCTTCCGAGGAAGATTTAAACATATACTCAAAAAATTCTGCATCGATTGATTTTATAATTTCATTTGTTTCTAATTTTAGAAATCTATATGCAGATCTATTCTTGGCATATCCAATAAATATGCATTTATATTTTTTGCTTCCTAACTTTGTCATTTCTGGGTGTGGTTTTCTTACATAAGCCAAGCATCCCCATACCTTAAATGACAAAGATTAGGTTTTCGATTATACCATAGTTCATAAGGAGTTTTGCTAATTCTTTTCATAGCAACTCTATTTAAGATATAACATGCACTTAAAAGTGCTTCTCCCCACCAACAATCGGATAAACCGGTACTTAACAACATACAATTAACCATATTCAGTAAAGTTCTATTTTTTCGCTCAGCAATACCATTTGATTCTGGTGAATATGGTGGTGTAAATTCATGGACTATTCCACTAGATTCACAAAACTCTAAAAGTTCTATTGATTTATATTCACCACCTCTATCGGATCTTAGCACTTTAATTTTACGATTTAATTGATTTTCAACTGCTGCATTATATATAAGAAACTTGCTTATAACTTCATCCTTACTTTTTAGTAAGTATATATAAGTATATTTTGAATAATCATCAATAAATGTCACAAAGTATTTGTTTCCTCCTCGTGAAACTTTACTATGTAAGTCTACAACATTAGTATGCACAAGTCCAAGCAATTTAGATGTCCTTCTTACTGATTTGTGTGATTTACAAGTTAATTTTCCTTGTACACATATTTCACACTTATCAACATTCTCAATGTTGCATTTCGAAATAAGTCCAATATTACGCATATTTCGAACAGAATTATAGTTAATATGGCCTAATCTACTATTTTTACCAACATTGGGCACAACACTCTTCAGAAGTTTTTGAAGAGATAACAGTGAAGAATATAAAATTAAAATGAGGATTATCTAGCAAAAAATCCAAACAATAGGAAAGTAAATGCGTAAACAAGCGATTTAGAGTGGTTTAGCGTGTTGCCTACGTCCACTATGAAGTTTTTTGCAACTTTATTGATTCTCTTTCAGTGATTACAAGTGTTTACGGCAAACAACAGCAAAATACAACTTCAAATTCGAATTCAACAGCAAGAATATGATGTAGGTCTTGATCCGGCAGAGTCTGGGCACTTGAGAATCAAAAAGATCCCTCTTCTGTAGGCTCTGGGGCTCTATTTATAGGCGTAGGAGGCTGTGACTTCGACCAAACTTCAGGAGATTCGCTCTGGCACGTGAGGGGGCCCACACGACCAATTTAAGAAAGTTTCGACTCGATCTGGGATCGATATGAAATCATTTCATATCGATCAAGATCATGTCCGATGGAGTTGAAATTTGGTGCGAATGTTCCCTGGCTCGTATGCAATCTTCTGTGAAAATTTCATAGCATTTGGATCAGTGGATTATGAGATATAGTCGATACGAACTGAGATTTCTCAAATGGCTATTTGGTACGAATCCATTGATTCGAATCGATCACTTCGATTCGATGGTACGCGCATGCTCTTCTTGTCGATCCGCTTTTCACTCTGGTTTGATCGGGTCACTCCGAGTATTTCGCCGCATTTGCATCCATAACTAACGCGTCACCTCTGGCCTGTTTGACTCGATAGATACGAACAAGTAATTATTTATGGATTCGAACAGGGGTCTCTAAGTATAATACGTAACCATCTGATGGATACAAATATCGGGTATCTGATGGATACGAAGAGCCATTGCTTTTATGGATTCGAACTTAATTGTGGCAAACTCTAAATGCTTGGTGGATACGAACAGGGCAGTTACTTCATGGGCGTGAAATAGTGTCTTGTTGCTGTTAATGGATGCGAAGTAGCCATCAACTAATCGATACGAGGATGATGGAATCGAATAATGACAACCCGATTGATACGAACCAACAGGAACATATCGATGCGAAGTGGGTGATGCATGCGAACCAGATCAATTCGAACTGTGGCTTATTGATGGGTATGAACCCGATCGATGCGAATTTGATGGATACGAAAATGTGGCTTTTTTCTTCAACTTGCATCGACCATATCTTGAGCATATAAACTCGGATTGACTTGAAATTTGGAATGCAGGCTTCCATGGTTTAGTTCGTCATGTCTTGTCGGTTGTAGCTTGATCCGAACTCGGAAAAAATTCATCGATATCCATAGCGAACCTGTGCATGCTCGATAACCAGGACGATTGATCTTAAGCTTGTAACCGGTTCCTTGATATCTTGGCCTTGCCAAAAGGAGGGATAACATTTGCCCCCCAAAGTACGTCTTGAGGAAGCATGACGTGCTTTGAAAAAGCTGCAATCTTCACTCTAAACAGTCATTTTCCTTTTGTCGAAGGTTGTGACCTTGCGTTGCTATAACTGATTGTTGTATGATAGTACTTAGTTGTTCGCCTTCGTAATCGTTAGTAAACGAATATCTGATTCCTTTCAACGCTGAAAATGGGATATTGGTTTGACATATATGTATATATGTCGGCCTAATTCTCGTTAACGTCGCATGCTCACGAGTCATTGTTAGTTTTCCTGTATCGAATTTTGTATCAATCCTCTCCTGAATCGATGTGTAATTTGAGTTGCAACAATGGTCGTCAGTTGTTTTAGGAAGTTCCTTCATATCGATCCTCACCTTAATCGATATAGAAGGTTGAAAGATTGACTTCGCATCGATAAATGGAGGATTCGATGGATGCAAAATGCCCATTCGCACCGATGGTTAGCAACTTCAACAGGTCTTTGTTGTGTCGTCCGTAACAATGCCAATGTTTAAATGTTAATGGATGCGAAATCGTTGTTCGTATCGATGTGCAGTGGATGTAGTTGTGAACTTGTCGATGCGAACAGGGGCTTCGAGTCGATGGGTTTCATCGTCTTCAGCCGTCCTCGCTGTGTGCTTCGTATCAATGGACTCACTATTCGCTTCGAATCGATGGGAACTTTGGTCAGATGGATACGAACAGAGCATTCGACTCGATTCGTGGATTGACTGGTTGCGTCCGGTCACGTGGACCGGGAGGCGAATCGACCCGGTTCCCCCTAGGCTCCATATAAATACCCTGGACTTCAGCCATTTTCACTTTTTACTTTTTACTGCCGCCTTCAACTTTTTCGCATCGATCCAGAAACTTGGAAGAGAGAGGATAACAGTTTGCGCCAAAAATGGCCACAAACACCCAATATCGTGAAAGCACCCATTTATCGAACACAAATCAGCAATAATTAACACAGAACTTGGATCTAAGAGATAGTAAATGCAGCAAATCACAAAAAACAAGTAAACAACAAAGGATTTATAGTGGCACGGTCTCGATCTGAGATCGAGTCGAATTTATTTCGAATCCATCAAAAATGATCCAATCGAGCTAAAACTTGGCAGGAACAATCTTTACCTTGTATGGAAGCTACTGTGAAAATTTTGTTGCATTTGGATCAATGGATCGTGAGATATGATCGATACGAGATGCTGATTTTCGGTTGGCTGTTTAGCTCGAATCGATCACTTCGAATCCATGAATTCGAATCGATGGTAGCACGTGGTACTGTAGTGATGTGGCGCGCACTCCTCGCATCGATCCTATTTTTTCTCCGAGTTGACCGCTTCGCATCCATGATCTTCGCCTCGTTCATATCGTGTGCCGCGACCCAGTTCGCATCAATGGATTCGAATCATGGATCGATATGAAGTGGATCGAGACGAACCAAATGGTTTCGAACAGGGCAGAATTTATGGATACGAAGTGATGATCTGGCATTCTTGTTGGATGCGAGGGCGATCGATACGAAGTAGTGCTTGGGTATGAGACCGATCGATTCGAAGGTACTGATGGTGATGGATTCGAAGTGCTCTGGACTCGATGGATACAAAACAGTGCTCTAGCATAGGTACGAACGTGCTGAGGGGATGCCCATCTGATGGATTCGAACCGATCGATTCGAAGTGATCAATATCATGCCTGATCGGTTCGAACACGATCGATTCGAAGTACATGGTGGCTGATGGATTCGAACTTGATAGGCAGTGATGGATACGAATCCCATGGATTCGAAGTAGGCATCTCCCCAACCATTCGATTGATACGAACAGCATTCTTTGGCTAACTTGCATCGATCATATCTCATTCATACGAACTCCGATTGACCTGAAATTTGAAATACTGGCTTTCATGGCTTTGCTCGTCATGTCCTATCAATTGTGGCCTGATCCGGGCTTGGACAAAATTCATCGATATCCATAGTGAAGCAATGTACAACTAATCTTTGAGACGAACTGTCTTTTATTTTTGATCGATCTTTTGGTATCACGGCTTTGCCAAAAAGCGGGATAACATTTGCCCCCCAAATCATGCCTTGCGGTAGTAAGGTGTGTTTTGCAATGCCTTGAGTTGGATGTTCATATCCTGTCAACAACCTGTGAAGAACTTGATAATTTTATATGGTCCCAAATGAAGACCGTTCGGGATCGAGCTATTTGGGATGAAGCGCGGCCGTTCATGGTCAAGCGCCTAACTTCAAATGACGATCGTTCGTGATCGAGTCATTTGAGGTGAAGTGCGACCGTGCGCGGTCAAGCGTATAAATCCATGCGTCGATCGTTCGGGTATCGAGTCATTTGCGGGGAAATGTGACCGTTCAAGGTCAAGCGCATAACTTCAAATGACGATCGTTCGAGATCGAGTCATTCGAGGTAAAGTGCGACAGTGTCCGGTCAGGTGGCGGACCTCAAATGACGACCGTTCGCGATCGAGCCATTTGAGGTGAGGTGCAACCGTGCGCGTTCAAGTGGCGCACCTCAAATGACGACCGTTCGCGATCGACCCATTTGAGGTGAGGTGCGACCGTGCGCGGTCAAGTGGCGGACCTCAAATGACGACCGTTCGCGATCGAGCCATTTGAGGTGAGGTGCGACCGTGCGTGGTCAAGTGGCGGACCTCAAATGACGACCGTTCGCGATCGAGCCATTTGAGGTGAGGTGATTTGTGCCGTTCGGGGCGAGTTGTGACCGTTCGAGGTCGGGTGCCGTTCGAGGCGAATTGTGACCGTTCGCGGTCGGGTACCGTTCGAGGCGAATTGTGACCGTTCGCAACGGTCGGGTGCCGTTCGAGGCGAATTGTGACCGTTCGCGGTCGGGTGCCGTTCGAGGCGAGAAAGTGTGCCCGGGAGGGCTTGGTATTATCGATTCCAGGGTCACGTTCGGGTGAGCTCCTGGATTGTTTGTGTGTCTATTGGAGGCGAATAAGTGTGCCCGGGAGGGGCTTGGTATTTTTGATACCAGGTTCACGTTCGAGTGGGTCCCTGGATCGTTTGTCAGGGCGGTTTATCGCCATCTCAGAGCATGCCTAAGGACCGTTCGCGACCCCGTACTTGTGTAAGTAGCTTAGCCATTTCAGAGTTATCAGAATCAAATATCTATTCAACAGATGAGTTTTAAAATAGAAATGTCCAAACAAACAAAGTCTAAATGTCCAAATCAAAACGAAACAAAAGCAAAGCAAGGATGTCAAAGTGTAAGTTCCCACTACGAAACGATCAATGATCATCCAGAGCATGCATGGGGACCGTTCGCGATCTCATACACGTGTAAATGATTTAATTGTATTAGTGGGAAGCTTACGACTTGTTCATCGTTATTTCAATCAGTTGATAATCAGACGGTGTCCCGGTTCAGGGCCACTCCTGGCTGATGTAGACGGTGGTCGCTCTGGTTCCACTGCTGGAGTTCGCCTCCTCACATATTGAAGGAGCATACCGTTCCTGATATGTCCTTCCACCTCGTCCCTTAGATGCCTACAATAATTAGTGTTATGACCATTCAATTCATGAAATATACAAAACTTATCTGATTTTCTTTCGTCAGAAGTTGGATCCCTTCGCATTGGTCTACGATACGGAACCTGCTCCTTGGTATCCTGATAAATTCGTTCCAGACTCTCATTCAGCTCTGAATAAGTGGTGAATCGTGCCTCTCTCCGCAGCCGCTTTGGCCCATTACTACTATCCTCAGCCTTTCGTTTTCCTTTATCATTGCCTGAGTCCCTTTCGAGAGGCTTTTTGTCTTTAAGCGCATAAACCTCTATTCCTTCTCCCTCTCCTCTTTCTGCATTCGCATCCTCTAATCGTAAAAACTTTTCTGCCTCATCGTAGAATTCCCCTAGATCCACAGGTGGATCTTTAGTCTATTAATTTTTGAACTCTGTGCCGTCAGCTACTCCGGACATAGCTGCCATTACAACCATAGATGGATCTGCTCGATCCACCGAAGCTGCTGCTGCATTGAATCGCGTTAGATAACTCCTCAAAATCTCTCTGGCTTTCTGCTTTAGGTTTGCCAAAGTCATCACATTCTTGGGTCTTGTAATGTGAACCCTGAATTGCCTCATGAATCTTTCAGTTAAACCATTCCATGTTCCGATAGATCCACTCTTTAGCTGTCTAAACCATAACGCCGCAACATCCGTCAAGTACAATGGAAAGCACCGGGCCATGACTTCTTCTGATGCCCCCAGCACTTCCATATGCCTCATATACTTCGTTAGGTGAACCGTGGGGTCAATTCTCCCGTCATACATGTCCAACGATGGTAACTTGAAATCCGGTGGGTTCCTAGCTCGTCTGATCGCCGGAGTAAAGGGACTCCTATTAACATCCTCAAAATCTTTGTTTACCAAACCGCCTCTCATAGCTCTTCTAACCATCTCCGCAAATCTGTCATTGTCTCCGAGATGCAATCTTCGTTCATCACTTTCATCCTGCCCCCCGAGTTTGCCCCCTTGACTGAGCGTTCACTCCTCTGCTACTCCTAGGTTGCGCAGATGTACCTCTCTCTCCCTTTCCGAGATTGGATCAACATTCTCCATATGCGTGCCCCCTAGCTCAGGTGCTATGCCGGATGGTCCTACTCCGTTTTGAACTCCATCAGCTTCTCTGTTCTGTGCTCCAAGTTGTCCTATCTGCTGAAATAAACTCTGGATCAACTCTTCTTGTTTCTTCATCATCGTCTCCATCTCGTCCCTAGTGATGAAGATCGATGTTTGATTCGATCCTGAGGAAGTCTCTTGACTTCCTTGATGTTCACTTCTCTCTGGCCTTTGTTTCTTACTTGTTTGTCTTGTCATGACTCTTAGATCTGAACTCTTAGATCTTCAAATTCAACTTCTCCTGAATCAGTTCTTGGTGAAAGCACCAAAATGTTTGCGCCAAAAATGGCCACAAACACCCAATATCGTGGTAGCACCCGTTTATCGAACACAAATCAGCAATAATTAACACAGAACTCAGATCTAAGAGATAGTAAATGCAGCAAATCACAAAAAACAAGTAAACAACACAGGATTTATAGTGGTTCGGCGATCGTGCCTACGTCCACTCTGAAGGTTATATCTTTATTGATGTTCTCTTGATGATTACAGTTGGTTGCAGCAAGTTACAATGGATTATGGCTCTGAAATCTGATTACAATGGTGATAGAAAGATGTAGACTTGAATCCGGTAGAGTCTCGGCGTTGAATGGCGGAAGATCCGAAGAGATCCCCTTTCTGAAGGCTCCAGGGTGCTATTTATAGGCGTAGGAGGCCCAGATCTTGCTCAAACTTCGGGAGACTTTTTCTGCCACGTGAGTGGGCCCAACGCGACCGACCCCACCAAGTTTCGTCTCGATCTGAGACCGATTCGAAGTGATTTCGAATCCATCAAAAAATGATCCAATCGAGCTGAAACTTGGCAGGAACAATCTTTACCTTGTATGGAAGCTACTGTGAAAATTTCGTTGCATTTGGATCACTGGATTGTGAGATATGATCGATACGAGATGGTGATTTTCGGTTGGCTGCTTAGCTCGAATTGATCACTTCGAATCCATGAATTCGAATCGATGGTAGCACGTGGTACTGCAGTGACGTGGTGCACACTCCTCGCATCGATCCTACTTTTTCTCCGAGTTGACAGCTTCGCATCCATGATCTTCGCCTCGTTCATATCGTGTGCCACGACCCAGTTCGCATCAATAGATTCGAATCATGGATCGATACGAAGTGGATCGAGACGAACCAAATGGTTTCGAACAGGGCAGAATTTATGGATACGAAATGATGATCTGGCATTCTTGAAGGATGCGAGGGCGATCGATACGAAGTAGTGCTTGGGCATGAGACCGATCAATTCGAAGGTACTGATGGTGATGGATTTGAAGTGCTCTGGACTCGATGGATACGAAACAGTGCTCTAGCATGGGTACGAACGTGCTGAGGGGATGCCCATCTGATGGATTCGAACCGATCGATTCGAAGTGATCAATATCATGCCTGATCGGTTCGAACACGATCGATTCGAAGTACATGGTGGCTGATGGATTCGAACTTGACAGGCAGTGATGGATACGAATCCCATGGATTCGAAGTAGGCATCTCCCCAACCATTCGATGGATACGAACAGCATTCTTTGGCTAACTTGCATCGATCATATCTCATTCATACGAACTCCGATTGACCTGAAATTTGAAATACTGGCTTTCATTGCTTTGCTCGTCATGTCCTATAAATTGTGGCCTGATCCGGGCTTGGAAAAAATTCATCGATATCCATGGTGAAGCAATGTACAACCAATCTTTGAGACGAACTGTCTTTTATTTTTGATCGATCTTTTGTTATCACAGCTTTGCCAAAAAGCGGGATAACAATAACTGCGTCGTTCCTTCAACTCGATCAAATCCATCCTTTTAATTCTTCGAATCCCAATTTCAAATTAGGTAATTAATCAAATTTTGCCTCATTCTGACGACAAAGTTCGAATCCCAGATCCTTCTTTCCTTCACCGATTATCAACTCTGGTGAAATTTAAAGCTAGATCTGGGTGTGAGTTCGGCTGAAGATGGCCATGGCGATTCCCTTGATAATTGGAGAAGAAGGAGTGGAGAGAACAAAAATGGATTGACCTAAGGACCTATGTTCGAATCGATGTAGGCCGCATATGTTCTTTGGAGTTCGCATCGACTCCTAAGATTTCCCAAAGGAGACGTGCAGTTCGTACCGATGGCAACGGTGGTGGATCGTATCGATATGAAACGGTCGATACGAGAATTAAGTAAATGGCTGTCTCGAAGTTCTCAGCTTTGGATTGATACGAATTTTATTCTCCTGCTCGTTACGAAAAGTATTGAATTGAACGCGATCGATGTAGAGCCGAGACCTTACTGACGATACAAACTTGACAACCAAGGGTCGATTCGAAGTCATCTTTTCTAATCGATACGAACTTGCACCTTGGCTATCGATTCGAAGCATGCCCCCGGGATCGACACGAACTCGTATCCTGATGGATTCGAATAGGCCTCCCGTGATCGATTCGAACCCTTCTTTTGATGGACATGAAATTTTGAGAACTTGATGGCACGAGTCCGACGAGCTTCATTCTTGCATATCTGGACTTGACAGTTAAATTGTATACTTGACCGCCTTTCGAAGCTCGTCGATTGGACTATAACTTGACACTGTGATAACAAACTTCAACTTGAATTGATCGCCAACATCGGGATGGTTTGGCGATGACGGTCAGCGATGACGGTCATCCTGACTGGATTCCTATTGTCTTTGTCGTTTGCAAATTTTCTTTAACTCTGCAGAACTTACCCAAGTAATGCACAGCACTGCACAACACACACTTTGCACGAGTGGAACACACGGCTTTTTGTCGTCTAATGATGATTTCTCATAAGTTAGCTAGTTATGGAAACTCCAAGCTCGCAGCCACAAGAAACTCAGAGTTTGACTCTCTCCCAGACTTGAAATACCGGATATCGAGGCCGAAGTCATCGGTCCAGCCGCGGATGAGTTACCTGATGCATCTTTTATCAACAATCCGTCAGACTCTGTTCTGTCTCATATTTTCGAAGATATGTTAGGGAGAATATGCTTAAGGCATGGCCTGTCGATGGATGACGTGTTATTGCCGGGACCAAGTGACAGACCGCACAATCCGTCGGAGGGATATACCGCATTCAATCACCATGCGTGCGCAGCTGGGACAATCCCTCCGTTTAACCAGTATATAAGAGAAGTGTTGTCATTTCTGGGGATCGCCCCCTCTCAGCTACACCCGATTGGATATGCCTCGCTCAATAGCTTGTTCATTGCATCTATGGAGTACCTTTATCGACCACCGAACCCGACCGAGATCAGATACCTACTCAACTTCAAGAGCCGAAATGATAGTCCATCTTTTACGTTTCTGAAGGCAGTGAGGAACTGTCAGGTGGTCACAGGGTCTTGGACTAGACTTAGCTACTTCAAGACGGAGTGGTTTTACATTCGATGTCCTCCAGGATTTGCTAGGCGATGGTTATTTAGACGTGAGTATTGTCATCCTTTAGGTTATTTGATAAGATTTCCATCGATGAAGTCAAGCTCACATTTCTTTTTTCCTTCTTTACAGCAATAATTCAGCGACCAGAAGGTGGATGTTGCAAGGAGATAGTTCGGGTTCTCTAAGAAATCCTAAGTGAAGAGAGGAATATCGATTTGCTCTTGACGGATAGAAATCTCAGAACTCTTAAGCTAATCGAGCGAAGATAAAGTATAATGCTCGACGGTGCATTAAATACTGCGTCGAAAGAGCGAGTTAAAAACGAATGAAGCCTAGAGTTATCATAATCGAAGAGGCTGACTCCGAGAAAACTCACACTTATAAGGAACCGTTGGGCGAATCTGCGGATGTAGCTCAGGATATCGAAGAGCAGAGAAAAGGCAAGGCTGCCGTTTGTAAGCCATCAAAAAAGGAAAGATGGAAATCTATTGTCACGTCCTGGCCTGCCTCCGGAATTAGAATTTCGGAGGTGTCCTCCCAAGAACAGAGAGTCTTTATGAAGGGCTTGTCGATCTCCCAATTCCAGATGACGTGTCCCTACAACATGATGCCGGGTTGGATGAGCTCCAACAAGCCTTAGTTTTAAGCGAGTCTCTGCCTACTAGTGCGGTTGACACATCCGGTTGGTCGCGGGGTTGCACATACATTCACACTTCACGGCACAACACGATTTCTGAGTGTAATACGCTCGTTGTGATAGATTACTAATTCTTGTCTTCGTTCTGATTTGCAGATACCATGTTTGGTCATGGATCGATGCACAGCAGCTTGCGTCAAAAACGTCGATCTTCATCCTACTATGACTCGCATTGGAGGGAAGGAGATTAGGAGTATGATTAAGGGTATTCCGGCCAAGAACAGACTGACAGGGATAGGGAATATGTACATCGTTCCCGATCTCGCGCACCCCCTCCTAGAATCTATGCACAGCCTCATGTCCACGCCTCGCGACCCTTAGAGGCTCCGCGACATAAGCCGTCCTCTCAACCGTCAAGGTTCGAAACTCACCGTAGGACGGAGATTGTGGCCCCCACAGCAACAGAGCAGACACTGACTGAGCCTTCGGGGGAAGGAGCAGCGAGGCTGGCCCAGCTGAAGAAAGGCTTTCCTGACATTTGCTTCGATGGGTTTGTCTTCCCCCCTCATTTAAAAAGGATACCAGCGTCAGTCAAACCCATAGTGCATGATTTCATTGCCGGCATATTTTTTCAGTATCAAGAATGGTCGAAAACAGCGAAAAAAGCATCAAAGGTGGCCTTCAACCGGGCGGTTATGATTGAGAAGCTGGAAAAAGAACTTGGCCAAAAAGATCGAATTATTCAGAAGCTTAATAGTGAGGACAAGTCTTCTTGCAAAGCAGAAATCGAGGCTCTCAAAAAAGCTAATGAGTCCCAGGCAGCGATGGAAAGAATGAAGCATGAGCATTATGTCACAGTGGAGGACATGGGCCATCGGAACACTATTGTAACCGCTGAGCGGGATGCGGCCCTGAAGGAGCTGAATGAGCTTAAGGCCAAAATTTCAGAGATCACAAAAGAAAGGGACGCCGCTAATATTTTCGCACAGGAAGCTTGCGATCAGGCGGTGGAATTTCGGAGGGAAAAAGATGCGGTCATGGAAAAGGCCCGCTAAGCGGAGGCTGGAGTTGATGAGAAAGTTCGACAGGCAGAGATCAAGCTTGAGACGGAGATAGAAGAACACCACATCACTTATAACGCCAATATGTTAAGACACAGGAATCTGGCTTGGCTCGATGATTACTTAACACACCTATTCAATGCCTGGAACTTGGTGATCGAAGAAGAAAAAGCGGTGTTGTCGGGTGGTGCTCTTGATGAATTTGAGCTGGAGAACCGCATTCTAAGCGAAGATGAAAAGAAAATTCTCCATGACTCTGTGATTTCTCATGCAAGAGAGAGATTGGGCACCCAGCACTTAGAGACTGGGGAAGGTTCTGGAGTTGAGCACTCTGCTACGAGTCCTGAGATTGTAGCTTCATCTCGATCTGAGCTCACTCCAGTGACCGAGCCCCATCCCATCCCGGCCTATGACCCTAAGAAGCCACCCCTATCTCCTATTGGGGAGCATTCATCTGAGTCTGTTCAGCGACCACAAGCCAAGTTGAGGAAGGTACTCTGCACATATCTTGTGTGTGTCTAAAATGAAGTATTTGTATTGAAGCTTGTATTGAAAACTTATTCTTTCTCTTTGCTCAGTGACTGAAACCACACTGACAGGGCCTCCTGCAACCCAAGAGTTACATCAAGTGCAAGAGGCGATAATTAATAAGGCAACATCCATGGCAACGGCCGTACCCATCGGAGTGACACAATGGAGTTCAATCTCTTTCGATGAGCAAATGATGAACGAACTTCTCGGCCGACAGAGTGATCCCTTCGCAGACATACCGCTCGTCCTCAGTGGATTTCCGCTTGCTCCTAGTGCTTTGACACAGGCTGCTATTGCCTATAGGGAAGCTCGAGCTGCTTGTGAAGCCGAGACTCTGACTCAAATCAACGCAGAAATGGAGGCGGCAGCACACGGTGGTGGTTCTGAGAGTGTTACAACGGCGATCGGGCCAACTCCTCTTATGACGATATCTCCCGAGGGCATGCTTGTCGACACCAGCATGCCCATTCCACCTTCGGTTGTGGTCCCGACTCCTCCGACTCCTTCCGAAGAGAGTATTGCTTTAAGTTCAAGTTCGGAAGAAGATGTCGATGTCATGCCTTCATCTGAGGATGATCTGTCGAAGGGTAAGGGCGCGAAGCAAAAGACTGTTAGCGGTTCCAGTGGTTCCGCGTCGAAGAAAAAGCCAAAGAAGAAAAAGTAGATAATCCCTCTTTGGCGCATTTTTGGTAGTTAGGAAGTTACTTTTATTTTTCTTTCATAGGCCTTGTATAGATGCAGGCTCGGCCCCCTGCTAGTAGGAATTTTTTGAAATAACTTGTACACGAGTCTTCACATGCAATTTAGTTGAAATGACATTTAGTTTCTTTTTCTTCTGCTCTCATTTCTTTTGTGCTTAAGTATTTGCAATATTTTACTTTTAGTCCAGTGTATTTGTGGTGTTTTTACCTTCAAGTTGAATTCGTTTCCTTTGCCGCGTCCGAAAATCATGATCACAAATCATAATTAGGGACCAAGTCGGAAATGAACGTTGCATAGCTTTGGTTAGCTATTTACACTTATGTTCTGCCCCATGTTTATTTATGAACAGCCACATCCACATTGCGGGGATCAGTACTTGTATTCAGGCGATCAGCTATGCATGTTGAAGTTATAAAGCGCATGTCCACACTTCGTGGACTTAGGTTGGTTTATGGGTGGCCGCTCGCACTCCAGTTGTATTTATACTCTAGCCGCACTCCGGGGACTTAGAGTTATTTGCGATCAATAATCCGGTTTGCACTCTAGGAATCCAAGAGTTATCGATTTTTTTGGCGCAGTTCGCACTCCAGGAACTTTAAGTTGACGTTTATACTCCAATTCATACTCCGGGAATTTAGAGTCGGCGTTTATACTCCGGTTCGCACTCTGAGAATCTAGAATTGATGTTTATACTCTAATTCGCACATTAGGAATTTAGAGTTAACGTTTATACTCCGGTTCACACTCTGGGAACCTAGAGTTGATGTGTATACTCTAATTCACATGCTGGGAATTTAGAGCTAATCGACAGATGGTCAGTCGCATCGGTTTGGATTTTTAAGGGAATCACTCACACTCTGGGAACGACAGATTTATCGGGATCGCGGATGGTCGGGTCACATCCACCCCTAAATTGACAGGCGAGGTCGTTAGATGGACGAGTCCATCCTCCTCTAACTTGGTTAGAATACGGTGGGAGTCATTAGGTAGACGGGCTGCCCTCTCCAGAATCATATTTAGAATTTTCACACTCCAGCTCGCACTCTGGGAGTTTGGGTGGTTTTAAGGATTGTCGTGTATCAATCCTTTTTGGTCTTATCGCAGTGGCCTTCCCTTGAGGTCGGGTATCATTTAGTGGGTGACCGGTCATATCACAGTCACTCGCTATTTGAATAAATTCCACCGTTCGATGGAACTTAGCTCTTCGTGCATCATGACGTTGTACGTCATATTCAATAAATCACAGCTCTGGCTCGAAGAGACGACGTTTTATTGCTGAAATGAACGAACATGGCAAAGTCAATTGCCTTATTACAAATTCAAATTTTGAAATGCAAAATCAAACTGCAACTAAAAGAATAAAACGGATAAATGAAGCCTGTCATATATAGTAGCGACGGAGGCTTTCACTATTCCAAGCCCTTGGCAAAGTAAGACCGTCAAAGGTCGACAGCTTGAACGTGCCATCTCCGAGCTTTTGAGTCATCACATATGGCCCTTCCCAGTTTGGCTTCATGTGTGAAGGAACCGGATAGATTCTTTTTAGAACGAGATCGCCAAGTTCGAAGGTCCGCGGTTGGACCTTGGCATTATACAATCGGGCGACTCGATTTCGATATGCGGCTGCCCTCAAATCAGCCTCTTCACGCTTCTCATCCAGTAAGTACAAAGATTCAGCGACTAATATGGCGTTAATTTTTGGATCATAGTAAGTCACACGATGAGAAGGTACTTCCATTTTGACTGGGATAATGGCTTCTAAACCGTAAGATAGAGAGAAAGGAGTATGTCCGGTTGCGGACTTATGGGACGTTCGGTAAGCCCATAAAGCCATAGGTAATTCATCAACCCACTTGCCCCCAGCCTTTTCCAGTCGTTTTTTCAAAATAGATTTTATGACCTTATTAACAGATTCGACTTGGCCATTCGCTTGAGGGTGTGCGACCGCGGAGAATTTCTTATGGATGTGGAACCGTTGGCAGAAATTCTTGAATTCAACGCTGTCGAATTGGGCTCCGTTATCAGTGATAATGGTATTTGGGAGACCAAATCAGCAGATGATGTTGTGAACTACAAAGTTGACTACTTTTTTCGTTGTGATTGTCACAAGCGGTTCGGCTTCAACCCATTTAGTAAAGTAATCAACTGCGACGATGGCATATTTTGCTCCTCCTTTGGCAAGTGGTAGAGTACCGATGATATCGATGCCTCATACCGTAAACGAGTAGGGACTGACCATTTCGGTTATCTCAGTTGGTGGGGCCCTAGGAATTCGATCATGCCTCTGGCACTTATCACATTTTCTTGCATAATCTGATGCATCACGGTTCATAGTTGGCCAAAAATATCCATATCGAAGTACTTTCTTGGCGAGGGCTTGCCCCCCCCCCCAGTGTGATCACCACATTCTCCCTCGTGCACATCACGCAATACCCTTTTGATTTCGTCGTGGGCGATGCATCGAAGGAGGGGAACGGAATATCCTCTTTTATACATGATTCCATCCTGAATGGAAAACCGCGAGGCTTTCCGAAGGATCTGTCTCCTTTCACTCTTACGCTCGGGCAGTATCCCGTGCTCGATATAGTTTCGATAGGGGGTCATCCATGACTCTTTTTCGAGAGCAATTTCAAATGTAAAATCAGTTTCCATCTGATGCTGGGAGAAGATAAAGTTTCAACAGGAACGAGTCCTATGTGCTGCGCTTCACCCGTACTTACTAACTTGGCTAATGAGTCAGCCTTCTGGTTGTGCTCACGGGGTATGCAGAAAATGGCGTAGTGATCGAATTGATCAAGTACTTCTTTGACTCGAGCTAAATAGGACGCTAGTCTTCGATCCTTGGCCTGATATTCACCCCGAACTTGACATACAACTAGCTGAGAGTCGCAGTAAATTCCCACAGCAGTAATTCTCATATCGCGGGCTAGCTTCAACGCATTAAGTATAGCTTCGTACTCAGCTTCATTGTTGGTCGCATGGAACTCGAATCTCATAGCATAGCATATGGATCGGCCCTCGGGGGTTTCAAGCACTACCCCAGCACCTGAGCACCAATCGTTGGATGCGCCATTGGTATGCAGCTTGGAGTTGCCAGTTCAGAAGATTTATCGGCCACGGGCAAATCTTCTGGGATAGTGAATTTGGCAACAAAATCTACTAGGACTTGATCGTGAATGGCTCTTCACGGGGTATAAGTGATATCGAACTGACTCAGTACGATGTTCCACTTGAGTAACCTACCTGACGTTTCAGGCCGTGTAAGGACCTGCGTAATGGCTGATCGGTGTACACAGTGATAGGGTGAGCTTGAAAACACGGACGGTGCTTCCTCGAGGCAATGACTAAGTAGTAAGCCAATTTCTCTAGCTTTGGATAGTTTCTTTCAGCTTCGGTTAACCGCTTGCTGACATAGTAGACCGGTTTCTGTACTCGGTCCTCCTCCTGAACCAGGGCAGCACTGATTGCATTTTCCGATACCGCCAAGTAAATATACAACTGCTCATGGTTGATAGGCTTCGATAAGATCGGCGGTGTGGAGAGATGTTGAACCAGTGCCTGGAATGCGTCTTCACATTCTGCATTCCATTCGAAGTTCCATTTTCCTCTTCGGATCAGATCAAAGAAAGGGATGCATTTGTCGGTAGACTTCGATATGAACCTGCTCAACGCCGCTATCTTCCCGCTGATACTCTGAACTTGCTTTATTGTTCATGGAGTTTGCAAGTTCCTGATTGCCCAAATCTTTTCTGGATTGGCTTCTATTCCTTGAGCGTTGATAATGAGTCCAAGGAACTTTCCGGATGCTACTCCAAAGTGGCACTTCAGTGGATTGAGCTTCATCCCGTACTTTCGAAGGACGCTAAAGATTGACTCCAAATCTTTGATGTGATCAGTGGAGAATCATGACATTACCATCATGTCGTCCACATAAACTTCCATGGTCTTCCCAATCTGATTGGCGAACATCCGGTTGACTAGACGCTGGTAAATCGCTTCGGCGTTCTTTAGTCCAAACGGCATGACTTTACAGCAGTAGAGTCCCAGATCGGTTACGAAGCTGGTATGTTCTTGGTCAGGTACATGCATGGGTATTTGATTGTCGCTGGAATAAGCGTCCATGAAAGACAATAATTCATGCCCAGGTGTCGAATCTACAAGCTGATCAATCCTGGGAAGTGGGAAACTATCTTTTGGGCAAGCTTTATTTAGATCGGAATAATCAATACATGTCCTCCATTTCCCATTCGGCTTTCGGACAAGTACGGGATTGGATACCCACTATGGGTACAAAGCATCTCGAATAAGTCTGTTTGACTTGAGCTTATCAACTTCTTCTTTAAGGGCGGCATATCTCTCTGGATCCATACCACGCCTTTTCTGTTTGACCGGGATATACCTCGGGTCAATATTCAGGGTGTGGCATACGATATCTGACGAGATCCCACACATGTCAGAATGTGTCCCGACGAACAAGTCGAGATTCGCCCGGAGAAATTCAACCAATTCCTGTTGTGTTTCATGGCTCAACTGAGACCTAATTTTTAACATTCTTGAATCATCGTCATCGTTGCTATCGATTGGGACATCAATATTCAGTTCAGCCGGGGAAGCTTGACTCTCTATGCATTCCTCTCTGTTCTCATTGTCTCTAGGGTTAAGATCCCTTTGGAATTGGTTGTGGTGCCCGGGCCGAGGCCCAGGCACCAATTGTCAATTGTTCGTAAAGCGGACGCAGAGAGATTCCTCTACGCCCTTTCCTTTCTCTCGTCGCTGTGCCTCGCGCGGCTCTACAACATAACAGGCTCTTCCAGCAGCCCGATCTCTTTGAATAACTCCAATCCCACGATCGGTGGGGAACCTCAAAGTTAAACACCACGGGGCAATTGCTGTCCTGAATTCAACGAGGGCTGGTCGGCCCAAAAATGCGTTATAGGGGGATTGAATGTCCAACACAACAAACTGCAAAATTCGGACTCTCCGGCATTCTCCAACTCCCAGCTCCACTGGCAACTCCACCACTCCAGTGGGTATATTGGCACTTCCATTGAAGCCATGAATTCGAGATTGGCAAGGTTTCAATTATTAGCTTCCATTTTCATCAAGTCGTAAGCTCTCTTGAACAAAATATTTACTGCACTCCTACTGTCATCCAGGATCCTCTTCACCCAAGCAGGACCAACCTGGGCAGATATGACTAGTGGGTCAATAGTGGGGGCTTCGACCCGATCAGCATCACAGTTTCTAAACACGATATCATCATTCATCGTTTTCTGTTGTTTGGCCGGATCCCCTTCATCAAAATTACTGCAACACTCAAAGTTCGCATGTCTGATAGAGCTGGCATACGACTCCATATCCTTCCAGCTTCGGCCTGCTGGATGGAGACCACCACTAACTGTATTTATGACTAATCTCCCTCCTGTATGAGCGGGTTCCTCCTGTCTCTCTTGACTCTGCACACGATTTTGGGTTGACGGGCCCGCATCTCCAGATTGCGACGCCTGCACAAACTAATCTAATTTCCTTTCCCTAATCAACTTCTCAATGAGGTCCTGCAAATGTCTACACTCATTGGTATTGTAGCCATAACTCTCATGGAATCTATAGAATTTCCCCGTTTGAATCTGCCTCTCCGATGACGGCTTCGGAGCAGGCTTCTTATACTGCATAGCATTTTAAGTTTGTAGATATACAATTTCTAGCGACATATTCAGTGGTGTATAGTTATCAAACATTGGAGTCCTACGTCGCGGGACATGGTTTTGATCCCTTTTTTACTCTGATTGTCATTGTTTCTCGGTTGAGACTGCTTGTTCAGTATATTCAAATGTACTTTTCTAGAACTCTCACCCCAACTATTTAACTGCCACATTACTTTGAATCCCTTCACTACTAGGTTTCATATCGCCCTGCTTCCTAGATTGTTTCGTGTCCTCACGCCTTAAGAATTGAGCGGCTTTGGAGTAGAAACGGCCCAACGACGTGGGAGGCTTCCCAGCCAACCAATTTCCAAACTCAGAATCATGGTCAATTCCCTTAGTTAGCGCCATTAGAATTGAATTATCGTTGGGAATACTGATCTCTGCACATGCTGCATGGAACCTTGCTAAATAGCGTCGAAGTGTCTCCCCTGGTGCCTGCGTGACGCTGGACAGAGTGTTAACATCTTTAGGTCTAGCAACATGCATACGAAACTGCTCAACAAACTTTGTAGCCAATTGGTCAAATAAAGAAATAGATCGTGCTGGTAACCTTGTAAACCACATTGTTGCAATGCCCCCCAGAGAGATGGGAAAACTACGGCACTATACTGCGTCATCAGCCCTTGCCACACTCATTGACCATTCATATTTCAAAATATGCTGATTGGGGTCCAAATTTCTTTCATACATTGGCAATGTTGGCATCCTGAATCGCCGAGGAGGTTCAGCATAAAGAATCTCGTCCGTAAAGGGGGTATGACTCCGGGAGATTCCCCAGTCGTCGTTGGTAAAACCCTGGCTTTCACGGATCATTTGTCTAATCATAGTCGGAAGGTCTGGCGTTGCAACGTTCTGCGCTCGTTAGGCCAAAGTGTGGTCGGGTTCCATATTGCGAGGTTGGACCGGGCGCTGTCTACGGTCCACGTCTTGTATCCTTGGCTCAACGTCTTTTGGGACGTAAGGTTCAGGAGTACGTCTGTATTGGTTTCCAGCATCAATTCCTATGTCAACTACAGTTGTGGTAGGATGGTTATCTGTGGTGTACTGAGGGACAGTCCCTCCCCGGGAGGAGGGTCCGGCATGAAAGCTGGCCGATGGACCTACCCTTAACTGCCCAACAGTCAAGGTTGGCTGATGTCCGGCGGCCCGTGCGTGACCTTCGTCTAGTCGGGGACGAACAAATCTTTGGTTGTAGCCAAACGAAGCTGAACTTTCTGTGGAGGAGCGAGAGACTTGATCTCTTCTATGCCTTCTGCGCTTTTGACGGTTTAACTAGTTGGTCAACTCAGCATTTGCACGCAGTTGTTCTGTCAACTGCTGCCGGCTCTATGTTAGTTCCTGTAGCAATAACTGGAACTCTTGCCTGGTAACCGGGCCTTGTGATTCTGAAGGTCCGGTTGCATTTTGATTGGTTGGTGGTAACTGCACGAGATTCTGCCTATCTCGGCCTTCCTGATCGCCAATGTTAGAGGTGGTTCTTGTGCTAATCATCCTGAGGGGTTGATTCCTTTCTTAGACTTTACGCAAATCTGAATAGAATGGATAGAATTCAAACTTGTGATCTAGATCTCTGTATTAGATTTATGAAATCCGGTATCGATGATAGAACCAAGGAGCAGGAGAGAATCTGGGTTATATTCTCAGTGAAAGCACCAAAGTGTTTGTACCAAAATTGGGCACAACACTCTTCAAAAGTTTTTGAAGAGATAACAGTGAAGAATATAAAATTAAAATGAGGATTATCTAACAAAAACTCCAAAAAACAGGAAAGTAAATGCGTAAACAAGCAATTTAGAGTGGTTCGGCGTGTTGCCTACGTCCACTATGAAGTTTTTTGCAACTTAATTGATTCTCTTTCAGCGATTACAAGTGTTTACAGCAAACAGCAGCAAAATACAACTTCAAATTTGAATTCAACAGCAAGAATATGATGTAGGTCTTGATCCGACAGAGTCTGGGCGCTTGAGAATCAAAAAGATCCCACTTCTATAGGCTCTGGGGCTCTATTTATAGGCGTAGGAGGCTGAGACTTCGCCCAAACTTCAGGAGATTCGCTCTAGCAAGTGAGGGAGCCCACATGACCAATTCCAGAAAGTTTCGACTCGATCTGGGATCGATAGGAAATCATTTCGTATCGATCAAGATCATGTCCGATGGAGCTGAAATTTGGTGTGAACGTTCCCTGGCTCGTATGCAATCTTCTGCGAAAATTCATAGCATTTGGATAAGTGGATTATGAAATATAGTCGATACGAATTAAGATTTCTCAGATGGCTATTTGGTTCGAATCCATTGATTCGAACCGATCACTTCGACTCGATGGTAACGCGTGTGAGCAAGTTGACGTGGCGCGCACTCTTCGTGTCGATCCGCTTTTCACTTCGGTTTGATCGGGTCACTCCGAGTATTTCGCCGCGTTCGCATCCATAACTAACGCATAACCTCTGGCATGTTTGACTCGATAGATACGAACAAGTAATTATTCATGTGTTCGAACAGGGGTCTCTAAGTATAATACGTAACCATCTGATGGATACGAATATCAGGTATCTGACGGATACGAAGAGCCATTGCTTTTATGGATTCAAACTTAATAGTGGCAAACTCTAAGTGCTTGGTGGATACGAACAGGGCAGTTACTTCGTGGGTGTGAAATAGTGTCTTATTGCTGTTGATGGATGCGAAGTAGCCACCAACTAATCGATACGAGGATGATGGAATCAAATACTGACAACCCGATTGATACGAACCAACAGGAACCGATCGATGCGAAGTGGGTGATGGATGCGAACCTGATCGATTGGAACTGTGGCTTATTGATGGGTACGAACCCGACCGATGCGAATTTGATGGATACAAAAATGTGGCTTTTTTCTTCAACTTGCATCGACCATATCTTGAGCATATTTACCCGGATTGACTTGAAATTTGGAATGCGGGCTTCCATGGTTTAGTTCGTCATGTCTTGTCGGTTGTAGCTTGATCCGGACTCGGACAAAATTCATTGATATCCATAGCGAACCTATGCATGCTCGATACCCAGGACGATTGATCTTAAGCTTGTAATCGGTTCCTTGATATCTTGGCCTTGCCAAAAGGCGGGATAACATCTACCATGCCATAAGGGTAAAGATTCAACCATGTAAGCGGAAACTGATTTTATTAAATTCATTTTGAACATTCCATTACACGAATACCCCTTTCTAATAAATACATTATTTTTGGACATAACAACACTATTTGATTCAATGACTAATTTAAACCCTCCTTTGTTGAGACGATCTCCAGAAATTAGATTCTTAGTCATTTCTAGAACATGAAATACGTCAGCCAAAGTTAGAACCTTTCCTGAAGTAAACTTCAGAGTATATTCCCAATACCAACAACTCTGGCACGAATATCATTACCCATTTTGACTTCTTTTAGTTCGCTGCATTCCTTATAGGTCCGGAACTGTGACTTATCGTTACAAATACGAACGGTTGCACCTGTATCTAACCACCATCCGTCTTCAAGTCCAACAGAGTTGTCTTCTTCTACAACAGCTACCAGTTTAGGTTCATTTTCAAAATCAGCAACAATGTTAACCTGTTTATTCTTTTCTTTTTCGTCTCTTATGAGAATTCTGCATTCTCGGGCATAGTGACCAGGTTTCTTACAGTAAAAGCAATCACCTTTGAGCTTCTTAGATTTCTCATGTTTATTCCCTTTGGAATTGTTCTTTCTTTTCTTCCCATTACTATGATTCTTAGAGAATACTCCTTGAACCACATTTTCTTTTTCTATCTCCTGATCGTCTTTCTTATCTCTCATGCGAGATTCTTCCGCAATATGCAAATATCGTATGAGGGATTCCAGAGAGTATGTTTTTTCTTCATGCATCAGTTTCTTTTTGTAGCGTGTAACGACCCGTAGATTTTTAATAACTAAAATTGTAAATTAATAAGATTTTTGTAATTAAATCTAGTAAGAAATAAAAACTTTATATAAAATGAAATATAGCAATGTTAATTAAAACTATTTATTTGTAATTTGATTAAAATTGTAATAAAAGAAGTAGTGAAAGTGTTATACCCGAATATAAATTGAATATGAGAAAATAAAAGTAAGTATTGAATTAATTAATGAAATAACACATTGTTAACAGTAATTGAACGTAAATTTAGGTAATAATGTTAAAGCAAGTTGATGAATAACTAATTTAGTGCAATCCCAATTAATTGAAACAATTGTAAGGTTTTAATTGATTGTAATTTGTAAATTGGGAAATAGATTCAAAGTTATATTAATTGATGAAATAATACGTAATAAAGTGCAATTTGATTGAATCAATGTTAGTATAAATTAATGAAGTAATAACTTGAATGCAATGTAAACAATACTAATCAAAGTTAATAAATTTATGAATTGAATGAAATACCAATTAATGAAAATAAATCTAAATGTTATGTTTGGTTATAAATTGAACATAAGTGAATGAAATTAGTAGTATGAAAATAAATGGCAACATTGTTTTGTAAGTAATAAAAGCTTATTTATGTGACTAAAGGGTAACGGTAATGATTATTGTATGTTAACTATTTATTTAGACTGTTAATTGAAATTGGAAATAAATTTTAATAAATGTTACATTAATGTGAAATGTAATACAACGTTTAGGAGTTGTTAAATTGGAGTATATTAAGGAAATGAAGGGAAAACAAGGTAACTGAGTTTATAGAGTAGTAAGGAACTTAATAAAAAGATTTGAATTGAAACAAAGCAATCCATTGAAATCCAATTTATAATAAGTGTAATTATGGTAGCAATTGAAACTAAATATTATGCAATTGAAATAAAGAATAATTGAAATAATGTAAATTTATTCATCATATGACAATTGGTTGAATGAAAATAATGGATATCAAGATTTGTTAATTTATTGGAATTTAAACTTAATAATTGGATTAATTGCAAATAAATGAGATTAAATATTAATTACTATGTTAATTGAAAATAAAGTTGAAATTGGAGAATACTAATGAAATAGATCCTGAGTCCAATGTAAATTTCATCCATTTGAATTAATGAATTGAATAATAGAATGAAAAGTAAATTAAACAGAATTATTGGAAATTAAATTTATAATATTGAATTTAATGAAATTGAGGTTAACACTGAAATTGATAAATTAATCAACTCTAAATTGACATTTAAATTTGTTTTAATCATTGTAAATGATTGAGAAATAAAAAATGATGAAATTTGTCAATTTAAGAATTGAAATTGAAAATTTGATTTAAGTAGTTAATTTATTAATTTAATTAATTAATGTAAAAATAACCATTTTGGCCACTGACACGGATTTCAACGAAACCAGTTTCATCGGATCCATAATGGTGAATTATTGTAGGATTTCAAGTTTCGTAGCGATCGGACTTGTCGTTTGATCCTATGGGCTCGAAACGCCTAGAAACCAATGAAATTGAAATTAACTGAAATCAATTTGAAATAATTTGATTTTAGCATAAATTCTACATACGATGGAATTTTGACTTGAAACTGATTCCATCGAGTTTAAAATATTCAAAAACATCTATTTTGATATATGGGTTGACCCAATTTCGTTCCGGAGGCATAACGGGCTTTTTCGGGCCATTTTATCATTCAACGCGTATATCCAATTGATCCGGTCCATTCTAATTTTCAGCCTTGCCTATATATATCTCATTATAAACCCTAGTTGTTCCTTGTTGTCATTTGTCTGTATGTACAATTCGTTCCATTCCTCCTCTTCCTCAATGGCAGACAAATTCCCAAAACCAAATTCCGATTGCAATTTAAAATAAAATTCGAAGCCAAAAATTCAAACTCCTCAATACATATCATATTTTATATCGATCTGAAGCTCTCGACGAGCGCAACTCAGATCTGCAATCTGTTTCTCGATTCGAGCTATCGTCTGATAAGAAGTTTGCCTTTTATTCTCGGTCGTTCACGGGCGTTCGTTGATCGTCGCCCGATCGACGAATCATGGGAACTGCTGTGTGGAGAATCGAGTGCGTTGTTCATCGGTGTGTTTGGTTTGGCATGTTAACGGTTGGATCGGGGGGATTAATTCTATTAGGGTTTGATTAAGGGCGGTGGCTGCTCCTTGCTCATGCGCGTTTCGATCGTTGGTTCGTCGCGGTGGTTGTGGGGGTTCCAAGCGAGTGCGGCGGCGAAGGCTCGGGGTCTCGGCGAGGTTTTAGGGGGGTGCGACAGTGATGTTTAACGTGGCGGCTCTTGTGTTCGTACGTGAAAATAGAGCTAGGGTTATGGGTTGCGTGTAACTCGGCTGTGAGGAACGAAGGTGACGTGTCTTGTTTTTTTAAAATTATTTTATTTATCTTTAATTTAAATCGTGTGATGTTCTTACATCTATAACTTTTACATGCGAGGTCCGTTTCACATGCGGTTTTCTCCGCTAGGTTCGTATTGGAATTCTGGACATTTTGACACTGGTTTGGATGAACTCTGAGACTGTTCAAATTTTGGGTTTAAATTTGATTTAAATTCAATTTAAAGTCAAAAGGTGAGTATTTTAACCTACTCACAACTTCTAAAATTTCTTATGTGTGTTAAATTAATTTTTGATGTGATTAGAAATTTATTTATGGCTATTTGGCATATTTTTATCATCATTCCAGTTAAATTGAATTTATTGAATTAAATTGTTATTTAATTTATTTTTTCATATAAACTGCCAGTTAAATTGTTATTTAATTTATTATTGAATATAAACTACCGGTAAATACTTGTTATTTATTATTTGTTCTATATTGATGTATTGTTTGAATTGGATGATGATTGTGATAAATGGTTGATGGTTATATTGGATGAATAGATGTTGTATTTTATATTGTTATAAACTACAATTTGTTATGCATTTTATTTCATTCGGGACTGCGGTTTGAAATGATATATAGCCGTATTTTTATTCTAAATTGCGGATTGAAATGATAAATATCTGTATCACTTGACCATAGGATAGAAGATTTTATACAGACACCGCGGTCTATCTATAAAAATATTTTGAAATGATTTCTATGGTTTTGTAAAGAAATATATGATTTTATGAGATATTGATTTGGATATTTTATAAATGTTATTTTATATATAGTTAAATTCTTGGTTTTAAGCTATGATTAAATTGTTTAAAGTATAAAATAAGTTTAATAATAAAGTTGATTCTATTAAAATATAATATGGATAAGTATATACTTAAATTATATTTTAATATAAAGTTTATATTGATTTTTATAAATCAAGGTTGAGAAGATAGTTTTGAAATTGATTTGAGATTTTATTTAGTTAAGAATTATATTAATAATGCTAGCCCATGAGCTATTAAAAAAATATCACTGTGTTAATGTTTCTGCGTGAGCAATGCTAAAGCTTGATCTGCAGAAGGCTTATGATTTTCTTCATTGGAAGTCAATAGTTAGGGTAATGTCACTCATGGGTTTTCCCAAAGTCTTTGTTACTTGGATTTATGAGTGTATATCATCTCCCTCCTACTCTCTGATTATCAATGGCATAAGCACAAGCAATTTTGTTTCCAAGCAGGGAATAAGGCAGGGGATCCCCTGTCTTCCTGTATTTTCATTTTGGTTATGGAAGTCTTCACATGTCTGATAAGACCCATGTTTCTAAACAAGCAAATCCATTACCACCCCAAATGCAAAGACCTATAAATAACATCCCTCCTTTTTGTTGATGATATTATGGTTTTCAAAAAACCCAATCTGTAATCTAT
Organism: Allium cepa; assembly: GCA_030765085.1. NCBI lineage: Eukaryota > Viridiplantae > Streptophyta > Magnoliopsida > Asparagales > Amaryllidaceae > Allium > Allium cepa. The sequence goes on along the minus strand of CM060938.1, from coordinate 907,072,982 downwards.
TGAAGGTATTAAAAGTGCACTGCATAATTTCTACTTGATGACTGGCCTAAAGCTTAATCTCCTTAAATTTGGCATTTTGTACTCTGGGATTTCTAGTATTCAGGAGTTGAATTTGTCCTCTTATGCTGGTATGCAGTCCATGTCATCTGATATGAATTATCTTGGGCTTCCATTATGTTCCTCTAGAGTTACTTATGCTGATTGTTTTCATCTGTATGAAAAAGTTACTGCTGTCATGGATTGTTGAGCCATCAGATTCCTTTCGCAAGCTGGAAGACTGGTGGTTGTTCAATCTGTTAGCTATTCCTTAATGGTATATTGGGCAAGGACTTTCATTCTACCAATTAAACTACTAAAATTGGTTAGAAGAGCAACGATGAGATTTCTTTGGTTTGGAACCATACACACAAGGAAAGTCCTTCCCTGTTCTTGCTCTAATATTGAGAAGCCTAGAAGTAAAGGTGGTCTGGGTATGCAAAGTATTGGAGTATGGAACAAGGCAGCTTACAGTCATCATTTTAACGCTTTGCTGCACAAGCATGACACATTATGGGTGAATTGGACACTCAGATATAACATTGGAACAAAAAATTTCTGGCTTATGGAGATCCCTAAGTCTTGTAGCTGGATTTGTAGAAGTATATTAAAATTAAGAATCATTTTCAAGCCTTATGTACAACTGAAGCCTTCTGAGGCTAGCATGTGCAAGTTCTGGTACGACCCATGGTTAAGCAAAGGTATAATTCTTGATCAAATTTTCTCTTCACAGTAGAAGCATCAATCTGGCATTGGAATCAATGCCTTGGCAATTGATCATATAGTTAATGGAAAACTTGTGCTGCCTTACTCTAGTAACCAGTTTGTTAGGAATTTTTGGAGCAATTATGACACTAGCTTTTATGAATATTATGACCATGACACTGTCTCGTGGAATGGACAGGGTCACTCCATTAATAATGTTTATGTGGCCTTGAATGGATTGGACTCTATGCCAAATTGTAAGTGGAGAAAGGTAACATGGACAGTGGTTTCTTGTAGCAGTGACAATCTTATGTTCTGGAAGGTTACTTCAAATGCTCTTTTGACAAGAGATAAGCTATTGAGATATGGAATGTCAGTTCTTCCCAATTGTGAGCTGTGTTATCAACAGTGTGAGAGTGTTTTGCATATCTTCTTTGACTGTCCATTTGTTCTTTTCATCTGGACCAAAATGTTAAGTAGTATCCTGAGGGTTTTTAATCTTCCTATCATTAGTAACCAATGGAACCTGATTGGAAGTGCCACTAGATGCAGGGACGACAAAAAGCAGTACTTCTTCTTCATCTTGAAAAAGCTTATGATGGTTATTTGGAGGGAAAGAAACAAGAGGTGCTTTGTTGGTATTAGCAGAAGCAAGGAAACTGTTTGGTCCACTTTAAAGCATGACATTCTAATGGGGATGAGGGCCAGTTCATACAAATTTCTTGACATTCATTTTGAACCTTGGATTCCATAGCTCCATCTTGGTTTTGCTTTTCTTTTTTGTTATGTTTTGGGTGTGTCTATTGTGTTTTTTTTGTTCTTTTCCCCTTCCTTGTCTGCTTTGTGGTGTGTAGCCTGCTGTTTTCCTGTTTCTTTGTTTAATAAAGCTGGTAGGGGACCAGTTATAACCCCGCTTAATCTGCAAATTTTTTTTAATAAGAATCCATTTGGAACTTATTGAAATTGAGATTTTAAAAGAATATGGTTTTATAACTTAATTCGGATTTAAGGTGATTTAAGTGATTATATCAAGTCTAAATAAATTGAGGAATATTCAGTTATTGAAATTTGAAGTTTTATTTAATGGATATTGGATTTAATAAGCAAATACTTCAAAACTAAGTAATATTAAAGTGAATTTACTATATATATGAATTATAATATTTACTTTTGAAATATTGAAATTTAAGCTTTGTAATATATTGAATTTGAAATGGTTTATTTTGTGGATCAAATCTGTTTTGAAATCAATATAATTTGGAATGGTCCATTTGAAAACCGAATTGAATTGAAATTTATGATTAGGGGATTTGGTAAAATTTAAATTTTAGAAATTCGGGTTGTTTTGGAATTTATTTGAGAAATTTAAGAAGCTGGTTTATTTTATAAAATATTTTAATATTTAAACCATGTAAGGGGTGGAAGTTATGTTTCAAAGTTATAAATTTCAAAGTATTACGTTTTTGAAGTGTTATGGTTTTAAGTCTTTGGTTTCGAAATTTTATTACTTTGAAATACTATGATTTTAAAATGATATCATATTGAGTTGGTTTTAAAACGAAAATGATATCGTAATTATATGGTGTTGAAATGAATAGTATATCCTGGTTTTGAAGTATAATTATTTTGAAATGGCCGCGGTGTTATAATATCGTTTGGTTGTTGAAGAGGCCAGGATCGGAAGTTGTCATACTCTCTACCAACTCCGAAAACCACTTTAACAACCGTGTACGCGGTGGAGATTCTAGAATGAAGTAGGATGGCGGCGGCGTTTCCTTTGAGGTAAATACGTGGACCCGACTACCGTGAGTTGGCATAAGGTGGCTAAAACAGGAGCGATCGACGAGCTAAGAAGGTAGCACCTTTTATCGGACACATCCCTTCGATATTATACTCTACCTTTAGGATTGATTTGGTGGCCACTTTTTATTTTTTTGATTTGAGGGTGTGGCTCGAGGTGGACGGTAGCTGTGCGCTACGCATTACCACCGGTCCGGAAGCGTAATTGGTATATCAACCCTGGCATTGCCTATTTGTGCCGTGTCACCTACCCTAGCGCGCCTTGTACGAGTTTGGTTTTCTCCCATAGCCCGTGGAGTATTTAGGGTAGTCTTCCGATCTGGAGATGCGCTGATCCTGGATGGACTACTGGGACTATTATTGCGTTAAGGGGAAGATTGGGTAACTCTTTAACTTTATTTAAAAGTAAGTTTATTTTACTATTAGACATTGTTATAATAGCGAAATATTGCTACATAGTAAATAGTTTAACGGATCCTTAGAAGATGTGAATCCCGAGCATCTCTTAAGTTATTGCACTCACGTTGACACTGGATAGGAGATGTCAAATCCCATGAACATCTCTGACGCCATTCCACTCATATTATTTACTATTGATTTAACTTGCATAAGATCTTTTAGTTCTGACTCGAGTGTTTTGTCTTTTCAATTCGCTCGGGTCAGCCTGAGCATTTCAGGATTTGGAAGACTGTATTCTGGAGAACGAAGACAAAGATTTATTATTATTTATTATAGTATTCCACTGCATTCATATTGTTCTGCTGCATTATTTATTGTTCTCTGGTATGTGTAACTCTAATATGTATTGTATAAGTATAATCGAATATTTTGTAAAATAGCTTCATGAACTGTATATTTTATTATTATATTTTATCGTTCCGTTGCAAGATTCTATTTTGTTCTTTTTCTTTCTCTGCTTTTTCTTATTTACCCCATAACAAACCACCCTTCTGTATGGTTTAAGTCTGACGTGTGTGGTTTTTCGTCGATTTAAAGCATACAAAAAGGCGGGATGTTACATCTGGTATCAGAGCTTTGGTCTAGCGATAAACCTTAGCTTTGTGGGGTCTGACTCTTTATTAATAGGGTAGTAATACCCTATGATGAGTCACTGAGCGTATATCTATGAGAGAGCGTATTTATTAGTGTTATAAAAAGGTTTTAATATTGTGTTAATTTGTTCTGTTTTGTATTTATAAATTCTGGTTGGTGCATAGGACGCTATGACATCAATAGGGATTTCTAAACACTTAATAGGACAGACCGACACAATATTTGTTTTTGAATATAGGTGAATGAAATAATTTTGCCTATTATATTTTCTATATATAAAATAAAATTTTATAAATGATATATATGTTTGGTTGCAATATATTGGTTGTTAGGTAATGAAATTTATAAATAATAGTTGAAATAAGATCGAAAATAAAATAAATGAAAATTGGGAGTTTAGAACTTAAGTCCCGGGGTTTTGAACGTTCTTTCAATGATTTTGGAATATAATAACAATACTTTTAGAAATATTTTCTGATATAAATATTTCAAAATGATTTGAAAGAGTTGTTTTAAAGAAACTTTGGAAAGTAATAAGTCCTTTACTCCCCTCTCTGTCGCTGGAAAATAATTTCGGTGATGAGTGCACGCATCATCGACATTCATTTTCGAGATTCGAATTGGAAAGGCCACTGTAGTTGTTTTACTGCAGACTTATTTTGATAAACAAATATAAGATTTCAAATTTGTTTAAATATAATTGGATATATAAGTTGTAAGTATATACATTTATCTATTATTTTAAAATGATTTGAAATTAAACCCGGTATTTAATTCTTAAGTTTCCGTTAATTCAATGGTTTCAATTATTGTTGGGAAATAGAATATAACTAATTAATAATTGGAACCTCTAATTAAAATAAGAGTTAAGTTAATGTTTAAAGTTATTTATAACTAAATAAGTAGAAAGGTAGATAGTAAGTAAAACATATTGAGTTTAAGTTAGTATTTGAAACCATTGATAAATAAGAAGATTTAATGCTATGTTATAAAGGAAATTTCCATAAACTTGAAATATGTAACCTATGAATTTAAGATATGATTATTGAACGTTAATTTTAAAATGAACTTGTATAGTTTTCAATTGCATTCCTAAAAGCATATATATATATATAACTTACCAAAAGATTTAAAAGTTGAAATGTCTGATACGAAAATGTAATGGATATTATACAGATAATAAACTTGAGGTAATGAAAGTATTTAGTGAAATTCTTTTATAAATAAGAACTTGATGTTGTAATTGTTGAGAACTTAAGTATAATTGAAATGTTGCTGTAAAAAGGGTAATAGAAAGTAAGTATTATAAGTAAATAATTAAAAACTTAAGTAAATGGTAATTTTCAAGAAATGATGTAAACTAAAAGAATAAACCACTATATGAATGAAAAGGAAATCAAACAACAAAGGCCATGAAATGAAATTGAAAAATTAACTTGACTTATCGTTTGGAATTGTTGTTTGTTTGATTTATGGTTGTTTGGGCAAGGATACTTTAAAATTGTTTGGATGTATGAAAAATCTATTTAGTTTCATCTAAGACTGTTGAGTAAATGGTGCACTTAGTAGTTACTTTTCATTCTATACAACTTAAATTTTTTAAACCCAAACAACCATTAGTTTTGTTGATATGAATAAATAATTGATTGTGTTGATTTTTGATTGTATGTTGGTTGCAAGCGATTATTGTTTATTTTGGTTTGTTTGTTAGTGGGTGAAACAACTTAAATATTTCATTTTATATAATTGTTAATTCTTTTTGGATTATATAAGTGAAATACAGTTTATGGAAGCAATTGCTACTGCTTTTGGTTTCATAATTTAAGCGTTGTTTGCCCGACAAATAGGTACGTTCTCGGATTTCGGTTTTAATAGCGTTATTATATTGTTTTCCCGTGATGGGAGATATATTATTTTGGAAAAATATATGTTGTATATTGTTATATTTGATATTATATTTTCTCTTGAGCCTCTCCTTACAAAGGAGACTGCCAAAATTATCCGTAAATTTTGGACTTAGAAATTTTTTGAAAAGTGTTTTCCAAACTTTATTAATTTCGGTATAAAAAGAACTAATAGTTATAAAATTGGTATGTTTTATTTAAATTAATTAATTTTGTAAATTTGTTTGTTTATAAAGTTAATATTTTTGAATAAGATGTATTGATTATTTAATTCTTTCTTTTCTCTTCTGTTCCTTTTCGGGGACGAAAAGTTTTGAGTGGGAAGAGTGTAACGACCCGTAGATTTTTAATAATTAAAATTGTAATTTAATAAGATTTTTGTAATTAAATCTAGTAAGAAATAAAAACTTTATAATTTAATATCGAAATGAACGCTAAAATGAAATATAGCAATGTTAATTAAAACTAATTATTAGTAACTTGAATAAAATTCTAATAAATGAAGTAGTGAAAGTGTTATACCTGGATATAAATTGAATATGAGAAAATAAAAGTAAGTATTGAATTAATTAATGAAATAACACGTTGTTAACAGTAATTAAACGTAAATTTAGGTAATAATGTTAAAGCAAGTTGATGAATAACTAATTTAGTGCAATCCCAATTAATTGAAACAATTGTAAGGTTTTAATTGATTGTAATTTGTAAATTGGAAAATAGATTCAAAGTTATATCAATTGATGAAATAATACGTAATAAAGTGCAATTGATAGAATCAATGTTAGTATAAATTAATGAAATAATAACTAGAATGTATGGTAAACAATATTAATCCAAGTTAATAAATTTATGAATTGATTGGAATACCAATTAATGAAAATAAATCTAAATGTTATGTTTGGTTATGAATTGAACATAAGTGAATGAAATTAGTAGTATGAAAATAAATGGCAACATTGATTTGTAAGTAATAAAAGCTTATTTATGTGACTAAAGGGTAACGGTAATGATTATTGTATGTTACCTATTTATTTAGATTGTTAATTAAAATTGGAAATAAATTTTTAATAAATGTTACATTATTGTGAAATGTAATACAATACTTAGAAGTTGTTAAATTGGAGTATATTAAGAAAATGAAGGGAAAACAAGGTAACTAAGTTTATAGAGTAGTAAGGAACTTAATAAAAAGATTTGAATTGAGACAAATCAATCCATTGAAATCCAATTTATAATAAGTGTAATTATGGTAGCAATTGAAACTAAATATTATGTAATTGAAATAAAGAATAATTGAAATAATGTATATTTATTCATAATATGACAATTTGTTGAATGAAAATAATGGATATCAAGATTTATTAATTTATTGGAATTTAAACTTAATAATTGGATTAATTGCAAATAAATGAGATTAAATATTAATTATTATGTTAATTGAAAATTAAGTTGAAATTGGAGAATACTAGTGAAATAGATCCTAAGTCCAATGTTAATTTCATCCATTTGACATCAATGAATTGAATAATAGAATGAAAAGTAAATTGTATAGAATTATTGGAAATTAAATTAATAATTTTGAATTTAATGAAATTGAGGTTAACACTGAAATTGATAAGTTAATTAACTCTAAATTGACATTTAATTTTTTTTAAATCATTGTAAATGATTGAGAAATAAAAAATTATGAAAATTGTCAATTTAAGAATTGAAATTGAAAATTTGATTAATTAGTTAATTTATTAATTTACTTAATTAATGTAAAAAATAGCCATTTTGGCTACTGACTCGGATTTTGAAAAAACAAGTTTCATCGGATCTGTAACGTTGAATTATTGTAGGATTTCAAGTTTCGTAGCGATCAGACTTGTCGTTTGATCGTACGGGCTCAAAACGCCGGGAAATCAATGAAATTGAAATTAATTGAAATCAATTTGAAATAATTTTGTTTTAACGTAAGTTCTTCATACGATAGAATTTGGACTTAAAACCTGTTCCATCGAGTTTAAAATATTCAAAAACATCTATTTTGATATATGGGTTGACTCAATTTCTCCCGGAGGCAGAACGGGCTTTTTCGGGCCATTTATCGTTCAACGCGTATATCCAAATGATTCGGTCCATTCTTATTTTCAGCCTTGCCAAGATATATACCTCGTTATAAACCCTAGTTGTTCCTCATAGTCATTTGTTTGTAGGTACAATTCATTCCGTTCCTCCTCTTCCTCAGTGGCAGACAAATTCCCAAAACCAAATTCCAATTGCAATTTAAAATAAAATTCAAAACCAAATATTCAAACTCCTCAATACATATCATATTTTATATCGATCTGAAGCTCTCGACGAGCGCAACTCAGATCTGCAATATGTTTCTCGACGAGCACAACTCCTTGCTCATGCGTTTCGATCGTTGGTTCGTCACGGTGGTTGTGGGGGTTCCAGGCGAGTGCGGCGGCGAAGGCTCAGGGTCTCGACGATGTTTTGGGGGGCGCGACAGTGATGTTTAACGTGGCGGCTCTTGTATTCATATGTGAGAATAGGGCTAGGGTTCTAGGTTGTGTGTAACTCGGCTATGAGGAACGAAGGTGACGTGTCTTGTTTTTTTTTAATTATTTTATTTATCTTTAATTCAAATCGTGTGATGTTCTTACATCTATAACTTTTACATGCGAGGTCCGTTTCACGCATGGTTTTCTCCACTAGGTTAGTATTAGAATTCCGGACATTTTGCCTCTAGTTTGGATGAATTCTGAGACTGTTCAAATTTTGGGTTTAAATTGGATTTAAATTCAATTTAAATTCAAAAGGTGAGTGTTTTAACCCACTTACAACTTCTAAAATTTCTTATGTGTGTTAAATTAATTTTTGATGTGATTAGAAATTTATCTATGGCTGTTTGGCATATTTTTATCATCATTCCAGTTAAAATGAATTTATTGAACTAAATTGTTAGTTAATTTATTTTTGCATATAAACTGCCAGTTAAATTATTATTTAATTTATTATTGAATATAAACTGCCAGTAAATACCTGTTATTTATTATCTGTTCTATATTGATGTATTGTTTGAATTGGATGAGGTTGATGGTTGATATTGGATAAATAGATGTTGTGTTTTATATTGTTATAAACTGCAAGTTGTTATGCATTTTATTTCATTCGGTTGCGGTTTGAAATGATATATAACCGTGTTTTTATTTTTAATTGTGGATTGAAATGATAAATATCTGTATCACTTAACCATAGGATAGAAGATTTTATATAGACACCGCGGTCTACATATAAAAATATTTTGAAATGATTTCTATGGTTTTATAAAGAAATATATGATTTTATGAGATATTGATTTGGATATTTTATAAATGTTATTTTATATATAGTTAAATTCTTGGTTTTAAGCTATGAATAAAATTGTTTAAAGTATAAAATAAGTTTAATAATAAAGTTGATTCTATTAAAATGTAATATGGATAAGTATTTACTTAAATTATATTTTAATATAGAGTTTATATTGATTTTTGTAAATCAAGGTTGAGAAGATAGTTTTGAAATTGATTTGAGATTTTATTTAATTAAGAATTTTATTTAATAAGAATCCATTTGGAACTTATTAAAATTGAGATTTTAAAAGAATATGGTTTTATAACTTAATTCAGGATTAAGGTGATTTAAGTGAATATATCAAGTCTAAATAAATTGAGGAATATTCAGTTATTGAAATTTGAAGTTTTATTTAAAGATATTGAATTTATTAAGCAAATATTTCAAAACTTAGTAATAGTAAAGTGAATTTGGTATATATATGAATTATAAAATTTAGGTTTGAAATATTGAATATTTAAGCTTTGAAATATATTGAATTTGGAATGGTTTATTTTGTGGATTAAATCTGTTTTGAAATCAATATAATTTGGAATGGTCTATTTGAAAACCGAATTGAATTGAAATTTATGATCTGGGGATTTGGTTAAATTTAAAATTTAGAAATTCAGGTTGTTTTGGAATTCATTTGAGAAATTTAAGAAGCTAGTTTATTTTATAAAATATTTTAATATTTAAACCATGTGAGGGGTGGAAGTTATGTTTCAAAGTTAAAAATTTCAAAGTATTACGTTTTGGAAGTGTTATAGTTTTAAGTCTTTGGTTTCGAAATTTTATAACTTTGAAATACTATGATTTTAAAATGATATCATATTGATTTGGTTTTAAAACAAAAAATGATATCGTAATTATATGGTTTTGAAATGAATATTATATCCTGGTTTTGAAGTATAATTATTTTGAAATGGCCGCGATGTTATAATAACGTTTGGTTGTTGAAGAGACCGGGATCGGAAGTAGTCATACTCTTTGCCAACTCCGAAAACCACTTTAACAACCGTGTACGATGTGGAGATTCCAGAATGAAGTAGGATGGTGGCGGTGTTTCCTTTGAGGTAAATACGTGGACCCGACTCCCATGAGTTGGCATAAGGTGGCTAAAACAGGAGCGATCGACGGGCAAAGAAGGTAGCACCTTTTATCGGACACATCCCTTCGATATTATACTCTGACTTTTGGATTTATTCGGTGGCCACTTTCGATTTTTTCGATTTAGGGGTGTGGCTCGAGGTGGGTAGTAGTTGCACGCTACGCGTTACCACCGGCCCGGAAGCGTAATTGGTATATCTACCCTGGCATTGCCTTGGTGTGTCGTGTCAGCTACCCTAGCGTGCCTTGTACGAGTTTGGTTTTCTCCCGTAGCCCATGGAGTATTTAGGGTAGTCTCCCGATCTAGAGATGCGCTGATACTGGATGGACTACTGGGACTGTTATTGTGTTAAGAGGGAGATTGTGTAACTCCTTAATGCTATTTAAAAGTAAGTTTATTTTACTATTAGACATTATTATAATAGCGAAATATTACTACATAGTAAATAGTTTAATGGATCCTTAGGAGATGTGAATCCCGAGCATCTCTTAAGTTATTGCACTCACGTTGACACTGGATAGGAGATGTTAAATCCCGTAAACATCTCTGATGCCATTCCACTCATATTATTTACTGTTGATTTAACTTACATAAGATCTTTTCATTCTAACTCGAGTCTTTTGTCTTTTCACTTCGCTTGGGTCAGCCTGAGCATTTCAGGATTTGGAAGACCGTATTCTTGAGAATGAAGGACGAAGATTTATTATTATTTATTATAGTATTCCACTGCATTCATACTGTTCCGCTGCATTATTTATTGTTCTCTGCTATGTGTAAATCTAATATGTATTGTATAAGTATAATCGAATATTTTGTAAAACAGCTTCATGTGTAACAGCCCAAATTTTAGCAATATTTTATTCTTTATTTATAACTCTGGGGTTTTATTTTTTGAAAATTTGATTGTCTAAATTTAATTATAAATAATCACCCAAGATTTTTATTAGTGTGAAAATTCTAAAATTCTTATTTTGGTTAAAACTTAACATTTTTTTGAAGTTATAAGTCTTTAAATTTTTAATTTTTAATCTTTTGGTTTAATTTAATATATTCGTAACAACGTTTATTTCACCTTTTGTTCTTTAAAAAAATTGATTTTATACTTTTAAAAATTTAATATTTATATTTACTTATATACATTTTTGAAATAAATTTCTTAGTAAATGTGTAAACAAATCATATTTTTACATAATTAATAAATTTCCAAAACTTTATGTATAAATAAACTGTTTAATTTCGCGTTTAAAAGGCGCGTTATTTGATGGAATAAATAATGTATATATACATACAAGAAAACGTATAAAATTTAAATCCGTTATTTTCATTTTTTTGACAAAAATCACTGCGTCTGTTGTACGCATTCTAAATTTATTCACTTTCCTTTTACTCTCCTGATTTAATAGGAATGTTATTTACAAATTTTATAATCGTTCACCTTTTTAATTTCTTGCCATTGTTCCCATCAACGCGAGCTTTAAATTTTAAACGCATTCAGTATTGTTTAAAAATCTTATTTCAAAATCTAATCTTAGCTGACCATTTTTTCTGCTTTAATTTCGAAACCCATTTGCTTAAAATTTGTTAAAAATCTAGTAACCGTCTATAACAAGAAAAATCAGTGCTCAATCAAAATTGTGGCCTTTTTTTAAATCAATATCTTATTTCTTGCCTATAACTGCTCATTAAAAATCAACGCTACTTTAATTTCCTTTCCATTTCAAAGCAAGTTGATTTATTGTCGTTCTTTCTTCTCCTTAAATCACGCTACCTCTCTGATCAAACCTATATAACTCACGCAAATATTCATTTCTCAACAAAATTTAAAGCTTACCTTTAATTGTGACTTTTCTCTTTCCTTCCGTTCAAATTTAAACGCGCATCAATCAATTGCTTTAATAAATATTGCAGAATCATGCATAGACGTTATCAATTTCATTTTACGGTGGTACGTTTTTTTACGTTTCCTACCGTTTAAATTTTAAATAATTTGCTTTTATGGGTCAGCTGAATCAAAGCAACGTGACCGTGGCTATTTATTTCTTTTATTAATTGCTACAATTGTTTTCACCAAATCAAGGGTTGACCGTTACAATCACTTTTATTTATTTATTCACTTAAAATTTGGTTGCCTATTCATTTTCTTCCGTTATATTTGCCTGAAAACATGCGGTTCATCCCTATTTATTTTCGCTTTCACTTCTCTTTTCTCTAGATCTGTTCGTTCCCCTCCCTACTTTTCTTTGAATAAAAAAGCATACTGAAGCATGCAGCTGTCACCATTATTTGCATCCGCCACTTCACCTTTCTTCCAAACCACCTCATCAAATGAAACCCATCACCTCGCCTTCCGGTTGCTTCTGTTTGATCAGTGAGGTATGGGCGTGTAAGCACATATATGTTTTGATTTATATTCGTAATTATATGTTTTTTTTTGTTTTGTTAGTTGTGATATACATACTATTTATATAAGTATTGAATACTATTTTTTTCAAAAGTTTATTTTCATAACATGATAGTGTATATTTATATATAGTTTCTATTTGATCTTCCTCACAGCTTATAAGTCATGTTAATATTTTGAATTATGTATGCGACATTTTGAAGGGAACATACTATAAAATAAGTATCTTTCATTTTTAATAAGAATATATATATATATATATATATATATATTGTGTTTTATATTTTAATATGGGTCAGCTTCTATTTGTTGATATCAGGTTTCCTATAATATGGTTATTCGCTTATGTAAGTCATATATTTGTTTTGTTACGGTCTATATAAAATACTTTAATATATGTATATTATGCGGTTTGTTACCATATGGGGTTCTATGTGGTACTGACATTTAGTTGATGATTGTATATATTTTGTTACAGGATTATATTTATGCTATTTTGGATTTAAGATGATTTTATAAATACTCTACTTTATAAATTATTTTAATACACATATATAATTTGAAAATTTATATAGGTTGAATATATTACGTTATTTAATGTAAAAGTATGGATGGATTTAAATTATATATATATAACATTTAATATATATATATATAGAAATAGTTATATATAAAAAAGTTTTCTTTTAGGTATTCATATTTAAACATTTATTTTATCTGTTTGAGAATATATATATATATATACTAGTTATACAAGTTTAGTATAAAGATGTTAGTATATTTTTTTTAAGTGTATGTTGATGTAAAAAAAATTGTAAGCTTGATTTATTTATTTATTTATATGTTGAAAAACATGTAAATTAAATTTTTGATGTTTGAACTTAGAATATAAATTTCATATGTGTATATATAGTTATAGGTGGTTATAAAAGTTCGCTTATACCATTTATCTTCATCGTTCCAGTTCTGATCTGATCCGTTTCATCAATTCGAGCCAATCAGCTTTGATCATTGAATTCGAGCCGATTTTGTTTTGCTTGGATTTGAAATTTAATTTCAGTGTCTGTATCAGTGTGCGTATCCATGTCTCCTTCTATATTCTCTAGCCTCGAAAGGTGAGCAATCACCCACGATCAACATTTTTTTATTCATTAAATTTGATTTCAATTGAAATGACAATTGAAATATGCTGCTGTAGTTATTTAAATTTGTTATATATGCTATTATCTGTAACTGTTCACCTACGGGATATGACAGCATATCCTGTTGTTTATATTATATTGGTATGATGATATATGCCTGTTATTTTATTGTATTTTCTATTATCACTCTGCAAGTTCCCTGTAGTTTAGAAATCACTATGGGTTGAAATGATACATACCCGAACAGACTTTAGAATAGGACAAAATCGTTATGGGTTGAAATGATAAACCCAAGCGATTTTCATTTAATTGAATTTTGGGATTACGGGTTGAAATGATATCCACCCGTATATATTTAGTATACGGATTGAAATGATAAATATCTGTAGCACTTGACTATATGATAGGAAATATATACAGACACCGTTGGTCCATATTAATATTTGAAAATAATTTCTATAATTTTGGAAAGAAATATATGGTTTAATAAATTTGATTCTTAAGATATTATATAAATGAAAATTGTATACATAGATTCAGTAGTAATATTTGATTTAAATTAGATTGATTTAATATATATAATATGGTTAAGTATTTATGTAAATCTATATTTCAAATAGATTCACTTATAATAAATTGAATAATTAAGATTGAGAAATAAATTTTGGTTTATAAAAATGGTATTTAAATAAGGATTTATTTAATTAAATCGATTTGAAATTTTTGAATGGGAAATTTAAGGGGTATGATTTTATAACTGGATTTTTGATTTAAGTGATTTAATGAATATTTCACGTTTAAATAAATTAAAGAAAATATTGAGTAAAATGTAATTTAAGGTTACTTAAATGATATTGAATCTAATAAGGGAGTATTTCAAGACTAAATAATAATGAGGTTAAATCGAGATCTATATGAAACTGTTATATAGAACATTTAAATATTAAAGCCTTGAACTATATTGGAATTTAAATGGTTTATGTTGAGATTCGGATCTGTATTTGAAATCAACGTAGTTGAATTCGTTATTTAGCAACTAAATTTAATTAAAATGAAAATTTAGGTTGAACTAAATTTGAATTTATTATTTAGAAAACTAAATTGAATGAAAATTTAGATGAAACATTGAGCACTTAAAGTTTTGAAATATATGGAAATATAAAGGGGTATTTGTGATTATAAATCCGAATTTGAGATCGATAAAATTTAAGTGGTTATTTTAGAAATTGAGTTGAATTTAAATTGATAAATTGAGATTGAATTTAATTTGAATGGGAAGGTCGGGTTGATTTTGAAAACGATTTGTTAAGTTGAGGAAACTACAAATATTCTACTCTATAAATATTTATGTATATTTTGGAAAATATGTATATGAAATGAAAAGATATTTTGCTGTGAAGTATAAATTAATTTGAAATGACCTCGGTGGTATAGTGTATATTTCTACCTTATAGATAGCTCCATGGACACTTAGAGGATGGTTATCCCAAATGTCCTTTAAGTTAATTATATTTCAGTTGAGATTTCACTTGAGTTAGATTTATAGATATAAGAATGTTAATCCTGACTCGAGTGTTTTGTGTTTTGCTTTACGCTCGGGTCAAACTGAGTGATACAGCATTTGAGACTCACCTTTGAAGTTGAAGCTTTGTTTGAAGATCCAGCTATCTATCCTTTCAGTCATCCAGTTGATTGGTTCAGAGAAGTCATCTGCTCGTACTGGAGACTTCACTGCATCTGGGATATTCTGATGTATATTATTTCTAACTCTGATGTATATAGTAGCTTCATGAACTACTATTCCTTATCTATTCCGGTGCATTTTATTACTCTGTGTCTGTGATCTGTGACTGATTTATTTACTGTATATGTTACGTTTGCCAAATTTAAATTAACAATTCGGTATTTTAAATTATTCAAGTCAGACATGTATGGTTTTATTGTCGATTTGAATGGTCCAAAATAGCGGGTGGTTACATCATGAACCGTATATTTGATTATTATATTTTATTGCTCCGTTGCAAGATTCTGTTTTGTTCTTTTTCTTTCTCTGCTTTTTCTTATTTACCCTATAACAACCCGCCCTTTTTTATGGTTTAGGTCCGACGTGTGTGGTTTATCATCGATTTAAAGCATACAAAAAGGCGGGATGTTACATTGTCATTCCAAGTACTAGGCAATTTTGCAATTACAACTCCCACTTGAAATGCTTCAGGAAGTTCTATTTTCGCATCTTTTAGTTTACTAACAAGCAGATTTAAATCATGGGCTTAGGAAACAATATCAACATCATCATTCATCTTATAATTGACATAATTACTTATTAGAAACTTCTGATTACTTGCCTCTTCAATGCGGTATTTGACATCCAGAGCCATCTATAGAGCTTTTGAGACATAAATAGTTCTGTGTGCACTGTATACTGAATCTGAAAGTGCATTGAGAATGTGCCCGCAACAAAGAAAGTCTTCATTCTTTCGCTTCTGCCTTAATTCCTTTAACTCTTTCTTTCGTTGATCAGAATCTGTAGTCCTTTCTTCTGGAATTGGTTCTAAGTCATCGCTTATTATATGGTTCAGACCAATTGTGGTGAGAAAAAATAAAACTGTTTCCTGCCAGCGAGTAAAGTTATTTCCATCAAATCTTTCAAGGCGGGTGAGATCCTGATTCATTATTTGGAGTGATTGCGCTGCAGTTCTGTTGAGCGACGAGTCTTGAACAGAAGACATTCTTGAAACTGTTGATCAACTTAGGGTAATATAAGACTAATCACTCCAAGGCATGAAATAATCGTTGTCTTTCAAGAATGTTATCCTCTTTTTTATCACAGTGGGTTGTATGAAAGCTTTCTTTCAGGAAACAATGGAGATTTATCTGTGCAAGTTGTGATTACTTGCTCAGATGAGAGGAAACACCCAGAAGTTAATTATGCTATCGGTTTTAGATTTTAAGGAAAAGAGAAGTATCTTCTGCGTTGATGGAATGCACTGTTATATAGGGAGTGAGATGTCTAATCGTCTACAGGTGCCTATTCGAACAGTCGTGACCGTTTTCTAATGGTTGTTACTGTTGGTTGTTACAAGGTCGAACCCCGTAGTGGGGACGTTGCCCCCGCACCCCCACCTTGGGAGGTTGCCACCCCCCGGATCCCCCCTCCGTAGGGGATCATATTTGAAAAAACATTCAACAATACACAACATTTTATTCAAAAGATAATGATGCAAACATATCATATGCTTTGAAATAAAATAATTAACAATTTTAGCATCAATGTTAGGTATCGTTTTTGCATATATTTTGGTATCGGTTTTCATACAAATTAAATTCAAAATAATTTATAGAATAACTAGGCATTAACTCCAAAAAAGGGCTACTAGGTATCAGTTTTGCATTAGTTTTGTATCACTTTTGTCATACATGAAAGTCAAATGAATAATTAAAATAATAAAGCATCAAATTTTACCAAACAAAAATTAGTATCAGTTTTGCATATATATAGGTATCAATTTTGTTATAAATAAAAGTCAAAATCATATATATATATATATATATATAACATTGTATTTAAGAGATAATGATGCAAACAGATCATATGCTCTGAAATAAAATAATTAACAGTTTTAGTATCGATGTCGGGTATTGTTCTTGCATATATTTTGGTATCGGTTTTGATACAAACTATAATCAAAATAATTTATAAAATAACTAGGCATCAACTCTAGAAAAATGGCCACTAGGTATCAGTTTTGCATTTTTTATCACTTTTGTCATACTTGACAGTCAAATGAATAATTAAAATTACAGCGCATCAAATTTTATCAAACAGAAATTAGGTATCAGTTTTGCATATATATAGGTATTAGTTTTGTTATAAATAATAGCCAAAATAATTTATAAAATAACTAAGCATGAATTCCAATCATACAACCACTAGGCATCAATTTTGCACTATTTTGATATCACTTTTGTCATACATAATGACCAAATAAATAGTTAAATTTACAAAGGATCAACTTATATCAAATAGAAACTTATATCAAATAGAAACTGGGTATCATTTTTGCATATTCATAGGTATCAATTTTGTTATAAATCAGCCAAAATATCTTATAAAATAAGTAAGCATCAACTTCAAAAAATAGCTACTAGGTATCAGTCTCTTCTACCGATACTAATACACCAAACTTATAATAAAATTGTAAACTAGAATACAATAAACTTATACTAATACACTAAATTGAAACACAACTGATAACAGAACTATAGGAGTTTTTCTACCGATAACTATAATACACTAAACTAAGACTAAGAATGTTTATTGCTTTATCAAGTTTTTCTCTTCTTTAGTTGGCTTCTGCTTTTTTGTGAATCTTCTGAATTGTGGTTTCCTACATTTCCTTTGTGTTTTTTCCAACTTTTTGTTCACTGTTTCATCATTTTGGTTTATCGGTGGTTCTGCTCTTTGCCTGTACCTCCTTTTCATCCATTGCCTTCTCCACTCATTCATTTTCCAAATTCATATTCCTAAAGCTTTGAATGCCAACACCCGATTCATTTTTAGACTATTCCTTCATTTCCAAATTTCGTTTTGTTCTTTGTTTGTACCTCCTTTTGCATCTACTCATGTCCATTATTTTTTACCTCCACCTTCCTTCACACCACCTAGAATCACGCCCATGCCCGTCGTATCCTTCGCCAGATCCGCCTACAACCTCACCCGATCTACCACTTATTTCCGCCATCTCCACTCCTCCCAGGTCTAGCGGAGATCCCCCTTTTACTTTTCATGTTGCTTCTCTTATGCAAATTGCAAACGTGAGTTTTTAATAAATTATTTTAAGGATGAACGATGAGCATAATGAATTTGGTAGGAAGAAATTTGAGCGATTTAGTTTTTGATGGGAATAGTCGTGTTTAGGCTTTAGGTCGTCCTTTCGAAAAAATTACGTGACCCATGTCCTAGTCATTAAAAATTAAATATACTTTGTCCCTTAAAAAAATTCCTTTTTGTATTTTTCCTTTTATTTTAAAATTAAATTCCATCCAATTTACGTAAATAAGAATTCCTAATTAAAGTTACTTTTACACTAAGTCAATAATATACATACATACATACATTATATATGTATGTATGTATAAACATATCACTTATATATATTAAATTATGTAAATTCAATCATCTTATTTCAAAAATTTACTCCTTCTACTAAAAGACAAATTTATTAAATAAATATTCAAATTCCAATATTATTAAATAAATTATTATTGTTATCTTAAATTAATTATTATCAAAAATCGGATTGTTATAGACTCCCCTTTAACAAAATTGCATATGGCAATTTTCTATAAAGGGGAATCTATAAAAAATTAATAACACCAAAACTTAATTGTATTGTTTTAAATTTATTTGTAATATGAAAATAATATATGTATATGTATATATATGTATATGTATGTATGTATGTATGTATGTATGTATGTATGTATGTATAGGTATATGTATCTATATATGTATATGTATGTGTGTGTGTGTGTATATGTATATTATTAATCCCATGAGACATATGGTTAACTATAATGATATAAGTAAATAATTAAGAACCAAAACCATGGACAAAATATGGCAAATCATTTACTTTTACCAAAATATAATTCACAAGCTTGGTCCCTGATAAATTAACGCACTAAAAAAGATTATATATATAACTTAAAAAATAAATGAAATCGAACATAGCAGCCCAATGGAGTTTATATGAAGTGAAAGAGATGGCATCAATTCAACCAAATATTTATATGGAACAAAAGAATAACTGTAGGTATAACCCGTTGAACTCGTAATCTAATCAAAGCAAAGCATAAATAACTTAAATATGTGGACCCTAATAAGAAATAGCTATACACGTAAGAGTCAATTCTTGCTTCATTTACTCGCATGCTAATAATAAGCTCTCACCCCATCTATTTATAGATATGTACTGCTACCCATAAACTCAGAACACTCAAGCAAACATTTCATACATGCATAGACTTTGGCATTCTAAAATTCATGCATGCATTCAATAACAACTGTACACTATTATAACTTAAATTATGTACATTTTATTAGGTTATTCAGCCTGCACATCATCAAGATTTACCTCATAGCCTTGAATGATTCACTAATAACAATAGTGTGCAAGAACTTGTTATTACATTAAATTTTGCCTCCAGCGTTCTCATGTGTACAACAATCTCAGTATATCCTTGCCTAACAGCATGCCTTTAAATGTTTAATGGTAAAACTTTGGTGCATGAACTAAGTAATTAGTTTACACATCTAGCCTACTACCCATTTTGTTAAATAAACTTCAGTCATGATTTATCTAAATCTTGTATATATTTTATTTCATTTTCTAGTTCCACGTTTCATTGTCTACCATCCATTGGTTAATTACATAGATACATACTTCCATGCATATACATATGTGTGTGTGTTTTCTTCCTAAAGTAGCTGTTGTTGTTATGTTGGTTAGCTTGGATAAGAAATACTGAAGAATAAAGGGCAAAATGCAAACCTTGAATCCTAAAACAAGGACAAGGCAACAGCCAAAGTGACAACATGAACAAGGCAGCAAAACCAGACAAACATTGATGGTTCAAGCAAATTAAGTTGAAGAATTCAAATCGAAGAATATATTCAAATTGAACAAGTCAAGGCAATAGTAAAATCAAGACCAAATCAGAAATGAAACGCATAAGTGCAGAATAATGCATATGGACAATACATCAGGACATGTAAGCAAATGTGGTGCAAGAGCATCCAAGGCAGCAAAACAAAACAAGTGCACATGGTTCGATCAAAAATCCATGACCAACGTTAAAACTAGAAATCAAAGTTTGAAATTTTCAAAGGCATGGCATAAACGAAAGATATAGGAAATCAATTCCTATATAAACCCATTATTAAATTATATGAGTTAATTTGATCCTCATTTTCAAATTTCATGACATAAAAATTCAAACACACTTGGAATTTATAATTTTCTTCAAACAAATTCAATTTAATTTTTGTATATTTCAAAATTTTATCAACCTAAAATTCAACATAAATTCATGTTTTATTTATAAAAGTATTCCACATTTTCAAAATAGAACCCTTCAAATTAAATAAAAATTTCATATCTTAAATACCAAAATACACAACATTTTACACTTCACGGTTTTGTCAAAATAGCAATTTATATATATATATATATATATGTATGTATGTATGTATGTATGTATGTATGTATGTATGTATGTATGTATGTATGTATGTATGTATGTATGTATGTATGTATATGGACACATGCATACACACGCCCATGTTTACAATTTCCTCTTACAAATAAATTTCTTCAAGTTAATAAATATAATCTCTTATTTTCAAGACTGAAGCAAAAACAAATTTCAAACAACACTTTCCAATATTTTACTTATACATATTTTATTTTTCCTTCATTCAAAACATTCAATTATCACTAAAAATAATTTAAAATTTTGCAAATTATTTATATCTTTCCCCAAACACACACGTCTTATCGAAGTGTCTAAGAACTTCTATCGAATACACATGCACCCGCATTGACAAAAATTCTTAACACACTCAACGGCCAAGTTAACACCATTTTATTTTTAAACTTATATAAATGTTGTGTCACTTATATGCAATATACTAATTCCAATATAACTTTACTAATTCATTTTCAAATCTTTATTTAATACTACACTTATAACTCATATCTTCCAAAAGATTTCTAGTTTAAACATTCTCTTACCTTCCCAAATCATTTAATAATAAGAATAATCAACATTTGCATAAATTATAAAATAATGTGTCGATCAACCTCGTATGAGCGTTTTGGAATCCTTATTAATAATGTTGATCAGAAATGTCGACCAGAATTCTTAAATTACTCTATGGAAGAACTAACACCAAAATAAATCATAAAATATTTCTATTCATTTTTATAAAATCAAATTCATTATTTTTATTAATCATATACTTGTTTGATCATAATACTTATTTTTCAATCTTCCCTGTGGGAATTTCCACTGTATACTAAAAGTAATACTGTATTTAAAATAAAATTGTTGTTTAAGCATTTAATTTAGTAATACATAAAGTTGTAAAACAAACCACAATAACAGGATAAGGAATAATAATGTTAATATATAACGGAAAAATAACAAATACGTCCCTAGATTATTACTCAGTAATCGTCATATACTCCATATGGCCCTTTAGTGTAAATAAAAATCTACCACACACCATCGGAACGGGGACTCTAAGTCTCATCTAATGCCAAGACTTGTGTCTCTTACATATATGATGTATTTTCCAGAACCTGCTCTGGTACCATTTTGTAACACCCCACCTCAAGACCTACATTATCCAAGAGTATCACA
Organism: Allium cepa; assembly: GCA_030765085.1. NCBI lineage: Eukaryota > Viridiplantae > Streptophyta > Magnoliopsida > Asparagales > Amaryllidaceae > Allium > Allium cepa. The sequence goes on along the minus strand of CM060938.1, from coordinate 907,051,043 downwards.
TTGTAATATTATTAGATAATATAGAGAATAAGGGTATATGGTTACATACATGAATATTTTGTTGAAATTTCCAAGGTCCATACATCTCTATGTGGGGGCAACATATGAGATTGGTCAACATATTTTAACAAAAGAAATCTCTTATTGTTACATGCGACAAAACTCATATATGTACCACTCTGCCTCCATTATTTTTCACGATGTTGGACTTATTCTTCTTTTCAATGTGCGCCCACTAGCCACACACAATGCGAGATACCCCAATAGATCTCCACCTTGGCTCGCATCCATCCATGCATCTACCACTATGCCTACTTTGATGCCTGCACCATATTGAGACTTTGTTTCCATGTCATTCCACCAAATCCAACATACCATGAACAAGCTCCACCTTAAGTCTGACTACTTAAGCCTACACTGTTAACCACCACGATTTACAGATCTCTTGCGTATTGTCCATTGTCTTAGGCATTACCATCGGCTCTGATACCAAATTAACTAAATTAAAGAAGAAAATTAACAGAGGAAGAATAACGGAAGTTTAGGAAAATAACCACGAATACTGATCTATCTTTATTCTCTTTTAAAAAAATGAAAGTTAACAAATGTTAAATAGACTACTAGCTGCCAACTAGTATCCACAAATATATCCACTAATTAAGGCTACTAACCTGCTAGCCCACTAATTAACATGTGAGATAATTAACAACTCGTAACAAATTGAATAAAAAATTCCTAATATCAATAAAGTAAGTTTGACTTAGTTTTCAACACCACCCCTTAATTCAAAATTTCATAGACCCAGTTGCTCCGTGAAGAATTGATGCTTGGCTTCTCCGAGAGACCATGTAAAGTTATCAACTTCTTGTTCAGTTATGCCATTGAATTTTAGAACAGTTTTTTCTTCAGCAACTAGATTTTGAATGAAGCGGTGCTGCACATCAATGTGCTTTGTTCTGGCATGGAAAGCTGGATTCTTCATCATTGTGATAGTGGATCGATTAGCATAGAAGATTTCAGTAACCTCCTTTTGTTCAAGGTCAAGATCAAAAAGCAATTTCCTTAACCATAAAGCTTGTCTTATTGCTGCATTTGCTTCCACATATTCTGTCTCTGATAATGATAAAGCAATTGTCTCTTGCTTCTTTGAACTCCAAGTTACTACACCTGATCTAAATCTAAATACATTACCAGAAGTACTCTTTCAATCATCTATGGATCCAAACCAATCACTATCAGTGAAACAGGTTAACTTGAAGTTTGGGACCTCGGCATACCAAATCCCATAATTCACCATTCCTACAACGTAACGGAGAATTCTCTTTACTACACCGAAGTGTTGCTTAGTAAAAGAATGCATATACCTAGACACAACACTTGCACAAAAATAAATATCAGGTCTAGTGTGTGTTAAGTAGTTTAAACAACCTACTAAGCTTCGAAACAGTGTCGGATCAGCCCTTCCACTCCCATCTTCTTTTTGTAGCTTCTCATTTATGTTCATAAGAGACGCAGCAGCCACACAATTACTTAGCTGAGATTTCTTCAAAAGATCATTAGCATACTTCTTTTGACAAATGAAAATGCCATCTTTTCCTTGCTTCACTTCTAACCTCAAAATATATTGCAGAAGACCCAATCTGTCATCTCAAAGGTCTTCATCATGCTGAACTTAAACTCGTCAATCAACAACTTTGAAGAGCCAAAATATATCATATCATCAACATATAAACAAACCACCATAAAGTCAAATTCACCTGTCCTTTTAAAATAGAGAGTGGGCTCATTTTCACTTCTTATGAATCCATTGTTTACAAAAAAAGAATCAATTTTGTTGTACCATGCACGCAGGGCTTACTTCAACCCGTAAATTGCCTTTTTCAACCTATAAACTTTGCTTTCAGAGCCATCAATGACAAATCCCTCAAGTTAGGAAACATAAACCTCCTCTAGTAGCTCTCCGTTCAAAACGCAGACTTCACATCAAGCTGAAATACAGGTAGATGCAGTTGTGCAGCGAGTGCCAAAACAATTCTAACAGTTTCAAAATGAGCTACATGAGAAAAGGTTTCCTCGAAATCAGTACCTTCTTGTTGTGCATAACCCTTCACAACAATTTGAGCCTTGTGCATCTGAGTGCTCCCATCAAAATTGTACTTTGTGTGAAATACCCATTTCAGCCCAATTACTTTTCTCCCTTCAGGAATATCAACTAGCTCGCAAGTTGCATTTTTCTCAATAGATTGCATTTTCTATGCCATAGCATTCTGCCATTCGACTTTATCTGCAGCTTCTTCATAATAACTTAGATCAAAAGATAATAATGCAAAATCACAAGACGTTGTTCATGATTCAACAGGCGATGGATGATGAAATTTTTCCTCGAATTGCAGTGATGACCACTTCTCATGAGGCATGGGAGACTCTGAAGCAAGAGTTTATGGGAGACGAGAAGGTAATTATTATTAAGTTACAAGCTCTGCGTAGAGATTTTGAGACTTTGGTTACGTAAGATAAAGAATCTATTATTGAAGCTTATTTGTCTAGGGTTTCTGGAATTGTGAATCATATGAAATCCTACGGCGAAAATAAATAGTGAAAGTGTGGTGAATATGGTTTTGAGAAGTTTACCTACAAAATTTGATCATGTTGTGGCTGCCATTGGGAAATCAAAATACTTATCCGTCTATACATTTGATGAACTGATGGGATCTTTGCAAGCACATAAGATTAGCCTTAATAGATCTAGTGAAAAGGAGGAGGAAAAGGCTTTTCAAGCAAAGGAAGGTTTTTCAGATAAAGGAAGATCTGACAGTTCAAGAACTAGAGGTCGAGGAAGAGGAGGATTTTGGGGTTGAGGCCGCAGTGGTGGTCGAGGCAGAGGCCAATTTGGTGACTCTTGTAGAGGACAAAATGAAGGTCCATGGCAATCTTGAAGTCAGATTCAGTATCATCATTGCAAGAAGTATTGTCACAGGGAAGCAGATTATTGGAGCAAGCAGAAAGCTGATCAGAATTCAGTCAATTTTACAGAAAACGTTGATATAGAAAGTAAGTTGTTTATTGCTTAATCACCCGATTCAAATAATGCTAATGATATTTGGTATATCGGTAGCGGTTTCTTTAATCACGTGTCCAGTTCAAGGCCTTTATTAAGGATCTTGATGAGTCTGTAAAGAGTGAGCTCCGACTTGGTGATGACAAACAGATTTGAATTGAAGGGAAGGGAACGATTGCCATCAAAACCGTTGAAGGTAGTGTTAAATTAATTTTTGATGTGCAATTTATGTCCGGCTTAGCTCATAATCTGTTAAGTGTTGGGCAATTGCTTGGCAGTGGCTATTTAGTTCCATTTGATGATGAGCTATGCAGAATATGTGATAAGATATCTGGTCAAATTGTTGTTGTTGTTATTATGGTAAGAAACAAGATGTTTCCCTTTGATGTGTCAAGTAGTGTGACTAGAGCCTTAATTGTTAATGCTAGGTTATGGCATTTACGTTATGGTCATCTGAATGTATATGGGTTGAGAATCCTCAGTCAAAAGGAGATGGTAATTGGAATACCAAAAATTGATGAGCTTGCTTTGTGTGAAGGGTGTATTTATGGAAAGAAGGTAAAAATCATTTCCGAGTGGCAATTCTTGGAGAGCATCAGAATGTCTTGAGCTTATGCATGCTGATTTGTATGGGCCAATGCAAACAGAATCGCTTGGTGGAAGCAAATATTTTTTTTGTTCACTGATGATTACAGTCGTATGAGTTGGGTGTATTTTATGAAATTAAAGTCTGAAAGCTTTGAGAATTTCAGGAAATTCAAAGCTATGGTTGAGAGGCAAAGTGGCAGAAAGTTGAAAGTTCTCAGAACTGATCGTGGAGGTGAGTTTACATCTACAGCATTTTCAGAATTTTATAATGAGCATGGTATTCGAGAGAGTTGACCGCACCATACATACTTGAGCAAAATGCAAGACACCCTAATATATTTCCTTGAACTAACACTAATATGTATTAAACATCAAGTAAATATCTCTATTATACATACACAGTATCGGTACAAAATAATAAAAATGCATGCCTCCAGGACAGAACAATATATAATATACAATAATAGCAGAGAATACAAAGTCAGTCACAATGATAATATATAATACATAAGTTACAATAATGTTATAAGAATACAATACAACTCAATGTCAATAATATATACATATTGTGAATCAATGTCTTTTGAATATTAGACAACATCTTAATTGATCTCCCTTAAGCCCACTAAAACAAATGCAAGCCAAGTCGTCCCTATACCTGAAATGCTTCGGACAAACCCGAGCATTATATAAATAAAACGCGGATCAGACTATATCTAAATCAACGGTAAATAACATATAACATATATAATATCAACAAATAAGTAATATATAGGCATGATATAAATCTATGTAGTTAAAATATCACAAATTGTCACAAATAGATAATATAACATCAAATATCACAAATTGTCTCAAATAGACAGTATAACATCAAATATCATAAAACCATACATAAAGATGTCATCACTCATATAATAAAACGCATCAAAGCAAAATCAATAAGTCAACATTGATTGGGTGAATCATAAGCATCTAAAATTTGGAATCCATCACCAAATCTAGAATCCATCAATAATAAGATATACTTAAGTAACATTTGGTAATGAAAAGGAAATGCCACAATTCAGTCTAATATTGTAAATATCATTATCAAATCAATAAAATCAATAAGTAAGATTTGAGCCAGCCTGAAAAAAAATCATATATCTCGACCCACGGTCCTTGGAGAGGCGAGATGGTCGACTGAATGAATTAAGAGAAATAAATGGCAAGTCAATAATAAATAGGTCATCTTCCTAAGAAGGATATGGGGGTACTCTAGACACAGTCTCAAGTATAATCCCATCTATACATAGTATATGTCTATCTACTACCCACATATATACACATACACCCCCATATTCCGGAACCAGATAGGAGATTGATAGCACATCTACTTGCTCCATGAGCCACACGTGGTCCATATGCCATGACTCCTACGGTCATCGATTACGATTACCTCTCCCCTCTCTTATTGTGATAATGATCCACCATAGGCTCGATAAGGCCTAAACTCTTCGCCCACGACTACGACATGTGCCCTAATATGGTAATTGACTACTGGCCTATGCGACACAAGGGGCAACAAAACTACCAATCTCATGATTCGCATTGAATACTATAACTAACAATAGTGTTGTATATCTGGGGTGCGACCTTACAATCAGGCTACCAGCGTGGATAATTAGCCAATCTGGTTCACTCCCAAAACATAAAAGGACGCGGATAACAGTAAATAAACATATAATGCACACAAGCTATGTGGCTAACAAGTAGCCTCCATACGTTCTCATTGCGACGAGTCACCCACACACTACATACCCTAATATAAGTGTCATCCATGAGCAAAGAACAAATAAATTAATAATAGAATGGCGTCTTATACTACTGCATGTTCCTAGTCCATTTGTACAGTGCTTATATATCACACTCTTCCTTTTTTATTCTATATAACGAGTCCAAAGAGTAATCGAAAAAGTATTATTGAAAATCTCATACTAGACAATATCACTAAACCGTTTATTCAAATTTCTCACCACATAAAATACCTATTAATAAACCAAATTGAAATGATGTCATCACTGCATTATATTGGAAGTCAAGACAACTCATCATCAATCCGAATCACTCATGTCATTGGAATCAATAATAAGAAGATAAGAAATCAGAAACTAATATAGAAAGAAAGATTATTCAATTAAATAAATAAAATAGTACTTTGTTATAAAAAGCTCAAAAAAACAATAATTTTATATAACAAAATAATTACTAGTAGATGAATAATATATATATATATATATATATATATATATATATCATAGAATTAATTGAATAATTAACTAAATCAAAATCAATGGGAATTTAAAAATGAAAAGAGTTGGAAAACATAGAAAACCAATATTTGAGATTATTCTAAAGTAAATAATTAGATATAGTGATCTAATGTAGTATTTAAATATACTTATTACCCATATTTATCCATTGGTTCATTTTACATTTTAATATTTTATTATATATAAACATAATTGCATATTAGTATTTTGCTCACACTTTCATTTACATAACATAAAGGAAACAAGCATTTCATTAAATAACATGCATACATACATATGAAAACCAAGAAACCTAGCACGCCTTGTCTATAATGAAGTCGACACACAACTTGCAAATGAAAAGTGAATATTCTCCAGTTTATATATTTATTTATTTTTAAGCGGACACAAAATTTCTGATTGTAATGAACAACATACACATAGTAACCTTTGCATATTCACTCCATAAGCATAGTATCTCACCCAAACCAATATACATACTAATCAAAATGTACTACATAGGTATATACGAATGCATATTTTCACACTTTTTCACCTACAAGAACCCAATTGTTCATATATAAATGTTTATAGCAGCAAGTAAAAGCACAAAACACATGTATGTATAAAAATGTGCATAGACATAAAAATAAAATTATAAAATATATTAAAGATTATAAGGCCATTGGAATATATATATATATATATAAAGAAGAAGAAAACCTTGATTTTAGTAAAAGAATACCCTCATTAAACCAAATAGATGTTGACATAGCATAAGATTAAACGTAAGATTAAATTATAGTTATTTATATCAGCTAACAATTTAGTATAACAAAATCAAAACAAAGAATTTATGAGTATATATAAGGCAAACCATTCAAAGGATGCGGTTTTCAAGTAGGAAAAATAAACAGAGGAGAAGTCCTTAAGCATAGTATTAATATGTTCTAATCTCAAATAATCAACAACAGCTCAAAATATTTATACACTAACATATACTAGGCAATATCGCAATGATATCGCAGGGCCTAAACATCAGATCGCACGCAAATAACAAGGTAGATACCCACACATGTAAAACAAATTCGCTTGGTGTAAAGTGGCGAGAGCAGTCGGCCATCGGACGACTGGTCTCTAGCAAGGGCAACTAGCTACTCTCCTATTACGGGCGACACTCCCAACTCGTCCACCCATTCCATTTATTTCAACGTGTTTACAACCATGAAACAATCAATTCGTGCATATAGGTAAATGTGAGAGTTTGTGTATCATTACCTAATTAAAAATAGTTTATTGAGTGGAACACTAACCTAACTCTTGCATTTTTTCCTTCGATTGCCTGCCCATGAGCACTCATCCAATCAACGTCTTGGGGAATCTTCGAGCACTCCCTTATGTGAGAACACATCGAACTAGACAGTCGCATATTTGATTTTAAGAATGCAAATTTATTTTAGGGTGTAGTTTGATTTTTGCTTGAGAGTAGAATTTAGAGATGAAAACCAATTTTATAGAAGATTTTTCCAAAAAGTCATTTTTGATGATATATTTATAAATGAGGAAGAAAGGTTTTGAAGAATGAAGATTCTAGGGTTGGAAAACTCATGAAGGTGAGGTTAGATTTTGATTAATGGGCTAATAAGAAGTTCGGGCTTTGGCCTTGATACATAAATATATTTGTATTTTTCTTTTATTCTAAAACTAAATTCCATTCAATTTATGTAAATAAAAATTCCTAATTAAAGTTTCTTTTACATTAAGTCAATAATATATACATAAGCACGTCACTTATAAAATATTATATATATATATATATATATGTATATATATATATATTAACTTATGTAAATTCAATCATCTTATTTTGCAAAGCCCAATTTATATAATAAATCCTTAAATTACAATCTTATTAAATAAATTATTATTACTAGCTTAAATTAATTATCACCAAAAATCAGGTTGTTAATCCATTCTTGGGCATTGAGACTTTTGTCGATGCTAGAGCTGTGAGTGAATATTTGAACTTATAGGTTTAACATATGAGGTTAAGAGGAAGCTTGATATGGGACAGCTACAGTAAGAGGCTCTCAGTTGATGGAAGGTTGTTGAGGCTAAGAATGATGGTGGTTTCGTGACTTACAGAGAGTTTAGGCGTGGGTTTGAGATGAAGTTCTTATCGCAGGTTAAGGAGCGAGTTATGTTAGAGAAGTTTATAAATTTGAAGTAGGGTGATTTTTTCGGTTAAAGAATATATTTAGCAGTTTAATGAGCTTGCAAGGTTTGGGTTTGATTTGATTAATACCATGCACAAGAAGGCGCTCGAGCTTGCTAAGGGTTTGAATCAACCACTATAGGGCTTAGTAGTGAGCCATATTCCTATGGGAGCTACTTATGAGGGTCTGATTGAGATGTCATTTCTCACTTATGTTGCTAAGAAGGTGGAAGAGGTTGGAAAGGCTGAAGTGAAGAATTTTTAGAAAGTGAAGAAGAAAGGTGGGCCTCTACCTAAAGGGAAGATTCAGAAGGAGTTGAAGTGATATAGGCATGGGAAGGGAGGGCACCTTATTAAGGATTGTTCGCTACCAAGATGAAGTGCTTCAGTTGTAATCAAGTTAGGCATATTAAGAGGTGCCCAACACCATCCAGAGCTACTTCTTTGGCTTCTACTCAAGTGGTTATGGCTTATGCTATAGAGGCCGTTCCCACTTCCAAGGTCCAGTGAACACTAGATAAAGAGAGGAAGGTGGCGATTGAAGGTATGTTATCTCGTTTTGTCTTTCTATTCATACTTTATTTGATATCGGGCTTCCCATTCTTTTATCTCTGTTAGACTTGTTGATTACTTGCACTTAGACACTAGTATTGTCATGGATCTAACTGTTATGTCAAATGTCATTAGGGGATTGACTTATTTGTCTATGATATGTCGAGATTTGAGGTTGATGATTCTAGGAGTTGAGTTTTAGTGTGATGCCTATATGTCCTAGGATTCTCTGGTTTTGGGTTGGTACCGAGCATGAATTGGATCTCCATGTATAAGGCTATACTGGACTATGATAGGAAGACTATTAGACTAGGCACTTGTAGTGGGCATAGCTTAGAGGTTTATTGTGATCCACTAGGATCAGTTATGTTGAGCTACCTTTATTCCTTAGACCTACCATAGAATGAGATTTTTTATGTCCCAATAGTTAGGAAATTTCCAGATGTATTTTCTAAGGTTGCTAGTTTCCATCCCAAAGAGAGATCGAGTTTATGATCTATCTAGTAGACAATGCTCGACCAATTGCATTGCTTTTGAGGTATGTAGCTCCAAAAGAACGATGTGAATTGAATAAGGATGTGAATGAGTTGTTGGAGAAGGGCTTCATTAGAGGAGTATTTTTTTTAGTGGGGGTGCCATTCGTCTTTACCACCAAGGCAGATGGTTCCCTCAAATTCGGCATTTATTACTTAGAGCTGAATAAGCTGATAAAGAAGAACCGCTATCATTTTCCCAACATAGATGATCTCTTCGATCAGTTGGTTGGAGCGAGAGTGTTTTCCCACGTTGACTTTGCCATTGGTTTCCATCAGTTGAGAGTAGCTGAGGATAGTATTAAGAAGACAACATTTAGGATTCTCGATGGGTTATATGATTGGTTAGTCATGCCTTTTAAGCCAACCAATGCTCCTGCTTATTTGTTGATTTGAAGAGCATAGCGTTTCAGAAGTTGCTGAATAAGTTTGCAGTAGTATTTATGGAGGACATCTTGGTATATTCGAAGAGTAGAGAGGAGCATGACTTGCATTTAGAGGAAGTGATTAGGACCCTCCAAGCCCATAAGCTTAAGGCTAAGGTTTCAAAATTCCACTTTTGGAGGGATGAGGATCGCTTTTTGGGGCACGTTGTTTAAGAGAGTGGGTTGGCTGTGGACCCTAAAAAGGTTGCGACGGTGTAGGATTGGCATGTCCTCAAGAATTCCATAGAAGCAAGGAGTTATCTTGGTATTACAAGTTATTATAGGAAGTTCATTAAGGACTTCGCTAAGATATCTACCTCATTGACTCACCTCACTAGGAAGAATTTAATCTTGTCATGGGATGCTAAGTGAAAGGATGATTTTATTAGGTTGAAAAAGGTTTTGACCAGTGCATCTGTATTGGTGTTATTTGATGGGAGTAAATGTTTTATGGTTTATGCTGATGCTTATGGTACGGGGCTTGGAGCAGTGTTGATGTAGGGGGTAGAGTTGTACATTATGCAAATAGGCAGTTGAAGACCCATGAGAGGAACTATCCAACGCATGATCTTCAGTTGGAAGTTATAGTCTTTGCTCTTAAGTCTTGGATACATTATTTTGTGGGTGAGAAATTTGAGCTTTTTACAGGCCACAAGTCCTAGAAGTACTTTTTCTCCCAAAAGGACTTGAATTTGAGGCAGCAGATATGGATGAAGTTCTTAACCTTATATGACTTTGATATTTCTTATACTTCGGGCAAGAGGAATATTGTAGCGGATGCATTGAGTTGGCAGAGAGCTATACTGAGTCCTTTATTTTTGGAGTGGGGACATCTGGAGTATATTTCCTCCTTTGACTTTAGGCCATCATCCGTTATTAAATCTGGATTGTTAGCAGCCCTGTATGTTCAATTGGACTTGATGGAGTAGATTGGATCTTGATAGAGGGAGGATGGTGAGCTGGCAGAACTTTTGGATAAATTTAGACGGCGGAGATTCATCTTAGGCATCATGCCGTAGACTCGAGAGGATGGTTGAGAGGGATAGTAGGCTATGTGTTCCTCGTGGAGCTAAGATGTACTGCTCTAGGTTGACCATTCTTCCTAGTGGAGCTAAGATGTGTTGGGATATGAGGAGAATTTTCTTTTGGTATGGAACAAAGAAGAAAGTGGTGGAATATGTAGCCATATGTATGACTTGCCCGATAATAAAGGCGAAGTAGAATAAGCCTAGTTGATTTTTGCAGTAGTTGGACATTCCATAGTAGAAGTGAGAGAGCATTTCTATGGACTTCATAGATGGATTACCCAGATCTAAGAAAGGGAATGAGAGCATTGGGTCATCGCGGATAGATTGACCAAGTGCATCTATTTTGTACCGGTGAGAAGCACTAGGACAATAGCTTCATTAGCAGCTTTACATATATGTTAAGGAGGTGGTTAGACTTTATAGAGTATCTACATATATAGTTAGTGATAGAGATCCACTCTTCCAATGAGTTTTGGAGGAGTCTAAAGAAGGCTTTAGTGACAGAGTTGAGCTTGAGTATAGCATATCATACACAGACTTACGGTCAGACAGAGAGGGTGAATCGAGTTTTGGAGAATTTACTTAGGATATATATCCTTGATTTTGGAGGATCTTGGAAGGATCATTTGCTACTAGTAGAGTATGCCTACGATAATAGCTACCAAGTTAGCATAAATTAGCACCATTTGAGGGTTTAGATGGCAGACCTTATAGATCTCTATCATGTTGGTGGGACACTACAAATAGGATTATCTTGGGGCCTAATATGATTAGGGACACTTTAGAGAGGGTGGACTTGATTTGGAAGATGATGAGGACAGCTTAGGACTGACAGAAGTCTTATGCAGATAGGTGGCGCTCTGTGTTCGAGTTTACGGTTGGGGAGATGGTATTGTAAAGGTCTCGCTCTTGAGATATGAGATGATATTTGGGACTTCAGGGAAGCTAGATTCGAAGTTTGTTGGACCATTCCCAATTGTGACTAGGATTGGGAGATTGGCTTATAGATTTAGACTTCAGGAGAAGTTGATGGGGGTGCGTGATGTTTCCCATGTTTCGCACTTGCAAAAGTGTTTACATGATTCAACTATTGTAGTTGAGGATACAAGTTTAGTTTGAGGTTAAGGTGGAGCATGAGTCACTTTTTCTCCGTATATCGACCCACATCTTGGAGCACGACACTAAGCATCTCCATAATAAGGAGATCATATTAGTTAAGGTTCATGCAAAGATGACCCAACCGAGAGTGCATGGAAGCTCGAGGAGAGGTTTCGAGCTTTTCCCCCATACCATTTTTGTAGTACATCTCACATTGTGATCTTTCTTTAGTTAGATCCTTGGAGGGAGGTAAACTATTTTAAGTAGAGACATTTGGATAATAGGTATGGTTGTAAACAGGCCAATGAGGCATGTTATGGTTGATGGATGCTGTTGGATATACATGGACGTTTATGGATGCAAGTGGTTGCATTGCTTGCACTAGGATATTGGGTCCCTCCGGCATACACATTCATACATTATGCATATTGCTTGTTGAGTTTGGTTGTTATCCAAGGAAGATTTTTGCATATGGATGTTGCATTCAGATGTATGATTGAGAATACATGTATGGTTATTTGTTATTTTAAGACTTTCATACATTTGGATGCATGACATAAACATACTTACATAAACAGGAGGTCGACTGAATCTATAGACCAGCTACCCTTTTGCATTGGTTAAGTTTATGAGCATTCCATGCTGTATAATTACATAATTGCATTAGAATTAATAAGGATTTTGGTTGCCATGGATGATGGATGAGTAGAAGGATGTAGATTTTGTTGCTGGTTATTATTTGCATTCTTCTATCTTGAAAGATTTCGAGGACGAAATCCTTCAAGGGGGGAGAATGTAACACCCCATGATTTTGCCATAAATAAATAAGGAATATATTTAAAATATAAGAACGAATCTAAAATAAATTTCACAAACATCCGAAATTGACTATGGGACATGCACCATTGTGTCCGCAGTAATTTTCTAGATAATTTTCATATATAACTTGTTGAGATCTGAGCTAAAACGAAAATGTTATAAAAGTTTGAATAATAAGAAATTAAAAAGAAAAAAAGTGTGTAAAAAAATAAAACACTAGGCCAGGTCGACCATAGAAGGCCCAGGTTGACCATGGGTGGGGAATGTTCCCAAGGGCGGTCGACCCGAGCTAGTGTCGATCTGTGGGTCGTGACTTGGAGTTGGTTTGTTTCATGCGTTCAAGATCGTTGCATGTTGGACACGATTTTGATGACGAACGAGGTGATTTTGGATTGGAAGTGACAGTAGTGAGTTGAGGTGCACTCCCATAAATTGATAGTTAGGGATAACATAAAACCTAATTTTCTAAATTACACCAAAGCTATGTCAAAATAAAACATCAAACTCTAGTTTCCCAAATAAATTTTCAAATCCCACTTTTATTCTAAATCTCAACCTAAATTAAAATAAAAGGAGATCTAGTAATTAGAGGAGAGACCTAAGCAAATATATGTGAGAAAGCTTATAGTGTAAGAAGCAAACCTAAAGCATATGACAAAGGTGAGTTGGCACAAATTTTACAAGTTAATTAAATTAATTGATTTTAATTTGTACTCTATGTTGATTTGATGTTAACTCAAAAATTAATCCATTGAAGTATTAAATTGGAAATCCGAAATAATTGATCTTTTTATTCAATAGTGATTCAGATATGTATGATGCAAAACCATAAATCATATGCTAGAATTAGATTTGACGCCTATAATTTGAGAATTGAAATAATGTAAATGTTGCGGTAAAAGTACTAAAATTAAAACAAATAGATTAGCCCTATTGAAATAAAACTAACGGATTATGTCTGATAATAGAATTAAATGGATTAAGTCTGATAAATTAATGAATGGATCAAGTCTGATAATTGAAGAAAATGGATTAAGTTTGATAATCGAATGAAATTGATTTAAGACTGATAATTGAATGAAATAGATTAATTTGCTTAAAACAAGTAAATTGAAAGAAGTCTGGGTTGTAGGCAATCGATCTAAGACTAGCGTAGGTTGATTGTAGTAAGTCACTTTAGACATTGCAGACTGTTTGGGGCCTTGAGATGATAGGTGTACGAGCCTTGTTTCCTAAATTGTTTGACTGGCATAGACACACTTAGGTGTTCTTATTTGAGGTGAAGGACTTAGTTCGCGATTTCATACATAGAATATGATGTAAGTGTAGTGGAGGCGTGCAACTTATGTTGCGAAATATGTGCACAGGTATTGAAATCGGATTGCTGATTGTAAGTCACGGTTGTTGGGATCAGATTTCCGATCATTAGTCGAGGTATTAGGATCGGAGGCTGTGCTGATTGTGGACATTCCCATGGGCCCATGTCGGCATAGACGTTGAAAGCTAGGTTGTTTCCAATACCATGAGGATTTAGATGCCGTAACTCCTGGGGGTACATAAGACATATTTTGCCACCAGGTTCAAGGGTTGGACATGAGTGCATACGATGGGCCACTATGCAAGTTTTCATCCGTGCCTTCCTCTCCAAGCCTAGTGTGAGATAAAGAGGGATAGTAGTTCCCCAAAGCTTAACGATCATTAGGTGATGTGCAATCTGTTGTTATACCATGATGTTAGGCTGTGACCATTGATATGTGACCTTAGGCATGCGACCTTAGGTGCAAGGATACTGTACAGACACTATATATATATATATATATATATATATATATATATATATATATATATATTCTAGAGTAGACTTGCAGTCAATTGTACTTAATTTTCTTTTTAGTCTTGTTCTCATTTATTAGACTTTATGTCTGACCCATTCTATTTTTCCCTACCATAGATGGCCAGAGTAGCCGTATACAGTTCCATTGCTACCATCGAACTATCGTGCTTGAGTCTAGTTCTGTCGCATCCTTTATTATGTATTTCCTATCGGCACATTTGCTCTTTCAGTACTTTGCTTATGAGAGATTATTTTTATGATACTTTGACATTGATATGTATTGATGGTTTAATGAGACTACGTATTATAATATTTTGAGATCTTGATATTTTGATGCTTTGAGATCTTTTTTACTACTGTGTTTTTGAAATTATCCATATATCTGATATTATGTTTCCGTTGTGATGACGTTTAGATTAGATAGATTATATCTTCTATGATATCTTAGCTCCATGATATTTCTTCTTACTTAAACCGGTGATCCATATTTCTTAATATGGTGATATTTGACATGTCAAGGGATGCAGGTTGTCGCATTAAGTGCCACATTTAGCAGCTTCAAAAAGTGAGAAATTGGGACGTCACTAAGTGTAATATTATTCCATCTCGTTGCATGACTTTACTTAGTTACGCGGATTCTGCAAAGCCAAAGAAATGGGAGCAAATTTCCTGAATCCATTCTACTTGGCTTACACGAGGCCCATGTTTGACCTCGACTTTACCTCAACCATTAAAACGTCTGAATAATATACTTAGATGCCTAACCATAGATTAGTCGCCGGTATTTTGGTCAAAATGTCCAACTAACTATAGAAAAATAAGCTCTAGGTTTTCAAACTGCCGACCATCTATCTAGATGTCCCATATGATTGTAGACATCTGAATAGGGTCTAGAAGTCTAAATCAACTCATTATTGCACCATTTCCTTTCCTTTTCGCACTGTAAACAATAAAAATGTCAAGTTTATTATTCAGATGTCTAACCGAGGTGTTTTTCCTTTTGTCATTTTTAATATTTTACTTTTATTTATTTGTTCATTTTTGTTACCGACTTATGTATGTTTGAAAGGTTCAGTTTGTAACAAGCATTTCAAACGCAAAATTTAGTTTCATTCATAATCAACACCGTATTATTTACCCGTTCGATTTTATATGCATTCAGTCATTTAACTATGCACATATATCAAAATTTATAGAATCATATCTAATTGAATTTTCTAGGTGTATGTGTAGATATACTTTTAATCTCGTAAATAAAGTAAAGCATTCCTCATAATCTAGATCTATGTAGTTTTAAAAGTAAATCAATTTCAATAATGTCCGCTTAGATTGGTGTAGATTGGATCTACTAAATTCCATGAATTTACATAGCTAAAATTATTACTAGGGTTTTTCCAACACTTAAGAACCGATGGATATAAACGTGTTGGCAATCAAAATTTAAAGTTGCTAATTCAACGAATTCAAATCCAAAGTTCGTATATTTATTTTAGATAGATGAATAAAATAAATATAGCTACTTGTTTTACGACATAGACGCATGGTAATAGATTCACTCAATTTTAAAGAGTTTGCGAAGAAAACCCTTTTCTAATTCGGTTCGAATTCGCGTTTCTCTTCCAAGATTGTTGTTGTTTTGATTTCGCTTCTCTTTGTAATTTGAGTTGCATATTCCACTCAATTTTTTTCTTTAAAATTTGAATTGGTTTTGTTTGGTTTTTGAAGTAGAGATTAGAAAATGATGTCAGGATCTAGAAGAAGAAAATGAGATATGTGGAGGGGAGGATTTTGAGTGGAGAATTATATATATTGTCAATAATTAAATCGGAGTTTTGGTAAAAAAATAATAAATTAATTTTAGATAAATTTTACAAAAGCGTCGGAAACAACTAAGGAATAAAAGAAATTTGGAATTGGTTACATACCTCGATGGACCTTGCCGGGCCTGAAGTGAATTTGGAAGTGGCAGCAAGGGTTGGAATCCGGACTTTGATTCTTCCGTATAAATTCTTTATTCATTCACGACAGACGCCATGGCAACGTTAGGGTTTCATTCCATATGCCCTCCTGCTTCCCCTCAGATTTACCATCCAATGTTTTTTATTCTCTTCCATTCAAATCAAAATCTACAACAGCATGCAGAAAGGTGGACCGGCTGGATCAATTACCTTCAAAACTGCATTCTCCGACGTTGGCTCTTCTTAACAGGTTTTTATATCTGTAAAAGATGGTATCCGCCGTCACAGGTATGTTTCTAATTTCCAATTATTGCTTCAGAATGGAAGATTCTGAGTCTGTCTTCTGGGATTGATTTACTTCTGGCACACGTATGGATTTTCAAAATCATAAAGTAGGATTAAATAACTCAAACGATTCATTTTTGAACGGATGTACATGCTTAGATGTTAGAAATTTGGCTCTGTCTAGATCATCAACTAACATTTCAGTATATAAAAGCCTAAATTCGTCTATCTATTTCTAGTTCTAGTATTATTATTTTTGTATTTCCATGTTTGATTTTTTTTTTAAGTCTCTGCATTTTATTTCAAGGTGATTTTTTTAGAGCAATCTCTTATCATTGGTTCAATATGAGAAAATAATTACTATGTGTTTCATATATCGCGCAATAGCATCACGTCTGTAGTTATTATATAGACAAGATATGTTTTTGTCTGTACTTACGCATGCATGCGAGTGCATAGAGGTCTTTCTGTGAATGCAGTAAACTTCAAAGTTTAAAGTAGGATAAGTGAATACAGTATACAAATTATTAAGAGGCCAACGCATGGTCATGCACAACAAGCATTCCGCGCAATGAGAGATACACTATGCATTATGTCCACATATTGTTGTATTTGTTATGCATCTGACATGTATCAGTTAGCATATTTTTTGTTTTTGTTTTTGTTTAACTGAACAACTAAATTTTAAAGTGTGATTTCTTTTTGTTTTCATTGTTATATTACAGAGGTACTTCTATGGCATGCATGTTGGCTAACAACATCAACGGAGAATTATTGTTCAGTGTCAAGTACACCTATTTTATTTTTGCTTACAAATGCTATTAGAGTCACTCAGATTATTTAACCGAGCATTTAACAATAGTGTTGATGGAAAGAATAGGCCACTTTTATGCTCCGACTGATTATATGCATTTTCAGTAATCTATATAAACGTTATTCTAGCTATAGATTCTAGTATAATTCAGCTTCGTAGTTTCCTCCATGATTAGTTTTTCTAGAAAATATGGCTATTCGCCCAAGGATTATATTGAATGCATAACTCACTGTAGTTTTTGACTATAAGATCGGTTTTAAAAACCTTTTTTATAAGTGATAATAGGTTGTTAAAGCTATATTCAAAGATATATGCCAGAGCTAGCAGCAAATGACAAAAGCAATTAATTATATCAAAACCACTAAGTTGCAAGATATGAGATAGGTAAATTTTGAATAAGCAAAACAATAAATATTTTGTATTCTAACCATGAAAAATTAATGTGATAAAGAAGCCTAAAAGTTAACAATACGAAAACAGGGTTCCTACATCCATTCTCAGTTTCAGTTTAGTGATCACAGCTGCAACACGGCATCCCATTGCTAGATTCAACGTCTATAATCCAATAGATTGTTCAACTTTACGTATTATGGCATTAAGTGATGTTTATCAATAGCTGCCAAAGTTATGCTACCGTTACTTTCATTCCTTGGATAAATCTACAATTGTGTGTTTTACGTGAACCCAAAACCTTGTTATAAGCACTTCTACAAATCTATAACCAAGTGATAAGCAGAAGAAAATTAACATACTGATTTCTAAATGTAGGTGACATGCATATTCTATCGGCTTCATACGATTGTAACTGCTAAGATCAACATTTGAATGTAGGAAAAAACCCAAAAACAACGCTTGTAATAAAAAAAATGTAATAAAATGGTAGTATCATAAATTTGAGTTGCAAACTTGCATCATCTATCATAGAAGAATTATTTAATCCTCTAAAAAGATCGTTGAGAATTTTGATACTAGATTAATGGTACATCACTTGCTCCATTTTCGAGTTCTTCTGCTGAAGGTTCTGGATTGCAGGATCAGTTTGCAGGCAGTGTATCTGCGAGCCTAATGACATGCATTTTCCTTAATGGGTTTCGGCTGCAAACATAGACTGGTGGCTATGTACGAAACACCATCGTTGACGGTTGCAAGAAAATTAAAGGGGACACAAAGGAGATAACATGGATGTGGTCTGTAGGCTGTATATTTGGTATGTCACATTTCTATATCATGTTCGTTTATTAATGGTTATTTTTATATCAAGGCATTAGTTAATTTGTGCTATTATTTATGTTTTAGCTGAACTGGTTACAGCACAGCCACTGTTTGGTGGAGACTCTGAATTGCAACAGCTCCTCCATATTTTCAAGTATATGATTTTGTCTAATTCGCTTCACTTATCAATGCAAATATATGTGCATATTACTATATATTTGTGGTATAATCATGATATGAACTATTGGGAGCACCAACTCAAGTCATTATCAGCAGTTGTTCCAAATTTAGATACCATGGGACTTGTCTTCTTTCTGTAAGTCTCAATCTAGTATTTACTTTCTTATATATTATTGGCAGAATCTGAAGTAACTTAATATTCGCAAGTTCTAAATTTATTGAATCCGTTGAATGTAGAAATTGTTGCAATACGAGCTTGCGAAAAGAATTTCTGCAAAAAATGCAATGGAGCATCCCTATTTTGACAGCTTAGATAAAGCAAACTTGTAACCCAAGCTTCTGATTGTTATCCAATGTTGCTTCACTTGGTCTATTCATATAATCCAAACATCTGTGAAATGATCAATCAGTCTCACCTTTTCATGGTAACAGTAATACTAGTATGCTTACGATAGACTATCACTAGTTATATTAAAATATAAATATTATGCCAGGGAGTAGGGACCCTACTATTGCTCTGCTGGTGTTAACAAGGTATTCGGGTGTGACACTGTCGATGTCCGTTACGTAGCATATCTTTATGCCGGTATCAACCAAGGTTGAAAATTTCATTTTCTGTTTCTGTTCCGGTCAGTGGAAATTTTAAAATTTTTGTTTCCGTTTCAGAAATTTCGTAAGTTTTGCTTTAATTTCAATTTTCTAATTCGGTACTTTTTTGCTTTAGTTTGCTATATACGTTAATACATATCCAATACTGTCATAAATTGATTGTACATTTTCACATTACATATGAGATACACATTTTAATTAAAAATCCATCGTTTAAGATTCTGTATTATTTATTTAAAATTTTAAAATTTTGAAGATTTTGAATTTTTTACTATGATTCGATTTGAATTAACAGAAGTATAACAACTTTTTAAATGTGATTTCCTGTCCATTTATTTATTGTCATGTTTAATTTTTTTAATTACTATATGTTCGTTGTATGTTTTTTATTTTTTCTCAATATTTGAAAAACAAATTCGGAATTTAGACCGGAATTAGAATTTTGATCGTATTCCATTTCGGTTTTGAGCAGAACTGGACCGAAATAACAGGAATTCTGCTGAAATTTTGAACCTTGGAATTGAGCGGAGTTGTTCAATTACTATTTCACTTGGTTTTTAAATTTAGTTTAAAATTGGAACTTTGGCAATAAGGTTTTATGGTTTTTGATAACAGTGCATGCTCACACATAGTTATATTACCAACTTAGTCGTAATTATAATTTTCTTATTTTTCGCTGTTCGTTTGTAATTATATTTCCGAGTTTCCATTCATCCGATCACATGTAGTTTGAACTTATATGTCTACTAATTGTTTTGTTTTCGTACTTTGCGCCCCCCCCCCCCCCCCCCCCAAAAAAACCCCTCCTTTTCAAATTTCCAACTTTTAATATATACTTCGAATGTTATTTGACAATTGACACAGCAAAATTTGTAATACCAAAGCATTCTACATCCGTTGAAGTATGAATCTGCAATCCAAATCTAATTTCAATTTGAAGTTTAAACTTTACGATTCCAATTCCATTTTCCATACCTTGTTTTTATTTTGTGCTTATCTCACTTTAAACATCCTATGGTCCGTTTGGTTTCAAATTTTTTTTCAACATTTATAATAATATACGAGGGTAATTGAATAGAAGTTTAAAATTTTAGACCAGTGCGACGATGGTGGAGACTACAAAATGGTTTGGAGACACAAAAAGAAAATAAATTTGTTTTTTATTTTATATGTTAGCAATATTTTTCAGATTGGTTGTTTTTCAAAAATACATACGTCGTGTGTGTGTTTTGAACGAAAATACAATACTAAAAAGTCAAATCAATTGGGGCATTAATTTTTAATTTAGTCATTTTATGGTTTTTTTTCTACAAATTTAATTAGTCTCCGCTGCCTTATTTCGGACATTTATGGAGTTTGCAAACAGACGATGAGATCTCTTTGATGGTTGAAGGTATTTTTCGATTTAATAAAAGACACAGTCTAAACATATTCATTAAATTCTTTTTGTTAATATTAGATATTAGATATCTTTTATTAAATAAAAATTAAATATCTTCAAACAATATATGTATGTACATTCGTTGTGAACAAAAATGATTTTTGTAATTTCTGCTTTCACAGCTACGTAGATATATGCAAGGTGTTGATTATTATCATCGGGAAAAAAATGAGATTTGTGTTGGTTGATATTGTAGACAGATTACGCTTTGTCATTGAAATATTACTTGCTGACTTTATTTAGTTGAATCTCTTCCTATATAACAATCAGTCTAAGAGTTAAATTTATACAGTAGGCTCATTAATGATCAGATGGAATTGATAAACCCACTTCATGCATGCACATAAATACGTATTTGATGAACATATATCCACAAAAGACATTAGTTTTGGTGTTTCGTTTTATATGATTCATTCACCCCATAAAGTTATGATATGTAACGACCCGTATTTTACGTGTCGAAAAAATCGTAAAATAGTTGCTTTAAGTCGTTGTTAAGTTGTTTGGAGTTTGAGTCGACCATAGCTTAAGTCGTATGGATGCTAGCTCGTGTGGTGCTTAAGTCGTGGGAGAGCTTAAGTCGTGACCGACTTAGTGCTTAGGTCGTGTGGAGGATAGCTCGTGTGAGCGACTTAAGGAGTCGGGCCGACTTAAGATGGGACGAGTTAGTGGGTTGGACCGACTCAGGAAGGTAGTAGCCGACCTAAGACTTAGACGGCCTAGGAGATAAGTTCGTGTGGAAGTTAGCATAGGTCGAGTGAGCGAGTTATGGGTTTCTGACCGACCTAAGTGTCGACCGAGTTAAGATAGCGCGACCTAAGAAAGATAATTAGCCGACCTAAGAAGGCTATGGCCTAAGGAGATAGCGACTTAGCAGAATTAGCGGCCTATAGGGGCTAACGACTTAAGTATTGACCGGTTTAAGAGTAGACCGACCTGTAGGAGTTGGGACCTAAGGCTTAAGTCGTACACGACTTATGGTGATTAAGGCTTGGGTAGTTGGGTCGGCCTCTTCGATGAGTCGTTAGGTCAGCCTGTGTTTTAGGACGTGTATGCTATGAGTCGTACACGAGTTAAGTTGTTGGGTCGGCTAGAGGCTAAGTCGTTAGGTCGCATATAGGGTTAAGTCGTGTGACCTTGTGTCTGTGTTGAGTCGCACGTTGGTTAAGTCGTGCGCATGTTAGATCGGCTTAGAGTTAGGTCGGGGGCGACTCAGGTGATAGGTCGGCTGCGACTTAGGGGTGGCCGAGTTAAGGGGATTCCAGCCTATAAATAGAGGGCTTTGGCTCACTTTTTGGCACCGGATTTTGAAGCGACGAAGTGCTGCCATTTTGAGAGCTCGACTATAACATTTCTTCATCTCCTTTTCTCCATTCCAATCTAGTTCTAACATCCATCCAAGATCGATGATCAAGATCGAAGATCCAAGAGCAAAAGTTGAAGATCTTCATCCGTTCTAGAGAGATTTCATCGATTGATGCGAGATTTTGCCGGATCAAGCCTTGTTCTTCGCTGTCCAGATCTGAAGTGGGTTTTTTCTGAGGTGTTTAGGTGATTTGGTGAGTGGTAGTTATCTCTCACACGGACCCAAAGGAGTATATTGGATCAATGGCTTGTTTAAGTGTTAAAGATAGTGATTTCGTGCATTTTCTCTAAGTCTGCATGTAGATCTATTGTCCATGATGATTTGACACCTATTTTACCATATGTTCATCTATGCAAGTTCATTCATTAAGTTGTAGAGACATTGTCCATGGTTCATGCTTGTTAGATTACATGTTAAATTTGGATCCTTTATTTACGAAATTGCCATTACTGTTAATTGTCTATTTAGATCTTGTTTGAATGTTTGATTGCTTGGATTAATGTTTGATTTGATTGATTAGTTGATAGATAGCTTGATTTGATCAAGTTGGCCGATGATGATTCAAAAGCTAAGTGGATAGGCTCTTGAATAAGGAAAGCTGCTTGTGGCATATGAAGCAGATATTGAAGCTCATATGTATGGATTGGATGATGTTGAGATGGGACTTTGCCATGATGCGAGGAGGCAAAGCATGATATTGAGATGGGACTTTACCATGATGCGATGAGGCAAACCATGATGTTGAGATGAGACTTTTCTATGATGCGATAAAGCGAAGTATGATGTGATGTAGTCTTGGCGTAATCCAGACAGGGATCATTCCAAGCATGTTGATAACTCGAGGGATGGTTCGAGTTGGTTGATAATGGATTGCTCGAGAGGTAGCTTGGGCTAGTATGAGAATAGTCGTCGAGGAGGATGACTAGGAGGCTTGGATCTCATCGTTGTTGAAGGTTCTAGCATGCTCAAAAGCAAGAGTACATGGGGCGTCCAAAACGACTACAGGTAGGTAGTCGGGACACCTAAAAGACTACAGGCAGGTAATCGAGTACTCAGGGCAGAATAGATAAGTCCTAGGCACAGGTAGTGTGCGGAGTTTTGTCTAGAACCAGGGTTACCATTAGCCCTTGACAGGTGGTCATTCAACTAACGGTGAAATCAAGGCAATGATAACAGTGATAGCCAGAGTCATGGATGTTTGGACGTCTGGTTGTATCATCATTCGGTCTCAAGAGCGGTGTTTTCTGGGTGCTTATCTGATCTTGGTTTAGGCCTTGGGGGTTTGTATTTGGAAAACATCGACCTTGACTCGATTGATTATTGCTTTATTTTAATTGCCTGCTATGTCATGCTTGCTTCTCCTTAGTGTGTGTCTGGGGGGTATCACTATAGAAAGAGGTGGAGTGGGACGGTTTGGTTCCTATTCCTTTTATCCCTTATGCTCTTTTGGTATGTTTGATAGCTGATTTACTGCTCACTAAGACTTTGTCTGACTCAAGGTTTTATGTTTAATTCTTATTACCTTAGGCTGTTCATCCATGTTGGGATGGGAAGACTAGGTAGCAGGTGACAGGTGCTGTTCTTTGTGATTGGCACTGATGATGACGAAGACGAGCAGGAGGCTTATGCATATTGTTTTCTTACTATATGTACTAGGTGTTCCGCTGTTTGTATATACTCTGAGTGCTATGTAGTGAGGCTTTGATGTATTGACTGTTCTGATGTTGTATCAAACTATTATGAAGTTTATTTGATGATATTCTGTTTTGGAGCTTCACTATACATATATTTCTTTATTGTATTTTATCCATGCGCTGTGAGTTGTATGATCAGAGTTTTCCGCTGTTTTATTTTACCCTGATGATCGTCCATGGCGGCCTGGCACGCCTTTCAGCGCATTATTTCCTTATTTAGTGCAGGAGTCATGGGCGGTCGTCAAATTTGGTATCAGAGCGAGGTTAATCGATTTTAGCCAACGCTCGCTGACGTAACTACGTAAGAGAGACGTAATTGTATTTTGATGGATGATTACTATATATAATATATAGTAGTTTAGAAGGATTTGAACTCCTTATGTACTTGTTTCTCAAGGTGTTCTAAATCATTTCTTTTTGTAGATATTAAGGATGAGCTGAAGTGAGAGACAAGCTGCGAGGGAAAGCCGTGCTGCTAGGGAAGCTTTTGATTATGCTCCTATGTTTGAGGCCATGACGACTTCGATCATGAGGAGGATACCAGCTTCAGGATCATCAGTGGATGTGGGAGTTCAAGTTCAAGCACCAAGACCGGTGGATTTTGCTAAGCTTTGCAAGGACTATACTGCTCTTGGAGGAAAGGTTTTCTTGGGGACAGAGTCAACCATTGAAGTTCAGAGATGGATTGATGCTTGTAGGAGGATCTTTGGTGATTTGGGAATCGAGGATGCAACTAAGAGGAAGCTTGCATCAAGGCAGCTTCAAGGGAGAGCTTCGGATTGGTGGAATTCTATCACCATTGATACTCCGGAGGAGGAGATTACTTGGGAGCAATTCCAAGCTAGATTTGAAGCTAAGTTTATCTCTACAGCTCAGAAATCTGTTTTGTTCAAGAAGTTTGTAGAGCTCAAGCAAGGTGGGAGATCGGTTCTTGAGTACGTTTCTGAGTTTGAAGCTTTGTCCAAGTATGCTCGGTCATATATTGATTCTCCCTATCAGAAGAATGAGAAGTTTGTGACGGGCTTGGACGCTTATCTTGGGAGGCAGTTGGTGGATCACTTGGATGACCCATTTGAGAAGCTTGTGGAGAAAGCTCTCAGGCACGAGAGTCTGTTTCCTAAGGAAGGACTTGTAGTTGTTGTAACCAAGGAAGGATCTAAATCACAGCAGAGTGGAAACAAGAAGAGGAAGCAGCAGCAACAGAGGGGTAAGGATGGCCAGAAGAAGCCGAAGGGCGAAGTGACCTGCTACAACTGCCAGCAGAAGGGCCATCTCTTCAAAGATTGTAAGAATCCCAAGGTGCCGGGAAAGTGTTACAACTGTGATAAGCTGGGACATATCAAGAAGAATTGTCCAGAGCCGAGGAAGGACAGGCAGATTGTGCAAGCTTATGCTTTGGGAGCTGTGTCGTCGTCTTCAAAAGCTCCTACTGCTGAAGAGAAGGGAAAGAGTGTGGTGGTTCAAGGTACTCTTTCTATTTGTGGTGTTCCAGTTAGAGTGTTGTTTGATACTGGAGCGTCGCATTCTTTGATTTGTGATGAACTTGTAGGCCGGTTAGGTTTGGAACCGGATATTTTTGATAGGCCATTGGTTGTGACTAATCCAGTTGGGGGTTCGTCATGTTTGTGTATGATATGCCGTGGTCTAGTTGTGTCGAGTCATGATTGCTCTTTTGTTTGTGATTGCTTTGTTCTGAACTTTGCGGGGTTCGGAATTATTTTGAGTATGGACTGGCTTAGGAAGTATGCGGCAAGGATTGATTGTGAGAGGCTGGAGGTGACAGTCGGGAATGTGGAAGGGCGAAAGGTTGTGATACGATGTAAGCATGAGGAAGGCGTCTTCATGAGCTTCATGCATTCGCTGGTTGTTCCACGAGATGGACTGTCATCGGTGCCTATAGTGAATGAATTTGAGGATGTCTTTGACGACGTCAAAGGGTTACCGCCGCATAGGGAGATCGAGTTTCGTATCGATCTAGTTGAGGGAGCCAAACCTGTTGTGATGCCTCTTAGGCGGATGGCGCCTAGAGAACAACAAGAGCTGAAGGTGCAAGTTGATGACCTTTTGCAGAAAGGATTCATTCGGAGAAGTGTGTCCGAATGGGGTGCACCAGTTGTGTTCGCAACCAAAGCAGATGGATCGTTGAGGTTGTGTGTGGATTATCGTGAGCTGAATAAGGTGACTAAGAAGAACAAGTATCCATTGCCGAGAATAGATGACTTGTTTGATCAGCTTCACGAGGCTAAGGTGTTTTCTCAGATGGATTTGGCAACGGGATTTCACCAGTTGAGAGTGGCTAAGGATAGTGTGCCGAAGACTGCTTTTAGGACACCATCCGGTTTTATGAGTGGCTGGTAATGCCGTTTGGATTGACCAATGCACCAGCATATTTTGTGGATCTTATGAATAGAGTGTTCAGAGATCAGTTGAATAAGTTTGTGCTTGTGTTCGTGGATGATATTCTGATTTATTCCAGAACTGAGGAAGAGCACAAGACACACTTGCGTATTGTTTTGGAAATCTTGCGGAAACATCAGCTGAAGGCTAAGTTTTCGAAGTGTCACTTTTGGAAGAGTGAAGTGAGGTTCTTAGGCCATGTTATCTCTGGAAATGGAATAGCGGTTGATCCCGCTAAGGTGGCAGCAATCAAGGATTGGGTTAGACCTAAGAATGCATCTGATGTGAGAAGTTTTCTTGGATTAGCAGGATATTATCGTCGGTTTATCAAAGACTTTTCCAAGATAGCTGCACCGTTAACAGGATTGACGAAAAAGAACCAAGTGTTCAGATGGGATGATAAGTGTGAGCAAGCTTTCGTAATCCTGAAAGAGCGACTGACGAGTGCTCCTGTTTTGACTATTCCAAGTGGGAATGATGAGATGGTGGTTTACACCGATGCATGTGGTACTGGACTTGGAGCAGTACTAATGCAGAAGGATAAAGTTGTTGCGTATGCAAGTCGACAACTGAAGCCGCATGAAAGGAATTACCTGACTCATGATTTTGAGTTAGCGGCGATTGTTTTTGCTCTGAAGATGTGGAGACATTATCTATTGGGAGTTCGATTCGAGTTGTTTACAGATCATAAGTCGTTGAAGTATCTGTTCTCCCAAAAGAATTTGAATCTTCGACATCAATGGTGGCTAGAGTTTTTAGCATCATATGATTTTGATATAGCCTATACTCCGGGAAAAGGTAACGCAATGGCAGATGCGTTAAGTCGAAGACATGCAGGATTGGGAGCCATGTTTTCGGAATGGAAGAGTCTCGAGTATTTGGCTGGATTTGACTTCAGGCCCAGATGTGAATTGGAACCTGAAATGTTGGCGAACTTATCGATAAGACCTACTCTAGTGGAAAGAATTGGCGAGAGCCAAAAGCGAGACGATAAGCTTGTTAAGATTATCCATGATTTGGAATCTGGATTGAACCCAGAGAAGGATAAATGATTCGAGGTCGATCGAGAGGGTTGGCTTCGAAAGCAAGGACGACTAGTTGTTCCCGATATAGATGGATTGAGAGATGAAGTTCTGAGGGAAAGTCATCACTCGAAGTTGACAATTCATCCAGGTGGAAATAAGATGTATCGGGATATGAAGAGAACCTATTACTGGGAAGGTATGAAGAAGGATGTTGGAAATTTTATTTCCAAGTGTATAAACTGCCAGTTGGTAAAAGCCGAGCAGAAGAAGCCCAGTGGATTGCTTCAGCCATTAGAGGTTCCCACATGGAAGTGGGAGCAGATATCGATGGATTTTATCGATGGTCTGCCTAGAACAAGGGCAGGGAATGAAGGGATTTGGGTCATTGTAGATCGTTTGACTAAGAGTGCAAGATTCATTCCTGTTCGATCGACTAGGACTGCATCAAAGTTGGCTGAGCTTTATGTTAAGTGGATAGTTCGATTCCATGGTATTCCGAAGAGTATAGTGAGCGATCGAGACCCATTGTTCACTAGTGGATTTTGGAAGAGCTTCCAGGAAGTTTTGGGATCCGAGTTGTGTTTG
Source organism: Allium cepa (assembly GCA_030765085.1). Taxonomy (NCBI): domain Eukaryota; kingdom Viridiplantae; phylum Streptophyta; class Magnoliopsida; order Asparagales; family Amaryllidaceae; genus Allium; species Allium cepa. Next base: position 907,023,033 of record CM060938.1, on the reverse strand, counting down.
AGTACAGCTTATCACCCCCAAACAGATGGTCAGACCGAGAGAGTCAACCGAGTTTTGGAAGATCTTCTCAGAGCATGTGTTTTGGACTTCGGAGGATCATGGGAAGATCATCTTCATTTGGTGGAATTTGCATATAATAACAGTTATCAGTCGAGTATTGGTATGGCACCATATGAGGCATTATATGGAAGACCGTGTAACTCTCCGACATGTTGGTTGGAAACTGGAGAAAAGTTGATACTTGGGCCAGAAATGATTCGACAGACTTCGGATTGTATAGAGATCATTCGGCAGCGAATGAAGGCAGCCCAAGACCGTCAGAAAAGTTATGCCGATAATCGTCGTAAGGATTTGGAATTCGACGTAGGTGATATGGTTTTTGTGAAGATTTCTCCACTGAGGAATGTTATTAGATTCGGGAAGAAAGGGAAATTGACTCCGAGATTTGTTGGAACATTCCCGATCATCGAGCGAATTGGAAAGCTTGCTTATAGATTGGAGTTACCGAAAAAGATGGCGGGTGTGCACAATGTTTTTCACGTATCGTATCTACGGAAGTATGTGCACGACCCAACTACGGTGGTTTCTGCTGATAGCTGTGAAGATTTAGAGGTTGATCCAGTTGTTACGAGACCTCGTAAGCCGCTTCGTGTTGTTGAAACCGACACGAAACAGCTTAGGAGGAAGACGATTATGTTGCTCAAGGTACAATGGAGTGACGATGTTAACGACTGTACGTGGGAGGAGGAAGAGAGGATGAAGGCAGCTCGTCCTGAACTCTTCGAGGTATGACCCTAAGGTGTCGTGACATCTCATGAATTTGTAACTTGTTCTAGTCTTAGAATTCTGCATGCTAGGCTAGTAATTGGATGCATGGTTTGTTGATTGCTATGGATGGTAGGCATGCGGAATAATTTTGATTGCTCTTCTCTGTTTGGAATTTCGGGGGCGAAATTCCTAAGGGGGAGAGAATGTAACGACCCGTATTTTACGTGTTGATAAAATCGTAAAATAGTTGCTTTAAGTCGTTGTTAAGTTGTTTGGAGTTTGAGTCGACCATAGCTTAAGTCGTATGGATGCTAGCTCGTGTGGTGCTTAAGTCGTGGGAGAGCTTAAGTCGTGACCGACTTAATGCTTAGGTCGTGTGGAGGATAGCTCGTGTGAGCGACTTAAGGAGTTGGGCCGACTTAAGATGGGACGAGTTAGTGGGTTGGACCGACTCAGGAAGGTAGTAGCCGACCTAAGACTTAGACGGCCTAGGAGATAAGATCGTGTGGAAGTTAGCATAGGTCGAGTGAGCGACTTATGGGTTTCTGACCGACCTAAGTGTCGACCGAGTTAAGATAGCGCGACCTAAGAAAGATAATTAGCCGACCTAAGAAGGCTATGGCCTAAGGAGATAGCGACTTAGCAGAATTAGCGGCCTATAGGGGCTAACGACTTAAGTATTGACCGGTTTAAGAGTAGACCGACCTGTAGGAGTTGGGACCTAAGGCTTAAGTCGTACACGACTTATGGTGATTAAGGCTTGGGTAGTTGGGTCGGCCTCTTCGATGAGTCGTTAGGTCGGCCTGTGTTTTAGGACGTGTATGCTATAAGTCGTACACGAGTTAAGTTGTTGGGTCGGCTAGAGGCTAAGTCGTTAGGTCGCATATAGGGTTAAGTCGTGTGACCTTGTGTCTGTGTTGAGTCGCACGTTGGTTAAGTCGTACGCATGTTAGATCGGCTTAGAGTTAGGTCGGGGGCGACTCAGGGGATAGGTCGGCTGCAACTTAGGGGCGGCCGAGTTAAGGGGATTCCAGCCTATAAATAGAGGGCTTTGGCTCACTTTTTGGCACCGGATTTTGAAGCGACGAAGTGCTGCCATTTTGAGAGCTCGGCTACAACATTTCTTCATCTCCTTTTCTCCATTCCAATCTAGTTCTAACATCCATCCAAGATCGAAGATCAAGATCGAAGATCCAAGAGCAAAAGTTGAAGATCTTCATCCGTTCGAGAGAGATTTCATCGATTGAAGCGAGATTTTGCCGGATCAAGCCTTGTTCTTCGCTGTCCAGATCTGAAGTGGGTTTCTTTTGAGGTGTTTAGGTGATTTGGTGAGTGTAGTTATCTCTCACACGGACCCAAAGGAGTATATTGGATCGGTGGCTTGTTTAAGTGTTAAAGATAATGATTTCGTGCATTTTCTCTAAGTCTGCATGTAGATCTATTGTCCATGATGATTTGACACCAATTTTACCATATGTTCATCTATGCAAGTTCATTCATTAAGTTGTAGAGACATTGTCCATGATTCATGCTTGTTAGATTACATGTTAGATTTGGATCCTTTATTTACGAAATTGCCATTACTGTTAATTGTCTATTTAGATCTTGTTTGAATGTTTGATTGCTTGGATTAATGTTTGATTTGATTGATTAGTTGATAGATAGCTAGATTTGATCAAGTTGGTCGATGATGATTCAAAAGCTAAGTGGATAGGCTCTTGAATAAGGAAAGCTGCTTGTGGCATATGAAGCGGATGTTGAAGCTCATATGTATGGATTGGATGATGTTGAGATGGGACTTTGCCATGATGCGAGGAGGCAAAGCATGATATTGAGATGAGACTTTTCCATGATGCGATGAGGCAAACCATGATGTTGAGATGAGACTTTGCTATGATGCGATAAAGCGAAGTATGATGTGATGTAGTCTTGGCGTAATCCAGGCAGGGATCATTCCAAGCATGTTGATAACTCGAGGGATGGTTCGAGTTGGTTGATAATGGATTGCTCGAGAGGTAGCTTGGGCTAGTATGAGAATAGTCGTCGAGGAGGATGACTAGGAGGCTTGGATCTCATCGTTGTTGAAGGTTCTAGCATGCTCAAAAGCAAGAGTACATGGGGCACCCAAAACGACTACAGGTAGGTAGTCGGGACACCCAAAAGACTACAGGCAGGTAGTCGAGTACTCTAGGCAGAGTAGATAAGTCCTAGGCACAGGTAGTGTGCGGAGTTTTATCTAGAACCAGGGTTACCATTAGCCCTTGATAGGTGGTCATTCAACTAACGGTGAAATCAAGGCAATGATAGCAGTGATAGCCAGAGTCATGGATGTTTGGACGTTTGGTTGTATCATCATTCGGTCTCAAGAGCGGTGTTTTATGGGTGCTTATCTGATCTTGGTTTAGGCCTTGGGGGTTTGTATTTGGAAAACATTGACCTTGACTCGAGTGATTATTGCTTTACTTTAATTGCCTGCTATGTTATGCTTGCTTCTCCTTAGTGTGTGTCTGGGGGCTATCACTGTAGAAAGAGGTGGAGTGGGATGGTTTGGTTCCTATTCCTTTTATCCCTTATGCTCTTTTGGTATGTTTGATAGCTGATTTACTGCTCACTAAGACTTTGTCTGACTCAAGGTTTTATGTTTAATTCTTATTACCTTGGGCTGTTCATCCATGTTGGGATGGGCAGACTAGGTAGCAGGTTACAGGTGCTGTTCTTTGTGATTGGCGCTGATGATAACGAAGACGAGCAGGAGGCTTATGCATATTGTTTTCTTACTATATGTACTGGTCGTTCCGCTGTTTGTATATACTCTGAGTGCTATGTAGTGAGGCTTTGATGTATTGACTGTTCTGATGTTGTATCAAACTATTATGAAGTTTATTTGATGATATTCTGTTTTGGAGCTTCACTATACATATATTTCTCTATTGTATTTTATCCATGCGCTGTGAGTTGTACGATCAGAGTTTTCCGCTGTTTTATTTTACCCTGATGATCGTCCATGGCGGCCTGGCAAGCCTTTCAGCGCATTATTTCCTTATTTAGTGCAGGAGTCATGGGCGGTCGTCACATAATATATCTTATCTTTACACATAATCAGTTTAAATTCCTTGCTATATACTAGTGAAAAATGCATGGATGATGCATTTAGTGTTTAGAGATACTTAAATTTTTATTTTGTAAAAAAATTAGTACTTCATTTTATAACACAATACATAAACACAAAAATAAATAAATAAAATACACCACACATCTAAATTGATATTGTACATCGAATGAAATCACAAGCGAAAACACGCATATATTAATTGAGTAGTAAGAATAGAACCTGCCCAACACTATATATATATATGTATATATATATATGTGTGTGTGTATATATATATGAGGCTTTGTGGTTATATAAATTACTTTGTCTTAATGCCTTAAACCTTTAAAAAAATGTAATGGCTTCATCAAAACAAATGAGAGAGGGCTTAAGTAACAAAAAGATGTGCCATGAGTTATACTATTTTACCCACTCCCCCAAATAGTTCGATTTTTCCTCCATGGCGTTATAGAAGTTTCTAGCGGGCTACTTCCCGAAAATGCACCTGCTCCGCTGCCAATGTTTGTACCGGTGTGGGAAAGGCAGACACTGTAAGTCATTCTTGCTTACGCTTCTCATGCATTAGCTATAGCCGAGCTACTAATACTACTTACTACTTAGCTTTGCAATCCCTTGGTTCCTAAATTCATCTGCACGAATCCCGAGCCTTGGGATATTAGTATATGAGACAATTATCATATAAAAGCACGGTAGGAATATTATGAAAAATACGTGAATTTCTCTAGTTGCGGCATGATTGGAACCTTATAGATTGAAAAAGACTTGATTTCAGGAAAATGTTTATACTGGGATCCCTCCAGACACAATACTTGAGTACCTATGATGGTGACTACATCTGTTGGCATGTGATGTTTGGACATAGAATCGAGTTCTTGTGAATGGGTAGAGCCAGGTGCTCTTAGTTTACGACGGTAGAGACAACTTAGTGCACAGCTTCTTGTAACTTGAGCCCTCTCTCATTTGCTTTGATGAAGACATTTCGTTTTTTTAAATGTTCGAGGCAGTGAGACAAAATGATTTGTATAACCACAAAGCCCTGGGCAAGTTCTACTCTCGGTTAGTCATTTAATATATTTGTGTTTTGGCTTGTGATTTCATTCAATGTACGGTATCAATTTAGATGGTGCGTTGAATTTCTTTTATAGCTTTTAGCATCTTCATTGATCTTTACTGGTTTCCTGGGATTTTAGAGCTAACAAGCTTTCTCTTAAAGATTTGGTTTCCATTCTAACAGAAGTATTCCTGTACCATCTATAGTTGAAGCCATCGGAATATACAGTTCCTTCACAAGTTTCCCAGGTTCACATTCACGTTTAAAAGGTTTGGAAGCACCAGACGAGCCTGTAAAGGTCAATAGTTCTTTGAGACATGATGAACGGTAGAGAAGAACCACTTCCAAAGCCAAGGAAGGTGGCTATTTTTATTGATCGGTGGTGATGGCACTGCTAGGGCAAATTTCTAAACAATCCCTCAAGAAGAAAAAGTATAACAAAAGTATGAAAGGAACACTGAAGACGGATATATAACAAATGTCTTGATTGTAGTTATTTAAATTAAAACATATGAACCTGCATGTAACATTCCTTTTTTGTGGCCCAAAGTTAAGCGCTAATATGCTGCAATTATCTATAGTATTAACTTCCAACGACAAAATACGGTTAATGATATCCATAATATTAAAAGCACATTAATATGAAACAAAATCACAGATTTCAAAAACAATGCTTTTGATTACAGTTCGAAACAAGTTACATATCCAAATTACTTAATTCTATATTCGTTTTCCAGGTTTAGATAAAATAAATATTACATAAATACGCCAAGAGTGACATATGGTGGTGCCACTTGGTTGACCAGAGAACCATATAATCTTATCATATATAATACAGCACAACGGAAATAAACAAACATAAACTGCAACTCCTAAATAGCTATATGCCAACCTCTTGCTCATCTCTGAAAGCTTTATTCGCCAACCTATTAAACCTTGACCCTTAGCCTACTCCAATCAAACTTTGAGCACTCGAGAGTTTGAAGGGAAAATACATAAACTTCGAGTCAAACATAAAGCCTGGTGTGAATAATATTATACATCTCGGTTGTTTGATATTAAGTGAGACCACGCCGCTTAGCCGAATCAGTTTTCCTTCACCAACATCTTTTTATAACATATCTTTTGTAAATCATAATCCTGCAACCAAAACTTCTTAAAACTGTAAAACATTATCATGTAAACGTACATATCAGGTAACAAATGAACTATTTGTCCTAACACTATAGTTTTGTTTGGTTAAGTGCTAACCTTTGGCTGATTTGGGCATACCAGACAATATATAAACAAATAATCTAAAATATGTTAGATACTCGTCTTCTGGACGGTCTGTCCCCAACTTACTTCTTTCAGGATCACCTTATCCTAATGATTTTGCGGGCTCACCAATAACCTATGTCTATACAAATATATTCCATTCTGTGTGTAATATCATTTAAATCTTACCTATGACAAAGCCCTATACAGTGGAATTTTAAACTAAATTAGCTTGTGGCTAATAGCTAATGTATAGGGCGCGATCCTATATCAGTCCCATCTGGTGTATAGATATCTGAGTCATTTTACTTAGGGTAAACTTCCCTTCAATTTTCCTTGAAAACCTTTTCATCTGAAATTGGTTTAAACCCTTAAAATAATATTTTAAATAAGGAAAATATGCTCTATGCTTTACTTAAATCACCTTGCAATGTTATATATATATATTTTACATAAATCTTTGTTAATGAAAACTTTGAACTTTTGAAAGTACTTTCAAATCTATTGAAAATACCCTTTCGAAACCATTGAAAGTGTCACTTTCGAAATTAAGTAAACCCTTCGTAACCTAGGCCGAAAGGCCAAAACCTTCCTTTTGAAACTATTCATAATCATCTTTTCAAAACATGAAAACCCTTCCCTTCGAAAGCTTTAAAACCTTAGGCATCCTATCTTTAAAACCTTTAAGTGTTGCCTTTCAAAAACATTGGAAACCTTAGTTTCAAACCATTCGTAACCAGTAGGATCACCCCTTTGAGACCTCTCTTTAAACTTTTCGAAAGCATTAAAACCTTCCTAAACAACGAACCTTTCGAAAGCATTTAGGTTTCAATTAAAATATGTTGAAACCTTTCAAAACCATTTAAAACCAACTCTTCGAAACCTTTGGGTTTTACCTTCAACAGAACAAACAAGTCATAAAACTTTTAAGTCGAAAGCACTCTTTCGAATGCAATTTCTAAGTAAGGAAGTGATGGGGTTGAAACCAACCCTTCCGAAAGCATTGAGAAAGCGGCAACTAGGGGTTTCGACCCCTTCGAGTGCATTTGCTTAAAATAGAAGGTGCAATCTCTTCGAAATCATTCTTTCAAAACAATTAGACCCAGTCGAAAGCTAACCAAGTAGAAAGCATAAACTTTGAAAGCAAAGCAGGCGCACTTTCATCTAAATAGAAAACAATGTTCCGACCTCTTCGGAACCCTTAGCTTCGACCCAGTGCCTTTCACCTTAGTTCAGTTAGCTACATAACAATTTCTTGATTCCATGCGCATGGGTTTCGATGGTGATGGAGGTGGAACTACTCGATCGAAAACCCAGTGCCGAAAGTAGCGAAACATGCCAAATGCACGCAAAAACTGTTTTTTATTTTAACAAGAAATTATTTTCAATTATCCTGTCTTATTTGTCAAAATATTATTGGTTGCTAATTTTCGTTTCTAAATGTACTGCCAAAATTTCAGAAGCAGTTAATTTACTCCTTTTAGAAATAAATATATAAAACATTCAAGTCCCATACCTTAAAAAAATTTATATGTCTATTACCATACTTAGGAAAATTCTACAAAAGTTTTAGAAAATCATTTTTAATATATGTTATAACATATATAAATTTCAGATCGAAACCATTTATAATTTAACAGTAAATTATTTTAAACCCAAATAATCATTTTCTTCGCTAGAAAATTAATGTTAAATCCACATTAATTCAGAAAATTATGAAAATTGTGACTCATCTCTAAAATATCATTTCTAAACTAAATCTTAAATCGCAAGGCATTTGAATGTCATTTAATAGAGTTTTCACATTAAAACATATCATAAAACCTATATGAATAAACATAAATCATCAACGAGCATATATAAACATTCAATCATTCAAAAACATGGCATAACCTTGCAAAATAATTTGAATTAACCTTAAAATCGAACACACTAGAAAATATGAGATGTAGTCATTATTCACCTTAGCTTTGATATTAAGGAGTTTGAGATTTGAATGAATTTGATTTGATTAATCTTCTTTTTTAGCTTTCTTCCTCTTATTCTTTAAAAAGGTGGCTGGCCTCTATTTGATTTAGTTTTGCAAATGATAGTATGGAATGAGTGTGGCTAAGGGTTTAGGTTATTAGAATGTTCTTTTTCCTATTTTACCCTTACCTGTTTGCCTAGTGTTTGCGTCAAAAATGGTTACAAACCCTGAATGTCTTGAAAGCACCAATGTATGAATGCAAGTAAGCAATATACAAACACAAATCTCAGATCTTAGCAAACAACAAACAACAATCCAGGAATAACGAACAAAAACACAGATTTTATAGTGGTTTGGCTATCTCCGGCCTACGTCCACTTCAAAGTTATATCTTTTATTGATTATCCTCACTGGTTACAGTTGATTACAGCAATTACAAGGAAGAAATTCGTTTATAGCAGCAACGGTAGAGTGCAAAATTGAATCCGGCAGAGTCTGGATGTCGAATCGCAAAAAGATCATCTTTCTGTAGGCTTCAGGGGGCTATTTATAAGCGTAGGCGGCTGATATCGCGCTCAAACTTCGGGAGACTTCTAATGGCACGTGAGTGGGCCGACACGACCGACCCCCGCCAAGTTTCGACTCGATCTGTGATCGATACGAATCAATTTCGTATCGATCAAAAAATTACCCAATCGAGCTGAAACTTGGTAGGAATATTCTTTAGCTTGTACGTAAGCTCCTGTGAAAATTTCGTAGCATTTGGATCTGTGGTTTAGGAGATATGATCGATACGAGTTATGATGTTTTGGCAGGCCGTGTGGTTCGAATCGATTGATCCGCATCGATACCTTCGAATCGATCAGGGCACATGAGCATGCGGTGACGTGTTGCAAAGTTCCTGGATCGATCCACCTTGTGCATCGAGTTGACCGAGTTACCTGTATCCAATTATGGAGTTTTATTCGCATCAATTATTGGTTCGCAACCATTCATTCCAGTCCTTCTTCGAATCGACTATCGATTCGTCATAGCCCTCGTTCGTATCGATGAATATTGGTGTATTTCGCATCGATTGCCGCAGATACCATCGATACGAAACGAACTCGCCTGAGCAAGATGGATACGTACAAGGACTTGTACGTTATTGATTCGAACAACGACGATGTGGACGGACACGAACCAAACTTACTTGTGATCGATGTGAATCGGTTTAGTCCCTGATCGATACGAAGTAATTGAACCATGATGGATATGAACTGAATCAATATGACGCTGTTGCTTTCGGATCGATGCGAAGAACCTAACCCCATATGGAGTCGAACATCATCGATTCAAAATTGAGCTGTATGATGGATTCGAACTACATTTTCCCTAACTTGTATCGATTATATTTTAATCATATGAACTCCAATTGACCTGAAATTTGAAACATAGCCTCCCCTAGTCATGATCATCATTTCCAATCGATTTCGTCTTGATCGGACCTCGGCCAAATTTTAACGACATCGATTGCTACCCTTTTCCCAATCGGTCTCCAATCCTGATATCCGTTCTTTCTTGCCAGTTTGTTGATATTCCAGCATTAACCAAAGGGTTGGATAACATTTGCCCCCCAAAACATGCCTTTTGATAATAAGGCGTATTTTGAATAGTTTTGAATCGGATATCCGAAGTCCATAGCCATACCATCAGAGTACATCATCCTTGACTGCTCCGAGTCGATGCCCAATTCCAAATCCAATAACCAAAGCCTTAGCCAATTCCATATTCATTCAAACTCGACAACCGAGTCCTAATCCATCCTTATCTAGTAGCCAATAACCGAATGCAGGACCTCTCCGGGTCGATATCTAAATCCGTAACCTCTCCGGGTTCTTGCCAAGTGCAATCCATACTTGATGACCGTGGTCCAGTGTCCCTGGACATTGAGCTAAATCTGTAACCTCTCCGGGTTCTTGCCAAGCGCAATCCACACTTGACGACCGTAGTCCAGTGTCCCTGGACATTGTATAATGCAATGACTTAAGTCCTAAGCCGAATCCCGGTCACTCCGGACCCTTGTCGAGCATATTCCATACCCGATGACCTGAAACAATAACCGATAATATATGGCCTAAGTCCTAGGCCGAATCCTAGTCTCTCCGGACCCTTGTCGAGCATAGTCCATACTCGACGACCTGAATAAGTCGATTTGCCGTGCTTGGACAAAGCGACTTACCCCTTGCCAGGTATAGTCCATTCCTGACGACCATTTACAAAAAACCAGATAAAACTCCAATCAAAACCCAATCCGAAATCCAAATCAAATTGGAAAATCAGAAATCCGTATCAGAAATCCAAATCAAAAATCAAGCATCCAAATCAAAATCCAAAATAGAAAACAATCATCTAAACGAGAGTCCAAACCAGAAAAAAAACAAAACCAGGAGTTCAAACCAAACTCCAAAACCAAACCAGAAAAATGAGTGTCCAATCCAAAAACAAAAGACAGATTTCACAAACCATAGCTTCGCCATTTATCATCATCCAGAGCATGCCTAGGGGCTATCTCCGTTCCCGTACATGAGTAAATGACTTGGTCGCTTGCCAATAGTTTGCTACTTATTTCATATTATCCCGGTCAATTGATAACCAATCGACCATTATTCCTGGGCCTCACACCATCATGGTTTGAGGTAGGCGTTGATTGCTCCTGCCCCACCGCTGCATTCCGTGCCCCAACATACTATCTCAATTGTCCATTCTTCACATGCTCCTCAATTATGTCCTTCCAAGTGTCGACAGCTGTTGGTATCATGTCCGTCCAAATTGTGGAAGAGACAGTGCCTTCCCGATGCCCTCTCCCGTTCAGATGGTTCTCTCCTAGCCGGCCTTCGGTAAGGAAGGCGATCCCGGGTTTCCATGTATATCCGCTCCAGCGTCTCGTTTAGTCCTGTGTATGTGGAAAACTTTGGATCCTTCCACCGCTTTCTAGATTTTCCTGAATCATCATTCAGCTCCCTCTTTCCTTTATCTTTATTCGAGCTTCCATTGGATGGTCCTCCACCCTCAGTCGCATTCACCTCCTTTAACTTTAAGTCCATACATGCGTCTTCTTGCCGAAGGAATCTTTCAGCTTCGCGAAAGAATTCCCCGAGATCCAGTGGTGGGTCTCGTATTAAAGATACCTTGAAATCAAAATCCTCTCTGACCCCGATATTGCAGCCATCAAGACCATCGATGGATCCGGCGATCCACCGAAGTAATCGCCGCATTGAATCGAGTTAGAAAAGCTCTAAGTGATTCATCTGTCCTTTTCTTCACCGACGTTGGCGTCATTATGTTCTTAGGTCTTTTGATATGAACTCGAAATTGCCCCAAAAACCTATCCACCAACTCCATCCATGTCCTGATAGATCCTTCTTCCATCTGCCTGAACCACATTGCAGCTAGGTCCGTTAAGTATAAAGGGAAACATCGGGCCATTACTTCCTCCGATGCCCCCAGCACTTCCATATGTCTGGTGTATCTCATCAAATGATCGGTTGGGTCGGCCTTGCCATCGTATACTTCCACGCTAGGTGCTTGAACTTGGGAGGATTCCGAGCTATCCTGATTTCCCTAGTAAACGGACTCCTGTTCACTCCTTCCAAATCTCTATTGGTCAAACCTCCACGCATAGTTCTCCTAATAATCTCAACTAATCCAGCATTGCCTGTCATAGGTAGCCCCCATGCCCCCGAAGGAACTCTGGTACATATTCTTCATGCGGTTCATTAACATCAGCGTTCGCTCTAGCCTGTTGGGTTCCATCTAAAAGTCTTCCAGTGTCAGATCCTGTGGGCCTGCCCCCAAGCCCTCGTTGATTGCCTCCTGGCTCTGTATTCTGTCCTCCATTGGGTTCCTCAACCCTAGCTCCTTGTTCCATATCCGCAGTTACGATAGCCGGTCCTAAGTTCTGTGTTCCTGTAGCTCTCATCTGTTCAAAGAAAGTCTGCATCATGTCCTGTTGACTCTTCAACAATCTCTCATGCAATGAATTTGCCATAGCTTCCATTTCATCCCTGGTGATGTAGATAGAAGCTTGTCCTTCTCCAACTTCGGAGGATGCCTCTTGACTTCCTTCCTGTTGGCTTCTCTCAAGTCTTTGCCTTCTACTTGTTTGTCGAGTCATTGTCTTTCAAATATGAATTCCTTCAAGCTCTTCAAATCTGAGATCTGAATCTGGTGTAGCAGGTGCTAGTCGCTCTCAATGAAAGCACCAAAGTGTTTACGCCAAAAATGGTCACAAACCTCGAATGTCTTGAAAGCACCAATGTATGAATGCAAGTCAGCCATATTCGAACACAAATCTCAGATCTCAGCAAACAACAAACAAAAATCCAGAAATAACGAACAAAAACACAGAGTTTATAGTGGGTCGGCTATCTCCGGCCTACGTCCACTTCAAAGTTTTATCTTTTATTGATTATCCTCACTGGTTATAGTTGATTACAGCAATTACAATGAAGAAATTCGTTTATAGCAGCAACGATAGAGTGCAAAATTGAATCCGACAGAGTCTGGACGTCGAATCGCAACAAGATCCTCTTTCTGTAGGCTTCAGGGGGCTATTTATAGGCGTAGGAGGCTGATATCACGCTCAAACTTTGGGAGACTTCTTCTGGCACGTGAGTAGGCCCACGCGACCGACCCCACCAAGTTTCGACTCGATCTGTGATCCAATCGAGCTGAAACTTGGTAGGAATATTCTTTAGCTTATACGTAAGCTCCTGCGAAAATTTCGTAGCATTTGGATCTGTGGCTTAGGAGATATGATCGATACGAGTTATGATGTTTTGGCAGGCCGTGTGGTTCTAATCGATTGATCCGCATCGGTACCTTTGAATCGATCAGGGCACGTGAGCATGTGGTGACGTGTTGCGAAGTTCCTGGATCAATCCACCTTGTGCGCCGAGCTGACCGAGTTACCTGTATCCAATTCCAGAGTTTTATTCGCACCAATTATTGGTTCGCAACCATTCATCCCAGTCCTTCTTCGAACTGACTATCGATTCATCATAGCCCTCATTCGTATCGATGAATATTGGTGTATTTCACATCGATTGTCGCAGATACCATCGATACAAAACGAACTCGCCTGAGCAAGATGGATACGAACAAGGACTTGTACGTTATCGATTCGAACAACGACGATGTGGATGGACACGTACCAACCTCACCTGTGATCGATGCGAATCGGTCTAGTCCCTGATCAATACGAAGTAATTCAACCATGATGGATACGAACTGAATCAATATGACACTGTTGCTTTCGGATCGATGCGAAGAACCTAACCCCATATGGAGTCGAACATCATCGATTCGAAATTGAGTTGTATGATGGATTCGAACTACATTTTCCCTAACTTGTATCGATCATATCTTAACCATATGAACTCCAATTGACTTGAAATTTGAAACATAGCCTCCCCTAGTCCTGATCATCATTTCAAATCGATTCTGTCCTGATTGGACCTCGGCCAAATTTTAATGACATCGATTGCTACCCTGTTTCCAATCGGTCTCCAATCCTGATATCTATTCTTCCTTACCAATTTGTTGATATTCCAGCCTTGACCAAAGGGTGGGATAACATTTAACTTATTTTATCTTAGCTCTTTTTAGTTCATTTGTTTAGATGACACGGCTATCCCTATATTAATCACAAATCGCAATCCCCAAATCAACACATTATTTTATTTAATTTAGCTAATTAAATATCCTAAATAATATTACTAAAAACTAGGGTCGTTACATTGCAGAATTAAGAAACTCTTTTTTAAACATATGATAATGTAAGAAAATTATCTTGAATTTGTTTTATAAATAAATGATGTCAATATTAAGTCGATCCAAATTTGTGTATTTTGAATGAAAAATGGAAGTGTATTGGGACCCTTATTATTCAAAAGCTATGTAAACTTAAATGAATTTATTTGGATTGTATTTCATATATATATATATATATATATATATATATATGTTTAAATCATAGATTAAGTATATATTTTTTTGTGTATTTTGATATATATTTACATACACACACACACACATATGGTGTAATATTAACTCTAACTTCATCTAGGATATCTTTTGCAATTTGAACTTCTAAATTTCGTCATCCCTTAATGCGATCCCATTAATGGAGTCTTTCCCAAACATAACTTTTTCGTTAGTTTATTTCAATCATGCTATGGTCAAGGCAACTCAAGATGGAATAGTGACTTTCCATATTAATATAATAGTCATAGTCCTTGGTTGAGAAATAGCGCCATATCCATATTATCATCCGCAAACATCTAAAATGTATGACATCGTAGCCTAGTGAATATGGTATGGAACTCATATCACCTTATTCCTAAACAACGTACTTCTAGTTGGGGCAATAACTCATGTATCAATACTTTATAAATATCGCAATAGAACATATACGTTAAGACGACAACCTATCTGCTTGGTTATCTATAACTTGCTAAGAGAAAAACAAACATGTGTGCCATAATGTCACCCAAAATGCCAAATCAACGACAACCACCGGCAAAACAATCCAAATCTTCTACCTATTTCAACGAAGTCGAAAGAACAAATACATTAGTATATTTGATGGAAGGGGAAAATAAATTTGGTTATAAGCTATTTGTGAACTTAATCAAAATAATGAAATTGAGTGAATAATTTGATATGGAACCTTTACTGAAATGGAAATATACTTATATTAGAACAACATATAAAAATCTAGAAATTAATCGTAAAAGAAACCATAAGAAAAGGGAAAAAATAGACAAAATAGTGCAAAGGAGGCTCCCTTATATGCTAAGTCTGAAGCCACCACTTATTAAGCGGTGTTTGAACCATTTTTTAATCCATGGTGCTCTATTCGTTCTAATAATACTAGACCCAATAGGACCTAGGTATATATAAGGAGTCGAGAATTGTTTTGGTATTTTCTGATTAATGTTTTGACTTCATATTGGTGTGATTTGCCGTCTTTATTGGATATAGTGAATACCTATCTAACATCCCACCTGTTTTCCCATGCTAACAAAGAATATCACTAGGTAATACCATTTGATATTACGGAGAATGTAGCGATAATGGGCTCACATACTTCCCTTGGGCTAACATTGATACTGTTAACTAGATTTTCACTAGGCGGAATTCAACTAAAGATAGAACGTGAAGGCTAAATGACTTGAAACTTGGAGGATAGGCTCAAATAGACCAAAGAAGCAAGTCACGAAAAATAGGGCCACTATGGAGCTATGTCCATAACTCGGCACCGAGTTATGACACTTCACGGTTGGAAGCTCCAACTTTGCACAACTAATCCTATAACTATTATATGCAAGCCTACTGAATTCCATGAAGTTCTAGACGATTTGTCTCAAGAATTGAAGAGTTAGCTCCAGTTTCAGGACAAGCCTGGTTATGGACGAATGATCATCAAATTAAGTCATTGGGCTATGGAAACACAAGAGGTATTACAAATGAAGTAAGAAGTATGATTCAAGTGGAAACACCGAGTGTACCCTTAAGGGGATAACTTAGTACATGAGTTATAGAGATAACTCAGTACCAAGCTATCACTTTAACTCACAACTCTTCAAAAAAATTCACACTATCGTAGGTCGATGTCTGGACCTCTCTAGTATCAGGCTTCTGGTCCATTATGACTGCTATACCTATAGATACAATCATATAGCAACCAAAACAAGATTTTGATTCTACTATCACTACGCAGGAAATATATCTCACTTCAACTCTTTCCATTTCACCATAGTCATCAAAGCAGCTCCTCTAGACAATTCTAAGACTTAGAACTTGTCTAACCCCCTACTTGTGACTTAACTCTCTCTCAAACCCCTTGTAATTTCATACAAACATGATCAAATCTATAAGTAACAAAGCAATAAAGTGGACGTAGGCCTTAGATTGCCGAACCACTTCTTTAAACTTCTCGTGTGTTCATTTTTTTGCTAATTTGTATTATCTTTGCTCTATTCTAATTGGGTTGGTACTTTCATATCATACTCTTGGGTGTTGGTCCATTTTTTGGATTAACATTTTGGTGCTATCTCTCAACTTCGGATCTAGCTCTTAATTTTGGATTGGACAAATCTAGAAGTTAGATCTACAAAACCAACTTTGGAAAGTTTGAAGGATTGTCGTTGAAGACCAATGACACCTAAGAAGAAAACAACTTGTGGTAGGTCTATAAGAGCAACGGTTGGTGGTGATGAAGCAAACCTCCAACAAAGTGAAGTAAACTACACTGGAAAGCTAGCATCAGGGTCTTCGATTCAACAAGATGTTGCAACCAAAGTAGAGCTTAGCCAGATGGTTAATGAACTTAACCAGAAAATGGCCGATAGCCACATGAATAAGGTTGATGTTTTGCTGGTATTGTAGCCACCAAGTGCCCAAAAGCTAGGCATGAAACTATTGCGGCTATGGAACAAGAGAATTCATCTTTTTCAAGTTTGAATAGGAGGAATGGAAAACAAAAGTAGAGGGAAGTCATTGGTGGAGCTACTGGGATTGTGATAGAAGGTAATGGAAGTACTCCTCCCACTGGAAGACAACCTCCTACAGATCAAAATCTTGAAGTGGGCACCCCTAGGAGAATATTGCAATACCTGCATCTATTTCCGAGGACGATATGCAACTTGAAGGTGGTGGAATGTAATTGAACTATGACGTAAACAGGAAAAATGGTGAAAATGAAGTTCTAACTACCACAGTAAGACGAACCACGCGACAACGGAACTCTGCAGGAGCGGTTCTCCCAGAGAATGGAGAACCCAGGCTTCTATTGGCAAACCAAGATCGTTTCCAAAGTCAGACACTTGTTATAGTTACTAACAGTCGACCCGTAGATTTCTATACTAGGGAAGAGTACACCGTTGATATGGTCAAGTGGTTGATGGAGGAAAGTAGAGGTAGGAAGGGTGACAACTGGGTTCTGCACCAAGCCGAACACTATTCACCAAAAACATTCTAAGAGAAAAATATTCCAAGAAGTTTACTATACATACCATGCCATCTTACAGTGGGATGACATACCCTAAACAACACTTGTACAAGTAGAATGGCATATGAGTGAAGCTAGAGCTATATATGCCGTTTGGTGCAGATGTTTTCCCTATTTTCCTTGAAGGGATGGCTTCTATGCGGTTTACTGGACTTCCTCCGCGATTCATTTCTACCTTTGACAAATTGGCAGCAAAATTCCTAGAATAATTTAGAATCCATACCACACGACCAAGCTAGATCATTTTTAGCATGCATCACAAAGATTATTAACATTAAAACTTATTTTAGGAAGACCCTTAACTAGCTCATCTATTGCAATTTTAGGTAGGTGTTGGAAACTAAAATTATCAAACCTTTTGTGCCAAATCCAACGATCACTTGATTCAGCTAAAATATATAAATTATCATTTGATAATTTCATACTTAATATATGTGTGTGTGTGTGTGTGTGTGTGTGTGTTTCTTTTCCTAATGAATTCAAAGGTATTATTTGACTCAATATCTTCAATTTGACACCTATCTTTTGCGAATTTAATTTTGAAGCCCTTATCACATAATTGACTAATACTTAACAGTTATGTTTTAAATTCCTAACTAAAACAGAAATGGTAAAAGTTTTAGAGTTATCGATATTGCCGATGCCAATCACTTATCCTTTTAAGTTGTGTCCAAAACTGGTTGATCCACCGTATTTGTAAATGATATCCTTTAACATATCCGGATTTCCAGTCATGTGCCTTGAGCATCCATTGCCTAATATTCATTTATCCTTTCTGATTTGTAAAGTTTGATCACCAGGTGTATGTTCATTAATATCCATGTAACATATCTGTTCCTGCAATTTATACCTTTATAAAAGATCAAATGGTTTTTCATAAAGAATGGATGCAAATTTATGGAACAATGTCATGTTGATTTTGCTAAATTTCTTTTTATAAATAGTGTTAAAAATATAATCAATAACTATTTCCATTTAAAACTTTTCATAAATCAAATAATGAATACTTTGAAAACCCATACTCTAATACTAAATGTTAGTTTACAGAATATGGATCTAAAGACTAATTTAACATTAGAGGGGTGGATAGTGTTTAATGATTTTATGAATCTTTTTAAATTCTTTTAAGATTATAATTAAACTACGCAGAATCAACAATCATAAATGCAAACAAAGTCAGATATATATAGTGAAAATCAAAAAGTAAAGAGTTAGAGAGATCACACCAAGAATTTTTATACTGCTTTGGAGTTACCTTACATCTAGTCACACATAATTTCTTGTACATATTTCTTTTTAAATACTAAAGACTTACAATCTCGATTTGAAGGCAGCACACATACTCTTCAGATTTTTTGAGCTCTGGGTACACTCACTGGATTAGGACTGGACACCAACACACCCACTTGGATTTAAACGGGGCACCAAACACACCAACTTGATTTAGATGGGATACAAGCACACCAACTTGGATTTGAGGGACACCAAGCATACCTAAGAGTATAAGAGTATGTTTTGATAGAATTTATGAACTCAATTTCTTGATCTTGAGTACAAATGATCATATAACCTCTTGAATGGCACTTTGATCTTATTTTGCGTAATAGAGATGAGAGAGATCGAAGAGTAATTGATAGAGAATCAAATCAATAGAGTTTGAATTTGATTCTAACTGAATTTGAGAATATTTTGAGAAGATTTTTTTTATAGAAAACAAGATAGTAAAAGAGGAGAGAACGAATGAGAAATTGGTTTAAAAAATTCGTTGGTAAAACCTCCTATTCTAGAGTAACAAAGATCACGTCCATTCGTGAAGAGATATGACGAAAAGACACTTCTATTCAAATTTGAATTTTGAAATTTTTGGCTTATATGTTGATATATGCTATAAGAGTGTGTCGACATACCCTTTGTATTTTTGGAAAAACACTTTATAAAAATTGTTTTCAAAATATTGAGCTTTGTAAAATATTTTGAAACTTTGTACAATCATCTAAATATAGTTTATACACATTTTAATCATATCAAAACTTTAAAATTATTTTGAAATATTTTTAAATATGTAAAAGATTTATATGAATTTCTTTTGAAATAATGTATATAAAGTATACGTGAATATATATTTAAAATCAAAGCTATAATATACTTACAAACATTTAGAAATCATAAAACTAAAACTATAACGAAGTATAATAAATTTAAAAGTATACCTAAATATTTAAAATATAAAATGCCTAAAAAATTAATTAACCAAAATATAATAATCTTGTAAGTAAAATTAAAAGTTAGAAATCGTTTTAAGGCCGTTTTGAAAGGTCATCTTAAAAGTAGAGATTCTCTAAAATCCTTTTTGAAATTCAGAATGTTTGAAAACCATTTAAAATTAGAGAACAGATTTTAAAACCTTTTGAAAAAATGAAGAGAGATATCAAAGAAGTGCTAGTAGGTATTTCCATTACTTATCTGGATTTTTGCATCTTCAATACTCACGAGTTTTCAATCTCTAACTCTTGAATCTCTTTATCAGCCTCTTGAATTTGCTTTAGATATTGTACAGTCTTCTTAATCAACATCTGTCCAATATCCCGCACTATATATTTATATAACTTGATAAAAAAACATCAGTATCTATATTTTATATGATGTCATATGGTTGTTGTCATCAAAACTAATGCCTAAGATACTAATAATGTAAATACTTTCGCAAGTGTGACACACTGAAAACATTGTGAACTCTCGCCAACATTTTAGGAAGCTCCGCTATGTAAGCTAACTTCCATACTCTTCCCAAAATCAGAAAAGTCCTTGGAAACTCAATGAAATTTTTTCGAAACTACCAAATTTCATAACATATCTAAGTTGTGAAACTTTCACAAAAACCATGTTGCCCAT
Organism: Allium cepa; assembly: GCA_030765085.1. Lineage (NCBI taxonomy): Eukaryota > Viridiplantae > Streptophyta > Magnoliopsida > Asparagales > Amaryllidaceae > Allium > Allium cepa. The sequence goes on along the minus strand of CM060938.1, from coordinate 907,002,929 downwards.
TGCGAACTCCAATTCCGTCTCTCATGTCAACATATGCTTTCTGCCTATCCTGCACAGTCTTCATCGTTTTATGGATCTAATCTGCTTTCTCCAAAGTTTCTCTAATCATGTCTAACCCAAGAATGATTCTACCGTAGTGTTCTACCAACAAGGTAGAGATTTTCACTACCTCCCATACAACGCCTCAAACAATGCCATTTCAATACTTTTCTTATAGTAGTTATTATATAAAAATTCTACCAATGGCAAGTGGTTATCCCAACAACCTCCAAAGTCAAAAACACACATCCACGGCAAATCTTCAAATACTCGATTCACCCTCTAAGTTTGTATGTTTGTCTATAGAAGATAGGCCGTACTAACATTCTGTTTAGCACATAAGGGTACATGAAGATTCCTCTAAAACTCACTAGTGAAAAGTGGACCTTGATTATTGACTATACTAAAAGGAACTTCATGTAGTCGAACCACTTCCATCACATACAAGGTAGCTAAAGATGCAGATGACCTTGTACTCCTAATTGGAATAAAATGAGAACATTTGGATAATCGATCAATGATGACCCAAACACTATCATTCACCTTTCTACTTTTAGATAGTCCATTAATAAAATCCATACAGATATTCTTCCATTTCTGCTTTGGAAGAACCAACGGATGCAATAATCCAACAGGCTTCTTCTACTCCTCCTCTTCTCTATGGCAAGTTACACAATAGGAAACAAACTCTACTACATGTCTGTTCATACTTGGCCAGTAGAATACTCTCTTCATATCATGATACATTTTGTCAACCCAAGGATGAATGGTCATCTTAGAAAGATGAGACTATGCCTGTACCATGTCAATCAATACCTTACCAAGAGGGAGACACAATCTACCATCTCTCCTCAGCCATCCTCTCGAATCAATGGAGTAACCATCCAAATGACTCGAATGTTCTCCCCAATTCAGCTTCTCAAAGATATCCAGTAACTCCATGTCTTGCTTATGACATGAACTAATATGGTCTATAAGTGAAGGCATAACATCAAAAGTAGTTAGTAGCCCCAATGTATTATCTGATGAAGGTCATAAATTAAATGTAGAAATGAACTATCAATGCTTCCGTTCTAAAAACATAGGACTTAGCATCCCATGCTTCGTACTCAAGGCATCAGCTACCAGATTGCCTTTGCTTGGAGTATATAAGATACTGAATCATACGAAGCCAAGAACTCCATCCACCACTACTGCCTTAAATTTAGATCTTTGTGGAAGAACAAATAATTTAGAGATTTATGGTCTGTGAATAATTATATTGCTCCTCTAAAAGATAAGGCATCCATGATAGTGAGGGAGAAGACAATAACTGCCAAATCAAGATAATAAGCTGGATAGTTTCTCTCATGAACATTCAGTTGTCGACTAGCACAAAAAATTACTCTACCCTCCTACATAGACATAGCTTCCAATCATATTCCACATGCATTGCTATATACCATGAATGCTATTGAACCATCTGGGAGTAGTAAAATAGGTGCACTAGTTTATAACTCCTTCACTTTAAAAAAAAGCCTTCTTTCATTTTGAATTCCATGAGAAAAACAAATTTTCTTGGTAAGGCATGTTAGTGGTGCAGAACTTTTTTTTTTGAAAAGCAAGCAGGGTTGAATGGACCCTTACCATATTTATTAACCAGAAAAACACAAGTTACAAGTGAGCACTAACATACTAGAGCACACAAATGAGAAAACAGGGAAGACTAAGAAAGAAGAAATGAAAGACTGAAACCAGAAAATACAAAAACCAAAGACAGGAAAGGGAAGAACAAGACCCTAAACCAGAGAACCATAAGCAATGTGATGACCAGACTTTTCCTTGACCCTAGAAATGATTCTGTTTATTAAAGAACTTTCAAGCTTCATCTTATTTTCAAAGACTTGGGCATTTCTCTCTTCCCATATCACATGCACAAACACCTTCAGAATGAGTAGCAGCTTGTAAGTAGTAGCATTCTTCCATCTTGTTCTTGTAAATAGTCTGTTCCATTCAGCATCACCATGTAATACCATCTCAGTATAACCACAACTGATAAGACTAGTTTTCCAGATTCTATTAGTAATCAAACAATCAAAGAAGAGGTGAGCACCATCCTCAATCACGTTATTATAGTATGCACACATCAGGTCAACATTATAACCTCTCCCACACAATTTAGCCTTAATCATGAGAGCATTACGAAGAACTTTCCATAGAAGGAAATTCAGTTTTTGTGAGGTAAGAGAGTTCCAAACTCTAGCATGGCATCTAAAAATGGGGCTACTGTCATCTAGTCTCAAAGCCTTATAAACCCCAGGAATGGAGTGCTGAACATGACTAGTAAACCAAACATACCCATGATCACCAGAGGGGATGTTCATGCACTGCACTTCAGCCCACAGCTGCTGGATGATAGGATTGGATGTGTATGGCAGAGTAATTTGACCATTATGACAATAATCTAGGGCACTGGCATTCAAAGGTATGCCAGTTTGAAACCTCTGGTCATAGGAGAGCAGATTGTACAATATTATTCCTCTTCCAACCCATGGATCGTACCAAAATTTGTCATTGCTGTGAGGGCCAAGCACAAGCTGAACAAGAGGGAGTAATATGTCTCTGATCTTGAGAATAGATCTCCAAACCCAACCACACAGAGGAGATGGTTCCATAGACCAAAAATTTTTATTGCCAAGATGATGATGCCTAGCCCACTTAACCCACAAATTTGGCTTATCATTAATCAAATTGTCAAAATGCTTAGAGAAGGCAGCTTGATTCCAGGTTCTCATACATTTTATTCCCAAACCACCATATATTCGTGGTTTCTCTAATTTAGCAAAGGCAATAGGAATTAGTTTTTTAGAATAAAAACTCCCTGTCCATAAAAAATGATTCATAGCTTTTCTAATACTAGATAGAAGAGAAGCATGTAAGATGAAACATCTACACCAATAAGTGGTGCAGAACTTTTAGCAAAGCTATTAATGAATTTCATATGATAGCCAGCCAAACCATGAAAACTTATTACCTTCGTAGCTTTTTTTGGTACATGCCAACCCTATACTACGGCAACTTTACTAGAATCGACCGATAATCCATGCTATGTCCTCGAAAGTGAACCTTCTTATGTCAAAAGTGACATCTGAAAATTTTCTCCTTTAATTTGTGTTTATGGAGAGTATTGAGCACTTCTATTGTATGCAACCTGTGCTCTTTCTTGCTTATCGAATATACAGGTATATCAATAACAAATACAACCAGAACTTATTCAGCAAGCCTCTAAAGAATCAATGCATGAGGTCGATATAATATATTTGTGCATTGGTTAGTCCAAACGACATGACTAATCGCTCAATGAATCCGAAAGGGTTCGAAAATCGGTTTTCCGAATACTATCCTTGAACACACGTAACTGGTGAAATCTGGTAGTCAAGTCAAGTTTAGAGAATATATGTGCTCTAAATAACTGATCAATGTGATCATATATACGTGGCATATGCATACAATAGTTTAATTCATACAATCAAAATACACACTTAATTCATAATGCATGTTTGATGGAAATAAACAACGGGATGGTCTCATGGTCTAAATATTTTGTCTGTTTCTTAAGTTAGGTATACAAAGAAAATGAAATTTTGGGTTTCGTTACGACCTTTATTTTCTAGAAAAATTTATGCTGTTGTTGTTGAACTTTGTTGCACAAAGAAAAGAGATTTGTTTGGTGTATAGTAAATACTATATAAAGCTATAATATTCAACAAAATCCTTAATTTGCAATATTCTCGCCCACATGCATCAATTTCCTTTCTTATTATTGCATTCAATTTAAGATATAACCTAATAACCTACCACTTTCAATGCACATACGAGCCATCATTTGCTTTAGATATATTTATATAAAAGTATAATTAGCTTTTATCAATGCAAAAATCTTAAAGTTGTCCTCTTTCCAAAAGTATCATTTTTTCTATCATCAACAACTTTGCAACCCATAAGTATTGTGTTTTGGTTATATGGTTCACTTTTTCTTTTTTTGTATTAGTGAATACATATTGTTCAGTTTCTTTTACTCCTTACTAGTTCATGGTTACTTAAATAAACATGATTTTGAAATTATTCTAGAAAAAGATGACCACAACCATTTCAACATCCTCCGTTGAACTAAATTTAATAATATAACATTTAGTATGGACAGATCGATTTTCTTTAATTCTTTTATTCCTATTACAGATTTAACCACTTATTTTATCATCTATCAGCATTTACAAACCTTGTTCTTAGAAGGAAAAATTCTTTAAATGTTTATGTTTGTAGATATAACCATGTAATGATATTTGGTTGTGCAACAAAGATATTTTATTTAATACATTCATGTGTACATGATTTGTAGAAGAGAAAAAAATATTTTTGTTTGTAGGTATAACCATGGTAAGATATTTGGTTGTGCAACCAATGATCTTTTGTTTAATGCCTTCATATGTGCATGATTTACAAAAGAGAAAAAATGTTTATGTTTGGAACTGTACATGTATATCTGGAATATAATGGATATGAACTGGTAGAAGTATCTTATTTTACCAACAGATGTTCATAGTGTTTTTATTTTATAGCCAGTTTCTTTCAATCACTGCATTTTTGTTGTTAACGTATTTAACTTGTACAACTAGTAATATTATTGTCATAATCTAGATTCCTATTAAGAAATTATGTGTAGGGCTTTTAGTTTCAATGGTTCCCTACCAAATAATAACTATTATACATGTTCGTACCATGAACTACAATAAAGGAAGATGGGCAATGCTTGAAGTCACAACAACTAACTGAACCCGAGCCCTACATCCAGGGGAATCATAGGAAAAAAATGAAATACTGCACCGAAGCATGGGGAGGTACATACAGTGCTAAGCTGACCGCATCTTTGCAATCCATATTTTATCAATACCTGCACAAACTGGTATTCTCTAGTTCTTACAGATGGTAGCTTAGATAGTGCTGCATGGGGCTAAAAGCACACCAAAGGGGCTATATACAGTAGGGCTTCACACAACCCATATCCAACCCGACCCAACCCACAAACCCGACCCAACCCACATAAACCCAACCCATCCTAGTTCGGGTCGGATATGGGTTACAATTTGTAACCCATACTATATATGTGTCGAGTGTGTTATTTTGTTCAACCCAACCCTACTTTAACCCAACCCAACCCTATATTAAAAACCAAATTTAATATCAATACACTTAAATTAGAATAGTCTAATCCTAGAATAATGTTTATGTATTCTACAGTAAATATACGAAAAATCATATTTTATGTCAACCCAAACAAGCTAGAATTTGGCAAAGATATTCCAAAGGGCATTTTAATGTATTTTAAAATGAAACACTTGTTCTACTATGTAGTGAACTAATTTCATATGATGTGTTTTTGAAACGACCCAGCTTCCAAACACCAGGAAGTCGCATCGCTAATAAGAAAGAAAGGGATAGAAAATAGAAAGAAAGAGAAGAAGAAGAAAACAACACATCAAAATCTAAACAGCGGAACGAATAAATTATATTAATAACATAAAATATTACATAGTTTACAACCATTTTCAGAGTTCACAGATATGCAACACATACTAGACAGTTATAAACACCTGTCTAGTTATTACAACTCAAATCAGTACAAGAAACAACTCAGAGAAAACACACAGTGGAAAACTATATATATATATATATATATATATATATATATATATATATATATCTACACGCAGAAGCCTCCTGCTCCAATGCTCCTCCACAATTCATCAAAGCTAACCTGAATCCTAAGCTGAATCCCTTGGCTACTCGTAAAAATTTGAGTACCCAAGAGTTTATGAAAAACAAAAGTAAACTCTGGGTCAGACATGGGTCTGGTGTGAGTAACAGGTTAAAGTTGCTTAACTTTCAAAATCCTTTTGAAAGAAAGGTATCACGTAAGACTTTCCATACATAAACATGAAAAAGTTTTTACCTTATGCTAACCAAAATATTTGATAGGAAATCCAGTGATATTATAATAGTGTCTAGGGTTTTCAAATAAAATGCAGAAATAGATGGAATGCTTACATCTCACGTTCCAACATAGTTGGGCACAACTAATACGTACGACACTTATTGGATTTTGGATTCCATACAATGGCAGGGCTACCGGGGTACCGTCCGTCACAGTACGTGACCTAGACTACCGTACCGAGGAGTACGCCCGCTCCCTTGCAACACAAAGCCGGAACCATTCCTTACTGAATAGTTCCGAACAAGATAACCCCGGCAGTTGTCGCGAACCAACCGCCCACACAGCCGAATAAAAAGGAACCTCTAAACAGGGGAAAATCTTGCTCTCCAGTGGGGGCTACCCGCGAAGCCCTGCTGCACCTCCCCTGTTTTAGCCATTCCCGGTTGATGAGGCTTGAGGCTACGATTACCTTTAGAGAACACATCTCTTAGAATGCTCATCATCCACCTGACGAGTTCTGAAAGCATTCAATCCATACAAGTTCGTTCCGGGTTCGAACGAAACCGAAGGCATTATCTCGTTACATTCGTATTGGAATCACCCTCAGAGTCAACGACGATAACCCTTGCACTCTGAATCACCATCTCGAACCTATAAGTACTATTCCGTCAAACTCATTACGGAATCACCCACAGAGTTATACTGACGTATAGCCCTTACACCTCGAGTCTTCACATGCTCCACTTAGATTCACGACCTAACGTTAATTTGGATCGATGTGGTTTTCGGATATCCAAATATGGAAACCCGATCCCGGTCTCATCGAAATCCAAAGCGTGTCTTTTAGGTCCAAGTTGTTTTAAGTCTAAAACAATTCAATCTAATTATCCATATACACACAGATAGATAATTCACATCATCATAATAGATAACCATCATTATTATCATAAACAGGTAATCATCACAAATTGATAATCTATTACCAATAGATAACTCATATCATCATCACTATGCAACCAATGCATCCATATCACACAATACTAATCTCATATCTGAGATTCAAAGCATTCAGGGTAAACCATATCATCCATACATAAGCAAAGATCTATAATCACACCATCTATAATTAATTTAAAATGAATTAAATTAATTACTTCTATCTCTAATTAATTTAAAGTGGATTAAATTAATTACCTATCTTTAATTAATTTAAAATGAATTAAATTAATTACTTCCTCATTTTAAATCTTGCTTACTTAACCATTAATTGATCACAATTCAATCAATCAATTATCCTCAAATTAATTACCTTAATTAATCACCCTTGATTAATTATCCTTTAATTACATTCAAGTAATTATTGTTAATTAATTTTACAAATTAATTATCCTTAAAATCAGTAATTAACCTTTAATCACTTCATTAATTAATTAATTATAATTAATTACATTAATGCTTAATTAATTACATTAATTAATTGCTTCCTTAATCACTTATCATTGATTAATTAATCTTAATTAATTAATTCTCAATTACATCATTAATTATATTAATTAATGATCCTTAATTAAATTTAAATTAATTACTTATTTAAATTAATTACATTAAGTAATTAACCTTAATTAAACCACAATTATTAATCATTCTTGATTAATTACATTTAGTAATTAATTACCCTTAAGTATTTCCTTAATTACTTCCAAATTAATAACATTTAATAATTAATTGTATTTATTAATCATCCTTGATTAATCTCATTAGTAATTAATTATTCTTAATTAATTACATCACTTAATTATTTCCAAATGACTTAATCAATTAATGCTTAAATTAATTACACTAAGTAATTAATTATTAATCACTTTCACAAAGTAATTATCCTCATTATTAATTATACAAAGTAATTAATCCCAAAATACCATACTTCAATTAATTACTTCCAGTAATTTACTTAACTTAATTACTTCTCTAAGTAATTATTTCTCAATGATTATTTATCAACCCATTCAATGACTATTCTAAATTAATTAAACTTAATTAATTAATTTAAACTAATCCAACTAATAAATTAATTACAATGAGTATTTAATATCTTTAATTATTTCCATAAAGTAATTATACTTAATTAAGTTTCATAATTGATTATTTAAATTAATTAATCTAATTAATTATCAAAATTAATTACATAAATTAATTAATAAATAATCCCAAGTTAATGAACTTCATTAACTTTTCTTTAATTCTTTTAATTACCTTTCTTAAGTAATTAACTTAAATTAATTAATATTAATTACAAATTTAATTAACCTTAATTAATTTATTTCAATTCTTAATTAATTAATTAAATTAATTATCTTATTTAAATTACCTTATTAATTTAATGACTCAAAATCACTAAATTCTTAGATTTACTTAAAAATAAAACATCTCTTATTAATGATTACATTATCATTGACAAAATATTTTAAATCAACTTATCTTAAAATTTGTTTTCAAATTACATTTTAAATTTTAAATTTAAATTGAATCCCAAACTTAATTTTATTAAAGTTTTTTTTAAAAAAAAACATTTTAAAACCTTCTAAACTTATGTTAAATAATTTCTTATATTATATAGAAGTTTAAAGAAAATTTAAACCCATATTTAATAATACAAATCATATTTAAAATATGATTCAATATCAAAAGCTGTTTAAACATTTCAAAATTTAAAAACTTCTTTTATTTTCAAAACATGATTCAAATTTGAATCTTGTTTCCAGATTTAAACTTAGGTTTAAATCTTCTATTCTAATTTAAAAACCTTATCTTTAAATTCAATTTAAGTAACTCCTTTAAAGTTGTTAAACATTTTACCTTTAAAAAGTTTGAATTAAATTTAAAAACTGGAATTCAAATCTAAGTTTGAAATTCATATTTTAAATTTAAATTTAAATTCCTGTTTTAAAAACCCTGTTCCAGATTTTAAAAAACTAAATTTTCTTTTGATCTGAAAATATGCAGGATTTCCTTGAAACCCTGTAAACATTTTAAATTTGAATAAGTTTGAATTAAATTTAAAAGTTGGAATTCAACTTGGATTGAAAACCATACTTTAAATTTAGTTTTAAAAGTCTTGTTTAAATCTGCATTCAGTTTTTAAAACAATTATTTGAATTTAAATTACAGATTTTCAAAAACCTGTACACTAAGAAATTAAACCAGAGCTTCCTCTAACATTACTTCGGGTAAAACCATACTCTACTTTGAGTAAAAACTCGACTTACCCGAGTAAATCTCGAGTCTCAAAACACAGCAACCCCAAACATTTCCTAACACTCCTTCTTCACCGTGCATATGCACGGTGGCTGTAGCCACCTCCGTCCACTACCCAGCCAACGAACAAGTCGTCGACCATCCCTGCATTACCTCGCTAACATCAAAACCACTCAACCCATTCGAAAACGAAATCGAGTTCCCCCAATTCAAACCTGGCAACAATAACAGACACTCCTTCACCCAAACCTGGAAATTTGCTCGTTTCCTCAACTCCGACCACCGTGTCGATTGAAACTCCGGCCACATCAACATCAATGCTCCAACAACCAATTCCTTGAATCCCAATATGCTCGGTCCACTAGGAAGAACGAGATTATCAAAACTTCGAACCATGCTAAAACTAGGGTAACAGATTACATCAACCTCCCATCGCCTCCACCGAGCACTATTCACTCTCCTGGCATTTTTGCCACACCCCCTGATCACCCCACTACCACCTCCATGAACCCTAAACACTCCAATCAATTTGACCAACACAGATTGACCAGAACTCATTATCAGTTCAAATAAGTACTGCAATCCCAATCCCTAACTAAACAATATGATTTTAGTTTTAAAAATCATATTTTTGTTTAAGTTTTCAGATTATAACACTATATTTATAATTTATAATGTTTGAGTTTCATCTTTATTTAACATGCTCTGATGTTTTACAATTTTACAGAGACATCGCCCAATATGATTTTACTTAAATAAGTTTCTAAACTAAACTATGGTATAATTAACACATTTGCTTCAGGACTTAATCCTTAACAAAATTTAAACAAGAACAAGAGGATTTTATTTCTATTTTTAAAAGAATCTGGACCTGGAACCAGAGTCAGAAGCAATACAAATACATGCACAACAACATTTCATACATACACAAAGTTCACTGATAAATTCAGTCATAACATATTTGTTTTATGGATGATCAGGCAAATAAATATTTACTTAAATCTTGAAAATTGTTATGTTACTCACCTGGAAACAATGTTGAAGCAGAGCATAAATTTCCTGGAAAGCTTCTGTTTTTGATTTAAAAACCAGTGTCCCCTCTTTGCTAAAAAGAAACTTCAACTTTGGATGTTTTAACTTCTTTGAATTTTTGATAAAACTTGAGTTGCTTTGCATTTAAATTTGCATGCATGCTTTTTGAAACTTGAACTTGCTGTTAGAAACTTGCATGCAGGCATATGCTTTATTTTTGATTACCAGAATATTGAAATGCGGGGCCTTTTCATTTTTCTTTTTAAATGGAATTGCAGGTTGCAGGCTTTTCATTTGCCTTTGAAAGGAAATTCAGGTTTGATTTTGAAAACAAATTGTAGGATGTGGATTTGGTTAGAGAGGTGAGACAAAAGGTTTACAGGGTTTTAAAGAAAATGCAGGCATGAGCTTTTGGTTTCCCGATTTTGAATTAGAGGAGAAAGTTTCAGATTTTGATTTAAAAATATGATTTTGGGTTTTGAGAGTTTTGGAAAAAAATTTGTTTCAACTGAGAAATTTTTTCTTCTTAACTGAGAAATGAAAATTAGAAAAGAATAGAGATGAAGGAAACATGTTTCTATAAGTATGAATGATTTATTTTAAAAATTAAAAGAAAAAAAATTAAAAATAAAAGGACACTTGTTAAAATCTTCAACACTTGTCTTTTGCAATAGTTCATTTACTAACACATGTTATTTAAGAAATTAGAATCTTAACACTTGTCAAAATACATATTTTACTTATTCTTTTATTTAATTTAAAAGTAAATAAAACCCCTTTTCTTTAATTGTTAATACTTATGTAATTTATTTTCATATGTAAATGTTTATGCATTTTTCTAAAGAAAAAGAAATAAAACAATTTATATAAAAATGAAAACTTATTTACAAGATTTATATATATTTATTAATTTGAATTTTCAAAATTAAATCAAATTCAAATGTTATTTATACATTAAAAATTCCACTTAAAACTAATTTATCAACATATTTTAATTTTAAAATAATAACATTGTCTTTTAAAACATATCTACATTTATTAATATTTGAAAAAAAACATATTTATCAAATTTAAATAATTTATGAGAGAAATTATAAAATACTTATCTTATTTAACTTAATTAATTACATTAATGGTTTAATATACAATTGGTATTTTAAATTTTTAGTTAATTCCAAATTATAATTATTAAGCTATATTCAAAAGAAATAAAATAAACTTTTGTTTATTTTATTAAAATTTAAACTATGTTTAAAATGCAATTATACAATTTAAAATAATTTCTTTAAGTATTTTAAACCAATTAGTTATTTATTAAATAAAATAATAATCTTCAAATTATCAAAATGAATATTAAAATTTAAAAACAGGATTTTATTTGTTATTTAACTTCAATTCGAAACTTATCTATTCACAATATATATATAAATATATATACATACATTATAAATAGGAAAACATTCTATTAGTTTTTAAAAGATAAAATTCACCACTTAAACATTTATTTAATTGGATTATTAAATCAAGTTAATTTTCATTAACAAAATTTTATCAAATCAATTTAATTTTAGATATAGATTATTAAATTGATATTGCTAAAATTTCCGGGATATCACATTCCTCCCCCCTTTAAAGAATTTCGTCCCCGAAATTTAAAAGCAAAAGTAATTTAATAACCATTTAAAATTCTAGATTTTAAATCACAAGCATACATCAATCATATGCTAACAACCATAGCAACCAATTTATCTATTCAAACAAATTTAATTATCAGACAAAATTCTGGATAAAAATTTCTCGAGTTTTCCCAAGTATGTGTGTGTGTGTGTGTGTGTGTGTCTATATATATATATATATATATATCGGGATACTCACCCTACGGAATCCAAACAATCTAAACTACGAAGCAACAGAGCTTCTATTCATCTAGCTCTACAACTCTAATAGGACATCAGACTATAAACGAGTCTGACTCAACAACCAAACCTTCCTGAACAGCTGGTTCCACTTCCAGAGATAACTCATACACGTACTCCCTCAGAGATACGTGAAACTCATTAAATCCAATTATCCAAACCGACAATACAACTCTTGAAAACCAAACACTAATCCAACCAAAACACAGAAGAGATCCAAAACAAATCTCCGACTCAAGAATCCAATTTCCTTCGTCTCTAATCCAAAAAACTCTTCGGATGATCTTGGGCTTCCTACATCCAAACTGATCAGTTTAACCTTCGCAGATGCCTCTAGAAACAAACAGAACCAAAAATAATCCAACACAACGATCTCCTCAAAATCAATCCAAAACCGGATACACAACTCTACTCTTCAAACCTCAGAAGAACAAACTTACTTCTTCTATCCGGAAAAAATAAAATTAAACAGAAGTATTCCCAAACTGCTTCCGCTGCACAACTCTGAACTATCCTGAGCTGCTTCACCAAACTCTATCACGAGAAATCCTTCTTCTACTAGCTGATCCACTGGTAGCACTCCTGGAATCCGGTCGATAAGAAAACTCAATCTTCAGAAGTGGACAAACCTCCGACTTCTCAGAAGACGACCAAAAATTCTTCAATACCTCAAAAGAACACTCAAACTATCGCAAGTCACTTTTGCGATCAATAGAGACCAATTCCCAAAGAAAACTGTTCTCTCTTTACCAAACAGAATAGCTTACTCTTAATTAGCCAATCCACCAAAGAAACGAGTCCATTCTGCTGCTTTTGAACTCCACCTTCTGAAAAACTGCTAACCAGAAGATTTCCTGCCAACATAGAACACTCCGAGCTGAACTGTTGACACCGGTGCCAAAACTTCCTTAACTGAAGTTCTTCGAGAAACTCGGACCTCAAAGCCAACCACCAAGCCTTGTTCATCTTCCTGAGGTATTAAGGTACCATTACTCACTTCTGCCAACCAACAGATCCAAACTCTACTCATCCATCTTCAAAGATAAACTCTAAATCTAAACAGGTTACCTTCAGAGATTGATTAAATCTCTACACTCTGCACAACTCACTCGAGACGGTATTAGGTCTACAGTCTCGAGAAATACACTTCCAACCTCAAACATTCAAACTCCAACCAATGGTAGTTATCGTGTTACACACACCACTACCTTATCTACCTTTATAACCTATATTGGAAAACCTGAACGGGTAACCCAACAAATAGGTAGAAATAATAAATATATATATATATATAGATATATATAAAAAATACAAATAAGCTCTCTCAAGATAGACACCACTCCAGAGCCTAGGTATTCACTCAACCTAATGCTTTGATGCCACTGAAACGACCTGGCTTCTAAACACCAGGAAGTCGCATTGCTAATAAGAAAGAAAGGGATAGAAAATAGAAAGAAAGAGAAGAAGAAGAAAACAACACATCAGAATCTAAACAGCGGAACGAATAAATTATATTAATAACATAAAATATTACATAGTTTACAATCATTTTCAGAGTTCATAGATATGCAACACATACTAGACAGTTATAAACACCTGTCTAGTTATTACAACTCAAATCAGTACAAGAAACAACTCAGAGAAAACACACAGTGGAAAACTATATATATATATATATATATATATATATATATATCTACACGCAGAAGCCTCCTGCTCCATTGCTCCTCCACAATTCATCAAAGCTAACCTGAATCCTAACCTGAATCCCTTGGCTACTCGTAAAAATTTGAGTACCCAAGAGTTAATGAAAAACAAAAGTAAACTCTGGGTCAGACATGGGTCTGCTGTGAGTAACAGGTTAAAGTTGCTTAACTTTTAAAATCCTTTTGAAAGAAAGGTATCACGTAAGACTTCCCACACATAAACATGGAAAAGTTTTTACCTTATGCTAACCAAAATATTTGATAGGAAATCCAGTGATATTATAATAGTGTCTAGGGTTTTCAAATAAAATGCAGAAATAGCTGGAATGCTTACATCTCACGTTCCAACATAGTTGGGCACAACTAATACGTACGGCACTTATTGGATTTTGGATTCCATACAATGGCAGGGCTACTGGGGTACCGTCCGTCACAGTACGTGGCCTAGATTACCGTACCGAGGAGTACGCCCGCTCCACTGCAACACAAAGCCGAAACCATTCCTTACTGAATAGTTCCGAACAAGATAACCCCGGCAGTTGTCGCGAACCAACCGCCCACACAGCCGAATAAAAAGAAACCTCTAGACAGGGGTAAATCTTGCTCTCCAGTGGGGGCTACCCACGAAGCCCTGCTGCACCTCCCCTGTTTTAGCCATTCCCGGTTGATGAGGCTTGAGGCTACGATTACCTTTAGAGAACACATCTCTTAGAATGCTCATCATCCACCTGACGATGTTCTGAAAGCATTCAATCCATACAAGTTCGTTTCGAGTTCGAACGAAACCGAAGGCATTATCTCGTTACATTCGTATTGGAATCACCCTCAGAGTTAACGACGATAACCCTTGCACTCTGAATCACCATCTCAAACCTATAAGTACTATTCCGTCAAACTCATTACGGAATCACCCATAGAGTTATACTGACGTATAGCCCTTACACCTCGAGTCTTCACTTGCTCCACTTAGATTCACGACCTAACGTTAATTTGGATCGATGTGGTTTTTGGATATCCAAATATGGAAACCCGATCCCGGTCTCATCGAAATCCAAAGCGTGTCTTTTAGGTCCAAGTTGTTTTAAGTTTAAAACAATTCAATCTAATTATCCATATACACACAGATAGATAATTCACATCATCATAATAGATAATCATCATTATTATCATAAACAGGTAATCATCACAAATTGATAATTTATATTATCATTACCAATAGATAACTCATATCATCATCACAATGCAACCAATGCATCCATATCACACAATACTAATCTCATATCTGAGATTCAAAGCATTCAGGGAAAACCATATCACCATACATAAGCAAAGATCTATAATCACACCATCTATAATTAATTTAAAATGAATTAAATTAATTCCTTCTATCTCTAATTAATTGAAAGTGAATTAAATTAATTACCCGTCTTTAATTAATTTAAAATGAATTAAATTAATTACTTTCTCATTTTAAATCTTGCTTACTTAACCATTAATTGATCACAAATCAATCAATCAATTATCCTCAAATTAATTACCTTAATTAATCACCCTTGATTAATTATCCTTTAATTACATTCAAGTAATTATCTTTAATTAATTTTACAAATTAATTATCCTTAAAATCAGTAATTAACCTTTAATCACTTCATTAATTAATTAATTATAATTAATTATATTAATGCTTAATTAATTACATTAATTAATTGCTTCCTTAATCACTTATCATTGATTAATTAATCTTAATTAATTAATCCTCAATTACATCATTAATTATATTAATTAATGATCCTTAATTAAATTTAAATTAATTACTTATTTAAATTAATTACATTAAGTAATTAACCTTAATTAAACCACAATTATTAATCATTCTTGATTAATTACATTTAGTAATTAATTACCCTTAAGTATTTCCTTAATTACTTCCAAATTAATTACATTTAATAATTAATTGTATTTATTAATCATCCTTGATTAATCTCATTAGTAATTAATTATTCTTAATTAATTACATCACTTAATTATTTCCAAATGACTTAATCAATTAATGCTTAAATTAATTACACTAAGTAATTAATTATTAATCACTTTCACAAAGTAATTATCCTCATTATTAATTATACAAAGTAATTAATCCCAAAATACCATACTTCAATTAATTACTTCCAGTAATTTACTTAACTTAATTACTTCTTTAAGTAATTATTTCTCAATGATTATTTATCAACCCATTCAATGACTATTCTAAATTAATTAAACTTAATTAATTAATTTAAACTAATCCAACTAATAAATTAATTATATTGAGTATTTAATATCTTTAATTATTTCCATAAAGTAATCATACTTAATTAAGTTTCATAATTGATTATTTAAATTAATTAATCCAATTAATTATCAAAATTAATTACATAAAATAATTAATAAATAATCCCAAGTTAATGAACTTCATTAACTTTTCTTTAATTCTTTTAATTACCTTTCTTAAGTAATTAACTTAAATTAATTAATATTAATTACAAATTTAATTAACCTTAATTAATTTATTTCAATTCTTAATTAATTAAATTAATTATCTTATTTAAATTACCTAATTAATTTAATGACTCAAAATCACTAAATTCGTAGATTTACTTAAAAATAAAACATCTCTTATTAACGATTACATTATCATTGACAAAATATTTTAAAACAACTTATCTTAAAATTTGTTTTCAAATTACATTTTAAATTTTAAATTTAAATTGAAACCCAAACTTAATTTTATTAAAGTTTTTTAAAAAAAACATTCTAAAACCTTCTAAACTTATGTTAAATAATTTCTTATATTATATAGAAGTTTAAAGAAAATTTAAACCCATATTTAATAATACAAATCATATTTAAAATATGATTCAATATCAAAAGCTGTTTAAACATTTCAAAATTTAAAAACTTCTTTTATTTTCAAAACATGATTCAAATTTGAATCTTGTTTCCAGATTTAAACTTAGGTTTAAATCTTTTATTCTAATTTAAAAATCTTATCTTTAAATTCAATTTAAGTAACTCCTTTAAAGTTGTTAAACATTTTACCTTTAAAAAGTTTGAATTAAATTTAAAAACTTGAATTCAAATCTCAGTTTGAAATTCATATTTTAAATTTAAATTTAAATTCCTGTTTTAAAAACCCTGATCCAGATTTTTAAAAACTAAATTTTCTTTTGATCTGAAAATATGCAGGATTTCCATGAAACCCTGTAAACATTTTAAATTTGAATAAGTTTGAATTAAATTTAAAAATTGGAATTCAACTTGGATTGAAAACCATACTTTAAATTTAGTTTTAAAAGTCTTGTTTAAATCTGCATTCAGTTTTTAAAACAATTATTTGAATTGAAATTACAGGTTTTCAAAAACCTACAAACTCAGAAATTAAACCCGAGCTTCCTCTTACATTACTTCGGGTAAAACCATACTCTACTTTGAGTAAAAACTCGACTTACCCGAGTAAATCTCGAGTCTCAAAACACAGCAACCCTTAACATTTCCTGACACTCCTTCACCGTGCATATGCACGGTGGCTGTAGCCACCTCCGGCCACTACCCAGCCAACAAACAAGTCGTCGACCATCCCTGCATTACCTCGCTAACATCAAAACCACTCAATCCATTCAAAAACGAAATCGAGTTCCCCCAATTCAAACCTGGCAACAATAACAGACACTCCTTCACCCAAACCTAGAAATTTGCTCGTTTCCTCAACTCCGACCACCGTGTCGATTGAAACTCCGGCCACATCAACATCAATGCTCCAACAACCAATTCCTTGAATCCCAATACGCTCGGTCCACTAGGAAGAACGAGATTATCAAAACTTCGAACCATGCTAAAACTAGGGTAACAGATTACATCAACCTCCCATCGCCTCCACCGAGCACTATTCACTCTCCTGGCATTTTTGCCACACCCCCTGATCACCCCACTACTACCTCCATGAACCCCAAACACTCCAATCGACTTGACCAACACAGATTGACCAGAACTCATTATCAGTTCAAATAAGTACTGCAATCCCAATCCCTAACTAAACAATATGATTTTAGTTTTAAAAATCATCTTTTTGTTTAAGTTTTCAGATTATAACACTGTATTTATAATTTATAATGTTTGAGTTTCATCTTTATTTAACATGCTCTGATGTTTTACAATTTTACAGAGACATCACCCAATTTGAATTTACTTAAATAAGTTTCTAAACTAAACTATTGTATAATTAACACATTTGCTTCAGGACTTAATCCTTAACAAAATTTAAACAAGAACAAGAGGATTTTATTTTTATTTTTAAAAGAATCTGGACATGGAACCAGAGTCAGAAGCAATACAAATACATGCACAACAACATTTCATACATACACAAAGTTCACTGATAAATTCAGTCATAACATATTTGTTTTATGGATGATCAGGCAACATAAATATTTACTTAAATCTTGAAACTTGTTATGTTACTCACCTGGAAACAATGTTGAAGCAGAGCACAAAATTTCCTGGAAAGCTTCTATATTTGATTTAAAAACCAGTGTCCCCTCTTTGCTAAAAAGAAACTTCAACTTTGGATGTTTTAACTTCTTTGAATTTTTGATAAAACTTGAGTTGCTTTGCATTTAAATTTGCATGCATGCTTTTTGAAACTTGAACTTGCAGTTAGAAACTTGCATGCATGCATATGCTTTATTTTTGATTACCAGAATGTTGAAATGCAGGGCCTTTTCATTTTTCTTTTTAAATGGAATTGCAGGTTGCAGGCTTTTCATTTGCCTTTGAAAGGAAATTCGGGTTTGATTTTGAAAACAAATTGTAGGATGTGGATTTGGTTAGAGAGGTGAGACAAAAGGTTTACAGGGTTTTAAAGAAAATGTAGGCATGAGCTTTTGATTTCCAGATTTTGAATTAGAGGAGAAAGTTTCAGATTTTGATTTAAAAATATGATTTTGGGTTTTGAGAGTTTTGGAAACAAATTTGTTTCAGCTGAGAAATTTTTTCTTCTTAACTGAGAAATGAAAATTAGAAAAGAATAGAGATGAAGGAAACACGTTTCTATAAGTATGAATGATTTATTTTAAAAATTAAAAGAAAAAAAATTAAAAATAAAAGGACAGTGGTTAAAATCTTCAACACTTGTCTTTTGCAATAGTTCATTTACTAACACATGTTATTTAAGAAATTAGAATCTTAACACTTGTCAAAATACATATTTTACTTATTCTTTTATTTAATTTAAAAGTAAATAAAACCCCTTTTCTTTAATTGTTAATACTTATGTAATTTATTTTCATACGTAAATGTTTATGCATTTTTTTTAAAGAAAAAGAAATAAAACAATTTATATAAAAATGAAAACTTATTTACAAGACTTATATATATTTATTAATTTGAATTTTCAAAATTAAATCAAATTCAAATGTTATTTATACATTAAAAATTCCACTTAAAACTAATTTATCAACATATTTTAATTTAAAATAATAACATTGTCTTTTAAAACATATCTACATTTATTAATATTTGAAAAAAAAAACATATTTATAAAATTTAAATAATTTATAAGAGAAATTATAAATTACTTATCTTATTTAACTTAATTAATTACATTAATGGTTTAATATACAATTGGTATTTTAAATTTTTAAATAATTCCAAATTATAATTATTAAGCTATATTCAAAAGAAATAAAATAAACTTTTGTTTATTTTATTAAAATTTAAACTATGTTTAAAATGCAATTATACAATTTAATATAATTTCTTTAAGTAATTTAAACCAATTAGTTATTTATTAAATAAAATAATAATCTTCAAATTATCAAAATGAATATTAAAATTTAAAAACAAGATTTTATTTGTTTATTTAACTTCAATTCAAAACTTATCGATTCACAATATATATATAAATATATATACATACATTATAAAGAGGAAAACATTCTATTAGTTTTTAAAAGATAAAATTCACGACTTAAACATTTATTTAATTGGATTATTAAATCAAGTTAATTTTTATTAACAAGATTTTATCAAATCAATTTAATTTTAGATATAGATTATTAATTTGATATTGCTAAAATTTCCGGGATATCACAGTTTTACAATGAAATTTTAATAAAATATATGTTATAATGAATTAGTTAGTTTAAGTGCGTTATGCTAATATATTATGTTGAAGATTTTAATGTTATTTTTTGAAAATATTCCCTTATATTCTCATTATTTATTAGATTCATGCAACCCAACCCAACCCAACCCTACTAAACCCGACCCAACCCATACTTCAACCCGACCCATATCCAACCTCATATAGGGTCGGATACGGGTTAAGCTACCTTAAACCCATACCTATGCGGATCGGACGAAATATTTGGTCTGACCCGACCCAACCCATACTTTGTGCAACCCTAATATACAGGGCCACTTAGAATATCCTTCAGCATAGAACTAAACTTACAGGTAAACAACAAGTGTGAATTCCTCCTCTCTCGTTGGCAACCTAAACGTACTTGCAAAGTAGGCAGCTTAAATCACAAATAGTTTCTAGCACATTCTAGGCATATGTCAAGTCAACCTTTAGAGCAGTATTACTCCATTCCAACCCGACGTGATGTCAAGTCCAGCAAAACCGGCAGAGGTATTAGCAAGGTTGCATAACCGAGGCTACTGTACCTCTTCGTATGCATCAAAGCCAGAATATCACATGTTGGTCGGCATAGACACTGCAAGGTCGATGAGTAACAACAAATGTCTGTTTGAAAGCCCACAAGCAAGGTCAAGTCAAATTCGAATTTTCCTACCACAATTTCAGATATTCCCGCTCTAATTTTAAGAATTCCCTTTTCTATTCAAACTTCCCATCAAAGACACATCAGTAATCCCATCACATCAAATAGACAATACAAATGGATGACATCTGAAAGAATCCAAGGGCAGAGGCACAATGGCGAGAATGATATTCTAGTAATCCGCGTGCCTTTCGCAACAATAAAAAGAAAAGGCACTATAGCATGAAATGGGCCTTTTTTCTTTTTGGACATTTTTCTCTTTTTTGGGAAACCTTTAAGGTTCAATTGTACCTTCTTCCATGAAATTCTATACCAAACCAACGAGAAAGAAAGAAAATTTTTCCCCATGAACGTAGGATTCCCTAAAATCAAAACCGCGTAAATCACATATGTATTTTACTGTTTTCTACTATTTCCTTAAATAGTTCAATACTACATTTATCTTAATTATACTCGAATTAACTATCAGATAGGTTTGACACTTTAACAAACAGTTAAAGTGTAACTACATGACTGTGTAAGCATTCGACGGTACAATCACTACTTCACAACATAATTAAGAATACTTAGTTTTGCTAATTCAAAATCAACAAGATATTTAATGAATCAATTGCATAATCGAGGAGTTGAAGGATGAAAAAATTCATTAACATCTTTTTGCACTAGAAGGAGGGCCCGAACATTCGTACCTCTATTCATTTCCCATATCCAGTCAAACTTTACACCAAGAATCATGATTCCCATCGATTCTCCAATTGCTCCAGCTAAGGAGCCTTCACATTTGGCAGCAAAGACTGTTCCTAAATCACAAACACTCTCATAAACCTAGGATGAGGTAGGAGATTCAATCGAGGCCCCATAAATACCATCCTGACTTCATTTCAATCCTTCTTAGATCAAATAAATCGACGCATGGAAGGACTAGAGAAAACTATGGCTCAACATGTCACTCACGGGTCATCTTCACCTCCCTAGTCCACCACCATCGTTCCATTGTTGCGCTGAAAAATCAATAGGGAAATGATAATGCCACTCTTGTTATTGGTAATGGTGACGCTGGATTTAAAATTTACACCAAATTAAAGAGCAAAATCCAGGATAACCCCAGGATCAAAACCAAGCCGACCAATATATACCCTCTACTGCCAAAAAAACCAACCCGATTTGCTGGAAATGATGAAGACGCCATGTTTGATGGTAACTCATCCTATGTTGACTCGAGGTAATATGAGATCTAGCAACTCAGAATTCGGGCAGAGCAACTAGCAAAGATTTTTTAGTAAAATATTGGATAAAGGATAAGGGAAGGAATTTGCACCCCTTTTATTGAGACTGGTGTTGAGGTCGATTTTCCTGATAATTTCGAATCCCCTACAATCAATAAGTTTGAAGGAACTAGCAATCTAGAGGATTACCTCAGCACCTTCGAATACATGATAGACATCTTGAAAGTTGGGATGACGGCTCGATGTAAACTGTTCCTTGTATAATTATTCAATGCGGTCTCAGGGTGGTTCATAAGGTATGGATCAGGAGAGGTCGGGTCTTGGAGGTAATTTTCTACTGATTTTCTGAGGCAATTCAATTTGAGATAGGAAGCCTCGCTAAATGTCCAGACCATGTTCTGTGTGAAGCAAGTGGAGAATAAAAGATTGCGTAGTATCATTAAGTGCTTTAAAATAAAAGCTCTTCGAGTAATGGCGACCAACAAGAAGCATTACTAATGGCAGCTCACACTACGATTAGTAGAGGAACCACTATGTAGGACAAAAATAGCATGAAATCTTTCCATAGTATGAAGGACTTTTATGAGAATACTGTTAGTAACATCAGGATTGAGGAAGTCGGGTGTTTATCTCAATCTCATAGGATTTTCGTCACCAGCTATGACAAAAGGAGGGGGACATACAAGTATCACCCAACCGCAAAGGGATACAAGGAGTTAACCTCACAACAAAATCACCTTCACTCATTCCCTTGGGTAGATATATGAGATAACCAAAGATGAGCTGCCTTACAACTTGCCGAATAATGCAAAGAAATCAAAATAGAACCAAGGTGGAGAATACTGCCATTTTCACAAAGCAAATAGTCAACATACTGATAAACGCCGACACTTAAAGAAGGAAGTAGAGAGTTTGGTCAACAAGGGACATTTGGGTAGCTTCCTGAAGGAAAGTGGGCGAGACAGAATCAATAATCTGAATCTAGATATTGATGAACGCTAAGCTGGTAACCCTTTAAATCTAATAACTTTAAACCATAGAGGACCACACTTGGCTAGTGCAAGCAAAAAGGCATATGAGAAATGCGTACAGGAAGCCAAAGCCTAGAGAGCGATCTTCCACGTCAAACAAAAGCATGGACTAGAAATAACCTTCATGATAGTTGATGCGACAGGAGTTGTATTCCCATATCAAGACCCACCTATTATTATAGTTCAAGTGTTAAGTTGTACTATGAAGGAAGTTTTTGTCAATTTAGGAAGTTCGACTAATGTCATTTTTAAGTCTGCTTAATACCAAATGAAGTTACCTTCGCAAACCCTAAAACCCAGTCTTGAACTAATCTTTGGTTTTAACAACACTACCACCATTCTAGTAGGGTCAGCCCATCTACTTGTTAAATATGGAAGTACCCCGTTGCATAAGTCATTTTATGCAGTTCCCCAATCATCAATCAACCCTCACCCTAGATGCTTTCTTGGAAAGTCCCGCCCTAGTTGATCTAGAGGCAATCATCTCTCAAAAGGACATGCTCATGAATTTCAATACTCATCCAGAATAGGATCAGTATGGGGGAACATTTTTTAGCTAGGGAGATGTGTCATGTAACTCTTAACTCTAGCAATAAAATTGTTCCAAACTACTGATATTCATAATAATAATAATGAAGTTAAATTAGAACATAAGATTGCAGCTGTATCAGATACCCAGTCGATACTAAGGCAAGTAATCCTATGCGCCAAACATCCAAAAGAAAAGAGAAAAGAACATATATGCACATGATTTTCACTAATGAATATAACTTAGTTTATGTGTGGCATTTTTCTAAAGAGGCCTAGAAGCAAGCGTCTTCTGTAAACTCACCCTAAGAGGAAGAACCAGGAAGTGAGATAGATTCAAGTTTAGAGGCAGCAAAGAAAGAATTAAAGAGGGTTGATGATACCGAGGATATATAAATAGTTCTAAAAGACCACACAAAGGTGCTCAAAATAAGGAAGAACCTTAGTAGAAGCCAAAGATGAATTGATAGATTTTCTAAAGCGATCAATAGATGTGTTTTCCTAGACTTATTCAAATATGGTAGGAATAGACCCTGTCGTCAGTTGCCATGCACTAAACATCGATCCAAATGCACACCCGGTAAGATGGAAGTGTAGAACCCTAGACCAAAGAAGGCACAATGCTCTACATGAGGATGTTAAGAAGTGAAAGGAACATGGGTTCATCAAGGAGGTACATTATCCAAAGTGTATCGCTATTATCCTGCCTTTTGGCAAAGATGTGATATGATCGATTTGGCTAGGAACGGACGGTCAATAGCCTTAGGAATCAATTACATACAGTACTATAAACGATGGTCATCCAGATTTGAACCGAGACCTAATCACGGTGTATTTAGCATGGAGTAACTAGTATGGCCCTGTGAAGTTATATTTCAAATTTGGAGTTGATTGGAGTTCATATGCTCAAGCTACAGATTAAGCAAGGATTTGTATGGACCGACCAAGAACGATCCATGAAATAATTCAGGTCATTGGAGAACATTTAGCATCTTGAAATCCACGAAGCCAATACATTTAAAACTTTTAGAGCATCAATAAAATGAAGAGGGGAGCAAACAAAAACGATCATGTATCACAAAGTGAAGGTTTGAGAATGGCCGATCGTTATTAACCGGCAATCCATCAAAACGATCGGTATAGTTCAATGCATAATCCAACATCAACCATGATCGATCCATATCTCCCAATTTATAGTTTAGAATGAATCCATATTTCAGAAGCAGTATCTGTAACGACCCGCTGTTTTGGACCATTCAAAACGACAATAAAACCATACATGTCTGACTTGAATAATTCAAAATACCGAATTGTTAATTCAATTTGGCAAACTCAGCATAAACAGTAAATAAATAAATCACAGATCACAGACACAGAGTAATAAAATGCAGTGGAATAGATAAAGAATAGTAGTTCATGAAGCTACTATATACATCAGAGTTAGAAATAAAATACATCAGAATATCCCAGATGCAGTGAAGTCTCCAGTACGAGAAGATGACTTCTCTGAACCAATCAACTGGATGACTGAAAGGATAGATAGCTGGATCTTCAAGCAAAGCTCCAACTTCGAAGGTGAGTCTCAAATGCTGTATCACTCAGTCTGACCCGAGCGTAAAGCAAAACACAAAACACTCGAGTCAGGATTAACATTCTTATATAAATAAATCCAACTCAAGTGAAATATCAACTGAAATACAATCACTTAAAGGATGTTTGGGATAACCATCCTCTAAAGGTCCATGAAACTATCTATAAGGTAGAAATATACACTATAACACCGTGGTCATTTCAACTTAATTTATACTTCAAAACCAAATATCATTTTCGCTTCAAATATCTCTATATTTTCCAAAATGGTATTTATATATACTAAATAATTTATAAAGTAAAGTATTTTCAATTTCCCCAACTTACCAAATCGTTTCAACATTAACCCGACATTCCCATTCAAATTTAATTCAATCTCAATTTATCAATTTAAATTCACTCAATTCCTAAAATAACCACTTAAATTTTATCGATCTCAAATTCGGATTTGTAATCACAGAAATACCCCTTTATATCTCAATATATTTCAAAACTTTAAGTATTCAACGATTCAACTAAATTTTTATTCAATTTAGTTTTCTAAATAATAAATTCAAATTTGATTCAACCTAAATTTCACTTTAATTCAATTTAGTTTCTAAATAACAAATTCAACTATATTGATTTCAAATACAGATCCGAATCTCAGAATAAACCATTTAAATTACAGTATAGTTCAAAGCTTTAATATTTAAATGTTCAATTTAACAGTTTCATATAGATCTCGATTTAACCTCATTATTATTTAGTCTTGAAATACTCCCTCATTAGATTCAATATCATTTAAGTAACCTTAAATCACATTTTACCCAATATTTTCTTAATTTTGTTTAAACGTGAAATATTCATTAAGTCACTTAAATCAAAAATCCAGTTACAAAATCATACCTTTAAATTTCTCATTCAATGATTTCAAATCGATTTAATTAAATAAATCCTTATTTAAATACCATTTTTAATAAACCCAATTTATCTCCCAATCTTAATTATTCAAATTTTTACAACGGTAAATTTTGAAATATAAATCTTAAATAATACTTAAACATATTATATGGATTAAATCAATCTCAATAATAATATTATTAAATCTATATATAAAATTTCCATTTATATATAATATTTTAAGAATCAACATTTATTAAATCCCATATATTTCTTTTCAAACTGTAGCAATTATTTTCAAATTATTTATATGGACCAACGGTGTCTGCATATATTTCCTATCATATAGTCAAGTGCTACAGATATTTATCATTTCAATCCGTACACTAAATATATACGGGTGGATATCATTTCAACTCGTAATCCTAAAATTCAATTAAATGAAAATCGCTTGGGTTTATCATTTCAACCCATAACGATTTTCTCCTATTCTAAAGTCCGTTCGGGTATGTATCATTTCAACCCATAGTGATTTCTAAACTACAGGGAACTTGCAGAGTGATAACAGAAAATACAATAAAATAACAGGCATATATCATCAATAACAATATACTACAAACAACAGGATATGGTGTCATATCCCGCAGGTGAACAGTTACAGATAATAGCATATATAACAAATTTAAATAACTACAGCAGCATATTTCAATTGTCGTTTCAATTGAAATCAAATTTAATGAATAAAAGAATGTTAATCGTGAGTGATTGCTCACCTTTCAAGGCTAGAGAGATGAACGAGAATGGAAGTGAATTATTGATCCAAACACGAATTCCAAGGCACGACACGATGAATACAAATTTGACGATCAAAGCAAGGCTGGAATAACATGAAATTGATGAGAACAAATCAATAGCTAGATATAGATGGGCAAATTTTGATAGTAGGAATCGATAGGAACGGATCACATCAACTTGAAATATACGGAAAATATATATTATTATTTTATTAAAATCAATGGTTTGATTCTAGACCGATATTAAAATAATATAGAAAGAAAAAAAAT
This sequence comes from Allium cepa, assembly GCA_030765085.1. Classification (NCBI taxonomy): domain Eukaryota; kingdom Viridiplantae; phylum Streptophyta; class Magnoliopsida; order Asparagales; family Amaryllidaceae; genus Allium; species Allium cepa. Next base: position 906,975,868 of record CM060938.1, on the reverse strand, counting down.
CATCTTAAAAATAAAACTATACACATGCATTTTGAATTCTAAATCAACCGTACATATATCAACTTAGAACAAGCTTTATATACTACCCTCTTGTATGTATAGCACGCAACTTAAACTGGACCCATATATATAAACTAGTATAATATCTGGAAAAAAAATCATGTACTAACCTGCCTACAAAACAATAAATTAAATATACATATAGCCATACTTCAAAACTTGTATTCAATATCCAACGCCTTTATATTTATACATATGCTAATATGAGTGCATACGTAGAAGACTTATAAAAATAATAATATAACTCATATATACACTATAACCTATATACAAAGTACACTTAAAAATAAAACACGTACAACTCACTGATCAAGTATTCATATACCAAAGTATATATACAGTAGACTTAATATTATAACACCTTGTAACACCGGCCCACTATATTGTATATATGTGTAAACAAAGGCCAGGCAAGCGGGAAGAAGAGGACGCAGGCAAAGGGGAGCAAGGCCGTGGGCTAGGAGCGACGAAGGAAGTGGACTGGGTGAAGGCCGAGTGGCTTGGCCGAGCTATTGGAGGAAGTGAAGAAGAGGCAGCTGAGTACGGAATCTCGCGGTGGTTAGGGGGGCAAAACGGCTTCAGGTGGCGGCTGCGTTCTCGGTTATGGGCGAGATCGGGTAGGGTGGAGATGGTTCACGCACGCAGGCCGATGAGGAGGTGGAGCAGCTGCTCGGCAAGGTGGTCGGATCTGGTAGTTGAGGAGATGGGAAGGCTACAGGCGGTGGGTTTGTGGGCCGTGTTGGATGACGAGGCGGCTGATAGGGTCCGTTGTTCGGCAAAGGTAGCGGGTTCTCGGCGGAGGGGACACAGGGGTGGTGAGATCCGGTTGATGGTGCTGCCTACGGCGGCTAAGGGAAAGCAAGTTGATGAGAAGCAATGGTAAATATTATAAGCGATTTTTCCAAAAGAAAAATATCGAAAACCAACAGCAGGCATCCTATAAGCTATATAAAATAATATAAGTTATTACCTTTCAAAAGTAGGAAGAGGATACGAAAGTAGATCTGGGTATGGAGAAGAAACAAAGGAGAAGAAGCAGTAGGCAAATGAAAAGAATTAAATCTGAACGTGACAGCATGTTTATATAAGGAAGAAGCAGGTAGAACGAAAATTGGGAAAACTCTGGAATGCCCATCTAATTAAAAACTCTACAAAATATATTAGGCTGAGAAAACGCAAGAAATAAATGAAAATCAACGGAAAAAGGCAGCAAATTTGGCGTTGATTCAGTTGAAATATTTAAAGCAAGGAAGACAGAGAGAGGTAAAACAAATAAAATATGGACCGTTCAGAAAGAATAAAACTTATACAAATTCATTTATTTTGATTTTCAATATGGGATGGCAACTGTCACGAGCTTAGATTCAGCTGAAATTTATGGCCATTAATATTTGCGTGGACAATATTAAAACAATTGATTTATGCGCATTTAAAAATTTTTGCAACGCAAAGGAAATCAAATGTTCACGGATCCGGTACCGATACGGTTACCGGTTTTGTGGATTCCGCTGTGTACCGTACTTCAAAACACATAAATAAATATACTATTGAGATCAGTACGACGAGACGATCAAAACGGTATACAGATACCAGTGGTACGATTGAATTACAAAAATTCGAATTTTCTACTAGGGGAAAGTGCAGCAAAACACAGGAGAAAAAAGATCGACGGAGCTAAAGAAGCCCGAATTTGCAAAAATGAAAAATAGCGTCTCAGTCAGAAGATGATTTAGAATCTCCTATGTAAAAATATTTAGGTTTGGAAGATATTTTTCTATCAACAATTTTTAACTGACTTGAATTTAATAGAATTTAACAACGAAATAAACTTTGATAAAATTAATTGAAAATTTACCATCTGCTATGTTTAATTGGCTGTAAAAAAAAAAAAATTCAAAATATTTATTATTATTCAAAATTTCTCAAAAATCCAATTAAATACGTTATAAAACTAATTAATAATTATTAAAATTTTATATGTCGTTACAGTATCAAGAGGCATGTGGGACCCCTCAAAATGATTGCTAACATTAGGCCGATCGTTCCTAATCATCGAGTTAGCATTGCCGATCGACATGGTGAGCCCCTCTAGACCTAGAAAGCCTTCTGCCGAAGTCTTAGCGAATTATCTCATTGTCTCTTCCTATAATTACAGGCTCCATTGGTCATTTGAAAGAGCGGTATGAGGCTGGTTACATAGTTCTTTGTTGTAATAAATTTATAGAATCGGATCTAATTGAATTTCCTAAGTGTATGTGTAGATATACTTTTAATCTCGTACATACAGTAAAGCATCCCTCATAATCTAGATCTATGCAGCTTTAAAAGTAAATCAGTTTCAATAAGTCCGTTTAGATTGGTGTAGATTGGATCTACTAAATTCCATGAATTTACATAGCTAAAATTATTACTAGGGTTTTTCCAACACTTAAGAACCGATGGATATAAAATCGGTAATTCGACGTGTTGGCAATCAAAATTTAAAGTTGCTAATTCAACGATCCAAAGTTAGTATATTTATTTTAGATAGATGAATAAAATAAATATAGCTACTTGTTTTACGACATAGATGCATGGTAGTAGATTCACTCACCTTGAAGGGTTTGCGAAGAAATCCCATTTCTAATCCGGTTCGAATTTGCGTTTCTCTTCCAAGATTGTTGTTGTTTTGATTTCGCTTCTCTTTGTAATTTGAGTTGGATATTCCACTCTTTTTTTCTTTAAAATTTGAATTGGTTTTGTTTGCTTTCTGAAATAGAGATTAAAAAATGAAGTTAAGATCTAGGAGAAGAAAAGAAGATAGGTGGAGGGTAGGGTTTTGAGTGGAGAATTATACTGTTAATAATTAAATCGAAGTTTAAATTGAAAAGGTTTCAACTTTTATAGAAAAAGTGGCATATTTGCCCTTAATATTTATAATTTCTTTTAGTAACATGTTAAATTCAAATATTTTGACATAACGATATTGTAAATCTTTGACTGTAATGCACACCAAATTTTCGGTGTATCACATGTTCCGTCCATATGACTTGTGGAAGCGAAAGTATTTCGGAGAGTTCGAATCCTTATTTGTTTCCTTCTTGGACGGTAGGATTTATCCTTTAATTCGGCTTGCATGGCCACTCGTGGGTTGTGGGCTTTATACTTTAATTTATCTTCTATAGTTAGATAAATGTTTTCGATTGATAATACATAGATTTAAAATGACAACCTCTTATATCTCAACGTTTTGGTAAAAAAAATTAACTAGTGAGTAGCCCGTGCTTCGCACACGGGCATTGTTATAATCCGTGAATTGTAATTTCAGTTGCAGAAAGGCAATGGTTGTACGGAACAGTGATCATATATTTCATATACATGTTAATGGACAGTGGAAATCGAATTCATATGTCAGCACAGACATGACATGTAATTACGGTGGCAATGTAAGGAACAATGATGGTCATAAATAGTAGTTTAAGGCCGGAGCTAAGATTTATAAAAAAAGCACATATATACTGCATACGAAAGCAAACGAATTCAATGTCATACATCATGACGTATGGTTTTAAAAAAAGTGCAAAATGCGGTACTGGGAAAAGAAAAATAAAAGAGTCGATGGCTACATTGAAAGGAACAGTAGTAGGTGCAGAAAGAAAAACTTGAATGCACCATAAATATGAAATCATGAAACGGTAAAAATTATTTTTTTCTTTTTTTCTCAAATCTTTATTCCAGTGGATGCTGCAGTCGGCTGATCTGTATCGACATCCTATAGATAAGGAAAAAAAGTGTTTAAGTTTGGGAGTACAAAACATGTTGAGGTGGTAGAAGGTGACGATATGAAGTGAATGTTCATTGTCACAGTATTGATTTGAAAGTTGAAAAAGTTCTAAATGGGAGTATCCGTACGTAGAGTAGCCCAGTAGTGTATGATATGGACAAATTGATGTAATTTCGACTAATGTAAGAACGTACCGTACTAGATAATTTAAGCATTGTGTGTCACGGTTAATAGTTGTCAGTAGACAAAGTAATTGGCACAAGGAAAGAATGCATTGTTGAAATTAACTATTGTCAACGGAAAGGGGTGAACAAAATAGTAAATATATCCGCACCTGAATAACAATTCCTCTTCTTAGTGTGTTTCTAGAGAGTGGTGGATCAGAAGCACGTACTGTCGGCTGATTGACACTATTGTCGTCCTGGTAAACAAATCAATGTCATTTTTGTGATACTACTTGAATAGACGCAGAATCATCATGATTGGAGATCAAACCTGAGCAATATGTTTCTTCCCTTTGATGTCTGCTCCCGACGGTGTGTCATGCTTATCCGTCTTTGACGAATAAACTAAGTTAGAACTTTGATTGCTAGGTGGAGTGAACTGTAAATTTCAAGTATTGGGAAACAAAAGAAGACGTTAATAAGCGAGAAAAAGTAATTATGTAAATTATAAGTTAATACATAACCAAATTTGAGAACAAACCGTCTCAGTCACAACTACGTTTTTTGTGATTTTTCTGGTAGTGGGATAAGCATCAGGATTATTCATCTCATAGTTACTCGGTCTGAATTCAAATATTGCTTCGGTCCTCGAGAGATGGTGGAAAATTTTGTTGATTTTCTAGACCTCATTTTCCTGCATCTGGAATCATATTTTTAAGGTACATTGTGTACGGAATGTCATTATTGATGTTACTATCAATAGGGTTCAACGATTGTGTAAAAAGGTCCAACTCTAGTTTAGAAAGTAAGATAATGCAATATTCAATATAATTTTTATGTTTATGACATTTTAGTCATTCAATAAACTATACATGGAATAAGAATCGGCAAATAACAAAGTATATATTGAAATATATGTTGAGGTTTTGCTAATTCAACAATAATGAGTGATGAACTGACTGCAAAGGAATATTATATACACGGTAATAGTTCATCATCTGCTACATAATGGGCCACAAATTCATAACAAAACCATATATATTTAGCTCAGCACCAAATGAAATGAATCCAAACTTCATGGGAATTATTCCTCTAGTGAGGCTCATGTTTGTAATAACAGTAGGATCAAGCAAATTGTAAAAAACAACACAATTCAAGTGGATAGAGTTGAGATAACACCATCTTATAATCGAAAGAAGTACAATTTTCAAGTGGATAGAAGTACCTTTTAAGGTACGCCGTGTCGCAGTGCAAATACACGTGAAATAATAATGTGGATCAAAGGTGCAATAGGACAACCTACATATAATTGTAGACAGCGCATACCATAGCTGCGTAAAAGTGAGGGGAGTACAAAAAGGATATTAAATATGTCAGTACAATTTGAAGAGGGATGGAATAGGTGTATAAAAATTAGGGAAACTGTCATTATTCACATAGCGAGATAGTTATAATTTGTGTGTCTTAGCGTTCCACTCTGTCTGTACCATCTACATGTTCCACACGGAGGATGATTAGTGCATTTGAATAGTGGCACACATGAATGCGTTTTAAATGTACGACACAACAAGACCAATACGTCTCATTCACCGAGTGCAAAACAATGAGAACCATGTTGTAACAGTAAGGTTGTTATTTGTCTGGGAAATAATATTTACGAATTCTTAGCAGTTTGGAGTATTTACGTTTTGAATAATATTGTGAAACCCATAGTAATGTTTAACCATATATCAGCTTGTCTATATGCCTTGAAAGATATATAAATGGTATAGCATTATTTAAGTACATAATAATGATAACCGGGTTGTAATAGCATGGTCATTATCTATTTGGAAGACTAAATTTAAAACCTAGCTCGGCTAATACATGAAGGAAGGAGGTAACGTTAGCCGTGCAAAATAAGCGCAAACAAAGTTGCCTACCCAACGTGAGTAATGGCGTAATAATATGATATATATACATCCACATATAGATACTTTGTATTAAAAAGTGCAGAGTTAAATTAATGCTAATAAACAGCGTGATTATGATTTTTTACCGAGTTAAGGATGGCAAGCATGTCGTTAACCTTATGTCCGAGTAGCATTCTGCTTCTTTGTCAAAAGCGGTGATAGTAGTAGACGTAGATGAGTCCAGTATGTCCACAGTTAAGCGGTACCTACCGAGCAACATTTTTGGTGATCACAATTGCTGTTCAAAAAAAATTGAACAACGAATTGGTCAACTGTTACCTGTTTAAGTGTTGCATAGCCATACGGTGGCATCCGGAGCAGAAGTAGTTTGTTCCCTCGAAGTGAACCATTGACTTGCAGAATGCACATGAAAGATAGCTCCAGTTCGGACTTTTCAATTTTACAATAGTTGTGGGAATGACATATATTTTACCATGAATAAAACGGTTGTTTACATAAGTTATTATTTATATCAGCATAAATATTTAAATCTGAAAATGCAAATGTTGAAAATAAGAATGGCAAGCAAACAAGGTCCATTTTTGCTTTTTGTTTTTGTTAAACTGGCGAATGCACAGACTACAAACAGTACGTAAATGATAGGGTTCAAAAAATTATAATAAATCAGTGGAAGGGGATACATGGGAGTGCTCAACTGTTATTGTTATGCGTTTAGTAAGTGTAAGAACAACATACCAGATAGTTTGCAGTCCTGACGTCATTCAAAAGCTAGGTGAGCGTAGTGTTCATTCTTTCTAACACAACAACACGGTTAGAAGCAGAGTGGCTATGTACTCGATTTTTTTTCCAGCATGGTCGTTGGATCTACGTAGTGTAAATAAACATAGGCAAGTGAAATTAAAGAGTCGAACATACGAATAGTATGTAAAAAAAAGCATACCTGATTTTAATGACCGCTAGTTCAGGTAAATCAATGTCTAGATATATTTGTGCCGCTTTAGTAGAACTAAAAGTTAAATGCACCTGATAAAGAAAAATATAAATTAGAGGGGATTTTTTTTTGTAGTGGTAGAAAGCAAGCACAGTGACCAGTAGCGTATGACCATATATTGAGACTGTTGGAGAGGTGACAACAACTGTAGGCGAGTGCTCAAACTTTTCTACCACAGATTGGTCTAGTAACTCCCTTTGGCTCGTCCAAAGCAAAACAACACTTGTATTCCCACTAAGTGGTAAATAAAATTAATATAGCGATTGATTGATTGAACAAAAAAGGTTAAAATGGTCGCACCTATTGCTTTCCACATGCAACTCTCGTTTCAGTGTTTGTGTTCCGCTTTTAGAAGTCACAACAAATACATTAGTCACAACACGTAATATACCACCAAAATCTGTAATAAGTCACAAGTGCACGACATGAGCGTGAAACCTTTATTAATGGAAATAGGTGAAATACATGGATGGGGGAAAAAGTACCCGTAAGGTTATCTATACGGCATAGCCGAGATATAAGTGTGCTTTCATCAGCAAAGGCAAACTTGTACCGTGGTATTTTTTCCACTGCATCTGCTACCTTGACTATCCGGGTATCAGTTTGTAAAACTATTATCCAGTCGTCATGTACATTTCTGTAGGTTGTTTCAGCATTTTGGACGTTGAACCTTGTCATGTCGTACACCGAAGGTTCTTCAAACACGCTTTCAAACTGACGTAGTATATGTTTTCAAACTATTTCCACCTTCTCATTTCCCTATCACAAATAACATTTATTTTGAGTGGGATGGGATAGGTTGTGTTACGTGGACGAATCCACATGCTGATGGAAAGTAACAAACGCAGGTAGCAGCATGCAGACTGGCAGCGGATGTTACATTGTATTGCGGTAAATAGGGACGGCGCTTTGAAAAATGTAGTATTGCTTAACTCATATACGAACAAATTGGTCAACGAATTCACAGCATAGTTGAGAAACGGTAATAAACAAATATAAACTAAATAACTGATATCAAATGTTTTTGCTGTCACGTATGAACCAGATAGTAGAAAGGTCAAAGTTGAATAATGCAAGTGCAGAAAACAAAATGGATTTACATACGTGCGCAACAAAGTAGTAACGCTGCATGCTTTTTTACCAGGGGTAGCACGGGTGTGCTGCATTGGGAGGTATAATCAAAATTAATATCACTCCTACTGCATAGGCAAATGTACCCGTGTTTCCATAATTGTACGAATTTCAACCGAGGGAGGGGAGGGAAAAAAAGGAAGCATACTACCCGACTCGACAATAGCAGTAGTCAGTACCATACCTCGATGTCGATGAACTGCATGTTCAGTGCGTAAACCTCGTTTGTTCTCTGACAGATCAATTTCCATAGCCTAGCCACTCGGACACGAACGGTACTCCAGTTTATACCAAACACCAGTTCTGGAAGCAACAGGTTGGTTGCATCCATTTTAGTAAGGCAGTTGAGAAAAAAGGTAGAAGTTATTGCAAGTTTATGAAATCGAGAAATAAGAGTAAAGACTATCTTCATAAAAAGGTGTGTTCCACAGGAACGTGGTGAAACCATCAGCATGATGGTACTGTTGGAAACTGGAGTGGCTACAACACAATGTTGGATCTTAAGGCTATTCAGACACTAGAAGTAGGTAAATGTGTATTAACTACTTACTTATGAAGATGAAACTGTATTTACTCAAATTGCAGACAGAAAGAAGTAATCGAAGAGTAAGTAAGTAATAAAGTAAAATGCATTAATGTAAATAACACCCGGATTTTTATACCGGTTCGGATTAACTAATCCTACATCCAGTCCTGCACTCTATCGTGAAGAATTCCACTATAATCGCTTTCTTTCTACGGTGGCAAGAACACATTTACAATCTTGGTTTCACGGGCTATAAGACTCACCCTCTTGATTTTACAGGCTACAAGAACATCTTCTCCTTATCACCAACAACAAACTATGACAAGTAATCGTATCTTCAATACAGATTCTTGCAGATTCGGTACAATGATCCTATAGACCTCCAATGGCAATATATCTTTGAATTCTTTGAGGAATAGGATGAAATCAGAGAGAGAATGATGTGAATTAAAGTACAACTCTCTGATATTGTGTGATTTGCAAATCAGTGAAGAATTGGAGTGAAATAATATCGATTTGCAAGGAGATTGAAAGAGTATGCAATGGATTTCTTTTGCAAATGCTTAGAGAAGAAGAAGTAAGAGAAAATAAGAACTTTTGATGTTAAAATTTGTTTTCAGAAGCCTTTATATAGTGGTTGAAGAGACGTGTCTTTTGGTGAAGAGGTGGAGGAAATGTCTCTTCATTTAAAATATGAAATTCTGAAAATCGGCTAGCACGTCGACAACCCCCTACCCCCCTTGTCGACATGGGTGTGTTGCAAAATGAACAACAACACTAATAAGTGTTGCAAATTTTTAGCATTTCAAATTACCTTATATTTGTGGATTTTTATGGTTCGGTTGAGGTCAATGGTTGATGATCTTCAAGTATAATTGCCATGAGATATTTAACAAGATATTCTAAGGTTCAACCAACTACTCATCACTTAAAACACCTTTATCCTTCAGCATTCTTCTCTAATTGGGTTTTGTTCATCAATTGCTTTGATTAACCTTCTTTTATAATTCGTTTGCTTCCACTGTATTCTTGTTTATCTCTGTAAATGTCTCCATAATATATCTGATATGACTGCATTACTCAGAGATACGTTAGTAGTAATATTTATGTGGTTGTTGTCATCAAAATCAATACCTAGGTTATTAGCAATCTCCCCCTTTTTGATGATGACAACCATATAAATATTTTAGAGATAAAATATAATACTTTTATATTTGACTCCCCCTAACTCTATGCACTCCTCCTATCATTTTGCCTAGTATATTTATACATTCTTTCCCCCTTTTTCATCAACAAAAAGTGTGAAAAAGAGTCACTTAAATCACTGCTACACAATATGTAGAGTTTGTATGTAGAGATAAATGCTTATAAATAATACACATGAGGGGAAACCAAATCAATTCAAAACATGAAATAAAATAATAAGATGAGTTTTAGAGTTACCGACTTTGTCGATGCCAATGACAAATGCTTTTCGTATTTGTCCAATGTTCAATAGATTTCTCGTCATATGCTTTGAGCATCTACTATCTGATTTACATTGTTTGGTACCTGAAAAATTATAAAATATGCACACTGATACCCTTTTTATTCTGGGGTCCATGGGGTTAAGTTTTGGGATGCCAAACCCATAAAGAGTTTTAATGTCCTTTCAAAATATAATCATTAGATGAATGAACCTTATTTATAAAATTATCAATATATTTTTCTTTTTCAGTATCATTCAAACTTTTTGGAACCCATAAAGTAATGAACCTATTTGGAGGTTTTAACTTTAATTTCCTAGGTTTTGGTTTGAACTTGATAGCCTTAACAAACTTAGTACTTTGAGTACTATTTTTCTTTGATTTAGCCTTAGGGGTGTATCCAAGTCCATGTTTATTCCTAGTGTAATTAGATGCAGATAATAATTTTTCTAGATTATCCTTCCCTTTGTTAAATTTATCAATATCAGTTTTCATTTTGTCAAAATCCTTATTACGGTTAAGAATAACATTGTCCAGAGATGTTATTTTGTCATTCAGATCAGTGGTCTATGGCTTCATTGAAAGATTTTCTGATTTTAAGGATTCATTTTTACTTTTTAGTTTTTCAAAACTTCCAAGTGTCAAATCCTTTTCATCATTATACCCATTAAGTCTTTCAATATCATCTTTTAGACATTGTTTTTCTTCAGTTAACCTTTCATTAAATATTTTTAATCTATCTATCTCTGCCAAACTATTGTTGTACTCTTTCCTAAGTATTTTATATCCCTGAATCATATCATTCAAAACATTAGTAATTTCTTTATTAAATTCCATACCTAGTCATCCTTTGCCATGAAGCATATGTTGGCATTTTCTGTTTCTGAATCACTATCACTTGATGATGTATCTGAATCATCCCATTTTGCATTGAATGCCTGTTTCCTCTCCTTCTTGAAAGTGTTTGACTTTGATTTCTTTAGTTTGGGACAGTCTCTTTTCAAATGACCGGGTTTATAACATTCGAAACACTTAACAACATTTCCATTTCTAGAATTATTATTGTTAATTTTTCTAATTTTGTTTGTTATCCAATACTTCAAGAATTTCTTGAACTTCTTGGTCATAAACTCGATATCATCATCAATAACATCATCATCTGGTTCATCTTTGTCGATCATAGCATTGAGTGCTAGTGATTTCTTCTCATTTGTCTGATTCTCTTTTCTAATCTGCAACTTTACTTCATAGGACATTATGTTACCGATTAAATCTTCCATTTTCATAGTACTAATATCATTGGCTTCTTCAATTGCCAGAGTCTTCTGATCCCATTCACTAGGAAGTGAATTCAATATCTTTCTGACTTTGTCTTCTTCGGTAATTTTCTTTCCAAATGATATTAAGCATGTACTATATGTTGAAATCTAGAATACATATCAGAAATAGGCTTATTTGGTTTCATTTGAAAGAGTTGAGATTGGTTAGTTAGCATAGATATCTTTGTTTGTTTTACTTTACTGGTGCCTTCATGTGTGACTTGCAGTGTTCTCCAAATTTCATATGCAGAATTACAAATAAACACTCGATTAGATTCATTTCTATCTAAGGAGCAAAATAAAATGTTCATGGCCTTAGTGTTATTAAGTGCTTGTGTCTTTTGGTCTAGTGTCCATTTTGAATATTCAGTTTGAGGCTCTATGTACTCTATTTGGGTAATGTTCCAAATGTCCAAACCATTAGACTACAAATAACATTTCATCCTACAAGCCCAATATGCATAACTACTGCCATCAAATAGAGGGGGTCTAGTGTTAGATTGCCCTTCTACAAAAGTGTTAAAAAATGTGTTACTAGTGTCAATAGCCATTTATACTTCTCAAAAACCAAGTTATGAATTTTTGAAAACCAATGCTCTGATACCAAATGTTGGAAACTGGAGTGGCTACAACACAATGTTGGATCTTAAGGCTATTCAGACACTAGAAGTGGTGAAATGTGTATTAACTACTTACTTATGAAGATAAAACTGTATTTACTCAAATTGCAAACAGAAAGAAGCAATCGGAGAATAAGTAAGTAATAAAGTAAAATGCATTAATGTAAATAACACTCGGATTTGTATACTGGTTCGGATTAACCAATCCTACATCCAGTCCTGCACTCTATCGTGCAGAATTCCACTATAATCGCTTGCTTTCCACGGGTGGCAAGAACACCTTTACAATCTTGGTTTCACGGGCTACAAGACACACTACAGGCTACAAGAATACCTTCTCCTTATCACCAACAACAAACTATGGCAAGTAATCGTATCTTCAATACAAATTCTTGCAGATTTGGTACAATGATCCAATAGACCTTCAATGGCAATAAATCTTTGAATTCTTTGAGGAATAGAATGAAATCAGAGAGAGAATGTGTGAATTAAAGTACAACTCTCTTATATTGTATGGTTTGCAAATCAGTGAAGAATTGGAGTGAAACAGTATCGATTTGCAAGGAGATTGAAAGAGTATGCAATGGATTTCTTTTGCAAATGCTTAGAGAAGAAGAAGTAAGAGAAAATAAGAATTCTTGATGTTAAAATTCATTTTTAGAGGCCTTTATATAGTGGTTGAAGAGACGTGTCTTTTGGTGAAGAGGTGGAGGGAAATGTCTCTTCATTTAAAATATGAAATTCTGAAAATCGGCTAGCACGTCGACAACCCCCTACCCTCCTTGTCGACATGGGTGTGTTGCAAAATGAACAACAACACTAATAAGTGTAGCAAATCTTCAGCATTTCAAATTACCTTATATTTGTAGATTTTTGTGATTCGGTTGACGTCAATGGTTAATGATCTTCAAGTATAATTGCCATGAGATCTTTAACAAGATATTCTAAGGTTCAACCAACTCCTCATCACTTAAAACACCTTTATCCTTTAGCATTCTTCTCTAATTGGGTTTTGTTCATCAATTTATCTGATTAACCTTCTTCTATAATTCATTTGCTTCCACTGTATCTCTGTAAATGTCTCCATAATATATCTGATATGACTGCATTACTCGAAGATACGTTAGTGGTAATATTTATGTGGTTATTGTCATTAAAATCAGTACCTATGCTATTAACAGGTGCACGTAAACTCAACTGCCCACTTTTTGCGACGGTAATTGTTTAAATTGTATTACAGTTTGTGAGCATCCAGACGGTGGAAAAAATAAATAAAATTTATTACAAACAACACAGCTACAGCCTTACAGGTTAGGAATAGCTGCATGTTGCGGATAACGGCTGAAAGAACATATAACTATCTGAATCCGAGGGTATATTTTTCTTTCCAATCTTTTTGTAATACATATCTGGAAGGTATTATGCGTGGGCGAAGTTCGTGTACTGAGTTTGTAGTACGGTTGTGGAACTTGTTGTAGCTAAAAAACTCTCACCCACTTATTAATTTCGTGTTTATGGTGCATGTGGTCCACACCTTAGCCAGTAACTAAACCATGGCTGTAATTGTAGGTTTATCTAGGTTACAATAGAAATGCGTCTAAAATATTGATTTATTTCTGCTGTACTGTTTCCTCAGCCAAACAAATATGATCTTTAGGTTGTAGGCTGATATTAAATTTAGACAAATACATTTTTACGACTATTGTTCATGCATACAACAGTCAGAAAACTCAAGTAGTCAGGTCCTCATTGACAACATTAACTGTATGTTGGATTCAACAACGTATTGAAATGAAGACAGGTTTTGCAAACTGCCAGAAATATGCACTGGAAATGGGCACTAAGAAGTAGATGGAAATCGTGTTGCATGCAAAAAAGAAATTGGTACGTACTATTGCGGATAGGACCACTACAACAGCATAAAATATGTGAGTTAAGAGTTAAATACGTTGGGTTTTACATCCTAGTTATCGTATAGCAGCAGTACAAATATAGTAATATTGATTGGACACGGTCAGCCATGCATATATCACGTAACATGTATACAAATACAGTACCAACCTACAGAGTAGCAATTTGACGTTTACTACGTGAATGGTATCAGCTTTGTGTCCAGAATGGCTTGATTTCACACGTATCCTTACAGCATATATATTTCCTTATAAGATAGATATTGCACATTGTTTTGGACTAAATATTCGTGAATGCTTTAATGCAGGGAACATAAGTAGTCACTAAGTGTTGGAGATTAATAGCGAAGAACAGTTAAAAAATAAATGATTGTGAAACGCTAAGTTAAGTAAAACTTAGGTGTGAACATGAAACATACATACATAATTCTAATTTAGAGTACTGAAATATGATAAGAATAAGAAAGTATACATGGTGTCAATACAAAGATCGAATTCCCAAAAGTCCATAAAAAGGCAGCATATAAAATAAGGCATGTAGGTGAGAATGGTTTGCCAGCTTTGAACTATGAAAAGTTTAAGTTCCCTTCTCTCATAAGTCTTCATGATCAGGGCAGCCATGCAGGTACAGATGTCTTCAACTTGTCAAACATACTCTGAAGAAAATGCAGATGCTAGTTAGAGCTGTATATAATCAAAAATTCACAATGTTTTCTATTGAGTCAGCAATTTTATTACCAACTAAATAATCTAATGTCATGGTTAGACCCAAGATTAGGTATAACATAGGCTGTAGTTTGTAGAAAAAGATAGACAAAAGGTATAAATTTGGTATATTAATCAATCTTCAAACTATGAATTGGAACACATTCACCATGTGCGCATGTCATAAAAAAGATCAAAATGTAGAATGTGGAACACCAAAAGTATATAATGGTGGGTAAAAAAATAGAGTGAACAATAAACTTCAACATTACACATGCTTACATGTTCCAATAGTGAGAGAGTTGAATGTATGATGGCTAAGAATAAAAAAGTTGCACTATTTACACAATGTTGTAATAGTGGAAAACTATTTGTAAATATAATAACATCACACATGACATGTACATGAAATTTGTTCGACTGCACATACGATTTTCTGTACGGGTGTGACTAATTAATTTTTGGTAACACATGTGCTTATCCATGAAGAATCTGCAAATCCATCTTATACCTCGTGTATAAATATACCTCATCACATATGTTTTCCTTCCTTCGTTGTTGCTAAAAAAATTCATAGTTTCGCCAATGCTCACCAAGTTGTCTTACTGGAAATAGAATCTAAGTGTTAGATTTAACGTGCAATGCACACACAGTACTTGGCTTAGGTGTTAATTGATATAACAAAAGAGGAGTTGAATAGCAAAAAGTACAAATAGTTGATTCGTTTTAATGCGATAGCATAGGAAATGAAGGATGTGTGCTAAAACAACCAAGTCAAGAACTGAACGTAGAAGAGACAGATTTTGACCAATAGAACCAATCAGAGTGCACATACCGTTAATCAAGTAAATCATATACTGTAGCTATTCAACAGAAGTGATTGTACAGTCTAATGAATAATTTTATGGATGCATTTATTTTTAAGGAGAATTAGACCTTAGATGTTCCACTAAAAGTGTACCCCCTTCTGGCAGGACCATGGTACGAAGATTAAAAAATGAATTAAAAATATTTGAAGAAGGTAAACAAAAGGATTTTGTAGAGATTTGACTTAAGTGATACACGTCCCTCCAATAATCAATAAGCAGTGTCACTGTTTAGGTAAGAGTCCGGACAGTAGTTCAAATTAATACAGGATTAAGCAAGTGACAATGAAATCAGTTTCACAGGCATATATTTCCAAAACTCTATTGGATGTTGACAACGTAGTATAACCAATGGCTGATTTAAATCGTATATCAGATTTTCCTGACAATGTAGCATTAGGATAGTCTGTCGTGGAAAACCCCAAATTGAAGTGAAGATTTATAGAAATACACTACTGGGGAACATACATGCATGAAATGCAGCAATCCTACTCAGTAATTGTTTGGAAGGTTGTAAATTAGCCATGACTTAGTTAATCAGTTGAGTAGTTAATTTGACGGACAGTTGGTTCTCAAAGAGGTCGTAAAACTCATATGAGATTAAGGCAGCTAGAAGTTCGATGGTGACACAGTAGTCATGTTGTACCAAACCACGAAGGCTGCAACAGCAGTAATAATAAAGTACCAGGACTTTCTTTTTGGTAGATCACAGTTAAATAATTTGCAAACAAATTAGTGTTTCCAGAATATATTGGTGATGTTGGATTTGTAAATCAGATATATATCTATGGCAACGATCGGTCTGGTGGAAAAAATTTGAATTATTTCTAACACTACAAAAAAACTACACTAATGAAATCAAAAAAATTGTCAATGTTTAAGCAAAGCGCTAGGTATATGTAACGCATAGTGGGTACATGAATAGTCTAATCAACTGCAACAGTAGTTAAAAAACAATTGTTTAAGGAAAACAGAAATAAAATCAGATGGTACCAAGATCAAACAGCCGGTATTGTACAATGATCGCTTGTGAAATTGTATATCACAGTTCAACCATAACTAAGAAGGTCATATATTAAGAGGATAGGTGAACATATTTTCAAATACGTGTTAACATTTTTGAAATCATGGCTACTCGAACAAGGATTGGCGGTGGTCATGGAACTCGAAGGTATAATTGCAAAATACACGGTAGCCAATTATAAATCTGATGTTGGAATTACTTTACGTAGGAACACTGAGCAGCCGACATCTGCAATTTCACAAGCAAGAAGTGCGTCCAAGCGATGATGAACATATAGTGCACATGTACTGGTATTTCAAAGTTAAATTTCACAAATATTTTATTATTGTGTGCACTGATTTTCGGTAACAGCCTAGTATAGCATGAGCAATTCAGGTACATATATGCAGTATGCTAGTACAGTTATATATTCTCTTCTGATGTTGCTTTGTTCACGGTAGTATTTAAGGTTTGCGTATTATGATGATGTTTCTGTTTAAAAAAGCTTTTAGTGATACACCGTACACCGATGTACAGAGTTATCACACTTAATTTATCATTATTCTGAAGATAGCAGACTCAGTAAACAGTATATAGATTTCAAACTATGTAATAAACTGTTGTTTGCAAACAAATTACCGTTTACCATTGTCAGCAGAATGAGACGTCAGTCATAAATCATCAAGGCATCATCTATGCCTTCCATGCCTATTTCATCTGAAACACCTTGAACAACAGTTTACATTTATAGTATGTGACCGTTAAAATCGGTACTTTAAAATTATAAATGATGGATAAAAAACATCATACCAGCAAGATGCAAGATTTGTGAAGACTTCCTTGTAAATGATGTTTTGCATGTATTTTTGAAAACCAGGTTTAGTAGTGCCAAGAAATATCTTCAGACCAGACATTGATGTCATTCTAGAAAGTGCTACGTAAAGCTGTCCATGTGTAGAAACGGGCCTTGGTAAATATATTCCAACCTGCTCCAAAGTTTGACCCTGACTTTTGTTAATTGTCATTGCAACGCTGACTTTAACTGGGAATTGACGTCGACAAATGACAAATGGCCACTTGTCGTCAGAGGGTAAAGCTATCCTCGGAGTCAATACTTTCCTACCCACATTGTTCCCCATTACAATCTCAGCTTCAATAACCTTTGTGGATAGTTGCGTAACAATTAATCTCGTTCCATTGCATAAACCAAGATTTTGGTTAAGATTCCTCATCAACATTATCGGCACACCCACCTTCAAACGTAACTCATGATTCGGTAGGCCTGAAAATTTTAACGTGTTTAAAAATTCAGGAGGATACAGAAGATGATGTTCTTCGGTTGTATCAGACATTGGGCTGATTGAATCCACGCTGTAATAAGTTCGCATGGTACCATATATCATATCAATTGTGTAGGAATTAATTTCTTCAACGCAATCGTTCGTTGGAGCCAGAATACACCTTTCCCGTAAAATAGGATTTGTTTAATATATTCTTATCCAAATCAGGATACGTCATTTCCACGATTGCATGGATGGCATCATCTACATTTGGTATAAGATATTCATCAGGTATAATAATCCAAGAAGGTTCTTCACCCACGTCTAAGGACATAGATTCACCTTTCGTTTGCCCACATCCAAAAGCTAGTTAGAAAATGATGACAACTTTGTTCTTTCATCAACCAGTAAATTGTCATTTTTCAATCTCATGCTTATTGTTAGAGTGAAAACTTTACACTTTTGCCACAAAGGTGAATAATTTATAGAAGTGCGAACAATCATCTCTCGTGTGCCTTTACGAACAACAGGCAGCGTCAGCCTGAAATCCCACCCAGTATAACTATCTTCCCACCAAAAATTTGACCATCATCGTTGTTTGAGTCATAGGAGGCTGTGTCTGACAATTAATTTTCAAATGCTTCAAGGGAATTTCGGTGAACCATAGGAGCCTCATCCCAAATAATCAAATCTATACGTCTAAGTAAATCAGCCAAACACGAATGCTTCGAAATATTGCAGGTGGACATGTCATCGAGATTCATAATAATTTTGAACTTCCAATGTGCAACTCTTCCACCGGGAAGTAGAAGTGATGCAATGCCAGAAGATGCTACCGTCAATACAATTCTACCTTCGGCTCGTATAGTGCATGCTAAAGTATTCCATAAAAACGTCTTCCTCATCCCTCCACTTCCATAGATAAGGAAAAATCCTCCACAGCGGTTACGAACAGAGTAGACTATGGCGTCGAAAACCACTTTCTGCTATGAATTTAGTCATGGAACTGACTCCTCCGCTTCCGTGCGTAGCAATTCACAATCATAGTCCACTTCATAATATAGAAGTGTGTTATCCACTGATTGAAAACTTCCAAGGTCGGCTTCCCCTAAGTACCAGTACTCGGTTAGCGATCTGTTGTTTCTGAGCATAATCTTTTCTAAAGCAAGTAATGCTTCTGATCTCACCATATTCGAAGATATGTCACGTGACCCACATCCGTTCCTACGTACGTACCTCCATTCCATATCCTCGCTAAGCAACTCCCAATGTTTATCCCATAGTTGTTTTGCATACGAAGCCTCATAAAAACACAGCAACGTTGCAAACATTTCTCGCAGACAGTTTGGGGATGCCCATGCAGCAACTTCAGTCAATGCCTCATCTCACTCATTGTCATCGTCCAACAAACCCCATGCAAGGCATGCGTCTTTGAAGGTATTGAAATCAATACCATTTACTATTCTAATGTCTTCATATCATGTAGGTCTGTGAACAATATTTAAAAGCATACACATATAAAACCTCTCCCCTGACATAGGATGTGCATAGTATACCCTACCGACACATTCTCCTTTCTGCCTCATCCTCCACTCCTTCGTATACTTATCCCATACCCACTTTGAAGGAAAATCGACATAGGTAAGTTGGCGAGCTATATGACACGTTCTATTAGTCTCTAACCACTGGTTGAACATAGTTTTGCATGGATTATGCCTGCCTTAGACGTCATTTAACTGTTCTGTTTCATCAAAATACGCAATTTGCTCTCTCGTCAAATGGAACATTAACCTCTCCATCGATGGAGTGAGGTACTGAACATCAAACTCAAATATTCGCCATGATGCTTCTGAAGCTGAAATATATCTGCAATCCAAATAATTTTTACTTCATCAACCTCCCGAACCAAGGTGCATTCTTTGATCGCACTATCTTCGACAGTAAGAGTTTCTCTATCATGCCCCTTGTTGATGTACTTAAATATGTATTTAACAGACCTTGCTCTGTTACATATCTCTACATTAATATGTGCTTGATATTGCACAACTAAGTCAATTATGAGGTATAACCCAATCATTGTCCTGCATAAAACCATTTTCCTTATCGGTTGACAGCCCGTTGTTGCATCGTTTGTACATAGGAAATCCATTTTTGTCAAAACTGGTTTCATTCCTGTATTGTTTTGGATAATGCTTGGAGCAAGGACCTTCCACCATGCAAGCACATCCCCGATTTGCGTAACTGAATGGACCATGAATCATGTACTGACATACTGACTGATAAGAAAATGGATCCGCATGTTTATCTGGTATCTCAGCACTAATCATTGCATCAACTTGGTTAACAGTCTTTGGTCTCTGATCGCCAAACACAAATATAAGTATATGAGCATGCGGTAGTCCCTTTTTTTGAAATTCAATTATGTAAACAACTGGAAAAAAAGAAGACAAATAAAAAATAAGTTAAGCCGGCGATGGCATATTTTAAAAAATGTAAAAAATTAGTAATAATTTATCAAACTTACGTGCTTTGACTTTTCCAAAATGACATTCTGTCCTTATGTCGCGTAGAAGCTCCATAAGCTTCATATGAAAAACACGGGAAACAATGTCCGGTCTGTCCTCAGCTTTCGGATCGGGAATGTTTACTAAAGCCGGGTCAATCTCAGGCCACTTTGGGTTGCACGTAAACGTTACAAAAAAATCCGAGGATCCCGCTCACCGACAGATGGCCATAGCATTTTGGTAGTTTTGCACCATGTACCTAGGACCTCCTGTGAAAGAGGATGGTAGAACAACCTTTCTTCCTATTGCACGTGCACTCGTGTCACCAGCCATAATAGCATCTTACAGTCCCCTGTACAATTCACATCGTAATGTACTTTGGTTACTCTTTACCCACGATAGTCTGTCTTCTTCAATACATGTGTAACTGTCTACAATAAACTGGTAGAAAAACCTACCACCCCACAACAAAACCAAGCCATCTTGTAATCTGCACTGAATAAGATAGGCGTAATATTTTCGCATTGTCACGGTCGTTCTTTTAGTCTGTAAATGTACGTCAAATACTCTATATCCTATATCACACCTGAAACCACCCTTAGCATAAGGAAATAAAATTGGATATTGCATGGACATAAAAGAAGGGTGCCTTTCACTAATCCTTTTCAGTACCCCATTTCTATCTTCAACCACAATATCACGACAGCCACACAAATCCATATTTGAGTTATCAATCAATGCTGTAATCTTTGACGTAGTAGGTAAACTGTGTTGTCGTCCATCTCTATAATGTCTCTCCAATGGTCTGGCGGTGATAGGCTGGTATTCCAACGCATGAAATCTATCCCTGGCTATCCTAAACACTTTGGCCAACTCGTTGCAGTGGTTGAACATGCGTATTAGATTGTTGACAATACCCACATCTAAATTTTGTGTCGTTCTTTCACCACACGACGAAACCCGATTATTGACTTCATTACTGGTGTCATAAAAATATAACTGAGCAAATTTTGGTTTACCCCTCGTAGGAAAAAGCGAGCCAATTCGATGGTGGTTCTGACCATTTTATCTTAAAACATATGGACCACAACCATTGTTTATGGAGTTATCAACATTCCCACCCATTGACGTGAAAGAAAAAATAGAATTATAAGCTCGTATATGTTGCCGAAATCCCATTGAGACAAAACCTCTGTTGTAGTCCAGAAGATCCATTAAATAATCGGGGGCTGGTCGGTATGACGGCGGCTGAACCTTTCCCTTCTGGCAACATATTGAAAATTTTGGATTTGAATTCGTACTCCCCTTTTTTACCCTTTCTTCGAACCAAAGCAATGCTCCACAGTACGAAATGTGCATGTAGGGGGACCAAAACTGTGCGCCGAAAACAGTTTACCTGCATATTTAGCCAACAAATTAGAAAAGGTTCTTACAGTCAAAGCATTTTAAAATAACTAAGTTAATGTGTGTTACATACGTTGCCCATAATTCACAGGTGCAGAAAGACGGGTACAGTGCGAACCAGCAGACATAGGAATGGTGTTCCCCCATTGAGTAGAGTCAAATGATGTCGAAAATGAGTCGGTGGGACGCCCCGTCAGGTTGCGATTTGCTGCAGTAACAAATGAAAATGATAAGAACGTTCGAAAATTATAACCGCTATACTGTAAAGCAGACATATTTTGCTCTGTCAATGTCCCTCAGTAGATGAAGAACAAAATCAGTCATACCTATAGCTGCTTTCCACCTTCTTTTGTGCCTCAGTGTTCGATGAATGTAATGACGA
Organism: Allium cepa; assembly: GCA_030765085.1. Classification (NCBI taxonomy): domain Eukaryota; kingdom Viridiplantae; phylum Streptophyta; class Magnoliopsida; order Asparagales; family Amaryllidaceae; genus Allium; species Allium cepa. The sequence continues at coordinate 906,953,861 of CM060938.1, read as the reverse complement.
TTTATTTGACAAAATACAAACAGAGAACAGCATTTCGTAAACGGTTGGGCATAGTATGCATAATCAGACGGGAAAAAAAGCAGGTAGTAAAATGGTACTAACTCCGGCGACGGCATGATCGCTCGATAGAAATCAATTTGATAGCATCCTCCTAATTTTGTAGGCAAAGAAAGTCAGAGAAATTATGCAGGGACATGTCAATGAAATCATGACAGCAGTGGCTGCACCGCATCCATCTAGTGGTATGATATACTTTTGCTCGTTTCCAAGCCAGCAGCAGTCTACATCTCGCTCTTGCAGACTTGCATATCTGGGTTTATAAATTATTTCAACCTCATGACAGTCTAATATTGTTCAGTATGCCAGCATGAAGAACGCAAAGAAACATTAAGAAAGCTGTAAAAGGTAGAACGATGTGTGTAAAGATGGTAGACAAAGTATACGTACCGACTGCTGACATGCACGCGTGTGTGATATGCTGTTGTCTGACATCAAAAGCAACCACCCAGCCTGCCGACTTTGGATATGATGAGTACGCTTAGTCATGGACAGCTGGTGGAAAAGAAAAGGGGTTTAAAAAAAGGAATAGTAATGGTTATATGTGGTTGGACTATAAGACCAAGGAAGGGCAAATAGAAATCGTAATACAGCGGTAGAAAAATAACAACATGTGCAATGTTCATCCAATTTGATACATCATTTGTTTATGCTAAAAATTCGAAACAATCGGTACGCTGCAGTGGTAGTAAACAGTAATTGTTGCACAGTTGTAGGAGCCTGCAATTTCCTTCAATTTTGTTTTAAATTTCAAACATAGTTAAAAACTGGTTTGGGCCAGTAAAATATATAAGTCAGCTATACGTAAACAAAAAAAGGGGAAATGGTTAAAAAATATGGTAGGCTTCAACTGTACTGGGAGAAGACAAATGTAATATAAACTACCATGAATAAGTGGAAACTAAAATTAAGGCAATCATTATCTGAGATGCGAATAGTAATAGCGGGTTTAAGTCGAAAAACGAATTAGTAAATTGTCCAACTGGATGGAAATATAAGCCATGTTGAGAATCCTTTTTTACATACAGAAAAATAGTTACCAAGGTTGAGCAGTATTCTGTATTATAACTTTTTAAGTAAGAAAAAACCAGAAAAGTGGGTAATCCAGAGGCACCAAGTAATCCAGAGGTACTCAAGTAATCCAGAGGTTATCAAGATTTGTACTCAAGTAATCCAGAGGTTGATGGTTAATGATTAAATTAGAAAGAAAACTATAAATAGCTATAATTGATTATTGTTTTTCATATTCAATCTAATAAATATAATATAAAAAGGAATATCTGTTATATGACAGTTATCATAAATGAAAAATTACCTCAAAACAGACTACAGCCTAAACTATGTTATAATGAGTTAATGCAGAATTATATGCTATAATGAGGTGACGTAGAATTAAAGGATGCTATTATATAACAATGCAGATCCTGCTAGCACGGCTTGAACATGAACAACAATATGCATAGTTAGGAAAGTGAGTATAATGCAATAACATGAGTGATATGTCTAGTAAACAAAAATTCATGTAATTAATTTTTATAAGCATCCATTTGCAAATATTTACGTAGATACCGAAATGTATAAATATGAGTTATCATACATTCAAATTTGACATATGTCATGACTCAAGTACATTGACAAACATTTAATATTGCTTTGTGTAGAAGAAAAATTACAAATATATTGGCTTAGATCAAGTTAAAAAGCATGAATAAACAGTAGTCGATGGTTAGATATGAAGAATTCTACGACGCAGTCTGGCAAGCCGGTAACAAATGCACATAAGAAAAAGTGAAAATAGATCATCTTCCTCTTTTCTTTTACCTCTTCTTTCGAGATGTAGGTGTACACAGTAATGGGTTAACTTATTATGCTAGTGAACGTAGCATGTAAATGACATATGGGTGACATGTCTATGGAATTAATGATATAATTAAATTAGTTTTTCTTCTGTGTTCACTAAGTCAAATCCTATGTTGACATTACTTCTATATTTTCAGAACAAAGTGCTAAATTTGTAATGAGTAGTTTAGCATTGATAACACAGGCGTCACCTAATATTTCATAACCTATTTTAGATTATAAACAGAAAGGAAAGGATTTGCACAGACTGACAACATCAATATTGGTGCATGATCATGCTAAAGAATACATAAGATATCATTTGTTGTAACAGAATATGTATTTCAGTTTTATTTTACTAATGGTAACAAAAGGCCAACTATATACTCGTATAAAAATAGTTGTACATGTTTTAAAAAAACATTTGTGATCATAAAATGTTTTCGGTGAGCAAAATTGAGCCCAAAATGACTTCAAAACATGATGCTTCATATGTAGCTCGTGTCCAGTCAAATATTAATCATATTAGATTGGTTTTGATTTGTGTTCAGAAATGCTTGAATCCAAAAGTAAGCACAATTTTATTATGCCAACAACATACTTTGCAACAATTGCTTATAATTTCTGGTCAGTTTAAGACATGTTTATATTACTTTAGTTCATGAAATTATATATGTCGATAATGAATATTTTAAAACTATCTAAATTTGCAAACTATTGCATGAGTAAACATTGAAGAAAGATTTATACTCAAGTAATCCAAAGGTTGATGGATAACGATTAAATTAGAAAGAAAACTATAAATAGCTATAATTGGTTGTCGGTTTTCATATTCAATCTAATAAATAGAATATAAAAAGGAATATCTGTTATATGACAGTTATCATAAATGAAAATTTACCTCAACAACGGGCTACAGCCTAAACTATGTTATAATGAGTTGATGCAGAATTATATGCTATAACGAGTTGATGCAGAATTAAAGGATGCTATTATATAACAATGGTGATCAAGCTAGCACGGCTTGAACATGAACAACAGTATGCATAGTTAGGAAAGCGAGTACAATGCAATAACATGAGTGATATGGCTAGTAAACAAAAATTCATGTATCCCTCTTTTATTAATTCAAATCAAGCAACGAGGTATGAAAAAATGTTAAAATTGTACCTATGATAAGCATATTATGTTTTTTTTACTCGAACAAACAAAAACTAAACATAAAGATAATAGATATGAATATAAAAATATTTGAGATGGAAAAATATTTTAATCAAAAGCCACCTGATAATTTGAAGATATCCAACTCAAATCTTTCAAGAGAGCATTGCGAGCACCACCAACAATTCATAAGGAAGGTCTCACCTTTGTTATCATCAATTCATAATAAATGTCAAAAAAAATGCATATTACAAAAAGTGATTAATTATAAATTATAAGGATATTACATAGTACATGGTAATTTGAAACTAACAAATGTAATAAAGATATGTATAGCATGGTTTATTTAAGTTATACACAAAATCAGTGTTTGTGCAAAAAATGGGCAAACACCCAAAGTCGTGTGATTTAGTCGATTTTATGTTGTTTTTAGTGATTTGGGTGATTTATGCAAATATATAAATAGCAGGGACTAAACTGTAAAAGACACACAGATTTATAGTGGTTCGGCCAGAACGTGCCTACGTCCACTTTATATGTTATTCTCCTTTTTTCTCTTCAGATTACAAGTACAAAGCTTTGATTACAAGTATCTAAAGTTGTTTGAAAGTTTCTTCCAGGCTTGAACTCTCAAACTTGTCTGCCATTGTTGTACCCCTGCCCCTCTATTTATAGAGTGAGGCTGGGGGCAGGGGTCTTGGATGTATATAGCTGCTGGTGGGCCTGGGCTGAAGCAATCTGGCCTGGCAGCGTTCTGGTTCGGCAAAGCTTGGTTCGGTCATTGTTGGAGAAGGAGGTTGGTTCGGCATGAAGGTTGGACCGGTGATGGAGTGGACCGGTGGTAGGTGGTTTGAAAGGTCATTCGGTATTGTATAGAGGAGTGTGGTTCGGTGTGGGTTGGTTCGGCATAGGGATGTAAGGCAGCTGGTTCGGTGGTGAAAGATGGAGCTTGTAGTTGATCCGGTGGGAAGGGTAGTGGAGTTGATTCTGTCATTCGGTACTACCGAATGGATCTGCCGAATGATGCCTTGTGTTGTGAATGCCGAATGAGTTCTCACTTCGTGCTGCCGAATGGGCTCTTGTCTTGGGATGCCGGATGAACTGAGGCATGCCGAATGGGATGAGTGCCGAATGAGCTCTTGTATTGTTTCACCGAATGAACTTTATATTTGAACCTTGAGTTAAATCCCTGATCTACATACGCTTGCTGGCTGCTTCTTCTTGTTCCGGTCGTGGTGAAAACGCACACAACATTGATATTCCAATTTTGTCCAAAAAATGGGATAACACTTTGCCACCCAAAACAGGCCTTGCGGTAGGAAGGCGTGTTTTGTGATGCCATGAGCCGGATGTTCATATCCTGTCATCAATCTGTAAAGAACTTGATAGTTTATATGGCCCCAAATGACGACCGTTCGGGATCGAGCTATTTGGGATGAAGCGCGGCCGTTCATGGTCAAGCGCCTAACTTCAAATGACGACCGTTCGCGATCGAGTCATTTGAGGTGAAGTGCGACCGTTCGCGGTCAAGCGTCTAAATCCATGCGACGATCGTTCGAGACCGAGTCATTTGTGGTGGAATGTGATCGTTCACGGTCAAGCGCTTTACTTCAAATGACGACCGTTCGGGATCGAGCCATTCGAGGTAAAGTGCGACCGAGCCCGGTCAGAGGGCGGACCTCAAATGGCGACCGCTCGCGATCAAGCCACTTGGGGTGAAATGTGACCGTTCACGGCCGGTGCCGTTCGCGGCAAAAGATGAAATGGGACCGTTCGCGGTCAAGCGCCTTACTTCGGATGACGATCGTTCGAGATCGAGCCATTCGTGGTAAGGTGCGACTGTTGGCGGTCAGGGGGTGGACCTCAAATGGCGACCTTTCGCGATCGAGCCATTTGTGGCGAGATGAGTTGTGCCGTTCGAGGCGAGTTGTGCCGTTCGAGGCGAGTTGTGCCGTTCGAGGAGAGTTGTGATCGTTCGCGATCGGGTGCCGTTCGAGGCGAATTGTGACTGTTCGAAGTCGGGTGCCGTTCGAGGCGAATTGTGACTGTTCGAAGTCGGGTGTCGTTCGAGGCGAATGAGTGTGCCCGGGGGGGACTTAATATTATCAGTGCCGGAGTTAATGTTTGGGGAAGTTTCCGAATCAAAGACTTCGGCAGTTCGCTGCCATGCAAGAGATGCTCGTGGACCGTTCGCGATCCAACGGGCATACAAGTAAATTTTTCCATGGAATTGTAAATGTTAAAGCAATAATCAAATGAACCTTACAGCAGAAATGTCCAATCAGTGAGAATTTAAATGTTCAAATCAAAATCAAAGCAAAAAGCAGAATGAAGATGTCAAAGCGTAAACTCTTACTATAACGTGGCTGGTAGTCATTCAGAGCATGCTTATGGATCGTGCGCGATCGCTCACATGTGTAAATGATTTAACCGTGTTAGCGAGAGGTTTACAACTTGTTCATCATTATTTTAATCAAGTAATCAATGGATAATCAAATGGTGCCCCGATCCAGGGTCACCTCTAGCCGATGTAGACGGTGGTCGCTCTGGCTCCATTGCTGGAGTTCGCCTCCTCACATACTGAAGGAGCATACCGTTCCTAATATGCCCTTCCACCTCGTCCTTCAAATGCCTACAATCATTAGTGCTATGACCATTTAATTCATGAAATACACAAAACTTATCTGATTTTCTTTCGTCAGAGGTTGGATCCCTTCGCATTGGTCTACGATACGGAACCCGCTCCTTGGTATCCTGATAAATTCGTTCCAGACTCTCATTGAGCTCCGAATAGGTGGTGAATCGTGGCTCTCTTCGTAGCCACTTTGTCCTGTCATCATTATCCTCAGCCTTTCTTTTTCCTTTGCTAGTCTCCGCACCCATTCCAGGTGGGTTTCCACTCTTGATTGCGTAAACGTCATCTTCTTCCTCTCTTTCTGCACTAGCATCTTCCAAACGCAGAAACTTTTCAGCCTCATGATAGAACTCTCCCAGATTCATAGGTGGGTCCTTGGTTAATGAATTCTTGAACTCTGTACTATCAGCTATTCCAGATACAGCCGCCATCATGGCCATAGATGGATCTGGTCGATCCACTGATGCTGCCGCCGCATTAAATCGCGTTAGAAAGCTCCTCAAAGTCTCTCCAGTTTTCTGTTTCAAGTTTGCCAAAGTCATCACATTCTTGGGTCTCGCAATATGAACCCTGAATTGCCTCATGAATCTCTCAGTTAAATCTGCCCACGTTCCTATGGAGCCGCTCTCCAGTTGCCTAAACCATAACGCTGCAATGTCCGTCAAGTACAATGGAAAGCACCGGGCCATAACCTCCTCTGATGCCCCCAGCACTTCCATATGTCTCATATACTTCGTCAGATGAACCGTGGGGTCCGTTTTCCCATCGTACATGTCCAACGATGGTAACTTAAAATCCGGTGGGTTCCTAGCCATCCTAATCGCAGAAGAAAAAGGCTCCTGTTTACATCTTCCAAGTCTCTGTTTACTAAACCGCCTCTCATAGCTCTTCTAACTATCTCTGCTAATCTGTTATTGTCTCCAAGCTGTAGTTCTCGTTCACTGCCTTCGACCTGCCCCCCGAGTCCGCTGGAGTTTTCATGTGTATGCCTCCCTGGCTGAACGTTCATTCCTCTATTGCTACCAGGTGGCTCGGGTGCCCCCATCTCTCTTCCCGGGGTCGGATCAACATGCTCTGCGTGAGTGCCCCCTAGCTCTGGTGCTGCGCCAGATGGTCCTGCTCCGTTCTGAACTCCAGTTGCTCCTTGGATTTGTGCTCCAATTTGCCCAATTTGTTGAAGTAAGTTCTGGATCATCTCTTCTTGTCTTCTCATCATGGCCTCCATCTCATCCCTAGTGATGAAGATCGACGCTTGATTCCCTCCTGAGGAAGCCTCTTGACTTCCTTGGTGTTCACTTCTCTCTGGCCTTTGCCTTCTACTTGTTTGTCTCGTCATAATTCTTAGATCTGAACTTTTAGATTTTCAAATTCAACTTCTATCCGATGTAGGGGGAGCTGGTTCTTCTCAGTGAAAGCAGCAAAATGTTTGCGCAAAAAATGGGCAAACACCCAAAGTCGTGTGATTTAGTCGATTTTATGTTGTTTTTAGTGATTTGGGTGATTTATGCAAATATATAAATAGCAGGGACTAAACTGTAAAAGACACACAGATTTATAGTGGTTCGGCCAGAACGTGCCTACGTCCACTTTATATGTTATTCTCCTTTTTTCTCTTTAGATTACAAGTACAAAGCTTTGATTACAAGTATCTAAAGTTGTTTGAAAGTTCCTTCCAGGCTTGAGCTCTCAAACTTTTCTGCCATTGTTGTACCCCTGTCCCTCTATTTATAGAGTGAGGCTGGGAGCAGGGGTCTTGGATGTATATAGCTGCTGGTGGGCTTGGGCTGAAGCAATCTGGCCTGGCAGCGTTCTGGTTCGACGAAGCTTGGTTCGGTCGTTGTTGGAGAAGGAGGTTGGTTCGGCATGAAGGTTGGACCGGTGATGGAGTGGACCGGTGGTAGGTGGTTTGGAAGGTCATTCGGTATTGTATAGAGGAGTGTGGTTCGGTGTGGGTTGGTTCGGCATAGGGATGTAAGGCAGCTGGTTCGGTGGTGAAAGATGGAGCTTGTAGTTGATCCGGTGAGAAGGGAAGTGGAGTTGATTCTGTCATTCGGTGCTACCGAATGGATCTGCCGAATGATGCCTTGTGTTGTGAATGTCGAATGAGTTCTCACTTCGCGCTGCCGAATGGGCACTTGTCTTGGGATGCCGGATGAACTGAGGCATGCCGAATGGGATGAGTACCGAATGAGCTCTTGTATTGTTTCACCGAATGAACTTTATATTTGAACCTTGAGTGAAATCCCTGATCTACATACGCTTGTTGGCTGCTTCTTCTTGTTCCGGTCGTGGTGAAAACGCACACAACATTGATATTCCAATTTTGTCCGAAAAATGGGATAACAATCAGTACCAACATACATTGTTTACTTTATAGGATATGATATTTGATACAGTTAATCACATTTTGAATAGGAAGTACCTACCGTATGTAAAATAACACAAATAGAATAATGAACTTGTAAAAACTAATATAAGGAAGTGATTTGGGGATCTTAAAATCAAATCAGTAAACTTAACTGTACATATGTCACAGTAATTTGAAAACTTTTCCAAGGCTAAAGAGTATAGGCTGTTGATATATGGACTCAAAATCCAAAAGAAATTCAAACATTCGTATGGAGCAGCAACGTTCTATGTCCAAATATTGGGAAGTGATTTGGAGATCCAATAGTATAAAAATCGACAATTATGAAATAAGAAGTAGATTTGCGACAATGATCAAGTACTTAAAAGATGGAAACCAGAAAATGCATATCATCAAAAAATATGGACATTAACTATTCGTGGATTTGAATCGATAGTAACCAAACAATAAACACATATTAAATGGGATTGTAGAAATCAATTTTATGCAACTTTTATATACCTCCATCAAAGTAGTTGAAAAAGTGCCTCTCAACCCAGTGTATGCCAGCAACCTTTTCAGACAAAAAACTCAAAACAAATGAGAAAGTCATTAGTATAACAATACTTGTTAAAAAACACAACGTTATAAAAATAATCAACATTTTTATGCAAACGTTCGAAATAAGAATTTTTGGGATGATCAAAATCATTTGTTTTATGCTAAAAAATTAAAACAATCAGAATGTTGTAGTGTTAGTGTACGGTAATTATTGCACAATTGTAGGAGCCTTCAATTGCCATCAATTTTTTTTTCAATTTCAAACACCGTTAAAAACTGGTTTGGGCCTATAAAATATATAAGTCAGTTATATGCAAAACCAGAAAAGGGAGGAGAAGGTGAAAAAAATATGGTAGTCTTCAACTGTAACGGGGGAAGAAAAATATAACATGAACTAATGTAAATATGGTGGAAATAAAATTAAGGCAAGCACTATGTGAAATGGAACTAGTAAAAGCGGGTTTACATCGAAAACCAAATTAGTAAACGCAAACAGTACAGTCAGATGTGTAGATCGATACTCAGGCGCATGGGTAATTGGGAGAAATGTACTGTGTTTGTATTGTTTGGTATGTGTGGTGTGGTGCTTAATAGGGCTTGGTAGATTGCAAAATAATGTAAGATGATGAAAATATTATCGTGCAAAACTTATTCCAAAGATCGATAGGTGCACGCAATTACAATAGGTACCAACACTATTACTAGTTAGTGCGATACCAATAGCTATATCTAATGCTTAGCCTGGTACAACATACAAATCAATCTATGTGGAAGTTTGAGTAGTAGGTTCAAAACTAACCAGTAGATACTTAATAGAAATGAAAAAAATTCATATTTCAAAAATGGTTTTCATTATACAAAGCGGTATGTATAGAAATCACTACACCAAAAAGGTGTATTTGTAACGAATATAGTCGTTACAAATGAAATTTATAACAGATATAGTCATGAGCGGTACAAGCATGAGGAATGTCGTTACAAATATTTATAACGGCCTCTACCCGATATTAGATATATCACTCACCAACGGACTTTGTCGTTAGAAATCTAAATTTTTGTAACGAAAAAGTTTGTTATTAGTTGCATCGGTCTGTAACGGGTATTTTCCGTTACTTAGTTTCCCCTTTCATGGTAGAAGAAGGGGTTGTCATTCTAAATTATCACGACCTTGTCCGTTACAAATTTCATCATTAGTAACGCATTTGTTCGTTACAAATTTCATCAATAGTAACGACTATGCTCGTTACAAATTTCGTCTCTAGTAACGAATATGTTCGTTACAACTACCAAATTAAACCATGTAGAGCTGAATTTTTGCTAGCATTTACACTACAGAATTGTATATTATAATACAGTAGGTACATACATATCAAAAATTATAGAATTTCGATAATAATAAGCAATTACGCATCCAAACATACAACTTAAATTGCACAAATATTTGACAACAAATTAAAGGAAGATTCGAAATTTCACAAGTTCATCATATGTGACGAGTAGAATTTTGCCCGCTCGAAAATCGACATCCATACTTCATATCGTATTCGAATGCCATAGATTCGACCGTTCAAATCCGATTCGCCGGAGCTTATAACAACATTAAGTAAACAATACAGCGGAATAAAAAGAATAATACCTTGATATACAGCTTTGATACAATATCTGATACAACAGATGATCCAATAGATATCAATATACATCAGAGATATGATACAATAAATATAGCAGTGGAAAAGAAAATGATAACACTAGCAGCCGAACAAATAACTCAAAGATGGTCTTCAATGAAGAACTCCAAAAACTGCAACTTCATTTCCAAAATCCAATCCAGCAGTAGCTCGAACTCCCAATAAGTATACACAAGGATAAGCAAATGCAGTCTGATCCAAAGACTGAACTAACTCCAGATAATCTACTGAACCTAGCAATCTGAAAAACCCAACTCTAGACTGCTCGTGTAGAAAATTTTGAGCACCCAGAGTTTAGGAAAAAAACAATAAACTCCGGATCAGTCATGGGACTGGTGTGAGCAACAAAAATAGTTTATCCTTTAAAAATAATCAAAGAAATAATTTTAAAGTCATTTCGCAATGCTTTTGGAAAATGAGACTACCATAAGGCCTCCCCCACACACATAATGCAAACGCAGAATCGGAGGAGATTTCTCCTTATGATAGTCAAAGATGCTTGATACGCATTAAAAAGAAACATTTGATATTATTACTAGTTCATAGTGTAGGAAAAATTATTTCGAAAGTAAAGATATAAATCTTAGCTAACATACGGCCATTATCGTATGCCTACTATAGCTACCATGTTCAATAGCAGGTTACCGCCACATTCCATGGCAGGTTATACAACTAATACTGTACAAGGTTCGTATTGTTTCTTTGGATTTCCAACAAATGGTCAGGCCAAGGAACTTCCCATTGCCACATGAGAACGCCTCTGGAAGGACGTCCCCGAGAACCTAACCGGATCTCTGCCAACACAAGGCCAGGTTACCTTTCAAACTAGGTAACTACTGACACGAGTATGCCATCCCCCGGTCGTAACCAACCTTTATCCGGGGCCCCAACAACAATCACAAAGTAAGATATATATATATATATATATATATATATATATTTGCGATATCAACATAAGTTAAGTATCTGGGCTCCATACCATGATACCACTTCTATCCAGAAGGAAATGCACATACCCTAAGGGGTGCTACCCCCAATAACCTTGCTGCATCATTCCTGTTTCGACCATTCCGGGGTGTGAGGCTCGACGAAGTCTCGTCCACAAAGCCATGCTTTGGTACAAGGCCATGCTTTGGGTCAACAAATGATCAAAGTAATGATCACAAAGATAAATGATCAACCAAATGATCATATCACAAATGATCAAACAATGATCATTTCACAGCAACACTTAGCATGTCACATTACCAAATTGGGAATATATCGCTGATAACCATCAACTACATAACCTCTGAGCTCGTACGTCTCAGAGAAGGGTGTTAAGCTTAAAGAATAAATTCTCCGCCACCAACCGAAATGTATTTGAAAGAAATCTGCTTTATATCTCAATTTGTAATGTCAGACACACAATCCATACAAGTCTATTCTGGGTTTGAACAGAACCGAAGGCACTTCCAAAGAAGTCCTTACAATCCGGGTATTCACAATCCCGATCGAATTTCCCATCACTTAGGGAGTCTCTATACCGGCGCGACTCAGTGCAGAGACAATCGACGGGTCATCCTATCGCTCTCTCAAATACCCGGTCTTCACCACCGGTCTTCAAATGCTATCCATAACGTCGAATCACATATTCGGAATGGGTTATATGACACAAAGGTCCTTTTCCGGCTAAACCGAATAGTGAGCGAAAATATTTTTAAAACATATGGATATGGGATTTCAATTAAGTCACAACTTAATAATTCAAAACTTTCTTTCAAATGGTTTAATCCAATTACCATTTCAAATCTTTTAAACAAAAGATTTATTTCACCTACTTTCACAAATATTCATTCCCGGATTTCAAAACAATTCCATTTCAAAAGAATTAATTCATTAAATCAAAGATTTGTCTCTTAGCTTTTAAATTGTTCCCAAATATTTATTTTCAAAATTGGTTCCCGAATATTTATCTATAACTTGGAAAACTATTTTAGTTTAAACTTGAAATCCCTTTCAATAAGATTTGAAACCAAAGCTTTTTATCATTTAGAAACAATAGCTTTATTTTTGATTTACCCCATTTCATTTATACAAGTTACCATCTTTGGTTTAATTCGAATTCCCAAAACAATGCTTTAAATATGGTTTCAAACTAACTTAACATCTTTAATCCCTAATTTCAAATCATAGAATTCAATTCCTAATTTTGAATTCAAATTTAAATCAAATTATTTAAATTTCAAAACTTAATTAAAGTAAATTTTAACTTGAAATTCCATTTTTAAAAGCTTTTCACATTTATTCCGATTCCATTTCCAAAACTTTTGAACTTAAAAATTCAAATTCAAAACTATTTCAAAAAATCTGCGACTTAAATGATTTCCTCGTGAAATCCATAATTGTGTGTGTAGGGTGTGGTCCAGGGGTTTAACACAATAGTGCAACATCATTCGACCATCACAGATCAAATACAGAAATTTATTTGACAAACGGTATAAACTATAACGCTTGTCTTTTATTCACAGAACACAGATATATATATATATATATCACAGATAATAATTACATTTATCTTAGATAAATAAATTACATTTTAGATTATAACACAAATCAAGACATATCACAAAGCATCAATATCAGGGATATCAAACAATTTAATTATCCAGTCAAGTTCAAAAATTCACATGTAAAATTTATTAGTTGACTGATAAATTTAAATCAACTGTATTAATTAAAAATCCGGATTAATTATCCTAAGTTAATTACAATTTATTTTAGAATAAAATCCCCTTTTATCATTTATAACTTCACTTTTTTAATTACGAACTAATCAATCTTAATTAATGAATCAATTTAACCTTTAATTAATTGATTTATCTTAATTAATCACAATTTTAAATTAATTCTTTAATTATTAATGAATAATTATACTCAAATTTCTAATTATCACTCAATTCACTACATCCACCAATTACCTATTATTTACTTTCTAAGTAATCATTTTTTTTTCAATTTGTCAATTGATTGTTCTAGATTAATTAACTCAAGTAATTAACTTAAACTAATCTGATTAACTCACTTACTTACACTGAACAATTCATTCCACAATTACTTATAGTAAGTAATCATACTTAACAATTACAAAATGATTGTTATTAATTTAAATAAATCTAAATTTATTGTTAAAATTAATCACACTGATTTTTTTTTTCGATAATCTTAGTCAATGACTTTTATTAACCATCAAATTTCTTTAATTACTTTTCTAAAGAAATTTACTTATATTAATCATTATTGATGATAAATTGATTAACCCTTTAAGAATTCATTAGTCTTCACTAATTAAAGTAAACTCATCCATATTGATAGTTTAACTTTTATTCACAATATGTTTGAGACCATCGATTTCCAATTTTCCTTTTTGAATCTCAATTTAAGTTTAAACTTATTTTTAAATACTTAAGTTATAAAACTTAATTAATTTCAAAATCTCAAAATCAGGTTTAAAATTTATTTCAGATTTAAACTTTTAAATTTCAGCTTGTTTAAATCTTCCATTTATAATTCAATTCCATCTTTGAATTCAAACTTCTTTAATACGCTTAATTGCTTTGAAATTGTTAAACCAATTTGAATAAAAAAAACTTTATTTTTATTTACAAACTAAGTTCCAATTTAAACTTAAATTTTTATTTACATTTTGATTTAAACTTCAGTTTTAAAACCTTGATTTAAAATTTAAATTTTGGTTTAAAATTCCCAAACCAAAAAAGTCTCAGGTTGAAAACCTGTAATAACTTTGACTCGAGCCCCTTTTATCCTTGCTTCGAGTATGCTACTCGAATTACTCGAGTATGACGCGAGACTCCCCCCCGTGCTCTTCCCAGGTAAACCCAAAAAAAATAAAAACACCCCCAATACCCAGACCAACGTGCTCGTGCACGTGCACAGATCGTCACCGCCGTTCTGGCGAACTTCGCCACCACCAGCAAGTCGCGTACTAACGCTATACTCGATTTCAAAGCTCGATTCGTCGCCAAAGGTTTGAAATCAAAATTTTCCCTCTCGTTCGAAACTGTCACTTGATCATACCGAACGAAAATGCCTCGTCCTCGAAGCTCCGATCACCTGACGTCACGCGACTCCGGCCACGTGTTCCCTGACCATCGACGCTCCCCTCCCCCGAATCTCGTACCACTCGATCACCTAGAGAGGTCGCGGTGGCTTCACAAACCTCAGCGACCCAAAAACCAATTCGAACCCTAAAGTTTCTTCAATACAACAATATACCCAATTGAAAAATTATTTGATAATTTTCCTAAGATCAATGATGTTCACACTAGCTTCAACACGGTTTTCAACATTTATAATTGATTTAATGATTCGAAAATGGGAAAAATGCAACTTCGGTTCACCTACAAACTACCCTTAAAATCCCACTCTAAAAATCACTTCACCCATCTTAAAAATCACAGTCTTCAGTAAGGATTTGAGTTGTATACTTGAATCAATATTTTGCGAGGTTCGAAATTTCCAGATTTTAAAATTTCACTGTAAAAACTTGATTTTTTTTTCATTCTATATTCATTTGTACTTCATGAAACCATTTTTAGTTTATAGTTCATTCTTAAATACGACAAATTTGTTCTAAAACCAAAGCCTAATATTGGTTAGAAAAGAAGAATTTGAATTTTTCTTGTTGTATTGAGACTCTGAGACTAAGCAGAGAAGAAGCACTGATTCAAGCAGATATTCACAGAGCAATGTTTGAAAGAGGCGGCTATGCGGTAGGATCGAGTAATATGGAATAACGAACTAATCTAGGTAGATAAAGTAGGTAAATGAAAAGAGACACTGGGATTTTATACTAGTTCGGACCTCTCGTCCTACGTCCAGTCCCTAAGCTTCACTTAGGAATTTCACTAACTAACACCCTCACTTCACCTGGAGGAATAGGTTTACAACTTACCCGAACAACCGAACGGGATTTCTTGCCTCAACTACCGAAGAGGACTTCAAACTTCAATGCTAAACAAGTTTTGACTAGTTGTGTTCTTTATAACACGAATGAGTCTATTGTAGTACAATGTTCCTATAATCTTATCCTCAAGAATATGAAATATGTTTGTGAAGATTAAGGAATTATGAATTTGCTATGAATCAAATATATTAAATATAAACAGTGATTCAAGCAAAGAGAGTAGTGATTGCTTTGATAATGTTTAGAAAATATGATCAAGAAATAGATAGATTAGAGCAAGAGAATTCGGTGATCTTGAATGATGTTTGAATCATGTATTTATAGTTGTAAAAAGGATGCATGTATTGCCAAGGGTTGTGGAGAAGAGAAGCTTCCATTTCCGTTGAAGAATAGTCGCAACTCTTGGGAAGAAGAAGGTGTCCTTTCATGCAAAATTCGCAGGTTCAAATTCAGTCGACTGTGCAGGAATTTCAGTCGACTGAAATTATAGTAAAAATCTTTCTGGAAATTTTTCAGTCGACTGTGCAGTAAATTCAGTCGACTGAAACTGTGTATATTTGTACATGTTTGCCAGTTCAGTCGACTGGTAAATTCTGCACAGTCGACTGACATATGAATTTATGCATTATGAAGAGTTTGAAATATGCATAGTAAAAATTGAAGTATAATGAATGTGTTCTTGTGTTTGTGCAACTCTTGAGGATAGATTTTAACAAATAAACCTATATATATGAAAATCATACTCAAGTTTGTATCTCATTGATCTTCCTCTATTCTGCATATATCTCTTCCTTTATACATTGTCATTGATCAAAAAATCTTCATGTATCAACATTCTCCCCCTTTCTGATTGATGACAATACTTGATTTTCTAAAGATGTTTAAACTTTCTCCCCCTGAATGAATACACCTATCTTTCCTACAAAACAAAGTTAGTACTACCATAGATTTTCTCCCCCTTTGTCATCGACAAAAAGGAAATAATAACCGTAGTTGCATGGTAATAAAACAAGCACGTTAAACCAAAGAAAAGAGAATCTTAGAATTACATAAAAGAAAATGCATAATAGTTCAAATGACATAGTTGCAAGAAATATAGAACAACTCAAATACATTACTGATCTCTATCCCAATCGTAAGAGCCTTCTCTGTCTCCTGGTTCTCTAATTACTGGTCCTCCTGTTGATGGTCGATAAGCTCTTCCTCCTTGTCCACCACTAGCTCCGCTTGTGCTGCTACTGGTATGCTCCTCGGATGATGTCCATGTAAATGTTGGTGCAGGACGTTTGCCACGAGATGTTGAAGCGGTAGTAGTGCTTGAGCACGAGATAGCGTCCCAAAGCTTATTAAAAAAGCCTTTGATTTTGTCAAGCTTTTTATCTACCTTTTTAAGACGATTATCAAGAATTTGTTGATTTCTTGATAATATTCCTAAGGATTGGTTGGTGGAGTAGGTTGGTTCAACAAGACGAATTTCTTCTTCTTGTTCGAAATGCTCTTCGTGTTGAGGTGGCGGAGGTTGTTGTTGTTGCTCTTGGCGCCTAGCTTCCCATTCGGCAAGTGATATAAATCGAGGAGGTCGGGTAGGGAGTTGCATAAGGCTTATGGTCCGATGGTTTATTTGATGAACCATTGTGTTATCTGAATCCGGTAATGGTGTATCAACATTGAGGAGAAGTCGCATGATATATTCTCCAAAATAAATTGTGCGCATTTTACCATTATGAAATGAGAGAAACTCATCAAGGATTAGTTGTACCCAATTGACTTTAATATTGCCAAAGATAGAATATAAAGCTCGATAGTTAATTGGGTAAACGATTTCATATGAGCCCATGCGAGGAGTGATCGTTCTCAATAGAATTTTATGGAGAATTCTTGCTCGAGGTCGAAGAGAAGTAGATTTGAATTCTCTAAAATTTATATTATCATCCATCAATTGGTGATTTATGTTATCACGAATTTGTGGATTGAACTCTAATTCTTCTAGTTTTCTTCCGATAGTAGTGGATCCTAAAATATGAGCTATTCGATCCAAAGAAAACCAAACCTTCTTTCCGCAGACCATGCTCCAAACACTGTCGTTTGGATTCCTTGGGGTTTGGTGTCCAAGATTGAGATTTGCGTAGAACAAACTTGACCATAATATGATTTATGGCAATGTCATTCCGTTTCAAATCAAGGAGAGGAGTTAATCCTGCTCGATCAGTGAGCTCTTGAATGTTATAGGTATGAAGACTTTGGAAGTCTACGAAGGAATGCTCGAATATTCTTGAATTCTTTATCTTGTTCCATCGAGTTATCGCGACTTCATCATATAGCCATTGAGCAATTTGAGCGTCAATGGGCTCGGAGGTTGAAGAGGATGATGCTCTAGATCGTTTTGGTGCCATTTGCTTTTGATTTGAGGGAGATTAGAAGAATTTGAGAACTAGGGTTTTGAGAAAATTTGGGGAAGAAGATGTAAAAAGTGATTTTAGGAGTGAAAAACTGATGTAAATAAAGAGAATTTTACCAGGAAAAGCGCGTTCAGTCGACTGAAAAATGCTGTTCAGTCGACTGAATTGTAGACCGAAACTTTTTAGGTTTGAATTCAGTCGACTGAACAGAGTTTTTAGTCGACTGAATATTTTCCCGAGAGTTTCTGTTATGTTTCAGTCGACTGTGCAGAAATTACCAGTCGACTGAAAACGTGAAAGAAAATGTTTTCTGTTTGCATTCAGTCGACTGGGCTTATAAGTTCAGTCGACTGAACCTTGTACTTTTGTTATTTTAGGTTCTTTTTGAATTTTAAAATTATTTTAAGAAAACATAGTTACAAGGAATATATGTCAACATTGAATTATTTCTTTTGTGAAGGACTTGGATTCTTCTTTCCTTCATTCTTCATGTAATTTTTATCCCAAGAATTCGGACTATATTGTGGTGTCTTAGGAGACATCCATGGATTGACGGGATCATTTGGTGTACGATATGATGAAGATGGATCAAATGAACTGACGGGACGGGGTAGGGGCTCAGCCACTTCGTTCTTCTTTGATCCGCAGAAACGTAAGCCAATTTGCTCTAGAAAGCTCAAACGTCTAGCTGTAACCTTTTGCTCAAAATAGAGTTCTCGTTGAAGGTCAATCTGTTGTTGTTGAAAGTGATGAATCTCATCAATCTTTCTTTTCGTGTCCGGAGAAATAAAAAGTCCGTGCTTAGCCTTCTTGGTTTCTGGAGTGTAACCAGTACGATAATTTTTCCAATTAAACATCGACTCATGTGGCGGTGTTGGTGTGGGGAGTTTTGATGAAGTTGGAGAATTTTCACTTGACGATGTGATGTTGATTGTTGAGTAGGAATTGTTAGATGACATTTTGAGTTTGTTAAGTTTTTAATTGTAAAATTTTGATGTTTAAAAAACTAATTTTTTTTAGAATTTATAATAGAATTTGACTAAACAATTAATGGTTATTGTTTAACTAAGATTTGTAACCACATAAATATTCAATGATTAAGAAAAAATTTGTTAAAAATGTAAGGTTGTTATTAATAAATCAGTTAAAAAATGTAAGGATTATAATATGGCTGAATATAACTCTTGATGATGATGATATTTATTCAGTCGACTGGAAAAAAATTTTTAGTCGACTGAAAAATGTATATATCTACTGTAAATTTAATTGATATCTTTAATGGATATTATCCCTAATTCTCGTCGAAGTTTTATGAAGGAATTTTCTAATAAGGGTTTAGTAAATATATCGGCAATTTGATTTTCGGTAGAGATATGTTCTAAATTAATTATACCTTTTTCGATATTGTCACGTAAAAAATGGTGACGAATATCTATATGTTTTGTACGAGAGTGATTAACTGGATTTTTAGATAAGTTTATTGTACTAGTGTTATCACAATATATTGTAGAATTTGTTAAATTTATATTAAAATCTTTAAGTGTTTGTTGCATGTATATAACTTGAGTACAAGCTAATGCAGCTGATATATACTCTGCTTCGCAGGTGGAAAGTGAAACGCAATTTTGTTTCTTACTAAACCATGATACAAGTGATTTTCCAATAAAATGACATGTACCACTTGTACTTTTTCTATCTGTTCGAGATCCACCGAAGTCAGCATCACTGAATGATACTAATTCAAATGGACATCCTTTTGGATAAAAAAGTCCGAAGTCTTTAGAGTAATTAAGATATCGTATAATTCGTTTAACTGCTCTTAAATGTGATTCTTTAGGATTGGATTGAAAACGTGCACATAAGCATACACTCATCATTATGTCTGGTCTACTTGCGGTTAAGTAAAGTAAGGAACCTATCATACTTCTATATAATTTTTGATCTATACTTTTGCCATTTTCATCTCTATCGAGATGGGTAGTAGTACTCATAGGAGTAGATTTAGCAGAAGTGTTTTCCATTTTGAAACGTTTAATTAAGTTTGTACAATATTTTTCTTGGTTTATGAAAATTCCATTTGATAATTGTTTTATTTGAAGTCCAAGAAAGTATGATAATTCTCCCATATGGGACATCTCAAATTCTTTAGTCATTATATTTGAAAATTCTTTGCACAAATTTTCATTTGTTGATCCAAATATAATATCATCTACATATATTTGAATTATTAAAATGTCTTTTGTAGTATTTTTAATAAAGAGTGTTTGATCGACTTTTCCAATTTTAAATCCCGAATTTAATAAATAACTTTTAAGTCTATCATACCAAGCACGAGGTGCTTGTTTAAGACCATATGGTGCTTTCTTTAATTTATACACATGATCTGTATATTTTTCATGTATAAATAAAGGAGGTTGTTCTACATATACATTTTCTTTAATAAAACCATTTAGAAATGCACTTTTCACATCCATCTGATAAAGTTTGAAATTGTGAAAACATGCAAAAGCTAAAAGTATACGAATTGCTTCAAGTCTTGTGACGGGAGCAAATGTTTCTTCAAAATCAATACCTTCTTCTTGATTATATCCTTGTGCTACTAGTCTAGCTTTATTTCTTGTTATATTACCTAATTAGTCTATTTTATTTTTGTAAATCCATTTTGTTCCTATTACTGATTGATTATTAGGACGGGGAACTAATTCCCAAACGTTATTACGTTCAAATTGATTTAACTCTTCTTGCATAGCAATAATCCAATAATCATCAGTTGATGCTTCTTTAGGATTTTTAGGTTCTGTTGATGAAATGAAAGCTACATGACCCATTTGATTCAGTTGATTTCTTGTTCTAACTTGAGAATTTATTTCTCCTATAATATTTTGAGTTGGATGATCACGTAATATTCTAGGAGGGGATCTTAAATTATTATTTTCAAGATTTGTTTCTTCTGTATTTATTAATTCTTCATCATCTTTTATACTTAAATTTCTATTAAAATTTTCATCAAAAGATATATGTAAAGTTTCTTCAATTATGTTTTTATGTTTATTAAAAACTCGATATGCTTTACTTCGTTCTGAGTATCCTACGAAAATTCCTTCGTCAGCTTTTGGATCGAATTTTCCTAATTGATCTTTTGTATTTAAAATGAAGCATTTTGATCCAAATATTTTAAAATACGATATATTTGGCTTTTTGTTATTAAATAGTTCATAAGAAGTATTTTTAGTAAGTGGTCTAATTAATATTCTATTTAATACGTAACATGCAGTAGCAACGGCTTCTGCCCAAAAATGTTTTGGTAAAGAACATCCATTTAATAATGTTCTTGCGCATTCTTGTAATGTTCTATTCTTTCTTTCTACAACTCCATTTTGTTGAGGAGTTCTAGGAAATGAAAAATTATGATTTATTCCTTTCTTTTTACAAAAAATTTCAAAATTCTCGTTTTCGAATTCTCCTCCATGATCACTTCGAATATTTTTAATTTTTAAGTCTTTAGTATTTTGAATTCTTTTGACAAAAGTTTTAAAATTTTCAAAAGTATCACTTTTATTTTTCATAAAAATAGTCCATGTATATCTTGAGAAATCATCAATTATTACAAATACGTATCGATTATGATTAATGGATTGAACTTGTGTTGGTCCAAACAAATCCATATGTAACAATTCTAATGGTTGTGAAGTCGAAATAATTTTCTTAGATTTGAAAGATGATTTTGTTAATTTACCTTTTTGACAATCATCACAAAGATTATTTATTTTAAAGTTTATCTTGGGTAGACCTCTTACTAAATCATTTTTAGAAAGTTTTCTAATAGTTTTAAAATTTATATGACAAAATCTTTTGTGCCATATCCAAGGATCATTGTCTTTGACAAGTAGACACATACTTGTGTTATAATTAATATTCATATTTAAGACGTAAATATTTCTATCTCTATTTCCTTCAAAAACTAGATTTTGATTTTGATCAAAAATACTACATTTATTATCCGAAAAAATTATTTTAAAACCTTTGTCACATAGTTGACTTATGCTTAGTAGATTATGTTTTAAATTTTTAACTAATGAAACATTTGTTATAAAAGGTAATTTTGATGTACCGTAATTGTTTACATCTCCTTTGCCAATGATATAGCCTTTTGAATTGTCTCTGAAGGTAACCGAGCCACCATCAAAGTATGTGATGTTTGTAAGCATATCCTTGTCTCCGGTCATGTGTTTTGAACAACCACTGCCTAATATCCATTTTTTCTTTTTGAGTGGGACCTGAAAATAGATATGAAAATATTGGTACCCACCTTTTAATAGGTTCCTAAACAAGTTAGAGTTTAGGAAACCAAACCCAATTTGGTTTAGTATCCTTTTTATAAATATAGTTTCTATTATGGTGAACATTATCTATAAATGTTTTAATATATTTATTCTTAATTAAAATATTGTTAGTTTTTGGAATCCAAATTTTGATTATCTTGGTTTCTACTTTTGTTTGATTAGGTATTTGAAGTAATATTTGTTGTCTTGAATTTTTAAAATTTTTATTTTTAGAAATTTTTACTTCCTTTTTATATCCTAATCCATGTTTGTTTGAAGAAGATTGAGAATTTTCTAAAATTTTAGATAAATTTTTTCTTCCTTTATTAAAGTTAGAAACATTTTTAGTAATGTTATCTAATCTAGCTTGAAGACTATCGTTTTCTAACTCAACTTGTCTAATTTTTGTTTTTAGTACATGATTTTCAGAAGCAATTATATCATTCTTAGTCTTTTGAGATTCAATTTCTTGACTTAAAAGTGATAATTGAGTTTCTGAGTTTGTATAGGATTCTTGAACTTTTTCAAGTTCTTCTTCAAGAATTTTCTTTTCATCATGTAACATATCTCTTTCAAACTCAGCTTTGTTTTGTTTTTCACGAATTTCCTTAATTTTCTTTTTAAGACTTTTTATTGTGCTTAAAAGTTCAGTGTTTACTTCAATTAAATCATCGAAAGTTAAATTGTTTACCTCAGAATCTTGAGCCATGAAGCATACATTTGCTTGTTCATTGTCGCTATCACTATCACTTTCAGATGAATCTGAATCGTCCCATGTTACAGAGAATGCCTTCTTTTTGAATTTATCCTTTTTGTTTTTGTTGTTGAAACTTTTCTGATTTTCCTTCACTTGTTCTTGACAATCTTTTTGCATGTGTCCTTTCTTATGACAATTGAAGCATTCTATATTTGAGGATAATGGTTTGTTCAAGAAATTCTTTTTGAATCCGTTTTTATTTCCTTTTCTATACTTTAGGAATTTCTTGAAATTTTTGGCTATAAATGCTAGATCCTCATTTTCAGACTCTGATTCTTCCTTTTCCGCATGAAAAGCAATATTCTTTCTTTCTTGAGCTTGATCCTTTTTAGCTTGCATATTTACTTCATACGACATAAGATTTCCAATCAATTCTTCTGGTTTTATTGTAGATAAATCATTTGCTTCCTCGATTGTAGTACTTTTCTCTCCCATTCATCAGTGAGTGAATTTAAAACTTTAGACACAATGTCAAAGTCCGTGTATCTTTCTCCTAGTCCGATTAGAGCATGATGAATGTCTTGAAATCTTGAGTACATGTCATTGATGGATTCATTTTGTCGCATTCTAAAGTTTTGGAATTGATTCTTCAGCATGGATATCTTTGTTTGTTTAACCTTGTTTGTGCCTTCATGTATGACTTTAAGAGTTTCCCATATCTGATATGCAGTAGTACATATGCTAACATGGTTGAATTCATTTCTATCCAAGGCGCAAAATAGCATATTCATGGCTTTGGCATTTGCACTAGCTTCATTCTTCTGAGTTTGTGTCCATGTAGGATAGTCGGTTGTGGGTACAACGAACTCTGCTTGAGTGGCATTCCATGCTTCGAAACTTGTTGCTTGCATATAAATTCTCATTCTTGTAGCCTAGTAGTTGTAGTTTAGTCCATTGAATAGAGGAGGTCTTTGGGTAGATTGTCCTTCCGCAAATGTAGAACTATAGGCAGATGTTGTGCTTGTACTTGAGTTATTTTCCATATTATCAATATGTCTAATAACGGTGTTATGGTTATAGGACGGCCTTGCTCTGATACCAATTGAAAGAGGCGGCTATGCGGTAGGATCGAGTAATATGGAATAACGAACTAATCTAGGTAGATAAAGTAGGTAAATGAAAAGAGACACCAGGATTTTATACTGGTTCGGACCTCTCGTCCTACGTCCAGTCCCTAAGCTTCACTTAGGAATTTCACTAACTAACACCCTCACTTCACCCGGAGGAATAGGTTTACAACTTACCCGAACAACCGAACGGGATTTCTTGCCTCAACTACCGAAGAGGACTTCAAACTTCAATGCAAAACAAGTTTTGACTAGTTGTGTTCTTTATAACACGAATGAGTCTATTGTAGTACAATGTTCCTATAATCTTATCCTCAAGAATATGAAATATGTTTGTGAAGATTAAGGAATTATGAATTTGCTATGAATCAAATATATTAAATATAAACAGTGATTCAAGCAAAGAGAGTAGTGATTGCTTTGATAATTTTAGAAAATATGATCAAGAAATAGATAGATTAGAGTAAGAGAATTCGGTGATCTTGAATGATGTTTGAATCATGTATTTATAGTTGTAAAAAGGATGCATGTGTTGCCAAGGGTTGTGGAGAAGAGAAGCTTCCATTTCTGTTGAAGAATAGTCGCAACTCTTGGGAAGAAGAAGGTGTCCTTTCATGCAAAATTCGCAGGTTCAAATTCAGTCGACTGTGCAGGAATTTCAGTCGACTGAAATTATAGTAAAAATCTTTCTGGAAATTTTTCAGTCGACTGTGCAGTAAATTCAGTCGACTGAAACTGTGTATATTTGTACATGTTTGCCAGTTCAGTCGACTGGTAAATTCTGCACAGTCGACTGACATATGAATTTATGCATTATGAAGAGTTTGAAATATGCATAGTAAAAATTGAAGTATAATGAATGTGTTCTTGTGTTTGTGCAACTCTTGAGGATAGATTTTAACAAATAAACCTATATATATGAAAATCATACTCAAGTTTGTATCTCATTGATCTTCCTCTATTCTGCATATATCTCTTCCTTTATACATTGTCATTGATCAAAAAATCTTCATGTATCAACAATGTTAACATATTTTCAAGAAAAAGGAAAAAAAAACTAAATGCTACTCACTAAAAAAATATATTCAATTTCCAGAAATAGATAATAGATACTTAAAATTGAAATGTGGTGTTACTCACAGTTATAAAGAAGAAAGAACAGAGTTGAAACAAGCTTGTTAAAACTGCAAACTGAAACTTCTTCTTTAATCTCTGGCTTGTTGAATTGTTGTTTTTAAACTTGAAGTTTTGTTTTTAAATTGAGATGATATCATTTCAGATGCTACTTAGTTTAAATGAACGAACTAAAAATGTGAAGCTTGATATTGATATATAGAGGAAAGAATGTACAGGTGATGGAATTTGTACAATAGTTATGGGCTGGGATGATCTTGCTTTGATATGCTATTGTACTTGGTTATGCATGTTAATGTATTTGTTTACTTCAGCCATACTTCGGCTGAGATGATGTTATCAATTGTATTGTCTCCATTTTTTGTTTACATACAAAATCATTTGATTTATTTAACTTTATGCAGGCTGATGATATGGTATGTACAAATAAGATCTTTGTGGTGGCTTGTTTAATAATATTTTACTCTTTCACTTTTTTTTCTTCTTGCCTTGCCTTATTTTACTCGGCTGCACACCTTATTTATGCTGAAGAGATTTTGTCTTTTTTTTATTTCTTGCCTAGGCTTATTTTCTATGCTTTTTACTTAGAAACTTTCATATTTCTTCTTTGTTTATTCTTTTATACAGGTGATTATGAGCTTTGTACAACACAGTGTATAAACCTTGTACCATATTAGCAATAATTTACTTAGCTTTGGGGCTGATACAAGAAATATTGTGCCAGCATTAAGTGCTTGTCTTGTTTGTACTCATATCTAGTATATATTTTGTCATACGAATACATTTCTATTTTTATTATGTTGTTTGAATTTTAACTATACTTATTTATTTTATTTACTTATGCTTAGTATTTATAAAGTATGCTTTATTTTAAACATTTTTGAAAGACTTCATTTTGAATTTTTCATAATTTTATATCAAAAATTAATTTAATTGTCAATTTAAAATTAATTAAAACTCGGGATTGTTACATCATACATAACTAAAGAGTATGAAATCAAAATATTACAAGTTCTAACATTACTTCAAAATAAATTCTAGATCCTACAAACAACGAACACGACACTCAGGCCAAATAACAAAACCTCGATCAATTATATCAAATAGCTTGTAATTACCATTTTGTGGTGCTTCATAAATAGGTGCTTCTGGATCATAAGAACTTCATCACGAGTTTGAAACCATGCCCAAACACCTGTGCATGTTCCAGTTATAAGACCGCCAAAAATAGTTCCCATTAAAAGAACTGCGCCTGAACAATCATAAGCAATCAGTGCTTCAATGCCAGTTGATTGGAATAGTTCCCATGCTTCCCTTGCTGAGTGGTTGAAGTATGTGTGAAAGGAAAAAGCATCTACAAATCTACTTATGATCAGAAGTATGTGTTGATGATATTTATGAACAGTTTTGCACCACAAGTTCATGTGCAATATGGTATAAATTGGCTTTTTAGATCGTATTAAAAGTATTTTAGGATAGCTGTAGGGAAAGTGCACACCTGAAAATATGCATATTTGTTGAAAAATCGAACTAGTGTCTCTACAATGTGAAAAAGGAAATCAACGCAGCAAAGCAAGCCCTCGTTGTTGCCTATTTTCGATCGGATTCCTCTGATCTAGAAGCATTTTAGAAAATAAATCATTACAAGATATGCGCAAAAGATATCCCTTTTAGCGCCATATATTGATAAAGAATGTTATACACATACCTTACATTTTAACGTTCGTATATATATATTGTTACATAGCCAAACAACAGGAACGACATCTTAGGAAACTGCATTATATTATTACAGAAATAACTGGATATCTAGAGTCTGTAGAAAAGGCGACTCTGTGATTACCATTATATTGCTACAGAAATAATTAGACATCTAGAGTCTTTAGAAAATAGTTTTAAACAACTAAGACTTCAATAAATGTCAAATTTAATGAAAAACAACACAAAACATGAATATAATTAACCAGTATAATAATAAATAAGGTAACATACCTTAAATTTGACAGGAGGACCATCTTTGAAAACTGCATCATGTGTAAGGAAAAGGAAGCCGGGGCAGTATCCACATGAGAAAAATTTGACATGAGGGCCATCTTTGAAAACTGCATCATGTGTAAGGAAAAGGAATGAATGTTGTAAGCAAATATGACTTGGCTGCTTAGTAATGTTTGTTCCACAAAATTCAAATGGTATTGAAAATTGATGAATACTGTTAGAAATCGATAAACACACTTATGTTTAGTTTACCTGTTTATTTCTACACTCCTTACATACTATCATGGTGAATTGAAGTCCTTATATGAAAGATAGAGTTGAAAGGATTTTAAACTATGATAATTTAATTCCTCCATATGAAACTGTGACAGTTTCAGTTTTGCATCACCTAGAAGGCTAGAAGTCTAGAACTACTTGATTCATGAAACTCGAACTGTAAAATTAGATCGTCTGTTTATTATTAACTAAGATGCAGCAGATATTGGGAAACATTGTATTAATTATTAATTAACTACTTTAATTAATTCTGAATAGGTAGAAGTACTTGCATACTTGTTAGAAACATCAATATCTGACAATTTCTAGATAAAAAATAAAAAATAAAACAACAAAAATGATTAAGCTATTCTGTCATTCAGAAAATGGGTATTTGAAATTCGTAAGGTAGCACATGAGGGAAATCCATTTAGTAAACAATCTACTAGAATGAAAAAACAAAGAAAAATAAAATCATGCTAGAAATGTTTGTCTTGGAAGGGGACCTAGAAAGTGGCAGCATGCTATGATGCCACTGTTGCGGTAAATGGTTGTAGAGTTAAGTCCAATTTTTTATTATGTGAATTATGAAATGAATTTATTTTTTCCTCTATTGCAATTTCAAAATAGGGAGAAATTAAGGAAATTTTTTTGAACCTCATGTATATTGCTATGAGATGATTGAGAACTATTGTCAATGCATTCTTAATCTCTTTCCAAGCTTACGATCTTCCCACCGTATGTCATCTTAGTTTTCTTCCCACCTTTTTATACCATCTTCACCAAACCTAAAATCTGTAATAAAATAAATTTCAAATCCACAATTTATGCAATTACACTTGAAATATTAATTGAAAATGCAATAAATTTCAAATGACAACCTCATGTAACCTTCAATTAAATTTTTAAGATCAGTAGCACTAGTGTGTTCAATATGACAGTAAATGATTCCGTTTTATATGTAAAAGTATAAGCAAAACAAAATATTATTTGGTGCTAATGAATGGAAATATATACCATCTTTATTCTCGTTTGTAAATTTTGATAAGTATCAATTAAACATCAATTTGATAACACAAATTTGATAAAACATAATACATTCATAATTCTCCAAAATTAAATGTGAAATATACTAGATACTTATCTAATGGAGTATTGTTGATTGCAATTGACATACTTTAAATTACATGGATCGCTACATTGATTGTACATGCTCAAGGGTACGTTAGTATATTTGAAATCTTATTA
This sequence comes from Allium cepa, assembly GCA_030765085.1. Taxonomy (NCBI): domain Eukaryota; kingdom Viridiplantae; phylum Streptophyta; class Magnoliopsida; order Asparagales; family Amaryllidaceae; genus Allium; species Allium cepa. The sequence continues at coordinate 906,925,430 of CM060938.1, read as the reverse complement.
AATTGGTATTTAATTTAAATTAACAATTTTACATAAGTTCCAATTAACTTTATAAATTAAATATCTATGGAGTAAATAATGCCATTTCAAATTTAAATGATTAAACTTAAGAATATTTAGTACTTGCTACTAATAAATGGAAATGCTCATCACTTTTGTCATAGATTGGCAAGCTTTGTAATCATATATGAAACATTATTTTTGGGATCACAAGTATAATACATTTATGTCTCCCAAAAAAAATTAAAAAGAGAAAAATATTTGATAGCTACCCAATAGGATTGTGTTGAATGACATTTAAGATTTGTATTCGGTAAATTAATAGGTTCGATGGTTATAGATGTGATATAATTTACCTAATGAAAAACACCAAGATTGAAATAAATCAGACAAAGTAAAAATAAATAAACCAAAACTTTTTCTTCTAAGCATGAAATCAATCCAGCCTATTACTTCCTTCACATACTATAATATTAGGAAAAAGACATTACAACAAACTTCTTACGTGCACAAATTCAAGTACAACTAACTACAACCGTGAACGTAAAAATAAGAGTACTATAAATATATTGTAATTAAAGTTGAAGCTTGTAACTAAAATGGCGGTAGAAAATCAAATGCAGTCAAAATTTTAACTTTATTCACCTATAAATAGATTTGTTGAGTGATATTTGTACTTGATACACCAATAGAATGAAATGAAAGCAAGGAAATAGCATAATTGAAAGAGTTGACAGTTATGTATCATTATAAGCAAGAAGCATAACCCATTCTCAGACCCAGAAAATGATACAAACACTGGACTGAGGTGCTAACTCAAAACATTCAAATAATCTTTATGTATCTACTCTTTTAAATTTTATGACTGGTGCTAGATAAGGATTATGAATTAATGTATAAGTTTGTTCACTGCTTTCATGATACCGATATGGTAAGATATCGTGTTTTCTCAGATATGATCTTATACCACCACCAGCACTAATCTTTCTAGAAACAAGTAGTGACCTTATGAAAACCAGCATAAGCCTTTCTAGAAATCTACAGGGTAAAGCCACAAAATTATTTAACTTACGAAACGTAGTGAATCATGCTTAATAACTTTTAACTCAAAGTTCAAACAGAGCACAAAATAACACACATTATTATTTTAAACACAGACTAATCAAACTGTAAAACAGTTTTTAGAAGGTTATCTTGTCTTATAAAGTCGTTATTTCCCACACATAGATGGTCTGCAGTCAGGAATGTGCTATACAAGTCAAACCTGAAGAGCATATGTTTGGCTATATGACCCATATAACTTCATAAGCCAAGAGAACAACAAAATAAAAGCTATAAATAATACTTGTCTTAATTATAAAAAATGAACACTAAGTACATAAAATATAAAATACTATTCTTAAGGTAAAAGGTAGCTTTTACTTACATTAGCCTTAAAAATATCTAAGAAACTAAATTTAATACAATATTATCATTTCTATTGTTAGGAATGTTTTTATTCTTTTTTTTTTTGAAAGAAAGGTACTTTATTAACAAAGTAGCATATACTTTCATGATATGCCTCGTTAAAACCTTTCAACCCCCCTAACCTAAATGGGTGCGTTGAAGAAGGAAAAAGAGTACATATCATTTCCGTATATTAACAGTACAACAAGCAAATCTGTGTCAAGCTATCAAACAGATGGAGGAGTAGAATCGAGTTAAAAGGTACTCAAAATCATCCATACGAATAGCTTGCACAAAAGAAAACACTACAAAACCAAAGTCCCTACCAAATACTAACAAGAACCAAAAGACAAAATAAAAATAAAAAAGAGATAAAATGCCGGTTAGCATCCTCTCTCATGCAAAACGAAGGGAGAGAAAGACCCAACGGCTTCCATGAACAGATCTGAAACAAATTGCCTACGGCCAGTTCCAGAGATCGATAACAATAAGCATTTACCACAGCAAGATGCTGATGAAAGCCATCTGAGGGCCGGAATCAGGGGGGACGAAAACAATCTTGAAGTTTAATTCCTGGATCTAATTTCGAAATGATAAGTTTCTCTTCTTCGTTTAGTGAATGATCTTGAAATCTCACTTGTAAAAGATGCCTGCTTTCGATAATAATTTGGTTGGTTCTTAATTGGAAGGGTTGTTCAAGACCCTTAAAAACACGGTTATTACGTTCACCCCAGATGTTCCAAATGATAGTAGTAAAAAATACACTAAAAATGCTTTTTATCGGTGATTTCATTTTATTCTGAGCTTGTAGAATCGAGTTCAGTAAGCAGTTGATGTCGTAGTTCGTATTTAGCTTTATGTTAAGCTTAGGCAAAAGTGCATCCGGAACTTGCCTCGAGTAGGAGCATTGAAAAAACAAGTGATTTCTATCTTCCATTTGGTTAGCACAAAGCACACATTTTTGATCTATGTTGGGTAGCCACTTACTGATTTTGTACTTTGTCTGCAACCTGTCTCTAATGGCCATCATTGCACATGTAGACATTTTAGGGGCACAGCTCTTGTCCCATACAACAGTAGACCAGTCGAATTCGGTGTGTTTGGTTCTGAATATGCTCCATGCAGAGTTTAGGGAGAACTGTCCTTGATTGGTGGGGCAACCACCACCAGAAGTCATGCTTCATGTCTTGATGAATGTGAATTTTCCTAATTTCTGCATGTGAGTTTATAGGGATGAAATTGAGTCTATGTTTCCAGCTATGGTTAGTTATAAGCCTTGAAACAGTTTTGTAGCAGCCATCCATGGTTCTCATGGTGTTCCATCCATAAGAGTCAATAAGATTGGAGCCCTGAATCCAAGGGTCAAACGAAATGTCAGTGTTCTCACCATTGACAATTTTCCTGACAATATGTCCCTTGCACCATTGTCTAGCATGCAGTATAGTCTTCCATGTATGTGATGCATTGTTATCTATTCTGATTACCCAGAAATTTCCTTTGTTCCCATATTTGTTGTGCATCCATTGTGCCCATAAGGAATCTCCATTAATATAATTCCATAACAATTTTGCTGCAATAGATTTTGCTATGTCATCAATTTTCCTGATTCCTAGATCCCCTTCATTTTTGGTTTTGCATATCTCATCCCAGCACATTTTATGAGATTTTGATTTCCACAAGAAATTTGCGCACAGTGAATTGATTTTTTGTATAATAGATGCAGGAATTTGAGCAATTTGTATCCAGAAATGTAACATAGGGTGGATGATAGTTTTAATGAGTTTTACCCTCCCACTAATATTAAGAAATCCGTTTTGCCAGTTGCTGAATTTTTTGTTAATTTTATCAATGAGCAAGCCAAAATCTCTAGCTTTCAAAGCATTATTAGATAAAGGAATTCCCAGATATTTGATAAGCAGGTTATCTGGTTTGATTTTTATTATGACCACTATTTTTTTCTTACATTTAGCTCCTTTACTGAAAAATACACTGCTTTTTCCTGAGTTTATTTCGAGACCTGTGAAGTTTGTCACACACTGCAGTATTTGTTGTATGGTTTCTGCATTGTTAGTAGTAGCTTTTACCAAGATAAGAATATCATCGGCATACAATAAATGAGTAATTATGGGCTCCACTCGATAAATAGGGCTGAGATTTCCTTTAAGGCACTCTAGCTCCATGTTGAGAGACAAGAATTCCATAGTAATAGCAAATAAATATGGGGATAGTGGGTCCCCTTGTCTTAGTCCTCTCGAGCTATTTATAAGACCATAAGGGGTACTTTCTATTAAAATAGAAAAGGATGGTGTGGATATGCATTCATATATGAGGTTGGCAAAGGGTAGTGGAAATCCCATGGAAATCAACATATGATGAATAAATTCTCTATTGATTTTGTCGTAAGCTTTATGTAAGTCAATTTTCATACAAACATTATTTGAGTTTTTCCTATTAAAACTTCTCACCATCTCATAAGCTAGAAGAGAATTTTCTGAGATTGATCTGTTTGGGATGAAAGCATTTTGATTATGTGAAATTAGGTCATTCATGTATACTTTCATTCGATTGCAAAGAAGATTAGCTAGAATTTTGTACGTGACGTTGCATAATGAGATAGGTCGAAATTCTGATACGGTAGTGGCTTCTGGGTTTTTAGGAATTAAACATAAGAAGTATGATTAATTTCTTTGATGATTTTGCCAGATTGTAGAATGCCATTCATGGCTTCCTAGATATCCATTTTAATGCTATCCCAATGAACTTTGTAAAATTTAGAGTTGAATCCATCCGGACCGGGAGAGCTGTTTTCATTAATCTGAAAGACTGCCTCTCTAATTTCTTCCAGTTGAAAAGGACTGCATAAAATGGATTTAGCATTTTCTGTTAATATTTTCTTACAAATAATGTTGGGAAATTGATTTACAGCTTGTGGCAAGTGAAATAGATCTGAGAAGTAGCAAATTGCTTCTTCTGCTATAGTTTCTGATGTTGAGACCCACTTACCATCACTATTGACAGTAAAGTTGATTCTTCTATTTGGTTTACATTCAGAAATTTTACTGTAGAAGAACTCCGTGGGCCTATCTCATTTAGTGAGCCAGTTAATTTTCATTTTTTGATTGTTGTCTATAGCAACTTTCCTCGTCAACTTGTGTAGACAATCGTAGGTATTAGAGTAAGAAAGCAATAGACTTTCATTAAGAGGATTGTTGATTAATTGATTGTATATGTTGTTGTTCTGATCTTTCAGCCTATTAATCATTGCTATCACATTTGTTAAATTGCTTGACCATTTCTTCAACTTGTTTTTCACTGCTTTCAGCTTGCAGATCAGCTTGTACAGAGGGTTGCCAGTGTTGCTATTTTCGAGAGGTTCGTAGATAGCTTGGTGGTAATCATCATATTTATGCCAGGAGTTTTTGTATTTGGAAGGTATCTGTCTCTTTCTCTTGTTTTGCATTTGGATATTAATTAAAATTTGTGTGTGGTCATTCAGAGAATGGTTACCAAAGCAAATGCCAAAATTATCAAATTTATCAAGCCAAATAGAGTTAACAAACACACGATCAATCTTGCTATGAACTGAGAAGGAGTTACCTCCTCGCCAGGTAAAAAAATTACCTGTAAAAGCAGGTTCCACAAGCTGTGATAAGTTGATGCAGTCAATGAAGTTATTATCCCCAACTGAATTATAGGATCCATTGTTCATTCTATCGCCGCTGTAAAGAATAGAGTTGAAATCTCCTACCACAAGCCACGGGAGGTTGACATATTTGGATAGGTCTATAATATAATCCCAAAGTGGTTTACGCTTATCCTCCTCGTTAAAGGCATACACAATTGTGCACATTAGGTTGACACTGCTAGCACTGTAAAGCATGCTGCTAATATATTGCTTACTGGTATGAATTATGATGTTAGTCCAAATCATCGAGTCCCAAAAGATAAGGACGCGACATCTTTGTTCTTCGGTAATGTTGTGGGAAAAATTCCATTTTTTGTCAATTTTATTAATAAAACTTTCTATAGAGAGATTAGAAAACTTATTCTCAAGAATCCCAATAAGGGAATACTTGTTTGAATTAAGAATATTAAGTACTTCCACTTGCTTGTAGAGGGCATTCATCCCTCTGATGTTCCAAAAGAGGAACTCCATTAATTGTTGTTATTTGGGTTGCTACTTTCGTCCGAGGAAGTAGCTTTTCCCGAAGTCTTTGCTTTCTTTGGTTTTTTCTGCTTACCTTTTATTTGATTAACCATATTTACCCATGCAGGATTATCCATAACTTCAGAATTCGTTGAAGCTTTGAATTCGAAAGGGGCTTCCTCTGTTCTAGTTTTTCGGGATGCTTTGGATTTGGAGAAGGACAGGGATTCTGATATGGCCATGTTTTGCTGTTGATTCGAAGGTTGTTCCTTTGGCATTTGAACAGAAACTTCAACTACCGAATTATTATCTACAACTGTGTACTGAGTCTCATTGTTAACAATTGTGTTGCTAATGTCGTTTAGAGATTCCATGTTATCAGTGTTAATATTGTCAGCTGATGTAATAAAAGTCAAACTAGTTTTAGATGGAAGGACTGTTTGATCATTAAGCATAGCATTATGGTTCTGTTCTGATGTTATGACTTTGGATTGGGAATTATAATGGGGAAGTTGACTTGTTACCTTAGGCTGGTTATGTGTTTCTGCATATTCATTCGTCAATGTGGTACGCTGCTTCTCTGTTTCAACACTTGCGGCCTTGTAATTTGGGAGGGGATCGGTTGAGTCTATATTTATGGCTGAAGTGTTATCTGAGATAACTTGTTTAGCTTTCTGAACCCATACTTTATTGAATTGACATTGATTTTCCATGTGGACAAAACTCGAGCAATTTGAGCACGTACTAGGCTTCCATTCGTAGATAACTTCTTGCCATATAATCTCATCTCTCTCATTTAATATAGGAATTTTAGTAGGAAATTTAAAAGAGTTTTCAATTTCGATTAGAACCCTAGCGTATGCAATCTTGATAATGCCTTCAGTGAACTTGTCAAGTTTGATAGGAGATCCAATTACGGAAGCAATACGACTAATCCCCTCTTCCGTCCAAAAGTCAAGTGGCAAATTTGGTAGTCTAATCCAAATCGGGATAGTATGAAGTAACTCTTTATTGAGTTGCATTCCTGGGTGCCATCTTTTTGTCATCATAAGTTTCTTATTGTAGTAGTAAGGGCCACCTTCTAGAACATTCACACAGTCTTGTTCTTTATTGAATTTAATCACATAGAACCCATTTTCCATCGAGAAAATTGAGAAATCCTCTGCTGGTTTCCAGACCCTGATTATGTAGTCCTTGAAATATGGATAATACGGTTTGGGGCCAACTACATAAATCACAATGGCGTTGCTCCATTGTTTTCTGGCATCCGATATCACTTCAGTAGACATTTTAGCACACTTCAATGAATTAATTTCCCGAGGCTGATAGAATTTCAGTGGAACCGAGATAGGAATATTATTGCCTTTGACTACCTCTTTCCATGCTTTACTTGAGGTGGACGAAAAATTCCATTTAACAGATCCAGAATTTTTACTCTGAGGTGGAACATGAGCATTCGTGACCGAGGGGTTAGGTGTTTTAATCTGATCTGATACAAAACTAGATTTTATAGGTTCGCTATAATTAGGAACAGATCTCTTCTCGGCTTGAATACTAACTTTATTAGCAACACTTTTGGATTGTCTTTTCCATCTGCGGGATATCACTTGCGTGTATCCATCATCTTCATGGATCTGGTTGGCCTCGTTACTAGGAGGTTCAAAACCCGAAGGGTGAATAGGAGAAATGGGAGATGGGCCGGGATGAGGGGATCCCTGATCAGAAGGTGGAGGTGAGGACATCAGATCGGATGGGTTATACGAGAGATTCGAATGGGAGAGAAGAAGCTCGCGAAAATTTTAGGCGAGGAGGGAGGCGGCTAGGGTTTCTGACATGAAATTTATTCTTTAATAATCAATACGAGATTTTTTTTAATAAGCTCTTTAAAACTTAAGTTTTTATTTAAATTATAACTAAGATTTGAAATCCAATTAAAACTTAATACAGAAATTACATACATTAAATTATCTAAATCCAATAAAAACATTATTTTAATCTTGGTGTTTTTCATTCATGTCAAGAAAGATTCAAATATTTGCATAAGAATACATCGTATAGACGTTATAAGTCATATAAGTTGAATTTCCAGGCGAGTTAGGTTATTAAAACTCTTATTAGACAACTAAACTTACATTTTACAACTAGGACACTTATGTACTACTTACTACCACTATGTTTTCCCTGCATCGAAAAACTAAAATTACAAACCTTTAAATGTTGCTATTTTGAATGGAGAATGTCCTGAAGACGCCAAGGAAGCTATATCACTCTCATTTTTGCAGCAGCGAGATTTTTTGACTTAACCGAACTCTATGATTTAAGGAAAAATTTCGCAGAGAGATACGGGGGTCAGATGGAATCTTCAGTCACTGCACAGGTAATTTCCAATCTTCATTTTTCATGTATTATCCAGTAGTGAAAATCTAATTCTAACTAGTTACATCTATACATGATATGTGTAGTTTATCGAGAAGGTTCAAAAGAAGTCATTTTCAATGGATACAAAGCAGCAGTTATTGAAAAGCACCGCTGATGAATTTTCTGTGAGATGGGATCCAAATGCATTCCAACAAAAATTGGCTAATCATACTAAATGTCATTGGTAAATTTCAATTTGTATGAATAACAAGTGTATTTTAAAGTGTCGTTGTATCTATTTTTATTCACCTTCAATAAAAATATATAAAGGGCAAAGAAAGCATATCGGAGAATAGTTACAATCGACGACCCTCAAACTTAGATTCAAATGCGAAGAGTGAAGCAATGAACCCTCATCTGCATAAATCAGTTTCTGATGCTATTGTTGAAACTCACATTTCATACAACAGAAAGAAAACAGTGTTCAATTCTGATATCACAGTTACTAGAAGAAAAGAAACAACAAGAAATTCACTCGATAGCCCATTTAGTAGCAAAAAAGAAAGAGTTTACAGTGCAATGGACAAGTCTCAGAAACAACAGGTTCATCATTATCCAACAATCAAATTATATACATATATAAATATTGAAATTAAATTATCCACGGTCAATCGTTTTGAGCAAGACACATTAACCATTAAGTAAAACTTTTGTATCATTAAATTTAGCAATCAAACTGATATCATGAAATTCAAAACAAGAAATCAATTTTCAATCTAACTAGAATTCAAAATAAATAATAAAACTCTTAACTTTTGATTGAATTTGAATTTAAAAATTGGGAAATAACTACTGTTGATGTGTATAAGTATGCTTCGGTAACATTTAACTTCAAATCTACTCTTACATCTAATTATCTTCTTCCAAAACTGAAAAAATTATTAATCATTCTTTGTGTCAATATAGAAACTCTAAATCAATTAAGAATTACTGCTATTTCCCTTCTGCCAAATTCAGCAACTGCCATATTGGAAAATTGAAATCGAAATTACTGCTGATTGAAATTCTCAAATTTTAAAAATTAACACCCTAACCTGAAATAGCCTCAACAATCTTTGCTTCCTTCTACGAGCGCTGGTTGTTGTTTGTTGATTTGTCTTTGACATTGGCCGATGTGTTGCCCTTCAAGCCTTCGAAGTTTGATCTAAACGATATTTTTTAGGAGCAATCACGTTTGTTTTATTCAGTATGCAGGGAAACGAGACTTTCTGCTTCGGGCAAAGGCTGGGCTGCAGAGGGGGTGCTATAGGCGGGGGTGGTGATAATGGAAGGAGCAAAAACCCTAAAACGAAATTTTGACATGAAAGAAAGTAAAAAGCGTAAGAAATGGGGTGAGGAATAATAAGAGATAAAATGACCCTTGTGACGCCCCGCCTCTATACCCACGCTAGCCAAGAACACTACGGAGTAATGCTGTCAACTAGCACGGAGAATAAGGCTGTGGAGGAGCGACCATCCGCATAATTTCTTTGGGCGAGCACCGATATGCCAGATAAAAATATAAATTTTCATCACAAGAGGAAATCCGACATACCAACACAAACTCAAAGCTACTACACAGTGGCTATAGTAATCTTCGGAAACAAATATAGAAATAAGCATAGCACAAATCAGTCACAGATAATTCATATCACAAAGGCGGAAGAAGATATGGATATATAATTAACACATGAAAGTGTATATCAGAGTAGTGGTCAAAAAGATCCACAATAATACAAAAGAATAGCAACGCGTGCTATACAAAAGAATACAACTATGAGTCTATGTCTCAAGTGTATACAACAAAATCTGCTAAACTAAATAGTTAGCCAAAAGAGAGAGTAGCAAATCCCAAAAGAGAAGTCAAGCAGAAGCACCTGTAACATCTCGGTCTGACCCGAGTATTATTTATAAGAAAATAATAAACGGATCGGTCTAGCTATAAATATCAGACGACATGATATAGAATAAGAGATATGACTAAACACGCATTAATCACAATGCCAAGCTGTGATATATATAAGTAATTGAAAATCAACAAGAGATTAATCAATATCGCAAAAATCTTCACAAAGATCCAAAGAGAGGTTTCATACCCAAAACTTGTACTCATAACAAGTCAATGACACACGAATTCACCAATGCACAAAAATTGATAAATCATATCAATGAAATCACTAAAATTGGTGAAGCATAAATTCTAGAATTCAACACACGAAATCCAGAAATCACATGAAAAAAGGGGGAAGGCCTATCACACGAAGGGGAGCATAAAAACTCACCTACATATGTATCACACAAAACAAGACGCTATCTCATGGTAGCTAGCCATTAATTTTTTTGACACACGAACGGCACGAAAACCATGGGGCGCTACCCCACCAATTTGAGTCGAAACTCCCCAAAACGGGGTTTAGTCTCCCTCGCAGACAAAGAGACATCGCACATTGCTAGTCTAAATCACAAGAATGATCATCAAGAAGTGTCAATTACAGTAAGCTAGTAAATATATGAGCTTAGCTTCATGTCCCATAACCACTAGCTTAACTTACATATTTACGAACAAATTGTAGATTTCCACTAGAAAGTTGTCACAAGAGATTCAATCGAACAAGTCCAAGAATTAACCGACGAAGTAAACGCAAGCGTTTCATACCACTTGTTTTACTAAGCCGTTTAATTAGATTTCTCATACGAGTGAGGTAAAGGTTTGTATTTACTAATAGATTAGAAATTGGTTTGAGAAAACGAGCTTTATAATAAAATAGTGTTGAAATCATTTGAAGAAAGAGTCTTGATATTTAATACTAGTATAGAAAACCTTTATATTTTTAAAGTGACAAACCACAAAGAAGATTGTAGGAACAATCAATCACTAAAATTCACATTCGAAGACGAGAATAAAAATCCAAAGAAATCGACCCCGAATCCATCAAAATGGATATTCCCAAAAATCACGAAGAAAATGTCATCAAAGTCGATAATAAGTGATAATAACAAAAGGGAATCAACACGAATCGATTAACATTGGAAATTCAATCCAAAAAGGCAAAATGGACTGAAACAGCAGGTTCAGTCGACTGAACAGAATTTTCAGTCGACTGACCCTGTACCTGGAAATTTTTCAGGTTCAGGAAACTTTCTGTTTCCAGGTTCATTCGACTGAACAGAGGATTCAGTCGACTGAATCATGTCTGGAAACTTTCGGGTTCCAGGTTCAGTCGACTGAACAGAAGATTCACTCGACTGAATCATGCCTGGGCTGTTTTTTCCCCCTATCCAAATGAATAGCAAACTCTTCCAAAATGCAACCGGACGAACATTGGCTCTAAGGGTTTATGCCAATCGGCAACCTGGCCCTATATGCTCCTCGATGCATCACCAAAAGCATGATCAAACATCCATAAAAGGATTTTCACACAAATTGTCTTAAAAACCCAAAAATTGGAATATTCACAAAACCAATCCAAATCAAAAGCAAATGCAGATGAAGAAGTGTTAGGAATTCATACTCAACAACCAAAGATAATTATAGTCATAGATGTGAGATAAAAATCTCACCTTTGAACCCAAACAAATGAAGAAGAAGCTTGAAAGAAAAAGGAGAATCAACCACTCTTCAAATCCAACTTAAGAAGCTTGATTCTAAGCTAAAAGAGAAACATTTCCCAAATTAGGTTTAGGAATTTTCTGAAATCAAAGAGAGAAAGAGTTGGAGAAGAAGAAGAGAAGCTTACCAATGGGTTCTTCTATTAGTTTGGAGCTAGAACTTGATTTGCAAAAGAAAACTAGGGCTTGAGTTTTAATTTTCCATCTCTCCCACCATTGTTGCTAAAGCTAGAGTATTAGGAAAATAGAAAGGAAGTGAATGGAGAGGAGAGGGTTGGAACTGAGTTAAATGGGGTTATTGGGCTCAGCCCAAACCAAAACCCTAAGTAAAAAGTAGCAAAAATCAACTTTCTCCAAACATATCGAAGCTTATACTCAAAAAGGTCGCAAACGGCATTTTAAACTCAATGGGAATGGTCCCGAGTCCTAATTCGACCGTATGCAAAAAGTAGCTTTTCAGACTAAAATCTGAGTATCGATAAAATATTTAAATAAAATATTCAAATATAAAATCAACAAATATGCGGGTTGTTACAACCCTCCTATCCATGCTACTTTTAATTATTTACAAAATCACCGTATTTGGTAACAAAAATAACCGTTGTAAATGCTCGTAACAGAAATATCCATGGGGTTGAAACGATAAAAGTGTTACAAAAGAGTCTATTTGGTGTAGTGAATTTAACTTTAAAATAACACATACCGAATGATATCATGCTAGTTGCAATGACCTGTAGAAACATATAGATAACTTTTAGAAACATATAGCCATAGGGCATATGGACATCAAGCAGCATGAGCACAAGTACAAAACGAAAAAATTTGTTGTTAATGCAGCCGAATATAAATTTTAGTTTTCATCACAACCTATCCTTGACCACTATAAAAGCCTTTACTTGGTCGTGCCGGTTAACAAACGGACAAATTACAGTTTAAATTTGTATTAGGTCGAATGAAGATTGTAAATATGCATAATTAGAAAGCAAGATAGTTTTACATATAGCGTAGATAACCATTCCTTACCTAATCATCAATAATGGAGAAAAAATCAAGTCCAAAAATGTCAAAAACCACGGCGGGCAAGTAAGGTGGATTTAATAAATACAAATTTAAACTGTAATTTGTATACCAAAATAAAATTGTCAAAGTCGCAATGTTAATTGGTGGAAGACGACAGCGGAGACAACAAATAAGTCGGACCAGAAGAAAATAAAAATTTGAATACAACAAGGAAGGAAGAAGTTACCTGTAAAGCCGACCGAGCGGTAAGGAGGAGGATGGGGAAGAGCAGGCCGTAGTTGGTTGGGCACTCGGCAGGAAGATTGCCAAAACGACAGCTGTATGCACGGAAATGCAGTTCGTTACGGCTGACGCTGATCGGGAAGAGAGGCGGATGGTGTTGAGTATTTGACGTACAGGGCTGACATAGAGGTAGGGGAGGAGGCGATGATTCGGAAGAGGATGCGACGAGGAGGATTGAATTCGGCAGTACTATGATACGGAGGAAAAAAGGCAACGAAGTGGAAAGAGAAGGGAGTTGGCAGAACCACATGGTGGAGCAGTTGGAGATGTGGTAGGGCCAGAAAATAAAAGAGGAAATGGATAACCAAGTGCCAGTGGGGAAAAAAAGCAGAAGTGAACAATGAAGTGGAATTTTGAAATAAGAAAAGCAGAAAAGTCCACTTCAGTTTCGAGAAATTCCTGCTTTAATATAAAGTAATAGATTTAAGATGCTATTTTGATAGTTTTACCCAGGCGTCGGAAACTGCTACGGAGTAAAAGAGATTTGGATTGGTTACATACCTCGATGGGCCTTGCCAGACCTGAAGTGAATTTGGAAGTGGCAGCAAGGGTTGGAATCCGGACTTTGATTCTTCCGTATAAATTCTTTATTCATTCACCACAGATGCCATGGCAACGTTAGGGTTTCATTCAATATGCCCTCCTGCTTCCTCTCAGATTTACTATCCAATGTTTTTTATTCTCTTCCATTCAAATCAAAATCTACAACAACATGCAGAAAGGTGGACCGGCTGGATCAATTACCTTCAAAACTGCATTCTCCGACGTTGGCTCTTCTTAACAGGTTTTTATTTCTGTAAAAGATGGTATCTGCCGTCACAAGTATGTTTCTAATTTCAAATTATTGCTTCAGAATGGAAGATTCTGAGTCTGTCTTCTGGGATTGATTTGCTTCTGGCACACGCATGGATTTTCAAAATCATAAAGTAGGGTTAAATGACTCAAACTATTCATTTTTGAACAGATGTACATGCTTAGATGTTAGAAATTTGGCTCTGTCTAGATCATCAAGTAACATTTCAGTAAATAAAAGCATAAATTTGTCTATTTATTTCTAGTTGTAGTATTATTATTTTTGTATTTCAATGTTTGATTTTTTTAGTCTCTTCATTTTATTTCAAGTTGAATTTTTTATAGCAATCTCTTATCATTGGTTCAATATGAGAAAATAATTACAATGTGTTTCATATATTGCACAATAGCATCATGTATGTGGTCATTATATAGACACGATATGTTTTTGCTTGTACTTACGCACGCATGCGAGTGCATAGAGGTCTTTCTGTGAATACAGCAAACTTCAAAGTTTAAAGTAGGATTGTTGCAGATAATCTCAAACTTTGAAACGTTGCAGTTGAATTTAGGAGAGTGTTTTATTTATTTTGATTTTGTCATCCAGTTTAGCATGTTTTTAGGAGTATGAATAAGTCAAGAGGTGGTGGAGTCTGTTTAGGAAACCACTTTCAGTCGTGTGCTATTTTGTTGCATTTCAGTTTTCCTTATTCCTGTTCTCTATATATTTGATGTATCGTTCATTTTAATAACAAGTGAGAAGACATTTTGCCAAGAAAATCACCTTATTTATTGATACAGTTTGTGCAATAATTGTACTTGTGGCTAGAAGTGGTATCGGAGCTTGAAGGTCTTGGCGGACATTCTTTTTCTCACCAAGGATGGAAGTGAACAAAGGTAAAGGAGGCTCGTACGGTCTGAGTTACCCAATGCTGGATAGAAGTAATTATATGGCTTGGGCTCTTAAAATGAAGGTCTATATGCAAGCGCAAGGGGTCTGGAACGCTGTAGGGCCAAGTGCTCCCAAGGTTGCTGTGGAGGAGAAGACAGACAAAGTGGCGTTAGCAATGGTATATCAGGAAATTCCTGAAGATGTGTTGCTTTCGATTGCAAACAAGAAAACAGCGAAGGATGCTTGGCAAATGATAAAGACATTATGCCAAGGTGCGGACAGAGCAAAGAAGGCACGTATTCAGACTCTTAAATCTGAGTTTGAAATGCTGAATATGAGTGACAGTGAAAAGACTGAGGACTTTCACATGAGAATGAACAGCCTCGTTACAAATATATGAGCACTAGAGAAACGAGGCAGAATCATATGTTGTAAAGAAATTGCTACGTGCTGTACCTGTAAGATTCCTACAGATAACTTCGACACTGGAACAATTTGGAGATATGGAGAACATGACGGTTGAAGAAGTTGTGGGTTCACTCAAGGCACACGAAGAACGAGTGAAAGGGAAGACAAAAATGAAGGAAACTCAGCTTATGTTGATAGAGGAGGAATGGGCCAAACGAGAAGGAGAAAAGAAGAAATTACTGTTGACACGTGAAGAGTGGCTGAAGCGAAACAATGGTGACAGATCAACAAAACAGAGGGGTCGTGGAAAATTTGACAAAAGCATTATCAAATGCTACAATTGTAACATCTATGGTCACTTCGCCTCAGAATGTAAGAAACCCAGGAAGAATAAAGGAACGCAAGAAGTGGAGGCAAATATGGCTGTGATGGAGGATGATGAACCGGCTCTACTCTTGGCCAAACACGAGAAAGAAGCACCAGAGTTGTTGTTGAATGAGGACAAGTTGCTATCCGCACAATTGCCAAAGAGTGGAGAATGTGCAAGCGAATCAAATGTTTGGTACCTCGACAATGGAGCGAGCAATCATATGACAGGGTTTAGAGGAAAGTTCGTGGAACTGGATGAGAGTTTTTCTGGCCAGGTTCGTTTTGGAGATGGATCCAAAGTCGAGATAAAAGGAAAGGGTACTGTTATACTGCTGTGCAAAATTGGAGAGGAAAGGAAGCTGCGTGAGGTATATTATATCCCTAGCTTGCGAAATAATATCATATCACTGGGACAGATATCTGAAGAAGGCAACAAGGTAGAGCTCAAGGGAGAATTTCTGAGGATCTATGACAACAAAGAGAGATTGTTGATGGAGGTAAAACGATCTGCTAATCGACTTTATAAAATTATTATAGAGACTAACAAGCAGGAATGTTTGATGACAAAGACGGATGAGATCTCAAGGTTGTGGCATGTTCGTCTTGGGCATGTCAACTATCAGGCCATGGCTCTTATGTCCAACACCAGATGGTGGAAGGAATGCCAAAAATAATAAAGCCAAACGCTGTATGTGACGGATGTCTAATGGGGAAGCAAACCAGGAAAATGTTTCCAAACAAAACTAAGTACAATGCAAAGAAGGTGCTAGAACTCATACATGGTGATTTGTGCGGCCCGATATCTCCAACAACTGCTTCAGGATACAGATATTTCTTCCTATTAGTCGATGACTTCAGTAGATTCATGTGGGTGTATTTTCTAAAAGGCAAGGATGTGGCACTTCAAGTATTCAAAAGGTTTCGCGCTTTGGTTGAGAATGGGTCAGAAAAGAGGATCAAGGTGTTCAGAACCGACAGAGGAGGTGAATTCAACTCTAACGAATTTAAGGAGTTTTATGAATGTGCTGGAATTGAACGACATTTCACGACGCCCTACACTCCACAACAAAAAGGAGTGGTAGAGCGTCTAAACAGAACCGTTGTAGAGATGACTAGAAGCAGTCTAAAGGAGATGCAATTTCCAGCAAAGATGTGGGCTGAGGCCGTCAGAAATTCAGTATACATCCTCAACAGACTTCCTACGGGAGCATTGACAGGCCAGACGCCGTATGAGGCATGGACAAAAAGGAAACCAGAGATAAGTCACGTACGTGTTTTTGGGTGCTTGGCGCACATGAAAACGCATAGTGTGAACAATACAAAGCTTGACGATCGTAGCAAAAGGGTGGTTAATTTGGGTAGAGAGCCTGGAACAAAAGGATACCGGTTGTATGATCCCAAGGAAAATCGCATTCATATAATTTGTGATGTGGTTTTTGAGGAAACAAAACCATGGCCTTAGAGTATGATTGCAGAAAGGGAGGATAGGCAGGAGAATTTTATTGTGCCAAGTATGCTTGAGGTTGATGAAGAAAACCAAAATGACACCAAAGATGCAGAGCATGGAGACACTAGAAATGACAGCTACAACGGTGATAACACCCAGGTATCAACTCCACAATCTCAGTCCTTTGTTTCTAGAATTGATCGAGATAGTTATGATGATAGTACAGAGCCAAAGAAATTCAAATCGTTGAGTGAAATTTACAATGTCACGGAGGAAGTAGAACTTAATGAAGAGTTGTGGCTCATGGGGATAGACGAACCTGTCAATTATGCACAGGAAGTAAAGGATGTCAACTGGCAGAAAGCAATGAGACAAGAGATAGATTCTATTGAGGCAAATGACACATGGAAGTTAACAAGCCTATCACCTGGACAAAAGATCATAGGTCTAAAATGGATCTATAAATTGAAAAAGGATGCAAACGGGAAGGTGGTAAAATACAAAGCACGTCTCGTAGCAAAGGGATATGTGCAAGAACATGGCATTGATTTTGATGAAGTGTATGCACCAGTCACACGGTTAGAGACAGTTAGGCTGTTGTTAGCATTGGTAGCTAAAAATCAATCCGAAGTTCACCATCTCAACGTGAAGACAGCATTCTTGAATGGAGACATAATGGAAGATGTATACGTTGCCCAACCGGAGGGATTTGAAAGAAAAGGACAGGAGCACCTAGTGTACAAGCTATCAAAGGCTTTGTATGGACTTCGCCAAGCGCCTCGTGCTTGGTATGCTAAACTGAATTCATGCCTTGTAAGTCTTGGATTTACTCGTTGTCCATACGAGCATGCTGTATACACGAGGAAGAAAGGAGAAGATAGTTTGGTTATTGCAGTCTACGTGGATGATATTCTAGTGACTGGTACGAGTGTCTCAATGATCAAAGATTTCAAGAACCAGATGAAGCTTCAATTTGAGATAAGTGACATGGGTAAACTCAATTATTACTTGGGAATAGAAGTTAAACAAGGAGAAGGATACATCGAACTGAAACAAGCAAGTTATGCTCGAAAGATTCTAGAAAAGACGGGCATGGAAGATTGTAATCCAACGAAGTACCCGATGGATCCAAAGGAACAACTTGGTCGAGACGAGACAGGAAAATTAGTCAATGCTACAGAATACAAGAGTATGGTGGGGGGTCTGCGGTATTTAGTTCATACGCGACCAGATATCGCGTACTCTATGGGCATAATTAGTAGATATATGGAGAAGCCCATGAAAAAGCATATGGATGCAGTAAAAAGAATTCTCAGGTACGTAAAGGGGACCATGCAGCATGGGTTGGTGTATTCAAGGGGCAGTGGCAATAATGTATTAACTGGTTTTTCTGATAGCGACTTGGGTGGACAACTGGAAGATAGAAAGAGCACGGGAGGAATGGTTTATTATTTGAATGAGAGTATTATAACTTGGGTTTCACAAAAAAAAGTGTGTTGCTCTTTCATCGTGTGAAGCTGAGTTTATGGCTGCTACAGCCACGGCTTGCCAAGGTATCTGGCTTAGAAACATTCTTAGTCAAATAACATCTGAAGCTGTTGGTCCGGTTGTTCTATGTATAGACAATCGATCTGCAATTGACTTAGCCAAGAATCCCATGTTCCATGGCAGAAGCAAGCATATTGATATAAGGTTTCACTTCATCAGAGAATGTGTAGAACGAGGAGAAGTCGTCCTGAAGCATGTTTGCAGCAACGATCAGAGAGCAGATATTTTAACAAAAGGACTGGCTACTATCAAGTTTGAAAATATGAGGAAATTACTGGGACTCAAGAACCTGAGTAAACAAGTTTGAGATTAGGGGGGAGAGTGTTGCAGTTAATCTCAAACTTTGAAACGTTGCAGTTGAATTTAGGAGAGTGTTTTATTTATTTTGATTTTGTCATCCAGTTTAGCATGTTTTTAGGAGTATGAATAAGTCAAGAGGTGGTGGAGTTTGTTTAGGAAACCACTTTCAGTCGTGTGCTATTTTGTTGCATTTCAGTTTTCCTTATTCCTGTTCTCTATATATTTGATGTATCGTTCATTTTAATAAAAAGTGAGAAGACATTTTGTCAAGCAAATCACCTTATTTATTGATACAGTTTGTGCAATAATTGTACTTGTGGCAAGAAGGATAAGTGAATACAGTATACAAAATTATTAAAAGGCCAACGCATGGTCATGCACAAAACCTTCCGCGCAATGAGAGATACGCTATGCATTATGTCCACATATTGTTGTATTTGTTATGCATCTGACATGTATCAGTTAGCATATTTTTTTTTGTTTTTGTTTAACTGAACAACTAAAGTTTAAAGTGTAATTTCTTTTTGCCTTCATTGTTATATTACAGAGGTATTTCTATGGCATACATGTTGGCTAACAACATCAAGGGAGAATTATTGTTCAGTGTCAAGTACACCTATTTTATTTTTGCTTACAAATGCAATTAGAGTCACTCAGATTATTTAACTGAGCATTTAACAATAGTGTTGATGGAAAGAATATGCCAATTTTATGCTCCGACTGATTGTATGCATTTTCAGTAGTCTGTATAAAAGTTATTCTAGCTATAGATTCAAGTATAATTCAGCTTCGTAGTATCCTCCATGATTAGTTTTTCTAGAAGATACGGCTGGTTCGCCTAAGGATTATATCGAATGCATAACTCACTGTAGTTTTTGAGTATAAAATCGGTTTTAAAAACTGTTTTATAAGTGATAATAGGTTGTTAAAGCTATATTCAAAGATATATGCCAAAGCTAGCAGCAAATGACAAAAGCAATTAATTATATCAAAACCACTAAGTTGCAAGATATGAGATAGGTAAATTTTGAATAAGCAAAACAATAATTTTTTTGTATTCTAACCATGAAAAATTAATGTGATAAAGAAGCCTGAAAGTTAACAATATGAAAATAGGGTTCCTACATCCATTCTCAGTTTCAGTTTAGTGATCACAGCTGTAACATGGCGTCCCATTGCTAGATTCAACATTTATAATCCAATAGATTGTTCAACATTACGTATTATGGCATTAAGTGATGTTTATCAATAACTACCAAAGTCATGCTACCTTTACTTCATTCCTTGAATACATCTACAGCTGTGTGTTATACGTGAACCTAAAACCTTTTTATAAGCACTTCTGCAAATCTATAACCAAGTGATAAGCAGAAGAAAATTAACAAACTAATTTCTAAATGTAGGTGATATGCATATTCTATCAGCTTCAAACGATTGAAACGGCTAAGATCAACATTTGAATCTAGGAAAAAACCCAAAAACAACGCTTATAATAAAAAATAATGTAATAAAATGGTAGTATCATAAATTTGAGCTGCAAACTTGCATCATCCATCATAGAAGAATTATTTGATACTCTAAAAAGATCGGTGATAATTTTGATACTAGTATTAATGGTACATCACTTGCTCCATCTTCGAGTTCCTCAGCTGAAGGTTCTGGATTAATGGCTTCACTTGCTACATCACTAGTATTAATGGTACATCACTTGCTACATCACTAGTATTAACGGTCTTATTAATGGCTTCCCTTCACTGAGCGATTTTCTCTTTCTCGTTAACCCCTGCTCCTCTTCTCTTACTTCGCTCTAACATATTGCGCTCTCTTTACTGTCGTTCCTTGGCTTCGACAGATCTGTGGTTTCTTGGGTGACTCGATGTCTTTCTCGGGTGTTGCCGAGTTCGCTCTCTCAGGCAAGTTCTTGTGCGATTGCCCTCCGTTTGTCGCTATTGCCTCGGCTTTATTGGCGGAGGTGGCTGCTCCTATTTTGATTACTTATTCTGGTGATAGATCAGTGGACATTAGGGTTTTCTCTTTGAGTCAATTTGGGGCTTTGTCTCGATCTCGATTCTTGTTGGTTGACAATTGCTTTATGGAGATTTCGCCGTTATTCACCGATGATTTGGTGTCGCACCCTCCTCCTTACTGGCGTGGGTCTTTGGATGTTGACTTGTTATTGTCGGCTGCTTGTTCTGGCGATTCTGGGTATGGCCAGAGTCGGGATTTCATCGCCCGGTTTGAGCCCTCTCTGAATTTCTCGACGGCTTGCGCCTTTATGCCTTGTGGGGAGGAGGGGATGACGGTGGGTTCGGTGGATTGCTTTTTTGAGTGTGTGGCTAGAGAGCAGATCGATGGGGGTTTAATCGCCTCATCAATCTCTGCTCTACCTGCTTCCTTGCTTCCGTCTCAGTTAGTATCAGATGGTTTTGTGTCGCCTTCTGATGGTTGTGTGGTTAGCGTTGGGGGCCTCTTGGTTGCCACCGTGGTTGATGGGGATTTCACCGCACCATGTAGCCAAGAGATCGGTGATTTCTTGCCTCGGTTGCAGCTTGTTGTAATCCCCTCTGGGCCTAAGCTCGGTGATGTCTTGACCGACGTCTCCGTTGTCTCGTACCAGGCATTCCCAGTGTTTGATGGGTTTTGCGTTTCTTTTGGTGTGGTTGTGCTGGTTGGTTGGCTTATGGGTTCTCGGTTGGATGTTGGTGGTCATTCAGTCAGTTGTTTGGCGAGGGGGATCTTGGTGGTTGATTCTATCGGTCTTATCCTTGAGAGAGCTCCCCATGTATGTTGTGGGTGGGGATGTCAGGTGAGTTCATCTTCTCTGTTTTCTACTTTTGTCATTGTTGACGAAGTTGTTGCTGTTGCTTGTTCTTGGATTGCTATTGTTTCTTTATTGCCTATGAGCCATGACACACTTTGGTGTGTGCTCCCTGGCATGGTTGATCTGTCCGGGACGGGTGACATGACAGGTCATGTAGGCAGTGAGCGCTTCGTGTGGAGCGGTCAATGCAGGTCTTATTATTGGTTTTTGATTTACTGCCATTGCGAGGCCGATTCTATGTCGTATATGGCTATCTTGGGTCTTCATTCGCTGGTTGGTCTTCTGCGGTCTTTACGGAGAACTCACTCATCCAGGATCGAGAGGCCCGGGCGATATTCTTGGTCTTTTCGCACAGTGGTCTCAAATTTGGATCACTATGCGGAAAGACGGGAACTTTGTCGGCTTTCCTCGACTCCCTCTGTTGATCTCTCTGTTACGACCATCGTGCGAACCACACCTGTCGCGCGGGGCTGTCTCATCAGTGACAGTCCGGCTTGGGTTAGGTTCCTACAGCACCGTGGGTTGAGTATTATATGCAGCCCTATATACTTACGTTTTTTTCCGTCTGTCGAGGTTTCTTCAGCCTCATCGTCTGATTGCTGCTCTTCTCTATGCTCCTTGCCATCGTCCGCTTGTTCCTTATCCATTACCATCCCGATGCTTAGCGAAGCGGAGATTGTGATCATTAATGATCGCCTCTCTCGCCTAACTAAGAACTCGGCTCCATCCAGATCTTCTCTTAGGCTCTCGGGTTCGATGGAGCCGGCTCAGGCTTCTGCCGATCCCATCCCTCGGGTATCGACTTCCCGTGTGCAGAGACCTTATCGTCGCCGCACGAGAGATCCCCGCTCCACTCCTCGTACTATCCGTACTCGCTCTATAGCGGCGACTGAGCAGACAGATCGGTCTGCTTTTTCATCGTTGTATCTTATTTGAGCTGGGTCTGTTCTGTTCTCCCTGTCCTCTGTTTTCAGGCTTTCATGTCGAACTTTCTTTTCTAGAACGTTCGTGGTATTGGCAATGAAGCTTCTTGCGCTAGATTAAAGCGCATTGTCCGTAAACATTCTATTTGCTTGATTGCTCTGTTAGAACCTTTTGTAGGATCTAGAGAGATTTCCAGGGTTGTCCTGTCGCTTGGGTTTGGAGGTGCTGTGTCCAATGTTTCGGGTAAGATTTGGATTCTTTGGTCCAAATGTTGTGTTGTCCACCCTTTGTTTGACTCGGACTAGCTTATCTCTGTGGTTTGCTCTGCTTCTCCTTTTCCTCATCCATTTCTGTTTTCGGCGGTGTACGCCAAGTGTGGTAGGATGGAGAGATTATCCCTGTGGGATGATATTCTTCATCTAGCTGAGATGGGCTTTCCGTGCTCTGTTTTGGGTGGTGATTTCAATGTTGTCGCTAGTCAGGCTGAGAAACTGGGGGGGGGCATTAACCGCTCTTCGGTTTCTCATTTCAATTCGTTCATTGTGAGCTCAGGATTCTCCAAAATTCCTTTTGTGGGATCGGCTTATACCTGGTCTAATAACCAGGAGGGTCCGAACCGGATCCTTTCTCGGTTGGACAGAATTTTTAGGTCACCTGAATGGCTCAATCTTCCTTTCTCTTTCTCTACAACGCATCTCCATCGAGCCTGCTCTGATCATGCCCCGTTGGTTTTGCGATGCATTCCTCGATCTATCTCGGGGCCATCTTCTTTCCGCTTCCTCAGTATGTGGTGTTCCCATCACTCCTTTCTTCAGGTTGTCGAGGAGTCGTGGTCCGCTCCTATCTCAGCTTCTCCCATGGGGGGTTTTTCCCAAAATCTGAAACGTCTAAAAGCTAGACTTAAGTCATGGAATTCCCTTGTTTTCAGGAACATTTTCGACCGTGTTAGAGCGGCTGAGGAGTCCCTTATTCTTGCCGAATCTTTGGTTGACGAGAACCCTTCGGCCGAAAACAGGGAGAATTGGGCGTCGGCCCAATTGGCTTTCTCTTCGGAGCTTCGTATCGAACACTCTTATCTTCGCCAAAAGGCGAGGGTAAAATGGGTGGTCGATGGGGATTCGAACTCCAAATTTTTCCATTCATCCATTCGTAAGAAAGCCAACCTTCTTTCCATTCGAGAAATTTTGAGACGCCGACTGAAGTTAAGGAGATCTTAGTGTCTCATTTTCAATCTTTCCTGGGTTTTCCCTCGGTGGCAGATCAGGATCTAGATATCCTCTCTTTCATTCCCAGATTGATCCCTTCTGAGGATGCGGACGGTTTGGCGGATCCGCCTACTCCGGAGGAAATCCGTGCTTGCGTTTTTGCTCTCAGCAAGGATAATGCTTCCGGTCCGGATGGTTTCAACGGATCTTTCTATCGGTGTGTTTGGCCTATCATTCAATTGGATTTTTGTTTAGCTATCCAGCAATTCTTTGCCGGCAGTCTTCTCCCCATTAGTTGGTCTTCCACCAACTTGGTTTTAATTCCGAAGTGTGATAACCCTCGGTCATGCGCGGAATTTTGTCCCATCAGCTTGTGTAATTTCTCCAACAAAGTTATTTCTAAGGTGTTGGCCATTCGTTTGGCTCCGTTCCTTGATCGTATCATATTCTCCTCTCAGGCAGGTTTTGTGAAGGGTCGTCTTATCACTGATAACGTCCTGTTAGCCCAGGAACTGATTTCCCAGATTGACAGGAAGGTTAGAGGTTCCAATGTTGTTTTCAAACTTGATATGGAGAAGGCTTATGATCGTATGTCGTGGTTTTTCATCATTAGAGTTCTGCGTGCTTTTGGGCTTCCAGAAACCCTTATCGATTTGGTTTGGAGACTTATCTCTAACTGTTGGTTTTCTGTCCTCATTAACGGATCGGCCAATGGATTCTTTAGGGCTGGTAGGGGTCTCCGTCAGGGTGATCCTCTATCGCCTTCTCTTTTCGTGATTGCGGCTAAAGCTTTCATTCGATGGATCCACACCTTAACGATTTTCGGCCAGGTTCACCGATTTGGTCTTCCGAGTAGGTGCCCGCTCGTATCTTCCTTATCCTTTGCGGATGACATTGTCATATTCTCCAACGGTAACCGGTCGTCTGTTCGTCGCCTCATTCGCTTTATCCATCAGTACGAGCGATGCTCGGGCCAGCGAGTTAACTCGTCGAAAAGTTGTTTCGTTCATGCGAAGGATATGGATTCTACCAGGGTTTCCTGGATCCATTCGTTCACAGGATTCAGGGAGGCTTCCCTTCCTCTTCCTTACTTGGGTATTGCTCTCTACAGGGACCGGAAACTTAATGCCCTTTTCGATTCTCTGACGGATAAGGTTAGGGGAAAGATCATTCGGTGGAATGCTTCGTTTCTATCTCAGGCAGGAAGATTGGTTCTTATCAAGTCGGTATTAGGCTCGCTGGGTACTCATGTCTTCGCAGCGATGTCTCCTACCGCCTCTTTTTTCAGGTCTTTCCAATCTTTGGCTTCTTCCTTCTTATGGGGGTCGAAGGTTGACAACCACCGTCATCACTGGGTATCGTGGGACGTGGTGTGTCGTCCCAAGGAAGAGGGCGGGCTAGGATTGCGAAATCCAAAGGACATTTGTTCGGCTTTTGCTTGCAAGCTGTGGTACAGTTTGGGACTACCGATTCCCTTTGGGCGAAGTTCCTCCGAGCCAAGTACCAAAGTCTGACCTCCGCAGGCTTTTCCGAATCTCCATCCTATGCTAGTGAAACTTGGAAGCACATGCAATCGATCAAACCTTTCTCTTACTCCCACGGCGGCCAATCCGGTTGGGATGGTGGTTTGTTTTCCATCTTGAAAGCTTGGAGTTCGGTTCGTCTCTCTTCCCCCATTCAACCTTTATTCTCCTTCATTTGGGACGCCAGAATCCCTCCTAAAGTGTCTCTGTTCATGTGGCGAACCCTTCATAAGGGATTGCCAGTTGATGAGAACCTTCAGCGGATTGGTATTCCTTTTGTTTCCCGTTGCAGATGTTGCAGCAACGGGAATTCGGAATCTTTGGATCATTTAATCTTTACCGGTTTCTCTGCCAGATCCTGCTGGAATTATTTCGGTAATCTATTAGGTATTAGAGGTTGCAACAACTCGTCGGAGGATTTACAGATGACCTGGTAGAACGGTATCAAAGGTAAATCTCTCCGTTCTGTTGTTTTCCGCTTAATTCCTTGCCTTATCTGCTGGCACCTATGGTGTGCGCGGAATAAAGCTATTTTTGAGGAGTCTCCCATGGATCCCGTCTCTGTTATTCGCCGGGTGAGGAATGATGTTTTTCTTGCTTTTCGTGGCAGACCTTTCAAGGGTTCGATTAGCTCTCGTTCTGCCCATCTTGTGGCTCTATTTTCTATTACCTGTTCTCAGCCTCCCGACAGGGCGGGCGTTGGTCGATGTCCGTCCTTAAGCCAGGTAGTTCTGGCTTAACCGTCTCCGTCTTCCCCCCTTTTTTTTCCCCTGATTTAGTGGCTTCTGGTTGCAGGCTCTGGTTTTATAGGTTTGGTTTGGGGTCGGTTATTTCTTCTACTATGCTTGGATTTGGGCCGTCGCTATTCTGGTTCTTGTTTCGCCATTCTCTTTTTCGGCTTCCTCTGCGGAATCTCATCGTTCTGTTTTGTTTCCCTTCTGGGATGAACCTTCGGCAGCTATCTCTGCTTTTTCTGTTTTTGGGGTATTTATAAACGGCTGCTTCACCGTATTTTGTTTTATGGACCTTCTGTTGGCATATTTTTTTTGTATTTTCTGCTTTATTTGGTATTTATCTTCCTCGGCTTTATTCGCCGGCTTTTGGTCTTATTTTCTTTGGGTTACTTGTCAGGCTTGTTGACAGCTTCTGTTTTCTATTTATATATCTCTTTTTTTTTTTTAAAAAGGTTCTGGATTGCAGGATCAGTTCGCAGGCAGTGTATCTACGAGCCTAATGACATGCATTTTCCTTCTTGGGTTTCGGCTGCAAACATAGACTGATGGCTATGTACGAAACACCATCGTGGACGGTTGCAAGGAAATTAATGGGGACGCGTAGGAGATAACATGTATGTGGTTGTAGGCTGTATATTTGGTATGTCACATTTCTATATCATGTTCATGTATTGATGGTTATTTTTATATCAAGGCATTAGTTAATTTGTGTTATTATTTATGTTTCAGCTGAAATGGTTACAACACAGCCACTGTTTGGTGGAGACTCTGAATTGCAACAGCTCCTCAATATTTTCAAGTATATGATTTTGTCTAATTCGCTTCACCTGTCAATGCAAATATATGTGCATATTACTATATATTTGTGGTATAACCATGATATTGACTACTGGGAGCACCAAATGAAGTAGTATGGCCTGGAGTAAGGAAATTACGGAATTGGCAGAATATCCGCAGTGGAATGCAAAGCCATTATCGACAGCTGTTCTAAATTTAGATACCATGGGACTTGTTTTCTGTAAGTCTAAATCTAGTATTTACTTTCAAATATATTATTGGCAGAATCTAAAGTAACTTAATATTCACAAGTTCAAAATTTATTGAATCCGTTGAATGTAGAAATTGCTGCAATACGAGCTTGCAAAAAGAATTTCTGCAAAAAATGCAATTGAGCATCCCCATTTTGACAGCTTGGATAAAGCAAACATGAAACTCAAGCTTCTAATAGTTATCCAATGTTGCTTCACTAGGTCTATAGATTTAATCCAAAAATAATCTATGCAACTATCTATGGCTGATATGGTAACGGTAAATTTACCATTACAATACCATTACCCGTCAATCGATTATCATTTTAAAATAAAGTCGGTATACCAGCATAATTGGTATTGTAACGGTAAATTTCAATTTTTTTACGGTAAAGCATTGGTAATATTTTTTTCAAAACCAGCGTTAACGGTAATTTACCAGTCCATTCATAATACATTGATACTTATGTCAGATGTTGTATTATGGACATTTAGAAGCAAGAAAACAATTTAATTTATTTCAGGAATTCAACTCAAATAATGATAAATATTTTTTTCTCCATGTCCTTTATTAAATGACCTAATGAGATATATAATGAATCATTATTCAGGGTAAAAATATATCAAGTTATTATTTTTCTAGACAAATAGTAATTTACTATTGCCAGTGTAACGATTACCAGTTTAGCGATAACCAGTTATCGGTATACCAGTCAATCGGTAACGGTAAACAATTTTAGTTTACCAATAAAAACGGTACGGTAATGGTATTTACAAAATGGTAACTTGTAACCATTACCTTAACACCTCTAAAATTATCAACCAGTCTCACCTTTTCATGGTAATAGTAATACTAGTATGCTTATGATAGATTATCACTAGTTATACTAAAATATAATATTATGCTAGGGAGTAGGGGCCAGACTATTACTCTGTTGGTGTTAACAAGGCATTCGGGCGTGACATTGTCGATGTCCGTTACGAAGCATATCTTTATGCTGGTATCAACAAAGGTTCAAAATTTCATTTTCTGTTTCTGTTCCGGCTATTGGTACTTCTAAAATTTTCAGTTCCGTTCCAGAAATTTCGAAAGTTCTGCTTTAATTTCGATTTTCTAATTCTGGTACTTTTTTGCTTTAGTTTGCTATATACGCTAATAAATATTCAATAATGTCATAAATTTATAGTACATTTTTACATTACATATAAAATACACACTTTAATTAAAAAACATCGTTTAAGATTTTGTATTGTTTATTTGAGATATTAAAATTTTGATCAATTTTTAAAATTTTGAAATTTTTTATTATGATTCGATGTAAATTAATAAAAGTATAACAACTTTTTTAATGTGATTTCTTGTCCATTTATTTGTTGTCCTGTTTAATTTGTTTTTCTTTTTTAGTTACTATATGTTGTTGCATGATTTTTTATTTTTTTCAATATTCAAAAAGCAAATTTGGAATTTAGACCGAATTTGGAATTTTGATTGGATTCCGTTTCGGTTATGAGTAGAATTAGAATTCCGTTGAAATTTTAAACCATGGAATTGAGCGGAGTTGTTCAATTACAATTTCACTTGGTTTTTTAATTTAGTTTAAAATTTGAAGCATGCCTGGTAATAATTGATTTAAATGGGCACTTTGGCATAAGGTTTTATGGTTTTTGATAACAGTGCATGCTCACACATAATTATATTACCAACTTAGTTGTAACTATTATTTTCTTATTTTTCGTTATTTCTGTAATAATATAATTTTCTTAATATTTCGTTGTTTCTGTAATAATATTTTCGAGTTTCCGTTCATCTGATCACTTGTAGTTTGAACTTATATGTCTATTGATTATTCTTTTTTCATACTTTTTTTGCCGCCCCCAACCCCTCCTTTTCAATTTTCCAACTTTTAATATATACTTTGCATGTTATTTGACAATTGACATGGAGTAAAATTTGTAGTACCAAAACATTCCTACATCCGTTGAAGTATGAATCTTTAATCTGCAATCCAAATCTAATTTCAAGTTGAAGTTTAAACTCTGCGATTCCAATCCCGTTTTCAATACCTTGTTTCTTATTTTGTGTTTATCTCAATTTAAACACCTTAGTCTGTTTGGTTTCATTCTGTGTTTTTTCTTTCAACATTTATAACAACATATGAGGATAACGGAATAGAAGTTTAAAATTTTAGACCAGTACGATAATGGTAAAGGGACTGCGAAAGGGTTAGGGACAAGTAAAGAAAAATAAATTTGTTTTTTATTTGATAAGTTAGCGTTATTTTTCAGATTGGTTGTTTTTCAAAAATACAAGCGTCATGTGTATTTGTTTTGAACGTAAATACTATACTAAAAAAGTCAACCAAATGGAGCATTAATTTATAATTTAGTCACCCTATGATTTTCTACTAATTTAATTAGTTTCCGCCGCCTTATTTAGGACATTTATGGAGTTTGCAAACCGACGGTGAGATCTCTTTGATGGATGAAGGTATTTTTGGAATTTAACAAAAGACACCGTAGAAACATATTCATTAAATTCTTTTTATTAATATTAGGTATTAGAAATTTTTTATTAAATAAAAATTAAATATCTTCAAACAATAGATGTGCGTACATGCGTTGTGAACAGAAATGGTTTTTGTAATTTCTGCTTTCATAACTACATAGATATATGCAATGTGTTGATTATTATCATCGGGAAAAAAATGAGATTCATGTTGATTGATTTTGTAGACATATTACGCTTTGTCATTGAAATATTACTTAACTTTCTATACTAGGCTCATTAGTGCAAAGATACCAGATTAGATGGAATTGATAAACCCACTTCATACATGCACATAAATACATATCTGATGAACATATATCAACAAAAGACATTAGTTTTGGTGTTTCGTTTTATATGATTCATTCACCTGATAAAGTTATCATAAATTCTATCTTTACACATAATCAGTTTAAATTCCTTGCTATATACTAGTGCAAAATGCATGGATGATGCATCTAATGCTTAGAGATACTTAAATTTTTATTTTATAAAAAAATTAGTACTTCATTTTATAAAACAGTACATAAATACAAAAAAATACACCACATCTACATTGATACCGTACAATGAATGAAATCACAAGCGAAAACACGCATATATTAATTGAATAGGATGAGAACCTGCCCAACATTATATATATATATATATATATATAAGGTTTTATGGTTATACAAATCACTTTGTCTCACTGCCTTGAACTTTTAAAAAAAATGTAATGGCTTCATCAGAACAAATAAGAGAGGGCTTAAGTAACAAGAAGCTATGCCATGAGCTGTACTATTTTACCCACTCCATCGAAAAGTCCGATTTTTCCTCCACGGCATTATGGAAGTTTTTAGCAGGCTACTCCCCAAAAATGCCCCGCTCTGCTGTCAATGTTTATATTGGTGTGGGAAAGGCAGGCACCGTAGGTCGTAAGTCATTCTTGCCTACGCTTCTCATGCATTAGTTATAGCCGAGCTACTAATACTACTTACTACTTAGCGTCGCAATCCCTAGGTTCTCAAATTCCTCAGCACGAATCCCAAGCCCTGGAATATTAGTACATGAGACAATTATCATATACATGCACGGTAGGAGAATTGTGAAAAAATATGTGAATTTTACTAGTTGCGGCATGATTGGAACCTTATAGATTGAAAAAGACTTGATTTTCAGACCCCACCGCCGTACCTCCACAGACACAATATCTTGAGTTTCTATGATGGTGACTACATCTACTGGCATGTGATGTTTGGACATAGAATCGAGTCCTTATGAATGGGCAGAGCCAGGTGCTCTTATTTTATGACGGTAGGGACAACTTTGTAGTACACAGCTTCTTGTTACGTGAGCCCTCTTTCATTTCTTTTGATGAAGTCGTTTCTTTTTTTTTAAGGTTCAAGGCAGTGAGACAAAGTGATTTGTATAACCATAAAGCCTCATATATGTAGTGTTGGACACGTTCTACTCTTGGTTATTCAATTAATATATGCGTGTTTTGGTTGTGATTTCGTTCAATGTACGATATCAATTTAGATGGCGCGTTGAATTTTTTTAGCTTTTAGCACCTTTATTGATCTTTACCGATTTCTCGGGATTTCAGAGCTAACAAGCTTTCTTTTGAAGATCCGATTTCCATTCTAACAGATAGTATTCCTATACCATCTATAGTTGAAGCCATTAGAATATTCAGCTCTTTCATAAGTTTCCCACCTTCACCTTCACGTTCAAAAGGTTTGGAAGCACCGGGGGAGCATGGTTTGGAAGAACCGGACGAGCATGTAAAGGTTAATAGTTCCTTGAGACGTGGTGAACGACAGAGAAGACCCACTTCCAAAGCCTTGGAAGCCAAGGAAGGCGGCTATTTTTATTGATCGGTGGTGATGACACTACTTGGGCAAATTCCTAAACAATTCCTGAAGAAGAAAAAGTATAACAAAAGCATGAAAGGAACACTAAAGACATATATATATCAAATGTCCTGATTGTAGTTATTTAAATCAAAACATATGAATTTGCATCTCATCCCCTTTCTTGGGATCCAAAGCTAAACGCTACATATACTGCAATCATATATAGTATTAACTTCCGACGACAAAATATGGTTAATGGTATCCATAATATTAGAAGCACATGAACATGAAACAAAATCACAGATTTCAAAAACAACGCTTTTGATTACATTTCAAAACAAGTTACATACGCAAATTACATAATCCTATATTCGTCTTCCAGGTTCTGATAAAATAACTATTACATAAATACGCCAAGAGCGACTTACGGTGATGCTACTTGGTTGATCAGAGAACCATATAATCATCTTACATAATATTGTTGAGACTTGGTTTTGATTCATGACACAAAGTTATCACTACAACATACACATTTGACGACTGTTACGACAAAAAGGGAATATATATACTACGTGGAGACAAAACATCAAAATCGGTGCATCAATTTTTATATTATCTTGTTTTCATAAGTCAATTTTGTTGAGATCTCTCCTCGTTTACGTTTATATATGCTTATATATATAATCTTCTTATTTTCAAACGATTTATACATATATAAGCATATAAAAAATATATATTATCAAAAATTTTCTTTTAAAATAATATGTAAATATAAAATTGTGAAAACTGTACAAATTGCACAGAAATTACAAGGTCAGTCGACTGACCTGACAATTTCTTTGCAACATGCACTGATGTGCAAATAAAAAAATATATATTTAAAATTCGTTTGAATATCCAGTCGACTGACCCAGAGGTTCAGTTGACTGAATTTTTATAACTGCTATATTTTCTGAAAAGACACGACATTTGTGAAGAGTTACGAATCTCTACAAAAAGATTTAGATGCAACACTTCAACCGGAACTCTTCGTCAATGGTCACAGCTTTTAACATCAATAAATACATATTCTAACTTGATTCCGAATTACTGAATTTTCTTATCTTTCTTATCTAACTCTCTTGAATATACTTGCAACTATAATCTCAAATATTCTGCATTAACATATTTTAAGCAATATTATTCCTTTCTATTCTTCATAAACTTCAAATATATATGTTTATACTCGAGGAGAAGGTCATAGGAATGGTGTATTATAAACAGACTTATCCGTGTTATCAGAACACAAAAAGTCAAACAATCTTTTGTATTTTTTGAAGTCATGTTCACTGCTCAGGTGCGTGAAGTCCTCTTCGGCTGCTGAGGCGAAATCCTGTTCCGCTGCTTAGGTCCCTGTTCGGCTGCTCAGGAGTTGTATAGACCTGTTCCTCCCGGTTAAGTGCGGGTTGTTGTTTTAGTGAAATTCCAGAAAGAGTTTGGGACTGGACGTAGGACGAAGCTCCGAACCAGTATAAAAATTTCTGGTGTCATTTTTATTATACTGCTTTAATATTCTACACTATTTACTGTATAACTATCATCACTACACTCTGTATTATCATATATCTATATTACACGATCCATAACACACTTTCATTTGGTATCAAAGCTTGGAATTCTATCGATCGCCACAACATCATAGGATAATGACCAGAAAACGATCCAGTCAAAATACAACAAGCAAAATCCCTGTCAAAGCCACTAGTGAGGACTACAAAAAGGTACTTTCTAATTTATAAATTTCAGTAAAAGATAACAATGAATTAGTTAGTATAAGCAATAAGAATTCAAAGCTTAATTTTATTATTTTAGAAAAGATGAAACCTGTTGAACTTGAAAATGAGAATTGAAAAATGAGAAATTAGATTTAGAAAATCAACAAGATGTTTTGATAAATAATTTTGAGGCTCTTAAAGATTTTCTAAACTAACAAAATACTATGTTTGAAAAAGAAAAGGAAATTTTTTCAAAAGAAATTACGGATTTGAAAAGACAAAATGATTTATTACATTCATCTTTAGATAATTCAGAATCTCGAATTTTTCTTCTCGAAAATTAGAACCGTATGTTAAAAAAAGAGAATTCTGAATTAAACAAGCAAATTGATATTTTGAAAAATAGTAATATTTCTTTTAAAAATAATAATTATGACTTTAAAGCTGAATTTAATAAATTTAAAACTGAAGTCACAAAATTTAATAAAGGTCAAAGCAATTTAAATATGATTTTATCTAGTTCAAGACCTTTACGTGATAAAAGTGGTTTAGGATATAATAAAACAGATCGTAGAAATAGCACTAGACACGCTTTCATGTATGGTAAATATGTTAGTACTAGTACTAGATTATGAGTAAAGTCTAAATCCAATTTTTATAGAAATTCAAATACTGCTATGACCAATAATGTTTATAATTTCTTTAGAAGTACAGAATCATTGACGTGAAATATGAATAAAAATTATCTAAGTACTTGGGTTCCTGCTAATTAGAAAAATAGAGAAAAATACATTGATGATTATTTTGATATGGTAGTTACTAATGAAATTATATTTTTAAAGGTTCAATCGCACCCAAATGGGTATGTTTTCCTAAATATTAGGAAATTATAAGAATCTTGGGTATCGCATTCTTAAATGTTAATTTTTTTTCTGATACCTTACATTATAAGTAGTAGTTATTTTGTTCTATATTGTTCATGTTCTTTATTCCTTTTTGTCAATGACAAAGGGGCAGAAAATTATCACTAACATTAAGAATGCAGGATATATATCGCCAAAGATTCAGAGGGAGTAAGTATTCATATTATATTATATATAGTCGAAATCTATATCTATTTACAGGTTGTCATCAATCAAAAAGGAGGAGAATGTTGAGACTTGGTTTTGATTGATGGCATAAAGCTATCATTACAACATACAGATTTGGCGACTGTTACGACAAAAAGAGAATATATACTACATGGGGACAAGACATCAAAATCGGTGTATCAATTTTTATTATCTTTTTTTGAGTCTTAAGTCAATTTTGTTAAGATCTCTCATCGTTTACGTATGTATTAGCTTATATATATAATCTTCTTATTTTCAGATGATTTATACATATATAAGCATATAATATATATTATCAAAAACTTTCTTTTAGAATTATATATATATATATATATAAACCTACGAAAACTGTGCAAATTGCACAGAAGTTACCAGGTCAGTCGATTGACCTGACAATTTCTGTGCAACATGCACAGGTGCACAAATAAACAAATATATATTTAAAATTCATTTGAATATCCAGTCGACTGACCCAGAGGTTCAGTTGACTGAATTTTTATAACAGCTATATTTTCAGAAAAGACATGACCATTTGTGAAGAGTTACGAATCTCTACAAAGAGATTTGACCGTAATACTTCAACCGGAACTCTTCGTCAATGGTCGCTGATTTTTAACATCTATAAATACATATTATAACTTGATTTCAAATTACTGAATTTTCTTATCTTTCTTATCTAACTCTCTTGAATATACTTGCGAATATACTCTCAAATATTCTGCATTAACATATTCTAAGCAATATTATTCCTTTCTATTTTTCATAAACTTCTAATATATATATATATATATATATATATATGTATGTATATGTATATATTTATACTCGAGGAGAAGATCGTAGGAAAGGTGTACTATAAACAGACTTATCCGTGTTATCAGAACACAAAAAGTCAAACAATCTTTTGTATTTTGTTGAAGTCCTATTATGCTGCTCAGGCATGTGAAGTCCTCTTCAGCTGCTAAGGTGAAATCCTGTTTTGCTGCTCACGTCCTTGTTCGGCTACTCAGGGGTTGTATAGACTTGTCCTCCAGGTTAAGTGAGGGGTGTTATTTTTGTGAAATTTCAGAAGGAGCATGAGACTCGACGTAGGACGAAACTTCGAACTAGTATAAAAATATCTGGTGCCATTTTTATTATACTGCTTTTATATTCCACACTATTTACTGTATAGCTATCATCGCTACACTCTGTATTATCATATATCCATATTACACGATTCATAGCACACTTTCATTTCGTATCATAGTGGAAATAAGCAAACATAAACTACAACTCCTAAATAGATATCTACCAACTTCCTGCTCCTCTCTGGAAGCTTTATTCACTAACCTACTAAAACCTTTAAACCTTCACCCTCAGCCTACTCAAATCAAACTTTGTGCATCCGAGAGTTTAAGGGGAAAAAGGTAAACTTCGAGTCAGATATAAAACCTAGTGTGGATAATATTATACATCTCAGTTGTTTGATATTAAGTGAGACCACGCCGCTTAGCGGAATCGGTTTTCCCTCACTAACATCCTTTCAAAACATGTCTTTTGAAAATCATATTCCTGCAACCAAAACTGGTTAAAACTGTAAAGCATTACCATGTAAACATACATATCAGGTAACAAATGGACTATCTGTCTGAACACTATAGTTTTGTTTGGCTAACTACTAACCTTTCGCTGATTCAGGCATACCAGACAATATATAAACAAATAATCTAATATCTGTTAGATAATCCTCTTCTGGATGGTGTATCCCTAACTTACTTCTTCTAGGATCGCCTGATCCTAATGGTATTGCAGGCTCACCAATAACCTATATCTGTACAATTATATTCCGTTCTGTGTGTAATATCATTTTAGTCTTACCCATGACAAAGCCCTACACTGTGAAATTTTGAACTAAATTAGCTAGGGGAAAATAGCTAATGTATAGGGCGTGATCCTATACCAGTCCTATCTGGTATATAAATATCTAAGTCGTTTTACTTAGAGTAACCTACCCTTCAATTTTCCTTGAATACCTTTTCATCTGAAATTGATTAAAACCTTTTAAATCATATTTTAAACAAGGAAAATATACTTTATGCTTTACTTAAAATCACCTTGCGATGTTATATATATACTTCACACAAATCTTTGTTGATGAAAACTTTGAACTTTTAAAAGTACTCCTTTCGAATCTGTTGAAAGTTCCCCTTTGGAAACCATTGAAAATAACTCTTTCGAAATCAAGTAAACCCTTTGTAATCTAGGCTGAAAGGTCAAAACCTTCCTTTTGAAACCATTCATAATCACCTTTCCAAAACATGAAAAACCATCCCTTCGAAAACTTTAAAACCTTAGACATCATATCTTAAAAATCTTTAAGTGTTGCCTTTCGAAAACGTTGGAAACCTTAGTTTCAAACCTTTCGTAACCATTAGAGAATCACCTCTTTGAGACCTCTCTTTAAACTTTTCGAAAGCATCAAAACTTTTATAAACAACAAAACCTTTCGAAAGAATTTGAGTTTTATTAAATATATTGAAACCTTTCAAAACAATTTAAAACTAACTTTTCAATCCTTTGGGTTTTGCCTTCAACAGAACATACAAGTCATAAAACATTTAAGTAGAAAGCACTCTTTCGAAAGCAATTCCTAAATAAAGAAGTGAAGATGTTGAAACCAACCCTTCTGAAAGCATTGAATAAGTGGCTTAGTTTTAACAGCAAAGTATTCCTTTCTAAACCATTTGCTTCGAAAGCGGCAGCTAGGGGTTATGACCCCCTTGAAAGCATTTGCTAAAAACAAAAGGTGCAATCTCTTTGAAACCATTCTTTTAAAACAATTCTACCTAATCGAAAGCCAACTAAGTCGAAAGCATACACTTTGAAAGCAAAGCAGACATATTTTCATCTAAATACAAAGCAACGTTTCGACCTCTTCGGAACCCTTAGCTTCGACCCAGTGCCTTTCACCTTAGTTCAATTAGCTACGTACCAATTTCTTGATTCCATTCACATTGGTTTCGATGGTGATGGAGGCGGAACTACTCGATTGAAACCCTTAGTGCCGAAAGTAGCGAAACACACGAAAAGTATGTAAAAATTGATTTTTACTTTAAAAAACTTATCTTCAACTAACCTACCTTGTTTGTCAAAATATTATTGGTTGCTAATTTTCTTTTCTAAAAGTGCTGCTAAAATTTATGAAGCAATTAATTTAAATAATTTACAAAATACCCCTTCTCCTTTTATAAATATATAAAACATTTTAGTCCCATACCTTAAATAATTTTATATATCTATTACCACCTTTACGAAAATTCTACAAAATTTTTAAATCATTTTAATATGTTTTATAAATATATAAATTTCAGACCCAAACCATTTATAATTTAATTGTAAATTATTTTAAACCCAAATAATCATTTTCTTCACTAGAAAATTAATATTAAAACCATATTAATTTAGAAAATTATGAATGTTGAGGCCCATTTCTAAAATATCATTTCTAAACTAAATCTTAAATCGCAAGGCATATGGATGCCATTTGACAAGATTTTCACATTAAAACATATCATAAAACCTATATGAATAAGCATAAATCATCAACAGGCATATATAAACATTTAATCATTCAAAAACATGGCATAACCTTGCAAAATAATTCAGATTAACCTTAAAACCGAAAACAACAGAAAACATGAGATGTTGTCATCATTCACCTTAGTTTTGAGATTAAGGAGTTTGAGATTTGAATGGATTAGATTTGATTAATCTTCTTCCTTTAGCTTTCTTCCTCTTGTTCTTTAAAAAGGTGGTCGACCTCTATTTGATTTAGTTCTGCAAATGATAGTAAGGAATGAGCATGGCTAAGGGTTTAAGGTATTAGAATGTTCTTTTCCTATTTTACCCTTACCTATTTGCCTAGCTTTCTTTATCTTAACTCTTTTTAATTCATTTGTTTACATGACACGGCTACTCCTATATTAATCACAAATCTCAATCCCCTAATCAACACATTATTTTATTTAATTTAGATAATTAAATATATATATATATATATATATATATATATATAATGTTACTAAAAATTAGGGTCGTTACATTGTAGAATTAAGAAACTCTTTTTTAAAACATATGATAATGTAATATCTTGAATTTATTTTATAAATAAATGACGTCTAAAGTTAGTGGATCCAAATTTGTGTATTTTGAATGAAAAATGGAAGTTTATTGAGACTCTTATTATTCGAAAGCTATGTAAACTAAGATGAAATTATTTGAATTGTATTTCATAAATATATTTATATATGTATGTTTAAATCATAGATTAAATCTTGTATTACCAATCGAAAGATGGTCGAAAGAAAAAATCTCTATTTGATGGAGCTTCTTCCTATACCTATGAATTCCATTGGACCTAGAAATGAGACATTGGAAGAATCTGTTTGGTCTTCCAATATCAATATGTCTGTGTATTTTGATATATATTTACACACACACATATAGGTTGTAATATTAACTCTAACTTCATCTAGGATATCTTTTGCAATTTGAACTTTCAAAATTTGTCATCCCTTAATGCGATCCCATTAATGGAGTCTTTCCCAAACATAACTTTTTGTTATTTTATTTCAATCTTGCTATGGTCGCAGCAACTCAACTTGGAATAATGGCTTTCCACATTAATATAATTGTCATAGTCCTTAGTAGAGAAATAATGCCGTATCCATATTATCATTTGCGAAATCTAAAATGGATGATGTCATAGCCTAGTGAATATGATATGGGACTCGTGTTACCTCATTCCTAAACAATGTACTTCTAGTTGTGACAATAACTCAAGTAAAAATACTTTATAAATATCGTAATAGAACATATACAATAAGAAGACAACCTATCTTCTTGGTCATCTATAACTTGCTAAGAAAAAAAACAAACATTGTGATCTAATGTTACCTAAAATGTTGAATCAACGACAACCACCCACAAAACAATCCAAATCGTCTATCTATTTTGGCGATGTCGAAACAACAAATACTTTTGTACATTTAATGGAAGGGGAAAATAAATTTGGTTATAAGCTATTTGTGAACTTAATCAAAATAATGAAATTGAGTGGATAGATATGGAACTTTTGGTGAAATGGAAGTATACTTATGTTAGAATAACATATAAAAATCTTGAAATTAACCGTAAAAGAAACCATAAGAAAAAAGGAAAAAAAATAGACAAAATAGTGTAAAGGAGGCTCCCTTATATGCTCAGTCTGAAGCCTCCACTGGTTAAGCGGTGTTTGATCCATTGTTCAATCCATGGTGCTCTATTCAGTCTAATAATCAAAGACCCAATAGGTCCTAGATTTATATGGAGTCGGGAATTGTTTTGGTATTTTCTGGTTAATGTTTTGACTTCATATTGGTGTGATTCGCCGTCTTTATTGGATATAGTGAATACCCATTGAACATCCCACATGTATACCCATATTAACAAAGTATATTACTAGGTAATACCGTTTCATAATACATAGAATATGGTGATAATGGGCTTACATACTTCCCTTGGGCTAACATTAATACTATTAACTAGGTTTTTAACCAGGCAGAATTCAACTAAAGATAGAACGTAAAGACTAAATGACTTAAAACCTGGAGGGTATGCTCAAATAGACCAAAGAAGTAAGTCATGAAAAGTAGGGCCACTATAGAGCTAAGTCCATAATCGGCACCGAGTTATGGCGCTTCACGGTTGGAATCTCCAACTTTGCACGCCCCAACTTTGCACAAGCAATCATATGACTATTATATGCAAGCCTAGTGAATTCCATGATGTTTTGGATGATCTATCTCAAGAATCAAACAGCTAGCTCCAGTAAAATGCAGGACATGCCAGGTTATGGACGAATGATCATCAAAATAAGTCATTGGGCAATGGAAACACAAGAGGAACTACAAAATGAAGTAAGAAGCATGATTCAAGTGGAAACACCGAGTGTACCCTTAAGGGGATAACTCCGTACACGAGTTATAGAGATAACTTGGTACCGAGCTATTACTTTAACTCACAACTCTTCAAAAAAATTCACACATCATAGGTCGATGTCTGGATCTCTCTAGTATCGGGCTTCTGGTCCAATATGACTGCTATCCCTATCGATACAAATCATATAGCAACCAAAACAAGATTTGGATTCTGCTATCACTACGCAGGAAATATATCTCACTTCAACTCTTTCCATTTCACCAAAGTCACTGAGGCAGCTTCTTTAGACAATTCTAAGAATTAGAACTTGTCTAACCCCCGTACTTATGACTTAACTCTCTCTCAAATCCCTTGCAATTTCGTACAAATAAGATCAAATCTATAAGTAACAAAGCTATAAAGTGGACGTAGGCCTTAGATTGCCAAACCACTTTAAAATTCTTATGTATTCATTTTATTTTTTGCTACTTTCTATTACTTTGCTCTATTCTAATTGGGTTGGTACTTTCACATCATACTCTTGGGTGTTCGTCCATTCTTGGGTTAACATTTTAGTGCTAGCTCTCAACTTTCGATCTAGCTCTCAATTCTAGTTTGGACAAATCTTGAAGTTAGATCTACAAAACCAACTTTGGATAGTTTGAAGTATTGTCGTTGAAGACCAATGGCACCTAAGAAAAAAACAACTTTTGGTAGGTCTATAAGAGCAATGGTTGGTGATGATGAAGCTAATCTCCAACAAAGCAATGTAAACAACATTGGAAAGTTAGCATCAGGGTCCTCCATTCAACAGGATGTTGTGCCCAAAGGAGAGCATAGCCAGATGGTTAATGAACTTAACTAGAAAATGCCGATAGCCGCGATAGCCGCATGGATAAGATTGATGTTTTGCTAGCATTGTAGCCACCAAGTGCCCAAAAGTTAGGCATGAAACTATTGCGGCTATGGAACAAGAGAATTCCTCTGTTTTAAGTTTGAATAGGAGGAACGGAAAACAAAAGTAGAGGGATGTCGTTGGTCGAGCTACTGGGATTGTGATAGGAGGTAATGAAGTACTCCTCCCACTGCAAGACAACCTCCTACAGGTCAAAACCTTAAAGTGGGCACCCCAAGAGAATATTGCAATACTTGCATCTGATTCTGAAGACGATATGCAACTTGAAGGTGGTGGATTGCAACTGAACTTTGACGTAAACAGGAAAAATGGTGAAAATGAAGTTCTAACTGCCACACTAAGACAAACCGCATGGCAAAGGAACTCTGCAGAAGTGGTTCTCCCAGAGAATGGAGAACCTAGGTGTTTGCACAAAAAATGAGCAAACACCTCCAAGTCGTATGATTTAGTCGATTTAATGTTGTTCTTAGAGATTTGGGTGATTTACACGAATATGTAAAAAGCAGGGACTAAACTGTAAAAGACACACAGATTTATAGTGGTTCATCCAGAATGTGCCTACGTCCACTTTATATGTTATTCTCCTTTTCTGGTCAGATTACAAGTACAAAGCTTTTATTACAAGTATATGAAAGTTGTTTGAAAGTTCTATCCTTGCTTGAGCTCTCCAACTTGTCTGCCATTGTTGTACCCCTACCCCTCTATTTATAGAGTGAGGCTGGGGGTAGGGGTCTTGGATGTATATAACTGCTGGTGGGCCTGGGCTGATGTAATCTGGCCTGGCAATGTTGGTTCGGCAATGCCTTGGTCCGGTAGTGGTTGTAATGGCTTTGGTTCGGCAGTGGTTGGTTCGGTAGTGGTTGGTCCGGTAGTGCCTTGTTAGCCTTGATTCGGTAGTGTGGTTCAGTGGTGGTTGGTCCGGCAGTGCCTTGTTAGCCTTGATTCGGTAGTGTGGTTGGTGGTGGTGGAGTTGGCTATGGTTCGGTAGGGCTTTGGTTTGGTGGTGCAATGGTTCGGCTAGGTCTTGGAGGTGGTTTGGTTCGGCTAGGCCGTGGAGACGTGTTGGTTCGGTAATTAGTGGAGCAAGGGCTGGTTTGGTGGTGGCCTCCCTCATCTTGGTTCGGTAGCACTGGTCTAGTGAAAACACGCCCAACACTTGCCCCCCAAAGTGGGGCATGTGCCTGCATGTGCCGCGCTTTGTTTTAGCATGGGCATTCTCTTCCGGTCCTGTGTGCCGAACCAGTTGGTCCGGTCATCCCACGCTCGCCTATAAGTAGGGGCTTCATGCCTCTGTTATCCTTTACCGTTTGAAATTGCCGAATCAATCAATTACCGAACCAAATTTGAGTACCGAACCAGGTAAGGCTTTCTCCTGCCGAATAAACTTTATGTAGGAAATACCGAACGTGGTCGGGGAGTTTGAATGCCGAATGAACTTTATGTTGGAAATACCGAATGAGGTCGGGGCATTCGAATGCCGAATGAACTTTATGTTGGAAATACCGAATGAGATCGGGGAGTTCGGATGCCGAATGAACTTTGTGCCTTTTATGTTTTGAATTACAAATGAAATCCCAGACTGTACGCACTTGCTTGTGTATTTCTCCACACTCCTTGTTCTAACGACGTACTTTTTTGTGTTTGCGGATAATGTCTCGTAAAGTCGAAACTCGTTCTGACAAGAGGAAATCTACGGACAGAAGAGAGTCCCTCGTCGTGCCCCCAACACAACCTCTTCGGGATACCACGGAGGAGAATATTGAGTTTATACCTTCCCCGCACCCGTCTGAAAACCCTACTGTTAACCCAATAGATCATCCCGGCTTGGCTCGTAATCCGTTTGCTGGTCATCCGGATCTGGATCCAGGCTTTCATGATATTTCCTTTGACGAGGCTACTGGTGAGCACCTTCTCCCTCGCAATCCTATGGTACGGGTGCTTGATGAGGCTAAGTCCATGTACCTTGATTTGCTTACTACTCGAATTGTAACTATGGGGGACGAAGCTAAGGCAAACATCGACCGGGTTGCTGAGGAGACCAGGAAGCTGATGGGGCATCATGCCCGACTGGTCACGGCCGGAGAGGAAATCGGGAGTGCTAACATTCGATTGCGGTTAATGGTTTCTGACCAGGCCAAGAAACTCGCCGATCATGCCATCCAGATCTCTCAGCATGAGGCCGCCTCCAGGTGACTAAAGAAAACCATGAAAGAGGCTTGCAGAGCAGAGTTACGGAGAATGGAGGCTGCCTGCAAGGAACGGATCGATATGGCTATTGTAACGGTGGATGAGGTCCGGAAAGCGGATCTCGAGCGGGTAGAGGAGTTATCCGGAAAGCTTGAAGCCGCAGAGCTTGCTCAAACCAAGCTAAAGGAGGAGATGGAGGCAATGATGAAATCTCTTCAGGCTGACCGCTCGCGATACCGATCGGAGAGGGATGCTGCTGTTGCAAAGCTGTTGGCTTCTGAGGTCCGAATGAGGGAGTTCGAGGAGAACGAGGGGATGATGGATGAGATGCTCCAGGATATGTGCTTCCGTACTTGGAAACAGGGCAACTTATCCTGGATGGATGATTATCCCCGAGTCATGGCCAGGATTTATCTCAGGGCTCTGGAGGAGGCCAAGGCTGATGCGGATAAGGAGGGTGGCATGGCCTTCGGAATGGATGTGGTTACGGCCCAATTCACCAAGGAGGAGAAAGTGGCGGTGAAGGAGGGTATGCGGCTGCTCGCTGCTGAGGAGGTAGGTGTGCAGTTGGGGGATGATGATCAAGGAACAGATGCTGGTAAGTCTTCCCTTTTAGCCTTTTCATAACTTGGTTGCTTATTGTTTATTTAATGGATTCTTCCCCTGAATTGGACAGGCGGGACCTCTGAAGCGCTAACTACCTCTGGTCAACATGCTGGGAGTTTTGATCCTGCGGTTAAGTAGATCTCGGAGGGCCAGCGGGATAGAGGCAAAGCCCCGATGCAGCCAACTCTTTGGCTTGATCTAGACATTTTTTTTGGTTTACTTGACATTACTGTCTATGTTAGTCTTAAAACATTAATGTAATTTTCAGGTTGTAATTATGTAACGAACAACTTGATTTTTGGCATGTAACTTTTAACTTAGACTGATTCTGCTATATTTGAATGCTTTTGTTATTTTGATGTGTTGCATAAGAAATACAGCTGTGCACATGTCTGTGATTCAATCGTGTTTGATGCTAAGTTCTTGCTTAAAATATAATTTCATATCTTGCAATGTTTGTGTGATGTGCGAATAAATTATAGCTGCGTATTTTTATACAAGAGGAAAAGGCACCGCCCCTTATGTCTTAGTTGTAGATGGTAGCTTTGAATGTCTTATGTAGCTGAGTATGCAATGCAGCTGAGTGTCATGTCATTCAGTTGTGAGTTCCTATTTCCATCGGCGAGCGTCTCCTATTTTGTGTCCTGTACTTTAGGGATTGTTATAGAGGATAGGAGGAAAAGTTTTCAAACAAAATAGAAATATAAGAAATAGTAAAACTTCCAGTCACGGAAGGCCTTCGATGTGCTTAAGTTCGTGGCAAACGGGTTTTGTAGTCGCTTTCCCTACCTGTGGGTCTTGGAGATATTTGTCACCCATCTTACGCCTCCGCGGGGAGTTTTCTT
The DNA here is from genome assembly GCA_030765085.1 of Allium cepa. Lineage (NCBI taxonomy): Eukaryota > Viridiplantae > Streptophyta > Magnoliopsida > Asparagales > Amaryllidaceae > Allium > Allium cepa. The sequence continues at coordinate 906,880,795 of CM060938.1, read as the reverse complement.
TTTTACCACAGCCGTACTTAAGACACTCGGAGCCGAGATCGCGCACGGTAACTACCCGGGCCATTATGGCCCGTAATCGTGGGTATTATTCGATTTACCGTGGCCGGCTAGCGTGGGTGTCGATCGTCAACCGTGAACTACCCCTGGCTGGCCACACCTTATGTTGGGGTTTATAGTCGGTTCAGGTTGCCGGCAAGCCGAACGCCGTAATGAGCTGCCTCGGCCATAGTCAGCCTTCTCGGTGGCTTATACTCGGCTCATTACAGTTGGCTTTAAGGGCCGATCGCGAGCAATGAGTTAACCCGCAGCAGAGGGATGCTGGAGCAAAAGTGTCTCATTGGCGAGGGCATAGATTCGTATAGTACCTATTAGGTCTTGTCCAGGTGAAGCCGCGCTGTGATGTGTCTTGAATGGAAATGCCGTTACACAGGATTTTGTTCAACAGAAAAGGATAAAGCTTAACAAGCAGCCATGATATAAAGGAACAAGTTAAAAAAGAGACAAGTTTTTAAAGTGGTTCGGCACGAAAATGCCTACATCCACTGATTCTCTTTGTTAATTCACTTCATATGGGAAGTACAAGTTAAGAAAAGTATCGACAAAGGTGTTGGATGTTCCATGCCCTCTGGAACACCTCTCCGTCCACTGTTGACAAAATATAAGCTCCGTTGTGGAGATCTTTATGAATTACATATGGTCCGTCCCAGATTGGATCTAGCGCTCCGAGGTGTGGGAAGACTCGCTTGAGGACAAGATCTCCTTCTTGTAAGCTACGATGCTTGACATTGGAGTTGTGTTGTGCTGCCACTTTTTGCTTGTGAGCTGCTGCTTTAAGTGCTGCATCGTTTCTTCTCTCTTCAATTAGATCCAAAGACATGTGAAGGAGTTCTTCGTTTTCTTCCAGGTTGTAGTGGATCCTATGGTGGGAAGGCACTATAGTTTCGACTGGGAGCATGGCCTCCGATCCGTATGCCAAAGAGAAAGGAGTATGCCCCGTTGATGTTCTGAAAGATATTCGGTAGGCCCAAAGTGCCATAGGAAGTTTATCCACCCAAGCGCCTTTTGACTTTTCAAGTTTCTTCTTGATTAGAGTTTTGAGAATTTTGTTGACAGCTTCGACTTGTCTGTTTGCCTTGGGATAAGCTACAGATGAGAAGCTTTTGTGAATTTCGTGCTCTCGGCACCAGTCGGCAAATTCCTCGCTGTCAAACTGAAGCCCATTGTCCGATATGATTCTGAGTGGGACTCCGTGCCTGCGTAGAATATTTTTGATCAAGAAGTTGATAATTTTTGCCGAAGATATTTTATTTAGAGGTTCCGCTTCCACCCATTTGGTGAAATAGTCGACTGCCACTATAGCATATTTGGCTCTGCCCCGGCCCATTGGCAGTTCGCCAATCAAGTCATTCCCCCATACAGCAAAGGGCCAAGGGCTGGTCATTTGAGTAATCTCATTTGTTGGTAGCCAAGGAATCTTAGCAAATTTCTGACATCTGTCACATCTTTTGACGAAGTCTGAGGCGTCTTTGTTTAAGGTGGGCCATAAATATCTATATCGGAGTATCTTCTTTGCCAGAGTCTGCCCTCCAGTGTGATCTCTGCAGCTTCCTTGATGGATGTTGGATAAGATTTCCTTGGCTTCCCTTCCAGCGACACACCTTAATAAGGGGTTAGAGAAGACGCGCCGATAGAGGATGCCTTCTTGTATTATGTAACGGGAAGCTTTCCTCAAGATTTTCTTAACTTTGTTACGCCCGTCGGGCAGTGTGCCACTTTGTAAGTATTTCCGGATGGGAGTCATCCAAGTTTCCTCTTCGATTGCAGCTATCAGATTCACATGCTCGAAACTCGGGGTTAGTTGCATTGAGATGGCTATTATTCTGGAAATGGTGCCGTCTCTCTTGCTAGCTTGCTTCGCCAGTTCGTCGGCCTCCTGATTCTCTTCTCGAGGAATGTGTTTGATTAAATAGTGATCCAATTGATCGAGCAGCAGCTTGGTCTTCTTCAGATATGCTGTGAGTCGTTCTGCTCGAGTCTGGAATTCTCCTAGTATTTGATTTACAATAAGTTGAGAATCACTATGGAGACATAAAGAACCGACTCCAATTTCTAGGGCAAGTTCTAACCCGGCTATCACTGCTTCGTATTCTGCATCGTTGTTGGTGGCAGTGAATTCCAACCTTAGAGCATAGTGTAGCCTCCTTCCCCTAGGAGTGATTATTACAATACCTGCCCCCGAGCCTTGTTCGTTTGATGCTCCATCCACAAAGAGATTCCACTTGATGTTTTCCGCTATTTCAGATTGCTCCTTTCCTTCGTTGGTAGCGAATTCGGCAATGAAATCGGCCATGGCTTGTCCCTTGATGGCGGTGCGAGGATGGTAGGTGATATCATACTGACTCGGTTCAATGCACCATTTGAGTAGTCGCCCAGAAGTGTCGAGACGACGGAGCACCTGCCTCAGCGGTTGATCGGTTAGAACCCTGATGGGATGAGATTGAAAATAATGCCGCAGTTTCCATGATGCGATTAGTAAACAGTATGCTAGCTTCTCGAGTTTAGGATACCGGGCAGCCGCCCCCGTAAACCTCTTGCTTACAAAGTATGCTGGTCGTTGTGTGCGGTTGTCTTCTCTCACCAAAGCGGCGCTCAGAGCATGAGATGACACGACAAGGTATAAGTATAGCTCTTCGCCTTCGTTTGGAGTTGAGAGTACTGGTGGTCTATGGAGGTGTTCGATTAGGTTGAGGAAGGCTGTTAAGCATTCGTTAGTCCATTCGAACTTTCCTTTGTCTTACTTTAGAGCTTCGAAGAAAGGGATGCACGTGTCAGTAGCTTTAGAGATGAATCTGCTTAGGGCGGCCACTTTCCCATTTAGGCTTTGCATTTCTCTTCGAGTGGAAGGTATCCTGATATCTCTCAGAGCTCGGACTTGTTTGGGGTTTGCTTCAATTCCTCTGGCATGGACGATGAATCCCAAGAACTTTCCTGACGATACTCTGAAGGAGCACTTTAGAGGATTCAGCTTCATTCCATATTGGCGAAGTACCTGAAACATCTTGCCCAGGTGGCTTACGTGATCGTTGGCTTTCCTTGACTTTACTAGCATGTCGTCCACATAAACTTCCATAGTTCGTCCTATTAGTTCCGCGAACATCTTGTTGACGAGGCGCTGATAAGTAGCTCCGGCATTTTTAAGTCCAAAAGGCATTACTTTGTAGCAGTACAATCCCCGGTCGGTGATGAAACTAGTGTGGTCTTGATTGGGAGCGTGCATAGGAATTTAGTTATATCCAGAGTATGCGTCCATAAAAGATAAGAGTTCGTGCCCGGCTGTGCTGTCCACCAGCTGATCGATTCGGGGGAGTGGGAAGCAATCCTTTGGGCAAGCATCATTTAAGTTGGAGAAGTCAATGCACGTTCGCCACTTCCCATTAGCCTTCTTTACTAGTACCCGGGTTAGCGATCCACTCTGGGTAGATGGCTTCTCATATGAAGTCATTGGCAAGTAGGTTCTTTACTTCTTCATCCAGCGCTGCTGATCGCTCTGCCCCCATACTTCTCTTTTTCTGCTTTACTGGCACCTTGGTAGGATCGATGTTTAGTGCGTGACACGCTACGACTGGAGAGATTCCAGTCATGTCGGCGTGCGTCCATGCAAATACATCCAAGTTGTGGCGGAGAAAATTAGTGAGTTGATCCTTCAGTTCTGCTTTTAGTTGAGATCCGATTTTCAATAGTCTACTTGAGTCGTGTTTGTCTACAGATACAAATTCCATAGCCTCTGCAGGCTCGGCGGAGGCCTCCTCCTCTTTGTCCCTGAGGTCTAATTCATTGAAAGGATCACTGGTATATCGAAGAGGAGGGGCTTTCTTTAGTTGATATGCTTCCAAGCTTTTCATGCATAGAGTAGTCTCTGCATTCTTTCCTTTATCCTTCCTACGATTATTGCGAAGTTCGGTTACATAGCAATCTCGAGCGGCGTCTTGATCTCCCTCTACTTCCCCTATTCCATTGTCTATTGGAACTTTCATCTTCAGGCACCATGGGGCCAGGACAATTTGGAAGTCAGACAAGGCTGGTCTTCCTAAAAAGGCATTGTAGGCCGAATCGTTATCTATTAGCACAAATGTTTGTTTCCGTATAACGGAGCGGGGGTGACTTCCTATTTCAACAAAGAGGTCCAATTGCCCGAGGGGAATCTTCGCGTCCCCAGTGAAACCGTGTAGTGGTTTGTTGCAGGGAGATGCACCCTTCATTGATAGCTTCATTCTTTCGAAAGCATGCTTGAATAGGATGTTTACTGAACTTCCAGTGTCTGCTAGAATTCGGTAGACTTCGGCTGGGCCGAACCGGGCAGAGATGACCATAGGATCCACGTGAGGGTACTGTCTTCCTTCTAGGTCACGCCTATTGAATGTAATGTCACTATTCTCTTTTCGCTTCGGGTGGCGCTCTTCCATAACAGAATTAACGCAGCCTTCATTGTTTCTAAGTGACTTTCCGTATCTTTCCATTTCTGTCCAGTTCCTATCGGCGATATGTGGTCCTCCCGATATGGTATGGACCACTATCTTTTCTTGACTGGAGCCGCTGGTGTTGCGATTTTCCCCTCCTGTTTCTGGGAGGGGTAGCCTTGGGTCCTCATTGGTAGGAGTTGGAGTCATGTTTTGACTTTTTACATAGCGCTCCAGCCTCTTCCTTCTAATGTGTTCTTCAATTAAGTCCCGGAGATGGCGGCATTCATTGGTATCATGCCCATGAGATTCGTGGAAGCGGCAGAATTTTCCAGACCTAATTGCGTTATCTGATTCCTTCTTGTATGGGGAGCGTTTGTATTTAACTTCGTCTTAGGTGGCCAGGAAGATGTTTTCGATTGTCTCATTCAAGGGAGTGTAAGCGTCAAATCTTGGTCCTGGCCGGTATAGACGCTTTTCCCCCTTCTTGCCCCCAGCATTGTCTCTAGAGTCATTTCTTCGGACGTCCTTCGCTACAGCGGGTGTGGTGCCATAAGCTGCCTTAGTTTGTTGCTCTGTCTGCCTTTCAATGGCAGCATCTTCAAGTCTCATATATTTTCCGGCTTCATGGAAGAAATCGGGTAAGGTAGCTGGCTTATCTTTTGTTAATCTCCTGGCAAATTTAGTATCCGGATGCACACCACTGCAGAGGGCCATTAGGATAAGTTTCTCATCGGCATCCTAGACTGCGGCCGCTGCGGCATTGAATCGGGTTAGATGTTGTTGCACTGTCTCTCCGGGATTTTGTTTGATATTGGATAAGGAATAAGCGTCCTTGGGTTGTTCCACATGAATGTGGAATTGACCGATGAACTTTTCTTTCAACATTTCCCATGAGCTGATGGACCCTTGGGGTAGATGGCAGAACCAGGAGGTAGCTAGATCTGCCAAGAATAGTGGAAAGCATTTACACAATACTCCTTCGATCGCTCCTCTCATGAGCATATGTTGTGTGTATCTCTGTAAGTGTACGACGAGGTCAGAGGTTCCCTTGTAAGGCTCCATTGTTGGCATTTTCCATCCTCGGGGGGGTGATGGCAATTTCGATATTGCGGGTGAAAGGGCTGGTTACCCTAGCGCCTATTCCTCGATCTCTTTGATCCCGTTGGACGCACTCTCTGAACAATCGCGCCATCCTTTCATCAGAATTTGGAGCAGATAGAAATGAGTTTGGTTCTTTTCTGCAGGATTGATTCTGTCCAGATGGTCTATAGGGATGGTATCATCTATCACTCCTAACATTTTCCAATGGCTATCTCTGGTCTTCTGAGAGCATGCTAGGGTCGGCTACAGTTGACCCTTGCGTTGATCTTCCCCTGCTGGGTTCTGTTCCGGGCACTTCCTCGGGTCCAACTTCGGGCTGAACTCTAGCTCGGCCCCGTTCATTGGGGTTTCCATGGTTAGGTAGCATGACAGGCTCAGCTACATCCGACCCTCGCCTGGTACCTCCCCTGTTGGGTTTGGTTCCGAGAGTTTCCTCGGGTCGGAATTCTGGCTGAGTCCGGGCTCGGCTCCTACCATTGCTATTTCTGTTGTTAGTTTCCTCGAAGAAGAAAGATCTTTGTCGCCTCCGAGATCCTCCCGACTGGGACTCATCCCATGATTCAATGTTGCGGTTGGATTCTTCAACATCCCTTAAGCGTGACATGAGTTGGTCTACCAAGTCTTCTTGTTGGGATGCGAAGCGGTCAGTCACTTCAGCCACAACCCTGTCGAGATCTGCCCTAGTAATTGCTGCCGGCTGTTCCATGGCGGGGGCTGTCGGATTTGCCTGATTTTCATCTGGTACTGCTGTTGGAACGGGATAACTCTCTTGATCTTGGGCCACTGGATCTGGAACACTGCTAGTTGCGATGTTCTTTCCTTTGTTAACATCTTTCCTCTGCCTGGAAGTCATGTTTTCGGAGCAATGAACGATGTTGTCGGGAAGAAGTTTAAGTGGGAGAAGCTGAAGCTTCTAGCTCGAGTTCTTGGTGAAAGCGCCAAAAATGTTTGCACAAAAAATGGGCAAACACCTCCAAGTCGTATGATTTAGTCGATTTAATGTTGTTCTTAGAGATTTGGGTTATTTACACAAATATGTAAAAAGCGGGGACTAAACTGTAAAAGACACACAGATTTATAGTGGTTCGGCCAGAATGTGCCTGCGTCCACTTTATATGTTATTCTCCTTTTCTGGTCAGATTACAAGTACAAAGCTTTTATTACAAGTATATGAAAGTTTTTTGAAAGTTCTATCCTTGCTTGAGCTCTCCAACTTGTCTTCCATTGTTGTACCCCTACCCCTCTATTTATAGAGTGAGGCTGGGGGTAGGGGTCTTGGATGTATATAACTTCTGGTGGGCCTGGGCTGATGTAATCTGGCCTGGCAATGTTGGTTCGGCAATGCCTTGGTCCGGTAGTGGTTGGAATGGCTTTGGTTCGACAGTGGTTGGTTCGGTAGTGGTTGGTCCGGCAGTGCCTTGTTAGCCTTGATTCGGTAGTGTGGTTCGGTGGTGGTTGGTCCGTCAGTGCCTTGTTAGCCTTGATTCGGTAGTGTGGTTCGGTGGTGGTGGAGTTGGCTATGGTTCGGTAGGGCTTTGGTTCGGTGGTGCAATGGTTCGGCTAGGTCTTGGAGGTGGGTTGGTTCGGCTAGGCCGTGGAGACGTGTTGGTTCGGTAATTAGTGGAGCAAGGATTGGTTTGGTGGTGGCCTCCCTCATCTTGGTTCGGTAGCACTGGTCTAGTGAAAACACGCCCAACACTAGGCTTTAGCTGGCTAACCTAGATTGTTTGCAAAGTCAGACACTTGTTATAGCCACTGATAGTCGACCTGCAGATTTCTATACTGTAACGACCCGTATTTTACGTGTCGATATATCGTAGAATTAACAGGTTGTTAGTGTTGTTTATGTTGTCTCTAGCCTGAGTCGTTTAGGAAGTTAATTCGTTAAGTGTTAAGTCGTGACCGAGTTAACTAAGACTTGGGTCGTGTTCGAGTTAAGAGACTATGAGTCGTGAGCGAGTTAGTTTGGGCACGAGTCAACTGTGTGCAAGGTAGCTAACGGGTTAAGGAGATATAGGAGATAACGACTCAGTGGGCCTAGGGTCTAAGTCGTACACGACTTAGTGGGATAGTGGTTAGGTCGCATGGATGTTGGCTTAAGAAGTGTGGCCGAGATAAGGGTTAGGTCGTGTACGAGTTAGTGGAAGTAACGACTTAAGGTTTTGGCCAACCCAGGAAGTTATACGACCTAAGGAGCTACGAGTTAAGAGGGGTAACGACCTATAGGCTTGTGCGAGTTAGCGAGTTAGGTGATGACTCATAGGGACCGACTCAAGGGGTTTAGGCGACTTAAGGATATGACCGACTCACGAGATGGTGGTTTAAGGGTTGGTGACCGACTTAAGAAAAACCGACTTAGGGCTTAGGTCGTGGGAAGTTGAGTCGGTGAGGCCATGGGTCGTGAGTCGTTTGACCGAGTTAGGGATAGGTTGAGTCATTTGTGTCATAGTTAGATCGCGACCGACTTATGTTGAGTCGGCTAGGTGTTAGGAGCAGGCCCTGTGTTAGATCGTGAGCGCTTGAGTCGGTAGGTCGGCTATATGGTTAAGGCACTTGCAGTTAAGTCGGCAGGATAGTTAAGTCGGTAGCAACCTAAGTAGGTCGGTGGCTTTTGTGTCGTATATCTGTTAGGTCGTTGGGTCGTGTCTGGGTTAAGTCGCGTGGGTGGCTTAGTGTTAGGACGGCCATGTGGGTTATGTGTTAGGTCGGCAGAGGTTAGGTCGGCAAGAGTTGGGTCGGCGACGATCTAAGGGGGACGGCCGAGCTAAGGGTGGTTCCAGCCTATAAATAGAGGGGTTCGGCTCACTTTTTGGCACCGGTTTTTGAAGCGACGAAGTGCTGCCATTTTGGGAACTCGACTACAACATTTCTTCATCTTCTTTTCTCCATTCCAATCTAGTTCTAACATCCATCCAAGATCGAAGATCGAGATCGAAGATCCAAGTGCCAAGGTTGAAGATTTTCATCCGAAGAAGCTAGATTTCACCGTTTCAAGTGAAATTTCTCCGGATCAAGCTCAAGTCCTCGCTGTCCAGATCTGAAGTTGATTGATTTTAGGTTGTTTTGGTGATTTGGTGAGTGGTAGTTATCTCTCACGCGGATCCAAAGGAGTATATTGGATTGGTAGCTTGTTTGAGTGTTAAAGTTAGAGATTTCATGCATTTTTCTTAGATCCAAGTCTAGATCCATTGTTTCCATAGATGTTTGTTTATGCAAGTTTGTTTAACAAGTGTTAGAGACAAAACCCATGTTTTATATTTGATAGATCTATGCTAAAAACCTATGAATCGTGCATGTTGGACTTTTGCTCATTTATTTACGAAATTGCCATTATAGTTAATATTGCTTATTAGATCTTGTTTGAATACTTGAATGTTTGGATGTATGATTGGTTTGATTGTTTCAAGTTAGCTTGTAGTTGATTTGGGACAAGATGGTTGAAGATGATTCAAAAGCTACGGAAGAAGGCTCTTGAATAGTGAAAGCTGCTTAAGGCATATGTAGCAGATGTTGAAGCTCATATGTATGGATTGGATGATGTTGAGATGGAACTTTGCCATGATGCGATGAGGAAAACCATGTTGTTGAGTTGAGACTTTGCTTTGATGCGATGAAGCGAAGTATGATGTGAGACTTGGCTTAATCCAGGCAGGGATCGTTCCAAGCATGTTGATAACTTGAAGGGTAGTTCAAGTTGGTTGATAATGGATTGTTCAAGGGGTAGCTTGAGCTTGCATGAGGATAGTCGTCGAGGAGGATGACTAGGAGGCTTGGATCTCATCGTTGTTGAAGGTTCTAACATACTCAAAAGCAAGAGTACATGGGGCGCCCATAACAACTACATGTAGGTAGTTGGGACACCCAAAAGACTACAGGTAGGTAGTCGAGTACTCTGGGCAAAGTAGATAAGTCCTAGGCACAAGGCAGTGTGCGGAGTTATGGTTAGAACCGGGGTTACCATTAGCCCTTGACGGATGGTCATTCAACTAACGGTGAAATCAAGGCAATGATAACAGTGATAGCCAGAGTCATGGATGTTTGGTTGTATTATCATTCGGCTTCAAGAGCGGTGTTTTCTGGGTGCTTATCTGATCTTGGTTTAGGCCTTGGGGGTTTGTATTTGGAAAATATCGTCCTTGACTCGAGTGGTTAATGTTTTACCTTAATTGTCTATGTTGTTATGCTTGCTTCTCCTTAGTATATGTCTGGGGCTATCACTGTAGAAAGAGGTGGAGTGGGATGGTTTGGTTCCTATTCCTTTTATCCTTTATGCTCTTTTGGTATGTTTGATAGTTAATCTACTGCTCACTAAGACTTTGTCTGACTCAAGGTTTTATGTCTCCTCTTATTACCTTGGGCTGTTCATCCATGTTGGGATGGGCAGACTAGGTAGCAGGTGGCAGGTGCTGTGCTTAGAGTTCTCCGCTGATGATGACGAAGACGAGCAGGAGGCTATGCATATTAGTTTTCTTACTATATGTACTGGGTGTTCCGCTGTTGTATCTGGTTGAGTGTTGTAGTGAGGCTTTGTTGTATGGATGATTCATTTGTTTGTATAAAACTGCTATGTTGCTTATATGATGATGTTATGTTCTATGGGGCTTCACTATACTATATTTCTCTATTATATTTTATCCATGCGCTGTGAGTTGTACGATAGAGATTCTGCGATTTTATTTTACCCTGACTATCGTCCATGGTTACCTTGCACACCTTTCAGCGCACTATTTCCTTGTTTTGGTGCGGGAGTCATGGGCGGTCGTCACATTTGGTATCAAAGCAAGGTTAATCGATTTTAGCCAACGCTCGCTGACGTAACTACGTACGAGAGACGTAATTGTATTTTGATGGATGATTACTATATATAATATAGTAGCTTAGAAGGATTTGAACTCCTTATGCAGTTGTTTCTTAAGGTGTTCTAATCATTCCTTTTTACAGATATTAAGGATGACTCGAAGTGAGAGACAAGCTGCGAGGGATAGCCGTGCTGCTAGGGAAGCTGTTGATTATGCTCCTATGTTTGAGGCCATGATGACTTCAATCATGAGGAGGATACCAGCTTCAGGATCATCTGTGGATGTGGGAGTTCAAGTCCAAGCTCCAAGACCGGTGGACTTTGCTAAGCTTTGCAAGGATTATACTTCTCTTGGAGGAAAAGCTTTCTTGGGGACGGAGACGACTATTGAAGTGCAGAGATGGATTGATGCTTGCAGAAGAATCTTTGGTGACCTAGGGATTGAGGATGCAACTAAGAGAAAGCTTGCATCGAGACAGCTTCAGGGAAGAGCTGCTGATTGGTGGAGTTCTATCACTATAGATACCCCAGAAGAAGAGATTACTTGGGAGCAGTTCCAAGTCAGATTTGAAGCCAAGTTCATCTCTACGGCTCAGAAGTCTGTCTTGTTTAAGAGGTTTGTAGAGCTCAAGCAAGGAGGGAGGCCTGTTCTTGAGTATATCTCTGAGTTCGAAGCTTTGTCTAAGTATGCCAGATCGTATATTGATTCTCCCTACCAGAAGAACGAAAAGTTTGTGACTGGTCTGGATGCTTATCTTGGGAGGCAGTTGGTGGATCATCTGGACGATCCATTTGAGAAGCTTGTGGAAAAAGCCCTTAGGCATGAGAGTTTGTTTCCTAGGGAAAGTTCTGTTGTTGCTGTAACTAGGGAAGGGTCTAAACCACAGCAGAGTGGCAATAAGAAGAGGAAGCAGCAGCAACAGAGGGGTAAGGATGGCCAGAAGAAGCCGAAGAGCGAAGTGACTTGCTATAACTGCCAGCAGAAGGGCCATCTTTACAAAGACTGTAAGAATCCCAAGGTGCCGGGAAAGTGTTACAACTGTGATAAGCTGGGACATATCAAGAAGGATTGCCCAGAGCCAAGGAGAGATAGGCAGATTGTGCAGGCCTATGCTTTGGGAGCTGTGCCGTCGTCTTCTAAAGCTCCTACTGTTGAGGAAAAGGGAAAGAGTGTGGTGGTTCAAGGTACTCTTTCTATTTGTGGTGTTCCAGTTAGAGTGTTGTTCGATACTGGAGCGTCGCATTCTTTTGTTTGTGATGATTTGGTAGGCCGGTTAGGTTTGAAACCGGATATTGTTGATAGACCATTGGTTGTGACTAATCCAGTGGGGGGTTCGTCATGTTTGTGTATGATATGCCGTGGTCTAGTTGTGTCGAGTCATGATTGCTCATTTGTTTGTGATTGCTTTGTTCTGAACTTTGCGGGGTTCGGAATTATTTTGGGTATGGACTGGCTTAGGAAGTATGCGGCTAGGATTGATTGTGAGAGGCTTGAGGTGACAGTCGGGAATGTGGAAGGGCGAAAGGTTGTGATACGATGTAAGCATGAAGAAGGCGTCTTCATGAGCTTCATGTATTCGCTGGTTGTTCCACGGGATGGACTGTCATCGGTGCCTATTGTGAATGGATTTGAGGACGTCTTTGACGAAGTCAAAGGGTTGCCGCCGCATAGGGAGATCGAGTTTCGTATCGATCTAGTTGAGGGAGCCAGACCTGTTGTGATGCCTCTTAGGCGGATGGCACCGAGGGAGCAGCAAGAGCTGAAGGTGCAAGTTGATGACCTTTTGCAGAAAGGATTCATTCGGAGAAGTGTATCCGAATGGGGTGCGCCGGTTGTGTTCGCAACCAAAGCGGATGGATCGTTGAGGTTGTGTGTCGATTATCGTGAGCTGAATAAGGTGACTAAGAAGAACAAGTATCCATTGCCGAGAATAGATGACTTGTTTGATCAGCTTCACGAGGCTAAGGTGTTTTCTCAGATGGATTTGGCAACGGGATTTCACCAGTTGAGAGTGGCGAAGGATAGTGTGCCGAAGACTGCTTTCAGGACACCATCCGGGTTTTATGAGTGGCTGGTAATGCCGTTTGGGTTGACTAACGCGCCAGCATATTTTGTGGATCTTATGAATAGAGTATTCAGAGATCAGTTGAATAAGTTCGTGCTTGTGTTCGTGGATGATATTTTGGTTTATTCCAGAACTGAGGGAGAGCACAAGATGCACTTGAGAATTGTTTTGGAAATCTTACGGAAACATCAGCTGAAGGCTAAGTTTTCGAAGTGTCACTTCTGGAAGAATGAAGTGAGGTTCTTAGGCCATGTTATCTCTGGAAATGGAATAGCGGTTGACCCCGCTAAGGTGGCAGCGATCCAGGATTGGGTTAGACCTAAGAATGCATCTGATGTGAGAAGTTTTCTGGGATTAGCAGGATATTATCGTCGGTTTATCAAAGACTTTTCCAAGATAGCTGCACCGTTAACAGGATTGACGAAAAAGAACCAAGTGTTCAGATGGGATGATAAGTGTGAGCAAGCTTTCGTAATCCTGAAAGAGCGACTGACGAGTGCTCCTGTTTTGACTATTCCAAGTGGGAATGATGAGATGGTGGTCTACACCGATGCATGTGGCACTGGACTAGGAGCGGTGCTAATGCAGAGGGATAAAGTTGTTGCGTATGCTAGTCGACAACTGAAGCCGCATGAAAGGAACTATCCGACTCATGATTTGGAGTTAGCGGCGATTGTGTTTGCTTTGAAGATGTGGAGACATTACCTATTGGGAGTTAGATTTGAGTTATTTACAGATCATAAGTCGTTGAAGTATCTGTTCTCCCAAAAGGATTTGAATCTTCGACAGCAACGGTGGTTAGAGTTTCTAGCATCATATGATTTTGGTATAGCCTATACTCCGGGAAAAGGTAACGCAGTGGCTGATGCGTTAAGTCGAAGACATGCAGGATTGGGAGCCATGTTTTCGGAATGGAAGAGTCTCGAGTATTTGGCTGGATTTGATTTCAGGCCTAGATGTGAATTGGAACCTGAGATGTTGGCAAACTTGTCGATAAGACCTACTCTTGTGGAAAGGATTGGCGAGAGTCAAAAGAGAGATGATAAGCTTGTCAAGATTATCTGTGATTTGGAATTCGGATTGGATCCAGAGAAGGATAAAGGATTCGAGGTCGATCGAGAGGGTTGGCTTAGAAAACAAGGACGACTAGTTGTTCCCGATATAGATGGATTGAGAGATGAAGTTCTGAAGGAAAGTCATCACTCGAAGTTGACGATTCACCCAGGTGGAAATAAGATGTATCGGGATATGAAGAGAACCTACTACTGGGAAGGTATGAAGAAGGATGTTGGAAATTTTATTTCCAAGTGTATGAACTGCCAGTTGGTGAAAGCTGAGCAGAAGAAGCCTAGTGGATTGCTTCAGCCATTGGAGGTTCCTACATGGAAGTGGGAGCAAGTGTCGATGGATTTTATCGATGGTCTACCTAGGACAAGAGCGGGAAATGAAGGGATCTGGGTCATTGTAGATCGTTTGACTAAGAGTGCAAGATTCATTCCTGTTCGATCGACTAGGACTGCATCGAAGTTGGCTGAGCTGTATGTGAAGTGGATTGTTCGATTCCATGGTGTTCCGAAGAGTATAGTGAGCGATCGAGACCCATTGTTCACTAGTGGATTTTGGAAGAGCTTCCAGGAAGTTTTGGGAACTGAGTTGTGTTTGAGTACAGCTTATCACCCTCAAACAGATGGTCAGACTGAGAGAGTCAACCGAGTTTTGGAAGATCTTCTTAGAGCATGTGTTTTGGACTTCGGAGGATCATGGGAAGATCACCTTCATTTGGTGGAGTTTGCTTATAATAACAGTTATCAGTCGAGTATTGGTATGGCACCATATGAGGCATTATATGGAAGACCGTGTAACTCTCCGACATGTTGGTTGGAAACTGGAGAAAAGCTGATACTTGGGCCAGAGATGATTCGACAGACTTCGGATTGTATAGAGATCATTCGGCAACGAATGAAGGCAGCCCAAGATCGTCAGAAAAGTTATGCCGATAATCGTCGTAAGGATTTGGAATTCGACGTGGGCGATATGGTTTTTGTGAAGATTTCTCCATTGAAGAATGTTATTAGGTTTGGGAAGAAAGGAAAGTTGACTCCAAGATTTGTTGGACCATTCCCGATTATCGAGCGAATTGGAAAACTCGCTTATAGATTGGAGTTACCAGAAAAGATGGCGGGTGTGCACAATGTTTTTCATGTATCTTATCTACGGAAGTATGTGCACGATCCAACTACAGTGGTTTCTGCTGATAGCTGTGAAGACTTGGAGGTTGATCCAGTTATTTCGAGACCTCGTAAGCCGCTTCGTATTGTTAAAACCGATACGAAACAGCTTAGGAGGAAGACGATTACGTTGTTCAAGGTACAATGGAGTGATGATGTCAACGACTGTACGTGGGAGGAGGAAGAGAGGATGAAGGCAGCTCATCCAGAACTCTTCGAGGTATGGCCCTAAGGTGTCGTGGCATCTCATGAATTTGTAACTTGATTCCTATCTTAGAATTCTGCATGCTAGGCTAGAATTGGATGCATGGTTTGTTGATTGCTATGGATGGTAAGCATGCGGAATATCTTTGGTTGTTGTTGTTTGTTTGGAATTTCGGGGGCGAAATTCCTAAGGGGGAGAGAATGTAACGACCCGTATTTTACGTGTCGATATATCGTAGAATTAACAGGTTGTTAGTGTTGTTTATGTTGTCTCTAGCCTGAGTCGTTTAGGAAGTTAATTCGTTAAGTGTTAAGTCGTGACCGAGTTAACTAAGACTTGGGTCGTGTTCGAGTTAAGAGACTATGAGTCGTGAGCGAGTTAGTTTGGGCACGAGTCAACTGTGTGCAAGGTAGCTAACGGGTTAAGGAGATATAGGAGATAACGACTCAGTGGGCCTAGGGTCTAAGTCGTACACGACTTAGTGGGATAGTGGTTAGGTCGCATGGATGTTGGCTTAAGAAGTGTGGCCGAGATAAGGGTTAGGTCGTGTACGAGTTAGTGGAAGTAACGACTTAAGGTTTTGGCCAACCCAGGAAGTTATACGACCTAAGGAGCTACGAGTTAAGAGGGGTAACGACCTATAGGCTTGTGCGAGTTAGCGAGTTAGGTGATGACTCATAGGGACCGACTCAAGGGGTTTAGGCGACTTAAGGATATGACCGACTCACGAGATGGTGGTTTAAGGGTTGGTGACCGACTTAAGAAAAACCGACTTAGGGCTTAGGTCGTGGGAAGTTGAGTCGGTGAGGCCATGGGTCGTGAGTCGTTTGACCGAGTTAGGGATAGGTTGAGTCGTTTGTGTCATAGTTAGATCGCGACCGACTTATGTTGAGTCGGCTAGGTGTTAGGAGCAGGCCCTGTGTTAGATCGTGAGCGCTTGAGTCGGTAGGTCGGCTATATGGTTAAGGCACTTGCAGTTAAGTCGGCAGGATAGTTAAGTCGGTAGCAACCTAAGTAGGTCGGTGGCTTTTGTGTCGTATATCTGTTAGGTCGTTGGGTCGTGTCTGGGTTAAGTCGCGTGGGTGGCTTAGTGTTAGGACGGCCATGTGGGTTATGTGTTAGGTCGGCAGAGGTTAGGTCGGCAAGAGTTGGGTCGGCGACGATCTAAGGGGGACGGCCGAGCTAAGGGTGGTTCCAGCCTATAAATAGAGGGGTTCGGCTCACTTTTTGGCACCGGTTTTTGAAGCGACGAAGTGCTGCCATTTTGGGAACTCGACTACAACATTTCTTCATCTTCTTTTCTCCATTCCAATCTAGTTCTAACATCCATCCAAGATCGAAGATCGAGATCGAAGATCCAAGTGCCAAGGTTGAAGATTTTCATCCGAAGAAGCTAGATTTCACCGTTTCAAGTGAAATTTCTCCGGATCAAGCTCAAGTCCTCGCTGTCCAGATCTGAAGTTGATTGATTTTAGGTTGTTTTGGTGATTTGGTGAGTGGTAGTTATCTCTCACGCGGATCCAAAGGAGTATATTGGATTGGTAGCTTGTTTGAGTGTTAAAGTTAGAGATTTCATGCATTTTTCTTAGATCCAAGTCTAGATCCATTGTTTCCATAGATGTTTGTTTATGCAAGTTTGTTAAACAAGTGTTAGAGACAAAACCCATGTTTTATATTTGATAGATCTATGCTAAAAACCTATGAATCGTGCATGTTGGACTTTTGCTCATTTATTTACGAAATTGCCATTATAGTTAATATTGCTTATTAGATCTTGTTTGAATACTTGAATGTTTGGATGTATGATTGATTTGATTGTTTCAAGTTAGCTTGTAGTTGATTTGGGACAAGATGGTTGAAGATGATTCAAAAGCTACGGAAGAAGGCTCTTGAATAGTGAAAGCTGCTTAAGGCATATGTAGCAGATGTTGAAGCTCATATGTATGGATTGGATGATGTTGAGATGGAACTTTGCCATGATGCGATGAGGCAAACCATGTTGTTGAGTTGAGACTTTGCTTTGATGCGATGAAGCGAAGTATGATGTGAGACTTGGCTTAATCCAGGCAGGGATCGTTCCAAGCATGTTGATAACTTGAAGGGTAGTTCAAGTTGGTTGATAATGGATTGTTCAAGGGGTAGCTTGAGCTTGCATGAGGATAGTCGTCGAGGAGGATGACTAGGAGGCTTGGATCTCATCGTTGTTGAAGGTTCTAACATACTCAAAAGCAAGAGTACATGGGGCGCCCATAACAACTACAGGTAGGTAGTTGGGACACCCAAAAGACTACAGGTAGGTAGTCGAGTACTCTGGGCAAAGTAGATAAGTCCTAGGCACAAGGCAGTGTGCGGAGTTATGGTTAGAACCGGGGTTACCATTAGCCCTTGACGGATGGTCATTCAACTAACGGTGAAATCAAGGCAATGATAACAGTGATAGCCAGAGTCATGGATGTTTGGTTGTATTATCATTCGGCTTCAAGAGCGGTGTTTTCTGGGTGCTTATCTGATCTTGGTTTAGGCCTTGGGGGTTTGTATTTGGAAAATATCGTCCTTGACTCGAGTGGTTAATGTTTTACCTTAATTGTCTATGTTGTTATGCTTGCTTCTCCTTAGTATATGTCTGGGGCTATCACTGTAGAAAGAGGTGGAGTGGGATGGTTTGGTTCCTATTCCTTTTATCCTTTATGCTCTTTTGGTATGTTTGATAGTTAATCTACTGCTCACTAAGACTTTGTCTGACTCAAGGTTTTATGTCTCCTCTTATTACCTTGGGCTGTTCATCCATGTTGGGATGGGCAGACTAGGTAGCAGGTGGCAGGTGCTGTGCTTAGAGTTCTCCGCTGATGATGACGAAGACGAGCAGGAGGCTATGCATATTAGTTTTCTTACTATATGTACTGGGTGTTCCGCTGTTGTATCTGGTTGAGTGTTGTAGTGAGGCTTTGTTGTATGGATGATTCATTTGTTTGTATAAAACTGCTATGTTGCTTATATGATGATGTTATGTTCTATGGGGCTTCACTATACTATATTTCTCTATTATATTTTATCCATGCGCTGTGAGTTGTACGATAGAGATTCTGCGATTTTATTTTACCCTGACTATCGTCCATGGTTACCTTGCACACCTTTCAGCGCACTATTTCCTTGTTTTGGTGCGGGAGTCATGGGCGGTCGTCACATATACTAGCAAAGAGTACATCATCGATATGGTCAAGTGGTTGATGGAGGAAAGTAGAGGTAGGAAAAGTGATGATTGAGGTTCTGCACCAAGCCGAACACTATTCACCGAAAAAAATCTAAGAGAAAATTATCCCAAGAAGTTTACTATACATACCATGCCATCTTACAATGGGATGACATACCCTAAACAGCACTTGTACAAATATGATTGGCATATGGATGAAGCTAGAACTACAAATGTCGTTCGTTGCCGATGTTTTCCCTATTTTCCTTGAAGGGGTAGCTTCTATGTGGTATACTGGACTTCGATAGGGATCCATTTCTACCTTTGACGAATTGGGAGAAGAATTCCTAGAATAATTTAGATTCCATACTACAAGACCAAACTAGATCATTTTTGGCATGCATCACAATGATTATTAACATCAAAACTTATTTTAGGAAGACCCATAACTAGATCATCTATTGCAATTTTAGATAGGTGTTTGAAACTAAAATGATCAAACCTTTTGTGCCAAATCCAAGGATCAAAGCTAAAAGATATAAATTATCATTTGATAATTTCATACTTAATATATGTATATGTTTCTTTTCCTAATGCTTTCAAAGATAATGTTTGACTTATTATTTTCAATATGACATTTATCTTTTGCAAATTTAATTTTGAAACCCTTATCACATAATTGACTAATACTTAACATGTTATTTTTTTAGTTCCTAACTAAAAAAAATTAAAAATGGTAGGAGTTTTAGAGTTACCGACATTGCCGTTGCCAATCACTTTCCTTTTAAGTTTTCTCCAAAACCGACTGATCCACCGTCTTTGTAAATGATATTCTTCAACATATCCGGATTTCCAGTCATGTGCCTTGAGCATCCACTGCCTAATATTCATTTATCCTTTTTGATTTGTAAAGTTTGATCATCAGGTGTATGTTCATTAAAATCCATGTAACATATCTGTTCTTGCAATTTATATCTTTTCAAAAGATCAAGTGGCTTTTCATAAAGAATGGATGCGAATTTATGGAATAATGCCATGTTGATTTTGCTAAATTTCTTTTTAAAAATAGAGTAAAAAAATATAATCAATAAATTTTGCATTTATAACTTTTCAGAAATCAAATAATGATTACTTTTGAAAACCCAAGCTCTGAAGCCAAATGTTAGTTTACAGAATATGGATCCTAAGGCTAATATAACATTAGAGGGGGTGAATAATGTTTACTGATTTTTATGAATCTTTTTAAATTTTTAAGATTATAATTAAACAACACAGAATCAATAATCACAAATGCAAACAAAGTCAGATATATATGCAGTGAAAATAAAAAAGTAAAGAGTTTGAAAGATCACACCAAGAATTTTTATACTGGTTTGGAGTTACCTTACATCTAGTCACATACAATTTCTTGTACATATTTCTTTTTAAATACTAAAGAATTACAATCTCGATTTCAAGGCAACATACATACTCTCCAGATTTTTCGAGCTCTGGGTACATTCAGCGGACTAGAACGGGACACCAACACACCCACTTGGATTTAAATGGGACACTAAGCAAACCAACTTGATTAAATGGGATACAAGCACGCTAACTTGGATTTGAGGGACACCAAGCATACCTAAGAGTATAAGAGTATGTTTTAAGAGAATCTACAAACTCAATTTCTTGATCTTGAGTACAAATGGTCATATAACCTCTTAAATAGCACTTAGATCTCGTTTTACGTAATAGAGATGAGAGAGATCGAAAAGTAATTGATAGAGAATCAAATCAATAGAGTTTGAATTTAATTCTAATTTGATTTGTGAATATTTTGAGTAGATTTTGTTATAGAAATCAAGATAGTAAAAGAGGAAAGAAAGAACGATAATTTGGTTAAAAAATTCGTTGGTAAAACCTCCTATTTTAAAGTAACAAAGATCATGTCCAACCACGAAGAGATATGATGAAAAGACACTTCTATTCAAATTTGAATTTTGAAATTTTTGGCTTGTATATCGATATATGCTATAAGAGTGTGTCGACATACCCTTTGTATTTTTGGAAAAACACTTTATAAAAATTGCTTTGAAAATATTATGCTTTGTAAAATATTTTGAAACTTTGTACAATCATCTAAATATAGTTTGTACATATTTTAATCATATCTGAACTTTAAAATTATTTTGAAATATTTTTAAATATGTAAAAGATTTAAATATGAATTGCTTCTAAAAATAATGTATATAAAGTATAAGTAAATATATATTTAAAATCAAAGTTATATTATACTGACAAACATTTAGAATTCATAAAACTAGAACTATAAAAAAAAAATAGATTTAAAATTATATCTAAAGTATTTAAAATATAAAATACTTAAAAAATTAATTAATCAAAATATAGTAATCTTGTAAGTAAAATCAAAAGTTATAAATCATATTAAGGCCATTTTGAAAGATCATTTTAAAAATATAGACTCTCTGAAATACTTTTTGAAATTTAGAATATTTGAAAACCATTTAAAATCCGAGAATAGTTTTTGAAACCTTTCGGGAAAATGAAGAGAGATATCAAAGAAGTGCTAACAGGTATATATGACTACATTACTTATCTGGATATCTTGAAACTTTAATACTCATGAGTCTTCAATCTCCGACTCTTGAATCTCTATATCAGTCTCTGGAATATGCTCTAGATATTGTACAGTCTTCTTATTCAACACCTGTCTGATATCGACAAGCACCATTGACCAAGTGGTTAAGGGATTCGGCTTTGGCGTGAGATGTCACAAGTTCAAAACTTACGTAGCGTGATTCGAACGATTATTGACATGTGATATGTTTTCCCAGTGACATGTTGTATATAAAGTACCATTTCAAAAAAAATCTATCTAATATCTTGCACTATATACTATATGTAACTTGATAAAAAAACATTAGTTTCTATATTTTATATGATGTCATATGGTTGTTGTCATCAAAACTAATGCCTAAGGTACTAAAAATGTAAATACTTTCGCAAGTGCGACACACTGAAAACATTGTGAACCCTCGCCAACATTTTAGGAAGCTCCACTATGTAAGCTAACTTACATACTCTTCCCAAAATCAGAAAAGGCCATACAAACTCAATGCCAACTTTCATGAACTACCAAACTTCATAACGTATCTAAGTTGTGAAACTTTCATAAAAACCATGTTGCCCATTGCGAACTCCAATTCTATGTATCTCATGTCATCATATGTTTTCTGCATATCCTGCACTGTCTTCATCGTTTTATGGATCAAATCCGCTTTCTCCAAAGTTTCTCTAATCATGTCTAACCCAAGAATGATTTTACTGTAGTGTCCTACCCAAGGTGGAGATTTTCATTGCCTCCAATACAACGCCTCGAAAGATGTAATTTCAGTACTTTCCTTATAGTAGTTATTATATACAAATTCTACTGACGACGAGTGATTATTCCAAAAAGCTCCAACGTTAAAAATACCATCTGCGGAGAATCTTCAGATACCCGATTCTCCCTCTACGTCTATATGTTTGTCTATGGGTGATAGGCCGTACACAAATTCAGTTTAGCACATAAGGGCTCATGAAGACTCCTTTAAAACTCACTAGTGAAAAGTGGATCTTGATTATTAACTATACTAAAAGGAACTTCATGTAGTCGAACCACTTCCATCACATACAAGGTCGCTAAAGATGCAGATGACCTTGTACTCCTAATTGGAACAAAATGAGAACATTTGGATAACCGATCAATGATGACCCAAACACTATCATTCCCCTTCTACTTCTAGGTAGTCCATTAATAAAATCCATACATATATTCTTCAATTTCTGCTATGGAAGAACCAACAAATGCAATAATCCAACATGCTTCTTCTACTCCTCCTTTTCTCTTTGGCATGTTACACAGTAGGAAACAAACTCTACTACATGTCTTTTCATACTTTGCCACTAGAATACTCTCTTCATATCATGATACATTTTGTCATCGCATGGATGAATGGTCATCTTAGAACAATGAGACTCTGTTTGTACCATGTCAATCAATTCCTTAACAAGAGGGAGGCACAATCTACCATCTCTCCTCAGCCATCTTCTCAAATCAATGGAGCAACCATCCAAATGACTCGAATATTCTCCCCAATTCATCTTCTCAAAGATATCCATTAACTCTGACATGAACCAATATGGTCTATAAGTGAAGGCATAATATCTAAAGTAGTTAGTAGCCTCAATGTATTAACCGATGAAGGTAAAAAATTAAATGTAGAAATGAACTCTGAATGCTTCTATTCTAAAAACATAGGACTTAGCATCCCATGCTTCCTACTCAAGGCACCACCTACCATATAAGATACCCAATCATACGAAGCCAAGAACTCTATCCACCACTACTGCCTTAAATTTAGATCTTTGTGGAAGAACAAATAATTTAAAGATTTATGGTCTGGAATAATTATATTGCTCCTCTAAAAGATAAGGCATCCACGGTAGTAAGGGAGAGGATAATAACTACCAAATCAAGATAATAAGCTAGATAGTTTCTCTAATGAACATTCAGTTGTCGACTAGCACGACAAATTACCCTACCCTCCTACACAGACATAGCTTCCAATCCTATTCCACAAGCATTGCTATATACTATGAATGCTTTCGAACCATCTGGGACTAGTGAAATAGGTGCACTAGTTTATAACTCCTTCACTTTAAAAAAAGCCTTCTTATATTTTGAGTTCCATAAGAAAACCAAATTTCTTGGTAAGGCGTGTCAGTGTTGCGAAACTTTTAGCAAAGTACTTAATGAATTTCATATGATAGCCAGCCAAACCAAAAAACTTCTTACCTCCGTAGATTTTCTGGGTACATGCCAACCCTATACTACGACGACTTTACTAGAACGGATTGATAGTCCATGCTTTAAAACAACATGCCCTAGAAAGTGAACCTTCTTTTGTCAAAAATGAAATCTGAAATTTTTCTCCTTTAATTTATGTTTATGGTGAGTATTGAGCACTTCTATTGTATGCAACTTGTGCTCTTTCTTGCTCATCGAATATACAAGTATATCAATAACAAATACAACTAGAACTTATTCAGCAAGCCTCTAAAGAATCAACGCATGAGGTCAATAAAATATATTGGTACATTGGTCAGTCCAAACGACATGGCTAATCGCTCATAGAATCTGACAAGGGTTCAAAAATCTGTTTTCTGAGTATTATCCTTGAATACACGTAGCTGGTGGAATATGGTAGTCAAGTCAAGTTTTAGAGAATACATGTGCTCTAAATAACTGATGAATATGATCATATATATATGGCATATGCACACAATTATTTAATTCATATAATCAAAATACTCACTTGATTCATAATGCATTTTTGATGGAAATAAACAATGGGATGGTCTCATGGTCCAAATATTTTGTCCATTTCTTAAGTTAGGTATACAAAGAAAATGAAATTTCTAGTTTTGTTACCACCTTTATTTTCTAGAAAAAATTATATTGCTATTGTTGAATCTTTATTGCACAAAGAAAAGAGTGTTGTTCGGTGTATAATGAACACTATATAAAGCTATAATATTCAACAAAAATCTTAATTTGCAATATTCTCGCCCACATGCATCAATTTCCTTTCTTAGTTTGCATTCAATTTAAGATATAACCTAATATCCTACTGCTTTCAATGCACAAATGAGCCATCATTTACTTTAGATATATTTATATATAAATATAATTAGCTTTTATCAATGCAAAAATCTCAAAGTTGTGCTCTTTCGAAAAGTGTCATTTTTTCTATCATCAACAAGTTTACAACCCATAAGTATGGTGTTTTGGTTATATGTTTCACTTTTTCTTTTTTTGTATTAGTGAATACATATTGTCAGTTTCTTTTACTCCTTACTAGTTTATGGTTACTTAAATAAAAATGATTTTGAAATTATTCTAGAAAAAGATGACCATGACCATTTCAACATCCTCCTTTCAACTAAATTAAATAATATCACATTTAGTATAGACTGATCGGTTTTCTTTAATTCTTTTATTCATATTACAGACTTAACCACTTATTTTAAACCTTGTTCTTAGAAGGAAAAAATTCTTTAAATGTTTATGTTTGTAGATATAATCATGGACTGATATTTGGTTGTGCAACAAAGATATTTTATTTAATATATTCATGTGTACATGATTTGCAGAAGAGAAAAAAAAATTTGTGTTTGTAGGTATAACCTTGGTACGATATTTGGTTGTGCAACCAAAGATCTTTTGTTTAATGCCTTCATATGTACATGATTTATAAAAGAGAAAAAATGTTTATGTTTGAAACTGCACATGTACATCTGGAATATAATGGATATGAACAAGTAAAATATCTTATTTTACCAACATATGTTCATAATGTTTTTATTTTAGAGCCTGTTTCTTTCTATGATTGCATTTTTGCTGTTAAGGTATTTAACTTGTACAATTTGCAGTATTATTGTCATAATCTAGATTCCTATTAAGAAACTATATGTAGGGCTTTCAGTTTCATTGGTTCCCTTCCAAATAACAACTATTGTACATGTTCTTACCACGAACTACAATGAAGGAAGATGGGCAGTGCTTGAAGTCACAACACCGAACCGGACCTGAGACCTACGTCCAGGGGAATCATTGGAAAAACTGAAATACCGCACCGAAGATTGGGGCAGTACAAACCGTGTTAAGCTGACCGCATCTTTGAAATCCACATTTTATCAATACCTATAGAAACTGGTATGCTCTAGTGCATACTGAGGGTAGCTTAGACAGTGCCGCATAGGGCTAAAAGCATACCAAAGAGGCTATATACAGGGCCACTTAGAATATCCTTTAACACAGAACCAAACCTACAGGTAAGCAACAAGTGTGAAGTTCTTCCTCTCTCATTGGCAATCTAAATGTACTTGCAAAGTACGCAGCTTAAAATACACCTAGCTTAAATCACAAATAGTTTCAAGCACATTCTAGGCATATGTCAAGTCAACCCTCGGAGCAGTATTACTCCATTCCTACTTGACATGATGTCAAGTCCAGCAAAATCAACGAGGTATTAGCAAGGTTGCATAACCTAGGCCACTGTACCTCTTCATATGCATCAAAACCATAACATCACGTGCTGGTCGACATAGACACAACAAGGTCGATGAGTAACAACAAATGTCTATTTGAAAGCCCACAAGTAAGGTCAAGTTAAATTTGAATTTTCTCGCTACAATTTCAAATATTCCCGCTCTAATTTTAGGAATTCCCTTTTCTATTCAAACTTCCAACCAAAGACATGTCAGTAATCCCGTCACGTCAAATGGACGATACTGATGGTTGACATCTGACAAAATCCAAGGGCTGAGGCACAATGGCGAGAATGATATTCTAGTAACCCCGTGCCTTTCACGACTATAAAAAGAAAAGCACTATAGCATGAAAGGGGCCTTTTTTATCTTCGAACATTTTTCTCTTTTTTGGAAACCTTTAAGGTTCAACTAGCCTTCTTCCATGAAATTCTGTACCAAATCAACATTACAACAAAAACAGCCTTTTGCAACTGTCAAAAACAGTTGTAATAGATCTATTACAACGTGCAGTCTTCTGTCGTTATATCCGAAGTTGTAATAGAGCTCTATCATTTTACAACAGTTTTCGACAGTTGTAAAATATTTTTTTACAACTCCCTAAAACAGTTATAAAAAACTGCTTACAACTGCTTAAAGCAGTTGTAAAAAAAAAATTTACAACTAATTTTGACGGTTGTAAAAAAATTTACAGCAGCAACTGACTGTTGTAAAATATTTTTTTACTGCTGCTACTGGCAATTTTAAAGACTTTTTTACAACTGCTATTGGCAGTTATGATAAAAGGAATTCAAAATAAAAAAAATTCTAAACACCTTTTGCCACTAAAGCAAGCAACGGATAAGCATAAATAATAATAGAATAAAAATAACAGTACTCTATAAGTAATTCAACTATTACATTGTTATTATCTGCAAAACTAATATATCAAACTAACCAAACAACTAAATCAGACCAAAACAAAACAATACATTATTTTTCAATCTCTCGTACATACCGATCTTTTTGTACCAATGATTAGGTTACATTTACCTTTATGTGCCAACATATTTTGATACAACAAAGTAGGTATAATTTAATTTTAAACTATAATGCCCAAACAAGCTCGTGCATTGATTACCAGAATAATGTACATCAGCATTGTTGGAGGTTTTTTGCACCAATCAACAGATCCCACTTGTACAAACCTTGTGACAAGATGCAAAATGAGAGTTCAATTACTAATAAATTGTTTGCTCTATATCATTTAGATCCAACTACTAATAAATTGATCATATCATGCAATTGTAATCACTGCCTGATGATACAGTAACGTCTAGCTTCCTTCTCATGATTTGGTTGTGCAAAAATGGCTCTGTTATTACCAATAGATAATAAAAGTGGACTCATGGCTAGAATATAAAAGCTTTACTCGAAGTTACACTCTAAATGGGCGTGCCATAATACCGATTAGACTATGAGCTTGTTTTCCTGTGCTGCCAGTAGTGTTAATGTAGATATCCATTCCGATTTGCATGGAAAAACATTCAATTCTGATTTGGGGAAATGCACTTGAGTCTCTCAAGCTTATTTGGTAATTGCCAAGCCTATTAAAATGATACGGCTTCTTCACTAGGAATGAATACATCACCTGCATAAATAATCAGGCAACATAAGCTACGGATTTTTGTTTTGTAAGGTGGTTAACCGATGATAACCACTTAGAGTTTTTGTTTGCAATAAGTAAAGAAAAGTTATGTTCGTTGAGGTTGAAAATTGAACAATATAAAACCTAGAAGAAAGACTATTTTATGTTTTGTCATCGATGAGCATTTTTACAGATATAGCAATCATCATTTAACAAATTTTACATTTCAAAACTAGAAAATAAATTGCAAAGGCGTCGTAGATTGAAAAAACATATTAGCAGACAAGTCACCTTCATTCTAAATTAATTTCTACATGGATGTTTGCCTTTTATTATATTAATATAATATTTTATATCTATGATCTTGGTCTGAATTTATTTGAGAATGGTTTTGCAAATAAGAAAGATAGTGTTTGAACAAAAGCAGCAGTATGGGTGAAGAATTACCCGATCCTGAGCTCAACCATTTAGCTATAAAGCTTCGAAAAGCAAAGAGCTAGAAGGGAAGCGTGTACTCTTGCTATTATCTATTGTAGAAACTGGATTGCAAAGTATTCAGCCATCCAAACAACCATTATCAAAGCTTGGGAATTACTAGCATATGAGTACTGATCTAACAATCCTGCCATTATTACACACAACATTGATTATTCTATTAACATTGCAAGCAAACTAAGAAAATAATTATAACAGCTGTTAATTATAAATATGCATACCTTATAAATGGTGTCCAAATAGATTGAATGGATTCAAAGCGATCAAAATATTCACTTGGAAAAGCTGATAAATATTCGGTACCAGTTATATTTTGACAGCCAGAAAGTGAATTCACCAATGTTGTATTCTGTAGTAAAGAGTGTCATTATGTGTACTCACCCACATTAGCGCCTCAAACTGCCTTAATGATGCAGTTTTCTTAAGCCAGTGTTCAGCCACCTCCTCAAACTGCCTTGCTGCTTGCTTCGAAAAGTGCTCACCACATTGTTATGTCTGCTACTGAGATCCCTAATGGATAGTTTAGTTCACAGCATCATGGACAGCCTTCAGATGCTGATACTACACAAGATCAACATGAGTTGCTGCACCCAAAACAAACAGTGTGTTCATTGCCTGCATGGGAGAAAAACAACATACGTGAGAATGTTTACATATAAATTGTAGAAACTCTTGAAGCTTTCAACAAAATTCAAAAGTCTACTTCACTTTTGAGATCAAATTTCACTAAACTTTCTAGTTCTACATATGAATCATGTTTTATTATCTTGTATCTGCTGTGTCTATTTTCAATTGTTCCATTCAATGGTTCCTACGTTTTGTTCATTTAGAATTTTATATATATATGTGTGTGTGTGTGTGTGTGTGTGTGTGTGTGTGTGTGTGTAATTAAAATACAGAAAGAAATTTGTTAAAAAAGCATTTTATTATTTAACAAATTATTGCTATAAAATTGCGTAAACAAAAAAAAACTAGTCAACAAATATTAGGCATGAATCCTATACATTAAGTGTCATACAAACCATGCCTAAGTTATATTAGAACCCTCAAAATATTGATATGGTCCTGAAAAAATGCAACTGCATTAAACAATTGTCAAATGCTAAATACATAAGATTTAAAAGATTACCAATTGCTAGTTTTAAAAGG
Source organism: Allium cepa (assembly GCA_030765085.1). Classification (NCBI taxonomy): domain Eukaryota; kingdom Viridiplantae; phylum Streptophyta; class Magnoliopsida; order Asparagales; family Amaryllidaceae; genus Allium; species Allium cepa. The sequence continues at coordinate 906,852,384 of CM060938.1, read as the reverse complement.
TATATATATGCTAAGAAGACTATGTATATGTAATTGTAGTTTAAAACCTTAGCTTTCTGATTAATTTAACGCTAAATATATTTAATTCAGAAAATAACTATACATAATTTGTTTAAAGCTGACCTGATGTTTCGGTTCAAAATGTAAAGTTTAAATAGTTTAAGGTCAATTTGCTCTAATATTTTAGAAGATTTGTAATAATTTAATGCTAGTTGCATTTTTCAGGAAAATAACAATTGGTTTAATGCTAATGTGCTACAACATTTTTAAAAATAACTTACATCTTCTTGAAAGTGAGGTATTGCATAGTCTAATAAGGTTATGTCAATCTCTAAGGACAAAAATGTAGAGGGAAATCAACAAACACAAGTAGTTGAAAGCCATAAAGGATCATCATCGTTGGAACAGATAATCACTTATTCAGTGAGAAAATCATCATTGACCCTGCCTGAACAAACTTCCTTTGGTTTCTTTGCATCGAAATCAAATGACATAAACTCTTAGCGGCTAATTCTCTGACTTCAGAAGATTTATTTTCCAGTAATTTCACAAGTTCATTAATGAATCCTAAGTTACCCATTTCTCTTTTAGCCTCTTCAGAGGTGAAGCATAACTTAGACAGTAACTTTAAAGCAGATTCCTAAACCAATAAGTCTCTGCATTCCCTATACAAAATGAAAATTTATTGATATGTCCACAACCAATTAACATATCTATGCAATTTGTATTGAAAATTATAAATTATCAATTGGAGTTACCCATTTGCCCATTGTCGTCTGCTTGGACGAAGTCTGTGAGTTTTCGCGGCCACAGATCGCCTAATTAGAGTCGCGTCTGACTCGAGTCACCGCGACACTGCCTAATTGTCATCACAGTCGAGTCGCCACCATTGTCGAAGTTTGGAGTTGCGCCAATCGTGTGCTGTCTTTGGGCAAGCTACTGCTCTCGCCTTTCCTAGGTCGTGAATCTAAATCATGTCCCTTCAGCGGCGGGATGCAACATATGGAAAACTTGGGGATTTCATGAAACCCTATACTGAATTGGGAAATAGGCTTGGGATTTGGAGAATTGGGAAGCGATGAGGAAAAATTTAATCAAAGAAAAAGCGTGCATAGTGAAATATACTGGGGATCCCGCCATAAAATTGGGTTACCGCTTCATTTTTAACTTTAAAGTTTTTACTTTTATTTGATTAAAGCTAATGAATGCAATTAGGGTTCAAATAATATAGTTTGATGTTTTTAGATAGTATGCATAACATTATTTTTTGTACTGATTGGTTAATCACTCTTGACAATTAAATCAATTATGATATTACAAGTATCGTCAGCTAAATCACTTAAGTATTTGTTCTGACTTTGATGTTCATTTATGATAAGAAATAGAGAGAATAATGCTAAAATTTTGGAAAAGAGGGAACTAATACGTTTTCTAAATTTTTGAATATTTTATAAATTTTAAATATATTTAAATTTTTTTAAACTTTTGAGTTTATGAAAATTTCAAAATTTTATAAATATTTTAAATTTAATTTAGAAAATTTCAAATATTAAACTTTTTGAAATATTAAGTATTAAATATAATTAACAACTATAACTATTAACTACTAAATACCAATAACAAATATTACTTCTTAATTATTAAGGATTACTGGGTAGTCACTAATTAAATTAAACTTAATTATTAAATAGTTAATACTAAATATTAGTCTTAATTATTAATTATTACTTCTTAATTGTTAACAGCAACTATTAATTATTAATCATAAATAATCATTATTAGTTATTAATTATTAATTATTATTTTTTAATTATTAATTTTTTAAGAGTAATTATTTACTATTAATATTAGTTAGTGATTATATTTTTATTAATTATTCTTCTTAATTAATAAATATCAAATATTAATTCTTAACATTAATATTAGTTATTAATATTAATTATTAATTATTGCTTCTTAATTAATTAATATAATAAATTATTATTTATTAATTATTAGTAATAAATTTTAATTATAAATTGTTAATTGTTAATAATTAGTTTTTAATTATTTAATAGTAAGTATTTAAAATTAGTTATTAATTATTATTTTTATTTTTATTAATTATTACTTCTTAATTACTAAATATTAAATATTACTTCTTAATTATTTATATTAATGATTACTTCTTAATTATTAATTATTAATATTAATTATTAGTTATTAAAAATTAATTTTTATTTATTAATTATTGATTATTTAATAATATTTATTAATTTCTATTTATTAATTATTACATTAATTATTAGTTATTGAATAATAATTATTAACATAAATTATTAATAGTACTTATTTCATATTTTAAGTCGATTATTAATTGTTATTATTTAATATAATTATTTTCCATAATTAATTTTTTATTAATTATTTAATTATCAATTACTAAGTATTATTATTTAATTATATTTATCAGTTAATTATTGCAACGGACATGCGAAAAATGTTGTAGTAGACATCTATTACAACTGGTGAAAAAGAAAAGTTATTAAAAAATATGCGTCTACTACAACTGGCAAAAGAAAAGTTGTAATAGACATCTATTACAATTGGCAAAAAATAAAAGTTGTTAAAGATTGACATCTATTACAACTGGCAAAAAGAAAGATTGAAACAGGCATCTATTACAACTGATAAAATAAGACGGTTGTAAAAAATAAGTTTATTACAACTTTCTGAAAAAAAGAGTTGTAAAAAATATTTATTACAACTGACATTTTATGACCGTTGTAAAATTACAGTTGTAATATGATATTTTTGTTGTAGTGCAATGAGAAAGAAAAAAAATACCCCATGAATGTAGAATTTCTTAAAATCAGAACCACGTAAATCCCTTATGTATTTTACTGTTTTCTGCTATTTCCTTAAATAGTTCAATACTACATTTATCTTAATTATACCCGAATAAAATAACATATAGGTTTGACACTTTAACAAACAGTTAAAGTACGACTGCTTGATTGTGTAAGCATTCAGCGGTATAATCACTACTTTACGACATAATTAAGAATACTTAGTTTTGATAATTCAAAATCAATAAGATAATTAATGAATCAACTACGTAATCGAGGAGTTGAAGGACAAAAAAATTCGTTAACATCTTTTAGCACTAGAAAGAGGGCTCGAATGTTCGTACCTTTATTTATCTCCCACATCTAGTCAAACTTTACACCATGAATCATGATTCCCATCGATTCTCCGATTTCTCCAGCTAAGGATCCTTCACATTTGGTAACAAAGACTGTCACCAAATCACTTATAATCTCGAAAACCTAGGATGAGGTAGGAGATTCAATCGAGTCCCCACAAATAACATCCCGACTTCATTTCAATCGTTCTTAGATCAAATAAATCGATGCATGGAAGGACTAGAGAAAACTATGACTCTACATGTCACTTACGAGCCATCTTCGCCTCCTCACTCCATAGCTCACCACCATCGTTCCATTGTTGTGTTGAACATTCAAAAGGGAAATGATAATGCCACTCTTGTTAATGGTAACGGTGGCACTGGATTAAAAATTTACACCAAATTGAAAAGAAAAATCTAGGTTAACCCTGGGCTCAAATCAAGCCGACCAATATAAACCCTCTACTGCCAGAAAAACCAATCTGATTTGCTAGAAATGATAAGGATGTCATGTCTGATGGTAACTCATCCTACATTGACTCGAGGTAGTATAAGATCTAGCAACTCAGAATTCGAGTAGAGCAACTAGCAATGATTTATCAGTAAAATATTGGATAAATGATAGAGAAAGGAATTCGCACCCATTTTAGTGAGAATGTTGCTAAGGTCGATTTTCCTGATAATTTCGAAGCCCGTGATCAATAAGTTTGAAGGAACTAGCAACCTAGAGGATTACCTCAGCACCTTCAAATACATGATGGACATCTTGAAAGTTGGGACGACGGCCTGATGCAAACTGTTCCTTGTATAATTATTCGATACGGCCTCACGGTGGTTCATAAGGTATGGATCAGGAGAGGTCGGGTTTTGGAGGCAATTTTCTACTGATTTCCTGAGGCAATTCAATTCGAGATGAGAAGCCTCGCTACATGTCCATACCATGTTCTGTGTGAAGCAAGGGGAGAATGAAAGATTGCGTAGTTTCATTATGTGCTTTATAATAAAAGATCTTCGAGTTGTGGCAACCAACGGGAAGCATTATGAATGGCGGCTCACACTAGGATTAGTAGAGGAACCACTATGTGGGACAAGAATAACATGAAATCTTGCCATAGCATGAAGGACTTTTATGAGAATGAGGCTAGTTACATCAGGATGGAGGAAGCCGGGTGTTTATCTCATTCTCATAGGATTTTCATTACCAGCTATGAAAAAAAGAGGGGACATACAAGTATTACCCAACCGCAAAGGGACACAAGGAGCTAACCTCACAAACTCTTCACTCATTCCCTTAGGTAGATTTATGAGATAACCAAAGATGAGTTGTCTTACAACTTGCCGAACAACGTAAAGAAGCCAGAATAGAACCAATGTGGAGCATATTGCTATTTTCACAAAGCAAATGATCATCATACTGATAACTGTCGACACTGAAGAAGAAAATAGAGAGTTTGATCAAGAAGGGATATTCGGGTAGCTTCCAGAAGAAAAGCGGGGGAGATAGAATCGACAATCTGACTCTAGATCTTGATAAAAGCTAAGCTGGTAACCCTTCAAATCTAATAACTTTAAACCATGGAGGACCACACCTTGCTAGTGCAAGCAAAAAGGCAAGGAGAAATGCGTATAGGAAGACAAAGCTTAGAGAGTGATCTTCCACGTCAAACAGAAGCCTGGACCAAGAAATAACCTTCATGATAGCTGATGCGACAGGGTCGTATTCCTACATCAAGACCCACTTATTATCGCAGTTCAAGTGTCAAGTTGTATTATAAAGAAAGGTTTTTGTCAATTCAGGAAGTTCGACTAATGTCATTTTTAAGTCTTCTTAAGACCAAATGAAGTTACCTTCGAAAACCCTGAAACTCATTCTTGAACTAATCTTTGGTTTTAACAACACTACTACCATTCCAGTAGGGTCAGCCCATCTACTTGTTACAGATAGAAGTACCCCCTTACATAAGTCGTTCTATGCAAATTTCCTAACCATCGATCAACCCTCACCATACAACACTTTCTTGGAAAATCCTGCTCTAGTTGATCTGGGGACAATCATCTCTCAAAAGGATATGCGCATGAATTTCAATGCTCATCTAGAATACGATCAGTAAAGGGAAACATTTTTTAGCTAGGGAGTTATATCATATAACTCTTAACTCTGGCAATAAATTTTTTCCAAACTATTCTACTTGTTCTAATTGTTGGGCGAATTCTCACCCAGAAGATCTCGAGACCAAAAAGCCACAGTTTCACCCGGGCTTGCAACCTCCACCTCGTTCGACAAACACAAGGCTCGATACAAGCATGGAAGACAATCCGGCATCCCCATTCGGCAGAGTTACATCCGGCCTCTCCATGTCATACCGAACGAGAATCCATTCGGCAAAAGCAAGACATAAGACATTTCCATTCGGCATATCCCATTCGGTAGCCGGACCAGCCATACCGGACCACCATACTCCACCGAACCAACCATCACCCCACTACCGAATCAACTCCCAAGCTACCACCGAACCACTTATCTACCGGACCATCTCCACAGCCGGTCCAAACAAGCACCGAACGACACTCACTGCCGGACCACGCCTACCACCGGACCAAGCTCCATGCCGAATGTCCTCCGCCGAACCAGATGATTACCAGTCCAGATTGCTTCAGCCCGGGCCCACCAGCAGTTATATCCTTCCAAGACCCCTGCCCCCTACCTCATTCTATAAATAGAGGGGCAGGGGTACAACAATGGCAGACAAGTTTGAGAGCTCAAGCAAGGAAGGAACTTTCAAACTACTTTCATATACTTGTATACGAAGCATTTGTACTTGTAATCTGAAAGAAAGAAGATAATAACATATAAAGTGGACGTAGGCACATTCTGGCCGAACCACTATAAGTCTGTGTGTCTTTTACATTTCAGCCCTTACTTCTTTCATATTTACATACTCATCTAAAATCATTGAAAATCACATATAATCAACCAAATAATACGACTTGGAGGTGTTTGTCCATTTTTTGTGCAAACATTTTTGGTGCTTTCACTGAGAATAGAACTTAAGCTTCATCTTCTCCCACTCAACTTTCTTCCTAACAACATCGCTCGTTGCTTAGAAATCATGCCTTCCAAACAGAGAAGGGATGCTAACAAAGGAAAGAACATCGCAACTAGCAGCCTTCCAGATCCAGCAATCGCAGATCAGCCCACTTCGACAGCAGTACCAGATGAAAATCAAGAAAATACAACTGGTCCCGCAACGGAACAACCAATCACTAGGGCAGATCTAGATAGAGTTGTGGCTGAGGTAACTAACCGCTTCACATCCCAACAAGAAGCTTTGGTGGACCAACTCATGTCACGCTTAAGGGATGCTGAAGAGTCCAACCGCAACACTGAATCATGGGGCGAATCCCAATCTGGAGGATCTCGGAGGCAACAAAGGTCTTCTCTCTTCGAAGAAGCTATCAACAGGAACAACAATGATAGGGGCCGCGCCCGGACTCAGCCCGAATTCCGACTCGAGGAAGCCCTTGAAACCGAACCCAGCGGGGGAGGCACCAGGCGAGGGTCGGATGTAGCTGAGCCAGTCCTGCCACCTAATCATAGAAACCCCGCTGAACGGAGCCGAGCTAGAACCCAGCCCGAAGTTGACCCCATGGATGTGCTCGAAACGGAACCCCATAGGGGAAGATCAAGGCAGGGGGCAACTGTAGCTGGTCCTAGCGTGCATCCGAGCAGCCAGAGACAACCACTGGATAATGCTAGAAGTGATAGACTGTACCATCCCTACAGGTCATCTGGACGAGATAGATCCTGCAGGGAAGAACCAAGCTCATTTTTGTCTGCTCCAAGTTCCGACGAACGAATGGCACGATTATTCAGAGAGTGTGTCCAACGAGAGCAAAGGGATCGGGGAATAGGCGCTAGAGTCACCAGCCCCTTTACCCGAAATATCGAAACTGCCATCACTCCCCGGGAATGGAAAATGCCAACCATGGAACCTTACAAAGGAACTTCCGACCCCATCGTACACTTACAAAGATACACCCAGCATATGCTCATGAGTGGAGCGACAGAAGGAGTATTATGTAAATGCTTTCCGCTATTCCTAGCAGATCTAGCTACCTCCTGGTTCTGCCATCTACCCCAAGGATCCATCAGCTCATGGGAGATGTTGAAAGAAAGGTTTATTAGCCAGTTCCGCATCCATGTGGAACAACCCAAGGATGCTTATTCTCTATCCAATGTCAAACAGAAATCTGGAGAGACGCTACAACAATATCTAACACGGTTCAACGCCGCAGCGGCAGCAGTTCAAGACGCCGATGAAAAGCTCACCCTAATGGCCCTCTGTAGTGGTGTACACCCAGATACCAAGTTTGCCAGAAGACTAACTAAGGAAAAACCAGCTACCTTGCCTGATTTCTTCCATGAAGCAGGAAAGTATATGAGACTTGAAGACACCGCCACTGAGAGGCAGTCAGGACAACAGGGTAAGACAGTTCAGGACAAGGTTCCCACTGTGGCTAAGGACGCTCGAAGAAATGAATCTAGAGACAATGCTGGGGGCAGGAAGGTTGAAAAGCGCCAATATCGACCAGGACCAAGATTTGACTCCTACACTCCTTTGAATGAAACAATCGAAAACATCTACCTAGCCACTCAGGGCGAACTCGGATACAAGCGCCCCCCGCACAAGAAAGAGTCAGATAACGCACTCAAGTCCGGAAAGTTCTGTCGCTTCCACGAATCCCACGGACATGACATCAATGAATGCCACCATCTCCGGGACTTGATCGAAGAACACATTAGAAGAAGAAGACTGGAACGCTATGTGAAAGGTCAGAACAGGACTCCAACTCCTGCCAATGAGAACTCAAAGCAACCCCTCCCAGAAGTAGGCGGAGGGAATCGCAACAATCACAACACCAGTGGCTCTAGTCAAGAGAAGATAGTGGTCCTTACCATCTCAGGAGGACCACACATCGCCGACAGAAGTTGGGCAGAGATGGAAAGGTACGACAAGTCGCTTAGAAATGCTGAAGGCTATGTTAACTCCATTACGGAGGAACGCCACCCGAAACGAAAAGGAAACGATGACATTGTATTCAGTAGGCGTGATTTGGAAGGAAGGCAGTACCCACATATGGATCCCATGGTCATCTCTGCCTGGTTCGGTCCAGCTAAAGTTTTTCGGATTCTAATAGACACGGGAAGCTCCGTAAATATCCTATTCAAGCATGCTTTCGACAAAATGAAGTTATCAATGAAAGATGTGTCTCCCTGCGACAAACCACTGCACGGTTTCACGGGAGATACAAAAATGCCCCTCGGGCAACTTGACCTCTTCGTCGAAATAGGAAGTCATCCCCGCTCCGTTGTGCGAAAACAAACGTTCGTACTAATAGAAAACCACTCGGCTTACAACGCCTTCTTGGGAAGACCAGCCTTATCTGACTTCCAAATTGTCTTAGCCCCCTGGTGCCTGAAGATGAAATTTCCAACGGACAACGGAGTAGGAGAAGTAGAAGGAGATCAAGACGCTGCCCGAGACTGCTATGTAACTGAGCTTCGCAACAACCGCAGAAAGAATAAAGGAAAAGATGCAGAGACTACTCTCTGCATGAAAAGCTTGGAGGCATAGCAACTAAAGAAAGCCCCTCCTCTTCAATACACAAGCGATCCCTTCAATGAACTAGACCCCAGGGATAAAGAGGAGGAGGCTACCGCCGAGCCTGCAGAGGCTATGGAATTCGTATCGGTAGATAAGCATGATTCAAGTAGACTATTAAAAATCGGATCTCAGCTGAAAACGGAATTGAAGGATCAACTCATTGACTTTCTCCGCCACAACTTAGATGTATTTGCATGGACCCATGCCGATATGACAGGAATCTCCCCAGACATAGCATGCCATATGTTGAACGTCGATCCCACCAAGGTACCAGTAAAGCAGAAAAAGAGGAGCATGGGGGCAGAGCGATCAGCAGCCCTTGATGAGGAAGTAAAGAATCTACTTGCTAATGGCTTCATACGGGAAGCCATCTACCCAGAATGGATCGCTAACCCCGTGCTAGTAAAAAAGGCCAATGGGAAGTGGCGAACATGTATTGACTTCTCCAATCTGAATGACGCTTGCCCGAAAGATTGCTTCCCACTTCCCCGAATTGACCAACTTGTAGACAGCACAGCCGGGCACGAACTCCTATCTTTTATGGATGCATACTCCGGATATAACCAGATTCCCATGCACGCTCCCGATCAAGACCACACTAGCTTCATCACTGACCGCGGATTATATTGTTACAAAGTCATGCCTTTTGGACTCAAAAATGCTGGAGCTACCTATCAACGCCTCGTCAACAAGATGTTCGCAGAACTAATAGGACGAACTATGGAAGTGTATGTGGATGACATGTTGGTAAAGTCCAGGAAAGCCGACGACCATGTAAGCCATCTGGACGAGATGTTTCAGGTACTTCGCCGATATGGAATGAAGCTGAATCCTCTAAAGTGCTCCTTCGGAGTATCATCGGGAAAATTCTTAGGATTCATCGTCCACGCCAGAGGAATCGAAGCAAACCCTGAACAAATCCGGGCTCTAAAATAAATAAGGATACCTTCCACCCAAAAAGAAATGCAGAGCCTAAACGGAAAGGTGGCCGCCCTAAGCAGATTCATTTCCAAGGCAACTGACAAGTGTGTCCCTTTCTTCGAAGCTCTCAAGAAAGACAAAGGGAGGTTCGAGTGGACCGATGAATGCTTAAAAGCCTTCCTCAACCTAATCGAACACCTTCAGAGACCACCAGTACTCTCAAATCCAAATGAAGGTGAAGTGTTATACCTATACCTCGCTGTATCATCTCATGCTCTAAGCGCCGCCTTGGTAAGAGAAGAAGACCGCACACAGCGCCCGGTTTACTTTGTAAGTAAGAGATTTACAGGGGCCGAGGCCAGATATCCTAAACTTGAGAAATTGGCATATTGTTTATTGATCACGTCACGAAAGCTGCGACACTACTTCCAGTCTCACTCCATCAGGGTTCTAACCAATCAACCACTAAGACAAGTGCTCCATCGTCCCGACACTTCTGGGCGACTCCTCAAATGGTGCATCGAACTAAGTCAGTATGATATCACCTACCATCCTCGCACCGCTATCAAAGGACAAGCCATGGCCGATTTCATTGCCGAATTCACTACCAACGAAGGCAAGGAATAATCCGAAGTAGCAAAAAACATCAAGTGGAACCTCTTTGTAGATGGAGCATCGAACGAACAAGGCTCGGGGGCAGGTATTGTGATCATCACCCCCAGGGGAAGAAAGCTGTACTATGCATTAAGGTTGGAATTCACGGCCACTAACAACGATGCTGAATATGAAGCAGTAATAGCGGGATTGGAACTTGCCCTAGAAATTGGAATCGATTCCTTATGTCTTCATAGTGATTCTCAGCTTATCGTAAACCAGGTGCTAGGAGAATTCCAGACTCGAGGAGAACGACTCACGGCATACCTAAAGAAAACCAAACTGCTGCTCGATCAATTGGACCACTATCTGATCAAACACATTCCTCGAGAAGAAAACCAAGAGGCAGATGAACTTGCAAAGCAAGCTAGTATGAAGAATAGCACCATTTCCGGAGCACTAGCAATCTCAAGGCAGCTAGCCCCAAGTTTCGAACAAGTGAATCTGATAACTGCAATCGAAGAAGGAACCTGGATGACTCCTATCCGGAAATATTTGCAAGATGGCACACTACCCGACAGGCGTGGTGAAGCCAAGAAGATCTTGAGGAAAGTTCCCCACTACACAATACAAGAAGGCATCCTCTACCGGCGTGGCTTCTCTAGCCCCTTATTAAGATGCATCGCCGGAAGGGAAGCCAAGGAGATATTAACAAACATCCATCAGGGAGGATGCGGAGATCACACTGGAGGGCAGACTTTGGCAAGAAAGATACTCCGATATGGATATTACTGGCCCACACTAAACAAAGATGCCCTAGACTTCGTTAAGAAATGCGACAGATGTCAGAAGTTCGCCAAGATTCCTCGACTGCCCACAAACGAAATTACTCAAATGACCAGCCCTTGGCCCTTTGCTGTATGGGGAATTGACTTAATTGGCGAACTGCCAACGGGCCGAGGCGGAGCCAAATATGCTATAGTGGCAGTCGATTATTTCACCAAATGGGTGGAAGCGGAACCTCTAAATAAAATATCTTCAGCAAAAGTTATCAACTTCTTGATCAAAAATATTCCGTGCAGGTATGGAGTCCCACTCAAGATCGTATCAGACATCGGACTCCAATTTGACAGCGAAGAATTTGCCGACTGGTGCCAAGAGCATGGAATTCATAAAAGCTTCTCATCAGTAGCTTACCCTCAGGCAAACGGACAAGTTGAAGCTGTTAACAAAATTCTCAAAACCCTAATCAAGAAGAAACTTGAAAAGTCAAAAGGCGCTTGGGTGGACGAACTTCCTACGGCACTATGGGCATACCGCACATCTTTCAGAACATCAACGGGACATACTCCTTTCTCTTTGGCATATGGATCGGAGGCAATGCTCCCAGTTGAGACTGTTGTGCCTTCCCACCGTAGGATCCACTACAACCCAGAAGAAAACGAAGAACTCCTCCTCATGTCTTTGGATCTGATTGAGGAAAGGAGGAACGATGCAGCACTCAAAGCAGCAGCTCACAAACAAAAAGTGGCAGCACTATACAATTCCAAAGTCAAGCATCGCAGCTTACAAGAAGGAGATCTTGTCCTCAGGCGAATCTTTCCGCGCCCCGGGGCACTGGACCCCATCTGGGACGGACCATATGTAATTCATAAAGATCTCCACAACGGAGCTTACATTTTGTCAACAGTGGACGGAGAGGTGTTCCAGAGGGCATGGAACATCCGACACCTCCGTCGATACTTTTCTTAACTTGTACTGCCCATATGAAGTGAATTAACAAAGAGAATCAGTGGACGTAGGCATTTTCGTGCCGAACCACTTTAAAAAATCTTGTCTCTTTTTAACTTGTTCCTTTATGTCTTGGCTGCTTGTTAAGTTTTATCCCTTTCTGTTGAACAAAATCCTATGGCATCTCCACTCAAGACACACCACGGCCTCATCTGGACTAGGCCTAACAGGTACGCTACGATTCTATGCACTCGCCAATGAGACACTTTTGCTCCAGCATCCCTCTGCTGCGGGTTAACTCATTGCGCGTCTGCCCTCAAAGCCAACTGTAATGAGCCGATTATAAGTCATCATAAAGGCCGACTATAGCCGATGGCAGCTCATTACGGCGTTCGGCTCACCGGCAACTGTGAACCTACTTTAAGCCCCAACATAAGGTGTGGCCAGCCAGGGGTAGTTCACGGCCAACGGCACCCACGCTAGCCGGCCACGGTAAATCGAATAATACCCACGATTACGGACCATAATGGTTCGGGTAGTTACCGTGCGCGATCTCGGCTCCGATGTGTCTTAAGTGCGGCTGTGGTAAAAAAGAAAACTCCCCGCGGAGGCGTAAGATGGGTGACAAATGTCTCCAAGACCCACAGCTAGGGAAAGTGACTACAAAACCCGTTTGCCACGAACTTAAGCACATCGACGGCCTTCCGTGACTGGAAGTTTTACTTTTACTATATTTCCATTTCATTTAAATATTTTTCTCCTATCCTGTATAACAAACTCTAAAGTACAGGAAACCGAATAGGAAGCATTCACTCATGAGAATCTAAGCCTGCGTACTGGGTGGTAGGGTACTCAGCTATATCCGTGAACAGTTACACAAGACACTCAAAGCTACCGCCTGCAAATAAAACATGAAGGGCGGTACTCTCTTTTCTTGTACATAAATACGTGACTATAGCTTGTTTGCACAATAACATTGCAACACATGAAATTATATTTCCAGCAAAAACTTAGCATCAAACACAACTAGAATCACAGGCATACACATAATTATACTTCTCGCACGGCATATCAAGATGGCAACAACATTCAAACATGACAAAATCAGCTTATATTATAAAATCACACGAAGTTATTCTTTGCAAATAATTTTATTACAGTCGCATATCAATGACTAACGTAAACAGTGATAAAAAGAAACAAAAAGATGGCAGTTGCATCCACACTCCATCACCAACTCCCCCAGTCTACTTAGCCGCAGGATCAGAGCCCCCAGCATGTGGATCAGAAGTTCCACCTGTCCAATTCAGAAGAGGAACTCATTAAACAAACAATAGACGATCAAGTTGTGGAAACACGGAAAGAAAAGAAAGGGAAAAGAATAACTCACCAGCATCCGCCGCTTGATCCTCATCATCCAACTGCACGCCCGCTTCCTCTGCAGCAAGCAGCCGCATCCCCTCCTTCACCGCCGCTTGCTCCTCCTTTGAGAACTGAGCAGTAACCGCATCCAAATTGAAAGCCTCTCCGCCTTCCTTACCCGCATTCACCCTGGCCTCCTCTAAAGCCTGGAGATACACCTTGGCCATGACCCGAGGGTAATCGTCCATCCAAGACAAGCCGCCCTCCTTCCAAGTGTGGAAGTACATATCCTGCAGCATCTCACCCATCATCCCCTCATTCTCCTCAAACTCCCTCACCCGGGCCTCGGAAGCTTGCAACTTGGCGACGGCGACGTCCCTCTCTGATTGGTATCTCAAGCAGTCAGCCTGGAGCGACCTCCTCATTTCCTCCTCCTTTAACTTGAGGGACCTCATCATCTCCTCCATCTCCTCCTTCAATTCGGCCTGAGCCATCTCCGCAGCCTCGAGCCTCCCAGACAACTCCTCTACCCGCTCGAGATCCGCATTTCGAACCTCATCCACCGTCGTAATAGCCATGTTAATCCGTTCCCTGCAGGCGACCTCCATCTTCCGTAATTCCGCCCTACTGGCCTTCTCCATGGTCTCTTTCAGCCGCTTGGAGGCTTCCTCATGCTGGGAAATCTGGATGGCTTGGTCGGCGAGCTGCTTGGCCTGATCGGCAACCTTTAACCTCAACCGAATGTTAGCACTCCCGATCTCTTCCCCAGCCTTGACCAATTTAGCATGATGCTCCATTAACTTCTTGGTCTCTGCGGCCACCCGATCGATATTAGCCTTGGCCTCGTCCCCTATGGTGACTACCCGTGTAGTAAGTAAATCAAGATCTAAAGACTTGGCCTCGTCCAGCACTCTTACCATGGGGTTGCGGGGAAGGAGGTGCTCGCCCGTGGCCTCATCAAATGAAATGTCCTGAAAGCTTGGATCTAAATCAGGGTGACCGGCAAAAGGGTCACGAGGCACGGGGCGAGGCACATCAGGACGCCTTATACGGATAATAGTAGGACTCTTGAAAGGAGGAGGAGAGGGGCCGGACTCCGTGCTCTCCTCCGTAGTATCACGAGGAGGCTGAGTAGGAAGCTGCGAACCAGGGGAAGACTCAAATAAGGAACGGCTCCGCTTCTTTTTCTGAATGCCCTCTTCAATGACCCCAAGAAGAGGGCGATAACTGACTACATCCCCAGTGCGACCAGTAGAGGATTTCGCAGAAGCTCTCCTCGACTTAAATTGTTCAAGGCGGTGTCGAACGTCCGACGTTTTAACCACCTGGCCTGCCCCTGGAATAAAGAACGAGTGTTACGAACATACAATAATCCACAGTTCAAAAAATGTGCTAAGTTAAAAAGAAAGAAAAGTGAGAAGACACATCTATTATACAAACCCGGCGGAGGAGTGGGATACTGCAATAAGTCCTGGATCTCATTCCAGGACGGAAGTGAACCGTAAAAAATTTCTAAGTCCCTATCGAAAATGGAATCGGCAGAAGACAAAAGTTCACCTTGCATCGCCGGAATCACCCTAGCTGAGGAACCCTTAGAGGATGGGTCAGCGCCAGCTACAGCTTTGCCGGTTTCCTTTGCCTTCTCCGTTTCCGACTCTCCCTCCGACTCCCCGAAGGCCCGACGGAGAGCCTCATCCAGTTCGAGGTCTTGCTCAGAGGTTAGGGCAGCAACACCACTACCACCTTGACCGTCGCCATCTCCTCCACCCTCCGACCCTTCTCCAACTTCGCCTCCTTCCTCCTCTTCTACACCTTCCTCCTCCGGGACAGTCGGGCAAGTACTTGGAGAAGGGCCATCAGACTTCTTCAGTTTCTTCCCCCCGACAACGGGACGCTCTGCAAAAGGTTCCCTCTTACCGCTCTTTACCGTAACCCCCTCCTTAGCTTTAGCAGCCCTCTCCTCGGCCGTATCCCTTTGCTTAACCACGGACTGGTGCGGTAAGATCAAATTATACTCCAAGAGGGTTGCGTTCCTGATCAAGAAAGAGGCCGACCGGTCCCGTGCCGGAATAGCCTTTAGTTCAGCAGCCATTCGCACTAAGGAATCGTCCTCCACGACTGCAATACCACCTGTCGCTAGCCAGAAATAGAAGCATGTCAGAAAAAACACTACAGTCAGAACATGGAAAATATAAATGAAATCCATCTTACAGCCGGAAGTGAAAAGGCGGAAAGAAACAGCATCGTCCTTGATGAAGAACCACTCTTTCTTGAACATGGTAAACTTGGAATATAAGTCCAGGACTGGTTTGAAGGGCACGGCCGCCTCCAGACTAATATACGGAGACCCCTTCTTATAGCCTCTCAGGTTGTACAAGTATCGAATTTCCCGGTTAGAAGGAGGACGCCCGTACCTCCTCTGGAAGATAACAAAGAGGCTCACCAGGATGGCATAAGAGTTAGGCTGAAGCTGGAAGGGAGCCACCTTCAAATATGTGGTGAAGCTTACTATCCAAGCGTTGATAGGAGGGATAGCACCGCACATGCAACGGTATCTGCTATAAGCAAAGTAGCCCTCGGGAGGATTATATGGCATCGCTCCATCTTCCGGCAGCAGCATAAAAGCCCTATCTATCCCGAAGGAACGGGATATGACGTCAAGTTGCTCCTCCTTTAGGGAGCTAGGAAAGCAATCAGGGGGGAGATCATAAGTTCCGATGGACCATATCCATCCACTAGCGACCTCGGAATAGGTCGATGTTGCCCGGATCCTGGTTGGACTGGGGGCAAGGAAGAAGAAGACTCTCCTGTGCCTCTAGACTTCTTTCTGTCCGATCGTGTTTCCGCTTTGCGAGACATTTTCTGCAGCACAAGAAAAACTTGATATTAGAATAAGAAGTATAGAAACATAAACAAGCAAGTATATAAGGCAAGCGTGTAAAAAAGTCCAAGATTCCGCTCAAGGTTCAAGTATGAAGTCTCATTCGGCGGTGCAAGACGAGTTCATTCGGCGTCAAAAGCGTATGGTCATTCGGCACCAAAATCCTATGCTCATTCGGCATGCATGTCATTCGGCATACATATCATTCGGCCCTAAGACTTGCGTCTCATTCGGCTATCCAATACACTCCGTACACATTCGGCAAACAGGACCATCCGGTGACAAGAAGGCATTCGGCAAAAAGTATATATACCTGATTCGGTATAAACTGGTTCGGCGAAGAGTTTGGTTCGGCAGGTCAGCTGATTCGGCTCTCTGGTTCGGTAAGGGAAAGCCAAGGGGGGTACGGCCTCTATATATAGGCGAGCTCAGGGCCGCCGAACCAACTGGTTCGGCCTACCGGATAGGAACACCGGACCAATAACAAACATACCGAACCAACAAGATACCGAATGGAACCAAAACCGGACGAGCACGACCGGACCGACACAAAACCGAATGCACTCTCGACCGGATCGACACGAAACCAAATAAACTCTCTCTCCACCAACAACAACCAAGGACTAGGGGCATGCAGAGCGCCTCACGAAGATAAGTACCGAACTCCTGAACTAACTAATAAAATCAGGATTATGATGACGATGAATAAGTCGTAAGACTCTCACTAACATGGATTAACCGTTTACACGTGTACGCGACCACAAATGGTCCAAAGGCACGCTCTGAATGGTTATTAACCCTATCGTCGTGGGAATTTACACTTTGACACGCCTTTTTAAACTCATAGGTGGGACGGATATTAGACTCTGATAATTATGAAATGGCTAAGCTGCTTACACATGTACGGGGTCGAGGGTAACCCTTAGGCATGCTCTGAGCTGGCAATAAACCAAACAATTCAGGGGCCCACTCTAACGTGAACCTGGCATCGATGATGCTAAGCCCCCTCGGGGCTCACTCTCTCGTCCCGAACGACACAGTTCACTTCATCCATCTCGAATATTTCGATCACGAACGGTCGTTATTTGAAATCACACTAAAACTGTAAATTCCTTTGCAGGACGTCAACAGGATATGAACATCCAGCCCATGGCATTACAAAACAAACCTTCCTACCACGAGGAAACAAAGTGCGACACATGCAAGCACGTGCCCCACTTTGGGGGGCAAATGTTGGGCGAATTCTCACCCAGAAGATCTCGAGACCAAAAAGCCACAGTTTCACCCGGGCTTGCAACCTCCACCTCGTTCGACAAACACAAGGCTCGATACAAGCATGGAAGACAATCCGGCATTCCCATTCGGCAGAGTTACATCCGACCTCTCCATGTCATACCGAACGAGAATCCATTCGGCAAAAGCAAGACATAAGACATTTCCATTCGGCATATCCCATTCGGTAGCCGGACCAGCCATACCGGACCACCATACTCCACCGAACCAACCATCACCCCACTACCGAATCAACTCCCAAGCTACCACCGAACCACTTATCTACCGGACCATCTCCACAGCCGGTCCAAACAAGCACCGAACGACACTCACTGCCGGACCACGCCTACCACCGGACCAAGCTCCATGCCGAATGTCCTCCGCCAAACCAGATGATTACCAGTCCAGATTGCTTCAGCCCGGGCCCACCAGCAGTTATATCCTTCCAAGACCCCTGCCCCCTACCTCATTCTATAAATAGAGGGGCAGGGGTACAACAATGGCAGACGAGTTTGAGAGCTCAAGCAAGGAAGGAACTTTCAAACTACTTTCATATACTTGTATACGAAGCATTGTACTTGTAATCTGAAAGAAAGAAGATAATAACATATAAAGTGGACGTAGGCACATTCTGGCCGAACCACTATAAGTCTGTGTGTCTTTTACATTTCAGCCCTTACTTCTTTCATATTTACATACTCATCTAAAATCATTGAAAATCACATATAATCAACCAAATAATACGACTTGGAGGTGTTTGTCCATTTTTTGTGCAAACACTAATATTCATAATAATAACAATGTAGTTAAATTGGAACATGAGACCGTAGCAGCATCGGATACTCAATTGATACTGAGGCAAGTAATCCTATGTGCCAAAAATCAAAATGAAAAGAGAAAAAAGCATATATGCACATGATTTTCACTGATGAATATAACTTAGTTTATGTGTATCATTTCTTCAAAGAGGCCCAAAAGCAAGCATCTTATGTAAACTCAACCTAAGCGGAAGAACCAGGAAGTGAGATAGTTGCAAGTTTAGAGGCGACAAAGAAAGAATTAAAAAGGGTTGATGATACGGAGGATATATAAATAGTTCTAAAAGACCGCACAAAAATGCTCAAAATAAGGAAGAACCTTAGTGTAGAAGCCAAATATGAATTGATAGATTTCCTAAAACGATCAATAGGTGTGTTTGCCTAGACTTATTCAAACATGGTAGGAATAGACCCTGCCGTCAGTTGCCATGCACTGAACATCGATCCAAATGCACACCCGGTCAGATAGAAGTGCAGAACCCTAAACCAAAAAAGGTACAATGCTCTATATGAAGATGTTAAGAAGTGAAAGGAAAGTGGGTTCATCAAGGAGGTATATTATCCAAAGTGGATCGCTATTATCCTGCCTTTTGGCAAAGCTGTAATATCATCGATTTGGCTAGGAATGGATGGTCAATAGCCTTAGGAATCAATTACGTACAATACTATAGACGATGGTTGGCCAGATTTGAACTGAGACCCAATCAAGGTGTATTTAGCATGGAGTAACTGGCATGGCCATGTGAAGTTATATTTGAAATTTGGAATTGATTGGAGTTCGTATGCTCAAGTTACAAATGAAGAAAGGATTTGTATGGATCGACCAAGAACGATCCATGAAACAGTTCATGTCATCGGAGAACACTCAATATCTTGAAATCCACGTAGCCAATTCATATGAAACTTTTAGAGAATCAATAAAATGAAGAGGGAGCCTACAAAAATGATCACGTATCACAAAGTAAAGGTTTGAGAATGGCTGATCGTTATTGACCAATCGTTTTTGGTGATCCATCAAAACGATCGGTATAGTTCAATACATAATCCAACTTCAACCAAGATCGATCCATATCTATCAATTTACAGGTCAGGATGAATCCATATTTCAGAAGAAGTATCAAGAAGCATGTGGGACCCCCTTAAAATGATTGTTAACATTAGGTCGATCATTCCTAATCATCGAGTTAGCATTGCCGATCAATATAGTGGGCCCCTCTAGACCTAGAGAGCCTTCTGCCGAAGTCTTAGCGAAATATCTCATTGTCTCTCCCTATAAATACAGGCTCCATTAGTCATTTGAAAGAGCGTTATGCTGCTGGTTACATAGTTGTTTATTGTAATCAAGCTTTTCCCTTACTTCTTGCTGTTTGCGACTGTAATCGAGCTAATAGTAAATCAATAAAGATAATCTTCAAAGTAGACGTCGGCGTACGACCCCGAACCACTATAAATCCTTATATTCTTGATTATTGTTTTGATTTGCTTGTTAGCTAACTCTGTTCCTCTTTTTTTAATTTTATTTTCTTTATTTACTTCTCTACATTAACCTATTCTATGGTGTGTGACCAATTTGGTTGCAAATATTTTGATGCTTTTACTGAGAGCCTGATTCCCAAGTTGTTAGGATCCCCTTTGTTGCTACTGGATTGGATAAATTCTTCCAAAGGAGATCCATAACAATCTTCATAATCCTACATATACTATTCAGATATGCTAAAATCTAAGCAAGGAGATCAATAATGGTGAGACATGCCGAGTCTATTTCTCAGGATGTGGATGGAAATGAAACTACCAGCATTCAACAAGGAGCCCCAAGCAACAAACCTACAAATTTGAATGTTGATCCAGTTGAAGTTCAGAATCCAACTGATTCTATAACCAGAGTCGAGTTTCATAACTTAACGAAGGAGTTGATGGAAAGCTGTAAACAGCTGAATGAACAAATTCAGACTAATATTAGTCTAATGAACCAGATTACCTAACAACAGCATGGGAAGGCAAGAAGGGATCCTACTCCTTACTCGTCATCATAAAGTTCAAACTCATCGGATGAATACCATAGGATAGGCGTCGCACGGTCGAACGAGATCATGCATAAACATTTGAGCGTCATTTAACAGACCAATATGGTCTGCCATGACCGATCGGTGTCAGTCCTTCCCTAGGGATCGGTATTGATCCCTCCTCCAAATGAGGAATTCACCCGGTACACTTGGGGAATTATACATGAGCTATTCTCGAAACCTTGGCTACTGGAGTTCGATTGAATGCTGACCAGGTACCCTATAGGAATGGCGATGAGGTGAATGTCTATGGTGCACACCAATAGGATGGTGGACCAAGAAGGTGCAAAATGGCCCATAAACATTGACCATACCATTCACATGAGGTAGAGTGCGACCAACGCTTGGCACCACCCATCCAGACACCGGATTTACCGGCAATGGTCAAACAGTTGGTGAGAGAGAACCAAGATTTGACTAATGATGACAAGGGAATTTTGAGAAGTCATACCTCATTCACTGAAAACGTTTTGCACGTGGAATATTCGAGAAAGTTCAACATTCCATCAATGCCTTCCTATGAGGAAAAACCGACCCTAGGTAGCACTTTATGAGATACGTATGACTGATGGATTCTACAAGAGGCAATGACGTGACTAAATGTACATGCTTTCCCATAATCCTCTCTTGAATAGCGATGATGTGGTTCATGAGACTACCCCACAATCAATTTCAAAGTTCAAGAGTTGGCAATCAAGTTTGCGGAGAAGTTCTGAATGCATGCGACTCGTCCTAAAGACATGATGTCACTTTTCAGCATAATCCAGGCTCCGGGGGAATCGTTGAAGGACCATTTTAAAAGATTACTTACCGCTGCTATGGAGGTCACTAACCCAAATGAACATGCTATACTTATGGTCGTGACGAGAGGGATTGATTTGGAATCTAAGTTTGGTGATTGGATAGTTGGAAAACTGCCCGCCACATTGGAGCGCTTCTATTCAAAGGCAACTCAGTTTCTGAAGAAGGAGGAAGGCGGGTCCTATAGGAAAAATAATCTTGCAGGACCGAATGGAGAAGCAGTACAAAGCAATATTGTAATAAAGCAATCTGATGATAGTTTCGGAAAAATCCATATTAATGTTCAGAATAAGCCGAATCAACAAAAGAGAAATGTGATAAGAATTGAGACCGAAAGAGGGATTCTAGGAGATTAAAGCCAAGGATTCCAATGTATGATAACTATACACCATAAAACGCATCCTTGGAGAATATTTATCTATCCGCTTGCAATATCGTGCAGTATAGGAAGCCGTTTCCAAAAGAGTCGTCAGAGAGACTGAAACAAACTAGAAAATATTGTCGATTCCACGAGAGTTATAGACACAATACAAATGAGTGCAAGTATCTCCTTGACGATACAGAAAAGTTGAATCAGGAAAAGAAATTATAACAGCTTGTGAAAACTCCGTAAGATGGCGGATAGGGAGCATGAGACCCCAATCGAGGACAAGCTCCGCATAAGGCTAAGGAGCCGGCATGGACCGGTGGAAGACTTACGATAAATATGATAGTTGGAGGACTGCACCATGCAGATAGGACTTGGCAAGAAATGGACTGTTATGCTAGTGCAATAAGGAATGTAGGCTTGGAATATTGTTCTAATATGGAGGACGGAGCTCCGGCGAAGTAGCAACATACAACGGCAGATGATATTGTGTTTAGAAGCAGAGATGCAGATAAAGTAGAGGCCCCTACAATTGACCTGATGGTCATTTCTGCGATGATTGGCCCTGCTTTGTTGAGAAGGATTTTAATTGATTGTGGAAGCTCAGTGTATATAATTTTCAAGAAGGCGTATGATCAGATGAGAATGGAGGGTGAAGCTTCAAAATCATCTAAATCTCACATATATGATTTTATTGGCATTGTGATTGAAGCTGTTGGTTATGTGGAGTTGCATGTTGAATTGAAAGAAGGTGAATATAAAAGAGCGCGAATCCTGCTGTTTATTATTTTGGATGTTGACTCATCGTACAATATTTTTCTAGGCCGATTGGCCTTGGCTGAACTTCAAGCAGCTCTTGCCTCAAGTGTTTAACTTTAAAGTTTCCAACATATAATGGTATATGAGTCGTTCATGGTGATCAGGCGACTGGTCGTGCCTGTTATGTAGCTGAGTTAAGGGAAGCTCAGTGCAAGGAGAAGGGAAAGGGTATGCACAGAGCTATCTGCATCCAAGCTATCGAAAATTTAGCATTAGCGTCTGAGCCTTGGCTGGAGCACTATAGTCGATTTTAAAGAGATATAGATTCGAGGAATGACGAAGTGGATCCTAAAGAGACCAAGGTTGCACCGGCTTAGCTGATGATTGATATAAAGGACAGCCATGACAACCTATCGTGAGTCTTGAAGATTGGGTCACAGCTCAACCCCTTGGTGATGAAAGAACTTGTTGGTTTTCTCCGAGTAAATTTAGAAGTATTCGCTTGGACTCAATTTAATATGTGTGGGATCTCACCTGCCATTGCAAGCCATGCATTGAATATTGACTCAAAGTATGTTTCGGAGAGTAAAAAAGGAGAGGCATGGATCTAGAGAGATCCGTAGCTCTTAAGGAGGAGGTGGATAAACTGGAAGTCAACGGTTTTATCCACGACGCCCTCTATCCTAAATGGATATCTAATCCCGTAGTGGTGAAGAAGGCAATTGGGAAATGGATAACGTGCATTGACTATTCAGATTTGAAAAAGGCATGTCCTAAAGATAGTTTCCCCTTCCAAGGATTGATCAGTTGGTCGATTCGACTATAGGAAATGAATCATTATCTTTTATGGATGCATACTTGGGATATAATCAAATCCCGATGCATATCCTGATTAGGAACACACCAGCTTTGTTATGAATGTTGGATCATACTATTACATGATAATGTCGTTTGGATTGAAGAAAGCTAGAGCAACCTATCAATGCTTAGTTAACAGGATGTTTAAAGATCGGGTTGGGAAAACAATGGAAGTTTATGTAGATGATATGCTGATGAAGTCACGACAATCAAGCGACCACATTAGGGACTTTGTAGACATCCTCCGATATTACAACGTGAAAATCAATCCTTTGAAATGTCCGTTTGGTGTTGCATTGGGAAAATTCTTTGTTTTATTGTTAATGCTCATGGAATAGAAGTTAATCCCGAGAAGATTCAGACTATCTGAGATATCCAAGTGCCAAGAACTGTTAAATAAGTGCAAAGTTTGAATGGGAAGGTTGCTGCTTTATGTTGATTTATCTCCAGAGCAGCCGACAAACGTATTCCCTTCCTCAATTTGATTAGGAAGGGAAAAAGAAACTTTGAATGGATGTAGGATTGTAAAGACGCCTTTCAAGCTTTAGGGAATCATTTGGAAAGACCCTTTATCTTGTCAATGAGGAGTTGTATAATTATTTGGCTGTATCTGTGCACATTATAAGTGCCGCCTTGATTCGCAAGGAGAATCAGATCCAGAGGCCGGTATATTACATCAATAAACGATTAACATGAGTAGAAAGGAACTATTCGAAGATAGAGAAATTGGCGTACTATTTTCTAATTGCATCGTGGAAGCTTCGTCCGTACTTTCAGGCACGTTTGATCAATATTTATACCGACCAGCCATTGCTACAGGTCCTACAGCGACCTGAGACGTCTATAAGGGTATTTAAATGGAACATTGATCTCATCTCGTTTGATAATACATATCTCCCTCGAAGGGCTATCCAGGGCCAAGCATTGGTGTATTTTATAACTTTGTTTGCTGTACAAGATGATCTTCCAGAAGGTAGCGAAATTTCTCTACTGTTCGATGGAAATCATACACTGATGGAGCATCTAGTGATCATTGTTCCTAAGCTAGGACTGTGCTTGTAACTTTCGAAAACCGGTCAGTTTGTTATACTTTGAAGCTTAATTTTCCAGCAATAGATAACGAGGCTGAGTATGAAGCGTTGATTGCTGGACTTAAATTTGCGAGAGAACTCAGAGTTAAGTCTCTTGAAATCTTTTGTGATCCGCAGTTGGTAGTGTATCAAGTTGGAGGAGACTATCAAGCTAAGGGATAACGGCTTTCCCCGTATCTTACCTTAGTTCAAAGTTCTTAGCATTATTTGAATACTATGACATTTCACATATCCCACATGACTAAAATGGAGAGGCTGATTCGTTGAGAAAAGTTTGCTAGTACCGGCGATGCGCAACAGATGGGCATAGTACCTGTCGAGATATTAGATACCCTAAGTATAAATAAGATGGAAATCGATCAAATACTAGAAGCGGAATTTAAAAGGGAATCATGGATGACACCATTGAAAGATTATCTACTATGTGGAATCTCGCCTGAAAAAAGAAATGAAAAGCGATAAATTCTTTGCAAAGCTTCGCGATGAATTATGTAAGAAGGAAATATGTATAAGAAAGGTTTCTCAGCTCCCTACTCCAATGTATCGTTCATGACGAGGTAAAGTGTGTTCTAAAAGAAGTTCATGGGGGAGAATGTAGCGATCACACTAGGAGGAAAACTCTAGTGAAGAAGATACTCCGTTATGGATATTATTAGCCAACCGTAAAACTAAATGCTACTGATTATCTAAGACGTTGTGACAAATGCCAGATATATGCAAAAATCCCAAGAGCTCCACCAACAGAAAACATGCAAATGGTCCGCCCATGACCATTCGCTATGTGAGTTATTGACATCATCGGTTCTTTACCAATCTCTAAAGGTGGTGCGAAGTACACTAATGTTGCGATTGATTACTTCACCAAATGAGCCGAGGTGGAACCGTTAGCTACGATCACAACCAAGAAATCAATCAACTTTATTGTTGGAAACATCATATGTCATTTCGGTCTTTAGCGAACTATTGTAATAGATAATGGGACTCGATTTGATATTGTTGAATTTGAAGACTTTTGTTGAAGCTATCATATTAAAAAGAGGTTTGCAGCGGTCGCTCATCCTCGGGAAAATAGACTGGTTGAAGCTGTAAATAAAATAAGTCTATTTTGAAAAACCATTTGGAGAAGGCTAGAGGCAAGTGGTTGGATGAACTACAATGACACTTTGGGCATATAGAACCACTTAAAAGTCCATGACTGGCAATACTCCGTTTGCCACACCTTACATTTACAAAGCCGTTATTCCAGCAGAACTTGAAGTTCCTTCTTATCGAGTGACTTACTACGATCCCAAAACAAACAAAGATCTTCTCTTGCAATCTTTGGACTTTATAGATGAGAAGCGTGAGGAAGCTGGTCTCAGAGCTGCTGCACACCGACATTGAGTCGCTCGGTATTACGACACTAAATGCAATCGAGAACCTTCGAAATTGGCAGTCTCATCCCAAAACATATATTTCTACCCCCTCACACATTAATCCAATTTGGGAAGGACCATATGTCATTGAACAGAGGCTTGGAGAAGGAACTTTCAAGCTAGCAACTGCCGATGGCATTACAATTCCAAGTGCGTGGAATAGGGAGCATTTACAATGCTATTTTACATAGATTGTTTCCTTTACATTTCATTTATATTTACTTTCAGAATTTTTCTTTAGCATTTGATTTTCCAAATATGTAATAAGATAGGTTATTTTGTTCCTTCCCATTCAAAGAATAAAGTCTCAAGCTTCCTTTGTATTTATGATTGTTATTGCATTATATGCTAAGTACATAACGAAACTGATTGATATAAATCTGTATGAACATGCTTCCAGAGTTTGAAATCGATCAATCCTACTTACCCCCGATGGGATCAAACAAGATAAGCTCGATTAATTTTCTCATTTAACAATTCTCATAAATGATCCAAAGAATGGAACATGCAATAAGGAACAAATATGGTCGACAATATAGAGATTGAAAAATTCTTGCTTGGACCATGGGACTAAAACGAAATCAAGGCGACCAAGAGGAATATGACTTAATTTCTCGTGATATAACTCTAAGTCCCCATAATGTGGACTGGAGTATAGTAACGAAAGAATGGATGAATGGATATCAATCGTTCTCCATTCCACGAAATAACTCTAAGTCCTTGGAGTATGGACTAGAGTATAAACATAAATGAATAGATGAGTGGATTTCGACCGTTCTTTATTCCACGAAATAACTCTACGTCCCTAGAGTGTAGGCTGGAGTATAAACATGAATAAATATATGAGTGTATTATGACTGTTCTCTATTCCACAAATTAACTCTATGTCCCTAGAGTGTAGACTAGGGTATATTCATTAATGAATAAATGAGCGGATTTCGACCGTTCTCTACTCTATGAGACAACTCTAAGTCCCCAAAGTATGGATTAGAGTATAAACCCAAACTGGGCATGATCCGACCACCCATTAATTAAGTCACATCCCCGGAGTGTGGATATGAGCATGAATGAATAGTTGAGTGAAGTTTGACCGTTCACTATTCCACCAATTCTGGCCTAAAACCGACGGGAAGAGCATAAGCTCACAAGGGATAGGTATCGACTGTCCTACATCTGACCTCGCTAAACCAAAAACAGGGGCAGAAGTATAGCTACCTAAAAAACGTCGAAGTTCGACGACGGACACTAAGGCCCGGGCCTAGCGTTTGATACGACTCATGGCCACGACCTTAGGGAGGCCTTGGGATGGATTAATTTGAGCAGTATCCATTCAACAAGCATCGAGTCACAAGTGAATAAAATGAAAAATGTGATAGTTTGGGCATTTGAACGAATAAATGCAGAAATCGTACGTAAGAATAAAAGAATTCTTATTTACATGAAAGAGGTTGTACATCACACAAGTCTATCCTAAATGCAAGACAAAAGTGGAGGGCCACGCCCAAACAAATACAACCAACAAAAATAGGAAATGATCATCTAAACTATTTACAAGTCCGAAGATTATTTCTTGGATTTCCATTCCTTTCTCTGAATCTTTGGATTGGCTCCTTCTGAAATACCACTCGACCCTCTCTTTAACCATTTGCCGCCTCGATTTTTCTTCGAGAGGGTTTCCTCGGTTGTATGAATCTAGCCGGTAACATCTTTGCAAGTAAGAAGGATAGAGGTAACCTCAGCACCAGAAGCAAGGGGAATGTCATTTCGAGGAATCGTCCCACCAGGAGGGATCATTTGAAGTGGGGTGGGAATCGGTTTATCTGAGACCGAATCAACATGCTCACTCTTTATCTTCTCTTTAGATAGTTCTTCTAGATCAATCCACTCTTTCATACTAAGCTTGGCGGTGGGATCAAATGAACCTATGATCATGACTTCCTCGTCAAAAGGGATTTGGTGGTGTTGTTCGCTTCGCTCCTTGAATAATGCTTCTACAAATTGGTCGTCAATAAAAAAGGCATCTTCTTTAGTGCTTTGAGTAGCGGTTGAAGCCGTAACTTTAACAGATTCTATCACGGCCATTAGCGACTCCAATCGAGGCTCTTGTTAAGGGAGAGGAGAAACACCTGACGGGTTCAAAGCTGAGAAAAAATAGGCGAAAAGATTAGAAATTTCAATTAGTAGCACCCCAACTTTGTGTAAGGCGGGAAAAGTCGACGGAATACCTTCTTTGGTGTGAGTCCCACGTTGAGCCAAAGCATCCTTAGAACTGCACTCGAGAATTGGAGATAGTTGTGTCTTGTCCGGAACAAACCCAAGAATAGTTGAGGTGCTTGATGTAGAGCTAGACATGACTTTGATCACCGGGGGACAATTCAGCTGTGATATCAGGTTGCGTCGACTAGGATCCTTCACCCACTTCATGTGAAGGAGCAACCGTAGACTTTTTTTGGAGTGAGACTTGAATGTCATGCAATATTTTGGGTTCGTCGCCCAATTGCATTTCGCTTTCAAGTTCAGACACATCGACATCATTTGAGTTATGAAGTTTTTTCTCTTCCTCAATGAGAAATTCCCAAGTACTATAGAACTAGTAGGGATAGTCTTCACCGAGACACGTCAAATTGCTATGCTTAAGAACATTGGCATTGCATAGAACGAGAAGTAGGTCAAGCTCATTAATTAGCTCTTGTAACAACCCGCATGTTTATCGATTTTATATTTAAATATTTTATTTAAATATTTTATCGTTAATCGAATTATAGTCCGAAAAGCTACTTTTTGCATACGATCAAATTGGGACTCGAGACCACCCCTATTGAGTTCAAAATGACGTTTGCAATCTTTTCTAGTATAAACTTTGATATGTTTGGAGTTAATGAAATTTCTTTACTTTTTTGCTTTGGATTTTAGTTTGGACTTAGCCTATTAAACCCATCTTCCACTCCCTCTTCCTTCATAATTCCTAATACTAAAGCTTCATACAAAAAATGGTGAGTGGAATGGGAAATTAAAATTCCAAAATTCAAATTCTCTTGCAAATCCATCATTCAACTCCAAATTCAAAGTGTAGACATTGGATTCAAGCTCCTTGTGTGAAGATTGAAGTGGGATTGGTTCTTGATTGCTTTAAGCTTCATTTTCATCGATTTTTGGTGCAAAGGTGAGATTTTTATCTCACATTCTTGTCTATAACTATCTTGGAATATTGGGAATGAATCCCCATCACTTTAGCATGTACATTTGCATTTGGTTTGGATTGGATTGGCAAAAAACTCCAGTTTTTAGTGTTTTTGGAGATTTCTTGCACTTAGGTCGCACTGTCTCGAAATGACGTCTCGGAATTAGGTTGTTTCCTCTAGGTCGTAGGTCGCATCAGCACTTAGGTCGTTGGGTCGTTCTGCCTTCAGTCTTTAGCTCGCTCGGCCTTGTGTGAGACGCTAGGTCGTTTAAGTGCTTAGGTCGTAGGTCACTCGGCCTGATTTGGGTCGCTAGGTCGTTCGTCCTATTTAAGCCGCTCCATTCTACTCCATTTATCCCGTTTGCCCTTAGGTCGTTAGACCTCAAACCGTGAGCCTTTAGGTCGCTCGACCACACTTCAACCTTAGGTCGCGACCAAGTTAGGTCGTTGACCCCGTTAGGTTGCTCGACCTTGTTTAGGACCTTAGGTCGCTCGTCCTTTTCCACATTTGTTCGCGAGTTGATTAGGTCGCACGGCCTTACTTCTTTTAAGTCGTTCGACCATTTACATTGTTAGGTTGCTCGGCTATGCAACCCTACTTATGTCGCACCACTGTATGTGTCCACTTCGTTAGGTTGCTTGACCATTCTAACTCGCAACCAATTTAACTCGCTCATCCTGTTTAACTCGCACCTGATTATGCTAGGAACCCCTAGGTCGCTCGAACCTTAGGTCGCACCACCTTGGCTGTATGCTTATCTTAATTCGTTCGACCTATTTTACTTAAGGTCGTTCCATTACAATTTAGCTCGGCCTTGTTAGGTCGCACATGTACTTCTACTTCGATGGTTTTGTAATTGATTCCTTTGGATTTCATTCACGTCTTCGATTGTGAATTTTTGTGACTTGTTGTTTCTAAAACCATTTTTGTGATTAATCACTTTAAAATATAAAGGTTTCAATACTAGTAGTAAATATCAAAACTCTTATCAAAGCGATTTGAAAACTATTTTATTACAAAGCTCTTTCTCCTAAAACATTTTCCAATCTATTAGTATATACAAACCTCTACCTCACTCGAATGAGAAATCTAATTAAATGGCTTAGTAAAACAAGTGGTATGAAACGCTTGCGTTTACTTCGTCGGTTAATTCTTGGACTTGTTCGATTGAACCTCTTGTGACAATTTTCTAGTGAAGGTCTACAATTTGTTCGTAAATATTTAAGTTAAGCAAGTGGTTATGGGACATGAAGCTAAACTTTCATATTCACTAGCTCATTGTAATTGACACTTCTTTATGATCTATGACGATCATTTTTGTGTTTTAGACTTGCAATTGTGCGATGTCTCTTTGTCTACGAGGGAGACTAAACTCCGTTTGTGTGATGTTTCATCATCACATATGTGGGGTAGCGCCCCATGGTCTTCGGGCCGTTCGTGTGTCAAAAATTTAATGGCTAGCTATCATGAGATAGCGTCTCGTTCGTGTGATACAGCTGTTGGTGAGTTTTCATGCTCCCGTTCGTGTGATAGGCCTCCCCCTTTTTGTGATTTCTAGATTTCGTGTGTTGATTTCTGGAATTTATGCTTCACCAATTTTCGTGATTTCTATTGATAAGTGTTATCAATTTTTGTGCATTGGTGAATTCGTGTGTCATAGACTTGTTATGAATACAAGTTTCGGGTATGATACCCCTTTGGATCTTTGAGAAGATTCTTGTGATATTGATTGATCTCTTGTTGATGATTCATTTACATACTTTTCATAGTATGCCATTATGATTATTATATGTTTATGCCATATCTCTTATTCTATATCATGTTATTTGATATTTATAGCTAGACTGATCCGTTTATTATTTTCTTATGAAATAATACTCGGGTCAGACCGTGATGTTACAGATGCTTCTGCTTGACTTCTCCCCAGGGATTCATTGCTCTGACTTTTGGCTAACCACTTAGATTAGCAGTTTTGTTACATTCATCTGAGAGATAGACTCAGTGATGTATACTTATTCTTTTGTATAGCACTTGTTGCTATTCTTTTTTGTTATTGTGGATCTGTTAGACCACCACTCTGATGTACACTTTCATGTGTTATATAAATATATTCATATCTTTTTCCGCCTTTGTGATATGGACGTCTGTGACTGATTTGTGTTATGTTTATTTCTATATTTGTTTTCGAAGATTTGATAGAGCCACTGTGTGATAGCTTTGAGTTTGTACCGGTATGTCGGACTTCCTCCTTAAATGAAATGCATGCTATACTATCTGACATATCGGTGCTCGCACAAAGAAATTACATGGATGGTCGCTCCTCTACAGCCTTATTCTTCGTGTTAGTCGACAGCACTACACTGTAGAGTTCTGGTCTAGCGTGGGTATAGAGGTGGGGCGTCACAGCTTGGTATCAGAGCCAAACTTCGGAATAATATGGAATATTATAACAAGGATCATCGTCCTAAGTCCATCTTAGGAGTTGTGTCATAGGGTTCGATTCGGGTCTTCGTACCATTCTATCCTATTCTTTTTATGATTCCTTGCTTTAACTATCAAGATGGCTTGATCTTTATTTGAAGAATAACATTTTTCTTCTTCTCTCTTTCTTAAAGAAGAGGATGTCTAGACCAGGCGGTCCTAGGGCCGGATCATCTAGTGCTGCTCCCCAGGAAGGAGTATTTATGACTGCCCAGTAGCTTCTTGATCTCGTTAAGAATGCTCAGGCAGCTGGTTCTAATACAGGGTCTACTCACCCTAAATATGGATTTGCACGTTTGTCCAACGATTACACTAATTTGGGTGGGAAACCATTCAAAGGTTCTAAAACCATTATAGAAGTCCAAGCTTGGCTGAGAACGTGCGATCGGATCTTTTCCCGCATGGATCTCATTGATCTCCATCGAGTCCAAGTGGCTTCTAGCATGCTCCAAGAAAGAGCATTGGATTGGTATGAGCTTCTTATCTCCGAAATAGTAGAAGCGGACCTTACCTAGGAGAAATTCCGGGAACGCTTCGAATTGTAGTTCGTATCAGAAGCTGAGAAGGTGACTTTGGCTCACCGTTTTATAGACCTTGTTCAAGATGAATCCACCGTGACAGATTATGTCGCGTCTTTTGTGTAACGACCCGAAATTTTCGAACCCGAAAATTCCAGATAGTTATGAAAAGAAAGAAAGAGATAGAAGAAGAAGAACAGAAACATCAACATCTCACATTCGCAGCGGATAAAGTATAATAATAAACAATAACAGTTTACAAAGGAATAATATTCTATCGATTACATCTAAATACATCAGAGTTACATAAATATTCAACACTGGACATATACAAATCAGCATGACCCAGATTAACAATATTATAATACAGTGGAAATACTCTATACGCTATTACCATCCAGCTCGCCTCCTGAGCTCTAGAGCATACCTACCTAAAAATCTGTAATACTCGGTCTGACCCGAGCATTACACCAAAGTAACACCCGGGTCAGGCTGGAAACCAGCGTGAGTAAATCCAACTAACAAGGAATACAAAAGCATACAACTTAAATAAAACCCGGGGTAACTTATCTCAGTTTATCCAATTCACTTAAATCATTACATCCCTGCCTATTGATTTCACAAATCAATTTATAAAAATTCGAAGTGGTTTCGGGTATTTTCCAATACCCGACCCCGGTCACTTCGAAACTTATGTTATTCTAACCCAAGTTATCCAAATGAATTACACAACATTTCATAACAGGGATATCAACTTATTCAAGCATCCAATACCATTCAATCACCCATAAGCAAAGCTTAAGCACATACAATCAATTGATTCAAATTGAATTTCAAATCTCAATCACTTAGATTCCTTCATTGAATATTAATTAATTTCAAATCAATTAATTAATCAATCCTTCATTATTCATCTAAATTAATCACACTGGATTAATTATCTTCAATTACATTAAAGTAATTATTTTCAATCAATTTCACGATATTAATTATTCTTAACCCAAAATCAATAAGTAATCTGAATTACTTCATAAATTAATTAACTATATTAATTACATTGATCCTTAACTACTTATATTAGTTAATTCCTCATAAGTCCCATATTATGGTTTAATTAATCTTAATTAATCGAAACTTTAATTACTTCATTAATTATATAAGTTAATGATTCCAATTATATTTCAATTTATCTAAAACTAAACCGATTATATTAATTAAACCACAATATACATCATACTTGATTTATCTCCACTTGAAATTATCACCTTTTTATTTACTTCATTAAATGAATTCGTTCTCCTTAATTAATTATCTTAATTTATCTGTCGATTAATTACACTAAATAATTACTAAGTAATTACTTATTAAACCACCCAATGGTCACTGTAATTAATTTAAACTTAATTAGTTAACCCAAATTCATTAATTGATTTAATTAATTAACTATTCATTTTAATTACCTGCTAATTTAATGAACACAAATTGTTACCTTTATTATCTTGGAGACATTTACTTATTTATGATTTAAGTTTTAAACAATTTAAAAACCCGAATATTCAGAGTCAAGCAACAATCAACTCAGGAATCAACCAAAACCAAAGTCATCAGATCATCAGTTCACAGTGCACATCAATCAGTTCAATCATGCAACCAAATATTTAAATTTAACCATTTAAATTTGAATAAAAATCCAACAGAGTGAGATTTACTCACCTTTATTATATATTTTTTCTTCGGCCCACTTCCTTTAAGACATGTCCTTCACGTTTCAAACCTTGTAAAAACGTTACACGTTTTGTTATTAGAATTTGAATTAACCGAACAACCTATTACCATTTAATTAATTTAATTATCATTCCAAGACATGTTATATATATATATATATATATATATATCCTCATTTCTCAATAAACATACTAATCAACCCATAAGCTAACTGTTTCATATATATGTATATCGTTATTATTATATTTTTCCCTACAATACATAGCTAAAGTAAAGTGTTACTTTACTGAAATAAATTTTCTTCCTATTATTACCAGTTTAACCAAATTACTATTATTATTTTAAATAATTTATCAGAGTGCTTCTACAAATTTCAAAACAGAACATAAAAGGAAAACAAGGAGTTTCTCACCAGAATCGAGCTGCGACCTTGCCCTCGAAAATCCAAGCCCTACACTCGATTCGCTGCAGCTCGTCTGTCCCTATCGCAATCGCGGCTCCATAACCCTCTCGACAATTGAAGATAGCCATTGTACCACCCACTGTAACCCACGATGAGCTCGAGCTTCCCAAATCGCCGACACTCTTACGCGTGAAACCAAGATCGAAGATTCGCGAGCCCTAAACTCAACCGTACTCGAGTCGAACTCGATCTTGCCTACTCGAACGCGACATCAAAAACAAATCCACAGTATCTTCTTCTTTCTTATCCGAGTTGACGCCGTGATGCTCTTCTATGAGGGATCGATTTGAGGTCCCTTCTATTTAAATGTTGAAGACGAAAGGGACGAGAGAGAGGGGGCGCGACGCCATTTCTAATTCGATTTTTTTTTATCGAGAGCTTCGGCCATGATTAATTTTTTTTTCAACGAGTTCGATCCCTTACTTGAAAAGAGAGAGAGAGGATCGGCTGAAAAAAAGAATTTGAGTAGCTTCTAGTGTACGCTAATATAATATAAATAAATATTAAAAATATCTCGAGTTGCAAAACGCAAAATCCCGAACCCCAAATCAAACATGCCGACAGACATTTATAAGGTTTTATCCGTGTTCCGAACACAATGGAACGGGTTTTAAAGGCTAACTCGATCATATGCACGAGTTACGGAAATAAACGATCGATTTTAAATTAAATCGACTAAAATAGTTCTAAACGTTTTGAGTTGCCAGGGTCAAACGACAACTCCGATTGCTACGAAAATTGAAATCCGATAATAATTCAATATTACGGACTCGATGGAACTAGTTTCGTCGAATTCCGAGACTGTGCCTCGAAAGGCTATTTTTAAATATCGATTTATACGATATATTTTCAAAATTCAACAAATCACCTATAATTTAAATTCCAACAATTGTATTATCTTCAATATCATCATTATAAATTTTATAAGCCTTCAAATTATTTTTAACAGACTTAAAAATTTCAGATTCAACAATTTACCAAATTTTCAATTATTAAATTAAATATTTAAACCATATAATTCTATGATTTAATTATCAAATAAATATTGAAATCTTGAATTCAAGTTAAAATTAACGTTTATATATTTTAAAATCAATTAACTGTTCAAATTTAAATTGTTAGAAATTCTGGGTCGTCACATTTTGAATCTCTGTCTAAATACGGTGTTGAATATATCAACACCCCATTGAAGAAGAACCAGAGATTTGTTTATGGCTTGAACAAGAATCTTAAGAAGCCATTATTTCTGAAATTGAAAGTTTCTTTTGACCAACTTATAGATATCGCTCTTCGACTTGAAGAGGCAGATAAGGATAGTGATGTTGAGGTTGTCGGTCCCAAACCAAACTTCAACAGCAACAAGAAAAGGCCTAATAAGCCTAAAGGCCCTTACCCCAATAAGAAGGGGAAACAAGCAACTCCTGCTGCAAAGACTTTTTCCTCTACTGAAGGGAAATGCTTCAACTGTGGTTCCAGGGACCATTTTGCGAACAAGTGTTCAAAGCCCTGTTGTTGTCGCTATTGTAAAAGCCCGGATCATTATATGCAACAATGCCCTAAGCTTCTAGGCAAGAAGAAGGGAAAGTTAAATGTTGCTCAAGCCCCTGGCAACACATCTCGCAGTCAAGGTATATCTCATTCTATTCTTGATGGCATCATTATATTTCACGATCAACCTATTCAAGTTCTTTTTGATACGGGTGCATCCCATTCTTTTATATCAAAAGAACTTGTTGATACTTTTTCTTCAAATGTTGTTGCTTTAATGACTTCTTTAAGAATTGCGAATCCGGTTGGTGGATCCGCAACTCTTAGTTTGCTTTGTAAAGATGTGGAGATTATTTTATGTGATTTTTCTTTCTAAGCCGATTTGCATGTCATGCGTTACTTAGGCTTTGGAATGATTTTGGGTATGGATTGGCTTAACCGTTATGAAGCCCATATCCTATGTCCTGAGCGGACTATTCATCTCCGACATCCACTATCTGTTAATCAGATTTCTGTTAATCTTAAAGATTCAGAATCCTGTTTGGTTGCATCTTTATATTCTTTAAATCCTCGTGATGACGATGATGATGATGAGGATGATATTATTTCTCGTATTCACGTTGTTCGTGAATTTTCCGACGTATTTGAGCCCGTTTTAGGATTACCACCTAAGCGAGCAATTGAGTTTAGAATTAATCCTATTTCTGGAGCTCAACCTATTACTCGTCCTCCTTATCGCATGTCCAACAAGGAAAATGAGGAGATGCGTAAACAGTTGTCCGAATTGGATACGAAGCAATTCATTCGCTCTAGTTCCTCGCCTTGGGAAGCTTCGGCAATTTTGGTGAAGAAATCCGATGGTACACTTAGGCTTTGCGTCGACTACCGCAAGCTTAATGATCTTACTATCAAAAATAAATATCCCTTACCTCGGATTGATGATCTATTCGATCAACTTAGTGGTGCTAGAGTCTTTTCACAATTGGACTTGGCTACCGGTTTTCATCAGCTTCGTATTGCAGAGGATAGCATTCCTTTGACATCATTCCGAACACGCTATGGATCTTATGAATGGCTAGTTATGCCATTTAGGTTAACGAATGCTCCAGCTTATTTCGTTGACCTTATGGATCGAGTTTTCAAAGATTTCCTCGATCAGTTTGTTCTCATCTTTATTGACGATATTCTTGTGTATTCTAAAACCGAGAAGGAGCATGAAAAGCATCTTCGGATTATGCTGGAAACTCTTAGGAGCAACCAATTAAAAGAAATTTTTCCTAAATGCCACTTTTGGCAATCCCGTGTAATGTTTCTCGGTCATATTATTTCCGAATCCGGAATATCAGTGGATCCTTCAAAGATCGAAGCGATTCAAAACTGGAAGAGACCGGAGAGTGTAACTGAAATCCGTAGTTTCCTTGGATTGGCGGGTTATTACCGTCGTTTTATCAAATACTTTTCTAAGATTGCCGTACCCCTTACTAGCTTAACTAAGAAAGGTGTTAAATACATTTGGTCGGACAAATGTGAAACTTCTTTTCAGAAGTTAAAAGAACTCCTTTCCGATGCTCCTATTCTTGTTATTCCCAAAGGGAATCAAGATTTTATTGTTTATACCGACGCAAGTCGTGTTGGTTTGGGTGCCGTTCTTATGCAAAGAGAACGTGTTATTGCTTACGCTTCTAGGCAATTGAAGCCAGCCGAGACTAGATATGCCACTCATGATTTAGAGCGCGGCTATTGTTTTCGCCCTTTGTATTTGGCGTCACTATCTTTTGGGAGAGAAATTTATTCTCTATACCGATCATAAGTCTTTGAAATATCTATTCTCTCAAAAGGAACTTAATTTGCGTCAACTGCGTTGGCTCGAGTTCCTTGCGCCTTATGATCTTGATGTCCTTTATATCCCGGAAAGGGAAATCGTGTTGCCGATGCTCTTAGTCGCAAGCAACAAGCTGTTGTTTCATTGATGATATCCGAATGGAATGATCTCGAGATTCTATCCAATTGTGAGATTCGAGATCGAGTTTCCGATTTGTGTCCATCCCTTGTTTTATGTAGTCTTGAAGCTCGCCCTTCTCTTTTAGACCGCATTCTTGAAGCTCAAGAACTAGATCCTGAATTGGCTCTTCTTAGCAAAAGGTTGAGGGATAAAATTTATATTGAAGAATTGAAAGACTTTGGTGTTGATTCTCGTGGAGGCATTCGAAAGTTTGGTAGGCTTATCGTACCAAATATTAGTGAACTTCGTAAAGATATTTTAGAAGATTCTCATCATTCTAAATTTACCATTCATCCCGGTAGTAGTAAAATGTACGCGGATATGAAGCGACTTTATTATTGGGAGGGAATGAAATCTGATATTGCTAACTTTGTTAAGTGTTGCATGACTTGCCAGCTTGTCAAGGTAGAGCATCAAAGGCCCGGTGGGTTATTACAACCTTTAGACATTCCAATTTGGAAGTGGGATCAAATTTCCATGGATTTTATGGATGGCCTTCCTCGTTCTCGTTCGGGTTATGATAGCTTATGGGTTATAGTTGATAGACTTACTAAATTCACCCATTTTATTCCCGTTCGGTCTAACCGAACCGTTCCTCTTTTGGCCAAACTTTTTATTAAAGAGATTGTTAAATTACATGGAGTTCCTACTTCTATTGTTAGCGATCGTGATCCATTGTTTACTAGTGGATTTTGGGAGAGTCTTCAAAAAGCTTTGGGGACGAAGATAAATTTTAGCATCGCTTATCACCCCCAGTCCGATGGACAAACTGAGCGTGTGAATCAAACTCTTGAAGATCTTCTTTGTTCTTGTGTGCTTGATTTTGGTGGAAGTTGGGAAGATTATATTTCACTTGTTGAGTTTTCCAATAACAATAGCTTCCAATCTAGTATTGGTATGACACCGTTTGAGGCACTCTATGGTAGGCCATGCCAATCTCCTTCTTGTTGGCTTGAGGCTGGTGAGAAGCTGGTTTTAGATCCAGATTTTATTCATGATTCCACAGAAAAGATTGATCTTATTCGACATAGGATGAAAGAAGCCTAGAATAGACAAAAATCCTATGCCGATAACCGAAGAAGGAAATTAGAATTTTCTGTGGGAGATCTTGTGTTTATTCGTGTTTCACCTATGAAGGGTGTGGTATGTTTCAGTCGATCGGGAAAATTAGCGCCTCGTTATATTGGGCCATTTCCTATCACTGAACGTATTGGTTCTATGGCTTATCGCCTTGAATTATCGGCTTAATTTTTTGCTATACATAACGAGTTTCACGTTTCTCAATTAAGGAAATGCCTTCGGGATTCCGATTCTATTCTCGAGCCCGATATTGTGGAAGAAATTGAAGTTTCGCCAAATTTAACTTATGAACAGCCTCCTGTTCGTATTATTGCTTCGAAGGTCAAACGACTTTGAAATAAAGATGTCCCGCTTGTGAAAGTTCAATGGTCCTCAAATCCTAAGGATTGCTCTTGGGAATCTAGAGAATTCATCGAGCGAACACATCCGGACTTACTATCTCCTGCTCTTTGAGGTGAACTTCTTATTTCAAATTTCTTTTGTGTTGATATGCTTTCACGGTTGTTACTATATATTTCCTTCTTATATATATTGCGAGGACGCAATTTCTTTAAGGAAGGGAGTCTGTAACAACCCGCATGTTTATCGATTTTATATTTAAATATTTTATCGTTAATCGAATTATAGTCCGAAAAGCTACTTTTTGCATACGATCAAATTGGGACTCGA
Organism: Allium cepa; assembly: GCA_030765085.1. NCBI lineage: Eukaryota > Viridiplantae > Streptophyta > Magnoliopsida > Asparagales > Amaryllidaceae > Allium > Allium cepa. The sequence continues at coordinate 906,813,011 of CM060938.1, read as the reverse complement.
GACCACCCCTGTTGAGTTCAAAATGACGTTTGCAATCTTTTTTAGTATAAACTTTGATATGTTTGGAGTTAATGAAATTTCGTTACTTTTTCGCTTTGGATTTTAGTTTGGACTTAGCCTATTAAACCCATCTTCCACTCCCTCTTCCTTCATAATTCCTAATACTAAAGCTTCATACAAAAATGGTGAGTGGAATGGGAAATTAAAATTCCAAATTTCAAATTCTCTTGAAAATCCATCATTCAACTCCAAATTCAAAGTGTAGACATTGGATTCAAGCTCCTTGTGTGAAGATTGAAGTGGGATTGGTTCTTGATATCTTTAAGCTTCATTTTCATCGATTTTTGGTGCAAAGGTGAGATTTTTATCTCACATTCTTGTCTATAACTATCTTGGACTGTTGGGAATGAATCCCCGTCACTTTAGCATGTACATTTGCATTTGTTTGGATTGGATTGGCGAAAAACTCCAATTTTTAGTGTTTTTGGAGATTTCCTGCACTTAGGTCGCACTGTCTCGAAATGACGTCTCGGAATTAGGTTGTTTCCTCTAGGTCGTAGGTCGCATCGGCACTTAGGTCGTTGGGTCGTTCTGCCTTCAGTCTTTAGCTCGCTCGGCCTTGTGTGAGACGTTAGGTCGTTTGAGTGCTTAGGTCGTAGGTCGCTCGGCCTGATTTGGGTCGCTAGGTCGTTCATCCTATTTAAGCCGCTCCATTCTACTGCATTTATCCCGTTTGCCCTTAGGTCGTTAGACCTTAAACCGTGAGCCTTTAGGTCGCTCGACCACACTTCAACCTTAGGTCGCGACCAAGTTAGGTCGTTGACCGCGTTTGGTCGCTCGACCTTGTTTAGGACTTTAGGTCGCTTGGTCCTTTTCCACATTCGTTCATAAGTTGATTAGGTCGCACGGCCTTACTTCTTTTAAGTCGTTCGACCATTTACATTATTAGGTCGCTCGGCTATGCAACCCTACTTATGTCGCACCACTGTATGTGTCCACTTCGTTAGGTCGCTTGACCATTCTAACTCGCAACCAATTTAACTCGCTCGGCCTGTTTAACTCGCACCTGATTATGTTAGGAACCCCTAGGTCGCTCGAACCTTAGGTCGCACCACCTTGGCCGTATGCTTATCTTAATTCGTTCGACCTATTTTACTTAAGGTCATTCCATTACACTTTAGCTCGGCCTTGTTAGGTCGCATGTGTACTTCTACTTCGATGGTTTTGGAATTGATTCCTTTGGATTTCATTCACGTCTTCGAATGTGAATTTTTGTGACTTGTTGTTTCTACAACCATTTTTGTGATTAATCACTTTAAAATATAAAGGTTTCAATACTAGTAGTAAATATCAAAACTCTTATCAAAGCGATTTGAAAACTATTTTATTACAAAGCTCTTTCTCCTAAAATGTTTTCCAATCTATTAGTATATACAAACCTCTACCTCACTCGAATGAGAAATCTAATTAAACGGCTTAGTAAAACAAGTGGTATGAAACGCTTGCGTTTACTTCGTCGGTTAATTCTTGGACTTGTTCGATTGAACCTCTTGTGACAATTTTCTAGTGAAGATCTACAATTTGTTCGTAAATATTTAAGTTAAGCAAGTGGTTATGGGACATGACGGTAAACTTTCATATTCACTAGCTCATTGTAATTGACACTTCTTTATGATCTATGACGATCATTTTTGTGTTTTAGTCTAGCAATTGTGCGATGTCTCTTTGTCTACGAGGGAGACTAAACCCCGTTTGTGTGATGTTTCATCATCACATATGTGTGGTAGCGCCCCATGGTCTTCGGGCCGTTCGTGTGTCAAAAATTTAATGGCTAGCTACCATGAGATAGCGTCTCGTTCGTGTGATACAGCTGTTGGTGAGTTTTCATGCTCCCGTTAGTGTGATAGGCCTCCTCCTTTTTGTGATTTCTAGATTTCGTGTGTTGATTTCTGGAATTTATGCATCACCAATTTTCGTGATTTCTATTGATAAGTTTTATCAATTTTTGTGCACTGGTGAATTCGTGTGTCATAGACTTGTTATGAATACAAGTTTCGGGTATGATACCCCTTTGGATCTTTGAGAAGATTCTTGTGACATTGATTGATCTCTTGTTGATGATTCATTCACATACTTTTCATAGTATGCCGTTATGGTTATTATATGTTTATGCCATATCTCTTATTATATATCATGTTATCTGATATTTATAGCTAGACTGATCCATTTATTATTTTCTTATGAAATAATACTCGGGTCAGACCGAGATGTTACAGGAGCTTCTGCTTGACTTCTCCCTAAGGATTCATTGCTCTGACTTTTGGCTAACCACTTAGATTAGCAGTTTTTGTTGCATTCATTTGAGAGATAGACTCAGTGATGTATACTTATTCTTTTGTATAGCACTTGTTTCTATTCTTTTGTGTTATTGTGGATCTTTTAGACCACCACTCTGATGTACACCTTCATATGTTATATAAATATATTCATATCTTTTTCCGCCTTTGTGATATGGATGTATGTGACTGATTTGTGTTATGTTTATTTCTATATTTGTTTCCGAAGATTTGATAGAGCCACTGTGTGATAGCTTTGAGTTTGTACCGGTATGTCGGGCTTCCTCCTTAAATGAAATGCGTGCTATACTATCTGACATATCGGTGCTCGCACAAAGAAATTACATGGATGGTCGCTCCTTTACAGCCTTATTCTCCGTGTTAGTCGACCGCACTACGCTGTAGTGTTCTTGTCTAGCGTGGGTATAGAGGTGGGGCGTCATAGCTCTTCTCTGACCTTGTCTTTGGTAGCTTCCATTTCACATTGAATGAGCATGTCGATATTTTTGAACTTTTCAATAGTCATGTCTTTCTCAAGCCTGGCATGAACCAGCTCTTCGCATAAATCCTGAGCGATTTTCTGAGCATTATCTTTTGCATTATTTTGCATACTCAAGCTTGGCCTTGAGATCATCTATTTCCTTTATGTCTCCAGATTCATTATTTCGAGCCACATCTCACTCATGAGCTATCTCTTGGATCCAATCTTAGTTCCGATGATGCAATACTTGGACTATATCGAGATGGACGGATTTCATCTTTTCCATGGATTTCATAGCATAGTTAGCTTTTCCTTCGGTTTATGATAAGGAGGTTTTAGAGGCTTCCAGCTCATTTGTCAAAGTGTCGATGATTCTTTTATCCTAAGCCTCTTGGCATTTTAGCTTTTCGATCTCTACCGCGCGCTGGAAGTAAACTTTTGACATTTTTTCTGTTGCCTTCATCCATTCCTGATATTGCATACGAGTGTCAGTGATGCAATCGATGGTCCTCTTCTGTACATGATCTGGAGCCCTCTTTAAGTTAGAAGGAAAATAGAATCCTTCAAAACATAAAATTTGAAATTCTTTACGAAGCTGTGCCATACGAGCAGTTGGATCGATTGTAGGATCTTCAATAGCAGCTTCGACTTGGGTACTTTCTTTGCCTGGCTTGTGGGCTGTAGTATATTCGCCATAGCGGTGGAGATCGCTCGGCCGTTGAGAATGAGATGGAACCAAGGGTTGTGGAGGCATTGGAATGGTAGATGGGTCGCAAGGGGGGTCGCAAGGTCCCTATGATCAGCCGGTCTTTCAAGACCTTTTGGAGGAGGAGATCTCGATCTACGTTTATCATGAGGTGGCTTATCCTTGTCATCTCTATCTGGATAACCCCGAAGAGGCTGAGGCGATAGCTAGAATCGTAGTAATCTCGACTGCCACGATAGGGGCTGAAACGCAAACTCGATGACTGATGATGTATATCCCAGAGAGAATCGAATATGTTCCTCTTCCTCACCATCATTTCTGCAAAGAAAATCAATGTCAGTCCACTTTGAGCACTAGAGAGTACAAGTCAAGTATAGTGCAGTGTTAACGGTGCAAGTGTGGGTAAATGTCCTAGTGTAACCCCCCGACAGACCAGGTGCAGGAGCTTTTCTCATTGGTGTAACTTCCCCTCTGGAAGTAGGGATCTCAGAGCCAATTGTGATAGGATATTCCGACCCTCCAATGCTCACATCAGTAAAATGGAAGATGACAAGATCAGGTGGAATTGATAGAACAGATAAAGGGTCTAGTAGTAAACTCAAATGCTCTAATGGTTGGAAGGAGTATTCATTTTGAAAAACCTTATGGGCCATCGATGACTTGGATTGGTCAGAGAGGCGACTTCTTGGAAGCTTATATACGAATGTTTTCTTTTTTCTCTTATTCGCAACCAGGGGTTATGTGATTTGCGAGGATCCGACATCAACCCCAGGATCAGATTTATCACCATTACAACCATGTGCATCGTCACTATGTCCTTTGGCATCAATACCAGGAAATTCTTGGGTATTCGTGACTGGGAGCACCATAGGGTCGGCTTGATTATCTCTTTGACCATTGTAGCCCATGATCTTATCCCTGCCGTTCGGGAAATTTTAGTTAGCCCCATGCCAAGGCCGTCCTCTATCAAACAAAAACTGATGAGACATTCATCCCTAAGTAAATATTCGATATTCCTCTCCTCAGGTGGAGCATTCTTCAGAACTGAGACCGCCTCTTCATAAATATCGCTGCTAGGCCAGATAACGACACTTGTAAATGAGTAACATCGTTGGGAAGGCGACCTGGATAATATTTTCCTATGTTATCATGAAATTGGTAGGTAACACTTACACCTTTCTAGCCATTGTGGAGTGAAACCTGAAGGGCAGCAAACAAAGAACCATTAGCTCTTGAAGGCACTTAGTTTGTTCCATGTACCAGTCATAATTTGGTTTCTCTTTGCCGACTCAAGAAATGTGAACGAGAGACTCCCTATCTACTGTTTAAATGTAAAAATAAATCGGATACCTTTGATGGTGGGAGGACGGTGCAGAAACTCCATAAATACCATATAAGTAAAATTAAGGAGTGCGTAACCATTTGGATGGAGTTGGGCTAGAGCTATCCTTGGATAATGTAGGATCTCCCGAATGTATGAGTTGAAAGGTGAGATGCGTGCCGTCTTAACACATAAACTTATTGCATGTTGTATACACTTCAGGAAGTCTGTGAGTCCTATCATCTCGCGATGGAACCAACAAGCTGTCGAAAGGAATTCCATGTCTTACGCAAATTCTTTGGAGAGCGTCTTCTTTAATTTTTGAAGCTACCAAATCAAAAAGATTTTAAAGGATGACTGCGTTCTCTAGCGTATCGGACTCAGCATCGATAACCTCCAGCAGAAAGACAGAGACGATATTAGAAGGATCAAGCCGAGGACCCTGGCTTTTCGGCTTTTTCGAATCATGACTGAATGATAGACTATCAGACTCAATTGCTGAACTTAACTCTACATCATAATTATTCCTTTAGGAAGATGATCCAGTTGGCAATGTCATAGAGCGCCCGGAGTGTCTAGGCCCCATTGTTATTAAATTTAGTAAAAATCATAATTAGTAAAAGTAACCGGCACCCCCTAGTGTATAGTGAGTGCTAGCGTAGTGCGATAAAGTGCTATTCAGTATAGTAATAAGTTGTGCAAAACTGAAGGCAGAAAAGACAATAGGACTTAGAAATTTAGCCAGAGACATTCCTGACCATCTCAACTATCTCTATGTGTTATTAGGAAACGATGCAGCTTGATTTTAATGGAGATCATTAACCAGCAAAAGTTTGGTTGTTGTCTAAGTTATAGATGATTTTAAGATAGTTAAAGGCGTTGGTTCATGTCATTTTATTTGAAGCAATTTGCTACCAATTATGCAGTTCAGATCATATGCATGTCGTAAACAAGTCTTAATGTTTGTCTAAGTATGAAAGACTTGAGCTCGTCGTTTAGTTCAAGTTTATCCATCTATATTCCATTTTATAAAAAAGAGAAGGAATGGTTCATGCATGGTTTAGACCGATCGTTCGAGTACAATTATACAGGCCGATCGTTCTAGCATTATGATATAGGCTGATCGTTTCCCCAAGACATCATTGGACGATTATTCACCGTGAGCCTTTTCCCGTCGATCATTCTCATAAGGCTACAACTCCAAGCTACAACCAATCATTTTTAAATAATTATGAAGCTTCAATGTCCCAGAGTTTCGTCGATCAGCCAAGAGAGATCATGGACGATCGATCGTACAACTTCTTCACAATCCAAAGCACTATATCTATCAGCGAACTATCAGATTAAAAACGTAACTCACTAATCTCTAGCCACTTAGTCTCTATTACACATGATCGTAGGGAAAAAGAAAGGAAGGAAGCGATCCACCAAACGAATCGAAACGCTACAGTTTCGAAGTTTCAATCTCAGAACTATGAAGCAAGTGTGGAATTCATGCTACCTAAATTTGAATTTGGAAAAGGATAGTGTGAAATCGATTTGGAAAGCAACGGCTTTATTGTGATTGATGAAAGGATTTTCAGGATGAAGGCAGAGGGACTTATATATCTTTTTCTTCATAAGGGAGTGATTGGGTAGAATGAAGGAGAATTACCAAATGTATAAACTTATATAGGAGGGGGATATAGCCGATCGTTTTCGGTCCAAGCGTTATACCGATCGTCCCTTATCCAAGCCTTATACCGATCTTCCCTTATGCTAGCCCTATGCCTATCGTCCCTTATCCAAGCCCTATGCCAATCATCCATTATCCAAGTCCTAGGTCAACCATTCCTTATCCAAGCCTTAGGCTGATCGTTCCATAACCTAGCGTATGCCGGTGATCGCGAGTGGTTTGAAATTTATTTTTTAAGCAAAGGAGAGTTATATAAAAAAAAGTGACGATCGGAGGAAACTATTTATAAAAAGTTATTACCATTAACTTGACAACAACTTGTGAACGTGTAATCATGATCCAAAGTCAGGTGCATATACATATACATATGAGTATATGTTTCAAAATTTAATTCTCTCAAATCAATAAAAAAACTGATAGAGAAGTCACCCTGAGCCGACCAGAGGAAAACAAAAGCTAGGTTGCTAAAGCTCGGAAATCGCTCAGGTAAAAACAATATGACTGTTAGCAAGTAGTGATCCCATGTCGAGCAATTATCACGATGAATAAGGAAAATACGACCTTTGACAAGGAAATTACCTGATGAAAAATAGCGACTATTTTATAAACCAGATGGTACTCTTTTAAGACAATTCAAGCTTATGACACTTCAAAGCATGTCATGTATGATACAAGACGTACTTTGTAGGGAAAACATTATCCCACCTTTTAGCAAAGTCATGTTATCATCGATTTGGCTTGGAACGGATGGTCAACGGCCTTAGGAATCAAGTACATATAGTACTATGACAATGGTCGGGCAGATTTGAACCGGGACACAATCAAGGTGTAGTAAGCATGAAGTAACTAGCATGGCCCTATGAAGTTGTACTTTAAATTTTAAATTTTAAATTGATTGGAGTTCATATGATCAAATTACGGATGAAGCAGCAATTTGTATAGATCAACCAAGAACGATCCATTAAATAGTTCAAGTCATCGTCGAATGTTCAATATCTCAAAATCCACGAAGCCAATTCATTTAAAACTTTTAAAGCACTACTAAAATAAAGAGGGGAGCCTACAAAAACAATCGATTATCACAAAGTGAAGGTTTAAGGATGGCTGATCGTTATGGACCGATCGTTCTTGCCGGTCCATCAAAACGATCAGTATAGTTCAACGCATAATCCAACTTCAACCAAGATCGATTTGTATCTCTCAATTTGCACGACAGAGTGATTCCATATTTCAGAAGCAGTATTAAGAGGCATGTTGGAACCCAAAAATAATCGGACCATTATCAAAGCCAAGAAAAAAGGATTGGCTAACATTAGGCCGATCGTTCCAAATCATCGAGTTAGCATTGTCGATCGATATGGTGGGCCCCTCTGGATCTAGAGAGCCTTCTTCTGAGGTCTTAGCAAAATATCTCATCGTCTCTCCCTATAAATATAGGCTCCATGGGTCGTTTGAAGGAGTTTTATGCTGCTGGTTACATAGTTCATGGTTGTAATCAAGTTTTTTCCTTCTTGATATTTGCTGTAACGACCCGTAGTTTTTTTGATAACTAAAACTATTAGATTAAATAATATTTTGGAATTTAATATTGTGAGAAATTAAAATTTATGATTTATAAATGGGAAAAAATTGAAAGGAATTTAATAAAGTTGATTGAATGGAACTGACAATTGTTAATGTGATTTTAATCAATTGTAATGGTAAAGCTAATTAGGAATGTAATTGTAAAGCTTAAATTGGAAATAATTGTAAAGTTTAATAAGGAAGAAAACAAATGACCGTATGAATGTAAATTCCAATTGATTTGAATAATAAATGTTAAAAAAAAGAATAATATATGTTTCTTTACTAAATAAAAAATCGTATGTTTATTTATTTGAAATGTTGGTAGCTGAAAAATTTATTACATAAATAAGAAATTAATAACTTTTGGTTTGTATACAATAATTCCGTAAATACGTTAAATTACTATAAAAAGGGATTGAATTGTTTCATTTATTTTACCTTAGAAATCAATAAAATTAATGTGATTGGAATCTTTTAATTAAAAAGTGGGAAGACGTTAATTGTAAACATATATTGAAATAAATTTAAATTGGGTGATTTATTTCCAGTTAATTCAGTTCATGTTTCAAAATTTAATGCTAGTTTGATGCATATATGTTTATACCAAAATTTAAAATTATATTTTAGATCCAATTAGATCATTAAAAAAACGATTATTTAGGTTTTAATTCTCATACGTTATTAAATAAAATTTAACAGGAGAAGATAAAAGGGGTAAAATAGATTTACACTTGACTATTTCCTTTCCAGTTAGACTTTATTAGATTTTAATTGCAACATAACTTACCTTTCCATCTTCACTTTTCTAATTTACTCTTACATTCATTGCCTCCTTATGTGGATTATTTTCATACCTTTTATTTATGAATGTAAACTATAAGTGGCGATAAAGATGTACATATATATATTATACACTTATTTATATTGCCTTGTTTATGCTATCATATTTTTGAATGTATGTTAATGCATTCCTAGTAAAACATACAAACGAAATGTTAACATGTTAGTTTAATTCCCAATCTAATCACAAAGAGGGAGAAATGAGAAGTTCTTAATGTTGTATATTCTTTTAATTTATGACACAAATTTGTGTAAAGAATTTATTTTCATTTATTGTGTGTTAATTAAATCTTTAAAGGATGTTAATTTTGGTATGTTTAGGGTTAACAAAATTAATTAAGTGAACGATTGTTTTTGAAATTTGAATTCTAAAAGTTTGTTTATAGTATAGAGTTGGTCCATTAATTCCCTTTTAATTTATAATTGCCGCATTCTTTTCATTATTTCCCCATTTGTTCCATTACTCCTTTCCATTTACGTTGTTCGAAGCTTTTCGATTTTGCAAACATGAACTGCTTTTCATATTTTTAATTCTTTCTTTTACCTCTTTTTAATACCTGCTACTTTTAAAAAGGCTGTTCATATTTACTATATTTCTGTTACGACCTAAAATTTTCGACTTCAAAAGTCGACACAAATACGTTCACTATAGAAATGCCAAGCAATCGAACACAGGAAATTCTAGATTGTTAGGTTAAAGAAGAAAAAAAGGTAGAAGAAGAAACAGAAAACACAACACAGAATCTCACATTTGCAGCAGACTAAAATATAATATCAAATAATAGCATTTACACAATGGAAAGCAATAATTGTCAGTTTACATACAATACATCAGAGTACAATAAACCATAAATAAACTGGATAGTTATAACAACTTGTCCCAGAATATAATCAGAATAAAGTCTAACACACAGTGGAATATATTCCAAATGTTCCTGCCTTCCAGCTCGCCTCCTGAGTTCCAGAACGTCCCAACCTGAAAATCTGTAATTCTCGGTCTGATCCGAGAATTACAATTAAGTAACACCCGGGCCAGGCTGGAAACCAGCGTGAGTAAACCTATCTAATATGAAATATTAAGGTTATAAAGAATCTTTGAAATTTCGAGGTAACTCGTATCTCACTACGAGTTCTTAACTTGTTATCGTCAATCTCTTAAAACAATATCTAAGAACTATTACTCAATTTAAATGGCCATCTTATTTTATTTATTCCATTCCAGCCTATTCGATTCTAAACTCAAATCTATAAAGAATATTTTAGATTACAAATCGAAGTGGTTTTGGTATTTGCTGATACCGACCCCAGTCTCTTCGAAACCAACGTCATCTTTAAACCAAGTTGTTTAAGTGAATACGATTCAATTTTAAATACAGGATGACAATACCCAACAGTACACCACCGATAAACACCCACATTACCCAAGTTCAACACAAACATATCATATCATAGAAAATCACAAATTATCAGACTAGATATTAATCCAATCATTCAATATGATTCAATCATCCATAAGCAAGATCAATTTATCACCATTTCTAATTAATTAAATTTAATCACTAATGGATTGAATTAATTTCTTTTAGATCCTGCTTGATTAACATTAATTAATTGTAAACCATTCGTTATTATTTTAATTAATTAATGAAATTAATTAATCACCCCTTAATTATTCACATTAATTAATTATCCTTTAGTTACCTAAAGTAATTAATTGACCTTTAATTTATTAAATTAATTATCCTTTAATTACTTAATGATCCTTAATTAATTATAATAAGACCTTAATTAATCAAGATAATCTATTTACCTTAATTAATTACTTACTTATCATTTATATCTTACTTAAATTAAATGCTTGAAATTAATCACTTGAGAACTTTAATTAATTTAAAGTTTAATCCTCTAATCTTGAACACTTACTTAATTCCATTTAAAATACTTAGGGATTTAATTTAATTGATTAACCTAATATAATTATTCAAAACCAAACAAATCAAATTAAAAAACATTCTATTTAAAATAAAATTTGAAACTTGTTAAAAATTAGTTTTGAACTTGTTACTAAAAATTTATTTTTAAAACAGGTTAACTAAATTACTTTGCTTCAAAACCTGATCACCTTTCATCTTTTCTTAGCTTCGAAAACTTGTTTAACAATTTGCCTTTAAACTTGCATTTGTTTAGAGCTTTTTAACTTGTTATTTCCTTTATTTTTAAAGTTGTTTACAAGGTTTACTTTTATTAAGGTTGAGAAACTCGAGCTAAAGGCCAAACTTCACGAACCAAAACCCGAGCAAAAACACCAACTCCACATCTTTGAGACAATCCTCAATTTACTCGAGCCCGCTCTCGAGCAAACCCCTTCTTCCCCAAACCTACATACCATTCCAGATACGAACGGGCTTGCATACATGTGCACGCCGTACCCACGCCCCTTCGACCAACTTCTCGACCCTCAACAAGTCATCGTCGATCTCACCGATCCCTTCGATCACCCAATTCAACGAGATCGATAGCAAAACAAAATCGAGCCAACCTATCAATACCAGGAACCCATTCCGATCGGAAAAACCACCACTTTCCGACGATCCCGACCCCAAGAATACACGACGACCATACCAAAGCTAAGTCACTACCCCATGCCTCGTTTCCCCCACATGCGATCCACTTCGGTGCACCATTGACGTCTCCAGAATCTCGAGAACATCGACACCCAAAACCAGACGACAAACCCTACTTCACCGTCCCCAGCACGCTTCGATGATCGATAACCTCTGCGATCATTTTTCCGCCACTCCATGCCACAAGAAGTACCTTCAGCGTTGATCGCGATGCCCAACCTCCCGATCGTCGGAAATCGACGAAATTGCCAAATCTGATCAACTTAGAACATGTCGTCATATTCAATACTAAAAATCATGTTTCGATTACTAAAATTCATCAATTTACAATACGAATCTATTCATGAAATCGAATCATGGAATTATGAACATTGATTTAAGACATATATTTGTTTATTACTGTAATTTTCTATTTCCTGTAATCCTACATGTTAAATATACTTAATGATATTTTTAAAAATCAAATTTTGCTATTACAAACAATTCTCCTTTAAAGATCCTAACCTAAAACTGTTTGTAAAATGAAATATGAATTTTTAAAACGAATTCTTGGGCCTGAAGAACATAACAGAGCCTGATATATACATACATACATACACACACACAGAGTCATGCATATCAACAAACAGAGCAGTTCAATTATAATCAAAGTAAACTACATCCATGCAAACATATTTTCACAACATAACATTATCAATTTGTCATATGCACCAGGATAAACAAATTTAAGTTTTAAAAGAAATGTTTACTCACAAAAAAATGAAATAGGGGAACAGTTTTTCTTTTCTTCTTATGATCTGGAACTTTATATTTGATTTAATCTTCTTTGTGTTTTTAGATGATCTGGGAAGTTGAAACTGAGGCTAATGTTGATTTGAATTTGAAATCTTGATCTTTGCTCAGGTTGAAGAGAAGCTGTTGCAGTTTGATTATAATTTTCTTTTAGTTTTTATTTTTTTCTTTGATTTTATTTTGAAGATACAAGAAGATGAGAGATGTTTTGAACTGAAAATCCCATAGTCCGATTTCTCTACATTTATTTATAATTAAATTCTAAAAGAAAATTTAGTATGCCACTTGTAATACTAAGCTTACAAATGTCAATGTATGTAATTATTTTCTTACAAATGTGTAAATGCAAGAATTAAATGTTTACAAATGTTTAAAACTTATATATAAATATCTCTTATGTTTTATATGTATTTATATTAATATGTATTATGTTTTTAAACTTTTCTTTATATATATACAAAGTACATAAATTTCAAGTATAAAAGAAAGTGTATTTAAACCTTTGTTAAATCTTATTTTAGGCCATAATACTTTTGAACTACTAAATATTTATTTTTAGTGTTTTGAAAATGTAGAATTTTAACTTAAAATATCCTTTAAAAATTTAATACATTGAATTCAAATCAATGCTTTCTATTCACCCACATATATATCTATAATAATTAGAAAACATTATTTTATTTGAATTGTTTATATATATATATATATTCACACCTTTACAAACCACCATATATGCTACTTCTCATGGCATACACACACAGAAACTTATATACCTATATATGTATGTATACTTATAATTTTCAATATTATAAAGTTTTTCATATATCTATTTGTATAAATTCTTTAATTTCCTATAAGGTTTATCTTTTTATAATTCAACACTTATTATAGTTCCAAATCCATTTATATACATCCAGACATTTTTAATTATTTGAATTTTATTTATTTAACTAAATAAAATTAGTATCTCAAAGGTAAAAACCAGTTAAATATCCAATTATCGGATGTCCAAAAACCCGGGTTATCACATTTCTCCCCCCTTTGAATCTTTTCGTCCTCGAAAAGGAACGAAGCCAGAATTTATTAAAATGCTTATTATCAGTTAAATTACTCTTTGATCATTTTCAACTATAAACTCTTTTATTAAGAATCTTTAAAACACTTTAAAATCTATATAATATTACCAAAATATTTTTATAAAAAAATACTTTTCATAACTCGATGTCTCAACAAGTACATCCCCGTTCTTAAAGAATTTCAGTCATACGTTGATTAAGCGTAGGACTGAAAGTCTATAAGTACCTGGTAAACCCGTTTTCAACATCCAGTGAAAATACTTAGAAAATATTTTTGAAAATATAGAAAATAATTTTTGAGAATATAGGAAACAATTTTGGTGAGAATGCTCTAAAAATCATCACCTCCTCCATGGTCATAGTTAACCCGATGATTATGTCGCCATCCCGGCAAAACCATAGATAACTGTAGGCACTCCATGCTGCTTGATTACGCCATGGAACCAGCCACAGATCGCAGCTACACCCGGGTTTTACGTCGCCATCACGGCCAAAACCTTTCTAATTATAGGCATCAACGCCCTCAAATTTCACTGCCAAATGAAACTTCACCACTTCTACATAGATCGCAGACTACATCAGTCGAGTCCCAATGTAGCCTATAGGCACTCACTACCGCACGACTTTCGCTATGTGTCTTCATAGATCAAAGTCTACCGATGTTACGTTGCCATCACGGCAAAATCAAACATAGACCGTTGGCACTCACTGCCACACAACTTCCGCTATGGTCCACAGTAGATCGCGGTGACATCGAGTTACACTGTCGTCACAGTATAAACCAAATGTCTCTGTAGCCATCAACGTCCTCAACTTTCGCTACCCGCACACAATCCTCAAGAACTTCAGTTTGTCCGGATTTCCTCCTAGGATTAAATTTAAAGTCCCCCTTAGGGCTCAAGGCAGAACCACCCCGTGGATCTCCTAAAAAGTTCGTTTCATGGAAGTGCCTTTTTCCCCAGAGCCAATATCAAAATACTTTTACTATACACATATAGTATCTTTCAAATCATACTCTTTATGATTCACAAGAATCTCCTTCACATAAAATCGATATCTCAAATCGATAGTTCCAAAATTGGCTTTTCAAATTTCTAAAATTGATTTTTCCTAAAAATCAAAAGCATTTTAAAATCCATGGGTTCCAAAAACCTTTTTCCAAAAATCATTCCCATAAAACCATTTATATATATATATCCTTGAAAATCTTTGGATCACTTCATACTTACAAAAAATTTCTTTTTTATACTTAAAATAAAAATCTTTTCTTCTGGCTATAGATTCATCAAGGGGAAGTTTATCATATGTAACAAAAATATGTATATAGCTTTATTTATGCCAAATTAAACGTTCAAGTTTGATTTCCTTTATAAAGTTATTTACCATATTGCTTGCTTTCAAAAAGTGAATTTTAATCACAGAAATATCCAACTTCCACTTTTATTCATATATATTACTCAAAATATATCTTTCCTTTCAAAAATCATTTTTACATTCTTTTCAAAATATTTATTTCATTCAAGCACATACGATGTACATATACCATCCGTACGCAATTTCAAATCTGATCACTTATTCGATCACACAATTTTACTTCCGAACTAGTATCGTCTATCCGACTTCCTGGTGCGGACTCAGATCTGGTTTCTTGATCAGAAACCGTCATTCTCCTTGCATAGCCATTACTATGATAGAGAATTTCCAGAACCAATCAAAAATCCATATACAGGGTTCGCCATCGAAAATCGAGTGAAAAATCCCAATCGATATACTATCCCGAAATTCTGTGCTCGAATCTGGATCAAATCATTATGCAAATAGAATAATATACGTACATCTTACGTATTTATCTTCATTGATTATCAGCTAAATAAATTTTCTTTTACTTCACATTCATTTAGACTTTTATTCACTTATTCACAATTGCTTCAATTTCCATTTGAGTTATCACTTCAATTCTAAACAGTTTGCACTCCGACCACTTGAATTTAGAAAATAGCTTGAAAAGTTTAAAATAGATAAGTAGTTGTAAAATAGCAATAAAATAGTTAAGTAACTAGTGAGCAGCCTGTGCTACGCACACGAGCATTGTTATACTCTGTAAGGTGTAATCAGAACACGTGAAAGGCGACGTTAGAGCAGAAGAGTGACTATATCGTTCGTATGCATATTAATGTACAATGTACAATATATATATATATATATATATATATATATATATATGTCAGCACGGACATTGCATGCAGTTAAAGCGGTAGTGCAACTGAGCATGGCAAACGAATTGTGATATGAATGGCAAAGCAACTGATATAACATTGGATCTACTGGCCCTATGGTTATGCAAAATATTTGATAATTATTTCATCGCAATACTATTACAATTTCTTTATCAAGAAAAAGGTGGAGAAGGGTATATCTTGTAATTTATTAACAATTCAAAATTCGTAGCCACGGTCGGTAAACAAAAAGAATCACAGAAGTAGCACATATATTATTTCCAACACACCTAGAAAACTTTATACTATGTGAGTACTATTTTTAAAATCAAAAGTGTAATATACAAAAAGATTGGTATAAATATAGTAATATAAAAACTAAAAGTACAAATCCATTACGATGCGTGGACAAATACACAAATTAAGAAAAATAGTATATAAAAATTGTAACAACAACATTGTTGTTGTATGACAAAACATTTGGATGTAAAAGATAATCATCAAGATTTGGATAGAAACATATCTTATGTGTAGTGATAGGTAAACAAAGTTTCTGACGGTTCAACATTAGGTGTGCGGTAGTCAACAGAGATTAGCATATTCATGACCTGTGTTGGTGAAATTGTAGTGCATCTGAAAAAAAATCGTGAACCAATAATATTTCTACACGGTAACGGGGGAAGAAAACGATGGGTAGTAAAATTAGAATTTAAAGGCATATCAAGGAGGAGACATAAATACATGAAAGGCTTAAAAAATCAAGTAGAAGTTGTGTAACTTAAAGGTGAAATAAAGTAGGTTCTACTAAATTGAAATGCACATACATCGACCTACGATGGATCCAATTAGATGTTCTCAACCATCTAAATAATGGATAGTATTGTAATTAGGAGAGCCAAATTACGTCTAAAGTACAATTGCGACAATGCTTCAAATGTGAATGCTGAAAGTGATGGTTCAACCTACATACTGGAATAACATAGTTAGACACGTTGAGATGATGTCAGCATGTCGTAAACATAAAATGTACATACTACTAAGCACCTTCTCTTCTTTGTTTATTGAGCCAGCAGAACATTCCTACTGAATCTTCACTATGTCTGCTGCACAATTATGTTTTGCATTTGGACAGGGATATGGTAAGAAAATCAGATGAACAGGAGGTGCAATCAATCCATGAGCTCTTGGCTTAATTTTTCAACCTTTTTTCTCCTAAAAGAAATTCACGGTTTGCATGAAACAGGTGGCAGCACTGCAAACAGTAACATTCAATTAAAAAAACTATTACCCACTACTATATCCATGCTCTCATACATAAAGTGAGTAACAAAATTGCATAATTTAAGACAATCAATAAGTAAAAATCTTGACTTGTATGATTAACCTTCTTTTAAAGAAAAAAATAGATGAACAGTCAATAGATGCAATTGGAAAAATGGTTAAGAGGTGTAGGTTTAAGTAGCAAACGACAACAGTTTTCATCGTGCAAATCAGATTGCCTTCCCCCGTCATCCGTAATTTTTAGATAGCAAGTCATAAATCTACAACAACCATTACTCAAATTAAATAGCCAGCAAACACTCAACCAATATTATGAACAGGCAGTTAGAAGAAAGGGTGGGTGATAAGTATGGTAGAAATATTAGATGACATGACAACAGAGAAAAACATGTACACATAAACAACGGTTATTCACAGAAAACGTCGCTGCTCATTTTACCGCACAAAGACCATATGAGGAGAAACACAACAAAATAGAGATACTAACACAGACAGATGTAGTTGATATGCGAAAGACATACAACGTTAAAATTTTCAATCCTATTGGTGAATGGGTTACCGCCTCTTTCAGCCAGCGGAGCAGTTTAGTAATATTGGTATGATGTTGTTAACTGTAAATGTCAATGCAACTGAAAATTGAGTGCTACATGTAATCAAACACTTAGTCAGCTATCAAATAGTGGCATCTTTGAAAAAAAAAAGAGTTATACGTATATATCAAGCTAGGTCGGAGAGTGGGAAGCAAAGTGAGTACACAAGGAGGGAACCAAAATTGAGTTAACTCAGTAATAATCTAAGAGTTAGTAGTATGTGTTTGCACAAAAAATGGGCAAACACCCTTAAATCGTGTGATTCTGTTGATTTTACGTTGTTCTTTGTAATTTGGATGATTTATGCAAATATATAAAAAGCAGGGACTAAACTGTAAAAGACACACAGATTTATAGTGGTTCGGCGTTCGTGCCTACATCCACTTTGAAGGTTTTCCCTTTATTGCTTTGCTTGATTAGATTGATTACAACGGATCACAATCTGAAAAATAGCTAAAAGAATTGAATTCAGCAGAGTCTGGGCTTGCTTTCTCTCTTCTGAATCTCCTCCCCTTTTCTGAATGACCAGGGGCTCTATTTATAGGTGTGGAAGGCCAAAATCCCGCCTAAAACCTGGAGAGGCTGCTTGGCACGTGACGGGGGGCCTACAGGCCCGCGTCCTTGGAGTGCGTGCTCTATTTGGGATCGATTCGAAGTGAACTTCGAATCGATCAAAAAATTGTCCAACTGCGATGAAACTTGGCGTGGACGTTCTTCATCATGTAGACAAACTTCTGTAAAAATTCCATGGGATTTGGATCAGTAGATTGGGAGTTATGATCGGTTCGAAATTGGGTGTTCGTCATGCTGGTTGCTTCGACTCCACTGATTCATTCGAACCCATATGGTTCGAATCCATATGGTTCGAATCCATATGGTTCGAACCCATAGGGTTCGAATCCATAGGTTCGAATCCATATGGTTCGACTCCATATGTTTCGAATCCATGCTTTCGTATGCGATGTGATGGATTCGAAACCGATGGCTGATGGAGTCGAAGCTTGGATGGATTCGAAGCTTCTGATGGATTCGAAGCTTAGTGATGGATTCAGAGCTTCTGATGGATTCGACGTTTGTGATGGATTCGAGACTTGTGATGGATTCAAAGTTTGTAATGGATTCGAAGTTTGTGATGGATTCGAAGTTTATGATGGATTCGAGACTTGCGATGGATTCGAAGTTTGTGATGGATTCGAGGCTTGCGATGGATTCGAAGTTTGTGATGGATTCGAAGTTTGTGATGGATTCGAAGTTTATGATGGATTCGAGACTTGCGATGGATTCGAAGTTTGTGATGGATTCGACGCTTGCGATGGATTCGAAGTTTGTGATGGATTCGAAGTTTATGATGGATTCGAGACTTGCGATGGATTCGAAGTTTGTGATGGATTCGAAGTTTGAGATGGATTCGAGACTTGTGATGGATTCGAAGTTGATAGATGGAGTCGAAGGTGATAGATGGGGTCGAAGGTGCTGGATGGAGTCGAAGGTGATGGGTTCGAATATGATGGGTTCGAACATGATGGGTTCGAATACGAGGGGTTCGAATACGAGGGGTTCGAATATGATGGGTTCGAACATGATGGGTTCGAACCGAGCAATGTACACCTTCTTAACTTGAACCCATCATAACTTGAGCATATGACCTCAGATTGATTTGAAATTTGAAATGCTGGCTTCTATGGTCTTTCTTGTTATGTCCTATCAATTGTGCCCCGGTCCGGATTCGGTCAGAATTCATCGATATCCATAGCGAAATGAAGTGCGGCCAGTCTCTGAGGCGAACTGTCTTTTGTTTTTGTCCAATCTTTTGGTATCACGGCTTTTGCCCAAAAAGCGGGATAACATTTTGCCCCCCAAAACATGCCTTGCGGTAGGAAGGTGTGTTTTGCAATGCCTTGAGCTGGATGTTCATATCCTGCCATCGACCTGTAAAGAACTTGATAGTTTATATGTCCTCAAATGACGATCGTTCATGATCGAGTTATTCGGGATGGAGCGCGACCGTTCATGGTCAAGCGCCTAACTTCAGATGACGATCGTTCGTGATCGAGTCATTTGAGGGAAAGTGCGACCCTGCGCGGTCAAGCGCGTAAATCCGTGCGTCGATCATTCGGGATCGAGTCGTCTGCGGTGAAATATGACCGTTCAAGGTCAAGCGCCTAATTTCAAATGACGACCGTTCGCGATCGAGTCATCCGAGGTAAGGTGCGACAGTGCCCGGTCAGATGCATAAATCCATGTGTCAATCGTTCAGGATCGAGTTATCTGTGGTGAAGTGTGACCGTTCAGGGTCAAGCGCTCAACTTCAAATGACGACCGTTCGAGATCGAGTCATTCGAGGTAAAGTGCGACAGTGCGCGGTCAAGTGGTGGACCTCAAATGACGACCATTCGCGATCGAGTCATTGGAGGTAAAGTGAGTTGTGCCGTTCGAGGCGGACCTCAAATGACGACCGTTCGCGATCGAGCCATTCGAGGTAAAGTGAGTTATGCCGTTCGAGGCGGACCTCAAATGACGACCGTTCGCGATCGAGCCATTTGAGGTAAAGTGAGTTGTGACCGTTCGCGATCGTGTGCCGTTCGGGGCGAGTTTGTGACTGTTCGAAGTCGGGTGCCGTTCGAGGCGAGTTTGTGACTGTTCGAAGTCGGGTGCCGTTCGAGGCGAGAAAGCGTGCCCGGAAGGGCTTGATGTTTTGGATGCCAGGGTCACGTTCGAGTGAGTTTCTGGATTGTTTGTGTGCCTGCTGAAGGCGAATCAGTGTGCCCGGGGGGGCTTGGTACTATTGATACCAGGTTCACGTTCGCGTGGGTCCCCGGATCATTTGTATAGGTATATCACTATCTCAGAGCATGCCTAGGGACCGTTCGCGACCCCGTACATGTGCAAGTAGCCTAGCTATTTCAGAGTTATCAGAATCAAATATCTATTCAAAAGATGAGTTTTAAAAACAGAAATGTCCAAACAAACCAAGTTCAAATGTCCAAATCAACATGAAATAAAAACAAAGCAAAGATGTCGAAGTGCAAGTTCCCACTACGAAACAATCAATGATCATTCAGAGCATGCCTGGAGAACGTTCGCGATCTCGTACATGTGTAAATGATTCGATTGCGTTAGTGGGCGCTTGCGACTTGTTCATCGTTATTTTAACTAATTGATAACCAAACGACGTCCTGGATCAGGGTTGCCCCTGGTTGATGTAGATGGTAGCCGCTCTGGCTCCACCGCTGAAGCTCGCCTCCTCACATACTGAAGGAGCATGCCGTTCCTGATGTGTCCTTCCACCTCATCCTTCAGATGCCTACAATCATTAGTGTTATGACCGTTTAATTCATGAAATACGCAAAACTTATCTGATTTTCTCTCGCTAGAGGTTGGATCCCTTCGCATTGGTCTGCGATACGGAATCTGCTCCTTGGTATCCTGATAGATACGTTCCAAACTCTCAGTCAGCTCGGCGTAAGTAGTGAATCGCGGCTCTCTCCGCTGCCGTTTTGACCTGTCACCATAATCCTCGATCCTTCGTTTTCCTTTATCCTTGTCTGAGTCCCTTTCGATAGGCTTTTTGTCTTTAAGCATATAAACTTCTATTCCCTCTCCTTCTTCTCTTTCTGCATTCGCATCCTCTAAACGTAAAAACTTTTATGCCTCGTTGTAGAATTCCTCCAGATCTACGGGCAAATCTTTAGTCAATGAATTCTTGAACTCTGTACCGTCAGCTACTCCGGACACAGCTGCCATTACCACCATAGATGGATCTGCCCGATCCACCGAAGCTGCTGCTGCATTAAATCGCGCTAGATAACTTCTCAAGGTCTCTCCGGCTTTCTGTTTTAAGGTTGCCAAAGTCATCACATTCTTGGGTCTCGTAATGTGAACCCTGAATTGCCTCATAAATTTCTCAATTAACCCATTCCACGTTCCGATGGATCCGTTCTCCAGTTGTCTAAACCATAATGCTGCAATATCCGTCAGGTACAATGGGAAGCACCGGGCCATAACTTCCTCTGATGCCCCCAGCACTTCCATATGCCTCATATACTTTGTTAGATGAACCGTGGGGTCCATTCTCCCGTCATACGTGTCCAACGATGGTAACTTGAAATCCGGTGGGTTTCTAGCTTGTCTAATCGCCGAAGTGAAAGGACTCCTATTAACATCCTCCAAATCCTTGTTTACCAAACCGCCTCTCATAGCTCTTCTAACCATCTCCGCCAATCTGTCGTTGTCACCGAGATGCAATCGTTGTTCATTACTTTCAACCTGCCCCCCGAGTTCACGAGGGAATTCTGGAATCTGCCCCCTTGACTGAGCGTTCACTCCTCTACTGCCTCCAGGTTGCGTGGGTACTCCTCTCTCTCCCTCCGGGACTGGATCTTCGTGCTCCAAGTGTGCGCCTTCTAATCCAGGTGCTATTCTGGATGGTCCTGCTCCGTTCTGAACTCCATCAGTTTCTCTATTCTGTGCTCCAAGTTGTCCAATTTGTTGGAATAAGCTCTGAATCAACTCCTCCTATCTCTTCATCATTGTCTCCATTTCGTCCCTAGTGATGTAGATTGATGCTTGATTCCCTCCTGAGGAGGCCTCTTGACTTCCTTGTGGTTCACTTCTCTCAGGCCTTGGCCTTCTACTCGATTGTCTTGCCATAATTCCTAGATCTGAACTCCTGGATTTTCAAATTCAACTTCTTCCTGAATTAGCTTCTCAGTGAAAGCACCAAAAT
Source organism: Allium cepa (assembly GCA_030765085.1). Taxonomy (NCBI): domain Eukaryota; kingdom Viridiplantae; phylum Streptophyta; class Magnoliopsida; order Asparagales; family Amaryllidaceae; genus Allium; species Allium cepa. Next base: position 906,790,781 of record CM060938.1, on the reverse strand, counting down.
GTTTGCACAAAAAATAGGCAAACACCCTTAAATCGTGTGATTCTGTTGATTTTACGTTGTTCTTTGTAATTTGGATAATTTATGCAAATATATAAAAAGCAGGGACTAAAGTGTAAAAGACACACATATTTATAGTGGTTCGGCGTTCGTGCCTACATCCACTTTGAAGGTTTTCCCTTTATTGCTTTGCTTGATTAGATTGATTACAACGGATCACAATCTGAAAAATAGCTAAAAGAATTGAATTCAGCAGAGTCTGGGCTTGCTTTCTCTCTTCTGAATCTCCTCCCCTTTTCTGAATGACCAGGGGCTCTATTTATAGGTGTGGAAGGCCAAAATCCCGCCTAAAACCTGGAGAGGCTGCTTGGCACGTGACGGGGGGCCCACAGGCCCGCGTCCTTGGAGTGCGTGCTCTGTTTGGGATCGATTCGAAGTGAACTTCGAATTGATCAAAAAATTGTCCAACTGCGATGAAACTTGGCGTGGACGTTCTTCATCATGTAGACAAACTTTTGTAAAAATTTCATGGGATTTGGATTAGTAGATTGGGAGTTATGATCGGTTCGAAATTGGGTGTTCGTCATGCTGGTTGCTTCGACTCCACTGATTCATTCGAACCCATATGGTTCGAATCCATATGGTTCGAATCCATATGGTTTGAACCCATAGGGTTCGAATCCATAGGTTCGAATCCATATGGTTCGACTCCATATGTTTCGAATCCATGCTTTCGTATGCGATGTGGATGGATTCGAAACCGATGGCTGATGGAGTCGAAGCTTGGATGGATTCGAAGCTTCTGATGGATTCGAAGCTTAGTGATGGATTCGGAGCTTCTGATGGATTCGAAGTTTGTGATGGATTCGAGACTTGTGATGGATTCGAAGTTTGTGATGGATTCGAAGTTTGTGATGGATTCGAAGTTTATGATGGATTCGAGACTTGCGATGGATTCGAAGTTTGTGATGGATTCGAGGCTTGCGATGGATTCGAAGTTTGTGATGGATTCGAAGTTTATGATGGATTCGAAGTTTATGATGGATTCGAGACTTGCGATGGATTCGAAGTTTGTGATGGATTCGAGGCTTGCGATGGATTCGAAGTTTGTGATGGATTCGAAGTTTATGATGGATTCGAGACTTGCGATGGATTCGAAGTTTGTGATGGATTCGAAGTTTGAGATGGATTCGAGACTTGTGATGGATTCGAAGTTGATAGATGGAGTCGAAGGTGACAGATGGGGTCGAAGGTGCTGGATGGAGTCGAAGGTGATGGGTTCGAATATGATGGGTTCGAACATGATGGGTTCGAATACGAGGGGTTCGAATACGAGGGGTTCGAATATGATGGGTTCGAACATGATGGGTTCGAACCGAGCAATGTACACCTTCTTAACTTGAACCCATCATAACTTGAGCATATGACCTCGGATTGATTTGAAATTTGAAATGCTGGCTTCTATGGTCTTTCTTGTTATGTCCTATCAATTGTGCCCCGATCCGGATTCGGTCAGAATTCATCGATATCCATAGCGAAATGAAGTGCGGCCAGTCTCTGAGGCGAACTGTCTTTTGTTTTTGTCCAATCTTTTGGTATCACGGCTTTTGCCCAAAAAGCGGGATAACAGTATGATTATGAAGAAAAAAAATGACATAAATTATAGCAAAATGAGGATAAGACTATTACTTGCATAAAATATGGATGTTAGGGCCGAAGATCATTATAAAAAAAATAAGCAAACATACATACTCCACATTTCAGACCATGTACTGTTGCAAATATGTTGAAGGCGTGGGAGTAGTTCACATGAGATGAAATTAAAGAAGTGCAACTTCAATATGCTTTTATGGAAATACCGATATGTAAAATTCTAACATGGAAGAAAGTTGATTTATCAGATAAGCAAAAAATATGAGAATGAAAAATCAAAAGCAATATGGTAGATCCTAAATTCCACTACTTTTAATCAATGGAATGATTTAGTTATCTATTTTAGTACAAATGCTGAAAACTCCAATTTAGCGAGAGAAAAAAACTGCTCTACTTTAGCGGCAGGAAAAGAAAATTAGCGAGCATAGAAAGAGACTACATACTGATGTTCCGCACCTTCAAGCAAGCTGGAAACCAATTACAGTCGGTTGCGGGATATTTATGCTGTGGTGGTTGGACACGGTGGAGAAGGAGGAAAATGGAGGGAAGTGAATGGGAGGCGATGTAGGAAAAGGGGGAAAGGAAGACAATTTCGTAGGTTGGATGGCAGTTTTAGATTTTAGGGTTTTATTGGAGATTGACTGTTGCAAGCGGGGGCGGAGGGAACATGGGGAGGCGGATGTCGAAGAGCAGCGGGGAGAAGGATTACTTCAGAAATTGGAGGCCATTGGTAGGTAGACGGTTAGAGTTGCGAGCGGTTGGAATTGGGGAAAGCATCTGAGACGTGGGAGGGGAAATGAATTTTTATTTGTTTTTATGTTTTCCCTCCTGGTTGGGGAATTGAGAGATTTTGAAATGAGGAACGCATAGCAGTCCACGTCAGTTTAGGAAAGTTCCTACTCTAATATAAAGTAATAGATACTCATCATATGCGTTGCCTTGCTTAATGTATCATGGTTGACCTAATAAGCAAACTATTTCAAGTTTCAATTCTTATGACTACTAACCATAGTCATTATCAATCAAGTGTGTTCATCGATTGACATCCAAATAAAATAGTAAAAACTTAAATACAGAAAAAGATTAAAAATAATACAAATATTTCACTATTCGGTTTTCAAAGATTTAAGGGTGGAGTAGCTCGCGAACATCCATGAAAACGAAGTAGACGTGCCTTCGTGGAAGTGGATCACCTATTCTGGTAATTTCTCAAAGTAGGGAAACATCTATTTGTGTGAACCACCGCCACATGATACTTAAAATATACCAACTTTGCCAGTATGTATCATATGGTGACGGTCTAAACATGGGTATTTACTTGCCCTGGAAATAAAACAGAGCTACAGATCCAATCAGGATCGCCTATGATTGTGAAGCAATAAGATAGGTAAGTTCATCAGTTTTCTGAGTAAAATTAAATTTTCCACACATTTTTCCTACATAAAACCTAGTTCTATTGGTTATAAAAAACAAACGGTCTACTTATGCATAATTTAGCAATTTTAATTAACTAAATTCATAACAATATATCAAAGATTCAAAATCAATTATGAAACTGGTATAATTAACTCAATTCCTTATTCATTCAATATTCAATCTTAATTGATTTATCTCAATACCAATTTAACTAACTCAACTTACAGTTAATTCAAATTTTAACAAAATACAAAATCAATACGCCATCTAGAAGGATTTACCATTTTAGGGGTTTATTTTAATTTATTCACGAAACATATGTGTGACAATAATGTGACTTATAAAATTCAATTCATAATCATGGATTCCTAAGTCATTTTAACAAATTGACCAATATCAAATTGATATATGAAATCAATGAAAGGGGTTTACTGAAGAAATCATGGAGTCTTCGTAAAAAGATTAAAAGGGATTTACAGCAAATCATTAATCATTAATCGTTAAAAGGATTTACTGATTTCGTTGAATGAATCAGAAAATTCTTACCAATTAAGTTTCAGCCAGCACTTTAGCCTTCAGGATTAGCAGCAGCAGAGGAAAATTTGAAGTTAGGGTTCAGGTAGTCAGTACAGCCGCACCAGGCAGAGGTAGCAGTGCAGCAAGTGAAGGTGGTGATTGGCACCATGCTACAGGGGGGAGGTGATTGGCCCTGCTCAACAAATGAAGGTGGTGATTGGTGCCGGCGCGTGGTTACGCGGAGGAAGCGGTGGCGTGGGCTGGTAGCGACAAACAACAGTCGAATTTTATACTTGAGGGGGAAAAGACAGGTCATGGTAGGGAGGAGAGATGGAAACGATGTTGGCTGACGTGGAGGTGTGGGAGAATGCGATGATTCGATAGATAAGACTGTGCGAAGGATGGAAATTGGAAGCACCGTTTTAGGGAGGAGGAAATGCAATGAAGTGGAAAGGAAAGGTAGTTGGTAGAACACGTGATGGAGCATGGGATGAAAAAAATTCGGAAGCGTGCAAGCACGTGATAATAAGAAAAAAATGGAAGTGAACACGGAAGTGGCATTTTGAAATGAGGAAAGCAGAGTAATCCACGTCAGCATGTGAAAGTTCCTGCTTTAATATAAAGTAATAGATTATAAAATAGTTGTAAATTTGTTAAATAGTTGTAGAATAGTTAGATAGTTGCAAAAATAGTTGTAAAACAGTCATTAGTTCGTACATCAGTTATAAAATTGTAATTAGTATTCAAAATAGTTGTAAAATAAGTATAAGATAGTTTGGGTTTTAAGGAAAGGTTGTATAGTAAATAACTAGAAAAGATAGATTAAAAACAGTTTATATCAAAACAATTTATTTGAAAAAAATAATTCCGAGCCAAACTATTCAATTCCCCAATCTCCATTTCCAATCAATTTCCAATTTCCACTTCCATTTAAATTACCTTTACTTAACTTATTTCAAAGTTCAAATAAGGGTTCAAACTTTTTAAATAATTTAATCTTCAGAAATTAATCTATTATCCAATTTTAACTTTTAACCTTGAAGCCAATTCTTAAGTAATTTTAGTTTACAAGTTCCTTTTTATCATTTAATTCTTAAGTTCAAAGTGATTCCATTTCCTTATTTCAAATTTTATTTCCAGTTGATTCCAGTAATGGATATATATTATCTCAATCTACCTCTTAATTCATTTAAATAATCCAATTCACAGTTCCATAAATTATTAATAATAATAGGATGATATCATGATAACCAAAGGTAAATAAACATCCAAATTATCAAAAACACCAATCAATAGCATCCATTACCAATTTTCAGATCTCAAACCCGTTTTGAGATCACACATAACTCCCGTTCAAACCAACCATTTAACTTCCCTAAGTTAAATCTCAATTTTGTCTTGAAAGTTCTAATTCTGGTTGTTTGTTCTAAACTTATTTAACTTTGATCTTATTCCTAACAAATTTAATTCAATTTCAAATTTCAATTAATTCATTACAATTTCACTTTTGAATTAATTCCAATTCTATTCTCATATAAATAAAGATAATTGTACTGCCACTAAATATTCCATACATTTATAGTCTATACACTAGTAGTTTAAACATTACATCCATCTATCCAATATAAGAGTCTTATAGATGTCATAAATCTAGATGCCTTCTCCATTACCTAGGGGTTTGGAAAGAACAGAGCCCTAACATTTCTACAAGAATCCTTTCCTATGTACTTCTTTCCAATGGACAAATCCCGAACATGCACCTTTCAACAGGATGTTCCTACTTATAACATTTACCACAAAAAGGTTTCTACCTTTCCATCAATTTGGATAACCTTTACGCCTCCTACAGTACATTCCACAACCTTATTCTTCTTCTATCTCTCAGGACAATTCCTAGCGATGTGTCCCGTCTTCTTAGAATGATAGCAAATAGTCGACTCGCTGACTTGTCCAACTGGTTTACGCTTCACTTTCCTTACTTCAGGGCAATTGTTTAAGAAATGTCCTTTCTTATGACACTTAAAACACAAGATCTCAGAGCGAAACCGTTGGAATGTACCCTTCAATTCCTCCTTTGTTTTACTGCATTTGGCTGCGTAATGACCCTTAATGAAACATCTATAGCAGGTAACATTATCATAAGGCCCTGGTCCAGCCCTTTCCTTAACCTTTTTCTCATACTCCTGAATTGCTTCTTCTCGATCCTTACGTGCAACTGCTCTTCGCTCTCTGCGTCTAGCCTTCCATTCTTCACTCTTGGTCATCTCTCTCCCTAAAACTGGATATAGTGGGACTTCCTAACCTATATTAGACTTAATTAGTACAATTCCAACTTATATTCTTATTATCCTATTCAATTTCAATAACCACAACCAATTTCCTTAATATAATAATTAGAAAAACCATTGCTTTATGTCAAAATATAAGTTTATAATAACTAATTTTAAAAACCATTTCAAAATCTTTATATAAGAAAATAACAAATACGCCCTCATATATAATACGCTCAACTCATTCTAGGGTATTACTGACCCTATCCTTAATGAGTAAACCCACCAGAGCCAAGGTTCTCGCTTAACCTTCTGCTCTGATACCAAAATGTAACAACTAAAAATTTTCGACTTCAAAAGTCGACACATATACGCTCACTGTAGAAGTGTCGAGCAATCGAACGTTGGAAATTCCAGATTGTTAGGTTAAAGAAGAAAAAAAAGGTAGAAGAAGAAACAGAAAACACAACACAGAATCTCACATTCGCAGCGGACTAAAATAATATAAAATAATAGCATTTACACAATGGAAAGCTGTAATTCTCAGTTTACATACAATACATCAGAGTACAATCAACCATAGATAAACTGGATAGTTATAACAACTTGTCCCAGAATACAATCAGAACAAAGTCTAACACACAGCGGAATATACTCCATACGTTCCTGCCTTCCAGCTCGCTTCCTGAGCTCCAGAACGTCCCAACCTGAAGATCTGTAATACTCGGTCTGACCCGAGCATTACAATCAAGTAACACCTGTGTCAGGCTAGAAGCCAGCGTGAGTAAACCCATATAATACGAAATATTAAGGTTATAAAGCATCTTTGAAATTTCGGGATAATATGTATCTCACTACGAGTTCTTAGCTTGTTATCGTCAATCTCTTAAAACAATATCTAAGAACTGTTACTCAGTTTAAATGGCCATGTTATTTAATTTATTCCATTCCAGCCTATTTGATTCTAAACTCAAATTTATAAAGAATTATTGTAGATTACAAATCGAAGTGGTTTCGGGTATTTGCTGACACCCGACCCCGGTCTCTTCGAAACCAGTGTCATCTTTAATCCAAGTTGTTTAAGTGAATACGATTCAATTTTAAATACATGATAACAATACACAGCAATACATCACCGATAAATAACCCACATTACCCCAGTTCAACCCAAACATATCATATCACATAACATCACAAATTATCAGACTAGATATTAATCCAATCATTCAATACAATTCAATCATCCATAAGCAAGATCAATTTATCACCATTTCTAATTAATTAAATTTAATCACCAATGAATTGAATTAATTTCTTTTAGATCCTGCTGGATTAACATTAATTAATTATAAACCATTCATTATTATTTTAATTAATTAATGAAATTAATTAATCATTCCATAATTATTCACATTAATTAATTATTCTTTAGTTTCCTAAAGTGATTAATTAACCTTTAATTTATTACATTAATTATCCTTTAATTAATTAATGATCCTTAATTAATTATAATAAGACCTTAATTAATCAAGATAATCTATTTACCTTAATTAATTACTTACTTATCATTTATATCATACTTAAATTAAATGCTTGAAATTAATCACTTGAGAACTTTAATTAATTTAAAGTTTAATACTCTAATCTTGAGCACTTACTTAATTCCATTATTATGTTATATTTAGAATACTTAGGGATTTAATTTAATTGATTAACCTAATATAATTATTCAAAACCAAAAAAATCAAATTCAAAAATATTCTATTTAAAATTTAATATGAAACTTGTTAAAAATTAGTTTTGAACTTGTTACTAAAAACATATTTTTAAAACAGGTTAACAATTACTTTGCTTTAAAACCTGATCACCTTTTATCTTTTCTTAGCTTTGAAAACTTGTTTAACAATTTGCCTTTAAACTTGCATTTGTTTAGAACTTTTTAACTTGTTATTTCCTTTATTTTTAAACTTGTTTACAAGGTTTACTTTTATTAAGGTTGAGAAACCCGAGCCAAAGGCCAAACTTCACGAACCAAAACCCGAGCAAAAACACGAACTCCACATCTTCGAGACAATCCTCAATTTACTCGAGCCCGCTCCCGAGCAAACCACTTCTTCCCCAAACCTACAAACCATTCCAGATACGAATGTGCACGCATACACATGCACGCCGTACCCATGCTTCTCCGACTAACTTCCTGATCCTCGACAAGTCATCATCGACCTCACCAATCTCCTCGATAACCCAGTTCAATGAAATCGACAGAAAAACAAAATAGAGCCAACCTATCAATACCAGGAACCCATTTCGATCGGAAAAACCACCGCTCACCAACGATCCTGACCCTGAGAATCCACGCCAACCACACCAGAGCTACGTCACTACCCCACGCCTTGTTCCCCCACATGCGATCCACTTCGGTGCACCATTAATGTCTCCAGAATCTCAAGAACATCGTTACCCAAAACCAGACGACGAACACTACTTCACCATCCCCAGCACGCTCCGATGATCGATAACCTTTGCGATCATATTCCTCCACTCCATGCCACACGAGCTTCCTTCAGCATCGATCACGAAGCCCAACCACCTCCCGATCTTCGAAAATCGACGAAAGTGCCAAATCTGATCAACTCCGAATATCCCATCATATTCGATACTAAAAATCATGTTTCGATTACTAAACTTCATCAATTTACAATACGAATCTATTCATGAAATCAAATCATGGAATTATGAACATTGATTTTCGACATATACTTGTTTATTACTGTAATTTTCTATTTCCAGTAATCCTACATGTTAAATATACTTAATGATATTTTTAAAAATCAAAATTTTCTATTACAAACAATTCTCCTTTAAAGATCCTAACCTAAAACTGTTTGTAAAATGAGATATGAATTTTTAAAATGAATTCTTGAACCTGAAGAACATAACAGAGCCTTATATATATATATATATATATATATATATATATATATATATATATATATATATATATATATAAACACACACACGCGCACACACAGAGTCATGCATGTCAACAAACAGAGCAGTTCAATTATAATCCAAGTAAACTACATCCATGCAAACATATTTTCACAACATAACATTATCAATTTGTCATATGCACCAGGATAAACAAATTTAAGTTTTAAAAGAAATGTTTACTCACATAAAAATGAAATAGAGGAACAGTTTTTCTTTTCTTCTTCTGATCTGGAACTTTATATTTGATTTGATCTTCTTCTTTATGTTTTTAGATGATCTAGGAAGTTGAAACTGAGGCTAATGTTGATTTGAATTTGAAATCTTGATCTTTGCTCAGGTTGAAGAGAAGCTGTTGCAGTTTGATTATAATTTTCTTTTAGCTTTTATTTTTCTCTTTTGATTTTATTTTGAAGATACAAGAAGATGAGAGAAGTTTTGAACTGAAAATCCCATAGTCCGGTTTCTCTACATTTATTTATAATTAAATACTAAAAGAAAATTTAGTATGCCACTTGTAATACTAAGCTTACTGTCAATGTATGTAATTATTTTCTTACAAATGTTTAAATGCAAGAATTAAATGTTTACAAATGTTTAAAACTTATATTTAAATATCTCTTATGTTTTATATGTATTTATATTAATATGCATTATGTTTTTAAACTTTTCTTTATATATATACAAAGTACATAAATTTCAAGTATAAAAGAAAGTGTATTTAAACCGTTGTTAAATCAATTTTAGGCCATCATACTTTTGAACTACTAAATATTTATTTTTAGTGTTTTGAAAATATAGAATTTTGACATAAAATATCCTTTGAAAATTTAATACGTTGAATTCAAATCAATGCTTTCTATTCACCCACATATATATATCTATAATAATTAGAAAACATTATTTTATATGAATTGTTTATACATACATACATATATATATATATATATATATATATATATATATATATTCACACCTTTACAAACCTCCATATATGCTACTTCTCATGGCATACACACACACACACACACTCTTATATACCTATATATATATGTGTATACTCATAATTTTCAATATTATAAAGTTTTGCATATATCTATTTATATAAATTCATTAATTTACTATAAGGTTTATCTTTTTATAATTCAACACTTATTATAGTTCCAAATCCATTTATATACATCCAAATATTTTTATTTATCTGAATTTTATTTATTTAACTAAATAAAATTGTATCTCAAAAGTAAAAACCAGTAAAATATCCAATTATTAGATGTCCAAAAGTCCGGGTTATCACAATTTCAATACCAAGTTTGTTCATATTACTTTATTTTTTTTGTTCATTTTCCAACTTTATTTTCTGAAATGTCATTTTGTTTATTTTTAATTAATAGTGGCCTCTCTTTTCAAATCTCTTTGGCCCTAAACCTAACTCTAACCTTATAAATAAGATATGATGCAAATGAAACCTCAGCCTCCATTCTAATCTTCTTCTTTTTTCTTTTTCTTTTTTTCTTCAAATCTCCTTATACCTCTCATTTTAATTTTTCCTTCCTCTTCAAATATACTTCTTCTACAAATTTTCTTCTATTTCAAACTATCTTCTTTCTTTTCAAATCTTATCTTCTCTTCCATTTTCAGTTCTTCTTATTTTAATCCTTTTCTTTGTCAATTCTTCTTTTCAAATCTTCTTTTTTTCAAATCTTTTAAAAATACATACATACATACATACATACATACATACGTACAAACATACATATATATATTAATATAATAAGGAGGACAATTAAATTAAATCAAAATAAAAGAAAAATTACGGTACAAAGCCAGCAATCAAGAAGGAGACTAAGGAAACTAGAGCAGAGCTCTTGATTAGAAGTCTATTATTTTCAGATTCGTATAAAGGTGAGTGTTTTAACCTACTCAAAACTTCTAAAATTTCTTATGTTAGTTAAATTAATTTTCGATATGATTAGAAATTTATTTATGACTGTTTGGTATATTTAAATTTGCTATTCCTATTAATTTGAATTTATTTGAATTAAATCGTTATTTAATTTTTTATTGAATATAAACTGCCAGTAAATACCTGTTATCGATTATCAGTTCTATATTGATATTTAATGATTGTTTTGGATGATGATTGCGATGGATGTTGATGGTTGAATTTAGTTGAATGTATATTTTATTTTATATCGTTATAAACTGCAAGTTTGTTAGGGATTTTTATTTATTTCGGAATTATGGCGTGAAATGATATATAACCGTAAATTTTAAATTGTGGATTGAAATGATAAATATCCATATCACTTGACCCTAGGGTAGAGAATTATATACGGACACCGGTTTAGTTAAATTAAATGATTTTAATATCCTCGATTTTTTTTTGAAAAAAGCAAGAGCAAAGGCTCATTTTTATTAACTAATGTTCAGTTACAAACTATTACAACTCACACTACTCCAAGCTCATGACAACACATTGACTAAAGTATAACCAATATACAAACATAGAAACAACAACTATGAACAAAAACAAATGAACTGGACCAGAAACATAAATCACTGCATGCAGCAGTAAACAAGACCCAAAACGCACCTGAGAATCAATGTATACTGCAAAGTATTAAAGCTGAATGGCAACAGTCCCAATAGCAATCAGTCTTCAAATATTGTCAATTCTAACATCCCTCAAAATGCTGCAATGAATCATAGAATAAATCTGAGACATGTTCTTTATTCCAATACCAAATATCATGTTATTCCTTTCAGTCCACACGGTATGAATCAAATTCTTTAAAAGCTTAAGCAAAAGCCTAGTTGAACGTGACTTCCATCTAGTTGCTTTGAATACATTGAACCATTCAATAGAACTAACAGTAGAAGGCTTATAAAAACCACCATTAGATAACAGCCTATACCATATTTGATAAACAAAAGGACATTGAAAAAATAAATGGGTATTAGTTTCAGATTCTGAATTACAGAGAACACATAAATCTTCAGAGATAATACCCATTCTACAAAGCCTGTCCTTAGTATTCAAAGCATTAGCCATTACCTTCCACAACATCAGATTCTGTTTAGCTGAACAACTAGTATTCCAAATTCTTGTATGCCATGGGAAGACCGTATCACACTTACAAAGATACTGATATACAAGTTTGATAGAATGACTTTTATGCTTACCTGACCAAATTAAAGCATTGTCACAAGTAGTAAATTGATAACTGGTGATGATATTCCACAATTTTCTTAATTGAAAGGAGCTGGAATATGGTAATACAAAAGTACCATCATGAATAAATTCCTCAACTATAGCATCCTCTGAGATTCCAGAAATTTCTTCTTAGATTATAATCCACTAGAGAACTTAAAATAAAACCCTGTTTAGCCCATGAAGAATGCCAAAAAGATAGACCTTTAATCACTGCATAATTACATTGTATATAAGGTAGGAAAGTTTCCCTGAGCTTGAGTATACATCTCCAACTCCAACTACAATTCTGTGGTATTTTCATATTCCAGAAGTTCCTTTTACCAATAAGATTCTGATTCACCCATTGAGACCATAAGTTTTTATCAGATGTAAAATTTTTATTAAAGTAAACAGAGATAACTGCCTTATTCCAGAGAAAAATATTAGTGATACCAAGACCACCATACTTTTTAGGTTCAAACAGTTTGAAAAAAGATATGGATATAATCTTCCTCGAGAAAGGATCACCGTGCCAGAGAAATTTATTAAGAGCACTTGAAACCATGTTAATCAACTTGATAGGAAGGATGTAATGTCTTGTCCAATATGTAGTCATAGCCACAGCAATAGATTGAATAATAGTGAGCCTTCCAGCTTGTGAAATTTTATTACAAGGCCATAGCCGCAACCTTTCAATAATTTTTTCAAAAAGAGGCAAACAATTTTGGTTTGAAATTCTAGAGCTTAAAACTGCTAAACCCAGATAATAAGAATTTTTAGGCAATTCCCGAGGTCCAGAGCAATTAATAATATCATTCTTCTTAGAAAGAGACAAACCACCAACAAGAATATTAGATTTTGAAAGATTTATTTGAAGTCCAGTAATGGAATAAAATAACTGAAGAGAAGACAAAATACTCTGAATATTACTATGAGTTGGCTTTGTGAAAATTATGAGATCATTAACAAAAAGAAGATGAGTAATTTGGGGATGTTTACATTTAGGATGTAAGTCAAAAGTCTTCTTCACAACAAGATCTATTAAAATAGAATTGAGCAATTCCATAACAATAATGAACAAGTATGCTGATATAGGATCACCCTGCCTAACCCCTTGTTCACCATTGAAATAACCATGCAAACCACCCTCTCTCGAGATTGAGTACATAGGTGATGAAATACATGTAAAAATCCAAGCTAGAAATGGTTTTGGAAAGTTCATCCTAGACATAATAGCTAAAATAGAACTCCATGCAGTAGAATCAAATGCTTTCTTTATATCCAACTTTACCATGCATCTAGGAGAAATATTTTTCCTTTCATACCCTAACAATAGTTCATGAGTTAAGAGGATGTTATCACTAATGGATCTTCCCCTAATATAAGCAGCCTGATTATTGGAAATAATGAATGGTAGAACTGTCTGCAATCTATTAGCCAATACTTTTGAAATGATTTTATAAATGATGTTACAACAAGATATTGGCCTAAAATCAGCAACAGAAGTGGGGTTATCAATCTTAGGGATTAAGGCAATTGCAGTGGCAGAAAGACTAGCAGGAAGGTAATTTTTGAGAAAAAAGAATTGAATGGCTTTGACAATATCAACACCAATAATATTCCAACTTTGTTGTACATAAAAAGCATTGAATCCATCCGGTCCTCCACAACTATGAGGATCCAAACTAAACACAGCAGATCTAATTTCCTCATGATTTATGGCATTAATAAGAGAAGTAGATTGAGAAGAAGTTAAGACAGGAAGATTAATATCAAAGAGAGGTTTAATATTGGGAACAAAAGAATTAGAAGGAGCTAAAATGTATGAAAAATATTGAACAAAAGCATCATTAATACCATCAGAGGATTTAACCACATTACCATTCATATCTTTAATCTGAAGTATAAATTCTCTGACTCTCTTAACTTTTAGAAGATTATGAAAGTACTTTGTGTTTCTATCAGCTTCCTTCTCAATTCTCAAGTGAGCTTTCTGTTTAAGTGATAACAGTTCCCTATCAATAACTTGTTCAAGATACTTTTTTATTTCCAATTCAGCATGTTGTAAACTAGCATCCTGTAGTTTAGCACTTAATTCTTCCTGTACCTTAAAAAGCTCATTCCTAATGTGAGTAGATAGCTTTGAGTCCTTTCCAAAATTAGCTGCAGACCAGATCTTTAATTGAAATTTAAGAGCCTTCATCTTGAGTAAGACATTAGCTAAAGGATTCCTACCAAATTGCATATTCCAAACCTGTTTAAGAATAATAGGATAATTTACATGCTTTGTCCAAAATTTAAAAAATTTAAAAGAAAAATTACCACCACGATTATCATCAACTCCCCAATGAATAATTAATAGACAATGATCAGATAAGGAAGGCTGAAGTGTATCATAAAATGGTTTGGGCCAGATATGAAGAAAAGGAATGTTTACAAAGATATGATCCAATTTACAAAGGGTTGTATTTCCACTCCTGCTACTATTTGACCAAGTGAAGATTGGACCAAAAGATCTAACTGGAATCAAATTAGCTTGACTTATAGCACTATTAAAAGGAGCAATATCCTTTAGAGACAAGGGACAACCACCATATTTTTGATCACTAGCAAGCATACAGTTAAAATCACCACCTATCAACCAAGGATGAGAAGATGGATTTAGAGTGGGAAGTTGATCCAAAAAAGACTGTCTCGATGATAAAGAGTTTTGAGCATAAACTGAAGTAAAAGGAAAATTCAAATTTGATGGTAAATGAACACAGCTATAGTGGATGAATTGATTAGTGGCAATAATCTTGGAGAGTTTAAAAAGTGATGGATTCATAAAGTTAACAGTCTGCCATATTTTGATTCATCAAAATTGTGATCAAATAACGAAGTAGGAGATATCAAATTAACAGCCTTAAGAGTAGACTGTATATTTAACTTTGTTTCAGAAACACACATCAAGTGAATATCATTGTCTTTGATAAGATTTCCAATTTCAACTTGTTTAGAGGGCAAGTTAGCACCCCTAATATTCCAAAAAGCAATATTATTCATTTCAATGGGAGAGGGGGAAGTAAAGGGGATGGATTTTTCCTTGTATGTCTAGAATGAGAATTAATTTTTGTTGAAGATAAAGGAAGTACTTCCTGAACTCTATAATCTTTTCCATTATTCAAATCACCAGGAATATTAGCATTACTTATACTTTCATCTGATTTAGATGGAGGTGGAAGGATGATGTGATCAGGTGGAGATAAATGGAGATAAGGTGAGCTAGAAGAAGGAGATTGAAAGCTAAATTGTGAACTGCATGAGGAAGAACTAGAAGAAGCAGATGAAAAGGAAACCTTAGCTGCATTGTCAATTGAGGAAGTAGATGAAGTATCAAAAGATAAAGATGAAGATGACAATGTAGTTTCTGATTCTTTAGTAAAAACCAGAGAAGGATCTGACAAAACTGAAAATGGATTTAAGGTAACCGTAGACAGAGATGAAGAGTTAATAGTACTACCTTCACTACCTTTTCCTTTTCCAACTTCCTCACTTATCATAGTATCAACACTCAATTGTTGTTTTCCTTTGTCCATTATCATTTTTTTCTTCCATATTGCCTTTTTCCTCATGTCTACATTTTTCCAATTCTGATCAATAATGTTGCTATTGTTAAATCCACGGTCCTCTTGATTCCTATCACCATTCTCACTTTGATTAACAATCTTCTGTGCATCATTCTCCTTGATCTTGTTAACTAATTCATACTTAACAGTATCATGGCCAAAAAATTTATAATTTGTACAAATTTTTGGTCTCCAATCATATGACAATTTTACCTCTGGACGGTTTTCACCCAAATCAGGTATTGCAATAGATTCCGGTAGTTCAAATTCAGGTGAAATCTCAACTAAAGCCTTGGCATATTTGAATCTTTGCAGCTTCTCAGTACTATTATCAAAACAGATTAACCTACCAACATGACAAGCTAACTAATTAATCCCTACAAGCGTCCATAATAAAAGAGGAATTCTATGAAAATGAATCCACACAGGGACTCTTTTAATCTGAGCTTCAGAAATACTAATAGATGGATCCCATTTGGTAATTATGAACATTCTACCTCTTATAAAAATAGGATCAGAATTAAGAATTTGATCTTTATCTTCCTGATTAGAAAAATTAGAATAGAAGTTAAACCCGTCTGATTTGAAATCAACCTCACCCTTGGTCTTCCAATACCTTTTCAAGAAATTAACAACAGTTAAAAAAGAAAGAGTACCATCCAAGAAGAAACCAACTAGGTGATTATTCCAGTACTTTACACCTTCCTCTTTGACTAGATCTGGTAAAACAATATGAGATTTATCCCTAGGTATATCAAATTGAATCGGCTTGTAAGACCCAGCATTACGAGGAAGAGATTTGAAAAGGGAAGACCAATTAGCATTCACGGAAGATGAAACATTCTTGATACCAGGAGCCACAGTTCCAAGTTGAAAAGATTCGGAAGAAAAAGGAAGAGATGAAGAAACAGAAAGAACATTAGAAGAAGATAACGATGGAACGAAAGAAGATGTTAAAGACGATGAAGAAGATGATAAAGATAAAAAAGAAGATGAAAGAGGAGGGAAAGAAGCAGAGTCAAGGGAAAAAGATGAAAGAGAAGAAGAGGATGACGCCATTAAAATTCAAAAGGAGCTGAAGAACATCGTGGAGGGAAAAAATTCATATATGTTTCAATATCCTTGATTTTTGAATGTAATTAAATGATATTTTCAAATGAAATTTGATTTATATAAATTGAAGTATTATAGAAAAATCGAGTTTTGTGTTGAACTGAAAATTTGTTTAAAAAAGAATTTCTTTAAGAAATTAAATTGGAAGTTTGAAGTTAAACTTTTAAGTATAAAAGAAATTTTATCGAAATTGAGTTATTAAATTTGTTTGAAAATACCCTTGAAATATTTTTAAATTGGAGTAATCCAAATTGATGTTTGAACATGGATTTAAGCGATATGAAATTCGATAGTTTATTAAAATTTTGTTTGTCGATTTGGAAATTTGTAATGGTCCAAATATGTTGAAATGAAATGAATAGTTTAATTTCGTACTAATTTCAAACTAATATTTTTAAGTAAACTGTTTTAAAATATATTATCTTAAATTTCCTAATTATTAAGATTTTCAAATTTATTAAACTATTTAACTAATATTAGCTATACAAATTATTTTGATCTATTTTAAAACAAATTTGATTTATATTTAACCATTTTAATTTATTTTAAATCTAATTAATCTATTTTAAGCTATTTAATCTACTTTAATTATATTTAGTCTAATTAAAATCTATTTCATTATCATAAATCAATTTAAAAGCATTTACCTATAATTAAACTGTTTAAAGCATTTTAACTATTTGGAACTATTTAAACTAATTTCTAAATTTCAAAACTAAGTACGTGGAAGAGTTTATATTCATTTCAATTGGTTTAAAAAGAGAATAAGGTTAAATGACGTTATTACCTAAATTGGAATTTTTAAATGTTATAATAAATCGAAATGATGATTTTGAAGCAAGGATTTAACCTGTTTTGGAAATACAATTTTTGGAAGAAATATGATTTGAAAGCAGTATAATTTTGAGAACACGTTAATTTGATATAAATTGTGAGTTTGACTTTGAAAGGAAATATAAGTATCGAACTATGATTTCAAAGGCAAATATGATTTCGAAAGTAAGTAATGATTTTGAAAGTAATATGGTTTGAATTGAATATGATATTTTGATATCAATTGTGAAATGATTTTGGAAATATAAAAGAGCCATCCGGTATGTAATAAGCGATTGGTTGTCAAAGTGACCAGGATCGGATGTTGTCATACTCTCTACCAATACTGAAAACCACTTTGACAACTGTGTACGCGGTGGATATTACAGAATGAAGAAGGATGGTGGCCACGATCCAAATTGAGGTATATATGTGGACCCAACTCCTATGAGTTTGCTTAGGGTCGCTAAAATAGGAGCAATCGACGGGCTAAGTGAGGTCATTCCTCCGATCGGGCACACTCCAACGATGCTGTATTCTGACTTTTGATTTATTCGGTGGCCACCCTTCGACTTTTTACTCGGGAGTGTGTTTTGAGGTGGGCGGTAGTAGCTACTATGCGTCACCACCGGTCCAGGAGTGTAATTGGTATATCTACCGTAGCATTGCCTAGTTGTGCCGTGTCATCTAACCTAGCGCGCCTTCTACGAGTTTGTTTTGTACTATACATATGGAGTGCCCTCTGACGGCACCCAGTACGGGTAGGATTACAATACTGTATAGACTATATGAATATATAAAATGTGTTAAGGGGGATATGGGTAACGCCTTAACATTGTTTTAATAGTTTATCTTATTGTAGACATATTATAATAGCGTATTACTACATAGTAGGTTGTTTAACGGATCCTTAAGAGTTGTGAATCCCGAACATCTTTTAAGTTGCTACACTCACGTTAGACACTGGATAGGAGATGTCAAACCCCGTAAACATCTCTCATGCCGTTCCACCCATATTTATTTACGTTGATTTAATTTACATAAGATCTTATAGTTCTGACTCGAGTGTTTTGTCTTTTCAATTCGCTTAGGTCAGACTGAGCATTTCTGGATTTGAAGACCTTATTTCTGGAAGACAAAGACGAAGAATTTGTACTACTATTGTTATATTAGTCCCACTGCATCATACTATTCCACTGCACTGTTATTTATTTATCTATGATATGTATAATTCTGATACTGTGTTTTATAGATATAATCAAATGTTTTTGTAAATAGCTTCATGAACTGTTATTTGATTATTATATTTTGTCTTTCCGCCGTGAGATTCTGTTTTGTTTTTATTTCTTTCTCTTTTTATTATTTACCCCAATAACAATCCGCCCTTCTGTATGGTTTGAGTTGGCACGTGTGTCTGATTAAAGCGTCCAAAAAGGCAGGATGCTGCAGTTGGTATCAGAGCGAGGTTTAGCGACGACCTTAGCTTTGTGGGGTCTGACTCTTTATTCATAGGGTAGTAATACCCTATGATGAGTCGTTGAGAGTATATATATGAGTGAGCGTATTTGTTAGTGTTATAAAAGGTTTTTATATTATGTTAATTTGTTTCATTTTGTATTTATAAATTCTGGTCGGTACATAGAACGCTATGACATCGATAGGGATTCCTAAATGCTTAATAGGACAGACCAACATAATATTTGTTTTGAAATATAGGTAAATGAAATACTTTTGCCTATTATATTTTTGTATATAAAATAATAAGTTTTATAAAGGATATAGTTGGTTGTAATATATTTGTTGGTAGATAACGAAATTCATAAATATTGGTTGGAAATAAGATTTGAAAATAAAATAAATGAAATTTGGAAATTTAGAACTTAAGTTATGGGATTTTTGAAAATTTCTTTCGAATTTTTTTGGAATATAGTATTAGTAGTATTTAAAAGTATTTTCAGATATAAATATTTCAATAGAATTTGAAAGAAAGGTTTCAAAGAAATTTTGGAAAGAAATAAGTTATGTACTCTCCTCTATGTCGCCGGAAAATAATTTCGGTGATGAGTGCACACATCATCGACATTCATTTTCGAGTTTCGAAGTGGAAAGACCGTTGTAGTAGTTTACTACACATTTGTTTTGATAATAAATATAAAATTTTATTTCCAAATATGATTTTATACATATATATAAATATGGTATGTATATTATTTAAAAATATTTGAAAAAAGAACCCGGCATTTAGTTCCTAATTTTTTTTTAAATTTGAGATTTCAACTATTGTAATGAAATAAAATTTTAACCATTTAATAGTTGGAACTTATAAATGAACATAAGAAATTAAATGCTAGGTTATAAATAAAATAAATAAGAAATTTGAAACTTGTACCTGTAAATAAAAAGGGTATGAAAAATGAGAAATGATAACTACTGAACATTAAGTAAATTAAAATAAATAAGATAAACTTTTGTAACTTTCAATTGCATTCTTAAAACATGTATATAACTTACCAAAAGATTTAAAAGTTGAAATGTCTAATAAGAAAATGTAGTGGAAAAATTTACAAGTAAAACTTATGTAATAGAAATTTCAATGAATTACTTTTATAAATAAGACTTTGATGTTATAGTGGTTATAAACTTAAGTTATGATTAAAGTGCTACTAATTTAATGTAATAGAAATGTAAGTATTATAAATAAATGATAATAAACTTAAGTAAACGGTTGAAGCTATTTACAAATAAAATAAGTAGAAAAGATGAATACTGTAAATATATGATTATAGACTTAAGTTAATGTATTGGTATGCTAAGAAATTGAATTCCACATAAATACTATAAATAAATGAATAAATGAAATCAAGTAATAAATGGATGAATGGAAATTGAATTTTTGAAAGAAATAAATGTAAACTAAAGAAATGATCATATAGAAATGAAATTAAAAAGAATGAACTTGATTTATTGCTTGGAATTTAATGTTTGTTTAGCTTTTGGGTTGTTTGGGATATGATACTTCTAATTGATAAGATGTATAAATAATCTATTGAGTTTTACCTAAGGCTGTTGAGTAAATGGTGCGCTTAGTAGTTTGTTCGTCATTCTATGGGATTAAAAGTTTCTGGACCCAAACAATCCATTTGTTTCGCTTACCATGGATGAATGGTTTATTACTTTGATTCCTTGTGATGAATGTATGCTTGTTTGAAAATAATGGTTACTATGTTGTATTGATTTGTTTGTTATTGATTGAAACAACTTTAAATATTTCATTTTATATAATTATTAACTCTTTGGATTATATAAGTGAAATACAGGTTATGGAAACAATGGCTACTGCTTCCTTTGGTTTCATAATTAAGTGTTGTTTGCCCGACAAATAGGTACGTTCTCGGATTACGGTTTCCTAGCGATATTATGTTATTTTTACCGTGTTGGGATATATTATTTTGAAAAACATATGTTATATATTGTCATTATTGATATTATATTTTCTCCCGAGCCTCTCCGTAAAAAGGAGACTCCGCCGAAATTTTTCAAAAATTTTAGACTTATAAAATTTTGAAAAATATTTTCCAAATTTCATTAGTTTGAGTATAAAAGGATTTAATAATTATAAATTTGTATACTTTATTTAAATTATTTAATTTTATAAATTTATTTGTTTATAAATTTAATATTTTGAATAGGATATATTGATTTCTAAATTCCTCCTTTTCCCTTTTTTCCTTTTTGGGGACGAAAAGTTTAGAGTGGTGGAGAGTGTAACGACCTGTATTTGTTTGGATAACTAAAACTATTAGATTAAATAAGATTTTGGAATTTAATATTTTGAGAAATTAAAATTTATGATTATAAATGGGAAAAAAATTAAAATGGAATTTAATAAGGTTGATTGAAGAAATTAACAATTGTTAATGTGATTTCAATCTGTTGTAATGGTAATGCTAATTAGGAATGTAATAGTAAAGCTTAAATTGGAAATAATTGTAAAGTTTAATAAAAAAGAAAACAAATGACCATATGAATGTAAATTCCAATTGATTGGAATAATAAATGTTAAAAAAAAGAATACTACATGTTTCTTTACCAAATAAAAAAATCATATGCTTATTTATTTGAAATGTTGGTAGCTGGAAAATTTATTACAGAAATAAGAAATCAGTAACTTTTGGTTTGTATACAATAATTCCGTAAATACGTTAAATTACTATTAAAAGGAATTGAATTGTCTCATTCATTTTTACCTTAGAAATCAATAAAGTTAATGTATTGAAATCTTTTAATTAAAAAGTGGGAAGACGTTAATTGTAAACATATATTGAAATAAATTTAAATTGGGTGATTTATTTCCAATTAATTCGGTTCATGTTTCAAAATTTAATGCTAATTTACTGCATATATGTTTATACCTAAATTTAGACTTATGTTTTAGATCCAATTAGATCATTAAAAAAAAGGATTACTTAGGTTCGAATTCTCATACGATATTAAATTAAATGTTATCAGAAGATGATAAAGGAGGTATAATAGGTTTACACTTGACTATTTCCTTTTCAACAAGACTTTATTAGATTTGAATTGCAACATAACTTACCTTTCCATCTTCACTTTTGTAATTTACTCTTACATTCATTGCCTCCTTTGTGGATTATTTTCATACCTTTTATTTATGAATGTAAACTATAAGTGGCGATAAAGATGTACATATATATATTATACACCTGTTTATATTACCTTATTTAGGCTATCATATTTTTGAATGTATGTTAATGCATTCCTAGTAAAACATTCAATCGAAATGTTAACATGTTTGTTTAATTCTCAATCTAATACAAAGAGGGAGAAATGAAAAGTTCTTGATGCTGTATATTCTTTTAATTTATGACACAAATTTGTGTAGAGAATTATTTTCATTTATTGTGTGTTAATTAAATCTTTAAGGGATGTTAATTTTGGTATGCTTAGGGTTAAAAAAATTAATTAAGTGAACGATTGTTTTGAAATTTGAATTATAATAGTTTGTTTACAGTATAGAGTTGGTCCATTCATTCCCTTTCTAATTTATAATTGCCGCATTCTTTTCATTATTTCCCCATTTGTTCCATTACTTCTTTCCATTTACATTGTTCAAAGCTTTTTCGATTTTGCAAACATGAACTACTTTTCATATTTTTAATTCTTTCTTTTACCCTTTTTAACACCTGCTACTTTTAAAAAGGCTGTTCATATTTACTATATTTCAATACCAAATTTGTTCATATTTACTCTATTTTTTCGTTAATTTTCCAACTTCATTTTCTGAAACGTCATTTCATTTATTTCTAATTAATAGCGGCCTCTCTTTTCAAATCTCTTTGGCCCTAAACCTAACTCTAACCTTATAAATAAGATATGATGCAAATGAAACCCCAACCTCCATTCTAATCTTTTTATTTTCTTTTTCTTTTTTGCTTTAAATCTCCTTATTATCTCTCATTTTAATTTTTCCGTCCTCTTCAAATATTCTTCTTCTTCAAATTTTCTTCTATTTCAAACATTCTTCTTTCTTTTCAAATCTTGATCTTCTCTTCCATTTTCAGTTCTTCTTATTTTAATCCTTTTCTTTTTCAAACCTTTTAAAAATACATACATAAATACATACGTGTATATATATATATATATATATATTAATATAATAAGGAGGAAAATTAAAGTAAATTAAAATAAAAGAAAAATTAAGGAACAAAGCTAGCAATCAAGAAGAAGACTAAGGAAACATAGAGTAGAGCTCTTGATTAGAAGTCTATTATTTTCAAATTCGTATAAAGGTGAGTGTTTTAACCCACTCACAATTTCTAAAATTTCTTATGTTAGTTAAATTAATTTTCGATATTATTAGAAATTTATTTATGAATGTTTGGTATATTTAAATTTTCTATTCCTATTAATTTGAATTTATTTGGATTAAATCATTATTTAATTTATTATTGAATATAAACTGCCAGTAAATACCTGTTATTGATTATCATTTCGATATTGATATTTATTGATTGTTTTGGATGATGATTGCGATGGATGTTGATGGTTGAATTTGGTTGAATGCATATTTTATTTTATATCGTTATAAACTACAAGTCCATTATGGATTTTTATTTATTTTGGAACTGCGGCTTGAAATGATATATAATCGTATAATTTTAAATTGCAGATTGAAATGGTAAAATCCGTATCACTTGACCCTAGGGTAGAGAATTATATATGAACACCGGTTTGGTTAAATTGAATGATTTTAAAATCCTCGATTTTTGAATGTAATTAAATGATATTTTCAAATGAAATTTGATTTATATAAATTGAAGTATTATAGAAAAATCAAGTATTGTGTTGAAATGCAAATTTGTCTAAAAAAGAATTTCTTTAAGAAATTTAACTGGAAGTTTGAAGTTAAACTTTTAAGCATAAAAGAAATTCTATCGAAATTGAGTTATTAAATTTGTTTGAAAATAACCTTGAAATATTTTTAAATTGGAGTAATCCGAATTGATATTTGAACATGGATTTAAACGATTGAAATTCGATAGTTTATTGAAATTTTGTTTGTCGATTTGGAAATTTGTAATGGTCCAAATATGTTGAAATGAAATGAATAGTTTAATTTGGTATTAATTACAAACTAATATTTTTAAGTAAACTGTTTTAAAATATATTATCTTAAATTTCCTAATTATTAAGATTTTTAAATTTATTAAACTATTTAACTAAATTTTTTTTTTGAAGATTAAGCGGGGTTAAAACTGGGCCCCTACCAGCTTTATTAAAACAGAAAACAACAAGAAGGCGATACATTAGAGACAAAGGAAAAAAGTAAAAAAGAGAAAGAAAACCACAACACCACTAAACAGAAAAACAAAATACAAGAAGATCAAGGAGTCCATGGTTGAAAATGGATGTCAAGAAACTTGTAAGTGCTGAGCTTCAATCCCAAAAGAATATCATGCTTCAGACAAGACCAAAGTGATTCCTTGTTTCTGCTGATTCCTTCAAAGCAACGGTTATTTCTTTCTCTCCAAATATTGATCATCAACTTTTTCATCGCAAAGTAAAAAAACTGCTTGACATCTTCAAACCATGATAGGGCACAGTCCATCAAGTTCCAGGGTGAAAAGTTAATAGGAATAGCATAAACCCTCAGAAAACATGTAATCAAGTTAGTCCAGATGAAATGGACATAAGGACATTCGAAATATATATGAGATACACTTTCAGGTTGCTGAGAACACAGCTCGCACATAGGATAAACTGACATGCCAAATCGCAGACTTAAGCTTATCTTTAGTTAAGAGAGCATTGGAAACAACTTTCCAAAACATTAGATTGTCACTACTATTCGACGCCGCTGACCAAGCAACCTTTTTCCACTTCTATTCAGGCATTGCTTCCAGCCCATATAAGGCAGCATAAACTTTTTTAATGGAGTGGCACTGACCATTCCACAAAAGAGTGTCATGGTCGTATAAATCGTATATGGTAGTTTCAAATAGCCTCCAATAATTCCTGATAGAATGGTTACTTGTGAAAGGGAAAACAACACTGCCATTATCAATATGATCAATGGCAAGAGCATTGTTACTAATACCATACTAATATTTCTGCTGAGAGGAGAATACACAATCAAGAATAATATCTTTGCCTAGCCAAGGATCATGCCAGAAACTGCATAAGCTTGACTCAGCAAGTTGAAGTTGAACAAGTGGCTTGAAAGTGGTTCTTAATTTTAATATATTCCTCCAAGTCCAGCTACAAGACTGTGGGATATCCATAAGCCAGAAATTTTTCGTTCCAATATTATATCTTAACGTCCAATTCACCCATAGTGTGTCATGTTTGTTGAGCAAAGCATTGAAATGATGGCTGAAAGAAGCCTTGTTCCAAAGCCAATGCTTTGCAATCCCAGTCCCCCTTTGCTTCTTGGCTTCTCCATGGTTTTGAAAGAGCATGGTAGGACTTTCCTAGTATGAATGCTTCCAAACCAAAAGAATCTCATCATAGCTCTTCTCACCAACTTCAGCAGTTTTAAGGGTAGGATGAATGTCCTAGCCCAGTACACCATTATAGAAAAACTAACAGATTGCACAAGCACCAATCTTCCAGCTTGTGACAAAAATCCGTTGGCCCAAAGATCCATAACAGCAGTGATCTTTTCATATAGTGGTAGACAGGCAGCATAAGTAACTCTGGAAGTACAAAGAGGAAGCCCAAGGTAAAAACTATCAGACGACATGGATTGCATACTAGTAAATGATGTGAGATTCAATTCCTGAGTTCTAGCTACTCCAGAGAAAAGGATACTGGACTTGTTAAGATTAAGTTTGAGGCCAGTCATCAAATAAAATTTGTGAAGAGCACAGTTAATGCCTTCAAAAGACTGCATGGTGGGCTTAGTGAAGATCATTATATCGTCAGCAAAAAGGAGGGCTGATATACTAAGGTCTTTGCATTTGGGGTGGAATTGAATTTTTTGCTATGAAACATAGGACTTAAAGGGCATGTAAATACCTCCATAACCAGAATAAAGATATATGAAGACAGGGGGTCCCCTGCCTTATTCTCTGCTTTGGAACAAAGTTGCTTGAACTTATACCATTGATTATAATAGAAAAGGAGGGGGTAGGTATACACTCATAAATCCAAGCAACAAAAACTTTGGGAAAACCCATAAGAGACATAACTCCAGCAATTGTTTTCCAATGTATTGAATCATAAACCTTCTGCAAATCAAGTTTCAGCATAGCACGTGGTGAAACATTAGCAGAGTGGTAACCCTTTAAAAGTTCTTGGGCTAACAATATGTTATCAAGGATATTTCTTTCTGGCAGGAAGGCAACCTGATTGTTAGATATTAATCTTTGAAGCACAGAAACTAACCTCATAGCAATGATCTTGGAAATACATTTATAAAGCACGCAACAACAGGATATTGGTCTGAATGAGGAAACAGTCAAGGCAGGTTTAGTCTTGGGGAAGAACCAAGTTGGTAGAATTCACAGCTCTTAGCATCTTAAACTTGTCAAAAAAATTGTGGACAGCAAGACAAAACTGATCACCAAAAATTTCCCAGCTAGATGTAAAGAATTCGACATTGAAACCATCTAGACCTCCCGACGAACTTCTATTCATTGCAAATAGGGTTTTCTTGATTTCATCATTAGTAACTTTCGCTATCAAAGAGCTCGCTTCATCATAATTAAGTCTAGGCAGGGAGATTGAGGAAAGAAGGCCTAACTCAGGTTGAAAATTGCTAGCATTGCCAAAGAGGCCTACATAATACATTAGAAAGGCTTTTTCCACAGTTTCATGGGTTGAGTGAAGATTACCTGCTTCATCAACTATAAAAGAAATATTATTGGTAGACTGCTTTATCTTAAGAGATGCATGAAAAAAATTTGTATTTCTATCCCCATCAGCTACCCATCTGAGTCTTAATTGTTGCTTCCTCATATTGGACTCAACAGCAAGAGCAAGGTTGAGGTCATTGAAAAGAGAAGCTTCCCTTTCATCCAAGAGGGGACAGTCAGGATGTTCCATCATTTGCACCTGAGCTTCCTTTAACTGGACCATGAGCTTAGAAGATTGAAGGTTGCCATTTCCATACCTTTCCCTTGCCCAAACCCTCAAGACTTCCTTAACTGCGCTGAGTTTCCTACAAAAAATAAAAGTTGGTTTTCCAAAAAACCTTTTTTTTCCAAGCATTAGATATAACAACGTGATATTCAGGATGATGAGCCCATGCATTGTAAAATTTAAAACCTCTTTTGGCTTCCAATGGCTTTTTCCCAGTGGTCAAGATTAGGGGGGAGTGATCAGAAAGGATTGGATGGGGCAGAAAGGTGGATATGTTAGGCCATATGGATAGAGCTTTGAAATTTGAGAAAGTGTGATCAATGTTGGAGAAAACACGGGCCCCATTTCTTGACCGGTTATTCCAAGAGAAGGGGGCACCGAATCTGTAAACTGGAAATAAAGAAGAGTGATCAACAGCAGAGTTTAAGAGGATAATGTCCCTAGGCAAGAGAGGAAGACCCCCATGTTTATAACATAATGACAAGCAGCAGTTAAAATCCCCAAGCAATAACCATGGATGAGTGTCTTGTCTAAAAGCAGGAATAAGTTCGAAAAGAGATTGTCTGGCAGAGGGGGAGTTATAAGCGTAAATGAAGGAAATATAGAAAGAAAGGGAGGAGTTAAAGTATTTAGCACGAAAATGCATTATTTGAGGAGTTGCAAGGATGAGATCTAGAGTAAGCTGTTCAGGATTATGAATGACCATAATTCTACCATAGCAAGCTTCAAGAAGATTGTGGTGTAAGGACCAAGTAGGGTTAATGTACTTAGCAGCATGAAGAGTTAGTGGCAAGTTCGATTTGGTTTCAAAAATAGCAAAAATAGATAGCTGATGAAAAGATATCAACTGTTTTACCTGATCAAGTTTGAGGAAGTTGTGGGAGCCTCGGATATTCCAAGCACCTATATTGTGTATCATTTATTATACCAAGTTTAAGTGAGATCCATCTCTCATGCTCCTAGTGACTGGAGAATTAATTGTTGTGAATTTTTTATTTTGGTTTTTTAACTTTTTCGACTTTTTGCTTTTGTCATCAACAGATTTAACTAATATTAGCTATACAAATTATTTTGATCTATTTTAAAACTAATTTGATTTATATTTACCATTTTAATTTATTTCAAATCTAATTAATCTATTTTAAGCTATTTAATCTATTTTAATTATATTTAATCTAATTTAAATCTATTTCATTATCGTAAATCAATTTAAAAGCATTAACCTATAATTAAACTGTTTAGTGCATTTTAAATATTTGGAACTATTTAAACTAATTTTTAAATTTCCAAACTAAGTACATGGAAGAGTTTATATTCATTTCAATTGGTTTAAAAAGAGAATATGGTTAAATGACGTTATAATCTAAGTTGGAATTTTTAAATGTTATAATAAATCGAAATGATGATTTTGAAGCAAGGACTTAACCTGTTTCGGAAATATGATTTTTGGAAGAAATATGATTTGAAAGAGGTATAATCTTGAGAACATGATAATTTGATATAAATTGTGAATTTGACTTTGAAAGGAAATATAATTATCGAACTATGATTTCAAAGGCGAATATGATTTCGAAAGTAAGTAATGATTTCGAAAGTAATATGGTTTGAATTGAATATGATATTTTGATATTAATTATGAAATGATTTTGGAAATATAAAAGAACCATCTGGTGTGTAATAAGCGATTGGTTGTCAAAGAGACTGGGATCAGATGTTGTCATACTCTCTGCCAATATCGAAAACCACTTTGACAACTGTGTACACGGTGGAGATTCTAGAATGAAGTAGGACGGTGGCGCTGATCCTATTTGAGGTATATACATGGACCCGACTCCCATGAGTTGGCTTAAGGTGGCTAAAAAAGGAGTAATACACGGGCTAAGTGAGGTCATTCCTCTGATCGGGCACTCCATCGATACTATATTCTGACTTTTGATTTATTCGATGGCCTCCCTTCGACTTTTTACTTGGGAGTGTGTTTCGAGGCATGCGGTAGTTGCTGCTATGCGTCACCACAGGTTCAAAAACGTAATTAGTATATCCACCGTAGCATTTCCTAGTTGTGCCGTGTCACCTACGCTAGCGTGCCTTCTACGAGTTTGTTTTGTACCATACCTATGGAGTGCCCTTTGATGGCACCTAGTACGGGTGGGATTACGGTACTGTATAGACTGTGGGAATATATAAAATGTGTTAAAGGGGATATGTGTAACGCCTTAATGCTATTTTGATAGTTTATCTTACCGTAGACATATTACAATAGTGTATTACTGCATAGTAGATAGTTTAATGGATCCTTAAGAGTTGTGAATCCCGAACATCTCTTAGGTTACTGCACTCATGTTAGACACTGGATAGGAGATGTCAAACCCCGTAAACATCTCTGACAACGTTCCACTCATATTTATTTACCGTTGATTTAACTTACATAAGATCTTTTAGTTCTGACTCGAGTGTTTTGTCTTTTCAATTCGCTTGGGTCAGCCTGACCATTTCACGATTTGAAGATCTTATTTCTGGAAGATAAAGACGAAGAATTTGTACTACTACTATTTGTTGGGGATATTTCCACCGAGCCAACCCACTTCCAACTACCACCAAATCAAACACACTACTACCGGTCCAACCCAAACCGAAACACCAACCAGACCATCCCTCACCGGACCAACACCCACCGGACCAACACATGCCGAACCAAGCCCACACCAACTCACAACCGGACCAACGCCCACCGGACCAATACACGCCGAACCAAGCCCACACCAACTCATAACCGGACCAACGCCCACCGGACCAACACACGCCGAACCAAGCCCACACCAAACCAACACCATTACCGAACCAACCATCGTCGGACCAAATTACAACTCCAACCATCTCCGAACCAAGAGGATGCCGAACCAACATCGCTAGGCCAGATTGCTTCGGCCCAAGCCCACCAGCAGCTATATACATCCAAGACCCCTGCCCCCAGCCTCACTCTATAAATAGAGGGGCAGGGGTACAACAATGGCAGACAAGTTTGAGAGCTCAAGCACGGAAGGAACTTTCAAACAACTTTCAGATTCTTGTAATCAAAGCTTTGTACTTGTAATCTGAATAAAAGAGGAGAATAACATATAAAGTGGACGTAGGCACGTTCTGGCCGAACCACTATAAATCTGTGTTTCATTTACATTTTAGTCCCTGCTTTTTACATATTTGCATAACTCATCCAAATCACTAAGAATCACATAAATTCAACTAAATCACACGACTTGGAGGTGTTTGCCCATTTTTTGTGCAAACATTTTTGGTGCTTCCACCGAGAATTCGAGCTAGAAGCTACAGCTTCTCCTACTCAACCTTCTTCCTAACAGCATCGTTCCTTGCTCCGACAACATGACTTCCAGGCAGAGGAGAGATGTTAACAAAGGAAAGAACGTCGCAACTAGCAGTATCCCGGATCCAGTGGCCCCAAATCAAGAGAATCATCCCGTTTTAACAGCAGTACCAGATGAAAATCAGGCAAACCCAACAGCCCCCGCCGCGGAACAACCAATTACTAGGGCAGATATGGACAGGGTTGTGGCCGAAATAACTAACCGCTTTGCATCTCAACAAGAAGCCTTGGTGGACCAACTCATGTCACGCCTAAGGGATGCTGAAGAATCCAACCGCAACACCGAATCATGGGGTGAGTCCCAATCTGGAGGATCTGGGAGGCGACAAAGACCTTTCTTCTTCGAAGAGGTTAACAACAGAAACAACCATGGTAGGAGCCGAGCCTGGGCTCAGCCCGAATTCCGACCCGAGGAAACACTTGGAACCGAACCCAACGGGGGAGGTGCCAGGCAGGGGTCGGATGTAGCTGAACCTGTCACGCTACCTAACCATGATAACACCAGTAGACGGGGCCGAGCGGGAGTCTAGCTCGAAGTTGGACCCGAGGAAGTGCTGAGAACAGAACCCAGTAGGGGAAGATCAAGGCAAGGGCCAACTATGGCTGACCCCAGCATGCCCCCAGAAGACCAGAGGCAGCCTTTGGAGAATGTCAGGAATGACGGACAATACCATCCCTACAAGTCATCTGGACGGACTCAATCCCACAGAGAAGAACCAAACTCATTTCTATCCGCTCCAAGTTTTGATGAAAGGATGGCGCGATTGTTCAGAGAGTGCGTCCAACGGGAGCAAAGGGATCGGGGAATAGGCGCTAGGGTAACCAGCCCCTTCACCCGCAATATCGAAACTGCCATCACCCCGCGGGAATGGAAAATGCCAACCATGGAACCTTACAAGGGAACCTCTGACCCAATCGTACACTTACAGAGATACACCCAGCATATGCTCATGAGCGGAGCAACAGAGGGAGTGTTATGTAAATGTTTCCCACTTTTCTTGGCAGATCTAGCTACCTCCTGGTTCTGCCACCTACCCCAAGGGTCCATCAGCTCATGGGAAATGTTGAAAGAAAAGTTCATCAGCCAGTTCCGCATTCATGTGGAACAACCCAGGGACGCTTACTCCTTATCTAATATCAAACAGAAGCCCGGAGAGACAGTACAACAATATCTAACCCGATTCAACGCCGCAGCGGCCACAGTCCAAGATGCCGACGAGAAACTTATCCTAATTGCCCTCTGCAGTGGTGTACATCCGGATACTAAATTTGCTAGAAGACTAACCAAGGAAAAACCAGCTACTTTACCTGATTTCTTCCATGAAGCTGGAAAGTATATGAGACTTGAAGATGCTGCCACTGAGAGGCAGTCAGGGCAACAGGCTAAGACAGCTCCGGACAAGGTTCCCGCTGTAGAAAAGGATGTTCGGAGAAGTGACTCTAGAGACGGTGCTGGGGGCAAGAAGGGAGAAAAGCGCTTATACCGACCAGGACCAAGATTTGACTCCTACACTCCTTTGAATGAAACAATCGAAAACATCTTCCTAGCCACTCAAGACGAAGTTAGATACAAGTGCCCCCTGCACAAGAAGGAGTCAGATAACACACTCAAGTCTGGAAAGTTCTGCCGCTTCCACGAATCCCTCGGACATGACACCAATGAATGCCACCATCTCCGGGACTTGATTGAAGAACACATTAGAAGAAGGAGATTGGAACGCTATGTAAAAAGCCAGAACAGGACTCCAGCTTCCGCCAATGAAAACCCAGGGCTACCCCTCCCAGAAATAGGCGGAGGAAATCGCAACACCAGCGGCTCTAGTCAAGAGAAGATAGTGGTCCATACCATATCAGGAGGACCACACATCGCCGACAAAAGCTAGGCAGAGATGGAAAGATACAGCAAGTCACTTAGAAACGTTGAAGGCTACGTTAATTCTGTTATGGAAGAACGCCACCTGAAACAGAAAGGTAATGATGACATCACATTCAGTAGGCGTGATCTAGAGGGAAGACAGTACCCACACATGGATCCTATGGTCATCTCTGCCTGGTTCGGTCCAGCCAAAGTTTTCCTAATTTTAGTAGACACTGGAAGCTCGGTGAATATCCTATTCAAGCATGCTTTCGACAAAATGAAGCTGTCAATGAAGGATGTGTCTCCCTGCAACAAACCACTACACGGTTTCACGAGAGATACGAAGATGCCTCTCGGGCAACTTGACCTCTTTGTCGAAATAGGAAGTCATCCCCGCTCCGTTGTGCGAAAACAAACATTTGTGCTAATAGAGAACCACTCGGCCTACAACGCCTTCCTGGGAAGACCAGCCTTGTCTGACTTCCAAATTGTCCTAGCCCCGTGGTGCCTAAAGATGAAATTTCCAACAGACAATGGAATAGGGGAAGTAGAAGCAGATCAAGACGCTGCTCGAGACTGCTACGTAACTGAACTTCGCAATAATCGCAGAAGGGGTAAAGGGAAAGATGCAGAGACTACACTCTGCATGAAAAGCTTGGAAGCATAGCAATTAAAGAAAGCCCCTCCTCTTCGATATACCAGTGATCCTTTCAATGAACTAGACCCCAGGGACAAAGAGGAGGAGGCCACTACCGAGCCTGCAGAGGCTATGGAATTCGTATCTATAGACAAACATGATTCAAGTAGATTATTAAAAATCGGATCTTAGCTAAAAACAGAATTGAAGGATCAACTCATTGATTTTCTCCGCCACAACTTGGATGTATTTACATGGACGCACGCTGATATGACTGGAATCTCCCCAGACGTAGCATGCCACGTACTGAACATCGATCCCACCAAGGTACCAGTAAAGCAGAAAAAGAGAAGCATGGGGGCAGAAAGATCAGCAACCCTCGATGAGGAAGTAAAGAACCTACTTGCTAATGGCTTCATATGAGAAGCCATCTACCCAGAGTGGATCGCTAACCCAGTACTAGTAAAGAAGGCCAATGGAAAGTGGCGAACATGTATTGACTTCTCCAACCTAAATGACGTTTGCCCGAAGGATTGCTTCCCACTCCCCCGAATCGACCAACTTGTGGACAGCACAGCCGGGCACGAACTCTTATCTTTCATGGACGCATACACCAGATATAACCAAATTCCTATGCACGCTCCCGATCAAGACCACACTAGTTTCGTCACTGACCGGGGATTATACTGTTACAAAGTCATGCCTTTTGGACTCAAAAATGCCGGAGCTACTTATCAGCGCCTCGTCAACAAGATGTTCGCAGAACTAATAGGACGAACTATGGAAGTATATATGGACGACATGCTGGTAAAATCAAGGAAAGCCGACGATCATGTAAGCCACCTGGGCGAGATGTTTCAGGTACTTCGCCAATATGGAATGAAGCTGAATCCTCTAAAGTGCTCCTTCGGAGTATCATCGGGAAAGTTCTTAGGATTCATCGTCCATTCCAGAGGAATTGAAGCAAACCTTGAACAAGTCCGGGCTCTGAAAGAAATAAGGATACCTTCCACTCGAAATGAAATGCAGAGCCTAAACGGGAAGGTGGCCGACCTAAGCAGATTCATCTCTAAAGCAACTGACAAGTGCGTCCCTTTCTTCAAAGCTCTGAAGAAGGACAAAGGAAAGTTCGAGTGGACTGAAGAATGCTTAAAAGCCTTCCTTAACCAAATCGAACACCTCTAGAGACCACCAATACTCTCAACTCCAAATGAAGGTACCTATACCTCGCTGTATCATCTCATGCTCTAAGCGCCGCCTTGGTAAGAGAAGAAGACCACACGCAACGCCCGGTATACTTTGTAAGCAAGAGGTTTACAGGGGCAGAAGCCAGATATCCTAAACTTGAGAAATTAGCATATTGTTTACTAATCACTTCACGAAAACTGCGACACTACTTCCAGTCTCACTCCATCAGAGTTCTAACCGATCAACCGCTAAGACATGTGCTCCATCGTCCCGACACTTCTAGGCGACTCCTCAAATGGTGCATTGAACTAAGTCAATATCACCTACCATCCTCGCACCGCCATCAAGAGACAAGCCATGGCCGATTTCCTTGCCGAATTCACTACCAACGAAGGCAGGGATCAGTCTGAAATAGCAAAATATATCAAGTGGAACCTCTTTGTAGATGGAGCATCAAACGAACAGGGCTCGGGGGAAGGTATTGTGATAATCACCCCCAGGGGAAGGAAGCTGTACTATGCCTTAAGGTTGGAATTCGCTGCCACCAACAACGATGCAGAGTATGAGGCAGTAATAGCAGGATTGGAACTTGCCTTAGAAATTGGAGTCAATTCTTTATGTCTTCATAGTGATTCTCAACTTATCGTAAACCAAGTACTAGGAGAGTTCCAGACCCGAGGAGAACGACTCACAGCATATCTGAAGAAGACCAAGCTGCTGCTCGATCAATTGGACCACTATCTATCAAACACATTCCTCGAGAAGAGAACCAAGAGGCTGATGAACTAGCAAAGCAAGCTAGTATGAAGAACAGCACCATTTCCGGAGCATTAACCATCTCAAGACAGCTAGCCCCAAGTTTCGAACAAGTGAATCTGATAACTGCGATCGAAGAAGAAACTTGGATGACTCCTATCCGGAAATATTTGCAAGATGGCACACTACCCGACAGACGTGATGAAGTCAAGAAAATCTTGAGGAAAGCTTCCCGCTACACAATACAAGAAGGCATCCTCTATCGGCGTGGCTTCTCTAGCCCCTTATTAAGATGCGTCGCTGGAGGGGAAGCCAAGGAAATCTTATTCAACATCCATCAAGGAAGTTGCGGAGATCACACTGGAGGGCAGACTCTGGCAAAAGAGATACTCTGATATGGATATTACTGGCCCACCTTAAACAAAGACGCCTTAGACTTCGTCAAGAGATGTGACAGATGTCAGAAATTTGCCAAGATTCCTCGACTACCCACAAATGAGATTACTCAATTGACCAGCCCTTGGCCCTTTGCAGTATGGGGAATTGACTTGATTGGCGAACTGCCAACGGGCCGAGGCGGAGCCAAATATGCTATAGTGGCGGTACGGAGTCCCACTCAAGATCATATCAGACAACGGACTTCAATTTGATAGCGAAGAATTCACCGATTGGTGCCAAGAGCATGGAATTCACAAAAGTTTCTC
This sequence comes from Allium cepa, assembly GCA_030765085.1. Lineage (NCBI taxonomy): Eukaryota > Viridiplantae > Streptophyta > Magnoliopsida > Asparagales > Amaryllidaceae > Allium > Allium cepa. Next base: position 906,755,080 of record CM060938.1, on the reverse strand, counting down.
ATCTGTAGCTTATCCTCAAGCGAACGGACAAGTCGAAGCTGTCAACAAAATTCTCAAAACCCTAATCAAGAAGAAACTTGAAAAGTCGAAAGGCGCTTGGGTGGACGAACTTCCTACGGCACTTTGGGCCTATCGCACATCTTACAGAACATCAACAGGGCATACTCCTTTCTCTTTGTCATACGGATCGGAGGCCGTGCTCCCAGTTGAAACTGTAGTTCCCTCTCACCGTAGGATCCACTACAACCCGGAAGAGAACAAAGAACTCCTCCTCATGTCTTTGGATCTAATTGAGGAGAGAAGAAATGATGCAGCACTCAAAGGGGCAGCGCACAAGCAAAAAGTGGCAGCACAATACAACTCCAAAGTCAAGCGCCGCAGCTTACAAGAGGGAGATCTTGTCCTCAAGCGGATCTTCCCGCACCCCGGAGCACTGGATCCAATCTGGGACGGACCCTATGTAATTCATAAAGATCTCCACAACGGAGCTTACATTTTGGCAACAGTGGACGGAGAGGTGTTCCAGAGGGCATGGAACATCCAACACCTCCGTCGATACTTTTCTTAACTTGTACTGCCCATATGAAGTGAATTAACAAAGAGAATCAGTGGACGTAGGCATTTTCGTGCCGAACCACTTTAAAAATCTATTGTCTCTTTTTAACCTGTTCCTTTATATCTTGGCTGCTTGTTAAGCTTTATCCTTTTCTGTTGAACAAAATCCTATAGCATCTCCACTCAAGACGCACCGCAGCGCAGCTTCGCCTGGACAAAACCCAACAGGTACAATACGATTCTATGCACTCGCCAATGAGACACTTTTGCTCCAGCATCCCTCTGCTGCGGGTTAACTCATTGCTCGCGACTGCCCTTAAAGCCAACTGTAATGAGCCGATTATAAGTCATCAAAAAGTCCGACTATAGCCGATGGCAGCTCATTACGGCGTTCGGCTCGCCGGCAACGGTGAACCTACTTTAAGCCCTAACATAAGGTGTGGCCAGCTAGGGGTAGTTCATAGTTGACGATCGGCACCCACGCTAGCCGGCTACAGTAAATCGAATAATACCCACGATTACGGGCTATAATGGCTCGGGTAGTTACTGTGCGTGATCTCTGCTCAAGTATGTCTTAAGTGCGGCTGTGGTAAAAAAGATAAACTCCCCGCGGAGGCGTAAGATGGGTGACAAATGCCTCCAAGACCCACAGCTAGGGAAAGTGACTACAAAACCCGTTTGCCACGAACTTAAGCATATCGACGGCCTTCCGTGATTGGAAGTTTTACTATTTCTTATATTTCCATTTTATTTATAAAAACTTTCCTCCTATCCTCTATAACAATCCCTAAAGTACAGGTCACAAAATAGGGGAATTCTCGCTTATGGAAATATGAACTCACATCCGGATGACGGAACACTCAGCTACATTCCATACTCAGTCACGCAAGACATTCAAAGCAACCCTCTACAACTAAAACACAAGGAATGCCAAGTATGCCAAAAAATAATCAGCTACAGCAGGGCACCGCCTTTATCCTGCTAGCCTTCTAGGATCTACTTGACCGCAGGGTCAGAACTCCCACCATGCTAGCCAGAGGTCCCACCTGTCCAATTCAGGAGAAGAATCTATTAGACAAACAATAAGCAATCGAGTTAAGAAAAGATTCAGAGAGAAGACTTACCAGCACCTGCTCCCTGATCATCCTCCTCTAGCTGCACGCCTACCTCCTCAGCAGCAAGCAGCCGCATGCCCTCCTTCACCGCCACCTTCTCCTCCTTGGTGAACTGGGCGGTAACCACATCCATTCTGAAGGCCGCACCACCCTCTTTATCCGCATCGGCCTTTGCCTCCTCCAAAGCCCGGAGATATATCCTAGCCATGACCCGAGGATAGTCATCCATCTAAGACAGGTTGCCCTGCTTCTAGGTGCGGAAGTACATGTCCTGGAGCATCTCGTCCATCATCCCCTCATTCTCCTCAAATTCCCTCATCCGGGCCTCAGAAGCCGACAGCCGTGCGACAGCAGTGTCTCTCTCCAACCGGTATCTCGAGCAGTCAGCCTGAAGGGATGCCCGCATCGCCTCCATCTCCTCTTTCAGCTTGGCTTGAGCAAGCTCTGCGGCCTCAAGCCTCCCAGATAACTCCTCAATCTGCTTGAGATTCGCATTCCGAACCTCATCCACCGTTGCAATGGCCATGTCAATCCGCCCCTTGCAAACAGCCTCCATTTTTCGCAGTTCCGCCCTGCTGGCCTTTTCCATAGTCTCCTTCAACTGCCTGGAGGCTGCCTCGTGCTGAGAAATCTGAATGGCCTGATCGGCAAGCTGCTTAACCTGATCAGAAACTACTAATCGTAGTCGGATGTTGGCACTCCCAATCTCCTCTCCGGCCTTGACCAGTCGAGCATGGTGCTCCATTAACTTCTTGGTCTCTTCGGCCACCCGATCGATGTTTGCCTTAGCCTCATCCCCCATAGTCACAATCCGAGTGGTAAGCAAATCGAGATCTAAAGACTTAGCCTCATCAAGCACCCGTACCTTGGGATTGCGGGGAAGAAGATGCTCACCCGTGGCCTCATCGAAAGAAATGTCCTGAAAACTCGGGTCCAGATCCGGGTGTCCGGCAAACGGGTTGCGAACAAAACCAGGGTGGTCTATCGGAGTGACGGTTGGATTTTCGGACGGATGTGGGGAAGGCATCAGCTTAGTATCTTCCTCAGTAATATCATGGATAGGCTGAACTGGGGGCTGAGGGCCGGGAGAAGGTTCAAACAAAGATCGGCCCCTCTTCCTCTTTTGCACATCTTCTTCAATGACCCCTAAGAGAGAACGGTAGCCGACTACATCCCCAGAGCGGGTGGTCGGAGGCTTTGGTTTAGCAGAAGCTTTGAGGAGCTTGAATTGTTCGAGGCGGTGTCGAATATCTGAAGTCTTAGCCACCTCACATGCCCCTAGAATAAAGAACAAGTGTTACAAGCATACACTAATCCATAATTCAAAAAAAAAACGTATCGAGTTAAGAAGGGTGAAAAGATGCTTTTGTTATACAAACCCTGGGGAGGAGTAGGATACTGCAATAAGTCCTGGATCTCATTCCATGACGGGAGCTAGCCGTAAAATATCTCTAAATCCTTATCATAAACGGAGTCGTGAGGAATCAAAAGTTCACCTTGAGTCGCCGAAGTTATCCTAGCTGAAGGACCCTTAGAAGACGGGTCGACACCGGTCCCAGCCTTGTTAGCCTTCTTCGCCTTTTCCACCGAGGCTGATCCTTCCTCCAACCCCTCAAAAGCCTGGCGGAAAGCATCATCCGTCCACTCTTGGATCTCCCCTGCCTGCTCAGAAGACAAGGCACCAACACCACTACCACCCTGTCCTTCACCTTCTCCATCTCCTCCGCTCTCCTCCTCGCCTCTTTCCTCCTCTCCACCTTCCTCCTCCAGAATATCTGGACATGTGCTAGGGGAGGGTCCATCAGACTTCCTAAGCTTTTTCCCCCCAATGACTGGAGGTACCGAGAAGGGTCTCCTCTTGCTAGTCTTCGCAGTGGCCCCGTCTTTGGTTTTTGCAGCCCTCTCCTCGGCTGTATCTCTCTGCTTAACCACAGATTGACGTGGCAAAATCAAGTTGTGCTCCAGGAGAGTGGCATTCCGGATCAGGTAAGAAGCAGACCTATCCCTTCCTAAGATAGCCTCTACCTCCGCAGCCATTTGTACAAGGTGATCGTTCTCCACGACCGCAAAGCCACCTGTCGCTAGCAAGAAATAAAAGCACATAAGGAGAAGCATTGTAGTTGGGACAAAGAAATTACGAATGGAATTCAACTTACAGCCAGAAGTGAAAAGACGAAAAGAAACGGAGTCGTCCTTGATGAAGAACCATTCCTTCTTAAACATGGTAAACTTCGAGTATAAGTCCAAGACCGGCTTGAAGGACACGGCCGACTCTAAACTAATGTACGGAGACCCCTTCTTGTAGCTCCTCAGATTATATAGATATCGGATTTCCCGGTTAGAAGGGGGGCGCCCATATTTCCTCTAAAAAATGATGAACAGGCACACCAGGATAGCATAGGAGTTGGGCTGAAGCTGGAAAGGAGCCACCTTCAGGTAGGTAATGAGCTGACTATCCACGCATTGATCGGCGGAATGGCCCCGCACATGCAATGGTATTGGCTATACGCGAAATATCCTTCAGGGGGATTGTACGGCATCACTCCGTCCCCCGGCAACAGCATACTCGCTCTATCAATCCCAAAGGAACGAGAGATAACGTCAAGCTGCTCCTCTCTGAGAGAGCTCGAAAAGCAATCGGGAGGAGAATTCAGAAGCTCTTGAGGACCATATCCGTCCACTAATGACCTCGGGGCAGGTCCATATCGCGCTGGTTCCGGCTGGACTGGGGGCACGGCAGGAGACCCTCTTCTGTCCCTAGATTTCCTCTTATCTGATCGGGTTTCCACTCTTTGAGACATTTATCTGCAACACAAGAAAAGTATATTGTTAAAACATACAAACAATGTAGTCTGGAATTTCACCCATAAGTCAAAACGCTCAAGCGCCCAGTGTCATTCGGTAAAGAAAATATAAAATTTCATTCGGTATTCAATGTCTCAGGGTTCATCCGGTGGTTCAAATACAAGTTCATTTGGCATTTCCCCTTCTCATTCGGTGGTTCGAACACGAGCTCATTCGGTAAAACCACAACTTTCAGGTACATTCGGTACACGAGGACCCCAAACCATTCGGTAATTGAGAATAAAAAGCTCACTCGGCAGAATAGATCATCACCTGGTTCGGCAAGAATCTGATTCGGCTAACGCTTTGATTCGGTAGAGATTATAGTTCGATTCGGCTGATGAGGAGAAATGGGGGCGTTAGGCCCCTATTTATAAGCAAGCATCAATAACCGGACCAGGTGGCTCGGCGTTAGAGACCGGATGGAAACACACAAGCTCAAAACAAAGCACGCCATGTGCATGCACATACCCTCCTTTGGGGGGAAGTGTTGGGGATATTTCCACCGAGCCAACCCACTTCCAACTACCACAGAATCAAACACACTACTATCGGTCCAACCCAAACCGAAACACCAACTGGACCATCCCTCACCGGACCAACACCCACCGGACCAACACACGCCGAACCAAGCCCGCACCAACTCACAACCGGACCAACGCCCACCGGACCAACACACGCCGAACCAAGCCCACACCAACTCATAACCGGACCAACGCCCACCGGACCAACACACGCCGAACCAAGCCCACACCAAACCAACACCATTACCGAACCAACCATCGTCGGACCAAATTACAACTCCAACCATCTCCGAACCAAGAGGATGCCGAACCAACATCGCCAGGCCAGATTGCTTCGGCCCAAGCCCACCAGCAGCTATATACATCCAAGACCCCTGCCCCCAGCCTCACTCTATAAATAGAGGGGCAGGGTTACAACAATGGCAGACAAGTTTGAGAGCTCAAGCACGGAAGGAACTTTCAAACAACTTTCAGATTCTTGTAATCAAAGCTTTGTACTTGTAATCTGAATAAAAGAGGAGAATAACATATAAAGTGGACGTAGGCACGTTCTGGCCGAACCACTACAAATCTATGTGTCTTTTACATTTTAGTCCCTGCTTTTTACATATTTGCATAACTCATCCAAATCACTAAGAATCACATAAATTCAACTAAATCAAATGACTTGGAGGTGTTTGCCCATTTTTTGTGCAAACACTATTATATTAATCCCACTGCATCATACTATTCTACTGCACTATTATTTATTTATCTCTGATATGTGTAATTATGATACTATTTTGTATAAATATAATCAAATTTTTTTGTAAATGGCTTCATGAACTGTTATTTGATTATTATATTTTGTCATTCCGCTATGAGATTCTATTTTGTTTTTATCTCTTTCTCCTTATCTTATTTATCCCAATAACAATCCGCCTTTCTGTATGGTTTGAGTTGGCACGTGTGTCTACTTAAGGCGGGATGTTACATTTGCTGCTGTAATCAAGTTAATAGTAAATCAATAGATAGAATCTTCAAAGTGGACGTAGGCATACGACGCCGAACCACTATAAATCCTAGTGTTCTTAATTGTTGTTTTGATTTGGTTGTTAGTTTACTCTATTCCTCTGTTTTAATTTTATTTTCTTCATCTACTTCTCTACATAAACCTATTCTTTGGTGTTTGTGACCAATTTGGTTGCAAACAATCGCCAACCCAGTACTAGTGAGAAAGCGTTATGGGAAATGCAGAACCAATATGTGATGACCTGTCTCCTCGACCCTCAAAAATCGACACAAATACGTCCACGGTATTCACGTGTCGTAAATCTAAGTGCCGGGGAGGAAGATTATCAGGGGTGTAAAAGAAAATAAAGATAGAAGATAACAAAATAATAGAATCTCACATCACATTCAACATTTTAATTATATATAAACGATCAGATTTAAATACAAATCCAGCAGGATAGTTATAATTGTCTATTTGTACATATGCTGGGAAATACATACTACATAACACAGCGAAAAATGGGTAGATAACTACATCGGGTTCTTCAATCTTCATAGCTCCAAAAGACTTCTCCAAAATGCTTTCTAACATGCTCCAAAATGCTTTAAGGTATCCTGACTACATGGCTGCCCAAAAAATAGGGCACCCAGAGTTTAAATGGAACAACAAACTCCGGGTCAGTCATGAGACTGGTGTGAGAACTCAAAGTACGATGTTTTGAAAACAAAAGGTTATCTTATAAGACCACGCCGCACATAAACACAGATCGGGTTTTTACCTTATGATAACCAAAACTTTTTATTACGTAAAATTTATGGATATTTTCTTAATGACTTTCTTTGAAAACATTTGCAAATAAACTTATTAATCTTAGCCAAAATTGTTACCATCATTAAATTCCAGCATACTAGGTTCTACAAACAAAACCGCAAGTTCTTATTGGAGAATGGATTTCCATACAAATGACCAGGTGAAGGGACTACCTTCCGATGGGTACACCTCTAGATGGGTGTCCTACGGACCATCTCAAAGGATCCTCTACCAACACAAGACCGACCTATCTTTGTAACAAGATAGTACCGAATATATCATCCCCCGGTCGTTACCGACCTTTATCCAAGAGCTCTCTTCGCATACATCCACATTAGTTTACATCCCGAATGTCATAGTGGAAAGAAATATATCTAGAAGGGGATGATCAACCCTAATTGGGAATGACCCACTTAGCCTTGCCGCATCTAACCCTGTTTCGGTCATTTCTGGTTGATGAGGTTCGAGGTTATGATTACCTTTTCACATAGCACATCTTATTTCACTTTGAATGCCACAATACCATTCCACATTCACATGACTGATTTCTATAAACGTATAACTTCCTACGCTTTTATGTCTCAGGAAAGGGTGTTAAGCTAAGAGAAGGTGTCTCCTTCGCTACCGACTGATATACTTTTATAGAAATCACTCATTATAATTTGAAATGCAAGGTCGGACATTCATCCATACAAGTTCGTTCTGGGACTGAACGAAACCGAAGGTACTTTCCACGGCCATTACTAGGCGATAAGTCCTTGTGTTTTTGAGATTTTTCATAACAAAGAGACTACTGCTACAATATAGTGAATCGGGAGTTTATCTCCAATCAATCAACATGTATTCCTTTGTGATTATTCGTCTCAATATCTCCATCTTCAAACATCTTCATTCTTCGAACACGTAAACTGGTTCGAAGTGGTTTTCGGATAAGAATCAGCCAAATCCGACCCCGGTTCCTTCCAAATCCAATCATCGATACAAATGATGTAATTAGGTGATTGTTTTTCGATTAATTCATTTTCCTTTACCAAAATATCTTCGAGAGATACATATTTTCAAAATATTTGTTTAGTGAATACGGAATCATTTAAACCTCTTTTTGAAATTTCTCAAATCATTTGTAAAGAGTATCTTTTGAGAAAATATGATTATAGAAATCATTCTACTTTATCCAAAATCAACTTCCATATTCAATGAGTGTTATGGGCGGAATAATGGTGGGATCACATTTTAAATTCCACAAATAGGACAAGTTCTCTCTTCAGATTTTAATAAAGAGTATAAGAAGATTATTTCTATAAAATCTAAGTTGAGCATCCGGGCTTTCCTTTCGATATGTTCCACCCCTCGCCTAAAAGATAAAACCGAGGCCAGGTAATTCAAGGCACTGGTTGCCACATCCCTATCCTTAGTTACACACCTTGTTTTTACTTTTAGATCTTACAGGAGGGACAAATATACTAGTCTTTTCTGCATACTATTCTTCCCTTTTTAAATCACTTAAATACTTATTTAACCATATGTAACTCCCCGCCTTTTCACACACTTTAAATCGACGATAAACCACACACGTCAGACTTAAACCATACAGAAGGGCGGGTTGTTACGGGTTAAATAAGAAAAAGAAAAGAAGAAAAAGAACAAAATAGAATCTTGCAGCGAAACGATAAAATATATTAATCAAATATACAGTTTATAAAGCTGTTTTACAAAATATTCGATTATACTTATACAACATATATCCGAGTTACACATATCATGGAATAATAATTATATAGTGGAACAAATGTGATGCAGTGGGATACTATAGTAAATAATAGTAATACAAATCTTCGTCTTCGTCATCCAGAATAAAATCTTCGAATCCTGAAATGCTCAGGCTGACCCGAGCGAATTGAAAAGACAAAACACTCGAGTCAGAACTAAAAGATCTTATGTATGTTAAATCAATGGTAAATAATATGAGTGGAATGGCGTCAGAGATGTTTACGTGATTTGACATCTTCTATCCCGTGTCCAACGTAAGTGCAGTAACTTAAGAGATGCTTGGGATTCATATCTCCTAAGGATCTGTTAAACTATTTACTATGTAGTAATATTTCGCTATTATAATAATGTCTATTGTAAAATAAACTTACTTTTAAATAGCCTTAAGGAGTTTCACAATCTCCCCCATAACACAATAATAGTCCCAATAGTCCATCCAATATCATAGTCCCTCTTGATTGGGAAGCCACCAGATGATACCACACGAGCTACGGGAGAAAACCAAACTCGTACAAGGCGCGATAGGGTAGGTGACACGGCACAACTAGGCAATGCCATGGTAGACATACCAATTACGCATCTGGGCTGGTGGAAACGCGTAGCAGCTACTACCGCTTACCATGAACAACACCCCCAAAATCAAAATCAAATATGGCCACCGAATCAATCCAAAAGTCAGATTATAACATCGAAGGAGTGTGTTCGATCAGAGGAATGACCTCACTGGCCCGAGAATCGCCCCTGGTTTAGCCTCCTTATGCCAACTCACAGGAGTCGGGTCCACGTATTTACCTCAAAGGAAAACGCCGCCGCCATCCTACTTCATTCTGGAATCTCCACCGCGTATACGGTTGTTAAAGTGGTTTTCAGATTAGGCAGAGAGTATGACAACTTCCAATCCCGGTCTCTTTAATAACCAAACGTTATTATAACACCATGGTCATTTCAAAATAATTTATACTTCAAAACCAGGATATAATATTTATTTCAAAACTATGTAAGTACGATATCATTTCTATTTTGAAACCCAAATCCATAAGATATCAATTTATTTCAAATATCTCCTTTTTCAAAAATCATAGCACTTCCAAATCTATATATCTTGAAACCCATAGCTTTGAAACATGACTTCAAATACTTAAATGGTTTTAAATATTTAATCACTTTATATAATAAGATAGCTTCTTTAATTTCACAAATAAATTCCAAATACCAATTTGAATTCCCAACCATTTCAAATTCAATATATTTCAAAGCTTAAATATCCAACCATTTTAAACTAATTATTTGATAATTCCAAATATATCAAATTCAATGTTCACTTAATAAATTCAGTAAAATTTAAGTAAAATTTTAACTTCAAACAACTGAATATTCTTTCAATTTAGTTAACTTGATATACTCATTCAAATTAACTTGATATTCATTAAAATCATTCTAGACTAAACATCAAGTTATAAAAATCGTACTCTTTAAAAATCACGATTTTATTTACATTTCAATTCAAATTTATTCGAGTATAATTCTAAAAAATTTATTCAAATCAGTTTCATATTATCTTCCCTCCTTATTTCCCTTTAAGTTATTATAACTCTAGAAATAAAATTTTAATAAATACTTAACCATATTTATATCTTAATAAAAATCAACCCTTATTATTAACTTCCTTTATACTTCAAATCAATTTTATAAATAGCTCAAATCCAATGATTCCACTATATATAAGATAACATTTATATAATATCCAAGTCAATATCTCGATAAAAATCATATATTTCTTTTACAAAACATAAAAATCCTTTCAAAATATTTTTATATATAGACCTTGGTGTTTGTATAAATTTTTTTATCCTATGGTTAAGTGATACAGATATTTATCATTTCAATCCGTAATTTAAAACGAAAGTTGCTGTTATATCATTTCAACCGCAATCCCAAATGAAATGAAATGCATAATAACTTGCAGTTTATACAATATAAAATACAGCATCCATTCATCCAATATCAACCATCAACCATTTATCACAATCATCATCAAATTCAACAATAGCATCAATATAGAACGGGTAATAAACAACAGGTATTCAATAGCAGTTTATATTCAATAATAAATTAAATAATGGTTAAACTGGCAGTTTATATGCAATGAATAATTAATTAACAAAGTAACTGGCAGTTTAAATGAAATGCATTAATTAAATAGCAATCTAATTTAAATAAATGAATTTAACTTAGATGATGATTAAAAATATGCCAAACAAGCAGAAATAAATTTTAAATCACATCATATGTCAATTTAACAAACATAAGAAATTTAGAAGTTGTGAGTGGGTTAAAACACTCACCTTTTGAATTTAAATTGAATTTAAATCCAATTTAAATTCAAAATTTTGACTGTCTTAGAATTCGTCCATACTAGTGTCATCAAGTCCGGAATTTCAATACGATCCTAACAAAAGAAACCGCACATAAATCGGACACCATATGAGAAAGTTATGATGATAAATGTTATTGAAATTTCAATTTTAAAATAAAATAAAAAAGAACACATTTCACTCACCCAAAATAAATCGCCACGTCACCCTTTCTTTTCACGCAGCAATGAGGACGCACGCACCCAACACATTTGAACGCGAGAAACCCTAAGTTCTGAACCGCAAAACGCGCCGCCACAACCAAATCACGTTTGCGCCGCGCCGCCTCAGATGAGACGCCGACCTCCCCCAAGCCTTCCCCCACGTGCGATCATCATCATCGTCGCCCAATTTACTCAGCCATCGCAATTTCCTCCTTGACCTAATCAAATTTTTACAGCAGATCCGACCGTCAATTCGACGAACGAACACCACTGATGCACTCTCCATCGTCCACTCTATAATACCCAGAAATGGTTTCCCGATCAGACGAGGTTTGTCGTCGAGCGATGAACGGCCGAAACTCCTTTGATTTTTTACAGATCAGACGATGAACCAAAATGAAAAAAGAATTATGGATCTGAGATGCGTACATCGGGAGCTTCGATATATTTTTTTTCAATTTTTCTTAAGGAGTTTGAAATTTCACTGATTTTTGAATTGCAATTGATATTAGGCATTTGTCTGCCATTGAAATGAGGAGCTGAAAGAAATTTTACGCATAGACAAATGAAAAATAGTGGTGGGCAAGGGTTTATAACAGGGTATTTATAGGCAAGGCTGGAACAGAATGGATCAGATCGATTTGTAAACGTGTTGAACGATAATTGTCCCAAAAAGCCCGTTCTGACACCGGAACGAAATTGGGTCAACCCATATATCAAAATAGGTGTTTTAAAATATTTTAAACGCAATGGAAAAGTTTTCAAGTCCAAATTCCATCGTATGAAGAAGTTATGCTAAAAAATATATTTTCCAAATTGATTCCAATTGATTTCAATTGTATTTATTTAAAGGCGTTTCGAGCCCGTACGATCAAACGACAAGTCCGATTGCTAAACTTGAAGTCCTACAACAATTCACCGTTACGGATCCGATGAAACTTGTTTCGTCAAAATTCGATTCAGCGGCCAAAATAGCTATTTTCATATTAATTAAATAAATTAAAAATTAATTAGTTAAACCCAACTTTTCAATTTCAACTCTTAAATCGACCAATTTCATCATTTTAAATTTCTCAATCATTCACAATGATTTAAACAGATTTAAATGTAAATTTGGAGTTGATTAATTTATCAATTTCAATGTTAACCTCTATTTCAATATTTAATTTCAATTTCATTAAATTTAGAAATTATAAAATAAAACTCCAAAATCCATTTATTAAATTCTTAACCCTTGTTATTTGAGTCCTATTACAATAAGAATATGGCTAACATTGCTTTTAAATCTTGGTTCTTAATATACCCCCGTTTTAACTTAATTCCAAATTAACGTACTATTTAATTACCTTTAATTTCAATTAATCCTATTATCATACATCAGATTCCCATAGACAAGGCTGGAACAGAATGGATCAGATCGATTTGTAAACGTGTTGAACGATAATTGTCCCAAAAAGCCCGTTCTGACACCGGAACGAAATTGGGTCAACCCATATATCAAAATAGGTGTTTTAAAATATTTTAAACGCAATGGAAAAGTTTTCAAGTCCAAATTCCATCGTATGAAGAATTTATGCTAAAAACAATATTTTCCAAATTGATTCCAATTGATTTCAATTGCATTTATTTCAAGGCGTTTCGAGCCCGTACGATCAAACGACAAGTCCGATTGCTAAACTTGAAGTCCTACAACAATTCACCGTTACGGATCCGATGAAACTTGTTTCGTCAAAATCCGATTCAGCGGCCAAAATGGCTATTTTCATATTAATTAAATAAATTAAAAATTAATTAGTTAAACCCAACTTTTCAATTTCAACTCTTAAATCGACCAATTTCATCATTTTAAATTTCTCAATCATTCACAATGATTTAAACAGATTTAAATGTAAATTTTGAGTTGATTAATTTATCAATTCCAATGTTAACCTCAATTTCAATATTTAATTTCAATTTCATTAAATTTAGAAATTATAAAATAAAACTCCAAAATCCATTTATTAAATTCTTAACCCTTGTTATTTGAGTCCTATTACAATAAGAATATGGCTAACATTGCTTTTAAATCTTGGTTCTTAATATACCCCCTTTTTAACTTAATTCCAAATTAACGTACTATTTAATTACCTTTAATTTCAATTAATCCTATTATCATACATCAAATTCCCATATTGTCAAACTTTATTTTGCATTCCTTTTTATTTAACCAACAGTCATTTTATAAATAAAATTAACATTGGATTCATACTTTATTACAAAAATATCTTCAATTTCATCTAAATTAATATTTACGTAATATTTAAATATTTAATTTCAATTGATTGCAATTACTCCAATCATTGAATGTTTATTCTAAATAAATTGTTTTTAATTGATTACAATCTTTATACCCCATCCAAAAAATTTCAAATAGCATAGTTAATGTTGGTTTTACATTACATTACTTAAATATACTCAACTTTCATTTTTTGTTGCGTGTTAACTAAATTTTCCACTAGTATTGAAATTCTTTGCTAAATATACATTTGCAATACTTCTTTTATTGGGATTTCATTCCACTTATTTATAGTCAACTTATATTATCATCCCCACCTTTCATTTTGATTTTCAATTCATTCATAAGCCATTAACAATCCATTATTACCTAGTATTACCTTAAACCCACCCTAACGTAATATTTAATTCCATTTATTGCAATTGGTTTCAATTAATAGTGATTGCGCTAAATTATTAATGTTATTGCATTAATCTACCTCCAATTACAATTAATACTCTTAGTAAATTTATTACACCAATTACTACATTATAAGTAAATGTACGTTACTATTTTAATTTTGCATACAACCTTTCCGTTATTTTATTAATTATCATTAAAGTACATTTAATTATCTTTATTGGTCATTGGTGAATTTACTTGTAACAAAACTATTTGTCACCATTATATCTTTTATAATGCTGGTATATTCATTCCTCCTAACCCATTACCATCTACTATCTTATTACTTTACATATTTAAATAAATTCATTAATTGTCATTACATTCGACCTATTAATTATTAACCTAAATTAGCACTGTTACTTTTAAATTTACTTACTAGCTTACAACAAGTGCTACCATTAGTCCATACACTAATCCATTTCCATTCATTATACGTTATTTTATTAGCAAGCCAACGTTTTAAATTATAAATTTACCCTTTTATATCCTATTATAAACTTAATACATACATTAATTAAGATTTTAAATCAAATTAATCATTTCACCTTGGTAACATTCTTTTATTACAATAATAATAAAATTTACATTTACATTGTTTCACTTATTGGAATTACATCCAAGTTATTAACAATTAACTTACCAATCTTATCCAAGTTATTATTTACATTAATAATTCACTAAATTTTTATTTCCTTCAACATTAAGTTACCAAAATCTTCTTAAATTAAGAAATTTAATTACCGAATTTTATGGGTCGTTACACTCTCCCCACTCAACACTTTTCGTCCCCGAAAAGGAAAAAGAACGAAGAAGAAAGAATCAAATAAACAATACGTCTTATTCAAAATATTAACTTTATAAATAAATAATTTACAAAATTTATTACTTTAAATAAAATATACCCATTTTATAACCATTAAATCTTTTTATACTCAAATTAGTAAAGTTTGGAAAATATTTTCAAAATTTTCCAAGTCCAAAATTTACGGAAAATTTTGGCAGAGTCTCCTTTATACGGAAGGTGCGGGGGAAAATATAATATCAAATATAACAATATACAATGTATAATTTCCAAAATAATATATATCCCAACACGAGAAAATAATATAATAACGCTATAAACCGAAATCCGAAAACGTACCTATTTGTCGGGCAATTTACGCTTATATATGAAACCAAATGCAGTAACAATTGCTTCCGTAACCTGCATTTTCCTTATATAATCTAAAAGGTTAACATTTATATAAAATGAAATGTTTAAAGTGGTTTCAACCATAAACAAACAAATCAATACAAACACCAATCACTTGCAACAAGGCATGCAACCATCACATAGAATCAACACAAATCAATTTTTCATTCATATCGACAAGACAAATAGTTGTTCTGGTTCAAAACTTCAAATTGTACAGGATGAAAAATAAACTACGAAGCACGCCATTTACTCAACAGTCTCCGATGAAGCTAAATAGATTATTCATACATCCAATCAATTTTTAAAGTATCCTTACCCAAACAACCATAAACCAAACAAACGACGATTTCAAACAACAGATTAAGTTTATTCTTATTAATTCCATTCATACATTTGTTGTTTGATTTCTCTTTTTCATTCAGATAATGATTTATCTTCCTAATTTCATTTATTCCTTCCATTTTTTTTAGAAATAACTTCAACTTATTTACTTAAGTTTATAATTACTTACTTACAATACTTGCCTTGTATTATATTTAGTTAGTACTATTTCGATTATACTTAAGTTTATAATCTTTTATTTATACTACTTATCTTTCTATTATATTTTATTAGAGGCAATTTCAATTATAACTTAAGTTCACCCAATTACAACTTCAAATTCTTATTTAATAAAGAATTTCATTAATTACTTTCATTACCTTAAGTTTATTTCTTGTATAATATCTATTACACTTTCTTATTAACATTTCAACCTTTTATATCTTTTGGTAAGTTATATATATTCCTTTAAGAATGTAATTGAAAGTTATACAAGTATATCCCTTTTCTTTTAATTTAATTTAATGTTCAATTATTTTTGATCTTCTGTCTTATAAGTTACAATTTCAACTTTCTTTTAATTTCCTTTATAACTTAGCATTAAATCTCTTACTTAAATTAGAGGTTTCAATTTTTTTAATTACTTACATTCCATATCACTACAATAATTGAACTATTAATTAGTGGAAACTTGAGAACTAAATACCGGATTAAATTTCAAATTATTTTAAAATAATAGATAAATGTATATACTTATAGTACATATATCCAATTATATTTAAAACAATTTAAAAATTTATATTTGTTTATCAAAAATGAATTTGCAGTAAAACTACTAAAGTGGCCTTCCCACTTCGAAACTCGAAAATGAATGTCGATGATGCGGCCGCCATCACCGAAATTATTTTCCAGCGATAGAGATGGGTGTATAGAACTTATTTCTTTTCAAAGTTTCTTTAAAGCGCTTTCTTTCAAATCATGTTGAAATACTTATAACAGAAAATACTTCAAATAATATTATTATTATATTCCAAAATCATTGAAAGAACTTTCGAAACCCCGGGACTTAAGTTCTAAATTTCCAAATTTCATTTATTTTATTCTCACTCTTATTTCATTTATTATTTATAAATTTCATTACCTAACACCCAATATATTGCAACCAAAAATATATCATTTATAAAATTTTATTTTATATATATAGAAAATATACTAGGTAAAATTATTTCATTCACCTATATTAAAAACAAATATTATGTCGGTCTGTCCTATTAAGTGTTTAGAAATCCCTATTGATGTCATAGCGTCCCAAGCACCAACCAGAATTTATAAATACAAAACGGAACAGATTAACACAATATTAAAACCTTTTTATAACACTAACAAATACGCTCTCTCATATATACATTCAGCGACTCATCATATGGTAATACTACCCTATTGACAAAGAGTCAAACCCCACAAAGCTAAGGTTTATCGTTAAACCAAAGCTCTGATACCAGATGTAACGCCCCGCTTTTTCACATGCTTTAAATCGATGATAAACCACAAACGTCGGAATTAAATCATATAGAAGGGCAGATTGTTATGGGGTAAATAAGAAAAAGCAAAAAAGAAAAAGAACAAAATAGAATCTTGCAGCGGAACGGTAAAATATAATAATCAAATATACAGTTTAGAAAGCTGTTTTACAAAATATTCGATTATACTTATACAACATATATGAGAGCTACACATATCATAGAATAATAAGTATGCAGTGGAACAAATGTGATGCAGCGGGATACTATAGTATATAATAGTAATACAAATCTTCGTCTTCGTCCTCCAGAATAAAATCTTCGAATCCTGAAATGCTCAGGCTGACCCGAGCGAATTGAAAAGACAAAACACTCGAGTCAGAACTAAAAGATCTTATGTAAGTTAAATCAACGATAAATAATATGAGTGGAACAGCGTCAGAGATGTTTATAGGATTTGACATCTCCTATCCAGTGTCTAATGTGAGTGCAGTAACTTAAGAGATGCTCGGGATTCACATCTCCTAAGGACCCATTAAACTATTTACTATGTAGTAATATTTCGCTATTATAATAATGTTTATTGTAAAATAAACTTACTTTGAAATAGCGTTAAGGAGTTACCCAATCTCCCCCTTAACACAATAATAATCCCAGTAGTCCATCCAATATCATAGTCCCCCTGATCAGGAAGCCACCAGAGGATACAACACGGGCTATGGGAGAAAACCAAACTCGTACAAGGCGCGATAGGGTAGGTGACACGGCACAATTAGGCAATGCCAGGGTAGATATACCAATTACGCATCCAGGCTAGTGGAAACGCATAGCAGCTACTACCGCCCACCTCAAACAACACCCCCAAAATCATAATCAAAAGTGGCCACCGAATCAATCCAAAAGTCAGAGTATAATATCGAAGGAGTGCGTTCGATCAGAGGAATGACCTCATTGGCCCGAGAATCGCTCCTGTTTTAGCCACTTTATGCCAACTCACGAGAGTCGGGTCTACGTATTTACCTCAAAGGAAAACGCCGCCACCATCCTACTTCATTCTGGAATCTCCACCGTGTACATGATTGTTAAAGTGGTTTTCGAAGTTCGCAGAGAGTATGACAACTTCCGATCCCAGTTTCTTTAATAACCAAACGTTATTATAACACCACGGTCATTTCAAAGTAATTTATACTTCAAAACTAGGATATATTATTTATTCCAAACTATGCAAGTATGATACCATTTCTATTTTAAAACCCAAATCAATATGATATCAATTTATTTCAAATATCACCTTTTTCAAAAATCATAGCACTTCCAAATCTATATATCTTGAAACCCATAGCTTTGAAACATGACTTCAAATACTTAAATGGTTTTAAATATTTAATCACTTTATATAATAAGATAGCTTCTTTAATTTCACAAATCAATTCCAAGTACCGATTTGAATTCCCAAATAAACCATTTCAAATTCAACATATTTCAAAGCTTAAATGTCCAACCATTTTAAACTAATTCTTTGATAATTCCAAATATATCAAATTCAATGTTTACTTAATAAATTCAGTAAAATTTAAGTAAAACTTTTAACTTCAAACAATTAAATATTCTTTCAATTTAGTTAACTTGATATACTCTTTCAAATTAACTTGATATTCATTAAAATCATTCTAGACTAAACATCAAGTTATAAAAATCGTACTCTTTAAAAATCACAATTTTATTTACATTTAAAATCAAATTTATTCGAGTATAATTCTAAAATTTTTATTCAAATCAGTTTCATATTATCTTCCCTCCTTATTTCCCTTTAAGTTATTATGACTCCAGAAATAAAACTTTAATAAATACTCAACCATATTTATATCTTAATAAAAATCAACCCTTATTATTAACTTCCTTTATACTTTAAATCAATTTTATAAATAGCTCAACTCCAATGATTCCACTACATATAAGATAACATTTATATAATATCCAAATCATTATCTCAATAAAAAGCATATATTTCTTTTATAAAAAATAGAAATCCTTTCAAAATATTTTTATATATAGACCACGGTGTTTGTATAAAATTTTCTATCATATGGTTAAGTGATACGGATATTTATCATTTCAATCCGCAATTTAAAATAAAAGTTGCGGTTATATCATCTCAAACCGCAATCTCGAATGAAATGAAATGCATAATAACTTGCAGTTTATACAATATAAAATAAAGCATCCATTCATCCAATATCAACCAAAAACCATTTATCACAATCATCATCAAATTCAACAATAGCATCAATATAGAACGGGTAACAAACAACAGGTATTCAATAGCAGTTTATATTCAATAACAAATTAAATAACGGTTTAACTGGCAGTTTATATGCAATGAGTGATTAATTAACAAAGTAACTGGCAGTTTAAATGCAATGAGTAAATTATATAGCAATCTAATTTAAATTAATGAATTTAACCGAGAAGATGATTAAAAATATGCCAAACAAGCATAAATAAATTTTAAATCACATCATATATCAATTTAACAAACATAGAAATTTAGAAGTTGTGAGTGGGTTAAAACACTCACCTTTTGAATTTAAATTGAATATAAATCCAATTTAAATTAAAAAACTTGATCGTCTCAGAATTCGTCCAAACCAGCGTCATCAAGTATGGATTTTCAATATGATCCTAATAAAAGAAACCGCGCGTAAATCGGACATCGTATGAGAAAGTTATGATGATAAATGTGATTGAAATTTCAATTTTAAAATAAAATAAAAAAGAACACATTTCACTCTCCTAAAATCAATCGCCACATCACCCTTTCTCTTCACGTAGCAACGAGGATGCACGCACCCGCACATTCGAACGCGAGAAACCCTAAGTTCTGAACTGCAATACGCGCCGCCACAACCAAATCATGTTTGCGCAGCGCCGCCGTAGACGAGACGCCGACCTCCTCCACGCGTTCCCCCACGCGCGATCATCACCATCGTCGCCCAATTTACTCAACCGCCGCCATTTCCTCCTTGACCTAATCGAATTTTTACGACAGATCCGACCGTCAATTCGATGAACGAACACCACTGATGCACTCTCCATCGTCCACTCTATAATACCCAGAAATGGTTTCCTGATAAGACGAGGTTTGTCGTCGAGCGATGAACGGCCAAAACTCCTTCGATTTTTACAGATCAGATGATGAACCAAAACGTAAAATGAATTATGGATCTGATATGCATACATCGAGAGCTTCGATATATATATTTTTCAATTTTTTTTGGGGAGGTTGAAATTTCATTGATTTTTGAATTGCAATTGATATTAGGCATTTGTCTGCCATTGAAATGAGGAGCTGAAAGAAATTTTATGCGTAGACAAATGATAAATAGAGGTGGGCTAGGGTTTATAACAGGGTATTTATAGACAAGGCTGGAACAGAATGGATCAGATCGATTTGTAAACGTGTTGAACGATAATTGGCCCAATATAACGATCCTGACTCGGCCTTTGGAAATCGGCACCAAATACGACACCCGTACCCAAGGCCTAGGGTGAAGTATACCCTATCTCGGCACCAAATACGACACTCGGCCTTTGCAAATCCAAGGCACCGATCCAGAAATAGCTCGAACTCCCAATAATGATGCACAAAGATAAGCAAGTGCAGTCCATATCCAAAGATTGAACTAACTCCAGATAATCTACTAAACCTGACTATCTGAAAAACCCAACTCTAGACTGCCAGTGTAGAAAAATTGTAGGCACCTAGAGTTTAGGAAAGGAACAATAAACTCCAGGTCAGTCATGGGACTGGTATGAGTAACAAAAACAGTTTGTCTTTTAAAACAACAACAAAAGAATTTAAATAATTCGCAATGCTTTTTGGAAAATGAAACTACCATAAGGCCTCCCGCCACACACAATGCAAATGCAGACTTGGAGGAAATTTCTCCTTATGATAGTCAAACATGCTTGATACGAGAAAATTTCTTTTCAACATTATTACTAGTGCATATTGCAGGAAATATTTCGAAAGTATAATATTAATCTTAGCTAGCGACCATTATATTATGCATGCTATAGCTATCTTCTGAGGAGGCAGGTTATACAATTGCAATCGTAAAGGGCTCGTATTGTTTTGTTTGGATTTCCAACAAATGGTCGGGCTATGGAACTTCCAACTGCCAATGGGATCGCCTCTGGCGGGACGTCCCAAGAAACTAACCGGATCTCTGCCAACAAAAGGCCGGGTTACCTCTGTAACTAAGTAACTACTACTCGAGCATGCCATCCCCTGGTCCTTTGGGACCTTTATCTGAGGCGCCTCTAACACACAAAGCAACAACCACACAGAAATGAGATTGAAGCCCACCACATAGGTAAATATCTGGGATCCATACCATGATACCACCCTTTACCAAAAGGGAATGACACACCCTAAAGGGCGCGACCCTCATAACCTTGCCGCATCTTTCCTATTTCGTCCATTTCCGGGGAGTGAGGTCCTGATGCAGTCTCGTCCAAAAAGCTACGCTTTACACAAAAGCCATGCTTTGATCACAAATGATCAACAAATGATCATCAACACACAGTAGCACTTAGCATGTCACACTACCAAATTGGGAATATATCACTGATAAACTTCAACTACATAACCTCTAAGCTCGTACGTCTCAGAGAAGGATGTTAAGCTAAGAGAATAAATTCTCTGCCACCAATAGATATGTATTTGAAAGAAATCTGCTTTATATCTCAAAGTGTAGTGTCAGACATATAACCGTACAAGTTTGTTCCGGGTTCGAACAGAACCGAAGGCACTTCTGAAGAAGCCCTTGCAAAATCCGGATAATTCCTAATCACGTCCGGACATCCCATCACATATGGAGATCTCTATACCTGGGATCAGCCAGTGTAGAGACAATCGACGAGTTGTCCTTTCATTTACAAATATGTCCGGTCTTCACCACCGGTCTTCAAATGTTATCCATATCATCGTATCATTATTCGGAATGGGTTATATGACACAAGGTCCTCTCCCGGCTAAACCGAATAATGAGCGCAATATTTTAAAACATATGGATATGGGATTTCAGTTAAGTCATCACTTATTACCCAAAAATTTTCTTCAAATGGTTTAAACAAATTACCATTTCAAATCTTTAAACAAAAAGATTTATTTCACAAAGTTCACCCAGTTTCACAAAGATCCATTTACGGATTTCAAAGAAATTCCCATTTCAATTAGGATTAACTCATTTAAATCTTTAGTTACAAAGATTTAAATTACAGCTTTCAAACCGTTTCCACAGCTTGGAAATTATTTTCATTTCAAACTTGAAATCCTTTTAACACAATTTGGAAGTCCATTTCTTTTGTGAAAGCTTTTATTATTTGAAAACAAATAGTTTTCGTTTTGGAAGAATCCAATTATATTCGCACGAGTTAAAGCCTTTGAATTAAATTCAAATTCCCAATCAATACATTTGAAATGGTTTAACCCATATATAACTAGTGTAACATCTTTAATCCCTAGTTTCAAATCATAGAATTTAATTTCAAAATTCGAATTCAAATTTAAATCAAATTATTTAAACCTCAAAACTTAATCAAGTTATTTAAAAATAAATTTTATCTTGAAAATTTCATTTCAAAAGCTTTTCACATTTAACCCGATTCCATTTCCAAACCATTTGAATTCAAAATGCATCTTTTAAATAAAAATCGTTTAAGTTCAAAATATCTGTGACTTAACTGATTTCCTCGTGAAATCCATATTTGTTTGCGTATAGTGTAGTCCAGGGGTTTAACACAATAGTGCAACAACATCATCATTACAGATCAAAACACAGAAATATAGTCGATAAGCGGTATCAACTATAACGCATATCTTTCATACATAGATCACAGATAATATACAATGCATAACAAATAAATGAATAAAATACACAGCTCAATCCACAGAACAAAATATCACAGATCAGATAGGACAATCAATTCAAGGCATCTCATACAATACAATCATTCATAAGTAAGGTCAAGCATTCAATAAACATTTATAAGAAGGATTAATTAATTGTTTAATCCTAATTAATTCAATTTATTTCCAATTAAATTAATTACTTATGAATTTATTATCCAATCCTGATTTATTAATTACAAATCATTTGATATAAATTAATTTATCTCATATCAAAACATACTAATGGCAGATCTGGCGAATTCTAACTGGCGATTTCTTCAATCGCGTTCCTCATAGCTCTGTTCCCACGCTCCTCTTCATAACCTCATCTCCATTCTTTGCTCAGCATATCCCCTCCCCCTCTTCAACTCGTTCAGGCCGACAATTCAGAGGCATGGCGGCTGACCTTGTCATTCACCCTGACCTTCACTCGCCTCGAGATTTCCCCCCTCTAAGTGCAAGCAAGCGGCCTTCTTTCGATTCTTTTGACCGCAACATCATGAATGAAACTAAGGAAGCAGTGACTACTACAACAACTAATTCTGGTACGCCGTGCATTCATTCTAAGCCCGGAACCTATGTGAGTTCCGATGATGTTTCCTGTTGCGTTTTGGATGGTAACGTCACGGGTATTATTGACGGTGACAGTGTATTAGGAGGTTTGGCAGGGGAGGTTAGTGACAAGTTTAAATCTGTAATGCCAGAATGTGGCACATCAAGTGTATGTATGAATGCTTCTGTGGTTTCTGGTCCTGTTTCTTCAGTGACCAACGATCTTAATCCTAGAGACATCTTGAACGTAGTTTCTTCTCCCTCTAATGCACAATGCCCCAATGCTCTGGACTCTTCTGTTGTTGTTGAGTGTCGCCCTGCTACACCTTGCCCGACTGTTCCCAGAACATGGTCTTCTCTATTTACATCCTTGCCCCGCAATGCGGGTGTTTATGAACCAGTTGAGTTCGACATCGTTGAGGAAAATGGAGTGTCGATCCCGCCCCCCTGTGTTTTGCAAGCCGGATTGGACTTTTGGTCGGGTTACGTAGTTGGATTCTTTTTGGACCCTAAACATCGTCTTTATGATGCGGCTGCTATTTGTCGTAGGGCCTGGAGACTTCAGGGTGGGCTTAAAGTTAAGTTGGTTGACTCCTTGTACTACCTATTGTTCTCCTCCTCTGAGGAACGTTGTCGTGTTCTTGAGTCTGGGCCTTCCTTCTTTGATGGACAGCCTTTTATTATTACCCCCTGGTCACCAACGGTAGCTTGTGTTCGTGAGCAAGTTTTTTCTATCCCTGTTTGGGTTTATTTCTCCCAAATTCCATCTGCTTTACAACCGTTGCTTGGCTTGAATTGGCTTGCCTGCAATATAGGTAAATTGAAATGTTTTGACTCGAATACTGTTGCGCATGATAAGCTTGTTTATGCTAAGGCCCTGATTGAGATTTCTCCCCTTAAGCCTCTTCCTTCCTCTATTCCTGTCCAGTTAGCTGTTGGTCATGTGGTGGATGTTCGTGTTCGTTATGGATGGGTCCCTGACATCTGTTCCTCCTGTCATTCTTTTGGACATATTGCCTCTGCCTGCGTGCGTTCTGATGTTCTTGCTGCTGCGCCTAAGATCCCACTGCCTCGGCCACCTCTAAGAAAATGGGTTCCTATATCCTCTCTGGTTGCATCTGACTCTGATCCTTCCCTTTCCTTAGTTCGTCCTGCTTCCCCAGATCCTGCTGTTGCTCCCTCAGCTGTCACTAGTTCGCCGCATTCTCCTGCCCGGCCTTCTTCCATTGTCCCTGGTATCGGTTCTGTGGTTGCCCTTGATGATCCGGTTATTCCCCTGCCTCCTTTGTCTGTTGATTGGGTAGAGGCTGAGCAATGTTGGGTTGAACGCCGTTCTGCTATGTGTTTCAACCCGGTGGATAATTCTTATTTTAGATTTGTCTCTGAAATTTTTTTGGACTTTCGACGTCTTTACTATAAGACGTCTAGTGATTCTTTGGTCCTTGACATGGATGGTTCGTATGCTGAGTTTAATTCCGACATGCTAGCTGATACTTCCTGGAATCGATCTTTTATTTACTCATCTGATGCTGAGAATTATGATCCTTCGCTTGCTGTCCATTTTCGGCCCTTCTTTGGTCTTCTCGGGAATGTTATTTCCCAGATGGGTGTTGATGCTGGCCTTCTTGGGTCTGGTTCTCCGGATTCTTCAGGGTTTGTTGTGGGGTTTAGTGATTCTTCCTCTAAGGAGGAGAACTAGTCTTGTTTTTATTATCTAGTAGCTATGACTTGTCGGTCATACTCCTGTGCTGTAGTTATTATTTCTTTCTATCATAGTAGCTAAGATGCCTCTACCTTACTCCTGTACGTCAATCTTATTACGTTCGTAATAAAAGTGGTCGGTCCACTTAAAAACCGTCGGCCTTGCCAAAAAAAAAATTAATTTATCAAACACTTTAATTAATTAAATTATTCTTAATTAATAAATTATTCTTAATTAATCACATTAATTAATTTAACCTCTAAACCAATTACATAATTAATTAACACCTTAATTAATTATTTTAAGAAATTAAACCTTTAATTACTTACCATAAAGTAATTGCACTTACACAATTTCATAAATAATTATCATTAATTAATTAATCTATTTAATTGTTAAAATTAATCACATTAATTAATTATTTAAATAATCTTAGTTACTGACCTTCACGAACTAATAATAATTCTGTAATTACTTTGCTAACGAAATTACTTACATTAATCATCATTAATTAAAATTAATTAACCATTAATAACATATTAATTAATCCTCATTATTTAACTAAGGGTTAATTGTAACTTAATTAGTTCTTAATTACGATTTAATTATTCCTTAATCATTAATTAAGATCTAATCCATGAATATTAATTGACTTACACCTTTAAAATGAATACCAATTTATCTTTAATAAAGTTTAAAACTAATTTTTAAAACCTTTGAATTCACATGTTAAATAATACTTTGGTTATAAAAGAAATTCAAAGAATAAAATTCAACTTCTCTTCAAATTCACATATTAAAGGATATTTAATCATTTAAATTATTTAACATTAAATTTATAAAACTTAGTTTTATTTCAAAACCTAGAATTTCAATTTAGATTCAAATCCAGGTTTTCAAGTTTGATTTAACTTGTTTTAAATCTTTCCTTCACAAATTCCAAATCCGTTTTAAATTCAAATCTTTTGACACTTAATTTCTTAACATCTTTTTAGTTATTAAAACAGTTTAAATTTAAAACTTTATTTCCCAAGCTAAGTTTTCAAACTGACCTGAACTTTGGTTTTAAAACTTATTTTAAGCTTTGCCTTATAATGTGAAATTTTAATCTTAAAATTTCAAAGCAAAACAGATTAGGTTTTTTTTTTCAAAATCTGGACAAAATTTATACCCAAATCACTACAACCAAAACCCAAACAACCTTCACCAGAACAACATGCCGTGCACATGCACCTACGATGCCGCCCTCTCCGACCAACTCTGATGACCCCTACACGTCGCCGATCAACCACGTACCCGATCACGATCATTGCATCGCCACCAAAAACTCAAAATCGAAATTGAGTTCTAGAATAAAACCTGGAACTGATGTCTGGAACATCACTCAAACCTAGAAAACGACTCGCACACGAAACTCCGACCACTGGAGTGCCTCCACCTCCGGCCACGGCTTCATCCACGTCCTAGCTACCTTTTCCCGAAGTTTTGTAGAACTCGATCGACCATAAGAGATATGCCGATCAAAAATTCAAGAACACCCAAAACTAGGGTTACTGCCTAACTCGATCAACCACCACCGCCACATTGATCTGCTCCACTATCGAGCATTTTTCCCTAACTTCACAAACATCCTTGCATCACCACAGCAAGTTACAACCTTCCAAATCCTCGAGATCACCAGAATTACCCAAAAACTCAAATTGAGTTCAACCCAGAGATACATCTTCAACCCAAATTAAAAAATCTTGATTTTTGTTTTAAAAATCTAGTTTTTGATTTAGAAATCATTTTATAATCCTGAATCATGATTTACAAAGTTTTGAGTTTTAACTTATATTACATTTCCTCTGTTGTTCTTGATTTCCAGAATCAATACAAAATATTTTTAACATAAATAAATCTTTAAACTTAAATCCATGATATAACAGACATATCCTGTTTAAATTCCAAATCTTAATAATGATTGGATTTAAGATATAGAGTATTTTAAATTAAATACTGAGTTTGAAATGAAATCAGAGGTGTTTCCAACATTAACAGATGTGCACACATCCACATTCATATATACATGCAAACTTACTCATTTATATATCCACACAAACCATAATTATCACAGGCATCAACATGCAATTCAATTCATATTTATACTTAAGTATTTTAAGAAAAAATGATACTCGCCTTGATTTCCAATAGAATGAACAGAGTTGCTTCAATCTGGAATAGGATTTGAAATTTCAAGCTGAAATCTTCTCCTTTGATTCTCTGGTTTGTATTGTATGTTGATCAAGTTGAGATTTTGTTTAAGTTTTTTGATGGTGCTTGTTTTCAGATTTCCTTAGCTAAGAATGAACAAACTAAATTAAGAACCTTGATATAAATAAAATGAGTTACAGGATGATCATATGTTTGTACAGTGTGATTTATTTTTTTTCTTTTTAGTACAATATAGGATCAGAGATTTTTTCTTTGCTTTTCTTGACTAAAGATTTTTTTTCCCTAAAATGGAGGCTGAAATGAACTTTGCTGCTTCGGCTGATATGATTTTGTATATGCTGAGGTGATATGAATTAGTACATATGTCTCTTTTTTAGTTTACATACATTATCTCCTTTGATCTTTTGTATGAAGATATTTTTGGTTTTTATTATTTCCTTACTTGCCTAATTCATTCTTACATTTTCACTTATCAATTCTTTGAATCAATAGATTTCATTTCGGCTGACAATATTTTGTTTTTTATGTGCTAGAGATTTTTATTCAAATGGTGGCTGATATGATAAAATTTGTGCTGCATTTATTATGTTTGTCTTGTTTTATAAGCTAGTACATATTTTTCTTTTGTCATGTTCAACCTGGTTTTGTTTTATGAGCACGTTTCGTATATAATTTGTCTTCTTACTTTGTAGTATAAATGAATTTCTAAAATTAACATATCGTTTGAATTGATTTATGTATTTATTTTATAGTTTACATAACTAAAATTTTAAGATATTTATTTTATTTCTTTTTGAACTATCCAACAATTAATTTACTTATCTATTATTATTTATTTTCATATTTATATTAATTACATATTTTCTTGTGTTAATATATATTTTTATAAATTCAAATTATTTTTAAACCATTTACTTAAAATTTAAATTCAAAATCCAATATATATAAATTCAAAACATACCTTTTATCAAAAAGGCATGTTTTGGGGGGCAAAGTGTTATCCCAACTTTTGGAAAAGTTGAGATACCCAAAGTTTACTAAAAATCAATGATTACTATTCTCGAATGTCGACCGTGCATTGCAGGATAACCATGGATATCGATGAATTTTGTCCGAGTCCAGATTGAGTTACAAATGATAGGACATGACAAGAAAGATCATAGTAGTCCGTATCTCAAATTTCAAGTCAATCCGAGGTCGTATGCTCAAGTTATGATGGATTTGAGTTGAGAGAGATGAACCTTGCTTGGTTCGAATCCATCACCCCTTCATTTGTTCGAACCCATCTAGTTCGAATCCATCAGGGCAGGCACCATGTTCAAATTGATAGGCAGAGGTATCGTTCGAATCCATCAGCTAGTGCCTGCCTCGCATCCATCAACTTCGACTCCATCGGCCTCGACTCCATCTGCTTCGAATCCATCACGATGGCCTACCTTCGAATCCATCTAAGTGGCCGCCATCATCCACGCATTGGTTCGAATCCATTCCACGAGACCTTGGTTCGAATCCATCCCATTGGGCCTTGGTTTAAATCTATCGAGGTATTCCTGTCCTCGAATCCCTCAAGAACCACCCTTCGAATCCATGAAGTTCAAGAAGCTTCGACTCCAATTCATAACCATCTTCGAATCCATGGAGCAAAGAACTCTTCGTACCGATCAAACCATGGAATGCCTTGATCAATACGAAGGAACGCACGTTTGATCGAATCAAAGGAGCATACCTACGAATCCTTCCCTTCGAATCCACTTGGTCAACGCGGCTAAAACCTAGGACTCGACCCATTCAACTCGGAGAGATAAGTGGATCGACACGAAGAACGCACACCACGTCATCGTTCTCACGCAGTAGCATGGATTCGACCCTATGGATTCGAACCATATCGATTCGAACGAACCCAAAAATAGACAGATATATGGATATAATTTCAAAACTTTTAGTTTAGAAAATAAAGTATACCTATCAACCATAACAATCAAAGCAACCAATTTATCCAAACAAACAATTCTGACCTATTTGGAGTATATGTCCCATGCAAATATATCAAATCTTCTTCCTAGAGCTGCCAGGAACTATCGAAGTATTGAAAAGACGAACCAAAGGGGATTGATAGAGAAAGATTGTTTCCACTGTCGTAGGGTATTGACCATTTATAGTGGTACTCCCCGGTCCCCTATCTCGTTCTCTTCTTGCACTCATACTCACTATCAGTGGATAATAAGAGAATTCACTGAGGCATACAGACGAATATCTTAAGGATATACTCATTCTAGGGTATACTTCACCCTATCTCTAATGAGCTACCTAATGTGTTATACTCCCGAGCTAAAGTTTTAACCCTCAGCTCTGATACCAATTATAACGATCCTGACTCGGCCTTCGGATATCGGCACCGAATACGACACCCGTATTCAAATGCCACAGATCCAAACGTCGAATCTGGTTCGCTGGAGCTTATAACACCATTAAGTACAATACAGCGGAAGAAAAAGAATATATCAATATATAAAACATTGATACAGTATTCAGATACAATATGAGATACAACTGAATGATACAATGAGTATCTATATACATCAGAGATATGATACAAGAAATAGCAGCGGAAAGAAAAAGATAACACCAGCAGTGGATAATCTCCATCTCCAAGGCACCGATCCAGAAATAGCTCGAACTCCTAATAACGATGCATAAAGATAAGCAAGTGCAGTCCATATCTAAAGAATGAACTAACTCCAGATAATCTACTGAGCCTGACTATCTGAAAAACCCAACTCTAGACTGCCCGTGTGGAAAAATTGTGGGCACCCAGAGTTTAGGAAAGGAACAATAAACTCCAGGTTAGTCATGGGACTGGTATGAGTAACAAAAACAGTTTGTCTTTTGAAATAACAACAAAAGAATTTAAATAATTCACAATGCTTTTTGGAAAATGAAACTACCATAAGGCCTCCCGCCGCACACACAATGCAAACGCAGACTTGGAGGAGATTTTTCCTTATGATAGTCAAACATGCTTGATGCGAGAAAATTTCTTTTCAATATTATTACTAGTGCATAGTGAAGGAAACATTTCCAAAGTATAACATTAATCTTAGCCAGCATAGGTTCCATTATATTGTGCCTGCTACAGGTACCTCCTGAGGAGGCAGGTTATACAATTGCAATCGTAAAGGGCTCGTATTGTTTTGTTTGGATTTCCAACAAATGGTCGAGCTAAGGAACTTCCCACTGTCAATGGGATCGCCTCTGGCGCGATGTCCCAAGAACCTAAATGGATCTCCGCCAACACAAGGCCGGGTTACCTCTGTAACTAGGTAACTACTACTCGAGTATGCCATCCTCTGGTCCTTTGGGACCTTTATCCGAGGCGCCTCTAACCCACAAAGCAATAACCACACAGAAATGAGATTGAAGCCCACCACATAGGTAAATATCGAGGCTCCATACCATGATACCACCCTTTACCAGAAGGGAATGACACACCCTAAAGGGCGCGACCCTCATAACCTTGCCGAATCTTTCCTGTTTCGACCATTTCCGAGGAGTGAGGTCCTGATGCAGTCTCGTCCACAAAGCTACGCTTTGCACGAAAGCCATGCTTTGATCACAAATGATCAACAAATGATCATCAACACACAACAACACTTAGCATGTCACACTACCAAATTGGTAATATATCACTGATAACCTTCAACTACATAACCTCTGAGCTCGTACATCTCAGAGAAGGGTGTTAAGCTAAGAGAATAAATTCTCCGCCACCAACAGATATGTATTTGAAAGAAATCTGCTTTATATCTTAAAGTGTAGTGTCAGACATATAACCGTACAAGTCTGTTTAGGGTTCAAACAGAACCGAAGGCACTTTCGAAGAAGCCCTTGCAAAATCCGGATAATTCCTAATCACGACCGGACTTCCCATCACATATGGAGATCTCTATACCGGGAATCAGCCAGTGCAGAGACAATCGACGAGTTATCCTTTCATTTTTGGAAATGTCCGATCTTCACCACCGGTCTTCAAATTTTATCCATATCGTCGTATCATTATTCAGAATGGGTTATATGACACAAGGTCCTCTTCCGGCTAAACCGAATAATGAGCATAATATTTTACAACATATGGATATGGGATTTCAGTTCAGTCACCACTTATTACCCAAAACCTTTCTTCAAATGGTTTAAACAAATTACCATTTCAAATCTTTAAACAAAAAGATTTATTTCACAAAGTTCACCCAGTTTCACAAAGATCCGTTTACGTATTTCAAAGCAATTCCCATTTCAATTAGGATTAACTCATTTAAATCTTTAGTTACAAAGATTTAAATTACAGCTTTCAAACCGTTTCCATATCTTGGAAATTATTTTCATTTAAAATCCTTTTAACACAATTTGGAAGTCCATTTCTTATGTGAAAGCTTATATTATTCGAAAACAAATAGTTTTTGTTTCGGAAGAATCCAATTATATTCGCACGAGTTAAAGCCTTTGAATTAAATCCAAATTCCCAAATCAATACATTTGAAATGGTTTAACCCATATATAACTAGTATAAAATCTTTAATCCCTAGTTTCAAATCATAGAATTCAATTTCAAATTTTGAATTTAAATTTAAATCAAATTATTTAAACCTCTAAACTTAACCAAGCTATTTAAAAATAAATTTTATCTTGAAAATTTCATTTCAAAAGCTTTTCACATTTAACCCGATTCTATTTCCAAACCATTTGAATTCAAAATCCATCTTTTAAATAAAAATGTTTAAGTTCAAAATATATGTGACTTAACCGATTTCCTCGTGAAATCAATATTTGTGTATGTATAGTGTAGTCCAGGGTTTTAACACAATAGTGCAACAACATCATCATTACAGATCAAAACACAGAAATATAGTCGATAAGCGGTATAAACTACAACGCTTATCTTTCATACACAAATCACATATAATATACAATGTATAACAAATAAATGAATAAAATACACAGCTCAATCCACAGAACAAAATATCACAGATCAGATAGGACAATCAATTCAAGGCATCTCATACAATAGAATCATTCATAAGTAAGGTCAAGCATTCAATAAACATTTATAAGCAGGATTAATTAATTGTTTAATCCTAATTAATTCAATTTATTTCCAATTAAATTAATTACTTATGAATTTATTATCCAATCCTGATTTATTAATTACAAATCATTTGATATAAATTAATTTATCAAACACTTTAATTAATTAAATTATTCTTAACTAATAAATTATTCTTAATTAATCACATTCATTAATTTAACCTCTAAACCAATTACATAATTAATTAACCCCTTAATTAATTATTTCAAGAAATTAAACCTTTAATTACTTACCATAAAGTTTTGCACTTACACAATTTCATAAATGATTATCATTAATTAATTAATCTAATTAATTGTTAAAATTAATCACATTAATTAATTATTTAAATAATCTTAGTTATTGACCTTCATTAACTAATAATAATTCTTTAATTACTTTGCTAAAGAAATTACTTACATTAATCATCATTAATTAAAAATGACTAACCATTAATAACACATTAATTAATCCTAATTATTTAATTAAGTGTTAATTGTAACTTAATTAGTTCTTAATTACGATTTAATTATTCCTTAATCATTAATTAAAATCTAATCCATGAATATTAATTAACTTACACCTTTAAAATGAATACCAATTTATCTTTAATAAAGTTTAAAACTAATTTTTAAAACCTTTGAATTCACATGTTAAATAATACTTTGGTTATAAAAGAAATTCAAAGAATAAAAATCAACTTCTCTTTAAATTAACATATTAAAGGATATTTAATAATTTAACTTATTTAACATTAAATTTATAAAACTTAGTTTTATTTCAAAACCTAAAATTTCAATTTTAGATTCAAATCCAGGTTTTCAAGTTTGATTTAACTTGTTTTAAATCTTTCCTTTCCAAATCCATTTTAAATTCAAATCTTTTGACACTTAATTTCTTAACATCTTTTTAGTTATTAAAACAGTTTAAATTTAAAACATTATTTCCCAAGCTAAGTTTTCAAACTGACCTGAACTTTGGTTTTAAAACTTATTTTAAGCTTTGCCTTATAACGTGAAACTTTTATCTTAAAATTTCAAAGCAAAACAGATCAGTTTTTTTTCAAAATCTGGACAAAATTTATACCCAAATCTCTACAACCAAAACCCAAACAACCTTCACCAGAACAATATGCCGTGCAAATGCACCCACGACGCCGCCCTCTCCGATCAACTCTGATGACCCCTACACGTCGTCGATTAACCACGTACCCGATCACGATCATCGCATCGCCACCAAAAACTCAAAATCGAAATTGAGTTCCAGTATCAAACCTGGAACTGATGTCAGGAACATCACTCAAACCTGGAAAACGACTCGCATATGAAACTCCGACCACTGGAGTGCCTCCACCTCCGGCCATGGCTTCATCCACGTCCTAGCTACCTTTTCCCGAAGTTTTGTAGAACTCGATCGACCATAGGAGATATGCCAATCAAAAATTCAAGAACACCCAAAACTAGGGTTACTGCCTAACTCGATCAACCTCCACGGCCACATTGATCGGCTCCACTATCAAGCATTTTTCCCTAACTTCACAAACATCCTTGCATCACCACAGCAAGTTACAACCTTCCAGATCCTCGAGATCACCAGAATTACCCAAAAACTCAAATTGAGTTCAACCAAGAGATACTTCTTCAACCCAAATTAAAAAATCTTGATTTCTGTTTTAAAAATTTAGTTTTTGATATAGAAATCATTTTATAATCCTGAATCATGATTTACAAAGTTTTGAGTTTTAACTTATATTACATTTCCTCTGTTGTTCTTGATTTCCAGAATCAATACAAAATATTTTTAACATAAATAAATCTTTAAACTTAAATCCATGATATAACAGACATATCCTGTTTAAACTCCAAATTTAATAATGATTGGATTTAAGAGATAGAGTATTTTAAATTAAATACTGAGTTTGAAATGAAATCAGAGGTGTTTCCAACATTAACAGATGTGCACACATCCACATTCATATATACATGCAAACTTACTCATCTATATATCCACAGAAACATAATTATCACAGGCATCAACATGCAATTCAATTCATATTTATACTTAAGTATTTTAAGAAAAAATGTTTCTCACCTTGATTTCCAGAAGAATGAACAGAGTTGCTTCAATCTGGAACAGGATTTGAAATTTCAAGCTGAAATCTTTTTCTCTGATTCTCTGGTTTGTATGAAGTTGTATGTTGATCAAGTTGAGATTTTGTTTAAGTTTTTAGATGTTGCTTGTTTTTTTATATTTCCTTAGCTAAGAATGAACGAACTAAATTGAGAAGCTTGATACAAATAAAATGAGTTACAGTGATCATATGTTTGTACAGGGTGATTTATTATTATTTTCCTTTTTAGTACAATATAGGATCAAAGATTTTTTTCTTTGCTTTTGTCGACTAAAGATTTTTTTCCTAAAATGGGGGCTGAAATGAACTTTTCTACTTCGGCTGATATGATTTTGTATATGCTGAGGTGATATGAATTAGTATATATGTCTCTTTTTTAGTTTACATACATTATCTCCTTTGATCTTTTTATTAAGATATTTTTGGTTTTTATTATTTCCTTACTTGCCTAATTCATTCTTACATTTTTACTTATCAATTCTTTGACTCAATAGATTTCATTTCGGCTGACAATATTTTGTTTTGTATGTGCTAGAGATTTTTATTCAAATGGTGGCTGATATGATAAAATTTGTGATGCATTTATTATGTTTGTCTTATTTTATAAGCTAGTACATATCTTTCTTTTGTCATGTTCAACCTAATTTTTTTTTGTGAGCACGTTTCGTATATAATTTGTCTTCTTACTTTGTAGTATAAATGAAGTTCTAAAATTAACATGTCGTTTGAATTGATTTATGTATTTATTTTGTAGTTTACATTACTAAAATTTTAAGATATTTATTTTAGTTCTTTTTGAACTATCCGACATTTAATTTACTTATCTATTATTATTTATTTTCATACTTATATTAATTACATAGTTTCTTGTGTTAATATATATTTTCATAAATTCAAATTATTTATAAATCATTTACTTAAAATTTAAATTCAAAATCCAATATATATAAATTCAAATCTACTCATATATGCACGTATACATATATATAAGATTTCAATTTCGATGAGTTAACACCTATTTGAATTTGGAAAAATTTAAATCGATTACCAATTAATTTCATAATTTTTATTCAAAAATTAAATTAATTATCAATTTGAACTTAGTTAAAGTCCGGGATCGTTACACCCAAAAAGTCCGTTATGACTCCATAACGAAATTGGGTCAACCCATATATCAAAATAGGTGTTTCAAAATATTTTAAACGCAATGGAAAAGGTTTCAAGGCAAATTCCATCGTATGAAGAAGTTTTGCTAAAAACAACATTTTCCAAGTTGATTCCAATTGCATTTATTTCAATGCTTTTCGAGCCCGTACAATCAAACGACAAGTTCGATCGCTACGAAACTTGAAGTCCTACAATAATTCACCGTTACAGATCCGATGAAATTTGTTTCGTCGAAATCTGAGTCAGTGGCCAAAATGGCTATTTTTATATTAATTAAATAAATTAAAAATTAATTAGTTAAATCCAACTTTTCAATTTCAACTCTTAAATCGACCAGTTTCATCATTTTAAATTTCTCAATCATTCACAATGATTTAAACAGATTTAAATGTAAATTTTGAGTTGATTAATTTATCAATTCCAATGTTAACCTCAATTTCAATATTTAATTTCAATTTCATTAAATTTAGATATTATAAAATAAAACTCCAAAATCCATTTATTAAATTCTTATCCCTTGTTATTCGAGTCTTATTACAATAAGAATATGGCTAACATTGCTTTTAAATCTTGGTTCTTAATATACTCCCGTTTTAAATTAATTCCAAATTAATGTACTATTTAATTAATTTTAATTTCAATTAATCATATTTGTTATCCCAACTTTTGGCAAAGTTGAGATACCCAAAGTTTACTAAAAATCAATGATTACTATTCTTGAATGTCGACCGTGCATTGCAGGATAACCATGGATATCGATGAATTTTGTCCGAGTCCAGATTGAGCTACAATTGATAGGACATGATAAGAAAGATCATAGAAGTCTGCATCTCAAATTTCAAGTCATTCCGATGTCATATGCTCAAGTTATGATGGATTCGAGTTGAGAGAGATGAACCTTGCTCGGTTCGAATCCATCACCCCTTCATTAGTTCGAATCCATCAGGGCAGGCACCATGTTCGAATCGATAGGCAGAGGTATCGTTCGAATCGATCAGCTAGTGCCTGCCTCGCATCCATCAACTTCGACTCCATCGGCCTCGACTCCATCTGCTTCGAATCCATCACGATGGCCTACCTTCGAATCCATCCAAGTGGCCGCCATCATCCACGCATTGGTTCGAATCCATTCCACGAGACCTTGGTTCGAATCCATCCCATTGGGCCTTGGTTTGAATCCATCGAGGTATTCCTGTCCTCGAATCCCTCAAGAACCACCCTTCGAATCCATGAAGTTCAAGAAGCTTCGACTCCAATTCATAACCATCTTCGAATCCATGGATCAAAGAACTCTTCGTATCGATCGAACCATGGAACGCCTTGATCGATACGAAGGAACGCACGTTTGATCGAATCGAAGGAGCATACCTTCGAATCCTTCCCTTCGAATCCACTTGGTCAACGCGGCTAAAACCTAGGACTCGGCCCATTCAACTCGGAGAGATAAGTGGATCGACACGAAGAACGCACGCCACGTCATCGTTCTCATGCAGTAGCATGGATTCGACCCTATGGATTCGAACCATATCGATTCGAACGAATCCATAGGATCAAGTCGAACCAACCAGCATGCCGAAGAACACCATTTCGAACCGATCATAACTCTCAATCCATTGATCCGAATCCCATGAAATTTTTACAGGAGTTCGTCTACATGTCGAAGAATGTCCACGCCAAGTTTCATCACGATTGGACAATTTCTTGATCGATTCGAACCAAGGGTCGAATCGATCCCAAAGTGGGCCCGGATCTCCAGAACTCAACTGTGTGGGCCCCCTCATGTGCCAGAAGCAGTCTACCCGACTTTTAGGAGAAATATCAGCCTCCTACGCCTATAAATAGAGCCCCAGGTCATTCAGAAAAGGGATCGATCTCTCTCTTGCTGAATCAGGATTCTAAAGCGCCGAGGCTCTACTAGACTCTACTTTGCACTCCACAACTACCGTTGTACTCGAATTTTAGAGCAATAATCCATTGTAATCCGCTGTAATCAACTGTAATCAGCGAAGAACATCAATAAAAGTGAAAACCTTTGAAGTGGACGTAGGCCGGAGATAGCCGAACCACTATAAATCGTGTGTTCTTGTTCATAATTTCTGTTTTGTTGCTTAGATCTGTGATTTGTGTTTGAATATTGTTGACTTATATTCATACACTGGTGCTTTCATATTCCTTGGGGTTTGTGACCAATTTTGGCACAAACACTTTGGTGTTTCACTGAGAAGAACTAGCACCTGCTACATCAGATTCAGAATTCAGATTTAAGAGTTTGAGGAATCTCTATTCAGAGACAATGACTCGACAAACAAGACAAAGAGTTGATCGGAGCCAACAAGGAGGAAGCCAAGAAGTATCCTCCAGATCAGGAGAAGGACCAGCTTCCGTCTACATCACTAGAGACGAGATGGAAGCTATGGCCAATTCATTATGAGAAAGCATGATGAAGACTCAACAGGAGATGCTGCAGAATTTCCTCGAGCAAATGAGAACGGCGAACGTGCAAAACCTTGGACTAACTACAACAACTGCAAGTGCGGGACAAGGGATCAAGATTGCAAAAGATAATGAAGGTCAGGTTCAAGGCCAGATCAGGAGTTGAAGGTGACCAACGAGGACTTGGGGGCAGACCCTCGGGGTCCGATACTGGAAGACCGACAGACGGAGCTCAACAAGCTGGAGCCAATGCTTATGCTAACGAGCCACCAGAAGAATACGTACCAGAATTCCCTTCAAGGCTCGGGGGGCAGGATAGAAGCTTAACAAGAGGTCAACCATTGGATGGAGACGAGAGAATGATAGGTCTAATGCGACGAATCATGAGAGGGGGATTGCCTAGCGGAGGGCTGGAAGAAGTTAGTCGGAGTCCGTTCACTCCGAACATCCGAAACGCAAGGAACCCTCCAAAATTCAAACTACCAACGCTAGAACCTTATGACGGGAGATCAGACCCAACCATGCATATTACCAGATATATCAGGCACATGGAAGTGCTGGGGGCATCCGAGGAAGTGATGGCACGATGCTTCCCTCTATATTTATCAGATTTAGCTGCACTTTGGTTCAGACAATTGGAGACAGGATCGATCAAAACATGGAGCGAGCTTGTTGACTGCTTCATGAGATAGTTCAGGGTCCACGTGACGCGACCCAAGAGTGTGATGACTTTAGCTTCGATCAAGCAAAGGACCGGAGAATCCATAAAAGATTTTCTATTGAGATTCAATGTAACAGTGACTTCTGTAGATCGCCCGGATCCATCAATGATTTTAATTGCGGCGGTGGCAGGAGTCGCGGAAGGCACCAAATTTAAAGATTCTCTAACTAAGGATCCACCGCAAGATCTTGGAGAATTCTTTCATAAAGCTGAAAAGTTCATCCGATTAGAAGAATCACGAGTCGAGAGTCAGGAAATAAATACCGCGCGGAGCGAAGGAATCCCCAAAGAACAGCCTGTAGTAGACAAAGGAAAGAGGAAACAGGATGACATATATGATGGTCCTGATAAACGGAAGAAATTCCGAGAACCAAGATTCAGGCAATACACAGATCTGACTGCAGGTCTAGAAAGAATTTACACTAAAACTAGGGGGCAACTCCACTATCGAAAGCCACCTATAAGGGATCCCACCGAGCGGGAGCGCAGGACTGGAAAATACTGCCTATTCCATGAGTTAGATGGGCACACTACAGATGAATGCCGCCACCTAAAGGATGAGGTGGAAGAACATGCTTGGGGTGGTAGATTGCCGCAATTTGTCAGAGAACGAACAACGGCGGCAAGACCTGAACAACTACCGCCTCCAAATAACAGGAATGATCCTAGATCGGGATCACGACTCGTCATCCACTGATTGAAGATGGTAAGGCCCAAGTCCAGGATTTGGACTTTGATCGAATGATTTTATTTAGATTTGTTTTCAGAACAAACGGTTACTCCACTTACACATGTACGGGAACTGGAGAGATCCCTAGGCATGTTCTGAGATGGAGATAAACCGATATGCCTGGAGAGGCAATGTTTAGCTTTTTCCTGATGTTTGAGATTGAACATCTAGGACCTGAATTTTAATAAATAAATTAGAACTTCTTACATTAAACCTTTTGACCGGAGATTCAAAGGATGAACATTAAATACCAATATAAACATGATCGCTTTATGACCCTATCCGGAGAGACGGGGTCCGGAGTGCAAGAAGTGAGTTGCTTCGCCGGAGAGCGACAGGATCAACTCACTTAAGCGTTGTTTCCCCTTCACCAGAGAGTGAAAGGATGGGATCCAGCAAGAGCCCGGAGAGGCTATGATCGGTCTCGAATGACCAAGACATCGCTTAATGTTCAGATACACTGAACCGGAGTGCAAGAAGTGAGTTGCTTCGCCGGAGAGCGACAGGATCAACTCACTTAAGCGCTGTTTCCCCTTCACCAGAGAGTGACAGGATGGGATCCAGCAAGAGCCCGGGGAGGCTATGATCGGTCTAGAACGACCATGACATCGCTATACGTCCTTACCGGGACCAGAGTGCAAGGGATAGAAGGCAGCGCCGGAGTGCAATAGGATCTTTCTATTCAATCACTAAGTCTGGAATGGACTTAGTAAGGGTACAGAGTAGCCAATAATAGTCCGGAGAGACTACAAAACTTCATTCTCAACTTCTACGGAAAGAACGAATGCTGACTCGGATTCGAACAGCCACAAACTTGATTGATAATACTACAGCTATGAATGAAACATGAATTTACTACTCTCGATTAAAGACCGTTCAAAACATACCTTTTATCAAAAAGGCATGTTTTGGGGGGCAAAGTGTTATCCCAACTTTTGGAAAAGTTGAGATACCCAAGTTTACTAAAAATCAATGATTACTATTCTCGAATGTCGACCGTGCATTGCAGGATAACCATGGATATCGATGAATTTTGTCCGAGTCCAGATTGAGCTACAATTGATAGGACATGACAAGAAAGATCATAGTAGTCCGTATCTCAAATTTCAAGTCAATCCTAGGTCGTATGCTCAAGTTATGATGGATTCGAGTTGAGAGAGATGAACCTTGCTTGGTCCGAATCCATCACCCCTTCATTAGTTCGAACCCATCTAGTTCGAATCCATCAGGGCAGGCACCATGTTCAAATCGATAGGCAGAGGTATCGTTCGAATCCATCAGCTAGTGCCTGCCTTGCATCCATCAACTTCGACTCCATCGGCCTCGACTCCATCTGCTTCGAATCCATCACGATGGCCTACCTTCGAATCCATCCAAGTGGCCGCCATCATCCACGCATTGGTTCGAATCTATTCCACGAGACCTTGGTTCGAATCCATCCCATTGGGCCTTGGTTTGAATCCATCGAGGTATTCCTGTCCTCGAATCCCTCAAGAACCACCCTTCGAATCCATGAAGTTCAAGAAGCTTCGACTCCAATTCATAACCATCTTCGAATCCATGGAGCAAAGAACTCTTCGTATCGATCGAACCATGGAACGCCTTGATCGATACGAAGGAACGCACGTTTGATCGAATCGAAGGAGCATACCTTCGAATCCTTCCCTTCGAATCCACTTGGTCAACGCGGCTAAAACCTAGGACTCGACCCATTCAACTCGGAGAGATAAGTGGATCGACACGAAGAACGCACGCCACGTCATCGTTCTCACGCAGTAGCATGGATTCGACCCTATGGATTCGAACCATATCGATTCGAACGCACGCAGTAGCATGTCCACGCCAAGTTTCATCACGATTGGACAATTTCTTGATCGATTCGAACCAAGGGTCGAATCGATCCCAAAGTGGGCCCGGATCTCCAGAACTCAACTGTATGGGCCCCCTCACGTGCCAGAAGCAGTCTACCTAACTTTTAGGAGAAATATCAGCCTCCTACACCAATAAATAGAGCCCCAGGTCATTCAGAAAAGGGATCGATCTCTCTCTTGCTGAATCAGGATTCTAAAGCGCCGAGGCTCTACCACACTCTACTTTGCACTCCACAACTACCGTTGTACTCGAATTTTAGAGCAATAATCCATTGTAATCCGCTATAATCAACTGTTATCAGCGAAGAACATCAATAAAAGTGAAAACCTTTGAAGTGGACGTAGGCCGGAGATAGCCGAACCACTATAAATCGTGTGTTCTTGTTCATAATTTCTTTTTTGTTGCTTAGATCTGTGATTTGTGTTTGAATATTATTGACTTATATTCATACACTGGTGCTTTCACATTCCTTGGGGTTTGTGACCAATTTTGGCACAAACAATATTATCATACATTAAATTCCCATATTGTCAAACTTTATTTTTCATTCCTTTTTGTTCAACCAGTAGTCATTTTATAAATAAAATTAACATTGGATTCATACTTTATTACAAAAATATCTTCAATTCATCTAAATTAATATTTACGTAATATTTAAATATTTAATTTCAATTGATTGCAATTACTCCAATCATTGAATGTTTATTCTAAATAAATTGTTTTTAATTGATTACAATCTTTATACCCCATCCAAAAATTTCAAATAGCATAGTTAATGCTGGTTTTACATTACATTACTTAAATATACTCAACTTTCATTTTTTGTTATGTGTTAACTAAATTTTCCACTGGTATTGA
The DNA here is from genome assembly GCA_030765085.1 of Allium cepa. NCBI lineage: Eukaryota > Viridiplantae > Streptophyta > Magnoliopsida > Asparagales > Amaryllidaceae > Allium > Allium cepa. The sequence goes on along the minus strand of CM060938.1, from coordinate 906,712,680 downwards.
AATTCTTTGCTAAATATACATTTGCAATACTTCCTTTATTGGGATTTCATTCCACTAATTATAGTCAACTTATATTATCATCCCTACCTTTCATTTTAATTTTCAATTCATTCATAAGCCATTAAAAACCCATTATGATGCAGCACACTATGGTAAGTCGCTCAAGCGACCTAGCGGGTTGATAGGTCGCTCAAACGACCTAGTGAATTTTCTGGAATGCAGGAGCAGCGAGCTACGACCTAAAGGGCTACGATCTAGCGAATCATTCCAGAAGCCATTTCTTAAGTCGCAAAATCCTAGGTCGCGAGAAGCCTTAAGTCGCTCAGGACATACTAACGTGTTACGACCTAACTTTGCCGAGCTACGACCTAAGCGAGCTACACCGCATTCTCACATGCCGCTTTCTATAAGTCGCCCATCTTCTTAGATCGCTCCAACCTTAGGTCGCGAGATGTCTTCATATTGCTAAGTCGCGAGCTTCCTTATGTCGCTTCCGGTAGGTCGCTGCCGTGTCTTCCTTAAGTCGCTCCAATTGTTATGTCACTCGAGGCCTCCTGTTGCTGTGTTATGTCGCTTGTATTTGTTAATTCTTATGTTGTTTTGTTATGTCGCAGTGTTTGTAGGTCGTGATGTATTGTAACTCGTGCTGTATTTTGTTATGTTGTATATGTTGTTAAGTCGTTGTTCTTATGTCGTTTGTTGTAAGTTGTAAGTCGCTTGTGTTAGGTCGTTAATGACCCGTGTTGAGTCGTAGGTCGCGAGCACCTGCTATTGAATTGCGTATAGATGTTAGGTCGGTCTGCTGTGAAGTCGGCCGTGTATGTTGTGTTGTAATTTCCCTATAAATAGGGGAGAGGTGTCATTTGTAAGTAGGTTGATTTTTGAATAAACTTTTGTTTGAGTGCTTTGTGCCTCTTTAAAATTGGAAGTTGAGTGTTATCTCCTTTCTCCATCTTCGGTTATTCGAGTGCGCTCGAATCAACGATTTTGAAGCCGATTCACGAAATCTCGTGCGCGAGATCAACTTCGAAGAATCGTAGATCTTCTAACATGGTATCGTGCGCGATCAACGTGTTAAAGATAGCTAGAATCCGGTATCTCACGAGATCAACGGATTTGGGCATTTATCTTAGGTATTATCAATCCAGCGATTCATCTTTGTATCGTTCCATCGTCGTTTGTTCGTTGTTCATTATTTGGTGACAACTTGTTGTCATCCGCTGCGTCAGTTTGGTATCAGAGCCTAAAATTAGCCAATCCAAGCTAAGCCGAGCCTGTGGAGCCAAGAGGAAGAGTTAAAGTTAGATCCGGCTATAAGTTGGAGGCGTGCATCACTTTTGTAGATTAAGGCCGAGAGTAGGAGTTAAGTTCAAGCTGAGAGTTAAAGTTAGTTTGGAGTTTGTTGATGATCATGCTGCCGAGACATGCTAATCGATTTCAAAACGTGGGAGATGTGTATCGAAGACAAGAAGCTGAACAGATGGAGCAGCGTATCAATGAGAAGTTCGATGAAGGTATTGAGAAGTTAGAGAAATTGATGATTGACATGAATTAAGGTCAAAGGAGAAGGTCACCAGTCTCGAAACAAGGAGGAAACAGAGTTTCGACATTGGTTGCGGAAGCGAGGAGGGTGTCACCACAATCTTATCGAGATAGGAGAGAATCATCAGTTTCAATGAGGTGAGAACACCATGAGTACAGAAATGAAGAGATATGAACTCCACGTGAGTTTGGAGATGAGCCATATCGTGATGTTGAAAGACAGAGTAGAAGAGACATGTATGATCGTAGAGATGTTGATGGTCGAGATAGATATCAAAGTACATTTGATTATGATGAAGATGGTGATAGAGGTAGTATTCATTATCAAGATCGAGACCAAGTACGAAGTCAATATCAGGATGTAGAAGATGATCGTCGATGGGAGTCGGTGATGAAAACAGAGATTCCTGAATTCAAAGGGGGAATGAGAGCGGAAGAGTTTCTGGATTGGTTATCAAATGTTAAAGAAATTTTTGACTTCAAGGAAGTACCCGAGCATCGTAGATTAAGTTGGTTGCTACAGGATTGAAGGGAAGAACTATGGCATGGTGGTAACAAACTAAACTTACACGGGAAAGAATGGGAAAGTCGAAGATTGTTTCATGGGAAAAGATGAAGAAGTTGATGAAGGCTACTTTCTTGCCTTATAATTATCAGTCACTTATGTATCAGCGCTTACAGAATTTGAGAAAAGGGACAAAGTCGGTAAATGATTATGCAGATGAGTTTTATCAACTGATTGCGAGAAATGATATCATGGAAACGGAGGAACAGTTGACATCTAGATTTGTTGGAGGATTGAGAATGCAAATTCAGGATATGGTAAATATGTTTGATCCAAGATCCGTTGCTGAAGCACACTAAAAGGCTCTAGCTTGGGAGAAGCAAGGTAGAAGAGGAGGTGGTACACTTACATGTTCGATCAATTAAGTGAAAGGGGCTAGTAGCAATACTAATGTTTCCAAGGCTGTTAGTAAACCGGTTGTCAATGAAGTTGCTAAGACCAAGGTCAACAACAATTTCAAGTGTTATAACTGTCAGGAGTTTGGTCATAAGAGCAATGAATGCCCGAAGCCTAAGAAGCGAGCTTTGGTTGATGAGGTTGAGGATGAGGATGTAGAAATAGAATGTTCCAATTCACCACAAGTTGAGGAGGAAGAAGAATTATTGGCGGGAGAAGAAGGATATTCTTTAATGATGAGGAGATCTTGCTTGACGCCAAAGCAGGAAGAGGTGACTAGCTGGTTGAGGAGTAATATTTTCCAGTCAACGTGCACTATTTTGGGAAGGGTTTGTATGTTTGTTATCGATGCAGGAAGTTGTGATAACATCATCTCTACGGAAGCTGTAAAGAAGTTGACGTTAAAGACAGAGAAGCATCCCAAACCCTACAAATTAGCTTGGTTGAGGAAAGGTGGGGAAGTGAAGGTTAGTTGAAGAGCTTGTGTAACTTTTTCCATTGGAAAGAAGTATAAGCATGAAATTTGATGTGATGTGATAGATATGGATGTATGTCATTTGTTGTTGGGGAGAACGTGGCAATTCAATAGAGTCGTGCAACACGATGGTAGAACTAACTGCTATAGTTTCATGTTCAATGGCACTAGAATCACATTAGTTCCTAAAAAGCGACAATAAGGTGAAAGAAAGTTGGAGGAAATCGAGGAACTGAAGACTCTATTGTCTTTTAAGGAGTTTGTCAAAGAAGTAGAGGATGGGCCTGAAATATTTCTGTTGATTGGACGTGAAAGTAGTTAAACGGTTGAAATTCCTGAGGCAGTTAAGCCAGTGTTGAAGGAATTTGAAGATGTATTTCCTGAAGAATTACCAAAAGAGTTACCACCATTGAGAAACATACAACATCAGATTGATCTTGTTCTACGATCTGTGTTACCACATAGACCACATTATAAAATGAGTCCAAAGGAGCACGAAGAGTTGAGAAGGCAGGTGGAGGAGTTACTTGAACAAGGGCGCATACAAGAAAGTTTAAGTCCTTGTGCAGTACCAGCCTTGTTAGTGCCAAAGAAGGATGGAACTTGGAGAATGTGTACAGATAGTTGAGCACTAAACAAGATTACAGTGAGATACAGATTTCTGATGCCAAGATTGGACGATTTGTTAGATCAGTTGAATGGAGCTGCTATCTTTTCAAAGATTGATCTGAAGAGTGGGCATCATCAGATTCGAATTCGACCAGGGGATGAATGGAAGACCACATTCAAGAAACGGGAAGGATTGTAAGAATGGCTGGTCATGCCATTTGGTCTTTCGAATGCACCTAATACTTTTATGCAAGTGATGAATCAGATCTTTCGACAGTTTATTGGAAAGTTCGTGGTGGTATACTTTGATGATATATTGATATATAGTGGAAGCACAGAAGAACATCTACAACACTTGGGGGAAGTGTTGATGATACTTCTTCAGGAGCAGTTTTACGCAGCAACAAAGAAGTGCATGTTCATGACACCCAGTGTTATGTTCTTGGGGCATGTGTTGTCCAAGGAAGGTATCCATGTGGATCAAGGTAAAGTTGAAGCAATCAAGGATTGGCCACAACCCAGGACTGTAACTGAAGTGAGAAATTTCCATGGGTTAGCATCATTCTACAGAAGGTTTATTCAACATTTCAGTAGCGTGATGGCACCAGTGACAGATTGTATGAAAGGAAAGCAGTTTGTGTGGATTGAAGAGGCTGATTCTACTTTCCAACAGATCAAGACACTTTTGACTACAACACCGATTCTTAGATATCCGGATATTTAGTTACTGTTTGAGTTACATACATATGCATCTATAGTTGGGATTGGAGGAGTGTTAAGTCAAAAGGGTCGTCCAATTGCTTATTTTAGCGAGAAACTTTCTGGAGCCAAGACAAGATACAGTACCCATGACTTGGAGTTCTATGCTATTGTCCAAGCCATAAAGCATTGGAGACACTACTTGTTTTATAAAGAGTTTGTGTTGTATACTGATCATAAAGCATTGAAACATTTGTAGGGATAGGATAAGGTTGCAGCCAGGCATGCTTCATGGATCGCATACTTGCAACAGTTTACATTTGTTGTAAAGCATAAGTCGGGAGTTACAAATCGTGTGGCAGACGCATTGAGTAAAAGAAATCATTTGTTGACTACGATGAGAGTTGAAGTGACGGAGTTTGATGTATTTCCAGAATTGTTCGTTGAGGATCCTTACTTTGCTAAGATTGTAGATGAACTCGAGAAAGGGAAGACGGATGAGTATGTGTTGGTAGATGGTTTTCTATTCAAAGGAAATCGGTTGTGTATACCAGAGTGCAGTTTGCGGATGAAGATTGTGAAGGAATTGCATGAAGACAGACATGTGGGAAGAGATCGTACCTTGCAGTTGATTTCTCAATCATATTTTTGGCCTTCCATGAGGAAAGAAGTTGAAAGATTTGGGCGGAGATGTCACATATGTCAAGTTTCCAAAGGGACAGCTACGAATGCAGGATTGTATATGCCATTGCCCGTGCCTACTAGACCATGGGTTGATGTTAGCATGGATTTTGTTTTGGGTTTGCCAAGAACTCAATGAGGAAATGATTCTATATATGTTGTGGTGGATAGATTTTCGAAGATGGAACATTTCATAGCTTGTAAAAAGACCGCCGATGCAGTCCGTGCTGCTCAATTGTTCTTTAAGGAGGTTTATCGACTACATGAGCTACCTGAGACCATTGTTTCTGACCGGGATACTCGATTTCTAAGTCATTTTTGGTTGATTCTGTGGAAGATGGTTGGGACTAGGCTGAATTTTAGTAGCGCCTATCATCCACAAACGGATGGGCAAACAAAAGTGGTGAACAGATCTTTGGGAAACCTGTTGAGATGTCTTGTGAAGGATAATTTGAAGAGCTGGGATGTGAACTTGTGTCAGGCAGAATTCCAACATAATCATGCTGTCAATCGAAGTACTGGATTCAGTCCGTTTCAAGTAGTATATTCAGCAGTTCCGAAGGGACCGTTGGATTTGTCGATAGTACCACTTCAGAAAGGGGTTGTTAAACGAGCTTGTGATTTTGTGAATGAGCTACAGGAATGTCACAGGATTGTTCATGAACGATTGCTTAAGTCAAATGAGAAGTATAAACAACTGGCAGATAAGAAATGAAGAGTATGTACTTCAAAGAGGTGATTTTGTTTATGCAGTATTGACGAAAGATCGTTTTCCAGTTGGAACATACAGCAAATTTAAAGCTCGAAAGATTGGTCCAGTAGAAATCTTGAAGAAGATTAATGAAAATGCGTATCAGTTGAGACTGCCGGGTCATATCCATACTGTCGATGTTTTCAACGTCAAACACTTGATTCCATATCACGGGGATAAGTGTGTCGACGAAGAGGAAGGTGTGAATACGGGGTCGAATTCTTGTCAACCGGGGGAGGATGATGCAGCGCACTATAGTAAGTCGCTCCAGCGACCTAACGGGTTGATAAGTCGCTCAAACGACCTAGTGAATTTTCTGGAATGCAGGAGCAGCGAGCTACGACCTAAAGGGCTACGATCTAGCGAATCATTCCAGAAGCCATTTCTTAAGTCGCAAAATTCTAGATCGCGAGAAGCCTTAAGTCGCTCAGGACATACTAACGTGTTACGACCTAACTTTGCCGAGCTACGACCTAAGCGAGCTACACCGCATTCTCACATGCCGCTTTCTATAAGTCGCCCATCTTCTTAGATCGCTCCAACCTTAGGTCGTGAGATGTCATCATATTGCTAAGTCGTGAGCTTCCTTATGTCGCTTCCGGTAGGTCGCTGCCGTGTCTTCCTTAAGTCGCTCCAATTGTTATGTCGCTCGAGGCCTCCTGTTGCTGTGTTATGTCGCTTGTATTTGTTAAGTCGTATGTTGTTTTGTTATGTCGCAGTGTTTGTAGGTCGTGATGTATTGTAACTCGTGTTGTATTTTGTTATGTTGCATATGTTGTTAAGTCGTTGTTCTTATGTCATTTGTTGTAAGTCATAAGTCGCTTGTGTTAGGTCGTTAATGACCCGTGTTGAGTCGTAGGTCGCAAGCACCTGTTGTCGAATTGTATGTTGATGTTAGGTCGGTCTATTTTTAGGTTGGCCGTGTATGTTGTGTTGTAATTTCCCTATAAATAGTGGAGAGGTGTCATTTGTAAGTAGGTTGATTTTTGAATAAACTTTTGTTTGAGTGCTTTGTGCCTCTTTAAAATTGGAAGTTGAGTGTTTTCTCCTTTCTCAATCTTCGGTTATTCGAGTGCGCTCGAATCAACGATTTTGAAGCCGATTCACGGAATCTCGTGCGCGAGATCAACATCGAAGAATCGTAGATCTTCTAACACGGTATCGTGTGCGGTCAACATGTTAAAGATAGCAAGAATCCGGTATCTCTTGAGATCAACGGATTTGGGCATTTATCTTGGGTATTATCAACCCATCGATTCATCTTTGTATCGTTCCATCGTCGTTTGTTCGTTGTGCATCATTTGGTGACAACTTGTTGTTATCCGCTGCGTCACATTATTACCTAGTATTACCTTAAACCCATCCTAACATAATATTTAATTCCATTTATTGCAACAGGTTTCAATTAATAGTGATTGCGCTAAATTATTAATGTTATTGCATTAATCTACCTCCAATTACAATTAATACTCTTAATAAATTTATTACACCAATTACTACCTTATAACTAAATGTACGTTACTATTTTAATTTTACATACAACCTTTCCGTTATTTTATTAATTATCATTAAAGTTCATTTAATTATCTTTATTGGTCATTGGTGAATTTACTGGTAACAAAACTATTTGTCACCATTATATCTTTTATAATACTGGTATATTCATTCCTCCTAACCCATTACCATCTATTATCTTATTACTTTACACATTTAAATAAATTCATTAATTTTCATACCTATTAATTATTAACCTAAATTAGCACTGTTACTTTTAAATTTACTTATTAGCTTACAACAAGTGCTACCATTAGTCCGTACACTTATCCATTCCATTTCCATTCATTATACGTTATTTTATTAGCAAGCCAACGTTTTAAATTATAAATTTACCCTTTTATATCCCATTATAAAGTTAATGCATACATTAATTAAGATTTTAAATCAAATTAATCATTTCACCTTGGTAACATTCTTTTATTACAATAAGAATAAAATTTACATTAAATTGTTTCACTTATTAGAATTACATCCTAATTATTAACAATTAACTTACCAATCTTATCCAAGTTATTATTTACATTAATAATTCACTAAATTTTTATTTCCTTCAACATTAAGTTACCAAAATCTTCTTAAATTAAGAAATTTAATTACCGAATTTTACGGGTCGTTACACCATCTTTGAAATAATGTTAAATTGTTCAAATTTCTTTGGAATGCTTTATTATTTACTTAAAAATATTTATTAAGGATTTGGGAAAGAATTGTTAAGTTTCAACCTTTATTTCAAAAGTTACTGAAAAGCGTTGCGGAAAGTGTTGCGAATAGTGTTACAAAAAGTGCTTTAAAAGCTATATTCTTCAAAACAACTTTTATATCATTTAGAAAACCATATTTTCAACTTAAATCACTTTTAAAACATTTCAAAATATTTTTAGAATTTATTTCATACTTTTAAAACGATTATTTTATCAATTTTCAACTTTGGCATTTTAGTGCAAAAACTAGATTTTTCTTGAAAACTGATTTTGCCATATTTCAAAATGTATAAGATGAAATCTTGACTTTCTTTTTTATATGAAAGATATGGATATAAAGATTCAAAAAATTCTTACTTCGAAGAATTTCAAACTATATTCCACTTCGTATGTTCATTTGAACTTTTGACGCGAAAACACGAACTACTGTTACGCGACGCGTCAAAATTTAGGCGTATTTTGAGAGTCATATTCAAACTTTGTCGATATAAGTTTAAACACTTAGGAATCATTTTTAAATCATATTCAAACATTTTTCAAAGGTATAAATGATTCCACATCACATTTTATTTCTTTTGGAAAGTGATTTCCATGTGATTGTACGTCGTGTAAATCCGTGACTTGTTTCAATATTTTCGTGTAATAAACAACATATTGAAATTAATATCATAACCCAACATCCAAATAAACATATCATAACATCATAACGGCAATCCCGAATGAAATGAAATGCATAATAACTTGCAGTTTATACAATATAAAATAAAGCATCCATTCATCCAATATCAACCATAAACCATTTATCACAATCATCATCAAATTCAACAATAGCATCAATATAGAATGGGTAATAAACAACAGGTATTCAATAGCAGTTTATATTCAATAACAAATTAAATAACGGTTTAACTGGCAGTTTATATGCAATGAATAATTAATTAACAAAGTAACTGGCAGTTTAAATGCAATGAATAAATTATATAGCAGTCTAATTTAAATAAATGAATTTAACTGAGAAGATGATTAAAAATATGTCAAACAAGCATAAATAAACTTTAAATCACATCATATATCAATTTAACAAACATAAGAAATTTAGAAGTTGTGAGTGGGTTAAAACACTTACCTTTTGAATTTAAATTGAATTTAAATCCTGTTTGCGTAAAAAATGGACGCAAACACCCAAAGTCGTATGAGTTGGTTGATTTTATGTTGTTCTTAGTGATTTGGGTGATTTATGCAAATATATAATAAGCAGGGACTAAACTGTAAAAGACACACAGATTTATAGTGGTTCGGCCAGAACGTGCCTACGTCCACTTTATATGTTATTCTCCTTTTTTCCTTCAGATTACAAGTACAAAGCTTTGATTACAAGTATCTAAAGTTGTTTGAGAGTTCCTTCCAGACTTGAGCTCTCAAACTTGTCTCCCATTGTTGTACCCCTGCCCCTCTATTTATAGAGTGAGGCTGGGGGCAGGGGTCTTGGATGTTTATAGCTGCTGGTGGGCTTGGGCTGATGCAATCTGGACTGGAAACTTTGGTTCGGCATTCTTTGGTTCGGCCGTGCTTGGAGAGAAGGATGGAGTGTGGTGATGGTCCGGTGGAGCTTGGGTTCGGCGATGGATGGTTCGGTAGTGATAGGAAGGGGATGGTTCGGCAGTCACCAGGCTCGGTGGCATGTGGTTCGGTGGAGCATGGAGGTGGAGTTTTGGTTCGGCATGGCTTGGGGGTTGTTTGGCTCGGTACTACCGAATGGATCTTGTTGGGAATGCCGAATGGGAATGCCGAATGGGCTTGTGTGTTGGAGATGCCGGATGAACCAGGGCATGCCGAATGGGATGAGTGCCGAATGGGTTCTTGTATGGTTTCGCCGAATGAACTTTTGCGCTTGAATCATGAATCCCTGGCTGCTGTACGCTTGCTTGCTTCTTCTTCGTGGTGGAAGTGCACACAACATTGATATTCCAGTTTTGACCAAAAAATGGGATAACAAATCCAATTTAAATTCAAAAATTTGACCATCTCAAAATTCGTCCAAACCAGCGTCATCAAGTATGGAATTTCAATATGATCCTAACAAAAGAAACCGCGCGTAAATCGGACACCGTATGAGAAAGTTATGACGATAAATGTGATTGAAATTTCAATTTTAAAATAAAATAAAAAAGAACACATTTCACTCACCCAAAATAAATCGCCACGTCACCCTTTCTCTTCACGTAGCAACGAGGACGCACGCACCCGCACATTCGAACGCGAGAAACCCTATGTTTTGAACCACAAAACGCGCCGCCACAACCAAATCATGTTTGCGCCGTGCCACCGCAGACGAGACGCCGACCTCCCCCAAGCCTTCCCCCACGCACGATCATCACCATCGTCGCCCAATTTACTCTACCGCCGCCATTTCCTCCTTGACCTAATCGAATTTTTGCGGCAGATCCGACCGTCAATTCGATGAATGAACACCACTGATGCACTCTCTGTCGTCCACTCTATAATACCCAGAAATGGTTTCCCGATTAGACGAGGTTCGTCGTCGAGCGGTGAACGGCCGTAACTCCTTCGATTTTTACAGATCAGGCGATGAACCAAAACGAAAAATGAATTATGGATCTGAGATGCATACATCGAGAGCTTCGACATATATTTTTTCAAATTTTTTTTAGGAGTTCGAAATTTCACTGATTTTTGAATTGCAATTGATATTAGGCATTTGTCTGCTATTGAAATGAGGAGCTGAAAGAAATTTTATGCGCAGACAAATGATATATAGAGGTGGGCTAGGGTTTATGATTGGGTATTTATAGACAAGGCTAAAACAGAATGGATCGGATCGATTTGTAAACGTGTTGAACGATAATTGGCCCAATATAACTATCCTGACTCGGCCTTTGGAAATCGGCACCAAATACGACACCCGTACACAAATGCCGCAGATCCAAACATCGAATCTGGTTCATCGGAGCTTATAACACCATTAAGTAAAATACAGCGGAAGAAAAAGAATATACCAATATATACAACATTGATACAATATTCAAATACAATATCAGATACAACTGAATGATATAATGAATATCTATATACATCAGAGATATGATACAAGAAATAGCAGCTGAAAGAAAAAGATAACACCAGCAGTGGATAATCTCCATCTCCAAGGCACCGATCCAGAAATAGCTCGAACTCCCGATAACGATGCACAAAGATAAGCAAGTGCAGTCCATATCCAAAGACTGAACTAACTCCAGATAATCTACTAAACCTGACTATCTGAAAAAACCCAACTCTAGACTGCCAGTGTAGAAAAATTGTGGGCACCCAGAGTTTAGGAAAGGAACAATAAACTCCAGGTAAGTCATGGGACTGGTATGAGTAACAAAAACAGTTTGTCTTTTAAAACAACAACAAAAGAATTTAAATAATTCGCAATGCTTTTTGGAAAATGAAACTACCATAAGGCCTCTCGCCACACACACAATGCAAACGCAGACTTGGAGGAGATTTCTCCTTATGATAGTCAAACATGCTTGATAAGAGAAAATTTCTTTTCAATATTATTACCAGTGCATAGTGCAGGAAACATTTTGAAAGTATAATATTAATCTTAGCCAGCAACCATTATATTATGCCTATTATAGCTACCTCCTGAGGAGGCAGGTTATACAATTGCAATCGTAAAGGGCTCGTATTGTTTTGTTTGGATTTCCAACAAATGGTCGGGCTATGGAACTTCCCACTATCAATGGGATCGCCTCTGGAGGGACGTCCCGAGAACCTAACCGGATCTTTGCCAACAAAAGGCCGGGTTACCTCTGTAACTAGGTAACTACTACTCGAGCATGCCATCCGCCGGTCCTTTGGGACCTTTATCCGAGGCGCCTCTAACCCACAAAGCAACAACCACACAGAAATGGGATTGAAGCCCACCACATAGGTAAATATATGGGATCCATACCATGATACCACCCTTTACCAAAAGGGAATGACACACCCTAAAGGGCGCGACCCTCATAACCTTGCCGCATCTTTCCTGTTTCGACCATTTCCGGGGAGTGAGATCCTGATGCAGTCTCGTCCAAAAAGCTACGCTTTACACAAAAGCTATGCTTTGATCACAAATGATCAACAAATGATCATCAACACACAGTATCACTTAGCATGTCACACTACCAAATTGGGAATACATCACCGATAACCCTCAACTACAAAACCTCTGAGCTCGTACGTCTCAAAGAAGGGTGCTAAGATAAGAGAATAAATTCTCCGCCACCAACAGATATGTATTTGAAAGAAATCCGCTTTGTATCTCAAAGTGTAGTGTCAGACATATAACCGTACAAGTCTATTCCAGGTTCGAACAGAACCGAAGGCACTTTCGAAGAAGCCCTTGCAAAATCCGGATAATTCCTAATCACGTCCGGACTTTCCATCACATATGGAGATCTCTATACCGGAGATCAGCCAGTGCAGAGACAACTGACGAGTTGTCCTTTCATTTTCGAAAATGTACGGTCTTCACCACCGGTCTTCAAATGCTATCCATATCATCGTATCATTATTCGGAATGGGTTATATGACACAAGGTCCTCTCCCGGCTAAACCGAATAATGGGCGCAATATTTTAAAACATATGGACATGGGATTTCAGTTAAGTCACCACTTATTACCCAAAACCTTTCTTCAAATGGTTTAAACAAATTACCATTTCAAATCTTTAAACAAAAAGATTTATTTCACAAAGTTCACCCAGTTTCACAAAGATCCATTTACGGATTTCAAAGCAATTCCCATTTCAATTAGGATTAACTCATTTAAATCTTTAGTTACAAAGATTTAAATTACAGCTTTCAAACCGTTTCCATAGCTTAGTAATTATTTTCATTTCAAACTTAAAATCCTTTAACAAAATTTGGAAGTCCATTTCTTATGTGAAAGCTTTTATTATTTGGACACAAATAGTTTTCGTTTCGGAAGAATCCAATTATATTCGCACGAGTTAAAGCCTTTGAATTAAATTCAAATTCCTAATCAATACATTTGAAATGGTTTAACCTATTTATAACTAGTATAACATCTTTAATCCCTAGTTTCAAATCATAGAATTTAATTTCAAATTTTGAATTCAAATTTAAATCAAATTATTTAAACCTCAAAACGTAATCAAGTTATTTTAAAATAAATTTTATCTTGAAAATTTCATTTCAAAAGCTTTTCACATTTAACCCGATTCCATTTCCAAACCATTTGAATTCAAAATGCATCTTTTAAATAAAAAACGTTTAAGTTCAAAATATCTGTGACTTAACCGATTTCCTCGTGAAATCCATATTTGTGTGCGTATAGTGTAGTCCAGGGGTTTAACACAATAGCGCAACAACATCATCATTACAGATCAAAACACAGAAATATAGTCGATAAGCGGTATCAACTATAACGCATATCTTTCATACATAGATCACAGATAATATACAATGCATAACAAATAAATGAATAAAATACACAGCTTAATCCACAGAACAAAATATCACAGATCAGATAGGACAATCAATTCAAGGCATCTCATACAATACAATCATTCATAAGTAAGGTCAAACAATCAATAAACATTTATAAGAAGGATTAATTAATTGTTTAATCCTAATTAATTCAATTTATTTCCAATTAAATTAATTAATTATTAATTTATTATCCAATCCTGATTTATTAATTACAAATCATTTGATATAAATTAATTTATCAAACACTTTAATTAATTAAATTATTCTTAATTAATAAATTATTCTTAATTAATCACATTGATTAATTTAACCTCTAAACCAATTACATAATTAATTAACCCCTTAATTAATTATTTTAAGAAATTAAACCTTTAATTACTTACCATAAAGTATTGCACTTACACAGTTTCATAAATGATTATCATTAATTAATTAATCTAATTAATTGTTAAAATTAATCACATTAATTAATTATTTAAATAATCTTAGTTACTCACCTTCATTAACTAATAATAATTCTTTAATTACTTTGCTAAAGAAATTACTTACATTAATCATCATTAATTAAAATTGATTAACCATTAATAACACATTAATTAATCCTAATTATTTAATTAAGTGTTAATTGTAACTTAATTAGTTCTTAATCATGATTTCATTATTCCTTAATCATTAATTAAAATCTAATCCATGAATATTAATTAACTTACACCTTTAAAATGAATACCAATTTATCTTTAATAAAGTTTAAAACTAATTTTTAAAACCTTTGAATTCACATGTTAAATAATACTTTGGTTATAAAAGAAATTCAAAGAATAAAAATAAACTTCTCTTTAAATTAACATATTAAAGGATATTTAATCATTTAACTTATTTAACATTAAATTTATAAAACTTAGTTTTATTTCAAAACCTAGAATTTCAATTTAGATTCAAATCCAGGTTTTCAAGTTTGATTTAACTTGTTTTAAATCTTTCCTTTACAAATTCCAAATCCATTTTAAATTCAAATCTTTTGACACTTAGTTTCTTAACAACTTTTTAGTTATTAAAACAATTTAAATTTAAAACATTATTTCCAAGCTAAGTTTTCAAACTGACCTGAACTTTGGTTTTAAAACTTATTTTAAGCTTTGCCTTATAATGCGAAATGTTAATCTTAAAATTTCAAAGCAAAACAGATCAGGTTTTTTTTTCAAAATCTAAACCAAATTTATACCCAAATCTCTGCAACCAAAACCCAAACAACCTTCACCAGAACAATATGCTGTGCACATGCACCCACGACGCCGCCCTCTCTAATCTACTCTGATGACCCCTACACGTCGCCGATTAACCACGTACCCGATCACGATCATCGCATCGCCACCAAAAACTCAAAATTCGAAATTGAGTTCTAGAATCAAACCTGGAACTGATGTCTGGAACATCACTCAAACCTGGAAAACGACTCGCACACGAATCTCCGACCACTGGAGTGCCTCCACCTTCGGCCACGGCTTCATCCACGTCCTAGCTACCTATTCCCGAAGTTTTATAGAACTCGATCGACCATAGGAGATATGCCGATCAAAAATTCAAGAACACCCAAAACTAGGGTTACTGCCTAACTCGATCAACCACCACCGCCACATTGATTTGCTCCACTATCAAGCATTTTTCCCTAACTTCACAAACATCCTTGCATCACCACAGCAAGTTACAGCCTTCTAGATCCTCGAGATCACCAGAATTACCCTAAAACTCAAATTGAGTTCAACCCAGAGATACATCTTCAACCCAAATTAAAAAATCTTGATTTATGTTTTAAAAATCTAGTTTTTGATTTAGAAATCATTTTATAATCCTAAATCATGATTTACAAAGTTTTGATTTTTAATTTATATTACATTTCCTCCGTTGTTCTTGATTTCCAGAATCAATACAAAATATTTTTAACATAAATAAATCTCTAAACATAAATCCATGATATAATAGACATATCCTGTTTATATTCCAAATCTTAATAATGATTGGATTTAAGAGATAGAGTATTTTAAATTAAATACTGAGTTTGAAATGAAATCAGAGGTGTTTCCAACGTTAACAGATGTGCACACATCCACATTCATATATACATGCAAACTTACTCATTTATATATCCACACAAACCATAATTATCACAGGCATCAACATGCAATTCAATTCATATTTATGCTTAAGTATTTTAAGAAAAAATGTTACCCACCTTGATTTCCAGAAGAATGAACAGAGTTGCTTCAATCTGGAACAGGATTTGAAATTTCAAGCTGAAATCTTCTCCTTTGATTCTCTGGTTTGTATGAAGTTGTATGTTGATCAAGTTGGGATTTTGTTTAAGTTTTTTGATGGTGCTTGTTTTCAGATTTCCTTAGCTAAGAATGAACGAACTAAATTGAGAAGCTTGATATAAATAAAATGAGTTACAGGATGATCATATATTTGTACAGGGTGATTTATTTTTTTTCTTTTTAGTATAATATAGGATCAGAGATTTTTTCTTTGCTTTTCTTGACTAAAGATTTTTTTTCCTAAAATGGAGGCTGAAATGAACTTTGCTACTTCGACTGATATGATTTTGTATAAGTTGAGGTGATATGAATTAGTACATATGTCTCTTTTTTAGTTTACATACATTATCTCCTTTGATCTTTTGTATGAAGATATTTTTGGTTTTTATTTTTTCCTTACTTGCCTAATTCATTCTTACATTTTTACTTATCAATTCTTTGACTCAATAGATTTCATTTCTGCTGACAATATTTTGTTTTGTATGTGCTAGAGATTTTTATTCAAATGGTGGCTGATATGATAAAATTTGTGCTGCATTTATTATGTTTGTCTTGTTTTATAAGCTAGTACATATCTTTCTTTTGTCATGTTCAACCTGATTTTGTTTTGTGAGCACGTTTCATATATAATTTGTCTTCTTACTTTGTAGTATAAATGAATTTCTAAAATTAACATATCGTTTGAATTGATTTATGTATTTATTTTATAGTTTACATAACTAAAATTTTAAGATATTTATTTTATTTCTTTTTGGACTATCCAACATTTAATTTACTTATCTATTATTATTTATTTTCATACTTATATTAATTACATAGTTTCTTGTGTTAATACATATTTTTATAAATTCAAATTATTTTTAAACCATTTACTTAAAATTTAAATTCAAAATCCAATATATATAAATTCAAAATCCAATATATATAAATTCAAATCTACGCATATATACATATATATAAGATTTCAATTTCGATGAGTTAACACCTATTTCAATTTGGAGAAATTTAAATCGATTACCAATTAATTTCACAATTTTTATTCAAAAATTAAATTAATTATCAATCTAAACTTAGTTAAAATCCGGGATCGTTATAGATTCCCCCCCTAAGAAATTTCATCCCCAAAATTTGCCAAGGAGATAAGAAGGATAAATGAAGAATGTTTCATCAAATCAAACTTAATATCTATTCTGCATTTGGCTTACCAAATCAGAATATCAATAATAGATACAAGAACGAATCCATTTAACACTTCACAAGATATTCGGGTTATCCGGATGTACGAAGTATGTAGGGGCATTGGTTAGTCCGTAGGGATAACTAACCATTCGTAGAACATATCCGGACCCAAAAATAGACAGATATATGGATACAATTTCAAAACTTTTAGTTTAGAAACTAAAGTATACCTATCAACCATAGCAATCAAAGCAACCAATTTATCCAAGCAAACAATTCTGACCTATTTGGAGTTTATGTCCCATGCAAATATATCAAATCTTCTTCCTAGAGCTGCCAGGAACTATCGAAGTATTGAAAAGACGAACCAAAGGGGATTGATAGAGAAAGATTGTTTCCACTGTCGTAGGGTATTGACCATTTATAGTGGTACTCCCTGGTCCCCTATCTCGTTCTCTTCTTGCACTCATACTCGCAATCAGTGGATAATAAGAGAATTTACTGAGGCATATGGACGAATATCTTAGGGATACGCTCATTCTAGGGTATACTTTACCCTATCTCTAATGAGCTACCTAATGTGTTATACTCCTGAGCTAAAGTTTTAACCCTCAGCTCTGATACCACTTATAACGATCCTGACTCGGCCTTCGGAAATCGGCACCGAATACGACACCCGTATTCAAATGCCGTAGATCCAAACGTCGAATCTGGTTCGTCGGAGCTTATAACACCATTAAGTACAATACAGCGGAAGAAAAAGAATATATCAATATATAAAACATTGATACAATATTCAGATACAATATCTGATACAACTGAATGATACAATGAATATCTATATACATCAGAGATATGATACAAGAAATTGTAGCGGAAAGAAAAATATAACACCAGCACTGGATAATCTCCATCTCCAAGGCACCGATCCAGAAATAGCTCGAACTCCCAATGACGATTCACAAAGATAAGCAAGTGCAGTCCATATCCAAAGACTGAACTAACTCCAGATAATCTACTGAACCTGACTATCTGAAAAACCCAACTCTAGACTGCCCGTGTGGAAAAATTGTGGGCACCCAGAGTTTAGGAAAGGAACAATAAACTCCAGGTCAGTCATGGAACTGGTATGAGTAACAAAAACACTTTGTCTTTTGGAACAACAACAAAAGAATTTAAATAATTCGCAATGCTTTATGGAAAATGAAACTACCATAAGGCCTCCTGCCACACACACAATGCAAACGCAGACTTGGAGGAGATTTCTCCTTATGTAAGTCAAACATGCTTGATACGAGAAAATTTCTTTTCAATATTATTACTAGTGCATAGTGCAGGAAACATTTCCGAAGTATAATATTAATCTTAGCCGGCATAGGTTCCATTATATTATGCCTGCTATAGCTACCTCCTGAGGAGGCAGGTTATACAATTGCAATCGTAAAGGGCTCGTATTGTTTTGTTTGGATTTCCAACAAATGGTTGAGCTAAGGAACTTCCCACTGTCAATGGGATCGCTTCTGGCGCAACGTACCGAGAACCTAACCGTATCTCTATCAACACAAGGTCGGGTTACCTCTGTAACTAGGTAACTACTACTCGAGCATGCCATCCCCCGGTCCTTTGGGACCTTTATCCGAGGCGCCTCTAACCCACAAAGCAAAAACCACACAGAAATGAGATTGAAGCCCACCACATGGGTAAATATTTGGGCTCCATACCATGATACCACCCTTTACCAGAAGGGAATGACAAACCCTAAAGGGCGCGACCCTCATAATCTTGCCGCATCTTTCCTGTTTCGACCATTTTCGGGGAGTGAGGTCCTGATGCAGTCTCGTCCACAAAGCTACGCTTTACAAGAAAGCCATGCTTTGATCACAAATGATCAACAAATGATCATCAACACACAGCAACACTTAGCATGTCACACTACCAAATTGGGAATATATCACTGATAACCTTCAACTACATAACCTCTGAGCTCGTACGTCTCAGAGAAGGGTGTTAAGCTAAGAGAATAAATTCTCCGCCATCAACAGATATGTATTTGAAAGAAATCTGCTTTACATCTCAAAATGTAGTGTCAGACATATAACCATACAAGTCTGTTTCGGGTTCGAACAGAACCGAAGGCACTTCCGAGGAAACCCTTGCAAAATCTGGATAATTCCTAATCACGTCCGGACTTCCCATCACATATGGAGATCTCTATACCGGGAATCAGCCAGTGCAGAGGCAATCGACGAGTTATCCTTTCATTTTTAGAAACGTTCGGTCTTCACCACCGGTCTTCAAATGTTATCCATATCGTCGTATCATTGTTCGGAATGGGTTATATGACACAAGGTCCTCTCCCGGCTAAACCGAATAATGAGCGCAATATTTTAAAACATATGGATATGGGATTTCAGTTCAGTCACCACTTATTACCCAAAACCTTTCTTCAAATGGTTTAAACAAATTACCATTTCAAATCTTTAAACAAAAAGATTTATTTCACAAAGTTCACCCAGTTTCACAAAGATCCATTTACGTATTTCAAAGCAATTCCCATTTCAATTAGGATTAACTCATTTAAATCTTTAGTTACAAAGATTTAAATTACAGCTTTCAAACCGTTTCCATAACTTGGAAATTATTTTCATTTCAAACTCGAAATCCTTTTAACACAATTTGGAAGTCCATTTCTTATGTGAAAGCTTTTATTATTCGAAAACAAATAGTTTTCGTTTCGGAAGAATCCAATTATGTTCGCACGAGTTAAAGCCTTTGAATTAAATTCAAATTCCCAAATCAATACATTTGAAATGGTTTAACCCATATATAATTAGTATAACATCTTTGATCCCTAGTTTCAAATCATAGAATTCAATTTCAAATTTTGAATTCAAATTTAAATCAAATTATTTAAACCTCAAAACTTAACCAAGCTATTTAAAAATAAATTATATCTTGAAAATTTCATTTCAAAAGCTTTTCACATTTAACCCGATTCCATTTCCAAACCATTTGAATTCAAAATCCATATTTTAAACAAAAACGTTTAAGTTTAAAATATCTGTGACTTAACCGATTTCCTCATGAAATCCATATTTGTGTGCAAATAGTGTAGTCCAGGGTGTTAACACAATAGTGCAACAGCATCATCATTACAGATCAAAACACAGAAATATAGTCGATAAGCGGTATAAACTATAACGCTTATCTATCATACACAAATCACAGATAATATACAATGCATAACAAATAAATGAATAAAATACACAGCTCAATCCACAGAACAAAATATCACAGATCAGATAGGACAATCAATTCAAGGCATCTCATACAATACAATCATTCATAAGTAAGGTCAAACATTCAATAAACATTTATAAGAAGGATTAATTAATCGTTTAATCCTAATTAATTCAATTTATTTCCAATTAAATTAATTACTTATGAATTTATTATCCAATCTTGATTTATTAATTACAAATCATTTGATATAAATTAATTTATCAAACACTTTAATTAATTAAATTATTCTTAATTAATAAATTATTCTTAATTAATCACATTGATTAATTTAACCTCTAAACCAATTACATAATTAATTAACCCCTTAATTAATTATTTTAAGAAATTAAACCTTTAATTACTTACCATAAAGTATTGCACTTACACAATTTCATAAATGATTATCATTAATTAATTAATCTAATTAATTGTTAAAATTAATCACATTAATTAATTATTTAAATAATCTTAGTTACTCACCTTCATTAACTAATAATAATTCTTTAATTACTTTGCTAAAGGAATTACTTACATTAATCATCATTAATTAAAATTGATTAACCATTAATAACACATTAATTAATCCTAATTATTTAATTAAGTGTTAATTGTAACTTAATTAGTTCTTAATCACGATTTCATTATTCCTTAATCATTAATTAAAATCTAATCCATGAATATTAATTAACTTACACCTTTAAAAT
The DNA here is from genome assembly GCA_030765085.1 of Allium cepa. Lineage (NCBI taxonomy): Eukaryota > Viridiplantae > Streptophyta > Magnoliopsida > Asparagales > Amaryllidaceae > Allium > Allium cepa. The sequence continues at coordinate 906,691,720 of CM060938.1, read as the reverse complement.
GAATACCAATTTATCTTTAATAAAGTTTAAAACTAATTTTTAAAACCTTTGAATTCACATGTTAAATAATACTTTGGTTATAAAAGAAATTCAAAGAATAAAAATCAACTTCTCTTTAAATTAACATATTAAAGGATATTTAATCATTTAACTTATTTAACATTAAATTTATAAAACTTAGTTTTATTTCAAAACCTAGAATTTCAATTTAGATTCAAATCCAGGTTTTCAAGTTTGATTTAACTTGTTTTAAATCTTTCCTTTACAAATTCCAAATCCATTTTAAATTCAAATCTTTTGACACTTAATTTCTTAACATCTTTTTAGTTATTAAAACAGTTTAAATTTAAAACATTATTTCCCAAGCTAAGTTTTCAAACTGACCTGAACTTTGGTTTTAAAACTTATTTTAAGCTTTGCCTTATAATGTGAAATGTTAATCTTAAAATTTCAAAACAAAACAGATCAGGTTTTTTTTTTCAAAATCTGGACCAAATTTATACCCAAATCTCTACAACCAAAACCCAAACAACCTTCACCAGAACAATATACCGAGCACATGCACCCACGACGCCGCCCTTTCTGTTCTACTCTGATGACCCCTACACGTCGCCGATTAACCACGTACCCGATCACGATCATCGCATCGCCACCAAAAGCTCAAAATCGAAATTGAGTTCTAGAATCAAACCTGGAACTGATGTATGGAACATCACTCAAACCTGGAAAACGACTCGCACACGAAACTCCGACCACTGGAGTGCCTCCACCTCCGGCCACGCCTTCATCCACGTCCTAGCTACCTTTTCTCGAAGTTTTGTAGAACTCGATCGACCATAGGAGATATGCCGATCAAAAATTCAAGAACACCCAAAACTAGGGTTACTACCTAACTCGATCAACCACCACCGCCATATTGATCTGCTCCACTATCAAGCATTTTTCCCTAACTTCACAAACATCCTTGCATCACCGCAGCAAGTTATAGCCTTCCAAATCCTCGAGATCATCAGAATTACCCAAAAACTCAAATTGAGTTCAACCCAGAGATACTTCTTCAACCCAAATTAAAAAATCTTGATTTCTGTTTTAAAAATCTAGTTTTTGATTTAGAAATCATTTTATAATCCTGAATCATGATTTACAAAGTTTTGAGTTTTAACTTATATTACATTTCCTCTGTTGTTCTTGATTTCCAGAATCAATACAAAATATTTTTGACATAAATAAATCTTTAAACTTAAATCCATGATATAACAGACATATCCTGTTTAAATTCCAAATCTTAATAATGATTGGATTTAAGAGATGGAGTATTTTAAATTAAATACTGAGTTTGAAATGAAATCAGAGGTGTTTCCAACATTAACAGATGTGCATACATCCACATTCATATATACATGCAAACTTACTCATCTATATATCCACACAAACCATAATTATCACAGGCATCAACATGCAATTCAATTCATATTTATACTTAAGTATTTTAAGAAAAAATGATACTCACCTTGATTTCCAACAGAATGAACAGAGTTGCTTCAATCTGGAACGGGATTTGAAATTTCAAGCTGAAATCTTCTCCTTTGATTCTCTGGTTTGTATGAAGTTGTATGTTGATCAAGTTGAGATTTTGTTTAAGTTTTTTGATGGTGCTTGTTTTCAGATTTCCTTAGCTAAGAATGAACGAACTAAATTGAGAAGCTTGATATAAGTAAAATGAGTTACAGGATGATCATATGTTTTTACAGGGTGATTTTTTTCTTCTTTTAGTACAATATAGGATCAGAGATTTTTTCTTTGCTTTTGTTGACTAAAGATTTTTTTTCCCTAAAATGGAAGCTAAAATGAACTTTGCTACTTCGGCTGATATGATTTTGTATATGCTGAGGTGATATGAATTAGTACATATGTCTCTTTTTTAGTTTACATACATTATCTCCTTTGATCTTTTTTATGAAGATATTTTTGGTTTTTATTATTTCCTTACTTGCCTAATTCATTCTTACATTTTTACTTATCAATTCTTTGACTCAATAGATTTCATTTCGGCTGACAATATTTTGTTTTGTATGTGCTAGAGATTTTTATTCAATTGGTGGCTTATATGATAAAATTTGTGCTGCATTTATTATGTTTGTCTTGTTTTATAAGCTAGTACATATCTTTTTCTGTCATGTTCAACCTGATTTTGTTTTGTGAGCACGTTTCGTATATAATTTGTCTTCTTACTTTGTGGTATAAATGAAGTTCTAAAATTAACATATCATTTGAATTGATTTATGTATTTATTTTACAGTTTACATAACTAAAATTTTAAGATATTTATTTTATTTCTTTTTGAACTATCCAACATTTAATTTACTTATCTATTATTATTTATTTTCATACTTATATTAATTACATAGTTTCTTGTGTTAATATATATTTTCATAAATTCAAATTATTTATAAATCATTTGCTTAAAATTTAAATTCAAAATCCAATATATATAAATTCAAATCTACTCATATATGCACATATACATATATATAAGATTTCAATTTCGATGAGTTAACACCTATTTGAATTTGGAGAAATTTAAATCGATTACCAATTAATTTCACAATTTTTATTCAAAAATTAAATTAATTATCAATTTAAACTTAGTTAAAACCCGGGATCGTTACACCCAAAAAGCCCGTTCTGACTCCATAAAGAAATTGGGTCAACCCATATATCAAAATAGGTGTTTTAAAATATTTTAAACGCAATGGAAAAGGTTTCAAGTCCAAATTCCATCGTATAAAGAAGTTATGCTAAAAACAATATTTTCCAAGTTGATTCCAATTGATTTCAATTGCATTTATTTCAAGGCTTTTCGAGCCCGTACGATCAAACGACAAGTCTGATCGCCACGAAACTTGAAGTCCTACAAAAATTCACCGTTACGGATCCGATGAAATTTGTTTCGTCGAAATCTGAGTCAGTGGCCAAAATGGCTATTTTTATATTAATTAAATAAATTAAAAATTAATTAGTTAAATCCAACTTTTCAATTTTAACTCTTAAATCGACCAGTTTCATCATTTTAAATTTCATAATCATTCACAATGATTTAAACAGATTTAAATGTAAATTTTGAGTTGATTAATTTATCAATTCCAATGTTAACCTCAATTTCAATATTTAATTTCAATTTCATTAAATTTAGAAATTATAAAATAAAACCCCAAAATCCATTTATTAAATTCTTATCCCTTGTTATTCGAGTCTTATTACAATAAGAATATGGCTAACATTGCTTTTAAATCTTGGTTCTTAATATACTCCCGTTTTAACTTAATTCCAAATTAACGTACTATTTAATTACCTTTAATTTCAATTAATCATATTATCATACATTAAATTTCCATATTGTCAAACTTTATTTTGCATTCCTTTTTGTTCAACCAGCAGTCATTTTATAAATAAAATTAACATGGATTCATACTTTATTACAAAAATATCTTTAATTTCATATAAATTAATATTTACGTAATATTTAAGTATTTAATTTCAATTGATTGTAGTTACTCCAATCATTGAATGTTTATTCTAAATAAATTGTTTTTGATTGATTACAATCTTTATACCCCATCCAAAAATTTCAAATAGCATAGTTAATGCTGGTTTTACATTACATTACTTAAATAACTCAACTTTCATTTTTTTGTTGTGTGTTAACTAAATTTTCCACCAGTATTGAAATTCTTTGCAAAATATACATTTGCAATACTTCCTTTATTGGGATTTCATTCCACTTATTTATAGCCAACTTATATTATCATCCCTACCTTTCATTTTAATTTTCATTTCATTCATAAGCCATTAACAATCCATTATGATGCAGCGCACTATGGTAAGTCGCTCAAGCGACCTAACGGGTTGATAGGCCGCTCAAACGACCTAGTGAATTTTCTGGAATGTAGGAGCAGCGAGCTACGACCTAAAGAGCTACGACCTAGCGAATCATTCCAGAAGCCATTTCTTAAGTCGCAAAATCCTAGGTCACGAGAAGCCTTAAGTCGCTCAGGACATACTAACGTGTTACGACCTAACTTTGCCGAGCTACGACCTAAGCGAGCTACACCGCATTCTCACATGTCGCTTTCTATAAGTCGCCCATCTTCATAGATCGCTCCAACCTTAGGTCGCGAGATGTCTTCATATTGCTAAGTCGCGAGCTTCCTTATGTCGCTTCCGGTAGGTTGCTGCCGTGTCTTCCTTAAGTCGCTCCAATTGTTATGTTGCTAGAGGCCTCCTGTTGCTGTGTTATGTCGCTTGTATTTGTTAAGTCGTATGTTGTTTTGTTATGTCGCAGTGTTTGTAGGTCGTGATGTATTGTAACTCGTGTTGTATTTTGTTATGTTGTTAAGTCGTTGTTCTTATGTCTTTTATTGTAAGTCGTAAGTCGCTTGTGTTAGGTCGTTAATGACCTGTGTTGAGTCGTAGGTCGTGAGCACCTGTTGTTAAATTGTATGTTGATGTTAGGTCGGTCTGCTGTTAGGTCGACCGTGTATGTTGTGTTGTGATTTCCCTATAAATAGGGGAGAGGTGTCATTTGTAAGTAGGTTTATTTTTGAATAAACTTTTGTTTGAGTGCTTTGTAAAATTGGAAGTTGAGTGTTATCTCCTTTCTCCATCTTCGGTTATTCGAGTGTGCTCGAATCAACGATTTTGAAGCCGATTCATGGAATCTCATGTGCAAGATCAACGTCGAAGAATCGTAGATCTTCTAAGACGGTATCGTGCGCGATCAACGTGTTAAAGATAGCTAGAATCCGGTATCTCGCAAGATCAACGGATTTGGGCATTTATCTTGGGTATTATCAATCCATCGATTCATCTTTGTATCGTTCCATCGTCGTTTGTTCGTTGTGCATCATTTGGTGACAACTTGTTATTATCCGCTGCGTCAATTTGGTATCAGGGCCTAAACTTAGCCAATCCAAGCTAAGCCGAACCTGTGGAGCTAAGAGGAAGAGTTAAAGTTAGATCCGGCTATAAGTTGGAGGCGTGCATCACTTTTGTAGATGAAGGCCGAGAGTAGGAGTTTTGTTCAAGCCGAGAGTTAAAGTTAGTTTAAAGTTTGTTGATGATCATGCCGCCGAGACGTGCTAATCGATTTCAAAACGTGGGAGATGTGTATCGAAGACAAGAAGCTGAACAGATGGAGTAGCGTATCAATGAGAAGTTCGATGAAGGTATTGAGAAGTTAGAGAAATTGATGATTGATATGAATCAAGGTCAAAGGAGAAGGTCACCAGTCTCGAACCATGGAGGAAACAGAGTTTCGGCATCGGTTGCGGAAGCGAGGAAGGTGTCACCACAATCTTATCGAGATATGAGAGAATCATCAGTTTCAATGAGGCGAGAACACCATGAGTACAGAAATGAAGAGAGAAGAACTCCACGTGAGTTTGGAGATGAGCCATATCATGATGTTGAAAGACAGAGTAGAAGAGACATGTATGATCGTAGAGATGTTGATGGTCGAGATAGATATCGAAGTACATTTGATTATGATGAAGATGGTGATAGAGGTAGTATTCATTATCGAGATCGAGACCAAGTACGAAGTCAATATCGGGATGTAGAAGATGATCGTCGATGGGAGTCGGGGATGAAAACAGAGATTCCAGAATTCAAAGGGGGAATGATAGCGGAAGAGTTTCTGGATTGGTTATCAAATGTGGAAGAAATTTTTGACTTCAAGGAAGTACCCGAGCATCGTAGAGTTAAGTTGGTTGCTACACGATTGAGGGGAAGAGCTATGACATGGTGGCAACAAACAAAACTTACAGGGGAAAGAATGGGAAAGTCGAAGATTGTTTCATGGGAAAAGATGAAGAAGTTGACGAAGGCTACTTTCTTACCTTATAATTATCAGTCTCTTATGTATCAGCGCTTACAGAATTTGAGACAAGGGACAAAGTCGGTAAATGATTATGCAGATGAGTTTTATCAACTGATTGCTAGAAACGATAGCATGGAAATGGAGGAACAGTTGACATCTAGATTTGTTGGAGGACTGAGAATGCAAATTCAGGATATGGTAAAATGTTTGATCCAAGATCCGTTGCTGAAGCACACCAGATGGCTCTAGCTTTGGAGAAGCAAGGTAGAAGTGGAGTGGTACGCTTACAAGTTCAATCAATCAAGTGAAAGGGGCTAGTAGCAATACTAATGTTTCCAAGGCTGTTAGTAAACCGGTTGTCAATGAAGTTGCTAAGACCAAGGTCAACAACAATTTCAAGTGTTATAACTGTCAGGAGTTTGGTCATAAGAGCAATGAATACCCGAAGCCTAAGAAGCGAGCGATGGTTGCTGAGGTCGAGGATGAGGATGCATAAATAGAATGTTCCAATTCACCACAAGTTGAGGAGGAAGAAGAATTATTGGCGGGAGACGAAGGATATTCTTTAATGATGAGGAGATCTTGCTTGACGCCAAAGCAGGAAGAGGAGACTAGCTGGTTGAGGAGTAATATTTTCCAGTCAACGTGCACTATTTTGGCAAGGGTTTATAAGTTTGTTATCGATGCAGGAAGTTGTGATAACATCATCTCTACGGAAGCTGTAAAGAAGTTGACGTTAAAGATAGAGAAGCATCCCAAACCCTACAAATTAGCTTGGTTGAGGAAAGGTGGGGAAGTGAAGATTAGTTGAAGAGCTTGTGTAACTTTTTCCATTGGAAAGAAGTATAAGGATGAAATTTGGTGTGACGTGGTAGATATGGATGTATGTCATTTCTTGTTGGGGAGACCGTGGCAATTCGATAGAGCCATGCAACATGATGGTAGAACTAACTGCTATAGTTTCATGTTCAACGGAACTAGAATCACATTAGTTCCTAAAAAGCGACAACAAGGTGAAAGCAAGTTGGAGGAAATCGAGGAACTAAAGACTCTGTTATCTTTGAAGGAGTTTGTCATAGAAGTAGAGGATGGGCCTGAAGTATTTCTGTTGATTGAACGTGAAAGTAGTGAAACGGTTGAAATTCCTGAGGAAGTTAAGCCAGTGTTGAAGGAATTTGAAGATGTATTTCCTGAAGAATTACCAAAAGAGTTACCACCGTTGAGAGACATATAACATTAGATTGATCTTGTTTCGGGAGTTGTGTTACCACATAGACCACATTACAGAATGAGTCCAAAGGAGCACGAAGAGTTGAGAAGGCAGGTGGAGGAGTTACTTGAACAAGGGCGCATATAAGAAAGTTTAAGTCCTTGTGCAGTACCAGCCTTGTTAGTGCCAAAGAAGGATGGAACTTGGAGAATGTGTACAGATAGTCGAGCACTAAACAAGATTACAGTGAGATACAGATTTCCGATGCCAAGATTGGACGATTTGTAAGATCTGTTGAATGGAGCTGCTATCTTTTCAAAGATTGATCTGAAGAGTGGGTATCATCAGATTCAAATTCGACCAGGGGATGAATGGAAGACCGCATTCAAGACACGGGAAGGATTGTATGAATGTCTGGTCATGCCAATTGGTCTTTCGTATGCACCTAGTACTTTTATGCGAGTGATGAATCAGATCTTTCGACAGTTTATTGGAAAGTTCGTGGTGGTATACTTTGATGATATACTGATATACAGTGGAAGCACAGAAGAACATCTACAACACTTGCTGGAAGTGTGGATGATACTTCGTCAAGAGCAATTTTACGCGACAACAAAGAAGTGCATGTTCATGACACACAGTGTTATGTTCTTGGGGCATGTGTTGTCCAAGAAAGGTATCCATGTGGATCAAGGTAAAGTTGAAGCAACCAAGGATTGGCCACAACCCAGGACTGTAACTGAAGTGAGAAGTTTCTATGGGTTAGCATCATTCTACAGAAGGTTTATTCCACATTTCAGTAGCGTGATGGCACCAGTGACAGATTGTATGAAAGGAAAGCAGTTTGTGTGGACTGAAGAGGCTGATTCTGCTTTCCAACAGATCAAGACACTTTTGACTACAACACCGATTCTTAGATATCCGGATTTTCAGTTACTGTTTGAGTTACATTCAGATGCATCTAAAGTTGGGATTGGAGGAGTGTTAAGTCAAAAGGGTCGTCCAATTGCTTATTTTAGCGAGAAACTTTCTGGAGCCAAGATAAGATAAAGTACCCATGACTTGGAGTTCTATGCTATTGTCCAAGCCATAAAGCATTGGAGACACTACTTGTTTTATAAAGAGTTTGTGTTGTATACTGATCATGAAGCATTGAAACATTTGCAGGGATAGGATAAGGTTGCAGCCATGCATGCTTCATGGATCGCATACTTGCAACAGTTTACATTTGTTGTAAAGCATAAGTCGAGAGTTACAAATCGTGTGGCAGACGCATTGAGTAAAAGAAATCAATTGTTGACTACGATGAGAGTTGAAGTGACGGGTTTGATGTATTTCCAGAATTGTTTGTTGAGGATCCTTACTTTGCTAAGATTGTAGATGAACTCGAGAAAAGGAAGACGGATGAGTATGTGTTGGTAGATGGTTTTCTATTCAAAGGAAATCAGTTGTGTATACCAGAGTGCAATTTGTGGATGAAGATTGCGAAGGAATTGCATGAAGACGGACATGTGGGAAGAGATCGTACCTTGCAGTTGATTTCTCAATCATATTTTTGGCCTTCCATGAGGAAAGAAGTTGAAAGATTTGGGCGGAGATGTCACATATGTCAAGTTTCCAAAGGGACAGCTACGAATGCAGGATTGTATATGCCATTGCCCGTGCCTACTAGACCATGGGTTGATGTTAGCATGGATTTTGTTTTGGGTTTGCCAAGAACTCAATGAGGAAATGATTCTATATATGTTGTGGTGGATAGATTTTCGAAGATGGAACATTTCATAGCTTGTAAAAAGACCGCCGATGCAGTCCGTGCTGCTCAATTGTTCTTTAAAGAGGTTTATCGACTACATGAGCTACCTGAGACCATTGTTTCTGACCGGGATACTCGATTTCTAAGTCATTTTTGATTGAGTCTGTGGAAGATGGTTGGGACTAGGCTGAATTTTAGTAGCGCCTATCATCCACAAACGGATGGGCAAACAAAAGTGGTGAACAGATCTTTGGGAAACCTGTTGAGATGTCTTGTGAAGGATAATTTGAAGAGCTGGGATGTGAAGTTGTGTCAGGCAGAATTCACACATAATCATGCTGTTAATCGAAGTACTGGATTCAGTCAGTTTCAAGTAGTATATTCAGCAATTCCGAAGGGACCGTTGGATTTGTCGATAGTACCACTTCAGAAAGGGGTTGTTAAACGAGCTTGTGATTTCGTGAATGAGCTGCAGGAATGTCACAGGATTGTTCATGAACGATTGCTTAAGTCAAATGAGAAGTATAAACAACTGGCAGATAAGAAACGAAGGAGTGTGGACTTCAAAGAAGGTGATTTTGTTTACGCAGTATTGACGAAAGATCGTTTTCCAGTTGGAACTTACAACAAATTTAAAGCTCGAAAGATTGGTCCAGTAGAAATCTTGAAGAAGATTAATGAAAATGCATGTCAGTTGAGACTGCCGGGTCATATCCATACTGCCGATGTTTTCAACGTCAAACACTTTATTCCATATCACGGAGATAAGTGTGTCGACGAAGAGGAAAGTGTGAATTCGGGGTTGAATTCTTGTCAACCGGGGAAGGATGATGCAGTGCACAATGGTAAGTCGCTCCAGCGACCTAACGGGTTGATAGGTCGCTCAAACGACCTAGTGAATTTTCTAGAATGCAGGAGCAGCGAGCTACGACCTAAAGGGCTACAATCTAGCGAATCATTCCAGAAGCCATTTCTTAAGTCGCAAAATTCTAGGTCGCAAGAAGCCTTAAGTCGCTCAGGACATACTAACGTGTTACGACCTAACTTTGCCGAGCTACGACCTAAGCGAGCTACACCGCATTCTCACATGCCGCTTTCTATAAGTCGCCCATCTTCTTAGATCGCTCCAACCTTAGGTCGCAAGATGTCATCATATTGCTAAGTCGCGAGCTTTCTTATGTCGCTTCCGGTAGGTCGCTGCTGTGTCTTCCTTAAGTCGCTCCAATTGTTATGTCGCTCGAGGCCTCCTGTTGCTGTGTTATGTCGCTTGTATTTGTTAAGTCGTATGTTGTTTTGTTATGTCACAGTGTTTGTAGGTCGTGATGTATTGTAACTCGTGTTGTATTTTGTTATGTTGTATATGTTGTTAAGTCGTTGTTCTTATGTCATTTGTTGTAAGTCGTAAGTCGCTTGTGTTAGCTCGTTAATGACCCGTGTTGAGTCGTAGGTCGCGAGCACCTGTTGTTGAAATGTATGTTGATGTTAGGTCGGTCTGCTGTTAGGTCGGCCATGTATGTTGTGTTGTAATTTCCCTATAAATAGGGGAGAGGTGTCATTTGTAAGTAGGTTGATTTTTGAATAAACTTTTGTTTGAGTGCTTTGTGCCTCTTTAAAATTGGAAGTTGAGTGTTATCTCCTTTCTCCATCTTCGGTTATTCGAGTGCGCTCGAATCAACGATTTTGAAGCCGTTCATGGAATCTCGTGCGCGAGATCAACGTCGAAGAATCGTAGATCTTCTAACACGGTATCGTGCGCGATCAACGTGTTAAAGATAGCTAGAATGCGGTATCTCGCGAGATCAACGGATTTGGACATTTATCTTGGGTATTACCAATCCATCGATTCATCTTTGTATCGTTCCATCGTCGTTTGTTCGTTGTGCATCATTTGGTGACAACTTGTTGTTATCCGCTGCGTCACATTATTACCTAGTATTACCTTAAACCGGATATATGTTTATGTATATAGAAGCAACATATATAACAGCAAACCTAAGCTAACAAATATAAAATATATAAGTAAACTGTACAGTTTAAACCTATTATAGGTAAAGCAAACATGTATGAAACCTAAAGCACATAACCTATTATTCAAATCTGCAATTTTTTTTCTTTTCCAACATGTACAGTGCTCCCTCAATTAATATACTATAAACAATTGTACATATTTACAGGCTGAGAATATAACAAAGAGTCTATCAATAGTAGAAAATACGTATAGCCGTATAACTAAGATTTATATACTAACATATAATATTATACCTTATATTATATAGTACCTCAAGGCAAAAAAGAACGGCCAAGATGCGCACGCACATCAGGGCGGAGGCGGAGGCGGCGAAAGAGGAGAGCGGCGCAGTGGAGGCCGTGGGTAGCCCATTCAGGCGAGGCCGAGGGGAAGAGGAGGTGCCTGAGTCTCAGCCGTAGGTGGTGGTTTGGTTTCATGTAGGGCCAGCTGACATGGAGGAGGTGGAAGTTTCAATGGTGGTGCACAATTTGAGACGAGGGCGGCTGGAGTTCTAGGCGGTAGTGGTGGGTGAGCTCACGTCACTGAAAGTTTGGGTGGCAGTTCGGTTATGGGTAGGGCACGACTTGCAGGCAAAAGGAGGGGAACGAGGCAGTGTCGGTCGGCGCTTGGTCGCACCGACTTGGAAACGAGAAGAGGAGAAGGCGGATGGAGGAAACGGTGGCGGCTAAAGGGAATGAAGACCGTTGCATGGGGTCGGGCGAACGGCAAGCTTTGTTTTAATTTTGTCTTTTCTTGTTTGTCAGTAAATATATGGAGGAAGAGTAAGAAAAAGAATGAGAGGGGTGAGTTTGCGTGTGCATGTGGGAAGAGGTGTTGTGACTTGCGTATATGAAGGAGGAAGGGGAGATCTGTTGCCTTTCACAATGCAAAGTTTCATTCTTTTTTTTTTTCTTTGAAAGATGGATCTGAGATGGAAGGGGATGGTTTTGAAAATATGAACAGGGAAACATGCATGCGCATGTGCTTGCATTTATTTATGATGAATGCACAGACTACTAAAGGAAACTTTGATAACAACCTCCCTACCTCCCTTATGTTCAACATACACGTTTTCATTTCCATACAACTCAACTAAATTATGGAACAGTAAAAGCCTACTGATGAATCCAGAGAATAGTTATAGTAAGTGGCTATTGGTTAGTAAACGGTGGAAAGGAACGGACGCAAGAACCAAAAGGTTCAAAACGTACCGATACGGTGATCCATTTTACCGATTTCGCCGTCCACCGGACGTCCAAACACACATACGAATATACCGTGGAGATCGGCACAACGAGACGGTCAAAACGGTATACGGATATCGGTGGTATGATCGAATTATAAAAAATTCGAATTTTTATACTAGCGGAAAATGCATGAAAATCGTAGAAAAATAAGATCGACGGAGCCAAAAAAATCCGAATTTGGAAAAACGAAAAATAGCGTTTGCTCAGAAGATGATTTAGAATTTTTGTATGTAAAAATATTTAGGTTCCGAAAACATTTTATTTTCATCACTTTTTAACTGATTAAATTGAAGTAAATTTATGCACGAAATAAACTTTCATATTTTCGGACGAAAATTTACCAGTTGCTATGTTTAACTAGATGCATTCCAAATATAAAATTTATATTTCAAAATTTTATCGTTTAAAATCCCACAAAATTTCAATTAACAACGTTATTAAAACCGGTTAAATCTACGGGTTGTTACATTGTTCATCTAGAGGAGGTTCTTCATACACTTCACGTTCATCAGTTGAAGGAAAAATTCTTGAAGTTACAATCTTGGCATAAGGAAGTGCGTTTCTTCGGGCATAGAGAAGGTCTACATATAGAAGGAGTTTGAGAAACGGTTTTGTACATTTAGACTCGTATTATGGAAATCCAAAGACAGGTAGGTAAAGATTAGAGATGTATAATAAATTTAGTTGATAAGAAAGGAAGAAATCACATGGGTATATAATTGCAAAAATTATAATTGTTTCAGATAAGTGGATTTAACGGTGGTACCTTAGAATAGATATAAGCATACAAGAGGAATAGAAACAAAAGACTTCAGTAGGAAAATGAGATTTCCAAGGTTTAGGAATAGTACTCCTAGGGTAGTGAAAAGAAAATCCACCTTATGATTAGCTCAATAAAATATAATTGATAGAATTGAAAATTTTCATATTTCTTTTTAGGAAATAAATATTGGGTTTTTGAAAAATGGTATGAAATTTATATTGGTTTTTTACATGTTGTAAATTTTATTAAAAATGAAATGAATTATAGAGCACATATAGCTCGCTATTTTCTTTGTAAGTAAGAAAAGATTTTAAATATAAAAACATAGGTTGTATTAAGTATCGAAAATATAGGTTACAACATTTATTGTTGTAATAGACGTTTTTGTGGAAAATAAATGGAGCATAGACTATAACACTATTGTTATAGTAAGTGACTCCCAAGAGAAATGGTTTTACATAGTATATGAGATTTATTAGTATTATTTAAATCCATACACTAGTATTTTTGGGTTGTAGTAACGATGTTTTACACAACATCTATTTTGACCCAAAAAATATGTTTTGAAGGTAATTTCTAAGTACAGAAATAAAATGGTTTGTAAAGTACACTTATTATTTTAATAAGTATAAGAAAATGTTTTTTAGTTATGGATATATTAAAACAGTTTTGAAGACGAGTTTTTCTGAAAAAATGGATAAGTTGGATATTAGAAAATATTTATCATGGATAAATATAAACATACTCTAATATATTGGAATGAAAAGAATAATGGTATAATTTTCCACGGAACCAATAAAAATGTTTTGTGTAAGTTATAAGGAATATGTGAAAAAGATATATAAGGTATGGGAAGCACCATATTTTGTACAGCCTATTTCGAAAAATATAAAGTAAATTCCTTATAATTTCATATGAACATGAAATCCTCTTTTAAAAGGTTCATATAAGATTTTATCATTAATAATTTTTTATTAGAGAGAGTAGTTCTAATACATTAAGGTATGAGACCGTTAGGTGTAATAAGAAGATGTTTTGAAAACGCATATGGACATTTTAAAGATATTTTAAAAGAAAAGGGTTTGGTGAAAAAGTAAATAAGTTTTTCAAAATGAAAAACTAAATAAAAGTAAAATTTGAAAATCCAAATTTTTATAGAAAATTGTAAAGGTCTTTAAAAGAAAATGAGGAATTAGTATTAGACTTAGAATTTGAAAGTTTCCCCTGTAGGTTTGGAAAATAATGTAAATTCAAAAGGCTATAAGGATGCAAGTCTAGAAAAATAAAATACCGAGCAACTAAGTATTTTTGAATTTAATACAAACTTGAAAACAACACTTTTAAAGAAAAAAAAATTGGGATTTGATGTTGTAAAAATTTAGAAGCTTTAGTTTTTGAAATAAGATAAATACCAAACCAAACTTTTAATGTGGAGTAGGTAGATCCTAAAGAGTTACGGAAAGAGTGTAAGGCTATATAGGAAATAACAGTAATTACTTTTAAAAGTAATGATTGAAGTTTCCGTGGAGTATATAGGACATTAGTGAGAATATAGGATGGTCGTTTCATGTGTGTAGACTATTGAAGAAAAATAAAGTAGTATTAGTAAGATAGTAAGACACATGTGGTTGAGGATGTGTATTCTTGATTTTGAGAACTTTGGAAAGAGCATCTTCCTCTAGTGGAATTTACGTATAGACATAGTCTTCAAGTTAGCATTGGAATGACACCTTTCGAAGCTCTTTATGGAAGACCTCCCAAGTCGTCTTCGTTGTTGGATAGATTCTACAGAGAGATTGTCTCGGTTCCGTCATGGTTAAAGAGACTTCGAAGAAGATTAATTTGATTAGAAGAAAATTCGTATCTCATATCCACATCTCTTTGATAATAAGTTTTCGAAGTTCCTATTTCCATCTTTATTTTCGAATGAGTTCTTTCCTTTATTATCCTTTGGCAGGGTAGAACTTAGGATTTAACCTATGGATGGTAGGATTTAATGTAAACAAATTATTAGAACATGTTATGTATGATGGACGCCAGTGGCTGCAAGTGTTTGCTGATGGATGCTAGTGGCGGCAAGTATTTGCTGATGGATGCTAGTGGCTGCAAATGTTTGCTAATGGATGATAATGGACGCATATACTTACACTAGGAAATATTATCTCTTATAGATTGGCCTAACTAGTACACTAGAGCATATGCATATGGATGTGTGCGCATTTGCATTTTTATTTTATCTTTCATGGTTGCTATAAATGGATGATTATCACATGACCGTTGCATTTGGATGATGGTTGTAGCACGCATGTAGAACTATCAGTTATCATTAGGGAATTTTACATTCATTTGGATACATGGCACGGACATGATTACATAAAAGAAGGTCAACTGAATCAGTGGACCGCCTAATCTTTTGCATTAGTTAGGACATCAACACTACACTAATCACATAAGTACCATAAATCACATTAGAAAAACTTAAGGACAATGGATGAATGGGTGATGGATCAGCAGTTGGTTGTAGAACTTGAATGAAAACATTTATTTCATTCTTCTATCCTTAGGGATTTCGGTGACGAAATCCCTTAAGGAGCGGAGAATGTGATAACCCAAAATGTAAGCTATAATAATTAATCAATGAATTAATTAAACGATAAAATAACTTTGTGAAATTATCAAAATTGAGCCACATGAGTTGCACCATTGTGTCCGTGGTAATTTTTTGATCAATTTCCATATATAGAACGTCAGAATCCGAGCTAGAATGAAGAAGATATAAATTAAACAAGAAATCAGAAAAGAGAAGGAAAAAAACAAGGGCTAGGTCAACCCCCCAGGTCTACCTAACCACTGCCTAGGTCAACATGCATGTCGACCTAGGAGGGGGAAGGTCGACAGGCAAGTCGACCAGCCCCTATTGATGAACGAAGAATTAAATTCTTCATTTCGTTGCGATTTCTACATGTCATTATGGTTAATTCCTCTCATCTAGTGCATCCGTGCTCTCATCCGACGTCTCCTATCAAGCCTATGACATGATTGCACCAAAATCAATTTCCAAATCCAATGGTCTGCAATCCACAAGCACCACTATAAATAAACCCTAAGCCTAGCTATTTTTCTCATTCTAGATTTTCTCCATTTGTGTTAACCTTCTCAGGCATGATCCTAGAATGAATAATTTTTCAAAGAGAAAGTCATTTTAAATTAAAATATTTAATACCATCAAGTGGATCCAGGAAGACAAAGTGAAGAGCTAAGGATCACAGTCGAGTGATTAGACACTATTTTAGATCTTTAAGTAATTTAAAATAATATGGTTTCCGATAGTTGTAATTTTTCTACGATTTTGAAATAACCTCTTTACTAGTTTAAATTTAGTTTAGATTTATTTTTCATTCTATTTCCTTTTACCTATTCTTTTCACTTATTTGTAGTTAATTACTGTTAATTAAAGTTTTTCCATTTATTTACAGTATTTATAAGTATTTACTGTTATTTACATTGCTTTACATCTTTTCTATGTTTGAGATTTCTTCTACAATTGTCAGTTTCTTTCTATCTTTCCTTCTTTACGCAAGTGGAATAGAATAGATTAAAAACGCGAATATGGACTAAATAATAAGAACACTTAAATTATAGACAACAAGATGTAAAATGTGAAGGCTGTAATAAACTGGACTTGGATTAAATTTAAGCCTAATTATGATGTATAGTTATGATTAAGAAGAGCAAAAAGAGAAAGAAGCTTATTTTTATACTTAGACCTTGAGTTAAGTTAATAAGCACAATTATAACGTAGGTTATAATAAGAATAGAACAGGAAAAATCTTATCTTGAGACTTGAAATAAATTAATAAGCAAAAATAGCAAGGGTAACAGTAGAGGCTTATTTAAACAATTTATACTAATTCAACAAGCAAAGATAAAAGCAGGACTAATACCAACAGCATTCCTTATTTTTTATGGACATGGTGGTCTCACAATAGCCTGAAGCGAGATGAGGGACGATTATGCCGGAATAGTGATAAATAAGTGGTCAATAAATAGAAGTTCAAATCATGGGAATTTGGACAAGGGGCGCAAATAGTTGTTTGACAGCGACCAGTGCCAACAACGTTCCCTATTTTCTATGGACACAGGTGTCTCACCATAGCTTGAAGTGAGCTGAGGGCACACTTATGCTATCTAGGGTAAATAAAAGGTCAAAAGAGAGCAATAGATAGTGTGAAACCAACGGTAGTCGAGTGTGCGGCCTTGGTGCAGGGGATATAATTCGCTATTGAGTTCCAAGCGCTTAGTAGGTGCCTTTCGTAGGCACTGGTGTCTAGCTCACAGTAGACACATTAGTAGAAGGCCGATCAAATTGTAAAATTATGACTTCATCCTAATTAAAGTAGGATTGGGAATTCAGCCTAATCAAAGCAGTTATCTAAGACAAGTGCAAACAATTAAAGTTATTCAATCATATTAATCCAGAAATTGTTAAACCGTATTTTATTCTAGCTTTACCTTTTCTTCTATCTTCCTTACTTTTTTTGTTTATACTAGAACTGTTGCAAAGTCTATTGTTTTTACCTTGCTTAAGAATACTAGTAGTTACTTTCACTCATCAAACTTTTGGTCCGACCCACTCCTCTATTTTCGTCTTTCACTCCATAGGCCAGCAAAGGCAAAGAAGGTAGATAAAGGACTCTTCGAGACCTCGACCATGGAGATTTTCTCATGTATTCCTCTCCTTCATTTTCAGTTTTTAGTTCACTTGATGTATTAGAACTTTTATTTGAGAGGGATAGTTTCTGTACTCTGATTTTTATGTGACCGAGAATATGGTTTTCATAAGACATGTATTGGTATTTTGAGACAACTTGTGTATTTGGTTTTATAACTCTATTTTAAGAAGTTTGATTTTTAATAAGTTACTATTTTAATTGTTTCCGGTGTTTTTATTTAGTCTTGTGAATCTTAGTCTTTGTAAGTTTTAGCCATACCTATAACGAACATCTTTTGTTGTGTCTGTTTTGGTATACTAAGAGGTGTAAGGTGTTTCAACTATCTTCATTAAATATGGTTTGAAAGGAACCAAAAGAATATTCAACCATTTTAATAATCCCCTGATAATCTAACGTACACCATTAAAATTTTCAGTAATTATTGGATCGTAAATCCTAGATATAAATTAGTCAAAAATATATTCTACAAGGATTTTCTAAAAAATGCGAAGAGTCGCATTGATATCTTAAAAGTAAAAATCATTTTTTGCAAGGTTTAAGGTTTCGATGAAATATCAAGATTCTGATTATTCCGTTTCAATGGGAACCGGATCGAAACCAAATCTAAACTCCGATTCAATAAAAAAAACTACCGTGCTTCAAATTATCAAGAAGAAAATCGAACAAAAGAATTAATTTGAGTTTCAAATATACAAATGCTCAAAAAACTGAAATTTTAACGTTGTAACATACAAAATCACGAAATATATAAATGGTATAAATAAAAATATGAAAATGAAGTAATGAATAAGCATTTTTTTTATGTCATAAGTACTTTTAATTGATCGGTATTGTTTTTTTATATTATATTTTCCAGATAGAGATAAATAATGCATTTTGTTTCAAAAAATTAAACAAATGTATGTGTATATATGGAAAGCAATTAAAGAAATACAAAACTGAAACAAGAAACGAAACTACCATAATTTACAAATTAGATCGAAATTCTCAAAATTATAAAAGATCAAAACCGAGCTCTCAAACCTTGGTTTAAATTGTAAATTCAAATAAATATCTCCATGTTATTTATTTAAGTATCTTTTTAAAAGAGAAGCAAATCATAGAAACTCTTAAATAGCGTAAACTGGCTTAGCAACACAGTTTTCAACTGTGTATAGGGAATCAAGACAAGTAAAAGCTTGCTACATCTATTGACGTGAAAAGTTTGCTATATTTTAGCCAGAAAATAGCAGCTTGCAACAAGAAGGGATAGATCCATGAATTTGGTACCTTGGGCTACGACCAATGTGCAATTTTGAAAACAAAAATGTAACCAATTTCATAATCGATCTAAATCAATAAATGTCAATTAACAAAATAAAATGTATCATATGCATTAGAGTTCAAAAGTAAAAATATAAAAATAACGAAGCTTCGACTAGGCTCGAACAGTTTAGATATCTAACTGTCGCAACCTATCCAAGATCTTACTCACGAAATGATGATTTCGTGTCATTAAACCGATAGAACGATAAATGCTCAATTCCGTTGATCGTGGCGATGCCGGAATCTAGCTATCTCCAACCCGTTGATCTCACAAGATACCGTGTTGAAAGATCTACAATTCGATCGTTGATCACTCAAAAGTGATACCGAGAATTGGCTTCAACTTCGTTGATTCGCGCACGAATAACCCGAAGATGGAAAGTAGAAGGAGATCACACTCAACTTCCAACAATGGTGGCCAAAGCTCACACACAAATTTTATTCAAAAATCAACTCTCTTTACAAATGACAACACCCCTATTTATAAGAAATTACAACACACTCATGCGACCCACGACCTAACGACTTAACAACACTGCGACATACACGACCTAACACATACGAGTTACAACAATGCGACATACGACATACGACATAACAATACAACATCACACGACTTAACAATATAACGTTACACGACTTAACAAAATGCAACATAACATCAGCGACTCACGACCTAACAAGATAGCACGGCTTCAGGCACGACCTAAGGAATGCGGCAGAGGTGAGTGACTTAAAGAACTGCGGCATAGGTGAGCGACTTAAAGAATGAGCGACTTAAGGCAAGCGGCATAAGTGAGCGACTTAAGAATGAGCGACTTAAGATAAGCGACATAAGATGAGTGACTTAAGAGTAGACGACTCAAGGCATAACTCGCTATGTCGCGACTCAAGGCATAACTCGCTAGGTCGCTGGTTGGCATAACTCGTTGTTGGCATAACTCGCTAGGTCGCTGGTTGGCATAACTCGCTGTTGGAATAACTCGCTAGGTCGCATATCATGGTGCGTTGCATCATATTCCCCTGGTTGAAAAGAATTCGACCACGAATTTACACTTTCCTCTTCTGCGACATGCTTATTCTCATGATATAGAATCAAGTATTTGACGTTGAAAACGTCAGCAGTATGGATGTGATCCGGCAATCTTAACTAATAAGCATTCTCATTAATCTTCTTTATGATTTTCAAAGGACCAATCTTTCTAGCAGCTAGTTTGTTGTAAGTACCAATAGGAAATCGATCCTTAGTCAATGCTTCATACACAAAATCTCCTTCTTTGAATTCAACATTTCGTCGTTTAATATCTGTGAATTGCTTATATTTCTCATTCGCCTTTGTGACGACCGCCCATGACTCCTGCACTAAACAAGGAAATATTGCACTGAAAAGTGTGTCAGCCGCCATGGACGATCATCAGTGTAAGGTAAAACAATAAACTCTATCGTATTACTCACAGTGCATGGACAAAATACAATAGAAAATACATATAGTGAAGCTCCATAAAACAGAATCTCATCATATAAACTCATAATAGTTTGATACAGCAATCAACAGAGTCAATACATCAAGCCTCACTACATATCACTCAGAGAATATACAAACAGCGGAACACCCAGTACATATAGCAAGAAAACAATATGCAAAAGCCTCCAACTCGTCTTCGTCATCAAAAGCGTTGACCCCTAAGAACAGCACCTGTCACCTGCTACCTAGTCTGCCCATCCCAACATGGATGAACAGCCCAAGTAGAATTAAACATAAAACCTTGAGTCAGACAAAAGTCTTAGTGAGCAGTAAATCAACTATCAAACATACCAAAAGAGCATAAAGGTTAAAAAGGAATAGGAACCCAACCATCCCACTCCACCTCTTTCTACAGTGATAGCCCCCAGACACACTAAGCAGAAGCAAACAGAGCAATTCATACATTCAAAGCAAAGTAATTATCACTCGAGTCAAGGTCGGTGTTTTCCGAGCATAAACCCCCAAGGCCTAAACCAAGATCAGATAAGCGCCCTGAAAACATCGCTCTTGACCCAAGCAACGATACAACCAAAGCATCCAAACATCCATGACTCTGGCTATCACTGTTATCATTGCCTTGATTTCCCCGTTAGTTGAATGACCGCCTGCCAAGGGCTAATGGTAACCCCGGTTCTAGACATAGCTCCGCACGTCGTCGTGACCCGTGCCTAGGACTATCGCATCTGCCCAGAGTACTGGCACGTCTTCGTGACCCGTGCCTGGAACGTCGACGTGACCCGTCCCAACGTACTCTTGCTTTGAGCATGCTAGAACCTTCAACAACGATGAAATCTCAGCCTTCTAGTCATCCTCCTCGACGACTATTTCCATACTAGCTCAAGCGCCTCTTAAGCTAACCATTATCCACAAACTCGAACCACATCATCGAGTTATCAACATGCTTGGAATGATCCCGTCTGGATTAAACCAAGGCTTTCTCACATCATACTTTGCTTCCTCGCATCATAGCAAAGTTCCATCTCAACATCATGGTTTGCCTCATCGCATCCTGGCAAAGTCTCATCTCAACATTATCATCAAATCTATCCATATGAGCTTCAACATCCGCTTCATATGCCACAAGCAGCTTTCCTTATTCAAGAGCCTTTCCACTTAGCTATTGAATCATCTTCGACCATACTTGTCCAAATCAAACCATACATCATCTAACTCATAACAATCAACCAAAACAATCATTAATTCAAGTAATCAATCATTCAAACAAAATCTAAATAAGCAGTTATAACAATAATAGCAATTTCGTAAATAAAGAGTCCAAATCTAACATGCAATCTAACAAGCATAAATTATGAACATAATCTCTACAACTTGATGAATAAACTTTCATAAGTGAACATGTAGTAAAATAGGTGTCAAATCATCATGAGCAATGGATCCACATGCGGACTTAAGGAAAATGCACGAAATCACTCTCTTTAACACATAAACAAGCCACCGATCCAATATACTCCTTTGGATCCGTGTGAGAGATAACCACCACTCACCGAATCACCTAAACACTTCAAAAGCAACACACTTCAGATATGGACAGCAAAGAATCAAGCTTGATCCTCCAAAGCTCCGCTTCAAATGATGAAATCTCTCTTCGATGGATGGAGATCTCTAACTTTGGCTCTTGGATCTTCGATTTGATCTTCAATCTTTGATGGAAGGAATCACTAGATTAGAGAGGAGAAAAGAAGTGAAGAAGTGTTGTAGTCGAGCTCTCAAAATGACAGCACTTCATCGCTTCAAAATCCGGTGCCAAAAAGTGAGCCAAACCCTTCTATTTATAGGCTGAAACCTTAACTCGTATGCCCCCCCTTAAGTCGGTCACGACTTAACTCTTGCCGACCTAACGACCTACGACTTAACCAAGATGCCGACCCAACAATTCAACGACCCAACGACCTAACATAAGTCGTCTACGACCTAACTACACTCACACGGCTCACAACCTATGCGCGACTTAACACATGCGCGCGTCCCTTCCTAAGCCCTAAGTCGTATGGTCCTAACCCACGACTTACGACTTAACGACCCACCGACCTAACCTCAAGGCCTAACGACCCAACGACTCAACCACTTAACAACCTAACCTATCTCCCTCTTAGGTCGTAACCCTTACACCATTGGCTCCTAAGTCGCTAACTACTAGGCCATTAACTCGCTCAGCCGACCTAAACCTTATCTCGTCCACGACCTAACTCCTATACCACTACCCCTTAGGTCGGTCAACTCCTTAAGTCGGCAACCACTATAGGTCAGTCTCATCTATAAGTTGGCCAAACCCCTAAGCCGTTTAACCCTTAGGTCGTTCCATCCTATAAGTCGGTCAAGCCCTATAGGTCGCTCCAACTCTTAAGTCGTTTAACCCCTAAGTCGTCTAAGCCTTAAGTCGGCCACGACTCATGCCTCCATACGACTCAACTCTAGACAACTCATCTTATGGCAATCTAACTCTGAACAACTTAAGCTCCGAACGACTTAAATTCTAAACGACTTAACGGTACTAACAATCTAATAACAGCAATTCTACGATCTTTCGATCCGTAAAAATACGGGTCGTTACATTCTCTCCCCCTTAGGAATTTCGCCCCCGAAATTCCAAACAAACAAAAGCAATCAAAACTATTCTGCATGCCTTCCATCCCTAGCAATCAACAAACCATGCATCCAATTACTAACCTAGCATGCAGAATTCCATGACTAGAATAAGTTACAAATTCATGAGATGTCACGACACCTTAGGGCCATACCTCGAAGAGTCCAGGATGAGCTGCCTTCATCCTCTCTTCCTCCTCCCATGTACAGTCGTTAACATCATCACTCCATTGTACCTTGAGCAACTTGACTACCTTCCTCCTAAGCTGTTTCGTGTCAGTTTCCACAACACGAAGTGGCTTACGAGGTCTTCTAACAACTGGATCAACTTCTAAATCTTCATAGCTATCAGCAGAAACCACTGTACTTGGGTCGTGCACATATCTCCGTAGATACGTTACGTGAAAAACATTGTGCACACCCGACATCTTCTCTGGTAATTCTAATTTATAAGCGAGCTTTCCAATTCGCTCGACGATCGGGAATGGTCCAACAAATCTCGGAGTTAATTTTCCTTTCTTCCCGAATCGAATAACATTTTTCAGTGGAGAAATCCTCACAAAAACCATATCTCCTACGTCGAACTCCAAGTCCTTACGACGCTTATCGGCATAACTCTTCTGACGGTCTTGGGCTGCCTTCATTCGTCGCCGAATGATCTCTATACAATCAGAAGTCTGTCGAATCATTTCTGGCCCAAGTATCAACTTTTCTCCAGTTTCCAACCAACATGTCGGAGAGTTACACGGTCTTCCATACAATGCTTCATATGGTGCCATACCAATACTTGACTGGTAACTGTTATTATACGCAAATTCCACCAATTGAAGATGATCTTCCCATGATCCTCCGAAGTCCAAAATACATGCCCTGAGGAGATCTTCCAAAACTCAGTTGACTCTCTCGGTCTGACCATCTGTTTGAGGGTGATAAGCTGTACTCAAACATAGCTCGGTTCCCAAAACTTCCTAGAAGCTCTTCCAAAATCCACTAGTGAACAATGGGTCTCGATCGCTCACTATAGTCTTCGGAATACCATGGAATCGAACTATCCACTTAACATACAACTCAGCCAATTTCGATGCAGTCCTAGTTGATCGAACATGAATTAATCTTGCGCTCTTAGTCAAATGATCTACGATGACCCAAATCCCTTCATTTCCTGCTCTGGTTCTAGGTAGACCATCGATAAAATCCATCGATATTTGCTCCCACTTCCATGTAGGAACTTCTAATGGCTGAAGTAATCCACTTGGCTTCCTTTGCTCGGCTTTTACCAACTGGCAGTTCATACACTTGGAAATAAAATTTCCAACATCCTTCTTCATACCTTCCCAGTAATAGGTTCTCCTCATATCCCGATACATCTTATTTCCACCTGGATGAATTGTCAACTTCGAGTGATGACTTTCCTTTAGAACTTCATCTCTCAATTCATCTATATCGGGAACAACTAGTCGTCCTTGCTTCCGAAGCCACCCCTCTCGATCGACTTCGAATCCTTTATCTTTCTCTGGATCCAATCCAGATTCCAAATCATGGATAATCTTGACAAGCTTATCGTCTTGATTTTGGCTCTCACTAATCCTTTCCACAAGAGTAGGTCTTATCGATAATTTTGCCAATATCTCAGGTTCCAATTCACATCTAGGCCTAAAGTCAAATCCAGCCAAATACTCAAGACTCTTCCATTCCGAAAACATGACTCCCAAACTTGCATGTCTTCGACTTAACGCATCTTCCACTGTGTTACCTTTTCCTGGAGTATAGGCTATACCAAAATCATATGCTAAAAACTCTAGCCATCGTTGCTGTCGAAGATTCAAATCCTTTTGGGAGAAAAGATACTTCAATGACATATGATCTGTAAACAACTCAAATCGAACTCCCAATAGGTAATGTCTCCACATCTTCAAAGCAAATATAATCGCCGCTAACTCCAAATCATGAGTCGGATAATTCCTTTCATGCGGCTTCAGTTGCCGACTTGCATACGCAACAACTTTATCCTTCTGCATTAGCACTGCTCCAAGTCCAGTACCACATGCATCGGTGTAAACCACCATCTCACCATTTCCACTTGGAATAGTCAAAACAGGAGCACTTGTCAGTCGCTCTTTCAGGATTCTGAAAGCTTGCTCACACTTATCATCCCATCTGAACATTTGGTTCTTTTTCGTCAATCCTGTTAACGGTGCAGCTATCTTGGAAAAGTCTTTGATAAACCGACGATAATATCCTGCTAATCCAAGAAAACTTCTCACATCAGATGCATTCTTAGGTCTAACCCAATCCTGGATTGCTGCCACCTTAGCGGGATCAACCGCCATTCCACTTCCAGAGATAATATGGCCTAATAACCTCACTTCACTCTTCCAGAAGTGACACTTCGAAAACTTAGCCCTCAGCTGATGTTCCCGCAAGATTTCCAAAATAATTCGCAAGTGTGTCTTGTGTTCCTCTTCAGTTCTGGAATAAATCAAAATATTATCCACGAACACAAGTACAAACTTGTTCATCTGATCCCTGAACACTCTATTCATAAGATCCACAAAATATGCTGGTGCATTTGTCAATCCAAACGGCATTACTAGCCACTCATAGAAACCAGATGGTGTCCTAAAAGCAGTCTTCGGAACACTACCTTTGCTACTCTCAACTGGTGAAATCCCGTTGCCAAATCCATCTGAGAAAACACCTTAGCTTCGTGAAGCTGATCAAACAAGTCATCTATTCTCGGCAATGGATACTTGTTCTTCTTAGTCACTTTATTCAGCTCACGATAATCCACACACAACCTCAACGATCCATCCGCTTTGGTTGCAAACACAACTGGTGCACCCCATTCAGACACACTACGCCGAATGAATCCTTTCTGTAAAAGGTCATCAACTTGCACCTTCAACTCTTGCTGTTCCCTAGGCGCCATCCGCCTAAGAGGCATCACAACAGGTCTGGCTCCCTCAACTAGATCGATACGAAACTCGATCTCCCTATGCGGCGGTAACCCTTTGACTTCGTCAAAGACATCCTCAAATCCATTCACAATAGGCACCGATGACAGTCCATCCCGTGGAACAACCAGCGAATGCATGAAGCTCATGAGGACGCCTTCCTCATGCTTACATCGTATCATAACCTTTCGCCCTTCCACATTCTCGACTGTCACCTCCAGCCTCTCACAATCAACCTTTGCCGCATATTTCCTAAGCCAGTCCATACCCAAAATAATTCCGAACCCCACAAAGTTCAGAACAAAATAATCACAAACAAAAGAGCAACCATGACTCGACACAACTAGACCACGACATATCATACACAAATAAGACGAACCCCCAACTGGATTAGTCACAACCAATGGTCTCTCAACAATATCCGGTTCCAAACCCAACCGGCCTACAAGTTCACTACAAACAAAAGAGTGCGACGCTCCAGTATCAAACAACACTCTAACTGGAACGCCACAAATGGAAAGAG
This sequence comes from Allium cepa, assembly GCA_030765085.1. Taxonomy (NCBI): domain Eukaryota; kingdom Viridiplantae; phylum Streptophyta; class Magnoliopsida; order Asparagales; family Amaryllidaceae; genus Allium; species Allium cepa. The sequence goes on along the minus strand of CM060938.1, from coordinate 906,665,217 downwards.
TACCTTGAACCACCACACTCTTTCCTTTCTCTTCAGCAGTAGGAGCTTCCAAAGATGATGAAACAGCCCCCAAAGCATAAGCTTGCACAATCTTCTTGTCCTTCCTCGATTCCGGACAATTCCACTTAATATGCCCCAGCTTGTCACAGTTGTGGCACTTCACCGGCACTCTCGGATTCTTGCAATCCCTGGAGAGATGACCCTTCTGCCAACAGTTGTAGCAGATCACTTCGCCCTTCGGCTTCTTCTGGCCATCCTTACCCTTCTGTTGCTGCTGCTTTCTCTTCTTGTTTCCACCTTGCTCCTTGGCCACAGCAACAACAGTCCTTCCTTAGGAAACAGACTCTCGTGCCTGAGAGCTTTCTCCACAAGCTTCTCAAATGGATCATCCAAATGATCCACCAACTGCCTCCCAAGATAAGTGTCCAAGCATGTCACAAACTTCTCATTCTTCTGATAGGGAGAATCAATATACGACCGAGCATACTTGGACAAAGCTTCAAACTCAGAAACATACTCAAGAACTGGTCTTCCACCTTGCTTGAGCTCCACAAACTTCTTAAACAGAACAGATTTCTGAACTGTAGAAATGAACTTAGCTTCAAATCTAGCTTGAAATTGTTCCCAAGTAATCTCTTCTTCTGGGGTATCAATGGTGATAGAATTCCACCAATCAGAAGCTCTTCCTTGAAACTGTCTTGATGCAAGCTTCCTCTTAGTTGCATCCTCAATTCCCAAATCATCAAAGATCCTTCTACAAGCATCAATCCATCTCTGCACTTCAATGGTTGACTCTGTTCCCAAGAAAACCTTTCCTCCAAGATTAGTATAGTCTTTACACAACTTAGCAAAATCCACTGGTTTTGGGGCTTGAACTTGAACTCCAACATCTACCGATGACCCCGAGACTGGCATCCTTCTCATGATCGAAGTCATCATGGCCTCAAACATAGCAGCATAATCAGCATCAGCAGCCTCTTCAGCAGCACGGCTTTCCCTAGCAGCTTGTCTCTCTCTTCGCCTCATCCTTTATATCGATAAAAAAAGAATGATTAGAACACCTTGAGAAACAACTACATAAGGAGTTCAGATCCTTCTAAGCTATTATATTATATATAGTAATTATCCATCAAAATACAATTACGTCTCTCATACGTAGTTACGTCAGCGAGCGTTGGCTAAAATCGATTAACCAATGCTCTGATACCAAATGTGACGACCGCCCATGACTCCTGCACTAAACAAGGAAATATTGCGTTGAAAAGTGTGCCAGGCCGCCATGGACGATCATCAGGGTAAGGTAAAAAAATAAACTCTATCGTATTACTCACAGCGCATGGACAAAATACAATAGAAAATACATTTAGTGAAGCTCCATAGAACAGAATCTCATTATATAAACTCATAATAGTTTGATACAGCAATCAACAGAGTCAATACATCAAGCCTCACTACATATCACTCAGAGAATATACAAACAGCGGAACACCCAGTACATATAGTAAGAAAACAATATGCAAAAGCCTCCAACTCGTCTTCGTCATCAACAGCGTTGACCCCTAAGAACAGCACCTGTCACCTGCTACCTAGTCTGCCCATCCCAACATGGATGAACAGCCCAAGGTAATAAGAATTAAACATAAAACCTTGAGTCAGACAAAAGTCTTAGTGAGCAGTAAATCAACTATCAAACATACCAAAAGAGCACAAAGGTTAAAAAGGAATAGGAACCCAACCATCCCACTCCACGTCTTTGTACAGTGATAGCCCCCAGACACACTAAGCAGAAGCAAACAGAGCAATTCAGACATTCAAAGCAAAGTAATTATCACTCGAGTCAAGGTCGGTGTTTTCCGAGCATAAACCCCCAAGGCCTAAACCAAGATCAGATAAGCGCCCTGAAAACATCGCTCTTGACCCAAGCGACGATACAACCAAAGCATCCAAACATCCATGACTCTGGTTATCACTGTTATCATTGCCTTGATTTCCCCGTTAGTTGAATGACCGCCTGCCAAGGGCTAATGGTAACCCCGGTTCTAGACATAGCTCCGCACGTCGTCGTGACCCGTGCCTAGGACTATCGCATCTGCCCAGAGTACTGGCATGTCATCGTGACCTGTGCCTGGAACGTCGTCGTGACCCGTCCCAACGTACTCTTGCTTTGAGCATGCTAGAACCTTCAACAACGATGAAATCTCAGCCTTCTAGTCATCCTCCTCGATGACATTTCCATACTAGCTCAAGCGCCTCTTAAGCTAACCATTATCCACAAACTCGAACCACATCATCGAGTTATCAACATGCTTGGGATGATCCCGTCTAGATTAAATCAAGGCTTTCTCGCATCATACTTTACTTCCTCGCATCATAGCAAAGTTCCATCTCAACATCATGGTTTGCCTCATCGCATCATGGCAAAGTCTCATCTCAACATTATCATCAAATCTATCCATATGAGCTTCAACATCCGCTTCATATGCCACAAGCAGCTTTCCTTATTCAAGAGCCTTTCCACTTAGCTATTGAATCATCTTCGACCATACTTGTCCAAATCAAACCATACATCATCTAACTCATAACAATCAACCAAAACAATCATTAATCCAAGTAATCAATCATTCAAACAAGATCTAAATAAGCAGTTATAACAATAATGGCAATTTCGTAAATAAAGAGTCCAAATCTAACATGCAATCTAACAAGCATAAATTATGAACATAATCTCTACAACTTGATGAATAAACTTTCATAAGTGAACATGTAGTAAAATAGGTGTCAAATCATAATGAGCAATGGATCCACATGCGGACTTAAGGAAAATGCACGAAATCACTCTCTTTAACACATAAACAAGCCACCGATCCAATATACTCCTTTGGGTCCGTGTGAGAGATAACCACCACTCAACGAATCACCTAAACACTTCAAAAGCAACACACTTCAGATCTGGACAGCAAAGAATCAAGCTTGACCCTCCAAAGCTCCGCTTCAAATGATGAAATCTCTCTTCGATGGATGGAGATCTCTAACTTTGGCTCTTGGATCTTCGATTTGGTCTTCAATCTTTGATGGAAGGAATCACTAGATTAGAGAGGAGAAAAGAAGTGAAGAAGTGTTGTAGTCGAGCTCTCAAAATGACAGCACTTCGTCGCTTCAAAATCCAGTGCCAAAAAGTGAGCCAAACCCTTCTATTTATAGGCTGAAACCTTAACTCGTATGCCCCCCCCCCTTAAGTCGGTCACGACTTAACTCTTGCCGACCTAACGACCTACGACTTAACCAAGATGCCGACCCAACAATTCAACGACCCAACGACCTAGCATAAGTCGTCTACGACCTAACTACACTCACACGGCTCACAACCTATGCGCGACTTAACACATGCGCGCGTCCCTTCCTAAGCCCTAAGTCGTATGGTCCTAACCCACGACTTAACGACCCACCGACCTAACCTCAAGGCCTAACGACCCAACGACTCAACCTCTTAACAACCTAACCTATCTCCCTCTTAGGTCGTAACCCTTATACCGTTGGCTCCTAAGTCGCTAACTACTAGGCCATTAACTCGCTCAGCCGACCTAAACCTTATCTCGTCCACGACCTAACTCCTATACCACTATCCCTTAGGTCGGTCAACTCCTTAAGTCGGCAACCACTATAGGTCGGTCTCATCTATAAGTCGGCCAAACCCCTAAGCTGTTTAACCCTTAGGTCGTTCCATCCTATAAGTCGGTCAAGCCCTATAGGTCGCTCCAACTCTTAAGTCGTTTAACCCCTAAGTCGTCTAAGCCTTAAGTCGGCCACGACTCATGCCTCCATACGACTCAACTATGGACAACTCATCTTATGGCAATCTAACTCTGAACGACTTAAGCTCCGAACGACTTAAATTCTAAATGACTTAACGGTACTAACAATCTAATAACAACAATTCTACGATCTTTCGATCCGTAAAAATACGGGTCGTTACAGCCTTAAGCAATCGTTCCTGCACAACCTTATGGCACTCTTGCAATTCATTCACAAAATCACTAGCTCGTTTGATCCCTTATTTCTGCTGTGGTACTATAGATAGATCTAACGGTCCCTTAGGGATTGTTGAGTAAATGACCTGGACTGGACTGAACCCAGTGCTACGATTAACGGCATAGTTGTGTGCAAACTCAGCTTGACACACCTTGGAATCCCAACTTTTCAAATTGTCATTCACGAGGCATCTCAATAGATTACCTAGGGATCTATTCACAACTTCTGTCTAGCCATCCGCTTATGGATGGTAAGCACTACTAAATTTCAGCTTTGTCCCGACCATTCTCCATAGACTCATCCAAAAATGACTCAAGAAACGAGTATCTCAATCCGATACAATAGATTCAGGCAACCCATGAAGACGATAAATCTCTCTGAAGTATAACTATGCGACATTAACAGCATCTGCTGTCTTCTTGCATGCGATAAAATGTACCATTTTTGAAAACCGATCAACCATCACGTAGATAGAATCATTGCCACGTTGCGTCCTCGGCAAGCCCAATACAAAGTCCATACTGACATCCACCCATGGTTTAGTAGGTATAGGTAACGGCATATATAAACCTGCATTTGTTTCTGTCCCCTTTGAAACTTGACAAATATGGCACCTCTGAACAAACTTTTCAACCTCCTTCCTCATTGACGGCCAAAAATAAGACTTTGAGATCAACTACATATGCAGTACGGTCGTGGCCCACGTGTCCTTCATGTAATTCTTTGATGATTTTCATTCGTAAACTGCAATCTGGAATACACAACTGATTTCCCTTGAATAGAAAACATTCAACCAGTATATAGCCATCTATGCTTCCCTGCTTGACTTTGTCTAAGATTTTGGAAAAATATGAATCTGAAGTAAGTAAATCTGGAAGTAAGTCAAAACCCATCACCTCTACTCGCATGGTTGTTAGTAAATTCTCCCTCCGACTCAATGCATCGGCAACGCGATTAGTTACTCCAAACTTGTGCTTTACGACGAATGTAAATTGTTGCAAATAAGCTATCCACGATGCATGCCTAGCTGCAATTTTATTCTGCCATTGTAAATGTTTTAATGCTTCATGGTCCGTATACAAAACAAATTCTTTGTGGAACAAGTAATGTCTCCAATGCTTCACAGCCTGCACAATAGCATAAAACTCCACATCATAAGTATTATATCTCATCTTTGCTCCAGAAAGTTTTCACTAAAATAGGCAATTGGACGACCCTTCTGACTCAACACAGCTACAATCCTAACTTTGGATGCATCTGTATGTAACTCAAATAGTAACTGAAAATCTGGCAACACTAGAATCGGTGTTGAGGTTAAAAGTTCCTTGATTGTTCAAAAGCAGATCCCGCCTCTTTCGTCCATGAAAACTGCTTTCCTTTCATACAATCAGTAACAGGGGCCATTACACTACTAAACTGCGGTATAAATCTTTGATAAAATGAAGCTAACCCATGGAAACTTCTGATTTCGGTTATAGTTTTGGGCTGTGGCCAATTTTTGATTGCGGCTACCTTACTCTGGTCCACTTGTATACCTTCCTTGGACACGACATAACCCAGAAATAAAATACTTGGCGTCATGAACACGCATTTCTTCGTCGCTGCATAGAACTGTTCTTGACGAAGAATAGTTAACACCTTTCGCAAGTGTTGAATGTGCTCCTCTATGCTAGCACTATATATCAAAATATCATCAAAGTAAACTACAACAAACTTCCTGATGTAAGGTCTGAAAATTTGATTCATCACCCTCATAAATGTACTTGGTGCATTAGATAGACCAAATGGCATGACCAGCCATTCATATAATCCTTCCCGAGTCTTGAATGTTGTCTTCCATTCATCACCTGGTCTTATGCGAATCTGATGATAACCACTCTTAAGGTCGATCTTAGAAAAGATTACAGATCCACTGAGTTGATCCAATAGATCATCAAGTCTTGGCATAGGAAATCTGTATCTGACGGTTATTTTGTTGAGTGCCCTACTGTCTGTACACATTCTCCATGAACCATCTTTCTTTGGTACCAACAGAGCTGGTACAGCACAAGGACTGAGACTCTCTCGAACACGCCCTTGCTTAAGCAACTCCTCAACCTATCTCCTCAACTCTTCATGCTCTTTTGGACTCATAAGATAATGCGGCCTATGCGGTAAAACAACACCTGGCACTAGATCAATTTGATGTTGTATATCCCTTAGTGGCGGTAATTCCTTGGGTAATGAAGCAGGAAAGACATCTTCAAATTCATTTAACACCGGTCTAACCTCCGCAGGAATTTCAAGATCTTCACTTGTTTCATACCCAATCAACATAAACAATTCAGCACTATCTTCCACTTCTTTAACAAATTCTCTCGTAGATAATAGACTAGTTGATTCCACTTTCTTCTCTGACTTTCTTTCACTTTGTTCACGCTTCTTAGGAACTAAGGTAACTTGGGTTCCTTCGAACATGAAACTGTAGTTGTTGGTGCGACCATTATGTTGTACAGCTCTATCATATTGTCATGGTCTTCCCAATAATAGATGACACACATCCATATCGACAACATCACACCATATATCATCTTTGTACTTCTTCCCAATAGAAAATGTAACAAATGCTCGTCTTCCCACTGTCACTTCTCCACCTTTCTTTAGCCATGCCAGTTTATAAGGTCTCGGATGTTTTTCAGACTTCAACCCTAACTTCGTGACGCTTCTTCAGAAATAATGTTATCGCAGCTTCCCGCATCAATAACAAATCGACAAACATTTCCCAAGATAGTACATGTAGACTGAAAGATATTGCTTCTCATCCAACTAGAATCATTCTCATGCTTTGGCACTAAACAAGACATCCTCATCATCAAGTTACACCCTTTGTCTCCTGACACAATTTCTTCATCTTCATCAAACTTCGATAGTTGAGAATAATCAATTTCAGCTTCCACATCCTCATACTCACATTCCTCTACAACTAAGGCTCTCTTCTTTGGCTTTGTACATTCATTACTTTTATGGCCAAACTCCTGACAATTATAGCACTTGATACTGTTATTGATCTGTGCTTTAGCGGCTTCATTGACAATTGGTTTATTGACCGTCTTGGAAACATTAGCACTGCTACCAGCACCCTTATTCTGGTTGTTAGAACTCGTAAACACACCACTTCCTCGTCTCCCTTGTTTCTCCCAAGCTAGAGCTTTCAGATGTGCTTCAGCAACAGACATTAGATTAAACATATTAACCATGTTTTAAATTTGCATTCGTAATCCTCCAATATATCTAGCCGTTAGCTGTCCTCGGTTTCCATAATATCATTCATTGCAATCAATTGATAGAATTCATCTGCATAGTCATTCACTGTCTTCGTCCCTTGTCTCAAATTCTGCAAACGTTGACACATAAGAGATTGATAATTGTACGGCAAGAAAGTCGCTACCATCATCATCTCCCAAGTGACAACTTTTGATTTTCCTATTCTCTCCCGAGTTAGTTTAGTTTGCTGCCACCAAGCCATAGCTCTTCCCCTTAGTCTTGTAGCAACTAATTGGACTCTGCGATTCTCAGGCACATCCTTGAATTCCAAAATTTCTTCGACATTCGACAACCAATCAAGAAATTCTTCTTCTTGCATACCACCTTTGAATTCTGGAATTTCCATCCTCATACCCGACTCCCATTTACGATCATTTTCTGAACCAGATATTGATTTCGCACTTGGCCTCGATTTCGATAATGAATACTATCTCCATCACCATCTTCCTCAAATTCAGATGTATTTTGATATCGATCTCGACCATCTACGTTCCTCCAACCCTGTCTTTCAGCATCACGACATGGGTCATTTTCGAACCCACGTTGAGTTCTTCCCTCTTCATTTCGGTACCCATGGTGGTTTCGCATCATTGAGACTGATGATTCTCTCCTATCTCGATAAGACTGGGGTGACATCCTCCTTTCTTCCGAAATCGATGGTGAAACCCTGTTTCCACTCTGGCTCGAAACTGGTGATGTTCTCCTTTGATTTTGATTCATGTCCTTCATCAATTTCTCCAATTTTTCAATACCTTCATTGAACTTTTCATTGATATGCTGCTCCATCTGCTCAGCTTCTTGTGTTCTATACAAATCTTCAACATTATGATAGCGATTAGCACGTCTCGGAGGCATGATCATTAAACAATCTCGTTTCCGTCTCCAACTTAGCTCTGATACCAATTGAAGCAGCTTCCGCGGCTGTGATACCAGTTGACGCAGCTTCAATTAGGCTCGAACAGTTTAGATAACAAACTGTCACAACCTATCCAGGATCTTCCACACGAAATGATGACTTCGTATCAAATAAACTGGTAGAACGATAAGTGCTCAATTCCGTTGATCGTGACGATGCCGGAATCTAGCTATCTCCAGCCCGTTGATCTCGCAAGATACCGTGTTGAAAGATCTACAATTCGATCGTTGATCACTCGTAAGTGATACCGAGAATTGACTTCAACTTCGTTGATTCGCGCACGAATAACCCGAAGATGGAAAGTAGAAGGAGATCACACTCAACTTCCAACAATGGTGGCCAAAGCGCACACACAAATTTTATTCAAAAATCAACTCTCTTTACAAATGACAGCACACCCCTATTTATAAGAAATTACAACACACTCACGCGACCCACGACCTAACGACTTAACAACACTGCGACATACACGACCTAACACATACGAGTTACAACAATGCGACATACATCACACGACTTAACAATACAACATCACACGACTTAACAAGTTACAACATCACACGACTTAACAAAATGCAACATAACATCAGCGACTCACGACCTAACAAGATAGCACGGCTTCAGGCACGACCTAAGGAATGCAACAGAGGTGAGCGACTTAAAGAACTGCGGCATAGGTGAGCGACTTAAAGAATGAGCGACTTAAGGCAAGCGGCATAAGTGAGCGACTTAAGAATGAGCGACTTAAGACAAGCGGCATAAGATGAGCGACTTAAGAGTAGGCGACTCAAGGCATAACTCGCTATGTCGCGACTCAAGGCATAACTCGCTAGGTTGCGGGTTGGCATAACTCGCTGTTGGCATAACTCGCTAGGTCGCTGGTTGGCATAACTCGCTGTTGGCATAACTCACTAGGTCGCTGGTTGGCATAACTCGCTAGGTCGCATATCATGGTGCACTGCATCAAAAAATCATTATACATTTAATCAAAAAGAATTTACCGACCAGATGATTGTATCGCCATACTGCCAAGCTTACTGAAATAATTCATGGATATTAAGAATTGAATCACCTTGCAAAATCTGGATTTGGAAGAGACGGGATCAGATTCCACGAGCCATGAGATCTAAAAATGAAATAAGGATGTATGAATAAGCTTTGTTTGTTTTGATGTTAAGAAATGATCAACGACACTAAATGCCTTTAGCAATAATATTATTTTAAGATATCACTATTAAGTGCTAAGCGCTTTTGTAATGCTAATTGAAGTTCTTATTGGTTATTGCATTAAAAAAAACATCCAGTAAGCATAAATTTAGATCCAAAATGAACATACTAACAAGCAATAAAAAACAATCAGTGATCAGCCTTCAACATTCATTTTATTTTTCAAAACAAATGTAACAATATAGTCAAGATAATACACAGTATCCATATCTCACAGTATAAAATTCAAATATAGAATACATATTATCTACATATTCAGACTTAGGCTTCGAGGTTTACGAAGAGCATGCTGAGCTCCAGGAATAGGATGAATTCCCAATGTGAAATAATCAGTTTCAAAGAACTCGTGAACCCAAACATCGCTATTATATCATAAAAAAGAATAATAATAAAAAACAAAAACCAAAGGCTGATCATGAGTCGAAGAACATACCTTAAGTTCTGGAGCAGTTCCATATCTGTAAAGAGCATCAATTCTAATTTAAGAGAAGCATGCCTAAATGTAACGGCCTGATTAGATTATTGAAGCTACCCCTGAAGAACTCCGTAGACCAGGTATTCTGAAACGGTGTGTTTAGAAGAGTACCACCTGCAATGAATTCGTTCAAAGCTGTCTAGAAAACTCTCCAGAACTGCAAAAGACTATGAAACAAGCGAATAAACATATACAATCAGAGCAAGCAACTGTAGAACATTCCCCTAAATATTCATCACGGCGAATGAGACTTCTCTTAATATGCTCAGTAATATACAAGATTCAAAATACAGGGATTTTCTTGGGAGATCAAACTTGTCATCAAGAACAAAACTGGAAATAATTAAGCATTTCACTATATTGTGAATGTATCATATATACGAAGAAAATGTAAGTATACAAGTATAGACTGCAGTTATCTAGCTATCGAGAAACCCTATCTACAACTATTGATATCGCCTACACATCAAACCAAACATTATATATACAAAGAAGAAAATGTAAGTACTGTACTCATAGTATATACACATTAAACATTATGTGCAGCATAAAAATATAAATATGTATACTAATAAAAACAAATGTATACTGACAGCTTCAGAAGGTATTCCCTGCTCGCAAGATCCATTTCAATTTACTAACTTCAAACCGACTTTTTCTTCATTAACCAAATATTGATTCCTGGATATTTCACTAGCTTTTGCGCTTTTCTCGTTATGATTCAAGCGACTTCTCTAATTCAAAATCAACCAACTTTTTTCCCTAGAAATTGCCTCAGAACAACTAAGCCAAGTGGGTTCATGAGATAAATTTGAAGGAGAAAGGAGACAATTTCAAAAGCAAAAGCCAAGCCTGGTAGCTATGGGTTACAAATGGGAGCACGGTGCGGGTTACAAAGAAGAAGTTTCATTTTTTTGCATGACAAGACACGATCAGATTGGAGATTGCAGTGGCAGTACAAAATTTAATGCTATATCCCGTTGGATGCTTTCTAAATCCACATACCTGCATGGTAACAAAAGACAACATATAAAGAAACCTGCTGCCTATATTGAAATGAGCTTGTAGCTTTAAACCGTATAAATATTAAAAAGGTTTATATGGACTGAAACTAGCCCCACGGCTTTGGTATACATGAAGACTTATACTTTGAATGAAGGTCATCAAAAATGTCCATATGATTTACATATATCAAAGTTGGAGATTAAACAAAAATGTTCTTTGTCTGCTTGTGTTAAGTATCTAATCTTTACCAGAAATAGAGTAATGAATGAAAATTTCCAAAAATATGTGATGATATTTCTGATATGATATACAAAAAAAAAAAAAATTGAATTAATTTGTATCTTACAAAAATCTCCGTTTTTTAATAAATAAGAAATGTGAGATATCGGACAGGATTAAGGTGAAGGAATTTTAACCATCCAGGTAATCCAGGTCATCAAAAATGTCCATATGACTTGCATTTATCAAAGTTGGAGATTAAACTAAAATGTTCATTCCTTGCTTGCATTAAGTATCTAATCCAAGGTTCGAGAACTCGGTTTCGGTCATTTGAAATTTTGCTGGTTTCGGTCAGTTTCGGTCATTTCGCTTGTTTCGGTTTTTGTTTCGGTTTCGGTCCTGATATTGGATTTATGCATTTTTAATGAATACGTAACGATAAACGATTCAAATTCATATAGAAATATAGCATACAATAAAATAATAATGTTACATACAACACTACTACATCCAGAAACTATTTCTCGAAGCTACATATGGATTGTTTTCATAATTTTCTTCATCGTCTTGTGTTGTATAATATGATGGATAACCATATTGCATTTGTGTTGGGTCCATAAATGTCGACATCATATTATCAAAAGACGATGGTTCATCATTTTGTGTTGTATATGTAGCTTGACTATTTTGATCACTCGAGATATCATTATATGAGTTACCACCTGTATAGTCAGAAGTAGAATACCTATAGGTTGATGGATCAGTTGAAGTATATGGATTGTGGTGCTCATAATCATGTTGATGTCTGGATTCAACATTTAAATTACTATCTCTTCGGTTAGGATTGCCGCTCGCACCCCTTCTTCTTGAATATGTTTGAGTTGGTCTATATAATTCACCACCATCACTGGAACCAATACCATAATTACTTGTTAAACCAACGTCACTTCCACCTGCATTATCATGATCATCATTTGACGAGCTGCTACTATTTTCATTGTTTTGACTCTTTGTTGCTCGTGCAGGTATACCATCGACAGCAGCGACTGCATCATTCAATGTATTGATCATCCAAGGGTCATTGTCTAACAAGGGTGGTTCAATTTCAGTAGTCCATTCTGCTAATGGATCCTCTTCATGAAATATATAGTCTAGATCGATCAACTGACTTTCAGTGTCGCGGCATTTTAAATTTTTTGCTCTTAGTCTCATGTTGTAATGCACATATACCAATTTTTCAAGATTTTCCATTTTTATTCTATTTCGTAATTTTGTATGAATCATTGGAAATGTAGTCCAGTTTCTTTCGCAGTTTGAAGATGAAACTGTTTGGCTTAAAATATGCATTGCTAAACGTGTTAAATTTGGAGCATCCTCTCTTCCAATTATGGACCACCATTGAGCGGGAAAACATGTCTTTACCGCCGCGTATGCTTTTGCAGAACCAAATGCACCAATTTTCATTCTATATTTTTCTACCTGTGATGTGAAGTTAAATATTTAATATGTATTAAACTTTAAATGTTTAACATAACTATTATATATGTTAGTTTTATCTCTTTTCCGATTTCAATCTGTTTTACAATGTCTGGCACCATTCTTTCAACGACGTTGTTAAATCCGTTTAATACTTTTCCATCGTTTGTTGCATCCCCATATTGAATGATGGGATTAAGAAAATAACATATATAGAAAAGATTTAAAATATTATTGAAATGTTATATATTTCATTATTTGTATGACGATAAGATAAAACAAATTACCTGCGGCGTGAAGAGGTCGATGTAACTGTCTTTCTCATCTTTTGTCTATTATATCCCACCATTTTTGGCATTGCCTTCCACCAACATTTTTTCTAATCGATTCTTTTGCTCGATCCATTGCTTCATAAAGATATCTCATATCTGCTTTGTCATCACTATCTACCATTCGTAAAACTTTCACCAATGGCTCAAAAACAAGAATGACGGAAGCAGCACCAGTCCAAAAAGCATTGTTGTAAATCAGTGTAGAGACAATATTTGCTGTTCTTTTGTCTTTAGTATTGAGTCTAGGAACTCTTGATGTCCACTCTCTTGAAGCAATCATCCGTCTCAGGTCATCTTTATGTTTATGAATAGAGTCTAATGCGATGAAATGTGTTGCAAACCGTGTTACTGCCGATCTAGTCAATTATTTATTGTTGGTCTCTTTTCTCACGATAGAAAGTAATCAACCATGATTGTATATAAACGTCGTTATTAGTTGACAATTTGTGATAATAGTTGTTACCTCTGCCTCTTTGGAAATATCTTTCAAAATCAAGTCAATGCAGTGTGCTGCACATGGTGTCCAATATAAATGCCTTCTTTTCTGCATCAATAATTGACCGGCAGCTTTGTAATTTGCTCCATTATTTGTAACAACTTGCACTATCCTATTTTCACCGATTGTTTCGACGACATAAGTCATTAATCCACAAATATATTCTCCACTTTGGAATTCATTTGTGGCATCCACCTATTTGATAAATACCGTTCCATGGGTAGAGTACACGAGAAAATTTATTATTTTTCGTCGATTCTGTGTACTCCAACCATCACACATTAATGTGCAACCATATTCATCCCAGAAATTGTGCGATGTTTTAATATATTGTCCAACTTCTTCTATTTCCATTTCAAGGTACGAGTGTGATATTTCATATGCAGTTGGTGGATCAATTCCACGACCACATTCTGCAATCGCATCAACCATTGTTGTATAGTATGGATTATTAGCAACATCATGTGGAATATGGTTGAAAAAAAAGAACTTAGAAATTGCTCGACCTATACGTTTTTTGGCATTTTTAATACCTTTCATTGCAGATTTGATAGAAGGTTGAGTTCTATCTCCTCGTTTTTGCATATATGATTCGATCCGTCCAGCAGCATTAGTGTCAAAATCACCACCACCCGATCGTCCAGCGGTATTAGATCTGTGCAATATTTGACTTGAACCACCACCCGATCGTCCTACAGTATGAGATCTACGCAGCACTTCGTCTCTAAATTCATCTCTGCTTTGTCGTATCACACGTTGAAATTGTTCATCATCTTCATTTTCATTGTCCGATAGTTGTTACGGTCTGCTCATTAATTCCTCTTGTAAGCGTTGCTTGTCAAGCTTTCCTTTGTTTCGTTCATTTCTCTTTTGAACGATATGTGATCGTATAAGCTGTTTAACTTCTTTAGGGACAATTAAACATGTCGATACGTCGCCGCCCATTCCTGCCAGATGTTCCTTTAAACGTGTCACACCACCGCCATTAATTATTTTATTGCAAAAGTTAAATTTTGTTTTTCAAGATTGTCATCGATCGCAGTACCATAATTCCAACCAATTTCAGTCGGATTTGCCATAGTGTACCTGAAATTATAATTAACAAACAATAATCGAATCAAAAAATTAAGGATTAATTTTGTATTTAGGCCACTTTTGCAAACAAATTATAAAAATAACTCACTTTGCAAACTTATAACGGAAATAGACCAGTTTTGGCCACGTAGGACGACACGTGTACTGGCGGCATCTCAAATGCCGCCAGTACACGTCTTTGTGGCATAATAACACTGGCGGCATTTGAGATGCCGCCAGTTAGCGGCATCCCAAATGCCGCTGATTCTGCTGCCCTCTGTTTAGTTTCCAGCCCTCCCTCCTTTCATCCTCATTCCCCCTTCTCTCATCCCCTCTTCAAAAAAGAAACAAACCCACCCCCCAAATCACCAAAAATCAAAATTTAAAGCTTCCAACTACCAAAATCTACTTAGAATTTGAACTATGGCTTCATCATCGTCTCAAGCTCATCCTATAGGTATGAAATCTATCGATTTTGTCTCTAATTGTCATTTTTTTCAATTTATGGTTCAGAGCTAAAATTGTTCTATGGTTGCAAATATATGATTGTATAGTACAATGAAGTTGAGTACTCACCTAGAGCACATGTTTAATTGTTTTTTCATCGTATACAATGAAGTTGTATAGTTGCAAATCTTGGTTCTATACCTATTGAAGTTGAGTTTGATTATGCAATGTTATTGTGGTAGAATACGATGAAATGGCTCCCGGACCGGTCGATCCTAGCGTGCTTTACCTTCAAGCTCAACACCGCACAAACAACATCGATATGATGGAGGTACAAGGTCAAATAATTTGTTATTACTACTGCAAATTGGTGGTAATTACCATAATTGCTTTGCTCTGTTACTATGTATCGACAGGCGGTTGAGCCGGATGGCTTCATTGACCATTCATCAACTTTAAAGCTCGTCACGTCAGCGCATCCAGGCGTGTTGGAACTGTTAGACAGAGTTGGATTTGGTGTTGTTAATAAGTTGGGATATACACAGCTCGACAGGAATCTTTTGACGGCTTTGATCGATAGATGGCGACCCGAGACGTCTACATTTCATCTTAGAGTATGTGAGATGACAATCACTTTGAAAGATGTAGCTGTATTGCTTGGATTGCCGATTAACGGGGATCCCATCCTGAAACCGGATTATCCAAGAAATTACATGGATTTGTGCGAGCCCTTGCTTGGATTGGCTCCTCCAGAAGACGTGAGGTGGGGAAATGATTCGATAGTGGCCACGTGGTTTAGGGAGCAGTTAGCCGGTGATATTCCACGTCGTGCCTCTCCTTTGCAGATTGCCCAGAGGGCCCGCTGTATTATGTTGCACTTCATCACGCAACGTCTTTTTTGTGATCGATCGAAGACAAGAGTGACCCTTCAATGGCTTCCATTGTTAGAAGACTTCGATTCATGTCGGCAATACTCCTGGGGTAGTGCGGTGCTTGCTTTCACCTATACGGAGCTTACGAGAGTTGCTTTGGTCCAACAACGGTCCGCCGGAGGTTGTATGACTCTACTTCAAGTACGGACATAGGCATTCGTTGTTGCATAGTTGAGTATTTCATAAAACCGTAACTAAAATTAAGTTTCCCATTTGCAGCTTTGGTCATGGACCTACCTTCCGGTTGGCCGTATATCTATGAAGACGCAAATATTTGACAATTCAAAGCCTTATGGAGCGAGGTAAAATAGTGTTGTTGTATCGACACAGTAAATTTGAATTTCGTATAATATGTTGCTGTTACAGGTGGATTGGCCCGAAAAATACAAAAATGACCCCCAGACGCAATTTAACCTTCTACCACAATAACATTGCATAATCAAACTCAACTTCAATGGGTATACAACCATAGATTTGCAACTATACAACTTCATTGTATACGATGGAAAAACAATTAAACATGTGCTCTAGGTGAGTACTCAACTTCATTGTACTATACAATCATAGATTTGCAACCATAGAACAATTTTAGCTCTAAACCCTAAAATGAAAAAATGACAATTAGAGACAAAATCGATAGATTTCATACCTATAGGATGAGCTTGAGACGATGATGAAGCCATAGTTCAAATTCTAAGTAGATTTTGGTAGTTGGAAGCTTCAAATTTTGATTTTTGGTGATTTGGGGGTGGGTTCGTTTCTTTTTTGAAGAGGGGATGAGAGAAGGGGGAGTGAGGATGAAAGGAGAGAGGGCTGGAAACTAAACAGAGGGCAGCAGAATCAGCGACATTTGGGATGTCGCTAACTGACGGCATCTCAAATGCCGCTAACTGGCGGCATCTCAAATGCCGCCAGTGTTATTATGCCACAAAGACGTGTACTGGCTGCATTTGAGATGCCGCCAGTACACGTGTCGTCCTACGTGGCCAAAACTGGTCTATTTCCGTTATAAGTTTGCAAAGTGGGTTATTCTTGTAATTTATTTGCAAAAGTGGCCTAAATACAAAATTAATCCTTTTAAATATGAATGAATTAAATATGAACGAATTAAAAAACAATAATCGAAGTCATCAAAGTTCAATGTTCAAGTCCACAATTTCGAGTCAATTTCAATGTTCACCTTCAATATTCAAGTCCAATATATGTCAGGTCCAGCATATGCCAGTTCAATATTCAATGTTCAAAGTTCAATATTCAAGTCATCGGCATATTCAAGGCTGATATTCAAGGCATAATAAGGTCAGTTCAATATATTCAGATCCAACATATGCCAGTTCAACTTATTCAGCAACATATTTCGTATTGAAATGACTTATTTTTAGGAAGCAAAATTACAATAACGAACTGAACATTTTGCCTAAATCAATCAGATTATAAAACTTATGGCATATATATGTGTAAAAATAGTTATTCACGACATTGATAATATCTAACAGTTATAATATCTAAAACTTACGGCATTTATACTGTTTAACAGTGATAATATGGTAGGCTTTATATTGCCTAACAATGATAGTATTAAAGGCTGCTGCAAATTGGAAGCGGACAATACTAGGCCCGTAGGACCAAGCCCGCTGCAAATCGTTCACGGCATAACCCCAGAAAAAAAAACAAAAAGATCACAAATGTCGATTGGAAAAAAATTACCTGCGTCTTCGATCGGGCTTGAGGCCGCACTTCGCCTCTCCTCGACTTCGCTTCGCTTCTCCTCGACTTCGACTTCGCTTCTCCTCGACTTCGACTTCGACTTCGCCGTCGCCGTTGCAGTCGCCGCTTTCGACAGTGGACAGTGAAGAGAATTAGGTAACGTTTTTAATTTTTCTTGCTCGATTTCGACTATATTTATACACACAAAATCGAATCGAATCTTTACTGTATGCTCACGTTATTTCTGTTGTTGGTCGCTTTTGTTTTTCGATCTCGTGTGTGCTTTCGGTTTTGCTTTGTGCTCGTGATTTTTTGAACAGGCGATGGCGAAACGAAATTAGGGTTTAATTTCGTTTCGCTTTTCGCCGAGAACGGTACGAGATAGCCGAGATTTCGGCGTTTCGAACGATGCCTCATACCTTGATCTAATCTTTACCAGAAATAATAGAGTAACAAATGAAAATTTCAAAAAATATGTGATGAAAATTCTGATATGATGCAAAAAAAAAAAATTGAACAAATTCGATTGTTGCAAAAATCTCCATTTTTTTTAAATAAAAAGTGTGAGATATCGGACAGAACTAAGGTAAAGGAATTTTAACCATCCAGGTAACCAACTCCCCAACAGAAAATTCACGCCACTTATTTTGGATTGTCTAGAAGTAGACATTTTCACTTTACGTTATCCTTTTTCACTAATATACTGCAAACAAAGCACTGAAATGCACGTTTTTCATATATATATATATATATATATATATTGCTTTGACTTGTATACTATCATACAGGGCATATGATTTACTGTAATATAATAAGACAGTAGCACTGAAAATGCTCTAAAGCTAAGAGAGGATATATTGTTTTGACTTGTATACTATCATACGGGGCATATGATTTACTGTAATATAATAAGACAGTAGCACTGAAAATGCTCTAAAGCTAAGAGAGGATCATAAGTGAAAATAAGTTGATATCGCGTTTTGATTCAAAAACACTATAATGTGGGTTGAATAGTTTTGATTCAACGCCGTCGACACCAATTACCAATTTATCAAAAAACGTAAAACCAAGTCTGCAAGAACTGAATTTAGTAATATTGCCACAAATTTCTAAAATACGTTATATCACCCAGTTCACATCAACCTAATAATTAATCCATACAGAATTTTTGTTGTACTTTCAAGTACATAGGCAGCAACTTTCATCAACCTATAAACAAATTTTTACAACAAATAGTTCACACCACCTGGTCTAAATTTTAATGACGTGCACGCGCGTGTATGTGTGTGTTATCATTAGGAATATATGACTATTTTATCTAAGTATATACTATATTCTACTTGTTAAATGGTTCCTTTACAATAAAGTAAACAATAACGATTGAGATAAGAACAAAAAGACTGAAACAACAACAAACATGTGGAGAACTAGAAATAAACAAAAATGTTACAATCGAGAGAAATAAATTAAGTGCATAATTTATTAATTCACGGCCTATAAGAATTATAAATATTAACAATCTAAGCCAAAATATAAGCTAAGGAACAAATTCTTTATAACTTGGTTCTGAATCCTTATCCCCATTTACTAGTGTGGGTTGTCAATCAATTACATAAATTATCAAGAATTGAAATAGTAAAGCTAGTTTTCTAGTCAACGTTTGTTAGAATTTTATACGGACAGAAGGAGAGAGATTCAACATAAAACAAAAGAAGACTATGTTGTTATTAACTTGATTGAACGATTGCATAGATAAGCTTTAAATAAGAATAAAATACTCTACTATTTCCTAAACTCAAGCCATTAAGACAGCCACAAAACCACATCTAATACGTGAATATGACATGTGTTAAGTGAAGTATGCTGCAGTTTCAGAAAAATATTTGCTTGTTAAGTGTATTTTATTTATCTATTATAATCATTTTATTATATTTTCTATAATAATTAAAAAAATCAAAGGTGTTTGCTTGTGTAGTTGAACAACGACGGTCAACGTAACGAAGAAGAACTGATAGATGAGGATGATGTAATAAGAATGCATTTGAAGACACTTCTGGAGGATAAAGCAGAATCCCAGAGAAAACGTTGTTCTTAGGAGCCGACAATGTGACAATTTCCCAATTTTAGATCATTATCCATAGAAACATGATAGTTGATAGTGATAGCTAACCATCTATGGATAATGATTCAAAATTGGGAAATTATCACATGGTCGGCTCCTAAGAACATTATAAACTGCAATTCTGGCTTTATCCTCCAATGTCTTTAACCGCATCCTACATCATCCTCATTTACTTGTTCTTCTTCGTTACGTCGACCGTTGTTGTCAAACTGGACAAACAAGCACCATTGAATATCTAATTACTACCAAAATTATAAACAAATTATTATAATAGATAAATAAAATATACTTAACAAGCAAATATAAACTAACCAATATTTCAAAAACTTGTCGACCTCATAAATTTCTTTTCCTTCATCTTCACCGACAAACAACATAAAGACTGAAGAACTCAGAAAGCATCACAACCAAGCATCCCAAACTCATCGTTTGTCCAAATATAGATACTGATAATATTGCAGACTTACAGTCTGAAACGGAGACAAAATAGAAACCATCACAGCTAATACACCATGTAGTATACCTAAGACACAAAATACTACAGCTCCATGCAGAACAACAATGCCAAGAGCATCAAGAAACACAGCACCATCTCCTCTAAAATTAAGGCTTTTGTCCATGGCAAACTTAATAGCAGCAAGTACAACAGAATCAATTAACTTGCTCATAACACAGATGGAGAAAGCAGCGGGAAACACTACCATAACTACAGCTCGCAAGACAATGGAGTATGAGTGTGAAAAATAGGGCATGAAGCAACTTAAGGCAGCACGTACTGTTCCTTGTCTAGGGTTAGTGAAGATATCAGGCTCATTAAGAAACTTATGGCTATTGCAAACCCCATGCATAGAACATGCCTGCCTCCTGTAGTTGCTCCATACACACGCCTTTTCTAGCCCTCCAGCTGCTGAAATGATGAAGATAATAGCTGGTGCAAGGTTTGATATTGTAGAAGCCAATGCTGGAGAAGTCATTTTGACACCAATAAATTGAAGAATTGGAATGAGACATTTAAAAGTCCAATAAAAAGAATTTTAAGTAAAATTTGGGTTCGAGGTAATCAATTTCCATGCTGTTTTTTCTAATGTGGCCGACGGCAAGATGAAGATGATGGTAGATAAACCTCCGTAAATGACTACATAAAGAGAATGTACACCCAAAGATGCAACTTTCTAAATAAAAATTGTATAGGCAGAGAGTAGAATTTGATGCTGTTAGGCAGAAGGTAAGTAGGATGCAGTGAAGAATCTGAGTTTCGGGGACGTAGTCATCTGTCCATATAATAAAATAAAAAAATTCTAGTTTGGATTTTGTGTTAGTATGAAGTACTGTGTACATATAACAGCAAAAAAAAATCTCAATACCCAATCTCATTTTCATATTTATTTAATTTATTAGATGAACTAATTAATTTAATAGAACTAATGATCTACTTATGAACCATGTCTATACATAATTAATTGCGCATAATTGAATTAATGACAAATAAGTAGAGAATTAACGATCTACTTATTAATAAACTATGGTTACACATACTTAATAGAATTAATAATCAACTTCTACTTATCAATAGAATTAATAATCTACTTATTAATTAACTATAACCATGATTATGCATGATCATAGTTGATTAATAGGTAGATCATTAATTCTAGTAAATTAATTAGTATATCTAATTAATTAATTAATAATTGATATTTAATTTTCTAACAAAAATCATGAAGGGCAAAAATAGTGATAGGTTACCAAAAACTGAAAAATTATCTAAAATTTAGTCTTTCAATTTTTTGATTCATCGATTCCATTATTTCAAATTAAAAGCTTTAGCATTTTAGAATAAAAAAGTCAATCCTAAATAAAAGAAATCTAAAAAAACGAACTATATTCTATAATTATCAATTTTAGATTGGAACCTCGACATACTAATATTATTAAGAATATAAAACACAAATCCGAATCAAACCACAATAAATGGAAGGAGGTTAAATGAATTAAATAATAAATAAACACGTAAAGAAATGATTATTGTTTATTGAGTTTCCTTTTGTATCAGTGCCCTCGAAGGTATTGCACCATTTTTGGACCAATGTGTACTAAATTAGAATATTATAACCTAGATAATGCAGGTGATATCAAGACTTGGCATTGGGAAAAAAGCAAAATCTATTCCTCAAAATCGGTTTATAAATTCTTAAATTTCTTATGGACTAAACCGAATATTTCTAATTTTTTTGAAAAGTTAATGCTTCTTCCAGAACAAAACTGAACATGTGGTTAATCCTATATAAAAAAACTAAGAACCTGTTTGGTTTTTGCGTTTTTAAATTATATTACAAAGTGGAAAGAATGGACAATAATGGAGGAATGACGGAGTGGACGGCGGAACGGCAAAGTGGATGGAGAGATGGCAGAGGGATGTATTGTTCATCGTGTTTCTGTTATTTCTCAAAACACGAAAAACAAATTAAATTTTTTTTCCATTTTATATGTTAAAGTAATTTCTCAAATTGGTTGTTTTTCAAAAAATACATGTGTCGTGCTTTTTTTATTTGGACAAAATGACAAACCAAACGAGACCTAAACACAATTGAATTTTCTAAGAGAGAGAATCTACACATAGAGAAAAATATGTTTTTTGTAACTTTGACTTAACAAACGTAACATAAATATATTATGAGTGCCCATTAACTAATCGACGATTCTAATCTTGTGAACTGTTAATTGGATATTTGACCAAGAAGAAATCTACGGACGATTGAACGTCGAGGTGAAGACAGAACGACTTGAAACTTGAAAGGTATGCTCATATGGGTTAGGTAAATAAGACAGGAAAATTTGGATCACTATGGAGATACGTCCATAACACGGCACCGAGTTATGGCCATAACTTGATACCGGGTTATCGTGCTCCATATTGGAGAGCTCCAACTTTCTCCAGCCTATTATCTATCTATTATAAGCAAGCCCAAGCAATTTCGTGAAGTTTCGGGTGACCTATCTCAAGAAGTGAAGAGTTGGCTACAGTTAACTGAAGAATAAGCCAAGTTATGAAGGAACGATCATCAAAACAAGTCAACAAGCTACGAAAGTATAAAAGGAAATACCAAATGAAGTCGAAACCCAATCCAACAAAAAGCACCGAATTTCTCCTTAAGTGTATAACTCGGTACCATGTTATCACCTTAACTCGATGCTTACCCAAACTTTCCACACTATCTTGGGCTGATGTTTAGACTTTTCTTGTGGCGGACTTCTGATTCAGTATTACTGCTACCCCTACAAATACCAACCTTAGAGCAACCAAGAAAGGATCTGTATTCTGCTATCACTACGCATGAACTCTATCTCTTCTTCAACTCTTTCCTCTACACCATAGTCATCAAGGAAGCTACTATAGCAATTTTAGGACTTAAAACTTGTCTAGCCTCTATCATTGTGACTTTTTCTCTCTCAAACCTTTTGTGATCTCATGCAAACAGGATCAAACAACTATTAAGTGAACGTAAGCTTAATTAATAGGCGAACCACTATAAAAATCTCTGTGTTTCTCCCTTAATTCTTTTACTTTGTATCTTTTTAAAAGAGAAGCAAATCATAGAAACTCTTAAATAGTGTAAACTGGCTTAGCAACTCAGTTTTCAACTGTGTATAGGGAATCATATCAAGTAAAAGCCTGCTGTATCTATTGATGTGAACAGTTTGCTATGTTTAAGCCAGAAAATAGCAGCATGCTACAAGCAGGGACAGATCCATGCATTGGGTACCTTGGGCTACGGCCAATGTGCAATTTTGAAAACAAAATTGTAACCAATTTCATAATCGGTCTGAATCAATAGATGTCTATTAACAAAAAAAAATGTGTCATATGCATTAGAGATCAAAAGTAAAAATATTAAAATCATTATACATTTGATCAAGAAGAATTCAACCGACCAGATGATTGTATCACCATACTGCCAAGCTTACTGAAATAACTTACGGATGTTATGAGTTAAATCACCTGGCATAATCTGGATTTGGAAGAGTTGTGATCAGATTCCACGAGCCATGAGATCTGCAAACGAAATAAGGATGTATGAATAAGCTTTGTTTGTTTTGAAATTAAGAAATGATCAACGACACTAAATGCTTTTTGCAATATATTATTTTAAGTTATCACTATTAAGCGCTAAGCACTTTTGTAATGCTAATTGAAGTTCTTATTGGTTATTGCATTAAAAAAACATCCAGTAAGCATAAATTTTAATCCAAAATGAACATACTAACAAGCAATAAAAAGCAATCAGTGATCAGCATTCAACGTTCATTTTATTTTTCAAAACAAATGTAACTATAGTAGTCAAAATAATATACAGTATCCATATCTCACAATATAAAATTCAAATTTAGAATACATATTATCTACATATTCAGACTTAGGCTTCGAGGCTTACGAAGAGCATGCTGAGCTCCAGGAATAGGATGAATTCCCATGTGAAATAATCAGTTTCAAAGAACTCGTGAACCCAAACATCGGCTATTATATCATAAGAATGAATAATAATAAAAAACAAAAACCAAAGGCTGATCATGAGTCGAAGAAAATACCTTAAGTTCTGGAGTAGTTCCATATCTGTGAAGAGCATCAATTGTAATTTAAGAGAAGCATGCCTAAATGTAACAGCCTGATTAGATTATTGAAGCTACCCCTGAAGAACTCCGTAGACCAGGTATTCCAAAACGGTGTGTTTAGATGAGTACCGTCTGCAACGAATTCATTCAAAACTGTCAGAAAACTCTCCAGAACTGCAAAAGACTATAAAACAAGCGAATAAACATATACAATCAGAGCAAGCAACTGTAGAATATTCCCCTAAATATTCATCACGGTGAATGAGACTTCTCTTAATATGCTCAGTAATATACAAGATTCAAAATACAGGGATTTTCTTGGGAGATCAAACTTGTCATCAAGAACAAAACTGGAAGTAGTTAAGCATTTCACAATATTGTAAATGTATCATATATACAAAGAAGAAAATGTAAGTATACAAGTATAGACTGCAGTTATTTAGCTATCGAGAAACCCTATCTTTGCTACGCATCAAACCAAACAAGGTACTGTACTCATAGTACAGTACTATATACACATTAAACATTACGTGCAGCATAACAATATAAATATGTATACTAATACAAACAAATGTATACTGACAACTTATACTGATTACACATCGATGCTACATCATCGAGTAAAAAACCTTTAAAAAGAGTATTTTGTTATTGTTTACAATGCAAATTATACTATTACTAACAATCATTTTTCATTTTCTCATATATAGCTCATAGTTTTTCAATGTTTACTATCTGTGAAAGCAAAAACTAACTTTGTAGCTCCACGAATAAAACCTAAAAGAATCATAGTGTTTCTATTAGGTTATGAGTACTTTAGCACTTGAGTTGCATGTGTGAAAAGAGAGCTTCTTCGAACAAAATACATATTAAATTGAAATAATCAAAAATTTAAACGTAGTTTTGGTTGTTTTTAGTTCTGGAAAAAAATTATAATTAGAAAAAAAAATTAATAATATTAAATTCTAGATTAAAATAATGTAAAGCTATATATAGACACATATATATAGACACACATACAAATATACATGTATATTTTAATCTTCTTTTGTACTAATTTCAAATCTTTCAAGTACGAGAAAAACCAAACTATTATATAAAATTTTACTTAAGAAAATGAATATATATATATATATATATATATATATATATATATATAATTAGGTGAGCTAATTATTATTTTTCAAATATTTAGAAAAAATATAT
The DNA here is from genome assembly GCA_030765085.1 of Allium cepa. NCBI lineage: Eukaryota > Viridiplantae > Streptophyta > Magnoliopsida > Asparagales > Amaryllidaceae > Allium > Allium cepa. The sequence goes on along the minus strand of CM060938.1, from coordinate 906,639,640 downwards.
TTGTTTGACAAAATAAGCTAAATTTATGCAAAAGTCAAAATAATGAGTGCGCTTAATATAAGAATGAAAATCATATACAGATTTACCGATCCTCGGGAGAGAGAAAACAGTAGAGAAGTTGAAAGATAGAAACACACACACATGTACGTATATGAAAGCATGCCATCATTGAAATTAGAACCTATGACGTTATTTTCACAAAAACGGGATATGAACTAATGACCCCGGGATCCTTATCTCCGTAAGTACATTTTCGAAACTTCACGGTCGAACCAAAAAATTATTATTCTATTCACTAGTAATAAATATATTGCTATAATACATGCTAATTTTTGATTAAGATGGTTAAATTTATTTTAAATCATATTTTTATGCACATTTAATTGTTTATATGTGGAATTTTTAATTTTACTGGAATCGTGAAATTTAGATGCAAAATAACTTCTATTTAAATGGATTTGCTTTCTAAAAGTAATTTTAAGTACCCAAGTTAACATTAAGGACATATATGCCATAGTATTATCAAATAAGAATAGTGTTATATTATATTCATATCGAAATCATTTTCAAATATAAGATACTTCCATTTATAGATATCTTAAGGACACTTGATTTTTGACTATCAACCAACATTTTATATATCCGAAAAATGGATAGACAAAAACAACTCATCCAAGAAAAGATTTAAAACCAATTAGTAAAGAAATGTAAGAAAAAATGATAAAATAGTAGTGTAACACACAATTCTTCATGAAAACTAAATGGATATGTTTTTTATGATATTGTCGTATTTGTATTCATATTCGCATTTCAAATGCAAGATATTTTTTCACCGTTAAAAGACGTTTGCAGATGAGTTTTAGAATTATTCGCAAATGGTTCTTTACGAAAACCCTTCTCGCTATTTGATTTTCCTCAATTGGTAATATTCCATATTTTTAACTCTTTTAATGATTGTTAATGAATGAATTTTATTGAAGTGTAGTTTTACCAAGAATGAATACATATAAAATGGGAAATAAGTAACCATTTATCCATACTAATAACTTCGATTGTTCTTAAAACTAACATATTGATGAGTTTGCTTTGAAAAATAAAGTCGCACAATTTAATGTGAAAATGAATTCAAATGACTCATCGAAAAGAAATTTGAAGTTCATAAATAAAATCTATCTGAAAATACAGAAATGTAATTACATTTGAATCATAGGTACCATTCGTAGCATTCCTCTGCCCCGTTTTCGCTTCCCGTTCGAGCGACAATAAGTCATTTCCTCCAACCGACACATTGTGGGGAACAAGGGCAAGTGGTGCGTTGGGGGAGATGTGTCCGACGGTCTTTTTAACCTCCAAATGTCATGTTCCCTTACGCCATTCAAATATCACTTATGAATCATCGGACACATTCCCCTATTAACTATTTTCTCTACTCAAATATCATGCTCTCTTCATAAAGAATATTTGCAAAATATGTGGAATCATGTTTTGAAGGAACAGCACAATCCAAAATCATCTTTGAAAATAGTTATACTACGTCATAATTTTATCTAAGTATAAAGTTCCTAAAATGACCTTGATGATCAAAAGAGGTCACGAGTTTGAATCCCAATCTTGAAAATTTTAACATTTATTTTTACTGGCAATTTTTTATGTATAAACGAGGTCATGAGTTCAAATCTCATTCTTAAGTGTTCGTTAAACATTCTTTCTTTTATTTGTCCAACTCATTAAATAAATTTTTGTAGTTTTCGGTAAATCATTTTCTCACATCGTTCGTTCTTCACAATTTGGTGTTAATTCATACATTAATTGTTCTACTCGTTTAGTTTGTCGTCATGTTGAAAAATCCCTAATTAAAAAGTACATTTACATTATAAACCATAATAATTAAGTTTTATTATATTACTATTATATACTATTGTTTCACACCTTTCAAACTACTAAGTATTAGAAAATATTCGAGTGGAAAACATTTTCTTACAATTTAAATTTTAATTATTAATAGCTGATACTTTGAGAAGACTTTAATATTCATTTTATGTGTGAATTTAAAGTAACTAATATGCACCCAATGTTGTGAATTAAAATTTGAACCATATTAATGAAATAACTAGATGTTAATATGATATTTGCACAAAATATCTCAAATGATACGGTACATATCTATTTGCTAAAAATTACTACAATACGCAAATAACTTCAAACTATTTAAAGTGAATTAGATACTATTCTTTAATAACTTTCTAGAAAAAGATCTAATCAATCAAACATTTCCTCTAGCAAATAGCATGATTGAAATGAAATGTAAACATTCAAGCTTTCCACGTTAAAACATGCACACAAAAATGCTTTAGAATTAACCATTATTTTTATTTCAATAGTCTCTTTTAAAGGATGATCTTTTTTATAGGTTTAATTTGTATAAGGAGATTTTAGAAAAGAATTGACCAAACATACCCTAGTTTTCTCTTTATTCTTCCAAAAACAAAATAAATCAAGGAATTTCTATGTTGAACTATCTCCCTCACACATACATGCATGCAAGCATGTGTGCGCGTGCGCGCACATGGATATGTGTTTGTGTATTCAAATGGCCAAACGGTATAAGATGATCATTTAAATAACCTTCGACATAGTTGACTTTAGGTGGAGACTTATCAAAGGCATGGTACGCGATTGCAAGATGATTAATAACGGCATTACCGATGATGAAATTCTATTGCCTCTTATCACCAAAAATATAATGCAAAAGCCACTGTATATACGAGAAAACATGTTCAATATACTACCATCAAATACATAGAAAAGATAAACATGCTAATAATGATTTAAAATGTTCATGCACTAAGGTCACTAAAGTTAATCTAGCCACATTTTTTGAGTTATTCATGGTATGTGATTTTCGTTATGTCTAGAAATATTTTATATTTATGAAGAAGTTTTAATTATCATGGTAGAAATATTCAAAGCTCTGTTTTTAAATATTTAACACACGTGTACCATGGGCTACAAATTTTAGAAAATATTGTTTTTTGCATATATGAATATGCAAACACAAATAATATTCCTACATTAGGGTTTAAGCTTCTGATCTCTCTCTCCAAATCATGTATTTACCACAAGGTACGCTAACTCATGTAAAAAAAAAGTCATAGTTGAAACATATATTAAAATGGTTATAAGTTTTAGTTGGCCTTTTGAGTTAACAGGTTAACTAGACATAGGTAATAGAAGAATGATCACTTCCTTTATACATAAACTTATAATTTGCAGTAACTAAGTTGATCCATTATTACTTTAGATTGAAACAGAATGGTTTGCAACTGTACATATAGATTTATAACTATATGTGGTTCCTGTTGCGCCAACGTAAACATTATATTGGGCTACGATTGGATATTACAATGAAAATTTCAGGCAAACACCATTATTTTATTTTTAAAACCACAAAACATCCCTTCCAATCAAACCATACACATCAAACCCCTGTTTTTAACACTATCAGAACCAATTACTAGAGAATACTTATTCAATTGGTCAATACATCGTTCTTGCACGCTTCTTGTTTCTTTCTAACACTCGTCCTATCTCCAAACGTTAACAACTAAATCATAAATTGAAAAGAACAATCAAATCAAAGAGAATATAAATGGAGACAAGGTTAATCAAAAGAAGAATAAAAAACAACCTTAAAAATAAATACATATTTTATTTTTATTTTTGCACTAATGTACGAAAAAATCTCATATAAAAATAATTTTAGAGAAAATATGCACCTTTATAGAATATTTGCAACATTAATCCAGGAAGTATCCTCAAGTTCTCACCAATCCAACTATGTAACTAGAGAAGAAATGGAAAGGCTCATGAAGAAGATGCAGAATGGAATCTTGGCTAGACAACAAGAGATAATGGAGGGATTTTTCCAAAGGATGGGACAGCAAGAAACTACAGGAGCTACATGAATTCAGACCCTAGGAAACAATATGAGAGCTGTTAGAGTTGGACTTGAACGAGATGGAACATTGCCCCCACGCCAAGAGCAACCAATACTTGGGGCAACACCGAAGTCAACATGGAAATCAACACCGATAATGGGATCAATATTGGAGCTGGCACCGAAAGGGCCAACAATGGAGTGACTGTTGAAAATACATGAAATAGCGGTACGGGAGCTAATCCGAATACTAGAGTGCAACCGGCAGAGAAATATGTGTCAAGGCTACCCCGGAGGAGCGAAGGACAAAAAAGACTAAAAGAGTAGGGCAGAACACTAGTGTGCAACCAATGGAGTATGCATCAGATTTCCATTACCACGGTAGGGGTGGAACATTGCTTTCGGACGAAAACCTTCATTGGATGGTGAAAATCGAATTACTAAATTAGTAATAAGGTTGGTTAGAGGAGTAAATTAGTAATAAGGTTGGTTAGAGGAGGACCCACAGATCAGGGTTTGAAAAATATGAACAGAAACTTGTTTACTGCTAACACCCGAAATGCAAGAAATCCTTCTGATTTCAAGCTTCCCGCGTTGGAAATGTACAATGGAAAGATTGACCCAATGGTTCATCGAATGAGATACATCCAACATATGAAAGTGTTAGGTGCTTCTGAGGAAGTAGTGGAGCGGTTTTTCCCGTTATACTTAACTCGGGTTTTGGGAGAGCATTTAGAAAACATAGAAGGCTCACAGAAAAATATGAACATTTGGAGTTGATTTGATGGATCGTTGGCGATCTAACTAGATGGATCGCTAGCGACCCATCTAGAGTGAGCCTACACCTCAAATTTTAATGGTGGGTCCCTAACACCCTATAGAGTTTCTGCAAAGTTTCGTTCGATTTCATTAAGATTTGAACGAGTTATGGATGATTCTTATGGACCAGATGACCTACGAAGACGAATGATTAAACTAAATCCAAATGACTTGATATTTGGACAAGGCATTTAAGTAGAAGATAGAAAGACAACCAAATAAATATCACTCAAAAATATTCTAAGTGGATGGAGAGCTAGCGATCCATCCTCATGGATGGATAGCGATCCATCAAGATAGATCAAATCGCCCTCGAACTTTCCAAACTCCTACGCAGCACTAAGTAAAGGCTTATAGTAGAAAAATATGCTAAATTGATGGATAGCAAGCGATTCATCCCCTATGGATAGCTAGCGATCCATAGAAATGACTCAGATTGATATGATATTTTCGGTGATGACTTGACATAACAACCGGACTCTTCTGCAATTGGGCTTCTGGCTCAACACTCACTGAATTTCCTTATAAATACTCACCTACCTGCAACTAGAACTTTTCCTATGAGAGAGCTTTCATTATTCTATTGGAATTCCTTCACTTCTTCAACTTTCTTCTCCCTCACAACATCATAAATGGTTACCGTGATTCTCCAATCAACCGTTGAACTTGTGACTTATTCTAACTCATTGTAACGTAGATCTAAAGACTAACTAGTTGATATCCAAAGAAATTCCACTCATATATATAATCATAAAAAAGATTGATTAATGTGGACGTAGGCCAAAGTCAGTCGAACCATTATAAAAATCCTGCCTTTTTTCTTACTTCTACCGTTTATTTGTTGTTTATCTAATATTTGTGCTGCTGACTATCTGCATTAGTGTTTTCACACTGGATACAGGATGTTGATCCATTTTTTGGATTAACACAACATTAATGAATTTAAAAATATTTACAAAGAGAATAAGGATGGTTATACAAAAGTTTAAAGAATAAATTTTGCAAATATTTGTAAAATGAATGAATAAAAGCAGCATTAGTTTAGAAATATTTGCAAAGTAAATGAATGTGAAATTTTTTTTAGATTGAATAGTCATGTTCTGCAGCGATTTGCAAAATGAATGTTAAACTAATGGATATGTGCAAATATTTAGAAAATGAATACATAATTCTACAAATATTTGCAAAATGAATAGATAATTCTGCAAATATTCAAATATGTGTGAAATAAATGGACAAAAACAAATTTTCACAAATATATGCATAATAAATTACTAATTATTTGTATTAGCAAAATGAATGGATATGGAGACATGTTTAAACAATATTGAAAATATTTGAAAAATACACGCGTTTTTTCAAAGATTTGCGAGATTACTACAAAAAAAGTTTCCAAAAAATAATGTTTGGTGCTGAAAAATAACATTTGTTAGAGAAGACATTAGAAGAAGTAGAATAATTGAAGTTCGAAAAAATTGAACTAATCTCCAAATTAATCAAAGAATTAACAAGTAATCAATCAAATTAAAGAATTAAAGATCGACTGAAAGAGGCTAGCACATATCCAAAGCACAATACAACATTCATGGGGCGAGCGCCGGGTGATTGACAAAAATGAATTTACACATATTAGATGTATATTAGATAACCGTTAATTCGATAGGATTAACTAGATTTATTTTGTCTCTTCTGCTAAGGTTATATGATCGCATCGGTGTTCTACGTAATGGCATAGGAATTAAGTGGATTTGTTTTGATCCATGTAGCAAGTTTGGTGTATTTATTGTTAGTAGTGTACTTGACTTTCACAGGTTGATAAATGGGTGAGTGTTGCTTGCATTTGAAGATGCTTTACATGTGTAAAATTAGATCACATCAAGTTGTAAATTAGAAAATTAGATTTGAGCATGGTGGATAAGTACAACAAAATACGTTGATCAAATAAATTTTTAACCAAAGGCAACCAAGTTAAAGCATAGTGCGGCATCTTCTAGAGATGTTTTTTGGTGAAAACAAGGATGAAATAGGTTTCAGGTTTGAGCAACAAAGTAAATTAGGCAATCAATTTTAGTTATGGTGCTCTAAATTAATGCTAGGAAATTGACCAAATTTTATGTGGTTGAATACGAAGTGTAACAATTTCCTGAAAAGGGGTTTGGAAATCAAAAAGCCTATAATCATACATTTGCGTCTTTCTTAGTTCCTGTATAAGATAAGAAAACGGATCTTAATTGATCCCTGGATGTAGATCATAAGGTTGAAAGGCATGAATCATACGAAAGTCTTCCATTTTCATGCAATATCTTGATTTCTTGTTAATTACTAAAACGGTCAACTGGTAATATACATTTACATAATTACTAATCTATTCAAACTATGTTAAGATGGATTAATACTTAAGGAGGCCTACTGTGGAGAGTTAACAAAAATATCCTTGTCGTGGTCTGCAAATCAGAGGCGCCATCTTATAATCGTTTATCCCAAGATTGTTCTGTGCAAATTACCAAAACGAGAATTGTGGAGACCATTTCAGCAATTGGTAAAATACTGAAGTTACCTAAGCAAGCTTTACTTCTGCTCCAGTCAAGCTCGGAGACTAGTCCAGGATGCCTTTCTATACGAAATCTGAAGCGAAAGAAATGCCAGTCTCCTTCAATTCATGGCCTCCAAAGAAAAAGTAAATATTTTATTTGTGAAATAATGGACGGTAGTATCAGCACGGAGAAAAAACAAGATTGAACAAAGATAAACAGAAAGATTAAACCTTAAATAAAATTCGATCTATTGGATCACATTTTCTATACCTGTGATAAATTTGTCCATCCGGGGACTCTCGTATTTGGTTCGATTGTATGGATTTCATTAATGATTTTTGCTATTAAGAAAGAAGGGATGAAGTTGTCAAGCTACAGAGTCTTATAACCTGAAGCGGTATCGATGCTTTTTTTCAATTCAGCCTTCTGTGTTCGTCTTATTTCCTTGGGTGTTTTCTGGATGGAGCAAATTTAATGATGACAATTCATCGTTGATCATTATAATCTCCGTCTACGTCTTCTCTATCTCTGTATATTAATAATTCATTGAGCTAAGGTTAACCCTTTCAAAAATACCCTTTTACCTAAACTCACTTCCATGTTTAGCATGTCACATCTCTCACTTCTCCAATTGCTGCATATAAAACAATAACGACCCAAAACATTAATGTCATTATCCTTAATCATCCATTATTCAAGCCAAACAAACCCCGTTTCCTGATCGCCGAAGCTACCAATTGCTGAAAATTACAGTTCCTCCATCGAATCACAGTTTCAAATCGACCGAGTGTCATGGATTGCAATCGAACGATTTGTTCACTACGATTACCTTTCTGTGCCATGATTCCTCAATTTCGATGGCTTATTGTGCTCTGATTCCTCGATTGATCCTCCTTGGGTACTGAACTTCGATCACTTTTAGGTATTTTCTTTAACTTCTGCTTTTTTTTCTAGATTATTACCACCGCTGCAAATTATCAAACTAGCTATGATTTTGTATTTGGCCGTTCTTTGACGATGCACCGTTCATCGCTCATCGCCTTTTGTTCGTACTCCAAACATCAGTAAGTGATTTTTGTATCCATTCTACGATATTACCCATTCAATGTTTGTGTTTGGTTGTGCTTTTAATGATGAATGTTAATGACATTGTCGTGGTATCGTTGCTGAGTTCTACCTTCGTTGTTGATTGTTTTGATTTGGATATTTCAGTAATGTGTGGGTCAAAATCATATCTCATTCATTTTGATGTTGGAAAATCGCTTAAATTATTGAAAATCATAGTCATTGCACATTAGAGTTTCTATTGTTTTATTATTTTTGTCTAGGATGAATTTTTTGTAAAGATCAGCTTATTTACTTATGTTTTGTGCTTTTATCTGAGGCACATAAGAATTGTATAGTGTAGCATATGCGTTGCTTTTTGAATGCCAATGAAGTTGTACTAGGAAAGGCTATTTCAATCCACGTCTTAAAGAGAATTCAAGGAAGTATAGCTTGTAGATTAAAAAAGCAGTAGCAATACCTAACTATAAGTTTATATTTATTCATTTATCATGCAAGTGAATTTACTCTACTAACCTAGGAATGACCACGTACATGATAATACATTATGTTTGCATACAAGATGGATAAGCACTATACCGTGATTATATACTACGCTTAATTAAGGTTAATATCGAAGAACTTGGCTAAGGTTCTAATTTCATTTAGGAAAAAAAATCATATTTCAAACTCTCATTATAAAAACGAAAAATATGTCAGTCAAAAAAACCATCTCCTAAAAGAAATTACTTTTTGTCATTTTTGCAAAATGTGAAAAAGCGACTATGTGCTTTTTCAAATCATTTCAATGCCATTTTGAATGTCGTCGAGTCAAATGCTTAGCTCTCCTATGTTGTCTTTTATTGACATGTTCCAAAACAAAGCAATATTTTGTCGATATAATCTACTTGATGTGTTGATCATCTATGCAAAGTTTTGGATCTTTATGAAGTCCTAATTGTTAACGCTTAAAATTGAACGCTAACACCCCGGTGTAAGTAGAGATTAAGTGAAAGCAGCACCCGTCAATACGGGAATTAGAAGTAAGTAGAAAAGTCACAGAAAAAGCAGTAAAAAGACAACAGTTTTATAGTGGTTTGGCTTCAAGTTAAGCCTACGTCCACTTTAATCTCCTTTATTGCTGAATCAATTACAACTTTACAACAATCTTCGATTACAACACTGCTAGGACAAATAGCTAGAACTCTGATGTAGAAGAACTCTTTGAATCCATGTCGAATGTGTTAGATTTCCTCTTGAAGTTCGTCGAGATGTCTTTCGTGTTTGAAGTGTCGAGTGAGTCGAGAATTCAGCAGAGCATAGACGTTCCAGAAATGAGCCAAAAGATCCCTTCTTTGGTGTAAGCACGGTATTTATAGGGAAATTTCGGAGCTAGATCGTAGGTCGTGAGCGACCTAGAGGTAGGCCGTAGGTCGTGAGCGACCTAGTGGGAGCGGCTTACGGCTTAACTAGAGTGTATTTGATCACCTCGAACAAACTAACAAGTCATAGGTCGTGAACGACCTAGGGAGAAAGCGGCATAAGAAGCTTCTTCGGTATGTTTAGGTCGTGAGCGACCTAGGCAGAATAGTTGGCGACTTACGGTTGGGAACGACATAAGAAGTTGCTTCATTCTGTGATAACTCGCTAGGCCGCTGGATCTTTTATGTCGCTAGGTCGTTTAGCTATTAGGTCGCTAGGTCGCTTAGCTACTAGGTCGCTTTACTCCATAGGTCGTTAGGTCGCTTTACTCCATAGGTTGTTAGGTCGCTTTACTCCATAGGTTGTTAGGTCGCTTTACTCCATAGGTCGTTAAGTCGCTGATCTCTTGTACCTTTAGCCCGTTAAGTCGCTAAGCCTTTCTATTATGATATGTTGTTGCCCTGAGTTGATGGTTAGGTCGCTAAGTCGTTAATAAGCTTAGGTCGCTTATTTCCTTGGGTCGCTGAGTCGCGGAATACGGAAGTTAACATTTGCCCCTCGAAGTACACGCCTATGCCTTAGGTCGTGTGCTTCGACCTAATTTTGCTAGGTCGTGAGCGACCCAAGAGATCTCTCATGCCCATTCGACTTTCCCTCTTTACCTTATATAAACCGCTAGCTCGTTCCTTCCTCTTTACTTGTTTCAGCCTTCAAAAACGCCATTAAAGAAACTTCAAACCTGAACTTTCAGATCACCAATCATCCTTGCGATTTCATCACGTAAGTGAATCCATTCTCTGTTCAACTCACGATCACCCTTAAATCATGGATCCGGATTCCCGTCTTTAACCTCTGATCTAATTTTATATTCTCGTGTCTCATTGCGAACCATGCTTCGATTGATTTCTGATGGACTTGAGGTGGCTCGATTCGGTTTTGGGTGATCTTTGATGATTTGAGGAGGAGATGATGGATTATAGTGCCTCGAGTTAACTAATTTGTGAGTTTGGAGGACGTGAGAAGGTCCTTAACGGGTTAACGGGTTAGTAGATTCCAGGTCGAACCATTGCGCTCCTGGTGATTGTGAGCTGATGGACACGTGGCTGCACTCGAGTGGAGGACAGGCCCTAGGCCTATCGGTTTGATCGTGAATCATACGACCTATCTTGCTTACGACCTAACTTCTTGCGACCTATCACACTTGCGACCTAACTTCTTGCGACCTATCATACTTGCGACATAACTTCTTGCGACTTATCATACTTGCGACCTAACTTGCTGGAATGACATGAAACTTAAAGCCGAGCGACCTAGGAGATAGATGACTTAACTTCTTGCGGCATAGGTCATAGGCCGCGTATGCATCTGAGCGACCTAGGACTTAGCCTGTTTTGCATTGCCTCGAATTCCTTTCAACTCGAATGAACATGGCATTGCTGAATTGAATTCCCAACTTGAACTGCCGAGAAAACATGCTTGAACTTGTCGTACTTCTTTACAGATCTCATTAACTTTAATGCTAATAACCTTTTAAATACAACATTTGCATAAAAATGGGACGAATATATTACCACTGATCGCCCACATCGAATGACAGATTAGTCGATAAAAGATAATCAACTTAAAGAAATTATATGAAATGCTATGAATCGACAAATTCAAGTAAAGTATTAAAGCAAAGCCATATTAATCAATTAAGACTGATTTGTTTGCATCAACACTGCACTTGTATTTGGACTTAAAACAACAAGCCCTGAGACTTTATAATTGAAAAATGCCCGTTAGTTTAATTTAAGTTATATTTGCTTGTCGTTTTGTTAGTTTTGCACAACACTTCACACATTTAGGAAACGTGCACCTTCATATTTGAATATCCAGTTTCTTGTGTAGAATGTCTTCTCAAGAAGAAATAATAGAGCAAGATGAAGAGGTCTTCCCGATAGCCAATCCACCGGATGATCCCCCAGAAAGGACTCCAACTACTCTGAGTCAGCAGGCGTTCAACCAACTACGTATTCAGTTTGGTATTGCTGAAGCAGATGCTTTACTTCATGGGCCAAACGATACTGCTGATAGGCCACCTCTCGGTTTTATCGCTGACAACCGTCAGATGTGCCTATGTGGTGCTATTCCTCCTTTTAATGACTTTCTTCAGCGACTCCTTCTCCGATTGACTATCTCTCCTTTCCAATTGCATCCCAATGGACACGCCATCCTAATGGGACTTTGTGTGCTGTTCAGGAGGACACTTGATTGTCTTTCGAGTTTTGAAGAAATCTGTTACTTGTGCACATTTGCAAAGAATAAAGATCATCCCTATATCACGCTCGTGAGAAGCACTAGGAACCGTAGATTGATCGTCGATCTTCCGGAAAGCGCCCACGGGTTCTTAAATCAATTCTTCTTCGTTCGTCGCCCTCTAGGATTTTACGCCATCTGGAGAGTAGGAAGTAAGATAGCTTATCCCCGTTCTTTCCATTTGAGCTTTTCAAAGTCCTAGTTGCTAGGTGCTAACTTCATTCTTTACTTTTACAGCACTTCCTCCTCCCTCTAAAGATCCCAGCCACAAGCCGACTTTTGAAAGATTAAGTGCTGTGGCGATTGAGGAAAGAAGTATTAAATTTTTGCTGAAAGATGAATTTCTTCACCAATTCGGACTTCTGCACCCTTCCCGTTCTACTCAGCCTCATGAAGTTCCTGATTCTCCAGTAGAGACATCGGATGCCCTAGTTTCCTTCGGAAAACTTACACCGAAAGAACATACTGTTGAGGCTTCACTGGTGAAGTGCTCTGCTTCTATTGACGTTGCGGGGTCGTCCGGCAAACTTGCACTTGCCCCGGTCATCGAGGAAGAGGAACCTCCTCACCAGTCCGAGAAGACTGTTGATGAAGGAGCTGAGGGGAAGGGTCCCGCCGAGCACGATGGTGATGACATTTTTGAGGGGTTGAGCGACTTGATGATCACTTCACAGGAGCTTTTTAAAGATGATACCGCTGCTACTAAAGTTATTTCTCCAGCAGTTGAAGTGACATTTGTCTTGCAACAAACTCCATCAGCCCAAGAATTAACACTTGTTGTAAAATCTGTCATCACCCCCTAATCGAAGAGTGGTTCGTAGTTTGACGTGCGTAGTTTGCACGTTACGCACACTTAGAATTTTTCGGCACTTTTATGCATTCAACTTCCTTGCTTTGAAGATTTCTGAACTCTGTCTTTTCTTCATTTTCAGATTCTCCAATGGGACGAAGTGGCTCTTACAATGATGATTTCCAACGTTATGGGAGGCGCGGTTCTTATGACCCCAAGAGGTATCTTCCTGCCTCCTGGGAAACCGACGAAGAAAGAGCTGTGAGGAAAGCTCGTGAGAGGCGTGCTTATGAAGAACGCTACGGGAGATGGGACGAACGACATGATTCTTCCCAGAGAGAGGATGATTCCCACAAACGAAAATCCCGCGATGACAAAGGGAAAAGTCATATCGCTGAAGATCCGAGTAAACGAGCCAAACTTGGTGAAAAGCCGACATCTGAAGCTTCTAAAAAGCCCACTACTCCCGTCTCTTTGGAAATTCCTTCCAGCTCTTCCGCCCTTCAAAGAGCTGATATTTAAACAATCATCAGTAGGCCTCCGTATCAAGTTGGACAGGGTCTGGCTACTCTTCAAAGCCGGTTTCCGCACTGGTGCTTAAAGGGAGTGCGTTTCGACCTTGACTTGGTCCCAATCGATAAGCAAGCCATGTTGCGAAATCTTGATGCCATCAAACTCGATATCGAGAGAATGTCTGGTTGGAAAAAACTTGTTGACGAGCTTCAAAGAGTAAACCACGCAAATCTCGAAGCCATGCTGACTATGGAAAATGACAAATCCAAGTGGCAGAAAACACTCGATCAGCATGATGCAGAGATGAAGAGTATTGCCGCTTATAATGAGAAGCTTGAAGCGGAAGTTGAAAAACTTAAAGAAGAGCTCGCCACTTCTTCCACTTCCTATTCTCAAAGAGAAGAAGTACTTCAAAAACAGGTGAGAGATGCTCACGCTGCACAGAGAGATGCTGAAGCTAAATTTGAAGCGCAGCAGCAAGTTGTAGAAAGCTACCGAGCTGACGTGGCCCAGTTGCAAGAAAAAACCAGCTCCCAGAACTTGGAAATCGAATCGTTAAAAGCTCGACTTTCCATAGCTGAAAAAGAGCGTGATGAAGCTGTTGCCGGCAAAGCAGTGGCCGAAGAATCCCATATGGCAACTAAAGCCGAAATCAGCTCTACTTTATTCGAGTTTTACATTCATAGTGTTCTGGGACGCGGTAGCCTTAGATTTTTGGGACCGAAGTACGAAATCACTTTGGCCAAAGTGTAGGAAGCTGCACTTGATATGCTTGGAGGAGCTGGATATGCTGAAGAAGATTTAATGGCGCACTATCTAGATGATGATGCATGTGCCGCTCTTGCCAGGGGAAAGGAGCAACTCGCTAAAGAGAGAGCCGAAATGGCAGAAGGAGAACATTTAGGAAAGGCAACTTCAACCGACCCAGTTCAACCTTCGGTTTCGGCCGACATCGATATTGTTGGCTCCAGTTCCCATTCTCCACCTCCTGCTAAAGCTGTTATTGAAAGTGCAACCGCCCGCACTGGAGATGAGACTCAAGAAAGCACTGAGGCGCAGGACTTTGAAGTTGACATAGTAAAGCCTACTTCTCCAGGTAACCTTAATGCTGATCTTGCTCAAGTGGACTGCTTGTTTACTTTACACGAGCTTGATGAACTTTTTAATTACTACTTAAATCTTGACGCGCCACTTTCTCCTCTTTTTATGAGAGATACTGTCTTTAACTTCTCTTCTCCTGTAGTGAAAGCGCCAAGTGTTGTTCAGACTTCCCCTCCTCCAGCTGTCCCCTCTCCGCCTCTTCAGATTACTCCTCCTTCTGTTTCTCAACCGGGGTCATAAGAGGAGCAGATAGAAGCTCTTCAAGGCTTGGATGACCCGGTCGCTTCACAAGAACAGAAGGCCGAAGAACCTGAAGAAGGCGAAAGAACCCCAGAGCAAACTATTTCTGATGACATAAAGTTGTCTGCACTTTTCACTCCGGGCAGTGAGTCTTCTTCAAGGAAGAAGGGGAAGCGTGGAGTCTCAAAGAAAAAGAGGGAACCTTCTGCCAGCGAAGAAAAGGTAGAAGAAAGTCCAATTGTACCCCTTCCTCTTTCTTCCCCTACTCTCACAAGCTGACCCAAAAAGTTAGTCATCCGTCCAGGCAAGGGCTTGAAAGGTGGCAGGAAGAAGAAGTGATGGGTTTGGGACCTATGCTTTTTGCTTTTTTGCTTGTACATATAAAGACTTGTGTTGACCGAAGATTGTGCGGGTACCGGTCCCCGCCTTCTTTTGTTTTGAAACCTGCACATGTATAAAATTTTCATAGTATGGAATAAAATGATTCTTTTACTTTTACAAACTTCTGTCTGTATTTGAGAATGCATTTATTCTTCTTTTTCATACAAGTTTCTCTATTTTCTCTGTGTGATGTTGCAGTAAACCTATGGTATGTTGCTTGAGCATTGCTTTTATTTTTGTAACTATATTATATTGCCCTCATACCATGGTTTATTGCAATCTCTTTCACATTAGCAAAATTTTGGAGAACAACTCTTCTGTTTCGAGAAGACTTGTATTCTTTCTTTAGAGAACAACCTTTCCATTTAAAGGAGGTTTGCATCTGTACTTTAGAGAATAATTTTTCCATTTTAAGGAAATATTTTTCTGATTTAGTAGAATGCGCCTCGTATTGGAGAAGTCTTCTCTTTCTCTTTTCTTTTTTTTATGAAGAAGTTTTTATACTTCACTTTCGGAGAGAGTCACTTTTATTTTTGGCAAGTGAATTTTCCTACGCGGTAAAATGGGCCTCCGAAAAAGGGCTTTGACCTGTTTGTGCCTCCGAAGAGGGCTTTTGTTTGTTTGTGCCTCTGGGAAGAGGGCTTTTTTTTGTTCGCTGGGAAGCGGGCCTCTGAAGAGGGCTTTTTGTTTCTGCCTCTGGGGAGAGGCTTTTGTTTTTTCCATGTTCGTTGGGAAGCGGGCCTCCGAAGAGGGATTTTGCACTCCAACTCTGGTGAAGTGGGCCTCCGAAGAGGGCTTTTCACATTTCAACACTTGTGAAGTTTTATTTCAGATCTCGGTGAAATGTGTGCCTCCGAAGAGGTCTTTTAGCATTTCAACTCTGGTGAAATGGGCCTCCGAAGAGGGCTTTTCACATACCAACACTTGTGAAGTTTTATTTCAGATCTCGGGGGAATGTGTGCCTCCAAGTAGGGCTTTTGCCTGGAAGTTTCTTTCTCATGGTTGGATGGATTCACGAGGCGGACACAAGTTACTTGGATGTATGTTTGCACAAACGTTCTCAGCTAGTTAACGAGTGCCATGTGCCTTCCACTTGGGAAAGTGCCACCTGTCATTCCACCAATCTTTTTTGGTTGAGAAAGAGAACTTTCTTTTTTTGGCAAGTCCCGTTAGAGGTCTTTATCCTCCGAAGAGTTGTGCCTCTGAAGAGGGCTTGTGCCTCCGAAGAGGTCTTTGGTTGTTTCCTGCCTGCTTGCCCATGTCTTTTCGCCATTTGCACATATCAGCGACTCCTTGTTACCATTTTCGAGCACACATTCCTTTCTTTTGCAAGTAGTTTATTTTATCCAAAGAAGTGTACTTCATTGTTAAGTGATCGCAGGGGCAGACACAGGCTAATTAATTGGATGTTCGTTTGCACAAACGATCACAATTAGTTAGCAAGGGCCCACCTCCGGCGGAACCACTAACTGTTTGCTTGAAGCACTTCTTTTATAGGATTTGAGTCTGGAATTTTTGTGGCTTAACATTTGCTTGTTGAGTGATGTCAAGGATCGCTTGGTCTTGTGATGGGTAAGCTTTGTTTTAATGGCCTGCAATATTAAATCGACATTTTAGCAATACAATTAAAGTACTTTACATATATTGAAATAAAACAGGCATTTTGTAATAGTAGAGAACACAAGATTTATAGTGGTTCGACCAGGAACTGGGCCTACATCCACTTTATAGTTCTTATTATACACTTGCACTGGCTTTACAATGGCTTTCAATACAAGAATCATACATGCATAATTCTTTTACTGTATTTCAATAAAGCTTTTAAGTAAAATATGGGCGCAAGTGATTGCTGTTCCAAGCCCTTGGAATTGGATCTCCTTCGACAGTTGTCAGTTTGAAAGTGCCATCAAGAAGTTTTTTGCCTATGATATACGGCCCTTCCCAGTTTGGCGCAAACACTCATGTTGCTATCATGATCCTTTTCAAGACTAGATCTCCAATCTCAAAGCTGCGTTGGCGAACTTTGGAATTGAAGTGCCTGGCAATTCTTTGCTGATGGGCTGCAATTCGGAGCTGAGCCTCTTCTCTTCTTTCATCGAGGAAGTCTAATGCTTCAAGTTGCAGCTTTTCATTTCAATTTGATCGAAATGGATTCTTCTGTGTGAAGGGACTTCTGTCTCCACCGGAATTGTGACGACCCGGAATTTTTAAACAAATGAAATCGGGATATTTAATTGATTTTAAATTTTCAATAGAGTAATTTTAACTTGAATTACGAATATCACAATTTATTTGATAATTAAATTATTAAATAATTTGAAATTGAATAAAATATGAAATCTGAGATTGTAAGCCTATTAAGAATAATTTGAAGGCTTATAAAATTTGTATTGATAATACTGAAGAGAATAGAAGTGTTGAAATCAAATTCAAGGATGGTTTGTTAAGTTTTGAAATTTATTACCGTTTAAATTGAATTTAAAAATAGCTTCCGAGGCGTAGTCTCGGAATTCGACGAAACCAGTTCTATTGGGTCCGTAATATTGAATTATTATCGGATTTCCAATTTCGTTTTGATTGGAGTTAGTGTGTGAGTATACGATATATAAGTGCGCTGAAAATTTAATTGGTAATAATTTAATGAAATTTAATTTCATTCATCAGGCTTCTTGTGTACGCCATTTTCAATCCATTCCCCAACATGCTACTTTCTACTCAATTTCGTGTCTTGTCCTTTGTATAAACGCTAGAGCATACCAGAACTAAAATAAACATCACTTTCGTTACTTCCCTTCAATTCGAAAATCAACAATGGCCGGAACCAGTAATTTTCAAATCTGTAAACCGAAAGAAGAAAAAATATAATGGTCGAAGCCCTAAATTCCTCAAATCAAAATTCAGAAAAAAAAATCAATCAATCCGATCTAGCAGGAATGCGAGCGAACGAGGGGAGGTGGTGCCTGGATGCACGACTTCGACCTGGGATAAATCGCGCATGTTGGCGATTCTAGCTTTCACAAAATTTCACGCATATGGAACCACACACGAGGAGCAGGGGTGGCTCTAGAGGAGGTGCAACTTGGTGTTGTCGCGGCATGGATTTCATAAGTCACGGTTTCGAAGGGAAGCTCGGGTGTGGTTTGGTGGTATCTGGGAGGAGCAGTTCGTGAAAAGGAGGTGAATTAAGGGGGTCATGAGTTCTCCAATGAAGCAGGTTATAGGATGGCCATAGCAATTGGGTTCGCTGCCATTCGTTGTGTGGTTCGCGAGCTCGATTTCCGGCGCGTGGTGACATGCGTGAATGTTCATGCTGTTGGGTTTCGACTAACCCTAGTTCGCGTGGTGGGGATTGAAGTCCTGATGGCCGCAGTTCAGCGAGGTATCGATTTTTGTTTTAATAATTTAGGTTAATTCGAATTTTAAATTGCAGTTATTCATTTAAATTTAAATGTGTAATATATATATGAACATATATATTACAGAGAAAGAAAAGGTAAAACAGAGAAAAAAATTATATTATAATGATAATAAGTATATACCAATATGCTTATTTACATTCCAATTAACCAATTTATTAGTATATTAAGGAGAATTAAATTAAATTTATTAAATGGAAATTTTTTTTGGAAACGGATTTGTTTAACAAACCTATTAAATTTATGGTGTTGCTTAAATATTTTATTAATTTAATCATTAGCTTGAAATAAATCATGGGTTAATTAAATTGTTAAATTGGGAATTAATTGTAAGACTGATTCGGATATTAATAATTAAATTGTATAATGTTTATTCAAGGTTTGAAATCTGAAAAGAAAACAAGCCGGATTGGAATGGGTGCATGCGTAGTCAAAGGTGAGTTAATCTCACTCAGTTAAATTTAAATCTAAATGATTAAATTTAAATACTTGTTTGTATGATTGAATTGATTGTTGTGTTATATAGTAGTATACACTACACCTTGAAATGATTGATTTCCCTCATTTTATAGTGAAGATATTCTATATTGTGCTAACGTCTGTGGATGCAGGGAAAACAGGTTGGACGGATCCAACTGGATCCCTCAACATTTATTTAAAATTATTTAATACCCTCTGTTGTGATTATGTGATATTCTATGATGAAATTTATTGAAATATTGAATGCTATGGTTCGATTGAATATAATTGCGTATAATGAACTATCAAATATATATATATATATATATATATTGGATTTTGGAAGGAAAATAAAAGAAGTAAATTTGTAAGAAAATAATTATAGAAAATTTGAATAAGTTTAAGAATGAATGGGAAAAATAAAATAAAGTGACTTTAAAATTTTAATAAATAAAGCTAAAATATAGAAAGGAAATTTTGAATGACAGGAAGTTCATGAATTTTAAACTGTAGTGTTATTATTTAAGAGAACAAAACATTTATCTAAAATTTAAGATTTGAATTATTGAAAGGTATAAAGAAGAATTGGGAAAGACCTGAATTTATATATTTCAGGTAAGAGATTTAAAATCAAATGGAAATTAATAACAATAATAATAAGTCTAAAATTAATGAATTTTGAAATGAATTGTGTAAGTAATGAAATTTATTTCAGATAGAGTAAATTGAAAATCAATTTGGGAAACTGATTTAGGTGATTGAGATATAAAATTTCTCTCTGAATAACCAAGTACGTTTCAAAGTAAATTTTTAAATATAAATTAAAGGTTTAAAATTGTTTAAAAAAGTATGTTTTGTAAATTTATTATTTCTAATATTTGAATTCTAAAGCAAGTATTTCCTTTAATCTATTATAGTAGTAATTATTTTAAGAATGACTCAGTATAATGTTTTTAAAAAGTGAAAACCTAGTTCTATATTTTATAAAGTAACCTTATTTTTAAATATTCATATAGAATCTATCTTAGCCAATTCTTGAAGAAGTCTTAACTTAAATGTTAGTAAACTCCAAAGTAAGTATTTTATTTTAATCTATTATCGTAATAATTATATAAAGAATGATTTGGTAATTTAATAAAGAAAATCGAATGTATAGTTATAAGGTAATATTATTTTAGTATTTCTAGAGCATTGTTTTATATTAAGTATTAAAGTAAAATTTTCTAATATATTTTACAATAAAGTGTTTTTTAAAAATTATTTTTAAAATATAGTTTTGTGCTTGGTGATTTCAGTGGAGATAGAAATATATTTGGGAAGTTTATTTTAAAGGGAAAGATGATTTGAAACTGTTTTCAAAGGATTGAAAAATAGAAATATATCTTGTGAAGATATTTTGAGGTTAATAAATAATTTGGGAAATTATTTATTGTTGGATGGTTGTTTGTGAATATAAATTGATAGTTAAATAACCGACAATATTGGCCAAATGCGTTGATCGTTTCGAAGAGACCGGGATCGAGATTTATTTCTCGAAAACCACTTCAATCCGGTTTGTACGTTTAGTGAAAACGATTTTGGATTCGAAGATGGAGCAGTGAAGTGCAAGGGCTAGTCGCTACTAATCCTGAGGATATTTCCAAAATGAATGTAGTAGGAATAGTGCCTTCGGTTCCGTTCGAACCCGGGACGGACTTGTATGGATGAATGCTTGCGAAACATCGTTAGGTGGACGATGGGCATTCTAAGGGATATGTTCTAAAAAGGTAACGCTTAGCCTCAAGCCTCATCAAATGGGAATGACTGAAAATCAGGGGACATGCAGCAAGGCTAGGTGGGTAGCACCCAAGCAGGGTGAGGTCATTCCAGTCTAGATGTCCCTTTTTATTTCGGCTTAGTGGGTGGTTGCTGTCCCAACCGCAGGGTGATCTCACTCGGGATTATCCAGTAAGGGATAGTCCCGGCCTTGTGTTGCAGGGGAGCGGGCGTACTCCTCGGTACGGTGATCTAGGCCCCGTACTGTGCAGGTGGTACCCCAGTGCCTAGTCATTAGTTGGAAATCCATTCTCCCTACGAGCCTTGTACGAGTTTTGTTTGTATTACCCACTTTGTGGCTAGTAGCTGGAATTTAATCATGTAACAATTTCGGCTATTTTATAAGTATTTGTATATAGACCCTATTATAATATCAGAGGATTTCTATAAAAAAAATGTTTTAGCTATCGTAAGGTAAAAACCCAACATGTTTATTTGTGGCATGGTCTTACGAGATGCTTTTGTTTTCAAAGGATTTTTGAAACTTTAATAATCAATTGGGTGTGATTTTCTCACGCTGGTATTCCAGACTGACTCGGGTGTTATTTAACTGTAATGCTCGGGTCAGACCGAGTGTTATAGGATACAGGAGATGTTGTGGAGCTCAGGAGACGAGCTGGATGACGATACGTACTCCCGTACTTGTTTATATATATATATATTCCGCTGTATTGAGTTGATGTGTATTCAGTTGTATGTTATTGATGTTGAGTTGTGATTGATGTACTCTGATGATGTAATATATAAACAGAGATAGTTGATTTAGAGTAAAATTATTTATTATTTATTATATTTTATTCCGCTGCGATGGTTAGATTATGTTGTTGATTTCTATTTTCTTCTTCTACCTCTTCTTCTTTAACCCAAATGGTTTGTATTTCTGTACAACTTGAGTTGATTTAGGTAGACTAGTGTTAACTCAAAGGGTACGGATTTGCGGGCTGTTACAGTTGGTATCAGAGCCTAGGTTGGTGATAACCTTGGCTCTGGTGGGAATTACTCATTTAAAATAGAGTCCGTAGTACCCTATAATGAGTTTGAGCATATTAATAGATATAAGCGCGTATTTGTTAGTGAATATAAATTGTTTTAATATTGTGTTGATTGATTTATTGAGTGGCATATGAACCTTCGTCGGCACAGTCTGGACAACTGTATCGAAGGGGTTTCTAAACACTTAAATAGAAAAATCGACACAGTATTGTTTTAGATGTGGGTAAATGAAATAATTTTACCCAAAAACATATTTTGATATAAAGAAACTTTTTGGAAACTACTTTGCTAATATATGGTTGCTTGGATGTTAGAAATGATAATATTAAAGTATTATCATTTTTAAGTGAAAATTTAACTAGAAATTGAAATATAACTAAAATTTACTGGAATAAATTCATTATAAAATGAAATTTATAAATATGAATCATAAATGTAATTTATGAATTGAAATATAATCAAATGAGAATTTGTATAAGCATAAACTATACAAATGTATTATACTTAAAATTTGAATTAAAACAGAATTTAGAAATTTAAAATCCCGGAGATTTGGAAGCATTTGAAGATAAATGATAGTATTATTGTTTTGGAGATATTTCTGAATGGAAATCTGTTTTAAATGGATTTTGAAAGTGAAATAGCATTGAAATCACTTGGATTATTGGAAAATAATTCTGATGATGACGGCCGCATCATCAGTATTCATTTTCGAATTTCTAAGTGACGGATTGCTGCCAAAAATTGATTTGTTGAGAAAAGCTGGTTGTTTTTGGAAATCTCAAATGAAATTTGTTGGGAATAAAACCATGATTGGTTTAACTTTTGAGAAATGTGATTTGAGATGTTGAAGATTTCAAAATGATTTGAAACCAAAGTCGGGAGTTGAAAATCCTGATGAGATAGGTTGAAGCTTATAAATTGTAAGCTTATAAATTGAGATGAGTTTTAAATCAGGAAGGAAATATAAGCTTTGAATAATGGAATTTAAATTTAAAATGAAATGAAGTTAACTTGGATTGGAAAATAAAAATTTAGCTGGATTGAAATTAATTGAATAAGCTGAAAATAATATCCAATTGTATTCGAATTAAGTTGAAGTCGAATTGAGTTAAATAAATCTGAGTTAAAATAAAATTGAATTGGAATAAAAATTCAGTTGAATTTATTGAATGAAATTAAATTCTTACCTGGATAACTGGAAAATAAGTTGGATAAGAAATAAATTGGATAAGAATTAGATTGAATTAAATAAATCAGAATAGCATATGAAAGAATTAAAATGCATGGAATAAAATATGCTTGGGTTATAAATAAGCATAGGGCTTGAGTTAAAAATAAAAGATGAATATATTCAAGCCTATAATGAATGGAATTGTGAAAATAAAAGTCGTGACTTATAAAATTTGAAAGGTGGGATAGAAAACCCAAGATAAATATTTTTGATGAATTGAAAAATAAAATGAAGATCAAAACTCGAATTATAAAATAAATTGGACTAAGAAGATTAAATGAAGTGATATTTGAAATTAAAAATCAAGTATTGAACTATAAATAGGGGAGAATTAATTTGTTAATATAATGAAATTGGATGGTAAATTGAAAATGGATAGTGGATTCAGAATTTGAGTTATAAATTAAGATTTAACGTGAAGTGTTAACAAATTAATATAATTGGAAATGTGTCGAATAAAGGAAAATGAAATAGATTAAAATAAATGGTATGAATTGCAAATAAAATCCAAATAAGAGGAAATAAAATGGGAATGGCCTTGTAATAAATTGAATGAGCTGAATCTAGAAGTCGAAATGCATAATAACTAATCAAATAAATTTGTAGTTTGGCATGAGATTGGATTAAAATAGAATCAAGTTAAATTGAAAAGAGAAATTTACTTGTAAAATGAAAATGAGCTTAAGTATAAAATGAAGTAAATTAGCTTGAGCTAAACAAATGGAAGAGTTGAATTAAATTCAACTTAAAACTAAGTGTATTGATATTGGGTTGGATTTAAATCAAGTGAAAATAAATTTAAATCGAAATAGAATTCGGTGAGTAATAAATGATATTTAAAGAAATGAAATTCCTAATGTATTGTGTGGATAAACTAATTATATTGAATAAATAAATGGAAGGGAATTCTTAATTAAATAATTGTAAACCATTTAAAATGTTAAAGAATTGAAATAACTTGGAGACAATAAGGAAATAGAATGTTTCAAGTTTAATAGAATGGATTTAAATGAATGTGGATAAGAAATGAAGTATAAATGAGTGGACTGTGAATAAAATTTAATAGGTAACGAAGATGAACCTAAGTTGTTAATGGTTTTGAATAAACTAGTTTGGTTAATAAAATGAAATGCAAGTGAATGGATTCAAATCTGAAATGCAATGAAAATGAGAATATATGGATTGTGAATAAATTGAAAATGGAATAGAATTAAGTATAAATTGAGTCATAATCCATTTAAATTGGTTATAAAACATAGATACTTATTTATTCACACAGATCTCGTCAAACTGCATAGAATGAATTGTCATTCGATGTAAAGGGAAGTAATTAAAATTCTATGAGTTGATAAAAGAAAAATAAATTGATTTTGAAAGCAATGGAATTAAATATGAATTGAGTTTGCTTAAGAATAAATTAAATGTAAGCGATTGAGTTTTAAACCATTCAAATTGAATGAAAATGGTTTGTAAATTAATTGAAACAGTTGAATTAGTATGAAAATTGTATAAATTGCTTACGAAAAATGTTTGATGTACATTTCTTTTAGAATTCATATGTTTTAACCATTGCAACTAAGCGAAATATAGTTAAACTTCATATATTTGGCACTTACATGTTTAAATTGAGTAAGTACAGGTACCGGGGAGTCGCGGGGCTGGATTTTGGGCACGCTAACTGCTAAATAAATAAGCTGTTTGCTTAAAATGCTAAATTAGGTACGCCTACGCAATAAAAATAGGAAATATGAACTGTTTTTGATTTTTCTGACCGGGTGGGTCGATGTATATATATTTATATCTCTTGTCAAATTGCAAAAGCTCCTCCGTACAAAGGAGACTCTGCCAAAAAATTTCAGAAATTTTAGGAGTTAGAATTTTTTTTTGGAAATTTTGGAAAATTGTGTTAACGACTATCGAATCCAAATTGGAAACTAAAATAAATTAGTAAAGGAAACCAATTTGAAGTAATGATAGGAATTAGTTATTAATGAAAAATAAAATTTAAATATTCAGAGTTAAAGATAAATTGAATTCATATGGAAATGAAAGAATCGATTTGGATAGAAATAGATATTAACTAAAGTGGTAAGGTGAAAACAAACAAAGAAGCATATAGAATGCTTATACTAAACTTAAGTAACGAATGGAGAATTCTTAATTGGAGATTGATATTACAAATATATTCCAAGTTGATATTTGAATAAGTAAATAATTGACACTTGTAAGGAAGTCGATAAAATGTTTTGGAATATTGTGATTGGATATTATTGTCAAGTAGAATATGCAGGTAATATAAAGGGAAAAGAGAATTGGATTGATTTCAATGATAAAAATTTGAAATGCTCGACAAAAAGGTATGTATTTAAATTTGGTGTGAATTTGATTGGGAATTTGGATTGAGCCACTTGGCCTTTTGTTTTCTTTTTGGATTTGGGAGGCCGTAGAGCCATTTTGTAGTAGTACCGAGCTAGCCGCGTAAAGGAGACGTTGGCGAAATTTTTCAAAAATTTAGAGAGTTAGAAAATTTTTGAGAAAATTTCGATAATTCAAAATTTAGTTTGGAATTATAATTTGAATGATTGTTTAAATAATGTTGTTTGGGAACTTTGAAAAAGTTTGGAACGTTAATAAGAATAATAATGGGTCTTTTATAAAAGGACAGTTGGTAAGATGTTGAATTGTTAGAAACCATTTGGTTTCGGGGAAAAAGTAAACGGGTATTGGACCATTCTTCCTAACTTGTAATTTCGAGGACGAAATTCTTTTAAGGGGGGAGGAATGTGACGACCCGGAATTTTTAAACAAATGAAATCGGGATATTTAATTGATTTTAAATTTTCAATAGAGTAATTTTAATTTGAATTACGAATATCACAATTTATTTGATAATTAAATTATTAAATAATTTGAAATTGAATAAAATATGAAATCTGAGATTTTAAGCCTATTAAAAATAATTTGAAGGCTTATAAAATTTGTATTGATAATACTGAAGAGAATAGAAGTGTTGAAATCAAATTTAAGGATGGTTTGTTAAGTTTTGAAATTTATTATCGTTTAAATTGAATTTAAAAATAGCTTCCGAGGCGCAGTCTCGGAATTCGACGAAACCAGTTCTATTGGGTCCGTAATATTGAATTATTATCGGATTTCCAATTTCGTTTTGATTGGAGTTAGTGTGTGAGTATACGATATATAAGTGCGCTGAAAATTTAATTGGTAATAATTTAATGAAATTTAATTTCATTCATCAGGCTTCTTGTATACGCCATTTTCAATCCATTCCCCAGCACGCTACTTCTACTCAATTTCGTGTCTTGTCCTTTGTATAAACGCTAGAGCATACCAGAACTAAAATAAACATCACTTTCGTTACTTCCCTTCAATTCGAAAATCAACAATGGCCGAAACCAGTAATTTTCAAATCTGTAAACCGAAAGAAGAAAAAATATAATGGCAGAAGCTCTAAATTCCTCAAATCAAAATTCAGAAGAAAAAAAATCAATCAATCCGATCAAGAAGGAATGCGAGCGAACAAGGGGAGGTGGTGCCTGGATGCACGACTTCGACCTGGGATAAATCGCGCATGTTGGCGATTCGAGCTTTCACAAAATTTCATGCATGTGGAACTGCACACGAGGAGCAGGGGTGGCTCTAGAGGAGGTGCAACTTGGTGTTGTCGCGGCATGGATTTCATAAGTCACGGTTTCGAAGGGAAGCTCGAGTGTGGTTTGGTGGTATCTGGGAGGAGCAGTTCGTGAAAAGGAGGTGAATTAAGGGGGTCGTGAGTTCTCCAGTGAAGCAGGTTATAGGATGGCCATAGCAATTGGGTTCGCTGCCATTCGTTGTGTGGTTCGCGAGCTTGATTTCCGGCGCGTGGTGACATGCGTGAATGTTCATGCTGTTGGGTTTCGACTAACCCTAGTTCGCGTGGTGGGGATTGAAGTCCTGATGGCCGTAGTTCAGCGAGGTATCGATTTTTGTTTTAATAATTTATGTTAATTCAAATTTTAAATTGCAGTTATTCATTTAAATTTAAATGTGTAATATATATATATATATATATATATATATATGAAAATATATATTACAGAGAAAGAAAAGGTAAAACAGAGAAAAAAATTATATTATAATGATAATAAGTATATACCAATATGCATATTTACATTCCAATTAACCAATTTATTAGTATATTAAGGAGAATTAAATTAAATTTATTAAATGGAAATTTTATTTTTGGAAACGGATTTGTTTAACAAACCTATTAAATTTATGGTGTTGCTTAAATATTTTATTAATTTAATCATTAGTTTGAAATAAATCATGGGTTAATTAAATTGTTAAATTGGGAATTAATTGTAAGACTGATTCGGATATTAATAATTAAATTGTATAATGTTTATTCAAGGTTTGAAATCTGAAAAGAAAACAAGCCGGATTGGAATGGGTGCATGCGTAGTCAAAGGTGAGTTAATCCCACTCAGTTAAATTTAAATTTAAATGATTAAATTTAAATACTTGTTTGTATGATTGAATTGATTGTTGTGTTATATAGTAGTATACACTACACCTTGAAATGATTGATTTCCCTCATTTTATAGTGAAGATATTCTATATTGTGCTAACGTCTGTGGATGCAGGAAAAACAGGTTGGACGGATCCAACTGGATCCCTCAACATTTATTTAAAATTATTTAATACCCTCTGTTGTGATTATGTGATATTCTATGATGAACTTTATTGAAATATTGAATGCTATGGTTCGATTGAATATAATTGCGTATAATGAACTATCAAATATATATATATATATATATATATATATATATTGGATTTTGGAACGAAAATAAAAGAAGTAAATTTGTAAGAAAATAATTATAGAAAATTTGAATAAGTTTAAGAATGAATGGGAAAAATAAAATAAAGTGACTTTAAAATTTTAATAAATAAAGCTAAAATATAGAAAGGAAATTTTGAATGACAGGAAGTTCATGAATTTTAAACTGTAGTGTTATTATTTAAGAGAACTAAACATTTATCTAAAATTTAAGATTTGAATTATTGAAAGGAATAAAGAAGAATTGGGAAAGACCTGAATCTATATATTTCAGGTAAGAGATTTAAAATCAAATGGAAATTAATAACAATAATAATAAGTCCAAAATTAATGAATTTTGAAATGAATCGTGTAAGTAATGAAATTTATTTCAGATAGAGTAAATTGGAAATCAATTTGGGAAATTGATTTAAGTGATTGAGATTGGAAATTTCTCTCTGAATAACTAGGTACGTTTCAAAGTAAATTTTTAAATATAAATTAAAGGTTTAAAATTGTTTAAAAAAGTATGTTTTGTAAATTTATTATTTCTAATATTTGAATTCTAAAGCAAGTATTTCCTTTAATTTATTATAGTAGTAATTATTTTAAGAATGACTCAGTATAATGTTTTTAAAAAGTGAAAACCTAGTTCTATATTTTATAAAGTAACCTTATTTTTAAATATTCATATAGAATCTATCTTAGCCAATTCTTGAAGAAGTCTTAACTTAAATGTTCTAAAGTAAACTCCAAAGTAAATATTTTATTTTAATCTATTATCGTAATAATTATATATACAGAATGATTTGGTAATTTAATAAAGGAAATCTAATGTATAGTTATAAGGTAATATTATTTTAGTATTTCTAGAGCATTGTTTTATATTAAGTATTAAAGTAAAATTTTCTATTATATTTTACAATAAAGTGTTTTTTAAAAATTATTTTTAAAATCTAGTTTTGTGCTTGGTGATTTCAGTGGAAATAGAAATATATTTGGGAAGTTTATTTTAAAGGGAAAGATGATTTGGAACTGTTTTCAAAGGATTGAAAAATAGAAATATATCTTGTGAAGATATTTTGAGGTTAATAAATAATTTGGGAAATTATTTATTGTTGGATGGTTGTTTGTGAATATAAATTGATAGTTAAATAACCGACTATCAATATTGGCCAAATGCGTTGATCGCTTCGAAGAGACCGGGATTGGGATTTATTTCTCGAAAACCACTTCGATCCGGTTTGTACGTTTCGTGAAAACGATTTTGGATTCGAAGATGGAGCAGTGAAGTGCAAGGGCTAGTCGCTACTAATCCTGAGGATATTTCCAAAATGGATGTAGTAGGAATAGTGCCTTCGGTTCCGTTCGAACCCGGGACGGAGTTGTATGGATGAATGCTTGCGAAACATCGTCAGGTGGACGATGGGCATTCTAAGGGATATGTTCTAAAAAGGTAACGCTTAGCCTCAAGCCTCATCAAATGGGAATGACTGAAAATCAGGGGATATGCAGCAAGGCTAGGTGGGTAGCACCCAAGCAGGGTGAGGTCATTCCAGTCTAGATGTCCCTTTTTATTTCGGCTTAGTGGGCGGTTGCTGTCCCAACCGCAGGGTGATCTCACTCGGGATTATCCAGTAAGGGATAGTCCCGACCTTGTGTTGCAGGGGAGCGGGCGTACTCCTCGGTACGGTGATCTAGGCCCCGTACTGTGACAGGTGGTACCCCAGTGCCTAGTCATTAGTTGGAAATCCATTCTCCCTACGAGCCTTGTACGAGTTTTGTTTGTATTACCCACTTTGTGGCTAGTAGCTGGAATTTAATCATGTAACAATTTCGGCTATTTTATAAGTATTTGTATATAGACCCTATTATAATATCAGAGGATTTCTGTAAAAAAAATGTTTTAGCTATCGTAAGGTAAAAACCCAACATGTTTATTTGTGGCGTGGTCTTACGAGATGCTTTTGTTTTCAAAGGATTTTTGAAATTTTAATAATCAATTGGGTGTGATTTTCTCACGCTGGTATTCCAGACTGACTCGGGTGTTATTTTACTGTAATGCTCGGGTCAGACCGAGTATTATAGGATACAGAAGATGTCGTGGAGCTCAGGAGACGAGCTGGATGACGATACGTACTCCCGTACTTGTTTATATATATATATATATATATATATATTCCGCTGTATTGAGTTGATGTGCATTCAGTTGTATGTTATTGATGTTGAGTTGTGATTGATGTACTCTGATGATGTAATATATAAACAGAGATAATTGATTTAGAGTAAAATTATTTATTATTTATTATATTTTATTCCGCTGCGATGGTTAGATTATGTTGTTGATTTCTATTTTCTTCTTCTACCTCTTCTTCTTTAACCCAAATGGTTCGTATTTCTGTACAACTTGAGTTGATTTAGGTAGACTAGTGTTAACTCAAAGGGTACGAATTTGCGGGCTATTACAGGAATCATTGCTTTTGATCCATATGCCAATGAGAATGGAGTGTGCCCAGTCGCAGTTTTATGGGTAGTTCTGTATGCCCATAGTGCTAGTGGTAGCTTATCGACCCAACCACCTTTCGCTTTTTCTAGCTGTTTTTTGATGGTTGATTTGATAATTTTGTTTACTGCCTCCACTTGCCCGTTTGCCTGCGGATGAGCCACTGCTAAGAAGCTTTTTTGGATCTTGAATCGCTTGCAAAAATCTTGGAACTCTTCACTTTCGAATTGGGTTCCATTGTCTGTGATTATCTTTTGAGGCACACCATACCTGCGAATGATATTCTTAGTTTCAAAGTTTATCATCTTTTTAGAGGTAATAGTAGCTAATGGTTCAGATTCAGCCCATTTAGTAAAATAATCAACAACAACAACAACATATCTGATTCCGGACTTGGCGGTTGGCAAAGGCCTGATGAGATCTATTCCCCAAATAGCAAATGGCATGGACTGACCATCTGTGTTATCTCGGTGGACGGTGCTCTTGGGATTTTTGCAGATCTCTGGCATCGGTCACATTTTCGGGCGTAGCTTGCAGCATCACGATTAATGTCTGGCCAAAAATACCCATAACGGAGAATTTTCTTTGCTAGAGTTTGACCACCTGAATTATCTCCACACTCTCCTCCGTGTACTTCAGCTAGAATTGTCTTAGCCTCTTCCTTGGTCACACATCGGAGTAATGGCATTGAGAATCCCCGCTCGTACAATCGGCCATCTTGAATTATATATCTAGAGGATTTCCTCAACAGCTTCTGACGCTCCTTTGAATTTCCTGGTAGAGAACCATTTAGCAGATATTCCATTATCGGAGTCATCCATGATTCTTGTTCTTGAGATATTGTCATGATCCAATCAATATCCATCTCATCAGTGCTTGGAGCTGACATGACTTCCACAGGAACTAATCCCAACAATTGAGCTTCGTCAGTGCTTGCGTACTTTGCGAGAGAATCTGCCTTCATGTTCTCTTCCCGGGGTATATGACTTATCGTATAATGGTCAAGATCATCGAGAAGTTCCATGGCTCTTGACAAATAAGCAGGCAGATTTCCTCCTTTAGTTTGAAACTCTTTCTTGACTTGGCATACAATAAGCTGTGAATCACTGAAGATCTGCAACACTTTGACATTCAGTTCTTTAGCGATCTTCAAGCCGGCAATAAGAGCTTCATATTCTGCTTCATTGTTTGTCGAAGGGAATTCCAATCTCAATGCATAGCACAATGACCGCCCTTCAGGGGTTTCAAGCACAAGCCCAGCTCCAGAACAGTAATCGTTTCTTGCACCATCAACATATAATTTCCATCGAATTGGGGTATTATCAGTTACCTCTTCCTCACTGTCACCTTTGTCTGTACATTCTGCGATGAAATCTGCTAAAGCTTGTCCATTGATTGCTCTCCGGGGATGATAAGTGATGTCATATTGGCTGAGTTCAATATTCCACTTCAGAAGGCGACCCGAAGTCTCAGGGCGAAATAGGACTTGCTTCAGGGGTTGATCAGTGAGGACTTTGATAGGATGAGCTTGGAAATATGGCCTCAATTTTCTTGATGCAATCAGTAGACAATAGGAGAGCTTTTCCAATTTTGAATAATTCATCTCTGCCCTAGTGAATCTTTTGCTGATATAATAGACCGGGCGTTGAATTTTTGCGTCTTCCTGTACCAACGCTGTACTGAGAGCATGAGATGAGATTGCCAAATATACGAAAAGATCTTCACCATCGTTGGGCTTAGAAAGTATTGGAGGCGTTTTCATATGACGAATCAACTCATCGAAAGCTTTCTGGCATTCAGGAGTCTAGTCAAAGTTTTTCCTTCCTTTCTTCAGAGCATCAAAGAATGGAATGCATTTTCCAGTAGCTTTGGAAATGAATCGACTCAAGGCAGCGACTTTTCCATTAAGACTTTGCAATTCCTTCTTCGTTCTAGGAGCTTTGACTTCTTTTAAGGCAGCAATCTGAGTAGGATTAGCTTCAATGCCCCTAACACTCACAATGAAACCCAAGAACTTTCCGGACTCCATCCCAAACGAACATTTCAAAGGATTAAGTTTCATTCCGTACTTTTGGAGGACTGCAAACATTTCTACCAAGTGATCCATATGGTCTACTGCCTTCTTTGATTTCACCAGCATATCGTCAACATAAACTTCCATAGTTTTTGCAATCTGTGGCTTGAACATAGCATTGACGAGTCTTTGGTAAGTTGCCCTTGCATTCTTAAGTCCGAAGGGCATGACTCTATAGCAGTAGAGACCAACGTCGATGATGAAGCTCGTGTCCTCCTGATCCGGCTCATGCATCATGATCTGATTGTATCCGGAGTAAGCATCCATAAAAGATAACAATTCATTCCCCGCTGTTCCATCCACCAACTGATCTATCTTGGGTAACGGGAAGCAGTCCTTGGGGCAGGCTTTGTTTAAATCTGAGAAGTCGATGCATACTCTCCATTTCCCATTAGCTTTCTTAACCAGTACTGGATTTGAAACCCAATTCGAATAAGTAGACTCCCTGATGAAACCATTCTCCATGAGCCGGTCTACCTCTTCTTTCAACGATGCTGACCTTTCAGGACCCTAGGTTCTTCTTTTCTGCTTTACCGGTGTAAACTTGGATCAATATTCAGAGTATGTACTGCAATTTCTGGGGATATTCCACACATATCAGCATGAGTCCAAGCGAATACGTCCAGATTTGCTTTCAAGAATGATATCAAGGAATTTTGAACCGTCACACTAAGTTGCGAACCCACA
This sequence comes from Allium cepa, assembly GCA_030765085.1. Classification (NCBI taxonomy): domain Eukaryota; kingdom Viridiplantae; phylum Streptophyta; class Magnoliopsida; order Asparagales; family Amaryllidaceae; genus Allium; species Allium cepa. Next base: position 906,606,561 of record CM060938.1, on the reverse strand, counting down.
TTCACCATTTTGTTCGGATCTTTCGGGTCAACAGGTACTTGCACCGTTACTTCCACTGGCACCACTCTATTTTCCCCTGCACTGGCTTTTCTAGGATCCATTTCTCTTCATGCCCCGCTATGCTCCCCAGTGCAGGGTCCACCCTGTAATTGCTACAAGGTTGGTTCTTTGATGCGGACTGGGGCTGCCGCATCTTTTCTCATCTCTCTCTTCCTCGCTTCACGCAACTCTATAAGATAACATTCTCGCCCAGCATTCTGATCCCCTTTAATAACACCAACTCCATTATCCGTGGGGAATTTCATAGTGAGGCACCACGGGGCGAGAATTGCCTTAAAAGCCGCAAGAGTTGGTCGGCCTAGGAAGGCGTTGTAGGCAGAAGACTCATCAACAATTACAAAAGTCTGTTTTCGAACCGCCTTTTTCTGCCCCTCTCCAAGCTCGACGAACAAGTCAATAGTTCCAATTGGTTGCTTCGGTTCCCCAGTAAACCCAACAATCTTCTGAGATGAAGCTTGAACATCAGCCATCGGAATTTTCATTTGATCGAATGTCTTTTTGAAGAGAACGTTGCAAGAAGCGCCGCAATCTACAAGCACTCTTCTCACAATAGCCGGCCCAATGCCTGCAGAGATGACCAAGGGATCCATGGTTGGGGCTTCAATGCCCATAGAGTCCCTGGCTCTGAACACAATATCATCATTAAAAGTTTTCTGCTGTTTCAAAGGTGCAGCATCTTCTAGCACAAAAACATTTTCTTCTGCTGGTGAGTATTTCCAGGCACGGGCATATCTTTCCATCTCGCCCCAGCTTCTGCCTGCTGGGTGAGGACCTCCTGTAATCACATTAATAACAGGCCTTTCTAATTCATGCGCAGTATTCCTCTCACCCGAGCCAGATGGATGAGCAGGAAGTTGCTGGCCCTTAGTAGATGAAGTTGGGTCATTCCTATTTCTCTTAACATATTGCTACAACTTGTTCCCTCTCAGCAGTTCTTCAATCAAACTTTTCAGATGGAGACATTCGTTGGTATCATGATCGGGTTGATTATGAAACCGACAAAATCTCCCACTTTGAGCAGCTTTTTTCCCAACTCTCATCTCAGGCGGTTGAGGATATTCTACCACGTCTTTAGTAGCAAAAAAGATATTCTTCGGGGTGTCAGTTAAAGGAGTGAAATCTGAAGGTTTTAAGAAGCGAGGTTTCTTCACATCCTTCTGCTTCTTCCCACCATTATTCTCCCTCTTCTGACTTCCGGATTCCTTTTTAGTAGGAGCAGCAGTATTATCCTTAACCTCTGTCAATGCCACTTTAACCGGTGCTTGAAGGCTTTCCAAGCGCATGAATTCATCAGTTTTCTTATAGAATTTCTCAAGCGAATTTGGTTCTTTCATCTTCAGCCACTTCCCAAATTCACTCGACTTGTCGATTGCCCTCATCAAGTATGTTAAGACCATTCATGGTTCTGCATTATCCACTTCAGCCAAAGCTATGTTGAAGCGGTTCAAGAAAGATCTAATAGGTTCCCCAGGGTTCTGTTCCAGGCTCGACAACGACATAATATCCTTTGCCTTTGAAGCATACAACCTGAATTGTTCTTTAAACTTCCGAGTCAAATCGGAGAACTGGTCTATGGATCGGACCGGTAGCTTTGTGAACCATAGTAGAGCCACTCCTTCCAAGTATACCAGAAAGTACCAGCATTTGATCTCATCAGATGCTCCAGCACCAGTCATGTGCCAATCATACTTGTACAGGAATTGATTAGGGTTGCTTGTTCCCTTATAAGCCGGGATGGTAGGAGGAACAAACTTCCTAGGAAATTCAACTCTCAAAATCCTTTCAATGAACGGAGTTTTGCTCGGAGCGAATCCCCATTCCTCATCTTCTTCCCTCTATATGCTCTCTTTCATGATTTGTCGCACCATGCCCGAAAGGTATTCCTCATCATTTAAGGGCTCTGCGGGACAGACTTCAGCCATTTTCTCGGAAGTTTGTCTAGACAAATGTTCACGGAGAGTTGGCTGTGATTTCGATCCTCCAGCTTGGGGAGGTGTTTCTTTGGTGGGGCTAGCTGCTCTTTGAGGAATATTCCTTTCTTCAGGATTATGAGCATCATCGGCAAGGTTTTCTCCATTATTCACCGGTTGACGGTTAGCTCCGAGCAATGCATTTAACCTATCAAGCATTAATGCATTCTGGGTTTCCATCTGTTGGTATAACCCAGATACTGCATCATCTAACTCCGCTCGTGTAATTTCGGCACTTGGTGCAGCTTGACTTGACGAAGGAGAAGTGGCAGTATCCTCATGTACATCACTAGGTCTAGTAGATCCACGCTTTCTTCCAAGAGCCATTATCTCTGATAGACTTCTGGTTTTGAGAGAGATTTTTCAACAAACTTTTGCGAAGCAATGACGAAAGTAGCCTGAGTTCAATTCTCAGTGAAAGCACCAAAAATGTTAACGCTTAAAATTGAATGCTAACACCCCGGTGTAAGTAGAGATTAAGTGAAAGCAGCACCCATCAATACGGGAATTAGAAGTAAGTAGAAAAGTCACAGAAAAAGCAGTAAAAAGACAACAGTTTTATAGTGGTTCGGCTTCAAGTTAAGCCTACGTCCACTTTAATCTCCTTTATTGCTGAATCAATTACAACTTTACAACAATCTTCGATTACAACACTGCTAGGACAAATAGCTAGAACTCCGATGTAGAAGAACTCTTTGAATCCATGTCGAATGTGTTAGATTTCCTCTTGAAGTTCGTCGAGATGTCTTTCGTGTTTGAAGCGTCGAGTGAGTCGAGAATTCAGCAGAGCATAGGCGTTCTAGAAATGAGCCAAAAGATCCCCTCTTTGGTGGTGTAGGCACGGTATTTATAGGGAAATTTCGGAGCTAGGTCGTAGGTCGTGAGTGACCTAGAGGTAGGCCGTAGGTTGTGAGCGACCTAGTGGGAGCGGCTTACGGCTTAACTAGAGTGGATTTGATCACCTCGAACAAACTAACAAGTCATAGGTCGTGAACGACCTAGGGGGGAAGCGGCATAAGAAGCTTTTTCGGTATGTTTAGGTCGTGAGCGACCTAGGGAGAATAGTTGGCGACTTACGGTTGGGAACGGCATAAGAAGTTGCTTCATTCTGTGATAACTCGCTAGGCCGCTTGATCTTTTATGTCGCTAGGTCGTTTAGCTACTAGGTCGCTAGGTCGCTTAGCTACTAGGTCACTTTACTCCATAGGTCGTTAGGTCGCTTTACTCCACGGGTTGTTAGGTCGCTTTACTCCATAGGTTGTTAGGTCGCTTTACTCCATAGGTCGTTAGGTCACTGATCTCTTATACCTTTAGCCCGTTAAGTCGCTAAGCCTTTCTATTATGATATGCTGTTGCCCTGTGTTGATGGTTAGGTCGCTAGGTCGTTAATAAGCTTAGGTCGCTTATTTCCTTGGGTCGTTGAGTCGCGAAATACGGAAGTTAACACTAATGTTATATTTTCAGCTGACCGTTAATGTACATGATTCGATGATTCATTGATTTATGATTTCAAAGGATTGATTTTTAAAACAAATAATCAAACCTTTATGTATATGCTCTCGATGATGACTAACATATAATAAAAATAAATACTAATTAGATAAGCATCATTGTCCCAGTGGTTAAGTGATTCGGCTTTGGTGCGATAGGTCACAAGTTCGAAACTTGCATAGCGTGATTCAAACGTTTATTGACATGTGATATGTTGTTACAGAGTTAATATACAATCTTGTGACATAGCTGTTGGAAGGTAAGCTTTACTTAATTAATTTTATGATCGTACTCTTAAAAGTTGTGAGATGCATAGCAGAAGCTAAATGTTTAGCAGCATATTGCTTACCATTGAAATGAAAAAATTATGTGGCAAAACATTTTATATAAATGATCAAATGGTGTAATCGGTTAAGAGAATTCAATGGGGTAGCATACAAGAATATTAATGCTCAGTGCTACCCCGATTGGGATTAGCTTTAGAATATGATATCTCCATTGTTTGTGACCGTGTTGAAAGCTATTGATTTCCTTGCATCTTCTCATTCTCATTTTAAATTGTAAGTTATGGTCTTTTTTATGTTAATAGTGCCATTAATACAGATAAATCCATATAATATCTACTGACTTATTTTTGCTTAGGAATTCAGATGGTCGTAACGTATTGTCGTGCTTGCTTGATTGATACATTCATCTTCAAAAATATTATTATGTTCAGTATTTCAAAATGAACTTGATTTAAATTTTATATTGTGTGCTTAATGTGATTTAATAATTTTGTTTTAATTAGATCATTGGATTAAGGGCGAACTGAAGTAATACTTATGAATATTTGTTTGAAATTATTTGTGTTATTCAGATATATATGTTTTGAAATGTTTTGTGTTAAATTTTGGTGACACAAATCACAAATAGAAGAAAATATGCAAAAGGGAAAGTAATCACGTTTGTTCATTCTGGAAATGCATAAATAATTGGATTACATTTGAATGAGATGGCAAGGAAATGTATGCATGCGCATGTTATGGAATAATATATATGCAAAAAGATATGCATATTATTTCTTTCTTCGTAATCACATTGCTTTGGAATTATTTTCTTCCATCTTTGGAACGAGTGAATTACTTGCTATGTTTGCGTGATTTGATACCATTGTAATTTGCCTCCATTATCTTCTTACCATTTTTTGTTAATTTGATTGAAGACTCATATGAATTTACATTGGCTATATATTGAGGGTAGACTTCATTGTAAACCTATCCTGGTATTCAGCCAGTGATCCTCAAATATAGTGTCTCTTCTTGTTATCCCTAATTTAGGGCTTTGGTATGTAAACTCTTATCTTGTAATCTTTTGTAATTCTCTCAAGTGTAATAAAATCTCTCTCCATTGGACTGGACGTACACTATCTTGATGATAGTGGAAGCAGTATAAACATTGTGCGTCTCATTTTCTTCTTTATAGTTATTTACTATTTATTTGGAGTAACAGAATAATTATTGCTAGATAAAGTGATGTTCAAATTAGCAAATCTAGATCCTGTTTATTGTTTTTCCACACTTGTACAATTTTTTGCACAATAGATTGGTATCAAAGCAAGGCAATTTGTTTAGATTTATGCATCAATGACTTCTTGAAAGAGCATAGATCCGGTGGTAATTATACTATTATTCATTTGGACGAAAAATGAGATTTTGTGCAATATTGGAGATAAAGACGGAGGAGATAATGTTGAGAGAGATAAGAGCATTTCAGTCTTGGAAATTTGGTGATAAGGAGTTTACCGTGTTGAAGGGACAGTTGGATTTGGGAACTTGTATCTGCTTTATGGCTTGATGTTGATGTGAGAGTCTTATGTTGATTTCCATGGGAAATTTGTTGTTTGGCAGATAAGGTATGTGGAAGGAGAGAGATTTGTCTTGCATACAAAATTTTTTATAAGCCTTGTTATGTTCATTGGCTTTTGTTTTTTGGCTCTGTATTTGGATTGGTGATTGAGAGAGTTTTTTGGCCTTGGGGCTTTGAGATTAATTTGGTATCTACCTTCTTTTGATTTTGGATATTTGCAACATTTTGTTGGCGGATGGGGACATAGTCTGAGCTCGTTAGCAAGGTGTGATTGGGGGTGGCCTTGCCGGAATACATTGGGTAAATATTCATTTTTGGTCTGTATCTCGTTAAAAGATTTTGGTTGAAGGCGGAGTTTGATTTTAAGAGTTTTACTTTGGCAAGAGAACTTGAGTCGATGTGGGGTGTTGGAGACATGTGATTTTTCATCAAGTTGGAGTGTTAAATTTTGGTGATACAAAATCACAAATAGAAGGAAACAAATATGCAAAAGGGAAAGTAATCACGTTTGTTCATTATGGAAATGCATAAATAATTGGATTGCATTTGAATGAGATGGCAAGGAAATATATGCATGCGCATGTTATGGAATAATATATATGCAAAAGGATATGCATATTATTTCTTTCTTCGTAATTATATTACTTTGGAATTATTTTCTTCCATCTTTGCAACGAGTGAATTACTTGCTATATTTGCACGATTTGTTACCGTTGTAGTTTGCCTCCATTATCTTCTTACCATATTTTGGTAATTTGATTGATGACTCATATGAATTTATATTAGCTATATATTGAGGGTAGACTTCGTTGTAAACCCATCCTGGTATTCAGCCAATGATCCCCAAATGGAGTGTCTCTTCTTGTTATACCTAGATTAGGGTTTTCGTATGTAAACTCTTATCTTGTATCTTTTGTAATTCTCTCAAGTGTAATAAAATCTCTCTCCATTGAACTGGACATACACTATCTTGATGATAGTGGAAGCAGTATAAATATTGTGCATCTCTTTTCCTTCTTTATAGTTATTTACTATTTATTTGGAGTAATAGAATAATTATTGCTAGATTAAGTGATGTTCAAATTGGCAAATCTAGATTATGTTTATTGTTTTTTCGCACTTGTACAATTTTTTGCACAACAGATTGGTATCAAAGCAAGGCGATTTGTTTAGATTTGTGCATCAATGGCTTCTTGAAAGAGCATCGATCCGGAAGTAATTATGCTATTATTCATTTGGATGGAAAAAGAGATTTTGTGCAATATTGAAGATAAAGATAGAGGAGATAATGTTGAGAGAGAGAAGAGCGTTTCAGTCTTGGAAATTTGGTGATAAGGAGTTTACCGTGTTGAAGGCACAGTTGGATTTGGGAACTTGTATCTGCTTTATGGCTCGATGTTGATTTCCATGGAAAATTTGTTGTTTGGCAGATAAGGTATGTGGAAGGAGAGAGATTTGTCTTGCATACAGAGATTTTTATAAGCCTTGTTATGTTCATTGGCTTTTGTTTTTTGGCTCTGTATTTGGATTGGTGATTGAAGAATTTTTTGGCCTTGGTGGCTTTGAGATTATTTTGGTATTTACCTTCTTTTGATTTTGGATATTTGCAACATTTTATTGGCGGGCGGGGACATAGTCTGAGCTCGTTAGCAAGGTGTGATAGGGGTGACCTTGCCGGAACCCATTGGGTGAATATTCATTTTTGGTCTGTATCTCATTAAGAGATTTTGGTTGAAGGTGGAGTTTGATTGTAAGAGTTTTTCGTTAGGAAGAGAACTTGAGCCGATGTGGGGTGTTGGAGATATGTTATTTTGCATCAAGGTGAAGTGTTAAATTTTGGTGATACAAAATCACAAATAGAAGGAAACAAATATGTAAAAGGGAAAGTAATCACATTTTTCATTATGGAAATGCATAAATAATTGGATTGCATTTGAATGAGATGGCAAGGAAATATATGCATGCGCATGTTATGGAATAATATATATGCAAAAAGATATGCATATTATTTCTTTTTTCGTAATCGCATTGCTTTGGAATTATTTTCTTCCATTTTTGGAAAGAGTGAATTACTTTCTATGTTTGCACGATTTGTTACCGTTGTAATTTGCCTCCATTATCTTTTTACCATATATTGGTGATTTGATTGATGACTCATATGAATTTATATTGGCTATATATTGAGGGTAGGCTTCATTGTAAACCCATCTTGGTATTCAGCCAGTGATCCCCAAATGGAGTGTCTCTTTTTGTTATCCCTAATTTAGGGCTTTGGTATGTGAATTTTTATCTTTTTATCTTTTGTAATTCTCTCAAGTGTAATAAAATCTCTCTCCATTAGACTAGACGTACACTATCTTGATGATAGTGGAAGCGGTATAAATATTGTGCGTCTCTTTTCATTCTTTATAGTTATTTACTATTTATTTGGAGTAACAGAATAATTGTTGCTAGCTTAAGTGATGTTCAAATTGGCAAATCTAGATCCTATTTATTGTTTTTCCGCACTTGCACAATTTTTTGCACAACAGATTGGTATCAAAGAAAGGCGATTTATTTAGATTTGTGCATCAATGGCTTCTTGAAAGAGCATAGATCCGATCGTAATTATGCTATTATTCATTTGGACGGAAAAATAGATTTTATGCAATATTGAAGATAAAAATGGAGGAGATAATGTTGAGAGAGAGAAGAGCGTTTCAGTCTTGGAAATTTGGTGATAAGGAGTTTACTGTGTTGAAGGGACAGTTGGGTTTGGGAACTTGTATCTGCTTTATGGCTCGATGTTGATGTAAGAGTCTTATGTTGATTTCATGGGAAATTTGTTGTTTGGCAGATAAGGTATGTGGAAGGAGAGAGATTTGTCTTACATACAGAGATTTTTATAAGCCTTGTTATGTTCATTGGCTTTTGTTTTTTGGCTCTATATTTGGATTGGTGATTGAGAGAATTTTTTGGCCTTGGTGGCTTTGAGATTATTTTGGTATCTGCCTTCTTTTGATTTTGGATATTTGCAACATTTTGTTGGCGGGCGGGGACACAGTCTGAGCTCGTTAGCAAGGTGTGATGGGGGTGGCCTTGCCAGAACCCATTGGGTAAATATTCATTTTTGGTATGTATCTCTTTAAGAGATTTTGGATGAAGGTGGAGTTTGATTTTAAGAGTTTTACGTTGGGAAGAGAACTTGAGTTGATGTGGGAAGTTGGAGATATGTGATTTTGCATCAAGAAATTTTGGTGATACAAATCACAAATAGAAGGAAACAAATACGCAAAAGGGAAAGTAATCACCTTTGTTCATTATGGAAATGCATAAATAATTGGATTGCATTTGAATGAGATGGCAAGGAAATATATGCATGCGCATGTTATGAAATAATATATATGCAAAAAGATATGCATATTATTTCTTTCTTCGTAATCATATTGCTTTGGAATTATTTTCTTCCATCTTTGGAATGAGTGAATTACTTGCTATGTTTGTGCGATTTGTTACCGTTGTAATTTGCCTCCATTATCTTCTTACCATATTTTGGTAATTTGATTGATGACTCATACAAATTTATATTGGTTATATATTGAGGGTAGACTTCATTGTAAACTCATCCTGGTATTCAGCCAGTGATCCCCAAATGGAGTGTCTCTTCTTGTTATCCCTAATTTAGGGCTTTGGTATGTAAACTCTTATCTTGTAATCTTTTGTAATTCTCTCAAGTATAATAAAATCTCTCTCTATTGGACTGGACGTACACTATCTTGATGATAGTGGAAGCAGTATAAATATTGTGCATCTCTTTTCCTTCTTTATAGTTATTTATTTGGAGTAACAGAATAATTATTGCTAGATTAAGTGATGTTCAAATTGACAAATCTAGATCATGTTTATTGTTTTTCCACACTTGTACAATTTTTTGCATGACATTTTGAATGGTAAAAAATTGCAGATTATGTCAGTTTTGGTGTTTGATGCAACTAGGTAAACTGTAATACAAGAGTAAGGGACTTTTCCAAAATGTAATATTGTTTTAATTATTTGAGTTATATTGTAATACAAGAGTAAGGGAACTTTAAGGATCCAACTTTATACCAATCAGAAAAAATTGCGAAAAGGTTCAAACTGAAAATTTATAAGAAGTTGATGTTTGGAGAGAACTTAATGGATGTAAGATAACTTTCACATCAACTATAGGGAGTTTTAATAAGAAAGCTAATGATGTTGATAGGTGTAGAGTTTAACATACGGTTACAGTTATGAGAGCATGAATAGGAGTTCACCACAAATTTGTAAAAAAAACAAGTTTAGCTTTTGTTTTAGACCATCCGATTTTTTTAAATTTTTTAAATTTTACTGTAGTGATTAAATGCATATTTTAGGTAAATTTATGCAACAAATTAAATCCGAGGCTTAGTGTTGAATAATCAAAACAAAATATGTAACTGCAAACTCATTATTTTATGTTTTGAGTAATAAGATGCTATTTTAACTTCATAATAACTGACCACTATCTTACGAGTTTACATGATGAAGCGTTAATGTTACCAAAAGCATCAGCTCATGCAAACATTTATTGTTAGAACATGAAGAAGGAAATATGTATTGGAACCCAAATAGTACTGAATACTTTGGAGAGTGTTAGATAAACATCATGATATAATTTGTCAACTTTGTCACTAATAATTAGTCGATTTTCATGTGTGGAAGTTATTCCTACTATTTTGTGCTATATGTATGTTTTTGTATTTATTATATGATTATGAAGTATCGTGCTATGATTATGTTATTGTATTTGGTATTTGATTCTTTAATAATAGAGTAATGGAACATGAGTGTTATTATGGCAACCGCATATCAGTTGTCATATTTACCATATGACTTTAATTGCAACATGTTTAAAGCTTACAGTAGTGAACTTCTTCCTAATTGCAATATTAGAGTAAAATGACTATACACCTATTGTTGTTGAGTTATACATAAACCAACTATATAAATGGACCCTTCATATTTTGAAATTCATGGATGCTTTGTGATGGATATAACGAAGTTGTTAGTTAGGCTTTCAAAATTCTCTATGGGCAAAAATGGCTCCTCTTATAGCCTTCATAAGCAATAAATATTCGGACCTTAAGCCACAATAAAGCATAAACTAGATCACTAATGTTGATGAGGCCTGAATGATGTCATAGGCAACAAATTATTAGATGTAGATCTACATGCAAAGGAGGCAATGTGTTATTTCACTAGCCTGAACAATTTTCAAGACACGGTACTGGTTTTTTCTTCTTAAAATAATTGCACTGCAAATTACTTTGTGATTGAAAAAGGTAAAGTTGGTGCTATTGGATGTAGACCATTTGTACTTTGAAAGCTACATATACTTAAAACAATGTGTTAAATGGCCATTTGTAACATAATCTAAGACTACCATTTCAGCTATAACTTTTTATTTTAAAAAACTATTATTTGTCTACAACTTTTGATGCTGCATTTCACGTCAGTTTATTATCACATATTTTACTCATATTTTACCCAACTTAGTTTGTATGCCATGTAAACAGATATACGACTGTTGATATCTATGCTGAGTCTATTATGTGTTTGATTCTAGCTATTACATGTTTTAATTCCTCCAATCTCAAGTGAATTGAGTTGAATGATGATGTATATTGTTAGAAGAAGTTATGAATAATAAGTTCTCATTATTGACTGAAGTAAATAACTATATCATCGAACATTATAGACTGTTATTCTTGTATTTTGTCATAACTTTTCAACTATTGCTTACGCAAATTGTGGTTGATAAAGGTAAAATTTAATGCATGTTTCTTTATTCTACTATTGGAACTAAAATTTAGAACAATACTTCAAAAAGAAATAATTCAATTATTAAATAGTTGTAATATTTATGTATAGAAATTAACAATATGTCTTAATGATCAAATGCAAGTCCACATGTATGTGCGTATATATTCGATAATAATAGGATGGTTACATTGGTAATTTTTTGCAGTGGAGCAAATTTAAATATTTTATTACTGCCATTATTTTTAGATAATCTTTTCTTGACATTTACTGATTTTGGACTCCATTTTCATATAAAAAGCACCACATATGCATGATTTATTCGGCTTTCTCAATAGATGTATGAATCCGTAACTTACTAATATTATAATCGCATTTTGACCCTAAGTTCGCATTTGCCTATTTAGTTTCGGCTTATAAGGAATGCCTTTTATAATCGTTTTCCGTTTGTGAAATTCTTTTATTTTAATAAGTGTTCCCTGTCATTCTTAGAACCTTCAAGGAATTTTTTTATTGCATATCAATAATAAATTTTAGTTTTGATTGTTATCAAAATTAAATCGTATTTGAGTATAAAAGAATTGGGTTTTTAATACATATTGTACTATATAACCAAATGCACATCATGGTTACATTTTTTTCTATGACCATATCAATAAAAGATCCTTGATTTCTCGATTCTAAGAAATTTCAGTTTGAAAATTTAAGTGGTAATTATGTCATCTTATTTAAATTACTGTTGATGGATATAGAAAATGTTTTCAAATCTATAATGTTTTCTTTTCTTTTTTGAAAAGGTAATCTTCTAATATTGAAAACTAAATGTATGAATCTTAAACCAAGTTTTATGAAACCTTTTAATATATGTTCAATATATAATTCATTTGAACAATGCAACAACGTGTAGATTCTCACATCTTCGATGTTGCAAATGCATCAAGATATAGTAGAAAATGCAAGCCCATCGAAGCAAATTTTTGGGAAATTGACTATAAGTTCGCCAATGTTTCTGTCGTGGAAGCCTTAGGAGCCACGGTAGGCAAAGATGGATTAGAAGTAACAAGTGGGCATTTGGTTAACCTACGATCGTGGGATTGTTTGGTGCCAGATGAACCAGAATACTGCCTAGGTGGCACAGTAATTTGAGGAACGTGGAATGAAGTCCAAAGCCGTTGTGTACAGGAAGATTAGGCTGAACTTTCTGATGAGACGATTAAGACTGGACTTACGTTTGGAAGATGAAGACTCCCTCTAGCGACGACTTCTTTTCCAGCTGTCATCTCTCTCTCGACCTACTTAATTTTGGACCTCGACGAGATTCGTTCTGTGTTGAGGAGCCCTTCAAGAGAGCGAAGGCATAGCATTGAGACATAGTACCTGCAAACCAAATAAGAGTATATAAGTCACTATCGAACAAAAGATAGACGAAAATCGTGTAGTGAAGTGCGCATGATTGTGACCGTCCTATTGTTACCCACCCAGATCCCTGCCACCTCCTCCCCTCCCATGGACTTGTTGCTACAACATTGCTTATAGGAGTTTTCTCCTCTCTGCTGGAAGGAGGAATGTCATCACCACTCCTGGTGGGAGAATTGAGCCCCCTAATACTAATGTTGGGAAAGTCATAAGTCTTGATATCATCTGGGGTTGGGAGATTTGAGAACCCTTCTAATGAGCTTTCTAAATGTTGAGAAGAAGATCCTTTATCAACTGAGGTGACGATAAACTTAGGATCTTTAGCGGTTTTTCTCATTCAGAGGTTATAAGCAAGATTTTTTCCTCTCCTTGTTGGCTTGTTAGATTGTGCACCTTGTGATGGTTCGACCAAAGAGGCATTGCATAGATCTGCATCAACATCGTCGGGCTTGTTGGTTTCGACACCTCTTATTTCGTCCCCTTCAGCGTCGGCCTGAGTCCCCTCGATTGGGGGCACAACAAAGCTAATAGCACCATCTTCTTGTTCCGCCACATTTCCTGGTGGTACAGCGCTTCCTTGAAGCCCGATGTTGCGACCTTCTTCTAGCAACCCAAATAGGGATAACCATTCATCAGTTACAAGTTATTTGATGTCCCTATCCTCAACTGGGGTAGCAAAAATTGCAAAAAACCCCTTGAGAAACTATCACCTTTTGGACGTAGACGAACACCTCTTAATTTTCAAAGTATTATTTAGTTCAGTACATAATTTGGATTAAAGAATTTGATAATAAAGTAAAGACAACACTCATGTCCTTCAAACCATCGCCTCGCGAAGCCAGACGAACAACAATCATCAAACCATTTGTGTTTAAAGATGTTGAGGTATTCCAAGCGCCAGTTAGAACTTGACAATTGAATGAAGGCTCAAGGAAAGTGTAAGAGAGGCTCCCTGTTCGTCGTTTGAAATTGTAAATGATCCTTATGTCCTTAAAAGATGGCAGAAGGAACGGGACATCCATAATAGTAAGAAGGTGCCATGGAGAAAACCATAACTGTTCTGATGCAGCTGGGCAAGAGCTATTCCTAAATAATTTAGCATTTGTCGGATGAAAGAATTGATAAGCGGCACGCATGCGGCCCAACACATGAATTTATTGCATGCCATATATCCATCTAGGGGCAAATAAGCCAAGTCACTCACCGAATGAATTATGACATCTCCAAATAGAATCCCATGTTAATTCTATAGGCTTGTGAATCCATCGAATTATCTATAAATACAGCACCTTCTACAGCGTTGGGGGCAGGACTTATATCTTCCGTTGGAAGGAAGGGATCATCATAAAAACGATCCTTCAATGGGTCGAAAACCTCCAGTTGCTCAATTTGACGATCATGGGAGAGTCCGTCAGAAACAGTTGTTGAACTTGACTCGGACTTCAAGATTTCTAAGTTGTGAAGTTTGTCTAGAAGGCAGTGCAGCTAAATGCTTTGAACATCTGGAGCTCATATTAACTAAACTCAGCAGACAATCGAGATTAGAAAATTTTACTTGTCCCTCTGTTCAAAGTGTAAACTAGTGTGGTGTAGTGTTGTGCAATGCGAGGATATATAGTTCAAAATCAAAAGAAAAAGTAAATAATGAGATTTTGGATTTCGACTAGAGTGGCTGTCATTGCTGACCATCCAAACTGGTATTTAGATTGATCAGTTGTGTAAACTATGTGATCGACCATCAGAATTTCAAAGTGTGAAGTCCGTTATTAAAGTCTATTTGTTAAGTTTTGATTCATGTTCTAAGTCCCAGAAGTTTGGTTGTTCAATTTCGAGTTTGATATTGGATATGCAAGTCCTATTATTCATTATCGTCATATGTTCAAGTTCATTGGGATGTGATTGGTTCTGATTGTTCAAACAAATGATGGTTTTCAAGTTCAATTCAAAGCTTAGAATCGGCCAAGTACAAATAGCTAACCCTTATTTATGTAGATCCCTTTCCCTTATAACAATCGATCTCTCTTTACTTTACAAATAACCGACCCTACTCCACACAAACAAAGCAACCGGTCCCTCCATACTCCGAACAACCGATCCCTCTTGAAAAGCCATGATTGATCCCTCCACTTAGCCGCTTTCATAATTCTTCTAAACCCATAGCTGATCCCCCTCATAGAACAAATAGCTGATCCCTCCATGCTCCAAAAATGACCAGTCTCTCCAATTAAAAATGCCACCGAACTCTTCTTCCTTAAGTTCCAATGCCGATCACTTTCATTCAACGTTCTTGTGCTTTAACATTCCAATCGACCCCTTCATGCTTCGCACACAATGCATGATCGATCCCTATGCTTCCTTCATCCTTTCCCCTTTTTCTTTCTTCTCCTCTTTTACTTCGTCAAACCCTGCATTGTTGTCGTCCAACTCATCTCCTCATAATTTTACCCACGATTAACACAAAGGAAACCCATTATCTCATCATGAACCAAAGTACAAGCAACTCATATCAACATTTAAAATACGAGTTAATTCTGCATTTTGATTCAAGTTGGGGATGAAGCAGAGGTCTAGAGAAAGATAAGAATGGCGGATTGAAAGAAGAAGGCGATATCTGATTAATGAAGAAGGATTGGGTTTTTAAGATTGGTGGGGGAGGGTTTAGAACTAAGCTTGAAGCGAATAAGAGTTGAAGGAATTAGATAAAGTAAGAAGGGGAAGTTGAATGTTAATTTATATAGTCCAAGGATTCTGCCAACTTTCCTATTTACGAAATGAAGAATTGGTTAAGTTCATCAGTAATAGGGATCGGGTACGACCCCTATCCAAGGAAATAAATTTCTGATCCATGTTATATATAAAAAAATAGAGGGAGATCGACTAAAAGAATATCTATCTCTACATACATAAAAAGGAAAAAAAGGAAGAAAAAAGGGGATCGACTACGAGCACTATGTTCGTGCAAACATGGACATGAAAATTATGTAAAGTACATATATATCAAATGCAATGAAATTACATCTAACCCAATGAAAATTAGCGACGACCCGTGAGCATATAAAGTGTCCGAGAGCCAACGACAACCACGTCTCCCTGAATTTGCACATAGATAGTCTAAAGGTTTGGCCTTTTAAATCAACAGAAATTGATAGCAAACCTAAAGTTTCAACGTTGAGACTAGATCAGATAGCCAATGCTTGCTTGTCTCGTAGAACCGGACATAGATATCAACTGACGAAGTGTAATCCTGAATTTATAATATTGAAAATCGACCAAGCATCATGACGATGAAGGAGATAAGCAACACTTTAGGAAAATAATTCGATGGAATAATAGCGACTTTTCAGATAACTAGATGGATTTCTTTCTGATGATTCTAACTAGCTTCGATTCAAAGCACATCATGTTCAACACAAGACCTTCATTGGAGGGCAAGTGTTATCTTGTATTTAACCCGGTTACATTCGAAATGATTGGACAAGTTAGATTTGACTGTCATCAAGGCCAGTAAGTCTAGAACGATGATTGTAGGGTCCAAAAGTCAAGTACAGATGGTAATATAAAGTCATGGTTGAACGAAATTAAGAGATATGCAATATAGAATGTTCGAAGTACGGAATATAGTTCAACATGGAGGAGGGACCGACTATAATCATTCTCCAACATAGGGGTCGACATGTTTCAGGAAGCAAGTGCAATTCAATGGAAAACAACCAATAACTCAAGATCCATGAAAGCATATGAAACTTTGGGAACAAGATGTAGGGACACTAGGGATCCCACCCTAGGGGTTATACCTCAAGAGGATGAAGCAAGAGGGATCGACCCTCTTCCCTTAATAGGGATCCGCTAGAACTAGGAAACAACTTACCTTATAATAGAGATCGAGCAATAAGTCAAGTTCTACTGATTCAATTGGCATGAAACTTGGAGACTAAGTTATAATATGGGGAAGTCACTATAGGGATCACACACCCAAAATTCTTATTCCTTGCGATTTGGGCCATGTAATCCCTTTTATGGGTCTATATGGTTTCGGAGATCCTTCTGCCGAATTTTTAGAGAAGCCGTCTTCATCTATAAATACCGGCTTGATAGTTCATTTTTGAGACTTGGACGCTGCTAGTTGCTTTGTACTCTATTGTAACTAAGGATTGTCATCCGATCCCTATTGTACTCAATTTACAAAGTGATTAATAAAGCAATTTATTCAAAGTGGACGTAAGCAAACAATGTTGAACCACTACAAATCATTATGTTCTTGTTATTGATCTAATTTACTGCTATTTCATTACTATTTTCCTCTGTTTTCGGACTGGAGCACTCCGAGTTCCTAGAGTGTGGACTAGAGTATAAACGACTTGAAATCTCCAAGTCCCCGGAGTGTGAACTGGAGTACTCTGAGTCCCCAAAGTGCGGACTGGAGTATAAACAACTTCAAATCTCCAAGTCCTCAGATTGCGGACTTGAGTACTCCGAGTCCCCATAGTGCGGGCTAGAGTATAAACGACTTGGAATCTCCAAGTCCCCAAAGTGTGGAGTGGAGTACTATGAGTCCCCAGAGTGTGGACTAGAGTATAAACGACTTAAAATCTCTAAGTCCTCGGAGTGCGGATTTGACCACTCTGAGTCCATAGACTGTGGAATGGCGTATAAATGACTTAAAATCTCCAAGTCTCCAGAGTGCGGACTGGAGTACTCTGAGTCCCTAGAGTGTGGACTAGAGTACTCTAAGTCCCTAGAGTGTGGACTAGAGTATAAATGAATTAAAATCTCCAAGTTCCCGGAGTGTAGACTGTAGTACTCTAAGTCCCTAGAGTGCGGACTAGAGTATAAATGACTCAAAATCTCCAAGTTCCCAGAGTGCAGACTGGAGTACTCTAAGTCCCCAGAGTGCGGACTAGAGTATAAATGACTCAAAATCTCCAAGTCCCCAGAGTGTGGACTGGAGCGCTCAGAGTCCCCGAAGTATGGACTGGAGCACTCTAAGTCCCCGGAGTGCGGACTAGAGCACTCTAAGTCCCCAGAGTCCCGACTAGATTATAAATGACTTAAAATCTCCAAGCCCCGGAGTGCGGATTTGAGTATTCTGAGTTCTCAGAGTGTGGACTAGAGTATAAACGACTCAAAATCTCCAAGTCCCCGGAGCGCGGACTGGAGTACTCTAAGTTCCCAGAGTATGGACTAGAGTATAAACGACTTAAAATCTCCAAGTCCCCAGAGTGCGGACTGGAGTACTCTGAGTCCCCAGAGTGTGGACTAGAGTATAAACGACTTGAAGTCCCCAGAGTGCGAAATGGAGTACTCTGAGTCCCCTGAGTGCGGACTAGAGTATAAACGACTTGAAATCTCCAAGTCCCCGGAGTGCGGACTGGAGTACTTTGAGTCCCCAGAATGCGGACTAGAGTATAAACGACTTGAAATCTCCAAGTCCCCGGAGTGCAGATTGGGGCACTCAGAGTCTAGATTATGAACTATAGTATAAACGACTTAAAATCTTCAAGTCCTCGAAGTGCGGATTAGAGCACTCTGAGTCCCCAGATTGTGAATTGGAGTATAAACGACTTAAAATCTCCAAATCCTCAGAGTGCGGACTGAAGTACTCCGAGTCCCCAGTGTGTGGACTAGAGTATAAACGACTTAAAATCTCCAAATCCTCAGAGTGCGGACTGGAGTACTTGAGTCCCCAGAGTGTCGACTAGGGCATAAACGACATAAAATCACCTAGTCCCCGGAGTGTGGACAGGAGTACTCTAAGCCCCCAAAGTGCGGACTAAAAAATATTCTAAGTACCCAAAGCATGAAACAGAGGATTTACGATTCTTTAAAAATTTCTAAGTCACATGGAGGTGAACTGGAGTTCGGGTAACTCGCCGAATGTTAAGTTATAGTAATAAGTTAGACAATAAGCTGAAAAATAAAAGTCATTTGAGAGACAAAGAAACTGAATTTTATTTATCGATTCAAAATGAGGTCCTACTGCAGCTCTTCCAAAACTCGGAGTCAAAAGTCTATCTACATTGACAATGAAAATAAATAGAAATAATTACATAATCTAAGTTAACTCTCGTTGAACGAGAGTAACAACTATTTCTTTGGTTTCTTCTTCTTCCTTGTTTGTTCGGAGGACTCCTCCCTTATGCATTTTCGTTTGGACGCTTTGCTTGTTGGGGAAGTAACATCCGAAGAAGGAAGAGGAACTTCCATTGGCCTGGACCCACCAGGGAGAATGACTTTCAAAGGCCTATTCAAAGGATCGTATAGTTCCACAACCTGGGGCTCGACCTTGATCACGACTTTCTTCTTTTTCTCTTCCGCAAGTTGTTCCTTTATGCTCACTTTCGAAGTGTGTCCGTAGGCGCCTGTAATCTCAGCTTCATACTTTCTTCGATGGGTGACGAATTTTCAGATTTGTCCTCGTCAAGCGCCTCAATCACTTGAGCATCAGGACCGGGAGTCTCTCTCGCTTGAGTAGCCTTGCTTGCCTTCTCATTCTCCTCCTTAGCATCATCACTTCTTGGAGTTGGATCAGGATAAGAGCAGCCTACGCAAAAACACAAGAGACAAATGTTAGAATACAATAACCTCTCGCCAAAAACGGCGGCTCTTTGAACTTTAAGAAGAAAGGTTATATACCAGTTTCTTGCTGACTCTCCATCATCCAAGGAGTATCACCCTTTGGAATGGAAGATATAACATGAATGTCAAGGCCAGGGTCTTCCGGGTCGTAACTAACATGCTGCTCGAATGGATCAAGTGTTGGCCGACCAGTCGATTGAGTCCGGGGAGAGGCCGGAGGCTCGGTTCCAGATGGATCGGCAATGTTATTTTTTCCTTTTGACCAGGAGGAACTTTTGCTATAGAGGTCCTTCACTGCAGACAAGTCTGAAGGTTCATTCCCTTGAGAAATTCCTTTACTAACGCCTCCTCGTCAACCTCCTCGATGCACGACTCAACCTCACTGATCTTTATCAAAGTTTCACATGCCTCAGCTAGAGATTCAAGGTAACCCTTGCCAAGAAAAGTTAAGTCCTGATGCATAAGGACACGAGAATTGTATTTTGCTATAAGCGGGTTGAACAAGCACTTGATCTCCTCCCTGCCATCCTCCGTACCCACCTCAAGGCGAGAATCAATTTCCGTGGATGTTATTCTTTTGCCCTCCTCACGGGCTTCATCCTTCAGCATCCCAACTTTAGAGAGTTCATCGTCGAGATTTGCCTTCGATGTTGCATAGCAACAATCTCATCGCAATATCGTTGCGACTCTTCCTGAGCAGCCGCTTTTTCTTCTTTCTCTTTGAGGAGTAGCTCTTCCAACTCTTTAATTCACTGGGCGAATGCATCCCCCTCCTTTTAAATGGAATCTATCTCTAAAGCTAAAGCCCTGCAGCGTTGAACCGCTTCGTCAATTTCTTTCTTATGTGTCGCCTCTAGACGATTAACGACCTCCGTTGTGTCTTTAGCGCTTTTTTGGCCAGCTTCGAGCTGAGACTTGTATGATGAGAGCTCTTCATCCTGAGCTTTAATGATGTCTCTATCGTGAATAGCTTCGAGCTTCAGGCGATTGATTTCATGTTGACCCTTAATAGATAATTCCAAGACTTTTTCAGCTAAGTCGACAAATGCATCATGTTGAACGTAAACGTCGTTGTTACAAGCAATGGCGCTTTGTTTGATGTGTCCCAGAATGTGATGAATCACCGGGAGAAATTTCAAACCATCAAAGCATATTTTCGAGAACGTGGCCTTGAGCTCAGTAAGTCTTTCCAATACCGACGGATCATGTAAAGGAGCGGGAGGAGTTTACTTGGAGACTACAGATGTTTTGTGGGGTTCTCGGGATTTCCTGGTGCTAGATGAACCAGAATGTTGATCTCGATGGGCCTCAGGCTGGGACCCCTTATGCGTAGACTTCTCCTTGCCTTGCTCTTATTGAGAAGGAGGATCGCGAGAATAGGTGGACTTGCTGTATGTTTTTCTTTGATAAGATGATTCTCAGGGGCGGTAGTCTCGATCGCTAGTGTCATCTCTGCCTCGGCGTTTATCGAAGCCTGAATCCCGGCCAGAATGATGAAAAATAGATGATCCGCGAAGACGATCGAGTCCGTGAGTACGTCCCATATCACGTGTGCAGAATTTTAATAACGACAAGTTAGCAAAGAGTAGAGTGATGGCTAAAATTTAAGTGCAATGTAAAGTGCACGTGCCTGTGTGTGTCCTAATGTTTCCCCCCGACGGACTAGTTTCTTTATCTCTACTTATAAGAGTTTTTTTCTCCTTGATTATGGGCTTGAGCGCATGCATTGCCTCTTACGGGCGAATGAAGCTTAAGGGCTTCCGGATCATTGAAGCCATAATTAAGCAAATCATTGGGAATAGTGAGGTCCAACAAGCCTTTCAAAGAACTCTCCAAGTGCTGAGGAGAAGGCTCTCTCTCCACGGGGGTGATAGTGACCTTAGGGGTTCCACTCACTGTCTTCTTCCTCAATTTGTAAGCGAATTTCTTCTTTCCCTTTGAAGGGTGAGGTGTTACTTCGATATCGTAAACCTCAATCACCGGCTCCCGAGCGGGGCTAGCATTGTCACCTAGTACTTCAGGCTCTTTAGCTTCTCTAATCTCGCCCTCCTCGGATGTGTCGGGGTCATCACGTGTTGAAGGCCCCGCTGGCCTTTTGCCTTTGTCTGAGGCAGACCTGGTTATAGTGATATCGTGAGGAAGACTTATCCGGAGACCTTCTGCCAGCTGCCCGAATTTAGAGAGTGATTCATTGGAAATAATTGATCTAATGTCCCGGTCTCCTACGGGGATAGCCTGTATAGCTTCAATGGCCTCAGAATACCTGGAGCCTTCGGGATGTGGGTTGATACCTGTAAAAGTAGAGAAAGAGTTAGAAAAGGTGCAATTTTCGACGAATGCAAATATTGATCTAGAAAAGAAACTTACTCCCTTCCACCCATCTCCTTGCAAAGCTAGGGGACAGTGCACGTAGAACCATTCCTGCTTATATTGGGCAAATTTGTTTCACGCCCCAGTCAGGATTTGAAAATTGTTATGCGGCTCAAGGAATACGAAAGATGGGATGTTGAACCGCCTCTTGAAATAGTGAATATAACATATGTCGCCAGGAGTGGGGAGCCTGAATAGAATACTCATGAAGAGAATGCACGTGTCGTATACGAACGCGAGACTGTTGGGATGTAACCGTGATGGAGCAATCTCAATATATTGTAACAGGTCACGGAGGAAGGAGTTGAATGGTGGCACGCTACTAACCCATCACATGAAATTGTTGCAGGCCGTATATCCGGCTAGGGGAAGATGAGGACGATCATATCCCGAGGGAACCAATACGTCGTCAAAAGGAATTCCATATATTGAGCATATGCGATGAAGGGTGCTTTCATTAATTCTTGAAGCTTGAGAATCGACTGGATTATCTAGGAAGATCGCTGCGTCTAGGGCATCGGGAGCCAATCAGCAGATGCAATTGTGCAACTCGGAATGTCTTGTTTAGGAGTAGTCGATGAATTCGAAGTTCCAGCTACTTCTTGTTAAGAAGTTAGCTCGGGTCTATCTGAGACTGTGGCAGAGCTGGATTTTCTAGACATCTCTAACGAATGTTGGATCTGATGAAACACCTATTTAAACTACACTTGAAGAACAATCAACATTAGACATAACAACAAAAATACTCCCCCCGTGTGGTGTGTGAACTAGTGCAATCATTCGAGTATAAGTGTCAAAAAATTAAAAGTCACAAAGCTGATGAAATAAAATTAGGCTTTGAACTATCATCTTCGAAGACTGTCATCGCTGACCGTCTCCGTAAGCTTGTCGTATGATGGTTTCAGTTTCAAACTCGGCACCGACACTGTATGTGGAAGATTATTATTTGTTTTAATTGAGTTAAATTCAGGTTTATAGTTGTTAAGATAGGAAAATTATCATTCTGGATTAGTTCGATATGCTCGTCTGCTTAAGTCGTTGTTTTTATGTGTTGTCATATGTTTAGGCATAGAAAGTAAGTCATGTCGGCATGCACTATGTACTAGTTGGGATGGTTCTGACTGTTATAGCCTAGTTCCAGACTCAATGCCGAGCGACACTGTAAAGACTCAACTAAATAACCTCCTAAACTCTGTCACACTCCAGTGACTCAATGCCGAGCCGCATTCGCCTGCCCTAGATACCCTTTACACTTCTCTCCTGTTCCCTCTCTTCATCGTTCGGCATATGGGAGTTACGCCGAGCCATGGTCATACCGAGCCGCATCACTCGGCACATTGAGCCCAACTCCCACTTCACTCCTGCATTCCCTCTTCGTCGTTCGGAACGCGGGAGTCATGCCGAGCCATGATCATACCGAGTTGCATCGCTCGGCATGATAAATCCAACTCTTACTTATCTCCTGCACTCCCTCTCCACCGTTCGGCATACGATTCGAGTAACCTAAACACCTCCCTAAATGGCCTGTCGAACATTAGTCTAACTCGCATGCCACACTCGACTAACGCTCCCTAACCTCACTAATCCCTACTAGGCCAATCATAACTTCCTCCTCCCTTACTCAGCAACCCAACAGAAACCTACATCTCAGCTACCTCTGGTATCTTTTTCCTTCCTCTTTTCCATCTAATCCTATGGCACGTTTAAACCTCAGATCCATCTTCCTTATCTATACGACTTCCCTTATTCGTAAGCTAAAGGAAAGCCACGAATTCGAATCTCGTACAAAACCCCTAACGGGGGAAAATCAAACAAGTGAGAGGTTCATATCTAGAAGAATGGGTCGAAGTTTAGGGAAGTGCTCGATTGGAATTGAAATCCACTCAAGCATATTATTAAGGGCAATTGTAGGGCGAACGTACTAGATTCAGGAAACAAGAGGAAGATTGGGGGGGTAGCAAGAGTTTGAGTAAAGGGAAGTTAGAAAATCCTGTGGAGCTTAAGTAAAAGTAAAAAGGAGGAGGATAGAAATATTGGCTTATACAGGGAAGAAGTGAGGCAGACAGGCATCAACCAGTGGAATCAGTCAAGATATCTCGATTGCTTGGCATTCAGGAGATCGTAAGAAATCACTATTGAGAAGTTAAAGCAAGGGCTTAAAGGAAAATGTGGATTGCACATGGTTCAAAGCGTATTATGTTGGTCCACACGATAAACTTTGGGGGGAAAGTGTTACCCAATTGTTTGACACGACAACGAGTAGTTTGGCACATATATTGTAAATACCCGAAAATTCCGATCTCGAAAATTCTAGATAGTTAGGAAAAGAAGAAAAGAGAAAGAAGAAGAAACAGAAACAAGTCACAGAAACCTCACATTCGCAGCGGAGAAAATATAATATTAAATAAAATAACAGTTTTACAAAGAAGATCTGTGTCAGTACATTTACATTTTTATACATCAGAGTTACAACATTTACACAACATTGGACAGTTTAAAACAACATGTCCTAGATATACAACTATATAACATAGCAGAAACACTCCATACGTTCGTGCCATCTAGCTCGCCTCCTGAGCTCCAAAACGTCCTTACCTGAAAATCTATAATACTCGGTCTGACCCGAGCATTACATCAAAGTAACACCCGGGTCAAGCTGGAAACCAGCGTGAGTAAAACCATCTAACATGGAACACAAAAACATACAACTTATATAAACCCGTGGTAACTTGTATCAATTTACAACTTCACAAGTCGTTATAGACATCACTTACATCACACATCAATTTCTAAGTACCAAAACTTAGATTAAATGGTCCAATTCACTTAAATCATTCCATTTCATCCTATTGGTTCCACACGTCAAATTATAAAGAATCGAAGTGGTTTCAGGTATTTACTAATACCCGACTCCGGTCTCTACGAATCCAATGCCATCTTAAGACAAAGCTGTTTAAGCTTTAAACATTTCCATGTATACCCATAGTAACAAATTCACATAGCAATTCTATTTCAGATAAATAATCCATATCTAACACCCTAGCATCACAATCACCTGACAAGTATAACAACAATCCAAGCATTCAATAACATTCAGCCATTCATAAGCAAAGACTTTAATCACACTATCTTTAATTAATTTAAAATAAATTAAATTAATTCCTTCCATTACTATAAATCCTGCGTGTTTAATCCTTAATTAGTTACAACAAACTAATTAATTATTCTCTAATTACCTATCTTAATTAATCACCCTCGATTAATTATTCTTTAATTACATTGAGTAATTAACTCTTAATTAATTACACAAATTAATTATCCTCAAACAATTTCATTCATTAATCAATCCTGATTAATCACATTAGCAATTAACTTCCCTTAATTACTTATATTCATTAAATCAACTCCTTGATTAATTACATTAATTACTCCTTTAATTACATTGAGTAATTATCTCTTAATTACTTTCCCATAAGTAATTATCCTTTAATTACTTCCCAATAAGTAATTTCCCTTTAATTAATTACATCCAGTAATTATTCATTCATTGCTTCATTAAGTAATTTCACCTCATTAATTACATTAAGTAATTATACTTAATCCAACATCAAGTGATTATCTTTAACTAATTAAACCTAATTAATTAATTAAAATTTACCATATTTACTTAATTAATTATACTGAGTAATTAATTTCCTTTAATTACTTGATTGAGTAATTATTTTTAATAATCTTCTTTAACATTAAGTAATTAACCTCTTAATTACTTATTTCTTAATTGATTAACCTTGATTAATCAAATATTAATTAAGTAATTAATTACGCTCGATTAATTACACAAATTAATTTATCTTAATTTAATTACCTAAATTAAACATTTAAGTTAATTAAGTATTTATACTTCAATTACTTTTGTTAATAAAACATAATTAAAATTAAGATAAATCATTTATTACATAAATTCTTCCAAATTAATGACCCTTACTTAATTATTCCTAAATAATTAATCTTAAACCTTAATTAGTTTTAAACTCTTAATTATTGATTTAAACTCTTTTTTTACAAACCTTATCTTAATCATGCATTTATTTTAAAATTGGTTATTAAAAACTTTAAAAAACCTTGTACTATTTAAACAAACCCGAGACCAAACTCTGAATTACCCGAGCCAAGAGCCAGACTCCACGAACCAAACTCGAGCAAAAGCACGAACCCACATCTTTGAGTAACAACCCAAACTGCTCGAGTACTCTCCGAGAAATTCCCTTCTTCTTCCCCGGAAGCCTCAATCCCAGACCCACTGACAACCCGTGCATATGCACCGATAATCGGCTCGACTCCGATCAACATCAATGGCTTTACCAAGTCTCCCTGGAACATCTCGTCCCATACTAACCTCCAGAAAACTCGACGATCACTAGAAACGAAATCGAACAATTGAGGCACAATCATATACCAACCATGACGAACAACTCGCCTCGCACCACCATGTTCCGTCCACCAGAGACCCTGCTACCTTGCCCATAACTTCGCCACACGGTCAACTTCATTTTCCCCCCATCTTGGCTTGACCCGACGCCGCCTCGTCGCCGCTCCATCCCTTCAAATATCAATGTCCAGAACTAAACACTAAACCCTATTGCTCCCTTTGACGACCACTACGATGATCGAAAAAATCGTTATTGATTTTTCTCGAGTTCCCTAGCTATGCAACCATCCCTTGACCAAACGCCGACTCCAATCATTTGCCACTTTGCCAGAAAACGACTAAATTTCAATTTTCGATCAACTCGCAACCTCTACCTAAACCCAAATTTAAAAATCAAGAAATAATTATCAAAATTCACCATTTTATAATACGAATTTGTTTATATGATCGAAACTCGAAAATATAAAAATCGAATTTCTATTTGAATTTACTTCTTACCGACACTATATTTTTTCCCAGCCAATTCTTCTGTTGATTCACTTAGTAATATTTCCAAAAATCTAATTTGGTTGTTACTGCCAATTTACCTTTAAGAATCCTAATCTAAGATTGAATATATGTAGAGGAATTAAATTGATTTGGGTATGCATGTGCCAGTTTATACGGAGACTTATATGTATATATTTGCACAGGCATGTTCAAAAGAAAGACATAATTATATACACATAAACACTTAAATTTATCCATGCAAACCATTATTTTCACATCTCTGCAAAAGATTATGCATCAGATCAGATATTACAGGATGTAGTTTACTCACCTGAGAATTGAAAACAGAGACCGAGCCTTTTTATTTTGATTTAGCTTTGAACCGAGATGCTGAAGTATGCATGTTACTGAATCTTGCTTTCAAAACAGAATTGTAGTTACTGAGAATGTTTAAGCTTGAAAAAAGAGATGATGATGCTTGAAATCTGAAGCTCGTTACTGGAAATCTTTTATTGTTGAAAAGATTAAGATTTGATTAAGTTGTAAGCTTGATTTAGGCTACGGGTTGTTTTCTGGTTTGAAATAAGATGTTTACAAGCTTTTGATCTTGAGTTCGTAAAGTGTTTTACAGGTTTGATATTCTTTTGAGTTTCTTTGTTTTAGAAATGAGAATGGGAAAAGAAATGAAAAAAGAGAAGATATATGTTTATATAAGTTAATTTAGATTTTATAAAAATTTAAAAGAAAATAAAATAAATGATGACACTTGTCTATTACATTACTTAATTACATAACACATGTTCTTTTAAGGGGTTTAGATCTTAACACTTGTAGTAATTCATATTTACATTATTTTTAAATGATCTAAAAATCCTTTCTTATTAAATTCCAAATAAACAAATACATTTGTAAATTAAGAAATGCTTTTCTAATTTTAAATAAATAAACTTTTAAAAGAAAAATAAATGAAAACCAATTATATATTTAAATAAAATCATATAAAATTATTTAATCCATTTTAAGTGCCAATTAAAAGCTTTTGTATTTATTCCTATTAAATAAATATTTCTTTTCCAAATTTATATAAAAAAAATTTAGAGAATAATATAAAACAATATTATTTTGAATAAAAATTTTATCCATATATTTTACATCCAAACCATATTATTATTTCTATTTTAAGATATATATATTCCTTTAAATTCAATTAAAATAAAATTAAATACATAACATGTCATATAACACATATATACACAAGATATGATAAACAAAAATATTATTTATAAAAATTAAAATAAGCAATTTTATTAAATAAAACAATTTGCATACAATATTGTAAAAAACATAACTTTCACAATATAAATTGGATTTCAACGAAATGAAAAGCATTATTCTTGAAATTTTATTTATTTTCACAATAAAAGATAAAATTTAAATTTTCAATTATTTAAATTTTAAAGTCAAAGTTTGACCATTTTGACCAAAATTGACATTTCTGGAAAATATTATATTTATTCATGTTTGGAATTCTAATTTACATCAAAATGAAAATTTATATTTAAAATAACAAAATTTATTTATTTTAAACAATAAAATAAAATTTTTAAATCAGGAATTTCAATTTAAATAAATTTAAAAAATATAGGGTTGTTACACTTTCGAAAGTGTTGAAACTTAAAACCTTTTGAAGTCATTATGTTCAATTTAAAACAAGTGGAAATTTTTCAAAACCATTCTAAAAGTGACTAGTTCGAAACCTTTAAAACGTTTCCATTTAAAACATATAGATTATGCCTTCAAGTTGAGCAAAAGGATCAGAAAAACAATGGAGTCAAAAGCAACTTTCGAAACATTAAACAGAACCATTCGAAAACATTGAAGTATTGGTATTGGAACCGACCCTTCAAAAGAAATGGAGAGGTGGCATATTTTAGAAAACAA
This sequence comes from Allium cepa, assembly GCA_030765085.1. NCBI lineage: Eukaryota > Viridiplantae > Streptophyta > Magnoliopsida > Asparagales > Amaryllidaceae > Allium > Allium cepa. The sequence continues at coordinate 906,578,172 of CM060938.1, read as the reverse complement.
CAGATTCCCTTCAAAGCAACTGACTCGAAAGGTAGAAAGCGACAACTATACTTCCAACCTTGTCGGAAGGTTTACCTTTCGACTTTGTCGAAAGGTTTCAATTAAAACAAGAAACAACCCAATTAAAACCTTTTCTTTTAAACCATTTGATGTTTTCGAAAGCTAGCAGGCGTATTTCTTCAAAACCAAAACAAAATTTCATCTCTTTCGAAAGCTCTAGCTTTTCGACCCTAAACCTTTCAACTCAGTATGTACAAGTTGCTTGATACCATGTGCATTGATTATTGACCTAGACGAAAGGTTTGATACCTTCGACTTTGTCGGAAGGTTTGGAATAGAGGCAGAACTTCTTGCTGAAAGAGTTGAAATAATGAAAGTCCTATTTATTTGTAGTTTAAAATAGTTCTTTTGTACCCAACCTGTCTTATTTGTCTAAATCTGATTGGTTTCCAGATTTTTATTTAAAAATGCTACCGACTTTCCTTATTTGTAAACTTAAACAATTTTGAAAAAGCCAATTTCTCCTTTATAATTGTATAAAACATTTAAGTCCCATACCGTAAATAATTTTATATAACTATTAAATCATCTTAGAAAATTCTGGAAAAATTCTAGAAAATCAATTAATGTGTTCTTCTCCACGTATAATTTTTTTGGATCCAAACAATAAATTACTTTCCCATAAATTATTTTCTAATCCAAAATACCATTTTCTTCCTTAGAAAATTCATAATAATTCCACAAAAATTTAGAAAAATCTAAAATTTTAAACCCATCTCTAAAATATCTTTATAGATCATCATAAAAATTCGTTAGGCTAACGAAGGTAATTTAATAAGGTTTTCATCTTAAAACATGTCATAAAATCTATATGAACATTCATAAATCATCAACATATATATATGTATATATATGTGTGTGTGTGTATATGTATATATATGTATATATGTGTGTATATATATTCTATCATTCAAAAACATGGAAAATCTTTGCAAATCATTTGGATTCAATATTAAACCGAAACCATAAAAATTTGAAGATGTAAATATTATTCACCTTTTCTTAGAGATTAAGCAGCTTGAGATTCGAATGAGTTTGATTTGAATTTGCTTTTCGTTAAGATTTTCTTAATTTCATCTTCCTATTTCCTTGTTGATGGTGGCCGGCCTTGATTTTGAAAATTATGAAATGGAATGAATGTGTACATAATATGGCCTTAGGAATGAGATATAATGGCCTCTTTTCCATAATACCCCTCCTCTAATTCTTTTTAAACTCTTCTTTTAATTTATTTAATTAAAAAGGCACGATTATCTTAATTAAAATCAAATCTCGATCTCCTAATCAACACATTATTTTATTTAGTTTAACTAACTCTTCTAAAAAATGTTATCAAAAATTTGGGGTGTTACATTATCCTTTTTAATTAGAAATATTAGTTTAATTCCAAAATAGATTTTGACAACTAACCCAAGGTCTAAACTCAATTTGAGCCATTATATTAGGAATACCTTTGGGCTTTCCTCAACTTTCATTTTAGGACCCTGCTTTATGGGTAGGCTTTAATTAGTTGGTCATAATATTGCTACTTCAAACCACATATGCTCTTGGGTTCTGATACCATATTTGGAATTAAGGCAGCACGTAGCGAGTTCAATAGGCGAAGTTAAAAAGAAAACTCATTTTAAGATCTTGTTGTGCTTATGAAGTCTATGTTCATTTTGATCCATCTAAATATTATTAAATAAAATATTATTTTATATAATTAATATATATATATGGAGTATCTAATGTATACGTGTATACACACATACGTGTAAAGTGTACGTGCAATATTCAGTTGTGTACATGGTTAAAATGTGTCATGTAAGAGCTGAGATTTACACTACAACGGATCTATTAGCCACTATACATATGTATTTGATGCCTATAATTAATTTTTTATTATATACAATATACATGTATACCAAAAAAAACAAACGCATAAACATATACATATGTGTGTATATTTAATTATTATACCCCACACAAAAAAAATTATATATATGTGTGTGTGTGTGAACATTTGAATTTTAAATTTTGAATATAATTTATCCTAGATCTAATCACTAGAATTGGTTCAATGATACCGCTGTTTTGGAATACCACTATTGTATCTTAAGCTACCTGATTCCAAATGCTACAAAATTTTGTAGATGTTCAACAACCTATAGAGGATCAAAGACAAAATTTGAACTTATTTCGATTTATGTACATAAAACTGTATGCATAAAATTATGAGGAAGGGTATTATGAGCGTTTAAATTGTTTGCGGGGAGAAGATACATCTAATAAAAGTCTGGATTCATGCACTCGTTTACTAGATGCTTTGATAATTCATAATTGTGCATGTATTGAATAAGAAAAAATATATGTGGGAAAAAATGGTGATACAAAATGTAACATAAAAGATCTCAACCATTGGGTCTTCGTATGATTCTCACCTCTCATGTAAGAACAAAGAGATGCAGCATTCATTATTTATTGTGTCAATTTTTATGTATAATTTTGTGTCCCTGCACAGCTATCATTGAATAAACTCCAATTTCTATTCAAGCCTGGACAATTAGTAGTTATGCATGTAGTGAATGAACTCCAAACCACATTCTATTACCAAACCACATTCTATTAAATCTTGAATACTAAAATCGTAATGGGGAATGCTCAAATCAAGCAACGGTTCAGACGAACAATTCTGTAACATATGACCCAAATATAAGTATATAACTATATATACCCCTATCTTTGATAGCTGGTCCGTATAAGTTGTGATTTCTCCGAAGCACTTCATCTTCAACATCGCGGAGACTAGATCTAGAGATTTCCGTTGCACGAAAAAAGGTATGAAATTTGATCCTTTTGTTTCACGAGACAGTCAGATTTACTAATCATATTTCAATTTGATTAGTGTATTTCAGAATCGTAATATAATAATCAATGGCCGATAGAGGGGATGTGCCTCAAGCTGTGTTGTTTGACATTCTTCTCTTATTGCCGGTGATTTCTTTATTACGATTTAAGACCGTCTGTAAATCTTGGCGTTCTCTCATAGAAAGTTCTGTTTTCGTCACTCAACACCTCCGTCATAATAGTGAACACAAGAAGAGTCTGCTTATGTTGAAATCCGAAGATAAACTTTCTTTCTCTCTGGTAACAAATATCAGGTGCATTCAAATTCGACGTACGACCAGATATTTCTAATTTTTGAGATTGTTAATTCTTGTAATGGAATTGTATGTTTAACTTGATGTATTACCTATGTAGTTAATGCGCCCGGTAGATTCGAAGCGGTGGAGGTGCAAAAAGTTATAGCGGGGGTAAAGCGATGATATAGCGGGATATGACAAATGGCTCTAAAATAGCATATAAAACTCATACTTAATGTTTTTACAAACATATGAAGGGTAATTAAATGAAAAATTACCATTCAATTGAATTATAAATAATACATAAATAATTTTAAATAAAAACATGTGCGAATATTCTTAAAATAAATGAAAAACTGTTATATAACATAATTGAATTTGGTAGAATATTAGAGTATTTTCATTTCTGAAAATATATTAAAAATTAAATCAAATAAATTAGTTTCATAATTTTATAATGTATAAACGCAATTTTTCAATTCATTTTATTACAAAAGATATAACGGGAATAGCGAAATATAGCGAAAATAACGGGATATAGCGGAAATAGCGGGGATTAAAGCGGAAAGGCTATATTCTGGGGCTATATGGAAAAATTGTAGCGGTAGAAATCTGCTATGAGATATAGCGGGGTTGTAGCGGGGTAATAGCGGGGCAATAACGACACAGTGTATTACCAAGGATGACATCCTTCTTTCCTTGTGGAACCTTTCTACAAAACAAGTGAGACAACTACCAAAACCAGCAGTGCTTCCTTTTATAGGGTAAACAAGATCACACGTTTGCTTTTGGATTTGACAAAAAAACTAATGATTATAAGATTGTAAGGATCAATTTGGAGCGTGGAGTTTCTTCCTTGAAAGATAGCCTAGTTCAGGTTTACAGATTGAGAACTGATTCATGGCAAACTATACATGAAGGCAATGACTTTCCTATTTCACGGATTAAACCTTGTGTTGATGTAGCATGTAACAGCGAATTTTTTTGGTGGATATGTCCCTTTCTCTTCTCACAATCCTCATATTTTATTTCGATCTGGCTAATAAAGTGTATGGAAAAGTGCCTTTGCCTGACCATCGCCCTGATACTCATGCTACTAATCTTTCTTTTCTTAGTGGTAAAATTACATACATTAGATGCAGGGGTTGTTGTCGGACTTGTTCTTATTATGAAATTTGGATGATGGATGAATTCGGTAAGAAAGAGTCTTGGAACAAAGTATATAAGCTGGAGAAATCCATCTTACCATGTGAGGGTGTTAGTCTAATACATCTCTTAAACAATGGTGAGTTTCTTTTCACGATGAAGCACAGTGGAGATGATGTTGGATTGTACTTGTATGACTTGGTTGCTCAGGAAGAGATGTTGCTATTCAATGTCCGCAAAGTCTGTAGCATAACAAATTACACTGAAAGTCTGGTTTCTATCAACATCACAAAGCTTATGTAACAATGGCATGGATCATATAGAATTGTTGTAGTTATCAAAGTTATTTTGATTATGTCTCAGATTATGTGTATGTGAATATTTTATTATATTTTGGAATTACAATTTGTGCCTCGCTTCCATGTATTGTCACCAAAATTGTTAAAATCTTACTATTTAGTTGTTTACTGGACGTAAAACCGACCCTATAAACACACTGCAATATTTTTCGGAATATTAATGGTATGTATGTATGTACACTGTAAAACTTCTCCCCATATGGTCCAAGTATCTAGGCCAATTGCTTCATTTGCAAGTGCGAGTGAAATACTTATTTGTGTATGCCCCATTAAGAAAAAAAATACCAACCACTCCTATTGATGAGAAGAATTACCAGTTTTGTAGTTGGAGGTAAATTTACTAAATTTACTCTGTTTTGGTTCTCTTTTAGTTACAAGATTTTGCATTCACCATTTTCTATTTTAGGGTAAAGTGAGGTAGTTGTTCTAAGTTCCGGTGGTGCTTCTGGTGTCGCCTGTGTTTGAAGGCGGTTCAATAAAGCACATCTCAAAGGCTAAAATCATAACATTTTCTGGATCAAAGGTGTAACATCCTATATTTTTAATAAAGACAATTAACTAATTAAAAACCGCATTTTGATTATTTTCCATAAGACTGAAAAAACGAGGCAGTGTTTGATTTGAAAAATCTACGTAAAATATTATGATATTGTATCATTGAATAATAATACTTTGTTGTATCTTAAATTGAGTTAGGAATCGAAAACAAGATTCTACATATTAAAATAGAAAGAAATAGCAATGTAGGTCGGTTCGATTTCAAATTTATTTTAAGCAAGAAATAAAAAATCTCAAACTTCAGATTCAAGTCAAATTGGAGAAACAAATTTAAAGAATGAGACTATTAATTTTTATATTCATATCCATGAGAAGCCAATAAATGAAAACGTTGAAGTGGAGATTGATGAACTTGCAGAAGTTATGGAAGATCATGATAAAGATACTAATGATCGTCCCAATGATGAAGATGTTGACGATGTAACAACAATTTGTCTTGAAAAGGACATCGATTTCAATTACGATCCGAGATCGTGGCGAAGAATTACTAATACCTAAAAAACAATGTTAGTGCAACATGGTGCAATTAAATTTTAGAAGGGAATTGATGTGTTTAAAAAAAATAAGATTGATGATAAACACTTTTTTTCTGGATATTACGTTGGTGGTTATCCACATGAAGAAGAACATGAAAGAAAATGATTGTGTTATCAAATGAATATATATTTTTTTTGTTTTTGTTGTAAGTTATATACAAATACACAAAGACCACCCTAATTGGTTGAAGAAGGAATCAATGATTGACATAATTTACGTAGAAAGCTAAAAGAGCAAAGAAGTAATCCATTGCATAAAGCAAATGATATAAAGTGGGTTGATTTGCATAGAGGACTTCAGCAAAATGCAACAATTGATAAAGCAATGGAAGCTCAAATGGTGGTTTCATGTGATTGTCATAGTTTATCTTACTTTATGTGATATGGCGAAATCATGTATGAAAGTTATAATTTTTTGCTTTTGTGCAAAAGATTTATATTTTATCTTCTGGCTCAACTCATCGATGGGAAATACTTCAAATTTATGCGAAGAGTTTGACACCAAAACCATTATCACCAACTAAGTACGAAATTCATAATGAAAGTGTTAAAGCTATAGGAACTTAAGCATCGAAGCTAAGATATGCTTAGATTGATATTGCAAATAATTCTAAAGATGATGTTGTGATGATGAAAAACAAAGGATTATGCCAAATTGCCTTGAAAACTTTTGATTATTTAATTGGCTTTTGTATTTGGTATGCAATGTTGGATAATATTAATCGAGTAATGCTAACAAGAAAAATTGCCAACATTCTCATTGCTATGTGAAAAGTAACCAAACTGTTGGAAAGATCTCTCCTTTCGAGACCTACCTTTCGACCATGTTGATTTATGTAACACCACATATTTTTATAACATTATTTAGAATATTTAATTAGCTAAATAAAATAAAATGATGTAAGATGATCAATGGATTAAGATTTGAATTAACCAAGTGTAGTCGTGCTATGTTAATATATAAATCAAAACGAGATAGCATAAATAAAAGTGTTAGTAAATATGGGAAGGAAAAATGGGAAATAGGATGAACTTATACCCTAAACCCTTAGGAAACCAAACATATGTTCATTTCATTTCTCTAAAAAAAAATCTACGGTCGGCCACCATTTTTAGTCTCAAGAGAAGATAAAGTAGGATTTTTAGAAGGAATAAGTAAATCAACATAATCAAGATCAAATCTCATATCTCTAATCACAAAGCTGAGGTGAACGATTACTACATCCCATTTTCTTATATTTTTCAGTTTTTAAGTAAATCTAAAATGATTTAGCATGATAATGCCATGTTTTGAATGATTCAAAGTTTATACATGTTTGTTAATGATTTACGGATGTTCATGTTTTATTTTGTGATATGTATGATACGAAAACCATATCGAATGACATCTAAATGCCTTGAAAATTTAAATGTAGATCAAAAATGATTTTTTGGTGATGGCTTTCCATTTTCATTATTTTCTTAATTAATGTGGATTTTATACTAATTTCCTATTGAAGAAAATGATTTATTGGGTTTTAAAATTATTTACGGCTGAATAAATAATTATTTGGGTCTGAAATTTTATATATTAGAAAATATATTGAAATTGATTTTGTGAAATTTTTATAGAATTTTCTTATGTGCTTTGATGAATATATAAAATTGTTTGATGTATGAGACTTAAATGTTATATATATTTTATTAAGGAGAAGTGGCATTTTGTAAAATAAAATAATTTTTTATTTTTGAAAATATTGGCAGAACTTTTTGGAAAGGTATTTAGCAACCAATAAGAATTTGACAAACAATGCAGCTTAATTGAAATTTTTTCTCTTCTAAGTCAAAAACAAAAATAACATGTTTTTAGCATGTTCCGCCACTTTCGGCACATGGGTTCCAACCCAGACCTTTTGCCACCACTGGTTTCAAAGCCAATGCGCATGGTATCAAGCTACTTGGTAAGTAGTGTATTGGATAAAGGCGAGAGGGTACTTGGTCGAAACGTTAGGTTATGAAGGGGTTAGAGTATGCTTGTTCTTAAAAATCAAAGGAGCGCCTTGTTTTCTTTTGAAGGTTTAGGTATCTACTCAGTTGGCTTTCGACTGGGTCAAATATTTTCAAAGAAAGGTTTCGACTTGGTCGCATTCTTTTGTTTCAAGAAATGCTTTCGAATGGGTCGAAAATCTTAGCTGCCGCCTTTCTACCTTTCGAAGTCAATGGTTTCGAAAGGTATATTTAACTTTTAGAATTAGCCACTTCTCCCATGCTTTTGAAGAGATGGTTTCGACACCATCACTTCTTTACTTAGAAATAGGTTTCGAAAAGAAGGTTTTGACTTAGATGTTCTAAATGACCCTTTTTGTTCTAGCTGAAGTATGACCCAAAGGTTTTGAAAGATTTGAGTTAAATGGTTTTGAAAAGTGATTTTCCATATGTTTTAAACTGAACCCAAGTACTTTCGAAAGGTTTTAGTTTTTAAAGGTTTAATGCTTTCGAAAGGTATTTAAAATGGTTTCGAAGGGGTGGTTCCCCAAGGGGTTTTGAAGGAACTGAAAGGTACTATTTTCTGATGGTTTCAAAAGGGTTGAAATGGAAGGTTTTTCCAAGGTTTTCAAAAGGCAATGATTCGAAGTGTTTAAGATATGTAATGCTTTCAAAATGAAGGTTTCTAAGGGATTTAAGTGTGGTTTTGAAAGGGAAGCTTTGGCCTTTCGGTCTAAATAAATTAAGGGTTTTATTTGTTTTTGGAGGAGATGCTTTCAAAGGTTTAGAAAGGGGTACTTTTAATGAGATCGAAAGGAGTACTTTCAAGTGTTTAAATGTTTTCATCAACTAAGGTTTGAATAAAGTGTGTGTGTCTGTGTTTGTGTGTAACATGGTAAGGTGATTTTGAGTAAAGCATAGAGTTCATCTATTTTCCTTGAGTAAGTTTGATTTAAAGGTTTTAAATCATTTTGAAAGGGTTTTCAAGTAAAATTATGGGAAGGAATCCCTAAGTAAAATGACTTGGATACTAGAATACCAGATAGGACTGATATAGGGTCGCACCCTATATATTAGCTATTAGCCCTAGCTAACTTTTGTCCAAAATTCCAGTGTGTGCGGCATTGTCACAAGTAAGACTAAAATTACGATAACACACAGAAGGGAACACTCACACTCACACACACACACACACACACACTCTCATATATTGTATACAGATAGGTTATTGGTGAGCCCATAAAACCATTAAGATCGGGTGACCGTGGGAGATGACTAAGTTAGGGACAAACCGTCCAAAAGAGAAGTATTTAACAGATGGTTTAGGATAGACCATCCAAAAGAGGAGTGCCTAACAGATGTTAGATAAATTTTGTTTATATTGGATGGTAGGAACGAGTCAGCCAAATGTTAATAGTTAGACAAACAAAACAAAAGTGTTTGAACATATAGTTCTATTATTACCCAATATGTATGTTTACATAACGATGTTTTACTGTATTTAACTAGTTTTGGTTGCAAAAAAAGATTTGCAAACTATATGTTTTAAAAGAATGTTAGTGAGGGAAACCCGTTCTGTTAAGCGGCATGGTCTCACTTAACATTAATAACTGGGATGTATAGTATTATTCACACCAGGCTTTATGTCTGACTCGAAATTTATGTTTTCCCCTTAAACTCTTGGTGCTCAAAATTGATTTGAGTAAGCTAAGGGTCAAGGTTCTTTGTAGGATGACGAATAAAGCTATTAAAGGTAAGCAGGAGGCTAATGGATAGCTATTTAGGAGTTGTAGTCCTTGTTTCAGTTGTTTTATTCCACTGTGTGTATTATGTTTGATATGAAAATATTACTCTGATTGTCCAAGGGGGCATATTCATACGTCATCTTGGCATATTTTGTGATAATTATATTTTATCATTGTTTGGGAAAGCGTTTGGGATTATGTAATATGAATATGGAACATTTGTTTTGAAAGGTAATGAATAAATTGTTGTCTTGAAATTTGTGTTTTGTTTCATATTCAAGTGCTTTGGATATTATAGATACCATTAACATAGCTGTATTTTTTCGCTGGAAGTTAACACTATAGATGATTGCAGTATCTGCAGCTCTTAGCTTTTGGCCTCTATATAGGGGATGTTACAACTTGGTATCAGAGGATAGGTCTATGAAATACTTTAACTAAAAGTGATTTTTGAAAACATAATCCTTAGGAATTAGAGTTAAGATCGGGGTATGAGATAACACTATTGTGACGTACTTGTATTTGCTATATATAAGTATACACTATATCTTTTGACTCTTATCTTTGTCAGGCTATTATTCTGTATCTCATGAGGCTTGAATACAGATATGGACGGACGAAGAGGCAGAGTTAATCTAGTAGTAGACCTCACCACCACAAATGGAAATGCTTGACCAAAAGATAGAAGAACTCAAGGTCACGCTCAGGCTGAGAATGTTGGTGCTAGGGTTCCACAAGTGGATATGGCAGCCATGTATTACTTTTTCATAAATAGGAAGTAAGATGGAATTGTAGCTAGAGTTGTTGAAGGGAATGCTGCTAGAGGAGGAGTTCAGGAAGCTCCGATAGTAAAGCAGTATGCTAACTTGAGCAGAGATTACACTAGGCTTGAAGGGAAGCTGTTTATTGGAACTGATGATGCTATCAAGGTGGAAAACTGGCTGCTACACTGCGATTTTTTTTGCTGATTTAGGCACAACGATGATCACAAAAGGAGACTAGTTTCAAGACAGCTCCAAGGAGTTTCTTTGTTTTGGTGGAATATTGTAACAGCTGGTGTAGATGAGGAGACAATGGCTTAGGAAAAGTTCAAGAGGAGGTCTCAAGAAAGGTTTATGTCAGTAATGGTGTAGTCTATGTTGGTTAGAAAGTTTGTTGACTTGGAAGAAGGGGAGTGTCTGTTCTAGAATATGCTGAAAGATTCGAGGAGTTTGCCCGATATGGTTATGCCACTTTTGATACAGTGATGAAAAGCAATGAGAAGTTTATTAGGGGTTTGAAGCCTAAGTTGACGAGAGCTACCTTACCACATATAATAGATCCATGTGATGTGGTAGTGAAAATGGCATTGAGACATGAGGAGATGTTAGCTTGCTTGGAGAAAAAGAAGGAGAAGGAGGCCCAGGTTGGACAGGTGTTGGGCGAATTCTCACCCAGAAGACCTCGAGACTAAGAAGCATTGGTTTCACCCGGAGTCGCGACCCACTCTTCATCCAGCAAGGACAAGGGTCCATTCGGCATGATCATCCGGTAGCCGGACCAACCATATTCGGGCTGCCCATCCGGTAGCCGAACCAACTCCCCTGCTACAGCCGGACCACCACCACCGAACCACCTACATAACCGGACCAAACGACTACCGGTCCACATTCTCACACTCCTACCACCGGACCAGGCAAGCACCGAACCAACCCTCTCCTTTCCCCTGCCGGTCCACATGCACACCTACCACCGGTCCAAGCTCATAGCCGAATGAAGCCTTGCCGAATCAGACAACTGCCAGTCCAGATTGCTTCAGCCCGGGCCCACTAGCAGCTATATACAACCAAGACCCCTGCCCCCTACCTCATTCTATAAATAGAGGGGTAGGGGTACAACAATGGCAGACAAGTTTGAGAGCTCAAGCAAGGAAGGAACTTTCAAACTACTTTCATACACTTGTATACAACGCATTGTACTTGTAACCTGAGAGAAAGAAGATAATAACATATAAAGTGGACGTAGGCACATTCTGGCCGAACCACTATAAATCTGTGTGTCTTTTACATTTCAGCCCCTACTTTTCTCATATTTATATACTCATCTAAAATCATTGAAAATCACATATAATCAACTAAATAATACGACTTGGAGGTGTTTGTCCATTTTTTGTGCAAACATTTTTGGTGCTTTCATTGAGAGCTGAACTCAAACTTCATCTTCTTCCACTCAACCTTTTTCCTAACGACATCACTCGTTGCTTAGAAATCATGCCTTCCAAACAGAGAAGGGATGTTAACAAAGGAAAGAACATCGCAACTAGCAGCCTTCCAGATCCAGCAATCACAGATCAGCCCACTTCAACAGCAGTACCAGATGAAAATCAGGAAAATCCAACTGGTCCCGCAACGGAACAACCAATCACTAGGGCAGATCTGGACAGGGTTGTGGCTGAAGTAACTAACCGCTTCACATCCCAACAAGAAACTTTGGTGGACCAACTCATGACACGCTTAAGGGACGCTGAAGAGTCCAACCGCAACACTGAATCATGGGGTGAATCCCAATCCGGAGGATCCCGGAGGCAACAAAGGTCTTCACTCTTCGAACAAGCTGTCAACAGGAAAAACGATGATAGGGGCCGCGCCCGGACTCAGCCCGAATTCCGACTCGAGGAGGCCCTTGGAACCGAACCTAGCGGGGGAGGCACCAGGCGAGGGTCGGATGTAGCTGAGCCAGTCATGCCACCTAATCATAGAAACCCCGCTGAACGGAGCCGAGCTAGAACCCAGCCCGAAGTTGACCCCATGGATGTGCTCGAAACAGAACCCCACAGGGGAAGATCAAGGCAGGGGGCAACTGTAGCTGGTCCTAGCGTGCATCCAAGCAGCCAAAGACAACCACTGGATAATGCTAGAGGTGATAGACTGTACCATCCCTACAGGGCATCTGGACGAGATAGATCCCGCAGGGAAGAACCGAGCTCATTTTTGTCCGCTCCAAGTTCTGACGAACGAATGGCACGATTATTCAGAGAATGTGTCCAACGGGAGCAAAGGGACCGGGGAATAGGCGCTAGGGTCACCAGTCCCTTTACCCGAAATATCGAAACTGCCATCACTCCCCGGGAATGGAAAATGCCAACCATGGAACCTTACAAAGGAACTTCCGACCCCATCGTACACCTGCAGAGATACACCCAGCATATGCTCATGTGTGGAGCAACAGAAGGAGTATTATGTAAATGCTTTCCGCTATTCCTATCAGATCTAGCTACCTCCTGGTTCTGCCATCTACCCCAAGGATCCATCAACTCATGGGAGATGTTAAAAGAAAGGTTTATTAGCCAGTTCCGCATCCATGTGGAACAACCCAAGGATGCTTATTCTCTATCCAATGTCAAACAGAAATCCGGAGAGACGCTGCAACAATATCTAACACGGTTCAACGCCGCAGCGGCAGCAGTTCATGATGCCGATGAAAAACTCACTCTGATGGCCCTCTGTAGTGGTGTACATCCAGACACCAAGTTTGCCAGAAGATTAACTAAGGAAAAACCAGCTACCTTGCCTGATTTCTTCCATGAAGCTGGAAAGTATATGAGACTTGAAGACGCTGCTACTGAGAGGCAGTCAGGGCAACAAGGCAAGATAGTTCAGGACAACGTTCCCACTGCAGCTAAGGACGCTCGAAGAAATGAATCTAGAGACAATGCTGGAGGCAGAAAGGTTGAGAAGCGCCAATATCGACCAGGGCCAAGATTTGACTCCTACACTCCTTTGAATGAAACAATCAAAAACATCTACCTAGCCACTCAGGGCGAACTCGGATACAAGCGCCCCCCGCACAAGAAAGAATCAGATAACGCACTCAAGTCCGGAAAGTTCTGTCGCTTCCACGAATCCCACGGACATGACACCAATGAATGCCACCATCTTCGGGACTTGATCGAAGAACACATTAGAAGAAGAAGACTGGAACGTTATGTGAAAGGTCAGAACAGGACTCCAACTCCTGCCAACGAGAACTCAAAGCAACCCCTCCCAGAAGTAGGCGGAGGGAATCGCAACAATCACAACGCCAGTGGCTCCAGTCAAGAGAAGATAGTGGTCCTTACCATCTCAGGAGGACCACACATCGCCGACAGAAGTTGGGCAGAGATGGAAAGGTACGGCAAGTCGCTTAGAAATGCCGAAGGATATGTTAACTCCATTACGGAGGAACGCCACCCGAAACGAAAAGAAAACAATGACATTGTATTCAGTAGGCATGATTTGGAAGGAAGGCAGTACCCACATATGGATCCCATGGTCATCTCTGCCTGGTTTGGTCCAGCTAAAGTTTTTCGGATTCTATTAGACACGGGAAGCTCCGTTAATATCCTGTTCAAACATGCTTTCGAAAAAATGAAGTTATCAATGAAGGATGTATCCCCCTGTGACAAACCACTGCACGGTTTCACTGGAGATGCAAAGATGCCTCTCGGGCAACTTGACCTCTTCGTCGAAATAGGAAGTCATCCCCGCTCCGTTGTGCGAAAACAAACGTTCGTACTAATAGAAAACCACTCGGCTTACAACGCTTTCTTGGGAAGACCAGCCTTGTCTGACTTTCAGATTGTATTAGCCCCCTGGTGCCTGAAAATGAAATTTCCAACAGACAACGGAGTAGGAGAAGTAGAAGGAGATCAAGATGCTGCCCGAGACTGCTACGTAACTGAACTTCGCAATAACCGCAGAAAAAGTAAAGGAAAAGATGCAGAGACTACTCTCTGCATGAAAAGCTTGGAGGCATAGCAACTAAAGAGAGCCCCTCCTCTTCGATACACAAGCGATCCCTTCAATGAACTAGACCCCAGGGATAAAGAGGAGGAGGCTACCGCCGAGCCTGCAGAGGCTATGGAATTCGTATCGGTAGATAAGCATGATTCAAGTAGACTATTAAAAATCGGATCTCAGCTGAAAACGGGATTGAAGGATCAACTCATTGACTTCCTCCGCCACAACTTAGATGTATTTGCGTGGACCCATGCCGATATGACAGGAATCTCCCCAGACATAGCATGCCACATGTTGAACATCGATCCCACCAAGGTACCAGTAAAACAGAAAAAGAGGAGCATGGGGGCAGAGCGATCAGCAGCCCTTGATGAGGAAGTAAAAAATCTACTTGCTAATGGCTTCATACGGGAAGCCATCTACCCAGAATGGATCGCTAACCCGGTGCTAGTAAAAAAGGCCAATGGAAAGTGGCGAACATGTATTGACTTCTCCAATCTGAATGACGCTTGCCCGAAAGACTGCTTCCCACTTCCCCGAATTAACCAACTCGTAGACAGCACAGCTGGGCACGAACTCCTATCTTTTATGGATGCATATTCCGGATATAACCAGATCCCCATGCACGCTCCCGATCAGGACCACACTAGCTTCATCACCGACCGCGGATTATATTGTTACAAAGTCATGCCTTTTGGACTCAAAAATGCTGGAGCTACCTATCAACGCCTCGTCAACAAAATGTTCGCAGGACTGATAGGACGAACTATGGAAGTATATGTGGATGACATGTTGGTAAAGTCCAGGAAAGCCAACGACCATGTAAGCCATCTGGACGATATGTTTCAGGTACTTCGCCGGTATGGAATGAAGCTGAATCCTCTAAAGTGCTCCTTCGGAGTTTCATCGGGAAAATTCTTAGGATTCATCGTCCACGCCAGAGGAATCGAAGCAAACCCTGAACAAGTCCGGGCTTTAAAAGAAATAAGGATACCTTCCACTCGAAAAGAAATGCAGAGCCTAAACGGGAAGGTGGCCGCCCTAAGCAGATTCATTTCCAAGGCAACTGACAAGTGTGTCCCTTTCTTCGAAGCACTCAAGAAAGACAAAGGGAGGTTCGAGTGGACCGACGAATGCTTAAAAGCCTTCCTCAACCTAATCGAACACCTTCAGAGACCACCAGTACTCTCAACTCCAAATGAAGGTGAAGTGTTATACCTATACCTCGCTGTATCATCTCATGCTCTAAGCGCCGCCTTGGTAAGAGAAGAAGACCGCACACAACGCCCGGTTTACTTTGTAAGCAAGAGATTTACGGGGGCAGAAGCCAGATATCCTAAACTTGAGAAGTTAGCATATTGTTTATTGATCGCGTCACGGAAACTGCGACACTACTTCCAGTCTCACTCCATCAGGGTTCTAACCGATCAACCACTAAGACAAGTGCTCCATCGTCCTGACACTTCTGGGCGACTCCTCAAATGGTGCATCGAACTAAGTCAGTATGATATCACCTACCATCCCCGCACCGCTATCAAAGGACAAGCCATGGCTGATTTCATTGCCGAATTCACTACCAACGAAGGCAAGGAACAATCCGAAGTAGCAAAAAACATCAAGTGGAACCTCTTTGTAGACGGAGCATCGAACGAACAAGGCTCGGGGGCAGGTATTGTGATCGTCACCCCCAGGGGAAGAAAGTTGTACTATGCATTAAGATTGGAGTTCACGGCCACTAACAACGATGCTGAATATGAAGCAGTAATAGCGGGATTGGAACTGGCCCTAGAAATTGGGATCAATTCCTTATGTATTCATAGTGATTCTCAGCTTATCGTAAACCAGGTACTAGGAGAATTCCAGACTCGAGGAGAACGGCTCACAGCATACCTAAAGAAAACCAGACTGCTGCTCGATCGATTGGACCATTATCTAATCAAACACATTCCTCGAGAAGAAAACCAAGAGGCAGATGAACTTGCAAAGCAAGCTAGTATGAAGGACAGCACCATTCCCGGAGCACTAGCAATCTCAAGGCAGCTAGCCCCGAGTTTCGAACAAGCGAATCTGATAACTGCAATCGAAGAAGGAACCTGGATGACTCCTATCCGGAAATATTTGCAAGATGGCATACTACCCGACAGGCGTGACGAAGCCAAGAAGATCTTGAGGAAAGTTCCCCACTACACAATACAAGAAGGCATCCTCTACCGGCATGGCTTCTCTAGCCCCCTATTAAGATGCGTCGCCGGAAGGGAAGCCAAGGAGATATTAACAAACATCCATCAGGGAGGATGCGGAGATCACACTGGAGGACAGACTTTGGCAAGAAAGATACTCCGATATGGATATTACTGGCCCACACTAAACAAAGATGCCCTAGACTTCGTTATGAAATGCGACAGATGTCAGAAGTTCGCCAAGATCCCTCGATTACCCACAAACGAAATTACTCAAATGACCAGCCCTTGGCCCTTTGCTGTATGGGGAATTGACTTAATTGGCGAACTGCCAACGGGCCGAGGCGGAGCCAAATATGCTATAGTGGCAGTCGATTATTTCACCAAATGGGTGGAAGCGGAACCTTTAAATAAAATATCTTCAGCAAAAGTTATCAACTTCTTGATCAAAAACATTCTGTGCAGGTATGGAGTCCCCCTCAAGATCGTATCAGACAACGGACTCCAATTTGACAGCGAAGAATTTGCCGACTGGTGCCAAGAGCATGGAATTCATAAAAGCTTCTCATCAGTAGCTTACCCTCAGGCAAACGGACAAGTTGAAGCTGTCAACAAAATTCTCAAAACCCTAATCAAGAAGAAACTTGAAAAGTCAAAAGGCGCTTGGGTGGACGAACTTCCTACGGCACTATGGGCATACCGCACATCTTTCAGAACATCAACGGGACATACTCCTTTCTCTTTGGCATATGGATCGGAGGCAATGCTCCCAGTTGAGACTATTGTGCCTTCCCACCGTAGGATCCACTACAACCCAGAAGAAAACGAAGAACTCCTCCTCATGTCTTTGGATCTGATTGAGGAAAGGAGAAACGATGCAGCACTCAAAGCAGCAGCTCACAAACAAAAAGTGGCAGCACTATACAATTCCAAAGTCAAGCATCGCAGCTTACAAGAAGGAGATCTTGTCCTCAGGCGAATCTTTCCACGCCCCGGGGCACTGGACCCCACCTGGGACGGACCATATGTAATTCACAAAGATCTCCACAACGGAGCTTACATTTTGTCAACAGTGGACGGAGAGGTGTTCCAGAGGGCATGGAACATCCGACACCTCCGTCGATACTTTTCTTAACTTGTACTGCCCATATGAAGTGAATTAACAAAGAGAATCAGTGGACGTAGGCATTTTCGTGCCGAACCACTTTAAAAAATCTTGTCTCTTTTTAACTTGTTCCTTTATGTCTTGGCTACTTGTTAAGCGTTATCCCTTTCTGTTGAACAAAATTCTATGGCATCTCCACTCAAGACGCACCGCGGCCTCATCTGGACTAGGCCTAACAGGTACGCTACGATTCTATGCACTCGCCAATGAGACTCTTTTGCCCCGGCATCCCTCTGCTGCGGGTTAACTCATTGCGCGCCTGCCCTCAAAGCCAACTGTAATGAGCCGATTATAAGTCATCATAAAGGCCGACTATAGCCGATGGCAGCTCATTACGGCGTTCGGCTCGTCGGTAACTGTGAACCTACTTTAAGCCCCAACATAAGGTGTGGCCAGCCAGGGGTAGTTCACGGCCAACGGCACCCACGCTAGCCGGCCACGGTAAATCGAATAATACCCACGATTACGGACCATAATGGTTCGGGTAGTTACCGTGCGCGATCTCGGCTCCGATGTGTCTTAAGTGCGGCTGTGGTAAAAAAGAAAACTCCCCGCGGAGGCGTAAGATGGGTGACAAATGTCTCCAAGACCCACAGCTAGGGAAAGTGACTACAAAACCCGTTTGCCACGAACTTAAGCACATCGACGGCCTTCCGTGACTGGAAGTTTTACTTTTACTATATTTCCATTCCATTTAAATATTTTTCTCCTATCCTGTATAACAAACTCTAAAGTACAGGAAACCAAATAGGAAGCATTCACTCATGAGGCTCTAAGCCTGCGTGCTGGGTAGCAGGGCGCTCGGCTATACCCGTGAACAGTTACACAAGACACTCAAAGCTAACGCCTGCGAATAAAACATAAAGGGCGGTACTCTCTTCTCTTGTATATAAATGCGTAACTATAACTTATTCATACACTGACATTGCAAAACGTGAAATTATATTTCAAGCAAAAACTTAACATCAAACACAAGTGGAATCACAGGCATATACATAATTATACTTCTCACACAGCACATAATGATAGCAACAACATTTAAACATGACAAAATCAGCTTATATTATAAGATCACACGAAGTTATTCTTTGCAAATAATTTTATTACAGTTGCATATCAAAGACTAACATGAACAGTGATAAAAAAAAGAAACAAGAAGATGGCAGATGCATCCACACTCCATCACCAACTCCCCCAGCCTACTTAGCCGCAGGATCGGAGCCCCCAGCATGTGGATCTGAAGTCCCACCTGTCCAGATCAGAAGAGGAATTCATTAAACGAACGATCAAGATATGAAAACACGAAAAGAAAAGAAAGGGAAAAGAATAACTCACCAGCATCCGCCGCTTGATCCTCATCATCCAACTGCACGCCCGCTTCCTCTGCAGCGAGTAGCCGCATCCCCTCCTTCACCGCCGCTTGCTCCTCCTTTGAGAACTGAGCAGTAACCGCACTCAAGTTGAAAGCCTCTCCGCCTTCCTTACCCGCATTCACCCTGGCCTCCTCTAAAGCCTGGAGATACACCTTGGCCATGACCCGAGGGTAATCGTCCATCCAAGACAAGCCGCCCTCCTTCCAAGTGTGGAAGTACATATCCTGCAACATCTCATCCATCATCCCCTCGTTTTCCTCAAACTCCCTCACCCGGGCCTCGGAAGCTTGCAACTTGGTGATGGCGACGTCCCTCTCTGATTGGTATCTCAAGCAGTCAGCCTGGAGTGACCTCCTCATTTCCTCTTCCTTCAACTTGAGGGACCTCCTCATCTCCTCCATCTCCTCCTTCAACTCGGCCTGAGCCATCTCCGCAGCCTCGAGCCTCCCTGACAACTCCTCCACCCGCTCGAGATCCGCATTTCGAACCTCATCCACCGTTGCGATAGCTATGTTAATCCGTTCCCTGCAAGCGACCTCCATCTTCCGTAATTCCGCCCTACTGGCCTTCTCCATGGTCTCTTTCAGACGCTTGGAGGCTTCCTCATGCTGGGAAATCTGGATGGCTTGGTCGGCGAGCTGCTTGGCCTGATCGGCAACCTTTAACCTCAACCGAATGTTAGCGCTCCCGATCTCTTCCCCGGCCTTGACCAACTTAGCATGATGCTCCATTAACTTCTTGGTCTCTGCGGCCACCCGGTCGATATTAGCCTTGGCCTCATCCCCCATGGTGACTACCCGTGTAGTAAGTAAATCAAGATCTAAAGATTTGGCCTCGTCCAGCACTCTTACCATGGGGTTGCGGGGAAGTAGGTGCTCGCCCGTGGTCTCATCGAATGAAATGTCCCGAAAACTTGGGTCTAAATCAGGATGACCGGCAAAAGGGTCACGAGGCACGGGGCGAGGCACATCGGGACGCCTTATATGAATGACAGTAGAACTCTTGGAAGGAGGAGGAGGGGGGCAGGGCTCCGTGCTCTCCTCCGTAGTATCACGAGGAGGCTGAGTAAGGGGAGGCAGAGTAGGAAGCTGCGAAGCAGAAGAAGACTCAAATAAGGAACGGCTCCGCTTCCTTTTCTGAATGCCCTCTTCGATGACCCCAAGAAGAGGGCGGTACTTGACTACGTCCCCAGTGCGATCAGTAGAAGGTTTCGCAGAAGCTCTCCTCGACTTAAATTGTTCAAGACGATGTCGAACATCCGATGTTTTAACTGCCGGGCCTGCCCCTGAAATAAAGAACAAGTGTTACGAACATACAATAATCCGCAATTCAAAAAATGTGCTAAGAAGAAAGAAAAGTGAGGAGACACATCTATTATACAAACCCGGCGGAGGAGTGGGAAACTGCAATAAGTCCTGGATCTCATTCCAGGACGGAAGTGAACCGTAAAAAATTTCTAAGTCCCTATCGAAAATGGAATCGGCAGAAGACAAAAGTTCACCTTGCGTCGCCGGAGTCACCCTAGCTGAAGCCACAGCTTTGCCGGTTTCCTTTGCCTTCTCCGTTTCTTTCTCCTTTTCCTTCTCCGTTTCCGACTCTCCCTCCGACTCCCCGAAGGCCCGACGGAGAGCCTCATCCAGTTCGAGGTCTTGCTCAGAGGTTAGAGCGGCAACACCACTACCACCTTGACCGTCGCCATCTCCTCCACCCTCCGACCCTTCTCCAACTTCGCCTCCTTCCTCCTCTTCCACACCTTCCTCCTCCGGGACAGTCGGGCAAGTACTTGGAGAAGGGCCATCGGACTTCTTCAGTTTCTTCCCCCCAACCGCAGGACGCGCTGCGAAAGGCTCCCTCTTACCGCTCTTTACCGTAGCCCCCTCCTTAGCTTTAGCAGCCCTCTCCTCAGCCGTATCCCTTTGCTTAACCACGGACTGGCGCGGTAAGATCAAATTATACTCCAAGAGGGTTGCGTTCCTGATCAAGAAAGAGGCCGACCGGTCCCGTGCCGGAATAGCCTTTAGTTCAGCAGCCATTCGCACTAAGGAATCGTCCTCCACGACTGCAATACCACCTGTCGCTAGCCAGAAATAGAAGCATGTCAGAAAAAACACTACAGTCAAAACACATGAAAAATATAAATGAAATCAATCTTACAGCCGGAAGTGAAAAGGCGGAAAGAAACAGCATCGTCCTTGACGAAGAACCACTCCTTCTTGAACATGGTGAACTTGGAATACAAGTCCAGAACTGGTTTGAAGGGTACGGCCGCCTCCAGGCTAATGTACGGAGACCCCTTCTTATAGCCTCTCAGGTTGTACAAGTATCGGATTTCCCGGTTAGAAGGAGGACGCCCGTACCTCCTCTGGAAGATAACAAAAAGGCTCACCAGGATGGCATAAGAATTAGGCTGAAGCTGGAAGGGAGCCACCTTCAAATATGTGGTGAAGCTAATTATCCAAGCGTTGATAGGGGGGATAGCACCGCACATACAATGGTATCTGCTAAAAGCGAAGTAGCCCTCGGGAGGATTATATGGCATCACTCCATCTCCCGGCAGCAGCATAAGGGCCCTATCTATCCCAAAGGAACGGGATATGACGTCAAGTTGCTCCTCCTTTAGGGAGCTAGGAAAGCAATCCGGGGGAGAGATCAAAAGTTCCTGTGGACCATATCCGTCCACTAGAGACCTCGGAATAGGTCGGTGTTGCCCGGATCCTGGTTGGACTGGGGGCAAGGGAGAAGAAGGCTCTCCTGTGCCTCTAGACTTCTTTCTGTCTGATCGTGTTTCCGCTTTGCGAGACATTTTCTGCAACACAAGGAAAGCATGGCATTAGAACAGGGAACATAGAAAAGTAAACAAACAAGTGCGTGCAAATGTGGGGTTTCATTCGCAAACTAAAGTTTCCAAGTTCATTCGGTTTCCAAGTTCATTCGGTTTCCAAGTTCATTCGGTTTCCAAGTACATTCGGTTTCCAAGTTCATTCGGTTTCCATCACATTCGGTCATCATGTTCATTCGGTGGTGCTATATCGAGTGCATTCGGTGCACAAGGCATTCGGCCCAAGGCCGTAGTCCCATTCGGTGAAGCGAAGACATACGTGTGTATTCGGTAATAAGTATATACCTGGTCCGGTATAAGGTTGGTTCGGCAAACACCTGGTTCGGCAATGAAGTGGTTCGGCGCTTGTTGATTCGGTAAAGAAAAACTAAGGGGGTGTAGCCCCTATATATAGACGGTGACAATACCACCGGACCAAAACGATTCGGCCTAACGGACCAATCCCCAGCCGAATGAAACCTTTAACCTCTCTACACCGGACCAACCAAGCACCGAATAAAAGTATCCCTCCTACCACATGCCAAATGAAACCCTCCATACCGGATCAACCCTTAACCGAATGAAAACCACACCTACCTCGGATCAAACGAAAACATATACCTACTCAACGCCAAATGGAGCTGTATCTACCAGCAGAAACTAAAAACTAGTGGCGTGCAAAGCGCCTCCCCCAGATAAGTACCAAACTCCAGAACTAACTAATAAAATAAGATTATGATAACGATGAATAAGTCGTAAAATCCTCACCGACGTGGATTAAATCGTTTACACGTGTACGCGACCTCGAATGGTCCATAGGCACGCTCTGAATGGCTATTAACCCTACCATCGTGGGAATTTACACTTTGACACGCATTTTTAAGCCCATCGGTCAAATGGATATTTGATAATTGTGAAATGGCTAAGCTACTTACACATGTACGGGGTCGCGAACGATCCCTAGGCATGCTCTGAGCTGGCGATAAACCACCTTGGCAAACAACCCAGGGACCCACTCTAACGTGAACCTGGCATCGACGATGCTAAGCCCCTTCGGGGCACACTTGCTCGTCCCGAGCGACACAGTTCACTTCATCTTCCGACCACGAACGGTCGTTATTTGAAACCACACTAAAACTGTAAATTCCTTTGCAGGACATCAGCAGGATACGAACGTCCAGCCCATGGCGTTACAAAACAAGCCTTTCTATCACCGGGGAACAAAGCGCGACACGTGCAAGCACGCGCCACACTTTGGGGGGCAAATGTTGGGCGAATTCTCACCCAGAAGACCTCGAGACTAAGAAGCATTGGTTTCACCCGGAGTCGCGACCCACTCTTCATCCAGCAAGGACAAGGGTCCATTCGGCATGATCATCCGGTAGCCGGACCAACCATATTCGGGCTGCCCATCCGGTAGCCGAACCAACTCCCCTGCTACAGCCGGACCACCACCACCGAACCACCTACATAACCGGACCAAACGACTACCGGTCCACATTCTCACACTCCTACCACCGGACCAGGCAAGCACCGAACCAACCCTCTCCTTTCCCCTGCCGGTCCACATGCACACCTACCACCGGTCCAAGCTCATAGCCGAATGAAGCCTTGCCGAATCAGACAACTGCCAGTCCAGATTGCTTCAGCCCGGGCCCACTAGCAGCTATATACAACCAAGACCCCTGCCCCCTACCTCATTCTATAAATAGAGGGGTAGGGGTACAACAATGGCAGACAAGTTTGAGAGCTCAAGCAAGGAAGGAACTTTCAAACTACTTTCATACACTTGTATACAACGCATTGTACTTGTAACCTGAGAGAAAGAAGATAATAACATATAAAGTGGACGTAGGCACATTCTGGCCGAACCACTATAAATCTGTGTGTCTTTTACATTTCAGCCCCTACTTTTCTCATATTTATATACTCATCTAAAATCATTGAAAATCACATATAATCAACTAAATAATACGACTTGGAGGTGTTTGTCCATTTTTTGTGCAAACAACAGGGCAAAAGAGAAAAGTTTCCTTAAGAAGAATGCTCTGAAGGGAGGAGCAATGAAGAAGGGAAACTCTAAGGTGGTCTTCTATAAGTGTGACAGAAAGGATACTATACTCATGAATGTTGTACTAAAAAAGGAAAAGGAAAAGGAAACGATGTGATTGGAAAGAAGAACATTAGATGCTTTAATTGTGACCAAATCGGTCATTATAAGAATCAATGCAAGGAGCCTGCAAGGGATGGAAAAGGCCAAGCGTATGCGTTGGAACCTGCTGCTTCGAGGCAAGTAGTGCATGAGAAGGGAAAGGCTGTTCTAGGGGGCTCGCTACGGATTCATGGTATGTCTGTTAGCGTTATGTTTGATGCTGTTGCACCACATTCTTTTATATTTCGATGTTTGGTAAGTAAACTTAACCTAGAATCCTCGTATTTAGTGACATCCTTAAGAGTTGCAAATTGAATAGGAGGGTATGCAACACTAAAGATGTGATGCGACCATTTAGAGTTGATTTGCTATGTCATACTTTTGTTTGTTGTGTGCATTTATTTAACTTTGTGGGGTTTGGTATCATTCTTGGGATGGATTGGTTAAGTGAGTATGATGCTAGGATATTTTGCCATGATAGGAAATTATCGCTTACGCAACCTGACTGTAGAGATTGGATAGTTTATACTGTTAGAAAACCCTAGCTGTGTAGTGAATGCTTTATTGGGTGTTATGAAACCCGAAGATGAGTTGAATCGAGTTTTAGTAGTTAGAGAATTTGCAGATGTCTTCGAGTTTGTAGTTGGTTTGCCATTGAAATAAGCCATTGAATTTCGGGTTGATTTTGTACATGGAGCAGAACCGGTGTGTAGGCCGTCAAGCAGGATGACACCGACAGAGATGAAAGAATCGAAGGTGTTATTAGTGGATTTGGAAGGCAAGGGTCTTATTAGACCGAGTAGTTCACCTTTGGAGCATCCGCAGTTTTTGCTAAGAAGCTGGGTGGGTCATTAGGGCCATGTATCGATTATTGTAAGTTGGACGAGAAGACGATAAAGAATCGATATCCATTGTCGAGGATTGACGATTTTTTGGATCAACTAAGTGGAGCCAAGGTATTTTCCCAGTTAAAATTTGGCAATGGGACATTAGCTTAGAGTGGCTAAGGATAGTATTCCTATAATCACGTTTAGGACAAAATATGAATCGTATGAATTGTTAGTTATTCAGTTCGGACTAACTAATGTTCCGGTATTCTTTATGGATTTGATGAACCGAATTTTCCGATAGTATTTGGACAGAATTGCGTTGGTTTTCATAGATGATATTCTGATATACTCTAAGGATGAGAAGAAGCATGAAGTTTATCTTAGAATGCTTGAGACTTTGAGGGAGCGTCAGCTGAAGGAAAATTTTGAAATGCCATTTCTGGAAGAAGTAAGTGAAGTTCCTTGGTCATATAGTCTCAGAGAAAGGGTTGTCTGTAGATCCAACTAAGATTAAAGCGGTGAATAGTTGAAAGAGACATGAGGTAGTGACCAAGATAAAGAGTTTTTTTAGATTGGCTGGATATTACCGAAGGTTTATAATGGATTTCTTGCAGATAGCTGCACCAATTATCAAGCTAATGCAAAAGGATGTGAAGATTGTATGGACCGATAAGTGTAAGGAAGCTTTCCAGAGCTTGAAGCATCTATTGACCCATGCAACGGTGTTAGTTGCTCCAAAGAGAAATCAGGATTTAGTAGTTTATACTGATGTGTGTGGAACGGGACTTGGAGATGTGTTGATGTAGAGAGGTAAAGTGATTACATATGCTTCTAGACATCTTAGACCGCATGAAGTCAGATATACAATGCATGATTTGGAATTAGCTGCAGTGATATTTGCTTTGAAGTTGTGGAGGCATTACCATTTGGGAGAGAGATTTGAGCTTTATGCATATCATAAATCGTTGAAGAATTTGTTTTCTCAGAAGAAGTTGAACATGAGACAGCAAAGATGGATGGAATTTATTGCTGCTTATGATTTTTGAATTGGGTATACAACAGGAAAAGGAAATAAAGTAGAGGATGCACTTTGTAGGAAACATCACTATGTAGTGTTGGCCATGATAGCTGAGCGAAAAGATTTGAGAGCATTGTCAATGATTGACATGTGAAAGTGTTTATTTTTGCGCTCATATCTTACCTCTATTGTATATAAATAAACGTTATACTAGGTATTTTTGAGTATTTTACCAATATACAGATTTGAGGAGCCTTCATTTTTAATGGAGCAAAAGCGAAGAAAAGGGGAAATTTGCATTGGATTATACTAGCTACTCTAGAAAGATTGAAAAAAAGAAGTTATAGCTGAGTGGTTATGGCATCTCGTAAATGGCGGAAGGAGTCGAGTTCGAATCCTGGAAAGAAAATTATTTTTGCATATGAAAATGGAAGATTATCGAGAAGATATACATATACATGTGAATATACTTATGATTGATTGTATACATACAAATCAATCACAATTCTTCTCCTAATCAATCATAATTCTTCTTCCAATTAAATCACAATCAATCAAAATCTTCAAATCAAATCAAGCAATCACAATCACATTCAGATGAATATGCCAATTTATCATGGATATGATTCACATCAACAAATCATCCTCAAATCTCAATCACCCATCATGCCACATGTCAAAGATCTAAAGACAAGCTATCTCTCATGAATATTTATAATCACACGATCAAAGAGAAGATATTCATTTTTATGACAGCATATTTTATAAAGTTTTGATAGGAAACAACTAGTAGTACTCTATAAATACCCAGATGTATTCATTGTAAAAGATATCTCATATCTCATAATTTCTTGTGTAAAATAAAGCTCTTCTTCTTCTTCTTCTTCTTCTATTTTCTGGTTTTTTATTTACACTTAGATAGTTGTGGCTTCTATCAATTTGTTTTGTTAGACATAATTTTCTATGTTTTTTTTCCTTTTTCTTTAGTGATAGACCGTTAATTTGTTTTATCGACTATCTTAATTTTACTTTTTGTTTATTTGAATTTCTGTTTTTTTTTTATTTTTTCCGTTGTTTAGAACTTGTGAAGGGTTCTGATTTAACATTCAACAACTCTTTTGTGATAAGTAGTTGGATCCTTCTGTGAGAAAAGGATTGGAGTTTAAATCAATATTTCTTCACCTACCTATTTTTCTGCATTTTTTTAGTATAGAAATCACCTCCAAATTCATCTAACTCGCCCACAAAATTACATAAACAGTAGAATTTAATTTTCCTCCCTATGTTCGACCTGTATACTACATACCTGTGAGCTTGCGGTATTTTAATTTTACCATCAAGTTTTAGTCCCCGTTGCCAGGAAGGAAATTTTAAATTTTAATGTTTAATTAATTTTTGATTTGAATTAGTTTTTGTTTTTGTTTTTTTGTGTGTATCTGATCATGAGAAGGATGAAAAAAGAAACAAATCATTATCAATTTGTTTATAGATTTGGTTACTTATTTCCTTTCATTTAGATTACACAATCTCTTCTTATTTTTGTTTCCTTCTTTTTAGTTTACAACGACTCTTCTCAATTTGTTTTTCTTTCTGCTTTTCCCGTTGCCTATTTTAGGCTACATATATTGCAGTGTTTAACTACAATAAAAGAAATCTGCATATTTTTATTTCCTTTTGCCTGTTTCTTATTTTTACAATTCTCTTTCCTTTGTTACTCCTACTAAAAAATCTTTCTTTCTTTTTACATTGTTTATATTTTTATTTTTGCAATGTTTATACTGCAACAAAAATACATATCTCATAGTATTTTTACTATAACAAAAAAAAATCTTTTTTTGTGCTTATTTCTCTTTTGCAACTTTTTTTTCTTTTTTTCGTACTTATAAATGTTTTCTTGATTATTAGATTTGGTAAATAAATTCCATCTCTAAAGCAAGATTTAAAAAAAACAAATTTTCTACTTCTTATTTTCTCTTTTACACAAAACATTCCTTTCTTCAAACTCCGTCTACAGACTGTCTCCTTCACCAAACAACATAAAAACATCATGACCGCCAATCCAACCTAGAAACACTCCAACGCCATCAAGTTTTGGCACTATAGAGCAACATTGGACATCAAGTTTAATTTTGTAAGTATTTCCTTTCTCTATAGGTACCGTGCTTTTGTGAAAAATTGCTTGTAAAAATAGGTTGCTACAAATTGCAAATCAGCGATGCTTTTACAAATTTTTTATTTGCAATTTCAATCGTTCTTTGCTAATTTGGTCATGAATTTGTAATTGAATTTCAAAATAATAAAAATCGAAAAACTGTATTTTGTAAAATTGACTATCTCGAATAGTTAGATCGCGGATATATAGGAGTTCAATTTGTTGAACTATTGGCAAAAAAGGTTGCATGCTACCGTAAATCATTGGTTATATCTATTAGTATTTTATACTATACGTGAATGGCCATAAGACCCTCTTCCCCCTTCTAATTGAGTCAGTCAACTAATAGAGTAAAATTAGTATTTTTTACTATTTTGAAGTAAAAACCATTTTTGTTTAAACTTTTCAAACTTAGAAAAAATCAACATGGTTCAAACGGATGGAAACGATAATTTTAGTGATACTACTGAAGCATGGAATGCATGCTTAAATCATTTTAACTCTAACTTTGATGAATATGAATATATTTCTGAGTTAAGCAACATGCTTGATTCACACACTTCACCACTAGACTTGAGTTTTGAATTACAAACAAAACCGATGATTGATAATGGACATATAAACTCTAGTGTTTTGAATGAAATCATGCTTAATCACAAAAATGTATGGGATTATATAATGGCAAATATTTGGAACATATGAACCTTTGTGTTGATAAAATATTTATAGGTAGAGTTTTACTGTGGGACACACTTGATTTTAAATCTAAGCATAACGACAAACCATTTAACGAGTCTATTCTCCATTTCAGTGCAAACTCTAAAAATAGTGCTAAAAACAAGTGTGAAGGAGAAAGATGTAGACGTTCATCACAATTCATTCATCATTTGCATAAATCACATTTTATATATGATCCATGTCCGCATTTAAATTGCATTTCATTTTACAAATCATTTTGCACATCATCCATCTTTGGGTACTCTCATTTAAATTTAGGAAACCTTTTGACACTGCGGACACTGTCTCAACTAAGTGTGGGGGAGGGTCTGCAGTGCATTTCATCTTTTTCATTCATTTTTTTTCTTTCCTTAAAAAAATACATCATTTTTTTATTCTCCTCAATTTTTTACATTTTCAGCTCGTTTCTTAAACTTTAATTTATATTAAATAGTCACGACATAGTAAGTTAAATAACTTTATTCATGGGATGGAATTTTTTTTGAATCACTAATATCAAATCGAAAACGTAATGAAAAGTTGAATTACAAATGGTGTTTGCACAAAAAATGGCAAACACCTCCAAGTCGTATGATTCAGTTGATTTTGTGTTGTTCTTAGTGATTTGGGTGATTTATGCAAATATGTAAAAAGCAGGGACTAAAATGCAATAGTGATTTGGCCAGAATGTGCCTATGTCCACTTTATATGTTATTCTCCTTTATTTTTCAGATTACAAGTCCAAGGCCTTAATTACAAGCGTATATAAGTTGTTTGAAAGTTCCTTCCGTGTTTGAGCTCTCAAACTTGTCCTCCATTGTTGTACCCCTACCCCTCTATTTTATAGAGTGAGGCTGGGAGGCAGGGGTCTTGGATGTATATAGCTGCTGGTGGGCCTGGGCTGATGCAACTGGCCTGGAAGTGTTGGTTCGGTACGCCTTGGTCCGGTGGTAGATGGTTGGAGGGGTTGGTCCGGTGAGGCCTTGGACCGGTGGAGGTTGACTCGGTGGTGAGTTGGTCCGGTGAGGGTTGGAGCGGCAGTTGGTTCGGTAGTATGTTGGCTCGGTGGTATGCCGGTTCGGTAGTGCATGGAAAGATGGTTGGTTCGGTAGTAGGAGGGAAGTAGGTTGGTTTGGTGATGGGGGCGAAGCTTGGTTCGGTGGTGGTTTACCTTGCTTCTGGTTCGGCAGTGGGAGGAGGTAGCTGGTTCGGCCATGCTTGGAGGTGAAGTTTGGACCGGCAGTGCTTGGGAGTGGAGGATGGATGGTTCGGCAGTGCTTCCTTTCATTTGGCTCGGTTATATCTCCTTCATACGAACTCCGATTAACCTGAAATTTGAAACATAGCCTTTCCTAGTCCTTATCATCATTTCCAATTAATTTCGTCTTGATCGGAGCTCAACCATATTTTGGCGATATCGATCGCAGCCTTGATCCCAATCGATCTCCAACCCTGATATTCAACCTTCCTTGCCAATTTGTTGACATTCCAGTTTTGACCAAAAATGGGATAACACTTTGCCCCCCAAAACATGCCCTGTGATAACAAGGCATGTTTTGAATAGTTCCGAGTCCAATATCCAAAGTCCATAGACACATTGCCAGAGTATATCATCCTTGAATGCTCCGAGTCGATGTCCAATTCCAAATCCCATGACCAATGCTTTGGCCAATTCCATATCCATTCGAACTCGACAACCGAGTCCTAATTCATTCTTATCCAATAGCCAATATCCAAATCCAAGACCTCTCCAGGTTGACATCCGTATCCATAACCTTTCCGGGCTCTTGCCAAGCGCAATTCACACTTGATGCCACTGGTCCAGTGTCCCTGGACGTTGAGCTAACCTCTTCGGGTTCTTGCCAAGCGTAATCCACACTTGACGACCTTGGTCCAGTGTCCCTGGACGCTGTACAATGCCATGGCTTAAGTCCTAAGCCGAATCCTGGTCTCTCCGGACCCTTGTTGAGCATAGTCCATACTCAACGACCTGATAATAACAATTGATAATAGATGGCCTAAGTCCTAGGCCGAATCTTGGTCACTCCGGACCCTTGCCGAGCATAGTCCATACTCGACGACCTGAGTGTGCCAATTTACCATGTTCGGGCAAAGCGACTCACCCCTTGCCAGGCATAATCCATACCCGACGACCGTTTATCAAAAATGAGATAAAAATCCAATCAAAATGCAATCCAAGATCCAAATCCAAAATCCAAATCCAAAATCCAAATCCAAAATCTAAATCCAAAATCCAAATCTGAAATCCAAATCCAAAATCCAAATTAAAACCAGAAAGCCAGAAATCCAAACCAGCGTCCAAAACCGAAAACAATCATCTAAAGGAAAATCCAAAAGCAAGCAAAACCAGGAGCTTAATCCAAGCTCCAAAACCAAAAACCAAAAAGAAAAGCAGTGTCCAATCCAAAAGCAAAAGATAAATTTCACAAACCATAGCATTGCAGTTTATCATCATTCAGAGCATGCCTAGGGGCTATCTTCGTCCCCGTACATGTGTAAATGACTTTGTTGCTTGCCAACAGTTCGCGACTTATTCCATATTATCCTGGTCAATGGATGATCAATTGACCATCGTTCCTGGGCCTCCCACCATCGTAGCTTGAGGTAGGCGGCGGTTGCTCCTGCTCCGCCGTTGCATTCCAAGGTCCAACATATTGTGGCAGCTGTCCGTTCCTTACATGCTCCTCAATTATGTCCTTTAGGTGCCTGTAGCTGTTGGTGTCGTGTCCATCCAAATCATGGAAGAGACAGTGCCTTCCTGATGTCCTTTCCCATTCTGTTGGTTCTCTCCTAGCTGGCCTCCGGTAGGGAAGGCGATTCCGAGTATCCAGGTATATCCGCTCCAGCGTCTCGTTCAATCCTGTGTATGTGGAAAACTTTGGATCCTTCCATTGCTTCCTAGCATTTCCAGAATCATCGTCCAACTTCCTTTTTCCTTTGTCTTTATCCAAACCTTTGCTGGATGGTCCTCCAACCTCAACTGCATTAACCTTTTTTAACTTTAAATACGTACTTGCATCTTCTTGCCGAAGGAACCTTTCTGCCTCGTGAAAGAATTCGTCGAGATCCCGTGGGGGATCTCGTATCAGAGATACCTTGAAATCCGAGTTCTCCCTGACTCCTGA
Source organism: Allium cepa (assembly GCA_030765085.1). Classification (NCBI taxonomy): domain Eukaryota; kingdom Viridiplantae; phylum Streptophyta; class Magnoliopsida; order Asparagales; family Amaryllidaceae; genus Allium; species Allium cepa. Next base: position 906,546,370 of record CM060938.1, on the reverse strand, counting down.
TACTGCTGCCATTAAAACCATCGATGGATCGGGCCGATCCACCGAAGCAACTGCGGCACTGAATCGAGTTAGAAAGGCTCTAAGCGATTCATCGATCCTTTGCTTTACCGATGTCAATGTCATCACGTTCTTCGGTCTCTTGACATGAACCCGAAACTGTTTCGAAAACCTTTCCACCAATTCCCTCCAAGTCCTGATAGATCCTTCTTCCAGCTGCCTAAACCACATCGCAGCTAAGTCCGTCAAGTACAAAGGGAAGCATCGGGCCATCACTTCCTCCGATGCCCCCAGCACCTCCATGTGTCTAGTGTACCTCATCAAGTGATCCGTAGGGTCTGCCTTGCCATCATATACCTCCACGCTAGGTAGATTGAACTTAGGTGGATTCTGAGCCATCCTTATTTCCCGAGCGAACGGACTCCTGTTCACTCCTTCTAAGTCTCAGCTGGTCAAACCACCTCGCACAGTCTTCCTGATTATATCTACCAATCCAGCGTTGTCTGTCGGGGGTTGCCCCCGAGGGAATTCCGGTACATACTCTTCATGTGGCTCGCTAGCAGCAACGTTCGCTCTAGCCTGTTGAACTCCTTCCAAAGGTCCTCCTGTGTTGGATCCTGCGGGCCTGCCCCCAAGCCCTTGTCGATTGCCCTCTGTCTCTGCATCCTGCCCCCCATTGGGTTCCATAACCCTAGCTCCTTGTCCTGCATCCACAGCCGCTGTAGCTGTTCCTAAGTTCTGGGTCCCTGCAGCTCTCATTTGCTCCAAGAAAGTCTGCATCATCTCCTGTTGACTCTTCAACAATCTCTCTTGCAGTGAATTTGTTATGGCTTTCATTTCGTCCCGGGTTATGTAGATCGAAGCCGGTCCTTCCTCAGCTCCGGAGGATGCTTGTTGACTTCCTTCCGGTTGGCTTCTCTCAGCCCTTTGCCTTCTACTATTTTGCCTAGTCATTGTCTTCCAAATCCAAACTTCTATCCGACGCAGCGGGTGCTAGTCTTTCTCAGTGAAAGCACCAAAAATGTTTGCATAAAAAATGGGCAAACACCTCCAAGTCGTATGATTCAGTTGATTTTGTGTTGTTCTTAGTGATTTGGGTGATTTATGCAAATATGTAAAAAAAAGGGACTAAACTGTAAAAGACACACAGATTTATAGTGGTTCGGCCAGAATGTGCCTACATCCACTTTATATGTTATTCTCCTTTATTTTTCAGATTACAAGTCCAAGGCCTTGATTACAAGCGTATATAAGTTGTTTGAAAGTTCCTTCCGTGTTTGAGCTCTCAAACTTGTCCCCCATTGTTGTACCCCTGCCCCTCTATTTATAGAGTGAGGCTGGGGGGCAGGGGTCTTGGATGTATATAGCTGCTGGTGGGTCTGGGCTGATGCAATCTGGCCTGGAAGTGTTGGTTCGGTACGCCTTGGTCCGGTGGTAGATGGTTGGAGGGGTTGGTCCGGTGAGGCCTTGGACCGGTGGAGGTTGACTCGGTGGTGAGTTTGTCCGGTGAGGGTTGGAGCAGCAGTTGGTTCGGTAGTATGTTGGCTCGGTGGTACGCCGGTTCGGTAGTGCATGTAAAGATGGTTGGTTCGGTAGTAGGAGGGAAGTAGGTTGGTTTGGTGATGGGGACGAAGCTTGGTTCGGTGGTGGTCTACCTTGCTTCTGGTTCGGCAGTGGGAGGAGGTAGCTGGTTCGGCCATGCTTGGAGATGAAGTTTGGACCGACAGTGCTTGGGAGTTGAGGATGGATGGTTCGGCAGTGCTTCCTTTCATTTGGCTCGGTTATATCTCCTTCATACAAACTCCGATTAACCTGAAATTTGAAACATAGCCTTTCCTAGTCCTTATCATCATTTCCAATCAATTTCGTCTCGATCGGAGCTCAACCAAATTTTGGCGATATCGATCGCAGCCTTGATCCCAATCGATCTCCAACCCCAATATTCAACATTCCTTGCCAATTTGTTGACATTCCAGTTTTGACCAAAAATGGGATAACAAATGATAATACTGTAACTACTATATAGGGAGACTCATGGGTAATGGTTATGAAATCTATTCTAAATTGTAGTCTTTATTTAAAAAGTAGTTTCTTTAAGGTACTTGCGTTGACACTTGTTTTTTCAATAGAGTTAATAGATGCTAAGATTATTTTGCATAACTCCCTCTTCGAAGAAAAAAACATAGTAATAAAATTCCAAGGGTATCCAACATTGCTAGTACATCTAGCTAGCATTGGTGTGCAAACCAGTCAAGCTCTTTCCCAACTCTCATGTAAGCCCGTGAGGCAGTGCATGGTGGTATACCTTGGTCTCATTTTATGAGTTGGACACCTAAGCATTACCGACACCTTGTTGAGATAGTCAACGTCGGTTTGCACAATCCGCCCAACTCTATCCTGACTATCACGTAAGCCCGTGGGGCAGTTCATGGGTGGTATACCTTGGTCTTTTAAGTTAAGTGTATAGATTTTTATTTTTGAAAATAAAGAGAGACTAAGCAATTGAAACCCAAGAACCTTTTTGACTTTATTGATTTGACTAGTTATTTAAAAGAAAATAACAATACCATTTTGCAAACTGTGACAAGCAAACAAAGAATCTATTTCATGGCTGCACTATGTTCTCAACCGAACCAACTAGCCAAACTAGAGTTTAACGTATGAAATCTTGAATTATGTTGGAAAATTGTGACTAGTTGAGGAACAAAAATTTCTAGAAATGACTTAGACTTGTATACATTACTGTGTTGCAACTATTCTAAAAAAAGTCATGTTGTCATTTGTATATATTCGTTGCATTCATGTTGCTGCATTAGAATCATCACATATTGCATTTGGATTTCGTGGGAAGTATCCATTGAAAACCCTCACAAGACACCACTCATCCTACTAGGGACACCTAAAGGTTTAGCGGCTTATTGCATATGCTCAATGCAATTGTGATTCCTACAAAAGTGTAACCTACCCAGTTTAGTTTTTACTTTTTTTTACTCGAGGACGAGTAAAAGATAAGTATGGAGGCATTTGATTGACTAGTAAAAGTGTTTATTTTTGCGCTCATATCTTACCTTTGTTGTATAGAAATAAACGTTACAGAGCGTATTTTGAGTATTTCTACAGATATACGGATTTGAGGAGCCTTCATGGTAAATGGAGCAAAAGAGAGAAAAACGGAGATTTGCATTGGATTATACCAGCTACTCTAAAAAGAATGAACAAAAGAAGTTGTAGCTGAGTGGTTAAGGCATCTCTTAAATGGCAGAAGGAGTTGAGTTCGAATCTTGGAAAGCACAATATTTTTGCACACAAAAATGGATGATTATTGAGAAGATATACATATACGTATGAACATACTTGTGATTGATTACATACACACAGATCAATCAAAATTCTTCTTCCAATCAATTCACAATCAATCAAAATTTTCCAATCAAATCAAGCAATCACATTCAGATGACCATGCCAATTTATCATGGATTTGACTCACATCAACAAATCATCCGCAAATATCAATCACCCATTGTAACAACCCTGGTTTTGGTGATTACCTGTAATATTAAATTATAATGGTTGTTATAGTTTTGTAACATCCCGCCTTTTCGCACGCTTTAAATCGACACACGTGCCAATTTAAACCATACGGAAGGGCGGATTGTTATGGAGTAAATAAGAAAAACAAGAAGGAAATGAAAACAAAACAGAATCTCACAGCGGAAGGATAAAATATAATAATCAAATATACAGTATATAAAGCTGTTTACAAAAACATTTGATTATATTTATATAACACATATCAGAGTTACACACACCAATAATAATGCAGCGGAAAAATATGAGAGTAGTGGACTATAATAAATAATAATAATAGAAATCTTCGTCTCCGTCCTCCAGGGCTAAAGTCTTCGAAATCCTGAAATACTCGGACTGACCCGAGCGAATTTGAAATGACAAAAACACTCGAGTCAGAACTAAAAGATCTTATGTAAGTTAAATCAACTGAAATAAATATGAGGGCTGTAACTTAAAAGATGCTCGGGATTCACATCTCTTAAGGATCCGTTAAACTATTTACAATGTAGTATATTTCGCTATTATAATAGTGTCTATTAGTAAAATAAACTTACTTTAAAATAGCATTAAGGAGTGACCCAATATTTCCCTTAACACATAATATATTCCCATAGTATATACAGTACCGTAATCTCTCCCATACTGGACGTCGTTAGAGGGCACTCCGTAGGTATGATACAAAACCAAAATCGTATAAGGCTCGCTAGGATAAGTGACACGGCACAACTAGGCAATGCCAGGGTAGATATACCAATTACACTTCTGGACCGGTGGTAGCGCATAGCCGCAGCTATCGCCCACCTCGAATAGACTCCCTCAAAATCAAAAGTAAAGGTGGCTACCAAATAAATCCAAAGTCAGAGTATAGTATCGAAGAGGAGTGTCCGATAAAGGGCGCTAACCCCCTTAGCCCATCGATCGCTCCTATTTTATCCACCTTATGCCAACTCACGGGAGTTGGGTCCACGTATTTACCTCAAAGGAACGCCGCCACCAACCTACTTCATTCTGGAATCTCCACCACGTACGCGGTTGTCAAAGTGGTTTTTGGTGTTGGCAGAGAGTATGACAACTTCCGATCCCAGTCTCTTCAACAACCAAACGTTATTATAACACCGCGGTTATTTCAAAATAATTTATACCTTTAAAAAACAGAATAAAATATTCATTTCAAAACTATATAAATACGATATCATTTATATTTTAAAGACCCAAATCAATATGATATCACTCTTATTTCAAATATATCTTTCCAAAAATCATACCCTTTTCAAAACTATATACCTTGAAACCATAGCTTTGAAACATAACTCTGAATACTTAATGGTTTAAATACTATATTACTTATATAATAAAATAGCTTCTTTAAATTTCACAATAAATTTCCAATACTAATTTGAACCTCCAAATAAACCATTTTAAATTCCCATATATTTCAAAGCTTAAATATTCTATATTTCAAAACTTTATAGTTCATATATTTCAATCTTTAAATATTTGACTATTTCAAAATGGATTCTTTGATAATTTAATACATATCAAAATCCAATTCCTATTATTTAAATTTGAAATATTTACTTACCAAACAAATATTGTTCAGGTAAAACCCTTAAACATCAATAACAGGATATTCTTTTAAATTAAATTAACTTGATAATATTCTTTAAATTAATTTGATATTCGTTTAAATCCTCAATCAAAAATCAAGTTATAAGATCATACCTTTTAAATCTTAATTTATTTACATTTCAAAACAAATTTTTCGAGGAAAATTCTTAAATACTTTAATTCAAATCATATTCACATTTATCTTCAACCTTACTTTTATTTGAGTTATTATAAACTCTATATACAATAGAATTTTAAATAGATACTTAACTATACTATATAAACGAAATCATCTTCATTATTTAGCTTATTTTAAAATTCGAAACAAATTTATACATAGCTAAATTCAAGAATTTTACTATATATATATATATATATATCAAAATTTAATATTTATTAAACCGTATTCTTTCCAAAACCATAGAAAAATCATTTCAAAAATAATTTTATATATAAACCGCGGTGCCTGTATATAATTTTTCTATCATATGGTCAAGTGATACAGATATTTATCATTTCGATCCGCAATTTAAAAATAAAAATGCGGTTGTATATCATTTCAAATCGCAATCCCGAATGAAATGAAAATGCATAATAACTTGCAGTTTATACAATATAAATACAGTATCCATTCATCCATCATATCAATCATCAAACATTCATCATTTTATCATCCAATTCAAACAATCACTTAATTATTGACAGTTAATTTTTCAATAATGAATTAAATAACTGTTTAACTATAGTTTATATGCAATAATAAATAAATTTAACTAGCAGGTTATATGCAATAATAAATTTAACTAAAATTTCAACTGGCAGTTTATATGCAATGAATAAATTAATTAACAATTTACTGGCAGTTTTAAATGCAATAATGAATTAAATAACACGTAAATTAAATGAATATAATTTAACTGAGAAAATGATGAAATATATGCCAAATAGCTATAAATAAAATTTTAAACACATCATAAATTAATTTAACAAACATAAGAAATTTTAGAAATTGTGAGCGGGTTAAAACACTCACCTTTTGAATTTAAAAATCCGATTTAAACCCAAAAATTTGACAGAAATTCGTCCAAACTAGTGCCAAAATGTCCGGAATTTTATTACGATCCTAACAAAAAAATCGCGCGTGAAACGGAGTTCATAAGTGAAAGTTATTCGATTTAACTCGTTTGAAACAAAAATTAAATTTAAAACAAACTAGAACTTACCCTTTGCTAACAAAATTTTGCTACGTGTTTTCAGCCGTGACTCACGCTACAGGAAGAAGAACCACAAACGCGAACAAAAACTTACTGCCAAACGCACGAGATTTCGAATCCACCCAGTCAAACCCCACCGTTGACCACCTGCCCTGCCTCGAATTCGCCGCTGCATCCCCTGGCACCACCGCCTCTGCTCTTTCCCACCCGGCCGCCTAAGCCTTGGCTATGTGATCGCCAATTACTGCCGCAGCCGCTGGTGTATTTTAAACCCTATTTGAATTTTAGGGGCCAATCTGACCGTCGATTTGCACAATGAACCGTATAGATGTGATCTCCTCCATCCCCTCTACACAACCGTACCTTCGATTCGTCGATCAGACGAATTTGATTTCGTTGCGATGGAAGGCCGAGAATAAACGATCACTTCATGAGAAAATGATAACTCGAATTGAAAAACGAATTCCACCAGGAGATTACGCTCATTGAGAGCTTTAACATATATTTTTTTGGAATTTTTCTGAGGACTTCGAATTTTTGACTTGATTATGAAATGAATCTGGATCTAAAAACTTTTTGTCTGCCATTGAGGAGGAGAAGGAGCTGATGAAATTTTACGCACAGACAAATGAGAAGTGGATAAACTAGGGTTTATAACGATATATTTATAGCCAAAGTTGAAATAGGATGGATCAGATAAGATAGATGTACGCGCTAAACGATATATGGCCCGAAAAGCCCGTTTCGACACCGGAATGAAATTTGGTCAATCCATATATCAAAATAGATGTTTTAAAATATTTTAAATGCAATGGAAAAGGTTTCAGGTTCAAATAGCCTCGTATGAAGAAGTTATGCTGAAATCAATATTTTCAAATTGATTTCAAGGCGTTTCAAGCCCATACGATCAAACGACAAGTCCGATCGATACGAAACTTGAAATCCTACAATAATTCACTATTACAGATCCGATGAAACTTGTTTCGTCAAAATCCGAGTCAGTGGCCAAAATGGCTATTTTTCCATTTTTTTAAATAAATTAATAATTAATTTACCACCTTTAAATTCAATATTTATAAACTAGTAGATTTTTATCATTTTTAATCCCTTAGATATTTACAATAACTAAAAGCAAATTCACATATCCATTTAGTGTCAATTATTCCAGTAAATACAGTGTTCAAATGTCAACTGCAATTCATCCAATTAATTGCAAATTAATTCCAATAAATTTGATTTTATTCGATTTCACTTAATATTAAATTAATTATTACTCAACTAACATAGCTAACATTGTTTTATATTTCATTACATTAATATTTTCCAATTTTCATCTTTAATTTGCATTAATTACTGTATTTCAATTATATTGGAAATTTTGTCAAATTTACTCACTAATTAAATTTAAAAATCTCAATTAATTATTTTATCTTGGTTTCATTATTTTTATAGTGGAACAATATAATATAATAATAATAATGAAATCTTCGTCTTCATCCTCCAGAAATAAAGTCTTCGATCCTGAAATGCTCGGACTGACTCGAGCGAATTGAAAAGACAAAACACTCGAGTCAGAACTAAAAGATCTTATGTAAGTTAAATCAACAAAAATAAATATGAGTGCAGTAACTCAAGAGATGCTCGGGATTCACATCTCCTAAGGATCCGTTAAACTATTTACTATGTAGTAAATTTCGCTATTACAATAGTGTTTAATTTTAAAATAAACTTACTTTTAAATAACGTTAAGGAGTGACCCAATATTCCCCTTAACACAATAATAGTCCTAGTAGTCCATCCAGTATCAGCGCATCTCCAGATCGGGAGACTACCCTAAATACTCCACGGGCTACGGGAGAAAACCAAACTCGTACAAGGTGCGCTATGATATGTGACACGACACAACTAGGCAATGCCAGGGTAGATATACCAATTACGCTTCCGGGCCGGTGGTAACGCGTAGCGCGCAGCTACCGCCCACCTCGAACAACACCCCCAAATCAAAGAAATCAAAAGTAGCCACCGAAACAATCCAAAAGTCAAAGTATAATATCGAAGGGATGTGTCCGATCAAAGGTGCTACCTCATTAACCCGTCAATCGCTCCTGTTTTAGCCACCTTATGCCAACTCACGGGAGTTGGGTCCACGTATTTACCTCAAAGGAAACGCCGCCACCATCCTACTTCATTCTGGAATCTCCACCGCGTACACGGTTGTTAAAGTGGTTTTCGGAGTTGGCAGAGAGTATGACAACTTCCGATCCCGGTCTCTTTAGCAACCAAACGTTATTATAACACCGTGGTCTTTTTAAAAAATTTGGTTTATACTTTTAAAACCAGAATATAATATCAATTTCAAAACCATATAAATACGATATCATTTCCTTTTAAAACCCAAATGGATATGATATCATTTTAATTTCAAATATATTCTTTCCCAAAAATCATGGTACTTTCAAATCTATATCTCTTGAAATCTATAGCTTTGAAACATAACTTAATATACTTCAATGGTTTAAATATTAAATTACTTTATAGAATAAAATAGCTTCTTTAATTTTTCAAATAAATTCCAAATACCGATTTGACCCTCTCAATAAACCATTTCAGTTCATATATTTCGAAGCTTTAATTATTCCAACATTTCAAAACTTATTCCTTGATAATCACACATATATCAGATTCAATTGCTATTATTTAGATTTGAAACGTATACTTAATAAATCCAATATAGTTAAGTAAAACTTTAACTTCAAACAACTGGTTAATTTTTTTCTATTTATTTAACTTGATAAATTCATTTATCTCAACTTTACATTCACTTAAATTCTTTAACACTAAATCAAGTTATAAGAATCATACCCTTTACAATCTCCATTTTTATTTAAACTTCAAATCTGATTTATTCTAGTACAATTCTTAATAATTCAATTTAAACCAATTCCATATTTATCTTTCAACTTAATTTCGTTTAAGACATTTAAAACTCTATATATACAATATCTTAAATAGGTACTTAACCATATAATATAAAACAATCAACTTCATTGTTAAACTCATTTTATTTAATCAATTTTATACGTAGCTTAAATTCAAGAATTCAACTATATATATAAATAATATTTATATAGCATCAAAATGAATATTTATTAAATCGTATTTTTCTTTCCAAAACAATAGAAAATCATTTCGAAGTATTTTATATATAGACCACGGTGTCTGTATATAATTTTCTACCCTATGGTCAAGTGATACGGATATCTATCATTTCAACCCGTAATTTAAAATAATTTTTTACAGTTATATATCATTTCAAACCGCAATCCCGAATGAAATGAAATGCATAACAACTTATAGATTTTAACAATATATAATACGACATCCATTCATCCAATATCAACCATCAACCATTTATCACAATCATCATCCAATTCAACAATAGCATCAATATAGAACGGATAATAAACAACAAGTATTAACTAGCAGTTTATATTCAATAATAAATTAAATAACTGTTTAGCTGGCAATTTATATGCAATAATAAATAAATAATAATTTAACTGGCAGTTTATGTGCAATGAATAATTAAATAACAATTTAATTTAATAAATGCAATTTAACCGAGATGATGATTAAAAATATGACAAACAGTCATAAATAAATCTCAAATCACACCATAAATTAATTTAACAAACATACGAAATTTTAGAAGTTTTGAGTGGGTTAAAACACTCTCCTTTTGAATTTAAATTGAATTTAAATCCAATTTAAACCCAAAAATTTCATAGTATCCAAATCCAACCAAAAAAGCGCCAAAATGTCTGGAATTTAATTACGATCCTAACAAAAGAAACCGCGCGTATAAAGGATATCGTATGCAAAAGTTATGATGATAAATGCGATTGAAATCAATTATAAAAATAAAAGAAAATGAGAACACTTTTACCCCTTATTGTTGCCACGTCATCTCATCTCTCCTCTCCTTCACGTATGCACGCAACAGGCAGCCACGCACCAACCTCGTACGCACGGCAACAACTGCCGCTTCCAAACGACACGCCGCACGCCAGAACCGCGGCCCAACGAACCTCTCCACGCGATCGCCATGCCCCCCTCCAGCGACGCCATCGTCGAGCTCCAATAAACACAGCCGCCGCCACCATATGTTAAACCCTAGTTGAATTTTAATCCACATCCAACCGTTGATTCGCCTCCAAACTTCGCTGATGAACAACGCGCTAGCCCCTCTACAAAACCCAGAAAGGGTTCAACGATCCGACAACTTTCACTGACGCGTGATGGACGGCCGAGACTTCTTCGATTTTTACCGGTCAAACGAAAATCCAAAACAAAAAACGAATTTCACCAGAAGATTACGCACTTCGAGAGCTTCAACATATTTTTTTTTGAATTTTTCTGAGGAGTTCGAATTTTCATTAGATTTTTGAATTTGCAATTGGATCTAGGGTTTGCAGCCATTGAGGAAGAGAAGCACAGAAGTTTTTGTACGTATAGAAATGAGGTATGGAGGTTGCTAGGGTTTATAACTGGATATTTATAGGCGAAGTTGAAATAGGATGGATTGGATAAGATAGATGTACGCGCTAACGACAACGTGGTCCAAGACTTCGGAACAAAATTGGGTCAACCCATATATCAAAATAGGCGTTTTTAACATTTTAAACGCGATGGAACAAGTTTCAAGTCCAAATTCCATCGTATGAAGAAGTTATGCTCAAATAAATATTTTTCAAATTGATTTCAATTAATTTCAATTTCATTTATTTCAAGGCGTTTCGAGTCCGTACGATCAAACAACAAGCTCGATCGCTACGAAACTTGAAATCCTACAATAATTCATCGTTACGGATCCGATGAAACTGGTTTCGTCGAAATCCGAGTCAGTGGCCAAAATGGCTATTTTTCCATTAATTAAATAAATTAATAATTAATTGAATCAAATTTTCAAATTTTATTTCGATAATTGACAAATTTCAACATTTTTTTCTTCTTAATCATTTACAATGATTTAAACAAATTTAATTGTCAATTTAGAATTGAATAATTTATAAATTTCAATATTAACCTCAGTTTCATTAAATTATAAATTTAATTTCCACTAATTCTATTAAATTCACCTTTCATTCTATTATTTAATTTATCATTACCAAAAGGATGCAATTTACATTGATTCACGATTGTTTTTATATTTATATTCTTAAATTTTATCTAAATTTCCATTTATACAATCTTCTAAGTATTTACTTTGCATTGAATTGCAATTTATCCTATTATCGTGTATTAAATTCCAATATATTGATAAAACTTTATTCCATCCCTTTATTCAACCAACAGTCATTATTTCAAATTATTAATTACAATCAGTTAAGATCTTACCATTGGTTCCATAAATTTATTTGCACTAAATTAGTTATTGCATTAATTCTCATAAATATAACATTAAGGTTCAATTAACTCTAATCGATTTCCAATTTTATTATTAAACCAAATAAACAGGTAAATTATAAGAAGTACTACCATGCCTTTAGTTACACTCATGCGTTCCCTATTATCAAGCCCCCGTTACAGTTCTTAAATACTTCTACTATTATTTAATTTCATTACACTATTATTATTTAATCATCAATTTAGTATTTACATTCGTTTCTTACAATTCAAATCTCATAACCAATTATAACAAATTTCAATATCTCACCTGACCTTTCATTTCAATTTACCCATTTATTAAGTTTTACATTAATGAATCTTTATTTCCTAATACACTCTAGTTTAACAACTTCTAAAAATTGTATTACTTATAACATAAATGTAACTTTTATTTATTTTATAAACATTTATTTCAAATTCAAATTCCATCAACTACTTAAAAAGGTAACTTATAATATATGCTTACAAACCAAATATTTCACCAATTGTCATAATCTGAATGGAGTTAGCATTAATTTCAAAAATTATCTAAATTTTACATTAAGATAATATTTAATTACCTTTAATGAAATTAAATTCCCAATTTATTTAATGCAATCAATTTTTTGACCTTTAGAAATTTAATACATTCATTAATTGTCGTTTAAGTAACCTTTAATCACTTTTATTTTTAAAGCTTACTCAAATGCAACAATTATACTTTCCATTATTATATTAATTTGAATTCCATTCTAGTTAATATTTTTATTAATAATACACTAATTCAACATTCCCATTTGTTTCTTATATTAAACTTATAACCAAGTATGACAAATTACATTATTTCAATTAATTGCCATGAAATTTAAATTGCTAACATTTAATTAAAATTGCTACATCTAATTTAGACACTCGCTCCAATATAAATTATAATATTTTTTATTTCTTTCTAATTTTAATTAAAATCTTATTAAATTAACTCATTTTAAATCATCGAATTTTATGGGTCGTTACACTCTCCCCCACTCAAAACTTTTCGTCCCCGAAAAGGAAAAGAAGGAAAAAGAAGGATAAAGAAATCAATATATCTTATTTAAAATATTAATTTTATAAACAAATAAATTGAAAAATTAATTAATTTAATAAAATATACCAATTTATAACCATTAAATCTTTTTATACATAAATTAATAAAGTTTGGAAAGCATTTTCAAAATATTTCTAAGTCCAAAATTTACGGAAATTTCGGCCGAGTCTCCTTTGTACGGAGAGGCTCGGGATAAAATATAATATCAAAAATAACAATATACAACATATATTTTCCAAAATAATATATCCCAACACGGGAAAATAATAAAATAATAGCGCTATAAACCGTAATCCAAAAACGTACCTAATTGTCACGCAATTTACGCTTAATTATGTAACCAAATTCAGTAGCAATTGCTTCCATAACCTGTATTTTACTTATACAATCCAATAAAATTAATAATCATATAAAATAAAACATTTAAAGTTGTTCCAAATAACAACAAACAATCAACATACCAACCATCACTTGTAACAAGCAAACAACCATCATATAAATCAACACACATCAATTTTCCATTCATATCAAACAAGACAAAACAAATAGCTGTTCAGGTTCAAAACTTTAAATTATATGGAATGAAGAATAAACTACTAAGTGTACCCTTCACTCAACTATTTTAGGTGAAACTAAATAGATTATTCATACCTTCCATACAAATTTAAAGTATCCTTGCCCCAAACAACCATAAACCAAAACAAACAACAACAATTTCGAACAAAGATTTAGTTTATTCTTATTAATTCCATTTATTCATTTGTTGTTTGATTTCTCTTTTCATTCATTATTTATTCTATTCATTACTTACTATTTCAATTTCATCTATTTATATAATGCCAAATTTCATTTATTGCATTACATTCATTTATTTATATTATTCATATTCAATCAAATTTCTTAGTAGGTAAATTTATTAACTTAAGTTTATAGTCATTTTTCTTTTCCAGTATTCATCTTTTTTTATTATTTTATTCAGAAGTAACTTCTACCAATTCACTTAAGTTTATAATTACTTACTTACAATACCTACTTTCCATTATATTTGATTATAAGCATTTCAATTGTACTTAAGTTTATAACACTACATGTTAACTCCTCTTCATTAGCGACCTAAGACTTAAAGACATGGAGCGACCTAACTACAGGAATGGCCTAGCGACTTAAAGATGGCTCGACCTAACAGAGAGCTGCGACCTAAAGGAGGCCGCGACCTAAGTGTAGCTGCGACCTAAAAGTGTTGCGACCTAAGATTGTCTCGACCTAAAGGCAGCAGCGACCCAAAAAGGCCGCGACCTAAAAGAACAAGCAACCTAAAAAAGGGCACGACCTAACTGCAGAAGCAAGCAAGCGACCTATCAAGCTTCTGCGACCTAAAGGAGGCCGCGACCTATCAAGCCTCGCGACCTAACTCCACAAAGCAGCTATGCGACCTAAAGACTTAAGCATTGTCACGACCTATGGAGAGTAGCGACTTAACTCCTGAAGATTTTATGCGACCTAACTGTCCACCGACCTATGAAGCTCCGCGACCTAAGGAGGACCGCGACCTATAGAATTCACACGACCTAGCGGAGTGCTTTGACCTAAGGGATTCAGCAACCTAAGGGATCAGCTATGGCTACAGGAAAGTACTCACGACCTAGGATAGGTCGCTAACGACCTAAATACCAGAGTAAAGAAGTTGACTATGCTATGCCACAGGGGGATAGGTCTCTCACGACCTAGGACTTGTGCAAATCAACATGCGTGAGGAAGGAGGGGCCAATACTCTTCAGGTCGACTACAACCTTACTTAGGTCGGTCACGACCTACGACCTTACTTAGGTCGGTCACGACCTACAACCTTACTCTGCAAAACGCCTATAAATATGACCCTAACTCCAACTAGCAAGGGACTTTTGGCTCATTCTCTTCAAGCGCCGATACTCTGCTGCATTCCAAACCAATCTAACACTCGAAGATCGCAAGACACGAAGAACGCTGCAAACAACTTCAAGAAGAGATCACATACATTCAACATGGATTTGAAGACTCTGATCTTCATCGAAGTTTAGGCTACTTGTTCTAAGTCTCTTGTAATTCAAAGTGTATTGTACTTGGGAAGTATTGTATCAGCTTGTAACGAGATCATCAATAAAAGTACTTAAAGTGGACGTAGGCTATACCCTCAAGCCGAACCACTATAAAATTGCTGTTGTTTACTGCTTTTCTGCTATTATCTGCTTATAATCCGTTCCCGAGTTATCGGGTGGTGCTTTCACAACTACACTTCTCACACCGGGGTGTTAGCGTTCAAATTTTAGCGTTAACATTTTTGGTGCTTTC
This sequence comes from Allium cepa, assembly GCA_030765085.1. NCBI lineage: Eukaryota > Viridiplantae > Streptophyta > Magnoliopsida > Asparagales > Amaryllidaceae > Allium > Allium cepa. The sequence continues at coordinate 906,531,139 of CM060938.1, read as the reverse complement.
ACTGAGAACCCAACTCAGGAGAATTATCATCATTGCTTCACAGAGATTTGTAGAGAGAATTTCCTTGAAAACCAGAAGTCTATCTGAGATTATGGCTCCTGGAAGGAAGAGTAGATCTGTTAGGTCTGGGAATGCTCAAGAGGGAACCCCCGCTTCCCCTGTCCATAATCAACCCACTCCGTCTGTTGGAGTTACGAAAGCGAAGTTGGATGCTGTTATATTAGGGCTGAACCAGCAGATAAACGCCCAGAATGCACAATTAGAGGCTCAGAGTGCCCAAAATGCTCTAATTCTGAATAAGCTAAACGATTTGCTTGGGGCAAACAATCAACCAGCTGGTAATGAAAGGAACTATGCTGGCAACATTCATGATGCTAATGAAAGGAATGCTCCTGAAAGGGCTGCTAGTCCCTTTGAGCAGACGCTTCCTGAGGCTGGTGGATCTAGAACTCGACATGATGAGGAGTATCTTTCTGGAATGGTCCGGCAAATCATGAAAGAAAGTATGCAGAGGGTTGAAGACGAGAAGGAATGGGGTTTCGCCCCAAGTAAAACTCCATTTACTGAGAAAATTTTAAAGGCGGAGTTTCCAAGGAAGTTTGTCCCTCCAACTATTCCAGCTTATAAAGGGACAAGTGATCCGAATGAATTTTTGTATAAACATGATTGGCGCATGACAGGTGCCAGAGCCTCTGATGAGATAAAGTGCCGATATTTTCCCATATACCTTGAAGGTGTGGCTCTACTGTGGTTCACCAAGCTGCCAGTCCGATCTATTGATCAGTTTTCAGACTTGACCCGGAAATTCAAGGAGCAGTTCAGACTATATGCTTCAAAGGCCAAGGACATCATGTCGCTGTCGAGTTTAGAATAGAATCCTGGTGAATCTATCAGATCTTTCTTGAATCGCTTTAATATAGCGCTGGTTGAGGTGGACAATGCTGAACCGCGAATGATATTGACTTATCTGATGAGGGCTATTGATAAGTCGAGCGAATTTGGGAAATGGCTAAACATGAAGGAGCCAACCTCCCTCGAAAAGTTCTACAAAAAAGCAGATGAATTCATACGCTTGGAAAGCCGTCCTATACCGGTAAAGGCAGTGTTGGAAAAAGCTGAAGATAACACTGTCGCTCCACGCAAGAGTGAATCGGTAGGGCAGAAAAGGGAGAATAATAATGGGAAGAAACAGGGTAATCTGAAGGAGCCTCGATCCTTCAAGCCATCAGAGTATACTCCATTATCACATACGCCGGAGCACATCTACCTTGCCACTAAAGATTCTGTTGATTTTCCTAAACCTATCCCTCTGAGGACCGGGAAAAAGGCTATACAGAGTGGGAAGTTCTGCCGCTTCCATAATCAACCCGGTCATGAGACCGATGAATGCCGCCAGTTGAAAAATCTGATTGAAGAGTTGCTAAGGGAGAACAAGCTGCAGCAATTTGTGAAAAAAATAGCAACAATCCTGCATCGTCAAGTCAGGGGCAACAAGCTCCTGCTCATCAGCCTAGGACAGGTGAGAAGGCTGCAGGGCATGAATCTGGAAGGCCCATTATCAATGTCATTACAGGAGGACCTCACCCAGCTGGTAAGAGCTGGGGTGAGATGGAGAGATATACCAGGGCTTTGAAATATGCACCAGCCGAGGAAGATGTCTTTGTTTTAGAAGACACTACGCCCCTGAAACAACAGAAAACTTTCAGTGATGATATTATCTTCAGAGCCAGGGATTCTACAGGTGTGGAAGCTCCTACCCTAGATCCCTTGGTCATCTCAGCTGGTATCGGACCAGCCATTGTCAGAAGAGTTCTCATTGATTGCGAAGCATCATGTAATATCCTCTTCAAGAAGACATTCGACCAAATGAAAATCCCTATGGTCGAGGTACAAGCCTCATCGCAGAAAATCGCTGGCTTCACTGGGGAGCCAAAGCAACCAATAGGAACCATTGATCTGCTTGTAGAACTTGGAGAAGGAGAAAGGAAAGTAGTCCGCAAGCAAACATTTGTGATTGTCGATGAATTTTCTGCTTATAATGCTTTCCTTGGCCGTCCGACGCTCGCAGCGTTCAAAGCTGTTCTAGCCCCATGGTGCCTCACCATTAAATTCCCTACAGACAATGGAGTAGGAGTTATAAAAGGGGATCAAAATGCTGCGCGAGAGTGTTATTTGACAGAGCTGCGAGAGGCAAGAAAAAGAGAAATGGGAAAGGATGCGGCAACCCCAGTCCGCATCAAAGAACCAGCCTTGTAGCAATTACGGGGCGGACCCTACACTGGCGAGCATAGCGGGGCACGAAAAGAGATGGATCCCAGAAAAGCCAGTGTAGGGGAGAATAGAGTAGTACCGGTGGAAACGACAGTACCGGTACCTGTTGACCCGAAGGACCCGAATAAGGTGTTGAATGTGGGTTCACAGCTTAATGTGTCAATTCAGAATATCTTGATATCTTTCCTAAAAGCAAATCTGGACGTCTTCGCTTGGACTCATGCCGATATGTGTGGAATATCCCCAGAAGTTGCAGTACACGCTCTGAATATTGACCCAAAGTTTACGCCAGTGAAACAGAAAAGAAGAACCCAAGGTCCAGAAAGGTCAGCAGCATTAAAAGAAGAGGTTGATCGACTCATGGAAAATCACTTCATCAAAGAATCTACTTATCCGAATTGGGTGTCGAATCCAGTGCTGGTTAAGAAAGCTAATGGAAAATGGAAAGTGTGCATCGATTTTTCGGATTTAAACAAGGCCTGCCCCAAAGATTGTTTCCCATTACCCAGGATCGACCAACTGGTAGATGGAACAGCGGGACATGAGTTGTTGTCTTTTATGGATGCCTACTCCGGATACAACCAGATCATGATGCATGAACCTGATCAGGAGGACACGAGCTTTATCACCGATGTTGGTCTTTATTGTTACAGAGTTATGCCCTTCGGATTGAAAAATGCAGGGGCAACCTACCAAAGACTTGTTAATGCTATGTTCAAACCGCAATTAGGCAAAACTATGGAAGTCTACGTCGACGACATGTTAGTAAAGTCTAAGAAAGCAGCGGATCACATTGAACACTTAGCAGAAATGTTCGCAGTCCTCCGGAAATACAGAATGAAGCTTAACCCTTTGAAATGTACGTTTGGGGTCGAGTCCGGAAAGTTCTTAGGGTTTATCGTTAGCGCTAGGGGCATTGAGGCTAGTCTAGCTCAAATTACTGCCTTAAAAGAAGTTAAAGCTCCTAGAACGAAGAAGGAATTGTAAAGTCTCAACGGAAAGGTCGCCGCCCTGAGTCGGTTCATTTCCAAAGCTACTGATAAATGCATCCCATTCTTCGATGCTCTAAAGAAAGGAAAGAAGAACTTTGAATGGACTCCCGAATGCCAAAAAGCCTTTGATGAGTTGATCCGTCATATGGAAATGCCTCCAATACTTTCTAGGCCAGGCAATGGTGAGGATCTTCTTATATACTTGGCAGTATCATCTCATGCTCTAAGTGCAGCGCTGATACGAGAAGACAAAAGGATTCAATATCCGGTTTACTATATCAGCAAAAGACTCACCGGGGCAGAGCTGAATTACTCCAAGTTGGAAAAACTCGCTTATTGTCTACTAGTTGCATCAAGGAAGTTGAGGCAATATTTCCAAGCTCATCCTATCAGAGTCCTCACTGATCAACCTCTAAAGCAAGTCCTGTTTCGCCCTGAAACTTCGGGTCGCCTTCTAAAGTGGAACATTGAACTCAGTCAATATGACATCACTTATCACCCCCGAAAAGCAATCAACGGACAAGCTTTAGCTGATTTCATTGCAGAATTCACAGAGAAAGGTAATGGTGAGGAAGAAGCGATCAATGATTCCCCAATCCAGTGGAAGTTATATGTTGATGGCGCAAGAAATGACTACTGTTCTGGAGCCGGGGTGGTACTTGAAACTCCTGAAGGTCGGTCATTATGTTATGCACTAAGATTGGAATTTCCTTCAACAAACAATGAAGCAGAATACGAAGCTCTTATCGCAGGACTGAAAATCGCTAAAGAACTAAACATCCGAGCATTACAGACCTTCAGTGATTCTCAGCTTATTGTATGCCAAGTCAAGAAAGAATTTCAAACGAAAGGAGGAAACCTGCCTGCCTACTTGACAAAGGCTTGGGAACTTCTATGTGAACTCGATCATTATTCAATAAGCCATATTCCCCGGGAAGAGAATATGAAGGCAGATTCCCTCGCAAAGTATTCAAGTTCTGGTGAAGCTCAATTATTGGGATTAGTCCCCGTAGAAGTCCTGTCAGCACCAAGTACAGACGAGATGGATGTAGATTGGATTATGAATGTATCTCAAGAACAAGAGTCATGGATGACTCCAATACTGGACTACCTACTCAGAGGTTCTCTGCCAGAAAATTCGAGAGAGAGACAGAAGCTACTAAGGAAAGCCTCTCGCTATGTAATTCAGGATGGCCGATTATACCGACGGGGATTCTCAATGCCATTACTTCGATGTGTATCCAGGGAAGAGTCCAAAACAATCCTAGCTGAGGTACATGGAGGAGAATGTGGTGATCATTCAGGTGGCCAAACATTAGCAAAGAAAATTCTCCGATACGGATATTTTTGGCCAGAAATTAATCAAGATGCTGCAAATTACTCCCGAAAATGTGACAGATGCCAAAGATTTGCCAAAATTCCTAGAGTTCCTTCTACTGAACTCACACAGATGGTCAGTCCATGGTCGTTTGCAATCTGGGGAATGGATCTCATTGGGCCACTACCGACTGCCAAATCAGGGATTAAATATGCCATTGTTGCAGTTGATTATTTTACTAAATGGGCTGAAGCTGAACCATTGGCTACTATCACCTCTAAGAAGATGATAAGTTTTGTGACCAAGAATATCATTTGCAGATACGGTGTGCCTCAGAAAATAATTACAGACAATGGTACTCAGTTTGAAAGCAAGGAATTCCAGGATTTTTGCAAGCGATTCAAAATCCAGAAAAGCTTTTCAGCAGTAGCTCATCCGCAGGCAAACGGGCAAGTGGAAGCAGTGAACAAGATCATCAAATCAACCATCAAGAAGCAACTTGAAAGAGCAAAAGGTGGTTGGGTCGATAAGCTACCACTTGCACTATGGGCATACAGGACTACTCACAAAACTACGACTGGGCATACTCCTTTTTCATTAGCATACGGATCGGAAGCAATGATCCCGGTTGAAACAGAGGTCGCTTCACACAGAAGAATCCATTTCAATCAAGCAGAAAATGAAAAGCTACAGCTTGAAGCGCTAGATCTCCTTGATGAAAAAAGAGATGAAGCTAATCTCAGAATTGCAGCTCATCAGCAAAGGATAGCCAGACATTTCAATTCCAAAGTTCGTCAACGCAGCTTTGAAATTGGAGATCTAGTCCTGAAGAGAATTATGACCGCGACAGGTGTGTTTGGGCCAAATTGGAAAGGACCATATGTGATAGGTCAGAAGCTTCGTGACGGCACATTCAAACTCACTACTGTTGAAGGAGATCAAATTCCAAGGGCATGGAACAGCAATCACTTGCGTCCATACTTTACTTGAAAACTTTGTTGAAATATTGTAAAAAGAGTTGTGAATGTATGATTCTTGTAATTGAAAGCAATTGTAAAACTGATGCAAGTGAATAATGAAAGAATATAAAGTGGATGTAGGCCCAGATTCCTGGCCGAACCACTATAAATCTTGTGTTCCTTATTATTATTACATGTTTGCTTTATTTTCGATATAAAAAGTACATAGAATGTATTGCTGAAATATCGATTTAAATTTTTGCAGACAATGGAAATAAAACTTGCACATAATAAGACCGAGTGATTCTCACCATCATTCAACAAACAAATTTCAAGTCACAAAAGTCCCAAATTCGAATCCTAGATAGGAAATACTTCAATTGAACGGCCTATGATTTTGACAGAAACGGGCCCTTGCTAATAAATTGAGATCGTTTGAACAAACAAACATCCAATTAAGAAGCTAATGCCCGTTCTCACGAACTTGCCTGACAATTGAGTACACTTCCTTGGATTAAACAAATTACTTGTAAGAAAAGGGAATGAGAACTTGAAAAGAAAAAGCAGAGGATCGCTGAAAAGGCATAAGCAAGTAGACAAGGAAACAACCAAAGCCATCATCGGCAGCACAAGTCCTCTTCGGAGGCACAACTCTTCGGAGGATAAAGACCTCTAATGGGTCATATGCCACAAAAAAGAAAGTTCTCTACTCAACAAAAAAGATTGGAGGAGTCATGACCCTCCAACCATGAGAGAGTAACTTCCAGGCAATGAAAACCCTCTCGGAGGCACATTTCACCAGGAGTTGAAGTGTGACAACCGCTCTTCGGAATTTCACTTCACCAGAGTTGAAATGCAAACAGAATAAAGACCTCTTCGGGAGCCCACGTTTCACCGAGATTGAAATAAAACTTCCAAGTGTCGAAACGTGAAAAGGCTTTCTTCAAAGGCACAACTCTTTGGAGGTACACGTTTCACCGAGATTGAAATAAAACTTCCAAGTGTTGAAACGTGAAAAATCCCTCCTCAGAGGTACAACTTTCTATATTAAAAAAAAAAAATCCTCGTCAAGAGCATACTTTAACTTCCAAAGGAAGAGTAATTTATCTATTCTGGAAAAATAATCTTCTTCATGAAAAAGTTAAAGCACCCTTCAGAGGTCCGCTTTACCACATAGAAGAATTCACTTGGTAAAATATGTACATAAGCAAAAGTGATTTCTTCGAAGGACAAAGCGTAAAAACTTATACGAAGGGAATTGTACTCTACACAAAATTTCTTTAAGAATAAAATAATTATTCTTCAACAAATAAGAGTGCAAGTCCCCTCGAAGTATAAAATATTGCAGCAAGCTTATGGTATGGGGGCAACATGGTATAGTTACATACAAAATGGTATAGCTACGTCGGTAAGGTAATACTCAAACAACATACCATAAGCCCGTTGCAATATCATAAGTAAACTTGTGCAGAAATGAATAATAAATGCATTCTCAAATTCAAACAAGAGTCTGTGCAAATAAATGGTCATTTTATTCAAATGTATTGCAGATACAGGTTTCAAAACAAAAAAGCGGGGGCCGGTACCCGCACAATTCTCGACTGGTACAAGCAAAAGACAAGAAACTAAAACCTTCACTTATTTTTACCACCTTTGGACCCTTTACCCGGCCGAATGATCAGCTTTTCAGGTCGGTCAGTGGGCATAAGGGAAGAAGGAGAGGTAGGCGCAACTGGTCCAACTTCTGGCTCCTCTTCAGTAGCAGTGATTGTCTTCCCCCTCCTCTTTGATGTTCCGCGCTTTTTTCTCCTTTTTGAGGAAGACTCACTCCCTGGAGTGACAAGTTTAGATAAAGCTATGTCATTAGAAGGAGTCCGCTCCGGAGATATTTCACCTCCCTCAAGCCTCTCATCTTTCTGCTCTTGCGAAGCGATGGGATCATCTAAGCCATGAAGAGCCTCTATTTGCTCCTCTTGTGATCCGGGCTGTGAAGCAGAAGGAGGAGTCGCTTGAAGAGACGGAGGAGGGATAACCGGAGGAGGTATTTTCTCTACAGGAGAAAATAAGTTAAAGTCAGTAAAAAGAGGAGATAAAGGCTCGTCAAGATTCATAAAATAGTCAAGAAGCTCATTGAACCCATAAGAAACAAGTGAGCAGTCTACTTGAGTGAAGTTTACAGTAGCGAGATTAACGACGGAGTTACCTGGAGAAGTTGATTTCCTGATATCAACTTCATAAGCTTGCACGTCAGCACTCTCGTCACCCTCATCTCCACCCTGTACGCTTGTAATCTCGGTGGTAACTTTGGTAGGAGATGCAAAATGGGAACTGGAACCAATAATGTTGATTTCAGACGAAGAAGGAGGCTGGACTAGAGTAGTTGAAGTGGTTTTTCCCAGCTGGTCCCCTTCCGTCACTTCAGTTCTTAATTTAGCAAGTTGTTCCCTTCCTTTGGCGAGGGCAGCGCGAGCGTCATCATCCAAGTAATGCCTTTCAAGGGCTGATTCGTCATAACCAGCGCCCTCAGCACCAAGCATGTCAAGTGCGGCCTCCCACACCTCAGCTAAAGTGATTTCATACTTGGGACCTAGAAAAGCGAGGCTTCCACGCCCCAAGACGCTGTGCAAGTAGAAGTCGAATAATGTTGAGCTGATGCTGTTTTTCGTCGCCTCATGAGATTCTTCAGCTGCGATTCTGCCGGCGACAGCCTCATCACGCTCCCTTTCGGCTTTGGAAAGTTGAAGCTTAAGCATTTGAATCTCCGCCTCTTGGGAGTTGTTTTTCTTCCGAAGCTCTGCAATATCAGTAACATAGCCTTCACTGATTCTTTTTTGCACTTCAAGCCTGTCTTCGGCATCCCTTTGGCTAGCGTGAGCATCTCTCACTTGCTTTAGGAGCACTTCTTCTTTTTGGGAATAGGAAGTAGAGGAAGCAGCAAGCTCATGTTTCAATTCCTCAACTTTTGCTTCAAGCTCCTCATTGTAAGAAGCAATGCTCCTCATTTCGGTGTCGTGTTGCTCAACAACCTTTTGCCATTCGGCTTTATCGTTTTCCATAGTGAGCATGGCCTCTATGTTGGCGCGGTTAACCCTTTGAAGCTCGTCAACAAGTTTTTGCCAGTTCGACATCCTCTCAATATCAAGCTTGATGGCATCAAGATTTCGCAACATGGCGGACTTGTCGATGGGGACCAAGTCTAGGTCGAACCTCACTCCCTTTAGGCACCATTGAGGAAACCGGCTCTGCAAAGTGGCTGGACCCGGTCCAACTTGAAATTTGGGCCTGCTAATTATCGTTTGAATGTCTGATTTCCTAAGAGCGGGAGAGTCAGAAGGAATGTCGAGCGAGGCAGGAGCAGTAACTTTTTCAGGAGTAGTAGAGGCCTGCTTTTCACTATGACGGGCTCGTTTGCTTGAGTCCTCACCCATGTGACCTTTTCCTCGATCATCATGAGATTTTCTCTTGTGGGAGTCATTGCCTTTTTGCAAAGAATCGTGGCGCTCTTCCCTCTCTCTTCTTTCATGACGCTCTTCTTCAGTCCTCCTTTCATGAGCCTTTCGGGCAGCCCTCTCTCTGTCAGGTTCTCTGTAGGAGGAGAAGTAGCGCCTGTAATCATATTGGCCACGCCCCCCGAAGCGCTGGAAATCATTGTAATAAGATCCACTACGTCGCATCGGAGGATCTGAAATAAAAAGACAAACTTTAGTAGTATCCAAAGTTCAGAAAGTCAGAAGCATAGAAGTGCCAGGAATTCTAGGTGTGTGTGATGTGCAAACTACGCGCATCAGGCTACGAACCACTCTTTAATTGGGGAGTAGTTATGGGTGTAATAGTTAATGTCAACTCTTGAGTTAACGGAGATTGTTGCAAAACAGAAGTAGCCTCGACTGCTGAAGAAGAAATTCCGGCAGTGATAGGATCGTCTTTAAAGATCTCTTGTGAAGTAGCAAAGAGGTCGCTTAGTCCTTCGAAAGTATCGTCCCTGCTCGGCTTAACAAGACTGGATTTCTCAGCTTTTTCACCAGATTCTTGTGAGTGATGAGAAGATCCCTGAGGCTCTTCTTCCTCGATAACCGGGGCAAGTTTGTCGGATGGCCCCGCAACATCAACAGAAGTGGAGCACTTCACTAGCAAAGACTCAGGAGTCTTTATCGGAGAATCGGGGACTTCCATTGGGAATTCATGAATTTGAGTGGAACGAGAAGAATGTAAAAGCTCAAACCGATGAAGAAGCTCATCCGTCAATAGAAATTTTGCGCTTCTTTCTTCAGCAGCCACAGCGCTTAGCCTCTCAAAAACTGGTTTATGGCTGGAATCTCTAGAAGGAGGAGGAAGTGCTGTAAAAATAAGGAATGGAATCAGCACCCGGCAATACGAACCATGAAAGACTTAGAGTAAAATTGAAGAAAGAAGGAAAAAAGATCTCACTTCCTACTCTCCAGGCTGCGTAAAATTCTGCGGGGCAACGAATGTAGAAGTATTGATTCAGGAAACCATGTGCACTCTCCGGCAAGTCCAAAATAAGTTTGCGGTTCCTCGCACCTCTTACAAGTACAATTGAAGGGTGGTCCTTGTTCTTCGCAAAAGTGCACAAGTAACAGATTTCCTCAAAACTCGGAAGACGGTCAAGAGTCCTCCTGAACAAAACGCATAATCCCATCAAAATGGCACAGCCATTGGGATGCAGCTGGAAAGGAGAGATCGTCAGTCGAAGAAGGATTTGTCGAAGAAATTCATTAAAAGGAGGAATTGCCCCACTTAAGCACATTTGGCGATTAATGGCAACAAAACCGTAAGGTGGTCTATCAGCGAAATCATTTGGTCCAGGGAGTAAAACTTCAGCCTCGGCAATGCCAAATTTAACGCATAATTGATTAAGTGTCCGCTGTTTCAGAAGGGTAGGAGTTCTTTCTGGAGGGTTTTCTAGTGGAATAGCGATCGGGTAAACTCCTTCGGCGTGTTCTGTCATCTCTTCTTGTTGAGACGTCATTCTACATAAGCAACTGGATGTTCAGATGAAAAGGTGCACGTTTCCTAAAAAGTGTGAAGTGTTGTGCAGAACTAAAAAAAAAAAGGAATCAAACATAACTGAAATTAAACTAGTTGACAATTAGTCGACTATGAGATTCCAGGACTTGTTAATATAAAGCTCAAGTGTAGTGTTAATGCGAACGAATCAGCTTTAACTGGATATTTTAGTTTTGCTTTAACACTTCATTTGAATTCATTAGTTCACAGTATTTCGTTCACACAGTTCATTTAAGTTGATTACTCTTTATCGACTAATCCGTCATTCGATGTGGGCAGTCAATGGCAGTATATTCGTCCCAGTTTTCTGTAAATATTATGTTTAACAGGTTATTAGCATTAGAGATAATCTACAACAAAGTGCAACAGAATCAAAGATCAAACAATTCAACCAAGTCTTCACAGAATTTCACAAGTCTTAGGTCGTCCAGCGACCTAGCGTAGGTCGGGGCTTCATTAGGTCGCACTGTGCAAAGTTAAAAAGGTTCAAGCAGTGCAGATTTCCCATAGTCCTAACTCGGCCGCGACCTACGGCCTATGCCGCAAAAAGGATTAGGTCGTTAATTTGTTAAGTCGTCTTGCTTGAAATTCATGTGCAAATTTGTCAAGACTTAGGTCGGCTGCAACTTAACTAACCCAACGGTTCAAAGCAACATGCTTTCGCCTAAGTTCTAAGTCGCGAGAATCCTAGGTCGCAAGGTTCTATAGGTCGCGCGGGTTCATGGGGCGGTTCTAATAGGATCTTGAGCAAGCTCTTGCTCAAGCTAAAAACCTCGCTTCCCTCCACCAATCACCTTCTGCTCCACTAACATATTAATCCGATATCACTCACAAGCAAGACCCTCATCCCCTTTGTAAAAATTCATCACTCTTACATGCCACCGAATCATCCAGGAATCGAATCCAAATACCTCCGATCCATTAATGTTTCCATACCCTCCTGAATCTCAATGATGATATATCGAACGGCAATCAAAGATCGATTGAAATAATCATTCAAAATAGGGCACAACACATGAATTGGACTCGAGGCGGAAAACGTGGATTCACGATTGGATGGCGATTATCATGGGTTAGAGATTGAATTCACTTACGTAGTATGTTGGTAAAGATGAATTAACAGCTGGATGGGTTGAATTTGCCTTCGAGAGCTTGAGAATTTGATAATGGCCGAATAAGGAGTTCAGAGCAGATGAGGTGAAAGAGAGGAACGACCTATGTCATTTATACCCCAGGAAAATGAGATGTGAATCGACGCACACGACCTAATTTCCTCGATAGGTCGCTCGCGACCTAACAATCCTTCAGAATGCGAGTTAAGAAAGTCGAAGCATACGACCTATGGCTAAGTCATATACTTCGAGGGGCGAATGTTAACTCCTCTTCATTAGCGACCTAAGACTTAAAGACATGGAGCGACCTAACTACAGGAATGGCCTAGCGACTTAAAGATGGCTCGACCTAACAGAGAGCTGCGACCTAAAGGAGGCCGCGACCTAAGAGTAGCTGCGACCTAAAAGTGTTGCGACCTAAGATTGTCTCGACCTAAAGGCAGCAGTGACCCAAAAAGGCCGCGACCTAAAAGAACAAGCAACCTAAAAAAGGGCACGACCTAACTGCAGAAGCAAGCAAGCGACCTATCAAGCTTCTACGACCTAAAGGAGGCCGCGACCTATCAAGCCTCGCGACCTAACTCCACAAAGCAGCTATGCGACCTAAAGACTTAAGCATTGTCACGACCTATGGGGAGTAGCGACTTAACTCCTGAAGATTTTATGCGACCTAACTGTCCACCGACCTATGAAGCTCCGCGACCTAAGGAGGACCGCGACCTATAGAATTCACACGACCTAGCGTAGTGCTTCGACCTAAGGGATTCAGCAACCTAAGGGATCAGCTATGGCTACAGGAAAGTACTCACGACCTAGGATAGGTCGCTAAAGACCTAAATACCAGAGTAAAGAAGTTGACTATGCTATGCCACAGGGGGATAAGTCTCTCACGACCTAGGACTTGTGCAAATCAGCATGCGTGAGGAAGGAGGGGCCAATACTCTTCAGGTCGACTACAACCTTACTTAGGTCGGTCACGACCTACGACCTTACTTAGGTCGGTCACGACCTACAACCTTACTCTGCAAAACGCCTATAAATATGACCCTAACTCCAACTAGCAAGGGACTTTTGGCTCATTCTCTTCAAGCGCCGATACTCTGCTGCATTCCAAACCAATCTAACACTCGAAGATCGCAAGACACGAAGAACGCTGCAAACAACTTCAAGAAGAGATCACGTACATTCAACATGGATTTGAAGACTCTGATCTTCATCGAAGTTTAGGCTACTTGTTCTAAGTCTCTTGTAATTCAAAGTGTATTGTACTTGGGAAGTATTGTATCAGCTTGTAACGAGATCATCAATAAAAGTACTTAAAGTGGACGTAGGCTATACCCTCAAGCCGAACCACTATAAAATTGCTGTTGTTTACTGCTTTTCTGCTATTATCTTCTTATAATCCGTTCCCGAGTTATCGGGTGGTGCTTTCACAACTACACTTCTCACACCGGGGTGTTAGCGTTCAAATTTTAGCGTTAACACTACACATCAATTCTTATTTATTAAAGAATTCCATTAATTGCTTTCATTACCTCAAGTTTATTCCTTGTATAATATCTATTACATTTTCTTATTAACATTTCAACTTTTCATATCTTTTGGTAAGTTATACATATGCCTTTAAGAATGTAATTGAAAGTTATACAAGTTTTTCTCAATTCTTTTAATTAATTAAATATTCAATAATAATATCCTTTGTTTTATAGATTACAATTTCAAATTTCTTTTAATTCCATTTATAACCAGGCATTTAATCTCTTATTTTATTTAAAGGTTCCAATTATTAGGTTAGTTATATTCCATTTTACTACACTAATTGAAACTATTGATTAACGGAGACTTAAGAACTAAATACCGGGTTAAATTTCAAATCATTTTAAAATAATAGATAAATATATACTTACAACTTATATATCCAATTATACTTAAACAATCAGAATTTTATATTTGGTTATCAAAATAAATCTGTGGTAAAACTTCTACAATGGCCTTCCCGCTTCGAAACTCAAAAATAAATGTCGATGATGCGGCCGCCATCACCGAAATTATTTTCCAGCGACAGAGCGTGTGACATCCCGGAAATTTGGGGCAATATCAATTTAATAATCTACATTAAAAATTATATTAATTTGATAATAATTATTAATAAGATTTAAATTGATTTAATAATCTTCTTTTAAATAAATATTTAACTGATAATTTATCTTTTAAAAGCTAATTTAATTGTTTCTATTTATAATGTATATATGTATATATTGGTATATATTATAAATAGATAAGTTTTGTTTTTAAATTTAATAAATAGACATGTTTTCTAATTCTAATATTTTTGATAATTTATAAATTTAATATTAAGCTATTTAATAAATGACCATATGATTTTAAATTACTCAAGATAAAGTTTAATTTGTTTAAAATGGTTTTAGCCTAGAGTTTAAATTTAAATAAAAAGTTTTGTTTTGTTTTTTTAAATATAGCTTGATAAATAAGTATTTATATTTTAAAGAGATAGTTTCTTTTGAAAATTTATTTTTAATTTAATAATGAGTTATGTTTAAACAATATTAATAATGCAATATCTTTACAAATGGATTTTAATATAAATGGAAATTGTTATTTTAAATTTATTTATATATATATATGTATGTATTTTGGAAAGCTATGATTTGTAAATTTAAAATAAAGTAAACTTTATAAATATTAAACTTAAGAATAAATCAAATGTATGATGTTAACATAAGTACAAAAATATAATAATATGTGTAAGCATAACTAAGCGTAGAACTAAATACTCAAGTTAAAATGTATAACATAACTAAAACAACTTCATATATGTACATACAGAAAGGAATAAAGCTGCCAGGTAAGTAAATATGTATGCAGCCTGTAAGTTAGAAATGCAAGGCAAGAAAATATAATGCAAATATCAATAAACAAGACAAAAGTATATATGTTCATTTAGTATAAAAGCTGCCAGGTAATAAAAAATAAATAGGCAAGTAGCCTGTGAAGCAGTATGCAGGCAAGTATAGTTATAATAAAATTGTCTATGCATGCAAGAAAAAAAAATGTAGCCTGTTGAGTTGAAATGCAAAGTATACGAGAATACCCGTGTACTAATAAGATAAGGTAAGCTAAGTAGGAAACATAAGGTACATTAACATTAAATGCTTCCATTTCTTCGCAGCAAACAAATCAATTCGACATGTATGAAAATCATTCCAGCCGAAATGTATCAAACTCATTGCAGCCTCCATATCAAATCTACCTGATAAAAACAAAAATAAAATCTATGATCAAAGATAATATTGTACCAGTGAAGAGCAAACCAGTAAACACCTACCCTTTACCAAACTTATCTTTCTATATATACATCTCTACTTATTCTAGTTCGTTCCAAAAACATTGCAAACCAGAAATGAATTAAGGTCTGCACCTTTTCTTTCAAAAGTTCAACTAAAATAACCTGAAAATCAAACCCTGTTATATTTATCTTCAACCCAAGCTTTAAGGCAAGCAACCTGCGTGAAAATCTAATTAACAAAGCAACTCCAGTTTAAAATAAAAGGCATTCAAGTGCAAGGTTTTTAAAGCTAAGGGATTTCAATTTCAAACTATTTTTCAAAACTGGATGCTCTGTCTTCATTTCAGGTGAGTAACACTTCTAAATAACTTGAGTTTTAAAATCTGTTGCATGCTAATATTTGGATGCTCAATATATTTGTGTGAATATTTGTATATATTCTTTTCTCTGGGCATTTGTGTGATGAAATTGCTGCATAATGTATACCCAGTAAGATATCCTGTTAAAATTTTAAAGTTTCAAATTTAAACTGCTTTTCAAAGATCAAACAGTTGCAAGTAAAACTGCTCTGTCTTCACTTTAAGGTAAATAATTTCATATTTTAAAACATAAATGTTAACTATCAGTTGCCTATAAATGAGTATGCTTGAATGCTTGGTTTGTGATGATTCTTCTGTGTGTATATTGATTGCTCTTCTCTGTATTCAAACTGCAGAGATTTAGAAATAAGGGAAAATTAAAATTCCCTTAACAGATCATTGTTAGATTTTGAAAACTTTAAACATGATTGTTTAAACACCATCAAGATTTTTGAAAACAAGTTTAAGTAGCTTAAGTTAGAAAATTTCCTGTAAGTAAGAAAATACAGTGGAAACTTAAATAATGGGATAAATCAAATGTCGAATTATATTGATTCAAGTATATGCCTCGAATCATCTTTGAAAAGTATGATTTTTAAAACAAAAATCTAAATTTTTACTATTGAATTGAATGTAGATTTTGGAATTGTATGGAAAATAAATCTTGATCAATTTTCGATAATCAAAGAATCTGTGAATGGTAAAATTGCGTCTGAAGCTTGCTTAGACATCATTGTAGCTAGGAAAAATGTTGAATAATTTTTCTGTTGCAAACTATGATGGTACGAGAATGATATAGGGTTTAGCTCTGGAATTTTGTTGTGGTCTGTGACGAGGTGATTTCACCACCTATGTTTGACCGAGTGGTACAAAACTCTGGGAAAGTGTGGTTTGGAGAGTGATGAAGTCGAGGCCGAAGTTTTGCGAATTCAGGTGGTCGGAGTTGTGAGCACGACGCGTTGACAGGTTGAGGTGGAGATGCACTTCGATTTCCAGGCTTGGTTATTAAACTCGAATTTGATTTCGAGTCGAGTTGAGGGATTTCTGATGATCGAGTTGGGTTTTGGAGATGCCAGTGGACGTGGGAAGATCGCCGTCGATGGTCGGAATCGACCGAGGCCGTTGAGCATGTGCACAGTACATATTTGTGTTGATGCTTGTTGTTTCTGGGTTTGATCAGGATGGAACTCGAGTTTTACTCGAGAAATTCGAGTATCTTACTCGAAGTGTTTAGGGTTCTGACTCGAAGTGCTAGCAGTGTGGTCTCGGGTCTGTTTGGCTTTAGGTTTATAACCTGACAGTGACGAGTTTTTGAAATTTAAATGGAATGTAAATTCAAAGTAGAAATTTAAACAGGGGTTTTAAATTCAAAGTTTAAGTTTAGATTCAATGAACTTTTGAATCCTAAATTTTAAAATGAAATTTAAAATTTAAAGCAAAATTTAAATCAAGTTTTCAAATTAAGCCTACAATATGAATTCAAGTTTACTTTGAATCCAAAACCTTGAATTTAAATCAGTTTTATTAATGTAAATGTGAACAAGTTTAAATGTTTTAAAGTAGATTTTTAAAAGTGAATTAGTTTTCAAATAAATGTTTAAAATGGTTAAACATTTTGAATCTTAATTTCAAAATGGAATTTAAATTTAAAGTGTAATGTTTTAAATACACTTTGATATTAATGAAATCATTAATTAAGGAAATGAATTATTTAAGAGATAATTAAGGAAATGAAATACTTTAATTAATAAGGTAATTAAAGAATGATTTATTAATAATTTAGATTAATTTATAATCTGGAATAATTGATAATGATTAAATCTAAGATAATTTCTTAGGAAAGTAATTTAAGAAATGTTGTTAGTCAATGAAGATAATTAAATAAGAATTATTAATTAATTAATTAATGAGATTAATTTTTAATAATTAATTAGATAAATTAATTAAGATAATCATTTGTAAATTTGTAGGTAAATTGTTAAGTAATTACTTAATGAAAGTAATTAAGAGATTAATTACTTATTGTAATTAATTGAGATAAGTGATTAATTTAAGTTAATTAATTTAGATTAATTAATTTGAGATAATCATTTGATAAACGGATAAGTGTAATTACTTAATGGAGCATAAGGAAGTAATTAAGGATAATTACTGGAATGTAATTAGTGAAGGATGATTTGTTAATAAAGTAATGTGGGTAATTACTTTTGCAATTAATCAAGGGATTAATTAATGAAGATAATTAATTATGGAATAATTAATTTGTTAATGAGTAATTAAGGGTAGTTAATTACTGGATTGATATTAATTAAAGGTGATTAATAATTGTATTTTAAATTTTAGATTAATTACTAAATGTAATTAATTTAAATAAAGTAATTAATTTAAATATAAATGAGAAATTATTAATTCATATAATTAATGATGTAATTAATAATTGTTTAATTTAGGAATAATTAATAGTGAAGTGATTAATTAATGTAATTGATTAAGGATAAATTTAATTAATTAATAATAAATGAAGTAATAAAATGTTAATTACTGTAAATGATTAAGAATATTTAATTTGTGAAATTAATTTAAGACTAACTACTTATTGTAATTAGAGAATGATAAATCAAAGGTGTTTAATCAAGATAAATATTTAGAGAATGATAAATGAATTAGATTATAATTCATTAATGGATATATAAGCAGGATTTATGAAATTAAGTAATTAATTTAATTCACTTTAAATTTATTAGAGATGTAGTAATTAATTTAATTTACTTTAAATTAATTAGAGATAGAAGTAATTAATTTAATTCATTTTAAATTAATTATAAATGGTGGTTAATAAATCATTGCTTATGGATGTTATTGATTGAATGGTTGTGATCTCAGTAATGAGATGAATAATATCTATATGATATGGATGCTTAGTTAAGTATGATAATATGGATTGTCTATTTGTGATGATTATCTATTTGTGATGATAATACAGATTATCTTTTATGATGAGAATGTGATTATCTTTTGTGATATGTGAATTATCTATCTGTGTGTATATTGATAATATTGAATTGAACTGTTAAGACTAAATAGACAACTTGGCCCTAAAAGACACGTTTTGGATTTCGATGAGACCGGGATCGGTTTTCCACATTTGGAACATCCGAAAACCACATCGATTCCAAATTAACGATAGGTCGTGAATCTGAAGTGAAGTTGAAGATTAAGAGTGCAAGGGTTATTGTCGTTAACTCTGAGGGTGATTCCAAAATGAGTGTAACGAGATAATGCCTTCGGTTTCGTTCGAACCCAGAACGAACTTGTATGGATTGAATGCTTTCAACACATCGTCAGGTGGGCGATGAGCATTCTAAGAAATGTATTCTCTAAAGGTAATCGTAGCTCAAGCCTCATCAACCAGGAATGGCTAAAACATGGGAGGTGCAGCAAGGTTAGGTGGGTCATGCCCAAGCAGGACAAGGATATTCCCCTGTCTAGATGTCTCTTTATTTCGGCTTAGTGGGCAGTAGCGAAGGCTATCTGCGAGGTTATCTTGTTCGGGACTGTTTAGTAAGGAATGGTTCCGGCCTTGTGTTGCAAGGGGTCGGGAGTGATCCTCGGTATGTTGATCTAGGCCACGTACTGTGACGGGCGGTACCCCAGTAGCCCTGCCATTGTATGGAATCCATAATCCAATAAGTGCCAACGGTTTTGATTGTATTACCCACTTTTGTGGCTAGTAGCTGGAATTTAATCATGTAACAATTTCGGCTATTTTCTATTTACTTGAAAACCCTAGACCTATTATAATATCACTGAATTTCCTATCAAATGTTTTGGTTAGCGTAAGGTAAAAACTTTTCCATGTTTATGTGTGGGGAGTCTTACGTGATACCTTTTATTTCAAAAGGATTTTCAAAATTAAGCAACTTTAACCTGTTACTCATACCAGACCCATGTCTGACCCGGAGTTTATTTCTGTTTTTCATAAACTCTCGGGTACCCAAATTTTTACGAGTAGCCAAGGGATTCAGGTTGGCTTTGACGAATTCTGGAAGAGCAATGGAGCAGGAGGCTTCAGCGTTGTAGATATACATATAGTTCCGCTATGTTGGTATCTCTGTATTTGTTTGAGTTGTGTTGTATTAACTAGACAGGTGTCTATAACTGTCTAGTATGTGATGTATTGTCTGTATAACTCTGATTTATGTTGTATATTATGTAAATACTTATGTGATTATTATAATTTATTCGTTCCGCTGTGAGATTCTGATGTTGTTGTTCTTTCTTCTCTATCTTTTCTATTTTCTCACCCCTTTCTTTCTTTATGACGAAACGGATTTCTGGTAGTAGAAGGTCGGGTCGTCACAGAGCGGGGAGTACAAAACTTCTTTCTTTCTAAATTTTCTATTAAAACATTTCTTCCAAATTATATTTATCAGAAAATACTTCTAAAATATTATTTTTATATTCAAAAATCATTTGAAAGAAATTTCAAAACCCCGAAACTTAGGTCCTAAATTTCCAATTTTCATTAACTTTATTTTCAATCTTATTTCAACTATTATTTATAAATTTCCTTACCTAACAACCAATATATTGCAACCAAGTATATATATCATTTATTAAAAATTTATATATATAGAAAATATAATAGGCAAAATTATTTCATTCACCTATATTAAAACAAATATTATGTCGGTCTGTCCTATTAAGTGTTTAGAAATCTCCATTGATGTCATAGCATCCCACACACCAACCAGAATTTATAAATACAAAATGAAATAGATTAAAACAATATCAAAACCTTTTATAACACTAACAAATACGCTCTCTCATATATATACACTCAACGACTCATCATAGGGTATTATTACCCTATTAATAAAGAGTCAAACCCCACAAAGCTAAGGTTTATCGCTAAACCAAAGCTCTGATACCATATGTAACATCCCGCCTTTTCGCACGCTTTAAATCGACACACGTGCCAATTCAAACCATACAGAAGGGCGGATTTTTATGGGGTAAATAAGAAAAACGAGAAAGACATAAAACAAAACAGAATCTCACAGCGGAAGGATAAAATATAATAATCAAATATACAGTTTATGAAGCTGTTTACAAAATATTTAATTTTACTTAAATAATATATATCAGAGTTGCACATACCAACGAATAAAAATCGATGCAGCGGAATACAGTGTGTAGTGGAACAATATAATATAATAATAATAATGAAATCTTCGTCTTCGTCCTCCAGAAATAAAGTCTTCGATCCTGAAATGCTCGGACTGACCCGAGCGAATTGAAAAGACAAAACACTCGAGTCAGAACTAAAAGATCTTATGTAAGTTAAATCAACAGAACTAAATATGAGTGCAGTAACTCAAGAGATGCTTGGGATTTACATCTCTTAAGGATCCGTTAAACTACTTACTATGTAGTATATTTCGCTATTATAATAATGTCTAATTTTAAAATAAACTTACTTTTAAATAGCGTTAAGGAGTGACCCAATATTCCCCTTAACACAATAATTGTCCCAGTAGTCCATCTAGTATCTGCGCATCTCCAGATCGGGAGACTACCCTAAATACTCCACGGGCTACGGGAGAAAACCAAACTCGTACAAGGCGCTCTATGGTAGGTGACATGGAACAACTTGGCAATTCCAGGATAGATATACCAATTACGCTTCCGGGTAGGTGGTAACGCGTAGCGCGCAGCTACTGCCCACCTCGAGCAACACCCCCAAATCAAAGAAATCAAAAGTGGCCACTGAAACAATCCAAGAGTCAAAGTATAATATCGAAGGGATGCGTCCGATCAAAGGTGCTACCTCATTAACCCGTCAATCTCTCCTGTTTTAGCCACCTTATGACAACTCACGGGAGTTAGGTCCATGTATTTACCTCAAAGAAAATGCCGCTACCATCCTACTTCATTCTGGAATCTCCACTACGTACACGGTTGTTAAAGTGGTTTTCAGAGTTGGCAGAGAGTATGACACCTTCCAATCCCGGTCTCTTCAACAACCAAACGTTATTAAACACCGCAGTCTTTTTTAAAAATTTAGTTTATACTTTTAAAACCAGAATATAATATCAATTTCAAAACCATATAAATACGATATCATTTCCTTTTAAAACCCAAATAGATATGATATCATTTTAATTTCAAATATATTCTTTCCCAAAAATCATGGTACTTTCAAATCTATATCTCTTGAAATCTATTGCTTTGAAACATAACTTAATATACTTTAATGGTTTAAATATTAAATTACTTTATGGAATAAAACGGCTTCTTTAATTTTTCAAATAAATTCCAAATACCGATTTGACCCTCTCAATAAACCATTTTAGTTCATATATTTCAAAGCTTTAATTATTCTAACATTTCAAAACTTATTCTTTGATAATCACACATATATCAAATTCAACTGCTATTATTTAGATTTGAAATGTATGCTTAATAAATCCAATATAGTTAAGTAAAAGTTTAACTTCAAACAACTGGTTAATTTTTTTTCTACTTATTTAACTTGATAAATTCATTTATCTCAACTTTACATTCATTTAAATTCTTTAAAACTAAATCAAGTTATAAGAATCATACCCTTTACAATCTCCATTTTTATTTAAACTTCAAATCAGATTTATTCAAGTACAATTCTTAATAATTCAATTTAAACCAATTCCATATTTATCTTTTAACTTAATTTCATTTAAGTCATTTAAAACTCTATATATACAATATCTTAAATAGGTACTTAACCATATAATATAAAACAATCAACTTCATTATTAAACTCATTATATTTAATCAATTTTATACATAGCTTAAATTCAAGAATTCAACTATATATATAAATAGTACTTATATAGCATCAAAATGAATATTTATTAAATCATATTTTTCTTTCCAAAACCATAGAAAATCATTTCAAAATATTTTATATATAGACCACAGTGTTTGTATATAATTTTCTACCCTATGGTCAAGTGATACAGATATTTATTATTTCAATCCGTAATTTAAAATAAATTTTTACGGTTATATATCATTTCAAACCGCAATCCCGAATGAAATGAAATGCATAACAACTTACAGATTTTAACAATATATAATACGGCATCCATTCATCCAATATCAGCCATCAACCATTTATCACAATCATCATCCAATTCAACAATAGCATCAATATAGAACGGATAATAAACAACAGGTATTAACTAGCAGTTTATATTCAATAATAAATTAAATAACTGTTTAGCTGGCAGTTTATATGCAATAATAAATAAATAATAATTTAACTGGCAGTTTATGTGCAATGAGTAATTAAATAACAATTTAATTTAATAAATGCAATTTAACCGAGATGATGATTAAAAATATGCCAAACAGTCATAAATAAATCTTAAATCACACCATAAATCAATTTAACAAACATAAGAAATTTTAGAAGTTGGGAGTAGATTAAAACACTCACCTTTTGAATTTAAATTGAATTTAAACCCAAAAATTGCACAGACTCCAAATCTAACCAAACAAGCGCCAAAATGTCTGGAATTTAATTATGAACCTAACAAAAGAAACCGCGAGTAAAAAGGATACCGTATGCAAAAGTTATGACGATAAATGCAATTGAAATCAATTATAAAAATAAAAGAAAATGAGAACACTTTTACCCCTTATTGTTGCCACGTCATCTCATCTCTCCTCTCCCTCACGTATGCATTCAACAGGCAGCCACGCACCAACCTTGTACGCACGGAAACAATTGCCGCTTCCCAACGACATGCCGCACGCCAGAACCGCGGCCCACCGAACCTCTCCACGCGATCGCCCATGCTCCCCCTCCAGCGACGCCATCGTCAAGCTCCAATAAACGCAGCCACCACCACAATATGTTAAAACCTAGTTGAATTTTACTCCACATCCAACCGTCGATTCGCCTCCAAACTTCACCGATGAACAGCGCGCTAGCCCCTCTACAAAACCCAGAAAGGGTTCGACGATCCGACAACTTTCACTGACGCGTGATGGACGGCCGAGACTTCTTCGATTTTTACCGGTCAAACGACAATCCAAAATGAAAAACGAATTTCACCAGAAGATTACTCACTTCGAGAGCTTCAACATATTTTTTTTTGAATTTTCTGAGGAGTTTGAATTTTCATTAGATTTTTGAATTTGCAATTGGATTTAGGGTTTGCAGCCATTGAGGAAGAGGAGCACAGAAGTTTCTGTACGTATAGAAATAAGGTATAGAGGCTGCTAGGGTTTATAACTGGATATTTATAGGCAATGTTGAAATAGGATGGATCGGATAAGATAGATGTACGCGCTAACGACAACGCGGTCCAAAAAGTCCGTTCTGACTCCGGAACAAAATTAGGTCAACCCATATATCAAAATAGGTATTTTTAAATATTTTAAACGCGATGGAACAAATTTCAAGTCCAAATTCCATCGTATGAACAAGTTATGCTAAAATCAATATTTTTCAAATCGATTTCAATTAATTTCAATTTCATTTATTTCAAGGCGTTTCGAGTCCGTACGATCAAACGACAAGCCCGATCGCCACGAAACTTGAAATCCTACAATAATTCACCATTACGGATCCGATGAAACTTGTTTCGTCAAAATTCGAATCAGTGGCCAAAATGGCTATTTTTTCATTAATTAAATAAATTAATAATTAATTAATTAAATCAAATTTTCAAATTTTGTTTCGATAATTGACAAATTTCAACATTTTTTTCTTCTTAATCATTTACAATGATTTAAACAAATTTAATTGTCAATTTAGAGGTGAATAATTTATAAATTTCAATATTAACCTCAATTTCATTAAATTATAAATTTAATTTCCACTAATTCTATTAAATTCCCCTTTCATTCTATTATTTAATTTATCGTTATCAAAAGGATGCAATTTACATTGGTTCACGATTATTTTATTATTTATATTCTTAAATTTTATCTAAATTTCCATTTATACAATCTTCTAAGCATTTACTTTTCATTGAATTGTAATTTATCCTATTATCGTGTATTAAATTCCAATATATTGATAAAACTTTATTCCATCCCTTTATTCAACCAATAGTCATTATTTCAAATTATTAATTACAATCAGTTAAGATCTTACCATTGGTTCCATAAATTTATTTGCACTAAATTAGTTATTGCATTAATTCTCATAAATATAACATTAAGGTTCAATTAACTCTAATTGATTTCCAATTTTATTATTAAACCACATAAACAGGTAAATTATAAGTACTACCATGCCTTTAATTACACTCATGCATTCCCTATTATCAAGCCCCCGTTACTGTTCTTAAATACTTCTACTATTATTTAATTTCATTACTATATTATTATTTCATTATCAATTTAGTATTTACATTCGTTTCTTACAATTCAAATCTCATAACCAATTATAACAAATTTCAATATCTTACCTGACCTTTCATTTCAATTTACCCATTTATTAAGTTTTACATTAATGAATCTTTATTTCCAACAACTCTAGTTTAACAACTTTAAACATTGTATTACTTCTCATATAAATGTAACTTTTATTTATTCTATTAACATTTATTTCAAATTCAAATTCCATCAACTAATTAAAAAGGTAACATATAATATATGCTTACAAGCCAAATATTTCACCAATTGTCATAATCTGAATGGAGTTAGCATGAATTTCAAAAATTATCTAAATTTTACATTAAGATAATATTTAATTACCTTTAATGAAATTAAATTCCCAATTTATTTAATGCAATCAATTTTTTGACCTTTACAAATTTAATACATTCATTAATTGTCGTTTAAGTAACCTTTAATCACTTTTATTTTTAAAGCTTACTCAAGTGCAACAATTCTACTTTCCATTATTATATTAATTTGAATTCCATTCTAGTTAATATTTTTATTAATAATACACTAATTCAACATTCTCATTGGTTTCTTATATTAAACTTATAACCAAGTATGACAAATTACATTATTTCAATTAATTTCCATGAAATTTAAATTGCTAACATTTAATTAAAATTGCTACATCTAATTTCTACATTCGCTCCAATATAAATTATAAGATTTTTTCATTTCTTTCTAAATTTAATTAAAATCTTATTAAATTAACTCATTTTAAATCATCGAATTTTACGGGTCATTACAGGATCCCTCCAACCTGTTTCCCTGCATCCACAGATGTTAGCACAATATAAAATACCAATCCCACTTCGAGGGGGATATCGCGGTATAAAGGGTCATCCGCTATTATGCGGGATGCATAGGGTCTCAACCGCTATATAATGTGGGAAATCAATCACTACAATATATATACTACTATATATAATATCCCACATCCAATAAATTCAATCATTCAACCAATAATTTAAATTTAACTATTTAAATTTAAATAGTAATCCAAATGAGTGAGATTAACTCACCTTTGATTTTATTTGCTATCCAATCCAACCTTACTTATTTCTCCGGAACTTTAGACCTTTGAAATTACATTCTCATGTCCGCTCCTGTCCTTCCCCATGCTTCTCTTGTTCCATCCCTCACCACCGCTCCTGTCCTTCCCCATGCTTGTCCTGTACCTTCCCTCCCCACCGCAGTCAAATCTCCCTGCCATAATGTACCTCCTTCCCCATCCAAACTAACCATCTGCCCTCTCTCTTTTGTGACCACCTCGATCACCTCCCTCCAAGCTCCAACCCTTCCATCTCCACCCTCTCTTCTACAACCTGAACCTCCTCCTTCTAGACCTCTAGATGATGCTTTTTCGCCGCTTTCTTCTTCCCGTCCTTCCCCTAGTCTAGATGAACGTAAATGGACTTCTTTGTTTAAGCGTAAACCGAGAAACGCTGGGAAGTACATTCCCGTTGATCTTGTTCCTGAGTATGAAGAAGATGTGCTTGTTCCTCCACAAAATGTTCTTGATGCCGGTGCTGAAGTTTGGACCGACACATTGGTAGGCTTTTTCTTGGATAAGCCGCTTTCGTATACCGCTGTTATTCTGAAGCTCAAATCCTTATGGAAGCTCAAAGGTTCAGTCAAAGTAAAATCTGATGGTAATGTATTCCTCTTCAACTTTTCTTGCGATGAAGATAGATGTAAGGTGCTCCTAAATGACCCTGTTATTATGAATAATAAATTGTTCATAATTAAACCTTACGATATTGCTGTCAGTAACATTACTGGTTCCGTCACCTCCGTTCCAGTCCGGGTTCATCTCTTTAATCTGCCTCCGTTTGCGTGGTCTCCTTTGGGCATTAATTGGTTGTGTAGTCATTTGGGTAGATTACTTTGTTTGGACGAAGTGACTGAACAACAAAATAGGTTGAGTTTTGCCAAATGTCTTATAGAAGTGAAACCAGACAAGGAGTTAGTTAATGAGTTCAAAGTAAAATTGGTGGAAGGTGGCATTCAGAAAATATATGTTGAGTATCAATGAAGGCCTGATGTGTGTGTTGTTTGCAAAAAATTTGGACACACAACTGCATGCTGTGATTTTAATAACATGAGAAAAAATGACAAAGAAGATGAAACGCAAATTTCTGGAAAAATGGGAAATAAAGTGGTCACTTCATGTGATGATGTCCATGTTACTAAAAGGGTTAAACCCTTTCAAATGCAAATCTCAAGGAAATGGCAACGTGTCAGCAGAAAGAAAAACATTACACCTGTGTGTGAAACTTCCAACAAAATAAATGATGGTAGAATGGAAGACGTGGTTTATGAACAAAACAAAGAAAAGGTTGAAGGTGAGAAGAATGATGAGGAGAATGATAAATATGAGACAGAAAAAAGGCAAATTGTATTGGTAAAAGATAATAGTGAAGATATAATGCTTACTGAAGAAGCTATCAACCAATCCAATATTGAACGTGCAAGCAAAGAAAGAATGGAGACTGACAAAACTACTGACAAACGCTCAACAGAAAAACTTATGTTATCCAACATGTATGAGGCCTTACTGGAGTTGGAAGATGATGAAGAAATAGATAAAATTCAAGAAGTAAGAACAGGTGACAGTGGAAAAAGTGGTGGATCACAAGGAGCAACTAGGGCTACAGTTATTAAAACTGATGAAAATAATACAAGCCAAAAGGATAAAGGTAACAAAGCAATGAAGCATATACAAACAACCCAAAATGCCCCATGGCAGCAGCCAGAAAGTATAAATACAGGCACAGTAATAAACAGTGTAGGAACAAATAAAAGTGAAGTAGTATGTGAAACAGATGGAGACAAAGAAAAGAGTCCCGAAGGAAGTAACTACAAAAAGTACAAAAGCAGGAGCATCAAAAATAGAAAGACTGCTGAAACATGTGCAGACATGCACAAGGACGTGAATGAATGCACAGTTAAACCATTTAATTCCCCTGTCATACCAATACCTCAAATTTCAACCCAACCACACATATACTCCAATATTAAACCACCGTTAGCATTCAAACCTCCTCCCATATCATCTCCACCCTCATTCAATCAACATTCCACTACTCCCTCCCTTGCTCTAAAAACTTCCCCTATGCTTCATGGTTCTCTCAGCAATGAAATCACCCCTCTATCAGCAACAATTCCAAACTACTTGTCTTCCTCGCAGGCAGTAACAAGGAAAATGAAGATTGAGATTCTCAACGCAAAAGTTTCCCAATGATGTCTTCCATTGGAGCATGGAACATTAGATGGGCACACCAACTCATTAAGCAAGACCAATGTAAATATCTCATCTCCTCCCACCATTTATCGGTGTTGGCTATCTTTGAGACTAAACTAAACCATATGCTAACCACTAAGGCAGCTGACTACATAAACTCGCAATGGAAGCTCATACACAACCTTACTGAATCTCCTTATGGCAGAATCATGATTCTTTACAATCCCAACCATGTTCTTATCACACCCATTCTCTCCACTCCCCAACTAATTCACTGTCATGCTATTGACATCTCTGATCATAATTCTTTCTACATCTCCTTTATATATGCTTCGAACACTTCTGCCGCTAGAACTTCCTTGTTTGCGGTCATTCCCTCCCTGAGACAGTCAACCCATCCCTGGTTAATTTTTGGTGACTTCAATTGTTGTCAATCCCACTCTGATAGAGTAGGAGGTAACCCATTGTCCATTAATGAAATTCTTCCCCTCAATAATATGACAAATGATGCTGAGCTCGTCAATATCAAATCTGTTGGAATGCCATATTCTTGGAACAACAAAAGAAGAACTGGAAGCAGGACCTTCTCTAGAATAGACCATGCATTCTCCAATCAATCTACAATCATAAAATGGCCCCTCCTTTACAACCATCTCCCTCCTCCTCTCCTTTCTGATCACTCCCCTCAAATCCTTCATCTCCGTGGAGTGGACAAGAGAAGAAAATCTAATTTTAAATTTTTTAATTCTTGGACTCATGAGAATGACTTTAAACCTATAGTTTTATCTGCCTGGAGTATTAATAAGAATGGTAATCCTCTTTTTATATTGCAGGAAAAAATAAGAGCGACTAGAAATACACTGAAAATATGGGCCTTTAACAAATTTGGCAAGGGAGACAAAATGAGCACTACTATCATGAATAGGCTGGTCGAAGTTCAGAAGAATATGATGGAAAATGTTCATGATGAAAGTCTTTCTACTATTGAAACTTCCTTAGCCCAACAGTACAACGATGCCCTAACTCAGGAAGGCGATATGATACGTCAAAAGTCTCAAATAAAATGGTGGGAAAAAGGCGACAAGAACAGTGCTTACTTTCATGACAGCCTCAAGAACAAACAGTTGAAGGAAAATATAGCTACCATCCATGATATGCATGACGTTCTTCGGAATGATGCTGATGGTGTCAATGTCGCTTTTGAGGAATACTTCACTTCCATATATACCAACACTAACAACTTCGAACCCAATATTGATGAAATCCCTCAGGACATCTTGCCAAGGCTAGATGAAGATAATTACAACATGATTTGCACTGAAATCTCCAATGAGGAAATTGAAATGGCTATGCTTTCTCTTAATACTAACTCTAGCGGTGGCCCCGATGGTCTAAATGCTCATTTTTATGCTAAGTGCTGGTCTATTGTGTCTGCTGACGTGTGCAAAGCTATAAAGCATTTCTTCAAAACGAATAAGCTCTATAGGTCATTCAATTACACCAACATAGCTCTAATCCCCAAGATTAGGAATGCTCATCATGTTAAAGATTATCGCCCCATTTCTTGCTGCAACACCATATATAAATGTATATCTAAAGTTATTGCTACCAGGTTGAAGAAAGTCCTTCCATCTATTATTTCTAATAATCAGGCTGCGTTTCTTCCTGGCAGGAATATACTTGACCACATCCTTCTTGCACACGAGCTAATTAAAGGTTATCAAAGAAGAAATAATCCCCCGAAAGCCATGATGAAACTTGATATTATGAAAGCCTTTGACATGATTCAGTGGGATAGTATTGTCCGCATCATGGGGTTCATGAACTTTCCTCCTCACTTCACAGCTTGGATACACAAATGTATCTCCACTCCGACTTATTCTATCATTGTTAATGGTTCGGCCACTGGCTTTTTTACCAGCAAACAAGGTATCAGGCAGGGCGATCCCATGTCTGCGTACATCTTCATTCTCATAATGGAACTGCTCACGAGAATGATAAACAATTCAATTCAGCTTGGGAATCTTAAGCTTCATCCGGCTTGCAATAACCCACAAATCTCTGCGTTAATGTTTGCAGATGATTAAATCATGTTTTGCTCTCTTGACATTGAAACAATAAAGAACATAATGCTCACTCTTGAGCATTTTTACACCATGACTGGGTTGAGACTCAATGTTCAAAAATCTGAAATTATCACTGCTGGAATTAGCACAGCCCAAACTGCTCAAATATCTCAAATAACTGGATTAACCAGAAATCACTGCACTGTTTCCTACCTTGGTCTTCCTCTGTCTACTTCCAGAATAACTACTAACCAGTGTCTCCCTTTGTACGACAATATCACTGCTAGAATGAACTGTTGGACCACTAGGAAGCTGAGTCAAGCTGGTCGTCTAACTTTAATCAAGTCAGTTACCTTTTCAATGCAAGTGTATTGGGCCAGATCCTTTGTTCTTCCAATAAAGCTAATTAAAATGATCAGGAGTGCAATAATGAGGTTTATGTGGAGTGGTAGAACGATGGGAAGATTTATTGCTCCAACTAAGTACTCTACAGTTGAGAAACCCATGAATAAAGGAGGCCTTGGCTTGATAAACCTTAATCAGTGGAATCATGCTGCCTTTGCAAAACACGTTGACACATTGTTTAACTGTCCTGACAGTCTTTGGGCTGAGTGGTCAAAAAATAAAGTGATGAAGCACAGGAGGCTGTGGAACATGACTACACGGCAAAATTTGAGTTGGACATGGCGTAATATTCTCAAGACTAAAGAACTTTTTCTTCCTATAATTCAAATGAACACCAGACATGATTACTCTGTCAACTTCTGGGACGACCCATAGCTTAAACAAGGACTAATACTGCGTAGGCAACTTAACTTCAGTGAAATACAACATACTAGTGTCCATCCTCTCACTCTTGTCAGAGATGTGCTTCCCAACTTCCAGCGTCTGCACTCATTTTCTTCGAATCAGAGAGTTCAAAAACTCTGGGATAAGATTAAAGTCTTTATTCCTCTGCCTGCTACTAGTGATAGAATTGTTTGGGGTCAGACTAATGGTAAATTTAAAACTGGTGTTGCATATGAGTTCTTGATGGAGAACAATGGTAGACAGAATTGGAAATGGTGGAGGAGAACATGGAACAAAGACAGTTGCTTCAGACAGAACTTAACTATGTGGAAGATTTTGAATAGGGCTGTGCTAACTAAAGCTAAGCTTGCTAGTATTGGCATGAACGTTAACATTGATTGCTCTTTCTGTAGTGACCTTCCAGAAACTATCGAACACATATTCTTCGAATGTGGGGTCATTAAGCAGCTGTGGTCTGATGTGATGATGAATCTGCACAGTAGTAGTCCCATGTCCGAGAATCAAGCTGAGTGGGAACGAATTTACGAAGAAACTGGTATCAAGTTGAAGAGAAAAAGGAAATTTGGAGTTGTTCTGAAGTGTTTTCTTTCAGTGGTGTGGAAGGAACGCAACTGTCGAGTTTTTGATGGTGCTAATGCGAAGTCTTCTGCAAATCTCAAGTTGTGGATTATGCATGAAATTGAGTTAGCAGTGATGATGCTCTACGCCTTTGATCCTGGAATTAGACTACCCAATTCTCTGTAGTTGCGACGTTTCAGTGTTTTTTAATTGTTTTTTTCCTTTTCATATGTTTTTTTCTTCGTGCTTGTTGCACCGTGTTTTCTCCGTTTTCTTTGAGCCTTTGCTTTTTGTAGTTGCTTTGTAATGTTCTCTTCGGTGTAGCAATAAATGGTCGGGGTCCATTCAACCCCGTCGGCCTTGCCAAAAAATATTCGAAATAGTCGAACAATCAATTACCATTAAATAAATTTAATTAACTAATAATTTTATTTAAACTTTTTTTTCTATTATAAATAATTTTTAGCAACTAAAATAATTAAATAAGTTAACAAAACAATTCTATCTTCATAATACATTATTTAAAATAATATAGTAAGTTTAAAAATGTATATACCCACATTTATTTTCTCCCTTCTGAACTATATATATACTTATAAAATAATTATAGATCTAAAAATTTGATTTTATATGAATCCTAACAATTTAAAATTTTCCATTGTCACAAATCTTATATATATATAAATTATGTATGTGAATATATATATATATATATTAAATTTAAATAGAATTATTTAACACTTTTACTGTATTATTATTATTAGTGTTTTTTTCAAAATCTATACATATTGGTTAACTAAAATAAAAAGATAATACTACTATCTCAGACGAACAACGAACATGACCCACAACGTCGGAAGGACCCTCTGCCACACAGAACAGATCCCCCCGATCACGACAACTCGAGCGCGGCCTAATTCTTCCCACGCCGCACTTCCCCGCTGTGATATCCCAGAATTTCGAGGAATTTAAAATGTGATAATCATCTTAATAAATTAATTAAAATGGATAAAATTTGTTATTTTCAAATATAAATAACCAAAATAATTAATAACATGATGATTTTAATTATATTTATAAATGGATTCTTAATAGAATAATTATCTGCAAATTTAATTTGTAAGGTTTTACAAATAAATTTTTAAATGAAATAATTATTTTTAAATATAGTTGGTGTTGATTTATAAATGAATTCTTAAATAGAATTATTATTTTTGAGTTAATAAGGAGTTTATATATATAATTAAGATTAATTTTAAAAATAGTTTTTTTAAATAAAGTCATTATTTTCAAATTAAATTAGTGTTTGTTTAAAGTTAGTGTAAATTTGAATTGATATTAAATTTGATTTCAAATTGAATTTGAATTTAGATTCAAATTTGAATTTAAATGAATATATATATCTTAAAAGTATTTTGATTTAAAATAATATACGAATGAGTTTTATTTAAAATAAGATTTATTTCCTAAAAAGAATTTATTAAGAAAGGGTTATAAAATTGTAAAATAAATACAAAAGGTTTATTTTAACATTTTGAAATGGATTAAAAGTATTTTATATAATTTCATCTAAATTATAATTGGTTTATACTTTATTTTCTTTTAAAGATTTTATTTTTTATAAGATTTAGAAAGCATTTATTTATTTAGAAATGTATTTACTAATTTAGAAAAAATTTATATAAAAACTTTTGAAATCTCTTAAAGATAAATAAAAATGAAATACTAATAGTGTAGGTTAATAAAGCTTAAAATACACATGTAAGCTAAGTAATTATGAATGATGACAAGTGTAGCAATTGGAGACAAGTGGCAATTTTTTTTATTTTTTTTTCTTTAAATTCCTAATAAATCCTAAATCACATTATTTAAAACTAACTCTTCTTTTCCCATCTCCTTTCTTATTTCATTTTTAAGAAAACTTAACCATGTTCTATCTTCACAACCAAAATTTCTTTTGCATCAAACCTGAAAAACTATTTTTTTTCCAAACCAGTAAATTCTTTTGCATTAAAACCTGAAACCAGATCAAAGTTTGAAAACACCTCCTCAAACAAATTAGTGAATCACTCTCTCAAACCAAAAGTATATCCCGTAAACTGCTACATCTTCAAAGATGTAATCTGAAATCAGTGCAAGTTGTAGTGCAAAACTTCAGATTTATCAAATGCAACTCAAACCAATAACCTTTTCAAACCAAAAATTCACCTCTGTTACTAATCTTTTCAAATCAATGTACACTCATGTGAAAATCTGCAGCCTTCTCAAACCCAAAATAATTGCAAACCTGTGATCATCTTCTCAATAGAAATCAGGACTGTAACATTTTTAAACTTTGTAAACTGTTTGCAAAACTGTTCAAGAATTTGTAAAATTGTTTTATCCTCAAACAAACATTGTAAAACTTCCTTTTCAAATCTGTAAACAAGCCTTCAGTAAAGATTATGAAGCATGCAAGCTGTATTTCTCTTCAGAATAAAATACCCAACTCTGTTCAAATTTTTGAAAAAAAAATTCAAGAGCCCGAACCATTTCAAACTTGAATACAACCCGAGGATTATTGTCAAGCAATCCTCTCAAGCCTGTAAACATTCATAATCCAAAACTTGGAGTATCAGATCTTACATTATCAGGGTGGTTTCAAGTGTTTGAATCATCACAGTTTTCAAAGGCTTTCCAGTTTACTTTAAAAGCTTCAGCAATTAAAAGCATTCAAGTCTCTGCTTTCAAAATCTGGTGAGTAAACTTTTTTTTAAAAAGTTTAAAAGTTATGTTATTTTTTTTAAGTCTATTACTTGTTTACTTGTGAAAATGTCTGAGATGGGTGGTGCTTGCATATTGAAAATACAAGTGTATTGTATGGTTGTTCATGTTGATCTGTGCATATCCTTGTTCTCTGTTTCTATGAATTCCAGGTTTGAAATTCAAACAAAATCCCACATCTTTTCATTAAGATATTATCTGGACTTAAATTTAAATGAAATATGTTTGTTTAATCTTAAATTAAAGTTTAATATTATTTTAGTAAATTAAGATTTTTTAATACTTCTAAAAATAGCATAGGACAGGAGCAAACTTAAATGCATGATACAATTAAATGTTGAATTAAGTTAATTCAGGTACATATTTCGAATTGACTTAAGAAATCATGAATTTTAAAATGAAAATCATAAATTTTAGTATTAAATTGAGTTTGTCTGGTAAAGGGGTTCTGGGCAATTGTTGATGATTGAATGGTCGGGGATGACCGGGATCTTAGCTAGGGGTAGAGGAAGGATAGGTGTAATCGGAAAAAATAGTGGGAAGATTGACTGATCATCATGGAGTTGGCAGCGAGCAAATTAAGTTTCTAACCCTAAATTGGACGAGCTGATAGATTTGATCACTTCTCCCTCTTTGGTGAATCGAGTGCATTGGAACTTTGTGGTTTGGCTCACGGGAGTGTGGCGATGATGTGGCTGGAGCTACGACAACTCAGGTGGTCGGAGGGAGGATGTTCAAGGCAATTCTGATGAGTATTTGGGATTTCAGTTCCAACTGTCAAGCTCGATTTTGAATTGAGCTTTGTGATTGTGTTTGAAGGATCAGGAAGTGATGCTATCGTAATGTTCGGTGTGTCGAGGCTTGCGGTGGTGATCATCATCGTCAAAGACGACTGTGCAGGTGCACAAGGGGGGTGTGGCATCTGGTGGTTGGTATTGGAGTTTACTCGAAACATTGCTCGAGAGTTTGGGAAGAATACTCGAAAGCAAACTCGAGTAGATTTAATTGTTTTTAAGCTTCAGGTTTTAAACTGAAAAAAAATTAAATTAAGTTTCAAAATCAGGAACAAAGGGAGTTTACTCGGGGGAAGACCCGAGTTGTCTTCGGGATTGGCCCGAAGCAGAGATGCTTTGCAGTTTTTAAAAATGTATTAAAATCAAATTGGGTTTGAAATTTTAATTTAAATCTAGTTTAAATTTCTTATATAATCTTACTCTATTTAAAATTGTTCCTTTAACAAATGACTAAGAGATTTTGAAATTGATTGAATTTAAAGTGATTTTAAAATATCAATTTAAAATGAAAGTTCAAATTTGTAGAAAAGTAAGTTTTAAAATACAAGTTGTAATTAGTCTAAAACCTTTACTTGGAATTGTTTTAATTTTTTTTTAGAAATTTAAGCTTTGATAACTATAAAATTATTGAGTGAATAATTAATTATTATTTTTAAACTTAATTAATGATGTAATTAAGTAAAGATAAATTATAATGTTAAAATGTTTTTAAGTGTTAATGTTAATAAAGGTATTAATGATATAATGTCCGGTCTTAAGATGATTAAAGGTTTAATACCTTGAGATAAACTAAGTTAATTGTGGAAATTAAGTATAATTAATTAATTTGATTTATTTAATTATAAAGGATTAATTAAGTAATTAATCAAAAGTAATTAATTGGTTTAATTAATAAATAAATTAAGGGTTATTATTTAATTAATTAAAGGTTAATTAATTATAGTTAAGAATTATTAATTAAAGATTGTTAATTAATTAATTGAGTAATTAAATAATTAAGAATGAATTAATCAAGTAATTAAGATTTGATTAGAGAGTTGTTAATTTAAGTAATTAGAGGTTACTTTAATTAATATTTAAGATGTACTTAATTTGTAATTAAGTTTTATAAAATAATAATTGGGTTTTATTAATTAATACTTAAAAGATGATTAATCTATAATTAAAGATTAATTAATTAAGGATTAATCAAAGATAAATAAGGATTAATCAAGGGTTAATCAAAGGTAATTAAAGATAAATCAAATGTTAAATAAGGGTTGATTAACTGTTTAACCAACTAATGATTAAGGATTAATTAATTTGTAATTAAGGTTATTAATTAATAAGGGATAATTAATTGGTTAATTAAAGATTAATTAATTAATTATGAAAGTAATTATGGATTAATTAATTTGTAATTAAGAGATATTGATTAATAATTAAGTTTATTAATTAATAGTTAATGGATAATTAACCGGTTAATTAAGCAATTATTAAGTAGTTAAGGGATTGATTACTTTGTTTAAAGGAGATCAATTAATAATTAAGCTTTATTAGTTGAGAATTAAAGAGTAATTAATCTGGGAATAAAGGTTAATTGATTAATTGATAAGGATAATCAAGAAGTGATTAATTAATTACATGTTGTATTTACTTTATGATTGTTTAAGCAGGATTAGAAGATTAATTCTTAAGTAATTAATTTAATTTAAGATGATTAAATTAATTATAACATGGATTAATAAATCCTGTTTATGGATGATTGTTTGTATAGAATATCTATATTGGATGATACCTATTGGATGATACCTATTGGATGGTACCTATTGGATGATATCTATTGGGTGATATCTATTACACGATATTTATTGGTTGATACCTTTTGGATGATATTTATTGGATGATATATTATGACATTTTGTGATACGATATTAGATATATCAGTGATAAATGTGTGATATTTATCTATATGAAATGCTGTGTGAATTCAAGTATTGAATTGAAATAAATTGTTTTAAACTTTAAAACAACTTGGACCTAAAAGACGGCGTTTTGGATTTCGATGAGACCGGGATCGGATTTCCAGATTTGGATATCTGAAAACCACATCGATCCAAATTAAGCGATAGGTCGTGAATCTCAAGTGAAGATGAAGATTCAGATTGCAAGGGTTATTGTCGTTAACTCTGAGGGTGATTCCAAAATGAGTGTAACGACATAATGCCTTCGGTTTCGTTCGAACCCGGAATGAACTTGTATGGATTGAATGCTTTTAGAACATCGTCAGGTGGACGATGAGCATTCTAAGATAGATGTATTCTATAAAGGTAATCGTAGCCTCAAGCCTCATCAACCGGGAATGGCTAAAACTGGGGAGGTGCAACAAGGTTAAGTGGGTCATGCCCAAGTAGGACAAGATTTTCCCCTATCTAGATGTCCCTTTTCATTTCGGCTGTGTGGGCAGTTGGTCTGCAGCCAACTGCGGGGTTGTCTTGTTCGGGACTATTCAGTAAGGAATGGTTCTGGCCTTGTGTTGCTGGGGAGCGGGCGTACTCCTCGGTACGGTGATCTAGGCCACGTACTGTGACGGGTGGTACCCCAGTAGCCCTGCCATTGTATGGAATCCAATCTCCAATAAGTGTTGTACGCTTTGATTGTGCCCAACTATGTTGGAACGTGAGATGTAAGCATTCCAGCTATTTCTGTATTTTACTTGAAAATCCTAGACACTATTATATATCACAGGATTTCCTATCAAATGTTTTGGATAGCGTAAGGTAAATTTTTTTTCATGTTTATGTGTGGGAAGTCTTACGTGATACCTTTTCCTTTAAAGGATTTTCTAAAGTTAAGCAATTTTAAACCGTTTACTCACACCAGACCCATGTCTGACCCGGAGTTTATTTCTGTTTTTCTTAAACTCTCGGGTACTCAAATTTTTATGAGTAGCCAAGGGATCAGGTTTCGGCTTGATGA
Organism: Allium cepa; assembly: GCA_030765085.1. Lineage (NCBI taxonomy): Eukaryota > Viridiplantae > Streptophyta > Magnoliopsida > Asparagales > Amaryllidaceae > Allium > Allium cepa. The sequence continues at coordinate 906,493,156 of CM060938.1, read as the reverse complement.
ATATTGGAAAGCATGGAGCAGGAGTCCAAACGTAGCTATATCTATATTTCCGTTGTGCTGAGTTGTGTTGTAGTCTTTGACTATTGTATTTGAAATGTAATAGACAGAACCCTATAACTGTCTAATGTAAAAGGTTGATTGTATCTGTGTAACTCTGATGTAAATGACTATGTAAATTCTATTTGATATATTATATTTTGTTCCGTTCCGCTGTGAGATTCTGATATTGTCAAGTTCTTCTTCTTCTTCTTTCTATATCTATTTCTACCTCTTTCTTTCTTATTAATGATGCGTCTTTCAGTGGAATGAAGGGCGGGTCATTACAGTGGTATCAGAGCATAGGTTGAGATAATATCTAGGCTCTGGAGTGGTATCTATCTTGAGAGAGCGTATTTGTAATTTTTAATTATATTCCTATATAAATTTGTTGGGTATCTGTTTGTATTTCCAACTTGAGTTCGAGAGAAGTTTTATCTTTCTCTTTGTTTAATTGACCGTCCTATCCTTAGTGGGAGCAACTGAGTTAAATAAGATCTGTAGAGGCTTAAAATTTCTCATCTTCCCCATAATTTTCTTGTGACCCATGGGTATTGGATCTCGAAGGGTTTGATCTTATTCTGGATATGGATTGGATGGATAGTAAGGATTGTTTCTTTGGAGGCTGTTGGAGAGGATTCGCAAAAGTGACTTGCGATGATTCCGGAGTTCTTTGAAGCATCTGTTGCTTGGAAGCGAGGTATCTCCAGAAGGTGTAGAGTTCATCGGAGTGGTTAGAGATTGCCCGGATGTTTCCAAGGTAGTGGAAGTTTGCCTTCATCAGGAGATGGAGTTAAAGAAGCAGATCCAAGTTTTCTTTGAGGAGGTCTTTTGTTTCTAGTGGAGGTATTTCTGTAGATTCAGCCAGGTAACTTCTATTCAGGAGTGAAGCAATTGTAGTTTTCTGGATTTGGCAGAGTTTTACAGGAAGTTTATATAGTCTATTCTAAGATTTCTTCGCACTTAACCAAGTGACTCGGGAAGGAACTAAGTTTAGTCGACCCGAGTGTGATGAGACTTCCTTGAATTTAAAGGCAAGGCTGACTAGTATGCCTATTCTAGCTTTTCTGGATGGCAAGAGAAGTTGAGTTCTACGCTAATGATGTGTGTGTGCTTGTTATGGATGGATTGATGATTGAAGATCGTCGGAAGGATTTGAGGCAAGGAGTTTAGGAAATCTTCTGATAGCTGAGCATGAAGAAGGATGTAGCTGCTTTCGTCAGAAGATGTGTGGTCGATCAGCAAGTGAAGGTGATAAGCAGAAGGCCGCAAGTTGTTGCAGCCTTAGCAATTCTGAAGTGGAGTGAGAAATGATTTCTTTGGATTTCACAAACAGTTTGTCAAGCACCAAAGAGGGAAATAGAATATGGGTAATTGAAGACCGGTTAATTAAGAGCATCTATTTTATTTTGGTCAAGGCAACCCGTTCTGTAGCATCTTTGGTTGAGTTTTTCTTGAAGGAGTTGTCCAAATGCTGGATGATTCAGTCAGGATTGTTATCGACTGTGATCCTATTTTCTCCAGTGGATTTTGAAGATTTGTGATCAGCTTTGGGTTCGAGTTTGAATTTGAGTTCAGCCTATCATTCTCAGATCGACGGTCAGATAGGAAGGCTAAATAGAATTTAGAGATTGTGCAGACGACTGTGTTTTGGATCTGATGAGTCTTGGAAAGACCATTTGTTTTGAATGGAGTTCTCGTTCTGTATCAGGCGAGTATATTGATGGCATCGTATGGAGTTTTTCTTGGAAGATCTGGTTGATTCCCATTTTGTTGGGTAGAGTTGAGAGATCGTCTGGTTCTTGCCCAGTTTTGATCCGAGAGGCATCTGTGAAGGTGGAGCTTATCTAGAAGAGCTGAGAGCAGTGCAGGATTGTCAGAAAGGATTTGTGGACTAGAGGCAAAGACAATTGGATTATGAGATGAGAGATTTAGTCTTTGTCAAAATTTCCCGATTTTAAAGGAGTTACCAGATTTGGAAAGACGGGGAATTTGCCCTGGATGTTTTGGTCTGTTCTAAGTGTTTAAGGAGAATAGTGATTGTCGTCTACAGGATGGAATTGCCAGTTTGGATAGCTGGAATTCATGTTGTTATTCACGTATCTCATCTAAGGAAGTACGTGAATGATCCATCTGCGTTGGGATTTACAGTTCAATAGGATCTAGTAGTTGAGCTGGTTTATAGTGTGGTCTGATTTTTGATTCAGATTTTTGGATCAGAGTAAGGGGAAGCTCTGGATCTTAGTGGTTTAGCTTATTAAGGTTCTGTGGGGCTAGGATTTCAGAGTTTATCTTGAGAAACTCTGGATAGTTATAGGAAGGCTTATCCAGATCTGTGTCCGAATAGCTAGAATTGTTTGATTTGAATAATTTGTTTATACAAAAAAATTGGTGGTTTGAATGAATTGTTTGTTCAAATAAATTATTTATTCGAATGAATTGTTGTTTAGTTAATAGTGTATGGTTGATATGTATGTTTGGATTGTAAAATAAAATAAAGTATTTTGGATTACCTTTGTTGTAAATTTCGAGGACGAAATTCTTTTAAGGGGAAGGAATGTGATATCCCAGAATTTCGAGGAATTTAAAATGTGATAATCATCTTAATAAATTAAATAAAATGGATAAAATTTGTTATTTTCAAATATAAATAACCAAAATAATTAATAACATGATGATTTTAATTATAGTTATAAATGGATTCTTAATAGAATAATTATCTGCAAATTTAATTTGTAAGGTTTTACAAATAAATTTTTAAATGAAATAATTATTTTTAAATATAGTTGGTGTTGATTTATAAATGAATTCTAAAATAGAATTATTATTTTTGAGTTAATAAGGAGTTTATATATATATAATTAAGATTAATTTTAAAAATAGTTTTTTTAAATAAAGTCATTATTTTCAAATTAAATTAGTGTTTGTTTAAAGTTAGTGTAAATTTGAATTGATATTAAATTTGATTTCAAATTGAATTTGAATTTAGATTCAAATTGGAATTTAAATGAATATATATATCTTAAAAGTATTTTGATTTAAAATAATATACGAATGAGTTTTATTTAAAATAAGATTTATTTCCTAAAAAAGAATTTATTAAGAAAGGTTATAAAATTGTAAAATAAATACAAAAGGTTTATTTTAACATTTTGAAATGGATTAAAATTATTTTATATAATTTCATCTAAATTATAATTGGTTTATACTTTATTTTCTTTTAAAGATTTTATTTTTTATAAGATTTAGAAAGCATTTATTTATTTAGAAATGTATTTACTAATTTAGAAAAAATTTATATAAAAACTTTTAAAATCTCTTAAAGATAAATAAAAATGAAATACTAATAGTGTAGGTTAATAAAGCTTAAAATACACATGTAAGCTAAGTAATTATGAATGATGACAAGTGTAGCAATTGGAGACAAGTGGCAATTTTTTTATTTTTTTTCTTTAAATTCCTAATAAATCCTAAATCACATTATTTAAAACTAACTCTTCTTTTCCCATCTCCTTTCTTATTTCAATTTTAAGAAAACTTAACCATGTTCTATCTTCACAACCAAAATTTCTTTTGCATCAAACCTGAAAAACTATTTTTTTCCAAACCAGTAAATTCTTTTGCATTAAAACCTGAAACCAGATCAAAGTTTGAAAACACCTCCTCAAATAAATTAGTAAATCACTCTCTCAAACCAAAATTATATCCCGTAAACTGCTACATCTTCAAAGATGTAATCTGAAATCAGTGCAAGTTGTAGTGCAAAACTTCAGATTTATCAAATGCAACTCAAACCAATAACCTTTTCAAACCAAAAATTCACCTCTGTTACTAATCTTTTCAAATCAATGTACACTCATGTGAAATCTGCAGCCTTCTCAAACCCAAAATAATTGCAAACCTGTGATCATCTTCTCAATAGAAATCAGGACTGTAACATTTTTAAACTTTGTAAACTGTTTGCAAAACTGTTCAAGAATTTGTAAAATTGTTTTATCCTCAAACAAACATTGTAAAACTTCCTTTTCAAATCTGTAAACAAGCCTTCAGTAAAGATTATGAAGCATGCAAGCTGTATTTCTCTTCAGAATAAAATACCCAACTCTGTTCAAATTTTTGAAAAAAAAATTCAAGAGCCCGAACCATTTCAAACTTGAATACAACCCGAGGATTATTGTCAAGCAATCCTCTCAAGCCTGTAAACATTCATAATCCAAAACTTGGAGTATCAGATCTTACATTATCAGGGTGGTTTCAAGTGTTTGAATCATCACAGTTTTCAAAGGCTTTCCAGTTTACTTTAAAAGCTTCAGCAATTAAAAGCATTCAAGTCTCTGCTTTCAAAATCTGGTGAGTAAACTTTTTTTTAAAAAGTTTAAAAGTTATGTTATTTTTTTTAAGTCTATTACTTGTTTACTTGTGAAAATGTCTGAGATGGGTGGTGCTTGCATATTGAAAATACAAGTGTATTGTATGGTTGTTCATGTTGATCTGTGCATATCCTTGTTCTCTGTTTCTATGAATTCCAGGTTTGAAATTCAAACAAAATCCCACATCTTTTCATTAAGATATTATCTGGACTTAAATTTAAATGAAATATGTTTGTTTAATCCTAAATTAAAGTTTAATATTATTTTAGTAAATTAAGATTTTTTAATACTTCTAAAAATAGCATAGGACAGGAGCAAACTTAAATGCATGATACAATTAAATGTTGAATTAAGTTAATTCAGGTACATATTTCGAATTGACTTAAGAAATCATGAATTTTAAAATGAAAATCATAAATTTTAGTATTAAATTGAGTTTGTCTGGTAAAGGGGTTCTGGGCAATTGTTGATGATTGAATGGTCGGGGATGACCGGGATCTTAGCTAGGGGTAGAGGAAGGATAGGTGTAATCGGAAAAAATAGTGGGAAGATTGACTGATCATCATGGAGTTGGCAGCGAGCAAATTAAGTTTCTAACCCTAAATTGGACGAGCTGATAGATTTGATCACTTCTCCCTCTTTGGTGAATCGAGTGCATTGGAACTTTGTGGTTTGGCTCACGGGAGTGTGGCGATGATGTGGCTGGAGCTACGACAACTCAGGTGGTCGGAGGGAGGATGTTCAAGGCAATTCTGATGAGTATTTGGGATTTCAGTTCCAACTGTCAAGCTCGATTTTGAATTGAGCTTTGTGATTGTGTTTGAAGGATCAGGAAGTGATGCTATCGTAATGTTCGGTGTGTCGAGGCTTGCGGTGGTGATCATCATCGTCAAAGACGACTGTGCAGGTGCACAAGGGGGGTGTGGCATCTGGTGGTTGGTATTGGAGTTTACTCGAAACATTGCTCGAGAGTTTGGGAAGAATACTCGAAAGCAAACTCGAGTAGATTTAATTGTTTTTAAGCTTCAGGTTTTAAACTGAAAAAAAATTAAATTAAGTTTCAAAATCAGGAACAAAGGGAGTTTACTCGGGGGAAGACCCGAGTTGTCTTCGGGATTGGCCCGAAGCAGAGATGCTTTGCAGTTTTTAAAAATGTATTAAAATCAAATTGGGTTTGAAATTTTAATTTAAATCTAGTTTAAATTTCTTATATAATCTTACTCTATTTAAAATTGTTCCTTTAACAAATGACTAAGAGATTTTGAAATTGATTGAATTTAAAGTGATTTTAAAATATCAATTTAAAATGAAAGTTCAAATTTGTAGAAAAGTAAGTTTTAAAATACAAGTTGTAATTAGTCTAAAACCTTTACTTGGAATTGTTTTAATTTTTTTTTAGAAATTTAAGCTTTGATAACTATAAAATTATTGAGTGAATAATTAATTATTATTTTTAAACTTAATTAATGATGTAATTAAGTAAAGATAAATTATAATGTTAAAATGTTTTTAAGTGTTAATGTTAATAAAGGTATTAATGATATAATGTCCGGTCTTAAGATGATTAAAGGTTTAATACCTTGAGATAAACTAAGTTAATTGTGGAAATTAAGTATAATTAATTAATTTGATTTATTTAATTATAAAGGATTAATTAAGTAATTAATCAAAAGTAATTAATTGGTTTAATTAATAAATAAATTAAGGGTTATTATTTAATTAATTAAAGGTTAATTAATTATAGTTAAGAATTATTAATTAAAGATTGTTAATTAATTAATTGAGTAATTAAATAATTAAGAATGAATTAATCAAGTAATTAAGATTTGATTAGAGAGTTGTTAATTTAAGTAATTAGAGGTTACTTTAATTAATATTTAAGATGTACTTAATTTGTAATTAAGTTTTATAAAATAATAATTGGGTTTTATTAATTAATACTTAAAAGATGATTAATCTATAATTAAAGATTAATTAATTAAGGATTAATCAAAGATAAATAAGGATTAATCAAGGGTTAATCAAAGGTAATTAAAGATAAATCAAATGTTAAATAAGGGTTGATTAACTGTTTAACCAACTAATGATTAAGGATTAATTAATTTGTAATTAAGGTTATTAATTAATAAGGGATAATTAATTGGTTAATTAAAGATTAATTAATTAATTATGAAAGTAATTATGGATTAATTAATTTGTAATTAAGAGATATTGATTAATAATTAAGTTTATTAATTAATAGTTAATGGATAATTAACCGGTTAATTAAGCAATTATTAAGTAGTTAAGGGATTGATTACTTTGTTTAAAGGAGATCAATTAATAATTAAGCTTTATTAGTTGAGAATTAAAGAGTAATTAATCTGGGAATAAAGGTTAATTGATTAATTGATAAGGATAATCAAGAAGTGATTAATTAATTACATGTTGTATTTACTTTATGATTGTTTAAGCAGGATTAGAAGATTAATTCTTAAGTAATTAATTTAATTTAAGATGATTAAATTAATTATAACATGGATTAATAAATCCTGTTTATGGATGATTGTTTGTATAGAATATCTATATTGGATGATACCTATTGGATGATACCTATTGGATGGTACCTATTGGATGATATCTATTGGGTGATATCTATTAGACGATATTTATTGGTTGATACCTTTTGGATGATGATATGTTATGACATTTTGTGATATGATATTAGATATATCAGTGATAAACGTGTGATATTTATCTATATGAAATGCTGTGTGAATTCAAGTATTGAATTGAAATAAATTGTTTTAAACTTTAAAACAACTTGGACCTAAAAGATGGCGTTTTGGATTTCGATGAGACCGGGATCGGATTTCCAGATTTGGATATCCGAAAACCACATCGATCCAAATTAAGCGATAGGTCGTGAATCTCAAGTGAAGATGAAGATTCAGAGTGCAAGGGTTATTGTCGTTAACTCTGAGGGTGATTCCAAAATGAGTGTAACGACATAATGCCTTCGGTTTCGTTCTAACCCGGAATGAACTTGTATGGATTGAATGCTTTCAGAACATCGTCAGGTGGACGATGAGCATTCCAAGATAGATGTATTCTATAAAGGTAATCGTAGCCTCAAGCCTCATCAACCGGGAATGGCTAAAACAGGGGAGGTGCAACAAGGTTAAGTGGGTCATGCCCAAGTAGGACAAGATTTTCCCCTGTCTAGATGTCCCTTTTCATTTCGGCTGTGTGGGCAGTTGGTCTGCAGCCAACTGCAGGGTTGTCTTGTTCGGGACTATTCAGTAAGGAATGGTCCCGGCCTTGTGTTGCTGGGGAGCGGGCGTACTCCTCGGTATGGTGATCTAGGCCACGTACTGTGACGGGCGGTACCCCTGTAGCCCTGCCATTGTATGGAATCCAATCTCCAATAAGTGTCGTACGTTTTGATTGTGCCCAACTATGTTGGAACGTGAGATGTAAGCATTCCAGCTATTTCTGTATTTTACTTGAAAACCCTAGACACTATTATAATATCATAGGATTTCCTATCAAATGTTTTGGATAGCGTAAGGTAAAAACTTTTCCATGTTTATGTGTGGGAAGTCTTACGTGATACCTTTTCCTTTAAAGGATTTTCTAAAGTTAAGCAATTTTAAACCGTTTACTCACACCAGACCCATGTCTGACCCGGAGTTTATTTCTATTTTTCTTAAACTATCGGGTACTCAAATTTTTATGAGTAGCCAAGGGATCAGGTTTTGGCTTGATGAATATTGGAAAGCATGGAGCAGGAGTCCAAACGTAGCTATATCTATAATTCCGTTGTGCTGAGCTGTGTTGTAGTCTTTGACTGTTGTATTTGAAATGTAATAGACAGAACCCTATAACTGTCTAATGTGAAAGGTTGACTGTATCTGTGTAACTCTGATGTAAATGACTATGTAAATTCTATTTGATATATTATATTTTTTTCCGTTCCGCTGTGAGATTCTGATATTGTCAAGTTCTTCTTCTTCTTTCTATATCTATTTCTACCTCTTTCTTTCTTATTAATGATGCGTCTTTATGTGGAATGAAGGGCGGGTCATTACACCCTCTGACCAACTCCGACCATCACGCTGAGAGCATCCCCCATCACCACGACTTCCCAGCAACCACCACGACCCTACTGACTCTCCTCCCACTTCACGTTTTCCCCTGACATCGAGCACCTCGCCTCGATTGGTTCGATCGCCACCTCCAGCTACCCCACACTGCAAGCCCATCTCGAATCGAACCTAACTGGTCGGCCAATCCCTTTTCGTTCGATCTCGACACATGGATTCGATTTTCAATTGATTTAGAGGAGGACGAGATTCATGATTATTATATGTAAAGAAAACGAGGGCGATTCAAAATGAAATTGCGGCCGTGATTTCAAAAGAGGGAACTGAATTGACTAAAAGAAATTCTCGGCCATAAATTCTTTTCTTTGTTCGCTTCTTATTTTTTATTGAATCAGTGGAAGTTATTACGTTCTCCTCTTTTCTTTTTCAAAAAATCGATTTAATTGCAACTGAAAGGAGTGAGGAAGAAGAATTGTTTTGAACGAGAAGGCTTTGTCTTTTCATAAAGACGTGTGTTAACCAGATGAACGGGTGTCTTAAAACTTTCTTTACATGTCTGCATATGCTAATGCAATTATATTATATTTAAATTTAAATTTAATTTGTCATAATAATGCAACTCACATTCTTGACCTCCTATCGAGGTGTGCCGCTAGGCGTTTATAATGTTATATGCCTATTCCGAACACAATGGAAAAAGTTTCTAGTCCTAACTCGATCGTATAGAGAAGATAGATTTTTGATCCCAGTTATTATATTAAATTCCGATATAGATTTCTGCGCGTTTACTTACCGTATGATCACACGACAACTCCAAACACTACGAAATTTGAAATCCGATAATAATACACTATTATGGATCCAACGGAACTAGTTTCGTCAAATTCGGAGATTGTGCCTCGGAAAGCTATTTTAAATATCGATTTAAACGATATATTTTTAAAACTGAATGAAACACTTTTAAATTCAATTTTAAAACTTCTATCATCTTCGATACTATAAACATAAATTTTATAAGCCTTAGAAATATTTTTAACAAGCTTAAAATTCAAGAATCAATATTTTACCCAACTTCCAATTATTTAATTCAGTAATTAAATTATCCAATAAATGGTGATAGAAATTCAAGTTAAAACTAACTTTTTAAATATTTAAAATCAGTTAAATATATCAATTTCAATATCCAAAATTCCGGGTCGTCACATTCCTCCCACCTTAAAAGAATTTCGTCCTCGAATTTACTAGTTAAGATGAATGGTCTAAAACCCATTCATTATTTTCCCAAAACTAACAGTTTTAACTCACCCAAACAATCTTTTATTAAGGACACTATCACACTTACTAATCTCCTAAACTCATCCATAACTTCCAAACAATATTATTTTCTCAACAATTCAAATTTAAATTTAAATCCAAATTGTGAATTATCCAAATTTCACAAAAAAAATTCTAACTCCCTAAAATTTTGAATTTTTTTGCCAACGTCTCATTTGCGTAGCTAGATCAATATAACTATAAAATGCCTCTACGGGCCCCCAGATTTCAAAAGAAAACAAAACGCCAATTGGCTAGACCAGAAAATCATCAAATTTCATACAGAAATTTAAACACATACCGTTTATCGAGAAATTAATTTTATCTTCTGAAATCAAATGTCCCAATGTATCCCTTGTCTTTAAAACACCTGTATATCCTACTTTGCAATAATATCCAATCACAGAATTCAAAATAATTTTATTTATCACTTTACAAATTTTCAATATTTGCTTTACTTAAGCCCGTACGATGTACCTATATCATCCGTATGCCATATCAAATCCGATCGCTCACTCGATCACATAGTTCCACTTTCGAACTAGTATCGTCCACCCGACTACCTATGGTGGACTCAAATCTGGTTTCTTGATCAGAAATCATCATTCTCCTTGCATAGCCGTTTACTATGATAGAGAATTTTCAGAATCAATCAAAAATCCATATCCAGGTTTCGCCGTCGAAAATCGAGTTAAAAATCCCAACTCGGATCGATATAACTATCTCGAAATTCTGTACCCAAGTCTGCATCAAATCGTTATGCCGATAAATAATATCCTACGTATAAATCTCAACTGATTATTAGCTATAACAATTTTCTTTTTCTTCATATTTATTTGCTTTCTATTAACTTATTCACAATCACCCTTTTCACTCACCCTTAATAAACCTTCATTCACATATTAACTAAGTATATTTTTCCCAAATACCAATTTTTACTTCCTTAAGTTTATTATAAATATTCTATACACTTTAATATTTATTTTTACTTCGCTACCGAAGTTACATCATTTATTCAATTTACATTTTCAATTCCATTTAAATTCAAATTACCCTCCATTTTTTTTATTTAATTCCAAATCAAATTTAATATTGAATTCAATTCACCTCATCTCAAACCCACTCTTAATTAACCAATTCCTTTAATTAGTTTCATTGACTTATTTATTTTAATTCTTAATGGATTTTAGTCCAAATTTTAATTATTTTTAGTCTACCTTGACTTAACTCCACAACTTCAGTTTACTTACACAATTTAAATTAATATCATCCCAATATTCATTTTCAATTTATTTTCTTACCCATTTAAATCAATCAATTTACTTACTAATTTTAATTTCAATCCTTTGCTTGATTTAGTCCAACTTGACAAATTTTTCTGTCTCTCATAATTCAAAATGAATTTCAACATTCAGTTTTAATTTCATTTACCTACAAATGTAAATTCATTTGTTCATACACAACTTTATTCCCAACTTAGTAAATTTATTTTAATTACCATTTCACTTAGCTTACTTAGATTTGTTTCCTCAAATTCACCTTTATTTAACTAGATTTAATTACATTCCGATCCAATTCAAATTTTTAAACTTCTATAGATTCTCCAACTTATTTGATTCCATTTACTAATCTCTTCCAACTTACTTCATTTAATTGGTTTACTTTACTAGCTTATTTTGTTTTCATACTTATTTTAATTTAACTGTTCTTAAGTTAAATTCTATTCTAAACAAATTTCAAATTTTATAAGTCAAATAAGATTCCAGAGTTTTAAGCCATTACTTAAACATTCAAAATCAATTTTGAAAACATATATATCCAAATCAATTTATTTCAAAGATCAAACCTAATTTTTCAAACAAATACCAATCCATAATATCCAGGTAGCAATCCCCCTCTTGGAAGCTCGAAAATGAACATCGATGATGCTGCAATCATCACCAAAATTATTTTCCAGCGACCGAAAAGAGTTCAATGCTTTATCTCTTTAAAAACATTTTCCAAATATTTTTAAATTCCAAATCTCCCCATATTTCATATCTAATTCAAAAATATTTTCGAAATAATATCACTATTATTCCTCCAAAACCTTTGAAAACCATTTTCGAACCCAAAGGAATTTAAACTTTTCCCAAAATTCCAAATTCCAAATTCTTTCAATTCATATCCAAACATTACTCAGGAATTTTTATTTCATTTTCAATTACAAATCACATTTACAATTCACATTTACAAATCCATTTGTATATGGATTTATTTCTTAGCTTTTAGTTATGATTTTCAATTTCTTATTCAATTTCTACACAATAATGATAATAATTTAATATTATCATTCCCTATCAACCAACCAACCATATATTATAATAATTTACATAAATTATTTCTTTCATACAAAAATAATTTGGGTAATTTTTTTTCATTTACCCCATTTTAAAACAATACCGTGTCGGTGTCATGACCCGAAATCCAACATTCGAAAATTGACATCAAATACCTCACTTGTACTCGACTGTCAATGATTCAAACATCGAACTCCAGTCGGATGGAGCTTATAACAACATTAGATGAATATAAAACAGCGGAAATAAAATGAATATCATGCATTACATCACAGATACAACATCATAATAATATCCGTTACAACATCAGAGTATCATAATACATGAATCACAACTCCAAATAGAATGACATAATAGAGCAATAAGAGATGTGACGCCCCACCTCTATACTCACGCTAGCCAAGGATACTACGGAGTAATGCCGTCGACTAGCACGAAGAATAAGGCCGTTAAGGAGCGACCATCCATGTAATTTCTTTGTGCGAGCACCAATACGACAGATAAAATTATAACTTTTCATTTCCAGAGGAAATCCGACATACCGATACAAACTCAAAGCTACTACGCAGTGGCTATGTGGTCTTCGAAAACAAATATAGAAATAAGCATGACATAAATCAGTCACAGAAGTTCATATCACAAAGGCGGAAACAGATATGAATACAACACATGAAAGTGTACATCAGAGTAGTGGTCAAATAAGATCCACGATATCGCAAAGGAATAGATACAAGGGCTAGACAAAAATATGTATACATCAAGGAGTTTCTATCTCGAATGTGTACAAAACAAAAACTACTAATCTAAAGTAGTTAGCCAAAAATCAGGCGATAGTCCTTGGTAAGAAGTCAAGAGGAAGCACCTGTAACATCTCGGTCTGACCCGAGTATTATTTAAGAAGAAAATAATAAACGGATCAGTCTAGCTATAATTATCAGGTAAAATGAGATATAAGAAGAGATATGATAAACCGTATGATAACAAAAATGTCATACTACGACAAATATACATTAAATAACAACAAAAATCATACAATATCTCAAGAAATCTCGAAGCACTAAAAAGAATGTCATATTCTTTATTTTATTCACTAAACCGCAAATATTGACAAACATATCAATGCCAATCGTAAAAGTTGTTGAAACACGAATTCACCAATACACAAATATTGATAAAGCTTATCAATGTAAATCACGAAATTGGTGGAACACAAATTCTAGAAATCGATCAATAGAAATCCAGAAATCACAAAAAGGGGAAAAGAGGCCTATCACAAGACGGGAGCATTAAAACTCATCAACACGTGTATCACAAAACGGAATGCTATTCCATGGTTGCTAACCATTAATTTTGAACCGAAGCTCCACAAAAACGACCCGAAGACCTTTGAGCCGAAGCTCCACTAAAACCGTCCGAAGACCATGGGTCGCTACCCCACCAAGTCGAAGCTCCACTAAAAACGGGGTTTAGTCTCCCTCGCAGACAAAGAGACATCGCACATTGCTAGTCTAAATCACAAATTGATCATCATTGATCGATAAGTGTAAATTACACTAAGCTAGTAAATATATGAGTTTAGCTTCATGTCCCATAACCACTAGCTTAACTTAAATATTTACGAACAAATTGTAGATCTCCACTCGAAAATTGTCATTAGATTCAATTGAACAAGTCCAAGAATTAACCAAAGAAGTAAACGTAAGCGTTTCATACCACTTGTTTTACTAAGCCGTTTAATTAGATTTCTCATACGGATGAGGTAAAGGTTTGTATATACTAATAGATTGGAAAACGGTTTAAGAAACGAGCTTTGTAATGAAATAGTGTTGAAATCGTTTTTGATGAAAGAGTTTTGATATTTACTACTAGTATAGAAAACCTTTATATTTTTAAAGTGACAAATCACAAAAATGATTGTAGAACAATCAATCACCAAAATTCACATTCGAAGACGAGAATTAACGCAGCGGATATAACGGATGACAACGAAATGAAGATTTCGTGTCAAACTAATCGATGAAACGATTAGGTGAAACAATATAAATCGATGGATTGAAAATACCCAAATGCCCAAATCCGTTGATCTCAAGAGATACCGGATTCTAGCTATCTCCAACACGTTGATCGCGCACGATACCTTGTTAAAAGATCTACGATCCTTCTACGTTGATCTCGCGCACGAGATTCCGTGAATCGGCTTCAAATCTGTTGATTCGAGTGCACTCGAATAACCGAAAATGGAGAAAGGATACAACGCTCAACTTCCAATTTTAAAGAGGCATAAAGCACTCAAACAAAAGTTTGTTCAAAATCAACCAACCCAAATGATACAACTCACCCGCTATTTATAGGCTTTTCACACAGCAACACACGACTTAACATAGGTCGTCAATGACCTAACAAACAGAACATAACATAATACAACACAAATAAAACACGACTTACGACTGACAGTCAAGTAACTTGGTAAGGTCGTAGCTCGTAGACAGGCGTCATTTCCTGTATCACTGTATCTTCTTTCCTCTGATTCTCGTTAGGTCGTAAGTCGCTAGGTCGTTCGCGTCTTAAGAAACCCGAGCGACCTAAAGCCATAGATCCATCATCTGAGCGACTTAAAGCATTGGGGCGACTTGTCTCATGATGCGCTGCATCATCCTCCCCGGGTTGACAAGAATTCGACCCTGTATTCATACTTTCCTCTTCTTCAAGATGCTAATTCCCGTGATATGGCATCAAGTATTTGACGTTAAAAATGTCGGGAGTATGGACATCATCCGGTAATTTCAACCGATAAGCATTATCAACGATCTTCTTCAAGATTTCTACTGGACCAATCTTTCGAGCTTTCAACTTATTGTAAGTTCCAATTGGAAAATGATCTTTCGTCAATACTGCGTAAACAAAATCACCTTCTTTGAAGTCCACACTCCTTCGCTTCTTATCTGCCAGTTGCTTATACTTCTCATTTGACTTAAGCAATCGTTCATGAACAATCCTGTGGCACTCCTGCAATTCATTCACGAAATCACAAGCTCGTTTAATAACCCCTTTCTAAAATGGAACTATCGACAAATCCAACGGTCCCTTCGGAATTGCTGAATATACCACTTGAAATGGACTAAATCCAGTACTTCGATTAACTGCATGATTATGTGCGAATTCCGCCTGATACAATTTCACATCCCAGCTCTTTAAATTATCTTTCACAAGAAATCTCAACAAGTTTCCCAAAGATCTGTTCACCACTTCCATTTGCCCATCTGTTTGCGGATGATAGGCTCTACTAAATTCAGCCTAGTTCCAACCATCTTCCACAAACTCAACCAAAAATGACTTAGAAATCGAGTATCCCAGTCCGAAACTATGGTTTCAGGTAGCTCATGTAGTCGATAAACCTCTTTGAAAAATAATTGAGCAACACGGACTGCATCAGCTGTCTTCTTACACGATATGAAATGTGCCATCTTCGAAAATCTATCCACCACAACATATATAGAATCATTCCCTCGTTGTGTTCTTGGCAAACCCAAAACAAAGTCCATGCTAATATCAACCCATGGTCTAGTAGGCACGGGCATTGGCATATACAGTCCTGCATTCGTAGCTGTCCCTTTGGAAACTTGACATATGTGACATCTCTCCACAAATCTTTCAACTTCTTTCCTTATGGAAGGCCAAAAATATGATTGAGAAATCAACTGCAAAGTACGATCTCTTCCCACATGACCTTCTTCATGTAATTCTTTTACAATCTTCATTCGCAAACTGCACTATGGTATACACAAACGATTTCCTTTAAATAGAAAACCATCTACCAACACATATTCATCGGTCTTCCATTTCTTGACTTCATCTACAATCTTCACAAAGTAAGGATCCTCAACAAATAATTCTGGCAAAACATCAAACCCCATCACTTCAACTCTAATCGTCGTCAACAAAATGATTCCTTCTACTCAATGCATCTGCCACATGGTTTGTAACTCCCGACTTATGCTTTACTACAAATGTAAACTGTTGCAAGTATGTGATCCATGAAGCATGCCTGGCTGCAACCTTATCCTGACCTTGCAAATGTTTCAAGGCTTCATGATCAGTATACAACACAAACTCTTTATGAAACAAATAGTGTCTCCAATGTTTTATGGCTTGGACAATAGCATAGAATTCCACGTCATAAGTATTATATCTCATCTTTGCCCCCGAAAGCTTCTCACTGAAATAAGCAATTGGACGACGCCTCTGACTTAATACCCCTCCAATTCCAACTTTAGATGCGTCAGTATGTAATTCAAACAACAACTGAAAATCCGGAAAAACTAGAATTGGTGCTGATGTCAAAAGTTCCTTGATTCGCTCAAAAGCAAATCCTGCTTCCTTTGACCATGAAAACTGCTTGCCCTTCATACAATTAGTAATAAGTGCCATCACGCTACTGAAATGTGGAATAAACCTTCGGTATAATGATGCTAAACCATGGAAACTTCTAACTTCAGATATAGTCCTGGGCTGTGGTCAATTTCTGATTGCTTCAACTTTACTTTGATCCACCTGGATACCTTCCTTGGACAATACATATCCCAAAAACAAAACACTATGCGTCATGAACACGCATTTCTTTGTAGCTGCATAAAATTGCTTCTGACGAAGTATCATCAACACTTCCCGCAAATGTAGTAGATGTTCTTCGATGCTCCCACTGTATATCAATATATCATCAAAGTATACCACTACGAACTTTCCAATAAATGGTCGAAAGATCTGATTCATCACTCACATAAAAGTACTCGGTGCATTCGAAAGACCAAACGGCATGACCAACCACTCATACAATCCTTCCCGTGTCTTGAATGCTGTCTTCCATTCATCACTTGGTCGAATTCGAATCTGATGATATCCACTCTTCAGATCAATCTTTGAAAAGATAGTAGCACCACTCAGCTGATCTAACAAGTCATCCTATCTTGGCATTGGAAATCTGTACCTCACTGTAATCTTGTTTAGCGCCCGACTATCTGCACACATTCTCTAAGTTCCATCCTTCTTCGGCACTAACAAACCTGGTACTGCACAAGGACTTACACTTTCTTGTACGCGCCCTTGTTCAAGTAACTCCTCCACCTGCCTTCTCAACTCTTCGTGCTCCTTTGGACTCATTCTGTAATGTGGTCTATGCGGTAACACAGATCCCGGAACAAGATCAATCTGGTGTTGTATGTCTCTCAACGGTGGTAACTCTGTTGGCAATTCTTCAAGAAATACATCTTCAAACTCCTTCAATACTGGCTTAACTTCTTCAGGAATTTCAACCGCTTCACTACTTTCACGTCCAATCAATAGAAATACTTCAGGCTCATCCTCCATTTCCTTGACAAATTCCTTCAAAGATAACAGAGTCTTTAGTTCTTCAATCTCCTCCAACTTGTTCTCACCTTGTTGTCGCTGTTTAGGAACTAAAGTGATTTTTGTGCCCTCGAACATGAAACTATAGCAGTTAGTCCTCCCATCATGTTGCACAGCTCTGTCTTATTGCCACGGTCTCCCCAACAACAAATGACATACATCCATATCCATAACATCACACCAAATTTCATCTTTATACTTCTTTCCGATGGAAAAAGTTACACAAGCTCTTCGACCAACCTTCACTTCCCCACCTTTCCTCAACCAAGCTAACTTGTAGGGTTTGGGATGCTTCTCTGTCTTTAACGCCAACTTCTTCACAACTTCTGTAGAAATGATGTTATCACAGCTTCCCGCATCGATGACAAACTTGCAAACCCTTCCCAAGATAGTGCACGTTGACTGGAAAATATTACTCCTCAACTAACTAGTCTCCTCTTTCTACTTTGGCGTCAAGCAAGATCTCCTCATCATTAAATTACAACCCTCATCTCCTGACAATAATTCTTCTTCATCCTCAACTTGTGGTAAATTTGAACATTCTACTTCTGCATCCTCATCCTCAACCTCAGCAACCATTACTCGCTTCTTAGGCTTCAGGCATTAATTGCTTTTATGATCAAACTCCTGACAGTTATAACACTTGAAATTGTTGTTGACCTTGGTCTTAGCAACTTCATTGACAATCGGTTTACTAACAGCCTTGGAAACATTAGTATTGCTACTAGTCCCCTTCACTTGATTGTTGGAATTTGAAAACACACCACCTCCTCTTCTACCTTGCTTCTCCCAAGCTAGAGCCTTCTGGTGTGCTTCAGCAACGGATCTTGGATCAAACATATTCACTATATCCTGAATTTGCATTCTCAACCCTCCAACAAATCTAGCTGTCAATTGTTCCTCTCTCTCCATGATATCATTTCTGGCAATCAGTTGATAAAACTCACATACATAATCATTTACCGACTTTGTCCCCTGTCTCAAATTCTGTAAGCGCTGATACATAAGAGACTGATAATTATAAGGCAAAAAAGTAGCCTTCATCAACTTCTTCATCTTCTCCCATGAAACTATCTTCGACTTTCCCATCATTTCCCTTGTAAGTTTAGTTTGTTGCCACCATGCCATAGCTCTTCCCCTCAATCGTGTAGCAACCAACTTAACTCGACGATGCTCGGTACTTCCTTAAAGTCAAAAATTTCTTCAACATTTGATAACCAATCCAGAAATTCTTCCGCAATCATTCCTCCTTTAAATTCTGGAATCTCTGTTTTCATCCCCGACTCCCATTTACCATCATCTTCTACATCCTAATAGTGATTTCGTACTTGGTCTCGATCTCGATAAATAACACTACCTCTACCACCATCTTCATCATAATCAAATGTACTTCGGTATCGATCTCGACCATCAACATCTCTTCGATCATGCATATCTCTTCTACTATGTCTTTCAGCGTCACGATATGGCTCATCTCCAAACTCACATGGAGTTCTTCTCTCTTTATTTCTGTACTCATGGTAATCTCGTCTCATTGAAACTGATGATTATCTTCTTTCTCTACAAGATTGTGGTGACACCCTCCTCGCTTCCGCAACCGATGGCGAAACTCTGTTTCCTCCATGGTTCGAGATTGGTGACCTTCTCCTTTGACTTTGATTCAAGTCATTCATCAATTTCTCTAACTTTCCAATACCTTCATCGAATTTTTCATTGATACGTTGTTCCATTTGCTCAGCTTCTTGTCTATGATACACATCTTCAACATTCTGAAAACGGTTAGCACGTCTCGGCGGCATAATTATCAAACAGCAATCTTCAAACACACACTTCAACCAAACTTTGAGTCGAATTCAACTTAGCTCGGCTCGGCTGAAACTGTCACTCTCGGCCTTGATTCCAACTTCAACTCACGGCCTTGATCTACAAAAATGATGCACGCCTCTACTTATAGCTCGGATCTAACTTCAACACTTCAACACTTCAAATCTTCTCCCAATAGGCTCGGCTTAGCTATGATTGGCTAAGTCTAGCCCTGATACCAAACTGACGCAGCGGATATAACAGATGACAACGAAATGAAGATTTCGTGTCAAACTAATCGATGAAACGATTAGGTGAAACAATATAAATCGATGGATTGAAAATACCCAAATGCCCAAATCCGTTGATCTCAAGAGATACCGGATTCTAGCTATCTCCAACACGTTGATCGCGCACGATACCGTGTTAAATGATCTACGATTCTTCTACGTTGATCTCGCGCACGAGATTCCGTGAATCGGCTTCAAATCCGTTGATTCGAGCGCACTCGAATAACCGAAAATGGAGAAAGGAGGCAACGCTCAACTTCCAATTTTAAAGAGGCACAAAGCACTCAAACAAAAGTTTATTCAAAATCAACCAACCCAAATGATACAACTCACCCGCTATTTATAGGCTTTTCACACAACAACACACGACTTAACATAGGTCGTCAACGACCTAACAAACAGAACACAACATAATACAACACAAATAGAACACGACTTACGACTTACAGGTACTTGCGACCTAACCTCAACGACCTAACATATTTACAACACAGTAGTTTAAACGACTTAAAAATCAGCGGCTTAAGCTTCAGATATATCTTCACGCGACCTAACTTGAGCGACTTTGCTTCATGTGACTTAAAACTTGAGCGACATAAGAAACTTCTCGCGACTCAAGAAATAGCTTCTGAAACATCTAGAGCGACTTATCTTCTGGAGCGACTTAAGAAGGTCATTCGCGACCTAAGGACAACTCGCGACCTACTGGAAATCATGTAACTTGGTAAGGTCGTAGCTCGTAGACAGGCGGCATTTCCTGTATCACTGTATCTTCCTTCCTCTGATTCTCGTTAGGTCGTAAGTTGCTAGGTCGTTCGCGCCTTAAGAAACCCGAGCGACCTAAAGCCATAGATCCATCATATGAGCGACTTAAAGCATAGGGGCGACTTGTCTCATGATGCGCTGCATCAAGAATAAAATCCAAAGAAACCGATACTGAATCCATCAAAATGGATATTCCTAAAAATTCCGATATAAAAGTCATCAAGGTCAATAATAAATGATAATCAACAAATCAGATAATCACGAATCGATATAATTGGAATTCTCAAGCAAAATAGGCAAATAGAGCCTAGACAGCAGATTCAGATGTCTAAAATCAAGGATTCAGACGTCTGAATCTGGAAAATAAAAATCTTCCAGAACATATATTCAGACGTCTGAACCATAGATTTCAGACGTCTGAAAATGGCATTTTAAGCCTATTTTCTTTCTAGTTGCATTCGAGCCAATTCAGACGTCTGGAAGTTTGGATTCAGACGTTTGAATGCCGGGGAATAAAAATTCCCAGTATAATATTCAGACGTTTGAAAATACAAATTCAGACGTCTGAAAACTGAATCTCAGGCATTCCCTGAACCTAGGCCAAAGATGGCCAAACGATTATCGGGAGCAATCGGACGAGCATCGACGACTAAGGATTTATACCAAGCGACAACCCAGGCTCTTCGATACGCCTCGAATATCAATGTCCAAATATCCATAATAGGATTTCATAAAATTAGACCAAAACACCAAAAGTTGGAATATTCACCAAATCAATTCAAATCAAAAGCAAATGCACATGAATAAGTGTTAGGAATTCATACCTAACAATCAAAGATAGATATAGACTAAGATGTGAGATAAAAATCTCACCTTTAAACCCAAATCAATGAAGAAGAAGCTTTTAAAACAAGCTAAGATCAATTCCTCTTCAATATCAACTCAAGAAGCTTCAATCAATAGCTTCTCTTGAATTATGGAGCTAGAACTTGAATTTGCAAATGGAAACTAGGGCTTAGGATTTTCTAATTCTTTTTCTGTTCCCCCATTTTTTATGAAGCTTGAATGTATTAGGAAATTATGAAGGAAGCAAGAGAAGAGGGTTGGAGCTACGTCGATAAGTGGGGTTAATGGGCTAAAACGCAACCCAAAGCCCTAAGTGAAAAGTAGCAAAATTCTACTATCTCCAAACATATCGAAGTTTATACTCAAAAAGGTCGCAAACGTCATTTTGAACTCAATGGAAGTGGTCTCGATTCCTAATTCGACCGTTTACAAAAAGTAGGTTTTCGGACTAAAATCCGACGAGCGATGAAATATTTAAATATACAATCGATAAATATGCGGGTTGTAGATCATATGCCAAAGGTCTTCAAGGGAATAGAGTGATAGTGATCTCCAAACTAAGCACCTTGAGATCCCAAGCTTCCAAAATATCTTCAAGGTAAAAGCTCCCAAAAACCGATAGTCTCCAAACCAAAATACAGCTAATGCCAAAATACGAAAAACCTGCTACTAGGCTGCCCAGGTAGAAATGGTGGGCACTCAGAGTTTAGAAAGGAAACAATAATATCCGGGTCAGTCATGGGACTGATGTGAGTAAACAAAAGCAGTTGCTTTCAAATAGAACAGATTCATACAAGAAAAACCTGTATGCTTTTGGAAAATGAAACTACCATAAGACCTCCCGCCACACACACACACAATGCAATCACAGAATTGGAGGAGATATCTTCTTATGATAGTCAAATATGCTTGATACAGAAAGATTCTTTGATATTATTAGTAGTACATAGTGTAGAAAGTCATTTCGAAAGTATAATATCAATCCTTGCCAGCATACAACATTTCGTCGTATGCCTACTATAGCTACCATGTTTTGTGGCAGGTTACCGCCACGCTGCATGGCAGGTTATACAACTAAAACCGTACAGGGTTCGTATGGTTTCTTTGGATTTTCAACAAATGGTCAGGCTAAGGAACTTCCTACTGCCACATGGGTACGCCTCTGGCGGGACGTCCCGAGAACTTAACCAGTTCTCTGCCAACACATGGCCGGGTTAACTAGGTAACTACTACACGACTATGCCATTCCTCGGTCCTTTGGGACCTTTATCCGAGGGCCCTCCATCACAAAGCAACAACCACATAGTAGATGAGATTGAAGCAACCACATAGGCAAGTATCTGGTCTCCATACCATGATACCACCTTTTTCCATAAGAAAATGACATACCCAAAAGGGCGCGACCCTCATAACCTTGCCACATCTTTCTTGTTTCGACCATTTCCGGGGTGTGAGGTCCGATGAGGTCTCGTCCACAAAGCTACGCTTTACACGAAAGCCATGCTTTGATCACAAATGATCAACAAATGATCATCAATATATAGCAGCACTTAGCATGCCACACTGCCAAGTTGGGAGTATATCGCTGATAACCTTCAACTACATAACCTCTGAGCTCGTACATCTCAGAGAAGGGTGTTAAGCTAAGAGAATAAATTCTCCGCCACCAACAGATATGTATTTGAAAGAAATCGGCTTTATAACTCAAAGTGTAGTGTCAAACACACAACCATACAAGTCTGTTCCGGGTTCGAACAGAACCGAAGGCACTTCGTCCAATAAAGGAAGAAGCCCTTGCAAATCCGGGCATCCACAATCCCGATCGGACTTCCCATCACTTAGGAAATCCCTATACCGAAGCAACTCAGTGCAAAGACAATCGATAGGTTATCCCAACATTTTCGAAGACACCCGGTCTTCACCACCATCTTCAAATGCTACCCATTTCGTCGAATCAGTATTCAGAATGGGTTATATGACACAAAGGTCCTCTCCAGGCTAATCCGAATAGTGAGCGCTCAAATTTTAAAAACATGTGGGTGTATCAATTACAAGGATTCACATTCAGGGTTCGATGTGGGTTTCGAATAACAAACTGAAATCCAACTCCCTGTCGCATCGAAGTTTAAATGCCGTTTTACGGGCAAAAGGGTTTTCACATACATATAAGAACATATCACATTCATTACAAAGCAATCACAGTATCACAAAAGAAATATCAATCCAGTACAGAATATTTGATGGTAGTCAATCATCTTTGATTAAGGTGATTGTGATTAAAGTGAATTAACCGTATAATTATCTTTATTAATTATTTTAAATCAATGTTTAATTTCACTTAATTATGAATTAATTTAATCTTAATTGGCTTAATTAATTAATTTTTAATTTATTATTTTAATTTATTAATTCTTAGTTGTTAACTAATTTAGTTTAAATTACTTTTATTCATTGACTATTCTTTAATTGATTAATTATTTATTTATAAAATCATTACAAAACATTAATTGTTAATTACTATTTCAAAATAAATTTGGTTTAAAGTTAACACTTTGATATTTGCTTTACTTTTAAATTTTTATTAAGTTAAATTTTAAAACAACTTTTATAAAATTTAAAATATTCTTGAACTTCATAAATTTTAAATAATTGATTCAATATCATTTACCTCCAATTCCATTTACAACTATCATTAATTTTTTCAGATTTTTTTTACTTGTTTTCCAAAATTTAATTAAAACTGGGTTTTGCTGTTTTTATTGATGAACCCGGGGCTTCCTCGAGTTGTACCCGAGGGAAATACCACCCAGCTTCGAGTTTTTACCAAAATTGACCCATGTGACATTTTTTACAAAAAAAATTGTTTAAGTTTTTAAACAACCCGATATAACGCTTAATTTACACGAGGCTCACTTCGAGTTATTTCCTCAATCCCTCGCGTTGCTCTTCGTGTTACCCTTTCCTTCTCCCCAACCCATCAGGACAGACACCCCCACCTCCACATGCACGTGCACGACCAAAATCGTTGCCTTTGGTCGAAGCTGCGGCCACCAACGAGTCGACTACCATCCCCCAAAACACCACAAGTACCCAGAATTTGAAAAGGATTTGAAAACGAGAATCGAGACATTTCGACCAAAAACCCATCAGAACCATCATCAGTAAAACGTCTCACGCCACCTCCTCTGACCGTTATCGGTCACCAAATTTGGACCGAAGCTCCATACACGTGCTACGCCGCGATTGGACCCATTGCTACGCAGTCCGATCACCCCTAGATGGCGCAACATCATCATTTCGACCATGAACAGAAAAAGGTTCTTAAACCCTAGTTTGATCTCGACTCACAAATTTAAGGTTTTAAAATTTATACTCGTACTTTCTGGAGATCTCGCACGTTTAATCTAACTCTGACGATGAACTCGAGACCCACCATTGTTTGGATCACCAGAATTGGTCAAAAGTTCACTTCCTGTTCAACTTCCATTTCCCAGAGAAATGTTCAATGAAAATTTTAAATTTTTGTTTCTAATATCATCATTTTTGAAGGAGATTCAAATGATATTACTAAAAAAAGAATTTGTGATGTTCAAATTTTTTACTTATTGGGATGGTGACAATGTTTTGCATTTTCCAGGAAGAAAACTATATAAAATTTGCTTTAATTCATTACTGAAATAAAATGCAGGTTTAAACAATAATTTTAACTTGTTTACATTCCTTTTCAGAAGTAAAGAGGAAGAGAGTGATTTAGATTTTTTATGTGTTACTCTGTAAACCAAAATTCAGATGTTACTGTGTTTTTTTCTTCTTCTTTTTAATTTCCAGTAAAAACCACAAACTTGGTTTGATTTGTTTCTGAAACATGGTGCAAGTTTAAACACAAAACTCCAACTTGTTTACTGAAACATAATGAATAACCAACCATAGTTTATCATTCAGATCAAATAGAGATTGAGGGAAAGAAGGGGTTTTACAGGCTTTAATATCCTGAAGCTAAAACAGGGATTTCATTCTTGTATAATCAACATGCACAAGCCAAAAATTCATTCACATACTCAAGATTCTTGCATGAAAACCAAAGTTTAAACTTTCCTAATCGTTCAAGCATTCACACAGCAACAAAGATTGAAAAAAAAACAGGAGTTTACTCACCTTATTTTCAGAAGTTCCTGACATTTTTCAAAACAGAGATGAAGGACTGTAACTATTCTTCTTTTCCTACTTTAAAGTTTGGGGTTTTAGATCTTCAAATTATAAATGGGAATCTTTGCTTATACTCTGTCATGTTCATTTACTTAAGTCATTAATAACAGTAGCTTTTATTTTACTTACAGTTGAATGACAGAGAAGTTTCTTTTTTATTTCTTTTCTGCAACTAGAAAACACTACACCAAAAAGGTGTATTTGTAATGAATATGGTCGTTACAAATGAAATTTATAACAAATATAGTCGTGAGCGGTACAGGCATGAGGTATGTCGTTACAAATATTTATAACGGCCTCTACCCGTTATTAGATATATCACTTACCAACGGACTTTGTCGTTAGAAATCTAAACTTCTGTAACGAAAAAGTTTGTTATTAGTTGCATCGGTTTGTAACGGGTATTTTCCGTTACTTAGTTTCCCCTTTCATGGTAGAAGAAAGGGTTGTCATTCTAAATTATCACGACCTTGTCCGTTACAAATTTCATCATTAGTAACGCACCTGTTCGTTACAAATTTCATCAATAGTAACGACTACGCTCGTTATAAATTTCGTCTTTAGTAACGAATATTTTCGTTACAGCTTCCAAACCATGTAGAGCTGCATTTTTGCTAGCATTTACACTACAGAATTGTCTATTATAATATAGTGGGTACATACATATCAAAAATTACAGAATTTCGATACCAATAAGCAATTACGCATCCAAACATACAACTTAAATTGCACAAATATTTGATAACAAATTAAAGGAAAATTCGAAATTTCACAAGTTCATCATACATAACTAAAGAGTATGAAATCAAAATATTACAAGTTCTAACATTACTTCAAAATAAATTCTAGATCCTACAAACAATGAACACGACACTCATGCCAAATAACAAAACCTCCATCAATTATATCAAATAGCTTGTAATTACCATTTCGTGGTGCTTCATAAATAGGTGCTTCTGGATCAAACACTTTCTCCACCCATACAACTCTTTCCCCCATTCATCACCTCTCTATGGTGGCACATTTTCTTTGTCCCAAGATGGCCCTTAGTAACCTCTTTCAACTCTTCTGACAATAAGACTACAGATTGCCTATCTCTTGTGGAAGATCCAATAGCACCATTGGATTGAATACCCAAGCTAGCTCTAGGACTATCATGCTGACTGTTGGAAGCAACTTCATTTCTTGGTGTTGCATTCCCTCAAAACTGATTCATAAATTGTAACAAACTTTGTTGCATACTCATCATAGTCGCATGCATCGATCTAAATTCTTCGGTTAGTCTATTTTGATTGTTCTCCATCTTTGCTTTCCATTTTCTATCTTTATCTTCCTTGAAATTAGCTATTGCTTTTGATGCTTGTGTAAGCTTCATTTGCTTCATAGTCGATGTAGAGCTAATTGCACGACAATAATTTTTTCTTTTCTCTTTTCCAAACACTTCAGCAATGGGATCATTCTCAAAATCTTCGAAACTTCTACTTCCATTGCTACCATTGACACTAGAGTTTTCCTTTTGTCTTTCCTCCGTTGCTTCAACTAATGCCTGCATATTACCCAAATAAATTATAAACAAAAGTTGAACTTGAAAATATTTTGCATATTAAATAAAGTAAAAGTATAAACTAAAGAATATACTATCAATATCTTGCATATTGGTTGATAGAAAATGATGAACATGTGAATACTGTAAAAAAAAAATTCTTGTCAAATTATGAATACTGTAAAACAAAATATGGAGGAGATAAACTATAATGCCTAAGATAAACTATAAAAGCAAGTTCAATCATATAAACAACTTTTTCCTATGGGAATATGAACTATAGTGGTATGACAATGAATGATCTAAATCGCAATTTGGAAAATGCACGACATAGTGATATTTTCAAGCAGGAACAATTCACAGTGATACAAGACATGATCCTTTATCAAACTCACTCAAGAAATACAAAGAATCAGCTGCATTGTCCCCTACCAATCCAAAAATAATAAAGTCCCAACAAAATCCCCACATAAAATCAATAAACTCTGTTTTCAATTTTTTCACCCCACTAACAACTATTGCTGAACAAAATTCAAACATCTATATGGAACCAAACACATGCAACTCGACAAATATTCCCTCCTGACCACTTATACACAATCAATCAAATTCCCTCCTCTAAAATAAATTGAAACATCCCCCAATCTACAGCCATCTCTCCCCTACCCTTCGAATACATCACCTCAAAGCCGGACATGCACACAGTCACATCAGACTTACATACACCTTCAGATCCATCTTCATAAGCACAAATACCAAGATCTTTTCAACAAATCCACATTGGTTCCACAAAACCAGTGAGTACCCCCTTCCTCCTTTTAACTTCGTCTACACTTACACTAGATCAACCTCACCATACATGCACATATGGTAAATCTCCTCTTACCATATATCAACCTACCACACTCAACAAAAGTTACTTCAGTATGGTACAAACTTCTCATGTGCAATTATCAACTCCACATCTACCTGCTATAGCATTTACAATCACCACCATTTCCCTATATCTTCACCTGGCTCCACCTAATCATATCCCTCTCCCACCTCCTCCTCCTAACCAAATACCCCCTCCTCAACACCCACCCATACAACTACAAATAGGAAAAAGCATAGGAAAGCTTTCGATAATGATGGTGATGACCTTAACAATGGTCTTAACTTCAATCCTGATGAAGCTGCCCCTCACACCAATAATGCAAACTCAAACGACTCATCTTCCTCCTCCAAGCACACTAGAAATGACCCTGCTTCCTTACACTCCCCACTACCAATATGAATCTGCACAACATAGCTTTTTGGAACATAATATGAACTATAATCGATAGCCTGGTTTCCTCAGCCCAGCAAAACTCAGTTCAGGTTTTCCTCCCAAACAGAGCAACAAAATCATCTTAACTACTTTAACAGTAGAAAAACACACTCATACTTAACATAAACCAACACCGTTTAAATAAACCTTATATTACGTTTTAAGATGAACCATTACTTGTCATGATAAATGGAATTAGCACCTCTTACGTTTCAATTTTACATTAACCATGCAGCCATTTTTTTCAGGCTTAAATGTGTAAATCTTACATGAACAATCATATATGAATCTTTTATGACAAAGAAAGCATAATCTAAAAAGCAAGACCATACTAATTATAGTTCGATACTGCTTGCAAGGGGTGGGGTTCTACCTATATGCTCTCTGCAAATATATCTCAATAAGTGCTTCTATTATACTATACATATATGCTCTTCCAACATCAATAATATTGATTGTCATACGTAAATCAAAGCTCTATCTAACGTAAAATACATACAAGCTGCCCAATGTATGAATATGGCATATCATCAAACATTATTTAAGCTCTATCTATCTAACGTAAATTGGTTTTCCTATCTTTGCTAGCTGTTAGATAGTTTGCTTATTCATTTATTTTTCCAATTAGCAGATATTATTTTCTGGCATTAATCATTCAAATTTGGGGTAGTTTATAATTTTGTAAATGTAGATAATGATGCTAATTCTCAAGTCTGATCCCGTATACAAAAAATGATAAAACTTTTTGCAGCTAAAAATATGATATGATTGAACTAACTAAACTAATATAACTGATATAGAACAAATAACCATGGGATGTTCTGTCCTGGATACCGATACAGTCTTGAATAGATGTTGAAGTACTTACAAAAATTTTGGCAGCACATGAAATCACCTTTCCCATTTTTCTACCTGTATGAGCCACTTTCCATGCCACTGTACGTGTGATTTCTGTCCTGGATTCTCAGTTGCCTGCATTTGAATAATTTCATAAAGTATATTTTTGTCACTGAAATATTAACCTAAAAAATGTTTTTACATACCAATTCTTCATATAGTCTAAGATAAGGTTTCCTTCCTAATGTATGAGTTAGAGTAATTTTGGCCATGTTTCCGGAATTTGTCTTGCATTGTTTCATTTTCTTGTCACTATATTCGATGTCAACAAACTTCTGCCACCATACTTTATCAACGTCATCAGGACAACTATTAAGTGCAACATGTTTAGGCAAGAGTTGTCCTTCTTTTTTGAGGAATCTCTGACGTACCGTTGCTTTGAATGTTCGATAACGTTGTGAAAACTTCTTCTCCAATATTGGTCTAGCTACCATGGGGTCGATATTCAAGTCAAACTCTTTCTGTTGAAATAAAAAAATCAAATAACAATGTCAATTTTTTGTTATTCAATGGAGAAAATATGAAAAATGGATGGAGCAGACAGTGGTTTGTATTGAATGAGAGACCTGAAAAGTTAATGACTTTATTTGATCTTTAAACTTTTAGCATCATCAATATTTTAAACATAATTTGGTTCCTAACCTGAAAAGTTAAGACAGTTAAAGACACAACAGCTAAACAAAAAGGGCAAGAGTACAAAAAAACAAGTTGTAGATGAACCAGACAAAACAGATTCAAGCATAATGAAGTATAAACAGTTACGAATAAACAGTTAAATATATTACGAATAAACAGTTACGTACCATTAGTGCTTTCCACAAGCTATCTTTGAAAACAGCATCTACATCATTCCATCCTTCATAACCAATCGGAATGAGAGAACGAAGCAAAACACCACAGCGAGAGGCCCATTTTTTTGCATCACTGCCTTTTTCACCTTCTAAGTCCACAATTAATGAGTACTTTTTATTTGGAAGGGGAGGAGGAACATCAACTTCCTCTGCGTCATTTGTATGTAGTGACGTGGCATTACAATTGCCTGACATTCTACAATGCAAATAATTTAAAGACGATGAATGCATATTAAAGCATAAAAGAAAATTTGTAGGATAATGGCTCATCCAAGATGGAGAACATAGCAAAAGCTTAATCCATGTTTATTTATTATTCATACCAATTCATATTTGTAAAAGGTATCAATTATACACAAAAAGATTAAATCATAGCATTAATATGATGCGTTTAAGACAAGTGTAATAACTTCAAAAATATTCAACAATAGAGAAACATACCCAAGTGTATAGCAATCAATACAACATTGTAACAAGTAAACAAAATAATTATTGTTCAATCAAGTGTGTCTATTTTGATTCGATACATTTCAACAATGCAGTTAAATTAGGCTGCTCCTTCAAAATAGATTAAAAGCTCATTGGCATCTCATAATCATCTATGCTATCAGCCATGCGCTTAGGCGAGTGTTGTACGATGGACCAATTAGGATCATGCCTGTCGCTTATGTAAAAGACTTGACTTGCTTCGGACGATAGAATGACGGGCTCGTCATATTTTCCACTACCGCTTTTCAATTTCCTTAGATTCACCATTAACAAATTGGAGTCACTACAAATCTTACAGCTATTTGATTTATTTGCTACATTGATCCAATCACAGTAGAATACTACATGTTGAGATTCATAATAATCAACTTCAATAATCTCTTTGATAACACCATACCACATAGTATCATCATCCATAGGATTTAAATCTTTCGCACTTGCAACAAATTTTGTAATCGCATTCATGCAAATACCACTATTTTGGGTTAATAATGTGTTATCATAATGTTGTGGAGAGAATATATAACCATTGATTCTATACTTAAGATGAGTTCTAGCTTCCCATTGTGGTCCACTAACATAATGCCACAACATTGAATCCATGCTTTTTCTTCAATTAGCTGTTAAATCCACTGAAATATATTAAACACTATTATTTTTATTATTAAACTATGAACTAGGAAGCAAGTTCGACAAACCTTATTGTGCAACCAATCAATAAATTCAGATTGTACTATCACTTCCGCCTTTATTTGTAGTCTATTTTTACCACGCTGAGCATCTTCTAAGGATAACCGATACTCGCTACAAATTATAAGTAACATTCTCAATAAATATAATGTTATACCTTACGAAATGCACAAAAAATACAAACCTATAATAATCATCCAGATCTGGTATGACAATTCTGAAAAGTATCCATCTTCGAACCTGCGTACGTTTCACACTAGATAACTTGATATTTTTGCCTTCCATAATTGAACATTCGTATATATCATTGTCGTTCTCATCCAAAAATGACGCTTGTGTAGAACTATGATTACCCATACGTGGATTTGGCATATATTCCATTGCATATCTAATAGATTCTGAAACAAGATACGCTTCG
The DNA here is from genome assembly GCA_030765085.1 of Allium cepa. Classification (NCBI taxonomy): domain Eukaryota; kingdom Viridiplantae; phylum Streptophyta; class Magnoliopsida; order Asparagales; family Amaryllidaceae; genus Allium; species Allium cepa. Next base: position 906,461,502 of record CM060938.1, on the reverse strand, counting down.
GAAATTGAGCCTTCCATATATCGCTTGTTACTTGGTATGTTCTTACACTCCTTCATAGCTCTAGTCAAGAAACAAAAAAAAACCTTATATATATATTTTTAAATATAAAACAAGTAATTTTATAAAGATGTATCGTACCTGTCAAATGGATACATCCATATATAATTAAAAAGTCCACAAAGTAATGCTTGATCAACTAAATGCAACATTAGATGTGTGCTTATATCAAAGAAGTGAGCAGGAAAGTAGTGAACCAACACATAACACCTCTGAAATCATATCTTTAGCAGCTTGGACATGCTCTCGAACTAAAACCTTTGAACAAATAATTTTGAAGTATAAACATACTTGCAAAATTGCATGTCATAAGTCGCGACATTTTGATAGGCATGTTGAACCATGATTGGAAGAAAATATTGAAGAATGATATGATAATCATATGATTTTCTAATGCTCAAGCTAGGTGGTTGAACGTTGACTAAATTGCCTATCTTTGTCGAAAAGCATGATGGAAGCTTTGCACCTTTTAAGACTTGGCAGCATTGAATTTTGTATGTCTTATCAAATGAAAACTTGGAAGATTGTTTCCTATCAAAAAATAAGTTAATAAGATGCTCCACTACATTCTTTTAGTATGCATCATATCAATCGTATGTCGCACTTTATGACTACTCCAATACTCTAAGGTAAAAAGAATCGACTTCTTATACCACACTGGTCTTTCTTCATTGTCATTCTCATTTACAAAATGATCTTCATCACCATCATCAAATTCTTTACGTTTTTTTACCCGGTACATATTTGATATGAGCAAGCTTTTCCAAAAGTGCCGATCCTACCAATCGTGTGGGAGGTTCCTTATGCTCTACATCTTTGTACCATCCATATTTCAATGCTCTATGTGGATGACCATTATTCAAAAATCTTCTATACTTTGTATAAACAATCTTATTACCAATACGTTCTGACTCGGTCTCCGTAGCACAAACCAGACATGCTTTGTAACCATGTGTCACACAATCAGATAAATTTTCAAATGCTGGTAAGTCATGAATTCCCTCAAAAGCATCACTTTCAGTGTAAATTGCTCTTTCTTATCCATGTCAAATGAAGGCACTCCTATCCAAAGCTGCTTTAACTCATCCATAAGAGGTTCTAAGTATACATCAATGTCTTGGCTTGGTGCTCTAGGTCCTAGAATCAACAAACATAATATTTGAGAATCAGGTTTCATACATAATGAAGGGGGAAAATTATATGGGATCATGTACATGGGCCAACAATTATAACTATTAGATTGAGCTCCACTAGGATTAAATCCATCAGTAGCAATGCCAAGCCAAACATTTCTTCCTTTCGTAGCAAAATCCGGCCATCTATCTCTAAGCGATCTCCATTCAGCCGAATCAATAGGATGGCGCATGGAGTCCCAAGAAGGCTTTGCTTCACTATGCCATAACATTTTTTGGGCTATCCAAGGCACATTGTACAACCTAGTTAATTTAGGAACAATGGGAAAATATTTCAAAACTTTTCTTGGTTGTTTTGTGACTTCGACTATTTTCCCATGTTCTTTAACTTTAAATCTCGAAGTATTACACTGCGGACATTCCAATGCATCTTCATACCCCTTCCAAAATAATATACAATCATTTTCACAAGCATGTATTCCTTTTACATTCATTCCTAGATCTTTTAATATATTTTTCATTGTAGGGTACTTATCGGGTAGTGTATTTTTCTTTGGAAGCCATAGTTTCAACCTCTTCAACAACTCGGTCATACTGTTTCCTGACCAGTTGAGTTCTTTTTTCAAGCCATGAAGCTCTATGAGGACACTTAATGTTGTAAGACCATCTTCACAAGAAGGATATAATTTTTCACTTGCTTTTCTTTTGTATTCATTATACTTTTTTTCATGGTTTCCACCAAAAGTTGCTTGTGTACCATGAGATAATCCATATACATCATCAACAAGATTTCCAAGACCACCTTCTATTGGGTTTTCCTCTTGAAATTGATGAGACATGAAATCATCATTGACAACATGGGGTGTAGGATTGACCATTACTTCAATGTTATTACTTTCTCCATGAAAAAACCATTCATCGTATGCTGGATCCATACCATAAAGAATTAAGTGCTTCTCAACTATTTCAAAAGCAATTTTTTAGAATTTCTACACTTTATACAAGGACAATAGCATATTTCGAAATCAGGTGGTGAATGACGCTTCACGAAATTCATAAAATATCGAACACCTTGTATATATTCGTTTGTGTTCCTATGTCGAATTCTGATCCAATTTCTCGAGGTAGGTTCTGACATTAGCAAAAACTCGTGGATCACCTAATTCATTATGAAAATAAAGATTATTGATTCAATGTCGTTTCTTATATGAATGGAGCAAAAGCACATATAATAAAATATTACGGCAAAAAATGACACAACGATTCAAATTCAGTCAAAGTTCTCAAAATAAGATTCAAATTCAGAATTACCATTGTATACACATTTATATTTCTGGTAAAATATTATAATTTATACATTTAAAACAGCCATTTTGCATCTACCTTGTTTTTAGCATAATTTAGATCATTTCACACAAGCATTCTTATTCCTTGTTATTCTACCTTGCTCTTATCTAGAATGTTGAGTTGTTTTTTGCATTATTCTCTGTTTAGCATAATTTTAAACTGTTACACAACTTTCAAACATCATTTCTAAGCTATTACCCTACCATGCTCTTATCATTAAGGAAAGGGAGTTTCCTATTCATTGTTCCATATTTTATGACAGTGTACTTATTCTGTAATTTATACATCAACTTTAGTATAGCAGGGATCCAGCAATTACTATGTGGCAACAAATGGACAATGATATAAAAAACTATCACTAACTAAAGCTATAATTTGAAGTGTAATGGCATGAAAATTAAAGAGCTGATACTAAATTGTAGAAATAACAAAGAACTGAAAATGAAACAAAGAACTAAACAGAATTGAATAGTTGGAAGTGTAATTGCATGTAGATAACAAGCATAAAATGAAAAACTACAGCTAGAAAAGAAAAATGAAGAACTAAACTAAGATTAACTAACCAAAGCTAGGCTATGAACAAGAATTAAAGTAAAGAGTCTAAAGACTAGTACTGGAATTGCTAGAAACAGGAAATCAAATTGACGTGAATTATAACACCAGATTTTTCTTTTTCTCTCTCTCTCTCTCTTTTACAATGCAACAACAGTCCCTATTTATACACTTTGATTACAACCCTATTTTTGATATTAGAAAATTTTATGACATTTTTGATTATATAAAATAAAAAGGTTTTCAACAATATGCTTCTAGGCGTATATTTATTGCAGCATAATAAGAAGTAGTAGAACTTCTATCTTGAGCAATTCTTTATTATTACATTTTAGACTACCTTCGAACTTCTATCTTGAGCAATTCGTTAGTAATTCTGGGCAACTTTCTTAAGATATCTTGATCAACTATCCATTTTGGGAAAAAATAAAAAATTAATTGATATAACGATTATGTCAGCAAATATTTTCTGAACTATACATTTCAAAAAGTGGCACGTAGAATTTTCATGCGTCGAGACTAAATAATAGTTTAATGGAAGATTAAATCTGAATGAGCATTCTGAATTTTGCTTTACGATAGCAATTTACACTTTTTTCTTGGTTAAAATTGTATGTTTCACCAAAATTTTCCGTAATAAGGTTATGAAAAGGCATTATCCTCTTTAACCAAATGTCTTTGTGGTGAACATTCAAGGAGGGGTGCTGACTGAGGAATGAATGTACATTATGATGTGTTATACACGTCTTTTCATCATACCATTATCTCTACATCCAAATGAGCATTGACCTCATGACCTTTTCATTTATACCTGTTATCTATTATTCATGAAATGAAACGATACATTCGCTCTGCATTTCTTTCACACTGACTTCATCTCTCCTTCATTTTCTAGACCTGCTATTTGTTTGATGCAAGGCCCATATATTTCGGTGCTCTTAAGTGGGCTACTATAATCAGAATATATATATATATATTTGGTGACTGTCGTGGTCCACTAAACTAATTCAAAGAAAACACTAAACTTGGTTGTGTGATGACTGTTAGCAAAGTCATATTACAAGGCTCAAAATACCAAGGCCCGTGAGATATGCACAATGTGTTGATCGACACCATTCAGTTTTGCAGTTTCCATTCTCCATTGTACAATTATAATACTGCAATAAATATATGCCTCGAAGTCATTACACTTCTTCTACTACTTCTCACTGAAAAAATATTTTTGATGAGAAATATTTAGTATTACCAGCACCTTGCTACTTTGGACGTATCCATGTAAATCAACCCCTTAATCCAAAAAATATCATCAGACGCTCAAGTGATATCCTCACTCATCTACCTATCTTTCATCAAGTTGACTAGTTACACTTCAAGCCACTTACTTAACATGGGACCATACGGCGTTCTCATCATTTCACCCCAATCTAACACATGATGCATACATATCAGTACAGATCTAAATTGCAGTAGATCAATATCATAATTCAATATTGCAACTGAAAGCATCACCACTTACTTAAATATTTTCCCAGTTCTCTAAAAGATCATGGAAATTCACATCTATGCCTAAATAACTCAGCAACGACGTATAAAACTTCAAATTATATTATTACTTCACAGCACCATATGCAGTTTGCAATTTCACATTCTGAAAGTCTTCAATTTACAACTCATTCTATTTATTTCTGCCAGTATCTTTGTGTGTATAAATAGGTGGAGACATTTGTTCACGTTATACAATCGGCATGACATATATGTCCTAGTTTCTACTATAGCAAATATTGGAAATTCCCCTAACCCAAGTTTCCTAATCTACACTAAATCTGGATAGAGCAATTATAGACATTTCATACAAAGAACATAGTGAATTCACGGTGTTATTACCATTAGTTATAACTAATATCAATGTGGGGGTGCAGATTAGCTGTCTTCTTTTGTATTCACAATTTTCCTTTCATATGATTTGATATGGCATGGAAAATGTACACATAATTTAACCTGTACTTGTTCTTTTATGTCCTAGTTTCTACAATAGTAAAATTTGTTTGTTTTGTATCAATATAGACCTTTAAAGTAGATAGATTAATCTCTAGTTCAAAATTAGAGTAAGGATGCTCTGGTTACTTTTAAGTCCACTAAATCATGATTCTAATAGCCTACTCAGATGCCCTGGTACAGCTAAAATATGCTAATCTTTAGAACCTAAAGTGTAAGTGCCTGATTAAAAATGCATTATTATACTGTATTTTGCTATTAAGAATGTTGTAACAACCCTATTTTTGATATTAGAAAATTTTAGTTATAATAAAATACTCGAATTTGATTTCTGATAATTAGCATTTTGGAGATAAGATTCAACTAATTAAAGTTTATTTAATAATAGATTTTTGTTTCAACAAATTGAACTGATTAATAAAATAAATTTCAGAAGATAAATTAAACTGGATACTATACATGAAAAATCATTTTATGCAAAATCTAATTCAAGGTTCTCGCATATAAGAAATTTTATAATGTTTAAAACTTTGTTAGGCATGTTCGTCATTGACAGTTGCTTAAAATTTCGTACTCCCATAAACCATCAACGACTATAATGTGCTTTCTGCTATCAATTCGAATTAATCAGAAACCATCAACTAATGGTAGTTAGCTTTATCAACGAATGTTATAGTGGACAATAAAGCACAATAAAGCTAAATCCAAGTCAGAAACCATCCTTGATACAAAATTATTTGTTCGAAGGTTTTGTGTAATCCAAGTCAAAAACCGAATCGAATTACTAGAAAGCACAATAAAGCTAAATCCAAGTCAGAATTCCCATTAAATCGAATGTCCAAAATTAAAATGCAATCAAGAAATAAGCGAAGAAATCAAAACGTTTTGATAGTTCAAAATCAAGCAACTAATAGTAGGAAATCAACAGATTTTAATAACTAAAAGCGTTGATACCTTTAGTTGATTTAGCCCTTGATTTTGCTTGAGAAGGTTTTGCGATTAGAAAAGTAAAAGCGATCCTGAAGCGCGAATTTGGGGAGGAAATGGGGATTTGGCGGAAAGTGAAAATAATTTGGAGATTTGGCGGCCAAAGAAAGTGGGAAGCGTAATGAGCTTAAGCGTTGTGAGTCCAGATGTTATTTTCCATTTTTTACCCTTTTATTTTCAATTTATTTTCATTTTTACCAAATTTATAACGGTGTAAAGCAGTGATAAACTATTTATAGCTCCTTTTACAATGGCTTTGAAAGTTTTATAACAGGATTTAAGTGTTATTATTTTATAACGACATTTGATTGTTAGTAATTCAGAAATATTTTTATTGGGAATTTCATGTTTTGGTGTAGTGAAACCAAAAGTAGATTAAAGCTTTGATATTGATTTTTCTCCTGCAACAGATGGATTAAATTGATTAATTCCTGCTTTAAATGTTGTTTAGCAACCTCGAATTCAAAAATAATAATTCACTTGCCTTTAAAATTATTTCCAGAAATTACCGCATTAGCAAAAACCTGAAGCCCCCCATGTTCAAGCTAGTCTGCAATTTTTTGAACTTTGTTTGTTAAAACTTGATTTAAAAATCATAATTTTATTAGCTATAAAGTTTTAAAAACTTACATGAGAGATGTAGCACACTTCAGCTTAAAACTTTAAGATGATTCTCAGATTTTTCTTTCTTTTGAATTGAAATGAAGATAGGCAGTTTTCTTTTTTCTGAACTTTTTTTCTTGCTTGAGTGTTGGAGTTAAGATTGCAAAATCTTTTTGGTTACTCAACTTCAGAGTTTTGGAGGTTTAAAAATTTGAATTTGGAAGCCGAAAGGTTTTTCTGAAATTTTTTATTTGATCATTTTATTAAGGTATTGATGTTTTCATGCCATTTGTTAAAAGATATCATAAGCTCTAGATTTTGTTAATTATTCTACTCTATCTTCCATGTGAATGTTTATTTACATTTGTTATCTTTTACAAGACAAAAGAACTTTGTAAACTTTATTTCTATATTATATACACTTTATAAATAAATGTATTCCTTCATTCATTTGTGTGTGTGTGTGTGTATGTATGTGTACAATGTTAAAAGAATTTAACCAATATTTACATTACATAAGTTACATCTTAATGATTTTAAATGCTACTAATTTTTAAAACATTTATTTTAAATTTAAATTCAAACTTCAATTTTAAACTTGAAATATAGACATTCATGTCCATTTGTATATTCACACTTATCTTGAACAAATTTAAATTAAAATTCAAATATGTATTCAATTTTACTCATATATGTAATATACATATATATAAGATTTTTAAATTTAAATGACTTTTTAAAACATTCATTATTTCAATATTTTAAACTCAAAATAAAATTGGAATTTTATTGATATATTATTTTCATTTATTTAATTTGTTTAAGATTTTTTTCAATTTATTTTCAAATTAAACCCCAAGAGTTTAAATATATTATTTATTTTAATTGATAATTTTGGGACGTTACAGATATCCCCTCCTGAAGAAAATTTCATCCTCAAAATTAAAAGAGAGAGAAAAACAAACAAAGAATATATGAATTCAGAAAGAATAAGGAAATGACTTACCAGCCTAAGCTGAGATATCCACTCTGCAATTGGGATAGGATTTCTGCATATTATCTTCAGTTTCCCAAGTGCAGTCCTTTGGATCGCCACTCCACTGAACTTTAACTAGCTTCACAATCCTCAATTGCTTTTCTTCTCTATCAAAAATCTTTATTGGTTCTCTTTTAACTGCTAAATTGGGAGTGATGTCCAGATCCTGTTGAGTAGCTTCTTCAATAATACTATCCGGATCGTGCACATACTTCCGAAGGTTAGAAATGTGGAATACATCATGCACACCCGATAACCAGCTAGGCAACTACACCCAATAGGCTAGAGAACCAATCCTCTCCAGAATAGGAAAAGGACTAATATATCGTGGTGTTAGCTTGCCGGTCTTCCCAAACCTCAATACACCCCGCATAGGCGATACTTTAAGAAAGACAGAGTCCCTAATCTGGAATTCCAAATCCCTTCTTCTACGATCATAATAACTCTTTTGACGACTCTAAGCTGTCCTCAATTTCTTCCGAATAGAATCAACTTTCTCAGTGGCTTCTTTAATCATATCCGGTCCAAGGACGAGTCTATCACCTACCTCAATCCAGCATGCCGGTGACCGATACGGACGACCATACAAAGCCTCAAAAGGTGCCATCTCTATACTGGCCTGATAGCTATTGTTATATGAGAACTCGACCAGATGCAAATGGTCCTCCCAGGAACCACCAAAATCAAGTATTCAAGCTCGCAATAGGTCCTCTAAGATTCGGTTGATCCTCCCAGTCTTCCCATCAGACTATGGGTGATAAGCAGTGCTGAAATTCAGCTTTTTTCCCAATGCGTCATGAAATGCCTCCCAAAATCTACTAGTGAAGATCGGATCACGATCACTCACTATGCTGCTAGGAATGCCATGGAGACGGACAATTTCTTTCGCATATAATTCGGCTAAACTTGTAGCCGTGCGGATAAATTTCACTGGCAAGAAGTAAGCTGTCTTAGTCAAACGGTCCACAATGACCCAAATTCCTTCATTGCCCTTTCGAGTACGAGGCAAACCGTAGATGAAATCCATCGATACTTGGTCCCATTTCCACTTGGGTACCTCTAAAGGCTGAAGTAAACCCTGCATTTTCTTCTGATCGCTTTTGATTTGTTGGCAAGTAGCACAACGACTCACATAAATAGATATGTCCCTTTTCATCGTCTTCCACCAGAAAGTTCTTTTGATACCATGATACATTTTATTAACTCCTGGATGGATGCAAAGTTTAGATTTGTGACATTCATCCAAAACTTCATGTTTCAGATCAGGGAAGTTTGGGACACATATTCTGCCTTTCATCCTTATAACTTCATTATCATCAATTGCAAAACTAAAATCTTCACCTCGACGAATTCTTTTACAAATTCCATGAAGTAATTGGCCTTCTTTTTGCTTGCTGGCAATCTTTTCAAGGAGAGTAGGAGTAACAACAAGATATGCAAGAACAGCATGCCTCCTACTTAAAGCATCGACAACTACATTGGTTTTTCCGGGCGTATATTGGATATCTAGGTCATAAGATGCCAGAAATTCCAACCAACGTGGTTGTCGCAAATTCAGATCTTTCTGGGTGAAGAGATATTTCAAAGATTTGTGGTTGTTGAATAATTCGAATTTTTCACCTAGAAATAAAGAGAGTTCAATAAGTATATTTGTTAAGTTAGGTTAAATTGAATTCGTAGATTGTTAAGAAAGCTGAAAGGATTCTTACCCAAAAGATAATGTCGCCATATTTTTAAAGCGAAGATAACAGCTAGAAGCTACAAATCATGGGTTGAATAATTTCTTTCATGAGGAAATAATTGTCTACTCACGTAGGCAATCACCTTCCCATTCTGCATCAATACTGCACCCAAGCCTTCACAACAAGCATCGGTATAAACAGATAAACCCTGAATCCCGTTGATAATAGCGAGAACATGAGCGGTGCTTAATCTCTTCTTCAACGCCTCAAAAGCTTCGTCACATTTTGGAGTCCAATTGAACTTTGCATTCTTCATTGTTAGCTTGGTCAACGGACTAGCTAACTTCGAAAAGCCCTAAACAAACTTCCGATAATAACCTGTTAAACCCGAAAAGCTTCAAACTTCCTTTGAGGTAGTAGGTCTCCTCCAATCAAGAATAGCGGAAACTTTGCTAGGATCAATAGAAATTCCTTCTTCATTAATAATATGGCCATGAAATTTGACTTCTTTGACCCAGAAATGGCATTTGGAAAATTTTGCATATAGAATATTTCTCCTCAATATCTCCAAAACGATCCTAAGGTGTTCGGCATGCTCCTCTTCGGTCTTGGAATAGACCAAAATATCGTCAATAAGTACGAGCACAAATTTATTCAATACATCCCGAAACACACGAGTCATAAGGTCTACGAAGTATGCTGGGGCATTGGTTAGCCCGAAAGGCATGACTAACCATTCGTAGAACATATTGGGACCCGTGAAAGCTGTCAAATGAACACAGTCTTCGGCGATTCGTAGTTGATGGAACCCTTGAGCAAGATCCATCTTCGAGAAGAAACAAGCACCGTGCAACTGATCAAATAAATCATCAATTCTAGGTAGAGGGAATTTATTCTTGAGAGTCTGCTTATTGAGATCGCGGTAATCTACACACAATCTCAAAGATTCGTCCGATTTAGCAACAAATACGACTGCGGAACCCCATTTAGAAACACTGGGTTGAATAAACCCTTTTGCTAGTAGATCATCAGTTTGTTGAACCAATTCAACCCTTTCCCTGGGTGCCATCCTATGACTTGCATGAACGACAAGACGAGCATTGGGTGTTAGGAACCGATTGATGATGTTTTGATGACAACAACCTTATATAGTTATTATACTTTACTTTATAAAATATATACTAACATTTTCATATAGATATATATATATATATATATATATATATGTATGTATGTATGTATGTATATATGTATATAGGAAGTATATGCAGGTATCATCGAAGACTGATCAGTATAAAGACTCAAGCATCAAAGATTCAAGATTCAAGACTCTAGAGAATCAAGATTTCAAGATCTCAAGATAAGTGTCTAGCATTTTGTTAAAACTTCATAATAGCACTCTCATCTTTCTTCCAATTTTCTTTTGGGATGGAACCCAATTTCTATCGAAACCAGTGGCTTACAAACCCACGACAAGTAGCTTACAAACCTACGACAAGTGGCTTACAAACCCATGAAAATCAAAATCATTTAAACTACTTTGTACAAGTTCTCGAGTCCTATGGAGGAGCTCTGTAGGAAGGTTCTTGCAATTTCAGTTTGAATAGATTTTTCAAGATGTTTTTAAATTTGTTTTCAAAATATATTAGCTTTCAAAATCATGCTTTAAAAATGTATTCAAACTTTGTTTTAGCCTTGAAATATTCCTCTATTCTGATTTTAAAAAAACTTCTATTTTTAAAACATCAAAACTTATTCTGATTTTAAATATTACTTATATAATTGACGGTCTATATCAATTATATATATATATTTAAAATAATGTTTTATATTCATTCTCTATGTCAAAATGTTGTTTAAACACTTTACTTTGCTTCAGAGAAGTTTCAACTTGTTTTAAATTCAAATGCTTTTACAAAACGACATCTCTACAATTTTGAACTGAGGGATGTCGACATAAGGGGATACCCCATGTCGACATGGTGGCCGTTGGATTCAAAATTCAACTTTTCAAAAGAAGTGTCCATTCGTTCGAAAACCTTTCGCCAATGGTTATGACTGTTGTGCATCTATATAAAGGCTTCCAAAATGAATTTTTTTAACAACTATTCTCTCAATTTCTTCACTCCTTCTTCTCCACCATTCCATATCCATAAAACTTCATATTTTCAAGGTCGTGCCATCATTCTACCAAATTCTCAATAGGAAATCATTTAGATACTCTCTCTATTTGATTCTCCATCATTCTACTAAAGATCAAAGTGCTATTCAGAGTTATAGGATTAATTTGTATTCAAAAAGTCCATAGAGTCTATCCATTCAAAAGGATTGTTATTAAGAAGTATTAGGGTGATCTTGTGTCCCGTAAATCAAGAGAGTTTACCCCAGACTTGGAGATAGGAGGGTTCCTCAAGGCCTTAGAAATTGAGGGTTGTAATTTGGATATTGGCTTATAAAAATCTGTACAAGGATATTGCCTTGGTGCAGGACTGGATGTAGGAGGATTCCGAACCAGTATAAAATCCGGTGTGTTCTTTCCTTTTACTTTCTTTACTTTACTATTTGCATTTGTTATATGTTCTGTGATCATTCTGTGTTAGAATTCTGTTTAGATTTGTGTTGAAAGTTTTAATTTAGTCATATAGTTCATATATTCTTTAAAACACTATTCACCCCCCCTCTAGTGTTATTTCTGCCTTAGGATCCTTAATCCGCATCCCCAATAATTGGTATCAGAGCGAGGTTTTCATTATTTTCATAATCTGAAATTTTGAAAAGTTTTAATGGCACAACACACTAATAATGTCACTCCTGTCACCACTACTTCTGTCAACACAAGCACTAACACTAGTTCATTTGTAGAGGGTCAGTCTACTGTCAGACCACTACTTTTTAATGGTAGTAATTATGCATATTAGGCATGTAGGATGAAAATTTATTTACAATCCATAAGTTTAGATACTTGGAATATGACACAAACTGAATATGTTGAACCAACTACTAATTTTGCCCAGTGGACTACTGAGGAAAAGACAGTTGCACAAAACAATTCTAAGGCTATGAATATACTATTTTGTTCACTAGATAGGAATGAGTTTAATAGAGTCTCTGTTTTTAAGTCTGCATTTGAAATCTGGAAAACTTTGCAAGTAACTCATGAAGGAACAAGCAAAGTTAAACAGACTAAAATTTCCATATTAACTAACCAGTTTGAATTGTTTAAAATGCATGAAAATGAGTCCATTTCCGACATGTATTGTCGATTTCAAGATATTGTACATTCATTGATTGCTTTAGGAAAGGGTTTCTCAGAAGAAGATCAAGTCAGAAAGATACTCAATTCACTCACTCTAGAATGGGATCAAAAGACACTTACTATTGAAGAGGCAAATGATGTTAGTCAAATGAAGATCGAAGAGTTAATCGGTAATCTAATGTCTTATGAAGTTCAACTACAAGGGAGAAAAGAATCTAAGGCAACGGAAAAGAAATCGATCGCATTCAAAGCAACAACTGGAGATTCAGAACAAGAGAGTGATGAAGAAATTGCTTTCATGACCAGAAATTTCAAGAAATTTCTGAAGTATAGAAAGATGAATAACTTTAAAAGAAATGATCAAAGAAATTCCATAAATACTTCGGAGAACAATAATTACAACAACAACAACAATAATAATGGTGATAGATGCTATAACTGCAACAAAATAGGGCACTACAAGATGGATTGTCCATATCCAGACAAACAGACATTTCAACTAAATAACGAGCAACTAAGGAAAAGAAAGAAGGCATATGCAGTAACTCTTGATGATTCAGATTCATCCAGTGATGACGAGAAGAAAACTGATAATTCAAATCTGTACTTCACGGCTATTCTCGAATCGGAAGACGATCGGAGTTTGGATCTAAAAGTAGTTATTATTTAAACAAGATTCGGTATTCTGGGGAGCGTAACGTGAGAACAAACATACATAATTAAATCATATTAATAAAGAATAGACAAACCTTGCCCATGCATATCTCCTAGTGAGGTGCAAACCGTCCAGATACGGTCGGATGACCGCAATTCATGCAATCAAAAATCTCACTAGCAATAGCAGGATGAGTCATATATCAACCATATGTTTGCCATTTGATTCACTGCTGTTGCTAGGACTCAGACCTCATGCCTGGATTGACAATCCATACTCCTCATCTTCTTTATCAAGACTGCGATCCAAACCTAGCCTAGCTATTCTATGACACTCTGATGCAACATCCACAATAATTGAATCAAGCATATCTTCAAAAAGTTTATGGCATAGTTATATACAGAAAAACTCAACAGTTAGTTATATAAATGAAATAAATTAACTGCAAATATGATATATGATATCATATATACTTGCCAGCTTGTTAGTGGTAATGGAAGTTCTAAACTCCATGGAGACACTAGCACTGTACAACATGCGCATCTAGTTTCCTAGGGTGTTAGTCTAAAATTCTTTTTTTTTTGAAAACCCAGGAGAACCCAGCGAATCGGTAAACTCCTGAGGAGTGTATAGTAAAGCCGTCCGCTGATCCAAGCCCTCATACCTCCGGGTAAATTTATATAGGATAGGGAAGCGCATGGTAGGAATCGAACCCGAGTCTTTTTACTAGAATCCAGACCTCCTTTCCACTGCGCCGCACCCGCGGACTAGTCTAACATTCTAAAACAAAGGAAACAAGTATGAAAACATGGCTTGTTCCCAATCATACCAACCATGCTGATATGGTAAAGTTGTAGCAGGCTAATACATAGCGCATGATAGCAATACCGGTAAGATGAAGCAATACCGGATAGATAATACCTTTATTTCATTAAGTATACCGGGTTTATGTAAAAAAGTAATAAATATTATAAAAATCTAGTTCGGCTAGGGCAATCAATCTCCTAGGACCGGCCCTGGAACTAAGACACTGAACACCTCGGCAAAGTCGAACAAAGTAATTTACAGAATTGTAAATATATACTGAACGAAGGAATAACAATTTCTGTAAAAAAAAAATTGTACAATGCATCAGCAGGAAAATTCAATATTGAAAACTTACCAACATGATCGAATGTTGAAGCCAACTTCGCCCTTTGCCAAGTTCTCTAACGAACAATATTGAAAAATAGCATTCACACAATTCATTAAACCGAGAAAACAAATCCATCTACAAAATATGATTTCAAATGCAGATGAATAGATTCGCAAGTACCTGAATCATAGGCTTGCCAAGAATAGGAACAGGAGGCTCCCCCTCGAACCGGATGAAGCAAAACGGGCATAACTCTGGACCGAATCCTCCTGAAGCGGAGGAGGGCAACAGCCGCGTGGGCTCCAGCAGCCAATGCTATTGCGGTGCCACGAAGAAGGCCATGCACAGTCCATGCTTTTTTGGGTTCAGTGGATGAAGAAGATGATGAATCTGAAATACAGATCGTCATCGCTGTATTTTCCGACTGTTGGATGTGAATTTGTCTGAGGTTGGAAGGGCTTGGGATTTAAGGGATCTCCAATGGGTTCCGCCGCCCAGATTAAGGTTCCGCCGAGATGAGATTTGGGTTCCATTGAAATTGGGTTTTGAGGACGAGAGAGCACGGGAGGGTGAGAAACGGAAAAGGAGGAAATAATATTATAATACGGTGCTGTTTTGAAAGGGGAACCAATATATGCACGGAGCCAAAGCTTAATTAGCATTTGACGAATGGGACTTATGTTTGTTTTATTTCTCAAAATAGGAAGAAGAAGGAAAAAAAACGGTCTTTGGTGTTATAATATATATATATATATATATATATATATATATTATGAAGTGAATATGCTTGTAAATTGTTTTGTTTAGTGCCACATTGTGGGATAAGTTCAATCCTTACCTCTGAAGCCCTTATATAAAGTAGGCCACGTAATTTAAATAGACATCTATTCTTAAAAGTGAATAATATATCTTTTGTCTCTTTCCAATGGCTTCTATTTTTCTTTATTCTATAACACGTTATCAGCACGATTTATAGAAAAAAAAAATATGGATCTACAATTGTGATAATTCATGAAATCATATCTATTCTTTTCCAGATGCAATTATAGATCTCATAACGGTAAGTCATTTTTCTGATGATTTAATCTTCCAAATATTTTTTTTTATATCTCATTCCATTCTAGATCTACTTCTTTAGATCTGAATATGTTGTCATATTTTTTTTTTAATTTTATTATATTAGTCTTATAATTTTAGATCTTATATAGATCTAAACTTTGAGATCTGATTCTTATTTTGTTAGTTATTATATTTCAGATCTAATTTTTTTTTGCTATTTTTATGATCTTATTACATTGTAGATCTCAATATTATACTTATTTTTATGTTTTTTAGTTCATTTATTTTGGAATGCAAGTTTGAACTTGACAAAATTTTATATTGTTGATTAAAGCAAATTTTTTGAATTTGATTGTATTTAGTTTGGAGATGGATTTGAGAAATCAAACATGGTTGGTAAATGGGGTTTTCATTTTGAAAACTTTTTGATTTGATTTAGATTTGAATGAAGACTTTGGAAATTATTTTGATATATGATTTATATTTCTAGAAGAAATATTTTATTGTTTCTAAAAGAAATAAATATAAATATAATACGTATCTAGAAAATCGTATTAAGTGAATGGAAACATTAGTAAAAGCTTACATGATAAGCTTAATATCTTCCAATGTTTCCTTTAAAAAAAAAGGGGGAAAAGGAAATAATAATTGAGAACCTGCGGTTTCCATAAATCAGTAAATTACAAGTTTCCTCAAAATAAAGAACCAGAAGTTCTAACTAAAAAAAAAGGATTATATATCAAAACTCAAATATATAAATTTGAGATGTGAAGCTTTGAATTATTAGAAAATCTAATTCATATTTTGGTAAATTTCAATTGCAATCAAACCTGAAGTTTGATAATGAAAATCAAGTTGTACCATTTTGGATCTAAAGTACTAAACAAAGATTTTTTTTAAGTAAAATTGGAACCTGAAGTTCTAAAAATATTTGCCAATGGTATTAACTACTAAATCAAATAAATGTATAGAAACTTGTTCACTCCAGAAGTAGTGAAAATAATATATTAAAAAAAATCTCCAGAAGAGATTTGTTGATATATTTGATGTTTTTACTAAACCAAATAAATATATAGAAACATATCTACTCTTCTACTCTCTTTCTTTTTAATTAAAAATAAGGCATTCTAATAGGAAGTTTATTTCCTATTTTATTCCTTCTTCCATGCATCCAATCACTTTTCAAAAGGTAAAATATAATAGATCAAATATAATAGATCTGAAATAATCTTAATTTCCTAAATTTCTAAAATAACTTGTGTTGATTTGAAGATTTACATGTTTGTTTTGATATATTTGGTAACGAATTATGAAGATAGTTTTCTTATGAAAATAATAATGATTTGGATCTGAGATTTATAGTTATTTATGATTATGAATAATATGGATAGATCTGAGATAATTTTGTTTATTTAGAAATTCTGATTATTGGGAAATAAAGTTTCGCTTTAAGATATTCATTTTAATTTTATTATTGAGTAATATTGAACCTATATTTGAGATGAAATTGTGTTACTTTGAGTACTGTTTGTTCAATTGGTTCATATATTTATAATGAAATTATTTTGCTATGACAGTAGTTATATCCTGAACCACATAAAGGTTAATGGTAGTTATTTTTATCAGAAATGAATTAATTGCAAGTGTTATGGTAATAAATTAAATCATTTATTGTCATAAATGCATTGATTATTGTAAATTAAATGACGTTGTATGTTTGTGTTTGGAATAAGAATAGACGTACGATTTACTATTTGATGTACTTATTTTGACAAGTAATGTCTGTTATAACGGAAAAAATAGGTTTAACAACTCAAATGAATTATTTTAATAGAAGTTGTATAACTCAAAGTCCAAGGCCTGAAGTCTGGAATTATGAAAAGATTTTCTGACAAACTTTACAAGCTCGAATTCTTGTTAGTATTTTTTTTTTAATTTGTCAAAATGTACAAGCTTCTAAAAAAAAAGGCAGTTTACACAAATTTTGAGAACTCAAAGTTCATAATAAATTAGTGAACTTGAAGTTCATGAATTAGAAGCCCGAAGCTCTATTGAAATTGTGTAAAATGATAAGGTTGTACTTCTTGAAGAAGTTAAAGGAAAATAACATATTATCATATGTGATAATAATGCTGCTGTTATCCCATTTTTTGGTCAAAACTGGAATATCAATGTTGTGTGCATTTCCACCACGACCGGAACAAGAAGAAGCAAGCAAGCGTATATAAGTCTGGGATTTCACTAATGATTCGAGTACAAAAGTTCATTCGGTGAAGCCATGCGAGAGTCCATTCGACGGAACCACATTCGGCACGTAAGCCATTCGGTACTTTGGTAACAACAAACTCATTCGGCAATCCCAACTCCCTACCGAACCAAGTACACCCCTTCATTACCGGACCAGCCTCGCCTCCATCTCACCACCGGTTCAACCAATTGCCGGACCAAAACCCCGAGTCCAATGATGCCAATCCAAAGCTCCACTTCCATGCTCCACCGAACCACATGCCACCGAACCAGGTGACCACCGAACCACCTCACTGCCAGTACCACCGAACCAAGAGCAAGAGGGCTACCACCGGACCAAAATGAAGCCGAACCAACGTATCGCCGGACCGAATCAACTCCCCATCGAAGCACGGCCGAACCAAGGAACGCCGAACCAGATGTGCCAGGCCAGATTGCTTCGGCTCAGGTCCACCAGCAGCTATATACATCCAAGACCTCTACCCCCAGCCTCACTCTATAAATAGAGGGGCAGGGGTACAACAATGGGGGACAAGTTTGAGAGCTCAAGCACGGATAGAACTTTCAAACAACTTTCAGTTACTTGTAATCAAAGCTTTGTACTTGTAATC
Source organism: Allium cepa (assembly GCA_030765085.1). Lineage (NCBI taxonomy): Eukaryota > Viridiplantae > Streptophyta > Magnoliopsida > Asparagales > Amaryllidaceae > Allium > Allium cepa. The sequence goes on along the minus strand of CM060938.1, from coordinate 906,443,147 downwards.
TGAAGAGAAATGGAGAATAAGATATAAAGTGGATGTAGACACGTTCAGGCCGAACCACTATAAATCTGTGTGTCTTTTACAGTTTAGCCCCTGCTTTTTATATATTTGCATAAACCACCCAAATCACTAAAAACAACTTAAAATCAACTAAATCACACGACTTAGAGGTGTTTGCCCATTTTTTGCGCAAACATTTTTGATGCTTTCATTGAGAGCTGAACTCAGGAGAAATTGAATTTGAAGATCTAAGAGTTCAGATCTAAGAGCTATGACAAGACAAACGAGTAGGAGACAAAGGCCAGAGAGGAGTGAACACCAAGGAAATCAAGAAGCTTGGTTAGAAGCGAATCAGGCATCGATCCTGCATGGGGGCACCACACTTGGAGCATGTTAATCCAATCCCAGAGAGAGAGATAGAGGCCTTTGAGCAACCTGGTAAGGAATGAACGCTCAACCAGGGGGCAGGTAAAATTCCCTCATGAACTCGGGGGGCAAGTCGAAAACGATGAACAAGTCGCAAACCTCTCACTAGCACGGTTAAATCATTTACACATGTGAGCGATCGCGCACGATCCATAGGCGTGCTCTGAATGACTACTGACTGCACCGTAGTAAGAGTTTACACTTTGACACCCTCGCCTTGCTCCCGCTTTGACTTTGATTTGAACGTTCCTATCGTGGGACTCGTATGATTATTACTTTGATATTTGTAACTCCGTGAAAGGATTCACTTGCATGCCCGTTGGATCGTGAACGATCCACGAGCACCTTTTGTAGGCGATGAACTGCCAAAGTCTTTTGATTCAGAAACTCCCCCAAACATGAACTCCAGCAATCAAACGATCCAGAGACCCACTCGAACGTGAACCTGGTATCAACAATACCAAGCCCCCCGGGCATACTTATTCGCCTCCAACAGGCACACAAATGATCCAGGGACCCACTCGAACGTGAACCTGGTATCAACAACACAAAGCCCTCCCAGGCACGCTTTCTCGCCTCGAACGGCGCTCGACCGCGAACGGTCACAATCAGCCTCGAACGGCAAACGATCGCGCACGATCACAAATCGCCTCGAACGGCACCTGACCTCGAACAGTCACAACTCGCCTCGAACGGCACCCGACCTCAAACGGTCACAACTCGCCACGAACGGCACCCGACCTCGAACGGTCACAACTCGCCTCGAACGGCACCCGACCTCGAACGGTCACAACTCGCCTCGAACGGCACCCGACCTCGAACGGTCACCACTCGCCACGAACGGCACCCGACCTCGAACGGTCACCACTCGCCACGAATGGCACCCGACCTTGAACGGTCACAACCTGCCTCGAACAGGCACAACCCGCCTCGAACGGCACAACTCATCTTACCTCAAATGGCTCGATCGCGAACGGTCGTCATTTGAGGCCCGCCACTTGACCATGCACTGTCGCACTTTACCTCGAATGACTCGATCACGAACGATCGTCATTTGAAGTTAAGCGCTCGACCTCGAACGGTCACAAATCGCCTCGAACGGCACCCGACCTCGAACGGTCACAAATCGCCTCGAACGGCACCCGACCGCGAACGGTTACAACTCGCCTCGAACGGCACCCTACCTCGAACGGTCACAATTCGCCTCGAACGGCACCCGACTTCAAACAGTCACAATCTCGCCTCGAACGGCACAACTCATCTCGCCACAAATGGCTCGATCGCGAAAGGTCGCCATTTGAGGTCCACCCCCTGACCGCCAACAGTCGCACCTTACCACGAATGGCTCGATCTCGAACGATCGTCATTCGAAGTAAGGCACTTGACCGCGAACGGTCACATTCCATCTTTTGCCGCGAACGGCACCGGCCTTGAACGGTCACATTTCACCGAAGATGACTCGATCCCGAACGATCGACGCATGGATTTACACGCTTGACCGCGCACGGTCGCACTTCACCTCAAATAACTCGATCACGAACGATCGCCATTTGAAGTTAGGTGCTTGACCATGAACGGCCGAGCTTCATCCCAAATAGCTCGATCCCGAACGGTCGTCATTTGGGGCCATATAAAATATCAAGCTCTTTACAGGTTGTCAACAGGATATGAACATCCAGCTCATGGCATTACAAAACACGCCTTCCTATCGCAAGGCATGTTTTGGGGGGCAAAGTGTTATCCCATTTTTTGGTCAAAACTGGAATATCAATGTTGTGTGCGTTTCCACCACGACCGGAACAAGAAGAAGCAAGCAAGCGTATATAAGTCTGGGATTTCACTCATGATTCGAGTATAAAAGTTCATTCGGTGAAGCCATGCGAGAGTCCATTCGGCGGAACCACATTCGGCACGTAAGCCATTCGATACTTTGGTAACAACAAACTCATTCGGCATTCCCAACTCCCTGCCGAACCAAGTACACCCCTTCAATACCGAACCAGCCTCGCCTCCATCTCACTACCGGATCAACCAATTGCCGGTCCAAAACCCCGAGTCCAATGATGCCGATCCAAAGCTCCGCTTCCATGCTCCACCGAATCACATGCCACCGAACCAGGTGACCACCGAACCACCTCACTGCCAGTACCACCGAACCAAGAGCAAGAGGGCTACCACCGGACCAACATGACGCCGGACCAACGTATCGCCGGACCGAATCAACTCCCCATCGAAGCACGGCCGAACCAAGGAACGCCGAACCAGATGTGCCAGGCCAGATTGCTTCGGCCCAGGTCCACCAGCAGCTACATACATCCAAGACCTCTACCCCCAGCCTCACTCTATAAATAGAGGGGCAGGGGTACAACAATGGGGGACAAGTTTGAGAGCTCAAGCACAGATAGAACTTTCAAACAACTTTCAGTTACTTGTAATCAAAGCTTTGTAATTGTAATCTGAAGAGAAATGGAGAATAAGATATAAAGTGGATGTAGGCACGTTCAGGCCGAACCACTATAAATCTGTGTGTCTTTTACAGTTTAGCCCCTGCTTTTTATATATTTGCATAAACCACCCAAATCACTAAAAACAACATAAAATCAACTAAATCACACGACTTAGAGGTGTTTGCCCATTTTTTGTGCAAACAGCTGCATTCAAGAGATTACAAAAATCTCCAAATGAGTTATACCTTACCTTATATCTTAACATTTACACTATATTAACCAAATATCCTGAAGATATTATGTTATATGATATTTCAAACATCATTGGATGTGTGTGTAGATTAATCTCATGAAAAGATGTTTTGGAGATTTATTTATATTTATATTGCAAAATCTAACATCCCAGAAGAGATGTTTTGGAGATTTATTTGTATTTATATTGCAAAACGGCCGTGTCCTTCAAGCCGGTCTTGGACTTATACTCGAAATTCACCATGTTTAAGAAGGAATGGTTCTTCGTCAAGGACGACTCCGTTTCTTTTCGCCTTTTCACTTCTGGCTGTAAGTTGAATTCCATTCGTAATTTCTTTGTCCCGACTGCAATGCTTCTTCTTATGTGCTTTTATTTCTTGCTAGCGACAGGTGGCTTTGCGGTCGTGGAGAATGATCACCTTGTACAGATGGCTGCGGAGGTAGAGGCTATCTCAGGAAGGGATAGGTCGGCTTCTTACCTGATCAGGAATGCCACTCTCCTGGAGCACAACTTGATTCTGCCACGTCAATCTATGGTTAAGCAGAGAGATACAGCCGAGGAGAGGGCTGCTAAAGCTAAAGATGGGGCCACTGCGAAGAGTAGCAAGAGGAGACCTTTCTCGGTACCTCCAGTCGTCGGGGGGAAGAAACTTAAGAAGTCTGACGGACCCTCCCCTAGCACATGCCCAGATATTCCGGAGGAGGAAGGTGGAGAGGAGGAAAGAGGCGAGGAGGAGAGCGGAGGAGATGGAGAAGGTGAAGGACAGGGTGGTAGTGGTGCCGGGGCTTTGTCTTCTGAGCAGGCAAGGGAAATCCAAGAGTGGATGGATGATGCTTTCCGCCAGGCTTTTGAGGGGTTGGAGGAAGGATTAGCCTCGGTGGAGAAGGGGAAGAAGGCTAACAAGGCTGGGATTGGTGTCGATCCATCTTCTGAGGGTCCTCCAGCTAGGGTAACTCAAGGTGAATTCTTGACTTCTGCAGACTCCCTTTATGATAAGGACTTAGGAATATTTTACGGCCAGCTCCCGTCCTGGAATGAAATTAAGGACTTATTGCAGTACCCCACTCCCCCTCAGGGTTTGTAAAATAAATGTGTCTTCCCACTTCTTTTAGCTTGACATATTTCTTGAATTATCGATTAGTGTATGCTTGTAACATTTGTTCTTTATTCTAGGGGCAGGTGAGGTGGCTAAGACTTCAGATATTCGGCACCGCCTCGAACAATTCAAGCTCCTCAAAGCTTCTGCTAAACCAAAACCTCCGACTACTCGTTCTGGGGACGTAGTTGGCTACCGTTCTCTCCTCAGGGTTATTGAAGAAGATGTGCAAAAGAGGAAGAGGGGCCGATCTTTGTTTGAACCTTCTCCTGGCCCTCAGCCCCCAGTCCAGCCTATCCATGATATTACTGAGGAAGATACTGAGTTTATGCCCTCCCCACATCCGTCCGAAAATCCAACCGTCACCCCGATAGACCGCCCTGGTTTGGTTCGCAACCCATTTGTCGGCCACCCGGATCTGGACCCGAGTTCTCAGGACATTTCTTTTGACGAAGCCACGGGTGAGCATCTTCTTCCCCGCAATCCCATGGTACGGGTGCTTGATGAGGCTAAGTCCTTATATCTCGATTTGCTTACTACTCGGATTGTGACTATGGGGGATGAGGCCAAGGCAAACATCGATCGGGTGGCTGAAGAGACCAAGAAGTTAATGGAGCATCATGCTCGACTGGTCTAAGCTGGAGAGGAGATTGGGAGTGCCAACATCCGACTAAGGTTAATAGTTTCTGACCAGGCTAAGAAGCTTTCCGATCAGGCCATTCAGATTTCTCAGCACGAGGCAGCCTCCAGGCAATTGAAGGAGACTATGGAAAAGGCCAGTAGGGAAGAACTGCGAAAAATGGAGGCTGCCTGTAAGGGGCGGATTGACATGGCCATTGCAACGGTGGATGAGGTTCGGAATGCGGATCTCGAGCAGATTGAGGAGTTATCTGGGAGGCTTGAGGCCGCAGAGCTTGCTCAAGCCAAGCTGAAGGAGGAGATGGAGGCGATGCGGGCATCCCTTCAGGCTGACTGCTCGAGATACCGGTTGGAGAGAGACGCTGCTGTCGCACGGTTGTCAGCTTCCGAGGCCCGGATGAGGGAATTTGAGGAGAATGAGGGGATGATGGATGAGATGCTCCAGGACATGTACTTCCGTACCTGGAAGCAGGGTAACTTGTCCTGGATGGACGACTATCCCCGGGTCATGGCTAGGATATATCTTCGGGCCTTAGAGGAGGCTAAGTCTTATGCGGATAAGGAAGGTGGTGCGGCTTTCAAGATGGACGTGGTTACGGCCCAATTCACCAAGGAGGAGAAGGTGGCGGTTAAGGAGGGCATGCGGCTGCTCGCTGCTGAGGAGGTAGGCGTGCAGCTAGAGGATGATGATCAGGGAGCAGATGTTGGTAAGTCTTCCCTCTGAATCTTTTCTTAACCCGATTGCTTATCGTTTATCTAATAGATTCTTCTCCTGAATTGGACAGGTGGGACCTCTGGCCAGCATGCTGGGAGTTCTGACCCTGCGGTCAAGTAGATCCCGTAGGGCTAGCAGGATAGAGGCGGAGCCCTGCTGCAGCTGATTATTTTTTGGCCTACTTGGCATTCCAGTATATACTAGTTCCAAAACATTAGTGTACTTTTGGGTTGTGATTATGTCATCTGCAATGAATGACTTTATTTTTTGACATGTAATTTTATAACATAAACTGATTCTGCTATATTCGAATGCTTTTGTTGTTTTGATGTGTTGCATAAGAAATATAGCTACGCATATGTTTGCGATTCAATTGTGTCTGATGCCAAGTTTTTGTTTGAAATATGATTTTATATCTTGCAATGTCTGTGTGATGTGCGAATAAATTATGGTTACATAGTTATGTATAAGAGAAGAAAGTACCGCCCTTCAAGTTTTAGCTGTAGATGGTAGCTTTGAATGCCTTGCGTAACTGGATATAGAATGCAGCTGAGTGTCATGTCATCCAGTTGTGAGTTCCTATTTCCCTCGGCGGGCGTCTCCTATTTTGTGTCCTGTACTTTAGGGATCGTTACAGAGGATAGGAGGAAAGTTTTTATAAATAAAATGGAAATATAAGAAATAGTAAAACTTTCAATCACGGAAGGCCTTCGATGTGCTTAAGTTCGTGGCAAAAGGGTTTTGTAGTCACTTTCCCTAGCTATGGGTCTTGGAGACATTTGTCACCCATCTTATGCCTCTGCGGGGGGTTTTCTTTTTTACCACAGCCGCACTTAAGACACATCGGAGCCGAGATCGTGCACGGTAACTACCCAGGCCATTATGGCCCGTAATCGTGGATATTATTCGATTTACCGTGGCCGGCTAGCGTGGGTGCCGATCGTCAACCGTGAACTGCCCCTGGCTGGCCAAACCTTATGTTGGGGCTTATAATCGGTTCACGATTGTCGGCGAGCCGAACGCCGTAATGAGCTGCCAAGGCTATTTTCGGCCTCCTCGGTGGCTTATAATCGGCTCATTACAGTTGGCTTTAAGGGCAGTCGCGAGCAATGAGTTAACCCGCAGCAGAGGGATGCTGGAGCAAAAGTTTGTCTCATTGGCGAGTGCATAGAATCGTATAGTACCTGTTAGGTTTTGTCCAGGTGAAGCCGCGCTATGATGCGTCTTGAATGGAGATGCCATAGGATTTTGTTCAACAGAAAAGGATAAAGCTTAACAAGCAGCCAAGATATAAAGGAACAAGTTAAAAAGAGACAAGATTTTTAAAGTGGTTCGGCATGAAAATGCCTACGTCCACTGATTCTCTTTGTTAATTCACTTCATATGGGCAGTACAAGTTAAGAAAAGTATCGACGGAGGTGTCGGATGTTCCATGCCCTCTGGAACACCTTTCCGTCCACTGTTGACAAAATGTAAGCTCCGTTGTGGAGATCTTTATGAATTACATAGGGTCCGTCCCAGATTGGATCTAGTGCTCCGGGGCGCGCGAAGATCCGCTTGAGGACAAGATCTCCCTCTTGTAAGCTGCGGTGCTTGACATTGGAGTTGTATTGTGCTGCCACTTTTTGCTTGTGAGCTGCCGCTTTAAGTGCTGCATTATTTCTTCTCTCTTCAATTAGTCCAAAGACATGTGGAGGAGTTCTTCATTTTCTTCTGGGTTATAGTGGATCCTACGGTGGGAAGGCACTACAGTTTCAACTGGGAGCATGGACTCCGATCCGTATGCCAAAGAGAAAGGAGTATGCCCTGTTGATGTCTTGAAAGACGTGCGGTAGGCCCAAAGTGCCATAGGAAGTTCATCCACCCAAGCGCCTTTTGACTTTTCAAGCTTCTACTTGATTAGAGTTTTACGAATTTTGTTGACAGATTAGAATTGTACGTTTGCCTGGGGATAAGCCACTGATGAGAAGCTTTTGTGAATTCCGTGCTCTTGGCACCAGTCGGCGAACTCCTCGCTGTCAAACTGAAGTCCATTGTCCGATATGATTTTGAGCGGAACCCCGTACCTGCATAGAACATTTTTGATGAAGAAGTTGATAACTTTTGCCGAAGATATTTTATTTAGAGGTTCCGCTTCCACCCATTTGGTGAAATAGTCAACCGCCACTATAGCATATTTGGCTCCGCCTCGGCCCATTGGCAGTTCGCCAATCAAGTCAATTCCCCATACTACAAAGGGCCAAGGGCTGGTCATTTGAGTAATCTCATTTGTGGGTAGTCAAGGAATCTTAGCAAATTTCTGACATCTGTCGCATCTCTTGGCGAAGTCCAAGGCGTCTTTGTTTAAAGTGGGCCAGTAATATCCATATCGGAGTATCTTTTTTGCCAGAGTCTGCCCTCCAGTGTGATCTCCGCAGCTTCCTTGATGGATGTTGAATAAGATTTCCTTGGCTTCCCTTCCAACGACGCATCTTAATAAGGGGTTAGAGAAGCCACGCCGTTAGAGGATGCCTTCTTGTATTGTGTAGCGGGAAGCTTTCCTTAAGATTTTCTTGACTTCGTTACGCCTGTCGGGTAGTGTGCCATCTTGTAAATATTTCCGGATAGGAGTCATCCAAGTTTCTTCTTCGATCGCAGCTATCAGATTCACTTGCTCGAAACTTGGGGCTAGCTGTTTTGAGATGGTTAATGCTCCGGAAACGGTGCTGTTCTTAATACTAGCTTGCTTTGCTAGTTCATCGACCTCTTGGTTCTCTTCTCAAGGAATGTGTTTGATTAAATAGTGGTCCAATTGATCGAGCAGCAGCTTGGTCTTCTTCAGATATGATGTGAGTCGTTCTCCTCGGGTCTGAAACTGTCCTAGTACTTGGTTTACGATAAGTTGAGAATCACTATGAAGACATAAAGAACTGACTCCAATTTCTAAGGCAAGTTCCAATCCTGCTATTACCGCTTCATATTCTGCATCGTTGTTGGTGGCAGCGAATTCCAACCTTAAGGCATAGTACAGCTTCCTTCCCCTGGGGGTGATTATCACAATACCTGCCCCCGAGCCCTATTCGTTTGATGCTCCATCCACAAAGAGATTCCACTTGATATCTTTTGCTATTTTAGATTGATCCCTACCTTCGTTGGTAGTGAATTCGGCAATTAAATCGGCCATGGCTTGTCCCTTGATGGCGGTGCGAGGATGGTAGGTGATATCATATTGACTTAGTTCAATGCACCATTTGAGGAGTCGCCCAGAAGTGTCGGGACGATGGAGCACCTGTCTTAGCGGTTGATCGGTTAGAACTCTGATGGAATGAGACTGGAAGTAGTGTCGCAGTTTTCGTGACGTGATTAATAAACAATATGCTAATTTCTCAAGTTTAGGATATCTGGCTTCTGCCCCTGTAAACCTCTTGCTTACAAAGTATACCGGGCGTTGCGTGCGGTCATCTTCTCTTACCAAGGCGGCGCTTAGAGCATGAGATGATACAGCGAGGTATAGGTATAGCTCTTCGCCTTCATTTGGAGTTGAGAGTACTGGTGGTCTCTGGAGGTGTTCGATTAGGTTAAGGAAGGCTTTTAAGCATTCGTCAGTCCACTCGAACTTTCCTTTGTCCTTCTTTAGAGCTTCGAAGAAAGGGACGCACTTGTCAGTTGCTTTAGAGATGAATCTGCTTAGGGCGGCCACCTTCCCATTTAGGCTTTGCATTTCTTTTCGAGTGGAAGGTATCCTTATTTCTTTCAGAGCCCGGACTTGTTCAGGGTTTGCTTCAATTCCTCTGGCATGGACGATGAATCCTAAGAACTTTCCCGATGATACTCCGAAGGAGCACTTTAGAGGATTCAGCTTCATTCCATATCGGGGAAGTACTTGAAACATCTCGCCCAGGTGGCTTACATGATCGTCGGCTTTCCTTGATTTTACTAGCATGTCATCCACATAAACTTCCATAGTTCGTCCTATTAGTTTTGCGAACATTTTGTTGACGAGGCGCTGATAAGTAGCTCCGGCATTTTTGAGTCCAAAAGGCATGACTTTGTAACAGTATAATCCCCGGTCAGTGACGAAACTAGTGTGGTCGTGATCGGAAGCGTGCATAGGAATTTGGTTATATTCGGAGTATGCGTCCATAAAAGATAAGAGTTCGTGCCCGGCTGTGCTGTCCACAAGTTGATCAATTCAGGGGAGTGGGAAGCAATCCTTCGGGCAAGCGTCATTTAAGTTGGAGAAGTCAATACATGTTCGCCACTTTCCATTGGCCTTCTTTACTAGTACCGGGTTAGCGATCCACACTGGGTAGATGGCTTCTCGTATGAAGTCATTAGCAAGTAGGTTTTTTACTTCCTCATCGAGGGCCGCTGATCATTCTGCCCCCATACTTCTCTTTTTCTGCTTTACTGGTACCTTGGTGGGATCGATGTTTAGTATGTGGCATGCTACGTCTGGGGAGATTCCAGTCATATCAGCGTGCGTCCATGCAAATACATCCAAGTTGTGGCGGAGAAAATCAATGAGTTGATCCTTCAATTCTGTTTTTAGCTGAGATCTGATTTTTGATATTCTACTTGAATCATGTTTGTCTACAGATACGAATTCCATAGCCTCTGCAGGCTCGGCGGTGGCCTCCTCCTCTTTGTCCCTGGGGTCTAGTTCATTGAAAGGATCACTGGTATATCGAAGAGGAGGGGCTTTCTTTATTTGCTATGCTTCCAAGCTTTTCATGCAGAGAGTAGTCTCTGCATCTTTCCTTTTATCCCTTCTGCGGTTAATGCGAAGTTCAGTTACGTAGCAGTCTCGAGCAGCGTCTTGATCTCCTTCTACTTCCCTTATTCCACTATCTGTTGGAAATTTCATCTTTTGGCACCACGGAGCTAGGACAATTTGGAAGTCAGACAAGGCTGGTCTTCCCAAGAAGGCATTGTAGGCCGAGTGGTTCTATATTAGCACAAATGTTTGTTTTCGCACAACGGAGCGGGGATGACTTCCTATTTCGACAAAGAGGTCAAGTTGCCCGAGGGGCATCTTCGTATCTCCAGTGAAACCATGTAGCGGTTTGTTGCAGGGAGACACATCCTTCATCGACAGCTTCATTTTGTCGAAAGCATGCTTGAATAGGACATTTACCGAGCTTCCTGTGTCTATTAGAATTCGAAAAACTTTGGCTGGACCGAACCAGGCAGAGATGACCATAAGATCCATGTGAGGGTACTGCCTTCCTTCTAGATCACGTCTACTGAATGTGATGTCATCATTCTCTTTCCTTTTCGGGTGGCGTTCTTCTGTAACAGAATGAGTGCAGTCCTCATCATTTCTAAGCGACCTTCCATATCTTTCCATCTCTGCCCAACTTCTGTCGGCGATGTGTGGTCCTTCTGATATGGTATGGACCACTATCTTCTCCTGACTAGAGCCGCTGGTGTTGCGATTTCCTCCTCCTACTCGTGAGGGGGTAGTCCTGGGTTCTCATTGGCAGGAGTTGGGTCCTGTTCAGACCTTTCACATAGCGCTCTAGCCTCTTCCTTCTGATGTGCTCTTCAATTAAGTCTCGAAGGTGATGACATTCATTTGTATCATGCCCATGCGATTCATGGAAGCGGCAGAACTTTCCAGACTTCACTGCGTTATCTGATTCTTTCTTGTGTGGGGGGCGCTTGTATCTAACGTCGTCTTGGGTGGCCAGGAAGATGTTTTCGATTGTTTCATTCAAAGGAGTGTAAGAGTCAAACCTCGGTCCTGGCCGATATAGGCGCTTTTCACCCTTCCTGCCCCCAGCATTGTCTCTAGGGTCATTTCTTCGAACATCCTTTGCTGCAACGGAAAACTTATCTGGAGTTGCCTTAGTCTGTTGTCCAGTTTGTCTTTCAATGGCAGTGTCTTCAAGTCTCATATATTTTCCAGCTTCGTGGAAGAAATCAGCTAAGGTAGCTGGTTTTTCTTTCGTTAGTCTTATAGCAAGCTTGGTATCCGGATATACGCCACTACAAAGAGCCATTAGGATAAGTTTCTCATCGGCATTTTGGACTACGGCTGCTGCGGCGTTGAATCGGGTTAGATACTGTTGTACTGACTCTCCGGGCTTCTGTTTGATGTTAGATAGGGAATAAGCGTTCTTGGGTTGTTCCATATGAATGCGGAACTGGCTGATGAACTTTTCTTTCAACATTTCCCACGAACTGATGGATCCTTGGGGTAGGTGGCAGAACCAGGAGGTAGCTAGATCTGCCAAGAATAATGGGAAGCATTTACACAACACTCCCTCTGTCGCCCCGCTCATGAGCATATGCTGCGTGTATCTTTGTAAGTGTACGACAGGGTCAGAGATTCCCTTGTAAGGTTCCATTGTTGGCATTTTCCATTCTCGGGGGGTGATGGCAGTTTCGATATTGCGGGTGAAGGGGCTGGTTACCCTTGCGCCTATCCCCCGATCCCTTTGATCTCGTTGGACGCACTCTCTGAACAAACGCGCCATCCTTTCATCAGAATTTGGAGTAGATAGAAAAGAGTTTGGTTCTTCTCTGCGGGACTGAGTCCGTCCAGATAACCTGTAGGGATGGTATTGTCTACTACTCCTAGCATTCTCCGGTGGCTGTCTTCGGTCCTCTGGGAGCATGCTGGGGTCAGCCACAGTTGGCCCTTGCTTCGATCTTCCCCTGCTAGGTTCTGTTCCCAGCACTTCCTCGGGTCCAACTTCGGGCTGGATTCTAGCTCGGCCCCGTTCATTGGCGTTTCCATGGCTAGGGAGCATGACCGGCTCAGCTATATCCGACCCTTGCCTGGTACCTCCCCTGTTGGGTTCGGTTCCAAGCGTATCCTCGGATCGGAATTCGGGCCGAGTCCGGACTCGGCTCCTACCATTGTTGTTTCTGTTGTTGGTCTCTTCGAAGAAGAAAGGTCTTTGTCGCCTCCCAGATCCTCTAGATTGGGACTCACCCCATGATTCGGTGTTGCGGTTGGATTCTTCAGCATCCCTTAAGCGTGACATGAGTTGGTCCACCAAGGCTTCTTGTTGAGATGCGAAGCGGTTAGTTACTTCAGCCACAACCCTGTCCAGATCTGCCCTAGTTATTGGTTGTTCCGTGGCGGGGGCTGTCGGATTTGCCTGATTTCCATCTGGTACTGCTGTTGAAATGGGATGATCCTCTTGATCTGGGGCTACTGGATCCTGAAAACTGCTAGTTGCGACGTTCTTTCCTTTGTTAACATCTCTCCTTTGCCTGGAAGTCATGTTGCCGGAGCAAGGAGCGATGCTGTTAGGAAGAAGGTTGAGTAGGAGAAGCTGTAGCTTCTAGCTCGAGCTCTCAATGAAAGCACCAAAAATGTTTGCACAAAAAATGGGCAAACACCTCCAAGTCGTGTGATTTAGTTGATTTTATGTTGTTCTTAGTGATTTGGATGAGTTATGCAGATATGTAAAAAGCAGGGGCTAAAATGTAAAAGACACGCAGATTTATAGTGGTTCGGCCAGAACGTGCCTACATCCACTTTATATGTTATTCTCCTCTTTTTATTCAGATTACAAGTACAAAGATTTGATTACAAGTATCTGAAAGTTGCTTGAAAGTTCCTTCCGTGCTTGAGCTCTCAAACTTGTCTGCCATTGTTGTACTCCTGCCCCTCTATTTATAGAGTGAGGCTGGGGGCAGGGGTCTTGGATGTATATAGCTGTTGGTGGGCCTAGGCTGAAGCAATCTGGCCTGATAGAATTGGTCCGGTCGCGTCCCCCCTTGCTTCTTGTTCGGCAGTTGATGGAGGCAGGTTGGTTCGGTAGAACTTGGTTCGGTGGGACATGATCCGGTAGTGAGTGGATGGAGTTTGGCTCGGTGAAGGTGAATCCAGTAGTACGTGGACAAGGTTGGCTCGGCAATGCTTGGATCGGTGGAGGTTGGCTTTTGGTTTGGTCCGGTAGTGGGTTGATCCGGTAGTGGGTTGAGTGTGGTTGGTTCGGTAGTACTTGGGAGATGGGTTGGTCCGGTGAGGCCTTGGACCGGTGAAGCTTGGTCCGGTGGCGTGTTGAGTGGCTTTGATTCGGTGTTGTTTGGGAGGTAGGTTGGTTCGGCAGGAGCCGGTCGAAACTCACCCAACACTTGAATAACTTATATTTCGAATATAATGATTTAGTTAGATAATTTTATTGTTAATTTAATATTTGAAATGGTGTAAATAATTGGAATTTAAATTTAATATGAATGAAAATAATTTATAAAGATGAATTAAATTATATTTGAATTAAAATAAAATTACTAAACTTTTGAAATTGAATTTAAAAGTTAATTTGTAGAAATTGAATATTTTAATATTTAATTGAGGTGTAAAAATAGTCATTTTTCATATAGTCTCGGATTTCGACGAAACCAGTTTCATTGAATCCGTAATGTTATATTATATCAATCGGATGTAATGATCTACAAATTTTAATGGTTTTTAATAACGTAATTAAATTGAAAATTTAATATTTGATATACGTCTTATTGAACATAGCAACTGGTAAATTTTCAACTGATAATATGAAAGTTTATTTTATTGTGTAATTTTATTTCAATTCAAATCAGTTAAAAATTGATGATAATAAAATATTTTCAAAACTGAATATTTTTATACAATAAATTTGTAAATCATCTTCTGAGTGAGATGTCATGTTTCGTTTCTCCAAATTTGGACTTCTCCTACTTCATTTATCTTATTTTCGACAAGATAACAACATTTTCGGTATCGATTATCGACTTTTGATAAGATGATCGTACCACTGATATCTATATACCGTTTTGATCGTCTCATCGTGCTGCTCTCTGCGGTATATTTATTTATGTATTTTAGGGTCCTATACGCGATGGAAACAATAAATTGTTCATTGTAATGGTAACCTAAACTGTGACTTTACTATTTCTTTCGATTTCAAAATTTGAAACGTGATGTCCAATCAAGCCATTAATTGTTTTAAAGTCTCAGCTAAATCAGTGGGTGACCGTTGCTACTACAAATGCTACTTTTCTAGTATATATTTATTAGCTGTTTCATTTCTCTGACCGTTCGTTACCTTGCACTGTTTCGCTATATATTATATTTTTCCTTGTAGCTCATATATCTCTCTCTCCATCACCACCATTTGTGTAACACCCCACCTCTATACTCACGCTAGCCAAGAACACTACGGAGTAATGCCGTCAACTAGCACGAAGAGTAAGGATATTGAGGAGCAACCATCCGTGTAATTGCTTTGTGCGAGCACCGATATGTCAGATAGTATAACATGCATTTCATTTCTAGAGGAATCCGACATGCCGATACAAACTCAAAGCTACTACACAGTGGCTATAATACCTTCGGAAACAAATATAGAAATAAGCATAACACAAATCAGTCATAGATATCCATATCACACAGGCGGAAATAGATATGAATATATATCACTTAAAAGTGTACATCAGAGTAGTGGTCAAAAAGATCCACAATAACTCAAAAGAATGGATACAAGCGCAAGACAAAAGAATAGGTATACATCGAAGAGTCTTTATCTCAAATGTATAACAACATAAACTACCAATATAAAGTAGTTAGCCAAAAGTCAGGTAATACTACATGATGAGGAGTCAAGCAGAAGCACCTGTAACACCTCGGTCTGACCCGAGTATTATTTGGTAAGAAAATAATAAACGGACCAGTCTAACTATAAATATCAGATAAAATGATATAGGATAAGAGATATGACAAAAACGTATGAATACCATAAAGCCATACTGTGATAAGTATGTAATTGAAAATCAACAGAGATTAATCAATATCACAAGAATCTTCTCAAAGATCAAAAAGAATGTCATACTCTTTATTTTTATTCACCAAGTCACGAATATTGGCAAACATCACAATGCCAATTGTAAAAGTTGTTGAATCACAAATTCACCAAAGCACAAATATTGATAGAACTTATCAACGTAATCATAAAAATTGGTGAAACACAAATTCTAGAAATCATCAATAGAAATCCAGAAATCACAAAAAGGGGGAGGCCTATCATAAAACAGGAGCATGAAAACTCACCAACACGTGTATCACAAAACGGAATGCTATTCCATGGTTGCTAACCATTAATTTTTGAGCCGAAGCTCCACAAAACGGTCCGAAGACCATTGGTAGCTACCCCACCAAATTGAGCAGAAGCTCCACAAAAACGGGGTTTAGTCTCCCTCGCAGACAAAGAGACATCGCACATTGCTAGTCTAAATCGCTAAATGATCATCATCGATCATCAATAAGTGTCAATTACATTAAGTTAGTAAATAGATGAGTTTAGCTTCATGTCCCCTAACCACTGGCTTAACTTAAATATTTACGAACAAACTGTAAGTCTCCACTCGAAAATTGTCACAAGAGATTCAATCGAACAAGTCCAAGAATTAACCGACGAAGTAAACGCAAGCGTTTCATACCACTTGTTTTACTAAGCCGTTTAATTGTATTTCTCATACGAGCGAGGTAAATGTTTGTATATACTAATAGGTTGGAAACCGGTTTTATAAACGAATTTGATATTAAAATAGTGTTGAAATCGTTTTGATGAGAAAGTTTTGATATTTACTGCTAGTATAGAAACCTTTGCGTTTTAAAGTGATAAAGCACAAAAATGATTGTAGAAACAATCAATCACCAAAATTTCACGTTCAAAGACGTGAATTAAATCCAAAAAAATCGATTCCAAATCATCAAAATGGATATACTCAAAAATTCCAAAATAGAAGTCATCTAGGTCGATAATAAATGATAACAACAAATCGGAAAACCACGAATTGACAAAAATTGGAAATTCAAACAAAATAGGCTAAATAGGCAAATAGAAGCAGGTCAGTCGACTGACTGCAAATGGCCAGTCGACTGATCTAGTAACCTGAAAGTTTCATTTCCTGCAGTCAGTCGACTGAATACAGAGGCCAGTCGACTGATTGCAGGAAACAGAGACTCCCTGTCTCTGTAAACAGCCTCGGAACCTTTATTGGCTACAGCCAGTCGACTGACCGCAAGAGGACAGTCGACTGACTGAGCCATGGGCTGTTTTTCAGCCTATCAAATGAAGAGCAAACTCTTCCAAAATGCAACCGAACGAGCAATGGCGCTAGGGGTTTATGCCTATCGACAACCCGGCCTCAAAGGCTCTTCGATTCATCACCAAAAGGATGATCAAACATCAAAGTTATGATTTTTTCAAAGATTGGACTCCAAAACACCAAAAATCGGAGTACTCACCAATTCAATCCAAATCAAAGGCAAATGCACATGAATAAGTGTTAGGAATAATGTTGGCTAGCCGATATGAACCATCGCTAATGTCATTGACGATGTCATCACTACACCAGAAAAGACTTTTGGTAGCATTGAAAAAACGCTACCATAACTTATGGTAGCGTTTTAGA
Source organism: Allium cepa (assembly GCA_030765085.1). NCBI lineage: Eukaryota > Viridiplantae > Streptophyta > Magnoliopsida > Asparagales > Amaryllidaceae > Allium > Allium cepa. The sequence goes on along the minus strand of CM060938.1, from coordinate 906,426,180 downwards.
GAACGCTGCTATACGACATGCAACTAAAAGTCTAAAACTTTTTGTTGCGTTGTAGTAAACGCTACCAAAAGTCATTTTAAATGCAACTATAGGTATTTTCTGTAGGATTTAAAAAACGCTACCAAAAGTCACTTTTAAATGCAGCTATAGGTTTTGTCTGTAGGGTTAAATAAACGCTACCATAAGTCTTCATTTTTTGGTTGCATTTTTTGTTTATATACTTTTTTTGATTTTCAGTAGCGTTTTTAAAATGCAACTGTATAATTTTTATATTAGTTTACATTTGTTTCTGTAGCATTTCTGAAACGCTACTAAAAGTTATTGGTTGTTTGGTAGCATATTTTAAATGCTACTATTTACGGTTGATGGTTTATACCATTTCCAGCAATCGCTTATATACTATTCATATTAAAACGAACGATCAATCGCATAATTTTTATATATTTAAACAAACAATTAAATCACATAATTAGCATATACAAACAATCAATCATATGATCATCATATTCAAATAACTGCAAAAACATGTTAATCTCACAATCAAATATAATATCCATAATCAATTCGATAGTAGTTTTTCAACAAAATAAGTCACATACTACAAGCATTAACAGACAAGTTTTCATAAATGGTACTAACAAAATATGACAACATATATAACAATTAAATTCATGTTTGTTGCTTGATTACCAATAGTTCTTTGTTGTCAACAGACTTCGCTTCAAAATAGCTAATTACCTGCAAACGAGTTTAACTATCAATAATATATGTGTGTGTGTGTGTGTATAGATATATGTATATATATATACATGTATATATATATGTGTATATACATGTATATATATATGTGTGTATATATATGTATATATATATATATATATATGAATATATGAAAATCATGTAATCTATAACTCGATATTCTATATTAACACATATTAACAAAAAATGTTCTATTTTTATATGCATCTTATATAGTTCCCCAACGAATACACATTTTTCAATTTACACAGATATTCAGATCAAAACTGGGTTAGAAGTCTGATTGGATTTCATTCTATGTGCAGATTGTGTATTCAGTACTATGGGCAGATTGTGTATTCAGTACTATGGTCAAGTTAAATCTTATAAAATATGAAAAAGTATCTGGAACGTCCGTAATCCATCGATGATGCATCCATCCACTAATTGAAATGTACAATTTCCTTTACCCTTGTCGTTTTCTATCAATTGGGTTTTCTAAAACAAAAATATTCCCTAAATTCACATTGCCGTAACTGTATTAGGCAACAACTGTAGTGTCAGTTACTTCCATTTATTTGTGTTAGCCCTCTTGTATAACTACATTTGTGTAATCCACAATAGTAATCAATTTTATCTCTAACTTTACTTATCCTTTTCATTTTCTCAGATTCCTAAATCTAACTAACTCTGTCATTTCTACCCATTAAATCTTCAACATATCGACTAGTATTAGTTAATTCCTAACTTCGAGTACAAGGAATTAAAATAGTAGCAAAGAACAAATACTCTGATGTCATCACATCGTGCTTCTGATACCCTGTTAAGCAAATAAAAAGCGAATAGTTTTACATTAAATTTCATAATCTTTGGAGTTTTCATAATTTGAGATAGGTCTCAATAATTAATCTGTGTAACAAAAGTTGAAAATCCAAGGGGGTCAGCTGACCCACTTCATTGATCTATAGGTTTGCCACTAATTGGGGATGTGTACAATTTATAAGTGGTTGTCGATATTCTTTTCTTATTGCAGAATTTGAAATCCTTGGGATGGGTTGAATGACTACCAAAGTATCAGTTTGAGTAGTTATCTTTGTATTTAAAGTATGACACACTGCACAGATCAAACAGCAATGCTTCATAATATTAGAAAACTTATAGACTTTCCAATAATTAATTTAGGCTTTGTACCTAATTGGCTTAGTTTAATATCATGGTCATTGCACTTGTCATGTTCAACAAGTTTAACGACTCTTCTACTTGGAAATTATCTAGTGCCTTGCCATATTATACCATGACAGTCTTAAAATTACTTTCCCATATGACCCAATGCTGTCCCATGATGAAATGCAAATAGTTTAAAAGCATTCTAAGAAAATATTAGCAAGACTGAAACTAGTTAGTACAAAGGCACTCTAATACAAATTAATTTTGAACTTACGAAGATAACAACATGCTTTTCTCTACAAATATGTGTCCAAACATTTTAAGTACCACCTTACTAAAAGCATATAGAAAATAGACTCCTCTTACAGAGTATCACATGCTATCTTCACAAATATAGTCCGTCTTGTCTTGATTGATATTTATTTTTCAAAAATTGGACATAAAGACGGCTTTATCAAGTACCATAAATTCTTAGATTGCTTAAGATGAAATAATCATATGCAGACAAGTTTATAATAGACACATAAGAAGTCGGTTACCTCTAGAAAAAGTGGAAATTCTTAGATCATTAGAAGTGACATCTTGGGCAGATATAAACTCTCTAACAATGATAAGGCCAGTAGAAAAATCGTGCCAGCCTTACAACTTTCTTCATGAACCATCATTTGAGGAATTTTTGGATGATATAATAGAGATAAGAGAACGACAGTTGAGACCTATGAAATGAACGCCATAAGAAATATTAACATGGAAGCAACTAAAGGTTCATGTAATCACAAGAAATCACCCTTAAGCTCTGTTGAACAAGAAGTGCACACCATAAACACTACAAGTCTGGGCACTAATATGCAATCTACCATCTGCAATTTAGACATAGAACCAGTTAAGGATGTTGAAGTTACATTGCAAAATGCATAGGATGGTGAAGATCAAATTAAAATAATGAAGTTTACATGAGAACAAATGAGATTATGGTTGAAATCACCAAAACAAATGTGGAGGTAATATATTGCATACAGTTTTTTAATTTACATCAAACCAACCAAATACCTTCCTCTAACACTACATTGTTTCTGCCTGCATTGTTTCTACATCTTCCTCTAACATTACACTACACAGTTTCTACCATTTCTACTGTGCACCTAACCACCCACTTCACTGTGCACATCAGTGACCATCACCAGCGTCCCCTCCCCTGTCACACTTCAGCCTTCTCTGGCCACAACAACTGCCTACCTGCCCCTTTAAACTGTTACAGCACCTTCACCATCATCATCATTCACAACAACATCATTCCACCATCATCTTACAACACCTTCACCACAAACAACATAATTACCTCTTCAAACTCTAAGTTGTTGCACCTCCATCCACCGCAGCAAACAATTCACTAACATAGTTCAAGCTTCACCCATACATCACAGTCATCACCATCATCAGATCAACACACAGAACTTCATCATCTCTATTACAAATCAACTGCATTCATAGTTTACCCTTGCAAACTAGGCCTGCCATTACACATACCCACATACAAATTTCCCTTCCCTGTGCACATACCACTATCCAACCCTCTCCACATTCTCACAAAATAAAGCAACCTACACCCATCTACATCAGCTACTGCTCCCGACTTCCATATCAGTTCCTCAAACTGTAGTACCATCCTTCAAACCATTACACTGTTATCAATTAGCATCAGTTCATCAAACTGCAGTATCATCAGTACCATCCTTCAACAAACATTATCACTGAATCACTGCACTACCACTACTTGTTGCCAGCAACCTGCCTGCATCACTTCTAACTACCTGCTACAGTCCTTTGCAAATACATATGTCTAACTGCACAGTGATATCACCTCCTTGCTACATATTACCTTGTGCACATCACCTCGTTGCTGCACAGAAATATCTGCCTAACCACTATGCACTCACTGTTTCTTCACAGCCTGCCATATTTCTTCATCACCAAACAGTGCACTGACATCACTCACTAACTCCCCTTTGCTATTTCCATGCCATACAATTGCCACCACTACCCAGTTTCACATCTGATTAACATACAACCTAGTAAATACAACATAAACCTGCTATTTCAACATATAACATCCCTATTGTCACATCATACAACACATAACATCCCTACTCAACAGCGATTTCAACAACCCAAGCTACCACTTCTCCTTCTACAAACAAACCACCTAACTGCCCCTAACCCACCCCACTGCCTTGCTTTGCCTCATCGCCAACCCAAAATAGACTTCAAATTCATCACCTTAGCCAATCGCCTGAATCACCAAACTTGACTACCTCAAATCGACCATCCACAAATCTTCATGATCCGAGAAGACTTATAATTGAATAACTGAATTTTTTTAAGTCAATGTTAACAGAACCCACACACAAAGAACCAAAATTAACAGTACTAATAATAACCAACCTACTCCAATCTTCTTCTCTTTCAAAGTGTTAGATCAACTCTAACTCAAAGGAATAGAATCATAGGTAACCATTAACACACTTAAGGTTATATTTATGCCTATAAATAATGTACTATGAAATAAAAAAAACATGCAAAAATAATTCAAGTATATGAACTAGGACATAAATACCTTAGGTTCATTTTTCCAAGCTTTAAAACTGAAGTGCGGAGATCATATGCTTTAAGTCCTTTCTTATTACAGCATGTCCCCTCCTTTATATATCAATTTATTACTGCACAACGATACAAAATTAGTAGATACTTTTGTATAAATATATTCATAATAACCATGGCTAGCCGAAATAAATAACTGAAACTATACGTGCTATAAACAAATTTAGAACTGGGGCCATTAAAGCTACCCACGAACATTGTTATTATGAAATAAAATTGCTAAATCCAGAATTGGGGTCATTAATAAATAACTACTAAATCTATTTTATTAATGATTAAAAATAGCAATCCTTTTATACAAAGTCAGGTATTTTAAGCAATTGAAGCTACCCATGAACATGGTTATCTTTTTGCATAATACCTCTGATATGTTAATAGTGATCAAATTTGATGAGCGAGGTCATTTAGTAAGTTTTCACTGAACCAAATAACCGTGAAACAGATTATTATGAACATCTTGTTTCTTCATGTCTCTGTTCCTTCTCCAAACAAATTATGTATTGCATTATAATAATTATAAAGAAATTTTTATTCAAGTTAAGTTTTGATCTGCTGCATTTATAACAAACTGCAAATAAATAATAATAGTAACTGTAACTTGGTTGATGTAAAAATAAGTCAGCAAATATTCACTAAAAAATTCAAAAATCCTTAGCTAATATTGTCACTTTCATTAACATTATCTCTAGAAGACCAAATCCAATTCGAGTGGAATGGAATTCATTCGATCATCGGTGTTATACATACATACATTATATATATATGTGTGTGTGTGTGTGTGTGTGTGTGTGTGTGTTACCAAAATCAAAATATAAATCTTCACAGACTACAAGTTTTAGTTATCATAGTCGTAACTTGGATCAACGAAAATAAACTAAACCCGGAAAACAGGATATTAAGATCTCATTCGGACATAATAGCAACATAAACTCCCTCCTTAATTATTATATTGTCGTTGTTAAGTTAGCTATAACCTAATTTCTCACTCAACAACCCAAATAATAGATATAACAAATTACGAAATACAATTTGTTGTAATTTACACCGTATCTTCATGGAGTGGTTCAAAATAAACAGATCTGACGCTAATACTACTAGCAGAAATAGTATACCTTGCAAAAAGTCACAATTCTCATCTTCTTTCCTAACCACATCCAAAACTGAATCAATCAATTCCGCTTCTTTTGTACAATGACCCTTCGCCCAATTATTACCCGTTCCACTCTGCCCAAAAACAAAGTTATCGGGTCTGAAAATCAGTCCATATGGTCCTGATATGATTGCGTCCAAAGTACCCGGCTCTAGTTCCATCAAGAAAGCACGAAGCACGTACCTGCCTGAGCTTGCTTCGTTGTAGTAAACGTCGATTCTTTCAAGCTGTAGATCTGAGTCGCCATTGTATTTCCCAGTTGAATCGATTCCATTTCTCGGTGCACACCACTTCCCTAAACTTCGCTCTGATTTAGTTCCTGAATTGGCCACCTTTCATTTTGTTTTGAGGGACGAATCTGGGATAGTAGATAGTGCTTTTAATTAACCGATAATGTTTTGAGGGTTTTTGGGTAAAATACTTGAGTGGGTAGTGGATTGGGAAGGAGGGAAAAGGGAAATTTTTTTAAGTATTGTAGCGCCAATTGAAAATGGAGAAAGAATTTTTCTGCGGGTCGCTTTATTTTGTTGTTCCCTACGTCAATCAGCAGCGATTCTTTTTTATTTTTTATTCCATAAAACTTTGGTTGCATTTGGATAACTTTTTAGTTGCACTTAGATAACAAACGCTACTAATAAATGCAACTAAAAATGCTTTTTCTTGTAGTGCATCACTAAAGCCATCGTTGTACTATTGGTTAAGGTTTGTAGAAATGTCGGTTTTATTCGTCGGCTAGCGACGACTTTTTGCCATCGCTATTGACAGTGTTTCTTATAGTGGTTGCAACATATATACCATAAAATATATGATGTTCAAACAGAAATCGTGAACTACAGATTCAGTCTTGATAGTCAATATGAACAAAACAGGCAAGGATGCTCTGTATATATGCATATGCATATATATATATATATATATATATATATATATATATATATATATAATAAGGGAAGAACACTAAAGTTTTACATAACATGGAAGCTCCCTTAACTATAGTTCTCTACAAAGATTTAGAGGTCCACAATAAGAATGAAATGCCCTTTTTTCGAACATCCAAAACAAATCCTATGCTTAAGGAGTTTCCCTTATTTTATATATATATATATATATATATATATATATATATATATATATAATCATTCTTCTCTTTTCTTTTCTTTGTTTTCTTTTTATGTTGTTGTTGAAACAGCAGTAGGCATTTTGGCAATGCAGCTATTCGTGTTTGCCATTTTCGTCGCTGCTTAGTCCACCTGATTTCCATTGTTCTCTCAACTGCTCAAAATTTGTAAATTCATTCAATCAGATATATCAACACTGAGCAGGTGAGTATTCTACCAAAGGAGGAAAACCAATTATTTTGAATACATTTTTTATTATCAAAGCAAAACCTTCTCATTTATTGGATCCGTTTTGATTATTTGATGTTCTAGGTTCATCAATTGGTGCACATAAAGCCAAAATTACAAATATATATAGGGATGCATGCAAGTATGAATTTGTACAGAGTTTGTAAAGGAAGAAAAAATTTATACACAAATTGTGTGAAACTTCAAATGCTGCTCTTGCTTAATTAACACACAAACACCAAAAAAAAATTAAAAAAATTAAAATAAAATAAAGGCAAACAAATTTTTTTACCGTCAAACCTACATACGAATCTTTTGGTACTTAGCTTAATCATTATCTATTAAATGAATGCACAAGAAAATGTTTGAATTACCTTAGATAGGTGATCTTTTTGATACCTATAACCCTGCAGTAGCAAAAAAAGAAAGATTGGTTATACTATTACATGCAGCAAAGATGATGAAACATTCATCGATGAAATTCCAACCTTGTCGGTTCCATATATATAATCGCAGTATGTGAAGACAGAAGCAAAGTTGCTCTGGCATTGCTGTCCCACATAATGATGATAATCGTGGTATTCTGCACCTCCATAAAATGGGATGTATTTGGTCGGAGTTTGTGGGAAGTCATATCTGTTCAGCACCGATATATTAGTTAAAGCAGAATAAGTCGAATCATTTCATGGTAATGCACCTTATTAGTGTTTTACGAATTACAAGTTGTCACCACATTCCATGTAGATTGTACATTGGTAGGTTATTTGATGTTTGCGTGAAGACATATTTGAAGCTCTTCTTATGCTAATTAGACATGGCAAAAAGTTGAAGAAACAATGGATAAAATAGACATGAAGGAGACAGAACATTTTTAATTTTCAAAAACCATACATATAATTAATTTGAAGACAACTTAAGACCAAGGTAATTAGACAGCATTTTTTTATATGATATAACGTTTTGCAAATTCATGGTAAAATTTGAAAACCAGTTTTCGTACAAAGCTAGGCTGTGCTGTCACTACGTTTAATTGCATTGATTCCAACTGCGCAAAAGGTTTGCAGACATGGCTCGATGAACATTTGAGAATTGTGGAGCATAGAGAAACAATCAATGTGCATCTGTATACCTAGGCCATTAATTTATGTAAAACAAATATGGGTTTTAAATTACAAAAAATGAACACTATGCCTAATAATTTTTTCCATCTATGTAATACACTTAACTAATCATGTATCTAATTAAGTTTTTTAATATTGATGTATGGAATTATGAAGACTGAAAGAAAGTAGAGCATAGGCTGGAGGAAGATGTAACAAGAAGAAAACGGCATAAGATCAAAACAATAATGGTAAATTCTTCCAGATATAGGCAGAAAAGGAGCAGAAATGGGCAGTAACTACCCAAAAAGAAGACGCCTATAAATCTATAAATGTCCAGACCAACTATAAATGATAACCATATAAGTAGACAGAGATGGATCAAAAAATAATTTCAGATGGGCAGTTAAGTATTGAGTGAGTAATTAATGAGTGTATTTAATGAAATATCCAAGACGTAGATGGTCAACATACAAAAGAACAAAAATGTACCAGGATTCTACAAAACGGTAAAAAATACTATGGTTAGATCACCTAGTCTCTTTCAGTGGATAGGAAGGCATAGTCAAGTTTTCTAGGGGCACCTTATTGCGTTAAAAGATATAACAGACGACGAAGATGTCATTAAGTGTTTATCCTCAACATTTAAAGATTGCCAAGATGCAGCATGGGAACAATTAATTGTTAGTAGTATAATCTTTGCACAGCTTAAATAATGGAACGTGCTGTCGGTTGGCTGAACGTGATTTAGAAGCCCACAATGAGTACACATGCACATTCTTGTTTAAGTTCTATACAATACCATTATTATGTATACATTCCAGCAAAGAGTATGATAACCAGATAAGAAAATAGCTACGTTGTACAAATGATCTCTTATATTGACATAACATGTCATACAAATATCTGATCAAATGTTGTAGGTATTGGATTGCATTTACTGCAAGGATTTTAAATTTTCCTACGATTGGCTTCATTCATAACTTGAAATTGAACCCACCATTAATTACTCCAAGTTTATATAATTTACAATTTATTGATTAGTGTGCTAGCTAGTTTTGTCTAGGAGCTGTGGCAATAAAGCACATGCATAATATTTACGGATGAAATTCAAAAAAGGACAAAGGCTAAATTAGATGCATAAACTTGTGGTACAGTCCAAAATCAAACACCAAAATTGTATGTTATAAAGAAGTTAAAGGTAGCATATCATACCCACAATGTGTTTCAATAGCTTCAATGTGTCTGATGATAAACCACAACCAGAAGGTTACAATGTGGCATGGGACTATGGCAGGCCCAAGAAATGCTGGAAAACCTAGAATGATAACTTCGGACCAATGAGCATAGGGTGCAGCAAATCCAACAGGAGCAGTGAATTCATGATGAACATGGTGAATCAGATCGTATCCCAATTTAGTGTGTAGCAATCTATGAATCCAATAGTTGAAGAAATCTTCAATAATAAAATATACAATTATCTGTGACAACATTTCCCAGCCCGATGGAAGTGGCAAGCCAGTTCGGATTCCGACAGCCTGATTAAATGTTAAGTTAGTTTACACCAATAATGGGAATACATATATATACACGTACATGTGTGTATGTACATACAGATAACCAAATAATTTTGTAATTTCAGATGATAATTCATTATATTTCCCTGTTTAAATATAACACTGCCACATGTTAATACTTTTCTTTGAATAAACATACCATGTTATATTAGTTCAACTGATTTTATTTTTTCTTTGAACAAAAAGTAACTTAACAGAATTGGATCTCTTTCTCAGCAAAAAAATAGGGAACGCGTTCACTCATTCATATTGATCATTGGATCATGATTTTCAACTGATCTAATTTAAAATATTGTTTTCAAATTCACAGGAAAAATTACATAATGCAAAAAAATAAAAAAATAAAAAATAAAAAATAAAAAATAAAAAAAGAAAGAAAGAAAAAAGGAAACATCCATTTCAACTTATACTACTGGATACATAATCCAAATGGTCGAAATGAATGGATGAACCCTCTTCTTTGCTTTTTTACTGAAAATGGAGATCAGAATCCTTGGCCAATACAGAGAGTTTTGGAGTGGCATAACTCTCACATAAACTTTTCTTCCACAACTGATAAGTTTAGCATTTTTTAATTCCTCAAGAGCAGTTAGGAAAATCGTCACCAATTTTCAATAGAAGAAAATTCAAGAATAACTGAATAGCACGACGATTTGCACCTTCCAGAGTAAAGTTTCGACGTAACTTTGAAAAAAAAGCCAAACAGAAACCTAACGAACATAAAGTTTGACCTGAGAAATTTTAATTAAACCTGAATACGATGATTAATTGATTATCAAACAAATCACCAGTACAAGAGCATTTCAAACATTGGTTACATATAATTAAACTCAACGACGAAAGTACACATGCATTGCACCTATTCCTTTGGAAAAAAAAAGCCCCAAATTGACCACCCTAGAAATTGCAGACCTATAGCTGAATCAAAAACTCAAACACAATGCAAGTATGAAAAAAACGTACCTTAATCATAGGATAAGACATAAGCTGCAACGACCCAACCGCAAAAACAAAAGTCTTGATAACATCTCTATAACATTTAGCAACCCTGTCAACGGACAATCGAACTTTAGGCTGCAGCTTATACTTATGAATCGATTTGGGATTCGTGAGCTCGATATAAGCAATCGGCAATGGCGCAATGGAATAAATGATAATCAGAAACAATACATTGTGTGCATGAAGCCAGAAATCGTGAATATTGGCCGAGTACTGGAACCAGGCGGTTTCTAGTCCAGTGAGGTTACGGCCGAGGGAGAATTCGGCATCGTTGATACTCTGATAAGGGAGCATCGCCAACAGGTTTTTGAAGACGAATGAGTCGGGTGCATTTGTTGGTATTTATAGAAAGTTAAGCACGTGCGAAGCGGAAGGAGCGTTTGATCCTTAATTTGACCTGTTTCTGTAATTTTGTGGAATCGAACATATTTTAACTTTGATTTTGATGAAATAAAAAAATAAGAACGTGGGATGCATGGATTGATATAAAAATTGGGACGTTTTGAACGTGGATTGCTTGCAAGCGTTAGTTAATAGGCACGAGCAGCAGTTCCCTGCTACAATTACAATAGCTTGCTTCATTTGAAACAATAAGCAGATGAATAAGTTTGGATTCTTCGTGAAATAGCGTTAATTATGTTTTCCTCGTGTGCAAAATTGAATTCCTTAAACAATAATGATGATGATGCGACTAGGTTTAGGTGCAGGGCCAGCCTAAACAGTTCAAAAAGCCTCCAACAAGAAAGAGCATACTTTGCTAATTTTTCTTATCCAATAGTGTTTTTAATTTGGTGAATGTTATTTCAAACTCATTCCTTTTTGGATCAGATCAAATGGTTTGGTAAGAATTGTTCCATCACGCTACACAAGTTTCGAACTTGTGACTTCTCGCACCAAAGCCGAATTACTTAACCACCGAGACAATGGTGCTTGTCAGCTCACGTTGTTCACTTATTAATTAATAGTACCATACAATAGTAGAGGAAACGAATGTTTGATTGTATAATTATTTTTTAAGAAAATTTTAATACCGCATGATTGCAATTTATTAAATAGAAAATTATTTGCATAACAGAAACATAACATAATTTTTTTAGATATAATATATAATAGAGAAAAGTTTAAAAATTAAGCAATGGAAAGATATATATTTATGTACATACAAACATATATTCCAGGAGTAGGAATAGGTACAAATTGTTATTTTAAAACATGAAAATCTAAAAACAGGAAAATAGGCATAAGGACAAACTTTGAAATTTTTTCAGGCTGAGGGACAACAAGTTTATTTTTTTGGATGAAGGACAATGCTAGTTATAATTAACATTTTGTATAGTGTAAAACTGAATAGAATGCTAGTTATAATTAGCATTTTGTATAGTGTAAAAGTTGAATATAATACTAAATATAACTAGCATTTGTCCTTCAGCCTAAAAATAAAACTTCATGTCCTTCAAGCTAATTTTTTTTCAAAGTTTGTCCTTTTCCCTAATTCTTTCATCTAAAAATTACGGCGATGTATGTTTTATTAGTTTACTTATACTATTTAATATTTATAAACTTATAAAAGTATATATAATTAACATATAATATATATAAATTTTAAAAAATATTACTGGAAATTAGTTTAAAAAATATATCATTTTAGCAAAAAAAATTAACCACGGATGCGTACACTAGAAAAATTTATAAAGATATATAGTGACATTTAAAATTTAACCAAGAATTGTTCCACTTACATTAAACAACAATTTTATATTCTTGCCTGTAATTGAAGAAAAGAGTTAAAAACATGCTTATTTCATGTTATGAATCTAAATTTTGCTAGTACCGATAATTTATTTATCCAATTTTTTTTTATTCGCTTGTACAATTATGAAATATATGAAAGAGCATTATGACTTGTACAATTATGTTAAAGGAGCGACATCAAATACTTGGGCTATTACTCAAGCCCATTTACAATTTATCACTTACACTATAAATACAAAACAAATGTAGATGTACAGGTTATCAATCATTCTATAAACCACAAATATAAATAAAGATAAGCATTTCATTCTCAAATTTTATTTTGGTAGCCCAAACTGTTTAATAATAGTAAATGCCTTGCCGGAATCCTCATCAGAGTTGATCTCATCACCTAAAGATTGGTTGCGCCTTGGCTGCTAGATTTCAGGTAATCACTATGCACATTTCTAGGCTATGCTACTAATCAAAAGGGATATAAGTGTTTAGACAACAATGGAAGAGTGTACATATCAAGGCATGTGTTTCCATTTAGCAAGATAGAAATCAAAACCTGACAAAAGATATACAATCCAAGATTTACTTTACCACCAATACCTTTGCAGTCAGAAGTGATCATACCAGTTCAAGATGATGCAACTCAAAACACTCAGTACCCACAACTATCAACCAGAGGTGACTCCAGCCCACAACTCACAATGTCCAGCACCGAACCTGGCCATGAGCTAAATGAATCACATGAAAGTCCAAATCATGCACCATAGCAAAGTTTTAGTGCTCAATCGGACTCTTATCAAGCATTAGATGATTCACGATAACCTAGTACTCAATAAGAGATCATAATATATGACAGAAGTCAACAATCCACTCCTGCAAAGACTGAGCATCGCATGATAACAAGGGCAAAGAGTGGTATATTCAATCCAAAATATACAATGTAGAGTTAGAAGCTTATGAACCAAGCACATGTAATGAAGCCATACAAAGTGAAAAATGGAAGACGGCCATAAAAAAGAATATGATGCACTAATAAAGAATAAGACATGGGTTCTTGTTCCTTTACCATGTCATAAAAATGTTATAGGGTGTAAGTGGACATACAGACTAAAAAAATGCTAATGTTTTTAAATAAATACAAGGCAAGACTAATGGTAAAAGGGTATTCACAACAAAATGTTTTTGACTTCAATGAAAATTTTGCACCTGTTATGAAACCATCTTCTATCAGAATTATTGTAACCATTGCCTTGCATAAAAATGGGAGCATCAAGCAATTAGATGTAAAGAATGCATTTTTAAATGGTGTTTTGCAGGATGAAGTCTATATGGAGCGACCTTATGGATTCAAACAATGGTGCAGTAAAGAATTTGTGTGTAAACTAAACAAAGAAATCTATGGTTACAAGAAAGTACCAAGAGTCTGGTTTGATAAACTGAAATCAACTTTAACGAAGTTTGGCTACAATTCAACAAAATTAGGCAATTCGCTGTTTACCAAATTTACTAGTGATACTGTTACTTACATACTAATTTATGCTGATGATTTTATAATTACAGGTAACAGTGAGTCAGAAATCAATAGTATTACACAACATTTGAACAAAGAGTTTTCCTTTTAAGATCGGGGGCATCTAGGCTATTTTGGCATTGAAGTTAAGATGATATCAAGCACTGAAATACACTTAAATCATAAAAAATACACTTTAAAAATTCTTGTCAGAGCTAAAATGGACCTAGAAAATGCTCTTCCTGCTCCAATGACAAGCAACTTGCATTTATCCAAAAATAAGGGTGAACCAATAACGAATGACAAACAATACAGAAGTATAGTAGGAGCACTACTATATATTACAATAACTAGACCGAAGATCTCATTCAGTATAAATAAAGTAAGTCAATTCATGTAAAGACCACTAGATAAACACTAGAAAACAGTAAAGAGAATTCTAAGATATCTTAAAGGGACTATAAATCAAGGATTAGTTCTCTAATCATGCAAATCACTTAATATCAATGGTAATGCAAAGGCAGATTGGACAATAGATCATGATGATAGAAGGTCAAGTAAAGGATATTGCATATTTTTTCGGTAAAAATCCAATTTCATAGTGCTTTAAAAAGCAATATATTATATCTAGATCTAGCACTGAAGTAGAATACAAGAGTGTTGCTAGTGCTATAGCAAAAATCATGTGGATTGAATCATTACTAAGTAAACTACAAATCAAAACTAATAGCAAAGCAACAATTTGGTCTGATAACCTTAGTACAATTTCATTTACGGCAAGTCCAGTATTACACTCCAGAACAAACATATGGAAATTAGATCTATACTTTGTTATAGATCAAGTTATGAGAGGAAAGCTAAGTGTAAATCACATACCAGCATCTTACTACAGAGCGGATGCGCTTACAAAACCACTGTCCAAGAAAAACTTCATCAGATCGAAGCAAGCATTGAAGATTTATAAAGTAGACCGCAATTTGGAAACAACTCGCAAACCCTAATTCACAATTCAGCTGCCTATCAAGACGCACCTACAAAACCATTGCTAAAGAAAGAGTAAGATTAAAGCATGGATTGAAGGTGGATGAAGTCGGCTACAATTTGAAAATTACTTGCAAACCCTTCATACTTCAACAGCTTATCAAAGAGTAGGTGCACCTATAAGACCGTTGCTGAAGCAATATTTCGTAAGATTAAAGCATGAAATTGAAGATATATGATGTTGGCTGCAATTGGGAATAAATAGCAAACCCTAACCCTAGTTATATTTGAGTGGGGGTATCGAATGAAATATGCTCGAGAGCATAAAATATACGAAAGAGCATTTTTTTTGAAATGGTACTTTATATACAACATGTCACTAGGACAACATATCACATGTCAATAAACGATCGAATCACACTATGCAAGTTTCGAACCTATGACCTCTCACACCAAAGTCGAATCACTTAACCACTTGGACAATGGTGCTTGTCACGAAAGAGCATTATCACTTGTATAATTATGGTAGAGGAGCGGTATCGGGTACTTGGGCTACTACTCAAGCCCATTTACAATTCATCACTTGTTTTCAACTTGTACACTATAAACATAACACAAATGTGCATATACAAGATATCAATCATTCTGTAAAGCGCAAATATAAACAACGAAAAGCATTTCATTCTCAAATTTTATTTGTTGAACTATGTTGGTGTAAGATTAAAGATTCTTGTGGCTCAATCAATCAGACCATAAGAACCGCGCTGATCGCTATTTTTTATTTTTCTGATTTAAATATAAACTTATTTCAGTTAATCTTAAATTTTTAACAATTATATTAATATATTTAAATTTAAAACAATTATTTTTTTGGGCCATCACTGTAACATCCCGCTTTTTGTACGCTTTAAATCGACGATAAACCACACGCGTCAGACTTAAACCATACAGAAGGGCGGATTGTTATGGGGTGAATAAGAAAAAGCAGAGAAAGAAAAAAACAAAATAGAATCTTGCAGCGGAATGATAAAATATAATAATCAAATAACCAGTTCATGAAGCTGTTTTACAAAAACATTTGATTATACTTATACAATACATATCAGAGTTACACATACCAGAGAATAATCAATAATAATGCAGCGGAACAATGTGATGCAGTGGAATATAATAAATAAATGTAATACAAATCTTCATCTTCGTCCTCCAGAAGTAAGGTCTTCGTATCCTGAAATGCTCAGGCTGACCCAAGCGAATTGAAAAGACAAAACACTCGAGTCAGAACTAAAAGATCTTATGTGAGTTAAATCAACATAAATAAATATAAGTGGAACGGCGTCAGAGATGTTTACGGGTTTTGTCATCTCCTATCCTGTGTCTAACCTGAGTGCAGTAAATTTAGAGATGCTCGGGATTCATATCTTCTAAGGATCCGTTAAACTATTTACTATGTAGTAATATTTCGCTATTATAATAATGTATGTTAGTAAAATAGACTTACTTTTAAATAGCGTTAAGGAGTGACCCAATATTCCCCTTAACATGTAATAGACTCATTAGTCCATCTAGTATCATAGTCCCTCCTAATCGGGAAGCCACCAGAGGATACCATACGGGCTACATGAGAAAACCAAACTCGTACAAGACGTGATAGGGCAGGTGACATGGCACACAAGGCAATGCCAAGGTAGATATACCAATTACGCATCCGGGCTGGTGGAAACGCGTAGCAGCTATTACCCCCACCTCGAGCCACACCCCCAAAATCAAAAATCAAAAGTAGCCACCGAATCAATCCAGAAGTCAGAGTATAATATCGAAGGGATGTGTCCGATAAGAGGGGATACCTCCTTGGCCCAAGAATCGCTCCTGTTTTAGCCACCTTATGCCAACTCACGGGAGTCAGGTCCATGTATATACCTTAATAGAACGTCACCGCCATCTTACTTCATTCTGCAATCTCCACCCCGTACACGGTTGTCAAAGTGGTTTTCGGAGTTGGTAGAGAGTATGACAACTTCCGATCCCGGTCTCTTTAACAACCAAACGTTATCATAACACCGCAGTCTTTCAAAACAATTTATACTTCAAAACCAGAATATAATATCCATTTCAAAACCATATAAATACGATTTCCTTTCCATTTTAAAAACCCAAATAAATATAATATCATTTTATTTCAAATATATCTCTTTTCCAAAATCATAGCACTTTCAGATTTATAATATTTCAAAACCAGACGCTTGAAATATAACCTTTCAAAACATAATACTACGAATTTCATAGCTTCTAAACCATAACTTCCAAAACTTAAATGGTTTGGACATTCAAACAGTATATAAAATAAAATAATTTGAATTTTAAATTACTTTATAAAGTAAAATAATTTCCTCGACTTCACAATTTTATTCACTTTAAATTAAATCTCAATTCTTAACTTTCAACTCACTTTCAGTTTCAATAAACCATTTCAATTTCAATATATTTCAAACTTTGAGTATTGAACAATTTCAAAACTAAGGTTGGTAATTACGATTCAACAATTCAATGTTCTATTATTTAGTTTAGAAATATTTGCATAATAAATCCATTATCATTTAAATAAAACTCAAATTACCAATAACTAAATATTTCGTTCAATTTATTTATACTTGAAATATTCGTTTAATTCATCTTAAACCAAAATCCAATTATAAAAATCATACCTTTCAAATCTCAATTTTATTAAATTTCCAATCAATTTCATATTTATTTTCCCACCTTATTCTCATTTAAGTTATTATAAACTCTAGAAATATAATTTAAATAAATACTTAACCATATTATATCTTAATAAAATCAACTTAATTATTAAACTTCTTTTATGCTTTAAACCAAATTTTTATTAATACATAGCTTAAAAACAAGAACTTAACTATATATATATTAACATTTATAAAATATCCAAATCAATATCTCATAAAACCATATATTTCATTACAAAACCATAGAAAATCATTTCAAAATATTTTTATATATAGACCACGGTGTCTGTATATAATTTTCTACCTTATGGTCAAGTGATACAGATATTTATCTTTTCAATCCGTAATTTAAAATAAAAATACGGTTATATATCATTTCAAACCACAATCCCGAATGAAATAAAATGCATAACAACTTGCATTTTATAACAATATAAAATACAACATCCATTCATCTAATATCAATCATCAACCATTTATCACAAACATCATCTAATTCAAATAATAACATCAATATATAATAGATAATAAACAACAGGTATTTACTGGCAATTTATATTCAAAAGTAAATTAAACAACTATTTAACTGGCAGTTTATATTCAATAATAAATTAAACAACTATTTAACTGGCACTTTGCATTCAATAATAAATTAAACAACTATTTAACTGGCACTTTGCATTCAATAATAAATTAAACAACTATTTAATTGGCAGTTTATATTCCATAATAAATTAAACAACTATTTAACTGGCAGTTTATATTCAATAATAAATTAAACAACTATTTAACTGGCAGTTTATATTCAGTAATAAATTAAACAACTATTTAACTTGTAGTTTATATTCAGTAATAAATTAAACAACTATTTAACTGGTAGTTTATATTCAATAATAAATTAAACAGCTATTTAACTGGCAGTTTATATGCAGTAATAAATTTAATAACAATTTAATTCAAATAAATACAATTTAACTGAGATGATGATTAAAAATATGCCAAACAGTCATAAATAAAGTTTTAATCACATCATAGATCAATTTAACAAACATAAGAAATTGTAGAAGTTGTGAGTGGGTTAAAACACTAAACTTTTGAATTTAAACTGAATTTAAATTCAATTTAAATAAAAATTAAAACAGTCTCAGAATTCGTCCAAACTAGTGTTAAAATATCTGGAATCCCGGTACGATCCCAATGGAGAAAATTGCACATGAATCGGGCCTCGTATGCAAAAGTTATGCTAATTAGAATACTTGAATTGAGATTTAAATAGAATAAAATAAAACGAAGATGATACCAATCATGATCGGCCACGTCAACATTGCTGTAACCCGCGTGAACCCAACTCACTTCATAGTTCCACTTTCACGCCGCCACCTACCAGGCAAAAATAGCCACCAAAACGCCATCGCTGACCTGATCTGGAGCCGCCGTAGGCTGTACCACTGCAAGCCGAGCCCACTTGCCACACACGGCACCTCCTCGTCACCGAACAAGGCCCCAAAAGCTTGCCATCGTCGGTTAGGTTAAGATGTTAATTTAATTTTTCCACACGATCAAGCCTTCAATTCATCTAACGAACCCTGCAGATGCAACCCGTTCGTCACTCTCTTCCATATGGTATCAACGATTTGACGATCCGACGAAGTCCATCACGACGTAACGAATGGCCGTGATTGGTTCTTCAATTTCTGGACAAACCGTCGTTCAATTTGGAAAACGAATCAACAATTGAGATGCGCTCTTCGAGAGCTTTCCGACGATATAAAATATGATATAGTTTGTGGAGTTTGAAATTTTGATTTGATTTTGAAATGCAATTGGATCTAGAATTTGATTGTCTATCATTGAGGAGGAGAGACAACTGAATTGTACGTACAGAACAATGAATATAAGGAATAGATTAGGGTTTATAATGAGGTATATATACACAAGGCTGAAATTAGAATGGATGGACACGATTGATATATGCATTGAACGATAAAATGGCCCGAAAAGCCCGTTCTGACTCCGGAACGAAATTGGTCAATCCATATATCAAAATAGATGTGTTAAAATATTTTAAACGCGTTGGAACAAGTTTCACATCCAAATTCCATCGTATGAAGAAGTTATGCTAAATCAAATTATTTCAAATTGATTTCAATTTCATTGATTTCTATGAGTTTCGAGCCCGTACGATCAAACGACACGTCCGATCGCTACGAAACTTGAAATCCTACAATAATTCACCGTTACGAATCCGATGAAACTTGTTTCATCGAAATCCAAGTCAGTGGCCAAAATGGCTATTTTCCAGCTAATTAAATAAATTAATATTAAATTAAATCATTTCCGTCCAATTATCATTATTTCCAATTTCTATCATTTTGGATTACTTAATAATTTAAATTCTTTTAACATAAATTCTTTTATTAACTTATTATTGGACATTTCACAATTTATAGCAGTTAATTTCAAATTTCAATTAATTCAGTAATTATAATTTAAATTCCTAATAAAATCCATACATTTGATTTCTAAATCTTGTTATTGAATCAATTTATCAATTTATGGATAAAATTATCATTGGTTTATTTTAATTGCATTAACATTTCCCATTCCATCCTAATTTCAATTAATATAGTATTTAATTTCATTTACTTACCATTTAAATATAATTGATTTCCAATAAATTTTATAGACTATTTTAATAGATAACCTGTAATGATCGTTACCATAACCTTTAATTTCATTTATGAATCCATTATGTATAAACCAATGTTCCAATTCTTTTAAATATTGATTTTTATTTAATTATAATTAACTCTCTATTTCATACAACAATTATATATTTACATTTGTTTCTTATATTCGATCTCATAACCAGTTATAACTATCTTCATTATTTCACTTTTGAAATTTCATTTCAATTGTTATGATTAGTTTTTTTATTATCATCTCAATATTCATTGAAATTTCATTCAAGATGTTATTTCCATTTCCAATCCACAAAATCTTTTATTTTCTTCAATATTAAATTACAGATTTTTATTTTCTTTCCGAATTAAATTACCAGAACTTATTAAATTAACAAATTTTAATTATTGAAAATTACGAGTCATTACACTCTCCCCCACTCAAAACTTTTCGTCCCCGAAAAGGAAAAAAGAAGGGAAAAGAAAGAATTAAGTAAACAATACATCTTATTCAAAAATATTAACTTTATAAACAAATAAATTTACAAAATTAATTAATTTAAATAAAATATACTAATTTATAACCATTAAATCTTTTTATACTCAAATAACAAAATTTTGGAAAATATTTCATAAAATTTTCTAAGTCCAGAATTCATGAAAAATTTCGGTAGAGTCTCCTTTGTACGGAGAGGCTCGGGAGAAAATATAATATCAAATATAACAATATACAACATATATTTTCCAAAATAATATATATTCCAACACGGGAAAAACAATATAATAATGCTATAAACCGTAATCCAAAAATGTACCAATTTGTCGGCAATTAACGCTTAATTGTGAAATCAAAAGCAGTAGCAATTGCTTCCATAACCTGTATTTCACTTATATAATCCAAAAAGAGTTAATAATTATATAAAATGAAATGTTTAAAGTTGTTTCAACCATAAACAAATTAATCAATGCAAACAACAATCACTTGCAACAAGACATACAACCATCACATAGAATCAACACAAATCAATCATTCATTCATATCAAACAAAACAAATAGTTGTTCGAGTTCAAACTTTAAATTGCACAGAATGAGAAAATAAACTACTTAGTGCACCATTTACTCAACAGTCTTAGATTAAACTAAATAGATTATTCATTCATCCAAACAATTTTAAAGTATCCTTACCCAAACAACCATAACTAAACCAACAGCAATTTCAAACAATAGATCAATTTCATTCTTATTCATTTCATTTCATACATTTGTTGTTTGATTTCCTTTTCATCCAAATAACGATTTATCCTTTATATTTACACTTATTTCTTGCAAATTTTCATTTCCATCCGTTGATTCACTGTCTATTTCACTTATTTGCACTTATACTTACATAAATTCATTTTATTTATTCATATCATATAAATTTTATTTTTATTGCAATACATTCATTCATTTCTCAATTTCATTTATTTTCATTTATTTATTACTGAATTTCATTTATTCATTTATTTATAACACTTACCTTCAATTTATTTAATATTTAGCCTTCCAATTATACTTAAGTTTATAACAACTACAACTATCAAACTTTATTTATTAAAGAATTCCATTGAATACTTTCATTACTTCAAGTTTTTACTTGTATAATATCGTATTGCATTTTCTTATTTCTTTTAAATTAATTTAATGTTCAATAATCTTATCTTTTGTCTTATAGGTTACACTTTTCAAATTTTCTCGTAATTTCATTTATAACCAAGCATTTAATCTCTTATTTAAATTAAAGGTTCCAATTATTAATTAGTTACGTCCCATTTCACTACAATAATTGAAACTATTAATTAGCGAAAACTCAAGAACTAAATACCAAGTTAAATTTCAAATAATTTTAAAATAATGGATAAATATATACTTACAATTTATATATCAAATTATATTTAAAACAATTTAAAATTTATATTTGTTTATCAAAACAGATCTGCAGTAAAACTACTACAGTGGCCTTCCCAATTCGAAACTCGAAAATGAATGTCGATGATGCGTGCACTCATCACCGAAATTATTTTCCAGCGATAGAGAGGGGAGTACAGAACTTATTTCTTTCCAAAATTTTCTTTAAAATAATTTTTTTCAAATCTTATTGAAATATTTATAAAAGAAAATACTTCTAACACTATTATTATTATATTCCAAAATCATTCAAAAGAGACTTTCAAAACCCGGAACTTAAGTTCTAAAATTTCCAATTTTCATTTAGTTTATTTTAAATCTTATTTCAACAAATATTTATAAATTTCACTATCTAACAACCAATATAATACAACCAAATATATATCTTATTTATAAAATTTATTTTTGATATATATAGAAAATATAATAGGCAAAATTATTTCATTCATCTATATTCAAAACAAATATTGTGTCGGTTTGTCCTATTAAGTGTTTAGAAATCCCTATTGATGTCATAGCGTCCTATGCACCAACCAGAATTTATAAATACAAAACTAAACAAATTAATACAATATTAAAACCTTTTTATAACACTAACAAATACGCTCTCTCATATATATACACTCAGCGACTCATCACAGGGTATTGCTGTTTGCGCCAAAAATGGTCACAAACCCCAAATATCGTGAAAGCACCAATAAATGAATATTAATCAACACTATCCGAACACAAATCTCAGATCTCAGCAAACAGATAACAATACTTCAAATATAATGATCAGAAACACGGGATTTATAGTGGTTCGGTTATCTCCGACCTACGTCCACTTTAAAGATTTATCTTTTATTGATTATCCTTGCTGGTTACAATTGATTACAGCGATTATAATGAAGAAACACTAGCAATGATAGAGTGCAAAGTTGAATCCGGCAGAGTCTGGACGTTGAACAACCAAAAGATCCTTCTTCTGTAGGCTCTGGGGCTCTATTTATAGGCGTAAGAGGCTGATATTTCGCTCAAACTTCGGAAGACTCCTTCTGGCATGTGAGTGGGCCCACGCGATCGACCCCACCAAGTTTCGACTCGATCCGAGATCGATACGAACCAATTTCGTATCGATCAAGAAATAGTCCAATCGAGCTGAAACTTGGCAAGAACACTCTTTAGCCTGTACGCAAGCTCCTGCAACGTTTTCGTATCGACCCCTTCGTGTCCATCATCTTCGCAATGATCCAAGGCACATGCCTATCTACTGACGTGGCGCTATTTCTCAGGCCTGATCCTAACTTCGTGCCGAGTTGAATGCTTCTTTCCTAAGATCGTGGACGTCCTTCGCTCACATCCATATTTTACGCTCGTTCGTGTCCGTAGTTTCGGAACCTAGTATTCGTATCCACCTGCTCGCATCCCTTCAACCATTTTGCGTATCGAGGCCAGGAGAGTGTTTCGATCGATCCGTTTGATCGATACGAAATTAAGATATAGGAGGCATTATTGATCGATACGAAAAAAGTACGAAGGGCCAACAGATGGATACGAAGCTAGTCTTTAGGATGGATACGAATGAAGCCTTACCTGATGGATACGAGTGAGGCCTTACCTGCTGGATACGAAGACGTCAATACGAAGCATGTCGCCTGCCTCCATCCTGATTGATTCGAACTGATCGAGTCGAACAAACCATCACGTGCTTGCCTACCACTATGGGTCCACTTCCGTCGAGTCGAAATCCTCTGTTCTTCCCATCTTATCGATACGAATGCACTGTTCGTATCCATGTGGATCGATGCGAAATGCATCGATACGAACCAATATTCACATAATTTGATCCATCCATATCTCGAACATATGAACTCCGATTGTCCTGAAAATTGAAATGTAGCCTCTCCTAGCCCTGTTCATCATTCCCAATCGATTCCACCTTGATCAGAGCACATTCAAATTTTGACGACAACGACCGCAGCCTTGGTTTCCAATCGATTTCCATTTCCGATATCCATCCCTTCTTGCCAATTTGTTGATATTCCAGCCTTGACCAAAAGGTGGGATAACATTTGCCCCCCAAAATATGCCTTGTGGTGTTTTGAATAGCTCTGAATCCAATATCCAAAGTCCATAGCCATATCATCCGAACGCATCATTCTTGACTGCTCCGAGTCGTTGTCTGATGCCAAATCCAGTTATGAAAGCTTTTAGTCAATTCCATATCCATTCGAACTCGACAACCGAGTCCTAATCCATCCTTATCCAATAGCCAAAAACCGAATCCTGGACCTCTACGGGTCGATATCCAAATCCGTAACCTCTCCGGGTTCTTGCCAAGTGCAATCCACACCCGATGACCGTGGTCCAATGTCCCTGGACGTTGTATAATTCCATGGCTTAAATCCTATGACGAATTCTGGTCACTTCGGACCCTTGTCGAGCATAGTCCATACTCGACGACCTGAAATAGTAGCCAATAACGTTGGGCCTAAGTCCAAGGCCGAATCCTGGTCTCTCCGGACCCTTATTGAGCATAGTCCGTACCCAACGACCTAAAACAATAACCGATAATATAGGGCCAAAGTCCTAGGCCGAATTCTGGTCACTCCGGACCCTTATTGAGCATAAT
The DNA here is from genome assembly GCA_030765085.1 of Allium cepa. NCBI lineage: Eukaryota > Viridiplantae > Streptophyta > Magnoliopsida > Asparagales > Amaryllidaceae > Allium > Allium cepa. The sequence continues at coordinate 906,401,221 of CM060938.1, read as the reverse complement.
CCATACTCAACGACTTGAATAAGCCGATTTACCACGTTCGAAAAAAGCGACTCACCCCTTGCCAGGTATAATCCATACCCGACGACCGTTTGCCAAAAACTAGATGAAAATCCAAACAGAATTCAATCCGAAATCCAAACCAAATCAGAAAATCAAAAATCCACATCTAAAATCAAAACCAGCATCCAAACATTAGAACAATCACCCAAACAGAAATCCAAACCAGAAAAAAGACAGAATCTGGAGTTCAAACCAAACTCCAAAACAAAACCAAAGAAACGAGTATCCAATCCAAAAATAAAGATAAGATTTCACAAACCATAGCATCGCGGTTTATCATCATTCAGAGCATGCCTAGGGGCCATCTCTGTCTCCGTACATGTGTAAATGACTTTGCCACTTTGTAATAGTCTGCTACTTATTTCATAACATCCCAGTCAATTGATAACCAATCGACCATCATTCCTAGGCCTCACGCCATCATTGTTTGAAGTAGATGGTGGTCGCTCCTGCTCCACCGCCGCATTCCGAGCCCAACATACTGCCTCAATTATCCATTCCTCACATGCTTCTCAATTATATCATTCAAGTGCCTGCAGCTTTTGGTATTATGTCCATCCAAATCATGGAAGAGACAGTGCCTTCCCGATGCCCTTTCACGTTCAGAAGGTTCCCTCCTGGCCAGACTTCGGTAGGGAAGGTGATCCTGGGTCTCCATGTATATTTGCTCCAATGTTTCATTCAATCCAGTGTGGGTGGAGAATTTTGGCTCCCTCCATCGTTTCCTGGTCTTTTCCGAATCGTCATCAAGCTTCCTTTTTCCCTTTCCTTTGTCTCTGTCCAAGCCTCTGCTGGATGGTCCTCCACCCTCAGTCGCATTCACCTCCTCTAACTTTAAATCTATGCATGCGTCCTCTTGCCGAAGGAATCTTTCAGCCTCATGAAAGAATTCCCTAAGATCCAGTGGTGGGTTTCAGATTAGAGATACTTTGAAATCTGAATCCTCTCTGAATCTTGAAATTACTGCCATTAGAACCATCGATGGATCTGGTCGATCCATCGAAGCAACCGCCGCATTGAACTGAGTCAGGAAAGCTCCGAGTGACTCATCTGTCCTTTGCTTGATTGATGTTAGTGTCATCACGTTCTTCGGCCTCTTGATATGAACCCGAAATTTCCCCAAAAACCTGTCCACCAACTTCGTCCACGTTCTGATAGATCCTTCTTCCAGCTGCCTGAACCACATCGCAGCTATATCCGTCAAGTATAAAGGGAAGCATTTGGCCATTACTTCCTCCGATGCCCTCAGCACTTCCATGTGTCTGGTGTATCTCATCAAGTGATCGGTTGGGTCAGCCTTGCCGTTGTATACTTCCACGCTAGGTAGCTTGAAACTGGCGGATTCCGAGCTATCATGATTTCCCGAGTAAACGGACTCTTGTTCACTCCTTCCAGATCTCTATTGGTCAAAACTCCGTGCATAGTTCTTCTAATAATCTCAACTAATCCAGCATTGTCCATCAAAGGTTGCCCTCCATGCCCCCGAGGGAATTCTGGTACATATTCTTCATGTGACTCGTTAGCGTTAGCGTTCGCTCTAGCCTGTTGAGCTCCATCCATAGGTCTTCCAGTGTCAGATCCTGCGGGTCTGCCCCCCAAGTCCCTGTTGATTGCCTTCTGGATCTACGTTCTGACCTTGAGTCTGACCTTCATTGGTTTCCGTAACCCTAGCTCCCTGTTCCAAATTCACAGTTGCTGCAGTAGTTGGATCAAGGTTCTATATCCCTACATCTCTCATCTGTTCAAAGAAAGTCTGCATCATATCCTATTGACTCTTCAACAATCTCTCATGTAATGAATCTGCCATAGCTTCCATCTCATCCCTGGTAATGTAGATAGAAGTTTGTCCTTCTCCTACTCTGGAGGATGCCTCTTGACTCCCTCCTTGTAGGCTTCTCTCAGCTCTTTGTCTTTTACTTGTCTGTCGAGTCATTGTCCTCAAAATATGAATTCTTCAAGCCTTTCAAATCTGAACTCTTAATCTGGTGTAGCGGGTGCTAGTCCTTCTCAGTGGAAGCACCAAAGTGTTTACGCCAAAAATGGTCACAAACCCCAAATATCGTGAAAGCACCAATATATGAATATTAATCAACAATATCCGAACACAAATCTTAGATCTCAGCAAACATATAACAATAATTCAGAAATAATGATCAGAAACACGGGATTTATAGTGGTTCGGCTATCTTCGGCCTATGTCCACTTCAAAGATTTATCTTTTATTGATTATCTTCGTTGGTTACAATTGATTACAGCAATTATAATGAAGAAACACTAGTATATTAGCAATGATGGTGTGAAAAGTCGAATCCGGCAGAGTCTGGACGTTGAACAGCCAAAAGATCCTTTTTCTGTAGGCTATGGGGCTCTATTTATAGGCGTAGGAGGCTGATATTTTGCTCAAACTTCGAAAGACTCCTTCTGGCACGTGAGTGGGCCCACACGATCAATCCTATCAAGTTTTGACTTGATCCGTGATCGATACGAACCAATTTCGTATCGATCAAGAAATAGTCCAATCGAGCTGAAATTTGGCAAAAACACTCTTTAACTTGTACGCAAGCTCCTGGAACGTTTTAGTATCGACCCCTTCGCATCCATCATCTTCGCATCGATCTAAGGCACGTGCCTATCTACTGACGTGGCGCTACTTCCCAGGCCTGATGCTAACTTCGTGCCGAGTTGAATGCTTTTTTCCTAAGATCGTGGATGTCCTTCGCTCACATCCATATTTTACGCTCATTCGTGTCCATAGTTTCACAACCTAGTATTCGTATCCACCTGCTCGCATCCCTGCAATTCACATCATTTTTCGTATCGAGGCCAGGAGGGTGTTTCGTATCAATCCGTTTGATCGATACGAAATTAAGATATAGGAGGCATTATTGATCGATACGAAAAAACATACGAAGAGCCAACAGATGGATACGAAGCTAGTCTTTAGGATGGATATGAATGAAGCCTTACCTGATGGATATGAGTGAGGACTTACCTGCGGGATACGAAGACGTCAATACGAAGCATGTCGCCTGCCTCCATCCTGATCGATTCGAACTGATCAAGTCGAACAAACCATCGCGTGCTTGCCTACCACTCTACGTCCACTTCCATCGAGTCGAATTCCTCTGGTCTTCCCATCTTATCGATATTAATGCACTGTTTGTATCCATGTGGATCGATGCGAAATGCATCGATACGAACCAATATTCACATAATTTGATCCATCCATATCTCGAACATACGAACTCTGATTGTCCTGAAAATTGAAACGTAGCCTCTCCTAACCCCGTGCATCATTCCCAATTGATTCCACCTTAATCGAAGCACGTCCAAGTTTTGACGACATCGACCGCAGCCTTGGTTTCCAATCGATTTCCATTCCCGATATCCATCCCCTCTTGCCAATTTGTTGATATTCCAGCCTTGACCAAAAGGTGGGATAACAATTACTACCCTATAAATAAAGAGTCAGACCCCACAAAGCTAAGGTTTATCGCTAAACCAAAGCTCTGATACCAGATGTAACATCCCGCCTTTTTATACGCTTTAAATCGACAATAAACGACACACGTCAGACTTAAACCATACAGAAGGGCGGATTATTATGGGGTAAATAAGAAAAAGCAGAGAAAGAAAAAAAATAGAATCTTGCGGTGGAACGATAAAATATAATTGTAACGACCCGCCTTTTTGGACAGTTTAAACCGACGATCAAATACACATGTTGATTCCAAACCATTCAAAAGGGCAGATAGTTATTGGGGTAAATAAGAAAAGAAAAGAAAAGAAATAAAGGAAATGAAACAACACAGAATCTCGCAGCGGAACAATAAAATATAATAGTCAAATAAACAGTTCATGAAGCTGTTTACTATACTTTGATAATTATTTATACAACATTTATCAGAGTTATACATATACAACAGAACAATTTAAATAATGTAGCAGATAGCATGATGCAAGTGTAATAATAGTAATAGTATACCAAATCTTCGTCTTCATTCCCCAAAATAGATCTTCAAAAATCTGAAAAATTCGGGACTGACCCAAGCGTAATGAAAAGACAAAACACTCGAGTCAGGACTAAATATCCATTTACATATATTTCAATTCCTTTAGAGTTTTTCTTCTCACTTGTATACTTCAATTACTTCCAAGTTCTGTTTATTTGTATAATATCTCATTACATATCAAAACATCATTTTAACTTTTAATATTTGGTAAGTCTTGTTATATGTTATCAGAATGTAATTTTGGTATTATACAAATTTATAGAATTTCATTTTACTTAATTAGAATGTTCACAAATTTAATTTGTTTAAATCCTCTTTACCTTTCAACTTTAAAGTTTTCCCAAACAATAGCTTAGATATCTTAATCCTCTTATTTTATAAATTTTGGTTATTCACATTTCATTCAAATAATTTGAAAATTACTAATTAACATAACTTAGAAATTTAAATGCCCGGTTCTTTTCAAATCATATGAAATAAACATATACACTTATATTTTTAATATATCAAATCATACCTTTGGAGTTTAAACCAAAACCCATTTACCCAAAATAATTTCAAAGAAAAGCAAAGCTTCTTAGAAGTCTCCCCTACTTTGAAACTCGAAGATGAACGTCGATGATGCTACGCAGTCATCACCGAAATTATTTTCCAGCGACATAAGAGAGGAGTACTGAATTCATTCCTTCCTTTAAAATTCTTTCAAAATATTTCCATAAACAATTTCCAACTAATATTACTATATTTTCTATAAAATTTGAAAACCATTTTTCAAAATCTCCGGGTCTTAAACTCAATATTTTCCAATTTAAATCTATTTTAATTATAAGTCACCTTTATAAAACATTCTTATAGGGTTTTCTTTCTTAATACAGTTCACAAGTTGTTTTATCATTGTTCATTTCGTAATTCATCTTATTATTAAATTACAATATCTAATTAATGATAATAACCAATATTTTCATCTCTAACAACCAGGTAAGCTAGATAAGTCACAATAATTTCTGAAAAATTTTCTTTATATACAAAATATAGTTAGGGCAAAATTATTTCATTTACCCAATTTCAAAACAATACTATGTCGAGTTGTTCTGTTTAAGTGTTTAGAGATCCCTATCAATGACGTTAATTACTCGTATTGACCAGAATCCATAAGCCACTCAACAAAACAACTGACACAATATAAAACATTTTATATCACTAACAAATATGCTCTCTCATATACACTCAACTCATTCATATAGTTTACCTCTATTTCAATGAGTTATTCCCCACTAGAGCCAAGGTTTATCGCTAAACCAAAGCTCTGATACCAACTGTAACGACCCGCCTTTTTGGATAGTTTAAACCGATGATCAAATACACATGTCGATTCCAAACCATTCAAAAGGGCAGATATTTATTGGGGTAAATAAGAAAAGAAAAGAAAAGAAATAAAGGAAATGACACAACACAGAATCTCGCAGCAGAACGATAAAATATAATAGTCAAATAAACAGTTCACGAAGCTGTTTACTATACTTTGACAATTATTTATACAACATTTATCAGAGTTATACATATACAACAGAACAATTTAAATAATGCAGCAGATAGCATGATGCAAGGGTAATAATAGTAATAGTATACCAAATCTTCGTCTTCATTCTCCAAAATAGATCTTCAAAAATCTGAAAAACTCAGGACTGACCCGAGCGTAATGAAAAGACAAAACACTCGAGTCAGGACTAAATATCCTTATGAAAGTTAAATCAATCGTAAATAAATATGAGTGTAACGGCGTCAGAGATGTTTAGGGGGTTTGACATCTCATATCCAGTGTCAACGTGCGTGCAATAACTTAAGAGATGTTACGGGATTTTCCATCTCTTAAGGATCCGTTAAACTATCTACTATGTAGTAATGTACGCTAAGTAGATAATGTTTATCAGTAATATAAAGTATCAAAATAGCGTTAAGGCGTTACCATAATCCCCCTTAACACATTTTTATAATGCCATAGTCTATACAGCACCGTAAGCCCCACCGTAAACTGGTGGTTATCAGAGGGTACCCCATAGATATAACACAAAACATAACGTAGTGGTCGCGAATAGGATAATCAGTATGACAAGGTACATGAGGCGATACCAACTAGGATACTAGTAGTTGCGTGATCCGGACTGATGTTGGGTATAGCCAGCAGCTACCCCAACACCGCGAAACAACACTCCCAAATCAAGGGGTGCACCCAAATCGCATCACAAATGTAATAGATATAGTATCGAAGAAGTGTGTCCGCTAGAGATGGCGAACCTCAATGGCCCGGCGCGGCTCCTGTTTTAGTCATTTCAGGGGTCATCCAATATCGTTCTCTTTCTTCAGTCAACGCATACACCAAACCATCCACTTCATTCTAGATCAACACTCCGCGTATAATAGTTATTAAAGTGGTTTTCGGTATCGACAGAGAGTATGTCCATATCCGATCCCGGTCTCTTCAATAACTACGTATTATTACACCGTTGGCTCTTTTACATTTCAAATCGATTCATAATTGATATCAAAATATCATATTCACTTCAAAAATCAAATCTATTTCAAATATCATCGTATCTGTTCAAATGTGAGATTCCGTTTCAAAATCATTTTTCGCATCAATATCTCATTTCGATTTCAAAATCATTTCGAATTTCAATTTTGGTTACAACTTCATTTAAACCAATTCGTATTTAAATTCAAGACTTAAATATAAACATTTCACCTTATTGACCAGCTTAGAATTTTAGAAAATAGTTTTTAAGTAGTTTAAAAGTAGTTTAAATAATTAAAACTTGTTAAAAATACTTAAAATCTTAAAATGGATTTGAAATAGATAAATTAGTTTAAAATAATTTAAATTGGGTTAAGTAGATTTAAAATAGATTAAAATAGTTTAAGTATTCAAAAATGGTTTATATAACTGAGAAATTTAGAAAACAAAATAAACAGCTTCAAAACCAAACCATTTCAATTATAACTTCTCAATTCAAAACAATTTCAATTTCCCTTCTACCGATTCAATTTCGATTTCGATTTCGATTAAATCAACGTCAACTTTGACTTCAAATTTATTCAATTTTATATTCACTTTTAATTAATTCAATTTCAATTTATATCGATTTGGAGCATGGTTTTTCAAAATATCCATTTAGAACACTTGCAAAATTATCCATCAATATTCAAGTTTAAATCCAAATTTCAAATATGATTCAATTCCAAGCTCGATTTCAAATTATCATTTTAATATCACTTTTACTTAATTATCCTTCAATATTCAAGTTTGAATCCAAATTTCAAATATGATTCAATTTCAAGCTCAATTCCAAAATATCATTTTTATATCGCTTTTACGTAGTAATACTAAAAGTTAGAAATAATGTTCAATTTTTAAATCAAATAAATTTTCGAAATTCAATCATATCCAAATTTTTAAATTTCAAAGTCTCAACTTTATTATTTAATAATTTCTTTTAACCAAAATTTATTTCAACATTCCAAACTCAATTTTCCGATAAATTCGATTTCTATAAATTTGATTTCTATTTATAACTTTTAAATCAAAACATTTAAATAAATTTCAAATCGACGATTTTAAAAATTATTAATTTAGCCAATTCGGTGTCCGTATATAATTTTCTATCCTATGGCCAAGTAATTATTTATTTCAATTAATGTCTGGGATGCATATATATTACTTAAATCAAATCACAGTTTCATATGTATGCATAACAATATATATAAGCGAATAAACATCCAAACATTTAAATATCAACCAATAGCATCCATCGAAATACATCATCCAATACACAATAAAATTCATGGCAATTTCATAGTTATCAATGCCAGGTAATTTAATTGCAATTCAATTTCAATTTTTAATTTCAAATTTAACTGTCAATTTAATTTTCGACGGTTAATTCAAATGACAATTAAATTCTATCAAACAACGACAAATAAAATTCATATCACTTCATAATATCAAATTACTAGCATAAAGATATTTAGTACGTTGTGAGCGTTATAAAACACTCACCTTGATTTCGATGCAGTTCCAGCGTTTTATTTCGAATAAAATTAAACGAGCATTTAATTTTACCCGAAATTCAAACTAGCTCCAAACGACTCCAATCCAATTCCGTAGCGTAGTGCTCGTCGAAATGATTCCAACGCAAAAAGTTTCGTCGAATTCCGACCTCGTACGAAAAAGATATACATTTTTAAAGTTACACGAATTTATTATATATAAAATTTACAAATCTATTTAAAATTTTATAACCTAACAGAAATCTCAGCCGTTCGATTTCATTCCCTGCAATCACCGCCATCCCTTGCTTCTCCCCTCTTCCCCCACATTTGCGTACACAGCCGAAGAACCCATGGCCGCCACTTGCTTCACGAATTATCTAGCCTCCATCGTCGAGCTACGCAACGATCAGAGAGTGCCACTTCAAAGCCACGACAAAGAGCAACCTTCGGCCCAAGACCGGTCAGACCCGGTGCCCCCGTAGCTCTCGAAAAACGTGAAGAATGGTCGGCCATCTTGAGCAATTTCTGGTCGATCCACAGCGAGTTTTCCGATCACAGCCGTTGATTACCTTCGTCTCGTGATGCTCTACATTTTCCATGTTGAAGGTTTGTTGAAACGATGAATGGATTTGAAGATAAGAGGAGGAGAACGAAACGATTTTCTGGCCTTCAGTTTTAGAGGCCGGCGGCTAGGGTTTTAAACCCTATTTTTTTTTTGTGATAAAAGGGGGGGGGCTATTTATAGAAAATATCGAACACTATTCATTCCAGAATTTCCAAACTCCGATTTACGCGCGGTGACTAGCATTTCTAGGGTTTATCCCGTGTTCCTGACACAATGGAACAGGTTTCGGAGGCTAATTCGATCATCTATGCGAGATATGACAATAAACGATCGATTTAAAATTAAATCGATTAAACGATTTTCTATGCGTTTTCGCTTGCCCCGGACAAACGATAAATCCGATTGACACGAAATTTGAAAACTTACAATAATATCACATTACGGATCCGATGAAACTGGTTTCGTCGAAATCCGAGACTTTTTGAAAAATGAATACTTTAACTTCCAAATTAATATTAAAACAATTTTAACGCGTTTCGAGCTGGCACGATCAAACGACAACTCTGATTGCTACGAAAATTGAAATCCGACAATAACAAACTATTACGGATCCAATGGAACTAGTTTCATCCAATTCTGAGACTGTTCAAAAATTGGCTATTTTTCAATCGATAATTAAATATTAAAATATTCAATTTTCACAAATAAATTTTAATTTCAGTTTTAAAAGTTCTATAACATCATTCTAACTTTAATATGATAAAATAAAATTTTACTAATCATTTTTAATCATATTAACCCCGTTATTCAATTATCCAATAAATTCCAATTTTAAAATCATATTAACTCTATTATAATCCCGATATAACTTACATTCACTTTGGAAACCAATTTGAATCATATTAAATCAAATTTCAATTATTCACTCTATTTTCATATATTAAATTTCAATATCAAATTAATCATGTCAAATTCGGAATTTAATTATTCAAACATTTGTAATATTAAATTTAAACAAATTTGATTATTCTTAAATCACTATCCTTTGAAATATTCAAACGAACTTATAAAATTTAACCTTTAAAACCAATTCACATCTTTGAACCCTATTTTCATTTTACAGTTATTCAATTATTCAATAAGTTTTAAATTTTTAATTTAAACAATTTAACTGTTCAATATTTGACGGATTTCAACATTGGATTTTTAAATTAAATAAAAATTTCATCATAAGTCGATTTACCATATTACGTCAAATGAATTTCCACATTATTATTTAACTACAGTTAGAGATAATGCATTCAACTAATATATAAACTTTCATTTCAATTGCAATTGGTTCACAAATTCAATTCGACTAACTAAATGAATAGGTAACTAAAATAATTATCACCGTTAACTTTTAATTACTTATAGGTTTATTCTTTACAAACAAGCGTCACAATTACCTATACAATACAAATTCACTCAATTACCTTTCACCACATATTATTTCAATTGATTTGGGATTTCATTCAATTCATAAATAATAAACTTAGATAAAATTTGTTGCATTTCATTCTAGTTATTGTTATTCCAAACGACTTACAAATTTTTTTCTAACCTTAAATCACGAAATCTTATTAAATTAGCTATTTTAATTATCGAAAATTTACGAGTCGTTACACTCTCCCCCACTCAAAACTTTTCGTCCCCGAAAAGGAAAAAAAAGAAGGGAAAAAGCACTAAGTATAGAATTCAACATTAGATATATTTTATTCAAAGTTACTAACTTATAAAACAATGAAATTCCATTTATAAAGTCATAACTACGCTTCCACTAAGTTACTCCGAACGGCTTTCTAATTTAAAAGTTAGTTATCAAAATAAGTTTAAAAAAAAATTTAAAACTTGAAAAAATTTCTAACACCCGGATTTACGGAAAATTTCGGCAGAGTCTCCTTTGCGCGGCTCGATCGGTACAGCTACAAAACGCCTCTACGGGCCCCAAAACAACAAAAGAAAATCAAAAACCAAGTGGCTCATCAAAAATCACCAAATCCAATGACAAAATAAACATGTACCTTATATATTTTTAGCGAGCATATACGAATAATATAGCGCGAAAGCGAGCTCCAAATGCGAAGCAAGCGCAATCCGCACCTACTAAACACTCAACAAACTATGAGAAACATGCATATATGAAAATAATATCAATATACACAATATAGCAACATAACAACTACATGTGCCAACATAGCAAATGCAACAAAACAATAAGTGCAACCATAAAGCAACTATCATCCAATAAATCCATAACCAATCAATATAAATTCACTTCTCATTAATATTTATTGACTTGGTTTCAATTTTAATCATAGTTGATTCATTGACGTTGGATTTTTCTAACATTCATTCTCAATTCAATTAGTTAACATTCACTAATTTATATTTACATTAGTTCACTTTCAATTCGAATCAAATTAAATTCTATTTAAATTCATTTAACTTCCAATTTGATTTCAATGATTTATAGCTTTCAATTTCATTAACACTTAATGAATTACATACAATCGACTAACAATCATGTACCAACTAAATCGTACCCAACATAACCAAATTATTAATTTACATTCAATTTGGTTTATCTCTTTTATATATATATCCTGTTATATAATTTTAAAAGAATCACTTTTAGATTTGGCATCATAAATTTCCAATATTAACTTTAATTAAGTCCGTAAGCCGTACATATATCATCCGTGAGCAATATCAATCTAATCGCTTATTCGATCACACAATTTCACTTCCAAACTAGTATCGTTCACCCGACTCTCTAGTGTGGACTCCGATTTGGTTCCTTGATTGGAAACTGTTACTCTCCTTGCATAGCCATATACTATGATAGAGAATTCCAGAATCAAACCAAAATCCATATCCAGGGTTCGCCGTCGAAAATCGAGTGAAAAATCCTAACTTGGATTGATATAAATCATCTCGAAATTTTGTGCTCGAATTTGGACCAAATCATTATGCGAATAAAATAATATACGTACAATCTCACGTATTACCTTCCAATAGATCTCTATCCAATTTATCTATACTAAATTATTTTATTGACTTCTATTTTTTCACTTAATTACTCACAATCCATTATTCAGTTAGGATATTCATTTATTTACATAGCATATTCTTTAACATTATCTTTTCTTAAACATCATATCATAGAATTTTCTTACTCAAGTTCATTTTAAACATTCTATATAATTTAATTAAATTCAATTTCATTTTCCAATTGATTCTTAGCTATACCAAATTCTTTTGTTTACATTTACTTCATATTCATAGTTTCAGTTAATACAAATTTATTTGTGGAACATTTTATTAACCAGCACTTAGTTTATTAATCATCCTATAAAAGTCTAACCTCTCATAAATGATTATTCTTAGTTTACAGTTATCTCAAAAGTTACAAATTCAATTCCAATTTCTTTGCAATTTATATTTATTTCCATAACCAATTTACAAAGATAATATGCAATTCATTCGTCTACTTCCTTAAGCTCACCCATTTATTCCAATTTTTTCATTGATCACTTCAGAATATACTTAAGTATATAACTAAATTTTTTTTTTCACAACCAAATTTCCATTTACATATATTTCAATTCCTTTAGAGTTTTTCTTCTCACTTGTATACTTCAATTACTTCCAAGTTCTGTTTATTTGTATAATATCTCATTACATATCAAAACATCATTTTAACTTTTAATATTTGGTAAGTCTTGTTATATGTTATCAGAATGTAATTTTGGTATTATACAAATTTATAGAATTTTATTTTACTTAATTAGAATGTTCACAAATTTAATTTGTTTAAATCCTCTTTACCTTTCAACTTTAAAGTTTTCCCAAACAATAGCTTAGATATCTTAATCCTCTTATTTTATAAATTTTGGTTATTCACATTTCATTCAAATAATTTGAAAATTACTAATTAACATAACTTAGAAATTTAAATGCCCAGTTCTTTTCAAATCGTTTGAAATAAACATATACACTTATATTTTTAATATATCAAATCATACCTTTGGAGTTTAAACCAAAACCCATTTACCCAAAATAATTTCGAAGAAAAGCAAAGCTTCTTAGAAGTCTCCCCCACTTTGAAACTCGAAGATGAACGTCGATGATGCTGCGCAGTCATCACCGAAATTATTTTCCAGCGACATAAGAGAGGAGTACTGAATTCATTCCTTCCTTTAAAATTCTTTCAAAATATTTCCATAAATAATTTCCATCTAATATTACTATATTTTCTTCAAAATTTGAAAACCATTTTTCAAAATCTCCGGGTCTTAAACTCAATATTTTCCAATTTAAATCTATTTTAATTATAAGTCACCTTTATAAAACATTCTTATAGGGTTTTCTTTCTTAATACAGTTCACAAGTTGTTTTATCATTGTTTATTTCGTAATTCATCTTATTATTAAATTACAATGTAACAACCCGTATTTTACGTGTCGATAGATCGTAGAATCTACAGGTCGATAGTGTTGTTTAAGTCGTCCTTAGCCTAAGTCGTAAGGAGGGATATGTAACTCGTATGGACGATTTAAAGAAGGTGACCGGGTTAAGAAATGGGCGGGTTACGAGTTAAGGAAGTTGCCGAGTTAATGACTCGTAGGACCTGGCCGACCTAATAGTTACCGAGTTAAGAAGTTGGCGAGTTAAGGGTATGGCCGACTTAAGGAGTTAGCGACTTAGGGGCTGGGACGAGCTAACGAGTTAGCGGGTTAGTGAGGTTAGCGTGCTGGCGAGTTAGTGGAGTTAACGACCTAAGGGGGTTAGGTCGTATGGTTGTTAGGTCGGAGGGGTTTTGGAGCGACCTAAGGAAGATACCGAGTTAGCGACCTAGTGGTTCTGACCGAGTTAAGGAAGCTAGGTTGAGTGGTCCTTCTAAGTCGTAAGTCGTTAGCGACTTAGTTAGGTCGTAGAGTAGATAGCTCGTTATAGGTCGTGAAAACCCAGTGTGTAGATAAGTCGCGTGAGCGACTTAGTGTTAAGTCGCTTGAGCGACTTAGTGTTAAGTCGCGTAGCTTTGTGAGCCGTTGGATCTAATAGGTTGTAGAGGGGCCTTGGAGTTAGGTCGTTAACGACCTAGTTAACCCGCGTTTTGTTTAGGTCGTTGGATAGGATTTGTGAGTGTTGTGTTAGGTCGCAACGTTTGCTAAGCCGTATGACGTTGAGTCGTTAGGTCGTGAGTCGTGGGGATTTTGGGTCGTGAGTCGTAACACGTTAGGTCGGCAACGACCTAAGACCGGGCACGAGTTATAGAGGCGGACGACCTAAGACTCAGCCTATAAATAGAGGGCTTTGGCTCACTTTTTGGCACCGGTTTTTGAAGCGATGAAGTGCTGCCATTTTGGAAACTCGACTACAACATTTCTTCATCTCCTTTTCTCCATTCCAATCTAGTTCTAACATCCATCTAAGATCGAGGATCAAGGTTGAAGATTGAAGAGCCAAAGTTGAAGATCTTCATCCAACGAAGCTAGATTTCATCGTTTCAAGCGGGATTTCGACGAATCAAGCTTGGATCTTCGCTGTCCAGATCTGAAGTTGTTAGTTTTTGAAGTGTTTGGGTGATTTGGTGAGTGGTAGTTATCTCTCACGCGGACCCTAAGGAGTGTATTGGATTGGTGGTTTGTTGGAGTGTTGTAGATAGTGTTTTTATGCATTTTTCCTGAGATCCAAGTGTAGATCCGTTACTTATGAAGATGTTTACTTTTGCAAGTTCATTTACCAAGTTGTAGGGACAAAACCCATGATTTATACTTGTTAGATCTATGCTAAAAACCAATGATTCATGTATGTTAGATCTATGTTCATTTATTTACGAAATTGCCATTTTAGTTATAAATGCCTACTTAGACCATGTTTGATTACTTGATTGCTTAAGCTAATGATTGATTTGATTGATTGCTATGTATGTTAGTTGATTGATAGTTAGATCTAGACAAGATGGTCGAAGATGATTCAAAAGCTAAGTGGAAAGGCTCTTGAATGGTGAAAGCTGCTTATGACATATGAAGCGGATGTTGAAGCTCATATGTATGGATTGGATGATGTTGAGATGGACTTTGCCATGATGCGAGGAGGCAAAGCATGATATTGAGATGGGACTTTGCCATGATGCGAGGAGGCAAACCATGATGTTGAGATGGGACGGGTCATGATGACGTTCCAAGCACGGGCAGTGACGACGTGCAAAGTAGTGATAATGGTTAGCTTGAGAGGCGCTTGAGCTATTATGGAAATAGTCGTCGAGGAGGATGACTAGGAGGTTGAGATCTCATCGTTGTTGAAGGTTCTAGCATGCTCAAAGCAAGAGTACGTTGGAACGGGCTGCGATGACGTTCCAAGCACGGGCTGCGACGACGTGCTAGTACTCTGGGTAGTTGCGAAAATTCCTAGGCAAGGGCTGCGACGACGTGCGGAGTTATGTCTTGAACCGGGGTTACCATTAGCCCTTGACAGGTGGTCATTCAACTAACGGTGAAATCAAGGCAATGATAACAGTGATAGCCAGAGTCATGGATGTTTGGATGTTTGGTTGTATCATCATTCGGTCTCAAGAGCGGTGTTTTCTGGGTGCTTATCTGATCTTGGTTTAGGCCTTGGGGGTTTGTATTTGGAAAACATCGACCTTGACTCGAGTGATTATTGCTTTACCTTAATTATCTGCTATGTTATGCTTGCTTCTCCTTAGTGTGTGTCTGGGGGCTATCACTGTAGAAAGAGGTGGAGTGGGATGGTTTGGTTCTTATTCCTTTTATCCTTTATGCTCTTTTGGTATGTTTGATAGTTGATTTACTGCTCACTAAGACTTTGTCTGACTCAAGGTTTTATGTCTCCTCTTATTACCTTGGGCTGTTCATCCATGTTGGGATGGGCAGGCTAGGTAGCAGGTGACATGTGCTGTTCTTGGAGATTTACGCTGATGATGACGAAGACGAGCATGAGGCTTTTGCATATTATTTCATATTATATGTACTGGGTGTTCCGCTGCTGTATTTGTTTGAGTGTTTTGTAGTGAGGCTTTGATGTATGGATGATTCATATGTTTGTATAAAACTACTATGATTCTTATATCATGATTTTCTGTTATGATGCTTCACTATATATTTCTCTATTATACTTTATCCATGCGCTGTGAGTTATACGATTGATTCTGCGATGTTTATCTTACCCTGACTATCATCCATGGCTGTCTGGCACACTTTTCAGCGCATTATTTCCTTGTTTAAGTGCGGGAGTCATGGACGGTCGTCACATTTGGTATCAGAGCTTTGGTTAATCGATTTTAGCCAACGCTCGCTGACGTAATTACGTATGAGAGACGTAATTGTATTTTGATGGATGATTACTATATATAATATAGTAGCTTAAAAGGATTTGAACTCCTTATGCAGTTGTTTCTTAAGGTGTTCTAATCATTCTTTTTACAGATATTAAGGATGAGTCGAAGCGAGAGACAAGCTGCGAGGGAAAGCCGTGCTGCTAGGGAAGCTGTTGATTATGCTGCGATGTTCGAAGCTATGATGACTTCGATCATGAGAAGGATACCAGCTTCAGGATCATCAGTAGATGTGGGAGTTCAAGTCCAAGCTCCAAGACCGGTGGATTTTGCTAAGCTTTGCAAGGACTATACTTCTCTTGGAGGAAAAGCTTTCTTGGGGACAGAGTCGACCATTGAAGTACAAAGATGGATAGATGCATGTCGAAGGATCTTTGGTGACTTAGGGATTGAGGATGGAACTAAGAGGAAGCTTGCATCGAGACAGCTTCAGGGAAGAGCTGCTGATTGGTGGAATTCTATCACCATCGATACACCAAAAGAAGAGATTACTTGGGAGCAATTCCAAGTCAGATTTGAAGCTAAGTTCATCTCTATGACTCAGAAATCTGTTTTGTTTAAGAGGTTTGTGGAGCTCAAGCAAGGTGGGAGACCAGTTCTTGAGTATGTTTCTGAGTTTGAGGCTTTGTTCAAGTATGCCAGATCGTATATTGATTCTCCCTACCAGAAGAATGAGAAGTTTGTGACCGGTTTGGATGCTTATCTTGGGAGGCAGTTAGTGGATCATCTGGACGATCCATTTGAGAAGCTTGTGGAGAAAGCTCTCAGGCATGAGAGTTTGTTTCCTAGGGAAAATTCTGTTGTTGCTACAGCCAAGGAAGGATCTAAACCACAGCAGAGTGGAAACAAGAAGAGGAAGCAGCAGCAACAGAAGGGTAAGGATGGCCAGAAGAAGCCAAGGGGCGAAGTGACTTGCTACAATTGCCAGCAGAAGGGCCATCTTTCCAAGAATTGTAAGAATCCAAGGGCACCGGCGAAATGCCACAACTGTGACAAGCCAGGGCATTTCAGGAGGGATTGTCCGGAACCGAGGAGGGATAGGCAGATTGTGCAAGCTTATGCTTTGGGAGCTGTGCCGTTGTCTTCAAAAGCTCCTACTGCTGAAGAGAAGGGGAAGAGTGTGGTGGTTCAAGGTACTCTTTCCATTTGTGATGTTCCAGTTAGAGTGTTATTTGATACTGGAGCGTCGCATTCTTTTGTTTGTGATTATTTGGTAGGCCGGTTAGGTTTGGAACCGGATATTGTTGATAGGCCATTGGTCGTGACTAATCCAGTGGGGGGTTCGTCATGTTTGTGTATGATATGCCGTGGTCTAGTTGTGTCGAGTCATGATTGCTCGTTTGTTTGTGATTGCTTTGTTCTGAACTTTGCGGGGTTCGGAATTATTTTGGGTATGGACTGGCTTAGGAAGTATGCGGCAAGGATTGATTGTGAGAGGCTGGAGGTGAAAGTCGGGAATGTGGAAGGGCGAAAGGTTGTGATACGATGTAAGCATGAGGAAGGCGTCTTCATGAGCTTCATGTATTCGCTGGTTGTTCCACGGGATGGACTGTCATCGGTGCCTATTGTGAATGGATTTGAGGATGTCTTTGACGAAGTCAAAGGGTTACCGCCGCATAGGGAGATCGAGTTTCGTATCGATCTAGTTGAGGGAGCCAGACCTGTGGTGATGCCTCTTAGGCGGATGGCGCCTTAGGGAGCAGCAAGAGTTGAAGGTGCAAGTTGATGACCTTTTGCAAAAAGGATTCATTCGGCGTAGTGTGTCCGAATGGGGTGCACCAGTTGTGTTCGCAACCAAAGCGGATGGATCGTTGAGGTTGTGTGTCGATTATCGTGAGCGGAATAAGGTGACTAAGAAGAACAAGTATCCATTGCCGAGAATAGATGACTTGTTTGATCAGCTTCACGAGGCTAAGGTGTTTACTCAGATGGATTTGGCAATGGGATTTCACCAGTTGAGAGTGGCTAAGGATAGTGTGCCGAAGACTGCTTTCAGGACACCATCCGGTTTTTATGAGTGGCTGGTGATGCCGTTTGGATTGACTAACGCACCAGCATATTTTGTGGATCTTATGAATAGAGTGTTCAGAGATCAGTTGAATAAGTTCGTGCTTGTGTTCGTAGATGATATTCTGATTTATTCCAGAACTGAGGAGGAGCACAAGACGCACTTGCGGATTGTTTTGGAAATCTTGCAGAAACATCAGCTGAAGGCTATGTTTTCGAAGTGTCACTTCTGGAAGAGTGAAGTGAGGTTCTTAGGCCATGTTATCTCTGGAAATGGAATAGCGTTGATCCCGCTAAGGTGGCAGCGATCCAAGATTGGATTAGACCTAAGAATGCATCTGATGTGAGAAGTTTTCTTGGATTGGCAGGATATTATCGTCGGTTTATCAAAAACTTTTCCAAGATAGCTGCACCGTTGACAGGATTGACGAAGAAGAACCGAGTGTTCAGATGGGATGATAAGTGTGAGCAAGCCTTCGTAATCCTGAAAGAGCGACTGACGAGTGCTCCTGTTTTGACTATTCCAAGTGGGAACGATGAGATGGTGGTTTACACCGATGCATGTGGTACTGGACTTGGAGCAGTGCTAATGCAAAAGGATAAAGTTGTTGCGTATGCTAGTCGACAACTGAAGCCGCATGAAAGGAATTATCCGACTCATGATTTGGAGTTAGCGGCAATTGTGTTTGCTTTAAAGATGTGGAGACATTATCTATTGGGAGTTCGATTCGAGTTGTTTACGGATCATAAGTCGTTGAAGTATCTTTTCTCCCAAAAGGATTTGAATCTTCGACAGCAACGGTGGCTAGAGTTTTTAGCATCGTATGATTTTGGTATAGCCTATACTCCGGGAAAAGGTAACGCAGTGGCAGATGCGTTAAGTCGAAGACATGCAGGATTGGGAGCCATGTTTTCGGAATGGAAGAGTCTTGAGTATTTGGCTGGATTTGATTTCAGGCCTAGATGTGAATTGGAACCTGAAATGTTGGCAAACTTATCGATAAGACCTACTCTTGTGGAAAGAATTGGCGAGAGCCAAAAGCGAGACGATAAGCTTGTCAAGATTATCCGTGATTTGGAATCTGGATTGAATCCAGAAAAGGATAAAGGATTTGAAGTCGATCGAGAGGGTTGGCTTCGAAAGCAAGGACGACTAGTTGTTCCCGATATAGATGGATTGAGAAATGAAGTTCTGAGGGAAAGTCATCACTCGAAGTTGACGATTCATCCAGGTGGAAATAAGATGTATCGGGATATGAAGAGAACTTATTACTGGGAAGGCATGAAGAAGGATGTTGGAAATTTTATTTCCAAGTGTATGAACTGCCAGTTGGTGAAAGCTGAGCAGAAGAAGCCCAGTGGATTACTTCATCCATTAGAGGTTCCTACATGGAAGTGGGAGCAAGTGTCGATGGATTTTATCGATGGTCTACCTAGAACCAGAGCAGGGAATGAAGGGATTTGGGTCATTATAGATCGTTTGACTAAGAGTGCAAGATTCATTCCTGTTCGATCGACTAGGACTGCATCGAAGTTGGCTGAGCTTTATGTTAAATGGATAGTTCGATTCCATGGTATTCCGAAGAGTATAGTGAGCAATCGAGACCCATTGTTCACTAGTAGATTTTGGAAGAGCTTCCAGGAACTTTTGGGAACCGAGTTGTGTTTGAATACAGCTTATCATCCCCAAACAGATGGTCAGACTGAGAGGGTCAACCGAGTTTTGGAAGATCTCTTGAGAGAATGTGTTTTGGACTTCAGAGGATCATGGGAAGATCACCTTCATTTGGTGGAATTTGCTTATAATAACAGTTATCAGTCGAGTATTGGTATGGCACCATACGAGGCATTATATGGAAGACCGTGTAACTCTCCGACATGTTGGTTGGAATCTGGAGAAAAGCTGATACTTGGGCCAGAGATGATTCGACAGACTTCGGATTGTATAGAGATCATTCGGCAACGAATGAAGGCAGCCCAAGATCGTCAGAAAAGTTATGCGGATAATCGTCGTAAGGATTTGGAATTCGACGTAGGCGATATGGTTTTTGTGAAGATTTCTCCTCTAAAGAATGTTATTCGATTCGGGAAGAAAGGAAAGTTAACTCCGAGATTTGTTGGACCATTCCCGATTATCGAACGAATTGGGAAGCTCGCTTATAGATTGGAGTTACCGGAAAAGATGGCGGGTGTGCACAATGTTTTTCATGTATCCTATCTACGGAAGTATGTGCATGACCCAAGTACGGTGGTTTCTGCTGATAGCTGTGAAGACTTGGAGGTTGATCCAGTTGTTTTGAGACCTCGTAAGCCGCTTCGCGTTGTTGAAACCGACACGAAACAGCTTAGGAGGAAGACGATTACGTTGCTCAAGATACAATGGAGTGATGATGTTAACGACTGTACATGGGAGGAGGAAGAGAGGACGAAGGCAGCTCATCCCGAATTCTTCGAGGTATGGCCCTAAGGTATCGTGACATCTCATGAATTTGTAACTTGATTTCTATCTTAGAATTCTGCATGCTAGGTTAGAATTGGATGCATGGTTTGTTGATTGATATGGATGGTAGGCATGCGGAATAGCTTTGATTGCTGTTGTTGTTTGGAATTTCGGGGACGAAATTCCTAAGGGGGAAGAATGTAACGACCCATATTTTACGTGTCGATAGATCGTAGAATCTACAGGTCGATAGTGTTGTTTAAGTCGTCCTTAGCCTAAGTCGTAAGGAGGGATAGTTAACTCGTATGGACGATTTAAAGAAGGTGAACGGGTTAAGAAATGGGCGGGTTATGAGTTAAGGAAGTTGCCGAGTTAATGACTCGTAGGACCTGGCCGACCTAATAGTTACCGAGTTAAGAAGTTGGCGAGTTAAGGGTATGGCCGACTTAAGGAGTTAGCGACTTAGGGGCTGGGACGAGCTAACGAGTTAGCGGGTTAGTGAGGTTAGCGTGCTGGCGAGTTAGTGGAGTTAACGACCTAAGGGGGTTAGGTCGTATGGTTGTTAGGTCGGAGGGGTTTTGGAGCGACCTAAGGAAGATACCGAGTTAGCGACCTAGTGGTTCTGACCGAGTTAAGGAAGCTAGGTTGAGTGGTCCTTCTAAGTCGTAAGTCGTTAGCGACTTAGTTAGGTCGTAGAGTAGATAGCTCGTTATAGGTCGTGAAAACCCAGTGTGTAGATAAGTCGCGTGAGCGACTTAGTGTTAAGTCGCTTGAGCGACTTAGTGTTAAGTCGCGTAGCTTTGTGAGCCGTTGGATCTAATAGGTTGTAGAGGGGCCTTGGAGTTAGGTCGTTAACGACCTAGTTAACCCGCGTTTTGTTTAGGTCGTTGGATAGGCTTTGTGAGTGTTGTGTTAGGTCGCAACGTTTGCTAAGCCGTATGACGTTGAGTCGTTAGGTCATGAGTCGTGGGGATTTTGGGTCGTGAGTCGTAACACGTTAGGTCGGCAACGACCTAAGACCGGGCACGAGTTATAGAGGCGGACGACCTAAGACTCAGCCTATAAATAGAGGGCTTTGGCTCACTTTTTGGCACCGGTTTTTGAAGCGACGAAGTGCTGCCATTTTGGGAACTCGACTACAACATTTCTTCATCTCCTTTTCTCCATTCCAATCTATTTCTAACATCCATCTAAGATCGAGGATCAAGGTTGAAGATTGAAGAGCCAAAGTTGAAGATCTTCATCCAACGAAGCTAGATTTCATCGTTTCAAGCGGGATTTCGACGAATCAAGCTTGGATCTTCGCTGTCCAGATCTGAAGTTGTTAGTTTTTGAAGTGTTTGGGTGAT
The DNA here is from genome assembly GCA_030765085.1 of Allium cepa. Taxonomy (NCBI): domain Eukaryota; kingdom Viridiplantae; phylum Streptophyta; class Magnoliopsida; order Asparagales; family Amaryllidaceae; genus Allium; species Allium cepa. Next base: position 906,379,338 of record CM060938.1, on the reverse strand, counting down.
TTGGTGAGTGGTAGTTATCTCTCACGCGGACCCTAAGGAGTGTATTGGATTGGTGGTTTGTTGGAGTGTTGTAGATAGTGTTTTTATGCATTTTTCCTTAGATCCAAGTGTAGATCCATTACTTATGAAGATGTTTACTTTTGCAAGTTCATTTACCAAGTTGTAGGGACAAAACCCATGATTTATACTTGTTAGATCTATGCTAAAAACCCATGATTCATGTATGTTAGATCTATGTTCATTTATTTACGAAATTGCCAATTTAGTTATAAATGCCTACTTAGACCATGTTTGATTACTTGATTGCTTAAGCTAATGATTGATTTGATTGATTGCTATGTATGTTAGTTGATTGATAGTTAGATCTAGACAAGATGGTCGAAGATGATTCAAAAGCTAAGTGGAAAGGCTCTTGAATGGTGAAAGCTGCTTATGACATATGAAGCGGATGTTGAAGCTCATATGTATGGATTGGATGATGTTGAGATGGACTTTGCCATGATGCGAGGAGGCAAAGCATGATATTGAGATGGGACTTTGCCATCATGCGAGGAGGCAAACCATGATGTTGAGATGGGACGGGTCATGATGACGTTCCAAGCACGGGCTGTGACGACGTGCAAAGTAGTGATAATGGTTAGCTTGAGAGGCGCTTGAGCTATTATGGAAATAGTCGTCGAGGAGGATGACTAGGAGGCTGAAATCTCATCGTTGTTGAAGGTTCTAGCATGCTCAAAGCAAGAGTACGTTGGAACGGGCTGCGACGACGTTCCAAGAACGGGCTGCGACGACGTGCTAGTACTCTAGGTAGTTGCGAAAATTCCTAGGCACGGGCTGCGATGACGTGCGGAGTTATATGACGACCGCCCATGACTCCCGCACCAAAACAAGAGAATAGTGCGCTGAAAGGTGTGCCAGGCAGCCATGGACGATAGTCAGGGGTAAAATAAAACATCGCAGAATCTCTATCGTAACTCACAGCGCATGGATAAAATACAATAGAGAAATATATAGTGAAGCCTCATAACAGAAAATCATCATATAAGCATCACAGTGGTTTTATACAATCATCTCAACAAATCCATACATCAAGACCTCACTACAAACACTCATCAAACACAGCGGAACACCCAGTACATATAGTAAGAAAACTAATATGCAAAGCCTCCTGCTCGTCTTCGTCATCATCAGCGTAGAACTCCAAGCACAGCACCTGTCACCTGCTACCTAGTCTGCCCATCCCAAACATGGATGAACAGCCCAAGGTAATAAGAGGAGACATAAAACCTTGAGTCAGACAAAGTCTTAGTGAGCAGTAAATTAACTATCAAACATACCAAAAGAGCATAAGGGATAAAAGGAATAGGAACCAAACCATCCCACTCCACCTCTTTCTACAGTGATAGCCCCAGACACACACTAAGGAGAAGCAAGCATAACATAGCAGACAATTTTACGGTAAAGCAATAGTCACTCGAGTCAAGGACGATGTTTTCCAAATACAAACCCCCAAGGCCTAAACCAAGATCAGATAAGCACCCAGAAAACACTGCTCTTGAGACCGAATGATGATACAACCAAGCATCCAAACATCCATGACTCTGGCTATCACTGTTATCATTGCCTTGATTTCACCGTTAGTTGAATGACCATCTGTCAAGGGCTAATGGTAACCCCGGTTTTAGACATAACTCCGCACGTCATCGTGACCCGTGCCTAAGCCGAACGCATCAGCCCAGAGTACTAGCACGTCATCGTGACCCGTGCCTGGAACGTCATCGTGACCCGTCCCAACGTACCCTTGCTTTGAGTATGCTAGAACCTTCAACAACGATGAGATCTTAGCCTCCTAGTCATCCTCCTTGACGACTATTTCCATACTAGCTCAAGCGCCTCTCAAGCTAACCATTATCCACACCAACCCGGACCGCATCACCGAGTTATAACTTTGCACGTCGTCATGACCCGTGCTTGGAACGTCATCGTGACCCGTCCCATCTCAACATACGCCTTGCCTCATCATATCATAGCAAAGCCCCTTCTTGGAACGTCATCATGACCCGTCCCATCTCAACATAAGCCTTGCCTCATCACATCATGGCAAGATCCCACATCCTCGAATCCATCCATATGAGCTTCCACATCCGCTTCATATGCTACAGGCAGCTTCCACCATTCAAGAGCCTTTCCACTTAGCTTTTGAATCATCCCAACTATCTTGTTCCAAATCAACTACAAGCTAACTTGAAACAATCAAATCAATCATATATCCAAACATTCAACCATTCAAACAAGATCTAATAAGCAATATCAATCATAATGGCAATTTCGTAAATAAATGAGCAAAAGTCTAACACATATGAAATCATGGATTTTTAGCATAGATCTATCAAATATAAAACATGGGTTTTGTCTCTAATACTCGATAAATAACTTTGCATAGGTAAACATCTTCATAAATGATGGATCTACATGCAGACTTAAGGAAAATGCGAGAAAACACTATCTTAAACACATAAACAAGCCACCGATCCAATATACTCCTTTGGGTCCGCGTGAGAGATAACTACCACTCACCAAATCACTCAAACACCTCAAAAACTAAACACTTCAGATCTGGACAGCGAAGATCCAAGCTTGATCCGGCAATATCTCGCTTGAAACGAAGAAATCTAGCTCGAACGGATGAAGATCTTCAACTTTGGCACTTGAATCTTCGATCCCGATCTTCGATCTTGGATGGATGTTAGAACTTGATTGGAATGGAGAAAAGAAGATGAAGAAATGTTGTAGTCGAGTCTTCAAAATGGCAGCACTTCGTCGCTTCAAAAACCGGTGCCAAAAAGTGAGCTAAAGCCCTCTATTTATAGGCTGGAATCCCCCTTAGCTCGGCCATCTTCTTAACTCGGAGCTCGCTATTAGGTCGTCCCCGACCTATCACATGCTGACCTAACACTCACACCGACTTAACCTTGCCGACTCACGACCTAAGCAACTCAAGAACACAAGGCCGACCTAACTATAAGTCGACTCAACCAATCACATGACCTACCGACCTAATCATACGAGACACGACCTAACGGCTTAGCCTTATGGCCGACCTAAGCCCTAGCCGACTCAACGTAAGTCGGTCACGACTTAACCAACGCCGACCTAACACGCATGCACGACTCAATGGCCTAAGTCCCCAACGACTTATCTACTATACGACTCATCTACCAACCACTAGGTCGAACTCTCTATAGGTTGAACACGACTCATCCCCTTAACCCGGTAACGACTCAACCTATCTTGTTAAGTCATATTAACGACTTAACATACTCTCGACTCATCAGGGTTAACAACCTTCGACTCATCGTTAAGTCGTTCCTAACGACTCAGGACCAAAGCACCTTACGACCTACCCCCCTGGGTCGGTCAAAACCTTAAGTCGTTACACCCATAACTCGTTAACTCCTTAACTCGGCAAACCCTATGAGTCGTAACTCGTTGACTCGGCCACACTTCTTATCTCACTATCTTCTTAGGTCGGTCACCCCTATGAGTCGGCCAACCTTTAAACCACTAACCTCCTTAAGTCGGCAACACTATAGGTCGGTCACTACCTTATCCCGGTGACCCTTTAACTCGGTAATACGTTAGCCTAACTAACCCGGCCATACTCAAGACTCAAACTCGGCTAAGCCCATGAGTCGGTCACGACTCAACTCTCACACGAGCTAACTTCCACACGACTTAAGCTAGAGATAACACAAACAAAACTAACGACCTAGAAATTCTACGATCTATCGACACGTAAAATACGGGTCGTTACATTCTCTCCCCCTTAGGAATTTCGCCCCCGAAATTCCAAGCAAACTACAGCAATCAAAGATATTCCGCATGCCTACCATCCATAGCAATCAACAAACCATGCATCCAATTCTAGCCTAGCATGCAGAATTCTAAGACTTAGAACAAGTTACAAATTCATGAGATGTCGCGACACTTTAGGGCCATACCTCGAAGAGTCCGGGATGAGCTGCCTTCATCCTCTCTTCCTCTTCCCACGTACAGTCGTTAACATCATCACTCCATTGTACCTTGAGCAACGTAATCGTCTTCCTCCTAAGCTGTTTCGTATCGGTTTCAACAATACGAAGCGGCTCACGAGGTCTTCTAACCACTGGATCAACCTCTAAATCTTCACAGCTATCAACAGAAACCACCGTAGTTGGGTCGTGCACATACTTCCGTAGATAAGATACATGAAAAACATTGTGCACACCCGCCATCTTTTCCGGTAACTCCAATCTATAAGCGAGCTTTCCAATTCGCTCGATAATCGGGAATGGTCCAACAAATCTCGGAGTCAACTTTCCTTTGTTCCCGAATCTTATAACATTCTTCAACGGAGAAATCTTTACAAAAACCATATTACCCACGTCGAATTCCAAATCCTTTCGACGATTATCAACATAACTTTTCTGACGATCTTGGGCTGCCTTCATTCGTTGCCGAATGATCTCTATACAATCCGAGGTCTGTCGAATCATCTCTGGCCCAAGTATCAATTTTTCTCCAGTTTCCAACCAACATGTCGGAGAGTTACACGGTCTTCCATATAATGCCTCATATGGTGCCATACCAATGCTCGACTGATAACTGTTATTATAAGCAAACTCCACCAAATGGAGGTGATCTTCCCATGATCCTCCGAAGTCCAAAACACATGCTCTAAGAAGATCTTCCAAAACTCGGTTGACTCTCTCAGTCTGACCATCTGTTTGAGGATGATAAGCTGTACTCAAACACAACTCAGTTCCCAAAACTTGCTGGAAGCTCTTCCAAAATCCACTAGTGAACAATGGGTCTCGATCGCTCACTATACTCTCCGGAACACCATGGAATCGAACAATCCACTTCACATACAATTCAGCCAACTTCGATGCAGTCCTAGTTGATCGAACAGGAATGAATCTTGCACTTTTGGTCAAACGATCTACTATGACCCAAATCCCCTCATTTCCTGCCCTAGTTCTAGGTAGACCATCGATGAAATCCATCGACACTTGCTCCCACTTTCATGTAGGAACCTCTAATGGCTGAAGTAATCCACTGGGCTTCTTCTGCTCAGCTTTCACCAACTGGCAGTTCATACACTTGGAGATAAAATTTCCAACATCTTTCTTCATACCTTCCCAGTAGTACGCCCTCTTCATATCCCGATACATCTTATTTCCACCTGGATGAATCGTCAACTTCGAGTGATGACTTTCCCTCAGAACTTCATCTCTCAATTCATCTACATCGGGAACAACCAATCGTCCTTGCTTACGAAGCCAACCCTCTCGATCGACCTCGAATCCCTTATCCTTCTCTGGGTCTAATCCAGATTCCAAATCACAGATAATCTTGACAAGCTTATCATCTCGCTTCTGGCTCTCGCCAATTCTTTCCACAAGAGTAGGTCTTATCGATAAGTTTGCCAACATCTCAGGTTCCAATTCACATCTAGGCCTGAAGTCAAACCCAGCCAAATACTCAAGACTCTTCCATTCTGAAAACATGGCTCCCAATCCTGCATGTCTTCGACTCAACGCATCAGCTACTGCGTTACCTTTTCCTGGAGTATAGGCTATACCAAAATCATAAGATGCTAGAAACTCTAGCCACCGTTGCTGTCGAAGATTCAAATCCTTTTGGGAGAACAGATACTTCAACGACTTATGATCTGTAAACAACTCGAATCTAACTCCCAATAGATAGTGTCTCCACATCTTCAAAGCAAACACAATCGCCGCTAATTCCAAATCATGAGTTGGATAATTCCTTTCATGCGGCTTTAGTTGTCGACTAGCATACGCAACAACTTTATCCTTCTGCATTAGCACTGCTCCAAGTCCAGTGCCACATGCATCGGTGTAAACCACCATCTCCTCATTCCCACTCGGAATAGTCAAAACAGGAGCACTCGTCAGTCGCTCTTTCAGGATTACGAAAGCTTGCTCACACTTGTCATCCCATTTGAACACTTGGTTCTTCTTCGTCAATCCTGTTAACGGTGCTGCTATCTTGGAAAAGTCTTTGATAAACCGTCGATAATATCCTGCTAATCCTAGAAAACTTCTCACATCAGATGCATTCTTAGGTCTAACCCAATCCTGGATTGCTGCCACCTTAGCGGGATCAACCGCTATTCCATTTCCAGAAATAACATGGCCTAAGAACCTCACTTCACTCTTCCAGAAGTGACATTTCGAAAACTTAGCCTTCAGCTGATGTTTCCGCAAGATTTCCAAAACAATCCGCAAGTGCGTCTTGTGCTCTTCCTCAGTTCTGGAATAAATCAGAATATCATCCACGAACACAAGCACGAACTTATTCAACTGATCTCTGAACACTCTATTCATAAGATCCACAAAATATGCTGGTGCGTTAGTCAATCCAAACGGCATTACCAGCCACTCATAAAACCCGGATGGTGTCCTGAAAGCAGTCTTTGGCACACTATCCTTAGCCACTCTCAACTGGTGAAATCCCGTTGCCAAATCCATCTGAGAAAACACCTTAGCCTCGTGAAGCTGATCAAACAAGTCATCTATTCTCGGCAATGGATACTTGTTCCTCTTAGTCACCTTATTCAGCTCACGATAATCCACACACAACCTCAACGATCCATCCGCTTTGGTTGCGAACACAACTGGCGCACCCCATTCGGACACACTTCTCCGAATGAATCCTTTCCGCAAAAGGTCATCAACTTGCACCTTCAGCTCTTGCTGCTCCCTCGGTGCCATCCGCCTAAGAGGCAACACAACAGGTCTGGCTCCCTCGACTAGATCGATACGAAACTCGATCTCCCTATGCGGCGGTAATCCTTTGACTTCGTCAAAGACGTCCTCAAATCCATTCACAATAGGCACCGATGACAGTCCATTCCGTGGAACAACCAGCGAATACATGAAGCTCATGAAGACGCCTTCCTCATGCTTACATCGTATCACAACCTTTCGCCCTTCCACATTCCCGACTGTCACCTCAAGCCTATCACAATCAATCCTTGTCGCATACTTCCTAAGCCAGTCCATACCCAAAATAATTCCGAACCCCGCAAAGTTCAGAACAAAGCAATCACAAACAAACGAGCAATCATGACTCTACACAACTAGACCACGGCATATCATACACAAACATGACGAACCCCCAACTGGATTAGTCACAACCAATGGCCTATCAACAATATCCGGTTTCAAACCCAACCGGCCTACCAAATCATCACAAACAAAAGAATGCGACGCTCCAGTATCAAACAACACTCTAACCGGAACACCACAAATGGAAAGAGTACCTTGAACCACCACACTCTTCCCCTTTTCTTCAGCTGTAGGAGCTTTTGAAGACGACGGCACAGCTTCCAAAGCATAAGCTTGCACAATCTGTCTGTCCTTCCTTGGCTCTGGACAGTCCTTCCTGAAATGCCCTGGCTTATCACAGTTGTGGCACTTCAACTGTACCTTTGGATTCTTGCAATCCCGGGAAAGATGACCCTTATGTCGGCAGTTGTAACAAGTCACTTCGCCTTTCGGCTTCTTCTGGCCATCCTTACCCTTCTGTTGCTGCTGCTTCCTCTTCTTGTTTCCATTCTCCTGTGGTTTAGATCCTTCCCTGGTTACAGCAACAACAGAACTTTCCTTAGGAAACAAACTCTCATGCCTAAGGGCTTTCTCCACAAGCTTCTCAAATGGATCGTCCAAGTGATCCACCAACTGCCTCCCAAGATAAGCATCCAGACCAGTCACAAACTTTTCATTCTTCTGGTAGGGAGAATCAATATACGATCTGGCATACTTGGACAAAGCTTCGAACTCAGAAATATACTCAAGAACTGGTCTCCCACCTTGCTTGAGCTCCACAAATCTCTTGAACAAAACAGACTTCTGAGCCGTAGAGATGAACTTAGCTTCAAATCTAACTTGGAATTGCTCCCAAGTAATCTCTTCTTCTGGTGTATCTATGGTGATAGAATTCCACCAATCAGCAGCTCTCCCTTGAAGCTGTCTCGATGCAAGCTTTCTCTTGGTTGCATCCTCAATCCCTAAGTCACCAAAGATTCTTCGGCAAGCATCAATCCATCTCTGCACTTCAATAGTCGACTCCGTCCCCAAGAAAGCTTTTCCTCCAAGAGAAGTATAATCCTTGCAAAGCTTAGCAAAATCCACCGGTCTTGGAGCTTGGACTTGAACTCCAACATCTACAGATGATCCTGAAGCTGGTATCCTCCTCATGATTGAAGTCATCATTGCCTCAAACATAGGAGCATAATCAACAGCTTCCCTAGCAGCACGGCTATCCCTCGCAGCTTGTCTCTCGCTTCGACTCATTCTTAATATCTGTAAAAAGAATGATTAGAACACCTTAAGAAACAACTGCATAAGGGGTTCAAATCCATCTAAACTACTATATATTATATATAGTAATCATCCATCAAAATACAATTACGTCTCTCTTACTTAATCACGTCAGCGAGCGTTGGCTAAAATCGATTAACCAAAGCTCTGATACCAAATGTGACGACCACCCATGACTCCCGCACCAAAACAAGAGAACAGTGCGCTGAAAGGTGTGCCAGGCAGCCATGGACGATAGTCAGGGGTAAAATAAAACATCGCAGAATCTCTATCGTAACTCACAGCGCATGGATAAAATACAATAGAGAAATATATAGTGAAGCCTCATAACAGAAAATCATCATATAAGCATCACAGTGGTTTTATACAATCATCTCAACAAATCCATACATCAAGACCTCAATACAAACACTCATCAAACACAGCGGAACACCCAGTACATATAGTAAGAAAACTAATATGCAAAGCCTCCTGCTCGTCTTCGTCATCATCAGCGTAGAACTCCAAGCACAGCACCTGTAACCTGCTACCTAGTCTGCCCATCCCAAACATGGATGAACAGCCCAAGGTAATAAGAGGAGACATAAAACCTTGAGTCAGACAAAGTCTTAGTGAGCAGTAAATTAACTATCAAACATACCAAAAGAGCATAAGGGATAAAAGGAATAGGAACCAAACCATCCCACTCCACCTCTTTCTACAGTGATAGCCCCAGACACACACTAAGGAGAAGCAAGCATAACATAGCAGACAATTTTAAGGTAAAGCAATAGTCACTCGAATCAAGGACGATGTTTTCCAAATACAAACCCCTAAGGCCTAAACCAAGATCAGATAAGCACCCAGAAAACACCGCTCTTGAGACCGAATGACGATACAATCAAGCATCCAAACATCCATGACTCTGGCTATCACTGTTATCATTGCCTTGATTTCACCGTTAGTTGAATGACCATCTGTCAAGGGCTAATGGTAACCCCGGTTTTAGACATAATTCCGCACGTCATCGTGACCCGTGCCTAAGCCGAACGCATCAGCCCAGAGTACTAGCACGTCATCGTGACCCGTGCCTGGAACGTCATCGTGACCCGTCCCAACGTACCCTTGCTTTGAGTATGCTAGAACCTTCAACAACGATGAGATCTTAGCCTCCTAGTCATCCTCCTTGACGACTATTTCCATACTAGCTCAAGCGCCTCTCAAGCTAACCATTATCCACACCAACCCGGACCGCATCACCGAGTTATAACTTTGCACGTCGTCATGACCCGTGCTTGGAACGTCATCGTGACCCGTCCCATCTCAACATACGCCTTGCCTCATCATATCATAGCAAAGTCCCTTCTTGGAACATCATCATGACCCGTCCCATCTCAACATAAGCCTTGCCTCATCACATCATGGCAAGATCCCACATCCTCGAATCCATCCATATGAGCTTCCACATCCGCTTCATATGCTACAGGCAGCTTCCACCATTCAAGAGCCTTTCCACTTAGCTTTTGAATCATCCCAACTATCTTGTTCCAAATCAACTACAAGCTAACTTGAAACAATCAAATCAATCATATATCCAAACATTCGACCATTCAAACAAGATCTAATAAGCAATATCAATCATAATGGCAATTTCGTAAATAAATGAGCAAAAGTCTAACACATATGAAATCATGGATTTTTAGCATAGATCTATCAAATATAAAACATGGGTTTTGTCTCTAATACTCGATAAATAACTTTGCATAGGTAAACATCTTTATAAATGATGGATCTACATGCAGACTTAAGGAAAATGCGAGAAAACACTATCTTAAACACATAAACAAGCCACCGATCCAATATACTCCTTTGGGTCCGCGTGAGAGATAACTACCACTCACCAAATCACTCAAACACCTCAAAAACTAAACACTTCAGATCTGGACAGCGAAGATCCAAGCTTGATCCGGCAATATCTCGCTTGAAACGAAGAAATCTAGCTCGAACGGATGAAGATCTTCAACTTTGGCACTTGAATCTTCGATCCCGATCTTCGATCTTGGATGGATGTTAGAACTTGATTGGAATGGAGAAAAGAAGATGAAGAAATGTTGTAGTCGAGTCTTCAAAATGGCAGCACTTCGTCGCTTCAAAAACCGGTGCCAAAAAGTGAGCTAAAGCCCTCTATTTATAGGCTGGAATCCCCCTTAGCTCGGCCATCTTCTTAACTCGGAGCTCGCTATTAGGTCGTCCCCGACCTATCACATGCCGACCTAACACTCACACCGACTTAACCTTGCCGACTCACGACCTAAGCAACTCAAGAACCCAAGGCCGACCTAACTATAAGTCGACTCAACCAATCACATGACCTACCGACCTAATCATACGAGACACGACCTAACGGCTTAGCCTTATGGCCGACCTAAGCCCTAGCCGACTCAACGTAAGTCGGTCACGACTTAACCAACGCCGACCTAACACGCATGCACGACTCAATGGCCTAAGTCCCCAACGACTTATCTACTATACGACTCATCTACCAACCACTAGGTCGAACTCTCTATAGGTTGAACACGACTCATCCCCTTAACCCGGTAACGACTCAACCTATCTTGTTAAGTCATATTAACGACTTAACATACTCTCGACTCATCAGGGTTAACAACCTTCGACTCATCGTTAAGTCGTTCCTAACGACTCAGGACCAAAGCACCTTACGACCTACCCCCCTGGGTCGGTCAAAACCTTAAGTCGTTACACCCATAACTCGTTAACTCCTTAACTCGGCAAACCCTATGAGTCGTAACTCGTTGACTCGGCCACACTTCTTATCTCACTATCTTCTTAGGTCGGTCACCCCTATGAGTCGGCCAACCTTTAAACCACTAACCTCCTTAAGTCGGCAACACTATAGGTCGGTCACTACCTTATCCCGGTGACCCTTTAACTCGGTAATACGTTAGCCTAACTAACCCGGCCATACTCAAGACTCAAACTCGGCTAAGCCCATGAGTCGGTCACGACTCAACTCTCACACGAGCTAACTTCCACACGACTTAAGCTAGAGATAACACAAACAACACTAACGACCTAGAAATTCTACGATCTATCGACACATAAAATACGGGTCGTTACAAGTTATGTCTAGTACCGGGGTTACCATTAGCCCTTGACAGGTGGTCATTCAACTAACGGTGAAATCAAGGCAATGATAATAGTGATAGCCAGAGTCATGGATGTTTGAATGTTTGGTTGTATCATCATTCGGTCTCAAGAGCGGTGTTTTCTGGGTGCTTATCTGATCTTGGTTTAGGCCTTGGGGGTTTGTATTTGGAAAACATCGACCTTGACTCGAGTGATTATTGCTTTACCTTAATTATCTACTATGTTATGCTTGCTTCTCCTTAGTGTGTGTCTGGGGGCTATCACTGTTGAAAGAGGTGGAGTGGGATGGTTTGGTTCCTATTCCTTTTATCCTTTATGCTCTTTTGGTATGTTTGATAGTTGATTTACTGCTCACTAAGACTTTGTCTGACTCAAGGTTTTATGTCTCCTCTTATTACCTTGGGCTGTTCATCCATGTTGGGATGGGCAGACTAGGTAGCAGGTGACAGGTGCTGTTCATGGAGATCTACGCTGATGATGACGAAGACGAGCAGGAGGCTTTTGCATATTATTTCATATTATATGTACTGGGTGTTCCGCTGCTGTATTTGTTTGAGTGTTTTGTAGTGAGGCTTTGATGTATGGATGATTCATATGTTTGTATAAAACTACTATGATGCTTATATCATGATTTTCTGTTATGATGCTTCACTATATATTTCTCTATTATATTTTATCCATGCGCTGTGAGTTATACGATAGATTCTGCGATGTTTATCTTACCCTGACTATCGTCCATGGCTGCCTGGCACACTTTTCAGCGCATTATTTCCTTGTTTAAGTGCGGGAGTCATGGGCGGTCGTCACATACAATATCCAATTAATGATAATAACCAATATTTTCATCTCTAACAACCAGGTAAGCTAGATAAGTCACAATAATTTCTGAAAAATTTTCTTTATATACAAAATATAGTTAGTGCAAAATTATTTCATTTACCCAATTTCAAAACAATACTATGTCGAGTTGTTCTGTTTAAGTGTTTAGAGATCCCTATCAATGACGTTAATTACTCGTATTGACCAGAATCCATAAGCCACTCAACAAAACAACCGACACAATATAAAACATTTTATATCACTAACAAATACGCTCTCTCATATACAATCAACTCATTCATATAGTTTACCTCTATTTCAATGAGTTATTCCCCACTAGAGCCAAGCTTTATCGCTAAACCAAAGCTCTGATACCAACTGTAACGACCCGCCTTTTTGGACAGTTTAAACCGACGATCAAATACACGTGTCGATTCCAAACCATTCAAAAGGGCAGATAGTTATTGGGGTAAATAAGAAAAGAAAAGAAATAAAGGAAATGAAACAACACAGAATCTCGCAGCGGAACGATAAAATATATTAGTCAAATAAACAGTTCATGAAGCTGTTTACTATAATTTGACAATTATTTATACAACATTTACCAGAGTTATACATATAAAACAGAACAATTTAAATAATGCAGCAGATAGCATGATGCAAGGGTAATAATAGTAATAGTATACCAAATCTTCGTCTTCATTCTCCAAAATAGATCTTCAAAAATTTGAAAAACTCAGGACTGACCCGAGCGTAATTAAAAGACAAAACACTCGAGTCAGGACTAAATATCCTTATGAAAGTTAAATCAATCGTAAATAAATATGAGTGTAACGGCGTCAGAGATGTTTAGGGGGTTTGACATCTCATATCCAGTGTCAACGTGCGTGCAATAACTTAAGAGATGTTACGGGATTTTCCATCTCTTAAGGATCCGTTAAACTATCTACTATGTAGTAATGTACGCTAAGTAGATAATGTCTATCAGTAATATAAAGTATCAAAATAGCGTTAAGGCGTTACCATAATCCCCCTTAACACATTTTTATAATGCCATAGTCTATACAGCACCGTAAGCCCTACCGTAAACTGGTGGTTATCAGAGGGTACCCCATAGATATAACACAAAACATAACGTAGTGGTCGCGAATAGGATAATCAGTATGACAAGGTACATGAGGTGATACCAACTAGGACACTAGTAGTTGCGTGATCCGGACTGATGTTGGGCATAGCCAGCAGCTACCCCAACACCGCGAAACAACACTCCCAAATCATGGGGTGCACCCAAATTGCATCACAAATGTAATAGATATAGTATCAAAGAAGTGTGTCCGCTAGAGATGGCGAACCTCAATGGCCCGGCGCGGCTCCAGTTTTAGTCATGTCAGGGGTCATCCAATATCGTTCTCTTTCTTCAGTCAACGCGTACACCAAACCATCCACTTCATTCTGGATCAACACTCCGCGTATAATAGTTATTAAAGTGGTTTTCGGTATCGACAGAGAGTATGTCCATATCCGATCCCGGTCTCTTCAATAACTACGTATTATTACACCGTTGGCTCTTTTACATTTCAAATCGATTCATAATTGATATCAAAATATCATATTCGCTTCAAAAATCAAATCTATTTCAAATATCATCGTATCTATTCAAATGTGAGATTCCGTTTCAAAATCATTTTTCGCATCAATATCTCATTTCGATTTCAAAATCATTTCGAATTTCAATTTTGGTTACAACTTCATTTAAACCAATTCGTATTTAAATTCAAGACTTAAATATAAACATTTCACCTTATTGACCAGCTTAGAATTTTAGAAAATAGTTTTTAAGTTGTTTAAAAGTAGTTTAAATAATTAAAACTAGTTAAAAATACTTAAAATCTTAAAATGGATTTGAAATAGATAAATTAGTTTAAAATAATTTAAATTGGGTTAAGTAGATTTAAAATAGATTAAAATAGTTTAAGTATTCAAAAATGGTTTATATAACTGAGAAGTTTAGAAAAGAAAATAAACAGCTTCAAAACCAAACCATTTCAATTATAACTTCTCAATTCAAAACAATTTCAATTTCCCTTCTACCGATTCAATTACGATTTCGATTTCGATTAAATCAACGTCAACTTTGACTTCAAATTTATTCAATTTTATATTCACTTTTAATTAATTCAATTTCAATTTATATCGATCTGGAGCATGTTTTTTCAAAATATCCATTTAGAACACTTGCAAAATTATCCATCAATATTCAAGTTTAAATCCAAATTTCAAATATGATTCAATTCCAAGCTCGATTTCAAATTATCTTTTTAATATCACTTTTACTTAATTATCCTTCAATATTCAAGTTTGAATCCGAATTTCAAATATGATTCAATTTCAAGCTCAATTCCAAAATATCATTTTTATATCGCTTTTACGTAGTAATACTAAAAGTTAGAAATAATGTTCAATTTTTAAATCAAATAAATTTTCGAAATTCAATCATATCCAAATTTTTAAATTTCGAAGTCTCAACTTTATTATTTAATAATTTCTTTTAACCAAAATTTATTTCAACATTCCAAACTCAATTTTTCGATAAATTCGATTTCTACAAATTTGATTTCTATTTATAACTTTTAAATCAAAACATTTAAATAAATTTCAAATCGACGATTTTAAAAATTATTAATTTAGCCAATTCGGTGTCCGTATATAATTTTCTATCCTATGGCCAAGTAATTATTTATTTCAATTAATGTCCGGGATGCATATATATTACTTAAATCAAATCACAGTTTCATATGTATGCATAACAATATATATAAGCGAATAAACATCCAAACATTCAAATATCAACCAATAGCATCCATCGAAATACATCATCCAATACACAATACAATTCATGGCAATTTCATATATAGTTATCAATGCCAGGTAATTTAATCGCAATTCAATTTCAATTTTTAATTTCAAATTTAACTGTCAATTTAATTTTCGACGGTTAATTCAAATGAAAATTAAATTCTATCAAACAACAACAAATAAAATTCATATCACTTCATAATATCAAATTACTAGCATAAAGATATTTAGTACGGTGTGAGCGTTATAAAACACTCACCTTGATTTCGATGCAGTTCCAGCGTTTTATTTCGAATAAAATTAAACGAGCGTTTAATTTTACCCGAAATTCAAACTAGCTCCAAATGACTCCAATTGAATTCCATAGCGTAGTGCTCGTCGAAACGATTCCAACGCAAAAAGTTTCGTCGAATTTCGACCTCGTATGAAAAAGATATACATTTTTAAAGTTACACGAATTTATTATATATAAAATTTACAAATCTATTTAAAATTTTATAACCTAACAGAAATCTCAGCCGTTCGATTTCACTCCCTGTAATCACCGCCGGCCCTTGCTTCTCCCTCTTCCCTCACGTTTGCGTACACAGCCGAAGAACCCATGGCCGCCACTTGCTTCACGAATTATCTAGCCTCCATCGTCGAGCTACACAACGATCAGAGAGTGCCACTTCAAAGCCACGACAAAGAGCAACCTTCGGCCCAAGACCGGTCAGACCCGGTGCCCCCGTAGCTCTCGAAAACGTGAAGAACGGCCTGCCATCTTGGGCAATTTCTGGTCGATCCACCGCGAGTTTTCCGATCACAGCCGTTGATTACCTTCGTCTCGTGATGCTCTACATTTTCCATGTTGAAGGTTTGTTGAAACGATGAATGGATTTGAAGATAAGAGGAGGAGAACGAAACGATTTTCTGGCCTTCGGTTTTAGAGGCCGGCGGCTAGGGTTTTAAAGCCTATTTTTTTTTTTTTTTGTGATAAAAGGGGGGGGGGGGGCTATTTATAGAAAATATCGAACACTATTCATTCCGAAATTTCCAAACGCCGATTTACGCGCGGTGACCGACATTTCTAGGGTTTATCCCGCGTTTCGGACACAATGGAACAGGTTTTAGAAGCTAATTCGATCATCTGTGCGAGATATGACAATAAACGATCGATTTAAAATTAAATCGATTAAACGATTTTCTATGCGTTTTCGCTTGCCCCGGACAAACGATAAATCTGATTGACACGAAATTTGAAACCTTACAATAATATCACATTACGGATCCGTTGAAACTAGTTTCGTCGAAATCCGAGACTTTTTGAAAAATGACTATTTTAACTTGCCAAATTAATATTAAAACAATTTTAACGCGTTTCGAGCTGCCACGGTCAAACGACAACTCCGATTGCTACGAAAATTGAAATCCGACAATAACAAACTATTACGGATCCAATGGAACTAGTTTCGTCCAATTCTGAGACTGTTCAAAAATTGGCTATTTTTCAATCGATAATTAAATATTAAAATATTCAATTTTCACAAATAAATTTTAGTTTCAGTTTTAAAAGTTCTATAACATCATTCTAACTTTAATATGATAAAATAAAATTTTACTAATCATTTTTAATCATATTAAACCCGTTATTAAATTATCCAATAAATTCCAATTTTAAAATCTTATTAACTCTATTATAATCCCGATATAACTTTTATTCACTTTGGAAACCAATTTGAATCATATTAAATCAAATTTCAATTATTCACTCTATTTTCATATATTAAATTTCAATATCAAATTAATCATATCAAATTTGGAATTTAATTATTCAAACATTTATAATATTAAATTTAAATAAATTTGATTATTCTTAAATCACTATCCTTTGAAATATTCAAACGAACTTATAAAATTTAACCTTTAAAACCAATTCACATCTTAGTACCCTATTTTCATTTTACAGTTATTCAATTATTCAATAAGTTTTAAATTTTTAATTTAAACAATTTAACTGTTCAATATTTGACGGATTTCAACATTGGATTTTTAAATTAAATAAAAATTTCATTATAAGTCGATTTACCATATTACATCAAATGAATTTCCACATTATTATTTAACTACAGTTAGAGATAATGCATTCAACTAATATATAAACTTTCATTTCAATTGCAATTGGTTCACAAATTCAATTCGACTAACTAAATGAATAAGTAACTAAAATAATTATAACCGTTAACTTTTAATTACTTATAAGTTTATTCTTTACAAACAAGCGTCACAATTACCTATACAATACAAATTCACTCAATTACCTTTGACTATATATTATTTCAATTGATTTGGGATTTCGTTCAATTCATAAATAATTAACTTAGATAAAATTTGTTGCATTTCATTCTAGTTATTGTTATTCCAAACGACTTACAAATTTTTTTTCTAACCTTAAATCACGAAATCTTATTAAATTAGCTATTTTAATTATCAAAAATTTACGGGTCGTTACAATAATAATCAAATGAACAGTTCATGAAGCTATTTTACAGAAACATTTGATTATACTTATACAATACATATCAAAGTTACACATACTAGAGAATAATCAATAATAATGTAGCGGAACAATGTGATGCAGTGGAATATAATAAATAATAGTAATACAAATCTTCGTCTTCGTCCTCCAGAAGTAAGGTCTTCGAATCCTGAAATGCTCAGGCTGACCCAAGCGAATTGAAAGACAAAACACTCGAGTCAGAACTAAAAGATCTTATGGGAGTTAAATCAACATAAGTAAATATGAGTGGAACGACGTCAGAGATGTTTACTGGTTTTGACATCTCCTATCCAGTGTCTAACATGAGTGCAGTAACATAAGAGATGCTCGGGATTCACATCTCCTAAGGTTCCGTTAAACTATTTACTATGTAGTAATATTTCGCTATTATAATAATGTTTATTAGTAAAATAAACTTACTTTTAAATAGCGTAAATAAGTGACCCAATATTCCCCTTAATATGTAATAGTCCTAGTAGTCCATCCAGTATAATAGTCCCTCCTGATCGGGAAGCCACCAGAGGATACCACATGGGCTACAGGAGAAAACCAAACTCGCACAAGGCGCGATAGGGTAGGTGAAACGGCACACAAGGCAATGCCAGGGTAGATATACCAATTACGCATCCGGGCTGGTTGAAACGCGTAGCAGCTACTACCACCCACCTCGAGCCACACCCCCAAAATCAAAAATCAAAAGTGACCACCGAATCAATCCAAAAGTCAGAGTATAATATCGAAGGGATGTGTCCGATAAGAGGGGCTACCTCCTTGGCCCGAGAATCACTCCTGTTTTAGCCACCTTATGCCAACTCACGAAAGTCGGGTCCACATATATATCTTAATAGAACGTCCCCACCATCCTACTTCATTCTGGAATCTCCACCGCGTACACGGTTGTCAAAGTAGTTTTCGGAGTTGGTAGAGAGTATGACAACTTCCGATCCCGGTCTCTTTAACAACCAAACATTATTATAACACCGCGATCTTTCAAAACAATTTATACTTCAAAACCAGAATATAATATCCATTTCGAAACCATATAAATACGATATCCTTTCCATTTTGAAAACCCAAATCAATATAATATCATTTTATTTCAGATATATCTCTTTTCCAAAATCATAGCACTTTCAGATTTATAATATTTCGAAACCAAAAGCTTGAAATATAACCTTTCAAAACATAATACTACGAATTTCATAGCTTCCAAACCATAACTTCCAAAACTTAAATGGTTTGGATATTCAAACAATATATAAAATAAAATAATTTGAATTTTAAATTACTTTAAAATAATTTCCTCGACTTCACAATTTTATTCACTTTAAATTAGATCTCAAATCTTAACTTTCAACTCACTTTCAGTTTCAATAAACCATTTCAATTTCAATATATTTCAAACTTTGAGTATTAAACAATTTCAAAACTAAGGTTGGTAATTACGATTCAATAATTCAATGTTCTATTATTTAGTTTAGAAATATTTGCATAATAAATCCATTATCATTTAAATAAAAGTCAAATTACCAATAACTAAATATTTCCTTCAATTTATTTATACTTGAAATATTCATTTAATTCATCTTAAACCAAAATCCAGTTATAAAAATCATACCTTTAAAATCTCAATTTTATTAAATTTCAAATCAATTTCATATTTATCTTCCACCTTATTCTCATTTAAGTTATTATGAACTCCAGAAATATAATTTAAATAAATACTTAACCTTATTATATCTTAATAAAATCAAACTTAATTATTAAACTTCTTTTATACTTTAAACCAATTTTTTTTATACATAGCTTAAAATCAAGAATTTAACTATATATATATTAACATTTGTAAAATATCCATATCAATATCTCATAAAACCATATATTTCTTTACAAAACCATAGAAAATCATTTCAAAATATTTTTATATATAGACCACGGTGTCTGTATATAATTTTCTACCACATGGTCAAGTGATACAGATATTTATCATTTCAATCTGTAATTTAAAATAAAAATACGGTTATATATCGTTTCAAACCGCAATCCCCAATGAAATAAAATGCATAACAACTTGCAGTTTATAACAGTATAAAATACAACATCCATTCATCTAATATCAATCATCAATCATTTATCACAAACATCATCCAATTCAAACAGTAACATCGATATATAACAGATAATAAACAACAGGTATTTACTGGCAGTTTATATTCAAAAATAAATTAAACAACTATTTAACTGGCAGTTTATATTCAATAATAAATCAAATAACTATTTAACTGGTAGTTTATATTCAATAATAAATCAAACAACTATTTAACTGGCAGTTTATATTCAATAATAAATCAAACAACTATTTAACTGGCAGTTTATATTCAATAATAAATTAAATAACTATTTAACTGGCAGTTTATATTCAATGATAAATTAAACAACTATTTAACTGACAGTTTATATTCAATAATAAATTACACAACTATTTAACTGGCAGTTTATATTCAATAATAAACTAAACAACTATTTACCTGGCAGTTTATATGCAGTAATAAATTTAATAACAATTTAATTCAAATAAATTCAATTTAACTGAGATTATGATTAAAAATATGCTAAAAAGTCATAAATAAACTTCTAATCACATCATAGATCAATTTAACAAATATAAGAAATTTTAGAAGTTGTGAGTGGATTAAAACACTTACCTTTTGAATTTAAATTGAATTTAAATTCAATTTAAATCCAAAATTCAAACAGTCTCAGAATTTGTCCAAACAAAGGTCAAAATATCCGGGATCCCGATACGATCCCAACGGAGAAAATCGTGCATGAATCGGGCCTTGTATGCAAAAGTTATGCTAATTAGAACACTTAAATTGAGATTTAAATGGAATAAAATAAAAGAAGATGATACCAATCATGATCGGCCACGTCAACATCGCTGTAACCCACGTGAACCCAACTCGCTTCGTAGTTCCACTTTCACACCGCCACCAACCCGACAAAAATAGCCACCAAAACGCCGTCACTGACCTGATCTAGAGCCACCGTAGGCGGTCCCACTACAAGCCGAGCCCACTCGCCACACACGGCACTTCCTCGTCGCCGAAAAAGGCTTCAAATGCTTGCCTTCGTTGATTAGGTTAAGATGTTAATCGAAATTTTCCACACGATCAAGCCGTCTATTCATCTAACGAACCCTACCGATGCAACCCTCTCGTCACTCTCTTCCATACGGTATCAACGATTTGACGATCCGACGAAGTCCATCACGACATAACAAACGACCGTGACTGGTTCTTTAATTTCTGGAAAAACCGTCGTTCAATTTGCAAAACGAATCACAAAATTGAGATGCGCTCTTCGAGAGCTTTCCGACGATATAAAATACGATATAGTTTGTGGAGTTTGAAATTATGATTTGATTTTGAATTGCAATTGGATCTAGAATTTGACTGTTTGCCATTGAGAAGGAGAGACAACAGAATTGTATGTATAGAACAATGAACATAAGGAATAGGTTAGGGTTTATAACGAGGTATATATACACAAGGCTGAAATTAGAATGGATGGACACGATTGACATACGCGTTGAACGATAAAATGGCCCGAAAAGCCCGTTCTAACTCTGAAACGAAATTGGGTTAACCCATATATCAAAATAGATGTTTTAAGATATTTTAAACGCACTGGAACAGGTTCATGTCCAAATTCCATCGTATGAAGAAGTTATGCTAAAATCAAATTATTTTAAATTGATTTCAATTGATTTCAATTTCAATGATTTCTATGCGTTTCGAGCCCATAAGATCAAACGACACGTCCGATCGTTATGAAACTTGAAATTCTACAATAATTCACCGTTATGGATCCGATAAAACTATTTTTGTCGAAATCCAAGTCAGTGGCCAAAATGGCTATTTTCCAGTTTATTAAATAAATTAATATTAAATTAAATTAAATCATTTCCGTCCAATTATCATTATTTCCAATTTCTATCATTTTGGATTACTTAATAATTTAAAATCCTTTAACACAAATTCTTTTATTAACTTATTATTGGACATTTCACAATTTACAACAGTAAATTTCAAATTTCAATTAATTCAGTAATTATAATTTAAATTCCTAATTAAATCCATACATTTTATTTCTAAATCTTGTTATTGAATCAATTTATCATTTTATGGATAAAATTATCATTGGTTTATTTTAATTACATTAACATTTCCCATTCCATCCTAGTTTCAATTAATATAGTATTTAATTTCATTTACTTACCATTTAAATATAATTGATTTCCAATAAATTTTATAGACTAGTTTAATAGGTAACCTGTAACGATCGTTACCATAACCTTTAATTTCATTTATGAATCCATTATTTACAAACAAATGTTCCAATTCTTATAAAATATTGATTTTTATTTAATCATCATTAACTCTCTATTTCATACAACAATTATATATTTACATTTGTTTCTTATATTCGATCTCATAACCAGTTATAATTATCTTCATTATTTCACTTTTGAAATTTCATTTTAATTGTTATGATTAATTTTTATTTTATTATCATCTCAATATTCATTGAAATTTCATTCAAGATGTTATTTCCATTTCCAATCCACAAAATCTTTTATTTTCTTCAATATTAAATTACAGATTTTTATTTTCTTTCCGAATTAAATTACCAAAACTTATTAAATTAACAAAGTTTAATTATCGAAATTTACGGGTTGTTACAATCACCAATATCCCAATGTTTAGGCGCTTCGACTTTGGTCGAGAAGTTTTAGGTTCGAAACTTGCATAGCGTGATTCAAACATATATTGACATGTAGTATGTTGTATACTGTGACGATCCATAATTCTGTACCCCTTGAATCGACAATAAACCACACATGTCCAATCCAAAAAGCACAGAATGACGGCAAGTCATGAGAAGAAAAAAAGAGAGAAGAAGAGAAGAGAAGAAAGAGAGAAGAAGAAAACCAAACAGAACAATACTGAATCTCACATCGCAGCGGAAAACATATAATATCATATCAATGATCTTTACAAAACAGAAACTATAATATCATATACATACATCCATCAGAGTTCAACAATCAATCACTAATCATCAGCCTGGACAATAATAATAACATGTCCTTACAATTGCTGATAATATAAACAATAATGCATCGGAAAATAAACAGATACGTGTATACGACATGAAGACTTCCAGCTCTCCCACTGAAGCTCAAAAGCACCAACTCTAAACCTAAAAATATACTCGGTCTGACCCGAGCATTGAAAGGGGAGAACGTCCGGATCAGTCTGGTAAACCAGCGTGAGAAAACACACTCCACTGAATTTATTAAATTACCAACACTTTTCTTTTCAAAACAAAAGTATCTCGTAAGGCACGTCCACACATAAACATGGACATGTTTTTGCCTTACGATAACCAAAACATTTTATATTAAATCATTCTATATTATGATAGTGTCTATTTCATAATGACTTGTTTTAGAAGTGTCAAGAGGCGTTTCCAATATATCGTTTGGATTAATGACTTGATTATCGATTTGTTTACTAGAACGCAAAGTCATGATAGCATTCATTAGGGTTATATTTCTATCTTGAATAATATAGGCTTGATTCGAATTTGTATTTTAATTTCTGGGATTTGAAACTGGCTGATTTGGGAATGTGCCTTGTACTTGTTCACTTGCAGACGTGACCAATTGACTCATTTGCATTTCAAATTTAGCAATTAATTGACTCGTATTTTGCATATATAAGGTCAATTTTTTTTCTCGCAAATTACTGTTTGATTGGAGATTTTATGTAGTTGCCTTAGCCAAAGTTTCAAGACTTTTCTCAAGTGAACTTAATCGTTTATCGTCTTGAGGAGGAAAAGATTGTTGCGGTTGATTTTGAGACGGACCCATAAAATTTTGTTGATAATGATTGGGTTGAAAGGGAGAATTCGAAGCATTATTCAGAAATACTTTAAAATTGGGGAGAACCAAATTTGTGTTGGGAATATTTTGGTCCCACGCAAAATTCGGATGATTTCTCCAACCAGGATTGCATGTTAGAGAAAACGTGTCATTCTTAACTTTATTGAAAGCATTGAGTTGTTTAATCGAATTAGGGCACTGATTGGCTATGTGATTCAGATCGTTACACTTACAACATATGAGTTGGGAAGCTTGGTTCATTTGATTTGATAGAAAACATTATTGAATTTATTAATCATTGCATCGTGTTTAGCTTCCAAATCCAAAGATGATCCTATCGAGTGTGCGCTCGATTATGAATATATTGATTTTCATTAGAATGTTCCCATTGGGACGATTTTTCGGCTAGGTTTTCGAGAAATTGCCAAGTATCGTCATGATGTTGGATAAGAAAATTGCCTTCGCACATTGATTCAAGCATGGTTCATGAGCTGTTTTTGAGCCATCGTATAAAATTTGGCAAATGATCCACTTTTCGAAGTAATGTTGTGGACATTTTATCATAAGCTCTTTAAATCTTTCAAAATATTTTCCAATGGTTCATCCCTAAATTAATGAAAATTGAGGATTTCATTCCGGATTTTATTTGTTTTTCCCAAGGGGTAGAACTATTTTAAGAGAACTTCAACGAATTCTTTCCAAGTTTTAATTGAGTTTAAAGGTAAGCTGGACAACTATTTTTTAGCGTAATCAATAAGAGCAAATGGAATTATTCAGAGTTTGATTTCGTCATTACTAAGTTGTTGGAGTTTAATGGTTGTGCAAATTTATTCGAATTCTGTAAAGAAAATGTACGAGTCATTGTGTTTGAAATTGCCAAATTTTGGGAGCATGGAAATATGATTTGAGTGAATTTCGAAATGTTCACCCGTAAGGGTGGGTAATGTGATGTAAGAAGTAATAGAAACTCTATCGGGAACGATTTTATCCATAAGAGTTCGAGAGGCGTTCTCGTTTTCCATTTCAGAAGGATCGTCTTTTCGAGTTAAACGATTCATTGTTACGTCACGAGTCCAAGTGTTTGTTGTTGTGTCACGAGTCCAAGTACTCATGGACAATTATGAGAAAGAAGAAGAATCGAATTTAAGAGAAAGAAGCAAGGTTAAAAAATGAAGTGGGAAATTGTTTGTTTTTTTATATTTTTTAAAGGGAAAATTATTTACCAAAAAGGTTTTATTACTCTATAGGGAAATTTGATTTTTATTTTTATTTTTATGGATTTTTGGATTTTCAAAAATATGTTCTTTTTTATATGTTTTCACTTTTATTTTGTTTTAGAAAGATTGATTCTTTTTACTTTTTGATTTCGTTTTTCTAAAAAAACTAACTCAATTTTTTTTTAATTTTCAAAAGAAAATTACTTGTTTTTTTGGATTTTTTAATTTGATTGAAAATTTTCAAAAGAAAAGATAAAAAACGATTTTTTTTGGATTTTTTTAAAAACTAAGTTAAGAAAAATTTACAATTTTTTTAGTTTTGGATTTTGAATTTTTTTAAAAAAAAATGCATAAACTAATGCAACTAAATGAATGCAATGACATTACAAATTTTCTGTCCTTGGTAGCTCCTAATCCAAAATTGTATAATCACACTTTGTCTTAATCGAACAAAATATTTTTTTAGCTAGGTAACGGACAAGAGTTATCGGTGCATTATGAATCACTGTGGCAATGCAGCCGATGGTTCAAGTACCTTCGGAGAAACAATCAGTATAATATATATGAATCACCATAATATTTATAACCGGTTATTCCTCTACCATAGCCAAGACACCAAGAAATAAAATTTTTCAAAGAAGGCAATTTTCAAGATACAATTAAGCCTTATGTAAGCTCGCGACTCCCTTAAGTCTAAAGTCTAATCGTTATTATTAACAAATTCTAAGATGAAATGCAATTTTTGGGCCAAGGAAGCGGTAATGAAATCCCTGTGAATTGGTGTGTTGCGCTAAGAAAATAAAAATAGGATGATATGAATGCGAAATAGAAATTAAACATGAATTAACGATGCAACTACGAATGAAATTTGTTTTTGTTTTTGAATTTTTTTTTAAAAAATGCAAGCAACCGACAATGCAAAACAAATAAAAACAAGGGTTAAAAGCACGATACCAGAGCGTGCTGAATTATTAGCAATTGATTTTTTTTAGCGGTAGTTTTTTAGCAAGCAAAGCAGTTATTTTTGACAAATGGTTCTTCTCCTTATTTGCTTTATCAACCTGAAATTTTGAACAAAATAAATAAATAAATAAATATATTTGTATGTCGTTTTATAAATCAAAGAAGAAACTAATCTAAGGAAAATCAAAACAAATAAAATCAAATGAAACAAAACAAATGAAAGAAAGAATAGAGAAAACAATTCAAAGCAAATGAAATCAAAATCTTGTTTGTTTTTTTATTTTTTATCAAACCCAGTGGGGCCTGGCCTACTTAAACAAGAGATACGACCACAATTAAATTATTCAACCAAATTCACGAATTATTAAAAAAAATCGCAATCAAATTTCCAATCAAATTCCAAACAAAATACGCCTCTCTCGAATTCAATTCCAAACCTAAATCAAATTGCAGCGTATTTGTGCACGGTTGTTTTTTGATTCTCGTGCGTTTGTGGGGGTTTGTAGTAGTGGTTCGCCGTTTTGGGGATTTTCAGGTGGGGGTTGCGGCAATTAGGTAGAAGAGGTGGTAAGTTCAGGTGAATTAGGTGAAGTTCAGATTTTTGGTGGAGTTGATTGACTTTGTGAACTTTTATTTTGGGAGGTGCTGATGGTGTTATGAGGTGTTTCGGGTGAGTTGTCTGGGTGAAGGCGACGTTGGTGATTGGGCGAGGAGATGTTGCCGGCAGCAGCTTGTGTCGAAGAGGCATAAGGTTGAACTTGTAGCAGCAGTGGATGTCAGGTTTGAAGTGATGACGATGGAAATGAGGTAGTGGTTGAATTTGTTGACGGTGGGGAGTTCCATGATGATCAAGTGAATTGTAGAGACTGGTTTGTGGCTTTGTATGGTCATTGGTTGTGGGATGGTGGAGTTTTGGTTATTGCGGGATGGTGATGTTTTGTTGCTTTGGAAGGGTGCAGTTATACAAGGCAGAAGTGATGGGCAAACAGAAGTATAGCAGGGGTGCAGGCAGGTTGGTGACTGGATGGTTGGTTGTTAATGTGGTTAGAAGTATGGTTGATATGGTAGAGGAGTTATGTGCACAATGGTGCACAAGGTTATGTGTTTTTGATGGAGGATGTTAACAGTGGAGGAGTGGGTACGTGATGTAGTTTGTTGGAGTGACAGTTTTGATGGTTGTGTGGATGCAGGTTGGAATAAGTGAATGTAGCTTGGCTGTAGTGAGAGTTGACAGTGCCTTGGAGTTGTTGTATAGGGGAAGTTGCTTGGTGGAGGAGCAAGGCAGGTTGATATTTGATGTGATGGTGTTTGTTTGTATTGATGTGTGAGATTTCAGGTTGGCAGTGATGCTTTTATATGCAGAGGGAGGCAAATGGGTGTTTGAAGTTGAGATGTACAGGGAAGTTTGTTGTGTTTCTTGTGTGCAGGCAATGGTATTGTGTAGTGAAGATGGATGTCGGACAGTGAAGTTTGAAGGTTGTAGGAGAGGAATGGGAAGAAATGTGGAAGTATGGATGGCGATAGAGGTTTTGGGTGTTGAAATGATGCAAGTTGAGGTAATGTGCATAGGGTTTTGGGTGTGTTCAAACTATAATGTGCACGGGGTTGTGGCAAACAGAGGTGGAGATACGTTGTAGTGAAAGCAGATGTTGATGTGGCTTGGTGGTTCAACTTGTTTGAGTGATGGTCTGTTGCTGTTTGGGTTGCAGGAGGATGTGCAAAAGTTATGCAGCAGTATGGGGTTGTAGAAATGTGATATGGCAGAGGGTAGTTGTTGTACGTAGGTGGTTTATGTGCAAAGTTTTATGCGCACAATTGTGATGCACAGAAGTTAGCAGTGAAGTTTGTATATGAATGTAAACACTTTGGGTAACGAACCGCCTTTCTTGCATTCAGAAGATGAATCATTA
Source organism: Allium cepa (assembly GCA_030765085.1). Lineage (NCBI taxonomy): Eukaryota > Viridiplantae > Streptophyta > Magnoliopsida > Asparagales > Amaryllidaceae > Allium > Allium cepa. The sequence continues at coordinate 906,351,547 of CM060938.1, read as the reverse complement.
TGGGTTGAAGAAATAAGAAAGATAAGAGAAAGACTAATCAAACACAAAATCTTACCACGCATGGAGCAACATATAATAGATAATGTAGTATATTACATAGTCAAGCCAAAATATTACATCAGAGTTCAATGATACAAAGTTCCAGACTGGGACAATTACAACTGGTTGTCCACAAATGACATAGGTCATACATACATACATACACAGCGGAGTACTTAATAATATTGATAAATATCCATGAATCCGCCTGCTCCAACTTCTCCACCATGCTTTCGAAAGAAACCTAGATCGGTTGACTACTCATAAAAAATTGTGTACCCAAGAGTTTGGGGAAAAGAAAATAAACTTCGGGTCAGACATGGGTCTGATGTGAGTAAACTTAAACAATGGAATATTGATTTGAAAACTCTTTTGGAAACAAGAGTATCTGGTAAGAGTACCACGCCGCACATAAACACGGATGAGTTTTACCTTACGATAACTAAAACACATTCTATATAAAATCGATTGTATTATTATAATGACTAAGGATTTAAAGTAAATAGAGAACATAGTTGAAATGTTTGCATCTCACATTCCAACATATTATGTTTACAATCAAAACCGTAAAGCTCGTATTGGAGAATGAATTCCAACTAATGACTGGGCTACTGGGGTACCGTCCGTCACATTACGCCTCTTAAAAATGTACCGAGATCGTACCTAACGACCCTTGTTAACAAAGGACTGACCTACCATTTACTTGATAGTACCGAATATGATCATCTCCTTGGTTGGGATTAACAATCATTCTGGGACTTAATTATGAGAATAGGGACTCGTTCTAGATGGGATGATCAATACCTTAATGGGCGTGATCCACATGGCCCTGCTACATATCCCATATTTTAGTCATTCCCTGTTGATGAGGCTTGGGTCCACGTTTTACCTTTCAATAGCACTTCCCTCTTGGAATGCTAACATTGCCTTCCAATGTTGACACAATGTCAGCATTCGTCCATACAAGTCATTCAGGAGATGAACGAACCGAAGGTACTATATCCACTACACCCGTTTTGGAATCAACCATCAGGGTTAGAAGCAATAGCCCATGCACTTAAAGTCTTGAACCTTGATCATGACTTCAAGACATCCAATTCGAATGTTTACTTTGGTTTGAAGTGGTTTTCAGATAACAACTTGTCACCCGATCCTGATCTCTTCAGACCAACGTTCGATAACTTAAAATGGTCAAGTTATTGATAGTGAACAATTTCACTATCAGTTGGGAAATTAACATATGGAAATACATTCCATACTTAAGTTATCACGACCCGCTTACCGAAATTAACCTCCTTATGTTTATCACAATTCCGATATCCAACAATCGTGCTTAACACAAACGACTTACTTTCCATAAACGAGTCAACGTTTTCAATCACTACTTTAATTCATTAGGCTACTTAATGGTTCAGACAAGAGATCATTTGGTTTGGAATCAATTCACCTTGAGAAGAATATCGGTTTAAAACACATTCGGTTTAATTTAATATCACCTTTGGAAAAGATTTAATTAATTAAATAAATAAATCAGTTTAAATACTAATTAAATATTAATTAATCCAAATTAAATCAAGACTAAATCATAATTAAACTCTAATTAGACTTAATGAACTTAGTTAGGTCATAATTAACTTCCTAATGCATCTTGATTGTTAAATCAAATCATTATTAATTAAACCCTAATTAATTAAAATACAATTAAATAATCACCTAATTAAATAATAATTAATTAACTAATTAACTTAATTAAATAATTATTAACCATCAATTACTTTTAAATCATGTTAAATACCAATTAAAACTAATTAATTAATCAAACAATTGTCATTAACTTAACTTAAGTGTTGATTAATTACTAATTACCTACTAAATTACTAATTAAAGCTAATTTTCTTTTTTACAGCAAAGCTAGCCGGCTTTAAAATGGGCCGTGCCACTGTATATAAATAAAAAACAGGTATTCTGCACATGCATAGAATAGCTAACATTGTTTTAAAATGGCTATACAACTATACATACAAGACACTAGAAGTCCTCTTGGGAGGAGGAACCACTGTCGTCATCTACTGGACAAGGCCCCATAACATGGATAAATCCTGAGAAATGAGCTACAATATCTGGATCAAAATCCGCGGAATAAGAGGAGTAAATAAATTTTCTATCCCAAGAATCATCCGCCAAAATAAGTCTGTTGTCATCTCCATCGTCTCTATCGTAGGAAAGAATAAGACAATCACCAACAGTATGATAAAATAACCGCCTCTTCTCTCCATCTCTACCTATGAACATATAATAACAATCAAACTCTAGACTATATCGCATCTCAGATTTCACATGAACCCAAGTCTTCTTCCTAGAGTTCCACTCAATCACTAGAGTTGGAATGACAACATCAACAGAAGGAACCAGAGATACAGAGGAGAGAGAAGACACATCAATAACAGGAGAAGGAGAAACAACTTCAGAAGCATAAATCAAGATGTTACAATCTGGGGCCTTACGGATCTCGGCAGGGGTAGAAGGGTGAGAGTTCAGAAGCCACCGACTTGTAAGAGGACGAGGAAGAGGGATTTTTTCAGGATAGGAAGAGGAGGGTCACCTGATGTATCGGAATGAGGGAGATGCTTGCATGAAAGTGCTGCATGACCAAAGGAATGACATATCTCACAGATATCGGGTTTCCATCCATAGTGAATACCAATTACCGCAACATGGCCTTCAGTAGGGCAAACTGTGAGCTTAGTAGAAAGAGGCTTGAATGGGGTAATTTCGATTAGAGCTTTAGCATAAACGATCGTACCTCTAGCCACTGTGTTCGAGTCAAAACACTTAAGATCTCCAACTAAACTAGCAATCCAATTCAAACCAAGCAACGATTGAAGAACAAAGGAAATATGAGAGAAGTGAGCCCAAACAGGTATAGATAAAACATGATCTCTTGCACTTTCAATGGACTTACTCCATGAAGTAATAATAAGTGGTTTACAATCAATGAAAGTAGGCTCAACCTCAAGCACACGCTGTCTCTCCTCCTTTTTAGAAAATTTGAAGAAAAACGTAGAGTTATCAAACAGAACCTGGAGACCACCCTTGAGTTTCCAACGGTTCTTACAATGTTCCTGAATAATACAATACGACAGATTCGAATCAAGAAAGAACCTAATCATGTAGTCGGCCAATAGTCTTCGCCAGCCTGAATGACCTCTGGTGGAGGAATCAAGACCCCGTCAACCTCCACAGTTTCAAATGAACGTGGTACATAATTTCCTGCGTTGCACGACATTGACTTAAACAAAGCTGTCCATTTAGGAACTTGAGGGGTATTAACCGAAAAAGGAAGAGGAGATAACAGAACAGACGGAGGATCAGAAAAGGGTGCGTGCAAAATAAGAAACGGGTTTGCTGGGACATTTACATTCCCTTCTGCATTTTCACAAGCAGGATTAGTGCACAAAAAATTTGGTTCGAGACCATCACGAGAGACATTTAAATTCCGACCAACCACAGTCACATTCAATCCATCAGCAGATTCCAACCCACAGTTCACGGCATAATTGTTTATCGGCTAATTTTCTATCAGTTTAGAAAACAATCGAAAAGTTTTGAAATAAATTTAACCGCAAGCACACGGCGTACACTTGTAATACGTGGCGAATACGGGTCGATCCGTAGGGAATTGATGATTTTAAATTTCTATTCAATCAAATTAAACCAAAGTCGATGGAAATTTAAGCTAGAGAATTAGAGAATTAACTAACTAATTAAAAGAAAAGAGAAGCAAATATAAGAGTTAAGTGACAATAGAGAATAAATCCACTCTCTAGATCATGTAGTTCAACACATATGAAATCATGATCTCTCTTTTATAGTCAAAAATGCTTTAATTGATGTGTTTATCATAAATATGACATATTTGTGCTATTGATTAGCCCACATAAGCCATCAAACTATAACACACCCCTTAAACCACTAACTAACTTTCATGAAACTTGATAATGAAAATGAAATCTATTTTAAGTATGGCCTATTAACTATTGATTAGAAATATAGACCATAAAATTTGAATTTCAAATCACTTTCTTATGCCATAATCATATTTTGATGAAGAAACATTTGTGTTAGTGATTGTTTAAGCATAGCCTATTTGGTGTCAACAATATAGGCTATCAAATTCAAAGTAAGAACAACAAATAAAACACTTTATTGATCATCATTAAGCACAGAAGAGAGCATGAATTAACAAATAGTTGAAGCTACACAATTAAAGAGCTTCATTACCCCTAAATTGAAGGGATTTAGCCTCTCATATTTGTTATTCGATTAACAAATGTAGTTAGCAACATGAAAGCAAAAAGAAAGAAAACTGAAAGCTAATGGAAAAGAGAAGCTAATTAATAAGAATTAAAACTAATCTACTTTGCATGAAAATAAAATCTACACTATTAGCACGAAAGAAAGAAAGTATGTAAGTAAAATAAAACACTAATTAACATTGCATAAAAGGAAGGAAAAATACATGAAATAAAAATGGCTAAGTAGCTATGAAAAGAGAAAGAGAGCTTGTTTTTTATTTTGAGCCTAAACTAAACTAAGTGGGATTAAGGAAGAAGAGAACCTAAAAGAGAGACTAAGGAAGAGTAAGTGAGACTAAGAGAGACTAAGTAAGAAAAAGGTTACATGAAACATAAGACGTATATACACATGTGTTAAACAAGTTAAAATATGCACACAAATGACCGTTTTGCCCCTATATGAAACATAGGAAATATATGCACACAAATGACCGTATGAAACATAAGAAATATATGCACACAAATTACCGTTTTGCCCCTATATAAAGATGGATATGTGACAATTTGGAATTAATATGGATTTTGGTTAAAACAAGTTAAAATACCCAATATGATCATTTATTTAATTTAAATAGATTAAATATAGTGGTAAAAATATGCACATTTACGTGCACATCAACAATCAGTTACATTATCACAGTTTATTCAAATGTCAGAATTAGACCAGTTGGGAGCATTAGTTGCCGAAGCAAGAAATGATGATTAAAAACGCTCACCAGAGGAAGTACCACCCAAGCTTACAATTCATGCTCCAACATCATTATCAGCGATTAAGGAAGATAGGGGATTTTCCATATTAAGTGTTGCAGTCGAAAGAGTTGGTTCAACTGAAGCGGCAATTGGAACTAGAGCATTGGCCAAGGCCGGATCTCCAACAGTAAGAGAAGACCTGCAAGCATAGGCAGAAAAATAGGTGATGAACGGACGACCTTAGCGGGTCGTAGAGGCAACGAAATCAAGATCTGAAACTTGAGCCTCCAATTGATGTGACCAGGTCTTTTTCATCTTTAGCATGAGGGGGAGACGTGGCGAGGCGTTGAAGAGAAGGGACTGTTAGGAAAAAGGGAGGCGGAGGATAAAGATTGGGGGACAGACGGGAGCTGGCCATGCCCGAAGTCGTTACCTTTAACCGCAATTAGCAAATTGGAGGAGCAACCATTACATTTTTCATACAAAAAGTGGGCAAGTTACCTTTTATTTAACTAATTAATTAAATATTTATTTAATAATTAAATTACAAAACTTAATTGCTTTTTAATTAATAATTAAGTTATTTTGAAAACTCTTACAAAATAATTTCTAGTTAAAATTACTTGAAACTAAAATCAATAAATTTCGTCGAACTACATCCATAGCGACTATCGCTACGGGCGTAGTTCACTCTAACATATTCTTAGCGAACCACTTCACAACCCCTTACTTTTTTTGATAGTTTGAAACACTCTTTAGAAAATTTAAAAGAAAAAAAATCTTTTGAACCTAAAGCTAGAAACTTTAATCCGTTTCAAAACTTTAAACTTTGAAAAACAACTTTGATTCCAACTGGATCTCAAATCCATCTTAATTACACAAAGCAGCTACTTTATTTACGAAAACTCATGCCATAGCTTATGTTTTACAATCAACACATTACTAACACAAACCATATTCATCATAGGTTGCAAGTATACATCCATTTATACATGATTACTAACTTTATAATACAACATCGATTTCCATAACCAAATCAAGCTATAATAAACCATCCAAATCATAACCAAACCACATGGTTACCAATCAACTTCTACTCTATATTATCACTATAATAATAACTTAATAATAAAGTAAAAATCTTTTACAAAATAAGGTAGTTTACTCACCGAAATTCCATAGATTCAACTCTAACTTTTATTAGACCTTTCTAATGAACTTAGAGCTCGAAAAGGAAGTTGATTTCTTGGATTTTTGGCTACTAATGGGCATGGCCTGATGGATTATTGGCTCGGCCTAGAGTGTAGGTGGGAATGTGGGTAATTGCTTGATGGAGGAGGGTGTGTAAGGTGGTAGAGAAGGGTTTTAGCTAAGGAAAATGTGTTTTGAAGTCAAAAAACTTGATTTTTTTTCCTAACTTTTGCAAACTATGGAAGCAATGGATATTTTGGAGAGCAAGTTTTAGAAAGTGAAGTGGAGAAAGCGAATGAGAATGTATGTGTGTGGATATATATTTACAGGCAAAAAGATATGGAGAAAATTACTAAATTATCATTTGATGATTTAACACAATATGTCATGATATTTGAAAAATCACATCGCCTTCCTACCCCTCTCTCTTGTCACATCCCCCCTCCTTCTCTAGTCAAACCCTTAAGCTCATGATGAGTAATGATGTCTAATTATGAAACTATTAAGATATGACAACACTTAATAATATATTTTTATATATAATGTTTATTATTTTTAAAGTTATGAATTGCCACATCACCTGTTAATAATAATTAATATAAGATAATCTATTCCTAAGTATATTATTATTTAGTTAATTATCTGCTATATATGTTTACATATTTTGTGCATAGACGAAAAAAATTCCAGACAACTTTCCGGTGTCGGAAGGTCGAAATTTCGAAAAACGTTCTTGGGTCACTTTTACTACTTTTCTACGAACTATTTAATTAGGTGAACAAATTTTGAAAACGATTTTTCCCTCATTATTAATTAATGAAAATGAATTTATTTATTAAAAAATTATCTTTATTGACTATACAAAATACATATAATTGCCTAGTTAAAGCAACCAAGCCCTGGGTCGTTGCATTCTACCCCCCTTAAAAGAATTTCGTCCTCGAAATTTCTAACAAAAGTTAACATGAAAGAAATCATATATTCATACCATAAAATTCATAAAAAAGGTATACAAGTATCCAAAATAACAATACATCCATGACACATACACAATAACAATCCTAACATCCATCCAGGATTAGCTTCCTTTACGTGGTCCACAGTTTCCCAAGTGCAATCTCTGGGATCATCGCTCCACTGCATCTTAACAAGTCGCATCACTTTGTTGCGCAATTTCTTCTCATCTTGATCCACAATATTGACTGTATCCCAAACTATCATCAGGTTCGGTTCTATTTCCATGTCATCCTGAACTGACGTTTCCACAACTGAAGGTTGTTCGTGCACACTTTTTCTCAAATCGGACATATGGAACACATTGTGAATTCCTGGAAAAAATTTTGGAAGCTCAACTCTATAAGCGAGTGGTCCAATCCTTTCCATGATCTTGAATGGTCCAATGTATCACGGTGCCAGCTTTCTACTTTTCCAAATCGAACGACTCCTTTGATTGGAGTTATCTTCACATACATAACATCACCGACTTCGAATTCCAAATCCTTCCTTCTCTTGTCAGCATAGCTCTTTTGGAAATCCTGAGCTCCTTTCAACCTTCTTCCAATAGTTCCAACTTTCTCCATCGCCTCTCAAATCATATCTGGACCAAGCACAAATCAATCTCCAGATTCTACCTATTACATAGGCAATTTGCATAGTTTCCCGTATAGAGCTTCAAAAGGCGCTATTCCAATGCTAACTTCATAGCTATTGTTATAAAGAACTCAACCAAGTGAATATGATCCTCCCATGATCCTCCAAAATCAAGAATACATGCTCCCAGCATATCTTCCAAAATGTGATTAACTCTTTCAGTCTAGCCATCGGTTTGAGGATGGTAGGCAGTACTTAGGCTTAACTTCGTTCCCAAAGCTGTTTGTAGAGCTCCCCAGAATTGGCTCATGAAGATAGGTTCTTGATCACTTACTATGCTTATTGGAACTCCACGCAGACAAACTATTTTCCTCATATAAATTTTTGCCAATAAAGCTGCCATTCTAGTTAGCTTGACAGGGATAAAATGTGCAACCTTTGTTAACCGATCCACAATGACCCACACACCTTTGTTTCCTTTCCTAGTTCTAGGTAAATCATCTTTGAAATCCATTGATATCATCTCCCATTTCCACTTAGGGATCTCCAAAGGTTGAAGTAATCCAGTCATTTTATGATGATCTCCCTTAATTTGTTTGCAACTCGCACATCTTCTCACAAAGGTGGGGATACCCTTCTTCATTCCTGGCCACCAAAAGACTCTCCTCATGTCCTTATACATCTTATGGACTCTAGGGTGAATACTCAATCTAGATTTGTGACATTCCAACGATACTTCCTATCTCAGTTCATCTATATCAGGAATGCACAATCTTCACTTGATTTTTAAAACACTTTGGTGATCCATCTCAAAATCTGCACATTGACCTTCCTTGACTCCTTGAATTAACTTCTCCATAGCACCATCCTTCCTTTTGTTCTCCATTATCGTTAGCTAAAGAGTCGGGGTAACTTCTAAAAGAAACAAAACTGCATTCCTGCTTAAGGCGTCCACGACCACATTAGCTTTTCGCAGCGTATAAAGCATATCCAAGTCGTATGTCGCTAAGAAATCTAACCGTCTTTGCTGCCTAAAATTCAGGTGTTTTTAGGTGAAATAATAATTTAGGGACTTATGATCAGTATAGAGCTCGAATTTTTCACCTAATTGAACATGAAGAAAATCCTACTTACTAGAATATCTAGAGAAAGAAGAAAGAAGAAAACCATGAAGAAGGAAAGAATTTACCTAACAAATAATGCCTCTGCATTTTCAATGCAAACACCATAGCCAACAATTCCAAGTCATGTGTAGCATAATTCTTTTCACGAGGCTTTAACTGTCTACTAGTATATGGAATCACCGTTTCATTCTACATCAGAACAACACCCGATCCCACTCTAGATGCATCGGTATAAATCGTAAACCCACTACTCCCATCTGGGACAGCCAAGACTGGGGCACTGGTCAACCTCTTCTTCAATTCCACAAATGCCTCCTTACACTTTGGAATCCATATAAATTTTTCACCCTTCTTCGTTAGCTTAGTAAAATGTGAGGAAATCTTAGAATAGTCCTGAAGGAATCTTCTATGGTAGCTGGCCAATCCTAAGAAACTATGAACTTCAGTAGGAGTTCGTCGCTTCCATTCCTGTACTGTTTCCACCTTTATCGAGTCAATTGATATACCATCTCCCGATACAATGTGCCCTAAAAGTCTTATCTCCGATTGCCAAAAATGACATTTAGAAATTTTGCTTTCAAAACATGCCTCCTAAGGGTTTTTAAAACTACTTCCAAGTGATATCTATACTCCTCTTTCGATTTGGAGTAAATTAAAACGTCATCGATAAAAACAAGCACAAACTTATTTAGAACCTTTTGAAAAATACGATTCATAAGATCCATGAAATTTGAAAGTACATTGGTCAGCCCAAAAAGCATAATTAACCATTCAAAGAAAAAGTCTAGGCCCCAAAAGGTAGTTAAGGGTATACTATCCTCAGCAACTCTTAATTGGTGAAATCCGGTAGCTAGATCCATTTGGGAAAATATTGTAGCTCCATGAAGTCGGTCAAATAATTCATCGATACGAGGCAAGGGATATTTATCTTTATTAATCAACTTATTCAACTCTCTATAGTCAATACACAATCTTAAAGTTCCATCCGACTTAGCCACGAAGGCTACTGTTGATCCCCAGCTCGACTGATTAGGTCTAATCAATCCCCTCTCCAACAAGTCCTGGGTTTGCTTTACTAAATCTTCTCTTTCCCTCGGAGCTATTCTTCTCATAGGTTGGACTATGGGTCTTGCACCCGGAACTAGATCAATGTGAAATTCTACATCCCTATGTGGGAGTAAATTCCTATCTTCTTCAAACATATCAGGAAAGTTCTTAGCAGCCTCTATGGATCCTAACCCTTCTTGAGATGCTTCCAAAGCATACAGGAAACTACACATATGAATACCAGGGTCCTCACAAGGTACTTTAGCTATATTTTCCAACTTGGTTACTAATGTTACCATTCTTTCTCTACAGTCTAAGATAGACCCATATATTGATAACCAGTCCATACCGAGAATGAGCTCAAATACCTTAAAATCTAAGATATATAGAACACAAGTAAAATGATGGGAAAGATAAGAAATTGGCACGTCTTCACACACTAGGTTAAAATGGATTACACCTCCTATAGAATTAGATACGCAAATAGCATTTTCTATAATATTTGGGATAAAATGAAGTTTCTTTATGGCTTCTAAAGAGATAAAACTATGGGAGGCACCGGTATCAAACAAAACTCGAACAAAAATAACATTAATTGATAGGGTACCTTCAAGAATGCCCTTTCCCTTCACATTTCCTAAGGCTAATGGCTCGCCCTTAACAGCATATATTTTAGCCGGCTGCACCTTCTTCATGAGCAGGCAGTCCTTTATCGTATGTCCAGGCTAGTGACAGTTGAAGCTTAATGCCTTCTAGACCATTGGAGAGATAGGTCCTGCTAGCTGCTTGGAAGTTTTAGAGTCTTTACAGAATTTGGCAATATGACCCTTCTACTTACGGAGATAACAAGTGGTATCTGTTTGTACCAAAAGTGGGCACAACACTCTTCGGATGTAATTGAAGAGATTAGAATGAAGAAATTAAATGAACAAGGAGACTAATCTAACAACCACACCAAGTAAAGTATGCGGAAATAGAAAGAGACAAGAATTTATAGTGCTTCGGCGTTGTACCCTACATCCACTTTGAATGGTTTTGCTGTTTATCAATGGTTCTCAACCGAGTATAATAGTACAAAGCACTAGCACTCAAGTTACGATGGAGTTTCAGAAGAGTAACGGCGTACCAAAAGTCCTTTTTCAATAGGCATAGGGGTCCTATTTATAGGAGTAGATCTTAAAATATCTCTCTCGATCCGTGGAATACCTCTTCCCACAAGTGGGAGGGCCCACCGGATCGATCAAGGATCGTTTAGGATCGATACCTGATCGATCCATGTGCACTTCGTGTCGATCAAGGAATGGCCCAATGGAGCTGCGATCGATCATGGTGGTTCTTCAGTGAATAACAAGCTTCTGTGAAAATTTCATGGCATTTGGACTTGTGGTTTTTGAGTTATGATCGATCTAAGATTGGAATTGCAAGTAGGCCGATGGATTCGCACCGATACATGCGTGTTGATCGATTTCGTATCAATGACATGGCTTGAGTATTTTGTAAAGATCCATATTTCATGCTGAGAGACCGTTTCCTCTAGTTTGAATACTTCCTTCATACCCATCTGAGGTTGTTCTCTTTGTATCGATGCTTTTCATGCTATTTTGTATCGATGCCAAAGTCATCCCTTCGTATCGATAGCTAGTTCTTCCCTTCGTATCGATCAAATAAGTGATCGATACGAAGCATTATGCTATTGCATGATGGATACGAAATGAATGGATATGAATTAGATGGATTCGAGCCAAATGGATACAAAGTATATGGATGGATGTGAGGTGGATGGATACGAACCTGATGGATACGAAGTTGATGGATACGAAATGGACACGTTTCACGTGAACCTTGATCGATCCATAACATGATCATATGAACTCCGATGGATCTAAAATTTGGAATGTTTCCTTTCATAGATTTTATTGTCATAACATTCTAATTGTAGCTCGATTTGGACTTTGACTAAGTTTGCCTGTATCCATCGTGGACCTGTAGATAACTGATCTCCGGGGCAGGTTGTCTTTAGTTTCTAGTCAAGTCCTTGGTGTCATGGCCTTGCCAAAAGACGGAATAACATTTGCCCCCCAAAGTACATCCTATGTGAACATGGCATACTTTGAAAAGCTGCCATCTTTATTCTAAAAAGTTCTATCTGATTTGTTGAGCAGTTGTCATCATTTCATCAAGAGATTTAACCTTTGATTGATTTCTAGTAGTATGAATGTCGAGTCGTACACTGCCAATAATCTTGTAGTTTTATGTTGTAACTGATGGTCGATTGCTAGCAATTTGTTGTCAGTTGTTCTGGTTGTCACCAGGTAAGCATTCGATTCCTGCTAACTTTGAGAATCAAATGATAATATAACATGCATGCACATATGTTAACTTGACTTCCGTTTATATTTGCATGTTCACGGGTCGTTGTCAATATTTGTACCAAAATTGGGCACAACACTCTTTGGATGTGTTTGAAGAGATAAAATGAAGAATATAAATGGAAAAGAGAAAGATCTAATAAACATACCAATAATAGGGAAGAAAAACGCACAGAAAGACATGGATTTAAAGTGGTTCGGCGTATGGCCTATATCCATTGTGAAATGATTGACTTTTATTAACTTTTGCTTGTTGGTTACAACAAATTACAATAGTAAAACTCGAGTACAACAGTGATTTTGGCAGAGTCTGCACATAAAAGAGCCAAAAGTCCCTTTTATATAGGTCCTAGGCTGCTATTTATAGGCGTAGGTTGCAAATATATCGCTCAGATCTCGAAAGACCTCTTCTTTCACGTGGATGGGCCCACACTATCGATCCTATGCCGTTTGCATTCGATCTGTGATCGATACGAACGAATTTCGTATCGATCAATATTTCGCCCAATCGAGTCGAGTCAAACATGAACGTTCTTGAGGATGTATGCAAGCTCCTGTGAAAGTTTAGTGGCATTTGAACTGGCATATTTTGAGTTATGATCAATGCAAGCTTGATTTTGCAAAAGGCTGCTGAATTCGCATCGATGTTGTTTGTATCGATAACTTCGTATCGATAGTTCTGCATGTGATGTCTAATGAAGTGGCGCTTTCTTCTAGGATCGATCCACTTTTTATGCCGAGTGACCGAGTCTTTTACATGAATGTGTTTTCTTCATATCGATTTTGTACATTACACTTCGTATCACTTCCTGTGTTCCACTTCATATCGACGCCATGTGCTCCACTTCATATCGATCATCGAGTATTTGGTTTCGTATTGATGGGAGGTGTTGATTTCGTATCGATCTGTGGCCGATCGATACGAAGCATGCTTGAAATTGGATCGATATGAGATGGACACCAGCACTACTGCTGTGGATACGAAATGGGAGGTTATGAATGGATACGAAGTGGGTCAACTCCGATGGATACGAAGGAAGTCGCTGCTGATGGATTCGAACGAAATCGATGCGAAGAAGGTTGACCGATGGATACGAACAAGTTTATTCTCTTGGCTTGGATTGATCATATCTTGAGCATATGAACTCGGATTGACTCGAAATTTGGAATGTTGGCTTCCATAAATTTGCTTGTCGTGTCATGTTAATTGTAGCTCGATCCGGACTCGGGAAAAATTTACCAGTATCCATAGCGAACCTGTGTATACCTTTTTTCAGGATGAACTGTCTTTGGTTCTCAGTCAATTTCTTGGTGTCACGGCGTTTCCAAAACGCTGGATAACATTTTCCCCTCAAAGTACGTCTTGTGAGAACATGACGTGCTTTGAAAAGTTGCAATTTTCATTCTGAACAGTTTTATCTGACTTGTTTGAATGGTTGTTGTCTTCTCGTCGAAAGGTGTAACTTTTGATTAATCTTTAGTAATATAAATAATGAATTGTTTGCTGCCAATCGTAGTACTATGCACTTTTGTAACTGAGTGTTGAATGGTGGCAAACCGTTGTTTTTTGTTGTAATTGTCATTAGGTAGGCATTCAATTCCTATGAACATTTTAAAAATTTGGATGTTAGTCTATCATACATGTACATATGTTAACCTAACTCTCGTTATCATTCGCACGCTCACGAGTCGTTGTCAGTTTTCTCTTTTTGAATTCCGTATCGATCATCTCCTGAATCGATGTGAAATTTGAGTTGTACCAACGCTTTGTGGTTATTTTAGAATGTCTCTTCGTATTGATCCTCTAAAAGGTCGAAAAATTGTTTTCGTATCGATGTCGATCGACATAAATTTAGTTGCTGTTTTGATGTAGATCGTATCGATGGATACGAGATCTTAGGTTCTTCTAATAGGGGATACGTAATTGTTGTTTCTTATCAATGGAGTTGAGTGGAATTAACATGATATTGTAGTGACTTTCATATCGATGGTCATAGATACATGATGGTAGGATCTTGGAGTGCTTGTTTCATATTAATGGATACCAATGTATACGACCGGCTGTTGCATTAGATGGATGATGGATTGATACAAAGAAGGCCTCTTTGCATCGATGAATCAGTGATGGATACGAATAGCCGTGGCTTCAGGTTGATAGTAAGTGGATACGAACATGAGGTTTCGTATCGGTGATGTGAAAACTGCTTCTATCGGTCACTGGCTGGGAGATGAATTGTTTCCTCCTATCTATACACCCATATAAATATGTTTTGTACTTAGAATTTTTCACTTGCTCACTTTTTACTTTCTACTTTCGTATCGATAGAGCACTCGGGAAATAAAAACTGTCTTGGTCCCAAATCGTCTAACTCTTTTTTCCTTCGAACCGATTGCTCAGCTTAGGTAATTAACTAATCCATTCCATTCTAGCATGATGAGACTCGAGTTTCCATGCCAATTCATTCGAGGTCATGGTCGATTCCGGCGACGTCATTACAGGAGTTGGGTCGGAGCAAGATTGAGGAAGGAGAAATAGCGTTCGAATAACATGGGGAAGAAAGTCGACTGATGGATACAAGGTGGAGTGTTGTAATATTGGGAAGTAATTCGTATCGATCGGGGAACACTAGGAGTTCGTATCAATCCTGGAAGTGCTAAATGGAAGGGTGAGATTCATATCGATTAAGGATGGTAGGAGTTCGTATCGATTAGGAGCGATCGATACAAAGATTTAGCTCATGTGATTGATATGAATTTCTGACTCCGGTGATCGATACGAAGACTAGGCATGTGATCGATGCAAAGTCTTGCCCCCGGTGATCGATATGAAGTCTAGACCGATGATCGATGCGAAGCCGAAGGTTTTAGATCGATAATAATCCTAGTCTTACCCGACTGATATGAAATTGAACTTATGTTGAACGATCTAAGTTTAAATCTTGATGGATACAAAATCTTGTGCATATTCGAACCTGACTCCAATGAGCTTCAGCCTTGCTTATCTGGACTTAACTGTTAAACTGCATATTTTGACTGCCCTTCGAAGCTCGTCGATGGAACTGTAACTTGACAGAATTTTAACAAACTTTAACTCAGATCCTTCACTAAGGTATGGATGGCATGGTTGTGACGGTCAGCGATGACGGTCACTCCAATTGAATTCTGAAGTCTCGTCGTTTGAACATCACTTAAATTCTGTAGAATTTTTTAAGCACTATATAGCACCGCACCGCACAACACATTCATGCACTTCACAATGGGGAGCACACGGGCTTATTATAATCTAATGATGGATTTTGACGAGTTGATTAGTTATGGAATCTACAAGTTCATAGCATCAGGAGCCTCAAAGTTCGTCTTCTCCGATAATAGAGATGCCAACCATTGCAGCCGAAGTGATTGGTCCGGCTCCGGATGAGTTGCCGGAAGCAACTTTTATCGCGAACCCTCAAGGTTCTATGCCGTCCAATGTCTTCGAATATATATTAGGGTGAACATGCTTAAGGCACGGTCTACCATTAGATGACGTCTTGCTACCCAGACCAAATTATAGGCCACACGCTCCCCTAGAAGGATTCACGGCCTTTAATCGACATTCATGCACAACTAGCTTTCTTTAGAATCGCTCCGTCATAATTACATTCAAATGGATATGCACTGTTGAATATTCTATTTATCGTTTTTATGGAACATCTCTTTCGACCCCCGACCCTGGAAGAAGTCAGATACGTGTTTAATGTCAATAGCCGGGGAGACAATCCTTCCTTTGCATTTCTAGAAATTGTTAGGAATTTCTAAGTGGTGATAGGATCTTGGACTGGGCTTAGTTATTTTAAGACAAAGTGGCTTTACTTTCATTGCCCTCCAGGGTTCGTCAGCCGATGGTTAGTTAGACGTAAGATCTCCAACTTTTCCAGAAGCTAATGAGATGGTAATAACGGACATTGAAACTAATATTTTATTTCCTTTACAGCCGCAATTTCGCAATCCGAAAGTGCCTGTTTCAAAGAAATAGTACGGATTCTTCAGGAAGTGCCGGGTGAGAAGAGAGACGTGGACTCGGTGCTCATTGATAGAAACTTGAGGATTGTCGAGCTAATCGATCGAAATCAAAGCATAAGACTGGAGGGATCACTTAGGGCAGCCTTGGTGAGAGGGGCTAAACATAAAGCGCCCGGGATCGTAATTACTGAGGAGGGCGATGAAGAGGACACGCGCACTGATGACGAACCCCTGGTTGGGCCTCCTGAGAGTTTTTAGGATTTAAAGGAAGGAGAAAAGGCAAGGCAGCAGCACATAAGCGTCATAAGCCTTTGAGATGGAAATCCGTGATTGTGTCTTTGCCAATCTCCGGTGTTAGAACCTCGAAGGCTCCTCCATCGCAAATAGAGAATCCTTTTGAAGGGCTTGCCGACATTCCAATTCCGGACTATGTGTCGCTCCAACATGACACCAGATTGGAAGGGCTTCAAAGTGCCTTAGATTTAAGAGAGTCACTTCCTACAAGTGTGGCCGACATATCTGGTTGGTCGAGGGGTTTAACACATGCATACATACACTTCATGGTACTACACGATTTCCAATCTTAAGCTATTCATTTCTGGAGATTACTGATCCTGCTCTTCTTTCTATCCTACAAATACGATGACTAGGCGAGAATCTATGTTGGGAAGCCTCCACTTCACATGCCAGTCATCCAGTTCATACTACGAGTCCCGTAGGAGGGAAGCTGACAGAGACCGCGATCGTGATTATTCTAGTCAAGAACGTTACAAGAGGGAGAGGATAGAGATAGAGAATATAGATATTGCCCTGATCATGCTCTTCACCTCCTCGAGCTTCAACACAACCGTCCGGCCATGATAGACAACCATTAGAGCCTCCACGCCAAAAACTGTCTCCTCAAGTTCCAGGTCTGATTTGCAGCATCGCAGGTCTGAGGCTGAAGATCCCATTATTACTGAACAACCGATCACCAAGCCTACTGGGGAAGGAGCATTCAAAATCGCCCAACTGAGAAAAGATTTTCTGAACATTTGTTTCAACAGCTTTATCTTCCATCCACACTTAAAGAAATTCCTGCTGAGGCGGAAAAAACGATGCATGATTACATCCATGATATCTATACCTAATACAAGGAGTGGATAAAAGCCGCGGATAAAGCATCGGCGGATGCTTTTGAGCGAGCAAGAACAAATGAGAAGTTAGAAACCAACCTCGCCTAAAAAGACCGTATAATTCAAGTGCTTAATAATGAAGCCGAATCTTCTTGAAAATCCGAAATAGAATCCACCAAGAAAGCTGATGAGGAAAATCAATCTATGGAAAGGATGCGACATATGCATTTTGCTTTGGTCGGAGATGGGCAACCGAAGCACCACTGTTACGGCCGAGAGGGATGCTGCTCTGAAGGAACTCAATGAGCTTAAAGCAAAACTCTCTGAAATCATTAAAGAAAAGGATGATGCAAACAAAACAGCCCAGGAGGCGTGCGAACACGCTATGGCGCTCCAGGGTGAAAGGGATGCGGCAACACTCAAAATTCAGTAGGCCGAGGCCAAGGTTGAGGATGAAGTTAAAATGGCGGAAGCCAGGTTAGTGGCCGACATTTAAGACCTTTTGATTATATACAATGCTAATATCTTGAAGCATAGAAACCTGACCTAGCTCGATAATTATCCAACACACCTGTATAATGCTTGAGGCTGATTGGTAGAAGATGAAAAAGCCGAACACCAAGCTGAATCGATTGATGAATTTGAGCTCAAGAACCGGGTGTTGAGTGAAGATGAAAGGAAAGTTCTCCATTATATCATGATCACATACGAAAAGGGGAAACTTGGCACTCAACATTCTAAAGTTGGAGAAGGTTCTGGTGTTAAGCACCATGATATAAATTCTGAAACTCTTGCGCTAACTCAGCCTGAATCTATATCCGTGGTTGATCCTCAGTCCGTTCCTGCTTATAATCCTGATCAACCATGGTTATCTCCAATTCATGAGCACGTCTCTGAAGCTGCTCCGCCACCCGCGAGCCAAACTGAGGAAGGTATTCTAAGCATTTCTTGTGCTCATCCAAAGTTTGGAACACTGATTGGAGTAATTGCTAACTCTTTTTATTTGTCTCTATTCAGTGATAGGAGCTTCATCTGCTATGCCTCCTGCAACCTAAGAGTTGCATAACAAGCAGGAGGCTATCATTACAGAAGCGACCATGACAACGGTTACTGCATCTACGGATGGGGTACAAGGGAGCACCCTCACTTTCGATGTACAAATGATGGAGGAACTTCTCGGTCATCACAGTGGCCCCTTTGTTGATCTGCCATTTATCATGAGTGGAAGCGCACGTATGACTGGCTCCTCAGGCTCAACTGCTAACGTCCTCGGCGAGGCTCAGACAATTCAAGAAGAGGATATAATAGCCGAAATCAATGCCGAGATGGAAGCAGCCGAGCGGGCTAGTAGCTTTGGAGGTGGAATGGAAGGCCCTGGTCCAGCCCCTTTACAGATGATCTCCCCGGAAGGAACAGTCGTTGATACAAGTGTGCCTCCTCCACCTGCTAACATTGATCCTATCCCTCCGACTTTGCCTTCAGGAAGCATTCCTGTCCACTTGAGTTCGGAGGAGGAAGTTAACATAATGCCTCCAGTTGGAGATTAGCCGCCAAAAAGCAAAGGTTCGAAGAGAATGCCAAGCGGCAAATCCAGCGGTTCAACATCGAAGAAGAAGCTGAGAAAAAAGAAAGAATAAATATGCCTTCTCGACTCATTTTTGGTAGATTAATAGGAATTTACTGTTGCTTTCTTTTTGTAGGCCGTGTATGGATGCGGGTTCGGCCCCTGCTAGTAGGATTTTTGGTATAGTTTTGTACTTATCCTTTTTCTTCTAAAGAATAGTTGAAACAAAATCTCATTTGTCTTCTGTACAACTTGCGTTCATTTGTTTAAGCGTTCCAGCATTCAAACTTCAATTCATTGTACTTACGGAATTTTGGTCTCCGAATCAAGCTTGGGTTTAGTCGCTAAGTTCCGAGGCTACGACTTCGGGTCGCGGTCGAGTGTTAAGTCGAATTCCGATGCTGCACTATCTCACTCAGTGACCGATACTTAAGTTCTACCTCAGATCAGGGGATACTTTCGAAAGATCGATCAGCATTCGCCATTTGTCTTTAACACATCTATCGCAATCTTTGTGAAACGAAGTTGAAACATAGCGAGTTCGAGTAGTCGAACCACACTCGCTCATCAATTGGTGATCACATCCACACCTTGGGGATTTCACTTATTCATCGGCAGTCGGTTGTGTCCGCTTTAGTTTTAGTGATATGTCCATGCTCTAGGGACTTGAGTTATTTCCATGGTCGGTTAGTCACACACGTTCGATATTTAGAACTACGTCCACACTTCGGGGACTTAGATTGATTTTTAGGTGGTCAGTCAATCCCGATTTACATTTACGCTCTGACCACACTACGGGGACTCAGAATTGTCTTACAGATGGTCGATTCGTATCCGATTTGTTTTTAAACTCCAATCCTCACTTTGGGGATTTATAGTTAGCCGGTGTTTGCACTCCAGTCCATACGCTGGGGACTTAGAGTTAGCAGATGTTTATACTCTTGTTAGCACTTTAGGAATCTGGAGTTAGTTGATGAGTGGTCGAACCACACCCACTTGGTTTTTATGTTTATACTCCAGTTCACACTCCGGGAATCTGGAGTTGGCCGACAGATGGTCAGTCAAATCTGTTTAGGCTTTAGGATTTCGTTCGCACTCCGGAAATGATGGATCTATCAGGAACGTGGATGGTCGACTCAAATCCATCCTAAGTTAACAAGCGAGGTCGTTAGATGGACAAATCCATCCTCCTCAAACTTGGTTAAATACGGGCGAAGTCGTTAGGTGGACGGATCCACCTTCTTAGAGACCATATTTACAGATTTATACTCCAATTCGCACTATAGGAATCTGGAGTTAGTTAGAGGATTGTCGTGTATCAATCCTTTTTTGACTTCAGTGTGATGACTTATCCCCGAGCTCAAGTTTCACTTAGTGAGTGCCCGGTCGCATCACAGTCACTCCCTATTTAAATAAACCCACCATATGGTGGAACTTAGCTCTCCGTCATAGTGATGATCATATAATGCATTTCAAAAATTCACAGCTCTGGCTCGAAGAGATTGCATTTTATTGCTGAAATAAGAAAATACGGCAAAGTCAGTCGCCTTCTTACAAATTTAAATTTTGAAATGCACAAACAAATTGCAAATGAAAAATAGACTGAATAAATAAATAGAGCCTGTTATTTATAATAGCGACGTAGACTTTCGCTGTTCGAGGCTCTTGGCAGAATGAGACCGTCAACGGTCGATAATTTGAATGTAACGTCTCCGAGCTTTCGTTCAATGACATACGACCCTTCCCACATTAGTTTCATTTGTGAAGGAGCCAGGTAAATTCTCTTGAGGACAAGATCACTAGTTCGAAGGTTCGGGGTCGGACCTTCGCATCATATATCCGGGCGATTCGACTTCGATATGCGGCTGCCCTCAAACTAGCCTCTTCATGCTTCTCATCTAATAAATCCAAAGATTCGGCAAGTAATATAGCATTCGTTTTCGGATCATAATAAGTCACACGAGGAGAAGGTACTTTCGTCTCGACTGGAATAACAGCTTTAGAACTGTAAGAAAGAGTGAATAGAGTGTGGCCGGTCGTAGATTTGTGGGTTGCCCGATAAGCCCATAAAGCCATAGGAAGTTCATCGACCCATTTACCCTCGGCCTTTTCCAGTCATTTCTTCATAATAGACTTTATAACTTTATAATAGCTTCAACCTGTCCATTCGCTTGAGGGTGTGCAACTGCAGAGAAGTTCTTCTGGATGTGGAATCGTTGACATAAATTCTTAGATTCAGCAATGTCAAATTGGGCTCCGTTGTTTGTGACAATGGTATGTGGAAGACCAAGACCAAATCGGCAGATAGTGTTGCGCACTACAAAGTTGATCACTTTCTTGGTCATGATTGCAGCAGTAGGTTCGGCTTCGGCCCGTTTGGTAAAGTAATCAACTGCAATGATGGAGTACTTTGCACCACCTTTTGCTAGAGGAGAGAACTAATAATGTCAATGCCCCATACTGCAAATGGCCATGGAATGACCATCTGAGTTAATTCTGCAGGTAGGGCTCTAGGAATCTGAGCATGTTTTTGACATCTGCCACATTTTCTGGCATAGTCAGATGCATCGCGGTTTACAGTCGGCTAATAGTATCCGTATTGGAGCACTTTCTTGGCGAGAGCTTGCTCTTCGGTGTGATCGCCACATTCTCCTTTGTGTACATCATGCAATACTCGTTTGATTTCATCGTGAGCGATATACCAGAGTAAAGAAATAGAGTACCCTCTCCTATATATGAATCCATTCTAAATAGTGAACCGCGAAGCTTTTCAAAGAGCTTGTCTCTTTTCACTCTTGCGCTCTGGCAGGGTCCCATGCTCAAGATAATTTCTGAACGGAGTCATCCACGACTCCTTATTGGGAATGACCTCAAATGCCCAATCTGTTTCCACCTGATCGATGCTCAAAGAAGATAATGTTTCCACGAGAACGATTCCTATTTGCATTGCCTCACCTGTACTTGCCAATTTTGCTAATGAATCGGCCTTTTGATTGCGCTCTCGTGGGATGCAATAGATGGCATAATAATCGAACTAATTCAATATCTCTTGGACCCGAGCTAGGTAAGCAGCCAGCCTTCAGTCTTTAGCCTGGTACTCCCCCGGAACCTGACATATGACTGTTAGTCCTTAAGATGATGGTTTTGATGACAAAAACCTTAGGACTTGTTATAAAATATAAATACTAACATTATAGTTTATATATATGTATATGTAGGATATAAACATGCAGGTACCAAGAATGAAGACTGTATAGTATAGAGATTCAAGACCGAAGATATCAAGATTGAAGTCTCATGAGTGTCGAAATATCAAGAGTTTAAGATTTCAATAGTACAAGATAAGTATTGAGTCTAGAATTATGTTAAAACTTCTTGAAAGCACGTACATCTTTATTCGAATTTATTCATGAAACGGAATCCACTTCGAGCCTGTTAAAGGGACGGAACCCCAGTGGGATGGAACCCACGACAATATCTATTGGAACATATAGTGGTCCTATTTTGACATCCATAATTTTATAAAAATTCTTTTCAAAAATATATCTCTTGTTTTTAAGAAGAATATTTTCAAAACTTTATTTTCAAAAAGACATCTCTCTTGGTTTTAAATATTTTAGCCTCAAAACTATTTTTATCATTTTTAATATTTTGATTTCAAAATTGTCCTTCCCTTTAAACCATCTCTTGTTTTAAAT
Source organism: Allium cepa (assembly GCA_030765085.1). Lineage (NCBI taxonomy): Eukaryota > Viridiplantae > Streptophyta > Magnoliopsida > Asparagales > Amaryllidaceae > Allium > Allium cepa. The sequence goes on along the minus strand of CM060938.1, from coordinate 906,328,763 downwards.
ATTCAGCTTTAAAATATTTGTATACTCAGATTTTAAATCACTTTATAGATTAAGATTATATATATTAAAAATTACTTTCTTAACTCTTTTATATGTTTAAACTATATTCAAATACATTTACAAAGTTTAATTGTTTTGATAAATTATAGAAACTAATTTTAAATAAGAAAATCAAAACATTTGTTTTGCCTTGAGCATGTCGACATCCCTCAACCCCCATGCCGACACGGTGTCCGTTATTTTTAAATTTCAATTTTCAAAAGAAGTGTATATTCATCGTATTCTTTCACGAATAGATATGGCTGTTGCTTACTATAAATACCAGTAAGTTCTAAACGAATTTTTTACCAGATTTCATTTATTTTCTCTCCTTTTCATCTTCCATATTTATTCTAAAGAATCCTAAACTATACTCTGCCGAAATACCAAGTGAATCAAACTTGACTATCTCTTGTTTGATTCTCTGCCACTCACTCCATAAGATCTCAGTGCTATTCGGAGTTATAGATTTTTTTGTAAATCAAACTGTTGAGTAAAAGGTGTGGCTGAGCCTTGAAATCAATTGGGTGTGATTGTAGCCCCGGAAATCAGTTAGGTGATCTTGTAGCCTGGTCAAATCAAGAGAGTTTGCCATGGACTCCAATACAGGAGTGTGTACCTCGTAGCCTTGAAATCGTGGGTGTAATCTGAGAGATTATTTTAATAAGAAATCCGTACGATTGTACGGGACTGGATGTTGGGTAACTCCGAACCAGTATAAAATCCTGGTGTGTTCTTTCCTTTACTGCTTTAATTTAGTATTTGCATCTATGTCCGATTCTGTGATTATATCCATGTCTGTAAATTGCATTTGTTGGTGATTAAATTACATAAGTTTCGAAAAGATTTAGAAAATCCATAAAACACTGTTCACCCTCCCTCTAGTGTCATTCTAGCCTTAAGATTCGCAATCCGCATTTCTCACATTTGGTAACAGAGAATTGGTTTTCAAAGTTTTCATAATCTGAATTTTGAAAAGTTTTTAAAATGGCTACCAACAGTGGTTCTGTTAACACTATCACTAGTTCATTTGTAGAGGGTCAGTCTACTGCCAGACCACCACTTTTTAATGGCAGTAACTATGCATATTGGGCATGTAGAATGAAAATATATTTACAGTCAATAGGATTAGACACTTGGAATATCTTACAAACTGAATATTCTGAACCCACAACTAGTTTTGCACAGTGGACTACTAAGCAAAAGACTATTGCACAAAATAATTCCAAAGCCATGAATATTTTATATTGTTCACTTGATGGGAATGAATTCAATAGAGTATCGGTTTGTAAGTCTGCATATGGTATTTGTAAAACTTTGCAAGTTACTCATGAAGGAACAAGCAAAGTCAAATAGACCAAAATATCCATACTCACAAATCTGTTTCAATTATTCAAAATGAATTCTAATGAGTCCATTTCAGATAAGTATAGTAGATTTCAGGATATTGTGCATTCTCTAATATCATTGGGAAAAAGTTTTTCCGAAGAAGATCAAGTCAGAAAAATTCTAAATTCTCTTACGGCGGAATGGGATTAGAAAACTCTTGCAATCGAAGAAGCGAATGATATCATTTTAAATATTGAAGAATTGATAGGAAATCTAATGTCGTTCGAAGTATAAATGAAAGGGAGAAGAGATACCAAATCATTTGAAAAGAAGTCAATTGCATTCAATGCATTAACAGATGGATCAGACCCGGGAAGAGATGATGATGAAGAAATAGCTTTCATGACAAAGAATTTTTGGAAGTTTCTGAAATACAGAAAGATGAACAACTTTAAAAAGATTGATCACAGGAATTATCGAAATCATAATGAAGTACCAAACCACGTCAAATGTTTCAACTGTGACGAACCAACCATCTCAAAAGAGACTGTCCATATCCTGATAAGCAAAAGTTTCTTGCAAGCAATGATTATACAAAGAAAAGGAAAAGAGCGTATAATGCTACACTAGACGATTTAGACTCAGACTCATTCTCAAGCGTTGATAATCAGAAGACGGAAAATTCAAATATGTGCTTTACGGCTACTCATGATTCCAATGATCTCGGAGATACGAATCTAAAAAAAGGTACACGTTTATAATATATTGGTTGAAATTGTTTGCTTAAAATTATTTGATTGTTTGATTGTTTTTGAAATTATGTTTTATTTAAATTTTAAATTTTTATTATTATGTTTATTTTTATTTTTAATATTATAGTATTTTTAATTAAAAGAGTATTATTATAGTTAATATTACTCCAGAAAATAAATAGACATTAAAAATAATATATGTATATAAATATTAAAGTATATAGGAAAATATAAGTCACATGAATTCTCTGACCCATGTTGACATGGCCCTATCCATGATGTCAATATCCCTGTCAGAAATTTGAAACTCAAATTTGAATTCAAATCTTTGATTTTCCCTCCACCTTTTCACCAAGTCCAATGTTCTGGAAAGGTACCTTTTGAGAAGAGAACATGTCTATTGAATATTTATTTATTTCCATTATCTTATCATACCTTTTCACTTTTATTTTGAAATTCAAACTCTCTTTCACTCCATCAAACTTTCTACTCTCTTAAAAATGCTTCTTCAAGCACTCCATCCACAACGAGGCTGTCTAAAAGCATTAAAGAGTATCTCGATACTGATCCAGAAGCAATCAAGGCTTATGTAAGCTATGCTAATTTCGAAAAAGTTCATACAAGAGAGTTTGCTATCTTTAGCGATTTCTCTACATATGAAATCAATACTCTTCTTAAAGAGAATCATATCCTTAGTCTTTTTGACAATTCTCAAAATGATTTTGTTTGTTACCTAAATCTTGTGAAAATGTTTTATGCGAATTTGAATCGCGGTTTTTATGAAGGAAATGAAGATGAAATTTGGAGTAGTGTTATAGGCACTAAAATTGTTTTAAATTGTGAAATTTTGAGCAACATTCTCAATTGCAAGAATTTAGGAATATATCTTTCTACTTTCAATATTAATGAACATGATCGTGAGACATTTCATCACATTTTTGAAGGAGATGACAACTTTGAATTTAAAAATCGTAACTTTCGTCCAAAAGCACCTATTGTCAATCTTCTTTTGCAACATACTATCACTCCTAGATCGGGAAATTTCAATAACTCGACTTTCAAAGTTTGTAAAGCTCCTTTGGCTGTCTTTGGTCATTATGACATTAATTGGGCATAAGTGATTATGGATGAACTTCATCCTAAGAATTTGGAAATGGATTAGAATACCTTGTATCATAGAATCTATCTCACTTAGATTTTTAGTTATTGTTATCCAGCAAATTAGTCACCATCCTTGAAGAAGAAATTAAAGATTTACTTCCTGATTTCCTTGCATTTATTACCTCAAATAATTAATAAAATCCAACCATATCTCCACTATAAATACCAATAACCACCAAAGCCGGATTTAATGCCAATAATTGCCATGATAACCTGCGTATTTATTACTAATTAACGCCAACCATTTCCATATCAAATATTCCTTAATTCCCTTCATCCTTACCTAAAATAAGAAGATTATGCTGCAATTAATACCAGCCTAGTCAGCGTCACTACAATTCCACACAATCACCGGGTCAAGGCTTACAGCTATAAAGACACCAAGTATTGCAAAAGAAAGAAAGAAAGAAAATGAAATAGAAAATATGACTTCTCCTCTGCTCCTCAAAATCTCTTGTAATATGAAACTACGAGTGATAAATAAAATATAAAGTGGATGTAGGCCATAGATTATGCCGAAGCACTATAAAAATTTCTTCTCTTTTATCTTTCCTTCTTTTTATCTGCTTATTTTGGTGATCTGTATTGCTGTTTTCTGGATTGCTGTTAAGACTGGTGCTTTCATTTACATTTGGGTGTTAGTGACCAATTTTGGCGCTTACATTTTGGTGCTTCCACTGAGAAGAACAAAGAAATCACAGATCTGAAGCTTATTCTATGTTAGGAAGAAGATCCAACTCTAGATCTAAAAGAAAAGATTTAGATCTAAAAAGCAGGTTCCAAGATCTAGCTTTTAGAAGATGAAGAAGCCTCATATAAAGAAAAGTGCTATGGAAGAAACTCAGCAAGGGGGCGAATAGGATGCGTCCTCTCATTCAAACTTTCCTTCTACCATGAAGCAAATAGCTAGGGGCAATCAGCAAGGACCAGAAACAGGGAGCATGCAATGCCCCTCACCCAGATAAGTAACCGACTCTAGGGTCTGCTAATCAAATAGAAATTATCATCAACTGAACTGAACTAAATAAATGAGCTAGAATTTAGATTCCTTTCTGTATTTGAATTATGCATCATCAAAAAATGCTTTAAAATTTAGCATTTGAGAAGCGATTTACTCATGTAAGCAATCCCGAATGTAAGCGGTCCAATGCTCTGATTCCTTTCCATGAGCGACACCTCATAAAAAAATGATTTCTTGCATAAAACTAGTTTTAAAGGTTAGTGCTTAGAGAACGACTTACACATGTGATGAGCGACCCCGAACGGTCCACAGCCATGCTCTGATTCGTTTCTAAGGGCGACACCTTTCAAAAATCTTTATAGCATCGTTTTTGCTTTCAATCAAAGGAATGGTCAGACACTTAACATCTGCCAAACATTCAAAGAAATGAGAATTTTATGCCAACAAATTTGCTTTCACCAACACAAGTTCTTGAGCGAAGCACGCCTCGTTTCCAACAAGGCATACTTCGAGGGGCAAATGTTATCCAGCAAATTAGTCACCATCCTTGAAGAAGAAATTAAAGATTTACTTCCTGATTTCCTTGCATTTATTACCTCAAATAATTAATAAAATCCAACCATATCTCCACTATAAATACCAATAACCACCAAAGCCGGATTTAATGCCAATAATTGCCATGATAACCTGCGTATTTATTACTAATTAACGCCAACCATTTCCATATCAAATATTCCTTAATTCCCTTCATCCTTACCTAAAATAAGAAGATTATGCTGCAATTAATACCAGCCTAGTCAGCGTCACTACAATTCCACACAATCACCGGGTCAAGGCTTACAGCTATAAAGACACCAAGTATTGCAAAAGAAAGAAAGAAAGAAAATGAAATAGAAAATATGACTTCTCCTCTGCTCCTCAAAATCTCTTGTAATATGAAACTACGAGTGATAAATAAAATATAAAGTGGATGTAGGCCATAGATTATGCCGAACCACTATAAAAATTTCTTCTCTTTTATCTTTTCTTCTTTTTATCTGCTTATTTTGGTGATCTGTGTTGCTGTTTTCTGGATTGCTGTTAAGACTGGTGCTTTCATTTACATTTGGGTGTTAGTGACCAATTTTGGCGCTAACAGTTATTTTTACGTTGATTACAAAAGGGAAGAATTTGTTTCAAGAAAAGTGTTTAATCATGCCAACATTTCTCTCATGAAAATTCCTTACATATTTCAACAATATGAATCTCTTGCCGAAAAGGATGAAAGATTGGCACATGAAGATATGGAGGAAGAAGATGAAGAAGAAGAAGAAGGGGAGGAAATGGAAATTGAAGAAGATAATGAAGAAACCTCCTTGGAACGTATTGAATATCCTACCAATACTAACAATCCTTCCAACAAAACTCTCCTCAAAAATCAAAATATTATAGTGGAAAATCAACGGATTCTCAAAAGATCCGTTAGTAAATTGGATAAAATGTCCACTAATATGAACAAATTATTTGCTAAAGTTGGTCGAAAACTTAGCTTATCATCATCCTCCTCATCCTCTAGCACATTCTAAGAATTAGGTTGCGATGTACTAGTTTGTTTTGTGTGAGCTTATATTGTTTGTTTTTCATATTATGTAGTATCTTGTGTATTATCTTATCTATTTATAAAAATAATCTATCTTATGTTTTTCTACCTTATCGTGTCTCTGGAATAAATGTTAGTATAGTATATAAGTTTATATATATACATACTTATTCACAAAATAAATAAGACACATAAATTAACAGACCCATGTCGACATGCCTCTACCCCCTATGTCGACTTATAACTGTTAGATTTGGTTACTTTTAAAATTTTGAAATTAAAATAACTAACTCGTGTCTATTCCTTTTAAAAAATTTCTGCCTATTTAAACACATGTTTCTTCCAGAAATTTGTAATCTTTTCATTTCTACTTATCTCTATTTGTATCTCTTCACTACTTATCAAAAATGTCGTCCTCTTCTCATACTCTAAGTGATAATCTTAAAGAAACTCTCAATTCATTCAAGAATATACTTACTTTTATTCTCCGCAATCAAAGGCACTTAGAACTAAGGCAGATGATAAAAGAACAAGAGAAGCATTTCGATGCCCTCCGTTGGATGATTTCTACCATAAACAAAGATGATCTCGATGCAAATCCTGTAGGAACTTTGATTCGAGATAATGAAGATTGGGAAGTTATTAAAAAGGATCCTATCTTTCGAGAAGAAGGATGGGTTGAAGTTCCTAGAAATATTTGATCTCCTTATGGTTTGAATTGCTTATTTTTGAATTGTGTTATTTGATTTGATTTGCTTTGATTTAATTAGAATTGATTTGGTTTGAATGGATTGTATAACATTATATGAAACATAGTATATAGTTAATAGGTTTAAACTTTCATATTTTTCATGTCTTTATTATTAACTCATGTCATTTTCTATATATATATATATATAAATATATACACACTCCATCATAATTTGTCACGGGTACTCCTGTGTAAGACTAAGGGGGAGTTATATTAGTTTAGGATAAGTTTTTTTTGATGACAAAGGGGGAAAATATAAAATAGAGTAGTTAGAGTAGTTAGGCTTAGATTAAGAGGGAGTTATTAGTTTTAGGGGGAATTATTGTGTAGGAGAAGTATATTTTATAAACACAGGTTGTCATCATCAAAAAGGGGGAGATTGTTAGTCCTTGTGATGATGGTTTTGATGGCAACAACCTTAGGACTTGTTATAAAATATAAATAATAACATTATAGTTTAGATATATATATATATATATATATATATATATACATGATATAAACATGCAGGTACTAAGAATGAAGGCTGTACAATATAGAGCTTCAAGACTGAAGATATCAAGATTGAAGATTCATGAGTATCAAGATATCAAGAGTTCAATATTTCAGTAGTACAAGATAATTATTGAGTCGAGAATTATGTTAAAACTTCTTGAAAGCACTTACATCTTTATTTGAAATTTATTCGTGGAATGGATTCCACTTCGAGCCTGTTAAAGGGATGGAACCATAATGGGATGGAACCCACGACAATATCTAGTGGAACATATAGTGGTCCAATTTTGATATCCACTAATTTTATAAAAATGCTTTTCAAAACTATATCTCTTGTTTTTTAAAAAATGTTTTCAAAACTTTCTTTTCAAAAAGTCATCTCTCTTGGTTTTAAATATTTTAGCCTCGATAATATTTTTATCATTTTTAATATTTTGATTTCAAAATTTTCCTTGTTTTTAAATCATCTCTTTTTTTAAATATTTAGCTTTAAAATATTTATATACTCAGATTTCAAATCACTTTATAGATTAAGATTATATATAATAAAAATTACTTTCTTAACTCTTTTATATGTTTAAACTGTAATCAAATATATGTACAAAGTTTAGAAATTGTTTTGACAAATTATAGAAACAAATTTTAAATAAGAAAATCAAAACATAACCCCCCATAACGACATGGTGTCCGTTATTTTCAAATTTAAATTTTCAAAAGAAGTGTCTATTCGTCGTATCCTTTCACGAATAGATATGGCTGGTTCTCTACTATAAATACCAGTAAGTTCTAAATGAATTTTTTTACCAGATTTCATTTATTCTAAAGAATCCTAAACTATACTCAGCCAAAATACCAAGTGAATCAAACTTGATTATCTCTTGTTTGATTCTCTGCCACTCTCTCCATAAGATCTCAACTCTATTCGGAGTTATAGAATCTTTTGTAAATCAAACTGTCGAGTAAAAGGTGCGATTGAGCCTTGAAACCAATTGGGTGTGATTGTAGCCATGGAAATCAATTAGGTGATCTTGTAGCCTAGTTAAATCAAGAGAGTTTTCCCTAGACTCGAATACAGGAGGGTGTACCTCATAGCCTTGAAACCGAGGGTGTAATCTGGGAGATTATTTTTATAAGAAATCCGTATGATTGTACGGGACTGGATGTAGGGTAACTCCGAACCAGTATAAAATCCCTGTGTGTTCTTTCCTTTACTGCTTTTATTTAGTATTTTCATCTTTGTCTGATTCTGTGATTATATCTATGTCTATGAATTCCATTTATTGGTGATTAAATTACATAAGTTTCAAAAAGATTTAGAAAATCAATAAAACATTATTCACCCACCTCTAGTGTTATTACAGCCTTAAGATCCATAATCCGCATTTCCCACAATGACTAATTGCGAATCAAAATAAATCTCCAGGGCAATAATTCTTAAATCTCTGGAAAGTCTCAGTCCGGCAAGTAGGGCTTCGTATTTGGCTTCATTGTTGGTCGCACGAAAATCGAATTTTAATGCATAGCATATAGATCGGCTTTCAGGAGTTTTCAACATAACTCCGACGCCTGAGCAACGGTCATTTAATCCACCATCAGTATGAAGCTTCCAGATATACTTGGAAGATTCACTGGTTTTGGGCAAGTCCTCTAGGCTAGTAAATTCAGCTATGAAATTTGCTAGGACTTGTCCTTGAATGGCTCATCTTGGAGTGTAAGTAATGTCAAACAGACTTAACTTGATATTCTACTTAAATAACCTACTAGACATCTCAGGCCGCGTAAGGACCTATCGTAACGGCTGGTTGGTGAAATGGAGATAGGATGAGCCTGGAAATACAGACGGAGCATTCTTGAGGCGATGACAAGAAAATAAGCCAACTTTTCCATTTTTGGATAATTTCTCTCTACTCCGGTCAGTTGTTTGCTAATGTAATATACCGGCCATTGTATCCGGTCTTCTTCCTAAATTAGGGCAGCACTAATTGTGTTTTCTTACACCGCCAAGTAGTGTACAATCTCTCGTGATCAATAGGCTTTGACAAAATAGGTGGCATGGAGAGGTGTTGAATCAGTGCTCGGAACGCACCCTTACATTCCATAGTCCATTGAATGTTTCGTTTCCCTTTTCTGATCAGGTCAAAGAAGGGAATGCATTTGTCAGTGGATTTTGAGATGAACCTGCTCAGCGTTGCTACTTTTCCGTTGAGGCTTTGAACTTGCTTTATAGTTCTTGGAGTCTTAAGATTTCTGATTTCCCAGATCTTTTTGGGATTAGCTTTGATTCCTCGAGCGTTGATGATAAATCCAAGGAGTTTTTCGGAAGCAACCCCAAAATGGCATTTTAATGGGTTGAGCTTCATTCTATATTCTCGGAGGATGTTAAACATTGATTCCAGGTCTTCGGCATGATCAGTGGAAAATTGCGATTTCACTAGCATGTCATCCACGTATACCTCCATGGTTTTTCCGATCTTTTTAGCGAACTTTCGATTAACTAACCTTTGGTAAGTTGCCCCAGTGTTCTTGAGTCGAAAAGGCATAAATTTGTAACAGTGATGTCCCAGATCAGTTACGAAGCTGGTATGCTCCTGGTTAAGTAAGTGCACGGGTATCTGATTATAGCTAGAATATGGATCCATGAAGGATAAGAGTTCATGTCCAGCCGTTGAGTCTACGAGCTGATCGATTAGGTGAAGCGGAAAACTGTCTTTAGGGCAAGCTTTATTCAAATCTGAGTAGTCAACACATGTTCTCCATTTCCCATTTGTCTTTCGGACGAGTACAGGATTAGACACCCATTCCGGGTATAATGCATCTCGAATAAACCCGGTCGATTTAAGCTTATCCACCTCTTCTTTTAGGGTGGCAGATCTCTCTGGATCCATACCTTGCCTTTTTTGCTTGACCGAGACATGCCGCGGGTCAATATTCAATGTGTGGCTCATGATGTTCGGGGAGATTCCACACATATTAGAATGTGTCCAGGCAAACCCGTCATTGTTTGCCTAAAGAAATTCATCCAATTCCTCTTGGAACTGTTGGCTTAGAAGAGATCCAATCTTTATCATTTTAGAATCGTCATCATCGTCGATTGTAACATCGATCGTCAGCTCGGCCAGGGAAGCATGACTGTCTTTACTTTCTTCTTCACTTTTGGTATCTCTCAGGCCAAGATCCCTTGGAAATTGGTCGGGGTGCCCAGGCCTAGGCCTAGGCGTTAATTGTCAATTCTCAACAAAGCGGACTTAGAGAGAGTCCTCTACGCCCTTCCACTTTTCTTTTCGCTATGCCTCTCACAGCTCAGCAATATAACAGGCTCATCCAGCAGCCTGGCTCCTTGAACGACTCCAACTCCATATTCAGTAGGGAATTTTAAAGTCAAACACCAAGGGGTAATGGCAGTCCAAAATTCAGCTAGGGCCGGTCGGCCCAAGAAAGCATCGTATGGCGATTCTATATCTAGTACACAAACTCTAATATCCGAACTCTCGCAGTTCTCCAATCCCCAATTCCACTGGCAGTTCCACCACTCCAGTGGGTATTGTTGCTCTCCCATTGACGCAATGGATACGGGACTTACAAGGCTTCAAATCTTTGGTTTCCATTTTCATCTGGTCATAGGCTCGCTTAAACAATATGTTTACAGAACTTCCACTGTCTACTAAGATCCTCTTCATCCAAGTTGGACCTACTTGAGCTGAGATGACAAGTGGATCAATGGTTGGGGCTTCGACCCGATCGGCATCTTCGTCTCGAAATACGATGTCATCGTTTTTTGTTGCTTGGCTGAAGCCCCATCTTCCAAACTACTACAACATTCGAAGCTCGCATGCCTGATAGAGCTGGCATACGACTCCAATTCCTTCAAGCTTTGGTCTGTTGGATGAGGACCACCTCTAGCAGTATCTATCATCAACCTCCCGCCGGTACAAGCAGGTTCCTCATGTCTTGCCAGATTCAGTATATGGTTCTGATTTGATGGGCCCGCACCTCCTGACTGCGGCGCCCGCACAAACTGCTCCAACTTTCTTTTATGTATCAACTTCTCAATGATATCTTGCAAATGACAACACTCGTTCATGTTATGGCCATAGCTTTCATGGAATCTACAAAAATTCCTTGTCTGAATCTGTTTATCCGATTATTGCTTCGGAGCAGGTTTTTTATGCTGAATAGTATTGCAGGTCTGTAAATACACATTTTTCAGCGACGTATTCAAAGGAGTATAATTGTCAGACATAGAAGACCTATGTCGTGGCCCACGATTCTGATCTCGTTTCCTGTTTTGATTTCCATTATCTTTCTATTGATTCTGTTTATTCTGTATGTTCAATTGCACTTTTTTGGAACCCTCCCCGGTTTGTTTAACAGCAACATTGCTCTGAATTCCTTCCACACTGGGCCCTATGTCATTTTTTTCCTAGACTGTTTCGCATCCTCCCTTCTCAAGAATTGGGCTGCCATGGAATAGAAATGGTCCAATGATGTAGGAGGTTTTTCAGCTAACCGGTTGTCAAACTCGGTATCGGGATCGATCCCCTTAGTTAGGGCCATCAGAATTGAATTATCATTGGGATTACTAATTTCAGTGCATGCACCATGAAATCTCTCCAGACAACATCTGAGTGTCTCTCTAGGAGCTTGAATTACACTAGACAAAGTATTAACATCTTTCGGCCTTGTGACATGCATGCGGAACTCCACAACAAATTTTGTTGCCAATTGATCAAAACACGAGATAGATCGAGGTGGTAAACGGTTAAACCACATAGTTGTTGTGCCCCCTAGAGAAATAGGGAAACTTCGACGTTCAATTGCGTCATTGGCTCGTGTAGTATTCATCAAACTTTAAGATATGTTGATTAGGATCAGAGCTCCCTTCATAAACAGGTAAAGTTGGCATCCTGAATCACCGAGATGGTTCAGCGTAGAGTATATCATCAGTGAAAGGGTTATGACTCTGGGGATTCCCCGGTCATCGTTGGTGAGACCCAGACTTTCACGGATCATCTGACGGATCATCGTCAGGATGACCGGCATCTAGACATTTTGAGTCTGCTGAGCCAAGGTGTGGTCGGGTTCCACAATGCGACGATGGACCGGTCGCAGTCGACGGTCCATATCTCGCCTCCTTGGTTCTAAGTTCTCGGGGACATACGGTTCTGGAGTGTATTCATGCTGGCAACGGTTCGGATCTGTCCGGTTTCGGGCATCAACTCCCAATTCAGTAACAGTGGCAACAGTGCGGTTGTCCGTAACATGATAAGGAATAGTATCTCCTCGGGAGAAGGGTCTAATCTGATGGCTGGTTGACGTGCGGACTCTCGGTTGCCCAAGACTCAGCGTATGCTGGTGTCTAGTAGCTTGCATATGACTTCCATCTAGCCATGGGCGCATGGATCTATGAAGGTAGTCAGAAGATGCTAAACTCTCGGTGGATGAATAGGAAGCTTGATCCCTCCTGGATCTCCATCGTCTTTGACGATTCAGTTGATTGGTCAATTCCGCGTTGGCATGGAGTTGATGAGTTAGCTGTTGGCGACTTTGCATTAGCTCTTGCATTAGTAATTGGAATTCTTTCCTAGTGATAGGGCCCTGTGGATCCAATAGTCCGGTAGCATTCTGATCAGTCAGAGGTTGTTGTACGGGGTTCTGTCTGTCCCGTCCTTCAAGATATGCAGCTGTTGAAGTAGTCCTAGTGTTAACCTTGATGGATATCGAAGCTCTTTCCTAGACTTGACGCAAATCTGAATAGGATGGAAGAACTTTAAACTTGAAATCTGGATCATCTTCTTAGATTTACGCAATCTGATATCGATAGTAGATCCAAAGAGAAGGAGAAAAACTGGGTTTTCTCCGTGAAAGCACCAAAGTGTTTGTACCAAAATTGGGCACAACCCTCTTCGAATATGTTTAAAGAGATAAAATAAAGAATATAAATGGAAAAAGAGGAAGATCTAACAAATACACCAATAATAAGCAAGAAAAACGCACAGAAACACACGGATTTAGAGTGGTTCGGCGTATGGCCTAAGTCCACTATGAAATGATTGATGCTTATTAACTTTTGCTTACTAGTTACAACGAATTACAACAATAAAACTAGAATAGAGCAGTGATTTTGGCAGATTCTGAACGTAGAAGAGCCAAAAGTCCTTTTCTATAGGTCCTGGGCTGCTATTTATAGGCGTAGGTTGCAAATATCTCGCTCAGATCTCGAAGGAGCTCTTCTCTCACATGGGTGGGCCCAAACGATCGATCCCATTTCATTTGCATTCGATCCGTGATTGATACAGATGAATTTTGTTTCGATCAATATTTTGCCCAATCGAGTCGAAATCGATCATGAACGTTCTAGGGAATGTAGGCAAGTTCCTATGAAAATTTGGTGGCATTTGAACTTGTATATTTTGAGTTATGATCGATGCAAGCTTGATATTGCAAAAGGCTACTGAATTCGCATGGATCCTGTTCGTATTGATAGCTTCTTATCGATGGTTCTACATGTGATGTCTGATGATGTGGCACTTGCTTTTAGGATCGATCCACTTTTTATACCAAGTGACCGAGTCTTTTACTTGAATGGGTTTTCTTCGTGTCGATTTGGTGCATTCCACTTCGTATCACTTCTTGTGCTCCACTTCGTATCGACGCCATGTGCTCCACTTCGTATCGATCATGAAGTATTTGGTTTTGTATCGATGGGAAGTGTTGATTTCGTATCGATCTATGGTCGATCGATACGAAGCATGCTTGAAACTGGATCGATACGAGATGGACTCCCGCGCTACTATGATGGTACTAAATGGGTGGCTATGAATGGATACGAAGTGGGTCAATTTCGATGGACATGAAGTAAATCGCTGTTGATGGATTTGGATGAGATCGATGCAAAGAAGGTTAACCGATGGATACGAACAGGTTTATTCTCTTGGCTTGTATCGATCATATCTTAAGCATATGAACTTGGATTAACTTGAAATCTGAAATTTTGGCTTCTATAAGTTTGCTGTAGCTCGATTCGGACTCGGTCAAAATTTACCAGTATCCATAGCGAACCTATGTATACCGTTTTCCGGGATGAACTGTCTTTTGTTCTCAGTCAATTTCTTGGTATCATGGCCTGGCCAAAAGGCCAGATAACGGTCAAGTTCCTTTGCTCTTGTTTGGATCGAGTTTCATATCGATCTTCTCCTGGATCGATGTGAAATCAAGTTGTAACAATGATTGATAGTCAATTTGATTCACTCTTTCGTATCGATCCTCTCATGTATCGATCTAGCATGTTTGAGTGTTGGCTTCATATCGATGGCTATCAATACGGAATAGACTGAGTATGGCGTGTTGCGTAACGATCGATACAACACATGGGTTCTTGAATTGATGGATACGAAAGTAGGGTTTCAGACTAATGGAGTTGAACAGTAAAGAAATAACCAGGCTGTGATCTTCGTATCGATGGATACGAACTAGTGGTGTTCGGATTGATGTGTGGCAATGGATACGAAGCGCTGGTGGGTATGAAGTGTTAAACTCTGGATCGATTTGTGTTGATGGATACAAGTGCCAACCTTCGTATCGATGGATGTTAACCGTTTCTCTCGGTTTAGTGACTGGGATACCAAACGTCTTCCCTTGGATTTGATGCCATATAAAAAGATTTTGGACTTAGACAAATTTTTTACTTGCTTTGCTACCGCTCTTACTTCGTATCGATCTGAAGAAAGAAAAAAAAGAACTGAAACTTCGTCTACCAAAGCAGCTAACTTTTAATCCTTTGACCCAGTTCCTCCAATCTAGGTAAATGATTAGTAGACCATTCCTAAAGTGATGAGATACGAGCCTTTACGCCATTCCGTCCAAGGCTGCAGCCAACTCAGCGTTGTTGGTGTCAGAGCTTGGCTAGAGTAAGGTTGAGGAAGTACTTTAATGGCGTCTTGGAAGCTTAGGGAAGAAGGAGAGCGATGGATTGAGTCTCTTACTCCGAATCTCTCCTTTGAACATCTATTGATACAAGACGTGGATCAATCAGGTTCATGATGTTGTGAAGCAGTTTGTCGATCGAGTGGAATACTTCGTATCGATGTGGGTAGATGGATACGAAACTTATTCATCCTGGATCGATACAAAGCGGCTGTTGGGGAAATCGATACGAAGTATGTGATCGATACGCACAGTTGATTGGTACGAACCGTATCAATACGAAATATCTTTAATGGATCGATACGAATACATGCCTCAGAGGAGCGATCCAACTCAAACTATGATGGATATGAAGCATAGCCTTAGGCATTTGAACACTTAACTCCGATGAGCTTTAGCCTTGCATACTCGGACTTGACTATAAAACTGCATATATAACTATCCGTCAAAGTTCATCGATGGAACCGTAACTTGATAAACATAACCAATCTTAACATGGATCGTTCTTTGAAGTAAGAATGGCATGGTTGAGATGGTCAGCAATGACGGTCACTCCGGTCGAATCCCGAAGTCTTGTCACTTTACCATCTTTTAAACTTATAGAAATTCAAAGAATTATGTAGCACTGCACTACACAACATGATCACTCACTTCACATCAGGGGAACACGGGTTTCTTGCCATCTAATAATGATTTTTACTACATTCAATAGCTATGGACCTTGGAAGCTCCGAGCAGCACGAAGTTCAAAGTCCTCCACTTCCTAGGATAGTAAGGCCAGACATTACGGCTGACGTAGTAAGTCCTACTTCGGATGAACTGCCGCGTGCAATGTTTGTCTTGAATCTGGAGGACTTGGTCCGCTCCAAGATTTCTAAAGATATGCTAGGCAGAATCTGTCTCAGGCATGGACTATCTTTGGAAAGGCTAGAAGACAGAGCTCACAATCCCCCGGCAGGGTTTACAGCTAGTAAAAGATTTATGTGTGTAGCTGGAATGTTTCCCCTATTCAAACAATTTATTCGGGATGTGCTGTTCTTCTTGAGGATTGCACTTTCTCAGCTGCATTCGAAGGGATATGCACTTCTCAGTAGCTTATATATCATCTTCATGGAACATCTTCTCCACCCCCCGACCGTCGATGAAATTAGATACTTATTCAATGTCAAGTGTCGCGGGGATAATCCTTCGTTCACTTTCCTAGAAGCGGTGAGGAACTGCCAAGTCATGGCAGGTGCTTGGAGTAAGTTAAGCTACTTTAAGACAGAATGATTCTTTGTTAGGTGTCGACCAGGTTTTGCTAGACGATGGTCAGTCAGACGTAAGTGCTTTAACTTCTTCGTTAATTAACTGGGTAATATAAGTTGATGCTGAATCAATTACCGCATTTCATTTTACAACTTCACTTTCACGGCCCGAAGGAGCACAGTTTAAGGAGATAGTGAGAATGCTTCAGGTGGAAGTGCCCGTTGAGCTCGGGGAAATATATGAAATTCTTAGTGATGAAAGCTTGATTGTTGTGGGGCTCATAGAGAGAGGTCAAAGCAATGGGCTAACAGGAATTCCCAGGGTAGCTCCGGTAGGGCAGGGAGGAAGAAAAGCTCCTATCGTGCCCCCAGCCGCGAATTGGGCGATGATGAGAGTACGTCAGCTAAGCATGAGCCCGTGGTTGTGCCTCCGCAGAGCCTTCGATTATCAGAATCAAAAAGAAAGGGCAAAACTCTTGCCCACAAAGCCAAGAGGCACAAAACTGTTGTAATAACTCAGCCTGTGGCGATGTCTACAGGTTCGTACACCTCTTGTCCATAAACAGAAGGTTCATTGAGATAATTATCGGATATTCCTATTCCAGATGACACATCCACTTTTTAGGTGTTCGGAGGACTAAAGTTCTATGAACTAGAAAATGGCCGAATGAATTTTATAATAAAAATAACCGCAAGCGCACGACGTACTATCGTAGTACGTGGCGAACACGGTGGATCCACAGGAAATTGTTGATTTTAAAAATCTATTCAATCAAATTAACCAAATTTGAGTGAAAGTTAAGCTAGAGAATTATAAAATTAGCTAACTAACTAAAAGAAAAGAGAAGAAAATGTAAGAGTTAAATGACAATTTAGAAAATAAATCCATCTGTAGATCACATAGTTAAACATATATGAAATCATGATCTCTCTTTTATGGTCATTAGTGCTTTAATTGATGTGCTTATCATAAGTATGGCATATTTGTGCTACTGATTAGCCAACATAAGCCATCAAACTATAACACATCCCTTAAAGCACTTACTAACTTTCATGAAACTTGACAAAGAAAATGAAAATGAAATCTATTTTAAGTATGGCCTCTTAACTATTGATTAGAAATATAGACCATCAAATTTGAATTTCAAGTCACTTTCTTATGCCATAATCATATTTCAATGAAGAGGCATTTGTGCTAGTGATTGTTTAAGCATAGCCTATTTGGTGTCAACAATATAAGCTATCAAATTCAAAGCAAGAACAACAAATAAAACACTTCATTGATCATCATTAAGCACAAAAAGAGAGCATGAGTTAACAAATAGTTGAAGCTACATAATTAGAGAGCTTCATTACCCCTAAATTGAAGGGGTTTAGCCTCTCATATTTGTCATTTGATTAACAAATGTAGCTAGCAACATGAAAGAAAATAGAAAGGAAAATGTAAGCTAATGGAAAAGAGAAGCTAATTAACAAGAATTAAAACTAATCTACTTTGCATGAATGTAAATCTACACTACCAACATTAAAGTAAATGAACAAGGAAAGTAAATGAACAAGGAAAGTAAAATGAACAAGTAATTAAATTGCATAAGAAAAAGAAAGTTATATGAAAATAAAAACAAATGGCTAAGTAGCCATGGAAAAAAAAGAGAGAAGAGCTTTTTTTATTTTGAGCCTAAACTAAAACTAAGAGAGACTAAGTGAAGAAGAGGATTACATGAAACATAAGGGGTATATATACATGTGTTAAAACCTAATTCATATTTTTGGGGAATGCCCAAAATACCCTTGAGAATGTGTGGAGGCCAAGTAATCATTAGCTTCTACTAATTATCATTTAGGTTTACATGAAGCCATAAACTCCATAAGCATGTGCGTTAGCCTCTAATTGAAAATCAAGGTAAGTGGGTGAGGTCCTCTATGTTCTTCACTTTGAATTATTTCCATCTTCATTCTTTTGTATCTTCTTTGTGCATGCATATTTCATCATAAAACCACTTGTAAAATTCACCAAATTTCCGAAAAACCAACATAGAAAATTTCAAATAAATTTTCACAATTTAACGAATGCACAAAAATGACCATTTTACCATTGTATGAAGATGAATATGTGACAATTTGAAAATAATTTGAATTTTGGTTTAAACAAGTTAAAATACCCAATATTACCATTTATTCAATTTAAATATATTAAATATGGTGGTAAAAATATGCACATTTACGTGCACATTGAATACCCCCACACTTATCTTTTTATTCGTCCTTGAATAAAAAAAAGTTAAGATAAAATCCATTTTCGTAGGGAGCACGATTGCATTGAGCATATGCAACAAGCAGTTAAACCTCTGGTGTCCCCAGTAGGATGAGTGTTGTCTCATAAGGGTTTTCAGCGGACACTGCCCACAAAATCCAAATGCAGGATGAAAATATTTATAAAATGCAAGATTTATTTACAAAGATTTGAATGCGAGTTTTTGAAAATATTTACAATGAAGAATTCACTTTTAAATCGACACAAATAAGTTAAATATAGGTTTCGATCATTATCTTGAAAATTTAAGCCATCCGAATCGCCAAGTTGAAGAAAGAATTCTTGAATATTTTTTTCGATGGCTTCCACTTCCCTCAAAACTTGAAAAGAATCCCCAACGACATAGAAAAACTGGTGCAGGTTTATGTGCACTATGCATATAACCAGTATATGGAATGAGTTAGGATGGCTGAAAGGGTTTCGGCGGTATCTCTCGGGCACGCTAAAACGATTGAAAAATTAAAGAGCGACCTTTCTGAAAAAGGCAGAATAATAACGACGCTTTCCGATAAGCTTGAATCTTCGAGGAAAACTGAGGTGGAGGCCAAACATAAAGCCGAGGAAGCCAGGAAGTCCGTGGAAAACATATGGAAAACTCATGTGGACTTAGTGCATGAGATGGGTCACTATAACACCATCATTACTGTTAGAAATGCGGATCACAGATCTTAAGGCTAGGATTAACACTAGAGGGGAGGGTGAATAGTGTTTATAAAGAATTACTAAATCTTTTTGAGTTTATATTAATTTGAACACAGATGTATGCAATATACAGACACAGATATGATCACAGAAACAAACACAGATGCAGAAATAAAGTAAAAGTAGTAAAGGAAAGAACACACCGGATTTTATACTAGTTCGAAGTTACCCTACATCCAGTCCCGCATAACAAGTACGGATTTCCTTTCAAAAGCAATCTTTACAATTACACCCTCGATTTCAAGGCTACGAGGTACACTCTCAAGAATCACAATCCTCTGGGTAGAGATACTTGACTTTACGGGCAACAAGTTCATCTAATTGATTTTCCAAGGCTACAATCACACCTTATCTCGCTTGATTGATTTTCAAGGCCACAATCACATCTTTTCTCGCTTAATAGATTGCAAAGAAGTTTATTACTCTGAATAGCACTGAGAACATTGTTGAGATAGTGATAGAGAATCAGACTAGAAGTAATCGAGTTCGATTCAATGTTGATTTCGGCAGAGTAATGATAAGAATATGTATTAAGAAATGTGGAAGTAAAAGAGGAGTGAAAAACAGAAAATCTGATATAAAATTCGTTGAAACTAACCCCTATTTATAGAAGAACAACAGCCATGTCCATTTGTGAAGAGATATGACGAATAGATACTTCTTTTGAATTTTAAATTTTGAACTCAACTGACACTATGTCGACATGGTCACCATGGGTATGTCGACATCCCAAAGCATTTTTCAATGATTAGATTTTCTTTGAAAATAACCTTTATCTTATATTAAAACTAATTTAAACTTTATAAATATACTTGACTATACTTAAAATTCATAAGTAAATCTAGGGAATAATATATATAGAATTTTTACTATCATTTTATATTTAAATCCAAGTATAAATATTTAAATGTTAAATATATTATTTAAAAAGATAGTTTAAAATCAGGAGTAATTTGACTTTGAAATTAAAGATGATTTTGAGGCTAAAAGTATTTAAAATCAGGATAGAGTTTTTTGAATCTTTTAAAAGGAAAGTTTTGAAATCATTTTGAAAACGAGATAATTTTGTAAAAATCATTTGAATAAAAATTAGCAGATACAAAACAATGTCCCACTAGATTTTTCGTAGGTTCCATCCTACTTAGGGTTCCATCCCTTTAACGGGCTCGAAGTGAATTCCATTCCACGAATAAACTCCCCCTTAATCTATGGCTAGCTACCTTATTTTATACTTCTCCCCCTTTGTCATCAACAAAAACTAACTCCCCCTCATTCTTGGACTAAAGTACCTATATTAATAAACTATACAATGGAATATATGATAGATAGATTAAGAAATAATTATACTTATGAACATGATAATTAATCAAGGACTATATACATTTCAATGTATGTATACAACCATCAAACCAAATTAAGAAATCAATCCACACCAAGTATCAATGCAAACCAAATCAAATCAATTCAAACAATCAAATAAAGACAAAGCAATAAAATCAAACGTTATGAGGAACTTCCAACCATCCTTCTTCTCCAAATATAGGGTCTGCTTTAATGGCATCCCAATTTTCATTGTCATTGGTGAGAGAGACAGGAGGATGTGCTTCATTATCATCCTTTTGCAAGGAGGAGATCATCCATCGTATCGCATCGAAATGCCTTTCTTGCTCCTTCATCATCTGAATTTGAATCAATTCTAAGTGTCGCTGGTTATGAAGTGTTAACGCTAAAATTTGAACGCTAACACCCCAGTGTATGAGTTATAGTTGTGAAAGCACCACCCGATAGTTCGGGAACAGATTGTAAGCAGAAAACAACAGAAAAGCAACAAACAACAACGATTTTATAGTGGTTCGGCTTAAGGGTATAGCCTACGTCCACTTTAAGTACTTTTATTAATAATCTCACTACAAGTTGATACAATTCTCCTCAAGTACAATATACTTCAAGTTACAAGTGATTTGGAACAAGTAGCTTAAGTTTCAATGTCGACTAAAGTCCTTGAATTCATATTGAAGATGTGTGGTTCCTTCGTGAATTTCTTCGAAGTCATCTTTGAATCTCGAAAACTCTAAGTGTTGATGGAGTTCCCAATGCAGCAGAGTAACAACACTTGAAGGAAATGAGCCCCAAAAGTCCCCCCCATGTTGAATATGGCCATGTATTTATAGGCAAATTTTTAGGCTGGAATTGTCAAGTCATGAGTCGTGACCGACTCATGATGAGTCGTGATTCGTCTGCGAGTTAAAAAGTCACGGTCCAAAATGAGGTGACATGGAACTTCTACATAGCAACTTTAAGTCGTGGAGGACTCAAGCTAGGTCGTGAACGACCTATCGTAAGTCGTAAGTCGGTCCTTTGTTGTTTTGGGAATTTAGTCAGTTAGGTCATGACACGTACATGACTCATAATGAGTTATAACCCGTTCACGACTCATAGTAGGTCGCGGCCGACCTACCGGTTTAGCTTACTGCTTGGTCCAAAGCTAGGCAGGCTCATCATTAAGTCCTGAGCCGTTCACGAGTTAACCAGTGCAACTTTCCTTGATGCTAGTATGAGTCGTACACGACTCATCATAAGTCGTATGTCGTCAACGAGTTATCTTATTATAACACGGTCTTGAACTTGTCTCTGAAGTCTTAGGTCGCACCAACTTTATGCCGCATACCTCTTAGGTCGTGGACTTCCATAGGTCGTTAATGCCTTAACTGCAAACCTTCCTTAACCCGTTAGCTTGTTGAGTCGTGTTACCATTTAAGTCGTAGGCTCCTTAGGTCGTAGAGGCCTTAAGTCGTAGACTCCTTAAGTCATAGGCCTCTTGAGTCGTTTCTTACGATGAGTCGTGGACCTGTTGAGTTGCTGAGGCAATTCCTTTGGTGAGTCGGTAATGCGTTGAGTCGGTCTGTCTTGTGAGCCATTAACCCCCTTGAGTCGTAACCCTTTAAGTCACTTTGAGCTTTAGGTCATTAACTTAGTGAGTCGGTGACTCGATGAGTCGTGAGGCTTCTTGAGTCGGTACTTTCCCTAAGTCGTCCTTTCAATGAGTCGTGTTCTTTCTTAAGTCGTTAATGCTTTAACTCATAAGGCTCCTTAAGTCGTGAGTCGTACGTGAGTTAATTGTACTTGGCTTTCAGATTTGCACACTTAGGTCGCTAACGACTCATGGTGAGTCGCATCCCACTGAGGCGCTGGGTCCCTTTTCAGTTGAGTCGGCCCAGGCTTTAACTTGTTGACAAAACGGGGTTAACATTTGCCCCTCGAAGCACACGCCTAAGTCGTAGGTCGTGTGCTTCGACTCATCTTAACCCGTGTGCCGATTCAACTGCCACTGCTCGAAACTATAAAAGACTTGAGTCGTTCTCCTTTGCTTCCTTCTTCTCATTTCTTATCCTTTGAACCGTGTCTGCCATTAAAATTTTTCTGAGCTCCAAAAGCAATTTCAACTTGATTCCCCTCCGATTATCTCTGACATCACATCACGTAAGCAATTTTGCCCCCTTTCTGATTGTCGATCATCATTGATTCATGCGCTCCGCCCTTACCTTCAATCTATCCCCTTGAGCCTTGCGAGTTTGGTCGCCCTAATCACTAATGGATTGAGGATTGTCTAACCCAATGATTTGCAACTTAAGGCGAAATGGATTGAAGATTGTTTGATCCAACGATTTGCGACTAGAGGCGATCTACTGACGCCATTAAATTAGGGTTGTAAATTGAGAGTTTATTGGGTTAATGGGTTAAAAGTTGGAAGATCAACGGGTTAGGAGTTAGGATTGAAATGGTTTATGGGTTAGAAGGCAACCTGGTTAGGAGTTAGGTGTTTAGTTGGTCAGATCGATTCGAATACTGCTTTAGGTACGACTCAGTCATTTTTGTATGATCCAACAACCATGATCCGACCCAACATGCTCCACGGCCTAAGCCTTGAGTCGTGGCCGAGATACGACTCATGACTTACGACTCATGATTTACGACTTACGGCCTAAGCCTTGAGTTGAACCAGAGCTTCTCCCTTTTTATACGACTTATGACTTAGGGTATTGCCGACTCAAATTTTTTTTGAGCCGTTGACGAGTTAGGACTTGCGTGAATTCTGCTCGAACTTTGGACCATTGCACTAACTTTGAACTGTTGAACTTTATTGCATTCATGCGCAGGTTATTTTGACTTGCAGGCTAACAATCTGTTCAATACAACATTCACAGAAAACTGGGACGAATATACTGTCATCGACTGCCCATATCAAATGACAGATTAGTTAATAACAGATAATTAACTTAAACAAATCGTGTGAACGAAGTGCTATCGATTTCAAGTAGAATATTAAAGCAACACTGAAACAGTCAATTGAAACTGACCAGCCTGCACTAATATTATGCTTGAATCTTTAAATTAACAAGTTCTGAAATTACCATAGTTGATCAATCGTCAACCAGTTTAATTCCAGTTATGTTTACTTGTTATTTTTTATTAGCTTTGCACGACACTTCACACTTTTTAGGAAACGTGCACCTTCATATTTGAATATCCAGTTGCTTGTGTAGAATGACTTCTCAGGAAGGAGATGCAACAGTTCAGATTGGAGAGGCAACCGCTCTTCCGGCTCCACTAGTCAATCCTCCCGAAAGAGCCCCTACCACACTATCATACAAAGTTTTTCGCCAGTTGTGTGCTCAGTTTGGCATTGTTGAATCAGATGCCATTCTTCCCGAAAGAAGTAACACCGCTGACATAGCACCTTCTGGCTTTGTGACAGTTAACCGACAAATGTGCCTAAGTGGGGGCATCCCTCCTTTCAATGACTTTTTTCAACAACTTCTTCGTCAATTGGCCATTGCTCCATCCCAACTACACCCCAACGGCTACGCCATCCTAATGGGGTTGTGTGTGCTATTTAGGAGAACACTTGATCGACTTCCGAGCTTTGATGAAATTTGTTACTTATGCTCCTTTACCCGGATCAAAGATCATCCTTCTATTACTGTTGTGAGAAGCGCCCGAAACCGCAAATTAATCGTTGGCCTTCCTGAAACTGCTCATGGGTTTCTAACCCAGTTCTTCTTTGTTCGTTACCCCCCGGGGTTTTATGTTGTGTGGAGGGAAGGAAGTAAGATCACCTATCCTTACTTCGCTTGTTATCTGGCCTTTGCGAGACTAACCTGCTAAGTGCTAACTCTGCTTCTTTTTATTTTCAGCGCTGCCTCCTCCCTCTAGGAATCCCGGTCACAAGTCGACTTTTGAAAGGCTTAAAGCCATGCCGGTTGAGGAGAGAGACATTCAATTTCTGTTGAAAGATGAATTTCTGCATCAGTACGGACTTTTGCACACTTCTCGCTTCACTCAGCCTCGTGAAGCTCCAACGGAAGTTCCAGACTCTCCAGTGAAAACTCCTGATGCCCCGGTTTCCACTAAAGAGCGCGTGCAGGGAGAAACTTCTATAGAAATTTCATTAGTGAAATGCTCAACTCCAAGAGATGACACGGGGCCATCCGAAAAGCCCGCGCCTGCCCCTATAACTGAAGGAGAGGAAGAGGAGCCCCTTTCCCAAACCGGGAAGAATGCTGGTGGAGGAGTTGATGAAGGGAGTTTGGTCAGACATGATGGTGATGACGCCTTTGGGGATTTGAGTGACATAATTATCACTTCCCAAGAACTCTTTAAAGACGACCCTACCTGTGCTAAAGCTATTCCCCCGATGATTGAGGCGACATCTTCCCTCCAACAGACTCCAACTCCTTTATCCCAAGAACTATCATTGACAGCGAAACCTATTACTTCCCCTCAACCGAGGAGTGGTTCGTTAGTTCAACGCGAGTAGTTTGCACTTCACACACAACTGAGGATTTTCCTGCACATTTATGCACCCTTTTTTTTTTTAAATATTTGAAAAATTCTCAAGTTTTGTTTCTTCTTTAGGTTCTTCAATGAGGCGAGGCAGCTCATACTATAGTGACTTTCAGCGATATGGGAAACGCAGCCAGTATGGCTATCAGTCCTATCCTCCTGTTCATAGAGAGACTGATGAAGAAAGGGCTGCTCGGAAGGCTCGGGAAAGACGTGACTATGAAGAACGTTATGGAAGACCAGATAATCGACATGATTCCTTCCACATAGAGAGTGACTCCCTTAGACGCAAATCTCATGATGACAGAGGGAAGAGTCACATAACTGATGATTCGAGCAAACGGGCCAAAGTTACTGAGGAGCCAATGCCTTCACTTTCAGAGAAGATTACTGCTCCTACTTCTTCTCAATCTCCTGCCCCTTCTCCTACTGACATCCAAGCAATCATCAATAGGCCATCTTATCAAGTTGGACCAGGTCCAGCCACCCTTCAAAGCCGATTTCCTAATTGGTGTTTAAAAGGAGTTCGCTTCGACCTCGATCTGGTTCCCATAGATAAAAATGCTATGTTACGGAACCTTGATGCAGTCAGAACTGATATTGAGAGGATGTCATCTTGGCAGAAACTCGTTGACGAGCTCCAAAGGGTGAATAGGGCCAATCTTGAAGCTATGCTTACCATGGAGAACGACAAAACTGAATGGCAAAAGATCCTCAAACAGCATGATGCAGAAATGAGGAGTATTGCCGATTATAATGAGAAACTTGAGGCAGAAGTTGGGAAACTTAAGGAAGAGCTTGCTACTTCTTCCACTTCTTATTCTCAAAGAGAGAGCGTGCTTCTTCAACAGGTGCGGGATGCTCATGCCGCGCAAAGAGACGCTGAGGCCAAAGCTGATGGGTTGGAGCAGGTTATAGAGGGCAACCGTACTGAAATTACTCAGCTACGAGGACAAACTGGCCTTCAGGCTGCAGAGGTTGAGAAACTGAAAGCCCAGCTATCCAAAGTGGAGAGAGAACGAGATGAGGCCGTTGCGGGTAGGATTGCAGCTGAAGAAGCCCATGAAGCCACTAAAGCTGATATTGGCTCGACACTATTTGACTTCTACTTGCATTGTGTATTAGGGCGTGGAAGTCTTTCATTCCTGGGCCCCAAGTATGAGATCACCCTGGCCGAAGTGTGGGAGGCTGCACTAGATATGTTTAAAGGGGCCGGATACACTGAGGAGGAGTTGGAGGTGAATTACTTAGACTTTGAGACCTGCGCAGCCCTTGCCAGAGGGAAGGAGCAACTTGCTAGATCGCAGGTTGACATAGTAGGGGAAGGGCATCAAGAAAAAGAAACAGATTTGACTGCTCCTCTTCCTCCTCCAACTTCGGCCGATGCTGGCATTGTTGGTTCCAGCTCTTACGTACCGATCCCTACTCAAACTGATACCGGGGCCAAAGTTACTCAAGCTACAGATGAATCGCAAGAGAGTGCTGAAGCTCCGGATTATGAAATTGACGTAATAAAAACAACTTCTGCAGGTAATTCTACTGTAAATTTTGCCACTGTCAATCTCGCTCAAGTGGATTACTCATTTATTTCACATGGGTTTAATGAGCTCCTTGACTATCTTCTCACCCCTGATGAGCCTTCGTCTCCTCTCTTTACTGACTTTATTGATGAGCCTTCATCTCCTCTCTTTACTGACTTTAACCCCTTTTCTTCTGTAGAGAAAATATCAAGCACTGCTCAGATTTCTACTCCTCTGGTTATCCCTCCTCTATCTCTTCAGGTGGCTCCTCCTTCCGCTTCCCAGCCTGGATCACAGAAGGAGCAAATAGAAGCTCTTCATGGCTTGGATGATCCCGTCGCTTCGCAAGAGCAGAAAGATGAGAGACCTGAGGGAGGTGACATATCTCCGGAGAGGACTCCTTCTGATGACATAGCTCTATCTAAACTTGTCACTCCAGGGAGTGAGTCTTCCTCAAAAAGGAGAAAAAAGCGTGGGACATCAAAAAGGAGGGGAAAGATAACTACTGCTACCGAAGAGGAACCAGAAGTTGGACCAGCTGAGCCTACCTCTCCTTCTTCCCTTATGCCCACTGATCGTCCTGAAAAGCTGATCATTCGGCCGGGCAAAGGGTCCAAAGGTGGTAAAAAGAAGTGAAGATTTTAGCTTCTTGTCTTTTGTTTGTATCGATCGAGAATTGTGCGGGTACCGGCCCCCGCTTTTTTGCTTTGGAACCTGTATCTGTAATACATTTGAATAAAATGATCTTTTATTTGCACATATTCTTGTTTGAATTTGAGAATGCATTTATTATTCATTTCTGCACAAGTTTACTTATGATATTGCAACGGGCTTATGGTTTGTTGCTTGAGTATTACCTTACCGACGTAGCTATACCGTTTTGTATGTAACTATACCATGTTGCCCCCATACCTTAAGCTTGCTGCAATATTTTATACTTCGAGGGGATTTGCACTCTTATTTGCTGAAGAATAATTATTTTATTCTTAAAGAAATTTTTTTGTAGAGTACAATTCCCTTCGTATAAGTTTTACGCTTTGTCCTTCGAAGAAATCACTTCTTTCTTACGTACATATTTTACCAAGTGAATTCCTCTTTGTGGTAAAGCGGACCTCTGAAGGGTACTTTAACTCTTTTTATTTTGAGGAAGATTTCCTTTGGAAGTTAAAGTATGCTTTTGATGAGGATTTTTTTTTTATAGAAAGTTGTACCTCTGGGGAGGGATTTTTTCACGTTTCAACACTTGGAAGTTTTATTTCGATCTCGGTGAAACGTGTACCTCCAAAGAGTTGTGCCTTTGAGGAAAACCTTTTCACGTTTCAACACTTGGAAGTTTTATTTCAATCTCGGTGAAACGTGGGCTTCCGCAGAGGTCTTTCTTCTTGCTTGCATTTCAACTCTGGTGAAGCGTAATTTCGAAGAGCGGCTGTTACACTCCAACTCCTGGTGAAACGTGCCCCCGAAGAGGTCTTTATCTTGTTTGCATTTCAACTCTGGTGAAGTGTAATTCCGAAGAGCGGCTGCTACACTTCAACTCCTGGTGAAATGTGCCTCCGAAGAGGTCTTTATTTTGTTTGCATTTCAACTCTGGTGAAGTGTAATTCCGAAGAGCGGCTGCTACACTTCAACTCCTGGTGAAATGTGCCTCCGAAGAGGTCTTTATTTTGTTTGCATTTCAACTCTGGTGAAGTGAAATTCCGAAGAGCGGCTGTTACACTTCAACTCCTGGTGAAATGTGCCCCAGAGAGGGTTTGCATTGCCTGGAAGTTACTCTCTCATGGTTGGAGGGTCATGACTTCTCCAATCTTTTTTGTTGAGTAGAGAACTTTCTTTTTTGTGGCATATGTCCCATTAGAGGTCTTTGTCCTCCGAAGAGTTGTGCCTTTGAGTAGGGCTTTTAGTTTAAGCTTCAAACGTGGGAAGCGTGCCTCATTGGAGGGCTTTAGTTTAAGCTTCAAACATGGGAAGCGTGCCTCATTGGAGGACTTTAGTTTACACTTCAAACTTGGGAAGTGTGCCTCATTGGAGGGCTTTGATCTCTGAGGAGAAGCATTCGGTCTCCGTAGAGAAGCATTTTGCCTTCGAAGAGGGCTTTTGTCTCTGAGGAGAAGCATTCGGTCTCCGTAGAGAAGCTTTCTGCCTCCGAAGAGGGCTTTGGTCTCTGAGGAGAAGCATTCGGTCTCCGTAGAGAAGCTTTTTGCCTCCGAAGAGGGCTTTTCACATTTCATCTCACGGGAGTATGTCGACCGTTTGTGGTGAAATGCGTGCCCCTGAGTAGGGTTATTGTTAGGAAGCTTGGGGTTTCCGTTTCTTCGTTGGACGGATCCTCGGGAGTATGTCGACCGATAATTCCGCAACTTTATAACAAGAAAGACGCCCCTCTTTTTGGTGAAGCCTGCTTAAGGACTTTATCCTCCGGAGAGTTATGCCTTCGAAGAGGACTTGTGCTTCTGAAATGGTTTGTTGCTGGCTGACGCTTGCTCCAGCATGTCTCTCTGCCATTGATTCATGTTGACGATCCCCCTTGTCTTTTGCAAGTGTCATTACTTTTAGTTCCCAACCATTTCCCTTACCCAAAGGAGTATATTTTATAGTTAAGCAAATTGGTGGTGGCAGACATAGGTTCTTTAACTTGCTGTTTGTTTGTTCAAACATTTGCAGCTAGTTATATATGATCTGCTTCTATCCACATTGCTCACTTTCGTTTGAAGTTCTTCCTTTGTAGGATTTGAATATGGGAACTTCCAATGGCTCAGTGCTTGACTGCTGAACGGTGTTGCGGATTGCTTGGTCTCGTGACCGGTAAGCTTTGTTTTTTATGGCCTGCATCATTCAAGCGACTTTTAGTGACACAATTATCGTATTTCATATGCCGAAATAAAACAAAGCAGTTTATAATAGTAGGGAACACAAGAATTATAGTGGTTTAGCCGAAACTGGGCTTATATCCACTTTATAGCTTTTGTTATTCGCGTGGCTTGCAATTGCCTTTAACAGAAGAATCATATATTTGTAAATTCTTTGCAATATTTCAGCAAAGTTTTCACGTAAAATACGGATGCAAATGGTTGCTATTCCAAGTTCTTGTAATTGGCTTTCTTCTGACAGTTGTGAATTTGATTGATTATATTAGCAATCCCCTGGTGCCATCTTTAAGCGTGCACCATCTTCTTCTGCTGGCAGGCAGTTTTTAACTGAAGAAATATACTCTAGTCAAATCCTATTTGCTTGCTTAGAGTACTTCGTATTCAGGATTCGACCCTGGAATTTTGTTGTTTAAGATTTGCTTTTGAATGCTACCAAGGGTCGCTTGATATCGCAATGAGTCAGCTTGATATTGATCGCCTGCAAATTTAGATCGATATTCTTAGTGATATTCTCAGAGTATTTCACATATCGAAATAAAATAAGCGACTTGTAATAATAGAGAAAGCAAGACTTATAGTTTCTATTATTTATTTGCACTGTTTTTACAACAGATTTTGATACAAGAATTATTAGATCAGCATTCTTTTACAAATTTGAAGCAAAGTGTTCAAGTAAAGTATGGAAGCAATTGCTGCCCCAGGCTTTAGGGGTTGAATCTTTGGCATGAGAGGACTAAATGGCAACATCTTTCAGAATCGAAACTTCCTTTCACTTTGAAGGTCTCCTTGAAGCGTGAGCACGTCTTCCCGCCTCATCCAATTTTTTCCTACCTCGTGAGGGCTTGCCGTGATGATACTGATAATAGGACCCTCGTCTCCCTGTGCTACAGTTCTTTTATTTAAGCTGCACTGTTGAGTGGGAACTAGCTGCACTTTAGGGGATGAGGAGAAGTCATTTCCATCTTTCTTCACATATTGTTGCAGTTCATTTTGTTTGAGCAACTTTTCAATTTCTTTCCTCAAATGGCGACATTGGTTAGTGTCATGGCCAGGCTGATTGTGAAATTGGCAGAATTTTCCATTATCTGTCGCGCTTCTCCTCATCAGAGTTGGTTTGGGGTACATAACAACGTCTTTTGTTGTCAAGAAGATATTTTCCGGAGTGTCGGTCAAGGGAGTGAAGTCGGAGGGTCTGAGGCGTCGAGCTTTTTTCAAGAGCTTCTGCTTTCTCCTTCCTCCATTCTCCTCTCTTTGTTCAATCGTCTCCGGTATGTATTCTTCATCATTACCAGGACTCAATGGGTAGTCGTCAACTATTCTTTCAAAAGTTCGCCTTGACAAACGTTCATGGATAGTTGGTCGTGGCCATGAGTTCTCCATTTGGGGGATTGTTCCAATAGTAATGCCAGTTGCTCGTTGAGGAGTATTCCATTCTTCTGAAACATGGGCCTCTTTGGCAATGGTTTTTATATCACTTTCTAGTTGATGGACCTCCTCTTGCAATGCATTTATCTTGTCAAGTATCCTGTTGTTCTGAACCTCCATGTGTTGATATAATCCATATACCACGGCGTTTAATTCAGCCCTTGTGACTCCAATATTTGAAGCTGTTTCGCTTAGCGTGGGAAGAGCAATGGCGTTGCTGCAAGTACCTTCAAACCTCGAAAACTTTCGTTTCCTTTCAAGAGCCATGATTTCTGTTAGTCTCTTGGCTTGGGGAGAATTTCTTTTTACAGGCTTTTGTTGAACAATGGTTGAAGTTTTGCCTGAGTTCAGTTCTCAGTGAAAGCACCAAAAATGTTAACGCTAAAATTTGAACGCTAACACCCCAGTGTATGAGTTATAGTTGTGAAAGCACCACCCGATAGTTCGGGAACAGATTGTAAGCAGAAAACAACAGAAAAGCAACAAACAACAACGATTTTATAGTGGTTCGGCTTAAGGGTATAGCCTACGTCCACTTTAAGTACTTTTATTAATAATCTCACTACAAGTTGATACAATTCTCCTCAAGTACAATATACTTCAAGTTACAAGTGATTTGGAACAAGTAGCTTAAGTTTCAATGTCGACTAAAGTCCTTGAATTCATATTGAAGATGTGTGGTTCCTTCGTGAATTTCTTCGAAGTCATCTTTGAATCTCGAAAACTCTAAGTGTTGATGGAGTTCCCAATGCAGCAGAGTAACAGCACTTGAAGGAAATGAGCCCCAAAAGTCCCCCCCATGTTGAATATGGCCATGTATTTATAGGCAAATTTTTAGGCTGGAATTGTCAAGTCATGAGTCGTGACCGACTCATGATGAGTCGTGAGTCGTCTGCGAGTTAAAAAGTCACGGTCCAAAATGAGGTGACATGGAACTTCTACATAGCAACTTTAAGTCGTGGAGGACTCAAGCTAGGTCGTAAACGACCTATCGTAAGTCGTAAGTCGGTCCTTTGTTGTTTTGGGAATTTAGTCAGTTAGGTCATGACACGTACATGACTCATAATGAGTTATAACCCGTTCACGACTCATAGTAGGTCGCGGCCGACCTACCGGGTTAGCTTACTTCTTGGTCCAAAGCTAGGCAGGCTCATCATTAAGTCCTGAGCCGTTCACGAGTTAACCAGTGCAACTTTCCTTGATGCTAGTATGAGTCGTACACGACTCATCATAAGTCGTATGTCGTCAACGAGTTATCTTATTATAAAACGGTCTTGAACTTGTCTCTGAAGTCTTAGGTCGCACCAACTTTATGCCGCATACCTCTTAGGTCGTGGACTTCCATAGGTCGTTAATGGCTTAACTCGCAAGCCTTCCTTAACCTGTTAGCTTGTTGAGTCGTGTTACCATTTAAGTCGTAGGCTCCTTAGGTCGTAGAGGCCTTAAGTCGTAGACTCCTTAAGTCATAGGCCTCTTGAGTCGTTTCTTACGATGAGTCGTGGACCTGTTGAGTTGCTGAGGCAATTCCTTTGGTGAGTCGGTAATGCGTTGAGTCGGTCTGTCTTGTGAGCCATTAACCCCCTTGAGTCGTAACCCTTTAAGTCACTTTGAGCTTTAGGTCATTAACTTAGTGAGTCGGTGACTCGATGAGTCGTGAGGCTTCTTGAGTCGGTACTTTCCCTAAGTCGTCCTTTCAATGAGTCGTGTTCTTTCTTAAGTCGTTAATGCTTTAACTCATAAGGCTCCTTAAGTCGTGAGTCATACGTGAGTTAATTGTACTTGGCTTTCAGATTTGCACACTTAGGTCGCTAACGACTCATGGTGAGT
Organism: Allium cepa; assembly: GCA_030765085.1. Lineage (NCBI taxonomy): Eukaryota > Viridiplantae > Streptophyta > Magnoliopsida > Asparagales > Amaryllidaceae > Allium > Allium cepa. Next base: position 906,296,027 of record CM060938.1, on the reverse strand, counting down.
CGCATCCCACTGAGGCGCTGGGTCCCTTTTCAGTTGAGTCGGCCCAGGCTTTAACTTGTTGACAAAACGGGGTTAACATGAAGAATAAACGAGAGAATATTCTTGAACAAATTAAGAGTTTCTTTAAGATTTTCGGATAAATTATGAATTGGATTAGCCATAGTTGAATTTGTGAAAGAAATGAAGGATATAGAAGATAAGAAATAATTTTCAGAGAAGAATTCTAGAAGAAACATGTATTTATAGGTGTAAAAATTCGTTTGAAATGAATAGATATTTGTTAGTTATTCAAATTTCAAATTCAAAAATGAATTTTCATTTTTGACCAGTACATGTCGACATGGTCATATGGGGTATGTCGACATGGGCTAGCGAAAAAATATGACTAATTTGATTTTGTGAATAATTGTGTGTATATATATATTTATATAATATACTAACAGTTATTCTAGAGATAAGATAAGCTAGATAACAGAAAAGAAATTTCATTTCATTGCATACTAAGACGATACAACGATTAAACATAAAGAACTATATGAACTTTCGAATTAAAACAAACTAAAACACATACAACAAGATACGAAAAGATAAAACTAGTTAGCGGATGATGATGATGAAGATAGTCTAAGTTTCTTGCTGACTTTGGAAAAGAACTTTTTCATCTTTGAAGAAATATTATCCAACGTTTTACTAACGGATCGTTTAAGAATACGTTGATTCTCAACAATAGTCTTTTGGTTTTTGAGAACGGTTTTGTTGGATGGATTTGGAGGATAATCAATGCTTTCCAAAGAGGTTTCACCTTCTTCTTCTTCTTCTTCAATTTCCATTTCATCCCCTTCTTCTTCTTCTTCTTTCCCTTCCTCCTCTTCCATTTCCTCATGAGCCAAACGCTCTTCCTTTTCGGTATAGGTCTCATAAGGTTGAAAAATATATGGAATTTTCATAAGCGAAATGTTGGAATGATTGAAAACTTTTCTAGAAACAAATTCTTCGCCTTTGAAATCCACTCCAAAATAGTTAAAAATCCGAGTGAGATAAATTCCATGATATAAAATGTTCTCACCCATTTCAAGATTTTTGGGATGAAGTTCATCCAAAATAACTTGCGCCCAATCAACATCATAGTTTTCAAAAATAGCAAAAAGAGCTTTGCAAACTTTTGAAGTAGGATTGTTAAAATTCCTCGATCTTGGGGTCAAAGTATGTTGCAAAAGAAGGTTGATAATTCTTGCTTTTGGTCGAAAATTTCGATTTTTAAATTCAAAATCATCATTTCCTTCGAAAATGTGATGAAATGTCTCACGATCATTTTCATCGATTTTAAAACTAGAAAGATCCATTCCTGAATTTTTGCAATTGAGAATGGTACCCAAAAGATCACAATTCAAAACAATTCTAGTGCCTTTGACACTACTCCAAATTTCATCCTCATTTCCATCATAAAATCCATGGTTTAAATTAGCATAGAAAATTTTGACAAGATTTGGATAGCAAACAAAATCATTTTGTGAAGCATCAATAAGACTAAGAACTCCATTGTTTGCAAAAAGAGAATCAATTTCATAAGAAGAAAAATCTTGAAAAATAGCAAACTTTCCGGGATGCACTTTGGCATAGTTTGCATAATTGATGTATACTTTTATTGCCTTCGGATCATTGAATTGTTGCCCTTTTATTTTTCTAGAAACTCTCATAGTGGAAGGGTTGCTTGAAGAAGCCATTAAAGTAGAGAGTAGAGAGCTTGAAGTTATGAAGAGAGAGTTTGAATTTGAAAATGAGAGTGAAAAGATATGATAAAAGATAGTGAATAAATAGATCCTCAAAGGACATATTTTCTGGTCAAAAGGTAGCTTTTCGGAGAATTGAATGAAGTGAAAAGGTGGAGGGAAATTCAAACATTTGAATTCAAATTTTGAAATTCAAATTCTAGTACCCATGTCGACATCATGGTAGGGACCATGTTGACATGTGCTAGTGAATTTTCATGAATTATTTTTCCTAAGTTACTCTAATATATATATATATATATATATATATATATATATACTTATTATTTTTAATGTCTATATATATCTGAAATATTATTAGACTTCTGGTATATTTCAGAAAATATTATTATACTATTAAAATAATAATAATAATAAAATAATAAAATAATAATAAAAAATAGAAAATAAAATTTTAAAATATAAATAACACCTATTCAAAATCAATCAATCAAACAATCAAGCATCTAATTCTAAGCAAGCAATTTCAACCAATTGTATTGTAAATGTGTACCTTTTTCTGAGTCCGTTTCTCTGAATTCGTCGGAGTCGTGAACTGCCGTGAAACACAAATTTGAATTATCTGTCTTCTGATCCTCATCACTTGAGGACGAGTCTGAGTCATCTAGGGTAGCAGTAAATGCACGCTTTCGTTTCTTTGCTGGATCATTGTTCATAGGAGGATTTTGCCTATCTGGATACGGACAGTCTCTTTTGATATGACTTGGTTCATCATAGTTGTAACATTTGACATTATTTGGCATTACATTCTGATTTCTGGACTTCTCATAGTTGTTTCTCTTGAGATTATTCACCTTTTTGAATTTCAGGAACTTCCTAAAATTTCTGGTCATTAAGGCTATCTCTTCGTCATTATCGCTGTTTGAGTCTGATCCATATGTTAATGCATTGAATGCCATTGATTTCTTTTCAGATGCTTTGCTTTCTCTTCTCCCGATCATTTGAACTTCAAACGACATTAGATTTCCAATTAATTCTTCTATCTTTAAAGTACTATGCCATTTGCCTCTTCGATCGCAAGTGTCTTTTGATCCCATTATGGAGTAAGAGGATTTAAAATCTTTCTGACTTGATCTTCTTTAGAAAATTCTTTTCCCAAAGATATTAGAGAATGCACAATATCCTGAAATCTACTATACATATCTGAAATAGACTCACTAGTATTCATTTTAAATAATTGAAACTAATTTGTGAGAATGGAAATTTTGGTCTGTTTAACTTTGCTTGTTCCTGCATGAGTAACTTGCAAAGTTTTCCAGATTTCATATGCAGACTTACAAACTGACACTCTATTAAATTGATTTCTATCTAGTGAGCAAAACAGAATATTCATTGCTTAGAATTATTTTATGGAACAGTCTTTTGCTCAGCGGTCCACTGTGCAAAATTAGTTGTGGGTTCAGAATATTTAGTTTATGTAATATTCCAAGTGTCTAATCCTACAGATTGTAAATATATTTTCATCCTACATGCCCAATATGCATAATTACTACCATTAAAAAGTGGTGGTCTGATAGTAGACTGACCTTCTACAAATGAACTAGTGACAGGGATACCAGTGTTAGTAATAATACCAGTGTTGGTAGCCATTTTGAAATTTTTCAAAAATCGGATTATGAAACTTTGAAAACCTTGCTCCGATACCAATTGTTAGAAACGTGGATTACGGATCTTAAGGCTAGGATTAACACTAGAGGGGGTGAATAGCGTTTATAAAGAATTACTAAATCTTTTTGAGTTTTTGTTAATTTGAACGCAGATGTATGCAATATACAAACACAAATATGATCATAGAAACAAACACAGATGCAGAAATAAAGTAAAAGCAGTAAAGGAAAGAACACACCGGATTTTATACAGGTTCGGAGTTACCCTACATCCAGTCCCGCACAACAAGTACGGATTTCGTTTCAAAAGAAATCTTTACAATTACACCCACGATTTCAAGGCTACGAGGTACACCCTCCAGAATTACAATCCTCTAGGTAGAGATACTTGATTTTACGGGCAACAGGTTCACCCAATTGATTTCCCAAGGCTACAATCACACCTTATCTTGCTTGATTGATTTTTAAGGCCACAATCACACCTTTTCTCACTTAATAGATTACAAAGAAGTCTATAACTCTGAATAGCACTAAGAATCTTGTTGAGACAGTGATAAAGAATCAAACTAGAAGTAATCGAGTTCGATTCATTGTTGATTTCGGCAGAGTAATGATAAGAATATGTATTAAGAAATGTGGAAGAAGAAGAGGAGTGAAAAACCAGAAAATCTGATATAAAATTCGTTGAAACTAACCCCTATTTATAGAAGAAAAACAACCATGTCCATTCGTGAAGAGTTAGGACGAATAGACACTTCTTTTGAAATTTAAATTTTGAACTCAACTGACACTATGTCGACATGGTCACCATGGGCATGTCGACATCCCAAAGCATTTTTTAATGATTCGATTTTCTTTGAAAATAACCTCTTTATCTTATATTAAAACTAATTTATACTTTATAAATATACTTGACTATAGTTAAAATTCATAAGTAAATATAAGAATAATATATATATAGAATTTTACTATCATTTTACATTTAAATCTAAGTATAAATATTTAAAAGTTAAATATATTATTTGAAAAGACAATTTAAAATCAGGAGTAATTTGACTTTGAAATTAAAGATGATTTTGAGGCTAAAAGTATTTAAAATCAGGATAGAGGTTTTTGAATCTTTTAAAAGGAAAGTTTTGAAATCATTCTAAAAACAAGATAATTTTGTAAAAATCATTTGAATAAAAATTCTCGGATACAAAATAATGTTCCACTAGATTTTTCATAGGTTCATCCTACTTTGGGTTCCATCCGTTGAACGGGCTCGAAGTGGATTCCATTCCACGAATAAATTGGATTTTAAGATGCCAGTGCTTTTCTAGGAGTTTTAACAAAATTCCAAATTAAATTGCTTATTCTTGAAGTCTTGAACTCTTGATAATCTTGATACTCATGAGTCTTCTATCTTGATATCTTGAATCTCTATACTGTACAGTCTTTATTCTTGGTACCTGCATGGTTAAATCCTGCATATACATATATATCTAAACTTATTATGTCAGTATTTATATTTTATAATCTATTCTAAGGTTATTGTCATCAAAACCATCATCTCACGGACTAACAATTACTTAGGAAAGGGACTATGCATGGAAAGAGGTTGAGGAGCTAAGGGCGAAGCTAGCCGAGGCTAACAAAGCCGCCTAGGTGGCATGTGAACATGCGATGAGACTTAAGTAGGAGAGGGATACAGCGAATCTGAAGGGCGAGGAAGTCGACGCCAAGATTGATAGGGATTTAAAGCGATTATGGCTAGGATGGAGAGTGAATTTGAAGATCTCCCAGTCATGTACAATGCCAATGTCTTAAGAAATCGCAACTGAAACGGGCTCAGTGAAGATTATCCTTTCCAACTATACAAGGCCGGAGTCGCTTGGTAGAGGACGAAAAGGTGATCCGCAATGCTGCAACTATCGATGAGTTCGAACTTGAAGCTCAAGTGCTAGTCAGAGATGAGCCTAAAATCCTCCATGATATAATCATTTCTCTTGAGAAAGAAAGATTGGATCAAGGATCAAACATGACGAAGTAAGCTCTGAAGTGCCTCTAGTGTCCTAATCTGAGACTACTTCTTATATCGATCCTCTAGTTGTTTCGGAGTATAACCCCGATAGACTACATCTTTCTCCGATACTTGAACGCGGCTTGAAAGGTGCATCAGCTCAGTAGGGAGCTAACCCGAGGAAGGTATTCTAGACACTTCTCTTGTTCCTCAAAATGGTGGAGCACCATCAGATGATATTACTAATATATTCTCTTATCTTCGTTCAGTCTTAGATTCTACACTAGCTGATCTTCCTGCAGCCCAAGAAGTACATCACGAGAAGGAGGTGCTAGTGACGAAGGCTACAGCCATGATGGCCACTACATCGGCTGGGGAGATGCATGATAGCAGCTGCTTGCTTGATGGGAAGCACTCTTCAGCCATTAAATCGATCCAAGCATTAAAGTGTCGTTCAATGTAGATGAAGATGTGGCCATCATGGGCTCCTCGGGTCCGACTAGCAGCATTCCAATGAGCATATGTGCGGACCGGGTGGAGCAGATAATGGTGGAAATAAAAGTTGAAATCGAGCAAGCTAAGCAGGCTCGTAGAGCTGGTGGAGGTATGGCGGGTCCCGGTCTAGTCACGATACTTGTTGTTTCTCCAGGTTGCACTATCACTAATATTAGTGCGCCTCCTCCTTCTAACATCGAGAGTGACACCATTCCTCTAGTCCCGCACACAGAGGATATTCTGATCCCTATGAGTTTCGGGGAGGAGACTGCTTCAATTCCCTTAGCTGGAGACAAGCCAACTGGAGTAGGCCGAGGAGATAATGGTTCAAAGAGGGAGAGTGTTCTGAGTGGCAGCTCAAGCGGGTCTACACTGAAGAAAAGCAAGAAGGATAGAAAATCAAATGCATAGACTTGCACTTTTGCATCTTCTCTTTTTAGTAGACAGCTAGAATAGGCTTTTCTTTCTATTTTGTAGGCCATGTATAGATGCGGTTTGGCCCTTGCTTATAGGAATTCTTTCAATAGATTTTGTACTTATTTTTTCAAAGAATAGTGGAAACAAAATTTCTTTTTGTTTTTCATCACCACTCTCTGTTAATTTGTTTAAGTATTTCGGCACTCGCATTTCCATTCAATGTGCTTGTAAGGATTTAGTCTCTGAGTCGAACTTGAGTCCGGTCATTAGGTCCTGAAGTCATGGCTTTGGGTCATAATCAAAGTTTGAGTCGAGTCCCAACATTGCGATATCTCAGTCAGTGGCTGGTGCTTGAGTTATGCCCCCAGTCCTGGGGAGAATCGAAGTAGTTAGTCGGTAGTTGTTCTCCGCCTTTACTAACATTAATTTAACTTAGTCGGAACAAAGTTAAAGTGACATGAATTTGAGTGATTTAATCACACTCGCTCATTTGCTAGTACTTGCATTCACACTCTAGGGATTAGACTTGTATGCCGGTGATTGGTCACGCCTGCTTAATGTTTGGAACTGTATCCACACTCCGGGGATATAGGTTATTTTATGGGCGGTCGGTTACGCTTGTTTAATGCTCATAATTATATCCACACTTCGAGGACATAATTTAGTTTTTCGGCAGTCAGTCACACCCATTCTGGTGTTTATACACTAGTCCACGCTCTCGGGACTAGAGTTGGTTGATGGGTGGTCAGTTACACCCATTTGTTGTTTATACTCCGGTCCGTGCTCCCGGAACAAGAGTTAGTTGTTGGGTGGTCAATCACACCCATTTATGTTTATACTCCATTATGCACTCCTGGAATCTGAAGTTGGTCGATAGACGGTTAATCACATCTGTTTATGTTTTAGGATCTTGTTCGCATTCCGAGAACAAGGAGTTGGTCAAAGTTATGGACGGTCGTCTCACATCCACCTTGATTTGGCAAGCGAAGTCGTAGATGGACGGATCCATCCTCTTCGAGTTTGGAGAAAAAAAGGCGAGGTGATGGATGGTTGGATCCATCCTCCTCGAGCCTAGATTGAATGAGGCGAAGTCGTGGGCGGATAGATCCACCATCTATAAGCCTATATTTTGGAGTTTGTACTTTAGCTCGCACTCCAGGAGCTGGAATTCGTTAGAGGACCATCGTGTTTCGATCTCTCTTTAATTAATCATTGCTTGCGCTCGAGCTTGGGGTTTCACTTAGTGAGTGACCGGTCGGATCATGATCACTCCCTATTTGAATGAGTCCCACTATAGGATGGTACTTAGATCTTCGTACATCGTGACGGTCGCACGATGCATTTCAAGAATTGCCACTTTGGCTTGATGAGTCTACATTTTATTGCTGAAATAAGATAGTATGGAAAAGTCTGTTGCCTTATTACAAGTTCAAACTCAGAAAATGCATAAACAAATTTCAAAGGAAAAGCAGACTAAATGAATAAAATCCAGTTATGTGTAATAGCGGTGGAGACTCTAGCTATTCCATGCTCTCGGCAAAGTAAGACCGTCAACAGTTGATAGTTTGAATGTGCCATCTCTAAGTCTCTGCTTGGTGACATATGGTCCTTCCCATGTCGGTTTCATATGTGAAGGGACCGGATAAATTCGCTTAAGTACGAGATCGCCAACTTCGAAGATTCTTGATCGGACCTTAGCGTTGTATAATCGGGCGACTCGACTACGATGTGTGGCTGCCCTCAACTTAGCCTCTTCATGCTTCTCATTCAGTAAATCTAGATACTCTACAATAGGATGACATTCATCTTTGGATCATAATAGGTCACATGGTGAGATGGTACTTCTAGTTCAACTGGGATAACAACTTCAGAGTTGTAGGAAAGTGCAAACGGAGTATGGTCGGTCATGAACTTGTGGGTAGTTCGATACGCCTATAGGGCCAATGGAAGCTCATTGACCCACTTAACTCCAACTTTTTCAGCCGTTTCTTTAGAATGGACTTGATAACTTTGTTGATAGCTTCGACTTGCCCATTCGCTTGAGGGTTGGCTACTGCTGAGAACTTCTTCTAGATGCGATAACATGACAGAAATTTTTGAATTCGACACTATCGAATTAGGATCCATTGTCAGTGATTATCATTCATGGGATGCCAAAGTGATAGATGATGTTGCGCAAAACAAAGTTGATTACTTTCTTCATCGTGATAGTAGAAAGGGGCTCAGCTTCCGCCCATTTTGTAAAGTTGTCAACTGCAATGATGGTGTACTTCGCACCACTCTTGGCCAGAGGTAAAGACCCTATTATATCAATGCCCCATGTGGCAAATGGTCATGGATTGACCATCTGATTAATCTCGGTTAGCGGGGCTCTTGGAATTCTAGCATGTTTCTAGCACCCATTGTACTTCTTAGCGTAATCTGATGTGTCTCGATTCACGGTTGGCTAGTAACTTCCATATCTGAGTATTTTCTTCGCAAGGGCTTGCCCTTCAATGTGATCGCCACACTCTCCTTCATGCAAATTTTGTAACATTCGTTCGATCTCTTCGTGGGCGATACACCGGAGTAAAGTAATAGAATATCCCCTCCTATATAGGAATCTATTCTGGATAGTAAATCGTGAAGATTTTCGAAGAACCTATATTTTCCCACTTCTGCCTCGGGTAAAGCTCCATGCTCAAGATAGTTTCCGAATGGAGTCATCTACGACTCCTTCTTGGGTATTGCCTCATACCCAGTCTGTCTCCATTTGATCGACACTCAAAGCGGTAAGTGTCTCGATGGGAACGAGCCCTATCTTTTGTGCTTCACCAATACTGGCCAGTTTCGTAAAGAATCGGCTTTCTGATTGCGCTCTCGGGGTATACAATGAATAACATAATAGTCAAACCGATTCAAACACTTCTTGAACCCAAGCAAGGTAAGTGGATAATCTCCGATCTCTGGCTTGATACTCCCCTCGAACCTGGCATACGACCAATTGCGAATAACAATAAATTTCCATAGCGATAACTCCCAAGTCTTTGGAAAGCCTTAGTCTAGCAACCAAAGCTTCATACTTGGCATCGTTGTTTGTTGCACGGAAGTCAAACTTCAAAGCATAGCATATGGATCAACCGTTTGGGGTTTCGATGACCACTCCAGCACCTGAGCAATGGTCATTTGATGGACCATCAGTGTATAGCTTCCATGTGCATTTGGGAGATTCACTGGCTTCGTGAATATCTTCCGGTATGGTGAATTCAGCTATGAAGTCTGCCAGAACTTGTCCTTGAATAGCTCATCTTGGTATATAAGTGATATCCAATTGATCCAGCTCGATGTTCCATTTAAGCAATCTACTAGACGTCTCAGGTAATGTCAAGATCTATCGCAATGGTTGGTCGGTGTAAATAGTGATTGGATGAGCCTAGAAATATGGACGGAGCTTCCTTGAGGCTATAATGAGACAATAAGTCAGCTTTTCCACCTTCGGGTAGTTTCTTTATGACCCTGTTAATCTTTTGCTGATATAATAGACCGTCGTTGGATCCGATCCTCTTCTCAAACTAGTGCGGCACAGATTGCATTTACCGAAACCACTAGATAGACATATAGTCTCTCGCGATCAACCGGCTTCGACAAGATATAAGGTGTTGCCAGATGCTGAACTAGTTCCTGGAATGCGCCTTCGCACTCCTCTGTCCATTCGAAATTTCGTTTTCCTTTTCTGATCAGGTTAAAGAAGGGAATGCACTTGTCTGTAGAATTGGATATGAATCTGCTTAAGGCTGCCACCTTCCCATTGAGGCTTCGCACTTGCTTTACTGTCTTGGGAGTTTCAAGATTTTGAAATTCCCAATTTTTTTAGGGAATGGCTTCGATTCCTCTGGTGTTGACGATGAATCCAAGGAACTTTCCTGATGCTACTTCGAAATAACACTTCAACGGATTGAGCTTCATTCTGTACTGTTGGAGTATTTTAAACATCGTTTCCAAATCATCGATATGGTTGACGGACACTCGCGACTTCACGAGCATATCATCCACGTCTCCATTGTTTTTTTGATCTGGTTAGCGAACATTCGGTTCACGAGCCAATGATAAGTTGCTCCAGCGTTCTTGAGTCCGAATGGCATCACCCTGTAGCAAAAGAGTCCCAGATCGGTAATGAAGCTAGTATGCTCTTGATCGTGAATATGCATCGGTATTTGATCCGAAATATGCATCCATGAAAGATAAGAGTTCTTGTCTGGCCATTGGGTCGACCAGTTGGTCAATTCTAGGAAGCGGGAAGCTATCTTTGGGGCAGGCTTTGTTCAAATCTGAGTAGTCCACACTTGTCCTCCATTTCCCATTCAATTTTCTGACAAGCACTGGATTCGACACCCACTTTGGGATTAAAGCATTACGGATAAACCCATTAGTCTTAAGTTTTTCTTTTTCTTCCTTTAGGATGGTAGATCTCTCTGGATCCATACCGCGCCTATTTTGTTTCACCGCGACTTGCCGTGGAACGATGTTTAATGCATGGCTCACGATGTTTGACTAGATCCCACACATATCTGAATGAGTCCAGGCAAACACATCAAGGTTTGCCTGGAGAAAATCAACTAACTCCTGTCTCATCTAGGGGCTGAGTTGAGATCTGACCTTCACTATCTTGGAATCATCATTGTCATGGATCGAAACATCAATCGTCAACTCTACTAGGGAAGCCTGGTAATCTTTTACTTCCTCCTCATCATTATTGTCTCGGGGATCAAGGTCTATAAGGAACTAGTTGTGGCTCCTGGGCCAAGGGGCCAGGCATTAGCTGTCAATTTTCTAAAAAACAGACATAGAGAGATTCCTCTACGTCCTTTCCTTTCTCCTTTCGCTGCGCATTCCGCAGCTCCGTAGCATAGTTGGCGCATCCAGCTACCTAATCACCATGTATTACTCCGATCCCATTATCAGTGGGGAACTTCAGATTTAAACACCGTGGGGCATTCGCTGCCCTAAAATCTAAAAGGGCCGGTCAACCCAAGAAAGCATTATAAGGGAGTGTATGTCTAACACAAAAGACTGCAACATCCGGACTCTCCAACGATCTCCAATAACCAACTCAACGGGCAATTCCATCATCCCAGTTGGTATAGTCGTGCTTCCGTTAAAACCATGAATACGTTATTGACACGGTTTCAAGTCTCTCGCTTCCATCCTCATTTGGTCATAAGGGCGCTTAAAAAGAATGTTTACAGAGCTTCCGCTGTCAACCAAGATCCTCTTCATCTAAGTAGGACCTATATGGGCTAAGATGACCAATGGGTCGATAGTGGGGGCCTCCACTCTATTAGCATCACGATTTCTTAAAACGACGTGGTCTGTCATCGTCCACTGTTGTTTTGCTAGGGCCCCATTATCAGAACTACTACAACATTCAAAGTCCATGCCTAATCGAACTGCCATATGACTCCATTTCCTTCCAGATCCGATCAGCCGGACGAGGACCATCACTCACAGTGCTTATTACCAACCTTCCATTGGTACGCGCGGGTTCTTCGGGCCTACCTGGCCTTGACCTTAATTCGGATTAGTCCTGCCCACACCTCCATCCTACGGCGTCCGAATAAACTTCTCTAACTTTCTTTCTTTGATCAACCTCTCGATGTTGTCTTGCAAATGGACGCACTCAATAGTGTTATGGCTGTAACGATCATGGAACCTATAGAACTTTTCAGTCTGAATTTGTTTCTCAGATAATGGTTTCGGAGTTGGCTTCTTATACTGTCAGGTATTACAAGTCTGAAGGTAAACATTTTCCAGCAATATATTTAGGGGAGTATATTGGTCGAACATGGGATTTTTGCATCTCGGTCTACGATGTGGGTCTCTCTTCTTCCCTTGACGTCCATTGCCCTTCTGTTGACCTTGCTTGTTCTATATGTTCAGTTTTACTTTACCGGAATTCTCACCGGTCTTTTTCACAACAACATTACTTTGAATGCCTTCTCCATTGGGCCCCACTACGTCCTACTTCCTAGATCGTCTAGCATCTTCACTCCTCATAAATTGGGCCACCTTAGCATAGAAACGATCCAATGAAGCGGGGGGTTTCTAAGCTAACTAATTGCCAAACTTGGAATCATGATTGATCCCTTTAGTCAATGCCATTAGAATAGAATTATCATTGGGGTTGCTGGCCTCGACACAAGTAGCATGGAACCTTTCCAAATAACGGCTAAGGGTCTCTCTTAGATTTTGAGTAACACTGGACAAGGTGTTGACATCCTTTGGTCTAGTAGCATGCATACGGAACTGCTCGACAAACTTAGTAGCCAATTGATCAAAACATAAGATGGACCTAGGTGGTAGACGAGTAAATCACATAGTCGCAATGCCTCCCAAGGAGGTAAGGAAGCTTCTGCATTTGACAGCATCACCAGCTCGAGCGGCATTCATGAGCCATTCATATTTCAAGATATGCTGGTTAGGATCTGAATTTCCTTCATACATCGGTAGAGTCGGCATCCTGAATCGACGAGGTGGCTCTGCATAAAGAATATCATTGGTGAATAGAGTGTGACTTCAGGAGATTCCCCAATTATCATTGGTAATGCCTTGATTTTCTCTAATCATCTGGCGTATCATGGTTGGAATGTTAGGCATCAGGATGTTTAGGGCCAAGGCATGGTCAGGTTCCATGTTGGGGGGATGGTCCGGTTGCTGTCTACGGTCCATTCCTCGTCTCCTTGGCTCCTGATCATTAGGGACGTGAGGATCCTAAGCAAGAACATGTTGGTGATGAGCTAGATCTAGTTGGTTCTAGATCTAGGCTTCCAGATCTATAGCGGCAGCAGCTGCATGGTCATTAATGATGTAATAAGGAAGTACCTCTCCTTAGGAGGAGGGTCCATCTCGATGCCCTATAGAAGGACCAATCCCGGCTTATCCAAGATTCATAACATGCTGATGCCCGAAGGCTTCTGCATAGTTTCCATCTAGCCGACGGCGTAGATTTGTCATTGAATTCGGATGAACCAAACTTTCGATCGAGGAATGAGAGACATGATCACTTCTAAATCTCCTTCGCCTTTTTCGTGCAGTTGGTTTACGAGTTCCATGTTGGCACAAGTCTGCTGAGTGAGCTCTTGACGGCTCTAAGTAAGCTTTTACGTGAGGGTCTGGAACTCCTCTCTAGTCACAAGACCTTGTGGATCTGGAGCTCCAGTTGACATTCAGCTTGATGTGGTTAGCTGCGTGGGATTTTGCCTTTCCCTTCCTTTTGGATCTGCAACATTTGAAGCAGTTCTAGTAGTGCATACCATAATGAATGTAGCTCTTTCCTAGATCTAGAATAATCTGAATAAAATGGAAGGAACTACTAGAAGATAGATCTGGATCTCCTCCTTAGATTTTTGCAATCCAACAACGGTTGGGGATCCACGGAATCAGAGAGAAATGAAGTTCTCTCAGTGAAAGCACTAAAGTGTTTGTACAAAAATTGGACACAACACTCTTCGGATGTAATTGAAGAGATTAGAATGAAGAAATTATATGGAAAAAGAGGCTAATCTAACAATCACACTAAGTAAAGTATGTAGAAATAGAAAGTGACAAGAATTTATAGTGGTTCACCGTTGTAGCCTACATCCACTTTAATAGTTTTTCCGTTTATTGATGGTTTTCAATTGAGTTACAACAGTACAAAGCACTAGCACTCAAATTACAATGGAGTTTCAGCAGAGCAACGACATAGAAGAGCCAAAAGTCCTTTTTTAGTAGGCATAAGGGTCCTATTTATAGCAGTAGATCTGAAAATATCTCCTTCAAACCTCGGAATACCTCTTCTCACATGTGGGTGGGCCCACCAGATCGATCATGGGTCGCTTGGGATCGATCCCTGATTGATCCATATGCACTTCGTATCGATCAGGGAATGGCCTAATAGAGCTACGATCGATCATGGTGGTTTTTCAGTGAATAAGAAAGCTTCTGTGAAAATTCTTTGGCGTTTGGACTTGTAGTTTTTGAGTTATGATCGATCCAAGATTGGATTTGCAAGTATACTGATGGATTCGTATCGATACATGCGTGTCGATCAATTTGTATCGATGACATGGCTTAAGTATTTTGTAGAGATCCATATTTGATGCCGAGAGACAGTTTCCTTCGTGTGACTACTTCCTTCGTATTTATCTGAGGTTGTTCTCTTTATATCAATGCTTTTCATATGGTTTCGTATCGATGCCAAAGTCATCCCTTTGTATCGATACTTGGTTCTTCCCTTCTTATCGATTAAATGGGTGATCGACACGCTGCCGCTATTTCCTAATGGATATGAAATGGATGGATATGAATTAGATGGATGCGAGCCAGTTGGATACAAAGTATATGGATGGATCTAAGGTAGATGGATACAAAGCCGATGGATATGAAGTTGATGGATACGGAATGGACATGTTTCACGTGAACCTTGATCGATCCATAACTTGAGCATATAAACTCCGATTGACCTAAAATTTGGAATGCTTCCTTTCATAGCTTTGCTTGTCATACCATGCTAATTGTAGCTCGATCCGGACTCTGACCAAATTTCCCTGTATCCATCGTAAACCCATCGATAACTAATCTCCAGGGCAGATTGTCTTTAGTTTCTAGTCAAGTCCTTGGTTTTACGACCTTGCCAAAAGGCGGGATAACAGTATCCTTAAACTTGTTCCCCTTATTACCTCATGGATTTACCTTTCCTTTGCCCTGCTTACTCCAATTCAGGCAGAACTTCCTATTGCTTGAATTGTTGCTGCGGGCATTATCATTTGTTGCTGCTAGGGTACGCTTCTTCTTGTCCAAGACTTCATACCTTAATGACAAGTCTACCAAGTCCACAAATGAACCCTTAACATGGGCAATCATCCTCTCATTGAAATTCTCCCTCATTCCTAAAACGAACATCTTATTTTTCTTCAGCGGGGCGCAGATCAATTCCATTCCAAAGCAAGATAGCTCATTGAACTTCGTCTCATATTCTTCCACAAACGAATCTCCCTGCTTCAGGTCTAAGAAATTTCTTTACATTCGAGTCTTACCAGCTGCAGGCAGGAATCGATCTTCAAATGCTTCCTTAAAATGGGCCCAAGTGAACTCCTCTTTTGGAACAATGGTTGTGAGCGGGTCCCACCAAGCAGCGGCTCCTTCCTGTAATTTCCATGATGCTGTAAATCTCTTCTACACATCTAGACCTTTGAAAATCTTTTCACAAGTGTGCCACTAAGCTTGAACTTCTACGATAGGCTAGCTCCATTAAATGGTATCCCTTCTAGATTTGTGTAACTTTACATAAAGCTGCAAAATTCACCTTTGGCTGCCCTAGTGTTGGCTCTTCTACAGTTCAAACCCTTCCAGTCTGTGTCCGACCATTGGTGGTCGTAGTGCTGCGAGTTCCTCTACCACTTCTGCCTCCAGTGCTCATTTCTTACTACCTAGGAATTGCAAGATACTTCGTAGAATACCTTGGATGAGATAAATTCCAAAAAGGAGAGCACCAATCAAACCATCAAAGTTGATCTAGCTATCAAGGATATATATTTATATATATGAGTAAAATTACAAATATGCTCTCTCAGAGTTGATCCTAACCCATAGATACTAGGGGTTCGCTTAATCTAATGCTCTGATATCAAAAGTAAAGAACCAACTTTCTTGCATTCGAAAGTTGAATCATTATGGATTGAAGAACTAAGAAAGATAAGAGAAATATCAATCAAACATAGAATCTTACCATGCATGGAACAACATAAATAGATAATGTAGTATATTACATAGTCAAGCCAAAATATTACATTAGAGTTCAATGATACAGGTTCTAGACTAAGACAATTACGACTGTTTGTCCACAAAAGAAATAGGTCATACATACACATCAGAATACTTAATAATATTAATAACTATCCATGAAACCACCTGCTTCAGCTCCTCCGTCATGCTTTCGAGAGAAACCCATATCACTTGACTACTCATAAAAATTGAGTACCCAAGAGTTTAGTGAAAAGAAAATAAACTTCAGGTCATACATGGGTCTGGTGAGAGTAAATAAAAATAATAGAATGTTGATTTGAAAATTCTTTTGGAAACAAGAGTGTGACGCCCCACCCTGAGACCCATATTAATAAAGAGAATTACTTAGTAATTATGTCTGCTAATGCGGAGAATAGAGCTGGTTAAGGGCGACCATCATAGTCTTGCAATAGATAAGAGCTAAGTTTGTCGATTTGGTACTTCATTTTTTTCCATTTCATCTTGAGTATTTGACGTACTTAATTCCTAACTAATACACTACTATGGTGGCTATAGGATCGACTCAGAAACAAAATATAAAAACTACAACAATCATAAGTCATAGAACAACAACACAGATAATATATACATACAGTTACATCAAATGTAATACAACCTGTCACAAGTGGTATTCAACCACAATATATTCCTACATCCCATAAAAGAATATATATATATATATATATAATAAGTTCCCAACAAAATGACTACAACAGAAAAAAAAGCCATTTAACCAAAGGTGAAGGAGAAGTCCAACAAGCATAGCTAGCAAAAAGGGTCCAACCACCTAACCTGCAACTCGGTCTAACCCGAGTAATGAATACACGGTCTGGTTAACTAGAACTTGATATTAGCATAAGCTAAAGTGATACGAATGCATAAGGGAAGTATTCCGTTAATTCTAAAGGAATAGTATAAGTAATGTCTATTTATACATCCAAGGGTGAAAGCGTCATAGAACCCATAGTTAATTCATAAAAGGTTTAACATGTCATATATGGTTTATGTTCAATGGAATTCAAAATAAATGTTTCTAGCAAACTCATGAGCAATAAAAGAAGCATCAAAATCCTCAAAATCAAATATCATCGAACTCTATCACGAGTTCAAAACCTCATTATCGAAATCACCATAAAAATACATATATAGATATATATGCCTTTCTCTAAATCAAGGCTATAAACAAAAGTATCATCTGAAAATGGTGAAATCAAAACAAATCAAAAACTCATAAAATTCTTCGGATTGGCCAAATCCTCGATTGCATGCCGAAGCAATGCTGCACGTGCAGAACCCATACCAGTACAGTATATGTAATTTAGGTACCCATACATCGCGACGACCATAGTCATAATACATCATGATGACCAAAGTCGTAAAACATCAAGACAACCGAAGTCATAAACATCGTGATGACCAAAGTCGTAGAACATAGTGATGACCTGAAGGTCTATAGTATTGCTAAACATCGTGAATGTGTCACAAACTCACAGATAGGGACCTGGAAAATTATAACGTGTGTCTAATACCGCACGTTTGCACTTAGCAGTTTACTATCTACTAGTCGATGCCATATTAGAAAACATCATAAATCTCATAAAGTCATGACTTGCCTTGTTTCATCGGCAAGTATCAAAAAGGCATCATACTTATCTCATCTCATGAACAGATATAGAACACCGTGATGGTTTTTCATGAACCATACTTCCAAAAAGAAAATATCACCCTAAAGCCATGCCTCATTTCATCGGCATATGCGATGATTACATCGTGATGGTTCTCGTCGACTATACTCCTAAATAGGAGATCACGAACCATAGAATTAGCCAATTATAGGCTAACTCAGAAAATTCCTAAATATAGGAATTAAAATTTCTCAAAATGCGCCATAATATAGCAAATCCCAGAAATCATCTCAAAAATATGTACTCGAGTGATTTTGATCATACAAGTCCAGAATTAACCGAAAAAGTAAACTCATGTGTCCCATACCACGTATTTTACTAAATCGTTTAATTCTATTTCTCATACGTTCGAAAAGTGTAAAAGAACATATATTATTTATAAAATAGTTTAATTGAGAAAATGAGATTTTAAAATAATTTTCTGAAATCATTTTGTAGACATTTTATTGAGATTTCTCTTTATTATAGGAAATAAATATATTTAAAATACATTGAAATAATTTAAAAATAATTTAAAAGTGATTTGAAAATATTTAATAGTAATGATTTCAAATACAAAATTATTGAGAAATTTTCTCAAAATTTATTTGGAAGATATAATGCTTGAAATCGAGGAAAAACGAAGAAATTACTCCAAATCGATATTCGAATTCAATTCGAATTTAAATCAAATTTAAAATTCCCAATTCCTTTAAATCTTGGCTAATCCATTGGTGGATATCATAGCCCATAATCATCATCAAAATCATCACAAAATTTGCATCAAAACAAATGTCAAAATCATTGCAATTCAAAGGCAAAATATCACGAAATAAACTATGGAAAGCAAACAAACAAAAGCCCACAACAACTCATGCTTGGGCCAATAGGAGGTCAACCTAGCCCAGTGGCCAGGTCGACCACCTGGTTGACCTGGAAGGTGCTGTTTCGACCTGCCTGTCAACCCAGGCTGCAGACTCTTCCCAAGTTGTTTTTCCTGCCCCGTATTGATATTCCAAAGAACATTTAATATAACAAACGATTGATTTATGGACTGAAATTCGACATGCACATAGTATAACATCTAAACAACACTCTGGAAAGATCCGGTAGCAATTCAAGTGAAAGTCAAAGAGTTATGACTACTCAAAGTGGCAACCAGAAACAAGGAATTCAATAAAACAACTAACAGAAAGATGAACTTATACAGTTAACTTTCACAGAGCGATTTTTTTGCAGGCATCATTTTTCAGTTAGAAAATGTGACTTTTTTACTCATCTTGACAATTTTGCAAAGTTTTGTTAGCAAGCAACGAATTTGGTGGAGAATAGAGGCTCTAAGCACCTGTACTTGCTGAAAAAGAAGCATGCAGAAAGAATAGAACAAGTTGCCGTAAATTCATACCCAATTCAAAACCTTTGATGAAATTTACAGAGTATTGGGGTTTGATTACCCTTCATTTTCTTATTCTAGTGAATTCTCTTTTTGAATTAGCAGCAAATTTTGGTGGAAATTGGATTTAGTTGAAGGTAGCCATGAATTTTCTATTTTCTTTTGTTTATAGTATAGTATGCTTTGAGAAGATGGAGCAAACGAAAGCTACGTTCAGTTAGTTTTCTTAAGCTAGAAGGTTTGGGGTAATAGACTAATGGATCAATTCATACCAAAGTGAGCCCAAACGTAAAAATATTAGTGAAAAATAACAAAGGAATGTATATATTTTACCTATTTTATAACCATATGCACAAATTCTCTTATTTGAAAGCAATAAAGTGTATACATCTTATTTGTATGCAATTGAACTTGTTATTAGAAAAAAATAAAATTTATTTTAATTATAAAAAGATATTTTTAACAATAAAACCCTATTTTTGACAATATTTTATAATTCACATTATTTTAGTATAAAAACACTATTTTTAAAGCCCAACTTGTTCAATTTTTTTTTCTTTATCGAACGAATCATTTTAACTTTATTGAATTATCAAAATATTATTTTTAGACAATATTTCATCTTCTATTTTATTAAAATACATATTTTTTTCATATTTCTCCTTTTATTTTTAATAAAAGGTTAGTATTGGCAATAATTACAAATATTATTACATTGACTCAAATAAAATCCAATAAATCATTATTTTTACTCCAAATCCTTAAAATAAAGTTTTTAAAACTTTATTTTCATAAATTTATATTTATTTCAGCAATTAAATGTTGAAATGTATCACTTGATTAGTTTATTAACTCAAATTACCAAAAATTCCAATATTTTCAATTTATTACCCAAATTTCCATATAATAAAATTTTATACTAAAGATTTAACTCCAAACACATTGTTTATTGGAAATAAACAATTTTTAACAAATTTTAACCACTCTATTTCATTTTATTCTCAATATTAAATTATGACCGTCGTTATAATTTATTATCATCGGTAATCACCAATACCAGGGTTGTTACAGACTCCCCCTTATAAAAAAATTGCGTCCTCGTTATTTATAGAGGAAATCTATATTCAACACCCTTTATTTCATTATGAAAATGAAATTTAGATAGATTAAAATGGAAAATTATTGCCTTTGTCATGAGAAGATAAGAATCCAGGATACGATCGCTCGATGAAATTTTTGGTTTTCCAAGTGCAGTCATTGGGAATATCAGACCATTCAATCTTCACAAGCAAAACACCCTTGTTTCGAAGACATCTAGATCCTGAAGTAAGAACTCTAATAGGATGCTGAACATAAGATAGATCAGGAGAGACTTCCAACTTCTTTAAAGCATGATAATTAAGCATGGAATCTGAATCTCATAGTCACTTCCTCAACTGGAAAACATGGAATAGATTATGAACTCCAGAAAACTAATCGGGAAGTGCTATACGATATGCAACAGGACCGATACACTCTGTAATAGGAAATGGCCAAATATAGCATGGTGCAATTTCCCTGACTGGCTGAAGCGTATCACTCCCTTTAGAGGAGAAGCTCGAATATAAACAAGACCGCCCACTGAGAATTCAAAAGGCCTCCTACGGTTGTCCGCTTATGATTTCTATCGACTTTGAGCCTCTTTCATTCTCTCTCGAATAAGCTGGATCTTCTCGGATGAATGTCGAATAGACTCGGGGCCCAGAATAAGCATTTCCCACGACTCGAGCCAACACGATGGAGAACGACATGGCCTTTCATATAACGCTTCGAAAGGAGCCATGCCGATAGAAGATTGGTAGTTATTATTATAAGCAAACTCAACTAGAGGAAGATGATCCTCCCAATTACCACAAAAATCTAAGATACAAGCACGAAGCACAGTTAATAAGAAATTAGCACTAGTGGCAGACGAGGTAGAGGAACTAGCAGCACTATGACCACCAATAGTCGGGCTAAGACTGGAAGGGTTGGAACTGTAGAAGAGCCAACACTAGAGCAGCCAAGGTGAATTTTGCAACTTTACGTAAGGATTACAAAAATCTGGGAGGTAAACAGTTTAAGGGAACTTAGTCTATCATAGAAGTTCAAGCTTGGTTGTGCACTTGTGAAATGTTTTTCAACGGTCTGGGTCTATCAGATGAGAAAAATAGATTTTTAGCATCATGGCAATTGCAAAAGGAGCCGCAGCTTGGTGGGAATCGCTCACAGCCAATGTTCCAGAAGAGGAGTTTACTTGGGCTCGTTTTAAGAAAGCATTTGAAGATCAGTTTCTGCCTACATCTGGTAAGACTCGGACGTGCAGAAATTTCTTGGACTTGAAGTAGGAAGATTCAACTGTGGCAGAATACGACACGAAGTTCAATGAGCTATCTTGTTTTGGACCGAAATTGATCAACACCCCGCTAAAGAAAAATGAGATGTTCTTTTTGGGAATGAGGTAGAATTTCCATGAGAGGATGACTGCCCATGTTAAGGGTTCATTTGTAGACTTGGTAGACATGGCGTTAAGGTATGAAGTCTTGGACAAGAAGAAGCGTACCCCAGCTGCAACAAATGATAATATCGACAGCAACAATTCAAACAAATGGAAGTTCAACCCGAATTGGAGTAAGTAGGGTAATGGAAAAGGAAATCTAGGAGGGAATAAGGGGAACAAGTTTAAGGATACCACTTGTTATCTCTGCAAGCAGAAGGGTCATATTGCAGAATTTTGTAAAGACTCTGAAATTTCCAAGCAGCTAGCAGGACCTATCTCTCAAATGGTCCAGAAGACATTATGCTACAACTGTCACTAGCTTGGAATATGATAAAGGACTGCCCATTCATAAAGAAGGTGCAGCAGGCTAAAGTGTATGTGGTTAAAGACGAGCCATCAACCTTAGGAGATTTAAAGGAAAAAGGAATTCTTGAAGGTACTTGTTACTACTAAATATAGATTCAACCACGTCGAAACCCTATTGAATAGAAGACAAAGAAGAATAAGAGAGAAAAGCACCAACAAGATCTTTCGAAGGCGTCGAAGGGATGTAACAGCCAAAGATTAGAAGTGTCAAAAGCTTACGTAAAGGTCGAAGGTGTCGAAAGCATGCTTTCGCTTTAGTTAACACCTTTCGAAGCAAGTTCTTCCGCTTGCATGATGACCTTTCGAATGATTTAAAGTAATAGCTTTCAAAGACAATGCGTAAACACCCTTTATATGCGTGCCAAACCTTTCGAGTTCAAAGGTTCCGCCTTTACTCAAATCAGTCAGAAGCATACCTTGGTCGAAACAACCCTTTCGGAAGAAAATTCAAGCCTTTCGAACCAGTCAAAGCCTTTGATATCCAGGGAAGGTTCCGCATCAAGTCGCAAGCATATGTTTGGAAGCTACAAACAACATCGAAACCATTACCATTTATCACCTTCGAAGCCCCTGGAAATAACCCATCGACTGAGTCGAAGGCTCTTACAAAGCAACATAAAGAAGAGAAGGTGCAACACCCATTTCGATGAAGACAAAGGCATTCGAGCCTGTTTGAAAGCATTGAAAAGGGGGAGCGTAAGTACTGAAGGAGTCGGAAAGCATATGAAGCCACCTTTCGATGAGGTTGAAAGCATTGGGTTGAAAGGTACCAGCCCACATCTATAAATAAGACCCAAGGGGTCTGGTTTAAGGGATCCACTCTCATTCATTCTACACTTGTATTTTCTTAATTCTACAAAATTGTAAACCCTAATTTGTAAATCAAATTAGGGAGAATTGTCCAACAAAGGATTTATTGAGTTTCTAAAGGGAAGACTTCAATACTCTTGTTTACGTAGTTGTTTCGAAGGCTTTTATCATTTCTAACACTGTTTTCTAGGTATCGCCCCCATCAAAAGATATCTTCCGACCTAGTCGAAACCTCTGAAATTTCAAGTAATCCCAGTCATTTACTCTAGGCCGCGTTTCACTGGACCATTACTTTCTAAAGGATCGAAACCTTAACTCAAGCCGATTTAACCTTTAATTTATAGTTCAAACCCTAGTCACTTAGGATTCCAGCTTTCGATATGGCCGAAACTATTCAGAACAAATCATACCCTAGAACCTTAGTGCCACCCTTTAGGCTTATGTAATCGCTTTGAAAGGGCTGTTTCGAAGGGATAACCAGACTACTCTATTCAGCTCGAAAGACCAGAAACAATAGAACTTAAGCCTTTCGACTGATTTAAATGGTAAAATAAAGGGAAGTGTTAGAATAAGGATTAATTCGAAAGATAATCTAAGGGAGGCATTCACATCCTTGTACACTCCAATAAATCAAAAGACCAAAATGGGATTAACTTTTTCCAATAAATCTACTTTGGGGTGTTGACAAGTTTTCATGTTAACATTTTGGCGCTAGAAGGAGGGCTTGAATCTCCGTCTCTGTTGAACACCGAACTCCACATCCCAACTATTTCCAAGTTCTTCCACTCAAGGTCTTACTTCATAATGGCCAGCAGAATCAAAAGATCCAACACAGGATCCTCGAAACCATACATAATTGGATTCTCCCAAAAAACAGCTAATGGTAGGAATAGTTAAGAAGAACAACTATTAAGGATGAAGACTTTAAGAATCAGAAGGAAAAATAATGTTGAAGCCTATGATCCAGTTAAATGGAGTTTAAACACTTTTCGTATTGGTCCCACTCTAAAAAAGAAAAGGGAAGTGATAATTTATTTGACCAAATGAGAAAAACAATTCAACACTATACCAAAGGCACAATCTTTGAAGAAGGAATAATGGCAGAGCACAATGCCTTTGCACATAAATGGGGTCAAGTCACAAGTGGGGCAATACTTGCATCGGAACCCCAGCCTGTTATCTTAAGGTAAACTCTAGAGCGAAGTAATAAAAGATTTGGAAGCTATTCTAAAGAAACAAGATTCAAGTCAAGACTTCTAAAAGAGTGCAACCTAATGATATCTATAGAGAATGTCTGCTTGCTAACTAAGGATGAGCTTAATTATTGGCCATCATAGAAACAGAAACCGAAATATGAAAGAAATTTAGGGGAATTGTGATGACCCGATATTTTTCACAATTTAAATTGAAATAATATACATTTATAAGTATAGGATAAGTGGCATGACATGGTGAAGACAAGTGGCATAATATGGACCATACACTTATCTTAAGATGAAATAGGATTATGACACATATATCACTTAGGTGTACACTTCTAGAACACCCTAAATGATTACTTAATAAGGTATGTGTCATGAAATGAAGCTTGCATAAAAAGATGAAGGACACGTGTCACAAGATTAAATAAGAAGGTGACACATAACCCCTTTAGGTGTCCATGTGTAGAAACATCTTAAGACACCTAAGTAGGCATGTGTCAACATTCTAAAGCTTGTGCAAAGAGAAGTAGACAAGTGTCCAAAACTAAAATTACCAAACTAGCCTTGAAAATTACTATATAAAGGGTGGAAATGTTCACTTATTTTTCTTTCTTTCACAAAACAAAAACAAAAGTAAGATAAAGTGAAAAGGCTGGAGAAAGCTAAGGAAAAGAGAGTCAAGGCAAATGCACAAGTTTAAGGTGAGAAAACGTATTTAAATTTCTAGTATTCATGTTATTCTTGAAGAGATGATAGTTGTAAGTAACAGTGGCTCGGTTCTATCAAAAACGCAGCTTAGTAATTTGACCATAACTTTCTCAATCCTTAATGAAATTAGGATTACTTGGATGTTATGGAAAGATTATTTCATGTACTACAACTTTGATGTTTTGTGTTTTCTGTAATTTGGATGTTAGCTATGTCAAAATTGAATTTTTCTACTGTAATCCCGAGAGCAAAACCAATATTAGCTCTGTGCTTAAGGCTAAAACTAAATTGGCCATAACTTCTTCGTTTCTCAACCGATTTCGATAAATTTAGATGTTTCAGAAAGCTTAGACTTTGTTCTAAAACTTTTATGTTTTGAGTTATCCAAAATTTCGACGTTATCCTGGCCAAAATTATAATTGTTTATCACTGTCCCGAGACAAAATGACAGAAGTTATGAAATTCAAATCTCAGAATTGTTTTATCCATAACTTTTACAATTTCTATCGGAATTCGGTAATTTTTAATGTTCCGGAAAGCTTAGAAACTAAGCTACAGCTTTTACTTTATTCATTTTTCCTGTTTTCGATGTTTTCTATGCTAAAATTGCAATTGTTTGTCGCTATCCTGCAAATGCATAAGTTCAGGCTAAGCTTAATGTTTTTAGTAAAATGGTCATAACTTTTGATCCTTTGATCCAAATTTGATGATCTTGGTCATTCTGGAAAGCTAACGGAAAGGCCTATAACTTTTATTTATATTATTTTCTGAAATACGTTGATTAAGATGTTGAAAAACATCTTGCAAACTCGCTGTCCAGCTGTTATAGAGTACTCTGTGTCTTGTGCAAAGCTGAGCTAGTATTCTGTGCATAACTTTTGCATTTCTTATCCAAATCCTATAATTTTTGAAGTTTTGGAAACTGAGGAAGAATTTGATAACTTTCATTTGTGTCACTTTTTAAAATTCGGCCATCTATATATATGAATTTGAGGTGCAAGCTCGGGTTAAATTTCTGCCCGAAATGAACATGTTTGTTTCTAAGAAAATGAAATCGATGATGTACTTAGAAGTTTAAATAGTTTGTAATTAAAAATGAATTAACGAATGAACTTGTAATTAAGTGTTTAATTTATGTTAAGAACTTAAAGAAGTACTTTAAGGATTGGTTAACGAATATAGCTAATGAAAGATCAATGATTAAAAGCTATTAAATGATTCATTGATGTGATTAATTTAAGGCCATTAATTTTATTAATTAATTAAGGGTAATCAATTGTGAAATTTGAAAGGTATAATTACTTAATGTAATTTATAAAGTAAGGTTACTTAGTAAGGTAATTAGTGATACTTGAAATTACTGGATGTAATAAATTAATGGATGGATAATAAATGGAAGTAATTTAGATTTAAATTACTTGGTGAA
This sequence comes from Allium cepa, assembly GCA_030765085.1. NCBI lineage: Eukaryota > Viridiplantae > Streptophyta > Magnoliopsida > Asparagales > Amaryllidaceae > Allium > Allium cepa. Next base: position 906,269,828 of record CM060938.1, on the reverse strand, counting down.
ATTAATAAGAAGGGTAAGTTCTTAGTAGAAGCAATTGAATACTTGAAATGAATGTACAAAGGTGATAAATTTAAGATGGATATTTAGGGAATGATAAGTTACTGGAGTGTAACTAATTATTAGTAAATAAGCAAGGTTTCAATGATGAATATTGTGGGTTTTAATTAATATAATTAAATTAGATGTGTAGTGATGTAATCAAAGCCCGACTAATTAAGATTGATTAATCCATACCAAATGACTTATAAGAAATTAATTAATATAAGTAACTAAGGATTAATGTAATCAAATAATTAATTTATTCATGATGTAGTTAAGATGTCTTAATGATATTGGTTGAGACTAATTAATATTGTGAAGTTAACTTAAGATAATTACTTGAATGTAATTGAAAATAATTAATCCAGGGTGATTAATTAAGATGAATAGTGAAGGGTTGACTAATTAATTGATTTGGAATCAATTAATATTGAATGAAGGAATCTAAATGAATGTGGTTAGGAGTTCAATTAGAATCAATTGAATTGATTTGTATGTGATTAAACTTTGCTTATGATTGGTTGAATGGTATTGGATGCTTTGAATGAGTTGATATCTCTGATATGAAATGTTGTGTATTTCATTTGGATAATTTGGGTTGATGATATGAGTTTCGAAGAGATCGGGGTCGGGTATTGGGAAATACCCGAAACCACTTCGAATTTTATAAATTGATTTGTGAAATCAATTGGCTAGAATGAAGTGATTTAAGTGAATTGGATTATTTTATCTAAGTTTGGTACTTAGAAATTGATGTGTGGAATAAGTGGTGTCTAAAATAAATTTTGGTTTTGAGAATTGATATAAGTTACCTCGGGTTTATATGAGTTGTTTGTTGGTATTCCATGTTAGTTGGGTTTACTCACGCTGGTTTCCAGCCTGACCCGGGTGTTACTTTGGTGTAATGCTCGGGTCAGACCGAGTATTACAGATTTTCAGGTAGGTACGTTCTGGAGCTCAGGGGACGAGCTGGATGGCAAGTACGTATAGAGTATTTCCGCTGCAGTATATTATTATATATCCGAGACATGATTTGTATATGATCAGTGACTATATATATGTGAAACTCTGATGTATTAAAGTGTAATCAACAGATAAATATTCTTTTGTAAACTGTTATTATTTATTATTATATTTTATCCGCTGCGAATGTGAGCTTTCGGTGTTCTATTCTTCTTCTTCTTCTATCTCTTTCTTCTTTTCCATAACTATCTGGAATTTTCGGGTTCGAAAATTTCGGGTCGTTTCATTTGGTATCAGAGCTGAAGGTTAAGCGAGAACCTTGGCTTTAGTGGGGATAACTCATTAAGGAGAGTCCATAGTACTCTAGAATGAGTTGAGTATACATATATGAGAGCGTACTTGTTATTTTCTTATAAAGGTTTTAAATGATTTTATATAAAAGTATATTTTGATATATAAAGCAGTATTTCCTTCTAATAAATATTTAGGTGATTGGTTGTTAAATTATTAGAATTAAATTAAGAAGTAATATAAAATACAACCAAATGGAAATCAGGAATTGGAATTAAATTAAGTGGTAACAGAAAATACAACCAAATTAAAAATTAAATTTAATTAAGAAAGAAATTCTGGGATTAGGACTCAGAAATTAAATCGTTTAAAAACTTTAAATGAGAAAAGCTAATTTGGTTTAACAAGTTAGAGGACTCAACTCGAATTTATATAATTCGAGATGGTTTAAAAGTGAGATTGAAATTGAACATAGTCTTATTGTAAAACAAGGAATGTTTGGAAGATTTTTGAGGGGTTTGTTTTGTAATTAAAACCAAGGGTGGTTTAAAATTTAAAGGTAATCTGGTGTGTAAAGGAAATAAATATGTATATATATATGGATATACATGAAATCAAGGATAATTTGAAATAAACTCTCAATGTTGAGTTTTGACTTTCCCTGCGGTGTGATGTAAAAACCCAAAGTAATATAAGTTTTCAACTTATAAGAGGGAAAGAATTTTGAAATTTGAAGTGGGAATTCAAATTGAGTTAGATTGATTGGATTAAGCGAATTGAAATTTAACTTGGGAGAAGTTAAATAAGTGTGAATGAACAACTTGAATTGGAAATTTCAAGATGAAATTGAGATTTAACTTGGATAGTTAAGTGGTAATTTGAATTGGGAATTGGTGTGATCTCAAATGGGTTTGAGATCTAGAAATTGAAAATGAATGGATGTTTTAAAATAATTTGGATGATACCATCCTATTGTTGTTAAAAATCTTTAAATTGTGGAGTGGATTTGTTTAAGTGGATGAGAAATGAAGTGAGGAAATATATCCATTATTGAGATAAAAAAAACAAATCTAACCTCAATTTGAAATTAAGGATATAGAATTATTTTGAACTGAAAATTTGAATAATTGAATTTGTAAATTAAACTTGTTTAAGAATTGGTGTCAAACTAGAAGATAAAATTGGGTAATAAATTAATTTTTTAAAATAAAATTGTTGAACTCTTATGAAAATTGTGAAATAAGTAAGTAAAGAAAATTTAAAATGGAATTTGATTAAAATTCGGAAAGACATTGAGAATTAATTGAACTTGAATTGGGGTTAAACCAATTTCAGTGAAAATTGAAGTTATTTAAATTGGAAGTTGGGAAAGTGAACAGTTTTGGCTCTGGACTATTTTCAATATAAATTGTTTTCATATAAACTTAGTTTCCAAGCTATTACATATATACAACTCTTCTTTCTTAAAGCCAAAATATTTTATACTTGTTTTACAATTATTTTTGGAGCTATTTAACTGTTTTTCAACTGTTTATAAACTAATTACTATTTTTCAACTATGTTACAAATAAATTACTATTTTACAACTATTTTGCAATTATCTAACATGTATGAAACTATTTAATTAATTTCCAACTATTTTACAATTAGTTAACTATTTTTCAACTACTTTGCAAACTAATAATTATTTTTCAACTTCTTATCTATTTTTAAAATTTTTCAAACTATTTTCTAAATTGGTCGGAGTTCAAACTGTTATTGATTAAATACCCAACTGAGATGAGAATTGAAGTGATAATCCAAATGAGGATTAATGTAAATGTGAATAAAGTGAATGTGAATAGAAAGGAAATTGATATTGGAAAGAGTAATCAAATTGGAATATTTGATTTTGAATAAATGAAGCTATATATCTCTGTTATATAAAGATAAATCTTCCCTTGTTGAATTTATTGATGGAAGGAAAATGATTTTTGAAAGTGTTTGAAGTATAAAGGGATTTTATACAAGTTAGAAATGATCCAAAGTTTTAAAATTTTATATATCTGTATATATATAAAGGATCTTATGAGGATTTTGGAAAGGGTTTTGGGAACCTTTGGATTTGGAAAAGGCTTTTGATTTTTGGGTAAAATCAATATATGGAATTTGGAAAGCCTATTTTAAGAATTATCGATTTTGGGATAATCGATTTTGTGTAAAGGAGCTTTGATAAAAATTCATACTAGGTGTATGATTTGAAGGATACTATATGTATAGTATAAAGTGTTTTTGATGATGGCTCTGGGGAAAAAGGCGCTCCCTTGGAATGAACTTCTCAGGAGTACCACCGGGTGGTGCTGCCTTGAGCCCCAAGGGGGGGTTCTAAAGTTGATCCTGTGAGGAGTCCGGACAAAACTAGTTCCTGGGGATCTTGAGTAGAGGTTACCATAGCGAAAGTCGTGTGTGCCGCTGAGAGCCAACAGTCTGCGTTTGATTTTATATCGGCAGATTGCGACCTGTGGTAACATAGTGAAGGTCGTGTGTGCCGCTGAGAGCCAACAGTCTGCGTTTGATTTTATATCGGTAGGCTGCGACCTATGTTGGAGTGGAGAAGTTTCATTTTGATAGTGAAAATCAGAGGCCGCTGAGAGCCTGCAGTTACATGGACTTTTGCTGCGACGGCAACGTAACCCTGGATGTAACTGTGATCTGTTGTGTGGGATCCATGGCGTAATCGAGAGTGTCGCAGAGAGCCTGCAGTTACATGGACTTTTGTTGCGACTGCAACGTAACCCTGGTATGTAACTGTGACCATGGATGGGGGTGATGATTTTCAGAGCATTGTCACCAAAGATATTTCCTCTATTTTCAAAAAACGTTTCCTATATTTTGAATAAAATTATTTTCAAGTATTTTCACTGGATGTTGAAAACGGGTTTACCAAGTACTTATAGATTTTCAGTCCTACGCTTGATCAACGTATGACTGAATTTCTGTGAGAACAAGGATGGATTGGTTGAGACATCGAGTTATAAGAAATACTTTTTAATAGTATAAGGTGGATTGAAAAGCATTTCTAAATTGTTAAAATAGAAGTGTTGAAATTTTGGGAAAATTTAAGGGCAAATCCAAATGGAATTATAAAATAAAAATTGGACCCGGGAAAAATTTAAATGATGTGATTCTTTGTAATAAAGTCGAATCTTGATATAAAATTGGAAGTAAGCTAATTGGCTGAATAATTGTTTGATCGAGTATGTAAATAAAATTTAACTTAGGTAAATAAAATGGATTGTAAGTTGATAATGGGTTTGGAAATGAATTCGAATTATAAATAGAATTCGATTTGGGTTTGATAATGGATTAAATAAGAAGAGATGGTGTAAAAATAAAATAAAGTTGGATTGAAAATGTGTTGGTTTGAATTACAAATTAAAAAAAAAAATCAAGGGTGATTTGAATAATATGTAATAAAATTTGCAAGTAAATTGGATATAAGAGAAGTGATTATAATAGAAATGGTTTGAGTTGCATAACCCAACCCAAATGAATAGAAATAAAATTGAGAATGGCCTTGTATTAATAAATTCGCAATTGAATTAAGTAAGTGAAATCAAAAATATAAAAGGGGGAAATAAATGGGTTAATGGAATTAAATAATAAATGGATGAAGCCTGATTGAATAACAACTAAATCAAGGTTGTAACTGGAATTGGATCATCAGACTGAACTTAAGTTCGGTGACTATTAATTTGAAGCATTAATGAGTTAAGTATGTGCTTGGATATTATTTTGATAAATTAAAAAGGTGAATTAATGTTAAAGTAAATTAACTTAAGTTTAAAATTTATGGAAGTTTGGCTTCGAATAAGAATGGAAGCCCATTAAATAGAAGCTTGGATTAAATTAATTTGGGAATGGTTATAAATTTATAAGTATTTGAATGTGCCAAGCTTATGAAATTATTTTTACATGAAATAGTTGCGGGAAAGAAATGGAATGCAATGTATAGTTGGTGAATAAATTAAAAATGAAATGAACTTAAGTACATAATGGGTTGAAATTAATTTGAAGTAGTAATAGACCGAAATGAATACTTTATCAAGCGAATATTGTCAAATTTGCATGGAATAAATTGTTGTTTGCTGTGAATGAATGTAATTAAAATCCTATGGGTTGAGAGAAGTAAACAAATTTTGAGAAAATTTTTGATAATTCAAAATTTGGTTTTAAATTGAAATTTAAAGGATTGAGCAAAAAAGGGGGTATTGCGTGAAAACTACAGAAGGTTTTAGGAAGTTGGTTAAGCTTAAGTGTCTTTAATAAAAGGTAATTGGTAGAATGTTGAATTGTGGGTTTTGGGAAAAGTAAACGGGTTTTGAACCATTCATCCTAACTATTAATTTCGGGGACGAAATTCTTTTAAGGGGGGAGGAATGTGATGACCCGATATTTTTAACAATTTAAATTGAAATAATATACATTTATAAGTATAGGATAAGTGGCATGACATGGTGAAGACAAGTGGCATAATATGGACCATACACTTATCTTAAAATGAAACAGGATTATGACACATATATCACTTAGGTGTACACTTCTAGAACATCCTAAATGATTACTTAATAAGGTATGTGTCATGAAATGAAGCTTGCATAAAAAGATGAAGGACACGTGTCACCAGATTAAATAAGATGGTGACACATAACCCCATTAGGTGTCCATGTGTAGAAACATCTTAAGACACCTAAGTAGGCACGTGTCAACATTCTAAAACTTGTGCAAAGAGAAGTAGACAAGTGTCCAAAACTAAAATTACCAAACTAGCCTTGAAAATTACTATATAAAGGGTGGAAATGTTCACTTATTTTTCTTTCTTTCACAAAACAAAAACAAAAGTAAGATAAAGTGAAAAGGCTGGAGAAAGCTAAGGAAAAGAGAGTCAAGGCAAATGCACAAGTTTAAGGTGAGAAAACGTATTTAAATTTCTAGTATTCATGTTATTCTTGAAGAGATGATAGTTGTAAGTAACAGTGGCTCGGTTCTATCAAAAACGCAGCTTAGTAATTTGACCATAACTTTCTCAATCCTTAATGAAATTACGATTTCTTGGATGTTCTGGAAATCTTATTTCATGTACTACAACTTTGATGTTTTGTATTTTCTGTAATTTGGATGTTAGCTATGCCAAAATTGAATTTTTCTACTGTAATTCCGAGAGCAAAACCAATATTAGCTCTGTGCTTAAGGCTGAAACTAAATTGGCCATAACTTCTTCGTTTCTCAGCCGATTTCGATAAATTTAGATGTTGCAGAAAGCTTAGACTTTGTTCTAAAACTTTTATGTTTTGAGTTATCCAAAATTTCGAAGTTATCTTGGCCAAAATTATAATTGTTTATCACTGTCCCGAGACAAAATGACAGAAGTTATGAAATTCAAATCTCAGAATTGTTTTATCCATAACTTTTACAATTCGTATCGGAATTCGGTAATTTTTAATGTTCCAGAAAGCTTAGAAACTAAGCTACAACTTTTGCTTTATTCATTTTGCCTGATTTCGATGTTTTCTATGCTAAAATTGCAACTGTTTGTCGCTGTCCTGCAAATGCATAAGTTCAGGCTAAGCTTAATGTTTTTAGTAAAATGGTCATAACTTTTGAACCTTTGATCCAAATTTGATGTTCTTGGTCATTCTGGAAAGCTAAAGGAAAGGTCTATAACTTTTGTTTATATCATTTTCTGAAATACGTTGATTAAGATGTTTAAAAACCTCTTGCAAACTCGCTGTCCTGCTGTTATAGAGTACTCAGTGTCTTGTGCAAACCTGAGCTAGTATTCTGTGCATAACTTTTGCGTTTCTTATCCAAATCCTATAATTTTTGAAGTTTTGGAAACTGCAGGAAGAATGTGATAACTTTCATTTGTGTCACTTTTTAAAATTCGGCTATCTATATATATGAATTTGAGGTGCAAGCTCGGGTTAAATTTCTGCCCGAAATGAACATGTTTGTTTCTAAGAAAATGAAATCGATGATGTACTTAGAAGTTTAAGTAGTTTGTAATTAAAAATGAATTAACGAATGAACTTGTAATTAAGTGTTTAATTTATGTTAAGAACTTAGAGAAGTACTTTAAGGATTGGTTAACGAATATAGCTAATGAAAGATCAATGATTAAAAGCTATTAAATGATTCATTGATGTGATTAATTTAAGGCCATTAATTTTATTAATTAATTAAGGGTAATCAATTGTGAAATTTGAAAGGTATAATTACTTAATGTAATTTATAAAGTAAGGTTACTTAGTAAGGTAATTAGTGATACTTGAAATTACTGGATGTAATAAATTAATGGATGGATAATAAATGGAAGTAATTTTGATTTAAATTACTTGGTGAAATTAATAAGAAGGGTAAGTTCTTAGTAGAAGCAATTGAATACTTGAAATGAATGTACAAAGGTGATAAATTTAAGATGGATATTTAGGGAATGATAAGTTACTGGAGTGTAACTAATTATTAGTAAATAAGCAAGATTTCAATGATGAATATTGTGGGTTTTAATTAATATAATTAAATTAGATGTGTAGTGATGTAATCAAAGCCCGACTAATTAAGATTGATTAATCCATACCAAATGACTTATAAGAAATTAATTAATATAAGTAACTAAGGATTAATGTAATCAAATAATTAATTTATTCATGATGTAGTTAAGATGTCTTAATGATATTGGTTGAGACTAATTAATATTGTGAAGTTAACTTAAGATAATTACTTGAATGTAATTGAAAATAATTAATCCAGGGTGATTAATTAAGATGAATAGTGAAGGGTTGACTAATTAATTGATTTGGAATCAATTAATATTGAATGAAGGAATCTAAATGAATGTGGTTAGGAGTTCAATTAGAATTAATTGAATTGATTTGTATGTGATTAAACTTTGCTTATGATTGGTTGAATGGTATTGGATGCTTTGAATGAGTTGATATCTCTGATATGAAATGTTGTGTATTTCATTTGGATAATTTGGGTTGATGATATGAGTTTCGAAGAGACTGGGGTCGGGTATTGGGAAATACTCGAAACCACTTTGAATTTTATAAATTGATTTGTGAAATCAATTGGCTAGAATGAAGTGATTTAAGTGAATTGGATTATTTTATCTAAGTTTGGTACTTAGAAATTGATGTGTGGAATAAGTGGTGTCTAAAATAAATTGTGGCTTTGAGAATTGATATAAGTTACCCCGGGTTTATATGAGTTGTTTGTTGGTATTCCATGTTAGTTGGGTTTACTCACGCTGGTTTCCAGCCTGACCCGGGTGTTACTTTGGTGTAATGCTCGGGTCAGACCGAGTATTACAGATTTTCAGGTAGGTACGTTCTGGAGCTCAGCGGACGAGCTGGATGGAAAGTACGTATAGAGTATTTCCGCTGCAGTATATTATTATATATCCGAGACATGATTTGTATATGATCAGTGATTATATATATGTGAAACTCTGATGTATTAAAGTGTAATCAACAGATAAATATTCTTTTGTAAACTGTTATTATTTATTATTATATTTTATCCGCTGCGAATGTGAGCTTTCGGTGTTCTGTTCTTCTTCTTCTTCTATCTCTTTCTTCTTTTCCATAACTATCTGGAATTTTCGGGTTCGAAAATTTTGGGTCGTTTCAGGAATCCTACTACCATTTCCATATGATGAATGGACATAAGACTAACCACTACAGTGCCTTAGAAGGGATGATAACCAGCTTTGTCTGTCAACGCAAAATCAAGGAATTTGTAAAACGATCATAAAAAAGTCAATAAACAATTACTTTTCTAAGAAAGACCTACATGGTTGGGAGTGAAATGCTCCTTTCATTTGGACAATACCTTAAACGGTCAAAGCCTCTATGCGTGCTAAGTTGGCCAGGGCAGAGCACCTCCTGGAGCGAGGAGTGTAAGCCTTTAACCGTACACGTTATGGCCAGGTTAAAGCATCCACAAGCCATTGGTTACACCTCTGGTCAGATTAAGGCACCTCCTAGAGGGAGGAGTGTAAGCCTTTGTCCGCACCACATTATGGCTAGTTAAAGCATTAACAACCCCTGTTCACGCTATGCTATGGCCAAGGCAGGGCGCCTCTTGAAGGGAGGAGTATAAGTCGTTATTTCCACCACACTATGGCCAGGTTAAAGCATCGACAAGCCCTTGGTCATGCCTCTGGTCAGGTCAAGGTTCCTTCTAAAGGGAGGCTGGGTTAGTCATTAGTTCCACCATCTAAGAATGATCTAACCCAAAGCACCAAACAATGGACTAAGACGTCCAAGCCCAAGAAGAGGCTCATCAAAAAATAGACCAAGATGTCCAAGCTAAGAAGAGGATCACCAAATGATGGACTAAGATGTCCAGGCCTAATAAGAAGCTCATCAGATATCAGACTAAGTTATCCAAGCCCAAAAAGTGGCATATCAAATAAAGGACTAGGATGTCTAAGCTGGAGAAGCAGCCAATCAAACAACAACTTTATACAAGGCCTAAGAGGTCTACACATGTCAAAGAAGACAGAATCTAAGGATTAGAATGAGGCTCTACTTATTTTTACTTGAATCTGGGGTTCGATTTTATTATTCCTAAATATTATCCATTAATGACCAAATATGGGTTTCGGTTCATTCTTTGTTGAAGTATGAAACTTCATTCATTAATATCCAAATCTAGGTTACAGATCTTTCAATTACTCTTACCTGAATCCGAGTTCCGAGAATATTACCTAATTTCACTTATTAGTGCCCTAATCTGGGCCTAAGGTCTCTATTATGGATTTCTTATTTTCCACTACTAATGCCCAAATCTAAATCAAAGACTTCTATCAAAAGGATCATTATTATGGATTTTCGGTTATCATTCACAAATACATCTGAGTTTCAAGTCTCTTAACTTCTAAATATCATCCAATAATACCCGAATCTGGGTTCCGGGCTTCTAAACTTACAAATTTCATTAATATCCGAATATAGGTCAATGGATTTCTACTACAAATTTTTAGATAATAGTTTCTGAACTTCCATTACCTAATCATTATTAATCCTTTATTGGTTTTCTTTGAAGGATAGTTTTCTAATACATTTAAACTCCTGATTGAGGATAAATATTTTCTGCCAATAGACTCAGATATTCCAGCAATATGGTTAAAGTTAAATTCTTAACGGTTTCTCATCGTGATCAAAGATGGGTTTCAAGATATTTAGTCAAATACAATTACTATTCATTTATTACCATATGATTGACATAATGATTTGTTAATATATGCGAATGCTATAGATAGACTTTTACATTTAGCAAAAGATAGAAAATAAAGTTTGCTTCATACTTTTCAGGGAAATCGGATTAGTAAAGGAGATTGAAAGGCCCAGCAAATAAAGGCAATGTGTTATAAGCAATCAAATGAATGTTTGAAAGATAAAGCTTATAGGAAAGGATCACAAACCGGGTGATTTTTACAAAATTTACATGATTTACATAATTTATGAAATTATTTACAAGTGCATAGAACAAATATATACATTTCATAAGTTTGAATCTTTCATAAATCTTGGGTAGCCTTGTTCAGGTTCTCAACGATTAAAGGATCTACAATATGGCGGATATCGATACAAAGGACTTCTTTAAGTTTCTTCTCTTCCTTCCTTATCATGTCCGCATCATCAATCGCATCGATATTAGTTTTCAAAGCACGATTTAAAGCTCTATTTGCACCTCTAAGGGTCTTATTTTCCTTTTAGACTCAGCGACGCCTTCAAATGGAGATAGTTATCATACTTGAGTTTTTGAATTCTAGCATCATACTCGTTTATGCACTATGAGTATTAACTTTCTACTATTCGTCAAAATATTTCATCATTTTAAATTTAACATTCCTGCACCACTCGCCCACTACCTTCTCATTTAAGCCTGAGGGAGGATTTGTTGTAGTGAGAAATCATTGAGCAGCAAGGGAAGTAAATCTTGTAGATTTAGCAGTAGATGGAGTAGCATGAGGTATTAGAAAATCAATACTCGAAATATTATTCCCCATAATAAATTCCAATGACTTGCTCTGAGCTTGACTATCCTTCAATTTCATCTCCAAATCTCTTATTTGTTGAAAAAGTTCTTACATTTTGTGATCGAAGTCAATTGAAGAATTTGACTTAACTTGACGCTTCAAAGTGGAAATAATTTCATTTTTGCTATTGATATCAGCTTCTAAACTGGCAATCTGGTCCTTAAGATTTCTATTGTTTTCTGAAGTACGAATCTTTTATGCCGTCTTAAAGCTTTGTTATAACCATGAAAATAAACAAGTAACCTATCCTCAAGAAGTTTACTCTTTTAACGTTTCGCTAAAAACATGTCCTTTAGATTAATAAAGCAAGATGCTGAGTCTAATGAGAGTGGCACTGTGGATAACTGTAATTACTATTTGAATAAAAAGGAAAAAGAATCAAGTCAAACCGTAATGATCAAACTCTTTACTACCGTAACAAAAGATTACAAATCACGTAACAATGAAACTAAAAGATACAATAGACATTTGTTTTATATCTAAAGATGAGAAACAAGATCTCTAACTTTACTCAATGAATTAGCAGAAAGAATAACCGATGGGTCAAAGAGAATATTAACTCCTTCTGGAGTAATAACCGGTAAACATTTTCTATAATCCCATTCCCTAGCTGGAGGGCTGTCACGACCTCAAATTAGTTTAGTATGGAATGTCTAGATCTCCTTAAGTAGATTTCTCTCTCATCACCAAGGAAATCGAAGCGGAAAAGAGGATTTTCCACATAAAGTTTTTGTAAATCTCTATGAAATCAATATCTTGCTAATTTTGATGATTTTAAAATTGACGCCTTTTCGAGGTAAAATCTTCTCAATTTAACATATTGGCTTAAGTAATCTTTAGAGACAAGATTGCCTGAGGAACATTCTCTTTATGATAACATAATAGAATACAACTAAGTATAGAGAGAAAATTAAAACGAACATTCATAAATCATTATTATTACATAATTACAATTATTCATCAGGTTCATAGAAAATTGATTTTGTAAAGAATTCTGGAATAAATTTGTCCTTATAGAACTTGAATTTTTCAGAAGGAAGGTCTTCAGTTATTGATCTAACTCGAGACAAGTTCCAACATGCTTTGAGATGTGGGTTAGATTCGAATTCATCCAAGTATCTTTTGTGTAAATGTCTAAGTAAACCCCCACTAGAATCACCTAGATATGAGAAGTCAACGGTCGGGTGTCTAAAATAGGCATTGTATAAGAAATTAACTAAAATGTTTCTCTCTTCGATCAACATCCAGAAAATGGTAATCAATTCCCGATTTTCCTTCAAAAGAGCGTCATAACGAAGGCATGCTCTACACAACCGTGGGGCAGCTTCTTGATGCTTAAAGGATGCTAACACTGCCGCACTTCTATTGAGTCTTTGATATTTATCAAAAAGAATGTTTTGCTCCTTCAATTGTTTGTCTAACTCCCTATATAAACTATTTATCTCCGCTTGTTTTCTTTCAAGCTTGGTTTTAGGAGTGGATAGATTTTTTCCTTATCTAAATAAATGATTTACGCTATTATTATCATCAAAGTGAAAGATGTTTAACTAGAGAATCTCATACCTGAGATACCAAGACTAATGCTTGGGAAACCTGCTCTTTTTCTCTTGGCACTTCCACATCAATTAAAGCAGGCTCTTCTTGAGGGTAGGGAGGTATAAGAAAATTAGGCGGGCTCGCTTCATGAGGAGACGAGTACTTTTCAGAGGTCTTTGTATTATCATCTCCATCTTTTTCAGAAGCTTCAATTTGGCCACCTCCGTTGCCACCTGATCCTTGTCCCCCATTGATGTTATCATCCCCGTCATCATTGCTATCATCGTCATTAACATTTTCATTATCTCTCCCCTTCTCTTTAATGGCCTCGTCTTTGTTATCTTCATATCGAAGTCAGATTTGACTTCGAAAGAAAGAACTTCAAAGGAGGGAATTTTGGAGGCATTAATCTCCTCCCTTTCGGTGGCCTCAATTCCCTACTTCATCTATTTGATCTTCCAATAACCCTATCGATAAGAGCAGGATCAAGCGTGGGAAAGGTTAATTCAAGGCACTTGTCAATGTTATCGGTATAGGCGAGCATTGAGGCACTCTTGAAAGAGTTCATCGTAATATCTTCAAGAGAAGTGTCAAGAAATTGCGAATCTCACCGTTTTGCATCAGAGATGACGTTGACTGTCAATTTCAAAGAGGCTTTTTTCTTTTTAAACTTTTCCTTCAGAAAGGCTTATTTTGCCACCGTTTGGATCTTTTCCTAGTTGGATTCTTTTAAGGTCGTTTTCATTGCCATGTTTTCTTCAGGAAGGAGTTGGCGGGCTTTCCTTTATTTTGAGATAATGGATTCCGACTGAGTGAGAGAAGCTCTCAATCGCTCCAGTTTAGTCAAAGCTTCGTCTTTCTCTATGGATGGAAAAAAGAGACTTGATTCTTTAAGCTAGAAATTTCCTACCGAAGCTTAGATGTTTCGGCAGAAGATCTACACACATGTTCACACAAAGATAACCAACTCTGGGAAATCTAAAAGATGAAGTACGACATAAGTCAAAAAATTTAAACAAGAGCAGTAACAATAAAGTCAAATGAAGAGGAACTTACCAAGAGTATTGGTTCTATTAAAGAACAATAATGACCCACCAAGTCAGGAATAGAGGAAGGCTGGTGCATGGAGGTAAAAGATGAAGAATGCAGAATAGATCGAACTATCTCTTCCATATTATCTAAGGATGCAGGTGAGGGTGACCTAGAAGCAATGAGATTTTTAGAAGGGGACGTAGTCTCTAATGGTTCCGCATTTTCTCAATCGCACTAGGCGAGGTAGAAACAACGATGCGAGAAAGTGGGTCAACCACGGTGGGAGTCCTTTTAGATTGTTCAGAAAGAATTTGAATGGATGGACTCTCCAAAGTTTTTTCAATATTTAAAGACTCCTCCTTCTCTCATCGTGGAGAATCAGGAACTTCAACTATTTTTGCAATCTTTAGATGCAGCTCCACCACCGCCGATTAAACAAATTTCCTCTTGACGTCCAACTTTGTTTTGGTAAGAGCCTGAGAAAAGGATGGCCCATGAGAAGTCGAAGAGGGAGGAGCAGGAGCACAAATGAGATTTTCCACCTGAAGAGTGGCTTAAGAGAATTCAACAGATTATAAGTCAGTGGAATAATTTGAAAAAGCAACACGGTAATAGATAAGTGCAGCATTTACAACTTACCAGAGTGGTCAGGATATATAGTTGATATTAGGGAGAAATTTGTAGGATATCCTAAAGAAAGGAAGCGTTTGCTTTGGGACGTGTGTTGGATCAAAGGGGGTTGGCCGAGAATCCGTTGACCGATTAGCAAGAGAGAGTACTTCTACGAATTTATGAGATTCAACAGCGTTAACCTATTCCCAATTTTTCTTAAAGCTGCAATAAAGGACTCCACTGTTCTCTTATCCTCCTTATTTATCCTTTAGCAATAGCATTTGACAAAAAGTATAGATCAGTAAAGAAAAGTAATTAATGTGCGTGTGTGTATATGTTATTCTAAAATTCAATTTTTTTTATCCAAAATCATTCTTGCTCTAAATGAAAGTTTTATTTTTATACGTCTCAAAACATGCAACAATTAATAACAAAAGAAATGAAGGGACCATGTACATCGCACAACCTTTTTGAAATTCTATTTGTGAAACGTAACCAAATTGACTTCATTAACTCAAATAATATTCAAATTTGTACGCATTTAATTTTTTTATCTATGCATAATAAATAAAATTACTTACCATAAAAATGAAAACGTTCAATTTGGTTTTCCTAAAATGATCTTTTATTTCCATTAAAACATCCTTTCTGTTTAACCCAAAAGATGCGTTTCTTTTATTAAATCTATTAATTGTAGTCAACGTTTTCTTCCCTTCTCATTGAAATATTTCAATTATATTAATTACAGTTACTTATAAAGTTAAATTTCAAAACAGACAACTAAAATGGATGAAAAAATAGAATAACTGTTTCCTTTAGTCATTTAAGCACATTTATAAATTTGTTGCTTATACAGTAGAGAAATAAATAACTTACTTAAATAAATTATTTTTCTACTTTTGTAATCCATCTATATGCTAAAACACAGTTCAAATATACTTATATTTCTTCCTTTAAATCAATCATTCTATTTTTTATCTTAATGAAATTAAAACTACTGTTAACTCCACTTTTTCAGCAAGGCCGTGATATCAAAAACCGACCGAGAAGCGAATGATAGTTCATCTCGAAGGATGGTCAACTCAACCCCCCAACAAAGCAAGTTCTGTTGAATGTATTTTCAGATAAGATCCCCTACGGAGGGGGGGTCCAGGGGGGGTGCCAACCCCCTAAGGTGGGGGTGCGGGGGCAACGCCCCCGCCTACGGTGTTCGACCTGACCGGTCAGGTCGCAGGGGTCCAGGGGGCAGCGCCCCCGGCGGGGTGCGGGGCAGCGCCCCGACCAAAACGGTATACGACTTAAAGAATGAAGCGACCTATCTTCTATTCGAGGCCAGCAACCTAACTGCTCAAGAAGTGGGCGACTCAATAAGTGGCGACTCAAGAGGTGGCACCGACTTAAGGAGTTAAAGGGTCAACCGACTTAACGAGATAAGCGGGTGCCGACCTAGTAACATAGCATGGAATGCCGACCTAAGGCTAAAAGGGATGCCGACCTAAGGCCTGATGGGATGCCGACCTAAAGGTGCTACCGACCTAAGGCTTGAAGGGATGACGACTTAACTGCTTAACCTTACGAAGCATGCCGACCCAAATGATACCGACCTAAGGCATGAAGGGATGCCGGTCTAACGAGGCTATGCCGACCTAAGGAGAGTTCCGACCTAGTATGGAAGCCGACCTAGTACTTTACAAGGTCTACGACCTAAGGCAGCTACCGATCTAGTGCCTTAGAAGGATTACCGATCTAACGAGTTAGAAGAGGTACCGATAAAACGCTCAGAAGGGGGGTTCCGACCCAGCATGTATGCTGACCTATTTACTCGAACTAATGGACGACCTAAATGCTAAAAGTAAAGTGGTTCATACTTATCTCGGCAACGACCTAGAGCTTAACCTATCTCAGCCCCGACCTAGGACTTCAACCTAAAACCGGAGACCTCGCATTAGAAAAGGAAAGTAACCTGCGACCTAGCCTAACCCGAGCTGACCTACGACCCAATTTTAGACCGGTCTAAAGTTGCGACCTAACTCCGAGCAGAGCCTATAAATACGCAACCACGTATAACATTGAGAGGACTTTTGGGGGCCATGACTTTCTTGAAGAGAACGACACCCTGCTACTTCTGAATTCAAGCAATATAACGAACTCCGAGAAAGGATCTACATCATTCATCATGAATTCAAGAGATTGCTTTTCATCGAAGTTTGAGCTATTCGTCAAAATGTGTTGTAATCAAAGTGTTTTGTAAAGAATTGTAATCAAATCAGTAATAAAGGAGATAAAGTGGATGTAGGCTTGATTATAAGCTGAACCACTATAAATATTGTGTCTTTTACTGCTTTTCTGCTAGTTTTCTGCTTGTTTCTAATTCCCGTACAAACGGGTGGTGCTTTCACAATCACATCCTATACACCAGGGTGTTAGCGTTCAAATTTTAGCGTTAACATTTTGGTGCTTTCACTGAGAATTGAACTCAGGAATACTTTCACCATTGCTTCGCGAAAGTTTGTTGAAAGAATCTCTCTAAAGACTAGAAGTTTATCCGAGATAATGGCTACTGGAAGACAGCTTAGATCTGATAGATCCGGTGATGCTCATGAAAATACTACCACTTCTCTTGCTCCAAATGAAGCAGCTCCGAGTGTTGGAATTACGCGAGCAGAATTGGACGCCGTAGTTTTGGGATTGAATCAGCAATTGAATGCTCAAAATGCGCAGTTGGAAGCCCAGAATGCCCAGAATGCCTTGATTATGGATAGGTTAAACGCCCTACTTGAGGCAAATCACCAACGACAGGATAATGAAACAATCTACGCTGAAGATGCCCGAGACCCCCAAGAGAAAGGTATTCCTCAAAAAGCAGACAACACCACTGCGAGGGGACCTTCCCAAGCTGAAGGTTCAAGGCCACAACCAACTTTTCGCGAATATTTGCCCAGGCAAACTTCCGAAAGAACAACGGACGCGAACGTCTGCCCAGCAAGACCTCTGAACGATGAGGAGTACCTATCAGGGATGGTTCGCTCGATTATGAAAGAAAGCACGCAAAGGCAAGAGGATGAAAACGATTGGGGGTTTGCTCCAAGTAAGACACCGTTTACCGAAAAAATCTTGAAGGCAGAGTTTCCAAGGAAATTTGTACCTCCTACTATCCCAGCCTATCGAGGTACAAGTGACCCTAATCAATTCCTGTACAAGTACGATTGGCATATGACCGGGGCAAGAGCAACAGATGAGATCAAGTGTCGTTACTTTCCGGTATACTTAGAGGGAGTGGCCTTGCTTTGGTTCACAAAGCTGCCAGTTAGATCTGTGGATCAATTCTCTGACCTAGCACGAAAGTTCAAGGATCAGTTCAGGCTATATGCTACAAAAGCCAAGGATATAATGTCACTCTCTAGTCTAGAACAAAACCCCGGAGAATCTACCAGATCATTCTTAAACCGTTTCAATATAGCCCTAGCTGAAGTCGAGAACGCAGAGCCAAGGATGGTTTTGACTTATCTAATGCGGGCTATCGATAAATCGAGTGAATTCGGTAAATGGCTAAAAATGAAGGAGCCAAACTCACTTGAGAAATTCTATAAGAAGGCTGATGAATTTATGCGTTTGGAAAGCTTTCCTGCGACATCAAGAGCAATCGAGGCCGAAATTTTGAATGTCGGTGTTACTTCTGATAAAAGGGAACCTAGAGGACAGAAGAGGAAGAACGATGGTGGAAAAAAGCAGAGAGACTTGAAGAAAGCTCGCCGCTTTAAACCTTCAGACTTTACTCTCTTAACTGATACTCTGGAGAACATCTTTCTCGCAACCAAGGATGCTTTTGATTATCCTAAGCCACCTGAGTTGAAGGTTGGGAAAAATGCTATGCATAATGGGAAGTTCTGTGAGTTCCACAACCAACCTGGTCATGACACCAATGAATGTCGTCATTTAAGGAATTTGATTGAAGAACTATTGAGACAGAATAAACTTCAGCAATATGTCAAAAGAGACAGGAATGACCCATCCTCATCCACTCAGGGGAGGCCCTCACCCGACAGGCAGGAATCATGATGGGATGGAAGGATACGCTCATGCTCTAAGAAAAGCCCCGAAGGGAGAGAATGTTCCTGTTCTCACACCGGAGATTCGATCCCGAGAAGCTTGGGACAGCAATGATTTGCATCCATGTTTTACTTTAAGGCTTTGTTACAAATTGTAAAAGAATGATGGATTTATCATTCTCATATTAAAAGTCATTGTAAAAAACATTGCAAATGAAATATAGGAACTATAAATCTTGTGTTTTCTACTACTATAAAAGACCTGTTTCATTTCGATATGCCAAATATCTTGAATATATTGCTAAAATGTCGATTTAATATTGCAGGCAATCAAAGCAAAGCTTACCTAGTCAGCACATCGCAAAGCAAAGCGATTCCTATGAGTCATTGAGCAAATAAATGTCAAGCCAGAAAAGGTTCCAAATGGAATTCCTGCATAAGAAATGTTCCTCATGAACAGTTGATACAACCAAAAGGGCACCTTCCCAACGCGAAGGTTTCAGGCCCTTGCTAACCAACAAAGATCGTTTGTGCAAACAGACATCTAGTCGGGTAGTTTGGGTCTGCCCTATGGATTCACTTAACAATGAGGAGCATTTCTCTGGAAAAGAAAAGAACATGGCTGTGGAAATGATAACGAGGAATCGCTAAGGAGCAGATGGTGAAAAGGCATGGGCAAGCAGACAGAAAACACACAAGCCCTCTTCAGGGGCACAAGTCCTCCAATGAGGCACACTTCCCAAGTTTGAAGTGCAAACTAAAGTCCTCCAATGAGGCACACTTCCCAAGTTTGAAGTGCAAACTAAAGTCCTCCAATGAGGCACACTTCCCAAGTTTGAAGTGCAAACTAAAGTCCTCCAATGAGGCACACTTCCCAAGTTTGAAGTGCAAACTAAAGTCCTCCAATGAGGCACACTTCCCAAGTTTGAAGTGCAAACTAAAGTCCTCCAATGAGGCACACTTCCCAAGTTTGAAGTGCAAACTAAAGTCCTCCAATGAGGCACACTTCCCAAGTTTGAAGTGCAAACTAAAGCCCTCCAATGAGGCACGCTTCCCATGTTTGAAGCTTAAACTAAAGCCCTACTCAAAGGCACAACCCTTCAGAGGATAAAGACCTCTTCGGGGGCACATTTCACCAGAGCTGAAGTGCAAGCTCTTCGGAGGCCCACTCCTCCAGAGTTGAAATGTCAAATCAAAGCCCTCTAGCGAGGCGCAATAAAAAAAAACAAAACAAAAAAAACAAAAAAAAAAAAAAAAAAGGTAAAAAAGGCTTCTCCAATACAAGGCGCACTCTACCAGAGCAAGAATAATATTTCCTCAAAAATGGAAAATTATTCTCTAGAGAAAGAGTGCATGCCTTGTCAAAATGGAAGAGTTATTCTCTAAAGAAAGAGTACAAGTCTTCTAAAAACAGAAGAATTGTTCTCCAAAAATTTCCTCAAAATGGAGAATATTACAATGAGCTGTGGTATGGGGCAATATAATATTGCTACAATAATAAAAGCAGAACCCAAGCAACATACCACAAGCTCACTGCAATATCATGCAAAGAGAATAAAGAAACTTGTATGAAAATGAGGAATAAATACATTCTCAAATACAGACAAAAGTTTCTATAAAATTTGTTATGCACGTGCAGGTTTCAAAAGGCAAAACAATAAGGGTGACCCCACACCATCAAATGGAGTAAAACATTACACCAATAAGGCTTCCGCAATAGGTTCCATTGATGCAAGTTCCTTTGCGAAAGCTGGGGCATCTGAAGTTTCTGCTTGAAAACCAGGGGCATCGTGAAGCTAAGACGACCAAAAGGAGTGCAAAAGTACGAATTAGTGCAAGAATTCATCTTTCAGCAAAAATTCAACACTCCTCTCCTTAACCGTCACAGCGCTTAGTCTTTTAAAAATTGACTTGTGACTGGAATATTCGGAAAGAGGAAGGAAGTGCTGCAAAAGTAAAGAATGAAATTGGTACCGGACAACTTGGATTTTGAAAATCCCAGAAGTGGAAAGATCCAGTTTGCCCCACTACTCTTCTTATCGAAAGGACATTCTATATGAAGAACTGGATATTCAAAAGTAAAGGTGCACGTTTTCTAAAAGCGTGTGAAGTGTTGTGCAAAGCTACTAAAATAACAAGTAATTAAAGCAATACTTGAAATAATACTGGTCGGCATATGTCAATTCAGAAAAATTCGAGGCTTGTTATTTGAAAGTAAGTGCAGTATCAATACAGATAGCAGTTATAACTGTGTAAACTTTGTGTTGATACTTCATTCAAGACAGTTGATTCGCAACACTTCATCAAGACCATACTAATTTGCTTATAGTAAAATACCAGTTCTTTGATCTAATCCATCACTCGATATGGGCAATTGGTGATGAGTATATTCGCCCTATTTTTCTATAAATGTTGCGTTTAACAGGTTGTTAAAATAATCTGTAAAGGGATGCAGCAAGATCAGGTCAGAGTTCCATTGAATCGCATTGGTCAAGTTTAAAAGGCTTCAGGTCGAAAACAATGCAAAGTTGCCTAAGTACAAGCTCAGCAGCTCAGTAGAGCACGAGTTAAGAAGAATCGAAGCACACGACCTAGTCCCTAGGCGTATACTTCGAGGGGCAAGTGTTAACTCCACTTTTTCAGCAAGGCCGTGATATCAAAAACCGACCGAGAAGCGAATGATAGTTCATCTCGAAGGATGGTCAACTCAACCCCCCAACAAAGCAAGTTCTGTTGAATGTATTTTCAGATAAGATCCCCTACGGAGGGGGGGTCCAGGGGGGTGCCAACCCCCCAAGGTGGGGGTGCGGGGGCAACGCCCCCGCCTACGGTGTTCGACCTGACCGGTCAGGTCGCAGGGGTCCAGGGGGCAGCGCCCCCGGCGGGGTGCGAGGCAGCGCCCCGACCAAAACGGTATACGACTTAAAGAATGAAGCGACCTATCTTCTATTCGAGGCCAGCAACCTAACTGCTCAAGAAGTGGGCGACTCAATAAGTGGCGACTCAAGAGGTGGCACCGACTTAAGGAGTTAAAGGGTCAACCGACTTAACGAGATAAGCGGGTGCCGACCTAGTAACATAGCATGGAATGCCGACCTAAGGCTAAAAGGGATGCCGACCTAAGGCCTGATGGGATGCCGACCTAAAGGTGCTACCGACCTAAGGCTTGAAGGGATGACGACTTAACTGCTTAACCTTACGAAGCATGCCGACCCAAATGATACCGACCTAAGGCATGAAGGGATGCCGGTCTAACGAGGCTATGCCGACCTAAGGAGAGTTCCGACCTAGTATGGAAGCCGACCTAGTACTTTACAAGGTCTACGACCTAAGGCAGCTACCGATCTAGTGCCTTAGAAGGATTACCGATCTAACGAGTTAGAAGAGGTACCGATAAAACGCTCAGAAGGGGGGTTCCGACCCAGCATGTATGCTGACCTATTTACTCGAACTAATGGACGACCTAAATGCTAAAAGTAAAGTGGTTCATACTTATCTCGGCAACGACCTAGAGCTTAACCTATCTCAGCCCCGACCTAGGACTTCAACCTAAAACCGGAGACCTCGCATTAGAAAAGGAAAGTAACCTGCGACCTAGCCTAACCCGGAGCTGACCTACGACCCAATTTTAGACCGGTCTAAAGTTGCGACCTAACTCCGAGCAGAGCCTATAAATACGCAACCACCTATAACATTGAGAGGACTTTTGGGGGCCATGACTTTCTTGAAGAGAACGACACCCTGCTACTTCTGAATTCAAGCAATATAACGAACTCCGAGAAAGGATCTACATCATTCATCATGAATTCAAGAGATTGCTTTTCATCGAAGTTTGAGCTATTCGTCAAAATGTGTTGTAATCAAAGTGTTTTGTAAAGAATTGTAATCAAATCAGTAATAAAGGAGATAAAGTGGATGTAGGCTTGATTATAAGCTGAACCACTATAAATATTGTGTCTTTTACTGCTTTTCTGCTAGTTTTCTGCTTGTTTCTAATTCCCGTACAAACGGGTGGTGCTTTCACAATCACATCCTATACACCAGGGTGTTAGCGTTCAAATTTTAGCGTTAACAACTACATTCACAGTTGAAAGATCCATTTTATTTGATAATAAATGTTCTTTTCATTAAACCAACTTATATTTAAAGATTATCCCATCAAAGAGTCACAGAAATAATACTTCGTACAACCACATCATTTCTTTATCAATTAATTTCATATTATCATTATATTTGAACCAAATTTAAGTGCTTACAATTTGAACGTAATATTTCTCAATGAAATTCTCATTATATTTTTAACATAAAACATATGTTGCACATATCATTAATTAATTACCATTTACTTCTATCTCTTATTAGTGGCAAGATATAATTACTATTACTTACAATGATTAAATCTCAAAACATACCCTAATACAGGGAAGATAATTAATCCAATTGTTTCCTTTGAAATCCAATTTTCTATGTTAAACCCAATATCTGTATACTAATTTAATTCCATCATTTAATTACAAATGTAATAAAACCTGTTCATTATATATTTAAATTCCAAACAAATCCTTTTATTTTGATTTACATTCTTATTATTAAATCAACTATTCCCTTATGCAATTGATTGACATAAGTTTTACACTCACCACTCAACAGTTAACATTTCTTCTTATATAAATTGTAATATTTTAATTACGTTAAATCTCCATTAATTACCAAATAAATTTCTAACCGATTTAATAATAAGAAAATAAATGAAACAATGGTTATACGTTAATAATCTATATCTATTAACTTATTCTTTACAAACAAAAGTTAATAAATTTACGTACAAAATAATTGATTTCATACTCCATATTAAAACCAATTGCAATTAATAACATAAGATTACATCAATTTATACATCATTTATTCTATTCCTTATTAACCTTTATTATTTAAATTGATTGAAATTACGTTAACATAGTATAGTAGTCAATTACATTCAATCAATATTAGCCAATTATATGTTTTTTCTCATTAAGTTATTTGTTTTAAGATTTATCTTAAAGTCAAAATTTCAAATCTAATAAGATTCAATTTAATAAATCATAAATTTTAATTTATGACAATACTAAAGCACAAAACCTTATTAAATTTAATATTTTTAATTATCAAAATATGGGTTGTTACAGTCTCCCCCACTCAAAACTTTTCGTCCTCGAAAAGGAACAAGAAGGAATCGAGGAGTTTGAAATATTTTATTTAAAATGATCAATTTATAAAGAATTTAACTTAAGTATTTAAATTTAATATAAATTTGAAAATAACTCCATTCGGTTATTGAATAAAAATTTAAGTTTTTTGGTATTTGCCCTTGAAGAGAAATGAAATATTTCAACATATCTAAAAATTTAGTTAAAACATTTAACCTCATTCACTTAGTAAATATAAGATATATTTATAACATCCTCAAAGCATTATGCAAAGATTTTTCAAAAGTATAAAACAATGTTAGAAATTTATATCAAACATTATAATAAGCTTTAAAATACAGTTCCTTAAATCTAAAAAATTTATTAGACTCATTATTTTTAAAATAAGTATAAACTCAATATTATTAAACTGAAACTAATAGTATGCTCAAATCTTACATTAAATTTCTAAATCAAAGTATAAAATTTCATACCTTCATAATTAATTTAAACACTTGTTTCAAAATGAATATTCTAATACAAAATTTAAATAGTAAATAAACCTATAAACTTTACTATTTGTACTTTGAAATCAAGTAAATATTTCAAACTATACTTCCAACATAGGGATTCAAATTTATTTGTCAAGTATATTGCTATAAATAAACTTCGCAAATCAAATTTTTCCCATTTATATAATATATTTAAATTCTACATTCAAAGAAACTTATATAAATTTTACTTGCAATATTCATTTGAAAGCTTCATTTGCAATTCAATTATCTTTAGTACTTTAAAAATTTCAAAACCCATTTGTAAAATTTCCTGCTTCCTTTATAAGTAACATTTATATGTTTAAATGACACCTTTATAAACATATGAAAACTATTTGGAAACAGTTATTCACATCATTAGTTATATTTACAAGGAAGTTATTTGAAAGCATTAAATCCATAATCCATAAATTTAATAATTTACCTCAAGACACTTTGCAAACATTATTAATAAATCAATAATCATTTGCTTTAAATATTTTTATTTAATTAATAACTTCCAAAATATTTATAATTTTCTATTAAACCATGTAGTATATAAATAAAAAATATTTTAACGGTTATATTCAAAAAGGAAAGGAAGGTAGATTCTGGAAACAGAATATAGGAGAACAACTAAAGCTGAGCAGATAAGGCAGATTCAAAAGAATAGTATCGGGTACGAATCGTTAAATCAAACCATAAAATTTTAAATTTCAAATATTAATTCAAAATTTCTTTGTTGGGAAAAAAACTTTTATAATAAATACCTTTATAATAATACTTTTATAATAAAATACTATTATATCGAAATATATTTTCCTTTCTAAAATACTTTTATAGCTCGATGTTTCAACAAGTTTATCCTCGTTCTTGCAGACTCTGGCCATTCGTTGATCAGGCGCAAAGCTAGAATTCTTCAAGTACTTAGTAGACTTGTTTCAACACCCAGTGAAAATACTTGACAAACCTTTAAAACAGATATGGAAAGTACAATCCAAACAAAACAACCAAACCAAAACCTTTGTCTGACCATGGTTCGCAGTTACACAATGGTTACGCCTGGATCCCCCAGGAAACAATCCATATCTGTAAGCTTTCTCAGCCCTGCGAGTTACGCCAGGATGACTAGTAGAGTGCAAGATACACAATGGTTACGCCTGGGTCCCCCAGGAAACAATCCGTACCCCTAGGCTGTCTCAGCCAGGCAGTTTCGCTACTATTCGTGACCTACACAGATTGCAGGATACACAATGGTTACGCTTGGATCCCCCAGGAAATAATCCATACCCCTAGGCTAGACTCAGCCATGCAATTGCGCTATGCAGTCGCGAGAGAAAAAAAACCATGGGTTACGCCACGGTGGGAACACTCGAGTATTACATCCGGAAAACCAAAAATCGGAGAGAATAATATCAATAGAATGAATCCACGATGTGGCCACAAAGCGGATATCAAGCAGAAGGCACTTTCCATATCTTTACTTCGAAAATATATATCATACGGTACCTTTTCAAATCACTTTCAAATATCGTACTTATATAAAGTCCATATATATAGGATTCCATTTTTCCCAAATCGAATACTTTCCAAATCAATAGTAGATAAAATCATACTTATATAGACTTCGATTATATAAAATCTCTTTCCAAATTGAGTACCTTTCAAATCAATAGATTTCAAATCAACTTCATACTCATACAATCCATTTTATATAAGTTCGACCACTCCCAAATCAATAGGTTCTCAAATTTCAAATCCTTTCAATATCAATTCAGTTTCAAAATCATATATGATTTCACCAAATTTTCTTCCAAATTAAATATATAAATTTCAAAGTTCCCAAAATAATAGGTTTATAAAATTATCCCATTTTCCAAATTAAAATAATTCAAGTCAAACAAATTCATTTCCAAAATCACCATATAAGTACTGGTTTTTAATTTCAATTTAATTTCAAAACCAAATATTTTCCCAAAATCAATTATACTCAAAATGTTTTCCAAATTTGTAATTATCCCTTTTTTTTTAACTTTTAAACTATCTATTTCTATGTGAAATATCCAATTTACCTTTCTAAAAACCATTATTCAACTATTTTTTTTCAAAACATTTCAAAACTAAATTTATATTCTTTAATAAAAATTTTATACTCTTCGAAATTTCTTAGCTTTGAAAATTTAATCTCGATTTGGAAGTGTTCGAACATTCAAAATAGTTAGGGAATCAAATTTTCAATTCAAGAGTTGAAAATCAACAATAAATCAATAAATCAATTATTAAATCCGAAACTCGAGGACTGAACACCGGTCTAATTTTAAATTGTTTCAAATATATACTTATATCTTTCTAAAATATCAAATTATACTTCGGAATTTGAAACCAAAAACGGTTTTACAAAATCACTTGCATAGCAAAGCTATTAAAGTGGCCTCTTCCCCACTCTGAAACTCGAAAATCAATGTCGAAGATGCGTGCACTCATCACCGAAATTATTTTCCAGTGACATAAGTGAGTTCTGGACTTCTATTTTCTTGAAAACTTCTTTGAAAGTTCTTCAAAATTGTTGGAATTCATTTGAACTCATTTGAAACATTTCTTATTGGGAAAAATACTTTTAAATAGTATTATTTTTATATATTTTCCAAAATCTTAAAACCAATTTCAAAATACCGGAATTCAATTCTCGAATTTCAAAATTAACTCTTCAGTTATAAATCATTTTTATATAAGTCAATTTCTTATAATTTTTCAAAATTTCAAATCCTTTCAAAACCTTTTTATATAGAATAACATTTCTTATTTGCTTTATATATATAGGTATATAATCCTTATCGAAAACATTTTCACTTTTATATATATAAAAAAAATCATAGTTATCAAAATAAAATAGAACAAGATAGTTTGTATAAGAAAAATAAAAGAAATAGTTTTGTAAAAATGGTTTTAAATCAATAGTAATTTTGCATAAAAGAAAATTCCAATTTAAATTATGAAGATATCCAACCCTACAACTTTCAATTTCAGCGCCAAAGCATATCAATAATATTAGAACATAAGATGTACGTATGTCATTATTTTGCAAAATCACATTCGATCGCTCGCTCGATCACACAAGTTCGCTTTCGAACTAGTATTGTCCATTCAACTTCCCTAATGCGGACTTCGATATGGTTTCTTGACTAGAAACTATCATTCTCCTTGCATAGTCATATACTATGATAGAGAATTCTAGAATCAAACCAAAAATTCCATATCAAATATTCGCCATCAAGAATCGAATGAAAAATCCTAACACGAAATGATGTAATTCACATGGAACTTGTGTACTAAAATCCGGATCATATTAATTATGCAAATAAAATAACATACGCACAACTTGCGTATTTATTCCAATTTGATTCATTACAATTACATTTCAATCAAATTCATTTTTTTAATCTCATTGATCAACACAAATATCACTTCATACTTTAATATTTATTTCGTAGAATTTTTCCATTTAATATAAAACATTAATATATTCATTCTCATAATATTGCTTATATTTCTCTTCAATTTAAATTACATTCATTTCACATGTAATATTTCTCATTTAATACTACATTTATTTGCTAATCATTTCATAAGGAATTTTCTTAAGTTCATAACCAATTTATAAAAGCTTAAATTTTTTTATGAACATTATTCGGGCTTAAAGTTATCACAACTTTAATTATAACTATTTATTGCAACATCCATTTATTTCATAAACAATTTTACAAGGCATGACTTTATTTATATTCATTTCATTTTTAGTTCACCTTTACCTTTCACTTTATTTATTACACATTTCATAAATATTAACCAAGTTTACAATTTCAATTTTTAAATATTATTACATTACATGCCAATAATGTATACAATAATTATACTCAACTATAACATATTAACCTTGTTTCACTTACTTTCATATTAAGTTTATCAAATTCAACTGCATAATTCAACACAATTATTAAGTTTCAACTCATGTATTAATTCAGAAGTTTTGACAGTCCAAATATCCAAATATTCCATTTTATTTGAATAGTTGAAACTACCAATCAATAAACAATTAGTTTCACAACAAAACATTTTAATTCCATAAACAAATATCCAAATTATTCATTTTATTCTCTTTAATACAACATTACTAGTCTAGTGTTTAGTCTATTAATTCAATCAACAATAATTAGCCAATGCTTATAAACAGATAAAAACTCAACTAATCAACAATAAATGATAATAACTAAATATTACCATTTCATAAACCAAACACATTACAAATAACTATATCAGTTATAAAAATTTATTCCTTTATATATATCATATAATATTAGGAAAATTATTTTCATTTCAAAACTTATATAAAACATTTTTATAACACTAACAAATACGCGCTCTCGTATATACACTAAGACAACTCATTCTAGGGTATTACTACCCTATCTCTAATGAGTTAACTCCAAACAGGCTAAGGTATGTCCAACCAAAGCTCTGATACCAACTGTAACGATCCACCTTTTTGGACGATTTAAATTGACAATAAACCACACATGTCTGATTCAAACCATTCGAAAGGGAGGATTGTTAATGGGGTAAATAAGAAAATAATAGAAAAGAAGGAAAAATAAAACAGAGAATCTCGCAGCGGAATGACAAAATATAATAATCAAATAAACAGTTCATGAAGCTGTATTACAATTGACATTTGATTATACTTTTACAATTCAAATCAAGATTATACATACATCAGAAAATAAAAATATAATGCAGCTGTGGAATAATAATAATAATAAATAGCAATAATATACTGAATCTTCATCTTCGTCTTCGTCCTCCAGAAAATAAAATGGTCTTAAATACACTGAAAAAGCTCAGACTGACCCTAGCATAATGAAAAACAATACACTCGAGTCAGAACTAAAAATTCTTATGTAAGTCAAATCAATCTCAAATAAAAATATGAGTGCAATGGCTTCAGAGAGGTTATGGGATTTTTCATCTCCTATCAAGTGTACATCGTGAGTGCAGTAATTTACGGGATTTCAAATAATTTGAAATACCAATTTTAACCACTTTATTTAAAATAAATCTGAAGTTTAAATTAATAACATAAATTTTTTAAATAATTCAGTTTTAATAAATAATCCAAATTCAAGAAATTGTATGAGTATATATCATTTCAACCCATAATTTAATTGTCTTAATTATCCAATTCTAAAATGATTCAGAGGACCACTTAAATGATGTCAATAATATAGAAGGTGATAACAGGGACATATTGCAATAAACAAACAACCATACATCCAACATATCAATCAATAAGCATCCATTTCAAACAACATCCAAATCAACCAATATATTTCAATATATAATAGTTATCAATATCGGGGTTTAACTATCAATTAGATTCCAATATAAAATTAAATGTCAATTCAGATTCAATATCAATTCAAATGTGAACTTAAATCAACAAATTTAAAATAAAATAAAATTATATATCACATCATATATTTTATTTAACTTGCAATGTAATTTTTAGTATTGCGTGAGTGGATTGAATCACTTACCTTTTTGCTTTCCCTTTTCTAGCCAGATTTGGATCTGCAACTACTTTCTCATTTTATTTTGTTTCCTTGCTATCTTAATCTTTTTTTTATAGAAAGTTTTGAAGAGAAGATTGTATAAATCTGGATTTGAAGAAAAAGACATGGAAAGAAGAGAAGGTTTAAAAGAGAAAAAAATTAAATAAGAAGATGAATTAAAAAAAGAAAAGGAAGCTTTGAAAAAGAAGAAGAAGATTTGAAGAAGAATAAAAAAAAGCATAAAAATGAAGCAAAAAAAAAGAGAAGAAGGAGATTTAAAAAGAAAAAAAATGAAAAGGGAATGAGGAAGGTGAAGAGTGAAAAGAAATGAGATGAAAATTTTATTTGGAAAAATGAAGCTACAGAAGATGAGATTAGAAATGAGGCTACAGGAATGAAGATGGAAAAAAAATGAAAAGCTAATAAGGTATATATAAACAAACTAGGAATTGAAATAAAGTAAAAATATGAATAGCCCTAAAATGTAGTATTGAAAGTTGTAAACTAAAGGAATAAATATATCAATAAAGATAAAAATAAATCTTCCGTTTCAAATTTGAAGCTTCCAGAATTGCGAATGAAAGGAAGCTACAAGAACTAATGATGCATAAGCAAAATAAACTTTTGAAACGGAAAATAGTAAGTGCTAATTAGATGGCATGCATATTAATTTGGATGTTCGCATTAAAAACGAAAAAAAAAACATAAATGGAAAAAAACTTCAGGTAAAGCATTTAAAAAGAGCAAACGAATAAAGGAGAAACAAATGAAAAGAATTTGGAAATTATTAATTATAAATAAATCAAATGAAGCAACCATTAATTTATAAGAAATGAATGAGTAGCTTAATTATTAGACTACTTGAAAACGAAAAGAGAGAGATTGCAAGGTGATAATAAATGTAAAGTAAATGAAGGGACCGCCTATTTCCTATAAACAAACCTTTTGGGTCCACATTCCAAAACTTGCTCCAATTAATTTATATCAATAAACCCAAATATACTTATATTTACATTATTTAATTCCATAATAAAACATTCGTTTTATGCTAATATATGTGCACACTACATTAACTCAATCAATCAATTAACAATCAACCAATCAATTAATCAAACATTCAATATATTTATTTATTTACGTTACTCAAACAAATTTTATTGATTAATAAATATATATCAACTTATGCACTATAAAAATGATTTACTTTACTTTTTAATTATTGTAATGGTCGCATTAATGCAACCCATTTATAAATTTTAACCATATATAAAATGGAAAAATGAATATAAACTTATGTAATCAATGTACAACTGTAAAAAAAAAAGTAATTTCTAATTGATTCCACGATATTTACACAACCATGAACCCTCTGATATATTTAAAAGTTTGAATATTAATGTGCGTGTGTGTATATATTATTCTAAAATTCAATTTTTTTATCCAAAATCATTCTTGCTCAAAATGAAAGTTTTATTTTTATACGTCTCAAAACATGCAACAATTAATAACAAAAGAAATGAAGGGACCATGTACATCGCACAACCTTTTTGAAATTCAATTTGTGAAACCTAACCAAATTGACTTCATTAACTCAAATAATATTCAAATTTTTACGCATTTAATTTTTTTTATTGATGCATAATAAATAAAATTACTTACCATAAAAATGAAAACGTTCAATTTGGTTTTCCCAAAATGATCTTTTATTTCCATTAAAACATCCTTTCTGTTTAACCCAAAAGATGCATTTCTTTTATTAAATCTATTAATTGCAGTCAACGTTTTCTTCCCTTCTCATTGAAATATTTCAATTATATTAATTACAGTTACTTATAAAGTTAAATTTCAAAACAGACAACTAAAATGGATGAAAAAATAGAATAATTGTTTCCTTTAGTCATTTAAGCACATTTATAAATTTGTTGCTTATACAGTAGAGAAATAAATAACTTACTTAAATAAATTATTTTTCCACTTTTGTAATCCATCTATATGCTAAAACACAGTTCAAATATACTTATATTTCTTCCTTTAAATCAATCATTCTATTCTTTATCTTAATGAAATTAAAACTACATTCACAAATGAAATATCCATTTTATTTGATAATAAATGTTCTTTTCATTAAACCAACTTATGTTTAAAGATTATCCCATTAAAGAGTCACAGAAATAATACTTCGTACAACCACATCATTTCTTTATCAATTAATTTCATATTATCATTATATTTGTACCAAATTTAAGTGCTTACAATTTGAACGTAATATTTCTCAATGAAATTCTCATTATATTTTTAACATAAAACATATGTTGCACATATCATTAATTAATTACCATTTACTTCTATCTCTTATTAATGGAAAAATATAATTACTATTACTTACAATGATTAAATCTCAAAGCATACCCTAATACAGGGAAGATAATTAATCCAATTGTTTCCTTTAAAATCCAATTTTCTATGTTAAACCCAATATCTGTATACTAATTTAATTCCATCATTTAATTACAAATGTAATAAAACCTGTTCATTATATATTTAAATTCCAAACAAATCCTTTTATTTTGATTTACATTCTTATTATTAAATCAACTATTCCCTTATGCAATTGATTGACATAAGTTTTACACTTACCACTCAACAGTTAACATTTCTTCTTATATAAATTGTAATATTTTAATTACGTTAATTCTCCATTAATTACCAAATAAATTTCTAACCGATTTAATAATAATAAAATAAATGAAACAATGGTTATACATTAATAATCTATATCTATTAACTTATTCTTTACAAACAAAAGTTAATAAATTTACGTACAAAATAATTGATTTCATACTCCATATTAAAACCAATTGCAATTAATAACATAAGATTACATCAATTTATACATCATTTATTCAATTCCTTATTAAACTTTATTATTTAAATTGATTGAAATTACGTTAACATAGTATAGTAGTCAATTACATTCAATCAATATTAGCCAATTATATGTTTTTTCTCATTAAGTTATTTGTTTTAAGATTTATCTTAAAGTCAAAATTTCAAATCTAATAAGATTCAATTTAATAAACCATAAATTTTAATTTATGACAATATTAAAGCCCAAAACCTTATTAAATTTAATATTTTTAATTATCAAAATATGGGTTGTTACATTTGTACTTACACAAATGTGAATTGACTCCATTTGAATGTGTAGAACTATTATGTGATGTTATAACTGCCTGTGATCATTCATATATGATGTTAAACCTATTAAATCACCTATCATATCATCTGTTACTGTTATATATTGCTATTATGTTTATTTATATATGTTTATCACACTGCAAGTTCCCTGTTGATTAGAATCACTATGGGTTGAAATGATACTTACTCGAACGGACTTTAGAATGGGGAAAAATCGTTATAGGCCGAAATGATAGGCATGAACGGTTTTTATTTATTTTATTTTAACTTGTGATTGCGAGTTTGAAATGATAGGACCCAGATTTTTCTTTTTAAACTGCGGATTGAAATGATATATATCCGTATCACTTGACCTAGGTTAGAAAACTATATACAGGCCCGTTGTTATATTTTATAAAGTATTTTGAATATTTGAAATATTTTTAAAAGTGAAAATTTATGAAATTTGATTTAAATTGGGTTTTAATGTTTAAATAAAGAAATTTTGGATTTTTAAAAGTTAAAAATGTAAATCAAATGAATGGTAAAAAGTGAATTTTTGAAATATAACTTAAATTTGGAAATTTGGACTTTGGCTTTTAAAGTGACATTTAAGTTATATAAATAAAATTTTACGTGATTTAAATGTAAATTTATGATAATTTGATTTAAAAAGATTTTAAAGTATTTTAAATAAAGGATTTATGATTTTTGTATAAGTGGAAAATGTTAAATAAATAAATGGTTAAGTTGTATTATTGAAATATAACTTAAAGTCTGGAAATTTGGATTTTGGTTAAAAATGATATTTAGGTTATATAAATAAAAATAGAAATTTAATTATATTGGAAAATGGTAAATATGATAATTTGATTTAAATTTGAATTTAAGTGATTTATTAAAGTATTATTGATTTTTCTATGAATTTAAGTGGTAGAATAAATGAATGTTTAAAGGTGAAATTTTAAAATATAACTTGACTGGGAAAGGAGAATTTGGTTTCAATTAGAGGTTTAAGTTAATTAAATAAAATTGGAAATTTAGTTTATTATGTGTAATGGAAATAAAATATAAGTGTTAAATTTATTTGTTAAAAATGTGAAGAAAAGAAATGATACCCTTGAATTTGTTAAGTGAAATTTGTTGGAAATTTGGATTTTTCTGTAATTGTTACTTTATAAAAATCATAAATTAAAAGAGTATTTTTAATGAATATTTTTAATGTTAAATTTTGATTATAAATGTTTGAAGAGTTTAAAAATGAAGTTATTTATTTGCTGGAAATACACTAAAATCTAGAATTCACTTTTAATAGCATTCA
The DNA here is from genome assembly GCA_030765085.1 of Allium cepa. Lineage (NCBI taxonomy): Eukaryota > Viridiplantae > Streptophyta > Magnoliopsida > Asparagales > Amaryllidaceae > Allium > Allium cepa. The sequence goes on along the minus strand of CM060938.1, from coordinate 906,235,414 downwards.
GAAATGCTATGGTTTCTGAATTGAACTAAAACTGAGTATAAGAGCTATTATAGCATTTTTTGGAATGCTATAGTTGCTGTAGTTGAACTTATAGGCTAAAATTGAACTCATGCCTATTACAGCAGTTCTGTAATTGTTGTAGGAGTCTGCTATCTTTGCTGAAACTAATAAAAATCTTTAATTTGAAACCTGAGCTATTACAGCATTTCTGGAAATGCTGTCTTAGCTGAATTGAACTAATTTTCAACAAAAACTGAGTTTTAATAGCAGTTTTAAATGCTGTCTTTGCTGAATAAAAATGTTTTCGAGTAAAACTTATAATAGTTTTTCCATATGCTGTGAAAGGCTGAAATTTTCAATGTTTATGGTTTTTAACTTAGTAAATGAGCTCAGAATGATTTGAAACTTTGAATTGATACGAAAGTTTAATAATTACACTTTAAAATGGTTTAAATGAATTATTTTGATTTAAATATAAACTATTTAAAAAGTGGCTTGAAATGATAATAAATGAATGATATCTTTGAATTTAAAAGATATTTAAAGTTGAATATTTGGTTTTGAACTTATATAATGATTTGAAACTAAATTTTTGAAAAATATGATATTTTGATATTAAAATGATTAGAAAATAAAGTTTTTAAAGATATGATATTTTGATATTATAATGATTTGAAAATGAAGTTATGAAAGATATGATATTTTGATATTGAAATGATTTGAAAATGAAGTTTTGGAAGATATGATATTTATGTATTAAAAATGATTTGAAAGGAAATTTTGAAAGGATATGATAATTCAATATATTGAAAAGGTTTGGAAATGATTTAATCTTTATCTTGATAAAGATTTGGATTAAAAATGATATTTTAGTTTGAAGTATAAAATATTATTTTAAAGTTATAACCACGGGTTATAATAACGATTGGTTTCCAAAGAGATCGGGATCAGATATGGGCATACTCTCTGTCGATACCGAAAAGCACTTTGACTAACCGTGTACGCGGTGGAGATTCCAGAATGAAGTAGGATGGTGGCGACGTTCTTGTGGTATGTTACGTGGACCCAACTCCCGTGAGTTGGCATAAGGTGGCTAAAATAGGAGCAGTCTCAGGCCAGGATAGGTCGCACCTCGTAGCGGACGCATTTCTTCGATACCATACTATTACTTTTGATTGTTTGGGCGCACCTCCGATTTTGGGAATGTGTTCCGCGGTGGGCGTATGTGGCTGCTGCGTTACCACCAGCCCGAGTGTCGTAATTGGTATATCTACCCTGGCATTGCCTTGTGTGCCGTGTCACTTATCATATCGAGTCATTACTACGAGTTTCTATTTGTGTCGTACGTATGGAGTATCTTCTCGTAGTCTCCCGGTCAGGAGATATGCAGGTAGTGTATAGACTTCTGGCATTTTACGTGTTAAGGTGGAAAATGTAAAGCCTTAATGCTATTTTAAAGTAAGTTTATTTTATAGATAGACACTATTATAATAGCATAATATTACTACATAGTAAATAGTTTAACTGATCCTTAAAGGATGGGAGGTCCCAAGCATCCTTTAAGTTACTTGTACCTTTACTACAGTTCACTTGAGTTGGTTTACATTGTATAAGTATGTATGTCCTGACTCGAGTGTTTTTATTTATTTACGCTTGGGTCAGCCTGAGTATTCACAGATTTGGATTTCCACTTTCTAGAGATTGGAATCGCTGGAGATTATCTGCTTGTCAAGTTTTATCTATCTCAGTCTGTTGTTCTATTTCAGCTTTTGTATTTGTGAACTTCTATGTATTGAGACTTCTGTTGTACTCTATTTCTTCTGTTGTATCTTATGTAACTCTGATATATTTACATAGTAGCTTCATGAACTACTATTTCTTTTACTTCCGCTGCACTATTATTACTTTGTGTCTCTGATCTGTGATTTTATTTACTGTATATTCAGAGATTTGCTAAATTTTATTTACAACGTGGTATTTTGAGCAATTCAATTCTGGCATGAGTGTCTACCTATACACTTATAATGGATGCGAATGGTTGAAAATATTAGGTTGTTACACTATCTCTTTGCAATTTTCAGAAATTCCTATAACCTAACTTTGGAAATTCATTTCATTTGATAACAGATTGAAGATTCTAGAGGTGTTGTTGAAGAGAAATCAATCTTAGTTTGTTTTAGAGCTTCTCATTTCTATATTTGGGTTTAAAGGTGAGTTCTTGAACTCACATCTATGTCTATAGCTTTCATTGTTGTTAGGTATGAATTCCTAACATCTATTTCATATTCAATTGCTTCTTGATTTGAATTGGTTTGGTGAATTTTCCAATTTTGATATTTTGAAGTCAAAATCTTTAAAGATCCTATCTTTGGTGTTTGGACATGTTTTTGTTGGTGTAGCGAAGAGCCTATAGGGCTGGGTTGTCGATTGACATAAATCCTTAGCATCCATCGCTCGTTCGATCGCTTCAGGTTTGGATTTTGCCCCTTTTGGGCTAGGCTGATGTTTGCCTAGCAAAAAAATCCAGACGTCTGGTTGAAAAATCCAGACGTCTGGTAGGGTTCCCTGGAAAAGGAAAAAAATAGCAAATGCAGAAAAAAATGGCTGAGACAAAATCCATATATTTGGTTAAACCCAACTAGACGTGTGGTCCTGTGCAATTTTTCCTATTTTGGCTGTTTTTGAGTGGATTTCTAATTTTATCGATTTTTGTTGCTCCGGTTAGTTTTTGTCGATTATTATCGACATTAATAACTTCTTTTATGGATTTTGGAAATATCCATTTGATTGGATTTGTTATCGATATTTATGGTTTGAATTCACGTTGTCGAATGTGGATTTTGGTGAAAGATTGTTTTTACAATCATTTCTGTGATTTGTCACTTTTAAATACAAAGGTTTCTATACTAGTAGTAAATACTTAAACTCTTTCACAAAAAACGATTTCAACGTTACTTTTATTACAAAGCTTATTTTTAAAACCGTTTTCTAATCTATTTGTATATACAAACTTTTACCTCATTCGTATGTGAAATCTAATTAAACGACTTAGCAAAACAAGTGGTATAAAATGCTTGCGTTTACTTCGTCGATTAATTCTTGGACTTGTTCGATTGAAATCTCGTGAGAATTTTCGAGTGGAAATCTACAATTTGTTCGTAAATATTTATGTTAAGCCAGTGGTTATTGTAACAACCCAGTATTTTGTAATTATTTTAATTTAATTTTGATTTAACTTTATTTATTTAATTTAGATAATTTTTTTAAAACTTTGATTTTGATGTGAATTATAATTCCAAACATGACTAAATAGAATAATTTTTCCAAAAAGTGAATTTTGGTCAAAATAGTTCAACTTTGACTTTTAACTTAAAAATTTGAAAGTTTGAAAATTTAAATTTTCTATTTTATTATTGAAAGTAAATAAAATTTTAAGAACACTGCTTTTCGTTACGTTGAAATCTGATTTATAATGTGAAAGTTATGCCCTTTTAACTCCTGTGCGTAAATTGCTGTAATTAACAAAATTGTTTATTTTAAATTATATAAATAATATTTTATTTGGTCATGTAATGTTCTAATTTATATTTATATGGGTAAAATAACATGTTATGTATACATTTTGGTTTTAAAACATTTTTGAAAGTGTAATTGACATTTTCCAATGTCAGTTGTATTCTGTTTTTAATTTTTAATTTCTAGTTTCAATTTATTAAAGAAATTCTTTATTTATTTTTGTATTTTTCTTAAGAACTTATTTTCTTCTCATTTCCACTTTATTTTGTTCCTCATTTATTTTATTTAATTGACTTTTAATTTGTTTTGAAGTGAAATAGAAATTTTATAAAGCTAGTGATATTTATTTGTAATTTTCATGTCCTATTTCCAATTTTTAAACAATTTCTTTAATTATTTTTCTACTTTCTCTAAATTTAATTATTTATTTTACTTTAAAAATGTTTTAAAGATTATTTTATTTCAACATTTTGCTTTAGAATATTTTTGAAATGAAGTAGATATTTTTCCAAAGTCAATGGTGATTTATTTCTAATTTCTGGACACTGTTTTGGATTTTTAAGCAATTTCTTTTATTCTTTTTCTATTTTACTTAAATTTTATTATTTATTTTCATTTTATTTCACTATGTTTCGGTTTTTAAAAGTATTTACGGATTTTACTTTTGTTTTAATTGAATTTAAGAAAAAGAAATTTGAAGAGTTTTAAAAAGCTTTGAAACTTAAGTCTTTTCATCTCCTATGTCCTTTCAATTGCCACAAATCCTCATTTACTTCTTTTGGCTGTGTATTACATTGTTTGGCCGTGCTTTTTCTTCTTATTTTTGTACATATTTTGCCTTGTCTTCTCATGCTTGTTGCTAGGCCTCCACTCCATAGCCATGGCCACCACCTCCTACATCTCTTCCCTGTCATCATCACCAGCTACTTCTCTGGTCTTGACTAAGGCCGAGGCCACCATGGTGCCAAAACTCCAAAAAAATGCAACAGTGTCCTTGAACCATGCTAATTTGACCACCACTTGGTCACCACTTCTATTTCCACTACCACCATCACCTTAGGCTGCCACCACCACCTCTGTCCAGACCTCCTCTCACCACTCCAGCCACTGACCTTACCACACTCCACTAGCTGAGCCCAAACACCCCAAGGCCGAGCCCTTTTGTTGACCGAAACCTCCACTATTTGGCTTGCCTCTCCATATTCATGTGATTGTAACTCCTCTGCATGCCATGCCTTATAGCCGTGCACCCCTAGCTCCATACCTGAGCCAAAGCAGGTCCAAACCTGAGCCAAAGCATATCCAAACCTGAACCAAAACATCCCATAAGCCGTGCTAGCAAGTGTAGAAAGCAAGGCAAAAAGTTGTGTATTCAAATTGCTTTTGATTTCAAAGTTATTCAATTTCAATGTTGTGTTGAATTATAATTTTATTCTATTTTGTTTTGGGTTGTAACACAAGATTTTAGCTTGGATTTTCTCTCCACTCAAGTCCGTAGCCTTATCATCGTGCTTTTGATTCTGTTGTGTCATTGGTTTTGTTATCTCCAGCATTTAGAGGTGAGTAAATCTCACCAGACATTTATACTTATACAAATGTGGATTGACACCATTTGAATGTGTGGAACTATTATGTTGTAACGACCCGTAAATTTCGACAATTAAATTATTAGTTAAAACGGGATTATGTAATATAAATTTGTAAAGAAAAATATATATATAAAAGAGATAGAATTTATGCTGGAATGAACGCTAAATGAAAACTTCAGCAACGGTAATTAAATCTTAATTATTGTTAAATTAATGAAAATCCAATGATTGAGATAGTGTAAGATGTATACATGTGTGTAAGTTGAATAAATAAAGGAAATTTAAATTTATAACTAATAATGAATTGTAGAAACGGGTATTTAACTTAATTGTTGAAAGTTAGGTGAAATATCAATAAAGAAATAGCGTAAATTGTCGCACTTGAATAAAATGTAAATTAAAGAAATAAAGACAAAATATAAATTACCTATGTATTAATATATTAATAAGGACTGTAATTGTATGTGAATTAAGGTGGTAATATAGATGGCAGTTGATGGATAACAAATTTAGTGCAAATCCAAATGCAATTGAAACGACTGTTTGGGGTTTATGTAGTGTAAATGGAAATAGTTAAAAGCATTATGATTTCTTAATTAAATATGTTTGTTTAATTGATGCTGAAAGAAACAATATTGGAAAATTTATTTATAAGATATGAATTGCAAATTGTGTAATGAAATTAAATTGTTAAATTGTGGATGTAAACATTGGATAAATTAATGGAAGTGAACTTTTAATGTATGTTGGATAGAACACAAGTGATTGCAATTCGGTAGTATGTATTGAACATAAAGTTCATTCAATTGTGGAGAAAGTTTTAATTAAGAAAAACGTTACTTTAGTAATTATTCATACAGTAACGGAAGAGTGAATATAAATTTATAGTAACGTAAAACGTATTGTAAGGTAATAAGTAAAGGTAGACTTATAAAATAGATTTATGACAATAAATTTTGTAAGTTATTTATTCTATTTGTTGGTTAAGTTTTATTTTTGATCAATTTCAATTAATGCACTAAATTTTGCAGTTAGTGTGGAATATTGATAAGAGAATAAATAAGATGTAACCTAGGGAAAGGTCCATTTTATAATATAATAATTAGTGTGATCTTAGGAATGAATTAGTTGAGGTTTATGCTTTAATTTATGTGTAAAGTTAACAAAATTTCAATTAAATTGAAATCCAGTAATTTATGCAAATAAAAGTCAAGGTCCTACAAGTAATCATATTATTTTGCTTGAAAGTAATAAACTTAAAGTTAATTAAATTTTTATGGCAAAAATTGTATAAGTTACTTATTTGTTTAGTTCATAAAAAAATATAATTCGAAAGCAATTGCAGTAATTGACTAAATTAGTGGTGATTGAATGAAATTCAAGGTATATGAACCAATGAAGTAATACATAATAGATTGAATGGTCTACGAAACTGAAATTATGTAATTGAGTAACTTGTGTTTGTAAACAATAACTTAAATGCAGTTAAAAGTAAACGATGGCGATAAGAATGTGTTGCCCGTTTATTTAGTCTACTAATTGAAATGAGAAATCGATCAGAATTAAATGAACCTTAAATGTTATATAAATAAGAATTAATGCAGTAACTAATATAGTGCAAATAAATTTATGGAACAAATTGTAATATCTTAACTGATGGAAATTAAATATTGCAGGTAATGTAAATTCCATTTATAATACGACTATTTATTGTAAATCAAGATTTTCAATTTATTTGAATAATAAGGATTAAGGTAATTGAGTTAATTGCAATTAAGTAATTTAACGTTTATTATTAAGTTAATTGTAGATTTAGTTGGAGTTGGAAAATATTTAGTTAGGTGGAATTAAAGTTAATTACATAATAAGGTATGAATCCGCTGCTAATTTTATTTATGGAAATGAAAAGAGTACCAAAAACAAGCTTTGTCAGTATATTTAAGTTTAATGTATAATAATAAGTAGTGGTAATAAAAGAAGTTTAAACATCTAAATATTCTGTTAATAGAGAGTGGAGTTTAAATCTAAGAATATTAAGAAGTAGATTTTTGAATACAACATTTGATCCATCCACTTAAAATGTATAGAAAGGATAATCGCTGATTTTTGATTTAACTAGTGCAAACAGAGATTTATCTATTTGGAATTGGAATTTATAAGTGTATAAATAGGAAATAAGTGAAATTTATTTTTAAATATTCATAGATGAAGATTTAGATGAAGTTGAGAATGGTAATGCTTTAAATAGTAGAGACGTACACAAATCAATGTAGGAAATTAAAATAAAGTGTTGTCGAAACGATAAAACGTTTTTTGTGAAAAGGGATGACATAACGAAAAAGGGTAAAGTATTCACTTGAATATAAATTGAAACTTATTTAAGGTATTAATTACAATGGATAGAGATTTTGGGTAACATTGTAAATGATATGTAAGTAATGCAAATGTATGTCAATAGTAAGGGATTAGGATGAATTAAAAAAGTTGTAACATAGGAATTACCTGCCTATTTGTTAATAAAAATTTGAATGGTTAGTAAGTGATAATAGAATAAGTGTACGTTAGTGGAATTGAGGTAACGTTGGTTTTAATGTTGAGAAAATAAATGGGTATAGTAAAGTTTAAGTGGAAATGTAAGTATGTATAGGGGAATGAATTATTGCAGGGAAATATTTGGTAACCATTGCAATAAATGTAAATTAGTGTGCATTAATATGAAATTTAGTAATAGGTGTGAATAACTTAAATCTCTTCATAGGATAAAGAATGATGGAAATAACGTTTATTTAATATATCGGAATTTAATTGATCATAAAAGGTTGATTGCAAATCAAACGAAAAATGCTTAAATGGGAATTAAGTTATTTATTCATTTGGATTTAAAGCATGATTGAAATTATTGGAAACTGAATAAAACGTTTATGTTGATTTAAATTTAGTTGGAAGTAATTAAGATAAATAAAATATGTATAATATGGAATTCAAATATACATAGAAATGTGGATTTTAGTATGTAAACGTAAATCTATTGAGAATGGATAGAAATTTAATCTGTAATTATTACAGTAATTTAGAAATTTAGTTGAAATTGGAGATTTATCTATGTATTTGGAAATTTATGGAATTGTGAATATATATATATGGAAATTTAAATGAAGCATCTAATTATACATGTGTGAATACGCTTAAAATGCAATGTAAATGTTGAGAAAGAAATAATTTAATCCGTAACGTGTATAATTAATATCCTTTTGGGACCACTTCTGTTTGCACGTTAAAATTCGTGCACACCTATCTTTTTTCGATCTATCTATAAATATGCTGTGATAAACCCTAGTCTCCTTTCTATTGTCATTTGGCTGTATGTTCATTTTTTTTCATCTCTTTCTCTTCCTCAATGGTTGCAAAACCTAATCTATCTACAATTCAAATTTTCTAATAAAATTCAAACTCTCCACAAAAATTTCCAGAAAATTTTATGATAAAGTTCTCGAGACACGTAATCTGCTGGTGCAATTCGTTTTCTGTTTGGATATTTGTTTGACCAGAAAAAAAATTCGACGATATGCTGTAGCTTTTAGCTGACGTGGCCATTGAAGTTAAGTGGGTTTTGTTTTATATTATTTTATTTTATTTTTATTTTCAAATCGTTTAAAAAGAATATCTTTTTCATACGTTCTCCGATTCACGTGAAATTTCTTTTGTTAGGATTGTAATTTAGTTCCGGATTTGATGACGCTGGTTTGAATAGATTTGGAGACCGTCAAATTTTTGGGTTTAAATCGGATTGAAATTCGATTTAAATTCCAAAGGTGAGTGTTTTAACCCACTCACAACTTCTAAAAGCTTTTATATTTGTTAAATTAATATTTGATATGAGTAGAAATTTATTTAGAATTGTTTGACGTGTTTTATCCACCATATCTGTTTATTTGCATCTATTTAAATTAACTGTTAATTTAGTTTATTTATCACGTATTAATTGACAGTTAGAATCTATTTAATTGCATATAAACTGCTTGTTAAAAAGTTATAAAATTTATTACTGAATATAAACTGTTAGATTAATAGTTGTTAAAATTAATCTGAATAAAATTGCCAGTTATTACCTGTTTTATATTATCAAATATATATTGTTATTGATTGATATTGATTGATGATTATGATTGGATAATGGATGATGTTGATGAATGGATGTTTTATGTGTATTTCATTAACTGCAAGTTATCATGCATTTTTCATTTCATTTGGGATTTGTGGTTTGAAATGATATAAAACCGCAAAGTTTATTTTTAATTGCGGATTGAAATGATAAATATCCGTATCACTTGACCATAGGATAGAAAATTTTCTACAGGCACCGTCGTCTATATATATAAATTATTTTAAAGGTGATTTCTATGGTTTGGATGTGATACGATTTATAAAATTAAATTTTGATATTTTATAAATATTATTCTTCCATATATATATATATATATATATACATATGGAGTAAATTTTTAATATGAAATGTATATGAATCCCTTTAATAAAAATGGAAATTTTAGGAAAATGGTGTTTGATAATTTATACTATATGTTAAATGTTTAAATTTGGAAATTTTAAGATATGATATTTATAACTGGATTTTTCCAAGATAAGTATAAAATGAATATTCTAGTATAAATTAAATTGAAGAGATATTTAATTGCTAGAAATTGGGAGTTGTTTATGAATTTATGTGAATATTCAAGACTAAACAATAAACATCAAATTTGTTGAAAAAAATTAAATTCCATCTTTAGTTTTGAATATTTATACTCCAAATGATTTATACACATAGAAATTTAAGGGGTTTTAGAACTTAAAGTGATTATGGTTTAAACTTTAATAAAGAGCCATATTTGTAAAGCCATGTAAATTATTTTCTTTACAAAGTAACCATAAAGTTAAATCACTTATTTTATATATTGTTGAATATCCAAACCATTTAGTTTTGAAAGTAATGGTTTTAAAAACTATGGATTTCGAAGTATTATGTTGAAAGTTAATATTCAAATATTTGGTTACAAGGAATTATAAATTTTAAAAGTGGCATAATTTTTGGAAAAGATTTATATTTGGGAAATGATATCATTGATTTGGGTTTTATAAAAATAATATCAAAATGAATCGTTTTGGGTTTTAAAGAAGAAATGATATCGTAATATTATGGTTTTGAAATGGATTATATTCTGGTTTTAAAGTATAAACTATTTTTAAATGACCGCGGTGTTATAATAACGATGGGTTGGCAAAGAGACCGGGATCGGATATGGACATACTCTCTGTCGATACCGAAAACCACTTTGACTAACCGTGTACGCGGTGGAGATTCCAGAATGAAGTAGGTGGTGGCGACGTTTCCTGTAAGGTAAATACGTGGACCCGACTCCCGTGAGTTGGCATAAGGTGGCTAAAACAGGAGCGATTCTCAGGCCAATGAGGTCATTCCTCTAATCGGACCCTCCTCTTCGATATTATACTTTGACTTTGGATTGATTCAGTGGCCACTTTTACTTTGATTTTGGGGAGTTAGTCCGAGGTGGGCGGTAACTACGGCTACGCGTTTCCACCAGCCTGGATAGCAATTGGTATATCTACCCTGGCATTGCCTAGTTGTGCCGTGTCACCTACCATACCGAGCCTTTACTACGAGTTTCTATTTGTGTCGTACCTATGGAGTATCCTCTGGTAGCTTCCCGATCAGGAGGTATTACGGTACTGTATAGACTATTAGCATTTTACGTGTTAAGGTGGAAAATGTAAATCCTTAACGCTATTTAAAAGTAAGTTTATTTTACAATTAGACACTATTATAATAGCGCAATATACTACATAGTAAATAGTTTAACGGATCCTTAGGAGATGTAGATCCCGAGCATCTCTTGAGTTACTGCGCTCATATTTATTTCTGTTAATTTAACTCACATAAGATCTTTTAGTTCTGACTCGAGTGTTTTGTCTTTTCAATTCGCTCGGGTCAGTCCGAGTGTTTCAGGATTTGAAGTTTAGCTCTGGAGAACGAAGACGAAGATTTGTAGTATTACTATTATTATTTATCTAGTGCACTACACACTGTTCCGCTGCATTGTTATTGGTATGTGTAACTCTGATATGTATTATATAAATGTTTGCAAACAGTTTTATAAACTGTATATTTTCTTATTATATTTTATCCTTCTGCCGTGAGATTCTATTTGTTTATTTCTTCTCTGTTTTTTCTTATTTACCCCATAACAAATCCGCCCTTCCGTATGGTTTGAATCGGCATGTGTGTTGGTTTAAAGTGTGCGAAAAGGCGGGATGTTACAGTTGGTATCAGAGCTTTGGTTTAGCGATAAACCTTGGCTTTGTGGGGTTTGACTCTTTGATAATAGGGTAGTAATACCCTATGGGAGTCGCTGAGTGTATATATATGAGAGAGCGTACTTGTTAGTTTTATAAAAGGTTTTTATATTGTGTTAACCTGTTCCGTTTTGTATTTATAAATTCCGGTTGATGCATGGGACGCTGTGACATCAATAGGGGTTTCTAAACACTTAATAGGACAGACCGACATAATATTTGTTTTATTATAGGCAAATGAAATAATTTTGCCTAATCTATTTTCTATATATAAAATAAAATTTTCAAATTATATCTATATTTGGTTGCTATAGATTGGTTGTTAGGAAATAATAATTGAAATAAAATTTAAGAAAATAGATAAATGAATTTAGAAATTTAGAACTCAAGTTCCGGGGTTTTGAAAATTCTTTCGAACAAATTTTGGAATATAATAATATTATTTATAAGTATTTTCTGATATAATATTTCAATATAATTCGGAAGAATTGTTTTAAAGGAAGATTTTGGAAAATAAGTTTGTACTTCCCTCTCTGTCGCTGGAAAATAAATTTCGGTGATGAGTGCACGCATCATCGACATCCATTTTCGAGTTTCGAAGAGGAAAGGCCACTGTAGAAATTTACTGCAAAATTGTTTAAGAGAACTTTATCGTTTGATTATAATTAAAGTTATAAAAGTAAAAAGAATATGTCTATCTACTATTTTGAACAATTTGGAATTAAACCCGGTATTTGGTTCTTAAAATTCCAGTTAATTAATAGTTCAATTTAGTATAGAAAATGTGAACCTTTAATTAAAGAAAATTTAATATCATAGGAAGATAAGAAATGTAAATAAACAATTGTAAACATTAGTAAATGAATTAGTAAACTTCTTTATTTATAAGAATTAATGTTATAAGGTAGCAAATTTAGTGTAATTAAATTTTTACTATTATTAAATATAATTGTAACGCAAACCTTTAAATACATGAATGAAATTAAAGGTAAGTTGAAATTTGAAATTTATAAAAAAAATATATTTATTGAACCGTTAAATAATTAAAGAAATTGAGAAGAAACTTGTATAAATATTACTTACATTCTTAAAACATATATAACTTACCATATAATAAAAGTTGCAATGTTAGTAAGGAAATGTAAGAGAAAACTTACAAGTGAAGATTGAGGAAATGAATAATTCAATGAATTTGCTATAATTAAGGAGAATTTAATGTTATTAATTTAAGTTATATTTGAAATTCTATCGAGTAAATATAATAAAAAGGTAAGTATGACAGATAGATGATTTTAAACTTAAGAGATTATTGTGTGAATAAATAAGATCATGAAATTTTAGTAAATAGTTCATGAAGAAGAAATAAACATTGGAAAAAGATTGAAGCTATTTGTTAACAAATAAGTATAAAGGAATAATTATAAGTAATAAGTAAATTAATGAAACAAACATTAATGAGTAAATGAAATTTAAAGGTTACGTGAATCATAAAAGGAAATCAAACAACTAAGTGAAATCAATGTATAATAAGTGAATTTGGTCATTGTTTTGAAATTGTATGGGTTGATTTATGGTTGAGAAATGTGAAGTTGTTGGATGAATAAATAATCTATCTTTGTTCCATCTAAGACTGTTGAGTAAAGGATGCACTTGATAGTTATTTTCATTCCATACAAATTTCAAGTTCTGAACCCGAACAACTTCTTGTTTGTTGGATAAATGGTTGCTTTGTCTTGTGTATGTATGCTGTTTGTAAGGTTGATGGTTGTTTTTTGATTTGGCTGATTAATGGTGAAATCACTTAAATATTTCACTGTATCTAAATTTGTATATTTTAGCTAAATTAACTAATTTTGTAAATTTAAAATATTGATTTCGAAATTCTTCTTTTCCCTTCTTTTCCTTTTCGGGGACGAAAAGTTTTGAGTGGGGGAGAGTGTAACGACCCGTAAATTTCGACAATTAAATTATTAGTTAAAACGGGATTATGTAATATAAATTTGTAAAGAAAAATATATATATAAAAGAGATAGAATTTATGCTGGAATGAACGCTAAATGAAAACTTCAGCAACGGTAATTAAATCTTAATTATTGTTAAATTAATGAAAATCCAATGATTGAGATAGTGTAAGATGTATACATGTGTGTAAGTTGAATAAATAAAGGAAATTTAAATTTATAACTAATAATGAATTGTAGAAACGGGTATTTAACTTAATTGTTGAAAGTTAGGTGAAATATCAATAAAGAAATAGCGTAAATTGTCGCACTTGAATAAAATGTAAATTAAAGAAATAAAGACAAAATATAAATTACCTATGTATTAATATATTAATAAGGACTGTAATTGTATGTGAATTAAGGTGGTAATATAGATGGCAGTTGATGGATAACAAATTTAGTGCAAATCCAAATGCAATTGAAACGACTGTTTGGGGTTTATGTAGTGTAAATGGAAATAGTTAAAAGCATTATGATTTCTTAATTAAATATGTTTGTTTAATTGATGCTGAAAGAAACAATATTGGAAAATTTATTTATAAGATATGAATTGCAAATTGTGTAATGAAATTAAATTGTTAAATTGTGGATGTAAACATTGGATAAATTAATGGAAGTGAACTTTTAATGTATGTTGGATAGAACACAAGTGATTGCAATTCGGTAGTATGTATTGAACATAAAGTTCATTCAATTGTGGAGAAAGTTTTAATTAAGAAAAACGTTACTTTAGTAATTATTCATACAGTAACGGAAGAGTGAATATAAATTTATAGTAACGTAAAACGTATTGTAAGGTAATAAGTAAAGGTAGACTTATAAAATAGATTTATGACAATAAATTTTGTAAGTTATTTATTCTATTTGTTGGTTAAGTTTTATTTTTGATCAATTTCAATTAATGCACTAAATTTTGCAGTTAGTGTGGAATATTGATAAGAGAATAAATAAGATGTAACCTAGGGAAAGGTCCATTTTATAATATAATAATTAGTGTGATCTTAGGAATGAATTAGTTGAGGTTTATGCTTTAATTTATGTGTAAAGTTAACAAAATTTCAATTAAATTGAAATCCAGTAATTTATGCAAATAAAAGTCAAGGTCCTACAAGTAATCATATTATTTTGCTTGAAAGTAATAAACTTAAAGTTAATTAAATTTTTATGGTAAAAATTGTATAAGTTACTTATTTGTTTAGTTCATAAAAAAATATAATTCGAAAGCAATTGCAGTAATTGACTAAATTAGTGGTGATTGAATGAAATTCAAGGTATATGAACCAATGAAGTAATACATAATAGATTGAATGGTCTACGAAATTGAAATTATGTAATTGAGTAACTTGTGTTTGTACACAATAACTTAAATGCAGTTAAAAGTAAACGATGGCGATAAGAATGTGTTGCCCGTTTATTTAGTCTACTAATTGAAATGAGAAATCGATCAGAATTAAATGAACCTTAAATGTTATATAAATAAGAATTAATGCAGTAACTAATATAGTGCAAATAAATTTATGGAACAAATTGTAAGATCTTAACTGATGGAAATTAAATATTGCAGGTAATGTAAATTCCATTTATAATACGACTATTTATTGTAAATCAAGATTTTCAATTTATTTGAATGATAAGGATTAAGGTAATTGAGTTAATTGCAATTAAGTAATTTAACGTTTATTATTAAGTTAATTGAAGATTTAGTTGGAGTTGGAAAATATTTAGTTAGGTGGAATTAAAGTTAATTACATAATAAGGTATGAATCCACTGCTAATTTTATTTATGGAAATGAAAAGAGTACCAAAAACAAGCTTTGTCAGTATATTTAAGTTTAATGTATAATAATAAGTAGTGGTAATAAAAGAAGTTTAAACATCTAAATATTCTGTTAATAGAGAGTGGAGTTTAAATCTAAGAATATTAAGAAGTAGATTTTTGAATACAACATTTGATCCATCCACTTAAAATGTATAGATAGGATAATCGCTGATTTTTGATTTAAGTAGTGCAAACAGAGATTTATCTATTTGGAATTGGAATTTATAAGTGTATAAATAGGAAATAAGTGAAATTTATTTTTAAATATTCATAAATGAAGATTTAGATGAAGTTGAGAATGGTAATGCTTTAAATAGTAGAGACGTACACAAATCAATGTAGGAAATTAGAAATAAAGTGTTGTCGAAACGATAAAACGTTTTTTGTGAAAAGGGATGACATAACGAAAAAGGGTAATGTATTCACTTGAATATAAATTGAAACTTATTTAAGGTATTAATTACAATGGATAGATATTTTGGGTAACATTGTAAATGATATGTAAGTAATGCAAATGCATGTCAATAGTAAGGGATTAGGATGAATTAAAAAAGTTGTAACATAGGAATTACCTGCCTATTTGTTAATAAAAATTTGAATGGTTAGTAAGTGATAATAGAATAAGTGTACGTTAGTGGAATTGAGGTAACGTTGGTTTTAATGTTGAGAAAATAAATGGGTATAGTAAAGTTTAAGTGGAAATGTAAGTATGTATAGGGGAATGAATTATTGCAGGGAAATATTTGGTAACCATTGCAATAAATGTAAATTAGTGTGCATTAATATGAAATTTAGTAATAGGTGTGAATAACTTAAATCTCTTCATAGGATAAAGAATGATGGAAATAACGTTTATTTAATATATCGGGATTTAATTGATCATAAAAGATTGATTGCAAATCAAATGAAAAATGCTTAAATGGGAATTAAGTTATTTATTCATTTGGATTTAAAGCATGATTGAAATTATTGGAAACTGAATAAAACGTTTATGTTGATTTAAATTTAAGTTGGAAGTAATTAAGATAAATAAAATATGTATAATATGGAATTCAAATATACATAGAAATGTGGATTTTAGTATGTAAACGTAAATCTATTGAGAATGGATAGAAATTTAATCTGTAATTATTACAGTAATTTAGAAATTTAGTTGAAATTGGAGATTTATCTATGTATTTAGAAATTTATGGAATTGTGAATATATATATATGGAAATTTAAATGAAGCATCTAATTATACATGTGTGAATACGCTTAAAATGCAATGTAAATGTTGAGAAAGAAATAATTTAATCCGTAACGTGTATAATTAATATCCTTATGGGACCACTTCTGTTTGCACGTTAAAATTCGTGCACACCTATCTTTTTTCGATCTATCTATAAATATGCTGTGATAAACCCTAGCCTCCTTTCTATTGTCATTTGGCTGTATGTTCATTTTTTTTCATCTCTTTCTCTTCCTCAATGGTTGCAAAACCTAATCTATCTACAATTCAAATTTTCTAATAAAATTCAAACTCTCCACAAAAATTTCCAGAAAATTTTATGATAAAGTTCTCGAGACACGTAATCTGCTGGTGCAATTCGTTTTCTGTTTTGGATATTCGTTTGACCAGAAAAAAAATTCGACGATATGCTGTAGCTTTTAGCTGACGTGGCCATTGAAGTTAAGTGGGTTTTGTTTTATTTTATTTTATTTTATTTTTGTTTTCAAATCGTTTAAAAAGAATATCTTTTTCATACGTTCTCCGTTTCACGCGAAATTTCTTTTGTTAGGATCGTAATTTAGTTCCGAATTTGATGACGCTGGTTTGAACAGATTTGGAGACCGTCAAATTTTTGGGTTTAAATCGGATTTAAATTCGATTTAAATTCCAAAGGTGAGTGTTTTAACCCACTCACAACTTCTAAAAGCATTTATGTTTGTTAAATTAATATTTGATATGAGTAGAAATTTATTTAGAATTGTTTGACGTGTTTTATCCACCATATCTGTTTATTTGCATCTATTTAAATTAACTGTTAATTTAGTTTATTTATCGCGTATTAATTGACAGTTAGAATCTATTTAATTGCATATAAACTGATTGTTAAAAAGTTATAAAATTTATTACTGAATATAAACTGTTAGATTAATAGTTGTTAAATTTAATCTGAATAAAATTGCTAGTTATTACCTGTTTTATATTATCAAATATATATTGTTATTGATTGATATTGATTGATGATTGTGATTGGATGATGGATGATGTTGATGAATGGATGTTTTATGTGTATTTCATTAACTACAAGTTATCATGCATTTTTCATTTCATTTGGGATTTGTGGTTTGAAATGATATAAAACCGCAAAGTTTATTTTTAATTGCGGATTGAAATGATAAATATCCGTATCACTTGACCATAGGATAGAAAATTTTATACAGGCACCGTGGTCTATATATATAAATTATTTTAAAGGTGATTTCTATGGTTTGGATGTGATATGATTTATAAAAATTAAATTTTGATATTTTATAAATATTATTCTTCCATTTATATATATATATACATATGGAGTAAATTTTTAATATGAAATGTATAAGAATCCCTTTAATAAAAATGGAAATTTTAGGAAAATGGTGTTTGATAATTTATACTATATGTTAAATGTTTAAATTTGGAAATTTTAAGATATGATATTTATAACTGGATTTTTCCAAGATAAGTATAAAATGAATATTCTAGTATAAATTAAATTGAAGAGATATTGAATTGCTAGAAATTGGGAGTTGTTTATGAATTTATGTGAATATTCAAGACTAAATAATAAACATCAAATTTGTTGAAAAAAATTAAATTCCATCTTTAGTTTTGAATATTTATACTCCAAATGATTTATACACATAGAAATTTAAGGGGTTTTAGAACTTAAAGTGATTATGGTTTAAACTTTAATAAAGAACCATATTTGTAAAGCCATGTAAATTATTTTCTTTACAAAGTAACCATAAAGTTAAATCACTTATTTTATATATTGTTGAAGATCCAAACCATTTAGTTTTGAAAGTAATGGTTTTAAAAACTATGGATTTCGAAGTATTATGTTGAAATTTAATATTCAAATATTTGGTTATAAGGAATTATAAATTTTAAAAGTGGAATAATTTTTGGAAAAGATTTATATTTGGGAAATGATATCATTGATTTGGGTTTTATAAAAATAATATCAAAATGAATCGTTTTGGGTTTTAAAGAAGAAATGATATTGTAATATTATGGTTTTGAAATGGATTATATTCTGGTTTTAAAGTATAAACTATTTTTAAATGACCGCGGTGTTATAATAACGATGGGTTGGCAAAGAGACCGGGATCGGATATGGACATACTCTCTTTCGATACCGAAAACCACTTTGACTAACCGTGTACGCGGTGGAGATTCCAGAATGAAGTAGGTGGTGGTGACGTTTCCTGTAAGGTAAATACGTGGACCCGACTCCCGTGAGTTGGCATAAGGTGGCTAAAACAGGAGCGATTCTCAGGCCAATGAGGTCATTCCTCTAATCGGACCCTCCTCTTCGATATTATACTTTGACTTTGGATTGATTCAGTGGCCACTTTTACTTTGATTTTGGGGAGTTAGTCCGAGGTGGGCGGTAACTGCGGCTACGCGTTTCCACCAGCTTGGATAGCAATTGGTATATCTACCCTGGCATTGCCTAGTTGTGCCGTGTCACCTACCATACCGAGCCTTTACTACGAGTTTCTATTTGTGTCGTACCTATGGAGTATCCTCTGGTAGCTTCCCGATCAGGAGGTATTACGGTACTGTATAGACTATTGGCATTTTACGTGTTAAGGTGGAAAATGTAAAGCCTTAACGCTATTTAAAAGTAAGTTTATTTTACAATTAGACACTATTATAATAGCGCAATATACTACATAGTAAATAGTTTAACGGATCCTTAGGAGATGTAGATCCCGAGCATCTCTTGAGTTACTGCGCTCATATTTATTTCTGTTAATTTAACTCACATAAGATCTTTTAGTTCTGACTCGAGTGTTTTGTCTTTTCAATTCGCTCGGGTCAGTCCGAGTGTTTCAGGATTTGAAGTTTAGCTCTGGAGAACGAAGACGAAGATTTGTAGTATTACTATTATTATTTATCTAGTGCACTACACACTGTTCCGCTGCATTGTTATTGGTATGTGTAACTCTGATATGTATTATATAAATGTTTGCAAACAGTTTTATAAACTGTATATTTTCGTATTATATTTTATCCTTCCGCTGTGAGATTCTATTTGTTTATTTCTTCTCTGTTTTTTCTTATTTACCCCATAACAAATCCGCCCTTCCGTATGGTTTGAATCGGCATGTGTGTCGGTTTAAAGTGTGCGAAAAGGCGGGATGTTACGTATGTGATGTTATAACTGCCTGTGATCATTTATTTATGATGTTAAACTTGTAAATTTACCTATCATATCATCTGTTACTGTTATATGCTATTAACTGTTCATTTATATCTGTTTATCACGCTACAAGTTCCCTGTAGATTAGATTCACTATGGGTTGAAATGATACATACCCGAATGGACTTTAGAATAAGGAAAAATCGTTATGGGCTGAAATGATAGGCCTGAGTGATTTTCAATTTATTTCATTTACTTGGGACTAGGGGTTTGAAATGATAAAACTCGGATTTTCTTTGTAAAGTACGGGTTGAAATGATATATTACCCGTATTACTTTACCTAGTGTAGAAAATTATATACAGGCCCGTAGTTAAAATATGTTTTTCTAAAAAATTTAAAATATTTTAGAAATGTAATTATTATAATATTTTGATTTAAAATTAATTAAAAATAATTTTGTAAAGTATTATTGATTTTCTGGAAATTTACAAGTTAAATAAATTATGGAAAAGTTAGAAAATCGGAAATGTAAGTTATTTTGGAAATTTTGAATTAATTATAATTGGAAATTAAATTAAATATGAGATTATGGTAAATTTATGATAATTTGAATTTAAAATGAATTTAACGTGATTTTATAATGTATTATTGATTTTTGAATAAAGTTAAAATGTCAAATGAATGATTATTTAAGTTGAAATTTTGAAATATAACCAAAATGGGAATTTGTGAATTTGGCTTAAAAGTGAATTTTAAGTTAAGTTAATAAAAATGGAATTAAGTTATATTTGAAATTTTAAACTTAAGAGTTAAGTTGAAATTTAATGTAATGAATTTAAATTTTAATGTTGAAATTTAATAAGTGAATTATTAATAAATATTGATTTTTGAAAGGAAATTAAACATTATGAAATCATGAATTTAAGGAAAATTAAATAACGATTATAAATATGAAAATGTATGATTTTATAAGTTAAAAATGTTTTAAATAAAAATTTAAGTATTTGTGAAATTCTATTGAATATTTGAAGTTAATTAACAACATTTTTAAATACTATCTTTTGTTAAATTGAATTGTTTTGAATGTAACTTTCTGTAGCATTTTCCAAATGCTGCGAAAGTTGAATTTTCATTGTTTTAATAAATTTAAGTGAATAAATGAACATTGAAAAAGTTTAAATTTTTGGAATTTAATAATTTAATTATTAAATGTAATAACTTCATTTTTATGATTTAAAATGAAGTAATTTGTTTGAAATATAAACTATTTTGAAATGTGTGTTGAAATGGTATTTAAATAAAATGAATGTGGTTTTGAAAAGATATGATATTTGGATAAATATTAAAATAATTTGA
The DNA here is from genome assembly GCA_030765085.1 of Allium cepa. Taxonomy (NCBI): domain Eukaryota; kingdom Viridiplantae; phylum Streptophyta; class Magnoliopsida; order Asparagales; family Amaryllidaceae; genus Allium; species Allium cepa. The sequence goes on along the minus strand of CM060938.1, from coordinate 906,214,364 downwards.
AATGTGGTTTTGGAAAGATATGATATTTTGATATATTTAAAATGATTTGAAATGTGGTTTTGAAAGATATGATATTTGGATATTAAAATGACTTGAAAAGAAGTTCTGAAAGATATGATATTTGATATTTAAATGATTTGAAAATGAAGTTTTGAAAGATATGATATTTTGATATTTAAATGATTTGAAAGGAAGTTTTGAAAGGATATGATAATTTAATATATTTAAATGGTTGGAAATGACTTGATATTTATTTTGATAAATATTTGAATTTGAACTTATATGATGATTTGAAATGAAGTTTTGAAAGATATGATATTTGATATTTAAATGATTTGTAAATGAAGTTTTGAAAGATATGATATTTTGATATTTAAATGATTTGAAAATAAAGTTTTGAAAGGTATGATATTTTGATATTAAAATGATTTGAAATAAAGTTTTGTAAGATATGATATTTTTATATTAAAATGATTGATATTAAAATGATTTGAAAATGAAGTTTTGAAAGATATGATATATTGATATTAAAATGATTTGAAATGAAGTTTTGAACGATATGATATTTTGATATTAAAATGACTTGAAAAAAAGTTCTGAAATATATGATATTTTGGAAATGAAGCTTTGAAAGGTTATGGTATTTTAATATGTTAAAATGATTTGAAAGGAAGTTTCGAAAGTATATGATAATTTAATATATTGAAATGGTTAGAAATGACTTGATATTTACGATAAATATTTGAATTTGAAAGATATGATATGTTGATATATTGAAATGGTTTGGAAATGATTTAATCTTTATTTTGATAAAGATGTGGATTGAAATGATATCTATATTTTAAGTATAAAATATTTTATTTAAGTTAAAACCACGGGTTATAATAACGATTGGTTTCCAAAGAGACCGGGATCGGATATGGGCATACTCTCTGTCGATACCGAAAAGCACTTTGACTAACCGTGTACGCGGTGGAGATTCCAGAATGAAGTAGGATGGTGGCGACGTTCTTGTGGTATGTTACGTGGACCCAACTCCCGTGAGTTGACATAAGGTGGCTAAAACAGGAACTATCAGCTGAGGTAACACCTCTTATCAGATGCTTTTCTTCGATACCATTCTATTACTTCTGATTGTCTGGGCGCCCCTCCGATTTTTTGAGAATGTGTTTCGAGGTGGGCGTATATGGCTGCTCCGTTACCACCAGCCCGTGTGCGTAATTGGTATATCTACCATGGCACTGCCTTGTGTGTCGTGTCACCTACCATATCGAGCCTTTACTACGTATTTCAATTTGTGTCGTACCTATGGAGCATCTTCTCGTAGTCTCCCGATCAGGTGATATGCAGGTGTTGTATAGACTATTGGCATTATTTGTGTTAAGGGCTATATAGGTAGCCCCTTAACACTATTTAAAAATATGTTTATTTTACTATTAGACATTATTATAATAGCGCAATATTACTACATAGTAAATAGTTTAACGGATCCTTAGAGGATGGGCGGTCCCAAGCAACTTCTAAGTTAATTGTACCTTTACTACAGTTCGCTTGAGTTGGTGTACATTGTATAAGTATGTATGTCCTGACTCGAGTGTTTGTATTTTTATTTACGCTCGGGTCAGCCTGAGTATTCACAGATTTCGATTTCCACTTTCTGGAGATTGGAATCGCCGGAGATTATCTGCTTGTCTAGTTTTATCCGTTTCACTTCCAGTTATCCTGTTGATCCCATTGTTGTATTCATTTTGTACTTTGTTATCATCTTAGACTTCTGTTGCACTTTATTTCTTCTGTTGTATCTTATTTAACTCTGATATATTTATATAGTAGCTTCATGAACTACTATTTCTTTTACTTCCGCTGCATTATTAAATACTCTATGTCTGTGATCTGTGATTATTATTTACTGTATACTCTGAGATTTGCAAAATTTTTATTTACAACGCGGTATTTTAAGCAATTCAATTTCGGCATGAGTGTCTACCTATACACTTATAATGGATGCGAATGGTTGTAAATACCCGGTTGTTACATTTGATATCAGAGCTTTGGGTTTGAGGCAAAACTTAGAATATACAGTAGATTTATTTACAGAATCATTTTCGTTCGAGTTTGAATCTCTTCCTCTTTGATTCGAATTTCCTTTGAATTTTGGAACGTTCCCTACGGTTCCAAAATTCATTTTGTCCCTCATTATTCATTTCCTTTTGATTCTGCAATATCCCATAACTCCACTTCGAATGAGCTTTATAGTGAATTGGCGGTCCCGCCAATCTCACAAAAATTCCTTTGTAAACGGGGAAACTCCTTTACAATTAGCATCGATTCACCAGAGATTTATATTTATCCTTGGTTTAGATGCTAATATCTTTTGTTATTCTCAAAATCTATTTATTGAGATCGAATGTAGATTTACCCTAGAAAAAAAATCCATATTGATCTTATTCTTTAAGTTACGGTTGACCCGGTTAAGGTTGCCCGCGATTTACATAAGCTTACCCATCTCCCTACTCTGTTAATTAATCATCTTGTCTTTTGTTACCAATCTATTCTTCCAAACATTTTGAATTGTACTTGTAAATCTATGTTTTGTTTTATATATTGTGTTGTTTAAGTTGTTGATGTTGATTTGGGTTTCCGATCAATTCGTCTGATCAACGCTATCGATAGCATTTCAAAAACACTTTAACAGAACAAACTGACACAATATTATTTTTTAATTTGGTTAATGAAATAAATTTTGATATATAAGTAAATTTATGGAACTTAATAAATTGATTTAAATTGATTATTTGAAATGATAATACTTGATTTATCGTTTATTATTTTATAAATGAATTTATAAATAGTTGTTTCTAAATTGACTTGGGAACTGAAATGAATTTAGAACAAGAAATTTGAGAATTTAATTTCCGATGGTTTTAAACATTGTGTTTAAGTTTTAAAGTATGTTATCTTAAGCATTTTCGATTAAGAATATGTTTCCAAAGAATTTTAAAGTTTAAAAACCAGTGCTCTTCTCTTCGTCGCTGGGAAATAACTTCGGTGATGACCGCGGCATCATCGACATTCATTTTCGAGTTTCGAAGCGAAGAGACCGCTCTGTAGTCTTACTACAGCTTTGTTTTGGAAAATAAAATTTATTTGAATGTCTAAAATATGACTTGATTTATAATATATAGATGTATGATTTAAATTTGATTTGATAAATTATGTACATACATTTATTTATCTCTAAATGGTTTGAAGAAATCGAAAATTTAATTCTTTAATTTCATTTTAAAGAATAATTTCAATTATAAAAAGAAAATCAAAATTTTGGATGAATATTCAAGCATGAAATGATTTAATTAGAAAGTTTTATTTGTATAATACTCAATTGCACTCCAATATAACTTACCTAAAATTTCAGAAGTTAACAATGCAATTGGATAATATACAATATAAAAGATTTTATAAATAAAAGTTGAGTGGTTATAATAAATGTTATACCCTTAAATTTTAGCTATAAAATGATTAACAGAGGTAAATATAATAAAGGGTAATTGAACAACTTACAATAAAATTATGTTAGAAGAACTAAAAAATAAAATAAAGTAGTTATAATAAGTGTAAGTATATTTAACATAAGTGATAAATATATTGAGAGGAATAAATTTAATTTTATTAGAATAAAGAAGAATTAAATTTATTAAGTACATTATGAGTATAATAAATGATTTTTTTTCAAACCTATGGTTTTAAAATTGTTAATTTAAGGTAATTGGATGATAAGATAATGAAATTTGTGATAGTTAAGATTTATTGAACTTGTGTAAAAAAAATTACTTTCTATTTAAGTTGAAATTTCCATGGTTTCAAATTTAATTCCTTATTTTTTTTTCAAACTATCTTTTGGTTTTCCTTACTATTCTTATCTTGCTACAGACTAGTATAGGCATCTTTCTATAATCTTTCTGTTTAAGAAATCTTTGTATAATCTTTGATAATCCGTGGTACTTATTTTAAATCCACCTTTCCGTGCTTGTGTCCTTGATTCTAGAGGATCTTGGAAAGATTATCTCCACCTTGTTAAACTTACATATAACAACAGTTATCAGGTATAATCTCAATCCTTCGTATCACATTGTCTTAATCTTATTTCATTTCTATCTTTTCTATGCTTTCCCGTACCTCATTCCTTTTCGGGGACAAAAAGTTTTGAGTCGGGGAGAGTGTAACAACCCTGTATTTTGTAATTATTTTAATTGAATTTTTATTTAACTTTATTTATTTAATTTAGATAATTTTGTTAAAACTTTTAATTTGATGTGAATTATAATTCCAAACATGATTAAATAGAATAATTTTTCCAAAAAGTGAATTTTGGTCAAAATATTTCAACTTTGACTTTTAACTTAAAAATTTGAAAGTTTGAAAATTTAAAATTTATCTTTTATTATGAAAGTAAATAAAATTTTAAGAACACCGCTTTTCGTTACGTTGAAATCCGATTTATAATGTGAAAGTTATGCCCTTTTAACCGTTGTGCGTAAATTACTGTAATTAACAAAATTGTTTATTTTAAATTATATAGGTAATATTTTATTTGGTCATGTAATGTTCTAATTTATATTTATATGGGTAAAATATCATGTTATGTATATATTTTGGTTTTAAAACAATTTTGAAAGTGTAATTGACATTTTTCAATGTCAGTTGTATTCTGTTTTTAATTTTTAATTTCTAGTTTCAATTTATTAAAGAAATTCTTTATTTATTTTTATATTTTTTCTTAAGAACTTATTTTCTTCTCATTTCCACTTTTTTTTGTTCCTCATTTATTTTATTTAATTTACTTTTTATTTGTTTTAATGTGAAATAGAAATTTTATAAAGGTACTGATATTTATTTGTAATTTTCATGTCCTGTTTCCAATTTTTAAACAAATTCTTTAATTATTTTTCTACTTTCTCTAAATTTAATTATTTATTTTACTTTGAATTTTTTTAAAATATTAGTTTATTTCAAAAAATTTATTTAGAATATTTTTAAAATGAAGTAGATATTTTTCCAAAGTCAATGATGATTTATTTGTAATTTCTGGACACTGTTTTGGATTTTTAAGCAATTTCTTTTGTTCTTTTTCGATTTTCTTTAAATTTTATTATTTATTTTAATTTTATTTCACTTTGTTTCAGGTTTTAAAAGTATTTACTGATTTTACTTTTGTTTTTGTTGAATTTAAGAAAAAGAAATTTGAAGAGTTTTAAAAAGCTTTGAAACTTAAGTCTTTTCATCTCCTATGTCCTTTCAATTGCCACAACTCCTCATTTACTTCTTTTGGCTGTGTATTACTTTGTTTGGCCATGTATTACAATGCTCATTCACGTGAAAAAACATATCCCTCATCTCATTTTCACGGCTAGTAAAAATATTGGTAATGGCATCATCCTTTTATGCTTTTTCTTCTTATTTTCGTACATTTTGCCTTGTCTTCTCATGCTAGTTGCTAGGCCTCCACTCCATAGCCATGGCCAAAACCTCCTACATCTCTTCCATGTCATCATCACCAGCTACTTCTCTGGTCTTGACCAAGGCCGAGCCCACCATGGTGCCAAAACTCCAAAAAAATGCAACAATGTCCTTGAACCATGCTAATTTGACCACCACTTGTTCACCACTTCCATTTCCACCACCACCATCACCTTAGGCTGCCGCCACCACCTCTGTCTAGACCTCCTCTCACCACTCCAGCCACTAACCTGACTCACACTCCACTGGCCGAGCCCAAATACCCCATGGCCGAGCCCTTTTGTTGACGAAAACCTCCACTATTTGGCTTGCCTCTCCATATTCATGTGATTGTAACTCCTCTACATGCCATGCCTTGTAGCCGTGCACCCCTAGGTCCATACCTGAGCCAAAGCATGTCTAAAACTGAGCAAAGCATGTCTAAACCTGAGCCAAAGCATCCCCTTAGCCGTGCTAGCAAGTGTAGAAAGCAAGGCAAAAAGTTGTGTATTCAAATTTCTTTTGATTTCAATGTTATTCAATTTCAATGTTGTGTTGAATTATAATTTTATTCTATTTTGTTTTGGGTTGTAACACAAGATTTGTAGCTTCGATTTGCTCTCCACTCAAGTCCATAATCTTATCATCGTGATTTTGATTCCATTGTGTCATTGGTTTTGTTATCTCCAGCATTAGAGGTGAGTAAATCTCGCCAGACATTTATACTTATACAAATGTGAATTGACACCATTTAAATGTGTAGAACTATTATGTGATGTTATAACTGCTTGTGATCATTTATTTATGATGTTAAACTTGTAAATTTACCTATCATATCATCTGTTACTGTTATATGTTATTAACTGTTCATTTATATCTGTTTATCACACTGCAAGTTCCCTGTAGATTAGATTCACTATGGGTTGAAATGATACATACCCGAACGGACTTTAGAATAAAGGAAATCGTTATGGGCTGAAATGATAGGCCTGAGTGATTCTCAATTTATTTCATTTACTTGGGACTGTGTGTGTGAAATGGTAAAACCTGGATTTTCTTTGTAAATTACGGGTTGAAATGATATATTACCCGTATCACTTTACCTAGCGTAGAAAATTATATACAGGCCCGTAGATAAAGTATGTTTTTCTAAAAATTTTAAAATATTTTAGAAATGTAATTATTATAATATTTTGATTTAAAATTAATTAAAAATAATTTTGTAAAGTATTATTTATTTTCTGGAAATTTACAAGTTAAATATATTATGGAAAAGTTAGAAAATCTGAATTTAAGTTATTTTGGAAATTTTGATTTAATTATAATTGGAAATTAAATTAAATATGAGATTATGGTAAATTTATGATAATTTGAATTTAAAATGAATTTAAAGTGATTTTATAATATATTAATGATTTTTGAATAAAGTTAAAATGTGAAATGAATGATTATTTAAGTTGAAATTTTGAAATATAACCAAAATGGGAATTTGTGAATTTGGCTTAAAAGTGAATTTTAAGTTAAGTTAATAAAAATGGAATTAAGTTATATTTGAAATTTTAAACTTAAGAGTTAAGTTGAAATTTAATGTGATGAATTTAAATTTGAATGTTGAAATTTAATAAGTGAATTATTAATAAATACTGAATTTTGAAAGGAAATTTAACTTTATGAAATCATGAATTTAAGGGAAATTAAATGACGATTATAAATGTGAAAATGTATGATTTCATAAATTAAAAATGTTTTAAATAAAAATTTAAGTGTTTGTGAAATTCTATTGAATATTTGAAGTTAATTAACAACATTTTTAAATGCCGTCTTTTATTAAATTGAATTGTTTTGAATGTAATTTTCTGTAGCATTTTCCAAATGCTGCGAAAGTTGAATTTTCATTGTTTTAATAAATTTAAGTGAATAAATGAACATTGAAAAGTTTAAATTTTTGGAATTTAATAATTTAATTATTAAATGTAATAACTTCATTTTGATGATTTAAAATGAAGTAACTTGTTTTGAAATATAAGCTATTTTGAAATGTGTGTTGAAATGGTATTTAAATAAAATGAATGTGGTTTAGAAAAGATATGATATTTTGATATATATTAAAATGATTTGAAATGTGGTTTTGAAAAGATATGATATTTTGATATATTTAAAATGATTTGAAATGTGGTTTTGAAAGATATGATATTTTGATATTAAAATGACTTGAAAAGAAGTTCTGAAAGATATGATATTTGATTTAAATGATTTGAAAATGAAGTTTTGAAAGATTTGATATTTTGATATTTAAATGATTTGAAAGTAAGTTTTGAATGGATATGATAATTTAATATATTGAAATGGTTAGAAATGACTTGATATTTATTTTGATAAATATTTGAATTTGAACTTATATGATTATTTGAAATGAAGTTTTGAAAGATATGATATTTGATATTTAAATGATTTAAAAATGATGTTTTGAAAGATATGATATTTTGATATTTAAATGATTTGAAAATAAAGTTTTGAAAGATATGATATTTTGATAATAAAATGATTTGAAATAAAGTTTTGAAAGATATGATATTTTGATATTAAAATGATTGATATTAAAATGTTTTGAAAATGAAGTTTTGAAAGATATGATATTTTGATATTAAAATGATTTGAAATGAAGTTTTGAAAGATATGATATTTTGATATTAAAATGATTTGAAATGAAGTTTTAAAAGATATGATATTTTGATATTAAAATGACTTGAAAAGAAGTTCTAAAATATATGATATTTTGGAAAAGAAGCTTTGAAAGGTTATGATATTTTAATATATTAAAATGATTTGAAAGGATATGATAATTTAATATATTGAAATGGTTATAAATGACTTGATATTTATTTTGATAAATATTTGAATTTGAAAGATATGGTATGTTGATATATTGAAATGGTTTGGAAATGATTTAATCTTTATTTTGATAAAGATGTGGATTGAAATGATATCTATATTTTAAGTATAAAATATTATATTTAAGTTATAACCACGGGTTATAATAATGATTGGTTGGCAAAGAGACCGGGATCGGATATGGGTATACTCTCTGTCGATACCGAAAACCGCTTTGACTAACCGTGTACGCGGTGGAGATTCCAGAATGAAGTAGGATGGTGGCGACGTTCTTGTGGTATGTTATGTGGACCCAACTTCCGTGAGTTGGCATAAGATGGCTAAAACAGGAACGATCTCGGGCCAACTGAGGTGGCACCTCTTGTCGGACGCATTTCTTCGATACCATTCTATTACTTGTGATTATTTAGTCGCCCCTCCAATTTTTTGGGAATGTGTTCCGAGGTGGGCGTATGTGGCTGCTGTGTTACCACCAGCCCGTATGCGTAATTGGTATATTGCCTTATGTGCCGTGTCACCTACCATATCGAGCCTTTACTACGAGTTTCTATTTGTGTCGTACCTATGGAGCATCTTCTCGTAGTCTCCCGATCAGGAGCTATGCATGTGTTGTATAGACTATTGGCATCATTTGTGTTAAGGGCTATATGGGTAACCCCTTAACGCTATTTAAAAGTATGTTTATTTTACTATTAGACATTATTATAATAGCGCAATATTACTACATAGTAAATAGTTTAACGGATCCTTAGAGGATGGGCGGTCCCAAGCATCTTCTAAGTTACTTGTACCTTTACTACAGTTCACTTGAGTTGGTTTACATTGTATAAGTATGTATGTTCTGACTCGAGTGTTTGTATTTTTATTTACGCTCGGGTCAGCCTAAGTATTCACAGATTTCGATTTCCACTTTCTGGAGATTGGAATCGACGGAGATTATCTGCTTGTCTAGTTTTATCTGTTTCACTTCCAGTTATCCTGTTGATCCCATTGTTGTATTCATTTTGTACTTTGTTATCATCTTAGACTTCTGTTGCACTTTATTTCTTCTGTTGTATCTTATTTAACTCTGATATATTTATATAGTAGCTTTATGAACTACTATTTCTTTTACTTCCGCTGCATTATTAAATACTCTGTGTCTATGATATGTGATTATTATTTACTGTGTACTCTGAGATTTGCCAAATTTTTATTTACAACGCGGTATTTTGAGCATATCAAATCCGGCATGAGTGTCCACCTATACACTTATAATGGATGCGAATGGTTGAAAATATTGGGTCGTTACAGTTATGGGACATGAGCTAAACTTATCTATTTACTAGCTTAGTGTAATTTATGAAAGGGAGTGCGGATTAAGGATCTTAAGGCTAATTTAACACTAGAGGGGGGTGAATAGTTTTTAATGAATTCTAAGACTTATATGGACTTAATGAAATTATGACACAAAAAAATGCAGAACTTAATCACAGAACATTCACATAATCAAACACAGACGCAGAAAGTAAATAAAAAGTAGTAAAGGGAAAGAACACACCGGATTTTATACTGGTTCGGAGTTACCCTACATCCAGTCGTGTACCAAGGCAAACCACCTCATACAGATTTTTATTATACCAATGTCGAGATTACAATCCTCAATTTCTAAAGGCCTTGAGGTACCCTCCTGTCTCATGAGTCCCGGGCAAACTCTCTTGATTTACGGGCTACAAGATTACCTAATTGATTTCCAAGCATAACCACACCTTATAGAGAGACTCGATAAACTTTTGATTACAAATTGATCCTGTAACTCTGAATAGCACTTTGATATTCAAGAGAGAGCAGAGAATCAAACAAAATGATATTCTAATTTGATTCACTTGAGAATTCGGCAGAATTTCGACAGATCTTTAAAATATGAAAATTATGGAATATGGATTTGTGGAGAAGAAGTGAAGAAAATAAGAAATAAGTTAGTTAAAAAATTCATTTTTAAAGGCTATTTATAAAGCACCAACGGCCATAACCATTCGTGAAGAGATTTAAACGAATAGACACTTCTTTTGAAAATTGAAACTTTTGAATTCAATGGCCACCATGTCGACATGGGGTATCCCATGATGTTGACATCCCTATGTTAAAAAAAATTGTAAAATTTGTTTTGGAATGAAGTTTAAAACTAGAGTTTACTTTAAAACAAAAACAAATAATATTTTAAGGCTAAAACATCTTTTTGAAAATCATTTGAAAAGATAATTTTAAGGCTAAAATATTTTGAAAAGCAATTTTGAAAATCATTTTGAAAAACCATTTTGAAGTAGTTTTGCAAGCTTCTTCCTACAGAATATCACATCACATCAGGACTCGAGAACTTGTACAAAACCAGGATGTTCGTAGGTTTGTAAGCCACTTGTCGTAGGTTTGTAGGCTACTTATCGTGGGTTTGTAAGTTACTAAGAAGGGAGAAATGAGTTCCATCCCAAATGAAATTCGAAATGAAGATTTCCTTGCTATTATGAAGTTTTAACAAAAACTAGACACTTATCTTAAAATCTTGATCTTGATACTCATGAGTCTTCAAACTTGATTTCTTCATTCTTGATCTTTATACTGTACATTCTTCAATAATCAGTACCTGACTTATATATATCCTGCATAATAATATTCATATATATCTAGATAATAGTGTTAGTATATAAGTTATAATAAAATAAGTTACAAAGGTTGTTGTCATACAAACCACTATCTCCAGTTCCTAACAATCTCCCCCTTTTTGATGATGACGACCTTATAAAATATACTTACCACTTCGATCATACCATAACTCCCCCTTACACCAACAACTCTCGTTTACTACAAGCCTACTATTTTATATAACTTCTCCCCTTTTGTCATCAACAAAAAAATAACCTATGAACTTTGAAATTAATAGAAAATGAGACACACGAACATATGATGTAAGAATAATAACTATGTATGAGTGAAATATAGCATCCTTAGTTAAATGGAATTCAAGATCTTATACACAAAAGATTGTTTTTTGAAGTACATTAATTAAGATAGCACTTATATACAAATTAACAAACCGATATACAATCAAGAAAATGAAAAAAAGGCTTAACGAGGACCCTTAACTATTGGTGATTTATGGACCGAACAATTTGGATTTTTCCTTGCTTATCTTGTTCTCTAGCCATTCACAGTTGACTCACTTGAATTTCTGTCATTATTTGAAGCAAATATTTCATCTTCTCTTGCAATTTGATGACTCGTACATGTGTGGATCGTTGAAAGGACCAGAATGAGGAGAAGTGGGTGAAGAAGGTTCATTGTAAGAAGAGGAAGCCATTAATTTACTATTTTAGTAGTTTGTTATAGAGAAAAGGAGTAAAAGTTGAAATATATAAATATATAACTTAATAACTAATTTTAGTGGGAAATTTAAATTTGAAAATCATGGCTAGTATGTCGACATAGGGGGATGGGTCATGTCGACATGCCCAGTTCAATTTTTGAGAAATTTTTATTTATATTAATTATTATCTATACTTGTATTATTTATAATTTATATTTAAATTAATGAACATATACCTAATTCTCTTCTAAATTTAGTAAAGTTTTGTTCATTTAATGTTTTGGTTAAAATAACAGAAATTTGTTTTTTGGTATTAATATATTCAAGAATTATGACTTCTTTACTTATATTATCTCTAAGAAAATGATGTCTAATATCAGTATGTTTTGTTCTAGCATGATGTGTGGGATTCTTGGATAGATTTATTGCACTAGTATTATCATGATAAATTGATGATTTAGTTATAGTTAATCCAAAATCTTTTAAAATTTGTTGCATATATATAACTTGATAATAAGCCAAAGCAGCAGATATATATTCAGCTTCAGTTGTTGAGAAGGATACAGTGTTTTGCTTCTTACTAAACCAAGAAACCAGAGAATGTCCTAGAAAGTGACAAGTTTCACTTGTACTTTTTCGGTCTGATTTACAACCAGCGTAATCAGCATCACAATATGAAATTAAATCAAATACATCGTTTTTAGGGTTAAAAAAAACCATAATCTAAAGTATGTTTTACATATCTTAAAATTCTTTTAACAACTTTTAAGTGAGTTTCTTTAGGTTGAGATTGGTATCTTGCACAGAGAAAGACACTATGCATTATGTCAGGACGACTTGTTATTATATAAAGCAACGAACCAATCATTCCCCTGTATAATTTTTGTTCAACATCTTTTGGTTTATCTTCCTTATTGAAAGCTACAGTAGTTGTCATTAGAGTTAGTTTCCCACCAGAAGTGGTCAATCCAAATTTTTTAATTAAATTCTTAGCATATTTTTGTTGACTAATGAAAATTCCTTTATCTAATTATTTGATTTGAAGTCCTTAGAAGAAGCTTAGTTCTCCCATATGACTCATTTCAAATTCTTTAGTCATTATATCTGAAAATTCTTTATTCATTATGTTATTAGATGATCCAAATATTATATCATCTACATATATTTGTACTAATTGAACATCATTTTGTTTCTTTTAATAAAAAGAATTGTATATATTTTAGCAATTTCAAAACCAGATTGTAGTAAATAAGATCTTAGTCTTTCATACCAGGCTCTAGGAGCTTGTTTCATACCATATAAAGCTTTCTTTAATTTATATACGTGATTTGAAAATTTATTATCTTCAAAAAGTGGAGGTTGTTCAACATAAACATCTTCTTTTACAATACCATTTAGAGAAGCACTTTTAACATCCATTTGATATAACTTAAAATTATTGTAGTTTGCGAAAGCAAATAGAATCCTGATAGCTTCTAGTCTTGCTACGGGTGCAAAGGTTTCGTCATAATCAATTCCTTCTTCTTGACAATAACCTTGCATGACTAAACGAGCTTTATTTCTCACGACCTCGCCAAGTTCATTCATTTTATTTTAATAAACCTATTTTGTTCCAATTATACTTTTATCCTCAGGTCTAGGAACAATTTCCCAAACATCATTTCTGGTGAACTGATTCAATTCTTCTTGCATAGCAAGAATCCATGAATCATCAAATGATGCTTCCTTTGGATTTTTAGGTTCAATAGTTAATATAAAAGCTACATTACTCATACTATTTAGTTGATTTCTTGTTTTAACTATAGATTCAATATTTCCTAGTATATTTTGTACATGATGATCATTTAATCGCCTAATTCTTTTATTAGGTTGAATAATTTCACAATTAGTTTCATTACGTTCATTATTTAATGTTATAAAATCTTCTTCATCTTCTATTTGTACAGTATCTTTATAATTTTCATCAAAAGATACATGCATTGTTTCTTCAATAGTGTTAGTTCTTAAATTATAAACTCTAAATGCTTTACTTCTTTTAGAATATCCGATGAAGATACCTTCGATGGATTTAGGTTCAAATTTATCTAAATTATCTTTTGTATTAAGAATAAAACACTTACTATCAAAAACTTTAAAATAAGCTACTATGGGTTTCTTATTGTAAAGTAATTCATATGGTGTTTTATTAGTTAATGGTCTAATTAAAATCCTATTTAATATATAACAAGCTATAGCGACTGCTTCAGCCCAAAAGATTTTAGGTAAGTTACTATCAGAAAGCATTGTTCTAGCACACTCTTGAATCATTCTATTCTTACGTTCTACCACTTCGTTTTGTTGTGGAGTTCGTGGAAAAGAAAAACTATGAGTAATTCCTCTTTGGTTACAAAAATTCTCAAAATTTTCATTTTCAAATTCTCCACCTCGATCACTAGGAATAGTTTTTATTTTTAGAGAAAGTTGATTTTGAATTCTTTTAACAAAATTTTTAAATAATTCAAAAGCATCACTTTTAAGTCCAAGAAAAATTGTCCAAGTATATCTTGAATATTTATCTATAATTACAAAAACATATTTATTGTGATTAATTGATTGAACTTGAGATGGACCAAATTAATCTAAATGAAGTGATTCTAGAGGTTTGGAAGTAGAAATCATATCTTTTAATTTAAATGAACTTTTCTTAAGTTTTCCTAATTGGCAAGCATCACATATACTGTTTACTTTAAAGTTTAACTTGGGAAGACCTCTAACTAAGTCAAATTTTGATAACCTAGGTAACAGTTTGAAATTTAAATGACCAAATCTTTTATGCCAAATCCAAGGGTCACTTGTATTAGCCAAAAGACATAAGTTATCATTTGAAATTTTCATACTAAAGATGTAAATATTTTTCTTCTTAATTCCTTCAAAGATAATATTTGACTTATTATCTTCGATGCGACACTTATCTTTTCCAAATTTAATTTTAAATCCTTTGTCACATAGTTGACTTATACTAAGCAAATTATATTTTAAATTCCTAACTAGCAAAATATCATAAATAAGAGGAGTTTTAGAATTACCGACATTGCCGATGCCAATCACATATCCTTTTTGAGTTATCTCCAAAGTGTTAATACCCTGGGTATTGATTTTGATGACAGCAACCATATAAATATTACTGCAAACGTATCTTCGAGTTATGCAGTCATATCAGATATATTATGAAGACATTTACGGTGATAAACAAGAATACAGTGGAAGCAAATGAATTATAGAAGAAGGTTAATCAGAGCAATTGAAGAACAAAACCCTATTAGAGAAGAATGTTGAAGGATAAAGGTGTTTGAAGTGATGAGGAGTTGGTTGTACCTTAGAATATCTTGTTAAAGATCCCATGGCAATTGTACTTGAAGATCATTAACCATTGACCTCAATTGAATCACAAAAATCCACAAATATAAGGTAATTTGAAATGCTAAAAATTTGCAACACTTAATAGTGTTGCTGTTCATTTTGCAACATGGGTATGTCGACATGGGGGTACCTAGTATGTTGACATACTAGCAGTTTTCAGAATTTCAAATTTTGAATGAAGAGACATTTCCCTCCATCTCTCCACCAAAAGACACTTCTCTTCAACAACTATATCAAGGCCTCTGAAAACGAATTTTAACATCAGAAATTCTTATTTTCTCTTACTCCTTCTTCTCCAAACATTTACAAGAGAATTTCATTGCATACTCTTCAAATCTTCTTGCAAATCGATACTATTTCACTCCAATTCTTCATAGATTTGCAAGCCACACAATATCAGAGAGTTGTACTTGAATTCACATCATTCTCTCTCTGATTTCATCCTATTCCTCAAAGAATTCAAAGATATATTGTCATTGGAGGTCTATAGGATCATTGTACTGAATCTTCAAGAATCTGTATTGAAGATACGACTAGTTGCCATAGTTTGTTGTTGGTGATAAGGAGAAAATGTTCTTATAGCCTGTAAAATCAAGAGGGTGTGTCTTGTAGCCCGTGAAACCAAGATTGTAAAGTTGTTCTTGCCACCCATGGAAAGCAAGCCATCATAGTGGAATTCTGCACGATAGAGTGCAGGACTGGATGTAGGATTGGTTAATTCGTACCAGTATAAAAATCCGGTTGTTATTTACATTACTGCATTTTACTTTATTACTTACTTATTCTCTGATTGCTTCTTTATATTCATAAGTAAGTAGTTAATACACATTTCACCACTTCTAGTGTCAGAATAGCCTTAAGATCCAACATTATGTTGTAGCCACCCCAGTTTCTAACAATTGGTATCAGAGCATTGGTTTTCAAAAATTCATAATTTGGTTTTTGAAAAGTATAAATGGCTAATGACAATAGTAACACATTTTTTAACACTTTTGTAGAAGGGCAATCTACCACTAGACCCCCTCTATTTAATGGTAGTAGTTATGCATATTGGGCTTGTAGGATGAAATGTTATTTGCAGTATAATGGTTCGGATATTTGGAACATTACCCAAATAAAGTATATAGAGCCTCAAACTGAACATTCAAAATGGACACTAGACTAAAAGACCCAAGCACTTAATAACTCTAAGGCCATGAACATTCTATTTTTCTCCTTATATAGAAATGAATTTAATCGAGTGTCTATTTGTAATTCTGCATATGAAATTTGGAGAACACTGCAAGTCACACATGAAGGCACCAATAAAGTAAAACAAACAAAGATATCTATGCTAACAACCTATTTCAACTCTTTCAAATGAAACCAAATGAGTCTATTTCTGATATGTATTCTAGATTTCAAGATATAGTACATGCCTTAATATCTTTAGGAAAGAAAATTACTGAAGAAGACCAAGTCAGAAAGATCTTGAATTCACTTTTAGTGAATGGGATCAGAAGACTCTGGCAATTCAAGAAGTCAATGATATTAGTATTATGAAATTAGAAGATTTAATTGGTAACCTAATGTCTTATGAAGTAAAGTTGTAGATTAGAAAAGAGAATCAGGCAAATGAGAAGAAATCACTAGCACTCAATGCTATGATCGACACAGATGCACCAGATGATGATGCTGTTGATGATGATATCGAGTTTATGACCAAGAAGTTCAAGAAATTCTTGAAGTATTGAATAACAAACAAACTTCGAAAAACTAACAACAATAATTCTAGAAATTGAAATGTTGTTAAGTGTTTCGAATGTGATAAACCCAGTCATTTGAAAAGAGACTGTTCCAAACTGATGAAATCAAAGTCAAACACTTTCAATATGGAGAGGAAACAGGCATTCAATGCAAAATGGGATGATTCAGATACATCATCAAGTGATAGTGATTCAGAAACAGAAAATGCCAACATGTGCTTCATGGCAAAGGATGATCAGGTATGGAATTTTAATAAAGAAATTACTAATGTTTTGAATGATATGAATCAGGGATATAAAATACTTAGGAAAGAGTACAGCAATAGTTCGTTAGAGATAGATAGATTAAAAATATTTAGTGAAAGGTTAATCAAAGAAAAACAATGTCTAAAAGATGAAATTGAAAGACTTAATGGGTATAATGATGAAAAGGATTTGACACTTAGAAGTTTTGAAAAACTAAAAAGTGAAAATGAATCCTTAAAATTAGAAAATCTTTCAATGAAGTCACAGATCACTAGTCTGAATGACAAGGTAACATCTTTGGACAATGTTATTCTTAACCATAATAAGGATTTTGACAAAATGAAGACTGATATAGATAAATTTAACAAAGGAAAGGATAATCTAGAAAAATTATTATCTGCATCTAAACACACTAGGAATAAACGTGGACTTGGATACATCCCTAAGGCTAAATGAAAGAAAAATAGTACTCAAAGTACTAAGTTTGTTAAGGCTACCAAGTTCAAACCTAAACCTAGAAAATTAAAGTTAAATTCTCCAAATAGATTCATTAATTTATGGGTTCCAAAAGGGTTGGATGATATTGAAAAAGAAAAATATATTGATAATTTTATTAATAAGGTTCATTCATCTAATGATTATATTTTGAAAGGAAATTCAAACTCTTCATGGGTTTGGAATCCCAAAACTTAACCCCATGGACCCTAGAATAAAAAGGGTACCAGTGTGCATACTTTATAATTTTTTCAGGTACCAAACAATGTATTTCAGATAGCAGATGTTCAAAGCATATGACGAAAAATCTATTGAACATTGGACAAATATGAAAAGGATTTGTTATTGGCATCGGCAAAGTTGGTAACTCTAAAACTCATCCTATATTTGATAAGTTCATTTGATGTTTTGAATTGATTTGGTGTCCCCCCATGTTTTTTTATTTATAAGCATTTATCTCTATATACAAACTCTACATGTTGTCTAGCAGTGATTTAAGCGACTCTTTTTTGCCCTTTTTTGTTGATGACAAAGGGGGAGAAAAGGTATAAATATACTAGGCAAAATGATAGGGGGAGTGCATAGAGTTAGGGGGAGTCAAATATAAGAGTATTATATTTTATCTCTCAAATATTTATATGGTTGTCATCATCAAAAAGGGGGAGATTGTTAATACCCTGGGTATTGATTTTGATGACAACAACCATATAAATATTACTACTAACGTATCTTCGAGTTATGCAGTCATATCAGATATATTATGAAGACATTTACAATGATAAACAAGAATACAGTGGAAGCAAATGAATTGTAGAAGAAGGTTAATCAGAGCAATTGAAGAACAAAACCCTATTAGAGAAGAATGCTGAAGGATAAAGGTGTTTGAAGTGATAATGAGTGGGTTGAACCTTAGAATAACTTGTTAAAGATCCCATGGCAATTGTACTTGAAGATCATTAACCATTGACCTCAACCGAATCACAAAAATCCACAAATATACGGTAATTTGAAATGCTGAAAATTTGCAACACTTAATAGTGTTGCTGTTCATTTTGCAACATGGGTATGTCGACATGGGGGTACCTAGTATGTCGACATACTAGCAGTTTTCAGAATTTCAAATTTTGAATGAAGAGACATTTCCCTCCATCTCTTCACCAAAAGACACTTCTCTTCAACCACTATATAAAGGCCTCTGAAAACGAATTTTGACATCAGAAATTCTTATTTTCTCTTACTCCTTCTTCTCCAAACATTTACAAGAGAATTCCATTGCATACTCTTCAAATCTTCTTGCAAATCGATACTATTTCACTCCAATTCTTCATAGATTTGCAAGCCACACAATATCAGAGAGTTGTACTTGAATTCACAACATTCTCTCTCTGATTTCATCCTATTCCTCAAAGAATTCAAAGATCTATTGTCATTGAAGGTCTATAGGATCATTGTACCGAATCTGCAAGAATCTGCATTGAAGATATGACTACTTGCCATAGTTTGTTGTTGGTGATAAGCAGAAGGTGTTCTTGTAGCCTATAAAATCAAGAGGGTGTGTCTTATAGCCCGTGAAACCAAGATTGTAAAGGTGTTCTTGCCACCCGTGGAAAGCAAGCGATCATAGTGGAATTCTGCGCGATAGAGTGCAGGACTGGATGTAGGATTGGTTAATCCGAACCAGTATAAAAATCCGAGTGTTATTTACATTACTGCATTTTACTTTATTACTTACTTATTCTCCGATTACTTCTTTATATTCATAAGTAAGTAGTTAATACACATTTCACCACTTCTAGTGTCTGAATAGCCTTAAGATCCAACATTGTGTTGTAGCCAACCCAGTTTCTAACACAAAGTTGAACAATCCACCATCTTGATATATAATGTCATTGAGTACCTCGGGATTTCTAGTCATATGCCTTGAAAATCCACTATTAAATATCCATTTATCTTTCTCAATTTGCACAGTTTGTCCATTGGTTTTCGATTCTTCAAAAGCCATGTAACATATCTGTTCCTACATAACAAACCAATTCGATAGATAACTTGATTTTTCATAAAAACTATATGCAGACTTATGATACTTTGATGAGATGCATAAATTCAAAATAGTATTAACAAAATTTCCAAAAATGCCATTTTTAACTTTTCAAGTTTCAGATTATGAAAACTATGAAAACCTATGCTCTGATACCAATTGAAAGGGAGTGCGAATTAAGGATCTTAAGGCTAATTTAACACTAGATGGGGGTGAATAGTGTTTAATGGATTCTAAGAATTATATGGACTTAATTGAAATTAGGACACAAACAAATGCAGATCTTAATCATAGAACAATCACATAATCAAACACAGATGCATAAAGTAAAAAAAGTAGTAAAGAGAGAGAAAACACCCGATTTTATACTGGTTCGAAGTTACCCTACATCTGATCGTGTACCAAGGGAAACCACCTCATATAGATTTTTATTATACCAATGTCGAGATTACAATCCTCAATTTCTAAAGGCCTTGAGGTACCCTCCTGTCTCACGAGTCCAGGGCAAACTCTCTTGATTTACGGGCCACAGGATTAACCAATTGATTTCCAGGCACAACCACATCTTATAGAGAGATTCGATAAACTTTTGATTCCAAATTGATCCTATAACTCTGAATAGCACTTTGATCTTCGAGAGAGGGCAGAGAATCAAACAAGAATGATATTTTAATTTGATTCACTTGAGAATTCGGTAGAATTTCGGCATGATCTTAAAAGTATGAAAATTATGGAATATGAATTTGTGGAGAAGAAGAAGTGAAGAAAATAAGAAATAAGTTAGTTAAAAAATTCGTTTGTGAAGGCTATTTATAAAGCACCAACGGTCATAACCATTCGTGAAGAGATTTAAACGAATAGATACTTCTTTTGAAAATTGAATCTTTTGAATTCCACGGCCACCATGTCGACATGGGGTATCCCATGATGTCGACATCCCTACGTAAAAAACAATTGTAAAATATGTTTTGGAAATGAAGTTTAAAACAAGAGTTTATTTTAAAACAAAAATAAATAATATTTTAAGGTTAAAACATCCTTTTAAAAATCATTTGAAAAGATAATTTTATGGCTAAAATATTTTGAAAAGCAGTTTCGAAAATGATTTTGAAAAACCATTTTGAAGTAGTTTTGCAAGCTTCTTCCCGTAGAATATCTTATCATATCAGGACTCGAGAATTTTACAAAACCAGGATGTTCGATGGTTTGTAAGCCACTTGTCATAGATTTGTAAGCTAATTGTCGTGGGTTTGTAGGCCACTAAGAAGGTAGAAATGGGTTCTATCCCAACTGAAATTCGGAATGAAGATTTCCATACTATTATGAAGTTTTAACAAAACTAGACACTTATCTTGAAATCTTGATACTCATGAGTCTTCAAACTTGATTTCTTTATTCTTGATCTTTATAATGTAGTCTTTAATAATCAGTACCCACCTTACATATATCCTGCATAATAATATTCATATATATCTAGACAATAGTGTTAGTATATAAGTTATAATAAAATAAGTTACAAAGGTTGTTGTCATCAAGACCACTATCTCCAGTTCCTAATAATTTACACTTCTTATGGATCAATGATGATCATTTTATGGTTTGGACTAGCGATGTGCGATGTCTCTTTGTCCGCGTGGGGGACTATACCCGTTCTGTAGAGCTTCGTCTCATTTTTATGGGCTAACGACCTATGATATTTTAACTTTTTTATGGAATTTGGTTTATCGGGCATATCGCTGTATTACGTCGTTGTTCAAACTTATTTGAGTTTCAGATTCATTGGGCGCATCGCTGTACTACGTCATTGTTCCAGATTATTTAAGTTTCTGGTTCCTCGGGCGTATCACTGTACTACGTCGTTGCACCGGCTCTATGGGTTAGCGACCCATGGGATAGCATCTCATTTGTGATACACGTGTTGGTGAGTTATCATGCTCTCGTTTGTGATAGCCCATATTTATGTTTTCTGGATTTCTAATTATCGATTTCTAGAATTTTTGTGTTCCAACTATTTTTGTGATTTGTATTGATAAGCTTCATCATTATTTGAGGTATGGTGAATAAGCAAAAGAATATGACATTCTTTTTGGTGTTTTTGAGAAAATTTGAGATATTGCATGATGTTTGTTGTTATCATATATTATATCTCTTATCCTATCTCATTTTATATGATATATATATAGCTAGAATGATCTGTTTATTATTTTCTTCTTAAAAAATACTCGGGTCAGACTGAGGTGTTTCAGGTGCTTCCACTTGACTTCTTAGCAGGGACTAGCTTCTGACTTTTGGCTAACTACTTTATCTTAGTAGTTTTTGCTTTTATACATTCGAGACAGAGACTCCTTGATGTACACATATTCTTTTGTCTAGCACTTGTACCTATTCATTTGTGATGTAGTGGATCTTTTATGATCACTACTTTGATGTTCACTTCTACGTGTTATATTCATATCTGTTTCCGCCTTATTGATATGAATATCTGTGACTGATTTGTGTTATGCTTATTTTATATTTGTTTTCAAAGGCCACATAGCTACTATGTAGTAGCTGTGTGTTTGTATTGGATATGTCAGATTTCCTCTTGAAATGAGATGCACGTCATACTATCTGACATATCGGTACTCGCACAAAGCAATTACACAAATGGTCGCTCCACAGCAACCTTATTCTTTATGCTAGTCGACGGCATTACCCCATAGTCTCCTTGGCTAGTGTAAGTATAGAGGTGGGGCGTCACAGAGATGTTCGGGTTTCCATCTCCTAAGGATTGGTTAAACTTTCTACTATGTAGTACATACGCTATTATAATATGCCTGCAGTAAAGTAAAGTATTAAAATAGCGCTAAGGTGTTACCCATATCCCCCTTAACACATTTTATATAATGTCGTTCTATACAGATACTGTAAACTCCACCCGTAGGTGGGCTATCACAGAGCACTCCATAGGTACGACACAAAACAAACTCGTAGAAGGTGCATTAAGGCATGCGACACGGCATTAGAGGCAATGCCAGGGTAGATATACCAATTGCGGATCCGGACTGATGGTAACGCATAACAGCTACTACCGCCCACCTCGGAACACACTCCCAAATAAAATCAAGGGATGGCCACCAAATCAATCACAAAGTAGTAGAATGGTATCCAAGAAATGTGTTCGATAGGAGGTGTAACATCCCGCCTTTTCGCACACTTTAAACCGACACACGTGCCAATTCAAAGCATACGCAAGGGCGGATTGTTATGGGTAAATAAAAAAACAGAGAAGAAATAAAACAAAATAGAATCTCACAGCGGAAGGATAAAATATAATAATAAATATACAGTTCATGATAACTGTTTACAAAATATTTATTTTACTTATACAATGAATATCAGAGTTACACATACCAGTACAATCAATGCAGCGGAATAGAAAGAGTGTAGTGCAATACAATAGATAATAATAAGGAAATCTTCGCCTTCGTCCTCCAAAGCTAAAATCTTTGATCCTGAAATGCTCGGACTGACCCGAGCGAATTTGAAAAGACAAAACACTCGAGTCAGAACTAAAAGATCTTATGTGAGTTAAATTAACAAAAATAAATATGAGTACAGTAACTCAAGAGATGCTCGGGATTTACATCTCCTAAGGATCCGTTAAACTATTTACTATGTAATATATTGCGCTATTATAATAGTGTCTATTCATAAAATAAACATACTTTTAAATAGCGTTAAGGCTTTACATTTTCCACCTTAACACGTAAAATGCCAATAGTCTATACAGTACCGTAATACCTCCTGATCGGGAGGCTACCAGAGGATACTCCATAGGTACGACACAAATAGAAACTCGTAGTAAAGGCTCGATATGGTAGGTGACACGGCACAACTAGGCAATGCCAGGGTAGATATACCAATTGCTATCCAGGCTGGTGGAAACGCGTAGCCGCAGTTACCGCCCACCTCGGACTAACTCCCCAAAATCCAAATATAGAAGTGGCCACTGAATCAATCCAAGTCAAAGTATAATATCGAAGAGGAGGGTCCGATCAGAGGAATGACCTCATTGGCCTGAGAATCGCTCCTGTTTTAGCCACCTTATGCCAACTCACGGGAGTCGGGTCCACGTATTTACCTTACAGGAAACGCCGCCACCACCTACTTCATTCTGGAATCTCCACCGCGTACACGGTTAGTCAAAGTGGTTTTCGGGATCGACAGAGAGTATGTCCATATCCGATCCCGGTCTCTTTGCCAACCCATCGTTATTATAACACCGCGGTCATTTAACAATAGTTTATACTTTAAAACCAGAATAAACATTTCCATTTTAAAACAATGAATACGATATCATTTTAAAACCCAAAAACAATATGATATCATTTTATCTCAAATATAATTCTTTTCCAAAATCATACTGGATTAAAATTTAGAATATCTGGAAACCAAACATTTGGTTTATACTTTCAAACATAATATTTCGGAATTCATACTTTTAAAACCATAACTTCAAAGCTTAAATGGTTTGGATATTCAACGGTATATAGAATAAATGGTTTAACTTTAAAGTTACTTTGTAAAGAAAATAATTCCCATGGCTTTACAAATATATTTCTTTGATTAAAGTCTAAGCCAAAATTTTAAATATCACTTTCGAGTTCCAAAACCATTTAAATTTATATATATATATATATATATATATCCATTTTGAGTATTAATATTTCAAAACTAAGATTTGGAATTTCTATTCAACAAATTTATAGTTCTATTATTTAGTTTTGAATATTCACCTAAAATTCATAAATAAAACTCCAAGTTCTACTATTAAATGATTTCCCAAATTTACTTTATACTAGAATATACACTTTTAAGTTTATTTAGAAAATTCAGTTTATAAATATCGTATATTTGAACTTTTCCAAACTTAGCATATTTTATAAATTATCAATCCCATTTCTAAATTTTTATTCCATTTTTATTTAACGGATTTTTATACACAGCTTAAAACCAAAAATTTAACTTCATATGTATATATATATATATATAAATGGAAGAATAATATTTATAAAATATCAAAATTAAACTTTTATAAAACGTATCACACCCAAACCATAGAAATCACACTTAAAATAATTTATATATATAGACCACGGTGCCTGTATAAAATTTTCTATCCTATGGTCAAGTGATACGGATATTTATCGTTTCAATCCGCAATTAAAAATAAAACTGCGGTTATATATCATTTCAAACCACAATCCCAAAATGAAATGAAGTATGCATGATAACTTACAGTTTAAATGATATAAAATAAAACATCCATTCATCAACATCATCCATCATCCAAATTACAATCATCAATCAATACCAATCAATATCAATGTATATTTGGTAATATATAACAGGTAATACTGGCAATTTTATTCAAATTAAATTTAACAACTATTAATTCTAACAATTTATTATTCAGTAATAATATATATATATAATTGTTAACTAGCAATTTATATGCAAACAATAAATTCTAACTGTCACTTAATACGCAATAAATAAATTAAATTAACAGTTAAACTAATAAATGCAATTTAACAGTTATGATGAAATAAACATGTCAAATACTCATAAATAAATTTCTATTCATTTTCTAAAATTAATTTAACAAACATAAAAGCTTCTAGTAGTTGTGAGTGAGTTAAAACACTCACCTTTGGAATTGAAAATTGAATTTAAACTCAAAATTTTGACGGTCACAGAATTTGTCCAAACCAGCGTCATCAGGTCTGGAATTAAATTACGATCCTAAAAAAAAAAATCTCGCTTGAATCGGAGGTCGTATGAAAAAGTTATGACGAAAAATCGATTGGAAAACAAAATTAAATATAAACAAAATAATACACAAACTCACCTACTATGCTAAACGCCACGTCAACCTACAGGGAAACACGCCTTCCCCATGAGAAAACGCGTACGCGACTGTTTGAATTTATTCTGAGCAAACTATGACTCCATTCGAAAAACGAATTACACCATGAGATTACGTGTTTCGAGAAGATTAACATATATTTTTGTGTGATTTTTAGGAGGACTTTGAATTTTCAGCTTTGATTTGTAATTTGAAATTGGATCTGAAATGCATCCATTGAGGAAGAGAGAAGATTGAAGAAAATGAACGTGTAGACAAATGACAATAGAAAGGAGGCTAGGGCTGAATAGCTGTGTTTATATAGAGGGGTTTGAAATAGGGTAGATAGACCGTAGAATGAACGTGCGGAACAACTATGGCCCAAAAAGCCCGCTATGCCTCCGGAACCGAATTCATTAAATCTATATATCCAAATAGGTGAATATATCACTGGATTCATATCTCAATATGTAAGTATCTCCAATTTCATCTGAACTTGTAAATACTAAATTTCAAATATTTCTTCAATTAACGTTAACGTAATAATTATTTATTATTTATTGTAGTTAATTATCAATTATAGTTTATATACTAAATAGATGATAAATTTTGAATACTTGTTATCATTAACGTTTTATTTCCACTTACAAATAAATGCAATTATTACATATTCTCCCTTTATTAATAACCTTCCTATTCCCATGGATTATTCCTTAGCAAATTATATCTATTAATTACGATTGATTACCCTAAATAAATTCCAAATTATTAAATAAACTTTATTTCCATTCCCTTTACTCACAAACCATCGTATTATAAAGATATTTACACTATTCTCCATTTATTACCTTTAATTCAAAAGATAAACAATCGTTAACCTTTAATCCCAGTTACTATATCCAACTCCTACCTTTATTCTAAATTAGATTAGAAATTATATCAATTTAATTCATTTAATATTATCAAATTTAACGGGTCGTTACAATCTCCCCCACTCAAAACTTTTCATCCCCGAAAAGGAAAAGAAGGGAGAAGGAAGAATAAAACAGTACATCTTATTTCAATTATTGACTTATAAACAATAATTTACTAAATTAATTAACTTAAATAAAATATACTTGTTTATAATCATTATATTCCTTTATACTTAAATTATTAAAGTTTGGGAAAATATTTTCAACAAAATTCTAAGTCCAAAATTTTACGGAAAATTTTGGCAGAGTCTCCTTTGTACGGAGAGACTCTGGAGGAAATATAATATCAAAATATAACAAATATATTACAAATATTATCCAAATATTATATCCCAACACGGGAAATATATAAAATAGCGCTTTAAACGTAATCCGAAAGCGTACCTATTTGTCGGGCAATATACGCTTATTATTATGGAACCAAAAGCAGTAGCAGTTGCTTCCATCACCTGCACACACTTATATAATCTAAAAGGTTAAATATTTATATTAAAGTGAAATGTTCAGGTGGTTTCAACCATTAATCAACCAATCAATACAACAACCATCTAACTTACAAACAGCATAAATACACAAAGCAAATCAACCATTTTCCATCAAACAAATAGTTGTTTGGGTTCAAAACTTGAAATTTGTATGAAATGAAATTAACTATCAAGTGCATCATTTACTCAACAGTCTTAGATGGCACAAAGATAGATTATTTATTCATCCAACAACTCCAAATTCCTTACCCAACAAACATACATCAAACAATAACAATTCAAACCAACACCAAATTAGCTTATTATACTTTTATTTCTTTCATTTATGGAGGGAATTCTTTATTTCTTACAATCTTCATTTTCCATTTATTACAAAATTCACTATATTTGTATTTCAATTTATTTACTAAAGTTCATATCATCTATTTATACTACCTATCCTTTCTTATATAGTAAAAATCCCAATTTACTTAAGTTTATACAATAAATTCTCATTAATAACAGCAAAATTATTGAATACCTTTATTACTTCAAGCTTCACTTGAAAGATTTCCCCTTACATTATCTTACTAACATTGCAACTTTTATTATATGGTAAGTTATGTAAGTTTTAAGAATGTAAGTGAAAATTTCAAGTTTCTTTTCAAATCCCTTTTATTAATTTATGGTTCAACAAATATATATTCGTTTTATAAACTACAATTTCAACTTAACCTTTTTCATTTCTTTATTTAATGTTTACGTTCCTATTATATTTAATTGTAGTAATCATTTGGAATTTCCTTAAATTCTTAATCTGATAACATTCATTCTTGTAAGTGAAAGATTTTACTTATTCATTAACTATGGATTGCAGTCATTTATTTTTTCCTACTTTCCATTATATTAGAATAGGGGGGAAATTAAAACATACTTAAGTTAATAACTCTTCACCTCAATCTTTCTTTATTTTCTTAAGTTTCAAATTTTGCTTAAGTTTATACTATTTAATTCTTATTTGATAGCAAGCTATTGAATAATTCATTATCTCCAAAATTTCTACTTGTAAAATATTCAATTCCAATCTCTTTTCTACATTTCAACCTCTTACATTTGGTAAGTTATTTATTGTTAAAGGAGATGCAATTGGACTTATACAAGTTTAATCTCAATTCTTTTAATTCATTGATTTTTCAATAAATCTTTACCATTATTTATCAGTTAAAATTTTAACTTCCTTTATACTTAGCATTAATTCTCTTACTTAAATTAGAGGTTTCAAACCATTTATTACTTACCTTATATTTCACTAAAGATAATTTAGACAATTAATTAATGGAAAATTTTAGAATTGAATACCGGGTCAAATTTCAAATTTACTTTTAAAAATAATAGATAATTAATTTCTTACAACTTTTATATCTCTAATTATCTTTAAACACTTAAAATTTTAAATAATTCCAAAATAGATCTGCAGTGGAATCTACTACAGTGGCCTTTCCCCTTTGAAACTCGAAAATGAAAGTCGATGATGCGGCCATCATCACCGAAATTATTTTCCAGCGACAGGGAGGAAAGTACAAAATAAATTTTCTCCAAAATCCCTTTTTAAAACAATTCTTCCGAATTATACTAAATATTCATATAAGAAAATACTTATAAACCAAATCATTATATTCATAAATCCTTTGAAAGCCGATTTTCAAAATCCCGGACTTACGTTCTAAAATCTCCAATTTGATTTATTAAAATTTCAACTTAGCTTTAATTTATTATAAATATTTTTTTTCCTAACACCCAATCTATTGCAACCAAATATATATATATATATATATATCTTTATAAAAATATTTTTGTATATAGAAAATATAATAGGCAAAATTATTTCATTCACCTATATTAAAAACAAATATTATGTCGGTATGTCCTATTAAGTGTTTAGAAATCCTTATTGATGACATAGCGTCCCATGCATCAACCAGAATTCATAAATACAAAGCGGAACAGATTAACACAATATCAAAATCTTTTATTAATACTAACAAATACGCTCTCTCATATATATACACTCAGCGACTCCCATAGGGTATTTCTACCCTATTAACGAAGAGTCAAACCCCACAAAGCCAAGGTTCAGTCGCTAAACCAAAGCTCTGATACCAATTGTAACATCCCGCCTTTTCGCACACTTTAAACCGACACACGTGCCAATTCAAAGCATACGCAAGGGCGGATTGTTATGGGTAAATAAAAAAAAACAGAGAAGAAATAAAACAAAATAGAATCTCACAGCGGAAGGATAAAATATAATAATAAATATACAGTTCATGATAACTGTTTACAAAATATTTATTTTACTTATACAATGAATATCAGAGTTACACATACCAGTACAATCAATGCAGCGGAATAGAAAGAGTGTAGTGCAATACAATAGATAATAATAAGGAAACCTTCGCCTTCGTCCTCCAAAGCTAAAATCTTTGATCCTGAAACGCTCGGACTGACCCGAGCGAATTTGAGAAGACAAAACACTCGAGTCAGAACTAAAAGATCTTATGTGAGTTAAATTAACAAAAATAAATATGAGTACAGTAACTCAAGAGATGCTCGGGATTTACATCTCCTAAGGATCCGTTAAACTATTTACTATGTAATATATTGCGCTATTATAATAGTGTCTATTCATAAAATAAACATACTTTTAAATAGCGTTAAGGCTTTACATTTTCCACCTTAACACGTAAAATGCCAATAGTCTATACAGTACCGTAATACCTCCTGATCGGGAGGCTACCAGAGGATACTCCATACGTACGACACAAATAGAAACTCGTAGTAAAGGCTCGATATGGTAGGTGACACGGCACAACTAGGCAATGCCAGGGTAGATATACCAATTGCTATCCAGGCTGGTGGAAACGCGTAGCCGCAGTTACCGCCCACCTCGGACTAACTCCCCAAAATCTAAATATAGAAGTGGCCACTGAATCAATCCAAGTCAAAGTATAATATCGAAGAGGAGGGTCCGATCAGAGGAATGACCTCATTGGCCTGAGAATCGCTCCTGTTTTAGCCACCTTATGCCAACTCACGGGAGTCGGGTCCACGTATTTACCTTACAGGAAACGCCGCCACCACCTACTTCATTCTGGAATCTCCACCGCGTACACGGTTAGTCAAAGTGGTTTTCGGTATCGACAGAGAGTATGTCCATATCTGATCCCGGTCTCTTTGCCAACCCATCGTTATTATAACACCGCGGTCATTTAACAATAGTTTATACTTTGAAACCAGAATAAACATTTCCATTTTAAAACTATGAATACGATATCATTTTAAAACCCAAAAACAATATGATATCATTTTATCTCAAATATAATGCTTTTCCAAAATCATATTGGATTAAAATTTAGAATATCTGAAAACCAAACATTTGATTTATACTTTCAAACATAATATTTCGGAATTCATACTTTTAAAACCATAACTTCAAAGCTTAAATGGTTTGGATATTCAACGGTATATAGAATAAATGGTTTAACTTTAAAGTTACTTTGTAAAGAAAATAATTCCCATGGCTTTACAAATATATTTCTTTGATTAAAGTCTAAGCCAAAATTTTAAATATCACTTCCGAGTTCCAAAACCATTTAAATTTATATATATATATATATATATCCATTTTGAATATTAATATTTCAAAACTAAGATTTGGAATTTCTATTCAACAAATTTATAGTTCTATTATTTAGTTTTGAATATTCACCTAAAATTCATAAATAAAACTCCAAGTTCTAGTATTAAATGATTTCCCAAATTTACTTTATACTAGAATATACACTTTTAAGTTTATTTAGAAAATTCAGTTTATAAATATCATATATTTAAACTTTTCCAAACTTAGCATATTTTATAAATTATCAATCCCATTTCTAAATTTTTATTCCATTTTTATTTAACGGATTTTTATACACAGCTTAAAACCAAAAATTTAACTTCATATGTATATATATATAAATGGAAGAATAATATTTATAAAATATCAAAATTAAACTTTTATAAAACGTATCACATCCAAACCATAGAAATCACACTTAAAATAATTTATATATATAGACCACGGTGCCTGTATAAAATTTTCTATCCTATGGTCAAGTGATACAGATATTTATCATTTCAATCCGCAATTAAAAATAAAACTGCGGTTATATATCATTTCAAACCACAATCCCAAAATGAAATGAAGTATGCATGATAACTTGCAGTTTAAATGATATAAAATAAAACATCCATTCATCAACATCATCCATCATCCAAATTACAATCATCAATCAATACCAATCAATATCAATGTATATTTGGTAATATATAACAGGTAATACTGGCAATTTTATTCAAATTAAATTTAACAACTATTAATTCTAACAATTTATTATTCAGTAATAATATATATAATTGTTAACTAGCAATTTATATGCAAACAATAAATTCTAACTGTCACTTAATACGCAATAAGTAAATTAAATTAACAGTTAAACTAATAAATGCAATTTAACAGTTATGATGAAATAAACATGCCAAATACTCATAAATAAATTTCTATTCATTTTCTAAAATTAATTTAACAAACATAAAAGCTTCTAGTAGTTGTGAGTGAGTTAAAACACTCACATTTGAAATTTAAAATTGAATTTAAACTCAAAATTTTGACGGTCACAGAATTTGTCCAAACCAGCATCATCAGGTCTGGAATTAAATTACGATCCTAACAAAAAAAAATCTCTCTTGAATCGGAGGTCGTATGAAAAAGTTATGACGAAAAATCGATTGGAAAACAAAATTAAATATAAACAAAACAATACACAAACTCACCTACTATGCTAAACGCCACGTCAGCCTACAGGGAAACACGCCTTCCCCATGAGAAAACGCGTACGCGACTGTTTGAATTTATTCTGAGCAAACTATGACTCCATTCGAAAAACGAATTACACCATGAGATTACGTGTTTCGAGAAGATTAACATATATTTTTGTGAGATTTTTAGGAGGACTTTGAATTTTCAGCTTTGATTTGTCATTTGAAATTGGATCTGAAATGCATCCATTGAGGAAGAGAGAAGATTGAAGAAAATGAACGTGTAGACAAATGACAATAGAAAGGAGGCTAGGGCTGAATAGCTGTGTTTATATAGAGG
The DNA here is from genome assembly GCA_030765085.1 of Allium cepa. NCBI lineage: Eukaryota > Viridiplantae > Streptophyta > Magnoliopsida > Asparagales > Amaryllidaceae > Allium > Allium cepa. The sequence continues at coordinate 906,182,185 of CM060938.1, read as the reverse complement.
GGTTTGAAATAGGGTAGATAGACCGTAGAATGAACGTGCGGAACAACTATGGCCCAAAAAGCCCGCTATGCCTCCAGAACCGAATTCATTAAATCTATATATCCAAATAGGTGAATATATCACTGGATTCATATCTCAATATGTAAGTATCTCCAATTTCATCTGAACTTGTAAATACTAAATTTCAAATATTTCTTCAATTAACGTTAACGTAATAATTATTTATTATTTATTGCAGTTAATTATCAATTATAGTTTATATACTAAATAGATGATAAATTTTGAATACTTGTTATCATTAACGTTTTATTTCCACTTACAAATAAATGCAATTATTACATATTCTCCCTTTATTAATAACCTTCCTATTCCCATGGATTATTCCTTAGCAAATTATATCTATTAATTACGATTGATTACCCTAAATAAATTCCAAATTATTAAATAAACTTTATTTCCATTCCCTTTACTCACAAACCATCGTATTATAAAGATATTTACACTATTCTCCATTTATTACCTTAATTTATTTAAGGTAACCTTAAATTAATATCTATTGCAATGATCCAAATTACCATATCTTATATCCAAATAAATAAAGCTTGATTCCTTTATTAACTCCTTTGGTTTTCAATTAACCCTTTATGGTGAATATAACTCCCAATGTATAATTGAAACCTTATTTCCATTTGATTTCACTGTTTCATTAAATATCCTCATATTCCAGCTAAATCAACTAACGTACAAATTAGCTATTTCAATTTCCTTTAATTGCGATTTTCATACTATAGTAATTAAATTCCATTAACCACATAAATAAATGTTGATCCCCATCTATTTACATTATTTTACATTGGTGCTTCTATTTACACTTAGCTTTGTATAAATGTTTGAATGCGGAGTCTTGTCTATTAACGTATTAATTAAGCCTTAAAAATCAATTAATATCGCTTTCTTAGTCTAACCTCTTTTTACCCATATTTATTTTAATGTAACCTTTGAATTCATTCCCAATTCACCAATTTCCATTAATTATACTTTACAAACGTGTTTCCAATATATAGGTATTTTATGCTAATTGTTATCATACCCATAATTACATGCTTATAACTAAGTCCCATATTTGCATAAATTTATTCAACGGTCACTTTTAATTAGTTACTATCCATTTTCCAATCCAAATGTAATTCTTCCACTATTGAATTCTTATATTAAATGAATTTTATTCTAGGTGATATTTTTACCAATATTCACTGATTCAACATTTATATGTTTCTTAAAATTAACTTTCAACCAAATGTGACAATTTACATTTCATTTCTATTCAATATATATTCATTTTATTCCATTCATTTGGGTACTGCATTAAAATATATTTATTAACCAATACTAACGTTATTATCATTAATTATGATTGGATTCCAAGTTTTTATTCAATACCTTGAACAATAACTTACATATTAATCAAATCCTTCTTCTACTTAATTCAAATTGGATTATATTCCAATTCCTATAACCTAGGTCTTAAGTCATCATTTACATAATTAAATTTAGCGTTTATTTCAATCTTCATTTATAAATTTAAAGTTCTACTAACTAGATTACAAAACTTATGAACTTTAACAAATTTAATCCACCAAATAAATTTTCAAATGTTTATATATTTGCAATCCAATTCAGTTATTGTTTCATTAATACCATTTTAATCAACTAATTATGACTTATAACCACAAACACAAATTTCGTTATTTCAATCTATGTCGTATAAACATTTCAATCGTTAACCTTTAATCCCAATTACTATATCCAACTCCTACCTTTATTCTAAATTAGATTAGAAATTATATCAATTTAATTCATTTAATATTATCAAATTTAACGGGTCGTTACAATCTCCCACACTCAAAACTTTTCGTCCCCGAAAAGGAAAAGAAGGGAGAAGGAAGAATAAAACAGTACATCTTATTTCAATTATTGACTTATAAACAATAATTTACTAAATTAATTAACTTAAATAAAATATACTTGTTTATAATCATTATATTCCTTTATACTTAAATTATTAAAGTTTGGGAAAATATTTTCAACAAAATTCTAAGTCCAAAATTTTATGGAAAATTTTGGCAGAGTCTCCTTTGTACGGAGAGACTCTGGAGGAAATATCATATCAAAATATAACAAATATATTACAAATATTATCCAAATATTATATCCCAACACGGGAAATATATAAAATAGCGCTTTAAACGTAATCCGAAAGCGTACCTATTTGTCGGGCAATATACGCTTATTATTATGGAACCAAAAGCACTAGCAGTTGCTTCCATCACCTGCACTCACTTATATAATCTAAAAGGTTAAATATTTATATTAAAGTGACATGTTCAGGTGGTTTCAACCATTAATCAACCAATCAATACAACAACCATCTAACTTACAAACAGCATACATACACAAAGCAAATCAACCATTTTCCATCAAACAAATAGTTGTTTGGGTTCAAAACTTGAAATTTGTATGAAATGAAATTAACTATGAAGTGCATCCTTTACTCAACAGTCTTAGATGGCACAAAGATAGATTATTTATTCATCCAACAACTCCAAATTCCTTACCCAACAAACATACATCAAACAATAACAATTCAAACCAACACCAAATTAGCTTATTATACTTTTATTTCTTTCATTTATGTAGGGAATTCTTTATTTCTTACAATCTTCATTTTCCATTTATTACAAAATTCACTATATTTGTATTTCAATTTATTTACTAAAGTTCATATCATCTATTTATACTACCTATCCTTTCTTATATAGTAAAAATCCCAATTTACTTAAGTTTATACAATAAATTCTCATTAATAACAGCAAAATTATTGAATACCTTTATTACCTCAAGCTTCACTTGAAAGATTTCCCCTTACATTATCTTACTAACATTGCAACTTTTATTATATGGTAAGTTATGTAAGTTTTAAGAATGTAAGTGAAAATTTCAAGTTTCTTTTCAAATCCCTTTTATTAATTTATGGTTCAACAAATATATATTCGTTTTATAAACTACAATTTCAACTTAACCTTTTTCATTTCTTTATTTAATGTTTACGTTCCTATTATATTTAATTGTAGTAATCATTTGGAATTTCCTTAAATTCTTAATCTGATAACATTCATTCTTGTAAGTGAAAGATTTTACTTATTCATTAACTATGGATTGCAGTCATTTATTTTTTCCTACTTTCCATTATATTAGAATAGGGGGGAAATTAAAACATACTTAAGTTAATAACTCTTCACCTCAATCTTTCTTTATTTTCTTAAGTTTCAAATTTTGCTTAAGTTTATACTATTTAATTCTTATTTGATAGCAAGCTATTGAATAATTCATTATCTCCAAAATCTCTACTTGTAAAATATTCAATTCTAATCTCTTATCTACATTTCAACCTCTTACATTTGGTAAGTTATTTATTGTTAAAGGAGATGCAATTGGACTTATACAAGTTTAATCTCAATTCTTTTAATTCATTGATTTTTCAATAAATCTTTACCATCATTTATCAGTTAAAATTTTAACTTCCTTTATACTTAGCATTAATTCTCTTACTTAAATTAGAGGTTTCAAACCATTTATTACTTACCTTATATTTCACTAAAGATAATTTAGACGATTAATTAATGGAAAATTTTAGAATTGAATACCGGGTCAAATTTCAAATTTACTTTTAAAAATAATAGATAATTAATTTCTTACAACTTTTATATCTCTAATTATCTTTAAACACTTAAAATTTTAAATAATTTCAAAATAGATCTGCAGTGGAATCTACTACAGTGGCCTTTCCCCTTTGAAACTCGAAAATGAAAGTCGATGATGCGGCCGTCATCACCGAAACTATTTTCCAGCGACAGGGAGGAAAGTACAAAATAAATTTTCTCCAAAATCCCTTTTTAAAACAATTCTTCCGAATTATACTAAATATTCATATAAGAAAATACTTATAAACCAAATCATTATATTCATAAATCCTTTGATAGCCGATTTTCAAAATCCCAGACTTAAGTTCTAAAATCTCCAATTTGATTTATTAAAATTTCAACTTAGCTTTAATTTATTATAAATTTTTTTTTCCTAACACCCAATCTATTGCAACCAAATATATATATATATCTTTATAAAAATATTTTTGTATATAGAAAATATAATAGGCAAAATTATTTCATTCACCTATATTAAAAACAAATATTATGTCGGTATGTCCTATTAAGTGTTTAGAAATCCCTATTGATGACATAGCGTCCCATGCATCAACCAGAATTCATAAATACAAAGCGGAATAGATTAACACAATATCAAAATCTTTTATTAATACTAACAAATATGCTCTCTCATATATATACACTCAGCGACTCCCATAGGGTATTTCTACCCTATTAACGAAGAGTCAAACTGAAACGACCCGACTTCCTATCTCCAGGAAATCGCATCATTTTGAAGAAAGAAAGGGATAGAAGAAGAAAAGAAAGAGAAAGAAGAACACAAACAACATCAGAGAACTCACAGCGGAACGAATAAAATATAATATATCACATAAGATATTACATAGTATCAGATTACATCAGAGTTACATAACTTATACAACACATATTAGACAGTTATAAACATCTGTCTAATTCATACAACTCAAGTACAACAGAAGAAACAGATACCAAACACAGCGGAACCAATGTATATCTACACGTCGAAGCCTCCTGCTCCATTACTCCTCCAGAATTCGTCAAGCTAACCTGAATCACTTGACTACTCATACATAATATGAGTACCCAAGAGTTTAATAAAACAGAAAATAAACACTCGGGTCAGACAGGGGTCTGGTGTGAGTAAACAGTTTAAGATTGCTTAACTTTAGAAAAACCTTTGCAAAGAAAAGGTATCACGTAAGACTTTCCACACATAAACGTGGAAAAGTTTTTACCTTACGCTAACCAAAACATTTGATAGGAAATCCAGTGATATTATAATAGTGTCTAGGATTTTCAAGTAAATAAGAAATAGCCGAAATTGTTACATCTATTAAATTCCAGCTACTAGCCACAAAAGTGGGTAATACAAACAAAACCGTAGGGTCTCGTAGGGAAAATGGGTTTCCAACAATGGCAGGGCTACTGGGGTACCGCCCGTCACAGTACGTGGCTTAGATCACCGTACCGAGGAGCCACCCTAACTCCCCTGCAACACAAGGCCGGGACCATTCCTTACCGAACAGTCCCAAACAAGACAACCCCGGCGGTTGTCCGGATCAACCGCCCCACACAGCCGAATATAAAGGGACTTCTAGACAGGGGTAAATCTTGCTCTCCAGTGGGAGCTACCCACGAAGCCTTGCTGCACCTCCCCTGTTTTAGCCATTCCCGGTTGATGAGGCTTGAGGCTGCGATTACCTTTATAGAACACATCTATCTTAGAATGCTCATCGTCCACCTGACGATGTGCTGAAAGCATTCAATCCATACAAGTTCGTTCCGGGTTCGAACGAAACCGAAGGCACTATCTCGTTGCACTCATATTGGAATCACCCTCAGAGTCAACGACCATAGCCCTTGCACTCTGATTCGCCATCTCGAATCTATAAGTACTATTCCGTCAAACTCATTACGGAATCACCCACAGAGTTATACTGACGTATAGCCCTTACACCTCGAGTCTTCACTTGCTCCACTTGGATTAACGACCTAACGTTTAATTGGAATCGATGTGGTTTTCGGATTCCAAATATGGAAACCCGATCCCGGTCTCATCGAAACCAAACGCCATTTTAATGTCCAAGTTGTACTTAAGGGATTTGAACAGTTTAACTTATTCAGGATGATATAACAGATAGATGAATCACATTATCTCAATAGATAATACATATCAACATTCATATAATAAAGCAGCATATCACATATCTCATAAACATCCAAATCATCCAGTATCAACCAAACACCCAATATCAATCATCCAATATCATTCAACATCCAATATCAATTATTCAATATTAACCATTCAATACTAATCAATCACCCATAGCAGAATTGATTAACTCTTAATCAGTTTAATTAACCTTTAATTAAATTAATTTCTATCCTTTAACCACTTGGATTATCTTAATCCTACTTCATTGATTTATCACAAATCAAATTCATTTATCATTCCTTAATGATCTTCTGTAATTAATCTTCCTTGATTAATTATCTCTTACTTACCTTCAAGTAATTATCCTTAACCATATTCAGTAATTATCCTTTAATTACCATCATTAATTACAATAATTAATGATCCTTCATTAATTAATTAACCATAATTAATTACATTAATCCTTAATTAATCCTTAATTAATTACAATTAATTAATCATATTAAAATTAATTACTTAAATTAATTACTTCATTAATTATATTAATTAATCATCTTTATTAATTAGTAATCCTTAATTAATTAAATAATTAACTTGTAATTAATCATCTCATTAACCATAAACAGTAATTAACAATTTGTAATTACTTATCTTAATTAATTAATTTCTTAATTAATTATTTCCAAATCAATTATATTAATCCTTGATTAATTAATCAAATTAATTAATCTTTAATTACTTCATTAAGTAATTATTAATCACATTTATTAATTAACTTAAATAAATTAAGTAATTAACTCTCAATTACTTCTATTAATAAATCTTAATTACTTCCTTAATTAATTACTTAACAAATAATTAATTACATTATCAAATAATTCCTAATTCAATAATTAATTAATTACTTCATAATTAATTAACTTTAAAACAATTAAATTAATCAATTCCATAATTGATAACATTAAGTGATCCCATTAATCACTTCCAATAAATTACTCACATGAGTAACTCCTCCAATTACTTCCATAAGCCAATCCTGTAATTACTTTCCATAAGTAATTAGCATTTTAATTACATTTTAAAAATTAACCATTGATTACTTTATTAAGTAATTACACTTAATTAATAAGTGATTATTTAAAATTAAATAAATAATTAACTAATTATTTAAAATTAATTAAACAATTAATTAATTAATTACTTATATTTCAAAATCTTTAATTAATTAAGAAAAATCATTAATCCTTTACTTAATTGCAAATCATATTTAAATCAAGTATTCTCAAGTTAACAAAAATATATTAACCCTATGCATCTTCATAAATAAATTATTAATCAAATTTCTATAGTTTAAAATCCAATTATTCTATTTGGTTTCAAAATCTTAATATTAACCTTATTTCGAAATAAGGCATTTGAAATCAATTTCAAACTTAATTCATTATAAATTATCTAATTCTAAATTTATTAATTTCAATATAAATTTGAAAACTTGTTATTAAAACATTGCTTTACACTTTACTTAACTTTGATTTAATATCTAAATTCAAACACTCTTCTGAAATTAAATTTCAAACTATAATTAAGTTAAATTACTTTCATAAAAATCATCTAAATTTTAAATTTGAAAGTAAATTTCAATTTACATTTTAAAGCTTGAATAAAACAACAGGTTCTAACTTAATCCTTATTTTCTTTTATCAAACGTATTATAATATTAAGAGCTCACCTTCAATTATTCAAATACAAGTTGAATTTGCACTTAACAGCTCACGGTGCTAACCTGAAGCCCTCAAACTAAATCACACGAGCAAAACACGGTAAAAACACGCGAACTAAACTTCGAGTTGCCCCTGGAAAAACGCACGAGAAACACGCGACAACGTCTTCGGGTTGTAACCTTCTTCCCCAAAGCTTCGAATATACAGAACCTCGAATCGTGCACGCGTGCACCTTGCACAGCATCTCCGGCCGCCGTAGGTTGACACGACCAACGTCGTCGATCTCTCTATCACACTCGAGCAAGTAACTAAACCCATATTGAACGAAACGCAAACGAATCGAAATATCAACTCCAAGCTCGAACAGCTGCAGAAGCAACTCGACGCCAAACTACCAATCGCCGACCACCACATCATCGATATGCTCTGCCGTCCTCACCATCGAGGCACTACGTCACGAACTACAACCTACCCAAACATGAACAATTCCGATCGAAAAACCATGTCGCGACAGCCTCTAAAGTCGAACCGAAAACTCAAACAAGCTAAACCCTAGTTGCCCCAAATTCCAACAATTTAACCATTGGAATAATTCACTAGTATTTTTCCCTTCATCCACGACATTCAAACAAGCTTCGATCCAAATCCAAGCTTCCATCATTAAGTAGTTCATCGGCAAATCCCAAAAACAACCCAAAGGTTCAAACCCAAAATTCTCCCTATTTACACAACTAAAAATCATGAAACAAGTATTAAAAATCATGAATTTCCATTGCTATTCCAATCATACAATTAAAATTTAAGTTTAAGTTCATAAATTTTTTAGCCCAAATTGATTTTCTACTGTAAATTTAGAATTCTGAGAAACTCATCATTATTAAATCCTATGATTATTTTTAGATGATATGTTATGTGATTACAAACAGTTTTCATTTACAAAACAATATCAAATTGGCATCCAAAATCAAGTTACTGATTTTTGAAGTATCTTGAACTGTTTTAGTCAACACAGTATCTTCTTTGAATTTATACAGGCAATTCAACATTTAAATTCAACATGCATTCCAAAGTAAAACGAATTTTCATATAACATAATATAGATTAACACATGCATCAACATTCAAACATAAGTTGAACCAAACTGTTTTTAAAATATAGTTTACTCACCTGTTATTTATGCAGAGCATATTTCCAGGCTTGCTGTTGAAGTTAATTCTCTTGCATGCTTTAAAAACTTTGATTGATTAAAATGATGAACAGATTGAAATTGCAGTTGAGCTTCAAATTGGTTGTAGAAGAATTCAAGTTTGCAGGTTGAATATTATTTGAAATGCAGGTTGAGACTTTGATCTTGATTCCTTTGAAATTGCAAGTTTGACTTTATGTTGCAGATTTTCCCATTTTTGTAGATTGAAGTGCTGTTACTCCTTATTAGAAATGCAGGTTGATATTGCTTTCCCTTATCAGGTTTTGATTTTTCCTTTAGATTTAGGTTTCATATTTTAGAAGGTGGTTTATTGTTTTTCCATTAAAACATTTTGAAAGAAGATAAACAATGTAAAATGAAAATGTTATGTTTTTATTAAAATTAAAGAAAATAAGTCCTACATGAAGACACTTGTCCCATAAGTATTTAATGATCTTACACTTGTTTATTAAAGAGATTTACATGTGAACACATGTCTTTAAGTATTTTTAAATTGAATTTTATTAAATTTTAAATGTAAATATAAACTTACATTTTTACTTTCTTAATTGATAAATACTTATATGTATATAAATAAGTTTACTTTATAAAAGAAAATACCCTAAACTAATTATAATATAAATATAATCTTATACATGTTATTTTAGACCTTAAACTTTCATTTTTAGTATAAACATTTTAAAAGAGAACAAACAAAGCTTGTTTAAATTCCTTTAAAACAATTCTATTTTTAAAAAAAAGTAACAATCTTATATTAGAAACAATTGAATTAAACTAAATTTTCTTTTTGAAAAATCTTATTAAATTTAAAACAAAACTTTAATTACAATATTCATTAATATATAATTTATTTATAGATTAAATTAAATTTTCAAAACAATTCAAATTATAACATATGCATACATACATTACAATTTGAGAATTCAATTTTTAATTTAAAACAAAAGATATTCCCATTCATAATATATATCAAATGTATATATTATAAATAGAATTAAAATTTTATTAGCTTTGAAAACAATTCTTATCAATTTATTGCCTGATTAAAATTTATTAACCTTTTAAAAGATTAAATTAACCAATTTAAATTAAAATTATAAAGAAAATCATTAAACCAATTAAATTATTTACACAGATTATTAAATTCTTATTGCCCAAAATTCCGGGTCGTTACACAAACCCCACAAAGCCAAGGTTCAGTCGCTAAACCAAAGCTCTGATACCAACTGTAACATCCCGCCTTTTCGCACACTTTAAACCGACACACGTGCCAATTCAAAGCATACGCAAGGGCGGATTGTTATGGGTAAATAAAAAAAACAGAGAAGAAATAAAACAAAATAGAATCTCACAGCGGAAGGATAAAATATAATAATAAATATACAGTTCATGATAACTGTTTACAAAATATTTATTTTACTTATACAATGAATATCAGAGTTACACATACCAGTACAATCAATGCAACGGAATAGAAAGAGTGTAGTGCAATACAATAGATAATAATAAGGAAACCTTCGCCTTCGTCCTCCAAAGCTAAAATCTTTGATCCTGAAACGCTCGGACTGACCCGAGCGAAGTTGAAAAGACAAAACACTCGAGTCAGAACTAAAAGATCTTATGTGAGTTAAATTAACAAAAATAAATATGAGTACAGTAACTCAAGAGATGCTCGGGATTTACATCTCCTAATGATCCGTTAAACTATTTACTATGTAATATATTGCGCTATTATAATAGTGTCTATTCATAAAATAAATATACTTTTAAATAGCGTTAAGGCTTTACATTTTCCACCTTAACACGTAAAATGCCAATAGTCTATACAGTACCGTAATACCTCCTGATCGGGAGGCTACCAGAGGATACTCCATAGGTACGACACAAATAGAAACTCGTAGTAAAGGCTCGAAATGGTAGCTGACACGGCACAACTAGGCAATGCCAGGGTAGATATACCAATTGCTATCCAGGCTGGTGGAAACGCGTAGCCGCAGTTACCGCCCACCTCGGACTAACTCCCCAAAATCCAAATATAGAAGTGGCCACTGAATCAATCCAAGTCAAAGTATAATATCGAAGAGGAGGGTCCGATCAGAGGAATGACCTCATTGGCCTGAGAATCGCTCCTGTTTTAGCCACCTTATGCCAACTCACGGGAGTCGGGTCCACGTATTTACCTTACAGGAAACGCCGCCGCCACCTACTTCATTCTGGAATCTCCACCGCGTACACGGTTAGTCAAAGTGGTTTTCGGTATCGACAGAGAGTATGTCCATATCCGATCCCGGTCTCTTTGCCAACCCATCGTTATTATAACACCGCGGTCATTTAACAATAGTTTATACTTTAAAACCAGAATAAACATTTCCATTTTAAAACTATGAATACGATATCATTTTAAAACCCAAAAACAATATGATATCATTTTATCTCAAATATAATTCTTTTCCAAAATCATACTGGATTAAAATTTAGAATATCTGGAAACCAAACATTTGATTTATACTTTCAAACATAATATTTCGGAATTCATACTTTTAAAACCATAACTTCAAAGCTTAAATGGTTTGTATATTCAACGGTATATAGAACAAATGGTTTAACTTTAAAGTTACTTTGTAAAGAAAATAATTCCCATGGCTTTACAAATATATTTCTTTGATTAAAGTCTAAGCCAAAATTTTAAATATCACTTTCGAGTTCCAAAACCATTTAAATTTATATATATATATATATATATCCATTTTGAGTATTAATATTTCAAAACTAAGATTTGGAATTTCTATTCAACAAATTTATAGTTCTATTATTTAGTTTTGAATATTCACCTAAAATTCATAAATAAAACTCCAAGTTCTAGTATTAAATGATTTCCCAAATTTACTTTATACTAGAATATACACTTTTAAGTTTATTTAGAAAATTCAGTTTATAAATATCGTATATTTAAACTTTTCCAAACTTAGCATATTTTATAAATTATCAATCCCATTTCTAAATTTTTATTCCATTTTTATTTAACGGATTTTTATACACAGCTTAAAACCAAAAATTTAACTTCATATGTATATATATATATAAATGGAAGAATAATATTTATAAAATATCAAAATTAAACTTTTATAAAACGTATCACATCCAAACCATAGAAATCACACTTAAAATAATTTATATATATAGACCACGGTGCCTGTATAAAATTTTCTATCCTATGGTCAAGTGATACGGATATTTATCATTTCAATCTGCAATTAAAAATAAAACTGCGGTTATATATCATTTCAAACCACAATCCCAAAATGAAATGAAGTATGCATGATAACTTGCAGTTTAAATGATCTAAAATAAAACATCCATTCATCAACATCATCCATCATCCAAATTACAATCATCAATCAATACCAATCAATATCAATTTATATTTGGTAATATATAACAGGTAATACTGGCAATTTTATTCAAATTAAATTTAACAACTATTAATTCTAACAATTTATTATTCAGTAATAATATATATATAATTGTTAACAAGCAATTTATATGCAAACAATAAATTCTAACTGTCACTTAATACGCAATAAATAAATTAAATTAACAGTTAGACTAATAAATGCAATTTAACAGTTATGATGAAATAAAAATGCCAAATACTCATAAATAAATTTCTATTCATTTTCTAAAATTAATTTAACAAACATAAAAGCTTCTAGTAGTTGTGAGTGAGTTAAAACACTCACCTTTGGAATTGAAAATTGAATTTAAACTCAAAATTTTGACGGTCACAGAATTTGTCCAAACCAGCGTCATCAGGTCTGGAATTAAATTACGATCCTAAAAAAAAAATCTCGCTTGAATCGGAGGTCGTATGAAAAAGTTATGACGAAAAATCGATTGGAAAACAAAATTAAATATAAATAAAACAATACACAAACTCACCTACTATGCTAAACGCCACGTCAGCCTACAGGGAAACACGCCTTCCCTATGAGAAAACGCGTACGCGACTGTTTGAATTTATTCTGAGCAAACTATGACTCCATTCGAAAAACAAATTACACCATGAGATTACGTGTTTCGAGAAGATTAACATATATTTTTGTGAGATTTTTGGGAGGACTTTGAATTTTCAGCTTTGATTTGTAATTTGAAATTGGATCTGAAATGCATCCATTGAGGAAGAGAGAAGATTGAAGAAAATGAACGTGTAGACAAATGACAATAGAAAGGAGGCTAGGGCTGAATAGCTGTGTTTATATAGAGGGGTTTGAAATAGGGTAGATAGACCGTAGAATGAACGTGCGGAACAACTATGTCCCAAAAAGCCCGCTATGCCTCCGGAACCGAATTCATTAAATCTATATATCCAAATAGGTGAATATATCACTGGATTCATATCTCAATATGTAAGTATCTCCAATTTCATCTGAACTTGTAAATACTAAATTTCAAATATTTCTTCAATTAGCGTTAACGTAATAATTATTTATTATTTATTGCAGTTAATTATCAATTATAGTTTATATACTAAATAGATGATAAATTTTGAATACTTGTTATCATTAACGTTTTATTTCCACTTACAAATAAATGCAATTATTACATATTCTCCCTTTATTAATAACCTTCCTATTCCCATGGATTATTCCTTAGCAAATTATATCTATTAATTACGATTGATTACCCTAAATAAATTCCAAATTATTAAATAAACTTTATTTCCATTCCCTGTACTCACAAACCATCGTATTATAAAGATATTTACACTATTCTCCATTTATTACCTTAATTTATTTAAGGTAACCTTAAATTAATATCTATTGCAATGATCCAAATTACCATATCTTATATCCAAATAAATAAAGCTTGATTCCTTTATTAACTCCTTTGGTTTTCAATTAACCCTTTATGGTGAATATAACTCCCAATGTATAATTGAAACCTTATTTCCATTTGATTTCACTGTTTCATTAAATATCCTCATATTCCAGCTAAATCAACTAACGTACAAATTAGATATTTCAATTTCCTTTAATTGCGATTTTCATACTATAGTAATTAAATCCCATTAACCACATAAATAAATGTTGGTCCCCATCTATTTACATTATTTTACATTGGTGCTTCTATTTACACTTAGCTTTGTATAAATGTTTGAATGCGGAGTCTTGTCTATTAACGTATTAATTAAGCCTTAAAAATCAATTAATATCGCTTTCTTAGTCTAACCTCTTTTTACCCATATTTATTTTAATGTAACCTTTGAATTCATTCCCAATTCACCAATTTCCATTAATTATACTTTACAAACGTGTTTCCAATATATAGGTATTTTATGCTAATTGTTATCATACCCATAATTACATGCTTATAACTAAGTCCCATATTTGCATAAATTTATTCAACGGTCACTTTTAATTAGTTACTATCCATTTTCCAATCCAAATATAAATCTTCCACTATTGAATTCTTATATTAAATGAATTTTATTCTAGGTAATATTTTTACCAATATTCACTGATTCAACATTTATATGTTTCTTAAAATTAACTTTCAACCAAATGTGACAATTTACATTTCATTTCTATTCAATATATATTCATTTTATTCCATTCATTTGGGTACTGCATTGAAATATATTTATTAACCAATACTAACGTTATTATCATTAATTATGATTGGATTCCAAGTTTTTATTCAATACCTTGAACAATAACTTACATATTAATCAAATCCTTCTTCTACTTAATTCAAATTGGATTATATTCCAATTCCTATAACCTAGGTCTTAAGTCATCATTTACATAATTAAATTTAGCGTTTATTTCAATCTTCGTTTATAAATTTAAAGTTCTACTAAACTAGATTACAAAACTTATGAACTTTAACAAATTTAATCCACCAAATAAATTTTCAAATGTTTATATATTTGCAATTCAATTCAGTTATTGTTTCATTAATACCATTTTAATCAACTAATTATGACTTATAACCACAAACACAAATTTCGTTATTTCAATCTATGTCGTATAAACATTTCAATCGTTAACCTTTAATCCCAGTTACTATATCCAACTCCTACCTTTATTCTAAATTAGATTAGAAATTATATCAATTTAATTCATTTAATATTATCAAATTTGACGGGTCGTTACAGGAGGAATGACCTCACTTGGCCCGGCGTAGCTCTTTTTTTAGCTACATTAAGCTGACTCACGAAAGTCAGGGTCATGTAAATAACTCATATGGAATCATTCGCCAAACCATCCTACTTTGTTTATGGAATCTCCACTACGTACATAGTTGTTAAAGTGGTTTTCGGTAGTGGCAGAGTGTCATACCCGATCCCGGTCTCATTAACAACCAAACGCTTATTTCACACCGGATGGTTCTTTTACATTTCAAAAGTCAATTCATACTTAATATCAAAATATCATATTTGATTTCAACCCATATAATTTTGAAATCATATTCACTTTCAAAACCATCTTAACTTTCAAAATCATATTTACTTAAATATGTCATTTCACAAAAAGGTATCAATTCCAAATTTCAACTTAAGTTGTATCATCATCAAGGATTTAAATATAAAAACTTTAACTTTACACAGTTTGCAATTTTAGAAAATAGTTTATACATTCATAAATAGTTTAATAGTTTAAATAGTAAAATAATTTAAATATATTTAAATTTGATTTAACTAAGTTTAAATTGATTTAATTAGATTAAAGATAGATTAAATAGATTTAATTAGGTTTAAAATGTTTTAAATAGATTAGTTATATATTTAATAGATTTAAATTATATTAAGTAGATTTTTAAATAGATTAAATAAATTTAAAATAGATTAAATAGATTTAAATTGTATTAAATATATTTAAAATAGATTAAATAAATTTAATTAGTTTAAAATAGGTAAAAATAAATTAAATTGGATTAAATAGGTTATAATAGATTAAATAAATTAAAAATAGTTTTAAATTGCTTAAAATAGTTTAAATTAATTTAAAATAGATTTCAAAGTTATATCCAAACATTTTCAATAACTCAATTCCGATAAATTCATTTATTTGGGACTTCAACTTGAAACTCCAATTTAAATCCTTTGAATAATTCATTAAATCAATTCAATTTCAGCATTAACGCTTGGATTATAGAAAATAATTCAATTTATATAAATCAATTTCTATTTCAAAATATCAATTAACTGAATTCGAAATTTCAAAGATTCAGAATCATTTAATTTAACCAATCCGGTGTCCGTACATAATTTTCTACCCCAGGGTCAAGTGATACGGATATTTATCATATCAATCAGCAATTTAAAATTTACGGCTACATATCATTTCAAACTGTAATCCAAAATTAATTAAAAATGCATAATATCGCTCGAGTCTATCATTTCAACCCATAACGACTTTTCCCTGATCTATAGATCGTTCGAATATGTATCATTTAAACCCATAGGGAACTTGCAGAGTTATAAAAATATAAAATTACAATATCCAGTCATCCAACATCAACAATCAAACATCCATCATAATCATCATCCAAATCAATTAATAAACATTAATAGATAACTGATAATCAATAACAGGTATTAAATTGACTATTTAAAAATTCAATATTGAATTAAACAATGATTAAATGCAACAAAAGTCAGATTTTACCAGAGTGACAATTTAAACATACCAAACATCAATCAATAAATTTCTAATCACATCATAAATTTAATTTAACTAACATAAGATAATTTAGTAGTTGTGAGCGGGTTAAAATACTCACCTTTGATTTTAAATTGATTTGAAATCCAAAATGAGGCACAAAATTCAACAGTCTTAGAATTCAACCAAACCAGCTCTATAATGCCCGAAATTTCGATACGATCCCAACTAAGTAAATCTCGCATGAATCCGAGCTTGTATGCAAAAGTTATTAACGTTATAAGATTGGAAAATTTCGACTTTGGGTCTTAGAATTCAGGGTTTTCGCCTCTAGAATTTGGAAAATAGGTTTGTGAAGGAGGAAGACGATGTACGTATAGAAATAATAACATGAGAAATGACTAGGGTTTATAACAGCCTATATACAGGCAGGGTTGGATCGAAACGACTACGCAACCCAAAAAGCCTGTTCCGACCCCGAAACGAAAATAGGTCATCCCATACATCGAAATGGATGTTTTCGATATTTTAAAACCCAACAGAACAGGTTTCAAGTCCTAATTCCATCGTATGAAGAAGTTGGCTTTTAAAATCAGCTTATTTCAATTGAATTTAATTAAATTGATCTCTACGCGTTTCGAGCCCATAAGATCAAATGGTAAGTCTGATCGCTATGAAACTTGAAACCCTACGATAATTCATCATTACGGATCCGATGAAACTTGTTTCATCAAAACCCGAGTCAGTGGCCAAAATGGCTATTTTGACGTTAATTAAATAAATTAATATTAAATTAATTAATCACTTTTTAATTCAATATTTATAAACTAACCCATTTTCATCCATTTTTATTACATAGACATTTAACGATAATTTAAAACAAGTTTACATAAAATTCCAGTGTAATTGGTTATTACACTAATTACAGTATTTAATTTCAACTGTAATTAAATCTTATTAATTATAATTTAATTCCAATAAATTAATCTAATTTGGTTCCAATCTTTTTATTCAATCAATTATTAGTCTATAGACATAGTTAACATTTGTTTACATCTTGTTACACAAATATTCTATAATTATCGTCTTTTACCATATTAGTTGCAGCATTCCAACAATATTGAACCTTTGTTGATTTTCCATTAAGTATAATTTAAAAATCCTACTAACTTTATTTATCTTGGTTTTATTTTTATTATTAAATCAATTTATTTCCTTATGAATGTAATTGACATTTTCGTCCATTTTAATACATTCCAAATTTGTAGTTAATGTTTTAATTCACATTAGTGTAACATTTATTTACATTTATTTGTAATTGATTAATTAAATTGGTAACAAATAACAATTGTCACCTTTTCTACATTTAACTACAATTGTACGTTTATTATTTACAAACAAATGTTATAACAACTTACATAATACTAATTCTATCCAATTACGTTTTATAACACATTGTTTCATTAATTAATACAACCTTTAATTTATCAGCTACTCTATTAATCCAATTATCAATTAATACACACATTACTACAATTAATTTACAATCTATAACCAATTATAAATTTTTAATCATTTTAATTAAATGGAATTACATTCAAAGCCATTTTCAATTACCTTAAATTAATACAATTTCATTTCATTCCAGTTATATTCTTACTATTAAATCACAAATTTTTATCTCTCCCAACGTTAAATCGCAAAACTCTACTAAATTAACAAATTTTTAATTATCGAAAATTACGGGTCGTTACAAACACGATCACCTCCACATGGAATTCCTTCGTGCATGTGTGCACGTGCAGGCGCATGAACTCTTCCGATGTCGAACTACCCAACCAGGACCACTCACCAATGCACAATCCAAAACTCTATCTCCTCTCCCCCATAGTTCCACCTCCGACCTTCTCTAGCCAAAACTGATTTATGTCGAGCCCGGGTTTTTTTCTACCATCGAGCAAAATCGACCTCGTCCCATCAAACCATCGACATTTAGGACATGCCATCACCACCGAAGAAGCCGTCTATCTTTCTCCTTGCCTCCGAGCCCCTCAGCGCCAAGTCTGATACCCTTCCACTGCGTCAACGACGAGAAAACAGAAATATACAAAACTTTCCCTAAAACCCTAAAAATGTCACTCCACCCAAATTCAAGACCAAAATCGAGATTTGGCCACGGTGGACCCTTTACCCATGTCACTACGATCGTCCCAAAGCCGACAGCCTGCAGCCTAGTTCACCCTCGAAACCAAAATCTATTTTTTTTATAAAAATCAATCATCTCAAAAATTCTCGAAGCCTAAGCTACAAAAAACATAATTTCTTCACTAAAGATCATGTTTTCACCCTAAGATCATGATTATATAAATGAATTAAGGTTTTATGGATACTGAATTTTGACCATAAATTGTTTTTCTTCTGTAAATCCAACATTTCACCCAAATTATAGCATGGATCGACCTTTAGCTATTTTTAGTGTATTCCTTACTAAAAAACAAACAAGTTACTAGTTTGTATATGAATCTAAACTTTGTTAACATTTTACAAGGAACAGTAAACGCTTACAGGCATTTCAAACAACAATTCTCACCTTTCACATATTGAAATACTTTGAAGTCTCCCATGTGAATCTTAGTTTTAGATCTGCAAAACTTGAATTCTTAAAACGAAGTAGCGTTGCCTTTGATTTGAACAGAGTGCTTTCTTTTGTTTACGGAGCTTATCATTTTTTAATAGGCTATACAAACTGAGCATAAACACACATACAACCTATATATATACACAGGTCTGGACATGGGATGGTGTGTAATTGAACAGGTTTTTAGCTCAAAAGTGATTTGATATGCCGTATAAGAATTTGTACAGTGATGGGTGAAAATCTTGAGATGATTTGAATTGATTTTGTTTTGAGTGTGAAATGAAATTTAAACAAATGTTTTGGTCTTTGCTTCTTTTGGCTAGGAAGTACTTATATGTGTGTGTGTGTGTGTGTGTGTGTGTGTTTATATTTGTTGTACATTTATACCTTTCCAGGCAATGCTTATTTTATTTTTAGTTTTTCCCTACTATAGGCTTATATAGTTGATTGGTAAATTTTGTTTTAACTTTCACATGATTTACCTTTTTGTTTGTTTACATTTTACTTTGTTGAATTTTCCCTTTTTGTTTTGTATAACAACTTCATACATGTATTTTGAAACACAAGAAATAATAAGTGGTTTGAAACAACTTCAAGTCTTTATATATATATATACACACACACTTCTGTATAACTCAAGGCTAAATGGAAATTTTTTCTATTTTATTTTAAGTGTGTAAAATAACATTTTCTAATAAAACATTGCTTTGTTAGTGATTTTCTTTTTCAAATAATTTTATAGATTTTTCTAATTTCTGTCATTATCTATTTTTTTATATATATAAATCTCTTCTTATATATTTACTTCTTTCATTTTTCAATATATAAAAATATATATTACTTTTTAATAAACTATATTTATTTGGTTCATACATACTATAATTTTCCTTTTGAACTTATATATCTGTATACATCCTTTTTTCATTTTCGACGTGTATATATATGTGTATGTATAAAATTCATATATAATAACTATATTTATTAGCTCACACATATGCATACTACATATATTGTTTTTAACCCACTAGCTTATTATAACGACCCATAAATTTTCGATAGTTAAAATAGTTAGTTTCATAAAATTCTGTGATTTGATGTAGGAAGAAATAAAAATTTGTAATTTATAATGAAATAATAACTAAAATGAAACTTAACAAGGTTAATCATTAACAATTTGAATGAAATTCCAATTAATTGAAGTGATTTAGAGGTTATACTTGATTATAAGTTGAATTTAAGAAAACAAAGGTCAATATATAATTAATTAATGAACTAGTATATAACAACTGGTAATTGAATAAAATCAGTGTATGTAAGAAATTGTTACATTTGTTTGTGAATAATGAACTTATAAGTGTGATTAAAAGTAATGGTGACAATTATTATATTTTACCTATTTATATAGTCTATTAAATTAAATTGGAAATCAATTGCAATAAATCTAATTAAATATTACGTTAATGTAAATTAAGGTAGTAATTGAAAATAATGTTAATTTTATTCATAATATGACAATTGGTGAATAAAAGGAATGGAAATCAAGATTTATCAATTTATTGGAATTTTGAGCTATAATAAATGGATTTATTGCAATTAAATGAATTTAAATATTACGCTAATGGGAATTAAGATGAAATTGGAGAACATTAGTGTACCAAGATATAAACCAATGTTAATTTTACCCAGAAGAAGATAATTGATTGAAAAACAAGATGAAAATCAAAATAAATGGATTTTTGGAAATTTAAAATTATAATTTCCGAATTGATTGAAATTGAAATTAAATATTGAAATTGGCGAATATTCAATAATAAATTGATATAGAAATTTGTTTTAAAGGGTTATAAATCACTAAGTAATCCAAAGTGATAGAAATTGTAAATTATTAAATATTGAATTAAAAGGCGATTAATTAATTTAATATTAATTTATTTAATTAACTTGAATATAGCCATTTTGTCCACTGACTTTGATTTCGGCGAAACTAGTTTCATCGGATCCGTAACGGTGAATTATTGTAGGATTTCAAGTTTCGTAGCGATCGGAGTTGTCGTTTGATCGTACGGGCTCAAAACGCCTAGAAATTAATTTAATTGAAATCAATTTGAAATAAGCTAATTTTAAAGCTAACTTCTTCATACAATGGAATTAGTATCTGAAACCTGCTCCATCGAGTTTAAAACAGTCTAAAACATCCATTTGATATATGTGCTGACCCATTTTCGTTCCGGAGACAGAACGAGCTTTTCGCGTCATTTATCGTTCAACATGTAAATCAATCTGGTCCATTCTTTACGTTTTCAGCTTTGCCTATAAATAGCCTGTTATAAACCCTAGCAACCTTTTATTTTCTATTGTCTATACGTACATTTCTTTCAGACAAACAAAACCCTAATTTCAAATTACAAATTCAATTTCAAATTCAATTCCAAAATCAAACTTCTTCAAACCCCATTATATTATATATCGATTTGAAGCTATAACAACCCATAATTTTTATAAATATTTTTAATTCAATTTATCTGAAAACTTGGATTTTTAAATCATTTAAAATTGAAATTTTTGAATTTTCCAATGTAATTTTGGATTTTGTTTATAATTTATTTTCCAAATATAATAAAATAAAGAATTTCTGAAAATTTTATATTTTGCTCAACTTTAGTCAAACTTTGACTTCCAGTTGAAATTTTTAAATTTTGAATTTTTAATTTCTAATCTTTTTCTTTTAAACTGTATTTGATTCTGATATTGGTTCTGCTTTTCGTTTCATCAAATTCTGTTTTGTACGTTTTAAATTTGATAAATTTCAGCATTTTACACGCGATTATTTTCAACATTTTTCTGTTTAATTTGCTAATCTATATTTTCTACTTCATTTCTATTTTATATTTTATTTCCTATTTTCTATTTAGTTTGGACTTTTTATCTGATTTTTATTCGAATTTTTGGCTTGGAAATTTAAAAGGACTTAAGTTTCTTTTCTTGGAAATAAAGTAAAGCCTCTTCCTTTTCTAGCCGTTCAAACGTTGTTGCCCTAGTCTTCAATTCTCATTTACCTCCTTAATTCACATACAAAACTTCTCAAATTATTCCTTTCTCATTTTATTTCTTGAAGCAGTAAGTTTCTCATGGCTTCCTCTTTCTTCTTTTTCCTTTTCTCTTTTCTTTTGTTTGTTCCTCCTTTAGCATGCTCGGCCACCTCCTATTGCCGACCATCTCCTCCCTACCACCACCACCTGCTCGGCCTCCACCACCTCATCACCTTCCCCTTGCCTTGCCATGAACCCTAGATCCAATCCATCACCAAAATTGCCTTGAAACCCTAGCCGATCTACACCACTTCTTCCAACCCTATTCCCTTAGCCTCGGCCACCACCTATGCCAACACCACCTCCTTTCCTTACTCCAAGCCGTACCGTCTTGGTGATGATCTGACCTGATCCATGTCCAGCACCATGGCCGAGCCATGTAGCCATAGGGCCGAGCCCAAAACATTAACTTGCCTTGACCTTTTGCCTTCACTTGACTTCCACAAGCCATCTCTTCAACAAAACCAAGCCTAGCCGTGCCTTTGCTTGCCATAGCTAAGCACATATGCTTCAGATCCAGTCATGGACGAGCCATGTTGATGATGGTCTAGCCCACAGTGATGGTGGCTGAGCCACTTGTAATGCTTAAGCCAATATTTGTTCCATTTTGATTCATATTGTACATTATTCTGATTTAAATTCTTATGTTGAATTATATACTTATGTATGTTCATATTTGTTTGTTTACAAGACTCAAATCTTGGCTCTCCAACCACTCGAATCTAATTCGTGCTTTGTTGTGCTTTTCGAAGTTTGTTCGTGTGTCTTGAATTGTTATCTCCAGCTTTAGAAGGTGAGTTTATCACTCTCGACATCCGTACTTATATAATTGTGAAACAATGAAAAGTGGATATGTAGTAGTGATATGCCATGCTGTGATATGATATTTCATGATTTATAACCTGATTATATATTTGTTACTTCACCTGATATGATATGCCATATTATACTATTTATTGTATCTTCTGTTTCCCACACTGCAAGTTCCCTGTTAGAATAGAATCACTATGGGTTGAAATGATACATACCCGAACGGACTTGAGAACAGGGAAAACTCGTTATGAGCTGAAATGATAGACTCAAGCGATTTTTATTTTATTTTATTTGACTTGGGATTGCGGGTTTGAAATGATAGAACCCGGATTATTATTTTTAAATTACGGATTGAAATGATATATATACATATCACTTGACTTGGTTAGAAAATTATATACATACCCATGGTTAGATTTTATAATAGTTTTCCAAAAATTATTAAGTATTTTGAATCTTTAAATATATGAAATTTTAATTTAAAATTTGATTTAATGATTTTTAAATATAATGAGATATTGGAATTTTTAGAAGTAAATAATTGGTTTAAACTAAATTAAAGACTTTCTCTACGATAAATAACTTAATAATTTAAATTTGATTTAATATGGATTTTTATCCTAACCTAATAATAATAAATTTTATTTATGGAATAGATATGTTTTGTATAGAATAAAACTATGAAAAATTTGAAATAGTATGATCTACACATGTTATAGTAGTATTTGTAGCAATTTTAAACCGCTATGTTAACCTAGTTATGTTTTAAAAAAATGCTATGTTAGTTTTAAGTTATGTTTTGAAAATTCTACTATTTCTAAATGTTAATGATTTCCAAAATGCTACATTGTCAAAAATGTTATACTACTTCTGGTAATATTTTGAAAATGCTGTATTTATAAATGGTTTCATTTTGAATTGTTGTCATATATATGGATCATATTTTCAACTAGTATGACTTCTAAACGGTAACATTTTTAAAATGCTATAATAAGGGTATGGTTTTGAAAGTGTTATGATTTTTAATATATTGCATTTTTAAAGTGCTATAACTAATATATATGGATTTGGTAATATTACCATTTGAAATGGATATTATTTTGGAAGAGTAATAACACTTGATTTTAAATGGTTTTGGAATAGAAATGTTTTGAAATAAAGAACCATGGGTAATAATAACGTGTTGTTGTTAAAGAGAACGGGATCGAAAGTTGTCATACTCTCTTCCAACTCCGAATACCACTTTAATAACCGTGTACGCGGTGGAGATTCCAGAATGAAGTAGGATGGTGGCGACGTTCTATTGAGGTATGTACGTGGACCCGACTCCCGTGAGTTGGCATAAGGTGGCTAAAACTGGTGCGATTGATGGGCTAATGAGGTAGCTCCTCTTATCGGACACACTTCATTGTATGCCATTCTATTAATTTGTGATTGATTGGTGCGCATCTTTGATATGTGGGAGTGTGGCCCGAGGTAGGCGGTAGTGGCTGCTATGCTTCACCATCGGTCCGGAAGTGCAATTGGTATATCTACCCTGGCATTACCTCATTGTGCAGTGTCACCTACCCTAGCGCGCCTTATACGATTTTTGTTTTGTACATTACCTATGGAGTGCCCTCTGATGACGCCTAGTACGAGGGAGATTACGGTACCGTATAGACTATGGGAATATATGTAAAATGCGTTAAGTGGGATATCGGGTAACGCCTTAATGCTATTTTTAAATATATTATGCTTTACTTTAGACATTATTATAATAGCGTATATTACTACATAGTAAATAGTTTAACGGATCCTTAAAGGATGGGCGGTCCCAAGCATCCTTTAAATTACTTGTGCATTTCTATTACAGTTCACTTGAGTTGGTTTACATTGTATAAGTTTGTATGTCCTGACTCGAGTGTTTCGTATTTTTCTTTACACTCGGGTCAGCCTGAGTATCAGCTTTGGATTTCACCTTCTGGAGCTGGAGGATTTGCTGGAGATTACCTATCTATCTAGTTGTTGTGTATTTCTATTCAGTATTTCTATTCAGCTTATGTATTAGTGGACATTTATGTATTGGGATTTCTGTTGTATTTACTTTTCAGACTCTGATATTTTGTACTTGTTTTGAGACTGTGTTTGTAGTAGCTTCATGAACTACTATGTTATTTTATTTCGGCTGCGAGTCATTTTGATATTTCTATGTCTTTGATTCTTTGATTGGTTTTATTTGCTCCAAATTATATTACAATATACTATTTTGGATTATTCAAGTCCGACATGTGTGTTTCTATTGTCGATTTGAATGGTACAAAATAGTGGGTCGTTACATTTGGCATCAGAGCTTTGGTTTTTGGCAAACCTTAGCCTGTGGAGCAAAAACTCATTAGAGATGGGGTAGAAATACCCTAGAATGAGTTTAATCAATCATAAAATCATTTCTTTGTGAGAGAACGTATTGTAAAGTATAAAATGATTTTCAAGGGGTTTTCAAAAATTATGATATAAAACTTCTCTTTTTTTGGAAATCATATTTTTCTTAACTTCTTTCTTTTCCTTATCCATCTTGTTTGTAATTCCTTTGTTTACGATATTCAATTCTAATTGAATCTTATCCAATCTTATCTTATCTAATCTTGTCTTTGTTTCTCAATTACATTGGTCCTGAAATTAATTCTTGATTTTTCAGGATGGATCAAAGGAATGCTAGAGGTAGGGGTCGTGGTGTCGCCCCAGTTCCTTAGCCTGCTGCACCAGTTAGGTTCACTACTCTCTGTAAGGAATACACTGAACTTTGTGGATCCAAGTTTACCGGATCAGAGAGCATTATCGAGCCCCAACAATGGTTGAAAGGATCGGAGAGAATCTTCTTCGGTCTTGAGATCACTGATGCTCAGAAGCGTCAGTTGGCAGCTTGGCAGTTGAAAGGAGCAGCCTTGGAATGGTGGGAGACTATTACAACTCACACATTTGAGGCTGACATTTCTTGGGAGCAGTTCAGGTATCATCTTCTGTTTGTCTTGAATTTTGTTCAGTTTTCTCTTTTGAAAATTTTCTAATGTTTCTTTATCGTTCTTTAGGGATGCTTTTGTTGTGAAGTGGATGCCCGAAGTAGGGAAGTCTCAGCTGTATCGGGAATTCATGGATCTCAAGTAGGGTGATATGTCATTTGCTGAATATGAGAGGAAGTTCAATGAACTTTCTAAGTTTTTTCCTAATCTGATTGAAACTCCTCTCAAGATGAATGAGAAGTTCATAGCCGGTGCTCGCTCGGAGTATTATGATCGTCTCATTGCTCATGTGCATAGCCCTTTCACTAGTCTGATGGATATGGCCATTAAATATGAGAATCCTACTTCTAAGGATCCTCCAGTTGCTTGTTCTGCTTTATCTCAGTCTTCCTCTGGTAAACTTAAGAAGAAAAAGCCTAATTTTCATCAGCTGAGGAAGAATTGGAACAAGACTCCAGGATTGGGATCTTCTTCATCTCAGAGGCAGCCCATCGACCTATCTTCAGTTACTTGCTTCAGATTTAATCAGAAGGGACACTATGCCAATAGTTGTCCTCCTTTACTTGGTGCTGCTATTCCTCCTCCAGCTCAGTTGTCTAGGCGTGATCTCTGTCACATTTGTCTATAGCCTGGCCATTTTAAGAAGGATTGTCCGACTCAACAGAAGAGCAAGTCCTCTGGTGTCTTTACTGTTACCTCTGCTTCTTTACCTGCTCCACCTGTTCCTGCTTCTGCTCCTAGTGATAATCAAGGCACTCTTCAAGGCACATTTTCTTTGTTTTATTCTCCTGTTCGTGTTCTATTTGATACTGGATCTTCCTATAGTTTTATTTCTGTGGATCTTTGTGATAAATTTGAGCATCTTCTTTCTCTCGGGTTTGCTCCTGAGCTTTTGTGTGTTTCAAATCCTATTGGGGGTCCTGCGAACCTTAGTAGGATTTGTAGAAAGGTGAAACTCTTCCATTCTAGCTATCGGTTTTCTGGTGATTTCTATGTTCTGGGTTTTGATGCTTTTGATCTATTACTTGGAGGTGATTGGCTGAAGAGGCATGATGCCGTTATCTCTTGTAAAACCCGAACTGTTTCTCTTGTGGATGATTTTGGTAATTCTTTGGTGATTCAGTGTTGCATGCCTCAGGTTTATGCCGACAGTTTTATTTTTTCTCTTGACTCTTCTCCGGATGATCTTGATTCTACTCCTGTGGTCAGATTATATCCTGATGTATTTGGTGAAGTCACTTCTTTACCTCCAAAGTGGAAACTAAATTTTGCATTGATCTTATTCCTGGAGCTCAACCGGTAGTTCTTCCTCCCAGAAGGATGGCACACCATGCGAAGGTTGAGTTGAGGAAGCAAATTGAGGACTTGTTCTCCAAAGGTCTGATCAGACCTAACCATTCAGAATGGGGAGCTGCGGTGATTTTCGTCACTAATTCTGATGGTTCTTTGAGGATGTGTGTTGATTATAGGGAGCTGAACAAGCTCACTATGTGGAACATATATCATATGCCTCGTATTAATGATATGTTTGATCAGCTCCATGGAGCTACTGTTTTCTCTTAGCTTGATCTTGCCATAGGTTTTCACCAGCTTAGAGTTGCTAAGGAAAGTATTTCCAAGACAGCTTTCCATACTGAGAATAGTTTCTATGAATGGTTAGTTATTCCTTTTGGTTTGACTAATGCTCCTGCATTCTTTGTTGATTTGATGAATCGTGTTTTTCGTGATGTGCTTAACAAGTTTGTTCTAGTCTTTATTGATTATATTCTTGTTTTCTCTAAATCTGAGGAAGAGCATAAATCCCATTTGAGCTTTGTTTTGTGGATTGTTAGAAGTCATCAGTTGAAAGCTAAATTTTCTAAATTCCATTTATGGAAAGGTAAAGTTCGATTCCTTGTGCATATTGTTTCTAGTAATGGAGTTTCTGTTGATCCAGTCAAGATCGCTGCGATCAACGTAAGTTTTCTTCTCTTCTCTTTCTATAATTTAATCATCCTAACTTTTTGTGGTCCTTATTTCTCCCTATTCTATTGCAGGATTGGGAAACTCCTTGGACTCCATTTGATATTCGCAGCTTCCTGGGCCTTGTCAGTTATTATCGGAGATTCATTGAAAATTTTGCTTGGATTGCTGCACCTCTCACTGCTCGTAAGAATGCTAAGTTTATATGGAATGATAAGTGTAAAGCTGCATTCAATGAGTTGAAGCGTAAGCTTACTTCCGCACCAGTGCTTACAGTTTCAAATGGAAATAAGGGATTAACGGTATATACTGATGCTAGTTGTAAGGGCTTGGGAGCTATTTTGATGCAAGATGGGAAGGTCATTGCTTATGCCAGCCGCCAGTTGAAGACCCATGAAGCAAATTATGCAGCTCATGATTTGGAATTGCTTGTTGTAGTCTTTGCTTTGAAGCTTTGCAGGCATCACCTTTTGGGTGCTAAGTTTGAGCTCTTTACCGATCATCAATCTTTGAAGTATATCTTCACCCAGAAGGATTTGAATCAGCGTCAGGTTAGGTGGCTTGATTTCCTTGCTTCTTATGATCTCGACATTAGCTATACCCCTGGGAAGGCTAATGTTGTGGCCGATGCTTTGAGTAGGAAGAAGGCTTTGTTATGTCAGCTTGTTGTTTCTTCTTCTCCTCTTTTGGATCGTATCATTGCTAAGCAGGATAAGAATGAGATGCTTAGGCTTATGAAGGAGAGTGTTAGCAGTAGAGTTGGTAGTAGTAGTCCTGATGGTAGTGGAGCCAAGATCGATAATATAGGTATTTTGAGGATTAGTAATCGAATTTGTGTCCCGAATGTTGATGGATTGAGGCAAGGGTTACTTTAGGAAAATCATCGATCCAGACTTTCTATTCATCCTAGCATGACGAAGATATACCAGGATATGAAGAAGCTTTATTGGTGGAGAGGTACGAGGTGAGATATCTCTATCTTTGTTAGTTGGTATGCGACTTGTCAGCAAGTCAAGGCAGATTATTAGAAGACCCCTGGTTTATTGCAGCCCCTTGAGGTTCCCAATTGGAAATGGGAACAGGTTTCTATGGATTTTATTGATGGATTGCCGAGGACTCGGAGGGGTAATGAGAGTATTTGGGTTATTATGGATAGACTGACCAAGTCAGCTCATTTCATTCCGGTCAAATCTATCCGTTTTGCTTCCAGTTTGTCTGAGATCTATATGAGGGAGATTGTTCGTCTCCATGTTGTTCCTCTTAGTACTATTTGTGATCGAGATCCTATCTTTACCAGTCAGTTTTGGAAAGCTTTTCAGGAATCTTTGGGTACTCATCTGAATCTGAGCACTGCTTACCATCCGCAGATTGACGGTCAAACGAAAAGAGTGAATCAGATTCTCGAGGATCTTCTTCATGCTTGTGTTCTTGATTATGAAGGATCTTGGGAAGATCATCTCCATCTTGTTGAATTCACCAATAACAACAATTATCAGGTAAATTTTCAGTCTTCTATTTTAATCTTATCTTAGTCTTTTATCTATCTCATTCCGTCTTTGAATTCAGGCAAGTATTGAAATGTCTCCGTTTGATGCTCTTTACGGAAGACCTTGTAGATCTCCATCTTGCTGGATTGAATCCGGTAATCGTGTGGTTCTTGGTCCTGATATGATTTTGCAGGCTTCTGAGAAGGTTGAGGAGATTAAGAGGAAGTTGAGGAGTGTTCAAGATAGGCAGAAGAAGTATGCTAATCGGCGTAGGAGGAGTTTGGAGTTTTCTGTTAGTGATCTGGTTTTCCTTAAGGTCTCTCCCTTAAGGAATGTGATTCGGTTTGGTCGGAGGGGGAAGCTTGCTCCTAGGTTTGTTAGTCATATCTCTGAGAGGATTAGTTCTTTAGCTTATCGTCTGGATTTGCATAAAAAGTTTTTTGGAGTGCATAATGTATTCCATGTTTTGCATCTTTGTCGATATCTGTATGATCCATCTTTGATTGTCCAGCCTTCTGCTCTCGAGAGTTCGTACATTGAACCTAATCTGACTATTGAGACGAAGCCACTTCGTATAATCGAAAAAGGTACGAAGCAGCTGAGAAGGAAATCTGTCAACCTGGTCAAAGTGCAGTGGAGTACGGATGATCGGGATTATACTTGGGAGGCGGAGGAGAGAATGCAAGCTTCGAATCTAGAGTTGTTTGTTTCAGGTACTATTTGCTTGTCTATCTTATCTTTTCTTGTTTCATATCTCGTTCCTTTTCGAGGACGAAAAGTTCTGAGTGGGGGAGGTTGTAACAACCCATAATTTTTATAAATATTTTTAATTCAATTTATCTGAAAACTCTGATTTTTAAATCATTTAAAATTCAAAATTTGGAATTTTCCAATGTAATTTTGGATTTTGTTTATAATTTATTTTCTAAATATAATAAAATAAAGAACTTATGAAAATTTTATATTTTGGTCAACTTTAGTCTAACTTTGACTTTCAGTTGAAATTTATAAATTCGAATTTTTTAATTTCTAATCTTTTTCTTTTAAACTGTATTTGATTCTGATATTGGTTCTGCTTTTCGTTTCATCAAATTCTGTTTTATACTTTTTAAATTTGATAAATTTCAGCGTTTTACACGTGATTATTTTCAGCATTTTTCTGCTTATTTTTCTATTCTATATTTTCTGCTTCATTTCTATTTTTTATTTTTTTCCTATTTTCTATTTTGTTCGGAATTTTTATTTGATTTTTATTTGAATTTTTAGCTTGGAAATTCAAAAGGACTTAGGTTTCTTTTCTTGGAAATGAAGTAAAGCCTTTTCCTTTTCTAGCCATTCAAACATTGATTGCCCTAGCCGTTCACTTCTCATTTACCTCATTAATTCACGTACAAAACTTATCAAATTATTCCTTTCTCATTTTATTTCATGAAGAAAAGATTTACAGTAAGTTTCTCATGGCATCCTCTTTCTTCTTTTTCCTTTTCTCTTTTCTTTTGCTTGTTCCTCCTTTGGCATGCTCGGCAACCTCCTATTGCCAACCATCTCCTCCTCACCACCACCACCTGCTCGGCCTCCACCACATCATCACCTTCCCCTTGCCTTGCCAGGAATGATAGATCCAATCCATTACCAAAATTGCCTTGAAACCCTAGCCGATCTACACCACTTCTTCGAACCCTCTCCCCTTAGCCTCGGCCACCACCTATGCTAACTCCACCTCCTTTGCCTTACTCCAGGCCATACCCTCTTGGTGATGATCTGACCTGATCCATGTCCAACCCCATGGCCGAGCCATGTAGCCATAGGGCCGAGCGCAAACCATCAACTTGCCTTGACCTTTTGCCTTCACTTGACTTCCACAAGCCATCTCTTCAACAAAACCAAGCCTAGCCATGCCTTTGCTTGCCATAGCCGAGCACATATACTTTAGATCCAGTTACGACCGACCCATGTTGATGATGGTCTTGCCTATAGTGATGGTGGCTCGAGCCACTTGTATTGGTTAAGCCAATATTTGTTCCATTTTGATTTATAATGTATATTGTTTTGATTTAAATTCTTATGTTGAATTATATACTTATGTATGTACATATTTGTTTATTTACAAGATTCAAATCTTGGCTCTCCATCCACTCGAATCTAATCATGCTTTGTCGTGCTTTTCGAAGTTTGTTCGTGTGTCTTGAATTGTTATCTCTAGCTTTAGAAGGTGAGTGTATCACTCTAGACATTAGTACTTATATAATTGTAAAACAATGACAAGTGGATATGAGTAGTGATATGCTATGCTGTGATATGATATTTCATGATGTTATAACCTGATTATATATTTGTTACATCACCTGATATGATATGCGATATTATACTGTTTATTGTATTTCCTGTTTCCCACAATGCAAGTTCCCTGTTAGAATAGAATCACTATAGGTTGAAATGATACATACCCGAACGGACTTTAAAATAGGGAAAAATCGTTATGAGCTTAAATGATAGGCTCAAGCGATTTTTATTTTATTTGACTTGGGATTGCGGGTTTGAAATGATAGAACCCGGATTTTTGTTTTTAAATTATGGATTGAAATGATATATATCCGTATCAATTGACCTAGGATAGAAATTTATATACAGACCCATTGTTAAATTTTTATAATAGTTTTCTAAAAATTATTAAGTATTTTGAATCTTTAAATATATGGAATTTTAATTTAAAATTTGAGTTAATGATTTTTAAATATAATGAGATATTGGAATTTTAGAAGTAAATAATTGGTTTAAACTAAATTAAAGATTTTATCTATGATAAATAACTTAATAATGTAAATTTGGTTTAATATGAAATTTTATCCTAACCTAATAATAATAATAAAATTTTATTTATGGAATAGATATGTTTTGTATAAAATAAAACTATGAAAAATTTGAAATAGTATGTTCTACACATGTTATAGTAGTATTTGTAGCAATTTTAAAGTGCTATGTTAACCTAGTTATGTTTTAAAAAAAATGCTATGTTACTTTTATGTTATGTTTTGAAAATGCTACTATTTCTAAATGTTAATGATTTCCAAAATGCTATATTGTTAAAAATGTTATACTAATTCTGTTAATGTTTTAAAAATGCTGTATTTATAAAAGATAGCATTTTGAAATGCTGTCATATATATGGATCATATTTTCAAGTAGTATGATCTCTAAAAGGTAACATTTTTAAAATGCTATAATAAGGGTATGGTTTTGAAAGTGTTATGATTTTTAAATTATTGCATTTTTAAATTGCTATAACTAATATATATGGATTTGGAAATATTACCATTTGAAATAGATATTATTTTGGAAGAGTAATAGCACTTGATTTTAAATGGTTTTGGAAGAGAAATGTTTTGAAATAAAGAACCATGGGTAATAATAACGTTTGGTTATTAAAGAGACCAGGATCGGAAGTTTTCATACTCTCTGCCAACTCCGAAAACCACTTTAACAACCGTGTACGCGATGGAGATTCCAAAATGAAGTAGGGTGGCAGTGACGTTCTATTGAGGCATGTACGTGGACCTTTGATTTTTGGGAGTGTGGCCCTAGGTAGGCGGTAGTGGTTGCTATGCATTACCACCGGTCCGAAAGTGCAATTGGTATATCTACCCTGGCATTGCCTCGTTGTGCCATGTCACCTACCGTAGCGCGCCTTATATGATTTTTGTTTTGTACCATACCTATGGAGTGCCCTCTGACAACGCCCAGTATGGGGGAGATTACGGTATTGTATAGACTATGGGAATATATATAAAATGCGTTAGGGGGGATATTGGGTAATGCCTCAACGCTATTTTTAAATATATTATGCTTTACTTTAGACATTATTATAATTGCGTATATTACTACATAGTAAATAGTTTAACGGATTCTTAAAGTATAGGCGGTCCCAAGCATCCTTTAAGTTACTTGTGCATTTCTATTACAGTCACTTAAGTTTGTTTACATTGTATAAGTATGTATGTCCTGACTCGAGTATTTTGTATTTTGCTTTACGCTTCGGTCAGCCTGAGTATTAGCTTTGGATTTCACCTTCTGGAGCTAGAGGATTTGCTGGAGATTATCTATCTATTAGTTATCTATTTCTATTCAGTATTTCTATTCAGCTTAAGTATTAGTGGACACTAATGTATTGGGATTTATGTTGTATTTACTTTTCAGACTCTGATATTTCGTACTTGTTTTGAGACTGTATTTGTAGTAGCTTCATGAACTACTATGGTATTTTTATATCCGCTGCGAGTTATTTTAGTATTTCTGTGTCTGTGATTCTGTGATTGGTTTTATTTGCTCCAAATTATATTACAATCTACTATTTTGGATTATTCAAGTCCGGCATGTGTGGTTTTATTGTCGATTTGAATGGTACAAAATAGTGGGTCGTTACAGAAGCTCTCGACGAGCGCAAGTCAAATCTGTAGTTTGTTTTTCGATTTGGGTTTAATTATGGCCAGAAATTGATGTTGTAGTTTCGGTCGTTCATTGTATGGTTTCTCGTTCAACTGTCGATCGTCGTCGTTGGTTCGACCGGGGAGTGCAGTGTCATAGAGGTTGATGGGTAGCATGCATCTATATGGTTAGTTTGTCAAAATGGTCATCGAAATCGCCAGAAATGGCCAAGAATAGGCACGACGCCATGTGTTCCAGGGGCCACCGCAGGCGATCGCGCCACCATAGCCAAGCGCGGCCGGGATTAGGCGTGTCGACGGTGGTCTCTAATCTGGTGGATAGCGTACGAAGGCGGTGGCGTTTGGAGTTGATCGAGGCGGCTGAACTTTGAAGGAGATTCGTGTGTGTTACCGTGTTCTACAGTTAGGTTTTGTGCTTACGTGTTTTCAAGTGACGTGTTACCAATAGATTATTTTCTTAATTATTTTATAATTTGCATTTCAATTGTTCTAAATTACATAACTTCTACATACGAGGTCCAGTATATGCGTGGTTTCTTTGCTTTGGGATCATATCGAAATTCTGGACATTTTGACGCTGGTTTGGACAAATTCTGAGACTGTTGAGTTTTGGGCCTATGATTGGATTTTGATTCGATTTAAAATCGAAGGTGAGTGTTTTGTCCCACTCACATCTTCTAAAATTTCTTATGTTAGTTAAATTAAATTTATGATGTGCTTAGGAATTAATTTATGGATGTTTGGTATATTTAAATTGCTATTCCTGTTAATTCGAATTTATTTTGAATTAAATTGTCATTTAATTTATTATTGAATTTAAAATTGTTAGTTAATTACCCGCGTATAAAAATCTGTTAATTGTTGATATTTATTGGTTGAATTGGATGATGATTGTGATGGATGTTTGAATTCATTATTTGATGATTGGATGCTATATTTGATTTATGAAATGCTATCACTCTGTAAGTTCCCTTAATTATTATTAGGAAAATCACTATGGGTTGAAATGATATGTACCCGAACAATCTATAGATGAGGAAAAATCGTTATGGGTTGAAACGATAGACCCGGGCGATTTTATGGACTTTTATATTAATTCGAGATTGCGGTTTGAAATGATATATAACCGTAAAATGTTGAATTGCGGATTAAAGTGATAAATATCTGTATCACTTGACCCTAGGGTAGAGAATTATATAAGGACACCGTATTGGTTAAATTAAATGATTTTAAGTCCTTAATTTTTGAATTTAGTCAAATGATATTTTAAAATAAAATTTGATTTATATAAATTGAATTATTATCGAATTTCGAGTATTATGTTAAATTTGGAATTTTTTTAAAAGGATTGTTAAAAGAATTAAATTGAAATTTTAAAGTTGAATTTGAAATATTAGTGAAATTTATCAGAATTGAGTTATTTGAATAGTTTGAAATATAACTTTGAAATGTATTAAAATTGAAATAATTTAAATTGATATTTCAGACATGGACTGAAATCGATATAGAATTTAATAGTTTATTTAAAATTTAAAATTGAATGATTCAAAATTAGGTTTTGTTGATTTGGAAATTGAAATAGTTAAGATGTGTTGAAAAGGAATATATAGTTTAAAATTAATATTAAATTCCAAATTCATATTTTAATATAAACTGTTAAAAAATAATATTATTTTTAAAAAATTCTAATTATTAAGATTTTCAAATTATTAAACAATTTTAACCTATATTAACTATATCAAATCATTATTTTCCTATTTTAAACCATTTAATTTATTTTAAAACTAATTAACCCATGTTAACCTAGTTTAAATCTAATTAATCTATTTTAAGGCTATTTAATCTATTTTAATTATATTTAATCTATTTTAAATCTATTTAACTATCTTAAATCAGTTTAGCAGTATCTTTAATCTTTAATTAACTATTTTAGAGTATTTTAACTATTTACATGTAACGACCCGGATTTTTTGACATTGGATTTGGAATGTTAAAATGATTTTAAATATTGAATTTGAATTATAAATTGATTTTTAGTATGAAAAGTTTGATTTTCATTTAATAAAATAAATGAAGAATTTAAATATAGCGGTTTTATTGGATAGTTGAATTTAATAACGGAGAATTAGTAAAAGAGTGGATCTGGAGTTTTAAGCTTGTTAAAAATATTTTAAAGGCATGTAAAATTTATATTAATAGTAATAAAGGTAATAAAAGTTTTAAAATTGAAATTGAAGGTGATATGTTCAGTTTTAAAAATATATCGTTTAAATTGACATTTAAAAATAGACTTCCGAGGCACAGTCTCGAAATTCGACGAAACTAGTTCCATTGGATCTGTAATAGTGTATTATTATCGAATTTCAAATATCGTAGCTTTCGGCGTTATCGTGTGGCCGTACGGTATGTAAACACGCTTCAATTAATATTGAAATCTAATATAATTATTGGGTCCAAAAAAGCTATCTTCTCCATAAGATCGAATTAGGACTCGAAACCTTTTCCATTTCGTTTGGAATAGGGGTATAACATTATGAACGCCTAGCGGCACGTCTCGATAGGAGGTCGAGATTTCATGTTGCAAAATTTGAGACGATTTAAATTTAAAACACGCACACACACACATATATATTTATCAACATTAAAATCTGTATTCCCATCAGCCTACTTTCTTTCACCATCAGACCTTTTTCTTTTCACCTCAAAAATTACTATAGCTCATCTGCTACACGCAACCTTCTCTTTCCCTCAGTTCAAACCTTTTCAAAAGTCGCCTTCCTCCGTATTAGAATCGCGTAGATCTCCCTTCTTCTCCTGGAAAAAAATTCAGAAACGAGAAAAGAAAATGTAGACGAACGAAATCCTCTTCCCTTCATTTAAAATCCACGCTCCTTTTTCTCTTTCTCTTCCAGTCGAACGTAATCGACTTTCAAAAGAAAAAAGGGGAAGCAACGCGAATTCACTAAACTAAAGATTTCTACCGCCTTCCTGTTCCATTGAAATGAATAACAGAATCAATACACGAATTCAAATCAGCAACCTCGTTCAAAAAAATATCGATCGAAGAAAGATTTCAACGTGAGTTGAGGGAAATCGTCGAGGCAAGTGCTATGTCTGGTGGTGGCATCGTGGGTTCGAGGCGCATGGCTTGGGAAGACGTGGGCGTTGGCCGGAGTTCGATTGTATTTGCAAAGGTAGCACGCGTCTCGATTATCGGCGTTGAGGCTCGCGAGTTCGAGTCACGATGAGGAATAAGTGGCGCATGAGGCAGTAGCTAGGGTTTTGGGTTGGTGTTACCGTGGTGATTTCGAACTCGAGCAGGAGGTCATGAGGCCGGGTAGGCAAATTCGGTAGGAGACCAGCAGCAATGAGGTATTATTGTTTTTTAAATAAAACTGAATGTTTATATATAGAGGTTAGAAAAGGAAATTAGTAATTAACAGTAAAGTTTTTATTTAAAAAAAAGGTTGCAGTAAGGTATAAGCAAGTTTCATTTTTATTAAAGTTCAATAAGTAATATATATATATGTATATATATATTAGAAAAATATATATATAAATTTACAGTAAGGTTTAAAAGGAAAATTATTAGTTTAAAATAAATTATTAGTTAATTAAATTATAATGGCAATTGATTGTTCGATTATTTCGAATCTTAATAAACCGTATAAATGTTTATACAAGGTCTAATGTCATCGTGAAATCAAGTCGAGATTGAAGTGGATTGCAAATAAAAATAAAGGTAAGAATTTTCTCACTCATTTGGATTACGGTTTAAATTTAAAAGTTTAAATTTAAATTATTGGATGCTTGACTTGATTGATAAATTTATAATTTATCTGTTGGATGTTATATGTATAGTAGTATATATATTAGTATTGGAGTGATTGATATTCTCGCAATATGTAGCGGATGAGACCCTATGCGCCCCACATAATAGCGGATGACCATACATACCGCGATATCCCCCTCGAAGTGGGATTGGTATTTTATTTGTTGATTAACAGCTGTGGGTGTAGGAAATACAGGTTGGAGGAATCCAACAGGATTCCTCAAAAATATATATTGTTCATATATATGTTAATATATGATATGATGGATTAATTGACATAGTTTCTATGTGAACTGAATTATTAAATGTTAAATAGCATGGGAATTAAAACGGGCATTTAAATACCGTAGGCAATTAATTTGAAGGAATTTGAAAAGGGAATTTGAATAGTAAATATTTATATTGTAAATTGGATTTATTCTATAGGAAAATTAAGTGGGATAAAAATATATTAACTAATTTGGGCTATAATTAACCATTCGTAAAATGGATTTAAGAAGAGATTTTTGAAATAAAGTATATAAATGAACTTGAAGGACATTTTGAAAATTATGGAAAGGACTTAAGCAATAAATGGAAATAGATTTGAAATAAAGTGGAATTTATTGAGGAAAGAAATCAGACTTTTTAAAAAGAATCTGTTTTTATATATAGATGGAAAACTCAAGGGAGTTTATAAATTTATAAACGGGGTTTATAAATGAGATAGGTTGAGATCAGTAGATATGTTAAAAATATAAGATATAGCGTGAACATATATCAAGTTATGGAAGTTGTTTAAATATAAATAGTGGAATGTATTTCGAATATGGAAAATGGTGATATGGTCGAGGTGTTACGAATTAAGAGGGATTTATGAATTGAATTGGTGAATATTGGATTTTCTAAAAATAGACTTTTGCTGAGTAAATTGAAATTGTTTAAAATGGAATTTTGAAATCTACCGTACTATATAATTTTTATAAACTATTATCTGGATCTAGAATACCCCGAAATTAGCTATTATATACTTAATACTTATTGAAATAAATTCTAATGTTATAATCAGCTTTGTAATTTTATTAGTAGCTAAATAAGAATTTTGATGTTGATATTTTAGTTTTATCTAAAACCATATTTTGAAAATAAACCATTATTCTTATTTTATATATATTTAAATATTTTAAATTCAATAATAAATCAATCTCGAGATGGGAAACTAATTTAGTTAAATTAATAAGACTTTAGAGGGAAAATCTTATAGTGGTATTGTGGAAACTTAAATAATATCCAAGCATAGGTTAAGTAAACCGTGGAAGGTGAAATAAAATTCAGAAGGGAAGTTGAAGTGAAACTGAAATTTTAATTAAGCATAAATGGCTTTGAAAATATTAAAGGAAATAAATTAGGAATTCTGGAATTTATAAAATTCGTGTAAAACATGTTTGGAAATTTACAAATAAAGTTGTAAATGATTTGAGAAAAAAATAGAAAATAAAATGAATATTTTCAAAGTGTTGCGTAACCAATGAAGTGGAAAAAATATATTCTAAGTATTGGGCAAAGGTTGAAATTTATTCGGTGAGAATAAAAGTGATTTGAAAACTTTTTTCAAAGTGTTGAAGTATGGAAATAATATTTTATGAGGATATTTTGAAGTACATAATTTGGAAAATTATTTACGGCCTGATGATTGCTTGTGGATGTTATATGATAGTTAAATAACCGACTATCAATATTGGCCAATGCATTGATCGTTTCGAAGAGGCCGAGATCAAATTTAATTATCTAAAAACCACTTCGATCCGGTTTGAATGTAGCGAATGAAGACCGTGAAGATGACGAAGACGGTGATTCAGTTTGTCCAGACCCAGGGCAACTTGTATGGACGAATGCTATCAGACCATCGCCATTGGAGGGCGATGAGTATTCTAAGTTAATGTTTTCTTAAAAAGGTAACGCTTAGCCTCAAGCCTCATCAACCAGCAAGGCTAAGTGGGTAGCACCCAATTTGGGTAAGATTTCCTGTGTCTAGAGTCTCTTTATTTCGGCTGTGTGGGCGGTTGTTAGCTCCAACCGTGGGGTGATCTTATTCGGACTATCCAGTAAGGGGTGGCTCCAGTCTTGTGTTGTAGGGGATCGGGAGTGGTCGTCGATACTCTGGTCTAGACTAGGTACTGTGAGGGGCGGTACCCCAGTAGCACTGCCATTGTATGAAATCCATTCTTCAATAAGCGCCCGTACGGTTTTGATTATGCCCAACAATGCTAGAACTTGAGATGTAAGCATTTCAGCTAGATTCTATTTACTTTCTATAGACACTATTATAATATCAGACGGATTTGATATAAATGTTTTGGTTATCATAAGGTAAAAACCCGACGTATTTATTTGTGGCGTGATCTAACGAGATACCTTTGTTTTAAAAGATTTTCGAAAATATAATAATCCAATTAAGTGTGTTTTTCTCACGCTGGTTTTCCAAACTGACTCGGGTGTTATTATGATGCTCGGGTCAGACCGAGTTGAACAGATCTAGGATAATATGCTATGGTCTCTAGAGACGAGCTAGATGACAAAGACATATCTCTGTACTTGAAATATTATTTCCGCTGTGTAAGGATAGATAATAAGCTGTCCAAAGTGATAGATGATTGTTGCACTCAAATAATGGTATGTATATATAACAGTACAAATTTCTTTGTATTTAAAAGCTATTATTCTATATTATATTTTGTTCCGCTGCGATTGTGAGATTCTGATGTTGTTATTATCTTCTCCTTCTACCTCTTTCTTCTTTTGCCTTACGCTCGGGTATTTCTGGCATTCGATAGTTCGACATGTAATACAGTGGTCATATTAATGTCGACTTACGAATGTCGAAAAATTGGGTCATGACATTTTGGTGTCAGAGCAAAAGGTTAAGCGAGAACCTTGGCTCTGGTGGGGATTACTTATTAGAGATAGAGTCAGAGTACTCTAGAATGAGTTTGAGCATATTAATAGATATGAGCGCGTATTTGTTAGTGAATGTAAATGGTTTTATATTGTGTTGATTGATTTATTGAGTGGCTGATAAACCTTAGTTGGAACAGTCCGTACAACTGTATCGAAGGGATTTCTAAACACTTAAATAGAACAATTCGACACAGTATTGTTTTCGAAAGGGGTGAATGAAATAGTTTTACCCAAAAATATATTTTGATATAAAGGAAATAATTTTCTGAAATTATTATCCAAAAATTGGAATGTTTAGATGATAATATTATAGTCAACAAGACTATAAAATTTGAAACAGTTCATATAACTAATACAGGAAAATTGTATAAGTATAAATTATACAAAAGAAAAAAAATGAAATTTAACTTGGATTAAGTTGAAATTGTTTTTTTGAAATTTTTGATATTAAATTAATGGTGATTTGAAAGAAATAAATTAGTGAAGTAGATTAGTTAAATGGATTAAATTTTAGTTAAATGGATTAAATTTTGGATGTGATTGAATTGGAAAATTAAAAAAATTAAGTTGGATTGGAGAAACGAGAGATGAATTGTAATTAACTTGAACTAAATGAAGTTGAGTTGAAATAAAATAAAATTGAAATAAAATTCAGTTGAGTTATATATGATATTGAATGTAATTAAATTCTTACTTAAATAAATAAAAGTAAGTTGAACAAGAATTGGACTGGAATTGCTCATAAAGGATGGATTGAGTAAAGACATGCTTGGGCTATAAATAACTATATAGTCTTGAGTCCATAACGAAATGTGAATGTGCTTGATTATAAATTGATGGAAATATGAAATATAAGTGGGTGACTAAAAAAAGAGAAGTAAGATAAGAAACCCAAAATAAAGATTACTTGATATCTTGGAAAATGAAATAAAAATCCAAACTTTAATTATAAAATAGATTGAACTCAAGTAAAATAGTTAAAGTGATTTTTGAAATAAAAAAAAATCAAATATTGATTTAAGAATTGGAAGTGAACTAATTAGATAATTAATTAGTTAATAAAATATGGAAATGGAACCTAAGTTGGCTAAATAAAAATTGAATTGTGAGTTAATAATGGAGTTTGGAAATGAACTCGAGTTATAAATAAAATTCGACTTGAATTGTTAGTAAACTAAATATAAATTTGAAATGTTGTCAAATAAAATAGAATTTGATTAAAATAGAAATTGTTGGAGTAGCAAATAAATCTAATTAGAGTGCAAAATAATTGAAAATGGCCTCGATATTAATTATATGAGCTTGGGAATGAATTAAGTTTGGAAGTTAAAATTTTAAAGTGGAATAAGTGAATAGACTAATCGAACAAATTAGTAAAATGGATGGGATTTGATTAAATAAAGATCAAATCAAGGATTTAAATTGGAGGTTGGTTACAAGAAAAATAAACTTAAGTTATGGAGTGAAATTATTTTAAGAAAATAAATAACTTAAGTTAATATTAAAAGAAGCTTGGCTTAAAATTTATTGGCGGAATGGTTTTTTAATATATGTTAGTATGGAATGTTGTCGAGCTTAATAAAATGGTTTTGATTGGTTTTGAATGAAACCTATGCGGATATGAATGAAATGCAGGTAAATGGATTGTGAATAAATTAGAATGGAATGAAATTATATTGGTTGCGAATAAGTTAAAATTGAAATGGAATGGAATTAAATATAAAATGAGTTGGATTTAATTTAAAGTAGTTATAAACTAAAATGGATGTTCTATTTAGTGAATATCGTCGAATTCACATAAAAAGTGTCGTTTAATGTAAACGAGAGTAACTCAAATTCTATGAATTGATAGAAGCAAGTAAAATTGATTTTAGAATCAATTGGAATGAATATGAGTTTGTTTGGTTTAAAAATGAATTGAATGCAAGCAATTGAGTCGTAAACGCATCCAAATGTTTCTTCTGTTGTGAGAACGGAAGTCATGCACAACCAGTACACGCATTCGCCGCCGCCGTCCGATGGACCAGGTTTGCTTTTAGAAAAGTATATAATTTCTAAATAATCTTTAATAAGAGAATTTTAAAGGCAATTTCTAAAGAGATTTCGACACGTTCCTAAAACTCGTTTATTCAACTTAATTTCTCTATAAAACATACAATTTTGCACTTCGAGCGAAAAAGGAGGAGAATTAAATGATTAGCCATGCTGTAACGCCCCACTCCAAGACCCACATTAGCAAAGAGTATTACAAGGTAATACCGTCTGCCAATACGGAGAATAGAGCTGTATAGGAGCAAGCATATATAGCATTGTCTTAACTATCCACTGAATACGTCGATAAATGTAGCATAGTGTAACGACCCGTAAAATTTCGATAATTAAAAATGTTAATTTAATAAGATTTCATGGTTAATGTTGGAAGAATTAAAAATTTGTAATTTATTTATGACAATAATAACTAGAAAGAATTGCAACAAATTTTATCTAAGTTAATTATTTATGAATTGAATGAGATCCCAAATCAATTGAAATAATATATAGTCAATGGTAATGGAATGAAGTTGTATTATATAGGAAATTGTGAAACTTGTTTGTAAATAATAAACTTATAATTATGATTTAAAAGTTAATGGTGATAATTATTATAAGTTACCTGTTTATTTAGTCAGTCGAATCGAATTAGGAAACCAGCTGCAATTGAAATGAAATTTTATATAGTAACTAGGTTTATAATCAATAACTAAAGGCGAATACTAAATGTTGGACGCTCTAGATGTGAATAAAGTAATTGAGTGATAACTAAAATTCAATTAAAAATCTAATGTTGAAATTTGTTGAATATTGAACAATTAAATTGTTTAAATTTAATATTGGAATTTATTGAATAATGGGAATTGAATAACCGTATTATGGAAATGGTTGTTCTATAATTTTAATTCGTTTCAAAAGTTAATCTTATAAGTTTGTTTTTGAATATCTCTAATGATAGCGATTCAAGAATAATCAAATTTGTTTAAATTTAATATTACAGATATTTGAATAATTAAATTTCGAATTTGATATGTTTAATTTGATATGTTTAATTTGATATTAAAATTTAATACATGAAAATACAGTGAATAACTGAAATTTTATTTAATATGATTCAGATTGGCTTCCAAAGTGAATGTAAGTTATATTTGGATTATAATAGAGTTAATAAGATTTTAAAATTGGATTTTTTAGCAATTCTGTAAATTTTGAAAAGTCGTCGATTTAATCGACGAGTTAAAATAGCCTTCCGGGGACAGTCTCGGAATTCGACAAAACAAGTTCCATTAGATTCGTAATAGTTTATTATTATCGAGTTTCAATTTCCATAGCAAGCAGAGTTGCCGTTTGACCACGGCAGCTCAAAACGCTTAGAAATTAATTTAATCGATTTAATTTAAAATTGATCGTTTATTTCCGTAACTCGCACATACGATCGAATTAGGACTCAAAACCTTTTCCATTGCATTCGGAATACGGGTAAAGCATTACGAACGCCTAGCGGCATGCCTTGTGTAACGACCCGATATTTTCAACCATTCGCATCCATTATAAGTGT
The DNA here is from genome assembly GCA_030765085.1 of Allium cepa. Classification (NCBI taxonomy): domain Eukaryota; kingdom Viridiplantae; phylum Streptophyta; class Magnoliopsida; order Asparagales; family Amaryllidaceae; genus Allium; species Allium cepa. The sequence goes on along the minus strand of CM060938.1, from coordinate 906,137,907 downwards.
ATAGGTAGACACTCATGCCGGAATTGAATTGCTCAAAATACCGCGTTGTAAATAAAAATTTGGCAAATCTCAGAATATACAGTAAATAATAATCACAGATCACAGACACAGAGTACATAATAATGCAGCGGAAGTAAAAAGAGATAATAGTTCATGAATCTACTATATAAAAATAAGATACATCAGAGTTAAATAAGATACCACAGAAGAGTAAAAAGATACATCAGGTACAAATCAGAATACATCACTGAAACACTGGATACTAAAACAAAATAGATGGCTGGATCTTCAAGGAAAGCTCCAACTCCGAAGGTGAATCTTGAATGCTAACTCAATCAATCTGACTCAAGCGTAAAGCAAAATACAAAACACTCGAGTCAGGGCATAAATACTTATGAACTGTAAATAAACTCAAGTGAACAGTAACAAAAATGCATCAGTAACTTGAAGGATGCTTGGGATCGCCCATCCTTTAAGGATCCGTTAAACTATTTACTACGTAGTAATATTGCTCTACTATAATAATGTCTACAGTATAATAAATATACTTTTAAATAGCGTTCTATGCTACCCATATCACCCTTCACACATAATAGTCCCAGTAGTTCATCCAGTATCAGCATATCTCCAGATCGGGAGACTACCCTAAATACTCCACATGCTACGGGAGAAAAACAAACTCGTAGTAAAGGCTCGGTATGGTAGGTGACACGGCACACATGGCAATGCCAGGGTAGATATACCAATTATGCACACGGGCTGGTGGTAACGCAGCAGCCACATATGCCCACCTCGGAACACACTCCCAATCATAATCGGAGGATGGCCATCAAATCAATCACCAGTAAGAGTATAGTATCGAAGGAATGGGTTCGACCAGAGGTGCTACCTCCTTTGGCTCGAGATCGCTCCTGTTTTAGCCACCTTATGCCAACTCACGGGAGTTGGGTCCATGTAATATACCTCAAGAACGTCGCCACCATCCTACTTCATTCTGGAATCTCCACCGCGTACACGGTTGTTAAAGTTGTTTTCGGAGTTGGCAGAGAGTATGACAACTTCCGATCCCGGTCTCTTTAACAACCAAACGTTATTATAACGCCATGGTCATTTGAAAATAGTTTATACTTCAAAAGGATCAAATCATTTCATTTCAAAACTATATTCTTTTCAAAATAGTTTGCACTTCGAAACCAAAACCATTTTTATTTCAAAACTATATTCAAATCAAATAGTTTATCATTTCCATTTCAAACATATATTCAGCTTTAAAAAAATTCATAATACTTTCAAAGTATAACTTTTCCGAAATCAAAATACTTGAAATCATTACACTTTGAAAATCATAACATTCCAAAATCATTCATTTGAAATCAATCTTTTAATTCTTTACACTTTACAAATTTATTCCATGAAACCAAAATTTCAAATTTCCAATTTAATTCAATTCAAACCATCAGTTTCAATTTAGTTTAGTTTTCTAATAAAACATTTCAAATCTTAAAAATTTCAAATATAGATTTGATCTATAAGATAAAGAAATCCAATTTAATATATTTCCAAACTTTAATATTCCACATTTCAAAACTAAATTTTATAATTCCGTATATTCATATCTCAAATCTAATTTCATTATTATGTAGTTTTGAAATATTCATTTCATAAATCCAATATTATTTAAATAAACTTACATTACAATTAAACCAAATATCTTTTCATACAAATATAAACTTCAATATTCCTTTATCAAATAAATCAAAATCAAATATCATTCCACATTCACATTCTTTACTAAAATAAAGATCAAATCATTTCCAATCATTTCGAAATCATTAAAATATTACATCCTTTCAAAACTTCATAATCAAATCATTATTTGAATTCAAATCCAAATATTCAAATTTAAATATCATTTAAAAATCATATATTTCATTCATTTATTGTTTCAAACATCATTACAAAATACATTTCAAAATTCCATTCAAAAATTCATTTATATCATTAAATCTCATTCCGTTTAACACATAACCAAGTAAACTTTATTTAAATTCAAATTCAATTTAAATTCCTTAAAAATTAAAATTTAAATATTCAAAACTTATAAAATTTCACAAATAATCCATTTCAAAAGTTAAATTATTTAACACTTTAAAATATAGCCCAAACAGTGTTAAAATCTATAACATTTCAAAACATTGTCAAATTATAGCAACGACAGCATTTATAAAGTTCTATCGTAGCTTTTAGTTTCCAAAATGGTTTAATTCAAGAATAACGACATTTATAAAATGTCGTAATAGATATTTAGTTATTTCAAACACTGTTAGATTCAAAACGGTAGCATTTAAAAATGCTGTCAAAAGACTACAGCATTTTGAAAATGCTATAAAATTCCAGGTTTCATATTAGCTTTTCAAAAAAATAATAAAACTCTAATTTTATTATTATAACTTTAAAATCATATTGATAGACTTCAAAATTTCATATTTAAAATCATTTGAACATATGATTTAACACAATAAAATTTTAAGATCAAATATTCAATTTTACAAACTCCATTCATTTATTAAGTCAAAATTCACTGTTTATTAATTTATAAATTTAATAAACTTAACATTTTACTTCAAATATCATTTCAAAACTTTAAATTTAATTTCCATTATTTATTTACATTTTAAAATAAAATTTAAAGTCAAACATCACATTTACTCCAAATTTACATACTTGAATTCACTTAAATTCATAATTTCAAGATTTAATATTTAACTTTCTTAAAACCATAATATATATATTTTTAAATCAAAATTTCATACTTTTGAAAATACATATTTAAAAAAATCATTTAAAAATATACCATGGGGTCTCTATATAATTTTCTAACCTAGGTCAAGTGATACGGATATATATCATTTCAATCCGTAATTTACAAAGAAAAGCGGGTTTTATCATTTCAAACCCGCAATCCCAAGTCAAATAAAATACAATAAAAATCGCTCAGGCCTATCATTTCAGCCCATAACGATTTTTCCCTATCCTAAAGTCCGTTCGGGTATGTATCATTTCAACCCATAGTGATTCTATTCTAACAGGGAACTTGCAGTGTGAATATATGCATTAACAATATAAACAATGTCAATGTCACAATATAATGTCATATATCAGATGTTAGGTGATAATTAACAGTTTTAACATGGTAATAACATGGCATAGCATATCATATGATCAACATTAACTTGCATAACATTTTATATTACTAATCACTTGTCATCAATTCACTATTTCATAAGTATAAATGTCAGAGTGAGAAAGACTCACCTTTTCAAGCTGAAGACCACTACGACACACAAACACGATTCCAAGGGCACGACAAGCACGACAATGGATTCAAATAAGCGGAGAGAGCCTAGATGATCATCTTGTAACAATCCGATAAACACAAACAAGACAATGCAATACATGAATATACAACACAAAACAATATTGAACAAGTTGAGATACAAAGCAACAAAGACAAGACAGCTTAACCTTGCCTTAACCACTCCACTGCTCGACCATAGGGGATCTTTTGCTTGGCCATTGGTGTATGTTTGGGTCAGGTATGGTATTATATAGGTCACGTTTAGCACACCCATGCACAGCAACATGAAGTGATGTGAAGGGGTAGTGGTGATAATATGAAGCAGACATAGGTTCAAGTGCAAAATAGAGAGGTTTATGCAACATTTGGCTCGGTTATGCCAAGTTTTGGGCTCGGCCCTACATACTTCAGGTATGGTCAGATCTGAAGTGATGTCTGGAGGTGGTGTAGGTAGGTGATGGTGGAGCTAGGGGTGTGGCCAAGTCAAGATATGAAGGAGATAGTGGAGTTTATGCCGAGGCTAGGCAATTTTTGTGTAGTTTTATGCAAGTTGTGGTGTTTTGGTCACATGGAGGTCACGACTTGTCTTGGTGGTCAGAGGAGAGGCTTATGAGCTGCTGGAGATGATAGTGGAGAGGATGGTGGTGGTGGTGGTAGAGGCTAGGCCTAGCAAAACACAAGAAGGATCAATGCAAAAATCAATAGGAAAATCATAAAAACAAGAAGAAAGATGATAGAATTTACCAAATTTTTGTAAAACAAATGGCCGTGAGTTTTTTTCTCTTGAGAGATGATAATATTTTCGTGAAAATGAGAAGGAGAAATGGGCTGAAAGGTGGAGTAAAGGTATGGCCAAGCATTGAAGAAAGGAGTTGGGAAAGTGAAAGGGCGGAATGCAAAAGGACTAAAGAATTTCAAAAGTTTAAAACTCTTCGAATTTCCTATATTTTTTTTTTAATTTTGTATAACTGAAATATATATATAAACTCAGATAAAATACAAAAATTTAGTAAATAAACAAAAATAAATAAATAAATATTAAATATATATAATTAAATTAAGAAAATAACAAAGAAAAATGTAAACTAGTCTAACGAATTTGAAAATAAATGGAACAAACTTTGGAAAATTATTATGTATGTGAAAAAATATTTATAAATAAAGATAAGAACATAAAATAAAAATTAATTCACAAAATAAATGAATAAATTTTAATTAAATACAATTTTAATTAAGAAAATGGCTTAAAATTGCAAACTAGGCTTTTAAAATATGGAATAAATTCAATAAGCTTTAGAAAATTTTTATCATCACTTTAAAAATACTTAAAAGTCAAAATATACATAATATAACAAATTAACACATATTAAAATAAAATATGAAAATAAAAATATAATTTATATAATTAAAAATAGACAAATTGTTAAATAAACAAATTATACTCAAAATTGAAATGTGCATAACTTTTGCAGTTTAACTCCGTTTTCAACGAAACGAAAAGCAGTGTTCAAGTTATTACATCTATTTTCATAATAAAAGATAAAATTTAAGAATTAAAATAATTTTAATTTGAAGTTTAAAAGTCAAAGTTTGAACAGTTTGACCAGAAATTCACTTATAGTAAAATATTCAAATTATACTAGTTTGAACTATAAATCACTTAATAATCATTATTTATATTTAAAAATGAAATGTTTGAAATAAAACAAATTTAAAATAACTTAAAATAAAATAAAGTCAATTTAAAAATATAACCAAAATCTAGGGTTGTTACACTCTCCCCCACTCAAAACTTTTCGTCCCCAAAAAGGAATGAGGTACGAGAAAGCACAGAAAAAGATAGAGTGAAATAAGATTAAGACAAGATGACAAGAAGATTGGAATTATCCCTGATAACTGTTGTTATAGGTAAGTTTAACAAGGTGGAGATGATCTTCCCAAGAATCTCCAGATGGAGGAACACAAGCATGAAAAGATCCTTTACAATCTGATTTACTCTTTCCTCTTGACCGACGATCCGTGGATGGAATGAAGTGCTCAGATTAAAAGATAATCAAAGATTATAGAAAGATTTCTAAACAGAAAGATTATAAATAGATGCCTATACCAGTCTATAGCAAGATGAGGAAAAATAAGGACAACTAACAGTCAGTTTGAAAACAAAATAAGATAATAAGTTTGAAAAACAAAATAAGATAATAGGTTTGAAATTTCCATGATTTCAACTTAAATTGATAATTAGTTTTTTTTACACAAGTTAAATAAATCTTAAATATCTCTAATTTCATTATCTTATCATCCACTTTTCTTAAACTAACAATTCCAAAATCATGGATTTGAAAAATCATTATTATACTCATAATGTACTTAATAAATTTAATTCTTCTCTATTTCTAATTAAAATTAAATTTATTCCTCTCAATATATTTTATCACCTATGCTAAATATACTTCCATTTATTATAATTGTTTTAATTTATTCTTAATTCCTTTAACATCATTTATATTGTAAGTTATTCAATTACCCTTTATTATATTTACTTCTGTTAATCTTTTTATAACTAAATTTTAAGTGTATAACATTTATTTTAACCATTCAAATTTTATTTATAAAATCTTTTTTTATATATTGCATATTATTCAATTACATTGTTAACTTCTGTGTAATCTGGGTAAGTTGCATTTAAATGCAATTGAGTATTATACAAATAAAACTTTCTAATTCCCTCATCTCAAGTTTGAATCATTTATCTAAAATTTTGATTTTCTTTTTATAATTGAAATGATTCTTTGAGATAAAGTTTATCTATAAAATTTCCGATTCCTTCAAACCATTTAGAGATAATTAAATATATATACATAATATGTCAAATCAAATTTAAATCATATATATATATATATATATATATATGTGTGTGTGTGTGTATATATTATAATTCCAGTCTCATTTTAGAAATTCAAATCAATTAAATTTCCCAAAACAAAGCTGTAGCAAGACTAAAGAACGGTCTCTTCACTTCAAAACTCGAAAATGGACATCGATGATGCCGCGGTCATCATCGAAGTTATTTTCCAGCGACAAAGAGAAGAGCACTAATTTCTAAACTTTCAAGTTCTTTGAAAACAAATTTCTATTTGAAAATACTTTAGATAATATAACCTTTTACAACTTTAAACACAAGGTTTGAAACCATCGGAAATTAAATTCTCAAATTCTTGTTTTAAATTCATTTCGGTTCCCAAATAAATTTATAAACAACTATTTATAAATTCACTTGTAGAACAATAAATGATAAATCAAGTATTATCATTTAAAATTATCAATTTAAATCATTAATTAAGTTCCATAAACTTCTGTATCAAAATTTGTTTCATTAACCAAATTTTAAAATAATATTGTGTCAGTTTGCTCTGTTCAAGTGTTTTGAAAATCTTATCGATAGCGTTGATCAGACAAATCGATCGGAAACCCAAATCAACATCAACAACTCAAACAACACAATATATAACAAAACATTAATTTTAAATATTTGTTCACAAATACACTATACATGAAAAGATTTTTCAAAGAAGGATAGAGATTCAAATATGATTAACTCAAATCAAAGGAAATTCTGATTTGAAAATAAGTTGGAAACAAGGATGAGATGATTAAATAACAGAATAGGAAGATGGATAAGCTTATATAAATCGCGGGCAACCTTAACCGGGTCAACCGTGACTTAAAGTATAAGTTCGATGTGGATTTCTGGTAAATCTACATTCGTCCTCAAGAGATAGAGTTTGGGATAATAAGAGATACTAGCATATAAACCGAGGATATTAAATCTTTGGTGAATCGATGTTGTTGCAAAGGAGTTTCACCCCTTTACAAATCAATTTGAGATTGGCGAGACCGCCAACTCATTATAAAGATCCTTTTGAAGTGGAGTTTTGGGATACTCCAAAAATCAAAAGATGATGAATAGTGAGGGACACGAATGGATCTTGGAACCGCAGGGAATGTTCCAAAAATTCAAATGAATCGAGTCAAAAGGAAGAGATTTAAACTCGAATGGAAGTGATTCTGAAATTTCATTTACCCTATATACTGAGTTTTGCCTAGAGCTACCAAAGCTCTGATACCAATTGTAACGACCCGATATTTTCAACCATTTGCATCCATTATAAGTGTATAGGTAGACACTCATGCCGGAATTGAATTGCTCAAAATACCGCGTTGTAAATAAAAATTTGGCAAATCTCAGAATATACAGTAAATAATAATCAAAGTTCACAGACACAAAGTATATAATAATGCAGCGTAAGTGAAAAGAGATAGTAGTTCATGAAGCTACTATATAAAAATAAGTTATATCAGAGTTAAATAAGATACAACAGAAGAGTAACAAGATACATCAGGTACAAATCAGAATACATCACTGAAACACTGAATACTGAAACAAAATAGATGGCTGGATCTTCAAGGAAAGCTCCAACTCCGAAGGTGAATCTTGAATGCTAACTCAATCAATCTGACTCGAGCGTAAAGCAAAATACAAAACACTCGAGTCAGGACATAAATACTTATGAACTGTAAATAAACTCAAGTGAAAAGTAACAAAAATGCATCAGTAACTTAAAGGATGCTTGGGATCGTCCATCCTTTAAGGATCCGTTAAACTATTTACTATGTAGTAATATTGCGCTACTATAATAATGTCTACAGTAAAATAAACATACTTTTAAATAGCGTTCCGGGCTACCTATATCACCCTTCACACATAATAGTCCCAGTAGTCCATCCAGTATCAGCATATCTCCAGATCGGGAAACTACCCTAAATACTCCACGGGCTACGGGAGAAAAACAAACTCGTAGTAAAGGCTCGGTATGGTAGGTGACACGGCACACAAGGCAAGGCCAGGGTATAATATACCAATTACGCACACGGGCTGGTGGTAACGCAACAGCCACATACGCCCACCTTGGAACACACTCCCAATCAAACTCGGAGGATGGCCATCAAATCAATCACCAGTAAGTATAGTATCGAAGGAATGTGTCCGACCAGAGGTGCTACCTCCTTTGGTCCGAGATCGCTCCTGTTTTAGCCACCTTATGCCAACTCATGGGAGTTGGGTCCACGTAATATACCTCAAGAACGTCGCCACCATCCTACTTCATTCTAGAATCTCCACCGCGTGCACGGTTGTTAAAGTGGTTTTCGGAGTTGGCAAAGAGTATGACAACTTCCTATCCGGGTCTCTTTAATAACCAAACGTTATTATAATGCCGTGATCATTTGAAAATAGTTTATACTTCAAAAGGATCAAATCATTTCATTTCAAAACTATATTCTTTTCAAAATAGTTTACACTTCGAAACCAAAACCATTTTTATTTCAAAACTATATTCAAATCAAATAGTTTATCATTTCCATTTTGTTAACGCTTAAATTTGAACGCTAACACCCCAGTGTGTGAATTTTAGTTGTGAAAGCACCACCCGATAGTTCGGGAACAGATTGCAAGCAGATAATAGCAGAAAAGCAGTAAAGAACAACAATTTTATAGTGGTTTGGCTTAAGGGTATAGCCTACGTCCACTTTAAGTACTTTTATTGATGATTTCATTACAAGCTGATACAATTCTTCCCAAGTATAATACACTTTGAATTACAAGAGACTTAGAGCAAGTAGCCTAAACTTCCATGGAGATGAGAATCTTCGAATCCATGTCGAGCATATATTATCTCTTCTTGAAGTTGTTCATAGTGTTCTTTGAGTCTTGAGTGCTTCAAGTGTTGGATTAATTGCAGCAGAGCATCGGTGTTCCAAGAGCATGAGCCCCCCCAAAAGTCCTTTGCTTGTTGGAGTTAGGGTCCTATTTATAGGCAATTTCGGAGTAAGGTCGTAGGTCATGACCGACCTAAGTAAGGTCGTAGGTCGTCTCCGACCTAAGTAAGGTTGTAGTCGACCTGAAGAGTATTGGCGCTCCTTCCATACGCATGCTAATTTGCACAAGTCCTAGGTCGTGTGCGACCTATCCCCCTGTGGCATAGCATAGTCAACCTCTATACTCTGGTATTTAGGTCGTTAGCGACCTAACCTAGGTCGTGAGTACTTTCCTGCAGCCATAGTTAATCTTAAGTCGCTGAATCCCTTAGGTCGCGAAGCTTCTTAGGTCGGTGGATAGTTAGGTCGCATAGAGTCTTTAGGTCGCTTGCTTGCTTATCTGGTTAGGTCGCAGCAACCCTTAGATCGCAAGGTTACTTCAGCAGTTAGGTCATGGCCTTTTTGGGTCGCTGTTGCCTTTAGGTCGAGACAATCTTAGGTCGCAACACTTTAGGTCGCAGCTACTCTGTTAGGTCGCGAAGCTTGATAGGTCGCTCTCCTCTTTAGGTCGAGCCATCTTTAAGTCGCTAGGTCATTTCTATAGTTAGGTCGCTCCATGTCTTTAGGTCTTAGGTCGCTAATGAAGAGGAGTTAACATTTGCCCCTCGAAGTATACGCCTAGGTCGTAGGTCGTGTGCTTCGATCTTCTTAACTCGTGCTCTGATGAGTTGTTAGGTTGCAAGCGACCTATTGAGGAAACTAGGTCGTGTGTGTCGATTCACATTTTACTCCTCCGGGGTATAAATAGCTTAGGTCGTTCTTTCTTCATCTCATCTGTCTTAATATCTCATTCGGCCATTAACAGAATCTTGTGACTTCGAAAGCAATTCTGAGTTTAATCGTCCACCGATTCATCCCTGCTATTATATTGTGTAAGTATACTTAATCCCTATCCATCCCATGATCATCATCGAACCACGAATTTCCATCTCCGAATCTCATAACAATTTTGTATGTCGCGTTTCATCTTTTGAGTCAAGTTGTGGTCGATTTTGATCGCCATTAGTTGTGATTCATGCAAGCACAGTAATGAGTTGAATTCGCGATGGATCGGAGATGCTTTCAATCGGTTCTTGGATGATTCGGTGGTATATAGGAATGACGAACCTCACGAAGAGGATGATGGATTTCATCGTGAGTGATAATGGGTTATTGGGTCGTAGTTCAGCGGGATGGTGTGATATTGCGTGGAGAGGAAGTTGGCGATTTAGAAGATCTGAACGACTTAAGGATCCTTCGAATCTGCGACTTAACTCCTAGGTCGCACTAAGATTCAAACGACCTAGGACTTAACAAGTTTGCACATGAATTCCAAGCAGGACGTCTTAACAAATTAACGACCTAATCTTTTTTGCGGTATAGGCCGTAGGTCGCGGCTGAGTTTGGACTATGGGAAATCTGTACTGCCTTGAACCTTTTAACCTGCACAGTGCGACCTAATGAAGCCCCGACCTATGCTAGGTCGCTGGACGACCTATGACTCGTGAAATTCTGTGAAGAATTGGTTGAATTGTTTGAACTTGATTTCCGTTGCACTTTGTTGTAGATTATCTCTAATGCTGATAACCTGTTAAACATAATATTTGCAGAAAACTGGGACGAATATACTGCCATTGACTGCCCACATCAAATGACAGATTAGTCGATAAAGAGTAATTAATTTAAATGAACTGTGCGAACGAAATGTTGTGAACCAATGAATTCAAGTGAAGTGCTAAAGCAAAACTTAAAATATCCAGTTAAAGCTGATTCGTTTGCATTAACACTATACTTGAGCTTTATATTAACAAGTCCTGAAATCTCATAGTCGACTAACGGTCAACTAGTTTAATTTCAGTTATGTTTGATTTCCTCTTTTTTTTTTTTAGTTCTGCACAACACTTCACAGTTTTTAGGAAACGTGCACCTTTTCATCTGAACATCCAGTTGCTTATGTAGAATGACGTCTCAACAAGAAGAGATGACAGAACACGCCGAAGGGATTTTCCCGATTGCTATTCCACTAGAAAACCCTCCAGAAAGAACTCCTACCCTTCTGAAACAGCGTACGCTTAATCAATTATGCATTCAATTTGGCATTGCCGAGGCAGAAGTTTTACTTCCTGGACCTAATGACTTTGCTGATAGACCGCCTTACGGTTTTGTTGCCATAAATCGCCAAATGTGCTTAAGTGGAGCAATTCCTCCATTTAATGAATTTCTTCGACAAATCCTTCTTCGACTGACGATCTCTCCTTTCCAGCTGCATCCCAATGGCTATGCCATTTTGATGGGATTGTGTGTTTTGTTCAGGAGGACTCTTGACCATCTTCCGAGTTTTGAGGAGATCTGTTACTTATGCACTTTTGCAAAGAACAAGGACCACCCTTCAATTGTACTTGTAAGAGGTGCGAGGAACCGCAAACTTATTTTGGGTTTGCCGGAGAGTGCACATGGTTTCCTGAATCAATACTTCTACATTCGTTGTCCCGCAGAATTTTACGCAGGCTGGAGAGTAGGAAGTGATATCTTTTTTCCTTCCTTCTTCAATTTTATTCTAAGTTTTTATGGTTCGTATTGCCAGGTGCTGAATCCATTTCTTATTTTTACAGCACTTCCTCCTCCTTCCAGAGATTCCAGCCATAAGCCAGTTTTTGAGAGGCTAAGCGCTGTGGCTGCTGAAGAAAGAAGCGCAAAATTTCTATTGACAGATGAGCTTCTTCATCGGTTTGAGCTTTTACACTCTTCTCGTTCCACTCAAATTCATGAAGTCCCAACGGAAGTTCCCGATTCTCCGATAAAGACTCCTGATGCCCCGGTCTCCACTAAAGAGCACATGCGAGGAGAAATTTCTACAGAAATTTCACTAGTAAAGTGTTCTACTCCAAGAGATGATGCGGGGCCATCCGAAAAGCCTGCGCTTGTTCCCATAACTGAAGAAGAAGAGCCCCTTTCACAAACCGGGAAGAATGCTGATGAAGGAGTTGATGGAGGAAGTCTGGTTAGGCACGACGGTGATGATATCTTCGGGAGTTTAAGTGACATAATTATCACTTCTCAAGAGCTCTTTAAAGATGACTCTGCCGGTGCTAAAGTTATATCCCCAGCGGTTGAAGCGACATCCGTTCTTAACCAGACTCCTTCAACCCAGGAATTGCCACTAATTATTAAACCCGTCACCACCCCTCAGCCGGCGAGTGGTTCGTAGCTAGTTTGACACGCGTAGTTTACACACCACATGCACTTAGGATTTCTTTAACTTTTCTGTGCACATGCCCCTTTTTAATACTTGAAAGATTCTCAAGCTTTGTTTCTTCCTTTGATTTTAGGTTCTCCAATGAGGCGAAGCGACTTTTATTATGATGAATTCAAACAACTCGGGAGACGCGGACAGTATGACTATAGGCGCCATCTTCCCGCATACAGAGAAACTGATGAGGAGAGGGCCGCTCGCAAGGCCAGGGAAAGACGCTCCTATGAAGAGCGCTATGGGAGAGAGGAAGAAAGACATGACCCTCCTCATAGAGATGAGGACACTCATAAGCGAAAGATCCATGATGACAGAGGGAAAAGTCATATGATCGATTCTGTCAGCAAGCGGGCTAAACCTGCGAAGGAACGGTGCCTTCAATTTCTGAAAATGTTCCTGCTCCTTCTCCGGCTCCTGCTCGTTCTGATATTCAAACAATTATCAAAAGGCCCGCATACCAAGTTGGGCAGGGTCCACCCACTCTTCAAAGTCGATTTCCTCAATGGTGCTTAAAAGGGGTTCGATTTGATCTTGATCTGGTTCCTCTTGACAAACCGGCCATGCTACGAAATCTTGATGCAGTCAGGGTTGACATTGAAAGAATGTCCAATTGGCAGAAGCTGATTGACGAGCTTCAAAGAGTTAATCGAGCGAACCTTGAAGCCATGCTCACGATGGAGAATGATAAATCAGAGTGGCAGAAGACTCTTGAACAGCATGACTCTGAGATGAGGAGCATTGCTTCTTATAATGAAAAACTTGAAGCGGAAGTGGAAAAGCTTAAAGAAGAACTTGTTACTTCCTCCACTTCCTATTCTCAGAGGGATAGCATGCTCCAACAACAAGTGTGAGACGCGCATGCTAGTCAAAGAGCGGCTGAGGACAAACTCGCATATCAAGAAAAAGTCATAGAAGGCCACCGTGCTGAAGTTGCACAGCTGCGAGAACAAACTGGCTCCCAAAGCATGGAGATACAATTATTAAAAGCTCGACTTGCCAACGCTGAAAGAGAGCGCGATGAGGCTGTCGCCGGTAAACTTGCAGCTGAGGAAGCACACCAAGCTACTAAAGCCGACATCGGCTCTACACTATTCGACTTTTATCTGCAATGCATTTTGGGACGCGGTAGCCTTGCGTTCTTGGGTCCTAAGTATGAAATTACACTGGCTGAAGTATGGGAGGCTGCCATAGAGATGCTTGGGGGCGCTGGTTACTCTGAAGACCAGCTTGAAGAATACTATTTTGACGAAGAAACTCGAGCAGCGCTGGCCAGGGGAAAAGAGCAACTTGCTAAATTTCGGGCTGATTTGATAAGAGAGGAATGCCCAGAGAAGGAAGCGCTTGCAAATGCCCCTGTCCCCCCTTCGGTTTCAGCTGGCGTTGGTATAGCTGGTCCCAGTTCTTCTTCTCTGCCTCAGGACAAAGCAGATCTCGGAGTTACAACTCCTGGGGCTGTAGAAGAGCCTCAAGAGAGCACTGAAGTTCAGGACTATGAAATTGACGTGATAAAGACCACTTCTGCAGGTAATTCTACTGTAAATTTCGCCACTATCAATCTCGCTCAAGCGGATTGCTCACTTGTTTCCTATGGGTTCAATGAGCTTCTTGGCTATTTTCTGAATCTTGACGAGCCTTCATTTCTTGATGAGCCTTCATCTCCTCTTTTTACTGACTTTAACCTCTTTTCTTCTGTAGAGAAAGTATCAAGCACCGTTCAGATTTCTCCTTCTTCGGTTATCCCTCCTCCGTCTCTTCAGGTGGCTCCTCCTTCTGCTTCACAGCCCGGATCATAAGAGGAGCAAATAGAGGCTCTTCATGGCTTAGATGATCCCATCGCTTCGCAAGAGCAGAAAGATGAGGGACTTGAGGGAGGTGAAATATCTCCAGAGCGGACTCCTTCTGATGACATAGCTTTGTCTAAACTTGTCACTCCAGGGAGTGAGTCTTCCTCAAAGAGGAGAAAAAAGCATGGAACGTCAAAGAGGAGGGGGAAGAAAATTATTGCTGCTACCGAGGAGGAGCCGGAAGTTGGACCAGTTGCCCCTCAGCCTTCTCCTTCCCTTATGCCCACAGATCGACCAGAAAAGTTAATCATTCGACCGGGCAAAGGGTCCAAAGGTAGTAAGAAGAAATGAGGACTTCAGTTTTTAGCTTTTTGTCTTTTGCATGTACTGGTCGAGAATTGTGCGGGTACCGGCCCCCGCTTTTTCTTTATTTTGAAACATGTATCTGCAATACAATTGAATAAAATGATCCTTTATTTGTACAAACTCATGTTTGAATTTGAGAATGCATTTGTTATTTACTTTACAAAAGTTTACTTATATGATATTGCAGCGGGCTTATGGCATGTTGCTTGAGCATTACCTTTGCCGATTTGGCTATACCATACTGTATGTAACTATACCATATTGCCCCCATTCCATAGGCTTGCTGCAATATTTTATACTTCGAGGGGACTTGCACTCTTATTTTCTAAAGAATATTCCATTCTTGAAGAAATATTTTTGTAGAGTACAACTCCCTTCATATAAGTTTTTACGCTTTGTCCTTCGAAGAAGTCACCTCTTTTTTATGTGCACATTTTACCAAGTGAATTCTTCTATGTGGTAAAGCGGACCTCTGAAAGGTATTTTAACTTTTCTTTTTGAGGAAGATTATTTTCCAGAATAAGCAAATCAATCTTCCTTTGAAAGTTAAAATGTGCTTTTGATGAGGATTTTTTTTTTAACATAGAAAGTTGTACCTCTGAGGAGGGATTTTTCACGTTTCAACACTTGGAAGTTTTATTTCGATCTTGGTGAAACGTGTACCTCCAAAGAGTTGTGCCTTTGAAGAAAGCCTTTTCACGTTTCAACACTTGGAAGTTTTATTTCAATCTCGGTGAAACGTGGGCTTCCGAAGAGGTCTTCTTTCTAGATTGTGCCCCCGAAGAGGTCTTTATTTTGTTTGCATTTCAACTCTGGTGAAGTGAAATTCCGAAGAGCGGCTGTTACACTTCAACTCCTGGTGAAATGTGCCCCCGAAGAGGTCTTTATTTTGTTTGCATTTCAACTCTGGTGAAGTGAAATTCCGAAGAGCGGCTGTTACACTTCAACTCCTGGTGAAATGTGCCCCCGAAGAGGTCTTTATTTTGTTTGCATTTCAACTCTGGTGAAGTGAAATTCCGAAGAGCGGCTGTTACACTTCAACTCCTGGTGAAATGTGCCTCAAAGAGGGTTTTCATTGCCTGGAAGTTACTCTCTCATGGTTGGAGGGTCATGACTCCTCCAATCTTTTTTGTTGAGTAGAGAACTTTCTTTTTTGCGGCATATGTCCCATTAGAGGTCTTTATCCTCCGAAGAGTTGTGCCTCCGAAGAGGGGCATTTTTGCCTCCGAAGAGGGCTTCGGTCCCTTGAGGAGAAGCATTCGATCTCCGTAGAGAAGCATTTTGCCACTGAAGAGGGCTTCGGTCTATGAGGAGAAGCATTCGGTCTCCGTAGAGAAGCATTTTGCCTCAGAAGAGGGCTTGGGTCTCTGAGGAGAAGCATTCGGTCTTCGTAGAGAAGCATTTTGCCACTGAAGAGGGCTTCGGTCTCTGAGGAGAAGCATTCGGTCTCCGTAGAGAAGCAATTTGCCTCTGAAGAGGGCTTTGGTCTCTGAGGAGAAGCATTTGGTCTCCGTAGAGAAGCATTTTGCCTCTGAAGAGGGCTTTGGTCTCTGAGGAGAAGCATTTGGTCTCCGTAGAGAAGCATTTTGCCTCCGAAGAGGGCTTTGGTCTCTGAGGAGAAGCATTTGGTCTCCGTAGAGAAGCATTTTGCCTCCGAAGAGGGCTTCTCACATTTCATCTCTCGGGAGTGTGTCGACCGGGTGTGGTGAAATGCGTGCCCCTGAGTAGGGTTATTGTCAGGAAGTTTGGAGTTTCCTTCTCTCGATTGGACGGATTCTCGGGAGTGTGTCGACCGATAATTCCGCAACTTTGTAACGAGAAAGACGCCCCTCTTTTCGGTGAAGCCCGCTTAAGGTCTTTATCCTCCAAAGAGTTATGTCTTCGAAGAGGGCTTGTGCTTCTGAAATGGTTTTTTGCTGGCTGACGCTTGCTCCAGCGTGTCTCTCTACCATTGATTCATGTTGACGATCCCCATTGTCTTTTGCAAGTGTCATCACTTTTAGCTGCCGACCATTCCCCTTACCCAAAGGAGTATATTTTATAGTTGAGCAAATTGGTGGTGGCAGACACAGGTTATTTAACTCGTTGTTTGTTTGTTCAAACATTTGCAGTTAGTTAGATATGATCTGCTTCTATCCACATTGTTTGCTTTCGTTTGAAGCACTTCTTTTGTAGGAATTGAATATGAGAATTTTGAATGGCTCAGTGCTTGACTGCTGGACAATGTTGTGGATCACTTGGCCTCATGACCAGTAAGCTTTGTTTTTATGGCCTGCATTATTAAATCGACTTTTTAGTAACACAATTAACGTATCTTATATGCCAAAATAAAACAAAGCAGTTTATAGTGGTAGGGAACACAATAATTATAGTAGTTTAGCCGATACTGGGCCTATATCCACTTTACAGCTTTTGTTATTTGCCTGCCTTGCAATTGCTTTTGACAGAAGAATCATATATTTGTAATTCCTTTACAATATTTTAGCAAAGTTTTCATGTAAAATATGGATGCAAATGGTTGCTGTTCCAAGTCCTTGGAATTGGCTTTCTTCTGACAGTTGTGAATTTAATTTATTATATTAGCAATTCCTTGGTGCCATCTTTAAGCGTGCACCATCTTTTTCTGCTGGCGGGTGGTTTTAACTGAAGAAATATACTCTAGCCAAATCCTATTTGTTTGCTTAGAGTACTTCTTATTCAGAATTCTCCCCTGGAATTTTGTTGTTTAAGACTTGCTTTTGAATGCTACCAAGGGTTGTTTGATATTGCAATGAGTCAGCTTGATATTGATCGCCTGCAAATTTAGATCGATATTCTTAGTGATATTCTCAGAGTATTTCACATATCGAAATAAAATAAGCGACTTGTAATAATAGAGAAAGCAAGACTTATAGTTTCTATTATTTATTTGCACTGTTTTTACAACAGATTTTGATACAAGAATCATTAGATCAGCATTATTTGAAGCAAAGTGTTTAAGTAAAGTATGGAAGCAATTGCTGTTCCAGGCTTTAGTGATTGAATCTTTGGCACGAGAGGGCTAGATGGCAACATCTTTCAGAATCGAAACTTCCTTTCACTTTGAAGATCTCCTTGAAGCGTGAGCATGTCTTCCCGCCTCATCCAATTTTTTCCTACCTGGTGAGGGCTTGCCGTGATGATACTGATAATAGGACCTACATCTCCCTGCGCCACGGTTCTTTTATTTAAGCTGCATTGTTGAGTAGGAACTAGCCGTACTTTAGAGGATGAGGAGAAGTCACTTCCATCTTTCTTCACATATTGTTGCAGTTCATTCTGTTTGAGCAATTCTTCAATCTCTTTCCTTAAATGGCGACATTGGTTAGTGTCATGGCCAGGCTGATTGTGAAATTGACAGAATTTTCCATTGTCTGTCGCGCTTCTCCTCATCAGAGATGGTTTGGGGTACACAACAACATCTTTTGTTGCCAAGAAGATATTCTCCGGAGTGTCGTTCAAGGGAGTGAAGTCGGAGGGTCTGAGGCGCCGAGCTTTTTTCGAGACTTTCTGCTTTCTCCTTCCTTCATTCTCCTTTCTCTTTTCGATCATCTCCGGTATGTACTCCTCATCATCATCAGGGCTCAAGGGGTAGTTGTCAACTATTCTTTCGAAGGTTCGCTTTGATAAACGTTCGTGAATAGTTGGTCGTGGCCATGGATTCTCTATTTGGGGGATTGTTCCAATAATAATGCCAGTTGCTCCTTAAGGAGTATTCCATTCTTCTGAAACATGGGCCTCTTTGGCAATGGTTTTTATATCGCTTTCTAGTTGATGGACCTCCTCTTGCAATGCATTTATCTTGTCAAGTATCCTGTTGCTCTGAACCTCCATGTGTTGATATAATCCGTATACCACGGCGTTTAATTCAGCCTTTGTGACTCCAATACTTGAAGCTGTTTCACTTAGCGCGGGAAGAGAAATGGCATTGCTGCAAGTACCTTCAAACCTCGAAAACTTTCGTTTCCTTTCAGAAGCCATGATCTCTGTTAGGCTTTTGGCTTGGAGAGAAATCTTTTTTACAGGCTTTTTTTGAACAATGGTTGATGATTCCTGAGTTCAATTCTCAGTGAAAGCACCAAAAATGTTAACGCTTAAATTTGAACGCTAACACCCCAGTGTGTGAATTTTAGTTGTGAAAGCACCACCCGATAGTTCGGGAACAGATTGCAAGCAGATAATAGCAGAAAAGCAGTAAAGAACAACAATTTTATAGTGGTTCGGCTTAAGGGTATAGCCTACGTCAACTTTAAGTACTTTTATTGACGATTTCGTTACAAGCTGATACAATTCTTCCCAAGTACAATACACTTTGAATTACAAGAGACTTAGAGCAAGTAGCCTAAACTTCGATGGAGATGAGAATCTTCGAATCCATGTCGAGCATATATGATCTCTTCTTGAAGTTGTTCGTAGTGTTCTTTGAGTATTGAGTGCTTCAAGTGTTGGATTAATTGCAGCAGAGCATCGGTGTCCAAGAGCATGAGCCCCCCCAAAAGTCCTTTGCTTGTTGGAGTTAGGGTCCTATTTATAGGCAATTTCGGAGTAAGGTCGTAGGTCATGACCGACCTAAGTAAGGTCGTAGGTCGTCTCCGACCTAAGTAAGTTTGTAGTCGACCTGAAGAGTATTGGCGCTCCTTCCATACGCATGATAATTTGCACAAGTCCTAGGTCGTGTGCGACCTATCCCCCTGTGGCATAGCATAGTCAACCTCTATACTCTGGTATTTAGGTCGTTAGTGACCTAACCAAGGTCGTGAGTACTTTCCTGCAGCCATAGTTAATCTTAAGTCGCTGAATCCCTTAGGTCGCGAAGCTTCTTAGGTCGGTGGATAGTTAGGTCGCATAGAGTCTTTAGGTCGCTTGCTTGCTTATCTGGTTAGGTCGCAGCAACCCTTAGATCGCCAGGTTACTTCAGCAGTTAGGTCGTGGCCTTTTTGGGTCGCTGCTGCCTTTAGGTCGAGACAATCTTAGGTCGCAACACTTTAGGTCGCAGCTACTCTGTTAGGTCGCGAAGCTTGATAGGTCGCTCTCCTCTTTAGGTCGAGCCATCTTTAAGTCGCTAGGTCATTTCTATAGTTAGGTCGCTCCATGTCTTTCGGTCTTAGGTCGCTAGTGAAGAGGAGTTAACACATTTCAAACATACATTCACCTTTAAAAAAATTCATAATACTTTCAAAGTATAAATTTTCCGAAACCAAAATACTTGAAATCGTTACACTTTGAAAATCATAACATTCCGAAATCATTCATTTGAAATCATTCTTTTAATTCTTTACACTTTACAAATTTATTACATGAAACCAAAATTTCAAATTTCCAATTTAATTCAATTCAAACCATCAGTTTCAATTCAGTTTAGTTTTCTAACAAAACATTTCAAATCCTACAAATTTCAAATATAGATTTGATCTACAAGATAAAAAAAATCCAATTTAACATATTTCCAAACTTTAATATCCCACATTTCAAAACTAAACTTTATAATTCCGTATATTCATATCTCAAATCTAATTTCATTATTATGTAGTTTTGAAATATTCATTTCATAAATCCAATATTATTTAAATAAACTTACATTACAATTAAACCAAATATCTTATCATACAAAAATATAAACTTCAATATTCCTTTATCAAATAAATCAAAATCAAATATCATTCCACATTCACATTCTTTACTAAAATAAAGATCAAATCATTTCCAATCATTTCAAAATCATTAAAATATTACATCCTTTCAAAACTTCATAATCAAATCATTATTTGAATTTAAATCCAAATATTCAAATTTAAATATCATTTAAAAATCAAATATTTCATTCATTTATTATTTCAAACATCATTACAAAATACATTTCAAAATTCCATTCAAAAATTCACTTATCTCATTACATCTCATTCCGTTTAACACATAACCATGTAAACTTTATTTACATTCAAATTCAATTTAAATTCCTTAAAAATTCAAATTTAAATATTCAAAACTTCTAAAATTTCACAAATAATCCATTTCAAAAGTTAAATTATTTAACACTTTAAAATATAGCCCAAACAGCGTTAAAATCTATAACATTTCAAAACATTGTCAAATTATAGCAACGACAGCATTTATAAAGTGCTATCGTAGCTTATAGTTTCCAAAATGGTTTAGTTCAAGAATAACGACATTTATAAAATGTCGTAATAGACATTTAGTTATTTCAAACATTGTTAGATTCTAAACGATAGCATTTAAAAATGCTGTCAAAAGACTACAACATTTTTAAAATGCTATAAAATTCCAGGTTTGATTTTAGCTTTTCAAAAAATAATAAAACTCTAATTTTATTATTATAACTTAAAAACCATATTTCTAGACTTCAAAATTTCACATTTAAAATCATTTTAACATATGATTTAACACAATAAAATTTTAAGATCAAATATTCAATTTTACAAACTCCATTCGTTTATGAAGTCAAAATTCACTGTTTATTAATTTATAAATTTAATAAACTTAACATTTTACTACAAATATCATTTCAAAACTTTAAATTTAATTTCCATTATTTATTTACATTTTAAAATAAAATTTAAAGTCAAACATCACATTTACTCCAAATTTACATACTTGAATTCACTTAAATTCACAATTTCAAGATTTAATATTTAACTTTCTTAAAACCATAATATATATATTTTTAAATCAAAATTTCATACTTTTGAAAATACATATTTAAAAAAATCATTTAAAAATGTACCACGGGGTCTGTATATAATTTTCTAACCTAGGTCAAGTGATACGAATATATATCATTTCAATCCGTAATTTACAAAGAATACCGGGTTTTATCATTTCAAACCCGCAATCCCAAGTCAAATAAAATACAATAAAAATCGCTCAGGCCTATCATTTCAGCCCATAATGATTTTTCCCTATTCTAAAGTCCGTTCGGGTATGTATCATTTCAACCCATAGTGATTCTATTCTAACAGGGAATTTGTTGTGTGAATATATGCATAAACAATATAAACAATGTCAATGTCACAATATAATGTCATATATCAGATGTTAGGTGATAATTAACTGTTTTAACATGGTAATAACATGGAATAGCATATCATATGATCAACATTAACTTGCATAACATTTTATATTACTAATCACTTGTCATCAATTCACTATTTCATAAGTATAAATGTCAGAGTGAGAAAGACTCACCTTTTCAAGCTGAAGACCACTACGACACACAAACACGATTCCAAGGGCACGACAAGCACGACAATGGATTCAAATAAGTGGAGAGAGCCTAGATGATCATCTTGTAACAATCCGATAAACACAAACAAGACAATGCAATACATGAATATACAACACAAAACAATATTGAACAAGTTGAGATACAAAGCAACAAAGACAAGACAGCGTAACCTTGCCTTAACCACTCCACTGCTCGACCATAGGGGATCTTTTGCTTGGCCATTGGTGTGTGTTTGGGTTAGGTATGGTGTCATATAGGTCAGGTTTATCACACCCATGCACGGCAACATGAAGTGATGTGAAGGGGTAGTGGTGATAATATGAAGCAGACATAGGTTCAAGTGCAAAATAGAGTGGTTTATGCAACATTTGGCTCGGTTATGCCAAGTTTTGGGTTCGGCCCTACATACTTCAGGTATGGTCAGATCTGAAGTGATGTCTAGAGGTGGTGTAGGTAGGTGATGGTGGAGCTAGGGGTGTGGCCAAGTCAAGATATGAAGGAGATAGTGGAGTTTATGGCGAGGCTAGACAATTTTTGTGTAGTTTTATGCAAAGTTGTGGTGTTTTGGTCACATGGAGGTCACGACTTGTCTTAGTGGTCAGAGGAGAGGCTTATGAGCTGCTGGAGATGATGGTGGAGAGGATGGTGGTGGTGGTGGTTGAGGCTAGGCCTAGCAAAACACAAGAAGGATCAATGCAAAAATCAATAGGAAAATCATAAAAACAAGAAGAAAGATGATAGAATTTACCAAATTTTTGTAAAACAAATGGCCGTGAGTTTTTCTCTCTTGAGAGATGATAATATTTTCGTGAAAATGAGAAGGAGAAATGGGCTGAAAGGTGGAGTAAAGGTACGGCCAAGCATTGAAGAAAGGAGTTGGGAAAGTGAAAGGGCGGAATGCAAAAGGACTTAAGAATTCCAAAAGTTTAAAACTCTTCGAATTTCCTATATTTTCTTTTTTTAATTTTATATAAATGAAATATATATATATATAAACTCAGATAAAATACGAAAATTTAGTAAATAAACAAAAATAAATAAATATTAAATATATATAATTAAATTAAGAAAATAACAAAGAAAAATGTAAACTAGTCTAACAAATTTGAAAATAAATGGAACAAACTTTGGAAAAGTATTATGTACTTGAAAAAATATTTATAAATAAATATAAGAACATAAAATAAAAATTAATTCACAAAATAAATGAATAAATTTTAATTAAATACAATTTTAATTAAGAAAATGGCTTAAAGTTGCAAACTAGGCTTTAAAAATTTGGAATAAATTCAATAAGCTTTAGAAAATTTTTATAATCACTTTAAAAATATTTAAAAGTAAAAATATACATAATATAACATATTAAAACATATTAAAATATAATATGAAAATAGAAATATAATTTATATAATTAAAAATAGACAAATTGTTAAATAAACAAATTATACTCAAAATTGAAATGTGCATAACTTTTGCAGTTTAACTCCGTTTTTAATGAAACAAAAAGAAGTGTTCAAGTTATTACATCTATTTTCATAATAAAAAATAAAATTTAAGAATTAAAATAATTTGAATTTGAAGTTTAAAATTCAAAGTTTGAATAGTTTGACCAAAAATTCACTTACAGTAAAATATTCAAATAATACTAGTTTGAACTATAAATCACTTAATAATCAATATTTATATTTAAAAATGAAATGTTTGAAATAAAACAAATTTAAAATAACTTAAAATAAAACAAAGTCAATTTAAAAATATAAGCAAAATCTAGGGTTGTTACACCTTGATAGGGGTTCAAGATTTCGAGTTGCGTAGATCCAGGTATTTTGAAATTTAAATAAATATTTTAATTAGTCGATCTCCCTTTCAGTTGCAATAGCCTCTTCTTCCCTTTCTAATAACTGCATACGTAAGTCACAGTAAAGAAAAATCCAAGCTTCAAAAATTTTTTTATCTCTCCTTCAATACTTGATAAAAAAATGTCTGACTAGTTTTAAAAATCCTATTTTATTGAGTGCTTCAATATGATATGTTCGTTGCTGGGTGTGGATACTATTGGGGTCGAGGCCGTTCTTAGGCGTGGACTAGGGTTGGAAATCATGGAGGATATAGGCTTTGATTCGTGAAACGGAGCCTTGATTCCAGTTCACCATCGAACAGACGGCTAGATTTTTGGTGAGCTCGGCGGCGTCTTGGGTGGTGTGGTCTGGTCGCGTGCGTACGGTTGGCTTTGGGAAGTGATAGTGGAGGAGTGGTCGAGCTCAAAGTGTGTGGTTCGGGGAGGTGGAGGTCGAGGAGAAGAGTTCGCCAGCGTCGTCGGATTTTGATTTCGTGCATCGGAGCTCCATGTCACCCCTAGCCTGCACGGCCAGGAGAAGGCATCTTGATGCCTGTACGTGTCCAGGCAAGTTGGGGAAGATGGAGTTTAGTGGGTTGGGCTTCATTTTCTTTGGGTATGAATTAATTTAAATATAATATAAATTGTTTTATTAATTCAAATGTTGATAACTTAAAAACCCTTTAATTCCTTCATGCGAGGTCCAATTGGAACGAGAGTTTTTGCGTTTCGATCACGATGACGAGAGCTTCGAAATGAAACTGGTTTGAACGAATTTGGAGACAGTTGAAATTTGGGCTAAAATTGGGAGTCCGGTTTAGTTCCAAACCAGAACGTCTTGGTGACAACAGGATATCAAGTGAGTGTTTTATAACGCTCACAACGTACTGAATATCTTTATGGTAGTTAAATTTGATATTATGAAGTGATATGAATTTTATTTATCGTTGTTTGATAAAATTTAATTGTCATATAGATTGTCATTTGAATTCACCGTTGAAAATTAAATTGACAGTCAAATTGAAAATAAAATTGAATTGCGATTAAATTACCTGATATTGATATCTATGAAATTGCCGTGAATTGTATTGTCTATTGGATGATGTACTTCGATGGATGCTATTGGTTGATATTTAAATGTTTGGATGTTTATTTGCTTATATATATATATATATCCTGTTATGCATACATATGACACTGTGATTTGATTTAAGTGATATATATTCATCCCTGACATTTAATTGAAATAACTAATCACTTGGCCATAGGATAAAAAATTATATACGGACACCGGATTGGTTAAATTAATAAATTTTTAAAATAGTTGATTTGAAATTTATTTAAAATGTTTTGATTTAAAGGTTATAAATAAAATCAATTTATAGAAATCGAATTTATCGCAAAATTGAGTTTGGAATGTTGAAATAAATTTTGGTTAAAAGAAATTGTTAAATAATTTAAGTTGAGACTTTGAAATTTAAAATTGGGATATGATTGAATTTCGAAAATTTATTTGTTTTAAAGATTGAACATTATTTCGAGCTATGAGTATTACTAAGTAAAGGTGATATAGAAATGATATTTTGAAATTGGGCTTGGAATTGAATCATATTTGTAATTTGGAATTAAATTTGAATATTGAAGGATAATTTTGTTAAGTGTTATAAATTGATATTTTGAAAAATCAAGCTCCAAATCGATATAAATGGAAATTGAATTAATTGAAGGTGAATGCAGAATTGAATTAATTTGAAGTCAATGTTGACATTGATTGGAATTAAAATCGAATCGGTAGAATGGAAATTGAAATTGATTTGACTTGGGAAGTATAATTGAAATGGTTTGGTTTTGAAGCTGTTTCATTTTTTTTTCCAAATTACTATGTTATATAAACCATCTTTAAATACTTAAACTATTTTAACCTATACTAACTACATTAAATTATTTTTAAACCATCTTAAACCATGTTAACTTATTTTAATCTATTTTAAATCCAATAATTTATCTATTTGAAATCCATTTAAAGATTTTAAGTATTTTTAAGTATTTTAATTATTTAAAACTACTTTTAAACTACTTAAAACTATTTTCTAAAATTTCAAGCTGGTCAATAAGGTGAAATGTTTATGTTTAAATCTTTAATTTAAATACGAATTGGGTTAAACGAAATTGCAACCTAAATTGAAATTCGAAATGATTTGAAATCAAAATGTGATATTGAGGCGAAAAATGATTTTTGAAACGGAATCTTACATTTTTAATAGATATGATGATATTTGAAATGGATTTGATTTTTGAAGCGAATATGACATTTTGATATCAATTATGAATCGATTTGAAATGTAAAAGAGCCATCGGTGTAATAATACGTAGTTATTAAAGAGACCGGGATCGAATATGGACATACTCTCTGTCGATACCGAAAACCACTTTAATAACTATTATACGCGGAGTGTTGATCCAGAATGAAGTGGATGGTTTGGTGAACGCGTTGACTGAAGAAAGAGAACGATATTAGATGACCCCTGACATGACTAAAACAGGAGCCGCGCCGGGCCATTGAGGTTCGCCATCTCTAGCGGACACACTTCTTCGATACCATATCTATTACTTTTGTGATTCGATTTGGGTGCACCCCTTGATTTGGGAGTGTTGTTTCACGGTGTTGAGGTAGCTGCTGGCTATGCTCAACATTAGTCCGGATCACGCAACTACTAGTATCCTAGTTGGTATCGCCTCATGTACCTTGTCATACTGGTTATCCTATTCGCGACCAACGTTTTGTTTTGTGTTATACCTATAGGGTACCCTCTGATAACCACTAGTTTACGGTGGGGTTTACGGTGCTGTATGGACTGTGGCTTTATAAAATGTGTTAAAGGGAATAATGGTAACGCCTTAACGCTATTTTAATACTTTACTTTACTATAGACATATTATAATAGCGTATTGTACTACATAGTAGATAGTTTAACGGATCCTTGAGAGATGGAAAATCCCGTAACATCTCTTGAGTTATTGCACGCATGTTGCAACTGGATATGAGATGTCAAACCCCGTAAACATCTCTGACGCCGTTACACTCATATTTATTTACGATTGATTTAACTTACATGAGGATATTTTAGTCCTGACTCGAGTGTTTTTTCTTTTCATTACGCTCGGGTCAGACCCGAGTTTTTCAGCTTATTGAAGGTCTATTCTAGAGGACGATGACGAAGATTTGGTATACTGTTACTATTATTATCTTTGCTCATGCTGTCTGCTGCATTATTTTATTTGTTCAGGTGTATATGTATAACTCTGATAAATGTTATATGAATAATGATCAAAGTATAGTAAACAACTTCATGAACGGTTTATTTGACTATTATATTTTATCGTTCCGCTACAAGATTCTATGTTATTTCATATCCTTTATTTCCCTTTCTTTTCTTTTCTTATTTACCCCAATAACCATCTGCCATTTTGAATCGTTTGGAATCGGCATGTGTATTTGATCGTCGGTTTAAACTGTCCAAAAAGGTGGGTCAGTTGCTATCAGAGCTTTGGTTTAGCGATAACCTTAGCTTTGTGGGGTCTGACTCTTTATAAATAGGGTAGTAATACTCTATGATGAGTCGCTGGGTGTATACATATGAGTGAGCGTATTTGTTAGTGATATAAAATGTTTTATATTGTGTCGGTTGATTTGTTGAGTGGCTTATGGATTCTGGTCAATACGACTAATTAAAGTCATTGATAGGGATCTCTAAACACTTAAACAGAACAATTCGACATAGTATTGTTTTGAAATGGGTAAATGAAATATTTTGCTCTACTTATATTTTGTATATAAAGAAAATTTTTCAGAAATTAGTGTGACTTATCTAGCTTACCTGTTTGTAAGAAATGATAATATTGGTTATTATCATTAATTGGATATTGTAATTTAATAAATAAGGTGAATTACAAAATGAACAGTGATAAAACACTTGTGGAATGTTTTAAGAAAGAAAATCCTATAAGAATATTTATAAAGGTGACTTATAAATTAAAATAGATTTAAATTGGAAAATATTGAATTTAAGACCTGGAGGTTTTGACAATGGTTCTCAAAGCTTTGAAGAAAATATATTGTGATATTAGTTGGAAAATATTTATGAGAAATATTTTGAAAGGATTTTGAAGAAGGAATGAATTCAGTACTCCTCTCTTCTGTCGCTGGAAAATAATTTCGGTGATGACTGCGCAGCATCATCGACGTTCATTTTCGAGTCTCAAAGTGGGGAGACATCTAAGAAGCTTTGCTTTTCTTTGAAATTATTTTGGGTAAATGGGTTTTGGTTTAAACTCCAAAGGTATGATTTGATATAGTAAAGATATAAGTGTACATGTTTATTTCAAAAGATTTGAAAAGAACCGGGCATTTAAATTTCTAAGTTATGTTAATTAGTAATTTTCAAATTATTTGAATGAAATGTGAATAACCAGAATTTATAAAATAAGAGGATTAAGGTATCTAAGCTTATGTTTTGGGAAAACTTTAGAGTTGTAGGGTACCTTTAAAGTTGAATGGTAAAGAGGATTTAAATAAATCAAATTTGTGAACATTCTAATTAAGTAAAATGAAATTCTATAAATTTGTATAATACCAAATTTGCATTCTAATAACATATAATATGACTTACCAAATATTAAGAAGTTGAAATGATGTATTGGATATGTAATGAGATATTGTACAAATAAACAGAACCTGAAAATAATTTAAGTACACAAGTAAGGAAAACTCAAAAGGAACTAAAATGTATATAAATGGAAAATTTGGTTGTGACAGAAATTATAAATACTTAAATATAACATGAAATGATGAATGGATAAATGGAACAAGTAAGTGAACTTAAGAAAGAAGATAAATGAATCGTATTATATCTTTGTAAGTTGGTTATAAAAAATAAATTTAAATTGCAAAGGGATTGTAAAAAAAAATTGAATTTGTAACCTTTAAGATAACTGTAAACGAAGAAAAGTCATTTATGAGAGGTTAGACTTTTATAGGATGATTAATAAACTAAAGTGCTGGTTAATAAAATGTTCCATAAATAAATTTGTTATTAACTAAAATTATGAAATTGAAGTAAATGTACACAAAAGAATTTGGTATAGGTAAGAATCAATTGGAAAATGAAATTGAATTTAATTAAATTATATAGAATGTTAAAAATGAACTTGAGTAAGCAAATTCTATGATATGATGTTTAAGAAAAGATAATGTTAAAGAATATGCTATGTAAAGAAATGAATATACTAACTAAATAATGGATTGTGAATAATTAATTGTAAATAAAAATAAAAGTCAATAAAATAATTTAGTATAGATAAATTGGATAGAAATCCATTGGAAGGTAATACGTGAGTTGTACATATATTATTTTGTTCACATAACGATTTGATCCAAATTTGAGCACAAAATTTCGAGATGATTTATATCGATCCAAGTTAGGGTTTTTCACTTGATTCTCGACGGCGAACCCTGGATATGGATTTTTGATTTGATTCTGGAATTCTCTATCATAGTATATGACTATGCAAGGAGAGTAACAGGTTCCAATCAAGGAACCAAATCTGAGTCCGCACTATAGAGTCGTGTGAACGATACTAGTTGGAAGTGAAATTGTGTGATCGAATAAGCGATTAGATTTGATATTGCTCACGGATGATATATGTACGGCTTACAGACTTAATTAAAGCTAATATTGGAAATTGAAGATGCCAAATATAAAATGATTCTTTTAAATTGTATAATTGGATATCATTGGTAAATGAGATGCACGTATTTAAAATCAAGGAAATTTGGATTGCCCGACAAAAGGTACATGTTTATTTGTCATTGGGTTTGGTGATTTTTGATTGTGCCACTTGGCTTTTGGGTTTTTTTTTGTTGGTTTGGGGCCCGTAGAGGCGTTTTGTAGATGTACCGATCAAGCCGCGCAAAGGAGACTCTGTCGAAATTTTTCGTCAATCCGGGTGATAGAAAATTTTTCAAGTTTAAAATTTTATAACTGGTTTTGATAACTAACTCGTAAACTTCGTTGGCTAATTAGAGTAGCGTAGTGGAAGTGTAGTAACGATTTTATAAATGGAATTTCATTGTTTTATAAGTTGATAATTTTGAATAAAATATATCAAATGTTAAATTCTTTACTTAGTTCCTTTTCCCCTTCTTTTTCCTTTTCGACGACGAAAAGTTTTGAGTGGGGGAGAGTGTAACGACCCGTAAAATTTCGATAATTAAAAATGTTAATTTAATAAGATTTCATGGTTAATGTTGGAAAAATTAAAAATTTGTAATTTATTTATGACAATAATAACTAGAATGAATTGCAACAAATTTTATCTAAGTTAATTATTTATGAATTGAATGAGATCCCGAATCAATTGAAATAATATATAGTCAATGGTAATGGAATGAAGTTGTATTATATAGGAAATTGTGATACTTGTTTGTAAATAATAAACTTATATTTATGATTTAAAAGTTAATGGTGATAATTATTATAAGTTACCTGTTTATTTAGTCAGTCGAATCGAATTAGGAAACCAGTTGCAATTGAAATGAAATTTTATATAGTAATTAGGTTTATAATCAATAACTGAAGGCGAATACTAAATGTTGGACGCTTTGGATGTGAATAAAGTAATTGAGTGATAACTAAAATTCAATTAAAAATCTAATGTTGAAATTTGTTGAATATTGAACAATTAAATTGTTTAAATTTAATATTGGAGATTTATTGAATAATGGGAATTGAATAACCGTATAATGGAAATGGTTGTTCTATAATTTTAATTCGTTTCAAAAGTTAATCTTATAAGTTCGTTTTTGAATATCACTAAAGATAGTGATTCAAGAATAATCAAATTTGTTTAAATTTAATATTACAGATATTTGAATAATTAAATTCCGAATTTGATATGATTAATTTGATATTGAAATTTAATATATGAAAGTAGAGTGAATAACTGAAATTTTATTTAATATGATTCAGATTGGATTCCAAAGTGAATGTAAGTTATATTTAGATTATAATAGGGTTAATAAGATTTTAAAATTGGATTTTTTAGCAATTCTGTAAATTTTGAA
Organism: Allium cepa; assembly: GCA_030765085.1. Classification (NCBI taxonomy): domain Eukaryota; kingdom Viridiplantae; phylum Streptophyta; class Magnoliopsida; order Asparagales; family Amaryllidaceae; genus Allium; species Allium cepa. The sequence continues at coordinate 906,107,075 of CM060938.1, read as the reverse complement.
AAGTCGTCGATTTAATGGACGAGTTAAAATAGCCTTCCAGGGACAGTCTCGAAATTTGACAAAACCAGTTCCATTAGATCCGCAATAGTTTATTATTATCAGGTGTCAATTTCCATAGCAAGCGGAGTTGTCGTTTGAACGTGGCAGCTCAAAACGCTTAGAAAGTAATTTAATCGATTTAAATTAAAATTAACCGTTTATTTTCGTAACTCGCACATACGATCGAATTAGAACTCGAAACATTTTCCATTGCATTCGGAATAGGGGTAAAGCATTATGAACGCCTAGCGGCATGCCTTGATAGGGGTTCAAGATTTCGAGTTGCGTAGATCGAGGTATTTTGAATTGTAAATAAATATTTTAATTAGTCGATCTCCCTTTCAGCTGCTATCCCATCTTTTCACTGTACCTTTGACCCATTCAAACACGCAATAGCCTCTTCTTCCCTTTTTAATAACTACACACACAAGTCACAGTAAAGAAAAATCCAAGCTTCAAATTTTTTTTATCTCTCCTTCAATACTTGATAAAAAAATCTCTACTAGTTTTAAAAATCCTATTTCATTGGGTGCTTCAATATGATATGCTCGTTGCTTGGTGCGGAAACTATTGGGGTCGAGGCCGTTCTTAGGCGTGGGCTAGGGTTGGAAATCATGGAGGATATAGGCTTCGATTCGTGAAACGGAGCCTTAATTCCAGTTCACCATCGAAAAGATCATCTACGGCTAGATTTTTGGAGAGCTCGGTAGCGTCTTGGAGGGTGCGTCCTGGTCGTGTGCGTACGGTTGGCTTTGGGTCGTGATAGTGGAGGAGTGGTCGAGCTCAAAGTGTGTGGTTCGGGGAGGTGGAGGTGGAGGAGAAGAGTTCGCCAGCGTCGTCGAATTTTGATTTCGTGCATCGGAGCTCTATGTCACCCCTAGCGTGCACGGCAAGGAGAAGGCATTCTTGATGCCTGTGCCTGTCCAGGAAAGTTGGGGAAGACTGAGTTTAGTGGGCTGGGCTTCATTTTCTTCGGGTATGAATTAATTTAAATATAATACAAATTATTTTATGAATTCAAATGTTGATAACTTAAAACCCCTATAATTCCTTCATGCGAGATCCAATTGGAACGAGACTTTTTGCGTTGCGATCACGATGACGAGAGCTTCGAAATGAAACTGGTTTGAAGGAATTTGGAGATAGTTGAAATTTGGGCTAAAATCGGGAGTCGTCCGGTTTAGTTCCAAACCGGAACGTCTCGGTGACAACAGGATATCATGTGAGTGTTTTATAATGCTCACAACGTACTGAATATCTTTATGGTAGTTAAATTTGATATTATGAAGTGATATGAATTTTATTTGTCGTTGTTTGATAAAATTTAATTGTCATATAGATTGTCATTTGAATTCACCGTTGAAAATTAAATTGACAGTCAAATTGAAAATAAAATTGAATTGCGATTAAATTACCTGATATTGATATCTATGAAATTGCCGTGAATTGTATTGTCTATTGGATGATGTACTTCGATGGATGCTATTGGTTGATATTTAAATGTTTGGATGTTTATTTGCTTATATATATATATCCTGTTATGCATACATATGACAATGTGATTTGATTTAAGTGATATATATTCATCCCTAACATTTAATTGAAATAACTAATCACTTGGCCATAGGATAGAAAATTATATACGGACACCGGATTGGTTAAATTAATAAATTTTTATTACAGTTGATTTGAAATTTATTTAAAATGTTTTGATTTAAAGGTTGTTTGCGCAAAAAATGGACAAATACTTCCAAGTCGTGTTGTTTAGTTGATTATATGTGATTTTCAATGGTTTGGATGAGTTATATAAATATAAAAAAAGCAAGGGCTGAAATCTAAAAGACACACAGGTTTATAGTGGTTCGGCCAAAACGTGCCTACGTCCACTTTATATGTTATTATCTTCTTTTCTTTCGGATTACAAGTACAATGCTTTGTATACAAGTAAATGAAAGTAGTTTGAAAGTTCCTTCCTTGCTTGAGCTCTCAAACTTGTCTGCCATTGTTGTACCCCTGCCCCTCTATTTATAGAATGAGGTTGGGGGCAGGGGTCTTGGAAGTATATAGCTGCTGGTGGGCCCGGGCTGAAGCAATCTGGACTGGTAATCATCTGGCTCGGCAGAGCTTCATTCGGCATTGAGCTTGGACCGGTGGTAGGTATGGACCGGTGGTAGTGAGTGTGGAGGTGGTCTGGTAGATAGTTGGCTCGGTGGTGGCCTTGTTGCTGGGTTGGTTCGGCATGGGTTGTCCTCCTTCTGGTTCGGCAGTAGGGAGGAATGTTGGTTCGGTTTGTTGGTTCGGTGGTGGAAAGGAGGCCGGTCCGGTGGTGGTTTGGACCGGTGGCCGAATATGGGGGAAGCCGAATGTGGATGACTGAAGGTAGGCTTGGTGATGGGAGCTTGGGGCCGAATGAAAGGAGCCAAATGGAAGGAGCCGAATGGAAGGGGCCGAATGGAGGCTTTGGCCGAACGAGCTTCTTCATGGAGAATGTTGGATGGACTTCTAGGTTAGTATTGAGCTTCTTGGCTGTCGAGCGAAGTGGAGGTTGCAGGCCCGGGTGAAACTGTGACTTCTCGGCCTCGAGATCTTCTGGGTGAGAATTCGCCCAACATTTGCCCCCCAAAGTGGGGCACGTGCTTGCATGTGTCGCGCTTTGTTTCCCTACGGTAGGAAGGCTTGTTTTGTAACGCCCTGGGCTGGATGCTCGTATTCTGTTGATGTCCTGCAAAGGAATTTACAGTTTTAGTGCGATTTCAAATAACGACCGTTCGTGATCGGAATATTCGAGATGAAGTGAACTGTGTCGCTTGGGGCGAGAGGTGTGCCCCGAGGGGGCTTAGCATTATCGATGCCAGGTCCACGTTAGAGTGGGCCCCTGGATTGTTTGGTTTATTGCCAGCTCAGAGCATGCCTAAGGGTTGCTCTCGACCCCGTACATGTGTAAGCAGCTTAGCCATTTCCTAATTATCAGAATCAGATACCCGTTTAATCTATGAGCTTAAGAATGCATGTCAGAGTGTAAATTCTCACGACGATAGGGCTAATAGCCATTCAGAGCGTGCCTATGGACCGTTCGTGGTCGCGCACACGTGTAAATGATTAATCCATGTTAGTGAGAGATTTACGACTCATTCACTGTTATCATATTCCCTACTTTATTAGTAGGTTCTAGAATTCGACACTTATCTGAGTGAAGCGCTCCGCATGCTCCTAGTTCCTGGTTTTTGTTGGTTAAGAGAGAGTTACATTCGGTTTTTGGTTGGTCCGGTTGTTCTCATTCGGCTTCTAGTTGGTCCGGTATTCAGATCCGGTGGGCCGAACTAGTTGGTTCGGCAGTCCTGAGCTCGCCTATATATAGAGGCCACACCCCCCTTAGTTTCTTCTTACCGAACCAGAGAGAGAGCCGAGCCCATTCTATACCGAATCAAAGACTTTGCCGAATCAAGTCACTTCCGAACTAGGTGAGTACTCTTTTGCCGAATGCCTTTTATTACCGAATGAATCTGATTGCCGAATATACGCGTAAGGCTCTTAATGCCGAATGGTACTGTGTACCGAATGAACTTGTGATAACGGTGCCGAATGAACTTGAGGCTCTAGTGCCGGATGAACTTCAGATTCTATTACCGAATGATTAATGACCTGTGTTGCCGAATGAACTTGAACTTCCAGTGCCGAATGAACTTTGTATTCGGACTTTGAGTGGAATTCCAGACTTATGCATGCTTGCTTGCTTATACTTCCGTTCTAACGTCATGTTTTTCACTTTTGTGTACGCAGATAAATGTCTCGCAAGGCAGAAACACGATCAGACAGACGGAAATCCAAGGATGGAGGAGAGTCTTCTTCTGTGCCCCCAGCCCAACCAGGATCCGGGCAACGTCGACCTGTTCCGAGGTCGTTAGTGGATGGATATGGTCCACAGAAACTTTTGGTCTCCCCTCCCGATTGCTTTCCTAGCTCTCTAAAGGAGGAGCAACTTGACGTTATATCCCGCTCCTTCGGGATAGACAGGGCTCTTATGCTGCTACAGGGGGAGGGGGTCATGCCATATAATCCCCCCGAAGGCTACTTTGCTTATAGCAGATATCATTGCATGTGTGGTGCTATCCCTCCTATCAATGCTTGGATAGTCAGCTTCACCACGTATTTGAAGGTGGCTCCTTTCCAGCTTCAACCTAACTCTTATGCCATCCTAGTGAGCCTTTTTGTTATCTTCCATAGGAGGTACGGGCTTCCTCCTTCTAACCGGGAAATTCGATATTTGTACAACCTGAGAGGCTACAAGAAGGGATCTCCTTATATTAGTCTGGAAGCGGCCGTGCCCTTCAAACCAGTCCTGGACTTATATTCCAAGTTTACTATGTTCAAGAAAGAGTGGTTTTTTATCAAGGACGATTCTGTTTCTTTCCGCCTTTTCACTTCCGGCTGTAAGATGGATTTCATTTATATTTTCCATGTTCTGACTGTAGTGCTTTTTCTAACATGCTTCTATTTCTTGCTAGCGACAGGTGGTATTGCAGTCGTGGAGGACGATTCCTTGGTGAGAATGGCTGCTGAACTAAAGGCTATTCCGGCACGGGACCGGTCGGCTTCCTTCTTGATTAGGAACGCAACCCTCCTGGAGTACAATTTGATCCTACCGCATCAGTCCGTGGTTAAGCAGAGGGATACGGCTGAGGAGAAGGCCGCTAAAGCTAAGGAGGGGGCTACGGTGAAGAGCGGCAAGAGGGAGCCTTTTGCAGAGCGTCCCGTTGTTGGGGGGAAGAAACTGAAGAAGTCTGATGGTCCTTCTCCAAGTACTTGCCCGATTGTCCCGGAGGAGGAAGGCGCGGAAGAAGGGGAAGGAGGCGAAGTTGGAGAAGGGTCAGAGGATGGAGGAGATGGCGACGGTCAGGGTGGTAGTGGCGTTGGTGCCTTAACCTCTGAGCAAGACCTTGAACTGGATGAGGCTCTCCGTCGGGCCTTCGGGGAGTCGGAGGGAGAGTCGGAAACGGAGAAGGCAAAGGAAACCGGCAAAGCTGTGGCTGGCGCTGACCCATCCTCTAAGGGTTCCTCAGCTAGGGTGATTCCGGCGATGCAAGGTGAACTTTTGTCTTCTGCCGATTCCATTTACGATAGGGACTTAGAAATATTTTACGGTTCACTTCCGTCCTGGAATGAGATCCAGGACTTATTGCAGTATCCCACTCCTCCGCCGGGTTTGTATAATAGATGTCTCTTCTCACTTTTCTTTCTTTTTAACTTAACACGTTTTTTTGAGTTGTGGATCATGGTATGTTCGTAACACTTGTTCTTTATTCCAGGGCCAGGCCAGGTGGTTAAAACGTCTGACATTCGTCACTGCCTCGGACAATTCAAGTTGAAGAGAGCTTCCGATAAGTCGAAGCCTCTCACCGGTCGCCATGGGGACGTAGTCAGTTACCGTCCTCTTCTCGGGGTCATTGAAGAGAGCATTCAGAAAAAGAAGCGGAGCCGTTCCTTGTTTGAGTCTTCCTCCGATCCACAGCCTCCTTCTCAGCCTCCTCGTGACATCACGGAGGAGGGGACGGAGCCTGGACCCCTTCCACCTCCTTTGAAGAATCCAACTGTTATCCGTATAAGCCGTCCTGACGTGCCTCGTACCGTGCCTCGCGACCCCTTTGCCGGTCATCCTGATTTGGATCCGAGCTCTCAGGATATTTCATTTGACGAGGCCACGGGTGAGCACCTTCTTCCCCGCAACCCCATGGTACGAGTGCTCGATGAGGCCAAGTCCCTGGATCTTGATCTGCTTACTACTCGGGTGGTTACCATGGGGGACGAGGCCAAAGCTAATATGGATCGGGTGGCTGAAGAGACCAGGAAGCTAATGCAGCATCATGCTCGTTTGGTCAGGGCCGGGGAGGAGATAGGGAGTGCTAACATTCGGTTGCGGCTAAAGGTTGCCGACCAGGCCAAACAGCTTGCCGATCAAGTCATTCAGATTTCTCAGCACGAGTAATCCTCCAGGCGGCTGAAAGAGACTATGGAGAAGGCTAGTAGGGCAGAGTTACGGAAGATGGAGGTCGCCTGCAGGGAGCGGATTAACATGGCCATTACGACAGTGGACGAGGTTCGAAATGCGGATCTCGAGCGGGTAGAGGAGTTGTCTGGGAGGCTTGAGGCCGCGGAGATGGCTCAAGTCAAATTAAAGGAAGAGGTGGAGGAGATGAGGAGGTCTCTCAAGTTAAAGGAGGAGGAAATGAGGAGGTCTCTCCAGGCTGACTGCTTGAGATACCGATCAGAGAGGGATGCCGCTGTCGCTAAGTTGCAGGCTTCCGAGGCCCGGGTGAGGGAGTTTGAGGAGGATGAGGGAATGATGGATGAGATGCTGCAGGACATGTACTTCTGTACTTGGAAGGAGGGCGGCTTGTCTTGGATGGATGATTACCCCCGGGTCATGGCCAAGGTATATCTGCGGGCTTTAGAGGAGGCCAGGGTTAATGCGGGTAAGGAAGGTGGAGAGGCTTTTAGTCTGGATGCGGTCACCGCTCAGTTCTCGAAGGAGGAGCAAGCGGCGGTGAAAGAGGGGATGCGGCTGCTTGCTGCAGAGGAAGCGGGTGTACAGTTGGAGGATGAGGATCAAGAGGCGGATGCTGGTGAGTTATTCTTTACCCTTTCTTTTCTTTCTATGTTTCCATAACTTGATCGTTCATTGTTCGTTTAATGAATACCTCTTCTGAATTGGACAGGTGGAACTTCTGGTCAGCAAGCTAGGGGCTCCGATCCTGCGGCCAAGTAGGCTTGGGGAGTTGGTAGGATGAAAGTGAAGTGCGCAGCTGGTCCCTTGTTCGGATTCAGCCACCTTTATGTCTTCCTTTTATCGCTGTTTATGTTAGTCCAAAACATTGATGTGACTGTAATAATGTTATTTGTAAAGAATGACTTTTTGTGATTTTATGACATAAGCTGATTTTGCTATGTTTGAATGCTGTTGTTATTTTGATATGCTGCGTAAGAAATATAACTATGCATATGCCTGTGATTTTAGTTGCGACTGATGCTAAGCCTTTACTTGAAATATGATTTCATGTTTTGCAATGTTAGTGTGACGTGTAAATAAGCTGTAGTTACGTATTTATGTACAAGAGAAGAGGGTACCGCCCTTCAAGTTTTAGCTGCAGGCGGTAGCTTTGAGCGTCTTGTGTAACTGATTATGGAAATAGCAGAGTACCCTGCCATCCAGTATGCAGGCTTAGATTCTCATGAGTGAATGCTTCCTATTTGGTTCCCTGTACTTTGGAATCCGTTATACAAGATAGGAGAACAGTATTTAAATGGAATGGAAATATAGAAAAAGTAAAACTTCCAGTCACGGAAGGCCGTCGATGTGCTTAAGTTCGTGGCAAACGGGTTTTGTAGTCACTTTCCCTAGCTGTGGGTCTTGGAGACATTTGTCACCGATCTTACGCCTCTGCGGGGAGTTTTCTTTTTTACCACAGCCGCACTTAAGACACATCGGAGCCGAGATCGCGCACGGTAACTACCCGAACCATTATGGTCCTTAATCGTGGGTATTATTCGATTTACCGTGGCCGGCTAGCGTGGGGGCCGATCGTCAACTGTGAACTGCCCCTGGCTGGCCACACCTTATGTTGGGGCTTATAATCGGTTCACAGTTGCCGGCGAGCCGAATCGCTGTAACGAGCTGCCATCGGCTATAGTCGGCCGTTATGATGACCTTTACTCGACTCGTTACAGTCGGCTTTAAGGGCCGAGGCGCAATGAGTTAACTCGGGTAGAGGGATACCGGAGCGAAAGTGTCTCATTGGCGAGGGCGTAGGAGCGCAGCGTACCTGTTAAGTTTTGTCCAGGTGGAGTCACGATGTGATGCGTCTTGGGTGGAGATGCCATAGGATTTTGTTCAACAGAAAAGGATACAGCTCGACAAGTAGCCAAGATATGAAGGCACAAGGTAACAAGAGACAAGATTTTTAAAGTGGTTCGGCACGATAATGCCTACGTCCACCGTGTTAATACGCTTCATATGGGCGGTACATGTTAAGCAAAGTATCGACGGAGGTGTCGGATGTTCCAAGCCCTCTGGAACACCACTCCATCCACTGTTGACAAAATATAAGCTCCGTTGTGAAGATCTTGATGAATTACACAGGGTCCGTCTACTGGCGTCTTCATGGTTAGGTAGCATGACAGGTTCAGCTACATCCGACCCATGCCTGGTACCTCCCTCGTGGGGTTCAGTTCCATGTGTTTCCTTGGTCGGAATTCGGGCTGAGTCCGGGCTCGGCTACTGGTGTTTTCATGGTTAGGTAGCATGACCGGCTCAGCTACATCCGACCCTCGCCTGGCACCTCCCCCGTGGGGTTCGGTTCCAAGTGTTTCCTCGGGTCGGAATTCGGGCTGAGTTCGGGCTCGGCTACTACCATGGCTATAGAAGAAAGGTCTTTGTCGTTTCCCAGATCCTCCAGATTGGGACTCACCCCATGATTTGGTGTCGCGGTAAGATCCGCTTGAGGACAAGATCTCCCTCTTGTAAGCTGCGGTGCTTGACTTTGGAGTTGTATTGTGCTGCCACTTTTTGCTTGTGGGCTTCTGCTTTGAGTGTTGCATCATTTCTTCTCTCCTCAATCAGATCCAGAGGTGTGAGGAGGGGTTCTTCGTTGTCAAACTGGAGTCCGTTGTCTGATATGATCTTGAGTGGGACTCCGTACCTGTATAGAATATTTTTGATCAAGAAGTTGATAATTTATGCAAGGAGTTGATAATTTATGCCGTAGATATTTTATTTAGAGGTTCCGCTTCCATCCATTTGGTGAAACAGTTGGCTGTCATTATTGCATATTTGGATTCGCCTCGGACTATTGGCAGTTTGCAAATCAAGCCAATTCTCCATAATTTTCCACATCCTTTGACGAAGTTTGATGCATCTTTGTTTAAGGCGGGCTGGAAATATCCATATCAGAGTGTCTTCTTTGCCAGATTCTGCCCCCAGTCTGATTTCCGCAGCTTCCTTGATGAATGTTGGACAAGATTTCCTTGGCTTTGCTATGCCTATCGGGCTGTGTGCCGTCTTGCAGATGTTTCCGGATAGGAGTTATCCAAGTTTCCTCTTCGATTGCAGCTATCAGATTCATTTGCCCGAAGCTCGGGGCTAGTTGCTTTGAGTTGGTCATAGTTCCGGAGGTGGTTTCGTCTCTCCTGCTAGCTTGCTTTGCCAATTCGCCGGTCTCCTGATTCTCTCCTCGAGGAGTGTGTTTGGTTAAACGGTGATCCAATTCATTGAGTAGCAGCTTAGTCTTCTTTAGATGTGCTGTGAGTCGTGTCTGTCTGTAGGTACAAGTTCCATAGCCTCTGCAGGCTTGGCGGTGGCCTCCTCCTCTTTGTTTCTGGGATCTAGTTCATTGAAAGGATCACTGGTATATCGAAGAGGAGGGCTTTCCTTAGTGGCTATGCTTCCAAGTTTTTTATGCAAAGAGTAGCCTCTACAACTTTCCCTTTATCCCTTCTGCGGTTATTGCGAAGTTCAGTTACGTAGCAATCTCGAGCAGCGTCTTGATCTCCCTCTACTTCCCCTATTCCATTGTCTGTGGGAAATTTCATCTTTAGGCACCACGGGGCTAGGACAATTTGGAAGTCAGACAAGGTTGGTCTTCCCAAGATGGCATTGTAGGCTGAGTGGTTCTCAATTAATACGAACGTTTGTTTTCGCACGGCGGAGCGGGGATGACTGCCTATTTCGACAAAGAGATCCAGTTGCCCGAGGGGTAACTTTGCATCTCCAGTGAAACCATGTAGTGGTTTGTTGCAGGGAGATACATCCTTCATTGACAGTTTCATTTTGTCGAAAGCATGCTTGAATAGAATATTTACTGAGCTTCCTGTGTCTATTAGAATTCGGAAAATTTTGGCTGGACCGAACCAGGCAGAGATGACCATAGGATCCGTGTGAGGGTATTGTCTTCCTTCTAGATCACGTCTACTGAACGTGATGTCATTATTCTTTCTCCGTTTTGGGTGGCGTTCTTCTGTAACAGAATTGATGCATTCGTCATTGTTTTTAAGCGACCTTCCATATCTTTCCATCTCTGCCCAACTTCTGTCGGCGATGTGTGGTCCTCTTGATATGGTATGAACCACTATCCTCTCCTGACTAGAGCTGCTGGTGTTGCGATTTCCTCCTCTTACCCCTGAGGGGGGTAGCCCTGGGTTCTCATTGACAGGAGTTGGATTTCTGTTTTGACTTTTCACATAGCGCTCTAGCCTCTTCCTTCTGATATGTTCTTCAATTAAGTCTCGGAGATGGCGGAATTCATTGGTATCGTGCCCATGAGACTCGTGGAAACGACAGAATTTTCCGGACTGGATTGCGTGATCTGACCCTTTCTTGTACGGGGGGCGCTTGTATGTAAGTTCGTCCTGGGTGGCCAGGAAGATGTTTTCAACTGTATCATTCAAAGGGGGTGTAAGAGTCAAATCTCGGGCCTGGCCTATATAAGCGCTTTTCTCCTTTCCTGCCACCAGCATTATCTTTAGAGTTATCTCTTCGGATATCTTTTGCCACAGCGGATGCGCTGCCATGGGCTGCCTCAGTTCGTTGTATTGTCTGTCTTTCAGTGGCAGCCTCTTCGAGTCTCATGTACTTCCCAGCTTCATGGAAGAAATCAGGCAAGGTAACCGGTTTTTCTTTAGTTAGTCTTCTAGCAAACTTGGTATCCGGATGCACACCACTACAGAGGGCCATCAGAACAAGTCTCTCATTGGCATCTTGAACTGTTGCTGCTGCTGCGTTGAACCGGGTTAGATATTGTTGCAGTGTCTCTCCGGACTTCTGTTTGACATTGGACAGAGAATAAGCATCCTTGGGTTGTTCCACATGGATGCGGAACTGGCTAATGAACTTTTCTTTCAACATCTCCCATGAGCTGATAGATCCTTGGGGTAGGTGGCAGAACTAGGAGGTGGCTAGGTCTGCTAAGAATAGCGGAAAGCATTTACACAACACTCCTTCCGTTGCTCCGCTCATGAGCATATGCTGTGTGTATCTTTGTAAGTGTACGATGGGGTCAGAAGTTCCTTTGTAAGGTTCCATGTTTGGCATCTTGAATTCCCGGGGGGTAATGGCAGTTTCGATACTACGGGTGAAGGGGCTGGTGACCCTAGCGCCTATTCCCCGATCCCGTTGTTCCCGTTGGACGCATTCCCTGAATAATCGTGCCATTCGTTCATCAGAATTAGGAGCGGACAAAAATGAGCTTGGTTCTTCCCTACGGGATCGATCCCGTCCAGATGACCTGTAGGGATGGTATAGTCTATCACTTCTGACGTTATCCAGTGGCTGTCTCTGGCTGCTCGGATGCATGCTAGGACCAGCTACAGTTGCCCCCTGCATTGGTGTTCCCCTGTGGGGTTCTGTTTCGAGCATTTCCATGGGGTCAACTTCGGGCTGGGTTCTAGCTCGGCTCCGTTCAGCGGGGTTTCTATGATCAGGTGGCATGACTGGCTCAGCTACATCCGACCCTCGCCTGGCGCCTCCCCCACTGGGTTCGGTTCCAAGCGCTTCCTCGAGTCGGAGTTCGGGCTGAGTCCGGGCGTGGCCCCTATCATTGTTGTTCCTGTTGATAGCTTCTTCGAAGAGGGAAGACCTTTGTTGTCTCCGAGATCCTCCGGACTGGGATTCACCCCATGATTCAGTGTTGTAGTTGGATTCTTCAGCATCCCTTAAGCGTGACATGAGTTGGTCTACCAAAGCTCCTTGTTGGGATGTGAAGCAGTTAGTTACTTCAGCCACAACCCTGTCCAGATCTGCCCTAGTGATTGGTTGTTCCGTGGCGGGGCCTGTTGGAATTGCCTGATCTTCATGTGGCACTGCTGCTATAGTGGGATGGTTCTCTGGATCTGGATCCACTGGATTTGGAGCGCTGCTGGACGCAACGTTCTTTCCCTTGTTGGCGTCTTTTCTTGGTCTGGAAGTCATGTTTCCTAGGCAATGAAGGGTGCTATTGGGAAAGAAGGTTGAAGGAGGGAAGCTGAAGCTTCAAGTTCCAAGCTCTCAGTGAAAGCACCAAAAATGTTTGCGCAAAAAATGGACAAACACTTCCAAGTCGTGTTGTTTAGTTGATTATATGTGATTTTCAATGGTTTGGATGAGTTATATAAATATGAAAAAAGCAAGGGCTGAAATCTAAAAGACACACAGGTTTATAGTGGTTCGGCCAGAACGTGCCTACGTCCACTTTATATGTTATTATCTTCTTTTCTTTCGGATTACAAGTACAATGCTTTGTATACAAGTAAATGAAAGTAGTTTGAAAGTTCCTTCCTTGCTTGAGCTCTCAAACTTGTCTGCCATTGTTGTACCCCTGCCCCTCTATTTATAGAATGAGGTAGGGGGCAGGGGTCTTGGAAGTATATAGCTGCTGGTGGGCCCGGGCTGAAGCAATCTGGACTGGTAATCATCTGGCTCGGCAGAGCTTCATTCGGCATTGAGCTTGGACCGGTGGTAGGTATGGACCGGTGGTAGTGAGTGTGGAGGTGGTCTGGTAGATAGTTGGCTCGGTGGTGGCCTTGTTGCTGGGTTGGTTCGACATGGGTTGTCCTCCTTCTGGTTCGACAGTAGGGAGGAATGTTGGTTCGGTTTGTTGGTTCGGTGGTGGAAAGGAGGCCGGTCCGGTGGTGGTTTGGACCGGTGGCCGAATATGGGGGAAGCCGAATGTGGATGACTGAATGTAGGCTTGGTGATGGGAGCTTGCGGCCGAATGAAAGGAGCCGAATGGAAGGAGCCGAATGGAAGGGGCCGAATGGAGGCTTGGGCCGAACGAGCTTCTTCATGGAGAATGTTGGATGGACTTCTAGGTTAGTATTGAGCTTCTTGGCTGTCGAACGAAGTGGAGGTTGCAGGCCCGGGTGAAACTGTGACTTCTCGGCCTCGAGATCTTCTGGGTGAGAATTCGCCCAACAAAGGTTATAAATAAAATCAATTTATAGAAATTGAATTTATCGCAAAATTGAGTTTAGAATGTTGAAATAAATTTTGGTTAATAGAAATTGTCAAATAATTTTAGTTGAGACATTGAAATTTAAAATTGGGATATGATTGAATTTCGAAAATTTATTTGTTTTAAAGATTGAACATTATTTCGAGCTTTGAGTATTACTATGTAAAGGTGATATAGAAATGATATTTTGAAATTGAGCTTGGAATTGAATCATATTTGAAATTTGGATTTAAATTTGAATATTGAAGGATAATTTTGTTAAGTGTCATAAATTGTTATTTTGAAAAATCAAGCTCCAAATCGATATAAATTGAAATTGAATTAATTGAAGGTGAATGTAGAATTGAATTAATTTGAAGTCAAAGTTGACATTGATTGGAATTGAAATCGAATCGGTAGAATGGAAATTGAAATTGATTTGAATTGGGAAGTTATAATTGAAATGGTTTGGTTTTGAAGCTGTTTCATTTTGTTTTCCAAATTACTATGTTATATAAACCATCTTTAAATATTTAAACTATTTTAACCTATAATAACTACATTTATTTTTAACCCATCTTAAACCATGTTAACTTATTTTAATCTATTTTAAATCTAATAATTTATCTATTTGAAATCCGTTTAAAGATTTTAAGTATTTTTAAGTATTTTAATTATTTAAAACTACTTAAAACTATTTTCTAAAATTTCGAGCTAGTCAATAAGGTGAAATGTTTATGTTTAAATCTTGAATTTAAATACGAATTGGGTTAAATGAAGTTGCAACCTAAATTGAAATTCGAAATGATTTGAAATCGATATGAAATATTGAGGCGAAAAATGATTTTTGAAACGGAATCTTACATTTTTAATAGATATGATGATATTTGAAATGGATTTGATTTTTGAAGCGAATATGATATTTTGATATCAATTATGAATCAATTTGAAATGTAAAAGAGCCATCGGTGTAATAATACGTAGTTATTAAAGAGACCGGGATCAGATATGGACATACTCTCTGTCGATACTGAAAACCACTTTAAAAACTATTATACACGTAGTGTTGATCCAAAATAAAGTGGATAGTTTAGTGAACGCGTTGACTGAAGAAAGAGAACGATATTGGATGACCCCTGACATGACTAAAACAGGAGCTGCGCCTGGCCATTGAGGTTCGCCATCTCTAGCAGACACACTTCTTCGATACCATATCTATTACTTTTATGATTCGATTTGGGTGCACCCCTTGATTTGGGAGCGTTGTTTCGTGGTGTTGAGGTAGCTGCTGGCTATGCTCAACATCAGTCCGGATCACGCAACTACTAGTATCCTAGTTGGTATCACCTCATGTACCTTGTCATACTGATTATCCTATTCGCGACCACTACATTTTGTTTTGTGTTATACCTATGGGGTACCCTCTGATAACCACTAGTTTACGGTGGGGTTTACGGTGCTGTATAGACTATGGCATTATAAAACGTGTTAAGGGGAATTTTGGTAGCGCCTTAACACTATTTTAATACTTTTACTTTACTGTAGACATATTATAATAGCGTATTGTACTACATAGTAGATAGTTTAACGGATTCTTGAGAAATGGAAAATCCCGTAACATCTCTTGAGTTATTGCACGCACGTTGCCACTGGATATGAGATGTCAAACCCCGTAAACATCTCTGACGTCGTTACACTCATATTTATTTACGATTGATTTAACTTACATGAGGATATTTTAGTCCCGACTCGAGTGTTTTGTCTTTTCATTATGCTCGGGTCAGACCTGAGTTTTTCAGCTTATTGAAGATTTATTCTGGAGGACGAAGACGAAGATTTGGTATACTATTACTATTATTATCTTTGCATCATGCTGTCTGCTGCATTATTTTATTTGTTCAGGTGTATATGTATAACTCTGATAAATGTTATATGATTAATGATCAATATATAGTAAACAGCTTCACGAACTGTTTATTTGACTATTATGTTTTATCATTCCGCTACAAGATTCTATGTTATTTCATTTCCTTTATTTCCCTTTCTTTTCTTTTCTTATTTACCCCAATAACCATCTGCCCTTTTGAATGGTTTGGAATCGGCATGTGTATTTGATCGTCGGTTTAAACTGTCCAAAAAGGTGGGTCGTTACACATAGATTTTTTTTTTTACGTGGATCAGCATATCAAATAGATATTTAATACAAAACTATAATGGCTATAAGATCTAACTATACAAATATAACAACTCAAATGTAAAATGCATCACCAAACAGTAGATCATCACATACATATACTAGAAAACTTCGTCTTTCAAACAAAACTAGAATCATTGAATTCTAGTAGGAAATGAATGAGTTATGCTGTCTCAAACAAAGACTCAGGCCATGTTTGCAGCAACTCAAAACAACTACAGGCAAAAATCTGTGCATGAGACGATTTTGCAGCAACGTTTTGAACATTTATATGACAATATCTTTCAACCAAAATTTGCACAAGCTGTAACGCCCTAATTTACTTTCAGCTTTAAACTCAAAAATTATAAAAGAGGACAGAGATGTCCATCAGTTTTAAAACTCATTTTTGAATAACCAAACTGAAATTCTTTCAAAAGTAATACAAAGATGATTTCTGGCTTATTGAAAGCACTCTCTTTTGCATAAATAATCGACTCATTTGGATTTGTAAATCGCAAGTTATTGCTGTTTTAAAACAGCACTTCTCAATCAAAATTTTCCGACACAAGACCTTATTTTTAACTTCATTTCTGCAAATTTTGGTTGAAAGATATTGTCGTTTAAATGTTCAAAACGTCGCTGCAAAATCTACTCAGGCATAGATTTTTGTCTGTAGTTGTTTTGAGTTGCTGCAAACATGGCCTGAGTCCATGTTTGAGATAACATAACTCATTCCTTTCCTACTGGAATTCAATGATTCTTTTTTTGTTTGAAAGACGAAGTTTTCTAGTATGCGCATACCACTTTTGAGCTCAATCCGATGCCATTTGTTCCTCTATTTTATGCCTGGAATTGAACGGAATAAATGAAAAAGATATATGAATTTGTTGAAAGCAATCAGAATTAATGCCGGAATCTTATAATTGCTTATGAATATTGTTTAGTATGCACTGCTTGTGTAAACCATATGTTTAGCTATTGAAAATAAATGAAATGTTATGAAATTTATATATTTAGTGCTTACGTGTTTAAAATGAGTAAGTACAGGTGCTGGGAGACCGTTTGGCTGGATTTTGGTCACGCTAATTGCTAAATAAATAAGCCGCTTGCTTAAAAATGCTAAAGAAAGGTACACCTACGCAATAAAAGGAATAAAAATATAAATATTGTTGTTTATTTTTGTTTTTCGACAGTGTGGGTCGATGTATATATATTTATCTCTCTTGTCAAATTGCAAAAGATCCTCCGTAGAAGGGAGACTCTGCCAAAACTTTCCAGAAATTTTGGTAGTTAGAAATTTTTTTGTTAACGACGAATCGATTTCAAATTGTATTTGAAAATAAAGGACATTGGAAGTGGAGTTGAAGACTAATTGTTTTGGGTAGAAGTTAAAGGATTAAAAAGAGAATATCGAGTTTTCACTAAATGGGTTTTTGTAAGTTAGTGGGTTTGGGCGTTCTTTCTACGTTAGCAAATTTTGGGGACGTAATTCTTTTAAAGGTGAAGGAATGTAACGACCCGGATTTTTCAATGTTGGATTTGGAATATTTAAATGATTTTAAATATTGAACTTGAATTATAAATTGATTTTTACTATAAAAAGTTTGATTTTCATTTAATAAAATAAATGAAGAATTTAAGTATAGCGCTTTATTGGATAATTGAATTTAATAACGGAGAATTAGTAAAAGAGTGGATCTGGAGTTTTAAGCTTGTTAAAAATATTTTAATGGCTTGTAAAATTTATATTGATAGTAATAAAGGTAATAAAAGTTTTAGAATTGAAATTGAAGTTGATTTGTTCAAGTTTTAAAATATATCATTTAAATTGACATTTAAAAATAGACTTCTGAGGTAGAGTCTCAGAATTTGACGAAACCAGTTCCAATGGATCCATAATAGTGTATTATTATCGGATCTCAATTTTCGTAGCTTTTGGAGTTATCATGTGTCCCTACGGTATGTAAACGCGCTGAAACTAATATCGAAATCTAATATAATTATTGGGTCCAAAAAAGCTATCTTCTCCATACGATCGAATTAGGACTCGAAACCTTTTTCATTTCGTTCAGATTAAAGGTATAACATTATGAACGCCTAGCGGCACATCTCAATAGGAGGTCGAGATCTTGAGTTGCAAAATTTGAGACGATTTAAATTTAAAACACACACACACACAGATATATATATATATATATATATATATATATATATATATATATATATATATATATATATATATATCAACATTCAAATCTGTATTCCCATCAGCCTACTTTCTTTCACCATTGGACCTTTTTCCTTTCACCTTAAAAATTTCTATAGCTCATCTGCTACACGCAACCTTCTCTTTCCCTCAATTCAAATCTTTTCAAAAGTCGCCTTCCTCCGTATTAAAATCACGTGGATCTCTCTTCTTCTCTAGAAAAAAATTCAAAACCGAGAAAAGAAAATGCAGACGAACGAAATCCTCTTCCCTTCAATTCAAATCCACGCTTCATTTTCTCTTTCTCTTACAGTCGAACAAAATCAACTTTCAAAAGAAAAAAAGAGAGGAAGCAACACGAATTCGCTAAACTGCAGATTTCCACCTCCTCCCTCCTCAATTGAAATGAATAACAGAATCAATACACGAATTCAAATCGGCAGCCTCGTTCAAAAAAATAAAAAAATATCGATCGAAGAAAGATTTCAACGTGAGTTGAAGGGAGTCGTCGAGGCCAGCGTGATGTCCGGTGGCGGCATCTTGGGTTGGAGGCGCAAGACATGGGAAGACGTAGGCATTGGACGGAGTTCGATTGCATTTGGAAAGGATGCGCACGTCTCGATTAGCGGCGTTGAGGCTCACGAGTTTGGGTCAGGATGGGGAATAAGTGGCGCGTGAGGCAACAGCTAGGGTTTTGGGTTGGTGTTACCGTGGCGATTTTGAACTCGAGCAGGAGGTCACGAGGCTGGGTAGGCGATTCTAATAGGAGACCAGCAGTAGTGAGGTATTATCTTTTTTTTAATGAAACTGAATGTTTTAATATAGAGGTTAGAAAAGGAAATTAGTAATTAGCAGTAAATTTTTTATTTTTTTAAAAAAGGTTGCAGTAAGGTATAGGCAAGTTTCATTTTATTAAAGTTTAATATGTAATATATATATATATATATATATATATATATGTATATATATTAGAAAAAAATATGTAAATTTACAATATGGTTTAAAAGGAAAAGTATTAGTTTAAAATAAATTATTAGTTAATTAAATTATAAAATGGCAATTAATTGTTCGATTATTTCAAATATTAATAAACCGTATAAATGTTTATACAAGATCTAAAGTCATCGTGAAATCAAGTTGAGATTGAAGTGGATTGCAAACAAAAATAAAGGTGAGAATTTTCTCACTCATTTGGATTACAGTTTAAATTTAAAAGTTTAAATTTAAATTATTGGATGCCTGACTTGATTGATAAATTTATAATTTATCTATTGGATGTTATATATATAGTAGTATATATATTTGTATTTGAGTGATTGATATTCCCGCAATATATAGCGGATGAGACCGTATGCGTCCCTCATAATAGCGGATGACTATATATACCGCGATATCCCCCTCGAAGTAGGATTGATATTTTATTTGTTGACTAACATCTGTAGGTGCATGAAAAACATGTTGGAGGGATCCAACAGGATTCCTCAAAAATATTTATTATTTAAATATATGTTAATATATGATATGATGGATATATTGACATAGTTTGTGTGTGAATTGAATTATTAAATGTTAAATAGCATGGAAATTAAAATAGGCATTTAAATACCATAGACAATTAATTAGAAGGAATTTAAAAAGGGAATTTGAATAGTAAATATTTATATTGTAAATTGGATTTATTCTAAAGGAAAATGAAGTGGGATAAAAATATATCAACTAATTTGGGCTATACTTAACCATTCGTAAAATGGATTTAAGAAGAGATTTTTGAAATAAAGTATATAAAAGAACTTGAAGGATATTTTGAAATTATGGAAAAGGACTTAAGAAATAAGTGGAAAAATATTTGAAATAAAGTTGAATTTATTAAGGTAGGAAATTAAAATCAAACTTTTTAAAAAGAATCAGTTTTTATAAATAGATGAAAAACTCAAGGGAGTTTATAAATTTATAAATGGGGTTTATAAACAAGATAGGTTGAGATCAGTGGATATGTTAAAATGTAAGTTATGGCGTGAACTTATATCAAGTTATGGAAGTTGTTTGAAAATAAATAGTGGAATGTATTTCGAATGTGGAAATGGTGATATGGTCGAGGTGTTACGAATTAAGAGGGATTTATGAATTGAATTGGTGAATATTGGACTTTTAAAAAATAGACTTTCGTTGAGTAAATTGAAATTGCTTTAAATGGAATTTTGATATCTACTATACTATATAATTTTTACAAACTATTATCTGGATCTAGAATATTCTGAAGTTAGCTATCATATACTTAATATTTATTGAAATAAATTCTAACGTTATAATCAGCTTTGTAAATTTATTAGTAGCTGGATATGAATTTTGATGTTGATATTTCAGTTTTATCTAAATTAATATTTTGAAAATAAACCATTATTCTTATTTTAAAGATATGTATATACATATATATATATTTAAATATTTTAAATTCAATAATAAAATCAATCTCGAGATGGGAAGCTAAGTTTAGTTAAATTAATAAGATTTTAGAGGGAAAACATTATAGTGATAATGTGGAAACTTAAATAATTTCCAAGCATAGGTTAAGTAAACTGCGGAAGGTGAAATAAAATTCACAAGGGAAGTAGAAGTGAAACTGAAATTTTAAATAAGCATAAATGGCTTTGAAAATATTAAAGGAAATAAATTAGGAATTCTGGAATTTATAGAATTCGTGTAAAACAAGTTTGGAAATTTACAAATAGAGTTGTAAATGATTTTTGAGAAAAGAAATAGAAAATAAAACGAATATTTTCCAAGTGTTGAGTAAACAATGAAGTGGAAAAAATATATTCTAAGTATTGGGCAAAGACTGAAATTTATTCCGTGAGAATAAAAGTCATTTGAAAACTATTTTCAAAGTGTTGAAGTATGGAAATAATATCTTATGAGGGTATTTTGAAACAAATAATTTGGAAAACTATTTAAGGCCTGATGGTTGTTTTTGGATGTTATATGATAGCTAAATAACCGACTATCAATATTGGCTAATGCGCTGATCATTTCGAAGAGGCTGAAATCAGATTTAATTATCTGGAAACCACTTCGATCCGGTTTGAACGTAGCGAATGAAGACAGAGATGATGATGAAGACGGTGATTCGGTTTGTCCAGACCCAGGGCAACTTTATGGACGAATTCTATTAGACCATCGCCATTGGAGGGCGATGAGCATTCTAAGTGAATGTGTTCTTTAAAAAGGTAACGCTTAGCTTCAAGCCTCATCAAGCGGGAATGGTTAAAAAAGGGGAGGTGCAGGAAGGCTAAGTGGGTAGCACCTAATTAGGATAAGATTTCCCCTGTCTAGAGTCCCTTTGTTTCGGCTGTGTGGGCGGTTGTTAGCTCCAACCACGGGGTAATCTTATTCGGACTATCCAGTAAGGTGCAGCTTCGGTCTTGTGTTGTAGGGGATTGGGAGTGGTCCTAGGTACTCTGATCTAGACCAGGTACTGTGATGGGCGGTACCCCAGTAGACCTGCCATTGTATGGAATCTATTCTCCAATAAGCGCCCGTATGGTTTTGATTGTGCCCAACAATGCTGGAACGTGAGATGTAAGCATTTCAGCTTGATTCTATTTACTTTCTATAGACACTATTATAATATCAGACATATTTGATAAAATGTTTTAGTTATCGTAAGGTAAAAATCCGACATATTTATTTATGGCGTGGTCTTACGATATACCTTTGTTTTAAAGGATTTTCAAAAATATAATAGTCCAATTGAGTGTGGTTTTCTCACACTGGTTTTCCAGACTGACTCGGGTGTTGTTTTATTATGATGCTCGGGTCAGACCGAGTTGAACCGATCCAGGATAATGTGCTGTGGAGCTCAACAGACGGGCTGGATGACAGAGACGTATCTTCGTACTTGAGTTATTATGTCCGCTATGTAAGGACAGATAAAAAGCTATCCAATGTGATAGATGATTGCTGTACTTTGATAATGTTATGTATATATAATAATGCAGATTTCTTTGTATTTAAAAGTTGTAATTCTATATTATATTTTGTTTCGCTGCGATTGTGATATTCTGATGTTGTTGTTATTTTCTTCGTCTGCCTCTTTCTTCTTTTGCCTTACGGTCGAGTATTTTCGGCATTCGATTGTTCGGGATGTAATATAGTAGTCGTATTAATGTCGACTTTTGTAGGTTGAAAAACCGGATCGTGACATTACAACTATGTAAATCGTATTTATAACTATCTAAACTATCTATCTAAATCACAAACTAAATTATGTGGATGTCATTATATTTTGAATCCTCGATTTTAAAGTGAATAAGGTTAAATGATATTATAACCTAAGTTGGGATTTAAATTAAATATTTGATTTGAATGTGAATTTTTTGAAATAAGGGTTGTAAACTATTTTGAAAATATGATTTTTGAAAGTGAATATCAACTTCGAAAGTGATATGGTTTGAATTGAATATGATATTTTGATATCAATTATGAAATAGTTTTGAAATTTAAAAAACCATCCGGTGTGTAATAATCATTTGGTTGTTAAAGAGACTGGGATCAGATATTTTCATCCTCTCTGCCAATACCGAAAACCACTTTAACAACTATGTACGCGGTGGAGATTCCAGAAATGAAGTAGGATGGTTTGGCGAACGATTTCTGTATGAGGTATAACGTGACCCTGACTCCCGTGAGTCAGCTTAGATGTGACTAAAACTGGAGCCATGCCGGGACAAGTGAGGTCATTCCTCCTATCGGGCACATTTCTTCAATAACATTCTATTACTTTGTGATTTGATTTGGTGGCCACCCTTGATTTGATTTGGGAGTGTGTCCGAGGTGGGCTGTAGTAGCTGCTATGCATTACCACCAGTCCGAATCCGCAATTGGTATATCTATCCTGCCATTGCCTCGAGTGCCGTGTTCACATGCTATATAGCTCATTCTACGAGTTTGTTTTGTACCATACCTATCGTGTGCTATCTGGGTAAACCTCCAGTTTATGGTGGGGCGTATGGTACTGTATAGACTATGTGAATATATATAATGTTTTAAAGGGGATATGGGTAACACCTTAACGCTATTTTAATACTTTTACTTTATTGTAGACGTATTATAATAGCATATTGTACTATATAGTAATTAGTTTAACGGATCCTCAAGAGATGGGAATCCCGAACATCTCTTAAGTTATTGCACTCACGTTGACACTGGATAGAAGATGTCAAACTCCGTAAACATCTCTAACGCCGTCGCACTCATATTTACTATTGATTTAACTTACATAAGACCTTTTAGTTCTGACTTGAGTGTTTTGTCTTTCCAATTCGCTCGGGTCAGCCTAAGCATTTTAGGGTTGAAGACCTTATTTTGGGAGGACGAAGACGAAGATTTAGACTATTATTATTATATTTATTCCACTGCCTCATTTTGTTACGCTGCATTTATTTTTTTATTCCTATTTATGTAACTCTGATGTTAGTGTTGTAAAGAATAATCAAATGTATTTTTAAAACAGCTTCATGAACTATTATTTGATTATTATATTTTGTCATCCTGCTGTGAGATTCTGTATTTGTTTTATTTCTTTCTCTTTTTCTTACTTACCCCATAACAATCTTCCCTTTTGAATGATTTGAGTTTGGCATGTGTGTCTTCTTAAAACGTCCAAAAAGGCATGTCATTACAATTGGCATCAGAGCTTCGGTTTAGCGATAAACTTTGCTTTATGCGGTCTGACTCATATAAAACAGGGTAGTAATACCTTAGAATGAGTCGCTAAGTGTGTATATATATGAGAGATCATATTTGTTAGTATTATAAAATGTTTTTATATTATTTTAATTTATTCCGCTTTGTATTTATAAATTCTGGTTGATGCATAAGACGCTATGACATCGATAAGGATTTCTAAACACTTAATAGAGCAGACCGACACAATACTTGTTTTGAAAAATAGGTAGATGAAATAATTTTTGCCTATTATATATTTTGTATACAAAATAATAAACTTTACAAATGATATAGTTGGTTTTTACATATTTGTTTGATAGGTGGTGAAATTTTATAAATACTAATGGAAAAATAAGGTTTACAAATAAAATGGATATAAACTGGGAAATTTGAGAACTTAAGTTCCAAGATTTTGAAATTTCTTTCAAAAGGTTTTGGAATATAATATTTGTATTGTTTAGAAGCATTTCCTAATATAAATATTTCAAGATGATTTGGAATAAAATGTTTGAAGAGAAATTTTAAAGGAAATAAGTTTTGTACTCCCCTCTCTGTCGCTGGAAAATAATTTCGGTGATGAGTGCACGCATCATCGACGTTCATTTTCGAGTTTCAAAGTGGAAAGATCGTTGTAGTAGTTTACTACACATTTGTTTTGATAAATAAATCTTAATTTTGATTTTCAAATACGATTTTATATATATAAAAGATATGATTATGTATATATTATTTTAAAATAATTGAAAAGGAACCCGGTATTTAGTTCTCAAGTTTTCGTAAATTAGAAAATTGAAATTATTGCAATGAATGGAATTTTGACTACATTAATAATTAGAAACTTCTAAAATGAAAATAAGAATCCGATGTTTAAGAAACTGATATTTGGAAACTCTAAATAAAAGGGGAAATGAAAATAAGAAATGGTAACTGTTGAACCTTTTGTTAACTAAATATATAAGGGAAACTTGTGTAACTTTCTATTGCATTCTAAAAGACATTTATACATATATATATATAACTTACAAAATGTAAAAGTTGTAATGTTAAACAGGATATGTAATAGAATATTGTGCAAGTAAACATTAGAAAATGAAAGCATTCAATCGAATTACTTCTATAAATAAGAAATTCTAATGTTAAAATTTGTAATAAACTAAAATTAATTGTTTGAAATGCTACTAATAAAATGTAAGAGAAGTGATTAATGTATGAAAAATGATTATAAAATTAAGTAAATGATTTAAGTTATTTAAAATAAGTAGAAAAGATGAATACTGTAAGTAGATGATTTTAAACTCAAGTTAATGATGGAAGCCATTTATAATTAAAATGAATACTATATTAAATCTAATGACTATAACTTCAAAAGAGTTTAAATAATTTAGAAAATGTATATAAGGTAGTGAATGTAAAATTAAAAGTAAGAAAATTAATTAGAAACTTATGCACCAATGTATATTAATATCTAATGAAATCAAGTATATAAATTAATAAGTATGAACTAGGCAATAAAATGTATGTAATACTTGAATAATGAATTCATTGGTTATTATAAACAATTGAATGGAAATGACTTATGTAAGAAATGAATGTAATGTAATGAAAAGAAATTTCCATTAGGTGAATAAAAGGAAAAAAATGAATTTTGTAAGTAATGAAATGAAAGTAATTGAAAATAAGTACCGAATGAATGTGAAATTATTTACAAAAAAACCCATATAGTACTTAAAGAGTTGATTTGCATATGTTTAAATAATTGTGTATCTATAACATATGTAAGAAAATGTAATTAACATATGTAAATAAATGAATGTAAATAAATGACATTAATGGAAATTGAATTTTGTAGGAAATGAATGTAAATTAAAGAAAATAATCATTATATGGATGAAAATTTTGAACAGCAATGATATAAAATAAAATTAATAAGAATATACTTAAATATTATTGGATTCTTTGTTTGCATTGGCCTATCGGTTGTTTGGGAAAGGATACTTCAAATTGTTTGGATGTATGAATAATCTGTTGTGTTTTCTCTAAGACTATTGAGTAGATGGTATACCTAATAGTTTATTTGTCATTCTATACGATTCAAAGTGTGTAAGTCCGAACAAACCATTTGTTTTACAATTATTAACTCCTTTGCAATTATATAAGTGAAATATAGGTTTATGGAAGCAATAGCTGCTGCTTTGGTTTTATAAATTAAACGTTGTTTTCCCGAATAATAGGTACGTTTTTGGATTACGGTTTTATAGCGATATTATTTTATTTTCCCCTTCTTGGGATATATTATTTTGAAATATATGTGATATATATATATATTATTATTATTGATAATATTTTATCTCCCAGACCTCTCCGTACAAAGGAGACTCTACCAAAATTTTCCATGAATTTTGGACTTCGATAATTTTTGTGAAATGATTTTCAAACTTGTATTAAGTTCAATATAAAAGGATTTAATTATTTTAATTTATATATAGTATTTAAATTATTTAATTATGTAAATTAATTGTTTATAAATTTATTATTTGAATAGGATATATTGATTACTTAATTCCTTCTTTTCCCTAATTTTCCTTTTCGGGGACGAAAAGTTTTGAGTGGGGGAGAGTGTAAGGACCCGTAAATTTTCGATAGTTAAAATAGTTAATTTAATAAGCTTCTGTGATTTGATGATGGAAGAAATAAAAATATAAAATTTAATAATGAAATTATAACAAAAATGAAACGTAACAATATTAATCATTAACAATTTGAATGAAATTCCAATTAATTGAAGTTATTTAGAGGTTATACTTGGTTATATATTGAATATAAGGAAACAAAGGTAAATATTTAATTAATTAATGAACTAGTATATAACAAATGGTAATTAAATAAAATCAGTGTATGCAAGAAATTGTAACATTTGTTTGTAAATATGAACATATAAGTGTGAATAAAAGTAATGGTGACAATTATTATATGTTACCTATTTATTTAGTCTATTAAATTAAATTGGAAATCAATTGCAATAAATCTAATTAAATATTACGTTAATATAAATTAAGGTAATAACTGAAAATAATGTTAATTTTATTCATAATATGGCAGTTGGTTGAATAAATAAAATGGAAATCAAGATTTATCAATTTATTGGAATTTAAGCTATAATAAATGGATTTATTGCAATTAAATGAAATTAAGTATTTAAAAATTACGTTAATGGGAATTAAAATTAAATTGGAGAAAATTGGTGTACTAAGATATAAACCAATGTTAATTTTACGTATAAGAAGACAATTGATTGAATAACACTACAAGAAAATTACTATTTTACAACACTAATTCTGCAACACTTCTCCAAAGTATTGTAAAGTGTTAGACCGTTTATAACATTTATTGAGAAAAATGTTGTAATAGGATTTTCCAAGCAACGTTTTTTGTACTACTATTGTAAAATAAAAGGTATTTAAAATGTTTGTTCAAAATGTTGTAGAAAACTATTTTTCACAATTGTTTTATTGTATGTTTTGTGTTTGTTTTTCATAAGAAGTTTGTAATGTTGTCAACTATGTAAATAGAAACATGTTTTTTAATCATTGTAATTAATAGAATTCAAGAATATTTACCAAATATTGTAAATTCAAGGCTAAAAAACAATAGTAAATTCTATCTAATTTTTATTTTACAACGTCTACATAATGTTAGCACAAATTTTTTTTCGAACAACGTTTATTTTACATTGTTACAAACATTATATTTATCAACTTTTTCTTTATGTGGTCAATTCTCCTATTTCTACAACATATCATTAACATTGTCATAAATGTGTACTATAACTTTTATATGGTATTGTTAAAGGCTATAATAATGACAACAAACTACATATGCTATAAAAAACAATATATTTAACAACTTCAACCTGACATCATAAGCTTTTGCAATACAAAAACATTATAGTAATATTGTAGAAAAAATTGCGCTTAGTAATTTTGTCTCATAGTGTAAAGTACAACATTTAACAACAGATAGTTGATATTGAAAAATATTTCACTAAGAATCCTTTATTGCTGATTTAAATAGTTCATTAAGCAATTTTTTGTGTTTCAAAAATATTTTAACATCATCCATCCAAATCTTAAATTTTATCAGATGTGCACACGTTAATATAAGAAATATATTTTTCAAAACCAAAATTTTCTAAATCTTTTCTTTTACTGCATTGGATTTGTGACGGCCGAAATTTTTAAGCATTTGAAATTGGTGTTGTTTGCACAAAAAATGGGCAAACACCTCCAAGTCGTATGATTTAGTTGATTTTATGTGGTTTTTGGTGATTTAGACGAGTTATGCAAATATGTAAAAAACAGGGGCTAAAGTGTAAAAGACACACAAATCTATAGTGGTTCGGCCAGAACGTGCCTACGTCCACTTTATATGTTATTCTCCTTCTTTCTTTTCAGATTACAAGTACAAAGCTTTGTATACAAGTATAAAGTAGTTTGAAAGTTCCTTCCAGGCTTGAGCTCTCAAACTTGTCTGCCATTATTGTACCCCTGCCCGTCTATTTATAGAGTGGGGCTGGGGGCAGGGGTCTTGGATGTATATAGCTGCTGGTGGGCCTGGGCTGAAGTGATCTGGTCTGGCAACGTTCTGGTTCGGCGGAGCTTGGTTCGGTATGCCATCCTTATGTTGGATCGGTGGTAGGAGCATGGAGCTGGTCCGAAGGTAGGCGATTCGGTAGGCAGGTGGTCCGGTTGAAGGTGAGGTTGTTCGGTTGTAGGTGATTCGGTGGCTCGGTAGGTAGGAGGCTAGTTCGGTTCGGTGGTAGATGGAGTAGCTTTGGTCCGGTAGGACGTTGGTCCGGCATTATTGGACTTGGTGTTTGGTCCGGTGGTAGGGGAGCATGGTGGACCAGTGGTGAATGATCCGGTGGTAGGAGGTGTGTGTTGGTGGTTTGGAGATTTGGAACGGCAACATGTGGTTCGGCTATGCTATGGACCGGATGAGGTTGGAGGTTGGTAGAGGAGCTGGTTCGGCAATTAGGGGAGGTAGGTTGGTCCGGTACCGAATGATTCGGTACCGAATGGCTTGGTTGTGTCTAATTGATATTGGTTCGGTGATGGTGGGTTTAGAGTGTTGGTTCGGTGAGGCCTACGAACGGATGAAGCTTGACCGGATGGCCTTTGGTTCAGCAAGGAGGCGTTGTTTTTGCTCGATGGGCTTGGTTCGACGAAGGATGGAAACTCGTGGGTGAGAGTTCGCCCAACATTTGCCCCCCAAAGCGGGGCATATGCCCGCATATGTCGCGCTTTGTTTTAGATCATTCAGCTTAGGCACTCTCATGTGGCCCCAAGTGTGTGACCAATTGGTTGTCCTGCGCTCGCCTTGTGCCGAATATACATTGTGCCGAATAGACCTTGTGCCGAATCAGGTATACTTTTTGCAGCCGAATGAGCTTAAGTCTCTATCGCTGAATGGACTTTGGATTGAGAATGCCGAATGGGGTTTCGCTTTTTATTGCCGAATGAACTTCTATATCCAAATCTTGAGTGATATCCTATACTTACATATGCTTGTTCGCTTTATACACTTGCTTGCTTATATCTTTCGTTTCAATGATGTACCTCCTTGAGTTGCAGATAAATGTCCCAGAAAGTGGAAATTCGATTCGATAAGAGGAAATTTAAGGACAGAAGAGAGTCCCTCGGCGTGCCCCCAGCCCAGTCAGGACCGGGAAGACCAGGACCCATCCCGAGATTACTAGCGGATGAATATGGCCCAGTTCACTGAGGAGGAGAAAGCGGCGGTGAAGGAGGGCATGCGGCTGCTTACTGCTGAGGAGGTTGGCGTGTAGTTGGAGGATGAGGACCAAGGAGCGGATGCTGGTGAGTTTTCCCTTCTCAGCTTTTCATAACTCAAGTCGTTGAAGATGATATTGAACTCTTCAGAAAGGGTCAG
This sequence comes from Allium cepa, assembly GCA_030765085.1. Classification (NCBI taxonomy): domain Eukaryota; kingdom Viridiplantae; phylum Streptophyta; class Magnoliopsida; order Asparagales; family Amaryllidaceae; genus Allium; species Allium cepa. The sequence goes on along the minus strand of CM060938.1, from coordinate 906,078,025 downwards.
AGAAGCTAAGCGAGGATCTGAAGGATGGCTTAGAGGAATGGCATTGATTATTTCATCCACATCCGGTACATTATTGTTCAAACCGCCGAATGATCCTGTACTGAAATCCAGTTGAGCATTATCAAATCCACTGAGCAGACCATCAATATTGTTTCAAAGATTATGATCGTCTAAGTAGTGCAATTGGTTATTCATGACCGCAGGAGGACTGATCATGTAATTTTGTATATGATGTGAAATGTGTAGCCAATGCAAAGGAGATTGAAGCTGGTAATGAATGTGCGTTTCATCATGAGTATTCTGGGTTCAAGCCTTGCTTCCGCTTCTTTTCTTTTTGATCGTTTACTGTTCGTTTAATGGATTCTTCCCTTGAATTTGACAGGTGGGACCTCTGGTCAACATGCTGGGAGTTCCGGTCCTGCAGCCAGGTAGATTCGGAGAGCTGGTAGGATGAGGGTGAAGTGCGGATGCAGCTGGTTCCTTGTCCGGATTGGGTCACCTTTTGATTTCCCTTTATCGCTGTTTATGTTAGTCCACAACATTGATGTGTTTGTAATAATATTGTTTGTGGTGAATGACTTTATGTAATTTCACAACATAAGCTGATTCCTTTATGTTGGAGTGTTATCACTATTTTGTAGTGCTGTGTAAGTGATGTAACTAAGCATGTTACTAGTGACTTGACTGTGCCTAATGCCAAGTTTTTTGATTAAAGTATAATTTCCTCATTTTGCAACGGAAATGTGGTGTCTGAATATGAACTACAGTTATGCATTAATGTATAAAAGTAGAAGGTACCGCTGTTATCCCAACTTTTGGCAAAGTTGAGATATCCAAAATTTACTAAGAATCAATGATTACTATTCATGAATATCAACCATGCATTGCAGGATAACCATGGATATCGATGAATTTTGTCCGAGTCCGGAACGGGCCACAAATGATAGGACACGACAAGAAAGATCATAGAAGTCTGCATTTCAAATTTCAAGTCAATCCGAGGTCGTATGCTCAAGTTATGATGGATTCAAGTTAAGAGGGATGGACATTGCTCAGTTCGAAACCATCACCCTTCATCTAGTTCGAAACCAAGAGGTGAGGCCGCGCCTCGAATCCATGCCCATATGCCCCAGTTCGAATCCATGGAGTTCGCATCCATCGGTTCGACTCCACTTCGAACCCTTCTAATTCGAACCCACCACGTTCGAACCCATCAGCTCGCCTTCCTTCGACTCCATCCAAGCCACTCCATAACCATTACTTCGAACCCATTAGAAATGCCCCTGCTTCGGCTCCATCGGCCTCGACGCCATCACAGTGGCTCACCTTCGAATCCATGAGCCAAACCATTGCTTCGACTCCATCAGGCAAACCCCCAGATAGCCTTGCCTCGAATCCATCGATGACCACTAGTTCGAATCCATGCAACTAAGAGAACTCTGACTCCATTCCCTGGCTATCTTCGAACCCATCATGGCTTCGGCTTCACGCAATCTTCGAATCCAACATGATAGAGGCTACTTCGAATCGATCCGGAGTAACGCAGTTGGATCGATTCGAACGAGTGTCTCCCCATCGATTCGAAGGCGAACTTCGAATCCAACCACGAAGCCATCCAGCGAACGCGGCAAAGAACTCGGACTCGACCCATTCAACTCGGCGAAAATCTTGGATCGAACCGAAGAAGGCGCGCCACGTCAAACCCTTGGATCGATTCGGAGTACTCGAATCAAACAGATCGATTCGAAGGAGTCCATAGCATCGGTTCGAAACAAACAGCATGCCGAAGAACCCAATTTCGAACCGATCATAACTCTCAATCCACAGATCCAAATCCCATGAAATTTTTATAGGAGTTCGTCTACATGTCAAAGAACGTCCACGCCAAGTTTCATCACAATTGGACAATTTCTTGATCGATTCGAACCAGGGGTCGAATCGATACCAAAGTGGGCCCGGATCTCCAGAACTCGGCCATGTGGGCCCCCTCACGTGCTGGAAGTGGTCTACCTGATTTTTAGGAGAAATATCAGCCTCCTACGCCTATAAATAGAGCCCTGGGTCATTCAGAAAAGGGATCGGATTCTCTTTGGCAAGATCAAGACTCTGAAGCATCAAGACTCCAACGAGGCTCTACTTTGCACTCTACAACCACCGTTGTACTTGAATTTCAGAGCTATAATCTATTGTAATCCGCTGTAATCGATTGTAATCAGCGAAAAACATCAATAAAAAGGAAAAACCTTTGAAGTGGACGTAGGCCGGAGATAGCCGAACCACTATAAATCGTGTGTTCTTGTTTATATTTACTATTCTGCTGCTTAAATCTGTGATTTGTGTTTGGATATTGCTGATTTATATTCCAACACTGGTGCTTTCACATTCATTGGGGTTTGTGACCAATTTTGGCGCAAACACTTTGGTGCTTTCACTGAGAAAAACTAGCACCCGCTACATCAGATTCAGAGTTCAGATTCAAAAGTTTGAAGAAACTCCAATCCGGAAACAATGACTCGACAAACAAGACAAAGGGTTGATAGGAGCCAACAAGGGGGAAGCCAAGAAGCATCCTCTGGAGCAAGAGAAGGACAAGCTTCCATATACATCACTAGGGACGAGATGGAAGCTATGGCTAATTCACTACGAGAGAGCATGATGAAAACTCAACATGAGATGCTGCAGAATTTCCTCGAGCAAATGAGGGCAGCAAACATGCAAAAACTTGGACCAAATACAACAGCTACAAGTGTGGGACAAGGAATCAAGATTGCAGAAGCTAATGAAGGTCAGGTTTAAGACCAAAATACAGGAATTGAAGGTGGTCAACAAGGCCTTGGGGGCAGACCCTCAGGGTCTGATACTGGAAGACCAACAGATGGAGCTCAACAAGCTGGAGCCAATGCATACGCTAACGAGCCACCAGAAGAATACGTACCAGAATTCCCTTCAAGGCTCGGGGGGCAGGATAGGAACTTGACAAGGGGGCAACCCCTAGACGAAGACGAGAGAATGATTGGCCTCATGCGAAGAATCATGAGAGGAGGATTGCCTAGTGGAGGGCTAGAAGAAGTTAGTCAAAGTCCGTTCACTTCAAACATCCGAAACGCAAAGAACCCTCCAAAATTCAAACTACCGACACTAGATCCTTACGACGGGAGATCAGACCCGACCATGCATATTACGAGGTATATCAGGAACATGGAAGTGCTGGGGGCATCCGAGGAAGTGATGGCACGATGCTTTCCTCTATATTTATCAGATTTAGCTTCACTATAGTTCAGACAACTGAAGACTGGATCGATAGGAACATGGAGCGAGCTCGTTGATTGCTTCATGAGACAGTTTAGGGTCCACGTGACGCGACCCAAGAGTGTGATGACTTTAGCATCAATCAAGCAAAGGACCGGAGAGTCCATAAAAGATTTCCTACTAAGATTCAACGTAACAGTGACTTCTGTAGATCGCCCGGATCCATCAATGATTTTAATGGCGGCGGTGGCAGGAGTCGCAGAAGGCACAAGATTAAAAGATTCTCTAAGTAAGGATCCACCACAAGATCTTGGAGAATTCTTTCATAAAGCCGAGAAGTTCATTCGATTAGAAGAATCACGAGTCGAAAGTCATGAAATAAATACCACACAAAGCATAGGAACCTCCAGAGAACAGTCCGGAGCGGACAAAGGAAAGAGGAAACAGGATGACAGACATGATGGTCCTTATAAACGGAAGAAATTCCGAGAACCAAGATTCAGGCAGTACACCGATATGACCGCAGCCCTAGAATAAATCTTCACTGAAACTAGGGGGCAACTCCATTATCGAAAGCCACCTATAAGGGATCCCACTGAGCGGGAGCGCAGGACTGGAAAATACTGCCTATTCCATGAGCTGGATGGGCACACTGCAGATGAATGCCGTCACCTGAAGGATGAGGTGGAAGAGCATGCCAGAGGTGGTAGATTGCCACAATATGTCAGAGAACGGACAGCGGCAACGAGACTTGAACAACTACCGCCTCCACCTAGCAGGAACGATCCTGGATCGGGATCACGACTCGTCATCAACTGATTAAAGATGGCAAGGGCCAAGTCCAGGATTTGGACATTGGTCGAATAATTTCATTTATGTTTATTTTCAGAATAAAACGGTTACTCCACTTACACATGTATGGGAACCGGAGAGATCCCTAGGCATGCTCTGAGATGGAGATAAACCACTACGCCCGGAGAGGCGATCCTTAGTTTTTTCCTGATGTTTGAGATTGAACATCTAGAACTTGAATTTAAATAAATAAATTGGAACTTCTTGCAATAAACCCTTTGACCGGAGAGACAAAGGATGAACATTAAATATCAATATAAAACATGATCGCTTTATGACCCTACCAGGAGAGACGGGGTCCGGAGTGCAAGAAGTGAGTTGCTTCGCCGGAGAGCGACAGGATCGACTCACTTAAGCACTGTTTCCCCTTCATCGGAGAGTGACAGGATGGGATCCAGCAAGAGCCCGGAGAGGCTATGATCGGTCCCGAACGACCATGACATCGCTTAATGTTCAGATACACTGAACCGGAGTGCAAGAAGTGAGTTGCTTCGCCGGAGAGTGACAGGATCAACTCACTTAAGCGTTGTTTCCCCTTCACCGGAAAGTGACAGGATGGGATCCAGCAAGAGCCCGGAGAGGCTATGATCGGTCCAGAACGACCATGATATCGCTATACGTCCTAACTGGGACCAGAGTGCAAGGGATAGAAGGCAACGCCAGAGAGCAATAGGATCTTTCTATTCAATCATTGAGTCTAGAATGGACTTAGTAAGGGTTTAGAGTAGCCAATAATAGTCCGGAGAGACTATGAAACTTCATCCTCAATTTCTACGGAAGGAACGAATGCTAATTTGGCTTCGAACAGCCATAAACTTGATTGATAATACCACAACTATGCATGAAACATGAATTTATTACACTTGATTTAAGACCGTTCAAAACGTACCTTTTACAAAAAGGCATGTTTTGGGGGGCAAAGTGTTATCCCAACTTTTGGCAAAGTTGAGATATCCAAAATTTACTAAGAATCAATGATTACTATTCATGAATATCAACCATGCATTGCAGGATAACCATGGATATCGATGAATTTTGTCCGAGTCCGGAACGGGCCACAATTGATAGGACACGACAAGAAAGATCATAGAAGTTTGCATTTCAAATTTCAAGTCAATCCAAGGTCGTATGCTCAAGTTATGATGGATTCAAGTTAAGAGGGATGGACATTGCTCAGTTCGAACCCATCACTCTTCATCTAGTTCGAAACCAAGAGGTGAGGCCGCGCCTCGAATCCATGCCCATATGCCCCAGTTCGAATCGATGGAGTTCGCATTCATCGGTTCGACTCCACTTCGAACCCTTCTAATTCGAACCCACCACGTTCGAACCCATCAGCTAGCCTTCCTTCGACTCCATCCAAGCCACTCCATAACCATTACTTCGAACCCATGCGAAATGCCCCTGCTTCGGCTCCATCGGCCTCGACACCATCACAGTGACTCACCTTCGAATCCATGAGCCAAATCATTGCTTCGACTCCATCAGGCAAACCCCCAGATAGCCTTGCCTCGAATCAATCGATGACCACTAGTTCGAATCCATGCAACTAAGAGAACTCTGACTCCATTCCCTGCCTATCTTCGAACCCATCATGGCTTCGGCTTCACGCAATCTTCGAATCCAACATGATAGAGGCTACTTCGAATCGATCCGGAGTAACGCAGTTGGATCGATTCGAACGAGTGTCTCCCCATCGATTCGAAGGCGAACTTCGAATCCAACCACGAAGCCATCCAGCGAACGCGGCAAAGAACTCGGACTCGACCCATTCAACTCGGCGAAAAGCTTGGATCGAACCGAAGAAGGCACGCCACGTCAAACCCTTGGATCGATTCGAAGTACTCGAATCAAACAGATCGATTCGAAGGAGTCCATAGCATCGGTTCGAAACAAACAGCATGCCGAAGAACCCAATTTCGAACCGATCATAACTCTCAATCCACTGATCCAAATCCCATGAAATTTTTACAGGAGTTCATCTACATGTCAAAGAACGTCTGCGCCAAGTTTCATCACAATTGGACAATTTCTTGATCTATTCGAACCAACGGTCGAATCGATCCCAAAGTGGGCCCGGATCTCCAGAACTCGGCCATGTGGGCCCCCTCACGTGCTGGAAGTGGTCTACCTGATTTTTAGGAGAAATATCAGCCTCCTACGCCTATAAATAGAGCCCCAGGTCATTCAGAAAAGGGATCGGATTCTCTTTGGCAAGATCAAGACTCTGAAGCATCAAGACTCCAACGAGGCTCTACTTTGCACTCTACAACCACCGTTGTACTTGAATTTCAGAGCTATAATCTATTGTAATCTGCTGTAATCGATTGTAATCAGCGAAAAACATCAATAAAAAGGAAAAACCTTTGAAGTGGACGTAGGCCGGAGATAGCCGAACCACTATAAATCGTGTGTTCTTGTTTATATTTACTATTCTGCTGCTTAAATCGGTGATTTGTGTTTGGATATTGCTGATTTATATTCCAACACTGGTGCTTTCACATTCATTGGGGTTTGTGACCAATTTTGGCGCAAACAACCGCCCTTCATGTTTCGGCAGTAGACGGTAGCTTTGAACGCCTTGCGTAACTGGATATAGATTGCAGGTGAGTATCATGCCACCCAGTAGTTGTAAGTCCCTATTTCCATTAGCGGGCATTCCCTATTTCATGTCCTGTACTTTCAAGCACCGTTACGGAGAATAGGAGAAAAGTTTTAAATGAAATGGAAATATAGGAAAAGTAAAACTTCCAGCCACGGAAGGCCGTCGATGTGCTTAAGTTCGTGGCAAACGGGTTTTGTAGTCACTTTCCCTAGCTGTGGGTCTTGGAGACATTTGTCACCCATCTTACGCCTCTGCGCGGAGTTTTCTTTTTTACCACAGCCGCACTTAAGACACATCGGAGCCGAGATCGCGCACGGTAACTACCCGAACCATTATGGTCTGTAATCGAGGGTATTATTCGATTTACCGTGGCCGGCTAGCATGGGTGCCGTTGGCCGTGAAGTACCCTAGGCTGGCCACACCTTATGTTGGGGCTTAAAGTAGGTTCACAGTTGCCGGCGAGCCGAACGCCGTAATGAGCTGCCATCGGCAATAGTCGGCCTTTATGATGACTTATAATCGGCTCATTACAGTTGGCTTTGAGGGCAGTCGCGAGCAATGAGTTAACCCGCAGCAGAGGGATGCTGGAGCAAAAGTGTCTCATTGGCGAGTGCATAGAATCATAGCGTACCTGATAGATTTTGTCCAAGTGGAGTGGCGCTGTGGTGCGTCTTGAATGGAGATGCCATAGGATTTTGTTCAACAGAAAAGGATAAAGCTCAACAAGCAGCCAAGATATGAAGGCACAAGGCAACAAGAGACAAGATTTTTAAAGTGGTTCGGCACGAAAATGCCTACGTCTACCGATTCTCATTGTTAATACGCTTCATATGGGCAGTACATGTTAAGCAAAGTATCGACGGAGGTGTCGGATGTTCCAAGCCCTCTGGAAAACCACTCCGTCCACTGTTGACAAAATATAAGCTCCGTTGTGAGGATCTTGATGAATTACATAGGGTCCGTCCACTGGTGTTTTCATGGTTAGATAGCATGACAGGCTCAGCTACATCCGACCATTGCCTGGCACCTCCCCCGCTGGGTTCGGCTCCAAGTGTTTCCTCGGGTCGGAATTCGGGCTGAGTCCGGGCTCGGCTACTGGTGTTTTCATTGTTAGGTAGCATGACAGGCTCAGCTACATCCGACCCCTGCCTGGCACCTCCCCCGTTGGGTTCGGCTCCAAGTGTTTCCTCGGGTCGGAATTCGGGCTGAGTCCGGGCTCGGCTCCTACCATGGCTACTTCTGTTATCAACCTCTTCGAAGAAGAAAGGTCTTTGTCGTTTCCCAGATCCTCCAGATTGGGACTCACCCCATGAATCAGTGTCGCGGGAAGGTCCGCTTGAGGGCAAGATCTCCCTCTTGTAAGCTGCGGTGCTTGACTTTGGAGCTGTATTGTGCTGCCTCATTCCTTCTCCCCTCAATTAGATCCAAAGACACGAGGATGAGTTCTTTGTTCTCTTCTGGGTTGTAGTGGATTTTACGGTGAGAGGGCACTACAGTTTCAACTGGGAGCATGGCCTCCGACCCAAATGCCAAAGAGAAAGGAGTATGCCCTGTTGATGTTTTGTAAGATGTGCGGTAGGCCCAAAGTGCCGTAGGAAGTCCATCCACCCAAGCGCCTTTTGACCCTTCAAGTTTCTTCTGGATTAGGGTTTTGAGAATTGTGTTGAAAGCTTCGACTTGTCCATTTGCCTGAGGATAAGCTATGGATGAGAAGCTTTTGTGAATCCTGTGCTCTTGGCATCAGTCGGCGAATTCTTCGTTGTCAAACTGGAGTCCGTTGTCTGGTATGATCTTGAGTGGGACTCCGTACCTGCATAGAATATTTCTGATCAAGAAGTTGATAACTTATGCAAGAAGTTGATAATTTATGCCGAAGATATTTTATTTAGAGGTTTCGCTTCCACCCATTTGGTGAAATAGTTGACTATCACTATTGCATATTTGGCTTCGCCTCGGACTGTTGGCAGTTTGCCAATCAAGTCAATTCTCCATACTGGTATCTATCACATCTTTCGAGGAAGTCCCATGCATCTTTGTTTACGGCGGGCCAGAAATATCCATATCGGAGTATCTTCCTTGCCAGAGTCTGCCCCCCAGTGTGATCTATGCAGCTTCCTTGATGAATGTTGGAAAAGGTTTCCTTGGCTTCGTTACGCCTGCCAGGTTGTGTGCCACTTTGTAAGTATGTCCGGATGGGAGTTATCCAAGTTTCCTCTTCGATTGCAGCTATCAGATTCACTTGTCCGAAATTCGGGGCTGGTTGCTTTGAGATGGTTATTGTTCTGGAAGTGGTGTCGTCCCTCATGCTAGCTTGCTTTGCCAGTTCGTCGGTCTCCAGATTCTCTCCTCGAGGAATGTGCTTGATTAAATGGTGATCCAATTGATTGAGCAGCAGCTTAGGCTTCCTTAGATATGTTGTGAGTCGTGTTCGTCTATAGGTACAAGTTCCATAGCCTCTGCAGGCTCGGCGGTGGCCTCCTCTTTTTTCCTGGGGTCTAGTTCATTGAAAAGATCACTGGCATACCGAAGAGGAGGGGCTTTACTTAGTTGTTATGCTTCTAAGCTTTTCATGCAGAGAGTAGTCTCTGCATCTTTCCCTTTATCCCTTCTGTGGTTGTTGCGAAGTTCAGTTACATAGCAGTCTCGAGCAGCGTCTTGATCTCCTTCTATTTCTCCTACTCCGTTATCTGTTGGGAATTTCATCTTTAGGCACCACGGGGCTAGGACAATTTGGAAGTCAGACAAGGCTGGTCTTCCCAAGATGGCGTTGTAGGCCGAGTGGTTCTCAATTAGTACGAACGTTTGTTTTCGCACAGCAGAGCGGGGATGACTGCCTATTTCGACAAAGAGATCCAGTTGCCCGAGGGGTAACTTTGCATCTCCAGTGAAACCATGAAGTGGTTCGTTGCAGGGAGAGACATCCTTCATTGACAGCCTCATTTTGTCGAAAGCATGCTTGAATAGGATATTTACTGAGCTTCCTGTGTCTATTAGAATTCGGAAAATTTTTGCTGGACCGAACCAGGCAGAGATGACCATGGGATCCATGTGTGGGTACTGCCTTCCTTCTAGATCACGTCTACTGAATGTGACATCTTCATTCTCCTTCCTTCTCGGGTGGCGTTCTTCTGTAATCGAATGAATGCAGTCCTCATCGTTTCTAAGCGACCTTCCATATCTTTCCATCTCTGCCCAACTTCTGTCGGCGATGTGTGGTCCTCCTGATATGGTATGGACCACTGTCCTCTCCTGACTAGAGCCGCTGTTGTTGCGATTTCTTCCTCCTACCCCTGAGGGGGGTAGCCCTGGGTTCTCATTGGCAGCAGTTGGAGTTCTGTTTTGACCCTTCACATAGCGCTCCAGCCTTTTCCTTCTGATGTGTTCTTCAATTAAGTCTCGGAGATGACGGCATTCATTGGTATCGTGCCCATGGGACACGTGGAAACGGCAGAATTTTCCGGACTGGATTGCGCGATCTGACTCTTTCTTGTACGGGGGGCGCTTGTATGTAAGCTCGTCTTGGGTGGCCAGGAAGATGTTTTCAACTGTATCATTCAAAGGGGTGTAAGAGTCAAATCTCGGTCCTGGCCTATGTAAGCGCTTTTCTCCCTTCCTGCCCCCAGCATTATCTTTAGAGTTATCTCTTCGGACGTCTTTTGCCAAGGCAGATGTGCTGCCATGGGCTGCCTCAGTTTGTTGTACTGTCTGTCTTTCAGTGGCAGCGTCTTCAAGCCTCATATATTTCCCGGCTTCATGGAAGAAATCGCCTAAGGTAGCTGGCTTTTCTTTGGTTAGTCTTCTAGCAAATTTAGTATCCGGATGTACACCACTGCAGAGGGCCATTAGGATAAGTTTCTCCTCGGCATCTTGAACTGCTGCTGCCGCGGCATTGAACCGGGTTAGGTATTGTTGCAGTGTCTCTCCGGATTTCTGTTTGACATCGGATAGAGAATAAGCATCCTTGGGTTGTTCCACATGAATGCGGAACTGGCTAATGAACTTTTCTTTCAACATCTCCCATGAGCTGATAGATCCTTGGGGTAGATGGCAGAACCAGGAGGTAGCTAGATCTGCTAAAAATAATGGAAAGCACTTGCGCAACACTCCTTCCGTTGCTCCGCTCATGAGCATATGCTGTGTGTATCTTTGTAAGTGTACGATGGGGTCAGAGGTTCCTTTGTAAGGTTCCATTGTTGGCATTTTCCATTCTCGGGGGGTGATGGCAGTTTCAATATCGCGGGTGAAAGGGCTGGTTACTCTAGCGCCTATTCCCCGATCCCTCTACTCCCATTGGACGCACTCTCTGAACAACCGTGCCATCCTTTCATCAGAATTTGGAGCGGATAGAAATGAGTTTGGCTCTTCCCTGCGGGATTGATTCCGTCCAGACGACCTGTAGGGATGGTATAGTCTATCACTTTTGACGTTATCCAATGGCTGTCTTTGGCTATTCGGATGCACGCTAGGACCAGCTACAGTTGGCCCCTGCCTTGATCTTCCCCTGTGGGGTTCTGTTTCGAGTATTTCCATGGGGTCAACTTCGGGCTGGGTTCTAGCTCGGCTCCGTTCAGCGGGGTTCCCATGATTGTTGTTCCTATTGACAGTTTCTTCGAAGAGGAAAGGTCTTTGTTGCCTTCCAGATCCTCCAGACTGGGACTCATCCCATGATTCGGAGTTGCGGTTGGATTCTTCGGCATCCCTTAAGTGTGACATGAGTTGGTCCACCAAAGCTTCTTGTTGAGATGTGAAGCGGTTAGTTACTTCAGCCACAATCCTGTCCAGATCTGCCCTAGTAATTTGTTGTTCTATGGCGGGAGCTGTCGGATTTCTCGGATTTCCATCTGGTACTGCTGTTGAAATGGGATTATTATCTGGATCTGGGGCTACTGGATCCGGAAGACTGCCAGTTGCGACGTTCTTTCCTTTGTTAACATCTCTCCTCTGTCTAGAAGTCATGTTGTCAGAGCAACAAGCGATGCTGTTAGGAAGAAGGTTGTGTAGGAGAAGCTGTAGCTTCGAGCTCGAGTTCGATTCTCAGTGAAAGCACCAAAAATGTTTGCACAAAAAATGGGCAAACACCTCCAAGTCGTATTATTTAGTTGATTTTATGTGGTTTTTGGTGATTTAGATGAGTTATGCAAATATGTAAAAAACAGGGGCTAAAGTGTAAAAGACACACAGATTTATAGTGGTTCGGCCAGAACGTGCCTACGTCCACTTTATATGTTATTCTCCTTCTTTCTTTTCAGATTACAAGTACAAAGCTTTGTATACAAGTATAAAGTAGTTTGAAAGTTCCTTCCAGGCTTGAGCTCTCAAACTTGTCTGCCATTGTTGTACCCCTGCCCCTCTGTTTATAGAGTGGGGCTGGGGGCATGGGTCTTGGATGTATATAGCTGCTGGTGGGCCTGGGGTGAAGTGATCTGGTCTGGCAGCGTTCTGGTTCTGCGGAGCTTGGTTCGGTATGCCATCCTTATGTTGGATCGGTGGTAGGAGCATGGAGCTGGTCCGAAGGTAGGCGATTCGGTAGGCAGGTGGTCCGGTAGAAGGTGAGGTTGTTCGGTTGTAGGTGATTCGGTGGCTCGGTAGGTAGGAGGCTAGTTCGGTTCGGTGGTAGATGGAGTAGCTTTGGTCCGGTAGGACGTTGGTCCGGCATTATTGGACTTGGTGTTTGGTCCGGTGGTAGGGGAGCATGGTGGACCGGTGGTGAATGATTCGGTGGTAGGAGGTGTGTGTTGGTGGTTTGGAGATTTGGACCGGCAACATGTGGTTCGGCTATGCTATGGACCGGATGAGGTTGGAGGTTAGTAGAGGAGCTGGTTCGGCAATTAGGGAAGGTAGGTTGGTCCGGTACCGAATGATTCGGTACCGAATGGCTTGGTTGTGTCTAATTGATGTTGGTTCGGTGATGGTGGGTTTAGAGTGTTGGTTCGGTGAGGCCTACGACCGGATGAAGCTTGACCGGATGGCCTTTGGTTCGGCAAGGAGGCGTTGTTTTTGCTCGATGGGCTTGGTTCGACGAAGGATGGAAACTCATGGGTGAGAGTTCGCCCAACGGGTGTATTTAATTGATTTTAAATATTTAAAAGTTAATTTTTAACTTGAATTCAAATATCACCATTTATTCGTTAATTTAATTATTAAGTTAAATAAGTTAAAATTGGTTAAAATGTTGAATCTGGAGTTTTAAGCCGGTTAAAAATAATTTAAAGGCTTATAAAATTTGTATTGATAATACCGAGGATAATAGAAGTTTTAAAATTGAATTTAACACTGATTTGTTACGTTTTGAAATTTTATCGTTTAAATTGAATTTAAAAATAGCCTTCCGAGACACAGTCTCAGAATTTGACGAAACCCATTCGATCCATAATAGTGTTTTATTATCGGATTTCAAATTTTGTTGTGATCGGAGTTGTTGTGTGAGCATACGATATATAAACGCGCTGAAATTTATATCGAAATTCAATATAATAACTGATCCAAAAAGCTATCTTCTCCATATGATCGAATTTAGACTCGAAACCTTTTCCATTGCGTTCGGAATAGGTGTATAACATTATAAACGCCTAGCAGCACACCTCGATAGGATGTCAAGATTTTAAGCTTTGAATTCAAGACAATTTAAATTTAAAATTGAACTTAATATTTATATATACCCTAATCAACTCAGCCGAAATCCCTTCCCATCAGTTGCCTTTCTTTCACCACCATGCCTTTTCTCCTCAGCAGCTTTTGTTCCCTCTGTAATCACTGTAGCTCATCTGCTACACGCAAAATCACCTCCACGCAGACATTGCTTTTCCTTTATTTCATTTCAATACTGATACTCTACGTTTTATAAATCAATCAAGACAACAATGGCCGAGCAAAATCAGTTCGATCTCTTAAAAAAATGGTCGAGGTCTTTCTCTTATCCTCCTCTTTCCTCTGAAATTCAAATCGAATTCGCAGTAAAAAGAAACGGCGATCGTTCCTCAATCAAATAAAAATAAACAAATGCAATCGAAGTCGATTTCGCTTCGACGCTGGGGACGAGCACGCAAAGGAGTCGGCATCCTTCGTGTGTTGCGCGGCATGCTACGGCAAGGTTTCAATCTCGTGGTCGATGCCATGTGCAAGGCAGGCGACGAGGTAGCTGCAAGCGACTAGTAGGGTTGTGGAACCGATTGGGCGAAGAGGCGATGCGATTTCTGGGAAAGCTCGAGAATAAGGCTTCGGTTCAGAGGATCTCGATCCGAGTGCAACTGAGCCGTGGGTCTCGAGCCTTTAAGGTAAAGTCGATGAGAAGGTCTAGGGGCTACGATGGTGGTTCGAGCGTGGTGACGTTTCGAGGTCTAATACTATGAAGAGAACAAGTCGGGATTGGTTCAGATTGCATATTTAAAATCAAAGGTGAGTTAATCTCACTCATCTGGTTGCTATTTAAATTTAAAAAGGGTTAAATTTAAATAATTGGTTGATTGATTGATTTGATTGGAATGTGCTATATTATATATAGTAGTATATATAGTATATCTTGGAATGATTGATTTCCCGCATTATATAGCGGATGAGACCCTATGTGCCGCATAATAGCGGAAGATATTATATATAAACTCATATACCGCGATATTCCACCCTGAAGTGGAATTGGTATTTTATATTGTGCTAACGTCTGTGGATGCAGAGAAAACAGGTTGGAGGGATCCAACTGGATTCCTTAACATTTATTTAAATTATTTAATATTCTCTGTTGTGATTATTTGGTATTCCATGATGAATTATATTGGAATATTGAATGCTATGGTTTGATTGAAAATATTTGGGCATAATGAGTTACCAAAGATATATAAATTGGATTTTTGGAAAGACAATAAAAGAGTGGAGTTTTAAGTAAAATAATTATAGTAAATTTGAATAAATTAAGAATGAATTGAAAAGGAATGAAGTGTAAATAAGAAACTAATAAATAAAATAATTTCCAGTATGAAAAAATATTTTGAATAAATAGAAATTAATGAATTGTAAATTTAAATGATATCAACTAAAGGAATAAAGAATTATTTTAAAATTCAAAGTTTAAATTTATTTAAAGGAATCAAGAAGTAATTTAAGAAATCTAAAATTGGTATTTCCAGTTAAAAGTATATTAAATCATAAGTAAGGAATAAAATATGAAATTAATGGGTTTTGGAATAAATGAAGTAAATTGGAAATCAATTTGAAATTTGATTTAAGTATGTGAAATTGGAATTTTAAAGGAAATGAGACTTTGGGAGTTTATAAAATGGATTTATAAAAGTAAAGTAAAATATATCAGTGTATATTTGGAAAATAAATTCACAATGAGAATTTATTAAAGAAATGGAAAATTTGTTTAAAAGTAAACAGTGATTTGTTTTTAAAGGGATGTGAAGAGAAGTATATTTCCCTGGATAGCCAAGTACGATTTCAAAGTAAATTTTTAAATATAAGTTAAAAGTTTTAATGTTGTTTTAAAAAGCATGTTTTAGGAAATTTATTATTTCTAAATATTTAAATTCTAAAGTAAATATTTTTCAAATCTATTATCGTAATAATTATTTAAAAGGTGACTTAGTATTTTGTTTTAAAAAGTGAAAACCTAGTTTTATATTTATAAAGTAACCTTATTTTCAAATATTCATATAGTATATATTTTTAATAAATTATTGAAGTAGTTTTTAAAATAAATGTTTTAAAGTATATTTCAAAGTAAAGTGTTTTAAATTATTTTAAATATATAAAGTTTTATGATTAGTGATTTCAGTGTAAATAGAAAATACTTGGAATTTATTCTGAGAAAGGAAGATAGTTTGAAACTATTTTCAAAAGGGTTTGAAAAGTGGAAATATATGTTGTGAAGATATTTTTGGGATAAATAAATAATTTGGAAGATTATTTATTGGTTAATGGTTGTTTGTGAATATTAATTGATAGTTAAATCACCGACTATCAATATTGGCCAAATGCACTGATCTTTTCGAAGAGACCGGGATCGAGATTAATTTCTCGAAAACCACTTCGATCCGGTTTGTACGTTTCGTGGGAAACGAGTTTGGATTCGAAGTTGGAGCAGTGAAGTGAAAGGGCTAGTCGCTACTAATCCTGAGGATATTTCCAAAATGGATGTAGTAGGAATAGTGCCTTCGGTTCCGTTCGAACCCGGGATGGACTTGTATGGATGAATGCTTTTGGAACATCGTCAAGTGAACGATGGGCATTCTAAGGGATAAGATATAAAGGAAACGCTTTGCCTCAAGCCTCATCAGCCAGGAATGACTGAAAATTAGGGGTTATGCAGCAAGGCTAGGTGGGTAGCACCCATTCAAGGTGAGGTCATCCCTGTCTGGATGTCCCTTTTTATTTCGGCTTAGTGGTGCGGTTGCTGATCCCAACCGTGGGGTGATCTTACTCAGTACTGTCCAGTAAGGGATGGTTCCGGTCTTGTGTTGCAGGGTGTCGGGAGTGATCCTCGGTATGGTGATCTAGGCCACGTACTATGACAGGTGGTACCCAGTGCCTAGTCATTAGTTGGAAATCCATTCTCCCTACGCGCCTTTTACGAATTTTGTTTGTATTACCCACTTTGTGGCTAGTAGCTAGAATTTAATAAGGTAACAATTTCGGCTATTTGAATAAGTATTTGTAAATAGACCCTATTATAATATCAGAGGATTTTATAAGAAATGATTTAGCTATCGTAAGGTAAAAACCCGACATTTTTATTTATGGCGTGGTCTTACGAGATGCTTTTGTTTTCAAAGGAATTTTTGGAACTTTAATAATCAATTTGAGTGTGATTTCTCACGGTGGTATTCCAGACTGACTCGGGTGTTATTTAACTGTAATGCTCGGGTCTGACCGAGTAATTATATGATACAGGTTATGTTGCTGTAAAGCTCAGGAAAGGAGCTGGATGGCGATACGTACTTTCGTACTTGGTTATTATTCCGCTGTGTATTCAGTTGTATGTTATTGATGTTGTTGAACTCTGATGATGTATGTATAAAACAGATATAGTTTTCTTTTGTTTAAAAATCTATTATTATCTATTATATTTTATTCCGCTGCGATGGTTAGATTCTGATGTTGTTTCTGTTTTCTCTTCTTCTACCTCTTCTTCTTTAATCCAAATGGTTCGCATTTCTGTTCATCTTGAGTTGATTGATGTAGAATAGAGTTGACTCAGGGGTACGGATTTGCGGGTCGTTTCACTTGGTATCGGAGCTTAGGTTGGTGATAACCTTGGCTCTAGTGGAAATTACTCATAAAACAGAGTCCGTAGTACTCTAGAATGAGTTTGAGAGTATTAATAGATATGAGCGCGTATTTGTTAGTGAATATAAAATTGTTTTTATATTGTGTTGATTTATCGGTTGAGTGTTTATGGATTCTGGTCAATGTGTGGGACGCCACGTCATCGATAGGGATTTCTAAACTCTTAAACAAGATAAACCGACACAGTATTGTTTTTAAAGTGGGTAAATGAAATAATTTTACCCAAAATTTTATTTTGACATAAAAGAAATATTTTTCAGAAATTATTATATATATTTGGATGATTGGTTGTTAATACTACAATTAAGTAAAAATCTAAATGGAGTGGTATATAACCAAATAGAATTGTCTAAGTATGGTTTAAATAAAAAAATAAAATAAAATATAAAAAAAATTGGATTTAAACCAGAATTTAAGTCTCGGAAGTTTTGAAAAGTGTTTAAATAAATTTGAACAAAAGGGTTTGGGAATTTGAAATCTTGGGAATGTTTGAAATAAAGGCAATAATGGAGTATTGTTTTGGAAAATATTGTTGAATGGAAATTGTTTTGGGAAGAATTTATGAAAGTAAGGAAGCACTGAACTCACTTCAGTCGCTGGAAAATAATCCTGATGATGATGGCCACATCATCCGTATTCATTTTTGAGTTTCTAAAGTGATGGATTGCTACCAGGATAGTTGGTTATGATATTATTTGGGCTTGTTGGGTATACAAGTTGTTTTAGAAATTTCAAAAGGAAAATTTGTTTTGGAAAAACAAGTTTTTGGAATCTGGAGATTTGATTTGAAATACCAAGTGGGTATGTGTAGTTTATCATTTCAAAATGGTTTTGGAAATGAAACCAGGCAATTGAATTCTAAGAAATTCTATTTAAAGAATTTGAAAAGTTTAAATGAATCAACTAGTGAACTTATAAAGAAAAGTTGATATTAATAAAAAGAAATTGGAAATTTTAATCGGCGAATTACAATTTAACTTGAGCGAATGAAAGTGAAGAAAATATATTTGAATTTAACTTGAGATAAGTGAAATAAAATTGAAATTGAAATTGAATTAAATTGGATATAAGTGGAAAGGTAAAATGATTATAATTGTGAAATGAAAATTTATGCCTTAAGCTAGTAAATGTTATATATATAATCTGAAATTGTGGTTATAAGATGAAATGACTCAAATGAGCAATGTAAGCTTTTAAGTAAATAAATAAATGTAAGCTAAGTAATTATTGAATTGGATTAAAATAGAATTAGTGTGAGTTGTAAACAAATCCAATTCAAGCATAGATCTTACTATAAATTAATTCAACAATGAATTGTTAATGTGAATTGAAATTTAAAAATGGATAAAAGAATAAACTAATCGAGTAAATTAGTAAAATAGTTGGGATTTGGATCAAAGGAAAATAAAATCAAAGTATTAAATGGAAGTTGGTTGATTAAAATAAACATAATTTATTGGATGGAATAGTTTGAAGAAAATAAATAATTAAGTAAATTGTGAAGTGGTTATTTAATATATTGGTTGTCGAGTTTAATAAAATGGTTTGAAATCAAACATTAGGAAATGAAAGAAAATGCAACGAAAAGATTGTGAATAAATTAAAATGGAATGGAATCAAGTGTAAATTGAGTTGGAATCAATTTAAATAGTTATAAAGGTTAAGTAATTATTTATTCACATTAATATTGTCGAATTGCACAAGAAAATGGATCGTTTGATGTAAACAGGATTAGATAAATTCTATGAGTTATTAGAAGTGAAACATGATGATTTTGAAATCAATTGGAATGAATATGAGTTTAATTTTCTTAGAATGAATTAATATAAGCGGGTAAGTTGTAAATCACTTAAACTTAATGGAATGGTTTGAAATTGGTTATACGCAATTGTAACAAGTGTCGGAATCTTGTATGTGCTTATGGAAATTATATAACATGGGTTATCTGTGAAATTTATGTGTTTAACTATTGCAAGTAAGTGAAATGTTAATAAATTTGCATATATTTAGTACTTAATGTTTGAATTGAGTAAGTACAGGTACCGGGAAGCCGTTGGGCTGGGTTTGATCTCGCAAAATACAAATTAAATAAGCCGCTTGCTTAAAAATGCTAAATAAAGGTACGCCTATGCAATAAAAATAGGAAATATGAACTGTTTTTTTTCGGACCGTGTGGATCGATGTATATATATTTATATCTCTTGTTAAATTGCAAAAGCTCCTCCATACAATGGAGACTCTGCCAAAAATTTTCGAAAATTTTGGGAGTTAGAATTATTTTTAAATTTTTTACTAACGACAAAGGATTTAAAATTGGTAAGCAAATAGATTTGAAACTGAATATTGAAATCTAATTTAAAATTGTGTATGTAAAGTAAGGTGAAATCAAAGAAATTGTTTGAAGAAACTAAAGGAAGGAAAAGTATGCAAATAAACTTTTGTTGAGATTTTAAATGAATAAGTAAGTGGTAAAAAGAAATGATTAATTAAATATGGGTTGTGATAAGGTGAATGAAATTCAATATGCAAAGTTTGAAGGCAAATTGAATTCAAATGGAATTGTAAAGGCCAAATGAATAGAAATGGTTATAAACTTCAATAGTGAAGTGAAAATAAATTTAAAGGTGTATAAAATATTTATATTAAACTTAAGAAATGAATGGGGAAATTCTTAAGTAAATATAGTATTGAAAAAATTTATTCTAGGTGAATAATTGAATGAAGATTAAAAATAAAAGTTGTGAAATGAGAAAATTGTGGATGGTGAATAAAAATCAAAATAAATGTGAATAAAAGAGAATGGATGTAAATACGTAGGATGTACGTATATTATTTTTATTCGCATAGTAATTTGATCCAGATTCGAGCACAGAATTTCGAGATTGTTATATCGATCCGAGTTAGGATTTTTCACTCGATTTTCGACGGCCAAACCTGGATATGTATTTTGATTAATTTTGGAAATTCTCTAACATAGTTATGTCTATGCGAGGAGAATGACGGTTTCTCATCAGGAAACCTGATCTGAGTCCGCACTAGGAAGTCGGGTGGACGTTACTAGTTCGGAAGTGAAATTGTGTGATCAATCAAGTGATCGAATTTGATATTGCGTATAATGGTATATGTACATCGTACGGGCTTAAATGGAATGAATATTGAAATTTTGTAAGGAATTAAATAAATGATTTTGAATGTTGTGATTGGACATTATTGCTAAGTAGAATATACAGGTATTATGAAGGAAAAGGAAAATTGATTTTGATTTCAGAAGATAAATCTGAATTGCTCGACAAAAAGTTATGTGTTTAAAATCCTGTATGAAATTTGATTGGGTTTTTGATCTAGCCGCTTGCCTTCTGTTTTCTTTTGAAATTTGGGAGCCCGTAGAGGCATTTTGTAGTTATATCTAGCTAGCCGCGCAAAGGAGACGCTGGCGAAAATTTTCGAAAATTTAGGGAGTATGAAAAGTTTTAAGAAATTTTGAAAATTTAAATTGGGTTTTAAATTGAAATTTGAAGGGATGGGTATATGATATTGGTGAGAACGTAATGAAAGAAGTTGGGAAAGTTAGGAATTGTGATTGGATGTTCTTAATAAAAGATTGTTTTGGAAAGTTGATAAAAACTATTTGGTTTTGGGAAAAAGGTAAACGGGTATTGGACCATTCTTCCCAACTAGTAATTTCGGGGATGAAATTCTTTTAAGGGGGGAGGAATGTTACGACCCGGAATTTTTAAGCATTTGAAATTGGAGTATCTAATTGATTTTAAATATTTAAAAGTTAATTTTTAACTTGAATTCAAATATCACCATTTATTTGGTAATTTAACTATTAAATTAAATAAGTTAAAATTGGGTAAAATGTTGAATCTGGAGTTTTAAGCCGGTTAAAAATAGTTTAAAGGCTAACAAAATTTATATTGATAATACTGAGCATAATAGAAGTTTTAAAACTGAATTTAACGTTGATTTGTTCAGTTTTGAAATTTTATCGTTTAAATTGAATTTAAAAATAGCCTTCCAAGACACAGTCTCAGAATTTGACGAAACCAGTTCCATTGGATCCGTAATAGTATTTTATTATCGGATTTCAAATTTTGTTGTGATCGGAGTTGTTGTGTGAGCGTACGATATATAAACGCGCTGAAATTTATATCGAAATTCAATATAATAATTGATCCAAGAAGCTATCTTCTCCATATGATCGAATTAGGACTCGAAACCTTTTCCATTGCGTTCGGAATAGGTGTATAACATAATAAACGCCTAGCGACACGCCTCGATAGGGTGTCAAGATTTTAAGCTTTGAATTCAAGACAATTTAAATTTAAAATTTGAATTTAATATTTATATATACCCTAATCAACTCAGCCGAAATCCCCTTCCCATCAGTTGCCTTTCTTTCACCATCACGCCTTTTCTCCTCAGCAGCTTTTGTTCCCTCTGTAATCACTGCAGCTCATCTGCTACACGCAAAATCACCTCCACGCAGACATTGCTTTTCCTTTATTTCATTTCAATACTGATACTCTACGTTTTATAAATCAATCAAGACAACAATGGCCAAGCAAAATCAGTTCGATCTCTTAAAAAAATGGTCGAGGTCTTTCTCCTATCCTCCTCTTTCCTCTGAAATTCAAATCGAATTCGCAGTAAAAAGAAACGGCGATCGTTCCTCAATCAAATAAAAATAAACAAATGCAATCGAAGTCGATTTCGGTTCGACGCTGGGTACGAGCACTCAAAGGAGTCGGCATCCATCGCGAGTTGCGTGGCGTGCTACGGCAAGGTTTCAATCTCGTGCTTGACGCCGTGTGCAAGGCATGCGACGAGGTGGCTGCAAGCGACTAGTAGGGTTATGGAACCGATTGGGCGAAGTGGCGACGCGATTTCTGGGAAAGCTCAAGATTAGGGCTTCGGTTCATAGGATCTCGATCTGAGTGCAACTGAGCCGTGGGTCATGAGCCTTTCAGGTAAAGTCGATAAGAATGGTCTACGGGCTACGATGGTGGTTCGAGCGTGGCGACGTTTTGAGGTCTAATACTATAAAGAGAACAAGTCGGAATTGGATCAGATTGCATATTTAAAATCAAAGGTGAGTTAATATCACTCATCTGGTTGCTATTTAAATTTAAAAAGAGTTAAATTTAAATAATTGGTTGATTGATTGATTTGATTGGATGTGTTATATTATATATAGTAGTATATATAGTATATCTTGGAATGATTGATTTCCCGCATTATATAGCGGATGAGACCCTATGCGCCGCATAATAGCAGAAGATATTATAAATAAACCCATATACCGCGATATTCCACCCTGAAGTGGAATTGGTATTTTATATTGTACTAACGTCTGTGGATGTAGGGAAAACAGGTTGGAGGGATCCAACTGGATTCCTCAACATTTATTTAAATTATTTAATATTCTCTGTTGTGATTATTTGATATTCTATGATGAATTATATTGGAATATTGAATGCTATGGTTTGATTGAAAATATTTGGGCATAATGAGTTACCAAAGATATATAAATTGGATTTTTGGAAAGACAATAAAAGAGTGGAGTTTTAAGTAAAATAATTATAATAAATTTGAATAAATTAAGAATGAATTGAAAAGGAATGATGTGTAAATAAGATACTAATAAATAAAATAATTTCAAGTATGGAAAAAGATTTTGAATAAATAGAAATGAATGTATTGTAAATTTAAATGATATCAATTAAAGGAATAAAGAATTATTTTAAAATTCAAAGTTTAAATTATTTAAAGGAATAAAGAAGTAATTAGAGAAATCTAAAATTGGTATTTCCAGTTAAAAGTATATTAAATCATAAGTAAGGAATAAAATCTAAAATTAATGTGTTTTGGAATAAATGAAGTAAATTGGAAATCAATTTGAAATTTGATTTAAGTGTGTGAAATTGGAATTTTAAAGGAAATCAGACTTTGGGAATTTATAAACTAGGTTTATAAAAGTAAAGTAAAATATATCAGTGTATATCTGGAAAAAAATTCAAAGTGGGAATTTATTAAAGAAATGGAAATTTTGTTTAAAAATAAACATTGATTTATTTTTAAAGGGATGTAAAGAGAATTATATTTCCCTGGATAGCCAAGTACGATTTCAAAGTAAATTTTTAAATATAAGTTAAAAGTGTTAATGTTGTTTTAAAAAGCATGTTTTAGGAAATTTATTATTTCTAAATATTTAAATTCTAAAGTAAATATTTTTCAAATCTATTATCGTAATAATTATTTAAAAGGTGACTTAGTGTAACGACCCGTATTTCACGTGTCGATAAATCGTAGGATTTGCAGGTCGTTAGTGTTGTTTGTGTTGCCTTTAGCTTGAGTCGTTTAGGAGTTGACCCGAGTGCTAGTAATGAGTCGTGACCGACTCATAGGGGACCGACTCAAGGAGGGGTAGCGGTTTAAAGTGTTAGCCGAGTTAAGGCTTGAGTCGTAACCGACTCATAGGATAGGTCGTGTGTGGGTTGCGACTCATAGAAGGCCGACTCATAAGGGACGACTTAAGATAGGCGAGTCAGTGGTGTTGCCGACTTATAGGGAGAACGACTCAAGGGGTTAAGGTTTAGGTCGTGGGTAGTTAAGTCGGCAGGGTGTTGTCTCGTGAGGAGGATGAGTCGTTACCGGGTTAACGACTCATAGGAGTTACCGGGTTATAGCTTAAGTCGTGGGCGAGTTAGTGGCTTAAGGCTTGGCAGTGTGTTGATGAGTCGGTGAGGCCATAGGTCGTGAGTCGGCTAGGAGTTAAGTCGGCACTCGTATTGAGTCGTAAGTCGGCTAGGTGTTTTGTGCAGGCAGTGAGTTAGGTCGTGGAGTCTTGAGTCGTGTGTCGGTAGGTGTTGAGTTGGCCTGGGTTGTTGAGTCGTGTGAGTGGCTTGTGTTAGGTCGGCATAGTATGAGTCGTGAACGACTCATGATAGGTCGTGACCGACTCAGGGGCGACGACTCATGGTAGTTCCAGCCTATAAATAGAGGGGTTTGGCTCACTTTTTGGCACCGGTTTTTGAAGCAACGAAGTGCTGCCATTTTGAAGACTCGACTACAACATTTCTTCATCTTCTTTTCTCTATTCCAATCTAATTCTAACATCCATCCAAGATCAAAGATTTAGATTGAAGATTCAAGTGCCAAAGTTGAAGATCTTCATCCGTTTGAGCTAGATTTCATCGATTGAGGCGAGATATTGCCAGATCAAGCTTTGATCTCCGCTGTCCAGATCTGAAGTGTTTAGTTTTCATAGTGCTTGGGTGATTTGGTGAGTGGTAGTTATCTCTCACGCGGATCCAAGGGAGTATATTGGATTGGTGGCTTGTTTTAGTGTTAAAGTTAGAGATTTCATGCATGTTTCTTAGATCTAAGTCTAGATCCATTGTTTCCAAAGACGTTTACTTATGCAAGTTTGTTTAACAAGTATTAGAGACAAAACCCATGTTTTATATTTGATAGATCTATGCTAAAAACCATGATATCACATATGTTGGACTTTTGCTCATTTATTTACGAAATTGCCATTATAGTTGATATTTCTTGTTAAATCTTGTTTGAATGTTTGATTGGTTGTATTAATGATTGATTGATTGAATGTATGATAGATTTGATTGTTTCAAATTAGCTTGTAGTTGATTTGGAACAAGATGGTTGGAGATGATTCAAAAGCTAAGCGGAAAGGCTCTTGAATAGTGAAAGCTGCCTGTAGCATATGAAGCGGATATGGAAGCTCATATGGATGGATTCGAGGATGTGGGATCTTGCCATGATGCGAGAAGGCAAAGCATGATTGAGATGGGACTTTGCTATGATGTGATGAGGCAAGGCTTATGTTGGGATGGGACGGGTCATGATGACGTTCCAAGATAAGAGACTTTGCTATGATGTGATGAGGCAAGACATATGTTGTGATGGGGCGGGTCACGATGACGTTCCAAGCACGGGTCATGATGACGTGCAAAGCTGTAACTCGGTGATGTGGTCCGGGTTGGGGTGGATAATGGTTAGCTTGAGAGGGGCTTGAGCTAGTATGGAAATAGTCGTCAAGGAGGATGACTAGGAGGCTAAGATCTCATCGTTGTTGAAGATTCTAGCATACTCAAAGCAAGGGTACGTTGGAACGGGTCACGATGACGTTCCAAGCATGGGTCACGATGACGTGCTAGTACTCTGGGCTGATGCGTTCGGCTTAGGCACGGGTCACGATGACGTGCGGAGTTATGTCTAGACCGGGGTTACCATTAGCCCTTGACAGGTGGTCATTCAACTAACGGTGAAATCAAGGCAAAGTTAACAGTGATAGCCAGAGTCATGGATGTTTGGTTGTATCATCATTCGAACTCAAGAGCGGTGTTTTCTGGGTGCTTATCTGATTTTGGTTTAGGCCTCGGGGGTTTGTATTTGGAAAACATCGTCCTTGACTCGAGTGATTATTGTTTTACTTTAGTTACCGGTTATGCTATGATTGCTTCTCCTTAGTGTGTGTCTGGGGCTATCACTGTAGAAAGAGGTGGAGTGGGATGGTTTGGTTCCTAGTCCTTTTATCCCTTATGCTCTTTTGGTATGTTTGATTGTTAATTTACTGCTCACTAAGACTTTGTCTGACTCAAGGTTTTATGTCTCCTCTTATTACCTTGGGCTGTTCATCCATGTTTGGGATGGGCAGACTAGGTAGCAGGTGACAGGTGCTGTGCTTGGAGTTCTACGCTGAAGATGACGAAGACGAGCAGAAGGCTTTGCATATTAGTTTTCTTACTATATGTACTGGGTATCCGCTGCTATATTTGGTTGAGCGATTTGTAGTGAGGCTTTCATGTATAGATTTGTGTGGATGATTGTATAAAACTACTTTGATGCTTATATGATGATGTTCTGTTCTATGGAGCTTCACTATATTATATTTCTCTATTGTATTTTATCCATGCGCTGTGAGTTATGCGTTAGAGATTCTTTTGTTTTGTTTTACCCTGACTATCGTCCATGGCTGCCTGGCACACCTTTCAGCGCATTATTTCCTTGTTTTGGCGCAGGAGTCATGGGCGGTCGTCACATTTGGTATCAGAGCTTTGGTTAATCGATTTTAGCCAACGCTCGCAGACGTAACTACGTATGAGAGACGTAATTGTATTTTGATGGATGATTACTATATATAATATAGTAGCTTAGAAGGATTTGAACTCCTTATGCAGTTGTTTCTTAAGGTGTTCTAATCATTCCTTTTTACAGATATTAAGGATGGGTCGAAGTGAGAGACAAGCTGCGAGGGATAGCCGTGCTGCTAGAGAAGCTGTTGATTATGCTCCTATGTTTGAGGCCATGATGACTTCAATCATGAGGAGAATACCAGCTTCAGGATCATCTGTGGATGTGGGAGTTCAGGTCCAAGCTCCAAGACCAGTGGATTTTGCCAAGCTCTGTAAGGATTATACTGCTCTTGGAGGGAAGGTTTACTTAGGGACGGAATCGACTATTGAAGTGCAGAGATGGATTGATGCTTGCCGAAGGATCCTTGGTGACTTGGGGATTGAGGATGCAACCAAGAGGAAGCTTGCATCAAGACAGCTTCAGGGAAGAGCTGCTGATTGGTGGAATTCTATCACCATAGATACACCAGAAGAAGAGATTACTTGGGAACAATTCCAAGTTAGATTTGAAGCTAAGTTCATCTCTACTGCTCAGAAATCGGTCTTGTTTAAGAGGTTTGTGGAGCTCAAGCAGGGTGGGAGGCCTGTTCTTGAGTATATTTCTGAGTTCGAAGCTTTGTCTAAGTATGCCAGATCATATATTGATTCTCCCTACCAGAAGAATGAAAAGTTTGTAACTGGTCTGGATGCTTATCTTGGGAGTCAGTTGGTGGATCATCTGGACGATCCATTTGAAAAGCTTGTGGAGAAAGCTCTTAGGCATGAGAGTTTATTCCCTAAGGAAAGTTCTGTTGTTGCTGTAACCAGGGAAGGATCTAAACCACAGCAGGGTGGAAATAGGAAGAGGAAGCAGCAGCAACAGAAAGGTAAGGATGGCCAGAAGAAGCCGAGAGGTGAAGTGACCTGCTACAACTGCCGACAGAAGGGTCATCTCTCCCGGGATTGCAAGAACCCAAAGGTGCAGTTGAAGTGCCACAACTGTGATAAGCTGGGACATATCAAGAAGGACTGTCCAGAACCAAGGAAAGATAGGCAGGTTGTGCAAGCCTATGCTTTGGGGGCTGTTCCATCATCTTCAAAAGCTCCTACTGCTGAAGAAAAGGGGAAGAGTGTGGTGGTTCAAGGTACTCTTTCCATTTGTGGTGTTCCAGTTAGAGTGTTGTTTGATACTGGAGCGTCGCATTCTTTTGTTTGTGATGATCTGGTAGGCCGGTTAGGTATGAAACCGGATATTGTTGATAGGCCATTGGTGGTGACTAATCCTGTTGGGGGTTCGTCATGTTTGTGTATGATATGCCATGGTCTAGTTGTGTCGAGTCATGATTGCTCGTTTGTTTGTGATTGTTTTGTTCTGAACTTTGCGGGGTTCGGAATTATTTTGGGTATGGACTGGCTTAGGAAGTATGCGACAAGGATTGATTGTGAGAGGCTTGAGGTGACAGTCGGGAATGTGGAAGGGCGAAAGGTTGTGATACGATGTAAGCATGAGGAAGGCGTCTTCATGAGCTTCATGTATTCGCTGGTTATTCCACGGAATGGACTGTCATCGGTGCCTATTGTGAATGGATTTGATGATGTCTTTGACGAAGTCAAAGGGTTACCGCCGCATAGGGAGATCGAGTTTCGTATCGATCTAGTTGAGGGAGCCAGACCTATTGTGATGCCTCTTAGGCGGATGGCGCCTAGGGAGCAGCTAGAGTTGAGGGTGCAGGTTGATGACCTTTTGCGGAAAGGATTCATTCGGCGTAGTGTGTCCGAATGGGGTGCACCAGTTGTGTTCGCAACCAAAGCGGATGGATCGTTGAGGTTGTGTGTTGATTATCGTGAGCTGAATAAGGTGACTAAGAAGAACAAGTATCCATTGCCGAGAATAGATGACTTGTTTGATCAGCTTCACGAGGCTAAGGTGTTTTCTCAGATGGATTTGGCAACGGGATTCCACCAGTTGAGAGTGGCAAAGGATAGTGTGCCGAAGACTGCTTTCAGGACACCATCCGGGTTTTATGAGTGGCTGGTAATGCCGTTTGGATTGACTAACGCGCCAGCATATTTTGTGGATCTTATGAATAGAGTGTTCAGAGATCAGTTGAATAAGTTCGTACTTGTGTTCGTGGATGATATTTTGGTTTATTCCAGAACTGAGGAAGAGCACAAGACGCACTTGAGAATTGTTTTGGAAATCTTGCGGAAACATCAGCTAAAGGCTAAGTTTTCGAAGTGTCACTTCTGGAAGAATGAAGTAAGGTTCTTAGGCCATGTTATTTCTGGAAATGGAATAGCGGTTGACCCCGCTAAGGTGGCAGCGATCCAGGATTGGGTTAGACCTAAGAATGCATCTGATGTGAGAAGTTTTCTTGGATTAGCAGGATATTATCGTCGGTTTATCAAAGACTTTTCCAAGATAGCTGCACCGTTGACAGGATTGACAAAGAAGAACCAGGTGTTCAGATGGGATGATAAGTGTGAGCAAGCTTTTGTAATCCTGAAAGAGCGACTGACGAGTGCTCCTGTTTTGACTATTCCAAGTGGGAATGATGAGATGGTGGTTTACACCGATGCATGTGGCACTGGACTAGGAGCGGTGCTAATGCAGAAGGATAAAGTTGTTGCGTATGCTAGTCGACAACTGAAGCCGCATGAAAGGAATTATCCGACTCATGATTTGGAGTTAGCGGCGATTGTGTTTGCTTTGAAGATGTGGAGACATTACTTATTGGGAGTTAGATTCGAGTTGTTTACAGATCATAAGTCGTTGAAGTATCTGTTCTCCCAAAAGGATTTGAATCTTCGACAGCAAAGGTGGCTAGAGTTCTTAGCATCGTATGATTTTGGTATAGCCTATACTCCGGGGAAAGGTAACGCAGTGGCTGATGCGTTAAGTCGAAGACATGCAGGATTGGGAGCCATGTTTTCAGAATGGAAGAGTCTCGAGTATTTGGCTGAGTTTGATTTCAGGCCTAGATGTGAATTGGAACCTGAGATGTTGGCAAACTTATCGATAAGGCCTACTCTTGTGGAAAGAATTGGCGAGAGCCAAAGGAGAGATGATAAGCTTGTCAAGATTATCCGTGATTTGGAATCCGGATTGGACCCAGAGAAGGATAAAGGATTCGAGGTCGATCGAGAGGGTTGGCTTCGAAAGCAAGGACGATTGGTTGTTCCTGATGAAGATGGATTGAGAGATGAAGTTCTGAGGGAAAGTCATCACTCGAAGTTGATGATTCATCCAGGTGGGAATAAGATGTATCGGGATATGAAGAGAGTTTACTACTGGGAAGGTATGAAGAAGGATGTTGGAAATTTTATTTCCAAGTGTATGAACTGCCAGTTGGTAAAAGCTGAGCAGAAGAAGCCCAGTGGATTGCTTCAGCCATTAGAGGTTCCTACATGGAAGTGGGAGCAAGTGTCGATGGATTTTATCGATGGTCTACCTAGGACAAGAGCGGGAAATGAAGGGATTTGGGTTATTGTAGATCGTTTGACTAAAAGTGCAAGATTCATTCCTGTTCGATCAACTAGGACTGCATCGAAGTTGGCTGAACTGTATGTGAAGTGGATACTTCGTTTCCATGGTGTTCCGAAGAGTATAGTGAGCGATCGAGACCCATTGTTCACTAGTAGATTTTGGAAGAGCTTCAAGGAAGTTTTGGGAACTGAGTTGTGTTTGAGTACAGCTTATCACCCTCAAACAGATGGTCAAACTGAGAGAGTCAACCGAGTTTTGGAAGATCTTCTTAGAGCATGTGTTTTGGACTTCGGAGGATCATGGGAAGATCATCTTCATTTGGTGGAGTTTGCTTATAATAACAGTTATCAGTCGAGTATTGGTATGGCACCATATGAGGCATTATATGGAAGACCGTGTAACTCTCCGACATGTTGGTTGGAAACTGGAGAAAAGCTGATACTTGGGCCAGAGATGATTCGACAGACTTCGGATGATATAGAGATCATTCGGCAAAGAATGAAGGCAGCCCAGGATCGTCAGAAAAGTTATGCCGATAACCGTCGAAAGGATTTGGAATTCGACGTAGGTGATATGGTTTTTGTGAAGATTTCTCCATTGAAGAATGTTATTAGATTCGGGAAGAAAGGGAAATTGACTCCTAGATTTGTTGGACCATTTCCGATTATCGAGCGAATTGGAAAGCTCGCTTATAGATTGGAGTTACCGGAAAAGATGGCGGGTGTGCACAATGTTTTTCATGTATCTTATCTACGGAAGTATGTGCATGACCCGAGTACGGTGATTTCTGCTGATAGCTGTGAAGACTTAGAGGTTGATCCCGTGGGTACGAGACCTCGTGAGCCGCTTCGTATTGTTGAAACCGATACGAAACAGCTTAGGAGGAAGACGATTACGTTGCTCAAGGTACAATGGAGTGATGATGTTAACGACTGTACATGGGAGGAGGAAGAGAGGATGAAGGCAGCTCATCCCGGACTCTTCGAGGTATGGCCCTAAAGTGTCGTGACATCTCATGAATTTGTAGCTTGTTCTAAGTCTTAGAATTCTGCATGCTAGGATAGAATTGGATGCATGGTTTGTTGATTGCTATGGATGGTAGGCATGCGGAATAATTGTGATTGCTGTTGTTTGCTTGGAATTTCGGGGGCGAAATTCCTAAGGGGGAGAGAATGTAACGACCCGTATTTCACGTGTCGATAAATCGTAGGATTTGCAGGTCGTTAGTGTTGTTTGTGTTGCCTTTAGCTTGAGTCGTTTAGGAGTTGACCCGAGTGCTAGTAATGAGTCGTGACCGACTCATAGGGGACCGACTCAAGGAGGGGTAGCGGTTTAAAGTGTTAGCCGAGTTAAGGCTTGAGTCGTAACCGACTCATAGGATAGGTCGTGTGTGGGTTGCGACTCATAGAAGGCCGACTCATAAGGGACGACTTAAGATAGGCGAGTCAGTGGTGTTGCCGACTTATAGGGAGAACGACTCAAGGGGTTAAGGTTTAGGTCGTGGGTAGTTAAGTCGGCAGGGTGTTGTCTCGTGAGGAGGATGAGTCGTTACCGGGTTAACGACTCATAGGAGTTACCGGGTTATAGCTTAAGTCATGGGCGAGTTAGTGGCTTAAGGCTTGGCAGTGTGTTGATGAGTCGGTGAGGCCATAGGTCGTGAGTCGGCTAGGAGTTAAGTCGGCACTCGTATTGAGTCGTAAGTCGGCTAGGTGTTTTGTGCAGGCAGTGAGTTAGGTCGTGGAGTCTTGAGTCGTGTGTCGGTAGGTGTTGAGTTGGCCTGGGTTGTTGAGTCGTGTGAGTGGCTTGGGTTAGGTCGGCATAGTATGAGTCGTGAACGACTCATGATAGGTCGTGACCGACTCAGGGGCGACGACTCATGGTAGTTCCAGCCTATAAATAGAGGGGTTTGGCTCACTTTTTGGCACCGGTTTTTGAAGCAACGAAGTGCTGCCATTTTGAAGACTCGACTACAACATTTCTTCACCTTCTTTTCTCTATTCCAATCTAATTCTAACATCCATCCAAGATCAAAGATTTAGATTGAAGATTCAAGTGCCAAAGTTGAAGATCTTCATCCGTTTGAGCTAGATTTCATCGATTGAGGCGAGATATTGCCGGATCAAGCTTTGATCTCCGCTGTCCAGATCTGAAGTGTTTAGTTTTCATAGTGTTTGGGTGATTTGGTGAGTGGTAGTTATCTCTCACGCGGATCCAACGGAGTATATTGGATTGGTGGCTTGTTTTAGTGTTAAAGTTAGAGATTTCATGCATGTTTCTTAGATCTAAGTCTAGATCCATTGTTTCCAAAGACGTTTACTTATGCAAGTTTGTTTAACAAGTATTAGAGACAAAACCCATGTTTTATATTTGATAGATCTATGCTAAAAACCATGATATCACATATGTTGGACTTTTGCTCATTTATTTACGAAATTGCCATTATAGTTGATATTGCTTGTTAAATCTTGTTTGAATGTTTGATTGGTTGTATTAATGATTGATTGATTGAATGTATGATAGATTTGATTGTTTCAAATTAGCTTGTAGTTGATTTGGAACAAGATGGTTGGAGATGATTCAAAAGCTAAGCGGAAAGGCTCTTGAATAGTGAAAGCTGCCTGTAGCATATGAAGCGGATATGGAAGCTCATATGGATGGATTCGAGGATGTGGGATCTTGCCATGATGCGAGAAGGCAAAGCATGATTGAGATGGGACTTTGCTATGATGTGATGAGGCAAGGCTTATGTTGGGATGGGACGGGTCATGATGACGTTCCAAGATAAGAGACTTTGCTATGATGTGATGAGGCAAGACATATGTTGTGATGGGGCGGGTCACGATGATGTTCCAAGCACGGGTCATGATGACGTGCAAAGCTGTAACTCGGTGATGCGGTCCGGGTTGGGGTGGATAATGGTTAGCTTGAGAGGCGCTTGACCTAGTATGGAAATAGTCGTCAAGGAGGATGACTAGGAGGCTAAGATCTCATCGTTGTTGAAGGTTCTAGCATACTCAAAGCAAGGGTACGTTGGAACGGGTCACGATGACGTTCCAAGCATGGGTCACGATGACGTGCTAGTACTCTGGGCTGATGCGTTCGGCTTAGGCACGGGTCACGATGACGTGCGGAGTTATGTCTAGACCGGGGTTACCATTAGCCCTTGACAGGTGGTCATTCAACTAACGGTGAAATCAAGGCAAAGTTAACAGTGATAGCCAGAGTCATGGATGTTTGGTTGTATCATCATTCGGACTCAAGAGCGGTGTTTTCTGGGTGCTTATCTGATCTTGGTTTAGGCCTTGGGGGTTTGTATTTGGAAAACATCGTCCTTGACTCGAGTGATTATTGTTTTACTTTAGTTACCGGTTATGCTATGATTGCTTCTCCTTAGTGTGTGTCTGGGGCTATCACTGTAGAAAGAGGTGGAGTGGGATGGTTTGGTTCCTATTCCTTTTATCCCTTATGCTCTTTTGGTATGTTTGATTGTTAATTTACTGCTCACTAAGACTTTGTCTGACTCAAGGTTTTATGTCTCCTCTTATTACCTTGGGCTGTTCATCCATGTTTGGGATGGGCAGACTAGGTAGCAGGTGACAGGTGCTGTGCTAGGAGTTCTACGCTGAAGATGACGAAGACGAGCAGAAGGCTTCGCATATTAGTTTTCTTACTATATGTACTGGGTATCCGCTGCTATATTTGGTTGAGCGATTTGTAGTGAGGCTTTCATGTATAGATTTGTGTGGATGATTGTATGAAACTACTTTGATGCTTATATGATGATGTTCTGTTCTATGGAGCTTCACTATATTATATTTCTCTATTGTATTTTATCCATGCGCTGTGAGTTATGCGTTAGAGATTCTTTTGTTTTGTTTTACCCTGACTATCGTCCATGGCTGCCTGGCACACCTTTCAGCGCATTATTTCCTTGTTTTGGCGCAGGAGTCATGGGCGGTCGTCACACTTAGTATTTTGTTTTAAAAAGTGAAAACCAAGTTTTATACTTTATAAAGTAACCTAATTTTCAAATATTCATTAGTATATATTTTTAATAAATTATTGAAGTAGTTTTTAAAATAAAGGTTTTAAAGTATATTTCAAAGTAAAGCGTTTTAAATTATTTTAAATATCTAAAGTTTTATGCTTGGTGATTTCGGTAGAAATAGAAAATACTTAGAATTTATTCTGAGAAAGGAAGATAGTTTGAAACTGTTTTCAAAAGGGTTTGAAAAGTGGAAATATATCTTGTGAAGATATTTTTGGGATAAATAAATAATTTGGGAGATTATTTATTGGTTAATGGTTGTTTGTGAATATTAATTGATAGTTAAATCACGGATTATCAATATTGGCCAAATGCGCTGATCGTTTCGAAGAGACCGAGATCGGGATTAATTTCTCGAAAACCACTTCGATCTGGTTTGTACGTTTCTTGGGAAACGAGTTTGGATTCAAAGTTGGAGCAGTGAAGTGCAAGGGCTAGTCGGTAGTAATCCTGAGGATATTTCCAAAATGGATGTAGTAGGAATAGTGCCTTCGGTTCCGTTCGAACCTGGGATGGACTTGTGTGGATGAATGCTTTTGGAACATCGTCAGGTGGACGATGGGCATTCTAAGGGATATTTTCTAAAGGTAACGCTTAGCCTCAAGCCTCATCAGCCGGGAATGACTGAAAATCAGTGGTTATGCAGCAAAGCTAGATGGGTAGCACCCATTCAAGGTGAAGTCATCCCTGTCTTGATGTCCCTTTTTATTTCGGCATAGTGGTGCGGTTGCTGATCCCAACCGTGGGGTGATCTTACTCGGAACTGTCCAGTAAGGAATGGTTCCGGTCTTGTGTAATTAATTATAGTTAATTAATTTGTGAAGTAATTAAAGATTAATTACTGTTTTTTGTTAA
The DNA here is from genome assembly GCA_030765085.1 of Allium cepa. Taxonomy (NCBI): domain Eukaryota; kingdom Viridiplantae; phylum Streptophyta; class Magnoliopsida; order Asparagales; family Amaryllidaceae; genus Allium; species Allium cepa. The sequence continues at coordinate 906,043,505 of CM060938.1, read as the reverse complement.
GAATAATTAATTTGTGTAATTTATTAAAGATAATTACTTGAATGTAATTGAAGGATAATTAATCCAGGGTGATTAATTAAGATGGATAATTAAGGGATGATTAATTAATTGATTTGAAATCAATTAATGTCAAGTGAAGGAATCTAAGTGATTGAGGTTAGTAATTCAATTAGAAGTGATTAAATTTATTTTCGAAGTGATCAAGTCTGTTTATGGATGATTGAATGGTATCGGATGCCTTGAATGAGTTGGTATCTCTGATATGAAATATTTTGTAGTATCATATGTTTGGATTTTAACGATCCAGAATTTCTGTCAATTAAAATTTGTATATTTAATTGATTTTAAATATTAACATGTGAAATTAAACAGTCAAATAAATTATATTTTGAATATCTAGATTTAATTGGACAATAGAATCGATAATTTAATATTTGAAAATACAGAAATAATTGATAATTGGGTTTAATGTGATTAAAAATGATTTATAAAGTTGTACTAAATCATATTGGAGTTAGAATGATGTTATAGAACTTTTAAAATTGAATTAAAAATTAATTTGTGAAAATGAATATTTTAATATTTAATTGACGAGTTAAAATAACCATTTTTCGAACAGTCTCGGATTTCTATGAAACCAGTTTCATCGGATCCATAATGTTATATTATTATAAGATTTCAAATTTTGTGTCAATCAAATTTACGGTTTGTCCGAGGCAAGCCAAAACGCGTAGAAATTGGTTTAATCGATTTAATATTAATTTGAACGTTTATTTCTGTAACTCGCACATATGATCGAATTAGCCTCCGAAACACGTTCCATTGTATTCGGAACGCGGGGTAAACCCTAGAAACGTCAGCCGGCATGCTTCGTTTGGAGTTTGAAAAATCTCGGATGAATAGTGTTTTGGCTATTTTCTATAAAAGGACCTTATTCCCTTCATTTTTCACAAAATCTCTCTCTTCCATGTTTCAGCCGGCCCTAATTATTCAATGGCCAGAAATTCATTCCCTTTCCCCTCCGATTCCTCACAATCACTTCGTTTTCACGCTCCGGCTTCTACACGAAAGTTGGAGAGCTCATCGAGCACTACGAGTTCAACAGTGGAGATTTGAAACGGCGTTGTGTAGAGGCCACAACTTGCCCACGTTCGTGCAGCAGTTCGAAAGGGATATCTCGATCGTGGAACGTTTTTTGGGGGTCGGTCTATGGCCGTGAGTGAGGAGTGGTATGGCATACGTAATGGAGGTTGCTGATCATCGCGTAGATGATCGGAGAGGGCTCGAAAAGTTAGGGAAAATGACGAGTAGATGGGTTCGACTGAACGCAAATCACCTGGAAGAAGAAGAGAGAAAAATGTGACCTGATGTAGCAAAAGAAACGAACGGCCCAGATTTGGAAATAAGGTTTAAAAATAAATAAAATGTGTGAAATTAGTTATATTAAAATTCGTACAGTGTTTAAACTATCATAACTCTTTCATACGAGGTCGAAAAATAACGAAACGAATTGCGTTGGGTTCATTTTGTCGAGCACTATGCAATGGAGCGGGATTGGGATTAATTGGAGTTAGTGAAGATTTTGGGTAAAATTAAACGCACGTTCAATTCTTTTTAAAATAAAACACTGAAACTATTATTGGAAATAAAGTGAGAACTTCTCACTCAATAGAATCTGTTTCGATTTAAATTTTAAATAATTAGATTTAAAATTGCTTGATTGTGCTGATTTGTATGCTTAGATGATAAATTGCTATCTGTTGTATTTAAATAGACCATATACGCCGTATATTAAGCGGAGGTTATTTATTAAAATATATACCGTGATATTTCATCTTGAAGTGGAATTGGTATTATATATGTACTTGGAGTTGATTTCTCGCATTATATAGCGGATGAGACCCTATTGCGCCGTATAATAGAAGATAATATTTTATAAATCCTATATACCGCGATATTCTGTTTTGAAACGGAATTGGTGTTGTGCTAATGTCTGTGGATGTAGGGAAACACGTTGGAGGGATCCAACTGGATTCCTCACCCGTATTGATTTATTTACAAATATTGTTACATACTCTGTTATCATATTGATATGTGATGTTTGGATGCCGTGATTGATTATTTGGTGTTGTTGCATCATTAGCCCTATTTTGAAGTTTTAAAAATGTTAAAGGAACGATTTCTAATTTGAAAAGGATTTTAAAGTGATTTTTGAAAGTATATGTTTTATTAAAATTTTGGAATTGATTCATTTTAAATAAATAAATGTTATAAAAATTATGACTTTTGAGAAATATAGTTGAAAATTGATTTTTGGAAATAAGGAGTTAATGATTTTACAAAAATGTTTTAAATTGAGATTTTTGAATTTACTATAAAAGCTTATATATAAGATTTATAAAATTGGATTTTTATAAATCAAAGTGATTAAATTATAAAGGAGTTTTGAAAATCGTTTTAAAATAATAATATAAATGGATTTATAAAAGGATAAAATCTACGATTTGTGAAGTTATAAAAAAATAAGGAATTTGCTTATAATTTTGATTTTGGCATGTAAATGGACTATGGACAGAATTTGTTAATAAAGTGATTTCATAAGTTGAAGTTGTTATAATATATAAATGTGAATTTATAAACGTTGTTTTATAAATCCGAAACTGACTTATTTTGATAAGTCAATTATTATAGATTATTAAAGGAGATTTTCCACGATTTTGGATAGTGGATAATCCTTTGGAATAAAATGTGTAGAAATGATGAAATTGGTTAACGAAGTATATTCACGATTTTGGACAGTGAATAATATATATTAAAGAAATGTTTTGGGGAAGTGATATTTTAAAAAGAATTAAAACGATTTAAAGTTGTTTTAAAAATGTGTTAAGTATCGGAACCATAGATTTCAACATTCATTGTTGAAATAGACGTTTTCGAGAAATAAGGAAAAGATGGACTATAACACTGTTGTTATAGTAAATGATTTTCGAAAGGATATGTTTTTATATATATATATTACTTGGATTTATATATCTATCTTAATTTTGAATCCCTATACTAGTGAATTTGGGTTGTCGTAACGATGTTTTACGCAACATTCGTTTTGACTCAAATAAATGTGTTTGAAGAAGATGTTTTCCTTAAAGAATAAAATATATACTTAATTGTGATTTAAGTATATCGAATATTTTCCAAATGTTGAAAATAAATAGATTTGTGAATTACTTATTATTAAATAAGTATGGAAATGTTTTTCCAATATAAAGTGAAATGTTTGAGATTATATTTTTTAAAGATAAATTGAAAATGTGATTTAAAATTTGTTTTCAAACGGTTAAAGTGTGGAAAAATATATCTTGTAAAGATATTTTTGGAAAATAAATAATTTGGGAAATAATTTGGAATATGGTAATGTTGTGCATATCTATTGATAGTTAAATAACCGACTACCAATATTTACCTTTAAATGGGTATTTGTTGTGATTTTCTTGAATTTGAATGCTACACTTATTTTTAGTATTGCGCTCGTTATTAGGTTTAGCCGGGAGAGGACCTTTGTGTCATAAATCCCATTTCGAATAGTGATACGACGTATATGGATAGCATTGAAGACCGGTGGTGAAGACCCGATATTTGCGAGAACGATAGGATGACCTATCGATTGTCTCTGCACCGTTAGCTATGGTATGGAGATTTCCTTTGTGATGGGAAGTTCGATCGGGATTGTGAATACCCGGATTGCAAGGACTTCTTTGGAAGTGCCTTCGGTTTCGTTCGAACCCGGAACAGACTTGTATGGTTACATGTCCGACATTACGTTTTGAGATATAAAGCAGATTTCTTTCAAATACATTTCTCTTGGTGGCGGAGAATTTATTCTCTTAGATTAACACCCTTCTCTGAGACGTACGACCTCAGAGGTTATGTAATTGAAGGTTATCAGCAATATACTTTCAATTTGGTAATGTGGCATGCTGAGTGCTGTTGTGTGAAGATCATTCATTGATCATTTGTTGAACAAAGCATGGCTTGGTGCCAAAGCGTAGCTTTGTGGACGAGACTGCATCAGGACCTCACTCCCCAGAAATGGTCAAAACAGGAAAGATGCGGCAAGGTTATGAGGGTCGCGCCCTTTAGGGTATGTCATTGCCTTCTGGAAAAGGGTGGTGTCAGGTATGGAGTCCTGATATTTAACCTATGTGGTTGCTCCAATCTCATTTACTGTGTGGTTGTTGCTTTGTGGATAGAGGTATCTCGAATAAAGGTCCCAAAGGACCGGGGGATGGCATACTCGAGTAGTAGTTACCTAGTTATAGAGGTAGCCCGGCCTTGTGTTGGCAGAGATCCGGTTAGGTTCTCAGGACGTCCCGCCAGAGACGATCCCAAGTGGCAGTAGGAAGTTCCTTAGCCTGACCATTTGTTGGAAAATCAAAAGAAACAATACGAGCCCTTTACGGTTTTAGTTGTATTACCTGCCATGAAATGTGGCGACAACCTGCTATTGAACATGGTGACTATAGTAGGCATACGATACTGGTCGTATGTTGGCTAAGATTTATATTGTACTTTCGAAGTGTTTTTCTGCACTTTGCACTTATAATAATAATACTGAAAAGAAATTTGTGTATCAAGCATGTTTGACTATCATAAGGAGAAATCTCCTCTGATTCTGCGTTTTCATTGTGTGTGTGTGCAGGAGGCCTTATGCTAGTCTCATTTTTCTAAAAGCATTGCGATTCTAATCTAAAATATTTCTTTGTTTGTTTTAAAGATAAACTGTTTTAAGTTCTCACACCAGTCCCATGACTGACTTGGAGTTTATTGTTCCCTTCCTAAATTCTGGGTGCCCATCGGTTTCCACACGAGCAGTCTATAGTCAAGTTATCAGGTCATTCTGGAATTCAAGAGTTGCTGTGGAGCTCAGAAGGCGAGCTGGCTAGCGAAACGTATTACTTGTACATGATATTATCTTTTTCGCTGTGTATTCAGTTATGAGGACATGTTTTTATAACTGTCTATTGTTGTGTTGTGTTGTATATTGACTCTGATGATGTAATGTTTAAAATGTACAATTCTTTTGATTTAAAGATTATTCATTTATCTATTATATGTTACGCTGCGATTGTGAGATTCTGATATTGTTTCTGTTGCTCTTCTTTGTTTTCTTTTTCTTCTTCTACCTTTTTCTTCTTCTACCTTTTTCTTCTTCTTAAACCCTAACGGTTCGATTTTCCGGCATTCGATTGCTCGGCAGTTGATACAGTGGACGTATTAATGTCGATTTTCGAGCGTCGAAGAATCGAGAACGTTACATGGACGGACATGATATTGTGGTTATCTATTAATGATGAATTGTTGTGTAAAGAGACATCTTGCATTTAAAGTTTGAAGTGTATTTCATTAGGATAACTTGGGTTAGGATGACATAAGACTCGAAGAGACCGGGGTTGGGTATTAGAAAATACCCGAAACCACTTCGAATTTTTATAGATTGATATGTGAAATCAATAAGCTGGAATGAAATGATTTAAGTGAATTGGACTATTTAATCTAAATTTTGGTACTTAGAAAATTGATGTGTGAAATAAGTGATGCCTATAACAAATTGTGAATTTGTAAATTGATACGAGCTACCCTGGGTTTTATATAAGTTGACTGCTTTGTATTCCATGTTAGATGGGTTTACTCACGCTGGTTTCCAGCCTGACGCGGGTGTTACTTTGATGTAATACTCGGGTCAGACCAAGTATTACAGATTTCTGGGTAAGGACGTTCTGGAGCTCAGGAGGCAGGCTGGATGGCAGGAAAGTCTGGAGTGTTTCCGCTGTGATATATTTCTATTTATCTGAGACATGTTTATTTGTATGTGTCCAGTGTTGTATATGTGTAACTCTGATATATTAAAAGTGACAGATACAGTATTCTTTTATAAACTGTTATTAATTGATATTATATTTTATCCGCTGCGAATGTGAGAATCTGTGTTTTGTTCTGTTTCTTCTTCTATCTCTTTTCTTCTTTTTCCCTATCTATCTGGAATTTTTTTCGAGATCGAAAATCCGGTTTGTTAAAGTTGGCATCAGAGCTGAAGGTTAAGCGAGAATCTGACGACCTAAACTCGATGTCCGATAAACGACATCAAATTCGCATCGCCGGAGCTTATAACAACAATTAGATGAATATAAAACAGCGGAACAAAATCAATATCATAAATATCATCACAGTTACAACATCAACATAATATCCATACTATAACAGAGTATATAATACATACACCACAACTCCAAATACAACATCATGATAATACAACAGTGATCATATATCCAAAAATCCTCAAATGAAAGAGGTGATAACGAACTCCCAAAAGCTAAACACCTGAAATCTCCAAAAGCTCCTAAGATATCTCCAAGATAAGAGCTCCAAAATACTGCTCCTCCAAAATATAGAAACCTGCTACTAGGCTGCCCATGTGGAAATAATGGGCACCCAGAGTTTAGAAAAGAAAACAATAAACTCCGGATCAGTCATGGGACTGGTGTGAGTAAACAAGAACAACAGTTACTATTAAAGAAACTAGATTTATAAAAGAATTTTCAAAATGCTTTTAAAAATGGAACTACCATAAGACCTCCCGCCACACACACAATGCAAACGCAGAATTGGAGGAGATTTCTTCTTATGATAGTTAAATATGCTTGGTACGAGAAAAGAAATTCTTTGATATTATTACTAGTGCATAGTGTGAAATTAATTCGGAAGTAGAATGTCAATCTTATCCAGCATAGGTACCATTATACTATGCCTACTATAGCTATCACCTAAGGTGACAGGTTATACAACTAAAACCGTACAAGGCTCGTATTGTTTCTTTGGATTTCCAACAATGGTCAGGCTAAGTAACTTCCTGGGCCACATGGGTATGCTTCTGGAGGGACGACCCGAGAACCTAACCGGATCTCTGCCAACACAAGGTCGGGTTACCCCTAACTGGGTAACTACTGACACGAGTATGCCATCTCCCGGTTGTAACCAACCTTTAACTGGGGACCCAGCAACAAATCACAAAGAATACATATATATATCTGCGATATGAACATAAGTTAAGTATCTGGGCTCCATACCATGATACCACTTCTATCCAGAAGGAAATGCACATACCCTAAGGGGTGCTACCCCCAATAACCTGTCACTCCCAAAGAACCGAAGGCACTCCCAAAGAAGTCCTTGTAATCCGGATATCCACAATCCTGATCGGATTCCCCATCACATATGGAGAACTCTATACCGGAGCAACTTGGTGCAGAGTCAATCGACAGGTCATTCTATCGCTCTCGCAAATACCCGGTCTTCAACCCCTGTTTTCAAATGCTATCATAACGTCGAATCACATATTTGAAATGGGTTATATGACACAAAGGTCCTTTCCCGGCTAAGCCGAATAGTGAGCGTCAGTTTTAAAAACATGTGGATATGTCGTTCACAAAAATTCACAAGTTCGATGTGGGTTTCGGATAACAAACTAAAATCCGATTCCCTGTTGCATCGAAGTTTAAATGCCGTTTTACGGGCAAACAGGGTTTTCACATCAATACAGAACAAATTACAATTATAGCGCATCACATGGCAATCCACATAACACGGCATCACAATCAGAACAGAAATATTAATACAGTGCACAGCAATAGTTAGTTTATTTTCAAATGCGGTTTAAATAAATTTACCACAAAAATTATTTTTAAACCAATGATAAGAATTTGAATAAATAATTTAAATCTAAATTAACTCGATTAATTGTTTTCAAATTAACAAATTCTTACTTACTTAAATTTATTTAAATACTTGATTGTTTATAAATCAATTTAATTAAAAGTTTGTAAATCATTCTTAATTTCTTTTCAAAATCATTGATTAATAACAATTATCTACCTTAACTATCATTTTAAATCTTCTTTACACTTTAAAAATCAATTTATTGTTACATTGGAATTTTAAATGTAAATTAGATTTATTTGTTTAACTTAAGTTAATTTCTTAATTTATTACTTAACCCATTAGTTAATATTTCTTAATTACAAACCTATTAACCATTTAATTATAAATAAAAAATTTAACTGCTAATTTATTTGGTTTCCAATTTCAAATTTTAAACTACTTTACAGATTTTCAACCATCTTGCCATTTATTCAAATCAAAGCGGGTATCTTGTATTTTGAACAAGACTGTTTATATTCAAAAACGTTAACTTCAGCATTAACTAAAACTCGAGTAAACCATGCTTCCTGCTCGAGCCAACTCGCGTCCTCTTCTCTTCCTCCCCCGTGTTCTCTTCTCTTCCCAGTTTCTTTTTTTTCCCCCAAGTTACAAACCACTGAAGCATTTTATTTAAACATGAGCACCCTGACATGCGACCCCCTGTGCACGTGTACACCACCGCGCCTCCGCTCCAGTGGCCGCCGCGACCTCCAACACGTCACGATTCTTCCCCACACTCGAGAGCGATCTCCAATTCGATGCAAAATTCATGAAATCAAAAAAAACCTGTAGCTCGAAAAGAAACTGGAACGAACCCCCCTTGCAAAAACGCCTCGCCACTCCCAACGACGACCACCTGACACCATGAAACTCCGGCCACACGTCGACCACACCCTCCCCTACCCTCACCTGGAATCGCGTGCTACTCGGTCACTCGTAGGTAATGAAATCACCTTGCTTTTGACCCACTGCAAAACTCCATCTTAAACCCTACTTTGGGTTCGAACGACAAATCCATCCATTCGAAAAATTATTGAGCATTTTTTCTCGTCATTATAGAAGTTCAAACTAGCTTTGATTCAAATTTCAACATTTATCATTAACTCAATCACTGGTAATTCGAAAATTGTGATTTTTTTGTTCAAAACTAACTACTGTATGTATATTAAACTAAAAATCTAAAATTTTGTTATAAAAATCATAGATTGAAGTATGGATTCAGATTATAATCTTGAATTAATATTTTACAACATTTTATTTTTATCAAATTTTTACCTGGAACCTGTAAAAAAGATTACAGTGATGCTTGATAAAGAAGATCTTAAATCAACCTTTAAAAATCTTACTTTTAAGTTTAACAACTGGTTTAGTTGAGAATCAAAGCTTACAAAGTATTTTAAACAACATGGTTTAAATGTTTGAATAGAAAGATGAAGTCTGTAACAACTTTTCAAAGAACAGAGCATGTTAAAATCATATGCCTACTGAAGTATATGCAAACAGTTTAAAGATGAAGTTTGAACTAGTTTAAAATAAACTTAAAATTCTTTACAAAATTATGCTTACTCACAATGAATACAAGTTTTGAGACAGAGCCTAAAACTCATATTTTCCAGATCTGTACATAACACATTCACATACAATACCTACTTATACAAGCAATTTTCTTTTCCAGACATAACTTCAAACAACAAGTTTAAAAATCCAAATCCAAAGAGGTTTACTCACCTGGCAAATATTTGAAAACAAAGAATACTTTTGTATTTAAAAGTTGCAGTTTTGATCTTCCTGGATCTACTCTTGAACCCTGTTTTATTTAGTTGAATAAATTTTGCTCCAGTTTGTTGAATAAGGTGATGTTTGCTTTTATTTCTTTTGAAATTCTCAAATTAAATTTAAAAGTTCAAACTATTTAACGAATTTAATTTAACAAAATTCCAGAATGTTACAATATCTCCTCCTTAAGAAAATTTCATCCTCGAAATTGAAAGAGAGAGAAACGCAACAAAGAATATGCGAATTTAGAAATATAAAGAAATGACTTACAGTTTAAGCCGAGATATCTACTCTGCAATTGGGATATGATTTCTTCATATTATCTTCAGTCTCCCAGGTACAGTCCTTTGGATCGCCACTCCATTGAACTTTGACTAGTTTCACAACTTTGTTTTGCAATTGCTTCCCATCACGATCTACAATTTTTATCGGCTCTCTTTTAACTGCCAAGTTAGGAGTGATTTCTAGATCCTGCTGAGCAGCTTCTTCAATAATATCATCTGGATCGTGCACATATTTTCGAAGATTAGAAATGTGGTACACATCATGTATGCCAGACAACCAGCTGGGTAACTACACTCTATATGCTAGAGGACCAATCCTTTCCAGAATAGGAAAAGGACCAATATAACGCGCTGTTAACTTTCCAGTTTTCCCGAATCTCAATACACCCCGCATCGGAGATACTTTCAGAAATACAGAATCTCCAATTTGAAATTTCAAATTTCTCCTTCGGCGGTCATAATAGCTCTTCTGACGGCTTGGGGCAGTTAATAACTTCTTTCGAATAAAATCTACCTTTTCAGTGGCTTCTTTGATCATATCGGTCCTAAGACGAGTCTGTCACCTGATTCGATCCAGCATGTAGGTGATCGACACGGATGACCATATAAAGCTTCAAAAGGAGCCATTTCTATACTGGCCTGATAATTGTTATTATATGAGAATTCAACCAGATGCAAATGGTCCTTCCAAGAACCACCAAAATCATGAACGCAAGCACGCAGTAGGTCTTCTAGAATTCGGTTGACCCTCTCAGTCTGCCCATCAGATTGTGGATGATAAGCAGTGCTGAAATTTAATTTCGTTCCCAATGCGTCCTGGAATGCCTCCCAAAATCTACTAGTGAAGATCGGGTCACGATCACTCACTATACTGTTGGGAATACCATGGAGGCGAACAATTTCCTTTATATATATACCTGCCAAGCTTGCCGCATTCCGAGTGGATTTAACTGGAATGAAGTGAGAAGTTTTGGTTAGACGATCCACAATAACCCAAATCGCTTCATTGCCTTTCTTGGTTCGTGGCAATCCGTCGATGAAATCCATCGATACCTGATCCCTCTTCCATTTCGGTACTTCCAAAGGTTGAAGTAAACCGGCCACTTTATTTTGGTCGCTTTTGATTTGCTGACAAGTAGCACAACGACTCACATAAATCGTTATGTCTCTTTTCATCGTCTTCCACCAGAATGTTCTTTTAATATCACGATACATCTTGTTAACTCCTGGATGGATACTGAGTTTGGAAGTATTCATCTAAAATTTCACGCTTCAGATCAGGAATGTTCGGAACACAAATCCTGCCTTTTAATCTAATAATTTCATTAACGTCAACTTCAAAACTCGTATCTTCACCATGACGTATTTTCTCATAAATTTGATGAAGGAACACGTCCTCTTATTTTTTACTGGCGACTTCTTCAAGAAGAGTAGGAGTGATAACTAGATATGCGAGAACAACATGTCTTCTGCTCAAAGCATCAGCAACCACATTGGCTTTTCCTGGCGTATACAGAATATCTAAGTCATATGATGCCAGAAATTCCAACCAACGTTGTTGTCGCAAATTCAGATCCTTCTGGGTGAAAAGATATTTCAAAGATTTTATGGTCGGTGAATAATTCGAATTTTTCACCTAAAACAAAGAGAGTTTATTAGGTATATTTCTTTAGTCAAGTTAATTTCATAAATTGTTAAGAAAGCTGAAAAGATTCTTACCAGAAGATAATGTCGCCAGATTTTTAAGGCGAAAACAACTGCCAAAAGTTTCAAATCGTGCGTCGGGCAGTTCTTCTCATGTGGACGTAATTGTCTACTCGCGTAGGCAACTACCTTTCCATTTTGCATTAATACTGCACCTACCCCATCACCACATGCATCAGTATAGACAGATAAGCCTTGGTTCCCGTTAACAATAGTGAGAACAGGAGCAGTGGTCAATCTCTTTTTCAATTCCTGAAAAACTTCTTCACATTCTGGAGCCCAAATGAACTTTGCATTTTTCATTGTTAGCTTAGTCAATGGGCTGGCCAACTTAGAAAAATCTTGAACGAGTTTTCGGTAATAGCCTGCTAAACCCAAAAAGCTTCGAACTTCTTTTGGAGTAGTGGGTTGTTTCCAATCAAGAATAGCGGAAATTTTGCCAGGATCTACCGAAATTCCTTCTTCATTAACAATATAGCCAAGTAATTTGACTTCATTGACCCAGAAGTGGCATTCGGAAAACTTTGCAAATAGAACATTTCTCCTCAATATTTCCAATATGATTTTAAGATGTTCGGCATGCTCTTCTTTAGTCTTAGAATAGATCAAAATATCATCAATGAATACAAGCACAAATTTATTCAAAACTTCCCGAAACACACGAGTCATAAGATCTACGAAGTATGCTGGAGCATTGGTTAGCCCGAAAGGCATAACTAACCATTCATAGAACATATCAGGACCTCTGAAAGCGGTCAAATGGATACAATCTTCGACGATTCGTAGTTGATGGAATCCTTGGGCTAGATCCATTTTTGAAAAGAAACGAGCACCGTGCAACTAATCAAATAAATCATCAATTCTTGGTAGAGGGAATTTGTTCTTGAGAGTTTGTTTATTTAGATCGCGGTAATCTACACACAATCTCAAAGATCCGTCTGATTTAGCAACAAATACGACGGCTGAGCCCCATTCAGAAACACTGGGTCGAATTAATCCTTTTGCTCGTAGTTCATCAGTTTGATGAACCAATTCAATCTTTTCTCTGGGTGCCATCCTGCAACTTGCGTGAACAACAGGACGAGCATTAGGTACCAAGTCAATTCGGAATGCTATTTCTCAGTGAGGAGCTAAAGATTTCACTTCTTCAAATACGTCGGAAAAATCCTGAACAACAGGTATAGACTGCAAAGTGGGTTCAAGATATCCCAAAGTATACATCAATCTATCTCTCCTTGGACTTGGATCCTCACAAGAGATTTCAATAAAATTTCCAAGGTTCGTTTGGACTAAAACTGTCCGATTATTACAATCCAATATAGCTTCGTATCTCGATAACCAGTTCATACCGAGTAAGATTTCAAATTCATTAAATTCGAGGACAAAAAGGTTGATAGGAAATCGATAGCTGGCATATGAAATAGGAACTCTCTTACAATATGAACAAAGATTTGCGGGACCTCCAACCGGATTTTTCACACAAATAGGATCGTTAACAAATTAAGTTTTAAGTCCTGATTCATTTACGGTTTGTTGAGAGATAAAACTATGTGAAGCTCCTGTGTTAAATAAAACTCTAACAGTTCTATTATAAATAGCAAGGTTACCTTCCAAAACACTTTTCCCATTATCAGTTTTTGAAGTTGAGGGGTCCTTCTTTATCGTATAAACTTTTGCCACCTGCGCTGGCTACATCACTGGGCAATCTTTAACAACATGTCCCAGCTTGTGACAATTGTAGCATTCTTTAACTTGCTTCTTCGGTTTTGGGCAGTTATTTGAATAATGGCCCTTCTCTTTGCAGTTGTAACAATTGACATTTCCTGCCGCGCTTCCCTAAATTCTCTTCTTCTTCTCATTGCCTTGCCAAGGTTTCTGGCCTCCAAATTTTCGTTTTTTTCAATTTTGATTGCCTGAATTACCTTTCTCTTCTGGGGCTTCTTGCACATCAAGGGTAGCGTATCTGTAACCCATATCAACTAAATCTGAAAAAGATTCCTTAACGTGGCTCGTCATTCTTTCATGGAATTTCTTATTCATCCCGCGAATGAATCTCTCGTTCATCTTTAAAGGCGTACTCACCAATTCGGGACCAAAACGAGACAATTCATTAAATCTGTTCAGATACTCTTCAAATGATAAACTTCCCTGCTTTAGGTCCATGAATTCCTGATACATTCGAGAAATCCCGGCTGATGGCAAATATCGCTTCTCAAACACTTCTTTGAAATTTTTCCAAGAAAACTTGTCTTCTGGCTTATCTAGCGTGATTGTCTCCCACCAAGCTGAAGCTTCATCTTGCAGTTGCCAAGAAGCTATGAATCGCTTCTGATCGTCCTCCAATTTTAGCCCTTTGAAGATTTCTCACACGATCTTATCCAGGCTTGAGCCTCAACAATCGACACTTTGCCGTTGAACGGCTTACCACTAAGTCTCGAGAAACTTTTATGTAAATCAGCCAGATTCGGATGTTGCTGAACTGCCGCTATTGCCATTGGGGGACCTTGATCAGGTGCTGTGGCACCTCCTTGACCCCTAACTCTTCCCCTTCATCCGCTCATTTCTTACTATCTGAAATTAGTAAGAAAATTGATTTAAATACACGAACAAAATATCTTAAGGAATATCAGCAGTAAAAGAAATAGACTAATAAATTTAGAGTTTAAGTCTCGGTTATACTCATTCTAGGGTATACTTCACCCTATCTCTAATGAGCCATCTAATGTGTTACACTCCGTAGCTAAAGTTCTTACTCAACCAACAGCTCTGATACCACTTGTGACGACCTAAACTCGACGTCCGATAAACAACATCAAAATCGCATCGCCGGAGCTTATAACAACAATTAGATGAATATAAAACAGCGGAACAAAATCAATATCATAAATATCATCACAGTTACAACATCAACATAATATCCATACTACAACAGAGTATATAATACATACACCACAACTCCAAATACAACATCATGACAATACAACAGTGATCATATATCCTAAAATCCTCAAATGAAAGAGGTGATAACGAACTCCCAAAAGCTAAACACCTCAAATCTCCAAAAGCTCCTAAGATATCTCCAAGATAAGAGCTCCAAAATACTGCTCCTCCAAAATACAGAAACCTGCTACTAGGCTGCCCGTGTGGAAATAATGGGCACCTAGAGTTTAGGAAAGAAAACAATAAACTCCGGATCAGTCATGGAACTGGTGTGAGCAAACAAAAACAATAGTTACTATTAAAGAAACTAGATTTATAAAAGAATTTTCGGAATTTCAACAAAAACAATAGCTGGAACCTGTATATTAAACAAAAACAAAAACAATAGCTTCGATTCAAATTTCAACATTTATCATTAACTCAATCACTGGTAATTCGAAAATTGTGATTTTTTTGTTCAAAACTAACTACTCTGTGTATATTAAACTAAAAATCTAAAATTTTGTTTTAAAAATCATAGATTGAAGTATAGATTCAGATTATAATCTTGAAGTGATATTTTACAACATTTTATTTTTATCAAATTTTTACCTGGAACCTGTAAAACAAGATTACAGTGATGCTTGATAAAGAAGATCTTAAATCAACCTTTAAAAATCTTACTTTTAAGTTTAACAACTGGTTTAGTTGAGAATCAAAGCTTACAAAATATTTTAAACAACATGGTTTGAATGTTTAACCAGAAAGATGAAGTCTGTAACAACTTTTCAAAGAACAGAGCATGTTAAAATCATATGCCTACTGAAGTATATGCAAACAGTTTAAAGATGAAGTTTGAACTAGTTTAAAATAAACTTAAAATTCTTTACAAAATTATGCTTACTCACAATGAATACAAGTTTTGAGACAGAGCCTAAAACTCATATTTTCCAGATCTGTACATAACACATTCACATACAATATCTACTTATACAAGCATTTTTCTTTTCCAGACATAACTTGAAACAACAAGTTTAAAAATCCAAATCCAAAGAGGTTTACTCACCTGGCAAATATTTGAAAACAGAGAATACTTGTGTATTTAAAAGTTGCAGTTTGATCTTCCTGGATCTACTCTTGAACCCTGTTTTGTTTAGTTGAATAAATTTTGCTCCAGTTTGTTGAATAAGGTGATGTTTGCTTTTATTTCTTTTGAAATTCTCAAATTAAATTTAAAAGTTCAAACTATTTAACGAATTTAATTTAACAAAATTCCGGAATGTTACAGAGAACCTTGGCTCTGGTGGGATTACTCATTAAGGATAGGGTCAATGATACCCCAGGATGTGTTGAGTGTGTGTGTGGGTGTGTGTGTGTGTATGAGAGTGTATTTGTTATTTTCTTATATAAAGATTTTAAATGATTTTATATAAGATTATATATGGTATATAAAGCAATATTTCTTTCTAATATTAAGGTAATTGGTTGTTAAATTATAGGAATTAAGTTAAGTAATAAAAATACAACCAAATTGGAATTAAACAAAGATAAGTTTAAAATGGATTCAAACTGAAATTAAAATCTTGAATTTGGGAAGATGTTCGTCGACGGAAATTCTATCGGTTTAGAAAAACGTCGAACGAATTTTGAAATAAAAATAACCGCAAGCGCACGGTGTACGAATGTAGCACGCGCGAATACGGGTCGATCCGTAGGGAATTGATGATTTTAAAATTTCCTACTCAATCAAATTAAACCAAAGTTGAAGAGAATGTTAAGCCAGAAAATTAGAAAATTAACTAACTAACAAAAAGAAAAGAAATGCAAATATGAGAGTTAAATGACAATTTAGAGAATAAATCCACTCTCTAGATCATGTAGTTCAACACATGAAATCATGATCTCTCTTTTATGGTCATTAGTGTTTTAATTGATGTGTTTATTATAAGTATGACATATTTGAGCTATTGATTAGCCAATATAAGCCATCAAACTATAACACACCCCTTAAAACACTTACTAACTTTCATGAAACTTGACAAAGAAAATGAGAATGAAATCTATTTTAAGTATGGCCTATTAACTATTGATTAGAAACATAGACCATCAAATTTAATTTCAAATCACTTTCTTATGCCATAATCATATATTGATGAAGAGGCATTTGTGTTAGTGATTGTTTAAGCATATCCTATTTGGTGTCAACAATATAGACTATCAAATTCAAACCAAAAACAACAAATAAAACCACTTCTATCATCATCATTAAGCACAAAAAGAGAGCATGAATTAACAAAATGTTGAAGCTACATTAATTAGAGAGCTTCATTACCCCTATATTGAAGGGGTTTAGCTTCTCATATTTTTCATTTTATTAACAAATGTAGAAACAACATGAAAGCTAAAAAGAAAGAAAAATGAAAGCAAATGAAAAGAAAACTATTCTACTTACATAAAAGTAAATCTACACTACTAGCATGAAAGGAAATGAACATGTAAGTAAGAGGAAACACTAATTAACATTGCATAAAAAGAAAAGAAAATTACATAAAATAAAAATGGCTAAGTAGCCATGAAAAGAGAAAGAGAGCTTTCTTTTATTTTTGATCTAAACTAAACTAAAGAGAAGGAGGCCTAAGAGAGACTAAAGAAGAGATTAGAGAAGAGATATGATACATGAAACATATGGGTATTTATACAAGTTTAAAACCCTGATTCCTATTTTTGGGGAATGCCCAAAATGCCCATGAGAAAGTATGGAGGCCAAGTTATCATTAGCATGTTTTAATCCCCACTTAAATGTACATGAAGCCATTAAATCCATAAGCATGTGCATTAGCCTTTAATTTGTACATTAAGGTAGGTAGGTAGGTGGGGTCCTCCATGATCTTCACTTTGAATTATTTACATCTTCATTCCTTTCTATTGATTTTGTGCATGCATATCTTCATGAAACCACTTGTAAAAGTCACCAAATTTCCTACCAAAAACATAGAAAATTCTAAGTAAATTTTCACAATTTAATAAATACATAAAAATGACCATTTCACCCTTGTATGAAGATGAATGTGTGACAATTTGGAATTAATGTGAATTTTGGTTAAAACAAGTTAAAATACCCAATATGATCATTTATTTAATTTAAATAGAATAAATATGGTGGTAAAAATATGCACATCTACGTGCACATCAAATACCCCCACACTTATCTTTTTATTCGTCCTCGAATAAAGAAAAACTAAGATAAAAATCAGTTTTCGTAGGGAGCACGATTGCATTGAGCGTATGCAACAAGCCGTTAAACCTCTGGGTGTCTCCAGTAGGACGAGTGTTGTCTCGTGAGGGTTTTCAGCGGATACTACCCACAAAATCCAAATGCAGGATGAAAATATTTACAAAATGCAAGATTTATTTACAAAGAGATGAATGAAAATTTTTTGAAAATATTTACAAATGAAGGATTTATTTTTAAATTGACACAAATAAGTTAAATATAGGTTTTGGTTATTATCTTGAAAGTTTATGTCATTTACTCGTCAAAATTTCCAACAAAAATCAAGTTATCATAACAAATAGACGATAGTTTAACTTGTTGTTTTGGTTAATAACAAAGTGTAACTATGAAATGGATCCTTAGTTGATTATCAAAGTTTATCAAAGTGGTATTTTCATTTCTTTTCAATAAAAAAATCAAATCAACTAAGTAAAAATAGTGCTATGATTTCAATTGCTTGCTCTCTCATTATTTGCAAGAAAAATTACACACCTAGCTCAGGTAAATTGAGGCCAGATATACCGCCCATGCACTGCTTTCGGGCTTATGTGAGGGGAGTACAGAGCATGGCGAGTGCACACACTTTCATGCATACACCTATCGACCGTAGGTGGTTTTTATTAAGTCTGTTTTTTTATATGTGTTCTATACATGCATAACCGTGAGGACTTTTAAATGAGTATGAAAGCACATAATCAAAGATTCCAAGTAATCCACTCATGCATAACCGTGAGGACTTTTAAATGAGAGTGAATACTTGGATGTTATTATTTTTTATTTTTATATATATTTTTTTTCTTAAAAGAGAGAGAGAGAGTGAGTTCTGCAAAATCATCTTAGCACCATTTAACTTAGAAGGCAAAAAAAATGTTATATCCTTTACTTTAAATCAACCACTTTTTAAAACAAAGATTTTCAATTAGGATGTACTTCATAATTAACACGTATGAATCTTCCTATATACTAGTTCAACCATTATTATTTGTAATCAAACTTCATTTTTATTTTTGTTAAGACAAATAAATTTTCAAAAATTTCAATTTAATAAACCAAAACCATATATTTATCTTAGTGTTTCCTTTAAAAATAAATCAAAAGAAAATTTGTTTTTGTGATTTTTTTTTATTTTTTTTGAGATTTTAAAGCAAAAATAAACCATGAGAAATAAAAAAATGAAGATGAGTCCCCACAGTCAACCCAAGTGGAAAGAGAAAAATAAAAACATAACCTTTATTTAAATGAAAATTAAAAGATGATTATTTACAAGACATCAGAAAGTATGCCGTTAAAGAGTAAATGAAACGGTCTTCCAAAGACCGATTCATTTGTCTCGTCAAGTATGCGAGACACAGCTTAAGCGTAGAAAACCAAATCGTAAAATATTTCAAAGTTGAATCTTGATTTGAAAAAACGAATGTCGTTTTGAAAATCGTACAAGTTTTTTTATTTTCAATGATTTTTGAGGTTGATAAAACAATTGATTGAAGTTCAAGTTTATTTTCACCAATTTGAAATTCAAGCTTATCATTGAAAACATTTTCAAAATTATTGATTTCAAAATCAAAATGGTGATTTTCATCTTCCCCATCGGAATTTAACAACTCGTCATCCAAAAGTCCAAAGAAATCGTGTTGATTGAATTCGTCTTCCTTTATTGAATTATCAACAACTTTATTACATGTGTCAAGTTCAAAATTCAAAGTTGCTGTATTCAAATTTTCGAAATCAAGAAAAGGAAGATCGAATTTTAAATTTGGTTCCATACCCTCAAAAGAATTGAAATCCAACTTAATTACCGTATTTTCAACAACTTGATTAAGATCGTCATTATCAATTTCAAAAATTGTCATTTGAAAGTCATCGATTTGGGTAAAAGATGGATTATCGTTTGACTTGTCACGCATTGAAATTTGATTTTGTTTCTCACGAAAATTTTCCAATGTTTTAATCAACAAATTTGTGTGATCATCATAAATTTCATTCATTTGCTCAACAAAGTCAAATTTGTAGTTATTAACTTGAAAATTTTCGATTTGGACTTATTGAGAACAAGAATTGTCAATTTCAATAAATGGTGGATTTGATTCTTCGGAAGTTGGGATTTGATTATGATTTTCACAAAAAGTTTTGTATTTATCAAGTAATAAATCCCCGTTGTCTTCTTCCATTTGGTCAACAAAATCAAATTCATGATTATTAATTTGAAAATTTTCATTTTGAATTTGTTGACAACCAAAGTTTTCAATCGTATCGTTATTGAAACTATTCCCATTGCCAAAATTATTTGAAAAATGGTTCACATTTTCGTCTTGATTTTGGAATTCATTTTGAAGCTCGAAATTGAATTGGCATGGGTTATACTCGAAATCATTTGAATTTTGAAGTGAATTCAAATTTTAATTATTTTGAAAACTTTGATTCGAGTTATTGCACAAATATGAATTACACAACTTATTTATCATTTGATTTTGTTGTGTAGCGATTTCAAGCAAAGATGAAATGCTATTTTCAAGATTTGAAGGCCGGTCCTCATTTTGAAAATTTTGTGGTTCAAAATTCGAATCGTTTAAACAATAGTTGTTGTTAAAATATCCATACGAATTTGGAGTGAACTCATATGGATTATATTGATTTTCACAACTAAATTCAAGTGAGTAAGATGGAGGAAACTCGGACATTTTCAAGAATTTTTTTTTTGTTTTTTTGCTTTTATAAAGAAAAATATTTACAAGTGGAATTTATTTTTCAAAATGGAAAATTGATTTTTGTTTTGTTTTTGATTTCAATTTTTTTTGTTTTTGAAAAGATTTTTTTGGATTTTTTATTTTAATTTTTTTTTGGATTTTTGGAATTTTGATTTGAAAATTTTCAAAAGAAAAGGAAAAAAAAAACTAAGTTAAGAAATATTAACAATTTTTTTAGTTTTGGATTTTGAATTTTTTTTTGTTTTTTTTTAAATATGCATGAACTAATGCAACTAAATGAATGCAGTGGCCTAATTACGAATTATTTATCCTAAATTAACACAAAATTGTATATTCACAGTTGTCTTTGATAAACAAGATAGTTCTCAGCCAGGTAACAGACAGGGGTTATCGGTGCACCACGAATCACCGTAGCAATGCAGTCGAAGGTTTAAGTACCTTCAGAGGAACAACCACTATAATATTTGCGAATCATCGTAATATTTATAAATGGTTATTACTCTTCCGTAGCCTAGACACCAAGAAATTAAATTGTTCAAAGAAGACAAATTGTCAATATACAATTAAAAGTTATCGATGTCTAATCGTTATTATTAATCAAATTCTAAGATGAAATGCAAAGCAGAAAGTAAACGTGTATTAACAATGCAACTACAATGAAACTTTTGTTTTCTTTTTTAATTTTTTTTTGTAAATGCAAATGCAAACAACCAACTATGGAAGACAAATAAAACAATAGATATAACAAGCAGACAATTTATTTTATTTTGGCAAGCAAAGCAAAGCAATTATTTTGGCAGCAGTTCTTCTCCTTTTGAAATTCTGCTTTGGCAACCTGAAATATAAAACAAGAATATGTACAATTTATTTTTATTTTTTTGAAAGGAAACTTAAAAGTAGGGTTTTACTTAAAAAAAAAAAATTTTGGATTGTTCCTTTTTTTAAATTTTTTTTCTTTTAAAATATGATGATACTTGAACAAAAGAAAAGAATTTAACTAAACCAAACTCAGCCCACTTAAAATGTCAAAGCCCAAAACCGCAATTTTATATTCCCTTTCTCTGATAAAATAACTTAACAAAATAAGCAGACACTCAAACGAACGCAAAACAAAATCACAAATTTTGGTTTTCTGAAAAATCGAAAAACAAGCGGGTTAGTGAGGCGATTGGTTTTCTGAAGCGATTTGGAGATTTCGTGGAGGTTGCAGTGGTTCGAATTCGAGTGTCTCGATGGGGTTGCACTTGGGGTTGCCGCGACTTGGGTGAGGTTCGCGGCGTCGTTCAGGAGCGGTTGGCTAATTGCAGTGATGTTATTTGCAACAGCGCCGGGGGAGTCTTGTGGTTGATTGAGGAGTTAGTGAGTTGCAGCAGTGTAGTATTTTGATGTAGTGGATGGTAATTTTGGTTGTAGTCAGGGGGAAAGTGGGGTTGCGGTGAGGATGGACTGAGGAGAATTGGTGAACTGTTTGTCTTGGTTGTAGTGATGAGGTAATTTGTTGAAGTTTTGGAATGTATCAGATGTAGGCAGCAAGAAGGATTTTTGGGCAGTAGTAAAGGGTAGATGAGGTTTTTTTTTTCTTTGGTATATCACTAGGAGAAATGTAGCTGTTGTGGAAGTTGGCACTGCTGCGGGGTGATAATTGTGAGTATAGGATGTAGGCTGCTGGTTTGGGTAAAGTCAGGTTAGCTTGTTTGTTGCTCTGAAGGTATGTAATTGCCGCTGTGTTGAAGGCAATGTGTTGAATCAGTGAAGTGATTAGTGGTGATGGAGTTATGGTTGCAAAAGATGGTTGCAAGTAGTAATGTGGGGTTCGATGGTAGAATGTATGAGTGGTGGCAGGCTGGTTTTTGAATGTTGAGATGGTATATGTTGGTGTGAGTTTGTGGAGTAGCAGTTGCTTGACGTATGGTGGAAGATGGTATGTTGTTTGAAGGTTTGTGAGTGTTGAATGGTGAGAAGGAGGATGGCAGAGAAGTTTGTATAGGTGGATGTGCACTGTTGAAGGGGAGCTGCAGTCTGCAGTAGTTTGTTCAAGGCAGGAAGCAGTGATTTAGTGGTCACTGGTGGAGTTGCTGTGGGTTTGCTGGGAACTTTGACGTTGGTGAATGATGAAGGCAGGATGCAGTGAAGTGTTGAAGAAGATTGAAACAGTGAGCAGTAATGTTTAACAGAGAGTGGTGAGCAGAGAGTCTTTCAAATGTAAATTGGAAACTGAATATGTAATTGAAAAGCAAATTGAATGAATTTTTTTTTGGAAATTGTGTTGTATTTTTTTTTTAATATATACAAATGCAAATGCAAATTGCAATGGCAAGAGACAATCACACAAAATAAAATCACACAACAAACATACACACAATTTTCATTTTTTTTAATGCAAACACAAACACACCAAATAAAAACACACAAAAAGAAAAATAACTCGAAGAGTAGAAAATTAAAATCAAAGCAACTCCCCGGCAACGGCGCCAAAAACTTGTTCGTCGATGGAAATTCTATCGGTTTAGAAAACCGTCGAACGAATTTTGAAATAAAAATAACCGCAAGCGCACGGTGTACGAATGTAGCACGCGCGAATACGGGTCGATCCGCAGGGAATTGATGATTTTAAAATTTCCTACTCAATCAAATTAAACCAAAGTTGAAGAGAATGTTAAGCCAGAAAATTAGAAAATTAACTAACTAACAAAAAGAAAAGAAATGCAAATATGAGAGTTAAATGACAATTTAGAGAATAAATCCACTCTCTAGATCATGTAGTTCAACACATGAAATCATGATCTCTCTTTTATGGTCATTAGTGTTTGAATTGATGTGTTTATTATAAGTATGACATATTTGAGCTATTGATTAGCCAACATAAGCCATCAAACTATAACACACCCCTTAAAACACTTACTAACTTTCATGAAACTTGACAAAGAAAATGAGAATGAAATCTATTTTAAGTATGGCCTATTAACTATTGATTAGAAACATAGACCATCAAATTTTAATTTGAAATCACTTTCTTATGCCATAATCATATATTGATGAAGAGGCATTTGTGTTAGTGATTGTTTAAGCATATCCTATTTGGTGTCAACAATATAGACTATCAAATTCAAACCAAAAACAACAAATAAAACCACTTCTATCATCATCATTAAGCACAAAAAGAGAGCATGAATTAACAAAATGTTGAAGCTACATTAATTAGAGAGCTTCATTACCCCTATATTGAAGGGGTTTAGCTTCTCATATTTGTCATTTTATTAACAAATGTAGCAACAACATGAAAGCAAAAAAGAAAGAAAAATGAAAGCAAATGAAAAGAAAACTATTCTACTTACATAAAAGTAAATCTACACTACTAGCATGAAAGGAAATGAACATGTAAGTAAGAGGAAACACTAATTAACATTGCATAAAAAGAAAATAAAATTACATAAAATAAAAATGGCTAAGTAGCCATGAAAAGAGAAAGAGAGCTTTCTTTTATTTTTGATCTAAACTAAACTAAAGAGAAGGAGGCCTAAGAGAGACTAAAGAAGAGATTAGAGAAGAGATATGATACATGAAACATATGGGTATTTATACAAGTTTAAAACCCTAATTCCTATTTTTGGGGAATGCCCAAAATGCCCATGAGAAAGTGTGGAGGCCAAGTTATCATCAGCATGTTTTAATCCCCACTTAAATGTACATGAAGCCATTAAATCCATAAGCATGTGCATTAGCCTTTAATTTGTACATTAAGGTAGGTAGGTAGGTGGGGTCCTCCATGATCTTCACTTTGAATTATTTACATCTTCATTCCTTTGTATTGATTTTGTGCTGCATATCTTCATGAAACCACTTGTAAAAGTCACCAAATTTCCTACAAAAAACATAGAAAATTCTAAGTAAATTTTCACAATTTAATAAATGCATAAAAATGACCATTTCACCCTTGTATGAAGATGAATGCGTGACAATTTGGAATTAATGTGAATTTTGGTTAAAACAAGTTAAAATACCCAATATGATCATTTATTTAATTTAAATAGAATAAATATGGTGGTAAAAATATGCACATTTACGTGCACATCAGAAGAGTTTCAGAATAAGATAATAATGGACTGATTTCCGGATATGATAATCTTGGTTATTATCATAAATGGTTGTTGTATTTAGTAACGAATTGTTTAAGAAAGTAAAACATTTGGGTAAGTATGACTTATAAATTGGAACTGAAGATGATCCAAATTGTTAAGTTTTATATCTAGGTCCAGAAATTTGAAAATTGTTCCAAAGTGATAAAGAAATAATAAATAATATTATTTGAAAGAAAGAGCTTGATTCAAACAAGAGTTGTTTGAAAATTTTAAAACAATTTGTTTGAATTTAAAACCAAAGGTGGTTTAAAACTTAAAAGTAGCCGGTGTGTAAAGGAAATAAATAAGAAATAAACTCTAAGGTTGAGTTTTGAATTTTCCTTGGAATGTGATGTGAAACCCAAAGTGAAGTAAGTTTTAAACTTAAGTGGGAAGGTTATTAATCTGAAGTTTAAAATTCGAATGGGAATTCAAATTTTGTAAATTTGACTGGATTAAGTAAATTGAATTTAACTTTGGGAAAGTTAAATAATTTAATACGCAACCTAAACTGGAAATTTCAAGATGAAATTGAGATTTAACTTGGAAAGTTAAATGGTTGATTTGAATTGGGAATTTGGGTGATCTCAAAATGGGTTTGAGATCCAAAAATTGAAAATGGATGGATGTTTTAAAATAATTGGATAATATTACCCTATTGTTATTAATAATCTTTAAGTCGTGAATTGGATTTGTTAAAAGAAATAGGGTGTGGTAATATATCCATTATTAAGATAAAATGGAATCATTTTGGACTTAAGACTTAAATGTTTAAGATAAAACTTCAAAGGTTGGGTTTTAAAATTTAAGTTTGGTGATAAATTGAATTTCAAAGATTTAGCTGTTTAAAAAGGATTTGAAATACTGTTTGAACTTTGAAATAAGTTTAAAATGGAATTTGGAGTCAGAATTAAACGGTTTAAAGATATAAGTTGATTTGATTTAAAGGATTAAATCAACCTTTAAAATTTAACTCGAATTTATAATTCGAGATGGCTTGAAGTTGAGATTTAAATAAAATTAGTTCAAATTGGGTTTGATTTGAATTAATTGGTATTGTGATTGAAGATGAATAAGTTTAAATTCAAATGGGAATTGGGATTAATTCAAGCAGAAATTGAAATGATTTGAAATTGAAGTGGATTCAATTAGAAATTAGTCCAAATTGATTTGAATAATTTGAAATTGTGATTAAAGTTGAATAAATAAATTCGAATGGGATTTGATTTGAATTTAGAAAAGAAATTGAGGATTATTTCAACTTGAATTGGGGTTAAATCAATTTCAATTTCAATTGAAGTTATGTAAATTGGAATTGAGTCAATTTAAATGGATGTGGAAATTTAAATTGAATTGATTGGAAATGGAGGTTGGGAATTGAATAGTTTTGACTCTAGACTATTTTCAAAATAAATTGTTTTAATATAAATCTATTTTTCCAAACTATTTACTATACAACTTTTCTTTTTAAACCTAAACTATCTTATACTTGTTTTACAATTATTTTTGGAACTATTTAACAATTTTTCAACTATTTTACAAACTAATTACTATTTTCAACTACTAATTACTATTTTATAGCTATTTTTCAATTATTTAAAATTTCTATAACTATTTAACTATTTTCTAATTATTTTACAATTACTTAACTATTTTACAGCTATTTCACAAACTATAAATTGTTTTTCAACTACTTATCTATTTTTAAATTTTTAAGCTATTTTTTAAATTTAAGCTGGACAAAGTTTAAACTGTTTATGATTAAATATCCATTTGAGATAAGAATTGAGGTGATAATCCAAATGGGGATTGAGGCAATTGTGAATATATGAATAAGAATCTAAGTGAATATGAATAGAAAAGGAGATTGATTTGGCTAATAATCAATAAAGATAAATACGTAAGATCTACATATATTATTCTATTCGCATAATGATTTGATCCAGTTTCGAGCACAGAATTTCAAGATAGTATATCGATCCGAGTTGGGATTTTTCACTCGATTTTCGACGGTAAACCTGGATATGGATTGTTGATTGGTTCTGGATATTCTCTATCATAGTTAGGCTATGCAAGGAGAATGACGGTTTCTGATCAAGAAACTAGATCTGAGTCCGCACTAGAAAGTTTGGTGGACGATACTAGTTCGGAAGTGAAATTGTGTGATCGAGTGAGCGATCAGATTGGTGTAGCGTATGGATGATATGTATATATCGGACGAGTTTGAATGAAATTGATGTTGAAATTTGTGAATAAAAAGTGTGTAACGACCCGCTATTTTGGACCATTCGCATCGACAATAAAACCGTACATGTTCGACTTGAATAATTCAAAATACCGAATTGTTATTTTATATTTGGCAAAATTCAGCATATGCAGTAAAATAAATCAATCACAGAATCTCAGATACAAAGTAGTACAATAATATGCAGCGGAAGAAATGAATAGTAGTTCATGAAGCTATTATATAAACATCAGCGTTAGAAATAAAGTACAACAGAATATCTCAGATGCAGTGAAGTCTCCAGTACGACAGATGCCTTCTCTGGACCAATCAACTGGATGTTTGAAAGGATAGATAGCTGGAATTTCCCGCAAAGCTCCAACTTCGAAGGCGAGTCTCAAATGTTGTATCACTCAGTCTGACCCGAGCGTAAATCAAAGCAAAAAACACTCGAGTTAGGATTAACATTCTTATATCTATAAATCCAACTCAATTGAAATATCAGCTGAAATACAAGTAACTTAAAGAATGTTTGGGATAACCATCCTCTAAGGATTCGGGGAGCTATCTACAATGTAGAAATATACACTATAAAACCGTGGTCCTTTCAAATTAATTTATTCTTCAATACCAAAGTATCATTTTCACTTCAAATATATCTATTTTCCAAAAAGTTTGTATATATATATGTGTGTGTGTGTGTGTGTCTGTGTATTGAATAATTTATAAAGTAAAGTATTGATATTTCCTCAAGTTTCACTGATCACCTCAAAAACAACTCGACTTTCTCGTTCAAATTAAATTTAATCTCAAATTTTTAAATTTCCATTCAAATTAGTCTTCTAAATAACTAATTCAAATTATATCAATTTCAAATGCAAATCTAAATCACAATTTAACTATTTAAGTCCCCGTATTTTCAAAGCTTTAATATTCAACATTTCAAACTAAGCCTAACAGTTTCATATAGATCTTGATTTAAATTCATTATTATTTATTCTTGAAATTATTATTTATTCTTGAAATATCCTATAACAACCCGCATATTTATCGATTGTATATTTAAATATTTTATTTAAATATTTCACCGTTCGTCGGATTTTGGTCCGAAAAGCTACTTGTTGCAAACAGTCGAATTGGGACTCGAGACCACCCCCATTGAGTTCAAAATGACGTTTGCGACCTTTTTGAGTATATGCTTCGATATGTTTTGAGCTAGTGAAATTTTGACCTTTTTCACTTAGGGCTTTGGTTTGGGCTGAGCCCATTTACTCCACTTATACTATAGCTCGGTCCACCTCTCCTCTTCGCTTCATTCTTATTTTCCTAACACTCAAGCTTAAGCAAAAATGGTGGAAGACAATGGGAATTAGAAACTCCAAGCCCTAGTTCCTCTTGCTAGCTCAAGTTCTTGCTCCAAAATCAAAGAGAACACATTGGTAAGAATCTCCTTCTTCTTCTCCAACTCATTCTCTCTTTGATTTCAGAAAATTTCTAAACCTAATTTGGGAATTGTTTCTCTTTTAAGCTTAGATTGAAGCTTCTTGGGTTGTGTTGAAGAGTGGTTGATCCTCCTTAGTTTTCAAGCTTCTCCTTCTTAGCTTTTGGGTTAAAGGTGAGATTTTTAATCTCACATCTAGGTCTATGATTATCTTTGATTATTAGGTATGAATTCCTAATACTTATTCATGTGTATTTGATTTTGATTTGGATAGGTTTTGTGAATATTCCAAATTTAGTGTTTTGAGTTCAAATCTTCAAAAATCATAGCTTTGTTATTTGAACTTGTTTTCGGTGATGCATCGAAGAGCTTATAGTGACCGTGCTCGCCCGATTGCATTTGAAGAAGATTGCATCTTCATTTCATAGGCTGGAAAACAGCCTTAGTGCCAGTCAGTCGACTGGACCTTTGAGTCAGTCGACTGGTTGTAGCACATAAGCATTCCGAAGGCAACTACTAGAGGCTTGGGTCCTCTGTTTCCCCTGCATTCAGTCGACTGAATTTTTAGGTCAGTCGACTGACTGCAGGAAATTATTTTTCATGCTTCTGGTCCAGCCGACTGGACCTTTGAGTCAGTCGACTGACCTGCACCTATTTGCCTAATTGTGCCAATTTGTGCATATTTTTGCTTGGTTTCCAAATTCCATCGATTCGGGTTATTTCCCACTTGTTGTTGCTACGACTTTAATGACTCCTATTTTTGGAATTTGTGGGAATACCCATTTTGATGGATTCAGATCGATTTCTTTGGAGTTTTATTCACGTCTTTGAATGTGAATTTTGGTGATTGATTGTTCTACAATCATCTTTGTGATTTGTCACTTTAAAAATATAAAGGTTTCAATAGTAGTAGTAAATATCAAAACTCTTTCCTCAAAACGATTTCAACTCTATTTTCAATACCAAACTCGTTTATAAAAGTGTTTTCCAATCTATTAGTATATACAAACCTTTAACTCACTCGTATGAGAAATCTAATTAAACGGCTTAGTAAAACAAGTGGTATAAAACGCTTGCGTTTACTTCATCGGTTAATTCTTGGACTTGTTCGTTTGAATCTCTTGTGACAATTTTCTAGTGGAAACTTACAATTTGTTCGTAAATATTTAAGTTAGGCTAGTGGTTATGGGACATGATGCTAAACTCATATATTTACTAGCTTATTGTAATTGACACTTCTTGATGATCGATGATGATCATTTTATGGTTTAAACTAGCAATGTGCGATGTCTCTTTGTCTGTGTGGAGGACTTTTCCTTATTTTATTGAGCTTCGTCTCATTTCTTGCATGGGTCGTACCTTTTCAGGTGCGTCGATGTTTGTTTACACATGGGTCGTACCTTTTCAGGTGCGTCGATGTTTATTTATGCATGGGGTGTACCTTTTTAGGTGCATCGATGTTTGTTTACTTCGTGGAGCAATCGGCTCAATAAGTCGGGCACATGGGGCGTAACTTTCTAGGTGCGTCGATGTTCGTCTATGCATGGGGCGTATCTTTCTAGGTGCGTCGATGTTCGACTTTGCATGGGGTGTATCTTTCTAGATGCATCGATGTTAGACATTACATGGGGTGTATCTTTCTAGGTGCGTCGATGTTTATTTATGCATGGGGCGAATCTTTCTAGGTGCGTCGATGCTAAAGCATGGGGCATATCTTTCTAGGTGCGTCGATGTTCGACTGTGCATGGGGCATGTCTTTCTAGGTGTGTCAATGTCCAGTTTGTGGGATTGTCCATCCATTTATTGTGATTTCTGGATTTCTAATTGATGATTCTGGAATTTATGCTTCACCAATTTTCGTGATTTCTATTGATAAGTTTTATCAATTTTTGTGTATTGGTGAATTTGTGTGTCATCAACATTTTGTGTATTGGCATTGATTTAATTGCCAATATTTATGGTTTGGTGAATAAAAATATAGAGTATGACATTCTTTTTATCTTTGAGAAGATTCTTGTGATATTGAACAATCTTTGTTTGATTTTCGTTACATACTAATTATAGTATGGCCTTATGGTTATCATACCTTTATTTCCATCATACCTCTTATTCTATATCATTCTATCTGATATTTATAGCTAGACTGATCCGTTTATTATTTTCTTCTTAAATAATACTCGGGTCAGGCTGCGATCTTACAGGTGCTTCCTCTTGACTTCCTATCTGGAACCATCATCCGACCTTTTGGCTAACTCCTTTAGTTTAGTAGTATAGTTGTATACATTTAAGATATAGACTCCTTGATGTATACATATTTTTGTCTAGCACTTGTATCTGTTCTTTTGTGATATTGTGGATCTTATTTGACCACTACTCTAATGAACACTTTTATGTGTAATATTCATATCTTATTCCGCCTTTGTGATATGAATTGTCTGTGACTGATTTATGTTATGTTGATTTCTATATTTGTTTCCAAATAATTTATATAGCCACTATGTAGTAGCTTTGAGTTTGTATCGGTATGTCGGATTTCCTCTTGAAATGAAATGCATACTACACTATCTGACGTATCGGTGCTCGTACAAAGCAATTACACGGATGGTCGCTCCTCAACAGCCTTATTCTCCGTGCTAGTCGACTGCATTACACCGTAGTGTTCTTGGCCAGCGTGGGTATAGAGGTGGGGCGTCACATCTTAGTATCAGAGCCAAACTTTGGAACAATGTAGAATAATTTAACAAGGATCATCGTCCTAAGTCCATCTTAGGAGTCGTGCTTTAGGATTTAATTCGAGTCTTCGTACCGATTCATCCTATTTTCTTTATGATTCCTTGTTTTATCAATCAAGTTTGATTGAAATTTATTTTGAGAATAACTTTTTCCTCTTCTTTCTTTCTTTCTTAAAGAAGAGAAATGGTTAGACCTGGCCGTCCCGGCGCCGGTCAATCTAGTGCTACTCCGCAGGATGGAGTATTTATGTCTGTACAGCAGCTTCTAGATCTTGTTAAGAACGCTATAGCATCCAGACCCAATCCAGAGCCTACTCATCCTAGATCCGGATTTGCACGCTTGTGTAGAGACTATACCGATTTGGGTGGAAGGCCATTCACGGGATCCGAAAGCGTTATAGAAATTCAAGCTTGGCTCAAATCATGCAATCGCATCTTTTCTCACATGAACCTTATTGATCTACATCGAGTCCAAGTGGCTTCTAGCATGCTCCAAGAAAGAGCATTAGATTGGTATGAGCTTTTAATTTCTGAAATCGTTGAGGCGGATCTCACTTGGGAGCAATTCCGGGAAAGATTCGAATTGAAATTTGTGCCGGAGGCCGAAAAAGTAACTTTGGCCCGGCGTTTTATTGACCTTGTTCAAGGTGAATCTTCCGTGACGGACTATGTCGCATCTTTCGAATCTCTTTCCAAATACGGGGTTGAATATATCAATACCCCATTGAAGAAAAATCAGAGATTTGTCTATGGCCTGAATAAGAATCTTAAGAAGCCATTACTTCTGAAACTTGAGGTTTCATTTGATCAACTTATTGATATCGCTCATCGTCTTGAAGAGGCCGATAATGAAGGTGATGTTGAAGTTATGCGTGCCCAACAAAACTTCGACAATAACTTGAAGAGGCCAATTAAATTCAAAGGCCCCACTCTCACCAAGAAAGGGAAGCAACAAACTCCGGTAGCAAAGACTCCTACCTCTAGTCGTGGACAATGCTACAATTGTGGTTCCACGAACCACTATGCAAGGGAGTGTCCGAAACCCCTCTTTTGTCGTTATTGCAAAAATTCTGGTCACCATATTACTGCATGCTCGTACTTCAATGTAAGAAGGAGGGAGAGCTCAATGCAGTGCAAGCGCCTGGTGGCACTTCTCTTAGTCAAGGTATTTCTCATTCAATCCTTGATTACATTTGTTTTATGGTTTTCCTTTTCGAGTTCTTTTTGATATGGGTTTCATCTCACTATTTTATATCAAAAGAACTTGTTGATTCTTTTCCTTTAAAACATTTTGGGCTTGAGGACTTATTTGAGAATTGTGAATTCGGATGGTAGATCCACAATACTCAATTTGCTTTTATTTGATGTTGAAATTATTTTATGTGATTTTTCTTTCCGAACCGATATTTTTACTTAGGCTCCGGAATTGATTTGTGCGATAGGATTGGCTTAATCATTATGAAGCCCATATCCTAATTTCTCGGGTGGACTATTCATCTTCGACATTTTGAATCTGTTAAGTAGATTTCTATTTTTCTTTTGTGATTTTGATTCCAATTTGATGGCACCATTTTATTCTTTAAACCCGCATGATGAGGAAAGTCTTATTTCTCTCATTCATGTAGTTTGAGAATTTTCCAGTATTTTTGAGCTTGTCTTAGGATTATCTCCTAAGAATGTTTTGGAGTGATGTTAAGGTCTTTTTAGTCCGACCTTGCCACCGAATTTTTAATTTGCCTACGAGTTGCGGGAGTTAGCATTCCACTTACCGCATTCCGCACTCGTTATGATTCTTATGAATGACTTATTATGTCATTCAATTTGTCTAGCTTATTTCCTTCATTTTATAAATCCAATATTCTATGAAAATTTCGATGAGACCATTCTTATTTATGGATTTTGGATGGAAATAGAAATTTAAATTTTTTTGCAAATCTTTTTCATAAGATTTATTTATAAGTACAATTTGATTTTTGCTCTTAAAACGAGCAAAGGATATTCTTAAAACTTTTTAAGAGACATATAAAAGATTATTTTGTGATTGTACTGCCCTTTGAGTGTTTTAAGAATTTTGGTCGATGCGCTTGATCAACGTTATCGATAGGAATCTCCTAAACGCTTTGATGAGACAATCAAACATGATGTATTGACTTGTAAAACGTAAATTTTTCTAGAAAGATTTTTAGATTGAGATAATTGTAATTTTGAAAGTTTTAGCTTTTTGGGAAGGATGATTATTTAGAAAAACTCTTTTTCGATACTCCTATTCTTGTGATTCCCGATGGGGACCAAGACTTTATCTTTTGTACCAATGCTAATCATATTGGTTTGGATGCCATTCTCTTGCGAAAGAACACGTGCTATCACTTGTGCTTCTAAATCATTATAGCTTATCGAGACTAGATATGCCACTCATGATCTAGTGCTCTCGGCTAATGTTTTTACTTTTGGAATTTGGCATCATCATATTTGGAAGAGAAATTTGTTCTCTACCTCGATCATAAATCTTTGGAATATTTGTGTTCTCTTAAGGAACTTCATGTTGACTCGAGTTCCTAGCATCTTATGATCTTGATATTCTTTTTATTCCCCAAGGGGAAATCGTGTTGCCAATGCGTTTAGTCGTGTGCAACAAGTGGTTGATTCTTTGATGATGTCTGAATGGAATTATCTTTTTATCAAGTTCATCGGGCGTTTGGATGTACTTCATTTTATTGAGTTTCATCTCATTTCTTTTATGAACTTGCGTCTGATGTTCTTTTATGGTGCTCGGTTCATTGGACGTACCTTTTTGTACTACGTCGGTGTTCCGAAATTCTTCGGGCTTTGGTTCATTGGGCGTACCGTTTTTGTACTACGCTGATGTCCCAAATTATTTGAGTTTCTAGTTTCTCGGGCGTACCGTTTTTGTACTACGCCGTTGCACCGGCTCAATTTTCTGCTATTCTTGACGTTTTCCACGTCTTTTAACTATGGAAATGCTTTTATGTTTCCGGTTTTTATTCTTGAGCCCGGTGTTATTGAGGGGATTGAAGTTTCACCAAATTTGACTTTTGAGCAACATTCTATTCGCATCATTGCTTCGGAGGTTGAGCGCCATCGATATAAAAATACTCTTTTTGGTAAAACTTCAATGGTTCTCAAATCCTAAGGATTGCTCTTGAGAAATCTTGAGAATTCATCGAACGAAAATTTTCGGATTTACTCCTTCGTGCTCTTTATAGTGGACTTCTTGATTCAAATTTTCTTTTGTGTTGATGTGCTTCCATGGTTGTTACTTCTTATTTTCCTCTTAAGTATTGCGAGGACGCAATTTCTTTAAGGAGGGGAGTCTGTAACAACCCGCATATTTATCGATTGTATATTTAAATATTTTATTTAAATATTTCACCGTCCGTCGGATTTTGGTCCATAAAGCTACTTGTTGCAAACAGTCGAATCGGGACTCGAGACCACCCCCATTGAGTTGAAAATGACGTTTGCCACCTTTTTGAGTATAAGCTTCGATATGTTTTGAGCTAGTGAAATTTTGACCTTTTTCACTTAGGGCTTTGGTTTGGGCTGAGCCCATTTACTCCACTTATACTATAGCTCAGTCCACCTCTCCTCTTCACTTCATTCTTATTTTCCTAACACTCAAGCTTAAGCAAAAATGGTGGAAGTGAATGGGAATTAGAAACTCCAAGCCCTAGTTCCTCTTGCTAGCTCAAGTTCTTGCTCCAAAATCAAAGAGAACCCATTGGTAAGCATCTCCTTCTTCTTCTCCAACTCATTCTCTCTTTGATTTTAGAAAATTCCTAAACCTAATTTGGGAGTTGTTTCTCTTTTAAGCTTAGATTGAAGCTTCTTGGGTTGTGTTGAAGAGTGGTTAATCCTCCTTAGTTTTCAAGCTTCTCCTTCTTGGCTTTTGGGTTAAAGGTGAGATTTTTAATCTCACATCTAGGTCTATGATTATCTTTGATTGTTAGGTATGAATTCCTAATACTTATTCATGTGTATTTGATTTTGATTTGGATAGGTTTCGTGAATATTCCAAATTTAGTGTTTTGAGTTCAAATCTTCAAAAATCATAGCTTTGTTATTTGAACTTGTTTTTGGTGATGCATCGAAGAGCTTATAGTGACCGTGCTCGCCCGATTGCATTTTGAAGAAGATTGCATCTTCATTTCATAGGCTGGAAAACAGCCTTAGTGCCAGTCAGTCGACTGGACCTTTG
Source organism: Allium cepa (assembly GCA_030765085.1). Classification (NCBI taxonomy): domain Eukaryota; kingdom Viridiplantae; phylum Streptophyta; class Magnoliopsida; order Asparagales; family Amaryllidaceae; genus Allium; species Allium cepa. The sequence continues at coordinate 906,008,360 of CM060938.1, read as the reverse complement.
AGTCAGTCGACTGGTTGTAGCACATAGGCATTCCGAAGGAAACTACTAGAGGCTCGGGTCCTTTGTTACCCCTGCATTCAGTCGACTGAATTTTTAGGTCAGTCGACTGACTGCAGGAAATTATTTTTCATGTTTCTGGTCCAGTCGACTAAACCTTTGAGTCAGTCGACTGACCTGCACCTATTTTCCTAATTGTGCCTATTTGTGCATATTTTTGCTTGGTTTCCAAATTCCATCGATTCGTGTTATTTCCCACTTGTTGTTGCTACGACTTTAATGACTCCTATTTTTGGAATTTTTGGGAATACCCATTTTGATGGATTCAGATCGATTTCTTTGGATTTTTATTCACGTCTTTTAATGTGAATTTTGGTGATTGATTGTTCTACAATCATCTTTGTGATTTGTCACTTTAAAAATATAAAGGTTTCAATAGTAGTAGTAAATATCAAAACTCTTTCCTCAAAACGATTTCAACTCTATTTTCAATACCAAACTCGTTTATAAAAGCGTTTTCCAATCTATTAGTATATACAAACCTTTACCTCACTCGTATGAGAAATCTAATTAAACGGCTTAGTAAAACAAGTGGTATGAAACGCTTGCGTTTACTTCGTCGGTTAATTCTTGGACTTGTTCGTTTGAATCTCTTGTGAAAATTTTCTAGTGGAAACTTACATTTTGTTCGTAAATATTTAAGTTAGGCTAGTGGTTATGGGACATGATGCTAAACTCATATATTTACTAGCTTATTGTAATTGACACTTCTTGATGATCGATGATGATCATTTTATGGTTTAGACTAGCAATGTGTGATGTCTCTTTGTCTGTGTGGAGGACTATTCCTCATTTTATTGAGCTTCGTCTCATTTCTTGCATGGGTCGTACCTTTTCAGGTGCGTCGATGTTTGTTTACACATGGGTCGTACCTTTTCAGGTGCGTCGATGTTTATTTATGCATGGGGTGTACCTTTTTAGGTGCATCGATGTTTGTTTACTTCGTGGAGCAATCGGCTCAATAACTCGGGACATGGGGCGTATCTTTCTAGGTGCGTCGATGTTCGTCTATGCATGGGGCGTATCTTTCTAGGTGCGTCGATGTTCGACTTTGCATAGGGTGTATCTTTCTAGATGCATCGATGTTAGACATTACATAGGGTGTATCTTTCTAGGTGCATCGATGTATATTTATGCATGGGGCGAATCTTTCTTGGTGCGTCGATGCTAAAGCATGGGGCATATCTTTCTAGGTGCGTCGATGTTCGACTGTGCATGGGGCATGTCTTTCTAGGTGTGTCAATGTCCAGTTTGTGGGATTGTCCATCCTTTTATTGTGATTTCTGGATTTCTAATTGATGATTCTGGAATTTATGCTTCACCAATTTTCGTGATTTCTATTGATAAGTTTTATCAATTTTTGTGTATTGGTGAATTTGTGTGTCATCAACATTTTGTGTATTGGCATTGATTTAATTGCCAATATTTATGGTTTGGTGAATAAAAATATAGAGTATGACATTCTTTTTATCTTTGAGAAGATTCTTGTGATATTGACCAATCTTTGGTTGATTTTCGTTACATACTTATTATAATATGGCCTTATGGTTATCATACCTTTATTTCCATCATACCTCTTATTCTATATCATTTTATCTGATATTTATAGCTAGACTGATCCGTTTATTATTTTCTTCTTAAATAATACTCGGGTCAGACTGAGATCTTACAGGCGCTTCCTCTTAACTTCCTATCTGGAACCATCATCCGACCTTTTGGCTAACTACTTTAGTTTAGTAGTATAGTTGTATACATTTAAGATATAGACTCCTTTATGTATACATATTTTTGTCTAGCACTTGTATCTGTTCTTTTGTGATATTGTGGATCTTATTTGACCACTACTCTGATGTACACTTTTATGTGTAATATTCATATCTTATTCCGCCTTTGTGATATGAATTGTCTGTGACTGATTTATGTTATGTTGATTTCTATATTTGTTTCCAAATAATTTATATAGCCACTGTGTAGTAGCATTGAGTTTGTATCGGTATGTCGGATTTCCTCTTGAAATGAAATGCATACTACACTATCTGACGTATCGGTGCTCGCACAAAGCAATTACATGGATGGTCGCTCCTCAACAGCCTTATTCTTCGTGCTAGTCGACTGCATTACACCGTAGTGTTCTTGGCCAGCGTGGGCATAGAGGTGGGGCGTCACATATCCACTCAATATTACTTATATAGCCTTATATTACAATTATTTATATTTGCCTTCAATTTCTGTAAATGTGAATATTCATTAAATCACTAAAGCCAAAGTTATGTTATGGACTATATTTTAAGTTTTCAAATTCAATAAGTTTCGAATTGATTTAATTAAACAAATTATTAATTAAATACCATTCCAATCAATTCAACTTTATCTTCCTTACATATACAAATCATTGGATCCCTATTTAAAATATAATACTGAAAAATATTCTATTTATTAAATCAAACTTTATTAAATTAAAGTTTACTATTTAAATCTACTTTACATTAAACATATTTATACATAAAATATTCCAATATTAACTAAAACCCTATATTTCTTCCCTAAAACCATAGATATTATTTTCCTAATATTTATATATGGACCAACGGTGTCTGTATATGTACTTCTATCATATGGTTAAGTGGTACAGATATTTATCATTTCAATCCGTAATTAAATAAATAAATATATATATACACACACGGGTAGATACCTTTTCGATCCATAATCCCAATTCAGTTCTGTGACGCCCCACCTCTATACCCACGCTAGCCAAGAACACTACGGTGTAGTGCTGTCAGCTAGCACGGAGAATAAGGCTGTTGAGGAGCGACCATCCATGTAATTGCTTATCACACGGTGGCTATAAATAATCTTCGGAAACAAACATAGAAATAAGCATACACAAATCAGTTACAGACATCCATATCACAAAGGCGGAAGAAGATATGTATATATAACTAACACATGAAAGTGCACATCAGAGTAGTGGTCAAAAAGATGCACAATAATACAAAAGAATAGCAACACGTGCTATACAAAAGAATACAACTATGAGTCTATATCTCAAGTGTATACAACAAAAACTGCTAATCTAAACAGCTAGCCAAAAGTCAGAGTAACAAAACCCGAGAAGAAGTCAAGCGGAAGCACTTGTAACATCTCTGTCTGACCCGAGTACTATTTAAGAAAATAATAAACGGATTAGTCTAGCTATAAATATCAGATGACATGATATAAAGTAGAAGATATGGCATAAACATAAAATATCCATACTGACATACTACTACAAGTATGCAAATGATGATCAACAGAAGATCAATCAATAAGAGATAAATCAATATCACAAGAATCTTCTCAAAGATCCAAAAAGGGCGTCATACCCTAAACTTGTACTCATTGTTATCCCGCCTTTTGGCAAGGCTGAGATACCCAGGAACTGACTGGAAAAAGACAAGATCACATGTCCTCAACTTGGAATGATTGATTGGGCAACAACAAATATCGATGAATTTTGCCCAAGTCCGGATCGGGCTACAATTGATAAGACACGTCAAGCAAAGCCGTGGGAACCAACATCCCAAATTTCAAGGCAATCCGAGTTCGTAAGCTCAAGTTATCGCCGGTAGAAAGTGGAAGGAATAACCATGGTTTGAATCCATCAGTCGTCAGCCATGGTTCGAATCCATCAGAACACACCTTGCTTCGACTCCATCGAGCAAGCTTTAAGATCGTGTCCGTCCCATTATGCCTTGGTTCGAATCCATCCATGTATGCCCTAGCTCGAATCCATCGTGGGAAAGTTTCCTCGAATCCATGCATTGGTTCGAACCCATGAACTAAACCTTGCTTCGACTCCATCGAGCAAGCCTTAGTTCGAATCCATCTAGACCACCTAGCTTCGAATCCATCGGAATAGCTATGGTTCGAACCCATCCCCGTATGCCTTACTTCGAATCCATCAAAGCGACCTCAAGGTCGAATCCATTAAAAACCCTTTCCTACTTCGAGTCCATCAATAGAGAATCCTTCGAATCAATTCATCAGTGGAGTCTTCGTATCGATTGACTATGGAATACCCTGATCGAAACAAAGGGAACTTGTGTTCAGTCGATTCGAAAGAGCATACCCTCGAATCCATTACTACGAATCAATCGAGTCATAGCAGCTAAAACCAAGGGTATGACCCAGAAAACTTGGAGAAAAAGGAGGATTGACTTGAAGCATGCGCACCACGTCATCACCTTCACGTGCAGAAGCATGGATTCGACCCTATGGATTCGAACCATATCGATTCGAACGAGTCCATAGGGCAAAACACACCATCTTGAATCGATCATAGCTCGAGATCTACAAATCCAAATGCTATGAAATTTTCACAGGAGCTTGCATATACATAGAAGAATGTCCACGCCAAGTTTCATCACGATTGGACACTTTTTTGATCGATTTGAACCAAGGGTCGAATCGATCCCAAAGTGGGCCCGGATCTCCAAAATTCGACCATGTGGGCCCCCACACATGCCAGAAGCGGTCTCGCTGAATTTTAGGCGAAATATCAGCCTCCTACATCTATAAATAGAGCCCCTGGTCATTCAGAAAGGGGATCGGAGAATTTTGAGACTAAAAGAACACCCGGACGCTGCCAGAATTGCTCTAGAGCACCACCGCTGCCTTTGATTTCGAATTTTGGCTTACTACCTGCTGTACTTTGACATAAAAAAGTTGTATTCTCCGAATATCAAGCAATAAAGTAACAAAACTTCATAGTGGACGTAGGCAATACGCCGAACCACTCTAAATCGTTGTCTCTCGTGCAATTTACTTTCTGTTATTTGGAGTTTTTGCTAGATAATCCACATTTTAATTTGCTTTCTTCATTTATTATCTCTTCAAAAACTTCCGACAACTGTTGTGCCCAATTTTGACACAAACACTCATAACAAGTCAATGACATAAATTGCAGAAATCAACACGAGAAATCCAGAAATCATAAAAAGGGAAAGAGGCCTATCACATGACGGTCCGAAGACCATAGGGTGCTACCCCATATGTGTGAGTCGAAATCACACAGATGAGGTCTAGACTAACCAAAAAGCAAAAAGGTATGTGTGAGTGGAATCACACAAATGGTGTCTAGCCTAACCTCGCAAACAAAAAAGGTATGTGTGAGTGGAATCACAAAAATGGTGTCTAGACTAACCTCGCGGACAAAGAGATATGTGTGAGTCGGAATCACACCAATGAGGTCTAGTCTAACCTTGCAAATAAGAGACATCGCACAATTGCTAGTCTAAATTATAAGAATGATCGTCATGATCAACGAGAAGTGTCAATTACACTAAGTTAGTAAATATAAAAGTTTAGTTTCATGTAGTTAACCCCGTTTTGCCCACGAGTTAAGAAGCTCACGAGTTAAGAAGCCCACGAGTTAAAGAGCACACGGGATAAGGCGTCTACGAGTTAAAGAGCTTACGAGTTAAGGAGCTAACGACCTAACAAGATAAGACCTAAACGACTTAGGGAATGTCACGACTCAACAGCCTTAGCTCATTGCCAACCTAAAATGAATGACGACTCAATGATTGCCGACTTAATGACTCAGAAGGGACAGCGACTCATCGGGGTATAAGCTTAATGCTTTAAAGGTGTTGGCCGACTCAAGGTGCTTCACGACTCAAGCAAGCAAACAAGAAGCTACGACCAGTTAACTCGTGCGCGACCGCAGCTCATGATTAACGACTTAAGAAAGACCTAAGGCCTAAAAGAGATGCCGACTCAATGACTCGACCAAGTTACCGACCTAAGGGGCATGAGAAGATGCCGACTTAAGGTTCAAGGAGATCCTGACCTAGGACTTAAAAAAGTCTACCGACCTAACGCATTCTTCGATCTAACAACTCAAATTGTTTACCGACTCAACTGTTAAGAATAAGTTGTCCACACCTAAGTCGTGGCTGACCTATGGTTCACGATAAGTCGTAACCAACCTATGGCTTGTGATAAGTCGTAACCGACCTAGAGATATGAAGGAAGAAGTAGTGCAACAGTTTAACGCGTGGCATGTTAACTTGGCAACGACTTAAGACTTGTGATATGAATTCAGACAAGCTTACTTCTATTAAGCCGTGGACTTGACTTGGTAAATCGACCACGAATTATGTTAAGTCGACCACGACTTATACTAAGTCGGCCACGACTTAGAACTTGGCAGTAATTCCAGCCCAGAATTCACTATAAATACGCGATCACCTCCAACATTCAATGGACTTTTGGCTCATTCTCTTCATACACCGGTACTCTGCTGCAAATCAATCCAACACTCAAAGCACTCAAGACTCGAAGAACATTACAAACAACTTCGAGAAGAGATCTCATATGCCCAACATGAACTCGAAGATTCTCATCTCCATTAAAGTTTAGGCTACTTGTTCTAAGTCTCTTGTAATTTGAAGTGTATAGAACTTGGAAAGAATTGTATCGGCTTGTAAGAAGAATATTAATAAAAGTACTTAAAGTGGACGTAGGCTATACCCTTAAGCCGAACCACTATAAAATCGTTGTTGTTTGCTGCTTTTCTGTTGTTATTTGCTTATAATCTTTTCCCGAGTTATCAGGTGGTGCTTTCACAATCACATTCCACACACCGGGGTGTTAGCGTTCAAATTTTAGCGTTAACATTTTTGGTGCTTTCACTGAGAATTGAACTCAGGATAACTTCAACCATTGTTCAACAAAAGTCTAACAGGAATCATGGCTTCTGAAAGGAAACGAAAGTTTTCGAGGTTTGAAGGTACTTGCAGCAATGCCATTACTCTTCCCGCGCTAAGTGAAACAGCTTCAAGGATTGGAGTCACGAGGGCTGAATTAAACGCCGTTGTTTATGGATTATATCAACACATGGAGGTTCAGAGCAACAGGATACTTGACAAGGTAAATGCATTGCAAGAGGAGGTCCATCAATTAGAAAGCGATATAAAAACCATTGCCAAAGAGGCCCATGCTTCAGAAGAATGGAATACTCCTCAACGAGCAACTGGCATTACTATTGGAACAATCCCCCAAACGGAGAACTCATGGCTACGACCAACTATTCACGAACGTTTATCAAGGCGAACCTTTGAAAGGATAGTTGACAACTACCCCTTGAGCCCTGATGATGATGAGGAGTACATACCGGAGATGATCGAACAGAGAAAGGAGATTGAAGGAAGGAAAAAGCAGAAAGTCTCGAAAAAAGCTCGGTGCCTCAAACCCTCCGACTTCACTCCCTTGACCGACACTCCGGAGAATATCTTCTTGGCAACAAAAGATGTTGTTGTGTACCCCAAACCAACTCTGATGAGGAGAAGCGCGACAGACAATGGAAAATTCTGTCAATTTCACAATCAGCCTGCCATGACACTAACCAATGTCGCCATTTAAGGAAAAAAATTGAAAAGTTGCTCAAACAGAATGAACTGCAACAATATGTGAAGAAAGATGGAAATGACTTCTTCTCATCCCCTAAAGTGCAACTAGTTCCCACTCAACAATGCAGCTTAAATAAAAGAACCGTAGCACAGGGAGACGAGGGTCCTATTATCAGTATCATCACGGCAAGCCCTCACCAGGTAGGAAAAAATTGGATGAGGCGGGAAGACATGCTCACGCTTCAAGGAGATCTTCAAAGTGAAAGGAAGTTTCGATTCTGAAAGATGTTTCCATCCAGTCCTCTTGTGCCAAAGATTCAATCCCTAAAGCCTGGAGCAGCAATTGCTTCCATACTTTACTTGAACACTTTATTACAAATTTGTAAAAGAATGCTGATCCAATGATTCTTGTATCAAAATCTGTTGAAAAAAAAAACAGTGCAAATAAATAATAAAAACTATAAGTCTTGCTTTCCCTATTATTACACGTCGCTTATTTTATTTCCATATGTGAAATACTCTAAGAATATCACTAAGATTATCGATCTAAATTTGCAGGCGATCAATATCAAGCTGTTTCATTGCAATATCGAGCAACCCTTGGTAACATTCAAAAGCAAGTCTTAGACAACAAAATTCCAAGGTCGAATTCTGAATAAGAAGTACTCTAAGCAAACAAATAAGATTTGGCTAGAGTATGTTTCTTCAGTTAAAACCACCCGCCAACAGAAGAAGATGATGCACACTTAAAGACGGCACTAAGGAATTGCTAATATAATCAATCAAATTCACAACTGTCAAAAGAGAGCCAATTCCAAGAACTTGGAACAGCAACCATTTGCATCCATATTTTACATGAAAACTTTGCTGAAATATTGCAAGGAATTTACAAATATATGATTCTTCTGTTAAAGGCAATTGCAAGGCAGGCGAATAACAAAAGCTATAAAGTGGATATAGGCCCGGTTTCGGCTAAACCACTATAATTCTTGTGTTCCCTACTATTATAAACTGCTTTGTTTTATTTCGGCATATGAAATACGTTAATCGTGTTACTAAAAAATCGATTTAATAATGCAGGTCATAAAAACAAAGCTTACCGGTCACGAGACCAAGCGATCCGCGACATCGTCCAGCAGTCAAGCACTGAGCCATTCAAAATTCCCATATTCAAATCCTACAAAATCAAACGAAAGTAAGCAATGTGGATAGAAGCAGATCATATATAGCTAACTGCAAATGTTTGAACAAGCAAACAGCAAGTTAAAGAACCTGTATCTGCCACCACCAATTGGCTTGGTTATAAAATATACTCGTTTGGGTAAGGGAAATGATTGGCAGCTAAAAGTGATGACACTTGCAAAGGACAATGGGGATTGTCAACATGAATCAATGGCAAAGAGACATGCGTGAGCAAGCGTCAACCAGCAAAAAACCATTTCAGGAGCACAAGCCTTATTCAAAGGCACAACTTGTCGGAGAATAAAGACCTCAAGCGGGTTTCACCAAAAAAAAGGGTGTCTTTCTCGTTACAAATTCGCGGAGTTATCGGTGGACACACTCCCGAGAATCCATCCAACCGAGAAAAGGAAACTCTAAACTTCCTGACAATAACCCTACTCAGGGGCACGCATTTCACCACAACTGGTCGACATACTCCCGTGAGATGAAATGTGAAGAGCCCTCTTCGGAGGCAAAAAGCTTCTCTACGGAGACCGAATGCTTCTCCTCAGAGACCAAAGCCCTCTTCGGGGGCGAAATACTTCTCTACGGAGACCGAATGCTTCTCCTCAGAGACCAAAGCCCTCTTCGGAGGCAAAAAGCTTCTCTACGGAGACCGAATGCTTCTCCTCAGAGACCAAAGCCCTCTTCGGAGGCAAAAAGCTTCTCTATGGAGACCGAACGCTTCTCCTCAGAGACCAAATCCCTCTTCGGAGGCAAAAAGCTTCTCTACGGAGACCGAATGCTTCTCCTCAGAGACCAAACCCCTCTTCAAAGGCAAAATGCTTCTCTACGGGGACTGAATGCTTCTCCTCAGAGACCAAAGCCCTCTTCGGAGGCAAAATGCTCCTCTTCGGAGGCACAACTCTTCGGAGGACAAAGACATCTAACGGGACATATGCCACAAAAAAGAAAGTTCTTTACTCAACAAAAAAGATTGGAGGAGTCATGACCCTCCAACCATGAGAGAGTAACTTCCAGGCAATGCAAACCCTCTCTGGGGCACATTTCACCAGGAGTTGAAGTGTAACAGCCGCTCTTCGGAATTACACTTCACCAGAGTTGAAATGCAAACAAAATAAAGACCTCTTCGGAGGCACATTTCACCAGGAGTTGAAGTGTGACAGCCGCTCTTCGGAATTACACTTCACCAGAGTTGAAATGCAAACAAAATAAAGACCTCTTCGGAGGCACATTTCACCAGGAGTTGAAGTGTAACAGCCGCTCTTCGTAATTACACTTCACCAGAGTTGAAATGCAAACAAAATAAAGACCTCTTCGGAGGCACATTTCACCAGGAGTTGAAGTGTAACAGCCGCTCTTCGGAATTTCACTTCACCGGAGTTGAAATGCAAGCAAGAAGAAAGACCTCTTCGGAAGCCCGCGTTTCACCAAGATTGAAATAAAAATTCCAAGTGTTGAAACGTGAAAAGGCTTTCCTCAAAGGCACAACTCTTTGGAGGTACACGTTTCACCGAGATCGAAATAAAACTTCCAAGTGTTGAAACGTGAAAAAATCCCTCCCCAGAGGTACAACTTTCTATATAAAAAAAAATCCTCATCAAGAGCATACTTTAACTTCCAAAGGAAGAGTAATTTACCTATTCTGGAGAATGATCTTCCTCAAAAAAGAAGAAGAGCTAAAGTACCCTTCAGAGGTCCGCTTTACCACAAAGAGGAATTCACTTGGTAAAATATGTACATAAGCGAAAGTGATTTCTTCGTAGGACAAAGCGTAAAAACTTATATGAAGGGAGTTGTACTCTACAAAAATACTTCTTCAAGAATGGAATATTCTTTAGAAAATAAGAGTGCAAATCCCCTCGAAGTATAAAATATTGCAGCAAGCCTATGGAATGGGGGCAACATGGTATAATTACATACAATATGGTATAATCAAATCTGCAAAAGGTAACGCTCAAGTAACATGCCATAAGCTCGCTGCAATGTCAAGTAAATGGACTTATGCAAAAATGAATAATAAATGCATTCTCAAGTCCAAACAGGAATTTGTACAAATAAAGGATTGTTTTATTCAAAATGTATTGCAGATACAGGTTTCAAAACAAAAAAGCGGGGGCCGGTACCCGCACAATTCTCGACCGGTAGAAGCAAAAGACAAGAAACTAAAATCTTCACTTCTTTTTACCACCTTTGGACCCTTTACCCGGCCGAATGATCAGCTTTTCAGGTCGGTCAGTGGGCATAAAGGAAGAAGGAGAGGTAGGCGCAGCTGGTCCAACTTCTGGATCCTCTTCAGTAGCAGTGATTATCTTCCCCTTCCTCTTCGACGTTCCGCGTTTTTTCCTCCTTTTTGAGGAAGACTCACTCCCTGGAGTGACAAGTTTAGATAGAGCTATGTCATCAGAAGGAGTCCGCTCCGGAGATATATCACCTCCCTCAAGTCTCTCATCTTTCTGCTCTTGCGAAGCGATGGGATCATCCAAGCCATGAAGGGCCTCTATTTGTTCCTCTTGCGACCCGGGCTGTGAAGCAGGAGGAGGAGCCACCTGAAGAGACGGAGGAGGGATAATCGGAGGAGGAGAAATCTGAGCGGTGCTTGATACTTTCTCTACAGAAGAAAAGAGGTTAAAGTCAGTAGAGAGAGGAGATGAAGGCTCATCAAGGTTGAGAAAATAGTCAAGGAGCTCATGAAACCCATGTGAAATAAATGAGCAATCCACTTGAGCGAGATTGACAGTGGAAAAATTTACAGTAGAATTACCTGCAGAAGTTGTCTTTATTACGTCAATTTCATAATCCGGAGCTTCAGCATTCTCTTGCGATTCATCTGTGGCTTGAGTAATTTTGGCCCCGGTATCAGTTTGAGCAGGAATCGGTACATAAGAGCTAGAACCAACAATGCCAGCGTCGGCCAAAGTTGAAGGAGGAACAGGAGCAGTCAAATTTGTTTCCTTTCCTTTATACACTTCCCCCACTATTTCAACCCGCGATCTGGCAAGTTGCTCCTTCCCTCTTGTCTTTATTACGTCAATTTCATAATCCGGAGCTTCAGCATTCTCTTGCGATTCATCTGTGGCTTGAGTAATTTTGGCCCCGGTATCAGTTTGAGCATGAATCGATACATAAGAGCTAGAACCAACAATGCCAGCGTCGGCCAAAGTTGAAGGAGGAACAGGAGCAGTCAAATTTGTTTCCTTTCCTTTATGCTCTTCCCCCACTATTTCAACCCGCGATCTGGCAAGTTGCTCCTTCCCTCTGGCAAGGGCTGCGCGAGCCTCAAAGTCTAAGTAGTGCACCTCCAAATCCTCTTCGGTGTATCCGGCCCCTTTAAACATGCCTAGTGCAGCCTCCCACACTTCGGCCAGGGTAATCTCATACTAGGGGCCCAGAAATGCAAGACTGCCACGCCCTAATATACAATGCAAGTAAAAATCAAACAGTGTCGAGCCAATATCAGCTTTGGTGGCTTCATGGGCCTCTTCCTCTGCAATTCTACCCGCAACAGCCTCATCACTCTCTCTCTCAACTTTGGATAGCTGGGCTTTCAATTGTTCAATCTCTGCAGCCTGAAGGCCAGTTTGTCCTCGTAACTGAGTGATATCAGTACGGTTGCCCTCTATAATCTGCTCCAACCCATCAGCCTTGGCTTCAGCATCCCTTTGCGCGGCATGAGCATCCCGCACCTGTTGAAGAAGCACACTCTCCCTTTGAGAATAAGAAGTGGAAGAAGTAGCAAGCTCCTCTTTAAGTTTCCCAACTTCCGCCTCAAGTTTCTCATTATAATCGGCAATACTCCTCATTTCTGCATCATGCTGTTTAAGGACCTTTTGCCATTCAGTTTTGTCATTCTCCATGGTAAGCATAGCTTCGAGATTGGCCCTATTCACCCTTTGGAGCTCATCAACGAGTTTCTGCCAAGATGACATCCTCTCAATATCAGCTCTGACTGCATCAAGGTTCCGTAACATAGCACTTTTATCTATGGGAACCAGATCGAGGTCGAAGCGAACTCCTTTGAAACACCAATTAGGAAATCGGCTTTGAAGAATGGCTGGACCTGGTCCAACTTGGTAAGATGGCCTATTGATGATTGCTTGGATATCAGTAAGGGAAGGGGCAGGAGATTGAGAAGAAGTAGGAGCAGTAATCTTCTCTGAAGGCGCAGGCATTGGCTCCTCAATAACTTTGGCCCGTTTGCTCGAGTCATCAGTTATGTGACTCTTCCCTCTATCATCATGAGATTTGCGTTTAAGGGAGTCACTATCTCTGTGGGAGGAATCATGTCGATTATCTGGTTTTCCAAAGCGTTCCTCATAATCACGTCTTTCCCGAGCCTTCCGGGCAGCCCTTTCTTCATCAGTCTCTCTATGAACAGGAGGATAGGATTGATAGCCATACTGGCTGCGTTTCCCATATCGCTGAAAGTCATTATAGTACGAGCTGCCTCGCCTCATTGAAGGACCTAAAATAAAAAAAGGAAGAAGCAAAACTTGAGAATCTTTCAAAAAAAAGGAAGGCATGTTCGCGGAAAGGTTAAGGAAATTCTATGTGTGTGTGATGTGCAAACTATGCGCATCGAACTACGAACCACTCTTTAATGTGAGAGTAGTTGTGGGCGTAATAGTTGGCGTCAACTCTTGAGTCGACAAAGGTTGTCGCAAAACAGAAGTAGCCTCGACTACCCAAGAAGAGATCCCGGTAGTGATAGGATCGTCTTTAAAGATCTCTTGTGAAGTAGCGAAGAGGTCGCTCAGTCCTTCAAAAGTGTCATCCCTGCTCTGCTTAACAGGACTGGATTTCCGAGCTTCTTCACCAAGTTCTTGTGAATGGTGAGAAGATCCCTGAGGCTCTTCTTCCTCGATAACCGGGGCAAGTTTGTCAGATGGCCCCGCAGCATCAACAGAAGTGGAGCACTTCACTAGCGAAGCCTCAGGAGCAGGTCCTTTTGATATGGATGTGCTAGTAGAAACTGGGGCATCCAACGCTCTAGCCGGGGAGTCTGGGATTTCATGAGGACGTGTAGAACGAGAATTATGCAAAAGTCCGTACTGATGCAAAAATTCATCTTTCAACAGAAATTGAATATCTCTCTCCTCAACCGGCACGGCCTTAAGCCTTTCAAAAGTCGACTTGTAACTGGGATTCTTAGAGGGAGGAGGCAACGCTGAAAATAAAAAGAAGCAGAGTTAACACTTAGCAGGTCAGTCTCACGAAGGCCAGATAACAAACGAAGTAAGGATGGATGATCTTACTTCCTTCTCTCCACACAGCATAAAACCCAGGGGGGCAACGAACGAAGAAGAACTGGGTTAAGAACCCATGTGCAGTGTCAGGAAGGCCAACGATTAATTTGCGGTTTCAGGCGCTTCTCACAACAGTAATAGAAGGATGATCTTTGGTCCGGGTAAAGGAGCATAAGTAACAGATTTCATCAAAACTCGGAAGTCGATCAAGTGTTCTCCTAAATAGCACACACAACCCCATTAGAATGGCGTAGCCGTTGGGATGTAGCTGGGATGGAGCAATGGCCAATTGATGAAGAAGTTGTTGGAAAAAGTCATTGAAAGGAGGAATGCCCCCACTTAGGCACATTTGTCGGTTAACTGTCACAAAGCCAGAGGGTGCTATGTCAGCAGTGTTACTTCTCTCAGGAAGAATGGCATCTGATTCAACAATGCCAAACTGAGCACACAACTGGCGAAAAACTTTGTATGATAGTGTGGTAGGGGCTCTTTCGGAAGGATTAACTAGTGGAGCCGGAAGAACAGTTGCCTCTCTAGTCTGAACTGTTGCATCTTCTTCCTGAGAAGTCATTCTACACAAGCAACTGGATATTCAAATATGAAGGTGCATGTTTCCTAAAAGTGTGAAGTGTCGTGCAAAACTAGTAAAAATAACAAGTAAATATAACTGGAATTAAACTAGTCGACGATTGATCGACTACGAAAATTTCATAACTTGTTAATCTAAAGTTCAAGCATAATATTAATGCAGGCTGGCCAGTTTCAATTGACTATTTCAGTGTTGCTTTAATATTTTACTTGAAATTGATGAGTTTAAAGCACTTCGTTCACACAATTTATTTAAGTTAATTATCTGTTATTAACTAATCTGTCATTTGATGTGGGCAGTCGATGATAGTATATTCGTCCCAATTTTTTGTAAATGTTGTATTGGGCAGATTGTTAGCTTGCAAGTTAAAGCGACCTGTGAATGAATGCAATAAAGTTAAACAGTTCAAAGTCCATGCAACGGTTCAAAGTACGAACAAAATTCATACAAGTCATGACTCGCCAACGACTCAAAGATTTTCCTTTTAATATCTTATGGGTTAAGTCAGGTCATTGGTTTTCTGGCTAACTTGCCCACGACTAAAGGATTAAGGGGCGGGCCAGCTTAAGTTGCTTCAATTCCAAGTCAATGATGTTCTAAACCGGCAGCGCTTTGGGTCAAAGGTCGTGAAATAGAGAAAGGACTCCAGTGGAAAAGCAATGGAAAATTTCCCAAGTACTAACACGGCCACAACTTAAAATTTCAAGCTTTAACTCGGCTACAACTCAGGGCTTGAGTCGTAAAGGCTGCTATGTCGTAGAGAATACTTGGTCGCGTTAAACTACTGAATCATGCTCAAAACAACGATTCACTCCTAACTTCCTCTCCTAACCCACAAGCTTTTTTTTCTCCTAACCCATTAATCCAATAACTTCACAGTCCTCAACCTTAATCTTATCACACTACGAAATCATTATAAATCGCGAGTTATCCTGAATCAAATCAAATAGCCTTAGGACCACCGATGATCCATGCAGTAGTATTTGCAAGGCACAAGGATGTAAATCGTAGGCAGAGATCGATAATGATGATCAGCGACTTGGAAAAAGAGAAAGTTGCTTACGTGGTGTGAAGCTAGAGATGGTTGGAAGTAAAATTGGATCGAGATCGCCTTTGAAAGCTTGAAGACGTGATAATGGCAGGAATGGCTCAGGGGATAAGTAATGAGAAGAGTGAAATAGGAGGAACGACTTAAGCTTTTATATCAGGAGGCACTGGAACTCGAATCGGCGCAACCGGGTTATGATGAGTCGAAACACACGACTTACGACTTAAGCGTGTGCTTCGAGGGGAAAATGTTAACCCCGTTTCGCCCACGAGTTAAGAAGCTCACGAGTTAAGAAGCCCACGAGTTAAAGAGCACACGGGATAAGGCGTCTACGAGTTAAAGAGCTTACGAGTTAAGGAGCTAACGACCTAACATGATAAGACCTAAACGACTTAGGGAATGTCACGACTCAACAGCCTTAGCTCATTCCCAACCTAAAATGAATGACGACTCAATGATTGCCGATTTAATGACTCAGAAGGGACAGCGACGCACCGGGTTATAAGCTTAATGCTTTAAAGGTGTTGGCCGACTCAAGGTGCTTCACGACTCAAGCAAGCAAACAAGAAGCTACGACCAGTTAACTCGTGCGCGACCGCAGCTCACGACTAACGACTTAAGAAAGACCTAAGGCCTAAAAGAGATGCCGACTCAATGACTCGACCAAGTTACCGACCTAAGGGGCATGAGAAGATGCCGACTTAAGGTTCAAGGAGATCCTGACCTAGGACTTAAAAAAGTCTACCGACCTAACGCATTCTTCGATCTAACAACTCAAATTGTTTACCGACTCAACTGTTAAGAATAAGTTGTCCACACCTAAGTCGTGGCTGACCTATGGTTCACGATAAGTCGTAACCAACCTATGGCTTGTGATAAGTCGTAACCGACCTAGAGATATGAAGGAAGAAGTAGTGCAACAGTTTAACGCGCGGCATGTTAACTTGGCAACGACTTAAGACTTGTGATATGAATTCAGACAAGCTTACTTCTATTAAGCCGTGGACTTGGCTCGGTAAATCGACCACGACTTATGTTAAGTCGACCACGAGTTATACTAAGTCGGCCACGACTTAGAACTTGGCAGTAATTCCAGCCCAGAATTCACTATAAATACGCGATCACCTCCAACATTCAATGGAATTTTGGCTCATTCTCTTCATACACCGGTACTCTGCTGCAAATCAATCCAACACTCAAAGCACTCAAGACTCGAAGAACATTACAAACAACTTCGAGAAGAGATCTCATATGCCCAACATGAACTCGAAGATTCTCATCTCCATTAAAGTTTAGGCTACTTGTTCTAAGTCTCTTGTAATTTGAAGTGTATAGAACTTGGAAAGAATTGTATCGGCTTGTAAGAAGAATATTAATAAAAGTACTTAAAGTGGACGTAGGCTATACCCTTAAGCCGAACCACTATAAAATCGTTGTTGTTTGCTGCTTTTCTGCTGTTATTTGCTTATAATCTGTTCCCGAGTTATCGGGTGGTGCTTTCACAATCACATTCCACACACCGGGGTGTTAGCGTTCAAATTTTAGCGTTAACACATGTCCCATAACCACTAGATTAACTTAAATATTTACGAACAAACTGTAAATCTTCAATAATAAAATTATCATTGGAGGTTCAATCGAACAAGTCCAAGAATTAACCGACGAAGCAAACGCAAGCGTTTCATACCACTTGTTTTACTAAGCCGTTTAATTAGATTTCTCATCCGAGTGAGGTAAAGGTTTGTACATACTAATAAATTGGAAAATGGGTTAAGAAAAGAGCTTTGTTATTAAAAATAGAGTTGAAATCCTTTTATTGAAAGAGTTTTGATATTTACTACTAGTTTTGAAACCTTTATATTTTAAAGTGACAAATTACAAAGCGATTGTAGAAACAATCAATCACAAAGATCACATTCGAAGATGTGATAAAAATCCAAGGAAATCAGCTCAGCAAGTTCTGTTGAATGTTTTTCAGATAAGATACCCTACGGAGGGGGGTCCGGGGGGGTGGCAACTAGGCCTGTCAATGGGTCGGGTTAGGTCGGGTTCGGGTCGGGTCAACTCGGGTGCGGGTTGATTTTTAAACGGGTCGGGTCAACCCGTTAATTAAACGGGTGGGTTTCGGGTTGACCCGACTGTATATCGGGTGGGTTTCGGGTCGATTCGTGTAACCCATTAAGAATAATATTTGTATAAAGGAATAAAAATGGGCATGAAAATGTGGGAAGTTGTTAAATGCGAATGTGTAGAAATAAGTGAATGACAATAATACCCTTCTTTTGCAAGCTAAGATGAGAATTTTAGAGCAAAAGAAGGGTATTGTTGTCATTTTTTTATTGCAAACTAAGATGGTTACGAAAATTTGGGAAGTTGTTACGTGGAAATGGACATGAAAACATGGGTATATGCATGAAAACGTAGGAAGTGGTTAAGTGCAAATGTGTAGGATTAAGTGAATAACAACAATACCATTCTTGTGCAAGCTCAAATGAGAATTGTACAACAATACCGAGCTTATAAACGGGTTAGTCGGGTCAAATTCGGGTTCACAGGTCAACCCTAAACCCACCCGTTTATTAAACGGGTTCTAACGGGTTGACCTAAAAATGACCCGCCTTTTAAACGTGTCGGGTTAACCCGCTAATTTCCGTGCGGGTTTCGGGTCGTGTTTCGGGTCGTGTAGGAAATTGACAGCCCTAGTGGCAACCCATCAAGGTGGGGGTGCGGGGGCAACTCCCCTGCTACGGTGTTCGACCTGCCCAGTCAGGTCGCGGGGGTCCAGGGGGCAGCGCCCCCGGCAGGGTGCGGGGTAGCGCCCCATCCAAAAACGATACGACCTAGTGAGGGGAGCGACCTATCGAGATGAGGTCTAGCGACCTAATGGAAAATGGTTTAGGGTCTTACGACCTAACGACCTAAGTCAAGTACAAGGTCACGCGACCTAAAATGGTAAAGAGCCGTACGTGTTAACGACTTAAGGGGGCCAACGACCTACGACCTAAGGTCCATACGATCTAACTCCAAAGACGTTAGAACTGGCCAGAACGACCTACGACCTAAGTCCATATGACCTACGACCTAAGGTCCATACGACCTACGACCTAAGGTCCATACGACCTAACTCCGAAGACGTTAGAAATGGCCAGAACGACCTAAGTGCAGTTTTTCACCAAAAAAGCTAAAAATTGGAGTTTTTCGCCAATCCAATCCAAACCAAATGAAAATGTGCATGCAAAAGTGATAGGGAATCATTCCCAACAGTCCAATATAGTTTTAGACTAGATTTGTGAGATAGAAATCTCACCTTCGCTCAAATTCAATGAAGAAGAAGCTTGAAATCAATAGAGAAGCAACTACAAGCTAGGATCCAATGTCTTCGCTTGATTATGGAGTTGGATGTTGAATTTGCAAGAGAATTTGAACTCGAAATATTAATTTCTCTTTCCCTCCACCATTAATGCTAAGGTTTGGTTGTTAGGAAATTTATGAAGAGTGAGGAGAAGGAGGTTGGAACTTGGGCTTAATAGGCTAAACTAACCCAAAGTCCAAAGCGGGAAAAGTTATTGAAATTTCACTAACTCGAAACGTACCGATGTTTATATTTAAAAAGGTTGCAAACATCATTTTGAACTCAATGGAAGTGGTATCGAGTCCCAATTTGACCGTTTGCAAAAAGTAGCTTTTCGGACCAATATCCGATTAACGACAAGATATTTAAATAAAATATTTAAATATAAAATCGATAAATATGCGGGTTGTTACAAGTTCAAATGAAAATCATTTGGGTTTATCATTTCAACCCATAATGATTTTCTCCTATTCTAAAGTCCATTCGGGTATGTATCATTTCAACCCATAGTGAATTCTATACTAACAGGGAACTTGCAGAGTGATAGCAGTTAATAAAATAATAACATGCATATATCATAAATAACAATATAATATAAACAACAGGATATGGTGTCATATCCTACAGGTGAACAGTTTCAGATAAGAGCATATATAACAATTTAAACAACTACACAAGCATATTTCAATTGTTGTTTCAATTGAAATCAAATTTAATAAATAAAAGAACGTTAATCGTGAGTGATTGCTCACCTTTCGAGGCTAGATAGATTTGATAAAGAAATAAGCTATGAAATCCAAAGCAACGCTAGATGTACAAGAATTGATGTAGAAAATAGGCACGACGGACAAGGCTGATAATGTGAGATCGATGAGAATGATTGAATCAGTTGATATAAATTGAACCAAATGTATATATAAATATAATATATATTTTTTCATTTCAAAACATGTATTTAGTTTCAAATTTATATTTAATCCCATACTTATCAAATAAAATATATACATTTATACAACTTAAATTTAACAGGCACATCGTTTATACATACCATACCAACAATTGAACATATCATAATTAGTCAAGCAAGCTAAAATTTTATATACATTATATATCTAACCATCAGATATACTTCCTGTATACTTTAATCTAAGTTTTTATACCTTTCAACAGGGATCTTAACTTCTACAAATTTTTTTTTTGAACCTTAGATATTAGAAATAAAATCGTTTGTGCACTAGTTCTTCTGATAGAGACTCATTTTACTTATTGTTAAAAGCAACAGGGAAACCACGATAAATAATGTTACCATGTTAAGTAAATGTGCTATGCGTGTCCTTTTAGAAATTTATCATAGGTAACTGATCATTATAATGATATATGTGAAGTAGTTATTTGAAATTGTAACAGATTTTGGAATTTTAAACATTCAATAATCCTACAAACATTGACACTATGAAAATTCTTTGATTACAAAATACTCCTACTAGTACATTATGCAATAGTATTTTTGAATGTCGATAGATATTCCAAGCCCAGAGTGAAATATTCTCCTTCAACCTAAAAAGATGGTATCTACGCAACTCGAAGAAAGGTAAAATTTTGTAATTATATTGCTTTTATGGAATTTATTTATTTATTTATTTATTTTCCAATTTTGTGGAGACAGATATAAATAATAACTGGAAATATCTACAAAGTTTTAGCTCATTTTGAACTACGTAGATATATCATATTTCCATGCTGTTAGAGGTAGTTGGAGCATGGGCTTGAATGAACTTATATTTAAAATCAACATTTATATTATTAGCTTATCTAAAAATACACAGTGTCTGACACTAACATTTTAACATTTTCATTCTTCCTTCCTAATTTGTGTTGATGATTAGAAAGTGCAACCAAATTTTGAATCCTTGTTTTAATTAAAATTCATATCTTTTATATCACATGCATAAAATTTAACAAAAAAACAAGGTAGACCGGAAATGATCTTGCCACAATTGATATGCATATTCATACTCGAGTTAAATCTTAATGTCGAGATTGAAGACTAACCCTTTTTAATTCTTCATACATGTCTTTTCAACGTTAAATTTTACCATAAAATGTATTAAGTATGAATTTAATTACAAAATTATATGATTTTTGGTATCATTACATACAAAAAAATAGATGTTAATTGTAACACGGTTTAAACCCATAAATTTAACTGAAGGGGTTAGTCATATGTGTAGTGGACAAAAGGAATTGTACAGATATTTGCATAGCATGAATCCCAAAATAAGAAATGTGCGTATACTTTAAAACTTATATATATATAATATATAACTAACACTGTATACTATATGTACATTATACACTAGCTTAATATTAACTTAACATAAAAATTACTTTTGCAAGATCCTATAACTTATGACTGTAAACGTGTATATATAGTAAACACATACGTTTTCTTCATATATACGAAACTTATAGAGTAAAATCAATGAGACCAAACACATACCACTAATATATGAATCTTATAAAAAACAGTATAATTAAATAATATATATTACCTTATCATATAAAAGAGAGGAGATGAGGATGAGGCACGAAGTGGAGGAGCGGAACTTTGGTGGCGAGGAGACTGCGACAAAATAGGAGCAGGTGGAAAAGTTTGATGAGCAAGCTTATGAACTGTATTTCTCAGAGCAGAGGAATAAAAGAGGAGAGGAAGAAGAATATAAGGATGGAATTATATAGGCCAAGATGAGCAACAGTCAATTATAATAAACGTATAAAGTTTTATGAATGCAAAAATAATGTACCGATATAAATGTAAAGTAACGAAAATGGAAAAATTCAAAAGCAAATAAATGAAACGAAACGTACACAAATAAACGAAAACCAATGAAGTGAAAAAGGCAATAATAGTGTAAATGTGAATCGTTGCCACGTAAACAAATAAAACGTATACAAATCTTTTACCGTTATGTGATGGCAACAGTCACCCTTAATTGAGCTGAAAAATAAAAGCCATTGCTTTGAACGTATGCCATAAATTAAGTAACAGACACCGATTTCTAAATTTATTAGTAGCTAGGAATAACAACGTTTGAACGTGAATTGGAAAAATTATTAAAGCAATTAATACCGTGGTCCAGCATGTACGTTCCAAATTTTGAAAACGATGGAAATAGAAATGGAACAGGTTGCAAAAGGAAAGCCACACGTACAAATGGAATAAAATGTTAACAATGAAACGTGCCACATTCAATGGAAAGAAACTGAAATGATAACGTCAAGCACGGGAATTGAGGACAATAAAGCAGAAAGTATGAGAAACGTAAAAGTGAATAAACGAATGAATGCAAGCTATATATATATATAAATGATGTAAAATATTATGTTTCTGCCAGAGAGAAGAGAAAATGTTTGAAATGGAATGAACAGGGAAGGAACAAACCCGAAATGAAATAGCAACAGATAGAAAATTAAAGAGCTGCAGCACGAATACAGGGAGTAATAAAGGTAAGGTATTGATTGGTTTGTAACTGATGTAAAATTTGAATGGGCATGAATGAAATAAAATTTATGGTAACAGTCGATTCCATTGGTTTCATGCAAATTTCTAAATCAATTATAATTATACGTAATCCAAATATTTAATTTTTTTTATTTCGAAATTTTATTATTAATAATTTCTCAAAAATCCAATTCAGTACGTTATAAACCAATTAAAAATTGCTAAAATTTTATGGGTCGTTACACTCTCCACCACTCAAAACCTTTCGTCTCCGAAAAGGAACAAAGTAGGAGAATAGAAACAATCAGATGAAAAATTAGACTTTTAAAAATAAATTAAACAATTTATTTAAAACCATATACTTTTTTTATTTAAATTAATTAATATTTAATAGATTACTCATTTTATTAAATCCATTCAATTAATTATGAAATTAGTTATTTATAAAACACTAAATTTTTTACTATTAAACCAGGTAGTATATAAATAAACAATATTTTAAAGGATATATTCAAAAGAAGGAAAGAAGGAAAGAAGATAGATTCGAAAAAGAGAATATAGGTGAATAAATAAAGCAGGGCAGATAAGGTAGATTCAAAAGAATAGCATCAGGCATGAATAATTAATTTCAAACCATAAGAATTTCAATTTCAAATATTAGTACAAAATTTCTCTGTTGAAAAATACTTTTTTAATAAAATATCTTTATATTGAAACAAATCTTTCTTTCGAAAATACTTTTATAACTCGTTGTTTCAACAAGTTTATCCTCGTTCTTGCAGACTCTGGCCATGCGTTGATCAGGCGCAAAGCTAGAATTCTTCAAGTACTTAGTAGACCCGTTTCAACACCTAGTGAAAATACTTGAAAAACACTTTTAAAAACAGATATGGAAAGTACAATCCAGACAAATCAATCAAACCAAAACATTTGTCTAACCATGGGTCGCAGATACACAATGGTTATGCCTGGATCCCCATGGAAACAATCCGTATCCGTAGCTTTCTCAGCCCTGCGAGATACGCCATGATGACTAGTAGGGTGCAGGATACACAATGGTTACGCCTGGATCCCCCAGGAAACAATCCGTACCCCCAGGCCGTCTCATCCAGGTAGTTTCGCTACTAATGTGACCTATATAGATACAGGATACACAATGGTTATGCCTGGATCCCCCAGGAAACAGTCCGTGCCCCTAGGCCAGTTCAGCCAGGCAGTTGTGCTATGCAGTCGCGATCATAAGAAAAGCCATGGGTTACGCCACGGTGGGACACTCGAGTATCACATCCGAAAAACCAAAAATCAGAGAGAATAATATCGATAGAATGAATCCACAATATGGCCACAAAGCGGATATCAAGCAGAAGGCACTTTCCATATCATTACTTCAAAAAAATATATCATATAGTACCTTTTCAAATCACTTCAAATATCATACTTATATAAAGTCCATTATATAGGATTTCATTTCAAATCGAGTACCTTTCCAAATCAATAGTTTTCGAATCAACTTCATACTTATACAAGTCAGTTTTATATAAGTTCGATAACTCCCAAATCAAGTATTTAGTAAAATAATGTAACGACCCAGAATTTTATTAAATTAAAATTTGAATATTTAATTAATTTTAAATATTAATAAGTGAAATTTATAAGTCGAATAAATTTAATTTGAATTATTGGATTTAATTGGATAATTAAATCGATAAATTTAATATGTTAAATTATGGAAATAATTGAAAATTGAGTTAAATATGATTGAAAATGATCTGTAAAATTTTATTTTATCATATTGGAGTTAGAATGATATTTTAGAACTTTTAAAATCGAATTAAAAGTTAATTTGTGAAAATTGAATATTTTAATATTTAATCGACTAGTGAAATTTGCCAATTTTTGAACAGTCTCAGAATTGAACGAAAACAGTTCCATTGGATCCGTAATAGTTAGTTATTACCGGATTTCAATTTTCGTATCAATCGAAGTTATCGTTTGATCGTGGCAGCTCGAAACGCATCGAATTGTTTTTAATATTAATTTGGCGAGTTAAAATAGCCATTTTTCAAACTGTCTCGGATTCCGACGAAACCAGTTTCATCGGATCCGTAATGTGATATTATTGTAAGGTTTCAAATTTCGTGTCAATTGGATTTACCGTTTGTCCGGTACAAATTAAAACGCCTAGAAATCGATTTAAATCGGTTTAATTTAAATTGAACGTTTATAGCCATAACTCGTACAGATGTCCGAATTAGCTTTCGAAACCTGTTCCATTGTGTCCGGAACGCGGGATAAACCCTAGGAATGTCAGTTTCGGCGCGTAAATCGGAGTTCGGAATTCTCGGATGAATAGTGTTCGATTTTCTTCTATAAATAGAGACCCTTGCCTTCATAATTTAGAAAAAAACATAAAAACCTAATTTCTAACTCTAGCCGCCGTTCACCCTATTGAATGGCCAGAAACGTTCCAACTTCTTCTCTCTAGATCTTCCAATCCGTCAACAATTAGAGGAAGTTGTCAACATGAAAGTTGGAGAGGGGAGTGAGAGCTACAATCTGAACGGTTGTGATGTAAAACGAAGCAACGGGGAAGGAGAAAAAGGAGGCCGACAGGGGGGAGCTGCGCACGTTTACCTATGTGCATATGGTGGCCGAGCTCCGCCATAGGGGGGCCGAGTGTAGTGCTCGCCTGAGGCTACGTGATGGTGTATCCTGATCGAGTTGCAGGTGAACGGGGAGGCGGCATTTACTAACCCTAATTTGGAAGGCATGGGTTTGAACGGCCTGTAGAGCAACGTGAGGGAGAGGAGAAGGAGCGTGCGGTCTTGATGTTGTGGTAGGAGATCTCACGGCTATGGTTGATTTAGGTTATAAAAATTATAAATTATGTTGTATTTATATAAGTTAAATTCGAGTAAAACTTGTAAATTGCATATCTTTTTCATACGAGGTCGAAAACGCGCGAAACCAGTTGCGTTGGAATCGTATGGACGAGCACTACGCGATGGAGTTGGATTGGAGTCGTTTGGAGTTAGTGAGAATTTTGGGTAAAATTAAACGCGCGTTTAATTTTATTCGAAATAAATCGCTAAAAACGAAATTGAAATCAAGGTGAGAACTTCTCACTCAATCGAATCGGTTTCGATTTTATTTTAAATAGTTAGATTTAAAATATTTGAATGCATGTTTGAATGATGATTGTTATCTATTGATTGTTAAAATAGACATTATACGCCGTTAGTAAGCGGATGTTATTTATTAAAAACATATACCGCGAATATTTCATAAACAGTGAAATTGGTATTATAAATAATATCAATATATATATATTGGCATATGTATATGTTGCAGTTGTTGATTTCCCGCATTTTTTAGCGGATGAGACCCTATTGCGCCGTTATTAAGCGGATAATATTTAATAAAAACATATACCGCGATAATTTCGTATTGGAGCGAAATTGGTATTGTGCTAATGTTTGTGGATGCAGGAAAACAGGTTGGAGGGATCCAACTAGATTCCTCAACAGTATTTATTTGATTTCAGATATTTTGATATTTGATGGATTATCATATCGATATATGATATCGTTGTTAGTCGTGATTGACTATTTGGTGTGTAGCATCATTGGACCCAAATTTTGGGATTTTAAAAGGTTTTTAAAGTGATCTTTGAAAATATTAAATATTTTTGGAATTGATCCATTTTAAATGAATAAACGTTATAATTTTTAAAGTTATAAAAATTATGTTTTTTGAGAAATATAGTTAAAAGCTTATTTTTGAAAATATGGGTTTTATGACTTTATAAAAGAGTTTAAATTGGGATTCTGAACTTACTATAAAAACTTAAAATATAGGATTTCTAAAATTTTATTATTTTATAAATCAAAAGGATGAAGTTTTTAAAGGACTTTGAAGACGTTTTAAAAGAATAATATAAATTGGTTTATATTAAGAGATTTATAAATGGCTATTTATAAATAGAAATATTGATATTATAAAACGAGTTTTTATAAGTGTTTGAATGAAGTAGAAATGAATTTCATTAAGGAATGAAATTTATAGAATTATAAACAGTGAAGTTATAAATGAAATTTATAAATAGTAAGATTTATAAAATTTATAAAGTTATTGAAAGAATGGTTTTGGATAAATCATTGAATCTTATAAGTTATAAGATTTATAATTATGAAGTTCAAAGGAACGATTTTTGCAAACAAATAGATTATAAGTGTTTAACTTATAATACGAACCTTTAATTTATAATTGAATTATAAACTGGAATAGGTTAATAAAGGAATTTATAAAAAGAAGTTGTTATAAAATAAATAGAAATAGAATTTATAAACGTTGTTTTATAAATTCGCAACGACTTATTTTGATAAGTTAATTTTTTATAACTTACCTATGGAGTTATATTCATGTTTTAGACTGTGAATAATCCTTTAAAATAAAATGTATAGAATTGATGAAATTTGTTAACGTAGTATATTCACGTTTTTAATAGTGAATAATACGTTAAAGAAAATGTTAGAATGTGATGTTTTAAATAGAATTAAAACGATCTAACAATGTTTTTAAATGTGTTATGATTCGAAACCATAGATTTCAACATTCATTGTTGAAATAGGCGTTTTCGAGAAATAAAAGGAAATGGTGGACTATAACACTGTTGTTATAGTAAATGATTTCCGAAAGGAAATGTTTTGTATAGTACTGGGATTTATATATCTATTTTAATTTCGAATCCCTATACTAATGATTTTGGGTTGTCGTAACGATGTTTTACGCAACATTCGTTTTGGCCCAAATAAATATATTTAAGAGAGTGATTTCCTTAAAGAATGAAATATATACTTAATCTCGATTTAAGTATATTGAATATTTTCCAAAGGTTGAAAATAAATAAAATTTGTGAATTACTTATTGAATAAGTATGGAAACGTTTTCCAATATGAAGTGAATATTTAGAATTTATCTTTTTGAAGATAAATTGAAATGAATAGTTGAAATCGTATATGCATGGATATTTTGGTACGTAAATTCATTATGGAATTTATGAATGAAAAGTGGAATTTTTTAAAAATAAATGTTGATTTATTTTTGAAGTGTTGAAATTATATATCTTGTAAAGATATTTTGGAAAATAAATAATTTGGAAAATTATTTGGAAAATTATTTGGAATCTGGTGATGTGTGCATATCTATTGATAGTTCAATAGCCGACTATCAATATTTTCGCTTTGAATGGGTATTTGATGTGAATTGTTTGAATTTGAATGCCACACTTATTTTTGAATAAGCGCTCACTATTCGGGTTAACCGGGAAAGGACCATGGGGTCGTATAACCCATTCCGAATATGTGATACGTCGTTGTGAAATTGCATTGAAGAACGGTGTTGAAGACCGGTATTTGCGAGAGCGATAGGATGACCTATCGATTGTCTCTGCACTGGGTAGCTCCTGGTATAGAGATTCCATAAGTGATGGGAAATCCGATCGGGATTGTGGATATCCGGATTGCAAGGACTTCTTTGTAAGTGCCTTCGGTTCTGTTCGAGCCCGGAACAGACTTGTATGGATTGTATGTCTGACATTACAAGTTGAGATATAAAGCCGATTTCTTTCAAATATATTTCTGTTGGTGGCGGAGAATTTATTCTTTTAGCTTAACACCCTTCCCTGAGACGTACGAGCTCAGAGGTTATGTAGTTGAAGGTTATCAGCGATATATTCCCAATTTGGTAATGTGACATGCTGAGTGTTGCTGAAATGATCATTGTGTTGATTATTTGTGATAGGATCATTTGTTTGATTGTCTATCTTGGTGATCATTTCTATGATCATTTGTTGACCCAAAGCATGGCTTTTGTATAAAGTATGTTTTTGTGGACATGACGTCGTCGAGCCTCACATCCCGGAAATGGTCAAAACAGGAAAGATGCGGCAAGGTTATGAGGGATAGCTCCCTTTAGGGTATGTGCATTTCCTTCTGGAAAGGGTGGTATCATGGTATGGAGCCCAGATACTTACTCATGTTGATACACTATATTGATTACTGTGTGGTGTTGTTGGTGACGAGCGCTCGGTTAAAGGTCCAATGGGACCGGGGGATGCCATATTCGTGTAGTAGTTACCTAGTGATAAAGGTAACCCGGCCTTGTGTTGGCAGAGAGCTGGTTAAGTTCTCGAGGACGTCCAGCCAGAGGCGTTTCCATGTGGCAGTAGGAAGTTCCTTAGCCTGACCATTTGTTGGAAATCCAAAGAAACAATACGAGACTTGTACGGTATTAGTTGTATAACCTGCCATGGAATGTGGCGGTAACCTGCTATTGAACATGGTAGCTATAGTAGGCATAAATGCGAAATGCCTATGCTGGCTATGATTTATATCTTTATTTTCGAAATGAATTTTCCTACACTATACACTAGTAATAATATCAAATGTTATTTTAAATGCGTATCAAGCATCTTTGACTATCATAAGGAGAAATCTCCTCCGATTCTGCGTTTGCATGTGTGTGTGTGCGGGAGGCCTTATGGTAGTCTCATTTTTAAAAGCATTGCGAATTGAATTTAAAAATATCTCTCTATTTGATTTTAAAGCTAAATAAACTGTTTTGAGTTCTCACACCAGTCACATGACTGACTCGGAGTTTATTGTTTTCCTTCCTAAACTCTGGGTGCCCACCAATTTCCACACGGGCAGTTAAGAGTTAGGTTTATCAGGATATTCTGGATATTCAGGAGTTGCTGGAGGCAAGCTGGATGGCATGGCGTATTACTAATTTATATAGTATTTCTTTTTCCGCTGCATTGTTGTTGTTGTATGTTGTTGTACACTCTGATGATATGATGTAATGAAATGTGTTGTAATGTAATAACTGAAATAGTTCTTTGTTTAAAGATTATTCATTTATTATTATATGTTGTTCCGCTGCAAATTGTGAGATTCTGATGTTGTTCTGTTGTTTCCTTCCTGTCCCGTTCTATTTTAAAATCTTCTATTTTCTGTTTTCTTTTCTCTCTATTTTCTATCTTATCCTTCCTATCTTCTTCTCTCTTCTTCCGTCTCTTTCTTTTTCTTAAACCCTCAGTGTTCGGTTTTCCAGCATTCGATCGCTCGGCAGTCGATAAAGTGAGTATCGATGTTGAATTTTCGAAAGTCGAAGAATCGGGTCCTGACAAATAAGGTCCTCAATTTCAAATCAATCCAGTTTCCAAATCATATATGATTTCATACAATTTTTTACTCCGAATTAAATTTCTTCAGTTTCAAAGTTTACGAAATAATGGGTTTAGAAAATAATCCTAGTTTCCATATTAACATAATTTAAGTCAAACAAATTCATTTCCAGAATCACCATATAAATAATGGTTTTAATTCCAATCAAATTTTAAAACCAAATATTCTTCTCCAGATCAATTATACTCAAAATGGTTTCTAAATTTATAACTATCCCTTTAAAACCTTTAAACTATTTATTTTTATATGAAAAATCCAATTTTCCTTTTGCAAATTATTTACTTATCAAAAGTTTCAACTTTACTTAAGTCATACTCTTCATACTTTAAACATCCAAAACTAAACTTATATTCTTTATCAAATATTTTACACTCTTCGAAATTTCTTATTTTTAAAATTTTAAACCTTGATTTGGAAGTGCTCGTACCTTCAAAATAGTCGGTGAAATCAAATTTCAAATCCAAGAGTTGGAAATCAGCAACAAATCAGTAAATTAATTTTTATAAATAGAGTTATAATACTAAATCAAATCGAAAATTAGAGGATTGGACACCAGCTTCCTTTAAATCATTTTAAATATATATACATATATCTTTCGAATATCGAATTATACTTTGGAATTTGAAATCAAAATTTGTTTCACAATATCACTCGCATAGCAAAGCTACTAGAGTGGCGTCTACCCCACTCTGAAACTCGAAAACCAATGTCGATGATGTGTGCACTCATCACAAAAATTATTTTCCAACGACAAAGTGAGTTCTGGATTTCTATTTTCTTAAAACTTCTTTGAAATTTCTTTGAAATCGTTGGAACCCATTTAAAGTCATTTGAACACTTCTTATTCAGAAAATCCGTTCAAATCGTATTATTATATATATTTTTGAAATCTCAAAGCCAAATTTCAAAATACCGGAGTTCAATTCCTTGAAATTCAAATTCAAAACCCTTCAGTTATAAATCCTTTTATATAATCGAATTCCTTATAAATTTTCAAAATTTCACATTCTAAATTTTGGACTTTTGTTTTTTTAAAGATATATAACCTTATTGAAAATATTTCACTTTTATATATAGAATAAAATCATAGTTATCAACATAATAATTTTGGTATAAAACAATTTCTAAAATACAAACACAACCCGATTTTAAAAGGATGATTTAAGAATGGATTTCCAAATAGAGATAGAGATACAAATTAGAGGGACTCTAATCTAATAGAATTCTGGTTCGAAGATAGGCTCGATCGATGACTAGGTAATTAAATTACAGAAATAGAAGATGGATATACATGTATAAATCGCGGGCGACCTTAATCGGGTCAACCGTGACTTCAAGAATATAATCGACGCGGAATTCCAAAACAAATCGACATTTGATTTCCAGAGATAAAATTTGGCATATCAAGATATAGCAGCATCGTAAACCGAGGATACAAAAATCTTCGGTGAATCGATGCCAATTGTAAAGGAGTTTTCATCCCCTTTACAAAACATTCAGTAGAGTTATGGGATACTCCAGAATCAAACGAATATAAATAGAAAGAGACAAGAATGAATTTTGGAACCATGGGACATTCCAAAATTCAAAGGAAATCGAGTCAAAAAGGAAGAGATTCAACTCGAACGAAAGCGATTCTTTAAATAAATTTACCATATATGCTAAGTTCTACCTAGAGCCAAAGCTCTGATACCAACTGTAACGACCCGTTATTTTGGACCTTTCGCATCGACAATAAAACCATACACGTCCAACTTGAATAATTCAAAATACCGAATTGTTATTTTATATTTGGCGAAACTCAGCATATGCAGTAAAATAAATCAATCACGGAATCACAGATACAGAGTAGTACAATAATACGAACCGGAATAAGTGAATAGTAGTTCGTGAAGCTACTATATAAACATCAGAGTTAGAAATAAAGTACAACAAAATATCTCAGATGCAGTGAAGTCTCCAGTATGACAGATGACTTCTCTGGACCGATCAAGTGGATGACTAAAAGGATAGATAGTTGGATCTTCAAGCAAAGCTCCAACTTCGAAGGCGAGTCTCAAATGCTGTATCACTCTGTCTGACCCGAGCGTAAAGCAAAACACAAAACACTCGAGTCAGGATTAACATTCTTATGTCTATAAATCCAACCCAAGTGAAATATCAGCTGAAATACAAGTAACTTAAAGGATGTTTGGGATAACCATCCTCTAAGGATCCGTGGAGCTATCTACAATGTAGAAATATACAGTATAAAACCGTTGTCCTTTCAAATTAATTTATTCTTCAAAACCAAAGTATCATTTTCACTTCAAATATATCTATTTTCTGAAAAGTGTGTATATATATATATGTATTGAATAATTTATAAAGTAAATTATTGATAATTTCCTCAAGTTTCACTGATCACCTCAAAAACAACTCGACTTTCTCGTTCAAATTAAATTTAATCTCATATTTTTAAATTTCCATTCATTCAATTTAGTCTTCTAAATAACAAAATCAAATTATATCAATTTCAAAAGTAGATCTAAATCACAATTTAACTATTTAAGTCCGTGTATTTTCAAAGCTTTAATATTCAACATTTCAAACTAAACCTAACTGTTTCATACAGATCTTGATTTAACTTCATTATTATTTATTCTTGAAATTATTATTTATTCTTGAAATATCCACTCAATATTACTTATATAGCCTTATATTACAATTCATTATATTTGCCTTCAATTTCTTTAAACGTGAATATTCACTAAATCACTAAAGTAAAAGTTATGTTATGGACTATATTTTAAGTTTCAAATTCAATAAGTTTCGAATTGATTTAATTAAACAAAATTATTAATTAAATACCATTCCAATCAATTCAACTTTATCTTCCTTACATATACAAATCATTGGAGATCTATTTAAAAAATAATACTTAAACATATTCTATTTATTAAATCAAACTTTATTAAATTAAAGTTTACTATTTAAATCTACTTTACATTAAACATATTTATACATAAATAATCCAATATTAACTAAAACCCTATATTTCTTCCCTAAAACCATAGATATTATTTTCAAAATATTTATATATGGACCAACAGTGTCTGTATATATACTTCTATCATATGGTTAAGTGATACGGATATTTATCATTTCAATCCGTAATTAAATGTATATATATATACGGGTAAATATCTTTTTGACCCGTAATCCCAATTCAGTTCAAATGAAAATCGTTTGGGTTTATCATTTCAACCCATAACGATTTTCTCCTATTCTAAAGTCCATTCGGGTATGTATCATTTCAACCCATTGTGAATTCTATACTAATTGGGAACTTGTAGAGTGATAGCAGTTAATAAAATAATAACAGGCATATATCATAAATAAAAATATAATATAAACAACAGGATATAGTGTCATATCCCGTAGGTGAACAGTTACAAATAATAGCATATATAACAATTCAAACAACTACAGCAGCATATTTCAATTGTTGTTTCAATTGAAATCAAATTTAAAAAATAAAAGAACGTTAATCGTGAGTTATTTCTCACCTTTCGAGGCAAGATAGATTTGACAAAGAAACGAGCTATGAAATCCAAAGCAACGCTAGATGTACAAGAATTGATGTAGAAAATAGGCACGACGGACAAGGCTGATAATGTGAGATCGATGAGAACGATTGAATCAGTTGATATAAATTGATCTAAATGTATATATGAATATAATATATATATTTTTTCAATTCAAAACATGTATTTATTTTCAAATTTATATTTAATCCCATACTTATCAAATAAAATATATACATTTATACAACTTAAATTTAACAGGCACATCCTTTAAACGTACCATACCAACAATTGAACATATCATAATTAGTCAAGCAAGCTAAAATTTTATATATATTATATATCTAACCATCAGACATACTTCCTGTATACTTTAATCTAAGTTTTTATACCTTTCAATAGGGATCTTAACTTCTACAAATTTTTTTTTTGAACCTTAGATATTAGAAATAAAATCGTTTGTGCACTAGTTCTTCTGATAGAGACTCATTTTACTTATTGTTAAAAGCAACAGGGAAACCACGATAAATAATGTTACCATGTTAAGTAAATGTGCTATGCGTGTCCTTTTAGAAATTTATCATAGGTAACTGATCATTATAATGATATATGTGAAGTAGTTATTTGAAATTGTAACAGATTTTGGAATTTTAAACATTCAATAATCCTACAAACATTGACACTACACAAATCCTTTGATTACAAAATACTCCTACCAGTACATTATGCAATAGTATTTTTGGATGTCGATAGATGTTCCAAGCCCAGAGTGAAATATTCTCCTTCAACCTACAAATATTGTATCTACGCAACACGAAGAAAGGTAAAATTTTGTAATTATATTGCTTTTATGGAATTTATTTATTTATTTATTTTCCAATTTTGTGGAGACGGATATAAATAATAATTGAAAATATCTACGAAGTTTTAGCTCATTTTGAATTGTGTAGATATATCATATTTCCATGCTGTTAGAGGAAGTTGGAGCATGGGCTTGAATGAACTTATATTTGTAATCAACATTTATATGCAGCCTTGCTTTGTTAGCTTACCTAAAAATACACAGTGTCTGACACCAACATTTTAACATTTTCATTCTTCTTTCCTAATTTGTGTTAATGATTAGAAAGTGCAACCAAAATTTGAATCCTTGTTTTAATTAAAATTCATATCTTTTGTATCACATGCATAAAATTTAACAAAAAAACAAGGTAGACTAGAAATGATCATGCCACAATTGATATGCATATTCATACTCGAGTTAAATCTTAATGTCGAGATTAAAGACTAACCCTTTTTAATTCTTCCTACATGTCTTTTCATCGTGCAATAAATTTTACCATAAAATGTATTAAGTATGAATTTAATTACAAAATTATAAGATTTTTGGTATCAGTACATAAAAAAAATAGATATTAATTGTAACACGGTTTAAACCCAAAAATTTAACTGAAGGGGTTAGTCATATGTGTAATGGACAAAAGGAATTGTACAGATATTTGCATAGCATGAATCCCAAAATAAGAAATGTGCATATACTTTAAAACTTACTTATATATATAATATATAACTAACACTATATACTATATATACAATATACACTAGCTTAATATTAACTTAACATAAAAATTACCTTTGCAAGATCCTATAAATTAGGACTGTAAACGTGTATATATATAGTAAACACATACGTTTTCTTCATATATACAAAACTTATAGAGTAAAATCAATGAGACCAACCGCATACAACTAATATATGAATCTTATAAAAAAATAGTATAAATAAATAATATATATATATTACCTTATTATATAAAAGAGAGGAAATGGGGATGAGGCACGAAGTGGAGGAGGGTAACTTTGGTGGCGAGGAGACTGCGACAAATAGTAGCAGGTGGAAACGTTTGATGAGCAAGCATATGAACTGTATTTCTCTGAGCAAGGGAATAAAAGAGGAGAGGAAGAAGAATATAAGGATGGAATTATATAGGCCAAGATGAGAAACAGTCAATTATAATAAACGTAGAAAGTTTTATAAACGCAAAAATAACGTACCGATATAAATGTAAAGTAACGAATGTGGAAAAATTCAAGCGCAAATAAATGAAACGAAATGTACACAAATAAATGAAAACCAATGAAGTTAAAAAGGCAATAGTAGTGTAAATGTGAATTGTTGCCACATAAACAAATAAAACGTATACAAATCTTTTACCTGTTATGTGATGGCAACGGTCGCCCTTAATTGAGCTGAAAAATAAAAGCCAATGCTTTGAATGTATGCCATAAATTAAGTAACATACACTGATTTCTAAATTTATTAGTAGCAAGGAATAGCAACGTTTGAACGTGAATTGGAAAAATTATTAAAGCAATTAATACTGTGGTCCAGCCTGTACGTTTCAAATTTTGAAAACGAGGGAAATAGAAATGGAACAGGTTGTAAAAAGAAAGCCACACATACAAATGGAATAAAACGTTAACAATGAAACATGCCATATTCAGTGGAAAGAAACTGAAATGATAACATCAAGCACGGGAATTAAGGACAATAAAGTAGAAAGTATGAGAAACGTAAAAGTGAATAAACGAATGAATGCAAGCTATATATATATATATATATATGTATAAATGATGTAAAATATTATGTTTCTACCAGAGAGAAGAGAAAATGTTTGAAATGGAATAAATAGGGAAGGAACAAACCTGAAATGAAATAGCAACGGATAGAAAATTAAAGAGCTACAGCACGAATACAGGGAGTAATAAAGGTAAGGTATTGATTGGTTTGTAACTGATGTAAAATTTGAATGGACAGGAAAGAAATAAAATTTATGGTAACAGTCGATTCCCTTGATTTCATGCAAAATTCAAAATCAATTATAATTATTCGTAATCCAAATATTAATTTTTTTTATTTCAAAATTTTATTATTAATAATTTCTCAAAATCCAATTCAATACGTTATAAACCAATTAAAAATTGCTAAAATTTTATGGGTCATTACAAAGCGTGAAATGATTTTTGTTATCCCATTTTTGGGTCAAAACTGGAGTATCAGTGTTGGGTGCGTTTCCACCACGTCCGAAACAGGAAGAAGCAGGAAGAAGCAAGCAAGCGTACATAAGTCAGGGATTTCACTCAAGGTTCAAGCATAAAAATCCATCCGGCATTAATGGTTGAAGGATCCATTCGGTAATCGTCACCAGAGTCATTCGGCATTCTCAGATACTAAGGCTCATTCGGCATTCGGCATTCGTGATGGCTCATTCGGCATTCGGCTTTCATGAAAACTCATTCGGCATACCCATTCGGCATACTCATTCGGCATTCCCAAGCTCCAACACCATCTCCACACCACTGCCGAACCAAGCCTCACCTCCAACAACTACCGGTCCAGGCCACCTCACACCCAACCAGTTCCCTCTCCTCCAACACTGGACCACACTCCACTCAACCAACAACCGGACCAACCTACCACCGGTCCAACCATCCAGCTACGACCGAACCAAGCTCCGCCGAACCAGAAAGTTGCCAGTCCAGATTGCATCAGCCCAAGCGCACCAGCAGCTATAAACATTCAAGACCTCTGTCCCCAGCCTCACTCTATAAATAGAGGGGCAGGGGTACAACAATGGCAGACAAGTTTGAGAGCTCAAGCCTGGAAGGAACTTTCAAACAACTTTAGATACTTGTAATCAAAGCTTTGTACTTGTAATCTGAAGAAAAAGGGAGAATAACATATAAAGTGGACGTAGGCACGTTCTGGCCGAACCACTATAAATCTGTGTGTCTTTTACAGTTTAGTCCCTGCTATTTATATATTTGCATAAATCACCCAAATCACTAAAAACAACATAAAATCGACTAGTTCGTACGACATTGGGTGTTTGCCCATTTTTTGCGCAAACATTTTGGTGCTTTCATTGAGAGGAACCAGCTCTCGCTACATCGGATAGAAGTTGAATTTGAAAATCTAAGAGTTCAGATCTAAGAGTTATGATGAGACAAACAAGTAGAAGGCAAAGGCTAGAGAGAAGTGAACACCAAGGAAGTCAAGAGGCTTCCTCAGGAGGGAATCAAGCGTTGATCTTCATCACTAGGGATGAGATGGAGGCCATGATGAGAAGACAAGAAGAGATGATCCAGAACTTACTTCAACAAATTGGGCAAATTGGAGCGCAAATCCAAGGAGCAACTGGAGTTCAGAACGGAGCAGGACCATCTGGCGCGGCACCAGAGCTAGGGGGCACTCACGCAGAGCATGTTGATCCGACCTCGGGAAGAGAGATGGGGGCATCCGAGCCACCTGGTAGCAATAGAGGAATGAACGTTCAGCCAGAGAGACATACACATGAAAACTCCCGCGGACTCAGGGGGCAGGTCGAAGGCAGTGAACGAGAACTACAGCTTGGAGACAATGACAGATTAGCAGAGATGGTTAGAAGAGCTATGAGAGGCGGTTTAGTAAACAGAGACTTGGAAGATGTAAACAGGAGTCCTTTTTCTTCTGCGATTAGGATGGCTAGAAACCCACCGGATTTTAAGTTACCATCATTGGACATGTACGACGGGAAAATGGACCCTACGGTTCATCTAACGAAGTATATGAGACATATGGAAGTGCTAGGGGCATCAGAGGAGGTTATGGCCCGGTGCTTTCCACTGTATTTGACGGACATTGCAGCGTTATGGTTTAGGCAACTCGAGAGCGGCTCCACAGGAACGTGGGCAGATTTAACTGAGAGATTCATGAGGCAATTCAGGGTTCATATTGCGAGACCCAAGAATGTGATGACTTTGGCAACCTTGAAACAGAAAACTGGAGAGACTTTGAGGAGCTTTCTAACGCGATTTAATGCGGCGGCAGCATCAGTGGATCGACCAGATCCCTCTATGGTCATGATGGCGGCTGTATCTGGAATAGCTGGTAATACAGAGTTCAAGAATTCATTAACAAAGGATCCGCCTATGAATCTGGGAGAGTTCTATCATGAGGCTGAAAAGTTTCTGCGTTTGGAAGATGCTAGTGCAGAAAGAGAGGAAGAAGATGACGTTTATGCAATCAAGAGCGGAAACCCGCCTGGAAAGGGTGCGGAGACTAGCAAAGGAAAAAGAAAGGCTGAGGATAATGACGACAGGACAAATTGGCTACGAAGAGAGCCACGATTCACCACCTATTCCGAGCTGAATGAGAGTTTGGAACGGATTTATCAGGATACCAAGGGGTAGGTTCCGTATCGTAGACCAATGCGAAGGGATCCAACCTCTGACGGAAGAAAATCAGATAAGTTTTGTGTATTTCATGAATTGAATGGCCATAATACTAATGATTGTAGGCATTTGAAGGACGAGGTGGAAAGGCATATCAGGAACGGTATGCTCCACCAATATGTGAGGAGGCGAACTCCAGCAGTGGAGCCAGAGCGACCACCGTCTACATCGGCTAGAGGTGACCCAGGATCGGGGCACCATCTGATTATCCATTGATTGCTTGATTGAAATAACGACGAACAAGTCGTAAGCTTCCACTAACACAATTAACTCATTTACACATGTACGAGATCACGAACGATCTCTAGGCTTGCTCTGAGTGATCATCGATTGGTTCGGAGTGGGAACTTACACTTTGACATCCTTGCTTTGCTTTTGTTTCACTTTAATTTGAACATTTAAATTCTTCCTGTTTGGACATTTCCGCTGTAAGGTTCATATGACTATTGCTTTAACACTTACAATTCTATGAAAAATTTACTTGTATGCCCATCGGATCGCGAACGGTGCACGAGCACCTATTGCATGGCAACGAACTGCCGAAGTCTTTGATTCGAAAACTCCCCCAAACAATAACTCCAACACTGATAATATTAAGTCCCCCCCGGGCACACTCATTCGCCTCGAACGGCACCCGACTTCGAACAGTCACAATTCGCCTCGAACGGCACCCGACTTCGAACAGTCACAACTCGCCTCGAACGGCGCCCGATCGCGAACGATCACAACTCGCCTCGAACGGCACAACTTACCTTACCTCAAATGGCTCGATCGCGAACGGTCGTCATTTGAGGTCCGCCACCTGATCACTGACTGTTACACCTTATCTCAAATGGCTTGATCGCGTACGGTCGTCATTTGAAGACCGCCACTTGACCGCGCACTATCGCACCTTACCTCGAATGACTTGATCACGAACGATCGTCATTTGAAGTTAGGCACTTGACCTTGAACGGTCGCATTTCACCACAGATGGCTCGATCTCGAACGATCGACGCATGGACTTACAGGCTCGACCGCGCACTATCGCACTTTACCTCGAATGACTCGATCTCGAACGGTCGTCATTTGAAGTTAAGCGCTTGACCTTGAGCGGTCACATTTCGCTGCAGATGACTCGATCCCGAATGATCGACGCACGGATTTATACGCTTGACCGCGAACGGTCGCACTTCACCTCAAATGACTCGATCGCGAACGATCGTCACTTGAAGTTAGGCGCTTGACCATGAACGGCCGCGCTTCATCCCAAATAGCTCGATCCCGAACGGTCGTCATTTGGGGCCATATAAAATATCAAGCTCTTCACAAGTCATCAACAGGATACGAATATCCAGTTCATTGCATTACAAAACACGCCTTCCTATCGCAAGGCATGTTTTGGGGGGCAAAGTGTTATCCCATTTTTTGGTCAAAACTGGAATATCAGTGTTGGGTGCGTTTCCACCACGTCCGGAACAAGAAGAAGCAGGAAGAAGCAAGCAAGCGTACATAAGTCAGGGATTTCACTCAAGGTTCAAGCATAAAAATCCATCCGGCATTAAAGGTTGAAGGATCCATTCGATAATCATCACCAGAGTCATTCGGCATTCTCAGATACTAAGGCTCATTCGGCATTCGGCATTCGTGAAGGCTCATTCGGCATTCGGCTTTCATGAAAACTCATTCGGCATACCCATTCGGCATACTCATTCGGCATTCCCAAGCTCCAACACCATCTCCACACCACTGCCGAACCAAGCCTCACCTCCAACAACTACCGGTCCAGGCCACCTCACACCGAACCAGTTCCCTCTCCTCCAACACCGGACCACACTCCACTCAACCAACAACCGGACCAACCTACCACCGGTCCAACCATCCAGCTACGACCGAACCAAGCTCCGCTGAACCAGAAAGTTGCCAGTCCAGATTGCATCAGCCCAGGCCTACCAGCAGCTATAAACATTCAAGACCTCTGACCCCAGCCTCACTCTATAAATAGAGGGGCAGGGGTACAACAATGGCAGACAAGTTTGAGAGCTCAAGCCTGGAAGGAACTTTCAAACAACTTTAGATACTTGTAATAAAAGCTTTGTACTTGTAATCTAAAGAAAAAGGGAGAATAACATATAAAGTGGACGTAGGCACGTTGTTAACGCTAAAAATCGAACGCTAACACCCCGGTGTGAGGAAGGTAATTGTGAAAGCACCACCCGACAGCTCGGGAACCGATTATAAGCAGATAATAGCGGAAAAGTAGTAAACAACAACAATTTTATAGTGGTTCGGCTTAAGAGAGAGCCTACGTCCACTTTGATTATCTTTATTGACGATTCGATTACAAGTCAATACAATTACACTTTGATTACAACACACTTCAAGTTACAAGTGGCTTAGAACAAGTAGCCTAAACTTCAATGTCGATCAAGATCTTTGAACTCATGTTGGACATGTATGATTTCTTCGTGAAGTTCCTTGAAGCGTACTTTGTATCTCAAAAGCTTTAAGTGTTGAAGTAGTTCGGAATGCAGCAGAGTAACGGCGCTTGAAATGAATGAGCTCCCAAGTCCTCCTCTAGTTGGAACTCGGGGTGTATTTATAGGCTTTGCTCGGAGTTAGGTCGTAGGTTGAGACCGACCTAGCTTAGGTCGTAGGTCGAGACCGACCTAACTTAGATCATAGGTCGTCCCTGACCCAGGATGCATTATCCTCTCTCCTGCAAGAATACACATGCTGATTTGTACAAGTCCTAGGTTGTGAGCGACC
Organism: Allium cepa; assembly: GCA_030765085.1. Classification (NCBI taxonomy): domain Eukaryota; kingdom Viridiplantae; phylum Streptophyta; class Magnoliopsida; order Asparagales; family Amaryllidaceae; genus Allium; species Allium cepa. The sequence continues at coordinate 905,967,155 of CM060938.1, read as the reverse complement.
TATCCCCTTGCGGCACAGTATAGGCGACTTCTTCACTCAAGCATTTAGGTCGTTAGCGACCTATCATAGATCGTGAGCGACCTATTCATAGGTCGTGAGCACCTTATTGTAGCCATAGCTAGAGCCTTTAGGTCGCAGAGTTCTGTAGGTTGCAGCTTCTCTTAGGTCGCAGCTACTTTTAGGTTGCTCGATCAGTTAAGTCGCTAGGCCGCTCCATCTCTTAGGTCGCTAAGGACTGAAGGCACTAGGTCGCGTAAAGACTTTAGGTCGAGACCGTCTTAAGGTCGCATTCACTCTTAGGTCGTCCTACTTCTTAGGTCGCAGCTCTCTGTTAGGTCGCGAAGCTTGATAGGTCGCAGCCTCCTTTAGGTCGCGAAGCATTTTTAGGTCGTTCTTCTTTTTAGGTTGATCCATCTTTAAGTTGTAGCCTTTTAGGTCGCTAGGTCCTTGAATTGGTTAGGTCGCTACATTTTCCTTAAGTCTCTTACAGAAGGGAGTTAACATTTGCCCCTCGAAGTATACGACTTAGCCATAGGTCGTGTGCTTCGACTTTCTTAACTCGCGTTCTGAAGGGTTATTAGGTCGCAAACGGCCTAAGGAGAAGATTAGGTCGCGTGGTGTCGGTTCGTGTTCCGCTGCCCCAGAATATAAATACCTTAGGTCGCTCCTTTCTCTCCTCATCTGCTTCAGTATCAATTCCGCCATTAATAAGCTTCTGAATCCTCCGAGGACGACTCCAACAGCTTAACCACCAATCACCTCCATTACTAGATTGCGTAGGTGAATTTCACTAACATTCGATTGCATTTATCATCAAATCGCAAATGCTTCACTTGTCGCCCCTAATGTAATTTCATGTGCTGTGTTCGCTCAACAAGTCGCGATTCAATTAACCTTTCGACTGAGTCTTTGTTGTGATTCCTGTGAGCACGGCAGTATATCGGATTTGTGATGAATTTGAGGCGATTTGGATTGGATTTTCGGGCAATTCGTGACGATGTAGGAGGAAGATGGTGAATTATGGTGTTTTGGACTAGCTGGCATGCAAATTTGAGGAGATGAGGAGGGTTCTGATGGGTTAACGGGTTAATGGATTTTTAGCTACGCGGGTAATGGAGGAGATGATGTGGCAGCGTGTGAGTGGAGGATCGACCTTAAGGCTGTCTACTTGAATATGAACCACGTGACCTAACTTATCAGCGATCTAACTTTGAAGCGACCTAAGTTCCTGCGGCATTGGTTTTAGGTCGCGGCCGACCTTAGACTTAAATTCCTGTGGCATAGAAGTTAGGTCGCTGCCGACCTAGTACTTGGATGGTTTGCACATGAACTTTAAACCGAACGACTTAACAGCCTAGCAACTTATCACCTTTGGATGACTGCATAGAGACTTAACATATCAACGACCTATCTTTTGCGACATAAGCTTTAGGTCGCGGCCGAGCTAGGACTTGACCAATTCGCATTATCTTGACATAAAGCCTTGAACTCTTTGATTTGCATAGCGCGACCTAAAAGAGCTCCGACCTATATTAGGTCGTTGGACGACCTGGGACTTGTGAAATTTTTTCGGAAAAAATTCCATTGAGTTATTTGGACTTAAGTTCTGTTGCACTTCTTTGTAGATCCCTTTAAAGTTGTCAACCTGTTAAATATGACATTTGCAGAAAAATGGGACGAATATACTGTCACTGACCGCCCACATCGAATGACAGATTAGTCGATAAAGAATAATCAACTTAAATGAACTGTGTGAGTGAAATGCTGACTCAAATAAAGTATTAAAGCAAAGCTAAAAATTTGTTTTAATTAACACTGCACTTGAGTTTTAAATTAACAAGTCCTGAAATCTCACAATCGATCAGTTGTTAACTAGTTTAATTCCAGTTATTTTGCTTGTTATTTTTATTAGTTTTGCACAGCACTTCACACTTTTAGGAAACGTTCACCTTCACACCTGAACATCCAGTTGCTTATGTAGAATGACGTCTCAACTAGAAGAAGCAGGACAAACTGGGGAGATTTTTCCAGTTGCTAACCAACTGACGGATCCTCCAGAGAGAATGTCAACCACTCTGAGCCACAAAGTTTTTCGTCAATTATGTATCCAGTTTGGCATCGTCGAAGCAGATGCTTTACTTCCCGGACCTAATGACTTTGCTGACCAACCACCTCATGGTTTTGTTGCCGTTAATCGCCAAATGTGCTCAAGCGGAGCGATTCCTCCTTTTAACGAATTTCTTCGGCAAACCCTTCTTCGGCTAACTATATCTCCTTTTCAACTGCACCCCAATGGTTATGCCATCTTGATGGGGTTGTGTGCGCTGTTCAGAAGGACGCTTGATCGCCTTCCTAGCTTTGAGGAGATCTGCTATTTATGCACATTTGCGAAAAATAAAGACCATCCATCTATCATTCTCATGAGAGGTGCGAGGAATCACAAACTCATCTTGGATTTTGCCAGAGAGTGCACACGGGTTTTTGACTCAGTTCTTTTATGTTCGTTGCCCTCCAGGGTTTTATGCAATCTGGAGAGTAGGAAGTAAGATCTCCGTTTCTTTTTCTTTCTTCAACTTTTCTCTGAGTTTCCCGAGATCCGAATTTTTGAGTGTTAACCTCATTCTTTATCTTCACAGCGCTTCCTCCTCCATCTACGGACTCAAGCCATAAGGCGACGTTTGAGAGACTGAGTGCTATTCCGGCTGAAGAGAGAAGCGCTAAATTTCTATTAACAGATGAATTTTTACATCAATACGGACTTCTTCACCCCTCTCGCTTCACTCCGCCTCATGATGTTCCAACGGAAATTCCTGATTCTCCGATGAAAACTCCTGATGCCCCGGTCTCCACTAAAGAGCACATGCGGGGAGAAATTTCTATAGAAACTTCACTAGTAAAGTGTTCTACTCCAAGAGATGATGCGGGGCCGTCCGAAAAGCCTGCGCTTGCTCCCATAACTGAAGAAGAGGAGCCCCTTCCTCAAACCGGGAAGAATGTTGATGAAGGAGTTGATGGAGGGAGTCTAGTTAGGCACGATGGTGATGACATCTTTGGGAGTTTAAGTGACATAATTATCACCTCTCAAGAGCTCTTTAAAGATGACTCTGCCAGTGCTAAGGTTATACCCCCGGCGGTTGAAGCGACATCCGCTCTTAAGCAGACTCCTTTATCCCAAGAACCGTCACCGGCGGTGGAACTGATTGCTTCCCCCCAACCAAGGAGCGGTTCGTTAGTTCAATGCGCGTAGCTTGCACATCACACACAACTAAGGATTTTTCAGCACTTTTATGCACTTATCTTCTTATACTTTAAAGATTTCTAAAGCTTAGCTTTTATTTCAGATCCTTCGATGAAATGCAGTGGATCCTACTTCAGTGATTTCCAGCGCTACGGGGGGCGCGGAAAATATGATTACGGGCGCTACTTCACCTCCTATAGAGAATCCGATGAAGAAAGGGCTGCCCGAAAGGCTCGTGAAAGGAGGACTGAAGAAGAGCGTCATGACAGAAGAGAGAGGGAGGAGCGCCACGATTCTTTGCAAAGAGGCGATGACTTCCACAAGAGAAAATCCCATGATGACCGAGGAAAAGGTCATATGGGTGAAGACTCAAGCAAACGAGCCCGTCATAGTGAGAAGCGTGCCTCTACTTCTCCTGAAAAAGTTACTGCCCCCTCCTCGCTCGACATTCCTTCTGATTCTCCCGCTCTTGGGAGAGCAGATATTCAAACAATAATTAGCAGGCCCAAATTTCAAGTTGGACCGGGTCCAGCCACTTTGCAGAGCCGGTTTCCTCAATGGTGCCTGAAAGGAGTGAGGTTCGACCTTGACTTGGTCCCCATTGATAAGTCTGCCATGTTACGAAATCTTGATGCCGTCAAGCTTGATATTGAGAGGATGTCGAACTGGCAAAAACTTGTCAACGAGCTTCAAAGGGTTAACCGCGCCAATATAGAAGCCATGCTCACTATGGAAAATGATAAGGCCGAATGGCAAAAGGTTCTTGAGCGACATGACACTGAAATGAGGAGCATCGCTTCTTACAATGAGGAGCTTGAAGCAAAAGTTGAGGAACTGAAACAAGAGCTTGCTACCTCCTCTACTTCCTATTCCCAAAAAGAAGAAGTGCTCCTAAAACAAGTGAGAGATGATCATGCCAGCCAAAGGGATGCTGAAGACAGGCTTGAAGTGCAGAAAAGAATCAATGAGAGCCACGTTGCTGATGTTGAAGAGCTTCGGAAGAAAAACAGCTCCCAAGAGGCGGAGATTCAAATGCTTAAGCTTCAACTTTCCAAAGTTGAAAGGGAGCTTGATGAGGCCGTCGCCTGCAGAATTGCAGCTGAAGAATCTCATGAGGCGACGAAAACCAGCATCGACTCAACATTATTTGACTTCTACTTGCACAGCGTCTTGGGGTGCGGAAGCCTTGCTTTTCTAGGTCCCAAGTATGAAATTACTTTAGCTGAAGTGTGGGAGGCCGCACTTGAAATGCTTGGTGCTGAGGGCGCTGGTTATGACGAATCAGCCCTTGAAAAGCATTACTTGGATGATGATGCTCGCGCTACTCTCGCTAAAGGAAGGGAACAACTTGCCAAATTAAGAACTGAAGCGACAGAAGGGGACCAGCTGGGCAAGACTACTTCAACTACTCCAGTCCAGCCTCCTTCCTCGTATGAAATCAACATTATTGGTTCCAGTTCCTTTTTTGCATCTCCTACCAAAGTTACTACCGAGATTACAAGCATACAGGGTGGAGATGAAGGTGACGAGAGTGCTGACGTGCAGGCATACGAGGTTGATGTCAGGAAACCAACTTCTCCAGGTAACTCTATCGTCAATCTCGCTACTGTAAACCTCACTCAAGTAGACTGCTCACTTGTTTCTTATGGGTTCAATGAGCTTCTTGACTATTTTCTGAATCTTGACGAACCTTTATCTCCTCTTTTTACTGATTTTAACCTCTTTTCTCCTGTAGGAAAAGTATCGAGCATCCTTCAGACTTCGCCCCCTCCGGTTATCCCTCCTTCGTCTTTTCAAGTGACTCCTCCTTCTGCCTCACAGCCCGGGTCACAAGAGGAGCAAATAGAGGCTCTTCATGGCAAGATGATCCTACCGCTTCGCAAGAGCAGAAAGACGAAGGACTTGAGGGAGGTGAGATATCTCCGGAGTGGACCCCTTCTGATGACATAATTTTGTCTGCTCTTGTTACTCCAGGGAGTGAGTCCTCTTCGAAGAGGAGAAAGAAGCGCGGAACATCGAAGAGGAGGGGGAAGAAAATCATTGCTACTGAAGAAGAACCGGAAGTTGGACCAGTTGCACCTCCCTCTCCTTCTTCCCTTATACCTACAGATCGACCTGAAAAGCTAACCATTCGGCCGGGTAAAGGGTCCAAGGGCGATAAGAAGAAATGAAGGTTCCAGCTTTGAGCTTCTTGTCTTTTGCATGTACTGGTCGAGAATTGTGCGGGTACCGGCCTCCCGCTTTTTTTATTTTGAAACCTGTATCTCCAAAGAGTTGTGCCTTTGAAGAAAGCTTTTTCACGTCTCAACACTTGGAAGTTTTATTTCAATCTCGGTGAAACGTGGGCTTCCGAAGAGGTCTTTCTTCTTGATTATGCCTCCGGGAGGAGGTCTTTATTTTGTTTTGCATTTCAACTCTGGTGAAGTGAAACTCCGAAGAGCGACTACTCCAACTCCCGGTGAAATGTGCCTCCGAAGAGGTCTTTATTTTGTTTGCATTTCAACTCTGGTGAAGTGAAACTCCGAAGAGCGGCTGTTACACTTCAACTCCTGGTGAAATGTGCCTCAGAGAGGGTTTTCATTGCCTGGAAGTTACTCTCTCATGGTTGGAGGGTCATGACTCCTCCAATCTTTTTTGTTGAGTAGAGAACTTTCTTTTTTTGCGGCATATGTCCAATTTGAGGTCTTTATTCTCCGAAGAGTTGTGCCTCCGAAGAGGACTTGTGCTTCCGATGATAGCTTTAGTTGTTTCCTTGTCCACTTGCTTATGCCTTTTCAGCGATCCTCTGTTTTTTCTTTTCAAGCTCACATTCCCTTTTCTTACAAGTAGTTTGTTTAATCCAAGGAAGTGCACTTCACTGTTAAGCAGGTTCGTGAGAACGGGCATAAGCTTCTTAATTGGATGTTTGTTTGTTCAAACGATCTCAATTTATTAGCAAGGGTCCGTTCCCAGCGAAATCATTGCCCGTTCAATTGAAGCACTTCCTATCTAGGATTCGAATTTGGGGCTTTTGTGACTCGAAATTTGTTTGCTGAACGATGACGAGAATCACTTGGTCTTATTATGTGCAAGTTTTATTTCCATTGTCTGCAAAAATTTAAATCGACATTTCAGCAATACATTTTATGCGCTTTTTATATCGAGAATAAAGCAAACATGTAATAATAACAAGGAACACAAGATTTATAGTGGTTCAGCCAGGAATTTGGGCCTACATCCACTTTATATTCTTTCATTATTCTCCTGCATCGATTTTACAATAACTTTCAATTACAAGATTCATAGATTCATAATTCTTTTTACAATATTTCAACAAAGTTTTCAAGTAAAGTATGGACGCAAGTGATTGCTGTTCCATGCCCTTGGAATTTGATCTCCTTCAATAGTAGTGAGTTTGAATGTGCCGTCAAGAAGCTTCTGACTTATGACAAATGGTCCTTCCCAATTTGGCCCAAACACACCTGTCGCTGTCATAATTCTCTTCAGGACTAGATCTCCAATCTCAAAGCTGCGTTGGCGAACTTTGGAATTGAAATGTCTGGCTATCCTTTGCTGATGAGCTGCAATTCTGAGATTAGCCTCATCTCTTTTTTCATCAAGGAGATCTAGCGCTTCAAGCTGTAGCTTTTCATTTTCTGCTTGATTGAAATGGATTCTTCTATGTGAAGGAACCTCTGCTTCTACCGGGATCATTGCTTCCGACCCGTATGCTAATGAAAAAGGAGTATGACCAGTCGCAGTTTTGTGAGCGGTTCTGTATGCCCATAGTGCAAGTGGTAACTTGTCGACCCAACCACCTTTCGCTTTTTCCAGCTGCTTTTTGATGGTTGATTTGATGATCTTGTTTACTGCTTCCACTTGCCCGTTTGCCTGCGGATGAGCTACTGCTGAGAAGCTTTTCTGGATTTTGAATCGCTTGCAAAAATTTTGGAATTCCTCGCTTTCAAATTGAGTACCATTGTCTGTGATTATTTTCTGAGGCACACCATACCTGCAAATGATATTCTTGGTTACAAAACATATCATCTTCTTAGAGGTAATAGTAGCCAATGGTTCAACTTCAGCCCATTTTAGTAAAATAATCAACTGCAACAATAGCATATTTAATCCCTGATTTGGCAGTCGATAGCGGCCCAATGAGATCCATTCCCCAAATTGCAAATGGCCAGGGACTGACCATCTGTGTGAGTTTAGTAGAAGGCGCTCTAGGAATTTTGGCAAATCTTTGGCATCTGTCACATTTTCGGGAATAATCTGCAGCATCTCTATTAATTTCTGGCCAAAAATATCCGTATCTGAGAACCTTCTCTGCTAAAGACTGACCACCTGAATGATCACCACATTCTCCTCCATGTACCTCAGCTAAGATTGTTTTGGATTCTTCCCTGAATACACATCGAAGTAATGGCATTGAGAACCCTCTTTTGTACAATCGACCATCCTGGACTATATAGCGAGAGGCTTTCCTTAGTAGCTTCTGTCTCTCTCTCGAATTTTCTGGCAAAGAACCTCTGAGTAGGTAGTCCAGTATTGGAGTCATCCATGACTCTTGTTCTTGAGATACATTCATAATCCAGTCTACATCCATCTCGTCTGTACTTGGTGCTGACAGGACTTCTACGGGGACTAATCCCAATAGTTGAGCTTCACTAGAACTTGAATATTTTGTGAGGGAATCTGCCTTCATATTCTCTTCCCGGGGAATATGGCTTATTGAATAATGATCGAGCTCACATAGAAGTTCCCAGGCCTTTGACAAGTAGGCAGGCAGGTTTCCCCCTTTCGTTTGAAATTCCTTCTTGACTTGGCATGCAATAAGCTGAGAATCACTGAAGATCTGTAATGCTCGGATGTTTAGTTCTTTAGCGATTTTCAATCCTGCGATAAGAGCTTCATATTCTGCTTCGTTGTTTGTTGAAGGAAATTCCAATCTTAGCGCATAACATAATGACCGACCTTCAGGGGTTTCAAGTACCACCCCGGCTCCAGAACAGTAGTCATTTCTCGCGCCATCAACATATAACTTCCACTGGATTAGGGAATCATTGATCGCTTCTTCCTCACCATTACCTTTTTCTATGAATTCTGCAATGAAATCTGCTAAAGCTTGTCCGTTGATTGCCTTTCGGGGGTGATAAGTGATGTCATATTGACTGAGCTCAATGTTCCACTTTAGAAGACGACCCGAAGTCTCATGGCGAAACAAGACTTGCTTTAGAGGTTGGTCAGTGAGGACTTTTATAGGATGAGCTTGGAAATATTGCCTCAACTTCCTTGATGCAATCAATAGACAATAGGCGAGTTTTTCCAACTTGGAGTAATTCAGCTCTGCCCCAATGAGTCTTTTGCTGATATAGTAAACCGGATGTTGAATCCTCTTGTCTTCTCGTATCAGCGCTGCACTTAGAGCATGAGATGATACTGCCAAGTATATAAGAAGCTCCTCACCATTGCCGGGCCTAGAAAGTATTGGAGGCGTTTCCATATGACGGATCAGCTCATCAAAGGCTTTTTGGCATTCGGTAGTCCATTCAAAGTTTTTCTTTCCTTTCTTCAGAGCGTCAAAGAATGGGATGCATTTATCAGTAGCTTTGGAAATGAACCGACACAAGGCGGCGACTTTTCCGTTGAGACTTTGCAATTCCTTCTTTGTTCTAGGAGCTTTGACTTCTTTTAAGGCGATAATTTGAGCTGGACTAGCTTCAATGCCCCTAGCGCTCACGATGAAACCTAAGAACTTTCCTGACTCCACCCCAAACGAACATTTCAAAGGGTTAAGGTTCATCCTGTATTTCCGGAGGACTGCGAACATTTCTGCTAAGTGTTCAATGTGATCCACTGCTTTCTTAGACTTTACTAACATGTCATCGACGTAGACTTCCATAGTCTTGCCCAATTGCGGTTTGAACATAGCATTAACAAGTCTTTGGTAGGTTGCCCTCGCATTTTTCAGTCCGAAGGGCATAACTCTGTAGCAATAAAGACCAACATCAGTGATAAAGCTCGTGTCCTCCTGATCTAGCTCATGCATCATGATCTGGTTATAACCGGAGTAGGCATCCATAAAAGATAGCAGTTCATGTCCCGCTGTTCCATCTACCAGTTGATCGATCCTGGGTAATGGGAAGCAATCTTTGGGGCAGGCCTTGTTTAGATCAGAGAAATCGATGTACACTCTCCATTTTCCGTTAGCTTTCTTAACCAGCACTGGATTTGAAACCCAATTCGGATAGGTAGATTCTTTGATAAAGTTATTCTCCATGAGCCGATCAACTTCTTCTTTCAATGCCGCTGACCTTTCTGGACCTTGAGTTCTTCTTTTTTGTTTCACAGGTGTAAACTTTGGGTCAATATTCAGAGAGTGTACTGCAACTTCTGGGGATATTCCGCACATATCGGCATGAGTCCAAGCGAAGACATCCAGATTTGCTTTCAGAAAAGATATTAAGATATTCTGAATTGACACATTAAGCTGTGAAGCCACATTCAACACCTTATTTGGGTCCTTCGGGTCAACAGGTACCGGTACCGTCGTTTCCACCGGTACTACTCTATTCTCCCCCACACTGGCTTTTCTAGGATCCATCTCTTTTCGTGCCCCGCTATGCTCGCCAGTGCAGGGTCCGCCCCGTAATTGCTACAAGGCTGGTTCTTTGATGCGGACTGGGGTTGCCGCATCCTTTCCCATTTCTCTTTTCCTTGCCTCTCGCAGCTCTGTCAGATAACACTCCCGCCCGGCATTTTGATCCCCTTTTATAACCCCTACTCCATTGTCTGTAGGGAATTTAATGGTGAGGCACCATGGGGCTAGAACAGCTTTGAATGCTGCCAGAGTTGGACGACCAAGGAAAGCATTATAAGTAGAAAATTCGTCGACAATCACAAAAGTTTGTTTGCGGACTACTTTCCTTTCTCCCTCTCCAAGTTCTACAAGCAGATCAATGGTTCCTATTGGTTGCTTTGGCTCCCCCGTGAAGCCAGCGATTTTCTGCAATGAGGCTTGTACATCAACCATAGGGATCTTCATTTGGTCGAATGTTTTCTTGAAGAGGATATTGCAGGATGCACCGCAATCAATGAGAACCCTTCTGACAATGGCCGGTCCGATACCAGCTGAGATGACTAAAGGATCTAAGGTAGGAGCTTCGACACCTGTGGAATCCCTGGCTCTGAACACAATGTCATCATTGAAATTTTTCTGTTGTTTCAGGGGCGTAGTGTCTTCCAAAACAAAGACATCCTCCTCGGTCGGCACATATTTCAAAGCTCGGGTATATCTCTCCATCTCACCCCAGCTCTTGCCAGCTGGGTGAGGCCCTCCCGTAATGACATTGATAACAGGCCTTCCAGATTCATGCCCCGCAGCCTTTTCACCTGTCCTAGGCTGATGAGCAGGAGCTTGTTGCCCCTGACTGGACGAAGCAGGATTGTTGCTATTCTTTTTCACAAATTGCTGCAATTTGTTTTCCCTTAGCAACTCTTCAATCATATTTTCAACTGACGGCATTCGTCGGTCTCATGACCGGGTTGATTATGGAAGCGGCAGAACTTCCCACTCTGTATAGCCTTTTTCCTGGTCCTCAGAGGAATAGGTTTAGGAAAATCAACAGAATCTTTAGTGGCAAGGTAGATATGTTCTGGCGTATCTGATAAAGGAGTATACTCTGATGGCTTGAAGGATCGAGGCTTCTTCAGATTGCTCTATTTCTTCCCATTGTTATTTTCCCTTTTTTGCCCTACAGATTCATTCTTGCGTGGAGCAACAGTGTTATCTTCAGCTTTTTCCAACACTGCCTTTACCGGTACAGGACGACTTTCCAGGCATATGAATTCATCTGCTTTTTTATAGAAATTTTCAAGGGAATTTGGTTCCTTCATGTTTAGCCATTTTCCAAATTCGCTTGACTTGTCAATGGCCCTCACCAGATAAGTCAGGATCATCCGGGGTTCTGCATTGTCTACCTCGGCCAGCGCTATATTAAAGCGATTCAAAAAAGATCTGATAGTTTCCCCTGGATTCTGTTCTAAACTTGACAATGACATAATATCTTTGGCTTTTGAGGCATATAGTCTGAACTGCTCCTTTAATTTCCGGGTTAAGTCAGAAAACTGATCTATAGATCGGATTGGAAGCTTGGTGAACCAAAGCAGAGCTACACCTTCGAGATACATAGGAAAATATCGAAACTTTATTTCATCAGAAGCTCTGGCACCTGTCATGTGCCAATCGTACTTATACAAGAATTCATTCGGATCACTTGTCCCCTTGTAAGCTGGAATGGTTGGAGGGACGAACTTTCTTGGAAACTCAGCCTTTAAGATTTTCTCGGTAAACGGGGTTTTACTTGGAGCGAAACCCCACTCTTTCTCGTCTTCTTGCCTCTGCATACTTTCTTCCATGATTTGTCGAACCATCTCAGAAAGATACCTCTCATCGTCACGAGCTTTAGATCCACCAACCTCAGGAAATGTCTGCTCAAAAGGGGTGGCAGCCCTCTCAGGAGCGTTCCTTTCTTCATCATCGTGAACATTGCCAGCAAAGTTCCTTTAATTACCCGTTGGTTGATGGTTTGCCCCAAGCAAATCGTTCAACTTATTCAGAATTAGAGTATTTTGGGCACTCTGAGCTTCCAATTGTGCATTTTGGGCATTTATCTGCTGGTTCAGCCCTAAGATTACAGCATCCAACTCCGCTTTTGTAACCCCAACAGATGGAGTGGGTTGATTAGGTACAGGGGAAGCGGAGGTTCCCTCTTGAACATTTCCAGATCTAACATATCTACTCTTTCTCCCTGGAGCCATGATTTCAGATAAACTTCTAGTCTTCAAAGGGATCACTTCAACAAACTTTCGTGGAGCAATGATGATAATTTTCTGAGTTCAATTCTCAGTGAAAGCACCAAAAATGTTAACGCTAAAAATCGAACGCTAACACCCCGGTGTGAGGAAGGTAATTGTGAAAGCACCACCCGACAGCTCGGGAACCGATTATAAGCAGATAATAGCGGAAAAGTAGTAAACAACAACAATTTTATAGTGATTCGGCTTAAGAGAGAGCTTACGTCCACTTTGATTATCTTTATTGACGATTCGATTACAAGTCAATACAATTACACTTTGATTACAACACACTTCAAGTTACAAGTGGCTTAGAACAAGTAGCCTAAACTTCAATGTCGATCAAGATCTTTGAACTCATGTTGGACATGTATGATTTCTTCGTGAAGTTCCTTGAAGCGTACTTTGTATCTCAAAAGCTTTAAGTGTTGAAGTAGTTCGGAATGCAGCAGAGTAACGGCGCTTGAAATGAATGAGCTCCCAAGTCCTCCTCTAGTTGGAACTCGGAGTGTATTTATAGGCTTTGCTCGGAGTTAGGTCGTAGGTTGAGACCGACCTAACTTAGGTCGTAGGTCGAGACCGACCTAACTTAGGTTGTAGGTCGTCCCTGACCCAGGATGCATTATCCTCTCTCCTGCAAGAATACACATGCTGATTTGTACAAGTCCTAGGTTGTGAGCGACCTATCCCCTTGCGGCACAGTATAGGCGACTTCTTCACTCAAGCATTTAGGTCGTTAGCGTCCTATCATAGATCGTGAGCGACCTATTCATAGGTCGTGAGCACCTTCCTGTAGCCATAGCTAGAGCCTTTAGGTCGCAGAGTTCTGTAGGTTGCAGCTTCTCTTAGGTCGCAGCTACTTTTAGGTTGCTCGATCAGTTAAGTCGCTAGGCCGCTCCATCTCTTAGGTCGCTAAGGACTGAAGGCACTAGGTCGCGTAAAGACTTTAGGGCGAGACCGTCTTAAGGTTGCATTCACTCTTAGGTCGTCCTACTTCTTAGGTCGCAGCTCTCTGTTAGGTCGCCAAGCTTGATAGGTCGCAGCCTCCTTTAGGTCGTGAAGCATTTTTAGGTCGTTCTTCTTTTTAGGTTGATCCATCTTTAAGTTGTAGCCTTTTAGGTCGCTAGGTCCTTGAATTGGTTAGGTCGCTACATTTTCCTTAAGTCTCTTACAGAAGGGAGTTAACACACGTTCTGGCCGAACCACTATAAATCTGTGTGTCTTTTACAGTTTAGTCCCTGCTATTTATATATTTGCATAAATCACCCAAATCACTAAAAACAACATAAAATCGATTAGTTCGTACGACATTGGGTGTTTGCCCATTTTTTGCGCAAACAATTTTTGAATGAAAGTATATTTTGTGAAATACACAATGAATAAAAGTGAAAGTTGTATATTTCTATGATTAAAGGTTCGCTTTATAAAGAAAAGAAATGAGAAATCAAATTTGAATATTTGATTTGGAATAAATAAAGTTATATATCTTTGTTGTATAAGATAAATCTTCCCTTGTTGAATCCATTGCTAGAAGAAAGTGGTTTTTGGAAATATTTGAAGTATAAAAAGGGGTTTTATACAAGTTTGAAATGGTCCAAAGTTTTTAAAAATTATATATATATATATATATATATATATATATATATATATATATATATATGAGATCTTATGAGGATTTTGGAAAAAGTTTTTGGGAACCTTTGGATTTGGAAAGGCTTTTGATTTTCGGGTAAAATCAATATTTGGAATTTGGAAAGCCTAGTTTGAGAATTATCGATTTTGGGATAATCGATTTTGTGTAAAGGAGCTTTGTATGAGATCATACTAGGTGTATGATTTGGAAGATACTATATGTGTATAGTATAAAGTGTTTTGAAAATGGCTCTGGAGAAAAAGACGGTCCCTTGAAATGAACTTCTCAGGAGTACCACAGGGTGGTAAGTGTTTTGAAAATGGCTCTGGAGAAAAGGTGCTCCCTTGAAATGAACTTCTCAGAAGTACCACAGGGTGGTACTGCCTTGAACCCTAAAGGGGAGTTCTAAAGTTGATCCTGTGAGGAGTCCGGACAAAACTAGTTCCTAGGGATTATGTGTAGTGTGTAGAGAAAGTTGACGGCGCTGATGCCTACAGAGGCATTTGGGTTATGCTGTAACGACAATGTAACTCGATGTCACTGTGATGTACTGCAGACCATAGCGAAAGTCGTGCGTGCTGCTGAGAGCCAACAGTCTACGTTTGATTTTATATCGGTAGACTGCGACCTATGGTAACATAGCGAAAGTCGTGTGTGTCGCTGAGAGACAACGGTCTACGTTTGATTTTACATCGGTAGACTGCGACCTATGTGGGAGTGGAGAAGTTTCATTTTGGCAGCGAAAATCGAGGGCGCTGATGCCTATAGCTACATGGACTTTTGCTGTGATGGCAATGTAACCCTGGAATGTAACTGCGATCTGTTATGGGTTCCATGGCATAATCGAGGGGTGTGGAGTGCCTACAGTTACATGGTCTTTTTCTGCGATGGCAACGTAACCCAGGATGTAACTGCGACCATGGATGGGGGTGATGATTTCTAGAGCATTCTCACCAAAGATATTTTCTCTATTTTCAAAAACTGTTTAATCTATATTTTCAATAAAATTATTTTCCCAAGTATTTTCACTTGGTGTTGAAAATGGGTTTACCAAGTACTTACAGATTTTCAGTTCTACGCCTGATCAACATATGACCAAATTTCTGTGAGAACAAGGATGGACCTGTCGAAACATCGAGTTATAAAAGTATTTTTATGAAAACCATTTTAGCAATATTATATAGATATTAAAAGGTGTTTAAAAAAAATTGTTTGGGTTATGAATAATTTCGAATGAAATAAAATTGATATAGATTGAGATGGAATTAATGTAAAATGGTTATAAGCTTAAGTGATGGTCACTTGCATGGATAACTTTAAAATTTGCATGGAAATTGGTTGTTTGTTGTAAACGGAATTGAATTGATTAAAAAAGCAAAGTAAGATGGTTTTTGAATCAACTGGATTAGGTGACATCTAATTAAGTAGTTTTGAATATAAATGCAAGTGAACCATAAAAGAAATGCAAATATATCAAATTTAAAATAAAAATTTGATTGTGAATCAATATGGAATTGAATTGAAGTAAATTGAAGTAAGTAAAGCACATGTTAATCATATTGAAGTAAATATGAATCGAGAATAGTAAACTTGAATGTAAATCATTCTAGTGAAATAAAAATGAAGTTTGGATTGGTAAAGGAAATAGAAATATTGTTGAACCTTGTGGATTGCTTATAAAGAAGGTTAACATGAAGGATTATTGAAATGTGTTGTTTGGGCTATGAAATCATTGTGTTTAGCTAAGATAAATGAATGGAATGTTATTAAATTCTCATATTATTGAAAACTGATGAGTTTGTTTAAGTAAGTATAGGTACGGGAGGCAAGCGATAGAGTGGTAGCGTGTATATGCAATATAATTAGCGCTTGCTTTTAAAATGCTAATCAAAAGGTACGCCTACGCAATATAATTGGAAAATGATATATATATATATATATTGTGGTATATTTTGTTTTTCCGACCGTGTGGGTCAATGTATATATATTTATATCTATTGTAATATTGTGAAACGCTCTCCGTACAAAAGAGACGGTGTCAAAAATTTTAAAAAAATTTGGGAGTTCGAAAATTTTTGGAAATTCTAGAAATTTTTGGTTAACTAGAAAAGTGATTTTTGAATTAGGTTGAAAACAAGGTTTTAAGTTAAAAATAAAGCAAATGGTTTTGGAATTTGGGCTAAAGGTTTTGGAAAAATGATTGTGAGTTTTTAATTAAGTAAGTCTGGGTAAGTAAATGATTTTAGCAGCATTTTTCTACCTTAGCAAATTTCGGGGACGAAATTTTTATAAGGGGGGAGGAATGTAACGGCCCGGAATTTTGGTCGTTAGATTTTGAACATTTAATTCATTTTAAATGTTAAATGTGGATTTTGAATTGATTTTGAAATAATAATTTTGTTAAATCAATAGAATTTAGTTGTAATTTTCAATATGGAAATTCAATTAAAATTTGAATAATAATTAAATATTTGGAATCAGAATAATTTGTGAATCTGGATATAAATGGTTATGGAAATGGTTTCTAAGATTTCTTTTAAGTCTATTTGGATTTAAATAATGATGTTGTACTTTTGGATGGAATCAAAAGTCGATAATTCAAATTAGGAATTTTTATATTAATTTAATAATGAAATTTAATAATATAATAATGTAAATAATCAGATTTTGATTCGGAATGAATCAGAATAATTTCTAATGTGATTATAAATTCTATATGATTTATAATTAAGTTAGTAAAGTTTCAAAAGTGAAAATTTAAGAGGTTTCGACGATTTTGGAAATCGTTCGAATTAATCGACGAGTTAAAATAGCCTTCCGGTGGACAGCCTCTGAATTCGACGAAACCATTTCCATTGGATACGTAATAGTTAGTTATTATCGGATTTCAATTTTCGTAACATTTGGGAGTTACCGTTTGTTCGTACGGGTGAGAAACGCGTTGAAATTAAAATCGATAATTTAATATTTAAACTCGATTCAAAAACCTATCTTCCACATATTATTGAGTCGGGCTCCGAAACACGTTCCATTGTGTTCGGAATGCAGGAAAAACCATATAATCGCCTGGCAGCATGTCTGATTTGGAGTTTGTTCGGAATTCTTGTAAAAAATTGAGAATAATATTAAAATAATAGAATACGTATATATATATATTCACGCACAAGAGAACCCTAGTCCCTTTTCTCAGCCGCCAGCATGAGCTCCAATGGCCGAAATTCTTTAAGCTTCGTCTTGAATTTTCTCCAAATCCATAAACTAATTTCAAAAACCTTCAACAACAAAAATCAAGAGCTTGTCGAAAGCTTTAAATCCAACGGCCGAGATGTTGTGTTGCGTAGTGGATCGCTCGGATTTTGTCTGCGTTTGTGCTCGGTTCGATCACGATTTCTATGTTAATGGGGAGCTCGAGTTCGTCGGGGTTAAGGGTTCTGTTGGAGCTCTCGAAGGCCCTTCATGTGGTGGTGGCTGATCATGGCCTAGGCGATCGAAGAGGAGGCGGTTTCAAACTCTAACGGCGGCATGAGCGGTTTTGTTCGAACCCTGGAGACGTGTGTGTTGTAGAAGAAGGTTGCGGCCTGTTTTTTTGTTCGGTATTATAAAAAAAGAAATTTTTGTTTTAATTTGTAATTGAAACTAATAAATTTCATAACTAATGCACGCGAGGTCGAAATTGGGCGAAAAAGGAAGCGTCGGAATCGCAGCGACGCGATCTACGCGCTGTAGCCGATTCGGAGACATTTGGAGCAAGCAAAGATTTTGAATTAAATCGAACGGTTTGATTTAATTTAAAATTTAAAACGCTCATCGAAATTCATGGTGAGTTTATCTCACTCACATCTGGAATGCAATTTAGTTTAATTAGTTAATATTTAAATAATGGGTTGATTGATTGAATGTGATAATTATTATCAGATTGAATTGATATTTTATGTTGTGCTAACGTCTGTGGATTCAGGAAAACAGGTTGGAGGGATCCAACAGGATTCCTCAAAAGTATTTAGATTGTTTAATATTCTGTGTTATGAATATTTGATATTTTGTGATGAATTATATTGATAATTGGAATATTGAATACTATGGTTTGCTTGAATATGTTTCGGTACACTGGGTCATCAAAATATTTAGAATTGGAATTTTTGGAAGAAATGTAAGAGTAAATTTTGGAAGTGAAATAATTATAGAATAAATAAGAATGAATTGGAAAGAAATAAAAGTGATATTTAAAAACTGAAGTTAAATTGTAAAGTAGAGATTTAAAAAAAGTTTTAAATCAAAGTTAAATCTAGAATTCAAGTTAGTGAATCTCATTTTTTAAACAAATAAAGTTTTTAAATTTAAATTGTTTTAACAACTTAAATGTTAAAGTGCATTTTTAAATTGATTTGAATTTAAAAATGAATTTGGTTTTAAATTCCTTTAAACTTCTTTTATAAAATGAGTAATTAATTTATTTAATGAAGTAAATAAAAAGGTAATTAATTGCTGGTTGAGATTAATCAAGAGTGATTAATATTTGTGGTTTAATTAATGATTAATTACTTAATGTAATTAATTTTGATTAGGATAAATTAAAATGTAATTAGAAATCATTAATTTATATAATTAATGATGTAATTAAAGGTTGATTAATTAAGATTAATTAATCAATAGTAAGTGATTTATGAGAAATTAATTAATATAAGTAATTAAGGATTAATGTAATTAATTATATCTAATTAATTTCTGAAGTAATTAAAGATTAATTATTGTTTTTGGTTAAGAATAGTTAATTTATGTAATTAATTAAAGATAATTACTTGAATGTAATTGAAGGATAATTAATCCAGGGTGATTAATTAAGATGAATAATTAAGGGATGATTAATTAATTGATTTGAAATTAGTTAATGTCAATTGAAGGAATCTAAGTGATTGCGGTTAGTAATTCAATTAGAAGTGATTAAATTTATTTTGGAAGTGATCAAGTTTGCTTATGGATGATTGAATGATATTGGTTGCCTTGAATGAGTTGATATCTCTGATATGAAATGTTTTATAGTATCATATGTTTGGACGGACATGATATTGTGGTTATCTATTAATGATGAATTGTTGTGTAAAAGGACATCCTGTATTTAAATTTTGAAGTGTATTTCATTTCGATAGCTTGGGTTAGGATGACATGAGACTCGAAGAGACCAGGGTCGGGTATTAGAAAATACCCGAAACCACTTCGAATTTTTATAGATTGATATGTGAAATCAATAGGCTGGAATGAAATGATTTAAGTGAATTGGACTATTTAATCTAAATTTTGGTACTTAGAAAATTGATGTGTGAAATAAGTGATGCCTATAACAAATTGTGAATTTGAAAATTGATACGAGCTACCTCGGGTTTTATATAAGTTGTATGCTTTGTATTCCATGTTAGATGGGTTTACTCATGCTGGTTTCCAACCTGACCCGGGTGTTACTTTGATGTAATGCTCGGGTCAGACCGAATATCACAGATTTTCAAGTAAGAACGTTCTAGAGCTCAAGAGGCAGGCTGGATGGCAGGAACGTATGGAGTCTTTCCGCTGTGATATATTTCTGTTTATCTGAGACATGTTGATTTGTATGTGTCCAATATTGTATATGTGTGTAACTCTGATATATTAAAAAGTGACAGATACAGTATTCTTTTGTAAACTGTTATTAATTGATATTATATTTTATCCGCTGCGAATGTGAGAATCTGTGTTTTGTTCTGTTTCTTCTTCTATCTCTTTTCTTCTTTTTCCCTAACTATTTGGAATTTTTGTGGGGATCGAAAATCCAGTTCGCTCAAAAAGAAAATATAGTAGAAAATATAGATCATTATTATCAAAGATGAATAATAAAAGTATTAACCATGAGAAAGCACATATTTGTAGTCTGCCTTCCTTGTTGAATTTACATCCTTAGTGGAGTACAACAAGTATGATTTTCGGGATTGCATTATTGATCCATCTACCAAAGAAAGCCTTGTGTTTGGACCTCCTATTGAATTTTCTGGGCATTTTATGGCACTTTCAGGATTTTTTGGACGTGGTTATGAACCAAACGATGCCTCATGCTCAACTATGACTTGACCTTAAAGCTTTTACTCATCCTATAGAGTTCGTACCAATATTCGAATAAATAGCAAGAAGTGGTTTTTATTTTAAGTTGGAAAAAAATTTAACAAACCATTTTCTTATTCTATGCTTGCTCCTTTTCTTCCCTCACGAAGGCAGTTTCTTTAACAATCGATAAATGATGGAGCTACGAGGAAAACAATAAAAGAATATCATTGTTTTCAGCAAATAGCATAAGATGCAACCAGTATACTATGCAAGACATATATTTAACTAACTACTAATATTGCAAAAAAATTGAACTGTTTTTAATTTCTGAAACCAATATTTACCAAAAGATTGAATTTCAAATCTATAATTCTATTGTCGATTGGCATCTAAATTTACTTGCAAACAAAAATATGTATTCCACGGGTTTTAAAATTCAACGATGGTAAATTTCTTCTGCTAACACTCCTACAGTATAATTAATAATGCAAAAGCAACACAGTTAAAAATATTTGCAATGGGTATATAATATTTACAGAACACATTGATTAAATAATATGCCACTTGCTAACGTCATGCCAAGAAGAAGAAAAACCATTAGTCTAACCACATTATTACAGTATAACTAACACATTCCCCTTAGTAATATAAACAATAATTTACAATCATTATGCATATTGGGTGTGTTCAGCTACTGTCTTTGAAATCGATTTCACATTCGGTATATGAAAACAGATTAATGAACCAGAAATTCAACAAATTTGGCCTACAGGAATCTAACATAGATTTAGCTTAAATATTCATCAAATTCAAGATATGAGAATCAATATATTGTTAGGTATGAAAATGCAGTAGCAAAATAGAAACCTAAACCAAAACTTGACTTAGCTTATACAATATTCTAATAGATCCAAAATACAAAATAGAACTATAGAAGAGAAAAAAAGGCATAACAATTGGAAGGAAACTCACTCCTCATATTATTGTATAAATTAAAGAACATCAAAACTCAAAGATTCTACTTTCCCTTCCTCCTTTATCCGAGCTTGGGTCCAGCAAAGTGAAATAGGCATTGGCGGATTAAAAAGGGGTTAAAATTTTAAGAAGCATAACATAACCAAATACAAAAGTAACAGTTCGAAACTCAAGAATTTAGGAAAATAATGTTCTTAAAAAAATCAAACTACAATAGAGAAATTCTGCAATACGGTATGTAGAATCAATTTTTCAGCTTCTACCAAAACTACAGAAATATGTGCCTTCATAATCCCTTCTCTCAAAACCATCATCGTCGGCCTAACTTCATCAAACTTTAATGCATAAAATGGTTGATAAATATCATCAGTTTCCTTGTCATACAGCTCTAACTCATGAAAACCTTGAGGTGTTGGTTTTATGACAACATACCAGTTAGATGATTCAGACTCTCTCGAATAAAATACTTGTTTGGCTTGTGAAGCTACAATGAAAGGATCGTTCAAAAATTGATTTTGAAATTGGTGAAGATTAATTAGTGTGATACCATCTTCAACCTTAGTACCACGGTTAATATTAGCCCAATCATTTGAATATAGGAATTTGAAAAATACTATAGTCCAACACAATAATCTCACGTAGAACACCGTAATAAGCTCTTGTTGGTTGCACATTACTGTTTGATTGTGAATCGTTTACGTTATTTGCTTCAATCGAAACGCCATTGTTTTGTGTGGATCTTTGAACACATTTGGTATGAAACCGAAGCCCATTTAATAATGTATCCAGTATATGTCATGGCTCGCTTTATAGGTTTATATGGTAACCATTTTATTGTATTAGAAACTGGAATATTCATAGTGATTTGCAATTCAACCTGAAACTTGACGGTGTGAGTTTTTTGTTTTAGACGTAGACAATAAAAATCGTAAGTCGTATAATGCATACCTTTTCTTTAAACCAGTTACAAAAATCATCAGCATGTTTACCCCAAAGCGATGTTTCATTTTCTTTTCTACTTAAACGATTATCTAACTGCTTCAACTCATCCATATGCATTCTAGTAAAAAATAATAGAATAAAATAAGTCATATAGTGGTTTATATTGCGGTTATAACCATAATTTGTATTTAAATTAGTTATTGTTGTACTTACCTCTCGTAATTCAAAACTTGCTTTGTATTAAAAAGAACGTACCGATGAGCAGATTTCAGCATTTCATCGGACAATGTTACATGTGTTCCTTTACTAGTTGGTCGTCCAACATGAGGAGAATCGGTTTGAAATGCTTCATTTCTGCTGTGTTGTATTCCTATTTCAGCGGCTTGTTCTAAGTAACCACTATAATATCTCGAGCACTGCTCAGTAATGTACTTTTCTGCAATGCACCCTTTCGGTCTTGTTGGATTTTTCACATATCCTTTATGTAATTTCATATACCTATGAAAAGAAAATTAATGATATCAAAAATAAGTGTTCTAAAATACAATTCTACTTTATGAGCTTATAATGAAGTAAAGCCTTAGAGGTAAAAAGTAATAGTGCAGTACCTTTCAAATGGATACATCCAGCGATATTGTAAAAGCCTACATAGACGTAATTCTCGCACTAAATGTATGGTCAGGTGTAACATAATATCAAAAAGAAGAAGGAGGAAAATACCTTTCTAACAAGCATAACGTCTCAACAATTTTATTTTCAAGATCTTCAAGTCCTTTTTGATCGATTACTCTTTGGCGCATTTCATTAAAAAATCCACAATATCGAAATAATGCAGTTCTTGGGCCTTTCGTTAAGATTCCCCGCAAAGCTACAGGTTATAGTTGTTGCATCAAAACATGGCAATCATGAGACTTAATACCTATTATTTTGTTGTCCTTTGAGAAACATCTTCGAATATTAGAGCTATACCCATTTGGCACCTTCAAATTTCTAAAACGATTGTAAAAAATTTCTATTTCTCGCTTTGCTAAGTTGATTATTGACGGTGGAAGGTATATTTTCCCATTCATCTCTTGACGATATAACTCTACCCAGATTCTCATGTATTATTGATCTTTACGAGAATTAAGACTGTCTTTGGACTTACCTTTTATATTCATAATGGTGCCAATAATACTCTCACTTATATTTTTTTTAACATGCAATGCATCCAAGTTGTGTCTTAGTACCAAATCCTAACAGATTCAAAAAAGAGATTTTTTAACGTCGATACTAATATAGAATCAAGGAATCGAATAGTGCATACAACGTTAAACACAAAGTAAGCAATACTACACGCACAGCTAAGTGCACAATAAAAAAAATAAGTAGTAAGCAATTAGCAAGATTAAAAATGTTATCATCCAAACAAACATGTAAAACAAGGAATCGATTTGTTCTAATTATGTGTTTAGTATCCATACTAAGTGTGTGCATAAATGGTATAATTTTTGAATATTGCTAATTCAAATATCTATACTGTTTTTAGTAGGACTTAAAAGGGAATAAACGAAATTTGTGTTGAAGAAACAGAAATAAATATATTTGAAAGTAGTGTACAATTGTAGCGCCCCACCTCTATACCCACGCTAGCAAAGAGTATTAATAGATAATACCGTCTGCTAACAGGGAGAATAAGGCTGTTTAGGAGCGACCATCTATAGCCTTGCTTTAATTATCTATTGAATACATCGACAATTGCCTTACCAAGCAGATCGACATATCCAATTAATACTTAAAACAAAACCATGGATGGCTAGAGGATCTATCAGAACAGAATATAACAACTCAAATGCAATATATATCACAGAATAGTAAACCATCATATACACATATACTGATACATAGTAGAGTATACAAAATAATACATGTCAAGTGGTATAGCAAACCATAATATACAGACGAGTTCACAAGAATACATATCAGAGTTACAACAAAATAGGACTACACAAAAACTATGACAAAAAGAAGCTAGCGGAGTAGTCCATGCAGAAGCAAAATAGGCTAAGTCCAAGGCACCTAACCTGAAACATCTCGTTCTGACCCGAGTATAAAATACCCGGGTCAGTCTAGCTAAACAAATCAGTTAGATAAACTGAACAACAATAAACCTGCAAGGTTACAAAGCATAATAGATATCTCCAAAGGAGATAACACAATCATCTAACAAAAGATGAATCATATGATAACAAGCCTCATATCATCGGCAACATCTAGAAACAAAGGATACAAATATCCCAAATCAAGCCAAAAAGGCAAATACCAATTACCCATAAGGTATACAAGTTCCACAAGGTAATCGCTACACATCATGCGGCTCAAAAAGACCAACACCGAAGGGCAATACCAAGGGAATATACATATCAATGAAACATCAGAAAATTGCTCGAGCTCAGTACTGTATAAACAAGGATCCGTGAGCCCGAAGACTCCGTACCCAATATCACCCATGAGGCTCATAAAGACCAACATCGGAAGCGATACTATAGGGCGACAAACCCGAAGGCACAAACCCAATATCACCCATGCGGCTCATAAAGACCAACATCGGAAGTGATACTATAGGGCGACAAGCCGTAGTGGTGAAGGTCGAAGACCCAGTACTGGACACCACTAACTGGCGGAATGTGTCACAACTCTCGAAAAGGAATCCGAAAAGTGTTAACGTATGTCCCATAACCACTCGTTCGCACTAAACGGTTTACTATCCGTCAGTCACTTTTACACTCAAAGCAGTACAAAGTTTACCTCATATCATCGGTAAACCAAACCCAAAGGTTAAAACGATCAATTGAATAGGTCGGGGATTAATCGGAAAGATAAACGCACAGATTCATGGTCCGTGTTTTGCCCAACCATTTAATCACCCTTCCACTTCGCTCGAAGTGCGAAATTGTACGTGTGGTTTAAATAGAATTTATAAATCGGAGAAGCGAACTTTTAATACGATTTGAAGAAATCATTTATAAAAATCTGTGAATGAATTCAAAAAGGAATTATCAAGGTCAAATATGCATAAGCAACTAATTGGAATCAATATGCATAGATCAAATTGGGAAAATTAAACGAATAAGGTAAACTGGCCAAAAACAGCATATTCAGACGTCTGAATCCCCCGTATCGAAGAAGCTCTTCGATGATTTATCTTTGGATTTTTCTTCCTTGGTTACTTCTTTGAAAATTGCGAATCCAAACTGGTGCATCCGTAACGCTCAATTTGCTTGTATTAATGTCGAGATTATTTTATTTTATTTTTCTTTCTGAGCCAATTTGCATGTTATGCGTTACTTAGGCTTCGGAATTGATATTTTTGAAAGGATTAACTTAATTATTATGAAGTCATATCCTATATCCCGAGTGGACTATTCATCCTCAACATTTTCAATCTGTTAAACAGATTTCTATTTTCTTTGTGATTTCGATTCCAATTTGATCTCATTTTATTCTTTAAGTCCTCATGATGAGGAAAGTGTTGTTTCTCTCATTTTTGTAGTTGGGAATTTTCTGGTATTTCTAGTTTTTTCTTAGGATTATCACCTAAGCAATATTTTGTTGTAGTGTTAAGGTGTTTTTAGCTCGACCTTACTACCGGTTTTCATTTGACTACGAGTTGTGGAAGTTAGCATTCCACTTACCGCTCTCCGCACTCGTTGTAATTCTTATGAATGATTTGTTGTGTCATTCAGTTTGTCCAACTCATTTCATCCATTTTACGAATCGAGTATTCTACGAATATCTCGATGATTCCATTTTTGTATTTGTTGATTTTGGATGGAATTAGCAATCTAAATTTTTTGCAAATCTTTTTCATAAGAGTTATTTATAAATATAAATGGAATTTTTGTTTTTAAAAGGAACAAAGAGAATTTTCAAAAGTTTTTAGAAACATTTTTATCATATAGAAAATGGTTTTGTGATTGTATTGCCCATTGAGTGCTTTAAGAATTCTGGTCGAAGCACTTGATCAACGTTTTCGATAGGAATCTCCTAAACACTTTGATGAGAAAATTTGACACAATAAATTGATTTGAAATAAGAAAAATTTTCTAGAAAAAAATAGTTACATAACGATAATTGTGATTTTGAAAGTTTTAGTTTTTCGGGGAAGAATATTATTTGAAAGAACTCTTTTTCGATACTCTTATTCTTGGGATTCCCGAAGGGAACCAAGACTTTATCTTTTGTTCCAAAGCTATTCGTATTGGTTTGGATGTCGTTCGCTTGCAAAAGAGAACGCGCTATCACCTATGTTTCTAAACCATTAAAGCTTACGGAGACTAGATATGCCACCTATGATATAGTGCTCGCGGCTATTGTTTTCGCTTTTTGTATTTGGCATCATTACTTTTGGGTGAGGGATTTTGCTCTCCATACCAATCATAATTTTGAAAAGTTTATTTTCTCATAAGGAACTTAATGTTGGTTCGAGCTCCTAGCATCTTATGATCTTGATCTTTTAATCCCTAAAAAGGGGATCGTGTTGCCATTGCATTTAGTTGTAAGCAGCAAGTGATTGTTTCTTTGTTGATGTCCGAATGGGATGGTCTTTTTACCAAGTGATCGTGTTGCCAATGCATTTTGTTGTACTTTATTTTATTGAGCTTTGGTTCATTTGACGTATTTTTTGTACCACGTCGGTGTTCCAAATTATTTTGAGCTTAGGAATCCATAGAATTCTTTGAGCAAGCAAGTTCGGACTTATCCTCTCGTGCTCCTTATGGTGAACTTCTTATTTTGTTGTTCTTTTGTGTTGATATGTTTGTGGTAGTTGGGAGAATCACCTACCTCTTGTAGATTTCTCCTACAATAATAGTTTTCAGTCTAGGGGTGGCATGGCTCCTTTCGAAGCTTTATACGGAAGGCCATGTCGATCACCTTTTGTTGATTGGAATATGGGGAGAAGATTATTCTTGGCCCAGATTTTGTTCGTAATTCTTCCGAGAATATTGATCTTATCTAGTTGAGAATGAAAGAGGCACAGAGTCGCCAGAAATCCTACGCTGACAACCGTAGGAAGCCTCTCGAGTTCTCGATTGGTGATCTTGTTTTTATTCGTGTTTCTCCTTTGAAAGGGGTTATGCGTTTCAGTGCGACTGGGAAATTGGCTCCTCGTTTTATAGGACCGTTTTCTATTACTGAACGTATTGGCCCTGAGGCTTATAGAGTTTCGCTTCCAGCTTATTTATCTGGTATTCATGACGTGTTTCACGTCTCTCAACTTCGAAAGTGTCTTCGGGAGTCGGATTCTGTTATTTCTTCTCCTGATTTGCAAGAGCTTGAGGTCTCACCAGACTTATCTATTGTACAGCAGCCTATTCGCGTACTTGATACGGAGGTGCAACACCTTCGAAACAAGGACGTACCGCTCGTTAGGGTTCAATGGTCCGCAAATCCCAATGACTGTACTTGGGAAACCAGAGAGTTTATCGAGCGATCCTATACGGGTTTTCTATCTTTGCTTTGAAACGGTGAGAATGTCTTTTCATCTCAAGCTTATTTCCTTTTCTTTTGAATGTTGTATGTATGTAGTTGTTACAAATACCGTCTCTAGAAATTGCGAGGATGCAATTTTGTAAGGAGGGGACAACCCGCATATTTATCGATTTTATATTTAAATATTTTATTTAAATATTTTATCGTTAGTCGGATTTTAGTCTGAAAAGCTACTTTTTGCATACGGTCTAATTAGGACTCGGGACCACTCCCATTGAGTTTAAAATGTCGTTTGCGACCTTTTTGAGTATAAGCTTCGATATGTTTGGAGAAAGTTGATTTTTGCTACCTTTTCACTTTGGGTTTGGGTTTGGGCTCAGCCCTATGTTTAACTTATACTCAAATCTGAGCCACTCTTCCACATTCACCCTCATTTTCTTCCTCTTTACAGTTCTAAGGCAATAATGGTGGGAGAGATTGGAAATTAAAACTCCAAAATCCTAGTTCCTCTTGCAACCTCAAATTCCTAGCTCCAAATTCAAGAGAACCCATTGGTAAGCATTCTCTTCTTTTTCTCCAACTTATTCTCTTACCAATTTCAGAAATTCCTAAACCTAATTTTGGGAATGTTCGTGTTTTGAGCATAGATTCAAGCTCATTTGGGTTGTGTTGAAGAGAGGTTGATTCTCCATTTGCTTTCAAGCTTCTTCTTGTTTGATTTTTGTAAAAAGGTGAGATTTTTATCTCACATCTTTGTCTATAATTATCTTCGATTGTTAGGTATGAATTCCTAACGTTTATTCATGTGCAATTGATCTTGGTTTGGATCAATTTCGTGTATATTCCAATTTTTGGTGTTTTGGTCTAATTTATGAAAATCCTATTATGGATATTTGGACATTGATATTTGAGGCGTATCGAAGAGCCGTTTAGGCTGGGTTGTCGTTTGACGTAATTCCTTAGTCATCGCCATTTGCTCGTTCGATCGTTTCCGATATTCGTTTGGCCATTTTTGTCCTAGGTTCAGGGAATGCCCTGAACCCTTCATTCAGACGTCTGAAACGTAATATTCAGACGTCTGAATATTGTTCTGGGAAGATTTATATTTCCAGATTCAGACTTGTTTGCACAAAAAATGGACAAACACTTCGAAGTCGTGTTATTTAGTTGATTATATGTGATTTTCAATGGTTTGGATGAGTTATATAAATATGAAAAAAGCAAGGGCTGAAATGTAAAAGACACACAGGTTTATAGTGGTTCGGCCAGAACGTGCCTACGTCCACTTTATATGTTATTATCTTCTTTTCTTTCGGATTACAAGTACAACGCTTTGTATACAAGTAAATGAAAGTAGTTTGAAAGTTCCTTCCTTGCTTGAGCTCTCAAACTTGTCTGCCATTGTTGTACCCCTGCCCCTCTATTTATAGAATGAGGTAGGGGGCAGGGGTCTTGGAAGTATATAGCTGCTGGTGGGCCCGGGCTGAAGCAATCTGGACTGACAATCATCTGGCTCGGCAGAGCTTCATTCGGCATTGAGCTTGGAACAGTGGTAGGTATGGACCGGTGGTAGTGAGTGTGGAGGTGGTCTGGTAGATAGTTGGCTCGGTGGTGGCCTTGTTGCTAGGTTGGTTCGGCATGGGTTGTCCTCCTTCTGGTTCGGCAGTAGGGAGGAATGTTGGTTCAGTTTGTTGGTTCGGTGGTGGAAAGGAGGCCGGTCCGGTGGTGGTTTGGACCGGTGGCCGAATATGGGGAAAGCCGAATGTGGATGACTGAATGTAGGCTTGGTGATAGGGGCTTGGGGCCGAATGAAAGGAGCCGAATGGAAGGAGCCGAATGGAAGGGGCCGAATGGAGGCTTGGGCCGAACGAGCTTCTTCATGGAGAATGTTGGATGGACTTCTAGGTTAGTATTGAGCTTCTTGGCTGTCGAACGAAGTGGAGGTTGCAGGCTCGGGTGAAACTGTGACTTCTCGGTCTCGAGATCTTCTGGGTGAGAATTCGCCCAACATTTGCCCCCCAAAGTGGGGCACGTGCTTGCATGTGTCGCGCTTTGTTTCCCTACGGTAGGAAGGCTTGTTTTGTAACACCCTGGGCTGGATGCTCGTATTCTGTTGATGTCCTGCAAAGGAATTTACAGTTTTAGTGCGATTTCAAATAACGACCGTTCGCGATCGGAATATTCGAGATGAAGTGAACTGTGTCGCTTGGGGCGAGAGGGTGTGCCCCGAGGGGGCTTAGCACTATCGATGCCAGGTTCACGTTAGAGTGGGCCCCTGGGTCGCTGGTCAAGGTGGCTTATCGCTGGCTCAGAGCATGCCTAAGGGTTGTTCTCGATCCCGTACATGTGTAAGTAGCTTAGCCATTTCATAATTAAAAGATCCTCTTAACTGATGATCCTAAAGAGGGATGTCAAAGTGTAAATTCTCACGACGATAGGGTTAATAGCCATTCAGAGCGTGCCTATGGACCGTTCGTGGTCGCGTACACGTGTAAATTATTAGTCCGTGTTAGTGAGATATTTACGACTTATTCATCGTCGTCATAATCCTTATTTTATTAGTTAGTTCTGGAGTTCGATTCTTATCTGAGTGAGGTGCTTCGCATGCCCCCTGCTTCTGACTTTCGCTGGCGGAGACAACGTCATTCGGTGTTTGGTTGGTCCGGATGGATGTTTTCATTCGGCATGCGGTTGGTCCGGTATATGTTGGTCCGGTAGCCGGACCAGATGGTTCGGCAGATCTGAGCGCGCCTATATATAGAGCTACACCCCCTTAGTTTTTTCTTACCAAATCATCAAGTGCCGAACCAACACTATACCGAGCCAACACTCTCGCCGAATCAAACGAAAGCCGGACCATTTCGTGCCGAACCAACCTGCCTACCGAATCAGGTATATACGTATTGCCGAATGGACGTACTACCGAAGGTGTCTAATTTGCCGAGTACATGCGGAGGTCTTCATTTTACCGTATGGGCCTTCGGCCTTGGTGCCGAATGGATGTGTACCGAACCAAATTTTGAGGCCGAATGTGCATGGGATTTTAGTGCCAAATGGCCATATGCCTTCGATGCCGAATGACCATGTCTCGTACTGCCGAATGTGCTTGATTTTTTAGAGGAATCCCGGACCTATGCATGCTTGCTTGTTCATGTTTTTCACTTTTGTGTATGCAGATAAATGTCTCGCAAGGCAGAAACGCGATCAGACAGACGGAAATCCAAGGATGGAGGAGAGTCTTCTTCTGTGCCCCCAGCCAACCAGGATCCGGGCAACGTCGACCTGTTCCGAGGTCGTTAGTGGATGGATATGGTCCACAGGAACTTTTGGTCTCCCCTCCTGATTGCTTTCCTAGCTCTCTAAAGGAGGAGCAACTTGACGTTATATCCCGCTCCTTCGGGATAGACAGGGCTCTTATGCTGCTACCGGGGGAGGGGGTCATGCCATATAATCCCCCCGAAGGCTACTTTGCTTATAGCAGATATCATTGCCTGTGTGGTGCTATCCCTCCTATCAATGCTTGGATAGTCAGCTTCACCACATATTTGAAGGTGGCTCCTTTCCAGCTTCAACCTAACTCTTATGCCATCCTGGTGAGCCTTTTTGTTATCTTCCAGAGGAGGTACGGGCGTCCTCCTTCTAACCGGGAAATTCGATATTTGTACAACCTGAGAGGCTACAAGAAGGGATCTCCTTATATTAGTCTGGAAGCGGCCGTGCCCTTCAAACCAGTCCTGGACTTATATTCCAAGTTTACCATGTTCAAGAAAGAGTGGTTTTTTATCAAGGACGATACTGTTTCTTTCCGCCTTTTCACTTCCGGCTGTAAGATGGATTTCATTTATATTTTCCTTGTTCTGACTGTAGTGCTTTTTCTAACATGCTTCTATTTCTTGCTAGCGACAGGTGGCATTGCAGTCGTGGAGGACGATTCCTTGGTGAGAATGGCTGCTGAACTAAAGGCTATTCCGGCACGGGACCGGTCGGCTTCCTTCTTGATCAGGAACGCAACCCTCCTGGAGTACAATTTGATCCTACCGCACCAGTCCGTGGTTAAGCAGAGGGATACGGCTGAGGAGAAGGCCGCTAAAGCTAAGGAGGGGGCTACGGTGAAGAGCGGCAAGAGGGAGCCTTTTGCAGAGCGTCCCATTGTTGGGGGGAAGAAACTAAAGAAGTCTGATGGTCCTTCTCCAAGTACTTGCCCGATTGTCCCGGAGGAGGAAGGCGCGGAAGAAGGGGAAGGAGGCGAAGTTGGAGAAGGGCAGAGGATGGAGGAGATGGCGACGGTCAGGGTGGTAGTGGCGTTGGTGCCTTAACCTCTGAGCAAGACCTTGAACTGGATAAGGCTCTCCGTCGGGCCTTCGGGGAGTCGGAGGGAGAGTCGGAAACGGAGAAGGCAAAGGAAACCGGCAAAGCTGTGGCTGGCGCTGACCCATCCTCTAAGGGTTCCTCAGCTGGGGTGATTCCGGCGATGCAAGGTGAACTTTTGTCTTCTGCCGATTCCATTTACGATAGGGACTTAGAAATATTTTACGGTTCACTTCCGTCCTGGAACGAGATCCAGGACTTATTGCAGTATCCCACTCCTCCGCCGGGTTTGTATAATAGATGTCTCTTCTCACTTTTCTTTCTTTTTAACTTAACACGTTTTTTGAGTTGTGGATCACGGTATGTTCGTAACACTTGTTCTTTATTCCAGGGCTAGGCCAGGTGGTTAAAACGTCTGACATTCGTCACCGCCTCGGACAATTCAAGTTGAAGAGAGCTTCCGATAAGTCAAAGCCTCTCACCGGTCTCCATGGGGACGTAGTCAGTTACCGTCCTCTTCTCGGGGTCATTGAAGAGAGCATTCAGAAAAGGAAGCGGAGCTGTTCCTTGTTTGAGTCTTCCTCCGATCCACAGCCTCCTTCTTAGCCTCCTCGTGACATCACGGAGGAGGGGACGGAGCCTGGACCCCCTCCACCTCCTTTGAAGAATCCAACTGTTATCCGTATAAGCCCTCCTGACGTGCCTCGTACCGTGCCTCGCGACCCCTTTGTCGGTCATCCTGATTTGGATCCGAACTCTCAGGATATTTCATTTGATGAGGCCACGGGTGAGCACCTTCTTCCCCGCAACCCCATGGTACGAGTGCTCGATGAGGCCAAGTCCCTGGATCTTGATCTGCTTACTACTCGGGTGGTTACCATGGGGGACGAGGCCAAAGCTAACATGGATCGGGTGGCTGAAGAGACCAGGAAGCTAATGGAGCATCATGCTCGTTTGGTCAGGGCCGGGGAGGAGATTGGGAGTGCTAACATTCGGTTGCGGCTAAAGGTTGCCGACCAGGCCAAACAGCTTGCCGATCAAGCCATTCAGATTTCTCAGCACGAGGAATCCTCCAGGCGGCTGAAAGAGACTATGGAGAAGGCTAGTAGGGCTGAGTTACGGAAGATGGAGGTCACCTGCAGGGAGCGGATCAACATGGCCATTACGACAGTGGACGAGGTCCGAAATGCGGATC
The DNA here is from genome assembly GCA_030765085.1 of Allium cepa. NCBI lineage: Eukaryota > Viridiplantae > Streptophyta > Magnoliopsida > Asparagales > Amaryllidaceae > Allium > Allium cepa. The sequence continues at coordinate 905,934,485 of CM060938.1, read as the reverse complement.
TCGAGCGGGTAGAGGAGTTGTCTGGGAGGCTTGAGGCCGCGGAGATGGCTCAAGTCAAATTAAAGGAAGAGGTGGAGGAAATGAGGAGGTATCTCAAGTTAAAGAAGGAGGAAATGAGGAGGTCTCTCCAGGCTGACTGCTTGAGATACCGATCAGAGAGGGATGCCGCTGTCGCTAAGTTGCAGGCTTCCGAGGCCCGGGTGAGGGAGTTTGAGGAGGATGAGGGAATGATGGATGAGATGCTACAGGACATGTACTTCTGCACTTGGAAGGAGGGCGGCTTGTCTTGGATGGATGACTACCCTCGGGTCAATGGCCAAGGTATATCTTCAGGCTTTGGAGGAGGCCAGGGTTAATGCGGGTAAGGAAGGTGGAGCGGCATTAAGTCTTGATGCTGTCACTGCTCAATTCTCGAAGGAGGAGCAAGCGGCGGTGAAGGAGGGGATGCGGCTGCTTGCTGCAGAGGAAGCGGGTGTACAGTTGGAGGATGAGGATCAAGCGGCGGATGCTGGTGAGTTATTCTTTTCCCTTTCTTTTCTTTCTATGTTTCCATAACTTGATCGTTCATTGTTCGTTTAATGAATTCCTCTTCTGAACTGGACAGGTGGGACTTCTGATCCACATGCTGGGGGCTCTGATCCTGCGGCTAAGTAGACTCGGGAGGTTGGTGATGGAGTGTGGACGCAGCTGCCATCTTTTTATTTCTTTTTATCACTGTTTACGTTAGTCATTGATGCGACTGTAATAATATTATTTGCAAAGAATAACTTCGTGTGGTTTTATAATATAAGCTGATTTTGTTATGTTTGAATGTTGTGGTCATCTTGATGTGCTGCGTGAGAAGTATAATTATGTATATGCATGTGATTCTAGTTGTGTTTGATGTTAAGTTTTTGCTTGAAATATAATTTCATGTTTTGCAATGTTAATGTACGGACAAGCTATAGTTACGCATTTATGTACAAGAAAAGAGAGTACCGCCCTTCATGTTTTATTTGCAGGCGGTAGCTTTGAGTGTCTTGTGTAACTGTTCACGGATATAGCTGAGTACCCTGCCACCCAGTATGCAGGCTTGGATCCTCATGAGTGAATGATTCCTATTTGGCTTCCTGTACTTTAGAGTTCGTTATACAGGATAGGGGAAAAGTATTTAAATGAAATGGAAATATAGAAAAAGTAAAACTTCCAGTCACGGAAGGCCGTCGATGTGCTTAAGTTCGTGGCAAACGGGTTTTGTAGTCACTTTCCCTAGCTGTGGGTCTTGGAGACATTTGTCAACCATCTTACGCCTCCGCGGGGAGTTTTCTTTTTTACCACAGCCGCACTTAAGACACATCGGAGCCGAGATCGCGCAAGGTAACTACCCGAACCATTATGGTCCGTAATCGTGGGTATTATTCGATTTACCATGGCCGGCTAGCGTGGGTGCCGTTGGCTGTGAACTACCCCTGGCTGGCCACACCTTATGTTGGGGCTTAAAGTAGGTTCACAGTTGCCGGCGAGCCGAACGCCGTAATGAGCTGCCATCGGCTATAGTCGGCCTTTATGATGACTTATAATCGGCTCACTATAGTTGGCTTTGAGGGCAGGCGCGCAATGAGTTAACCCGCAGCAGAGGGATGCTGGAGCAAAAGTGTCTCATTGGCGAGTGCATAGAATCGTAGCGTACCTGTTAGGCCTAGTCCAGATGAGGCCGCGGTGCGTCTTGAGTGGAGATGCCATAGGATTTTGTTCAACAGAAAGGGATAAAACTTAACAAGCAGCCAAGACATAAAGGAACAAGTTAAAAAGAGACAAGATTTTTTAAAGTGGTTCGGCACGAAAATGCCTACGTCCACTGATTCTCTTTGTTAATTCACTTCATATGGGCAGTACAAGTTAAGAAAAGTATCGACGGAGGTGTCGGATGTTCCATGCCCTCTGGAACACCTCTCCGTCCACTGTTGACAAAATATAAGCTCCGTTGTGGAGATCTTTATGAATTACATATGGTCCGTCCCAGATGGGGTCCAGTGCCCCGGGGCGCGGAAAGATTCGCCTGAGGACAAGATCTCCTTCTTGTAAGATGCGATGCTTGACTTTGGAATTGTATAGCGCTGCCACTTTTTGTTTGTGAGCTGCTGCTTTGAGTGCTGCATCGTTTCTCCTTTCCTCAATCAGGTCCAAAGACGTGAGGAGGAGTTCTTCGTTTTCTTCTGGGTTGTAGTGGATCCTACGGTGGGAAGGTACAATAGTCTCAACCGGGAGCATTGCTTCTGATCCATATGCCAAAGAGAAGGGAGTATGCCCTGTTGATGTTTTGAAAGATGTGCGGTAGGCCCAAAGTGCCGTAGGAAGTTCGTCTACCCAAGCGCCTTTTGACTTTTCAAGTTTCTTCTTGATTAGGGTTTTGAGAATTTTATTGACAGCTTCGACTTGTCCGTTTGCCTGAGGATAAGCTACTGATGAGAAGCTTTTCTGAATTCCATGCTCTTGGCACCAGTCGGCGAATTCTTCGCTGTCAAATTGGAGTCCGTTGTCTGATATGATTTTGAGTGGGACTCCATACCTGCACAGAATATTTTTGATCAAGAAGTTGATAACTTTTGCTGAAAATATTTTATTTAGAGGTTCCGCTTCCACCCATTTGGTGAAATAATCAACTGCCACTATAGCATATTTGGCTCCGCCTCGGCCTGTTGGCAGTTCTTCAATCAAGTCAATTCCCCATACAGCAAAGGGCCAAGGGCTGGTCATTTGAGTAATCTCATTCGTGGGTAGTTGAGGAATCTTGGCAAATTTCTGACATCCGTCGCATTTCTTGACGAAGTCTAGGGCATCTTTGTTTAGTGTGGGCCAGTAATATCCATATCGGAGTATCTTTCTTGCCAAAGTCTGCCCCCCAGTGTGATCTCCGCATCCTCCCTGATGGATGTTTGATAAGATCTCCTTGGCTTCCCTTCCAACGACGCATCTTAATAAGGGGCTAGAGAAGCCACGCCGATAGAGGATGCCTTCTTGTATTGTGTAGTGGGGAACTTTCCTCAAGATCCTCTTGGCTTCATCACACCTGTCGGGTAGTATGCCATCTTGCAAATATTTCCGGATAGGAGTCATCCAGGTTCCTTCTTCGATTCCAGTTATCAGATTCACTTGTTCGAAACTTGGGGCTAGCTGCCTTGAGATGGCTAGTGCTCCGGAAATGGTGCTATTCTTCATACTAGCTTGCTTTGCAAGTTCATCTGCCTTTTGGTTCTCTTCTCGAGGAATGTGTTTGATTAGATAGTGGTCCAATTGATCGAGCAGCAGTTTGGTTTTCTTTAGGTATGCTGTGAGTCGTTCTCCTCGGGTCTGGAATTCTCCTAGTACCTGGTTTACGATAAGCTGAGAATCACTATGAAGACATAAGGAATTGATTCCAATTTCTTGGGCAAGTTCCAATCCCGCTATTACTGCTTCATATTCAGCATCGTTGTTAGTGGCCGTGAATTCCAACCTCAATGCATAGTACAACTTTCTTCCCCTGGGGGTGATGATCACAATACCTGCCCCCGAGCCTTGTTCGTTCGATGCTCCATCTACAAAGAGGTTCCACTTGATGTTTTTTGCTACTTCGGATTGTTCCTTGCCTTCGTTGGTAGTGAATTCGGCAATGAAATCGGCCATGGCTTGTCCTTTGATAGCGGTGCGAGGATGGTAGGTGATATCATACTGACTTAGCTCAATGCACCATTTGAGAAGTCGCCCAGAAGTATCAGGACGATGGAGTACCTGTCTTAACGGTTGATCGGTTAGAACTCTGATGGAATGAGATTGGAAGTAGTGTCGCAGTTTTCGTGACGCGATCAATAAACAATATGCTAACTTCTCAAGTTTAGGATATCTGGCTTCTGCCCCTGTAAATCTCTTACTTACAAAATAAACAGGGCGTTGTGTACGGTCTTCTTCTCTTACTAAGGCAGCGCTTAAAGCATGAGATGATACAGCGAGGTATAGGTATAACACTTCACCATCAGTTGGAGTCGAGAGTACCGGTGGTTTCTGAAGGTGCTCGATCAGGTCAAGGAAGGCTTTTAAGCATTCATCGGTCCACTCGAACTTCCCTTTGTCTTTCTTGAGGGCTTCGAAGAAAGGGACACACTTGTCAGTTGCTTTGGAAATGAATCTACTTAGGGCGGCCACCTTTCCGTTTAGGCTCTGCATTTCTTTTCGAGTGGAGGGTATCCTTATTTCTTTTAGAGCCCGGATCTGTTCAGGGTTGGCTTCGATTCCTCTGGCATGGACGATAAATCCTAAGAATTTTCCCGATGATACTCCGAAGGAGCATTTTAGGGGATTCAGCTTCATTCCATATCGGCGAAGTACCTGGAACATTTCGCTCAGGTGGCTTACATGGTCGTCGGCTTTCTTGGACTTCACCAACATGTCATCCACATACACTTCCATTTTTCGCCCTATTAGTTCCGCGAACATCTTGTTGACGAGGCGCTGATAGGTAGCTCCGGCGTTTTTGAGTCCAAAAGGCATGACTTTGTAACAATATAATCCTCGGTCAGTGATGAAGCTAGTGTGGTCTTGATCGGGAGCGTGAATGGGAATCTGGTTATATCCGGAGTATGCATCCATAAAAGATAAGAGTTCGTGCCCGGCTGTGCTGTCTACAAGTTGATCGATTCGGGGAAGTGGGAAGCAATCTTTCGGGCAAGCATCGTTCAGGTTGGAGAAGTCAATGCATGTTCGCCACGTTCCATTAGCCTTTTTCACTAGAACTGGATTGGCGATCCACTCTGGGTAGATGGCTTCTCGTATGAAGCCATTAGCAAGTAGGTTCTTTACTTCCTCATCAAGGGCCGCTGATCGCTCTGCCCCCATAATCCTCTTTTTCTGCTTCACTGGTACCTTGGTGGGATCGATGTTCAACCTGTGGCATGCTATGTCTGGGGAAATTCCTGTCATATCGGCATGTGTCCATGCAAATACATCTAAGTTGTGGCGGAGAAAGTCGATGAGTTGATCTTTCAATTCCGTTTTTAGCTGAGATCCGATTTTTAATAGTCTACTTGAATCATGCTTATCTACAGATACGAATTCCATAGCCTCTGCAGGCTCGGCGGTAGCCTCCTCCTCTTTATCCCTGGGGTCTAGTTCGTTGAAGGGATCGCTGGTATATCGAAGAGGAGGGGCTTTCTTTAATTGCTATGCTTCCAAGATTTTCATGCAGAGAGTAGTCTCTGCATCTTTCCCTTTGTTCTTTCTACGGTTGTTGCGAAGTTCCGTTACGTAACAGTCTCGGGCCGCGTCTTGATCTCTTTCTACTTCTCCTACTCCGTTGTCCATTGGAAATTTCATCTTCAGGCACCATGGGGCTAGGATAATTTGGAAGTCAGACAAGGCTGGTCTTCCCAAGAAGGCGTTGTAGGCCGAGTGGTTTTCTATTAGTACGAATGTTTGTTTTCGCACAACGGAGCGGGGATGACTTCCTATTTCGACAAAGAGGTCAAGTTGCCCGAGGGGCATTTTTGCATCTCCAGTGAAACCGTGCAGTGGTTTGTCGCAGGGAGACACATCCTTCATTGACAGCTTCATTTTGTCAAAAGCATGCTTGAATAGGATATTTACAGAGCTTCCTGTGTCTATTAGAATTCGAAAAACCTTAGCTGGACCGAACCAAGAAGAGATAACCATGGGATCCATATGCGGATACTGTCTTCCTTCTAAATCACGCCTACTGAATATGATATCGTCATTCTCTTTCCGTTTCGGGTGGCGTTCTTCCATAATGGAGTTAACATGGCCTTCAACATTTCTAAGTGACTTGCCGTACCTTTCCATCTCTGCCCAACTTCTGTCGGCGATGTGAGGTCCTCCCGAGATGGTGAGGACCACTATCTTCTCTTGACTAGAGCCACTGGTGTTGTGATTGTTGCGATTCCCTCCGCCTACTTCTGGGAGGGGTTGCTTTGAGTTCTCATTGGCAGGAGTTGGAGTCCTGTTCTGACCCTTCGCATAGCGTTCCAGTCTTCTTCTTCTAATGTGTTCTTCGATCAAGTCCCGAAGATGGTGGCATTCATTGGTGTCATGTCCGTGGGATTCGTGGAAGCGACAGAAATTTCCAGACTTGAGTGCGTTATCTGATTCTTTTTTGTGCAGGGGGCGCTTGTATCCGAGTTCTCCCTGAGTGGCTAGGAAGATGTTTTCGATTGTTTCATCCAAAGAGTGTAGGAGTCAAATCTTGGTCCTGGCCGATATTGGCGCTTTTCAACCTTCCTGCCTCCAACATTGTCCCTAGATTCATTTCTTCGAGTATCCTTAGCTGCAGCGGGAACCTTATCCTGAACTGCCTTACCTTGTTGCCCCGACTGCCTCTCAGTGGCGGCGTCTTCGAGTCTCATATACTTTCCAGCTTCGTGGAAGAAATCGGGTAAAGTAGCTGGTTTTTCTTTAGTTAGTATTCTGGCAAACTTGGTATCTGGGTGTACATCACTACAGAGGGCCATTAGGGTGAGCTTCTCATCGGCATCTTGAACTGCGGCCGCTGCGGCGTTGAACCGGGTTAGGTATTGTTGCAGTGTCTCTCCGGATTTTTGCTTGACATTGGATAGAGAATAAGCATCCTTGGGTTGTTCCACATGAATGCGGAACTGGCTGATGAACTTTTCTTTCAACATCTCCCATGAGCTGATAGATCCTTGGAGTAGGTGGCAGAACCAGGAGGTAGCTAGGTCTGCTAGGAATAGCGGAAAGCATTTACACAACATTCCTTCTGTTGCTCCGCTCATGAGCATATGCTGGGTGTATCTCTGTAAGTGTACGATGGGGTCAGAAGTTCCTTTGTAAGGTTCCATGGTTGGCATCTTCCATTCCCGGGGGGTGATGGCAGTTTCGATATTGCGGGTGAAGGGCCTGGTGACCCTAGCGCCTATTCCCCGGTCCCTTTGCTCCCGTTGGACACACTCTCTGAATAATCGTGCCATTCGTTCATCAGAATTTGGGGCGGACAAAAATGAGCTTGGCTCTTCCCTGCGGGATCTATCTCGTCCAGATGACCTGTAGGGATGGTACAGTCTGTCACTCCTAGTATTATCCAGTGGTTGTCTCTGGCTGCTCGGATGCACGCTAGGACCAGCTACAGTTGCCCCCTGCCTTGATCTTCCCCTGTGGGGTTCTGCTTCGAGCATATCCATGGGGTCAACTTCGGGCTGGGTTCTAGCTCGGCTCCGTTCAGCGGGGTTTCTATGATTAGGTGGCATGACTGGCTCAGCTACATCCGACCCTCGCCTGGCGCCTCCCCCACTGGGTTCGGTTCCAAGGGTTTCCTCGAGTTGGAGTTCGGGCTGAGTCCGGGCGCGGCCCCTATCATTGTTGTTCCTGTTGATAGCTTCTTCGAAGAGGGAAGACCTTTGTTGTCTCCGAGATCCTCCGGATTGAGATTCATCCCATGATTCAGTGTTGCGGTTGGATTCTTCGACATATCTCAAGCATGACATGAGTTGGTTCACCAAAGCCTCTTGTTGGGATGCGAAGCGGTTAGTTACTTCCACCACAATTCTGTCTAGATCTGCTCTAGTTATCGCTGCCGGTTGTTCCGCGGCAGGGGCAGTTGGAATCGCTTGATCTTCATGTGGCACTGCTGCTGTAGTGGGATGGTTCTCTGGATCTGGATCCACTGGATTTGGAGCGCTGCTGGATGCAACGTTCTTTCCCTTGTTGGCGTCTTTTCTTGGTCTGGAAGTCATGTTTCCTAGGCAATGAAGGGTGCTATTGGGAAAGAAGGTTGAATGAGGGAAGCTGAAGCTTCAAGTTCCAAGCTCTCAGTGAAAGCACCAAAAATGTTTGCGCAAAAAATGGACAAACACTTCCAAGTCGTGTTATTTAGTTGATTATATGTGATTTTCAATGGTTTGGATGAGTTATATAAATATGAAAAAAGCAAGGGCTGAAATGGAAAAGACACACAGGTTTATAGTGGTTCGGCCAGAACGTGCCTACGTCCACTTTATATGTTATTATCTTCTTTTCTTTCAGATTACAAGTACAACGCTTTGTATACAAGTAAATGAAAGTAGTTTGAAAGTTCCTTCCTTGCTTGAGCTCTCAAACTTGTCTACCATTGTTGTACCCCTGCCCCTCTATTTATAGAATGAGGTAGGGGGCAGGGGTCTTGGAAGTATATAGCTGCTGGTGGGCCCGGGCTGAAGCAATCTGGACTGGCAATCATCTGGCTCGGCAGAGCTTCATTCGGCATTGAGCTTGGAATGGTGGTAGGTATGGACCGGTGGTAGTGAGTGTGGAGGTGGTCTGGTAGATAGTTGGCTCGGTGGTGGCCTTGTTGCTGGGTTGGTTCGGCATGGGTTGTCCTCCTTCTGGTTCGGCAGTAGGGAGGAATGTTGGTTCGGTTTGTTGGTTCGGTGGTGGAAAGGAGGCCGGTCCGGTGGTGGTTTGGACCGGTGGCCGAATATGGGGGAAGCCGAATGTGGATGACTGAATGTAGGCTTGGTGATGGGAGCTTGGGGCCAAATGAAAGGAGCCGAATGGAAGGAGCCGAATGGAAGGGGCCGAATGGAGGCTTGGGCCGAACGAGCTTCTTCATGGAGAATGTTGGATGGACTTCTAGGTTAGTATTGAGCTTCTTGGCTGTCGAACGAAGTGGAGGTTGCAGGCCCGGGTGAAACTGTGACTTCTCGGTCTCGAGATCTTCTGGGTGAGAATTCGCCCAACAAGACGTCTGAATATAAGGTTTCAGACGTCTGAATTGGTTCATTTAGAACCAGAAAGGAAATAGGCTAAAATATGCCTATTTAAGACGTCTGAAACACTTGGTTCAGACGTCTGAATTGTGTTCTGGAAATCTTTATATTTCCAGATTCAGACGTCTGAACCACTTGTTTCAGACGTTTGAAACTGCAGTGTTTTGCCTGCTTGCCTATTGGCTTGAGAATTCCAATTTAAATCGATTCGTGGTGATCCTATTTGTTGTTATCATTTATTATGACATTGATGACTCCTTTTTAGGGATTTTTGAATATCCATTTCGATGGATTCTTTATCGGTTTCTTCGGATTTTACTCACGTCTTCGAATGTGAATTTTAGTGATTGAATGTTCTTACAATCTTCTTTGTGATTTGTCATTTTAAAAATATAAAGGTTTTCTATACTAGTAGTAAATATCAAAACTCTTTCCTCAAATGATTTCAATACTATTTTAATACCAAATTCGTTTATAAAACCGTTTTCCAATCTATTAGTATATACAAACCTTTACCTCACTCGTATGAGAAATCTAATTAAACGACTTAGTAAAACAAGTGGTATGAAACGCTTGCGTTCACTTTGTTGGTTAATTCTTGGACTTGTTCGATTGAAACACTTGTGACAATTTTCTAGTGGAGACCTACAATTTGTTCGTAAATATTTAAGTTAAGCTAGTGGTTATGGGACATGATGCTAAGCTCATATATTTACTAGCTTACTGTAATCGACACTTCTCGTTGATCATGATGATCATCTTTGTGGTTTAGACTAGCAATTGTGCGATGTCTCTTTGTCTGCGAGGGAGACTAAACCATGCTTTATGGAGTTTCGACTCAAATTGGTGGGGTAGCAACCCACGGTCTTCGGACCATTCGTGTCTCAAATTAATGGCTAGCTACCATGAGATAGCTTCTCGTTCGTGTGTTACAGCTGTTGGTGAGTTTTCATGCTCCCGTTCGTGTGATAGGCCTCCCCCTTTTTATTTAAGATTTCTGGATTGCGTGTGTTGAATTCTAGAATTTATGCTTCACCAATTTTAGTGATTTTCATTGATATGTTTTATCAATTTTTGTGCATTGGTGAATTCGTGTGTCATTAACTTGTTGTGAATACAAGTTTTGGGTATGATACCCTTTTTGGATCTTTGAGAAGATTCTTTGATATTGATTAATCGTTTATTGATTATCATTTACAAACTTATAGTAGTATGCCATTATGGATATTATACGTCTATGCCATATCTTTCGTTCTATATCATGTTATCTGATATTTATAGCTAGACAGATCCGTTATTATTTTCTTATAAATAATACTCGGGTCAGACCGAGATGTTGCAGGTACTTCGACTTGACTTCTCTCCTGGGATCCATTACTCTGACCTTTTGCTAACTACTTAGATTAGTAGTTTTTGTTGTATACTCTTGAGATATTGACTCATTGATGTATTCTTTAATATAGCACATGTTGCTATTATTTTGTGTTATTGTGGATCTTTCTGACCACTACTCTGATGTACACTTTTATGTGTAATATTCATATCTTATTCCGCCTTTGTGATATGAATAGTCTGTGACCGATTTATATTATGTTTATTTCTATATTTGTTTTCGAAGATTTTATATAGCCACTGTGTGATAGCTTTGAGTTTTTGTCGGCATGTCGGATTTCCCCTTGAAAAGAAATGCTTGTTATATTATCTGACATATCGATGCTCGCACAAAGCAATTACACGGATGGTCGCTCCTCAACAGCCTTATTCTCCGTGCTAGTTGACAGCATTACACCGTAGTGTTCTTGGCTAGCGTGGGTATAGAGGTGGGGCGTCACAGCTTGGTATCAAAGCCAGATTTCGATCCTGGGACTTGTGGGTTATGGGCCCACCACGCTTCCGCTGCGCAACTCCAACCCAAATATCCTTCCATTCACACATTTTCATTTCTTAAGCTGGCCATTTGCAAAAAGTAACATTTCGGACCCAAAAATCCGACTAACGACGCTATACTTAAATAAATCCTTTAAATATAAAATCGTTAAATATGCGGATTGTTACAACAATGCCACAATAATAGCTAAGATGGCTTTACCTTCGAATAAGGAAGTTCGAAAAATATCGATTTCTTCTTCCATATTTTACTATTTGCATCATTCGTAGGTTTAGGTTGAATTTTATTCTTTTTATTTCTGTTTTTTCCTTTTTTTTTTCTTTTCTTGCTTTTCATTCTTCCCCCAATCATTTACAATATTGCTTGTAGCTTTCAACACTTCAACGCCACTCATAATTCTTGGCTTAACTCTTTCTTCGATATTTCCATCAAACCAACTCTTTTTTTTCGATAGGCGTGATTAGGAGAAAGAAATCTTCTATTATGTATACAAACACACTTGCAACTGAATGGTAACCAGTTCGATAAAGTACCAATACCTTATATAGGACAAGCTTTCCTTCCTTTTGTAGTAATGCCAGCTAAATTTTAAATCATTGATGGTCCATAGTAATAGAGCATTTAATTTAAACATGGACTTACTGAATGAATCATATGTCTCCAATCCATTTTCCCATAAATCTTTTAAATCTTCTATGAGTGGTTCTAAATATATGTCAATATCATTACCAGGTTGCTTTGGACCTAGAATCAATAAAGACAAGATAAGATATTCTTTTTTCATGCATAACCATGGAGGTGGGTTGTACATAGCAAGCATTATAGGCCAACAACTGTAGGTGGAACTAAGATCGAAAAATGGATTAAATCCATCAGTTGCAAGTCCAATCTTAAATTTATAGCATCTGAACCGAAATGAGACCATTTTGTATTGACCATTCTCCAAGCCAATGAATCAACTGGATGTCGTATTCTTCCATCTATACTTTTATTGGTGTCATGCCACCTCAATTGTTATGCTATTTCTTGTGACTTAAACATTCTTTTGAGCCTAGGTGTAATTGGAAAGTATCGAAGTACTTTTACAAGAAACCTTTTCGAACTTTCATTCTGATTATCTTTTTTCTTATACCGAGAAGTTTTACAATGTGGTCATACATCTAAATCTGCAAGTTCTTTTCTAAACAAACAACAATCAATCACACATGCATGAATTTTCTCATAATTCAAATTCGGTACCTTCAACAACTTTTTGGTTTCATAGTTTTTTTGGAAGTAGATTTCCATCTGGTATTATGTAATCATTTATCATTTTTAGAAGCTCATTAAAGCTGTTGGTTGACAATCCATTCATGGTTATGATTTTATATAAAGCAAGAGTAGCCGAAAGCTTAGTAGACTTTGTACAACCTAGATATAAAGGGAGTTCTGTGTCCTGTGGCATATAGTCATGTCGTATATCATCTTCTCGGTTCAAAATATCATTGTCAAGTGCATCCACATACATCCTATGTGTACAAAAATTTTAGCATTTTCATGACTACTTTCAAAAGCAGAAGATGACTCACCATGCAAAACCCAATTAGTGTACGTTGGATCCATACCGTTGCAAACTAAATGATTTGTAACAACCCTAGATTTTTCATATATTTTAATATTTGACTTTATTTTATTTTTAAATTATTTTAAACTTGTTTTATTTAAAACATTTTATTTTTAAATATAAGTGTTGATTATTATGTGAATTATAATTTCAAACCGGTACAAAGTGGATATTTTACTAAAAGATGAATTTCTGTTCAAACCGGTCAAACTTTGACTTTTAAATTTCAAATTTAAATATTTGAAATCCTAGATTTTATCCTTTATTATGGAAATAGATTTAATAACTTGAATACTGCTTTTCGTTTCGTTGAAAACGGACTTAAACTGTAAAAGTTATGTACATTTCAATTTTGAGTATAATTTGTTTTATTTTGCAAGTTTGTCTATTTTAAATTATATAAATCATATTGTCTTTGTTATATTTTATTTTAATATGTGTTAACATTTATTTTATGTATTTTTTGTCTTTTAATATTTTTAAAGTGATAATAAAATTTTCCCGAAATTTGTGCATTTATTTTCTATTTTAAAGGCTAGTTTCCATTTTTATGCTATTTTCTTCAATAAATTATATTTAATTAAAATTTATATATTTATTTTTGTGAATTCATTTTTTTTTGTTCTTATCTTTAATTATAAATATTTTTCAAGTACATAAAAATTTTCCAAAGTTCATTGCATTTATTTTCATATTTTCAAGACTAGTTTGCAATTTTTGCTGTTCTTGATTAATTAAATTTTATATAATTAATATTTATTTATTTATTTTTGTTTATTTACAAAATTTTCGTATTTTTATCTTAATTTATACATATATTTAATTTATTTAAAATTTCAAAAGAAATTTGTGGAAATATGAAAAGTTTTGAACTCTTTAAATTCCAAAGTCCTTTTACATTCCGACCTTTCATTTTCTCAACCTCCTTCTTTAATATTTTTTTGACGTGCATATTGTTTCTCTTTCTCAGCCATACTTCATTCAATTTTCATGAACTAAAATCATCTCTCAACCAAAAAAAATTGCATGGCCATTTGTTGTTCAAGCTTTGGCTAAAATCTTCTCTTCTCTCTTGTTTTTTTTTGTGTTTTCTACTGAATTTTGCAACTGTTCTCTACATTCATAGCTCCACTCCTCCTCAACCAGGCTTTGGCCGACCACCACCACCCCCTTCCTCTGACCTTCACCCATCCTACTACCCCTCCACTTCAGGCCGAACAAATCCAAGGCCATGATCTACACAAAAATCCACCAAAAACCCATCACTACCTACAAGCCTAGCTTAGATTTGTTAACCCCTCCTTCCACAACCTCTAGCCGCCGCCACCTCCACCAACACCACCTCTGGCCTGACCTCCACCCTTTACCACACCACTCACCACCTCCAGGAGCCACTGGCCATGACCCATGACCTCTGGCCAAAACTATTTGTGCCAAAGATGTGATGTTATGTTGCATTGTTTAGCCTTGAACACCTAGTTTATGCACCTAGACTTCACCACCTTGCAAAAAAAATGTTGGCCGACCACTTGCATACCCAAACCAGACCTATATTACCCTAGGCCGAGCTAAACACCTATATAACTGAAGTACATGAGGTAGAGAGCAAGTGCAAGTAATTTGTTGTTATTTTGGGTATAGATTTCTTATGTTATTTGACGATAAATTTGTGTTGTAACTTATGTATTATTGTATTGTTTTGTGCATATATTATCAAGGCATATTGCTTTGGCTCTCCACTCTAAAGTCATTTCCGTATTGTCGTGCCTTCGTAGTGTCTGTATTGTTTGCTTTGGTAGCTATCTCCAGCTCTGAACAGCTGAGTTATTCTCACTAGACAATTTGTACCTATATAACTGATAAACCGACACCTCTTCAATCTGTAAATGTATTTCATCCTGTTATAACTGCTATAATATGATCATGTTATCCCATTTTTTGGACAAAACTGGAATATCGATGTTGTGAGCGTTTCCACCACGACCGGAACAAGAAGAAGCAAGCAAGCGTATATAAGTCTGGAATTCCACTCAAGATCCGAATACAAAGTCCATTCGGCCTTATACTCTCATATTCATTCGGCTATGCAAGCATACGAACTCATTCGGCAATCCATGCCTAAGCTCATTCGGCATAGCGTCCAACCGGTCCAACACCACACAACCAATGCCGGACCAAACTCCTCACCTATGCCGAACCAAACTTCCCCCATGCCGAGTATAGCCTCATCGGTCCAAACCCTTCCCATGCTACCACCAAGCCAACAACCACCGAACCTTGCTACCACCGAACCAGTTCCCTCTCCTCCATCACCGGACCCCACTCCACCCAACCAACAACCGGACCAACCTACCACCGGTCCAACCATCCAGCTACGACCGAACCAAGCTCCGCCGAACCAGAAAGTTGCCAGTCCAGATTGCTCCAGCCCAGGCCCACCAGCAGCTATATACATCCAAGACCCCTACCCCCAGCCTCACTCTATAAATAGAGGGGCAGGGGAACAACAATGGCAGACAAGTTTGAGAGCTCAAGCCTGGAAGGAACTCTCAAACAACTTTAGATACTTGTAATCAAAGCTTTGTACTTGTAATCTGAAGAAAAAAGGAGAATAACATATAAAGTGGACGTAGGCACGTTCTGGCCGAACCACTATAAATCTGTGTGTATTTTACAATTTAGTCCCTGCTATTTACATATTTGCATAAATCACCCAAATCACTAAGAACAACATAAAATCGTCTAGTTCATATGACTTTGGGTGTTTGCGGCCATTTTTTACGCAAACAGATCATATGATGTTTACACCTGTTATTGCACCTGTTATATCACATGTTATTATTATATTATACTATTATATTATTTATATCAGTTATCACCATTGCAAGTTCCCTGTAGACTAGAATTGCTATGGGTTGAAATGATACATACCCGAACTGACTTTAGAATAAGGAAAAATCATTACGGGCTGAAATGATAGGCCTAAGCGATTTTTATTTATTTCATTCCTACTTGGGATTGCGGGTTTGAAATGATCAAACCCGGATTTTCATTGTAAATTACGGATTGAAATGATATAGTATTCGTATCACTCTACCTAGGCTAGAAAATGATATACAGATCTGTGGTTAAATTATGATTTTCTAAAAATTTTAAAATATTTTATAAATGTAAATATTATAGTATTTTGATTTAAACTTAAATATAAAAAATGAATTTTGTAAAGTATTATTGATTTTCTGAGAATTTATAAGTGAAATAAATAAATGGTAAAGTTAGAAATTTGAAATGTAAGTTATTTTGGAAATTCTAATTTGGTGATGAAATGGAATTTAAATTAAATATGAAATATGATAAATTTATGATATTTTGAATTAAAATGAATATAAAATGCTTTTATAATATATTAATGATTTTGAATAAAGTTAAAATGTGAAATGAATGAATATTTAAGTTGACTTTTGAAATATAACATAAATTGGAATTTATGAATTTTGTTTAAAAGTGAATTTTTGAAGGCAAGTAAATAAAATGAAAATAAGTTATACGGGAGATTTAAACTTAGAAATTAAGTTAAAATTTAATTATAAAGAATTGAAATTTAAAGTTTGAAATTTCATATATGAATTATTATTAAATATTGGCTTTGAATAGAAATTTAACTTTATAAAATCATGAATATACGGGTATTTAAATGATTGTTTAAAAGTGAGAAATTATGATTTTATAAGTTAAAAATGATTTATACTAAAATATAATTGTTTGTGAAACTGAATTGAAAACCCTTAATTTTAATTAACAGCATTTTTAAAATGCTATTATTTATAAGGTAAAGGATATTACAGCAATTGTAAATGCTGTAGTTGATATAAATGAACCAAATGGCTAAATTTTAATAAAGGGATATTATACCACTTTTAAGTGCTATAATTGTGGAATTTAACTAAGGTTTTATTTGAACTAATGTAACCCTATTACAGTGTTTTAATGCTATCTTTTGTAAAATTGAATTGTTTTGAAAGTAACTTTCTATAGCATTTTCCAAATGCTGCGAAAGGTGAATTTTCATTGTTTTGATAAGTTTAAGTAAATAGATAAACTTTGAAAGATTTAAATTTTGAAGATTTAATAAGTTAATTATTAAATATAATAACTTCATTTTAATGATTTAAATGAAGTAATTGGTTTGAAATATAAACTATTTTGAAATGTGTGTTGAAATGGTATTTTAAATAAAATGAATGTTGTTTTGAAAAAATATGATATTGTGATATTTTTAAATGGTTTTTTGAATGAAATTGAATTTTTTAAAATGATATTTTATTTCAAAGTATAAATTACTATTTTGAAATTTTAATCACGTGATGTATATAAATTTGTGGTTTAACAAATCCTTGGAGGATGGGCAGTCCCAAGCATCCTTTAAGTTATTGTGCATTGCTGCTATAGTTCACTTGAGTTGGTTTATATTATATAAGTATATATTGTCCCGACTCGAGTGTTTTGTGTTTTGCCTTACGCTCGGGTCAGTTTGAGTATTTATAGCTTTGGATTCTTTTCTAGAGCTGGTCTTTGCTGGAGATTCTACCTGTCTATCTGCTTAATTATCTATTTCAAAATTGCAGCTGTTTTAGTTTATTTGATGTATTAACGACCTCTATGTATTGGATTTCTATTATGCTGTTGTTTTGAAACTGATATTATGTATTATGTTTTGAGAGTTTGTAATAGTAGCTTCATGAACTACTATGGTTTTATTTTCCGCTGCGAGTTATTCTGATATGTTCAGTGTCTGTGATTCTGTGTATTTGATTTCATTTGCTCCAAATTTATTTACAATGCGGTTTTTTGAGCAATTCAAGTCCTACATGTGCGGATGCGAATGGCTGAAAATATCGCGTTGTTACAGTTGGTATCAAAGCTTTGGTTTTAGGCAAACTATAGCCTGCGGAGCAAAAACTTATTAGAGATAGGGTATAAATACCCTAGAATGTGTGAAATCAATCTTAGAATCATTTCCTTGTAAGAAAACGTATTTTCGAAGTATAAATGATTTCCAAATGATTTTAAAGGATTTTCAAAGATTATTTTGGTATAAAATTTTTCTTATTTTGGAATCAAGATGTTCTAAACTTTATCCCTTCGGTATCCATCTTGTTAGTAAGCTTTTGGTTTGGATTCTTGTCGATTAGGATTCCTTGAACTTTGGAACGCTCCCACTTGTTCTGAAATCCAGTCTTGTCCCTATTTTATCCTTTTGATTTTGGGGCATTCCATAACTCCACTCTAAATGACCTCTATAAGATTGGTGATTCCATAAATCTTCAAAGATTTGTAAAGAGGTGAAACTCCTTTACAATTAGCATTGATTCACTAGAGATTTCTGTATCCTCAGTTTATGATGTTATCTATCTCCTGCTCTACTCGGATTTTATCTTTGGCAATCGAATGTCGATTTGCCTTAGATTTCTGCATTGGCTATATTCCTGAAGTCACGGTTGACCGGTTAAGGTCGCCCGCGATTTATAAAGGCTTATCCATCTTCTATTTGGTAATTAATTATCACATCTTTGTTTGAGTTTATCTTCGAATCAGAATTCTATTTGATCAGAGTTCCTCTAAATCTCTGTTTTGTTTTGAAATCCTTCCTTGAATCATCCTTTGGAAATTTGTGTTTGATTGTGTTATGAAAATTTTGTATACATCGAGATTATTATTTTGATAAGGATGACCATATTTTGTATTTAAAAGTGAAATGTTTTCGATAAAGATTATATATCTTGTAAAATAAAAATTTAAAGTTTCAAAAGGATTTGAAATTTTGAAAATTTATAAGAAAATTGATTTATATAAAAATGATTTATAACTGAAAGGTTGTGAATTTGAATTTCGAGGAATCGAACTCTGGTGTTTTTAAATCGGTTTTAAGATTTTGGAAAATATATAATAATAATATGATTTAAAGATATTTTTCGAATAAGAAATATTTCAAATGTATTCGAATGAATTCCAAAGATTTCGAAGAGATTTTAAAGAAGTTTCAAGAAAATAAAAGTCCAGAACCCACTTATGTCGCTGGAAAATAATTTCGATGATGAATGCATGCATCATCGACATTGATTTTCGAGTTTCTGAATGAGGGAGAGGCCACTCTAGTAGCTTTGCTATGCGAGTGATTTTATGAAACAAATTTTGATTTCAGATTTCGAAGTATGAATTGATATTCGAAAGATATATGTATATATATATTTTTGAAATGATTTAAAGTAAGCCGGTGTTCAGTCCACGAGTTTTGGAGTTGAAACCTATCTTTTGAAATTTTATCTACTTATTTGTTGTTGATTTGCCACTCTTGGATTGAAAATATGATTTCTTCGATTATCTTGAAGGTTCGAGCACTTCCAAATCGAGGTTAACTTTTCAAAGCTAATTTTTTTTGAAAGGTATAAGGTATTTGATAAAGAATATAAGTTTAGTCTGTATGTTTCAAGTATGGAATAATATGATTTGTATAAGTTGAAACTATTTTGTTAAGTAAATAAATAAGACTATTTTGAATTATACTAATATGAAATTTAGTTTTGAAATGTTTTGGATAAAAATTAGTCTTCAAATGTTTGAGAAAAATTTGGTTTTAAATGTTTTAACTTAGTAACATCTTTATGAAACTATTTATTTAACAAGTTGGACTAGATACATAAGTTGTACGTACGCTGTTTTATTCGCATAATTAATTTGATCCATGTTTTAGTACACAAGTTCGAGGTGAATTACACCATTTCCTGTTAGGATTTTTCATTTTATTCTTGATGGCGAATATTTGATATGGATTTTGGGCTTGATTCTAGAATTCTCTATCATAGTATATGGCTATGCAAGGAGACTGATGGCTTCTAGTCGAGAAACAATATCGAAGTCCGCATTAGGGAAGTCGAATGGACAATACTAGTTCGAAAGCGTAGTTGTGTGATCGAGCGAGCGATCGAATGTAATGTTGTGAAATGATGACATATGTACATCTTATATCCTAATATCATTGGTATACTTGATGCTGAAATTGAAAGTCGTTGGGTTGGATATCTTTGTAATTTAATTGGAAATTTTCTTTTATTAAAAACTACTATCAAATTTAAAACCATTTTTCAAAAATATTTTTCTTTTATTCTTCTTAAACTAACCGTTTTATTCTTTTTTTCATACAAACTATTTTATATACAAAACTATTCTTAATTAAAAATCTTTTAGTAATCAAAGATGTTCAATCCCATATGGCTTTTCATGCAGCGAAATTTATTTTTTGAAAATTTTGATCCTTGTATAAGATAAACTTTATTTAAGTATAAGATGATTTTGAAAACCATTGATTTTGATAAATGAATAATTGAAACTTATATTAGTATGAAATGATATTTGGTTTACCTGTAATTTGAGTTTATTTAAAAATAATGGATTATGAAATAAATATTTCAACACTAAGTAATAATGAAGTAAAATTTGGGATATATGAAATTATAAATTTTAGTTTTGAAATATGGTATATTTAAGCCTTGAAACATATTTAAGATTTAATATTTTATTTTGTAAATCAAATCTATATTCGAAATTTGATAATATTTGAAATGGTTTTGTTGGAAAAGTAGTTTGAATTGAAACCGATGGTTTGAATTGAATTAAAATTGGAAATTTTAGATTTTGGTTTAATTAAATAAACTTGTGAAATGTAAAGAATTAGGGGAATGTTTTATGATTTCAAATGTATGATTTCAAAATGTTATGATTTTCAAAGTGTAATGATTTCAAGTATTTTGGTTTGGAAATTTTTATAACTTTGAAAGTATTATGATTTTTGAAAGTAAATATATGTTTGAAATGGAAATGAATTTGTTTGACATAAATTTTGTTGATTTGGAAATTAGGATTATTTCCTAAATCTATTGCTTTAAGAAACTTTGAAACTGAATATATGTAATTTCGAAGAAAGATTTGGCAAAATCATATATGATCTTGAAATTGAAATGTTATTGAAACGAGAAAATTGAGAACCTTGATTTGCTAGATACTTGATTTGGGAGTTATCGAACTTATATAAAAATTGATTTGTATATGTATGAAGTGATTTGAAACTATTGATCTATAAAGGTACTAAACTTGTAAATTGAAACCTTATATAATCGAAGTCTATATAAGTGTGATTTGATTTACTATAGATTTTGGAAAGTATTTGATTTGAAAATGAAATCTTATATATAATGGACTTTATATAAGTATAATATTTGAAAGTGATTTTGAAAGGTACTATATGATACATGTTTTCGAAGTAAAGGTATGGAAAGTGCCTTCTGCTTGATATCCGCTTTGTGGCCACATTGTGGATTCATTCTATCGATATTATTCTCTCTCTGATTTGGGTTTTCCGGATATGATACTTGAGTGTCCATCGAATTCCATGGCGATCTCCATGGTCTTATGATCGCGACTGCATAGCGCAACTGCCTGGCTGAGCTGGCCTAGGGGTACGGATTGTTTCCTGGGGGATCCAGGCGTAACCATTGTTTATCCTGCACTCTATGTAGGCCGCATTAGTAGCGAAACTACCTGGCTGAGACAGCCTAGGGGTACGAGTTGTTTCCTGGTGATCCAAGCGTAACAATTGTGTATCATGCACTCTACTAGTCATCATGGCGTAACTTGCAGGGCTGAGAAAGCTTACGGATACGGATTGTTTCCTGGGGGATCCAGGCGTAACCATTGTGTATCTGCGATCCATGGTTAGACAACTGTTTTGGTTTGGTTGATTTGTTTGGATTGTACTTTCCATATCTGTTTTTAAAAGTGTTTTCCAGTATTTTCACTAGGTGTTGAAACAAGTCTACCAAGTACCTGGAGAATTCTTGCTTTGCACCTGATCAACGCATAACCAGAGTCTGCGGGAACGAAAGTAAATTTGTTAAGACATCGAGTTATAAAAGTATTTTGATAAAAGTATCTTGATAAAGTACTATATAAAGAATATTTTGATCAGTTATTTTCCCCTCTAAAGATTTTAAAATGTTTTAAATATTGTTTACTTTGAACCATCAGATTTAAATCAAATGACTATTCATCATATTATAAAATGTTTAAAATGTTATGAAATTTTAATTGAAATGTATAATGTTTTAAAATAATGGTTCATCCTTGTCTTTCAGCCTGCTTTCCCTCCTAGCTACTTTTTCCCTACCTTCTTTCGGGGATGACTTCCAACCTATTGTTCTTTCTTGTTGTTTCTTCGCTTCCTTCCTTCTCGAGGACGAAAAAATTTGAGTAGAGGAGAGTGTAACAACCCCAGATTTTTCATATATTTTACTATTTGACATTATTTTATTTTGAAATTATTTTAAACTTTTTTATTTCAAACATTTCATTTTTAAATATAAGTGTTGATTGGTATGTGAATTATAATTTCAAACTGGTATAAGTTGGATATTTTACTGAAAGATGAATTTCTGTTCAAACTGGTCAAACTTTGACTATTAAATTTCAAATTTAAATATTTAAACTACTAAATTTTATCTTTTATTATTGAAATAGATTTAATAACTTGAATACTGCTTTTCGTTTCGTTGAAAACGGACTTAAACTGTAAAAGTTATGTACATTTCAATTTTGAGTATAATTTGTTTTATTTTGCAATTTTGTCTATTTTAAATTATATAAATCATATTTTCTTTGTAATATTTTATTTTAATATGTGTTAATATGTTATTTTATGTATTTTTTGTCTTTTAATATTTTTAAAGTGATAATAAATTTTTTTCAAAATTTATTGCATTTATTTTCTATTTTAAAGGCTAGTTTCCATTTTTATGTTATTTTCATCATTAAATTATATTTAATTAAAATTTATATATATATTTTTGTGAATTCATTTTTATTTTGTGTTCTTATATTTAGTTATAAATATTTTTCAAGTACATAAAAATTTTCCAAAGTTCATTGCACTTATTTTCATATTTTCAAGACTAGTTTGCAATTTTTGCTGTTTTTGATTAATTAAATTTTATATAATTAATATTTATTTATTTATTTTCGTTTATTTACTAAATATTCGTATTTTATCTGAATTTATACATATATTTCAATTATTTAAAATTTCAAAAGAAATTTGTGGAAATATGAAAAGTTTTGAACTCTTTAAATTCCAAAGTCCTTTTACATTCCGACCTTTCATTTTCTCAACCTCCTTCTTTAATATTTTTTTGCCATGCATATTTCTTCTCTTTATTAGCCATACTTCATTCTATTTTCACGAATTGAAATCATCCCTCAACCAAAAAAAAATTGCACGGCCATTTGTTGTTCAAGCTTTGGGTAAAATCTTCTCTTCTCTCTTGTTTTTTTTTTTGTGTTTTCTATTGAATTTTGCAATTGTTCTCTACCTTCATAGCTCCACTCCTCCTCAACCAGGCTTTGTCCGACCACCACCACCCCCTTCCTCTAACCATCACCCATCCTACTACCCCTCCACTTTAGGCCGAACTAACCCAAGACCATGATCCACACAAAAATCCACCAAAACCCCATCACTACCTACAAGCCTAGCCTAGATTTGTTAACACCTCCTTCCACAAACTCTAGCCACCACCACCTCCACCACACCACCTCTGACCTGACATCAACCCTCTGCAACACCACCCACCACCTCCAGGAGCCACTAGCCATGACCCATGATCTCTAGCCAAAACTATTTGTGCCAAAGATGTGATGTTATGTTGCATTGTTTAGCCTTGAACACCTAGTTTATGCACCTAAACTTCACCACCTTGCAAAAAAAATGTTGGCCGACCACTTGCACACCCGAACCAGACCTATAGCACCCTAGGCTAAGGTAAAAACCTGCATAACTAAAGTACATGAGGTAGAGATCAAGTGCAAGTCATTTGTTGTTGTTTTGGGTATAAATTTCTTATATTATTTGACGATAAATTTGTGTTGTAACTTATGTATTATTGTATTGTTTTTTGTATATATTATCAAGGCATATAGCTTTAGCTCTCCACTCTCAAGTCATTTCCGTATTGTCGTGCCTTCGTAGTGTCTGTATTGTTTGCTTTGGTAGCTATCTTCAGCTCTGAACAGGTGAGTTATTCTCACCAGACAATCTGTACCTATATAACTGATAAACCGACACCACTTGAATCGGTAAATGTATTTCATCCAGTTATAACTGCTATATTATGATCATATGATGTTTACACCTGTTATTGCACCTGTTATATCTCATGTTACTATTATATTATACTATTATATTATTTATATCAGTTATCACCAATGCAAGTTCCCTGTAGACTAGAATCACTATGGGTTGAAATGATACATAACCGAACGAACTTTATAATAAGGAAAAATCGTTATGGGCTGAAATGATAGGCCTGAACGATTTTTATTTATTTCTTACTTACTTGGGATTGCGGGTTTGAAATGATCAAACCCGGATTTTCATTGTAAATTACGGATTGAAATGATATAGTATCCGTATCACTTTACCTAGGCTAGAAAATGATATACAGACACGTGGTTAAATTATGTTTTTCTAAAAAATTTAAAATATTTTAGAAATGTAAATATTATAATATTTTGATTTAAAATTAAATAAAAAAATGATTTTTGTAAAGCATTATTGATTTTCTAAGAATTTATAAGTGAAATAAATAAATGGTAAAGTTAGAAATTTGAAATGTAAGTTATCTTGGAAATTCTTATTTGGTGATGAAATGGAATTTAAATTAAATATGAAATATGATAAATTTATGATATTTTGAATTAAAATGAATATAAAATGATTTTATAATATATTAATGATTTTGAATAAAGTTAAAATGTGAAATGAATGAATATTTAAGTTGAATTTTGAAATATAACTTAAATTGGAATTTATGAATTTTGTTTAGAAGTGAATTTTTGAAGGTAAGTAAATAAAATGAAAATAAGTTATATGGGAGATTTAAATTTAAGTATTGAGTTAAAATTTAATTATAAAGAATTGAAATTTAATATGTGAATTATTATTAAATATTGACTTTTGAATAGAAATTTGCCTTTATAAAATCATGAATATACAGATATTTAAATGATTGTTTAAAAGTGAGAAATTATGATTTTATAAGTTAAAAATGATTTATATTAAAACATAATTGTCTGTGAAACTGTATTGAAAACCCAGAATTTTAATTAACAACATTTTTAAAATGCTATTATTTCTAAGGTAAAGGATATTACAGCAATTGTAAATGCTGTAGTTGATGTAAATGAACCAAATGGCTAAATTTTAATAAAGGGATATTATAGCACTTTGTAGTGCTATAATTGTGGAATTTAACTAAGGTTTTATTTGAACTAATGTAATCCTATTACAGTGTTTTAATGCTTTCTTTTGTAAAATTGAACTATTTTGAAAGTAACTTTCTGTAGCATTTTCCAAATGCCGCGAAAGGTGAATTTTCATTGTTTTGATAAGTTTAAGTAAATAAATGAACTTTGAAAGATTTAAGTTTTAAAGATTTAGTAAGTTAATTATTAAATATAATAACTTCATTTTAATGATTTAAATGAAGTAATTGGTTTAAAATATAAACTATTTTGAAATGTGTGTTGAAATGGTATTTCAAATAAAATGAATGTAGTTTTTAAAAGATATGATATTGTGATATTTTGAAATGGATTTTTGAATGATATTGAATTTTTTGAAATGATATTTGATTTCAAAATATAAATTACTATTTTGAAATTTTAATCACGGGATGTATATAAATTTATGGTTTAACAGAACCTTAGAGGATGGGCAGTCCCAAGCATCCTTTAAGTTATTGTGCATTACTGCTACAGTTCACTTGAGTTGGTTTATATTATATAAGTATATATTGTCCTGACTTGAGTGTTTTGTATTTTGCTTTACGCTCGGGTCAGTCTGAGTATTTACAACTTTGGATTCTTTTCTGGAGCTGGTCTTTGTTGGAGATTCTTCCTGTCTATCTGCTTTGTTATCTATTTCAAAATTTCAGCTGTTTTAGTTTACCTTGATGTATTAATGACCTCTACGTATTGGATTTCTATTATGCTGTTGTTTTGAAACAGAAATTATGTATTATGTTTTGAGAGTTTGTAATAGTAGCTTCATGAACTACTATGGTTTTATATTCCACTACGAGTTATTCAGATATGTTCTGCGTCTGTGATTCTGTGTATTTGATTTCATTTGCTCCAAATTCATTTACAATGTGGTATTTTGAGCAATTCAAGTCCGACATGTGCGGATGCGAATGGCTGAAAATATCGGGTTGTTACATGATCAAATGCAGTTTGACCTGTTAGGTGAACACCTAAGTTTTGACATTTTGTTCATGGACAACTAATATAGCGAAAGAGTTGATCATCCATCGAGTCTTGATTTTCATGATTGCTCTTTTGAAGTTTCTTGTTTGCGCCAAAATTGGTCACAAACACCCAATACCGTGAAAGCACCAGTGTATGAATATAAATTAGTGATATTCAAACACAAACAACAAATCTCAACAAATAATAGGCAGCAATCCAAAAGTAAAGAACAGAGACACAAGTTTTATAGTGGTTCGGCTATCTCCGGCCTACGTCCACTCCAATCTTTTTTTTTTTATTGATTATCCTTGAAGATTACAAGTGATTACAACAGTTGTAGTGACCAAATCTGAAGAAAATAGCAGTAATGATGCTATGGAATGATTTTAGTAGCGTCTGGGCTTGCCTTTCCTCTCCAAATTTTCCGACCCCTTTTCTGAATGACCAGGGGCTCTATTTATAGGCGTGGAAGGCTGAAATACCGCCCAAAACCTGGGGAGGTTGCTTGGCACGTGAGGGGGGCCCACAGGCCCGTGTTTTCGGAATCCGTGCCCGGTTTGGGATCGATTCGAAGTGACGTTCGAATCGATCAAGAATCCATCCAATTGAGCTGAAATTTGGTGTGAACATTCTTCAACATGTATGTAAGCTCCTGTAAAAATTTCATTGCATTTGGATCAACGGTTTGGAAGATATGATCGATCCAAGTTCTAGAATCCGTGCGTCCTGACAGGTTCGAACCCATGCTTCGTCCATTTCGAAACCATGTCTTCCGAACCCATCTTTCTCGAGTCCAACTTCTTCGAATCCACCTCTACTTCGAATCCATAGTCCTCGTATCCATCGTTTCGAAACCATCATCTTCGAATCCAAGTTCATTTCTTTGAGACCGCTCCCTTCGAATCCATCCTCTTCGAAACCGCTCTTTTCGAATCCACGTCCTTCGTATCCATGACCTTCGAATCCATCTCCTTCTTCGAATCCATCACCAACTCCGAATCCATCACCAACTTCGAATCCATCACCAACTCCGAATCCATCAATCCATCACCAACTTCGAATCCATCACCAACTCCGAATCCATCACCAACTTCGAATCCATCCCCAACTTCGAATCCATAACCAGCTTCGAGTCCATGTCCATCGTTCAAATCCACGTCCATTGCATTGAAGCTACTCCTTTCGAATCCATCTAGCTCCCACCGATTTGAAGCGTCATCGGTTCGAACTTCATGGGTTCGAACCTGATGGGTTCGAACCTGATGGGTTCGAACCTGATGGGTTCGAACAACATTCCTTTCTATACGAACTCCGATTAACCTGAAATTTGAAACATAGCCTTTCATAGTCCTTATCATCATTTCCAATCAGTTTCGTCCCGATCGGAGTTCAACAAAATTTTGACGATATCCATCGTAGCCTTATCTCCAGTTCTGATATCCATAATTCCTTGCCAATTTGTTGATATTCCAGTTTTGACCAAAAAAAGGGATAACAGCTTGCCCCCCAAAACATGCCTTGTGATAACAAGACGTGTTTTGAATAGTTCCGAATCCAATATTCGAAGTCAAAAGCCATATTGCCAGAGTATATCATCCTTGACTGCTTCGAGTCGATGTCCAATTCCATATCCAATAACCAAAGCCATAGCCAATTCCTTATCCATTCGAAGTCGACAACCAAGTTCCAATCCATCCTTATCCAATAGCCAATAACCGAAGCCAGGACCTCTCCGGGTCGATAGCCAAATCCGTAACCTCTCTGGGTTCTTGCCAAGCGTGATCCACATCCGACGACCGTGGTCCAGTGTCCCTGGACGTTGAGTTAACCTCTCCGGGTTCTTTCCGAGCGCAATCCATGCTTGATGTCCTTGGTCCAGTGTCCCTGGACGTTGAGCCAACCTCTCCGGGTTCTTGCCAAGCGTGATCCACACTTGACGACCTTGGCCCAGTGTCCCTGGGCGCTGTAAAATGCCATGGCTTAAGTCCTAAGCCGAATCCTAATCTCTCCGGACCCTTGCCGAGCATAGTCCATACTCGACGACCTTAAAATAATAAATGATAATAGAGGGCCTAAGTCCTAGGCCGAATCCTGGTCACTCCGGACCCTTGCCGAGCATAGTCCAGACTCGACGACCTGAAAATAATAAATGATAATAGAGGGCCTAAGTCCTAGGCCGAATCCTGGTCACTCCGGACCCTTGCCGAGCATAGTCCATACTCGACGACCTGAAAATAATAAATAATAATAGAGGGCCTAAGTCCTAGGCCGAATCCTGGTCACTCCGGACCCTTGCCGAGCATAGTCCATACTCGACGACCTGAAAATAATAAATGATAATAGAGGGCCTAAGTCCTAGGCCGAATCCTGGTCACTCCGGACCCTTGCCGAGCATAGTCCATACTCGACGACCTAAAAATAATAAATGATAATAGAGGGCCTAAGTCCTAGGCCGAATCCTGGTCACTCCAGACCCTTGCGAAGCATAGTCCATACTCGACGACCTGAATGAGTCAACTCACCTTGTTCGGGTAAAGTGACTCACCCCTTGCCAGGCATAATCCATACCCGACGACCATTTATCAAAAACCTGATAAAAATCCAACCAAAATCCCATCCAAAATCCATAATCCAAATCCAAAATTCAAATCCAAGATTCAAATCCAAAATCCAAAAGCAGAATCCAAATCCAAAACCAGAAAATCAGAAATCCAAACCAGCCTCCAAAACCAAAAACAATCATCCAAAGGAAAATCCAAATAAAAAGCAAGAAAAACCTGGAGCTCAATCCAAGCTCCAAAACCAAATCCAAAAAGAAAAGCAATGTTCAATGCAAAAGCAAGAAATAAATTTCACAAACCATAGCATCCCGGTTTATCATCATTCAGAGCATGCCTAGGGGCTATCTCCGTCCCCGTACATGTGTAAATGACTTTACCGTTTGCTAGTAGCTTGCTACTTATTCCATATTATCCTGATCAATGGATGATCAATCGACCATCATCCCTGGGCCTCCCATCATCACGGCGTGAGGTGGTCGGTGGTTGCTCCTGCTCCACCGTTGCATCCTGAGTTCTAACGTATTGTTGTAACTGTCCATTCCTTACGTGCTCCTCGATTATATCCTTTAGGTGCCTGCAACTGTTGGTATCGTGTCCATCCAGATCGTGGAAGAGACAGTGCCTTCCTGATGTCCTTTCCCGCTCTGTCGGTTCCCTCCTAGCCGGCCTTCGGTAGGGAAGGCGATTCCGAGTTTCCAAGTATATCCGCTCCAGCGTCTCGTTCAATCCAGTGTATGTGGAAAACTTTGGATCCTTCCATCGTTTTCTAGCGTTTCCAGAGTCGTCATCTAACTTCCTTTTTCTTTTATCTTTATCCGAACCGTTTTTGGATACCGCTCCAACCTCGATTGCACTAACCTTTTTCATCTTTAAATCCGTACTTGCATCTTCTTGCCGAAGGAACCTTTCTGCCTCATGAAAGAATTCGTCGAGATTTTGCGGGGGATCTCGTATCAGAGATACCTTGAAATCCGAATTCTCCTTGACTCTTGATACTGCTGCCATTAAAACCATTGATGGATCAGGCGGATCCACCGAAGCGACTGCCGCACTGAATCGAGTTAGAAAAGCTCTGAGCGATTCATCCATCCTTTGCTTCACCGATGTTAAAGTCATCACGTTCTTCGGCCTCTTAACGTGAACCCGAAGCTGTCCCAGAAACTTTTCCACTAATTCCTTCCAAGTCCTGATAGATCCTTCTCCCAGCTGCCTAACCCACATTGCAGCTAAGTCCTTCAAATACAAAGGGAAACATCGGGCCATCACTTCCTCCGATGCCCCCAGCACCTCCATGTGTCTGGTGTACCTCATTAAGTGATCTGTTGGATCCGTCTTACCATCATATACCTCCACGCTAGGTAGCTTGAACTTAGGTGGATTCTGAGCCATCCTTATCTCCCGAGCGAATGGACTTCTATTCACTCCTTCCAAATCTCCGTTTGTCAAACCACCTCGCACAGTCTTCCTGATCATTTCTACTAATCCTGTATTATCTGGTAGGGGTTGCCCCCCATGCCCCCGAGGGAACTCTGGTACATATTCCTCGTGTGGCTCACTAGCAGCAACGTTAGCTCTAGCTTGTTGAATTCCTTCCAAAGGTTCTCCTGCATTGAATCCTGTGGGCCTGCCCCCAAGCCCTTGTTGATTGCCTTCTGGCTCCGTATCCTGTCCTTCATTGGGTTCCACAACCCTAGCTCCTTGTCCTGCATCCGCAGCTGCTGTAGCTGCTCCTAAGTTCTGCAACCCTGTAGCTCCCATTTGTTCCAAGAAAGTTTGCATCATTTCCTGTTGACTTTTCAACAATCTCTCCTGTAGAGAATTGGCCATAGCTTCCATTTCATCCCGAGTTATGTAGATCGAAGCCTGTCCTTCCCTATCCTCAGAGGATGCCTATTGACTTTCTTCCTGTTGGCTTCTCTCAGCCCTTTGTCTTCTACTATTCTGCCTAGTCATTGTCTTCCAAATCCAAATTCCTCAAACTCTTCAAATCCGATGTAGCGGGTGCTAGTTGTTCTCAGTGAAAGCACCAAAATGTTTGCGCCAAAATTGGTCACAAACACCCAATACCGTGAAAGCACCAGTGTATGAATATAAATTAGTGATATTCAAACACAAACAACAAATTTCAACAAATAATAGGCAGCAATCCAAAAGTAAAGAACAGAGACACAAGTTTTATAGCGGTTCGGCTATCTCCGGCCTACGTCCACTCCAATCTTTTTTTTTTATTGATTATCCTTGAAGATTACAAGTGATTACAACAGTTGTAGTGACAAAATCTGAAGAAAATAGCAGTAATGATGCTATGGAATGATTTTAGCAGCGTCTGGGCTTACCTTTCCTCTCCAAATTTTCCGACCCCTTTTCTGAATGACCAGGGGCTCTATTTATAGGCGTGGAAGGCTGAAATCTCGCCTAAAACCTGGGGAGGTTGCTTGGCACGTGAGGGGGGCCCACAGACCCGTGTTTTCGGAATCCGTGCCCGGTTTGGGATCGATTCGAAGTGACGTTCGAATCGATCAAGAATCCATCCAATTGAGCTGAAATTTGGTGTGATCGATCCAAGTTCTAGAATCCGTGCGTCCTGACAGGTTCGAACCCATGCTTCGTCCATTTCGAAACCATGTCTTTCGAACCCATCTTTCTCGAGTCCAACTTCTTCGAATCCACCTCTACTTCGAATCCATAGTCCTCGTATCCATCGTTTCGAAACCATCATCTTCGAATCCAAGTTCATTTCTTTGAGACCGCTCCCTTCGAATCCATCCTCTTCGAAACCGCTCTTTTCGAATCCACGTCCTTCGTATCCATGACCTTCGAATCCATCTCCTTCTTCGAATCCATCACCAACTCCGAATCCATCACCAACTTCGAATCCATCACCAACTCCGAATCCATCACCAACTGCGAATCCATCACCAACTTCGAATCCATCACCAACTCCGAATCCATCACCAACTCCGAATCCATCCCCAACTTCGAATCCATAACCAGCTTCGAGTCCATGTCCATCGTTCAAATCCATGTCCATTGCATTGAAGCTACTCCTTTCGAATCCATCTAGTTCCCACCGATTTGAAGCGTCATGGGTCCGAACCTGATGGGTTCGAACCTGATGGGTTCGAACCTGATGGGTTCGAACCTGATGGGTTCGAACCTGATGGGTTCGAACAACATTCCTTTCCCACCTTGAATCCATCATATTTCCTTCATACGAACTCCGATTAACCTGAAATTTGAAACATAGCCTTTCATAGTCCTTATCATCATTTCCAATCAGTTTCGTCCCGATCGGAATTCAACAAAATTTTGACGATATCCATCGTAGCCTTATCTCCAGTTCTGATATCCATAATTCCTTGCCAATTTGTTGATATTCCAGTTTTGACCAAAAAATGGATAACATTTCTCGTTGTATTTCATTGCATTGTTTACAAATTTCGTCCCCCATTCCTAAGACTCTCTAATGACCCTAGATAAAGAAACAAACATATAAAAGTAAAAATATAGTTTTTTTTTCACATTTTTGAAATCAAATTAGTACCTTGGTAACTGACACCAAGCTTTATTCATGTAAATAATGTTGTCTTGTTATGTTCAATATCCAACGTACCTAACGAAACATATCAAAAATGAAGTGCTGTTATGTCCACTATAGCATCACTATATCTCTATATTTTATTAATTAAACAAGAATATTTTTACAGCACCAAACATTTAACAATGTAAAATGATAAGTTAATAACGAAACACGATTATCACAAGGAACAAGAAATTTCGAAGAAACAATGATGCTCGTAAACAAAAACTTGCACTTAAAAAATTATAATAAAATTGTATGGATGTAATATAGCTTATATAATATATAACATAATGTTTTTTCAT
Organism: Allium cepa; assembly: GCA_030765085.1. Lineage (NCBI taxonomy): Eukaryota > Viridiplantae > Streptophyta > Magnoliopsida > Asparagales > Amaryllidaceae > Allium > Allium cepa. The sequence goes on along the minus strand of CM060938.1, from coordinate 905,902,469 downwards.
TACCACCATATTAAATTTCTTATACATTTGGATATGACCTATGCAACAACAATAATTTTTCAACATCCGTGTGCGAAGCACGGGTTCGCACTAGTTACATCATGAATGACAATTTGGTAGGGTAAAGAATACATAGATATATTTGGTTATGATAATTACAATTAAAATCGAACAAAACAATTATAGTGAATATGTTAAAGTTCACAGGCTATTTAAAGGATAATGTGTTAAAAATTTATCCACTAATGCATAGATATATTCACTATGGCATATAACGCCACTTTGTTGCTTTTGTAATTACACAGCTGCTTCAATGTGCATAGATATAGTTAAAGTATTCGCTGTGAATTGCAGATACAAAGACACAATGCAGTTCGATTCAATTAAATAAGAGTAACAAAAGCCTTTTGCAATGGGGAGAAATATAGTAATAGGACGAATTTGTAAACAGTCAGGAAAAATATTTGTCAACAGCTGAAAAAAGGAAGGGAAAAAAAGGTAAAAGCAACAGATGTAATACAAGGGAAACGTACTAAAACAGAAGACTCAATTGAAATAGAAATGATGATGCAATAAGAAAATAACATGGGTTCCAATATAAATTGCTATTGTTCACTGAATCTGATCTATGTTGATGGAGGGTACAAAACACGGCATACAGCTGGTCGCAGTAACCAATATTTGGAAACATTCAAAACATACAGAAGAGAACAATTGCGAGAAGTCTATTCATTTTTCAGCCTAAAAAATAAATGCTAGCAGCGCATGTATGATATTGGGCTTGAGCGCAAATAGGTGATGTTTTCTTAGCCCTAATAGATGCATTACATCAGTCATTCATTTTAACCATTGAAGGTATTTGTACCTGCATCCAAAAAAGGCAAAAGTGTCATTGATGCAGTATTATTACTAAATTCTCTCACTGTTGGTCTGACCTAGTTAACTATATCTAATAATCAAGCTATGACTATATGATCATCTATACAAAGATACATTCATCAATTGTTTTCTAGAAGTTTTCCGACAGTGGTGGTGCAAGTGATTTTAGAATTTACAGCAAAAAATAAAAAACAATCTCATTTAGGTGGTTATCAACATTATTCTCACTACAGCACATGTTTTGACCCATCACTTAAATTGTGCATCTACCTTAAGCCCGAATACAACAACTTATATGCTTACCGTATTATTGATCATCGTAATTGTAAATGAAATTGAGTAAACTTAGCCAAATTATGTCATCAAACCTTGAAGCAATGTATTAAACGCTGAGCTGCATGGTTGAATCAAGCATTAATTATGTGAAGTCGCCGTTTAACCATCTCAAGCTATCAAAAAGCAAAATTCATTTTTCAATTATATTTTCATAATGCGGTTAAATTATTATCGTTAACATCAAACAAAATCATTACTACAGCTAAATTAGTATTGCATGGCACAAATGCAATTAAAATATTCAGATGCAACAACAATTTGACGCAGCGGATAAATCGAAACAACTTCAATCGGTGAATTGTAGCAATCGGTGAGTTGAAAATACTGCAAGGCCCAAATCCGTTGATCCAAAGATACCGGATTCTAGCTATCTTCGTCTCGTTGATCGCGCACGATGCCGAGAAAGAAGATCTACGATTCTTCGTACGTTGATCTAGCGCACTAGATTCCGTGAATCGGCTTCACAAACGTGGATTCGAGCGCACTCGAATGACGTAGGTGGAGATAGGAGATCACACTCAACTACCAATTAGAGAAAGCACAAAGCAATCAAAGAGAATTTTATTCAAAAATCAACCACTTAAATGTACAACGCACACCCCTATTTATAGAGTTACAACTGTCCCCATAAGCCGTTGCCGACTCATAAGCTCCGACACATCATAATTCGTTACCGACTTAGCACCCAACATACCTGTGTACATCATACGACTCATCGATATACGACTCATCCACCATACAGACTCAAGCGACTCATAACTAAGAACACACGACTCACAACTCAGTAACAATACTACGCCCCTATATGTCGCCGGCGACTTACGACTCATATATATACACACGGGTTACACGACTCAAAAGCAAACGACTCAAGATATGTACAGACTCAAAACAGTACATGACTCAATGGTTCAAACGACTCAACATCCTTCCAACGACTTAAGAAACTTACAACAAATTACAACATAACACGTAAGCCGTGAACGACTTACCACTCAGAATACGACGACTCAAGACTCAATGGCCTGGGCCGACTTACGACTCAATTACTCCTTCTTCCTGCGCATATCTCCACAACGACTTAGCTGAGTCGTGACCCGCGTCCGATTCAAAGCTTCTGTTAACTGGAACTTGCCCCTGCTTCATAATAAGTCGTGGACGACTTATAGATGAACCGTTGAGTCGTGTTCGACTCATCAATCTTGAACAACTTAACTCCTTGTTAACTCGTTGCTTTTCTTCCCGTGTCTCATTAAGTCGTGAACGACCTTCATTGAGTCGTCCTTCATTGAGTCGTGGATGACCCCTAAGTCCTTCCTTAGGTTGACTCGTGAACAACGTAAGTCGTATTCTTCTCCCACATGATTCCTTAAGTCGGTGATGACTTAATTCTACCCTCCTGAGTCATGAACGACTTGAATACTTGCCCTTGTCTCGTATACGACTCATCTCACGTGATTCCCTCAGTTGACTCGTGCACGACTTACGGGTTAAAACCGAAATTTCTTGACTCATGCACGACTTAGGAGATTGAACCGAAGCTTCATTACCTTGTAAATGGCCTAACTTCTGAACTCCTATAGATCGTACTACATAATCCTCCCCTAGTTGAGAAAAATTCGACCTCGAATTTGTAAATTCTTCCTCAACAATCTCACCTCCATGATATGGAATTAAATGTTTGACGTTAAAAACATCAGAAGTATAAACATCATCTGGTAACTTTAATCGATAAGCATTCTCATTGATTTTTTTCAAAACTTCAACTGGACCAATTTTTCTGGCTTTCAGCTTATTATAAGCGCCTACTGGAAAACGATCCTTGGTTAATACAGCATAAACCAAATCAACTTCTTTAAATTCAACATTTCGTCGTTTCAAATCTGCAGACTTCTTATACTTTTCATTCGATTTCTCCAATCGTTCCTGAACGATCCTGTGGCACTCCGTCAAACCTTCAACAAAATCAGCAGCTCGTTTAACTGTCTCTTTCGATTGTGGTACCACCGCTAAATCCAACGGTCCCCCGGGTAAATTTGAATATACAATCTGAAATGGACTGTAACCCGTACTACGATTCATGGCATGATTATGAGCAAATTCTGCTTGGCATAACTTCATGTCCCAACTTCTCAAATTATCCTGTACAAGACATCGCAACAAATTCCCCAATGACCTGTTAACAACTTCTGTCTGCCCATCAGTTTGTGGACGGTAAGCGCTACTAAAATTCAGCTTTGTTCCGATCATCTTCCACAAACTCAACCAAAAATGGCTTAAAAATCTAGTATCTCGATCCGAAACAATAGATTCTGGTAACCCATGCAATCGATACACCTCTTTAAAGAATAATTGTGCCACTCGAACTGCATCCGTTGTCTTCTTGCAGGCAATAAAATGTGCCATCTTCGAAAACCTGTCCACCACAACAAATATAGAATCCTTTCCCCTTTGAGTTCTAGGCAAACCCAAAACGAAATCCATGCTAATGTCAACCCATGGTTTAGATGGTACTGGTAATGGCATATACAACCCTGCATTCGTCGCTGTCCCTTTCGAAACTTGGCAAATATGACATCGCTCCACAAATCTTTCAACCTCTTTTCTCATCGATGGCCAAAAGTAAGATCGTGAAATCAATTGCAAAGTACGATCACGGCCCACATGCCCTTCTTCGTGCAACTCCTTTACAATCTTCATTCTCAAGCTACAGTCTGGAATACATAATTGGTTTCCCTTGAACAAGAATCCATCAACCATCACAAATTCATTTGAACTTCCATCCTTAACTTTCTCAACAAATTTTGCAAAGTAAGGATCCTCCCCAAATAATTCTGGTAACATTTCAAACCCTGTCACTTCAACCTTCATTGTCGTTAATAAATGACTCCTCCTACTCAAAGCATCAGCTACCCGATTCGCGACCCCTGATTTCTGCTTAACGACAAAAGTAAATTGCTGTAAATATGCAATCCACGATGCATGTCTCGCGGAAATCTTATCCTGCCCCTGTAAATGCTTTAATGCCTCATGATCAGTATGCAGAACAAATTCTTTCTGAAATAGGTAGTGCCTCCAATGCTTAACAGCTTGTACAACAGCATAGAATTCAACGTCATATGTACTGTATCTCATCTTTGCCCCTGACAGTTTCTCACTAAAATAAGCAACTGGCTTCCCATTCTGACTCAGAACTCCTCCAATACCAACTTTTGAAGCACCAGTGTGTAATTCAAACAACAACTGAAAATTCGGTAAAACAAGAATCGGTGCTGTCGTTAATAGTGACTTAATCCTTTCAAAAGCAACCCCCGCTTCCTCTGACCATACAAACTGTTTCCCCTTCATGCAATCAGTAACTGGAGCCATCACGCTACTAAAGTGTGGAATGAACCTTCGGTAGAATGACGCTAGCCCATGAAAACTCCGAACTTCTGTTATCGTCTTTGGCTGTGGCCAATTCCTGACTGCTTCAACTTTACTCTGGTCAACTTGAATTCCTTCTCCTGAAACAACATAACCCAGAAATAAAACACTATGTGTCATAAACACACATTTCTTTGTAGCAGCATAAAATTGTTCTTCACGAAGAATAATCAATACTTCCCTCAAATGTTGAACATGCTCCTCCGTACTCCTGCTGTAAACCAGAATATCATCGAAATAAACCACGACGAACTTCCCAATGAATGGTCTAAAGATTTGATTCATCACCCGTACGAATGTACTAGGTGCATTTGACAAACCAAATGGCATAACCAACCATTCGTACAACCCCTCTCTCGTCTTAAAAGCTGTCTTCCACTCGTCTCCAAGTCTAATCCGAATTTGATGATAACCACTCTTCAAGTCAATCTTCGAAAAGATAGTCGCCCCACTCAACTGATCCAGCAAATCATCCAACCTTGGCATAGGAAATCTATAGCGAACAATGATCTTATTCAAAGCTCTACTATCTGTGCACATTCTCCATGTTCCGTCCTTCTTCGGTACTAACAATGATGGCACAGCACATGGACTCAAACTTTCTTGAATACGTCCCTGCTCCAACAACTCTTCCACTTGCCTTCGTAACTCTTCATGTTCCTTTGGACTCATTCGGTAATGTGGTCGATGTGGTAACACTGCTCCCGGAACAAGATCAATTTGATGTTGAATGTCCCTAAGTGGCGGTAACTCCTTAGGCAACTCTTCTGGAAACACATCCTCAAACTCTTTCAAAACTGGTTTCACTTCTTCTGGAATCTCAACTTCTTCACTACTCTCTCTCCCAATCAACAAAAATACTTTAGGTTCGTCCTCCACTTCTTTAACAAACTCCTTCAAAGATAATAAAGTTTTCAACTCCTCAATGTCCTCCAGTTTGTTCTCCTTCTGTGGTTACTTCTTGGGAACCAAAGTGATTTTAGTACCCTCGAACATGAAACTGTAACTATTGGCAAGACCGTCATGTTGAACTGCTCTATCAAACTGCCATGGTCTGCCCAATAACAAGTGACAAACATCCATATCCACTACATCACACCAAATTTCATCTTTGTATTTCTTTCCAATTGAAAAATTAACACAAGCCCTTCGACACACTTTCACTTCACCTACCTTCCTTAACCATGCTAACTTGTACGGTTTAGGATGATTCTCAGTCTTCAAGTTCAACTTCCTTACTGCTTCTGTGGAGATAATATTATCGCAACTTCCAGCATCGATAACAAACTTGCAAACTTTCCCCAGAATACTGCATGTCGACTGAAATATATTGCTTCTCAACCAACTACAATCCGCCTCTTGCTTTGGTGTAAGACATAACCTCCTCATCATAAGATTACAACCTTCATCACCCGATACTTCTTCTTTCTCCTCAACATAAGGTGTATTTGAATACTCTGCCTCCTCACCATCATCCTCCTCAACTTCTGCAACCATGGTTCTCTTCTTCGGCTTCGGACGTTCGTTGCTTTTGTGACCCAACTCCTGACAGTTATAACATTTGAACCCATTGCTAACCTTCGCCTTCTCAGCCTCCTTCACCACTGGCTTACTGGTAGTTTTAGAAACATTAGAATTTCCACTGGCTCCCTTCACCGGATTATTGGAATTAGTAAACACACCACCTCCACGCCTTCCTTGCTTTTCCCAAGCCAACGCCTTTTGATGTGCCTCCGCCACAGATCTTGGATTGAACATATTAATCATATCCTGGATCTGCCTTCAATCCCCCAATGAATCTAGTAGTCAACTGTTCTTCTGTCTCCATAATATCGTTTCTGGCAATGAGTTGGTAAAATTCATCAGCATAATCACTAACAGACTTTGTTCCTTGCCTCAGATTCTGTAACCTCTGGTACATAAGTGACTGGTAGTTGTAAGGTAAGAAAGTAGATCTCATCAACTTCTTTATCTTCTCCCAAGATTCTATCTTTGACTTCCCCATTCGTTCACGAGTAAGTTTAGTTTGCTGCCACCACGCCAATGCTCTCCCCCTCAGCCTTGTAGCAACTAACTTCACCCTTCGATTCTCCGGAACCTCCTTGAAATCAAAGATTTCCTCCACATTAGACAACCAATCTAAGAACTCCTCAGCAACCATTCCGCCTTTAAACTCCGGAATCTCCATCTTCATTCTCGATTCCCAACGTCGATCATCCTCAATAACCCGATACTGACGTTGTCCCTGATCTCTATCTCTGAAATGAATACTTCCTCTGTCACCGTCAAACTCTTCATCAAAGTCTGATGTATATCGTTGTCTTTCACGTCCTCCAACATCTCTAACACCACTTCTACTACCAACATCCCTTCTATCATGATCATCAACATTCCTCCTACTTCGATTGTCAACACCTCTAGGCTCTTGACTTTCTCTCCTTTCCCGTTCCGAATGTGATGAAACTCTACTATTTCCACGGTTTGATTCAGGTGAAATTCTCCTTCGATTTTGACTCATGTCAATCATAAGCTTCTCTAGCTTTCCAATGCCTTCATCAAACTTCTCGTTAATACGTTGTTCCATAAGCTCGGCTTCTTCTCTTCGATACAAAGCTTCAACGTTTTGATGACGATTAGCTCTCCTTGGTGGCATGATTGAAAATCTTCACAAACACTTCAACAAAACAATAATAAGTCACGACTTCAAACTTCAAAACCCTTCTCTAGGATCGGCTACTTCCCAAGTATACACGGCCTAACTTCACTTCAAACACCTTTGCTCACTTTGATCCAAAATGGAATGGATCAAACACTTCAAACTTGATGCAACTTCAATATGAACACGATGAACAACTTCCAACTTCAAAAACTTGGCTCCAAGAATCAACTTAGCTATGATTGGCTAAGTGTGTCTCTGATACCAAACTGACGCAGCGGATAAATCGAAACAACTTCAATCGGTGAATTGTAGCAATCGGTGAGTTGAAAATACTGCAAGGCCCAAATCCTTTGATCCAAAGATACCGGATTCTAGCTATCTTCGTCTCGTTGATCGCGCACGATGCCGAGAAAGAAGATCTACGATTCTTCGTACGTTGATCTAGCGCACTAGATTCCGTGAATCGGCTTCACAAACGTGGATTCGAGCACGCTCGAATGACGTAGGTGGAGATAGAAGATCACACTCAACTACCAATTAGAGAAAGCACAAAGCAATCAAAGAGAATTTCATTCAAAAATCAACCACTTAAATGTACAACACACACCCCTATTTATAGAGTTACAACTGTCCCCATAAGCTGTTGCCGACTCATAAGCTCCGACACATCATAAGTCGTTACCGACTTAGCACCCAACATACCTGTGTACATCATACGACTCATCGATATACGACTCATCCACCATACAGACTCAAGCGACTCATAACTAAGAACACACGACTCACAACTCTGTAACAATACTACGCCCCTATATGTCGCTGGCGACTTACGACTCATATATATACACATGGGTTACACCACTCAAAAGCAAACGACTCAAGATATGTACAGACTCAAAACATACACGACTCAATGGTTCAAACGACTCAACATCCTTCCAACGACTTAAGAAACTTACAACAAATTACAACATAACACGTAAGCCGTGAACGACTTACCACTCAGAATACGACGACTCAAGACTCAATGGCCTGGGCCGACTTACGACTCAATTACTCATTCTTCCTACGCATATCTCCTTAACGACTTAGCTGAGTCGTGACCCGCCTCCGATTCAAAGCTTCTGTTAACTGGAACTTGCCCCTGCTTCATAATAAGTCGTGGACGACTTATAGATGAACCGTTGAGTCGTGTTCGACTCATCAATCTTGAACAACTTAACTCCTTGTTAACTCGTTGCTTTTCTTCCCGTGTCTCATTAAGTCGTGAACGACCTTCATTGAGTCGTCCTTCATTGAGTCGTGGATGACCCCTAAGTCCTTCCTTAGGTTGACTCGTGAACAACGTAAGTCGTATTCTTCTCCCACATGATTCCTTAAGTCGGTGATGACTTAATTCTACCCTCCTGAGTCGTGAACGACTTGAATACTTGCCCTTGTCTCGTATACGACTCATCTCACGTGATTCCCTCAGTTGACTCGTGCACGACTTACGGGTTAAAACCGAAATTTCTTGACTCGTGCACGACTTAGGAGATTGAACCGAAGCTTCATTACCTTGTAAATGGCCTAACTTCTGAACTCCTATAGATCGTACTACATCATAATTGCTTAATTCCAAAAATACTGCAAAATAATAACCGCTTTTGCGTAATGTATTTAAATTTTAACTACAGTAAGCTCGAATAAATCATCGTGTACAACCAAAATTATTACCGCATCACATAAATATAGTTGAAATATTCAATTTCTACCATGCATAATTCAAAATTGTCATTAGATTATAACTGCATTTTATTAATGTAGTTAAATTTTAATTGTATTAAGATTGAATAAATTCCTGAAATGTAGCCAAATTTATTACTACATCACATAAATGTGGTTAAAAATCTTCAAAAAAAATTAAATTTACCCAAAACTTGCTGGTAAACTATAATTGCATTTTCTTAATTTCATTAATTTATAAATGTTTTAAAATTGAATAAAATTATCAAATATAGTCAAAATCATTAATAATAAATGCAATAAAAAAGTGCCAATGTAGTTAAATTTATTCAAAAAATGCCTATGAATTATTACACCTTTTTTGATGGGGTTAAATTGCAATTGCACTAAGTTTGAATAAACTATCAAACACAATCAAAATTATTACTTTATTACATAATGCAGTTACAATATTAAAAGGCAAACACAATTGTATAATTCAAAAAAAATATTCCTTTCAAATCTGTGAAAAGATAATAAATACATTATAATAATCTAGGTAAAACTACTATGTAATGTTGTGATCATCATAATAATGCTGTTACAGAAATGCGGTACAAAGCGGTGACACAAAATAATTGGATTATATAAATGCAGCTAAAACTGCTATATAAAATTACGATTTTAAAAAATTTATTTTTAGCTATCAACAATGAATATCATTGGAAAGCATATTAAATTTGAGATTTTACAGTGAAAACGATTCTTAAATCCAATTAATGTAGAAAAAGTTATCACATTTCAAAGTTTGAAATAGAAAGAAATTATGAAATGTGATTGTTCATTTCCCAAAATATGAAGGAGGCATGTGTGCTCTTGAAATCTAACTCAATAATAATAGTATAGTATAGATACTTGATCGGTCAGTATTGTTAAAGATGATCTAAAACAAGATACGTTAAAGAAAAAATGGAAAGATGACCCTAGCATTTGAAACAAAGAAGTACAAAACAACAAAGAAATGTACGGATTTCTATCACCAAATATTGAAGTGATTTTCTAAAGATTTAAAATTAATTTTGTTCTCTTTTTTCTTTACACAACAGTGAATCGGTAAGGAGTAAAGACCTCATACTACTGCTTTAATAAAACAATCCTTGTTTTGAATAAAAACAGCTAACAGAACACTAATATTCAGATATTACAAAACAATATCTCACTGAAAAATATTTTTAATTTGTCAAACAACCGATAACATTTTGCATTGGTGCGCTTATCAACAATATCTATTTTAAACTAAATCTAAAATCAAAATAGTTGAACTCAATAAGAAGTGAAATTTTATTCTATTGTGATAACTGCAAATGATAACAAAAGAATGCGATTTACAAATGCAGAGCAGGGAAGACCTAAATATGAAATCGATCAAATTTTACAGGTTCTTTTTAGCAATAAATATAAAATTTATCTAGATATAATTTGTTACCGCGGTTGTGAAGCGGAGCAAATGCGATGATGGTGAAGCGGAGTAGATAAAACAACGATGTAGCGGTCGCTATCGGTGGGGAACCGAGATTAACGAAGGAGAATTGACGAAGGAGAATTAGGGTTTTCTTCTACCTTAGGTTTTTACTGGAGAGTTTTTTCCCTAAGCGAGCATTTTTTGTTGTTATTTCGCCAATGGGATACAGGGTTTTGGACTTGGTCGTTGCTTAGGGATCCTTTAATTTATTTTTTAAAGTTATTTTATATTTTTATGAAAGGGTTTGTGAAAAATCATGACATATTAACATTAGTAATATTATTTTTCATATAATACAAATTCAAAAATATTCGACTGATTTGAATAGTTTAGTTGAGGTTTTGACATATTCAATCATTGGACTAGTAAATTGAATACTATTCGGCTCATTTAAAATCCGATAACGTAAATTAAAACGAACTATCTACGAACGAAGTAATAATCATGTCTGTATTATCCAACGTTATGTGGGTTAAATTTTAAAGCAACGAACGTTCAGCAAATCGACACGATGCCGAAATATTTTGACAGCGATGTAACGACCCGTATTTTTAGCTATTTTAAATTATTAAATTTAAAGTGATTATGGGATAAAAATGTTTAAAAAGAAAATTTAGTGAATTATTGGTGTAGTTATTCGATATGAACTTGACTAAAAATATGAAATAATAAATTCCAAAGATTTTGGCACTAAAAAGTACTGAAGTTAAATTTTATAAATTGAATGTGTTTGTTTTCCACAGCTAAAATTGAATAAAAAATGTTGAATTATTTGATAGGAATAAAACAATGTTGATAACTAAAATTTATTTGAAATCTAATGATTTATTAATATTGAGGTACTGGGTAATTAAATTGTTTAAATTAATATTGAAAATTATTTGAATAATTGAATTGTTAATTTAATATGATTGAAAATGATATCGGAAGTTGGTTTAAATTTTATTTAAACAACAATGAAGATTGTTAACATATAAAATTTTATTTAAAGGTGAATAATTAGAAATTGGAAATTTTTTTTACTTAACGAGTGAAAATAGTCATTTTGACCACTCTCTTGGATTTCGACGAAACCAGTTTCATCGGATCCATAATAGTGAATTATTGTAGGATTTGAAGTTTCGTAGTGATCGGACTTGTCGTTTTGCCGTACGAGCTTGTAACGTGTTGAAATTAATTTTGAAATTCGATAAAATAAATTGATTTTGAAATGCTATCTTCTACGTACATTCGAACTAGGCCTCGAGAAACTAGTTCCATTATGTTCAGAATAGGGGTAAAACATTATGAACGCCAGGCGGCATACCTCGTTTGGAGCTTGACATTTTCGAGCATAATTTGCGAAAAAATTTAAATAAAAAAAATCAACAACGCCAGATCTCATATACCATGCCCACTTGCCTTTCCCCTACTTTACCTCCCTCTCCCCTTATTTTGAATCGTCTCATTCAATCGAAAAATAGCAACAGGGCGATTTAGACATAAAATATGAACGATGCTCAAATCGTGATCGATCACGTTCGTGGAAGCCATGGATCAACGTCGAGGCGGTGAGTTAGGGTTTTGAAAGGGTATCACACACAACTAATCACGGCCGTGAGCATGTTGTTAGGGGAGACGGTTCGAACGTGGAGGTTGTTCGAGTGTGCTCGTGGCTTGGGTATGACGCATAGGGTTGGAGGCAGCGCGACTGGCGGTGGTGAGGTGTGGAGGCTTCGGTTGATTTATAAAAAATGGGAATGAAGATACACGAGCGTTTGGGGGAGAAGGATGGTCACATGTTGCTTGAGAAGAATGCTGAGAAGGAATTGTTTGGATAGGTGAGGTTTTGTTTTATTATTTATTTTAATTAAGTTAAGTTAAATTTAATTATAATCTTATATTCGTTATCGTATAACTTTTTCCTACATGATCTGTTTTGGACAGAACGAGAGACGTTGGAATCGTTTCGACGAGGGATTTGGTGGGGAATCAAAGTGGTATTTATTTGGAGCTGAAAATATTGTTTGTTTCAAGTAAAAAGGGTGAGTGATTTATACGCTCACGGTTGACTAAATATTTTTATGTTAGTTAAATTGAAATTATGATGTGATATAAATTTATTGATTGTTGCTTGATAAATTTAATTGCCATCTAGATTGTCATTTTAATTAACTATTAAAAATCAAAATTGACAGTTGAATTTAAAATCAGAATTTAATTGCTAGTAAAATACCCGATATTGATAACTATGAAATTGTTGTGAATTTTATTGACTATTTGGATGTTGGTTGTGATGGATGAAAATTTACTAATATTTTGGATGGTTCGGATGTTTATTTATTTTAATATATAATGTTATTTTCCTACATATTATTTACAGTATATAAAACTGTAAACCGAACTATTTTGAATAAATTAATAAATAGGTTGAAATGATCTATACTTATCACTGTTGTTTTATACTAAAATCGATACACTTTTGGGAAACGTTCGAGTTCACAATCACTCGACGCTCGCTCCAGTCCGGCCCGATATTTGACCGAAGGGCGCATTAGGGTCGGAGCGAAAATTACATGAAGCATGCCCGACGGCGGTTTTGCTTTGAATCGGGTATGTGGAAACTCGGAGCGTGCTTTGGGTCACTCCGCTACTTGCCCGAAGCGCGCACTTGGATGCAGTTGCTTCGAGTCCCACATTGGAAAACTCGGAGATGGTTTCAGGTCAATCGGCATATTTCCTGAAGCAAGCCCAAGGAAGTCTCCACTTGGAGTTGGGCATGTGAAAACTGCTAGCATGCTTCGGGTCATCCGACTACATACCCGAAACTTTGCCACGGACAATATTGCTCTGAGAAAATTCGGAACTTGCTTTGGTTCGAGCATTTGGAAATTTGAAGTTGGGTCACGAATCGAGCATACAAATGTTTGAAGTGCACTCGGAATTGAGTCGACAGTCGAGTCGAGAAATATGTTTGTTATCATCCATAACCATGCACTCGGTCCTGCGTGTTTGCACCAAAATTGGTCACAAACACCCAATACCGTGAAAGCACCGGTGTATGAATATAAATTAGTGATATTCAAACACAAACAACAAATCTCAGCAAATAATAGACGGCAATCCAAAAGTTAAGAACAGAGACACAAGTTTTATAGTGGTTCGGCTATCTCCGGCCTACGTCCACTTCAAATTTTTTTCTTTTATTGATTATCCTTGAAGATTACAAGTGATTACAACAATTGTAGTGACCGAATCTGAAGAAAATAGCAGTAATGATGCTATGGAATGATTTTAGCAGCGTCTGGGCTTGCCTTTCCTCTCCAAATTTTCCGACCCCTTTTCTGAATGACCAGGGGCTCTATTTATAGGCGTGGAAGGCTGAAATCCCGCCTAAAACCTGGGGAGGTTGCTTGGCACGTGAGGGGGGCCTACAGGCCCGTGTTCTCGGAATTCGTGCCCAGTTTGGGATCGATTCGAAGTGACGTTCGAATCGATCAAGAATCCATCCAATTGAGCTGAAATTTGGTGTGAACATTCTTCAACATGTATGTAAGCTCCTGTAAAAATTTCATTGCATTTGGATCAACGGTTTGGAAGATATGATCGATCCAAGTTCAAGAATCCGTGCGTCCTGATTGATTCGAACCCATGCTTCGAAACTACTTCCTTCGAACCCATCCCTTCGAAACCACTCTATTCGAATCCATCCCCCTCGGCTCCTCTCCTTCGAATCCATCGCCCTCGTATCCATTGCTTCGAAACCACCATCTTCGAATCCATGTCATCTTCGAATCCACGTTCTTCTTCGACTCCATCTTCTTCTTCGAATCCATGTCATCTTCGAATCCATGTCATCTTCGAATCCATGTTCTTCGAATTCATTTCCTTCTTCGAGTCCATCTTCATCTTCGGATCCATGTATACTTCGAATCCATTTCCTTCTTCGAGTCCATCTCCATCTTCGAATCCATGCATACTTCGAATCCATTTCCTTCTTCGAGTCCATCTTCATCTTCGAATCCATGTATACTTCGAATCCATTTCCTTCTTCGAGTCCATCTTCATCTTCGAATCCATGCATAATTCGAATCCATTTCCTTCTTCGAGTCCATCTTCATCTTCGAATCCATGTATACTTCGAATCCATTTCCTTCTTCGGGTCCATCTTCATCTTCGAATCCATGTATACTTCGAATCCATTTCCTTCTTCGAGTCCATCTCCATCTTCGAATCCATGCATACTTCGAATCCATTTCCTTCTTCGAGTCCATCTTCATTGCTTCGTATCCATCATCTTCGAATCCATATCCATCGTTCGAATTCACTATCTTCGAGTCCATGTCCATTGTTCGAATCCATGTCCAATGCATTGAAGCTACTCCTTTCGAATCCATCTAGTTCCCATCGATTCGAAGCGTCATCGATGCGAACCTCATGGGTTCGAACCTGATGGGTTCGAACCTGATGGGTTCGAACCTGATGCGTTCGAACCTGATGGGGTCGAACCCGATGGGTTCGAATCCGAGCGTCACTTTATCCCTTTTTTGATGGATTCGAACTACGTACTATTCCTACCTTGAATCCATCATATTTCTTTCATACGAACTCCGATTAACCTGAAATTTGAAACATAGCCTTTTTTAGCCCTTATCATCGTCTCCAATCAATTTCGTCCTGATCGGAGTTCAAAAAAATTTTGACGATATCCATCGTAGCCTTATCTCCAGTCCTGATATCCATAATTCCTTGCCAATTTGTTGTTATTCCCGTTTTGACCAAAAAATGGGATAACAGCTTGCCCCCCAAAACATGCCTTGTGATAACAAGACGTGTTTTGAATAGTTCCGAATCCAATATTCGAAGTCCAAAGCCATATTGCCAGAGTTTATCATCCTTGACTGCTTCGAGTCGATGTCCAATTCCATATCCAATAACCAAAGCCTTAGCCAATTCTGTATCCATTCGAACTCGACAACCAAGTTCCAATCCATCCTTATCCAATAGCCAATAATCGAAGCCAGGACCTCTCTGGGTCGATAGCCAAATCCGTAACCTCTCTGGGTTCCTGCCAAGCGTGATCCACATCCGACGGTCGTGGTCCAGTGTCCCTGGACGTTGAGTCAACCTCTCCGGGTTCTTGCCAAGCGCAATCCATGCTTGACGACCTTGGTCCAGTGTCCCTGGACGTTGAGCCAACCTCCCCGGGTTTTTGCCAAGCGCAATCCATACTTGACGACCTTGGCCCAGTGTCCCTGGGCGCTGTAAAATGCCATGGCTTAAGTCCTAAGCCGAATCCTGATCTCTCCGGACCCTTGCCAAGCATAGTCCATGCTCGACGACCTGAAAATAATAACTGATAATAGAGGGCCTAAGTCCTAGGCCGAATCCTGGTCACTCCGGACCCTTGCCGAGCATAGTCCATGCTCGACGACCTGAAAATAATAAATGATAATAGAGGGCCTAAGTCCTAGGCCGAATCCTGGTCACGCCGGACCCTTGCCGAGCATAGTCCATACTCGACGACCTGAAAGTAATAGATGATAATAGAGTGCCTAAGTCCTAGGCCGAATCCTGGTCACTCCGGGCCCTTGCCGAGCATAGTCCATACTCGACGACCTGAATGAGTCAATTCACCTTGTTTGGGTAAAGTGATTCACCCCTTGCCAGGCATAATCCATACCCGACGACCATTTATCAAAAATCAGATAAAAGTCCAGCCAAAATCTATTCCAAAATCCAAAATCCAAATCCGAAATTCAAATCAATCCAAATCCAAAATCCAAATCCAAATCCAAAATTCAAATCCAAAACCAGAAAACCAGAAATCCAAACCAGCATCCAAAACCAAAAACAATCATCCAAAGGAAAATCCAAATAAAAAAGCAAGAAAAACCAGGAGCTCAATCCAAGCTCCAAAACAAAATTCAAAAAGAAAAGCAATGTCCAATCTAAAAGCAAGAAATAAATTTCACAAACCATAGCATCCCGGTTTATCATCATTCAGAGCATGCCTAGGGGCTATCTCCGTCCCCGTACATGTGTAAATGACTTTACCGTTTGCTAGTAGCTTGCTACTTATTCCCTATTACCCTGGTCAATGGATGATCAATCAACGATCATCCCTGGGCCTCTCATCATCACGGCGTGAGGTGGTCGGTGGTTGCTCCTGCTCCACCGTTGCATCCCGAGTTCCAACGTATTGCTGTAACTGTCCATTTCTTACATGCTCCTCGATTATATCCTTTAGGTGCCTGCAGCTGTTGGTATCGTGTCCATCCAGATCATGGAAGAGACAGTGCCTTCCTGATGTCCTTTCCCGCTCTGTTGGTTCCCTCCTAGCCGGCCTTCGGTAGGGAAGGCGATTCCGAGTATCCAGGTATATCCGCTCAAGCGTCTCGTTCAATCATGTGTATGTGGAAAACTTTGGATCCTTCCAACGTTTTCTAGCGTTTCCAGAGTCGTCATCTAACTTCCTTTTTCCTTTATCTTTATCCGAACCGTTTATGGATACCGCTCCGACCTCGATTGCACTAACCTTTTTCAACTTTAAATCCGTACTTGCATCTTCTTGCCGAAGGAACCTTTCTGCCTCATGAAAGAATTCGTCGAGATTTTGCGGGGGATCTCGTATCAGAGATACCTTGAAATCCGAATTCTCCTTGACTCCTGATACTGCTGCCATTAAAACCATTGATGGATCAGGCCGATCCACCGAAGCGACTGCCGCACTGAATCGAGTTAGAAAAGCTCTAAGCGATTCGTCCATCCTTTGCTTCACCGATGTTAAAGTCATCACGTTCTTCGGCCTCTTAACGTGAACCCGAAACTATCCCAGAAACTTTTCCACTAATTCCTTCCAAGTCCTGATAGATCCTTCTCCCAGCTGCCTAAACCACATTACAGCTAAGTCCTTCAAATACAAAGGGAAACATCGGGCCATTACTTCCTCCGATGCCCCCAGCACCTCCATGTGTCTGGTGTACCTCATTAAGTGATCTGTTGGATCCGTCTTACCATCATATACCTCCACGCTAGGTAGCTTGAACTTAGGTGGATTCTGAGCCATCCTTATCTCCCGAGCGAATGGACTTCTATTCACTCCTTCCAAATCTCTGTTTGTCAAACCACCTCGCACAGTCTTCCTGATCATTTCTACTAATCCTGTATTGTCTGGTAGGGGTTGCCCCCCATGCCCCCGAGGGAACTCTGGTACATATTCCTCGTGTGGCTCACTAGCAGCAACGTTAGCTCTAGCTTGTTGAATTCCTTCCAAAGGTTCTCCTGCATTGAATCCTGTGGGCCTGCCCCTAATCCCTTGTTGATTGCGTTCTGGCTCCGTATCCTGTCCTTCATTGGGTTCCACAACCCTAGCTCCTTGTCCTACATCCGCAGCTGCTGTAGCAGTTCCTAAGTTCTGCAACCCTGTTGCTCTCATTTGTTCCAAGAAAGCTTGCATCATTTCCTGTTGACTTTTCAACAATCTCTCCTGCAAAGAATTGGCCATAGCTTCCATTTCATCCCGAGTTATGTAGATCGAAGCCTGTCCTTCCCTATCCTCAGAGGATGCCTATTGACTTTCTTCATGTTGGCTTCTCTGAGCCCTTTGCTTTCTGCTATTCTGCCAAGTCATTGTCTTCCAATTCCAAATTCCTTAAATTCTTCAAATCCGATGTAGCAGGTGCTAGTTGCTCTCAATGAAAGCACCAAATTGTTTGCGCCAAAATTGGTCACAAACACCCAATACCGTGAAAGCACCAGTGTATGAATATAAATTAGTGATATTCAAACACAAACAACAAATCTCAGCAAATAATAGACAGCAATCCAAAAGTTAAGAACAGAGACACAAGTTTTATAGTGGTTCGGCTATCTCCGGCCTACGTCCACTTCAATTTTTTTTTCTTTTATTGATTATCCTTGAAGATTACAAGTGATTACAACAGTTGTAGTGACCGAATCTTAAGAAAATAGCAGTAATGATGCTATGGAATGATTTTAGCAGCGTCTGGGCTTGCCTTTCCTCTCCAAATTTTCCGACCCCTTTTTTGAATGACCAGGGGCTCTATTTATAGGCGTGGAAGGCTGAAATCCCGCCTAAAACCTGGGGAGGTTGCTTGGCACGTGAGGGGGGCCCACAGGCCCGTGTTCTCGGAATCCGTGCCCAGTTTGGGATCGATTCGAAGTGACGTTCGAATCGATCAAGAATCCATCCAATTGAGCTGAAATTTGGTGTGAACATTCTTCAACATGTATGTAAGCTCGTGTAAAAATTTCATTGCATTTGGATCAACGGTTTGGAAAATATGATCGATCCAAGTTCAAGAATCCGTGCGTCCTGATTGGTTCGAACCCATGCTTCGAAACCACTTCCTTCGAACCCATCCCTTCGAAACCACTCTATTCGAATCCATCCCCCTCGGCTCCTCTCCTTCGAATCCATCGCCCTCGTATCCATTGCTTTGAAACCACCATCTTCGAATCCATGTCATCTTCGAATCCATGTTCTTCTTCGACTCCATCTTCTTCTTCGAATCCATGTCATCTTCGAATCCATGTCATCTTCGAATCCATGTTCTTCGAATTCATTTCCTTCTTCGAGTCCATCTTCATCTTCGGATCCATGTATACTTCGAATCCATTTCCTTCTTCGAGTCCATCTCCATCTTCGAATCCATGCATACTTCGAATCCATTTCCTTCTTCGAGTCCATCTTCATCTTCGAATCCATGCATACTTCGAATCCATTTCCTTCTTCGAGTCCATCTTCATCTTCGAATCCATGCATACTTCGAATCCATTTCCTTCTTCGAGTCCATCTTCATCTTCGAATCCATGTATACTTCGAATCCATTTCCTTCTTCGAGTCCATCTTCATCTTCGAATCCATGTATACTTCGAATCCATTTCCTTCTTCGAGTCCATCTCCATCTTCGAATCCATGCATACTTCGAATCCATTTCCTTCTTCGAGTCCATCTTCATTGCTTCGTATCCATCATCTTCAAATCCATATCTATCGTTCGAATCCACTATCTTCGAGTCCATGTCCATCGTTCGAATCCATGTCCATTGCATTGAAGCTACTCCTTTCGAATCCATCTAGTTCCCATCGATTCGAAGCGTCATCGATGCGAACCTCATGGGTTCGAACCTAATGGGTTCGAACCTGATGGGTTCGAACCTGATGGGTTCGAATCCGAGCGTCACTTTATCCCTTTTTTGATGGATTCGAACTACGTACTATTCCTACCTTGAATCCATCATATTTCCTTCATACGAACTCCGATTAACCTGAAATTTGAAACATAGCCTTTTCTAGCCCTTATCATCGTCTCCAATCAATTTCGTCTTGATCGGAGTTCAACAAAATTTTGACGATATCCATCGTAGCCTTATCTCCAGTCCTGATATCCATAATTCCTTGCCAATTTGTTGTTATTCCCGTTTTGACCAAAAAATGGGATAACACTGCGTTTGGAAAATCGATAGGCTTTTGGGAGTCGTTAGAGTTGGCTATCACCCGACGCTCGGCTCGGTCCGACTCGATGTTTAGTTGAAGGGCGCATCAGGGGTTGGAGCGCAACTCACACGAAGCATGCCCAATGGTGGCCATACTTCGAGTCGGGCATATGGAAACTTGAAGCACACTTCGGGTCACTCAGCTACTTGCCCGAAGCATGCATTTAGATGAAGTTGCTTCGAGTCACATGTTGGAAAACTCAAAGCAGGCTTTGGGTCAATCGGCTGATTTCCCAAAGCAAGCCCAAGGAAGTCCCTACTTGGAGTCGAGCATATGAAAACTACTAGCATGCTTCGAGTCATGCAGCTACATACCCGAAGTTTTTCCTTGGACAATGTTGCTCTGAGAAAACTCGGAATTTGTTTTGGCTCAAGCATTAAGAAATTTGAAGATGGGTCACGAATCAAGCATATAAACGTTTGAAGCATGCTCGGAGTCGAGCCGGTAGTCGAGTCGAGAAATATACTCGCTATCTTCCATAATCGTGTGCTCGGTCCTGCGTTTGGAAAATCGATACACTTTTGGGAGTCATTTGAGGTGGCAATCACCCAGCGCTCGCACCGGTCCGACTTGATGTTTTGCTGAAGGGTGCATCGGGGGTCGGAGTGCAACTTACACGATGCACGCCCGATGGCGGCCCTGCTTCGAGTCGGGCATGTTGAAACTCGGAGCACACTTCGGGTAACTCTACTACTTGCCCGACGCATGCACTTGGATGCAGTTGCTTCGAGTGGCACGTTGGAAAACTCGAAGCAGGCTTCGGGTCAATCGGAAGATTTCTGAAAGCAAGCCCAAGGAAGTCCCTGCTTGGAGTCGAGCATGTGAAAACTGCTAGCATGCTTCGGGTCTTGCAGCTACATACCCGAAGCTTTGCACAGGAAAATATTGCGTTGAGAAAACTAGGAACTTGCTTTGGTTCGAGCATTTGGAAATTTAAAGCTGGGTCACGAATCGAGCATATAAACGTTTGAAGCACACTCGGAGTCAAGCCAGTAGTCGAGTCGAGAAATATGTTCGCTATCATCCATAACCATGCGCTCGGTCCTGCATTCAGAAGATCAATACGCTTTTGGGAGTTTTTCGAGTTGGCATTCACTCGGCGCTCGCCCCGGTCCAACCCGATGTTTTGCCGAAGGGCGCATTAGGGTTGGAGCGCAACTTACACGAAGCATGCCCGACGGTGGCCTTACTTTGAGTCGGGCATGTGGAAACTCGAAGCACACTTCGGGTCACTCTGCTACTTGCCTGAAGCACGCACTTGGATGTCGTTGCTTCAAGTCGCATGTTGGAAAAGTCGGAATATGCCTCGGGTCAACTGGTAGATTTTTCGAAGCAAGCCCGAGGAAGTCACCGCTTTGAGTCGTGTATGTGAAAAATGCTAGCATGCTTCTGGTCATGCGGATGATACGAACATTTGAAGCATGCACCGAGTCGAGCCGAAAGTCGGTTCTAGAAATATATCTGCTATCATCCATAACTGTGCACTCTGTAGTGCATTCGGAAAATCGATACGCTTTTAGGAACCGTGCTAGTTGACAATCACCCAGCGCTCACCCCAGTCCAGCTTGATGTTTGGCCGAATGGTGCATCGGGGTTGGAGCGCAACTTACATGAAGCACACTCGATGGTGGCCTTGCTTCGAGTCGAGCATGTGGAAACTCAGAGCATGCTTCGGGCCACTCTGCTACTTTCATGAAACGCGCACGTGGAAGCAGTTTCTTTAAGTCGCATATTGGAAAACTTGGAGCATGCTTCAGGTCAATCGGTAGATTTCCCAAAGCAAGCCCGAGGAAGTCCCTGCCTTGAATAGAGCATGTGAAAACTGCTAGCATGCTTCAGGTCATACGTCTAAATACCTGAAGCTTCCCCCGGACAATATTGCTTCGAGAAAACTCAGAACTTGTTTTGGTTCGAGCATTCAGAAATTTGAAGATGTGTTAAAATTTGTTAGGTGATTCAGTTTCTTAGAAAATGAAAGAATCCATCATAAAGCTAAACAAAATAGAAAATTATAACTTCTTACAATAAGTAAAACAAAAAGTGTTCAGTAAGCTTTATACGTATTTATTTTTAAACACCGTTGAAATTCAGAAGGATCACAACTAAAACTCTTAGACGACGAATTTTCATAGTCATACTAACATTAGAAAAATAATATATTTTTTCAATAAATATTAAATTTTAGAGGTGGCATTTAAAATAATATTATTTGCCCATTCTTCTTTATCGTGTAAGTGGATTGCAACAAATAAAAGAAGAGTTCTATGATAAATATAAAAATTAAATATCCAAAATGTAATCCATCCCTTTTTCCATTTACTGCTCATGTTTCTATTCAGAGAAATAAAATTAATCACACTGTTTACCTCCCTTGTTTTGTGCCGTGAGAATGGAAAAACCCTTCCCCCTTACGTTGCCCTACCACGTCTCCATCTATTGTTCGCCATGCCATAGAAGAATTCTCCCTCCTAAAATGTGTCGCCCACGACTCTCCCGCACTTATTTGTCATTCGCGCTAATAAACTCTATAAGAGTTGGGTCCAATCTACATAATTATTTACAATTAGCTCTGTAGCTCTGCTTTGGGAGTTTGATTATCAGATCTAGGTAAATTTTTTATTATTTTCTAGAGTTATAATGTATCGTTTGTAATTTTGAAAACTGAAGTCAATATTAGGGTTGAAATTTTCATCATAGACATAGAAATTTTTCATAAGATCTGAAACCGGCTGCTCTAGCCGAAACTCTTTTGGGTATTAACTTGCCATGCAGACTTCATCATTTTTAGATAAATTACTTTTTCCAGATAATTTACTTATAGTAGGGTTAACATTGTTAGCTATAATTTGTAATCTTTGATGTTGTAGATATCTAATTTCTGGCTACTACATTCATCAATAACTTATTGCTGATTGTTGATTAAACTAACATGACATCAATAATCCAATGAATGCTTATTGTAGGTGTAAAATAGTACATGACAGCAACAGTATGTGAATGTCTAGAACTGTTCATAGTTTTTTTCGTTGTTGAATGTTGTAACATTATTTGATTATAATCAATCATCATGAAATTACATTTCCAAAACGACTCCCAAAATTAAATGTCCTCGTTTCCGACTGCAGACCATGGATAATTATTATGTGGTCAAATCATTTTTTTATTTTAAACATATTTTTTAGATACTAAGTTACGATTTATGTCGTTCAATTTCATAGTCTGTGGTCAATGGTTGAGTTATATGGTTGTAAATATTAATTTATATTATTTATATCAACTATAAGTGCTGAACCTTCTTTGTAAAGAGCATAAGTAGCTTCCGAGCAGAACTATATGGATGTAACTTAAGATCTCAATGTTAATTTAGTTTCATTGGTTTATTTTGTATACTGATATACATTCACTTTATTACTTATTTTAAGGAAAAAGAAATGGCTACAAAAAAGCTAGTAAAAAAATTATAGTCTTCCTCTGCTAGGAACTCTAGAGCTGAAAAGGATGATATTCAGAAGTCTGCTATGGATACCTCTCTTTTATCACCTACAGTAAGTTTTTTTGTTAAGTTGAATATGTATTAGTTTGCACAGTTAATTATAACTGTTAAATTTCAGACATATAAGACTATGGGAAAGCGCACGAGAAGATCACAACCACTTTCTGCACTTATACATTCTACCCCATCCCCGCCTCAATCCTCATCACCAACTACACATGTGCCTCCAACTACTTCGGCTCATTCTCCACAACCTTCTTCTCCAAAATCTCCTTCCCTTACCAATGTTCAGCTTGAGGAAGATAACATCTTTAACAACAATGACAATGAACCTAAACCTAAAGGAAAGAAATGAGGAATGACATAGTTGAAAGGGCTAGGGATACAAGACAAATCAAATGCAAAGATAGAAGTGGTTTTCAACAAGAAAGTGAAACCTATATGTGATGCTTCTATCCCTTTTGCATCTTTCATAGATGCTTTAGCTTGCAATAAAGTTCTGATAATTGTTGATGACTGGAGAGATGTTTCTAGCACTCATAAAAAGAATCTTTGGACACTTGTGTTGGTAAGATTACCATAAAATATTTTATATTTGAGTATGGAAGCTTATATTGGTTATTTCTTTCAAAATTCAAAATTTTCTGTAGCTAAGATACAAACTCGATGAAATGCATAAAGATAATGTTTTTCAAAAGATGGCTACCCCCTTAAGAGAGTATAGATGTTAAGTAGGCAGTGCTGTAGTAAAAGCTCTAAAGTTGGATGAAGCCAAAAAAGCAAAAAAACTTGCCATGATAAAGGCCGAAAATTTGACTGATAACCAATGGAGTGAATTCATAAAAAAAAAAAAAAACTTCCGTAAAATTTCAATTAAGTTGTGTTTGTTTATTTTTTTTTATTAAGTTAAATACTAAATCTTTCATATTAAATCAAATTAACCAAAATGGCAACAAAAGCAATTTTGCATGATTTAGCTCTAAGTACAATGCTTTGCCGTATTTTGATGATACATGCCTAATTGTTTAAATTTACTTCGAAATTAATATTTTCAATATATCCATGTTCCTTGTGTCCTAAAGATATTTCATAATTGACTATTTGACATAGGCGAAAAGTGTTCTCATGAAGCAAGTGAGGGAAAAACATACTCATCCACACTCGATGAGTCGATTAGGATATGCAAGATTGGAGCAAAAATTGGTTAATTAATTTTCTATCTCCAATACCATTATGCTATTTTTATTTGGTATTTGTATCTTAATGTCAATCATATATGATGTCGATGTATATATATGGAAGCAAGAAAACCCTGGAGAAGAAGTTACTAGAGCAATGCTGTGGACAAAAGGTCATATGAGTAAAAATGGAAATCCAACAAATAAAGCCGTTGAAGACTCGATCGTACAAATAAATATAATTAATATACATTTTACATGCATGTTCTTGTTGACATATTAATTAACATTACATTGTTTGATTATTATTTTTAGAAAAAAATTCAATAATTCAATGAGTCACAATAGAAGACAACGAATCAATCAGTGAAAGATGATGCTCTTTCACATGTTCTAGGGGCAGATCGACCAGGTAGACTAAAAGGACTTAGAATTGGAGTTACATCTTCTAAGTTAAAAGCTCAATCAAATAGCAGCACATTGGTGCGTTCCCTTGAAGAAAAATTATGAGCATCAGAGGCCAAAGTTGACTTACTCACTGAGGTAATAATAACATTTAATTTTAGCAGTACCATATTATGCTAGTCTATGTGAAACATCTGTTTACTTTATTTTAACTATTACTTTCGGGCCAAAACAGTGTTGATACATGTCAGAATGAATCTGATGCTAGGAAGGTAAACTAAAAGAAAACTCTAAATAAATACATATTTTTTTTATTAAACTACATTCTTTTGGTGAAATCAATTTTTAAAACTTTGTATGATAGTCAAACCATGACAGCAATGTGGACTTACCTACTTCGTTGGTTGGAGCTAAATGCAAGCTACTGAGTTGGTATAAGGAAGGAGAAGTGGTTGCGGACGGTGAAATATTTTCTACCAGTCCAACAGACTTGGTTCACTTAAAACCCTTAGGGCTTGATGCATGGAGGGTGTTTGTCGAGTTTGCGGTGAATGCAGAAGCTTTTTTATAGCAAAGTACAGATGAATTTAAGGTGGTTGGAGATGTTGTAGGGTCTATAGTAGCATGGAGCAAAGAGTATATCTCTTTGGATCTTTCTTAGTGGTTAAATAGGTGCTTTTAGGAGTTCAGCATAGTATTTTCATATTTTCATAGTTTATATTATGTACCTTTGATTTTGGCATTTGGATTTTTTTCTACTTTTAAGACAGTTTAATGCGTTATTTTTAATTATGAACTATGATTTTTTGTTTATTTGAATAGTTTGTAGTCTATGTAAACCCACTTTAACTCCGCCAATGTAAGTATACATTGCCGATCCCAAGCCCGGATAAAGGAGGAGGGAGAAAAAGGGATAATCTTGATGGTTAGTCTCATGTATTTTTCATCAGATTTTGGGATAAAGGAGGAGTTACTCTGTTTGTTTGGTTGTTAAACAGTTGACTGATTTTGAGAATGTTTTGGCTGCGTTCAGGTCTGTAGATGCGTTGGGTGTGCAGCCTGTAAGCAACTTCGCCTATTCCACTCGCAGTACCATCACTAACAACCATGGTGGCAGTAGTAAAAATGGTGCAGAAATGAAACATTATGTGAAGCTTCTACGCCCTTCTGATGCCCTTCATATAGGTCATGTTAATCGCCTTGTTACTTTCTGTTTCACTAAACTATCCATATGAACACTAAAATAAACTACGGTTTTGATACTCAAATTTCTCTTTGTTTCTTTTTTTATAAGAGGTGTTAAAAGAGTTCGCATCCAAAAAAATGCAAGGCTGAGGGATCCAAAAACCCGTTCAAGGAATAATCATGAAGGAGAAGACAGTTGATCTGCAGAGTTAATTACCTAAAATCTTAAAGAAAATTAACTTCTTTTCATATTGGTGATGGTTTTTAGTATGTTTACTTCAGATTCTAGTGTAAAAATAGCACTACAAATGAGTAAAATTTATGACTGACAAATTTAATATCATTATATCCATGTTTGAAATGAAGTAAACTGAAGAGTTCAACTATTATTATTGAATTATTAATCAATGTGCACACAAACACACATATAAAGGTGCATGCCTACAGAAATTACGTGTGCCAATGTACTAATATTATGTCTCATCACCACTCTTCTTTTTTTTCTCTTCCCTTCGGCCAGTACATTACTGGATGAATTTAATTCTCTCCCTTCATATATGGTTAAGCTGAATTTCCCTCAGTTAATTTCCTATTGAATCTTTCTTAAAGTTTTACTTTGTTATCCCACCTTTTAGCAAGGCCGAGATATCAAGAAATTAACCATCATAGGTTCACTATGGACATCGATGAATTTTGTCCGAGTCCGGATCGAGTTAAAATTGACAAGGCAAGACAAGCAAAACCGTAAAAGCCAACGTTTCAAATCTCAAGTCAATCGGAGTTCGTATGATCGAGATATGATCGATACAAGTTAAGGAAGGTACATTGTTTGTATCCATCAACGAGCCATGATCGAGTCGATCTGTTCGAATCCATCGAGTTTGTATCGATCAGAGTGACTTCGCCTTACATCCATCACGTTCGTATCAATCTAGCAAAGCCTTAATCGTATCCATTGAATTATCGGCAGTTCATATCGATCAAGGTGACCTTGGCTCGTATCCATCAGGAAAACACGATTTCGTAACGATCAGTTTGTATAGGTCGCCCAAACGTCCATATTGTCTACTTCGTAAATGCATATCGTATCAATCGGTTTTCAAGCATTTCATATCGATCGAAATAACGATACAAAACACACGCAAAACAATGTAGCCGATCGACACGAACGAAGTAACACGGTTGATCGATATGAGCGAGACAAAACACAATCGATATGAACAAACCTAGCGTCGATACGAACAGGGCGAAGTGATCGATACGAACAAGGTTCCGATAGTGGGTACGAATAAGACTCCTTCAACTCGGCGCAAGGAGTGGATCGATCCAAGAATGTCATGACACATCACCTTGCATCCACGTGCTCGAGATCGAGTCAAACAGATCGATACAAATGTATCGATTCGAAAAAAACAACCAACCGAAAACTCTAAATCGCATCGATCATAACTCATAATCCACAAGTCCAAATGCTAGGAAATTTTCTCAGAAGCTTACGTATAAGCTAAGGAATGTTCACGCAAAATTTCGACTCCATTGGACAAAATCTTGATCGATATGAATTACATTCGTATCGATCATGAATCGAGTCAAAATTGCATGGGATCGATCGCATGGGTCCACTCACATGCCAGAAGTGGTCTCCCGAAGTTTGAGTGAAATATTTGCATGGAGCACCTATAAATAACACCCTAGAGCCTACAGAAAAGGGACTATTGGATCCTTCGTCGTTCGTACTCCACCAAAATTACGATTGTACTCAAACTCAATTGTTGTACTCGAAAATTACTACTGTAATTCACTGTAACCTACAAGCACGTCAATAAAGATATTATTCTTCAAAGTGGACGTAGGCTGGAGATAGCTGAACCACTATAAACCAAGTGTTTCTATTTTTTATTTTCAATTATTGTTCTCTACTCTATATGGATCTGAGATTTTTGTTAGAATACTGCTGATCTATATTCATACGCTGGTGCTTTCACGATATTCGGGGTTTGTGACCAATTTTGGCACAAACACTTTTGTGCTTCACCGAGAAGGCCTAACTCAGGGATTCTACCGCTTAGATATTGGATTTGAAAGCTTGAAGAATTCAGATTCGAAAGGCAATGACGCGACAATCAACAAGAAGGCAGAGAGGAGAAAGGAGCCAACAAGGGGGAAGTCAAGAGGCCTCGTCTAGAGCGGGAGAAGGACAAGCTTTGCTCTACATCACTAGGGATGAGAGGGAGGCTATGGTGGATTCAGTACATGAAAGATTGCTGAAGAGCCAACAAGAAACGATGCATAGCTTCTTTGAGCAGATGAGTGCAGCCGGAGCACAGATCCTTGGACCGACTACAGTGGCTGCAAATACAAGACAAGGAGCTGGAGTTATAGAGACCAATAGGAGTCAGATCCGAGATCAGAACGAAGAACGTGGGGACAATCAGCAAGAACCTGGGGGTAGACACTCAGGATCTGACATTGGAAGACCCATAGAAGGAGCTTAGCAAGCGAGAGCCAATGCTAAAGGGAATGAGCCACATAAAGAATATTACCCAGAGTACCCTTCTGGACATGGATGGCAGGACAGAAACATGCTAAGAAAACAGCCCTTGGATGGCGACGAAAGAATGGCCAGACTAGTGCGACAGATTATGAGGGGAGGATTGCCGAGCAGAGGCTTAGAGGAAGTAGGTCGGAGTCCGTTCACTCTGAATATCAAAAATGCGAGGAATCCTCCAAATTTCAAGCTACCCACGGTGGAAGCTTATGATGGAAAATCAGAACCGACCATGCATATTACAAGATATATTAGGTATATGGAAGTACTGGGGGGCATCCGAGGAAGTGATGGCACGATGTTTCCCTCTATATTTAGCAGATTTGGCTGCGCTTTGGTTCAGGCAGCTAGAGAATGTATCAATTAGAACATGGGACGAGATGGTGGAATGCTTCATGAGGCAGTTTAGGGTCCACGTAACACGACCCAAAAGTGTGATGACCTGAGCATCGATAATGCAGAGGACCGGAGAACCCATAAAAGATTTTCAATTATGATTCAATGCAACTGTGGCTTCGGTAGATCGCCCAGATCCATTGATGATTTTGATGGCGGCGGTGGCAGAATTTGTAGAAGACACAAAATTCAAGGATTCGCTGGCAAGAGACCCGCCACAAGACCTTGGAGAATTTTGCCATGAAGCTGAAAGATTAACTCGGCTAGAAGATTCAGGCGCCGAGAGACAAGAAACAAACGTTGTGCAATGTGAAGGAACTTCCAAAGAACAGTTCGAAACAGACAAAGGAAAGCGGAAGAAGGATGACGGATACGATGGTCCTGACAAATAGAAGAAATTATGAGGACCCAGGTTCAGACAATGCATGGACTTGACAGCAAACCTGGAATGGATTTACAGGAGACTCGGGGGTAGCTTCCCTATCGAAAACCACCCAGGAGAGATCCCACGGAAGGGGAATGTAGAAGTGGAAAGTACTATCTATTCCATGAGATGGAAGTGCATACTACCGATGAATGCCGCCATTTGAAGGATGAGATAGAAGAGAATGTCAAGAGTGGTAGATTTCCACAATACACCAGAGATCGGACAGCGGCCGTACGTATGACCTAAGCAACTATCGCCTCCACCTAACAGAACTATTCCTGGTTCGGGATCATGACTCGTCATTAATTTATCACGATGGAAAGGACCAAGTTCAGGATTTGAATTTTGGTCGATTAAACTCCTTGGATTTGATTTCAAAATAAAACGGCTATTCCACTTACACATGTATGGGAACCGAAGAGATCCCCAGGCATAATCTGAGAAGGTGATAGACCGCTCTGCCTAGAGAGGCAGCATCTAGATTTTTCCTTTATTTGTGATTGAACATTTGGAATTTGGATTTAATAAATGAACTTGAATTTCATAAAATAATCCTTTCACCGGAGAGTTAAAGGATAAATATGGACAATCAATTTGACATTGATCGCTTTATGACCCTACCTAGAGAGGCGGGGTCCGAAGTGCAAGAAGTGTGTTGCTTTGCCGTAGAGCGACAGGATCAACTCACTTAATGTCATTCTCCATTCACCGGAGAGTGATTGGATCGAGGTTCGATAAGAGCCCGGTGAGGCTATGATCGGCCTATGGTTTAGGCGATGACATCGCTTAATGTTCAGGGATGTTGAGCCGGAGTGTGGGGGGTGTTGCCGCTTCATCGGAGAGCGACAGGATCGGCTCACTCGATGCTGTTTCCCCTTCACCGGAGAGTGACAGGATGGGATCCAGCAAGAGCCCAGAGAGGCTATGAAATGTCTAGAAAGACCAAGACATCGCTATATACCCTCTCTGGCGCCAGAGTGCAAGGCATAGAAAGCAACGATGGAGCGCAGCAGGATCTTTCTATTTGATCGTTAAGTCTGGAATGGACTTGGCAAGGGTCCGAAGTGACCATCGATAGTCCGGAGAGGCTGCAGAATTTAATTCTTGACTCCCACAAGTGGAAATGGACACTGATTCGGCTTCAAACAGCCATAAACTTCATTGACGATACTATAGCCGTGTATAAAACATGGACTCATGGCATTTGATTTGAAACTATTCAAAACACGCCTTTTAGCAAAAGGCATGTTTTGGGGAAAAGTGTTATCCCACCTTTTAGCAAGCCCGAGATATCAAGAAATTAACCATCACAGGTTCATTATGGATATCGATGAATTTTTTCCGAGTCTGGATCAAGCTACAATTGACAAGCAAGACAAGCAAAGCCGTAAAAGCCAACGTTTCAAATCTCAAGTTAATCGGAGTTCGTATGATCGAGATATGATCGATACAAGTTAAGGAAGGCATGTTGTTCGTATCCGTCAAAGAGACATGATCGAGTCGATCTATTCGAATCCATCGAGTTCGTATCGATCAGATTGACTTCGCCTCACATCCATCGTGTTCGTATCGATCCAGCAAAACCCTATTCGTACCCTTAGAATTATCCGCAATTCGTATCGATCAAGGTGACCTTGGCTCGTATCCATCAATAAAAAAACGATTTCGTAAGATCAATTCGTATCAGTCGCCCAAACATCCATATTATTTACTTCATAAATACACTTCATATCGATCGGACTTCAAGCATTTCGTATCGATCGAAAGAACGATACAAAACACACACAAAGCAACGTAGCCGATCGGCACGAACGAAGTAACACGGTTGATTGATACGAGCGAGACAAAACACAGTCGATACGAACAAACCACTAGCATCAATACGAATAGGACGAAGTGATCGATACGAACAAGGTTCCAATAGTGGGTACGAATAAGACTCGGTCAACTCGGCGCGAGGAGTGGATCGATCCTAGAATGTCGCGCCTACACATGCTCAAGATCGAGTCGAACAGATCGATACGAATTTATCGATTCGAACAAAGCAGCCAACCGAAATCTCTAAATCGCATCGATCATAACTCACAATACACAAGTCCAAATGCTATGAAATTTTCTCAGGAGCTTACATATAGGCTAAGGAATGTTCATGCCAAATTTCTACTCCATTGGACAAAATCTTGATCGATAAGAATTACGTTCGTATCGATCACGGATTGAGTCAAAATTGCATGGGAACGATCGCGTGGGCCCACTCACGTGCCAGAAGAGGCCTCCCTAAGTTTGAGCGAGATATTTGCATGGAGCGCCTATAAATAACACCCTAGAGCCTATAAAAAAGGGACTTTTAGATCCTTCGACGTCCAGACTCTGCCAAAATTACCATTGTACTCAACCTTAACTATTGTACTTGAAAATTACTACTGTAATTTACTGTAACCAGCAAGTACATCAATAAAAAGATTATTCTTCGAAGTGGACGTAGGCCGGAGATAGCTAAACCACTATAAACCTTGAGTTTCTGTTTGTTATTTTTCAATTGTTGTTCTCTACTCTGTATGGATCTGAGATTTGTGTTAGAATACTGCTGATCTGTATTCAAACACTGTTGCTTTCACGATATTCGAGGTTTGTGACCAATTTTGGTACAAACATACTTTTAACTGTAAAGTGTAAAGTCTGAAAGATATATGGGAAAATTAGACTAGTTTCTACTTAAACTAACGCTATATGACTGCTTGATACGTAACAGTTGCATAGCAAGAGAAACCAATACAATTGCTTTACCCTTAGCTGCAAAATTAAACTACTAAAAATAGTTGTGGAATTGTGAGCATTTAACAAGTGTTGTATCACATACTTCACTTATAACTTTTTATCAAAAATGTTATTGTTTAGGCATGTAAACAAAAAGGCAGTATGGTTATATTACAATAACTAAAAGCTAAATTTATGCAAATATGCATTCCATTTACTTATTATTCTTACTTTTTTCCAGTTCAGTTAATAGCAATTTAGTCATGCATGATGTTACTGGTACAGTCATTAACATATGGGTACAAGCACTGATAGACCATAATATCTTTCGGTTGGTTAAATTTTAACTAATAAATACAGAACTACGACTATATATGTTGAAGAGCCAACTTATATATTACTATATATCATTCTTAGAAAAAATTATAAAGCAAACCAAGTCTTATATATTGAAACCTCAACATACGCATGCATATAATTCGACATCTAATTTACTTACTACTCAACAAAGGAAATCAAAACCTTGTTTATTCTCCTTCACCTTTTCTATATTCTCATAAATAAATGTTAACATTGCTATATTCAAGTTTTACTAATAGAAAAGAGAGATCCATTTAATTGGGGAAAAGTGCTAGTCTCTCTTTAGTAGTAAACATCACTAAATAAATATCCAAAAGTCAGGCTTGTGCAAAAGAATCTCCAATGCTTTAGAACAGTTCAAAGCTGCAAAGTCCTGAATCTAAAATGCGTGACCACAAAGCAAACATGGCAGTTTTGGGAAAAGAGGCTACTACTGCTGTAACGACCCACTATTTTGGACCATTGAAATCGACAATAATCCACACATATCGGACTTGAATAATTCAAAATAACATATTGTATAAAAATTGGAGCAAATAAAACCAAACACAGAATCATAGACACAGAATATTAGAATAACTCGCAGTGGAAATAAAATACGATAGTTGTTCATGAAGCTACTATATACATACTCTCAAAACATCTACAAAATCTCATAGTAAAATAGATACAATAGAAGTGAAGATACGTAAACAACAATACAGAGAAAGATACCGAATAGGAACTAACTGGATGAAGCAGACGAAAAGATAGACAGATAAGCTCCAGCAAAACTTTAGCTCCAGATGGTGAATCCAAAGCTGTGATTCTCATGCTGACCCGAGCGTAAAGTAAAACACAAACACTCGAGTCAGGACATACATACTTATACAATGTAAACCAACTCGAGTGAACTGTAATAGCATTGCGTAATAACTTAAAGGATGCTTGGGATCACCCATCCTTTAAGGATCCATTAAACCATCAATTTAAACAGAAATAAACGCTATCATAGAAATGTCTCTATTAAAGTAAACCATGCAACTAACAAATTAAATGTGACTAGGGTAGCACAGAGCTGCAATAATCGCTCACCTCTAGCCACACTCTTAGAATCAAAGGTGTGCATAAAACAATCACAAGGAAATCACAGGACACACAAAGCAGGGTACTCGGGGTTATAAATTTCAAAATGATTTATAATTCCGAATTAAAATCATTCATTTAAACCATTAAAAGTGAAGTCATTATACTTACAAATCAAATATTCAATTCCCAAAAATTTAGCCTTTTTTGAGCTTATTTATTCACTTAAATACATTAAAACAATGAAATTTCAGCTTTCGTAGCACTTAGAAAATGCTACGCTAAGTTACAATTGAAAACAATTCAATTCAGCAAAGACAGTATTTAAAACTGCTGTAATAGTTCAGTTTTAGTTGAAAAATAGTTTAATTCAGCAAAAACAGCAATTTGCAGAACTGCTGTAACAATTTAGGTTCAGATTAAAAGAATCAATTCAGCCAACTGCAGCATTAACAAGTGCTACTGTAGCCCTTCTATTAGTTTTAGTTTTAAATTTAGCTTCTGCAACTGCAGCACTTAACAAGTGCTGCAATAGCCCTTATTTAATTTAGCTTTTAGTTCATTTGCATCAACTACAACACTTGCAAAGTGCTGTAATATCCTTTACAACGGAATTTAAGTAAACTTCAACCTTGGCCACCGAGCACTACACCATTCCCACGCTCCTACATGAACCCAAATGTCGCGTGCGACCACTACTGCAGCTCGCACCTCCACCCATGCCGCAGCACGACCCATCCTTATCCCACTCCACCCATAAAGTTTCCTCTTCGATCCCCTCGACTTGCGATGTCGCCGCAGTGCTCGAGCTCGCCGTGGATAGGGCTTCCTGGCGCCTAAACTCGCGAGTGACTCGATTCGAACAGAGATGAAATAAAGAGGGCGAGAGGGGAAAACTGGGTGCTTCGGCCATTAAGGAGGACAACTCGAGATTTAATTCGAGATCTCGATTTTGTTTTTTCGAACGAATGATTTGGGGAAAAGGGAAGTCGCGACCCCCCCTTTGTTCAGTTCCGCCATTAGTCTGGTTTTTTTTTTTTTATAGAAGGAGGATTCGGTTTGAACAAATGAAGAGAAATGTTATCAGTTGAAAAATGTGAAAGAAAATTTATGTTATTAAACTATAAAGCTAAATTGGAATAAATTGACAGAAATCGTGAGAAGGATTTCTGTGATGTTTAAGTGGAAATGAGATTCCTTGGGAAAAACCAAGTTCGAGTTTAAACTGATTTTATAAAGAGAAAGTTTTGAAATTTAAACTTGTTTAAAGGAGTGTTTGGAAATTATTATTTTTAAAGTAACTAATTATAAATTAGTAATAGTAAAGTAATTATTCTTTTACAAATGGATTTGTTTAAAAAGCTAGTTTTGACCTAAGTATATTGAAATAAGTATTAATCTTTTTACAACTCTATTTTTAAAATATAGTTTAACTAAAACCTTAGTTTAAATCAAGTTATATCTTATAAAATAGTTTTGCTTTAAATATTTTGAAATTATATTTTGAGTAAATAACTAGTAGTAAATTTACCTATTTTAAAGTATATTACAGAATAAAATGTTTTAATTATTTTAAATCTAAAATGTTTTGAACTTGGTTATTTCCAATGGGAATTAAAGGTAAAGGATTTACCTTGTAAAGGAAGAACAATGGGAATTGTTTTCAAATGAGTTTTGGAAATTTGAAATATATCTTTTAAAGATATTTGAGGCAAATAAATAATGTGGGAATTATTTATTGTGTGATGGATGCTTATGGATGTTTATGAATATAAATTGATAGTTAAATCACCGACTATCAATATTGGACAAATGCGCTGGTCGTTTCGAAGAGACCGGGATCGAGATTTATTTCTCGAAAACCACTTCGATCCGATTTGTACGTTTCGTGCGAAAAACGTGTTCGGAGTCGAAGATGGAGCAGTGAAGTGCAAGGGCTAGTCGCTACTAATCCTGAGGATATTTCCAAAATGGATGTAGTAGGAGTAGTGCCTTCGGTTCCGTTCGAACCCGGGACGGACTTGTATGGACGAATGCTTGCGAAACATCGTCAGGTGGACGATGGGCATTCTAAGTGAAAACGTTCTAAAGGTAACGCTTAGCCTCAAGCCTCATCAACCGGGAATGACTGAAAATCAGGGGATATGCAGCAAGGTTAGGTGGGTCATGCCCAAGCAGGACAAGATAATTCCCCTGTCTAGATGTCCCTTATATATTTCGGCTTAGTGGGTGGTTGGTCGCCCCAACCACGGGGTTTATCTTGTTCGGGACTGTTCAGTAAGGAATGGTTCCGGCCTTGTGTTGCAGGGGATGAAGGGAGTAGTCCTCGGTACGGTGATCTAGGCCCCGTACTGTGACAGGTGGTACCCCAGTGCCTAGTCATTGTTGGAAATCCATTCTCCCTACGAGCCTTGTACGAGTTTTAT
This sequence comes from Allium cepa, assembly GCA_030765085.1. Lineage (NCBI taxonomy): Eukaryota > Viridiplantae > Streptophyta > Magnoliopsida > Asparagales > Amaryllidaceae > Allium > Allium cepa. The sequence continues at coordinate 905,866,202 of CM060938.1, read as the reverse complement.
TTGTATTACCCACTTTTGTGGCTAGTAGCTGGAATTTAATGAATGTAACAATTTCGGCTATTTTATAAGTATTTGTAAATAGACCCTATTATAATATCATAGATTTCTATAAAAAGTGTTTTAGCTATCGTAAGGTAAAAACCCGACATGTTTATTTGTGGCGTGGTCTTACGAGATGCTTTTGGTTTCAAAGGATTTTTTTGAAACTTTAATAATCAATTTGGATGCATTATTATCAGCTGGTATTCCAGACTGACTCGGGTGTTATTTCATTATAATGCTCGGGTCAGACCGAGTATTATAGGATACAGTATATGATGCTGTGGAGCTCAGGAGACGAGCTCGATGACGATGCGTACTTACGTACTTGTTTATGTTCATATTCCGCTGTGTTGAGTAGCTGTGTATTCCGATGTATGTTATTGATGTTGAGCTTTGATTGATGTACTCTGATGATGTATATATATATGAAACAGATATATATTTGTTTTTGTGTAAAGACCATTGTTTATCTATTATATTTTATTCCGCTGCGATGGTTAGATTCTGATGTTGATTTTGTTTTTCTCTTCTTCTACCTCTTCTTCTTAAACCCAAATGGTTCGTATTTCTGTACAACTTGTGTTGATTGTTGTATAATAGTGTTAACTCAAGGGGTACGGATTTGCGGGCTGTTACACTTCAGGAATGATAGCATTTCTGAAGTGCTATAAATTTAATTTCCAGATTTTCAATGTAATTCCAGCAACAAATAAACTTTTATTTTAACCCTTTAAATATTATAAAAATCATATTTTAACACTCAAAAATGTTCATTAAAATACTTTTAACTAATAATATTATAAAGTAAATTTCACAAATAAATATCAATAATTTCACTTATTAAATTCAAGTGTACAAATTTCCCATTCTTTACCTTTTAACAATTATTTATCACTTAAATTTCAAATTACCATTTCATACATTAAACTAAATTTCTCTTTTATTTAATTTACTTAAACTTCCAATTAAAAACCAAATTTCACTATTCCAAGTCAAGTTGAATTCCAAATTTCCATTTAACTATCCATTTATTTAACATTTTAAACTAATTACATAAATTAAAAATAGACTGTAATATGCAGAACTTTAATTTACAAATAACTTGATATTTTCTTTTTACTTTATACTTATCCAATTCATACATCAATTATATTAATTACCAAGTTAAGCTTATAATTCCATTTTTACTTAAATTCCCATTATTAAGTTAAATCAAACTTTCACACTACAACTCAAACCATCTATTAACTTATAACATTTAACCTTTTGGAAAATCACTGCTTAACCATTTTAAATCCAATATAAGTCAAATTTCATAATTTTTTTCTTTCATTTACAATATATGAAATTTATAAGAATTCATATTTTGAAATCAACCACGGGTCCGGAAAATATTTCACACCTAAATCAAGTGATACGGAAATTATCATTTAAATCCGTAATCAGTAAAATTTTCGGGTTTTGATTATTTCAAACCCGAAATCCCAAGAAAAATATAAATAATAAAAATCACTCAGGCCTATCATTTCAGCCCATAATGATTTTTCCCTATTCTAAAGTCCGTTCGGGTATGTATCATTTCAATCCATAGTGATTTCTATACTAACAGGGAATTTGCAGTGATGGTCAAAATAAACTGAACATTAACAACATATAGCAGTATCAGATGATATGACAAAAAATAATCAGGATTAACATTATATAATTTATGACACGGGCATGTATAACATCATAATAAAATCTACAGATTCACATGGTGTCAATTTACTAATTATATAAGTACAGATCTCATGTGTGAATTACTCATATATTTCAAGCTGAAGATAGCAAGACAAAGCACACAAACAAATTCTAGAAGGCACGATAACACGACTTTTGACTTGAGTGGAGTGGAGAGCTAAGTTTTTATCTTGTACACAACCAATAGAACAAGATAATATGAATATGATTTCCACCCAAATACACTTATGATTTCAACATAGAATACATATTGAAACATTTAAAAATAGAAGCAAAATTAATAAATTGAATTTGACCAATGCCTCAACCTTCACATGCTCGGCCTAGGGCTCATGTATGCTCGGCCATAGTGGTGATTTGGGCTAGGGTATGGATCCAAATAGGCAAGGCTATAAGGAGATGAAGGGGTGGAGATCAATAGGGCTTGGTTATGAATGAATCAATGGTTGTTTTGCAATTTTTATGGAGTTTGCAACAAGGGGTGGTCACGGCTTGGGCAAGACAAGTAGAGAAGAGAGTGATGTGGCCATGGGTGGTGGTGGTGTTGGTCGTGGAGATGGTGGAGGGGCTATTGCCAAGCATAAGCATGAAGAAGCAAGGCAATTTTCAATGGAAAATTAATAAAAAGAAGAGGAAAAAAAGTAGAAATTTTTTAAGAAGCCATTACCTTTGCTTTCAAATCTGAAATTGGCGTGAGGAAATGAAGATGGGAAGTTTTTTTTTCACGTGAATTACAAATAAACTCACGGCTAGAGAAAGAAAAAGGATGGCACAAATATGGAGGATTTATGGTATGAAATCAATGGATGGAAAGATAAAGTGGTAATAAATCAAAACGTAACGCATGCCTTTAATTAAAAATAGGTAATGTATCTTAATTTGATTTGTTTCCCATCTACTTAATAAAATATATGCCAAAGAAATAATTCAATAAATACACACCGTTTATATAAACACTATAGAAATAAATAAAAAAGGGTTATAGAAACGTATAAATTAATTGCTATTTACATCTTTGTATGTTACTTAATTTACAAAGTATATATCCAAATTAAATGAAACAAAAACAGACAAATGTTGTAAATATATACATAACATGTAATGTTACATATATACACACAATTATAACATGATATATCAATCCAAAATATTACTTATATTAATTAAAATAAACATTTAAAGTTATGCCTTTTAAAACAATTATATATATATATATATTCGAAATTTCTTTCCAAGAAATAAATAGGGATCTAAATACTTATCCATTTAACTACTAAATGAATGTATAAATAAGAAAAATAAGGTAAAGATAGATATTATAAAGAATAAATAAATAGTTTTAGGAAAAGTAGGAAATAAATAAAGAAAATACTTTATTTAATGCAAACTAGAATTAAAGATTGAAAACAATATATAATCAACATTTGAACATTATAACTATGCTTTAAAAATGTTTTAAAAGTAAAATATATGCAAAAAATATCATGTTACAAAAATTAGAACATGATTTTACAAATAAAGATATTATTTATATAAATTTAAAATAAACAAATTTGTTAAATAAAACAATTTACACACAATATTATAAAAAGCATAACTTTCCCAATATTAATCCGTTCAACAAAACGAAAAGCAGTATTCTTGAAATTAAATCTATTTTCATAATAAAAGATAAAATTCAAAAATTCAAAATTTTAAATTTTTAAATTTTAAATTTAAAAGTCAAATTTTGACCATTTTGACCAATATCCACTTTTTTGGAAAATATTCTATTTATTCATTTTGGAATTATAATTCACATAGAAATCAAAATTTATATTTAAAATAACAAAATTTATCCATTTTAATAAATAAAACAAAAATTTTAAATCAGGATTTTCAGTTAAAAAAAATTGAAAATTACAATTAAAGTAATTACAAAAAAACAGGGTTGTTACACTCTCCCCCACTCAAATCTTTTCGTCCTCGAAAAGGAACGAGGTACGGAAAACACAAAAAAAGATAGAATGAAATAGGATTAAGACAAGATGACAAGAAGATTAAAATTATACTTGATAACCGTTGTTATAGGTAAGTTTAACAAGGTGGAGAATTGGACTAGCTAGAAGGGAAAAATAGGTTGAAAGACAAGGATGAACCATTATTTTAAAGCTATAAAAATTTCAATTATTTAGAAAGGTAAAATAAATGATCAAATATCCTTTATATAATACTTTATCAGAAAACTTTTATAACTCGATATCTTAACAGGTTTATCCTCTTTCCAACAGGCTCTGGCTATGCGTTGATCAGGTGCAAAGCTAGAATTCTCCAGGTACTTAGTAGACTAGTTTCAACACCTAGTGAAAATACTTGGAAAACTTTTAAAAACAGATATGGAAAGTACAATCCAAACACAACAACCAAACCAAAACATGTCGATCATGGATCGCGGATACACAATGGTTACGCCTGGATCCCCCAGGAAACATCCATACCATAAGCCGACTACAATAGCCTTGCGATTATGCCATAAAGACTGGTAGTACCGCGGATACACAATGGTTATGCCTGGATCACCCAGGAAACATCCGTACCCGTAGGCTCTTGCAACCCCTGCTGATTACACAACTAAGCGACCCAATAGATCGCAGATACACAATGGTTACGCCTGGGTCCCCCTGGAAACATCCGTACCAATAGGCTCTCGCAGCCCCTGCGAATTACGCTATGTAGTCGCGCTCAAAAGAAAAACCATAGAGATCGCCATGCTGGGACACTCGAGTATCACATCCGAAAAACCAAAAATTAGAGAGAATAATATCAATAGAATGAATCCATAATGTGGCCACACAGCGGATATCAAGCAGAAGGCACTTCCCATATCTTTATTTCGAAAATATATATCGTATAGTACCTTTTCAAATCACTTTCAAATATCATACTTATATAAAGTCCATTATATAGGATTTCATTTTCAAATCGAATACTTTCCAAAATCAATAGTATATCAAATCATACTTATATAGACTTCAATTATATAAGATTTCTCTTTCCAAATTGAGTACCTTTCAAATCAATATTTTCAAATCAACTTCATACTTATACAGATCCATTTTATATAAGTTCGACAACTCCCAAATCAAGTACTTAATAATACAAGGTTCTCAGTTTCAAATCATTTCAACATCAATTCAGTTTCAAAAGTGTAACGTCCCGCCTTTTCGCACGCTTTAAATCGACACACGTGCCAATTCAAACCATACGGAAGGGCGGATTGTTATGGGGTAAATAAGAAAAACAAGAAAGAATAAAAAAAGAAACAGAATCTCACAGCGGAAGGATAATTTATAATAATCAAATATATAGTTTATAAAGCTGTTTACAAAAACATTTGATTATATTTATATAATACATATCAGAGTTACACATACCAATTATAATGCAGCGGAACAGTATGAGTGTAGTGCAATAATATAAATAATAATAATACAGATCTTCATCTTCGTCCTCCAGGGCTAAATCTTCAAATCCTTAAACGCTCGGACTAACCCGAGCGAATTGAAAAGACAAAACACTCGAGTCAGAACTAAAAGATCTTATCTGAGTTAAATTAACAGAAATAAATATAAGTGCAGTAACTCAAGAGATGCTCGGGATTTACATCTCCTAAGGATCCGTTAAACTATTTACTATGTAGTATATTTCGCTATTAGAATAGTGTCTAATTGTAAAATAAACTTACTTTTAAATAGCATTAAGGCTTTACATTTTCCACCTTAACACATTTATATATTCCCATAGTCTATACAGTATCGTAATCTCCCCCGTACTGGGCATTGTCAGAGGGCACTCCATATGTATGGTACAAAACCAAAATCGTATAAGGTGCGCTAGGGTAGGTGACATGGCACACCTTGACAATGCCAAGGTAGATATACCAATTACGCTTCCGGGTTGGTAGAAACACGTAGCCACAGCTACCACCCACCTCAAACAAACTCCCCAAATCGAAGAAATAAAAAGTGAAGGTGGCCACCGAATCAACCCAAAGTCAGAGTATAGTTTCGAAGGGAAATGTCCGATCAAAGGTGCTACCTCATTAACCCATCGATCGCTCTTGTTTTAGCCACCTTATGCCAACTCACGGGAGTTGGTTCCACGTATTTACCTTAGAGGAAACGCCGCTACGATCCTACTTCATTCTGGAATCTCCACCGCATACACGGTTGTTAAAGTGGTTTTCGGGGTTGGCAGAGAGTATGACAACTTCCGATCCCGGTCTCATCAACAACCAATCGTTATTATAACAACGCGGTTATTTCAAAATAATTTATACATTAAAACCAGAATATAATATCTCTTTCAAACCATATAAATATGATATCATTTATATTTTTTCTAAAACCCCATATCAATATGATATCTTTTTTATATTATAAATATCCCTTTCCCAAAATCATAATATTTTCAAATATATACACCTTGAAACCATAGCTTTGAAACATAACTTTTAGTACTTAATGGTTCAAATACAATATTACTTTATAAAATAAAACAGCTTCTTTAAATTTCACAATAAATTCCCAATATCAATTTAAACCTCCAAATAAACCATTTTAATTCCCATATATTTCAAAGCTTAAATATTCTATATTTCAAAACTTTATAGTTCACATATTTCAATCTTTAAATATTCCATTATTTCAAAATGGATTCTTTGATAATTTAATATATATCAAATCCAATTCCTATTTTTTAAATTTGAAAGGTTTACTTACTAAACAAATATCATTCATGTAAAACCCTTAATCTTCAATAACAGAATATTCTTTTAATTAAATTTACTTGATAATATTCTTTAAATCAATTTGATATTCATTTAAATCCTCTAATCAAAATCAAGTTATGAAATCATACTTTTTAAATCTTAATTTATTTACATTTCAAACCAAATTTTTCGAGGAACATTCTTAAATACTTTAATTCAAATCATATTCACATTTATCTTCAATCTTACTTTTATTTGAGTTATTATAAACTCTACATACAATAGAATTTTAAACAGATACTTAACCATATTATATAAACGAAATCAACTTCATTATTTAGCTTGTTTTAAAATTCGAAACAAATTTATACATAGCTAAATTCAAGAATTTACTATATATATATATATATATATCAAAATTTAATATTTATTAAACCATATTCTTTCCAAAACCATAGAAATTCATTTTAAAATAATTTTATATATATACCGCGGTGCCTGTTTAAAATTTTCTATCATATGGTCAAGTGATACAGATATTTATCATTTCAATCCGCAATTTAAAAAAATAAAAATGCGGATGTATATCATTTCAAACCGCAATCCCGAATGAAATGAAAATGCATAATAACTTGCAGTTTAAACAATATAATTACAGCATCCATTCATCTATCATTAAAACCATCAAACAATTATCAATTTATCATCCAATTCAAACAATCGCATCAATAAATAACAATTAGTTACTGACAGTTTATTTTGCAAAATAAATTAACTGATAACTTAACTGGCAGTTTGTATGCACAATAAATTAACTAATAATTTAACTATCATTTTATATGCAATAATAAATTTAACTAAAAATTTAACTGGCAGTCTATATGCAATAATGAAATAAATAACAAGTAAATTATATGAATGCAAATTAACTGAGATAATGATGAAATATATGCCAAACAGCAAATAAATTTCTAAACACTTCATAAATCAATTTAACAAATATAAGAAATCTTAGAAGTTGTGAGTGGGTTAAAACACTCACCTTTCTGAATTTAAATTGAATTCAAATCCAATTTAAACCCAAAAATTTGACCATCTCAGAATTCGTCCAAACCAGTGTCATCAAGTTCGAAATTTCAATACGATCCTAACAAAAGAAACCGTGCATGAAACGGAGTTCATGTGTGAGAGTTATAGCGATTATTGTAATTTGAAATTCAAATTAAAATAAAACAAAAGAAACAACAAACCCACCTTCAAACATTACTAGCCACGTCATCTCTCTCCCCCCAAACTAGCGCACGCAAGCTCAGTATCACGCAGCTCGACCCTAAACACGCGAATGAGAAAAACAACGACCGCCATCGAACTGCAACTCATCGTCGCCCGTGGTGCCGCACCTGACCCTGGCCTAACAGACCCCACGCAACCATGCCTGGACCCCACTCCACCACTATCGGCACCCTAAAAGGCTCGTAGCCGCCACTTGCACCAAACCCTAATCGAATTGTTGCGACAAACCTGACCGTTAACTTGCCACGAAACCCACATAGATCGACTCCCTTCGGTCCCCTCTACAAAACCCAGAAACGGTTTGTCAATCCGTCAAGTTTGATTTCGACGTGATGAACGGCCACGACTTCTTCGATTTTTACCGGTCAAATGACAATCCAAAACGAAAAATGAACACCACCTGTGAATTACGCTAGTCGAGAGCTTCAACACATATTTTTTTCAGATTTTTTTGAGGACTTTGAATTTTCATTACATTTTTGAATTGGATCTAGTGTTTGCATCCATTGAGGAAGAGGAGGAGCTAATGAAATTTTATGCGCATTCAAATGAGAATAGGTGGAGGCTAGGGTTTATAACCGACTATTTATAGGTAGGGTTGAAATAGATGGACCACATAAATAAACGTGCTGAACAATCTATGGCCCGAAAAGCCCGTTCTGACCCCAAAACGAAACTGGGCAAACCCATATATCAAAATAAGTGTTTTAAAATATTTTAAACGCAATGGAAAAAGTTTCAGGTTCAAATTGCATCGTATGAAGAAGTTATACTAAAATCAATAATTTTCAAATTGATTTCAATTGATTTCAATTTATCGATTTCAAGGCGTTTCGTGTCCGTATGATCAAACGACAAGTCCGATCACTACGAAACTTGAAACTCTACAATAATTCACTATTACGGATCCGATGAAACTGGTTTCGTCAAAATTCGAGTCAGTGGCCAAAATGGCTATTTTTATATTAATTAAATTAATTGAAAATAAGTTAACTAAATCAAATTTTACCAATTCAACTTTAATTATTTACAAACTTTATCAATTTGGATTATTTGGTAAATTTAGAATCCTTTAAACAAATCTCTACATCAATTTATCGTTGAAAATTCCAAATTTACAAGGTTAAGTTTTAAATTTTCAATTTATCTAGTAATTAAACTTAAATTTCCATGAATTTCACTTATTTGGTTTTGAAAACTTTTATTCACTCCATTATCACCAAGTAGATAAATTAACATTGGTTCATGGTTTATTGTATTGTTATTCTCAATTTTCATCTTAAACTCCGTTAACGTAATATTTAACATTTAATTCCCATTTAATTGCAATAACCCAATTTCCAAAATTTAAATTCGAATAAATAAACAAATCTTTATATTTCTCAATCAATTACAATGGTTTAAACAAATTAAAATGTCAAATTAAAGTTGCTTAACTTCGATTTCAGTAATTTCCTTAATTCCATTCAAATTCAGAAATTATCTAATAAATTTCCAAAATTTCTTATTAAATTAAATTAGCGAATCTTTTTTATCAAATAGATGAATATAATATTGGATTCAAACAATTTGATTAATATTTTCCAATTCCACTTAACTTTCAATTTACGTAATAATAATTGTTTAATTTCTACTTAATTGCAGTAAACACAATTATCTTAATTCTTTACATTCAAATAAATTACAAAATCTTGATTTACATTCCTTATAATTAAACAAACATATATAACGTGTGGTAATGTTTCGTTACACGGATATTTTCCGTTTCACTTTTATCCGCATTAACTATTTATTTCCACTTATGGTGTAATAACCACCATAATTCAATATATGCCGCTAATTTTATTTCATTGCATTAATATACGCCTAATTACCACTTAATTTGAATAAATATTATATTTCTTAATGTCCTTCTATCAATTAAATGCATTAATTAAGGTTTTAAAACCAATAAATGAATTTTCCTTAATTTCATCCTTAGACCAACTTATTACTCTACACACATTCCGTATTAATTCATCAGTTAATATACTATAAACCATCTTCTCAATTTATCAATTACTACTTAAAATAAATTTACGCTTCTATTAATTTACATTCATACTTCCGTTACTATAATAATAATTATTAAAATAACGTTTTTATCAATAACAACGTTATAATTTCTCAACAATTAAATGAACTTTATTTCCAATAACATACTACCTAATCACATTCACTTATGTTCTATCCAAACATACATTTAGATTTTATTTCCATTAATTAATTAATATTTATATCCATTTATTTACAATTTACTTCCATTATACAGTTGCAAATTCATTTTAGTTATTATTTCATTAATACCATTCCAATTTTATTTCTTTCAGTATCAATTACACAATAATATTTAGTTAGCAAATTATAATGTTTTTCCACTATTCCTCTAATTGAATTCCATTCCAATTGTCAAGAATTGATTTTATCTACCATTGCAACATTTAATTTCTACATTCGCTTCAATTTAAATTATAATATTTTCATTCCTGTCTTCAATTAATTACAAAATCTTATAAATTTAACAAATTTAATCATCGAAATTTACGGGTCGTTGCATTCTCCCCCACTCAGAACTTTTCGTCCCCGAAAAGGAAAAGAAGGGAAAAGAGGAATTAGGAATCATTATATCTTTCTTAAAATATTAAATTTATAAACAAATAAATTTATTGAATTAATTAATTTTAAATAAAATATACCAATTTATAACCAATAGATCTTTTTATACTTAAATTAATAAAGTTTGGCAAACATTTTCAAAAAAATTTTAAGTCCAAATTTTTACAGAAAATTTCGACAGAGTCTCCTTTGTACGGAGAGGCTCGGGAGAAAATATAATATTAAATATACAATATATAACATATATTTCCAAAATAATATATATTCCAACACGGGAAAAATAATATAATAGCGCTATAAACCGAAATCCGCAACGTACCTATTTGTCGGGCAATTAACGCTGATTTTATGGAACCAAAAGCAGTAGCAATTGCTTCCATAACCTGTATTTCACTTATATAATCGAAGAGAGTAAATAATTATATAGAATGAAATATTTAGCATTGTTTTCAAACACCAACAAACAATCAATACATACAACCACCACCAGGTATACAACCATCACAAAGAAAACAACACAAATCAATCATTCATTCATCGAACAAAACAAATAGTTGTTCGGGTTCAAATTTTAAATTGCACAGAATGAAAAAATAAACTATCAAGTGAATCATTTACTCAACAGTCTTAAATGAAACAAAATCGATTATTTATTCATCCAAACAATATTAAATTTTCTTACCCAACAACCATAAATCAAAACAACAACAACGATTAGTTTATCCTTATTAATTCTATTCATTTTCATTTATTGCCTACAATTATTCATTTTCATTTATCCAGGTCATGTAAGTTTCTTTTTATTTCATTACATTTATGCATTTCACAATGTGACGCCCCAGCTCTATACCCACGCTAGCCAAGAACACTACGAAGTAATGCTGTCAACTAGCACGGAGAATAAGGCTGTTGAGGAGCGACCATCCGTGTAATTTCTTTGTGCGAGCACCGATATGTCAGATAGTAAAAATATAACTTTTAATCTCAAGAGGAAATCTGACATACAGATACAAACTCAAAGCTATCACACGGTGGCTATATAAAATCTTCGCAAACAAATATAGAAATAAACGTAACACAAATCAGTCACAGACAGTCATATCACAAAGGCGGAAATAGATATGAATATTACACATAAAAGTGTATATCAGAGTAGTGGTCAATTAAGATCCACAATAACACAAAATAATAGCAACATGTGCTATACAAAAGAATACATCAATGAGTCAATATCTCAAGAGTACACAACAAAAACTACTAATCTAAGTAGTTAGCAAAAAGTCAGAGTAATGGATCCCTGGAGAGAAGTCAAGCAGAAGCACCTGTAACATCTCGGTCTGACCCGAGTATTATTTATAAGAAAATAATAAACGGATCAGTCTAGCTATAAATATCAGACGACATGATATAGAATAAGAGATATGGCATAAACATATAATATCCATAATGGCATACTACTATAAGTACGTAAATGATAATCAACAAACGATTGATCAATATCACAGGAATCTTCTCAAAGATCCAAAAAGGGTATCATACCCAAAACTTGTATTCACAACAAGTTAATGACACACGAATTCACCAATGCACAAAAATTGATAAATCATATCAATGAAAATCACAAAAATTGGTGAAGCATAAATTCTAGAATTCAACACACGAAATCCAAAAATCATAAAAAGGGGGAGGCCTATCACACGAACGGGAGCATGAAAACTCACCAACAGCTGTAACACACGAACGAGATGCTATCTCATGGTAGCTAGCCATTAAATTTTTGACACACGAACGGCCCGAAGACCATGGGGCGCTACCCCACATGTGTGAGTCGAAATCACACAGAAACGGGGTCTAGTCTCCCTCGTAGACAAAGAGACATCGCACAATTGCTAGTCTAAATCACAAAAATGACCGTCAATGATCATCAAGAAGTGTCAATTACACTAAGTTAGTAAATATAAAAGTTTAGCTTCATGTCCCATAACCACTTGCTTAACTCAAATATTTACGAACAAACTATAGGTTTCCACTAGAAAATTGTCACAAGAGATTCAATCGAACAAGTCCAAGAATTAACTGAACAAGTAAACGCAAGCATTTCATACAACTTGTTTTACTAAGCCGTTTAATTAGATTTCTCATACGAGTGAGGTAAAGGTTTGTATATACTAATAGATTGGAAAACGGTTTAAGAAACTAGCTTTGTAATAAAATAGTGTTGAAATCATTTGAAGAAAGCGTTTTGATATTTACTACTAGTATAGAAAACCTTTATATTTTTAAAGTGACAAATCACAAAGAAGATTGTAGAAATAATCAATTACAAAAATTCACCTTCGAAGATGTGAATAAATTCCAAGGAAATCGATAAAGAATCCATTGAAATGAATATTCCAAAAATCCCTAAAAAGGAGTCATCAAAGTCATAATAAATGATAACAACAAATAGGAAACAACACGAATCGACTAAAGTTGGAACTTCAAACACATAGGCAATATAGGCTAATCTGGCAAAAAGTAGCAGGTCGGTCGACCGAGCTCTGTGGTCGGTCGACCGAGCTCTGTGGTCGGTCGAACGGACCCTGTAACCTGCACCTCCAACAGAGGCAGGGGAATGCTCTGTGTAACAGGTCGGTCGACCGAGCTCTGTAGTCGGTCGGTCGAACCTGTAGCCAACATCCTCAAACAGAACTGGGAAGTGCTCTGCATAGCAAGTCGGTCGACCGAGCTCTGTAGTCGGTCGGTCGGACCTGTAGCCAGCATCCCCCAAGTACGTCAAATGGATGCCAATTCCATCCAAATTGAAATCGGTCGAGCATCGGCACTAAGGGTTTACGTCCATTGACTACCTGGCAATATAAGCTCTACGATTCATCACCAAAAACATGATCAAAACATCAAAGTTAGGATTTTTAAAGAATTGGACTCAAAACACTAAAAATTTGGAATATTCACCAAATCAATCCAACCCAAAAGCAAATGCACAAGAATAAGTGTTAGGAATTCATACCTAACAATCGAAGAGAATTATAAGCATAGATGTGAGATTAAAAATCTCACCTTTAAACCCAAATCAATGAATGAGAAGCTTGAAGACAAGGGAAGATCAACCACACTTCAATCTCAACACTAGAAGCTTGAATCTAAGCTTAAAAGAAGAACATTCCCTAAGTTAGGTTTAGGAAATTTCTGAAATCAAAGAGAGAATGAGTTGGAGAAGAAGAATGAGATGCTTACCAATGGGTTCTCTTGAGTTTGGAGCTAGAAGATGGATTTGCTAATGAAGACTAGGGCTTGGAGTTTTAGTTTCCTCTTCCACTCCTCCATTATTATGAAAGCTTGAGTATTAGGAAATGAGGAATGAAGTAAATGAAGGGGAGAGGGTTGGGACTGAATACATAAGTGGGGTTATTGGGCTCAGCCCAAACCAAAGCCCTAAGTAAAAAGTGGCAAAAATCAACTTCCTCCAAACATATCGAAGTTTAAACTCAAAAATGTCGCAAACGTCATTTTGAACTCGATGGGGGTGGTCTCGAGTCCCAATTCGACTGTTTGCAAAAAGTAGGTTTTCGGACCAAAATCCGATGAACGGTGAAATATTTAAAAAAATATTTAATTATAAAATCGATAAATATGCGGGTTGTTACAGACTCCCCTCCTTAAAGAAATTGCGTCCTCGCAATACTTAAGAGGAAAATAAGAAGTAACAACCATGGAAGCATATCAGCACAAAAGAAAATTTGAATCAAGAAGTCCACCATGAAGAGCACGAAGGAGTAAATCCGAAAGTTTTCGTTCGATGAATTCTCAAGATTTCTCAAGAGCAATCCTTTAGATTTGAGAACCATTGAACTTTTACAAAAAAGAATATCTTTATATCGAAGGCGCTCAACCTCCGAAGCAATGATGCGAATAGAATGTTGCTCAAAAGTCAGATTTGGTGAAACTTCAATCCCCTCAATAACACCGGGCTCAAGAATAAAAACTGGAAACATAAAAACATTTCCATAGTTAATAGACGTGGAAAACATCAAGAATAGCAGAAAGTTGAGCCGGTGCAACGACGTAGTATAATAACAGTACGCCCGAGAAACCAGAAACTCAAGCAATTTGGGACAACAGCGTAGTACAAAAATGGTACACCCGATGGACCAAAGCTCGAATAATTTCGAAACACCGACGTAGTACAAAAACGGTACGTCCAATGAATTGAAAGCAGAGACATTGATGTAGTACAAACGGTACATCCAATGAATAGAAACATATTAACAAACAATTCGGAACATCGACGTAGTACACACGGTACGTCCAATGAATCGAACATCATAAAAGAACATCAGACGCAAGTCCATAAAAGAAATGAGATAAAACTCAATAAGACGAAGTACATCAAAACGCCCGATGAACTTGATAAAAAGATAATTCCATTCCGACATCGTCAAAGAATCAACACCTTGTTGCCTACGACAAAACGTATTGGCAACACGATTTCCTCTTCGGGAATAAAAAGAATATAAAGATCATAAGATGCCAGGAACTCGAGTCAACATGAAGTTCTTTATGAGAAAATAAATATTTCAAAGATTTATGATCGAGGTAGAGAACAATTTCTCATCCAAATATGATGATGCCAAATTCCAAAAGTAAAAACAATAGCCGCGAGCACTAGATCATGAGTGGCATATCTAGTCTCGATAAGCTATAATGATTTAGAAGCACAAGTGATAGCACGTTCTCCTTTGCAAGAGAACGACATCCAAAAAAATACGACTAGTATCGGTACAAATAGCAAAGTCTTGGTTCCCCTTCAGGAATCACAAGAATAAGAGTGTCGAAAGGAAGAGTTCTTTTAAATAATCTTCTTTCCCAAAAGCTAAAACTTTCAAGATTACAATTATCTTTATGTAATGATCTTTCTAGAATCGTGTTTGATTGTCTCATCAAAGCGTTTAGGAAATTCCTATCGATAACGTTGATCAAGCGCATCGACCAAAATTCTTAAAGCATTCAACGGGCAATACAATCACAAAATCATCTTTTATACGATAAATAAGTCTCTTAAAAAGTTTTCAGAATATTCTTTGCTCGTTTTAAGAGCAAAAATCAAATTGTACTTATAAATAAATCTTATGAAAAAGATTTGCAAAATTTTTAAATTTCTATTTCCATCCAAAATCCATAAATAAGAATGGTCTCATCGAAATATTCATAGAATATTCGGTTCATAAAATGGATGAAATAAGCTGGATAAACCGAATGACAAAATAAGTCATTCATAAGAATCATAACGAGTGCGGAATGCGGTAAGTGGAATGCTAACTTCCGCAACTCGTAGCAAATGAAAATCGGTGGTAACGGTCAAACTGAAAAGACCTTAGCACCACACAAAAGATTACTTATGTGATAATCCTAAGACAAGCTCAAAAATACCGGAAAAGTTTCACAAATTATTTGGATAAGAGAAATAACACTTTTCTCATCTTGAGGGCTTAAAGAATAGAATGATGCCATCAAGTTGGAATCAAAATCACAAAGAAAAATAGAAATCTGCTTAACAGATTAAAAATGTCGAAGACGAGTAGTCCACTCGAGAAAATAGGATATAGGCTTCATAATGATTAAGCCAATCCTATCGCACAAATCAATTCCGGAGCCTAAGCAAAAATATCGGCTCGGAAAGAAAAATCACATAAAATAATTTCGACATCAATAGAAAGCAAATTGAGCATTGTGGATCCATCCGGATTCACAACCCTCAAAGAAGTCTTCAATCCAAAAATGTTTAAAAAGAATCAACAAGTTCTTTTGATATAAAATAGTGAGATGAACTCATATCAACAAGAACTTGAAAAGGATAATCATAGAACAAACTTAATCAAGGATTGAATGAGAAATACCTTGACCAAGAGAAGTGTCACTAGGAGCCTTTAGCTTTCCCGCTCTCCTACTTTGAAGTTTAGGACATGTAGATAAGTAATGCCCCAATCCTTTACAATAGCGGCAATAAAGGGGTTTTGGGCACTTAATTACATAATGGTCCGTTGAACCACAGTTGTAGCATTGTTTACGACTAGAGGTAGGAGTCTTTGCTACCGAAGTTTCTTGTTCCCCTTCATTCTTGCTTAGGAGTATGGGGCGGGCAGAAATATGATGACCTGAATTTTTGCAATAACGACAAAAGAGTGGTTCCGGACACTCCTTTGCGTAGTGGTCCTCAGAGCCACAATTGTAGCATTCTCCACGATTAGGAATTGGAGTCCTTGCTACCGAAGCAGTTTTCTTCACTTTCTTATTCAGATTAGGGCTCTTGAACTTAATATGCCTCTTCTTGGAAATCCCAATATCACTATCATCCCCCTTACCAACCTCTTCATGTCGAAGAGTAATATCCACAAGCTGATTGAAAGGAACTTCAAGTTTCAACGGTAGAACCATTTCGGGGTTCTTACTCAAAGCATAGATAAACTCTTGATTCTTTACAAGATCCAAAAGTTGTTGGGCAGACATGAATGCGTCATCCAGAGAAGGGCTACTGGATTGACCAGCGCTAGGACAGCTAGAACTAACCATTTCTTCTTCTTTAAGAATGAAAGAAAGAAGAGGAAAAAGTTATTCTCAAAATAAATTTCAATCAAACTTGATTGATAAAACAAGAAATCATAAAGAAAATAGGATGAATCGGTACGAAGGCTCGAATTAAATCCTAAAGCACGACTCCTAAGATGGACTTAGGACGATGATCCTTGTTAAATTATTCTACATTGTTCTGAAGTTTGGCTCTGATACCAAGCTGTGACGCCCCAGCTCTATACCCACGCTAGCCAAGAACACTACGAAGTAATGCTGTCAACTAGCACGAAGAATAAGGCTGTTGAGGAGCGACCATCCATGTAATTTCTTTGTGCGAGCACCGATATGTCAGATAGTAAAAATATAACTTTTAATCTCAAGAGGAAATCTGAAATACAGATACAAACTCAAATCTATCACACAGTGGCTATATAAAATCTTCGGAAACAAATATAGAAATAAACGTAACACAAATTAGTCACAGACAGTCATATCACAAAGGCGGAAATAAATATGAATATTACACATAAAAGTGTATATCAGAGTAGTGGTCAATTAAGATCCACAATAACACAAATAATAGCAACATGTGCTATACAAATGAATACATCAATGAGTCAATATCTCAAGAGTATACAACAAAAACTACTAATCTAAGTAGTTAGCAAAAAGTCAGAGTAATGGATCCCTGGAGAGAAGTCAAGCAGAAGCACCTGTAACATCTCGGTCTGACCCAAGTATTATTTATAAGAAAATAATAAACGGATCAGTCTAGCTATAAATATCAGACGACATGATATAGAATAAGAGATATGGAATAAACATATAATATCCATAATGGCATACTACTATAAGTATGTAAATGATAATCAACAAACGATTGATCAATATCACAAGAATCTTCTCAAAGATCCAAAAAGGGTATCATACCCAAAACTTGTATTCACAACAAGTTAATGACACACGAATTCACCAATGCACAAAAATTGATAAATCATATCAATGAAAATCACTAAAATTGGTAAAGCATAAATTCTATAATTCAACACACGAAATCCAGAAATCATAAAAAGGGGGAGGCCTATCACACGAACGGGAGCATGAAAACTCACCAACAGCTGTAACACACGAACGAGATGCTATCTCATGGTAGCTAGCCATTAAATTTTTGACACACGAACGGCCCGAAGACCATGGGGCGCTACCCTACATGTGTGAGTCGAAATCACACAGAAACGGGGTCTAGTCTCCCTCGCAGACAAAGAGACATCGCACAATTGCTAGTCTAAATCACAAAAATGACCGTCAATGATCATCAAGAAGTGTCAATTACACTAAGTTAGTAAATATAAAAGTTTAGCTTCATGTCCCATAACCACTTGCTTAACTCAAATATTTACAAACAAACTGTAGGTTTCCACTAGAAAATTGTCACAAGAGATTCAATCGAACAAGTCCAAGAATTAACCGAACAAGTAAACACAAGCGTTTCATACAACATGTTTTACTAAGCTGTTTAATTAGATTTCTCATACGAGTGAGGTAAAGGTTTGTATATACTAATAGATTGGAAAACGGTTTAAGAAACGAGCTTTGTAATAAAATAGTGTTGAAATCATTTGAAGAAAGCGTTTTGATATTTATTACTAGTATAGAAAACCTTTATATTTTCAAAGTGACAAATCACAATGAAGATTGTAGAAACAATCAATTACAAAAATTCACCTTCGAAGATGTGAATAAATTCCAAGGAAATCGATAAAGAATCCATTGAAATGGATATTCCAAAAATCCCTAAAAAGGAGTCATCAAAGTCATAATAAACGATAACAACAAATAGGAAACAACACGAATCGATTAAAGTTGGAACTTCAAACACATAGGAAATATAGGCTAATCTGGCAAATAGTAGCAGGTCGGTCGACCGAGCTCTGTGGTCGGTCGACCGGACCCTGTAACCTGCACCTCCAACAGAGTCAGCGGAATGCTCTGTGTAACAGGTCGGTCGACCGAGCTCTGTAGTCGGTCGGCCGAACCTATAGCCAGCATCCCTAAACAGAACTGGGAAGTACTCGGCATAGCAAGTCGGTCGACCGAGCTCTGTAGTCGGTCGGTCGGACCTGTAGCCAGCATCCCCCAAGTACGTCAAATGGATGCCAATTCCATCCAAATTGAAATCGGTCTAGCATCGGCACTAAGGGTTTACGTCCATCGACTACCCGGCAATATAAGCTCTACGATTCATCACCAAAAACATGATCAAAACATCAAAGTTAGGATTTTTAAAGAATTGGACTCAAAACACTAAAAATTTGGAATATTCACCAAATCAATCCAACCCAAAAGCAAATGCACAAGAATAAGTGTTAGGAATTCATACCTAACAATCGAAGAGAATTATAAGCATAGATGTCAGATTAAAAATCTCACCTTTAAACCCAAATCAATGAATGAGAAGCTTGAAGACAATGGAAGATCAACCACACTTCAATCTCAACACTAGAAGCTTGAATCTAAGCTTAAAAGAAGAACATTCCCTAAGTTAGGTTTAGGAAATTTCTGAAATCAAAGAGAGAATGAGTTGGAGAAGAAGAATGAGATGCTTACCAATGGGTTCTCTTGAGTTTGGAGCTAGAAGATGGATTTGCTAATGAAGACTAGGGCTTGGAGTTTTAGTTTCCTCTTCCACTCCTCCATTATTATGAAAGCTTGAGTATTAGGAAATGAGGAATGAAGTAAATGAAGGGGAGAGGGTTGGGACTGAATACATAAGTGGAGTTATTGGGCTCAGCCCAAACCAAAGCCCTAAGTAAAAAGTGGCAAAAATCAACTTCCTCCAAACATATCGAAGTTTATACTCAAAAAGGTCTCAAACGTCATTTTGAACTCGATGGGGGTGGTCTCAAGTCCCAATTCGACTGTTTGCAAAAAGTAGCTTTTCGGACCAAAATCCGATGAACGGTGAAATATTTAAATAAAATATTTTAATATAAAATCGATAAATATGCGGGTTGTTACACACAATTTCATTCATTTATTTAATGCTTACATTTCTATTATATTTAATTTATAGCAACATTTTAATTACACTTAAATTTATAACTTTATAACATCAATTCTTATAAATAAAGAATTTCATTAATTCATTTACTAAGGTTTACAATCATTTATTACTTACCTTCCTATTATATTAAATTAGTAGCATTCAAATTTATACTTAAGTTTATCGCACTACAACATCAATTCTTATTTATTGAAGAATTCCATTAATTACTTTCATTACCTCAAGTTAATTACTTGTATAATATCTATTACATTTTCTTATTAACATTTTCAACTTTTATATCTTTTGGTAAGTTATATATATGCTTTAAGAATTTAATTGAAAATTACACAATTTACTCATTTCCTTTAACTAAATTAATATTCAATAATCCTATCCTTTGTTTTATAGATTACAATTTCAAATTTCTTTTTATTTCATTTATAACCAAGCATTTAATCTCTTATTTTATTTAATTTCCAATTATTAGTTAACTTCTATTTCACTACCTTAAGTAAAACTATTAGTTAGCGGAAACTTAAGGATTAAATACCAGGTTTAATTTCAAATCATTTTAAAATAATAGATAAATATATACTAACAATTTATATATTCAATTATATTTAAAACAATTTAAAACTTATATAAATCTGCAGTAAAACTACTAAAGTGGCCTTCCCACTTCAAAACTAAAAAATGAAATTCGATGATGAGTGCACACATCACCGAAATTATTTTCCAGCGACAGAGAGGGAAGTACAAAACTTATTTCTTTTTCCAAATTTCTTTTAAAACCATTCTTTAGATTTATATTGAAATATTTATATCATAAAATACTTCTAAAATATTATTATTATATTCCAAATCATTTAAAACAAATTTTCAAAACCCCAGAATTTAAGTTCTAAATTTCCCATTTGACTTATTTTATTTTCAGTCTTATTTCATTGTTATTTAAAAATTTCATTACCTAACAACCAAATATATTACAACCAAATATAATCTTTTTAAAAATTTACTTTATATATAGAAAATATAATAGGCAAAATTATTTCATTCACCTATATTAAAAACAAATATTATGTCGGTCTATCATATTAAGTGTTTAGAAATTCCTATTGATGTCATAGCGTCTCATGCACCAAGAAGAATTTATAAATACAAAACGGAACAGATTAACAAAATATTAAAACCTTTTGTATAACACTAACAAATACGCTCTCGCATATATATATACTCAGCGACTCCCATAGGGTATTACTACCATATTAGTAAAGAGTTAGACCCCACAAAGCTAAAGTTTATAGCTAAACCTCGCTTTGATACCAACTGTAACGTCCTGCCTTTTCGCACGCTTTAAATCGACACACGTGCCAATTCAAACCATATAGAAGGGCGGATTGTTATGGGGTAAACAAGAAAAACAAGAAAGAATAAAAAACAAACAGAATCTCACAACGGAAGGATAAAATATAATAATCAAATATACAGTTTATAAAGCTGTTTACAAAAGCATTTGATTATATTTATATAATACATATCATAGTTACACAAACCAATAATAATGCAGCGGAACAGTATGAGTGTAGTGCAATAATATAAATAATAATAATACAAATCTTCGTCTTCTTCCCCCAGAGCTAAATCTTCAAATCCTGAAACGCTCGGACTGACCCGAGCGAATTGAAAAGACAAAACACTCGAGTCAGAACTAAAAGATCTTATGTGAGTTAAATTAACAGAAATAAATATGAGTGCAGTAACTCAAGAGATGCTTAGGATTTACATCTTCTAAGGATTCGTTAAACTATTTACTATGTAGTATATTTCGCCATTATAATAGTGTCTAATTTTAAAATAAACTTACTTTTAAATAGCGTTAACGCTTTACATTTTCCACCTTAACACATTTATATATTTCCATAGTCTATACAGTACTGTAATCTCCCCCGTACCGGGCATCGTCAGAGGGCACTCCGTAGGTATGGTACAAAACCAAAATCGTATAAGACGCGCTAGGGTAGGTGACACCGCACAACTAGTGTAACGATCCCGGATTTTAATTGAGTTTAAAATGATAATTAATTTAATTTTTGAATAAAAATTTATGAAATTAATTTGATAATTGTTATTTAATATCAGTTAAACTATGAATTACTGGAAAAATGTATTTAAATTTAATTTGGATTGGGATTTACAAATACTGTAAGGAAAAAAATAATAATAAAATACAACCAAGCTATACTTATAAAATAAGTAATTAAATATTTGATAATTTAAGTTGAAAATTAATATGTAAGTTAAATTAACTATTGAAGTTTGAAATAAATAAAATTAATAAACAAAAGCATAGCAAATAAAATACATTCACAAATAAACAACAAACCAGACCACAATTATAAACATATATGTACAAACAAACAAAATAGAATATATTTTCACATAAGTTAAGACTATAACCAATAACTAAAGAAAAACAAAAGTATGCAAGAGAAAAACATCTACAAACAAATCTAAGTACATACAAAAATAGGATTACATGTAGGCTAAGAAGGAAACATAGCATTAAATACAATCTATTCCCAAGCACACATGGAAATCATTTCAGCCGAAATGTGTCAAGAATCATTTCAGCCTTCAAAAAATAAAAAAATAAAAATAAAAAAAATCTTTCTGGTCAAAGAAAGTAGGCTAGAGGAAAAAGAAAAAAAGTATAAACAAGACAAGCTAATAAATGCAAACAAGACAATCTGCATAATTAAGAACAAAGCAAAGCAAAAATATATTCAAAAGAAACAAGACATAAGACATATATGTAGGCTTGCATAAGAAGATAGTCATGTATACATTCAAAACGAAAAATTTGATAAGCATGAAAACTGGGAAAAAGGACAAACATAATAAATGCTAATATCTTTAGCACACCATAATATATTCACCAGCAAAGCAATAAATGCTATATCCTCTAGCACACAAGAATAGATATCAGCCGAGTAAAAAGGATTTGAGTTGTCTTCACCATGCCTAGTATTGTACAAGTAACATCACCTGTACAATTTTTATTGATATCAGCCTTTCCATTTCATTTCTATCAAAACTAAGCAAAGAAACTGAAGTGATACCATCTTAAAACTCAAACAAAAAAACCTTAAAAACAACTCAATGTAAACAACAATCTACTTCAAGATTCAAACTAGAGGGGTTCCAGCTTAAAAATTTCAAACCTGTTCAATGTATTGGAAGAGCTCTGTTTCATTTCTTCTCAAATTACTGTTAGTAACATCACCTTTCTAAAAACTTAAATATCTGAATTAGTTGCTTACATATTTCTGAAAATGGGTAGGTGTTAATATAGAACAAATTTCCTATGTATGTATGTCAATGTTTAAATATATGCATGCCTATATAAATTGAGTTACTTCTGTTTTTGTTTCTCCCAGCTCAGATTTGCAAACAAGTCCCCAGTTCTTGATCAAGTTGTTGATATAACTTGGGCTTTTAATGAAATTGTTTGTTTTGTTAGAAAGTAAGTTTTAAAAAACTTAATTAAGTCAAAAATAAACTTGAATAGGTTCTGGAAATCAGTTTTTACATGCAACAAGAATAAAGTTGATAAAAAAATCAATTGTTATAAAATATTAATTCAAGCTGATAACTTGAAGCTTTAATAGAAAACAAGATTTTTAGAGCAGAAATGAGAATTTTTAGTTTCATATTGGAAGAGCGTTTTGCAATTGAACAAAGTTTGCATTTTTCCCATTTTTGAGTCACTGAATCAATTATAAATGTTGAAAATTGTGTCGAAGCTAGTGTGAACCTTGTTGATCTTAGGAAAATTATCAAATAATTTTTCAATTGTGTATATCGTTGTATTGAAGCAACTTTAGGGTTCGAACTCGCTTTTTGGTCGCTGAGATTGGTGAAGCTTCCGCGACCTCTCTAGGAGACCGAGTGGTATGAAACTCAGGGAAAGGAAGCGTCAACGGCCAGGGAACGCGTGCTCGATGTCGCGTGACTTCAGGTGGTCGTAGCGCCGAGATTGGGACGATGACAGGTTTGGGAGGAAATGGTTCGAGCATTTCCAGGTTTCGAGTTTTATCTCGGTTTCGATTTCGAGCTGTGAGATGGAGATTTGATGCTTGCCTTGGGTTGTCAGGGTGGATACTGACTTGTCAGAGGCCGGAGGGAAGTTCGCCAGCGATCGGCGGTGCTGTGCACGTGCACGAGCACGTTGTTTGAATTTGGGCGTTTTATTTTGAGTTAGAGCTGATGTTTTTCGTGTGTGTCTCGAGGAAGACTTGAAACATTCCAGTGACAATCCAGGGGGAAACTTCATGTTAACTTTGATGTAAAACCGAGTAGGCTCGAGTAGTTTTAGTTTCAGGTTTTTGAACCTGACGACATTCTGTTTTGTTTTGAAATTTAAAACTAAATTTTAAATTTTATAAACCAAGGTTTAAATTGAGTGTTGAAACAAAGTGCAAACACAAATCCAAGTTCAGTTTTGAAAATGAAATAAAGTTTTATAAATTTAAATGTTAAAGTATGTTTTTAGAAGATGTGGAACAAAGAAAAAAGAATTTGGTTTTAACTCTTGAGATTTCTTTATTACAAAAATATTTTAACATGAGAAATTAAAAGTCAGAAATTATTTGGATTTTAAACTTATTAAAGATAAATTGGTAATTATTTTAAAACTTGAAATAAAATTTGAAATCTGAAAGAAAATTTGGGAAGAATGTTTCCAAACAAATTGTAAATAATAATTTAATCATAAGTATGAATGGGCTATACTAATAATAAAGATTTAATGATTAATAATTAAGTAAATTAAAATGAATAAATTATTCATTAAATTTTGTTTTTGATTTAGATTAATTAGATAAGTAATTAAAGAGTTAAAATAATTAATGAAAGGAATTATACATTTAAATATGTGAAGTTAGAAGAAAATTTGATTTTTTTTACTCTTCTAAATTTCTTTATAACAAAAGTATTTCTTTAACATGAGATTTAAAAGGTGTTGAAATTGGTTAAACTTTATTAAAAATAAATTTGTATTTATTCTAAAAGCTTGAAATTTAAATTGAAATTTGAAATCAATATTTCTAAACATATTGTAAGTAATAATTTAAACATAAATGTAAATAAGTTTTACTTTAAGTAATGAAGATTTAATGGCTTATAACTCATTAAAATTATTAAGGTGAGTAAGGTGGATAATTAATTAATTCGATTAGATTGCGATCTGGAATTAATTAATCACATAATTAAGACTGAAATTTAGATTAATCAATGAGATATAAATGGTTAATTAATTTATAATTAATGCTGATTGATCTAAGTCAATTACTTTAGAAAGTAATTTAAAGAATAATTAATAAAAGTTATTAACTAAGAATTATTAAACAATTAATTAATTAAGGAAATCAATTATAAATTGTTAATCACTTAATTAAAGTAATTAAGGAATTGATTGCTTATTGTAATTAATTGATTGTTAATTTGCCATAACCCGCAAATTTATTCATAGGAATTAATCTGATGTAAACCAATCAGATAATTAAATTTATCCTATTTATGGATGTTTAGATTGTATTGGATGTTGAATTATTTGATATCCCTGATATGTGATGCTTTGTTTTGATTTGAGCTGTGTGACTTATTTATCTGTGATATATATATATATCTGTGATCTGTGAATAAAAGATAAGCGTTATAGTTTATACCGCTTATCAACTATATTTTTATATTTTAATCTGTGATGATTGAATGATGTTGCACTATTGTGTTAAACCCCTAGACCACACTAATACACACACCAATATGGATTTCACGAGGAAATCGATTAAGTCACAGATTTTGAAATAGTTTTGAATTTGAAATTTAAATTCAAATGTTTTGGAAATGGATTTGGATTTAAAGTGAAAAGCTTTTGAAATGGCATTTCAAAGATGAAATTTATTTTGAATAACTTGATTAAGCTTTGGAATTTAAATAATTTAATTTAAATTTGAATTCAATATTTGAAATTGAATTCTATGATCTGGAAACTAGGGACTAAAGATGTTATACTAGTTTATATGGGTTAAACTATTTTAAAGGTACTGATTTGGAAATTTGAATTTAAATTCAAAGGCTTTAACTCGGGTAAATAAAAATTGGATCTTTCTGAAACGAAAACTATTTGTTTTCAAATAGTAAAAATCTTTCATATAGGAAGTGAACTTCCAAAATTGTGTTAAAAGGATATAAAGTTAAAAATGAAAATGATTTCCGAGTTATGGAAACGGTTTGAAAGATATAAGGTAAATCTTTAATTTAAAGATATTAAACGAGTTAATCCAATTGAAATGGAAGTTGTTTTGAAATCCGTAAATGGATCTTTGTGAAGCTGGGTGAACTTAGTGAAAAAAATCGTTTTGTTTAGAAGATTTGAAATGGTAATTCATTTAAACCATTTAAAAGGAAGTTTTAAATTATTAAGTTGTGACTTAATTGAAATCCCATATACATATGTTTTAAATGTTGCGCTCACTATTCGGTTTAGCCGGGAGAGGAACTTTGTGTCGTATAACCCATTCCGAATATGTGATACGTCGTTATGGATAGCATTTGAAGACAGGTGGTGAAGACCGGGTGTTTGCGAAAATGATAGGATGACCTATCGTTTGTCTCTGCACTGTGTTGCTTCGGTATAGAGATTCCCTAAGTGATGGGAAGTCCGATCGGGATTGTGAATACCCGGATTGCAAGGACTTCTTCGGAAGTGCCTTCGGTTCTGTTCGAACCCGGAATAGACTTGTATGGTTGTATGTCTGACACTACACTTTGAGATATAAAGCAGATTTCTTTCAAATACATTTCTATTGGTGGCAGAGAATTTATTCTCTTAGCTTAACACCCTTCTCTAAGACGTACGAGCTCAGAGGTTATGTAGTTGAAGGTTATCGGCTATATAGTCCCAATTTGGTAGTGTGGCATGCTGAGTGATGTTGTGTGTTGATGATCATTTGTTGATCATTCATTTGTGATCAGAGCATGGCTTTTGTATAAAGCGTGGCTTTGTGGACGAGACTGCATCAGGACCTCACACCCCGAAAATGGTCAAAACAGGAAAGATGCGGCAAGGTTATGAGGGTCGCGCCCTTTAGGGTGTGTCATTCCCTTCTGGTAAAGGGTGGTATTAGGTATGGAGCCCTGATATTTAACCTTTGTGGTTGCTCCAATCTCATTTACTGTGTGGTTGTTGCTTAGAAGCACCTCGGATAAAGGTCCCAAAGGATTGGGGAATGGCTTGCTCGAGTAGTAGTTACCTAGTTACAGAGGTAACCCGGCCTTGTGTTGGCAGAGATCCGGTTAGGTTCTCGGGACGTCCCGCCAGAGGCGATCCCATGTGGCAGTAGGAAGTTCCTTAGCCTGACCATTTGTTGGAAAGTCAAAAGAAACAATACGCGCCCTGTACGGTTTTAGTTGTATTACCTCTTATGGAATGTGGTGGTAACCTGCTATTGAACATGGTTGCTATAGTAGGCATAAGTGCGGAATGCCTATGCTGGCTAAGATTTATATTCTACTTTCGAAATGTTTTCTGCACTTTGCACTTATAATAATAATATCAAAGAAATTTGCGTATCAAGCATATTTGACTATCATAAGAAGAAAACTCCTCCAATTCTGCGTTTGCATTGTGTGTGTGGCGGGAGGTCTTATGGTAGTCTCATTTTCTAAAAAACATAGCGGATTTTCTTTTATAAATCTTGTCTTTATTTAAAAGATAAACTGTTTTTTTTGCTCACACCAGTCCCATGACTGATCCGGAGTTTATTGTTCCTTTCCTAAACTCTGGGTGCTCACTATTTTCCACACGAGCAGTCTAGAGTTGGGTTTTTCAGATAGTTAGGTTTAGTGGATTATCTAGAGCTAGTGCACTCTTTGGATATGGACGAGACTTGCTTGTCTTAGTGTATCGTGATGTTGGTTCGAGCTACTGCTGGAGTTCTATCTTGAAGACTATCTTAGAGTTATTTGTTCCGCTGCTAGTGTTATTTATTTTCTTTCCGCTGCTATTTTATTGTATCATATCTTTGATGTATATCGATATCTATTGTATTAGGATGTTGTATCAGATGTTGTATATTGATATTCATTATTTCTTCCGCTGTGTTATTTACTTAATGGTGTTATAAGCTCCGGCGCACCAGGTTCGACGTTTGGATCTTCGGCATTAGAATATGAGTGTCGTATTCGGTGCCGATTTTCGAAGGTCGAGTCAGGATCGTCACAATTTGGTATCAGAGCTAAGGTTGAACTTTAGCTCAGGAGTATAACACATTAAGTAGCTCATTAGAGATAGGGTGAAGTAAACCCTAGAATGAGTAATCCCTAAGATATCTGTTCAAATGTCTCAGTAAATTCTCTTACTATCCACAGATAGTGAGTATGAGTGCGAGAAGAGAACGAGATAGGGGACAGGGAAATACGACTATAATTGGTCAATACCCTGCAACAGTGGAAACAATCTTTCTCTATCAATTTTCTTTGATTCGTCTTTTCAAATTCTTTTTGATTTCTTCGTGATAGCTCCAGAAAGAAGTTTCGGTATGATGATGGCCCTACGAATCATTGTTGAAAATTCTTACTTCGTATCTTCATCGGTTTCTTAACAGTTTTTGATTTAAATCTTAATGAATATGAATTTGTTTGGAATTGGAAACTTTAAATAAATTGAAATTTTTTAAATTGAGTTACAATTTGATTAATTAATAGAATATGAAGGATAAATTGAATTATATTGATAAAACGATTTCGTTTAAAACCAAATTCGAAATTCTATTATAATTTCTTGGGTTGATCGAAGTCCGAAAAGGGACGAATTGGTACATATTTTGAGGTATTCCGACTTGAATTTGGAATCCATTCCTAGTATTTAAAAAACTTATAGAAGATTAAATCTATCTCTTTTGTCCAGCATCTCTTGTCAATTCTTCGATGGTTCCTGGTAAATACAGGGAGAAGATTTGATATATTTGTATGGGACATAAACTCCAAATAGGCCACAATTGTTTGTTTGGATGTATTGGTTGCTTTGTTTTCTTTGGTTGCTACGGTTGATAGATATACTTTGGTTTCTAAATAAAAAAAAATTGTGAAATTATACCCAAAAGTAGACAGATATGTGAATACAATTTGGGTCCAGATATATATTATGAATGGTTAGTTATCCTTCGAACTAATCAGTGCTTAGCATATTTCGTAGAATTTATGACCCGAGTATCCTGTGTAGTATTGAATGTGTTCGTTCTCATATTGTTGATATTCTGATTTGGTAAGCCAAATGCAGAATAAAAATATCTAGCTGATGTGGAAAGATATTTCTCCTTCATCTATCTTCGTTATCTCTCTCTGGCGAATTCTGAGGATGAAATTCCTTTTAAGGGGGGAAGTCTGTAACGATCCCGGATTTTAATTGAGTTTAAAATGATAATTAATTTAATTTTTGAATAAAAATTTGTGAAATTTATTTGATAATTGTTATTTAATATCAGTTAAACTATGAATTACTGGAAAAATGTATTTAAATTTAATTTGAATTGGGATTTACAAATATTGTAAGGAAAAAATAATAATAAAATACAACCAAGCTATACTTATAAAATAAGTAATTAAATATTTGATAATTTAAGTTGAAAATTAATATGTAAGTTAAATTAACTATTGAAGTTCGAAATAAATGAAATTAATAAACAAAAGCATAGAAAATAAAATACATTCACCTATAAACAACAAACCAGACCACAATTATAAACATATATGTACAAACAAACAAAATAGAATATATTTTCACATAAGTTAAGACTATAACCAATAACTAAAGAAAAAAAAAAGCATGCAAGAGAAAAACATCTACAAACAAATATAAGTACATACAAAAATAGGATTACATGTAGGTTAAGAAGGAAACAAAGCATTAAATACAATCTATTCTCAAGCACATATGGAAATCATTTCAGCCGAAATGTGTCAAGAATCATTTCAGCCTTCAAAAAATAAAAAATAAAAATAAAAAAAATCTTTCTGGTCAAAGTAAGTAGGCTAGAGGAAAAAGAAAAAAAGTATAAACAAGCCAAGCTAATAAATGCAAACAAGACAATTTGCATAATTAAGAACAAAGCAAAGCAAAAATATATTCAAAAGAAACAAGACATAAGACATATATGTAGGCTTGCATAAGAAGATAGTTATGTATACATTCAAAAAGAAAAATTTGATAAGCATGAAAACTGGGAAAAAGGACAAACATAATAAATGCTAATATCTTTAGCACACCATAATATATTCACCGCAAAGCAATTAATGCTATATCCTCTAGCACACAAGAATAGATATCAGCCGAGTAAAAAGGATTTGAGTTATCTTCACCATGCCTAGTATTGTACAAGTAACATCACCTGTATAATTTTTATTTATATCAGCCTTTCCATTTCATTTCTATCAAAACTAAGCAAAGAAACTGAAGTGATACTGTGACGACCGCCCATGACTCCCGCACCAAAACAATGGAATAGTGCGCTGAAAGGTGTGCAAGGCAGCCATGGACGATAGTCAGGGTAAAATAAAATCGCAGGATCTCTATCGTACAACTCACAGCGCATGGATAAAATACAATAGAGAAATATAATGTAGTGAAGCTCCATAGAACAAAACATCATCATATAAGCAACATAGCAGTTTTATACAATCATCTCAACAAATCCATACAACAAGACCTCACTACATAACGCTCAATCAAATACAGCAGCGGATACCCAGTACATATAAGAAAAATAATATGCATAGCCTCCTGCTCGTCTTCGTCATCATCAGCGGAGAACTCTAAGAACAGCACCTGCCACCTGCTACCTTGTCTGCTCATCCCAACATGGATGAACAGCCCAAGGTAATAAGAGGAGACATAAAACCTTGAGTCAGACAAAGTCTTAGTGAGCAGTAAATTAACTATCAAACACACCAAAAGAGCATAAGGGATAAAAGGAATAGGAACCAAACCATCCCACTCCACCTCTTTCTACAGTGATAGCCCCCAGACACACACTAAGGAGAAGCAAGCATAACATAGCAAGTAATTAAAGTAAAGCAATAATCACTCGAGTCAAGGACGATGTTTTCCAAATACAAACCCCCAAGGCCTAAACCAAGATCAGATAAGGACCCAGAAAACACCGCTCTTGAGACCGAATGATGATACAACCAAACATCCATGACTCTGGCTATCACTGTTATCATTGCCTTGATTTCACCGTTAGTTGAATGACCACCTGTCAAGAGCTAATGGTAACCCCGGTCTAGTCATAACTCCGCACGTCATCGTGACCCGTGCCTAAGCCGAACGCATCAGCCCAGAGTACTAGCACGTCATCATGACCCGTGCCTGGAACGTCATCGTGACCCGTTCCAACGTACCCTTGCTTTGAGTATGCTAGAACCTTCAACAACGATGAGATCTTAGCCTCCTAGTCATCCTCCTCGACGACTACTTCCATACTAGCTCAAGCGCCTCTCAAGCTAACCATTATCCACCCCAACCCGGACCGCATCACCGAGTTATAACTTTGCACGTCGTCATGACCCGTGCTTGGAACGTCTTTGTGACCCGTCCCATCACAACATATGCCTTGCCTCATCACATCATGGCAAGGTCCCTCATCTTGGAACGTCATCATGACCCGTCCCATCTCAACATAAGCCTTGCCTCATCATATCATAGCAAAGTCCCAACTCAATCATGCTTTGCCTTCTCGCATCATGGCAAGATCTCACATCCTCGAATCCATCCATATGAGCTTCCACATCCGCTTCATATGCTACAGGCAGCTTCCACCATTCAAGAGTCTTTCCACTTAGCTTTTGAATCATCTCGAACCATCTTGTTCCAAATCAACCATTAGCTAACTTGAAACAATCTAAATCAATCATCAATACAAACAATCAAGCATTCAAACAAGATCTAACAAGCAATATCCACAATAATGGAAATTTTGTAAATAAACGGGTAAAAGTCCAACATGCATGATTCATAGGTTTTTAGCATAGATCTATCAAATATAAAACATGGGTTTTGTCTCTAACACTTATTAAATGAACTTGCATAAATAAACATCTTCAAAAATGATGGATCTACATGCAGACTTTAGGAAGATGCGAGAAAACACTATCTTAAACACATAAACTAGCCACCAATCCCATATACTCCCTTGGATCCGCGTGAGAGATAACTACCACTCACCAAATCACCCAAACACTCAAAAAAAAACACGCTTCAGATCTGGACAGCGGAGATCAAGGCTCGATCCGGCAAAATCTCACTTCAATCGATGAAATCTAGCTCGAACGGATGAAGATCTTCAACTTGGGCACTTGGATCTTCGATCTCGATCTTCAATCTTGGATGGATGTTAGAATTAGATTGGAATGGAGAAAAGAAGATGAAGAAATGTTGTAGTCGAGTCTTCAAAATGGCAGCACTTCGTCGCTTCAAAAACCGGTGCCAAAAAGTGAGAAAAACCCCGCTATTTATAGGCTGAATTCCCCCTTATCTCGGCCGTTCCTAAGTCGCCGCCGACCTAACCCTGCCGACCTAACACCGCCGACCTAACCCTGCCGACCTAACAGCGCCGACCTAACCCTGCCGACTCAACCACCTAACTCGTGTACGACTCAGCTCTTGCCGACTTAATCCCATGGCCGACCTAACTACACGGCCGACCCTACGACTCATGCGACCTAACTCCTATACGACCTAACGCCTTCACAAACCCCACGACTTAGCCTAGTGCCGACCTAACATCTCCGACTTAACTTAGGTCGTCACCGACCTATCTACCCCAACCTCTTAATGACTTAACCCCCTAACGAGATAACACCCTGCCGACCCAAGCCCTTACCGACTCAAGACCCCACCGACTCAACTATCCACGACCTAAGCCCTAAGCCCCTTAAGCCGCTAACCCTTGAGTCGGTCACTATCTTAGGTCGGTCCATCCTATCTCGGTCATACTCTAAGTCGTCTATCCTTAAGTCGGTATCCCGGTAACTTTGCTAGCTCGGCAACACTTAACTCGGTCACTATGAGTCGGTCATATTCTTATGTCGCCTAAACTCCTTGAGTCGTAACTCCTATGACTCGGCCACTTCCTTAACTCAGCAAACCCCCTGAGTCGTAACTCGTACACGACTCATCCTTAACCCGGAGATCCTTAAGTCGGTCACAAATCTTATGAGGCTAACTCCTACTAGGTCGGTCCATCTCATGAGTCGGTTACGACTCAAGCCTTAACTCGGCTATGTTTATGAGTCGGTCACGACTCATCACTTCACTCGAGTTAACTTCTAAACGACTCAGGCTAGAAACAACACAAACAACGCTAATGACCTGCAAATTCTACGATTTATCGACACGTAAAATACGGGTCGTTACATTCTCTCCCCCTTAGGAATTTCGCCCCCGAAATTCCAAGCAAACAACAGCAATCACAATTCTTCCGCATGCCTACCATCCATAGCAATCAACAAACCATGCATCCAATTCTAGCCTAGCATGCAGAATTCTAAGACTTAGAACAAGCTACAAATTCATGAGATGTCACGACACTTTAGGGCCATACCTCGAAGAGTCCGGGATGAGCTGCCTTCATCCTCTCTTCCTCCTCCCATGTACAGTCGTTAACATCATCACTCCATTGTACCTTGAGCAACGTAATCGTCTTCCTCCTAAGCTGTTTCGTATCGGTTTCAACAATACGAAGCGGCTTACGAGGTCTCGTAACCACGGGATCAACCTCTAAGTCTTCACAGCTATCAGCAGAAACTACTGTAGTTGGGTCGTGCACATACTTCCGTAGATAAGATACATGAAAAACATTGTGCACACCCGCCATCTTTTCCGGTAACTCCACTCTATAAGCGAGCTTTCCAATTCGCTCGATAATCGGAAATGGCCCAACGAACCTCGGAGTCAATTTCCCTTTCTTCCCGAATCTAATAACATTCTTCAACGGAGAAATCTTCACAAAAACCATATCGCCCACGTCGAATTCCAAATCCTTTCGTCGATTATCCGCATAACTTCTCTGACGATCTTGGGCTGCCTTCATTCGTTGCCGAATGATCTCTATACAATCTGAAGTCTGTCGAATCATCTCTGGCCCAAGTATCAGCTTTTCTCCAGTTTCTATCCAACATGTCGGAGAGTTACACGGTCTTCCATATAATGCCTCATATGGTGCCATACCAATACTCGACTGATAACTGTTATTATAAGCAAACTCCACCAAATGAAGGTGATCTTCCCATGATCCTCCGAAGTCCAAAACACATGCTCTAAGAAGATCTTCCAAAACTCGGTTGACTCTCTCAGTCTGACCATCCGTTTGAGGGTGATAAGCTGTACTCAAACACAACTTGGTTCCCAAAACTTCCTGGAAGCTCTTCCAAAATTCACTAGTGAACAATGGATCTCGATCGCTCACTATACTCTTCGGAACACCATGGAATCGAACAATCCACTTCACATACAACTCAGCCAGCTTCGATGCAGTCCTAGTCGATCGAACAGGAATGAACCTTGCACTCTTGGTCAAACGATCTACAATGACCCAAATCCCTTCATTCCCTGTCCTGGTTCTAGGTAGACCATCAATAAAATCCATCGACACTTGCTCCCACTTCCACGTAGGAACTTCTAATGGCTGAAGTAATCCACTGGGCTTCTTCTGCTCAGCTTTCACCAACTGGCAATTCATACACTTGGAAATAAAATTTCCAACATCCTTCTTCATTCCTTTCCAGTAGTAAGCTCTCTTCATATCCCGATACATCTTATTTCCACCTGGATGAATTGTCAACCTCGAGTGATGACTTTCCCTCAGAACTTCATCTCTCAATCCATCAATATCGGGAACAACCAATCGTCCTTGCTTTCGAAGCCAACCCTCTCGATCGACCTCGAATCCCTTATCCTTCTCTGGTTCCAATCCAGATTCCAAATCACGGATAATCTTGACAAGCTTATCATCTTTCTTTTGGCTCTCGCCAATTCTTTCCACTAGAGTAGGCCTTATTGATAAGTTTGCCAACATCTCAGGTTCCAACTCGCATCTAGGCCTGAAATCAAACTCAGCCAAATACTCGAGACTCTTCCACTCCGAAAACATGGCTCCCAAACCTGCATGTCTTCGACTTAACGCATCAGCCACTGCGTTTCCTTTTCCCGGAGTATAGGCTATACCGAAATCATATGATGCTAGGAACTCTAGCCACCGTTGCTGTCGAAGATTCAAATCCTTTTGGGAGAACAGATACTTCAATGACTTATGATCTGTAAACAACTCAAATCGAACTCCCAATAGGTAATGTCTCCACATCTTCAAAGCAAACACAATCGCCGCTAACTCCAGATCATGAGTCGGATAATTCCTTTCATGCGGCTTCAGTTGTCGACTAGCATACGCAACAACTTTATCTCTCTGCATTAGCACTGCTCCAAGTCCAGTGCCACATGCATCGGTGTAAACCACCATCTCATCATTCCCACCAGGAATAGTCAAAACAGGAGCACTCGTCAGTCGCTCTTTCAGGATTACGAAAGCTTGCTCACACTTATCATCCCATCTGAACACTTGGTTCTTCTTCGTCAATCCTGTCAACGGTGCAGCTATCTTGGAAAAGTCTTTGATAAACCGACGATAATATCCTGCTAATCCAAGAAAACTTCTCACATCAGATGCATTCTTAGGTCTAACCCAATCCTGGATCGCTGCCACCTTAGCGGGATCAACCGCTATTCCATTTCCAGAGATAACATGGCCTAAGAACCTCACTTCACTCTTCCAGAAGTGACACTTCGAAAACTTAGCCTTCAGCTGATGTTTCCACAAAATTCCCAAAACAATCCTCAAGTGCGTCTTGTGCTCTTCCTCGGTTCTGGAGTAAACCAAAATATCATCCACGAACACAAGCACGAACTTATTCAACTGATCTCTGAACACTCTATTCATAAGATCCACAAAATATGCTGGCGCGTTAGTCAATCCAAACGGCATTACCAGCCACTCATAAAACCCGGATGGTGTCCTGAAAGCAGTCTTCGGCACACTATCCTTCGCCACTCTCAACTGGTGAAATCCCGTTGCCAAATCCATCTGAGAAAACACCTTAGCCTCGTGAAGCTGATCAAACAAGTCATCTATTCTCGGCAATGGATACTTGTTCTTCTTAGTCACCTTATTCAGCTCACGATAATCCACACACAACCTCAACGATCCATCCGCTTTGGTTGCGAACACAACTGGCGCACCCCATTCGGACACACTTCTCCGAATGAATCCTTTCTGCAAAAGGTCATCAACTTGCACCTTCAGCTCTTGCTGCTCCCTCGGTGCCATCCGCCTAAGAGGCATCACAACAGGTCTGGCTCCCTCAACTAGATCGATACGAAACTCGATCTCCCTATGCGGCGGCAACCCTTTGACTTCCTCAAAGACATTCTCAAACTCATTCACAATAGGCACCGATGACAGTCCATCCCGTGGAACAACTAGCGAATACATGAAGCTCATGAAGACGCCTTCTTCATGCTTACATCGTATCACAACCTTTCGCCCTTCCACATTCCCGACTGTCACCTCAAGCCTCTCACAATCAATCCTAGCCGCATACTTCCTAAGCCAGTCCATACCCAAAATAATTCCGAACCCCGCAAAGTTCAGAACAAAGCAATCACAAACAAACGAGCAATCATGACTCGACACAACTAGACCACGGCATATCATACACAAACATGACGAACCCCCCACTGGATTAGTCACAACCAATGGCCTATCAACAATATCCGGTTTCATACCTAACCGGCTTACCAAATCATCACAAACAAAAGAATGCGACGCTCCAGTATCAAACAACACTCTAACTGGAACACCACAAATAGAAAGAGTACCTTGAACCACCACACTCTTCCCCTTTTCTTCAGCAGTCGGAGCTTTTGAAGACGATGGAACAGCCCCCAAAGCATAGGCTTGCACAACCTGCCTATCTTTCCTTGGTTCTGGACAGTCCTTCTTAATGTGTCCCAGCTTATCACAGTTGTAACACTTCAACTGCACCTTCGGATTCTTGCAATCCCGAGAAAGATGACCCTTCTGACGGCAGTTATAACAAGTCACCTCGCCCTTTGGCTTCTTCTGACCATCCTTTCCCTTCTGTTGCTGCTGCTTCCTCTTCTTATTTCCACTCTGCTGTGGTTTAGATCCTTCCCTGGTTACAGCAACAACAGAACTTTCCCTAGGAAACAAACTCTCATGCCTCAGAGCTTTCTCCACCAGCTTCTCAAATGGATCGTCCAGATGATCCACTAACTGCCTTCCTAGATAAGCATCCAGACCAGTCACAAACTTTTCATTCTTCTGGTAGGGAGAATCAATGTACGATCTGGCATACTTGGACAAAGCTTCAAACTCAGAAATATACTCAAGAACTGGTCTCCCACCTTGCTTGAGCTCTACAAACCTCTTGAACAAAACAGACTTCTGAGCCGTAGAGATGAACTTGGCTTCAAATCTAACTTGGAATTGCTCCCAAGTAATCTCTTCTTCTGGGGTATCAATGGTGATAGAATTCCACCAATCAGCAGCTCTTCCCTGAAGCTGTCTCGATGCAAGCTTTCTCTTAGTTGCATCCTCAATCCCTAAGTCACCAAAGATCCTTCGACATGCATCAATCCATCTCTGCACCTCAATAGTCGACTCCGTCCCCAAGAAAGCTTTTCCTCCAAGAGAAGTATAATCCTTGCAAAGCTTAGCAAAATCCACCGGTCTTGGAGCTTGAACTTGAACTCCCACATCCACTGATGATCCTGAAGCTGGTATCCTTCTCATGATCGAAGTCATCATCGCTTCGAACATAGTTCCATAATCAACAGCTCCTTCATCAGCACGGCTTTCCCTTGCAGCTGGTCTCCCTCTTCGACTCATCCTTAGTATCTGTAATAAGAATGATTAGAACACCTTAAGAAACAACTGCATAAGGAGTTCAAATCCTTCTAGGCTACTATATTATATATAGTAATCACCCATCAAAATACAATTACGTCTCTCTTACGTAGTTACGTCAGCGAGCGTTGGCTAAAATCGATTAACCAAAGCTCTGATACCAAATGTGACGACCGCCCATGACTCCCGCACCAAAACAATGGAATAGTGCGCTGAAAGGTGTGCAAGGCAGCCATGGACGATAGTCAGGGTAAAATAAAATCGCAGGATCTCTATCGTACAACTCACAGCGCATGGATAAAATACAATAGAGAAATATAATGTAGTGAAGCTCCATAGAACAAAACATCATCATATAAGCAACATAGCAGTTTTATACAATCATCTCAACAAATCCATACAACAAGACCTCACTACATAACGCTCAATCAAATACAGCAGCGGATACCCAGTACATATAAGAAAAATAATATGCATAGCCTCCTGCTCGTCTTCGTCATCATCAGCGGAGAACTCTAAGAACAGCACCTGCCACCTGCTACCTTGTCTGCTCATCCCAACATGGATGAACAGCCCAAGGTAATAAGAGGAGACATAAAACCTTGAGTCAGACAAAGTCTTAGTGAGCAGTAAATTAACTATCAAACACACCAAAAGAGCATAAGGGATAAAAGGAATAGGAACCAAACCATCCCACTCCACCTCTTTCTACAGTGATAGCCCCCAGACACACACTAAGGAGAAGCAAGCATAACATAGCAAGTAATTAAAGTAAAGCAATAATCACTCGAGTCAAGGACGATGTTTTCCAAATACAAACCCCCAAGGCCTAAACCAAGATCAGATAAGGACCCAGAAAACACCGCTCTTGAGACCGAATGATGATACAACCAAACATCCATGACTCTGGCTATCACTGTTATCATTGCCTTGATTTCACCGTTAGTTGAATGACCACCTGTCAAGAGCTAATGGTAACCCCGGTCTAGTCATAACTCCGCACGTCATCGTGACCCGTGCCTAAGCCGAACGCATCAGCCCAGAGTACTAGCACGTCATCATGACCCGTGCCTGGAACGTCATCGTGACCCGTTCCAACGTACCCTTGCTTTGAGTATGCTAGAACCTTCAACAACGATGAGATCTTAGCCTCCTAGTCATCCTCCTCGACGACTACTTCCATACTAGCTCAAGCGCCTCTCAAGCTAACCATTATCCACCCCAACCCGGACCGCATCACCGAGTTATAACTTTGCACGTCGTCATGACCCGTGCTTGGAACGTCTTTGTGACCCGTCCCATCACAACATATGCCTTGCCTCATCACATCATGGCAAGGTCCCTCATCTTGGAACGTCATCATGACCCGTCCCATCTCAACATAAGCCTTGCCTCATCATATCATAGCAAAGTCCCAACTCAATCATGCTTTGCCTTCTCGCATCATGGCAAGATCTCACATCCTCGAATCCATCCATATGAGCTTCCACATCCGCTTCATATGCTACAGGCAGCTTCCACCATTCAAGAGTCTTTCCACTTAGCTTTTGAATCATCTCGAACCATCTTGTTCCAAATCAACCATTAGCTAACTTGAAACAATCTAAATCAATCATCAATACAAACAATCAAGCATTCAAACAAGATCTAACAAGCAATATCCACAATAATGGAAATTTTGTAAATAAACGGGTAAAAGTCCAACATGCATGATTCATAGGTTTTTAGCATAGATCTATCAAATATAAAACATGGGTTTTGTCTCTAACACTTATTAAATGAACTTGCATAAATAAACATCTTCAAAAATGATGGATCTACATGCAGACTTTAGGAAGATGCGAGAAAACACTATCTTAAACACATAAACTAGCCACCAATCCCATATACTCCCTTGGATCCGCGTGAGAGATAACTACCACTCACCAAATCACCCAAACACTCAAAAAAAAACACGCTTCAGATCTGGACAGCGGAGATCAAGGCTCGATCCGGCAAAATCTCACTTCAATCGATGAAATCTAGCTCGAACGGATGAAGATCTTCAACTTGGGCACTTGGATCTTCGATCTCGATCTTCAATCTTGGATGGATGTTAGAATTAGATTGGAATGGAGAAAAGAAGATGAAGAAATGTTGTAGTCGAGTCTTCAAAATGGCAGCACTTCGTCGCTTCAAAAACCGGTGCCAAAAAGTGAGAAAAACCCCGCTATTTATAGGCTGAATTCCCCCTTATCTCGGCCGTTCCTAAGTCGCCGCCGACCTAACCCTGCCGACCTAACACCGCCGACCTAACCCTGCCGACCTAACAGCGCCGACCTAACCCTGCCGACTCAACCACCTAACTCGTGTACGACTCAGCTCTTGCCGACTTAATCCCATGGCCGACCTAACTACACGGCCGACCCTACGACTCATGCGACCTAACTCCTATACGACCTAACGCCTTCACAAACCCCACGACTTAGCCTAGTGCCGACCTAACATCTCCGACTTAACTTAGGTCGTCACCGACCTATCTACCCCAACCTCTTAATGA
The DNA here is from genome assembly GCA_030765085.1 of Allium cepa. Classification (NCBI taxonomy): domain Eukaryota; kingdom Viridiplantae; phylum Streptophyta; class Magnoliopsida; order Asparagales; family Amaryllidaceae; genus Allium; species Allium cepa. The sequence goes on along the minus strand of CM060938.1, from coordinate 905,825,526 downwards.
CTTAACCCCCTAACGAGATAACACCCTGCCGACCCAAGCCCTTACCGACTCAAGACCCCACCGACTCAACTATCCACGACCTAAGCCCTAAGCCCCTTAAGCCGCTAACCCTTGAGTCGGTCACTATCTTAGGTCGGTCCATCCTATCTCGGTCATACTCTAAGTCGTCTATCCTTAAGTCGGTATCCCGGTAACTTTGCTAGCTCGGCAACACTTAACTCGGTCACTATGAGTCGGTCATATTCTTATGTCGCCTAAACTCCTTGAGTCGTAACTCCTATGACTCGGCCACTTCCTTAACTCAGCAAACCCCCTGAGTCGTAACTCGTACACGACTCATCCTTAACCCGGAGATCCTTAAGTCGGTCACAAATCTTATGAGGCTAACTCCTACTAGGTCGGTCCATCTCATGAGTCGGTTACGACTCAAGCCTTAACTCGGCTATGTTTATGAGTCGGTCACGACTCATCACTTCACTCGAGTTAACTTCTAAACGACTCAGGCTAGAAACAACACAAACAACGCTAATGACCTGCAAATTCTACGATTTATCGACACGTAAAATACGGGTCGTTACAGATACCATCTTAAAACTCAAACAACAAAACCTTAAAAACAACTCAATGTAAACAACAATTTACTTCAAGATTCAAACTAGAGGGGTTCTAGCTTAAAAATTTCAAACCTGTTCAACATATTGGAAGAGCTTTGTTTCGTTTCTTCTCAAATTACTGTGAGTAACATCACCTTTCTAAAAACTTAAATATCTGAATTGGTTGTTTACATATTTCTGAAAATGGGTAGGTGTTAATATAGAACAAATTTCCTTTGTATGTATGTCAATGTTTAAATATATGCATGCCTGTATAAATTGAGTTACTTCTGTTTTTGTTTCTCCTAGCTCAGATTTGCGAACAAGTCACCAGTTCTTGATCAAATTGTTGATTTAACTTGGGCTTTTAATGAAATTGTTTGTTTTGTTAGAAAGTAAGTTTTATAAAACTTAATTAAGTCAAAAATAAACTTGAATAGGTTCCGGAAATCAGGTTTTACAGGCAACAAGAATAAAGTTGATAAAAAAAATCAATTGTTATAAAATATTAATTCAAGTTGATAACTTGAATCCTTAATACAAAACAAGATTTTTAGAGCAGAAATGGGAATTTTTAGTTTCATATTGGAAGAGTGGTTTGCAATTGAACAAAGTTTGCATTTTTCCCATTTTTGAATCACTGAATCAATTATAATGTTGAAAATTGTGTCGAAGCTAGTGTGAACCTTATTGATCTTAGGAAAATTATCAAATAATTTTTCAATTGTGTATATCGTTGTATTGAAGCAACTTTAGGGTTCAAACTCGCTTTTTGGTCGCTGAGATTGGTGAAGCTGCCGCGACCTCTCTAGGAGACCGAGTGGTATGAAACTCAGGGAAAGGAAGCGTCAACGGCCAGGGAACGCGTGCTCGAAGTCGCGTGACTTCAGGTGGTCGGAGCGCCGAGATTAGGACGATGACAGGTTTGGGAGGAAATGGTTCGAGCGTTTCCAGGTTTCGAGTTTTATCTCGGTTTTGATTTCGAGCTATGAGATGGAGATTTGATGCTTGCGTTGGGTTGTCAAGGTGGATGCTGACTTGTCAGAGGCCGGAGGGAAGTTCGCCAGCGATCGGCGGTGCTGTGCACGTGCACGAGCACGTTGTTTGAATTTGGGCATTTTGTTTTGAATTGGAGCTGATGTTTTTCGTGTGTGTCTCGAGGAAGACTCGAAACATTCCAGTGACAATCCGGGGAAACTTCATGTTAACTTCGATGTAAAACCGAGTAGGCTCGAGTAGTTTTAGTTTTAGGTTTTTGAACCTGACGGCATTCTGTTTTGTTTTGAAATTTAAAACTAAATTTTAAATTTTACAAACCAAGGTTTAAATTGAGTGTTAAACAAAATGCAAACACAAATCCAAGTTCAGTTTTGAAAATGAAATAAAGTTTTATAAATTTAAATGTTAAAGTATGTTTTTAGAAGATGTGGAACAAAGAAAAAAGAATTTGGTTTTAACTCTTGAGATTTCTTTATTACAAAAATATTTTAACATGAGAAATTAAAAGTCAGAAATTATTTGGATTTTAAACTTATTAAAGATAAATTGGTAATTATTTTAAAACTTGAAATAAAATTTGAAATCTGAAAGAAAATTTGGGAACAATGTTTCCAAACACATTGTAAATAATAATTTAATCATAAGTATAAATGGGCTATACTAATAATAAATATTTAATGATTAATAATTAATTAAATTAAAATGAATAAATTATTCATTAAATTTTGTTTTTGATTTAGATTAATTAGATAAGTAATTAAAGAGTTAAAATAATTAATGAAAGGAATTATACATTTAAATATGTGAAGTTAGAAGAAAATTTGATTTTTTTTTACTCTTCTAAATTTCTTTATAACAAAAGTATTTCTTTAACATGAGATTTAAAAGGTGTTGAAGTTGTCTAAACTTTATTAATAATAAATTTGTATTTATTCTAAAAGCTTGAAATTTAAATTGAAATTTGAAATCAATATTTCTAAACATATTGTATGTAATAATTTAAACGTAAATGTAAATAAGTATTACTTTAAGTAATGAAGATTTAATGGCTTATAACTCATTAAAATTATTAAGGTGAGTAAGGTGGATAATTAATTAATTCAATTAGATTGCGATTTGGAATTAATTAATCACATAATTAAGATTGAAATTAGGATTAATCAAAGTGATATAAATGGTTAATTAATTTATAATTAATGTTGATTGTTCTAAGTCAATTACTTTAGTAAGTAATTTAAAGAATAGTTAGTAAAAGTTATTAACTAAGAATTATTAAACAATTAATTAATTAAGGAAATCAATTATAAATTGTTAATCACTTAATTAAAGTAATCAAGGAATTGATTGCTTATTGTAATTAATTGATTGTTAATTTGCCATAACCGACAAATTTATTCATAGGAATTAATCTGATGTAAACCAATCAGATAATTAAATTTATCCTATTTATGGGTGTTTAGATTGTATTGGATGTTGAATTATTTGATATCCCTGATATGTGATGCTTTGTTTTGATTTGAGCTGTGTGACTTATTTATCTGTGATATATATATATATATCTGTGATCTGTGAATAAAAGATAAGCGTTATAGTTTATACCGCTTATCAACTATATTTTTATATTTTAATCTGTGATGATTGAATGATGTTGCACTATTGTGTTAAACCCCTAGACCACACTTATACAAACACCAATATGGATTTCACGAGGAAATCGATTAAGTCACAGATTTTGAAATAGTTTTGAATTTGAAATTTAAATTCAAATGTTTTGCAAATGGATTTGGATTTAAAGTGAAAAGCTTTTGAAATGGCATTTCAAAGATGAAATTTATTTTGAATAACTTGATTAAGCTTTGGAATTTAAATAATTTAATTTGAATTTGAATTCAATATTTGAAATTGAATTCTATGATCTGGAAACTAGGGACTAAAGATGTTATACCAGTTTATATGGGTTAAACTATTTTAAAGGCACTGATTTGGAAATTTGAATTTAAATTCAAAGGCTTTAACTCGGGTAAATAAAAATTGGATCTTTCTGAAATGAAAACAAATTGTTTTCAAATAATAAAAATCTTTCATATAGGAAGTGAACTTCCAAAATTGTGTTAAAACGATATCAAGTTAAAAATGAAAATGATTTCCAAGTTATGGAAACGGTTTGAAAGATATAAGTTAAATCTTTAATTTAAAGATATTAAACGAGTTAATCCAATTGAAATGGATGTAGTTTTGAAATCCGTAAATGGATCTTTGTGAAGCTGGGTGAACTTAGTGAAATAAATCTTTTTGTTTAGAAGATTTGAAATGGTAATTCGTTTAAACCATATAAAAGGAAGTTTTAAATTATTAAGTTGTGACTTAATTGAAATCCCATATCCATATGTTTTAAATGTTGCGCTCACTATTCGGTTTAGCCGGGAGAGGACCTTTGTGTCGTATAACCCATTCCGAATATGTGATACGTCGTTATGGATAGCATTTGAAGACAGGTGGTGAAGACTGGGTGTTTGCGAAAATGATAGGATGACCTATCGATTGTCTCTGCACTGAGTTGCTCCGGTATAGAGATTCCCTAAGTGATGGGAAGTCCGATCGGGATTGTGAATACCCGGATTGCAAGGACTTCTTCGGAAGTGCCTACGGTTCTGTTCGAACCCGGAAAAGATTTGTATGGTTGTATGTCTGACACTACACTTTGAGATATAAAGCAGATTTCTTTCAAATACATTTCTATTGGTGGCGGAGAGTTTATTCTCTTAGCTTAACACCCTTCTCTGAGACGTACGAGCTCAGAGGTTATGTAGTTGAAGGTTATCAGCTATATACTCCCAATTTGGTAGTGTGGCATGCTGAGTGCTGTTGTGTGTTGATGATCATTTGTTGATCATTCATTTGTGATCAGAGCATGGCTTTTGTATAAAGCGTGGTTTTGTGGACGAGACTGCATCAGGACCTCACACCCCGGAAATGGTCAAAACAGGAAAGATGCGGCAAGGTTATGAGGGTCGCGCCCTTTAGGGTGTGTCATTCCCTTCTGGTAAAGGGTGGTATTAGGTATGGAGCCCTGATATTTAACCTACGTGGTTGCTCCAATCTCATTTACTGTGTGGTTGTTGCTTAGAGGCGCCTCGGATAAAGGTCCCAAAGGACAGGGGATGGGCTTGCTCGAGTAGTAGTTACCTAGTTACAGAGGTAACCCAGCCTTGTGTTGGCAGAGATCCGGTTAGGTTCTCAGGACGTCCCGCCAGAGGCGATCCCATGTGGCAGTAGGAAGTTCCTTAGCCTGACCATTTGATGGAAAATCCAAAGAAACAATACGCGCCCTGTACTGTTTTAGTTGTATTACCCGCCATGGAATGTGGTGGAAACCTGCTATTGAACATGGTAGCTATAGTAGGCATAAGCGCGGAAAGCCTATGCTGGCTAAGATTTATATTCTACTTTCGAAATGTTTTCTGCACTTTGCACTTATAATAATAATATCAAAGAAATTTGCTTATCAAGCATGTTTGACTATCATAAGAAGAAATCTCCTCCAATTCTGCATTTGCATTGTGTTTGTGGCGGGAGGTCTTATGGTAGTCTCATTTTCTAAAAAACATTGCGGGTTTTCTTTTATAAATCTTGTCTTTATTTAAAAGATAAACTATTTTTGTTGCTCACACCAGTCCCATGACTGATCCAGAGTTTATTGTTCCTTTCCTAAACTCTGGGTGCTCACCATTTTCCACACGAGCAGTCTAGAGTTGGGTTTTTCAGATAGTTAGGTTTAGTGGATTATCTGGAGCTAGTGCACTCTTTGAATATGGACGAGACTTGCTTGTCTTAGTGTATCGTGATGTTGGTTCGAGCTGCTGCTGGAGTTCTCTCTTGAAGACTATCTTAGAGTTATTTGTTCCGCTGCTAGTGTTATTTATTTTCTTTCCGCTGCTATTTTATTGTATCATATCTTTGATGTATATCGATATCTATTGTATCATCTGTTGTATCAGGATGTTGTATCAGATGTTGTATATTGATATTCATTATTTCTTCCGCTGTGTTGTTTACTTAATGGTGTTATAAGCTCCGGCGCACCAGGTTCGACGTTTGGATCTTCGGCATTAGAATATGAGTGTCGTATTCGGTGCCGATTTTCGAAGGGCGAGTCAGGATGGTCATAACTAGGCAATGCCGGGGTAGATATGCCAATTACGCTTCCGGGTCGGCGGAAACGCGTAGCCGCAGCTACCGCCCACCTCGAACAAACTCCCCAAATCAATGAAATTAAAAGTGAAGGTGGCCACCGAATCAATCCAAAGTCAGAGTATAATATCGAAGGGAAGTGTCCGATCAAAGGTGCTACCTCATTTACCCGTCGATCGCTCCTGTTTTAGCCACCTTATGCCAACTCACGGCAGTTAAGTCCACATATTTACCTCAAAGGAAATGCCGCCACCATCCTACTTCATTCTGTAATCTCCACAGCATACACGGTTGTTAAAGTGGTTTTCGGGGTTGGCAGATAGTATGACAACTTCCGATCCCGGTCTCTTCATCAACCAATCATTAATATAACACCGCGGTTATTTCAAAATAATTTATACTTTAAAACTAGAATATAATATCTCTTTCAAACCATATAAATACGATATCATTTATATTTTTTTATAAAACCCCAAATCAATATGATATCATTTTTATATTATAAATATCCCTTTCCCAAAATCATAATATTTTCAAATATGTTGTAACATCCTGCCTTTTCGCACACTTTAAACCGACACACATGATGATTCAAACCATACGGAAGGGCGGATTGTTATGGGTTAAATAAGAAAACAGAGAAGAAGTAAAATAAAACAGAATCTCACAGCGGAGGGATAAAATATAATAATAAAATATACAGTTTATATAACTGTTTACAAAACATTTGCTTCTTCTTTATATAAAAATTTTCAGAGTTCACATACCAAATTTTCAATGTAGCGGAACAGTGTGTAGTGCACTAGTATAAATAATAATAATACAAATCTTCGTCTTCTTCCTCCAAAGCTAAATCTTCAAATCCTGAAACGCTCGGACTGACACGAGCGAATTTGAAACGACAAAAACACTCGAGTCAGAACTAAAAGATCTTATGTAAGTTAAATCAACAGAATAAATATGAGTACAATAACTCAAAAGATGTTCGGGATTTACATCTCTTAAGGATCCGTTAAACTATTTACTATGTAGTATGTTGCGCTACTATAGTAGTGTTTATTCATAAAATAAACTTACTTTTAAATAGCGTTAAGGGGTTACCCATATAGCCCTTAACACAGAATATATTCCCATAGTCTATACAGTACCGTAATCTCCCCCGTACTGGGCGTCGTCAGAGGGCACTCCATAGGTATGGTACAAAACAAAAATCGTATAAGGCGCGCTAGGGTAGGTGACACGGCACAACTAGGCAATGCCAGGGTAGATATACCAATTACGCTTCCGGGCCGATGGTAACGCGTAGCCGCAGCTACCGCCCACCTCGAACAAACTCCCCAAAAATCAAAGTAAAAGTGGCCACTTAATCAATCCAAAGTCAAAGTATAATATCGAAGAGGAGTGTACGATCAGAGGAATGACCTCATTAACCCGTCGATCGCTCCTGTTTTAGCCAACTTATGCCAACTCACGGGAGTTGGGTCCACGTATTTACCTTACAGGCAACGTCGCCACCAACCTACTTCATTCTGGAATCTCCACCGCGTACACGGTTAGTCAAAGTGGTTTTCGGTATCGACAGAGAGTATGTCCATATCCGATCCCGGTTTCTTTGCCAACCCATCGTTATTATAACACCGTGGTCATTTAAAAATAGTTTATACTTTAAAACCAGAATAAAAAATTTTCCATTTCAAAACTATGAATACGATATCATTTTAAAAACCCAAAACAATATGATATCATTTATCCAAATATAATTCTTTCCAAAATCATACTGCTTTAAAATTTATAATATCTGGAAACCAACATTTGAATTATACTTTCAAAGCATAATATTTTGAAATTCATAAATTTTAAAACCATAACCTCTAAACTTAAATGGTTTGGATATTCAACGGTACATAAAATAAATGGTGTAACTTTATGGTTACTTTGTAAAGAAAATAATTCCCATGGCTTTACAAATATAGTTCTTTATTTAAAGTCTAAACCATAACTTAAATATCACTTTTTAGTTCCAAAACCACTTAAATTTCTATACACAAATATCCATTTGGAGTATTAATATTTCAAAACTAAAGTTGGAATTTATTCTTTCAACAAATTAAATGCTCTATTATTAGTCTTGAATATTCACATAAAATCCATAAATAAAACTCCAATTTCTAGCAATTTAATATTTTCTTCAATTTAATTTATACTAAAATATTCATTTTAAGTTATCTTGGAAAAATCCCATTATGAATATCATATCTTAAAATTTCCAACTTAAATATATAATATAAATTATCAATTCCATTTTCTCAATTTTTCCATTTTTATTTAAGAGATTTATACACAGTTTAAATTCAAATTTCTAACTTCATATGTATATATATATAGAAGAAAAACATCAAAATTAAAAATTATTATAAACCGTATTCCATCCAAACCATAGAAATCACTTTAAAATAATTTATATATATAGACCCCGGTGCCTGTATAAATTTTTTTATCCTATGGTCAAGTGATACGGATATTTATCATTTCAATCCGCAATTTAAAAATAAAATATTGCGGTTTTATATCATTTCAAACCACAATCCCGAATGAAATGAAAAATGCATGATAACTTGCAGTTTAATGATATAAAATAAAACATCCATTCATCCATCATCAATCATCAACCAAAATTATTCCAAACATCATCAGTTTAAACAAACATCAATATATGGCATATACAAGATAACGGGAAATAATTGACAGTTATTAACTAACATTTTATATTCGATTAAATTTATAACTGTTTAACTATCCGTTTATATGCCCATAAATAAATTCTAACTGTCAATTTATATGCAATAAATAAAATAAATTAACAGTTAAAATAAATAAATGCGATTTAACATATATGATGAATAAAACATGCCAAACAGTCATAAATAAATTTCTACTCATACCTAAAATGAATTTAACAAACATAAAAACTTTTAGAAGTTCTGAGTGGGTTAAAACACTCACCTTTTGAATTTAAATCGAATTTAAATCCGATTTAAACCCAAAAATTTCGACGATCTCCAAATCTGTCCAAACCAGCGTCATCAGATCTGGAATTTTAATACGATCCTAACAAAAAAAATCTCGCATGAATCGGAGTTCGTATGACGAAGTTACATGTGTTGAATCGTTTGAAAACAAAATTAAATTTAATTAAACAAAACAACTCACAACAAAATTATGCCACATCACTCTACTCCCACGTGAAAAGGTTTCCAGGCCGTGTCATCAAATCCACGCAACAACAATCGTTTCCACACGCGAGACCAAACTGCACGAAACCCCCACTCGTTCACGTCGCTGGCCATCTCGGCACCACCACGCAGCCTCGTCATCGTCCCTGCTTCCTCCGGCCGGCCTCCCTGGCCCCCACCTCCCCCGAGCCTCTCCGTTGCCAAAAATGCTGAGCCGCCGCCTCCTCTTAGGGTTTTGCCGAAACCCTAATTGAATTATGCGAACAATCCAACCGTCAACTTCAACAACGAACAACACAGATCTAACCCCCTCAGTCCCCTCTGCAAAACCCAGAAAGGGTTTCTCGATCCGACGAACTTTGTTACGGCGATGATGAGAGGCCAAAAATGATTTGAATTTTACTGGATGAACGATAGCTCCAATCGAAAAACAAATCATACCAGCAGATTACGAACACTGAGAACTATGACATATATTTTTGTGGAATTTTTCTGGAGAGTTTGAATTTTCATTGAAATTTTGAATTGTAGATAGATCTAGGTTTTGCAACCATTGAGGAAGAGAAAGAGATGAAGAAAATGAACGTACAGACAAATGATAGAAGATGGAGACTAGGGTTTATCACAGCATATATATAGACAAATAGAAGAAGGCTAGGGGGCACGAATTACGAACGTGCTAAACGGTAGTTGGCCCAAAAAGCCCGTTCTGACCCCGGAATGAAATTTATTAAACCCATATATCCAAATAGGTATTTTAAAATATCCTAAACACGATGGAAAAAGTTTCACGTCCAAATTCAATCGTATGAAGAAGTTATGCCGAAAACAAAATTTCCAAATTGATTTCAAATTGATTTCAAATTGATTTTAATTAAATCGATTTCAAGGCGTTTCGCGTCCGTACGATCAAACGACAGGTCCGATCGATACGAAACTTGAAACCCTATAATAATTCACCGATACAGATCCAATGAAACTGGTTTCGTCGAAATCCGAGTCCGTGGCCAAAATGGCTATTTTTATATTCATTAAATAAATTAAAATAAATTATAAAAATCCAATTTTATATCTAAATTCTAAAATTGGCCAAATTTTATCGCTTATATTTTTCATAAACAATTTAAATGATTTAACACGTTTAGATGTGAATTAAAAGTTGATAAGTCTATAAATTTCAGTGTTAATTCTCTACTTCCTTACATTTAGAAATTATAAATTTAATTCTCAAAACCCATTTATTTGATTTTCAACTTTTATATTCTCACCTTTTCCAAAATAAGGATGCCACTAGCATTGGTTCATGATTTCACATTACTATCCTCAAAGTCCAATTTAATTTCAATAACATAATAATTTAAACGTTTAATTCCATTTTATTATGCAATAAAAGCAATTGTTGAATTTGATACTCAAATAAATTTATAAATCTTGCTTTATACAAATCTATATTAACAAAGGTCCAATTATAAATAGAATTAGCATTAACTTCATCTTATAGTATTAACTACTCCAATTACACAACAAATCTACGCTAACTGCACGATTTAAGTCAATTAATTGAAATTAAGTCTACATTAAATGTTATAAAATTATAAATTGGAACCTCGATAAATTTGTTCATTGATTTAGACTCTTTCTACACAGTAAATAGACATTTTTATGTGTATACATAACCTTTTGAATTATAATACACTTCATTAGTGCAGGCTTCATTTCTTATAAATTCTCTTTTTATTAACTAGAACACATTAACACAACAAAATAATTAATTTAGATTTATTTTAATCGATTGACATTCTTAACTTAACATACTCAAAATGGTTAACCTAAATAATTGTTACCCTTTCACATTCAAATTCACTTACAACCATCATTACAACAATGTTGCCATAGATTTAGATTTAATTAAATTAGATAAATGGGTAAAGTTTTGTAATTATCATTAATGCCAAATATATATGCATTAATTACTACTTATTATTATGAATTCGTTTATTAATTTACTAGTTGCCTTTGTCTTCTAATTTCCTTTTTACTACCAAACTTTCTATTTAGTTATAGTTTATCAATATATATATACCTAGGCAAATCAAGTTCTTGTCTTTTTTTGTTATTTCAATTAAATCGGGTATGCGCCAATAAATTGTTTATTAACTTATTCTTACAAAATTATTTACATACATTCAGTTCCAAATTATATAGAATTAAATTCTAATTACTTACCACGTAATCCACCAATTATATATTCTATGCAAACATGCATTTAAATCTTTTATTTAAATAAATTTATTCAATGTTGACATCTACTAAATAAAATTTATTTTCATTTATATAGTTGCAATTCAATTCAGTTATTATTTCATTAATACTAATTCCAGTTTATATCTTCCAGTATAAATTTCACAAACCAATTTAATCAACAATCATAACTTATAACCACAACCGCCAATTCACGTTATTTCAATCTATTGCCATATAAACATTTAAATATGTTAACCTTAAATTTCAATTACTATATCTAATTCCTACGTTTACTCAAAAAAAAAACTTAAGACTTTTATTTCATTCTAAATTAGATTAGAAATCATATTAAATTAACTCATTTAATATCATCGAATTTAACGGGTCGTTACACTCTCCCCCACTCAAAACTTTTCGTCCCCGCAAAGGAAAAAGAAGGGAGAAGGAAGAATTCAATAAACAGTACATCTTATTTCAAAATATTAAATTATAAACAATAATTTACTAAATTTATTACTGATTCATAATCATTATATCCTTATATACTTAAATAATTAGAGTTTGGAAACATTTTCAACAAAATTCTAAGACCAAAATTTTCGAAAATTTTTGGCAGAGTCTCCTTTGTACGGAGAGGCTCGGGAGAATATAATACCAAAATATAACAATGTATCATATAAAATATACAAAATAATATATCCCAACATGGGAAAAATATACAAAATAACGCTACAAAACGTAATTCGAAAACGTACTTATTTGTCGGGCAATTTACGCTTATTATTATGGACTCAAAAGCAGTAGCAATTGTTTCCATAACCTGCATTTCACTTATAAAATCCAAAGGGTTAACTATTTATATAAAGTGAAATATTTAAATGGTTTCAATCACTAACAACAATCAATACAACAACCATCAAATTTAACAAACAGCATACACAACAAACAAACAACCATTCAATCAAACAAGCCAATAGTTGTTCGGGTTCAAAACTTGAAATGGCATGGAATGAAAAATAGCTATCCAGTGCATCATTTACTCAACAGTCTTAGATGGGACAAAAATTGCTTATTTACTCATCCAACAACTTCAAATTTCCTTACCCAACCAGCCATATATCAAACAATGTCAATTTAAACCAACAAATCAATTTAACTTATATAAATTCATTACATACTTTAGTTGTTTGATTTCCTTCCTTTTATTCAAACCACATAAATTTTCCTTTTATAATTTACATTTCTAACAAACTTTAAATTTTATTTTCTCGTCAGTGGTTGTTTCCTTTATTTTTACTTATTACTTACAATTATTCATTTTTTTTTCCAGGTCATGTAAGTTTCTTTTATTTGTATTATATTTAATGCACTTCTCAAATTCAATCATTTATTAAATGCTTACATTCTATTATATTTAATTACAGTAACCCCTTTTAAATTACACTTAAATTCTTAACCTTATAACATTCATTCTTATAAATAAAGGATTTTATTAATTTATTACCTAAGGTTTACAGTCATTTATTTATATTACCTACTTTCCATTTTATTGAACTAGTAGCATTTAAGTCATACTAAATTTTATAACCATACACATCAATCCTTATTTATTAAAGAGTTTCGTTTTATTTACTTAAGTTTAAAATCACCTATTTATAATACTTACCTTTAATTATGGTAAAACTTCAATTATAACTTAAGTTTATGCCATTAAATTCTCATTTATAATAGCAATTCATTGAATACTTCATCATTTCCAAAATTTCTACTTGTATAATATTCTATCCCAATTTCTTACTTAACATTTCAACTTTTCATATTTGGTAAGTTATATATGTTAAAGAAAATGCAAAAGAACTTATACAGGTTTTATCTCTTCTTTTAATTAAATTTAATGTTCAACAATATTACTTTTTGTCTCATATGTTAAAAATTTCAAATTTCTCTTTATAACTTTGCATTAATTTCGTGCCTAAATTAGAGATTTCAATTCATTAATTACTTACCTTTTATTCCACTAAAATAATTTAACTAATTAATTAATGGAAATTTAAGAATTAAATACCGGGTCAAATTTCAAATTATTTTAAAATAATAGATGAATAATTTCTTACAACTTTTATATCTCTAATTATATTTAAAATAATTAAAATTTTAGATAATTTCAAAATAAATATGCAGTAGAATTTACTACAATGGCCTTTCCCCTTTGAAACTCGAAAATGAAAGTCGATGATGCGGCCGCCATTACCGAAATTATTTTCCAGCGACAGAGAGGAAAGTACGAAACTTATTTTCTTCAAAGTCTTCTTTAAAAAAATTCTTCCGAATTATAATGAATTATATATATCGGAAAATATTTATAAATAATATTATTATATTTCAAAATCCTTTGAAAGCAAATTTTCAAAAATCCCGGATTTAAGTCCTAAAATTTCCAAATTTCATTGATTTTAATTTCAATCATATTTTACCTATTATATATAAATTTTATTCCTAGCAACCAATCTATTGCAACCAAATATATATATCTTTTGGAAAATTTACTTTATATATATAGAAAATATAATAGGCAAAAATTATTTCATTTACCTATATTTAAAACAAATATTATGTCGGTCTGTCCTATTAAGTGTTTAGAAATCCCTATTGATGTCACAGTGTCCCATGCATCAACCAGAATTTATAAATACAAAACGGAACAGATTAACACAATATAAAAACCTTTTTATAACACTAACAAATACGCTCTCTCATATATATACACTCAGCGACTCCCATAGGGTATTACTACCCTATTAGTAAAGAGTCAAACCCCACAAAGCTAAGGTTTATCGCTAAACCAAAGCTCTGATACCAGATGTAACATCTAGCCTTTTCGCACACTTTAAACCGACACACATGACGATTCAAACCATACGGAAGGGCGGATTGTTATGGGGTAAATAAGAAAACAGAGAAGAAGTAAAATAAAATAGAATCTCACAGCGGAAGGATAAAATATAATAACAAAATATACAGTTTATATAACTGTTTACAAAACATTTGCTTCTTCTTTATATAAAAATTTTTAGAGTTCACATACCAAAATATCAATGCAGCGGAATAGTTTGTAGTGCACTAGTATAAATAATAATAATACAAATCTTCGTCTTCGTCCTCTAAAGCTAAATCTTCAAATCCTGAAACGCTCGGACTGACCCGAGCGAATTTGGAAAGACAAAAACACTCGAGTCAGAACTAAAAGATCTTATGTAAGTTAAATCAACAGAATAAATATGAGTACAATAACTCAAAAGATGTTCGAGATTTACATCTCTTAAGGATCCGTTAAACTATTTACTATGTAGTATATTGCGCTACTATAGTAGTGTTTATTCATAAAATAAACTTACTTTTAAATAGCGTTAAGGGGTTACCCATATAGCCCTTAACACAGAATATATTCCCATAGTCTATACAGTACCGTAATCTCCCCCGTACTGGGCGTCGTCAGAGGGCACTCCATAGGTATGGTACAAAACAAAAATCGTATAAGGCGCGCTAGGGTAGGTGACACGGCACAACTAGGCAATGCCAGGGTAGATATACCAATTACGCTTCCGGGCCGATGGTAACGCGTAGCCGCAGCTACCGCCCACCTCGAACAAACTCCCCAAAAATCAAAGTAAAAGTGGCCACTGAATCAATCCAAAGTCAAAGTATAATATCGAAGAGGAGTGTACGATCAGAGGAATGACCTCATTAACCCGTCGATCGCTCCTGTTTTAGCCAACTTATGCCAACTCACGGGAGTTGGGTCCACGTATTTACCTTATAGGCAACGTCGCCACCAACCTACTTCATTCTGGAATCTCCACCGCGTACACGGTTAGTTAAAGTGGTTTTCGGTATCGACAGAGAGTATGTCCATATCCGATCCCGGTCTCTTTGCCAACCCATCGTTATTATAACACCACGGTTATTTAAAAATAGTTTATACTTTAAAAGCAGAATAAAAAATTTTCCATTTCAAAACTATGAATACGATATCATTTTAAAAACCCAAAACAATATGATATCATTTATCCAAATATAATTCTTTCCAAAATCATACTGCTTTAAAATTTATAATATCTGGAAACCAACATTTGAATTATACTTTCAAAGCATAATATTTCGAAATTCATAAATTTTAAAACCATAACCTCTAAACTTAAATGGTTTGGATATTCAACGGTACATAAAATAAATGGTATAACTTTATGGTTACTTTGTAAAGAAAATAATTCCCATGGCTTTACAAATATAGTTCTTTATTTAAAGTCTAAACCATAACTTAAATATCACTTTTTAGTTCCAAAACCACTTAAATTTCTATATACAAATATCCATTTGGAGTATTAATATTTCAAAACTAAAGTTGGAATTAATTCTTTCAACAAATTAAATGCTCTATTATTAGTCTTGAATATTCACATAAAATCCATAAATAAAACCAATTTCTAGCAATTTAATATTTTCTTCAATTTAATTTATACTAAAATATTCATTTTAAGTTATCTTGGAAAAATCCCGTTATGAATATCATATCTTAAAATTTCCAACTTAAATATATAATATAAATTATCAATTCCATTTTCTCAAATTTTCCATTTTTATTTAAGAGATTTATACACAGTTTAAATTCAAATTTCTAACTTCATATGTATATATATATAGAAGAAAAATATCAAAATTAAAAATTATTATAAACCGTATTCCATCCAAACCATAGAAATCACTTTAAAATAATTTTTATATATAGACCACGGTGCCTGTATAAAATTTTCTATCCTATGGTCAAGTGATACAGATATTTATCATTTCAATCCGCAATTTAAAAATAAAATTTTGCGGTTTTATATCATTTCAAACCACAATCCGGAATGAAATGAAAAATGCATGATAACTTGCAGTTTAATGATATAAAATAAAACATCCATTCATCCATCATCAATCATCAACCAAAATTATTCCAAACATCATCAGTTTAAACAAACATCAATATATGGCATATATAAGATAACAGGAAATAACTGACAGTTATTAACAAACATTTTATATTCGATTAAATTTATAATTGTTTAACTATCCGTTTATATGCCCATAAATGAATTCTAACTGTCGATTTATATGCAATAAATAAAATAAATTAACAGTTAAATTAAATAAATGCGATTTAACATATATGATGAATAAAACATGCCAAACAGTCATAAATAAATTTCTACTCATATCTAAAATGAATTTAACAAACATAAAAACTTTTAGAAGTTGTGAGTGGGTTAAAACACTCACCTTTTGAATTTAAATCGAATTTAAATCTGATTCAAACCCAAAAATTTCGACGATCTCCAAATCTGTCCAAACCAGCGTCATCAGATCTGGAATTTTAATACGATCCTAACAAAAAAAATCTCGCATGAATCGGAGTTCGTATGACGAAGTTACATGTGTTGAATCGTTTGAAAAACAAAATTAAATTTAATTAAACAAAACAACTCACAACAAAATTATGCCACATCACTCTACTCCCACGTGAAAATGTTTCCAGGCCGCGTCATCAAATCCACGCAACAGCAATCATTTCCACACGCGAGACCAAACTGCATGAAACCCCCTCTCATTCACGTCGCTGGCCATCTCGGCACCACCACGCAGCCTCGTCATCGTCCCTGCTTCCTCCGGCCGGCCTCCCGGGCCCCCCCCGAGCCTCTCGGTTGCCAAAAATGCTGAGCCGCCGTCTCCTCTTAGGGTTTTGCCGAAACCCTAATTGAATTATGCGAACAATCCAACCGTCAACTTCAACAACGAACAACACAGATCTAACCCCCTCAGTCCCCTCTGCAAAACCCAGAAAGGGTTTCTCGATCCGACGAACTTTGTTACGGCGATGATGAGAGGCCGAAAATGATTTGAATTTTACTGGACGAACGATAGCTCCAATCGAAAAACAAATCATACCAGCAGATTACGAACACTGAGAACTATGACATATATTTTTATAGAATTTTTCTGGAGAGTTTGAATTTTCATTGAAATTTTGAATTGTAGATAGATCTACGTTTTCCAACCATTGAGGAAGAGAATGAGATTAAGAAAATGAACGTACAGACTAATGATAGAAGATGGAGACTAGGGTTTATCACAGCATATATATAGACAAATAGAAGAAGGCTAGGGGGGGCACGAATTACGAACGTGCTAAACGGTAGTTGGCCCAAAAAGCCCGTTCTGACCCCAGAACGAAATTTATTAAACCCATATATCCAAATAGGTATTTTAAAATATCCTAAACGCGATGGAAAAAGTTTCACGTCCAAATTCGATCGTATGAAGAAGTTATGCCGAAAACAAAACTTCCTAATTGATTTCAAATTGATTTTAATTAAATCGATTTCAAGGCGTTTCGCGTCCGTACGATCAAACGACAGGTCCGATCGATACGAAACTTGAAACCCTATAATAATAAACCGATACGGATCCGATGAAACTGGTTTCGTCGAAATCCGAGTCCGTGGCCAAAATGGCTATTTTTATATTCATTAAATAAATTAAAATAAATTATGAAAATCCAATTTTATATCTAAATTCTAAAATTGGCCAAATTTTATCGCTTATATTTTTCATAAACAATTTAAATGATTTAACACGTTTAGATGTGAATTAAAAGTTGATAAGTCTATAAATTTCAGTGTTAATTCTCTACTTCCTTACATTTAGAAATTATAAATTTAATTCTCAAAACCCATTTATTTGATTTTCAACTTTTATATTCTCACCTTTTCCAAAATAAGGATGCCACTAGCATTGGTTCATGATTTCACATTATTATCCTCAAAGTCCAATTTAATTTCAATAACATAATAATTTAAACATTTAATTCCATTTTATTATGCAATAAAAGCAATTGTTGAATTTGATACTCAAATAAATTTATAAATCTTGCTTTATACAAATCTATATTAACAAAGGTCCAATTATAAATAGAATTAGCATTAACTTCATCTTATAGTATTAACTACTCCAATTACACAACAAATCTACGCTAACTGCACAATTTAAGTCAATTAATTGAAATTAAGTCTACATTAAATGTTATAAAATTATAAATTGGAACCTCAATAAATTTGTTCATTGATTTAGACTCTTTCTATACAGTAAATAGACATTTTTATGTGTAACATAACCTTTTGAATCATAATACACTTCATTAGTGGAGGCTTCATTTCTTATAAATTCTCTTTTTATTAACTAGAACACATTAACACAACAAAATAATTAATTTAGATTTATTTCAATCGATTTACATTCTTAACTTAACATACTCAAAATGGTTAACCTAAATAATTGTTACCCTTTCACATTCAAATTCACTTACAACCATCATTACAACAATGCTGCCATAGATTTAGATTTAATTAAATAAATTAGATAAATGGGTAAAGTTTTGTAATTATCATTAATGCCAAATATATATGCATTAATTACTACTTATTATTATGAATTCATTTATTAATTTACTAGTTGCCTTTGTCTTTTTATTTCCTTTTTAGTACCAAACTTTCTATTTAGTTATAGTTTATCAATATATATATATACCTAGGCAAATCAAGTTCTTGTCTTTTTTTTGTTATTTCAATTAAATCGGGTATGCGCCAATAAATTGTTTATTAACTTATTCTTACAAAATTATTTACATACATTCAGTTCCAAATTATATAGAATTAAATTCTAATTACTTACCACGTAATCCACCAATTATATATTCTATGCAAACATGCATTTAAATCTTTTATTTAAATAAATTTATTCAATGTTGACATCTACTAAATAAAATTTATTTTCATTTATATAGTTGCAATTCAATTCAGTTATTATTTCATTAATACTAATTCCGATTTATATCTTCCAGTATAAATTTCACAAACCAATTTAATCAACAATCATAACTTATAACCACAACCGCCAATTCACGTTATTTCAATCTATTGCCATATAAACATTTAATTATGTTAACCTTAAATTTCAATTACTATATCTAATTCCTACGTTTACTCAAAAAAAAACTTAAAACTTTTATTTCATTCTAAATTAGATTAGAAATCATATTAAATTAACTCATTTAATATCATCGAATTTAACGGGTCGTTACATATGTATACCTTGAAACCATAGCTTTGAAACACAACTTTTAATACTTAATGGTCCAAATACTATATTACTTTATAAAATAAAACCGCTTCTTTAAATTTCACAATAAATTCTCAATATCAATTTGAACCTCCAAATAAACCATTTTAATTCCCATATATTTCAAAGCTTAAATATTCTATATTTCAAAACTTTATAGTTCACATATTTCAATCTTTAAATATTCCATTATTTCAAAATGGATTCTTTGATAATTTAATATATATCAAATCCAATTCATATTATTTAAATTTGAAAGGTTTACTTACTAAACAAATATCATTCATGTGAAACCCTTAAACTTCAATAACATAATATTCTTTTAATTAAATTTACTTGATAATATTCTTTAAATCAATTTGATATTCGTTTAAATCCTCTAATCAAAATCAAGTTATAAAACCATACTTTTTAAATCTTAATTTATTTACATTTCAAACCAAATTTTTCGAGGAAAATTCTTAAATACTTTAATTCAAATCATATTCACATTTATCTTCAACCTTACTTTTATTTGATTTATTATAAACTCTATATACAATAGAATTTTAAATAGATACTTAACCATATTATATATATGAAATCAACTTCATTATTTAGCTTGTTTTAAAATTCGAAACAAATTTATACATAGCTAAATTCAAGAATTTACTATATATATATCAAAATTTAATATTTATTAAATCGTATTCTTTCCAAAACCATAGAAAATCATTTCAAAATAATTGTATATATATACCGCGGTGCCTGTATATAATTTTCTATCCTATGGTCAAGTGATACGGATATTTATCATTTCAATCCGCAATTTAAAAAAATAAAAATAAGGTTGTATATCATTGCAAACCGCAATCTCGAACGAAATGAAAATGCATAATAACTTGCAGTTTATACGTGACGACCCAGAATTTGTAGTCATTTGAAATAGGAATATTTAATTAATTTTAAATATTCAAAGGTTAATTATTAACTTGAATTTAAAATATCAATATTTATTGGATAGTTATTTGTTAAATTTAATTATCGAAATTTGTAAATTTATTGAATCGAGAATTTTAAGCTGGTTAAAAATAATTTGAAGGCCTATAAAATTTATATTGATAATTCTGAAGATAATAAGAGTGTTGAAATTGAATTTGATAGTGGTTTGTTCAGTTTTAAAATTTTATTGTTTAAATTGAATTTAAAAAAAAATAGCTTTCCGAAGCACAGTCTCAGAATTCGACCAAACAAGTCCCATTGGGTCCGTAATATTGAATTATTATCGGATTTCAAATTTCGTATTGATCGGAGTTAGTATGTGAGTGTACGATATATAAACACGCTGAAAATCTAATTGATATTAATCCAATGAAATTTAATTTAATTAAAATAGAAGTCTTCTTTTGTACGCCACTCCTTTCCATTTTTATTTCGTTCCATCCTTATCTTCTATCGTACGCTTCTCGTTGCTTCTAAAATTTGCCTGTTCCTTCTTCGTTCATTTAATTCAACTTCCAGTCAAAATCAAACGAAAAAAAGTAATCATCTCGTTCAAAAACAAATAATGGCCAATGCTTCTATAAAGAAAAAATATATGTAAATCGAATGACATCCACCCTTCTTATTTCTCAGTTCAAATCCATTCGAAATCGAAATCTCGGCCAACAATTTCTAAAGGCTTGACTCGCGATTTTCTTCAAACTAGTAGACGCTCTGGGAAGCGTGGAATCTGGCAAAGATCGACCCTAACGTCGCGAGCTAGGGTTCCATGTTTGTGGATTTTGGGGCGGCCATAGGTGAAGTGGACAGCGGAGTTTGGATCGAGAGGTGTAGTCCCGTTCATGGTCGAGGGGTTAGGAGTTTTCGGTGATGCTTTGGGAATCGCGATTTGTGGGGGGGGCCGAGGAGTTGAAGCTGCAAATCACGTTGGCGATAGAGGCCGATGTTGACGAGCTAGTGATGGAGTTTGTGGTGAATAGCGGAGGCGTTTGGCTGTGGTGGATAGGGTTCGTGGTTTTAGTACGGTTGATGTGTGGCATCGAGTTGTCGCAATTTGGGGATTGTTCAGTTCGGCAGTAAGGTAAAATGTTTATAGCTTAATTTAAATTAAGGATAAGGTAATTCAAAAGTTTAAAATAAAATAAAAAATATATGTATAAATAGTATATACAGTGAAAACATAAATGTATATGAACAGATAGATTAATACTTTTCCCCAGTAAAGCAGAATAATATGATATGGTAAGGAAATAATCATTTAGATAAAATGGAATGGTTAATTAATTAATTTGTTTAAAAAGGGATTTAATTTTAAATCAGATAATAAATTAAATCAATGGGGAGTAATTGTTCAATTTATTCAATTATTAATAAATCATAAAATATTTATTCAAGGTCCATATCTGAAAGAAAACAAGTCAGAATGGAGGTGGGTTGCAAACAACAATAGAAAGGTGAGTTAATCTCACTCAGTTTAAATTTAAATTCAAATGATTAAATTTAAATAATTGTTTGAATGACTGAATTGACTAATGTGATATAGTATGATATTTTGGAATTGGCATATTATATTGTGCTAACATTTGTGGATGCAGGGAAAACAGGTTGGAGGGATCCAACTGGACCCCTTACATTTATTTAAAATATTCAATATTCATTGTTGTGATTATTTGATATCCTATGATGAGTTATATTGGAATATTAAATGTTATGGTTTGATTGGATATTTGGGTATAATGAATTACCAAAATATATGAATTGGATTGTTGATAAGAAATTAAAAGGAAGTAAATTGGTAAGCGAAATAATTATAGAAAGTTTGAATAAATTAAGAAAGAATTGAATAGAAATAGAAGTAATATGAAAATAATAATAAACAACTTCGAGTATGAAGAGAAATGGAATTATGAATAAAATGAAATTGATGAATCGTAAACTTAAGTTATATCAATTAAAGAAATAAAGAATTATTTTAAAATTCAAAGTTTAAATTTATTTAAAAGAATAAAGAAGTAATTGAGAAATCTAAAAATTGGAATTTTTAGTTAAAGTATTTTTAAAATCATAATCAAGAAATGAAATCTGAAATTAATAGATTTTGAATTAAAAGGGAATAAATTGGAAATCAATTTGGGAAATTGATTTAAGTGATTGAAGTTGGATTTTTCTCTGGATAACCAAGTACTTTTTTTTAAAAAGTAAATTTTTAAATAAATTGTAACATTCCTGAAATATTAGCCAGAATAATTCAATAATTAGATTAATTTTGAATTTAAACTGTGAATTTAATTGTGAATTAATTTGCGATTTCCAAAATAAACTTAAAATTTGGATTATAAATAGAAATTTGGTTGGAATTTAAGGATAATTATTTTATAATAAAAATTGGATTTAAGGATAATTATATTAGAGATAAATATGCACTATAATTTGAATAAATAAATAAATAAATAAATATATATATATATATATATATATTGAAAGTTAAAATTGTAAATAAGATTTTGATTTTGAAAATTCAAAATGTATATATTTATAAATTTGGATTTGAAAACCACATAATTTTATACTAGTAGAAATTGGTAATATTTATTTTGAAAATTTTATTTTGAATTAGATATAAATGATTTTCGAAACAATTGTTTAGAACTAAATACTATTATATATGTGTTTATCTACTAAAAATATAATTAGTCTAAAATTATTCTTTCTTCAAATTGATGTAAGTAGAAAATAATAAACAAAATGGATATAAAAACATAAGAATATTGTATATGTGTATATGCAAATAAATGTAAACACCCATTTACATCATACATATCTATATACATACAAATGGCACAATTACTTAATAAAATAATCAAATTTAAAATTACAAGAAACCTTTCCATCTCCCCATATACCATTATTAAACTTCTCACCAAATCTGAGTATACAGTAAAGAAGATTTGAGTATCTTATATCTCAACCCCCAAAGAAGAAAAAAATGATAAACCATAAAACAGAAACTCAAACACCAAAGGAGAAAAAAATCAGGAAAAAAGAAAAGAAGAAAGAGCAACCTGAGATTCAAAGTCACAATGCTAAAGCAATCAAACTACAGCATGCAAATTCAAAGCAGATCTCAAATTTATTTTATAAAAAGGAAAAAAAGAGAAAGGAGCTGCAGCATTGCCAATGCCAGTCTCTGGAAAATAAGTTAAAGGCAAGTAATTTTTTTTATTATTTGAGTTGAAGTTACAATCCGTAATGAAGAAAGAACTAAGTGCAATAACAATCAATTTGTTGCAGAAAAATTGAAGATCAAAGACACAAAACCATTTCTAGTTTTCAAACCGCAGATTTTTTTTTTTAAAAGGGCTTCTCTGTTATATGCATTCAAACTGTAAGTAATAAGATAAAAATTACTATTATTAATGACTTGAGTAAATGAACATGACAGTGTATAAGCAAAGATTTCCATTTACAATTTACAGATCCACAACTCCAAGATTTAAAGGAAAAAAAAAGGAAAAAGATACAGGCTTGAGTTCCCCTCTGTTTCTTCCTGTACAACTCCAAGGTGAGCAAACTTACTTTTGATCTAATCTCTGAATTGATGTGATAAATATTGGTAAATGTGTTCTGCATGAATGTGAATAGTTTTGCCTTGTGAATGATTGCTATGCTTGAGTTTTCTTTCCCTGTAAATGTTGATTTTTGTTCTTCTATTACCTGTAACACTCTGTGTTACAGTGTAAACCATGCCAAGTTTGAATGATAACCTATGGTTTGGATATACTATGTGTTCTTCAGTAACTAATCAAAGTAAACCATATTAGAACCCAAATCTCTCTCTTCCCTCTTTGTTTCTGAAATGAAAATAAACAGTTAAGAGGAAAAAAAAATGTTGTTTAACCCTGTGCCACACTTCAGTAATTAAAACTGTAAGTAAATCCATACTTTGTTCAAATTTTGTGTGTACTTGAATTCCTGCATGAATGTTATAGCTTTGGATTGAATGAATGGTATTCTTGTGTTTGATTCTCCTAGAAAAACATTTGTTTCCTATTCCTATTTCTGTAACATTTAGTTACAGAGAATTTAGAATCCTCTCTCTCTTACTCTTTTGGAAAAAAAGAAAAAAATTATGAATTGCAAAATAAGTTAAAATATAGTTCAAAACTTACACTATGTTTTAGAGATAAATCAAAGCAAAATTTATAGCCTTCTTCTTCTCTGTAAAACTGTAAAACTGTAAAACACTGTCAAACCCTTCTTTTCTTCTTTCCCTCTGTCTCTCTTTCCTGTTGCATTTATAAAATGAAACAAGTTGGAGTTTGAGCTTTAAGCTTGCACCATGCTTCAGTGACAAAACCAAAACAAGTTTTGAAATTTTTTTTTTACTGAAAACCATGAAAACACAGTTTCATACAAGTTCTGTGTTACAGGTTAAACCACATCAAAAAGGAAACTCTAATCTTTCTTCCTCTATTCTAACAAAGATTTTTAAACAAGTGAATATTGTTTTAAACCTATATTACATTCCAGTAATGAACTAAAACAGTTTCATGTAGTTCTTCTTCCTGGAAACAATGAAACACAGCCAAAATTCAAATGTTCAAGAAATTCGAACTTTATGAATTTCAAATTCAATAACACTATCTTAATCTCCTTTAAAATCTATGATTTTAGAAACAAAAATCAAATTTTTTTTCATTGCATATTGCTCAGGAAAATGGGAGTTGATTGGAAAATGAATTTTTGAGCAATACTGGTGATCTATGTAGTTATAAGCCTCGAATTCGTGGTCGCCGCATGATTTGGTGTTCGTGATCACCAGAAAAATGCAAGTTGAATTTTTAAAAGTTTAGATTTTGAATTCGAGCTTAATTTAGGGCTTAAGAACCCATTTGAGTTCGCGTATGAAACGACGTTGCTGCGCCTTCCACAGACGACCGGACTTCATCGCACCGGAGCCATCGGAAGCGTCACATGTAGACGAAGACGTGGACCAAATATCATGGCCTCTGACGATCGGTGGAGGCGGGATGAGACGTTTTTCTGGTGAGGCTTCGCTGGGTTGTTGGGTCGAGGCAGCTCGATTCTGGTTTTCGAGATGAATTCGAAGTCTGGGTGTTTGTAGGGTGTTAGGGGATGAGCGTTGACGTGTTGGTGGCCACAGCACCATCTAACGGCGGCGAAACCAGCCGTGCACGTGCACGTGGCTATGGTGTGTGTCAGTGTGATGGGTTGAAAAAGACGAGGAGTAACTCGAAGCACAGCACGGGGAAGCAGAGGGAGAACTCGAAGTTACACTCGGGTTGGTTTCAGCGTTTATCGGGTCGCTTTTAAAACCTTAAGCAGAATTCGGAAAAAATTGCAACACGGGTCACTTTGGCGGAAAACCCGAAGAAAAGGGACGATTGTCTCGGGGTAAACCCGAAGCAGGCCTCGGGTCAAGCTTATAAAACAACAAAGATTCAAGTTTTTGAAAATTTGAAACATGATTTTAAAATTTGTTTTTTTTGAAATAATTGTTTGAAATAAATGAAGTATTTTAAAACTTAGATTTTAAAACAAGAAAAATTATTTAAAAATTTAACTTGATAAAATATTTGAGGGATAAATCAAATATTCAAATTTTAACTCAAAAACAAATCTCTTTATAATGATTAAATAAAGATTTAAACAATTGAAATTTGTAATTACTTTATAATTAAAAGTTGATTTAATTAAAGGGTGAAAGTAATTAAGATTTACTTAATTATAAATTAAAGATTTATGAATTAAGATAATTAAATTAAGAAAAGCTAGTTGATAAAGTTAATTAGGATTGAATCAATTTATAGTTAAGAATAATTAATCGTGATTTAAATTTTATGAAATAAATTGTGTTGTTAACACACTTAACCATATTCACCCTAATTAGAGATGATTAACTATCATCAATTGTTCTGTATTGGATTGATATTTTTGTTGTGATGTTGTGATTGCTTTGTGATGGACTGTGATTTGTGATTTGTTCCTATATGTGTGTGAAATCCCTTTTGCCCATGAAACGACATTTAAACTTCGATGCGACAGGGAGTCGGATTCCAGTTGGTTATCTGAAACCCACATCGAATCATATTAGTTAATTTTTGTGATTGATAATTTACTTTATCTATGAATCTGTGAATATAGATAAGCGTTATGGGTTATACCGCTTATCTTTATGATTGAATCTGTGATGATGATGTTGTGCACTATTGTGTTGAACCCCTGGACCACACTTATACACATACAAATATGGATTGCACGTGGAAATGGGTTAAGTCACAGATTTTGAAAATTGTTTTAAAATTTGAATTTTTGAATCCAAAATAGTTTTGGAATTAGAATTGAAGCTTTTGAAAAAATGAATTTCAAAAATAAAAGTTATTTGAATAACTTGATTGAGTTTTGAAATTTAAATAATTTGATTTAAATTTGAATTCAATATTTGAAGTTGAATTCTATAATTTGGGAACTAGGGTTTAAAAAGTTGTCCAACTTATAAATGGATTTATATGGTTTTTTTTTTAAAACCATTTTAAAAAGTGATGTTTGGAATTTAAATTTAACCCAAGATTTCAACTTGTATAAATCGGACTTTTCTGAAACGAAGACTGTTGTTTTCAAATAATAGAAGCTTTCATATAAGAAATGGATTTCCAATGTGTGTTAAAAGGAATTCAAGTTTTGAAATGAAAATGGTTTTCCAAGTTATAAATAAATCTTTGGAACGTGTTTTGAAAGCTATAAATTAAATCTTTAATTTAAAGATTTATTGAGTTAATCCAATTGGAATGGAAGTTGTTTTGAATCTATGAATAGATCTTTGTGAAACTAGGTGAAACTTTGTGAAATGAATCTTTTGGTTTAAAGATTTAAAATGGTAATTTGTTTAACCATTGAAAGAAAAGTTTTGGATTTTATAAGTTGTGACTTAACTAAAATCCCATATCCATATGTTTTAAAAATATGGCGCTCATTATTCGGTTTAGCCGGGGGAGGACCTTGTGTCATATAACCCATTCCGGATAGTGATACGACGTTATGGATAGCAATTGATGACCGGTGGTGAAGACCAGATATTTCCGAAAACAAAAGGATAACTCATTGATTGTCTCTGCACTGGCTGATCCCCGGTATAGAGATCTCCATATGTGATGGGAAGTCCGTACGTGATTAGGGATTATCCGGATTTGCAAGGGCTTCTTCGGAAGTGCCTTCGGTTCTGTTCGAACCCGGAACAGACTTGTATGGTTGTATGTCCGACATTACACTTTGAGATGTTATCTGATTTCTATCAAATACATTTCTGCTTGGTGGCGGAGAATTTATTCTCTTAGTTTAACACCCTTCTCTGAGACGTACGAGCTCAGAGGTTATGTAGTTGATATTTATCAGTGATATATTCCTAATTTGGTAATGTGGCATGCTGAGTGCTGCTGTGTGATGATCGTTGGTTGATCATTTGTGATATGATCATTTGTTTGATCATTTATCTTTGTGATCATTGCTTTGGTCATCTGTTGACCCAAAGCATGGCTTTGTGCCAAAGCGTAGCTTTGTGGACGAGACTGCATCAGGACCTCACTCCCCGGAAATGGTCGAAACAGGAAAGATGCGGCAAGGTTATGAGGGTCGCTCCCTTTAGGGTGTGGCATTCCCTTCTGGTAAAGGGTGGTATCATGGTATGGAGCCCAGATACTTACCTATGTGGATCCTGCAAATCTATTACTTTGTGATACTTTGTGGTTGTTGTTGCGAGCGCTCGGATAAAGGTCCCAATGGACCGGGGGATGACATATTCGTGTAGTAGTTACCTAGTTATGGAGGTAACCCGGCCTTGTGTTGGCAGAGATCTAACCGTAACGTTAGTTCTCGGTCCTTTGGGACCTTTATCCGAGAGCTCTCCAACAACAACGTCACACAGTAATAATATAGTGTGTCCACATGAGTAAGTATCTGGGCTCCATACCATGACACTACCCTTTTCCAGAAGGAATGGTCATACCCTAGGGGAGCTACCCCTGAAACCTTGCCGCATCTTTCCAGTTTCGACCATTACCGGTTTGTGAGGCTCGATGAGGTCTCGACCACAAAGCTACGCTTTTTTACAAAGCCATGCTTTGATCAACAAATGATCAACAAATGATCATCAACACACAGCAGCACTTAGCATGCCACACTACCAAATTGGGAGTATATCGCTGATAACCTTCAAATACATAACCCCTGAGCTCGTACGTCTCAGAGAAGGGTGTTAAGCTAAGAGAATAAATTCTCCACCACCAACAGATATGTATTTGAAAGAAATCGGCTTTACATCTCAAAGTGTAGTGTCAGACACACAACCATACAAGTCTGTTCCGGGTTCGAACAGAACCGAAGGCACTTCTAAAGAAGCCCTTGCAAATCCGGATATTCACAATCCCGATCGGACTTCCCATCACTTAGGAAATCTCTATACAATAGCTACTCAGTGCAGAGACAATCGATAGGTCGTCCTATCATTCTCGCAAATACCCGGTCTTCACCACCGGTCTTCAAATTCTATCCATAACGACGTATCATTATTCGTAATGGGTTATATGACACAAGGTCCTCCCCCGGCTAAACCGAATAACGATCGCAATATTTAAAAACATATGGATATGGGATTTTCAGTTAAGTCACCACTTTTATCCAAAACTTTCCTTTAACTGGTTTAAACCAAATTACCATTTCAAATCTTTAAACAAAAGATTTATTTCACAAAGTTAACCTGTTTCACAAAGTTTACAAAAGCTAAATCATCTTGTATACTTAATAATTAGATTTGATAAAATAAGGACTTAAAACACATTGTATATATATATATATATATATATATATATACAAACAAATTTAAACATACATATGTAAGTATAAGATTTACAAGTGTTTAAGATATACATTTATTTTCAAAGTGTATAAGTTATAAATATAAAATTTATAAAGTTTCTTTTGCTTTGTAACATCAAGGGCTGAAAAACTTACATTCACAATAAAATGAATAATTAACAAAATCTATGGTTTAAGATCTTTTCTTACAAATGGCACAAAACATCAACTCCTTAATAAAATAATCAAATAAAAAATTCAGAAAACTCTTCACCTTCTAAAATTTGAATTTTTAAATCCCTAACATCTGATACTCAATAGTCAAAAGATCATTGCAATTTTTTTTTCTCTTCAACATTCAAAGAAAAAAAAAGGTTCAGAAGAAAAAAAAACTGTCTTCTTCAATTCAAAGAAAAAAAAACTGAACTGTTTTCAAACTGTAGTGATATATTAATCTTCAGGTAAGTTTGTTTTAAACCTTATTGTTCATGAAGATTATGATTTTTTTTAAAAAAAATCAAGTTTCAATGATCAATTCAAAACTTAAACTGCAGATTTGTAAAGAGGAGTCTCTGGATTTCAAAGGCAGTGCAGTTTTTTTTCTTTGCTGGGAATAAATTTTAAAGGCAAGTAACTTTCCTTTTTAAAGTTGAATTTGATGTTATAATCTATAATGAAGCAAGAATTAATACAATAACATCAAATTATGTGCAGGAGGGGTCAAGGATTAAAAGCTACTTTTCTTTTTGGTTTCTAAGTTCCTGTTTTCAAAGTTGCAGAGAAAAGAAGCTTCTCTGTTAATCCAAACTGTAAGTAATCCAGAGGTTTTTGTTATTAATAATTAAAATAAATGAAAGCAACATGGGATTTAATACAACAATGTCTAATTTTATTGCAGGAAGATTAAGGTTTAATCTTTTTGGTTTCAAATTTCAGAAAAAAAAAGGGGTGTCTTCTCTGCTAAGAGTCCCAACTGTAAGTAAAGTAGAAACTATTGTAAGTAATGAATAAGTATATGAACATAGCAAACATTAATCACGGATCTGTAACTATAAATTTTCAGATCTAAAACCCCAAGAAAATTAGAGTAGAAAAGAAGGAAAATTTGCCAAGTCTCATCTCTGTTTGGAACTGTCAACAACTTCTGGAAACAAGTGAGTAAACTTTGTTTTCTCAATCTTTTTGATTGCTGTGTGTATGCTTAGGTGATATAGGAGAATTAAACTTGTTTGCATGCAAGATTTTTGGTATATGACGGTAGTTGACTGTGCATGTTGATGTTTCAAAATACTAGTTCCTGTCAAATTTCAGGGAAGCAAAATCATTTTCATTTTTAAGTATCAGCTTCTACAAAGTAAACTATACCAAAGTTTTAAATCTCTCTCTCCCTCTCTACTTCTGGAAATGATTTTAAAAAAGCTAAAATAAAATAAAATTATGGTATAACTCTATACTATGTGTCAGCAATGAATGAAAGAAAGAAAACAAGTATATGCAACTCTTTCTTTACTGGAAGATGGTAAATTCAGTAACAATCCAAATAAGCAAATAATTCGAGTATCACCGATTCGTATTTCAGTAATATTACTTGAATCCCCTTGAGAAACGATGATTTTTGAAACCAAAATGTAGATTTTACATTGAGCCTTCATCAAGAAATTTAAGTTGATAAGGAAATCAAACTTTGGTCAAATTCTGATGATTCAAGTAATCGTAGTCCACATGATCATCATCGCAGCTAGATGTAATGCTCGGTATCACCAGAAAAATACTAGATTAATTTTTAAAACGTTGCACTTGTGATTAGAGATCGAACTAGGGTTTAGAAACCCAATTTTGTTCACGTTAGAAACGGTGGCACTGCGCCTTCCACAAACGACCGGACTTCATCGCACCGGAGCCATCAGGAGCGTCACGTGTAGACGAAGACGTGGACCAAATATCGTGGCCGCTGACGATCGGTGGAGGCGGGACGAGACGTTTTCTGGTGAGGCTTCGCTGGGGTTGTTGGGTCGAGGTAGCTCGATTCTGGTTTTCGAGGTGAATTCGAAGTCTGGGCGTTTGTAGGGTGTTAGGGGATGAGCGTTGACGTGTTGGTGGCCGCAGCACCATCTAACGGCGGCGAAGATTACCGTGCACGTGCACGGGGATGAGTGGTGTGTCATGTGAGGGGTTGGGAGGACGAGGAGTAACTCGAAGCATGGCACGGGGAGATTGAGTGGAAACTCGAAGTGGAGCTCGTGGCGTTTTGGAGCTGTATCGAGTAGATTTCCAGATTTGAAACAAATTTGAAAAAAAAAAATTATCACGGGTCGATTCTAGTGGAAACTCGAAGCAGGGAAGCTTTTACATCGGGTATGACTCAGGGAAGGTCTCGGGTCAGGCCTGGAAAAACAGTAAAGGTCAAGTTTTTGAAAAATTTGAAACATTGATTTTAAATCCTTTTTTAAAATAATTATCCGGGATAAATGAAGTATTTTAAAACTTAGATTTTAAAAATAAAATTGTTTAAAAATTTAACATGATCAAATATTGAAAATTTTAACTTAAAGACAATTCTTTACAATGATTAAATAAAAATTTTTAAACCATTAAAATTTGTAATTACTTTATAATTAAAAGTTGATTTAATTAAAGGGCGAAAGTAACTAAGATTTACTTAATTATGAATTAAGGATCTTATGAATTAAGAAAAGCTAGTTGATAAAGTTAATCAGGATTGAACCAATTTATATTTAAGAATAATTAATCGTTGATTTAAAATTTATAAAATAAATTGTGTGGTTAACACACTTAATCATATTCACCCTAATTAGAGATGATTAACTATCATCAATTGTTCTGTATTGGATTGATATTTTTGTTGTGATGTTGTGATCGCTTTGTGATGGACTGTGATTTGTGATTTGTGTTTTGTTCCTATATGTGTGTGAAACCCCTTTTGCCCATGAAATGGCATTTAAACTTCGATGCGACAGGGAGTCGGACTCCAATTGGTTATCCGAAACCCACATCGAAGCATATTAGTGAATCTTTGTGATTGATAAATTTATTTTATCTATGGATCTGTGAATGAAGATAAGCGTTATGGGTTATACCGCTTATCGATATATCTATGATGATTGATGTTGTGCACTATCGTGTAATACCCCTGGACTACACTATACACACACAAGTATGGATTGCACGTGGAAATCGATTAAGTCACAAACTTTTGAAAATATTTAAAATTGAATTTTTAAATTCAAATGGTTTTTGAAATGGATGGGGTTTAAAGTAAAAAGATTTGAAAAAGAATTTCAAAGATAAAAGTTATTTTTGAATAACTTAATTTATTTTTGAAATCTGATTTAAATTTGAATTCAAGGGTTGAAATTGAAATCTATTTTGAGAATTTAAGATGTAAAAAGATTATAGAAGCTTATATGGGTTTCAAACCATTTTTAAAGTGTTGTTTTGGGAATTAAATTTAACCCAAAGATTTTAACTTCTATAAATGAAATCGGATTTTTTCCAAAATGAAAACTGTTTGTTTTCAAATGATAAAAGCTTTCATATAAGAAATGAATTTCCAATTTGTATAAAAGGAATTTCAAGTTTGAATTGAAATGGTTTTCCAAGTTGTGAATGAATAATTGGAAACGGGTTTGGAAGCTATGAGTAAAACCTTGGATTTAAAGATTAAATGAATTAATCCAATTAAATGGATATTGTTTTGGAAACCGTAAATGGATCTTTGCGAAACTAGTTAAACTTTGTGAAATAAATCTTTTGTTTAAAGATTTGAAATGGTAATTTGGTTTAAACCATTTAAAGGGAAGTTTTGGATAATAAGTTGTGACTTAACTGAAAATCCCATATCCATATGTTTTTAAATATTGCGCTCGTTATTCGGTTTAGCCGGGAGAGGACCTTGTGTCATATAACCCATTCCGAATAATTATACGTCATTATGGATAGCATTTGAAGACCGGTGGTGAAGACCAGGTATTTGCGAGAATGATAGGACGACCTATCGATTGTCTCTGTACTGAGTAGCTACGGTATAGAGATTTCCTAAGTGATGGGAAGTCCGATCGGGATTGTGAATACCCGGATTTGCAAGGGCTTCTTCGGAAGTGCCTTCGGTTCTGTTCGAACCCGGAACAGACTTGTATGGTTGTGTGTCTGACACTACACTTTGAGATGTAAAACCGATTTCTTTCAAATACATATCTGTTGGTGGCGGAGAATTTATTCTCTTAGCTTTACATCCTTCGCTGAGACGTACGAGCTCAGAGGTTATGTAGTTGAAGGTTATCAGCGATATACTCCCAATTTGGTAGTGTGGCATGCTAAGTGCTGTTGTGTGATTGATGATCATTTGTTGATCAAAGCATGGCTTTGTGAAAAAGCGTAGCTTTGTGGTCGAGACCTCATCGAGCCTCACAAACCGGAAATGGTCGAAACAGGAAAGATGCAGCAAGGTTTCAGGGGTAGCTCCCCTAGGGTATGACCATTCCTTCGGGAAAAGGGTAGTATCATGGTATGGAGCCCAGATACTTACTCATGTGGACACTAATATATTTATTACTGTGTGATGTTGTTGGAGGGCCCTCGGATAAAGGTCCCAAAGGACCGGGGGTGGCATATCTCAGGTTTTATTCCCCGGGAAGGGGGTAGCCGGCCTTGTTTAGCAGAGATCCGGGTAGGTTCTCGGGACGTCCCGCCAGAGGCGTTCCCATGTGGCAATAGGAAGTTCCTTAGCCTGACCATTTGTTGGAAATCCAATCAAAACAATACGCGCCCGCACTGTAACGATCCTGACTCGACCTTCGAAAATCGACACCGAATATGACATTCGTATTCAAATGCCGCAGATCCAAACGTCGAATCTGGTTCGCCGGAGCTTATAACACATTAAGTATAACAACACAGCGGAAGAAAAAGAATAACATATATCATATATACTTGATATACAATATTTTATACGATATCAGATACAACAGATTGATACAACATGGTGGTACAATAGAAAGATACAATAGATATCAACACTATCAGAGGTACAAAGAATAGTAGCGGAAAGATAACGTCTTCAAATGCCAAACTCCAAGGACTTCATCTCCAATCCAAAGCTAGCTCGAACCCTCATCACGTTCACTAAGAGAGCAAGACTGGTGTGATGCTGAAGTGCAGCAAATGCGATCCACAAATCCAAAGAGCTTCGAAGGCTACGAATCTATACCTATTACAGGATTATCTGAAAACCCAACTCTAGACTGCTCGTGTGGAAAATAGTGGGCACCCAGAGTTTAGGAAAGGAACAATAAACTCCAGGTCAGTCATGGGACTGGTGTGAGCAAACAAAACAATTTTATCTTTTAAACAACAAAAGAATTTAAATTTGAAACCCGCAATGCTTTTTAGAAAATGAAACTACCATAAGGCCTCCCGCCACACACACAATGTAAACGCAGAATTGGAGGAGATTTCTCCTTATGATAGTCAAAAATGCTTGATACGAGAAAAATTCTTTGATATTATTACTATAAGTGCACAGTGAGGAAAAACCATTTCGAAAGTATAATATAAATCCTAGCCAGCATAGACATTCCGAACTATGCCTACTATAGCTACCATCTAAACAGTGGGGCGCCACCATAAGTAGATGGTAGGTAATACAACTAAAACCGTACAAGGCTCGTATTGGATTGAATGGATTTCCAACAAATGGTCAGGCTAAGGAACTTCCTATTGCCACATGGGAACGCCTCTAGCGGGACGCCCCGAGAACCAACCTGTTCTCTGCTAACACAAGGCCGGCTACCCCCTTCCAGGGGAATAAAACCTGAGATATGCCACCCCCGGTCCTTTGGGACCTTTATCCGAGAGCTCTCCAACAACAACATCACACAGTAATAATATAGTGTGTCCACATGAGTAAGTATCTGGGCTCCATACCATGATACTACCCTTTTCCAGAAGGAATGGTCATACCCTAGGGGTGCTACCCCTGAAACCTTGCCGCATCTTTCCTGTTTCGACCATTACCGGTTTGTGAGGCTCGATGAGGTCTCGACCACAAAGCTACGCTTTTCCACAAAGCCATGCTTTGATCAACAAATGATCATCAACACACAGTAGCACTTAGCATGCCACACTACCAAATTGGGAGTATATCGCTGATAACCTTCAACTACATAACCCCTGAGCTCGTATGACTCAGAGAAGGGTGTTAAGCTAAGAGAATAAATTCTCCGCCACCAACAGATATGTATTTGAAAGGAATCGGCTTTATATCTCAAAGTGTAGTGTCAGACACACGACCATACAAGTCTGTTCCGGGCTCGAACAGAACCGAAGGCACTTCCGAAGAAGCCCTTGCAAATCCGGGTATTCACAATCCCGATCGGATTTCCCATCACTTAAGTAATCTCTATACCGGCGCGACTCAGTGCAGAGACAATCGATAGGTCATCCTATCGTTCTCACAAATACCCGGTCTTCCCCACCGGTCTTCAATGCTATCAATAACGATGTATCACATATTCGGAATGGGCTATATGACACAAAGGTCCTCTCCCGGCTAAACCGAATAGTGAGCGCAATATTTTAAAACATATGGATATGGGATTTTAGTTAAGTCACAACTTATAAAATCCAAAACATTTCTTTCAATGGTTAAACAAATTACCATTTTAAATCTTTAAACCAAAAGATTTATTTCACAAAGTTTCACCTAGTTTCACAAAGATCTATTCATAGATTCAAAACAACCTCCATTCCAATTTGGATTAACTCAATAAATCTTTGAATTAAAGATTTAATTTATAGCTTTCAAAACACGTTCCAAAGATTTATTCATAACTTGGAAAACCATTTTCATTTCAAAACATGAATTCCTTTTAACACAAATTGGAAATCCATTTCTTACATGACAGCTTCTATTATTTGAAAACAATAGTTTTCGTTTCAGAAAAATCCAATTTCATCTTTACAAGTTAAAAATTTTGGGTTAAATTTAAAGTTCCCAAAACAACGCTTTTAAAATGGTTTAAAAACCCATTTATAAGTTAAATAACCCTTTTTAAACCCTAGTTCCAAATCATAGAATTCAATTTCAAATATTGAATTCAAATTTATATCGAATTATTTAAATTTCAAAACTCAATCAAATTATTCAAAATAACTTTTATTTTTGAAAATTCATTTTCAAAGTTCCAATTCTAATTCCAAAACTATTTTGGATTCAAAAATTCAACTTTTAAAACTATTTCAAAAACCTGTGACTTATCCCATTTCCACGTGCACTCCATATTTGTGTGTGTATAGTGTGGTCCAGGGTTTTACACAATATAAGTGCCACATCACCAATCAACACAGATTCAATCATATCGATAAGCTGTATGACCCATAATGCTTATCTTAATTCACAGATTCATAGATAAAATAAATTACCAATCACAGAGGTTTACCATTATGATTCGATGTGTGTTTTGGACAACCAACCGGAATCCGACTCCCTGTCGCATCGAAATTTAGATGTCGTTCTACGGGTCAAGGGTTTGCATAACAATATATACATCACAGATATAACAGCCTAGCACAAAGCATCACATCACATATCAAATATATCAATCCAGTACACATCATTCAATAGCAATCAAACATCTACAATTAAGGTGAATAAATCGTGTGGTTTAAATCTATTACCCACATAATTACTTCTATTTGTAATCTTTAAATCAATGATTAATTATCATTACTACAATAAATTAAGTCTTAACCATCTTCATTTATTAATCATTTCTTTAATTAATTATATTAATTAATTAACCTTTGATTGTAATTAATTAAACCGTAATTACTTTTATAATTGTAACTCTCCAATAACAACATCACACAGTAATAATATAGTGTGTCCACATGAGTAAGTATCTGGGCTCCATACCATGACACTACCCTTTTCCAGAAGGAATGGTCATACCCTAGGGGAGCTACCCCTGAAACCTTGCCGCATCTTTCCTGTTTCGACCATTTCCGGTTTGTGAGGCACGATGAGGTCTCGACCACAAAGCTACACTTTTCCACAAAGCCATGCTTTGATCAACAAATGATCATCAATCACACAGCAGCACTTAGCATGCCACACTACCAAATTGGGAGTATATCGCTGATAACCTTCAACTACATAACCTCTGAGCTCGTACGTCTCAGAGAAGGGTGCTAAGCTAAGAGAATAAATTCTCCGCCACCAACAGATATGGATTTGAAAGAAATCGGCTTTATATCTCAAAGTGTAGTGTTAGACACACGACCATACAAGTCTGTTCCGGGCTCGAACAGAACCGAAGGCACTTCCGAAGAAGCCCTTGCAAATCCGGGTACGGAGGCCTTATGGTAGTTTAATTTTCCAAAAAGCATTGCGGATTTCAAATTTAAATTCTTTGTTGCTTATTTTAAAAGACCAAATGTTTTTATTTGCTCATACCAGTCCCATGACTGACCTGGAGTTTATTGTTCTTTTCCTAAACTCTGGGTGCCCACTATTTCCCACACGGGCAGTCTAGAGTTGGGGTTTTCAGATAATCAATAGTAGGTGTAGATTCGATAGCTTTCAGCCTTAGGATTTGGCAATCGCATTTGGATCAAGTTGCTTCTCTTCATCTTGATTTGGGAGTTCAAGCTATTGTTGGACTGGTGTTTTGAAGATGGAGTTCTTTCTTGAAGACCATATTGGAGTTTTGTTCCGCTGTTGTGTTATCTTTTCTTTCCGCTGCTATTCTTTGTATCTCTGATAATGTTGATATCTATTGTACCATTCTGTTGTTTCAGTTATTGTATCAAATGTTGTATATTGATATATGTTATTCATTTTTTTTCCGCTGTGTTAATTACTTAATGTGTTATAAGCTCCGGCGAACCAGGTTCGACGTTTGGATCTGCGGCATTTGAATACGAGTGACATATTCGGTGCCGATTTTCGAAGGTCGAGTCAGGGTCGTTACATTTGGTATCAGAGCTGATGGTTAAAACCTTAGATCAGGAGTATAACACATTAAGTAACTCATTAGAGATAAGGTGAAGTATACCCTAGAATGAGTTTATCCCTAAGATATCCGTTCGAATGCCTCAGTAAATTCTCTTACTATTCACTGATAGTGAGTATGAGTGCGAGAAGAGGACGAGATAGGGGACAGGGGAGTACCACTACAAATGGCCAATACCCTGCAATAGCGGAAACAACTTTTTCCTATCAATCTCCTTTGATTCGTCTTTTCAATTCTTTGATTACTTCGCAGCAGCTCCAGAAGAAGTTTCGGTGTGATGGTGGCCCTACGAATCGTTGTAGAAAATTCTTACTTCATATCTTCATCCGTTTCTTATCAGCTTTTTGATTTAAACTCTAATGAATTTGAATTTGAAAATTTAAATTAAAATAAATTGGAAATTTTAAATTGAATAAATTGGTTAACAAATATGAGGATAAATTTGAATTGTATCAATAAAATAATATCGGTTAAAACCAAATTCAAAATTCTACTGTAATCTCTTGTGTATATCCAAGTCCGAAGAGGGACAAAATTGGTATATACTTTGGGGTATTCCGACCCAAATTTTGAACCCATACCTAGTGTTTGAGAAATTGTAGAAGATTGAATCTATCTATCTATCTATTATCTGGGATCTGATATATTCTACGAACGATTAGTTATCCCTTCGAACTAATCAATGCCCTTGCATATTCGTAGACCGATGGACCCAAACATCTTGTGTAATATTGAAGGAGTTTGTTCTCATATTGTCGATATTCTGATTTGGTAAGCCAAATACAGAATTAATATTCATTTTGATTTGGAAAGATATCTCTCTATCTTTCATCTTTTCTTTTCGTCTTCCTAGCAAATTTCGAGGACGAAATTTCTTAAGGAGAGGAATCTGTAACATTCCTGAAATATTAGCCAGAATAATTCAATAATTAGATTAATTTTGAATTTAAACTGTGAATTTAAACTGTGAATTAATTTGCAATTTCCAAAATAAACTTAAAATTTGGATTATAAATAGAAATTTGGTTGGAATTTAACGATAAGTATTTTATAATAAAAATTGGATTTAAGGATAATTATATTAGAGATAAATATGCACTATAATTTTAATAAATATATATATATATATATTGAAAGTTAAAATTGTAAATAAGATTTTGATTTTGAAAATTCAAAATGTATATATTTATAAATTTGGATTTGAAAACCACATAATTTTATACTAGTAGAAATTGGTAATATTTATTTTGAAAATTTTATTTTGAATTAGATATAAATGATTTTCGAAACAATTGTTTAGAACTAAATACTA
Source organism: Allium cepa (assembly GCA_030765085.1). Classification (NCBI taxonomy): domain Eukaryota; kingdom Viridiplantae; phylum Streptophyta; class Magnoliopsida; order Asparagales; family Amaryllidaceae; genus Allium; species Allium cepa. Next base: position 905,785,856 of record CM060938.1, on the reverse strand, counting down.
TTATATATGTGTTTATCTACTAAAAATATAATTAGTCTAAAATCATTCTTTCTTCAAATTGATGTAAGTAGAAAATAATAAATAAAATGGATATTAAAACATAAGAATATTGTATATGTGTATATGCAAATAAATGTAAACACCCATTTACATCATACATATCTATATACATACAAATGGCACAATTACTTAATAAAATAATCAAATTTAAAATTACAAGAAACCTTTCCATCTCCCCATATACCATTATTAAACTTCTCACCAAATCTGAGTATACAGTAAAGAAGATTTGAGTATCTTATATCTCAACTCCCAAAGAAGAAAAAAATGTTGAACCTGAAAACAGAAACTCAAACACTAAAGGAGAAAAAAAATCAGGAAAAAAGAAAAGAAGAAAGAGCAACCTGAGATTCAAAGTCACAATCCTAAAGCAATCAAACTACATCATGCAAATTCAAAGCAGATCTCAGATTTATTTTATAAAAAGGAAAAAAAAGAGAAAGGAGCTGCAGCATTGCCAATGCAAGTCTTTGGAAAATAAGTTAAAGGCAAGTAATTTTTTTTATTTTTTGAGTTGAAGTTACAATCCGTAATGAAGAAAGAACTAAGTGCAATAACAATCAATTTATTGCAGAAAAATTGAAGATCAAAGACTCAAAACCATTTCTAGTTTTCAAACTGCAGAAAAAAAAATTTTAAAAGGGCTTCTCTGTTACATGCATTCAAACTGTAAGTAATAGGATAAAAATTAATGTTATTAATGACTTGAGTAAATGAACATGACAGTATATAAGCAAAGATTTCCATTTACTATTTACAGATCTACAACTCCAAGATTTAAAGGGAAAAAAAAAAAGGAAAAAGATACAGGCTTGAGTTCCCCTCTGTTTCTTCCTGTACAACTCCAAGGTGAGCAAACTTACTTTTGATCTAATCTCTGAATTGATGTGATAAATATTGGTAAATGTGTTCTGCATGAATGTGAATAGTTTTGCCTTGTGAATGATTGCTATGCTTGAGTTTTCTTTCCCTGTAAATGTTGATTTTTGTTCTTCTGTTACCTGTAACACTCTGTGTTACAGTGTAAACCATGCCAAGTTTGAATGATAACCTATGGTTTGGATATACTATGTGTTCTTCAGTAACTAATCAAAGTAAACCATATTAGAACCCAAATCTCTCTCTTCCCTCTTTGTTTCTGAAATGAAAATAAACAGTTAAGAGGGAAAAAAATGTTGTTTAACCCTGTGCCACACTTCAGTAATTAAAACTGTAAGTAAATCCCTACTTTGTTCAAATTTTGTGTGTACTTGAATTCCTGCATGAATGTAATAGCTTTGGATTGAATGAATGGTATTCTTGTGTTTGATTCTCCTGGAAAAACATTTGTTTCCTATTCCTATTTCTGTAACATTTAGTTACAGAGAATTTAGAATCCTCTCTCTCTTACTCTTTTGGAAAAAAAGAAAAAAAATTATGAATTGCAAAATAAGTTAAAATATAGTTCAAAACTTACACTATGTTTTAGAGATAAATCAAAGCAAAATTTATAGCCTTCTTCTTCTCTGTAAAACTGTAAAACACTGTCAAACCCTTCTTTTCTTCTTTCCCTCTGTCTCTCTTTCTTGTTGCATTTATAAAATGAAACAAGTTGGAGTTTGAGCTTTAAGCTTGCACCATGCTTCAGTAACAAAACCAAAACAAGTTTGGAAATTTTTTTTTATTGAAAACCATGAAAACACAGTTTCATACAAGTTCTGTGTTACAGGTTAAACCACATCAAAAAGGAAACTCTAATGTTTCTTCCTCTATTCTAACAAAGATTTTTAAACAAGTGAATATTGTTTTAAACCTATATTACATTCCAGTAATGAACTAAAACAGTTTCATGTAGTTCTTCTTCCTGGAAACAATGAAACACAGCCAAAATTCAAATGTTCAAGAAATTCGAACTTTATGAATTTCAAATTCAATAACACTATCTTAATCTCCTTTAAAATCTAAGATTTTAGAAACAAAAATCAAATTTTTTTCATTGCATATTGCTCAGGAAAATGGGAGTTGATTGGAAAATGAATTTTTGAGCAATACTGGTGATCTATGTAGTTATAAGCCTCGAATTCGTGGTCGCCGCATGATTTGGTGTTCGTGATCACCAGAAAAATGCAAGTTGAATTTCTAAAAGTTTAGATTTTGAATTTGAGCTTAATTTAGGGCTTAAGAACCCATTTGAGTTCGCGTACGAAACGACGTTGCTGTGCCTTCCACAGACGACCGGACTTCATCGCACCGGAGCCATCAGAAGCGTCACGTGTAGACGAAGACGTGGACCAAATATCGTGGCCTCTGACGATCGGTGGAGGCGGGACGAGACGTTTTTCTGGTGAGGCTTCGCTGGGTTGTTGGGTCGAGGCAGCTCGATTCTGGTTTTCGAGATGAATTCGAAGTCTGGGTGTTTGTAGGGTGTTAGGGGATGAGCGTTGACGTGTTGGTGGCTGCAGCACCACCTAACGGCGTCGAAACCAGCCGTGCACGTGCACGTGGCTATGGGGTGTGTCATTGTGATGGGTTGAAAAAGACGAGGAGTAACTCGAAGCACAGCACGGGGAAGCAGAGGGAGAACTCGAAGTTACACTCGGGTTGGTTTCAACGTTTATCGGGTCGCTTTTAAAACCTTAAGCAGAATTCGGAAAAAATTACAACACGGGTCACTTTGGGGGAAAACCCGAAGAAAAGGGACGATTGTCTCGGGGTAAACCCGAAGCAGGCCTCGGGTCAAGCTTATAAAACAGCAAAGATTCAAGTTTTTGAAAATTTGAAACATGACTTTAAAATTTGTTTTTTTTGAAATAATTGTCTGAAATAAATGAAGTATTTTAAAACTTAGATTTTAAAACAAAAAAAATTATTTAAAAATTCAACTTGATAAAATATTTGAGGGATAAATCAAATGTTCAAATTTTAACTCAAAAACAAATCTCTTTATAATGATTAAATAAAGATTTAAACAATTGAAATTTGTAATTACTTTATAATTAAAAGTTGATTTAATTAAAGGGTGAAAGTAATTAAGATTTACTTAATTATAAATTAAGGATTTATGAATTAAGATAATTAAATTAAGAAAAGCTAGTTGATAAAGTTAATTAGGATTGAACCAATTTATAGTTAAGAATAATTAATCGTGATTTAAATTTTATGAAATAAATTGTGTGGTTAACACACTTAACCATATTCACCCTAATTAGAGATGATTAACTATCATCAATTGTTCTGTATTGGATTGATATTTTTGTTGTGATGTTGTGATTGCTTTGTGATGGACTGTGATTAGTGATTTGTTCCTATATGTGTGTGAAATCCCTTTTGCCCATGAAACGGCATTTAAACTTCGATTCGACAGGGAGTCGGATTCCAGTTGGTTATCCGAAACCCACATCGAATCATATTAGTGAATTTTTGTGATTGATAATTTACTTTATCTATGAATCTGTGAATATAGATAAGCGTTATGGGTTATACCGCTTATCTTTATGATTGAATCTGTGATGATGATGTTGTGCACTATTGTGTTGAACCCCTGAACCACACTTATACACACACAAATATGGATTGCACGTGGAAATGGGTTAAGTCACAGATTTTGAAAATTGTTTTAAAATTTTAATTTTTGAATCCAAAATAGTTTTAGAATTAGAATTGAATCTTTTGAAAAAATGAATTTCAAAAATAAAAGTTATTTGAATAACTTGATTGAGTTTTGAAATTTAAACAATTTGATTTAAATTTGAATTCAATATTTGAAGTTGAATTCTATAATTTGGGAACTAGGGTTTAAAAAGTTGTCCAACTTATAAATGGATTTATATGGGTTTTTTTTAAACCATTTTAAAATGTGATGTTTGGAATTTAAATTTAACCCAAGATTTCAACTTGTATAAATCGGACTTTTCTGAAATGAAGACTGTTGTTTTCAAATAATAGAAGCTTTCATATAAGAAATGGATTTCCAATGTGTGTTAAAAGGAATTCAAGTTTTGAAATAAAAATGGTTTTCCAAGTTAAAAATAAATCTTTGGAACGTGTTTTGAAAGCTATAAATTAAATCTTTAATTTAAAGATTTATTGAGTTAATCCAATTGGAATGGAAGTTGTTTTGAATCTATGAATAGATCTTTGTGAAACTAGGTGAAACTTTGTGAAATGAATCTTTTGGTTTAAAGATTTAAAATGGTAATTTGTTTAACCATTGAAAGAAAAGTTTTGGATTTTATAAGTTGTGACTTAACTAAAATGCCATATCCATATGTTTTAAAAATTTGGCGCTCATTATTCGGTTTAGCCGGGGGAGGACCTTGTGTCATATAGCCCATTCCGGATAGTGATACGACGTTATGGATAGCAATTGAAGACCGGTGGTGAAGACCGGATATTTCCGAAAACAAAAGGATAACTCATCGATTGTCTCTGCACTGGCTGATCCCCGGTATAGAGATCTCCATTTGTTATGGGAATTCCGTACGTGATTAGGGATTATCCGGATTTACAAGGGCTTCTTCGAAAGTGCCTTCGGTTCTGTTCGAACCCGGAACAGACTTGTATGGTTGTATGTCCGACATTACACTTTGAGATGTTATCTGATTTCTATCAAATACATTTCTGCTTGGTGGCGGAGAATTTATTCTCTTAGTTTAACACCCTTCTCTGAGACGTACGAGCTCAGAGGTTATGTAGTTGATATTTATCAGTGATATATTCCCAATTTGGTAATGTGGCATGCTGAGTGCTGCTCTGTGATGATCATTGGTTGATCATTTGTGATATGATCATTTGTTTGATCATTTATCTTTGTGATCATTGCTTTGGTCATCTGTTGACCTAAAGCATGGCTTTGTGCCAAAGCGTAGCTTTGTGGACGAGACTGCATCAGGACCTCACTCCCCGGAAACGGTCGAAACAGGAAAGATGCGGCAAGGTTATGAGGGTCGCTCCCTTTAGGGTGTGTCATTCCCTTCTGGTAAAGGGTGGTATCATGATATGGAGCCTAGATGCTTACCTATGTGGATACTGCAGATCTATTACTTTGTGATACTTTGTGGTTGTTGTTGCGAGCGCTCGGATAAAGGTCCCAAAGGACCGGGGGATGACATATTCGTGTAGTAGTTACCTAGTTACAGAGGTAACCCGGCCTTGTGTTGGCAGAGATCTAACCGTAACGTTAGTTCTCGGGACGTCCTGCCAGAGGCGAACCCATATGGCAGTAGGAAGTTCCTTAGCCTGACCATTTGTTGGAAATCCAATCAAAACACTACGCGCCCTGTACGGTTTTAGTTGTATAACCTGCCATGGAATGTGGCGGTAACCTGCTATTGAACATGGTAGCTATAGTAGGCATACGACGAAATGTCGTATGCTGGCTAGGATTAATATTCTATTTTCGAAATGGTTTTTCTGCACTATGCACTAGTAATAATATCAAAGAAAACTTTCTCGTATTAAGCATATTTGACTATCATAAGGAGAAATCTCCTCCAATTCTGCGTTTGCATTGTGTGTGTGGCGGGAGGCCTTATGGTAGTTTCATTTTCCAAAAAGCACTGCGGATTTCAAATTTAAATTCTTTGTTGCTTATTTTAAAAGACCAAATGTTTTTGTTTGCTCATACCATTCCCATGAATGACCTGGAGTTTATTGTTCTTTTCCTAAACTATGGGTGCCCACTATTTCCCACACGGGCAGTCTAGAGTTGGATCAAGTTGCTTCTCTTCATCTTGATTTAGGAGTTCGAGCTATTGTTGGACTGGTGTTTTGAAGATGGAGTTCTTTCTTGAAGACCATATTGGAGTTTTGTTCCGCTGTTGTGTTATCTTTTCTTTCCGCTGCTATTCTTTGTATCTCTGATAATGTTGATATCTATTGTACCATTCTGTTGTATCAGTTATTGTATCAAATGTTGTATATTGATATATGTTATTCATTTTTTTCCGCTGTGTTAATTACTTAATGTGTTATAAGCTCCGGCGAACCAGGTTCGACGTTTGGATCTGCGGCATTTGAATACGAGTGTCGTATTCAGTGCCGATTTTCGAAGGTCGATTCAGGGTCATTACAAAAATTTAAAGGTTTAAAGTTGTTGTAAAAAGCAAGTTTTAGAAAATTTATTATTTCTAATATTAAATTCAAAAGTAAGTATTTTCTCAGATCTATTATAGTAGTAATTACTTAAAAAGTGACTTAGTATTTCGTTTTCAAAGGTGAAAATCTAGTTTTATATTTTATTAAGTAACCTTATTTTCAAATATATTCATATAATATGTAATTTTAACAAGTATTGAAGTAGTTTAACTAAAATGTTTTTAAGGTATATTTTCAAAATGAAGTGTTTTAAATTATTTTAAAAATCTAGTTTTGTGTTTGGTGATTTCAGAGGAAATAGAAAATATTGGGAAAGTTTATTCTGAAAAGAAGATGGTTTTGAAACTATTTTCAAGGATTGAAAATAGAAATATATCTTGTGAAGATATGTTGAGATAAATAAATAATGTGGAAAATTATTTATTGTGTGATGGATGTTTGTGAATATAAATTGATAGTTAAATCACCGACTATCAATATTGGCCAAATGTGTTGATCGTTTCGAAGAGACCGGGATCGAGATTTATTTCTCAAAAACCACTTCGATCCGGTTTGTACGTTTCGTGCGGAAAACGTGCTCGGAGTCGAAGATGGAGCAGTGAAGTGCAAGGGCTAGTCGCTACTAATTCTGAGGATATTTCCAAAATGGATGTTGTAGGAGTAGTGCCTTCGGCTCCGTTCGAACCCGGGACGGACTTGTATGGATGAATGCTTGCGAAACATCGTCAGGTGGGCGATGGGCATTCTAAGTGAAACGTTCTAAAAGGTAACGCTTAGCCTCAAGCCTCATCAACTGGGAATGACTGAAAATCAGGGGATATGCAGCAAGGCTTCGTGGGTAGCCCCCACTTGAGAGTAAGGTCATCCCTGTCAAGATGTCCTTTTTTATTCTGCTTAGTGGTGCGGTTGCTGATCCCAACCGTGGGGTGACCTTATTCGGAACTGTCCAGTAAGGGATGGGTCCGGCCTTGTGTTGTAGGGGATAGGGAGTGGTCCTCGGTACTGTGATCTAGACCACGTACTGTGACAGGTGGTACCCCAGTGCCTAGTCATTGTTGGAAATCCATTCTCCCTACGAGCCTTTTACGAGTTTTGTTTGTATTTCCCACTTTTGTGGCTAGTAGCTGGAATTTAATGAATGTAACAATTTCGGCTATTTTATAAGTATTTGTATATAGACCCTATTACAATAACGGAGGATTTCTATAAAAATTGTTTTAGCTATCGTAAGGTAAAAACCCGACATGTTTATTGGTGGTGTGGTCTTACGAGATGCTTTTGTTTTCAAAGGATTTTTGAAACTTTAATAATTAATTGGGTGTGATTTTCTCACGCTGGTATTCCAGACTGACTCGGGTATTATTTAACTGTAATGCTCGGGTCAGACCGAGTATTATAGGATACAGGTTTTGATGTTGTGGAGCTCAGGAGACGAGCTGGATGACGATGCGTATTCTCGTACTTGTTTTATATATATTCCGCTGTGTTGAGTAGCTGTGTATCCAGTTGTATGTTATTGATGTTGAGCTGTGATTGATGTACTCCGATGATGTAATATATAAACAGATATATTTGATATTGAGTAAAGATCATTTATTATCTATTATATTTTATCCGCTGCGATGGTTAGATTCTGTTGTTGTTTTCCATTTCCTTCTACCTCTTCTTTAAACCAAATGGTTCGTATTTCTGTGCAACTTGAGTTGATTTAGGCAGAATCGTGTTGACTCAAGGGGTACGGATTTGCGGGTCGTTCCACTTGGTATCAGAGCAGAGGCTAGTGATAACCTTGGCTCTGGTGGGATTTACTCATAGAATAGAGTCCATAGTACTCTAGAATGGGTTTCAGAGTATTAAAAGATATGAGCGCGTATTTCTTAGTGAATAAAAATTTGTTTTATATTGTGTTGATTTATTGGTTGAGTGTTTATGAATTCTGGCCGATAGGTGGGACGCCACATCATCGGTAGGGCTTTCTAAACTCTTGAACATGATAAACCGACACGGTATTGTTTTAAATAGGGTAAATGAAATAATTTTACCCAAAATATTTCTGTATATAAAGGAAACAATTTTTCTTAAATCCTTATAGTATATATGGGATGCTTGGTCGATAGAAAGAGATAATATTTAATTATTATCATTATGGTATGAGAATTGAATAAAAAATTTAAATAATCACCAAAGACTAAGGAATAAATTAATAAAATAAGTGGAATTTGTAAATGTGATTCATAATTGAATAAAGGATTGAAATCATAATTAAGAACTTAGGAAACAAATTCATAAAACTAATGAGATTTGTACATATAAACTATAAATGTGAATTATAGTGTGATTAAAAATTTAAAATAAGATAAAACTCCAAAGTAATGTTTAAATATAAATTTAAAGAATTTGGAATTTGGAAAAAAAATTGGGAATTTAAAATTCCTTTGAATTTGAAAATATTTTAGAAAGTTCCAGAGTAATGTTTTGGATGCATGTCGAATTTGGAGTTTGGAAAAAATTTTGAATCGGATTTGAAATCTAGAGAGGTTTGGAATTTAAAATATTTTAAGGGTTTTAAAGATAGAAAAGCATTGAACTCTTTACGGTCGCTGGAAAATAATTCCGATGATGATCGTGACATCATCGGTGTTCATTTTTGAGTTTCCAAAAGAGGAATTGCTACCAGGATGTTTTGGATTAATGTTGTTGGAGGAATTTGGTTGATTTTGAAAATGCAAGGAATTTTGGGATATAGGTGATTTCAAAGGGAATTTTGAAAATGTTGAAGATTGTTTAAACTTTGTAATTTTAACTAAGAATGTTTATGGCATATAAAAAGTTTGATAACTTGTAAATTTGGGAATTGTTGAAATAAAATTCAACCTTGTAAGTAAGTAAAGTGAAAACTGAATACTAAAATCTAAAATTTTGAATTGTGTTAAATTATGTGAAATGGAAAAAAAAATTAGTTAAGTTGAATTAAATAGACAAGTCTTGAGATTAAAATTTGTAAGTAACTGAATGATTTATATGGTATGCAAATGAAATAAAATTCAATATTGGATGATGCTTGATTTAAATGTGCAAAATAAGGAGAGAATAAGTTAAAATGGACTAAAAATAATTAATGTTTGGAAATAAATTTATTGGTTGGAAATGAATTAGAGAATGTACAAATGGAAGATGCATTCAAGTTACAGTTCATTCAGCCTATTTCAAATTGTTTAGCCCATGATTTCACATCTCCTTTATGCTAGTGATGTTATCATTATTTTTAAGTTCTACTACATCAAATTCCAGTGCCATGAATAGCATATTTAACTAATTAGCAACTAGTATTGGGCTTTAAATCAATAATTTGAAGTCAAAAGTTTACTTTAGTAGAATGTTGCAAATAAATATCAACCGTTGGATATTTTGGGAATGTCAGAGGGTACTCTACCTGCTAAATATATTGGGGTGCCTTTATCTACCGATTATATTCATGCAACAGATTTGGCATTTCTTATTTCTAAAGTACTTGACATGGTTGAGGGTTGGGACAGTGCTTTGTTACCAACTGGAAGGGGAGTCGAACTAATATAAAGCATTTTTATCTCAATCATGTTGAACTTGTTATTAATTTATCAATTGCCTACCTCAAGTTTACATGACATTGAAAAATATGTGTTGCAGGAGGGTTGTGAATGTATGAAATTATTTGATGATATGAGAAATGGTAGATGCAAGAAGGATGAACAACAGTGTCAAAGAGGAATGTAAGTTGTGGTGTAAGAATGTAAGATGTAAGGCAAATGGTGGTTGAAGCAATTATGCTCAGGGATGTTGGTTAGTGAAGTATGTTTGTTGGTGTTTCAGGTTGGCACTTGGTTGAGATATAGTATGTTGAAGTATGTTTACTGTGGTGTGGGTTGAAGTACACAGTGAAGAAGCTTAATAGGGAGGTGCACAGTGGTGTTGCAGTGGTGGATAACTGTGGCAGTGATCAGGGAAGTGAATTGGTGGGTTGGTTGTCAGTTGGATGATGACAGATTTGCGAGCATGGTCAGGAGCAGCAGTGTTATGGTCGATGGATTGGTCATTAGGTAGGGTTGCACTGTTCAACCAGAAATGCACTGTGAAGATGCACAGTGAACAGTGATGTAATGAGGAAGTTATTTTGAAATTGTAAATGTAATTGAAAATGAAATAAAGAAAATGCAATGAAAGTTTGTGAATGATTAAAATAAAAATGATTGGAGATGGAAATAAATCCAATTCATGTATGAATAAATTAAAAATGAAAATGAACTTAAGTTATGAAATGAAGTAAATTAACTTAAGTTTAAAATTAATAGAAATTGGATTGTGAGTAAATAAAATTGGACGGTGAATTAAAAATAAATAGTAGAATCAGAACTTGAGTTATTAATTAAATTCGACTTGGAATATCAACACATTAAAAATAAGTGGAAATGTGTTAAACCAAATTGAGAATTGGATTAAAATAATGGTGGTTTGTATTGCGAATGAAATCCAAGTGGGTATGAATGAAAAATAGCTTTGGATATTACTCAATAAATAGAATATTGAATTTAGATTTAAAAGGGGCCGATTGAATGAATTGATGCAAACTGCAATGGGAATGAACTAAAGATGTTAACTTAAGTAAATGTTGAAGGAAAGCTGAACTCAAATTGAAGTGGTTTAAATCATTTGAGAATTAATTATTGAATGAAATAGCCTGAATTGTTTTCGAGCTAAATAAATGGTTGTGAATAAATTAGTCGTTCGACTAAATCAGAAGTAAATAAAAAAAATTCCATGAATTAGTAGGGGTAAATAAAACTGATTTTTGGAATCAATTAAAGTAAATGTGCATTGTTTGGATTTATGAATTGAATGCAAGCAATTGAGTTGCAAATCACTTAAATTGAATGAAGTGTATATGAATTGGCTGGAAATAATTAAAGTTTATATTGGAACTCTATAAGTGACTTATGAATATTGTTTAACCTGCATTGATTATACAAACTTATATGTTGCTAGTTAAATATGTTAAATATTGTTAAAATTTCGTGATTATGGCACTTATACGTTTGAATTGAGTAAGTACAGGTTCAGGGAAGCAGTATGGATGGACTTGATCGCGCTAAATGCAAATTAAATAAGCCGCTTGCTTAAAAATGCTAAATAAAGGTATGCTTACGCAAAAGAATTCCAAATAGGAGATATGAACTGCATATATTGATATATATTGTGATTTCCAGCCAGAGGCCGATGTGTGTGTGTATATATATATCTGTGCATCCTGCGATATCGCAGAAGTCCCTCCGTACAAAGGAGACTGCCAAAATTTTCCGAAAATTTTGGGAGTTAGAAAATTTTTGAAAATTTTTGAAAAATTTTGTTAACGACAAAATGGTTTCAAACTGGAAATTGAAATAAATTAGTAAGTGAAGCTAATTAGAATAATGACATAAATTAGTTATAAATGGAAGATAAAATTTAAATGTTCAATGTTGAAAATAAATAAAATTCATATGGAATGTGAAAACTAAATTGAAGAGAAATAGATATGAACTTAAGTGGTAAAGTGAAAGGGAATGTAAGATATATATAAAATACTTATACTAACTTAAGAAAGGAATGGAGTATTCTCAAATTGGAAATTGATGTTGTAAATATATTCTAAGTTGATATTTGAATGGATAAGTATTGACATTTGAAAGAAAGTCGATAAAATGTTTTTGGAACGCTGTGATTTGATATTATTGCAGAGTTGTATACAGGTAATTTAAAGGCAGGTGAAATTGGGTTTTAGATTACAGAAGATAAATTGAATTGCCCGACTAAAAATGTATGTATTTGAAATTTCTGAATGAAATTGGATTGGGTTTTTTGATATAGCCACTTGGCTTTTGTTTTCTTTTTATATTTGGGAGGCCGTAGAGCCGTTTTGTAGTTGTACCGGGCTAGCCGCGCAAAGGAGACGCTGGCGAAATTTTTCGAAAATTTAGAGAGTTAGAAAATTTTAGAGAAATTTTGATACTTTAAAATTTGAATTCAAATTTAAATTTGAATTGATAAGTGAATAGTATGGTGAGGCTTATGGTTAAGGTTGGAAGGTTAAAAAGAGGAATAGAGTGTCCTTAACTAAATAATGGTTTTGTGAATTGGTTAAAAACTGGTTGAGAAATGGTCAATGGGTTACGGATCATTCTTCCTAACTAGTAATTTCGGGGACGAAATTTTTTTAAGGGGGAAGGAAAGCAATGACCCAGAATTTGTACTCATTTGAAATGGGAATATTTAATTAATTTTAAATATTCAAAGGTTAATTATTAACTTGAATTTTAAATATCAATATTTATTGGATAGTTAATTGTTAAATTTAATTATCGAAATTTGGTAAATTTATTGAATCGAGAATTTTAAGCTGGTTAAAAATAATTTGAAGGCCTATAAAATTTATATTGATAATTCTGAAGATAATAAGAGTGCTGAAATTGAATTTGATAGTGGTTTGTTCAGTTTTAAAATTTTATTGTTTAAATTGAATTTAAAAAAATTAGCTTTCCGAAGCACAGTCTCAGAATTCGACGAAACCAGTCCCATTGGGTCCATAATATTGAATTATTATCGGATTTCAAATTTCATATTGACCGGAGTTAGTGTGTGAGTGTACGATATATAAACGCGCTGAAAATCTAATTGATATTAATCCAATGAAATTTAATTTAATTAAAATAGAAGTCTTCTCTTATACGCCACTCCTTTCCATTTTTATTTCGTTCCATCCTTATCTTCTATCGTACGCTTCTCATTCCTTCTAAAATTTGCCTGTTCCTTCTTCGTTTATTTAATTCAACTTCCAGTCAAAATCAAACGAAAAAAAAATAATCGTCTCGTTCAAAAACAAATAATGGCCGATGCTTCTATAAAGAAAAAATATATATAAATCGAATGCCATCCTCCCTTCTTATTTCTTAGTTCAAATCCATTCGAAATCGAAATCTCGGCCAACAATTTCTAAAGGATTGACTCGCGATTTTCTTCAAACTGGTAGACGCTCTGGGAAGCGTGGCATTTGGCAAAGATCGACCCTAACGTCGCGAGCTAGGGTTCCATGTTTGTGTATTTTGGGGCGGCCATAGGTGAAGTGGACAGCGGAGTTTGGATCGAGAGGTGTAGTCCCGTTCATGGTCGAGGGGTTAGGAGTTTTCGGTGATGCTTTGGGAATCGCGATTTGTGGGGGGGCCGAGGAGTTGAAGCTGCAAATCACGTTGGCGATAGAGGCCGATGTTGACGAGCTAGTGATGGAGTTTGTGGTGAATAGCGGAGGCGTTTGGCTATGGTGGAGAGGGTTCGTGGTTTTAGTACGGTTGATGTGTGGCATCGAGTTGTCGCAATTTGGGGATTGTTCAGTTCGGCAGTAAGGTAAAATGTTTATAGCTTAATTTAAATTAAGGATAAGGTAATTCAAAAGTTTAAAAAAATAAAAAAATATGTATAAATAGTATATACAGTGAAAACATAAATGTATATGAACAGATAGATTAATATTTTTCCCTAGTAAAGCAGAATAATATGATATGGTAAGGAAATAATCATTTAGATAAAATGGAATGGTTAATTAATTAATTTGTTTAAAAAGGGATTTAATTTTAAATCAGATAATAAATTAAATCAATGGGGAGTAATTGTTCAATTTATCCAATTATTAATAAATCATAAATTATTTATTCAAGGTCCATATCTGAAAGAAAACAAGTCGGAATGGAGGTAGGTTGCAAACAGAAATAGAAAGGTGAGTTAATCTCACTTAGTTTAAATTTAAATTTAAATGATTAAATTTAAATGATTAAATTTAAATAATTGTTTGAATGACTGAATTGACTAATGTGATATAGTATGATATTTTGGGATTGGCATATTATATTGTGCTAACATTCGTGGATGCAGGGAAAACAGGTTGGAGGGATCCAACTGGACCCCTCACATTTATTTAAATTATTCAATATTCACTGTTGTGATTATTTGATATCCTATGATGAGTTATATTGGAATATTAAATGTTATGGTTTGATTGGATATTTGGGTATAATGAATTACCAAAACATATGAATTGGATTGTTGATAAGAAATTAAAAGGAAATAAATTGGTAAGCGAAATAATTATAGAAAGTTTGAATAAATTAAGAAAGAATTGAAAAGAAATAGAAGTAGTATAAAAATAATAATAAACAACTTCGAGTATGAAGAGAAATGGAATTTTGAATAAAATGAAATTGATGAATCGTAAACTTAAGTTATATCAATTAAAGAAATAAAGAATTATTTTAAAATTCAAAGTTTAAATTTATTTAAAAGAATAAAGAAGTAATTGAGAAATCTAAAAATTGGAATTTTTAGTTAAAGTATTTTTAAAATCATAATCATGAAATGAAATTTGAAATTAATAGATTATGAATTAAAAGGGAATAAATTGGAAATCAATTTGGGAAATTGATTTAAGTGATTGAAGTTGGATTTTTCTCTGGATAACCAAGTACTTTTTTTAAAAAAGTAAATTTTTAAATAAATTTAAAGGTTTAAAGTTGTTGTAAAAAGCAAGTTTTAGAAAATTTAATATTTCTAATATTAAATTAAAAAGTAAGTATTTTCTCAAATCTATTATAGTAGTAATCACTTAAAAAGTGACTTAGTATCTCGTTTTCAAAGGTGAAAATTTAGTTTTATATTTTATTAAGTAACCTTATTTTCAAATATATTCATATAATATGTAATTTTAACAAGTATTGAAGTAGTTTAACTAAAATGTTTTTAAGGTATATTTTCAAAATGAAGTGTTTTAAATTATTTTGAAAATCTAGTTTTGTATTTGGTGATTTCAGAGGAAATAGAAAATATTGGGAAAGTTTATTCTGAAAAGAAGATGGTTTTGAAACTGTTTTCAAGGATTGAAAATAGAAATATATCTTGTGAAGATATGTTGAGATAAATAAATAATGTGGAAAATTATTTATTGTGTGATGGATGTTTGTGAATATAAATTGATAGTTAAATCACCGACTATCAATATTGGCCAAATGTGTTGATCGTTTCGAAGAGACCGGGATCGAGATTTATTTCTCGAAAACCACTTCGATCCGGTTTGTACGTTTCGTGCGGAAAACGTGTTCGGAGTCGAAGATGGAGCAGTGAAGTGCAACGGCTAGTCACTACTAATTCTGAGGATATTTCCAAAATGGATGTAGTAGGAGTAGTGCCTTCGGTTCCGTTCGAACCCGGGACGGACTTGTATGGATGAATGCTTGCGAAACATCGTCAGGTGGGCGATGGGCATTCTAAGTGAAACGTTCTAAAAGGTAACGCTTAGCCTCATCAACCGAGAATGACTGAAAATCAGGGGATATGCAGCAAGGCTTCGTGGGTAGCCCCCACTTGAGAGTAAGGTCATCCCTGTCTAGATGTCCCTTTTTATTCGGCTTAGTGGTGCGGTTGCTGATCCCAACCGTGGGGTGATCTTATTCGGAACTGTCCAGTAAGGGATGGGTCCGGCCTTGTGTTGCAGGGGGTCGAGAGTGGTCCTTAGTACTGTGATCTAGACCACGTACTGTGACAGGTGGTACCCCAGTGCCTAGTCATTGTTGGAAATCCATTCTCCCTACGTGCCTTTTACGAGTTTTGTTTGTATTACCCACTTTTGTGGCTAGTAGCTGGAATTTAATGAATGTAACAATTTTGGCTATTTTATAAGTATTTGTATATAGACCCTATTATAATATCAGAGGATTTCTATAAAAATTGTTTTAGCTATCGTAAGGTAAAAACCCGACATGTTTATTGGTGGCGTGGTCTTACGAGATGCTTTTGTTTTCAAAGGATTTTTGAAACTTTAATAATCAATTGGGTGTGATTTTCTCACGCTGGTACTCCAGACTAACTCGGGTATTATTTAACTGTAATGCTTGGGTTAGACCGAGTATTATAGGATACAGGTTTTGATGCTGTGGAGCTCAGGAGACGAGCTGGATGATGATGCGTATTCTCGTACTTGTTTTATATATATTCTGCTGTGTTGAGTAGCTGTGTATCCAGTTGTATGTTATTGATGTTGAGCTGTGATTTATGTACTCTGATGATGTAATATACAAACAGATATATTTGATTTTGAGTAAAGATCATTTATTATCTATTATATTTTATCCGCTGCGATGGTTAGATTCTGTTGTTGTTTTCCATTTCCTTCTTCTACCTCTTCTTCTTTAAACCAAATGGTTCGTATTTCTGTGGAACTTGAGTTGATTTAGGCAGAATAGTGTGGACTCAAGGGGTACGGATTTGCGGGTCGTTACATTATACAATACAATTACAGCGTCCATTCATCCATCATATCAATCATCAAACATTTATCAATTTATCATCCAATTAAAACAATCACATCAATAAATAACAATTAATTACTGACAGTTTATTTTGCAAAATAAATTAACTAATAACTTAACTGGCAGTTTATATGCACAATAAATTAACTAATAATTTAACCATCATATTATATGCAATAATAAATTTTACTATAAATTTAACTGGCAGTTTATATTTAATAATGAATTAAATAACAAGTAAATTATATGAATGCAAATTAACTGAGATAATGATGAGATATATGCCAAACAGTTATAAATAAATTTTTAAACACTTAATAATCAATTTAACAAATATAAGAAATCTTAGAAGTTGCGATTGGGTTAAAACACTTACCCTTTTGAATTTAAATTGAATTTGAATCCAATTTAAACTAAAAAATTTGACCATCTCAGAATTCGGCCAAACCAGCGTCATCAAGTCCGAAATATCAATACGATCCTAATAAAAAGAAACCGCGCATGAAACGGAGTTCATATGTGAGAGTTATAGCGATTATTGTGATTTGAAATTCAAATTAAAATAAAACAAAAGAAAAAACAAACTCACCTTTAAAAATTATTAGCCACGTCATCTTTCTCCCCCCATACTAACGCACGCACGCACGGTACCCATCACGCAGCTTGACCCTAAACACACAAACGAGAAAAACAACGGTCGCCATCGAACTGCAACTTGCCGTCACCCGTGGTGCCGCACCTGACCTAACAGACCCCACGCGACCATGCTTGGACCCCACTCCACCACTATCGGCACCCTAAAAGGCACGTAGCCGCCACTTGCACCAAACCCTAATCGAATTGTTGCGACTAATCTGACCGTTAACTTGCCATGAAACCCACATAGATCGACTCCCCTTGGTCCCCTCTACAAACCCCAGAAACGGTTTGTCAATCCATCGAGTTTGATTTCGACGTGATGAACGGCCGAGACTTCTTCGGTTTTTACCGATCAAACGGCAATCCAAAACCAAAAACGAACACCACCAATGAATTACGCTAGTCGAGAGCTTCAACAAATATATTTTTTAGATTTTTCTGAGGACTTTGAATTTTCATTAGATTTTTGAATTGGATCTAGGCTTTGCATCCATTGAGGAAGAGGAGGAGCTGATAAAATTTTATGCGCAGTCAAATGAGAACAGGCGGAGGCTAGGGTTTCTAACCGACTATTTATAGGTAGGGTTGAACTAGAGTAGGTGGACCATATGAATAAACGTGCTGAACAATCTATGGCCCGAAAAGCCTATTCTGACCCCGAAACGAAGTTGGGAAAACCTATATATCAAAGTAGGTGTTTTAAAATATTTTAAACGCAATGAAAAAGGTTTTAGGTTCAAATTCCATCGTATGAAGAAGTTATGCTAAAATTGATATTTTTCAAATTGATTTCAATTGATTTCAATTTATCGATTTCAAGGCGTTTCGCGTCCGTACGATCAAACGACAAGTCCGATCGCTACGAAACTTAAAAATCTAAAATAATTCACCGTTACGGGTCCTATGAAACTGGTTTCGTCGAAATCCGAGTCAGTGGCCAAAATGGCAATTTTATATTAATTAAATTAATTGAAATTAAGTTAACTAAATCAAATTTTACAAATTCAACTTTAATTATTTACAAACTTTATCAGTTTGGATTATTTGGTAAATTTAGAATCCTTTAAACAAATCTCTACATCAATTTATCGTTGAAAATTCCAAATTTACAATATTTAGTTTTAAATTTTCAATTTATCCAGTAGTTAAACTTAAACTTCCATGAAATTCATTTATTTGGTTTTTAAAACTTTTATTCACTCCATTATCACCAAGTAGATAAATTAACATTGGTTCATGGTTTATTATATTGTTATTCTCAATTTTCATCTTAAACTCCATTAACGTAATATTTAACATTAAATTCCCGTTTAATTTCAATAACTTAATTTCCAAAATTTAAATTCAAATAAATAGACAAATCTTTATATTTCTCAATCAATTACAATGGTTTAAAAAAATTAAAGTTCAATTTGAAGTTGCCTAACTTCGATTTTAGTAATTTCCTTAATTCCATTCAAATTCAGTTATCTATTAAATTTCCAAAATTTCTTATCAAATTAAATTAGCGAATCTTTATTATCAAATAGATGAATTTAATATTGGATTCAAACTATTTCATTAATATTTTCCAATTCCACTTAATTTTCAATTTACGTAATAATAATTGTTTAATTTCTACTTAATTGCAGCAAACACAATTATCTTAATTCTTTACATTCAAATAATTGCCAAATCTTGATTTACATTCTTTACAATTCAACAAATATATCTAACCTTTGGTTACGTTTCGTTACACAGATACTTTCCGTTTCACTTTTATCCATATTAACTATTTATTTCCACTTATTGTGTAATAACTACCATAATTTAATGTATACCGCTAATTTTATTTCATTGCATTAATATACACCTAATTACCACTTAATTTGAATAAGTATTATATTTCTTAATGTCCTTCTGTCAATTAAATGCATTAATTAAGGTTTTAAAACCAATAAATGAATTTTCCTTAATTTCATCCTTAAACCAACTTATTACTCTACATACATTGCGTATTAATTCATCAATTAATATACTATAAACTATCTTCCCAATTTATCGATTACTACTTAAAATAAATTAACGCTTCTATTAATTTACATTCACACTTCCGTTACTATATTAATAATTATTAAAATAACGTTTTTATTAATAACAACATTATAATTTCTCAACATTTAATGAACTTAATAACATACTACCTAATTGCATTCACTTATGTTATATCCAAACATACATTTAGATTTTATTTCCATTAATTAATTAATATTTATATCCATTTATTTACAATTTACTTCCATTATACAGTTGCAAATTCGTTTTAGTTATTATTTCATTAATACCATTCCAATTTTAATTCTTTCAGTATCAATTACACAATCATATTTAATTAGCAAATTATAATGTTTTTCCACTATTCCTCTAATTGAATTCCATTCCAATTGTCAAGAATTGATTTTATCTACCATTGCAACATTTAATTTCTAACATTCGCTTCAATTTAAATTATAAGATTTTCATTTCTGTCTTCATTAAATTAAAAAAATCTTATAAATTTAACAAATTTAATCATCGAAATTTACGGGTCGTTAGAAAAATCATATATGATTTCACCAAATTATTTCTTCCAAATTACATATATTCATTTTCAAAGTTTCTCAAAACAATAGGTTTAGAAAATAATCCCAGTTTCCAAATTAACATTATTTAGGTCAAATAAATTCCTTTCCAAAATCATCATATAAATACTGGTTTAAATTCCAATCTATTTTCAAAACAAAATATTTTTTCAAAATCAATGGTACCTAAAATGATTTCCAAATTTATAACTATCCCTTTAAAACCTTTAAACTATTTATTTCCATTCAAAAGATCCAATTTTCCTTTTCCAATTTATTTACTTAACGAAAGTTTAAAATTTTTAAGTCATACTCTTCATACTTTTCGAAATTTCTTAGCTTTGAAAAGTTAACCTTGATTCGGAAGTGCTCGAACCTTCAAAATAGTCGAAGAAATCATAATTTCAATCCAAGAGTTGGAAATCACCAACAAATCAGTAAACCAATTTTTATAAATAGAGTTATACTAAACCAAATCCAAACTCGAGGACTGAACACCGGTCTCACTTCAAATTATATAAATATATATACATATATCTTCCAAAAATCAAATCATCCTTCGGAATTTTTGAAATCAAAATGGTTTCACAAAATCACTCGCATAGCAAAACTATTAGAGTGGCCTCACCCTCACTCTAAACTCGAAAATCAGTGTCGATGATGCGTGCACTCATCACCGAAATTATTTTCCAGTGACATAGGTGGGTTTTGGACTTCTATTTTCTTAAAAACTTCTTTAAATTTCTTTGAAATCATCGGAATTCATTCGAATTCATTTAGAACATTTCTTATTCGAAAAATATCTTTAAATCGTATCATTATATATTTCAAAACCTTAAAACAAAATTTCAAAATACAGGAGTTCAATCCCTCAAATTTTAAATTAAAATCATTTCAGTTATAAATCATTTCTATATAAATCAAATTTCTTATAAAGTTTTCAAAATTTCAAATCCTTTCGAAGCTTCAAATTTTCATTTTAAAAGGTATATAATTGTTATCGAAAACATTTCACTTTTATATATAAAATATGGTCCTCCTCATCAAAATATTAATTTCGATGTATACACAATTTCAAAATACAATGAACAAAAAAATTTCAATGGATGATTCAAGGATGGATTTCAAACAGAACAAAGACTTAAATTTAGAGGAACTCAAATCAAATTGAATTCTAATTCGAAGATAAGTTCGAACTAAGATGAGATAATTTAACTACCAAATAGAAGATGGATAAACCTTTATAAATCACGGGTGACCTTAACAGGGTCAACCGTGATTTTTGGAATATAATCGATGCAGAAATCTAAGGAAAATCGTCATTTGATCACTAGAGATAGAATCCATGTAGAGCAGAAGATAGATAGCATTGTAAACCGAGGATACATAAATCTCTAGTGAATCAATGCCAATTGTAAAGGAGTTTCACTATGACGATGCGGAATTTTTAAGCATTTGAAATTTGAATATTTAATTGATTTTAAATATTTAAAAGTTAGTTTTTAACTTGAATTCAAATATCACCATTTATTAGGTAATTTAATGATTAAATTAAATAATTTAAAGTTGGGTAACTATTAAATCTTCAGTTTTAATCCTGTTAAAATATAATTTGATGGCATGTAAAATTTATATTGATAATACTGAAGATAGTAAAAGTGTTAGAATTGAATTTAAAGGTGATTTGTTCAGTTTTGAAATTTTATCGTTTAAATCGATATTTAAAAATAGCCTTCCGAGGTGCAGTCTCAGAATTCAACGAAACTGGTTCCATTGCATCCGTAATAGTGAATTATTATTGGATTTCAATTTTAGTAGTGTTTGGTGTGATCGTTTGGGCGTACGATAAGTAAAAACGCTGAAAATTAAATCGAAATTTAATATAATAATTGGGTCCGAAAAGCTATCTTCTCCATACGATCGAACTAGGACTCGAATCTTTTTCCATTGCGTTCGGAATAGGGGTATAACATTATTAACGCCTAGCGGCACGCCTCGATAGGAGGTCAACTTTTTAAGTCGCATTTCTTGGAAAAATATGAATTTGAATTTAAATTTAATATATTTATACTAGTCAACTGCAGTTGAAATTATCTGACATCAACTTTTTTCCTTTCAACTCAAAACACTGTAATAGGTATAGTCCAGCACGCAAACGTCTCCTTCCATCAACTTCCCATCAGCCGAAATAAAATGTAATCGAAAAGAAAACCCCTAGTCACGAAATCCAATTTTTCCTTCTTCTCTTTCGTGCTAAAGAAAACAAAATGGCCGCTTGCCTTTCAATTCAAATTGAATCAATATAAAAAAAAGAGGGGTTTTGCGTACGCAAGGAATCGAGCGCGTGTCGTGGGGTTACAAGCACGGTTTGGAGGTGAGATTCGCAATCGAATTGGCGACTTAGGCTGTTGATTGACGAGAGAGGGGAACTAGGGTTAGGGATGGGATGAACTACGACCTGCTGTGCAGTGTCAGTAGAGGCGAAGCCGGATCAACGTGGGCGGTGAAGGCCGGAGGTGGTGACGCGTGGTCATGGTCGTTGCCGCGACGCGATGGGATTTGGGGCAGGGTTTTGGTAGGGCGGTGCAATGGATGGCTCGTGACAGTGGAAGTTTGTTAGAGGGTTGACTGTCAATTTGGGATTTCGAGCTCGAGCTCGAACTCGAGCTACAACCGTGAAGTCGCCTTTGTATGCTGCGGGGTTTCATGGTTCGAACGAGGTGGATTTCCTGAGTTTTTTTCCAACAAGGTATAAATTTACAACTTGTTAATTTACAATTTGCATTTCAGTTTAGATTTGAATGATCAGAAGTATGGAAACAAAAGAAAAATATAATTACAGTAAAATATTTCCATTAATAAGAGACTTATAAATGGTAATATAACTTTTATTTATAAGCGTATATCTATGGTTTCAAAGATAAGATTTTGAAATATATGGGATTTTAAAATGTGAAGAATTTATTTAAAAATTGGATTATTGGATCTATATAAGCTATTTTATAAGTGTTGTAACGACCCGTAAATTTCATGGATTTAATTTGGTTAAACTAATAAGTTTGTAATTAAATTTAGTAGAAAAAAATAAAATAAATTAAAACCTACTTATAGTAATTCGAAGTTAATTCAAATGATTTTAAGTAGTGAAAAGAATTTTACCTGTATATAAATTGAATATGAGAAATTTAAGGAAAGTATTAAACTGATTTAATGTAATAAACATTGTTAACAGTGAATGGAATATGATAATAAGAACAATTGCAAGTTTTGTATTTGAATTAATAAGTAAATCAAGATGATAAAGTTTATGAATTATGGAATTTGAATCTTTAATAGTGAGTTAATTTGTTAATTTATAATAGTTGGACTTATTGAAATAAATGAAATCAAATTTTAATTATTACGTTAAATTAAAAATTAAGTTCAAAATTGGGAAATATCTATGTAATAATCTTAAATCCAATGGAAAACCCTCCTATTTAAAATATGAATGGAATAATCATTGATTCATTAATTTAATAGAATTTTTAGAAATTTTAATTTTAATTTTGAATTTAATGAAATTGAGAATAAATATTGAAATTTATAAATGAATCGTCTAAATTTACGTTTTTAAATTTGTTTAAAATCATTGTAAATGATTGAGGAATCATAAGTGATAAAATTTCCAATTCTGAAACTGAAATATAAAAACTGAATTTATTTACTAATTCATATAACCCATTCCGAATAGTGATACGACGTATGGATTGCATTTGAAGACCGGTGGTGAAGACCGGATATTTTCGAAAACGAAAGGATAACTCGTCGATTGTCTCTACACTGGCTGATCCCCGGTATAAAGATCTCCATATGTGATGGGAAGTCCGGACATGATTAGGAATTATCCAGATTTTGCAAGGGCTTCTCTGGAAGTGCCTTCGGTTCTGTTCGAACCCAGTACAGACTTGTATAGTTGTATGTCTGACACTACACTTTGAGACATAAAGTAGATTTCTTTCAAATACATATCTGTTGGTGTCGGAGAATTTATTCTCTTAGCTTAACACCCTTCTCTGAGACGTACGAGCTCGGAGGTTATGTAGTTGAAGGTTATCAGCGATATATTCCCAATTTGGTAGTGTGGCATGCTAAGTGCTGTTGTGTGTTGATGATCATTTGTTGATCATTTGTGATCAAAGCATGGCTTTCGTGTAAAGCGTAGCTTTGCGGACGAGACCTCATCAAGCCTCAGAAACCGGTAATGGTCGAAACAGGAAAGATGCGGCAAGGTTTCAGGGGTAGCTCCCCTAGGGTATGACCATCCCTTTTGGAAAAGGGTAGGATCATGGTATGGAGCCCATATACTTACTCATGTGGACACACTATATTTATTACTGTGTGATGTTGTTGGTATCGAGGCCTCGGATAAAGGTCCAAAAGGACCGGGGATGGCATATCTTCAGGTGTTACTCCTGGGCAGGGAGGAAGCTGGCCTTGTGTTGGCAGAGAGCTGGGTAAATTCACGAGGCGTCCCACCTGAGGCGTTCCCATGTGGTAATAGGAAGTTCCTTAGCCTGACCATTTGTTGGAAATCCATTCATCAATACGAGCCTTGTACGGTTTTAGTCGTATAACCTTCCATTCACTTATGGTGGCGCCCCACTGTTTGGATGGTAGCAATAGTAGGCATAGTTCGGAATGTCTATGCTGGCTAAGATTAATATTATACTTTCGAAATGTTTTCCACTATGCACTAATAATAATAATATCAAAATAAATTTTCTCGTATCAAGCATATTTGACTATCATAAGGAGAAATCTCCTCCAATTCTGTGTTTGCATTGTGTGTGTGGCGGGAGGCCTTATAGTAGTTTCATTTTTCAAAAAGCATTGCGAATTTCAAATTTAATTCCTTTGTTGTTTGTTTTTAAAGATAACAACTGTTTTTGTTACTCACACCAGTCCCATGACTGACTTGGAGTTTATTGTTCCCTTCCTAAACTCTGTGTGCCCAGTATTTTCCACACTGGGAGTCTAGAGTTGGGTTTTTCAGATAGTCAGGTTTAGCAGATTATCTGGAGTTAGTTCAGTCTTTGGATAGGACTGCACTTGCTTATCTTTGTGCATCGTTATTAGGAGTTCGAGTTATTTCTGGATTGGTGCCTTTGGAGATGGAGATTACCCACTGCTGGTGTTATATATTTTGTTTCCACTGCTAGTTCTTATATCTTATCTTTGATGTCTATAGACATTCGTTGCATCATTCATTGTATCGGATGTTGTATCTAAATATTGTATCAATGTTGTATCTATTGATATATTCATTTCTTCCGTTGTGTTGTACTTAATGGTGTTATAAGCTCCGACGAGCCAGATTCGGCGTTTGAATCTGCGGCATTTGAATCTGCGGCATTTGAATATAGGTGATATATTCGGTGTCGATTTTCGAAGGCCGAGTCAGGATCGTTATAATTGGTATCAGAGCTGAGGGTTAAAACTTTAGCTCAGGAGTATAACACATTAGGTAGCTCATTAGAGATAGGGTGAAGTAAACCCTAGAATGAGTATATCCCTAAGATATCCATTCGAATGCCTCAGTAAATTCTCTTACTATCCACTAATAGTGAGTACGAGTGCTAGAAGAGGACGAGATTGGGGACAGGGGAGTACCACTACAAATGGTCAATACCCTGTAACAACAGTGGAAATAACTTTCTCTATCAATCACTTTTGTTCGTCATCTTTTCTCAATTCTTTGATAGTTCCTGGTAGATCCAGGAAGAATATTTGATATATTTGCATGGGACATAAACACCAAATAGGTCAGAATTGTTTGTTTGGATGAATTGGTTGTTTTGATTGCTATGGTTGATAGGTATGCTTTAGTTTCTAAACTAAAAAATTTGGAAATTTTATCCATATATCTGTCTATTTTGGGTCGGGATATGTTCTACGAATGGTTAGTTATCCCTTCGGACTAACCAATGCCCCTACATACTTCGTAGATCCGAATTACCCGAGTATCTTGTGAAGTGTTAAATAAGTTTTTTCTTATATTTATTATTGATATTCTGATTTGGTAAGCCAAATACAGAATTGATATCCAGTTTGATTTGCAAACATATTTCTCTATCTTTCATCTATCTTTGTTATATCCCTGGAAAATTTCGAGGACGAAATTTCTTAAGGGGGGAATCTGTAACGATCTCGAATTTTGACTAAATTTTAATTGCTAATTATTTTAATTCTTGAATAAAAATTGCGAAATTAATTGATAAATTGATTTGAATTTCTCTAAATTCGAATAAAAAGATGTGTGTTTATTTTATTAAAGTATAATTAAGTTTTAAAAACTATTTCCTTAAAGAGTTAAATATCTATAAAATGAATGAATGCAAAATGTAAAATAAACCAACAAGTATTAAAGTAAAAAAAATAAAAAAAATATTTAAGCTAGAAATTTTGAGAAGATACAGAAATTTTATAATGGGTAGAGTTGATATAAAATTAGATTTTTATGAAATCTGTTAGCTTATTTTATAAAATTATATATGTAGTTTCAAGTGAAAAAGAAATATAAAAAAATATACACGTGCACCTTTAAATTCTAAAATAAAATTTTAAGGTGATTTATTTTGTTTCTTAGCTTATTTACAATTTATTTTAATCATTAAAAATATTTTCTAAAAGAAAATTTGTTAGAGATTTATTTTATTTGATAAAATGATTTATTAAAGGAAATTTATTTTAAAATCAAATTGTTCGTTAATTAAATTTTAAAATAGGAAGATTTAATTTCTTCGATTAATTCAAATAATAATAAATCCTATAATGTTTGTTACAAGGTTCAAAACATCGTGAAACCAAGCCGGAATGGAAAATGGATTGCAAAATGAAAAGCAAAGGTGAGATCTTCTCACTCAATCAGATTTTTTTGATTAAATTTCAAATAGTTAAATTTAAAATTGTTGATTGTGTGCTTGGGTGATGGTTGTTATCATGTGAGGAACCGATTCTTCGACTTTTGAAAAGCGATATTAATACGTCCACCATATCAATTGCTGAACAATCGAATGCCGGAAAACCGAACCCTTAAGGTTTAAGAAGAAGGAAGAGATAGAAGAAGTAAGAAAGAAGAAGCAACAGAACAATATCAGAATCTCACAATCGCAGCGGAACAACATATAATAGATAAATGAATAATTTTTAAATCAGAAGAACTATATCAGTTATTACATTACATCACATCACATTACATTATCAGAGTTCACAACCACAAACAGCGGAAAAGAAATACTATATACTAGTTGATACGCCACGCCATCCAGCTTGCCTCCAGATCTCTACAGCAACTCCTGAATTCCAGAATGACCTGATAACCTGACTCTAGACTGCCCGTGTGGAAATTGGTGGGCATCTAGAGTTTAGAAAGGGAACACTAAACTCCAGGTTAGTCATGGGAGTGGTGTGAGAACTAAAAACAGTTATTTTCACAAAGAAAATAAAAAGAATTTTGCTATGCTTTTGGAAAATGAAACTACCATAAGGCCTCCTGCCACACACACAACGCAAACGCAGAATTGGAGGAGATTTCTCCTTATGATAGTCAAAGATGCTTACTACGCAGAATCATTCGATTATTATTTTTATTAGTGCATAGTGTAGAAAATTTTTCGAAAGTATAATATAAGTCTTAGCCAGCATAGGAATTTCGCACTTATGCCTACTATAGCTACCATGTTCAATAGTAGGTTACCGCCACATTCCATGGCAGGTTATACAAGTAAAATCGTACAGAGCTCATATTGTTTCTTTGGATTTCCAACAAATGGTCAGGCCAAGGAACTTACCATTGTCGCATGGGTACACCTCTGGAAGGACGCCCTGAGAACCTAACCGGATCTCTGCCAACACAAGGCCGGGTTACCTCTAACTAGGTAACTATTGACACGAGTATGATATCCCCCGGTCGTAACCGACCGTTATCCCGGGATTCACCAACAACCACAAAGAAATAAATTTTGCAGCAACCACATAGGTTAAGTATCTGGGATTCATACCATAATACAACCTCTATCCAAAAGGAAATGTACATACCCTAAGGGGGTGCTATCCCCTAATAACCTTGCTGCGTTCTTCCTGTTTTGACCATTACCGGGTTGTGAGGTTCGATGAAGTCTCGTCCGCAAAGCTACGCTTTTCACAAAAGCCACGCTTTGATCAACAAATGATCAGCAGCACTTCGTATGCCACATTACCAATTTGGGAATATATCACTGGAAATCATCAACTATATAACCTCTGAGTTTGTATGTCTCAGAGAAGGGTGTTAAGCTAAGAGAATAAATTCTCCGCCACCAATAGAAATGTATTTGATAGAAACTAGCTTTACATCTCAAATTGTAATGTCAGACACACATCCATACAAGTCCGTTCCGTGATCGAACGGAACCGAAGGCACTTCCAAAGAAGTCCTTGCAATCCGGATATTCATTAATCACGTCCGGACTTCCCATCACAAAGGGTGATAAATATCTATATCAAAGATCAGCTGATGTAGAGACATTCGACGGTAATCCTTCCGTTTCCGAAAATATTCGGCCTTCAACACCGGTCTTCAAATGCTATCCATTACGACGTATCACTATTTGGAATGGGATTTATGACCCAAAGGTCCTCTTCCGGCTAAACCGAATAACGAGCGCTTATTTTAAAATAAGTGTAGCATTCGAATTCAAGCAAATCACAACAAATGCCCATTTAAAGGTAAATATTGATAGTCGGTTATTTAACTATCAATAGATATGCACAACATCACCAGATTCCAAATAATTTCCCAAATTATTTATTTTCCAAAAATATCTTTACAAGATATATTTTCCACGCTTCAACCATTTGAAAACAAATTTCAAATAATTTTCCTTACGCGAAAACACTTCCAAATATTTATTCATTTTCACTGGAAATCTGCCGAGTTCAAATACTTTAAAATAATTTATAACACTTATCCAAAACATAACAGAAAAACACTTTGAAATAAAACTATTTTTCTTTAAACACTTTACTTAAAATATTAATTATAAAAATATTATCCCAATATTACATATAACTTAAGTCCAAACTAATTTTCAAAATAAAAATTAGTAGTAGAGTATAACAATTTAAATAACTATTTTCCAAAACAATTATTGATTAAATCTTAGAAATAATCATTTCTATATCAACTTAATAAATCTTTACTTAAAGGATTTAAAATAATTTAAGAAGTTAATTTCTCAAAAGTATCCTTTTCAAAACCAATTCTAGAATTATATATATATATATATATATATATATATTTTAAAAGCTATTCAGAAATTTTATTCGGCTTTCCAGGGAGAATACACTTTAATTTCAAAATGGTTCATTTCAACCAATTAAATAATTCCTTACCGATTAAATTTAATTTTACGTTCCAAATCCGAAAATTTATTTCCACACTTCAACAATAAATCAATGTTTATTTTTAAACAAATTTCCCTTTCCTTTATAAATTCCATGGTGAATTTAAATTTCCAAATATCCACTGATATACGATTTTCAAATCGATTTCAAATATTCACTTTCAATTTACCCTTGAAAGACATAATCTCAAAACAATTCACTTCATATTGGAAAACATTTCCATACTTATTTAATAATAAGTAATTCACAAATCTATTTATTTTCAACATTTGGAAAATATTCAATATACTTAAATCACAATTAAGTATATATTTTATTCTTTAAGGAAAACATTCTCTTAAACACATTTATTTGAGTCAAAACGAATGTTGCGTAAAACATCGTTACGACAACCCAAAATCACTAGTACAGGGATTCGAAATTAAAATAGATATATAAATCCCAATACTATATATAACATTTCCTTTCGAAAATCATTTACTATAACAACAGTGTTATAGTCCACCATTTCCTTATTTCTCGAAAATGTCTATTTCAACAATGAATGTTGAAATCTATGGTTTCGATACTTAATACATTTTAAAACATCCTTAAATCGTTTTAATTATATTTAAAATATCACTTCCCCAAAAAAATTCTTTAATATATTATTCACTGTCCAAAATCGTGAATATACTTCGTTAACCAAATTCAACATTTCTACACATTTTATTTAAAGGATTATCCGCTGTCCAAAATCGTGGATATATCTCCTTTAATAAGCTATAATAATTAACTTATCAAAATAAGTCGATTTTGGATTTATAAAACAATGTTTATAAATTCCATTTATATTTTATAACAACTTTAACTTATAAAATCACTTTATTAACAAATTCTATCCATATCCCATTTACACGCCAAAATCCAAATTACAAGCAAATTACTTATAATTCTCTATTTACAAATTCAATCATTTTATAACTTCACAAATCGTAGATTCTATCCTTTTATAAAATCCATTTATAACATCATTTTAAAACATCTTTAAAACTCCTTTATAATTTCATCACTTTGATTTATAAAAATTCAATTTTATAAATCTTATATATAAAGTTTTTTTAAAAATTACCATTTAAATTATTTTATAAAATAATCAACTTCATATTTCCAAAAAATCACTTTTCAACTATATTTCTCAAAACATCATAATTTTTAATATAAACTTTCAACCTGAATTTTCAAAAATCAATTTTATTTATTTATTTTCGGTATCCAACGATACCAAAATTTTATTCGACTAAATTTTAGCCTTCAACGATTTTAATCACAAAGATAATCACACAGAGATTATAAATAATCAACACACAACATTGAAACAAATTCAATTATTTGAGGAATCTAGTTGGATCCCTCCAACCTGTTTCCCTACATCCACAGATGTTCGCACAATACCAATCCTGTTTCAAGACGGAATATCACGGTACATGGGTTTATATAAAATAACATCCGCTATTATGCGGCACAAAGAGTCTCATCCGCTATATAATGCGGGAAATCAACTCCAAGTACATATATAATACCAATTCCACTTCAAGGTGGAATATCACGGTATATGTGTTTAATAAAATAACCTCCGCTCAATATGCGGCATATAGGGTCTATTTCAATACAACCAATAACAATCATCATCTAATCACACAATCAAGCAATTTTAAATTTAACTATTTAAAATTTAAATCGAAACACAATTCGATTGAGTGAGAACTTCTCACCTTGCTTCCAATAACAGTTGCAGTGTTTTGTTCCAAATAAAATTAAATACACGTTTAATTTTACCCAAAATTCAACTAGCTCAAATAAATCCCAATCCCACTCTATAATGTGTGCCCGCGAATACGAACCCAACGCAAGTCGTTTCGTCAGTTTTCGACCTCGTATGAACAAGTAATAGCTTTTTAAATTTTGTACGATTTTATAATAAAATAATTAATCAATTTACTTTTTTATTTTACACTAAATTCATCAGGGCCGTAGATTTCAATTCCCTAGATCATGGCCGCGTGCGCTTTTTCTTCCCCAAGTGAATTATTTATGCGTACGCGAAACCCATAGCTCACGATGAAGCCCCGATGGCCGCGCCCACCATGTTGATCGTGATGACGATTAGAGACCGTCATTTGGAGGCCCTCCACGAGATGCACCTTCGGCTGCATCACCTTGAAGCTCGGCACCCCCTTCCCTTGAAAAACATGCACGAACGTGGAACGTTCGAATGAAATTTGCCATCGATTCAGTTCGTATTTTTCGATCATAACCGTTGAGATTATAGATCTCGCTTCCCTCTATCATTTTGTAGTTGATGATTTTTACCAATTGCTTGTGGATTAAGAGAAAATTGAGGAAGAAGAAGGGAAGACGTCGGCTATTGGAATTATTAGTGGCGGCTGAAGCTTGAAACCCTAATTTGTGAAAATTAGAAAATTATGTGGCCTTTTATAGAAAATTACGCGACACTATTCACCCGAATTTTTTTCCGGACTCGAAACGGAGCGTGCTGCCCGGCATTTATAATGTTTTACCCCTATTCTGAATGCAATGGAACATATATCGGGAGCCAATTCGATCATATTTGGAAGATAGGTTTTCAAATCGACTATTTAAATTCAAAATTCACTTAAACCAATGTCTACGCGTTTTATATTGCCCCGGACAAACTGTAAATCCGATTATCACGAAATTTGAAATCTTACAATAATTTAACATTACGGATCCAATAAAACTAGTTTCGTCGAATTCCGAGACTGTTTAAAAAAATGGCTATTTTCACTCGTCAATTAAGTATTAAAATATTCAATTTCCATAAATTAACTTTTAATTCAACTTTAAAAGTTCTCTAACATCATTCTAACTCCAATATGATTTAATACAACATTACGAATCAATTTTTAATCACATTAAACCCAATTTCCAATTATTTCTGTAATTACAAATATTAAATTATCGATTTAATTATCCAATTAAATCTAGATATTCGAAATATAATTTATTCGACTTACAAATTTTACTTGTTAATATTTAAATCAATTAAATATACAAATTTAAAATAACTGGAATTCTGGGTCGTTACATATCATTTGTTTTGAAATGACCTTATACGCCGCATAATAACGGGTAATATTATATAAATCCCATATACCGTGATATTCCACCTCGAAGTGGAATGGGTATTTAATTTTGTGCTAACGTCTGTGGATGCAGGGAAACAGGTTGGAGGGATCCAACCGGATTCCTTAAACATTTGAATTTGCTTCATTTGTTGTGTGTTAAATTATTTATAATCTTTGTATGATTATACTGTAATTGGAATCATTGTCGGCTAAAATTTAGCCGAATATATTTTTGGTGTCGTAAGATACTAGAAATAAATAAAATCGGATTTTTGAATTTAAGTAGAAAATCTATAGTGAAATCCTATTGAATAAATTCCAAAATATGGAGAAAGATTTTTATAAATGGGTTTGGAGTAATATTGTTTAATAGTTGAAGAATTTATTTAAAATATGGATTTTAAATAGTTTGGGAAAAAATAAAGGGATTTATTTTAAAAGATGATAAATTTGGAAATCCATTAGAAAATTGATTTAGTACTTGAAAATAAATCTTTGGGAATCAAATTGAAATTTGATTCGATGTTTGAAACAAAAATTAGAAATCAAATTGGAAATTGATTTTGGTGATAGAAAATAAACCTTTAGAAAATCCATTTGGAAATTGATTTGGGTGTTTGAAACAGATTTGGGAAATCAATATGGAAAATTGATTAGGTGTTGAAAGTGGATATTTGGGAATCGATTTGAAAAATTGTATATCAATGGATATTTGGAAATTTGAATTCACACTGGAATTTATAAAGGAAAGGAATTTACGGATTTGGAATGTAAATTCGAAATAAATCAAGAAGGGTTTATTAAATTGGTCTAACTGGACCATTTTGAAATGAAAGCGTATTTTCCCTAAAAAGCCGAGTATGTTTTGAAAGTAGCTTTTAAATATAAATTTTAAAGTTCTAAAATGGTTTGTAAAAGAATATTTGTGAAGAAAGTATTTTTGTAAATTGTTTCTAAATCTTTAGAGTAAAGATTTATTTAAGTTAATTTTAAGAAGTGACTGTTTTAAAAGATTTAATTGATATTTGTTTTAGAAAATAGTTATTTAAAACAATTATACTCTTTTTACTGATTTTATTTTTAAAATTAGTTTGGACTTGAAGTTTTCTATGAAATGATTGTATAATATTTTTATAACTAGTATTTTAAAATAAAGTGTTTAAAAATAGTTTTACTTTAAAATATTTCCAAGTATATATTTGGACAAGTTATTTAAATTTATTTTAAAGTACTCGAACTCGACAGATTTTTCAGTAGAAATAAATGATTTCAGGAATTTTATTCCGCATGTGAAAAATGATTTGAAATTTGTTTTCAATGTATTAAAAAGTGATTTGAAATTGTTTTCAAATGGTTGAAATGTTAAAATATATCTTGCAAAGATATTTGGAAATAAATAACTGGGGAAAATTATTTGAAATCCAGTAATTGTTGTGAATGTTGATTGATAGTTAAATAACCGACTATCAATATTGGCCTTTAAATGGCGTTTGAATTTTGATGTGACCGAGGATCGGGTTCAAAGTGGATATTCGAAAACCACATCGAACCTTTGTGAGTGTGATGGATCTTTTATTTAAAAGATCAAAGTGGAAATTGTTGTGATTTGTTTGAAATCTAAATGAACACTTATTTTTAAAAATAAGCGCCCGTTATTTGGATTAGCCGGGAGAGGACCTTTGTGTCATATAACCCATTCCGAATAATGATACGACGAAATGGGATTGCATTTGAATACCGGTGGTGAAGACCAGGTATTTGCGAGAATGATAGGATGACATATCGATTGTCTCTGCACTGAGTAGCTACGTGTAACGACCCATAAAATTTTAGCAATTTTTAATTGGTTTATAACGTATTGAGTTGGATTTTTGAGAAATTATTAATAATAAAATTTTGAAAGAAAAAAGGATTTTTTTTTTTAATATTTGGATTACGTATAATTATAATTGATTCAGAAATTTGCATGAAATCAAGGGAATCGATTGTTACCACAAATTTTATTTCTTTCCTGTCCATTCAAATTTTACATCAGTTACAAACCAATAAATACCTTACCTTTATTACTTCCTTTATTCGTGCTGTAGCTCTTTAATTTTCTATCCGTTGCTATTTCATTTCGGGTTTGTTCCTTCCCTATTTATTCCATTTCAAACATTTTCTCTTCTCTCTTGCAGAAACATAATATTTTACATCATTTATATATATATATATATATATATATATATATCTATAGCTTGCATTCATTCGTTTATTCACTTTTACGTTTCTCATACATTCTACTTTATTGTCCTTAATTCCCGTGCTTGACGTTATCATTTCAGTTTCTTTCCATTGAATGTGGCACGTTTCATTGTTAATGTTTTATTCCATTTGTATGTGTGGCTTTCCTTTTGAAACCTGTTCCATTTCTATTTCCTTTGTTTTCAAAATTTGAAACGTACAGGCTGGACCACTGTATTAATTGCTTTAATCATTTTTCCAATTCACGTTCAAACGTTGCTATTCCTAGCTACTAATAAATTTAGAAATCAGTGTATGTTACTTAATTTATGGCATACGTTCAAAGCATTGGCTTTTATTATTCAGCTGAATTAAGGGTGACCGTTGCCATCACATAACTGGTAAAAGATTTGTATACGTTTTATTTGTTTATGTGGCAACAATTCACATTTACACTATTATTGCCTTTTTAACTTCATTGGTTTTCATTTATTTGTGTACGTTTCGTTTCATTTATTTGGGATTGAATTTTACCATATTCGTTACTTTACATTTATATCGGTGCATTATTTTCGCGTTCATAAAAATTTATACATTTATTATAATTGATTGTTGCTCATCTTGGCCTATATAATTCCATCCTTATATTCTTCTTCCTCTCCTCTTTTATTCCCCTGCTCTGAGAAACAGTTCATATGCTTGCTCATCAAACTTTTCCACCTGCTCCTATTTGTCGTAGTCTTCTCGCCACCAAAGTTCCCTTCCTCCACTTCGTGCCTCATCCTCATCTCCTCTCTTTTATATAATAAGGTACTATATATATATTATTTATTTATACTATTTTTTTAGATTCATATATTAGTTGTATGCGGTTGGTCTCATTGATTTTCCTCTATTAGTTATGTATATATGAAGAAAACGTATGTGTTTACTATATATATACACGTTTACAGTCCTAAGTTATAGGATCTTGCAAAAGTAATTTTTATGTTAAGTTAATATTAAGCTAGTGTATATTGTATATATAGTGTATAGTGTTAGTTATATATTATATATATAAGTTAGTTTTAAAGTATACGCATATTTCTTATTTTGGGATTCATGCTATGCAAATATCTATACAATTCCTTTTGTCCGCTATACATATGACTAACCCCTTCAGTTAAATTTTTGGGTTTAAACCGTGTTAGAATTAGCATCTATTTTTTTATGTAATGATACCAAAAATCATATAATTTTGTAATTAAATTCATAATTAATACATTTTATGGTAAAATTTATTACACGATGAAAAGACATGTAGGAATAATTAAAAAGGGCTAGTATGTGCCTCGTGATATTCAACTAGATTTTCAAGGAGATGCTATTATGCCACCTGCTGAAGTCGTCAAGGCAGGTAGTTCTATGTGGAGTGATTATCTTGTTGGATTTTTCCTAGATAACCCACTACCATCTCAACTATTCTGTATTATCTCAAGCGTGCTTGGAAGCTTGCTGGGTCCATTTCTGTTGAATCAGACGGTTTCCTGTTTTTGTTCAAGTTTAGTAATGAAGATGATAGGAAAAGAATTTCTGAATCAGACCCGGTTGTAATGAGAAATAAGTTATTCATAGTGAAGCCGTGGGATGAAAATATAGGAAATAGCTGTAGTAGTATAAAAGCAGTTCCTGTGTGGATAAAACTATCTAATATACCACTGTATGCATGGTCTCCTTTGGGTATCAATTGGTTAACTGCCAGAGTTGGAAAGCTTCTATGTATGGATGCATCAACTGAAAAATTTGAGCGTATCTCTTTTGCCAAATGTTTAGTTGAAGTATCTCCAAACAATGAACTACCGGATAGCTTCTCAGTGATGTTGCTTGATGGTATTGAACAAATTGTGAAAGTAGAATACTTGTGGAAACCGCAAATCTGCACCTTTTTTAAAGAGTTTGGGCACTTGATTAAAAATTGCAAGAAATATGAAAGTGATGAAATAGTAGAGCAATGTGCAATTAATGAGCAACATAAATTTAGTGATGATAAAAAGAATAAGATGAAGAAGGGGAAAACAAATGAGAAACAAGAAAGAGTTAAGCAAGTTTGGCAAAAGGTAAATAAGAACAAGGATAAAAGAAGAATCATGAGTGAAGATGTGGGAGCAAATGATTTGAAGATGCAAGGAGAAAAGTTAGTTTCTGAGAATGATGGAAGTGGGAAAATTAATTTTGTCCATTATGATGTGCATAAATCTCCAAGTGGTGATCTGGCTTGTTCTGTTTCCACACAAAACAAGTTTCACTTGCTGCACACTGAAGTGGATGAGGATGACTTACTGGAAATGATTGATGTTGAGGAAGGTGAAATAACAAATGAACACCTTAGTAAAGAACAATGTAATGGTGGACACAAAAACAATTCTTCTACTGCTGATGGTAAAGAATTTGTAAATAATGATCTGACAACAACTGATGAAGACCAAATCTTGCTTTCAAAAGATACAAACAGCTCTGAAAATTGCCATGTTAGTGGAATTGGACAATTTGAAGTGCATGTCCCTACTGATACACATGTAACAGAAATGAATAAAGACTGGTGCAATACTTTTGAGCAACAAGTAACACAACTATTAACCACCATGAATGAAAACCCTATTGATGATCATGCTCATGTCCCAACACCCTATAACTTTTCTATTGAGTTGCCAGGATGGCCAACATGTATTACCAATTTCAAAACTTCAACAGTTCCTCCATTTGACCCAATCACCACCCCAACTAGTTCCCAACCTCCTTCCTCTCGATCACAGATACACAGGAAAATAGAAACTAGATCTCTTTCTACTAAGAGAAGAAATATCACTTCCTTTCCTCAATAATTTTTATGTTTAAGAAAATAGCATCTTGGAATCTCAAAGGAGCACATAGTAACTTGAAACTTGATCAAGTGAAAAGAACTATCACTGAATACAATATTTGTCTTTTTGATCTTCTCGAAACTAAACTGAACTTACCTTTATCAACCAAAGCTGTTTCATATATCACTCCAACCTGGTGCTTTCTTCATAATCTTGATAGTGCCACTTATGGTAGGATTCTAGTTACCTGTGATCCTGCTGTATTAACTCTTTCTCCCCTCCTATCAACTAGACAGTACATCCACTTTCATGTTCTTGAAACTCAAACCCTTTCCTCTTTCTACACTACTTTTGTTTATGCTAACAACTCGGTCAACTCCAGGAAACTTTTTTTTAATGCTTTTCCACCTTTAAGGCAATCCACCCACCCTTGGATTTTGATGGGTGACTTTAACTCCTGCTATGAATATAGTGACAAAACTGTTGGAACTCCACTAACATCAAAGGATCTTGATCCTGTCAATCTTGCTGTTTATGAATCTGATTTGATTATGGTTAACAAATCTGGAGAAAAGTATTCTTGGAATAATAGACGTCGAAGTGGTATACGTACTTTCACTACTATTGATCACACCTTCTGCAATATTCAAGCTATCACCCATTGGCCTTCCCTTTCTGTTTACCTTCCTAAACCTATAATGTCTGATCACTCCCCTTTAATCTTAACTCTTGGTCACCATTTTAAAAAGGAAAAGAGAAGTTTTAAATTTTTTAATGCTTGGGTTAAACATGAATATTTCCTTGTTTTAGTTTCTAAAGTCAGCTCTGATTTTTCACGTTTTGGTAACCCAGTGTATAAGTTTTGCATGAAGCTAAAAAGTATTAAGCAGGAGATTAAATAGTGGGCATCCTCAACATTTGGCACTGGTTGCCTGCTGTCATCAAGCCTAAAGGAAAAGCTGAAGAAACAACAGGATTATATGATGGAGCATCCACTTGATGTCCAAGCTGCTGAAGAAGAAAGTAAACTATTTAAGGAGGTAAATAATGCTCTGTACTTGGAGGCTAGCATGAAGAGATAACAACTGCATAATAAATGGATTGCTGAAGGAGACAAAAATACCAAGTTTTTTCATGATTCTATAAACTATAAGCATGCGAGAGAGAACATTTATAGCATTTTTGATGAACATGGTACTTTTTTTTCAACTGCAGATTCTGTTGATAAGGCATTTGTTGACTATTTCTCAAATTTGCTTGGTAACTCAGATGGATTTGTTCCTGATCTTGAACATATATCTTCTCTAGCATTTCCTTGTTTTTCATCCCTGGAAGCTGCTACTCTCGCTAGCCCTGTCACTGATGAGGAAATTAAAACAACACTCTTCTCTATGAATCAGCAATCATCAGGAGGGCCTGATGGCTTAAATGTGATTTTCTTTATCTCTACTTGTAGTGTGCTGGGTAGTGAGTTCTGTAGAGCCATACACAATTTTTTCAACAAATGTAGTTTGTTAGGTGACGTTAATTGTACTAATATTGCCCTTATACCCAAAGTCAATCCACCAACTAGTGTCTATTCTTTCAGACCTATATCATGTTGTAATGTTGTATACAAATGCATCTCTAAAATACTTGCTACTCGTTTAGTTAAAGTACTTCCTTATGTTGTTTCAAGAAATCAGGCTGCTTTTATAACAACTAGGAGTATACTTGATAACCTTCTTCTAGCTCAAGAACTATTGAAAGGATATGGTAAAAATAAGGTACCCACTGCTGCAGCAATTAAAATTGATATATCCAAGGCCTATGATACCATTCACTAGGCTTCAATAGTTAGGACACATTGGTTTCTCTTCCATGGACTCAGATATGAAGTATCTTGGTCTACCATTAATTTCAAAAAGAATAACTAAAGTTGATTGCCTACCTCTTTACAACAAGATCACTTCTGTAATGAATGCTTGGGAAAATAGGCATTTGTCTCAGATTGGTAGATTAGTGCTGATTAAATCTACTGTTTTTTCTTCACTTGTCTATTGGGCTCGAGCTATGATTCTCCCAGTCAGGCTAGTGCAACAAGTTAGGTCTGCTATGAACAGATTTTTTTGGACAGGAAGTACACATAATAGGAAACTGTTGCCTTATTCCTTTACTAAATTTGAAGCCTCTAAGAAAATGGGTGGTCTTAGGGTTATTGATGTCAGGAAGTGGAATATAGAAGCAATAAGTAAACACATTGATGACCTTATCAACAAGAGAGACAGTTTATGGGTATACTGGGCTTGGCATTACAATATTAAGAATATGTATTTTTGGTGTATGGCCAATCCTCTGAATAATAGTTAGATTTGTAGAAATATATTGAAATTGAGAGATGTTTTCCTACCTATGATACTATATCCTGTCAAGGCTAATTCTTCTGTCAGTTTCTGGCATGATCCCTGGGTCAGTAAAGGCCTTATATTGTCAACTTTGTGTGACTATAATCAGATTATGCAGTCTACTGTTCACTATGATGCCAAGACTATTGATTACATTCATGATGGAAAAATTGTCCTGCCATACAATAGTAATCAATTTTTAAGGCAAATGTGTAGTGAAATGCAGCAACAATTCTCCCCTACTACTCAATATGAAACTGTGGTTTGGGATATGAAGCCACATACTATTAAAGGAGTATACAACCATGTCTCTGTCTCTGCACCTTTGCCTGCATCTAATTGGTGCTCTGTTATCTGGTCTTCTGATTCTCAACCTAAAGATAATTTGATGCTCTGGAAAGTTATTAACCAAGCCTTGCTAACTAGAAATGTTCTGAGCAAATATGGTATGGGATGCACATTGAAATGCCTGTTTTGTGACCAATATGAAGAGTCTCCTCAACACATTTTCTTTGAATACCCTGCACTTCTTATTCTTTTACATAGAATTGGTTTAAAAACTGGAACTAACTTTCATACTACAAACTCTGGGGATGTTTGGGATGTTTTCTACACTGCTGCCAAGAAGAAAAATGAAGTGGGTAGATTATTTGCTGTATGCATGAAAATATACATGTCAGTCATATGGAGAGAAAGAAATGCAATATTTTTTGAAAATCACAGAAAGAACTGGTGTGAGCTTTAGCATGAAGTTAAGTATGGAACATATTGTCAAATGAAGAATTGTCATACTGTCTTCACACCAGATTTGATGCATTTTTGGGAATGAGCCCTGAATTGCTTTTCTTTTGTTTTTTTTTCTTTTCTTTGTTTTCTCATTGTTTTCTTCTATACCACTTATTTTTTTGCAATAAAACTGGTAGGGGACCAGTTAACCCCGTTGGCTTTGCCAAAAAAAGGGCTAGTCTTCAATTTCGACATTAAGATTTAACTCGAGTATGAATATGCATATCAATTGTGGCAAGATCATTTCTGGTCTACCTTGTTTTTTTGTTTATATTATGCATGTGATATAAAAGATAAGAATTTTAATTAAAACAAGGATTCAAATTTTGGTTGCACTTTCTAATCAACCAACACAAATTATGAAGGAAGAATGAAAATGTTAAAATGTTGGTGTCAGACACTGTGTATTTTTAGGTAAGCTAATAAAGCAGGGCTGCATATAAATGTTGATTTTAAATATAAGTTCGTTCAAGCCCATGCTCCAACTTCATCTAACAGCGCGGAAATATGATATATCTACGCAGTTCAAAATGAGCTAAAACTTTGTAGATATTTCCAATTTCTAACGAGTCGGATTTTTCGCGCTCGAAAATCGACATCCATACTTCACATCGTATTCGAATGCCGTAGATTCGACCGTTCAAATCTAATTCGCCGGAGCTTATCACACAATTAAGTACAATACAGCGGAAGAAAAAGAATAATACATTGATATACTACACTGATACAATATCTGATACAACAGAGTGATACAATGAATATCAATACACATCAGAGATACGATACAAGAAAATAGCATCGGAACAGAAAAATAGATAACACTAGCAGCGGATAAATCTCCATCTCCAAGACACCAATCCAGAAATGGCTCGAACTCCCAATAACGATCCACAAAGATAAGCAACTGCACTCCGTGTCCAAAGATTGAACTAGCTCCAAATAATCTACTGAACCTGACTATCTGAAAAACCCAACTCCAGACTGCCCGTGTCGAAAAATTTTGAGCACCCAGAGTTTAGAAAAGAACAATAAACTCCGGGTTAGTCGTGGGACTGGTGTGAGCAACAAAAACAGTTTATCTTTAAAAACAAACGGCAAGAGAATTTTTAAAGTCAATTCGCAATGCTTTTAAAAAATGGAACTACCATAAGACCTCCCACCACATACACAATGCAAACGCAGAATCAGAGGAGATTTCTCCTTATGATAGTCAAACATGCTTGATACGCAAATTTCTTTTCAGTATTATTATTATAAGTGCAAAGTGCAGAAAAACATTTCGAAAGTATAATATGAATCTTAGCTAAAATACGACCAGTATTGTATGCCTACTATAACTACCATGTTTAATAGCAGGTTACCGCCACATTCCATGGCATGTAATACAACTAAAACTGTACAAGGCTCGTATTGTTTCTTTGGATTTTCCAACAAATGGTCAAGCTAAAAACTTCCTACTGCCACATGGGATCGCCTCTAGCGGGACGTCCCGAGAACCTAACCGGATCTCTGCCAACACAAGGCCGGGCTACCTCTGTAACTAGGTAACTACTACTCGAGCATGCCATCCCCCGGTCTTTTTGGACCTTTATCCGAGGTACCTCTAAGCAACAACCACACAGTAAATGAGATTGAAACAACCACATAGGTAAAATATCAGGGCTCCATACCTGATACATCCCTTTACCAGAAGGGAATGACACACCCTAAAGGGCACGACCCTCATAACCTTGCCGCATCTTCCTGTTTTGACCATTTTTGAGTTGTGAGGCTCAATGAGGTCTCGTCCACAAAGCTACGCTTTTTAAAAAGCCATGCTTCGATCAACAAATGATCAGCAGCACTTATCATGCCACACTACCAAATTGGGAGTATATCGCTGATAACCTTCAACTACATAACCTCTGAGCTCGTACATCTCAGAGAAGGATGCTAAATTAAGAGAATAAATTCTCCGACACCAACAGATATGTATTTGAAAGAAATCAGCTTTATATCTCAAAGTGTAGTGTCAGACATATAACTGTAAAAGTCTGTTCGGGTTTCGAACAGAACTGAAGGCATTTCCGAGGAAGCCCTTGCAAATCCGGATAATTCCTAATCACGTCTG
This sequence comes from Allium cepa, assembly GCA_030765085.1. NCBI lineage: Eukaryota > Viridiplantae > Streptophyta > Magnoliopsida > Asparagales > Amaryllidaceae > Allium > Allium cepa. Next base: position 905,743,203 of record CM060938.1, on the reverse strand, counting down.
GACTTCCCATCACATATGGAGTCTCTATACCGGGGACCAGTTGATGCAAAGACATTCGACGAGTTATCCTTTCATTTTCGAAAATATCCGGTCTTCACCACCGGTCTTCAAATGGAATCTATACGTCGTATCACTATTCGAAATGGGTTATGTGACACAAGGTCCTCTCCTGACTAAACCGAATAATGAGCGCAATATTTAAAAATATATGGATATGGGATTTCAATTAAGTCACAACCTAAAACACAAAACCTTCCGTTTAATGGTTTAAACCAATCATTATTTCAAATCCTTAAACAAAAGATTTAACCTACAAAGTTCACCCAGTTTTACAAAGATCCATTCATAGATTTCAAAACCATTTCCATTCCAATTAGAACTAACTTACCCAATCTTCAAGTTAAGGATTTAACTTATAGCCTTCAACCCAATTTTCACAACTTGGAAAATCATTTTCACTTTTAACTTGAAATCCCTTTAACACAAATCCGAAGTTCATTACTTATGTGAAAGCTTTTATTATTTGAATCCAAATAGTTTTCTTTTCAGAAAAAATCCTATTATATTTGCACGAGTTAAAGCCTTTGAATTATATTCACATTCCTAAATCAATACTTTTTAAAATAGTTTAACCCATATATAACTGGTATAACATCTTTAAAATCTAGTTTCAAATCATAGAATTCAATTTCAAATCTTGTATTAAATTTAAATCAAATTATTTAAACTTCAAACTTTATCAAGTTATTCAAAATAAATTTCATTTTTTGAAATTTCATTTCAAAAGCTTTTCACTTTAACCCCAATCTTATTTTCAAACCATTTGAATTTAAATATTCGATTTTTAAAAATCTGTGACTTAATCCATTTCCTCATGAAATCCATATTTGTGTGTGTATAAGTGTGGTCCAAGGGTTTAACACAATAGTGCAACATCATTTCAATCATCACAGATTAAAACACAGAAATATAGTTGATAAGCGAATATAAACTATAACGTTTATCGTTTATTCACAAATTCACAAATACAATACAATGTAAATAAATAAATAAATTCTACACTGCTCAATCCACAGAACAAAATATTACAGTTCAGATAGGACAATCAATTTAAGGCATCTCATACAATACAATAATTCATAAGTAAGGTCAAGCATTTAATGATCATTAATAAGCAGGATTAATTAATTGTTTAATCCTGATTGATTCAATTTATTTCCAATTAAATTAATTACTTATGAATTAATTATCCAATTCTGATTTATTAATTACCAATCATTTGGTATAAATTAATTTATCAATAACCTTAATTAATTTTTCTTAATTAATAAATTAATTAGATTAATCTTTTAAACCAATTACATAATTAATCAACCAATTAATTGTTTTAAGAAATTAAACCTTAATTAATAAAGTTAAACTTAAAATTACTAATTAAATTGATACAAAACATTAATTATCCATTCTAATTAATTAAATAATTAATGTATTACAAATCATTTAATCTTTATTAAATTTAAGGTGAACTCATTCTTAGTAGTGATTTAAATATCATTTGCAAATATGTTTGAAACCTTTTAATTTCAAACTTACCTTCCTAAATTTCATTTTAAACCCAAGATTTGAAATGAACCCTCATTTATCTTTAGTAAAGTTTTAGAACTAATTTTAAAATCCTTTAAATTACTTGTTGAAGTAATATTTTATTATAAAGAAATTTTAAAAGAGTAAAAATCAAATTTAAGTATACTTGGACATTTTACTTATTAAAAATATAAATCTATAAAACTTAGTTCATATTTCAAAGTGTGGAATTTAATTTAAATTCAGGTCCAGTTTCAAGTTTTTAATTTAACTTGTTTTAAATCTTTCTTTTTCACATTTCAAATTCATTTTAAATACAAATCTTTTATTTTCACTTACTTGCTTAAACACTTTTAAGTTATTTTAACAATTTAAAATTTAAAACTTCTTTGATTTCAGAACTAGGATTCAAATCATATTTGAATCCAAATTTACATTTGACTTAAAACTTATTTACAATTTAAAACTTTATTTCTTTCAAATTCAAACTATTTAAACCTTTTAAGGTTGTCTACTAACAAAAATTTAAATTTAAAAATTAAAGCTTAACCACAAAACTGCGTTAATGGCGTGCTCCCGAACGCATCTGTTTTCCATTTCCAGTTCTTCGTAGTTCTCCCCTCCCCTCCATGTTCTTCTTTCTTTCTTATGTCAAGCTCTCCACCTCATCTCCCGTTCCTTCCAGTTGCTCCATCCTTTTTGCCCTCATCAACACGTTCTGGTAGATTTTATAAGATTCCCCTGGGTGCGAACTCGTGTCAACTCCGGCCTTGCTATCTGATTCCGAGTTCCCACCTATCCCTACCGTGAAGCTTTCTGTCCTTTCTGCTGTCGAACCTAGTGTGTGACCTGAGTATCCTTTGGTAGGTGATGAGTGTCGTTCTAATTGTGGTACTATGAATACACTTGTGAATGCAACTGTTGATTCTAGTGTTAATGGAGTGGTGATTGGTGAGAATGGAAGTGTGTTGTGTACTGCTGATGCTTATATTTCGTGTTCAACTTGGTGCACTCTAGGTGTTTGTGCAAATTCTAATGTGAAGGATGTCTCTAGCAGCAGTGTATTGTGTACTGGTGTTTCGATACTTGCGGACTCTCCCCTGTTGGGCATGAGGCCTCAGTTGGTTGTGCTTTTGTGGATGCCGTTCATCCTGCTGCTCCTCCCCCACCTGGATCCAAAACATGTTCTTCGCTTTTTTCATCTCTGCCCCGTAATGCGGGTGTTTATGAACCAGTGGAATTTGATACCGTTGAGGAAAATGGAGTGATGATCCCACCTCCCAATGTAATGCAAGCAGGGTTGGACTATTGGTCAGAATATTTAGTTGGTTTCTTTTTGGATCCTAATCATCGCCTTCTTGATGCGTCATCTGTTTGTCGTAGAGCTTGGAGGCTTCACGGTAATCTTCGTGTTAAGTTGGTTGACTCTATGTACTTCCTGTTGTTCTCCTCCTCTGAGGATTGACGTCGTGTTCTTGAGGTTGAGCCTTCCTTTTTTGATGGGAAACCATTTATTATTACTCCCTGGTCCCCTACGGTTGCTAGTGCATGAGAAAAAGTTCTATCTATCCCCGTCTGGGTTTATTTTTCTCAAATTCCTTCTGCTCTACAACCTCTGCTTGGTTTGAATTGGCTTGCTTGCAACGTTGGTAAACTGAAATGTTTTGACGCTACTACGGTTGCTCGTGACAAGCTGGTGTATGCTAAGGCTCTTATTGAGATTACCCCCCTTAAGCCTCTCCCTTCCTCTATTCTTGTTAAGTTAGCTGTTGGTCATGTAGTTGATGTCCGTGTTCGCTACGGTTGGGTCCCGGACATTTGTACCTCCTGTCACTCCTTTGGCCACTTAGCTATCGCCTGCACCCATTCTGTTGCTACCACTGCTGCGCCTAAGATCCCTCTGCCTCGGCCTCCTCTCAGGAAATGGGTTCCCAAGGTCTCTCCGGCTACTCCTCCTCCTGAAGTTCCTTTATATGTCCTTGGTCCGCCGACCTCCTATGCTCGGCCTGCATCCCCTTCAGCATCCATTGTTCCTGGTGTTGATTCCGAGGATTCCATTACTGTTCCGGATCTTGTTTCGACTCAGTTGCCTGTAGTTTGGGTTCAGTCTGAGAGATGTTGGGTTGATCGATGTTCTGATTTGCGATTCAAACCCCGTGGACGATTCCTTCTTTAGATATGTTTCCGATGATCTGATGGACCTTTGACGCCTTTATTATAGACCGTCTGGTGATTCCTTGGTTCTTGATTTGGATGGTAAGTATGCTGAGTTAAATTCTGTCATGCTTGCCGATACATCCTGGGATCGATCTTTTATATACTCTTCTGATGCTGAGATCTATGATCCTTCTCTTGCTCTGCTATTTCGCCCCTGTATTGGTCTTCTTGGGAATGTCTCTTTGGATTCATCCCAGGTGGATGTTGTTGTTGGTGGTACTACCTCTTCGAAGGAGTCATAGTCTTGTTAGTAAACTATAGTAGTTGTGACATGTCTGTCACACTCCTGTGTTGTTTTTTATTCTTTTTAGTAGTTAAGGTATCTCTACCTTACTCCTGTACTTCATGTTTTTATTACGTTTCGTAATAAAAAGTGGACGGTCCACTATAAAACTGGCTGGCCTTGCCAAAAAAAATTTAAATTTAAAACTTAATCTTATTTCAAAACTGAGATTTAAACTTCACTTGAATTCAAACTTAACTCTGATTTAAAATTTAATTTAAATCTTATTTTATAAATTTAAATCTCAGTTTTAAACTCAGGCAACCAAACAGGTTTGTAAACCTGATGCAAACATTTGACCCGAGCCAACCTCCTACTCCTTCTTCCAATCTTCAAAACTTGCCTGAAACACGAGAGTGCACCGTGCACGTGCACGTCTTGTCGCCGACGTTCAGGCGAACAACACGACCATCAGCAAGTCACGATTGGTCACGACATCGTCCTCGGACCAACCATCATCTCGATCACGTCGCTGATCAAAATTGAACAAAAATCGAAACCTGGAAAACAACACAGCTCCAAATCGAAACCTGCAACGCCGCGCCTCCTCATCCCTGATCACCAGCGAGCACGCCATTCATACCAGAGATGCAACATGACCTCCTCGCCATATTCCCACACCCGCGATTACTTAAATCACAATATCGAAGACGAGAACAACTCTCAACCATCACGTACAAAACACAGGGTTAAACCCTAATTCGAACTTGATTCGCAAATTTATGCAATGAAAAATTCTTCTGATATTTTTCTCAAGATCATTGTCGACCATACTAGCTTCAAACAAAATTCAAACATTTATAATTGATTTGATTGTCAGGAATTTAGGAAAATGCAAACTTATTATATTATCAAACTGCCCTTGAAACCCTTTATTAAAAATCTTCATTTTTGTTTTAAAAATCATGGATTTCTGTATAGATTCAATATATAATCTCGAATTAATATTTTTCAACAATTTATTTTTCATCAAATTTAGTTGAATGCCTGTAAACAACAATACACTGATGATAACTTATATACATGGTTTAAACCAACCTTTAAAAAAATCTTAATTCGAAGTTTATCATCTTGTTTGTTGAGAAATCAAAACTTAACAATGATTTAAATAAGGATAGTTTGAGTATTCGAACCAATATACGATTTGTATCAAGTTTCAGAGAAGGTAGAGCATACAAAATCATATATATACTAAAGCATATACAAACAGTTTATAAATGAAGTTTAAACTGTTTAAATAAACTTAAAACTTTTTAAAGAATATGTTTACTCACAGGCATTTCAACTAACATAGAATACTGGGTTGAATTACTCACCCTGTTGAGAAAAAAAGAACATAGCACTTTTGTTTTCAAACTGTTTTAAACTTGCTTGTTGAAATCTCTTCTTTGACCTCTAGTTGCCTTGATTCATTTGTGTTGTTATTTAAGGTTGAGATGATATTACTTCTTTCATTTTTCTTTTCTTTTAGTTATGATGGACGAACTAAAATGAGAGTTTAATGTATATATGAAAGGATAATGTGTGCAGGCTGGTATGGTTAGTACAACAGTGTGATATCTTTGTTTATACAATAAGCATGGCTGAGATGTATTCATTAATTGCTAGAGGTGTAAACATGTAATGCATTAATTGCTTTAGTACTTCAGCCATGACTTATTTCTTTAACTTTGTTTATATTTTATATCCTACTAGGTGGCTAAAATGATATGCATTTGTTGAGAATACATTTTGTTGTGGCTGATATTTTGTGTTGATATTCTTTGCATAAATATTTATAAATTTGAGTTTGTTTTGTTTGTAGAAAATTATTTGGTCTCACTTTTATTTCCTTGCATGTCTTTATTCATATGTGAATGTACTTTATTTCTATGCTTTTGTTCTATTACTTTATAATATATTTATTTTTATTATTTTTGTAAATGTTCATACTTATATTTGAATATATTTTAAAAGTTATTTTGTTTGTAGATATTTTGTTTACTTATTTCTTCTTTTCTCTGGTTGCTTTCAAGAATTTTTAGCTTAAGTATTTATTATTATTTTTTTCTTTATTTTATACTTATGTTTTAATATTTATAAGGTTTATTTATTTTAAACATTTTTTTTATCCATATGACATTCATTTGCATATACCATAGCAAATGTCAAAAATGTAGAGTCCTTAATTTAATTAAATAAGATAAATTTGATTTTAAAAGTCCAAAGATTCTATTTTTAAATTTTCAAAGCAAAATTCCCTTTACGTTATTCATAAATTCCACTTCTAATTTAATTCAAATTTATTCCTCAATTAATTTATATTGATTTACAATTAATTCCATAATTTTTTTATTCAAAAATTAAATTAATTATCAATTTACACTCAATTAAAATCCGGGATCGTTACAAACTTCCCCCCTTAAAAGGAATTTCGTCCTCGAAATTCGCCAGAGAGAGATAACGAAGATAGATGAAAGATAGAGAAATATCTTTTCAGATCAAACTGGATATCAATTCTGCATTTGGCTTGCCAAATCAGAATTTCAACAATAGATACAAGAAATTGTAATAGAATTTCAAATTTAGTTTAAACGAAGTCGTTTTATTAATTAAATTCAATTTAGCCTTCATATTCTATTAATCGATTTAACTTAATTTAAAATTTCCAGTTTATTTAAAATTTTAATTCCAAATTTCCAATTCATTAAAGTTAAATCAAAAACTGATAAGAAACCGATGAAATATGAAGTAAGGATTTTCTACAACGATTCGTAGGATCACCATCACACCGAAACGCCTTTTGGAGCTGTCACGAAGCAGTCAAAAAAATTTGGAATCGAATCAAAGAAAATTGATAAGAAAGTTGTTTCCACTGTTGTAGGGCATTGACCATTTATAGTGGTATTTCCCTGTCCCCTATCGCGTCCTCTTCTTGCACTCATACTCGCTATTAGTGAATAGTAAGAGAATTTACTGAGGCATTCTAATGGATATCTTAGGGATTACTCATTCTAGGGTACACTTCACCCTATCTCTAATGAGCTACTTAGTGTGTTATACTCCTGAGCTAAAGTTCAACCTCGGCTCTGGTACCAAATGCAACGAGTCGGATTTTTCACGCTCGAAAATCGACATTCATACTTCAAATTGTATTTGAATGCCGTAGATTCGACCGTTCAAATCCGATTTGCCAGAGCTTACAACATAATTATGTACAATACAGCGGAAGAAAAAGAATAATACATCGATATACTACACTGATACAATATCTGATACAATAGAGTGATACAATGAATATCAATATACATTAGAGATACGATACAAGAAAATAGCAGCGGAATAGAAAAATAGATAACACCAGCAGCGGATAAATCTCCATCTCCAAGACACCAATTCAGAAATAGCTCTAACTCCCAATAACGATCCATAAAGATAAGCAACTATAGTCCATGTCCAAAGACTGAACTATCTCCAGATAATCTACTAAACCTGACTATCTGAAAAACCCAACTCTAGACTGCCCGTGTTGATAAATTTTGAGCACCTAGAGTTTAGGAAAGGAACAATAAACTCCGGGTCAGTCGTGGGACTGGTGTGAGCAACAAAACCAGTTTATCTTTAAAAACTAACGGCAAGAGAATTTTTAAAATCATTTCGCAATGCTTTAGGAAAATGGAACTACCATAAGACCTCCCGCCACACACACAATGCAAACGCAGAATCGGAGGAGATTTCTCCTTATGATAGTCAAACATGCTTGATACGCAAATTTCTTTTCAGTATTATTATTATAAGTGCAAAGTGCAAAAAAACATTTCAAAAATATAATATAAATCTTAGCCAACATACGACCAGTATCGTATGCCTACTACAGCTACCATGTTCAATAGCAGGTTACCGCCACATTCCATGGCAGGTAATACAACTAAAACTGTACAATGCTCGTATTGTTTCTTTCGACTTTCCAACAAATGGTCAGGCTAAGGAACTTTCTGCTGCCACATGGGGTCGCCTCTGGCGGGACATCCCGAGAACCTAACCGGATCTCTGCCAACACAAGGCCGGGCCACCTCTGCAACTAGGTAACTACTACTCGAGCATGTCATCCCCCGGTCCTTTTGGACCTTTATCCGAGGTACCTCTAAGCAACAACCATACAGTAAATGAGATCGAACAACCACATAGGTAAAATATCAGGGCTCCGTACCTGATACCACCCTTTACCGGAACGGAATGACACACCCTAAAGGGTCCGACCCTCATAACCTTGCCGCATCTTCCTGTTTTGACCATTTCCGGGTAGTGAGGCTCGATGAGGTCTCGTCCACAAAGCGATGCTTCGATCAACAAATGATCAGCAGTACTTAGTGTTGGACGAATTTTCACCACCAATCAATATCCATACCCATTCTCTCATCCGGTCCAGGCTCCATGCCGAACCAGCTCATGCCGAACCAGAAAACTCCTTCCATGCGTAGCCGAATCAAACTACACTTCCATGCCTCGCCGAACCAACCCACCAAGCATCCCTGCCGAATGGAGCTCCACCGGATGGACCACTGCCGAACCGCTACCTTCCATCCACTGCCGGTCCAAAGCCCACTTCCACTCACCACCGGAACAACGTCCTACCGAACCAAGCTTCGGCTTAACCATCATCCTTTATACAATACCGGACCATACCATTACCGGACCAAGGCCTTATCTCCCACCGACAACCACCGGTCCAACCATCTCCAACCACGACCGAACCAACCATCACCGGTCCAAACTCCATCTAGCAATTACCGAACCAACCTCCCATGCCAGACCAGGTAGCTTCAGCCCGGGCCCACCAGCAGCTATATACTTCCAAGACCCCTGCCCCCAACCTCATTCTATAAATAGAGGGGCAGTGGTACAACAATGGCAGAAAAGTAGGAGAGCTCAAGCAAGGAAGGAACTTTCAAACTACTTTCATATACTTGTATACAAAGCATTGTACTTGTAATCTGAAAGAAGAAGGATAACAACATATAAAGTGGACGTAGGCACGTTCAGGTCGAACCACTATAAATCTATGTGTCTTTTACATTTCAGTCCTTGCTTTTTATTTAGATTTACGTAGCTTATCCAAATCACTAAAAACCACATATAATCAACTAAATAATACGACTTGGAGGTGTTTGCCCATTTTTTGTGCAAACATTTTTGGTGCTTTCATTGAGAGACAAGAGCTTGAAGCTTCAGCTTCTCCCACTCAACCTTCTTCCTAACAACGTCACTCCTTGCTCCGACAACATGACTTCCAGGCAGAGGAGAGACGTCAACAAAGGAAAGAACATCGCATCTAGCGGTATTCCAGATCCAGCAATCACAGATCAACCCATTTCAACAACAGTACCAGATGAAAATCAGGGAAATACGACAGCCCCCGCCACGGAACAACCAATCACTAGAGCAGATCTGGACAGGGTTGTGGCTGAAGTAACTAACCGCTTCGCATCCCAACAAGAGGCTTTGGTGGACCGACTCATGTCACGCTTAAGGGATGCTGAAGAATCCAACCACAACACTGAATCATGGGGTGAATCCCAATCCGGAGGATCTCGGAGACAACAAAGGTCTTCCCTCTTCGAAGAAGCAATCAACAGGAAAAACAGTGATAGGGGCAGCGCCCGGACTCAGCCCGAACTCCGACTCGAGGAAGCACTTGGAACCGAACCCAGTGGAGGAGGCACCAGGCGAGGGCCGGATGTAGCTGAGCCGGTCATGCCGCCTGATCATAGAAACCACGCTGAACGGAGCCGAGCTAGAACCCAGCCCGAAGTTGACCCCACTGAAATGCTCGAAACAGAACCCCACAGGGGAAGATCAAGGCAGGGGCCAACTGTAGCTGGTCCTAGCATGCATCCGAGCAGCCAAAGACAGCCACTTGATAACGTCAGAGGTGACAGACTATACCATCCCTACAGGTCATCTGGACGAGATCGATCCCGCAGGGAAGAACCAAGCTCATTTTTGTCAGCTCCAAATTCTGATGAAAGAATGACACGATTATTCAGGGAATGCGTCCAACGGGAACAACGGGATCGGGGAATAGGCGCTAGGGTCACCAGCCCCTTCACCCACAATATCGAAACTGCCATTACCCCCCGGGAATGGAAAATGCCAACCATGGAACCTTACAAGGGAACCTCTGACCCCAACGTACACTTACAGAGATACACCCAGCATATGCTCATGAGCGGAGCAACAGAAGGGGTGCTGTGTAAATGCTTTCCGCTATTCCTAGCAGACCTAGCTACCTTCTGGTTCTGCCATCTATCCCAAGGATCTATCAGCTCATGGAAGATGTTGAAAGAAATGTTCATTAGCCAGTTCCGCATTCATGCGGAACAACCCAATGATGCTTATTCTCTATCCAATGTCAAACAAAAATCCGGAGAGACACTGCAACAATATCTAACCTGGTTCGATGCCCCAGCAGCCGCAGTCCAAGACGCCGATGAGAAGCTCACCCTAATGGCCCTCTGTAGTGGTGTGCACCCAGATACCAAGTTTGCTAGAAGACTAATTAAGGAAAAACCAGATACTTTACCTGATTTCTTCCATGAAGCTGGAAAGTATATGAGAGTTGAAGACGCCGTCACTGAGAGGCAATCAGGGCAACAAGGTAAGACAGCACCAGACAAGGTTCCTGCTGCAGCTAAGGACGCTCGAAGAAATGAATCTAGAGACAATTCTGGGGGCAGGAAGGTTGAAAAGCGCCAATATCGACCAAGACCAAGATTTGACTCCTACACTCCTTTGAATGAAACAATCGAAAACATCTTCCTAGCCACTCAGGGCGAAGTTGGATACAAGCGCCCCCCGCACAAGAAAGAGTCAGATAACGCACTCTAGTCTGGGAAGTTCTGTCGCTTCCACGAGTCACACGGACACGACACCAATGAATGCCACCATCTCCGAGACTTGATTGAAGAACACATTAGAAGAAGAAGACTGGAAAGCTATGTGAAAAGTCTGAACCGGACTCCAACTCCTGCCAATGAGAACCCAGGGCTACCCTCCTCAGGGGTTGGAGGGGGAAACCGCAATACCAGCGGTTCTAGTCAGGAAAAGATAGTAGTTCATACCATCTCGGGAGGACCACACATCGCCGACAGAAATTGGGCAGAAATGGAAAGATACGGCAAGTCACTTAGAAACAATGAAGGCTACGTTAATTCTGTTACAGAAGAACGCCACCCAAAACGGAAAGAGAGTGACGACATCATATTCAGTTGGCATGATTTAGAAGGAAGACAGTATCCACATATGGATCCTATGGTCATCTTTGCCTGGTTCGGTCCAGCTAAAGTTTTTCGAATTCTAATAGACACAGGAAGCTCCGTAAATATCCTATTCAAGCATGCTTTCGAAAAAATGAAGCTGTCAATGAAGGATGTGTCTCCCTGCGACAAACCACTGCATGGTTTCACTGGAGATGCGAAAATGCCCCTCGGGCAACTTGACCTCTTCGTCGAAATAGGAAGTCATCCCCGCTCCGTTGTGCGAAAACAAACGTTCGTACTAGTAGAAAACCACTCGGCCTACAACGCCTTCTTGGGAAGACCAGCCTTGTCTGACTTCCAAATTGTCCTAGCCCCATGGTGCCTGAAGATGAAATTTCCAACAGACAACGGAATAGGAGAAGTAGAAGGAGATCAAGACGCTGCCCGAGACTGCTACGTAACTGAACTTCGCAATAACCGCAGAAAGAATAGAGGGAAAGATGCAGAGACTACTCTCTACATGAAAAGCTTGGAAGCAAAGCAACTAAAGAAAGCCCCTCCTCTTTGATATACCGGCGATCCCTTCAATGAACTAGACCCCAGGGATAAAGAGGAGGAGGCTACCGCCGAGCCTGCCGAGGCTATGGAATTCGTATCTGTAGACAAACATGATTCAAGTAGACTATTAAAAATCGGATCTCAGCTAAAAACAGAATTGAAGGATCAACTCATTGACTTTCTCCGCCATAACTTAGATGTATTTGCATGGACACATGCCGATATGACAGGAATCACCCCAGATGTAGCATGCCACGTATTGAACATCGATCCCACCAAGGTACCAGTAAAGCAGAAAGAGAGAAGTATGGGGGCAGAACGATCAGCAGCCCTCGATGAGGAAGTAAAGAACCTACTTGGTAATGGCTTCATACGAGAAGCCATCTACCCAGAGTGGATCGCTAACCCAGTACTAGTAAAAAAGACCAATGGAAAGTGGCGAACATGTATTGACTTCTCCAACCTGAATGACGCTTGCCCGAAGGACTGCTTCCCACTTCCCCGAATCGACCAACTTGTGGACAGCACAGCTAGGCACGAACTCTTATCTTTTATGGATGCATACTCCGGATATAACCAAATTCCCATGCACGCTCCCGATCAAGACCACACTAGCTTCATCACTGACCGAGGATTATACTGTTACAAGGTCATGCCTTTTGGACTCAAAAATGCCGGAGCTACCTATCAACGCCTAGTCAACAAGATGTTCGCAGAACTAATAGGACGGACTATGGAAGTATATGTGGATGACATGCTGGTAAAGTCAAGGAGAGCCGACGATCATGTAAGCCACCTGGTCGAGATGTTTCAGGTACTTCGCCGATATGGAATGAAGCTGAATCCTCTAAAGTGCTCCTTCGGAGTATCATCGGGAAAATTCTTAGGATTCATCGTCTACGCCAGAGGAATTGAAGCAAACCCTGAACAAATCCGGGCTCGGAAAAGAATAAGGATACCTTCCACTCGAAAAGAAATGCAGAGCCTAAACGGGAAAGTGGCCGCCCTAAGCAGATTCATCTCCAAAGCAACTGACAAGTGCGTCCCTTTCTTCGAAGCCCTCAAGAAAGACAATGGAAAGTTCGAGTGGACCGATGAATGCTTAAAAGCCTTCCTTAACCTGATCGAACACCTTCAGAGACCACCAGTACTCTCCACTCCAAATGAAGGCGAAGAGCTATACCTATACCTCGCTGTATCATCTCATGCTCTAAGCGCCGCCCTAGTAAGAGAAGAAGACCGCACGCAACACCCGGTATACTTTGTAAGCAAAAGATTTACAGGGGCAGAAGCCCGATATCCTAAACTTGAGAAATTAGCATATTGTTTATTAATCGCGTCACGAAAACTGCGACATTACTTCCAATCTCACTCCATCAGAGTTCTAACCGATCAACCGCTAAGACAGGTGCTCCATCGTCCTGACACTTCTGGGTGACTCCTCAAAAGGTGTATTGAACTAAGTCAGTATGATATCACCTACCATCCACGCACCGCCATCAAAGGAAAAGCCATGGCCGATTTCATTGTCGAATTCACTACTAACGAAGGTAAGGATCAATCTGAAATAGCGAAAGATGTCAAGTGGAACCTCTTTGTAGATGGAGCATCGAACGAACAAGGCTCGGGGGCAGGTATTGTGATAATCACCCCCAGGGGAAGAAAGCTGTACTATGCATTAAGGTTGGAATTCGCTGCAACCAACAACGATGCAGAATATGAGGCAGTGATAGCAGGATTGGAGCTTGGCCTAGAAATCGGAGTCAGTTCTTTATGTCTTCATAGTGATTCTCAACTTATCGTGAACCAAGTACTAGGGGAGTTCCAGACCCGAGGAGAACGGCTCACGGCATATCTGAAGAAAACCAAACTACTACTCGATCAATTAGACCACTATCTAATCAAACACATTCCTCGAGAAGAGAACCAAGAGGCCTACGAACTAGCAAAGCAAGCTAGTATGAAGAACAGCACCATTTCCGAAGCATCAACCATCTCAAGACAGCTAGCCCCAAGCTTCGAACGAGTGAATCTGATAGCTGCAATCGAAGAAGAAACTTGGATGACTCCTATCCGGAAATATTTGCAAGATGGCACGCTACCAGACAGACGTGATGAAGTCAGGAAAATTTTGAGGAAAGCTTCCCACTACACAATACAAGAAGGCATCCTCTATCGGCGTAGCTTCTCTAGCCCCTTATTCAGATGCGTCGCTGGAAGGGAAGCCAAGGAAATCTTATTCAACATCCACCAAGGAAGTTGCAGAGATCACACCGGGGGGCAGACTCTGGCAAAAAAGATACTCCAATATGGATATTACTGGCCCACCTTAAACAAAGACGCCTTAGACTTCATCAAGAGATGTGACAGATGTCAGAAATTTGCCAAGATTCCTCGACTACCCACGAATGAGATTACTCAAATGACCAGCCCTTGGCCCTTTGCTGTATGGGGAATTGACTTGATTAGCGAACTGCCAACGGGCCGAGGCGGAGCCAAATATGCTATAGTGGCAGTTGACTATTTCACTAAATGGGTGGAAGCGGAGCCTCTGAATAAAGTATCTTCAGCAAAAGTAATCAATTTCTTGATCAAAAATATTCTGTGCAGGTACGGAGTCCCACTCAAGATCATATCAGACAACGGACTCCAATTTGACAGCGAGGAATTCGCCGATTGGTGCCAAGAGCATGGAATTCACAAAAGCTTCTCATCAGTAGCTTATCCTCAGGCAAACGGACAAGTCAAAGCTGTCAACAAAATTCTCAAAACTCTAATCAAGAAGAAACTTGAAAAGTCAAAAGGCGCTTGGGTGGACGAACTTCCTACGGCACTTTGGGCCTACCGCACATCTATCAGAACATCAACAGGACATACTCCTTTCTTTTCGGCATATGGATCGGAGGAAATGCTCCCAGTTGAGACTATTGTGCCTTCCCACCGTAGGATCCACTACAATCCAGAAGAAAACGAAGAACTCCTCCTCATGTCTTTGGATTTGATTGAGGAAAGGAGAAATGATGCAGCACTCAAAGCAGCAGCTCACAGACAAAAAGTGGCAGCACTGTACAACCCTAAAGTCAAGCATCGCAGCTTACAAGAAGGAGATCTTGTCCTCAAGCGAATCTTTCCGCGCCCCGGGGCACTGGACCCCATCTGGGACGGACCATATGTAATTCATAAAGATCTCCACAATGGAGCTTATATTTTGCCAACAGTGGACGGAGAGGTGTTCCAGACGGCATGGAACATCCGACACCTCCGTCGATACTTTTCTTAACTTGTACTGCCCATATGAAGTGAATTAACAAAGAGAATCAGTGGACGTAGGCATTTTCGTGCCGGACCACTTTAAAAATCTTGTCTCTTTTTAACTTGTTCCTTTATATCTTGGCTGCTTGTTAAGCTTTATCCTTTTCTGTTGAACAAAATCCTATGGCATCCCCACTCAAGACGCACCACAGTGCGACTCCACCTGGACAGAACCTAACAGGTACGCTACGATTCTATGCACTCGCCAATGAGACACTTTTTCTCCAGCATCCCTCTGCTGCGGGTTAACTCATTGCTCGCGACTGCCCTCAAAGACAACTGTATTGAGCCAATTATAAGTCATCATAAAGGCCGACTATAGCCGATGGCAGCTCATTACGGCGTTCGGCTCGTCGGCAACTGTGAACCTACTTTAAGCCCCAACATAAGGTGTGGCTAGCCAGGGGTAGTTCACGGCCAACGGCACCCACGCTAGCCGGCCACGGTAAATCGAATAATACCCACAATTACGGACCATAATTGTTCGGGTAGTTACCGTACGCGATCTCGGCTCCGATGTGTCTTAAGTGCGGCTGTGGTAAAAAAGAAAACTCACCGCAGAGGCGTAAGATGGGTGACAAATGTCTCCAAGACCCACAGCTAGGGAAAGTGACTACAAAACCCGTTTGCCACGAACTTAAGTACATCGACGGCCTTCCGTGACTGGAAGTTTTACTTTTTCTATATTTCCATTCCATTTAAATACTTTTCTCCTATCCTGTGTAGCGGACTCTAAAGTACAGGGAACCAAATAGGAGGAATTCGCTCATGAGAATCTGAGCCTGCATACTGGGTGGCAAGGTACTCAGCTATATCCATGATCAGTTACACAAGACGCTCAAAGCTACCGCCTGCAACTAAAACATGAAGGGTGGTACTCTCTTCTCTTGTACATAAATATGTAACTATAGCTTATTCATACGTCACACTAACATTGCAAAACATGAAATTATATTTCAAGCAAAAGCTTAGCATCAAACACAACTAAAATCACAGGCATATGCATAGTTATACTTCTCACGCAGCACATCAAAATGACAACGACATTCAAATATAACAAAATCAGCTCATGTTATAAAATCACATAAAGTCATTCTTTGCAAATAATATTATTATAGTCACATCAATGTTTTGGACTAACATAAACAACGATAAAAGGAAATCAAAAGGTGGCCGAATCCGGACAAGGAACTAACTGCGTCTGCACTTCGCTCTCATCCTACCAACTCCCCAAGCCTACTTGGCCGCAGGGTCGGAGCTCCCAGCATGTTGATCGGAAGTTCCACCTGTCCAATTCAGGAAAAGAATCCATCAGATAAACAGCAAACGATCAGGTTATGAAGACCTAAAGAGAAAAGAGAAACGGGGGAGAGAGACTCACCAGCATCCACCGCTCGATCCTCATCATCCAATTACACACCCGCTTCCTCCGTAGCAAGCAGCCGCATCCCCTCCTTCACCGCCGCCTGCTCCTCCTTCGAGAACTGAGCATTGACCACATCCAGACTAAAGGCCGCTCCACCTTCCTTATCCGCATCGACCCTGGCCTCCTCTAAAGCCCGAAGATATACCTTGGCCATGACCCGAGGATAGTCATCCATCCAGGATAAGCTGCCCTCCTTCCAGGTACGGAAGTACATATCCTGCAACATCTCATCCATCATCCCCTCATTCTCCTCAAACTCCCTCACCCGGGCCTCGGAAGCCTGCAACTTAGCGACGGCAACATCCCTCTCTGATCGATATCTCAAGCAGTCAGCCTGGAGAGACCTCCTCATTTCCTCCATCTCTTCCTTTAGCTTGACTTGAGTGATCTCTGCGGCCTCAAGCCTCCCAGACAACTCCTCTACCTGCTCAAGATCCGCATTCCAAACCTCATCCACCGTCACAATGGCCACATCAATCCGCTCCTTACAGGCGGCCTCCATCTTTCGTAGTTCTGCCCTACTAGCCTTTTCCATAGTCTCCTTCAGCCGCCTGGAGGCTTCCTCGTGCTGAGAAATCTGAATGGCTTGATCGGCAAGATGTTTGGCCTGATCAGCAAACTTTAGCCGCAACCGAATATTACCACTCCCAATCTCCTCCCCGGCCTTGACCAGTCGAGCATGATGCTCCATTAACTTCTTGGTCTCTTCAGCCACCCGATCAATATTAGCCTTGGCTTCGTCCCCTATGGTAACTACCCGAGTAGTAAGCAGATCAAGATCTAGAGACTTGGCCTCGTCGAGCACTCGTACCATGGGGTTGCGGGGAAGAAGATGCTCACCCGTGGCCTCATCAAATGAAATATCCTGAGAGCTTGGATCCAAATCAGGGTGACTGGAAAAGGGATCGCGAGGCACGTCAGGACGTTTTATACGGATAACAGTGGGATTCTTGGAAGGATGTGGAGGGGGGACAAACTCCGTGCTCTCCTCCGTGGTATCTCGAGGAAGCCGGGTAGGAGGCCGAGGACCGAGTGGAGAATCAAACAAGGAACGCTTCCTCTTCCTCTGTTGGCTACCCTCCTCAATGCCTCCAAGGAGAGGGCGGTAGCTGACCACGTCCCCAGGACGACCAGTAGAAGGCTTCGGCTTGGCCGAAGCTCTCATCAACTTGAATTGTTCGAGATGGTGTCGAACATCTGACGTTTTGGCCGCCTGACCTGCTCCTGGAATAAAGAGCAAGCATTACGAACATACAATGATCTACAATTCAAGAAATATATATTAGGTTAAAGAAGGTGAGAAGGCACATCTATTATACAAACCCTGCGAAGGAGTAGGATACTACAGTAAGTCCTGAATCTCATTCCAGGACGGAAGTGAACCGTAAAATATTCCTAAGTCCCTATCGTAAATGGAATCGGCAGAAGTCAAAAGTTCACCTTGCACCGCCGGAGTCACCCTAGCTGAGGAGCCCTTAGGGGATGGATCGGCACCAGCCCCGGTCTTGCCAGCCTTCTTCGCCTTCTCCGCCAAATCCGATTCTCCCTCCGATTCCCCGAAAGCCTGGCGGAGAGCCTCATCCGTCCACTCTTGAAGCTCCCCCACTTGCCCGGAGGTTAAGGCACCAGTACCACTACCGCCCTGTCCATCGCCATCACCATTGCCCTCTCCATCTCCATGGCCATCTCCTCCACCCTCTGACTCTCCTCCCATATCGCCTCCTTCGCCCTCTTCCACACCTTCCTCCTCCGGAATAATCGGGCAAGTACTAGGAGATGGGCCATCGGACTTCTTAAGTTTCTTACCCCCAACAACAGGATGCTTTGTAAAAGGTTCCCTCTTGCCACTCTTCACCGTGGCCCCCTCCTTTGCTTTAGCAGCCCTCTCCTCGGCTGTATCTCTCTGTTTAACCACAGATTGGCGTGGCAGAATCAAGTTATACTCCAGGAGAGTGGCATTCCTGATCAGGAAAGAGGCCGACCTATCCCTTCCCGAAATGACCTTTATTTCAGCAGCCATCCACGCCAAGGAATCGTCCTCCACGACTGCAATGCCACCTGTCGCTAGCAAGAAACAGAAGCATGTCAGAAGAAGCACTACAGTCAGAACAAGGAAAATATAAATGAAATTCAACTTACAGCCGAAAGTGAAAAGGCGGAAAGAAACAGAATCGTCCTTGATAAAAAACCATTCTTTCTTGAACATGGTAAACTTTGAGTATAAGTCCAAGACCGGTTTGAAGGGCACGGCCGCTTCTAGACTAATATACGGAGATCCCTTCTTGTAGCCTCTCAGATTATACAAATATCGAATTTCCCGGTTAAAAGGAGGGCGCCCGTACCTCCTCTGGAAGATGACGAAAAGGCTCACCAGAATGGCATAAGAGTTAGGCTGAAGCTGGAATGGAGCCACCCTCAAATATGTGGTAAAGCTAACTATCCAGGCATTGATAGGAGGGATAGCACCACACATGCAATGATATCTGCTGTACGCAAAGTAGCCTTCGGGGGGATTATACGGCATCACTCCGTCTCCCGGCAACAGCATGCGAGCCCTGTCTATCCTGAACGAACGTGATATAACATCAAGTTGCTCCTCCTTTAGGGAGCTAGGAAAGCAATCGGGAGGGGAGACCAGAAGTTCCTGGGGACCGTACCCATCCACTAACGACCTCGGGGCAGGCCCATGTTGCACCGGTCCTGGTTGGGCTTGGGGCACGGAGGAAGAAGACTCTTCTCTACCTTTGGACTTCTTTCTATCCGATCGAGTTTCTGCTTTGCGAGACATTATCTGCAAACACAAGAAAAACATGACATTAGAACAAAGAGTATGGAAATACAAACAAACAAGTACATGCAATCTTGAGCTTTATTCGTAGGTCGAAACACGAGAAGTATAGAGACATAAGTAAACAAATGGTCTGGAATGTCGCTTGAATTCGAGACTCAAGGGATAAAGATTTTCAGGTTCACTCGGGTCCCCAAGCACATCCGGTAACACGAGCGCAAAAGGCCCAAAAATTCGTTCGACAAATCAACTTCCCTTGGCCCATTCGGCACTCAAGTACCAATGGCACAAGTTCATTCGGTAAGACAAAGCAGGGTACATTCGGCACCCAGAGATAAAAAGTCCATTCGGCATCAGATCCATTCGGTAGGCAAGATTCTTAAGCTCATTCGGCTTTAGGATATATACCTGGTTCGGTATGAGGTTGACACGGCAGGAAGTTGATTCGGCTAGGAGTGATTCAGCTCTCTCTGGTTCGGTAAGGAGTAACTAAGGGGGTGCAGCCCCTATATATAGATGAGCGCAGAAGCACCGGACCAACTGGTTCGGCACACCGGACCAACAGGCTCGGCACCTCTAGCCGAATGAAGCTATACCAAGTATCCAATCCATGAGGCTATCACACTTAAACAAAGCACGACATATGCTAGCATATGCCCTACTTTGGGGGAAAAGTGTTGGACGAATTTTCACCACCAATCCATATCCATACCCATTCTCTCATCCGGTCCAGGCTCCATGCCGAACCAGCTCATGCCGAACCAGAAAACTCCTTCCATGCGTAGCCGAATCAAACTACACTTCCATGCCTCGCCGAACCAACCCACCAAGCGTCCCTGCTGAATGGAGCTCCACCGGATGGACCACTGCCAAACCACCACCTTCCATCCACTGCCGGTCTAAAGCCCACTTCCACTCACCACCGGACCAACGTCCTACCGAACCAAGCTTCGGCTTAACCATCCTCCTCTATACAATACCGGACCATACCATTACCGGACCAAGGCCTTATCTCCCACCAACAACCACCGGTCCAACCATCTCCACCGGTCCAACCATCTCCAACCACGACCGAACCAACCATCACCGGTCCAAACTCCATCTAGCAATTACCGAACCAACCTCCCATGCCAGACCAGGTTGCTTCAGCCCGGGCCCACCAGCAGCTATATACTTCCAAGACCCCTGCCTCCAACCTCATTATATAAATAGAGGGGCAGTGGTACAACAATGGCAGAAAAGTTGGAGAGCTCAAGCAAGTAAGGAACTTTCAAACTACTTTCATATACTTGTATATAAAGCATTGTACTTGTAATCTGAAAGAAGAAGGATAATAACATATAAAGTGGACGCAGGCACGTTCAGGCTGAACCACTATAAATCTGTGTGTCTTTTACATTTCAGTCCTTGCTTTTTATTTAGATTTACGTAGCTCATCCAAATCACTAAAAACCACATATAATCAACTAAATAATACGACTTGGAGGTGTTTGCCCATTTTTTGTGCAAACACTTAGCATGCCACACTACCAAATTAGGAGTATATCGCTGATAACCTTCAACTACATAATCTCTGAGCTCGTACGTCTCAGAGAAGGGTGTTAAATTAAGAGAATAAATTCTTCGACACCAACAGATATGTATTTGAAAGAAATCTGCTTTATATCTCAAAGTGTAGTGTCAGACATACAACCATACAAGTATGTTCGGGTTTCGAACAGAACCGAAGGCACTTCCGAAGAAGCCCTTGCAAATCCGGACAATTCCTAATCACGTCCGGACTTCCCATCACATATGGAGTCTCTATACCGGGGACCAGTCGATGCAAAGACATTCGACGAATTATCCTTTCATTTTCGAAAATATTCGGACTTCTCCACCGGTCTTCAAATGCAATCTATACGTCGGAATGGGTTATATGACACAAGGTCCTCTCCCGGCTAAACCGAATAATGAGCGCAATAATTAAAAATATATGGATATGGGATTTCAATTAAGTCACAACTTAAAACCCAAAACCTTCCGTTAAATGGTTTAAACCAATCATCATTTCAAATCGTTAAACAAAAAAGATTTATCTTACAAAGTTCACCCAGTTTTACAAAGATCCATTCATAGATTTCAAAACCATTTCCATTCCAATTAGAATTAACTTACCCAATCTTCAAGTTAAGGATTTAACTTATAGCCTTCAACCCAGTTTTCATAACTTGGAAAATCGTTTTCATTTTTAACTTGAAATCCCTTTAACACAAATCGGAAGTTCATTACTTATGTGAAAGCTTTTATTATTTGAAACCAAATAGTTTTCTTTTCAGAAAAAATCCAATTATATTTGGACGAATTAAAGCCTCTGAATTATATTCACATTCCCAAATCAATACTTTTTAAAATAGTTTAACCCATATATAGCTGGTATAACATCTTTAAAATCTAGTTTCAAATCATAGAATTCAATTTCAAATCTTGTATTTAAGTTTAAATCAAATTATTTAAACTTCAAACTTTATCAAATTATTCAAAATAAATTTCATTTTTTGAAATTCCATTTCAAAGCTTTTCACTTTAACCCCAATCTTATTTTCAAACCATTTGAATTTAAATATTCGATTTTTAAAAATTTGTGACTTAACCGATTTCCTCGTGAAATCCATATTTGTGTGTGTATAAGTGTGGTCCAGGGGTTTAACACAATAGTGCAACATCATTTCAATCATCACAGATTAAAACACAGAAATATAGTTGATAAGCGAATATAAACTATAACGCTTATCGTTTATTCACAGATTCACAAATACTATACAAATGTAAATAAATGGATAAATTCTACATTGCTCAATCCATAGAACAAAATATTACAGATCAGATAGGACAATCAATTTAAGGCATCTCATACAATGCAATCATTCATAAGTAAGATCAAGCATTTAATAATCATTTATAAGCAGGATTAATTAATCGTTTAATCCTGATTAATTCAATTTATTTCCAATTAAATTAATTACTTATGAATTAATTATCCAATTCTGATTTATTAATTACATATCATTTGGTATAAATTAATTTATCAATCACCTTAATTAATTTTTCTTAATTAATAAATTAATTAGTTTAATCTTTTAAACCAATTACATAATTAACTAACCAATTAATTAATTGTTTTAAGAAATTAAAGCTTAATTAATAAAGTTAAACTTACAATTACTAATTAAATTGATACAAAACATTAATTATCCATTCTAATTAATTTAATAATTAATGTATTACAAATCATTCAATCTTTATTAAATTTAAGGTGAACTCATTCTTAGTAGTGATTTAAATATCATTTTCAAATATGTTTGAAACCACTTAATTTCAAGCTTACCTTCCTAAATTTCATTTTAAACCCAAGATTTGAAATGAACCATCATTTATCTTTAGTAAAGTTTTAGAACTAATTTTAAAATCCTTTAAATTACTTGTTGAAGTAATATTTTATTATAAAGAAATTTTAAAAGAGAAAAATCAAATTTAAGTATACTTGAACATTTTACTTATTAAAAATATAAATCTATAAATCTTAGTTTATATTTCAAAGTCTAGAATTTAATTTAAATTCAGGTCCAATTTCAAGTTTTTAATTTAACTTGTTTTATATCTTTCTTTTTCACATTTCAAATTCATTTTAAATACAAATCTTTTATTTTCACTTACTTGCTTAAACACTTTTAAGTTATTTAAACAATTTAAATTTTAAAACCTCTTTGATTTCAGAACTAGGATTCAAATTATATTTGAATCCAAATTTAGATTTGACTTAAAACTTATTTACAATTTAAAACTTTATTTCTTTCAAATTCAAAGTATTTAAACCTTTTAAGGTTGTCTACTAACAAAAATTTAAATTTAAAACTTAATCTTATTTCAAAACTGAGATTTAAACTTCACTCGAATTCAAACTTAACTCTGATTTAAAATTTAATTTAAATCTTATTTTATAAATTTAAATCTCGATTTTTAACTCAGGCAACCAAACAGGTTTGTAAACCTGATGCAAACATTTGTCCCGAGCCAACCTCCTACTCCTTCTTCCAATCTTCAAACTTGCCTGAAACACGAGAGTGCACCGTACACGTGCACGTCTCGTCGCTGACGTTCAGGCGAACAACGCGACCATCAGCGAGTCACGATTGGTCACGACATCATCCTCAGACCAACCATCATCTCGATCACGTCGGTTATCAAAATCAAGCAAAAATCGAAACCTGGAAAACAACACAACTCCACATCGAAACCTGTCAACGCCGCGCCTCCTCATCCCCGATCACCAGCGAGCACGCCATCCATACCAGAGATGCAACTTGAGCTCCTCGCCACATTCCCCCACCCGCGATCGCTTAAATCACAATATCGAAGACGAGAACAACTCTCGACCACCACATACAAAACACAGGGGTTAAACCCTAATTCGAACTTGATTCACAAATTTACGAAATGAAAAATTCTTCTGATATTTTTCTCGAGATCATTGTTGATCATACTAGCTTCAAACAAAATTCCAACATTTATAATTGATTTGATTGTCAGGAATTTAGGAAAATGCAAACTTATTATATTATCAAACTGCCCTTTAAACCCTTTATTAAAAATCTTCATTTTTGCTTTAAAAATCATGGATTTCTGTATAGATTCAATATATAATCTCGAATTAATATTTTGCAGCAATTTATTTTTCATCAAATTTAGTTGAATGCCTGTAAACAACATTACAGTGATGATAACTTATATACATTGTTTAAACCAACCTTTAAAAAATCTTAATTCGAAGTTTATCATCTTATTTGTTGAGAAATCAAAACTTAACAATGATTTAAGTAAGGATAGTTTGAGTATTCGAACCAATATACGATCTGTATTAAGTTTCAGAGAAGGCAGAGCATACAAAATCATATATATACTGAAGCATATACAAACAGTTTATAAATGAAGTTATATAAACTTTAAACTATTTAAATAAACTTAAAACTTTTTAAAGAATATGTTTACTCATAGGCATTTCAATTAACATAGAAAACTAGGTTGAATTACTCACCGTGTTGAGAAAAAAAGAACAGAGCACTTTTGTTTTCAAACAGCTTTTAAACTTGCTTGCTGAAATCTCTTCTTTGATCTCTGGTTGCCTTGATTCTTTTGTGTTGTTGTTTAAGGTTGAGATGATATTACTTCTTTCATTTTTCTTTTCTTTCATTTATGATGGACGAACTAAAATGAGAGTTTAATGTATATACGAAAAGAAAATGTGTGCAGGCTGGTATGGTTAGTACAACAGTGTGATATCTTTGTTTATAAAATAAGCATGGCTGAAATGTATTCATTAATTGCTAGAGGTGTAAACATGTAATGCATTAATTACTTTAGTACTTCAGCCATGACTTATTTCTTTAACTTTTTTTATATTTTATATCCTACTAGGTGGCTGAAATGATATGTTTTTGTTGAGAATACATTTTGTTGTGGCTGATATTTTGTGTTGATATTCTTTGCATAAATATTTATAAATTTAAGTTTGTTTTATTTGTAGAAAATTATTTGGTCTCACTTTTATTTCCTTGCATGTCTTTATTCATATGTGAATGTATTTTATTTCTGTGCCTTTGTTCTATTACTTTATAATATATATATTTTTATTATTTTTGTAAGTGATCATACTTATATTTGAATATATTTTAAAAGTTATTTTGTTTGTAGATATTTTGTTTACTTATTTCTTCTTTTGTCTTGTTGCTTTCAAGAATTTTTAGCTTATGTATTTATTATTATTATTTTCTTTATTTTGTACTTATGTTTTAATATTTGTAAGGTTTATTTTATTTCAAACTTTTTTTATCCATATTACATTCATTTGCATATATCATATCAAATGTCGAAAATGTAGAGTCTTTAATTTAATTAAATAAGATAAATTTGATTTTAAAAATCCAAAGATTCTATTTTTAAATTTCCAAAGCAAAATTTCCTTTACATTATTCATAAATCCCAATTCAAATTTATTTCAAATATATTCCGCAATTAATTTATATTGATTTCCAATTAATTCCATAATTTTTTTATTCAAAAATTAAATTAATTATCAATTTACACTCAATTAAAATCCGGGATCGTTACACAATTATTATTTATATCTGTCTCCACAAAATTGGAAATTAAATAAATTAATTCCATAAAAGCAATATAATTACAAAATTTTACCTTTCTTCAAGTTGCGTAGATACCATATTTCTAGGTTGAAGGAGAATATTTCACTCTGGGATTGGAACATCTATAGAAATTCAAAAATACTATTGCATAATGTACTTGCAGGAGTATTTTTTAATCAAAGGATTTGCGTAGTGTCAATGTTTTGTAGGATTATTGAATGTTTAAATTCCAAAATCTGTTACAATTTCAAATAACTACTTCACATATATCATTATAATGATTAGTTACCTATGATAAATTTCTAAAAGGACACGCATAGCGCATTTACTTAATATGGTAACATTATTTATCATGGTTTCCTTGTTGCTTTTAAACGTAAGTAATATGAGCCTCTATCTGAAGGACTGGTGCACAAACGATTTAATTTCTAATATCTAAAGTTCAAAAAAAAAATTAGTAGAAGTTAAGATCCCTGTTGAATGGTATAAAAACATAGATTAAAGTCTGTAGGAAGTATGTTTGATGTTTAGATATAATATATATATTAAATTATAGTTTGCTTGACTAATTATGATATGTTCAATTGTTGGTATGGTACGTATAAAGGGTGTGCCTGTTAAATTTAAGTTGTATAAATGTATATATTTTATTTGATAAGTATGGGATTAAATATAAATTTGAAAATAAATACATGTTTTGAATTGAAGAAAATTTATATTATATTTATTTATACATTTAGTTCAATTTATATCAACTGATTCAATCGTTCTCATCGATATCACATTATCAGCCTTGTCCATCGTGCCTATTTTCTACATCAAATCTTGTACATCTAGCATTGCTTTGGATTTCGTAGCTCATTTCTTTGTCTAATCTATCTAGCCTCGAAAGGTGAGCAAACACTCACGATTAACGTTCTTTTATTTAATAAATTAGATTTCAATTGAAACGACAATTGAAATATGCTGCTGTAGTTATTTAAATTGTTATATATGCTATTATTTGCAACTGTTCAACAGTGGGATATGACACCATATCCTGTTGTTTATATTATACTAGTGATGATATATGCCTGTTATATTATTATTATTATCTGTTATCACTCTGCAAGTTCCCTGTAGTTTAGAATTCACTATGGGATGAAATGATACATACCCGAACGGACTTTAGAGTAGGAAAATTTCATTATGGGTTGAAATGATAGACCCAAGCAATTTTCATTTAATTGAATTTGGGATTACGGGTTGAAATGCTATCCACCGGTATATATTTAGTGTACGGATTGAAATGATAAATATCCGTAGCACTTGACCATATGATAAGAAAATATATACAGACACCGTTGGTCTATATATAAATATTTTAAAAATAATTTCTATGGTTTTGGAAAGAAATATATGGTTTAATAAATATATATTCTTAAGATATTAGATAAATGGTAAAATTTATATATAGATTTATTAGTAATATTTGATTTAAATTAGATGGATTTAATACATAGAATATGGTTAAGTATATATGTAAATCTATATTTCAATAGATTTTCGTGTGATAAATTGAATAATTAAGATTGGGAGATAGATTTGGGTTTATAAAAAAAGGGAATTTAAATAAGGATTTATTTAATTAGATCGATTTGAAATTATTGAATGGGAAATTTAAAGGTATGATTTTATAACTGGATTTTTGATTTAAGTGATTTAATGAATATTTCACGTTTAAATAAATTAAAGAAATATTTAGTAAAATGAAATTTAAGGTTACTTAAATGATATTGAATCAAATGAGGGAATATTTCAAGACTAAATAATAATGACGTTAAATCGTGATCTATATGAAACTGTTAAATTGAACATTGAAATATTAAAGCTTTGAACTATACTGGAATTTAATTGGTTTATTTGTGATTCAGATCTGTATTTGAAATCAATAAAATTTGAATTTGTTATTTAGAAAACTGAATTGAATAAAAATTTAGTTTGAAATGTGGAATACTTAAAGTTTTGAAATATATTGAAATGTAAAAGGGTATTTTATGATTTCAAATCCGGATTTGAGATCGATAAATGGTTATTTAGGAATTGAGTTGAGTTTAAATTGATAAATTGAGATTGGGCCAAATTTGAATTTGGAATTTGAGTAGATTTGACTCGTAGCTTTGGAAGTGATAAAATTGGAAATAAATATATTTGAAATGAAATGATATTTCAGTTTTGGAGTATAAATTTATTTGAAATGACCTCGGTGTTCTAGGGTATATTTCTACCTTTGTAGATAGTTCTGCAGATCCTTAGAGGATGGTTATCCCATACATCCTTTGAGTACTTGTATTCCAGTTGATATTTCATTTGAGTCGGATTTATTGATATAAGAATGTTAATCCTGACTCGAGTGTTTTGTGTTTTGCTTTACGCTCGTGTGAGACTGAGTGATACAATAGTTTAGACTCACCTTTAGAGTTTGGAGATTCATTTGAAGATCCAACTATCGATTCAACTTCCAGCTTTTCCGGTTGATTGGTCCAAAGAAGTCATCTGTTGCATTGGAGACTTCACTGCATTTGAACTATTCTATTATATTTTATTTCTAACTCTGATATGTATATGGTAGCTTCTTGAACTACTATTCTCCATTTATTCCGCTGCTTATTATTGTACTACTCTGTATCTGTGATTCTGTAATTGATTTATTTTACTGCATATGCTGAATTTTGCCAAATTTAAATTAACGATTCGGTATTTTGAATTATTCAAGTCCGACATGTATGGTTTTATTGTCGATTTGAATGGTCCAAAAAAGCGGGTCGTTACAGTTGGTATCAGGGCTTTGGATCTAGGCAAACTTAGCATATATGGTAAATTTATTTACATAATCACTTTCATTCGAGATTGAATCTCTTCCTATTTGATTCGGTTCTCCTTTGAATTTTGGAACATCCCCCTCGGTTCCAAATCCATTCTTGTCTTTATCTATTCGTGTTTTCTAGATTCTGGAGTATCCCTCAACTCCACTGAATGTTTTGTAAAGGGGATGAAAACTTCTTTACAATTGGCATCGATTCACCGAAGATTTTTGTATCCTTGGTTTATGATGTTGCTATATCTTGATATGCCGAATTCTATCTCTGGCAATCGAATGTCGATTTGTTTTGGAATTCCGCATCGATTATATTCCTGAAGTCATGGTTGACCCCGTTAAGGTCGCCCGCGATTTATATAAATATATCCATCTTCTATTTCTGTAATTTAATTACCTAATCGTCGATCGAGCCTATCTTCGAACCAGAATTCTATTAGATTAGAGTCCCTCTAATTTGTATCTCTATATTTATTTGGAAATCCATTCTTAAATCATCCTTTGAAAATTGGGTTTTGTTTGTATTTTAGAAATTGTTTTATACCGAAATTATTATTTTGATAACAATGATTTTATTCTATATATAAAAGTGAAATAATTTTGATTAGGATTATATATCTTCTGAAAAAAACGAAAGTCTGAAATTTTGAAAGAATGTGAATATTGAAAATTTATAAGGAATTCGATTATATAAAAGGATTTATAACTGAAGGGTTTTGAATTTGAATTTCGAGGATTTGAACTCCGGTATTTTGAAATTTTGTTTTGAGATTTCAAAAATATATATAATAATAAGATTTGAAAGCATTTTCCGAACAAGAAGTGTTCAAATGACTTTAAATGGGTTCCAATGATTTCAAAGAAGTTTCAAGAAAATAGGAGTCCAGAACTCACTTTGTCGCTGGAAAATAATTTCGGTGATGAGTGCACGCATCATTGACATTGATTTTCGAGTTTTAGAGTGGGGGGAGGCCGCTCTAGTAGCTTTGCTAGGCGAGTGATATTATGAAACAAATTTTGATTTCAAATTTCGAAGTATATTTCGATATTCGAAAGATATATTTATATATATTTAAAATGATTTAAAGGAAGTCGGTGTTCAACCCTATAGTTTCGATTTGATTTAGTATAACTCTATTTATAAAAATTAATTTACTGATTTGTTGCTGATTTCCAACTCTTGGATTTGAAATTTGATTTCACCGACTATTTTGAAGGTTCGAGCACTTCCAAGTCAAGGTTTTAAATTTTAAAACTATGAAATTTCGAAGAGTATAAAATATTTGATAAAGAATATAAGTTTAGTTTTGGATGTTTTAAGTATGAAGAGTATGACTTAAGTAAATTTGAAACTTCTGTTAAGTAAATAATTTGCAAAAGGAAAATTGGATTTTTCATATAGAAATAAATAGTTTAAAGGTTTTAAAGGGATAATTATAAATTTAGAAACCATTTTGAGTATAATTGATTTGGAGAAGAATATTTGGTTTTGAAATTTGATTGGAATTAAAAACAGTACTTACATGGTGATTTTGGAAATGAATTTGTTTGACTTAAATTATGTTAATATGGAAACTTGGATTATTTTCTAAACCCATTATTTCGTAAACTTAGAAACTGAAGAAATTTAATTCGGAGGAAATAATTGTGTGAAATCATATATTATTTTGAAACTGGACTGATTTGAAATCGAGGACCTTATTTTACTAAATACTTGATTTGGGAGTTATCGAACTTATATAAAACTGATTTGTATAAGTACAAAGTTGATTTGAAACCTATTGATTTGAAAGGTACTCAATTTGGAAAGAGAAATCTTATATAATCGAAGTATATATAAGTATGATTTGATATACTATTAATTTGGAAAGTATTCGATTTGAAAATGGAATCCTATATGTAATGGACTTTATATAAGTATGATATTTGATAGTGATTTCAAAAAGGTACTATATGATATATATTTTCAAAGTAAAGATATCGGAAGTGCTTTCTGCTTGATATCCGCTTTGTGGCCACATTGTGGATTCATTCTATCGATATTATTCTCTCTGATTTTTGGTTTTTCGGATGTGATGCTTGAGTGTCCCACCATTGAGTAACCTACGGTTTTTTCTTACGAGCGCGACTACATAGCGCAACTGCCTGGCTGAGCTGGACTAGGGGTACGGATTGTTTCCTGGGGGATCCAGGCGTAACCATTGTGTATCATGCACTCTATGTACGTCGCATTAGTAGCGAAACTGCCTGGCTGAGACGGCCTAAGGGTACGGATTGTTTCTTGGGGGATCCAGGCATAACCATTGTGTATCCTGCACTCTAGTAGTCATCATGGCGTAACTCGTAGGGCTCAGAAAGCTTACGGATACGGATTGTTTCCTAGGGGATCTAGGCGTAACCATTGTGTATTTGCGATCCGTGGTTAGACATCTGATTTTGTTTGGTTGATTTTTTTGGATTGTACTTTCCATATATGTTTTTAAAAGTGTTTTTCAAGTATTTTCTCTAGGTGTTGAAACGAGTCTACTTAGTACTGGAAGAATTCTAGCTTCGCGCCTGATCAACGCATGGCCAGAGTCTGCAAGAACGAGGATAAACTTGTTGAAACATCGAGTTATAAAAGTATTCTCGAATGGAAAATTTGTTTTGATATAAAAGTATTTTATTATAAGGGTATTTTATTATAAAAATATTTCCAACAAGAAAATTCTGTATTAGTTTTTGAAATTAAAATTCTTATGGTTTGAAATTAATTATTCATGCCCGATGTTATTCTTTTGAATCTACCTTATCTACCCTGCTTTATTTATTCACCTATATTCTCTTTTCCGAATCTATCTTCTTTCCTTCTTTTGAATATATCCTTTGAAATATTGTTTATTTATATATTACCCGGTTCAATAGTAAATTTTTTAGTGTTTTATAAATAATTGATCTCATAATTAATTGAATGGATTTAATAAAATAATTAATCTATTAAATAATAATTAATTTAAAAAAAAGTATATGGTTTTAAATAAATCATTTAATTTGTTTTTAAAAGTCTAATTTTTCATCTATCTGTTTCTATTTTCCTAATTTGTTCCTTTTCGGGGACGAAAAGTTTTAAGTGGGGGAGAGTGTAACGACCCATAAAATTTTAGCAACTTTTAATTGGTTTATAACGTATTGAATTAGATTTTTGAGAAATTATTAATAATAAAAATTTTATAGAAAAAACGAAAAAAAAATTAAATATTCGGATTACGTATAATTATAATTGATTCAGAAATTTGCATGAAATCAAGGGAATCGACTGTTACCATAAATTTTATTTCTTTCCTGTCTATTCAAATTTTACATCGGTTACAAACCAATCAATACCTTACCTTTATTACTCCCTGTATTCGTACTGTAGCTCTTTAATTTTCTATCCATTGCTATTTCATTTAGGGTTTGTTCCTTCCCTATTTATTCCATTTCAAACATTTTCTCTTCTCTCTGGCAGAAACATAATATTTTACATCATATATATATATATCTGTAGCTTGCATTCATTCATTTATTCACTTTACGTTTCTCATACTTTCTACTTTATTGTCCTTAATTCCCGTGCTTGACGTTATCATTTCAGTTTCTTTCCATTGAATGTGGCATGTTTCATTGTTAATGTTTTATTCCATTTGTATGTGTGGCATTCCTTTTGAAACCTGTTCCATTTCTATTTCCTTCGTATTCAAAATTTGAAACGTACAGGCAGGACCACATTATTAATTGCTTTAATAATTTTTCCAATCCACGTTCAAACGTTGCTATTCCTAGCTACTAATAAATTTAGAAATCAGTGTCTGTTACTTAATTTATGGCATACGTTCAAAGCATTGGCTTTTATTATTTAGCTCAATTAAGGGTGACCGTTGCCATCTCATAACTGGTAAAAGATTTGTATACGTTTTATTTTTTTATGTGGCAACGATTCACATTTACCCTATTATTGCCTTTTTAACTTCATTACTTTTCGTTTATTGTGTACATTTCGTTTCATTTATTTGCGCTTGAATTTTTCCATATTCGTTACTTTACATTTATATATGTGCGTTATTTTCGCGTTCATAAAACTTTATTTGTTTATTATAATTGACTGTTGCTCATCTTGGCCTATATAATTCCATTCTTATATTCTTCTTCCTCTCCTCTTTTATTCCTCTGCTCTGAGAAATACAGTTCATATGCTTGCTCATCAAACTTTTCCACCTGCTCCTATTTGTCGCAGTCTTCTCGCCACCAAAGTTCCCCTCCTACTTCGTGCCTCATCCTCATCTCCTCTCTTTTATATAATAAGGTAATATATATATTATTTATTTGTACTGTTTTTTTAGATTCATATATTAGTTGTATGCGGTTGGTCTCATTGATTTTACTCTATAAGTTATGTATATATGAAGAAAACGTATGTGTTTACTATATATACACACGTTTACAGTCCTATGTTATAGGATCTTGCAAAAGTAACTTTTATATTAAGTTAATATTAAGCTAGTGTATATTGTATATATAGTATATAGTGTTAGTTATATATTATATATATAAGTAAGTTTTAAAGTATACACACATTTCTTATTTTGGGATTCATGCTATGCAAATATTTGTGCAATTCCTTTTGTCCGCTATACATATGACTAACCCCTTCAGTTAAATTTTTGGGTTCAAACCATGTTACAATTAACATCTATTTTTTTATGTAATGATACCAACAATCATATAATTTTGTTATTAAATTCATACTTAATACATTTTATGGTAAAATTTATTACACGATGAAAAGACATGTAGGAAGAATTAAAAAGGGTTAGTCTTCAATCTCGACATTAAGATTTAACTCAAGTATGAATATGCATATCAATTGTGGCAAGATCATTTCTGGTATACCTTGTTTTTTTTGTTTAAATTTTATGCATGTGATATAAAAGATATGAATTTTAATTAAAACATGGATTCAAATTTTGGTTGCACTTTCTAATCAATCAACAAAAATTAGGAAGGAAGAATGAAAATGTTTAAATGTTGGTGTCAGACACTGTGTATTTTTAGGTATGCTAATAAAGCAAGGCTGCATATAAATGTTGATTTTAAATATAAGTTCATTCAAGCCCATGCTCCAACTTCCTCTAATAGTGTGGAAATATGACATATCTACACAGTTCAAAATGAGCTAAAACTTTGTAGATATTTCCAATTATTATTTATATATGTCTCCACAAAATTGGAAATAAATAAATAAATAAATTCCATAAAAGTAATATAATTACAAAATTTTGCCTTTCTTTGAGTTGCGTAGATACCATATTTCTAGGTTGAAGGAGAATTGTAACGACCCGGAATTTTGGGCAATATAAATTTAATAATTTGTGTAAATAATTTAATTGGTTTGATAATTTTCTTTATAATTTTAATTTAAAATTGGCTAATTTAATATTTTAAAGGTTAATGAATTTATAATCTGGCAATATTTGATAAGGATTTGTTTGTCAAAATTAATCAAATTTTATTCTATTTATAATATATACATTTGGTATATATTGTGAATAGGAGATCTCTTGTTTTAAATAAAAGATTGAATTTTCAAATTGTAATATATATATGTATATGTTATAATTTGATGTTGTTTTGAAATTTAATTTAATCTATTAATAATTTATATATGAATGATGTTAACCCCGCTGAAGCTTGGGCCGACTCATCAAATAAGGGATTCAGCGATTCAGAAGATTTACGACTCACCATGAGTCGTCAGTGATTCAAGTATGCAAATCAGAAAAGCCGAGTACAATTAGCTCGCGTACGACTCAACAACCCGAGGAGGAACGGCACGACTTAAGGAACTCACCGACTCATCTGATCTAGGTCCGACTCATCAAGGACCGACTCAAATAGTCCCCGACTCATCTGATCTAGGTCCGACTCATCAAGGACCGACTCAAATAGTCCCCGACTCAACTGATAACGACTCATCTGTTTAAGGCTTAGACCGACTCAGTGACTCAGAGCTAACAAGGACTCATAGATCAACGACTCAGCTGTTGTGTGGTTCGTGGGTGTTACCGACTCAACGACTTAAGGTCTATGACTTAGGAAGGTTTACGACTTAAGAAAGCCAGCCGACTCAAGGCCTCCAACGACTTAACAAATTAATGATTCAAGATAGAGAGAGAGAGTGAGCAACTGCATTTGAGTCGGGACCGACTCACGACCTACTATAAGTCGTACACGACCTAGAGGCTCAGTACAACTTCATCTAATCCACTGCAAACTAACTCTGGAGCCTTGAGTCAAGCACGACTCACCCTGAGTCGACCACGACTCACCTTGACTCAGCCACAAAGATGAATCGGCCACGGTTTAGTCTGAGTCGGACACGACTCAAGACTTGGCGCAAACAGCTCCTACCCGGGTTTGCCTATAAATAGACAGCCACCTCCAGCATTGAAGGGACTTTTTTGGCTCATTCTCTTCAGACGTCGTTACTCTGCCGCATTGGGAACTCCATCAACACTTAGAGCTTTCGAGATTAGAAGAAGACTTCAAAGAGTTACATGAAGAAATCACACATCTTCGACTTGAGTTTAAGGACTTTAATCAACATCGAAGCTTAAGCTACTTGTTCCAAATCACTTGTAACTTGAAGTGTATTGTACTTGAGAAGAATTGTATCGGCTTGTAATGGGATTATTAATAAAAGTACTTAAAGTGGACGTAGGCTATATTCTTGAGCCGAACCACTATAAAATTGTTGTTCTTTACTACTTTTCTGCTACTATCTGCTTGCAATCTGTTCCCGGATTATCGGGTGGTGCTTTCACGACTAAAATTCACACACTGGGGTGTTAGCGTTCAAATTTAAGCGTTAACATTTTTGGTGCTTTCACTGAGAATTGAACTCAGGAAAACTGTCATCATTGCTTCACAGAGATTTGTAGAGAGAATTTCCTTAAAAACCAGAAGTCTGTCTGAGATTATGGCTCCTGGAAGGAAAAGTAGATCTGTCAGATCTGGGAACGTTCAAGTGGGCACCTCCGCTTCCCCTGTACCTAATCAACCCACTCCGTCTGTTGGAGTTACGAAAGCGGAGTTGGATGCTGTGATTCTAGGGCTAAACCAGTAGATAAACGCCCAGAATGCACAATTAGAGGCTCAAAGTGCCCAGAATGCTCTGATTCTGAATAAGTTG
The DNA here is from genome assembly GCA_030765085.1 of Allium cepa. Taxonomy (NCBI): domain Eukaryota; kingdom Viridiplantae; phylum Streptophyta; class Magnoliopsida; order Asparagales; family Amaryllidaceae; genus Allium; species Allium cepa. The sequence goes on along the minus strand of CM060938.1, from coordinate 905,707,554 downwards.
AACGATTTACTTGGGGCAAACAATCAACCGGCTGGTAATGAAAGGAACTACGTTGGCAACATCCATAATGCTAATGAAAGGAATGCTCCTGAAAGGGCTGCTAGTCCCTTCGAGCAAACGCTTCCCGAAGTTGGTGGATCTGGAACTCGACATGATGAGGAGTATCTTTCTGGAATGGTCCGGCAGGTCATGAAAGAAAGTATGCAGAGGGTTGAAGACGAGAAGGAATAGGGTTTCGCCCCAAGTAAAACTCCATTTACTGAGAAAATTTTAAAGGCGGAGTTTCCAAGAAAGTTTGTCCCTCCAACCATTCCAGCTTACAAAGGGACAAGTGATCCGAATGAATTTTTGTATAAATATGATTGGCACATGACAGGTGCCAGAGCCTCTGACGAGATAAAGTGCCGATATTTTCCCGTATACCTTGAAGGTGTGGCTCTACTGTGGTTCACCAAGTTGCCAATCCGATCTATTGATCAGTTTTCAGACTTGACCCGGAAATTCAAAGAGCAGTTCAGATTATATGCTTCAAAGGCCAAGGACATCATGTCGCTGTCAAGTTTAGAGCAGAACCCAGGTGAATCTATCAGATCTTTCTTGAATCGCTTTAATATAGCGCTGGCTGAGGTGGATAATGCTGAACCGCGAATGATATTGACTTATCTGATGAGGGCTATTGATAAGTCAAGCGAATTTGGAAAATGGTTAAACATGAAGGAGCCAACTTCCCTCGAAAAGTTCTACAAAAAAGCAGATGAATTTATACGCTTGGAAAGCCGTCCTTTACCAGTAAAGGCAGTGTTGGAGAAAGCTGAAGATAACACTGTCGCTCCACGCAAGAACGAATCGGTGGGGCAAAAAAGGGAGAATAATGATGGGAAGAAACAGGGTAATTTGAAGAAGCCTCGATCCTTCAAGCCATCAGAGTATACCCCATTATCACATACGCCGGAGCACATATACCTAGCCACTAAAGATTCTGTTGATTTTCCTAAACCTATCCCTTTGAGGACCGGGAAAAAGGCGATACAGAGTGGGAAGTTCTGCCGCTTCCATAATCAACCCGGTCATGAGACCGATGAATGCCGCCAGTTGAAAAATCTGATTGAAGAGTTGCTAAGAGAAAACAAGTTGCAACAATTTGTGAAAAAGAATAGCAACAATCCTGCATCGTCAAGTCAGGGGCAGCAGGCTCCTGTTCATCAGCCTGGGGCAGGTGAGAAAGCTACGGGGCATGAATCTGGAAGGCCCATTATCAATGTCATTACAGGAGGACCCCACCCAGCTGGCAAGAGCTGGGGTGAGATGGAGAGATATTCTAGGGCTTTGAAATATGTTCCAGCCGAAGAAGACGTCTTTGTCTTAGAAGACACTACGCCCCTGAAACAACAGAAAACTTTTAGTGATGATATTGTTTTCAGAGCCAGAGATTCCACAGGTATCGAAGCCCCTACCCTAGATCCCTTGGTCATCTCAGCTGGTATCGGACCGGCCATTGTCAGAAGAGTTCTCATTGACTGTGGAGCATCATGTAATATCCTCTTCAAGAAGACATTTGACCAAATGAAGATCCCTATGGTCGATGTACAAGCCTCATCGCAGAAAATCGCTGGCTTCACTGGGGAGCCAAAGCAACCAATAGGAACCATTGACCTGCTTGTAGAACTTGGGGAAGGAGAAAGGAAAGTGGTCCGAAAGCAAACCTTTGTGATTGTCGATGAATATTCTGCTTATAATGCTTTCCTTGGCCGTCCGATGCTCGCAGCATTCAAAGCTGTTCTAGCCCCGTGGTGCCTCACTATTAAATTCCCTACAGACAATGGAGTAGGAGTTATAAAAGGGGATCAAAATGCTGCATGAGAGTGCTATTTGACAGAGCTGCGAGAATCAAGAAGAAGAGAAATGGGAAAGGATGCGGCAGCCCCAGTCCGCATCAAAGAGCCAGCCTTGTAGCAATTACGGGGCGGACCCTGCACTGGCGAGCATAGCGGGGCACGGAAAGAGATGTATCCCAGAAAAGCCAGTGCAGGGGAGAATAGAGTAGTACCGGTGGAAATGACAGTTCCGGTACCTGTTGACCCGAATGACCCGAATAAGGTGTTGAATGTGGGTTCACAGCTTAATGTGTCAATTCAGAATAACTTGATATCTTTCCTGAAAGCAAATCTGGATGTCTTCGCTTGGACTCATGCCGACATGTGTGGAATATCCCCAGAAGTTGCAGTACACACTCTGAATATCGACCCAAAGTTTACGCCAGTTAAACAGAAAAGAAGAACCCAAGGTCCAGAAAGGTCAGCTGCATTAAAAGAAGAAGTTGATCGACTCATGGAAAATAACTTCATCAAAGAATCTACATATCCGAATTGGGTTTCAAATCCTGTGCTGGTCAAGAAAGCTAATGGAAAATGGAGAGTGTGCATCGATTTTTCCGATCTAAACAAGGCTTGCCCCAAAGATTGCTTCCTATTACCCAGGATCGATCAACTGGTAGACGGAACGGCGGGACATGAATTGTTATCCTTCATGGATGCCTACTCCGGTTATAACCAGATCATGATGCACGAGCCGGATCAGGAGGATACGAGCTTTATCACCGATGTTGGTCTTTATTGCTACAGGGTTATGCCCTTCGGGTTGAAAAACGCAGGGGCAACTTACCAAAGACTTGTTAATGCTATGTTCAAACCGCGATTGGGCAAAACTATGGAAGTCTACGTCGACGACATGTTAGTGAAGTCTAAGAAAGCAGCAGATCGCATTGAACACTTAGCAGAAATGTTCGCAGTCCTCCGAAAATACAGAATGAAGCTTAACCCTCTGAAATGTACATTTGGGGTCGAATCCGGAAAGTTCTTAGGTTTCATTGTGAGCGCTAGGGGCATTGAAGCTAATCCAGCTCAAATCACCGCCTTGAAAGAAGTCAAAGCTCCCACAACGAAGAGGGAATTGCAAAGTCTCAACGGAAAAGTTGCCGCCCTAAGTCGATTCATTTCCAAAGCTACAGATAAGTGCATCCCATTCTTTGACGCTCTAAAGAAAGGAAAGAAGAACTTTGAATGGACTCCTGAATGCCATAAAGCCTTTGATGAGTTGATCCGTCATATGGAAACGCCTCCAATACTCTCTAGGCCCGGCAATGGTGAGGATCTTCTTATATACATGGCAGTGTCGTCTCATGCTCTAAGTGCAGCGCTGATACGGGAAGACAAAAGGATTCAATATCCAGTTTACTATATCAGCAAAAGACTCACTGGGGCAGAGCTGAATTACTCCAAGTTGGAAAAACTCGCCTATTGTCTATTGGTGGCATCAAGGAAGTTGAGGCAATATTTCCAAGCTCATCCTATAAGAGTCCTCACTGATCAACCCCTAAAGCAAGTCCTGTTTCGCCCTGAAACTTCGGGTCATCTTCTAAAGTGGAACATTGAACTCAGTCAATATGACATCACTTATCACCCCCGAAAAGCAATCAACGGACAAGCTTTAGCAGATTTCATTGCGGAATTCACAGAAAAGGGTAATGATGAGGAAGAAGCAATCAATGATTCCCCAACACAGTGGAAACTATATGTTGATGGCGCAAGAAATGACTACTGTTCTGGAGCTGGAGTGGTGCTTGAAACTCCTGAAGGTCGGTCATTATGTTATGCACTAAGATTGGAATTTCCTTCAACAAACAATGAAGCAGAATATGAAGCTCTTATCGCAGGTCTGAAAATCGCTAAAGAATTAAACATCCGAGCATTACAGATCTTCAGTGATTCTCAGCTTATTGTATGCCAAGTCAAGAAGGAATTTCAAACGAAAGGAGGAAACCTGCCTGCTTACTTTTCAAAGGCTTGGGAACTTCTGTGTGAGCTTGATCATTATTCAATAAGCCACATTCCTCGGGAAGAGAATATGAAGGCAGATTCCCTCGCGAAATATTCGAGTTCTGGTGAAGCTCAACTATTGGGATTAGTCCCTGTAGAGGTCCTGTCAGCCCCGAGTACAGATGAAATGGATGTAGATTGGATTATGAATGTATCTCAAGAGCAAGAATCATGGATGACTCCAATATTGGACTACCTGCTCAGAGGTTCTCTGCCAGAAAATTCGAAAGAGAGACAGAAGCTATTAAGGAAACCTCTCGCTATGTAATTCAGGACGGCAGATTATACAGGCGGGGATTCTCAATGCCATTACTTCGATGTGTATCCAAGGAAGAGTCCAAAACAATCCTATCCGAGGTACATGGAGGAGAATGTGGGGATCATTCAGGTGGCCAAACATTAGCAAAGAAAATTCTCCGATACGGATATTTTTGGCCAGAAATTAATCGAGATGCTGCAGATTACTCCCGAAAATGTGACAGATGCCAAAGATTCGCCAAAATTCCTAGAGCACCTTCTACTGATCTCACACAGATGGTCAGTCCATGGCCGTTTGCAATTTGGGGAATGGATCTCATTGGGCCACTACCTACTGCCAAATCAGGGATTAAATATGCTATTGTTGCAGTTGATTATTTTACTAAATGGGCTGAAGCTGAGCCATTGGCTACTATCACCTCTAAGAAAATGATAAGCTTTGTGACCAAGAATATCATTTGCAGATACGGTGTGCCTCAGAAAATAATTACAGACAATGGTACTCAGTTTGAAAGCGAGGAATTCCAGGATTTTTGCAAGCGATTCAAAATCCAGAAAAGTTTTTCAGCAGTAGCTCATCCGCAGGCAAACGGGCAAGTGGAAGCAGTAAACAAGATCATCAAATCAACCATCAAGAAGCAACTTGAAAGAGCAAAAGGTGGTTGGGTCGATAAGCTACCCCTTGCACTATGGGCATACAGGACTACTCACAAAACTGCGACTGGGCATACTCCTTTTTCATTAGCATACGGATCGGAAGCGATGATCCCGGTTGAAACAGAGGTCCCTTCACACAGAAGAATCCATTTCAATCAAGCAGAAAATGAAAGGCTACAACTTGAAGCGCTAGATCTCCTTGATGAAAAAAGGGATGAGGCTAATCTCAGAATTGCAGCTCATCAGCAAAGGATAGCCAGACATTTCAATTCCAAAGTCCGTCAACGTAGTTTTGAAATTGGAGATTTAGTCCTGAAGAGAATTATGACAGCAACAGGTGTGTTTGGGCCAAATTGGGAAGGACCATATGTGATAGGTCAGAAGCTCCTTGACGGCACATTCAAACTCACTACTGTTGAAGGGGATCAAATTCCAAGGGCATGGAACAGCAATCACCTGCGTCCATACTTTACTTGAAAACCTTGTTGAAATATTGTAAAAAGACAATGGAAATAAAACTTGCGCATAATAAAACTGGGAGATTCTCGCCATCATCCATCAAACAAATTCCATGTCACAAGAGCACCTAATTCAAATCCTAGATAGGAAACGCTTCAATTGGATGGGCAATAGTTTCGCTGGGAACGGACCCTTGCTATCAAATTTGAGTTCGTTTGAACGAACGAGAATCCAATTAAGAAGCTTATGTCCGTTCTCACGAACATGCTTAACAATGAAGTGCACTTCCTTGGATTAAACAAACTATTTGTGAGAAAAGGGAATGTGAGCTTGAAAAGATAAAAAAAACAGAGGATCACTGAAAAGGCATAAGCAAGTGGACAAGGAAACAACTGGAGCTATCTTCGGCAGCATAAGACCTCTTCGGAGGCACAACTCTTCGGAGGATAAAGACCTCTAATGGGACATACGCCATAAAAAAGAAAGTTCTCTACTCTACAAAAAAGATTGGAGGAGTCATGACCCTCCAACCATGAGAGAGTAACTTCCAGGCGATGTAAACCCTCTCTGAGGCACATTTCACCAGGAGTCGGAGTTGTTACTCTTCGGAGTTTCACTTCACCAAAGTTGAAATGCAAACAAAATATAGACCTCTTCGGAGGCACATTTCACCAGGAGTCGGAGTAGTTACTCTTCGGAGTTTCACTTCACCAAAGTTGAAATGCAAACAAAATAAAGACCTCTTTGGAGGCATATTTCACCAGGAGTTGAAGTGTAACGGCCGCTCTTCGGAATTTCACTTCACCAGAGTTGAAAGACAAACAACCTCTACGGAGGCACAATCAAGAAGAAAGACCTCTTCGGAAGCCCACGTTTCACCGAGATTGAAATAAAACTTCCAAGTGTTGAAACGTGAAAAGGCTTTCCTCAAAGGCGCAACTCTTTGGAGGTACACGTTTCACCAAGATTGAAATAAAACTTCCAAGTGTTGAAACGTGAAAAAATCCCTCCTCAGAGGTACAACTTTCTAAAAAAATCCTCTTCAAGAGCGTGCTTTAACTTCCAAAGGAAGAGTAACTTACCTATTCTGGAAAAATCTTCCATTTAAAAAAAAAAAAGAAGAAGGAAGGTTAAAGCACCCTCCAAAGTTCCGCTTTACCACATAGAAGAATTCACTTGGTAAAATATGCGCATAAAAAAAAAGAGGTGATTTCTTCAAAGGACGAAGCGTAAAAACTTATATGAAGGGAGTTGTGCTCTACCAAAATACTTCTTCAAGAATGGAATATTCTTTAGAAAAATAAGAGTACAAGTCCCCTCGAAGTATAAAATATTGCAGCAAGCCTATGGAATGGGGGCAATATGGTATGATTGCATACAATATGGTATAGCCAAATCAGCAAAGGGTAACGTTCAAGTAACATACCATAAGCTCGCTGCAATATCATGAAAACAAACTTATGCAAAAATGAATAACAAATGCATTCTCAAGTCCAAACAGGATTTTGGACAAATAAAAAATTGTTTTATTCAAATTGCATTGCAGATACAGGTTTCAAAATAAAGAGGAAAAAGCGGGGGCCGGTACCCGCACAATTCTCGACCAGTACATGCAAGTACACGCAAAAGACAAAAAACTAAAAACTGAAGTCCTCATTTCTTCTTACTGCCTTTGGACCCTTTGCCCGGACGAATGATTAACTTTTCTGGTCGGTCTGAAGGCATAAGGGAAGGAGAAGACTGAGGAGCAATTGGTCCAACTTTCGGCTCCTCCTCGGTAGTAGCAATAGTTTTCTTCCCCCTCCTCTTTGACGTTCCATACTTCTTTCTCCTCTTCGAGGAAGACTCACTCCCAGGAGTAGCAAGAGCAGACAAGATTATGTCATCAGAAGGAGTCCGCTCCGGAGAAATCTCGCCTCCCTCGAGTCCTTCGCCTTTCTGCTCTTGCGAAGCGGTAGGATCATCTAAGCCATGGAGAGCCTCTATTTGCTCCTCTTGTGATCCAGGCTGTGAAGCAGAAGGAGGAGTCGCCTGAAGAGATGAAGGAGGGATAACCAGAGGAGGTACTTTCTCTACAGAAGGAAAGAGGTTAAAGTCAGTAAAAAGAGGAGGTAAAGGTTCGTCAAGGTCCAGGAAATAGTCAAGAAGCTCGTTGAACCCATAAGAAACAAGTGAGCAGTCTACTTGGGTGAGATTCATAGTAGCAAGATTAACAGTGGAGTTACCTGGAGAAGTTGATTTCCTGACATCGACTTCATAAGTCTGCACGTCAGCACTCTCGTCACCTTCATCTCCACCCTGTAAGCTTGTAATCCCGGTGGTAATCTTAGTAGGAGATGCAAAATGGGAGCTGGAACCAATGATGTTGACCTCAGACGTAGGAGGAGGCTGGACTGGAGTAGTTGAAGTAGTTCCTCCAACCTGGCCCCCTTCTGTCGCTTCGGTTCTTAGTCTGGCAAGTTGCTCCTTTCCTTTGGCGAGAGCAGCGCGGGCGTCATCATCCAAATAATGCTTTTCAAGGGCTGATTCATCATAACCAGCACCCTCAGCACCAAGCATTTCAAGTGCGGCCTCCCACACTTCAGCTAAAGTAATCTCATATTTGGGCCAAGAAAAGCAAGACTCCCGCGTCCCAAGACGCTATGCAAATAGAAATCAAACAGAGTTGAGCCGATGCTGTTCTTTGTCACCTCGTGGGCTTCTTCAGCTACAATTCTACCAGCAACGGCCTCGTCACGCTGAAGTTTGAGCATTTTAATTTCCGCTTCTAGGGAGTTATTTTTCTTCTGATGCTCTGCAACATCAGCAATGTAGCCCTCGCTAATTCTTTTTTGCACCTCAAGCCTGTCTTCGGCATCCCTTTGGCCGGCATGAGCATCCCTTACTTGTTTCAGGAGCACCTCTTCTTTTTGAGAATATGAAGCAGAGGAAGCAGCAAGCTCGTGTTTCAATTTCTCAACTTTTGCTTCGAGTTCCTCATTGTAAGAAGCAATGCTCCTCATTTCAATGTCATGTTGCTCAAGGACTTTCTGCCATTCAGCCTTATCGTTTTCCATGGTAAGCATGGCTACTATGTTGGCGCGATTAACTCTTTGGACCTCATCAAATAGTTTCTGCCAATTCGACATCCTCTCAATGTCAAGCTTAACGGTGTCGAGATTTCGCAGCATGGCGGGCTTGTCGATAGGAACTAGGTCAAGGTCGAACCTCATACCCTTTAAGCACCACTGTGGAAAACGGCTTTGTAAAGTGGCTGGGCCAGGTCCAACTTGAAATTTGGGCCTGCTAATGATTGTTTGAATGTCTGTCTTCCCGAGAGCAGGAGAGTCGGAAGGAATGTCAAGAGAGGCTGGGGCAGTAGCCTTTTCGAGAATAGTGGAAGCACGTTTCTCACCATGGCGGGCTCGTTTGCCCGAATCTTCGACTACATGACCTTTTCCTCGGTCATCGTGAGATTTCCTTTTGTGAGGGTCGTCACCTCTCTGCAAAGAATCGTGGTGCTCATCCCTATCCCTTCTGTCATAACGCTCTTCTTCAGCCCTCCTTTCACGAGCCTTTCGAGCAGCCCTCTCTTCGTCAGACTCTCTATAGGAGGCGAAGTAGCGCCCGTAATCATATTGGCCGCGCCCCCCGTAGCGTTGGAAATCGTGATAATATGATCCGCTGCGTCCCATTGGAGGATCTGAAATAAAAGGGATAAGCTTTAGAAATCTTTAAAGTATAAGAAGATAAGTGCATAAATATGCTGGAAAATCCTTAGTTGTGTGTGAAGTGCAAACTACTCGCGTTGGACTAACGAACCACTCCTCAGTTGGGGGGAAGTAATAGGTTTCACTGTCGGTGACAATTCTTGGGATAAAGAAGCTGGAGTCCGTTGGAGGGCAGATGTCGCTTCAATCATCGGGGGTATAGTTTTAGCACAAGGAGGGTCATCTTTAAAGAGCTCTTGGGAAGTGGTAATTATGTCACTTAAATCCCCAAAGACGTCATCACCATCATGTCTGATCAAACTCCCTTCATCAACTCCTCCACCAGCATTCTTCCCAGTTTGGGAAAGGGGCTCTTCTTCTTCTTCAGTTATAGGGGCAGGCGCAGGCTTTTCGGATGGCCCCGAGTCATCCCTTGGAGTAGAGCACTTTACTAATGAAGTTCCTATAGAAGTTTCTCCCTGCACATGCTCTTTGGTGGAGACCGGGGCATCGGGAGTTTTCACTGGAGAATCTGGAACTTCCGTTGGAGCTTCACGAGGCTGAGTGAAGCGAGAAGAATGAAGAAGCCCGTATTGATGTAAAAATTCGTCGTTTAGCAAAAACTTTATGCTCCTCTCTTCTGCCGGCAAGGCATTCAATCTTTCAAAAATTTGCTTATAGCCTGGGTCTCTAGCGGGAGGTGGAAGTGCTGAAACAGGAAAAGAGCGAAGTTAGCATTTAACAGCTCAGATCTTGGAAAACTTAAGAATGGAAAAATAAAGGCGGGAAATCTTACTTCCCACCCTCCAGATGGCATAAAACCCTGGAGGGCAACGAAAGAAGAAGAATTGATTCAGGAATCCATGAACGCTTTCAGAAAGATCAGTGATAAGCTTGCGATTTCGAGCACTTCTTATAACTACAATAGAGGGATGATCTTTAATTTTTGTAAATGAGCAGCATTTCCCCGAAGCTCGGTAATCGATCCAAAACTCTCCTGAATAGCACACATAACCCCATCAGAATGGCGTGACCGTTGGGGTGCAATTGGAATGGGGAAATAGATAACCGACGCAGGAACTGCTGAAGGAAGTCATTAAAAGGTGGGATTGCACCACTCAAGCACATTTGACGATTGACAGCAATAAAACCAGAAGGGGGCCTATCTGCTGTATCACTTGGTCCCGGCAGTAAGGCATCAGCTTCGGCAATGCCAAATTGGATGCACAGTTGATTAAGCACCCGTCGATTCAGAGTTGTGGGAGTCCTCTCCGGAGGACTATCCAGTGGGTCAGCTGTTGGAAAGACATCTTCAGCCTGGTCCATCGGCTCTTCTTGTTGAGAAGTCATTCTACACAAGCAACTGGATATTCAAATGCGAAGGTGCACGTTTCCTAGAAGTGTGAAGTGTTGTGCAAAACTAATAAAAAGTGACAAGTATGGGTAACTGGAATTATACTAATCGGTGATTGATCGATTATAAACGTTTCAGAACTTGTTAATCTAAAGCTCAAGCATAATATTATTGCAAGCAAGTCGATTTCAATTGACTATTTCAGCATTGCTTTGATATTTTGTTTGAAATTGATAAGTTGAAGGCACTTCATTCACACAGTTTATTTAATCATCTGTTGTTAACTAATCTGTCATTAGATGTGGGCAGTCAATGGCAGTATATTCGTCCCAGTTTTTCTGTAAATGTCATATTAAACAGATTGTTAATCTACGAGTCAAAGTAGTCTGTAAAAGAATGCAACAGAGTTCAACAGTTTGAGATTCAAGTAGCAGTTCAAAGTTTCAAGCGGAGCTTAAAAGTGCAAGTGCTATGTCGCAAACGACTCAAGTACTAAGTCGTAGACGACTCAAGTACTAAGTCGTAGACGACTCAGAAGCTAAGTCGTAGACGACTCGAATATTAACTCGGCAACGGCTTAAATACTAACTCGCCAACGACTCAAAAAGTCTTTCCTACGGGTTAAAACAATCATCAGCTCTCTGACTAACTCGTCCACGACCTAAGGAGTGGGCCGCAAGCTATGATGAGTCACTCTAATTTTGTGTCGCTTATGCTTTAAGCCAGCAGTACTCTGAGTCGTAAGGTCGGTAGGGTCATTTATGCTACAAATTATCAACACTTTGAGTCAGCAGTACTTAGGTCATGAGGCATAAAAGGAAAAACAGGTGTCAGCTCGGAATTATGAAAAATTCATCAAGTCATGTCTCGGCCCCGACTCAAGTTTTGTGTCGAGAAGGTTGATGAGCCGGTCCAGAGTTGAGTCACAAAGCGTTTTAGGTCGTTCAAGATTATTGAGTCGCATCAGGGGCAGTGTTTCACTCTGATTGGCCTACCTACCATACAACTCCAAAACCCGTTTCCCTTCTACCCCATGAACCTGCTAAACCTCTAACCCGTTAACCCAATGACCTATCTCCAAGTCCTACCTTCGGATCCTAACCCATAACCCATTAACCCAATGGTATCTCCAAAAATAGCAACTTTAATCCTATCACGATACAGAATCGCCTCGAATGGTGGATCGCCGCAAGTCAAATCAGGCAGGCTCAAATTCATCGGCGATCAATCCAGTTAAACTCGTGAGGCTCGAAGGTAATAAACTGGAAGTGAAGAATTAAACGCATGAATCAATGATGATCGACAATCAGAAGGAAAGCGGGATTGCTTACGTAGTGTGATACTCGAGAGTATTGAAAATGAATCAAGTTGAAATTACTTCTGGAGCTCAGAGAAATTTTAATGGCAGAAAACGACTCACGAGATTGGTATGAGAAGAAGATAAAAGTGACGATTCATGCTTTTTATACCAAGGTAATAGGACATGAGTCGGCACATGCGGGTCAGGATGAGTCGAAGCACACGACCTACGACTTTGGCGTGTGCTTCAAGGGGCAAATGTTAACCCCGCTGAAGCTTGGGCCGACTCATCAAATAAGGGATTCAGCGATTCAGAAGATTTACGACTCACCATGAGTCGTCAGCGATTCAAGTATGCAAATCAGAAAAGCCGAGTACAATTAGCTCGCGTACGACTCAACAACCCGAGGAGGAACGACACGACTTAAGGAACTCACCGACTCATCTGATCTAGGTCCGACTCATCAAGGACCGACTCAAATAGTCCCCGACTCATCTGATCTAGGTCCGACTCATCAAGGACCGACTCAAATAGTCCCCGACTCAACTGATAACGACTCATCTGTTTAAGGCTTAGACCGACTCAGTGACTCAGAGCTAACAAGGACTCATAGATCAACGACTCAGCTGTTGTGTGGTTCGTGGGTGTTACCGACTCAACGACTTAAGGTCTATGACTCAGGAAGGTTTACGACTTAAGAAAGCCAGCCGACTCAAGGCCTCCAACGACTTAACAAATTAGTGATTCAAGAAGAGAGAGAGAGTGAGCAACTGCATTTGAGTCGGGACCGACTCACGACCTAGTATAAGTCGTACACGACCTAGAGGCTCAGTACAACTTCATCTAATCCACTGCAAACTAACTCTGGAGCCTTGAGTCAAGCACGACTCACCCTGAGTCGGCCACGACTCACCTTGACTCAGCCACAAAGATGAATCAGCCACGGTTTAGTCTGAGTCGGACACGACTCAAGACTTGGCGCAAACAGCTCCTACCCGGGTTTGCCTATAAATAGACAGCCACCTCCAGCATTGAAGGGACTTTTTTGGCTCATTCTCTTAAGACGTCGTTACTCTGCCGCATTGGGAACTCCATCAACACTTAGAGCTTTCGAGATTAGAAGAAGACTTCAAAGAGTTACATGAAGAAATCACACATCTTCGATTTGAGTTTAAGGACGTTAATCAACATCGAAGCTTAAGCTACTTGTTCCAAATCACTTGTAACTTGAAGTGTATTGTACTTGAGAAGAATTGCATCGGCTTGTAACGGGATTATTAATAAAAGTACTTAAAGTGGACGTGGCTATACTCTTGAGCCGAACCACTATAAAATTGTTGTTCTTTACTACTTTTCTGCTACTATCTGCTTGCAATCTATTCCCGAATTATCGGGTGGTGCTTTCACGACTAAAATTCACACACTGGGGTGTTAGCGTTCAAATTTAAGCGTTAACAAATGAATATTGTAATTGAAAGCTTTGTTTTAAAACATAATCTTTTTCAAAAGATAATTTAAAGTTTAATTCAATTATTCTAAAAATATAACATAATTGTTTGTTTTTAAATGTGATAGTTTAAAAAGGATTAGACAAGCTTTGTTTTAAAATGTTCAAATTAAAATGGTATAAATGTATAAACATAAAAGTTTTAGAATTCAAATACATATATAAGAATTATTTACATTTTTATTTGTATTAGACTATTGCTTTAAAAAGTAAACTCATATATTCATACATACGTATTTGTTAATTAAGTAAGTTAGTAAGTTTATATTATCATTTAAAATAAATAAAAGTTTATAAAAAAATGCTTAAAGTACAAATGTAACATATTAACATCACTTTAAAAACACATGTAAGATAATTAAGTATTGTATGACAAGTGTAAGATTTATTTACATGTGTCTTTATTTTAAAACTTTACTTTCTTTAATTTTAATAAAAACATAACACCCTTCTTTGTTTGTTTTTCTTAACTAAAACCAGAAAATGTACTTTCTCAAATCTGAAATCTAAACCTAAGGCAATTCAAACCTGTAATTAAAAGAAAAATTCTTCATATCAACTTCTAAACTGCAAATTTAAAATCCTGTCATTGTAAAGCCTGTAAATTCAAAGTGATGTTCAACTGCAAATGTCAATCTGCAATCAACCTGCAAGCAAAATAAAACCTACAATCTGTAATTTCAACATGCAAAGGGAAATCAACAGCAACAGCAATTTCAACACTTTTAATCAACAAATTGAAACATGCAGCAAGATTTTCTACAGCAAAGCAAATGCATTATCCAGATTTAAAAGTATTCAAGCCTGGGAATTCATAAAATCTGCTCTGCATATTATGATAAGGTGAGTAAACATTTTATTTTAAAAATAGTTTTAAGGAATCTGTGATTCAACTTTGATGCATGTGATGGTTTGTGCTGTGATGATGCGTATATGTTTAAATGAATGTCAATTGTGAATGCATGTTGAATTGTGAAATGTATGTGCATAATTAGGTCCCTGTATGTAGATATCCTCTCTGTTTTTACTTACAGGAGTTGATTTCTGTAAGAAAATTTCAAATCTCTCAATAGGATCGAAATCAGACTTTGATATTTAAAAGCAGACTGATTGTTAAAAGTGATAATAATTATAAAAATAGTTCTAGGATTTAATAATCTGAATTTACCTCAAATTTAAAGAAAATACAGTGGAAATCAAAATTGGTCGAAAATCATCCAATCTAAATTCTGATTTAAATTGCATGAGTGGATTCGTTACTAAAAATAATGATATTTAACATATATTTCATAATTTTTAAGTTGAAAATCTATTGGGAATTTGGAGGAGAAGGGTTTCGGCAATATGGTGAATTGCCGATGATCCAATCAATGTTTTATGTTGAATTCAGGGTCGAAGCTTGTTTTTGGGATGTGGATGATAAGACAATTGCTGTTGAATTTTTCTAATGTCCACGGTGTTCGAATTCGTGTGATTTAGGGTTTAATTTCCTGGGCTTGGTTACCGTGATTTTTGCATAGTGGAAGTTCGACCGGAGGCGATCGCGACGTGGGGGTAAGGTAGTTCGTGATGTGGCGGCTCTTTGGTGGCGTCGGCGGGGTTCTTAGGTGTCGTGTTGACTGGCCGTTGGGTTTTGGGTGGCTCGCATTTTTGCAGTATTTTTTTCTTGATGACCGAATTTCGATTCAATGATGTATAGTTGGATCTGGGTTCATATTCTCGCTCGCGTGCGAATATACGATCGTTGGCGATGTGTGTGACGTGCTACGGTGGCCGGAGGCAGTCGCGTAGGTGCACGTTTATGGTCTGCACTGGGAAGTTCAAGTTGGAGAAGATGAAGGCCGACTCGGGTTGCTCTCGCGTTTTTCATAGGGTCGACTCGAAGTAGTTGTTGCTGGGTTTGGAAGTATGGGGAAGAAAGGGATTTCCCGAAGTAGCTTCTGCATTTCCATGGTTCGACTCGAGTTCTTTAGGTCGTATGTTTTATTTGTAGATATAAGTTGCAAAGTAACTTTAGCTTGAATAAATGAAATCAAGCAGTGTATTATAAACAAGTTATAAAAGAAACCCAAAATACAATGTTAAACTTGTTGTTTTAAAATATAATGTAATCCAAAACTTTTAAAGGTGAATGTTAATTAAACTTTAAAAGTATAAATTGAATTTATTTTAAAATTTAAATTTATTAAAAATGAGTTCTTTTCGAAGTAATTTAATCAAATTACATTTTGGATTTTAAATTTAAAGAAGTATTTTGAATTTAAATATTAATCAAAGTTTTTAAGCAAATTGTTAGGTAATGTTTAATATCAAAGTTTTCATATTTATTTTGAAAATAAATAAGTTCAAATTAGATGTTTAAAATGTTTTAAATTTCAAATTTGATTTCCAAAATATGTTATTTTCAAATAAAGTTATTATTATAATTTTGAAAAACCCAATAGGATAAGTTGATTAAGTTGTTAAAATTTGATTTATTTCAAATAACTTATTTATAAAGATAAATAATGTTAAAATTATTTTGATATGAATTTGAGAGTACTTAATAAACATGATTTGTTAATACGTTAAGTTTGATCAAGATTTATGCTTTTCTTAATTTATTAAAGATTTTTCTTTAATAGTAGAAGTTAATTAATTAATTGTTTATTTAATTTTAAATAATTAGTTAACTATTTATTTAATTTTAAATAATCACTTAATTATGAATAAATTAAGTGTAATTACTTAATAAAGTAATTAATGGTTAATAATTGAATGTAATTAAGAAGGTAATTACTTATGGAAGTAACTAAATGAAAGTGATTAATGGATAATCACTTGATGTAATCAATTAAGGAATTAATTAAGTTAATTGTTTGAAAGTTAATTAATTATGGAATAATTAATTAATTAATTAATTAATTAAGAATTATTTAATGATGGAATTAATTATTTATTAGGTAATTAATTAAGAGATTAATTAAGATTTATTAAAGGAAGTAATTAGAGATAAATACTTATGTAAGTAATTAAGAGTTAATTACTTAATTAATTTTAATTTATTAATGAATGTTATTAAGTTAAGATTAATTACTAAGTATAATTAATTTTAAAATGTAATTAATTAATTAAGTAATTAAATAAGGATTAATTGTTAATTTAAATTGGTTAATAATTACTTAATGGAGTAATTAAAGATTAATTAATTAGATTAATTAATCAAAGATTAATAATTAATTAAGAAGTTAATTAATTAAGATAAGTAATTACAAATTGTTAATTACTAATTATGATTAATGAGTTGATTAATTATAACATTAATTAGTTAATTAATTAAAGTATTATTCATTAATAAGGATCATTTATTAAATGTGATTAATGATATTAATCAAGGTTGATTAATATAAGTGATTAACTTAAATGTGATTAATTGATTGTAATTAATTAAGAACTAACGTAATTAATTATATTTAATTAATTAATGAATGATCATTAATTATTGTAATTAGTGATAGTAATTAAAGATTTAATTTTTGAATATGGTTGAGGGTAATTACTTAAATGTAATTAAAATAATTAATCAAGGAAGATTAATTAAGGAAGATCATTAGAAATGATTAATTTATTCTATTTAGAATAATAATTAGTGAAGAAGGGTTATGGTAATTCAATTGATTTAGAGATAATCAATTCTGTTTTGGATGTTTGATTAATATGGATTGATTGACTAATATTGGTTAATTGATTAATATTGGATGGTCAATATTTGGGAATTGATATGGGATGATTGGTTGATATTGGATGTTTGGTATTGGTTTGATAGTGGATGATACTGGACATCTTTGTTATGTGTTATGCTGCTTTGTGAAGATGAATATTGATATGAATTATCTATTGTGATAATATGATTCATCTATTTGTTTATATCATCCCGAATATAAGTTAAATGTTTAAATCCCTTAAGTACAACTTGGACATTAAAATGGCGTTTGGTTTCGGTGAGACCGAGATCGGTTTCCATATTTGGATATCCGAAAACCACATCGATTCCAATTAATTGTTAGGTCGTTAATCCAAGTGGAGCGAGTGAAGACTCGAGGTGTAAGGGCTATACGTCAGTATAACTCTGTGGGTGATTCCGTAATGAGTTTGACGAAATAGTACTTATAGATTCGAGATGGTGATTTAGAGTGCAAGGGCTATGGTCGTTGACTCTGAGGGTGATTCCAATAATGAGTGCAACGAGATAGTGCCTTCGGTTTCTTTCGAACCCGGAACGAACTTGTATGGATTGAATGCTTTCAGTACATCGTCAGGGGGACGATGAGCATTCTAAGTGATGTGTTCTATTAAGGTAATCGTAACCTCAAGCCTCATCAACTGGGAATGGCTAAAAAAGGGGAGGTGCAGCAAGGCTTCATGGGTAGCTCCCACTGGAGAGCAAGATTTACTCCTGTCTAGAAGTCCCTTATTATTCGGCTGTGTGGGCAGTTGGGTCGCGGCCAACTACGGGGTTGCCTTGTTCGGGACTGTTCAGTAAGGAATGGTCCCGACCTTGTGTAGCAGAGGATCGGGAGTGGTCCTCGGTACGGTGATCTAGGCCCCGTACTGTGACGGGCGGTACCCCAGTAGCCCTGCCATTGATGGAAACCAATTTTTCCCTACAAGACCCTACGGTTTTGTTTGTATACCTATGTTGCTGGAATTTAATAAATGTAACAATTTCGGCTATTTCATATTTATTTGAAAACCCTAGACACTATTATAATATAACTGAATTTCCTATCAAATGTTTTGGTTAGCGTAAGGTAAAAACTTTTCCATGTTTATGTGTGGGAAGTCTTACGTGATACCTTTTCTTTTCGAAGGATTTTCTAAAGTTAAGCAATCTTAAACCGTTTACTCACACCAGACCCCTGTCTGACCCGAGTGCTTATTTTCTGTTTTATTGAACTCTTGGGTACTCATATTATATATGAGTAGTCAAATGATTCAGGTTAGCTTGACGAATTCTGGAGGAGATATGGAGCAGGAGGCTTCCACGTGTAGATATATTATGATTCCGCTGTATATGTTGTGTCTGTATCTTGTGTATCTGAGATGTGTGAATTAGACATATGTTTATAACTGTCTAATATATGTTGTATAAGTTGTGTAACTCTGATGTAATATGATACTATGTAATATTCTATGTGATATATTATATTTCATTCGTACCGCTATGAGTTCTCTGATGTTGTTATTTTCTTCTTTTCTCTATCTTTTCTTCTTCTATCCCTTTCTTTCTTCATCGACACCGCGGTTTCCTGGAGATAGGAAGTCGGGTCGTCACAGGTGGTATCAGAGCGTTAGGTTGAGTGAATACCTAGGCTCTGAAGTGTGTCTTTCTTTAGGGAGAGTTAGGTTGAGCGAATGCCTAAGCTCTGGAGTGGTTGTCTTTCTTGAGAGAGCGTATTTGTAATTTTTATGTATAACTATATATATATATATATATATATATCTACCTAATCTGTTGGGTTATCTGTTCGGATTTTCCAACATAAGTTTTAGAGGTAGATGGAGTAGTGGTGTGTGTGTAACACGTCTACCACTAATGGAAGAGGTCCATATGTTTGAGGTTGGAAGTATATTGTCGAGACTGTAGACCTAATACCGTCTCGAGTGAATTTTGAAGCTTGGAGTAAGGATTTGTCTGATATCCGAAGGAAATCTTTTTAAAGATTCAGAGTTTATCTTTGAAGTGTAACTTTGGATTTCGCTCGTGTGAGCGAATTTTTCTTGAGTTTGGATTTGTTGAAAGTGTGGAAGTAAGTAGATGATATCTTGGTAACTACATGATGAGATGCAGTATCATGGATATTTTCTGAAGATGTTTTCTCTTGGAAGCAGTTTTAGAAGTAGTTGAGAAGCGGTCTTTTCCTGCCATAGGGAAGACCTGTCTGTGTAGAAGTTGTTTGGATCTTTAGCAAGGAGATTGGCTGTTTTGGAATTTGAGACTAAGGTCTATAAGTTGTTTTCGCTTCGGCATGGTCTCATTTGTTATTCCTTAAGGAAAGCGAGATGTTGATGCTTTGTTTGAAGCCTGAGTTTCTTGGGATGTCTGCCATCCCGGAGGTAGCAGTTTCAGCTCGAAGTGTTCGGTGTGCTGACGAGAAGGTCTTTTAGCTTTGTAGCATCATCGAGGTAAAGTTTGGAAGCTGCAGTGTGGTTTGTTTCTCCGATGGTTCAGGAATTTTGGTGATTCTTTTATCAGCAGTCCGGGCAGTTGGTGAAGTTTTCCTGAAGGGTTAATCTTGTTTGGAAAAGCTTAAAGCTGTTCTAATTGGTGAGAGGACAGTTTATTTGGAATCTAAACCAGGTTGTATCGCAAAAGTGACTTGCGGTTTATTTGGGAATTTATCTTTTGTTTGAGGCTGAGGATTCTCATATGGAAGTAGGAGCTACTGATGTAATCAGAGTTTGTCTGCATCTGGAGTTGAGTTCCCTATTGTTAGGGTTCCAGAAGTGATTTTGGTAGTTAGCCTGGTAGTAGGATGGTTTTTGGAGAAAGGAGAGTTGGTATAGCAGCTCAGAATTATTTTTGGAATTTGAATTAGTCTGATCTTGCTTTTGAATAGGATTTTATTTTGAGGATGTGTGACCAATCTGGTGTGTCACTCAGATTTTTATGGATTTGATGAACAAAGTTTTCCCAGATATATTGGATAAGTTTATATTTGTGTTCATCAGCTGTATTCTCATCTATTTCAGAATCAGAGTTGTGCAGCGGAAGCAAGGTAGCAGCCGTGCAAAGAAGGAAGCGAGTTCTGTTTGCTATTGTTTGGGGAGTAGAGCTTGTGTTCTGGATTTCGAAGGATTTTGGAAGATTTTTCTGTTGAATAAGATCCAGAATTGGTTTGTTTTGGTTTAGTTGTTTCTGGAAGTATCAGCATAGGTTGTGCTGATCAGGAAGAGTTTGGAAGCCAGGATTGTCTGTTGAGTTATGCAGATATGAGATAAGGAGTTTGGATTCGAAGTTGGAGACTTCATTGTTATTATGTTTTCTCTGGTTAAGAGAGCAGTAATTGGATGAGATTGAATTGTCAGTTTGGATAGCTGGAATTCATTGTGTATCACGTATCTCTGAGGGAGTACGTGTATGATTCATCATTGATTATTGAATCTGTAGTTCAGTTGGTATTGGATGTTGAGCCGGATTTGAGAGTAATCCGATGTTCTGTTCAGATTGATGGATCTAGAGATGAAGGGAGCTCTGGATGTAGGTTGTGTAGTCAGTTTGTTAGCTTTTGTAGAGCGAGTCTCCCGGTGTTTTATACTTGGGAAACTCGAGGTAGTGTTAGAAGATTTATTCTGATTTGTATCAGGATAATTAGTTAGGTCTGTTTGTGTGATTGATTGCTTTGGTTGTTAGTAACTGATTGATAAGTATGCTTTGCTAATTTAAATTAAAATCTTTGCTGGGTTATTAATTACCTTTACTTTTAAATTTCGGGGACGAAATTCTTTTAAGGGGGGAGGATTGTAACGACCCGGAATTTTGGGCAATATAAATTTAATAATCTGTGTAAATAATTTAATTGGTTTGATAATTTTCTTTATAATTTTAATTTAAAATTTGCTAATTTAATCTTTTAAAGGTTAATGAATTTATAATCTGGCAATATTTGATAAGGATTTGTTTGTCAAAATTAATCAAATTTTATTCTATTTATAATATATACATTTGGTATATATTGTGAATATGAGATCTCTTGTTTTAAATAAAAGATTGAATTTTCAAATTGTAATATATATATGTATATGTTATAATTTGATGTTGTTTTGAAATTTGATTTAATCTATTGATAATTTATATATGAATGAATATTGTAATTGAAAGCTTTGTTTTAAAACATAATATTTTTCAAAAGATAATTTAAAGTTTAACTCAATTATTCTAAAAATATAAGATAATTGTTTGTTTTTAAATGTGATAGTTTAAAAAGGATTTAGACAAGCTTTGTTTTAAAATGTTCAAATTAAAATGGTATAAATGTATAAACATAAAAGTTTTAGATTTTAAATACATATATAAGAATTATTTACATTTTTATTTGTATTAGACTATTGCTTTAAAAAGTAAACTCATATATTCATACATAAGTATTTGTTAATTAAGTAAATAAGTAAGTTTATATTATCATTTAAAATAAATAAAAGTTTATAAAAAAATGCTTAAAGTACAAATGTAACATATTAACATCACTTTAAAAACACATGTAAGATAATTAAGTATTGTATGACAAGTGTAAGATTTATTTACATGTGTCTTTATTTTAAAACTTTACTTTCTTTAATTTTAATAAAAACATAACACCTTTCTTTGTTTGTTTTTCTTAAATAAAACCAGAAAATGTACTTTCTCAAATCTGAAATCTAAACCTAAGGCAATTCAAACCTGTAATTAAAAGCATAATTCTTCATATCAACTTCTAAACTGCAAATTTAAAATCCTGTAATTGTAAAGCCTGCAAATTCAAAGTGATGTTCAACTGCAAATGTCAATCTGCAATCAACCTGCAAGCAAAATAAAAAGCTGCAATCTGTAATTTCAACATGCAAAGGGAAATCAACAGCAACAGCAATTTCAACACTTTTAATTAACAAATTGAAGCATGCAGTAAGATTTTCTACAGCAAAGCAAATGCATTATCCAGATTTAAAAGTATTCAAGCCTGGGAATTCATAAAATCTGCTCTGCATATTATCATAAGGTGAGTAAACATTTTATTTTAAAAACAGTTTTAAGGAATCTGTGATTCAACTTTGATGCATGTGATGGTTTGTGCTGTGATGATGCGTATATGTTTAAATGAATGTCAATTGTGAATGCATGTTGAATTGTGAAATGTATGTGCATAATTAGGTCCCTGTATGTAGATATCCTCTCTGTTTTTACTTACAGGAGTTGATTTCTGTAAGAAAATTTCAAATCTCTCAATAGGATCGAAATCAGACTTTGATATTTAAATGAAGACTGATTGTTAAAAGTGATAATAATTATAAAAATAGTTCTAGGATTTTATAATCTGAATTTACCTCAAATTTAAAGAAAATACAGTGGAAATCAAAATTGGTCGAAAATCATCCAATCTAAATTCTGATTTAAATTGCATGAGTGGATTCTTTACTAAAAATAATGATTTTTAACATATATTCAATAATTTTTAAGTTGAAAATCTATTGGGAATTTGGAGGAGAAGGGTTTCGGCAATATGGTGAATTGCCAATGATCCAATCAATGTTTTATGTTGAATTCAGGGTCGAAGCTTGTTTTTGGGATGTGGATGTTGAGAAAATTGCTGTTGAATTTTTCTAATGTCCATGGTGTTCGAATTCGTGTGATTTAGGGTTTAAGCTTGATTTTTGTTGGGCTTGGTTACCGTGATTTTTGCATAGTGGAAGTTCGACCGGAGGCGATCGCGACGTGGGGGTAAGGTAGTTCGTGACGTGGCTGCTCTTTCGTGGCGTCGGCGGGGTTCTTAGGTGTCGTGTTGACCGGCCGTGGGGTTTTGGGTGGCTCGCATTTTTGCAGTATTTTATTCTTAATGACCGAATTTCGATTCAATGATGTATAGTTGGATCTGGGTTCATATTCTCTCTCGCGTGCGAATATATGATCGTTGGCGATGAGTGTGACGTGCTACGGTGGCTAGAGGCAGTCGTGCATGTGCACGTTTATGGTGTGCACTGGGAAGTTCAAGTTGGAGAAGATGAAGGCCGACTCGGGTTGCTCTCGCGTTTTTCATAGGGTCGACTTGAAGTAGATGTTTAATATCTAAGTTTTCATATTTATTTTGAAAATAAATAAGTTCAAATTAGATGTTTAAAGTGTTTTAAATTTCAAATTTGATTTCGAAAATGTGTTATTTTCAAATAAAGTTATTATTATAATTTTGAAAAACCCAATAGGATAAGTTGATTAAGTTGTTAAAATTTGATTTATTTCAAATAACTTATTTATAAAGATAAATAATTTTAAAATTATTTTGATATGAATTTGAGAGTACTTAATAAACATGATTTGTTAATAAGTTAAGTTTGATCAAGATTTATGCTTTTCTTAATTTATTAAAGATTTTTCTTTAATAGTAGAAGTTAATTAATTAATTGTTTAATTAATTTTAAATAATTAGTTAATTATTTATTTAATTTTAAATAATCACTTAATTATGAATTAATTAAGTGTAATTACTTAATAAAGTAATTAATGGTTAATAATTGAATGTAATTAAGAAGGTAATTACTTATGGAAGTAACTAAATGAAAGTGATTAATGGATAATCACTTGATGTAATCAATTAAGGAATTAATTAAGTTAATTGTTTGAACGTTAATTAATTATGGAATAATTAATTAATTAATTAAGAATTATTTAATGATGGAATTAATTATTTATTAGGTAATTAATTAAGAGATTAATTAAGATTTATTAAAGGAAGTAATTAGAGATAAATACTTATGTAAGTAATTAAGAGTTAATTACTTAATTAATTCTAATTTATTAATGAATGTGATTAAGTTAAGATTAATTACTAAGTATAATTAATTTTAAAATGTAATTAATTAATTAAGTAATTAAATAAGGATTAATTGTTAATTTAAATTGGTTAATAATTACTTAATGGAGTAATTAAAGATTAATTAATTAGATTAATTAATCAAAGATTGATAATTAACTAAGAAGTTAATTAATTAAGATTAGTAATTACAAATTGTTAATTACTAATTATGATTAATGAGTTGATTAATTATAAAATTAATTAGTTAATTAATTAAAGTATTATTCATTAATAAGGATCATTTATTAAATGTGATTAATGATATTAATCAAGGTTGATCAATATAAGTGATTAATTTAAATGTGATTAATTAATTACAATTAATTAAGAATTAATGTAATTAATTATAGTTAATTAATTAATGAATGATCATTAATTATTGTAATTAATGATAGTAACTAAAGATTTAATTTCTGAATATGGTTGAGGATAATTACTTAAATGTAATTAAAATAATTAATCAAGGAAGATTAATTAAGGAAGATCATTAGAAATGATTAATTTATTCTATTTGGAATAATAATTAATGAAGAAGGGTTATGGTAATTCAATTGATTTAGAGATAATCAATTCTGTTTTGGATGTTTGATTAATATGGATTGATTGATTAATATTGGTTAATTGATTGATATTGGATGGTCAATATTTGGGAATTGATATGGGATGATTGGTTGATATTGGATGTTTGGTATTGGTTTGATACTGGATGATACTGGATATCTTTGTTATGTGTTATGCTGCTTTGTGAAGATGAATATTGATATGAATTATCTATTGTGATAATATGATTCATCTATTTGTTTATATCAACCCGAATATAAGTTAAATGTTTAAATCCCTTAAGTACAACTTGGACATTAAAATGGCGTTTGTTTTCGGTGAGACCGGGATCGGGTTTCCATATTTGGATATCCGAAAACCACATCGATTCCAATTAAACGTTAGGTCGTTAATCCAAGTGGAGCGAGTGAAGACTCGAGGTGTAAGGGCTATACGTCAGTATAACTCTGTGGGTGATTCCGTAATGAGTTTGACGGAATAGTACTTATAGATTCGAGATGGTGATTTAGAGTGCAAGGGCTATGGTCGTTGACCCTGAGGGTGATTTCAATAATGAGTGCAACGAGATAGTGCCTTCGGTTTCGTTCGAACCCGGAACGAACTTGTATGGATTGAATGCTTTCAGTACATCGTCAGGCGGACAATGAGCATTCTAAGTGATGTGTTCTATTAAGGTAATCGTAACCTCAAGCCTCATCAACCGGGAATGGCTAAAAAAGGGGAGGTGCAGCAAGGCTTCGTGGGTAGCTCCCACTAGAGAGCAAGATTTACTCCTGTCTAGAAGTCCCTTATTATTCGGCTGTGTGGGCAGTTCGTTCGCGGCCAACTGCGGGGTTGTCTAGTTCGGGACTGTTCAGTAAGGAATGGTCCCGGCCTTGTGTAGCAGGGGATCGGGAGTGGTCCTCGGTACGGTGATCTAGGCCCCGTACTGTGACGGGCGGTACCCCAGTAGCCCTGCCATTGATGGAAACCAATTTTTCCCTACAAGACCCTATGGTTTTGTTTGTATACCTATGTAGCTGGAATTTAATAAATGTAACAATTTCGGCTATTTCATATTTATTTGAAAACCCTAGACACTATTATAATATCACTGAATTTCCTATCAAATGTTTTGGTTTGCGTAAGGTAAAAGCTTTTCCATGTTTATGTGTGGGAAGTGTTACGTGATACCTTTTCTTTTCAAAGGATTTTCTAAATTAAGCAATCTTAAACCGTTTACTCACACCAGACCCCTGTCTGACCCGAGTGTTTATTTTCTGTTTTATTAAACTCTTGGGTATTCATATTATATATGAGCAGTCAAGTGATTCAGGTTAGCTTGACGAATTCTGGAGGAGATATGGAGCAGGAGGCTTCCACGTGTAGATATATTATGATTCCGCTGTATATGTTGTGTCTGTGTCTTGTGTATCTGAGGTGTATGAATTAGACATATGTTTATAACTGTCTAATATGTGTTGTATAAGTTTTGTAACTCTGATCTAATATGATACTATGTAATATTCTATGTGATATATTATATTTCATTCGTTCCGCTGTGAGTTCTCTGATGTTGTTGTCTTCTTTTTTTCTCTATCTTTTCTTCTTCTATCCCTTTCTTTCTTCATCGACACCGCAGTTTCCTGGAGATAGGAAGTCGGGTCGTCGCAAGAATATTTCACTCTGGGCTTGGAACATCTATCGACATTCAAAAATACTGTTGCATAATGTACTAGTAGGAGTATTTTGTAATCAAAGGATTTGCGTAGTGTCAATGTTTTGTAGGATTATTGAATGTTTAAATTCCAAAATCTGTAACAATTTCAAATAACTACTTCACATATATTATTATAATGATCAGTTACCTATGATAAATTTCTAAAAGGACACGCATAGCACATTTACTTAATATGGTAACATTATTTATCATGGTTTCCCTGTTGCTTTTAACCTTAAGTAATATGAGTCTCTATCAGAAGAACTGGTGCACAAACGATTTAGTTTCTAATATCTAAAGTTCAAAAAAAAATTTAGTAGAAGTTAAGATCCCTGTTGAATGGTATAATACATAGATTAAAGTATGAAGGAAGTATGTTTGATGTTTAGACACATAATATATATAAAATTATAGTTTGCTTGACTAATTATGATATGTTCAATTGTTGGTATGGTACATATAAAGGGTGTGCCTGTTAAATTTAAGTTGTATAAATGTATATATTTTATTTGATAAGTATGGGATTAAATATAAATTTGAAAATAAATACATGTTTTGAATTGAAAAAATATATATTATATTTATATATACATTCAGTTCAATTTATATCAACTGATTCAATCGTTCTCATCGATCTCACATTATCAGCCTTGTCCGTCGTGCCTATTTTCTACATCAAATCCCGTACATCTAGCGTTGCTTTGGATTTCGTAGCACATTTCTTTGTCAAATCTATCTAGCCTCGAAATATGAGCAATCACTCACGATTAACGTTCTTTTATTTATTAAATTAGATTTCAATTGAAACGACAATTGAAATATGCTGCTGTAGTTATTTAAATTGTTATATATGTTATTATCTACAACTGTTCAACTGTGGGATATGACACCATATCCTGTTGTTTATATTATACTGTTATTGATGAAATAT
The DNA here is from genome assembly GCA_030765085.1 of Allium cepa. Classification (NCBI taxonomy): domain Eukaryota; kingdom Viridiplantae; phylum Streptophyta; class Magnoliopsida; order Asparagales; family Amaryllidaceae; genus Allium; species Allium cepa. The sequence goes on along the minus strand of CM060938.1, from coordinate 905,680,681 downwards.
GCCAGTTATATTATTATTATTATCTGTTATCACTCCGCAAGTTCCCTGTAGTTTAGAATTCACTATGGGTTGAAATGATACATACCCAAACGGACTTTAGAATAGGAGAATTTCATTATGGGTTGAAATGATAGACACAAGCAATTTTCATTTAATTTAATTTAGGATTATGGGTTGAAATGCTATCCACCCGTATATATTTAGTGTACGGATTGAAATGATAAATATCCGTAGCACTTGACCATATGATAAGAAATATATACACACACCGTTGGTCCATATATAAATATTTTGAAAATAATTTCTATGGTTTTGGGAAGAAATATATGGTTTAATAAATATAGATTCTTAAGATATTAGATAAATGATAAATTTTATATATAAATTTAGTAGTAATATTTGATTTAAATTAGATGGATTTAATACATAGAATATGGTTAAGTATATATGTAAATCTATATTTCAATAGATTTTCTTGTAATAAATTGAATAATTAAGATTGGGAGATAAATTTGGGTTTATAAAAAAAATGGAATTTAAATAAGGATTTATTTAATTAAATCGATTTGAAATTATTGAATGGGAAATTTAAAGGTATGATTTATAACTGGATTTTTGACTTAAGTGATTTAATGAATATTTCGCGTTTAAATAAATTAAAGAAATATTTAGTAGAATGAAATTTAAAGTTACTTAAATGATATTGAATCAAATGAGGGAATTTTTCAAGACTAAATAATAATGAGGTTAAATCGAGATTTATATGAAACTGTTAAATTGAACATTGAAATATTAAAGCTTTGAACTATACTAGAATTTAATTGGTTTATTTGTGATTCAGATCTGTATTTGAAATCAATAAAGTTTGAATTTGTTATTTAGAAAACTGAATTGAAAAAAAAATTAGTTTGAAATGTGGAATACTTAAAGTTTTGAAATATATTGAAATGTAAAAGGGTATTTTGTGATTTCAAATCCGGATTTGAGATCAACAATTGGTTATTTAGGAATTGAGTTGAATTTAAATTGATAAATTGAGATTGGGCTAAATTTGAATTTGGAATTTGAGTAGATTTGAATCGTAACTTTGGAAGAGATAAAATTGGAAATAATTATATTTGAAATGAAATGATATTTCGGTTTTGGAGTATAAATATATTTGAAATGACCTCGGCGTTCTAGGGTATATTTCTACCTTTGTATATAGTTCTGCAGATCCTTAGAGGATGGTTATCCCATACATCCTTTGAGTACTTGTATTACAGTTAATATTTCATTTGAGTCTGATTTATTGATATAAGAATGTTAATCCTGACTCGAGTGTTTTGTGTTTTGCTTTACGCTCGGCTCAGACTGAGTGATACAGCAGTTTAGACTCACCTTTGAAGTTTGGAGATTCATTTGGCGATCCAACTATCGATTCAGCTTCCAGCTTTTTGATGCTGCGCACTTTGATAAATCACATGCCTTAGGTCGCCAATGACCTAATGAGTAAGGCCGCTTTCCTTGTGTCGCCAACCACGATAACGACCTAGCAATTCCGGAAGTACAAGAGTGCGACCCGGCGAGTCATGACATCTACGTTAAGCTGCCTACATCACAAGATAGCGATCTAACGAGTTATTTCGGTGAGTTATACCTGCAAGTGATGCAAGCGAGCGAGCTACGACCTAGCGAGTTAGGTCGCTCACATATGTCGCTTCTTATTAGGTCGCTCCAGCTTAGGTCGCAAGAAGAATCCCTATGCAGCTTTCCAGTTTGGTCGCATAAGTCGCTGAAGATGTTCTTTCTTATACCGCTTCTTCTTAAAACGCTCAAGTGGTTAACTCGCAAGTTCCTTATGTCATGAGGTCCTTCATAAAGCTTAAGCCGCTGATTCCTTAGGTCGCTTCCAGTAGGCCGCTGCCGTGTTTTCCTGAGTCGCTCATGCTATGCCGCTTGTTGTTGAGTCGCATTATGTTGTAATTTGATAAGTCGCTTGTATTTTATTTTCTTAAGTCATGTTGTATATTTCTTATGTCGCTTGTTGTAACTCGTTTATTTTTAGGTCGTTGGCCGTTATGTCGTTATGTTGTTAGGTCATTAATGACCCATGATGAGTCGTAGGCCGTGAATGTGTTGTTCCTAGGTCGTAAGTTGTTGATGCTGAGAGTCGACTGTGTTGTAAAAACTCTATAAATAGGGGTGATGGGTCATTTGTAAAGGTGGTTTATTTTGAATAAACTTTTGTTTGAGTGCTTTGTGGCTTTTTAAAATTGGAAGTTGAGTGTTGTCTCCTTTCTCCATCTTCGGTTATTCGAGTGCGCTCGAATCAACGATTTTGAAGCCGATTCATGAAATCTCGTGCGCGAGATCAACGTCAAAGAATCGTACAACTTCTAACACGGTATCGTGCGCGATCAACGTGTTAAAGATAGCTAAGATCCGGTATCTCGAGAGATCAACGGATTTGGGCATTTATCTTGGGTATCATCAATCCATCGATTCATATTTGTATCGTTCCATCGTCGTTTGTTCGTTGTGCATCATTTGGTGACAACTTGTTAATATCCGCTGCGTCAGTTTGGTATCAAAGCTAGACTTAGCAAATCATAGCTAAGCCGAGCCGATTGGGAGCTGAGTTAAAGTGTTGGAGTTCAGATCCGAGCTAAGCAAAGCCGAATCAAGTTGAGTTAGATTGGTTTGTTCAAAGTTAGATCAAAGCCGAGCCAAGTCATTTTCAGAGCTATGTTAGCCGTGCATCAATTGTTGATTGAGTATCATGCCTCTGAGATGTGTTAATCGATTTCAAAATGTTGAAGATGTGTATAGAAGACAAGAAGTCGAGGCAATGGAGCAACGTATCAATGAAAAGTTTAATGAAGGTACTGGGAAGTTGGAGAAATTGATGATCGACATGAATCAAAGTCAAAGGAGAAGGTCACCAGTCTCGAACCATGGAGGAAAAAGGGTTTCGCCATCGGTTTCGAAAGCGAGGAGGGTGTCACCACAATCTTATCGAGAAAGAAGAGAATTATCAGTTTCAATGATGCGAGAACACCGTGAGTACAGAAATGAAGAGAGAAGAACTCCACGTGATTTTGGAGATGAGCCATATCGTTATGCTGAAAGACATAGTAGAAGAGATATGCGTGATCGTAGAGATGTTGGTGGTCGAGATCGATATCGAAGTACATTTGATTATGATTAAGATGGTGATAGAGGTAGTATTCATTATCGAGATCGAGACCAAGTACGAAGTCAATATCGGGAGTTCGAAGATGATCGTCGATGGGAGTCGGGGATGAAAACAGAGATTCCAGAATTTAAAGGGGGAATGATAGCGAAAGAGTTTCTGGATTGGATATCAAATGTTGAAGAAATTTTTGACTTCAAGGAAGCGCCCGAGCATCGTAGAGTTAAGTTGGTTGCTACACGATTGAGGCGAAGAGCTATGGCATGGTGGCAACAAAAAAAACTTACACGGGAAAGGATGGGAAAGTCAAAGATTGATTAATGGGAAAAGATGAAGAAGTTGATGAAGGCTACTTTCTTGCCTTATAATTATCAGTCTCTTATGTATCAGCATTTACAGAATTTGAGACAAGGGACAAAGTCGTTAAATGATTATGCAGATGAGTTTTATCAACTGATTGCTAGAAACGATATCGTGGAAACGAAGGAACTGTTGACATCTAGATTTGTTGGAGGATTGAGAATGCAAATTCAGGATATGGTTAATATGTTTGATCCAAGATCCATTGCTGAAGCACACAAGAAGGCTCTAGCTTGGGAGAAGCATGGTAGAAGAGGAGGTGGTGCGCTTACAAGTTCGATCAATCAGGTGAAAGGGGCTAGTAGCAATACTAATGTTTCCAAGGCTGTTAGTAAACCGGTTGTCAATGAAGTTGCTAAGACCAAGGTCAACAACAATTTCAAGTGTTATAACTGTCAAGAGTTTGGTCATAAGAGAAATGAATGCCAGAAGCCTAAGAAGCAAGCGATGGTTGCTGAGGTTGAGGATGAGGATGTAGAAATAGAATGTTCCAATTCACCACAAGTTTAGGAGGAAGAAGAATTATTGGCGGGAGACGAGGGATATTCTTTAATGATGAGGAGATCTTGCTTGACGCCAAAGCAGGAAGAGGTGACTAGCTGGTTGAGGAGTAATATTTTTCAGTCAACGTGCACTATTTTGGGAAGGGTTTGTAAGTTTGTTATCGATGCAGGAAGTTGTGATAACATCATCTCTACAGAAGCTGTAAAGAAGTTGGCGTTAAAGACGGAAAAGCATCCCAAACCCTACAAATTAGCTTGGTTGAGGAAAGGTAGGGAAGTGAAGGTTAGTAGAAGAGCTTGTGTAATTTTTTCCATCGGAAAGAAGTATAAGGATGAAATTTGGTGTGATGTGGTTGATATGGATGTATGTCATTTGTTATTGAGAAGACCGTGGCAATATGATAGAGCTGTGCAACTTGATGGTCGCACCAACAACTAGAGTTTCATGTTCTAAGGAACACGAATTACTTTAGTTCCTAAAAGGCGACAACAAAGTGAAAGCAAGTTGGAGGAAATCGAGGAACTAAAAACGCTGTTATCTTTGAAGGAGTTTGTCAAAGAAGTAGAGGATGAGCCTGAAGTATTTCTGTTGTTGGACGCGAAAGTAGTGAAACGGTTGAAATTCCTGAGGAAGTTAAGCCAGTGTTAAAGGAATTTGAAGATGTATTTCCTGAAGAATTACCAAAAGAGTTACCACCGTTGAGAGACATAAACATCAGATTGATCTTCTTCCGGGAGCTGTGTTACCACATAGACCGCATTATAGATTGATTCCAAAGGAGGAAGAAGAGTTGAGAAGGTAGGTGGAGGAGTTACTTGAACAAGGGCGCGTACAAGAAATTTTAAGTCCTTGTGCAGTACCAGCCTTGTCAGTGCCAAAGAAGGATGAAACTTGGAGAATGTGTACAGATAGTCGAGAACTAAACAAGATCACAGTGAGGTACAGATTTTCGATGCCAAGATTGGACGACTTGCTAGATCAGCTGGGTGGAGCTGCTATCTTTTCAAAGATTGATCTGAAGAGTGGGTATCATCAGATTCGAATTCGACCAGGGGATGAATGGAAGACAGCCTTGAGGACACGGGGGGAGGGGTTGTATGAATGGCTGGTCATGCCATTTGGTCTTTCGAATGCACCTAGTACTTTTATGCGAGTGATGAATCAGATCTTTCGACAGTTTATTGGAATGTTCGTGGTGGTATACTTTGATGATATATTGATATACAGTGGAAGCACAGAAGAACATCTACAACACGTGCAGGAAGTGTTGATGATACTTCATCAGGAGCAATTTTACGCGGCAACAAAGAAGTGCATGTTCATGACACACAGTGTTTTATTTCTAGAATATGCAGTGTTTACCAAGGATCGATTTCTTGTTGGTACTTACAAAAAGCTAGAAGCTAGAAGGATTGGTCAATTGGAAGTCGTGAAGGGAATTAATGAGAATGCTTGTAGTTGAGTTTGCCGTATCATCTTCCTACTGCTGACGTTTTCAACGTCAAACCCTTGATTCCATATCATGAATCTAAGCTTGTCGAAGAAGAGGAAAGTGTAAATTCGAGGACGAATTTCTTTCAACCAGGGGAGGATGATGCAGCACACTTTGATAAATCACATGCCTTAGGTCGCCGACGACCTAATGAGTAAGGCCGCTTTCCTTGTGTCGCCAACCACGATAACGACCTAGCAATTCCGGAAGTACAAGAGTGCGACCCGGCGAGTCATGACATCTACGTTAAGCTGCCTACATCACAAGATAGCGACCTAGCGAGTTATTTCGGTGAGTTATACCTGCAAGTGATGCAAGCGAGCGAGCTACGACCTAGCGAGTTAGGTCGCTCACGTATGTCGCTTCTTATTAGGTCGCTCCAGCTTAGGTCGCAAGAAGAATCCCTATGCAACTTTCCAGTTAGGTCGCTTAAGTCGCTGAAGATGTTCTTTCTTATACCGCTTCTTCTTAAAACGCTCAAGTGGTTAACTCGCAAGTTCCTTATGTCATGAGGTCCTTCATAAAGCTTAAGCCGCCGATTCCTTAGGTCGCTTCCAGTAGGTCGCTGCCGTGTTTTCCTAAGTCGCTCATGTTATGCCGCTTGTTGTTGAGTCGCATTATGTTGTAATTTGATAAGTCGCTCGTATTTTAGTTTCTTAAGTCGTGTTGTATATTTCTTATGTCGCTTGCTGTAATTTGTTTATTTTTAAGTCGTTGGTCGTTATGTCGTTATGTTGTTAGGTCATTAATGACCCGTGATGAGTCGTAGGCCGTGAATGTGTTGTTCCTAGGTCGTAAGTTGTTGATGCTGAGAGTCGACTATGTTGTAAAAACTCTATAAATAGGGGTGATGGGTCATTTGTAAAGGTGGTTTATTTTGAATAAACTTTTGTTTGAGTGCTTTGTGCCTCTTTAAAATTGGAAGTTGAGTGTTGTCTCCTTTCCCCATCTTCGGTTATTCGAGTGCGCTCGAATCAATGATTTTGAAGCCGATTCACGGAATGTCGTGCGCGAGATCAACGTCAAAGAATCGTAGATCTTCTAACACGGTGTCATGCGCGATCATAGTGTTAAAGATAGCTAGAATCCGGTATCTCGAGAGATCAACAGATTTGGGCATTTATCTTGGGTATCATCAATCCATCGATTCATATTTGTATCGTTCCATTGTCGTTTGTTCGTTGTGCATCATTTGGTGACAACTTGTTAATATCCGCTGCGTCAGTTTGGTATCAAAGATAGACTTAGCTAATCATAGCTAAGCCGAGCCGATTGGGAGCTGAGTTAAAGTGTTGGAGTTCAGATCCGAGCTAAGCAAAGCCGAATCAAGTTGAGTTAGGTTGGTTTGTTCAAAGTTAGATCAAAGCCGAGCCAAGTCATTTTCAGAGCTATGTTAGCCGTGCATCAATTGTTGTTTGAGTATCATGCCTCTGAGACGTGTTAATCGATTTCAAAATGTTGAAGATGTGTATAAAAGACAAGAAGCTAAGGCAATGGAGCAACGTATCAATGAAAAGTTTAATGAAGGTATTGGGATGTTGGAGAAATTGATGATCGACATGAATCAAAGTCAAAGGAGAAGGTCACCAGTCTCGAACCATGGAGGAAACAGGGTTTCGCCATCGGTTTCGGAAGCGAGGAGGGTGTCACCACAATCTTATCGAGAAAGAAGAGAATTATCAGTTTCAGCGATGCGAGAACACCATGAGTACAGAAATGAAGAGAGAAGAACTCCACGTGAGTTAGGAGATGAGCCATATCGTGATGCTGAAAGACATAGTAGAAGAGATATGCATGATCGTAGAGATGTTGATGGTCGAAATCGACATCGAAGTACATTTGATGAAGATGGTGATAGAGGTAGTATTCATTATCGAGATCGAGACCAAGTACGAATCAATATCGGGACTTCGAAGATGATCGTCGACGGGAGTCGGGGATGAAAACAGAGATTCCAGAATTTAAAGGGGGAATGATGGCGGAAGAGTTTTTGGATTGGATATCAAATGTTGAAGAAATTTTTGACTCCAGGGAAGCGCCCGAGCATCGTAGAGTTAAGTTGGTTGCTACACGATTGAGGGGAAGAGCAATGGCATGGTGGCAACAAATTAAACTTACACGGGAAAGGATGGGAAAGTCGAAGATTGATTAATGGGAAAAGATGAAGAAGTTGATGAAGGCTACTTTCTTGCCTTATAATTATCAGTCTCTTATGTATCAGCGTTTACAGAATTTGAGACAAGGGACAAAGTCGGTAAATAATTATGCAGATGAGTTTTATCAACTGATTGCTAGAAACGATATCGTGGAAACGGAGGAACTGTTGACATCTAGATTTGTTGGAGGATTGAGAATGCAAATTCAGGATATGGTTAATATGTTTGATCCAAGATCCGTTGCTGAAGCACACCAGAAGGCTCTAGCTTGGGAGAAGCATGGTAGAAGAGGAGGTGGTGCACGTACAAGTTCGATCAATCAGGTGAAAGGGGCTAGTAGCAACACTAATGTTTCCAAGGCTGTTAGTAAACCCGTTGTCAATGAAGTTGCTAAGACCAAGGCCAACAACAATTTCAAGTGTTATAACTGTCAAGAGTTTGGTCATAAGAGCAATGAATGCCCGAAACCTAAGAAGCGAGCGATGGTTGCGGAGGTTGAGGATGAGGATGTAGAAATAGAATGTTCCAATTCACCACAAGTTTAGGAGGAAGAAGAATTATTGGCGGGAGACGAGGGATATTCTTTAATGATGAGGAGATCTTGCTTGACGCCAAACCAGGAAGAGGAGACTAGCTGTTTGAGGAGTAATATTTTTCAGTCAACGTGCACTATTTTAGGAAGGGTTTGTAAGTTTGTTATCGATGTAGGAAGTTGTGATAACATCATCTCTACAGAAGCTGTAAAGAAGTTGGTGTTAAAGACGGAGAAGCATCCCAAACCCTACAAATTAGCTTGGTTGAGGAAAGGTGGGGAAGTGAAGGTTATTAGAAGAGCTTCTGTAACTTTTTCCATCGGAAAGAAGTATAAGAATGAAATTTGGTGTGAGGTGGTTGATATGGATGTATGTCATTTGTTGTTGGGAAGACCGTGGCAATACGATAGAGCTGTGCAACTTGATGGTCGCACCAACAGCTACAGTTTCATGTTCGAAGGAACACGAATTTCTTTAGTTCCTAAAAGGCGACAACAAAGTGAAAGCAAGTTGGAGGAAATCGAGGAACTAAAAACGTTGTTATCTTTGAAGGAGTTTGTCAAAGAAGTAGAGGATGGGCCTGAAGTATTTCTAGTGATTGGACGCGAAAGTAGTGAAACGGTTGAAATTCCTGAGGAAGTTAAGCCAGTGTTAAAGGAATTTGAAGATGTATTTCCTGATGAATTACCAAAAGAGTTACCACCGTTGAGAGACATACAACATCAGATTGATCTTGTTCCGGGCGTTGTGTTACCACATAGACCACATTATAGAATGAGTCCAAAGGAGGAAGAAGAGTTGAGAAGGCAGGTGGAGGAGTTACTTGAACATGGGCGCGTACAAGAAAGTTTAAGTCCTTGTGCAGTACCAGCCTTGTCAGTGCCAAAGAAGGATGAAACTTGGAGAATGTATACAGATAGTCGAGCACTAAACAAGATCACAGTGAGGTACAGATTTTCGATGCCAAGATTGGACGACTTGTTAGATCAGCTGAGTGGAGCTGCTATCTTTTCAAAGATTGATCTGAAGAGTGGGTATCATCAGATTCGAATTCGACCAGGGGATGAATGGAAGACAGCCTTCAGGACACGGGGGGGGGGGGGGGGGGGTTTAATGGCTGGTCATGCCATTTGGTCTTTTGAATGCACCTAGTACTTTTATGCGAGTGATGACTCAGATCTTTCGACCGTTTATTGGAAAGTTCGTGGTGGTATACTTTGATGATATATTGATATACAGTGGAAGCACAGAAGAACATCTACAACACGTGCGGGAAGTGTTGATGATACTTCGTCAGGAGCAATTTTACGCAGCAACAAAGAAGTGCATGTTCATGACACACAGTGTTTCATTTCTAGAATATGCAGTGTTTACCAAGGATCGATTTCTTGTTGGTACTTACAACAAGCTAGAAGATAGAAGGAATGGTCAATAGGAAGTCGTGAAGGGAATTAACGAGAATGCTTGTAAGTTGAGTTTGCCGGATCATCTTCCTACTGCTGACGTTTTCAACATCAAACACTTGATTCCATATCATGAACCTAAGCTTGTCGAAGAAGAGTAAAGTGTAAATTCGAGGACGAATTTCTTTGAACCAGGGGAGGATGGTGCAGCGCACTTTGATAAATCACATGCCTTAGGTCGCCAACGACCTAATGAGTAAGGCCGCTTTCCTTGTGTCGCCAACCACGATAACGACCAAGCAAGTCCGGAAGTACAAGAGTGCGACCAAGCGAGTCATGACATCTGCGTTAAGCCGCCTACATCACAAGATAGTGACCTACCAAGTTATTTCTACGAGTTATACCTGCAAGTGATGCAAGCGAGCGAGTTACGACCTAGTGAGTTAGGTCGCTCACATATGCCGCTTCTTATTAGGTCGCTCCAGCTTAGGTCGCAAGAAGAATCCCTATGTCGGTTTCCAGTTAGGTCGCATAAGTCGCTGAAGACGTTCTTTCTTATGCCGCTTCTTCTTAAAACGCTCAAGTGGTTAACTCGCAAGTTCCTTATGTCGCGAGGTCCTCCATAAAGCTGAAGCCGCTGATTCCTTAGGTCCCTTGCAGTAGGTCACTGCCGTGTTTTCCTGAGTCGCTTATGTTATGCCGCTTGTTGTTGAGTCGCATTATGTTGTAATTTGATAAGTCGTTTGTATTTTATTTTCTTAAGTCGTGTTGTATATTTCTTATGTCGCTTATTGTAACTCGTTTATTTTTAGGTCGTTGGTCGTTATGTCGTTATGTTGTTAGGTCATTAATGACCCGTGATGAGTCGTAGGCCGTGAATGTGTTGTTCCTAGGTCATAAGTTGTTGATGCTGAGAGTCGACTGTGTTGTAAAAACTCTATAAATAGGGGTGATGGGTCATTTGTAAAGGTGGTTTATTTTGAATAAACTTTTGTTTTAGTGCTTTGTGCCTCTTTAAAATTGGAAGTTGAGTATTGTCACCTTTCTCCATCTTCGGTTATTCGAGTGCGCGCGAATCAATGATTTTGAAGCCGATTCACGGAATCTTGTGCGCGAGATCAACATCGAAGAATCGTAGATCTTCTAACACGGTATCGTGCGCGATCAACGTGTTAAAGATAGCTAGAATCCGGTATCTCGAGAGATCAATGGATTTAGGCATTTATCTTCGGTATAATCAATCCATCGATTCATATTTGTATCATTCCATCGTCGTTTGTTCATTGTGCATCATTTGGTGACAACTTGTTAATATCCGCTGCGTCACTTTTCCGGTTGATTGGTCCAAAGAAGTCATCAGTTGCATTGGAGACTTCACTGCATTTGAACTATTCTGTTGTATTTTATTTCTAACTCTGATATGTATACGGTAGCTTCCTAAACTACTGTTCTCTAATTATTCCGCTGCATATTATTGTACTACTCTTATCTGTGATTCTGTAATTGATTTATTTTACTGCATATGCTGAATTTTGCCAAATTTAAATTAACAATTCGGTATTTTGAATTATTCAAGTTGGACGTGTATGGTTTTATTGTCGATTTGCATGGTCCAAAATGGCAGGTCGTTACACTATAGTATAAAGATTCCCTAAGTGATGGGAATTCCGATCGGGATTGTGAATGCGCGGATTGCAAGGGCTTCTTCGGAAGTGCCTTCGGTTTTCTTCGAACCCGCAACAGACTTGTATGGATGTGTGTCTGACGTTACAGATTGTAAAGCTGGTTTCTATCAAATACATTTCTATTGGTGGCGGAGAATTTATTCTCTTAGCTTAACACCCTTCTCTGAGACGTACGAGCTCAGAGGTTATGTAGTTGATGGTCACTAGTGATACATTCCCAATTTGATAATGTGGCATACGAAGTGCTGCTGATCATTTGTTGATCGAAGCATGGCTCCGTGAAAAAGCGTAGCTTTGTGGATGAGACTTCGTCGAGCCTCACAACCCGGAAATGGTCGAAGCAGGAATGTTGCGGCAAGATTTTTAGGGGCCGCGCCCTTAGGGTATGTCCATTTTCTTCTGGATAAAGGGTGGTATCATGGTATAGAGCCCAGGTACTTAACTCATGTGGACACTGTAAAATTATTACTGTTTGATGTTGCTTTGTGGTTTAGGTTCCTCGGATAAAGTCGGTAACGACCGGAGATGGCATACTCATGTGTGGAGTTAGCTATGCTACAGCTTCAATACACCGGAAGCCTAAGGTAACTCGGCCTTATGTTGGCAGAGAGCTGGTTAAGTTGTCATGGCATACCTCCAGAGGCGTACCCATGTGGCAATGGGAAGTTCCTTTGCCTGACCATTTGTCGGAAATCCAAAGAAACAATACACGCCCTGTACGGTTTTAGTTGTACAACCTGCCTTGGAATGTGGCGATAACCTGCTATTAAACATGGTAGCTATAGTAGGCATACGATGAAATGTTGTATGTTGGTTAAGATTAATATTATACATTCGAAATGTTTTTTGCGCTATGCACTAGAAATAATATCCAAAGCTTTTCGCGTATCAAGCATTTTTGACTATCATAAGGAGAAATCTCCTCCAAGTGTGTGTTTGCATTATGTGTGTGGCGAGAGGCCTTATGGCAGTTTCATTTTTGAAAGCATAGCGGATTTCTTTTATTTTCTTTGTGAAAATTACTGTTTTTAAAATCTCACACCCGTCCCATGACTGACCTGGAGTTTATTGTTCCCTTTCTAAACTTTGGGTGCCCACCAATTTCAACACGGGCAGTCTAGAGTCAGGTTATCAGGTCATTCTGGAATACAGGAGTTGCTGTAGAGATCAGGAGCAAGCTGGATGGCGAAGCGTATCACTAGCATATGTTATATTTTCTTCCGCTGTTTGTTGTTGTAACACTCTGATAATGTAATGTGATGTAATGTAATAATAGATATGATTCTTTGTTTTAAAGATTATTCATTTATATATTATATGTTGTTCCGCTGCGAAATGTGAATTCTGTTATTGTTTCTATTCCTCTTGTACCTCTTTCTTCTTTAAACCCTAAAGATTCGTAAGTTTGTTCCTCTTTGGCTGAATTATTGTGGAATTTTTCCAGCTCATAGGCGTACGGATTTGCGGGACTTTACAACTATCCTACTTCATTCTGGAATATACACCATGTACACAGTTGTTAAAGTGGTTTTCGGAGTTGGCAGAGAGTATGAAAACTTCCAATCCCGGTCTCTTTAACAACCAAACGTTGTTATAACACCGCTGTCATTTTAAAATAGTTTATGCTTCAAAAACCAAAATATCATTTCTATTTCAAAAACCATATCAATATAATATCATTTTCAAAAATAATAGCACTTCAAAGTTATAACACTTTCTAAATCGAAAAACTTAAAGTTATAACCCTTTGGAAAACCATAACACTTTCCTTTAACAGTTTTGATATTAATAATAGTACATATAATAAAATAGTTTATAAAAAACATAGTTTATATAAAATAGTTATAAGTTAAAAATAATTTATTTTAGAAATGATTCATATTAAAATAATTTATATTAAAATAATTTATAAAGTAAAATATAAAATGTTAAAATAGTTTCCTCAAATTCACAAATCGATTCAAATCATCTCGAATTCCAAAAGTCAATTAAATTCAATCTCAATTCATTAATTTCAATTTATTTCAGTTTCTTAATAAACCATTTAAAACTATATCGATTTTAAATACATATTTGAACCACAAATAAACCATTTCAATTTCAATATATTTTAAAGCTTTAAATATTCAACATTTTGAAAACTAAATTTGATAATTTCATTTACATCTCAAATTCACTTTATTATTATTTAGCTTTGAAATATTCGCTTAGTAAATCCAATATCATTTAAATAAAACCCAAATTATAAATAAATTAAATATTTCCTTTAATTTATTTAAACTTGAAATATTCATTTAATCACCTTAAATAAAATCAAGTTATAAAATCATATCCTTTAGAAATCTTGAATACAATAAGTTCCAAATCGATTTAAATAAATAAAATTCGTAATTAAATACCATTTCAAATCAATTGCAAATATATCTTTCCTACCTTAGCTTATTAAAATTATTATAAAATATATATTTGGAAATATGCTTTGAAAATGAATACTTAAACATATTATATATAAATTAAATCAAACTTTATTAAATTGAATCTTATTATTCGACTTATTCTATAATAAAACAGATTTACACACATTTAAAAATAGTAAAATTTCAAGCAAATTCTTAAAACTTATAAGTTCAAAACTAACTTAAAATTTTAAAATTTTCAAAACATAAAATTTTAAAAATCAAGAATTTAAACTTTACAGAATATATTTATATATAATATCTTAGAATCAATATTTATTAAACCATATATTTCATTCTAAAACCATAGAAAAATCATTTTCAAAAATATTTATATATAAACCAACATATATAGTTTTCTATCCTATGGTCTAGTGATACAGATATTTATCATTTCAATCCACAATTTAAATATATATGGGAATATATCATTTCAACCCGCAATCCCAAATTCAATTCAATGAAAATCGCTTGGCTTTAGCATTTTAGCCCATAATAATTTTTTCCTATTCTACAGATCGTCGGGTGTGTATCATTTCAACCCATAGGCAATTCTGAACTAATAGGGAATTTGCAGAGTGATAACAGATATAATAATAATATTACAGGCATATATCATTAATGTAAATAACAGATAATGGTGTTAGATATCACAGGTGAATTGATACAGATAATAGCGTATATATAGCAATGTAAATAACTAACAGCAGCATATTTCAATTGTCGTTTCAATTGAAATCAAATTTAATAAATAGAAGAATGTTAATCGTGAGTGATTTCTCGCCTTTCGAGGCTAGAGAATTTGAAAGTGAACTGCGCTACTAATTCGAGCACGAATTCCGAAGCAAAGCAAGATTGGCATGAATAAAGTTGATAGATAAGAATTAATGAAAACGAATCAGAACTATCTTGATATGACTGAAAAAATATTTTATTATTTTATAAAATCAATATTGTTTTACTTATACACATATCATATACATTAAAACAATATATATGTATCGAAACAAGCACTGTTAAAAATCAAGTATACAGTACTCATATCTCTACTAATAATGCAAATACTTTGTTGTGGTGAAGCTTTTTTGAACTTTCCAATCTACCCATCTCTACTACTAATAAAGAAAATTCGTTGAATTAATTTACTCAGCGTCTTTTTGAAATTCCAAAAATGTCCTTACTTTCCGTTTACAATAATATAAACAGCCCGTGTGCGAAGCACAAACCAATTCTAGTTATATATAATTGCAAAATCGAAAATTTAACTATATTTAAAAATCAATATATATTAGATCTAAATGTAAGCTGATGTAAGCTGTAAACACAGGAGAAATAAGCATTTTTACAGCAAAAAGAGGATATGCCTTCCATTGTATAAACATAAGTATACGAACAGGCCTAAACAAATTAATATAGATAGCTGACCTATATATATATAATTTAAACACATATAAAAATATTGTTTGTATATATTACTACTATTATATATATAAATATAAGTAAATAGTAATTTGCAACATCTTATAGAGCAGCTATAAGCAGATAAGTACAAATGCATATAATTGATGCTTTCATTATATATATATATATATATATATATATATATATAACTTACATACTCATTATATATAAATTTAATTTATTATGATATATATATATATATATAATCCAATTTGATCATCTATGCCTTATGTAAACTTATGTATATACGACTAAACATATTATATACATCATATATTGATTTTTATATATAAACAAGCAGACCTGAAGCTAACACATATACATACAGTAGCCTATACTTATAAAACATTAAATTATGATGCACATCTATATTAAATTTAAATTCAATATTATAAAAATCCACATAACTTATATACAATGCAACATAGTTTATAAACAAACTAAATTTTGAAATATCACAACTGTAAACACAACTGTAAATAAACAAACTGTATATTTTACAACTACCAGATATATATATATACATATATATATGCATAAACAACACTACCTACTACGACACATATAACTTATAATATATAAGCAACAGACCCAAATTATTATACTATATATATATAAGTCGGATCATATATATATATATATATATATATATATATATATTTTCAAACTATTTCAACTGTACTACATAACTTCAGTCTATATATGATTTGCAGACAAAAATATACATATAGACTTACTTAATATAACATTATAACTCTATGTATATGAACATAGATCATAAACAAAGAAAAATCGTTTCACAAAGCCAATATACAATAAGTATACTACATATATACACTGACATATAGGCTACACATGATACTTTTTACACGGTTCCAGATGAATATGAACACGCCATATATATGATATATATATCATATAAGACCTATGTATAAAACCGTACAACTTACTGATGCAGCTCAGAACAGAGAAGAAACGCAACCAAAAATTCTAACGGAGATGAGTCGTACACGACTCATGGAGAGGTTAAGTCGTTCACGACTTAGGAGGGTAGGATTAAGTCGTTTCCGACTTAATGGATCACGAGATAGCAAGTCTCGAGTTAACAACAGTTCAAGCCGTATAAAGGAGGCAGATTTGAGTCGTATACGAGTTAATGACGAGGGCTTGAGTCGTTTGCGACTTAACCAAGCTCCGGAGAAAATGTTCCGACCTAAGGACCCTTTCATAAGTCGTCTACGACTTACCATGAAGCAAGGGAAAGCTCCATCTATTGAAGACCTTGAATCAGAGGTGTGGTCAAGAGGCTGGGCTTGTTGAGTCGTCTACTTTTGAGTCGGTCAGGTGTGTTACTAAGATTGAGTCGTGTGATTTAAGTCGCTACCGACTTAAGTGGAGTTGTATAAAGGTCATGTATGCAAATAAGTTGAGTCGTGTACTCTGTTAAGTCGTATGTCGTGGGTTTTCTTAAGTCGGAATGAAGTTGAGTCGGGGAAGTCGCTGAGAGATGTAGTTGTTGTGGGTCGTGAGTATTGTTAGGTCGGTAACGACCTTGCATGAGTCGTTTGCTTTGTGTTCTGTTATAAAGGGGCTGAGTCGCGTGTGTTAAGTCGGTCACGACTTAAGTTGGGTCGTAGGTCGGCAACGACTTATGATGAGTCGGAGCCTATGAGTCGGCAACGGGTTAAAGGGGCCGGTTGTGTCAAGCTATAAATAGAGGGTGTGTTGTATATTTTTGGGGTTGTTGAATATTGAATAAAATTTCCTTTTGTTAGCTTTGTGCTTTCATACCAATTGGTAGTTGAGTGTAATCTCCTATCTCCTCTTTCGGATAATCGAGTGCGCTCGATTCAACGATCGTAGAAGCCGATTCACGGAATCTAGTGTGCTAGATCAACGTGCGAAGAATCGTAGATCTTTGAACACGGTATAGTGCGCTATCAATGTGTTTGAGATAGCTAGAGTTCGGTATCTTTGGGATCAACGAACTTGGGCATTTTGGTATCTTCAACTCACCGATTGCTACATTCATCGATTGAAGTTTATTTCGATTTATCCGCTGCATTAGTTTTTTTGGTATCAGAGCCATACTTAGCCAATCATAGCTAAGTTGATTCTTGGAGCCAAGTTTTTGAAGTTTGGAGTTGTTCATTGTGTTCATATTGAAGTTGTATCAAGTTGGGAGTGTTTGATCCATTGCTTTTTGAATCAAAGTGAACAAAGGTGTTTGAATTTGGACTTGTTGAAGTTGCGCGCCAAATTTTGAAGAGTTTTGTAGTTAAGGCCGTGCCTTGTGAATTGTTGAGACCGATCTAAGGGTAAGCCGTGGCCGAGCTAGTTTGAGCCGTGCCAAGTGATTGAGTTGAAGGCCGAGCTAAGAAAGCCGACCTTACTTGAGCCGTGTACATCCATTGCCGATCTAAGGGTGAGCCGAGATAAGTTGGAGCCGACTTAACCTAAGTCGCAACTTGTTGCCGAGTCAAGGGTTAAGCCATATAAAGCAAGCCGAGACAAGGGAAGCCGTGTAGTGTTGAGCCGTAACTTGTTATTTGGTTGAAGTTTGGAAATCTTGTGTCGAATTGTTGAAGTGTTTGTGAAGTTTTTCAACCATGCCACCCAGGAGAGCTAACCGTCATCAAAACGTTGAAGCTTTGTATCGTAGAGAAGAAGCCGAGCTTATGGAACAACGTATTAATGATAAATTCGATGAAGGCATTGGAAAATTGGAAAGATTGATGATTGACATGAGTCAGAATAGAAGGAGAATTTCACCTGAATCAAACCGTGGAAATAGCAGAGTTTCATCACATTCTGAACGGGAGAGAAGAGAAAGTCAAGAGCATAGAAGTGTTGACAATCGAAGTAGGAGGAATGTTGATGATCATGATAGAAGGGATGTTGGTAGTAGGAGTGGTGTTAGAGATGTTGGAGGGCGAGAACGACAACGATATACATCAGACTTTGAGGATGAGTTTGTCGGTGAAAGAGGAAGTGTTCATTACAGAGATAGAGAACAGGGACAACGTCAGTATCGGGTTATTGATGATGATCGACGTTGGGAATCGGGTATGAAAATGGAGATTCCGGAGTTTAAAGGCGGGATGGTTGCTGAGGAGTTCTTAGATTGGTTGTCTAATGTGGAGGAAATCTTTGATTTCAAGGAGGTACCGGAGAATCGAAGGGTGAAGTTAGTTGCTACAAGGTTGAGGGGGAGAGCTTTGGCGTGGTGGCAGCAAACTAAACTTACTCGAGAACGGATGGGAAAGTCAAAGATAGAATCTTGGGAGAAGATGAAGAAATTGATGCGAGCTACATTTTTGCCTTATAATTACTAGTCACTTATGTACCAAAGGTTGCAGAATCTGAGGCAAGGGACAAAGTCTGTTAGTGATTATGCTGATGAATTTTACCAACTCATTGCCAGGAATGATATTATGGAGACAGAAGAACAGCTGACTGCTAGATTCATTGGGGGTTTGAGAATGCAGATCCAGGATATGGTTAATATGTTTGATCCTAGATCTGTGGCAGAGGCACATCAAAAGGCGTTGGTTTGGGAGAAACAAGGAAGGCGTGGAGGCGGTGTGTTCACTAATTCTAATAATCCAGTGAAGGGTGCCAGTGGGAGTTCAAATGTTCCTAAACCTGTTACAAAACCAGCGGTGAAGGAGGCTGAGAAGGCGAAGGCTAGCAGTGTTTTCAAATGTTATAATTGTCAGGAGTTGGGTCACAAAAGCAACGAATGTCCGAAGCCGAAGAAGAGAACCATGGTTGCAGAAGTTGAAGAGGATGATGGTGAGGAGGCAGAATGTTCAAACACACCTTATGTAGAGGAGGAAGAAGAGGTGTCGGGTGACGAAGGTTGTAATCTTATGATGAGGAGAAGTTGTTTGACACCAAAGCAAGAGGAGGATTGTAGTTGGCTGAGAAGTAATATTTTTCAATCGACATGTACTATTTTGGGGAAAGTCTGCAAGTTCGTTATTGACGCTGGAAGTTGTGATAATATTATTTCTACAGAGGCTGTGAGGAAATTGAACTTGAAGACCGAGAAACGTCCTAAACCGTACAAGCTAGCATGGTTACGGAAGGGTGGTGAAGTAAGAGTGTGTCGAAGAGCTTGTGTTAATTTTTCGATTGGGAAGAAGTACAAGGATGAAATTTGGTGTGATGTCGTAGATATGGATATTTGTCACTTATTATTGGGCAGACCATGGCAGTTTGATAGAGCAGTACAACATGACGATCGTGCCAACAGTTACAGTTTCATGTTCGAGGGTACTAAGATCACTTTGGTTCCCAAGAGACAACAGTAGAAGGAGAGTAAGCTGGAGGAGATTGAGGAATTGAAAACTCTGTTGACTTTGAAGGAGTTTGTTAAAGAAGTTGAGGAAGAACCCGAAGTGTTTTTGTTGATTGGGCGAGAGAGTAGTGAAGAAGTTGAGATTCCAGAAGAAGTGAAACCAGTTTTGAAAGAGTTTGAAGACGTGTTTCCAGAGGAGTTACCTAAGGAGTTACCACCACTTAGAGACATTCAACATCAAATAGATCTTGTTCCGGGAGCAGTGTTACCACATCGACCACATTACCGTATGAGTCCGAAGGAACATGAGGAGTTGAGAAGGCAGGTGGAAGAGTTGCTTGAGCAGGGGCGTATTCAGGAAAGTTTGAGTCCATGTGCTGTGCCAGCATTGTTGGTACCCAAGAAGGACGGAACTTGGAGAATGTGCACTGATAGTAGAGCTTTGAATAAGATCACTATTCGTTACAGATTTCCTATGCCAAGGTTGGATGATTTGTTGGATCAGTTGAGTGGGGCAACTATATTCTCGAAGATTGATTTGAAGAGTGGTTATCATCAAATTAGAATCAGACCTGGGGACGAATGGAAGACAGCTTTCAAAACGAGAGAGGGGTTATACGAATGGTTGGTTATGCCATTTGGTTTGTCAAATGCACCTAGTACATTCATGCGGGTGATGAATCAAATCTTTAGACCATTCATTGGGAAGTTCGTCGTGGTTTATTTCGATGATATTCTGATTTATAGCAGGAATACGGAAGAGCATGTTCTACATTTGAGAGAAGTGTTGCTTATTCTTCGTGAAGAACAATTTTATGCTGCTACAAAGAAATGTGTGTTTATGACACCTAGTGTTTTATTTCTGGGTTATGTTGTTTCAGGGAAAGGTATTCAAGTTGACCAGAGTAAAGTTGAAGCAGTCAGGAATTGGCCACAACCAAAGACAATTACGGAAGTGAGAAGTTTTCATGGGCTAGCGTCATTCTACCGAAGATTCATTCCACACTTCAGTAGCGTGATGGCTCCAGTTACTGATTGCATGAAAGGGAAACAGTTTGTATGGTCAGAGGAAGCGGGGGTTGCATTTGAGAAGATCAAGGAATTGTTGACGTCTGCACCAATTCTTGTTCTACCTAATTTCCAGTTGTTGTTTGAATTGCATACTGATGCTTCGAAGGTTGGTATTGGAGGAGTTCTGAGTCAGAATGGGAAGCCGGTTGCTTATTTTAGTGAGAAACTGTCAGGGGCAAAGATGAGATACAGTACATATGACGTTGAATTTTATGCTGTTGTTCAGGCTGTCAAGCATTGGAGACATTACTTATTTCAGAAGGAATTTGTTCTGTACACTGATCACGAAGCTTTGAAACATTTACAGGGGCAGGATAAGATCTCCGCGAGACATGCATCATGGATTGCTTATTTGCAGCAGTTTACTTTTGTCGTTAAGCACAAATCAGGGGTGACGAATCGAGTAGCTGATGCTTTGAGTAGGAGGAGTCATTTACTAACGACAATGAAGGTTGAAGTAACAGGGTTTGAATTACTGCCAGAGATGATTGAAGAAGATCCTTACTTTGTGAAATATGTTGAGAAAGTGAAGGATGGGAGTGCCGATGAATTTATGTTGGTTGATGGGTTTCTGTTTAAAGGAAATCGTTTATGTATACCGGACTGTAGTTTGAGGATGAAGATTGTAAAGGAGTTGCACGAGGAAGGACATGTGGGCCGTGATCGTACTTTGCAATTGATTTCACAGTCTTACTTTTGGCCGTCGATGAGAAAAGAGGTTGAAAGATTCGTGGAGAGATGCCATATTTGTCAGGTGTCAAAGGGAACAGCAACGAATGCAGGGTTGTATATGCCATTGCCAGTACCATCTAAGCCATGGGTTGATATTAGCATGGATTTCGTTTTGGGTTTGCCAAGAACTCAAAGGGGAAATGATTCGATATTTGTTGTAGTGGACAGGTTCTCGAAGATGGCACATTTTGTTGCTTGCAAGAAGACAGCAGATGCAGTTCGAGTGGCGCAGTTATTTTTCAAGGAGATCTATCGACTTCATGGTTTACCAGAATCTACTGTTTCTGATCGAGATACTCGTTTCCTGAGTCACTTTTGGTTGAGTTTGTGGAAGATGGTGGGAACGAAACTGAAATTTAGCAGTGCTTATCATCCGCAAACAGACGGACAGACGGAAGTTGTTAACAGGTCATTGGGAAATTTGTTGCGTTGTCTTGTACAGGATAATTTGAGAAGTTGGGACATGAAGCTATGTCAGGCAGAATTTGCTCATAATCATGCAGTAAATCGTAGGACAGGATTCAGTCCATTTCAGATTGTTTATTCAAATTTACCCAGGGGACCGTTGGATTTAGCAGTAGTACCACAGTCGAAGGGAACAGTTAAACGAGCTGCTGATTTTGTTGATGAGTTGACTGAATGTCACAAAATCGTTCAGGAACGATTGAAGAAATCAAATGAGAAGTATAAGAAGTTTGCAGATTTGAAACGACGACATGTTGAATTTAAGGAAGGTGATTTGGTTTATGTTGTATTAACCAAAGATCGCTTTCCAGTGGGCACTTATAATAAGTTGAAAGCCAGGAAAATTGGACCTGTAGAAGTTGTGAAACGGATCAATGAGAATGCTTATAAGTTGAAGCTGCCGGAGGATGTATACACTTCTGACGTATTCAATGTCAAGCATCTTGTGCCATATTATGGAGATGGACAATCTCATAGGGAAGAATTTACAAATTCGAGGACGAATTTTTCTCAACCAGGGGAGGATGATGCAGCTCAGAACAGAGAAGAAACGCAACCAAAAATTCTAACGGAGATGAGTCGTACACGACTCATGGAGAGGTTAAGTCGTTCACGACTTAGGAGGGTAGGATTAAGTCGTTTCCGACTTAATGGATCACGAGATAGCAAGTCTCGAGTTGACAACAGTTCAAGCCGTATAAAGGAGGCAGATTTGAGTCGTATACGAGTTAATGACGAGGGCTTGAGTCGTTTGCGACTTAACCAAGCTCCGGAGAAAATGTTTCGACCTAAGGACCCTTTCATAAGTCGTCTACGACTTACCATGAAGCAAGGGAAAGCTCCATCTATTGAAGACCTTGAATCGGAGGTGTGGTCAAGAGGCTGGGCTTGTTGAGTCGTCTACTTTTGAGTCGGTCATGTGTGTTACTAAGATTGAGTCGTGTGATTTAAGTCGCTACCGACTTAAGTGGAGTTGTATAAAGGTCATGTATGTAAATAAGTTGAGTCGTGTACTCTGTTAAGTCGTATGTCGTGGGTTTTCTTAAGTCGGAATGAAGTTGAGTCGAGGAAGTCGCTGAGAGATGTAGTTGTTGTGGGTCGTGAGTATTGTTAGGTCGGTAACGACCTTGCATGAGTCATTTGCTTTGTGTTCTGTTATAAAGGGGTTGAGTCGCGTGTGTTAAGTCGGTCACGACTTAAGTTGGGTTGTAGGTCAGCAACGACTTATGATGAGTCAGAGCCTATGAGTCGGCAACGGGTTAAAGGGGCCGGTTGTGTCAAGCTATAAATAGAGGGTGTGTTGTATATTTTTGGGGTTGTTGAATATTGAATAAAATTTCCTTTTGTTTGCTTTGTGCTTTCATACCAATTGGTAGTTGAGTGTAATCTCCTATCTCCTCTTTCGGATAATCGAGTGCGCTCGATTCAACGATCGTAGAAGCCGATTCACGGAATCTAGTGCGCTAGATCAACGTGCGAAGAATCGTAGATCTTTGAACACGGTATAGTGCGCTATCAACGTGTTTGAGATAGCTAGAGTTCGGTATCTTTGGGATCAACGAACTTGGCATTTTGGTATCTTCAACTCACCGATTGCTACATTCATCGATTGAAGTTTATTTCGATTTATCCGCTGCATCACTTACATATTATATATATAATGAAAGTATATACAAAACAAATAAACATAAAATATACATACATAATAACATAAAGGAGGAGGAATTTGTACCCGAAGAAGGTGGCTCGCAAGTGAAAGGAGATTGGAAGGAGGTCGCTGGGTGATGCGGGTGTTAGGCGAAGCAGGCGGGTTGGTGGCTCTCGGCCATGTTAGGTGGAAGGCTAATGGATAGAGAGGGGAAGAGAGAGAGGACATGGGAAGGAAGGGGCGGTTGACGTTGGTGACTTGCTGTGTATATGAGGCTGAGGTGGAGTGCTTGGTTCTGTGGTGAGAGAGTGGGGAGAAATTGAGGACGTGGTTGGCAAACGGTCAGGGTCGGGAGAGAGTCGCATGAGGCCGAGCAAGGTGGAGGTGGTGGTTTGTGGTGGTATCGGTGACGGCTGCAAAAATTTTTTTGATGACATAGAATGGGAAGAGTTTGGTGTGGCAATGGTCTCGAGCAACAAAAGAAAATGCAGAAGCTAGGAGGATGAAGTCGAATGGATGTGAATGGGGAAGAGAAAGCAGGCTAAGAAATTATGTACAAACATATATCATATAACTTATAATTTAAATGAAAGGATACGTCAAGTGTAACATCCCAAAATTTATGAATTTAAAATTTGGAAACTTAATTGAACTTTTGAATTTGTTTTGAAAAGTTTCAAAAGAAATATAATATTATTAATAATTAATATTACAAGAGATACGGATTTAAATCGATATTGGTAGTTTAAGCTTTATGTAAATAATAATAATAAGCAACGAAAAATAATATAACAAACATGATTTGTGTTAAGCCATAAAATAAAATGTATATATGTTAAAGTTATATGTTAATATAGGTACATTAGACAAGTTGATATATGTGGATTTTGTGTATGAAAAATAATAAAAACAAAAGGTATGAGTGAAGAAAAAAAAGTATGTAGACCATAAGAAGAAAATATAAATATCTATAGATAAAAACAAAAAGATGTACATACAAAGCTTAATTTAATATGCATGTAGACAAGGATGGAAGCATGGGCATTAAATGCCATCACCTCTAGCTCAAAGTAAAAATCATCTCAGCCGAAATTAAGTTTAGTTTAGTCAATAAACAAAAATAAAAGAAGTCTGATCAAAAGGAAAAGTATTACCAGGTAACACCTACCTATACAAGCTTCCTTCTTCATTTATACACATCCATACTCATTTCAGTTCGTTCAAAAGCAAAAATATAGTAAAGTCAGGAAGAAACAAACATCATTATTTTATAAATTCAAACTCAGTTTATACGACAAAAACAAGATATGGGAAAGCAAGATCAGACTGGAAAATTCTCAAACCTGAGAGACAAACTCAGAAGAATTCAAACAAAGTTCTATGTTCAAAGATTTACATGTGAGTAAACTTATTTCTTTAAACCAAAATCTAAGTATTTGGTTCGTGAAATCTTGTGTTGTTGTATATGGAAAAAAAATTTGTTCTGTAGATTCTTTTGTGATTCTGGAAAGTATTATATGATCTGTTCTCTTATACTTTTGTTTCAGAGCAGAGTAAATGGAAGGAAAAAATTTAAATAAACTTCATACAATCCTTTTTAGCTTGGGATTTTTAAATAAAACAAGTTTGTTTAAACTAGAAACACAGTTTAAAATTTGTTTCAAGCTTGATCATGAAGGGTTTGTTTCTGTAACCAAAGCTTTACAATAAAAACAAAATCTTATGATAAATTAAAGTGTCTTAAATCATTGTTTTGATCATGTAACTTGAATAATCACACAAAGAGATGATTTTTAAAATTAAGATGATGATTTTTATTTAAGTGGTTCAAGAGTAGTTCGCGTTTGAACAAATTTTGTTCTTTTTCCCATTGCTGATGATCCATTGAATATTAATTGATAAAAATTGGTGTGAAGCTAGCATGTTGATCCAGGACTTCAGGAAAATTGTCGAAAAAATTTTCTATTGCGTAAATTAATGGGTCGAACCCATTTTAGGGTTTTATTTCAAGTTTTTGCACATGTTAGTAAACGTGACGAGCTCGTCATCTATGCGTGATCGAGCTTCACGCGATTCAAGGGAGTGGAAGAGGAGCGCGTTGTCGTGGTGTGGATAAATTCTGGGCGTCATTGGTGATCGGAGTGTTGGTGGCAAGGTGTTTAGATGGTAGGTGGTGCTTTAGTTTTTTCGAGTCGATGGCTTCAAATTGATGTTTGAATTCGAGAGTTTGTTAGTTTTTCGACTTGTCGAGGGTCGCGACGTTCGCCAGAACGGTGCCGTGATGGCGCGCACGTGCACGGCCTTGCGCGATGTGTCAAGAGATTCTCGGTGGGTACAACTCGAATCGATACTCGAGGAAGATGGTGTGGCTTCGGTGTACAACTCGAGCACGCGTGTAGCCTCCCTGCTGTTTCTAGTTTGAAACTTAACTCAAATAAAAAAAAGAGAGAAATAGGTAGGAAGAAGAAGATGAGTATGGGGGAGTGTCTCGGAGCCAATGGGTACTCGAGTAGAACAAGAGGAAGTCTCGGGTTTGCTTCCTTTCAGAACTGCACAAAAATTAAAATAAAAAGAAGTATAGTTAAGTAAATTGTGTTTCAGCAGGTTTTAAGCATTGAAAACTAAACAACTGTTTAACAAGTTAAGTTAAAAACTTTAATACAAGCTTAACTATTTTAGTTAATACTTAACAATGTTTTCTAAAACCTTAAATTATATTTTAATTAAGGAATTAACTTAAGTTAAATGTTAAATTTAAATCACCATTAAAGTTTTCAATGTAATAAAAGTATAAAGAAGATTTTTTAAATGTTAATTTAGACAAATAACCATCGGTGTTGGAAAGCAATCAAGAATGATTAAATTAATAATTAACTAAATGATTAAAGATTTATATTGTAATTAAAGATTAGTTAGTTAATAATTTAGTATCTAATTAATTAAGAATTGTCAATTAGATAAATTAAGTATATTAACAGTTAATTAAATTAATTAATTAAGAAATAATTAATCAGGTTAATTACAATTCAATTCGATTTATCCAAAATTAATCATTAATTATAAATAATCAATAAAAATATTTATGTGGTTAATTTATTTAAACCACATTGGAAAACAATTAACTATTATTCTGCACTGGATTGTTATTTCTGTTGTGATCGCAATACTGTGTGATGTAGATTGCTCTGTACTGAACTGTGATTTGTGACTTAATTCTATATTGATGTTAAAACCCTTTTTTGCCCATAAAACGGCGTTTAAACTTCGATGCGACAGGGAGTCGGATTTCAGTTATCCGAAACCCACATCGAACCCTGAATGTGAATCTATGTAATTGATATATCTACGTGTTTTAAAAATTTAGCGTTCACTATTCGGATTAGCCGGGAGAGGACCTTTGTGTCAGATAACCCATTCCGAATAGTGATATGTCGAAATGGATAGCATTTGAAGACCGGTGCTGAATTACGAGAACGATAGGATAACCTATCAATTGTCTCTGCATCGTGTAGGTATGATATAGAGATTCCCTAAGTGATGGGAAGTCCGATCGGGATTTTGGATACCTGGATTGCAAGGACTTGTTCGGAAGTGCCTTCGGTTCTGTTCGAACCCGGAACAGACTTGTATGTTTGTGTTTCTGGCACTACACTTTGAAATATAAAGCCGATTTATTTCAAATACATATCTGTTGGTGATAGAGAACTTATGCTCTTAGTTTAGCACCCTTCTCTGAGACGTACGAGCTCAGAGGTTATGTAATTGAAGGTTTTCAGCGATATACTCCCAATTTGGTAGTGTGGCATGCTAAGTGCTGCTGTGTGTTGTTGATCATTTATGATCAAAGCATGGCTTTCGTGTAAAGCGTAGCTCTGTGGACGAGACCTCATCGGACTTCACAACCCAGAAATGGTCGAAACAGGAAAGATGTGGCAACGTTATGAGGGTCGCGCCCTTTAGGGTATGCCATTTCCTTCGGGAAAAAGGTGATGTCATGGTATGGAGCCCAGATATTTACCTGTGTGGTAGCTCCAATCTCATTTACTGTGTGGTTCTTGCTTCGTGATGAGGGGCCCCTCGGATAAAGGTCCCAAAGGACCGGGGAAAGGCATAGTCGTGTAGTAGTTACCTAGTTACAGAGGTAACTCGGCCTTGTTTTGGCAGAGAGCTGGTTAAGTTCTCAGGACGTCCCACCAGAGGCGTACATATGTGCCATAGGAAGTTCCTTAGCCTGACCATTTATTGAAAATCCAATTACCAATACGAACCCAGTACAGTTTTAGTTGTAGAACCTGCCATCTAAAATGGTAGCTATAGTAGGCATAGTATCATGGTACCTATGCTGGCTAAGATTAATATTCTACTTTCAAAATGTTTTCACTCTATGCACTAGTAATAATATCAAAGAACTTTTCTCGTATTTTGCATATTTGACTATCATAAGGGGAAATCTCCCCCAAGTGTGCGATTGCATTGTGTGTGTGACGGGAGGCCTCATGGTAGTTTCATTTTCCAAAAGCATGTCGGGTTTTTCTTTTATAGATCTTGTTTTATTTAAAAGCAACTAGTTTTTTTGTTTACTCATACCGGTCCCATGACTGACCCGGAGTTTATTGTTTCTTTCTAAACTCTGGGTGCCCATAATTTCTACACGGGCAGCCTAGTAGCAGGTTTTCGTGTTCTGGTGTTAGCAGCATTTTGGAGCTTTTGCTTTGGAGATATTTTATAAGCTTTTTGGGATCTTAGATGTTTAGTTTTTGGGACTTCGCTATCTCTTCATTCCTTTGAAGGCTTTTTGGATATATGCCGTTCTATTTGGAGTTGTGATTCCATGTATTATGTACTCTGATGTTGTAACATATATTATTATGATGTTGGATCTAGGATGTAATGCATGATATTCATTTTACTTCCGCTGTTTTATACTCATCTAAGGTTGTGATAAGCTCCATCCGACTGGCGTTTGATGTTTGACTTTGGCAGTCGAATACAAGTGAAGTATTTATGGTCAATTTTCAAACATTGGATTTCGTACCGTGACAAAGTTGTATCAGAGCTAAAGGTTGAGTAAGAACTTTAGCTACAGAGTATAACACATTAGATGGCTCATTAGAGTTAGGGTGAAGTACACCCTAAATGAGTATAACTGAGACCCAAACTCCCTATTTTCTTAGTCTATTTCTTTTAACTGTTGATATTCCATAAGATATCTCGTCCGTATATCTAAATCAATTTTCTTACTAATTACAGATAGTAAGAATGAGCAGACGAAGTGGAAGAGTGTGACGACCGCCCATGACTCCCGCACCAAAACAAGGAAATAATGCGCTGAAAATGTGCCAGGCAGCATTGGGTGACCGTCAAGGGTAGAATAAAAATCGCAGAATCTATCGTACAACTCACAGCGCATGGATAAAATACAGTAGAGAAATATAATGTAGTGATGCTCCATAGAATAGAACATCATCATATAAGCATCATAGTAGTTTTATACAATCATCTCAATAAATCCATACATCAAAGCCTCACTACATAGCACTCAGAATCTATACAAATAGCGGAACACCCAGTACATATAGAAGAAAACTAATATGCAAAGCCTCCTGCTCGTCTTCGTTATCATCAGCGTAGATCTCCAAGAACAGCACCTGCCACCTGCTACCTAGTCTGCCCATCCCAACATGGATGAACAGCCCAAGGTAATAAGAGGATACATAAAACCTTGAGTCAGACAAAGTCTTAGTGAGCAGTAAATTAACTATCAAACATACCAAAAGAGCATAAGGGATAAAAGGAATAGGAACCAACCATCCCACTCCACCTCTTTCTACAGTGATAGCCCCCAGACACACACTAAGAAGAAGCAAGCATAATATAGCAGATAATTAAGGTAAAGCAACAATCACTCGAGTCAAGGTCGATGTTTTCCAAATACAAACCCCCAAGGCCTAAACCAAGATCAGATAAGCACCCAGAAAACACCGCTCTTGAGGCCGAATGATGATACAACCAAACATCCAAACATCCATGACTCTGGCTATCACTGTTATCATTGCCTTGATTTCACCGTTAGTTGATTGACCACCTGTCAAGGGCTAATGGTAACCCTGGTTCTAGACATAACTCCGCACATCGTCGCAGCCCGTGCCTAGGAATTTTCGCAACTACCCAGAGTACTAGCACGTCGTCGCAGCCCATGCTTGGAACGTCGTCGCAGCTCATTCCAACGTACTCTTGCTTTGAGCATGCTAGAACCTTCAACAACGATGAGATCTCAGCCTCCTAGTCATCCTCCTCGACGACTATTTCCATTCTAGCTCAAGCACCTCTCAAGCTAACCATTATCACCAACCCGGATCGCATCACCGAGTTATCAACATAACTTTGCACGTCGTCGCAGCCCGTGCTTGGAACGTCATCATGACCCGTCCCATCTCAACATCACGCTTTGCCTCCTCGCATCATGGCAAAGTCCATCATCATCGAATCCATCCATATGAGCTTCCACATCCGCTTCATATGCCACAGGCAGCTTTCACCATTCAAGAGCCTTTCCACTTAGCTTTTGAATCATCTTTAACCATCTTGTTCCAAATCAACTACTAGCTAACTTGAAACAATCAAATCAATCACACATCCAAACATTAAAGCATTCAAACAAGATCTAATAAGCAATATCAACTATAATGGCAATGTCGTAAATAAATGAGTATAAGTCTAACATAAATGAATCATTGTTTTTAGCATAGATCTAACAAATATAAATCATGGGTTTTGTCTCTACAACTTGGTAAATGAACTTGCATAAGTAAACATCTACATAAATGATGGATCTACATGCAGACTTAAGGAAAATGCGAGAAATCACTATCTTAAACACATAAACAAGCCACCGATCCAATATACTCCTTTGGGTCCGCGTGGGAGATAACTACCACTCATCAAATCAACCAAACACTTCCAAAAACAAAACACTTCAGATCTGGACAGTGAAGGACAAGGCTTGATCTGGCGAAATCTCGCTTGAAACGATGAAATCTAGCTTCGTTGGATGAAGATCTTCAACTTTGGCTCTTCAATCTTCAATCTTGATCTTCGATCTTGGATGGATGTTAGAACTCGATTGGAGTGGAGAAAAGGAGATGAAGAAATGTTGTAGTCGAGCACTCAAAATGGCAGCACTTCGTCGCTTCGAAAACCGGTGCCAAAAGTGAAGATATGGACGTATATTTATAGGCAGTTTTTTGGTCGCTCGGTATTAGGTCGCTCACGACCTAAAACATCACGACCTACGACCTAAAACATCATGACCTACGACCCAAAACATCACGTCCTAAAAACATCACTCGGTATTAGGTCGCTCACGACCTAAAATCACCACGACCTACGACCTAACGCAGACGCACATCACGATCTAACGATAACACGGGCCACACGACTTAACCGTGTGACAACCTAAAAGCTTACGACCTAACACATCACTGCGACCTAACGACTCATACGACCCATCGACCTAACTGGGTTAAGCAACCCCATGAACTATCCCTAACGCGACCCATCATCCCTGCGACCTAACATCCACGCGACCTAACAAACACAGCATTCTATCTTAGGTCGCTACTCCTATAGGTCGCTCCCCTTGACCTAACTTTACGCAACACTCTGCTTTAGGTCGCTCACCACAAGGTCGTTGGGACCCCTAACCCGCTAACTCTTAGGTCGGTCCAAACCTTAACTCGGTCAAACTCTATAAGTCGGTCATCCTATAGGTCGTAACTCGTTAGCTACCGACCTAACTTAAGTCGCTACAACTAGGTTTCTCACAGCCCCTTAAGTTGCTTGAACGACCTATCTCCCCTAGGTCGCTAATCTGCCTAACCGACCTATCTCCTTAGGTCGTTCCACCGACCTAAACTAACCTATCTTCCATACGACCTAAACTTCCTAGGTCGCTAACCCTATAGGTCGCTAGTCACCTTAAGTCGGTCATACACTTAACTCGCCAACTTCTTAACTCAGTAACTATTAGGTCGGCCAGGTCCTACGAGTCATTAACTCGGCAACTTCCTTAACTCGTAAACTACGACCTAACTACACTTAAGCCATAACTCGTCTACGACTCAACTACACACCCTATCACCATAAGTCATATACGACTTAAGCCTTAGGCCAAAATCCCACCGATCTAACTATGCACTGAGTCTCCCAAACGACTTATCACCTTAGGCCGATAACCCTTAAGTCGGCAACCACCATAAACACCTTAAGTCGTAACTTGTTGACTCGTTTACGACTTAACAAACACGACTTAGGCTATAGATGCCATAACAACTCTAACGACCTAATAATTCTACGATTTATCGACACGTAAAATACAGGTCGTTACATTCTATCCCCCTTATGAATTTCGCCCCCGAAATTCCAAACAAACAACAGCAACCAAAACTATTCCGCATGCCTACCATCCATAGCAATCAACAAACCATGCATCCAATTCTAGCCTAGCATGCAGAATTCTAAGATTAGAACAAGTTACAAATTCATGAGATGTCACGACACCTTAGGTCCATACCTCAAAGAGTTCAGGATGAGATGCCTTCATCCTCTCTTCCTCCTCCCACGTACAGTCGTTAACATCATCACTCCATTGTATCTTGAGCAACGTAATCGTCTTCTTCCTAAGCTGTTTCATATCGGTTTCAACAATACGAAGCGGCCTACGAGGTCTTCTAACAACTGGATCAACATCCAAATCTTCACAGCTATCAGCTGAAACCACTGTGCTCGAGTCGTGCACATACTTCCGTAGATAAGATACATGAAAAACATTGTGCACACCCGTCATCTTTTCCGGTAACTCCAATCTATAAGCGAGCTTTCCAATTCGCTCGATAATCGGAAATGGTCCAACAAATCTCGAAGTCAATTTCCCTTTCTTCCCGAATCTAATAACATTCTTCAGTGGAGAAATCTTCACAAAAACCATATCACCTACATCGAATTCCAAATCCTTACGACGATTATCGGCATAACTTTTCTGACGATCTTGGGCTGCCTTCATTCGTTGCCGAATGATCTCTATACAATCCGAAGTCTGTCGAATCATCTCTGGCCCAAGTATCAGCTTTTCTCCAGTTTCCAACCAACATGTCGGAGAGTAACACGGTCTTCCATACAATGCTTCATATGGTGCCATACCAATACTCGACTGATAACTGTTATTATAAGCAAACTCCACCAAATGAAGGTGATCTTCCCATAATCCTCCGAAGTCCAAAACACATTCTCTCAAAAGATCTTCCAAAACTCGGTTGACTCTCTCAGTCTGACCATCTGTTTGGGGATGATAAGCTGTACTCAAACACAACTCGGTTCCCAAAACTTCCTGGAAGCTCTTCAAAAATCTACTAGTGAACAATGGGTCTCGATCGCTCACTATACTCTTCGGAATACCATGGAATCGAACTATCCACTTAACATAAAGCTCAGCCAACTTCGATGCAGTCCTAGTCGATTGAACAGGAATGAACCTTTCACTCTTAGTCAAACGATCTACGATGACCCAAATCCCTTCATTCCCTGTCCTGGTTCTAGGTAGACCATCGATAAAATCCATCGACACCTGTTCCCACTTCCATGTAGGAACCTCTAATGGCTGAAGTAATCCACTGGGCTTCTTTTGCTCAGCTTTCACCAACTGGCAGTTCATACACTTGGAAATAAAACTTCCAACATCCTTCTTCATGCCTTCCCAGTAATAAGTTCTCTTCATGTCCCGATACAACTTATTTCCACCTGGATGAATCGTCAACTTCGAGTGATGACTTTCCCTCAGAACTTCATCTCTCAATCCATCTATATCGGGAACAACTAGTCGTCCTTGCTTTCAAAGCCAACCCTCTCGATCGACCTCGAATCCTTTATCCTTCTCTGGTTCCAATCCAGATTCCAAATCACGAACAATCTTGACAAGCTTATCGTCTCGCTTTTGGCCCTCGCCAATTCTTTCTATAAGAGTAGGCCTTATCGATAAGTTTGCCAACATCTTAGGTTCCAATTCACATCTAGGTCTGTAGTCAAATCCAGCTAAATACTCTAGACTCTTCCATTCTGAAAACATGGCTCCCAATCCTGCATGTCTTCGACTCAACGCATCTGCCACTGCGTTGCCTTTTCTCGGAGTATAGGCTATACCGAAGTCATACGATGCTAAAAACTCTAGCCACCGTTGCTGTCGAAGATTCAAATCCTTTTGGGAGAACAGATACTTCAACGACTTATGATCTGTAAACGACTCGAATCTAACTCCCAATAGATAATGTCTCCACATCTTCAAAGCAAAAACAATCGCCGCTAACTCCAAATCATGAGTCGGGTAATTCCTTTCATGCGGCTTCAGTTGTCGACTAGCATACGCAACAACTTTATCCTTCTGCATGAGCACTGCTCCAAGTCCAGTACCACATGCATCGGTGTAAACCACCATCTCATCATTCCCACTTGGAATAGTCAAAACAGGAGCACTCGTCAGTCGCTCTTTTAGGATTACGAAAGCTTGCTCACACTTATCATCCCAGCTGAACACTTGGTTCTTTTTCGTCAATCCTGTTAAGGGTGCAGCTATCTTGGAAAAGTCTTTGATAAACCGTCGATAATATCCTGCTAATCCAAGAAAACTTCTCACATCAGATGCATTCTTAGGTTTAACCCAATCCTGGATTGCTGCCACCTTAGCGGGATCAACCGCTATTCCATTTCCAGAGATAACATGGCCTAAGAACCTCACTTCACTCTTCCAGAAGTGACACTTCGAAAACTTAGCCTTCAGCTGATATTTCCGTAAGATTTCCAAAACAATCCTCAAGTGCGTCTTGTGCTCTTCTTAAGTTCTGGAATAAATCAGAATATCATCCACGAACACAAGCACGAACTTATTCAACTGATCTCTGAACACTCGATTCATAAGATCCACAAAATATGCTGGTGCATTGGTCAATCCAAACGGCATTACCAGCCACTCATAAAATCCGGATGGTGTCCTAAAAGCAGTCTTCGGAACACTATCCTTAGCCACTCTCAACTGGTGAAATCCCGTTGCCAAATCCATCTGAGAAAACACCTTAGCCTCGTGGAGCTGATCAAACAAGTCATCTATTCTCGGCAATGGATACTTGTTCTTCTTAGTCACCTTATTCAGCTCACGATAATCCAGACACAACCTCAACGACCCATCCGCTTTGGTTGCGAACACAACTGGTGCCCCCCATTCGGACACACTACGCCGAATGAATCCTTTCCGTAAAAGGTCATCAACTTGCACCTTCAACTCTTGCTGCTCCCTAGGCGCCATCCGCCTAAGAGGCATCACAACAGGTCTGGCTCCCTCAACTAGATCGATACGAAACTCGATCTCCCTATGCGGTAACCCTTTGACTTCGTCAAAGACATCCTCAAATCCATTCACAATAGGCACCGATGACAGTCCATCCCGTGGAACAACCAGCGAATACATGAAGCTCATGAAGACGCCTTCCTCATGCTTACATCGTATCACAACCTTTCGCCCTTCCACATTCCCGACTGTCACCTCCAGCCTCTCACAATCAATCCTTGCCGCATACTTCCTAAGCCAGTCCATACCCAAAATAATTTCGAACCCCGCAAAGTTCAGAACAAAGCAATCACAAACAAACGAGCAATCATGACTCGACACAACTAGACCACGGCATATCATACACAAACATGACGAACCCCCAACTGGATTAGTCATGACCAATGGCCTATCAACAATATCCAGTTCCAAACCTAACCGGCCTACCAAATCATCACAAACAAAAGAATGCGACGCTCTAGTATCAAACAACACTCTAACTGGAACACCACAAATGGAAAGAGTACCTTGAACCACCACACTCTTCCCTTTCTCTTCAGCAGTAGGAGCTTTTGAAGATGACGGCACAGCTCCCAAAGCATAAGCTTGCACAATCTGCCTATCCCTCCTTGGTTCCGGACAATCCCTCCTGAAATGCCCTGGCTTGTCATAGTTGTGGCATTTCGCCGGTGCCCTTGGATTCTTACAATTCTTGGAAAGATGGCCCTTCTGCTGGCAATTATAGCAGGTCACTTCGCCCTTCAGTTTCTTCTGGCCATTCTTTCCCTTCAGTTGCTGCTGCTTCCTCTTCTTGTTTCCACCTTGCTGCGGTTTAGACTCCTCCTTGGTTACAGCAACAACATAACTTTCTTTAGGAAACAAACTCTCATGCCTAAGAGCTTTCTCCACAAGCTTCTCAAACGGATCGTCCAAGTGATCCACCAACTGCCTCCCAAGATAAGCATCCAAACCGGTCACAAACTTCTCATTCTTCTGATAGGGAGAATCAATATACGATATGGCATACTTGGACAAAGCTTCAAACTCGGAAACATACTCAAGAACGGACCTCCCACCTTGCTTGAGCTCTACAAACATCTTGAACAAAACAGACTTTTGAGCCGTAGAGATGAACTTAGCTTCAAATCTAACTTGGAATTGCTCCCAAGTAATCTCTTCTTCTGGTGTATCGATGGTGATAGAATTCCACCAATCAGCGGCTCTTCCCTGAAGCTGTCTCGATGCAAGCTTCCTCTTAGTTGCATCCTCAATCCCTAAATCACCAAAGATCCTTCGACATGCATCTATCCATCTCTGCACTTCAATAGTTGATTCCGTTCCCGAGAAAACTTTTCCTCCAAGAGAAGTATAGTCCTTGCAAAGCTTAGCAAAATCCACCGGTCTTGGAGCTTGGACTTGAACTCCAACATCCACTGAAGGTCCTGAAGCTGGTACCCTTCTCATGATCGAAGTCATCATAGCTTCGAACATCGCAGCATAATCCACAGCTTCCCTAGCAGCACGGCTTTCCCTCGCAGCTTGTCTCTCGCTTCGACTCATCCTTAATATCTACAAAAAGGAATGATTAGAACACCTTAAGAAACAACTGGATAAGGAGTTCAAATCCATCTAAACTACTATATTATATATAGTAATCATCCATCAAAATACAATTACGTCTCTCATACGTAATTACGTCAGCGAGCGTTGGCTAAAATCGATTAACCAAAGCTCTGATACCAAATGTGACGACCGCCCATGACTCCCGCACCAAAACAAGGAAATAATGCGCTGAAAATGTGCCAGGAAGCCATGGGTGACCGTCAAGGGTGGAATAAAAATAGCAGAATCTATCGTACAACTCACAGCGCATGGATAAAATACAATAGAGAAATATAATGTAGTGAAGCTCCATAGAATAGAACATCATCATATAAGCATCATAGTAGTTTTATACAATCATCTCAATAAATCCATACATCAAAGCCTCACTACATAGCACTCAGAATCTATACAAACAGCAGAACACCCAGTACATATAGAAGAAAACTAATATGCAAAGCCTCCTGCTCGTCTTCGTCATCATCAGCATAGATCTCCAAGAACAGCACCTGCCACCTGCTACCTAGTCTGCCCATCCCAACAGGGATGAACAGCCCAAGGTAATAAGAGGATACATAAAACCTTGAGTCAGGCAAAGTCTTAGTGAGAGGTAAATTAACTATCAAACATACCAAAAGAGCATAAGGGATAATAGGAATAGGAACCAACCATCCCACTCCACCTCTTTCTACAGTGATAGCCCCCAGACACACACTAAGAAGAAGCAAGCATAATATAGCAGATAATTAAGGTAAAGCAATAATCACTCGAGTCAAGGTCGATGTTTTCCAAATACAAACCCCCAAGGCCTAAACCAAGATCAGATAAGCACCCAGAAAACACCGCTCTTGAGGCCGAATGATGATACAACCAAACATCCAAACATCCATGACTCTGGCTATCACTGTTATCATTGCCTTGATTTCACCGTTAGTTGAATGACCACCTGTCAAGGGCTAATGGTAACCCCGGTTCTAGACATAACTCTGCACGTCGTCGCAGCCCGTGCCTAGGAATTTTTGCAACTACCCAGAGTACTAGCACGTCGTCGCAGCCCGTGCTTGGAACGTCGTCGCAGCCCGTTCCAACGTACTCTTGCTTTGAGCATGCTAGAAACTTCAACAACGATGAGATCTCAGCCTCCTAGTCATCCTCCTCGACGACTATTTCCATTCTAGCTCAAGCACCTCTCAAGCTAACCATTATCACCAACCCGGATCGCATCACCGAGTTATCAACATAACTTTGCACGTCGTCGCAGCCCGTGCTTGGAACGTCATCATGACCCGTCCCATCTCAACATCACGCTTTGCCTCCTCGCATCATGGCAAAGTCCATCATCATCAAATCCATCCATATGAGCTTCCACATCCGCTTCATATGCCACAGGCAGCTTTCACCATTCAAGAGCCTTTCCACTTAGCTTTTGAATCATCTTTAACCATCTTGTTCCAAATCAACTACTAACTAACTTGAAACAATCAAATCAATCACACATCCAAACATTCAAGCATTCAAACAAGATCTAATAAGCAATATCAACTATAATGGCAATGTCGTAAATAAATGAGTATAAGTCTAACATAAATGAATCATGGTTTTTAGCATAGATCTAACAAATATAAATCATGGGTTTTGTCTCTACAACTTGGTAAATGAACTTGCATAAGTAAACATCTTCATAAATGATGGATCTACATGCAGACTTAAGGAAAATGCGAGAAATCACTATCTTAAACACATAAACAAGCCACCGATCCAATATACTCCTTTGGGTCCGCGTGCGAGATAGCTACCACTCACCAAATCAACCAAACACTTCCAAAAACAAAACACTTCAGATCTGGACAGCGAAGAACAAGGCTTGATCTGGCGAAATCTCGCTTGAAACGATGAAATCTAGCTTCGTTGGATGAAGATCTTCAACTTTGGCTCTTCAATCTTCAATCTTGATCTTCGATCTTGGATGAATGTTAGAACTCGATTGGAATGGAGAAAAGGAGATGAAGAAATGTTGTAGTCGAGCACTCAAAATGGTAGCACTTCGTCGCTTCGAAAACCGGTGCCAAAAAGTGAAGATATGGACGTATATTTATAGGCAGTTTTTAGGTCGCTCGGTATTAGGTCGCTCACGACCTAAAACATCACGACCTACGACCTAAAACATCACGACCTACGACCTAAAACATCACGTCCTAAAAACATCACTCGGTATTAGGTCGCTCACGACCTAAAAACACCACGACCTACGACCTAACGCAGACGCACATCACGATCTAACGATAACACGGGCCACACGACTTAACCGTGTGACAACCTAAAAGCTTACGACCTAACACATCTCTGCGACCTAACGACTCATATGACCCATCGACCTAACTGGGTTAAGCAACCCCATGACCTATCCCTCACACGACCCATCATCCCTGCGACCTAACATCCACGCGACCTAACAAACACAGCTTTCTATCTTAGGTCGCTACTCCTATAGGTCGCTCCCCTTGACCTAACTTTACGCAACACTCTGCTTTAGGTCGCTCACCATAAGGTCGTTGGGACCCCTAACCCGCTAACTCTTAGGTCGGTCCAAACCTTAACTCGGTCAGACTCTATAAGTCGGTCATCCTATAGGTCGTAACTCGTTAGCTACCGACCTAACTTAAGTCGCTACTACTAGGTTTCTCATAGCCCCTTAAGTTGCTTGAACGACCTATCTCCCCTAGGTCGCTAATCTGCCTAACCGACCTATCTCCTTAGGTCGTTCCACCGACCTAAACTAACCTATCTTCCATACGACCTAAACTTCCTAGGTCGCTAACCCTATAGGTCGCTAGTCACCTTAAGTCGTCATACCCTTAACTCGCCAACTTCTTAACTCGGTAACTATTAGGTCGGCCAGGTCCTACGAGTCATTAACTCGGCAACTTCCTTAACTCGTAAACTACGACCTAACTACACTTAATCCATAACTCGTCTACAACTCAACTACACACCCTATCACCATAAGTCGTATACGACTTAAGCCTTAGGCCAAAATCCCACCGACCTAACTATGCACTGAGTCGCCAAAACGACTTATCACCTTAGGCCGATAACTCTTAAGTCGGCAACCACCATAAACACCTTAAGTCGTAACTTGTTGACTCGTTTACGACTTAACAAACACGACTTAGGCTATAGATGCCATAACAACTCTAACGACCTAATAATTCTACGATTTATCGACACGTAAAATACGGGTCGTTACAAAGAGCTAGGGGTCAAGGCAATGTCACAACACCTAACCAAGATCCCCCAACAACAGTAGCAGTAGTGCCTATTCAGCAGCAGGCGAATCTGGCGGATTTACATAAGAATTTCTGAAAGCTTGGTGGTAAGCCGTTTACAAGCAAGGAGTCAATTATTGAGGCCCAAACATGGATCAGATCATGTGAGAAAATCTTTAAAGGGCATAAACTACAAGACGATCAGATGCGACTTATAGCTACTTGGCAACTTCAGGAAGAAGCCTCAGCATGGTGGGAGACAGTTATTATAGATAAGCCAGAAGATGAGTTCACTTGGGAGAAATTCAAAGAAGTATTTGAGAAGCACTATCTGCCATCAGCTGGTATTTCTCGAATGTACTAGGAATTCAAGGACTTAAAGCAGGAGAGTTTGTCATTCAAGGAGTATCTAAAAAATTCAATGAATTGTCTCGATTCGGTCCAGAATTGGTGAACACACCTTTAAAGAAGAACGAAAGATTCATTCGTGGGATGAATAAGAAGTTCCACGAAAGGATGACTGGCCACGTCAAAGAATCCTTTTCAGATTTGGTTGATATGGGGTACAGATATGCTACACTTGATACGCAAGAAGCCTCGGTGGAGAAAGGAAATTCGAGCAATCAAAATTGGAAGAAGAGGAAATTTGGAGGCAAGAAACCATGGCAGGGTAAGGAGAAAAAGAGGGGCAATCAGGAAAGCACAGCAGAGAATGTCACTTGTTATAATTGCTTGGAGAAGGGCCATTATTCTAGCAGATGTACGAAGCCTATGAAACACGCAAATCAATCCGTTCAAGCAAAGCCCAGGAAATGTTATTATTGTCAGAAAGTGGGACATGAAGTTAAAGACCGCCCAACCATGAAGCAAGCTCAGACAGCCAAGGTGTAAACAGTCAAAGACCAACCTGCATCTTCCAATGCAGAAAAGGGGAAAGGAGTTCTGGAAGGTAATCTCATTATTCTTGATTGCATTGTTAGAGTTCTTTTTGACACAGGTGCTACACACAGTTTTATCTCTCAATAAGCTATTAATGAATTGAATCTTGAACCTGATTTCGTTAATGAGCCTATATGCGTAAATAATCCAGTTGGAGGTCCCGCGAACCTCTGTCTTTGATGTAGAGATGTTCCTATCTCAAACTCTCATTACCAATTCACTATTGGTCTTTTTTCTTGATTTTAACGAGTTTGAAGTCTTACTCGGAATGGATTGGCTAGCAAAATACGAAGCCAAATTGGATTGCAACAATCGATTGATTTCGACTAAAACTGAATTTGGAGATTTCATCGAGATTTCTTGTGAGGACCCTAGTCCTAAAAGAGAAGGGTTGATGTATAATTTAGGTTATCCCGAACCCAGTCTGGAATCCATACCCATTGTTAGAGATTTTTTGGACATGTTCGGAGAAGTGAAATCTTTACCTCCACATCGAGAAATAGAATTCAGAATTGACCTAGTACCCAATGCTCATCCTGTCGTCCACGCAAGTCGCAGGATGGCACCCAGTGAAAGGGTCGAATTAGTCGAGCAAAACAAGGATCTACAAGCAAAAGGGTTGATTCGACCCTGTGTTTCCAAATGGGGCTCAGCCGTCATGTTCATTGCTAAATCAGATGGATCTTTGAGGTTGTGTGTAGATTACCGCGATCTCAATAAGAAGACTCTCAAGAATAAATTCCCACTCTCCAGAATAGATGATTTATTTGATCAATTGCACGGCGCTTGTTTCTTTTCGAAGATGGATCTAGCCCAAGGACTCCATCAACTACGAATCGCCGAAGATTGTGTTCATTTGACCGCTTTCAGAGGTCCTAATATGTTCTACGAATGGTTAGTCATGCCTTTCGGGATAACTAATGCTCCAGCATATTTCGTAGATCTTATGACTCGTGTGTTTTGGGATGTATTGAATAAATTTGTGCTCGTATTCATTGATGATATTTTGTTCTATTCCAAGACCGAAGAGGAGCATGCCGAACACCTTAGAATTATTTTGGAGATATTAAGGAGAAATATTCTATTCACGAAATTTTCCAAATGCCATTTTTGGGTCAAAGAAGTTAAATTTATAGGCCACATTCTTAGTGAAGAAGGAATTTCAGTTGATCCTAGTAAAATTTCCGCTATTCTTGATTGGAGAAAACCCACTACCCCAAAGGAAGTTCGTAGCTTTTTGGGTTTAGCAGGTTATTATCGAAAGTTTGTTCATGATTTTTCTAAAATAGCTAGTCCATTGACTAAGCTAACGATGAAGAATACAAAGTTTACTTGGACTCCAAAATGTGAAGAAGCTTTTCAAGAGTTGAAGAAAAGATTAACCACCGCTCATGTTCTTGGTATTGTCAACGGGAACCAGGGATTATCTATTTATACCGACGCTTGCGCTGATGGTTTGGGTGCGGTATTAATGTAGAATGGGAAGGTAATTGCCTACGCGAGTAGACAATTACGTCTTCACGAAATAAATTATCCGACCCATGATTTGGAGCTTCTAGCTGTTATCTTCGCTTTAAAAATATGGCGACATTATCTTCTGGGTAAGAATCTTTTCAGCTTTCTTAACAATCTATGAATTTTATTTAACTTAACTTAAACAGTATACTTATTGAATTCTCTTTCTTAGGTGAAAAATTCGAATTATTCGCCGACCACAAATCTTTGAAATATCTCTTCACCCAGAAAGATTTAAATCTGCGACAACAACGTTGGTTGGAATTTCTGGCATCTTATGACCTAGATATTCTATATACCCCCGGTAAAGCCAATGTAGTTGCTGATGCTTTAAGTAGGAAGCATGCTACTCTAGGTCATCATGTTGTCACTCCTACCCTCATTGAGAAAATCTCCAGTAAGCAAAATGAAGACAAATTTCTTCGAGATATTTATGGGAGTATTCTTCGAGGCAAAGATACTAGTTTTGAAACCAATCATAGTGGAGTTATTACGCTGAAAGGCAGGTTATGTGCGCCAGATATCCCTGATCTAAAGCGTGAAGTTTTATATGAATGTCACAAGTCTAAATTCACCATCCATCCAGGAGTTAACAAAATGTATCGTGATATCAAAAGAACTTTCTGGTGGAAGACGATGAAAAGGGACATAGCTATTTATGTGAGTCGCTGTGCTACTTGCCAACAAATCAAAAGCGACCAAAAGAAAATAGCGGGTTTACTTCAGCCTTTAGAGGTACCCAAGTGGAAATGGGACCAAGTATCGATGGATTTCATCGATGGTTTGCCTCGTACTCGAAAAGGCAATGAAGCAATTTGGGTCATTGTTGACCGTTTGACTAAGACAGTCCACTTCTTGCCAGTGAAGTCTTCCCGCACAGCTGCAAATCTAGCTGAATTATATGTGAAAGAAATTGTCCGTCTCCATGGTATCCCCAGCAGCATAGTGAGTGATCGCGATTCGATCTTCACTAGTAGATTTTGGGAGGCATTTCAAGACGCATTGGGAACAAAACTGAATTTCAGCACTGCTTATCACCCACAATGTAATGGACAGAATGAAAGGATAAATTGAATTCTAGAAGACCTATTGCATGCTTGCATTCTTGATTTCGGTGGTTCTTGGGAGGACCATTTGCATCTGGTTGAGTTCTCTTATAATAATAGCTATCAGGCCAGTATAGGGATGGCTCCTTTTGAGGCTTTATGTGGTCGTCCATGTCGATCACCCGCATGCTGGATCGAGACTGGTGATAGATTTGTTCTTGGACCGGATATGATTAAAGAAGCCACTGAAAAAGTTGATTTTATTCGGAAGAGGTTATTAACTGCTCAAAGCCGTCAGAAGAGTTATTATGATCGTAGGCGAAGAGATTTGGAATTTCAAGTTGGAGATTCTGTATTTCTTAAAGTATCTCCAATGCAAGGAGTACTAAAATTCGGGAAAACTGGAAAGCTAGCACGGCGATATATTGGTCCTTTTTCTATTCTGGAGAGGATAGTTTCTTTAGCCTATTGGGTACAGTTGCCTAGCGGCTTGTCTAGCGTGCATGATGTGTTCCACATTTCTAGTCTTCAGAAGTATGTGCATGATCCAAATAGTATTAAAAGCTGCTCAGCAGGACCTTGAGATCACTCCCAACTTGGCAGTAAAAAGAGAACAGATAAAGATCGTTGATCATGGTGAAAAGCGATTGAGAAACAAAGTGGTGAAGCTGGTTAAAGTTCAATGGAGTGGCGATCCAAAGGATTGCACTGGGGAAACTGAAGATAATATGCAGAAATCATATCGCGACTACAGAGTGGATATCTCGGCTTAAACTGGTAATCCATTTCCTCATTCTTTCTGAATTCATATATTCTTTGTTTGCTTTTCTCTCTTTTTCAATTTCGAGGACCAAATTTTCTTAAGGGGAATATTCTTAACATCCCAAAATTTATGAATTTAAAATTTGGTAACTTAATTGAACTTTTGAATTTAATTTCAAAATTTTCAAAAGAAATATAATATTATTAATAATAAATATTACAAGAGATATCGATTTAAATCGATATTGGTAGTTTAAGCTTTATGTAAATAATAATAATAATAAGTAAAGAAATAATATATAACAAACAAGATTTGTGTTAAACCATAAAATAAAATGTATATATGTAAAGTTATATGTCAATATAGGTACATTAGACAAGTTGATATATGTGAATTTTGTGTATGAAAAATAATAAAAACAAAATGTATGAGAGAAGAAAAAAAAAGTATGTAGACCATAAGAAGAAAATATAAATATGTATAGATAAAAACCAAAAGATGTACGTACAAAGCTTAATTTAATATGCATGTAGACAAGGATGGAAGCATGGGCATTAAATGCCATCACCTCTAGCTCAAAGTAAAAATCATCTCAGCCGAAATTATGTTTGGTTTAGTCAACAAACAAAAATAAAAAAAGTCCGATCAAAAGAAAAAGCAGTACCAGGTAACACCTACCTATACAAGTTGCCTTCTTCATTTATACACATCCAAACTCATTTTAGTTCGTTCAAAAGAAAAAATATAGTAAAATCGGGAAGAAACAAAGAACATTATTTTATAAATTCAAACTCAGT
The DNA here is from genome assembly GCA_030765085.1 of Allium cepa. Classification (NCBI taxonomy): domain Eukaryota; kingdom Viridiplantae; phylum Streptophyta; class Magnoliopsida; order Asparagales; family Amaryllidaceae; genus Allium; species Allium cepa. The sequence goes on along the minus strand of CM060938.1, from coordinate 905,635,938 downwards.
TTATACAACAAAAACAAGAGCAGGGAAAGCAAGATCAGACTGGAAAATTCTCAAACCTGAGAGACAAACTCAGAAGAATTCAAACAAGGTTCTCTGTTCAAATATTTACATGTGAGTGAACTTATTTCTTTAAACTAAAATCTAAGTATTTAGTTCGTGAAATCTTGTGTTGTTGTATATGGAAAAAAATTTGTTATGTAGGTTCTTTTGTGATTCTGGAAAGTATTATATGATATGTTCTCTTATACTTTTGTTTAAGAGCAGAGTAAATGGAATAAAAAAATTTAAGTAAACTTCATACAATCCTTTTTAGCTTAGGATTTCAAAATAAAACAAGTTTGTTTAAACTCGAAACGTAGTTTAAAATTTGTTTCAAGATTGATCATGAAGGGTTTTTTTCTGTAACCAAAGCTTTATAGTAAAAACAAAATCTTATGACAAATTCATGTGTCTTTGATGCAGCTAGGGCCAGAGAAGGAATCATGCATTCATTAATTTCTGAAAATACGAGTGTATGGTGTAGTTTGATGAGTCGGCCACGACTCAATGAAAGCTTGAGTCGGTTACGAGCTAAGGAAGGATGGCCGCGACCTAAGGAAAGACTGAAGGAAGAGATAATTGGATACAAAGAGGAAGGGTGCCGAGTTAACAAGTTACGACTCATGATGAGTCGTCCTAACTTGAGTCGTGAACGAGTCAACTTGAGTCGTGAACGAGTCAGGGAAGTTATGAGTCGTTTCCGAGTTAAACAGCTATCAGAAGGAGGCTGGGACGAGTCAAAGAGCCACGACCTAGTTGAGTCGGCTGGAGGTAACTCGCTTGAAGAAGATATGCCGAAGGGAGGCTTGAGTCGTTGGAAAGGATGTGCCGTAAGGAAGAGCTTAAGTCGTTGGAAGCATGCTGATTTGTTGAGTCGGTGGCACCATGAGTCGTGACTCATGTGAGTCGTGAGTCGCCTGGTAAGTTGAGTCGTTATGTGTTATTTCTTGAGTCGGATGTGATGAGGCGGTCCTGTTGAGTCGCAAGTTGTATTGAGTCGTGAACCGTTAGTATGTCTTTGAGTCGTGTATTGTTGGCATGTAGTGTATTTCCTTGAGTCGCATGGTATGTTGTGTCGTGTATGTTTATTAAGTCTTGTGTCATGAGTCGTTTATAAACTGAGTCGTTATTTGTTTCTTGAGTCGGAGGTGTGGTAATAAGGCGGGGTTGTTGAGTCGTTTGTAGAGATGTGTTGTGTCACCTGTTAAAATCTTGAGTCGCTGATGATGAGTCGTTGATAGTGCTGATGAGTCGTGTGTCGTGTCACATGTTGAGTCGGTCACGACTCATGGGTTGTAACTTCTATAAATACGCGTGTGTTGTACAATTTGAGTTAGTTGAATATTGAATAAAATTTCCTTTTGTTAGCTTTGTGCTTTCATACCAATTGGTAGTTGAGTGTGATCTCCTATCTCCTCTTTCGGATAATCGAGTGCGCTCGATTCAACGATTGTAGAAGCCGATTCACGGAATCTAGTGCGCTAGATCAACGTACGAAGAATCGTAGATCTTTGTTTCTCGGTATCGTGCGCGATCAACGAGACGAAGATAGCTAAAATCCGGTATCTTTGATCAACGGATTTGGGCCTTGCAGTATTTTCAACTCACCGATTGCTACATTCATCGATTGAAGTTTATTTTCGAATTATCCGCTGCGTCATTATTGGTATCAGAGCCATACTTAGCCAATCATAGCTAAGTTGATTCTTGGAGCCTAATTTTTGAAGTTTGAAGTTGTTCATCGTGTTCATATTGAAGTTGCATCAAGTTGGGAGTGTTTGATCCATTGCTTTTTGGATCAAAGTGAGCAAAGGAGTTTGAATTTGAAGAAGGCCGTGTATACTTGGGAAGTAGCCGAGCCTTGTAGAGAGATTGAGCCGTGCCTTGTTGTTTGCATTGAAGTGTTGTAGTAGGTGGCCGAGACAAGTTCCAACCGAGTCAAGCTGAGCCGTGAAGTGTCAAGACCGAGATAGGTGGGAGCCGACCTACTTGAGTCGTTAACTCGTTGCCGAGTTAGTGTGAGCCGAGACAAGCTAGCCGACTTAACTATTGAGCCGAGTTAGGGTTAAGCCGTATAAAACCTTGCCGAGTTAAATGATAAGCCATGACTTGCTTATTGTATTGAGAGGGATCTTGTGTCAATTTGTTGAAGTGTTTGTGAAATTTTCAACCATGCCACCAAGGAGAGCTAATCGTCATCAAAACGTTGAAGCTTTGTATCGTAGAGAAGAAGCTGAACTTATGGAACAACATATTAATGATAAATTCGATGAAGGCATTGGTAAATTAGAGAAATTGATGATTGATATGAGTCAGAATCGAAGGAGAATGTCACCTGAATCAAATCGTGGGAATAGCAGAGTTTCATCACATTCTGAACGGGAGAGAAGAGAAAGTCAAGAGCATAGAAGTGTTGACAATCGAAGTAGGAGGAATGTTGATGATCATGATAGGAGAGATGTGGGTAGTAGGAGTGGTGTTAGAGATGTTGGAGAACGGGATCGACAACGCTATACATCAGACTTTGAGGATGGGTTTGACGGAGAGAGAGGAAGTGTTTATTACAGAGATAGAGATCTGGGACAACGTCAGTATCGGGTTATTGATGATGATCGACGTTGGGAATCGGGAATGAAAATGGAGATTCCGGAGTTTAAAGGCGGAATGGTTGCTGAGGAGTTTCTTGATTGGTTGTCTAATGTGGAGGAGATCTTTGATTTCAAGGAGGTGCCGGAGAATAGAAGGGTGAAGTTAGTTGCTACAAGGCTGAGGGGGAGAGCATTGGCAAGGTGGCAGCAAACTAAACTTACTCGTGAACGGATGGGGAAGTCAAAGATAGAATCTTGGGAGAAGATGAAAAAGTTGATGAGATCTACTTTCTTACCTTACAACTACCAGTCACTTATGTACCAGAGGTTGAAGAATCTGAGGCAGGGGACGAAGTCTGTTAGTGATTATGCTGATGAATTTTACCAACTCATTGCCAGAAACGATATTATGGAGACTGAAGAACAGCTGACTGCTAGATTCATTGGGGGATTGAGAATGCAGATCCAGGATATGGTTAATATGTTTGATCCTAGATCCGTTGCAGAGGCACATCAAAAAGCGTTAGCTTGGGAGAAACAAGGAAGGCGTGGAGGTGGTGTGTTTACTAATTCCAACAATCCAGTGAAGGGTGCCGGTGGAAGTTCTAGTGTTCCTAAACCTGTTACAAAACCAGTGGTGAAGGAGGTTGAGAAGGCGAAGGTTAGCAGTGGGTTCAAATGTTATAACTGTCAGGAGTTGGGTCATAAAAGCAATGAATGTCCGAAGCCGAAGAAGAGAACCATGGTTGCAGAAGTAGAAAAGGATGATGGTGAGGAGGCAGAATGTTCAAACACACTTTATGTTGAGGAGGAAGAAGAAGTGTCGGGAGATGAAGGTTGTAATCTTATGATGAGGAGAAGTTGTTTGACACCAAAGCAAGAGGAGGATTGTAGTTGGCTGAGAAGCAATATTTTTCAATCGACATGCACTATTCTAGGGAAAGTCTGCAAGTTCGTTATTGACGCGGGAAGTTGTGATAATATTATTTCTACAGAGGCTGTGAGGAAGTTGAACTTGAAGACCGAGAAGCATCCTAAACCATACAAGCTAGCATGGTTGAGGAAGGGAGGTGAAGTGAAAGTATGTCAAAGAGCCTGTGTTAATTTTTCGATTGGGAAGAAGTACAAGGATGAAATTTGGTGTGATGTCGTAGATATGGATGTTTGTCACTTATTGTTGGGCAGACCATGGCAGTTTGATAGAGCAGTTCAACATGACGGTCGTGCCAATAGTTACAGTTTCATGTTCGAGGGTACTAAAATCACTTTGGTTCCTAAGAAACAGCAACAGAAGGAGAGCAAGCTGGAGGAGATTGAAGAATTGAAAACTCTGTTGACTTTGAAGGAGTTTGTTAAAGAAGTTGAAGAAGAACCTGAAGTATTTTTGTTGATTGGAAGAGAGAGTAGTGAAGAAGTTGAAATCCCGGAAGAAGCAAAGCCAGTTTTGAAAGAGTTTGAAGATGTATTTCCAGAGGAGTTACCGAAGGAGTTACCGCCACTTAGAGACATTCAACATCAGATTGATCTTGTTCCAGGAGCAGTGTTACCACACCGACCACATTACAGAATGAGTCCGAAGGAACATGAGGAGTTACGAAGGCAGGTGGAAGAGTTGCTTGAACAGGGACGTATTCAGGAAAGTTTGAGTCCATGTGCTGTGCCTGCATTGTTAGTACCAAAGAAGGACGGAACTTGGAGGATGTGCACTGATAGTAGAGCTTTGAATAAGATCACTGTTCGCTATAGATTTCCTATGCCGAGGTTAGATGATTTGTTGGATCAGTTGAGTGGGGCAACTATATTCTCGAAGATTGATTTGAAGAGTGGTTATCATCAGATTCGAATCAGACCTGGAGACGAATGGAAGACAGCTTTCAAGACAAGAGAGGGGTTGTACGAATGGTTGGTTATGCCATTTGGTTTGTCAAATGCACCTAGTACATTCATGCGGGTGATGAATCAAATCTTTAGACCATTCATTGGGCAGTTCGTTGTGGTGTACTTCGATGAGATTCTGATTTACAGCAGGAATACGGAGGAGCATATTTTACATTTGAGGGAAGTGTTGCTTATTCTTCGTGAAGAACAATTTTATGCTGCTACAAAGAAATGTGTGTTCATGGCGCACAGTGTTTTATTTCTGGGTTATGTTGTTTCAGGGGAAGGTATTCAAGTTGACCAGAGTAAAGTTGAGGCAGTCAGGAATTGGCCACAGCCAAAAACAATTACAGAAGTGAGAAGTTTTCATGGGCTAGCGTCATTCTACCGAAGATTCATTCCACACTTCAGTAGCGTGATGGCTCCAGTGACTGATTGCATGAAAGGTAAACAATTTGTGTGGTCAGAGGAAGCGGGGGATGCCTTTGAGAAGATCAAGGAATTGTTGACGTCTGCACCAATTCTTGTTTTACCTAATTTTCAGTTGTTGTTTGAATTACACACTGATGCTTCGAAGGTTGGTATTGGAGGAGTTCTGAGTCAGAATGGGAAGCCAGTTGCTTATTTCAGCGAAAAGTTGTCAGGGGCAAAGATGAGATATAGTACATATGACGTTGAATTTTATGCTGTAGTGCAAGCTGTCAAGCATTGGAGGCATTATCTGTTTCAGAAGGAATTTGTTCTTTACACAGATCACGAAGCACTGAAGCATTTACAGGGGCAGGATAAAATTTCAGCAAGACATGCATCATGGATTGCATATCTACAGCAGTTTACCTTTGTCGTTAAGCACAAATCAGGGGTGACGAATCGAGTAGCTGATGCTTTGAGTAGGAGGAGTCATTTATTAACGACAATGAAGGTTGAAGTGACGGGGTTTGAAATGTTGCCAGAGATGATTGAAGAAGATCCTTACTTTGTGAAATATGTTGAGAAAGTAAAGGATGGAAGTACCGATGAATTCATGTTGGTTGATGGTTTTCTGTTTAAAGGAAGTCGTTTATGTATACCAGACTGTAGTTTGAGGATGAAGATTGTGAAGGAATTGCACGAGGAAGGGCATGTGGGCCGTGATCGTACTTCGCAGTTGATTTCACAATCTTATTTTTGGCCGTCGATGAGGAAAGAGGTTGAAAGGTTCGTGGAGCGATGTCATATTTGCCAAGTTTCAAAGGGGACAGCAACGAATGCAGGGTTGTATATGCCATTACCAGTACCATCTAAGCCGTGGGTTGATATTAGCATGGATTTCGTCTTGGGTTTGCCGAGAACTCAAAGGGGAAATGATTCTATATTTGTTGTGGTGGACAGGTTTTCGAAGATGGCACACTTTGTTGCTTGCAAGAAGACGGCGGACGCTGTTCGTGTTGCTCGGTTATTTTTCAAGGAGATCTATCGACTTCATGGATTGCCAGAGTCTATTGTGTCGGATAGAGATACTCGTTTTCTGAGTCACTTTTGGTTGAGTTTGTGGAGAATGGTGGGAACGAAGTTGAATTTTAGCTGTGCTTATCATCCGCAAACAGACGGTCAGACAGAAGTTGTTAACAGGTCATTGGGAAATTTGTTGCGTTGCCTTGTACAGGATAATTTGAGAAGTTGGGACATGAAGCTATGCCAGGCAGAATTTGCTCATAATCATGCAGTAAATCATAGCACAGGATTCAGTCCATTTCAGATTGTTTATTCAAATTTACCCAGGGGACCGTTGGATTTGGCGGTAGTAACACAGTCGAAAGGAACAGTTAAACGAGCTGCTGATTTTGTTGATGAGCTGAATGAATGTCATAAAATCGTTCAGGAACGATTGGCGAAATCGAATGAGAAATATAAGAAGTTTGCAGATTCGAAACGACGAAATGTTGAATTTAAAGAAGGTGATTTAGTTTATGCTGTATTAACCAAAGATCGTTTTCCAGTGGGTGCTTACAATAAGTTGAAAGCCAGGAAAATTGGTCCAGTTGAAGTTTTGAAGAAAATTAATGAGAATGCTTATCGATTAAAGTTACCAGATGATGTTTATACGTCTGATGTTTTTAACGTTAAACATTTAATTCCATATCATGAAGGTGAGATTGTTGAGAAAGAAATTACAAATTCGAGGACGAATTTTTCTCAACCAGGGGAGGATGATGCAGCTAGGGCCAGAGAAGGAATCATGCATTCATTAATTTCTGAAAATACGAGTGTATGGTGTAGTTTGATGAGTCGGCCACGACTCAATGAAAGCTTGAGTCGGTTACGAGCTAAGGAAGGATGGCCGCGACCTAAGGAAAGACTGAAGGAAGAGATAATTGGATACAAAGAGGAAGGGTGCCGAGTTAACAAGTTACGACTCATGATGAGTCGTCCTAACTTGAGTCGTGAACGAGTCAACTTGAGTCGTGAACGAGTCAGGGAAGTTATGAGTCGTTTCCGAGTTAAACAGCTATCAGAAGGAGGCTGGGACGAGTCAAAGAGCCACGACCTAGTTGAGTCGGCTGGAGGTAACTCGCTTGAAGAAGATATGCCGAAGGGAGGCTTGAGTCGTTGGAAAGGATGTGCCGTAAGGAAGAGCTTAAGTCGTTGGAAGCATGCTGATTTGTTGAGTCGGTGGCACCATGAGTCGTGACTCATGTGAGTCGTGAGTCGCCTGGTAAGTTGAGTCGTTATGTGTTATTTCTTGAGTCGGATGTGATGAGGCGGTCCTGTTGAGTCGCAAGTTGTATTGAGTCGTGAACCGTTAGTATGTCTTTGAGTCGTGTATTGTTGGCATGTAGTGTATTTCCTTGAGTCGCATGGTATGTTGTGTCGTGTATGTTTATTAAGTCTTGTGTCATGAGTCGTTTATAAACTGAGTCGTTATTTGTTTCTTGAGTCGGAGGTGTGGTAATAAGGCGGGGTTGTTTAGTCGTTTGTAGAGATGTGTTGTGTCACCTGTTAAAATCTTGAGTCGCTGATGATGAGTCGTTGATAGTGCTGATGAGTCGTGTGTCGTGTCACATGTTGAGTCGGTCACGACTCATGGGTTGTAACTTCTATAAATACGCGTGTGTTGTACAATTTGAGTTAGTTGAATATTGAATAAAATTTCCTTTTGTTAGCTTTGTGCTTTCATACCAATTGGTAGTTGAGTGTGATCTCCTATCTCCTCTTTCGGATAATCGAGTGCGCTCGATTCAACTATTGTAGAAGCCGATTCACGGAATCTAGTGCGCTAGATCAACGTACGAAGAATCGTAGATCTTTGTTTCTCGGTATCGTGCGCGATCAACGAGGCGAAGATAGCTAAAATCCGGTATCTTTGATCAACGGATTTGGGCCTTGCAGTATTTTCAACTCACCGATTGCTACATTCATCGATTGAAGTTTATTTTCGAATTATCCGCTGCGTCAGTCTTAAACCATTGTTTTGATCACATAGCTTAAATAATCGCATAAAGAGATGATTTTTAAAATTAAGATGATGATTTTTATTTAAGTGGTTCAAGAGTAGTTCGCGTTTGAACAAATTTTGTTCTTTTTCCCATTGCTGATGATCGATTGAATATTAATTGATAAAAATTGGTGTGAAGCTAGCATGTTGATCCAAGACTTCAGGAAAATTGTCGAAAAAATGTCTATTGCATAAATTAATGGGTCGAACCCATTTTAGGGTTTTATTTCAAGTTTTTGCACATGTCAGTAAACGTGACGAGCTCGTCATCTATGCATGATCGAGCTTCACGTGATTTAAGGGAGTGGAAGAGGAGCGCGTTGTCATGGTGTGGATAAATTCTGGGCGTCTCTGGTGATGGGAGTGTTGGTGGCGAGGTGTTTAGATGGTAGGTGGTGCCGCCGTTTTTTCGAGCTAATTGTTAAATTTTGATTTGGAGACGATGGCTTCGAATTGATGTTTGAATTCGAGTGCTTGTGAGTTTTTCGACTTGTCGAGGGTCGCGACGTTCGCCAGAACGGCGCTGCGATGGCGTGCACGTGCATGGCCTTGCGCGATGTGTCTGGAGATTCTCGATGGGTACAAATTGAATCGATACTCGAGGAAGATGGTGTGGCTTCGGTGTACAACTCGAGCACGCGAGTAGCCTCCCTGGTGATTCTAGTTTGAAACTTAAGTTAACCGTAAATCAAATTAAAAAAAAGAGAGAAACAGGCAGGAAGGAGAAGATGAGTACGGGGGAGTGTTTCTGAGCCAATGGGTACTCAAGTAGAACAAGCGGAAGTCTCGGGTTTGCTTCATTTCAGAACTGCACATAAATTAAAATAAAAAGAAGTATAGTTAAGTAAATTGTGTTTCAGCAGGTTTTAAGCATTGAAAACTAAACAAGTGTTTAACATGTTAAGTTAAAAACTTTAATACAAGTTTAATTATTTTAGTTAATACTTAACAATGTTTTCTAAAACCTTAAATTATATTTTAATTAAGAAGTTAACTTAAGTTAAATGTTAAATTTAAATCACCATTAAAGTTTTCAATGTGATAAAAGTATAAAGAAGATTTTTTAAATGTTAATTTAGACAAATAACCAACGGTGTTGGAAAGCAATCAAGAATGATTAAATTAATAATTAACTAAGTGATTAAAGATTTATATTGTAATTAAAGATTAGTTAGTTAATAATTAAGTATCTAATTAATTTAGAATTGTCAATTAGATAAATTAAGTTGATAAACAGTTAATTAAATTAATTAATTAAGAAATAATTAATCAAGTTAATTACAATTCAAACCGGTTTATCCAAAATTAATCATTGATTGCAAATAATCAATAAAAATAATTATGTGGTTAATTTATTTAAACCACATTGGAAAACAACTAACTATTGTTCTGCACTGGATTGTTATTTCTGTTGTGATCGTAATACTGTGTGATGTAGATTGCTCCGTACTGAACTGTGATTTGTGATTTAATTCTATATTGATGTGAAAACCCTTTTTTTGCCCGTGAAACCACGTTTAAACTTCAATGCGACAGGGAGTCGGATTTCAGTTATCCGAAACCCACATCGAACCCTGAATGTGAATCTATGTAATTGATATATCTACCTATTTTAAAAATTTAGCATTCACTATTCGAATTAGCCAGGAGAGGACCTTTGTGTCAGATAAACCATTTTGAATAGTGATATGTCGAAATGGATAGCATTTGAAGACCGGTGTTGAAGACCGGGTATTTGCGAGAACAATAGGATAACCTATCGATTGTATCTGCATTGAGTAGCTATGGTATAGAGATTCCCTAAGGGATGGGAAGTCCGATCGGGATTATGAATACCCGGATTGCAAGGACTTGTTCGGAAGTGCCTTCGGTTCTGTTCGAACCCGGAACAGACTTGTATGGTTGTGCGTCTGACACTACACTTTGAGATATAAAGCCGATTTCTTTCAAATACATTTCTGTTGGTGACGGAGAATTTATTCTCTTAGTTTAACACCCTTCTCTGAGACGTACGAGCTTAGAGGTTATGTAATTGAAGGTTATCAGCGATATACTCCCAATTTGGTAGTGTAACATGCTAAGTGCTGCTGTGTGTTGATGATCATTTGTGATCAAAGCATGGCTTTCGTGTAAAGCGTAGCACTATGGACGAGACCTCATCGGACCTCACAACCTGGAAATGGTCGAAACAGGAAAGATGCGGCAAGGTTATGAGGGTCGCACCATTTAGGGTATGTCATTTCCTTTTGGAAAATTGGTATGGAGCCCAGATATTAACCTATGTGGTAGCTCCAATCTCATTTACTGTGTGGTCGTTGCTTCGTGATGGGGGCCCCTCGGATAAAGGTCCCAAAGGACCGGGGAATGGCATAGTCGTTTAGTAGTTACCTAGTTACAGAGATAACCTGATCTTGGGTTGGCAGAGAGCTGGTTAAGTTCTCGGGACGTCCCGCTAGAGGCGTACCCATGTGGCATAGGAAGTTCCTTAGCCTGACCATTTGTTGGAAATCCAATTACCAATACCAACCCAGTACGGTTTTAGTTGTAGAACCTGCCATCTAAAATGGTAGCTATAGTAGGCATAGTATCATGGTACCTATGCTGGCCGAGATTAATATTCTACTTTCGAAATGTTTTCACTCTATGCACTAGTAATAATATCAAAGAACTTTTCTCGTATTTAGCATATTTGACTATCATACGGGAAAATCTCCCCCAAGTGTGCGATTGCATTGTGTGTGTGCCGGGAGGCCTTATGGTAGTTTCATTTTCCAAAAGCATATCGGGTTTTTCTTTTATAGATCTTGTTTTATTTAAAAGAAACTGTTTTTTTATTTACTCATACCAGTCTCATGACTGACCCGGAGTTTATGGTTTCTTTCTAAACTTTGGGTGCCCATAATTTCTACACGGGTAACCTAGTAGCAGGTTTTCATGCTCTGGTGTTAGCAGCATTTTGGAGCTTTTGCTTTGGAGATATTTTAGAAGCTTTTTAGGATCTCAGATGTTTATTTTTTGGGAGTTCGCTATCGCTTCATTCCTTTGAAGACTTTTTGGTTATATGACATTCTATTTGGAGTTGTGATTCATGTATTATGTACTCTGATGTTGTAACATATATTATTATGATGTTGTATCTGGGATGTAATGCATGATATTCATTTTAATTCCACTGTTTTATATTCATCTAATGTTGTTATAAGCTCCATCCGACTGGAGTTTGATGTTTGAATTTTGGCAGTCGAATACAAGTGAAGTATTTAGGGTCAATTTTCGAACATTGGATTTCGGATCGTGACATCAAGTATTAGTGGAATAGGAAATAGTAAGAGTCCAACAGAGAATTCAATGAAAATTGAAAGCTGATGTTTGTTCATATTACACAGTCAAAAATGAACAAACGAAGGACCCAAAAGGACTCAAAACGACTACCGATACGATTAGCCGTTTCATGGGTTCCACCACGCACCGGACTTCAAAACATAGAATTGAATATACCGTAGAGATCTATATGACGAGACGATCAAAAAGGTATACAAATATTAGTGGTACGATCATTTTATGAAAAGTCGACAATCGGTACCGAAAATGCTGCTAAATTGCGAGAAATAAGATAAACGGAGCAATAGCTGTCAAAATTTGGAGAAATGTAGTGTGACGTCTCACTTAGAAGATGATTTAAAAATTTATTGTATAAAAATAACCAGGTTTGGTAAACATTTTATTATCATCAAATATTAGCTGATTTGAATTTAAATAAAATTACACAAGAAAATAAACTTGCATATTATTAGATGAAAATTTTACCATTTGCTATATTTAAATATACGTAATCTAATTATCAAATTTTCAATTCAAAATTTTATTATTTAAAATTTCACAAAATTTCAATTAATTGAATTAGTAAAAAATCGTTAAAAATATCCGGATTGTTACACACGGATTCTGAAGGAACCAGTTTCATCGGATCTGTAAAGGTGAATTATTGTAGGATTTCCAGTTTCATAGCGATTGGACTTGTGGTTTGATCGTATGGGCTCGAAACATCTAGAAATTAATTTAATTGAAATCAATTTTAAATAAGCTGATTTTAGAGCTAACTTCTTCATAGGATGGAATTAGGACCTAAAACCAGTTCCATCGAGTTTAAAACTATCCAAAACATCTATTTTGATATATGGGATGACCCATTTTTGTTCCGGAGACAGAACGGGCTTTTCGGGTCATTTATCGTTCAACGTGTAAAGCAATCTGGTCCATTCTTTCCGTTTTCAGCTTTGCCTATAAATAGCCCATTATAAACCCTAGCAACCTTTTATTTTCTATTGTCTGTACGTACATTTCTTTTTCATCTTCTCTTTCCATTGGCATATAAACAAAACCCTAATTCCAAATAGAAAATTCAATTTCAAATTCAATTCCAAAATCAAACTTCTTCAAACCCCATCATATTATATATTGATTTGAAGTTCTCAACGAGCGCAAGTCAAATATGCAGTCTGTTTTTCAATGTGGGCTTCAGTGTGGCCAGAAATTGATGTTGTAGTTTCGGCCTTTCATTGTATGGTTTCTCGTTCAACGGTGGATCGTCGTCGTTGGTTCGATCTGGGAGTGCAGTGTCGTAGAGGTAGATGGGTAGCACGCATCTATACAGTTAGTTCATCGAGATGGTCATCGGAATAGCCATAAATAATGAAGAATAGGCACGACGGCACATGTGCCTAGGGCCACCGTAGGCGATCATGCCACCATAGCCAGGCACGGCTGGGAGTAGGCGAGTCGACGGAGGTCTCTGTTCTGGTGGGTGGCATGCAAAGTTGGCGGTATTTGGGGTTGATCGAGGGAGCTGAGCTTCGAAAAAGATTCTTATGCGTTACCCTGTTCTATAGTTAGGTTTCGTTCATACGTATTTTCAGGTAACGTGGCACCAATAGGTTATTTTCTTAATTATTTTATAATTTGCATTTTTTTTTTGGCATGGCCGACGGGGTTAATTGGTCCCCGACCAATTTATTAATACACAAAAAAACCTACAGAGGGGACAAACACAAAGGGACAACATGAAAGCACACACACCAGAGAAGACAAGGAAAGACAAAAAAACGAAAACAAATTACAAATCACAGGTGCAGAGGCAAGGATATTCCAGGATCACGTACACTCAGCATTTGAAGGGAGCAAATAACTTCATGTTTTATCCAAATTTTAAAAGAAGCATCAGTCTTACCATTATTTGCATCAAATACTCTTGTGTTCCTTTCTTTCCAAACAGCATATAAGAAACTTTTTAGAACGACCGTATTCTTTCTCTTATTCTTTTGCTTACTTCCCGTATTTGCATGAATTCTATTCCACTCCATACTGTTGTCAATCGAAGGACAGTGGCCATCACTGCTCACCATGATTTCAGCCCAGTTCTGCATAATAATATCACACTCAAAAAAGAGATGTTCAACAGTTTCAACAAACTCACTGCAGAAAGGGCAATTCATATCCAAATTCATTCCCATGCTTGCCAATTTCGCTTTAGTTAATATTGCTCGCTTCAGAACCTTCCATAAAAATAAATTTTCTCTCATACTATTGTCATTATTCCAAACCCTCTTCCACCACGACCATGCATGAATGTCACTGTTTCGTTGCATATACTTATAAGTTTCACCAATTTTAAAACCAGCTTTCTTCTCTCCCCAAACAATCCTAGGAGAAGTAGACTGTAAAGGGGAAAACTGTCTTATCTTATCCCAAATAATTTGGATACGCTGGTTAGAAGAATACCTGCCTAATCCCTGAAAAGTGTGAAGCACATCCATGACAAAAGTAGATTGATGAATACCAGTTTGCATTATTTCATTGAATGAAAGTTTTCGTCTAATGATATAACCCTTCTCGAGCCAAGGATCATCCCAGAATTTAACCTTGTATATCGGATCAGTGTTCATTTGTATTAGAGGGAGGACATACTCCTTTAGTTTGAACATGCATTGCCAAGTCCAACTTAAATTCTGAGGCTTATTCATATTCCATAAGTTTTTTCCTTTAATCACATTCTTAACAGACCACCTTGCCCATAAGCTATCAGGTTTGTTGTACAATGTATCGAAGTGTTTAGCAAAAGCAGTTTTATTCCATTGCTTGATGTCAAAAAGACCTAGCCCTCCCTTATTTAATGGAATCTCAAGAGAATTGAATTTAATAGGAGCAAGGTATCTCCCCATAGTTCTTCCGGTCCAAAAGAATCTCATAATGGCGCTTCTGATCATTTTAATTAATTTAAAGGGAAGAACAAAGGTTTTAGCCCAGTACACTTGCATGGCATGGATGATAGACTTTATAAGAGTTAGCCTTCCAGCTTGACTCAGCATCCTAGTGGTCCAATTCGACATTCTTGAAGTAATTCTCTGATACAAAGGATTGCATTGATTCGTTGTTATCTTGGAAGAAGTAAGAGGTAATCCTTGATACATATCATTGGATAGGTTAAGAGGTAAACCAGATATATTAGCTATAAGAGCTTTCTGCTGTGGACTAACACCAGCAATAGTGATAGCAGATTTGTGAATGTTAACTTTAAGTCCTGTCATCATGTAAAACTGTTGGAGAATGTTCATAATGTTTTGAATAGTGAAAGCATCAGGAGCACAGAACAATATAAGATCGTCGGCAAACATAAGAGTTGATATTTGGGGATCTTCACATTTTGGATGGAGCTTAATTTTTCCTTGCTGTATTGCTTCATTAATCATCCTAGTAAGAAGTTCCATCACCAAGATAAAAATATAAGCAGATAATGGATCTCCTTGTCTAATTCCTTGTTTGCTTGTAAAGAATCCTTTCATCACACCATTGATGTTGATCGAAAAATTAGGAGTTGACATACATTCATAAACCCAAGCAACAAAATGTGGTGGAAAGTTCATATATCCCATTATGCGAACTATGCTATTCCATTGCAACATATCAAAGGCTTTCATGATATCAAGTTTTATCATCGCCTTAGGTTCAGAATTTGTGCTTTTGTATCCTTTCAATAGTTCGTGAGCTAGAAGAACATGATCAAGTATATTTCTTCCAGGGAGGAAGGCTACTTGATTAGTAGATATTATTTTGGGAAGCACAAATTTTAATCTCGTAGCAATAATTTTAGAAATGCACTTATATATAGTATTACAACAGGATATAGGACGAAAGTCTGTAACTTCATGAGCATTCTTGTTCTTGGGGACTAAGGTAATATTAGTGTAATTAAAGGACCGATAGAGTTTGCTCTTTTTGAAAAACATAGTTATGGCATTACAAACATCTTCAGAAACAATTGACCAGCACGTGGTGTAGAAACATGCATTCATCCCATCAGGACCACCACACGAATTTGTGTTAAGAGAGAACATAGCATCATGAATTTCGTCATGGGTAACTTCAGAACAGAGATAAGTATGATCATTTTGATTAAGTATCGGCAGGATGTCAGATGGTATAATATCAATATTAGGGATGAAGTTATCTGAGTTACCAAGCATGGAAGTGAAGAATTTTTCAAATGCATTCTGAACTCCTTCAGCAGTAGTATGAAGGATGCCATGTTCATCAACAATAGAAACAATGTTATCTTTACACTGCTTGCTTTTAAGACTGGCATGAAAATATGCACTATTTCTGTCACCTTTTTCCCACCATTTAATTCTTGACTTCTGCCTTATCATCTCGCTTTCTTTAGTTAAAGCATCATAATATTGCATGGATAGATTAGCTTCTGTAGCCGATAATTGAGGGTCATTGACATCATTCATCATAGCCTTTTGAGTATCAATAAGTTTCAACAAAATAGCGGCACTCAGTCCATCTCCTTTACCATACTTCTTATAAGCCCATTGCTTCAACACTGTCTTCATTTCTTTTAATTTTTCCTGCAAAACAAATAAATGATTACCTCTCTTTGTTCTAAATTTGCATTTCAATTGTTCTAAATTACATAACTTCTACATACGAGGTCCAATTCATGCGCGGTTTCTTGCTTTGGGATGTATCAAAATTCGGGAGGTTTTGACTTTAGTATGGATGAATTCTGAGACTGTTGAATTTGAATTTTGGGCCTGTAATTGGATTTTAATTCGATCTAAAATCAAAGGTTAGTATTTTGACACACTCACAACTTCTAAAATTTCTTATGTTATCTAAGTTAAATTTATGATCTGATTAGGAATTTATTTATGGATGTTTGGTATATTAAAATTGATATTCCTGTTAATTCGAATTTATTTTGAATTAAATTGTCATTTAATTTATTATTGAATTTAAAATTATCAGTTAATTACCTATGTATAATAATCTGTTAATTGTTGATATTTATTGGTTGAGTTGGATGATGATTGTGATGGATGTTTGAATTTATTATTAGATGATTGGATGCTATATTTGATTTATGAAATGTTATCACTCTGCAAGTTCCCTAAATTATTATTAGGAAAATCACTATGGGTTGAAATGATATATACCCGAACGATCTATAGATTAGGGAAAAATCATTATGGGTTGAAATGATAGACCCGAGCGATTTTATGGCTTTTATATTAATTCGAAATTGCGGTTTGAAATGATATATAACAGTTAAATTTTAAATTGTGGATTGAAATTATGAATATTTGTATCACTTGACCCTAGGGTAGAGAACTATATATGAACACCAGATTGGTTAAATTAAATGATTTTAATTCCTTAATATTTGAATTTAGTTAAATGATATTTTAAAATAAAATTTTATTTATATAAATCGAATTATTATCGAATTTTGAGTTTTATGTCAAATTTGGAATTTTTTTAAGGTGATTGTTAAAGGAAGTAAATCGAAAATTTAAAGTTGAATTTGAAATATAAGTGAAATTTATCAGAATTGAGTTATTTGAATTATTTGAAATATAACTTTGAAATGTATTGAAATTGGAATAATTTAAATTGATATTTCAAAAATGGACTGTAATCGATATAGAATTTAATAGTTTATTTAAAATTTAAAATTGAATGCTTCAAAATTGGGTTTTGTTGATTTGGAAATTGAAATGGGTCAGATGTGTTGAAATAGAATAAATATTTTAAAATTAATATTAAATTCCAAAATCATATTTTAATATAAATTGTCAAAAATTATTAATTTTTTTAAAAATTTTCTAGTTATTATGGTTTTCAAAATTTTAAACTATTTTAACCTATATTAACTATTGTTAACGCCTAAATTTGAACGCTAACACCCCAGTGTATGTGTTATAGTTGTGAAAGCACCACCCGATAGATCGGGAAAGAATTACAAGCAAGTAATAGCGGAAAAGCAGTAAACAACAACAATTTTATAGTGGTTCGGCTTATGGGTATAGCCTACGTCCACTTTAAGTACTTTTATTGATGATCTCGTTACAAGTTGATACAATTCTTCCCAAGTACAATTCACTTTGAATTACAAGAAACTTAGAACAAGTATTCTAAACTTCGATGGAGATGAGAGTCTTCAAATCCATGTTGGATGTATGTGATCTCTTCTTGAAGTTGTTTGTAGCGTTCTTAGTGTCTTGAGACCTCCAAGTGTTGAATTGGTTTTGAATGCAGCAGAGTATCGACGCTTGAAGAGAGTGAGCCCCAAAAGTCCCCTCCTCGTTCAAGTTAGGGCTGTATTTATAGGTTTTTATCGGAGTTTGGTCGTAGGTCGTGACCGACCTAAGTAAGGTCGTAGGTCGCAGTCGACCTAGAAAGCTCTGGCCCTCCTTCCATAAGAACATACGTGCTGATTCGTACAAGTCCAAGGTCGTGAACGACCTATCTCCAGCGGCATGCAAAAGGCGGCTCCTTTGTTCATACAGATAGGTCGAGAGCGACTTATCCTAGGTCGTTAACGACCTATCATAGGTCGTGGGAACTTTCCTGTAATCAAAGTACTCCGTTAGGTCGTTGGGCAGTATCTTTATCTCCAAGTGCTAGGTCGTCTTCGACCTAAAGTAGGTCGTAGGTGGGCAACGACCTAGGGGATGGAACCTGACCTATCTCAATTGTGCTTGGTTCTCTTCTCAGCGAGTTGATAGGTCGCGTACGACTTATTATAGGTCGTAAGTCGGCTGAGACTTAGGTCGCTGAGATCACTTCGTCCTTAGGTCGGTAGGCTATGGCTTTCTTTAGGTCGCATATGATTTAGGTCGCTGATCCTCTTAAGTCGTTAGGTCGCGGAGCTCTTAAACCACTAGGTCGCGGGCTCCCTTAGGTCGCTGAGAGTTGTTAGGTCGTGGCATTCCTTAGGTTGCTGAGAACCGCTAGGTCGCGGCCTTTATTAGGTCGTAGCTTCTTGTTAGGTCGCGAGGCATTTTTAGGTCGTAACACTTTAGGTCGCTTCTTCAATTTGGTCACTAGGTCGGCAATTCTCTGAGTCGTTAAACTTGGTCACGTCTTAGGTCGCTAACGAAGAGGAGTTAACATTTGCCCCTCGAAGTATACGCCTAGGTCGTAGGTCGTGTACTTCGATCTTCTTAACTCGCGCTCTGATGAGTTGTTAGGTCGCAAGCGACCTATTGAGGAACTAGGTCGTGTGTGACGATCCACTTTCTACTCCTCTGGGGTATAAATAGCCTAGGTCGTTCCTTCCTCATTTCATCTGTTTTAACACCTCATTCTGCCATTAACAGCATCTCGCGATCTTGGAAAGCAAACCAGAGTCCAATCATCCACCGATTCGACCTCGCCATTACATTGTGTAAGTATACCCGATCTCTATCCACCCCACGATCATCACCGAACCAGGAATTTCTCATCTCCGAATCTCATAGCAATTTCGTGTGTCGTTTTTCGTCTTTTGAGTCAAGTTGTGGTCGATTTTGATCGCCATTAGTTGTGATTCATGAAAGCACAGTGTTGAGTTGAATTAGTGATTGATCGGAGATGCTTTCAATCGCCTCTTGGATGATTCGGTGGTACGTAGGAATGACGGACCTCTCGAAGAGGATGATGGATTTCATCGTGAGTGATAATGGGTTATTGGGTCATAGTTCATCGGGATGGTGTGATATTGCGTGGAGAGGGAGTTGGTGATTTAGAAGATCTGAACGACTTAAGGATCCTTCAAATCTGCGACTTAACTCCTAGGTCGCGCTGAGATTCAAACGACCTAGGACTTAACAAATTTGCACATGAATTTCAAGCAGGACGACCTAAAAAATGAACAACCTAATCTTTTTTGCGGCATAAGCCGTAGGTCGCAACCAAACTTGGACTATGGGAAATCTGCACTGCCTTGAACCTTTTAACTTGCACAGCGCGACCTAATGAACCCCGACCTATGCTAGGTCGCTGGACGACCTATGACTTATGAAATTCCGAGATGACTTGGTTGAATTGAACTGGATTGTTTAATCTCAAATTCTGTTGCGCTTTGTTGTAGATTATCTCTCATGCTAATAACCTGTTAAACATGATATTTGCAGAAAACCGGGACGAATATACTGCCATTGACTGCCCACATCAAATGACAGATTAGTTGATAAAGAGTAATTAACTTAAATGAACTGTGTGAATGAAATGTTGTGAACCAATGAACTCAAGTGAAGTGCTAAAGCAAAACTTAAAATATCCAGTTAAAGCTGATTCGTTTGCATTAACACAATACTTGAGCGTTATATCAACAAGTCTTGGAATTTCATAGCTGACTAACTGTCAACCAACTTAATTTCAGTTATGTTTGAATTCCTCTTGTTGTTGTTTTTTTTTTTTTTTTTTTTTTTTAGTTCCGCACAACACTTCACACTTTTAGGAAACGTGCACCTTCATATTTGAATATCCAGTTGCTTGTGTAGAATGACTTCTCAACAAGAACAAGAAGAGATGACAGAATATGCCGAAGGGACCTTCCCGATTGCTATTCCAATAGAGAACCCTCCAGAAAAAACTCCTACTCTTCTGAAACAACGGACGCTTAATCAATTATGCATTCAATTTGGCATTGCCGAGGCAGAAGTTTTGCTTCCTGGGCCAAATGATTTTGCTGACAGACCGCCTTATGGTTATATTGCCATAAATCGCCAAATGTGCTCAAGTGGAGCAATTCCTCCTTTTAATGAATTTCTTCGACAAACCTTTCTCCGATTGACGATCTCTCCTTTCCAGTTGCATCCCAACGGTTATGCCATTTTGATGGGATTGTGCGTTCTATTTAGGAGAACACTTGACCGACTTCCGAGCTTTGATGAGATTTGTTACTTGTGCACGTTTGCAAAGAATAAGGACCACCCTTCAATCGTACTTGTAAGAGGTGCGAGGAACCGCAAACTTATTTTAGATTTGCCGGAGAGCGCACATGGCTTCCTGAATCAATATTTCTACATTCGTTGCCCCGCGGAATTTTACGCAAGTTGGAGAGTAGGAAGTGAGATCTTTTTTTTTCCTTCTTCCTTCAATTTCACTCTAAATTTTTGTTGTTCATATTGCCAAGTGCTGATTCCATTTCTTATCTATACAGCACTTCCTCCTCCTTCCAGAGATTCTAGCCATAAGCCAGTTTTTGAGAGGCTAAGTGCTGTGGCTGCTGAAGAAAGAAGCGCCAAATTTTTATTGACAGATGAGCTACTTCATCAATTTGAGCTTTTACACCCTTCTCGTTCTACCCAGATTCATGAAGCCCCAACAGAAGTTCCTGACTCTCCGGCAAAAACTCCTGATGCTCCGGTCTCTACTAAAGAGCACGTACAAGGAGAAACTTCTGTAAAAACTTCACTAATAAAGTGTTCTGTTCCAAGAAATGACATGGGGCTATCTGAAAAACCTGCACTTGCCTCCATAATTGAAGAAGAAGAGGAGCCTCCTTCTCAAACCAGGAAAAGTGCCGACAAAGGAGCTAGAGGAGGGAATCAGGTTGGGCATGATGGTGATGACGTCTTTGGGGATTTAAGTGACTTAATTATCACTTCCCAAGAGCTCTTTGAAGATGACCCTGCCTGTGGTAAAATTGTACCCCCAATGATTGAAGCGACATCTGCCCTCCAACAGACTCCAACTCCTTCATCCCAAGAATTGTTACTGACAGTGAAACCTATTACTTCCCCCCAACTGAGGAGTGGTTCGTTAGTCCAACGCGAGTAGTTTGCACTTCACACACAACTAAGGATTTTCCAGCACATTTATGCACTTATCTTCTTATACTTTAAAGATTTCTAAAGCTTGTCTTTTCTTATTTCAGATCCTTCAATGACACGCGGCGGATCTTATTATCAGGATTTCCAACGCTACGGGGGGCGTGGTCAATATAATTATGGGCGCTACTTCACCTCCTATAGAGAGTCTGACGAAGAGAGGGCTGCTCGAAAGGCTCGTGAAAGGAGGGATGAAGAAGAGCGTTATGACAGAAGGGATAGGGATGAGCATCGCGATTCTTTGCAGAGAGGTGACGACTCTCACAAAAGGAAATCTCACGATGACCGAGGAAAAGGTCATGTAGTCGAAGATTCGGGCAAACGAGCCCGCCATGGTGAGAAACGTACTCCTACTACTCCTGAGAAAGCTACTGCCCCTGCCTCTCTTGACATTCCTTCCGACTCTCCTGCTCTCGGGAAGACGGACATCCAAACGATCATTAGCAGGCCCAAATTTCAAGTTGGACCGGGTCCAGCCACTTTACAGAGTCGTTTTCCACAGTGGTGCTTAAAGGGTGTGAGGTTCGACCTTGACCTAGTTCCTATCGACAAGCCCGCCATGCTGCGAAATCTCGATACCGTTAAACTTGACATTGAGAGGATGTCGAATTGGCAGAAGCTTGTTGATGAGCTCCAAAGAGTTAATCGCGCCAACATAGAGGCCATGCTTACCATGGAAAACGATAAGGCTGAATGGCAGAAAGTGCTTGAGCAACATGATATTGAAATGAGGAGCATCGCTTCTTACAATGAGGAACTCGAAGCAAAAGTTGAGAAATTGAAACACGAGCTTGCTACTTCCTCTGCTTCGTATTCTCAAAAAGAAGAGGTGCTCCTGAAACAAGTAAGGGATGCTCACGCCGGCCAAAAGGACGCTGAAGACAGGCTCGAGGCGCAAAAAAGAATTAATGAGAGCTACATTGCTGATGTTGCTGAGCTTCAGAAGAAAAATAACTCCCTAGAAGCAGAAGTTCAAATGCTTAAATTTCAGCGTGACGAGGCCGTTGCTGGTAGAATTGCAGCCGAAGAAGCCCACGAGGCGACAAAGAACAGCATCGGCTCAACTTTGTTTGACTTCTATTTGCATAGCGTCTTGGGACGCGGGAGTCTTGCTTTTCTTGGCCCCAAATATGAGATTACTTTAGCTGAAGTGTGGGAGGCCGCACTTGAAATGCTCGGTGCTGAAGGTGCTGGTTACGACGAATCAGCTCTTGAAAGGCATTATTTAGATGATGACGCCCGCGCTGCTCTCGCCAAAGGAAGGGAGCAACTTGCCAGACTAAGAACCGAAGCGACAGAAGGGGGCCAAGTTGGAGGAACTACTTTAACTGCCCCAGTCCAGCCTCCTTCTTCGTCTGAGGTCAACATTATTGGTTCCAGCTCCCATTTTGCATCTCCTACCAAGGTTACCACCGAGATTACAAACATACAGGGTGGAGATGAAGGTGATGAGAGCACTGACGCGCAGGCTTATGAAGTCGATGTCAGGAAATCAACTTCCCCAGGTAACTCTACTGTTAATCTTGCTACTATGAACCTCACTCAAGTAGACTACTCACTTGTTTCTTATGGGTTCAATGGGCTTCTTGACTACTTCCTGGACCTTGACGAACCTTTACCTCCTCTTTTTACTGACTTTAACCTCTTTCCTTTTGTAGAGAAAGTACCTCCTCAGGTTATCCCTCCTCCATCTCTTCAGGCGACTCCCCCTTCTGCCTCACAGCCTGGATCACAAGAAGAGCAAATAGAAGCTCTTAATGGCCTGGATGATCCTACCGCTTCACAAGAGCAGAAAGGCGAAGGACTCGAGGGAGGCGAGACTTCTCCGGAGCGGACTCCTTCTGACGACATAATTTTGTCTGCTCTTGCTACTCCAGGGAGTGAGTCTTCCTCGAAGAGGAGAAAGAAGCGCGGAACGTCGAAGAGGAGGGGAAAGAAAATTACTGCAGCCGAGGAGAAGCCAGAAGTTGGACCAGTTGCTCCTCAGCCTTCCCCTTCCCTTATGCCCTCTGACCGACCAGAAAAGTTAATCATTCGTCCGGGCAAGGGGTCCAAAGGCAGTAAGAAGAAATGAGGACTTCTGTTTTTAGCTTTTTGTCTTTTGTTTGTATTGGTCGAGAATTGTGCGGGTACCGGCCCCCGCTTTTTTGTTTTGAAACCTGTATCTGCAATATATTTGAATAAAATGATCTATTATTTGCACAGACTCTTATTTGAATTTGAGAATGCATTTATTATTCATTTCTGCACAATGTTTACTCATGATATTGCAACGGGCTTATGGTATGTTGCTTGAGTATTACCTTACCGTCGTAGCTATATTGTTTTGTATGTAACCATACCATGTTGCCCCCATACCATAAGCTTGTTGTAATATTTTATACTTCGAGGGAACTTGCACTCTTATTTACCGAAGAATAATTATTTTATTCTTTGGAGAAAATTTTTGTAGAGTACAACTCCCTTCGTATAAGTTTTTACGCTTTGTCCTTCGAAGAAATCACTTCTTTCTTTTGCTTATGTACATATTTTGCTAAGTGAATTCTTTTACGCGGCAAAGCGGACCTCTGAAGGGTACTTTAACTCTTTCCTTTTTTTCCTTTTTTGAGGAAGATCATTTTCCAGAACAGGCAAATCACTCTTCCTTTGGAAGTTAAAGTATGCTCTTGACGAGGATTTTTTTTTTTTTTAATAGAAAGTTGTACCTCTGGGGAGGGATTTTTTCACGTTTCAACACTTGGAAGTTTTATTTCGATCTCGGTGAAACGTGTACCTCCAAAGAGTTGTGCCTTTGAGGAAAGCCTTTTTACATTTCAACACTTGGAAGTTTTATTTCAATCTCGGTGAAATGTGGGCTTCCGAAGAGGTCTTTCTTCTTGCTTGCATTTCAACTCTGGTGAAGTGTAATTCCGAAGAGCGGCTGTTACACTTCAACTCCTGGTGAAATGTGCCCCCGAAGAGGTCTTTATTTTGTTTGCATTTCAGCTTTGGTGAAGTGAAATTCCGAAGAGCGGCTGTTACACTTCAACTCCTGGTGAAATGTGCCCCCGAAGAGGTCTTTATTTTGTTTGCATTTCAACTCTGGTGAAGTGAAATTCCGAAGAGCGGCTGTTACACTTCAACTCCTGGTGAAATGTGCCCCCGAAGAGGTCTTTATTTTGTTTGCATTTCAACTCTGGTGAAGTGAAATTCCGAAGAGCGGCTGTTACACTTCAACTCCTGGTGAAATGTGCCCCAGAGAGGGTTTGCATTGCCTGGAAGTTACTCTCTCATGGTTGGAGGGTCATGACTTCTCCAATCTTTTTTGTTGAGTAGAGAACTTTCTTTTTTGTGGCATATGTCCCATTAGAGGTCTTCGTCCTCCGAAGAGTTGTGCCTTTGAGTAGGGCTTTAATTTACACTTCAAACTTGGGAAGTGTGCCTCATTGGAGGGCTTTAGTTTACACTTCAAACTTGGGAAGTGTGCCTCATTGGAGGGCTTTGGTCTCTGAGGAGAAGCATTCGGTCTCCGTAGAGAAGCTTTTCGCCTCCGAAGAGGGCTTTGGTCTCTGAGGAGAAGCATTCGGTCTCCGTAGAGAAGTTTTTCGCCTCCGAAGAGGGCTTTGGTCTCTGAGGAGAAGCATTCGGTCTCCGTAGAGAAACTTTTCGCCTCCGAAGAGGGCTTTGGTCTCTGAGGAGAAGCATTCGGTCTCCGTAGAGAAGCTTTTCGCCTCCGAAGAGGGCTTTGGTCTCTGAGGAGAAGCATTCGGTCTCCGTAGAGAAGCTTTTCGCCTCCGAAGAGGGCTTTGGTCTCTGAGGAGAAGCATTCGGTCTCCGTAGAGAAGCATTCGGCCTCCGAAGAGGGCTTTGGTCTCTGAGGAGAAGCATTCGGTCTTCGTAGAGAAGCTTTTCGCCTCCGAAGAGGGCTTTGGTCTCTGAGGAGAAGCATTCGGTCTCCGTAGAGAAGCATTCGGCCTCCGAAGAGGGCTTTGGTCTCTGAGGAGAAGCATTTGGTCTCCGTAGAGAAGCATTTGGCCTCCGAAGAGGGCTTTGGTCATTTCATTTCACGGGAGTAGGTTGACCGATTGTGGTGAAATGCGTGCCCCTGAGTAGGGTTATTGTCAGGAAGTTTGGGGTTTCCTTTTCTCGATTGGATGGATTCTCGGGAGTGTGTTGACCGATAACTCCACGACTTTGTAACGAGAAAGATGCCTTTTTCGATGAAGCCCGCTTGAGGTCTCTATCCCCTGAGGAATTATGCCTTCAAAAAGGGCTTGTGCTTCCGAAATGGGCTTTTGTTGGCTGATGCTTGCTCTCGCATGTCTTTTTGCCGTTGATTCATGTTGACGATCCCCATTGCTTTGCAAGAGTCACCATTCTTAGCTGCCAAGCCTCTCCCTTACCCAAAGGAATATATTTTATAGTTAAGAAAATTGGTGGTGGCAGATACAGGTTCTTTAACTTGCCATTTGTTTGTTCAAACATTTGCAGTTAGCTATATATGATCTGCTTTTATCCACCTTGCTTACTTTCGTTTGAAATTTTCCTTTTGTAGGATTTGAATATGGGAATTTTAAATGGCTCAGTGCTTGACTGCTGAATGTTGTCGCGGATCGCTTGGTCTCGTGACTGGTAAGCCTTGTTTTTATGGCCTGCATTGTTAAATCGTCTTGTTAGTAACACGATTAACGTATTTCATATGCCGAAACAAAACAAAGCAGTTTATAATAGTAGGGAACGCGAGAATTATAGTGGTTTAGCCAGAACTGGGCCTATATCCACTTTATTGCTGTTGTTATTCGCCTGCCTTGCAATTGCCCTTAACAAGAGAATCATATATTTGTAAATTCATTGCAATATTTCAGCAAAGTTTTTATGTAAAATATGGATGCAGATGGCTGCTGTTCCAAGTTCTTGGAATTGGTTCCCTTTTGACAGTTGCGAATTTGGTTGATTATATTAGCAATTCCTTAGTGCCATCTTTAAGTGTGCACCATCTTCTTCTGTTGGCGGGTGGTTTTAACTGAAGAAACATACTCTAGCCAAATCTTATTTGTTTGCTTAGAGTACTTCTTATTCAGAATTCGATCCTGAAATTTCGTCGTTTAAGACTTGCTTTTGAATGCTACCAAGGGTCGCTTGATATTGCAATGAATCAGCTGGATATTGATTGCCTGCAAATTTAGATCGATAATCTTAGTGATATTCTCAGAGTATTTCACATATCGAAATAAAATAAGCGACTTGTAATAATAGGGAAAACAAGACTTATAGTTCTTATTGTTTATTTGCACTGTTTTTATAACAGATTTTGATACAAGAATTATTGGATCAGCATTCTTTTACAAATTTGAAACATAGTGTTCAAGTAAAGTATGGAAGCAATTGCTGCCCCAGTCTTTAGGGATTGAATCTTTTGGCATGAGAGGACTGGGTGGCAACATCCTTCAGAATCGAAACTTCCTTTCGCTTTGAAGGTCTCCTTGAAGCGTGAGCACATCTTCCCGCCTCATCCAATTTTTTCCTACCTGGTGAGGGCTTTCCGTGATGATACTGATAATAGGACCCTCATCTCCCTGTGCTACAGTTCTTTTATTTAAGCTGCACTGTTGAGTGGGAACTAGCTGCACTTTAGGGGATGAGGAGAAGTCATTTCCATCTTTCTTCACATATTGCTGCAGTTCATTCCGTTTGAGCAACTTTTCAATTCCTTTCCTCAAATGGCGACATTGGTTAGTGTCATGGCCAGGCTGATTGTGAAATTGACAGAATTTTCCATTATCTGTCGCGCTTCTCCTCATCAGAGTTGGTTTGGGGTACAAAACAACATCTTTTGTTGCCAAGAAGATATTTTCCGGAGTGTCGGTCAAGGGAGTGAAGTCGGGGGGTTTGAGGCACCGAACTTTTTTCAAGAGTTTCTGCTTTCTCCTTCCTCCATTCTCCTCTCTCTGTTCAATCATCTCCGGTATGTGTTCTTCATCATTATCAGGACTCAATGGGTAGTTGTCAACTATTCTTCCAAAGGTTTGCCTTGATAAACGTTCGTGAATAGTTGGTCGCGGCCATGAGTTCTCCATTTGGGGGATTGTTGCAATAGTAATGCCAGTTGCTCGTTGAGGAGTATTCCATTCTTCTGAAACATGGGCCTCTTTGGCAATGGTTTTTATATCACTTTCTAGTTGACGGACCTCCTCTTGCAATGCATTTATCTTGTCAAGTATCCTGTTGTTCTGAACCTCCATGTGTTGATATAATCCATATACCACGGCGTTTAATTCAGCCCTTGTGACTCCAATATTTGAAGCTGTTTCACCTAGCGTGGGAAGAGCAATGGCGTTGCTGCAAGTTCCTTCAAACCTCAAAAACTTTCGTTTCCTTTCAGAAGCCATGATTCCTGTTAGACTTTTGTTGAACAATGGTTGAAGTTTGCCCTGAGTTCAATTCTCAGTGAAAGCACCAAAAATGTTAACGCCTAAATTTGAACGCTAACACCCCAGTGTATGTGTTATAGTTGTGAAAGCACCACCCGATAGATCGGGAAAGAATTACAAGCAAGTAATAGCGGAAAAGCAGTAAACAACAACAATTTTATAGTGGTTCGGCTTATGGGTATAGCCTACGTCCACTTTAAGTACTTTTATTGATGATCTCGTTACAAGTTGATACAATTCTTCCCAAGTACAATTCACTTTGAATTACAAGAAACTTAGAACAAGTATTCTAAACTTCGATGGAGATGAGAGTCTTCAAATCCATGTTGGATGTATGTGATCTCTTCTTGAAGTTGTTTGTAGCGTTCTTAGTGTCTTGAGACCTCCAAGTGTTGAATTGGTTTTGAATGCAGCAGAGTATCGACGCTTGAAGAGAGTGAGCCCCAAAAGTCCCCTCCTCGTTCAAGTTAGGGCTGTATTTATAGGTTTTTATCGGAGTTAGGTCGTAGGTCGTGACCGACCTAAGTAAGGTCGTAGGTCGCAGTCGACCTAGAAAGCTCTGGCCCTCCTTCCATAAGAACATACATGCTGATTCGTACAAGTCCAAGGCCGTGAACGACCTATCTCCAGCGGCATGCAAAAGGCGGCTCCTTTGTTCATACAGATAGGTCGAGAGCGACTTATCCTAGGTCGTTAACGACCTATCATAGGTCGTGGGAACTTTCCTGTAATCAAAGTACTCCGTTAGGTCGTTGGGCAGTATCTTTATCTCCAAGTGCTAGGTCGTCTTCGACCTAAAGTAGGTCGTAGGTGGGCAACGACCTAGGGGATGGAACCTGACCTATCTCAATTGTGCTTGGTTCTCTTCTCAGCGAGTTGATAGGTCGCGTACGACTTATTATAGGTCGTAAGTCGGCTGAGACTTAGGTCGCTGAGATCACTTCGTCCTTAGGTCGGTAGGCTATGGCTTTCTTTAGGTCGCATATGATTTAGGTCGCTGATCCTCTTAAGTCGTTAGGTCGCGGAGCTCTTAAACCACTAGGTCGCGGCCTCCCTTAGGTCGCTGAGAGTTGTTAGGTCGTGGCATTCCTTAGGTTGCTGAGAACCGCTAGGTCGCGGCCTTTCTTAGGTCGTAGCTTCTTGTTAGGTCGCGAGGCATTTTTAGGTCGTAACACTTTAGGTCGCTTCTTCAATTTGGTCACTAGGTCGGCAATTCTCTGAGTCGTTAAACTTGGTCACGTCTTAGGTCGCTAACGAAGAGGAGTTAACAACTATATCAAATCATTTTTACCTATTTTAAACCATTCAATTTATTTTAAAACTAATTACCCCATATTAACCTAGTTTAAATCTAATTAATCTATTTTTAGGCTATTTAATCTATTTTAATTATATTTAATCTATTTTAAATCTATTTAACTATCTTAAATTAATTTAATAGTGTCTTTAATCTTCAATTAAACTATTTTAGAGCATTTTAACTATTTACAACTATGTAAAACTATTTATAACTATCTAAACTACCTTTCTAAATCTCAAAATAAATTATGTGGATGTGTTTATATTTTAAATCCTCGATTTAAAGTGAATAACATTAAATGATATTATAACCTAAGTTAGGATTTAAATTACGTATTTGATTTGAATGTGAAGTTTTTGAAATAAGGGTTGTAAACTGTTTTGAAAATATAATTTTTGAAACTGAATATCAACATCGAAAGTGATATGGTTTAAATTGAATATGATATTTTGATATCAATTATGAAATGGTTTTGAAAATTTAACGAACCATTCGGTGTGTAATAAGCGTTTTTTTGTAAAAGAGACCGAGATCGGATATTGTCATTCTCTCTGCCAATACCAAAAACCACTTTAAAAACTCTGTACGTGGTGGAGATTCCAAAAATAAAGTAGTATTGTTTGGCAAACGATTTCTATATGAGGTACGACGTGGCCCAGACTCCCGTAAGTCAGCTTAGATGTGACTAAAACAAGAGCCATGCCGGACCAAGTGAGGCCGTTCCTCCTATCTAGAAATTTTTTTCGATACCATTCTATTACTTTGTGATTTGATTTGGTGGCCACCCCTGATTTGGTTTGGGAGTTTGTCTGAGGTGGGCGGTAGTTGCTACTATGCGGTACCACCAGTCCAGATCCGCAATTGGTACATCTCCCCTGGCATTTGCTTCGAGTGTCGTGTTCACATGCCCTAGAGCGCCTTCTATGAGTTTGTTTTGTACCATACCTATGGAGTGCCCTCTTGGTAAACCTTCATTTTACGGAGGAGCGTACGGTACTGTATAGACTATGGGAATATATAAAATGTGTTAAGGGGGATATGGGTAACGCCTTAACGCTATTTTAATAATTTTACTTTACTATTGACATATTATAATAGGATATTGTACTACATAGTAGATAGTTTAATGGATCCTTAAGAGATGGGAATTTCTAACATCTCTTAAGTTATTGTACTCACGTTAGCACTGGATAGGTGATGTCAAACCCCGTAAACATCTCTGACTCCGTCGCATTCATATTTACCATTGATTTAACTTACATAAGAACTTTTAGTTCCGACTCGAGTGTATTGTCTTTTCAATTTGCTTGGGTCAGCCTGAGCATTTCAGGGTTGAAGACCCTATTTCTGGAGGACGAAGACAAAGATTTTTATTGTTATTATTATATATATACATATATTTATTCCATTGCCTCATGTTGTTCCTTTGCATTTATTTGTTTATTCTTGTTTATGTAACTCTGATGTTTGTGCTGTAAAGAATAATCAAATGTATTTTTAAAACAACTTCATGAACTGTTATTTGATTATTATATTTGTCATCCCACTGCGAGATTCTGTATTTGTTTTATTTCTTTCTCTTTTTCTTATTTTCCCCATAACAAGCTGCCCTTTTGAATGATTTGAGTCCGTTGTATGTGTCTGCATAAAACGTCCAAAAAGACAGGTCATTACAGTTGGTATCAGAGCTTTGGTTGAGCGATAACCTTGACTTTGTGGGTCTGACTCATATAAAACAAGGTAGTAATACCGTAGAATAAGTTGCTAAGTGTATATACATATGAGAGAGCATATTTGTTAGTGTTTTAAAACATTTATTTATTGTGTTAATTTGTTCCGTTTTGTATTTATAAATTCTAGTTGGTGCATAGGACGCTATGACAACGATAGAGATTTCTAAACACTTAATAGAGCAGACGGACACAATACTAGTTTTGAAAAATAAGTAAATGAAATAAATTTTGCCTATTATATATTTTGTATACAAAATAATAAATTTTATAAATGATATAGCCGGTTGTTATATAATTGTTGGATAGGTAGTGAAATTTCATTAATACTGATGGAAAAATAAGGTTTACAAATAAAATGGATATAAACCGGGAAATTTGAGAACTTAAGTTTTGAGATTTTGAAATTTCTTTCAAAAGATTTTGGAATATAATATCTTCGGTGGAGAGTACATGCATCATCGACATTCATTTTCGAGTTTCAAAGTGGGAAGATCGTTGTAGTAGTTAACTACACATTTGTTTTGATAAATAAATCTTAATTTTGATTTTCAAATATGACTTTATATATATAAAAGATATGATTATATATATTATTTTAAAATAATTATAAAGGAAACCAGTATTTAGTTCTCCAGTTTCCGTAAATTAAAAAATTGAATTTGTTGCAATGAATGGAATATTGACTAAATTAATAATTGGAAACTTCTAAAATGAAAATAAGAATTTGATGTTAAAATGATTAATGAAATAGATAAGAAACTGAAATTTAGAAAATGTAAATAAAAGGGGAAATGAAAATAAGAAATGGTAACTGTTGAACCTTTTGTTAACTAAATATATAAGAGAAACTTGTGTAACTTTCTATTGCATTCTAAAAGACATATATGTATATATATATACCTTACAAAATGTAAAAGTTGTAATGTTAAATAGGATGTGTAATAGAATATTGTGCAAGTAAACTTTAGAAAATGAAAGCATGCAATGGAATTACATCTATAAATAAGAAATTCTAATGTTAAAATTTGTAACAAACTAAAGACAATAGTTTCAAATGCTACTAATTAAATGTAATAGAAGTGAATAATGTAAGAAAAATGATTATAAACCTAAATGAATGATTTAAGTTATTTATAATTGGAATAATTAGAAAAGATGAATACTGTAAGTAGATGATTTTAAACTCATGTTAATGATGGAAGCAATTTATAATTAAAATGAATACTATATTAAATCCAATGATTATATCTTCAGAAGAGTTTAAATAATTCAAAAAATAGATATAAGGCAGTGAATGTAAAATTAAAAGTAAGAAACTTAAGTAGAAACTTATGCACCAATGTATATTAATATCTAATGAAACCAAGTATATAAATTAATAAATATGAATTAAGCCGCAATAAAATGCATGTAATGCTTAAATAATAAATTCATTGGTTACTATAAACAATTGAATGGAAATGACTTATGTAAGAAATGAATGTAAAGTAATGAAAAGAAATTTCCATTAGGTGAATAAAAGGAAAAAAATAAATTTTGTAAGTAATGAAATGAAAGTAATTGAAAATAAGTACCAAATGAATGTGAAATTATTTACAAAGAAACCCATATAGCACTTTAAGAGTTGATTTTCATATGTTTAAATAATTGTATATGTGTAACATATATAAGAAAATGTAATTAACATATGTAAATAAATGAATGTAAATAAATGGCATTAAGGAATATACGAATGAATGGAAATTGAATTTTGTAGGAAATGAATGTAAATTAAAGAAAATAATCATTGTATGGATGAAATTTTTGAACAGCAATGATATAAAAAGAAATTAATAAGAATAAACTTAAATATTATTGGATTCTTTGTTTGTATTGGCCTACGGGTTGTTTGGGGAAGGATACTTCTAATTGTTTGGATGTATGAATAATCTGTTGTGTTTTATCTAAGACTATTGAGTAGATGGTATACCTAGTAGTTTATTTGTCATTCTATACGATTAGAAGTGTCTAAGCTCGGACAAACCATTTTTTTTTACTTGATGTGGATGGATGGTTAATTACTCTGATTGATGCTTGTTTGCAAGTGAGTATTGTTATGTTATATTGATCTGTTTGTTATTAATTGAGACAATCTAAATATTTCACCTTTTTATAATTATTAACTCCTTTGGAATTATATAAGTGAAATACAGGTTTATGGAAGCAATAGCTACTACTTTGGTTTTCAAATTAAACGTTGTTTATGTAACAGACCGCGAATCTGTACCCCTTTGACACGACAGTATCCTCCATCTGTTCAACTCAAATTGGACGGAAATACGATTCATTAGGATTAATGTAACGAACCGGAATTTTGACAATTCGAGTTGTGAATATTAATTTTTAATATTCAATAATATGGTATTTTTATCAACAAAACTCCCCATTAATCAACATCTGATAATAATATACAAATTTTCCAAAACCAATATAATTTGAATTTTCAGATTTATATTAAAATAGGAGATTGATTAAATGGAACTTTCTTATATATGTATATTTTATAAAATAAAAATAAAATAGAGAGTTGATTTGATTGGAAATTTCTTATGTATACATTTTTACATATAAGAATAATAGAATTTATATGTATACATAATATGGAAGAAATTCATAACAATAAATAGATAATTAAGCAAAAGAGGGTATTTCTAAATAAAAATAATTTTGGGCATATGAACAATGTAATATATATTAAATAAAAGAGTTTTAAGTTGAACTTTTCTAAAATAATATATATATGCACAGTGGATATGAAATGTTATATATGTGGAGAAAAGTTCTAAGGGATAATTTATAGTATTTATAAATAAATAAAATGTTATGTTATAAACTAAAATGGTGTGTATAAGAATCATATAAGTGATGATATATATCAAATGAATTTATTTATTAAAAAGTAATATATTTCTAAATAAATAAATATGGGAACGTCTATATAGACACAAAATATGGACACAATTGGTGACACAAAGAATCTACACCATTGTATTGCCCCCTGAATTCCACCTTCCACATAAAGACAAAAAAATTCAATGGTCCGGATCTTTTGTGTCACCATTTTGTGTTTAATTTTGTGTTCATATAGCCGGCCCCAATAAATATGAAAGAAGTGTATATATATATATGTACATATAAGGACACACACATAAATATAAAGGCATGCTGACTAAGAAATGTGTTATTTTTATTCTTAAAATTTAAATAACAAAGTTTCAATTTGTTTAAATTTTTATAAAAGTATGTAGGGATAAAATGCAAACATTTTTCTTATCAAGCAATGACAACTATAGGCTGTCCAACATCATAAGTATGCATATATACTTTAAGTATTATATGGTTTATATAAAAAAATAAGAAAAGATTTCAAGTCATGTAGATAAGCGGTAAAAAGAAAAACAGATTAATAAAACCTAGTTTGGGTCAAGCAAAACAAGAGTAAGGTAAGTAAAAGATTTAAATCAGTAAGTAAACTAACATTTGGCAGTAATTGCCTGACCAAATAAGTAATGATCATCTACATTCTTTTCAATTTTCTCTCATCAAAACGCAAATATCAATTCCAGCCTCCAAAACTTTTTTCCAAACCCATCATGAAATCTTTGCACAGATCAAAACCTGGAACTGTTATAAATACATAAGGATATGTTTGCATAGGAGATATAGTCCCTTATGTATTCATAAATCATGAAAAAAAAGCATAATGTAATTAAAAGAAAGTGAAGTGAAGAAAAATAAAGAAAGAAAAGAAAATACATCCTCTGCTCAAAACCCTATAAAGAAAAGAATTTAAGCAATACAAGCCTTTCAAGATTTCAAAATTTTCAGATTTGACGTGTGAAGAAGTAAAATAAAAAGAAGAAGGAACTACAGGCTTTCTCTGTTTTAAATTCAAAAGCAACCAAAATTCAAAAGCAAGTTTTCAGGGGTTCAGATTGAAGATTTTAAATTTCAACTTGAAGACTCGAGAATCAAACATGTTTAAGGTGAGAAACTTTAATTTTAAATCTAGAAGCATTTAACATGCTACACTATTCCATTTAACAGTAACATACCTATTTCTACTCAACTTTCAAAAATCTCTATCTCAAAATCCAATTCAAATCTGTAGATGTTGTTATCTAATTAAATGTTTTTTTATGTATAGATCATGCTAAAAATAATTGGAAGCGTGTTCTTTGTATATTTTGGTCAAAACGTTGTGTTATAGTAGACAAACAATTTTTGGGTATAATTTTAACATTTTAAAACGTCGATTTGTAGATATTATCTTGATCGTTAAATAAAAATAGGATTTTTGGTAGAAGTATTATGATTTTTAGTGGCTTGTGTCATGGGAAATCTCGAGTTGATCATTTTCCGTTCAAAAAAATAATTACACGGTTGTGGGTGGTCGAGGCGGCGGGATGGCGACACTGGGAGACATGCATGGGCGTGGCGGAAGGCTCGACCGTAGCCAATTGTTGAGATAGTGCTTGGATTAGGTTAGGCGATCGATTTTAGGGTTTAAGGGAAGCTTCGACTATGATGGGAACGCAATGGTTTTGGGAAGAGGTGGAGTGACCGAAATTCGTGTGGCTGGGTTTGGAGGTGGCTGCATGGGTAGGCTTTCGTCGGAGGTTGGTGGCATGTGAAACGGTGGACGATTGTTGGCGCTGTAGGTCGATTTGTGGAGGTGGGTGAGTTTCAGGTCAAGGGGTTGGCTGGGTCAGGTGTTCGATTTTCGATCAGGAAGGGTGGGTGATGAAGTACATACCTTAAACCGCGTCCGGCCTATCGCCACTTCTCCACGTCTCACGATTCAGTCCCATACCTCGACTCGCGACTCAAATCCTCCCACGACCCACGACTCATCCCCACCGCGACCTACGACTCATCACCAATTCCTCCACGACTCACGACTCAGTCCCCACCGCAACTCACGACCTAACTTCACCAGCACCATGCCTTAAGTCGCTACGCGACTTAATTCCAACTCCGATTCCAAACTCCTATGTCGCGATTCAAAATTAGGTCGTGCATGACCTATTCCAAATTCCCTAACTCGCGAGTTGCCTCCCTCATCTATAAGTCGCGAACGACCTATGCCCTATTCTTGAGTCGCGAATGACTTATGAATTGTTCCAGTAAAGTCAAATTTGCATTACCGCCTTCTGATTAACTCGCGAGACATTGATGAGTTACGTGAAGAATTTGAGTCGCCTCCGTTAAGTCGTTGCTGAGCTAACATGAGTCGGAGCCGAGTTAGCATGAAGTCAGTGCATTTTTTTTTAAAATCGCGAGTTATTTTTTTTTAGGTCGCATAAAAGCTTATGTCATGAAATTTTAAGTCGATTGTATGTTATTTCTTTAGGTCGTGGAAGCACTGTTGATAAGTCGTTGTACTTTGGTACCTTGTTGCTTACATCGTTTGTGTAAAGTGTTGTAATTTTCTTAAGTCGTGTTGTAACCCTATAAATAGGGACGTGATGTCATTGTAAATGGTTGTTGAATTTGGAATAAAATTTTGTTTGTGAAGCTTTGTGCCTCCATTAAATTGGTAGTCGAGTGTTAACTCCTATCTCCACTTCGGCATTCGAGTGCGCTCGAATCAACGAACGTTGAAGCCAATTCGCGGAATCAAGTGCGCTTGATCAACGCTCAAAGAATTGTAGATCTTTCTTCACGGAATCGTGCGCGATCAACGTGTCGAAGATTGCTAAAATCCGGTATCTTCGTGATCAACGGAGTTGGGCCTTTCGGTATTCTTAAGTCCATCGATTCTTCGTCGATTCACCGATTATTTCCGCTAATCGTGTGAGATCCAGGACGGATTCGATTTACATCATCGAATTCGCTTCCCACTCTGCGTCAGTTGGTATCAGAGCTAGATCGCAAAAAGTTTGCATCATTTGGAGACTTGGATTTCGAGAATCTGAAGTTCGGAGATCGGATTTGCAATTGTTGAGAAATTTGGTGTTTATCGTGTTCATCATGAAGTTGCCACAAGTTGGGAGTTTCGATCCATCTCACTTTGGATCAAAGTTCGGAAAGTGTTTGAAATTTATTTTTTTAGATTGTTTGAAGTTCAATAATGGCTCCGAGACGAGCTCAACGCCATCGAAATATCAATGCTTTGTATGGAAGAGAAGAGGCCGATGAAATGGAGCAACGAATCAATGAGAGTTTTACTGAAAAGTTGAATGAAGGAATTGGTCGATTGGAGAGAATGATGCTTGAAATGAATCAAAGTAGAAGAAGAGTTTCACCTGAATCAAACCATGGGGGAAGTAGAGCTTCGATACATTCAGATCGGGAGAGAAGAGAAGATCAAGATCATAGAAGTATTGATAATCGTGATAGGAATGTTGATCGAAGGAGTGGTAGTAGAGATGTTGGTGGTCGTGATCGACATCGATATACTTCAGATTTTGATGAGGAGTTTGATGGTGATAGGGGAAGTGTTCATTACCGAGATAGAGATCAAACACGACGTCAGTATCGAGATGTAGAGGATGATCATCGATGGGAATCGGGAATGAAGATGGAGATTCTTGAATTTAAAGGTGGAATGGTTGCAGAAGAATTCTTGGACTGGTTGTCTAATGTTGAGGAGATCTTTGATTTCAAGGAGGTTCCGAAAGACCGTCGAGTGAAGTTGGTTGCTACTAGGTTGAGAGGGAGAGCTATGGCGTGGTGGCAGCAAACCAAACTTACACGAGAACGGATGGGGAAGTCGAAGATTGTGGATTGGGAGAAAATGAAGAAATTGATGAAAGCTACATTTTTACCATACAATTATCAATCACTCATGTATCAGAGGTTGCAGAACTTGAGGCAAGGAACAAAGACTATTAATGATTATGCCGACGAGTTTTATCAACTGATTGCTCGAAATGACATTATGGAGACAAATAAACAGTTGACTGCTAGGTTTGTTGGAGGATTAAGGATGCAGATCCAGGATATAGTTAATATGTTTGACCCAAGATCTGTGGCAGAAGCACACCAAAAGGCATTGGCTTGGGAGAAGCAGGGAAGGCGTGGAGGTGGTGTGTTTACTAATTCCAACAATCAAGTGAAGGGTATTA
The DNA here is from genome assembly GCA_030765085.1 of Allium cepa. Lineage (NCBI taxonomy): Eukaryota > Viridiplantae > Streptophyta > Magnoliopsida > Asparagales > Amaryllidaceae > Allium > Allium cepa. The sequence continues at coordinate 905,598,249 of CM060938.1, read as the reverse complement.
ATGGAAGTTCTAATGTTTCTAAACCTGTCAGTAAACCCGTAGTAAAGGAGGGTGAGAAGCCGAAGGTTAACAATGGTTTCAAATGCTACAATTTCCAGGAAATGGGTCATAAAAGCAATGAGTGTCCAAAACCGAAGAAACGAGCTATGATAGCTGAAGTTGAAAGTGAGGATGCTGTTGAGGGTGAAGATAGTCCAGTTGAGGAGAATGAACAGGATATCGCATCGGGAGACGAAGGGTGTAATCTAATGATGAGGAGGTATTTTTTAACACCAAAGCAAGAAGATGAAGCTAGTTGGTTGAGGAGTAACATCTTTCAGTCGACATGCACTATATTGGGAAAAGTTTGTAAATTTGTGATTGATGCAGGAAGTTGTGACAATATTAAATCTACAGAAGTGGTGAGAAAATCGAAAACGGATAAACATCCAAATCCTTATAAGTTAGCGTGGCTGAGAAAAGGAGGAGAGGTGAAGGTGGATAAGCGAGTTCGAGTTCCATTTTCTGTTGGGAAGAAATATAAAGACGAAATCTGGTGTGATGTAGTTGAGATGGATGTTTGTCATTTGCTTTTGGGAAGACCGTGGCAGTATGATCGAGCAGTGCAGCATGACGGTCGAACCAATAGCTACAGTTTTATGTTTGAAGGTGTTAAGATTATTCTAGTTCCAAAGAAGAGACAGCAGGGAGAGAGTAAGTCTGAGGAGATTGAAGAGCTGAAAACTTTATTATCTTTGAAGGAGTTTGTCAAGGAAGTCGAAGAGGAACCTGAAGTGTACTTGTTGATATGGCGTGAGAGCAGTGAAGAGGTTGAAATTCCAGAAGAAGCGAAGCCAGTTTTGAAAGAATTTGAGGATGTATTTCCAGAAGAGTTGCCCAAGGAGTTACCGCCACTGAGAGACATTCAACATCAAATCGATCTTGTTCCGGGAGCAGTATTACCGCATATATCGCATTATCGAATGAGTCCGAAGGAACATGAAGAGTTGAGGAGGCAGGTGGAAGAGTTACTTGAGCGGGGACGTGTGTAGGAAATTTTGAGCCCATGTGCTGTGCCAGCTTTGTTGGTACCGAAGAAGGACGGGACGTGGAGGATGTGCACTGACCGTCGAGCATTGAATAAGATTACTGTGAGATATAGATTTCCAATGCCGAGGTTGGATGACTTGCTAGATCAGTTGAGTGGGGCGACTATCTTTTCGAAGATTGATATGAAGAGCGGATATCATCAAATTCGTATTAGACCAGGTGATGAGTTGAAGACTGCTTTCAAAACCAGGGAGGGTCTATACGAATGGTTGGTTATGCCATTTGGTTTATCAAACGCGCCTAGTACGTTCATGCGGGTGATGAATCAAATCTTTAGACCATTCATTGGAAAGTTCGTGGTGGTGTATTTCGATGATATTCTGATATACAGTGGGAGTTCGGAGGAACATTTGCATCATTTGAAGGAAGTATTGATGGTCCTACGACAGGAACAGTTTTATTGCGCAACAAAGAAATGTGTGTTTATGGCGAGGAGTGTTTTATTTCTGGGGTATGTTGTGTCCGGAGAAGGTATACAGGTGGACCAGAATAAAGTTGAACCAGTCAGGAATTGGCCACAGCCGAGGACAATTACGGAAGTGAGGAGTTTTCATGGGCTAGCGTGATTCTACCGAAGATTCATTCCACATTTCAGTAGCGTGATGGCGCCAATTACTGATTGTATGAAAGGGAAGCAGTTTTCTTGGTCGGAGGAAGCAGGGGTTGCTTTTGAAAGAATCAAAGAACTTTTGACGACAGCACCAATTCTTGTATTACCAGATTTTCAGTTATTGTTTGAGCTACATACTGATGCATCAAAGGTTGGAATTGGAGGGGTTGAGTCAGAATGGGCGTCCTATTGCATATTTCAGTGAGAAGTTGTCAGGAGCAAAGATCAGATACAGTACATATGATGTGGAATTTTATGCTGTTGTACAAGCTGTTAAACACTGGAGACACTATCTATTTCAGAAAGAGTTTGTTTTATACACTGATCACAAGGCATTGAAGCATTTACAAGGACAAGACAAGATTTCAGCAAGACATGCATCATGGATTGCTTATTTGCAGCAGTTTACTTTTGTTGTCAAACACAAGTCGGGGGTGACGAATCGTGTGGCTGATGCTTTGAGTAGGAGGAGTCATTTGTTGACGATAATAAAAGTTGAAGTGACAGGTTTTGAATTATTGCCAGAGCTGATTGAAGAAGATCTTTACTTTGCAAAGTTTGTTGAGAAAGTTAAGGATGGGGATACTGATGAATTTGTGTTGGTTGATGGATTCTTGTTCAAGGGGAATCGATTATGCATTCCAGACTGTAGCTTGAGAATGAAGATTGTTAAAGAATTACATGAAGAAGGCCATATGGGTAGAGATCGTACGTTGCAGTTAATTTCTCAATCTTATTTTTGGCCATCAATGAGGAAAGAGGTAGAGAGATTTGTGGAGAGATGTCTTATCTGTCAAGTCTCAAAAGGAACAGCGACAAACACGGGATTATGCATGCCATTACCCGTGCCTACTAAACCATGGGTTGATATTAGTATGGATTTCGTTTTGGGTTTGCCTAGAACTCAAAGGGGGAATGATTCTATATTTGTTGTGGTGGACAGGTTTTCGAAGATGGCACATTTTATAGCCTGTAAGAAGACAGCGGATGCAGTTCGAGTGGCACAATTATTCTTTAAAGAGGTGTATCGACTGCATGGTTTACCAGAATCTATCGTTTCTAATCGAGATACTAGATTTTTAAGCCATCTTTGGTTGAATTTGTGGAAGATGGTCGGAACAAAGCTGAATTTTAGTAGCGCTTACCATCCGCAAACTGATGGGTAAACGGAGGTGGTTAACCGATCGTTGGGGAATTCACTGAGATGTCTCGTGAAAGACAATTTGAAAAGCTGGGATATGAAGTTATGTCAAGCTGAGTTTGCTCATAATCATGCGGTGAATCGTAGTATAGGTTTCAGCCCATTTCAGATTGTATATTCAAGCTTACCAAAGGGGCCGTTGGATTTGACAATAGTACCACCACCAAAGGGTACAGTTAAGCGGGCTGCTGATTTTGTTGATGGGTTGACGGAATGCCATAGAATCGTTCAGGAACGATTGAGAAAGGCAAATGAGAAGTATAAACAAATGGCGGATAAGAAACGAAGAAGTGTTGTCTTCAAAAAGGGTGATCTTGTTTATGCCGTTTTGACGAAAGATCGTTTTCCAGTTGGAACTTACAACAAGTTGAAAGCACGAAAAATTGGTCCAGTAAAAATCTTGAAGAGGATCAATGATAAAGTGTATCGATTAAGATTGCCGGAAAATATTCATACTTCTGATGTTTTCAATATCAAACACTTAGTTCCGTATTATGGGGAGGAAATTGATGAAGATGACGAGAGTGTGAATTCGAGGACGAATTCTTTCCAACAAGGGGAGGATGATGAAGTACATACCTTAAACCGGGGCCGTCCTATCGCCACTTCTCCAGGTCTCACGATTCAGTCCCATACCTCGACTCGCGACTCAAATCCTCCCACGACCCACGACTCATCCCCACCGCGACCTACGACTCATCACCAATTCCTCCACGACTCACGACTCAGTCCCCACCGCAACTCACGACCTAACTTCACCAGCACCATGCCTTATGTCGCTACGCGACTTAATTCCAACTCCGAGTCCAAACTCCTATGTCGCGATTCAAAATTAGGTCGTGCACGACCTATTCCAAATTCCCTAACTCGCGAGTTGCCTCCCTCATCTATAAGTCGCGAACGACCTATGCCCTATTCTTGAGTCACGAATGACATATGAATTGTTCCAGTAAAGTCGAATTTGCATTACCGCCTTCTGATTAACTCGCGAGACATTGATGAGTCGCGTGAAGAATTTGAGTCACCTCCGTTAAGTCGTTGCCGAGCTAGCATGAGTCGGAGCCGAGTTAGCATGAAGTCACTGCATTTTTTTTTAAAATCGCGATTTTTTTTTAGGTCGCATAAAAGCTTATGTCGTGAAATTTTAAGTCGATTGTATGTTATTTCTTTAGGTCGTGGAAGCACTGTTGATAAGTCGTTGTACTTTGGTACCTTGTTGCTTATATCGTTTGTGTAAAGTGTTGTAATTTTCCTAAGTCGTGTTGTAACCCTATAAATAGGGACGTGATGTCATTGTAAAAGGTTGTTGAATTTGGAATAAAATTTTGTTTGTAAAGCTTTGTGCCTCCATTAAATTGGTAGTCGAGTGTTAACTCCTATCTCCACTTCGGCATTCGAGTGCGCTCGAATCAACGAACGTTGAAGCCAATTCACGGAATCAAGTGCGCTTGATCAATGCTCAAAGAATTGTAGATCTTTCTTCATGGAATCGTGCGCGATCAACGTGTCGATGATTGCTAAAATCCGATATCTTCGTGATCAACAGAGTTGGGCCTTTCGGTAATCTTAAATCAATCGATTCTTCATCGATTCACCGATTATTTCCGCTAATCGTGTGAGATCCTGGACGGATTCGATTTACATCATCGAATTCGCTTCCCATTCTGCGTCAGTGGGCAGCATCCGTGATGGGTGAGCTGGATCTAGGGATGATGAGGAACTCGGCGGTGGTGTCGCGGTGGCAAGTTGATCAGAGGTATGGGTGCGTACGTGCACGCATGTCACTCGTGCATGAGAGGTTCCAGGCGAGAGGGATAGACCAGGGTGGTGGATGGTGCATGCGTTGTAGGCTCGGAGGTGGTCTCAGGACTTTCGAATCAATCGGGATACTCGATGTTGTATCATGATTGTTGTTCGGAGTGGGTTTTTGTTCCTGATAATGGAACTGGAATCTGGTGGAAGAAAGAATGAGGGGAGAAGGTAAGTGAAGTATAGGGTTGGGCTTCAGCCCATTTGAAGTAAAATATAAAATAGGATTAAGATAAAAGCATAGTTATAAAAGTAAAAATAAAACAGGAAACAAACTAGTCTTCCCAAAGCATAAAAACAAGCAAGTTCTTTCCAAAAGTAAACGTTCCAACCAATTCTCTATTATATTAAATGTTTTATTTAAGATCTTTATATAGACAAAGTGTCACAACCCATTTTCCCATACCAATTTAAACCGACCTTGAACCATTCTTGTCAGCTAAATCATATGGAAATATGGATAATGAAAGAAAGAAAGAAGGTAGAAATAGATAGAAGATAGAAGAAAAGATAATAAATCAGAATCTCACAGCGGAACGAATAAATTATAATATAAACAAAACTTTACACGAAACCAAAACTGTTACTTTATATAACATATTACATGTTTTACTTCAGAGTTACAACCATACAACTGGGACAGTTATATCAATCCTGTCCTTACAACAACAACCACACGGCCCAAAACTGACCAAATAAAATCATCTACGAGAATACGTCTCCTGATCCAGCTCATTCTCCTGAAGCTTCCACTCTTCCAGTTAACCTGGAAATATGCTCGGTCTGACCCGAGCATATAGGAAAACACCAAAGCCTGGGTCAGTCTGGTATACCAGCGTGAGAAAACACAATCAACTTGATTATTAAATTTTGAAAATTCCTTTTTAAAAGAAAAGCATCTTGTAAGACCACGCCATAAATAAACATGTCGGGTTTTTACCTTACGATAGCTAAAACATTTTTATGAAATACTCTAATATTATAATAGGGTATATATACAAATACTTAGTAAAATAGCCGAAATTGTTACATTATTAAATTCCAGCTACTAGCCACAGAGTGGGTAATAAAAACAAAACTCGTACAAGGCGCGTAGGGAAAATGGATTTCCAACTAATGACTAGGCACTGGGGTACCACCTGTCATAGTACGTGGCCTAGATCACAGTACCGAGGAGTACGCCCGCTCCCCTGCAACACAAGACCGGAACCATCCCTTACTGGACAGTTTCGAATAAGATCACCCCGCGGTTGGGATCAGCAACCGCACCACTAAGCCAAAATAAAAAGGGACATCTAGACAGGGATGACCTTACTCTCAAGTGGGGGCTACCCACGAAGCCTTGTTGCATAACCCCTGATTTTCAGTCATTCCCGGTTGATGAGGCTTGAGGCTAAGCGTTACCTTTTTAGAACATATCCCTTAGAATGCTCATCGTCTACCTGACGATATTCTGAAAGCATTCATTCATACAAGTCCGTTCCGGGTTCGAACGGAACCGAAGGCACTATTCCTACTACATCCATTCTGGAATCACCCTCAGGATTAGTAGCCCTTGCACTTCACTGCTCCATCTTCGACTCCAAGCTCTTGTCTTCATCCCGAAAACGTATCGTTCGATCGAAGTGGTTTTCGGATTACAAATCCGATCCCGGTCTCTTTGAAACAACGTTCGCTATTTTCCGGTAAACTCAACCCCGGTTCTTTAGGAAATACTCCAACGAAATACAAGATCGGAGTTCACCTCCTAACCGTTAGTGGACGGGTCTCCTTATAATTCGTCCTAGCGAATAAACGAGTTTATACGTACGGTATAGCACCTCGATCGGTTACCATACCATATAATTCTCGAGTCTCCTCTAGATATTTTCAATGTTAGGTTTTGTCCAATTTTGATAGTCGGTTATTTGACTATCAAAGTAATCAATCAATACAACAAAGTTATTTCCCATTTCAACCGTTAAACCTTGTTCACCTTTTAAAATCCAAGTGAATTACCATTTACTTAAGAAAACTTATTTCATTTGAAATGTATAAAAACTATTTCCTTCCAAAACATACTTATAAACTTAAAATGTTATTTCAAGTTAAATAGATAAAATATTCTTCATAAAGATTATTATAATCATTTAAACAACTTTTATTAAAGAGATTTTAATCTAAAGAAAATATGCTTAAATATCAATAAAAAATTTCCTCTAAAGAGTTATTACAAAATGAGTTAATACTTGAAAACAATTTAGAAATTATAACTTAAAAATAAATTTCAAAGGTATAAATAAATAGCTACTTTCAATATTCCAAATATTGATCAATTTTAAAAAAATTTCTAAAAATATTATTATATTCCTTTATTTTAAAACAAAACTAATTTCATAAATCAATTCAAATCGAACAAGGCTTATCAGTCCAAACGGTAATTATCAATTAGCAATTCATAATTCACAATCTCAGATATTCAAATCAATCTATTTCCAAAGATCGATTCACAAAATATTCTCAATATAATTAACAATGTGACGACCCGAACTCGATGTCCGACAACAACATCAAATTCATATCACCGGAGCTTATAAGAACATCGGATGAATATAAAACAGTGGAACAAAATGAATATCATGCATACATCACAGGTACAATATCATAGTATCCAATAATACATCAAGTATTTAATACATACACCACAACTCCAAATAACATCATAATAATACATCGATGATCATAAATCCAACAAGAAGTCTTTAATGAAATGATAACAATCTCCCAAAAACACTTAACACCTGAGATCCAAAAAGCTTCTAGAATATCTCCAAAGCAAAGGCTCCAAAATACTACTAACTCCAAAATACGGAAACCTGCTACTAGGCTGCCCGTGTAGAAATTATGGGCACCCAAAGTTTAGGAAAGAAACAATAAACTCCGGGTCAGTCATGGGACTGGTGTGAGTAAACAAAAATAGTTGCTTTTAAATAAACTAGATTTATAAAGAAAATTCGTTATGCTTTTGGAAAATGAAACTACATAAGACCTCCCACCACACACACAATGCAATCGCAGAATTACAGGAGATTTCTTCTTATGATAGTCAAATATGCTTGGTACGGGGAAATTTCTTTGATATTATTACTAGTGCATAGTGTAGAAAAAATTTCGAAAATAGAATATTAATCTTAGCTAGCATACGTACCATTATAGTATGCCTACTATAGCTACCATCTTAAATGGCAGGTTTTACAACTAAAACCGTAAAGGGCTCGTATTTGGATGATTGGATTTCCAACAAATAGTCGGGCAAAGGAACTTCCCAAATAAAATGGAATTCTCTGGAAGGATGTCCCCGGATCCTAACCGGATCTCTACTACACAAGGCCGGGTTACCTCTATATCTAGGCAACAACTGACACGAGTATGTCACTTCCCGGTCGTTACCAACCTTTATCCGAAGCGCTTCTCAACCAACAACCACAAAGTATAAGTTTGCAGCAACCACAAAGTAAGTATCTGGGCTCCATACCATGATACCACTCATAATCCAGAAGAAAATGGACATACCCTCAGGGGAAGCTATCCCCAAATAACCTTGCTGCCACGATTCCTGTTTCGACCATAACCGGGTTGTGAGGTTCGACGAAGTCTCGTCCACAAAGCTACGCTTTTCACGAAGCCATGCTTCGATTAACAAATGATCAGCAGCACTCAGCATGTCACACTACCAAATTGGGAATATATCACTGATAACCTTCAACTACATAACCTCTGAGCTCGTACGTCTCAGAGAAGGGTGTTAAGCTAAGAGAATAAATTCTCCGCCACCAACAGATATGTATTTGAAAGAAATCAGCTTTACATCTCAATTTGTAATGTCAGACATACAACCATACAAGTATGTTCCGGGTTCGAACAGAATCGAAGGCACTTCCGAAGAAGTCCTTGCAATCCGGGTATTCACAATCCCGATCGGACTTCCCATTACTTAGGGAATCTCTATACTGGAGCAACTCGGTGCAGACACAATCGATAGGTCATCCTATCGTTCTCGCAAATACCCGGTCTTCATCACTGGTCTTCAAATGCTATCCAAAACGTCGAATCACATATTCAAAATGGATTATACGATGCAAGGGTCCTCTCCCGACTAATTTGAATAGTGAGTGTCAATTTTAAAGCATGTGGATATGTCATTCACAAAGATTCACAAGTTCGATGTGGGTTTCGGATAACCAACTGGAATCCGACTCCCTATCGCATCGAGATTTAAATGCTGTTTTACGGGCCAATGGGTTTTCACAAATCACACAGCAGTAATAACAATATCACAGCTCAGCTCAAAGCATTCAATATTATATAGCATCATATCACATAACAGGAATATCAATTCAACACACAATATTCAGGAACAATCAAAGCATCTTTAATTAAGATGAATAAATCATGTGATTTAAATTTATTTGTTACATAGTTAGTTTCATTAAAATCTTAAATCAATGATTAATTAAAATTAATTACAGTTGATTATATCTTAATCATTTTCATAAATTACTCACTTCTTAATTAATTACCTTAATTAATTTCAAATTTATTTATTTTAATTATAAATTAATCTAATCTTAGTTATCAATTTATTTAAACTTTAATATTTATTTAATTAACTAAGATTATTTCTTAAGAGGTTATATAAACAAATTATAAATCGTTTAAGTAACCAAAGAGACTCGAATTGCTTTGATTATCATTTAAACTATGTTCAATACATTTCTTTTATCACATTTTAAAAGTTAAGATTTAGTTTTAAACATCATTTTACTTTAATTTTTCTTTGAATTACATTATTTATTTAACATAAATAATCTTATAAAAATACTATATTAAACTAAATAAACTAAAATTTTATTTCTTCAAAACCATTTCACTTAAGTCTTTCATTAGCTTAAAATTTTAAGTCAAATCATTGTGTAAACTTATATTTTTTTAAAGTGTCTTAAAATTTGGAAATTTTTTAAATTAAAAATCTATTTATAATTTGGTCATGAGACCTGCTCCGGGTTATGCACGATAAAACTCGTGCCTTGCTTTGGGTCATTTTAAAAATTAACCCGTGCTGTTACTTTTTTTCTTTTCGTATTTTTCCTAAGTATAAACTCGAACAACCCTGAAACAACTTCGAGTTCATACCCGAGTTCACAGCCTTATTACCCGATAGCTGCTTCGGGTTTTCCCTCATCCTTCCCCAAATTTCACCACTGACACCCAAACGAGCACGTACATGTGCACTTCCAACTTCGCCGTTGCTGGTCGGTGCTGAGGCCACCAGTGAGTCGCCATCCATCCCCCAAAACGTAACGAACGCCCAGATCTCAATTTTGTTTCGAAATCGCAAATCGAGCATTACGACCCAACCATCATCAGGAATGTCATCCAATAACTACCTCGCGCCACCACCTCTGGCCGTTATCGGCCACCAACTTTGGCCCAAAGCCTCGCACACGTGCTACACTTCGATTTTGCCCACTGACGTGAAGTCCGATCCATTGTGGATGGTGCAATACCGTGGTTTTTAGTGTGAATGAAAATGGGTTTCTAAACCCTACTTTGATCACGAATCAAAGATCCAATCATCAATAATTTTTTCTCGTATTTTTCTAGTGATATATGATTCTCAAACTATCAACTACATCGAACACGAGGGTCATGATCATCTTGGTCGCTGGACTTTGACATATATTCATTTTTCAGACCTCCGCAAAAATCTCGATGATAACTAAATGGAAAATTTGCATTTTTGTTTCAAAATTCATCATTTTCCAAGGGGATTCACATATTGTTATTGAAGTTAAAATAAATGAAGTTCGAATTTTCTTGAAAAATTTAATTGTGGCTGTGTTTATAATTTCCAAAGGAAGAACTAAATCTCAAACCTGCTTTGATTTAATTAATGGAAATGTAATACAGGATTTTAAAACAATGTTCTTTTTTTTTACAATTCCCTTTCAGAAGTAAGAGGAAAAGAGGGAGATTTGAATTGGATTATGGTATAGTTTACTCTTGTAAACAGAAAGCTATAAGTCACAGTTTCCAGGAAGAAAAGAGCACTTTGCTTTGATTAAAAAAAAAACATGGTGCAAGTTTAAATAAAACTCCATCTTGTTTACTGAAACAAATAGCATGTTCATCCATAGTTTAACCTGCAAATCAAATAAAGGTAGGGGAAAAGAAAAATAAAAGTTGATAGTTTCTGTTTTCCTGAGGCTAAAAACAGTGATGTTTCTTTCTGAAAAATAAATATGCACAGGCAAAAATTTCAATCATATACTCAATATTTTTGCAAGCAAACCCAATATTAACTTCACTACATCATTCAAGCATACCCACAGCAACAAAACAAATTAAAGAACAGAAGTTTACTCACCTGTAAAAGACTTCTGAAAACAGAGAGCAAATTTTAGTGTTTTGAAAAATGCAGGTTGAATCTTCCTCTTTTCCCTTTTTTCTTTCTTCAGCAAATTGTTATCAACTTTGAATATATTTTTCTTTTGTTTCTTTTTTTTCTGTTCTTTGATATTTTGTTTTCTTTGAACAAATTAAACTAATATGGATGTATACGTATATAGAGGAGATAGTTTGTACTAAGGGTAGGTTATAACTGTTGCAAGCAAGTCCTTTGATCATATTATTCTTTTGTTTATCTTGTTGACTAAGCCAAAAAAAAATCGGCTGAAGTGATTTGATTCAGGTTAAAGAATAGATGGCATTTAATGTTTATGTTCCCAACTTTGTTTACATATATAAGTTGTTGATTTTTCTTTTTACTGTAAGTACAAAATTTTGTTTTATTTAAGATGTCAATCTTCTTGTATAAGCCTTGTTTGATTTTTTTATATGTACTCTTTGATTTTGTTTTACGGTTTTTTTCTTCTGGTTCATAAACTTCCTATGCAACTTGTATGATATTCACACACACACTTGTTTGCTTTGTTAATAGATTTTTTTCTTTATTATGAACGAATGGTGATGTTTGCTGTACTTACATTTTATTGATTTATCATAACTTACATTCACAATTTCTTTTTTGCTCTATCCAAAGGTTTAACTAAAAAAACAATTTAATTTGTACATATTTCATTTTATTGATTAATACAAATTTTTGTTATATATTTCAATTATTTATCATTTATTTAAAAACTTAAACCATCAAATATTTATTTAGTTCCATATATCTTTATAATATTTGGCAAAGCCGACGAGGTCAAATGGACCCCGACCATATATTGCTACACCAGATAGAACAACACATTTACAACAAAGGGAAGATAGAGAACAGAGGGAACTTGGCCCAGCAAGCACAGGGAATACAAAGAACAGAAACATAAAACAAAAGAACACCAATTAGATCAAAACAAAAGATGCACGTATTCCTAGGTCAATAACAAACGTTAACTGACCCAAAGAATCCCTAATTTCATTCATAATCCACTTCTTGAAGCTGTCATCAGTTTTGGCATTTGTAGCATCAAATATTCTACAGTTTCTCTCTCTCCAAACTGAGCTAATAAAGCTTTTCAACACCACACCAAAAAATCTCTCTCCATCTTTTTTAATTCCACATCGCGCGTATATCCTTCTCCATTCCAGCAGATTATCATGAGAGACATTACGCCTTTGTAGCTTCCCCATCACCGTGATCCAAACTTGTTTAATAAAAAAACATTCAAAATACAAATGATCAACAGTTTCAGGCATAGTGCAACAGAACTTACAGTTGATGTTAATGTTCATACCCATGCTAGCAAGCTTCGCACTAGTTAAGATCGCACTGTTAAGGACCTTCCAAAGTAATATTAACAATATTTTTATTTCTGTTGAAATTCTCAAATTTAAATTCAAAAGTTCAAATAAATCATCAAATTTAAACAAACAAATTCCGAGATGTTTAAATATCCCCTCCTTAAGAAAATTTCGTCCTCGAAATTGAAAGAGAGAGAAACGCAAACAAAGAATTTACGAATTCAGAAAAATAAAGAAATGACTTACAGTTTAAGCCGAAATATCTACTCTGCAATTCAGATATGATTTCTTCATATTATCTTCAGTCTCCCAAGTACAGTCCTTTGGATCGCCACTCCATTGAACTTTGGCCAATTTCACAACTTTGTTTCGCAATCGCTTTTCATCACGATCAACAATTTTTATCGGCTCTCTTTTAACTGCCAAGTTAGGAGTGATCTCTTGATCCTGCTGAGTAGCTTCTTCAATAATACTATCTGGGTCGTGTACAAATTTTCGGAGATTAGAAACATGAAATAGATTGTGCATGCCAGATAACCAGCTGGGTAGCTGCACTCGATATGCCAGAGGACCAATCCTTTCCAGCATAGGAAAAGGACCAATATAACGCAGTGCTAGGTTTCCAGTTTTCCCAAACCTCAATACTCCCCACATCGGAGACACTTTCAGAAATACAGAATCTCCAACTTGAAATTCCAAATTTCTCCTTCGGCAGTCATAATAGCTTTTCTGTCAACTTTGAGCAGTTATTAATTTCTTTCGAATAAAATCTACCTTCTCCGTGGCTTCTTTAATCATATCTGGTCCAAGGACGAGTCTATCACCTGATTCAATCCAGCATGCAGGTGATCGACACGGACGACCATATAAAGCTTCGAAAGGAGCCATTTCAATGCTGGCTTGATAACTATTGTTATAAGAAAACTCAACCAGATGTAAATGGTCCTCCCAAGAACCACCAAAGTCAAGAATGCAAGCTTGTAATAGGTCTTCTAGAATTCGGTTAACCCTTTCTGTTTGCCCGTCGGATTATGGGTGATAAGCAGTACTGAAGTTCAACTTTGTTCCCAACGTGGCTTGGAATGCCTCCCAAAATCTACTAGTGAAGATCGGATCACGATCACTCACTATACTACTCGGAATACCGTGGAGACGAACAATCTCTTTTATATATAACTCTGCTAAGCTTGCTGCAGTCCGAGTGGATTTCACTGGAATAAAGTGAGCAGTTTTGGTTAGACGGTCCACTATAACCCAAATTGCTTCATTTCCCTTTCTGGTACGTGGCAATCCGTCGATGAAATCCATCGATACTTGATCCCATTTCCACTTCGGTACTTCCAAAGGCAGAAGTAAACCGGCTACTTTCTTTTGATCGCTTTTAGTTTGCTGACAAGTAGCACAGCGATTCACATAAATCGATATGTCCCTTTTCATCGTTTTCCACCAGAAAGTTCTCTTGATATCACGATACATTTTGTTGACTCGTGGATGGATGCAAAGTTTGGACTTATGGCATTCGTCCAAAACTTCACGTTTCAGATCGGGAAAGTCTAGAACACATGTCCTACCTTTTATTCTTATTACCCCATTATTATCAATCGCAAAACTAGAATCTTCACCTCGACGAATTCTCCCATATATTTCTTGAAGAAATTTATCTTCTTTATGTTTGCTGGCAATTCTTTCAAGGAGAGTAAGAGTGATAACAAGATGAGAAAGAATAGCATGTTTCCTACTCAAAGCATCGGCAACTACATTGGCTTTTCCGAGTGTATACAGAATATCTAGGTCAAAGGATGCCAGAAATTCCAACCAACGTTGTTGTCGTAGATTCAAATCATTCTGGGTGAATAGATATTTCAAAGATTTGTGGTCGGTGAATAATTCAATTTTTTGACCTAAAAAAAGAGAGATTTATTTAGTATACATTAAGTCAAGTTGAACTTTAAAATTTTCTTTTAGAAAAGCTGAAGGAGATTCTTACCCAGAAGATAATGTCGCCAGATTTTTAATACGAAAACAACAGCCAAAAGCTCCAAATCATGTGTTGGGTAGTTTCTCTCGTGCGGACGTAATTGTCTACTCGCATAGGCAATCACCTTCCCATTTTACATCAATACTGTAAGTCTTGATTCCTGTTAATAATAGCGAGAACAGGAGCAGTAGCCAATCTCCTTTTCAATTCTTGAAAAGCTTCATCACATTTTGGGGTCCAATTGAACTTGGCATTTTTCATTTAGTCGTCTAGCAATTTTAGAAAAGACTTGAACAAACTTCCGGTAATAGCCTGCTAAACCAAGAAAACTTCGAACTTCTTTCGGAGTCGTAGGTTGCTTCCAGTCAAGAATAGCGGAAATTTTGCTCGGATCAACAGAAATACCTTCTTCATTAACAATATGGTCAAGAAATCTGACTTCTTTGACCCAAAAGTGACATTTAGAAAATTTAGCGAATAAGACGTTCCTTCTTAAAATTTCCAAAACAATTCTGAGATGTTCAGCATGTTCCTCTTCGGTTTTGGAGTAGATTAAGATATCATCGATAAATACAAGAACAAATTTATTCAGCACCTCCCGAAACACATGGGTCATCAGATCTACGAAGTACGCAGGAGTGTTGGTTAGCCCGAAAGGCATGACTAACCATTCGTAGAACATATCCGGACCTCTAAAAGCAGTTAGGTGAACACAATCTTCGGCAATTCGCAACTGATGGAATCCCTGAGCTAGATCCATCTTAGAAAAGAATCATGCACCATGAAGTTGATCGAATAAATCGTCGATCCTTGGTAAAGGAAACTTATTCTTGAGAGTTTGTTATTGAGATCGCAATAGTCAACACACAATCTCTAAGACCCATCAGATTTAGCCACAAATACTATCGCTGAGCCCCATTCAGAGACACTAGGACGAATTAATCCCTTTGCTCTTAGATCATCAGTTTGCTGAACCAATTCAATCTTTTCCCTGGGTGCCATCCTAAGACTTGCGTGAACGACATGACGAGCATTCGAAATTAATTCAATTCTGAATTCAATCTCTCTACGTGGAGGCAAAGATTCTACTTCATTGAATACATCGAGAAAATGCTGGACAATAGGAATGGACTCCAGACTAGGTTCTGGATATCCTAGAGTATACATCAGTTTATCTCTTTTCGGACTAGGGTCTTCACAAGAAATTTTAACGGAATCTCCAATTTTGTTTTGACTAGAATCGTTCGGTTGCTGCAATCTAACTTGGCTTCGTATTTCGATAACCAATTCATCTCGAGTATGATTTCAAATTCATTGAAGTTGAGAACATAAAGGTTAATAGGAAATTTATGGCCAAAATAAGAGATAGGCACCCTTCTACAATATAGACAAAGATTTGCAGGACCACCCACTGGATTTTTCACACAAATAGGCTCAACGACAAACTTGAGTTTAAGTTTTAATTCGTCTACGATCTGTTGGGAAATAAAGCTATGTGAAGCTCTAGTGTCGAATAAAACTCTAACAATTCTTTCACCGATAACAAGGTTACCCTCCAAAACTCCCTGTCCTTCATTCGCCTTAGAAGTTGAGGCGTTATCATTTATTGCGCATACTTTCGCTATTTGTGCTTGTTTCTTTTTTGGGCAATTCTAAATTCCATGACCTAGCTGGGGACAACAATAGCATTCCTAGGATCTTCAACTTGCCTTTACAAGTTGATTCTTCTTAATTGGTTGCTTTGGCTTCTCACAATCATTTATCAAATGGCCTTTCTCCTGATAATTAAAACAAACAACATTTCGGGCTGAATTTTCTTGAGTACTCCTCTTCTTCTTCTTGCCTCGAACCGGTTTCTTTCCTTCGAATTTTCTTTTCTTCCTATTCGAACTACTTGAACTCCCCTTCTCTTTCGGAACTTCCTGCATATCTAGAGTAGCATATCGATAACACATATCAATCAAGTCTGAAAAAGATTCTTTAATGTGGGTTGTCATTCTCTCGTGATACTCCTTATTCATTCCCCGAATGAATCTTTCATTTTTCTTCAAGGGTGAACTTACTAGTTCCAGACCAAATCAAGATAGTTCATTGAATTTATTCAAGTACTCTTCAAATGATAGACTTCCTTGCTTCAAATCTAGGAATTCCTGGTACATTCAAGAGATACCAGCAGATGGAATATATCGCTGATCAAACTCTTCTTTAAATCGTCTCCAAGTAAACTTATCTTCTGACTCATCCACACTAACTGTCTCCCACCAAGCTGATGCTTCTTCTTGGAGTTGCCAAGAAGCTATTAGTCGCTTTTGATCATCTTCCAACTTCAATCCTTTAAAAATTCTTTCACAGGATCCGATCCAAGCTTGGGCTTCTACAACAGATTCCTTGCCAGTAAACGGCTTTCCACCAAGTCTCGAAAAGTTTTTATATAGATCAACCAGATTCGGCTGAGATTGAGTAGACACAGTTGCAGTTGCAGGGACTTGACCAGTTGCGGTGGTATTTCCCCGTTCCCTAACTTGTCCTCTTCTTCCGCTCATTGTTACTATATGTAAATAACAAGGAAACTCGATTTTGGCATACGGACAAGATATCTTAGGAAAATTTAAAAGGAACAGACCAAGAAAATTAGAGTTTTTGGTCTTTTGGTTTATACTCATTCTAGGGTACACTTCACCCTATCTCTAATGAGCCATCTAATGTGTTATACTCCGTAGCTAAAGTTCTTACTCAACCTTAAGCTCTGATACCACTTGTGACCACCCGAACTCGATGTCCAACAACAACATCAAATTCGTATCGCCGGAGCCTATAACAACATCAGATGAATATAAAACAGCGGAACAAAATGAATATCATGCATACATCATAGGTACAATATCATAATATCCAATAATACATCAGAGTATTTAATACATACACCACAACTCCAAATAACATCATAATAATACATCGATGATCATAAATCCAAAAAGAAGTCTTCAATGAAATGATAACAATCTCCCAAAAACACTAAACACCTGAGATCCAAAAAGCTTCTAGAATATCTCCAAAGCAAAGGCTCCAAAATACTGCTAACTCCAAAATACGGAAACCTGCTACTACGCTGCCCGTGTAGAAATTATGGGCATCCAGAGTTTAGGAAAGAAACAATAAACTCCGGGTCAGTCATGGGACTGGTGTGAGTAAACAAAAATAGTTGCTTTTAAATAAACTAGATTTATAAAGAAAATTCGTTATGCTTTTGGAAAATGAAACTACCATAAGACCTCCCACCACACACACAATGCAATCGTAGAATTGGAGATTTCTTCTTATGATAGTCAAATATTCTTGGTACAGGGAAATTTCTTTGATATTATTACTAGTGCATAGTGTAGAAAACATTTGGAAAATAGAATATTAATCTTAGCCAGCATACTTACCATTATCGTATGCCTACTATAGCTACCATGTTAAATGGCAGGTTATACAACTAAAACCGTAAAGGGCTCGTATTTGGATGATTGGATTTCCAACAAATGGTCGGGCAAAGGAACTTCCCAAATAAAATGGAACGCCTCTGGAAGGACGTCCTCGAATCCTAACCGGATCTCTGCTACACAAGGTCGGGTTACCTCTATATCTAGGTAACAGCTGACACGAGTATGCCACTTCCCGATCCTTACCAACCTTTATCCGAAGCGCTTCTCAACCAACAACCACAAAGTATAAGTTTGCAGCAACCACAAAGTAAGTATCTGGGCTCCATACCATGATACCACTCATAATCCAGAAGAAAATGGACATACCCTCAGGGGAAGCTATCCACAAATAACCTTGCTGCCATGATTCCTGTTTCGACCATAACCGGGTTGTGAGGTTCGACGAAGTCTCGTCCACAAAGCTACGCTTTTCACAAAGCCATGCTTCGATTAACAAATGATCAGCAGCACTCAGCATGTCACACTACCAAATTGGGAATATATCACTGATAACCTTCAACTACATAACCTCTGAGCTCGTACGTCTTAGAGAAGGGTGTTAAGCTAAGAGAACAAATTCTCCGCCACCAACAGATATGTATTTGAAAGAAATCAGCTTTACATCTCAATTTGTAATGTCAGACATACAACCATACAAGTCTGTTCCGGGTTCGAACAGAACCGAAGGCACTTCCGAAGAAGTCCTTGCAATCCGGGTATTCACAATCCCGATCGGACTTCCCATCACTTAGGGAATCTCTATACCGGAGCAATTCAGTGCAGAGACAATCGATAGGTCATCTATCGTTCTCGCAAATACCCGATCTTCATCACCGGTCTTCAAATGCTATCCAAAATGTCGAAGCACATATTCGAAATGGATTATATGACACAAGGGTCCTCTCCCGGCTAATTCGAATAGTGAGCATCAATTTTAAAACATGTGGATATGTCATTCACAAAGATTCACAAGTTCGATGTGGGTTTCGGATAACCAAACGGAATCCGACTCCCTGTCGCATCGTGATTCAAATGCTGTTTTAGGGGCCAATGGGTTTTCACAAATCACACAGCAATAATACCAATATCACAGCTCAGCTCAAAGCATTCAATATTATATAGCATCATATCACATAACAGGAATATCAATTCAACACACAATATTCAGGAACAATCAAAGCATATTTAATTAAGATGAATAATGTAACGGCCCGTTATTTTCAACCATTCGCATCCATTAAAAGTGTGTAGGTAGACACTCATGCCGGAATTGAATTGCTCAAAATACCGCGTTGCAAATAAAAATTTGGCAAATCTCAGAATATACAGTAAATAAAAATCACAGATCACAGACACAGAGTAATAATAATGCAGCGGAATTGAAAGAGATAGTAGTTCATGAAGCTACTATATAAATATATCAGAGTTACATAAAATACAACAGAAGAAATAAAGTACAAAGAAAGTCTCACTACATAGAAGTCTACTAATACAAGAGTTGAAAGGAACAACAGACTGCAAAAGATAAAACTTGACAAGTAGATAATCTTCAGCGATTTCAATCTCCAGAAAGTGGAAATCCAAATCTGTGAATAACTCAGGCTGACCCGAGCATAAATAAAAATACAAACACTCGAGTCAGGACATACATACTTATACAATGCAAACCAACTCAAGTGAACTGTAGTAAAGGTACAAGTAACTTAGAAGATGCTTGGGACCGCCCATCCTCTAAGGATCCGTTAAACTATTTACTATGTAGTAATATACGCTATATACAGTAGTGTCTAATCAGTAAAGTATAATCATATAGAAAATAGCGTTAAGGGGATGGTGAACCTTAACGTGGCCGGATCTTTAGAACCAAAATCGTAGTGGGCTCGATATAAGGAGATGACACGGCATGCGAGGCAATGCCGGAGTGGATACACCGTTTGCACTTCTGGACCGGTGGTGACGGCAAGCCAACAGCTTCTGCCCACCTCGAACAATACCCCCGAATCAAAGTGGCGCCATATATCGAATCACAAAAGTAATAGAATGGTTTCCGATGGAGCATGCTCGATGAAAGGGTGCAACCCTTTGTGTAGCCCAGTATAGCTCCTGTTTTAGTCATTTATGCCAACTCACGGGAGTTGGGTCCACGTAATGTACCTCGAGAACATCGCCACCATCCTACTTCATTCCGGAATCTCCAACGCGTACACAGTTGTTAAAGTGGTTTTCGGTATTGGCCGGCTATAAGACAATATCCGATCCTGGTCTCTTTACCAACCAATCGTTATTATAACCCGTAGTTATAAGTTTTAAAACAATATTTTATACTTCAAAGTAAAATATCATTTCAACCCAAATCTTTATTAAAATAAAGAGTAAATCATTTCCAAACCATTTCAATATATCATCATACCATATCTTTTAATACAAATATTTATCAAAATAAATATCAAGTCATTTCTAACCATTTCAATATATTAAATTATCACATCCTTTCAAAGCTTCCTTTCAAAACATTTTAATATATATCAAAATATAATAACTTTTCAAAGCTTCATTTCCAAAATATCATATCCTTCGGAATTTCCTTTCAAATCATTTTAATATCAAAATGTCATATCTTTCAAAACTTCGTTTCAAATTATTTTAATATATCAAAATATCATATCTTCTCAAAACCACATTTCAAATCATTTTAATATACCAAAATATCATATCTTTTCAATACCACATTTCAAATCATTTTAATATATCACATAGTTATATTTTTTTCAAAACCACATTTCAAATCATTTCAATATACCAAAATATCATATCTTTCAGTACCACATTTCAATCATTTTAATATATCAAATAGTTATATTTCAAAACAAATTACTTCATTTTAAATCATAAAATGAAGTTATTGCATTTAATAATTAAATTATTAAATTCCAAAATTTAAACTTTTCATTGCTCATTTACGCACTTAATTTTATTAAAACAATCAAAATTCAAGTTTCGCAGCATTTGGAAAATGCTACGGAAAGTTACATTCAAAACAATTCAATTTAACAAAAGACAGCTTTTAAAAATGCTGTTAATTAACTTCAATTATTCAATAGAATTTCACAAACACTTGTATTCTTATTTAAATCATTTTTAACTTATAACATCATACATTTTCACATTTATATGCATCATTTAATTTTCCTTAAATTCATGATTTTATAAAGTTAAGTTTCCTTTCAAAAATCAATATTTATTAATAATTCACTTATTAAATTTCAACTTTCAAGTTTAAATGCATTATATTAAATTTCAACTTAACACTTAAGTTCGAATTCTCAAATATAACTTAGTTTTATTTTTACTTACTTAACTAAAAATTCACTTTTAAGTCAATTTCATAAATTTCCAATTTTAGTTATATTTCAAAATTTCAACTTAATATTCATTCATTTCACATTTCAAGTTTATTAAAATCATTAATATGATAAAAAAATTCACTTTAAATTCATTTAAATTCAAATTATCATAAATTTATCAAAATTTCATATTCAATTTAATTTCCAATTACAATTAAATCAAATTTTCCAAAATAACTTGCATTCAAAATTTTCTAACTTTTATTAATTCATTTCACTTACAATTATTCAGAAAATCAATAATATTTTACAAAAATCCTTTTTTTAATTAGATTTAAATCAAAATATTTTAATACATACATTTCTAAAATAATTTTAATTTTTTTAGAAAAAACATATATTAACTACGGGTCTGTATATAATTTTGTACACTAGGAAAAGTGATACGGGTAATATATCATTTCAACCCGTAATTTACAAAGAAAATCCAGGTTTTATCATTTCAAACCCGTAGTCCCAAGTAAATGAAATAAATTGAAAATCATTCAGGCCTATCATTTCAGCCCATAACAAATTTCCCTCATTCTAAAGTCCGTTCGGGTATGTATCATTTCAACCCATAGTGATTTCTAATTTACAGGGAACTTGCAGTGTGATAAACTGATAAAATATATTGAATAGCATGAAATAACAGTAAGATAAGATATAACAGGTGTAATAACAGGTGTGAACATCATATGATAATAATATAAGCAGTTATAACATGTTAATATAGTTCTACAGATTCGCAGGGTGTCAATTTACTACTTACATAAGTACATAATGTCTGGTGAGAAATACTCACTTGTTTGAGATGGAGATTGTGATATAAATGACACAAACTCAGATCTTCAAAAGCACGATGGCACGACAAAGATTTGATATTGAGAGAGCCAAAGATAATTGCCTTGTTAACATTTACACAAAACAATGCAACATATAAGTTACAAAACAATGTAACACTTGAACAACACTAGAAATCCATGTCCAGAACAAAGTCAAATGCTTTGCACTTGTTCTCAACTTCACATGGATCAGTTATGGATGGGTTAAGCTCAGCTATGCCATGGATTAAGGTCTGTTTTGGGTGCAAAGTGGTCGGCCTACATGGGTTTAAAGGAGATGAAGATATAGGTGCAACACTTTACCAAACAAAGCAAATATCATCACATCTTGGCTCCTATTGGGCTCGGCCTCATGCTCTATGGTCATGGCCTGATTTCCAGAGGGTGGAGGTCAGGTCAGAGGTGGTGGTGGTGGTGGTAGTGGCGGCAAATGGTGGTAGAAGGAGGAGATGACAATTCTAGGCCATAAGTGATAGTTTGTGATGGGTTTTGGTGGATTTTGTGGTGGTCCTTGCCATGGATGGTCTCGACCTGAAATTGAGAGGTAGAAGGATGGGTGATGGTCAGAGGAAATGGGTGGTAGAGGTCAGGTCAGATCTAGTTGAGGAGGAGCCAAGCTATGGAGGTGAGAACAAGTACAAAATTCAAAACAGAAAAGTAGAAAAACAAAGGAAAAAAGAAATTTTTTACCTCAGCTCCTTCAAGAAATGGCCATATTTTTTTTTATTTTTTAGATGAGAAATGGATCTGAGATCCACGTGAAAAAACAAAGGAGGAAGTCACGGCTAAAAGAGGAAAAAACAAAAAAAAACGGTCAAAGAGTAAATGAGAGAAACTGCAAAAGAAATGACTTACGTTTCAAACTTTTAAAACCTTTCAAGTTTCCTTAATTTTGTTTATATAACTTGATATTTTCTAGAAATAATGATAATCCCAGATAAAATTTCGAAAATTACCAAAATATAAAATTTATGTAATATTTATTAATTATATAAAGTTAAATTAAGGAAAAAAGCTAAAAATAGTAAACTAGTCTAGAAAATTTAAAATTAAATGAAATAAATTTTAGAAAATTCATATGAGCTTGTAATATATTTTTGAACATAAATAATAATATAAAATAAAAGTACATTCATAAAATAAATATATAAAATTAAATTTAAATATAATTTTAATGAAGAAAATAGCAGAAAATAAGAAAACAGCCTTTCAAAAAAAAATCAACACAGTAAACTTTGGAAAAGTTATAACATCACAAAAAAATGTTTTTAAAATAGAATATATATCTAACATGTCATATAACAAATATTAGAACATGAATTGACAATTAAAAATATAATTTATAAAATTTAACATAAAGAAATTGTTAAATAATTCAATGTACACACAATATTGAAAACAGTATAACTTTCACAATATAAATCCGTTTTCAACGAAACGAAAAGTAGTATTCATGTTATTAACTCTATTTTCACAATAAAATATAAAATTTATATTTCAAACTTTTAAATTTTTAAGTAAAAAATCAAAATTTGACTATTTTGACCAAAATCAACATTTTAGGAAAATATTCAACTTACACAAGTTTGAAATTATAATACACATAATAATCAACATTTATATTTATAAAATGAAATGTTTGAAATAAAATAAGTTTAAAATAATTTAAAATAAAATAAAGTCAAATTTAAATTATATGCAAAATATAGGGTTGTTACAAATAAATCATGTGATTTAAATTTATTTGTTACATAGTTGCTTTCATTAAAATCTTAAATCAATGATTAATTAAAATTAATTACAGTTGATTAGGTCTTAAACATTTTCATAAATTAATCACTTCTTAATTGATTACCTTAATTAATTTCAAATTTATTTATTTTAATTATAAATTAATCTAATCTTAGTTATCAATTTATTTAAACTTTAATATTTATTTAATTAACAAAGATTATTTCTTATGAGGTCATATTAACAAATTATTAATCGTTTAAGTAACCAAAGAGACTCGAATTGCTTTGATTATCATTTAAACCGTGTTCAATACATTTCTTTTTTCACATTTTAAAAGTTAAGATTTAGTTTTAAACATCATTTTACTTTAATTTATCTTTGAATTACATTATTTATTTAACATAAATAATCTTATAAAAATACTATATTAAACTAAATAAACTAAAATTTTATTTCTTCAAAACCATTTCACTTAAGTCTTTCATTAGCTTAAAATTTTAAGTCAAATCATTGTGTAAACTTATTTTTTTTTTAAGTGTCTTAAAATTTGGAAATTTTTTAAAGTAAAAATCTATTTATAATTTGGTCACGAGACCAGCTCTAGGTCACGCACGATAAAACTCATGCCTTGCTTCGGGTCATTTTAAAAATTAACCCATGCTGTTACTTTTTTCTTTTCGTATTTTTCCTAAGTATAAACTCGAACAACCCTAAAACAACTTCGAGTTCATACCCGAGTTCACAACCCTATTACCCGATAGCTGCTTCGGGTTTTCCCTCATCCTTCTCCAAATTTCACCACTGACACCAAAACGAGCACATAGACGGGCACGTCTGTAACGACCCGCTATTTTGGACCATTCAAATCGACAATAAAACCATACATGTCCGACTTGAATAATTCAAAATACTGAATTGTTAATTAAAATTAGGCAAAACTTAACATATATAGTAAATAAATCATCACAGATCATAGACACAGAGTAATATAATGCAGCGGAATAGATAAAGAATAGTAGTTCATGAAGCTACTATATACATTGGAGTTGGAAATAAAATACAACTGAATATCTTAGATGTAGTGAAGTCTCCAGTATGCGCAGATGACTTCTCTGAACAAATGAACAGGATGACTAAAAGGATAGATAGCTGGATCTTCAAACAAGGCTTCAACTTCGAAGGTGATTCTCAAATGCTGTATCACTCAGTCTGACCCAAGCGTAAAGCAAAACACAATACACTCGAGTCAGGATTAACATTCTTATATCAATAAATCCAACTCAAGTGAAATATCAACTGAAATACAAATAACTTAAAGGATGTTTGGAATAACCATCCTCTAAGGGTCCATGGAACTATCTACAGGGTAGAAATATACACTATAACACCGTGGTTCTTTCATCTTAATTTATACCTCAAAATCAAATATCATTTCACTTCAAATATAGCTATTTTCCAAAATAGTATTTAGATATATTAAATAATTTATACCGTAAAATATTTCAATTCCCTCAACTCAACAAATTGTTTCAACATCAACCCGATCTTCCCATTTAAATTAAATTCAATCTCAATTTATCAATTTAAATTCAACTCAATTCCTAAAATAACCACTTCAATTTTATCGATCTCAAATTCGGATTTGTAATCACAAAATACCCCTTTATATTCAATATTTTAAACCTTTAAGTATTCAACGTTTCAACTAAATTTTTATTCAATTTAGTTTTCTAAATAATAAATTCAAATTTAGTTCTACCTAAATTTTCATTTTAATTCAATTTAGTTTCTAAATAACAAATTCAACTATATTGATTTCAAATACAGATCCGAATCTCAAATTTAAACCATTTAAATTCCAACATAGTTTAAGGCTTAAAAATTTAAATTTTTAATTTAACCCTTTCATATAGATCTCGATTTAACCTCATTATTATTTAGTCTTGAAATACTTCCTCATTTGATTCAAGATTATTTAACTAACCTTAAATTCCATTTTTCTCAATATTTTCTTAAATTTACTTAAACGTGAAATATGCATTTAATCGCTTAAATCAAAAATCCAGTTATAAAATCCTAACTTTTTAAAATTTACCATTTAAAAATTTTAGATCGATTTAATTAAATAAATCCTTATTTAGATACCATTTAATAAACTCAAATTTATCTCCCCATCTTAATTTATCCCAATTATTTCAAAAATCTATTTGAAATATAATTTACATAAATATTAACATAGTTTATGTATTAAATCAAACTTAATTAAATTAAATATTATTAAATCTATATATATAGAAATTTAAGAATTAACATTTATTAAGACCATATATTTCCTTCCAAGCAAAGAATTTATTTCCAAAATATTATATATGAACCACGGTGTCAATATATATTCCTTATCATCTGGTCAAGTGTTACGGACATTTATCATTTAAATCCGTACACTAAATATATACGGGTGGATATCATTCCAATCCGTAATCCCAAATTTAATTAAATGAAAATCGCTTGGGTCTATCATTTCAACCCATAACGAAATTCTCATATTCTAAAGTCTGTTCGGGTATGTATCATTTCAACCCACAGTGAATTCTAAACTACAGGGAACTTGCAGAGTGATAACAGATAACAAAAATATAGCAGGATATGATAATAATATACAACATGAATATATCATCAGTAATTAAATAAAGTATAAACAATAGGATATGGTGTCATATCCCGTAGGCGAACAGATACAGGTAATAGCATTAATATAACAATTTAAATAACTACAGCAACATATTTCAATTGTCGTTTCAATTGAAATCAAATTTATAAATAAAAGAACGTTAATCGTGAGTGATTGCTCACCTTTCGAGACTAGAGGAAAGGGCGGAATGAGAAGAGATACGAATCCAAGCACAGATTTCGAAGCAACGCAATATTGGCAAGAATTTTAACGATCAAAGCTGATAAAGAGGAATTGACGAAACTCAAATCAGAGTTGGGCCGATTGAAGATAAAAAGGATAAGTGAGCTATATATAACCATATACAAATAAAACTGTATTCTAAATTTAGACATATATTAAATTAAATATATATTTTCAAAAACCATTGGTGTAAACAAACATATCTACATGTAGTATAGTTTAAAATAATGTATATGTTTAAACCTATATACAAACCAATATCCAACACCATTTAAAAATTTAAATCTCTATAAAGTAACCCTTGTAAATAAAATATTAAAATCAATATTAAAACATATTCTAAATTTAATATACATACATTCCAAATCATTGTTTTTAACAAAACGTATATACACTAAAATAAGACATGTATGCAATATATATGTTGAAATAATACTAATTAAAATATAAATACATATATATAATGCATGTTTATTTGCAACGTATCAACTACCACATATATTATACTTTTAAACTTAATATATCTTAAAAATATAAACTGTACCAACTTTTATAACTTAATATAATTTATATTATACATAGTGTAACTTATATAACCCAACTTATATAAACAGACCGAATCAACAATTTATACTTATGTAAAGCATAAACATAACGCATAAAAGAAAAATCAAGGCACGACCTGACATATTATAGTTAAAGTCAAAACAAATGGAACTAATATTATAACTTGTAAAATATATATAATCATAAAACATACCCATACTTGAATAAGGATATGTATCCACTATATGTAGATACGCAGCCGAAGCAGTAGAGTGAGATGGTGAGCGGACGTTGGAGGTGGAGTGAGCAGCTTCTCAACATTTTTTTTCGTTTGGGTCTGAAAGAAGAGAAGAAGGGGAGGAGGAATATAATGGCAGAGAGAAAATGAACAGGGGAGACAAAAGAGAACAATGATGCAGATAGAAGAGAATGGAATATATATATAAGTATGAATTGGAATCCAAGAGACTGGATGTAACAACCCGCATATATATCGGTTGTATATTTAAATAATTTATTTAAATATAACGTCGTTGTCGGATTATGGTCCGAAAAGCTACTTTCAACAAACGGTCGAATTGGGACTCGAAACCATTTCCATTGAGTCCAAAATGTCGTTTGCGATCTTTTTGAGTATAATCTTTGATATGTTTGGAGTAAGTTGAATTTTGCTACTTTTTCTAGTTGGGCTTTAGCTTTGGGTTCAGCCCCAAACCCCACTTAACCCTCTAACTCAGCCCATCTCCTCCCATTCATTCATTCCCACTCCTCTTCACTTCTAAACTCAAGCTCCAACTGAAATGGGTGAAAGGAAGAGGAAATAGAAACTCCCAAGCCCTAGTTCCTCTTGATAATCCAAATTCTTGCTCCAAATTCAAAGAGAAGGATAGGTAAGCCTCTTCTCCATCTTCTCCATCTCTTCTCCTCTTCAATTTCATAAAATATCCTAAACCTAATTAAGGAAAATATGTGTCTTATTCTTAGATTGAAGCTTGTTGAGTAAGAGTGAAGAGTGGTTAGCCTTTCCTTTGCATTTGAGCTTCTTCTTCTTCTTCTTGAGTTAAAAAGGTGAGTTTTGAACTCACATCTATTTCTTATGATTTCATAGATGTTGGGTATGAATTCCTAACACCTTTTTCATATACAATTGCTTTTGGTTTGGGTCGAATTGGTGAATATCCAAATTTTTAGTGGTTGGGTTCAATTCTTTAAAGATCCCAACTTTGATATTTGAATATGTTTTTGGCTGCGAATTGGAGAGCTAATGGAGCTGGGGTATCTATTGGCTAAAGCTCCTTAGGTCCATTGCTCGAACGGTCGCGGTGTGGAAGAATTTGCATTTCATTGAAATAGGGCAGGAAGTGCAAAATCGTCAGGTCGGCTGACCGAGCCCTGTAGCCGGTCGACCGACCTGCTATCCCGAGTTTTTTTTTTATCTTTTGCATCTGACCAGCCGACCGACCCTGTAGTCCGGCCGACCGACCTGATGCTATTTGCCCTATTTTGCCTATTTTGCTTATTTTGATTGTTTTCAAAATTTTATCGATTCAAGTTGCTTTTTAGTGGTTGTCATTGCATCTTTGGCTTTGATAACTTATTTTTGACTTCATCCACGGGTTTTTATAAAATAATCTCTCGAATCATATTTAAAAGCTCGTTTCTCCAATTTATAAATCCTATTTAAAACACACACTTTCGCATGTCGAGCGAAGTGGAAGGGTGATTAAATGGTTGGGCAAAACACGGACCATGAATCTGTGCGCTTATCCTTTCGATTAATCCCCAACCTATTCGATTGATCGTTTTAACCTTCGGGTTTGGTTTATCGATGACATGAGGTAAACTTTGTACTGCTTTGAGTGTGAAAGTGACTGACGGATAGTAAACCGTTTAGTGCGAACGAGTGGTTATGGGACATACGTTAACACTTTTCGGATTCCTTTTCGAGAGTTGTGACACATTCGGCCAGTTAGTGGTGTCCAGTACTGGGTCTCACCACTACGGTTTGTCGCCCTATAGTATCGCTTACGATGTTGGTCTTTATGAGCCGCATGAGTGATATTGGGTTTGTGCCTTTAGTATCGCTTTTGGAGTTGGTCCTTTGCCCCAGCTCGAGAGATATTTGGGATTGTCTGTGCCTTTGGGATAGTGTCTTCGGACTGTCTCCTTCTGGCTTGTAGTATTTAGCAGCTCTTTCGGAGTGGTTTCTTCACCACCGCTCATGAGATATTTTGATTTGTTGCAATTGGTAATTGTTATTTGCCTTTTAGCTTGCTTTGGAATATTTATATCCTTTGTTTATTTGAGTTGCCGATGATATGAAGTTCGTTCTATATGATTCATCTCTTGTTGATGATTGTGTTATCTCCTCTAGAGAAATTTGTTATACTTTGTAACCTTGCAGGTTTATGATTGTTCAGTTTATCTAACTGATTTGTTTAGCTAGACTGACCCGGGTATTTTATACTCGGGTCAGACCGAGATGTTTCAGGTTAGGTGCATTTGGACTTAGCCTATTTTGCTTCCGCATGGACTACTCCTCTAGCTTCTCTTTGTCATAGCTTTTTGTGTAGTTCCATTTTGTAGTAACTCTGATATGTACTCTTTCGGACTTATTTGTATATTGTGGTTTGCTATACCACTTGGCATGTATTATTTTGTATACTCTGCGATGTATCAGTGTATGTGTATATGATGGTTTACTGTTCTGTGATGTGTATTGCATTTGAGTTGTTATATTCTGTTCTGATAGATCCTCTAGCCACCTATGGTTTTGTTTTAAGTATTCATTGGATATGTCGATCTGCTTGGTAAGGCAATTGTCGATGAATTCAATAGATAATTGAAGCAAGGCTATAGATGGTCGCTCCTAAACAGCCTTATTCTCCGTGTTAGCAGACGGTATTATCTATTAACACTCATTGCTAGCGTGGGTATAGAGGTGGGGCGTCACAGCTTGGTATCAAAGCTGAGTTCAGAAAAAAGTATGATAAACACAGAATAGAGCATATATTGCGATACATCAGAGTGTGATAAGTGATACAAATCATTGAATCATCGTGTCTCTCTTTATTCCTTCTTTGTCTTTGATGTTAGATAGAATTTGGGAATACATCTAGGAATGTATTTTATTCCGTAGTATTCCGTATTGAAATATCTACCTTGAGATTAATCTTTATCTTCTTTAACTTTCAGCTTATGGCTGGAAGAGGCAGAGGACGACGTTCGGATGCTGGGCAATCTAGTGGCTCACATCCGGATGGCGTTTATATGTCAGCCGATAAGTTTATGGAGTTGTTTAGGAGCATTCAGCCTCCTGCTCCTACTCGGGTATCTCTACCTCGCAAGTCTACCTTTGCACGCCTGTGCAGTGATTTTTCTCATCTTGGAGGAAAGCCGTTTAAAGGCTCTGAGTCCGTTCTTGAAGTCCAAGCTTGGGTTCGCACGTGCGAGCGTATCTTCTCTAGAATGGATATTTTTGATCATGATAGAGTTCTTGTAACTTCTAGCTTATTGCAAGAGCGTGCCCTTGATTGGTACGAGCTTCTTGTAGCCGAAATTGATGAGTCTGCTCTTTCTTGGACTCAGTTTCGGGAACGATTCGAAGTCAAGTTCGTTCCTGAATCTGAGAAAGCTTTGTTGGCCCGGCGCTTTCTTGAATTGAAGCAAGGGGAGTCTTCCGTTTCTGAGTATGTTGCATCCTTCGAGGCCTTATCTAAGTATGGTCTTGAATTCATTAGCACTTCTTATAAAAAGAATCTGAAGTTTGTTTCTGGTCTTAAGAAATATCTTAAGAAAACTTTGATGCTTGAGCTTAAACTTTCTTTTGAGGAGTTAGTTGATTTTGCACTGCATCTTGAAGCCATCGAGCGGGAGTGTGATAGTGATGATGATGCTGAGGTTCGCGAGAACCCCAACAAAAAGCAATCTCCATTGGGTGAACCAGAATTTTTCCCTTCCAAGAAGAAAAAGCCCGTTGAATCTGATTTTCAGTCTCTGTCTGTTGGACCACCTTCCATTCGGAAGTGTTTCAATTGTGGTTCTCCTGATCATATGATTCGAGAGTGTCCTAAGCCTCTCTTCTGCCGCTATTGCAAGAACGAAGGTCATCGTAATTCCACTTGTCCCATTGCTCCAAATAATTCTCCAGCTGGCAAGTTAAATGCAGCTGGTGCTTTTGGAGGTTCTTCTCAGGGATAAGGTATGTCTCTATCTATTTCGGAAAGTTTCTATTTTCTTGGTGATTTCGATTCCAATTTGATGGCATAATTTTATTCTTTAATCCTCATGATAAGGAAAGAGTTGTTTCTCTCATTCTTGTAGTTCGAGAATTTCCTGGTAATTTGTTTTTGTCTTAGGATTATCACCTAAGCAATCTTTTGAGTAGTGTTAAGGTCTTTTTAGCTCAACCTTACCAGCGGTTTTCATTTGGCTACGAGTTACAGAAGTTAGCATTCCACTTTCCGCATTTCGCACTCGTTGTGATTCTTATGAATGATTTGTTACATCATTCAGTTTGTCTAGCTCATTTCATCCATTTTATGAATCGAGTATTCTGTGAATATCTCGAAGATTCCATTTTTAGTATTTATTGATTTTGGATGGAATTAGCAATTTAAAATTTTTGCAAATCTTTTTCATAAGATTATTTATAAGTATAAATGGGATTTTTGTTTTTAAAACGAACAAAGTGAATTTTTAAAAGTTTTTAGAAACATGTTTATCTTATAAAAGATGGTTTTGTGATTGTATTTCCCATTGAGTGCTTTAAGAATTCTGGTCGATGCGCTTGATCAACGTTATCAATAGGAATCTCCTAAACGCTCTGATGAGACAATTTGACACAATAAATTAATTTGAAGTAAGAAAATTTTTCTCGAAATATGATTTCATGAAGGTAATTGAAATTTTGAAGCTTTAGCTTTTTGGTAAAGAATTTTATTCGAAAATTTTAGCTTTTAAGAAGGTAGATTATTTGAAAGGACTCTTTTCCGGTACTCTTATCTTGGGATTCCCAAAGGGAACCAAGATTTTATCTTTTTACCAATACTAGTCGTGTTGGTTTGGATGTCGTTCCCTTGCAAAAGAGAACGTGCTATCACTTATGTCTCTAAACCATTAAAGCTTAC
Source organism: Allium cepa (assembly GCA_030765085.1). Lineage (NCBI taxonomy): Eukaryota > Viridiplantae > Streptophyta > Magnoliopsida > Asparagales > Amaryllidaceae > Allium > Allium cepa. The sequence continues at coordinate 905,565,762 of CM060938.1, read as the reverse complement.
GAGACTAGGTATAACACTCATGATCTAGTGCTCACGGCTATTGTTTTCGCTTTTTGTTTTTGGGCATCAGTGCTTTTGGGATGAGAAATTTGTTCTCTACCCCGATCATAAATTCTTGAAATGTTTATTTTCTCAAAAGGAACTTAGTGTTGGCTCGAGTCCCTTGCATCTTATGATCTTGATATTCTTTTTATTCCCTAAAAGGGGGATCATGTTGCCAATGCATTTAGTTGTAAGCAACATGTGATTGTTTCTTTGTTGAAGTCCGAATGGAATGATCTTTTTGCCAAGTTCATTGGACGTTTTGTTGTGTTTATTTTGATTGAGCTTCGGTTCATTGGACATATTGTTTGTACCACGTCGGTGTTCCGAATTATTTTGAGCTTAGGAATCTAGAGAATTCTCTAAGCAAGCAAGTTCGGGCTTATCCTTTCATGCACTTTATTGTGAACTTCTTATTCTGTTATTCTTTTGTGTTGATATGCTTTTTGGTTGTTACTCTTTATTTTCTACTTAAGAATTGCGAGGACGCAATTTCTTAAGGAGGGGAGTCTGTAACAACCCGCATATATATCGGTTGTATATTTAAATAATTTATTTAAATATAACGTCGTTGTCGGATTATGGTCCGAAAAGCTACTTTCTACAAACGGCCGAATTGGGACTCGAAACCATTTCCATTGAGTCCAAAATGTCGTTTGCGATATTTTTGAGTATAATCTTTGATATGTTTGGAGTAAGTTGAATTTTGCTACTTTTTCTAGTTGGGCTTTAGCTTTGGGTTCAGTCCCAAACCCCACTTAACCCTCTAACTCAGCCCATCTCCTCCCATTCATTCATTCCCACTCCTCTTCACTTCTAAACTCAAGCTCCAACTGAAATGGGGGAAAGGAAGAGGAAATAGAAACTCCCAAGCCCTAGTTCCTCTTGATAATCCAAATTCTTGCTCCAAATTCAAAGAGAAGGATAGGTAAGCCTCTTCTCCATCTTCTCCATCTCTTCTCCTCTTTAATTTCAGAAAATATCCTAAACCTAATTTAGGAAAATATGTGTTTTATTCTTAGATTGAAGCTTGTTGAGTAAGAGTGAAGAGTGGCGTGACGACCGCCCATGACTCCCGCACTAAAACAAGGAAATAAAGCGCTGAAAGGCGTGCCAGGCAGCCATGGACGATAGTCAGGGTAAGATAAAACAACATACTATATCGTATAACTCACAGCGCATGGACAAAATACAATAGAGAAATATACATATATAGTGAAGCTCTCCAACAGAATATCATCATATAAGCATCATAGAAGTTTGATACGACATCAGAACAGTCAATACATCAAAGCCTCACTATAAAGCACTCAGAATATATACAAACAGCGGAACACGCAGTACATATAGTAGAAAAACAATATACATAAGCCTCCTGCTCGTCTTCGTCATCATCAGCGTCAATCACAAAGAACAGCACCTGTCACCTGCTACCTAGTCTGCCCATCCCAACATGGATGAACAACCCAAGGTAATAAGAATTAAACATAAAACCTTGAGTCAGACAAAGTCTTAGTGAGCAGTAAATCAACTATCAAACTTACCAAAAGAGCATAAGGGATAAAAGGAATAGGAACCAAACCATCCCACTCCACCTTTTTCTACAGTGATAGCCCCCAGACACACACTAAGGAGAAGCAAGCATAACATAGCAGACAATTAAAGTAAAGCAATAACGACTCGAGTCAAGGTCGATGTTTTCCAAATACAAACCCCCAAGGCCTAAACCAAGATCAGATAAGCACCCAGAAAACACCGCTCTTGAGACCGAATGATGATACAACCAAACGTCCAAACATCCATGACTCTGGCTATCACTGTTATCATTGCCTTGATTTCACCGTTAATTGAATGACCACCTGTCAAGGGCTAATGGTAACCCCGGTTCTAAACATAACTCCGCACGTCAACGTGACCCGTGCCTAGGAATTTTCGCAACTACCTAGAGTACTAGCACGTCATCGTGACCCGTGCCTGGAACGTCATCGTGACCCGTCCCAACGTACCCTTGCTTTGAGTATGCTAGAACCTTCAACAACGATGAGATCTCAGCCTCCTAGTCATCCTCCTCGACGACTATTTCCATACTAGCTCAAGAGCCTCTCAAGCTAACCATTATCCACACAAACTCGGACCGCATCACCGAGTTATAGCTTCGCACGTCGTCGTGACCCGTGCTTGGAACGTCATCATGACCCGTCCCATCTCAACATCATGCTATGCCTCATCGCATCATAGCAAAGTCCCATATCAATATCATGCTTTGCCTCCTCACATCATGGCAAAGTCCATCATCATCGAATCCATCCATATGAGCTTCCACATCCGCTTCATATGCCACAGGCAGCTTTCCTTATTCAAGAGCCTTTCCACTTAGCTTTTGAATCACCATCAACCATACTTGTCCAAATCAAGTAATCGATCAACTAATCAATCAAATCAAACATTAATCCAAGCAATCAATCATTCAAACAAGATCTAAATAGACAATTAACAACAATGGCAATTTCGTAAATGAAGGATCCAAATCTAACATGCAATCTAACATACATGAATCATGGACAATATCTCTACAACTTACTAAATGAACTTGCATAGATGAATATATGGTAAAATAGGTGTCAAAATCATCATGGACAATAGATCTACATGTAGACTTAAGGAAAATGCACGAAATCACTATCTTTAACACATAAAAAATCCACCGATCCAATATACTCCTTTGGGTCCGTGTGAGAGATAATTACCACTCACCAAATCACCTAAACACCTCAAAAGAAACCCACTTCAGATCTGGACAGCGAAGAACAAAGCCTGATCCGGCAAAATCTCACTTCAAACGATGAAATCTCACTTCGATAGATGAAGATCTTCAACTTTGGCCCTTGAATCTTCAATCTTGATCTTCGATCTTGGATGGATGTTAGAACTAGGCTGGAGTAGAGAAAAGAAGATGAAGAAGTGTAGAAGTCGAGCTCTCAAAATGGCAGCACTTCGTCGCTTCAAAATCCGGTGCCAAAAAGTGAGCCAAACCCCTCTATTTATAGGCTGGAAAACCCTTAACTCGGCCGTCCCTAAGTCGCCGCCGACCCATCCTTGAGTCGCCCCCGACCTAAGACTCACGACCCAAAACCCCAACGACCTAAGACCTAAAGCATTGCCGACCTAACATCTTATCCAAGCTACGACCCAAACGACTTAAGAACCCAAGGCCGACCTAACTACAAGTCGACTCAACCAATCATACTACCTACCGACCTAACCAAACCCAGGGTCACACAAGTTAACACATGACCGACCTAACTCCTATGCGACCTAACACTAAGTCGCTAACGACTTAACACATGCAGAACCAATCCTAGATCGCATACGACTTATCCTAACTCGGCATAGCCGACCTACCATTCTCACAAGGATGCCAACTTAACTCAACTCCTCCTCATGACCTAACTAAGTCGGTGAACTCTCTTAGCTCGGTCTATCCTTAGGTCGGTCATAACTTAAGTCGGCAACTATCCTGAGTCAGCCATCCTATAGGTCGTATACTTCCTTGAGTCGGCTAGCTCCTTAACCCCACTAGGTTTCCTAGGTCAGTCACTCCACTATGTCGGAGACACTATGAGTCAACAGCACCTCAACTCGGCAACACCTTCCTTAAGTCATTTCCCTATGAGTCGGTCACTATCTTAACTCGGTCTAGCACTAAGTCGGCAACACCACTAACTCGTCCCATCTTAAGTCCGCCCAACTCCTTAAGTTGCTCACACGAGCTATCCTCCATACGACTTAAGCTATGGTCGACTCAAACTCCAAATAACTGAACAATGACTTAAAGCAACTATTTTACGATTTTATCGACACGTAAAATACGGGTCGTTACATTCTCTCCCCTTTAGGAATTTCGCCCCCAAAATTCCAAACAAACAAGAGCAATCAAAAATTATTCCACATGCCTACCATCCATAGCAATCAACAAACCATGCATCCAATTACTATCCTAGCATGTAGAATTCTAAGACTAGAACAAGTTACAAATTCATGAGATATCACGACACCTTAGGGCCATACCTTGAAGAGTTCAGGATGAGCTGCCTTCATCCTCTCTTCCTCCTCCCATGTACAGTCGTTAACATCATCACTCCATTGTATCTTGAGCAACGTAATCATCTTCCTCCTAAGCTGTTTCGTGTCGGTTTCAACAACACGAAGCGGCTTACGAGGTTTCGTAACCACTGGATCAACCTCCAAGTCTTCACAGCTATCAGCAGAAACCACTGTATTCGAGTCGTGCACATACTTCCGTAGATAAGATACATGAAAAACATTGTGCACACCCGCCATCTTCTCCGGTAACTCCAATCTATAAGCGAGCTTTCCAACTCGCTTGATAATCAGGAATGGTCCAACAAATCTCGGAGTCAATTTTCCTTTCTTCCCAAATCGAATAACATTCTTCAGAGGAGAAATCTTCATAAAAACCATATCGCCTACGTCGAATTCCAAATCCTTACGACGATTATCGGCATAACTTTTCTGACGATCTTGGGCTGCCTTCATTCGTTGCCGAATGATCTATATACAATACGAAGTCTGTCGAATCATCTCTGGCCCAATTATCAAATTTTCTCCAGTTTCCAACCAACATGTCGAAGAGTTACACGGTCTTCCATATAATGCCTCATATGGTGTCATACCAATACTCGACTGATAACTGTTATTATACGCAAATTCCACCAAATGAAGGTGATCTTCCCATGATCCTCCGAAGTTCAAAACACATGCTCTCAGAAGATCTTCCAAAACTCGGTTGACTCTCTCAGTCTGACCATCTGTTTGAGGGTGATAAGCTGTACTCAAACACAACTCAGTTCCTAAAACTTCCTGGAAGCTCTTCCAAAATCCACTAGTGAACAATGGGTCTCGATCGCTCAATATACTCTTCGAAACACCATGGAATCGAACAATCCACTTCACATACTACTCAGCCAACTTCGATGCAGTCCTAGTTGATCGAACAGGAATGAACCTTGCACTCTTGGTCAACCGATCTACGATGACCCAAATCCCTTCATTCCCTGCCCTGGTTCTAGGTAGACCATCGATAAAATCCATCGATATCTGCTCCCACTTCCATGTAGGAACCTCTAATGGCTGAAGCAATCCATTGGGCTTCTTCTGCTCAGCTTTCACCAACTGGCAGTTCATACACTTGGAAATAAAATTTCCAACATCCTTCTTCATACCTTCCCAGTAATAGGTTATCTTCATATCCCGATACATCTTATTTCCACCTGGATGAATTGTCAACTTCGAGTGATGACTTTCCCTAAGAACTTTATCTCTCAATTCATCTATATCGGGAACAACTAGTCGTCCTTGTTTCCGAAGCCAACCCTCTCGATCGACTTCAAATCCTTTATCCTTTTCTAGATTCAATCCAGATTCCAAATCACGGATAATCTCGATAAGCTTATCGTCTCGCTTTTGGCTCTCGCCAATCCTTTCCACAAGAGTGGGTCTTATTGATAAGTTTGCCAGCATCTCAGGTTCTAATTCACATCTAGGCCTGAAATCAAACTCAGCCAAATACTCGAGGCTCTTCCATTCCGAAAACATGGCTCCCAATCCTGCATGTCTTCGACTTAACGCATATGCCATTGCGTTACCTTTTCCCGGAGTATAGGCTATACCAAAATCATACGATGCCAAAAACTCTAGCCACCTTTGCTGCCGAAGATTCAAATCCTTTTGGGAGAATAGATACTTCAACGACTTATGATCCATAAACAACTCGAATCTAACTCCCAACAGATAGTGTCTCCACATCTTCAAAGCAAACACAATCGCCGCTAACTCCAAATCATGAGTCGGATAATTCCTTTCATGCGGCTTCAGTTGTCGACTTGCATATGCAACAACTTTATCCTTCTACATTAGCACTGCTCCAAGTCCAGTACCACATGCATCGGTGTAAACCACCATCTCATCATTCCCACATGGAATAGTCAAAACAGGAGCACTCGTCAGTCGTTCTTTCAGGATTACGAAAGCTTGCTCACACTTATCATCCCATCTGAACACTTGGTTCTTTTTCATCAATCTTGTTAACGGTGCAGCTATCTTGGAAAAGTCTTTGATAAACCGACGATAATATCCAGCTAATCCAAGAAAACTTCTCACATCAGATGCATTCTTAGGTCTAACCCAATCCTGGATTGCTGCCACCTTAGCGGGATCAACCGCTATCCCATTTCCAGAAATAACATGGCCTAAGAACCTCACTTCACTCTTCCAGAAGTGACACTTCGAAAACTTAGCCTTCAGCTGATGTTTCCGCAAGATTTCCAAAACAATACTCAAGTGCGTCTTGTGCTCTTCTTCGGTTCTGGAATAAACCAAAATATCATCCACGAACACAAGTACAAACTTGTTCAACTGATCTCTGAACACTCTATTTATAAGATCCACAAAATATGTTGTCGCGTTAGTCAATCCAAACGGCATTACCAGCCACTCATAAAAACCGGATGGTGTCCTAAAAGCAGTCTTCGGCACACTATCCTTAGCCACTCTCAACTGGTGAAATCTCGTTGCCAAATCCATCTGAGAAAACACCTTAGCCTCGTGAAGCTGATCAAACAAGTCATCTATTCTCGGCAATGGATACTTGTTCTTCTTAGTCACCTTATCCAGCTCACGATAATCCACACACAACCTCAACGATCCATCCGCTTTGGTTGCGAACACAACTGGTGCACCCCATTCGGACACGCTACGCCGAATGAATCCTTTCCATAAAAGGTCATCGACCTGCACCTTCAGCTCTAGCTGTTCCCTAGGCGCCATCCGCCTAAGAGGCATCACAACAGGTCTGGCTCCCTCAACTAGATCGATACGAAACTCGATCTCCCTATGCGGCGGTAATCCTTTGACTTCGTCAAAGACATCCTCAAATCCATTCACAATAGGCACCGATGACAGTCCATCCCGTGGAACAACCAGCGAATACATGAAGCTCATGAAGACGCCTTCCTCATGCTTACATCGTATCACAACCTTTCGCCCTTCCACATTCCCGACTGTCACCTCCAGCCTCTCACAAGCAATCCTTGCCGCATACTTCCTAAGCTAGTCCATACCCAAAATAATTCCGAACCCCGTAAAGTTCAGAACAAAGCAATCACAAAAAAAAGAGCAATCATGACTCGACACAACCAGACCACGGCATATCATACACAAACATGACGAACCCCCAACTGGATTAGTCACAACCAATGGCCTATCAACAATATCCGGTTCCAAACCCAGCCGGCCTACAAGATCATCACAAACAAAAGAATGCGACGCTCCAGTATCAAACAACACTCTAACTGGAACACCACAAATAGAAAGAGTACCTTGAACCACCACACTCTTCCCCTTCTCTTCCACAGTAGGAGCTTTTGAAGACGACGGCACAGCTCCCAAAGCATAAGCTTGCACAATCTGCTTATCTTTCCTCGGTTCTGGACAGTCCTTCTTGATATGTCCCAGCTTATCACAGTTGTGGCACTTCAACTGCACCTTTGGATTCTTGCAATCCCTAGAGAAATGGCCCTTCTGCCGACAATTGTAGCAGGTCACTTCGCCTTTTGGCTTCTTCTGGCCATCCTTACCCTTCTGATGCTGCTGCTTCCTCTTCTTGTTTCCACCCTTGACGCAGCGGATTAATCACAACTCGATATGAATCGATGAAAGTAGTACTTGGTGGATTGAAGATACCGAAATGCCCAAATCCGTTGATCCAAAGATGCCGGATTCTAGCTATCTTCGTCTCGTTGATCGCGCACGATGCCGAGAAAGAAGATCTACGATTCTTCGTACGTTGATCTAGCGCACTAGATACCGTGAATCGGCTTCGCAAACGTGGATTCGAGCGCACTCGAATGACGTAGGTGGAGATAGGAGATCACACTCGAATACCAATTGAAGAAAGCACAAAGCAATCAAGGAAATTTTACTCAATATTCAACAACCTTCAAAATGTACAACACACGCGTATTTATAGGAGTTACAACCCAGCCTTAAGTCGTACACGACTCATCCCTTCCGACTCACGACTTACGGCTCTCGACTCACAACACAAAAACTGTACAACTCATAGGTCGGCACCGACTTAACGCAAGCGACTCAACCCTCTACGACACAGCACAATGCAAACGACTCAAACATGGCCGACTCATATATACACGTGACCTTCATACAACATGCTACAGCAAGGTATCAACGACATACGACTCATCGCGGCACGCGACTTACGACTCAACACAAATTACAACACAGCATAATGAAACGACTCAACAAACGACCTGGCATGGCCGACCTAACGACCCACGACACATGACACAACTCTTAAGTCGTAGACGACTCAAGTAACACGAGTTCCCTGCAGCATATTCCTTCAACGACTTAGATGGGTCGGCTTAACATGAGTCGTAACTCATTAACTCGGCTCATATACAACACACCTTCCTTTAGGTCGCTGCCGACCTAAGACCTTAGGTCGTTAACTCGGCTCCTTCTTTCCTCTGTTAACCAGTTGGCTCGGAGATGTCTTATAGATGAGTCGTTGAGTCGTGTACGACTCATCAAACACGAACGACTTAAGCTCTTAAGTCGCAACTCCTTTTCATCCTCTTGGTTAGGTCGTAGCTTCTTCCCATATGACTCCTTCCCCTGACTAGTGCACGCCTTACAAGTCAAAACCATAACCCCTTGTTGACTCGTACACGTCTTATGAGTCAAACCCGAAATTTCTTGACTCGTGCACAACTTAGGAGATTGAACCGAAGCTTCATTAACTTGTGAATGGCCTAACTTCTGGACTTCTATAGATCGTGCTACATCATCCTCCCCTGGTTGAGAAAAATTCGACCTCGAATTTGTAAATTCTTCCTCAACAATCTCACCTCCATGATATGGAATTAAATGTTTGACGTTAAAAACATCAGAAGTATAAACATCATCTGGCAACTTTAATCGATAAGCATTCTCATTGATTTTCTTCAAAACTTCAACTGGACCAATTTTCCAAGCTTTCAATTTATTGTATGTTCCCACCGGAAAACGGTCTTTTGTTAACAACGCATAAACCAAATCGCCTTCGTTAAATTCAACATTTCGTCGCTTCAAATCTGCAGACTTCTTATACTTCTCATTCGACCTTTCCAATCATTCCTGAACGATCCTATGACATTCAGTCAACTCATCAACAAAATCAGCAGCTCGCTTAACTGTTCCCTTCGACTGTGGTACTGCTGCCAAATCCAACGGTCCCCTGGGTAAATTTGAATATACAATCTGAAATGGACTGTAACCCGTACTACGATTCATGGCATGATTATGAGCAAACTCTGCTTGGCATAGCTTCATGTCCCAACTCCTCAAATTATCCTGTACAAGACATCGCAACAAATTTCCCAATGACCTGTTAACAACTTCTGTTTGCCCATTAGTTTGCGGATGATAAGCGCTACTAAAATTCAGCTTTGTTCCGACCATTTTCCACAAACTCAGCCAAAAGTGACTCAGAAAACGAGTATCCCTATCTGACACAATAGACTCTGGCAATCCATGAAGTCTATAGATCTCCTTGAAAAATAATTGAGCAACACGAACAGCGTCCGCCGTCTTCTTGCAAGCAACAAAATGTACCATCTTCGAAAACCTGTCCACCACAACAAATATCGAATCATTTCCCCTTTGAGTTCTAGGCAAACCCAAAACGAAATCCATGCTAATATCAACCCATGGTTTAGACGGTACAGATAATGGCATATACAATCCTGCATTCGTCGCTGTCCCCTTTGAAACTTGGCAAATATGGCATCTCTCCACAAATCTTTCCACTTCCTTCCTCATCGACGGCCAAAAGTAAGACTGTGAAATTAATTGCAAAGTACGATCACGGCCCACATGCCCTTCCTCGTGTAACTCCTTTACAATCTTCATTCTCAAGCTACAATCTGGGATGCATAATTGATTTCCCTTGAACAAAAATCCATCAACTAACATAAATTCGTCCGAACTACCATCCTTAACTTTCTCAACAAACTTTGCAAAGTAAGGATCCGCCTCAAATAATTCTGGCAACATTTCAAACCCTGTCACTTCAACCTTCATTGTCGTTAATAAATGACTCCTCCTACTCAAAGCATCAGCTACACGATTCGTCACCCCTGACTTGTGTTTAACATCAAAGGTAAACTGCTGTAAATATGCAATCCATGATGCATGTCTCGCTGAAATCTTATCCTGCCCCTGTAAATGTTTCAAAGCTTCGTGATCAGTGTAAAGAACGAATTCCTTCTGAAATAGGTAGTGTCTCCAATGCTTAACAGCTTGCACAACAGCATAAAACTCAACATCGTATGTACTATATCTCATCTTTGCCCCTGACAACTTTTCACTGAAATATGCAATAGGTCTCCCCTGCTGACTCAAAACTCCTCCAATTCCAACCTTTGATGCATCAGTATGCAATTCAAACAATAACTGAAAATTAGGTAAAACAAGAATTGGCGCTGTCGTCAACAGTTCTTTGATTCGTTCTAAAGCAATCCCGGCTTCTTCCGTCCATGAAAACTGTTTACCCTTCATGCAATCAGTAATTGGAGCCATCACGCTACTGAAGTGTGGAATGAATCTTCGGTAGAATGACGCTAGCCCATGAAAACTTCTCACTTCCGTAATTGTCTTTGGCTGTGGCCAATTCCTGACTGCCTCAACTTTACTCTGATCAACTTGAATTCCTTCTCCTGAAACAACATAACCCAGAAATAAAACATTGTGCGTCATAAACACACATTTCTTCGTAGCAGCATAAAATTGTTCCTCACGAAGAATAATCAATACTTCCCTCAAATGTTGAACATGCTCCTCCGTACTCCCGCTGTAAATCAGAATATCATCGAAATAAACCACGACGAACTTCCCAATGAATGGTCTAAAGATTTGATTCATCACCCGCATGAATGTACTAGGTGCATTTGACAAACCAAATGGCATAACCAACCATTCGTATAACCCCTCTCTCGTCTTGAAAGCTGTCTTCCACTCGTCTCCAGGTCTAATTCGAATTTGATGATAACCACTCTTCAAATCGATTTTTGAAAATACAGTTGCCCAACTCAACTGATCCAACAAGTCATCCAACCTTGGCATAGGAAATCTATATCGAACAGTAATCTTGTTCAAAGCTCTACTATCCGTGCACATTCTCCATGTTCCATCCTTCTTTGGCACCAACAATGCTGGCACAGCACATGGACTCAAACTCTCCTGAACACGTCCCTGCTCAAGCAACTCTTCCACCTGCCTTCGTAACTCTTCATGTTCCTTCGGACTCATTCGGTAATGTAGTCGATGTGGTAAAACTGCTCCTGGAACAAGATCAATTTGATGTTGAATGTCTCTTAGTGGCGGTAACTCCCTGGGCAACTCCTCTGGAAAGACATCTTCAAATTCTTTCAAAATTGGCTTTGCTTCTTCTGGAATCTCAACTTCTTCACTACTCTCTCTCCCAATCAACAAAAACACCTCGGGTTCTTCCTCAACTTCTTTAACAAACTCCTTCAAAGTCAACAGAGTTTTCAATTCCTCAATCTCTTCTAGCTTGCTCTCCTTCTGTTGCTGTTTCTTGGGAACCAAAGTGATTTTAGTACCCTCGAACATGAAACTTTAACTATTGGCACGACCGTCATGTTGTACTGCTCTATAAAACTGCCTTGGTCTGCCTAATAACAAATGACACACGTCCATGTCTACAACGTCACACCAAATTTCATCTTTGTACTTCTTCCCAATCGAAAAATTCACACAAGCCCTTCGACACACTTTCACTTCACCACCCTTCCTTAACCATGCTAGCTTGTATGGTTTAGGATGCTTCTCGGTCTTCAAGTTCAACTTTCTTACTGCTTCTGTAGAGATAATATTATCGCAACTTCCAGCATCAATGACGAACTTGCAAACCTTCCCTAGAATAGTGCATGTCGACTGAAATATATTGCTTCTCAACCAACTACAATCCTCCTCTTGCTTTGGTGTAAGACACGACCTCCTCATCATAAGATTACAACCTTCATCCCCAGATAATTCTTCTTCCTCCTCAACATAAGGCGCATTTGAACATTCAGCCTCTTCACCATCATCCTATTCAACTTCTACAACCATGGTTCTCTTCTTCGGCTTCGGACATTCGTTGCTCTTGTGACCCAACTCCTGACAGTTATAACATTTGAAACCACTGCTAGCCTTCGCCTTCTCAGCCTCCTTCACAATTGGCTTACTGACAGGTTTAGGAACATTAGAATTTCCACTGGCCCCCTTCACCGGATTATTGGAATTAGTAAACACACCACCTCCACGCCTTCCCTGCTTCTCCCAAGCTAACGCTTTCTGATGTACCTCTGCTACTGATCTAGGATCGAACATATTAACCATATCCTGGATCTGCATTCTCAATCCCCCAATGAATCTAGCAGTCAACTGTTCCTCAGTCTCCATAATATCATTCCTGGCAATGAGTTGGTAAAATTCATCAGCATAATCACTAACAGACTTCGTCCCTTGCCTCAGATTCTGCAACCTCTGGTACATAAGTGACTGATAGTTGTAAGGCAAAAATGTAGATCGCATCAACTTCTTCATCTTCTCAAAAGATTCTATCTTTGACTTCCCCATCCGTTCTCTCGTAAGTTTAGTTTGCTGCCACCATGCCAATGCTCTCCCCCTCAGCCTTGTAGCAACTAACTTCACCCTTCGATTCTCCGGTACCTCCTTGAAATCAAAGATCTCCTCCACATTAGATAACCAGTCTAAGAACTCCTCAGCAACCATTCCAACTTTAAATTCCGGAATCTCCATCTTCATTCCCGATTCCCAACGTCGATCATCATCAATAACCCGATACTGACGTTGTCCCTGATCTCTATCTCTGTAATGAACACTTCCTCTCTCACCGTCAAACTCCTCATCAAAGTCTGATGTATATCGTTGTCGTTCTCGTCCTCCAACATCTCTACCACTACTCCTACTACCAACATCCCTTCTATCATGATCATCAACATTCCTCCTACTTCGATTGTCAACACTTCTATGCTCTTGACTTTCTCTTCTTTCCCGTTCCGAATGTGATGAAACTCTACTACCCCCAAGGTTTGATTCAGGTGAAATTCTCCTTCTATTCTGACTCATATCAATCATGAATTTCTCCAGCTTTCCAATGCCTTCATTAAATTTCTCATTAATACGTTGTTCCATAAGCTCGGCTTCCTCTCTTCGATACAAAGCTTCAACGTTTTGATGACGATTAGCTCTCCTTGATGGCATGATTGAAAACTTCTCAAAACTTCAACAATTTGAACACAAGCTTCACACAAATCAACAAGTCACGACTCAACAATGCACGGCTTAACTTGACTCGGCTTGGACTTGTCTCGGCCTCACTTAGCTCGCACAATCCTTGGCTCGGTTCAACACTAACTCGGCAATAGCTTTATACGGCTTAACCCCTTAGCTCGGCACAACTTGACTCGCTTACTTATATGGCAATAGGAAACGACTCAAAGTAAGGTCGGCTCCAACTCAAGTACAAAGCACGACTCACACTTCAACAAAACAACAATAAGTCACGGCTCAACCTTCAAAACACCTTCACAAGGCTCGGCCTAACTCCTTAGCTCGAAACAAGCTCCCAATGATCCTCCCTAGGCTCGGCTACTTCACTAGTATACACGGCCTACTTAAATTTCAAACACCTTTCAACTTTAGATCCAAAATGAGATGGATCAAAAAACTCTCCTTTCGTTGCAACTTCAAGATGAACACGATGAACAACTTCAACTCCAAAACTTGGCTCCAAGAATCAACTTAGCTATGATTGGCTAAGTATGGCTCTGATACCAAACTGACGCAGCGGATTAATCACAACTCGATATGAATCGATGAAAGTAGTACTTGGTGGATTGAAGATACCGAAATGCCCAAATCCGTTGATCCAAAGATGCCAGATTCTAGCTATCTTCATCTCGTTGATCGCACACGATGCCGAGAAAGAAGATCTACAATTCTTCGTACGTTGATCTAGCGCACTAGATACCGTGAATCGGCTTCACAAACGTGGATTCGAGCGCACTCGAATGACGTAGGTGGAGATAGGAGATCACATTCGACTACCAATTGGAGAAAGCACAAAGCAATCAAGGAAATTTTATTCAATATTCAACAACCTTCAAAATGTACAACACACGCGTATTTATAGGAGTTACAACCCAGCCTTAAGTCGTACACGACTCATCCCTTCCGACTCACGACTTACGGCTCTCGACTCACAACACAAAAACTGTACAACTCATAGGTCAGCACCGACTTAACGCAAGCGACTCAACCCTCTACGACACAGCACAATGCAAACGACTCAAACATGGCTGACTCATATATACACGGGACCTTCATACAACATGCTACAGCAAGGTATCAACGACATACGACTCATCGCGGCACGCGACTTACGACTCAACACAAATTACAACACAGCATAATGAAACGACTCAACAAACGACCTGGCATGGCCGACCTAACGACCCACGACACATGACACAACTCTTAAGTCGTAGACGACTCAAGTAACACGAGTTCCCTGCAGCATATTCCTTCAACGACTTAGATGGGTCGGCTTAACATGAGTCGTAACTCATTAACTCGGCTCATATACAACACACCTTCCTTTAGGTCGCTGCCAACCTAAGACCTTAGGTCGTTAACTCGGCTCCTTCTTTCCTCTGTTAACCAGTTGGCTCGGAGACGTCTTATAGATGAGTCGTTGAGTCGTGTACGACTCATCAAACACGAACGACTTAAGCTTTTAAGTCACAACTCCTTTTCATCCTCTTGGTTAGGTCGTAGCTTCTTCCCATATGACTCCTTCCCCTGACTAGTGCACGCCTTACAAGTCAAAACCGTAACCCCTTGTTGACTCGTACACGTCTTATGAGTCAAACCCGAAACTTCTTGACTCGTGCACGACTTAGGAGATTGAACCGAAGCTTCATTAACTTGTGAATGGCCTAACTTCTGGACTTCTATAGATCGTGCTACATCAACCCTGCTGTGGTTTGGACTCTTCCTTGGTCGCAAGAACGACAGACCCTTCCTTAGGAAATAAACTCTCATGCCTGAGATCTTTCTCCACAAGCTTCTCAAATGGATCGTCCAAATGATCCACCAACTACCTTCCAAGATAAGCGTCCAAACCGGTCACAAACTTCTCATTCTTCTGATAGGGAGAATCAATATACGATCGAGCATACTTGGACAAAGCTTCAAACTCAGAAACATACTCAAGAACTGGTCTCCCACCTTGCTTGAGTTCCACAAACCTCTTAAACAAGACATATTTCTGAGCCGTAGAAATGAACTTAGCTTCAAATCTAACTTGGAATTGGTCCTAAGTAATCTCCTCTTCTGGAGTATCGATGGTGATAGAATTCCACCAATCCGAAGCTCTCCCTTGAAGTTGCCTTGATGCAAGCTTCCTCTTAGTTGCATCCTCAATTCCTAAATCACCAAAGATCCTTCTACAAGCATCAATCCATCTCTGCACTTCAATGGTTGATTACGTTCCCAAGAAAACTTTTCCTCCAAGAGAAGTATAGTCCTTGCAAAGCTTAGCAAAATCCACCGGTCTTGGAGCTTGGACTTGAACTCCCACATCCACTGATGATCCTGAAGCTGGTATCCTTCTCATGATAGAAGTCATCATGGCCTCAAACACCGCAGCATAATCAACAGCTTCCCTAGCAGCACGGCTTTCCCTAGCAGCTTGTCTCTCACTTCGACTCATCCTTAATATCTACAAAAAGGAATGATTTAGAACACCTTAAGAAACAACTGCATAAGGAGTTCAAATCCTTCTAAGCTACTATATGTATATATAGTAATCATCCATCAAAGTACAATTACGTCTCTCTTACGTAGTTACGTCAGCGAGCGTTGGCTAAAATCGATTAACCAAAGCTCTGATACCAAATGTGACGACCGCCATGACTCCCGCACTAAGACAAGGAAATAAAGCGCTGAAAGGCGTGCCAGGCAGCCATGGACGATATTCAGGGTAAGATAAAACAACGTACTCTATCGTATAACTCACAGCGCATGGACAAAATACAATAGAGAAATATACATATATAGTGAAGCTCTCAAACAGAATATCATCATATAAGCATCATAGAAGTTTGATACAACATCAGAACAGTCAATACATCAAAGCCTCACTACAAAGCACTCAGAATATATACAAACAGCGGAACACCCAGTACATATAGTAGAAAAACAATATGCATAAGCCTCCTGCTCGTCTTCGTCATCATCAGCGTCAATCACAAAGAACAGCACCTGTCACCTGCTACCTAGTCTGCCCATCCCAACATGGATGAACAGCCCAAGGTAATAAGAATTAAACATAAAACCTTGAGTCAGACAAAGTCTTAGTGGCAGTAAATCAACTATCAAACATACCAAAAGAGCATAAGGTATAAAAGGAATAGGAACCAAACCATCCCACTCCACCTCTTTCTACAGTGATAGCCCCCAGACACACACTAAGGAGAAGCAAGCATAACATAGCAGACAATTAAAGTAAAGCAATAACCACTCGAGTCAAGGTCGATGTTTTCCAAATACAAACCCCCAAGGGCTAAACCAAGATCAGATAAGCACCCAGAAAACACCGCTCTTGAGACCGAATGATGATACAACCAAATGTCCAAACATCCATGACTCTGGCTATCACTGTTATCATTGCCTTGATTTCACCGTTAATTGAATGACCACCTGTCAAGGGCTAATGGTAACCCCGGTTCTAAACATAACTCCGCACGTCATCGTGACCCGTGCCTAGGAATTTTCGCAACTACCCAGAGTACTAGCACGTCATCGTGACCCGTGCCTGGAACGTCATCGTGACCCATCCCAACGTACCCTTGCTTTGAGTATGCTAGAACCTTCTACAACGATGAGATCTCAGCCTCCTAGTCATCCTCCTCGACGACTATTTCCATACTAGCTCAAGCGCCTCTCAAGCTAACCATTATCCACACAAACTCGGACCGCATCACCAAGTTATAGCTTCGCATGTCGTCGTGACCCGTGCTTGAAACGTCATCATGACCCGTCCCATCTCAACATCATGCTTTGCCTCATCGCATCATAGCAAAGTCCCATCTCAATATCATGCTTTGCCTCCTCACATCATGGCAAAGTCCATCATCATCGAATCCATCCATATGAGCTTCCACATCCGCTTCATAGGCCACAGGCAGCTTTCCTTATTCAAGAGCCTTTCCACTTAGCTTTTGAATCACCATCAACCATACTTTTCCAAATCAAGTAATCGATCAACTAATCAATCAAATCAAACATTATTCCAAACAATCAATTATTCAAACAAGATCTAAATAGACAATTAACAACAATGGCAATTTCGTAAATAAAGGATCCAAATCTAACATGCAATCTAACATACATTAATCATGGATAATATCTCTACAACTTACTAAATGAACTTGCATAGATGAATATATGGTAAAATAGGTGTCAAAATCATCATGGACAATAGATCTACATGCAGACTTAAGGAAAATGCACGAAATCACTATCTTTAACACTTAAACAATCCACCGATCCAATATACTCCTTTGGGTCCGTGTGAAAGATAACTACCACTCACCAAATCACCTAAACACCTCAAAAGATACCCACTTCAGATCTGGACAGTGAAGAACAAAGCTTGATCCGGCAAAATCTCACTTCAAACGATGAAATCTCACTTCGATAGATGAAGATCTTCAACTTTGGCCCTTGAATCTTCAATCTTGATCTTCGATCTTGGATGGATGTTAGAACTAGATTGGAGTAGAGAAAAGAAGATGAAAAAGTGTAGAAGTCGAGCTCTCAAAATGGCAGCACTTCGTCGCTTCAAAATCCGGTGCCAAAAAGTGAGCCAAACCCCTCTATTTATAGGCTGGAAAACCCTTAATTCGGCCGTCCCTAAGTCGCCGCCGACCCATCCTTGAGTCGCCCCCGACCTAAGACTCACGACCCAAAACCCCAACGACCTAAGACCTAAAGCATTGCCGACCTAACATCTTATCCAAGCTACGACCCAAACGACTTAAGAACCCAAGGCCGACCTAACTGCAAGTCGACTCAACCAATCATACTACCTACCGACCTAACCAAACCCAGGGTCACACGAGTTAACACACGGCCGACCTAACTCCTATGCGACCTAACACTAAGTCGCTAACGACTTAACACATGCAGAACCAATCCTAGATCGCATACGACTTATCCTAACTCGGCATAGCCAACCTACCATTCTCACAGGGATGCCAACTTAACTCAACTCCTCCTCACGACCTAACTAAGTCGGTCAACTCTCTTAGCTCGGTCTATCCTTAGGTCGGCCATAACTTAAGTCGGCAACTATCCTGAGTCGGCCATCCTATAGGTCGTATACTTCCTTGAGTCGGCTATCTCCTTAACCCCACTAGGTTTCCTAGGTCAGTCACTCCACTAAGTCGGAGACACTATGAGTTGACAACACCTCAACTCGGCAACACCTTCCTTAAGTCGTTTCCCTATGATTCGGTCACTATCTTAACTCGGTCTAGCACTAAGTCGGCAACACCACTAACTCGTCCCATCTTAAGTCGGCCTAACTCCTTAAGTTGCTCACACGAGCTATCCTCCATACGACTTAAGCTATGGTCGACTCAAACTCTAAATAACTTAACAACGACTTAAAGCAACTATTTTACGATTTTATCGACACGTAAAATACGGGTCGTTACAAGTGGTTAGCCTTTCCTTTGCATTTGAGCTTCTTCTTCTTCTTCTTGAGTTAAAAAGGTGAGTTTTGAACTCACATCTATTTCTTATGATTTCATAGATGTTGGATATGAATTCCTAACACCTTGTTCATATACAATTGCTTTTGGTTTGGGTCGAATTGGAGAATATCCAAATTTTTAGTGGTTGGGTTCAATTCTTTAAAGATCCCAACTTTGATATTTGAATATGTTTTTGGTTGCGAATCGGAGAGCTAATGGAGCTGGGGTATCAATTGGCTAAAGCTCCTTAGGTCCATTGCTCGAACGGTCGCGGTATGGAAGAATTTGCATTTCATTGAAATAGGGCAGGAAGTGCAAAATCATCAGGTCGGCCGACCGAGCCCTGTAGTCGGTCGACCGACCTGCTATCCCGAGTTTTTTTTGTCTTTTGCATCTAGCCAGCCGACCGACCCTGTAGTCCGGCCGACCGACCTGATGCTATTTGCCCTATTTTGCCTATTTTGCTTATTTTGATTGTTTTCAAAATTTTATCGATTCAAGTTGCTTTTTAGTGGTTGTCATTGCATCTTTGGCTTTGATAACTTATTTTTGACTTCATCCATGGGTTTTTATAAAATAATCTCTCGAATCATATTTAAAAGCTCGTTTCTCCAATTTATAAATCCTATTTAAACACACACTTTCGCACGTCGAGCGAAGTGGAAGGGTGATTAAATGGTTGGGCAAAACACGGACCATGAATCTTTGCGTTTATCCTTTCGATTAATCCCCAACCTATTCGATTGATCGTTTTAACCTTCGGGTTTGGTTTATCGATGACATGAGGTAAACTTTGTACTTCTTTGAGTGTGAAAGAGACTGACGGATAGTAAACCGTTTAGTGCGAACGAGTGGTTATGGGACATACGTTAACACTTTTCGGATTCCTTTTCGAGAGTTGTGACACATTCGGCCAGTTAGTGGTGTCTAGTACTGGGTCTCACCACTACGGTTTGTCGCCCTATAGTATCGCTTACGATGTTGGTCTTTATGAGCCGCATGGGTGATATTGGGTTTGTGCCTTTAGTATCGCTTTCGGAGTTGGTCCTTTGCCCTAGCTCGAGAGATATTTGGGATTGTCTGTGCCTTTGGGATAGTGTCTTCGGACTGTCTCCTTCTAGCTTGTAGTTTTTAGTAGCTCTTTCGGAGTGGTTTCTTCACCACCGCTCGAGAGATATCGGAGTGGTTTCTTCCCCACCGCTCATGAGATATTTTGATTTGTTGCAATTCGTAATTGTTATTTGCCTTTTGGCTTGCTTTTGGATATTTATATCCTTTGTTTATTTGAGTTGCCGATGATATGAGGCTTGTTCTATATGATTCATCTCTTGTTGATGATTGTGTTATCTCCTCTAGAGATATTTGTTATACTTTGTAACCTTGCAGGTTTATGATTGTTCAGTTTATCTAACTGATTTGTTTAGCTAGACTGACCCGGGTATTTTATACTCGGGTCAGACCGAGATGTTTCAGGTTAGGTGCTTTTGGACTTAGCCTATTTTGCTTCCGCATGGACTACTCCGCTAACTTCTCTTTATCATAGCTTTTTGTGTAGTTCCATTTTGTAGTAACTCTGATATGTACTCTTTCGGACTTATTTATATATTGTGGTTTGCTATACCACTTGGCATGTATTATTTTGTATACTCTGCGATGTATCAGTGTATGTGTATATGATGGTTTACTGTTCTATGATGTGTATTGCATTTGAGTTGTTATATTATGTTCTGATAGATCCTCTAGCCACCTATGGTTTTGTTTCAAGTATTCATTGGATGTGTCGATCTGCTTGGTAAGGCAATTGTCGATGAATTCAATAGATAATTGAAGCAAGGCTATAGATGGTCGCTCCTAAACAGCCTTATTCTCCGTGTTAGCAGACGGTATTATCTATTAATACTCTTTGCTAGTGTGGGTATAGAGGTGGGGTGTCACACTGGAGCAACCGATAAAAAAAAGGAACGCCACAAAAGTAACATTTAAATTAATTAACCCAACGTAAAGCAATAAATTATGGACCGTTTGATTTAAAAAAAAATCAATGCAAACGTACGTTTGCTTTTCTCAACGGTTATAAAACAATGCGTAGGGCCTAAGGTTAGGAATGAAAAAGAAAATCAGCGTACCTTCAATAGATTAAGGTGAAAAAAGGCAGGGAGCAATCAAAAATCAAAATTTCCAATTTGAGACGTTCGAATTAAAGAATGGAACATTTGTACTGAATTGGGAATAGTTACAGTCCCTTAAATTTCGGAGTTATGAAATTTATTAAAGCAATTTATTTTATTGCTTGGGATTCACGTTCCAAATTTTTGAAACCGAAGGAAGGAATAAAGTCACAGCTTAGGGTACTGTCAAATAAAGGCAACAGCTAAATTAAAGGGATAGAAATGAAAGTAAATAAATAAAGGTGAACGGCAACAAATCTTGTAAGCAGGGAAATAACGTAAAAAGAGGAAGTAAATTCTAGAAAAGTAAAGGCCACGTTGGCAAATAAATAAAATGCAAATTTGCCGTTACCAATCACGCGTTTGAAATCGAAAATCAAGGAAAAATTAAATGCAAATGGAAGTGGTGGACCAGCAGATTGAAATGGACATGCAAGGTAAGAAAAGTAAATAGGCAGGTTATAAATCAGATTGGAAAGAAAAGTGGAGAGGTTAATTGATAAAAGAATCAAGATAATGAAAATGCATAATAATATTTTTGGCATTTAACGTTAACTAGCATCAATCATGTCAGATAACCATGTCAAAAAAAGAAACGCATATAGGAGCATGCATTTTCTTCTGACTTGCAACATCATTCATCATTTTGGCATTCGTGGCATTCAACAAATTAAGGTGGTGGTCAAAGTCGTGAAATGGTAGCAAATTAACGATGAATAGGATCCAATAATTCTTAGTGCAATGCAAAAAATTGGAAAAATCAGCATGTGCCCTCTACGCACATGTTAAGATTTGCATAATTTCACTAATAACCTTTATGATTTTGCATTTTTGCGTGATAAATATAGATAGTTTGATTTTTTAACAATTTACACTGTATATTAGTGATTATTTCTTGTTTGAGCGGTTGTTAGCATATGCCTACTGAATACATATTAACATAATTCCACAAAAATTTATGTGTACTCAAAATGTTCTTCTGATGAAGTTTTTTTTGGTCTCAAGATTATTATAAAACATTTAGAATATCATTTGACTTATCCGAAGGTTGATGATTTTCAAATCCTATTAAGATTAAGGTCGCTAATTGATTATTGTTGAAAGCTAAGGATATTAAGAAAATACTATTATGTAATCCATATCTTGTACACGGAATTTGTTATTAAAATCGTATCATTAGAGTTACATGTATGATTATAAACAATAACATTCATAATTTACAACTACGATGTTGCAGATCCTTTTAATTTATACTATTCATTCTCTACCTATTAATTTATACGTTTCATTCTCTACCTATTAATTTATACGTTTCATTCTCTACCTATTAATTTATACGTTTCATTCTCTACCTATTAATTTATACGTTTCATTCTCTACCTATTAATTTATTAAAAATTATTAAAATTTTATGGGTCGTTACACTCTCCCCCGCTCAAAACTTTTCGTCCCCAAAAAGGAAGGAGGTAGGAGAATAGAACAACCAGAAATAAAAGTAGATTGAAAGTCAGGGTTAAATAATTGATTTAACTATATAAATTTTACTTGAGATATTCATATTTTCAAAACCCATTTGTAAAACTTCTTGCTTCCTTTATAAATACCATTTATATTTTAAATAACACCTTTATAAGTATATGAAAACTATTTGAAATAATTATTTACATCATTAGTTATATTTAAAGAAGCTATTTGAAAACATTAAATTCGTAACTCATGAAAATTTTAATTTATCTCAAGATACTTTTCAAATATTATCAATAAATTAATAATCATTTTCTTTAAATATGTTTTATTTAATTAAAAACTTCAAAAATATTTATACCACTAAAATTTTCTATTAACCAATGTAGTATACAGATAAACAATCTTTAAAAGATTATATTCAAAAAGGAAAGGAAGGTAGATTCTGGAACGGAATATAGGTGAACAACTAAAGCTGAGAAGATAAGGTAGATTCAAAGAATAGAATCGAGCACGAATAATTAATCTAGAACCATAAGAATTTAAATTTCAAATATTAATTCGAAATTTCTTTGTTGGGAAAAATACTTTTATAATAAATACCTTTATAATAATACTTTTATAATAAAATACTATTATATCGAAATAAATTTTCCTTTCTAAAATACTTTTATAACTCGATGTTTCAACAAGTTTATCCTCGTTCTTGCAGATTCTGGCTATGCGTTGATCAGGCGCAAGGCTAGGATTCTTCAAGTACTTAATAGACTTGTTTCAACACCCAGTGAAATTAATTGAAAAACCTTTAAAACAAATATGGAAAGTACAATCCAAACAAAGAAACCAAACCAAAACCTTTGTCCGACCATGGTTCGCAGATACACAATGGTTACGCCTGGATCCCCCAGGAAACAATCCATATCTGTAAGCTTTCTCAGCCCTGCGAGTTACGCCATGATGACTAGTAGAGTGCAGGATACACAATGGTTACGCCTGGATCCTCCAGGAAACAATCCGTACCCCTAGGCAAGACTCAACCAGGCAATTGCGCTATGCATTCATGAGAGAGAAAAAAAACCATGGGTTACGCCACGGTGGGAACACTCGAGTATTACTTCCGAAAAACCAAAAATCAGAAAGAATAATATCGATAGAATGAATCCACGATGTGGCCAAAAAGCGGATATCAAGCAGAAGGCACTTTCCATGTCTTTACTTCGAAAATATATATCATATAGTACCTTTTCAAATCACTTTCAAATATCATACTTATATAAAGTCCATTATATATAGGATTCCTTTTTTCCCAAATCGAATACTTTCCAAATCAATAGTAGATCAAATCATACTTATATAGACTTCGATTATATAAAATATCTTTCCAAATTGAGTACCTTCCAATCAATGGATTTCAAATCAACTTCATACTTTTACAAATCCAATTTATATAAGTTCGACCACTCCCAAATCAAGTTCTTAATAATATAAGGTTCTCAATTTCAAATCATTCAATATCCATTCAGCTTCCAAATCATATATGATTTCACCAAATTTTCTTCCAAATTAAATATCTAAATTTCAAAGTTCCCAAAATAATAGGCTTAGAAAATTATCCTAGTTTCTAAATTAAAATAATTCAAGTTAAACAAATTCATTTCCAAAATCTCCATAAGAGTACTGGTTTTTAATTTCAATTTAATTTCAAAACTAAATTTTTTTTCAAAATCAATTATACTCAAATGGTTTCCAAATTTATAATTATCCCTTTAAAACTTTTAAACTATCTATTTATAGTTGAAATATTCAATTTACCTTTCTAAAAACTATTATTCAAAACTATATTTTTTTTTCAAAACATTTCAAACTAAATTTATATTCTTTATCAAACATTTTATACTCTTCGAAATTTCTTAGTTTTAAAATTTTAGACCTTGACTTGGAAGTGTTCGAACCTTCAAAACGATAAGGGGAAATCACTTTTTCAATTCAAGAGTTGAAAATCAATAATAAATCAATTTCAATATATAGGGTTATACCAAAACAAATTCGAAACTCGAGCACTGAACACCGGTCTCACTTTAAATTGTTTCAAATATATACATATATCTTTCGAAAATATCAAATTATACTTCGGAATTTGAAATCATAACGGTTTTACAAAATCATTCGCATAGCGAGCTATTAAAGTGGCATCTCCCCCACTCTGAAACTCGAAAATCAATGTCGATGATGCGTGCACTCATCACCGAAATTATTTTCCAGCGACATACGTGAGTTATGGACTTCTATTTTCTTGAAAACTTCTTTGAAATTTCTTCAAAATTATTGGAACTCATTTGAACTCATTTGAAACATTTCTTATTTGGAAAAATACCTTTAAATCGTATTATTTTTATATATTTTCCAAAATGTTAAATCCAATTTCAAAATACCGGAATTCAATTCTCGAATTTCAAATTTAACCCTTCAGTTGTAAATCATTTTTATATAAATCAATTTCTTACAAGTTTTCAAATTTTCAAATCCTTTCAAACTTTTATATATATAAAATAACATTTCTTATTTTTTATATATATAGGTATATAATCCTTATTGAAAACAATTTCTTTTTATATATAGAATAAAATCATAGTTATCAAAATAATAATTTCGGTACAAAACAATTTCAAAAATACAACATACTCGATTTTTCAAAAGGTGATTTAAGAATGGATTTCAAAACAAAGGTAGAGATTTAAATTAGACGACTCTAACCAATAGAATCCTCATTCGAAGATAGACTCGATCGAAGATGATTAAATTACAAAATAGGTAATGGATATACTTCTATAAATCAAGGGCGACCTTAATCGGGTCAATCGTGCATTTAGCAATATGATGGATGCAGAATTCTAAGTCAAATCGACATTCGATCGCTAGAGATAGAATTTGGAATAACAGGAGATAGTAGCATCTAAACCGAGGTTACAAAAATCTTCGGTGAATCGACGCCAATTGTAAAGGAGTTTTCGTCCCCCTTTACAAATCATTTAGTGGAGTTATTGGATACTCCAGAATCAAAAGAATATAAATAGAGAGAGACAAGAATGAATTTTGGAACCGACGGACATTCCAAAATTCAAAGGAAATCGAGTCAGAAAGGAAGAGATTCAACTCGAGCGAAAGTGATTCTGTAAATAAATTTACCATATATGGTAAGTTTTGCCTAGAGCCAAAGCTCTGATACCAACTGCAACGACCCGCTATTTTGGACCATTCAAATCGACAATAAAACCATATATGTCCAACTTGAATAATTCAAAATATCGAATTGTTAATTAAAATTAGGCAAAACTTAACATATATAGTAAATAAATCATCACAGATCATAGACACAGAGTAATATAATACAGCGGAATAGATAAAGAATAGTAGTTCATGAAGCTACTATATACATTGGAGTTAGAAATAAAATAAAACTGAATATCTTAGATGTAGTGAAGTCTCCAGTATGCGCAGATGACTTCTCTGAACAAATGAACAGGATGACTGAAAGGATTGATAGCTGGATCTTCAAGCAAGGCTTTAACTTCGAAGGTGAGTCTCAAATGCTTTATCACTCAGTCTGACCCGAGCGTAAAGAAAAACACAAAACACTCGAGTCAGGATTAACATTCTTATATCAATAAATCCAACTCAAATGAAATATCAACTGAAATACAAATAACTTACAGGATGTTTGGAATAACCATCCTCTAAGGGTCCATGGAACTATCTACAGGGTACAAATATACACTATAACACCATGGTTCTTTCATCTTAATTTATACCTCAAAATCAAATATCATTTCACTTCAAATATAGCTATTTTCCAAAATAGTATTTAGATATATTAAATAATTTATACCGTAAAATATTTTCAATTCCCTCAACTTAACAAATTGTTTCAACATCAACCCGACCTTCCCATTTAAATTAAATTCAATCTCAATTTATCAATTTAAATTCAACTCAATTCCTAAAATAACCACTTCAATTTTATCGATCTCAAATTCGTATTTGTAATCACAAAATACCCCTTTATATTCAATATTTTTAAACCTTTAAGTATTCAACGTTTCAACTAAATTTTTATTCAATTTAGTTTTCTAAATAATGAATTCAAATTTAGTTCAACCTAAATTTTCATTTTAATTCAATTTAGTTTCTAAATAACAAATTAAACTATATTGATTTCAAATACAGATCCAAATCTCAAATTTAAACCATTTAAATTCCAATATAGTTTAAGGCTTAAAAATTTAAATGTTCAATTTAACCGTTTCATATAGATCTCGATTTAACCTCATTATTATTTAGTTTTGAAATACTTCCTCATTTGATTCAAGATTATTTAATTAACCTTAAATTCCATTTTCTCCATATTTTCTTTAATTTACTTAAACGTGAAATACGCATTTAATCGCTTAAATCAAAAATACAGTTATAAAATCCTACCTTTTTAAAATTTCCCATTTAAAAATTTTAGATCGATTTAATTAAATAAATCCTTATTTAGATACCATTTAATAAACTCAAATTTATCTCCCCATCTTAATTTATCCCAATTATTTCAAAAATCTATTTGAAATATAATTTACATAAATATTAACATAGTTTATGTATTAAATCAAACTTAATTAAATTAAATATTATTAAATCAATATATATAGAAATTTAAGAATTAACATTTATTAAGACCATATATTTCTTTCCAAACAAAGAATTTATTTCCAAAATATTTATATATGAACCACGGTGTCTGTATATATTCCTTATCATCTGGTCAAGTGTTACGGATATTTATCATTTAAATCCGTACACTAAATATATACGGGTGGATATCAGTCCAATCCGTAATCCCAAATTTAATTAAATGAAAATCGCTTGGGTCTATCATTTCAACCCATAACGAAATTCTCCTATTCTAAAGTCTGTTCGGGTATGTATCATTTCAACCCACAGTGAATTCTAAACTACAGGGAACTTGCAGAGTGATAACAGATAACAAAAATATAGCAGGATATGATAATAATATACAACAGGAATATATCATCAGTAATTAAATAAAGTATAAACAATAGGTTATGGTGTCATATCCCGTAGGCGAACAGATACAGGTAATAGCATAAATATTACAATTTAAATAACTACAGCAACATATTTCAATTGTCGTTTCAATTGAAATCAAATTTAATAAATAAAAGAACGTTAATCGTGAGTGATTGCTCACCTTTCGAGCCTAGAGGAAAGGGCGGAATGAGAAGAGATACGAATCCAAGCACAGATTTCGAAGCAACACAATATTGGCAAGAATTTTAACGATCAAAGCTGATAAAGAGGAATTGATGAAACTCAAATCAGAGTTGGGTCGATTGAAGATAAATAGGATAAGTGTGCTATATATAACCATATACAAATAAAACTGTATTCTAAATTTAGACATATATTAAATTAAATATATATTTTCAAAAACCATTGGTGTAAACAAACATATCTACATGTAGTATATTTTAAAATAATGTATATGTTTAAACCTATATACAAACCAATATCCAACACCATTTAAAAATTTAAATATTTATAAAGTAACCCTTGTAAATAAAATATTAAAATCAATATTAAAACATATTCTAAATTTAATACACATACATTCCAAATCAATGTTTTTAACAAAACGTATATACACTAAAATCAGACATGTATGCAATATATATGTTGAAATAACAATAATTAAAATATAATTACATATATAATGCATGTTTACTTGCAATGTATCAACTACCACATATATTATACTTTTAAACTTAATATATCTTAAAAATATAAACTGTACCAACTTTTATAACTTAAGATAATTTATATTATACATACTGTAACTTAAATAACCCAACTTATATAAACAGTCCGAATCAACAATTTATAATTATGTAAAACATAAACATAACGCATAAAAGAAAAATCAAGGCACGACCTGACATATTATAGTTAAATTCAAAACAAATGGAACTAATATCATAACTTGTAAAATATATTTAATCATAAAACATACCCATACTTGAATAAGGATATGTATCCACTATATGTAGGTACGCAGCCGAAGCAGTAGAGTGAGATGGTGAGTGGACGTTGGAGGTGGAGCGAGCAGCTTCTCAACATTTTTTTCCGTTTGGGTCTGAAAGAAGAGAAGAAGGGGAGGAGGAATATAATGGCAGAGAGAAGATGAACAGGGGAGACAAAAGAGAACAATGACGCAGATAGAAGAGAATGGAATATATATATATATATAAGTATGAATTGGAATCCAAGAGACTGGAGCAACCGATAAAAAAAAAGGAACGCCACAAAAGTAACGTTTAAATTAATTCACCCAACGTAAAGCAATAAATTACGGACCGTTTGATTTAAAAAAAATCAATGCAAACGTACGTTTGCTTTTCTCAACGGTTATAAAACAATGCGTAGGGCCTAAGGTTAGGAATGAAAAAGGAAATCAGCGTACCATCAATAGATTAAGGTGAAAAAAGGCAGGGAGCAATCAAAAAACAAAATTTCCAATTTGAGGCGTTCGAATTAAAGAATGGAACGTTTGTACTGAATTGGGAATAGTTACAGTCCCTTAAATTTCGGAGTTATGAAATTTATTAAAGCAATTTATTTTATTTCTTGGGATTCACATTCCAAATTTTTGAAACCGAAGGAAGGAATAAAGTCACAGCTTAGGGTACCTTCAAATAAAGGCAACAGCTAAATTAAAGGAATAGAAACGAAAGTAAATAAATAAAGGTGAACGGCAACAAATCTTGTAAGCACGGAAATAATGTAAAAAGAGGAAGTAAATTCTAGAAAAGTAAAGGTCACGTTGGCAAATAAATAAAATGCAAATTTGCCGTTACCAATCACGCGTTTGAAATCGAAAATCAAGGAAAAATTAAATGCAAATGGAAGTGGTGGACCAGCAGATTGAAATGGACATGCAAGGTAAGAAAAGTAAATAGGCGTGTTATAAATCAGATTGGAAAGAAAAGTGGAGAGGTTAATTGACAAAAAAATCAAGATAATGAAAATGCATAATAATATTATTTGCATTTAACGTTAAATAGTATCAATCATGTCAGACACCCATGTTAAAAAAAGAAACGCATATAGTAGCATGCATTTTCTTCTGACTTGCAACATCATTCATCATTTTGGCGTTTGTGGCATTCAACAAATTAAGGTGGTGGTCAAAGTCGTGAAATGGTAGCAAATTAACGATGAATAGGATCCAATAATTCTTAGTGCAATGCACAAAATTGGAAAAATCAGCATGTGCCCTCTACGCACATGTTAAGATTTGTATAATTTCACTAATAACCTTTATGATTTTGCATTTTTGCGTGATAAATATAGATAGTTTGATTT
The DNA here is from genome assembly GCA_030765085.1 of Allium cepa. Taxonomy (NCBI): domain Eukaryota; kingdom Viridiplantae; phylum Streptophyta; class Magnoliopsida; order Asparagales; family Amaryllidaceae; genus Allium; species Allium cepa. Next base: position 905,535,734 of record CM060938.1, on the reverse strand, counting down.
TTTAACAATTTACACTGTGTATTAGTGATTATTTCTTGTTTGAGCGGTTGTTAGCATATGCCTACTGAATACATATTAACATAATCCCACAAAAATTTATCTGTACACAAAATGTTCTTCTGATGAAGTTTTTTTTTGGTCTCAAGATTATTAGTAAACATTTAGAATATCATTTGACTTATCCGAAGGTTGATGATTCTCAAATCCTATTAAGATTATGGTTGCTAATTGATTATTGTAGAAAGCTAAGGATATTAATAAAATACTATTATGTAATCCATATCTTGTACACGGAATTTGTTATTAAAATCGTATCATTAGAGTTACATGTATGATTATAAACAATAACATTCATAATTTACAACTATGACGTTGCAGATCCTTTTAATTTATACTATTTATTCTCCACCTATTAATTTATACGTTTCATTCTCTACCTATTAATTTATACGTTTCATTCTCTACCTATTAATTTATACGTTTCATTCTCTACCTATTAATTTGTTAAAAATTATTAAAATTTTATGGGTCGTTACAACGTCCAACTTCGCCGTTACTGGTCGGTGCTGCGGGCACCAGTGAGTCGCCATCCATCCCCCAAAACGTAACGAACGCCCAGATCTCAATTTTGTTTCGAAATCACGAATCGCGCATTACGACCCAACCATCATCAGGAACATTATCCAATAACTACCTCGCGCCACCACCTCTGGCCGTTATGGGCCACCAACTTTTGCCCAAAGCCTCGCACACGTGCTACACTTCGATTTTGCCCACTGACGTGAAGTCTGATCCCTTGTGAATGGTGTAGTACCGTGGTTTTTAGTGTGAACGAAAATGGGTTTCTAAAACTTACTTTGATCACGAATCAAAGATCCAATCATCAATAAATTTTTCTCGTATTTTTCTAGTGATCTATGATTCTCAAACTATCAACTACATCGAACACGAGGGTCACGATCATCTTGGTCGCTGGAATTTGGCATATATTCATTTTTCAGACCCTTCCAAAAATCTAGATGATAACTAAATGGAAAATTTGCATTTTTGTTTCAAAATTCATCATTTTCCAAGGGGATTCACATATTGTTATTGAAGTTAAAATAAATGAAGTTCGAATTTTCTTGAAAAATTTAATTGTGGCTGTGTTTATAATTTCCAAAGGAAGAACTAAATCTTAAACCAGCTTTGATTTAATTACTGGAAATGTAATACAGGGTTTTAAAACAATGTTCTTTTTTTTCTACAATTCCCTTTCAGAAGTAAGAGGAAAAGAGGGAGATTTGAATTGGATTATGGTATAGTTTATTCTTGTAAACGAAAAGCTATAAGTCACAGTTTCCAGGAAGAAAAGAGCACTTTGCTTTGATAAAAAAAAACATGGTGTAAGATTAAATAAAACTCCATCTTGTTTACAGAAACAAATAGCATGTTCATCAATAGTTTAACCTGCAAATCAAATAGAGGCAGGGGAAAAGAAACATAAAAGTTGACAGGTTCTGTTTTCCTGAGGCTAAAAACAGTGATGTTTCTTTCTGAAAAACAAACATGCACAGGCAAAAATTTCAATCATATACTCAATATTTTTGCAAGCAAACCCAATATTACCATCACTACATCATTCAAGCATACCCACAGCAACAAAAAAAAAAGAATAGAAGTTTACTCACCTGTAAAGACTTCTGGAAAACAGAGAGAAAATTTTAGTGTTTTGAAAACTGCAGGTTGAATCTTCCTCTTTTCCCTTTTTTCTTTCTTTAGCAAATTGTTACCAACTTTGAATATATTTTTCTTTTATTTCTTTTTATTTTCTATTCTTTGATATTTTGTTTTCTTTGAACGGATTAAACTAATATGGATGTATACATATATAGAAGAGATAGTTTGTACTAAGGGCAGGTTATAACTGTTCAAGCAAGTCCTTTGATCAGATTATTTTTTTATTTATCTTGTTGACTAAGCCAAAAAAAAAAATTCGGCTGAAGTGATTTGATTCAGGTTAAAGAATAGATGGCATTTAATGTTTATGTTCCCAACTTTGTTTACATATATAAGCTGTTGATTTTTCTTTTTACTGTAAGCACAAAATTTTGTTTTATTTAAGATATCAATCTTCTTGTATAAGCCTTATTGATTTTTTTATATGTACTCTTTGATTTTGTTTTACAGTTTTTTTTCTTTTTGTTTATAAACTTCCTATGCAACTTGTATGATATTCACACACACACTTGTTTGCTTTGTTGATAGATTTTTTTCTTTATTATGAACGAATGGTGATGTTTGCTGTACTTACATTTTATTGATTTATCATAACTTACATTCACAATTTCTTTTTAGTTCCATCCAAAGGTTTAACTAAAAAAACAATTTAATTTGTACATATTTCATTTTATTGATTAATACAAATTTTTGTTATATATTTCATTTATTTATCATTTATTTAAAAACTTAAACCATCAAATATTTATTTATTTCCATATATCTTTATAATATTAATATTAACAATATTTTTATTTCTCTTGAAATTCTCAAATTTAAATTCAAAAGTTCAAATAAATCATTAAATTTAAACAAACAAATTCCGCGATGTTACAAACAAGCACATAACATATATATGCAAGAATCCCAGATTAGAGATTATCATTACTAGAACAATTATTCAAACACAATAAGGTCAATGGCTTACACCCTACACAACAATTAGATTAATTGTACAGCGGAATGGTGTCAGTTCCCGCTGTCCCAATGTCATCTAGTTTAAACAATCTAACTAAATGCAACTAATCATTTAGGATCATTTTCAACAGTTTGGCCATAAGATTAATAAATGGCATTCATCCCGATTGACAACTAGATCCTGTCGAAACAAGCTTATACAAATTCACATATTAACTTCACAATGGATCATATGACGACATAACATTTGCCGATACGAACCATTCATTCATAACATTTATTTATGAAATAATTTATTATATGGTATAACTTAAAGACTTGAATTCACTTCAAAGTATCAGTATTTACTTCCTTTATTATTTCAATTATATTTCACTTTTTAAATTAATCATCCTTGACTAATTATTCCCTAATTACATTAAGTAATTTACTTTTAATTAATTATACAAATTAATAATTTTAACCATTTCAGCAATTAACCTTTAATTGCTTAATTAATTACATAATCCCTTTGTTAATTAATTATAATTAATTATTTGATAATCATTTATATTGATTACTCACTCCTTAACCAAATAACCCTTAATCCCTTCGTTAATTATTATAAATCAAAATCTTTATGCACTTGATTAATTCAAAGCTCGATTTTAAATGATCTTCTAAATCTTTTTTCTCTTTACTTAATTTATTCGAATAAACTTAAGTAAAAGAATTTTTATCATTTAAATTAAATCAAATACTAATGTCAATTTTACTTAATAACTATAATTAAGTATTAATATAAACAATTTTGATATTATTAAAAACCATTGTTTTTAATTAAATCTTAAATAGTATTCAAGATTTAGAATGTTGTTCAAAAGATTCACATATCATCATAATTGATAAATGTGAAAACAATATAAATTTAAAACTCTTTATATACCAATTCTTTTAAAAATAATAAACTATAATTTTAAACAATCCAAACTCTAAATCATAGCCCAAAACAATAGGCTCGACCAACATATCAAGCCCGATATAATCCAAGCCCCAAAAACAAAACACGACAGTTGGGCCGAAGCCCAAACCAAGACCAACTGCACGAATCCAACTCCTCAATCTCTTCTTCCCCAATACTCTTCTGAACCCAACAATCACTTCCAGGAACACGAACCAAAATTAATGGAAATCACCACCTGAATCACAAAACTTCGAATCACGATGACGATCGCCGAAACCCATCGTCACTCACCCTCCAATATGTTGTTGAACAACCCACGCACCCCCACATGCCATCAGGAAAAACGCATGCACTGATACGCGTGCACGTGTACGGCCATAACTCCAGCCACCTCACTGTCGCGACGACTCAAACCTACTCCACAACATCGCTCGAAACCAACAAGCTACTCGTCAAAGCAAACGTCTCTGATAATCGAAATTTCGAATTCCAGGCTGAGAATTTCAAGATGCAAAACCCACACAAATTCAACTACTGCGTTGAATCTTAACCTCAATCACGAACGTCACCCACCATCATTGAGAGATGACACATGCAGCGACCTATGAACAAAATTGTAGAACTTCTGGTCGCCCCTAGCTCCTCAAACCCACCGCGTTGAACACAGTACTTCAACCTTCCCTTAAACCCTAAAACCCTTATGCGCACTCAATCAAAAGAGAAATCACAAATTCCGCCATGGTCATCACCTTACCCACGTCACCCACACCTACCTGTCCAGGCCGCACCACCCCTCGACGAAGAATTCGCTGGAAAATAATTTTTGAACCGAAAAAGTTCAACTTCACATTACTCACAATCCAAGTGATTAAAAATCACGATTTGACCTCCAAAAATCCTATTTTTATCAGTGAATCTATCATGCATGGTTGAATCTTCGATACAAACATTCTGAAATTTCATAAAAATTCGATTTTTACTGTAAAACTTAACATATATTAACTATACAGCATAAAAATTTAAATAATCAATTTTATCGTAAGCTATTATAGTAAATGAACATACTTCCAGTTCACAATATCTTCAAATTCAAGCAAAATCAACAGATAGGAATTTTAGAAGTGAAGTTAAGCATGGTTTTCACCGTAACAGAGCATGCATGCAATTCTAAGTTGAAGTCTATAGTTTTCTCACCTTAAACATCTGGTTCTAGCTCCCTTTAAACTTGAAATTTGAATTTCTAAAAGCTTGTAATCTATGACTTGCTTCTTGGAAAATGGGTTCTTCAAGAGATTGCTTCAAGATCTCCCTTGAAATATCCAGATTTTGATTACAGAGCAAATTTTAACTTACAGAATTTTTTCCAAGTGCTGCCATTCTTTTCTTTTTTAATGTTTTCATTTTAAAAAGAATGTGAACTTGTGATGTTCCATAAGCTAATGATTATATATTTATATAGTTGTAATTTCTTTTCAATATAATGTTGAACAAAAATAGCCCTTTAAAGGCTGAAGTAGTATATTTTTTTTTAAAAAAACCAAAGAAATTTTTTGAAAAGAAACATTCATAATTATGTTGGATTCCATTTTCTTTTAAATGCCAAATGTAAATTTGTTTTACTGATGTAATTTCCTACCTTTTTTACCTATAGTTTAAATTAGATTAGTTTAGTTTATTTACTCCTTTTTATTAATCTACACTTACATTTATAGTAAATAGTTTGGAGGTTCCTTTCTTTATTGTATTGTTTATATATGCCTTACCATATTAATACATATATTAAATCTAAACAATATATACATATCTTACTTTGAAACAAAATACATATTTAAGGAATTTTATTTAAATCAACTTAATAATTTAATATAGTTTTGAAAACCCAAGTTATATTGATTTTAGAAAAATTTTATATAATGATAAATCATTGATTTATGAAAACATTGTATATTAAAATACAATATCATTGAATATTATAAATAATATTCACAACTCGGGATGTCCAAAATCCCAGGTCGTTACACAAAGGAATTTAAAAACCTTGTTTTACTTAAAGGTTATTTAGTTAAGGTCATTTTTATCTTAAGTTAATTAAGCTTAGAGTAATTATATTATATGTCCATTACTTAAATAATTTTATATGTTAATAATTATTAAATTCCAAATTTTTAGTAAAATAAAGTGCATTAAGTAGATGGGTTCGTATCGACGGATATTACGCCGTCGTATGATCCGTTGTTAAGTCAAACAAGTGGAATTTTACCCAAGCTCCTATGGACAGAAATTCAATTACTGGTTATAAGTAAATGTCGTAGTATAATTTTATACGGCCTATCTACTAAGTTGTTTCCCAAACAAAATAAATGAGTTAATTATTGATTATTCTAATTGCTGACATCTGGTCAGCGGAAATAAACACATTTCCGCTAATTATTTAAATTAATCTTCTGTGGGTAGTATAAGTCATCATTCTGCAATATTTCTGAATAGTGGAAATTAGGGAGGCATACCTATCATAATTTCATATTGTAAAGCAGGTCCCTGTCAAAGTTTCGTTGCAAATCTGGTCCTTGTTTTCTGCAAACGAAGAAAATTATTGCTGAAATGTCGGCAACTTTTATAAATAAGTGCTGATATTTCAGCAACTTTCCCTGTCAAAGTTTCATTGTAAATCCAGTCCCTGTTTTCTGGAAATGAAGAAAATTATTGCAGCAACTTTTATAAATAAGTGCTGATATTTCAGCAACTTTCATAAACTGTGTTCACAGTGTACATAAATATTGCTTAAATATCAGCAACTTTTATAAATAAGTGCTGATATTTCAGCAACTTTCATACGCTATGTTCACAGTGTAGAGAAAAGTTGCGAAAATGTCAGCAACTTTTATGAAAAGTTGCATCATGTTCTACAATAATCGTGGATAAAAAACAGGGACCTAATTTACACTGAAATTTAGTGAAGGACTTTTCGTGGGTTTTGAAACTTAATAAGGACCTGTGCCAAAAGTACCCTTCTGAATATTTATTGTAAATATTTACTGGAAGTAATAAATCTCTGATCTTCCTTTCATGCATACATTTTTTTATTGGCCTGTTAGTTACATTAGAATGTATGATGTGAATCGATCTATGGAAGCTGATTAATATGAATATCTGTATTTGTCATGCCAGACTGTGATTAAAATTGAATGGTAGCTTGATAAGTACCATTGGGACTGTTAAGCCTTCATTTCTGGTTTGAGTTGACTTTGACCCAAGTTTTGTTTTTAAAAATGAGTATTATTTTTAATGACATTTTTAAAAGAACTGATAAATATTTTGGGAATGTCAAAAGTAGTTAGTTTATTATTTTTGGAAATCTTTATAAAGGTATAAATTTCTATTTTAAGTTATGAATTATTTAAATTATTTCAAGTATAAAAAATATTTTAGTAAGCATTTAAAAGTTAATTTTTATTTTATTTAGAGTGATTAGTATTTAAGTACATTTATATAAAGATAAATCTATTAAATATTGATGATGATCTAAAAAGATATTATATATAGTAAACCGTTATAAAAAGTATTTTACTTGGAAGATTTTTATTGGAACTTTATAAGTATCATTTTGAAAAGAATGGTTTCATAAATATACATATCCATTGGGATAAGCATGTGTTATTTGATTAAGTAAATTTTAATCTATTTGGATTTTGATTTGAATAAGGCTTAATTGTTGCAATAGGAAATAAAAATTGGTTGAATTGATTTTTTTTATTTTGATAGTTAAATAACCGACTATCAAATCTGGACCTAAAACTTAACTTTGGAAATATCTAGAGGAAACTCGGGAATTATATGGTACGGTTACCGTTCGAGGTGCTATACCATACGTATAAACTTGTTTATTCTCTAGGAAGATTATATGGAAACCCTTGCACTAAAGATTAGGAGGTGAACTCCGATCTTATATTCGTTTGTGTATTTCCTAAAGAACTGGGTTTGAGTTTACCAGAAAATAGCGAATGTTGTTTCGAAGAGACCGAGATTGGATTTGTGATCCGTAAACCACTTCGATCCAACGAGTACGTAATCGTGATAAATACAAGAGCTTGGAGTCGAAGATGGAGCAGTGAAGTGCAAGGGCAAATCGCTACTAATCCTGAGGGTGATTTGAAAATGGATGTAGTAGGATTAGTGCCTTCGGTTCCGTTCGGATCCGGAACGGACTTGTATGGATGAATGCTTTCAGAACATCGTCAGGAGGATGGTGAGCATTCTAAGTGAATGTGTAACGACCCGTAAAATTTTAATAATTTTTGATGGTTTTATTTATATATTTAATTGAATTTTGGAGAAATTTTAAATAATAGTATTTTAAAATAAAAATTTAATATTTGAAATACGTCCATTTTATTTTAGCAGATGGTAAATTTTCATCCGATTTTATGAAAGTTTATTTCATTGTAAAATTCTATTAAATTCAAGTCAGTTAATAATTGCTGATAATAAAATATTTTTCAAACCTGAATATTTTTACATAGAAAAATTATAAATCATCTTCTGACTGAGACGTCATTTTTCGTTTTTCTAAATTTAGACTTTTTTAGCTCCGTCGATCTTATTCTTCTACGTTTTTGCTGCATTTTCAGCTACTAGAAAATTAGAATTTTTATAATTCAAATCGTACCATTGATATATGTATACCGTTTTGATCGTCTCATCATGCTGATCTCTACGATATGTTCACTTATATGTTTTGAGCCTAGTTACCCGACGGAAACGATGATGACGATCTGTCGTAAGGATATAAAAATTTTGGACTTTCTATTTTCTTACGTTTCCAAATTCAAATGTGCTACTGTTCACTCAAGCCATAAATTTTTCAGCTTAATTCAAAGGATGGACCGTTGAAATTAATTTAATTTTATTTATGTTCGTTCAAACAGAAACCCCTTTGAATTTATTCTCTGCCTTTTCACGCTAGAAAATTTTGACAGAACATTTTGTTTTTGAACTCGTCCTCTTAATCTCACCTCCCTTCACCCCTTCTCATTTTTCATGCCTGCTACTTCAATATTTATGAAAAGGAAAAGATTTGATGATGACAGCAAATAAAGCAAAGTTTGTATATAAAAAAATTTCTGAAACCTGTGCTTGCTTTCTCATTTCTCTTCCCTGTTTCCTATGAACCCACGTTTGCTCGTCCCCTCTCCTTTATCTCTAAGCCCTCCGCCATTTTTCATCTCCCTCCCCGCCAACGTCATCCCCATATCCGAGCTTCCTTCACATCGACTGTAGCATACGACCTTCGCAGCCACCTTTCATCTCCACTGCTTCTTAGCCGAGCAAGCTACCTTCTCAGGTCAGCCAATTTCATCCCCTGCTCACCGAGCTACTTTTTCCATATATTACATTATAATGTACATTCATATAAAGTGGTTTCGACATTAAGTTAGAAATTGATATTTGAGTTATAATATTATATAAATTATGTTCTGTTATTTATAAAAGGTTTTGCTTGTCAAATTCTTCATATTAGTAGGTCGTATATATTTGTACTTTTACAAAGAACAAATCCTATCAAATTTCGTTTTTATATATGTTATATATAACTTGTTGTCTATTAAATATTTTACTGTTCGTATATAAAATAATGTAGATTATATATATATATATATTAATATCTAATTAGTATATACTTGTACGTTGAACTGTTGATAGAAGAATTGGGGTTACTTTATATACCCTATATGTTTACAATATAAAGAATATATATATAGTTAGTAATATAAGCCGTAAATTGCTAAATATCTTAGTAACTATAAGTACATGCATATGAATAATAGTTGTTGCTGTTAAGTGTGTATATAAATACAACAGTTGTTTACGTTATTTGTATATGTTTATTTTCTCGGTTTACATTAATATGATTTGATTGGTTTTAAATTTTTTTATATATAATATATTGAATATATATATAAGTAGATGTATATTTTTTTTTATTTATATAAAGTTTATATATATGTTTACCTAACTTCTGTTTTGTATACGTAAGTGGCCTTCGGTATAACAAAAGTGTTATTTTATATATATGCTGGTCTGTTAGTAAAATACAAATGTACATTAGTTGCTTAAAGTTATAAGTATGTAATGATTTTGGTTATATATTGGTGTGTATATATATAGTTTATATATTTTCTACATGTATTCATTATATAGCTATATGTATCAAGCTGTGGTATATTTTAAAATTCTACAGTTTATATATTTTAAAGTATATGAAGTTTATAAGAGCTGTTGTTGGGCGAATTCTCACCCAGAAGATCTAGGGACCAGGAAGTCACAATTTCACCCAGGCTCGCAGCCTCCACTTCGTTCGACAGCCAAGGAGCTCAACACTAACCTAGAAGTCCATCCAAAATTCTCAGTATAGAAGCTCATTCGGCCCCATGCACGCTCGGCCCCCTGCTCATTCGGCCCCCTGCTCATTCGGTTTCCACCTCATTCGGCCTTCTTCCCATTCGGCCTCCCTCCATTCGGCCATACTTGCCCGGACACACCCCCTCTGCACAGCCGGTCCAGACAAGCACCGGACCAAGGCCCAGTCTCCATCGCCGAATCAACCTACGACCGGACCAAGGTTGTCACCGAACCAACCCTCTCTTTTACACAAGCCGGTCCAAACAACCACCGGATGCACGCCTTACACCGGACCACACCACCACCGGTCCATGCTCCATGCCGAATGAGACCTCGCCGAACCAGACAACTGCCAGTCCAGATTGCTTCAGCCCGGGCCCACTAGCAGCTATATACAACCAAGACCCCTGCCCCCTACCTCATTCTATAAATAGAGGGGCAGGGGTACAACAATGGCAGACAAGTTTGAGAGCTCAAGCAAGGAAGGAACTTTTCAAACTACTTTCATATACTGATATACGAAGCATTGTACCTGTAATCTGAAAGAAAGAAGATAATAACATATAAAGTGGACGTAGGCACATTCTGGCCGAACCACTATAAATCTGTGTGTCTTTTACATTTCAGCCCCTACTTCTTTCATATTTACATACTCATCTAAAATCACTGAAAATCACATATAATCAACTAAATAATACGACTTGGAGGTGTTTGTCCATTTTTCGTGCAAACATTTTTGGTGCTTTCACTGAGAATTGAACTCAGGACTCAAGCTTCATCTTCTCCCACTCAACCTTCTTCCTAACAACATCACTCGTTGCTTAGAAATCATGCCTTCCAAACAGAGAAGGGATGTTAACAAAGGAAAGAACATCGCAACTAGCAGCCTTCCAGATCCAGCAATCACAGATCAGCCCACTTCAACAGCAGTACCAGATGAAAATCAGGAAAATCCAACTGGTCCCGCAACGGAACAACCAATCACTAGGGCAGATCTGGACAGGGTTGTGGCTGAAGTAACTAACCGCTTCACATCCCAACAAGAAACTTTGGTGGACCAACTCATGACACGCTTAAGGGATGCTGAAGAGTCCAACCGCAACACTGAATCATGGGGTGAATCCCAATCCGGAGGATCCCGGAGGCAACAAAGGTCTTCACTCTTCGAACAAGCTATCAACAGGAAAAACGATGATAGGGGCCGCGCCCGGACTCAGCCCGACTTCCGACTCGAGGAAGCCCTTGGAACCGAACCTAGCGGGGGAGGCACCAGGCGAGGGTCGGATGTAGCTGAGCCAGTCATGCCACCTAATCATCGAAACCCCGCTGAACGGAGCCGAGCTAGAACCCAGCCCGAAGTTGACCCCATGGATGTGCTCGAAACAGAACCCCACAGGGGAAGATCAAGGCAGGGGGCAACTGTAGCTGGTCCTAGCGTGCATCCAAGCAGCCAAAGACAACCACTGGATAATGCTAGAGGTGATAGACTGTACCATCCCTACAGGTCATCTGGACGAGATAGATCCCGCAGGGAAGAACCAAGCTCATTTTTGTCCGCTCCAAGTTCTGACGAACGAATGGCACGATTATTCAGAGAATGTGTCCAACGGGAGCAAAGGGACCGGGGAATAGGCGCTAGGGTCACCAGTCCCTTTACCCGAAATATCGAAACTGCCATCACTCCCCGGGAATGGAAAATGCCAACCATGGGACCTTACAAAGGAACTTCCGACCCTATCGTACACCTGCAGAGATACACCCAGCATATGCTCATGAGTGGAGCAACAGAAGGAGTATTATGTAAATGCTTTCCGCTATTCCTATCAGATCTAGCTACCTCCTGGTTCTGCCATCTACCCCAAGGATCCATCATCTCATGGGAGATGTTAAAAGAAAGGTTTATTAGCCAGTTCCGCATCCATGTGGAACAACCCAAGGATGCTTATTCTCTATCCCATGTCAAACAGAAATCCGGAGAGACGCTACAACAATATCAAACACGGTTCAACGCCGCAGCGGCAGCAGTTCAAGATGCCGATGAAAAACTCACTCTAATGGCCCTCTGTAGTGGTGTACATCCAGACACCAAGTTTGCCAGAAGATTAACTAAGGAAAAACCAGCTACCTTGCCTGATTTCTTCCATGAAGCTGGAAAGTATATGAGACTTGAAGACGCTGCTACGGAGAGGCAGTCAGGGCAACAAGGCAAGATAGTTCAGGACAAGGGTCCCACTGCAGCTAAGGACGCTCGAAGAAATGAATCTAGAGACAATGCTGGGGGCAGGAAGGTTGAGAAGCGCCAATATCGACCAGGGCCAAGATTTGACTCCTACACTCCTTTGAATGAAACAATCGAAAACATCTACCTAGCCACTCAGGGCGAACTCGGATACAAGCGCCCCCCGCACAAGAAAGAATCAGATAACGCACTCAAGTCCGAAAAGTTCTGTCGCTTCCACGAATCCCACGGACATGACACCAATGAATGCCACCATCTTCGGGACTTGATCGAAGAACACATTAGAAGAAGAAGACTGGAACGTTATGTGAAAGGTCAGAACAGGACTCCAACTCCTGCCAATGAGAACTCAAAGCAACCCCTCCCAGAAGTAGGCGGAGGGAATCGCAACAATCACAACACCAGTGGCTCTAGTCAAGAGAAGATAGTGGTCCTTACCATCTCAGGAGGACCACACATCGCCGACAGAAGTTGGGCAGAGATGGAAAGGTACGGCAAGTCGCTTAGAAATGCCGAAGGATATGTTAACTCCATTACGGAGGAACGCCACCCGAAACGTAAAGAAAACAATGACATTGTATTCAGTAGGCATGATTTGGAAGGAAGACAGCACCCACATATGGATCCCATGGTCATCTCTGCCTGGTTTGGTCCAGCTAAAGTTTTTCGGATTCTAATAGACACGGGAAGCTCCGTTAATATCCTGTTCAAACATGCTTTCGACAAAATGAAGTTATCAATGAAGGATGTATCCCCCTGTGACAAACCACTGCACGGTTTCACTGGAGATGCAAAGATGCCTCTCGGGCAACTTGACCTCTTCGTCGAAATAGGAAGTCATCCCCGCTCCGTTGTGCGAAAACAAACGTTCGTACTAATAGAAAACCACTCGGCTTACAACGCTTTCTTGGGAAGACCAGCCTTGTCTGACTTTCAGATTGTATTAGCCCCCTGGTGCCTGAAAATGAAATTTCCAACAGACAACGGAGTAGGAGAAGTAGAAGGAGATCAAGATGCTGCCCGAGACTGCTACGTAACTGAACTTCGCAATAACCGCAGAAAGAATAGAGGAAAAGATGCAGAGACTACTCTCTGCATGAAAAGCTTGGAGGCATAGCAACTAAAGAAAGCCCCTCCTCTTCGATACACAAGCGATCCCTTCAATGAACTAGACCCAGGGATAAAGAGGAGGAGGCTACCGCCGAGCCTGCAGAGGCTATGGAATTCGTATCGGTAGATAAGCATGATTCAAGTAGACTATTAAAAATCGGATCTCAGCTGGAAACGGAATTGAAGGATCAACTCATTGACTTTCTCCGCCACAACTTAGATGTATTTGCGTGGACTCATGCCGATATGACAGGAATCTCCCCAGACATAGCATGCCACATGTTGAACATCGATCCCACCAAGGTACCAGTAAAGCAGAAAAAGAGGAGCATGGGGGCAGAGCGATCGGCAGCCCTTGATGAGGAAGTAAAGAATCTACTTGCTAATGGCTTCATACGGGAAGCCATCTACCCAGAATGGATCGCTAACCCAGTGCTAGTAAAAAAGGCCAATGGAAAGTGGCGAACATGTATTGACTTCTCCAATCTGAATGACGCTTGCCCGAAAGACTGCTTCCCACTTCCCCGAATTGACCAACTCGTAGACAGCACAACTGGGCACGAACTCCTATCTTTTATGGATGCATACTCCGGATATAACCAGATCCCCATGCACGCCCCCGATCAGGACCACACTAGCTTCATCACCGACCGCGGATTATATTGTTACAAAGTAATGCCTTTTGGACTCAAAAATGCTGGAGCTACCTATCAACGCCTCGTCAACAAAATGTTCGCAGAGTTGATAGGACAAACTATGGATGTATATGTGGATGACATGTTGGTAAAGTCCAAGAAAGCCAACGACCATGTAAGCCATCTGGACGGTACATTTCAGGTACTTCGCCGGTATGGAATGAAGCTGAATCCTCTAAAGTGCTCCTTCGGAGTATCATCAGGAAAATTCTTAGGATTCATCGTCCACGCCAGAGGAATCGAAGCAAACCCTGAACAAATCCGGGCTTTAAAAGAAATAAGGATACCTTCCACTCGAAAAGAAATGCAGAGCCTGAACGGAAAGGTGGCCGCCCTAAGCAGATTCATTTCCAAGGCAACTGACAAGTGTGTCCCTTTCTTCGAAGCACTCAAGAAAGACAAAGGGAGGTTCGAGTGGACCGACGAATGCTTAAAAGCCTTCCTCAACTTAATCAAACACCTTCAGAGACCACCAGTACTCTCAACTCCAAATGAAGGTGAAGTGTTGTACCTATACCTCGCTGTATCATCTCATGCTCTAAGCGCCGCCTTGGTAAGAGAAGAAGACCGCACACAACGCCCGGTTTACTTTGTAAGCAAGAGATTTACAGGGGCAGAAGCCAGATATCCTAAACTTGAGAAGTTAGCAGATTGTTTATTGATCGCGTCACGAAAACTGCGACACTACTTCCAGTCTCACTCCATCAGGGTTCTAACCGATCAACCACTAAGACAAGTGCTCCATCGTCCTGACACTTCTGGGCGACTCCTCAAATGGTGCATCGAACTAAGTCAGTATGATGTCACCTACCACCCCCGCACCGCTATCAAAGGACAAGCCATGGCTGATTTCATTGCCGAATTCACTACCAACGAAGGCAAGGAACAATCCGAAGTAGCAAAAAACATCAAATGGAACCTCTTTGTAGACGGAGCATCAAACGAACAAGGCTCGGGGGCAGGTATTGTGATCATCACCCCCAGGGGAAGAAAGTTGTACTATGCATTAAGATTGGAGTTCACGGCCACTAACAACGATGCTGAATATGAAGCAGTAATAGCGGGATTGGAACTGGCCCTAGAAATTGGAATCAATTCCTTATGTATTCATAGTGATTCTCAGCTTATCGTAAACCAGGTACTAGGAGAATTCCAGACTCGAGGAGAACGGCTCACAGCATACCTAAAGAAAACCAGACTGCTGCTCGATCGATTGGACCATTATCTAATCAAACACATTCCTCGAGAAGAAAACCAAGAAGCAGATGAACTTGCAAAGCAAGCTAGTATGAAGGACAGCACCATTTCCGGAGCATTAGCAATCTCAAGGCAGCTTGCCCCGAGTTTCGAACAAGCGAATCTGATAACTGCAATCGAAGAAGGAACCTGGATGACTCCTATCCGGAAATATTTGCAAGATGGCATACTACCCGACGGGCGTGATGAAGCTAAGAAGATCTTGAGAAAAGTTCCCCACTACACAATACAAGAAGGCATCCTCTACCGGCGTGGCTTCTCTAGCCCCCTATTAAGATGCGTCGCCGGAAGGGAAGCCAAGGAGATATTAACAAACATCCATCAGGGAGGATGCGGAGATCACACTGGAGGACAGACTTTGGCAAGAAAGATACTCCGATATGGATATTATTGGCCCACACTAAACAAAGATGCCCTAGACTTCGTTAAGAAATGCGACAGATGTCAGAAGTTTGCCAAGATCCCTCGACTGCCCACAAACGAAATTACTCAAATGACCAGCCCTTGGCCCTTTGCTGTATGGGGAATTGACTTAATTGGCGAACTGCCAACGGGCCGAGGCGGAGCCAAATATGCTATAGTGGCAGTCGATTATTTCACCAAATGGGTGGAAGCGGAACCTTTAAATAAAATATCTTCAGCAAAAGTTATCAACTTCTTGATCAAAAACATTCTGTGCAGGTATGGAGTCCCCCTCAAGATCGTATCAGACAACGGACTCCAATTTGACAGCGAAGAATTTGCCGACTGGTGCCAAGAGCATGGAATTCATAAAAGCTTCTCATCAGTAGCTTACCCTCAGGCAAACGGACAAGTTGAAGCTGTCAACAAAATTCTCAAAACCCTAATCAAGAAGACACTTGAAAAGTCAAAAGGCGCTTGGGTGGACGAACTTCCTACGGCACTATGGGCATACCGCACATCTTTCAGAACATCAACGGGACATACTCCTTTCTCTTTGGCATATGGATCGGAGGCAATGCTCCCAGTTGAGACTATTGTGCCTTCCCACCGTAGGATCCACTACAACCCAGAAGAAAACGAAGAACTCCTCCTCATGTCTTTGGATCTGATTGAGGAAAGGAGAAACGATGCAGCACTCAAAGCAGCAGCTCACAAACAAAAAGTGGCAGCACTATACAATTCCAAAGTCAAGCATCGCAGCTTACAAGAAGGAGATCTTGTCCTCAGGCGAATCTTTCCACGCCCCGGGGCACTGGACCCCATCTGGGACGGACCATATGTAATTCACAAAGATCTCCACAACGGAGCTTACATTTTGTCAACAGTGGACGGAGAGGTGTTCCAGAGGGCATGGAACATCCGACACCTCCGTCGATACTTTTCTTAACTTGTACTGCCCATATGAAGTGAATTAACAAAGAGAATCAGTGGACGTAGGCATTTTCGTGCCGAACCACTTTAAAAAATCTTGTCTCTTTTTAACTTGTTCCTTTATGTCTTGGCTACTTGTTAAGTTTTATCCCTTTCTGTTGAACAAAATCCTATGGCATCTCCACTCAAGACGCACCGCGGCCTCATCTGGACTAGGCCTAACAGGTACGCCACGATTCTATGCACTCGCCAATGAGACTCTTTTGCTCCAGCATCCCTCTGCTGCGGGTTAACTCATTGCGCGCCTGCCCTCAAAGCCAACTGTAATGAGCCGATTATAAGTCATCATAAAGGCCGACTATAGCCGATGGCAGCTCATTACGGCGTTCGGCTCGTCGGTAACTGTGAACCTACTTTAAGCCCCAACATAAGGTGTGGCCAGCCAGGGGTAGTTCACGGCCAACGGCACCCACGCTAGCCGGCCACGGCAAATCGAATAATACCCACGATTACGGACCATAATGGTTCGGGTAGTTACCGTGCGCGATCTCGGCTCCGATGTGTCTTAAGTGCGGCTGTGGTAAAAAAGAAAACTCCCCGCGGAGGCGTAAGATGGGTGACAAATGTCTCCAAGACCCACAGCTAGGGAAAGTGACTACAAAACCCGTTTGCCACGAACTTAAGCACATCGACGGCCTTCCGTGACTGGAAGTTTTACTTTTACTATATTTCCATTTCATTTAAATATTTTTCTCCTATCCTGTATAACAAACTCTAAAGTACAGGAAACCAAATAGGAAGCATTCACTCATGAGGCTCTAAGCCTGCGTACTGGGTGGCAAGGCGCTCAGCTATACCCGTAAACAGTTACACAAGACACTCAAAGCTACCGCCTGCGAATAAAACATAAAGGGCGGTACTCTCTTCTCTTGTACATAAATGCGTAACTATAGCTTATTCATACACTGACATTGCAAAATGTGAAGTTATATTTCAAGCAAAAACTTAACATCAAACACAACTAGAATCACAGGCATATACATAATTATACTTCTCACACGGCACATAAAGATAGCAACAACATTTAAACATGACAAAATCAGCTTATATTATGAGATCACACGAAGTTATTCTTTGCAAATAATTTTATTACAGTTGCATGTCAAAGACTAACATAAACAGTGATAAAAATGAAACAAAAAGATGGCAGATGCATCCACACTCCATCACCAACTCCCCCAGCCTACTTAGCCACAGGATCAGAGCCCCCAGCATGTGGATCTGAAGTCCCACCTGTCCAGATCAGAAGAGGAATTCATTAAACGAACGATCAAGTTATGAAAACACGAAAAGAAAAGAAAGGGAAAAGAATAACTCACCAGCATCCGCCGCTTGATCCTCATCATCCAATTGCACGCCCGCTTCCTCTGCAGCGAGCAGCCGCATCCCCTCTTTCACCGCCGCTTGCTCCTCCTTTGAGAACTGAGCAGTAACCGCACTCAAGTTGAAAGCCTCTCCGCCTTCCTTACCCGCGTTCACCCTGGCCTCCTCTAAAGCCTGGAGATATACCTTGGCCATGACCCGAGGGTAATCGTCCATCCAAGACAAGCCGCCCTCCTTCCAACTGTGGAAGTACATATCCTGCAGCATCTCATCCATCATCCCCTCGTTTTCCTCAAACTCCCTCACCCGGGCCTCGGAAGCTTGCAACTTGGCGACGGCGACATCCCTCTCCGACTGGTATCTCAAGCAGTCAGCCTGGAGTGACCTCCTCATTTCCTCTTCCTTCAACCTGAGGGACCTCCTCATCTCCTCCATCTCCTCCTTCAACTCGGCCTGAGCCATCTCCGCAGCCTCGAGCCTCCCTGACAACTCCTCTACCCGCTCGAGATCCGCATTTCGAACCTCATCCACCGTTGCGATAGCTATGTTAATCCGCTCCCTGCAAGCGACCTCCATCTTCCGTAATTCCGCCCTACTGGCCTTCTCCATGGTCTCTTTCAGACACTTGGAGGCTTCCTCATGCTGGGAAATCTGGATGGCTTGGTCGGCGAGCTGCTTGGCCTGATCGGCAACCTTTAACCTCAACCGAATGTTAGCACTCCCGATCTCTTCCCCGGCCTTGACCAACTTAGCATGATGCTCCATTAACTTCTTGGTCTCTGCGGCCACCCGGTCGATATTAGCCTTGGCCTCATCCCCCATGGTGACTACCCGTGTAGTAAGTAAATCAAGATCTAAAGATTTGGCCTCGTCCAGCACCCTTACCATGGGGTTGCGGGGAAGGAGGTGTTCGCCCGTGGTCTCATCGAATGAAATGTCCCGAAAGCTTGGGACTAAATCAGGATGGCCAGCAAAAGGGTCACGAGGCACGGGGCGAGGCGCATCGGGACGCCTTATATGAATGACAGTAGGACTCTTGGAAGGAGGAGGAGGGGGGCCGGGCTCCGTGCTCTCCTCCGTAGTATCACGAGAAGGCTGGGTAGGAGGCTGCGAACCAGGGGACGACTCAAATAAGGAACGGCTCCGCTTCCTTTTCTGAATGCCTTCTTCGATGACCCCAAGAAGAGGGCGGTACTTGACTACGTCCCCAGTGCGATCAGTAGAAGGTTTCGCAGAAGCTCTCCTCGACTTAAATTGTTCAAGGCGATGTCGAACATCCGACGTTTTAACTGCCTGGCCTGCCCCTGGAATAAAAGAACAAGTGTTACGAACATACAATAATCCGCAATTCAAAAAAAAAAGTGCTAAGTTAAAAAGAAAGAAAAGTGAGGAGACACATCTATTATACAAACCCGGCGGAGGAGTGGGAAACTGCAATAAGTCCTGGATCTCATTCCAGGACGGAAGTGAACCGTAAAAAATTTCTAAGTCCCTATCGAAAATGGAATCGGCAGAAGACAAAAGTTCACCTTGCGTCGCCGGAGTCACCCTAGCTGAAGCCACCGCTTTGCCGGTTTCCTTTGCCTTCTCCGTTTCTTTCTCCTTTTCCTTCTCCGTTTCCGACTCTCCCTCCGACTCCCCGAAGGCCCGACGGAGAGCCTCATCCAGTTCGAGGTCTTGTTCCGAGGTTAGAGCAGCAACACCACTACCACCTTGACCATCGCCATCTCCTCTACCCTCCGACCCTTCTCCAACTTCGCCTCCTTCCTCCTCTTCCACACCTTCCTCCTCCGGGACAGTCGGGCAAGTACTTGGAGAAGGGCCATCGGACTTCTTCAGTTTCTTCCCCCCAACCGCAGGACGCGCTGCGAAAGGCTCCCTCTTACCGCTCTTTACCGTAGCCCCCTCCTTAGCTTTAGCAGCCCTCTCCTCAGCCGTATCCCTTTGCTTAACCACGGACTGGCGCGGTAAGATCAAATTATACTCCAAGAGGGTTGCGTTCCTGATCAAGAAAGAGGCCGACCGGTCCCGTGCCGGAATAGCCTTTAGTTCAGCAGCCATTCGCACTAAGGAATCGTCCTCCACGACTGCAATACCACCTGTCGCTAGCCAGAAATAGAAGCATGTCAGAAAAAACACTACAGTCAAGACATGAAAAATATAAATGAAATCAATCTTACAGCCGGAAGTGAAAAGGCGGAAAGAAACAGCATCGTCCTTGACGAAGAACCACTCTTTCTTGAACATGGTGAACTTGGAATACAAGTCCAGAACTGGTTTGAAGGGCACGGCCGCCTCCAGACTAATATACGGAGACCCCTTCTTATAGCCTCTCAGGTTGTACAAGTATTGGATTTCTCGGTTAGAAGGAGGACGCCCGTACCTCCTCTGGAAGATAACAAAGAGGCTCACCAGGATGGCATATGAGTTAGGCTGGAGCTGGAAAGGAGCCACCTTCAAATAGGTGGTGAAGCTTACTATCCAAGCGTTGATAGGGGGGATAGCGCCGCACATGCAATGGTATCTGCTAAAAGCGAAGTAGCCCTCGGGAGGATTATATGGCATCACCCCATCTCCTGGCAGCAGCATAAGAGCCCTATCTATCCCAAAGGAACGGGATATGACGTCAAGTTGCTCCTCCTTTAAGGAGCTAGGAAAGCAATCAGGGGGGGAGATCAAAAGTTCCTATGGACCATATCCATCCACTAGAGACCTTGGAATGGGTCGATGTTGCTCGGATCCTGATTGGACTGGAGGCAAGGAAGAAGAGGGCTCTCTTGTGCCTCTAGACTTCTTTCTGTCTGATCGTGTTTCCGCTTTGCGGGACATTTTCTGCAGCACGGGAAAAACACGGTGTTAGAGCAAGAAGTATAGAAAGATAAGCAAGCAAGTATCTAAAGAAAGCATATAAAAGCATAAGATTCCGCTCAAGGTTCAAGTATGAAGTCTCATTCGGCGGTGCAAGACGAGTTCATTCGGCACCAAACTCCAATGCTCATTCGGCATACATGTCATTCGGCATGCATGTCATTCGGCATACCTCATTCGGCTATTCAATACACTCCGTACACATTCAGCAAACAGGGTCATCCGGTGGCAAAGGTTCATTCGGCAGAAAGTATACATACCTGGTTCGGTATAAGCTGGTTCGGCGAAGACTTTGGTTCGGCAGCACAATATGGTTCGGCTCTACTCGTTCGGTAATGAAAAACGAGGGGGGTACGGCCTCTATATATAGGCGAGCTCAGGACCGGACCAAGGCATTCGACATACCGGACCGAATGAGAACCGAATGGAACTATCCATACCGGACCAGCCTCCAACCGAATGAAACCTGTGCCAACTCGAACCCGAACGAAGCTACCTCTACCAGCAGAAACCAGAAACAGGGGGCACGCAGGCGCTTCACTCAGATAAGTACCGAACTCTAGAACTAACTAATAAAATAAGATTATGCTAACGATGAATAAGTCGTAAAACTCTCACCGACATGGATTAAATCGTTTACACGTGTACGCGACCACGAATGGTCCGTAGGCACGCTCTGAATAGTTATTAACCCTATCGTCGTGGGAGTTTACACTTTGACACGCCTTTTTAAAACTCATAGGTGAAACGAATATTTGATTCTGATAATTATGGAATGGCTAAGCTACTTACACATGTACGGGGTCGCGAACAATCCCTAGGCATGCTCTGAGCTGGCGATAAACCACCTTGGCAAACGACCCGGGGACCCACTCTAACGTGAACCTGGCATCGACAATGCTAGGCCCCTTCGGGGCACACTTGCTCGTCCCTAACGACACGATTAGCTTCATCTCAAATTTCTCGATCCCGAACGATCGTTACTTAGAACCGCACTAAAACTATAAATTAAATTCCTTTGCAGGACAGCAGCAGGATACAAACATCCAGCCCATGGCGTTACGAAACAAGCCTTTCTACCACCGGGAACAAAGCGCGACACGTGCAAGCACGTGCCCCACTTTGGGGGGCAAATGTTGGGCGAATTCTCACCCAGAAGATCTAGGGACCAGGAAGTCACAATTTCACCCAGGCTCGCAGCCTCCACTTCGTTCGACAGCCAAGGAGCTCAACACTAACCTAGAAGTCCATCCAAAATTCTCAGTATAGAAGCTCATTCGGCCCCATGCACGCTC
Organism: Allium cepa; assembly: GCA_030765085.1. NCBI lineage: Eukaryota > Viridiplantae > Streptophyta > Magnoliopsida > Asparagales > Amaryllidaceae > Allium > Allium cepa. The sequence goes on along the minus strand of CM060938.1, from coordinate 905,513,534 downwards.
GGCCCCCTGCTCATTCGGCCCCCTGCTCATTCGGTTTCCACCTCATTCGGCCTCCTTCCCATTCGGCCTCCCTCCATTCGGCCATACTTGCCCGGACACACCCCCTCTGCACAGCCGGTCCAGACAAGCACCGGACCAAGGCCCAGTCTCCATCGCCGAATCAACCTACGACCGGACCAAGGTTGTCACCGAACCAACCCTCTCTTTTACACAAGCCGGTCCAAACAACCACCGGATGCACGCCTTACACCGGACCACACCACCACCGGTCCATGCTCCATGCCGAATGAGACCTCGCCGAACCAGACAACTGCCAGTCCAGATTGCTTCAGCCCGGGCCCACTAGTAGCTATATACAACCAAGACCCCTGCCCCCTACCTCATTCTATAAATAGAGGGGCAGGGGTACAACAATGGCAGACAAGTTTGAGAGCTCAAGCAAGGAAGGAACTTTTCAAACTACTTTCATATACTGATATACGAAGCATTGTACCTGTAATCTGAAAGAAAGAAGATAATAACATATAAAGTGGACGTAGGCACATTCTGGCCGAACCACTATAAATCTGTGTGTCTTTTACATTTCAGCCCCTACTTCTTTCATATTTACATACTCATCTAAAATCACTGAAAATCACATATAATCAACTAAATAATACGACTTGGAGGTGTTTGTCCATTTTTCGTGCAAACAGCTGTAGTATATATGTATAGTTATAATGCAGTCATAGATTTGTTGTTGACAAATTTTAAGTACATATTATGTATATTTGTTTATATTTACAATATTATATATTTGGGTTTGTTTATATATAAAATGCTTATAAGGTTATAAATGTTTATACAATCTATTCTATTGTTTTGTTTCGGTCTATCTGTTACATATATGAATTTATACAAGTTCATATCATTTTGTTGTCTGCATTCATTTGTTTGTTTCCTGTTTAGTACTGTTGAAAAGGAAGTTTATATATATAACCGAGTTCAAATTTTTTATATATAAAATAGGTCCTGGTTTTTGAAGTTTAATGGTAAATTATATATTTTGATTCTATGTTAAATGTAATTTGTAGATATGGTCTATAATATATATATCAGTGTTAAGGTAGATATGTTTTTTATGTGTGTTCTATTTAAAACAATGATTTATTTAATTTAAAAATGTGTTTTATTTGGAATATGATTTGGTGTATACATAGTTATATATACACACACACACATATATATTCACTTATACTATTATCATCATCGATCCAGTTCTAATTTGATTTCGTCGATTCTTTATCTTTCAGTTGTCTGTCGAATCCGTATCCATCTGGCTTTGTTTTGGATTTCATGCTTAGATTCGTAACTCATCTCAATCTCGTTCATTTCTAACCTCGAAAGGTGAGCAATCACTCACGATTAATGTTCTTTTATCTATTAAATTTGATTTCAATTGAAACGACAATTGAAATATGAGGCTGTAGTCATTCAAGTTGTTATATATGCTACTATCTGTAACTGTTCACTTGTGGGATATGACACCATATCCTATTGTTTATATTTATTGTGATGATATATGCCCGTTGTTATTATTATTTTCATATCCGTTGTCACTCTGCAAGTTCCCTGTTAGTATAGAAATCACTATGGGTTGAAATGATACATACCCGAGCGGACTTTAGAATATGAGAAAATCGTTATGGGTTGAAATAATAAACCCAAGCGATTTTCATTTAATTGAATTTGGGATTACGGGTTGAAATGACATCCACCCATATATATTTAGTATACGGATTGAAATGATAAATATCCATAGCACTTGACTATATGATAGGAAATATATACAGACCTGTTGGTCCATATAAATATTTTGAAAATAATTTCTATAATTTTGGAAAGAAATATATGGTTTAATAAATTTTGATTCTTCAGATATTATATAAATGGAAATTTTATATGTAGATTTAGTCGTAATATTTGATTTAAATTAGACTGATTAAATACATATAATGTGGTTGAGTACTTATGTAAATCCATATTTCAAATAAATTTTCTTGTTATAAATTGAAAAAATTAAGATTGGAAGATAAATTTGGGATTTTTAGAAATGGTATTTAAATAAGGGTTTATTTAATTAATTCGATAGGAAATTTAAAAGGTATGCTTTTATAACTGGATTTTTGATTTAAGTGATTAATTGAATATTTCACGTTTAAATAAATTAAAGAAAATATTGAGTAAAATGTAATTTAAGGTTACTTAAATGATATTGAATCTAATGAGGGAGTATTTCAAGACTAAATAATAATGAGGTTAAATCGAGATCTATATGAAACTGATAAATTAAATATTTAAATATTAAAGCTTTGAACTATATTGGGATTTAAATGGTTATTTTGAGATTCGGATCTGTATTTGAAATCAATATAGTTGAATTGGTTATTTAGAAACTAAAATGAATTAAAATGAAAATTTAGATTGAACTAAATTTGAATTTATTATTTGGAAAACCTAATTTGAATAAAAATTTAGTTGGAAACGTTGAATACTTAAAGTTTTGAAATATTTTGAAATACAACGTGTATTTTGGGATTTCAAATCCGAATTTGAGACCCATAAAAATAAAGTGGTTATTTTAGGAATTGAGTTGAATTTAAATTGATAACTTGAGATTGAATTTTATTTAAATGGGAAGGTCGGGTTGATGTTAAACGATTTGTTAAGTTGGGGGAATTGAAAATACTTTACTGTATAAATTATTTAATATATAAATACTAGTTTGGGAAATATAAAGATATTGGAAGTGAAAATGATATTTGGTTTTAAAGTATAAATTGAATTGAAATGACCACGGTGTTATAGTGTATATTTCTACCTTGTAGATAGTTCCATGGACCCTTAGAGGATGATTATCCCAAACATCCTTTAAGTCATTTGAATTTCAGTTGATATTTCACTTGAGTTGGATTTATTGATATAAGAATGTTAATCCTGACTCGAGTGTTTTGTATTTTTCTTTACGCTCGGGTCAGACTGAGTGATACAACATTTGAGCCTCACCTTCGAAGTTGGAGCTTTGCTTGAAGATCCAACTACCTATCCTTTTAGTTATCGGGTTGATTGGTTCAGGGAAGTCATCTGCTCGTACTGGAGACTTCACAGCATTTGGGATATTCTGATGTATTTTATTTCTAACTCTGATGAATATAGTAACTTCATGAACTACTATTCTTTATCTATTCCGCTGCATTTTATTACTCTGTGTCTGTGATCTGTAAATATTTATTTACTGTATATGTTAAGCTTTGCCAAATTTTAATTAACAATTCAGTATTTTGAAGTGTTCAAGTCAAACATGCATGGTTTTATTGTTGATTTGAATGGTCCAAAATAGCGGGTCATCACAGTTGGTATCAGAGCTTTGGCTCTAGGCAAAACTTAGCGTATATGGTAAATTTATTTACAGAATCACTTTCGTTCGAGTTGAATCTCTTCCTTTTGACTCGATTTCCTTTGAACTTTGGAACGTTCCCTGTGGTTCAAAAAATTCATTCTTGTCTCTCTCTATTTATATTCTTTTGATTCTGGAGTATCCAATGACTCCACTGAATGATTCGTAAAAGGGGTGAAACTCCTTTACAATCGTCATTGATTCATCGAAGATTTCTATATCCTCGGTTTACGATGCTGCCATATCTTGATATGCCGAATTCTATCTCTAGCAATCAAATGTCGATTTTTTTTGAAATTCCGCATCGATTATATTCCTGAAGTCACGGTTGACCAGGTTAAGGTCGCCCGCGATTTATATAAGTATATCCATCTCTATTTTGTAATTTAATTATCTCATCTTCGATCGAGTCTATCGTTGAATCAGAATTCTATTGATTGGAGTTCCTCTAATTCAAATCTCTATCTTTGTTTTGAAATCCATTCTTGAACCATCCTTTGAAATTCGGGTTTGCTTGTATTTTTAAATTGTCTTACATATCGAAATTATTATTTTGATAGCTATGATTTTACTCTATATATAAAAAGGTTTTGAAAGGATTTGAAATTTTGAAAAATTGTAAGAAATTGATTTATATAAAAATGATTTATAACTGAAAGGTTAAATTTGAAATTGGAGAATTGAATTCCGGTATTTTGAAATTGGTTTAAGATTTCGAAATATATAATAAGATTTGAAAGTATTTTCCGAATAAGAAATGTTTCAAATGAGTTCAAATGAATTCCAATAAGTTTGAAGAAATTTCAAAGAAGTTTTCAAGAAAATAGCAGTCCAGAACACACTTATGTCGCTGGAAAATAATTTCGGTGGTGAGTGCACGCATCATCGACATTGATTTTCGAGTTTCAAAGTGGGGGAAAGGCCACTTTAATAGCTTCGCTATGCGAGTGATTTTGTAAAACCATTTTTGATTTCATATTCTAAAGTATAATTTGATATTTTCGAAAGATATATGTATATATTTGGAACAATTTAAAGTGAGACCGGTGATCAGTCCTCGAGTTTCGGATTTGATTCGGTAAAATCCTATCTATTGAAAATTGATTTATTGTTAATTTTCAACTCTTGATTTGGAAATTTGATTTCCCTAACTATTTTAAAGGATCGAACACTTCCAAATCAAGGTACAAAATTTAAAAACTAAGAAATTTCAAAGAGTATAAACATTTGATAAAGAATATAAGTTTAGTTTTGTATATTTAAGTTTGAAACCTTTTGTTAAGTAATTGAATATGAATATTTTTAATTATACTGATATGGAATATAGTTTTGAAACGTTTTGAAAAAAAAATTAGCTTTAATAACGATTTTCAGAAAGGTAAATTGGATATTTCAAATAGAAATAAATAGTTTAAGGGTTTTAAAGGGATAATTATAAATTGGAAACCATTTTGAGTATAATTGATTTTGAGAAAAATATTTGGTATTGAAATTTTGTAACGACCCGTAAATTCAACCGGTTTTAATAACGTATTAATTAAAATTTTGTGGGAATTTAAACGATAAAATTTTGAAATAAAAATTTGATATTTGGAATGCGTCCAGCTAAACATAGCAACCGGTAAATTTTCGTCCGAAAATATGAAAGTTTATTTCGCGCGTAAATTTACTTCAATCTAATCAGTTAAAAAGCGATGAAAATAAAACGTTTTCGAAACCTAAATATTTTTACATAGAAAAATTCTAAAGCATCTTCTGAGCAAGATGTCAGTTTGTCGTTTTTCCAAATTCGAACATCTTTGGCTCCGTCGATCTTAATTTTCTGCGATTTTAATGCATTTTCCTCTAGTAGAAAATTCGAATTTTTTTTAATTCAATCGTACCACCGACATCTGTATATCGTTTTGATCGTCTCGTCATGCTGATCTCTGTGGTATGCCTAATTCTGTATTTTGAAGTCCGTTGCACGGCGGAGTCAACGAAACGAATATCCGTATTGGTTTGAAAATATCAAATCTTTGTTTCATTTTCTTTTTTTAACCCACCGTGAGAAGTCTAAAGGCCAACAACCATTTGCCTTTAATACATTGGTAACTAATGCACTAATTTCACCATTCCCACTATTAACTTTATATTGCAATAAATGTATACGTTCTTTACTGCAACCTTCATCTTCTCCCCTTTATATTTTGTTCCCATTCTCTTTGTTTCTTCCTTTCCATTTGGGTCACTTTAATTTTATCTGTACGCATCCATTTCAAAAAAAAAAAATTGAAAAGAAAGTATATAAGCTTCAACAAGAGTTTATTCAAAGCCATCATGGCATCACCATGCGTTCAGCTTATACATGCGCAACCCACCCCATGCAAGTGTTGTTTCACTCACGTCCTCTCATCTTCGTCAGACACGTCATTGTATTCCACTTCCATTCCCTCTGGCACGCAAACCCGCTGCTCTTCCCCATGCCTACCACACATGCCTGCAAGCTTCTCCAAGCGCGTCAGCACCCTCGGCCACAGTAGCGCCTTTTCCTCCCTTCGTGCAGCAAGGCCGAATCCCACTAACCTCTATCCTTGCGCAAGCCTTTCCTGATGCCTCATGACAATCAGAGCACGCAAGTGCTACCTCTCACCGCGCCTTCTCCACCTCTAGCCGATGCAGCAGCTCCTCATCCACCGAGCTCCGCCTCGTCGACTACCCCCTCAGCTTGCATGTGTTAGTCAAGGTATTATATGAATGATGTTTAAATATATATTAGTTGTCATCTCATTTCATATCATAGTACTGCGTATGTATATAGGTTATATATATTTGTATACAAGTAGTACAGACCCTGTTGTTTGAAATATCATGTTAGTATTATATATTTGTTTTGCAGATTTGATTTTTTTATGTAATAACGTGATTTTTTGACTTACTATATATTATAGATATGGGTATTTTATATTATAAACTAGTATCCTTTGTTCGGTTTTTAAGTAGTGTTATATAATTGGATTACAGTGTTATACTATATAAGTATTATATATATATATATTAGTATGTGACTGGGCAGGTAACTTGTTGTGTTTTATATATATATATGTTTGAATAAAACGTGGTTTTGTGTACAGAAGTTCATATTGATTTTAAAATTGGTTTGAAATTATAATATGTATGTACAGTTTGCATATATTAGTTATACATACTTAAATAAATGCAAGTTGCAGATTGTATTTACTGTTAGTTTATAGGGAAGATTTGATATTTATTCTTAAACTGTACTTATATGTATAAATGAGTTCTGTTTTATATATATTGGATATAAGTGATATTTATACATTGCAGTATATAAGCTGTTTATACAATAAGATTTGTTATAGCATATAATCTGTTAGTGTTTGTTTATATTTTATTTTAATAGTAAGTTACACACATATATTTTCAACCTATTTTTCCTATGGCTGTTTGTGTTTTATAGATGATTCATATATATAATTATATTTGTATGCTCAAGTTTATACATGTTTAGCCTGCCTTATATATTTAATAAGTTAGTCTTCTGTGAACATAAGTACAACGCATATAAGTTAAGTTTAATATGGGTGATGTATAATTTATAAAGTATACAGTATATAGTTTATATAGTTATAAAAGTTATTGGTTTAAAGTATAAATATAAGTATTTATTTCAAATGGTATTATGCATATTTGTTTGGTTTTAACATAGGAGTCTTAATTTTAAAATGATGGATTTTGAAATTCATACATATATAAAATAATGGTTGGATTTAAGATATGATATTATATATAATATGTATCTATATGAGTTCACTTATATCCATTTATCTTCGTCCATCCAACTTTGATTTGATTTCGTCTATTCCGTGATATCAGCCTTGATCATCGAATTCGTGCTTAGACTCGTAACTCTATTTCAGTGTCCACATCTGCGTTCGTATCAGTGTCATCTCCTGTTCTCCCTAGCCTCGAAAGGTGAGCAATCACTCACGATTAATATTCTTTTATTTATTAAATTTGATTTCAATTGAAACAACAATTGAAATATGCTGCTGCTAGTTATTTATACTGTTAAATATATGTTATTACCTGTATCAGTTCACCTGTGACATCTGACACCAGTATCTGTTGATTATACGATGATAATCCTGTTTGGTTGGAAATTGATTGATTATTGTTGTTTATATTGGATGTTAACTTGTAATGTATAAAGTGATGAATATTATACAATTGAATTTGACGTAGGATAATTAAAACATGAATCGACATATATGTTGAATTTGATTAGTTAAATATGACCCTTTTTAATTGTTAAGTTGATTGACACATAGAATTTGGTAAATTACACTTTGAACCTTTGAACGTATATTGGATTAATTGTTGTAGTATCAAATTTGAAATTGAAATTGAACGACAAGTGAAAAAAAAACCATAATGTAATAATCTTTGATCTACATGAAATGATAATGTAGATTCTAGGAATAATTTTATTAATTTGCATAAATAACAAATGTAAATTAATACGATTATTTCGGGATTATTTGAATATTGTTGAATTGTTATGAATGGATGCTATTGCATGTTTATTTACATTGGCACCATCCCAGTTATCTCACCGCAAGTTCCCTTTATTATGCTTGATTTTGAATTGAAATTGGAATCGGGTTGAAATGATAAATACCCAAATGAACTTGACTTAGGATAGAAAATTAAATAAAATCCGATTGGTCAATAATTTGATTTAAAAATAAAATAATGATTTTATTCGAATAAAGAATAAGTTTTGAAATAAGGTTAGAATTTGAATTTTTGAAAGGAAAATGTAAAGATTGAAATCTGAAACAATATTAACGTAGAAATTGATGAAAGAACGTTGTTTGAAATTTAATTATTTAACAATTAAATTTAGAATTATTAATAAGTAAATTAGAATTAGTAATAATTGAGTTTTGAAATTATTAAGTTTGAAATCATTTAATAATTAAATTCGAAATTATAATTAATTTGGAATTATAATTAAGTTTGAAATTATTAAGTTGAATTTATAATTAAGTTGAAATGATTCGATAATTAAGTTTGAATTCGTAATTAAGTGGAAATGAATTAATAATTAAGTTTGAATTTAAAATCAAGTTTGTAATTATTAAGTTTGAAATTTTTAATAATTAAGATTGAAATTATTTAATCATTGAACGAGATTTAATTATTTGATAATTGAATAAAAATTGAATTCTTTGATAAGGGGAAGTGAACTTTAAATAGGTGGATTTGAACTTCGTTGATAAATGAAATTGAGTTTCTTTATTTATTAAAGTTTGAAAATTATTTAAGTAAGTTAATAAGTGAAAGTAAACTTCTCGAATATATGAAATTTAGTTTCTTTATTAATTGAGTTTTGAAAATTTATAACTAAGTAAAGAAATGAGTGAAATTGAATTTCTTTAACAAGAAATAAAATGCGTTTATTGAAATGAATGTGACGCAGCGGATTAATCGAAATAAACTTCGATCGATGAAATGTAGCAATCGGTGAGTTGAAGATACCAAAATGCCCAAGTTCGTTGATCCAAAGATACCGAACTCTAGCTATCTCAAACACGTTGATAGCGCACTATACCGTGTTCAAAGATCTACGATTCTTCGCACGTTGATCTAGCGCACTAGATTCCGTGAATCGGCTTCAACAAACGTGGATTCGAGCGCACTCGAATGACGTAAGTGGAGATAGGAGATTACACTCAACTACCAATTGGTATGAAAGCACAAAGCTAACAAAAGAGAAATTTTATTCAAAATCAACAACCACCAAATTTACAACACACACGCTATTTATAGGAATTACAACTCAACACAACAATCATCACCCAACTCTTAGGTCGGCACCGACTCAACGCAGACGACTCAACAAGACCGACTCATCATAAGTCGTTACCGACTTACTACACAACACAGTTGACACTATTCACACATATCCGACTTAAAACAAACGGCCTTCATACAATTTCCCTTAAGTCGGTAGCGACTTAAATCACACGACTCAACACAGTACATATATGACCGACTCAAAAGATACACGACTCAACAAACTTGCGACTTAACAGACAACTGGATCGGCCGCGACTTAGCAAGAAATAGTAGCGCCTTACTGATTGTCTCGGCAATGACTTAAGCAGGGTATTGGCAGCGACTTATGGAAGAAGTTCGCGACCTAGGGCTTCACGGGAGAACGCGTGACATAAGGCTTCGACTCCTGGGAGCTCGGTGCCGATTCATAGTAGGTTGCGATGACTTGGTGACGACTTATGACTTTGCTGCGACTTAAGGTGGAGGAATGAGTCGGTCTCGACTCAAGGAGAAGGGAATGAGTCGGTCGCGACTCAAGGAAAAGGAAATGAATCGGTCGCGACTCAAGGAGAAGATAGCCCATGGGTCTGAGGGAATTAGGTCGGAGGTACTTGGGTCGGATGGAATTGGGTCGGAGGGAGTTGGGTCGGAGGAAATTAGGTCGATGAGTCGTGAGTCAATGGATGGGGAGGATTCGCGGGTTGTGGAAGGACAGAGTCGTGGGCAAGGTTTGTGGCGTTGTGTCGGTTGCGACTTATTACTTCCCCTTGTAATTCCTTAGGTCGGAGACGACCTAAATCCGATGCTTTGTTAACTCGCAAGTCACTGGGTAGTATCTCGTTAGGTCGGAGCTCTCCTGTTTGACTCGTGAAAGACTTAAGACTTAAACTTTCTGAATGACTTAACATTGTAGCCTTATCCAAACGACTTAAAATTATTGAATCATTTGAAGTTGTCGATTCCATAGTTTGCGCTGCATCATCCTCCCCTGGTTGAGAGAAATTCGACCTCGAATTTATAGATTCCCCTACACCCGATTGTTCATCTTCATGATGAAATAATTCAGAAATGAACACATCCTCTATTTGAAGAGCAGTCGTCCTGAATTTACACACTTTCCTCCTTCGAGATGCTGTCTTCCATTCATTATCTGGTTTGATGTGGCCCTGGTGATAACCACTATTGAAATTAATCCTGTCTCGACCCTTTGACGATATGGTTCGAAATAAAGAATGTCTGTAATAAAATAGACGTGGCATAAGACAAGCGGCATAAGGAAGTGATCTAAGGGAGATGACGTAAGAAAAAGTGTGGGATAAACTAAGCACTAGATGCCAGATCCACTTCATGTAGCACAGAACTTCGTAAAAATAGTGTCGTATATCATATTGCTTCTGCCCATAGGAAGACGTGATATAGAACCAAAACTTATCCAAAATGTGAAACGATATAAGGAAAATTAGAACCATAGAATGACTTAGGAAATCTCGTCCTAAGAAGTGTGACGATTCATGCTCAGATTCTTGTCTTTCCGTATATCGTTCAGAGATGCTATCATCTAAAATCTTCCCTTGAAGTGTTGTATCCAATTCTCCTGTCTGAAATGAACTCCCGCTCGCTTCTCCTTCAACATAGTTATTTTCATAAGATGGTTCCAAGCAATTGACACTGGCAATGTTTGCAGGGTGGACATCATCAGACGACTTTAACTGGCAATCATTCTCTTCCTCCTGTCGTATCAACTCTTCCTGTTCTTTCGGACTCACAAGATCATATGATACTGGTAGTAAAATAGCTTCTGGTACGAGTTCAGTTTGACGTTGAATGTCCTGTAGCGATGGTAACTCCTTGGTTATTGCCTCAAAGTATTCGACTTCGGACTCATCGAATTCTGATTCAACTTCCTCGAATACATCAAGATCTTTACTTGTTCTTTGCTCGGCCAACTCAAGCAATTCATTACCCATTTCCACATACTCTTCCAATAATAAAGGATTAGTTTCTCCAAATAGTTCCTCAGACATTTCATATTCACATTCTTCAAACACTTCATCCTCCTCAGGATTCTCAATACCAAAACTTTTTCTGGATTCAATGAACATTGATAACTTCTCATCAACTTCCATTTCATCGACGAACTCTCCTAAAGATAATAAACAATCTGATTCTGCCTTTTCTTTCATTTCACTTTCACTTTGCCCAGGCTCCTCGAAAACCACGGAATTAATACTCGTCTGGTTCTCAGCCATAAGCTCAGGTATCAAACAAAAATCCTCCATCAAAAAATGAATTCCCTCAACTCCGAACACAATTTCTTCTTCCATACTATCGATATCAAACTTTGGCAATGACGAGTAATCCACTTCTACATCCACATACTTTGACTCAATCTCTTCGTTATCATCAAATTTCAGCGGTTGATAAAAGTCAAATTCATCAGTCCTCCTCAACATATTACTCTCCTCATTACTTGATAAAGATTCTTTATCTTCATTATCAAACTTTAGTGGTAAGGCTGCGAATGATTCTGTAGGATCAACCTCTTCTAGCTCTTCCAACATTGGTTTAACTTCCTCCGGAAATTGAAGTTCTTCTCTTGCCTCATACATAACCAATGTTTCAGCACTACCTTCCGATTCTTCAACACTCTCGCTAAATGATATTGGACTAGTCGGTTCCTCTTCTTCTTCTGTCCCGCTGTCAGTAGAATCATCCACTTTCTCACTTCCACATTCTTCTATAACCAAGGGTTTCTTCTGGGACTTTGTACCTTCAAAACTTCGATGGTTAGACTCCTGATAATGATAGCGCTTAACTTTGTCATCATCATTCGTCGTAATGATTCTGTGTGCAACTGGTTCGTTGATTCTCTTGGAAATTTCTCTACTGTAAGGAACGCCATCAAACTGATTACTGGGTCTTATAACCATACCCTTCCCTTGACTACCTGGATTCCTCTTCTGCAACTGTTGGTTAACACGAGATTGATAATTGTAGGGTAAGAAATTTGCTTTCATCATCCTTTTCATCTTATCCCACTTGACAACTTTAGATTTCTTCATTCTCTCTCTGGTTGATTTAGTTTGTTGCCACCAGTCCATAGCTCTACCTCTCAAGCTTGCAACAACTAACTTAACTTGGCGATCTTCAGGAATATCATTGAGTTCAAACATTCTTTCAACCTTTGACAACCAATCAAGGAATTCCTCTGCTTGTAACCCACCTCGGAATTCTGGAATTTCTGTATCCTTCCTAGATTCCTGAAATCGAAAATGAACACTATCACCATAACGATCTTCTTCAAATTTAGATGAGCTTCGATATCGATTCTGAACATTGCTTCTGCTATGAACATGCTCATCCTTTCTACTTCCTCTTTCATAATCACGATGATCTCTCCTCATCGAAACTGATGATTCTCTTCTGTCACGACTAGATGATGGTAACACCCTCCTCGCTTCCGTAACCAATGGCGAAACTCGGTTTCCTCCATGGTCCGAGATTGGCGACCTTCTGCTTTGACTTGTATTCAAATCCATCACCAATTTCTCCAATCTACCAAAACTTTCATCGAACTTCTCATGCATACGTTGCTCCATTTGATCGGCTTCTTCTTTTCGATACAAAGCTTCAACGTTTTGATGTCGGTTAGCTCTTCTAGGTGGCATGATTGAACAACAAAATCTTCAAGTGACGGCTTCACAAGCTTCCACACAACTTCACAAGGCTCGGCCTTAAACTTCTCTTGACTCGGCCTATACCACTACACAACTTAGCTCGGCTCAAGCTCAAGTACTTCAACACAAATCAAATTCAAACAAATCTCCACTCTAGATCCAAAATGGAATGGATCGGAATCTTCAAACTCGTTGCAACTTCAAGATGAACACGATAAACAACTTCAAACTTTCAAAAACTTCAAAAACTTGGCTCCAAGAATCAAACTTAGCTATGATTGGCTAAGTATGGCTCTGATACCAAAACTGACGCAGCGGATTAATCGAAATAAACTTCGATCGATGAAATGTAGCAATCGGTGAGTTGAAGATACCAAAATGCCCAAGTTCGTTGATCCAAAGATACCGAACTCTAGCTATCTCAAACACGTTGATAGCGCACTATACCGTGTTCAAAGATCTACGATTCTTCGCACGTTGATCTAGCGCACTAGATTCCGTGAATCGGCTTCAACAAACGTGGATTCGAGCGCACTCGAATGACGTAAGTGGAGATAGGAGATTACACTCAACTACCAATTGGTATGAAAGCACAAAGCTAACAAAAGAGAAATTTTATTCAAAATCAACAACCACCAAATTTACAACACACACGCTATTTATAGGAATTACAACTCAACACAACAATCATCACCCAACTCTTAGGTCGGCACCGACTCAACGCAGACGACTCAACAAGACCGACTCATCATAAGTCGTTACCGACTTACTACACAACACAGTTGACACTATTCACACATATCCGACTTAAAACAAACGGCCTTCATACAATTTCCCTTAAGTCGGTAGCGACTTAAATCACACGACTCAACACAGTACATATATGACCGACTCAAAAGATACACGACTCAACAAACTTGCGACTTAACAGACAACTGGATCGGCCGCGACTTAGCAAGAAATAGTAGCGCCTTACTGATTGTCTCGGCAATGACTTAAGCAGGGTATTGGCAGCGACTTATGGAAGAAGTTCGCGACCTAGGGCTTCACGGGAGAACGCGTGACATAAGGCTTCGACTCCTGGGAGCTCGGTGCCGATTCATAGTAGGTTGCGATGACTTGGTGACGACTTATGACTTTGCTGCGACTTAAGGTGGAGGAATGAGTCGGTCTCGACTCAAGGAGAAGGGAATGAGTCGGTCGCGACTCAAGGAAAAGGAAATGAATCGGTCGCGACTCAAGGAGAAGATAGCCCATGGGTCTGAGGGAATTAGGTCGGAGGTACTTGGGTCGGATGGAATTGGGTCGGAGGGAGTTGGGTCGGAGGAAATTAGGTCGATGAGTCGTGAGTCAATGGATGGGGAGGATTCGCGGGTTGTGGAAGGACAGAGTCGTGGGCAAGGTTTGTGGCGTTGTGTCGGTTGCGACTTATTACTTCCCCTTGTAATTCCTTAGGTCGGAGACGACCTAAATCCGATGCTTTGTTAACTCGCAAGTCACTGGGTAGTATCTCGTTAGGTCGGAGCTCTCCTGTTTGACTCGTGAAAGACTTAAGACTTAAACTTTCTGAATGACTTAACATTGTAGCCTTATCCAAACGACTTAAAATTATTGAATCATTTGAAGTTGTCGATTCCATAGTTTGCGCTGCATCAGAATGTAAGACTTGTAATATTAAGAATATGATTTGACGAATCGAATTTAAGTAAATTTGTAAGTTTTGTTATAATGAAATTGAACTTAAGTAATTGATTTAATTGAATTTGAATTTGAATAGAATTGTTTTGAATGATAATTAATTTAACGAATATTGAATGAAATCGATAAATGAATTTAAATTGATTTGAATGTTAAAATAAATTAATTTAAATGACTTCGGAATGAAATTTATATATACGAACTTAAACCACTATTTGAATTGTTTAAATGAAAACAGAAATTGAATTGTAAGACTTTGAAATGGTTATTTGGTAGTTTTGAAACGTAAACTTTAGAAATTGATAATGAAAGACAAATGAAATGTTGGTTTACGAATTGAAATTGAAATTGAATTTGATTTGTTTTGAAATATATTAAATGACCAATCGGTGTAATAATTACGAAAGTTATTAAAGAGACCGGAATCGGTTATGGATATACTCTCTATCTAAACCGAAAACCACTTTAATAACTATACGCGGAGTGATGATCCAGAATGAAGTGGTTGGAATGATGTACGTGATGACTGAAGAAAGAGAACGATAATGGATAGCCTTGACACTTGTGTCAAATTGGAAATGACTAAAATCAGGAGCCGTGCCGGGCCAAATGGGGTTAGCCACCTCGAGCGAACACACTTCTTCGTTACTACTACTCATTACTTGTGATTGATTGGTGCACCCTTGGAATTTCAGGAGTGTTGTTTCGCGGTGCTGCGATCGCTGCGGCGATGCGTTCTCACCAGTCCGGATCAGGCGAACGGTAGTTTCACTACCTTGGGTATTGCCTCATGTGCCTTGTCATACTTGTATTCCCTTATACGCGACCACTATGAATTTGTTTTGTGCTATACCTATGGAGTACTCCCTGATATCCCACTAGTTTACGGTGGAGTTTACAGTGCTGTATAGACTATAACGCTTGTATAAAATGTGTTAAGGGGGATAATGGTAACGCCTTAACACTATTTTGATACTTTATATTACCGATAGACATTATCTATTTAGCGTACACTACTACATAGTAGATAGTTTAATGGATCCTTAGAGTATGGTGATTCCAACATCCTTTGAGTTACTTGTATTTCGATGGCTATTTCACTTGAGTTGGATTTATTGATATGAGAATATTACTCCTGACTCGAGTGTTTTGTGTTCTGCTTTACGCTCGGGTCAGATTGAGAGTAACCAGCTTTCGAGGTTCACCTTTGGAGTTGGAGATTCGCTTGGAGATCCAGCCATCTATTCTGCTTTCAGTATCCGATGATTCCAGTGATGTATTCTGATTTGTACTTGATGTATCGTATTTCTCTTCTGTTGTAAACTCTGATGTATCTTATATATTTATATAGTAGCTTCATGAACTACTATCTCTTTTACTTCCGCTGCACATTATTACTCTGTGTCTGTGATTATGTGATTATTTATTTAATGTATATCTCAGTTTTGCCAAATTTAAATTAACAATTCGGTATTTTGCATTATTCAAGTCCGACAAGTGCAGATGCGAATAGTCCAAAATAGCGGGTCGTTACAGTTGGTATCAGAGCTTTTGGTAGCTCTAGGCAAAACTTGGCATATAGGGTAAATGTATTTGTAGAATCACTCCCACTCGAGTTTCAATCTCTTCCTTTTAACTCAATTCCTTTGAATTTTGGAACGTTCTTTGCGGTCTCAAAATTCATTCATATCCCTCACTATTTATCTTCTTTTGATTCTGGAGTACCCCATAACTCCACTTCGAATGATCTTTATAATGAGTCGGCGGTCTCGCCAATCCCAAATTATCTGTAAATTGGTGAAACGCCTTTACAATTGACATCGATTTACCGAAGATTTATTTATCCTCGGTTTATGATGCTATCTATTCCCTGCTATACCTGAATTCTATCTCTTGAGATCGAGGGTTAATTTATCTCGGAATTCAGCATCGATCTTATTCTTGAAGTCACGGTTAACCTGGTTAAGGTTGCCCGCGATTTATATAAGATTATCTATTTCCTTATTCGGTTAAATAATCATCTTATCTTTTGTTCCAACTAATTCTCAAATCAAAATTTTCTTTGATTGAATTAATCAAATTTGAATCCCTGTCCTTGCATTGAAAATTTGTTTTTGTATAGTGTTTTTGTAAATCTATATTTAAATTGTTTTATATATTGTGTTGTTGTGTTGTTGATGTTGATTTGGGTTTCCGATCGATTCATCTGATCAACGCTATCGATAGGATTTCCAAAACACTTTAACAGAGCAAACTGACACAATTGTCTCAAAATGAAATAGATTTTGAAAAATAAGTATAAGTTTTCTGAAGTTAAATAGTTAATGAATTATTGTTGAAAAATAATAATATTCGATTTTCATTTTGTAAACCATTGACTATTTCAACATCCATATTTGAAACTTTAAATGAATTTGAATCAAGAATTTGAGAATTTAATTTCCGATGATTTCAAAATTCGATTTGAAAGTTTTAGAGTGTAATGTATTTAAAATATTTTTAATAGAAATTATTTCAAAGAATTTTAGATGTTAAATCAGTGCTCTCTTATTTCGTCGCTGGAAAATAATCTCGGCGATGACGGCCGCATCATCGACATTCATTCTCGAGTTTCGAAGTGGAGAGACTATTCTGTAATTTTTCTACGGTTTGTTTGAAAAATAAATTGATTTGAATTGCTTGAAGTATGATTTGATTTGTAATATATATTGATATACGATTTAAATATGATATGATATATTATATATATACATTTATTTACCTCTAAATAAATTTGAAGTTACTCGAAAATTTAATTCTTAAATTTATGTTAAAGGATAATTTCAATTATAAAATGAAATCGGAAATTTAATTCTTAAAATTTGGGTGAAGATGATTTCAATTATAAATGAAACCAAATTTTGAATTAATATTTAAACTTGAGTTAATTGAATTAGAAATTTTATTTGGATAATACTCCAGTGCATTACATATAACTTAAAAAAAAAATTTCAAAAGTTAACTATGTAATTGAATATTATACAGTGTAAAATAATGTTAAGGGAATTTATATATGAATTTGATTAGTTATAATTAATGTAAATATACGTAATATATGTGATAAGATATATTAGGTTGAATAAAATTTAATAATAATTGGAATAAAGAAGAATAAAATTTGTTAAACAAAGTATATTTTTAATAAATGACTATTCAAATTTATGATTTTTGAAATTGCTAATTTAAGAAAATTGGATAATATACAATATAAATTGCCTTTACAAATAAAAATGTGAGTGCGTATAATAAATATTATTCACTTAAATTTTAACTATAAAATGTTTATGGAGATAAATAGAATAATGAGTTAAATAAATGATAGGTGATATTAATAGAAGAAAATTTGTATCGAAAGTTAATAAATTGAATTAAATCAACTAGGGTAGTATCTTGAATTAGTTGAATTTAAATTGAATTTCATTTGAAAGAAACCTTTTGTACCTAACATTGTAAATGTGAAATCAAATCAATTTAATGAAAATCTTAAATTTAAAAACAAATGGTTGAATATTAATTATTTAAATTGAAACATATATGGTTTAAATAAATTGTTTATTATGTAATTCAAGTCTATTTTCTTTTGTTGTTTCTATTCTCCTACTTCCTTCCTTTTCGGGGATGAAAAGTTTTGAGTGGGGGAGAATGTAACGACCCGTAAATTCAACCGGTTTTAATAACGTATTAATTAAAATTTTGTGGGAATTAAAATGATCAAATTTTGAAATAAAAATTTGATATTTGGAATGCGTCCAGCTAAACATAGCAACCGGTAAATTTTCGTCCGAAAATATGAAACTTTATTTCGCGCGTAAATTTACTTCAATCTAATCAGTTAAAAAGCGATGAAAATAAAACATTTTCGAAACCTAAATATTTTTACATAGAAAAATTCTAAACCATCTTCTGAGCAAGATGTCATTTGTCGTTTTTCCAATTTCGGACATCTTTGGCTCCGTCGATCTTAATTTTCTGCGATTTTTATGCATTTTCCTCTAGTAGAAAATTCGAATTTTTTTTAATTCAATCGTACCACCGACATCTGTATATCGTTTTGATCGTCTCGTCATGCTGATCTCTGTGGTATGCCGAATTCTGTATTTTGAAGTCCGTTGCACGGTGGAGTCAACGAAACGAATATCCGTATTGGTTTGAAAATATCAAATCTTTGTTTCATTTGCTTTTTTTAACCCACCGTGAGAAGTCTAAAGGCCAACAACCATTTGCCTTTAATACATTGGTAACCAATGCACTAATTTCACCATTCCCACTATTAACTTTATATTGCAATAAATGTATGCGTTCTTTACTGCAACCTTCATCTTCTCCCCTTTATATTTTGTTCCCATTCTCTTTGTTTCTTCCTTTCCATTTGGGTCACTTTAATTTTATCTGTACGCATCCATTTCAAAACAAAAAAAAGAAATGAAAAGAAAGTATATAAGCTTCAACAAGAGTTTATTCAAAGCCATCATGGCATCACCATGCGTTCAGCTTATACATGCGCAACCCACCCCATGCAAGTGCTGTTTCACTCACGTCCTCTCATCTTCGTCACACACGTCATTGTATTCCTCTTCCATTCCCTCAGGCACGCAAAACCGCTGCTCTTACCCATGCCTACCACACATGCCTGCAAGCTTCTCCAAGCGCGTCAGCACCCTCGGCCACAGTAGCGCCTTTTCCTCCATTCGTGCAGCAAGGCCAAATCCCACTAACCTCTATCCTTGCGCAAGCCTTTCCTGATGCCACATGACAATCAGAGCATGCAAGTGCTACCTCTCACCACGCCTCCTCCACCTCTAGCTGATGCAGCAGCTCCTCATCAACCGAGCTCCGCCTCGTGACTACCCCCTCAGCTTGCATGTGTTAGTCAAGGTATTATATGAATGATGTTTAAATATATATTAGTTGTCATCTCATTTCATATGATAGTACTGCGTATATATATAGGTTTATTTGTATACAACTAGTACAGACCCTGTTGTTTGAAATATTATGTTAGTATCATATATTTGTTTTGCAGATTTGATTTTTTTTATGTAATAACGTGATTTTGTGACTTACTATATATTATATATATGGGTATTTTATATTATAAACTAGTATCCTTTGTTCGGTTTTTAAGCAGTGTTATATAATTGGATTGCAGTGTTATACTATATAAGTATTATATATATATATATATATATATATATATATATATATATTAGTATGTGACTGGGCAGGTAACTTGTTGTGTTTTACATATATATATGTTTGAATAAAACGTGGTTTTGTGTACAGAAGTTCATATTGATTTTAAAATTGGTTTGAAATTATAATATGTATGTACAGTTTGTATACATTAGTTATACATACTTAAATAAATGTAAGTTGCAGATTGTATTTACTGTTAGTTTATATGGAAGATTTGATATTTATTCTTAAACTGTACTTATATGTATAAATGAGTTCTGTTTTATATATATTGGATATAAGTGATATTTATACATTGCAGTATATAAGCTGTTTATACAATAAGATTTGTTATAGCATATAATCTGTTAGTGTTTGTTTATATTTTATTTTAATAGTAAGTTACACACATATATTTTCAACCTATTTTTCCTATGGCTGTTTGTGTTTTATAGATGATTTATATATATAATTATATATGTATGCTCAAGTTTATACATGTTTAGCCTGCCTTATATATTTAATAAGTTAGTCTTCTGTAAACATAAGTACAACGCATATAAGTTAAGTTTAATATGGGTGATGTATAATTTATAAAGTATATAGTATATAGTTTATATAGTTATAAAAGTTATTGGTTTAAAGTATAAATATAAGTATTTATTTACCATGGTATTATGCATATTTGTTTGGTTTTAACATAGGAGTCTTAATTTTAAAATGATGGATTTTGAAATTCATACATATATAAAATAATGGTTGGATTTAAGATATGATATTATATATAGTATGTATCTATATGAGTTCACTTATATCCATTTATCTTCGTCGATCCAACTTTGATTTGATTTCGTCTATTCCGTGATATCAGCCTTGATCATCGAATTCATGCTTAGACTCGTAACTCTATTTCAGTGTCCACATCTGCGTTCGTATCAGTGTCATCTCCTGTTCTCCCTAGCCTCGAAAGGTGAGCAATCACTCACGATTAATATTCTTTTATTTATTAAATTTGATTTCAATTGAAACGACAATTGAAATATGCTGCTGCTAATTATTTATACTGTTAAATATATGTTATTACCTGTATCAGTTCACCTGTGATATCTGACACCAGTATCTGTTGATTATACGATGATAATCCTGTTTGGTTGGAAATTGATTGATTATTGTTGTTTATATTGGATGTCAACTTGAAATGTATAAAGTGATGAATATTATACAATTGAATTTGACGTAGGATAATTAAAACTTGAATCGACATATATGTTGAATTTGATTAGTTAAATATGACCCTTTTTAATTGTTAAGTTGATTGACACGTAGAATTTGGTAAATTACACTTTGAACCTTTGAACGTATATTGGATTAATTGTTGTAGTATTAAATTTGAAATTGAAATTGAAAGACAAGTGAAAAAAAAACCGTAATGTAATAATCTTTGATCTACATGAAATGATAGTGTAGATTCTAGGAATAATTTTACTAATTTGCATAAATAACAAATGTAAATTAATACGATTATTTCGGGATTATTTGAATATTGTTGAATTGTTATGAATGGATGCTATTGCATGTTTATTTACATTGGCACCATCCCAGTTATCTCACCGCAAGTTCCCTTTATTATGCTTGATTTTGAATTGAAATTGGAATCGGGTTGAAATGATAAATACCCAAATGAACTTGACTTAGGATAGAAAATTAAATAAAATCCGATTGGTCAATAATTTGATTTAAAAATAAAATAATGATTTTATTCGAATAAAGAATAAGTTTTGAAATAAGGTTAGAATTTGAATTTTTGAAAGGAAAATGTAAAGATTGAAATCTGAAACAATATTAACGTAGAAATTGATGAAAGAACGTTGTTTGAAATTTAATTATTTAACAATTAAATTTAGAATTATTAATAAGTAAATTGGAATTAGTAATAATTGAGTTTTGAAATTATTAAGTTTGAAATCATTTAATAATTAAATTCGAAATTATAATTATGTTGGAATTATAATTAAGTTTGAAATTATTAAGTTGAATTTATAATTAAGTTGAAATGATTCGATAATTAAGTTTGAATTCGTAATTAAGTGGAAATGAATTAATAATTAAGTTTGAATTTAAAATCAAGTTTGTAATTATTAAGTTTGAAATTTTTAATAATTAAGATTGAAATTATTTAATAATTGAACGAGATTTAATTATTTGATAATTGAATAAAAATTGAATTCTTTGATAAGGGGAAGTGAACTTTAAATAGGTGGATTTGAACTTCGTTGATAAATGAAATTGAGTTTCTTTATTTATTAAAGTTTGAAAATTATTTAAGTAAGTTAATAAGTGAAAGTAAACTTCTCGAATATATGAAATTTAGTTTCTTTATTAATTGAGTTTTGAAAATTTATAACTAAGTAAAGAAATGAGTGAAATTGAATTTCTTTAACAAGAAATAAAATGCGTTTATTGAAATGAATGTAAGACTTGTAATATTAAGAATATGATTTGACGAATCGAATTTAAGTAAATTTGTAAGTTTTGTTATAATGAAATTGAACTTAAGTAATTGATTTAATTGAATTTGAATTTGAATAGAATTGTTTTGAATGATAATTAATTTAACGAATATTGAATGAAATCGATAAATGAATTTAAATTGATTTGAATGTTAAAATAAATTAATTTAAATGACTTCGGAATGAAATCTATATATACGAACTTGAACCACTATTTGAATTGTTTAAATGAAAACTGAAATTGAATTGTAATACTTTGAAATGGTTATTTGGTAGTTTTGAAACGTAAACTTTAAAAATTGATAATGAAAGACAAATGAAATGTTGGTTTACGAATTGAAATTGAAATTGAATTTGATTTGTTTTGAAATATATTAAATGACCAATCGGTGTAATAATTACGAAAGTTATTAAAGAGACCGGAATCGGTTATGATTATACTCTCTATCTAAACCGAAAACCACTTTAATAACTATACGCGGAGTGATGATCCAGAATGAAGTGGTTGGAATGATGTACGTGATGACTGAAGAAAGAGAACGATAATGGATAGACTTGACACTTGTGTCAAATTGGAAATGACTAAAATCAGGAGCCGTGCCGGGCCAAATGGGGTTAGCCACCTCGAGCGAACACACTTCTTCGTAACTACTACTCATTACTTGTGATTGATTGGTGCACCCTCGGAATTTCAGGAGTGTTGTTTCGCGGTGTTGCGATCGCTGCGGCGATGCGTTCTCACCAGTCCGGATCAGGCGAACGGTAGTTTCACTACCTTGGGTATTGCCTCATGTGCCTTGTCATACTTGTATTCCCGTATACGCGACCACTACGAATTTGTTTTGTGTTATACCTATGGAGTACTCCCTGATATCCACTAGTTTACGGTGGAGTTTACAGTGGTGTATAGACTATAACGCTTGTATAAAATGTGTTAAGGGGGATAATGGTAACGCCTTAACACTATTTTGATACTTTACATTACCGATAGACATTATCTATTTAGCATACACTACTACATAGTAGATAGTTTAACGGATCCTTAGAGGATGGTGATTCCAACATCCTTTGAGTTACTTGTATTTCGATGGCTATTTCACTTGAGTTGGATTTATTGATATGAGAATATTACTCCTGACTCGAGTGTTTTGTGTTCTGCTTTACGCTCGACTCAGATTGAGAGTAATCAGCTTTCGAGGTTCACCTTCGGAGTTGGAGATTCGCTTGGAGATCCAGCCATCTATTCTGCTTTCAGTATCCGATGATTCCAGTGATGTATTCTGATTTGTGCTTGATGTATCGTATTTCTCTTCTGTTGTAAACTCTGATGTATCTTATACATTTATATAGTAGCTTCATGAACTACTATCTCTTTTACTTCCGCTACACATTATTACTCTGTGTCTGTGATTCTGTGATTATTTATTTACTGTATATCTCAGTTTTGCCAAATTTAAATTAACAATTCGGTATTTTGCATTATTCAAGTCCGACAAGTGCGGATGCGAATAGTCTAAAATAGCGGGTTGTTACAAATTTGATTGGAATTAAAACCAATACTTATATGGTGATTTTGAAAATGAATTTGTTTGACCTAAATTTTGTTGATTTGGAAATTTGGATTATTTCCTAAACATATTGATTAAGAAACTTTGAATCTGAATTGATATTGAAATGATTTGAAATTGAGAACCTTATATTATTAAGTACTTGATTTGGGAGTGGTCGAACTTATATAAAATGGATTTGTATAAGTATGAAGTTGATTTGAATTCTATTGATTTGAAAGGTACTCAATTTGGAAAGAGAATTTTACATAATCGAAGTCTATATAAGTATGATTTGATATACTATTGATTTGGAAAATATTCGATTTGAAAATGGGATCCTATATATAATGGACTTTATATATGTATGATATTTGAAAGGGATTTGAAAAGTTACTATATGATATATATTTTCGAAGTAAAAATATAGAAAGTGCCTTCTACTTGATATCCGCTTTGTGGTCACATCGTGGATTCATTCTATCGATATTACTCTCTGATTTTTGGTTTTTCGAATGTGATACTCGAGTGTTTCCACCGTGGCGTAACCCATGGTTTTTTTTCTCTCGCGACTGCATAGTGCAACTGCCTGGCTGAGTCTGGCCTAGGGGTACGGATTGTTTCCTGTTGGATCCACGCGTAACCATTGTTTATCCTGCAATCTGTGTAGGTCGCGATTAGTAGCGAAACTGCCTGGCTGAGATGGCCTAGGGGTACAGATTGTTTTCTGGGGACCCAGACGTAACCATTGCGTATCCTGCACTCTACTAGTCATCATGGCGTAACACGCAGGGATGCGAAAGCTTACGGATATGGATTGTTTCCTGGGGGACCCAGGCGTAACCATTGTGTATCTGCGAACCATGGTTAGACAAAGGTTTTGGTTTGGTTTATTTGTTTGGATTGTACTTTCCATATCTGTTTTAAAGGTTTTTCGAGTATTTTCACTGGGTGTTGAAACAGGTCTACTAAGTACTTGAAGAATTCTACCTTTGCGCCTGATCAACGCATGGCCAGAGTTTGCAAGAACGAGGATAAACTTGTTGAAACATCGAGTTATAGAAGTATTTTCGAAAGGAAAATTGGTTTCGATATAAAGGTATTTTATATAAAAGTATTTTATTATAAAAGTATTTCTAACAAAGACATTCTGTATTAATATTCGAAATTGAAACTCTTATGGTTCTAGATTAGTTATTCGTGCCCGATACTATTCCATGAATCTACCTTATCTGCTTAGTTTAGTTATTCATCTTGATTGTTTTCTTAATCTACCTTCTTTCCTTGTTAGATATTCCCTTTTTAAATATTGTTTGTTTATATACTACATGGCATAAAAGAAAATTTTTAGTGTTTCAGAGGTTATTTATTTATCTATAATGTTGGAAGTATCTTGAGATTTAATATTTTCAATAGCTTCTTTGTAAATATAAGTAATAATGTAAATAATTACTTCCAAATAGTTTTCATATATTTATAAAGGTGTTATGTAAACATATAAATGTTATTTATAAAGGAAGCAGGAAATTTTACAAATGGGTTTTGAAAGTTTAATGTATTAAAGATAATGGAACTGCAAATGAAGTTTTCAAATAAATATTTCAAGTAAAATTTATATAGTCTTAAATTAATTTTTTATCATTGTCTTTCAATCTATTTATCTTTCTGGTTGTTTCTATTCTCCTACCTTCTTCCTTTTCAGGGACGAAAAGTTTTGAGTGGGGGAGACTGTAACGACCCGTAAAATTTTAATAATTTTTATGGTTTTATTTATATATTTAATTGAATTTTGGAGAAATTTTAAATAATAATATTTTAAAATAAAAATTTAATATTTGAAATACGACCATTTTATTTTAGCAGATGGTAAATTTTCATCTGATTTTATGAAAGTTTATTTCATTGTAAAATTCTATTAAATTCAAGTCAGTTAATAATTGCTGATAATAAAATATTTTTCGAACCTGAATATTTTTACATAGAAAATTCCAAATCATCTTCTGACTGAGACGTCATTTCTCATTTTTCCAAATTCGGACTTTTTTTAGCTCCGTCGATCTTATTCTTCTACGTTTTTGCTGCATTTTCAGCTACTAGAAAATTCGAATTTTTAAATTCAAATCATACCACTGATATATGTATACCGTTTTGATCAGCTCATCATGCTGATCTCTACGGTATATTCACTTCGGTGTTTTGAGCTTAGTTACCTGAAGGAAACGATGATGATGATCTGTCCTAAGGATATAAAAGTTTGGGACTTTCCATTTTCTTACGTTTCCAAATTCAAACGTGCTACTGTTCAATCAAGCCATAAATTATTCAACTCAATTCAAGGGATGGACCGTTGAAATTATTTTAATTTTATTTTTGTTCGTTCAAACAGAAACCCCATTGAATTTATTCTCTGCCTTTTCACGCAAGAAAATTTTGACAGAACATTTTGCTTTTGAACTCATCCTCTTAATCTCACCACCCTTCACCCCTTCTCATTTTTCGTGCCTGCTACTTCAATATTTATGAAAAGGAAAAAATTTGATGATGATAGCCCATAAAGCAAAGTTTGTATATAAAATAATTTCTGAAACCTGTGCTTGCTTTCTCATTTCTCTTCCCTGTTTCCTATGAACCCACGTTTGCTCATCCCCACTCCTTTATCTCTAAGCCCTTTCCATTTTTCATCTCCCTCCCCACCAAAGCCATCACCAGATACGAGCTTCCTCCGTATCGACAGTAGCGTATGACCTTCACAGCCAACTTTCATTACCACTGCTTCTTAGCCGAACAAGCTACCTTCTCCGGTCAGCCGCTTTCTTCCCCTGCTCACCGAGCTACTTTTCCCATATATTACATTATAATGTACATTCATATAAAGTGGTTTCGGCATTAAGTTATAAATTGATATTTGAGTTATAATATTATATAAATTATGTTCTATTATTTATAAAAGGTTTTGTTTGTAAAATTCTTCATATTAGTTGGTCGTATATATTTGTACTTTTACAAAGAACAAATCCTATCAAATTTCGTTTTTATATATGTTATATATAACTTGTTGTCTATTAAATAATTTACTGTTCGTATATAAAATAATGTACATTATATATATATATATATATAATTAGTATATACTTGTACGTTGAACTGTTGATAGAAGAATTGGGGTTACTTTATATACACTATATGTTTACAATATAAAGAATATATACATAGTTAGTTATATAAGCCGTAAATTGCTAAATAATTTAGTAACTATAAGTACATGCATATGAATAATAGTTGTTGCTGTTAAGTGTGTATATATATACAGCAGGTGTTTACGTTATTTGTATATGTTTATTTTCTCGGTTTACATTAATATGATTTGTTTGGTTTTAAATTTTTTTATATATAATATATTGAATATATATAAGTAGATGTATATTTTTTTATTTATATAAAGTTTATATATATGTTTACCTAACTTCTGTTTTGTATACGTAAGTGGCCTTCGGTATAACATAAGTGTTATTTTATATATATGCTGGTCTATTAGTAAAATACAAATGTACATTAGTTGTTTAAAGTTATATGTATGTAATGATTTCGGTTATATATTGGTGTATATATATAGTTTATATATTTTCTGCTTGTATTCATTATATAGCTATATGTATCAAGCGGTGGTATATTTTGAAGTTCTACAGTTTATATATTTTAAAGTATATGAAGTTTATAAGAGCTGTAGTATATATATATATATATAGTTATAGTGCAGTCATAGATTTGTTGTTGACAAATTTTAAGTACATATTTTGTATATTTGTTTATATTTACAGTATTATATATTTGGGTTTGTTTATATATAAAATGTTTATAAAGTTATAAATGTTTATACAGTCTATTCTATTGTTTTGTTTTGGTCTCTGTTATATATATGAATTTACACAAGTTCATATCATTTTGTTCTCTGCATTCATTTATTTGTGAACTGTTTTGTACTGTTGAAAAGGAAGTTTATATATATAACCGAGTTTAAAATTTTTTTTATATAAAATAGGTCCTGGTTTTTGAAGTTTAATGGTAAATTATATATTTTGATTCAATGTTAAATGTAATATGTAGATATGGTCTATAATATATATATCAGTGTTAAGGTAGATATGTTTGTTATGTGTGTTCTGTTTAGAACAATGATTTTATTTTATTTAATTTAAAAATGTGTTTTTATTTAGAATATGATTTGGTGTATACATAGTTATATATACACAAATACACATATATATTCACTTATACTATTATCATCATCGATCCAGTTCTGATTTGATCTCGCTGATTCTCTATCTTTCAGTTGTCTGTCGAATCCGTATCCATCTGGCTTTGTTTTGGATTTCGTGCTTAGATTCGTAACTCATCTCAGTCTCGTTCATCTCTAACCTCGAAAGGTGAGCAATCACTCACGATTAACGTTCTTTTATCTATTAAATTTGATTTCAATTGAAACGACAATTGAAATATGAGGCTGTAGTCATTTAAGTTGTTATATATGCTATTATCTGTAACTGTTCACTTATGGGATATGACACCATATCCTATTGTTTATATTTATTTTGATGATATATGCCTGTTGTTATTATTACTTTCATATCCGTTATCACTCTGCAAGTTCCCTATTAGTATAGAAATCACTATGGGTTGAAATGATACATAACCGAGCGGACTTTAGAATAGGAGAAAATCGTTATGGGTTGTAATGATAAACCCAAGCGATTTTCATTTAATTGAATTTGGGATTACGGGTTGAAATGACATCCACCCATATATATTTAGTATACGGATTGAAATGATAAATATCCGTAGAACTTGACTATATGATAGGAAATATATACAGACCCATTGGTCCATATAAATATTTTGAAAATAATTTCTATAATTTTGGAAAGAAATATATGGTTTAATTCAGATATTATATAAATGGAAATTTTATATATAGATTTAGTCGTAATATTTGATTTAAATTAGATTGATGAAATACATGTAATGTGTTTGAGTATTTATGTAAATCTATATTTCAAATTGATTTTCTTGTTATAAATTGAAAAATTAAGATTGGAAGATAAATTTGGGATTTTTAGAAATGGTATTTAAATAAGGGTTTACTTAAATCGATTTAAATTATTGAATGGGAAATTTAAAAATGTATGACTTTATAACTGGATTTTTGATTTAAGTGATTAAATGAATATTTCACGTTTAAATAAATTAAAGAAAATATTGAGTAAAATGTAATTTAAGGTTACTTAAATGATATTGAATCTAATGAGGAAGTATTTCAAGACTAAATAATAATGAGGTTAAATCGAGATCTATATGAAACTGGTAAATTGAACATTTAAATATTAAAGTCTGAACAATATTGGGATTTATGGTTATTTTGAGATTCAGATCTGTATTTGAAATCAATATATTTGAATTGGTTATTTGGAAACTAAATTGAATTGAAATGAAAATTTAGATTGAACTAAATTTGAATTTATTATTTAGAAAACCTAATTTGAATAAAATTTAGTTGGGAACGTTGAATACTTAAAGTTTTGGAATATTTTGAAACACAACGGGTATTTTGTGATTTCAAATTCGAATTTGAGACCGATAAAATTAAAGTGCTTATTTTAGGAATTGAGTTGAATTTAAGTTGATAATTGAGATTGAATTTAATTTAAATGGGAAGGTCGGATTGATGTTAAACGATTTGTTAAGTTGGGGGAATTGAAAATACTTTACTGTATAAATTATTTAATATATAAATACTAGTTTGGGAAATATAGAGATATTTGAAGTGAAAATGATATATGGTTTTAAAGTATAAATTAAGTTGAAATGACCACGGTGTTATAGTGTATATTTCTACCTTGTAGATAGTTCCATGGACCCTTAGAGGATGATTATCCCAAACAACCTTTAAGTTATTTGAATTTCAGTTGATATTTCACTTGAGTTGGATTTATTGATATAAGAATGTTAATCCTGACTCGAGTGTTTTGTGTTTTGCTTTACGCTCGGGTCAGACTGAGTGATACAGCATTTGAGCCTCACCTTCGAAGTTGGAGCTTTGCTTGAAGATCCAGCTATCTATGCTTTCAGTCATCCTGTTGATTGGTTCAAAGAAGTCATCTGCTCGTACTGGAGACTTCACTGCATCTGGGATATTCTGATATGTTTTATTTCTAACTCTGATGAATATAGTAACTTCATGAACTACTATTCTTTATCAATTCCGCTGCATTTTATTACTCTGTGCCTATGATTTGTAATTATTTATTTATTGTATATGTAAAGTTTTTCCAAATTTAAATAAACAATTCGGTATTTTGAATTATTCAAGTCAGACATATATGGTTTTATTGTCGATTTGAATGGTACAAAATAGCAGGTAGTCACAGAATGTGTTCTAAAAAGGTAACGCTTAGCCTCGAATCTCATCAACTGGGAATGACTGAAAATCAGGGGATATGCAACAAGGCTAAGTGGGTAGCACCCAATTAGGGTAAGGTCAACCCTGTCTAGATGTCCTTTTTTATTCGACTGTGTGGGCGGTTGCTGATCCCAACCGCTGGGTGATCTTATTCGGTCTATATAGTAAGAGGTAGCCCCGGTCTTGTGTTGCAGGGGATCAGGGTGGATCCTCGGTATGCTGATCTAGACCAGGTACCGTGACAAGTGGTACCCCAGTGCGTAATCATTAGTTGGAAATCCATTCTCCCTACGTGCCCTTACGGTTTTGATTGTAGAACCTAGTATTGCTGGAATTTAATGAATGTAACAAATTTGGCTATCTGAATAAGTATTTGTACTTAGATACTATTGTAATATCAGAGGATTTTGATAAGAAATGTTTTGTTTATCGTAAGATAAAAACCCAACATGTTTATTAGTGGCGTGGTCTTACGAGATACCCTTGATTTAAAAGGATTTTAAAACTTTAATAAATCAAGTTGAGTGTGTTTCTCATGCTGGTTTACCAGACTGACCCTGGCGTGGTGTTTTTCCTATATGCTCGGGTCATACCGCGCATATTTCCAGGTTTAGCTGGAATATTAGAAGCTTCAGGAGAGGAGTTGGAAATAGGAGACGTACTTATGTAGATGATTATATTCCATCGTATTTGGTTGTGTTGTCAGCAAGTTGTAAGAACAGATTGTTATAACTGTCCGTGCTGAATGATGTAAACTCTAATTGAAGTCTGTATATGTCTTTTAAAAGAAACTACAGCTTTGTTTTATGTAAAGACTTGTTCCATATTATAGATTATTCGTTTCGTTATGAGAGTGTGTGTTGTTCTATTTTCTTTCTATCTTCTACCTTCCTTCTCTCTTTCACTATCCACCTTTCCGTGTAATTTGGCTGACAAGTATGGTAAAAAGTCAACTTAAATCATTACGGAAAAGTGGGTTGTGACAGTTAAAGAAGAAAAAGGTTGAAGAAGAGAAAACAACAACATAGAGTCTCACAATCGCAGCGGAACAAAATATAATTTATTACAACAGATTTTATACAAAAAATTTGTAACAATTTAATACTTACAATCATCAGAATGCATAATCGTTACATGAAATTTGGACGGTTCAGTAACTTGTCCTTACATAGAGGAAATACAAATCTACGGCAATACGCCTCATCATCCAGCTCGTCTCTTGAGCTACATAACATCCTATTCTAAATCTGTAATGCTCGGTCTACAAGAGCATTACAATAAAATAACACCCGAGTCAGTCTGGAAAACCAGCGTGAGAAAACACACTCAATTTGAATTATTATTATATTTTCAAAAATCCTTTGAAAACAAAGGTATCTCGTACAACCACACCACAAATAAACATGCCGTGTTTTTACCTTACGATAACCAAAACATTTTTATCAAACCCGTCTGATATTATAATAGTGCCTATAGAAAGTAAATAGAATTGAGCTGAAATGCTTGCATCTCGTGTTCCAGCATATTTGGACACAATCAGAACCGTATGGAGCTTATTGGAGAATGGATTCCATACAATGGCAGGGCAACTAGGGTACCGCCTGTCACAGTACCTGGTCTAGATCAGCGTACCAAGGACCACTCCTGATCCCCTACAACACAAGACCGGCCTACGCCTAACCTGGATAGACCAAATAAGATTACCCCGCGGTTGGGATCAGCAACCACCACATAGCCGAATAAAGGGACTCCAGACAGGGGTACCTTACCTTACTTTGGTGCTAACCACTTAGCCTTGCTGCACGTCCCATGTTTTAGCCATTCCGGTTGATGAGGTTTGAGGCTACGATTACCTTTTAGAACACTTTCACTTAGACAACTCATCGTCCTCCGATGACGATGTTCTGATAGCATTCGTCCATAAAAGTTGTCATGGGTCTAGACAAACCGAATCACCGTCTTCATCATCTTCACGGTATTCATTGGTTACGTTCAAACTAGATCGAAGTGGTTTTCGGATAATTAAATTCGATACCGATCTCTTCGAAAGGTTTAAAGAAAATGGCCAATATTAAGAGTTGGTTATTTAACTATCAATTCACCCATAATCAATCATCAGGCCTTATTATAAATTTTCCAAAATTTATCTCAAATATCTTTGTAAGATATTACTTTCAGTTCCTCAACATTTGAAAATAGTTTTCAAATCCTTTTTATCTTCATAGAACATTTCCCACCCTTCCCAATATTTAGAATGTTTTCCTCACTACATTTTATATTCAGCACTTGGAAAAATATTTCTCTTATTTCCTTTTCTTTTCTCAAAAATCATTCACAACTTCATTTGTAAATTTCCACTCGCTATAAATTTCGAGATTTTATAGTTAACTTCCTTAATATTTCCAAAACAAATTTATACTTGCTTATAAACTCAATTCCCTTCTTACTTCTTTAATGAATTCTATTTCATTCTTCGAAGT
This sequence comes from Allium cepa, assembly GCA_030765085.1. Classification (NCBI taxonomy): domain Eukaryota; kingdom Viridiplantae; phylum Streptophyta; class Magnoliopsida; order Asparagales; family Amaryllidaceae; genus Allium; species Allium cepa. Next base: position 905,480,674 of record CM060938.1, on the reverse strand, counting down.
TCTCTTTTATTTAAATTCTTCAGAAATTTTCTTACCCTTCTTCCCAACTCTATTTAAGAATTTTCTTATAAATCATATCCCCTGAATAACCCATTTCCAAGCTTTCGAGAAGGTTTATAAATAAATTTAAAACATTTCAAAACTCTATATATATATATAGGTACTTTAAAGAAAATAATTTATTTTTAAGGCACATTCAAATAATTATTTAAAATGTCGAAACACCTTAACATCATTTAAAAATAGGTTTCCTAAATTTGGGATTTTATTAAAATAAATATTAAGTATTAAAAATTCCTTCTGAAATATTCAATACTAACTAACTTTAAAATTTACATAGTTTAATAAATAAAAAATTTCCTTTTAAAATTTTAAAACTTAACTTATTGCTTTACATATATTTTTAAAGTCTGGATTAGAAAATTTTTAATTTATAAACTTCTCGATTTCCACCACACCATTTCCATCCTGGCCTCCTCAGCCATTTTCATAAAAAAAGTAGCACCTGCTATTTTTCACACCCTATTCCATATTCCAATATAAATCCTCCCCATAAATTTATATTCCAAAATTTTAATCTGATATCACATTCCTTCATTTATAAATTTCGTTTATAAACTCTTATTACTTCTTTGATTTATCTAAAAATAATCTCATTTATAAAGTTCATTTTATAAATTCAATTCCTTTAAAAATCCATTTATTATTACCAATCTATTTTAAATATCGATTTCAACTTCTTCTATTTTTTTTCGAATATCATTTTAAAATTTCGTCTTTAAAAATCCCTTTATCTAATTCATTTTAAGCTCTCTATTTAAAATATTTTCCCGCATTATTCAATACTGTCAAAATTTCACCATTTCTTATTTAAACCAGTCTCTTTAAAATAATAAAAATTCGATATAAAATTTTTATATTAAAACAATCCCTTTTTAATTCCTACAAATTTTAAAAATAATATCTATGGTATCTAATATTTTCACAATTTATTTCCATGCCATTATATCGTTTAAAAATATTCAACACACAATAATCCAGCATTTTATATGTATGTAAAACAATAACATATTTGAGGAATCCAGTTGGATCCCTCCAATCTATTTTTCGCTGCATCCACAGACGTTAAGCAACAACAAAAGTTCCAATCCCACTTCGAGGGGGATATCGCGATATATAGGGTCATCCGCTATTATGCACGGTGCATAGGGTCTCATCCACTATAAAGTGCGGCAATATCACTCCAATACTAATATATATACTACTATATATAATATATATATTCATCCAACAGATAAATTATAAATTTATCAACCAATCAAGCATCCAATAATTTAAATTTAACATTTAATTTCAAGTATGGTAATCCAAATGAGTGAGAAATTCTCACTTGATTTTTTTTCTTCTTAAAACATTAATCATTCCGACTCAAATTTATTCCATTTCGTAGCCTATGTCCTTACGAATCAAACACTGCCGGTGTCGCGCAATTTCAACGTCGGATACAAGGTTATTAATTTTTTAGTTATCATTTTACAACTAATATTAATTTAATCAATTACTTGAATTTCAAAAGTAAATTACCATGGAACACTTAAAAAAATACAAGACCCTACAATCTTTGCTTTAATCTAAGACAAACGTGCACCACTTCCTTTAGCTGCATGCAATGGCCTTCCATTTCCCCTCTGCAGTCGTCGTCAAGCCTCCCTTGATTCATCTAAAACCAGCAACTTCAAGCACCCAAGCTCACTGCCCCGTTATAACTCGTCGCAACTACCAGCCTACGACCGCCAAGCTGCACACTGCTAACCATCTCCAGATCATGGCCCAACATCCCTCCTTCACTCTCTCTCTCTCTTTCTTTTTTTTGAGATCGAATGCCGCATCTAGGTCAGCCACTGCGACCCTCAAGCCTTCGAACGTCGCCGTCGTCCGCTCGCATGCGTTCCTCTAAGCATCGTTCCACTCGAATTGATCACGCCCCAATCGCAGTTCCTTGATTCCAGTCACTCACCTCCATTTGCCTACATGATTGCAAAAGTCGAACACCACGAACAAGGCTGCCTCCACCTAACAAAACGCCCTACGTACGGTACCGCTGAAGCAATTTTCGAAAGCCAAACTCGATTTAATTTTTAAACGAAGAATTAATTCGTTCACTCACATCAAAATCCTTGTTTGAACCGATGCCATTTCTAGATTTTACCTTTCTTTTATTTTCTTTGGAATTCGATTTCGACAGAACGTAAGGGAGGCGCTCGCTCACTTATTTTTAAAAAGACTGGAATGATTTCGAGAATTTTATTTTGATTCAATTTTTCCGCTATATATTTTGCTCTGTAGACTGTAGGAGGTAAGTCGCGATTTATAGGTGTATATTTATTTCTGTTCATTTGTTTAACTGACTGGTAGGTGACAAAATGATGTAATTTCAAAAGAGAGAAAGATGCCTTTCGTGTAGATGGCAATCTAAAGTAGTTCTGAGGTGAAGGGAAAAAGTTTTGATGGAAAACATAATGTTCAAGTCTATTAGATATATATATATATATATATATATATATATATATATATAATATTTAAATTCTCAAATTGTCCCGATTTTACAGCAAAATTCTTGACCTCCTATTGAGGTGTGACGCTAGGTGTTTGTAATGACCCGGAAATTCAGACCCAGTTTAAAATTTTTAAAATCGGTTATTTAGTGAAGAAATTTGAATTTTCACAAACAAATTCCGTTTCTATTCAAACTTCACATTTGGAGTGCTCTAGATAGACATAGGCGTACGCCACATTTCGTTGAAAAATATTGAAGTAAATTTCGTGCATCGCATTTGCCTATTGATTTAAATTATATATGTAAATTCTCTTCTGTCCGAACTCAAATATTTTTCACATTTCTGAATAAGAAAAATATTCTGAATATGACGGCGCAATTCTTTCGTCAAATTTCGCTTTTAGTTGCTAGTTGAATTGTCACTCGAGCAATCTGTTAAATAAGATTTATCACTTCGCATACAATGTCAAACCATAAATATTTTATACCGTTGTGTCTGCCTCGTCGCGCTGACCAAAATAGTATATTTGTCTGTGTCAATCGGAGTTCGGCGCTGCGAACTATAATCGTTTAACGGATTGCAAACCGGTCCATTACGCAACACAAAACGATACCCATTCTCTCCAACGTTCAGAATCCTAACAGCCTTGGTCTATTCAGCTGTGTTGGAAACTAATAGTCAATTCAGTTACCAAGGAAATAAATTGGAGACTCTTGGTTTCTATAATATTCATTATATACTGGTTTCGTTTCAATTGTTTTATTCGTTTGCAATATTTCTTTGGTACGTATGCTATATCTCCTATCATCTCCCCTCTCACCTTCTTATTCTATTGCCCTCCAGTTATTAAAATCACAAAATATGCCTCATCTCCGCCTCCCTCACCCGAAACCCGACTCCTCCATGTCGCCTCACTCCTCTATCCCCACGCGACAAGCCTCCACCGTTTCCGCCTCTGCCAGTGCCTACCTCCACGCGACTGCTCCTCCATGCGGCAATGCCCAGACCGCTGCCAGCCACTGCCTACAGCCCACATCCCATCCTCCTTGCCCAGACCACCCTACCCGCATCCACTTCCCACGTGTGCCGCCACCCCCATTTCGCCAAACCCCTCATGTGCCACTGTCACTCCGCCCGACCACTGCTGCGCCACCGCGTCCCCAGCCTTCGCCCAGACCACCCACTGCCCAGTCAGCAACACACGCATGCCATCACCCGCTGCCACCAACAGACCCCGAAGCCACCCGCCCTCCATCACAGTAGAGCAACACACCATCAACAAACGCCACCGCCCATCGCATCACGTGCCGCAACCCTCCATCATCTCTTCCCTACTGTTCACCTTCCATATTTTATTTGTTTGAGCATTGATTCTGATAAATATATATTTATATGAAACCGTATATATATATATATATATATATATATAGAAATATACAACTTTGAGAAATCTAGTTGCTCACATACAGTGATTTACTATGTTTGTTTCAGTTACTGCTCCGGAGAATTAGGCTTACATTCAGCTTGGCGAGTTTTTCCTTGCTTCGTTACTTCGTTTGTGTTTGCTTTGTGTCGTGCTTGTTCGTGCCTCTTATCTATTCGTCTTCGTGCTCCGTCGTCTTCTCTAACCACGCAAGGTGAATATTTTATTCACGCCTCAATTTATTTATATTGATAATCAAGTGCACCCATGCCTGTTAATATTAATTGATTGAAATTGGTTGAATAGAAATAGTTAGTTCACCCATGCATGTTAATATCGAATTGATTGAAATTTGTCGAATATAAATAGTTAGTCGATCCATGTCTGTTAATAGTAAACGACCCATGTTGTTAATAATGTTGCTGTGATGAAATTTGTTGATTAAATAGTTAAACTGACCCATGATTGTCGATATAAACAATATGTCAGACTTGTTGTTATTATTATGTGATGCCATGTATTAAATTGACCTAAAATATTTAAATGTAAATTGAGTAATAATATTGACTGTAGATAGTTGCGACACTTGGGATGATTTTAATAGATTGTTAAGATTTAAGTGATAATAATATTGACCGTAAATAGTGCGACACTTGGTTTGAATTACTTAATTTTGTGGGATTTAATTATTGGTCCAAACACATGAAATGACGAGGTTTATTTCACGATATTATGTGGATTTAGTACATGATGTGTTAAATAATATGTCGAATTAATCGTTAATCTATATGAAATGATAGTATAGATTCTAAAAATAATTATATTATTTTACATGAAATGATAGTGTAAAATTTACGTAATTATTTTGCGATTATTCGAATTGACATTATTGATATATTTGATTTAATTGCAAGTTCGCCTGGTAGTTGAAATATTATTTAGTTGAAATAATAGACCTGAATTATTTTATAAAATATGGAATCGGGTTGAAATGATAAATACCCATTTAAAACAACTTGGCCTAGGATAGATAATTAAAATAAGAAACCCGATTGGTCAACAAATGATTTTGAAATTGAAATCCCTTTTGGGATTAAGAAATGAACTTATCGAATTTGTCTTAAATTAAATCAACGAGCATAATTGATTTAATTAAAGTAAATCAATTTCAATTAATAACTTAATTTACTTTAATTTAAATTGGAACGGATTTATGAACTTAATAAAATTGAATAAAATGATTTGACAAATTAAATGGAGAAATTGTAATTTGATTTAAGAAGATAAAAGTTATGAAATATGATTTATTGAACTAAGAATTGAACAAGTAATAAATTAAGATTTAATGCTTGAATAATTATTGGATGTGTTAAGTTAAGATTTATAGACTTAGTTTAATTAAATGAATTTGAAGTTTTAAATAAAATTGGAAGTGGATTTTGTGAACATGTTAACTAAGCTATTTGAATTAAAAATAATTTAGTTAAATGAAATTGACTGAAGCAAATTTATGTTTATATTTAAGAAATGATAAATGTAAATGTAAATAAAATCGAAATCTTGTTAATGATTTTGAATCAAACTAAGTGAAAATTTAAATCAATTGAATATGAACAAATTTGATAAGTGAAATCGAATCTCATGAATTTGAACCTGAATTCTTGAACTCATTTGTTTACTGAAATGTTCGAACTAAATTTTATTTGAAAATAAAATTTAAAATAAATTGAAATAAACTTAATAGTGAAATATCAAATTTTAGAAGTCAAATTTGCAACTTGACTTTTGGACTTTGATTTGTTTAAACTTTAATAATAAATGACCATCGGGAATAAATACGTAGTTATTAAAGAGACCGGGATCGGATATGGACATACTCTCTGTCGATACCGAAAACCACTTTAATAACTATTAAACACGAAGTGTTGATCCAGAAGGAAGTGGATGTTTGTTGAACGCGTTGACTGAAGAAAGAGAACGATATTAGATGACCCCGGACATGACTAAAACAGGAGCCGCGCCGGGCCATTGAGGATCGCCACCTCTAGCGGACACACTTCTTCGATACCATATCTATTACTTTTGTGATTCGATTTGGGTACACCCTTGATTTGGGAGTGTTGTTTCGCGGTGTTGAGATAATAGCTACTATGCTCAACATCGGTCCGGATCATGCAACTACTAGTATCCTAGTTGGTATTGCCTCATGCACCTTGTCATACTGATTATCCTATTCGCGACCACTACGTTTTGATTTGTACCTTGAGTATATGGATTGCCCTCTGGTGACTTCCGGTTTTGGGGAAACCACGGTCTTGTATATGCTTTTGGGAATATAAAATGTGTTAAGGGGAATTATGGTAACGCCTTAACCCTATTTTAATATTCAATTTTACTGATTAGACATTACCTACATACCGTATTCTATTGTATATATAGATAGTTTATCGGATCCTTAGAGATGTTATTTTATTCATCTTTGAGTTATGGACTTTATTTCCTGCACTTGATTATCCTGCATAAGATTTTGAGTCATGATCGAGTGTTTCTCTTGTATATGCTCGGGTCAGTCTGAAGCTATCCAGTTTGCTGATCAAGGTTGGTTGAAGATGCTAAAGACTTTGCATTTATCTTTATCTGTCTATTTTGATGTCCGTGTCTGTTGGACATTTATGTATTTCCTTGTAGTCACCTTTTGTTTAGACATTGTTGTACTTTATGTAGTAGCTTCATGAACTGCTATTATGACGATGTATTTCCGCTGCATTATTCTGTGACTGATCTGTGACTGTGATGTTTTATTGATTCTCATTTACATTTATGTATTTATAATCCCATAATGATTCGTGTTTTGTATTATTTAAGTTGACATGTGAGGATTATTGTCTATTTAAATGGTCCAAATATACGGGTTGTTACAGTGTTTATAATATTATACCCTTATCTCGAACGCGATGGAAAATGTTTCGAGTCCTAATTCGATCGTATGGAGAAGATAGCTTTTTGTACACAATTATTATATTGAATTTTCAATATAAACTTTTAGCGTGTTTATATCTCGTACGACTAAACAATAACTCCAAAAGCTACGATATTTGAAATCCAATAATAATAAAATATTACGGATCCAATGAAACTGGTTTTGTTGAATTCTGAGACTGTGCCCTAGATCGCTATTTTAAATGTTAATTTAAACAATATATTTTTGAAACTGAACAAATCACATTTAAATTCAATTTTAAAATTTGCATTGTCTTCAGTATTATTAGTGTTAATTTTCCAAGCCTTTAAATAATTTTTATCGCGCATAAAACTCAAGATTCACTATTTTAACCAATACTCAATTTTAACTTCAATAATTTAAATTATTCAATAAACGGCTCTATTTAAATTCTTAATCTATTTTATAAATAAACCCAAATTTTCATATTCGAAACCAATCTAAAATTCAAATTAAATATTTGAAAACATTTAAATATTCACAATCAACGATAGAAAAACCCAGGTCTTTACATTCCTCCCCCCTTAAATGAATTTCGTCCCCGAAATTGCTAAGGTAGAAGAATGCTCCAAACCCATTAACTTATCCAAAATCTACTTGGTGAAAACTTGGCACTTCACCATTAAATTCCTTTACCTTCTTTCAAAATAGTTAAGTTATAATTCAATTTTCATAATCCTTTATTTCAATTCCAATTTGAAACCAATTCGTCGTTAAAAAAATTTTCAAAAATTTTGAAATTTTTCTAACACCCTAAATTTCCAATTTTTTTTGGAAGAGTCTCCTTTGTATGGAGGACCTTTTACAATTTGACAAGAGATATAAATATATATACATGGACCCACATGATTGAAAAACAAAATATATAACAATATTTATATTTTTCGCCGTATTTAATCCGAAAACGTACCTTATTTTAGCATTTTAAGTGTTATTAAGCAAGCACTAACTTTATATGCAAATGCGTGACCCCAATTTAGCCAAACTATCCCTCTAGGTGCTTGTACTTACTCAATTTGAACCCGCAAGTGCTAAAACATGAAATTCAATAAATTTCATTCATTTAAATGGTTAAACACATAGATTTCATAACAGTGAATGCTAACATATGTTCATAAGCAATTTGTGAGGTTCATATACTAATTTAATTACTTTCAATTAATCCATATGTTATTTTACTTAATTTGAAATGATTTACAACCCAATTTGCTTATATTCAATTCACATTTGCACCAACAAATTAATATTCATTCCAGATTGATTAAAAATCAATTTATTCCTTTCTCTTAATTTATTGAATTTCATATACTTCCATTTACGCTGAATAACCATTTTTCTATGCAAATTTGGCGTTATTTGTTTAATAGAATAACCATTATAGTTTATAACTATTTTAAATTGATTCCAGCTCAATTTATATTTAATTTAATTCTATTTCCAATTGATTCTTCATCAATTTAGTTGCATTTCATTCATATCTACTCTCTTTACATTCAAATCTAGCTATTTGAATTGATTTCTATTCAATCGTTAATTAATTAATTAGTTCATTCATTTAATCCACTTAAATTTAATTCCACACTCTTATTTGATTAACTAATTAATTATCTAATTAGTTCACTACCCTTTTTATAATTCCACATTTGATTTTTCTCCAAAAATCACTTCTTTCGAGTTACTCGAGTTCAGACTCATTTTAAATTCAAGTTTGGATTTATATTTCGTTTCCAAAATATCAAATTCTTTTTATTTTGGCTTATCTATTCCAACCTTCAAATTTTATAAGTCGCATAACCTCTTTTTCACATCTCCATCAATTCTGTACTCGAATATACTAAATTTTTATTTTTAACGTGAGAACACCCATTTATTCATAGCCAAGCCTATTTCTATTCCACAACTTCAATTTTTACAGGCTATCCAAATCTACCTCTCCCAATTCATTTTTTTTTAACTTGTCTTTAGTTAAATTTAACCTCATACCTATTCTTTTATTTATTTAACTTCCGTAAGTTAAATTTTTATTTTCACACAATTCATTTGAATTTAATCAAGTAAAAATTAAATTCCATTCAATATCATCTATATCTCAATTAATTTTTTATTTCAATTTAATTCAGTTTCAACTCAATTTAGTTAGTTATATTCAATTCAATTCAATTTTATTTCTCAGTTCAATTTAAAATATATTTTCCAATTCAATTCATTCACATCCCAATTTAATCCATTTAACTCATCTACTTCACTAATTTATTTCATACAAATCTCCATCACTTAAATTTCTAAATTTTAATTTCTTTAACTTAATCTAAGTTAAATTTCCATTTTTACCCTTTTCACTTTTAATTTTAATTCCAAAATTCAATCCCCATGTTTTTCTTCAAAATCATTCGCCATTTATAAGTTTATAACTTATCTCCTTACAATTTCTAAATTATTTAAATAAGGATTCCAGAATTCAAATACCCAGCCTTTTTTCCTAATCATTTTGAAATCTCAAATACTACTGAAATCAGACTTTTACATTTTAAACCAAACCTGGTTTTTTTGTCCAAAACAAATTCCCTTTGGAATTTTCAAAACAACACTGGTCTGCCCAACAAACCTAAATAAATCAATTACGGTAGAAATCCGTCACTTAGAAACTCGAAAATGAATACTAATGAAGCGGCCGTCATCATCGGAATTATTTTCCAGCGACTAAAGTGAGTTCAGTGCTATTTCACTTCCAACATCCGTTTTTAAAACAATTTCCTTTCGACAATATTCAAAAATAATATTCATATTATTGACTTTCCATACCACTTTGAAAACATTTTTCCCAAATTTCCCGGGATTTAAACTTCCAAATTCTAGGTTGAATTCAACTTAATTAAAATCCACTAGTATAATTTTATGCTTATGCAAATTTCCATTTGGTTATATAAACTATTTCTATTTTTATCATCCTATTTGATTACAATATTATCATCCAAACACTCCAAATAGATATAATAATTTCAAAAAATTATTTCTTTCATATCAAAATATGGATTTGGGTAAAATTATTTCATTTACCCACTTACTAGAACAATACTGTGTAGTTTGCCTAGTTTAAGAGTTTAGAAATCTCTATCGATATAGTTGTCCAGACTGTACCGACCACAATTTTTAACAACTCAACCGTTAAGTTAGCACAATATAAAACAATTTATATTCATAAATAAATACGTGATCATATCTATTAATACACTCAAACTCATTCTAGAGTATTGCTGACTCTATCTCTAACGAGTAATCCCCACCAGAGTAAAGGTTCCTGCTTAACCATCTGTTCTGATACCAATTGTAATGGACCGCAAATCCGTACCCCTTTGAGTCGATAGTATCCTCCATCAGTTCAACTCAAATTGGACGGAAATATGATTCATCAGGGTTAAAGAAGAAAAAGAAAGAAGAGGAAGAAGAAGAAGAAGAGAAAACAACAATACAGAATCTAACAATCATAGTGGAACAAAATATAATATATAACAACAGATTTTTACACAAAAGAATTTGTAATAGTTTAATACTTACAATCATCAGAGTACACAATCATTAAATGAAATCTAGATAGTTCAGTAACTTGTCCTTACACAGCGGAAATACAAATCACGACAATACGCCTCGTCTCCTGAGCTCCATAGCATCCTATTCTAAATTTGTAATGCTCGGTCTGACCCGAGCATTATAATAAAATAACACCGGAGTCAGTCTAGAAAACCAGCGTGAGAAAAAACACTCAATTTGAATTATTACTATATTTTCAAAATCCTTTGAAAACAAAGGTATCTCATAAGACCTCGCCACAGATAAACATGTTGGGTTTTTATCTTAGGATAACCAAAATATTTTATCAAATCCGTCTGATATTATAATAGTGTCTATAGAAAGTAAATAGAATATAGCTGAAATGCTTGCATCTCACGTTCCAGCATAGTTAGTCACAATCAAAACTGTACGATGCTTATTGGAGAATGGATTCCATACAATGGCAGGGCTACTGGGGTACCGCCCGTCACAGTGCCTGGTCTAGGTTAACATACCGAGGACCAATCCCGATACCCTGCAACACAAGCCCGACCTACCCTAACCTAGATAGACCGAATAAGTTTACCCCGCGGTTCGGATGGGAAACCGCCTCATAACCGACTAAAGGGACTCTAGACAGGGGTAACCTTACCCTACTTAGGTGTCATCCACTCAGCCTTGCTGCACCTCCCCTGTTTTAGCCATTCCCGGTTGATGAGGCTTGAGACTACGATTAACTTTTTAGAACATATTAAAATAGAATGCTAATCTTCCTCCAATGATGATGTTCTGATAGCATTCGTCCATACAAGTTGTCCTGGGTCTGGAAAATCCGAATCACCGTCTTCATCATCTTCACGGTATTCATTCGTTACGTTCAAACCGGATGGAAGTGGTTTTCGGATAATTAAATCTGATCCCGATCTATTCGAAACGATCAACGAAAATGGCTAATATTGCAGTCAGTTATTTAACTATCAATTCGCCCATAACAATCATCGGGCCTTATTATAAATTTTCTATAATTTATCTCAAATATCTTTATAAGATATTACTTTCAGTTCCTCAACATTTGAAAACAGTTTTCAAATCCTTTTTATCTTCACGGAACATCTCCCACCCTTCCCAATACTTAGAATATTTTCCTCACTTTATTTTATATTCTATACTTGGAAAAATAATTCTCTTATTTCCTTTTCTTTTCTCAAAAATCATTTACTACTTCATTTGTAAATTTCCACTCGTTTTACATGAATTCGATAAATTCCGAGATTTCTTAGTTAACCTCCTTAATATTTCCAGAATCAATTTATACTTGCTTATAAACTAAATCCCTTTCTTACTTCTTTAATGAATTCTATTTCATTCTACGAAGTTCACTTTTATTTAAATTCTTTAGAAATTTTCTTACCCTTCTTCCCAATTCCATTTAAGAATTTTCTTATAAATCATATCCCCTGAATAACCCATTTCCAGGCTTCTGAGAAGGTTTATAAATAAATTTAAACCATTTCAAAACTCTCTCTATCTCTCTCTCTCTCTCTCTATATATATATATATATATATATATATAAATAAGTATTTTAAAGAAAATAATTTATTTTTTAGACATATTCCAATAATTATTTAAAATATCGAAACACCTTTTATAACATCATTTAAAAATAGGTTTCCTAAATTTGGGATTTTATTAAAATAAATATTAAGTATTAAAAATTACTTCTGAAATATTCAATACTAACTAACTTTAAAATTCACATTATTCAATAAATAAAAAATTTCTTTTTAAAATTTTAAAACTTAACTTATTGCTTTACATATATTTTTAAAATCTAGATAACCAAAATTTTAATTTATAAACTTCTCCATTTCCACCACACTATTTCCATCCCGTCCTCCTAAGCCATTTTCACAAAAAATTGGTATCTACTATTTTTCACACCATATTCCATATTCTAATATAAATCCTCCACATAAATTTATATTACAAATTTATCATCCAATATCACTTTCCTTCATTTATAAATTTCGTTTATAAATTCTTAATACTTCTTTGAGTTATCTAAAATTAATCTTATTTATAAAGTTCATTTTATAAATTTAATTCCTTTAAAAATCCATTTATTTTTACCAACCTATGTTAAATATCGATTTCAACATCTTCTATATGTTTATTCGAATATCATTTTAAAATCTCGTCTCTAAAAATCCCTTTATCTGATTCATTTTAAGCTCTCTGTTTGAAATATTTTCCCGCATTATTCAGTACGACCAAAATTTTACCATTTCTTATTTAAACCAATCTTTTTAAAATAATCCAAATTCGATATACCAATTTTTGTATTAAAAATTATCTTTTTAATTCCTTAAAATTTTAAAAATAATATCTACGGTACTTAATATTTTCACAATTTATTTCAATGCCATTATATTATTTAAAGAATTTCAACACACAATAATCTAGAATTTTATATATATGAAAAACAATAACATATTTGACGAATCCAGTTGGATCCCTCCAATCTATTTTTCCTTGTATCCACAGACGTTGGATAACAATAAAAATACCAATCTCACTTCAAAAGGGATATCGCGGTATATAGGGTCATTCGCTATTATGCGAGGTGCATAGGGTCTCATCCACTCTAAAGTGCGGGAATATGACTCTAATAATAATATATATACTACTATATATATTCATCCAATAGATAAATTATAAATTTATTAACCAATAAAGCATCCAATAATTTAAATTTTACATTTAAGTTTAAGTTCGGTAATCCAAATGAGCGAGAAATTGTCACCTTGATTTTTTCCTGAAAATGTTATTCATTCCGACTCAAATTTATTCCATTGCATAGCCTATGTCCTTACGAATCCAACACTTCCGGTGTCACGCAATTTCAATCTCGGATACAAGGTTATTAATTTTTTAGTTATTGTTTTACCACTAAGATTAATTTAATTAATTACGTAAAATTTGAAAGTAAATTACCATGGAACACTTACGAAAAAATGAGACCCTACAATCTTTGCTTTAGTCTAAGACAAACGTGCACCACTTCCTTTAGCTGCATGCCATGGCCTTCCATTTCCCCTTTAAAGTTGTTGTCAAGCTTCCTTTGATTCCTCCAAAACTAGCAACTTCAATATCCCAAGCTCACTGCCCCATTATAACTCGTCATAACTCCCAGCCTACGGCCGCCAAGCTTCACATTGCAACCCATCTCCAGATCATAGCCCAACATCCCTCCTTCACTCACTCTCTGTTTTATTTTGAGATCGAATGCTGCATCTAGGTCAGCTACCACGACCCTCAACCCTTTCGAATGTCGCCATCTTCCCTCACACGCGTTTCTCTAAGCGCTGTTCCACACGAACTCATCACGCCTCCATCGCAGTTCCATGATTCCAGTCGCTTACCTCCATTTGCCCACACGATTTCAAAATTCGAACACCTCGAACGAAGCCGACTCTACCCGACAAAACGCCCCACGTGCGGTCCCACGGAAGCAATTTTTGAAAGCCAAATTCGATTTAATTTTTAAATGAAGAATTGATTCGTTCACTCCCATCAAAATCCTTGTTTGAACTGGCACCATCTCTAGATTTTACTTTTCTTTTATTTTCTTTTGAATTCGATTTCGACCGAACGTAAGGAAGGGGCTCGCTCTCTTTTTTTTTGTTAGAAAGATCTGGACGAATTCGAGAATTTGATTTTGATTCGATTTGTCCGCCATATATTTTTCTCCATGGACTTTAGGAGGTATGTCGCGATTTATAGGCGCATATTTATTTCTGTTCATTCGTTTAACTGATTGGTGGGTGACAAAATGATGTGATTTCAAAAAGGGGAAAGTGGCCTTACGCGTAGATGGCAATCTACAGTAGTTCTGAGGTGATGGGGAAAAGTTTTGCTGGGAAATATAATGGTCAAGTCTATTATATACATATAATATTTAAATTCTCAAATTGACCCGACTTTGCAGCAAAAATCACGACCTACAATTGAGGCGTGCCACTAGGCGTTTATGATGTTATACCCCTATCCCGAACGCGATGGAACAGGTTTCGAGTCCTAATTCGATCGTATGGAGAAGATAACTTTTTGGATCCAATTATTATATTGAATTTTCGATATAAATTTTTAGCGCATTTATATCTCGTATGGCTAAACGATAACTCCAAAAGCTACAAAATTTGAAATCCGATAATAATAAAATATTACGGATCCAATGGAACTGGTTTTGTCGAATTTTGAGACTGTGCCCCGGATTGCTATTTTAAATGTCAATTTAAACGATATATTTTTTAAACTGAAAAAATCACTTTTAAATTCGATTTTAAAAGTTGCATTGTCTTCAGTATTATTAGTACAATTTTTCTAAGCCTTTAAATAACTTTTATCACGCTTAAAACTCAAGATTCACTATTTTAACCAATACTCAGTTTTAACTTCAATAATTTAAATTATTCAATAAATGGCTGTATTTAAATTCTGAATCTATTTTATAAATAAACCCAAAATTTTATATTCAAAACCAATCTTTAATTCATATTAATATTTAAAACCATTTAAATATTCACAATCAACGATTGGAAAACCCGGGTCGTTATAGTTTGCCCAACGAATAGGCACGTTTTCGGATTACGGTTTTATAGCGATATTATTTTATTTTCCCATTGTTGGGATATATTATTTTGAAATATGTGTGATATAAATTATTATTATTGATATTTTTTTATCTCCCAGACCTCTCCATACAAAGAAGACTGCCGAAATTTTCCGTGAATTTTGGACTTAGAAAAATTTTGTGAAATTATTTTTGAACTTGTATTAAGTTGAATATAAATGGATTTAACTATTTTAATTGATATATTATATTTAAATTTTTAATTATGTAAATTAATTGTTTATAAATTTATTATTTTGAATCAGATATATTGATAACTTAATCATTTCTTTTCCCTTCTTTTCCTTTTCGGGGACAAAAAGTTTTGAGTGGGGGAGAGTGTAACGACCCGTAAAATTTCGATTGTTAAAATAGTTAATTTAATAATGAAATAATAACTAAAATGAAACGTAACAATGTTAATCATATTGAAGTGATTTAGAAGTTATAATTGGTTATAAATTGAATATAAGGAAACAGAGGTAAATATTTAATTAATTAATGAACTAGTATGTAACAAATGGTAATTGAATAAAATCAGTGTATGTAAGAAATTGTAACATTTGTTTGTAAATATGAACATATAAGTGTGATTAATAGTAATGGTGAGAATTATTATATGTTACCTATTTATTTAGTCTATTAAATTAAATTGGAAATTAATTGTAATAAATCTAATTAAATATTAAGTTAATGTAAATTAAGGTAATAATTGAAAATAATGTTAATTTTATTCATAATATGACAATTGGTTGGATAAAAAGAATGGAAATCAAGATTTATCAATTTATTGGAATTTAAGTTATAATAAATGGATTTATTGCAATTAAATGAAATTTAATATTTAAATATTACGTTAATGGGAATTAAGATGAAATGGAGAACATTGGTGTACTAAGAAATAAACCAATGTTAATTTTACCCATAAGAAGATAATTGATTGAATAACAAAATGGAAATAAAAATAAGTGGATTTTTGGAAATTTAAAAATTTATAATTTTTGAATTTACTGAAATTGAAATTGGTGATTATTCAATAATAAATCGATATAGAAATGGTTTTAAAGGTTTATAAATCACTAAATAATCCAAAGTGATAGAAATTGAAAATTATTAAATATTGAATTAAAAGGTGATTAATTAATATTAATTTACTTAATTAACTTGAAAATAACCATTTTGGCTACTGACTCAGATTTCGATTAATACAGATTCATCAGATCCATTACGCTGAATTATTGTAGGATTTCAAGTTTCGTAGTGATCGAACTTGTCGTTTGATCGTACGAACTCGAAACGCCTTGAAATTAATTTAATTGAAATCAATTTGAAATAAGCTGATTTTAAAGCTAACTTCTTCATACGATGGAATTAGGACCTAAACCTGTTCTATCGAGTTTAAAACTATCCAAAACATCTATTTTGATATATGGGATGACCCATTTTCGTTACGGAGACAGAATGGGCTTTTTGGGTCATTTATCGTTCAACGTGTAAATCAGTCTAGTCCATTCTTTCCGTTTTCAGTTTTGCCTATAAATAGCCCGTTATAAACCCTAGCAACCTTTTGTTTTCTATTATCTGTACGTAAATTTCTTTCTCATCTCCTCTTTCCAATGGTAGACAGACAAAACCATTGTTCCAAATTGCAAATTCAATTTCAAATTCAATTCCAAAATCAAACTTCTTCAAATCCCAATATATTATATATCGTTTGAAGCCCTCGACGAGCGCAAGTAAATCTACAGTATGTTTTTCGATTTGGGTTTCAGTGTGGCCAGAAATTGATGTTGTTGTTTTTGCCATTATGGCTTCTCGTTCAACGGTGGAACGTCGTCGTTGGTTCGATCGGGGAGTACAGTGTCGTAGAGGTCGATGGATAGCATGCATTTGTACGTTTAGTCCGTCGAGATGGTCATCGGAATCGCAAGAAACATTCGAGAATAAGCACAGCGGCGCGTGTGCCTGAGGCCACCGCAGGCGATCATGTCACCATAGCTAGGCGCGACAGGGATTATGTAGTCGACGGTGGTCTCTGATCTGGTGGGTGGCGTACGAAGGCGTCGGCATTTGGAGTTGATCGAGGCGGTTAAGCTTTGAAGGAGATTCATGTGTGTTACGTAGTTAGGTTTTGTGCTTATGCTTTTTCAGGAGACGTGGCACCAATAGGTTATCTTCTTAATTACTTGTAATTTGCATTTCAATTATTCTAAATTACATAACTTCTACGTATGAGATCCATTTCACGCGCGGTTTCTTGCATTGGGGTCGTATCGAAATTCCAGACAGTTTGACGTTGGTTTGGACGAATTCAGAGACAGTTAAATTTTGGGCCGATAATTGGATTTTCATTCGATTTAAAATCGAAGCTCACTATTTTGACCCACTCACAACTTTTAAAATTTCTAATGTTAGTTAAGTTAAATTTATGATATGGTTAGGAACTTATTTTTGGCTCTTTGGTATATTTAAATTGCTATTCTTGTTAATTCAAATTTATATTGAATTAAACTGTCGTTTAATTTATTATTGAATTTAAAATTATCAGTTAATTACCTGTGTATAATAATCTATTAATTGTTGATATTTATTGGTTGAATTGGATGATGATTTTTATAGATGTTTGAATTTACTATTGGATGATTGGATACTATATTTGATTTTCGAAATGCTATCACTCTGCAAGTTCCCTTAATTATTATTAGGAAAATCACTATGGGTTGAAATTATATATACCCGAACGATCTATAATTAGGGAAAATCGTTATGGGTTGAAATGATAAACCCGAGTGATTTTATGGACTTTTATATTAAGTCAGGATTGCGATTTGAAATGATGTATAACTGTAAAATTTTAAATTGCGGATTGGAATGATAAATATCCATTTCACTTGACCCTGAGGTAGAGAATTATATACGGATACCGGATTGGCTAAATAAAATGATTTTAAATCATTAATTTTGAATTTAGTTAAATGATATTTTGAAATATAATATGATTTATATAAATTGAATTATTATCGAATTTCGAGTTTTATGTTAAATTTGGAATTGTTTTAAAAGGATTGTTAAAGGAACTAAATTGAAATTTTAACGTTGAATTTGAAATATAAGTGAAATTTATCAGAATTGAGTTACTTGAATTGATTGAAATATAACTTTGAAATGTATTGAAATTTTAATAATTTAAATTGATATTTCAAACATGGACTGAAATCGATATAGAATTTAATAGTTTATTTAAAGTTTAAAATTAAAGGATTCAAAATTGGGTTTTGTTGATTTGGAAATTGAAATGGTTCAGATGTGTTGAAACAGAATAAATAGTTTAAAATTGATATTAAATTCCAATTTCATATTTTAATATAAACTGTTAAAAAGTAATATAATTTTAAAAAATTCTAATTATTAAGATTTTCAAATTAATAAACTATTTTAACCTATATTAACTATATCATATCACTTTTTCCTACTTTAAACCATTTAATTTATTTTAAAACTAATTAACCCATGTTTACCTAGTTTAAATCTAATTAATCTATTTTAATGCTATATACTCTATTTTAATTATATTTAATCTATTTTATATCTTACTATCTTAAATTAATTTAACAGTATTTTTAATCTTTAAATAAACTATTTTAGAGTATTTTAACTATTTACAACTATGTAAAACTATCAATAACTATCTAAACTACCTTTCTAAATCTCAAACTAAATTATGTGGATGTGTTTACATTTTAAATCCTCGATTTTAAAGTGAATAAGGTTAAATGGTATTATAAACTAAGTTGGGATTTAAATTACATATTTGATTTGAATATGAAGTTTTTGAAGTGAGGGTTGTAAACTATTTTGAAAGTATTATTTTTGAAAGTGAATATCAACTTCAAAAGTGATATGGTTTGTGTTAGTGTAACAACCCGATATTTTCAGCCATTCGCATTCTAACATGTCGGACATGAATTGCTCAAAATATCGCATTGTAATAAAATTTGGGGCAAATGAAATATAATCACAGAATCACAGACACAGAAATATCAGAATAACTCGTTGCGGAAATTAAAATACCATAGTAGTTCATGAAGCTACTATAACAAACTCTCAAAACATAATACATAATATCAGTCTGAAAACATATACAATAGAAATCTCAAATACATAGAAGTTTATAAATACCAGAGCTGAAATACAACAACTGAAATTGAAAAGGATTAGATACCTAGATAAGTAGAATCTCCAACGATTCCTAGCTCCAAAAAAAGAAATCCAAAGCTAAGCTGTAAGTACTCAGGCTGACCCAAGCGTAAAGTAAAACACAAAACACTCGAGTCAGGACATATATACTTATATAATGTAAACCAACTCAAGTGAACTGTAGTAGTAATGCACTATAACTTAAAGTATGCTTAGGATCGCCCATCCTCTAAGGATCAGTTAAACCATAAATTAAATACGTCCCGTCGTTAAAATTTCAAAATAGTAATTTATACTTCAAAATCAAATATCATTTCAAAATTCAATATTATTCAAAAATCCTTTTCAAAATATCAAAATAACATATCTTTTCAAAACCACATTCTTTTTTAGTTAAAATACCATTTCAACACAAATTTCAAAATAGTTTATATTTCAAAACAAATTACTTCATTTTAAAATCATTAAAATGAAGTTATTATATTTAATAATTAAATTATTAAATTTTCAAAATTTAAAATTTTCAAAGTTCATTTATTTACTGAAATTTATGAAAACAATGAAAATTCAACTTTCGCAGCATTTAGAAAATGCTACGGAAAGTTACTTTTAAAACAATTCAATTTAACAAAAGACAGCATTTAAAAAAATGCTGTAATAGGGTTAGTTTATTTCAAATAAAACCTTAGTTAATTTCAGCAACTACAGCACTTACAAAGTGCTATAATAGCCCTTAATTCAATTTAGCCACATTGTTCATTTCTATCAGCTACAACATTTACAAATGCTGTAATATCCATTACATTAGAAATAATAACATTTCAAAAATGCTGTTAATTAAATTCCAAATATTCAATATAATTTCACAGACAATTAAATTTTTATTTAAACCATTTTAAACTTACAAAATCTTATATTTTCACTTTTAAAACAATCATTTAAATACTCTTATATTTATGATTTTATAAAGTTACATTTCATTCAAAAAAATCAATATTTAATAATAATTCACATATTAAATTCAAACATTCAATTTCAGTTCTTACAATTAAAGTTTTTAACTTAACATTTAGGTTTAAATTTTCAAATATAACTTATTTTTCATCTTATTTACTTAACTTAAAATTCACTTTTAAACAAAATTCACAAATTTCCAAATTAAGTTATATTTCAAAATTCAACTTAAATATTCATTTATCTCAGCTTTTAGTTTATTCAAACATCATTAATACTTTATGAAAATCATTTAAATTCATTTAAATTCAAATTTAAATCTATTTATCATATTTCCTACTTAATTTAAATTCCATTTGTAACCAAATCATAATTTCCAAAATAACTTATATTTCAAATTTCTAACTTTACCATTAATTTATTTCACTTATAAATTTTTAGAAAATCAATAATGCTTTATAAAATCATTTTTAATTAAGTTTAAATCAAAATAATATAATATTTATATTTCTAATTTTTTTTTTAAATTTTAGAAAAATATATTTAACCACGAGTCTGTATATCATTTTCTAATGTAGGTAAAGTGATACGGATAATATATCATTTCAATCCGTAATTTATAATGAAAAATCTGGGTCTGATCATTTCAAACCCACAATCCCAAGTAAATGAAATAAATAAAAATCGCTTAGGCCAATCATTTCAGCCCATAACGATTTTTCTCTATTCTAAAGTCGGTTTGGGTATGTATCATTTCAACCCACAGTGATTCCAATCTAAAGGGAACTTGCAGTGTGATAAACTGATATAAATAACATAATAGCATAATACGACAGAAGTGTTTGTACCAAAATTGGGCACAACACTCTTTGGATGTTTTTGAAGAGATAAAAGTGAAGAATGTAAATTGAAAATGAGGATTGCCTAACAAGAATGTAAATGCGTAGACAAGCGATTTGTAGTGGTTTAGCGTGTTGCCTACGTCATCTGTGAAGGTTTTGTGGCTATATTGATTATCTTTCAATAATTACAAGCGAGTACAGCGAATAACCAATGAAATATAACTGGAAAATCGAACTCAACAGTAAAAGCAAGGTGCAAGTCTTGATCTGGCAGGGTCTGGGTGCTTGAGAATCAAAAGATCCTTCTTCTGTAGCCTCTGGGGCTCTATTTATAGGCGTAGGAGGCTGAGATTTTGCTCAAACTTCGGGAGACTCATTCTGGCACGTGAGTGGGCCCACGCGACCAATCTCAGAAAGTTTCGACTCAATCTGCGATCGATACGAATTCATTTCGTACCGAGCAAGAATATGTCCAATCGAGCTGAAATTTGGCAGAGACATTCCTTATTGTGTACACAAGCTCCTGTGAAAATTTCATTGCATTTGGATCAGAGGATTAGGAGAAATAGTCGATACGAAGTGGACCTTTTCGGTGGCTGCTTGGTTCGAATCCATCACTTCGAAACGATCCCTTCGACTCGATCACCTCACGTGGCCTCGTGATGATGTGGCACGCTTACTTCGCCTTGATCCGGTCTTTACTCTGAGTTGACCGCATCGACTCCATAAATTTCGCCTTGTTCGTATCGAGGGATGACACGTCACCCAGGTTTGTTGACTTAATGGATTCAAATAAGGCCTCGCTCTTGGATTCGAACAGTAGTCATCGATGGACACGAACTATTGATGGTCGTTGGTTACGAACAAGCCTTTCCTTGATGGATACGAACCACGTAGCTTCTCAATGGATACGAAGCCAATCGATGCTAACTGGAGCCTTTTGATGGATACGAAGTAAGGTTACCTGATGGATACGAACAGCAGCTGCCTGATGGATACGAAGAGAAGCTTCTACAATGGATGCGAAGCAGACACTGGCCAATCGTTACGAGGCACAACACCTGTTGGTGGATACGAAGTCCATCGATACGAATTCGATGGATTCGAACACTGCCCACCTGATCGATACAAACTGCTACTAACTAATCGATGCGAACATGATCGATACGAACCGAGCGCACTCTTGATGGATACGAAATCAACCATAGTGATGGATATGAAGGTTGGACCGTTTCCTCTATATTGAACCGATCATAACATGAGCATATGGACTCGGATAAACTTCAAATTTGGAATGCTGGCCTTCATGGCTTTTCTTGTCATGTCCTATCAATTGTAGCCTTATCCAGGCTCGGACAAAATTCATCGACGTCCATAGCGAAACAACATGTAACCAACTTTTGAGATGAACTGTCTTTAGTTTCCAGTCAGTTTTTGGGTGTCACGGCCTTATCAAAAGGCGGGATAACATTTGCCCCCCAAAGTACGTCTTGTGGAAATAAGACGTGCTTTGAAAAGCTGCAGTTTCTCTCTGAACAATCATCGTATTTTTCGTTGAAAGTTGTGCTCTGTATTGCTGTAACTGGCTGCTTTGTGATAATGATTAGCTGTTTGTCGTCGTAATCGTAATGAAATGAGTATTCGATCCCTGTGAATGTTGAAAATTGAATATTAGTCCGACATATATGCATATACGTTAACTTCACTCTCGTTAACGTTGCATGCTCACGAGTCGTTGTCAGTTTAGCTTTTTTTGTTTTATATCGAATTCCGTGTCGAACCTCTTCTGAACTGGCGTGAAATTCGAGTTGCAACAACACTTGATGGTTGTTCTTGATTATCCTCCTATATCGATCCTCTCCAGAATCGATGTAAAAGGTTGAAAAGTAGTTATTCATATCGATGTGAGTCGAATTGATGGATACGAAATGTTCATTCGTACCGATGGTCACAAACTGCGGTTGACCCTACTTCGCATCGATGATCTCCGATGAATACGAAATGATCATTCGTATCGATGGGTATGTTGGATACGAAAACAACGTTCGTACCGATAAACTATTACTGTTGTGAGCTGATGGCTATAAAATAGACACTTCGAATCGATGAGGTCCGGTGGTAACTTCGCCTCGATGAAGGCAAAGTCCGATGGATTCGGAAGGAGCATTCGCATCGATCCATTGTTTGACCGGTTGCAACCGGTCACGTTGACAGGGAGGCGAAACGACCGAGTCTTCTCCTAGTCTCCATATAAATACCTGGGACTTAGCCATTTTCTACTTTTTACTTTTCACTGTTGCTTTCTGTATTTAACTTCGTATCGATAAATAGACCGAGAGAAAGAACTGCGCTTGCCTTCGAATCGAACCAAACCTTCGATCCTTTGAACATAATCATTAAAATCAGGTAATTAATGGATAGAATCATGTTAAGAACGATGAACCACGAAATCTCAGCCATCCTTCTAGCTTTTACGACCGGTTTGGATGAATTTGAGATCCGAACGAGTTAGAGCAAGATTGTGGATGGAGCACAGCCATGTGGTTGAGGCCCTTTGGAGAAGAAGGAGGTGCGGAGGAATCACTTTAGCTCCGTTTCGCATCGATTTGGAATGGGAGTATTCGAATCGATCTAGATAGTATGATTTCGTATCTGTACGAAGACGAGAGCGGCGATTGATGCGAAGCCACTGTTTTTAGATCGATGCGAGATCTGCAGACCTGATCTATGCGAAATGGTTTGCTCCCGATCGATATGAAACATATCGATTCGAACCCGATCGATACCGAACGTACCAAGTCGACCCTGATCGATTCGAAACACATCGAGCCGAACCTGATCGATACGAATGTATCGATTCAAACGCGATCGATTCGAAATGTGAGGCCCCTTTGACTCGATACGAACACGAACCACGGCGACCAATTCCAATCTAAAATTCAATGAACTTAGGGAATTTTTGCACACTCGAACACTTGACTCCGACGAGCTTCTGCCTTGCATGATTGAACTTGACCGCAGAACTGCATATTGGACAACCTTTCGAAGCTCGTCGATGGAACCGTAACTTAACAAAAATATGACGAACTTTAACTTGAATCGATCGCTAGCATCTGGATGGCACGGCTGTGACGGTCAGCGATGATGGTCATTTCCGGTCTGATTTTCAAAGTTTTGTCGATCACAAATTTCAGTTTATTCCGTAGAATTTGCTCAAGTAATGCACAGCACTGCACAGCACTGCACTGCGCAACACGTTCATATACTTTACACTAGGAATGTACGGGTTCTTTATCGTCTAATGATGATTTCTCGTGAGTTGGCTAGTTATGGAACCATCAAGTTTGCAGCAGCAAGAAATTCAAAGTATAATTCCACCCAAACTCGACATTCCGGACATTGAGGACGAAGTCGTCGGTCCAGCTACGGACGAATTTCCCGATGCATCTTTCATTTCCAGTCCGTTAGACTCCGTCTCATCCAACACTTTTAAAGATATGCTAGGGAGAATATGCTTAAGGCACGGCTTGTCAGTAGACTATGTTCTATTGCCAGGACCAAACGATTGACCGCACAATCCCCCGAAAGGATATACCGCATTCAACCGTCATGCGTGTGCAGTCGGGACGCTTCCTCCGTCAGCTACACCCGAATGGATACGCTTTGCTCAATAGCTTGTTCATCGTCTTCATGGAGTACCTTCATCGCCCGCTGCTTCTGACCGACATTAGATACTTATTCAAATTCAAAAGTCGGACATATAGCCCATCTTTTACGTTCCTGGAGGCAGTACGGAACTGTCAAGTGGTCACTGGGTCCTGGACTAGGCTAAGCTACTTCAAGACGGAGTGGTTTTACGTTAGATGCCCCCCAGGGTTCTCCAGGCGATGGTTATTCAGACGTGAGTATAGTTAAGTTCTCGAAAAATTATTAAGACGATTGCAGCCAAAGTGAAACTCATATATCTTCCTTTTTACAGCGATCATTCAACGTCCCGAAGGTAAACGCTTCCAAGAGATAGTTCGGGTTCTCTAAGAGGTTCCAAGCGAAGAGAGAAACATCGATTTGCTCTTGAAAGATAGAAATCTCAGGATTCTTCGGTTGATTGAGTGGAAGCAGAGTATAAGGCTTAAGGGTGTACTAAGGACCGTTTCGAAAAATGAGCCAAACGCAAGAAACCCAATGTTGTTATAGTTGAAGAGGCTGATTCTGAGAGAACTCATACTGATTATGAGCCTTTGGCCGGGCCCGTGGACGTGGCCCAGGATGTTGGAGAGTAGAGAAAAGACAAGGCAGCCGTTTTAAGCCATCTAAAAAGGGGAGATGGAAAACTGTTGTCACGTCCCGGCCCGCCTTCGGAATCAGAATCTCATAGATGTCTCCCTTAAGAACAAAAAGTCTTTGCGAAGGCCTCGCCGATCTTCCAATTCCAAACAATGTGTCCTTCTCACATGATGCCGGGTTGAATGAATTCCAACATACATTAGAATTGAGCGAGCCTTTTCCTATTAGCGTGGTCGACACTTCCGGTTGGTCGGGGGGATGCACATACATATACACTTCACGGCATTGCACAACTTTTTGACCGTAAGCCATCTGTTTCGAAAAGTCACCGACTCTACTTTTATTTTGCTTTGTAGGTACTATGTCAGGATGAGGTTCAATGTTGGGAAGTCTTCGACAGGCCCGTAGATCCTCTACATACCATAAGTCGCATAGAAGGGACGGGGACAGAAATCATGACCGTGGATACTCCGGATACTCCAGCCAAGAGAGACATGATAGAGATAAGGATTACAGGCGTCGATCTCGATCTCGTACTCCTCCTCCCAGAAATCCTGTACAACCTCCCGTTTATGTCTCTCATCCCTCTGAATCCTCGCGGTACAAGTCGGCTTCCCATTCTTCCAGGTTTGAGTACCATCATCCTAGAACCGAGGCAATGACCACCGTAGTTGCAGAACAGGCCACTACAGAAATTTTAGGGGAAGGAGCGACCAGGCTTGCTCAGTTAAAGAAGGATTTTCCGAACATCTATTTCGATAACTACGTTTTTCCTTCACATTTAAAAAGAATTCTAGCGGAAGCTGAGCAGATGGTGCATGATTATGTACATGACTTCTATGCCCAATACAAAACGTGGGCTAAAGCGGCTGAGAAAGCATCATCATTAGCCTTTGAGCGAGCAGCTACCATTGAGAAACTACCAACCGAGCTAGCTCAAAAAGGACCGTATTATACAATTGCTAAACACCGAAGCCGAGTCATCTCGAAAATCTAAAATGGAGGCCATGAAAAAGGTGGATGAGGCCAACCTGGCTATGGAGAAGATGAGGCAGTCTCACTATGCCATGGTGGAGGACATGGGCCACCGGAATACCACCGTTGTCGGTGAGCGGGATGCGGCTCTTAAGGAACTTAACGAGCTCAAAGCCAAATTCGCTGAAATCGCTAAGGATAGGGATAATGCGAACAACGTGGCCCAGGAAGCATGCGAACAGGGCGTAGTGCTCCGGACCGAGCGAGACGCGGCGGTGGCTAAAGTACAAGTGGTCGAAGTCGAAGTTGATAGGAAAATTCAGAGGCCGAGTCAAGGCTGGAGGCTGATATTGAAGACCTCCTTATCATTTACAATACCAATGTGTTGAAGCATAGAAATCTCGCCTGGCTCGAAAATTACTCGGTACACCTCCATAGTGCTTGGGGCCAGTTGATTGAGGAGGAGAAAACAACACGCCCAAGTGAATCGATTGATGAATTTGAGCTCGAAAATCGGCTGCTGACCGAGGTTGAAAGAAAGATCCTTCATGACCCTATAATTTCTCATGAGAAGGAGATGGTTGGCGCCCGGCATCAGGAGGCTGAGGAAGGTTCAGGTGTTGAGGACCAGGCTACATTTCTTGAGATTACCGCTCCACCTCCGCTAGGGCCTGTATCAGCGGTTAAATCACAGTCTATCCCAGCTTATAACCCGTAACAATCGCAGTTATCTCCTATCCGGGAGCGCGTTTCTAAAGTCGTCCAGCCATCAGTAAGCCAAATTGAGGAAGGTATTTTGGACATATCTCAAGTGTGTTCTAAATAGAGAGTTTGTTTCGAAGCGATTACAAACAACTCCTTTTCATCTTTGTTCAGTGACTGGAATTACGCCGACTTCTGCGATTCAAGAGTCACGTCAAGGGCAGGAGGTCATTACTACCGAAACAACTATTATAAGAATGACAGTGCCAACTGAAATAACACAGGGGAGCTCACTATCTTTTGATGAGCAAATGATGAGCAAGCTTCTTGACCGACATGGTGACCCCTTCGCAGACTTGTCGTTCATCATTAGCGGACTTCCGCTAGACTCCAGTTCTTCAATGTAGACTATATCAGCCCTCAGCCAGGCCAAGAAATCTTGGCCGAGATTAACGCTTAATTAGAGGCTGCGGGGCGAAGCGGTAATGCTGGAAGTGGTAGGGCGGTGCATAGCCCGTCACCTTTAAGGATGATATCATCGGGTGGTACTGTTGTTGATACCCGGGTGTCTATCCCATCTTCCGTTGCAGATCCAGTCCCTCCAACTCTCTCGGCGGGAAGTATACATCTAGAATCAAGCTCAGAAGAGGACGATGACATCATGCCCCCAGCTGGAGAGCAACCACCGGAGGGGAAAAATTCAAAACGAAAGGTTTCTAGTGAGTCCGAGGGTTCTCCGCTGAAAAGGAGGCCGTGGAAAAAGAAATAGATTGGCAACTTAAGCAAATTTTTGATAGGTAGGAACTTGTTTTCGTTTCCCATTAGTAGGCCGTGCATAGATGCAGGTTCGGCCCCTGCCAGTAGGAATTTTTTCGAAGAACTTGTATATAAGTTCTTGTTTTCGGTTATTCGAAATAAAATTCAGCTTTCTTCATTTCAACTGTTTTTCCTGGCTTGCTTACTTGAGTGTTGTAATGATTGGCTCATGACCGCACCTACTACAAATCTTAAGCACACGTTCGTGCTCTGGGGACTTAGGATAATTTGTAAGCGATAATTTGGTTCACGCTTTGGGAATCCAATAATTATCAATGTATATGGCATAGTCCACTCTCCAGGAACCTTTGAATCGATACTCATACTCCAATTTGCACTCTGGGAATCTGGAGTTAGTGTTTATACTCCGGTTCGCACTTGGGGAACCTAGAGTTGATGTTTACACTCCAATTCGCACTCTGGGAATTTGGAGTTAATATTTATACTTCGGTCCGCACTCCGGGAACCTAGAGTTGATGTTTATACTCCAATTCGCACTCTAGGAATTCAGAGTTAATGTTTATACTCCGGTTCGCACTCCGGGAACCTATAGTTAGCCGACAAATGGGTGGTCACATTTGTTTGGGCGTTAGGATTACGTTCACACTCTAGGAACGAAGGATTTGATTGGGATTATGGATGGTCGAGTCACATCCACCCCATATTAACAAGTGAGGTCGTTAGATGGATAGATCCACCTTCCTCGAACTTGGTTATGATATGGTCGAAGTCGTTAGGTGGACGGATCCGCTCTCTTTGAGACCATATTTGTGAGTTCATACTTTAACTCGCACTCTTGGAGTTTAAAGTTGGTTAAAGGATTGTCGTGTATCAATCCCTCTTTTATCTTTAGTGTATTGACTTGCCCCCGAGATCGGGTTTCACTTAGCGAGTGATTGGTCGTGTCACAGTCACTGCCTATTTGAATAAATCCCACCGTACAATGGAACTCAGCTCTTTGTGCATCGTGACGTTGAATGTCATATTCAATAAATCGCAGCTCTGGCTCGAAGAGATGGCATTTTATTGCTGAAATGAAAAAATATAGAAAAGTCAGTTGCCTTATTACAAATTCAAATTTCGAAATGCAAGAATAAAATGCAAAGGAAGAAATAGACTAAAATAAATAAAGCGTGTCATGTGTAATAGCGACGGAGACTCTCACTATTCCTGGCTCTCGGCAGAGTAAGACCATCAACGGTCGATAACTTGAACGTGCCATCTTCGAGCTTTCATGAAATCACATATGGTTCTTCCCAATTTGGTTTCATGTGCGAAGGAACATGATAGATTCTCTTGAGTACGAGGTTGTCGAGTTCAAGGGTTCGTGGTCGGACCTTGGCATTGTATATTCGGGCGACCCGACTCCGATATGCGGCTACCCTCAATCAGCCTCTTCACGCTTCTCATTGAGTAGGTCCAAAGATTCAGAAAGTAGTATGGCATTCGTTTTCGGATCATAGTATGTCACACGATGAGAAGGCACTTCCATTTCGATTGGAATAACACCTTCCGAGCCATAAGGTAGAAAATGGAGTGTGTTCGGTCGCAGTCTTGTGGGTTGTTCGGTAAGCCCATAATTCCATAGGGAGTTCATCAGCCCATTTGCCCCCGGCCTTTTCCAGTCGTTTCTTCAGAATAGATTTGATAACTTTATTAACAGCTTCGACTTGACCATTCGCTTGAGGGTGTGCTACTGTAGAGAATTTCTTATGGATATGGAATCGTTGACAGAAATTCTTGAATTCAACGCTGTCGAATTGGGCTCCGTTATCGGTGATAATAGTGTGCGAGAGACCAAACCGGAAGATAATGTTGCGGACTACGAAGTTGATTACTTTCTTCGTCGTGATTGTTGCAAGAGGTTTAGATTCAGCCCATTTGGTGAAGTAATCAACTGCGACGATGGTGTACTTTGCGCCACCTTTGGCTACAGGCAATGCACCAATTATATCAATGCCCCATACTGCAAACGGCCACGGATTAACCATTTGGGTTATCTCACTAGGTGGGGCTCTAGGAATCCGAGCATGTTTCTGGCATTTATCACATTTTTTGACGTAGCCCGCTGCGTCACGATTAACAGTAGGCCAATAATATCCATATCAGAGTACTTTCTTGGCAAGTGCTTGCCCCCCAGTGTGATCGCCATATTCTCCTTCATGTACATCGTGTAACACTCATTTGATCTCGTCGTGCGCGATGCACCGGAGGAGAGGAATAGAATACCCTCTTCTATACATAACTCCGTTTTGAATGATAAACCGCGAGGCTTTTTGAAGAATCTGTCTTTTTTCGCTCCTACGCTCAGGCAGTATTCCATGCTCAATATAGTTTCGATAAGGGGTCATCCATGACTCCCTACTGGAAGTAGCCTCAAATGTGAAATCAGTCTCCATTTGATCGATGCTCGGAGAGGATAGGGTTTCAACGGGAACGAGCCCCAACTGCTGAGCTTCGCCCGTACTTGCTAACTTTGCCAACGAATCGGCTTTCAGATTATGTTCTCGGGGTATGTAGCAAATGACATAGTAATCAAACTGATCAAGTATCTCCTGGACTCGAGCTAGATAAGCAGCTAGTCTTTGATCCTTGGCCTCATATTCACCCCGGACCTGGCATACGACTAATTGGGAGTCACAGTAAATCTCAACAGCGATAATTCTCAAATCACGGGCTAGCGTCAACCCTGCAAGTAAAGCATCATATTCGACTTCATGGCCGGGTGCGTGGAACTAGAACTTTAAAGCATAGCATATGGATCGGCCCTTGGAGGTTTCGAGCACTACCCCAGCACCCGAGCACCGATCTTTGGATGCACCGTCGATGTATAGCTTCCAGATGTAGTCGAGAGATTTTCTAGTCTCAGGCAAGTCTTCAGGAATAGTGAATTCGGCAATAAAATCTGCTAGGACTTGACCGTGAATGGCCCTTCTCGGAGTATAAGCGATGTCGAATTGACTCAGTTCGATGTTCAATTTGAGTGACCTACCAGACGTCTCAGGCCGCGTGAGGACCTGTCGTAACGGCTGATCGGTGTACACAGTGATGGGATGTGCTTGGAAATATGGACGGAGCTTTCTCGAGGCAATGACTAAACAATAGGCTAGTTTTTCCAGCTTAGGATAATTCCTCTCAGCTCCGGTGAGTCGTTTGCTAACATAATAGACTGGTTTCTGCACTCGGTCTTCCTTCCGAACAAGGGCAGCGCTGATCGCATTCTCTAATACCGTCAGATAAAGATACAACTGCTCGTGGTTGATAGGATTTGAAAGAATCGGCGATGTGGAAAGATGTTGAACC
The DNA here is from genome assembly GCA_030765085.1 of Allium cepa. NCBI lineage: Eukaryota > Viridiplantae > Streptophyta > Magnoliopsida > Asparagales > Amaryllidaceae > Allium > Allium cepa. The sequence continues at coordinate 905,449,397 of CM060938.1, read as the reverse complement.
AATGATTGGAATGCACCCTCGCATTCCGCAGTCCATTCGAACTTCCTCTTTCCCTTTCGGATCAGATCGAAGAAGGGGATGCATTAATCAATGGACTTAGATATGAACCTGCTTAACGCTGCTACCTTTCTGTTGAGACTCTGGACTTCTTTATAGTTCTCGGAGTTTGCAAGTTTCTGATAGCCCAGATCTTTCCGGGGTTGGCTTCTATCCCTCGGGCATTGACGATGAACCCAAGGAACTTTCCGGATGCAACTCCAAAATGACACTTTAGCGGATTGAGCTTCATTCCGTATTTCCGAAGGATATTGAACATTGACGCCAAGTCTCTAATGTGGTCGGTGGAGTATCGTGATTTCACCAACATGTCGTCTACATAAACCTTCATGGTCTTCCCGATCTGGCCAGCAAACATCCGGTTAACCAAGCGTTGGAAAGTTGCTCCGGCATTCTTTAATCCGAAGGGCATGACTTTGTAACAGTATAGTCCCAGATCGGTTACGAAGCTTCCATGCTCTTGGTCGGGCACATGCATGGGTATCTGATTGTAGCCTGAGTAAGCATCCATGAAATATAGTAATTCATGTCCAGCCGTTGAATCCACAAGTTGATCAATTCGGGGAAGTAGAAAGCTGTCTTTCGGACAGGCTTTGTTTAAGTCAGAATAATCGATACACGTTCTCCATTTCCCATTTGGTTTTCGGACAAGTACGGGGTTGGATACTATGACGACCGCCCATGACTCCTGCACTAAACAAGGAAATAGTACGCTGTAAAGTGTGCCAGGCCGCCATGGACGATCATCATAGTAGGATAAAAAGATAAACTCTATCGTATTACTCACAGCGCATGGATAAAGTACAATAGAAAAGTATACATAGTGAAGCTCATAGAACAGAATCTCATCATATAAACTCATAATAGTTTCATACAAACATCTGAATAGTCAATACATCAAGCCTCACTACATAACACTCAGAGTAACAAACAGCGGAACATCCAGTACATAAAGTAAGAAAACAATATGCAAAAGCCTCCAGCTCATCTTCGTCATCAACAGCGTTGGTAACCAAGGACAGCACCTGTCACCTGCTACCTAGTCTGCCCATCCCAAAATGGATGAACAGCCCAAGGTAATAAGAGTTGAACATAAAACCTTGAGTCAGACAAAAGTCCTAATGAGCAGTAAATCAACTATCAAACATACCAAAAGAGCATAAAGGATAAAAAGGAATAGGAACCCAACCATCCCACTCCACCTCTTTCTACAGTGAAAGCCCCCAGACACACTAAGCAGAACAAACATAGCAAAGCAGACAATTAAAGTAAAGCAGTTATCACTTGAGTCAAGGTCGGTGTTTTCCAAGTACAAACCCCCAAGGCCTAAACCAAGATCAAATAAGCAACCCCAAAACAACGCTCTTGAGACCGAGTGACGGTACAACCAAAGCATCCAAACATCCATGACTCTGGCTATCACTGTTATCATTGCCTCGATATCACCGTTAATTGAATGACCGGCTCATTCTTTCATCCGTCCGTCAAGGGCTAATGGTAACCCCGGTTCTAGACATAACTCCGCACGTCGTCACAGCCCGTTCCTAGGACTATCGAAAGCACGTCGTCGCAGCCCGTGCCTAGGATTGCCCAGAGTACTTAGCACGTCGTCGCTGCCCATGCCTGGGATTATCGCATCTACCCAGCGTACTCTTTCTTTGAGCATGCTAGAACCTTCAATAACGATGAGATCTCAGCCTCCTAGTCATCCTCCTCGACAACTATTCTCACTCTAGCTCAAGCGCCTCTCGAGCCATCCATTATCAACAAACTCGAACCATATCACCGAGTTAACAACATGCTTGGGATGATCTCGTCTTGATTAAACCAAGGCTATCTCACATCATGCTTTGCTTCATCTCATCATAGCAAAGTATCATCTCAACATTTTGCTTTGCCTCATCACATCATAGCAAAGTTCCATCTCGACATCATCACCGAATCTATCCATATGAGCTTTATCATCCGCTTCATATGCCACAGCAGCCTTCCTTATTCAAGAGCCTTTCCACTTAGCTCTTGAATTATCTTCGACCAACTTGTCCAAATTCAACCATCAATCAACTAACTCATAATAATCAATCAAATCAATCATTGATCCAAATAATAAATCATTCAAACAAGATCTAAATAAACGATTATAACTATAATGGCAATTTAGTAAATAAAGAGTCCAAATCTAACAAGCATGAATTCTAAGTATTATCTTGATGAATGAACTATCATAGGTTAACATCTAGTAAAATGGATATCAAAACTTTATGAACAATGGATCTACATGAAGACTTAAGGAAAATGCAAGAAATCACTATCTTTAACATACAAACAAACCACCGATCCAATATACTCCTTTGGGTCCGTGTGAGAGATAACTATCACTCACCAAATCACCTAAACACCTCAAAAGATATCAACTTCAGATCTGGACAGCGAAGAACTAAGCTTGATCCGACAAGATTCCGCTTCAAACGGTGAAATCTCTCTTCAATGGATGGAGATCTTCAACTTTGGCTCTTGGATCTTCGATTTGATCTTCGATTTGGATGGAAGGAATCACTATATTAGAGAGGAGAAAAGAAGTGAAGAAGTGTTGTAGTCGAGCTCTAAAAATGGCAGCACTTCGTCGCTTCAAAATCCGGTACCAAAAAGTGAAGATATGGACGTATATTTATAGGCTGAAACCTTAGGTCGTCCGCCCCCTTAGGTCGTCCACGACCTAACTATCCCAACCTACGACCTAACGAATCCACGGTCTACGACCTAAAACACGCGCGACCTAACGCTAATACCTTCCTGCGACCTAACGACTCAACAACACGCAACTTAAAACACAAGCCGACCTAAAAACCTAACTATGTAGCCGACCTAACGACCCAACAGCTTAGGCACTCACGCGACCTAACACTCAACGCAACTGCGCGACCTAATGGCTTAACACTTACATGGCATACGACTTAGCAAATGCCGCGACCTAACAGATATACGACCTAAGCCATAACACACGTGCGCGACCTAACTATACACGGCATAGTGACCTACCAATAAAGTCTTCTGGACGACCTAACATATAGCAACCTGATATAGGTCGCTTATGACCTAACTACACCATAGGTCGCTCACGACCTAGACTTCAACAACTTATTCTAATTCCTTAAGTCGCTAACTCGTAAGTCGCTGACTTCTCTTAGGTCGCTAATCACCTTAGGTCAGTCTAAACCCTTAAGTCGCTAATCCATAACTCGTTAACCCGTGGCCTTCTAACCCGCTAGCCACTAACTCGCTTCACCCTCTTAGGTCGCTTACTCCACTAAGTCGCTAACATCTATAGGTCGGTCAAACTCTATAGGTCGCTCAATACTATAGGTCATTACTTCTATAGGTCGCTCCACTCGACCTAACTTTCACACGAGCTAATCCCCTTAGTTGTTCTATCTCCTTAACTCGCTCCAACTCCTTAGGTCGTGAGCTTCCCCTAACTTGCTCACCTTCCTTAAGTCGCCCACTATCCTTAAGTCGTTCCACCGTCCTAACTTTCACACGAGCTAACTCTGGATGGCTCATTCCTATAGGTCGGTCATTAACTTAAGTCGCTCACGAGCTAACACCGGACGACATAAGCTTCTATACGACTTATCAACTTCATGACCTAAGGCATACAATTTACAATATTTCGATCCGTAGAAATACGGGTCGTTACATTCTCTCCCCCTTAGGAATTTCGTCCTCGAAATTCCAAACAACAAGAGCAACCAAAGACTATTCTGCATGCTTACCATCCATAGCAATTAACAAACCATGCATCCAATTACTAGCCTAGCATGTAGAATTCTAAGACTAGAATAAGTTACAAATTCATGAGATGTCACGACACCTTAGGGCCATACCTCGAAGAGTTCAGGATGAGCTGCTTTCATCCTATCTTCCTCCTCCCATGTACAGTCGTTAACATCATCACTCCATTGTATCTTGAGCAACGTAATCATCTTCCTCCTAAGCTGTTTCATGTCGGTTTCAACAACACGAAGCGGCTTACGAGGTCTCGTGGCAACCGGATCAACCTCTAAATCTTCACAGCTATCAGCAGAAACCACTGTACTCGAGTCGTGCACATACTTCCGTAGATACGATATATGAAAAACATTGTGCACGCTCGACATCTTTTCTGGTAACTCCAACTTATAAGCGAGCTTTCCAATTCGCTCGATAATCGGGAATGGTCCAACAAATCTCGAAGTCAACTATCCTTTCTTCTCGAATCGAATAACATTCCTTAGAGGAGAAATCTTCACAAAAACCATATTCCCTACGTCGAATTCCAAATCCTTACGACGCTTATCGGCATAACTTTTCTGACGGTCTTGGGCTGCCTTCATTCGTTGCCGAATGATCTCTATACAATCCGAAGTCTGTCGAATCATCTCTGGCCCAAGTATCAACTTTTCTCTAGTTTCTAACCAACATGTCGGAGAGTTACACAGTCTTCCATACAGTGCCTCATATGGTGCCATACCAATACTTGACTGGTAACTGTAATTATACGCAAATTCCACCAAATGAAGATGATCTTCCCATAATCCTCCGAAATCCAAAACACATGCTTTGAGGAGATCTTCCAAAACTCGATTGACTCTCTCGGTCTGACCGTCTATTTGAGGGTGATAAGCTGTACTCAAACACAACTCGGTTCCCAAAACATCCTGGAAGCTCTTCCAAAATCCACTAGTGAACAATGGATCTCGATCGCTCACTATACTCTTCGGAATACCATGGAATCGAACTATCCACTTAACATACAACTGAGCCAATTTCTATTCACTACTAGTTGATCGAACAGGAATGAATCTTGCACTCTTAGTCAAACGATCTATGATTACCCATATCCCTTCATTTCCTGCTCTGGTTCTAGGTAGTCCATCAATAAAATCCATCGATATTTGCTCCCACTTCCATGTAGGAACTTCTAATGGCTGAAGCAATCCACTTGGCTTCTTCTGTTCGGCTTTTACCAACTGGAAATTCATGCATTTGGAAATAAAATTTCCAACATCCTTCTTCATACCTTCCCAGTAATAGGTTCTCTTCATATCCCGATACATCTTATTTCCACCTGGATGAAATGTCAGCTTCGAGTGATGACTTTCCTTAAGAACTTCATCTCTCAATCCATCTATTGTCGGGAACTACTAGTCGTCCTTGTTTCCGAAGCCAACCCTCTCGATTGACCTCGAATCCTTTATCCTTTTCTGGATCCAATCCAGATTCCAAATCTCGGATAATCTTAACAAGCTTATCGTCTCGCTTTTGGCTCTCACCAATTCTTTCCACTAGAGTAGGTCTTATCGATAAGTTTGCTAACATCTCAGGTTCCAATTCACATCTAGGCCTGAAGTCAAATCCAGCCAAATACTCGAGACTCTTCCATTCCGAAAACATGGCTCCCAATTCTGCATGTCTTCGACTTAACGCATCTGCCACTGCGTTACCTTTTCCCGGAGTATAGGCTATACCAAAATCATATGATGCTAAAAACTCTAGCCATCGTTGTTGTTGGAGATTCAAATCCTTTTTGGAAAACAGATACTTCAATGACTTATGATCCGTAAACAACTCAAATCGAACTCCCAACAGATAATGTCTCCACATCTTCAGAGCAAAAACAATCGCCGCCAACTCCAAATCATGAGTCGGATAATTCCTTTCATGCGGCTTCAGTTGTCAACTTGCATACGCAACTACTTTATCCTTTTGCATCAGTACTGCTCCAAGTCCGGTACCACATGCATCGGTGTAAACCACCATCTCATCATTCCCACTTGGAATAGTCAAAACAGGAGCACTTGTCAGTCGCTCTTTCAGGATTCCGAAAGCTTGCTCACACTTAGCATCCCATCTGAATACTTGATTCTTTTTAGTCAATCTTGTTAATGGTGCAGCTATCTTGGAAAAGTCTTTGATAAACCGACGATAATATCCTGCTAATCCAAGAAAACTTCTCACATCAGATGCATTCTTAGGTCTAACACAATCCTGTACTGCTGCCACCTTGGCGGGATCAACCGCTATCCCATTTCCAGAGATAACATGTCCTAAGAACCTCACTTTACTCTTCCAGAAGTGACACTTCGAAAACTTAGCTTTTAGCTGATGTTTCCGCAAGATTTCCAAAACAATCCGCAAGTGCGTCTCGTGCTCTTCTTCAGTTCTGGAATAAATCAGAATATCATCCACGAACACAAGTACGAACCTGTTCAACTGATCTCTGAACACCCTATTCATAAGATCCACAAAATATGCTGCTGCATTGGTCAATCCAAACGGCATTACCAGCCACTCATAGAAACCAGATGGTGTCCTAAAAGCAATCTTCGGCACACTATCCTTTGCCACTCTCAACTGGTGAAATCCCGTTGCCAAATCCATCTGAGAAAACACCCTAGCTTCGTGAAGCTGATCAAACAAGTCATCTATTCTCGGCAATGGATACTTGTTCTTCTTAGTCACTTTATTCAGCTCACGATAATCCACACACAACCTCAACGATCCATCCGCTTTGGTTGCAAACACCACTGGTGCACCCCATTCAGACACACTACGCCGATTGAATCCTTTCAGAAAAAGGTCGTCAACTTGCACCTTCAACTCTTGCTGTTCCCTAGGCGCCATTCGCCTAAGAGGCATCACAACGGGTCTGGCTCCTTCAACTAGATCAATTCGAAACTCGATCTCTCTATGCGGCGGTAACCCTTTGACCTTGTCAAAGACATCCTCAAATCCATTCACAATAGGCACCAATGACAGTCCATCCCGTGGAACAACCAGCGAATACATGAAGCTCATGAAGACGCCTTCTTCATGCTTACATCGTATCACAACCTTTCGCCCCTCCACATTCTCGACTGTCACCTCCAGCCTCTTACAATCAACCCTTGCCGCATACTTCCTAAGCCAGTCCATACCCAAAATAATTCTGAACCCCGCAAAGTTCAGAACAAAAGAATCACAAACAAAAGAGCAATCATGACTTGACACAACCAGACCACGGCATATCATGCACAAACAAGACGAACCCCCAACTGGATTAGTCACAACCAATGGTCTATCAACAATTTCCGGTTCCAAACCCAACCGGCCTACAAGTTCACTACAAACAAAGGAATGCGACGCCTCAGTATCAAACAACACTCTAACTGGAACACCACAAATGGAAAGAGTACCTTGAACCACCACACTCTTTCCTTTCTCTTCGGCAGTAGGAGCTTTCGAAGACGATGGCACAGCCCCCAAAGCATAAGCTTGCACAATCTGCCTGTCCTTCCTCGGTTCTGGACAATTCCTCTTGAAATGCCCTGGTTTGTCACAGTTGTGGCACTTCGCCGGCACCTTCGGATTCTTACAATCCCTGGAGAGATGTCCCTTCTGCTGACATTTATAGCAGGTCATTTCACCCTTCGGCTTCTTGTGGCCATCCTTACCCTTCTGTTGTTGCTGCTTCCTTTTCTTGTTTCCACCCTGATGTGGTTTAGACCTTTCCTTGTTTACAGCAACAACAGATCCTCCTTTAGGAAACAAACTCTCATGCCTGTGAGCTTTCTCCACAAGCTTCTCAAATGGGTCATCCAGATGATCCACTAACTGCCTCCCAAGATAAGTGTCCAAGCCTGTCACAAACTTCTCATTCTTCTGATAGGGAGATTCAACATATGACCGAGCAAACTTGGACAAAGCTTCAAACTCAGAAACATACTCAAGAACCGATCTTCCACCTTGCTTGAGCTCCATAAATCTCTTGAACAGAACAGATTTCTGAGCTGTAGAAATGAACTTAGCTTCAAATCTAGCTTCGAATTGCTCCCAAGTAATTTCTTCCTCTGGAGTATCAATGGTGATAGAGTTCCACCAATCAGAAGCTCTCCCTTGAAGCTGTCTTGATGCAAGATTCCTCTTAGTTGCATCCTCAATTCCCAAATCACCAAAAATCCTTCTACAAGCATCTATCCACCTTTGAACTTCAATGGTTGATTCTGTCCCCGAGAAAACCTTCCCTCCAAGAGCAGTATAGTCCTTACACAACTTAGCAAAATCCACGGGTTTTGGAGCTTGAACTTGAACTCCAACACCTACTGAAGGCCCGGGAGCTGGCATCCTTCTCATGATCGAAGTCATCATAGCTTTAAATATCGCAGCATAATCAGCAGCCCCTTCAACAGCACGACCTCCCCAAGCAGCTGGTCTCCCTCTTCGACTCATTCCTAATATTTATAAGAGAATGATTAATATACCCTGAGAAACAACTGCATAAGGAATTCAAATTCTTCTAAGCTACTATATTATATATAGTAATCATCCATAAAAATACAATTACGTCTCTCATACGTAGTTAGGTCAGCGAGCGTTGGCTAAAATCGATTAACCAAAGCTCTGATACCAAATGTGACGACCGCCCACGACTCCTGCACTAAACAAGGAAATAGTACGCTGTAAAGTGTGCCGGGCCGCCATGGACGATCATCATAGTAGGATAAAAAGATAAACTCTATCGTATTACTCACAGCGCATGGATAAAGTACAATAGAAAAGTATACATAGTGAAGGTCATAGAACAGAATCTCATCATATAAACTCATAATAGTTTCATACAAACATCTAAATAGTCAATACATCAAGCCTCACTACATAACACTCAGAGTAACAAACAACGGAACATCCAGTACATAAAGTAAGAAAACAATATGCAAAAGCCTCCAGCACGTCTTCGTCATCAACAGCGTTGGTAACCAAGGACAACACCTGTCACCTGCTACCTAGTCTGCCCATCCCAAAACGGATGAACAGCCCAAGGTAATAAGAGTTGAACATAAAACCTTGAGTCAGACAAAAGTCCTAGTGAGCAGTAAATCAACTATCAAACATACCAAAAGAGCATAAAGGATAAAAAGGAATAGGAACCCAACCATCCCACTCCACCTCTTTCTACAGTGATAGCCCCCAGACACACTAAGCAGAACAAACATAGCAAAGCAGACAATTAAAGTAAAGCAGTTATCACTCGAGTCAAGGTCGGTGTTTTCCAAGTACAAACCCCCAAGGCCTAAACCAAGATCAGATAAGCAACCCCTAAACATCGCTCTTGAGACCGAGTGACGGTATAAAGCATCCAAACATCCATGACTCTGGCTATCACTATTATCATTGCCTCGATATCACCGTTAATTGAGTGACCGGCTCATTCTTTCATCCGTCCGTCAAGGGCTAATGGTAACCCCGGTTCTAGACATAACTCCGCACGTCGTCGCAGCCCGTGCCTAGGACTATTGAAAGCACGTCGTCGCAGCTCGTGCCTAGGATTGCCAAGAGTACCTAGCACTTCATCGCAGCCCGTGCCTGGGATTATCGCATCTACCCAGCGTACTCTTGCTTTGAGCATGCTAGAACCTTCAATAACGATGAGATCTCAGCCTCCTAGTCATCCTCCTCGACAACTATTCTCACTCTAGCTCAAGCGCCTCTCGAGCCATCCATTATCAACAAACTCGAACCATATCACCGAGTTAACAACATGCTTGGGATGATCTCGTCTGGATTAAACCAAGGCTATCTCACATCATGCTTTGCTTCATCGCATCATAGCAAAGTCTCATCTCAACATTTTGCTTTGCCTCATCACATCATAGCAAATTTCCATCTCGACATCATCACCAAATCTATCCATATGAGCTTTATCATCCGCTTCATATGCCACAGCAGCTTTCCTTATTCAACAGCCTTTCCGCTTAGCTCTTGAATCATCTTCGACCAACTTGTCCAAATTCAACCATCAATCAACTAACTCATAATAATCAATCAAATCAATCATTGATCCAAATAATAAATCATTCAAACAAGATCTAAATAAACGATTATAACTATAATGGCGATTTAGTAAATAAAGAGTCCAAATCTAACAAGCATGAATTCTAAATATTATCTTGATGAAGGAACAATCATAGGTTAACATCTAGTAAAATGGATATCAAAACTTTATGAACAATGGATCTACATGCAGACTTAAGGAAAATGCAAGAAATCACTATCTTTAACATACAAACAAACCACCGATCCAATATACTCCTTTGGGTCCGTGTGAGAGATAACTACCACTCACTAAATCACCTAAACACCTCAAAAGATATCAACTTCAGATCTGGACAGCGAAGAACTAAGCTTGATCCGACAAGATTCCGCTTCTAATGGTGAAATCTCTCTTCAATGGATGGAGATCTTCAACTTTGGCTCTTGGATCTTCAATTTGATCTTCGATTTGGATGGAAGGAATCACTAGATTAGAGAGGATAAAAGAAGTGAAGAAGTGTTGTAGTCAAGCACTAAAAATGGCAGCACTTCGTCGCTTCAAAATCCGGTACCAAAAAGTGAAGATATGGACGTATATTTATAGGCTGAAACCTTAGGTCGTCCGCCCCCTTAGGTCGTCCACGACCTAACTATCACAACCTACGACCTAACGAATCCACGGTCTACGACCTAAAACACGCGCGACCTAACGCTAATACCTTCCTGCGACCTAACGACTCAACAACACGCGACTTAAAACACAAGCCGACCTAAAAACCTAACTATGTAGCCGACCTAACGACCCAACAGCTTAGGCACTCATGCGACCTAACACTCAACGCAACTGCGCAACCTAATGGCTTAACACTTACACGGCTTACGACTTAGCAAATGCCGTGACCTAACAGATATACGACCTAAGCCATAACACACGTGTGCGACCTAACTATACACGGCCTAGTGACCTACCAATAAAGTCTTCTGGACGACCTAACATATAGCAACCTGATATAGGTCTCTTATGACCTAACTACACCATAGGTCGCTCACAACCTAGACTTCAACAACTTATTCTAATTCCTTAAGTCGCTCGAACGACCTAGCTTCTTTAAGTCGCTAACTCGTAAGTCGCTGACTTCTCTTAGGTCGCTAATCACCTTAGGTCAGTCTAAACCCTTAAGTCGCTAATCCATAACTCGTTAACCTGTGGCCTTCTAACCCTTTAGCCACCAACTCGCTTCACCCTCTTAGGTCGCTTACTCCATTAAGTCGCTAACATCTATAGGTCCGTCAAACTCTATAGGTCGCTCAATACTATAGGTTGTTGCTTCTATAGGTCGCTCCACTCGACCTAACTCTCACACGACCTAAACCCCTTAGTTGTTCTATCTCCTTAACTCGCTCCAACTCCTTAGGTCGCGAGCTTCCCCTAACTCGCTCACCTTCCATAAGTCACCCACTATCCTTAACTCGTTCCACCGTCCTAACTTTCACACGAGCTAACTCAGGATGGCTCATTCCTATAGGTCGGTCATTAACTTAAGTCACTCACGAGCTAACACCGGACGACTTAAGCTTCTATACGACTTATCAACTTCATGACCTAAGGCATACAATTTACAATATTTCGATCCGTAGAAATACGGGTCGTTACAGATACCCACTCCGGGCATAGAGCATCCCGGATAAACCCATTTGCTTTTAGCTTGTCAAATTCTTCTTTTAGCGCGGCAGATCTCTCTGGATCCATTCGCGCCTTTTTCGTTTGACCGAGATATACCGCGAGTCAATATTCAGGGTATGGCTCGCGATGTCCGGCGAGATTCCATACATATCAGAGTGCATCCGGGCGAACACTCCGAGATTCGGCCGGAGAAAATCAACCAATTCCTGTTGCATCTCTCGGCTCAACTGAGTCCTAACCTTCCACATTCTCGAGTCATCATCATCGTCACCATCGATTGGAACATCAATCGTCAGCTCAGCCGGGGAAGCTTGACTTTCTACAGATTCATCCTTGTTTTCATTGTCTCTAGGGTCAAGATCCCTTTGGAATTGGTTGTGGTACCCTGGTCGAGGCCCAGACACCAATTGTCAATTATCCGTAAAACAAACGCAGAGAGATTCCTCAACGCCCTTTCCTTTCTCTTTTCGCTGTGCCTCACGCAGCTCAACTACATAACAGGCTCTTCCAGCAGCCTGATCTCCCTAAATGACTCCAATCCCACGATCAGTGGGGAATTTCAAAGTTAAACACCATGGGGTAATCGCTGCCCTGAATTCGGCAATGGCCGGTCGGCCCAAAAATGCATTATACAAGGAGTGTACGTCTAAAACAACAAACTGTAACATCCAAACCCTTCGGCACTCTCCAACTCCTAACTCCACTGGCAACTCTACCACCCCAGTGGTTATATTAGCACTCCTGTCGAAGCCATGGATTTTAGATTGACAAGGTTTCAAATCTTTGGTTTCCATTTTCATCTGGTCATATGCTCTCATAAACAGAATGTTCATTGAACTCCCACTGTCCACCAGGATCCTCTTCGTCTAAGCAGGACCAACCTTGGCAGATATGACTAGTGGGTCAATAGTTGGGGCTTTGACCCTATCAGCAACTCAGCTTCTAAATACGATGTCGTCCGTCATCGTTCTTTATTGTTTGGCCGGAGCCCCTTCATCAGAATTACTGCAACTCTCGAAGTCCACATGCCTGATCGAATTGGCATACGACTCCATTTTCCTCCGGCTTCGGTATGCTAGATAGGGACCACCACTGACAGTATTAATAACTAGCCTCCCGCCTGTACGAGCGGGTTCCTTCTGTCTCTCTTGATTCTGTGCACGATTTTGGTTTAAAGGGCCCGCACCACCAGACTGTGGCGCCCGCACGAATTGATCTAACTTTCTCTCCCTGATCAGCTTTTCAATGAGGTCTTGCAAATGTCTACACTCATTGGTATTATGTCCATAACTCTAATGGAATCTACAGAATTTTCCTGTCTGAATCAGCCTCTTCGACGATGGCTTCGGAGAAGGCTTCTTATACTGCGTAGCATTACAAGTCTGCAAATATACGTTCTCTAGCGACATTATCAGTGGTGTATAACTATCAAACATAGGAGCCCTACGTTGCGGGCCACGGTTTTGATCCCGTTTCTTGTTCTGATATTCATTGCCTCTCGGCTGAGACTGCTTGTTCTGTATGTTCAATTGTACTTTCCCAGAACTCTCACCCGATTGTTTAACTGCCACATTACTCTAAATCCCCTCATTATTGGATCCCACGTCGTCCTGCTTCCTAGACAGTTTCGCGTCCTCACGCCTTAAGAACTGAGAGGCTTTGGAGTAGAAATGGTCCAATGACGCAGGAGGTTTCCCAGCTAACTAATTTCCAAACTCGGAATCAGGGTCAATCCCTTTAGTCAGTGCCATCAAAATTAAATTGTCATTGGGGTTGCTAATCTCTGCACATGCTGCGTGGAGCCTTTCCAAATAACGTCTAAGTGTTACTCCTGGAGCTTGTGCGACATTGGATAAGGTATTAACATCCTTGGGTCAAGCAACATGCATACGGAACTAATCTACAAATTTCATTGCCAGCTGATCGAACGAAGAAATAGATCGAGGGGGTAGTTTCGTGAACCACATTGTCGCAATGCCCCCTAGGGAAATGGGAAAACTTCTACACTTTACTGCGTCATCATCCCTCGCGTCACACATAGACCATTCATACTTCAGAATTTGTTAATTAGGGTCTGAATTTCCTTCGTACATCGGTAGCGTCGGCATCCTGAATCGCCGAGGGGGTTCAGCAAAAAGTATCTCGTCTGTGAATGGGGTATGACTTCGGGAGATTCTCCAGTCGTCATTTGTAAGACCTTGACTTTCACGGATTATTTGTCTAATCATGTTTGAAAATTCTGGCATTGCAACCTTCTGTGCATTTGGGCCAAAGTGTGGTCGGGTTCCACATTGCGAGGTTGGACCGGGCGCTGTCGACGGTCTATGTCTCGCCTCCTTGGCTCAACGTCTTCTGGAATGTACGTTTCAGGAGTACGTCTTTGTTTGTTTTGGGTATCAATCCCTATGTCAACTGCAGTAGCGGTGGCACAGTTATCCGTGGTGTATTGAGGCGCAGTCCCTCCCCTAGAAGAGGGTCCAGTGCGGAAGCTGGCTGAAGGGCCAACTCTTAGCTGCCTAACGGTCAATGTGGGCTGATGCCCTATAGCTTGCGCATAAACTTCATCCGGTCGAGGACGGACGGATCTGCGGTTGTGTCCAGAAGAAATAGAGATTTCTGTTGAGGAATGAGAACCCCGGTCTCTCCTATGCCTTCTACACTTCTGGCGGTTTAACTGGTGGGTCAGCTCGGCATTTGCGCGTAGCTGCTCAGTTATTTGCCGATGGCTTTGTGTCAACTCTTGAAGCAATAGCTGGAATTCCTGCCTAGTAACCGGGCCTTGTGAATCTGAGGGTCCGGCTACATTCTGATTGATTGACAGCAGCTGTGCGGGATTATGCCTATCCCGGCCTTCTTGATCGCCGACATTGGAGGTGGTTCTGGTACTTACCATCTTGAATAACGAACTCCTTTCCTTGATTTTTGCAAATCTGAATAGAATGGAAGGAATCTGGACTTGTGATCTGGATCTTTCTCTTAGATTTATGCAATCCAGTTTCGGTGATAGATCCAACGAACAGGAGAAAATCAGTGTTTTTCATAGTGAAAGCACCAAAGTGTTTGTACCAAAATTGGGCACAACACTCTTCGGAAGTTTTTGAAGAGATAAAAGTGAAGAATGTAATTTGAAAATGAGGATTATCTAACAAAAACTCCAAGTAACAAGAATATAAATGCGTAGACAAGCGATTTATAGTGGTTCAGCGTGTTTCCTACGTCCACTGTGAAGGTTTTGTAGCTTTATTGATTATATTTCAACGATTACAAGCAAGTACAACGAACAATCAATGAAATACAAATGGAAAATAGAACTCAACAGCAAAAGTAAGGTGCAAGTCTTGATCCGGCAGGGTCTGGGCGCTTGACAATCAAAAGATCCTTCTTCTGTAGGCTCTGGGGCTCTTTTTATAGGTGTAGGAGGCTGAGGTTTCGCTCAAACTCCCGGGAGACTCATTCTGGCACGTGAGTGGGCCCACGCGACCAATCTCAAAAAGTTTCGACTCGATCTGCGACAATACGAAATCATTTCGTATCGATCAAGATGATGCCCAATCGAGTTGAAATTTTGCAGAGACATTCCTTAATGTGTACGCAAGCTCCTGTGAAAATTTCATTGCATTTGGATCTGTGGATTAGGAGAAATAGTCGATACGAAGTGGACTTTTTCGGTGGCTGCTTGGTTCGAATCCATCACTTCGAAACGATCCCTTAGACTCGATCACCTTACGTGGTCTCGTGATGATGTGGCATGCATACTTCGCCTCGATTCGGTCTTTACTCCAAGATGACCGTATCGACTCCATAACTTTCGCCTTGTTTGTATCGAGGGATGGCATGTCACCCAGGTTTGTTGACTTGATGGATTCGAATAAGGCCTCGCTATGGATTCGAACAGCAATCATCGATGGACACGAAGTACTGATTGTCGATGCTTCCAACAAGCCTTTCCTTGATGGATACGAACCACGTAGCTTCTCAATGGATACGAAGCCAATCGATGCGAACTGGAGCCTTTTGATGGATACGAAGTAAGGTGACCTGATGGACACGAACAGCAGCTACCAGATGGATGCGAAGAGAAGCTTCTACGATGGATGCGAAGCAGACACTGGCCAATCGTTACGAGGCACAACACTTGTTGATGGATACGAAGTCCATCGATACGAATTCGATGGATTCAAACAATGCCCACCTGATCGATACGAACTGCTACTAACTGATTGATGCGAACATGACCGATATGAACCGAGCGCACTCTTGATGGATATGAAATCAACCATAGTGATGGATACAAAGGCTGGACCGTTTCCTCTATATTGAATCGATCATAACATGAGCATATGAACTCGGATTGTCTTGAAATTTTGAATGCTGGCCTTCGTGGCTTTGCTTGTCAAGTCCTATCAATTATAGCCTTATCCGGGCTCAGACAAAATTCACCGACGTCCATGGCGAAACAATATATAACCAACCTTTGAGATGAACTGTCTTTAGTTTTCAGTCAGTTTTTGGGTGTCACAGCCTTACAAAAACACGGGATAACAAGTAACAGATGATATCAGGTAAATAAGCACGGATGAACACCATATGATCATAACACAGCAAATATAGCATGGTGATATATTTTACAGATTCAAATGTGATCGGTTTACTAGTCATATAAGTATAAAACAGTCTGGTGAGAATAACTCACTTGTACAGCTGGAGATGGCAACCAAATACGCAAAACAGAGATCTTCAAAGGCATGAAAGCACAAATACGATTTGAGTATAGGAGAGCCAAAGTTAATTGCCTTTAACATATGAAACAAAACAATATACAACACATGAATATGCACTTAAAAATTTAGACAACACTCGAAATACATGCACAAAAAGTCACCAAATCTCTTTCACTTGCTTTAAACCACCCATAGGCTCAGCTATAGGTTAAAATACACGGCCATGTAAGGATTTGGATCTTGTTTTGGGTTCAATAGGTCGACCATAGCATGAAAGATGATGTATAAGGATATATGCATGATACTACAAATACAAGACAACCAAAGTGGAATTCATTACAACACAAGTCACGGCCAAGGCAAGCATGGTCACGGCCAGGCCTAGTGGGGTCAGGAGGTGATGTGGTAGAGGTCTCAGGTCATGTAAGTGGCTGGTGGTGATAAGGTCAGGGCCGGCTAAGGTGGTGTGGTGAAGTATTGATGGCATAGGAGCTCGGCTGTGGAGTTTTTCAAGTGGATAATGCAAATTTTGGTGGAGTTGATCAACTCGTGTTGCACGGCCAGGCTTGGCCAGAGGGCTGGAGGTAATGGCAGCCTGATGTAGTGGTGGTGGAGGCAGCCATGGTGAAGGAGGAGGAAGGGCTGACCTAAAAAGGTGAAGACAAGTGCAAAGAGATAAGAAAAACAAGAAGAAAATGAGAAGAAAAGAAGAAGAATTTTACCAAACTTTGCCTTAGAAGATGATGGCCGAAATTTCAGGTTTGAGAAACTTTCCTATACGTCAAAATGAAGTGGGTATGCGGCTGAAGCAAAGAGATGTGGCCAGCAATTGGATGCATGTGATGTTTGGAGTGAGAAGGTAAGTTGAAATGTGAAAACGCAAGGTATACAAAAGGTCAAAACTCTTCATATTTCCATAATTCTTTTTACATTTTTAAAATACATATAAAATGATTATAAATACAATAAAAACACATAAAAATAATGAATGAATAAAATAAATAAATAAAATTTTAAATAAATATAATTAAATTAAGAAAATAGCTTAAAAATAAAAAATAGGTTATAAAAATTGAAAATAAATACACTAAGCTTTGGAAAAATTATAATATCACTTTAAAAATGTTTAAAATAAAATATATACCTAACATGTCATATAACACATATTAGAACATGATTTGACAAATAAAAATATTATTTATATAAATTAAAATAGATAGTTTTATTAAATAAATCAATTTACACCCAATATTGTAAAAAGCATAACTTTCACAACATAAATCGGATTTCAACGAAAAGAAAAGCAGTATTCTTAAAATTTAATCTATTTCCATTGTAAAAGATAAAATTCAAAAATTAAAATATTTAAATTTTAAATTTAAAAGTCAAAGTTTGACCAGATTGACCAAAATCCACATTTTTGGAAAATATACAACTTATTCAGGTTTGAAATTATAATTCACACAAAAATCAAAATTTATATTTAAAATAACAAAATTTATCCATTTTAGTAAATATTAAAGTTTTTAAATCAGCAATTCAATTAAAAAATTAAGGACGAACAAGGAAAATAAGGAAAAGCAAGATAGACAACAAATAATACCTGGAAAAACAATTTCGGATTCGAAGCACGAATGCTCTCTCCATCTTCCAGGTACAATCTCGATCATCAGTACCCCATCGTACCTCGATCAGACTAACAGATTCTCTTCTTAGCTGTTTCATACATCTGTCGACAATACGAAGTGGCTTCCTCTCGAAAGTCAGATTAGGCTAAATACCCAAACTATCAAAAGCAGAAGGTTGAACAATAAGAGATGAGTTATGAAGATACTAGAGAAGATGTGAGATGTGGAATACATCATGCACTCTAGAAAGTTTCTTGGACAAATCTAAACGATAAGCCAAAGAACCGACTCTTTCCATAATGCAGAAAGGACCCTCAAAGAAGAAGAAGGTAAAAATAGCTTGAAGGATAAAAATAGGTTGGAAGACAAGGATGAACCATTATTTTAGACCACATAAATTTCAATTTAAAAATTTTATATTTAACATTTTAAACATTTTATAATATGATGTATAGTCATTTTGTTCAAATTTGTTAATTCGAAGTAAACAATATTTAAAACATTTTTAAATTATTTAGATAAGAAAATAATGATCAAAATATCCTTTATATAATACTTTATCAAAATACTTTTATAACTCGATATCTTATCAAGTTTAGTTTCATTCCTGTAGACTCTGGCTATGCGTTGATCAAGCGCAAAGCTAGAATTCTCTAGATACTTAGTAGACTTGTTTCAACATCCAGTGAAAATACTGGAAAACCCTTTTTAAACAACAGATATGGAAAGTACAATCCAAACAAATCAACCAAACCGAATATTTGTCTAACCATGGATCGTGGATACACAATGACTACGCTTGGATCCCCTAGGAAACATCCGTACCTGTAAGCTATCTCAGCCTGCGAATTACGCCATGATGACTAGTAGACCGCAGATACACAATGGTTACGCCTGGATCGCCCAGGAAACATCCGTACCCTTAAGCTATCTCAGCCAGCGGATTTTGCTACTACTACGACCTGCATAGATCGTAGGATACATAATGGTTACGCCTGGATCCCCCAGGAAACATGTATACCCCCAGGCCATCTCAGCCAAGCGAATTATGCTATGTAGTCGCAAATATAAGACCATGGAGATTGCCATGGAATTCGACGGACGCTCGAGTATCGTATCTGGAAAACCCAAATCGGAGACAATAATATCGATAGAATGAATCCACAGTATGGCCATAAAGCGGATATCAAGCAGAAGGCACTTTCCATATCTTTACTTCGAAAATATGTATCATATAGTACCTTTCAAAATCACTTTCAAATATCGTACTTATATAAAGTCCGTTATATATAAGATTCCATTTCAAATCGAATACTTTTCAAAATCAATAGTATATCAAATCACACTTATATATATTTCGATTATATAAGATTTCAATTTACAAATTGACTACCTTTTCAAACCAATAGATTCAAATCAACTTCATACTTATACAAATCCATTTTCTATAAGTTCGTTGACCCCCAAATCAAGTATTTATTAAATCAAGGTTCTCAATTTTAATTCGTTTCAATAATGTTTCAGTTTCAAAATCATATATGATTTCGCCAAATCATTTCTTCCAAATTACATATATTCAGTTTCAAAGTTTCTTAAAACAATAGATTTAGAAAATAATCCAAATTTCCAAATCAACAAAAAATTAGGTCAAACAAATTCACTTCCATTTCAAACATATATTGACATAAAAATCATAATACTTTCAAAGTTATAGATCTTTCGAAACCAAAATACTTGAAATCATTACACTTTGAAAATCATAACATTTCGAAATCAGACATTTGAAATCATAAAACATTCCTTTAATTCTTTACATTTCACAAATTTATTCAACTAAACCCAAATCTAAAATTTCAAATTTTAGTTCAATTTGAACCATCAGTTTCAATTCAATTTAGTTTTCCAACAAAACCATTTCAAATATTATCAAATTTCAAATAAAGATTTGATCCACAAAATAAACTATTCAATCTTTAATATATTTTAAAGCTTAAATATACCATATTCCAAAACTAAATTTTATAATTTCATACATCTCAAATTGTACTTCATTATTACTTAGTTTTGAAATATTCATTTCATAAATCCATCAATTTTAAATAAACTCAAATTACAAGTAAATCAAATATCCTTTCATACCAATATAAACTTCAAATATTCATTTATCAAAATCAATTATCGTTTCAAATTCACATTCTTTATCAAAATAAAGATTAAATCATTTCCAAATCATTCAATCATCAAAATATCTAAGATAGTTACAAAGTTTAAAACCATCTCTTTTTTTTAAAACCTTCAAACAATTTATTTCTATATGAAAAATCCAATTTACCATTGGAAAGATTATTATTCTATATATACTTTTACTTAAAACATTTCAAATCTATATTTCATACCATTATAATTTCAAATAGTCTTATTTATTTCACTCAACAAACAGTTTCAAACTTATATAAATCATATTACTTTATGATGCAGCTAAGGCCAGAGAAGAAGTTGTGCAAACTTTAATTCCTGAAAACACGAGTTTGTGGTGTAGTGTGATGAGTCGTCCACGACTCAATGAAGGCTTGAGTCGTTGCCGAGCTAAGGAAGGAGGACCACGAGTTAACAAGCCAAGGGGGAAGGTAGGCCGAGTTAACGAAGCATGGTCACGACCTAATAGAAGAGTATTAGGTCGTCTCCGACCTAAGAAAGCACAGGAGAAAGACTTCCGACCTAACAAGCTCCGACCTAACGAGCTTACTGTGCCGAGTTAGGAGCTAGTGATGTTGAACGAGATAACTTTGCCGAGTTCCGACCTAAGCAAGCTAAACTGCATTCTATTTTAGGTCGTGGGGGATTGGGTCGTGTTGTATTTTAGGTCGTTACCGACCTATGGGTTGTGTGTGTTGTATTTTAGGTCGTTACCGACCTATGGGTTGTGTAGGGTGCTAAGTCGCGAATCTTTGGGTCGTTATATGTTAAGTCGGTAACGAGTTAAGTCGTGTACATATGTTGTGTGTTGTATTGCTTTAACTTGGTCATGTATGTAATGTGTTAGGTCGCGTACGACCTATGATGAGTCGTATTATGGTCATATGAAGATGAGTCGGTCGTGTTGAGTCGGGTGAGTTGTTGTATGTAGGTCGTGCTTGTTAAGTCGGCCAGGGTTTGAGTCGTTTATATTGGGCTGTATTGTAAAGAGCTTGAGTCGCCATTGTATAAGTCGGTACCGACTTAGTTAAGTCGTAAGTCGCTTGCCGACCTAAGGCTCTGGGTGGTGAAACAGCTATAAATAGCGAGTGTGTTGTAATTTTTTTTGGTTGTTGAATATTGAATAAAAATTCTCTTTGTTAGCTTTGTGCTTTCATACCAATTGGTAGTTGAGTGTAATCTCCTATCTCCTCTTTCGGATAATCGAGTGCGCACGATTCAACGATCGTAGAAGCCGATTCACGGAATCTAGTGCGCTAGATCAACGTACGAAGAATCATAGATCTTCTTTCTCGGCATCGTGCGTGATCAACGAGACGAAGATAGCTAGAATCCGGTATCTTTGGATCAACGGATTTGGGCATTGCAGTATTTTTAACTCACCGATTGCTACATCTCATCGATTGAAGTTTGTTTCGATTTATCCGCTGCGTCAGTTTTGGTATCAAAGCCATACTTAGCCAATCATAGCTAAGTTGATTCTTGGAGCCAAGTTTTGTAGTTTGAAATTGTTCATCGTGATCATATTGAAGTTGCATCAAGTTTGGAGTGTTTGATCCATTTCATTTTGGATCGAGGAGTTGGACATTGTTTGGATTTTGGTCTTGGGTTTTTGCGCGCCAAGGTTTGAAGTGTAGAACATTGCCGAGCTAAGTCTTAGCCGACTTAGTGTTGAACCGAGATAAGTTGGTGCGAGCCTTGGGATTTGTTGAACCGAGTCAAGTTAAACCCAACATTGTGTTGCCGAGATAAGTTCAAGGCCGAGCCTAGAGAAATTGTGTGAAGATTTTTGAAGACTTGTGTTAGATTGTTGAAGTGTTTGGGAAGTTTTTCAACCATGCAACCAAGGAGAGCTAATCGTCATCAAAACGTTGAAGCTTTGTATCGTCGAGAAGAAGCCGAGCTTATGGAACAACGAATTAATGAAAAGTTTGATGAAGGCATTGGTAAATTGGAGAGATTGATGAATGATTTGAGTCAAAGGAGGAGATAACCAAACTCGAACCATGGAGGAAACCGAGTTTCACCATCGGTTACGGAAGCGAGGAGGGTATCGCCACATTCTTGTAGAGATAGAAGAGACACATCAATTTCATCACGAAGAGATCATCATGACTATGCATATGAAGAGAGGAGAAGTCAACGTGAATTTGACAATGAAGCATATCGGGATGAAGAGAGACATAGTCAAAGAAGCATGCATGAAAGAAGGAATGACAATGGTCGAGATCGATGTAGGCGTACTTTTGATTTTGTTGAAGAAGGTGATAGAGCCAGTATTCATTATCGAGATCGAGACCAAGTTCGAAATTCTTATCGGGATGTTGAAGATGATCGACGATGGGAATCGGGAATGAAGATGGAGATTCCAGAATTTAAAGACGGGATGGTTGCTGAGGAGTTTTTAGATTGGTTATCTAATGTGGAGGAAATCTTTGATTTCAAGGAGGTGCCGGAGAATCGAAGGGTGAAGTTAGTTGCTACAAGGTTGAGGGGGAGAGCATTGGCGTGGTGGCAGCAAACTAAACTTACTCGAGAACGGATGGGGAAGTCAAAGATAGAATCTTGGGATAAGATGAAGAAGTTGATGCGAGCTACATTTTTGCCTTATAACTACCAATCACTTATGTACCAGAGGTTGCAGAATCTGAGGCAAGGGACAAAATCTGTTGGTGATTATGCTGATGAATTTTACCAACTCATTGCAAGAAATGATATTATGGAGACAGAAGAACAGTTGACTGCTAGATTCATTGGGGGATTGAGAATGCAGATCCAGGATATGGTTAATATGTTTGATCCTAGATCCGTTGCGGAGGCACATCAGAAAGCGTTAGCTTGGGAGAAACAAGGAAGGCGTGGAGGTGGTGTGTTTACTAATTCCAATAATCCGGTGAAGGGGGTCAGTGGAAGTTCTAATGTTCCTAAACCTGTCAGTAAACCAGTTGTGAAGGAGGCTGAGAAGGCGAAGGCTAGCAGTGTTTTCAAATGTTATAATTGTCAGGAGTTGGGTCACAAGAGTAATGAATGTCCGAAGCCGAAGAAGAGAACCATGGTTGCAGAAGTTGAGGAGGATGATGGTGAGGAGGCAGAATGTTCAAATGCACTTTATGTTGAGGAGGAAGAAGAAGTGTCGGGTGATGAAGGTTGTAATCTTATGATGAGGAGAAGTTGTTTGACACCAAAGCAAGAGGAGGATTGTAGTTGGCTGAGAAGTAATATTTTTCAATCAACATGTACTATTCTGGGGAAAGTCTGCAAGTTCGTTATTGATGCTGGAAGCTGTGATAATATTATTTCTACAGAAGCATTGAGAAAGTTGAACTTGAAGACCGAGAAGCATCCTAAACCGTACAAGCTAGCATGGTTAAGGAAGGGAGGTGAAGTGAAAGTGTGTCGAAGAGCTTGTGTGAATTTTTCGATTGGGAAGAAGTACAAGGATGAAATTTGGTGTGATGTCGTAGATATGGATGTTTGTCACTTATTGTTGGGCAGACCATGGCAGTTTGATAGAGCAGTTCAACATGACGGTCGTGCCAATAGTTACAGTTTCATGTTCGAGGGTACAAAAATCACTTTGGTTCCCAAGAAACAGCAACAGAAGGAGAGCAAGCTAGAGGAGATTGAGGAACTGAAAACTCTGTTGACTTTGAAGGAGTTTGTTAAAGAAGTGGAGGAAGAACCTGAGGTGTTTATGTTGATTGGGAGAGAAAGTAGTGAAGAAGTTGAAATCCCAGAAGAAGCAAAGCCAGTTTTGAAAGAGTTTGAAGATGTCTTTCCAGAGGAGTTGCCTAAGGAGTTACCGCCACTTAGAGACATTCAACATCAGATTGATCTTGTTCCGGGAGCAGTGTTACCACATCGACCACATTACCGAATGAGTCCGAAGGAATATGAGGAGTTACGAAGGCAAGTGGAAGAGTTGCTTGAGCAAGGGCGTATTCAAGAAAGTTTGAGTCCATGTGCTGTGCCAGCATTGTTAGTACCAAAGAAGGACGGAACGTGGAGAATGTGCACTGATAGTAGAGCTTTGAATAAGATCACTGTTCGTTATAGATTTCCTATGCCAAGGTTGGATGATTTACTGGATCAGCTGAGTGGGGCAACTATATTCTCGAAAATTGATTTGAAGAGTGGTTATCATCAAATTAGAATCAGACCTGTAGATGAATGGAAGACAGCTTTCAAAACGAGAGAGGGGTTATACGAATGGTTGGTTATGCCATTTGGTTTGTCAAACGCACCTAGTACATTCATGCGGGTGATGAATCAAATCTTTAGACCATTCATTTGGAAGTTCGTCGTAGTTTATTTCGATGATATTCTGATATACAGCAGGAGTACGGAGGAACATGTTTTACATTTGAGGGAAGTGTTGATTATTCTTCGTGAAGAACAATTTTATGCTGCTACAAAGAAATGTGTGTTCATGGCGCACAGTGTTTTATTTCTTGGTTATGTTGTTTCAGGAAAGGGTATTTAGGTTGATCAGAGTAAAGTGGAGACAGTCAGGAATTGGCCACAACCAAAGACAATTACGGAAGTGAGAAGTTTTCATGGGCTAGCGTCATTCTACCGAAGATTCATTCCACACTTCAGTAGCGTGATGGCTCCAGTGACTGATTGCATGAAAGGGAAACAGTTTATATGGTCTGAGGAAGCGGGGGTTGCAATTGAGAAGATCAAGGAACTGTTGACGTCTGCACCAATTCTTGTTCTACCTAATTTTCAGTTATTGTTTGAATTGCATATGGATGCATCGAAGGTTGGTATTGGAGGAGTTCTGAGTCAGAATGGGAAGCCAGTTGCTTATTTCAGCGAAAAGTTGTCAGGGGCAAAGATGAGATACAGTACATATGACGTGGAATTTTATGCTGTTGTTCAGGCTGTTAAGCATTGGAGACATTACTTATTTCAGAAGGAATTTGTTCTGTACACTGATCACGAAGCTTTGAAACATTTACAGGGGCAAGATAAGATTTCCGCGAGACATGCATCATGGATTGCTTATTTGCAGCAGTTTACTTTTGTCGTTAAGCACAAATCAGGGGTGACGAATCGTGTGGCTGATGCTTTAAGTAGGAGGAGTCATTTTTGACAACACTAAAGGTTGAAGTGACGGGGTTTGAATTACTGCCAGAGATGATTGAAGAAGATCCTTACTTTATGAAATATGTTGAGAAAGTGAAGGATGGGAGTACCGATGAATTTATGTTGGTTGATGGTTTTCTGTTTAAAGGGAATCGTTTATGTATTCCAGATTGTAGTTTGAGATTGAAAATTATAAAGGAGTTGCACGAGGAAGGGCATGTGGGCCGTGATCGTACTTTAGAGTTGATTTCACAGTCTTACTTTTGGCCGACGATGAGAAAAGAGGTTGAAAGATTCGTGGAGAGATGCCATATTTGTCAGGTGTCAAAGGGAACAGCAACGAATGCAGGATTGTATATGCCATTACCAGTACCATCTAAGCAATGGGTTGATATTAGCATGGATTTCGTTTTGGGTTTGCCAAGAACTCAAAGGGGAAATGATTCGATATTTGTTGTAGTGGACAGGTTCTCGAAGATGGCACATTTTGTTGCTTGCAAGAAGACAGCAGATGCAGTTCGAGTGGCGCAGTTATTTTTCAAGGAGATTTATCGACTTCATGGTTTACCAGAATCTATTGTTTCTGATCGAGATACTCGTTTTCTGAGTCACTTCTGGTTGAGTTTGTGGAAGATGGTGGGAACGAAACTGAAATTTAGTAGTGCTTATCATCCGCAAACTGATGGGCAGACAGAAGTTGTTAACAGGTCATTGGGAAATTTGTTGCGTTGTCTTGTACAGGATAACTTGAGAAGTTGGGACATGAAGTTATGCCAAGCTGAATTTGCACATAATCATGCAGTGAATCGTAGCATGGGATTCAGTCCGTTTCAGATTGTTTATTCAAATTTACCCAGGGGACCGTTGGATTTGGCAGTAGTACCACAGTTGAAGGGAACAGTTAAACGAGCTGTTGATTTTGTTGACGAGCTAACTGAATGTCATAAAATCGTTCAGGAACGATTGGAGAAATCGAATGAGAAGTATAAGAAGTCTGCGGATTTGAAGCGACGAAATGTTGAATTTAAGGAAGATGATTTGGTTTATGCTGTATTAACAAAGGATCGTTTTCTAGCGGGTGCTTATAACAAGTTGAAGGCGCGAAAAATTGGTCCAGTTGAAGTTTTGAAGAAAATCAATGAGAATGCTTATCGATTAAAGTTACCAAATGATGTTTATACTTCTGATGTTTTTAACGTCAAACATTTAATTCCATATCATGGGGGTGAGATTGTTGAGGAAGAATTTACAAATTCGAGGTCGAATTTTTCTCAACCAGGGGAGGATGATGCAGCTAAGGCCAGAGAAGAAGTTGTGCAAACTTTAATTCCTGAAAACACGAGTTTGTGGTGTAGTGTGATGAGTCGTC
This sequence comes from Allium cepa, assembly GCA_030765085.1. Lineage (NCBI taxonomy): Eukaryota > Viridiplantae > Streptophyta > Magnoliopsida > Asparagales > Amaryllidaceae > Allium > Allium cepa. The sequence continues at coordinate 905,422,823 of CM060938.1, read as the reverse complement.
CACGACTCAATGAAGGCTTGAGTCGTTGCCGAGCTAAGGAAGGAGGACCACGAGTTAACAAGCCAAGGGGGAAGGTAGGCCGAGTTAACGAAGCATGGTCACGACCTAACAGAAGAGTATTAGGTCGTCTCCGACCTAAGAAAGCACAGGAGAAAGACTTCCGACCTAACAAGCTCCGACCTAACGAGCTTACTGTGCCGAGTTACGAGCTAGTGATGTTGAACGAGATAACTTTGCCGAGTTTCGACCTAAGCAAGCTAAACTGCATTCTATTTTAGGTCGTGGGGGATTGGGTCGTGTTGTATTTTAGGTCGTTACCGACCTATGGGTTGTGTGTGTTGTATTTTAGGTCGTTACCGACCTATGGGTTGTGTAGGGTGCTAAGTCGCGAATCTTTGGGTCGTTATATGTTAAGTCGGTAACGAGTTAAGTCGTGTACATATGTTGTGTGTTGTATTGCTTTAACTTGGTCATGTATGTAATGTGTTAGGTCGCGTACGACCTATGATGAGTCGTATTATGGTCATATGAAGATGAGTCGGTCGTGTTGAGTCGGGTGAGTTGTTGTATGTAGGTCGTGCTTGTTAAGTCGGCCAGGGTTTGAGTCGTTTATATTGGGCTGTATTGTAAAGAGCTTGAGTCGCCATTGTATAAGTCGGTACCGACTTAGTTAAGTCGTAAGTCGCTTGCCGACCTAAGGCTCTGGGTGGTGAAACAGCTATAAATAGCGAGTGTGTTGTAATTTTTTTTGGTTGTTGAATATTGAATAAAAATTCTCTTTGTTAGCTTTGTGCTTTCATACCAATTGGTAGTTGAGTGTAATCTCCTATCTCCTCTTTCGGATAATCGAGTGCGCTCGATTCAACGATCGTAGAAGCCGATTCACGGAATCTAGTGCGCTAGATCAACGTACGAAGAATCGTAGATCTTCTTTCTCGGCATCGTGCGTGATCAACGAGACGAAGATAGCTAGAATCCGGTATCTTTGGATCAACGGATTTGGGCATTGCAGTATTTTCAACTCACCGATTGCTACATCTCATCGATTGAAGTTTGTTTCGATTTATCCGCTGCGTCACTTTATACTTTAATCATACCAAACTAAACTTATATCCTTTGTCAAATACCCTATACCTTTCAAAATTACTTAGTTAAGAAAAGTTAATCTTGATTGGAAGTGCTCGAACCTTCAAAATAGTCAAAGAAATCATATTTTTAATATAAGAGTTGGAAATCACCAACAAATCAGTAAATCAATTGCAATAGATAAGGTTATACCAAAACAATCTGAAACTTGAGGACTGAACACCGGCTTACATTAGATCATTTTAAATATACATACATATATATATCTTTTGAATATCAAACTATACTTCAAAATCTGAAATCAAAATTGGTTTCACAAAATCACTCGCATGGAAAAGCTACTAGAGAGGCCTCTCCGCCACTCAGAAACTCGAAAATCAATGTCGATGATGCATGCATTCATCACCAAAATTATTTTCCAACGACATAAGTGGGTTCTGGACATTTATTTTCTCGAAACTTCTTTGAAATCTCTTCGAAATCATTGGAATTCATTTGAATACATTTGAAACATTTCTTATTCATAAAATATCTTTAAATCATTTTATTATTATATATTTTCCAAAATCTTAAAATCGATTTCAAACACCGGAGTTCGATTCTTCGAAATTCAAATTCAAAACCCTTCAATTATAAGTCATTTTTTTATAGTTCAAATTCTTATAGAAATTTCAAAATTTCAAATCCTTTCAAAGTTTCAAATTTTCAAAGAAAGAAAAATATATAATCCATATCAAAAACATTTCGCTTTCATATATAAAATGGGGTCATCCTTATCAAAATAATAAATTCGATGTATGCACAATTCAAAAATACAACCAAACACAAATTTCCTAAGAATGATTCAAGGATAGATTTCGAACAACAGAGATTCAAATTTCATATCATAAGAAAACAGGAACATAAATATCTGGTTTGAGAACTTTAGCTAAGCAAAGATACAATAGAGTTCACCGAATGCAACCTAACAACTACTGAAAACAAACAAATCCACGGAATACCACCCTACATAAACAAAGCATCGGTATTAATTCTACCTGGTGATAGTTCAACGGTTCCAGAACACTCCCCCTTGATATGCCCCCAACTCCTTCACTTTAGGCATAAATGCACCACACTCCCATCTTCCTTCTCAAACGGTGGGTACGCAGCTTTCTTTCCGTGCTGTCTCACAGGACAATCTTTGTCTATATGCCCAACCCTCCTACAACGGTAGAAAATGGTAGATAGGCTATTTGATGTAGGAAGTGCAGGTTTCACTTTCTTCACCATCAGGCAACGACTTCGAAAGTGGCCCCTCTCTCGGCATTTAAAACAGAAAATCTCGGATCGAAAGCACTTGCCCTCACTATTCTTACCTTTATCTCTCTTCCCACACATGGCTGCATAGTGCACTTTCTCCTGACCGCGATAACAAATGACATGGTCATAAGGACTAGGTCCTGGCCTTTCCCGCCATAGCCTTTCCCATTTCTCCATTGCTTCCTCCCGTTCCTTACGGGCTAGTTCTCTTCGAGATCGACGTGCTGCTTTCTGCTCTTCCAATCTTGCCATAACTACAATAGCTTCCTATCAAGAAAAGAGTCAGGATCAACAAGATAGAATTTCCAAATCCTAGTGAATGATAACCAAAGAAATTACTAACAAGGTGGATACTAAAGGAATAAGTTTAGAAGATCATGATTCCAAAATAAAAAGATTTTTATACCAAAATAATCTTTGAAACTCCTTTAAAAATAATTTTGAAATCATTTTATACCTCGAAAATACGTTCTCTCACAAAGAAAGGATTTTGAGACTGATTTCACTCATTCTAGGGTATTTCTACCCAATCTCTAATGAGTTTTTGCTTCACAGGCTATGGTTTGCCTAAAAACCAAAGCTCTGATACCAACTGTAACAACCCGATATTTTCATCCATTCGCATCCTCACATGTCAGACTTGAATTGCTCAAAATACCGCATTGTAATAAAATTTAGGGCAAATGAAATACAATCACAGAATCACAGACACAGGAATATTAGAATAACTCGCAGCGGAAATTAAGATATTGTAGTAGTTCATGAAGCTACTATAACAAACTCTCAAAACATAATACATAATATCAGTCTGAAAACATATACAATAGAAATTTGAAATACATAGAAGTTTATAATTACCAAAGCTGAAATAGAACAACTGAAATTGAAAGGGAATAGATAACTAGACAAGTAGAATCTCCAGCAATTCCTAGCTCCAGAAGAAGAAATCCAAACCTAAGCTGTAAATACTCAGGCTGACCCGAGCGTAAAGTAAAACACAAAACACTCGAGTCAGGACATATATACTTATACAATGTAAACCAACTCAAGTGAACTGTAGTAGTAATGCACTATAACTTAAAGGATGCTTGGGATCGCCCATCCTCTAAGGATAAGTTAAACCATAAATTAATTACGTCCCGTGGTTAAAATTTCAAAATAGTAATTTATACTTCGAAATCAAATATCATTTCAAAATTCAATATTATTCAAAAATCCATTTCAAAATATCAAAATAACATATCTTTTCAAAACCACATTCTTTTTTATTTAAAAAACCATTTCAACACAAATTTCAAAATAGTTTATAATTCAAAACAGATTTCTTCATTTTAAAATCATTAAAATGAAGTTATTATATTTAATAATTAAATTATTAAATTTACAAAATTTAAATCTTTCAAAGTTCATTTATTCACTTAAATTTATGAAAACAATGAAAATTCAACTTTCACGGCATTTAGAAAATGCTATGGAAAGTTAGTTTTAAAACAGTTCAATTTAACAAAAGACAACATTTAAAAAAAATGCTATAATAGTGTTAGTTTAGTTCAAATAAAACCTTAGTTAATTTCAGAAACTACAGCACTTACAAAGTGTTATAATAGCCCTTAATTCAATTTAGCCACTTAGTTCATTTCAATCAACTACAGCATTTACAAATGCGGTAATATCCTTTACATTAGAAATAATAACATTTCAAAAAGGCTATTAATTAAATTCCAAATATTCAATATAATTTCACAAACAATTAAATTTTTATTTAAACCATTTTAAACTTATAAAATCTTATATTTTCACTTTTAAATCAATCATTTAAATACCATTATATTTATGATTTTATAAAGTTACATTTCATTCAAAAAATCAATATTTAGTAATAATTCACATATTCAAATATAACTTTTATTTGATCTTATTTACTTAACTTAAAATTCACTTTTAAACAAAATTCACAAATTTCCAAATCAAGTTATATTTCAAAATTCAACTTAAATATTCATTTACCTCACCTTTTAGTTTTTTCAAACATCATTAATACTTTATAAAAATCATTTAAATTCATTTTAATTTTAATTTAAATCTATTTATCATATTTCCTACTTAATTTAAATTCCAATTATAAACAAATCATAATTTCCAAAATAACTTATATTTCAAATTTCTAACTTTACCATTAATTTATTTCACTTATAAATTTTTAGAAAATCAATAATGCTTTATAACATCATTTTTAATTAATTTTAAATCAAAATATTATAATATTTACATTTCTAAAACAGTTATTTTAAAAATTTTAGAAAAATATATTTTAACCACGAGTCTGTATATTATTTTCTAGCCTAGGTAAAGTGATACGGATAATATATCATTTCAATCCGTAATTTACAATGAAAAATCCGGGTTTGATCATTTCAAACCCGCAATCCTAAATAAATGAAATAAATAAAAATCGCTCAGGCCTATCATTTCAGCCCAAAACGATTTTTCCGTATTCTAAAGTCCCTTTGGGTATGTACCATTTCAACCCATAATGATTCTTGTCTAACGGGAGCTTGCAGTGTGATAAGCTGATATAAATAGTAGAATAGCATAATACAATAGTAACAGATGATATAACAGGTAAATAAGCATGGACGAACACCATATGGTAATAACGTAGAAAATATAGCATGATGATATATTTTACAGATTCAAATGTGATCGATTTACTAGTCGTAAAAGTACAAAACTGTCTGGTGAGAATAACTCACTTGTATAGCTGGAGATGACAACCAAATACACAAAACAGAGATCTTCAAAGGCATGAAAGCACGAATATGATTTTAATGTGGGAGAGCCAAAGTTAATTTCCTTGAGCATATGAAACAAAACAATATACAACACATGAATATGCACTTAAAAAAATTTAGACAACACTAGAAATACATGCACAAAAAGTCACCAAATCTCTTGCACTTGCTTTCAACCACCCCTAGGCTCAGCCATAGGTTAAAATACATGGCCAAGGTATGGATTTGGATCTGGTTTTGGGTTCAATATGTCGGCCATAACATGGAAGATGATGCATAAGGATATATGCACGAAACTACAAATACAAGGCAACCAAAGCGGATTTCAATGCAACGCAAGTCACGGCCAAGGCAAGCATGGTCACGGCCAGGCCTTGTGGGGTCAGGAGGTGATGTGGCAGAGGTCTCAGGTCATGTAGGTGGCTTGTGATGGTGAGCTTAGGGCTGGCCAAGGTGGTGTGGTGAAGTATTGATGGCATAGGGGCTCAGCTATTGAGTTTTTCAAGTGGATAATGCAAATTTTGGTGGAGTCGATCAACTAGTGGTGCACGACCAGGCTTGGGCAGAGGGATGGAGGCGATGGAAGCCTGATGTGGTGGTGGTGGGGGCATCCATGGTGAAGGAGGAGGAAGGGCTGAGCTACAAAGGTGAAGACAAGTGCAAAGAGATAAGAAAAACAAGAAGAAAATGTGAAGAAAAGAAGAAGAATTTTAACAAATTTTGCCTCCGGAGATGATGGCCGAAATTTTAGGTTTGAGAAACTTTCCTATACGTGAAAATGAAGTGGGTACGCGGCTGAAGCTATGAGATATTGTAACGAAGCAAATTTTTCGCGTTCGAAAATCGACATCTATATTTTACATCGTACTCGAATGCCGCAGATTCGACCGTTCAAATCCGAGCTGCCGAAGCTTATAACACAATTAAGTAAAAAACACAGCGGAAGAAAAAGAACATCAAATACAACTCCAATGAATACAATATCCAATGATATACAATAATGATATCAATATGATGATGCAACAGATAATACATGCTATCAGAGATACAAGAAATGCAGCGGAAAGAATAACTATGATCTCCAATAGAAAGAATACTCTTCAGAAGAGAACTCCCGCAGAAGCGAGAACCAACATCACGATACACCAAGACAAGCAAGTCTCGTCCTTATCCAAGCATTGAACTAGCATCAGATAATCCACTGAACCTAACTATCTGAAAAACGCAACTCTAGACTGCTCGTGTGGAAAATAGTGAGCACCCAGAGTTTAGGAAAGGAACAATAAACTTCAGGTCAGTCATGGGACTGGTATGAGTAACAAAAACAGTTTATCTTATAAATAAAACAAGATTTATAAAAGAAAATCCGAGATGCTTTTTTAGAAAATGAGACTACCATAAGACCTCCTGCCACACACACAATGCAAACGCAGAATTGGAGGAGATTTCTTCTTATGATAGTCAAACATGCTTGATACGCGAATTTCTTTGATACTATTATTATAAGTGCAAAGTGCAAAAAACATTTCGAAAGTAGAATATAAATCTTAGCCAACATACGACCATTATCATATGCCTACTATAGCTACCATCCAAACAGTGGGGCGCCACCATAAGTAGATGGCAGGTAATACAACTAAAGCCGTACAAGGCGCGTATTGTTTTGATTGGATTTCCAACAAATGGTCAGGCTAAGGAACTTCCTACTACCATATGGGATCGCCTCTGGCGAGACGTCCCAAGAACCTATCCGGATCTCCAACACAAGGCCGGGTTACCTCATTAACTAGGTAACTACTACTCGAGCATGCCACTCCCCGGTCCTTTGGGACCTTTATCCGAGGTGCCTCTAAGTAACAACCACACAGTAAATGAGATTGGAGCAACCACATAGGTTAAATATCAGGGCTCCATACCTAATACCACCCTTTAGCAGAAGGGAGTGACACACCATAAAGGGTGCGACCCTCATAACCTTGCCGCATCTTTCCCGTTTCGACCATTTTCGGGGTGTGAGGTCCTGATGCAGTCTCGTCCACGAAGCTACGCTTTATACAAAATCCATGCTCTGATCACAAATGATCAACAAATGATCATCAATACATAGCAGCACTCAGCATGCCACTCTATCAAATTGGGAGTATATCACTGATAACCTTCAACTACATAACCTCTGAGCTTGTACGTCTCAGAGAAGGGTATTAAGCTAAAAGAATAAATCCTCCGCCACCACAGAAATGTATTTGAAAGAAATCTGCTTTATATCTCAATGTGCAGTGTCAGACATACCACCATACATGTCTGTTCTGGGTTCGAACAGAACCGAAGGCACTTCCGAAGAAGCCCTTGCAATCCGGATATTCACAATCCCGATCGGACTTTCCATCACTTAGGGAATCTCTATACCGGCGCGACTAAAGGCAGAGACAATCGATAGGTTATCCTATCGCTCTCGTAAATACCCAGTCTTCACCACCGGTCTTCAAATGCTATCCATAATGACGAATCACATATTCGGAATGGGTTATATGACACAAAGGTCCTCTCCTGGCTAAACCGAATAGTGAGTGCAACATTTAAAACATATGGATATGGGGTTTCAATTAAGTCACAACTTAATAACTCAAAACTTTCTTTCAAATGGTTTAAACCGATTACCATTTCAAATCTTTTAAACAAAAGATTTATTTCACATAATTTAACCAGTTTCACAAAGATCCATTTATGGATTTCAAAACAATTTCCATTTCAATTGGATCAACTCATTAAATCTTTAAATCAAAGATTTAACTCATAGCTTTCAAAATTCGATTAACTTGTTGAATCTTTAAATCAAAGATTCAACTTATAGCTTTCAAAATCGTCTCCAAAGATTCATTCATAGCCTTTCAAAAATCGTCTCCAAAACTTGGAAAAATCTTTTTTTTTTAACTTGAAATCCCTTTTAACACAATTCGGAAGTTCATTTCTTATATGAAAGCTTTTATTATTTGAAAACGAATAGTTTCATTTCAGAAAGATCCAATCTTATTCACACGAGTAAAAGCCTTTGAATTTAAATTCAAATTCCCAAATCAATACCTTTAAAATAGTTTAACCCATATAACTCATTTATAAGTTGAATAGCCTTTTCTAAACCCTAGTTTCCAAATCATAGAATTCAATTTCAAATATTGAATTCAAATTTAAATCAAAATATTTAAATTTCAAAACTCAATCAAGTTATTCAAAATAATTACATCTTTGAAATTCCATTTCTAAAGCTTTTCACTTTAAAACAAATCTCATTTCCAAAACATTTGAAATCTAAATATTCAACTTTTAACTATTTCAAAATCTGTGACTTAATCGATTTCCTTGTGAAATCCATATTTGTGTGTGTATAAGTGTGGTCCAAGGGTATAACACACAATAGTGCATCATCATTCAATCGCCACTGATCAAATACAACAATATATTTGATAAGCGGTATAAACTATAATGCTTATCATTCATTCACAGATCGTAGATAATATACAAATGTATCACAAATAAATGAATAAATTATACACAGCTCAATCCACAGAACAAAATATCACAGATCAGATAGGACAATCAATTCAAGGCATCTCATACAATACAATCATTCATAAGTAAGGTCAAACATTCAATAATCATTTGAAAGAAGGATTAATTAATTGTTTAATCCTAATTAATTCAATTTGTTTCCCATTTAATTAATTACTTATTAATTGGTTATCCAATCCCGATGAATTAATTTCAAATCATTTGATATAAATTAATTAATCAATTACCTTAATTAATTAAATTATTCTTAATTAATCATATTTGTTATTTAATCTTTAATTTATCTCCTTTTTATTAATTACCCTTAATTAATCATAATAAGTAATTATCCTTAATTACTTAATTAACTCTAACCGTTAATTAATTTCTTTTTAACTAAGTAATTTATCTTTAATCATTTTCATTAGTTAATTAACCTTTAACTACAATAATTAATCTCAAATTAATTACCTTAATTGATTTATCACATTATTCTTGAATTAGTTATTTCTTAATCACTTGATTAATAAACTTTAATCATTAATTAATATTTAATTAAAAATCCTTAGTTGCTAATTAATTAATCTTTAAACCTTCATATATTACTTTATCCTTTAATTACTTATTTAATTAATCCAAATCATTAATTAATTAATTAATTAATTAAATTATCCATTTTTAATTAAATTAATAATTAATGAATTATAAATCATTAAATATTCACTACTTAAAGTAAAACTTATTCATACTTATGATTTAATTATTAATTACAATATGTTTGGAAACATTGATTTCAAATTTCAAGTTAAATTCCAAATTAAATTTCAAGCTTTAGAATAAATACAAATTTATCTTTAATAAAGTTTAAAAATCCAAATTATATTTCTAACTTTTAACTTCTCATGTTAAAGTAATATTTTTGTCATAAAAGAAATTTAAAGAGTTAAAATCAAATTCTTTTTAGATCCACATATTAAAAGTATATTTTAACATTTGAATTCATTTTTAAACACTGAAACTTTATAAAACTTTATTTCTCAAACTGAACTTAAATTTATAGTTATACTTTGACTTAAAATTCAGTTTAGACCTTAGTTTATAAAATTTAAATTTATTTTTAAATTTCAAAACAAAACAGGTTAAAACCTGAAACTAAGACCTAACCGAGCCTCACCAGCCTCTGCTTCGGGTCCAACCCACAAAGCTCCGACTAAAATTTCGAGGCAACCCACACGAGAACAAACCTGAAACACTTCACGCTATCAAACTTCCATATCATCAACTCGTGCACGTATATGTGCACAACGCCGTTGATCATCTTCAGGCGTCGCTGCATCGACGAGTAAGTCAATAATCATTCCTAATCCAATTCCCAACCATTTAAATTTCTCCATCATCTTGAATTCGAAATAGAGTTCGAGCTCGAAACCTGGAACATAAACTGGAACCACCACCACCTGTCCCTTTCAAGGCCTCGTCCTCCCACCTCTGGCCATTAGGGGTCGCCAGACTTTGACCCAAACTACGCTATCGTGTGACGCGACGAATGGCACCGGTGACGTGAAGTCTGATTACCCATGGACGGCGCGGTATTGATTTTCCCAAACGCGAGCAGAAATGGGTTTTAAACCCTACTTTGACTTTGAATCACAGATTCACTGATTTATAATTTTACCTAGTATTTTTCGAGTGATCTGTAATGCACCAACTATCAGCAACATCGAAGTCGAAGGCCAAGATCACCCTGGTCGCCGGAAATGGGCATATGTTCGATTTTTCGATCATCCCAAAAATCTCGGTGGAAACTTCATGAAACTTTTAAATCTTTGTTTCTAAAATCATCATTTTTAATGGGAATTCAAATAATATTACTAAAATCAAAATCCATGATGTTCGAATCTCTTGCTTAAATAAAATGATGGCTGTGTTCCTATAACTTCCATGAAGAAACTGCATTGGGCCTGCTTTAATTCATTACTGAAACAGAGTATAGGTTTAAACAATATCCTTAACTCATTTAAAAATCATTTCAGCAGCAAAGAGGGAAAAGACTTTGGATTTTGATATAAAATTTACTCTGTGAACCAGAATTTGGATGTACTGTGTTTCATAGTTGCGAGAAAAAAAAATTTCAAATCTTGTTTGGTTTATTACTGAAGCATAGTGCAAGTTAAACCACACTTTAACTTGCTTTGCAATTCAATTTTCTTTCCAAAAGAAATGGGAGGGAGGAATTTCAAGTTTACCTGTAACTAAGATGTTACAGGAACAGAGAGCAGGAAGCAATGTTTCCAAGAAAATCAAAACATAAGCCCAGCCATTCATCCCTATGCAAAGGCTATCCACATCCATACAAGCATTCAACATAAAAGGAATTGAGTGCAGTATAAGTTTACTCACCGTGATTTTCCAGGAAAAGAACAGAGCAGAGTTTGAAATGTTAAACCAGGCTTGACTTTTTACTAGCTGAAGCTCCTCTTTTGATCTCTGATTTGAATTGATTCAAGTTGTTATAAATTGATGTATTTTGTTGTTTTAAATTGAAGTTTTTGTTTTAAGTTGATATTACTTATTTCAGGTCTAAGCTTGGATGAACAAATAGAAATGGGAAGAGAGGTTGATATATATATATAGATGAATTTACTGCTTATAAGATTATGTTGGTACAACACAACAGAGACATTTCTTAGTTTTGATTCACTAGCCCGATGTTGTACTAAAGATATTTGCATTAACTCCATCATGTTTATTTTATCATGCAGGTTCATTTTGGAGGCCGATAGATGTATGTATATATACTAGAAGTGATATGGCTTTAGCTAGCATTAAATGCCTTTGTCAACTTCTTTTGTTTTATTATCTTACTTTTACTTGCCTGCATTAATTAGTTTATTTGTTTGCATAACATGTATATTTTTATTTGTTCCCTTGTCTTTTGTCTTTGCTTTGAAATTGAAATGATGTTCTAGTTATAATTGGTTTTATATGACAGCACATGAGTTTATATTTCACTTATTTTGTAAACACATCTTGTTTGTATTTTATTTTACCTTGTAAATTTACTCCTATTATTTTTTTCTAGAATTATTTAATATGTATATATTTGCCTATATTTTTATTTTATTTTTAAACAATACAATATTTATCTTAAGTATTTTCAACTATACAGTTATTTATTTAATAGCTTAATATTAAATCAAATTTTAATTCGAAAACTTGTCTTTATTTATTAAACACAAATTCAATATTCAAATTCAAATTCTAAGGTCAAATTTAAATTAATTCAAAATTTATTCCAAAAATTTATAGTAATTATTAATTTAAATTTGATTCAAAATTCGAGATCGTTACAGATATGGCCAGCAATTGAATGCATGTGATGTTTGATGTGAAAAGGTAAGTTGAAATGTGAAAAGGCAAGGTATACAAAAGGTCAAAATTCTTCATATTTCCATAATTCTTTTACATTTTCAAATACATATAAATCGATTATAAATAAAATAAAAACACAATAAAATAATGAATGAATAAAATAATTAAATATAATTTTAAATAAATATAATTAAATTAAGAAAATAGCTTAAAAATAGAAACTGGGTTATAAAAATTGAAAATAAATACACTAAGCTTTGGAAAAATTATAGCATCACTTTAAAAATGTTTTAAGACAAAATATATGCCTAACATGTCATATAACACATATTAGAACATGATTTGACAAATAAAAATTTTATTTATATAAATTAGAATAGATAATTTTATTAAATAAATCAATTTACACCCAATATTGTAAAAATCATAACTTTCACAATATAAATCGGATTTCAACGAAACGAAAAGCTGTATTCTTAAAATTTAATATATTTTCATAGTAAAAGATAAAATTCAAAAATATAAATATTTAAATTTTAAATTTAAAAGTCAAAGTACGACCATATTGACCAAAATCCATATTTTTAGAAAATATATACCTTATTCAAATTTGAAATTATAATTCACACAAAAATAAAAATTTATATTTAAAATAACAAAATTTATCCACTTTAGTAAAAATAATAAAGTTTTTAAATCAGCAATTCAATTAAAAAAATTAAAATATCTAATTAAAATAATCACAAAATACTGGGTTGTTGCAATTAGTCCTTGAGATGATGGTTTTGACGACAACAACCTTAGGGCTTGTTATAAAATATAAATACTAACATTATAGTTTAAATATATATGTATATGCAGGATATAAACATGTAGGTACCAAGAATAAAGATTGTACAGTATAGAGATTCAAGACCAGAGATATCAATATTGAAGACTCATGAGTATCAAGATATCAAGAGTTCAAGATTTTAGTAGTACAAGATAAGTATTGGGTCTAGAATTATGTTAAAATTTCTTGAAAGCACTTACATTGTTATTCAAAATTTATTCATGGAATGGAATCCATTTCGAGCCTGTTAAAGGGATGGAACCCTAGTGGGATGGAACCCACGACAATATCTAGTGGAACATATAGTGGTCCTATTTTGATATCCACTAATTTTATAAAAATGATTTTCAAAAAATATATCTCTTGTTTTTAAAGAATGTTTTCAAAACATTCTTTTCAAAAAGACATCTCTCTTGGTTTTAAATATTTTAGCCTCAAAACTATCTTTATTATTTTTAATATTTTGATTTCAAAATTTTCCTTGTTTTTTAAACCATTGCTTGTTTTAAATATTTAGCATTAAAATATTTATATACTCAGATTTTAAATCACTTTATAGATTAAGATTATATATATTAAATATTACTTTCTAAACTCTTTTACGTGTTTAAACTATATTCAAATATATTTACAAAGTTTAGAAATTGTTTCGACAAATTATAGAAACAAATTTTAATATGAAAATCAAAACATCAATTTTTGCCTTGAGCATGTGGACATCCCTCAACCCCCCATGTCGACATGGTATCGTTAAATTCAAGTTTTCAAATGAGGTGTCTATTCATCATAACCTTTCACGAAGAGATATGACTGTTGCTCTACTATATATACCTGTTGTTTTGAGCGAATTTTAATCAGAATTTTACTTGTTTTTTCTCCTCTTCATCTTCCACATTTATTCTAAAGGATTCTAAACTACACTCTGCCGAAATATCAAGTAAATCAAGCTTGATTATCTCTTGTTTGATTATCTATCACTTTCTCCAAAAGATCTCAATGCTATTCAGAGTTATAGGATCATTTGTAAATCAAACTATTGAGTAAAAGTTGGGAGTGAGCCGTGAAATCAATTGGGTGTGATTGTAACAATTGAAATCAATTTGGTGGTCTTATAGCCTGGTAAAATTAAGGGAGTTGCCCTAAACTCGGATATAGGAGGGTGTACCTCGTAGCCTTGAAATCGAGGGTGCAACCTGGAAGATTATTTTGATAAGAAATCCGTACGATTGTACGGGACTAGATGTAGGGTAACTTCAAACCTGTATAAAATCCTGGTGTGTTCTTTCATTTACTGCTTTTATTTAGTATTTGCATCTGTTTTTGATTCTGTGATTATATCTGTGTCCGTGAATTGCATTTGTTGGTGATTAAATTACATAAGTTTCAAAAAGATTTAGAAAATCCATAAAACACTATTGACCCCCCTCTAGTGTTATTCCAACCTTAAGTTCCGTAATCCGCATTTCTCACATTTGGTTCAGAGCATTGGTTTTCAAAGTTTTTATAATCTAAATTTTGAAAAGTTTTAAAAGTGGCAACCAACACTGGTTCTGTTAACACTATCACTTGTTCATTTGTAGAGGGTCAGTCTACTGCCAGACCACCACTTTTTAATGGCAGTAACTATGCATATTGGTTATGTAGAATGAAAATATATTTACAGCAATAGGATTAGACACTTGGAATATCACACAAACTGAATATTCTTAACCCACAACTAGTTTTTCACAGTGGACTGCTGAGCAAAAGACTATTGCACACAATAATTCCAAAGCCATGAATATTATATTTTGTTCACTTGATATGAATGAATTCGGTAGAGTATCTGTTCGTATGTCTGCATGTGATATCTGGAAAACTTTGCAAGTTACTCATGAAGGAACAAGCAAAGTCAAAGAAACCAAAATTGTGAGAAATGCGGATTATAGATCTTAAGGCTAGAATTAACACTAGAGGAGGGGTGAATAGTGTTTTTAGGAATAACTAATTCTTTTTGTGACGACCCAGAATTTCCGTCATTAGAAATTCGTATATTTACTTAATTTTAAATATTAACAATTAAGTCGAATAAATTTTAATTTCGAATATAGTGATTTAATTGGATAGTTAAATCGATAATTTAATATTTGAAATTGCAGAAATAGTTGGAAATTGGATTTAATGTGAATGAAAATGATTTATAGAGTTATATTAAATTATATTGGAGTTAGAATGATGTTATAGAACTTTTAAAATTGAATTAAAAGTTAATTTGTAGAAATTGAATAGTTTAATATTTAATTGATGAGTAAAAATAGTCATTTTTCAAACAGTCTCGGATTTCGACGAAACCAGTTTCATTGGATCCGTAATGTTAAATTATTGTAAGGTTTCAAATTTCGTGTTAATTGGATTTACAGTTTGTCCGGGGCAAGCCAAACGCATAGAAATTAATTTAACCGATTTAATCTAAATTTGATCGTTTATTTCCGTAACTCGCACATATGATCAAATTGGCCCACGATACCTATTCCATTGTGTCCGAAACGTGGGTTAAACCCTAGAAACGTCAGTCGCTAGGCTTCGTTTGGAGTTCGATAAATTGGAAATGAATAGTGTTTCGTCAAATTTTGTATAAAAGGACCCATTATCTTTATATTTTCACGAAACCTAAATTTACTGGGGCTGGCCGCCATTTTCATTTCCAATGGCCGGAAATGCTCGATACTTCCTCTTCAATTTTCTTCCAATCCGTCGACAATCACGAAAATCCTCCAACTAGGGAAATGTTAAGCACAACGAGATCTCCAACTTCAAAGGCTATGATCGAAATCAATGCGGCGGATCGTTGGAAAAATGGCTAAGAATGGCCGAGGTTCGTGCACGAATTTCAAGTGAAATGCTCGACCGAGCTCGACCAACCTCTGGCCGCGGGTAGCTCTCGTTGAGAGCCTTTGTATGGAAGTCGCTGATCATCTTCTAATGCAGTGAGGCGGTCGCAGAAATTGATGATGGAGCGGCGGCCGTAGGTTGTTTCTCGCGTGCGAAGCCTAGGAAATCACGAATGGGAAGAAAACGCGCACGCGGTCCAGATTTATCAAAGCAAAATCATGCGGCCAGAAATTTATGTAGGGTTTAAAAATAAATAAAAGTTGTAAATTTATATCATATAAATTCGTACAATGTTTAAAAGTGCATAACTTTTTGATACGAGGTCCGTTTCACACGAAACAAATTGCGTCGGGTTCGTATTGACGAGCACTACTCAGTGGAGCTTGATTGGTATTTATTGGAGCTAGTGATAAATTTGGGTAAAATTAGACGCGTGTTTAATTTTATTCGGAACGAAACACTGCAACTGTTATTGGAAGCATGGTAAGAACTTCTCACTCAATCGAATTTGTTACGATTTAAATTTTAAATAGTTAGATTTAAAATTGCTTGATTGTATGCTTTGAGGATAAATTATTATCTATTGTATTGAAATAGACCCTATACGCTGCATATTAAGCGGAGGTTATTATATTAAACACATATACCACGATATTCCACTTTGAAGTGGAATTGGTATTACATATTTACTTGGAGTTGATTTCCCCCATTATATAGCGGATGAGACCCTATTGCGCCACATAATAGCGGATGATATTTTATAAATCCCATATACCACGATATTCCACCTCGTGGAATTGGTATTGTACTAATATCTGTGGATGCATGGAAACAGGTTGGAGGGATCCAACTAGATTCCTCAAATAATTGAATTTGTTTCAATGTTGTGTGTTGATTATTTATAATCTCTGTGTGATTATATTGAGATTGAAATTATTGAAGGCTAAAATTTAGCCTAATATATTTTTGGTATCGTTGGATACCAGAAATAAATAAAATTGGATTTTTGAAAATTCAAGTTGAAAGTTTATAGTAAAATTAATTTTTGAGAATTGAACAAATTTAAAAAAAAGAAGTTTGAAAAGGGTGAAGTTTTATTTTTGAATCATATCGAATTATTTCCAAAATATGGGAAAAGATTTTAATAAAGGGATTTTTGAATAATATTGTTTAAAAGTTGAAGAACTTGTTTAAAATTGGACTTTAATAGTTGGAAAAAAATAAAGGAATTTATTTTAAAAGGAAATAAATTTAGAAATTCATTTGAGAATTGTTTTTTGTGATTGGAAATAAGTTTCGAAATCCATTTAGAAATTTTTTTGGTGAAGTGAAATGAATTTTGAAAATCAATATGGAATTTGATTTGGTGTTTGTAACGTCCCGCCTTTTCGCACGCTTTAAATCGACACACAGGCCAATTCAAAGAATACGGAAGGGCGGATTGTTATGGGGTAAATAAGAAAACGAGGAAGAAAAAAAAACAAAATAGAATCTCACAGCGGAAGGATAAAATATAATAAGAAATATACAGTTCATAAAACTGTTTACAAACCATTTGATTCTTCTTTATACAATAAATATCAGAGTTCACATACCAATAAATGTCAATGCAACGGAATTAAATAGTGCAGTAGAATAATGTAGTAGATAGTAATACTACAAATCTTCGTCTTCGTCCTCCAGAGCTAAATCTTCAAATCCTGAAATGCTCGGACTGACCCGAGCGAACTTGAAAAGACAAAAACACTCGAGTCAGAAATAAAAGATCTTATGTGAGTTAAATTAACAGAAACATATATGAGTGCAGTAACTCAAGAGATGCTCGGGATTTACATCTCCTAAGGATCCGTTAAACTATTTACTATGTAGTATATTTCGCTATTATAATAGTGTCTAATTTAAAATAAACTTACTTTTAAATAGCATTAAGGCTTTACATTTTCCACCTTAACACGTAAAATGCCAATAGTCTATACAGTACCGTAATACCCCCTGATCGGGAGGCTACTAGAGGATACTCCATAGGTACGACACAAATAGAAACCCGTACAAGGCGCGATAGGGTAGGTGACACGGCACAACTAGGCCATGCCAGGGTAGATATACCAATTACACATCCGGGCTGGTTGAAACACGCAGCGCGCAGCTACCGCCCACCTCGAACAAACTCCCCCAAAATCAAAATAAAGGTGGCCACCGACTCAATCCAAAGTCAAAGTATAGTATCGAAGAGGAGTGTCCGATCAGAGGAATGACCTCGTTGGCCCAAGAATCGCTCCTGTTTTAGCCTCCTAATGCCAACTCACGGGAGTCGGGTCCACGTATTTACCTCAAAGGAAATGCCAACACCATCCTAATTCATTCTGGAATCTCCACCGCGTACACGGTTGTTAAAGTGGTTTTTGGAGCTGGCAAAGAGTACGACAACTTTCGATCCCGGTCTCTTCAACAACCAAACGTTATTATAACACCGCGGTCTTTAAAATGGTTCATACTTTAAAACCAGAATATAATTATCCATTTCAAAACCCATAAATACGATATCAATTCCATTTCCAAAACAACTCATTTTGATACTATTTTTATAAAAAACCCAAATCAATAATATCATTTTTATTTCACATAATTCTTTTCCAAAATCATACTGCTTTAAAATTTATAATATCTGGAAACCAAACATTTGAATTATAACTTTCAAAACATAATACTTCGAAATTCATAGCTTTAAAACCATAACTTCTAAAACTTAAATGGCTTGGATATTCAACAGTATATAAAATAAAACAGTTGAATTTAAAATTTCTTTATAAAGTAAACAATTTCTGCGCCTTTACAATTTTATTCACTTTAAATTCAGTCTAAACCCATAACTTTTAGATTCACTTTCAGTTTGAATAAAACATTTCGATTTCAATATTTTCAAACTTTGAGTATTTAATAAATTTCAAAACTAAGGTTGGGAATTTCTATTCAACAATTCTATTATTTAGTTTTGAAATGTTTACATAATAAATCCATAACCATTTAAAATAAAACCTAAATTTATTAACATTAAATATTTCATTCCATTTATTTATACTAGAAATATTCATTTAATTTATCTTTGATAAAAATCCAGTTACAAATATCATACCTTTAAAAATTTCCAAGTTAAATAAGTTTACACCAACTTGTGGAGTTTAATTTTTAAATAAGCCCAATTCCAAATAAATTTCCAATTTAATTTCCAATCTTAATTGATTTGAACTATTTAAAACTCTATATATTCTCAATATATTAACATGTACTTAACCATATAATATAAAATAGTCAAACTCCATTTTTCAACTTATTTAATTTATTTAACAAATATATACACAGCTTAAATTCAAAAATTTAACTATATATGTACATGTATAATATCCAAATTTAATATTTATTAAACCGTACCATATCCAAACCATAAAAATCATTTCAAAAAGAATTATATATATATATATGCATATATATATATATATATACCGCGGTGCCTGTGCATAATTTTCTATCCTATGGTCAAGTGATACGGATATTTATCATTTCAATCCGCAATTTAAAATATAAAAAATGCGACTGTATATCATTTCAAACCGCAATCCCGAATGAAATGAAAATGCATAATAACTTGCAGTTTATACCGTATAAAATATCGCATCCATTCATCTAAATATCAATCATCGACCATTTATTACAATCCTCATCCAATTTAAACAAACATCAATATAGAGCATATAAAATATAACGGGCGATAAATAATAGGTATTAACTAACAGTTTATGTTCAAAAATAAATTTAATAACCATTTAACTAGCAGTTTATATGCAATTAAATAAAAAATTTACTGTCAATTTATATGCAATAATAAAATTAATTCATAGTTAATTTAAATAAATGCAATTTAACTGAGATAATGAATAAAACATGTCAAACAGTCGTAAATAAATTTCTACTCATATCTAAAATTAATTTAACAAATATAAGAAATTTTATAAGTTATGAGTGGGTTAAAACACTCACCTTTTGAATTTAACTCAAATTTAAATCCGATTTAAACACAAAAATTCGACGGTCTCCAAATCTGTCCAAACCAGCGTTTAAAGATCTAGAATTTAATTTCGATCCTAACAAAAAAAATCGCGTATAAATCGGACACCGTATGTGAGACTTACATAAGTTAAACGTTTTAATAATTTAAATTGAAAATCAAAATAAACTAAAACAAACAATACCTCTCCCTCAACACGTCATCACTCGCTCAAAAAACACGTACGCTAGTCCAGAAATTCGAACCCAATACAAACGCACACCCCTTAACTTTGACCGTGCCCTTCGGCCGCCACTGGCCACCAGAGGGTGACGCACCGCCACCACTACGACCGCCTCCCTCTGCCGCACCTCCACCTTGAAGGCCTTCGTGCTCGGCCTCCCCTATCACCGCTGCCGCCGCCTCCAAAAACTAGGGTTTCGAACCCTATTTTGCCAATTCCAGTTGCCACAGTTGAAATCAGGTGATGCCACCACCATAGAACGTCTCCAAATAGCGAGGACTACAATACCCATAAACCAATTTCGCTGATTGCTTCCCGAATCAAAAACGCCCAAATTGAACGTAGGGTTACGCAATTTTGACCTTTGACCACTATTTGCCGTTGATTCTAGCACCAATTTCAAAAATAGAAACTACGCGTAGATTCGTATCGATGAAATCTACAACATATATTTTTTTCGAATTTTTCCGAGGACTTTGAATTTTAGGCTTTGGATTTGATTTTAGAAATTTGAGTTTTGATCTAGGGTTGCAGCCATTGGGAATAGGAGGAGCAGAGGAAATGAACGTACAAACAGATGAGAATAGATGGTGTCTAGGGTTTATAACTGGGTTTATATAGGTAGGTTAGAATTTGAATAGATGAATCGGGTTGGGTATACGTGCTACCGCTAACGTGGCCCAAAAAGCTCGTTCTGACCCCGGAACCAAATTGGGTAAACCCATATATCCAAATAGGTGTTTTAAAATATTCTGAACGCGATGGAAAAAGATTCACGTCCAAATTCCATCGTATGAAGAAGTTATGCTGAAAACAAAATATTTCAAATTGATTTCAAATTGATTTCAAATTGATTTCAATTAAATTGATTTCAAGGCGTTTCGCGTTCGTATGATCAAATGATAAGTCCGAACATTACGAAACTTGAAACCCTACAATAATTCACTGTTACAGATTCGATGAAACTGGTTTCGTCGAAATCCGTGACCAAAATGGCTATTTTTATATTAATTAAATAAATTTAAAATAAATAATTAAATCTAATTTCAAAGTTTAAATCCTGAAATTTGCAATCCTTTCCACTCTATAATTCTTAAACATTTAAAATGATTTAACAAATTTTTAAAAGTCACTTTATTAAATATAAATCTTCAATTTCATAAATTTTAAAAATTATGGATAAATTTCGAGAATTTCCATTAATTTGAATTTACCCATAATTATCCTATTCAAAATTTCAAATAGAAGGGTTTACCATTGGATTTAAAATTATCGCATAAATATTTTCCGTTTTCAATTTAATTTTTAAATTACGTAATAATTACATATTTGATTTTATTCATTTGCAATAAATCTAACTATTATAAATTAAATAAATTAACCCACTATAAAATTCAAATTCTATAATTCATAAATTTCATCTTCTTGATTTACTTATTTATTTATAATTATTTAAATAAATTCCCGTTCCAATTTAAAGTAACTTAATTTACCCTTTTATAGTATGTATTTTAGTTTCTTAAACTAGCCTCTTTTTTATAAATTGAAGCCAGATTATTTTTAATAAGTTTCCAATGGATTAGATTCAATTTCAACCTTTTACTCACAATTAAGTTTGGGTTATATTTAATTTTATAACGTATATTACTTCCCTAGTTATTACTTTACATCTTCCCGTATTAATTTCACAATTAATCATAATTATTAAAATAACGCTTATAATAAATGCGACCCTAGAATTACTCACCTTTAAACAAACGTTACTTTACTTTCCGTTAGTGTAACATTCATTTATTTTATTATCACTTATTACAAATTCTAATTCCATTAACAAATAAGCAGTTAATTTATAATATATGTTACAAATTTTGAATTAATCACTATTCATTATTATTGACTTTAATTTAGCATTAATTACCTTGCATTAACATTGTTACTTAAAATCCCTATCCAATTGCAATTAATATTCTAATGAGTACATTTACTCTTTCCGTTATGTTATTAATTATCAACAAAGAAACTTTTATTAATTTCAACAACATTGTAATTACTAATTACCTACCTTGCTTGCATACGTTTTCCATTATTATCTTTTATTAGAATTCTATTCAACTTTCCATCTTATGCATATAGTTAACCTTTCTATTGATTTTACCTTCAAAATTTTCAGTTATTTTCTTAACTTACCAAAGGCAATGATCAATTACATTTAATCGCTATTAATTTAATACATTGGTAACGAACAATAGTTGTCACCATTATACGATTTATAACATTTGTAATTTATTCTCTACAATAATTATTTCAACAACTGTCATTAAATACATTTATTCCAATTTCCGTTTCAACGTTTTTATTACAAAATCAATTAAATACTTTCCTTTCTCGCATTAAATATACACCTGTATAATCCTTTCCACTATTCATTATTTAGAATTCTATTTAAATTTCAAGCTCTTGTAATAACTCATTTATTATGCATTCGCATATCAATAAACAAGGTTCCAATAAATAGGACTTATTCAATTCACCTTATATACAGGTACAATACTTACACCATTTTATTTATTGAAATTTTATTCATATTACAAATAAATAGGCTTATCACCATTCACATATTATATTTCAGCCTTCATTTTGATATTAATTTATAAAGTTTTTATTCATACTAAATTTAATTACAAAACTCATTAATTTAACCAAATTAAATTCATGAAATCTACGAGTCGTTACAATCTCCCCCACTCAAAACTTTTCGTCCCCGAAAAGGAAAAAGAAAGGAGAAGGAAGAATTAAATAAACAATATATCTTATTCAAAATATTAACTTATAAACAATAATTTACGAAATTTATTACTTTAAATAAAATATACCCATTTTATAATCTTTATATCTTTTTATACTTCAATAAATAAAGTTTGGAAAAACATGTTCAAAATGATTTCTAAGTCCAAAAATTTACGAAATTTTTTTTGCAGAGTCTCCCTTGTACGGAGAGGCTCGGGAAAAAATATAATATCAAAATATAACAATTATATTACATATATTATCCAAAATATTATATTTTAAAACAATTAAAAATCTATATACTTTTTTTTTCAAAATGAATCTGCGGTAAAACTACTACAGTGGCCTTCCCTTCCGAAACTTGAAAATGAAAGTCGATGATGCGGCCGCCATCACCGAAATTATTTTCCAGCGACAGAGAGGAAAGTACAAAACTTATTTTCTCCAAAATCTTCTTTAAACAATTCTTCCAAATTATATTGAAATATCTATATTAGAAAATACTTAAAAACAATATTATTATATTCCATAATTTATTCGACAAAATTTCAAAACCCCGGATCTTAAGTTCTAAATTTCCAAATTTCATTTATTTTACTTTTAAATCTTATTTTATTATTATTTATACAACTTAATGCCTAACAACCAATTTATTACATCCAAATATAGATATCATTTGAAATTTTTATTTTATATATAGAAAATATAATAGGCAAAAATATTTCGTTTACCTATATTAAAACGAATATTATGTCGGTCTGCCCTATTAAGTGTTTAGAAATCCCTATTGATGTCATAGTGTCCCATGCATCAACCAGAATTTATAAATACAAAACGGAACAGATTAACACAATATTAAAACCTTTTTATAACACTAACAAATACGCTCTCTCATATATATACACTCAGCGACTCCCATAGGGTATTACTACCCTATTAATAAAGAGTCAAACCCTACAAAGCTAAGGTTTACCGCTAAACCAAAGCTCTGATACCAGATGTAACGTCCCGCCTTTTCGCACGCTTTAAATCGACATACAGGCCAATTTAAAGAATACGGAAGGGCGGATTGCTATGGGGTAAAGAAGAAAACGAGGAAGAATAAAAAACAAAATAGAATCTCACAGCGAAAGAATAAAATATAATAAGAAATATATAGTTCATAAAACTGTTTACAAATCGTTTGATTCTTCTTTATACAATAAATATCAGAGTTCACATACCTATAAATGTCAATGCAGCGGAATTAAATAGTGCAGTAGAATAATATAGTAGATAGTTATACTACAAATCTTCGTCTTCGTCCTCAAGAGCTAAATCTTCAAATCCTGGAACGCTCGAACTGACCCGAGCGAATTTGAAAAGACAATAACACTCGATTCAGAACTAAAAGATCTTATGTGAGTTAAATTAACAGAAATAAATATGAGTGCAGCAACTCAAGAGATGCTCGGGATTTACATCTCCTAAGGATCCGTTAAACTATTTACTATGTAGTATATTTCGCTATTATAATAGTGTCTAATTGTAAGATAAACTTACTTTTAAATAGCATTAAGGCTTTACATTTTCCACCTTAACACGTAAAATGCCAATAGTCTGTAGAGTACCGTAATACCTCCTGATCGGGAGGCTACTAGAGGATACTCCATAGGTACGACACAAATAGAAACTCGTACAAGGCACGATAGGGTGGGTGACACGGCACAACTAGGCAATGCCAGGGTAGATATACCAATTACGCATCCGGGCTGGTGGACACGCGCAGCGCGCAGCTACCGCCCACCTCGAACAAACTCCCCCAAAATCAAAATAAAGGTGGCCACCGAATCAATCCAAAGTCAAAGAATAGTATCGAAGAGGAGTGTCCGATCAGAGGAATGACCTCATTGGCCCGAGAATTGCTCCTGTTTTAGCCACCTTATGCCAACTCACGGGAGTCGGGTCCACGTATTTACCTCAAAGGAAACGCCGCCACCATCCTACTTCATTCTAGAATCTCCACCACGTACACGGTTGTTAAAGTGGTTTTCGGAGTTGGCAGAGAGTATGACAACTTCCGATCCCGGTCTCTTCATCAACCAAATGTTATTATAACACCATGGTCTTTTAAATAGTTTATACTTTAAAACCAGAATATAACTATCCATTTCAAAACCCATAAATACGATATCAGTTCCATTTCCAAAACAACTCATTTTGATATTATTTTTATAAAAAATCCAAAACAATAATATCATTTTTATTTCAATAATTCTTTTCAAAAATCATACTGCTTTAAAATTTATAATACCTAGAAACCAAACATTTGAATTATAACTTTCAAAACATAATACTTCGAAATTCATAGCTTTAAAACCATAACTTCTAAAACATAAATGGTTTGGATATTCAACAGGATATAAAATAAAACAGTTGAATTTAAAATTTCTTTATAAAGTAAACAATTTCTGCGCCTTTACAATTTTATTCACTTTAAATTCAGTCTAAACCCATAACTTTTAGATTCACTTTCAGTTTGAATAAAACACTTCGATTTCAATATTTTCAAACTTTGAGTATTTAATAAATTTCAAAACTAAGGTTGGGAATTTCTATTCAACAAATCTATTATTTGGTTTTGAAATGTTTACATAATAGATCCATAACCATTTAAAACAAAACCTAAATTTATTAAAACTAAATATTTCATTCCATTTATTTATACTAGAAATATTCATTTAATTTATCTTTGATAAAAATCCACTTATAAATATCATACCTTTAAAAATTTCCAAGTTTAATAAGTTTACACCAACTTGGGGAGTTTAATTTTTAAATAAGCCCAATGCAAAATAAATTTCCAATTTAATTACCAATCTTAATTGATTTGAACTATTTAAAACTCTATATATTCTCAATATCTTAACATGTACTTAACCATATAATATAAAATACTCAAACTTCATTTTTCATTTTATTTAATTTATTTAACAAATTTATACGCAGCTTAAATTCAAAAATTTAAATATATATGTACATGTAAAATATCCAAATTTAATATTTATTAAACCGTATCATATCCAAACCATAAAAATCATTTCAAAAAGAATTATATATATATATATATATATATATATATATATCGCGGTGCCTCTATATAATTTTATATCCAATGGTCAAGTGATGCGGAAAATTATCATTTCAATCCGCAATTTAAAATAAAAAAAATGCGGTGGTATATCATTTCAAACCGCAATCCCGAATGAAATGAAAGTGCATAATAACTTGCAGTTTATACCATATAAAATATCGCATCCATTCATCCAAATATCAATCAACAACCATTTATTACAATCCTCATCCAATTTAAACAAACATCAATATATAGCATATAAAATATAACGGGTAATAAATAACAGGTATTAACTAACAGTTTATGTTCAAAAATAAATTTAATAACCGTTTAACTAGCAGTTTATATGCAATTAAATAAATTTTTACTGTCAATTTATATGCAATGATAAAATTAATTCACAGTTAATTTAAATAAATGCAATTTAACTGAGATAATGAATAAAACATGCCAACAGTCGTAAATAAATTTCTACTCATGTCTAAAATCAATTTAACAAACATAAGAAATTTTAGAAGTTGTGATTGGTTAAAACACTCACCTTTTGAATTTAAGTCGAATTTAAATCCGATTTAAACCCAAAAATTCGACGGTCTCCAAATCTGTCCAAACCAGCATCAAAGATCTGGAATTTAATTTCGATCCTAACAAAAAATATCGCGTATAAATCGGACAACGTACGTGAGACTTACATAAGTTAAACCTTTTAAGAATTTAAATTGAAAATCAAAATAAACTAAAACGAAAAATACCTCTCCCTCAACACGTCATCAGTCGCTCAAAAAACACGTACGCAAGTCCAGAAATTCAAACCCATTACAAACACATGCCCCAGAACTTTGACCGTGCCTTTCGGCCACCACTGGCCACCAAAGGGTGACGCACCGCCACCACTACGACCGCCTCCCTCTGCCGCACCTCCACCTTGAAGGCCTTCGTGCTCGGCCTCCCCTATCACCGCTGCCGCCGCCTCCAAAAACTAGGTTTCGAACCCTATTTTGCCAATTCCAGTTGCCACAGTATAAATTAGGTGATGCCACCACCATAGAACGGCTCCAAACAGTGAGAACTACAATACCCATAAACCAATTTCGCTGATTGCTTCCCGAATCAAAAACACCCAAACTGAACGTAGGGTTTCGCGATTTTGACCTTTGACCGCGATTTGCCGTTGATTCTAGCACCAATTTCGAAAACAGAAACTACGTGTAGATTCGTATCGATGAAATCTACAACATATATTTTTTTCGAATTTTTCTGAGGACTTTGAATTTTAGGCTTTGGATTTGATTTTAGAAATTTGAGTTTAGATCTAGGGTTGCAGCCATTGGGAATAGAAGGAGCTGAGGAAATGAACGTACAAACAAATGAGAATAGATGGAGGATAGGGTTTATAACTGGGTTTATATAGGTAGGTTAGAATTGGAATAGATGGATCGGGTTGGGTATACGTGCTACCGCTAACGTGGCCCAAAAAGCCCGTTCTGACCCCAGAACGAAATTGGGTAAACCCATATATCCAAATAGGTGTTTTAAAATATTCTGAACGCGATGGAAAAAGTTTCACGTCCAAATTCCATCGCATGAAGAAGTTATGCTGAAAACAAAATATTTCAAATTGATTTCAAATTGATTTCAATTAAATTGATTTCAAGGCGTTTCGTGTTCGTACGATCAAACGACAAGTCCGATCGTTACGAAACTTGAAACCCTACAATAATTCACTGTTACGGATCCGATGAAACTAGTTTGTCGAAATCCGAGTCCGTGACCAAAATGGCTATTTTTATATTTATTAAATAAATAATTAAATCTAATTTCAATGTTTAAATCCTGAAATTTCAATCCTTTCCATTCTATAATTCTTAAACATTAAAAATGATTTAACAAATTTTTAAATGTCACTTTATTAAATATAAATCTTCAATTTCATAAATTTTAAAAATTATGGATAAATTTCCAGAATTTCCATTAAATTGAATTTACCCATAATTGTCCTATTCAAAATTTCAAATATAAGGGTTTACCATTGGATTTAAAATTATCACATAAACATTTTTCGTTTTCAATTTAATTTTTAAATTACGTAATAATTACATATTTGATTTTATTCATTTGCAATAAATCCAACTATTATAAATTAAATAAATTAACTCACTATAAAATTCAAATTCTATAATTCATAAATTTCATCTTCTTGATTTACTTATTTATTTATAATTATTTAAATAAATTCCCATTCCAATTTAAAGTAACTTAATTTACCCTTTTATAGTATGTATTTTAGTTTCTTAAACTAGCCTCTTTATTATAAATTGAAACCAGTTTATTTTTAATAAGTTTCCAATGGATTAGATTCAATTTCAACCTTTTACTCACAATTAAGTTTGGGTTATATTTAATTTTATAACGTATATTACTTCCCTAGTTATTACTTTACATCTTCCCATATTAATTTCACAATTAATCATAATTATTAAAATAACGCTTATAATAAATGCGACCCTAGAATTACTCACCTCTAAACGAACGTTACTTTACTTTCCGTTAGTGTAACATTCATTTATTTTATTATCACTTATTACAAATTCTAATTCCATTAACAAATAAGCAGGTAATTTATAATATATGTTACAAATTTGGAATTAATCGCTATTCATTATTATTGACTTTAATTTAGCATTAATTACCTTGCATTAACATTGTTACTTAAAATCCCTATCCAATTGCAATTAATATTCTAATGAGTACATTTACTCTTTCCGTTATGTTATTAATTATCAACAAAGAAACGTTTATTAATTTCAACAACATTGTAATTACTAATTACCTACCTTGTTTGCATACGTTTTCCATTATTGTCATTTATTAGAATTCTATTCAACTTTCCGTCTTATGCATATAGTTAACCTTTCTATTGATTTTACCTTCAAATTTTCAGTTATTTTCTTAACTTACCAAAGGCAATGATCAATTTCATTTAATCGCTATTAATTTAATAAATTGGTAACGAACAATAGTTGTCACCATTATACGATTTATAACATTTGTAATTTATTCTCTACAATAATTATTTCAACAACTCTCATTAAATACATTTATTCCAATTTTCGTTTCAACGTTTTTATTACAAAATCAATTAAATACTTTCCATTCTCGCATTAAATTATACACCTGTATAATCCTTTCCACTATTCATTATATAGAATTCTATTTAAATTTCAAGCTCTTGTAGCAACGCATTTATTATGCATTCGCATATCAATAAACAAGGTTCCAATAAATAGGATATATTCAATTCACCTTATATACAAGTACAATACTTACACCATTTTATTTATTGAAATTTTATTCATATTACAAATAAATAGGCTTAATCACCATTCATATATTATATTTTAGCCTTCATTTTGATATTAATTTATAAAGTTTTTATTTCTACTAAATTTAATTACAAAACTCATTAATTTAACCAAATTAAATTCATGAAATCTACGAGTCTTTACACTCTCCCCCACTCAAAACTTTTCGTCCCCGAAAAGGAAAAAGAAAGGAGAAGAAAGAATTAAATAAACAATATATCTTATTCAAAATATTAACTTATAAACAATAATTTACAAAATTTATTACTTTAAATAAAATATACCCATTTTATAATCTTTATATCTTTTTATACTTCAATAAATAAAGTTTGAAAAAACATGTTCAAAATGATTTCTAAGTCCAAAAATTTACGAAATTTTTTTGCAGAGTCTCCCTTGTACGGAGAGGCTCGGGAGAAAATATAACATCAAAATATAACAATTGTATTACATATATTATGCAAAATATTATATTTTAAAACAATTCAAAATCTATAT
Source organism: Allium cepa (assembly GCA_030765085.1). Lineage (NCBI taxonomy): Eukaryota > Viridiplantae > Streptophyta > Magnoliopsida > Asparagales > Amaryllidaceae > Allium > Allium cepa. The sequence goes on along the minus strand of CM060938.1, from coordinate 905,392,974 downwards.
ACTTTTTTTTTCAAAATGAATCTGCGGTCAAACTACTACAGTGGCCTTCCCTTTCGAAACTTGAAAATGAAAGTCGATGATGCGGCCGCCATCACCGAAATTATTTTCCAGCGACAGAGAGGAAAGTACAAAACTTATTTTCTCCAAAATCTTCTTTAAACAATTCTTCCAAATTATATTGAAATATCTATATCAGAAAATACTTAAAAACAATATTATTATATTCCATAATTTTTCGAGAAAATTTCAAAACCCCAGATCTTAAGTTCTAAATTTCCAAATTTCATTTCTTTTATTTTTCAATCTTATTTTATTATTATTTATACACCTTAATGCCTAACAACCAATCTATTGCATCAAAATATAGATGTCATTTGAAATTTTTATTTTATGTATAGAAAATATAATAGGCAAAAATATTTCATTTACCTATATTAAAACGAATATTATGTCGGTCTGCCCTATTAAGTGTTTAGAAATCCCTATTGATGTCATAGCGTCCCATGCATCAACCAGAATTTATAAATACAAAACGGAATAGATTAACACAATATTAAAAACTTTTTATAACACTAACAAATACCGTCTCTCATATATATACACTCAGCGACTCCCATAGGGTATTACTACCCTATTAATAAAGAGTCAAACCCCACAAAGCTAAGGTTTATCGCTAAACCAAAGCTCTGATACCAGATGTAACGTCCCACCTTTTCGCACGCTTTAAATCGACATACAGGCCAATTCAAAGAATACGGAAGGGCGGATTATTATGGGGTAAATAAGAAAGCGAGGAACAAAAATACAAAATAGAATCTCACAGCGGAAGGATAAAATATAATAAGAAATATACAGTTCATAAAACTGTTTACAAACTATTTGATTCTTCTTTATACAATAATTATCAAAGTTCACATACCAATAAATGTCGATGCAGCGGAATTAAATAGTACAGTAGAATAATATAGTGGATAGTAATACTACAAATCTTCGTCTTCGTCCTCCAGAGCTAAATCTTCAAATCCTGAAACGCTCGGACTGACCCGAGCGAATTTGAAAAGACAAAAACACTCGAGTCATAACTAAAAGATCTTATGTGAGTTAAATTAACAGAAATATATATGAGTGCAGGAACTCAAGAGATGCTCGTGATTTACATCTCCTAAGGACCCGTTATACTATTTACTATGTAGTATATTTCTCTATTATAATAGTGTCTAATTGTAAAATAGACTTACTTTTAAATAGCGTTAAGGCTTTACATTTTCCACCTTAACACGTAAAATGCCAATAGTCTATACAGTACCGTAATACCTCCTGATCGGGAGGCTTCCAGAGGATACTCCATAGGTACGACACAAATAGAAACTCGTACAAGGCGCGGTAGGGTAGGTGACACGGCACAACTAGGCAATGCCAGGGTAGATATCCCAATTTGGTAGTGTGGCATGCTGAGTGCTGCTGTGTATCATTTGTTGATCTAAGCATGGCTTTTGTATAAAGCGTTGCTTTGTGGATGAGACTGAATAAGGACCTCACACCCCGGAAATGGTCGAAACAGGAAAGATGTGGCAAAGTTATGAGGGTCGCTCCCTTTAGGGTATGTCATTCCTTTCTGGAAAAGGGTGGTATCATGGTAGGAGCCCAGATACTTACTCATGTGGACACCATACATTTATTACTATGTGATGTTGTTGGATTAGAGGTACCTCGGATAAAGGTCCCAAAGGACCGGGGGATGGCATGCTCGAGAAGTAGTTACCTAGTTATAGAGGTAACCCGGCTTTGTGTTGGCAGAGATCCGGTTAGGTTCTCGGGATGTCCCGCCAGAGGCGATCCCATGTGGAAGTACGAAGTTCCTTAGCCTGACCTTTTGTTGGAAATCCATTCATCAATACGAGTCTTGTACGGTTCTGGTTGGATAACCTATCATTCACTTATGGTGGTGCCCCACTGTTTGGATGGTAGCTATAGTAGGCATAGTTCGAAATGTCTATGCTGGCTAAGATTAATATTATACTTTCGAAAGGTTTTCTGCACTATGCACTAATAATATTAATATCAAATGATTTAACGTATTAAGCATGCTTGGCTATCATAAGAAGAAAACTCCTCCAATTCTGCGTTTACATTGTGTGAGTGACGGCTGTGTAGTTAATGCCACGCTATTACCCCGCTATAACCCCGCAATATCTCATAACGGATTTCTACCGCTATGATTTTTCCATATAGCCCCAAAATATAGCTGTTAACCCGCCTTTTTATCAGGCCACAGATAGGCGGATTTAACTTAAACAACTTCACAACTATCGAGACTAAAGATGAAGGTTCGGCCTGGAATATAGAAGCCGTTCGACATTGGAGTAAGAAGAGGTTCACTCAGCAGCGGACTGGGATCGTTCGGCATCAACTATCGTTCGGCATAAACAATGTTTGGCCAAACTATCGTTCGACCTACTATTGTTTGGCCTAAGTATCGTTCGGCCTGGGTAGCGTTCGGCCAGAATATTGTTCGGCATGTTTCCATATCGCTCGACATTCAGAGTGCCCAGCACCACTTCGCTCGGCCTTCAGAGTGTTCGGCCTCACTTCGATCGGCATGAGGATATCGTCCGGCATCCTCCACACGGCATTTGTACTCGGCATTGAAGTACGACCGACATTCCTCCACTCGGCATCCTCCACTCGGCATTTGTACTCGGCATTGAAGTACGTCCGGCATTCCTTCACTCGGCATCCTCCACTCGGCATTTGTACTCGGCATTGAAGTATGTCTGGCACACCTCAACCCAGCATCGATCGGCATGCATCACTCAAATGCCTCGACTGACATTATTCTACCAGACGCTTCGTTCGGCATTGATGGCTCCGCATTACATGGCTCGGCATATGTGGACCGGCCATAAACTCGGTGGGCCTGAATCACGCAAAGGCCCAACAACTCAGGATTTGCCTATAAATGCAGCATGTGGGGGTTCAGAAAAGGGATCCAGATCCTGATTCTCTCTCCTGCTCTCTAACTTTCTATCCCCTAAGGCTATGTCTAGCCTATCACTTTGTAACTGTAATCGATTGTTACAGCAATAAAAAAAGAAATTACTGGAGTGGACGTAGGCCAGAGTTAGCCGAACCACTATAAATTCCGTGTCTTTACCGCTTTCATTTTAATTTCTGTTATTCTTCGTATTAAATATCCTCTACATACATCCTACCCATGAACTGTGATTGTTGTTTTGTGCTTTCACTTGGATTTGGGTGTTAGTGACCAATTTTGCCGCTAACATTTTGGTGCTTTCACCGAGAAGGACTAGCACCCGCTACATCAAATTCGGAATTCAGATTCAAAAGTTTGAAGAAACTCCAATCCGGAAACAATGACTCGACAAACAAGACAAAGGGTTGACAGGAGCCAACAAGGAGGAAGCCAAGAAGCATCCTCATGATCAGGAGAAGGACAAGCTTCCGTCTACATCACTAGAGACGAGATGGAGGCTATGGCCAATTCATTGCGCGAAAGCATGATGAAGAGTCAACAGGAGATGCTGCAGAATTTTCTCGAGCAGATGAGGGCGGCGAACATGCAAAACCTTGGACCAACTACAATAGCTACGAGTGCGGGACAAGTAATCAGGATTGCAGAAGCTAATGAAGGTCAGGTTCAAGACCAGAATGCAGGAGTTGAAGGTGGTCAACAAGGCCTTAGGGGCAGACCCTCAGGGTCCGATACTGGAAGACCAACAGACGGAGCTCAACAAGCTGGAGCCAATGCTTATGCTAACGAGCCACCAGAAGAATACGTACCTGAATTCCCTTCAAGGCTCGGGGGGCAAGATAGAAGCTTAACAAAAGGTCAACCACTGGAAGGAGACGAGAGAATGATTGGCCTCATGCGAAGAATCATAAGAGGAGGATTGCCTAGCGGAGGTCTGGAAGAAGTTAGTAAGAGTCCGTTCACTCCAAACATCCGAAACGCAAGGAACCCTCCAAAGTTCAAACTACCAGCGCTAGAACCTTACGATGGGAGGTCAGACCCGACCATGCATATTACCAGATATATCAAGCACATGGAAGTGCTGGGGGCATCCGAGGAAGTGATGGCATGATGCTTCCCTTTATATTTATCAGATTTAGCTGCCCTATGGTTCAGACAACTGGAGACTGGATCGATAGGAACATGGAGCGAGCTTGCTGACTGCTTCATGAGACAGTTTAGGGTCCATGTGACGCGACCCAAGAGTGTGATGACTTTATCTTCGATCAAGAAAAGGACCGGAGAGTCCATAAAAGATTTTCTGCTGAGATTCAATGTGACAGTGACTTGTGTAGATCGCCCGGATCCATCAATGATTTTAACGGCGGTGGTGGCAGGAGTCGCGGAAGGCACCAAATTTAAGGATTCTCTAACTTAAGATCCATCGCAAGATCTTGGAGAGTTCTTTCATAAAGCTGAAAAGTTCATCCGATTGGAAGAATCACGAGTCGAGAGTCGTGAAATAAATACCACACAAAGCGTAGAAACCTCCAGAGAACAGCCCGGAGCGGACAAGGGAAAGAGGAAACAGGATGACAGACATGATGGTCCTGATAAACGGAAGAAATTCCGAGAGCCAAGATTCAGGCAATACACCGATCTGACTGCAGGCCTAGAAAGAATCTACACTGAAACTCGGGGGCAACTCCCCTATCGAAAGCCATCTATAAGGGATCCCACCGAGCGGGAGCGCAGGACTGGAAAATACTGCCTATTCCATGAGCTGGATGGGCACACTACAGATGAATGCCGCCACCTAAAGGATGAGGTGGAAGAACATGCTAGGGGTGGTAGACTGCCACAATTTGTCAGAGAACGGGCAACGACAGCAAGACCTGAACGACTATCGCCTCCACCTAACAGGAACGATCCTGGATCGGGATCACGACTCGTCATCAACTGATTAAAGATGGCAAGGGCCAAGTCCAGGATTTGGACTTCGGTCGAATAATTTTATTTAGATTTATTTTCAGAATAAACGGTTACTCCACTTACACATGTACGGGAATAGGAGAGATCCCTAGGCATGCTCTGAGATGGAGATAAACCGCTACGCCCGGAGAGGCAATCCTTAGCTCTTTTCTGATGTTTGAGATTGAACATCTAGAACTCGAATTTTAATAAATAAATTAGAACTTCTTGCAATAAACCTTTTGACCGGAGAGTCAAAGGATGAATATTAAATACCAATATAAACATGATCGCTTTATGACCCTACCCGGAGAGACGGGGTCCGGAGTGCAAGAAGTGTGTTGCTTCGCCGGAGAGCGACATGATCGACTCACTTAAGCGTTGTTTCCCCTTCACCAGAGAGTGAAAGGATGGGATCCAGAAAGAGCCCGGAGAGGCTATGATTGGTCCCGAACGACCAAGACATCGCTTAATGTTCAGATACACTGAACCGAAGTGCAAGAAGTGAGTTGCTTCGCCGTAGAACGACAGGATCAACTCACTTAAGCGCTGTTTCCCCTTCACCAGAGTGACAGGATGGGATCCAGCAAGAGCCCGGAGAGGCTATGATCGGTCCTGAACGACCAAGACATCGCTTAATGTTCAGATACACTGAACCGGAGTGCAAGAAGTGAGTTGCTTCGCCAGAGAGCGACAGGATCAACTCACTTAAGCGTTGTTTCCCCTTCACCAGAGAGTGACAGGATGGGATCCAGCAAGAGCCCGGAGAGGCTATGATCGGTCTAGAACGACCATGGCATGGCTATACGTCCTAACTGGGACCAGAGTGCAGGGGATAGAAGGCAACGCCAGAGTGCAATAGGATCTTTCTATTCAATCACTAAGTCTAGAATGGGCCTAGTAAGGGTTCAGAGTAGCCGTTAATAGTCCGGAGAGACTACGGAACTTCATTCTCAATTTCTACGTGAAGAACGAATGCTGATTTGGCTTCGAACAGCCACAAACTTGATTGTCAACACCACAGCTATGGATGAAACATGAATTTATTACACTTGATTTAAGACCGTTGAAAACACACCTTCCAATAGCAAGGCAAGTCTTGGGGGGCAAGTGTTAACCCGCCTTTTTACCAGGCCACGGTTAGGCAGATTTAACTTAAACAACTTCACAACTATCGAGACTAAAGATGAAGGTTCGGCCTGGAATATAGATGCCGTTCGACATTGGAGTAAGAAGAGGTTCACTCGGCAGCGGACTGGGATCGTTCGGCATCAATTATCGTTCGGCATAAACAATGTTCGGCCAAACTATCGTTCGGCCTACTATTGTTCGGCCTAAGTATCGTTCGGCCTGGGTAGCGTTCGGCCAGAATATTGTTCGGCATGTTTCCACATCGCTCGGTATTCAGAGTGCCCAGCACCACTTCGCTCGGCCTTGAGAGTGTTCGGCCTCACTTCGATCGGCATGAGGATATCGTCCGGCATCCTCCACACGGCATTTGTACTTGGAATTGAAGTACGACCGGCTTTCCTCCACTCGGCATCCTCCACTCGGCATTTGTACTCGGCATTGAAGTACGTCCGGCATTCCTTCACTCGGCATCCTCCACTCGGCATTTGTACTCGGCATTGAAGTACGTCCGGCACACCTCACCCCAGCATCGATCGGCATGCATCACTCAAATGCCTCGACCGACATTATTCTACCAAACGCTTCATTCGGCATTGATGGCTCGGCATTACATGGCTCGGCATATGTGGACCGGCCATAAACTCGGTGGGCCTGAATCACGCAATGGCCCAACAACTCAGGATTTGCCTATAAATACAACATGTAGGGGTTCAGAAAAGGGATCCAGATCCTGATTCTCTCTCCTTCTCTCTAACTTTCTATCCCCTAAGGCTAAGGCTAGCCTATCACTTTGTAACTGTAATCGATTATTACAGCAATAAAAAAAGAAATTACTGGAGCGGACGTAGGCCAGAGTTAGCCGAACCACTATAAATTCCATGTCTTTACCGCTTTCATTTTAATTTCTGTTATTCTTCATATTAGATATCCTCTACATACATCCTGCCCGTGAACTGTGATTGTTGTTTGGTGCTTTCACTTGGATTTGGGTGTTAGTGACCAATTTTGGCGCTAACAATAGCCTTTCCGCTCTAATCCCCGCTATTTCCGCTATATCCCGTTATTCTCGCTATATTTTGCTATTTCCGCTATATCTTCTTTAATAAACTGAATTAAAAAATTGCATTTATACATTATAAAAATTATAAAACTAATTTATTTGATTTAATTTTTAATATATTTTCAGAAATGAAAATACTCTAATATTCTAGTAAATTCAATTATGTTATATAACAGTTTTATGTTTATTTAAAATATGTTCACACATGTTTTTTGTTTAAAATCATTTATGTATTAATTATAATTCAATTGATTGATAATTTTTCCATTTAATTACCATTTGTATATTTGTTAAAACATTATGTATGAGTTTTATATGCTATTTTAGAGCTATCCGCTATAACCCGCTATATCCTTGCTGTATCCCCACTATGACTTTTTGCACCTCCACCACTTTAAATCTACCTAGCGCTTTAACTGCACAGTGTGACGGAAGGTCTTATGGTAGTTCCATTTTCCAAAAGCATTACGGTTTTCAATGTTTTAAATTCCTTTTGTTGTTTTAAAGACAAAACTGTTTTAAGTTCTCACACCAGTCCCACGACTGACCTGTAGTTTATTGTTCCCTTCCTAAACTCTAGGTGCCCATCATTTTCCACACGGGCAGCCTAGAGTCAGGTTATTAGGTCATTCTGGATTCTCAGGAGGCCATGGAGCAGGAGGCAAGCTGGATGGCGAGACGTATCACTTGTATATGATATTATCTTTTCCGCTGTGTATTCAGTTGTGAGGACAGGTTTATATAACTGTCCATTATTGTATTGTGTTGTATATTGACTCTGACGATATAATGTATAAAATGTACAGTTCTTTTGATTTAAAGATTATTCATCTATCTATTATATGTTGTTCCGCTGAGACTGTGAGATTCTGATATCGTTTCTGTTGCTTTTCTTTCTTTCTTTGTTCTTCTACCTTTTCTTCTTTAACCCTAACAATTTGGTTTTTCGGCCTTCGATTGCTCGGCAGTTGATACAGTGGACGTAATAATGTCGATTTTCGAAAGTCGAAAATCTCGAAACGTTACATGTGGTTTCAGAGCATTTGGTTAAGCGACAACCTTGGCCCTGTTGGGAATTACTCGTTAAAGAAAGAGTTTGTAGTACTCTAGAATGAGTTGAGTGTAATCATAGATACGAGTGCGTATTTGTTAGTGAATGTTAAAATGTTTTATATTGTGTTTGCTTACCGGTTGAGCTGTTTGGGAATTTTGGTCGGTATGTGGGACGCCATATTATCGATAGGGATTTCTAAACACTTAAATGAGGCAAGTTGACATAGTATCATTTTAAATTGGGTAAATGAAATAATTTTACCTCGATAATATTTTACATATAAAGGAAATAATTTTTCAGAAATTATTAAAGTGTGCATAAATTGATTGTTTGGTTGTTGAAAATGTAAGAATATATATAAGTTAATTAAAAGAAAAAAGATGTTTGAATAATCTAAATAAAAACAACAATTGTAAAAGAATAATTGTATAAGCAAATGAATTATTAAGTATGGAATTATAATTAATGTGATTTACAATTGTGAAATAATCTTATATAGAAGAAGTGAAACTATATGAAATATTTATAAATATGAGTTGTAAATAAAAATGAATTTGAGCTATGAATTGAAAATGTTGAATCCTGTTTATTTTGGAAATTATTTTCCGAAATTAAAAGTTAAATAGTGAAATTATATAAGAAATTTTTTATAAATGTGATTTATGAATAAAAGGAAAATTTTGAAAGAATATTAAGCAATGAATTAACTACTGTTGCTGGGAAATAATAAGGATGATGACTGCAGCATCATCAGTATCATTTTCGAGTTTCTGTGTGATGGATCTGCTACCATAGTAAAGTGAAAATTGAAGTTTTGTAATGATAAACAAATTTGAAATTAAAAATTCAAGTTGAAATTGATGAACATAAGTAAAGCGAGTTTTGAACTTATAATATGAGATAATAAATTTGGCTTTGGTAAAGATTAAAGAATTTGGGTTAGCATAGTAAATATGTGATTTGAAATTTAACTAAAGGAAAGTTAAATAAATTGATTTGGAGAAGATGTAATTGAAACCAAATGATAAAATGGTTAAACAATTTTGTTAAGAAAAATGAGATATGAATTTGAATAAGTGATGAAATTGGACTTTGGTAAAAGTTAAATAGAATTTACTTGAGAATTAGAATCTGAATTGGGTTTATAAGTGGAAATTTAAGTTAAGTTAAACAAATGATATTTAAATGGAATATAACTTAAGTGATGTTGAATGAAGTTGAATTTGGTATCGAAGTAAAATAATAAAGTGAATTAAATGGATGTGAACTTGAGTTATATAAATGAAATTCAACTTTATATTGTAAAGTGAATTAGCAATTGAATTAATGAATTGAATGTAAATCAATTGAATGTAAATAAATTGATATGAAATAATGGATGTAAGTGTTAATTCATTAAAGCTAATTAAATGTGTTGAACCAAATTGAATGTAAAGTAAAGTAAATTGAATGAATTTGGTTGTATTGGATATATATTGATTGTTAGATTGTTGTCATATGAAATTGAATTGATAAATTGAAAACTAAAGTAATTGAATTCAAATTGAAAGTGAATTAAATTTAAATTGAATTAAATTTGAATTGAAAGTGAACTAATGTGAATTGGTTGTAAGCAATTAAAATTTGTATCAAAACCTCATAAATTGCTTATGGGAATTATTTTGAGTATATTGCTTATGAAAACTATGTGTTTTCTATTAAAAATTTAGTGAAATGTAAATGAATTTCTTATATATGTCACTTACATGGTTAATTGAGTAAGTACAGGTACCGGGGCTGCCATTAGCTGGTTTTGGGTTGCGCTAAAATGCTAAATAAATAACTGCTTTGCTTAAAAATGCTAAAAAGGAACGCCTACGCAATAAAAATAGAAAATACAAACTGTTTTTCTGTTTTTCGACCATGTGGGTTGATGTATATATATTTATATCTATTGTGATATTGCAAAAGCTCCTCCGTACAAGGGAGACTCTGCCAAAAATTTTCGTAAATTTTGGGAGTTGGAAAAATTTTGAAAAAAATTTTGGATAATTTTTTGTTAAAGAAAAGTCAATTTCTAAATTGAAATGAAAATGTAGGAATTGAACTAGAAAAGTGTAACCATCGGATTTTGGAAAAGTTAAGAAGTTAAAAAAAATGAATCTGAAATCAAGTTGGAACGATTTGTTTTTGAAAAGTTAATGAATTTTGTAACTTTTTCTTACTAGGTAATTTCGAGGTCGAAATTCTTTTAAGGGGGAAAATTGTAACGACCCAGAATTTCTATCATTTGAAATTCGTATATTTAATTAATTTTAAATATTAACAAGTAAGTCGAATAAATTTTAATTTCGAATATAGTGATTCAATTAGATAGTTAAATCTATAATTTAATATTTAAATTACAGAGATATTTGGAAATTGGATTTAATGTGAATGAAAATGATTTATAGAGTTATATTAAATCATATTGGAGTTAGAATGATGTTATAGAACTTTTAAAATTGAATTAAAAGTTAATTTGGAGAAATTGAATATTTTAATATCTAATTGATGAGTAAAAATAGTCATTTTTCAAACAGTCTCGGATTTCGACGAAACTACTTTCATCAGATCCGTAAAGTTAAATTATTGTAAGGTTTCAAGTTTCGTGTTAATCGGATTTACGGTTTTTCCGGGGCAAGCAAAAATGCATAGAAATTAATTTAACCGATTTAATCTAAATTTGATCGTTTATTTCCGTAATATGCACATATGATCAAATTGGCTCTCGATACCTAGTCCATTGTGTCCGTAACGCGGGTCAAACTATAGAAACGTCAGTTGCACGCTTCAGTTGGAGTTCGAAAAATTGGAAATGAATAGCGTTTCGTTAAATTTTGTATAAGAGGACCCATTATCTTCATATTTTCACGAAACCTAAATCTACTAGGGCTGGCCGCCATTTTCATTTCCAATGGCTGGAAATGCTCGATACTTCCTCTTCAATTTTCTTCCAATCCGTCGACAATCACGAAAATCCTCCAACTAGGGAAATGTTAAGCACAACGAGATCTCGAACTTCAAAGGCTATGATCGAAATCAATGCGGCGGATCGTTGGAAAAATGGCTAAGAACGGCCGAGGTTCGTGCACGAATTTCGAGTGAAATGCTTGACCGAGCTCAACCAACCTCTGGCCGTGGGTAGCTCTCGTTGAGAGACTTTGTGTGGAAGTCGCTGATCATCTTCTAATGCAGTGAGGTGGTCGCAGAAATTGATGATGGAGCGGCGGCCGTAGGTTGTTTCTCGCGTGCGTAGCCTAGGAAATCACGAACGGGAAGAAAACGCGCACGCGGTCCAGATTTATCAAAGAAAAATCATGCGGCCAGAAATGTATGTAGGGTTTAAAAATAAATAAAAGTTGTAAATTTATATCATATAAATTCGTACAATGTTTAAAAGTGCATAACTTTTTGATACGAGGTCCGTTTCACATGAAACAAATTGCGTCGGGTTCGTACTGACGAGCACTACTCAGTGGAGCTAGATTGGGATTTATTGGAGCTAGTGATAATTTTGGGTAAAATTAAACGCATGTTTAATTTTATTTGGAACGAAACACTGCAACTGTTATTGGAAGCAAGGTGAGAACTTCTCACTCAATCGAATTTGTTTCGATTTAAATTTTAAATAGTTAGATTTAGAATTGCTTGATTGTGTTGATTGTATGCTTGGATGGTAAATTATTATCTATTGTATTGAAATAGACCCTATACGCCGCATATTAAGTGGAGGTTATTATATTAAACACATATACCACGATATTCCACTTTGAAGTCGAATTGGAATTATATATTTACTTGGAGTTGATTTCCCGCATTATATAGCGGATGAGACCCTATTGCGCCGCATAATAGCGGATGATATTTTATAAATCCCATATATCGCGATATTCCACCTCGAAGTGGAATTAGTATTGTGCTAATATCAATGGATGCAGGGAAACATGTTGGAGGGATCCAACTGGATTCCTCAAATAATTGAATTTGTTTCATTGTTGCGTGTTGATTATTTATAATCTCTGCGTGATTATATTGAGATTGAAATTGTTAAAGGCTAAAATTTAGCCAAATATATTTTTGGTATCGTTGGATACCGAAAATAAATAAAATTGGATTTTTGAAAATTCAAGTTGAAAGTTTATAGTAAAATTTATTTTTGAAAATTGAACAAATTTAAAAAAAAAAGTTTGAAAAGGGTGAAGTTTTATTTTTGAATCATATCGAATTATTTCCAAAATATGGGAAAAGATTTTAATAAAGGGATTTTTGAATAATATTGTTTAAAGGTTGAAGAATTTGTTTAAAATTGGTTTTTAGTAGTTATAAAAAATAAAGGAATTTATTTTAAAAGGAAATAAATTTAGAAATCCATTTGGGAATTGGTTTTGGTGATTGGAAATAAGTTTCAAAATCCATTTAGAAATTTGTTTGGTGAAGTGAAATGAATTTTGAAAATCAATATGAAATTTGATTTGGTGTTTTTGGAAATTAATTAAAAATTTAATTGTTGTTGAAAGTGAATAATTGAAAATGATTTGAAAATCGTATATCAGTGGATATTTGAAAATTTAAATTCACCATAGAATTTATAAAGGAAAGGGAAGTTTGTTGTTAAAAAATAAACATTGATTTATTTTGAAGTGTGGAAATAAATTTACGAATTTGAAACGTAAATTTAAAATAAATCGATAAGGATTTAGTTAATTGGTTTAAATGAACCATTTTGAAATGAAAGTGTATTCTCCCTGGAAAGCCGAGAAATTTTCTAAATAGCTTTGAAATATATATATATATATATATATATATATATATATATATATATATATATTCTAGGATTGGTTTTGAAAAGGGTACTTTGAAGAAATTAACTTCTTAAATTGTTTAAAAATCCTTTAAGTAAAGATTTATTGAATTGATTATAGAAATGGTTATTTCTAAGATTTAATCAATATTTTTTTTAGAAAAAAGGGTCATTTAAGTAGTTATACTCTATCTACTAATTTCATTTTGAAAAATTGGTTTGGACTTAAGTTTATATGTAATATTAGTATAATATTTTTATAACTAATATTTTCAGTAAAGTGTTTAAAGAAAAATAGTTTTATTTTAAAGTGTTTTCCAGATATAATTTTTGATAAGTGATATAAATTATTTTAAAGTGTTTGAACTCGGCAGATTTCCAATGAAAATGAACAAATATTTGTGAATATATCCCGTGTAGGGAAATGATTTGAAATTTGTTTTCAAAAGTTGTAAAAGGGGAAAATGATTTGAAATTTGTTTTCAAATAGTTGAAGTGTTAAAAATATATCTTGTAAATATATTTTTGGAAAATAAATAATTGTGGAAATTATTTGTGTTCTGGTGATGTTGTGCATATCCATTGGTAGTTAAACAACCGACTATCAATATTGACCTTTAAATGGGTACGTTTTGTGATTTGCTTGAATTTGAATGCTACACTTATTTTTAAAATAAGCGCTCGTTATTTGCATTAGCCGGGAGAGGACTTCGTGTCATATAACCCATTCCGAATAGTGATACGTCGTAAATGGATAGCATTTAAAGACCGGTGTTGAAGACTGGGTATTTGTGAAAACGATAGGATAACCTATCGATTATCTCTGCATCGACAACAACGGTATGGAGATTTCCTTTGTGATGGTAAGTTCGATCGGGATTGTGAATACCCGAATTGCAAGGGCTTCTTTGGAAGTGCCTTCGGTTCTGTTCGAACCCGGAACAGACTTGTATGGTTGTATGTCTGACACTACACTTTGAGATATAAAGCAGATTTCTTTCAAATACATATCTATTGGTGCAGAGAATTTATTCTCTTAGCTTAACACCCTTCTCTGAGACGTACGAGCTCAGAGGTTATGTAGTTGATATTTATCAGTGATATACTCCCAATTTGGTAGTGTGGCATGCTGAGTGCTGCTGTGTATCATTTGTTGATCTAAGCATGGATTTTGTATAAATCGTAGCTTTGTGGACAAGACTGCATCAGGACCTCACTCCCTGAAAATGGTTGAAACAGGAAAGATGCGGCAAGGTTATGAGGGTCGCTCCCTTTAGGGTGTGTCATTCCCTTCTGGAAAAGGGTGGTGTCATGGTATGGAGCACAGATTCTTACTCATGTGGACACCATACATTTATTATTGTGGGATGTTGTCGGATTAGAGGTACCTCGGATAAAGGTCCCAAAGGACCGGGGGTTGGCATGCTCGAGATGTAGTTACCTAGTTATAGAGGTAAACCGGCAATGTGTTGGCAGAGATTCGGTTAGGTTCTCGGAAAGTCCCGCCAGAGGCGATCCCATGTGACAGTAGGAAGTTCCTTAGCCTGACCATTTGTTGGAAATTCATCAATCGATATGAGCCTTGTACGGTTTTAGTTGTATAACCTGCCATTCACTTATGGTGGCGCCCCACTGTTTGGATGGTAGCTATAATAGGCATAGTTCGAAATGTCTATGCTAGCTGAGATTAATATTATACTTTCGAAAGATTTTCTGCACTATGCACTAAAAAAATTAATATCAAATGATTTAACGTATTAAGCATACTTGACTATCATAAGAAGAAATCTCCTCCAATTCTGCGTTTGCATTGTGTGTGTGGCGGGCGGTCTTATGGTAGTTTCATTTTCCGAAAGCATTGTGGTTTTCAATGTTTTAAATTCCTTTGTTGTTTTAAAGATAAAACTGTTTTAAGTTCTCACACCAGTCCCACGACTGACCTGGAGTTTATTGTTCCCTACCTAAACTCTGGGTGCCCATCATTTTCCACACGGGCGGCCTATAGTCAGGTTATTAGGTCATTCAGGATTCTCGGGAGGCCGTGGAGCAAGAGGCGAGCTGGATGGCGAGACGTATCACTTGTATATGATATTATCTTTTCCGCTGTGTATTCAGTTGTGAGGATAGGTTTATATAACTGTCCATTATTGTGTTGTGTTGTATATTGAATCTGATGATATAATGTATAAAATGTACAGTTCTTTTGATTTAAAGATTATTCATCTGTCTATTATATGTTGTTCCGCTGAGACTGTGAGATTCTGATATCGTTTATGTTGCTTTTCTTTCTTTCTTTCTTTCTTCTTCTACCTCTTCTTCTTTAACCCTAACAATTCGGTTTTTCGGCCTTTGATTGCTCGGCAGTTGATACAGTGGACGTATTAATGTCGATTTTCGGAAGTTGAAAATCTTGAAACGTTACACTTTTTGACTTTATATTAATTTGAGACAAATTTATGCAATATTCAGACACAGATATGATTACAGAATCAAACACAGATGCAGATATAAAGTAAAAGCAATAAAGGAAAGAACACACCGAATTTTATACTGGTTTGGAGTTACACTACATCCAGTCCCGCAACACCAGTACGAATTTCCTTTCAAAATCAATTCTTACAATTACACCCTCATTTTCAAGGCCACGAGGTACACCGCTCCAGATTCATAATCCTCTGGGTAGAGATACTTGATTTTACGGGAAACAAGTTCACCCAATTGATTTTCCAGGCTACAATCACACCTTTTCTCGCTCGATTGATTACAAAGAAGTCTATAACTCTGAATAGCACTGGGATCTTGTTGAGATAGTGATAGAGAATCAAACAAGAGATGATCTAATTAGATTCAATGGTGATTTCAGCAGAGTAATGATAAAAATATATATAAAGAAATATGGAAGAAGAAGAGGAGTGACATCAAAGAATATATCAATATAAATTCGTTTAAAACAACCCATATTTATAGTAGAACAACAGCCATGTCCATTCGTGAAAGGATATGACGAATAGACACTTCCTTTTAAATTCAAACTTTTGAAATAAACTGTCACCTTGTCGACAAGGGTTCCTTGGGGATGTCGACAGGCCTAAGTTATTTTTGGTAATTTGTTTTTCTTTGAAAATAACTTCTATCTTGCATTAAAACTATTTTAAACTTTGTAAATATACTTAACTATAGTTAAAATACATAAATAAGTATAGAGAATAATATTTTCGTGTATATAAAATTTTACTATAATTTTATATTTAAATCTAAGTATAATTATTAAAAGTTAAATATATTATAATTAAAAGAATGTTTTAAAACCAAGGATAATTTGATATTGAAAATAAAGATTATTTTGAGGCTAAAAGTATTTTAAAACCAGGATAGATGTTTTTGGTTTTAAAAAAGAAGATTGTGAAATCATTTTGAAAACAAGATGTAATTTTGTAAAACATTTGAACAAATGTTAGTGGATACAAAACAATGTTCCACTAGATTTTTCATAGGTTCCATCCTACTTAGGGTTCCATCCCTTTAACGGGCTCGAAGTGGATTCCATTCCATGAGTGGATTTTAAGACGTCAGTGCTTTTTTAGGAGTTCTAACAAAATTCCTAACTAAATTACTTATATTGAAATCTTGAACTCTTGATAATCTTGATACTCATGACTCTTGAATCTTGATATCTTCAATCTTGAGTTTATCAGTTCTTGAATCCCTATACTGCACAGTCTTCATTCTTTGGTACCTTTATATATATATATATATATATCATGCATATACATATATATCTAAACTATAATGTTAGTATTTATATTTTGTAATCTTATTCTAAGGTTGTTGTCATCAAAACTAACTTCTTAGGGACTAACAATCTCCCCCTTTTTGATGATGACAACCTTTGTTTATAAAATATTACATCTATCCTAATAACTCCCCCTTAATCTATGCCTAACTATCCTATTTTATGCTTCTCCCTCTTTGTCATCAACAAAAACAAAGTTTAAATCTATACAACTCCCCCTTAATCTAATACTATATGACATGTGATTATAATTATAGTGTTATCATAAATAATCAACACTTAATTCTGAAACTAAAACTTAGCCATTAATTACTAACTCTCCTAACTAAGAATCCATATATTTATAATAGTGATAATGTGAGAATTCAAATATAAGAGCACAAATTATTTATTAATTATATATTGTTATATTTACATTTGCGTAGAAAACGTAAGTAAGATCATATAACGATAAGAAAGAGAGAAAAGAAACTAATGTGTATCCTTGACAATGGGAGTTCTATGAACCGAGCAATTTGGTTAGTGGAAACAGAAATTTTCGCGTTGTTCGACTACATTTCCATCCTTGTCAAAGCACACTTCGCCAATGCAAACAACTTTGTCGTCATCTTCAGCGTGCTCTTCTTCCATGAGGGCTTCTTCTTCTTCTTCCTCGCTACCCTCTTGCACTTGAACACCTAAAGATTCTTCATCAATCAAGATGGGATTGGCGTGATTGTCCATTAGAAACTTTTGCAAGTTTCTAAGGATTTTTCCTTGCCATTCTTGTTCTTTGGCCATTCTGATTCCGATTACTTGGATTTTAGTTATAAGTTGCAGTGCATCCTTCAAGGAAACCTCCAATTTTATCACTCGTGCAAGCGTAATTCGTTGAAATGGTCCAGTAGAAGGAGAAGGGAACGAAAAGGTTGAATTTTTATTTGATTTGGAGAAGGAGGCCATTGTTTTATTGTTTTCAAAAGTTAGATCAGAGAAAGAAAAGAAAGAATGAACGAAATTTCGAAATAAGAAGAATATATAACCAACCATTTGAATTTTGGTAGGAAAATTTCAAAAGAAAAAAAAACGTTATATGCCGACAGGGGTAAAGAAGGATTGTCGACAAGGTGCTTATACTTTCACTATTTGATTTATTTTAATTTTTGATTATATTTGTTATTTATATTCTATATTTCAGTTATTGAACAAATACCTAATTCTCTTCTTAATTTAAATAGATTCATTTAAGGGTTTTGTTAAGATATCAGCAATTTGGTTCTCGGATTTGACATAATCGAGAGTAATTACTTCCTTACTTATATTATCTCTGAGAAAATGATGTCTGATATCAATATGTTTAGTTCGAGCATAATGAGTAGGATTTTTAGATAAATTTATTGCGCTAGTATTATAACAAAAAGTTGGTGATTTTGAGATATTTAAACCAAAATCTTTTATAATTTGTTGCATATATATTACTTGAGAACAAGCCAAAGCAGCAGAAATATACTCTGCTTTGGTTGTTGATAAAGAAACTATGTTTTGCTTTTTACTAAACCAGGAAATCAAAGAATGCCCAAAAAGTGACAAGTTCCACTTGTACTTTTTTGGTATGATTTACAACCAGCATAATCATCATCATAGTAAGATATTGATTCAAAAGAATCATTTTAGGATAAAATAAGCCATAATCAAAGGTGTGTTTATCATATCTTATGATATGTTTTACAACTTGTAAGTGGTTCTCTTTAGTTGGGATTGATATCGTGCACAGAGACAAACACTGTGCATGATATCAGGTCTACTAGCATTGATATATAGTAGTGATCTAATCATTCCTCTATATAATTTTTGATCTACATCTTTCGATAGATCTTCTTTACTTAGGTACTCATTGGTTGCCATGGGAGTAGGTTTTTCACTTGCAGTAGTCAAACCAAATTTACTAACTAGGTCTTTAGCATATTTTTCTTGACTGATAAAGATACCATTGTCTAATTGTTTTATTTACAATCCTAGAAAGAAGTTTAATTCACCCATATGACTCATCTCAAACTCTTTTGTCATTATTTCATAAAATTCTTTATTCATTTCAAAATTAGTTGAACCGAAAATGATATCATCTACATAAACTTGTACTAGTTGAATATCATTTTTATTTCTTTTAGTAAAAAGAGTATTATCTACTTTACCAATTTCAAAGTTTGATTGTAATAATTAAGATCTTAGTCTATTATATCAGGCTCTAGGAGCTTGTTTTAGACCATATAGAGCTTTCTTAAGTTTGTAAACATGATTTGGTAACTTTTCATTTTCAAAAAGTGGTGGTTGTTCAACATATACTTCCTCTTTTACAAACCCATTTAAAAAGGAACTTTTAACATCCATTTGAAATTATTATGATTTGCAAAAGCAAGTAGAATCCTAATGGCTTCTAATCTTGCTACGGGTGCAAAGATTTCATCACAATCTATTCCTTCTTCTTGACAATAGCCTTGAGCGACTAACCGGGCTTTATTTCTAACAACCTCACATTGTTCATTCATTTTATATTTATAAACCCATTTAGTTCCAATTATAATTTTATTTTCAGGTCTAGGAACAAGTTCCCAAACATCATTTCTAGTGAATTGATTTAGTTCTTCTTGCATAGCCAAAATCTATGAATCATCAGTTGATGCTTCTTTTGGATTTTTGGGTTCAATAGTTGATATAAAGGCTACATTGCTCATTTTACTTAGTTGATTTCTAGTTGTAACAACAGATTGCATATCTCCTTGTATATTTTCTCTAAGACGATCTTTTAAAAGTTTAATCTTTTTATTAGGATGATTTATTTCATTATTAGTTTCAGATGACTCTTGATTTTGAGTGATTAAATCCCCTTCATCATTTGTATCTTCAAAATTTATGAGACTTTCATCGAATGAAACATGCATTTTTTCTTCGACGGTGTTAGTTCTTTAATTAAACACTCTGTATACTTTACTTCTATTAGAATATCCGATAAAGATACCTTTGTCGAATGTAGAATCAAATTTATCTAAGTTATCTTTTGTATTTAAAATAAAACATTTACTTCCAAAAATTCTAAAATAAGATACCTTAGGTTTCTTTATGTGAAGAAGTTAATAAGATGTCTTGTCAGTTAAAGGTCTAATTAAAATTCTATTTAAAATATAACAGGCGGTAGCAACTGCTTATGCCCAAAAATGTTTTGGTAATTTACTATCTAAAAGCATAATTCTCGCACACTCTTGAATCGTCCTATTTTTACGTTCTACTACTCTGTTTTGTTGTGGAGTTCTTGGAAATGAAAAATTCTGAGTTATTCCCTTTTTATTGCAGAATTCCTCAAACTTTTCATTTTCAAATTCATCACCGTGATCACTACGGATGGTTATAATTTTTACAGAAAGTTAATTTTGAATCCTATTTCAAAAGTTCTTAAAACATTCAAAAGTACCACTTTTATGTTTCAAAAATATTGTCAATGTAAATCTAGAATAATCATCTACAATTACAAAAATATATTTACTGTGATTTATTGACTGGATTTGAGATGGACCAAATAAATCAAGATGAAGTAATTCAAGTGGTTTTGAAGTTGAAATCATATCTTTTAATTTAAAGGAACTTTTTCTAAGTTTTCCTAATTGACATGCATCACATAAACTATCTACTTTAAAATTCATTTTAGGGAGACCTCTTACTAGATCATGTTTTGACAGTCTAGATAAGAATTTGAAATTCAAATGCTTAAATCTCTAATGCCAAATCTAAGGGTCACTTGTATTTGCCAAAAGACACAGGTTATCATATGAAACTTTCAAACTAAGAATATAAATATTCTTTTTCCTAATACCCTCAAATATTATGGTTGAATTATTATCTTCAATGTGACACTTATCTTTTTCAAATTTACTTTTATATCCTTTACCGCAAAGCTGACTAATACTTAGCAGATTATGTTTCAGATTCTTAACTAGCAAAACCTTAATAATAATAGGAGTTTCAGAGTTAACGACACTGCCGATTCCAATCACAAAACCTTTTGAGTTGTCTCCAAAGTTAATCGGTCCTCCGCCTTTGTATATTATATCATTCAGCATATCCGATTACCAGTCATGTGTCTAGAGCATCCACTATCGAGTATCCATTTGTTCTTTTTGATCTGCACAATTTGGCCATTGTGGATTGATTCCTCAACTCCCATAAAACATATTTCCTGCACATCATACAATTTTGGTAGACAACTTGAATTTGAGTATCAATTATATGCAGACACATGAGACAATGATGATCTGAATATTTCTAAACTAGTATTAACAAGTTTTTTAAACATAGCCATTTTAAAAGCTTTTTCAAAATTCATATTATGAAACTTTGAAAACCTTGCTCTGATACCAAATGTGAGAAATGCGGATTACAGATCTTAAGGCTAGAACTAACACTAGAGGGGGGTGAATAGTGTTTTAAGGAATTACTAATATTTTAAGTTTATATTAATTTGAACACAAATGCAATATTCAAACACAGATATGATTACATAATCAAACACAGATGTAGATATAAAGTAAAAGCAATAAAGGAAAGAACACACCGAATTTTATACTGGTTCGGAGTTACCCTACATCCAGTCCCGCAATACAAGTACGGATTTCCTTTCAAAATCAATTCTTACAATTACACACTCAATTTCAAGGCCACGAGGTACACCTCCATAGATTCATAATCCTCTAGGTAGAGATGCTTGATTTTACGGGCAATAAGTTCACCCGATTGATTTTCCAGGCTACAATCACACCTTTTCGCACTCGATTGATTACAAAGAAGTCTATAACTCTAAATAGCATTGGGATCTTGTTGAGATAGTGATAGAGAATCAAACTAGAGATGATCTAGTTAGATTCAGTGGTGATTTCAACAGAGTAATGGTAAATATATATATAAAGAAATGTGGAAGAAGAAGAGGAGTGAAATCAGGGAATATATCAATATAAATTCATTTAAAATAACCCCTATTTATAGTAGAACAACAACCACGTCCATTCGTGAAAGGATATGACGAATAGACACTTCCTTTGAAATTCAAACTTTTGAAATAAAACTGTCACCTTGTCGACAAGGGTTCCTTGTGGTTGTCGACATGCCAAAGTTATTTTTGGTAATTTGTTTTTCTTTGAAAATAACTTCTATCTTGTATTAAAACTATTTTAAACTTTATAAATATACTTAACTATAGTTAAAGTACATAAATAAGTATAGAGAATAATATTTTGGTATATATAAAATTTTACTATAATTTTATATTTAAATCTAAGTATAAATATTAAAAGTTAAATATATTATAACTAAAAGATAGTTTTAAAACCAAGGATAATTTGATATTGAAAATAAAGATTATTTTGAGGCTAAAATTATTTTAAAACCAAGATAGATATTTTTGATTTTAAAAAAGAAGATTTTGAAATCATTTTGAAAACAAGATATAATTTTGTAAAACATTTGAATTAAAGTTAGTGGATACAAAACAATGTTTCAGTATATTTTTGGTAAGTTCCATCTTACTTAGGGTTCCATCCCTTTAATGGGCTCGAAGTGGATTCCATTCCACAAATAAAATAGATTTCAAGATGTCAGTGCTTTTTTAGGAGTTTCAACAAAATTCCTAACTAAATTACTTATATTGAAATCTTGAACTCTTGATAATCTTGATACTCATGAGTCTTGAATCTTGATATCTTCGATCTTGAGTTTATCAATTCTTGAATCTATATATTGTACAGTCTTCATTCTTTGATACCTATATATATATATATATCCTGCATATACATATATATCTATACTATAATGCTAGTATTTATATTTTATAATCTTATTCTAAGGTTATTGTCATCAAAACCAACTTCTCAGGGACTAACAAAATATCCATACTCACAAATCAGTTCCAATTATTCAAAATGAATTCTAATGAGTCCATTTCAACTATGTATAGTAGATTTCAGGATATTGTGTATTCTCTAATATCATTGGGAAAAAGTTTTTTCGAAGAAGATCAGGTCAGAAAAATTCTAAATTCTCTTACTCCGGAATGGGATCAGAAAACTCTTGCAATCAAAGAAGCAAATGATTTCAGTTCCTTAAAGATTGAAGAATTGATTGGAAATCTAATGTCCTTCGAAGTACAAACGCAAGGGAGAAAAGACAGCAAGGCATTCGAAAAGAAGTCAATTGCGTTCAATGCATTAACAGATGGATCAGACTCGGGAAGTGATGATGATGAAGAAATAACTTTCATGACAAAGAATTTTCGGAAGTTTCTAAAATACAGAAAGATGAAAAACTTCAAAATAAATGATCGCAGGAATTCTGGAAATCATAATGAAGTACAAAACCGCGTCAAATTTTTTAACTATGACAAACCAGGTCATCTCAAAAGAGACTGTCCGCATCCTGATAAGCAAAAGTTTCCTGCAAGCAATAATTATACGAAGAAAAAGAAAAGAGCGTATACTGCTACATTAGACGACTAAGATTCAGACTCAGACTCATCTTCAAGCGATGATGATCAGAAGACGAAAAATTCAAATATGTGCATTACGGCTATTCATGGTGCCGATGATCTCGGAGATACGAATCTTGAAAAAGGTACACGTTTGCAATATATTGGTTGAAATTGTTTTGCTTAAAATTGTTTGATTGTTTTTGAAATTATGTGTTATGAATTTTAAATTTTTCATTATTATGTTTATTTTTTTAATACTATAATATTTTTTATTAAAAGAGTATTATTATATCTAATATTACTCCAGAAAATATATAGACATTAAAAAATGATATATATATATATATATTAAAGTATATAAGATAAGATAAGTCACATGATTTCTCTGACCCATGTCGACATGGCCCTACCCATGATGTCGATATCCCTGTCAGAAATTTGAAATTCAAATTTGAATTCGACTCTTTGAACTTCCCTCCACCTTTTCACCAAATCCAATGTTCTAGAAAGGTACCTCTTGACCAGAGAACATGTCTATTGAATATCTATTTATTTCCATTATCTTATCATAACTTTTCACTTTCATTTAAAATTCAAACTTTCTTTCACTCTTTCAAACTTTCTACTCTCTTAAAAAATGGCATCATCAAGCACTTCATCCCCAATGAGGCTGTCTAAAACCATTAAAGAGTATCTCTATAATGATCCGGAAGTAATCAAGGCTTACATAAGCTCTGCTAATTACGAAAAAGTTCATACGGGAAAGTTTGCTATCTTTAGCGATTTCTCTACATATGAAATCAATATTCTTCTTGAAGAAAATTATATTCTTAGTCTTTTTGACAATTCTGACAATGATTTTGTTTTTACCGAAATATTGTTAAAATGTTTTATGCGAATTTGAATCGCGGTTTTTATGAAGGAAATGAAAATGAAATTTGGAGTACTGTTAAAGGCACTAAAATTGTTTTAAATTGTGAAATTTTGGGAAACATTATCAATTGCAGGAATTCGAGAATGGATCTTTCTACTTTTAATATTGATGAACATGATCGTGAGACATTTCATCACATTTTTGAAGGAGATGACAACTTTGAATTTAAAAATCGTAACTTTCGAATGAAAGCACGTATTGTCAATCTTCTTTTGCAACATACTATCACTCCTATCTGACTCGGATTTAGAAATGGATGAGATTACCTTGTATCATGGAATCTATCTGACTTGGATTTTTAATTATTTTGGTGTTGATTACAAAAGGGAAAAATTTGTTTCAAGAAAAGTGTTTAATCATGCCAACATTTCTCTCATGAAAATTTGACGCAGCGGATTAATCGAAACAAACTTCAATCGGTGAAATGTAGCAATCGGTGAGTTGAGAATACTGCAAGGCCCAAATCCGTTGATCCAAAGATGCCGGATTCTAGCTATCTTCGTCTCGTTGATCGCGCACGATACCGAGAAACAAAGATCTACGATTCTTCGCACGTTGATCTAGCGCACTAGATTCCGTGAATCGGCTTCACAAACATGGATTCGAGTGCACTCGAATGACGTAGGTGGAGATAGGAGATCACACTCAACTACCAATTAGAGAAAGCACAAAGCAATCAAAGAGAGTTTTATTCAATATTCAACAACTTACAAATGACACCATCGGCCTATTTATAGGCTTACAACTCACACACCACTAGGTCGCATGCGACCTAACACAGTTTCCCGACTTAACAAACACCCACCGACCTAACTCAGAGCGGCCTACGACCTAAGTAAGGTCGTTAGCGACCTATCGCGACATCATATATTCACATATATACAATACAGCGACTTACAACATAGTACAAACACAAGTATTCGACCTACGACTTACAAAGGTCGTTAGCGACCTAACAGATTACAAAACAGTATACGCTTCACACATAACGACCTAAAGACCAACGGCTCACACTTGTCTGCGACCTAGCACATCAACGTCTTATGATTTAGGTCGTTCGCGACCTAAAGGAGCGGCTTCAGGAATCATTCCGTGACCTAAAGGAGTTAGGTCGTACGCGACCTAAAAACGCGGCTTCCTCCATACGACCTAAGGGTCTGTTAGCTCGCAGTTTCTTTCCATGTGGTTCCTTAGATCGGAGCCGACCTAGGCCTTTACATCCTGGATTCCAATTAGGTCGGAAACGACTCAATCTTTCTTTACTAACTCGTGTGTCTTCCTTCTGTAGCCCCTTAAGTTGGAGCTCATTAGATCGAGGCTCGTTAGGTCGGAGCTCTTCACCTTGTGACTTCATAGGTCGTGCTCGTCTTAAAAACAAGTTAGGTCGTAGAACACTACTGTTAGGTCGTGAACGACCTAAAATTTCTCTCTTAGGTCGTGAGCGACCTAAGACTTGTGAATTTCCAAAATTTTCAGATTACGCTGCATCATCCTCCCCTGGTTGAGAAAAATTCGACCTCGAATTTGTAAATTCCTCCACCTCAGATTGTTCATTCCCATAATATGGTATAAGATGCTTAACATTGAATACGTCAGAAGTGTATACGTCCTCCGGTAGCTTCAACTTATAAGCATTCTCATTGATCTGTTTCACAACTTCTACAGGTCCAATTTTTCTAGCTTTCAACTTATTATAAGTGCCCACTGGAAAACGATCCTTTGTTAATACAGCATACACCAAATCGCCTTCGTTAAATTCAACATTTCGTCGTTTCAAATCTGCAGACTTCTTATACTTCTCATTCGATTTCTCCAATTGTTTCTGAACAAGTTTATGACATTCAGTCAACTCATCAACAAAATCAGCAGTTCGTTTAACTGTTCCCTTTGACTGTGGTACTACTGCCAAATCCAACGGTCCCCTGGGTAAACTTGAATATACAATCTGAAATGGACTGAATCCTGTGCTACGATTCACTGCATGATTATGTGCAAACTCGGCTTGGCATAATTTCATGTCCCAACTCTTCAGATTATCCTATACAAGACATCGCAACAAATTCCCCAATGACCTGTTAACAACTTCTGTCTGCCCATCGGTTTGTGGATGGTAAGCGCTACTAAAATTTAGCTTTGTCCCGATCATCTTCCACAAACTCACCCAAAAATGGATTAAAAATCTAGTATCTCGATCTGAAACAATAGATTCTGGTAAACCATGCAATCGATACACCTCCTTAAAGAATAATTGTGCCACTCGAACTGCATCCGCTGTCTTCTTGCAGGCAATAAAATGTGCCATCTTTGAAAACCTGTCCACTACAACAAATATCGAATCATTTCTCCTTTGAGTTCTAGGCAATCCCAAAACGAAATCCATGCTAATATCAACCCATGGCTTAGATGGTACAGGCAGCGGCATATACAACCCTGCATTCGTCGCTGTTCCCTTTGACACCTGGCAAATATGACATCGCTCCACGAACCTTTCAACCTCTTTTCTCATCGACGGCCAAAAGTAAGACTGTGAAATCAATTGCAAAGTACGATCGCGGCCCACATGCCCTTCCTCGTGTAACTCCTTGATAATTTTCAATCTCAAGCTACAATCCAGTATACATAAACGATTCCCCTTAAACAGAAAACCATCAACTAACATAAATTCATCGGTCCTCCCATCCTTCACTTTCTCAACATATTTCACAAAGTAAGGATCTTCTTCAATCTTCTCTGGCAGTAATTCAAACCCCGTCACTTCAACCTTCAATGTTGCCAACAAATGACTCCTCCTACTTAAAGCATCAGCCACACGATTCGTCACCCCTGATTTGTGCTTAACGACAAAGGTAAACTGCTGTAAATAAGCAATCCATGATGCATGTCTCGCTGAAATTTTATCCTGCCCCCTGTAAATGTTTCAAAGCTTCGTGATTAGTGTACAGAACAAATTCTTTTTGAAATAGATAGTGTCTCCAATGCTTAACAGCTTGCACAACAGCATAAAACTCAACATCATATGTACTGTATCTCAGCTTTGCCCCTGATAATTTTTCACTGAAATATGCAATAGGCCTCCCCTGCTGACTCAGAACTCCTCCAATACCAAATTTTTAAGCATCAGTATGCAATTCAAACAACAACTGAAAATTCGGTAACACAAGAATTGGCGCTGTCGTCAACAGTTCTTTGATTCGTTCAAAAGCAATCCCGGCTTCTTCTGTCCACGAAAACTGTTTACCCTTCATGCAATCAGTAACTGGAGCCATCACGCTACTGAAGTGTGGAATGAATCTTCGGTAGAATGATGCTAGCCCATGAAAACTTCTCACTTCCGTAATTGTCTTTGGCTGTGGCCAATTCCTGACTGCCTCAATTTTACTCTGATCAACTTGAATGCCTTCTCCTGAAACAACATAACCCAGAAATAAAACACTGTGCGTCATAAACACACATTTCTTCGTAGCAGCATAAATTGTTCTTCACGAAGAATAATCAATACTTCCCTGAAATGTTGAACATGCTCCTCCGTACTCCTGCTGTATATCAGAATATCATCGAAATAAACCACCACAAACTTTCCAATGAATGGTCTAAAGATTTGATTCATCACCCGCATGAATGTACTAGGTGCATTTGACAAACCAAATGGCATAACCAACCATTCGTATAACCCCTCTTTTGTCTTGAAAGCTGTTTTCCATTCGTCTCCAGGTCTAATCCGAATTTGATGATAACCACTCTTCAAGTCAATCTTCGAAAATATAGTTGCCCCACCCAACTGATCCAACAAATCATCCAACCTTGGCATAGGAAATCTATAACGAACAGTGATCTTATTCAATGCTCTACTGTCTGTGCACATCCTCTAAGTTCCGTCCTTTTTTGGTACTAACAATGCTGGCACGACACAAGGACTCAAGCTTTCCTGAATACGTCCCTGCTCAAGTAACTCTTCCACTTGCCTTCATAACTCTTCATGTTCCTTCGGACTCATTCGGTAATGTGGTCGATGCGGTAACACTGCTCCCGGAACAAGATCTATTTGATGTTGAATGT
Source organism: Allium cepa (assembly GCA_030765085.1). Lineage (NCBI taxonomy): Eukaryota > Viridiplantae > Streptophyta > Magnoliopsida > Asparagales > Amaryllidaceae > Allium > Allium cepa. The sequence continues at coordinate 905,364,695 of CM060938.1, read as the reverse complement.
CTCTAAGTGGCGGTAACTCCTTAGGCAACTCCTCTGGAAAGACATCTTCAAATTCTTTCAAAACTGGCTTTGCTTCTTCTGGGATTTCAACTTCTTCACTACTCTCTCTCCCAATCAACAAAAACACCTCAGGTTCTTCCTCCACTTCCTTAACAAACTCCTTCAAAGATAATAAGGTTTTCAACTCCTCAATCTCCTCTAGTTTGCTCTCCTTCTGTGGTTGCTTCTTGGGAACCAAAGTGATTTTAGTACCCTCGAACATGAAACTGTAACTATTGGCACGACCGTCATGTTGAACTGCTCTATCAAACTGCCATGGCCTGCCTAATAACAAATGACAAACATCCATGTCCACTACATCACACCAAATTTCATCTTTGTACTTCTTTCCGATCGAAAAATTCACACAAGCCCTTCGACATACTTTCACTTCACCACCCTTCCTTAACCATGCTAGCTTGTACGATTTAGGATGCTTCTCAGTCTTCAAGTTCAATTTCTTCACAGGCTCTGTAGAAAAAATATTATCGCAACTTCCAGCATCAATAACGAACTTGCAAACTTTCCCCAAAATAGTACATGTCGACTGAAAAATATTGCTTCTTAACCAACTAGAATCCTCTTCTTGCTTTGGTGTCAAACATGACCTCCTCAACATAAGATTACAACCTTCATCCCCGGACACTTCTTCTTCCTCCTCAACATAAGGTGTATTTGAACATTCTGCCTCCTCACCATCATCCTCCTCAACTTCTACAACCATGGTTATCTTCTTCGGCTTCGGACATTCGTTGCTCTTGTGACCCAACTCCTGACAGTTATAACATTTGAACCCACTGCTAACCTTCGCCTTCTCAACCTCCTTCACCACTGGCTTTGTAACAGGTTTAGGAACATTAGAACTCCCACTAACACCCCTTGCTTGATTATTGGAGTTAGTAAACACACCTCCTCCACGCCTTCCTTGCTTCTCCCAAGCTAACGCTTTCTGATGTGCCTCTGCTACAGATCTTGGATCAAACATATTAACCATATCCTGGATCTGCATTCTCAATCCCCCAATGTATCTAGCAGTCAATTGCTCTTCGGTCTCCATAATATCGTTTCTGGAAATGAGTTGGTAAAATTCATCAGCATAATCACTAACAGACTTTGTCCCTTGCCTCAGATTCTGCAACCTCTGGTACATAAGTGACTGGTAATTATAAGGCAAAAATGTAGCTCGCATCAACTTCTTCATCTTATCCCACGATTCTATCTTCGACTTCCCCATCCGTTCTCTAGTAAGTTTAGTTTGCTGCCACCATGCCAATGCTCTCCCCCTCAGCCTTGTAGCAACTAACTTCACCTTTCGATTCTCCGGTACCTCCTTGAAATCAAAGATTTCCTCCACATTAGACAACCAATCTAAAAACTCCTCAGCAACCATCCCGCCTTTAAACTCCGGAATCTCCATCTTCATTCCCGATTCCCAACGTCGATCATCATCAATAACCCGATACTGACGTTGTCCCTGATCTCTATCTCTGAAATGAATACTTCCTCTGTCACCGTCAAACTCTTCATCAAAGTCTGATGTATATCGTTGTCTTTCACGTCCTCCAACATCTCTACCACCACCACTCCTACTACAAACATCTCTTCTATCATGATCACCAACATTCCTCCTACTTCGATTGTCAACACTTCTAGGATCTTGACTTTCTCTCCTCTCCCGTTCTGAATGTGATGAAACTCTACTATTCCCGCGGTTTGATTCAGGTGAAATTCTCCTTCTATTCTGACTCATATCAATCATCAATTTCTCCAACTTTCCAATGCCTTTATCGAATTTATCATTAATACGTTGTTCCATAAGCTCGGCTTCTTCTCTGCGATACAAAGCTTCAACGTTTTGATGGCGGTTAGCTCTCCTTGGTGGCATGGTTGAAAAAACTTTTCAAAACACTTCAACAATTAGAACACAAGACTTCAATGCTTCAACAAATCAACAGTCACGGCTCCCTTGACTCGGCAACGAGTTATGACTCAGGTTAAGTCGGCTCCAACTCAACACTTATCTCGGCTTGATCTAGCTCGGCAATAGGGTACGACTCAGAGTAAGGTCGGCTCCTACTCAAGCACAAGGTTCGACTCAAACCCTTCACAAGGCTCGGCTACTTCCCACAAGCATACACGGCCTCCAACACTTCAAACACTTCACAACTTTAGATCCAAAATGAGATGGATCAAAAACTTCAATCTCGTTGCAACTTCAAGATGAACACGATGAACAACTTCAAACTTCAACACTTGGCTCCAAGAATCAACTTAGCTATGATTGGCTAAGTATGGCTCTGATACCAAACTGACGCAGCGGATTAATCGAAACAAACTTCAATCGGTGAAATGTAGCAATCGGTGAGTTGAGAATACTGCAAGGCCCAAATCCGTTGATCCAAAGATGCCGGATTCTAGCTATCTTCGTCTCGTTGATCGCGCACGATACCGAGAAACAAAGGTCTACGATTCTTCGCAGGTTGATCTAGCGCACTAGATTCCGTGAATCGGCTTCACAAACGTGGATTCGAGCGCACTCGAATGACGTAGGTGGAGATAGGAGATCACACTCAACTACCAATTAGAGAAAGCACAAAGCAATCAAAAAGAGTTTTATTCAATATTCAACAACTTACAAATGACACCATCGGCCTATTTATAGGCTTACGACTCACACACCACTAGGTCGCATGCGACCTAACACAGTTTCCCGACTTAACAAACACCCACCGACCTAACTCAGAGCGGCCTACGACCTAAGTAAGGTCGTTAGCGACCTATCACGACATCATATATTCACATATATACAATACAGCGACTTACAACATAGTACAAACATGAGTATTCGACTTACGACTTACAAAGGTCGTTAGCGACCTAACAGATTACAAAACAGTATACGCTTCACACATAACGACCTAAAGACCAACGGCTCACACTTGTCTGCGACCTAGCACATCAACGTCTTATGATTTAGGTCGTTCGCGACCTAAAGGAGCGGCTTCAGGAATCATTCCATGACCTAAAGGAGTTAGGTCGTACGCGACCTAAAAACGAGGCTTCCTCCATACGACCTATGGGTCTGTTAGCTCGCAGTTTCTTTCCACGTGGTTCCTTAGATTGGAGCCGACCTAGGCCTTTACATCCTGGATTCCAGTTAGGTCGGAAATGACTCAATCTTTCTTTACTAACTCGTGTGTCTTCCTTCTGTAGCCCCTTAAGTCCGAGCTCATTAGATCGAGGCTCGTTAGGTCGGAGCTCTTCACCTTGTGACTTCATAGGTCGTGCTCGTCTTAAAAACAAGTTAGGTCGTAGAACACTACTGTTAGGTCGTGAACGACCTAAAATTTCTCTCTTAGGTCATGAGCGACCTAAGACTTGTGAATTTCCAGAATTTTCAGATTGCGCTGCATCAAAATTCCTTTCACATTTCAACAATATGAATCTCTTGCCGAAAAGGAAGAAAGATTGGCATATGAAGATATGGAGGGAAAAGATGATGAAGAAGAATGTAACAACCCGCATATTTATCGGTTGAATATTTAAATATTTTATATAAATATAATATCATTTGTCGGATTACGGTCCGAAAAGTTACTTTCTACAAACGGTCGAATTGGGTCTCAAGACCACTTCCATTGAGTTCAAAACATCGTTTGCGATCTTTTTTAGTATAAGCTTCGATATGTTTGGAGTAAGTTGAAATTGGCTACTTTTTCTAGTTGGGTTTTTGGGTTTGGGTTCAGCCCACTAGCTAACTAAACCCCCTAACTCAACCCTCTCCTCTCCATTCACTCATTCCCACTTCTCAAACTCAAGCTCCAACTAAAAATGGTGGAAAGGAAAGGGAATTAGAAACTCCAAGCGCTAGTTCTTCTTGCTAGCTCATAATCTTGCTCCAAAATCAAAGAGAAGCCATTGGTAAGCCTCTTCTTCATCTTCTCCAACTCTTCTCCTCTTCAATTTCAGAAAGTTTCCTAAACCTAATTTGGGAAATATGTGTTTTATTCTTAGATTGAAGCTTGAAGAGTTGAAAGGAAGAGTAGTTAACCTCCTTCTTGTGTTTGTGCTTCTCATCTTGGTTTTTGTGTAAAAGGTGAGTTTTGAACTCACATCTACTTCTCTTGATATCATTAATGTTGGGTATGAATTCCTAACAAGTATGCATGTGTCATTGTTTTGGATTTGAAAAGGATTGACATTCATTGAAAATAGGGCAGGAAGTGCAAATCATCAGGTTCAGCCGACCGAACTCAGGGTCCGGTCGACCGATCTGCTACCTGGGCACTTCCCTGCCTCTGTTTTGGGAAGTGCAGAAATTAGGCTCCGACCGACCGTCCCAGAGGTCCGGTCGACCGACCTGATGCCCCGAGCACTCCTCTGTTTCTGGCCCGGTCAACGGCCCAGGGGGTCCGGTCGACCGACCTGCTCCTGTTTTGCCTATTTTTGCATATTTTGATTGGTTTTCCAAATTTTATCGATTCAAGTTGGTTTTTAGTGCTTGTTATTGCATCTTTGGTTTTGATAACTTCTTCTTGACTTCATCCACGGGTTTTTATAAAATAATCTCTCGAATCACATTTAAAAGCTTGTTTTTCCAAATTATAAATTCTATTTAAAACATACACAGTTTCGCACTTCGAGCGAAGTGGAAGGGTGATTAAATGGTTGGGCAAAACACGGACCATGAATCTGTGCGTTTATCCTTCCGATTAATCCCCGACCTATACAATTGATCGTTTTGACCTTCGGGTTTGGTTTGTCGATGATATGAGGTAAACTTTGTACTGCTTTGAGTGTGAAATTGACTGACGGATAGTAAACCGTTTAGTGCGAACGGGTGGTTATGGGACTCACGTTAACACTTTTTGGATTCCTTTTCGAGAGTTATGACACATTCCGCCAGTTAGTGGTGTCCAGTACCGGGCCTCCGGACCTTCACCACTACGGTTTGTTGCCTTCGGGTATGTTGCCTTCGGGTATGTTACCTTCGTGTTTGTGCCTTCGGGTTTGTAGCCTTATAGTATCGCTTACGATGTTGGTCGTTATGGGCCGCATGGGTGATATAGTATGCTTACGATGTTGGTCTTTATGAGCCGCATGGGTGATATTGGGTTTGGAGTCTTCGGGCTCATGGATCCTTGTTTATACAGTACTGAGCTCGAGCAAATCTTATGTTTCATTGATATTATATTCCCTTGGTATCGCCCATCGGTGTTGGTCTTTTTGAGCCGCATGATGTGTAGCGATTAACTTGTGGAACTTGTATACCTTATGGGTATTTGTTATTTGCCTTTTGGCTTGATTTGGGATATTTGTATCCTTTGTTTATCTATGTTGCCGATGATAAGAGGCTTGTCTTGATATGATTCATCTTATGTTAGATGATTGTGTTATCTCTTTTAGAGATATTTGTTATACTTTGTAACCTTGAAGGTTTATTGTTGTTCAGTTTATCTAACTGATTTGTTTAGCTAGACTGACCCGTGTATTTTATACTCGGGTCAGACCGAGATGTTTCAGGTTAGGTGCATTTGGACTTAGCCTATTTTGCTTCCGCATGGACTACTCCGCTAGCTTCTTTTTGTCATAGCTTTTTGTGTAGTCCCATTTTGTAGTAACTCTGATATGTACTCTTTCGGACTTATTTGTATATTGTGGTTTGTTATGCCACTTGTCATGTATTATTTTGTATACTCTGCTATGTATCTGTATATGTGTATATGATGGTTTACTGTTTTGTGATGTTTATTACATTTGAGTTGTTATATTCTGTTCCGATAGATCCTCTCGCCACTTATGGTTTTGTTTTAAGTATTCATTGGATATGTCGATCTGTTTGGTATGATTATTATCGACATATTTAATAGATAGTTAAAGCAAGGCTATAGATGGTCGCTCCTATCCAGCCTTATTCTCCATGTTAGTTGACGGCATTACCCTGTAGTGTCCTTGGCTGATGTGGGTATAGAGGTGGGGCGTCACAGCTTTGGTATCAGAGCTGAGTTCAGAAAAAAATATGATAAACACAGAATAGACACACATATTACGATACATCAAAGTGTAATAAGTGATACAAATCTTCGAATCATCTTGCCTCTATTCCTTCTTTGACTTTGGTTGTTGATAGAATTGGGAATACGTCTAGGAATGCATTTTGTTCCGTAGTATCCCGGATTTGGATTAATGATATCTACCTCGTGATTAATCTTTATCTTCTTTAACTTTCAGCTTATGGCTGGAAGAGGCAAAGGACGACACTCGGGTGTTGGGCAATCTACTGGCTCACATCCGGACGGCGTTTATATGTCAGTCGATCAGTTTATGGAGTTTTTTAGGAGCACCCAGCCTCCAGATCCTACTCGTGTATCTCCACCTCGCAAGTCTACCTTTGCACGCTTGTGTAGCGATTTTTCTCATCTTGGAGGAAAGCCGTTTAAAGGCTCTGAGTCCGTTCTTGAAGTCCAAGCTTGGGTTCGCACGTGCGAACGTATCTTCTGTAGAATGGATATTTCTGATCATGATAGAGTTCTTGTAACTTCTAGCTTATTACAAGAGCGTGCCCTTGATTGGTACGAGCTTCTTTTAGCCGAAATTGATGAGTCTGCTCTTTCTTGGACTCAGTTTCGGGAACGATTTGAACTCAAGTTCGTTCATGAATCTGAGAAAGCTTTGTTGTCCTGGCGCTTTCTTGAATTAGAGCAAGGGGAGTCTTCTGTTTCTGAGTATGTTGCATCTTTCGAGGCCTTATCTAAGTATGGTCTTGAATTCATTAGTACTTCTTATAAGAAGAATTTGAAGTTTGTTTCTGGTCTTAAGAAATATTTTAAGAAGTCTTTGTTGCTTCGGCTTAATCTCTCTTTTGATAAGTTAGTTGATTCGACACTTCATCTCAAAGCTGTCGAGAAAGAGAGTGATAGTGGTGAGGATGTTGAGGTTTCTAAGAACCCCAACAAGAAGCAGTTTCCATTTCAGAACAAGTCTTTTCCTTCCAAGAAGAAGAAGACTAGTGGTTCTAATTCTCAGTCTTAGTCTGTTGGAACACCTTTCATTCAGAAGTGTTTCAATTGTGGTTCTCCTGATCATATTATTCGAGCATGTCCTAAGCCTCTCTTCTGCCGCTACTGCAAGAAGGAAAGCCATCGTAGTTCCACTTGTCCCATTGCTCCGAAAAATTCTCCATCTGGCAAGTTCAATGTAACAGATGCTTCTGGTGGTTCTTCTCGGGGATAACGTATGTCTCCATCTATTTTGGAAGGTTTCTATTTTCTTTGTGATTTCGATTCCAGTTTGATGGCATCATTTTATTCTTTAAGCTCACTTGATGAGGAAAGTGTTATTTCTCTCATTCATATAGTTTGAGAATTTTCTTGTATTTTTGAGCTTGTCTTAGGATTATCACCTAAGCAAATCGTTTGAGTAGTGTTAAGGTCTTTTCAGCTCGACCTTGCCACCAGTTTTGATTTGGCTACGAGTTGCGGAAGTTAGCACTCCACTTACCGCATTTCGCACTCGTTGTGATTCTTATGAATGATTTGTTATGTCATTCTGTTTGTCTAGCTCATTTCATCCTTTTTATGAATCGAGTATTCTACGAATATCTCGATGATTCCCTTTTTGTATTTATTGATTTTGGATGTAATTAGCAATCTAAAATTTTTGCAAATCTTTTTCATAAGATTTATTTATAAGTATAAATGGGATTTTTATTCTTAAAACAAACAAAGAGAATTTTCAAAAGTTTTTAGAAACATGTTTATCATATAGAAGATGGTTTTGTGATTGTATTGCCCGTTGAGTGCTTTAAGAATTCTGGCCGATGCGCTTGATTAACGTTATCGATAGGAATCTCCTAAACGCTTTGATGAGACAATTTGACATAGCAAATTGCTTTGAAATAAGGAAAATTTTCCAGTAAGACGATTTCATGAAAGTAAATGAAATTTTGAAGCTTTAGCTTTTCGGTAAAGAATATTATTTGAAAGAACTATTTTTGGATACTCTTATTCTTGGGATTCCCGAAGGGAACCAAGACTTTATCTTTTGTCCCAAAAGCTAATCGTATTAGTTTGGATTTCGTTCCCTTGCAAAAGAGAACGTACTATCACTTATGTTTCTAAATCATAAAAGCTTACCAAGACTACATATGCCACCTATGATCTAGTGCTCGCGGCTATTGTTTTCGCTTTTTGTTTTTGGCATCATTACTTTTGGGTGAGGGATTTTTCTCTCCTCACCAGTCATAATTTTGGAATGTTTATCTTCTCTTAGGGAACTTATTGTTAGTTCGAGTTCCTTGCATCTTATGATCTTGATTTATTCTTTTTATTCCCGAAAAGGGAATCGTGTTGCCAATGCACTTAGTTGTAAGCAGCAAGTGATTGTTTCTTTGTTGATGTCCGAATGGAATGATCTTTTTACCAAGTTCATCAGACGTTTTGTTGTACTTCATTTTGTTGAGCTTTGGTTCATTTGACGTATTGTTTGTACCACGTCGGTGTTTCGAATTATTTTGAGCTTAGGAATCCATAGAATTCTCTAAGCAAGCAAGTTCGGACTTATCCTTTCATGCACTTTATAGTGAACTTCTTATTCTGTTATTCTTTTGTGTTGATACGTTTGTGGTTGTTACTTCTTATTTTCATCTTAAGAATTGCGAGGACGCAATTGCTTAAGGAGGGGAGTCTGTAACAACCCGCATATTTATCGGTTTAATATTTAAATATTTTATTTAAATATAATATCATTTGTCGGATTATGGTCCAAAAAGTTACTTTCTGCAAACGATCGAATTGGGTCTCAAGACCACTTCCATTTAGTTCAAAACGTCGTTTGCGATCTTTTTGAGTATAAGCTTCGATATGTTTGGAGTAAGTTGAAATTGGCTACTTTTTTTAGTTGGGTTTTGGGTTTGGGTTCAGCCCACTAGCTAACTAAACCCCCTAACTCAGCCCTCTCCTCTCCATTCACTCATTCCCACTTCTCAAACTCAAGCTCCAACTGAAAATGGTGGAAAAGAAAGGGAATTAGAAACTCCAAGCCCTAGTTCTTCTTGCTAGCTCATAATCTTGCTCCAAAATCAAAGAGAAGCCATTGGTAAGCCTCTTCTTCATCTTCTCCAACTCTTCTCCTCTTCAATTTCAGAAAGTTTCCTAAACCTAATTTGGGAAATATGTGTTTTATTCTTAGATTGAAGCTTTAAGAGTTGAAGGGAAGAGTAGTTAACCTCCTTCTTGTGTTTGTGCTTCTCATCTTTGTTTTTGTGTAAAAGGTGAGTTTTAAACTGACATCTACTTCTCTTGATATCATTGATGTTGGGTATGAATTCCTAACAAGTATGCATGTGTCATTGCTTTGAATTTGAAAAGGATTGACATTCATTGAAAGTAGGGCAGGAAGTGCAAATCATCCGGTTCGGCCGACCGAACTCAGGGTCCGGTCGACCGACCTGCTACCTGGGCACTTCCCTGCCTATGTTTTGAGAAGTGCAGAAATTAGGCTCCGGCCGTCTGACCCAGATGTCCGGTCGACCAACCTGATGCCCCGAGCACTCCTTTGTTTCTGGCCCAGTCAACCGACCCAGGGGGTCCGGTCGACCGACCTGCTCCTGTTTTGCCTGCTTTGCCTATTTTTGCATATTTTGATTGGTTTTCCAAATTTTATCGATTCAAGTTGGTTTTTAGTGCTTGTTATTGCATCTTTGGTTTTGACAACATCTTCTTGACTTCATCCACGGGTTTTTATAAAATAATCTCTCAAATCACATTTAAAAGCTCGTTTTTCCAAATTATAAATTCTATTTAAAACACACACACAGTTTCGCACTTCGAGCGAAGTGGAAGGGTGACTAAATGGTTGGGAAAAACACGGACCATGAATCTGTGCGTTTATCCTTCCGATTAATCCCCGACCTATTCAATTGATCGTTTTGACCTTCGGGTTTGGTTTATCGATGATATGAGTTAAACTTTGTACTGCTTTGAGTGTGAAATTGACTGACGGATAGTAAACGGTTTAGTGCGAACGGGTGGTTATGGGACTCACGTTATGTAACGATCCTGAATTTTTAACAATTTAAATTAAAAATATTTAATTAATTTTAAATATTTGAATGATGATTTAAATTGAATTCTCAATATAACTAGGATATTGGCGATTAAATTTTTGAATTTAATCTATTTAAAGTTGAATAGAATTTGAATTTAACTTTGAAGTTTGAAATTGAATATTGAATGTGTATTTAAATATTCGAGCTAATGACTAGAAATAATAAATTTGGATACCAGAATTATTACTTATTTAAATTAATAAATGGATGGTTAGTTTAATAACATTTTCTTTAACTTAAATAAAAAGGAATAAAATTTTAATCAATATAAAATAAATTTTAAAACACGTTAATATAAATTTATGTTTCATAGTTGAACTGCAAAACGTTTATAAGTTATTTAAGAAAAAAATTAAACAAAACAATAGAATTTAAAATGAAAAAAAATATAAGAAAAGATATAAAAAAAATAAATATAAAAATAAATGTACGCTGCCTTACCTATCAGCCTTAACTCACGCCTAAATCCACGCCTTCATTTACGCCATAACCCACGAATCACAATCACGTCGTCCCCCTTTCTCTTTTCTACCCTACCCTTTACCTTTCTTATTCAAACCCTAAGCAGATAAATCAAAGCAAAGAAAGAAAAATGGCGGCCTTGTTCTCCTCTTCGTCGTTCAACAATTAGGGCTTCTTGCGGCTTCAATTTTCTCGATCAACTCTTCAATTCACGTACTCGCGTGCTCCTCTACAGAGCGAAGGTGAGTAATTAACGTTACTCACATCTAATTCGAAGTGGTTTCGATTTCGTCTGTTTATTGTCTTGATGTTCTGCTCGATTTGATTTTCGTTCGATGTTGATTTTTGTTCGATGTTGGTTTGATTTGGTCAATTCGTTGCCTTGATTATTACGGCACTGTTTTGATTCGAAACACAGTATTTTCTTTCTGATTCACCTGTAGTTGTATTCACTTCATTGTTGGGTTTGCACCCCTTTCTGTGGCACTTGTTGTTCACTGTGCCTTGTTCACCATGTTGCATTGCTCACTGATGCACTGCTCATTTCCACTGCTTCATGTACCTTATCCATATTATGCTGTTTTGTTCTCTGCCATGAATGGCTTTGCTTGATTTTATTCACTGTCACATTGCAGTTATCTTGGTTCAAAACTGATAATTGCTATTGGCATTTTATTTTGCTTGTTACTGTGTTGCCCTATCACTAGTGTACTCACTCGTTTGAGTTTGTATTCTGTTCACTTGATAGTAATCAAGTCTGAATTGCTATGGTTTCGTCTCCGAAATACTTCGATTTTGCCTTGCCTTAACAGTGACTTCGGTCACTTTGATTCTGCAGTTGCTTTGTTTTGTTGTTGATTTCCATGTTCACTTGTTTCGAATTTCTGGAAATTAATTTATGTCGACTGTTGCCATGCTCCATGTATTCATGTACTTCGGTCATTTGCTGGCCACCACGATGTCGACCTATGACTTGCTCAACTTTGACTTCGACATCCTTGGGCTTTTTATTACTTGCGGTCTCGATTTTGGTTACATACATGTCTGATGAAAACAGACACTGCATGTATGGTGTTTGGGTGTTATTTACTATCATGATGCTATTTAATTTGTTTTAATTTAAAACTGTTAAGAACAGATGTTATTTAAAATTTAATTTAAATTGAGGAGAGCAGATGCCATTGATTTTTAATTTAAAACTGTTAAGAACAAATGCTATTTGATATTTGTTTAATTCAAACTAATAAGAACAGATGCTATCAATTTGTTATTTGTTTTTAACTGATGAGAGCAGATGCTACTTGAAATTTGTTTTTAAATTGATAAGAACAGATGCTATTTCACTGTCCATTGCATATTACTGCCTGGTTGTCTTGAGCACATTTGTATTTATGATTTACTGTCTGGACTGTTTGATGGTTTCCTTGGTCATTTTAACATATTGCTCATTGTTGTCTTGATAGTGTTACTGCTATCTTGATGTACTTGAACAACCTGAATCTTGAATGGTTGTTATTGCTATGATACAGTCATCATGAAATCTGGTTATGCATAGGTATATAGTTGTACCTGTTATTTATGGGCTTGTAGCTTTCTGTTACATAGCTCAGTTTTGCTTGACTTCTTATCTTCACTATTTCAGTTGCATTGCATTGTTGCCAGTCGCATTACATTGTTGCCAGTTGCATTTATTTCCATTATACTTGAGCTAGCCTGTAGTATGCATTGCCATATTGTTCAGTTGATTCATTTAACTTGAGGTCTGCGCCACATTTGTTTCACTTGAGTCTGGTCACACCTGAGTTATAGATGCATATTTGCAGTTTTCCTCCCTTTACCTTGAACTACTATAGTCTGGTATCACCTATGATATTTCCATGTAGTCTGTGCATTCATGTGCATTGATAGTTCATTTACTTGAGCATTTGATGTTCATGTTTCCACTGTTTCATTTGTACATGTTCATTTCACTTGAATATGTTGCATTTGTCTGTGTCATTGAAGTAGTTGTGCATGTTGAACTGTTGGGTTTGTTGGGCAGACCTGTGTTGCATTTTCATGTAGCCTCTACCTAATTTCTGAATTTGTTGCACTTGAGTCACTTGTGCATTTTCAAATTACTGTTTCATTTAGAATTTGCACTTGCACACTGCTGCTTGTTGCTGTTTGCCCTTGCATACTTGTGTTGGTGCAGTTGTATTTGCTGTGCCCCTCTTGTATATTTTGCCTTTGATTGGTATTGATGTTTTGTTACTTAAACATTGGGTGTTGTGGTGCTACATTTTGGTGCCCTCACCTCTTTCTGCCGTTTTCTGTAATTGGCACTCCTGCCTTTGAGAACTGGGTCATTCGAGCCTTCGTGCTTTGTGTACTTGTGGTGGCTGCGTTATTGTTGCAGTTCGCCCTTGTGTTCATTAGTGACCGCAGTTCATTTTTATGAAAATTTTGCACTTATTGAAGCGTGCAGTAATAAGTTGTTGAAAACTTGTTTTATTTGACAAGTTGTTGTGGCGAGGCAGCGCACGCGTGCGTGCAACTGCAGCCACGGAATATCGACATTTTGAATCGATATTTGAACCTTCATTGATTTTGGTTCGTTGACTTTTGAGTATATCATCACGATAGTGGCAAGGCAGTGCACGCAAGCGTGAACTGCAGCCACACGATATTGATTTTTATTGATATCCTATTTTGTTTGGATTTATGATCTTTTGCATATTTCATTACGGTAGTGGCGAGGCAGTGCACGCAAGCGTGAACTGCAGCCACGGAGTTGACATTTTAAATGTGGCGAGGCCGTACGCGCGTGTGTGTACTGCAGCCCTACCAAATCTAATGTTTTAATTGATGTTTTCTATTTGATGAAAATTGTTTTATGTTGCCAATTCAATATATTTTGAATCGATTTTGATGATTTTGTTGTTATTTGCCGTTTAGGCAAATTTTGATTGTTTTCTAAATTATCTTCATCAATAATCCCTTCATCTATCTCATTGATAATCTGAATCTACTGAATTGTTGTTTAACACTATTAAGTGTTATATTTACCGTTATCCGATTTCTTGTTAAAGGATCGGATAGGTAAATTATATTTGACTGTCATCTAATCGTTGATTATTATTGCCTCTATGCACTAATAACTGAGTTTGAATTAGACTGACCTGTGTATTATTTTCTTTTGAATATAATACTCGGGTCAGACCGAGTATTTTTACAGCTTGAAGATTTTCAGGCCGCGAAGTTAGAGAGAAGGGGGATTAAAGCTTTACTTCAGTTTTCAGGATTTTTCTTGTATTAAATAATAAAAAGATATATTCCGCTGTATGAAAATTTAATGCATTGTACAAACTCTGATATATATGTATGTAAGAAAAATTCATTTATGAATAATATTATGATTATTCTGTGACTCTGTGGCTGATTCTGTTTAAACTCTATAAACTAACTAACAATCCGTCATTTTGAACGTTTCTAGTTGGTTTAATTACCGACTAGAGGCGGTCAGAGCGGCGGGTCGTTACAAAAAGTGGTATCAGAGCTTTGGTTTACTCAAAGCTCAGTTTATGATGTTTAATACGAATAGTTACTAGAACCACTATAAAGAAAGTGCTTTTCAAATTTAAAGAAGTATGAAATTGTTTCTTTAAAATAAAAAGGTATTTTGAAAATTAGAATTATTTTGAAAATTCCCCTCTCTAAATTTAGGTTTGCGATAGTTCTCTTTGGTGAGGTCTCCTTATATTTGAGTTTCGATCGTTCGGAAACTCATTATCAAATTGTTGAGAGTTAGGAAAAGTGAAATATAAGTTAAGTGAATTAATGAATTGGTTTAAATTGGTTTAAATCAAATAACTTGAATATCTCCAAAGTAATAATTGTGAAATAAAATGATATGTTAATTTGGTTATAACCAAGTGGATTATTGAATTATAACTTGAAAATTTGATTCTGAATTCTTTTGAGAAATTGATTTCAAATGTGAAGAACGATTTAGTAAATAAATGGATTATAAGTATTTAACTTATAATATGAACTTTTGGTATATAACTGAGTTATATAAATTTGTTGAATTGAATTAATAAGAAGATTTGTAAATCGAAGTTTTATAAATAGAAAAGGAATTTATGAAGATTGTTTATAAATTCGAAATCAATTGAATTTGATAAGTAATTTGATATAGCTTATTAAAGGAGTTATATCCACGATTTTGGACAGTGGGTAATCCTTTAAAAATAAAAAAAATAAGTTGTAGAAATGATGAAATTGGTTGACAAAGCATATTCACGATTTTGGACAGTGAATATATTATTGAATAAAACAGATATGTTTTAGGGAAGTGATATTATGAAATGAAATTTAATTGTTGAATTAACTGTATGAATCAAACTAAGTTTGATGTAAAGTTTATATTTCATGTTTAAAACTATTGCCTAAAATGGTTAATGTGGAAATATGAATTTAATGGTACTAAATTGATGAATAATTTACTAAAGAACTAGTTGACTATTTTTGAAATAGAAAGCAAATGTAAAGTTCAAATAGAATTTAAATTTCAAATTTGAAGTTGTCAACACGATAATCCATTATAGGTTTAAATAGATTCAAAGATGAATTTGAATTTAAACGTGCAGAAAATTAAATTAAGTGAAAAACTTAATATTGAAAAGTTTGAAATCGGTTTAAAACCAATATTGTGAAAAGTATGAGGAATTCAAACTTTGAATTAAGTGAAGTTGAAAAAGTTAATAGTTTTAAAGATGTTTTAAAATGTATTAACTATCAAATACATAGATTTCAACATTCAATTGTTGAAATAGACGTTTTCGAGAAAATTAAGGAAATGGTGGACTATAACACTATTGTTATAGTAAATGGTTTCCGGAAGGAAATGTTGTTTATAGTATTGGGATTTATATATCTATCTTAAATCCGAATCCCTATACTAGTGATTTTGAGTTGTCGTAACGATGTTTTACGTAACATTCGTTTTAACTCAAATAAATGTGTTTAAAAGAATGATTTCCTTAAAGAATGGAATATATACTTAATTTTGATTCAAGTATATTGAATATTTTCAAAGTGTTGAAAATAAAAGAATTTGTGAATTACTTATTATTTAATAAGTATGGGAATGTGACGCAGCGGATAATTCGAAATAAACTTCAATCGATGAATGTAGCAATCGGTGAGTTGAAGATACCAAAATGCCCAAGTTCGTTGATCCAAAGATACCGAACTCTAGCTATCTCAAACACGTTGATAGCGCACTATACCGTGTTCAAAGATCTACGATTCTTCGCACATTGATCTAGCGCACTAGATTCCGTGAATCGGCTTCTGCAATCGCTGAATCGAGCGCACTCGATTATCCGAAAGAGGAGATAGGAGATCACACTCAACTACCAATTGTACGAAAGCACAAAGCTAACAAAAGAGAATTTTATTCAATATTCAACAACTCAAAAATTACAACACACACGCTATTTATAGAAGTTACAACCCAACACAAACAAAACATCACAAACACTTAGGTCGGTCGCGACTTACGACCTAACTTAGGTCGTGACCGACTTAACACTAAATGACTCAACTTCTTTACAACAGAACACTAGGCAAACGACTTAGGCAAGTTCGTTACCGACTCATTACCATGGCGACCTAACCCATTATTTCACAGCACATAATGACCAACTCAAACGTGGCCGACTTAACCAAGTACGACCTATATACAACATTCGACTCAACGTAATTAACAGAACACAACACCTAGGTCGTTGACGACCTACGACTTATACAAGTCGTTGCCGACCTATCATTCATTCACGACTCACAGCCTCTTCATCCGACTCAACTACAACCGACTCAACATAGTAACACACCTTCGACCGACTCATCTTCATGCCGACCTACGACTCAAAGGTATTCAGCTTAACTCCTTGCCGACTCATCTTAGGTCGTAGCTCGTTAGCTCGGCGCAACGGTCCCTCTGGTCTCCAATTAGCTCGGTCCCGACTCATCCCTTCTTCATTAACTCGCACCTTTTCCACACATGTTTCCTTAGGTCGGAGACGACCCAATATGCTTCTGTTAGGTCGGTGACGACTCAAGACTCCCCTGTTAGGTCGTGCCCATGCTTTGTTAAGTCGGCTTCCCTTCCCCCTTGGCTTGTTAACTCGTGGCCCCTCTTCCATAGCTCGTACCTCGTCATCCTTGACCCTGTTAACTCGGAAACGACTTAAGGCCTCTTCATTAGCTTGTGAACAACCTTTGTTAAGTCGTGAGTGACATATGCTTCTCAAACGACTTAAAGTCACTTCATTAACTCGTGAATGGTTTAACTTCTGGACTTCTATAGGTCGTGCTACATCAACCTTCCCTGGTTGAGAAAAATTCGACCTCGAATTTGTAAATTCTTCCTCAACAATCTCACCCCCATGATATGGAATCAAATGTTTGACGTTAAAAACATCAGAAGTATAAACATCATCTGGTAACTTTAATCGATAAGCATTCTCATTGATTCTCTTCAAAACTTCAACTGGACCAATTTTTCTGGCTTTCAACTTGTTGTAAGCACCTACTGGAAAACGATCCTTTGTCAATACAGCATAAACCAAATCACCTTCCTTAAATTCAACATTTCGACGTTTCAAATCTGCAGTCTTCTTATACTTTTCATTCGATTTCTCCAATCGTTCCTGAACGATTTTATGACATTCAGTCAGCTCATCAACAAAATCAGCAGCTCGTTTAACTGTTCTCTTTGACTGTGGTACAACTGCTAAATCCAACGGTCCCCTGGGTAAATTTGAATAAACAATCTGAAACGGACTGAATCCTGTGCTACGATTTACTGCATGATTATGAGCAAATTCTGCCTGGCATAGCTTCATGTCCCAACTTCTCAAATTATCCTGTACAAGACATCGCAACAAATTTCCCAATGACCTGTTAACAACTTCCGTTTGCCCGTCTGTTTGTGGATGATAAGCACTGCTAAAATTCAACTTCGTTCCCACCATTTTCCACAAACTCAACCAAAAGTGACTCAGAAAACGAGTATCTCGATCAGAAACAATAGATTCTGGTAAACCATGAAGTCGATAAATCTCCTTGAAAAATAATTGTGCCACTCGAACTGCATCTGCTATCTTCTTGCAAGCAACAAAATGTGCCATCTTTGAAAACCTGTCCACCACAACAAATATCGAATCATTTCCCCTTTGAGTTCTCGGCAAACCCAAAACGAAATCCATGCTAATATCAACCCATGGCTTAGATGGTACTGGTAATGGCATATACAACCCTGCATTCGTTGCTGTCCCCTTTGAAACCTGGCAAATATGGCACCTCTCCACGAATCTTTCAACCTCTTTTCCCATCGATGGCCAAAAGTAAGACTGTGAAGTCAATTGCAAAGTACGATCACGGCCCACATGCCCTTCCTCGTGCAATTCCTTCACAATCTTCATCCTCAAACTACAGTCCGGAATACATAAACGATTTCCTTTAAACAGAAAACCATCAACCAACATAAATTCATCGGTACTCCCATCCTTCACTTTTTCAACATATTTCACAAAGTAAGGATCTCCTTCAATCATCTCAGGCAACATTTCAAACCCCTTCACTTCAACCTTCATTGTCGTTAGTAAATGACTCCTCCTACTCAAAGCATCAGCTACTCGATTCATCACCCCTGATTTGTGTTTAACGACAAAAGTAAACTGCTGCAGATAAGCAATCCATGATGCATGTCTCGCAGAAATCTTATCTTGCCCCTGTAAATGTTTCAAAGCTTCGTGATCAGTGTACAGAACAAATTCCTTCTGAAATAAGTAATGTCTCCAATGCTTAACAGCCTGTACAACAGCATAAAACTCAACATCGTATGTACTGTATCTCATCTTCGCCCCTGACAGTTTCTCACTAAAATAAGCAACTGGCTTCCCATTCTGACTCAGAACTCCTCCAATACCAACCTTCGAAGCATCAGTATGCAATTCAAACAACAACTGAAAATTAGGTAGAACAAGAATTGGTGCAGATGTTAACAATTCCTTGATTTTCTCAAAAGCAACTCCCGCTTCTTCTAACCACACAAACTGTTTACCCTTCATGCAATCAGTCACTGGAGCCATCACGCTACTGAAGTGTGGAATGAATCTTCGGTAGAATGACGCTAGCCCATGAAAACTTCTCACTTCGGTAATTGTCTTTGGTTGTGGCCAATTCCTGACTGCCTCAACTTTACTCTGGTCAACTTGAATACCTTCCCCTGAAACAACATAACCCAGAAATAAAACAGTAGGTGTCATAAACACACATTTCTTTGTAGCAGCATAAAATTGTTCCTCTCGTAGAATAAGCAACACTTCCCTCAAATGTAGAACATGCTCCTCCGTGCTCCTGCTATAAATCAGAATATCATCGAAATAAACCACGACGAACTTCCCAATGAACGGTCTAAAGATTTGATTCATCACCCGCATGAATGTACTAGGTGCATTCGACAAACCAAATGGCATAACCAACCATTCGTATAACCCTTCTCTCGTCTTGAAAGCTGTCTTCCATTCATCTCCAGGTCTGATTCGAATTTGATGATAACCACTTTTCAAGTCAATCTTCGAAAATATAGTTGCCCCACTCAACTGATCCAACAAATCATCCAACCTCGGCATAGGAAATCTATAACGAACAGTGATCTTATTCAAAGCTCTACTGTCTATGCACATCCTCCAAGTTCCGTCCTTCTTTGGTACTAACAACGCTGGCACTGCACAAGGACTCAAACTTTCCTGAATACGCCCCTGTTCAAGCAACTCTTCCACCTGCCTTCGTAACTCCTCATGTTCTTTTGGACTCATACGGTAATGTGGTCGATGTGGCAACACTGCTCCCGGAACAAGATCAATCTGATGTTGAATGTCTCTAAGTGGTGGTAACTCCTTTGGTAACTCCTCTGGAAAGACATCTTCAAACTCTTTCAAAACAGGCTTTACTTCTTCTGGAATCTCAACTTCTTCGCTGCTCTCTCTCCCAATCAACAAAAACACTTCCGGTTCTTCCTCCACTTCTTTAGCAAACTCCTTCAAAGTCAACAGAGTTTTCAATTCTTCAATCTCTTCTAGCTTACTCTCCTTCTGCTGTTGTCTCTTGGGAACCAAAGTGATCTTAGTACCCTCGAACATGAAACTGTAACTGTTGGCACGACCGTCATGCTGTACTGCTCTATCAAACTGCCATGGTCTGCCCAACAATAAGTGACAAACATCCATATCTACGACATCACACCAAATTTCATCCTCGTACTTCTTCCCAATCGAAAAATTAACACAAGCTCTTCGACACACTTTTACTTCACCTCCCTTCCTTAACCATGCTAGCTTGTATGGTTTAGGATGCTTCTCGGTCTTCAAGTTCAACTTTCTCACTGCTTCTGTAGAAATAATATTATCACAACTTCCCGCATCAATAACGAACTTGCAGACTTTCCCCAGAATAGTACATGTCGATTGAAAAATATTGCTTCTCAGCCAACTACAATCCTCTTCTTGCTTTGGTGTCAAACAACTTCTCCTCATCATGAGATTACAACCTTCATCACCCGACACTTCTTCTTCCTCCTCAACATAAATTGCATTTGAACATTCTGCCTCCTCACCATCATCCTCCTCAACTTCTGCAACCATGGTTCTCTTCTTCGGCTTCGGACATTCGTTACTCTTATGACCCAACTCCTGACAATTATAACATTTGAAAACACTGCTGGCCTTCGCCTTCTCAGCCTCCTTCACCACCGGTTTTGTAACAGGTTTAGGAACACTAGAACTTCCTCCGGCACTCTTCACTGGATTATTGGAATTAGTAAACACACCACCTCCACGCCTTCCTTGTTTCTCCCAAGCTAACGCTTTCTGATGTGCCTCCGCAACGGATCTAGGATCAAACATATTAACCATATCCTGGATCTGCATTCTCAATCCCCCAATGAATCTAGCAGTCAGCTGTTCTTCTGTCTCCATAATATCATTCCTGGCAATGAGTTGGTAAAATTCATCAGCATAATCACTAACAGACTTTGTCCCTTGCCTCAGATTCTGCAACCTTTGGTACATAAGTGACTGGTAATTATAAGGTAAGAAAGTAGATCTCATCAACTTCTTCATCTTCTCCCAAGATTCGATCTTTGACTTCCCCATTCGTTCACGAGTAAGTTTAGTTTGCTGCCACCACGCCAATGCTCTCCCCCTTAGCCTTGTAGCAACTAACTTCTCCCTTCGATTCTCTGGTACCTCCTTGAAATCAAAGATTTCCTCCACATTAGACAACCAATGTAAAAACTCCTCAGCAACCATCCCGCCTTTAAACTCCGGAATTTCCATCTTCATACCCGATTCCCAACGTCGATCATCATCAATAACCCGATACTGACGTTGTCCCAGATCTCTGTCTCTGTAATAAACACTTCCTCTCTTACCGTCAAACCCATCTTCAAAGTCTGATGTATAGCGTTGTCGATCCCGTCCTCCAACATCTCTAACACCACTTCTACTTCCCACATCTCTTCTATCATGTTCATCAACATTCCTCCTACTTCGATTGTCAACACTTCTATGCTCTTGACTTTCTCTTCTCTCTCGTTCAGAATGTGATGAAACTCTGCTATTTCCACGGTTTGATTCAGGTGAAACTCTCCTTCTATTCTGACTCATGTCAATCATCAACCTTTCCAACTTTCCAATGCCTTCATCGAATTTATCATTAATACGTTGTTCCATAAGCTTGGCTTCTTCTCTACGATACAAAGCTTCAACGTTTTGATGACGGTTAGCTCTCCTTGGTGGCATGGTTGAAAAACTTCCCAAACACTTCAACAATCTAACACAAGTCTTCAAAAACTTTCAACACAATGAAGCAAGCTCGGCCCAACAACACGGCTCCTTTGTCTCACAATGCTTTATACGGCTCACCCTTAACTCGGCAACGAGTTACGACTTAAGTAAAGTCGGCTCCAACTTATCTCGGCTCACCCTTAGATCGGCAATGGATGTTCACGGTTCAAACAAGGTCGGCTCACCTAGCTCGGCCTTCAACTCAATCACTTGGCACGGCTCAAATTAGCTCGCACCAACTTATCTCAGTTCACCACAAAGTCGGCAAAGACTTAGCTCGGCAAGGTCCTACTCTTCAAACCTTGGCGCGTAAAACTTCCACAAGTCCAATTCAAACACCTTTGTTCACCTTGATCCAAAAAGCAATGGATCAAACACTCCCAACTTGATGCAACTTCAATATGAACACAATGAACAACTCCAAACTTCAAAAACTTGGCTCCAAGAATCAACTTAGCTATGATTGGCTAACCTGGCTCTTATACCAAAAACTGACGCAGCGGATAATTCGAAATAAACTTCAATCGATGAATGTAGCAATCAGTGAGTTGAAGATACCAAAATGCCCAAGTTCGTTGATCCAAAGATACCGAACTCTAGCTATCTCAAACACGTTGATAGCGCACTATACCGTGTTCAAAGATCTACGATTCTTTGCACGTTGATCTAGCGCACTAGATTCCGTGAATCGGCTTCTGCAATCGTTGAATCGAGCGCACTCGATTATCCGAAAGAGGAGATAGGAGATCACACTCAACTACCAATTGTATGAAAGCACAAAGCTAACAAAAGAGAATTTTATTCAATATTCAACAACTCAAAAATTACAACACACACGCTATTTATAGAAGTTACAACCCAACACAAACAAAACATCACCAAACACTTAGGTCGGTCGCGACTTACGACCTAACTTAGGTCGTGACCGACTTAACACTAAATGACTCAACTTCTTTACAACAGAACACTAGGCAAACGACTTAGGCAAGGTCGTTACCGACTCATTACCATGACGACCTAACCCATTATTTCACAGCACATAATGACCGACTCAAACGTGGCCGACTTAACCAAGTACGACCTATATACAACATTCGACTCAACGTAATTAACAGAACACAACACCTAGGTCGTTGACGACCTACGACTTATACAAGGTCGTTGCCGACCTATCATTCATTCACGACTCACAGCCTCTTCATCCGACTCAACTACAACCGACTCAACATAGTAACACACCTTCGAACGACTCATCTTCATGCCGACCTACGACTCAAAGGTATTCGGCTTAACTCCTTGCCGACTCATCTTAGGTCGTAGCTCGTTAGCTCGGCGCGACGGTCCCTCTGGTCTCCAATTAGCTCGGTCCCGACTCATCCCTTCTTCATTAACTCGCACCTTTTCCACACATGTTTCCTTAGGTCGGAGACGACCCAATATGCTTCTGTTAGGTCGGTGATGACTCAAGACTCCCCTGTTAGGTCGTGCCCATGCTTTGTTAAGTCGGCTTCCCTTCCCCCTTGGCTTGTTAACTCGTGGCCCCTCTTCCATAGCTCGTACCTCGTCATCCTTGACCCTGTTAACTCGGAAACGACTTAAGGCCTCTTCATTAGCTTGTGAACAACCTTTGTTAAGTCGTGAGTGACTTATGCTTCTCAAACGACTTAAAGTCACTTCATTAACTCGTGAATGGTTTAACTTCTGGACTTCTATAGGTCGTGCTACATCAGAATGTTTTCCAATATGAAATGAAAGGTTTGAAATTTTATCTTTTAAAGATAAATTGAAAAATGAATATTTGAAATTGGTTTCAAATGGCTAAGTGTGAAAATTATATATCTTGTAAAGATATTATTTTGAGAAATTTGAACAATTAGTTCAACTTGGAAATTTTTCAAAAGGATTGAATCTTGAGTTCAAATTGAGTTTAACTTTGACACCAAAAACAATATAAGTTGAGCTTTGAATTTTGGATAGTCGATTGGGATTGTATGTCTAGCATTGTGAATTGATGACATATCATTTGATCTCTATTAAATATATATCTGTGGTGGCGGAGAATTTATTCTTTTAGCTTAACACCCTTCTCTGAGACGTACGAGCTTAGAGGTTATATATCGATAGACATCAATTATGTGTTGAGAATTGACGATGTAACGTGAAATCCAAATCGAATGTGAAGTCGATAATGAATTGGATTATGAATGTGAATTAGGTTTGAGATAACCTTAAATTTTCAAATCGATTTAGAGGAAAATTTTAAACGTGATCAAAAATTTGGAATCCTCTATTTGTTGTGAATGTGAATGTGAATTGAGTTTTCGTAACTTATATATGTGAATATAATTCGAAAACTATCAGTTTGGAAAGTCATTATTATGAAGATCCTGTGTAGGTTTACATAGATATGATATGTACGGAAATGTGAAATGAAGTACTATATGTATATGACATATGTTTCCTAAAAACTGAGGATATGGAAATGTACCTTCCATTTATTATGTTTAAAGGTGATTGGAACTCGGTGGAGTGTCCATTGGAAATCGTAGCTACGTAGAATTCCATTAGTGGAATGTCCATTGGGACTGATATGATATCTCCCACGATGGATCATCGTGTTTGGGATTATGTGAATTGATGCTGGTGTAATTCGAGGGGCGTGATGCCTACAGTTACAAGCGATTCCACTGAGATAGTGGCGCAACCGCCGTGTAAACTGTGATCTAGAAACCGAAGCGAAATTCGAGGGGCGTGATGCCTAAGGCCATGAGCGATTCTACTGAGATAGTAGCGTAACCGCCGTGTTGACCGCGATCTAAGGCGACAACCATGGCGAAATTCAGGAGTGATGAGAAATCTAAGGTTACAAGCGATTCTACTGAGATAGTAGCGTAACCGCCGGGTAAACTGTGATCCATGGGGGAACGGGCTTTCCATATCCATTTTTAAAAGATTTTTAAGTATTTTCACTGGGAGTTGAAGCAAGTATGTTTAGTACTTGGAGATTTTTAGTCTTGCGCCTGGCCAGCGTATGCCTAAAGTCTGTGAGAACGACGATGGACTTGTTAAACTTCGAGTTATCAAGTATTTTCCAAACTTTGAATAGAAAATCAATAATCTGAAATTAGAATTACATAATTCTAACTTAATGAACTAAGGAAGAAGATCTTTTTAAAATATCTTGAAAGCACACAGCTTTGGATAAGATATGATATGCAAATATTTAGCATGAAAGATTTCAAGTTTAAAAATCTGAGTTTTGTAAATCAAAAAATTTGGTAAAAGACTTTTGTGTCTTGATTATTGAAATCGATGAAAAAAACTAGTGAAATAAAATAAATGGAATGAATCCTATATTTATTTATGAGTTTGAAAGTTGGTAAAATTGTGTAGGATATAAATATCGGTGAGATTTTAGCAAACATTTTTCCTAACTTATAATTTCGGGACGAAATTCTTTTGAGGAGGGAAGATTGTAACGATCCTGAATTTTGAACAATTTAAATTAAAAATATTTAATTAATTTTAAATATTTGAATGATGATTTAAATTGAATTCTCAATATAACTAGGATATTGGCGATTAAATTTTGGAATTTAATCTATTTAAAGTTGAATAGAATTTGAATTTAACTTTGAAGTTTGAAATTGAATATTGAATGTGTATTTAAATATTCGAGCTAATGACTAGAAACAAAAAATTTGGATACCATAATTATTACTTATTTAAATTAATAAATGGATGGTTAGTTTAATAACATTTTCTTTAACTTAAATAAAAGGAATAAAATTTTAATCAATATAAAATAAATTGTAAAACACGTTAATATAAATTTATGTTTCATAGTTGAACTGCAAAACGTTTATAAGTTATTTAAGAAAAAAATTAAACAAAACAATAGAATTTAAAATGAAAAAAAATATAAGAAAAGATATAAAAAAAATAAAAATAAAATAAATATAAAAATAAATGTATGCTGCCTTAACTAGCCGTAACTCACGCCTAAATCCACGCCTTCATTTACGCCATAACCCACGAACCACAATCACGTCGTCCCCCTTTCTCTTTTATACCCTACCCTTTACCTTTCTTATTCAAACCCTATGCAGATAAATCAAAGCAAAGAAAGAAAAATGGCGGCCGTGTTCTCCTCTTCGTCGTTCAACAATTAGGGCTTCTTGCGGCTTCAATTTGCTCGATCAACTCTTCAATTCGCGTACTCGCGTGCTCCTCTATAGAGCGAAGGTGAGTAATTAACGTTACTCACATCTAATTCGAAGTGGTTTCGATTTCGTCTGTTTATTGTCTTGATGTTCTGCTCGATTTGATTTTTGTTCGATGTTGATTTTTGTTCGATGTTGGTTTGATTTGGTCAATTCGTTGCCTTGATTATTACGGCACTGTTTTGATTCGAAACACAGTATTTTCTTTCTGATTCACCTGTAGTTGTATTCACTTCATTGTTGGGTTTGCACCCCTTTCTGTGGCACTTGTTGTTCACTGTGTCTTGTTCACCATGTTGCATTGCTCACTGATGCACTGCTCATTTCCACTGCTTCATGTACCTTATCCATATTATGCTGTTTTGTTCTCTGCCATGAATGGCTTTGCTTGATTTTATTCACTGTCACATTGCAGTTATCTTGGTTCAAAACTGATAATTGCTATTGGCATTTTATTTTGCTTGTTACTGTGTTGCCCTATCACTAGTGTACTCACTCGTTTGAGTTTGTATTCTGTTCACATGATAGTAATCAAGTCTGAATTGCTATGGTTTCGTCTCCGAACTACTTCGATTTTGCCTTGCCTTAACAGTGACTTCGGTCACTTTGATTCTGCAGTTGCTTTGTTTTGTTGTTGATTTCCATGTTCACTTGTTTCGAATTTCTGGAAATTAATTTATGTCGACTGTTGCCATGCTCCATGTATTCATGTACTTCGGTCATTTGCTGGCCACCACGATGTCGACCTATGACTTGCTCAACTTTGACTTCGACATCCTTGGGCTTTTTATTACTTGCGGTCTCGATTTTGGTTACATACATGTCTGATGAAAACAGACACTGCATGTATGGTGTTTGGGTGTTATTTACTATCATGATGCTATTTAATTTGTTTTAATTTAAAACTGTTAAGAACAGATGTTATTTAAAATTTAATTTAAATTGAGGAGAGCAGATGCCATTGATTTTTAATTTAAAACTGTTAAGAACAAATGCTATTTGATATTTGTTTAATTCAAACTAATAAGAACAGATGCTATCAATTTGTGATTTGTTTTTAACTGATGAGAGCAGATGCTACTTGAAATTTGTTTTTAAATTGATAAGAACAGATGCTATATCACTGTCCATTGCATATTACTGCTTGGTTGTCTCGAGCACATTTGTATTTATGATTTACTGTCTGGACTGTTTGATGGTTTCCTTGGTCATTTTAACATATTGCTCATCGTTGTCTTGATAGTGTTACTGCTATCTTGATGTACTTGAACAACCTGAATCTTGAACGGTTGTTATTGCTATGATACAGTCATCATGAAATCTGGTTATGCATAGGTATATAGTTGTACCTGTTATTTATGGGCTTGTAGCTTTCTGTTACATAGCTCAGTTTTGCTTGACTTCTTATCTTCACTATTTCAGTTGCATTGCATTGTTGCCAGTCGCATTACATTGTTGCCAGTTGCATTTATTTCCATTATACTTGAGCTAGCCTGTAGTATGCATTGCCATATTGTTCAGTTGATTCATTTAACATGAGGTCTGCGCCACATTTGTTTCACTTGAGTCTGGTCTCACCTGAGTTATAGATGCATATTTGTAGTTTTCCTCCCTTTACCTTGAACTACTATAGTCTGGTATCACCTATGATATTTCCATGTAGTCTGTGCATTCATGTGCATTTATAGTTCATTTACTTGAGCATTTGATGTTCATGTTTCCACTGATTCATTTGTACATGTTCATTTCACTTGAATATGTTGCATTTGTCTGTGTCATTGAAGTAGTTGTGCATGTTGAACTGTTGGGTTTGTTGGGCAGACCTGTGTTGCATTTTCATGTAGCCTCTACCTAATTTCTGAATTTGTTGCACTTGAGTCACTTGTGCATTTTCAAATTACTGTTTCATTTAGAATTTGCACTTGCACACTGCTGCTTGTTGCTGTTTGCCCTTGCATACTTGTGTTGGTGCAGTTATATTTGCTGTGCCCCTCTTGTATATTTTGCCTTTGATTGGTATTGATGTTTTGTTACTTAAACATTGGGTGTTGTGGTGCTACATTTTGGTGCCCTCACCTCTTTCTGCCGTTTTCTGTAATTGGCACTCCTGCCTTTGAGCACTGGGTCATTCGAGCCTTCGTGCTTTGTGTACTTGTGGTGGCTGCGTTATTGTTGCAGTTCGCCCTTGTGTTCATTAGTGACCGCAGTTCATTTTTATGAAAATTTTGCACTTATTGAATCGTGCAGTAATAAGTTGTTGGAAACTTGTTTTATTTCACAAGTTGTTGTGGCGAGGCAGCGCACGCGTGCGTGCAACTGCAGCCATGGAATATCGACATTTTGAATCGATATTTGAACCTTCATTGATTTTGGTTCGTTGACTTTTTGAGTATATCATCACGATAGTGGCAAGGCAGTGCACGCAAGCGTGAACTGCAGCCACACGATATTGATTTTTATTAATATCCTATTTTGTTTTGATTTATGATCTTTTGCATATTTCATTACGGTAGTGGCGAGGCAGTGCACGTAAGCGTGAACTGCAGCCACGGAGTTGACATTTTAAATGTGGCGAGGCCGTACGCGCGTGTGTGTACTGCTGCCCTACCAAATCTAATGTTTTAATTGATGTTTTCTATTTGATGAAAATTGTTTTATGTTGCCAATACAATATATCTTGAATCGATTTTGATGATTTTGTTGTTATTTGCCGTTTAGGCAAATTTTGATTGTTTTCTAAATTATCTTCATCAATAATCCCTTCATCTATCTCATTGATAATCTGAATCTACTGAATTGTTGTTTAACACTGTTAAGTGTTATATTTACCGTTATCCGATTTCTTGTTAAAGGATCGGATAGGTAAATTATATTTGACTATCATCTAATCGTTGATTATTATTGCCTCTATGCACTAATAACTGAGTTTGAATTAGACTGACCTGTGTATTATTTTCTTTTGAATATAATACTCGGGTCAGACCGAGTATTTTTACTGCTTGAAGATTTTCAGGCCGCGAAGTTAGAGAGAGGGGGGATTAAAACTTTACTTCGGTTTTCAACATTTTTCTTGTATTAAATAATAAAAAGATATATTCCGCTGTATGAAAATTTAATGCATTGCACAAACTCTGATATATATGTATGTAAGAAAAATTCATTTATGAATAATATTATGATTATTCTGTGATTCTGTGGCTGATTCTGTTTAAACTCTATAAACTGACTAACAATCCGTCATTTTGAACGTTTCTAGTTGGTTTAATTACCGACTAGAGGCGGTCAGAGCGGTGGGTCGTTACACGTTAACACTTTTCGAATTCCTTTTTGAGTGTCATCACACATTCCGCCAGTTAGTGGTGTCCAGTACCTGGCCTCCGGACCTTCACCACTACGGTTTGTTGCCTTCGGGTATGTTGCCTTCGAATATGTTGCCTTCGGGTATGTTACCTTCGGGTTTGTGCCTTCGAGTTTGTAGCCCTATAGTATCGCTTACGATGTTGGTCGTTATGAGCCGCATGGGTGATATGGTATCGCTTACGATGTTGGTCTTTATGAGCCGCATGGGTGATTGGAGTCTTCGGGCTCATGGATCCTTGTTTATACAGTACAGAGCTCGAGCAAATCTTATGTTTCATTGATATTATATTCCCTTGGTATCGCCCATCGGTGTTGGTCTTTTTGAGCCGCATGATGTGTAGAGATTAACTTGTGGAACTTGTATACCTTATGGGTATTTGTTATTTGCCTTTTGGCTTGATTTGGGATATTTGTATCCTTTGTTTATCTATGTTGCCGATGATAAGAGGCTTGTCTTGATATGATTCATCTTATGTTAGATGATTGTGTTATCTCTTTTAGAGATATTGGTTATACTTTGTAACCTTGCAGGTTTATTGTTGTTTAGTTTATCTAACTGATTTGTTTAGCTAGACTGACCCGTGTATTTTATACTCGGATCAGACCGAGATGTTTCAGGTTAGGTGCATTTGGACTTAGCCTATTTTGCTTCCGCATGGACTACTCCACTAGCTTCTTTTTGTCATAGCCTTTTGTGTAGTCCCATTTTGTAGTAACTCTGATATGTACTCTTTTGGACTTATTTGTATATTGTGGTTTGCTATGCCACTTATCATGTATTATTTTGTATACTCTGGTATGTATCATTATATGTGTATATGATGGTTTTATGTTCTGTGATGTTTATTACATTTGAGTTGTTATATTCTATTCTGATAGATCCTCTCGCCACCTATGGTTTTGTTTTAAGTATTCATTGGATATGTCGATCTGTTTGGTATGATTATTGTCGACGTATTTAATAGATAGTTAAAGCAAGGCTATAGATGGTCGCTCCTATCCAGCCTTATTCTCTGTGTTAGTTGACGACATTACCCTATAGTGTCATTGGCTAATATGGGTATAAAGGTGGGGCGTCACAAAGAAGAAGGGGAGGAAACGGAAATTGAAGAAGAAAAAGAAGATACCTCCTTGGAAAGTATTGAATATCCTACCAATACTAAAATCCTTCCAATAAAACACTCCTCAAAAATCATGAGATTATAGTGGAAAATCAACGGATTCTCAAATGATCCGTTAGTAAGAAATTGGATAAAATGTCCACTAATATGAGCAAATTCTTTGCTAAAGTTTGGTCGGAAACTTGGCTTATCATCATCCTCCTCATCCTCTAGCACATTCTAGGAACTAGGTTGCGATGTATTAGCTTGTTTAGTGTGAGCTTGTATTGTTCTTTTTATCATATTATGTGGTATCTTATGTATCACCTCATCTATCAATAAAAATCATCTATCTTATGTTTTTCTACCTTATCGTATCTCTGGAATAAATGTTAGTATAATATATAAGTTTATATATATACATACTTATTCACAAAATAAATAAGACACATTGATTAACAGACTCATGTCGACATACCTCTACCCTCAATGTCGACATATAACTGTCTGATTTGTTTTTTAAAAAAAAATTTGAAATTAAAATAAATAACTTTTGTCTATTCATTTTAAATGAATTTCTGCCTATTTAAACACCTATTTCTACCAAAAATTTGTAATCTCTTGATTTCTACTTATCTCTATTTGCAT
Organism: Allium cepa; assembly: GCA_030765085.1. Classification (NCBI taxonomy): domain Eukaryota; kingdom Viridiplantae; phylum Streptophyta; class Magnoliopsida; order Asparagales; family Amaryllidaceae; genus Allium; species Allium cepa. Next base: position 905,333,857 of record CM060938.1, on the reverse strand, counting down.
CTCTTAAATACTTATCAAAATGGCTTCCCCTTCTCGAACTCTAAGTGATAATCTTAAAGAAACTCTTAGTTCATTCAAGAATATACTTATTTTTATTCTTTGCAATCAAAGGCACTTAGAACTAAGTCAAATGAAGGTGATAAAAGAACAAGAGAAGCATTTCGATGCCCTTCGTTCGATGATTTATGCCCTAAATAAAGATGATCTCGATGCAAATCCTATATGAACTTTTATTCAAGATAATGAAGATTGGGAAGATATTAAAAAGGTTCCTATCTTTGGAGAAGAAGGATGGGTTGAAGTTCATAGAAATATTTGATCTCCTTATGGTTTGAATTGCTTGTTTTTGAAATGTTTGATTTGATTTGATTTGATTTTCTTTGATTGGAATTGATATGATTTGAATGGATTGTATAACATTATATGAAACATAGTATATATTGGGTTTAAACTTTCATATTTATCATGTCTTTATTATTAACTCATGTTATTTTATATATACTCATCATAATTTGTCATAGGTACTCCAGTATAAGACTAAAGGGAAGTTATATTAGTTTAGGATTAGTTTTTGTTGATGACAAAGGGGGAGAAATATAAAATAGAGTAGTTAGAGTAGTTAGGCTTAGATTAAGGAGGAGTTGTTAGTTTTAGGAGGAGTTATTAGTTTTAGGGGGAGTTATTGTGAAGGAGAAGAATATTTTATAAACATAGGTTGTCATCATCAAAAAGGGGGAGATTGTTAGTCCTTGAGATGATGGTTTTGATGACAACAACCTTAGGACTTGTTATAAAATATAAATACTAACATTATAGTTTGGAATATATGTATATGTAGGATATACACATGTAAGTACTAAGAATGAAGACTGTACGGTATAGAGATTCAAGCCTGAAGATATCAAAATTGAAGACTTATGAGTATCAAGATATCAAGAGTTCAAGATTTTAATAGTACAAGATAAGTATTGAGTCTAGAATAACGTTAAAACTTCTTGAAAGCACTGACATCTTTATTCGAAATTTATTCGTGGAATGGAATCCACTTTGAGCCTGCTAAAGGGATGGAACACTAGTGGGATTGAACCCACGACAATATCTAGTGGAACATATAGTGGTCCTATTTTGATATACACTAATTTTATAAAAATGCTTTTCAAAAAAATATATCTATTGTTTTTAAAAAATGTTTTCCAAACTTTTTTTAAAAAGACATCTCTCTTGGTTTTAAATATTTTAGCCTCAAAACTATCTTTATTATTTTTAATATTTTGATTTCAAAATTATCCTTGTTTTTAAACCATTTCTTGTTTTAAATATTTAGCTTTAAAATCTTTATATACTAATATTTTAAATCACTTTATAAATTAATATTATATAAATATTAAAAATTACTTTCTAAACTCTTTTATACATTTCAACTATATCCAAATATATTTACAAAGTTTATAAATTGTTTTGATAAATTATAGAAACCAATTTTACTAAGAAATCAAAACATTAATTTTTGCCTTGAGCATGTCAACATCCCTCAACACCCCATGTCGACATGGTGTCCGTTAAATTCAAAATTCAAGTTTTCAAAAGAAGTGTCTATTTGTCATAACCTTTTGCGAAGAAATATGACCGTTGCTCTACTATATATACCTATTGTTTTGAACAAAGTTTAATCAGAATTTTACTTGTTTTCTCTCCTCTTCACCTTCCACATTTATTCTAAAGAATTCTAAACTATGCTCTGCCGAAATACCAAGTGAATCATATTGATTATCTCTTGTTTGATTCTCTGCCACTCCCTCCATAAGATCTCGGTGCTACTCGGAGTTATAGGATCTTTTGTAAATCAATCTGTTAAGTAAAAGGTGCGGTTAGGCCTTGAAATCAATTGGGTGTGATTGTAGCCTCGGAAATCAATTAGGTGATCTTATAGCCTTGTTAATTCAAGACATTTGCCCCGAACTCGAATACAGAAGGGTGTACTTCGTAGCCTTGAAACCGAGGGTGCAATCTGGGAGATTATTTTGATAAGAAATCTGTACAATTGTACGGTACTAGATGTAGGGTAACTCCGAACCCGTATAAAATCCCGGGTGTTCTTTCCTTTACTTCTTTTATTTAGTATTTACATCCATGTCTGATTCTGTGATTATATCGGGGTCTATGAATTGCATTTGTTGGTGATTAAATTACTTAAGTTTCAAAAAGATTTAGAAAATCCATAAAACACAATTCACCCCCCTCTAGTATTCCAGCCTTAAGATCCGTAATTCGCATTTCTCACAGTTTGAACTGAATATGATATTTTGATATCAATTATGAAATGGTTTTGAAAATTTAAAGAACATCCAGTTTGTAATAAGCATTTGGTTGTTGAAGAGACCGGGATCGAATATTTTCATACCCTCTGCCAATACCGAAAACCCCTTTAACAACTATGTGCGTGATGGAGATTCTAAAAATGAAGTAGGATGGTTTGGCGAGTGATTTCTGTATGAGGTATTACGTGACCCTGACTCCCGTGAGTCAGCTTAGATGTGACTAAAATAGGAGCTATGCCTGGCTAAGTGAGGTCATTCCGCCTATCGGGCACATTTCTTCGATACCATTCTATTACTTTGTGATTTGATTTGGAGGCCACCCTTGATTTGATTTGGGAGTGTGTCCGAGGTGGGCAAAAGTAGCTGTTATGCGTTACCACCAATTCGGATCCGCAATTGGTATATCTACCCTAGCATTGCCTTGAGTGCCATGTTCACATGTCCTAGAGCGCCTTCTACATGTTTGTTTTGTATCATACCTATGGAGTGCCCTCTAGGTCCAATTTACAGAGGAGCGTATAGTCCCGTATAGACTATGAGAATATATAAAATATGTTAAGGGGGATATGGCTAATGCCTTAATGCTATTTTAATGCTTTTACTTTACTATAGACATATTATAATTGCGTATTGTACAACATAGTAGATAGTTTAATGGATTCTTAGGAGATGGGAATCCCAAACATCTCTTAAGTTATTGCACTCACGTTGACACTGCATAGGAGATGTCAAACCCCATAAACATCTCTGACGCCGTCGCACTCATATTTACCGTTGATTTAACTTACATAAGATCTTTTAGTTCTAGCTCGAGTGTTTTGTCTTTTCAATTCGCTCGGGTCAGCCTGAGCATTTCATGGTTGAAGACCTTATTTCTGGAGGACGAAGACAAATATTTGTACTATTATTATTATTATATTTTTTACACTGCCTCGTGTTGTTCTGCTGCATTTATTTGTTTATTCGCGTTTCTGTAACTTTGATGTTTGTGTTGCACAGAATAATAAAATGTATTTTTAAAACAGCTTCATGAAGTGTTATTTGATTATTATATTTTATTATTTCGCTGCGAGACTTTATATTTTTTTATTTCTTTATCTTTTCTTATTTACCCCATAACAATATGCCTTTTTGAATGATTTGAGTCTGGCATGTATGTCGTTACACTTATTTAGTTTATAAATATTGCACTCTTCTCCAGTGAAATGTATATATCCATATATATAAGACAATCCAATTTTAAACTCTTTCTATTTATAATACTTTGTATTTTCTACTAGTCATATCATTTCTATCTATAGTGTATTCTTCTTATTTTATCTGTATTTATCTGAAATGATTTTTTTTTCGATATATATATATATATATATATATATATATATATATATATATATATTCTATTGTTTTGGTTATATTTATATGTCAAATTCCAATTAAATCAATTTCCTATTTCATAAATAAAAATCTAAAAATTCAAAATATTATCTTGGTTTGTAAACTGTATATTATTATCAGCTGTTATTTAACGGGGATTTATGTTGAATAAAATGCCGTATTATTGAATATTAAAAGTAAATATTCAAAACTAAAGACGTCAAAAATACCGGGTCATTACCCATTTAATTTGCAACCGATTTCAAATTTAATTCAAAAAATTAAATAAATTTGTAACAAATGACAATCATTACCTTTTCTATTTAATCACATTTATTTGTTTGTTATCTACATACAAACGTTATAGTTATTTACACAACACTAATTTTGTTCAATTACAATTTATTACAAACAATTTCATTAATTAATGCAACATTTAAATTATCAATTACTCTTTTAATCCAATTATCAGTTAATACACATATTATTACAATAAATTTACGATCTATAACACATTATAACTTTTTAATCATTTCAATCAATTGGAATTACATTTAAAGCAGCTATCAATTACCTCAAATTAATACTACTACATTTCGTTCCAATTATATTTTCATTATTAAATCTTAAATTTTTATTTATTTCAACATTAAATCACAAAACCTTATTAAATTAACTACTTTTAATTGTCGAAAATTTCAGGTCGTTACACCCTCCCACACTCAAAACTTTTCATCCTCGAAATGGAAAAAGAATGATTAAATTAATCAATATATCTTATTCAAGATATTAAATTTATAAAAAATTAATTTACGTGATTAAATAGTTTAAATAAAATATATCAATATATAACAATTAAATCCTTTATATTCAAGTTAATGAAAGTTTTAAAAACATTTCATAAAAAATTTCGAAGTCGAAAATTCACGGAAAATTTCACCAGAGTCTCCTTTGTATGGAGAGGTCTGGGAGAAATAATAATATCAATAATATAAGATATATATATATATATATCACATTTTCCAAAATAATATATCCTAAACCGCATGAAAACAATATAATACCGCTAGAAAACCATAATCCAAGAACGTACATATTTGTCGGCCAAACAGCGCTTATCTTATGAAATCAAAAGCAGTAGCAATTAATTCCATAACCTATATTTCACTTATATAATCCAAAAGAATTAATAATTATATAAAAGTGAAATATTTAAGTTGTTGTTATCCCATTTTTTGGTCAAAACTGGAATATCAACAAATTGGCAAGGAATTATGGATAACAGGATTGGGGATCGATTGGAATCAAGGCTGCAATCGATGTCGTCAAAATCTTGATAAACTCTGATCGGGACGAAATTGATCGGAGACGATGATTAGGACTAGAAAAGGCTATGTTTCAAATTTCAGGTTAATCGGAGTTCGTATGAAGGAAATATGATGGATTCAAGGTAGGAATAGTACGTAGTTCGAATCCATCAAAAAAGGGATAAAGTGACGCTCGGTTCGAACCCATCAGGTTTGAACCCATCAGGTTCGAACCCATCAGGTTCGAACCCGTCAGGTTCGAAACCATCAGGATTCGAACCCATGAGGTTCGCATCGATGACGCTTCGAATCGATGGGAACTAGATGGATTCGAAAGGAGTAGCTTCAATGCAATGGACATGGATTCGAACGAAGGACATGGACTCGAAGATAGTGGATTCGAACGATAGATATGGATTCGAAGATGATGGATACGAAGCAATGAAGATGGACTCGAAGAAGGTAATGGATTCGAAGTATACATGGATTCGAAGATGAAGATGGAGTCAAAGAAGGAAATGGATTCGAAGTATACATGGATTCGAATATGAAGATGGACTCGAAGAAGGTAATGGATTCGAAGTATACATGGATTCGAAGATGAAGATGGAGTCAAAGAAGGAAATGGATTCGAAGTATACATGGATTCGAAGATGAAGATGGACTCGAAGAAAGAAATGGATTCGAAGTATACATGGATTCGAAGATGAAGATGGACTCGAAGAAGGTAATGGATTCGAAGTATACATGGATTCGAAGATGAAGATGGAGTCAAAGAAGGAAATGGATTCGAAGTATACATGGAATCGAAGATGAAGATGGACTCGAAGAAAGAAATGGATTCGAAGTATACATGGATTCGAAGATGAAGATGGACTCGAAGAAGGTAATGGATTCGAAGATCATGGATTGGAGATGGATTCGAAGATCATGGATTGGAGATGGATTCGAAGGTCATGGAGTCGAAGGGTTTGGATTCTAAAGAGATGAATACGAAGGACGTGGATTCGAAAAGAGTGGTTTCGAAGGGGATGGATTCGAAGGGAGTGGTCTCAAAGCAATGAACTTGGATTCGAAGATGATGGTTTCGAAGCGATGGATACGTGGACTATGGATTCGAAGTAGAGGTGGATTCGAAGAAGATGGATTCGAGGGAGATGGGTTCGGAGGACATGGGTTCGAAGTGGACGAAGCATGGGTTCGAACCATTCAGGACGCACGGATTCTAGAACTTGGATCGATCATATCTTCCAAACCGTTGATCCAAATGCAATGATATTTTTACAGGAGCTTACATACATGTTGAAGAATGTTCACACCAAATTTCAGCTCAATTGGATGGATTCTTGATCGATTCGAAAGTCACTTCGAATCGATACCAAACTGGGCACGGATTCCGAGAACACGGGCCTGTGGGCCCCCCTCACGTGCCAAGCAACCTCCCCAGGTTTTAGGCGGGATTTCAGCCTTCCACGCCTATAAATAGAGCCCCTGGTCATTCCGAAAAGGGGTCGGAAAATTTGGAGTAAAAAGGCAAGCCCAGACGCTGCTAGAACCATTCCATAGCATCATTACTGCTATTTTTCTTCAGATTTGGTCACTACAACCGTTGTAATCACTTGTAATCTTCAAGGATAATCAATAAAAAAAATTGGAGTGGACGTAGGTCGGAGATAGCCGAACCACTATAAAACTTGTGTCTCTGTTCTTTACTTTTGGATTGCTGCCTATTATATGTTGAGATTTGTTGTTTGCGTTTGAATATCACTAATTCATATTCATACACTGGTGCTTTCACGGTATTGGGTGTTTGTGACCAAATTTTGGCGCAAACATTTTGGTGCTTTCACTGAGAACAACTAGCACCCGCTACATCGGATTAGAAGAGTTTGAGGAATTTGGATTTGGAAGACAATGACTAGGCAGAATAGCAGAAGGCTAAGGGCTGAGAGAAGTCAACAAGCATCTTCCGGAGGTGAGGAAGGACAGGCTTCGGTCTACATAACTCAGGATGAGATGGAAGCTATGGCCAATTCTTTGCAGGAGAGATTGTTGAAAAGTCAACAGGAAATGATGCAAACTTTTTTGGAACAAATGAGAGCTGCAGGGATGCAAAACTTAGGAACAGCTACAGCAGCTGCGGATGCAGGACAAGGAGCTAGGATTGTGGAACCCAACGAAGGACAGGATACGGAGCCAGAAGGCAATCAACAAGGGCTTGGGGGCAGGCCCACAGGATTCAATGCAGGAGAACCTTTGGAAGGAATTCAACAAGCTAGAGCTAACGTTGCTGCTAGTGAGCCACACGAGGAATATGTACCAGAGTTCCCTCGGGGGCATGGGGGGCAACCCCTACCAGACAATACAGGATTAGTAGAAATGATCAGGAAGACTGTGCGAGGTGGTTCGACAAACAGAGATTTGGAAGGAGTGAATAGAAGTCCATTCGCTCGGGAGATAAGGATGGCTCAGAATCCACCTAAGTTCAAGCTACCTAGCGTGGAGGTATATGATGGTAAGACGGATCCAGCAGATCACTTAATGAGGTACACCAGACACATGGAGGTGCTGGGGGCATCGGAGGAAGTGATGGCCCGATGTTTCCCTTTGTATTTGAAGGACTTAGCTGCAATGTGGTTTAGGCAGCTGGGAGAAGGATCTATCAGGACTTGGAAGGAATTAGTGGAAAAGTTTCTGGGACACTTTCGGGTTCACGTTAAGAGGCCGAAGAACGTGATGACTTTAACATCGGTAAAGCAAAGGATGGACGAATCGCTTAGAGCTTTTCTAACTCAATTCAGTGCGGCAGTCGCTTCGGTAGATCGGCCTGATCCATCAATGGTTTTAATGGCAGCAGTATCAGGAGTCAAGGAGAATTCGGATTTCAAGATATCTCTGATACGAGATCCCCCGCAAAATCTCGACGAATTCTTTCATGAGGCAGAAAGGTTCCTTCGGCAAGAAGATGCAAGTACGGATTTAAAGTTGAAAAAGGTTAGTGCAATCGAGGTTGGAGCGGTATCCAAAAACGGTTCGGATAAAGATAAAGGAAAAAGGAAGTTAGATGACGACTCTGGAAACGCTAGAAAACGATGGAAGGATCCAAAGTTTTCCACATACACTGGATTGAACGAGATGCTAGAGCGGATATACTTGGAAACTCGGAATCGCCTTCCCTACCGAAGGCCGGCTAGGAGGGAACCAACAGAGCGGGAAAGGACGTCAGGAAGGCATTGTCTCTTCCATGATCTGGATGGACACGATACCAACAGCTGCAGGCACCTAAAGGATATAATCGAGGAGCATGTAAGGAATGGACAGTTACAGCAACGTTGGAACTCGGGATGCAACGGTGGAGCAGGAGCAACCACCGACCACCTCACGCCGTGATGATGGGAGGCCTGGGGATGATCGTCGATTGATCATCCATTGACCAGGATAATAGGGAATAAGTAGCAAGCTACCAGCAAACGGTAAAGTCATTTACACATGTACGGGGACGGAGATAGCCCCTAGGGATGCTCTGAATGATGATAAACCGGGATGCTATGGTTTGTGAAATTTATTTCTTGCTTTTAGATTGGACATTGCTTTTATTTTTGAATTTGGTTTTGGAGCTTGGATTGAGCTCCTGGTTTTTCTTGCTTTTTTATTTGGATCTTCCTTTGGATGATTGTTTTTGGTTTTGGATGCTGGTTTGGATTTCTGATTTTCTGGTTTTGGATTTGAAGTTTGGATTTGGATTTGGATTTGGATTTGGACCTTGGATTTGGATTTCAGATTTGAATTTCGGATTTGGATTTTGGATTTTGGAATAGATTTTGGTTGGACTTTTATCTGGTTTTTGATAAATGGTCGTCGGGTATGGATTATGCCTGGCAAGGGGTGAGTCACTTTACCCAAACAAGGTGAATTGACTCATTCAGGTCGTCAAGTATGGACTATGCTTGGCAATGGTCCGGAGCAACCAGGATTCGGCCTAGGACTTAGGCCCTCTATTATCATTTATTATTTTCAGGTCGTCAAGTATGGACTATGCTTGGCAAGGGTCCGGAGCAACCAGGATTCGGCCTAGGACTTAGGCCCTCTATTATCATTTATTATTTTCAGGTCGTCAAGTATGGACTATGCTTGGCAAGGGTCCGGAGTGACCAGGATTCGGCCTAGGACTTAGGCCCTCTATTATCATTTATTATTTTCAGGTCGTCAAGTATGGACTATGCTCGGCAAGGGTCCGAAGAGATCAGGATTCGGCTTAGGACTTAAGCCATGGCATTTTACAGCACCCAGAAACACTGGGCCAAGGTCGTCAAGTATGGATTGCGCTTGGCAAGAACCCGGAGAGGTTGGCTCAACGTCTAGGGACACTGGACCAAGGACATCAAGCATGGATTGCGCTTGGAAAGAACCCGGAGAGGTTAACTCAACGTCCAGGGACACTGGACCACGGTCGTCGGATGTGGATCACGCTTGGCAGGAATCCTGAGAGGTTATGGATTTGGATATCGACCCGGAGAGGTCCTGGCTTCGGTTACTGGCTATTGGATAAGGATGGATTGGAACTTGGTTGTCGAGTTCGAATGGATACGGAATCGGCAAAGGCTTTGGTTATTGAATACGGAATTGGACATCGACTCGAAGCAGTCAAGGATAGTATACTCTGGCAAAATGGCTTTGGACTTCGGATATTGGATTCGGAATTATTCAAAACACGCCTTGTTGTAACAAGGCATGTTTTGGGGGGCAAAGTGTTATCCCATTTTTTGGTCAAAACTGGAATATCAACAAATTAGCAAGGAATTATGGATATCAGGATTGGGGATCGATTGGAATCAAGGCTGCAATCGATGTCGTCAAAATCTTGATAAACTCTGATCGGGACGAAATTGATCGGAGACGATGATTAGGACTAGAAAAGGCTATGTTTCAAATTTCAGGTTAATCGGAGTTCGTATGAAGGAAATATGATGGATTCAAGGTAGGAATAGTACGTAGTTCGAATCCATCAAAAAAGGGATAAAGTGACGCTCGGTTCGAACCCATCAGGTTCGAACCCATCAGGTTCGAACCCATCATGTTCGAACCCGTCAGGTTCGAAACCATCAGGATTCGAACCCATGAGGTTCGCATCGATGACGCTTCGAATCGATGGGAACTAGATGGATTCGAAAGGAGTAGCTTCAATGCAATGGACATGGATTCGAACGAAGGACATGGACTCGAAGATAGTGGATTCGAACGATAGATATGGATTCGAAGATGATGGATACGAAGCAATGAAGATGGACTCGAAGAAGGTAATGGATTCGAAGTATACATGGATTCGAAGATGAAGATGGAGTCAAAGAAGGAAATGGATTCGAAGTATACATGGATTCGAAGATGAAGATGGACTCGAAGAAGGTAATGGATTCGAAGTATACATGGATTCGAAGATGAAGATGGAGTCAAAGAAGGAAATGGATTCGAAGTATACATGGATTCGAAGATGAAGATGGACTCGAAGAAAGAAATGGATTCGAAGTATACATGGATTCAAGATGAAGATGGACTCGAAGAAGGTAATGGATTCGAAGTATACATGGATTCGAAGATGAAGATGGAGTCAAAGAAGGAAATGGATTCGAAGTATACATGGAATCGAAGATGAAGATGGACTCGAAGAAAGAAATGGATTCGAAGTATACATGGATTCGAAGATGAAGATGGACTCGAAGAAGGTAATGGATTCGAAGATCATGGATTGGAAATGGATTCGAAGATCATGGATTGGAGATGGATTCGAAGGTCATGGAGTCGAAGGGTTTGGATTCTAAAGAGATGAATACGAAGGACGTGGATTCGAAAAGAGTGGTTTCGAAGGGGATGGATTCGAAGGGAGTGGTCTCAAAGCAATGAACTTGGATTCGAAGATGATGGTTTCGAAGCGATGGATACGTGGACTATGGATTCGAAGTAGAGGTGGATTCGAAGAAGATGGATTCGAGGGAGATGGGTTCGGAGGACATGGGTTCGAAGTGGACGAAGCATGGGTTCGAACCATTCAGGACGCACGGATTCTAGAACTTGGATCGATCATATCTTCCAAACCGTTGATCCAAATGCAATGAAATTTTTACAGGAGCTTACATACATGTTGAAGAATGTTCACACCAAATTTCAACTCAATTGGATGGATTCTTGATCGATTCGAAAGTCACTTCGAATCGATCCCAAACTGGGCACGGATTCCGAGAACACGGGCCTGTGGGCCCCCCTCACGTGCCAAGCAATCTCACCAGGTTTTAGGCGGGATTTCAGCCTTCCACGCCTATAAATAGAGCCCCTGGTCATTCAGAAAAGGGGTCGGAAAATTTGGAGTAAAAAGGCAAGCCCAGACGCTGCTAGAACCATTCCATAGCATCATTACTGCTATTTTTCTTCAGATTTGGTCACTACAACCGTTGTAATCACTTGTAATCTTCAAGGATAATCAATAAAAAAAATTGGAGTGGACGTAGGCCGGAGATAGCCGAACCACTATAAAACTTGTGTCTCTGTTCTTTACTTTTGGATTGCTGCCTATTATATGTTGAGATTTGTTGTTTGCGTTTGAATATCACTAATTCATATTCATACACTGGTGCTTTCACGGTATTGGGTGTTTGTGACCAAATTTTGGCGCAAACAGTTGTCTCAATTAATAACAAATCAAATCAATATAACATAACAACAATCACTTGCAACCAAAAGCATACGATCATCACATGAAATTAATGTAATCAATCATACATCCATAGCATCCAAACAAATTATTTGTTTGGGTTTAGACACTTTTAATCGTATAAAAATATAAATAACTACTAAGTATACCATACAGTTAACAATATCAGATAAAGCTTAATATATTATTTGTACATCCTAAATAATTTAAAGCATCACTTCCCTAAACATCCATAAGCCAAAACAAACAATAATTTCCAATAATATTTAAGTTTTATTCTTATTACTCTTTTTTTTCATTATTCACTATTCATTTTCATTTGTTCCTACAATGTTTGTTTAATTCCTTTACATTTTTCACAAAAAATTCATTTTCCGTTCATTTATACAATACCATTTTTCTTTTCATTACTTTACACACATTGCTTACATAAGTTATTTCCATTTTAATATTAGATTATTTATTATTATGTAAATTTCTTTAAAGTTTAATTCATCATTAGTAGATATTTCCTTTTCATATTTTTTCTTCCATATATAACATTACTGAATATTAAATCCATTTCTTAATTATTTCAATGCTTTTTGAAGTTATAACATTCAGTTAACATAATACTCATTTTAATTATAAATGGCTTCAATATTAATTTAAGTTTATAATTATTTACTTACAGTATTCGCCATTACTGTTTAATCTGATTATAGATAGATTAAAATGTTAACTTAAGTTTATAATCGTTTTTCTTACATTATTCACTTTTTTTTTATTATGTTTGATTAGTAATATTTCAAACTATTAGCCTAAGTTTATAACAATTTATAATATCAGACTCCTATTATAAAAGTAATTCCATTAAACTCTTTCATTTACTAAAATTTACTTGTACAATAATCTATTACATATCCTATTTAACATTTCAACTTATGATATTTTGGTAAGTTGTATATATAAATGTCTTTTGGAATGCAATTGAATATTATACAAGTTCTTCTTAGTTGTTTAGTTAATAAAATGTTCGATAATTAAAATTTCTTATTTTCCACTTCTCTTTTTATTTACATTTACAAATTTTCAATTCCTTATATTTTCATCAATCATTTAGCATCTAGTTTATAATTACACATCTTAGAAGTTTCCAGTTATTATATAGTTTAGATTTCATCATTTCATCATAATAATTGAAATTTCCAATTTGTAGTAACTTAAGAACTAAATACCGGGTCCCTTATTAATTTTTTTAATTATATATATAAAATCGTATTTGGAAATTAAAATTAAGATTTATTTATCAAAAAAATGTGTAGTAAACTACTACAACGGTCTTCCCACTTTGAGACTCGAAAATGAACGTCGATAATGCATGCACTCATCACCAAAATTATTTTCCAACGATAGATAGGGGAGTACAAAACTTATTTTCTTTATTTTTTTTAAAACATTTCTTTCAAATCATCCTGAAATAATTGTATCAAAAAATACTTCTATATAATATTAGTACTATATTCCAAATCTTTTGAAAGAAATTTCAAAAATCCCGAAACTTCAGTTCAAAACTTCCAATTTATATTTTCTTTATTTGTAAATTCTAATATTTTCCAATCAATTATTCATAAAACTTTCTACCTAACAAGTAACATATTACATCCAACTATATCATTTATAAAATCTGTTATCTTATATACAAAATGTATAACAGGCAAAATTATTTCATTTACATATTTAAAAGTAATATTGTGTCGGTCTGTCCTATTAAGTGTTTAGAAATCCCTATCGATGTCATAACACCATATGCACCAACCAGAATTTATAAATACAAAACAAAACAAATTAACACAATATAAAAAAAAAATCCTTTTATAACACTAACAAATATGCTCTCTCATATATATACACTTAGCAACTCATTCTAGGGTATTCCAGTAACGACCTGGATTTTTGACCATCGATATTAGGTGATTAACTGATTTAAATTATTGAAATATTAATTTTGATGGGTCCAACAAATGAATTTCTGGTAATTAAAAATATCTGAATATGTATAAGTTGATTTGGAAACTAAAATAAATATTGAATTATAAAATCTCTGGATATGATAAATTTTATAGAAAATATTATATACTTTACCACTTAAAATTAAGATTAAATATTCATACAATATATATATATATATATAAGTTTGTGAGGATTTAAAATATATACAAGCATACAAGTATGTATGTATACCCATAGGAAGCAAATATATAGGTAAATAGGAAATAATGTGAGATATACATATGAAAATATATAATGATAAAATATGCATAAGTACATAGAACCCGGTGCACTAATATATAAATGTACATGGGCCATATGGAGGAATGGATATGCAAATTTATATAAATTTAGTAAAATATATATAGGAAGGCATAAATGTATATATGATAAAATAAGTAATACATATGTAAGTTGAGAAGCAAATAGCATTTGTAAATATGGGGATGTATAAATATATATATGATAACAAATACAAATGCATTTGGTAAAAACAAAGATACATATGAAATGTGTGTGTGTGTATGTATGTATGTATGAACATAGGAAGACATGCATTTAATGCACCTTTCCTCAAGCATACAATACATCATTTCAAGCTTACAAAACATTTTATCAATGTCAAAACAAAGATCAAAATCAAGGCTTTTAAAAAATATCAAATCACCTTTTGGTTGAATCAGGTCAGCATGTGTACAAACCAAAATAAATAAAAGAAAATAAAACAAAGATATAACCATTACAAATCTACAGTCACCACTGCTTGCACCACACACTTCATTCTTCTCTATATATACCTCTACCTTGTCTTCTGTAACAACCCGCATATTTATCGATTTTTATATTTAAATATTTTATTTAAATATTTTATCGTTAGTCGGGTTATAGTCCAAAAAGTCACTTTTTGCATAGGGTCAGATTAGGACTCGAGACAACTTCCATTGAGTTCAAAACGTCGTTTGCAATCTTTGTAAGTATAAACTTTGATATGTTTGGAGTTAGTGGAATTTTGCTTCCTTTTCACTTTGGACTTTGGTTTGGACTTAGCCTATTAGGCCCAACCTCCACCCCCTCTTCTCTTCATAATTTCCTAACAACATAAGCTTCATTAAAAATGGTGAATGGAATGGGAAATTAAAACTCCAAGCTCAAGTTCTCTTGCAAATTCATCATTCAACTCCAAATTCAAAGAGAAGGCATTGGATTCAAGCTTCTTGTGTTGAGATTGAAGTGAGATTGAATCTTGCTTTGCCTTAAGCTTCATCTTCATTGATTTTTGGTGCAAAGGTGAGATTTTTATCTCACATTCTTGTCTATAACTATTATGGATTGTTGGGAATGAGTTCCTATCACTTTAGCATGTACATTTGCATTTGGTTTGAATCGAATTAGCGAAAATCTCCAATTTTTAGTGTTTTTGGCAAATCCTGGCCTTAGGTGGCAATGTGTGGAAAAGTCACCACGGAGTTAGGTCGCTAGGTCGTAAGTCGTTCGGCCTTGTTTAGCCACTAGGTCGCTCAGCCTTCTTCTCTTTATGTCATTCGGCCTGCAACGCCAAGGACTTCGGCCTTCTACGCATAGGTCGTTCCACCTTTAGGTCGCACCCCTTTAGGCTGTAACCACTAGGTCACTCGGTTAGTTTGTTCGTCCTTGTTGACCCTTAGGCCGTTCGCCCACTTGGTCGTTCGCCCTTGTTTATTCTTAGGTCGTTGCAGCCACTAGGTCGCTCGGCCTTCTCGATGCCTTAGGTCGCTTGAACTTTATATTGTTAGGTCACGATTCACTAGGTCGCTCGCCCCTTTCTATTCTTAGGTCGTTTGACCTGTTTCTACCTTAGGTCGCTTGTCTCCGTTAACTCCTTAGTTCGACCATGTGCTAGGTTGCATGCACCATTAGGTCGCTCCCCCTTTTAACTGCTTAGCTCGACCGTGTTGGTCACGCCTATTTCTTGTGTTAAATTTTGTTATGTCGCGGGGCACTTCCACTTTGATGGAGTTGGAACTGATTTCCTTAGGTTTCATTTACATCTTCGAACGTGAATTTTTGTGACTTGTTGTTTCACCAATCAATTTTTTGCTTTGTCACTTTAAAAATATAAAGGTTTCAATACTAGTAGTAAGTATCAAAACTCTTTCATCAAAGTGATTTCAACACCATTTTATTACAAAGCTCTTTTCTTAAACCATTTTCCAATCTATTAGTATATACAAGCCTTTACCTCACTCGTATGAGAAATTGAATTAAACGGCTTAGTAAAACAAGTGGTATGATTGGCTTGCATTTACTTCATCTATTGATTCTTGGACTTGTTCGATTGAACCTTTTGTGACAATTTCCTAGTGAAGATCTACAGTTTGTTCGTAAAATATTTAAGTTAAGCAAGTGGTTATGGGACATGAGGCTAAACTTTTATATTTACTAACTTAGTGTAATTGACACTTCTTTATGATCAATTACGATCATTTTTGTGATTTAGACTAGCAATTGTGCGATGTCTCTTTGTCTACGAGGGAGACTAAACCCCGTTTGTGTGATGTTTCGACTCACATATGTGGGGTAGCGCCCCACGGTCTTCAGGCCATTCTTGTGGAGCTTTGGCTCAAAATTAATGGTTAGCAACCATTAGATAGCGTCTCGTTTTGTGATACACGTGTTGGTGAGTTTTCATGCTCCCGTTCTTGTGACAGGCCTCCCCCCTTTTTGTGATTTCTGGATTTCTTGTGATGATTTCTATAATTTTGTGCTTCACCAATTTTCATGATTTCTATTGATAAGTTTTATCAATTTTTGTGCATTGGTGAATTCGTGTGTCATTGTTTTTTTGTGAATAAAAGTTTAGGGTATGATACCCCTTTTGATCTTTGAGAAGATTCTTGTGATATTGATTCATCTCTTGTTGATGTTCATTTACATGCTTATTATAGTATGTCATTATGGTTATTATACGTTCATGCCATATCTTTTATTCTATATCATATCATCTGATAATTATAGTTAGACTGATCCGTTTATTATTTTCTTATGAAATAATACTCGGGTCAGACCGAGATGTTACAGGTGCTTCAGCTTGACTTCTCTTTTGGGATTACTCTGACTTTTGGCTAACTACTTAGATTAGTAGTTTTTGGATGTATACATTTGAGATATAGACTCTATGATGTATACTTATTCTTTTGTATAGCATATGTTGCTATTCTTTTGGGATATTGTGGATCTTTCTGACCACTACTCTGATGTACACTTTAATGTGTTATATATTCATATCTTTTTCCGCCTTTGTGATATGGATGTTTGTGACTGATTTGTGTTATGTTTATTTCTATATTTGTTTCCGAAGATTATATATAGCCACTGTGTGATAGCTTTGAGTTTGTATCGGTATGTCCGATTTCTTCCTTAAATGAAATGCATGCTATACTATCTGACATATCGGTGCTCGCACAAAGAAATTTCATGGATGGTCGCTCCTCAACAGCCTTATTCACCGCGCTAGTTGACAGCATTACACCGTAGTGTTCTCCGCTAGCGTGGGTATTGAGGTGGGGCGTCACAGCTTGGTATCAGAGCCAAACTTCGGAACAATGTAGAATAACTTGACGAGGATCATCGTCCTAAGTCCATCTTAGGAGTCGTGCTTTAGGATTTAATTCGAGTCTTCATACCGATTCATCCTATTTCCTTTATGATTTCTTATTTTATCTATCAAGATTGCTTGATATTCATTTTGTGAATAACCTTCTTCTTCTTTCTTTCTTTCTAAAGGAAGAGAATGTATAGACCAGGCCGTCCTAGAGTCGGACAATCTAGTGCTGCTCCCCAGGATGGAGTTTTTATGACTGCCCAACATCTTCTTGATTTAGTAAAGAATGCTGTGGCAGCTTGTCCTAATCAGGAACCTACTCACCCTAAGTCTGGATTTGCACGCTTGTGCAGCGATTATACCAACTTGGGTGGAAAGCCATTCAAAGGTTCTGAAACTATTATTGAGGTCCACGCTTGGTTAAGATCATGCGATTGAATCTTTTCTCGCATTAATCTTGTTGATCTACACTGTGTTCAGGTGGCTTCTAGTATGCTCCAAGAAAGAGCATTAGACTGGTATGAACTTCTTATGAAATAAGTGAAGCGGATCTCACCTGGGAGCAATTCCGGAGACGCTTCAAAATGAAATTTGTGCCAGAAGCTGAGAAGGTGACATTAGCCTGCCGTTTTATTGACCTTGTTCAAGGTGAATCTTCTGTGACAGACTATGTCGCATCTTTCGAATCTCTTTCCAAATACGGGGTTGGATACATTAATACCCCATTGAAGAAAAATCAGAGATTTGTGTATGGCTTGAACAAGGATCTTAAGAAGCCATTACTTCTAAAATTAGAAGTTTCTTTCGTCCAACTCATTGATATCGCTCTTTGTCTTGAAGAGGCGGATAGGGAAAGTGATGTTGAAGTGGTGGGGGCTAAACCAAACTTCAACAACAAGAAAAGCCTAACAAATTCAAAGGCCCTTATCCCAATATAAAGGGGAAACAAGCAACTCCTGCTGCAAAGACTCCTTCCCCTAGTAGTGGGCAATGCTTTAACTGTGGTTCTAACGACCATTTTGCGAACAAGTGTTCGAAGCCCCGTTCTTGTCGCTATTGTAAGAGCCCGGATCATTACATATTTATGCCCCAGACTTCAAGGCAAGAAGGAGGGAAAGTTAAACGTGGCTCAAGCCCCTGGCAACACTTCTCGCGGGCAAGGTATGTCTCATTCTATACTTGATGGCATTATTATATTTCATGATCAACCTATTAGAGTTCTCTTTGATACGGGTGCATCCCATTCTTTTATATCAAAGGAACTTGTAGACTGATGTGCACGTAAATGTGCATATATTTACATCCATATTTTATCTCTCTTTATTTAAATAAACATCATATTTGGGCATTTTAACATGTTTAAAACCAAAATTGAATTATTTCCAAACCATCATATTTTCATCTTCATTCAGGGGCAAAACGGTCATTTTTGTGCATGTATCAATGTAAGAATTTTTACTTGGACATTTTTTGATAATTTTTATAGGAATTTGGATGCATATGAAGGAGGCTTATATGAAGATATATGCATGCACAAATAAATAGAAAGGGAAGAAGAACGAAATAATTCAAGCCATGAACATGGAGGACTCCACCCACTTACCTAAAAGTACAATTTGGAGCTAATGGACAACTAAGTGAAGGTTAAAGCTTCATGCAAAACAAAAGATGGATTAATTAGTGGATAATGGTTACTTGGTGGCCACACTTCCTAAAGGGCAATTTAGGAAGCTCCCTAAAAATAGAATTAGGGTTTTATGCATGTATAAATAGCCCTCTTATGTACATGAAAAGATCATCTTCTACTCTTTCATTTTACTTAGGAAATTAAGAAATCAAAGTGAAAGCTCAATGTTCTATGAAATAAAAATGGCTTCCAAGCCTCTTTCTTCTCTCTTTTCTACATGTTTTTCTTTGTTTTATTGTTAATGTTTATTTCTATGCTCTCTTCTTCTTTATGTTCATAGCTTAGATTTACATTTATGCAAGTAGTTAGTAGCTAATCTCTTTTGCTTTCTTTGCTTATTTTCTATTCTCTTTTCTTTTCAATATTTGTGTTGCTTCAATGCCACAAATGAGTAGCTAAACCAATTCAATTTAGGGGTGATGAAGCTCTCTAACTTTATGTAATTTCAACATTTTTATGATTTATGATCTCTTTGTTTATGCTTCATGAATGTGAATTTTGATGTAAGTTTATACAAGTGGGTTTGATAGCTTATATTGCTTATGCAAATGAGCTATTCTTATTCAACATAAACACAATTTACATCACCATTTGCTAATTAATTTTTGATTATGAAATGAAAGTAAAAATGAAATTTGATGATCTATATTACTAGTTACAATAGTAAATAGATCATGCTTAAAATAGTTTTTTCTTTGGCTTCTTTTTCATGAGAATTATAAGTGGTATAATTGTTGTATTATAGTTTGATGGTTTGAGTTATGTTAACTAATAACATAAACAAACCATACTTATGATAAATGCAATGATTATTTCACTTAATATCAAAGTTAGAGATCATAAATTATGTGTTTGTTGATTTAAAAAAATTTGAGAGTGGATTTGCCTCTAAATTGTTGTTTAGTCTAATTGTTTTTGAATCACATTTTTCTAGTGTTAGCCACATTTTATTTCCAGTTAACAAATCCTCCTCCATTTGGTTTAATTTGATTGAATAGAAGTTTAAAATCATCAATTCCCTGTGCATCGACCCGTATTCGCCACGTGCTACATTCATACACCGTGCGCTTGCGGTATAAATTTTAATTTTAATTCGTTCGACGGTTTTCTAAACCGATAGAAACTTCCGTCGACGAACAAGTTTTTGGCGCCGTTGCCGGGGAATTGCTTTGATTTTGATTTCTATTCTTCGGAATATTTTTCTTTTGATTCTTGTGTGTTTGCGTTTAACAAAAAAAAATTATTATGTGTGTTGGTTGCTTGTTGCTAGCATTTGTTTATTGTTCTTTCTATTTTGCATTAGCATTTCCTTTAAAAAAAACATACACTGTTCATTTGAAAAAAAATATTCCATTTCAAACTTCTCTTTTGCAATACATTTGCAATTTTTCTATTTACAAATTTCACTTCACAAATTTCATTTGCAATACATTTTAAACTCTCTGTTGTGTGCACTGTGTTACTCTGGCCACTTACAACTGTTACCTTCCTACTGCCTTCCCTTCACTTTGCAAACAATATACCCATCCTTCCTCTTACAACCCATCCATCCTTCAACAAACTTGCACATACAAACCTCCCGGCTTCTTCAAATTGTTCCATTACATACTCATTAATACTGCACTGCAACACCACCAACAGCCCATTACTGCTGCACACACATCACTGTTCACTCCTCTTCAACCACAGTTTCATAACCACTTCCTCCAAATCTGTCATCACCACATTCACTATCAAGTTGCTTGCTCAACCTAACTGACAACTCCTATCTCCACCTCACTACAACTAGCACCCTCCTTCGAACAACCAACTATCATCTGAAACTCCTTCGCAAAGCAACATCCTCTTACATCACTGCCTTTCACCTGAACATAGTGTAACGACCCGTAATTTTCGTTAATTCAATTTAGTCATTTTAATAGGATTTAAATAATTTAAGTTAGAAAGAAATTAAGATCTGTGATTTTTTTTGAAGCAAATGACTAAATGAAATGAAACCATGGGAATTTAAGTCTAAGAATTTCCAGTTGGAACAAAGTGACGAGAAATTTAAGTGCTGTAAATTGTTATTTATAGGCTAAGAAATTAATATAAGAAAACAAATGGGAAGATTTCATTTATTTCATGGTTTTAATTCGTTTTTCTTTAATAAGTTGTAATTGAATTTAGTAGAAAATAATATGTATTAAACCTACTTATAGAATTCGAAGCTAATTCAAATGAATTTAAGTAGTGAAAAGGCTTTACCTGTATATATATTTAATATGAGAAATAAATGGGAATATTAAATTAATTTAATGCGGTAAAGGAATGAAAACGGTAATTAGAATAAATTAAGGAATTCTGTAACGCAAGTAATAAATCTGTACCTTGAATGAACGTTTCACTTTGATAAATTATTTAAATGAGATGACTTAATAAATAAATAATTAGGTCAATTGGTATGTGGTGAAATTTGATGTTGAAATATTTTGTAGATAAGGGTTTAGGTGGAATGGGTTAATTTATGAAATAAAGGATAGAAATCATATAAAACGTTAAGCAAGTTGATTAATGTTGTAACGTAAGGTGTAAATGTAAATTCCAATGGAAACGTATCCTTATTTTAGGTAGAAATTTCAGGTATATTGATAAAGTGGAGTATATACACTTAGTAATAAATTTAGTACAGGAAAAACGAAATGGAAATATTGAATTTATTTAATTCGTATATATATTACCTATTTATATGGCCTATTAAATTTAATCGGATATCAATGGCAATTAATTCCTTAAATTAGTGCAATCAATGTATGATTAATTGATAACGATGAAAAGGTTGATTATATTCAGTGTGAACAACGTAAAATATTATCATAGCATGATACTTGGTTTGAATAGAAGGGTGAAATTGGGAATCAAATTTTATTTAATGATAATAACGTTAGTATTGGTTAATAAATAGATTTCAATGCAGTTGCAACGACCCGTTAAATTTGATAATATTAAATGAATTAAATTTATATGTTTTCTAATCTAATTTAGAATAAAATAGAAGTCTTAGGATTTTTAAGGGAATAAATGTAGGGGTTAGATAGTAACTGTAATTAAGGGTAAATAATTTAAATGTTATGTGACATAGTTTGGAATAATTGAAATTTGTGTTTGTGGTTATAAGTCATAATTAGTTGATTAGAATGGTATTAATGAAATAATAACTGAATTGGATTGCAAATATATAAACAATAGAAATTTTACTTGGTGGACTAAATTTGTTAAAGTCCATAAGTTTTGTAATTCAATTTCGTAGAAACTTTAAGTTATAAACGCAAAAAAAAAAAAATTATTTATGTAAAGGATGATTTAAGACCTAGCTTATAGAAATTGGAATATAATCCAATTTGAATAAAGTAGAAGAAGGATTTGATTAATATGTAAATTTTTGTTCAAGGTATTGAATAAAAATTTGGAATCAAAATTTAATTAATGATAATAACGTTAGTATTGGTTAATAAATAGATTTCAATACAGTAACCAAGTGAATGGAATAAAATGAGTATATATTGCATAGAAATGAAATGTAAATTGTCACATTTGGTTGGAGTTAATTTTTAGAAATATATAAATGTTGAATCAGTAAATATTAGTAAAAATATTACCTAGAATAAATTCCATTTAATATAAGAATTCAAAAGTGGAAGATTTACATTCGGATTGGAAATTGGATAGTTACTAATTAAAAGTGACCATTGAATAAATTTATGCAAACGTGATAATGTAAATAGATGGGGATCAACTTTTATTTATGTGGTTAATGGAATTTAATTTCTATAGTATGATAATCGCAATTAATGGAAGTTGGAATAGCTAATTTATATGTTAGTCGGAATTTAGCTGGAATATGTAGATATTGGATGATAGTAAAATTAAATGGATTTAATATTTAATAGTTTATGTAATTATGGTTGAAAGAAATTGGGTCTAGTTGTCATAAGTATGAACCTAATATAAAAATTTTCTTATAGATTGGCGATTGATATGGATATAAAGGTTTCAATTATACGTTGAAATTCATATTCACCATAAAATGTTAATTGAAACCAAAGAAGTTATTATAGGAGTCAAGCCTCATTTATTAATTTGGATTTATTGCAATAGTTAATACCATAAAATGGATTCTAACGTAAATTATTACATTATTGAATTTAGATTGGAATTGTAAACAATTGAGTGGATTTAATAGATTTATCAAACTTACAATATTGAATTCATTAAGATTGGAATTATAATAGTTAAGAAAAATAAATGGGAATAAAAGTTTATTGATAATTTGAAATTTAATTATGGTAAAAAGGGTTAAATAAAATTTAAAATGAGTTGAAAAGGAAATCAAATCCATTTATCCAATTGGATTCAAGTTGAGATGGAAATCCAATTATTTATTTAGTTAGATTTAAGTTAAGAGTATAAAGGTATAAGATGTAATAATTGAGTTTTAGAATATAATTTATAATTTCCAAATAATAAGAAAGTGCAGATATTAACACTGCAAGTTGATATATTTATAGATTTTAATTCACATCCAAGCTTGTTAAATCAATTGAAATTGATGGAATTATATGAGTAATGAATCTAGCCAATATTAGAAGTTGAAATATAAAAAAAAAATTAGATTTTATGATTTATCTAATTGATTTAATAAATATTAAAAATAGCCATTTTTGTCACGGACTCGGATTTCGACGAAACAAGTTTCATCGGATCCGTATCGGTGAATTATTATAGGGTTTCAAATTTCGTATCGATCGGACTTGCTGTTTGATCGTACGGACGCGAAACGCCTTGAAATTAATTTTATTAAAAATCAATTTGGAAATCTTGTTTTCAGCATAACTTCTTCATACGATCGAATTTGGACGCGAAACTTTTTCCATCGCGTTCAGAATATTTTAAAACACCTACTTGGATATATAGTTTTAACAGATCCGGTTCCGGGGTCAGAACGGGCTTTTTGGGCCAACTACCGTTTAGCACGTTCGTTATCCGTACCCACCTAGCCTTCTTCTATTTGTCTATATATATGCGATCATAAACCCTAGCTTCCTTTCTTCTGTCAATTGAATATACGTACATTTCTTCATCTCTTTCTCCTCTCCAATGGTTGCAAAACCTAGATCTATCCACAGTTCAAAATCAAAAGTCAAAACTCAAAAATTTCAGAAAATTCCAGAAAAAATATATGTTAATGCTCCCAGCGTACGTAATCTGCTGGTATAATTTGTTTCTCGATTGGATCCGTGGTTTGCTCAGAAACATTCAAAACAGTGCCGGCCGTTCATAGTTAGTTGCTCGATTCAACGGTGGATCGTCGTCCTGGGTTCGATCGGGAAGTTGCAGTGGGTAGAGGTCGTCGATACGAGTTCATCTGTACGGTTGCTTTTGGTCGAAGGCGCTGGGATTCGCCGTGGTTGGCTGGGGAAGCCATGTGACCGCGTAGGGCTAGGGGGTGCCGGAGGAGGCCGCATCTAGGGTGTAGGGGCGGTTTTGGGAGAGGAGCACGATGGTGGCCTCTGATCGTCGAGATGATGGCCGTAGGCGCGTGGATAATTGGAAGAAAGGGAGTGTAGGCGGCGGCTTCAGCTAGGGTTCGAACCCTGGGAAACGCGTTTCTTCGAAACGGTGGGTTATCTGATGGTGACGTGGCAGATGATTTAGGGTGAGACAAGCTTGTTTTGTTTAATTTTATTTTTGGTTTTCAAATCGAATTTCCTACATAACTTTCACATACGATATCGGATTCACACGAAATTTCTTTTCTTAGGATCGTAATTTAATTCCGGACTCGATGACGCTGGTTTGGACGAATTCTGAGACGAGCGGATTTTTGGGCTTAAATTGAATTTGAATTCAATTTAAATTCAAAAGGTGAGTGTTTTAACCCACTCACAATTACTAGAAGCTTTTATGTTTGTTAAATAAATTTTAGAAATGAATAGAAATTTATTTATGAGCTTTTGGCATGTTATTTCATCCACATCTGTCGAATTGCAGTTTATTTGATTTAGCTGTTAATTTAATTGATTTATTGCGTATTTATTTGACTGTTAGGAATTTTGTTTGCATATGAAATGCTAGTTAACAGTTATATAAATTATCTCTAAATATTTATGGTTAGATTAATAGTTGAAATTTAATTTGAACGAACTGACAGTTATTACCCGTTGCAGATTACCGAACTAATATTGTTATTGATTGATATTGGTTGATAGTGATTGATATTGATTGATGGTTGAAATTGGGTGATGGATGTGTTGTTGAATGGATGATTTATGTGGATATTATTAAACTGCCAGTTAGCATGCATTTTACATTTTCGGGATTGCGGTTTGAAATGATATACAACCGCAGTTTATTTTTAAATTGCGGATTGAAATGATAAATATCCGTATCACTTGACCATAGGATAGAAAATTATATACAGGCACCGCGGTCTATATATAACTATTTTAAATGAAATTTCTATGGTTTGAATGAAATACGGTTTATATTAATCTTAAATTTTATACTGGATAAATATTTTTCTTTCATATTATATACATATGAAGTTGAGAATTTTGAAATTAAAAGGAGTATAAATTCCTTTATTTAAAATGGAAGAAAATTTAGAAAATGGAGTTTAATAATTTATATCATATGTTTAAAAGTTAAGTTGGAAATTTTAAGATATGATATTTATAATTGGATTTTTCCCTAAATAAATTGAAAAGAATATTCTAGTATAATTTGAATTGGGAAAATATATATATTTTATTACTAGAAAGTGAAGTTTATTGTTTATAGATTCTATGGGAATATTCAAGGCTAATTCAAAGAGCATTTGATTTGAAAGGATGAGATCCAACTTTAGTTGAAATATGTATACTCAAATGGGTATACGTATATATGAATTAATTGGAATGGTTTTGAAATTTGAAGTAATATTTTGGGATTTTGGTTTTAACGTTAAGTAAAGAAATATTCATATAGCCATGTAAATTTATTTCCTCACAAATTTACCGTAAAGGTTAACCCACTTATCCTATATATATATTGTGAATATCCAAACCTATTAGTCTTGAAGGAAATGGGCTTAAAATTTCTGTGGATTTTGAAGGATTATATTGAAAGCTAAAAATTTCAATTATTGCTTACAAGGGATTACAATTAAATAAGAGTGATATAAATTTTGGAAAGGAAATATATTTGGGAAACGATATCACTGAATTTGGTTTTATAAAATATTATCAAAATGAATTGTCTTGGGTTTAAAAGAAGAAAGGATATCGTAATATTATGGTTTTGAAATGGATTATATTCTGGTTTTAAAGTATAAACAATTTTTAAATGACCGCGGTGTTATAATAACGATTGGTTGGCAAAGAGACCGGGATCGGATATGGACATACTCTCTGTCGATACCGAAAACCACTTTGACTAACCGTGTACGCGGTGGAGATTACAGAATGAAGTAGGTGGTGACGACGTTTCCTGTAAGGTAAATACGTGGACCCAACTCCCGTGAGTTGGCATAAGGTGGCTAAAACAGGAGCGATTCTCAGGCCAATGAGGTCATTCCTCTGATCGGACGCTCCTCTTCGATATTATACTTTGACTTGGATTGATTCAGTGGCCACTTCTATATTTTGATTTTTGGGGGAGTTAGTTCGAGGTGGGCGGCAGCTGCGCGCTGCGCGTTACCATCAGCCTGGATAGCAATTGGTATATCTACCCTGGCATTGCCTAGTTGTGCCGTGTCACCTACCCTATCGCGCCTTGTACGAGTTTGGATTTCTCCCGTAGCCCGTGTGATATCCTCTAGTGGCTTCCCGATCAGGAGGGACTATGATATTGGACGGACTACTGGGACTATTACGTGTTAAGGGCTATATGGGTAACCCCTTAACGCTATTAAAAAGTAAGTTTATTTTATAAATAGACACTATTATAATAGCGCAATATACTATATAGTAAATAGTTTAACGGATCCTTAGGAGATGTAAATCCCGAGCATCTCTTGAGTTACTGTACTCATATTTATTTCTGTTTATTTAACTCACATAAGATTTTCTAGTCTGACTCGAGTGTTTTTGTCATTTCAAATTCGCTCGGGTCAGTCCGAGCGTTTCAGGATAACAGGTTTTAGCTTTGGAGGACGAAGACGAAGATTCAGTATTATTTTATATATATAGTATTGCACCACACTCTTTCTATTCCGCTGCATTTTCGTATTGGTATGTGTGACTCCGATATTCATTGTATAAGTAAAATCAAGCTTTTGTAAACTGTTTATGAACTGTATATTTGTTATTATATTTTATCCTTCCGCTGTGAGATTCTGTTTTGTTTTATTCCTTCTCTGTTTTTCTTATTTACCCCATAACAATCCGCCCTTGCGTATGCTTTGAATTGGCACGTGTGTCGTTTAAAGTGTGTGAAAAGGCGGGATGTTACAGTTGGTATCAGAGCTTTGGTTTAGCGACTAAACCTTGGCTTTGTGGGGTTTGACTCTTTGTTAATAGGGTAGAAATATCCTATGGGAGTCGCTGAGTGTATATATATGAGAGAGCGTATTTGTTAGTTTTATAAAAAGATTTTGATATTGTGTTAATCTGTTCCGTTTTGTATTTATAAATTCTGGTTGATGCATGGGACGCTATGCCATCAATAGGGATTTCTAAACACTTAATAGGACAGACCGACATAATATCCGTTTTTAATATAGGTGAATGAAATAATTTTGCCTATTATATTTTCTATATATGAATTTTTTTTTAAAAGATATATATATATATATATTTGGTTGCTATAGATTGGGTGTTAGGCCATAAGAATATTTGTAATAAATTGAAGCTAAGAGAAACTATAATAAACCAAATTTGGAGAGTTTAGAACTTAAGTCCGGGATTTTTGAAAATTTGCTTTCAAGGAATTTATGTAATATAAGGATTTGGTTTATAAGTATTTTCTTATATAAATATTTCGTATAATTTGGAAGAATTGTTTTAAAGAAGGTTTTGGAAAAAAATTAAATTCTGTACTTTCCTCTCTGTCGCTGGAAAATAAATTCGGCGATGGCGGCCGCATCATCGACTTTCATTTTCGAGTTTCAAAAGGGGAAAGGCCACTGTAGTAAATCCTACTGCAGATTTATTTTAAAATTTTCTAAAATTTTTTTCTTTTATTGGTCTAAATATAATTAGAGATATTGAGTTGTAAGAACTTATTTATCTATTATTTTGAAATAAATTGAAATTTGACCCGGTATTTAAATTCTAAATTTTTCCGTTAATAAATTGTTAAAAAAAAAAAATTTATGTTAGGGAAAAAGAGGTTAAGTAATAAATGAATTGAAACCTCTAATTAAATTAAGAGAAGTATTGCAAGGTTAGAAAGAGAAATTGGATACGTAGGAAAAAAAATAATAATATGGATCAACATTGAATTAAATTAAAAGAATGGAGATTAAACTTGTAATAGTTCAATTGCATTTTCTTTAGCATAAATAACTTACCTATATAAAAGTTGAAATGTTAAATAAGAACTAGAATTGAATATTTTACAAGTAGGAATTTTAGAAATAATGAAGTATTCAATAAATTACCGTTATAAATAAGAATTAAATGGTATAGACTTAAGTGATAATTAAATTTTTATTGAAAATAAAGTTAAGTATTATTAATAGATGATAAAACCTGAGTATATAACATGAAATTCAAAATAAGAATTTATTTTAAGATTATTTACTTAAGTATGTTTTAAATCTCCCCTATTTTAATATAATAGAAAGTAGGAAGAATTGAAATGACTGAAATTCATAGTTGATGAATAAATAAAAAACTTCCACTTATAAGAATGAATGTTCGCAGATTTAGAAATTAAGGGAAATCTTACAAGTGAAGATATTCAAAATATTTGTTGTTATTAATGAGAATTTATTTTATAAACTTAAGTAATAAAAAGGAAATACAAATATAATGAATTTGGTGATAATTGGAAAATAAAACTTGTAAGAAATAAAGGAATTCCTCCATAAATAAAGGAAAAAAAATCAAAACACTGAATTATGGAATGAATGTATAATCAGCTATTTTGGTGTTGGTTTGAATTGTTTGATGTATGATTGTTGGGTAAGGAATGGTGGAGTTGTTGGATGAACCAATAATCTATCTTTGTTCCATCTAAGGCTGTTGAGCAACGGATGCACTTGATAGTTATTCTTCATTCGTACAACTTCAGAATTTGAGCCGAACAACTAATTGTTTTATTGATTGTTTGTTGTGGTGTGTGCTGTTTGCTAAAATCTATGGTTGTTGCATTTGATTGGATATGAATGACTGAATCCACCTAAACATTCACTGTAAAATAAACATTTAACCTTTTAGATTTTATAAGTGAATACAGGTGTTGGAAGCAACTGCTACTGCTTTTGGTTCCAAAATAATAAGCGTATATTGCCCGACAAATAGGTACGTTTTCGGATTACGTTTAAAGCGCTATTTTATATATTTTTCCGTGTGGGATATTTTATTTTGGATATATATGTAATATTTTTGTATATTTGGATATTATATTTTCTCCAGAGTTCCTCCGTACAAAGGAGACTCTGCCAAAATTTTCCGTAAATTTTGGACTTAGAATTTGGTTGAAAATGTTTCCAACTTTAATAATTTAAGTATAAAAGAATAGAATGATTATAAACAAGTATATTTGATTTAAGAAAATTAATTTAGTAAATTATTGTTTATAAGTTAATATTTGAAATAAGATGTACTGTTTTATTGTTCTTCTCCCTTCTTTTCCTTTTCGGGGACGAAAAGTTTTGAGTGGGGGAGATTGCAACGACCCGTTAAATTTGATAATATTAAATGAATTAAATTTATATGTTTTCTAATCTAATTTAGAATAAAATAGAAGTCTTAGGATTTTTAAGGGAATAAATGTAGGGGTTAGATAGTAACTGTAATTAAGGGTAAATAATTTAAATGTTATGTGACATAGTTTGGAATAATTGAAATTTGTGTTTGTGGTTATAAGTCATAATTAGTTGATTAGAATGGTATTAATGAAATAATAACTGAATTGGATTGCAAATATATAAACAATAGAAATTTTACTTGGTGGACTAAATTTGTTAAAGTCCATAAGTTTTGTAATTCAATTTCGTAGAAACTTTAAGTTATAAACGCAAAAAAAAAAAAATTATTTATGTAAAGGATGATTTAAGACCTAGCTTATAGAAATTGGAATATAATCCAATTTGAATAAAGTAGAAGAAGGATTTGATTAATATGTAAATTTTTGTTCAAGGTATTGAATAAAAATTTGGAATCAAAATTTAATTAATGATAATAACGTTAGTATTGGTTAATAAATAGATTTCAATACAGTAACCAAGTGAATGGAATAAAATGAGTATATATTGCATAGAAATGAAATGTAAATTGTCACATTTGGTTGGAGTTAATTTTTAGAAATATATAAATGTTGAATCAGTAAATATTAGTAAAAATATTACCTAGAATAAATTCCATTTAATATAAGAATTCAAAAGTGGAAGATTTACATTCGGATTGGAAATTGGATAGTTACTAATTAAAAGTGACCATTGAATAAATTTATGCAAACGTGATAATGTAAATAGATGGGGATCAACTTTTATTTATGTGGTTAATGGAATTTAATTTCTATAGTATGATAATCGCAATTAATGGAAGTTGGAATAGCTAATTTATATGTTAGTCGGAATTTAGCTGGAATATGTAGATATTGGATGATAGTAAAATTAAATGGATTTAATATTTAATAGTTTATGTAATTATGGTTGAAAGAAATTGGGTCTAGTTGTCATAAGTATGAACCTAATATAAAATTTTTCTTATAGATTGGCGATTGATATGGATATAAAGGTTTCAATTATACATTGAAATTCATATTCACCATAAAATGTTAATTGAAACCAAAGAAGTTATTATAGGAGTCAAGCCTCATTTATTAATTTGGATTTATTGCAATAGTTAATACCATAAAATGGATTCTACCGTAAATTATTACATTATTGAATTTAGATTGGAATTGTAAACAATTGAGTGGATTTAATAGATTTATCAAACTTACAATATTGAATTCATTAAGATTGGAATTATAATAGTTAAGAAAAATAAATGGGAATAAAAGTTTATTGATAATTTGAAATTTAATTATGGTAAAAAGGGTTAAATAAAATTTAAAATGAGTTGAAAAGGAAATCAAATCCATTTATCCAATTGGATTCAAGTTGAGATGGAAATCCAATTATTTATTTAGTTAGATTTAAGTTAAGAGTATAAAGGTATAAGATGTAATAATTGAGTTTTAGAATATAATTTATAATTTCCAAATAATAAGAAAGTGCAGATATTAACACTGCAAGTTGATATATTTATAGATTTTAATTCACATCCAAGCTTGTTAAATCAATTGAAATTGATGGAATTATATGAGTAATGAATCTAGCCAATATTAGAAGTTGAAATATAAAAAAAAAATTAGATTTTATGATTTATCTAATTGATTTAATAAATATTAAAAATAGCCATTTTTGTCACGGACTCGGATTTCGACGAAACCAGTTTCATCGGATCCGTATCGGTGAATTATTATAGGGTTTCAAATTTCGTATCGATCGGACTTGCCGTTTGATCGTACGGACGCGAAACGCCTTGAAATTAATTTTATTAAAAATCAATTTGAAATCAATTTGGAAATCTTGTTTTCAGCATAACTTCTTCATACGATCGAATTTGGACGCGAAACTTTTTCCATCGCGTTCAGAATATTTTAAAACACCTACTTGGATATATAGTTTTAACAGATCCGGTTCCGGGGTCAGAACGGGCTTTTTGGGCCAACTACCGTTTAGCACGTTCGTTATCCGTACCCACCTAGCCTTCTTCTATTTGTCTATATATATGCGATCATAAACCCTAGCTTCCTTTCTTCTGTCAATTGAATATACGTACATTTCTTCATTTCTTTCTCCTCTCCAATGGTTGCAAAACCTAGATCTATCCACAGTTCAAAATCAAAAGTCAAAACTCAAAAATTTCAGAAAATTCCAGAAAAAATATATGTTAATGCTCCCAGCGTACGTAATCTGCTGGTATAATTTGTTTCTCGATTGGATCCGTGGTTTGCTCAGAAACATTCAAAACAGTGCCGGCCGTTCATAGTTAGTTGCTCGATTCAACGGTGGATCGTCGTCCTGGGTTCGATCGGGAAGTTGCAGTGGGTAGAGGTCGTCGATACGAGTTCATCTGTACGGTTGCTTTTGGTCGAAGGCGCTGGGATTCGCCGTGGTTGGCTGGGGAAGCCATGTGACCGCGTAGGGCTAGGGGGTGCCGGAGGAGGCCGCATCTAGGGTGTAGGGGCGGTTTTGGGAGAGGAGCACGATGGTGGCCTCTGATCGTCGAGATGATGGCCGTAGGCGCGTGGATAATTGGAAGAAAGGGAGTGTAGGCGGCGGCTTCAGCTAGGGTTCGAACCCTGGGAAACGCGTTTCTTCGAAACGGTGGGTTATCTGATGGTGACGTGGCAGATGATTTAGGGTGAGACAAGCTTGTTTTGTTTAATTTTATTTTTGGTTTTCAAATCGAATTTCCTACATAACTTTCACATACGATATCGGATTCACACGAAATTTCTTTTCTTAGGATCGTAATTTAATTCCGGACTCGATGACGCTGGTTTGGACGAATTCTGAGACGAGCGGATTTTTGGGCTTAAATTGAATTTGAATTCAATTTAAATTCAAAAGGTGAGTGTTTTAACCCACTCACAATTACTAGAAGCTTTTATGTTTGTTAAATAAATTTTAGAAATGAATAGAAATTTATTTATGAGCTTTTGGCATGTTATTTCATCCACATCTATCGAATTGCAGTTTATTTGATTTAGCTGTTAATTTAATTGATTTATTGCGTATTTATTTGACTGTTAGGAATTTTGTTTGCATATGAAATGCTAGTTAACAGTTATATAAATTATCTCTAAATATTTATGGTTAGATTAATAGTTGAAATTTAATTTGAACGAACTGACAGTTATTACCCGTTGCAGATTACCGAACTAATATTGTTATTGATTGATATTGGTTGATAGTGATTGATATTGATTGATGGTTGAAATTGGGTGATGGATGTGTTGTTGAATGGATGATTTATGTGGATATTATTAAACTGCCAGTTAGCATGCATTTTACATTTTCGGGATTGCGGTTTGAAATGATATACAACCGCAGTTTATTTTTAAATTGCGGATTGAAATGATAAATATCCGTATCACTTGACCATAGGATAGAAAATTATATACAGGCACCGCGGTCTATATATAACTATTTTAAATGAAATTTCTATGGTTTGAATGAAATACGGTTTATATTAATCTTAAATTTTATACTGGATAAATATTTTTCTTTCATATTATATACATATGAAGTTGAGAATTTTGAAATTAAAAGGAGTATAAATTCCTTTATTTAAAATGGAAGAAAATTTAGAAAATGGAGTTTAATAATTTATATCATATGTTTAAAAGTTAAGTTGGAAATTTTAAGATATGATATTTATAATTGGATTTTTCCCTAAATAAATTGAAAAGAATATTCTAGTATAATTTGAATTGGGAAAATATATATATTTTATTACTAGAAAGTGAAGTTTATTGTTTATAGATTCTATGGGAATATTCAAGGCTAATTAAAAGAGCATTTGATTTGAAAGGATGAGATCCAACTTTAGTTGAAATATGTATACTCAAATGGGTATACGTATATATGAATTAATTGGAATGGTTTTGAAATTTGAAGTAATATTTTGGGATTTTGGTTTTAACGTTAAGTAAAGAAATATTCATATAGCCATGCAAATTTATTTCCTCACAAATTTACCGTAAAGGTTAACCCACTTATCCTATATATATATATTGTGAATATCCAAACCTATTAGTCTTGAAGGAAATGGGCTTAAAATTTCTGTGGATTTTGAAGGATTATATTGAAAGCTAAAAATTTCAATTATTGCTTACAAGGGATTACAATTAAATAAGAGTGATATAAATTTTGGAAAGGAAATATTTTAGGAAACGATATCACTGAATTTGGTTTTATAAAATATTATCAAAATGAATTGTCTTGGGTTTAAAAGAAGAAAGGATATCGTAATATTATGGTTTTGAAATGGATTATATTCTGGTTTTAAAGTATAAACAATTTTTAAATGACCGCAGTGTTATAATAACGATTGGTTGGCAAAGAGACCGGGATCGGATATGGACATACTCTCTGTCGATACCGAAAACCACTTTGACTAACCGTGTACGCGGTGGAGATTCCAGAATGAAGTAGGTGGTGACGACGTTTCCTGTAAGGTAAATACGTGGACCCAACTCCCGTGAGTTGGCATAAGGTGGCTAAAACAGGAGCGATTCTCAGGCCAATGAGGTCATTCCTCTGATCGGACGCTCCTCTTCGATATTATACTTTGACTTGGATTGATTCAGTGGCCACTTCTATATTTTGATTTTTGGGGGAGTTAGTTCGAGGTGGGCGGCAGCTGCGCGCTGCGCGTTACCATCAGCCTGGATAGCAATTGGTATATCTACCCTGGCATTGCCTAGTTGTGCCGTGTCACCTACCCTATCGCGCCTTGTACGAGTTTGGATTTCTCCCGTAGCCCGTGTGATATCCTCTAGTGGCTTCCCGATCAGGAGGGACTATGATATTGGACGGACTACTGGGACTATTACGTGTTAAGGGCTATATGGGTAACCCCTTAACGCTATTAAAAAGTAAGTTTATTTTATAAATAGACACTATTATAATAGCGCAATATACTATATAGTAAATAGTTTAACGGATCCTTAGGAGATGTAAATCCCGAGCATCTCTTGAGTTACTGTACTCATATTTATTTCTGTTTATTTAACTCACATAAGATTTTCTAGTCTGACTCGAGTGTTTTTGTCTTTTCAAATTCGCTCGGGTCAGTCCGAGCGTTTCAGGATAACAGGTTTTAGCTTTGGAGGACGAAGACGAAGATTCAGTATTATTTTATATATATAGTATTGCACGACACTCTTTCTATTCCGCTGCATTTTCGTATTGGTATGTGTGACTCTGATATTCATTGTATAAGTAAAATCAAGCTTTTGTAAACTGTTTATGAACTGTATATTTGTTATTATATTTTATCCTTCCGCTGTGAGATTCTGTTTTGTTTTATTCCTTCTCTGTTTTTCTTATTTACCCCATAACAATCCGCCCTTGCGTATGCTTTGAATTGGCACGTGTGTCGTTTAAAGTGTGTGAAAAGGCGGGATGTTACAGCAGTAACCAAATAAATGGAATAAGATGAGTATATACTGCATAGAAATGAAATGTAAATTGTCACATTTGGTAGGAGCTAACTTTTAGAAACATATAAATGTTGAATCAGTAAATATTAAATTCCATTTAATATAAGAATTCAAAGGTGGAAGATTTACATTTGGATTGGAAATTGGATAGTTATTAATTAAAAGTGACCATTGAATAAATTTATGCAAACGTGATATAATGTTAATAGATGGGGATCAACTTTTATTTATGTGGTTAAGGGAATTTAATTTCTATAGTATGATAATCGAAATTAATGGAATTTAAGTAGTGAAAAGGCTTTACCTGTATATATATTGAATATGAGAAATAAATGGGAATATTAAATTAATTTAATGCGGTAAAGGAATGAAAACGGTAATTAGAATAAATTAAGGAATTCTGTAACGCAAGTAATAAATCTGTACCTTGAATGAACGTTTCACTTTGATAAATTATTTAAATGAGATGACTTAATAAATAAATAATTAGGTCAATTGGTATGTGGTGAAATTTGATGTTGAAATATTTTGTAGATAAGGGTTTAGGTGGAATGGGTTAATTTATGAAATAAGGGATAGAAATCATATAAAACGTTAAGCAAGTTGATTAATGTTGTAACGTAAGGTGTAAATGTAAATTCCAATGGAAACGTATCCTTATTTTAGGTAGAAATTTCAGGTATATTGATAAAGTGGAGTATATACACTTAGTAATAAATTTAGTACAGGAAAAACGAAATGGAAATATTGAATTTATTTAATTCGTATATATATTACCTATTTATATGGCCTATTAAATTTAATCGGATATCAATGGCAATTAATTCCTTAAATTAGTGCAATCAATGTATGATTAATTGATAACGATGAAAAGGTTGATTATATTCAGTGTGAACAACGTAAAATATTATCATAGCATGATACTTGGTTTGAATAGAAGGGTGAAATTGGGAATCAAATTTTATTTAATGATAATAACGTTAGTATTGCTTAATAAATAGATTTCAATGCAGTAACCAAATAAATGGAATAAGATGAGTATATATTGCATAGAAATGAAATGTAAATTGTCACATTTGGTAGGAGCTAACTTTTAGAAACATATAAATGTTGAATCAGTAAATATTAAATTCCATTTAATATAAGAATTCAAAGGTGGAAGATTTACATTTGGATTGGAAATTGGATAGTTATTAATTAAAAGTGACCATTGAATAAATTTATGCAAACGTGATATAATGTTAATAGATGGGGATCAACTTTTATTTATGTGGTTAAAGGAATTTAATTTCTATAGTGTGATAATCGAAATTAATGGAAGATATAACCATGTCAATTATGCATATAAGGCAATAAGGTAATGAAACCGAGGTAAATTAATTAATTGAGACTTTAAGTAAAATTAACGTGTGGAATTGACCAAGGTTCAATAAAATGAGAATTTGATTGTTTATATTTATTGGTTGAGAAAGGTAAATGTGTATTTGGGGAATAAATTTAGTCAGACTTAAATATTGAATTTAATTAATTAATATATATGATAAATGATGATTAAATAAAAACCCAATACTCTATATATATGTATAATATTTGAGTGAAAATAATAATACACTTATAAATGTGGAATTAAGAGTTTACAACAACTATTTTGAGTAAAGAAATTGTTCATTCAAGTAAATTTGAAACATCGCAATAGGTGTAGATTAAGTGTTGCGTTAAATAAATTATAAATGAATAAATTTATAGAAACGTAGGAACGGAGGAATGAACATTATAGTAACGTAAAACGTATTGTTGGATAATAATTAAGTATAGGCTTGTAAATTTGATGTATGACAATAAATTTTGTACGAAAATCTTTCTATTAGTTGATAAGTCTTATTTTGATCAATTTAAAGGAATACACCAAATTTTGTAGTTAGTACGGAATATTGATGAGTGAATAAATAAGATGAAACAAAGGTGGAATGTATTAGTTGAGGTTTTAAGTTATTTATGTGATAAGTTACCAAAATTACAATTTTATCTAAATACAGTAATTTATGCAAACAAAAGATGAACATTTTGAAATATTACCACAGTGATATATAAAAGAAACGTTAACTATGTAGTTGGAGAAAAATTGATATATTTTGAGTTGGATAATAGAAATCAAGTTATTTATATAATTAGATTTAAGATGAGAGTATAAGTATATGATTTAATAATTGGGTTTTGCGAATAAAATTTATAATTCCCAAATAATAAGAAAACGCAGAGGTTAACACTGCGAAATTGATATACTTATAAATTTTAATTCATATCCAAGCTTGCTAAATTATTTGAAATTGATTGGATTATGTAAGTAATGAAATTTGGCCAATATTTAAAGTTGAAAGAAAATTTGGATTTTATGGTTTATTTTAATTTATTTAATAAATATTAAAAATAGCCATTTTTGTCACGGACTCGGATTTCGACGAAACCAGTTTCATCGGATCCGTAACGGTGAATTATAATAATGTTTCAAGTTTCGTAGTGATCGGACTTGTCGTTTGATCGTACGGACTCGAAACGCCTTGAAATTTACGCATTTTGAAATCAATGTGAAATTTTTGTTTTTTTTGGCATAACTTCTTCATACGATCGAATTTGGTCGCGAAACTTTTTCCATTGCGTTCAGAATATTTTAAAACACCTATTTGGATATATAGTTTTAACAAATCCGACTCCGGAGGCATAGCGGGCTTTTTGGACCATGGTTTGTCACGCACGTTCGCGTATCCAGTCTAGCTACCCTACCTCTAGCCTATCTATAAATATACATCTATAAACCCTAGCTCCTTTCTTTTTCATTTGCTGTACGTTCATTTCTTCACTCTTTTCTCTTCCCCAAATGCATACATCTCAGATCCAATTCCAGATCTATCCACAGTTCAAAATCAAAAGTCAAAACTCAAAAATTTCAGAAAATTCCAGAAAAAATATATGTTGAAGTTTTCGATACGCGTAAAATACTGGTGAAATTCGTTTTTCAATTGGAGCTGTCGTTCATCCAGAATAAATTCAAACAGCCCCAAAACCGTTCATCATCGTCGCGCAAAAGTTCGTCGGATCGGAAAACGGTTTCTGGGTTTTGTAGAGTGGACGATGGGGATCGCATCTATGTGGTTAGTTTGGCGTTTCGACGGTCAGATTTGCGGCAAAAATTCAATAGGGTTTCATGTTTTAGGCGGCTGCTGCTTTGACTGCGTGCGTGCAAGGGGACTGTGCGTGCGTTATTTTTATTTTGTGATGACGCTGAGGTGGCAATGTGCATTTTGAGGTGTGAATATGGACCAATTTTGGTTAAATTAATTTTGATTTTCAACATCGATTTATTCGCATAACTTTCTCATATGTTATCCGTTTCACACGAAATTTTTTTTGTTAGGATCGTAATTTAATTCCGGACTCGATGACGCTGGTTTGGACGAATTCTGAGACGGGCGAATTTTTGGGTTTAAATTGAATTTAAATTCGATTTAAATTCAAAAGGTGAGTGTTTTGACCCACTCACAATTACTAGAAGCTTTTATGTTTGTTAAATAAATTTTAGAAATGAATAGAAATTTATTTATGAGCTTTTGGTATGTTATTTCATTCATATCTGTTGAATTGCATTTTATTGAATTTAACTGTAAATTTAATTGATTTATTGCGTATTAATTGGCTGTTAGAAATTATTGTTTGCATATGAACTGCTAGTTAACAGTTATGTCAATTATCACTGAATATAAATTGCTAGATTAATAGTTGATAAATATAATTTGAAATAAAACTGCCAATTATTACCTGTTGTATATTACCAAACATATATTGTTATTGATTGATATTGCTTGATGTTTGTGATTGGGTGATGGATGTGTTATTGAATGGATGTTTTATTTGATATCATTAAACTGCAAGTTAGTATGCATTTTTCATTTCATTCGGGATTGCGGTTTGAAATGATATACAACCGCAGTTTTATTTTTAAATTGCGGATTGAAATGATAAATATCTGTATCACTTGTCCATAGGATAGAAAACTATATACAGGCACCGCGGTCTATATATAACTATTTTTAATGTGATTTCTATGGTTTGGATGGAATACGGTTTATAAAAATCTTAAATTTTATACTGAATAAATGTTTCTTCCATATTTATATACATAGGAAGTTGAAATTTTGAAATTAAAAGGTGAATAAATTTCTTTATTAAAAATGGAAGAAAATTAAGAAAATGGAGTTTGATGATTTATATCCTATGTTTAAATATTAAGTTGGAAATTTGAAAGATATGATATTTATAATTGGATTTTTCCAAAATATTTTGAAATGAATATTCTAGTAAAATTTGAATTTGGAAATATATATATATTTTACTAGAAATTGAAGTCTTATTAATTATGGAATCTATGTGAATATTCAAGGCTAATTAATAGAACATTTGATTCGAAAGAATAAAATCCAACTTTAGTTGAAATATTTATACTCAAAATGGATATACGTATATATATGAATTTATTTGAATGGTCTTGGAACTTGAAGCGATATTAAATTTTGGTTTTAACTTTAAATAAAGAAATGTATTGTAAAGCCACGAGAAATATTTCTTTTCAAAGTAACATTTAAGTTAAACCACTTATTTTATATACTGTTGAATATCCAAACCATTTAGTTTTGAAAGTAATGGTTTTAAAAACTATGGATTTCGAAGTATTATGTTGAAAGTTAATATTCAAATATTTGGTTACAAGGAATTATAAATTTTAAAAGTGGCATAATTTTTTGGAAAAGATTTATATTTGGGAAATGATATCATTGATTGGGTTTTATAAAAATAATATCAAATGAATCTTTTGGGTTTTAAAGAAGAAATGATATCGTAATATTATGGTTTTGAAATGGATTTTATTTTGGTTTTAAAAGTATAAACTATTTTTAAATGACCGCGGTGTTATAATAACGATGGGTTGGCAAAGAGACCGGGATCGGATATCTGACATACTCTCTGTCGATACCGAAAACCACTTTGACTAACCGTGTACGCGGTGGAGATTCCAGAATGAAGTAGGTGGTGGCGATGTTTCCTGTAAGGTAAATACGTGGACCCAACTCCCGTGAGTTGGCATAAGGTGGCTAAAACAGGAGCGATTCTCGGATTAATGAGGTAGCTCCTCTGATCGAACGCACTTCTTCGTATGCCATTCTATTACTCTTGTGATTGTTTTGGTGCGCACCTTTGATTTGGGAGTGTTGTTCGAGGTGGGCGGTAACTGCGGCTACGCGTTTCCACCGGTCCGGATAGCAATTGGTATATCTACCCTGGCATTGCCTAGTTGTGCCGTGTCACCTACCATATCGCGCCTTGTACGAGTTTGGTTTTCTCCCGTAGCCCGTGTGGTATCCTCTAGTGGCTTCCCGATCAGGAGGGGCTATGATATTGGACGGACTACTGGGACTATTACGTGTTAAGGTGGAAAATGTAAAGCCTTAACGCTATTTAAAAGTAAGTTTATTTTATAAATAGACACTATTATAATAGCGCAATATACTACATAGTAAATAGTTTAACGGATCCTTAGGAGATGTGAATCCCGAACATCTCTTGAGTTACTGTACTCATATTTATTTCTGTTTATTTAACTCACATAAGATATTCTAGTCTGACTCGGGTGTTTTTGTCTATTCAAATTCGCTCGGGTCAGTCCGAGCATTTCAGGATAGCAGATTTTAGCTTTGGAGGACGAAGACGAAGAATCAGTATTATTTTATATATAGTATTACACCACACTCTTTCTATTCCGCTGCATTGCTTGTATTGGTATGTATAACTCTGATATTTATAGTAAAGGAAGAATCAAGCTTTTGTAAACTGTTTATGAACTGTATATTTGTTATTATATTTTATCCTTCCGCTGTGAGATTCTATTTTATTTTATTTCTTCTCTGTTTTTCTTATTTACCCCATAACAAATCCGCCCTTCCGTATGGTTTGAATCGGCATGTGTGTCGGTTTAAAGTATGCGAAAGGCGGGATGTTACATCTGGTATCAGAGCTTTGGTTTAGCGATAAACCTTGGCTTTGTGGGGTTTGACTCTTTGTTAATAGGGTAGTAATATCCTATGGGAGTCACTGAGCGTATATATATGAGAGAGCGTACTTGTTAGTG
Source organism: Allium cepa (assembly GCA_030765085.1). Taxonomy (NCBI): domain Eukaryota; kingdom Viridiplantae; phylum Streptophyta; class Magnoliopsida; order Asparagales; family Amaryllidaceae; genus Allium; species Allium cepa. Next base: position 905,292,272 of record CM060938.1, on the reverse strand, counting down.
TTATAAAAAGATTTTTATATTGTGTTAATCTGTTCCGCTTTGTATTTATAAATTCTGGTTGATGCATGGGACGCTATGTCATCAATAGGGATTTCTAAACACTTAATAGGACAGACCGACATAATATTTGTTTTTAATATAGGTGAATGAAATAATTTTGCCTATTATATTTTCTATATATAAAAATAGTTTTATAAAGATATATATATATATATATATATATATATATATATATATATATATATATATATATATTTGGTTGCTATAGATTGGGTGTTAGAAAATAAAAATATCTATAATAACTGAAGCTAAGTTGAAATTATGATAAATCAGATTGGAAATTTTAGAACTTAAGTCCGGGATTTTTCCAAATATGTTTTCAAAGAATTTATGAAAAATAATGGTTCGGTTTATAAGTATTTTCTTATATAAATATTTCGTATAAATCGGAAGAATTGTTTGAAAGAAGATTTTGGAAAAGAATTAAATTCTGTACTTTCCTCCCTGTCGCTGGAAAATAATTTCGGTGATGACGGCCGCATCATCGACTTTCATTTTCGAGTTTCGAAGGGGAAAGGCCACTGTAGTAAATTCTACTGCAGATTTATTTTGAAATTTCTAAAAATTTTCTTTTATTGTTCTAAATATAATTAGAGATATAAAAGTTGTAAGAACTTATTTATCTATTATTTTGAAATAAATTGAAATTTAACCCGGTATTTAATTCTAAATTTTTCCGTTAATTAATTGTTTAAAATTTGTTAGTGAAATAAAAGTTAAGTAATAAATGAATTGAAACCTCTAATTGAAATAAGAGAATAACTGCAAAGCTATAAAGAGGAATTTGCATACATATGAGACAATGGGTAATATGAATAAACATTAAATTTAATTAAAAGAATGGAGATTAAACTTGTATAAGTTCAATTGCAATTTCCTTAACATAAATAACTTACCCAAATATAAAAGTTGAAGTGTTAAATGAGAAACTGGAATTGAATATTTTACAAGTAGGAATTTAGGAAAAATGAAGTATTCAATAAATTACTGTTATAATAAGAATTTATTGGTTTAAACTTAAGTGATAATTGAAATTTTACCCAAATTAAAGGTGAGTATTATTAATAGGTGATTTTAACTTAAGTAAACAAAATGAAATTCTTTAATAAATAAAGATTGATGTGTAGGGTTATAAACTTAAGTATGTTTTAAAATGCTACTAGTAATATAATAAAAAGTAGGTAATATAAATAAATGTCTGTAAACCCTAGATAATGAATTAATAAGATCCTTTATTTATAAAAATGGAGGTTTTAAGGTTAATAATTTAAGTGTAAGTAGAGGGTTACTGTAATTAAATATAATAAAACGTAAACATTAAATAGAGGAATGAAATTAAGGGTAAGTAGTATAAATAGATGATATAAACCTTAGTCAATAAATTGGAATACAATATAATGAATTTTGTAATAAATGGAAAATAAAACTTGTAAGAACAAAGAAATCCCTCATAAAGGAAGGGAAGAAAAATCAAACCACTGAAGTATGAAATAAATGTATAATAAGCTATTTTGGTGTTGATTTGAATTGTTTGGTTGATGTATGGTTGTTGGGTAAGGAATTTTGAAGTTGTGGGATGGAGAAATAATCTATCTTTGTTCCATCTAAGACTGTTGAGTAAAGGATGCACTTGATAGTTATTTTACATTTCGTACAATTTCGGAATTTGAACCTAACAACTAATTGGTTGTTTGATTGAATGATTGTCTGTTGGTGGCATGTGCTGTTTGCTAAAATTTATGGTTGTGCATTTGATTGGATATAAATGATTGAATCTACCCAAACATTTCACTGTAAAATAAATATTTAACCTCTTAGATTATATAAGTGAATACAGGTGTTGGAAGCAACTGCTACTGCTTTTGGTTCCAAAATAATAAGCGTATTGCCCGACAGATAGGTACGTTTTCGGATTACGATTAAAGCGCTATTTATATATTTTCCCGTGTGGGATATTTTATTTTGGATATATATGTAATATATTTGTATATTTGGATATTATATTTTCTCCAGAGTCCCTCCGTACAAAGGAGACTCTGCCAAAATTTTTCGTAAATTTTGGACTTAGAATTTTGTTGAAATTGTTTTCCAACTTTAATAATTCAAGTATTAAAAGACATAATGATTATAAAACAATTGTAATTCATTAAAGGAAATTAATTTAGTAAATTATTGTTATAAGTTAATATTTGAAATTAGATATACTGTTTATTCTTCCTTCTCCCTTCCTTTTCCTTTTCGGGGACGAAAAGTTTTGAGTGGGGGAGAGTGTAACGACCCGTAATTTTCGTTAATTCAATTTAGTCATTTTAATAGGATTTAAATAATTTAAGTTAGAAAGAAATTAAGATCTGTGATTTTTTTTGAAGCAAATGACTAAATGAAATGAAACCATGGGAATTTAAGTCTAAGAATTTCCAGTTGGAACAAAGTGACGAGAAATTTAAGTGCTGTAAATTGTTATTTATAGGCTAAGAAATTAATATAAGAAAACAAATGGGAAGATTTCATTTATTTCATGGTTTTAATTCGTTTTTCTTTAATAAGTTGTAATTGAATTTAGTAGAAAATAATATGTATTAAACCTACTTATAGAATTCGAAGCTAATTCAAATGAATTTAAGTAGTGAAAAGGCTTTACCTGTATATATATTGAATATGAGAAATAAATGGGAATATTAAATTAATTTAATGCGGTAAAGGAATGAAAACGGTAATTAGAATAAATTAAGGAATTCTGTAACGCAAGTAATAAATCTGTACCTTGAATGAACGTTTCACTTTGATAAATTATTTAAATGAGATGACTTAATAAATAAATAATTAGGTCAATTGGTATGTGGTGAAATTTGATGTTGAAATATTTTGTAGATAAGGGTTTAGGTGGAATGGGTTAATTTATGAAATAAAGGATAGAAATCATATAAAACGTTAAGCAAGTTGATTAATGTTGTAACGTAAGGTGTAAATGTAAATTCCAATGGAAACGTATCCTTATTTTAGGTAGAAATTTCAGGTATATTGATAAAGTGGAGTATATACACTTAGTAATAAATTTAGTACAGGAAAAACGAAATGGAAATATTGAATTTATTTAATTCGTATATATATTACCTATTTGTATGGCCTATTAAATTTAATCGGATATCAATGGCAATTAATTCCTTAAATTAGTGCAATCAATGTATGATTAATTGATAACGATGAAAAGGTTGATTATATTCAGTGTGAACAACGTAAAATATTATCATAGCATGATACTTGGTTTGAATAGAAGGGTGAAATTGGGAATCAAATTTTATTTAATGATAATAACGTTAGTATTGGTTAATAAATAGATTTCAATGCAGTAACCAAATAAATGGAATAAGATGAGTATATATTGCATAGAAATGAAATGTAAATTGTCACATTTGGTAGGAGCTAACTTTTAGAAACATATAAATGTTGAATCAGTAAATATTAAATTCCATTTAATATAAGAATTCAAAGGTGGAAGATTTACATTTGGATTGGAAATTGGATAGTTATTAATTAAAAGTGACCATTGAATAAATTTATGCAAACGTGATATAATGTTAATAGATGGGGATCAACTTTTATTTATGTGGTTAAAGGAATTTAATTTCTATAGTGTGATAATCGAAATTAATGGAAGATATAACCATGTCAATTATGCATATAAGGCAATAAGGTAATGAAACCGAGGTAAATTAATTAATTGAGACTTTAAGTAAAATTAACGTGTGGAATTGACCAAGGTTCAATAAAATGAGAATTTGATTGTTTATATTTATTGGTTGAGAAAGGTAAATGTGTATTTGGGGAATAAATTTAGTCAGACTTAAATATTGAATTTAATTAATTAATATATATGATAAATGATGATTAAATAAAAACCCAATACTCTATATATATGTATAATATTTGAGTGAAAATAATAATACACTTATAAATGTGGAATTAAGAGTTTACAACAACTATTTTGAGTAAAGAAATTGTTCATTCAAGTAAATTTGAAACATCGCAATAGGTGTAGATTAAGTGTTGCGTTAAATAAATTATAAATGAATAAATTTATAGAAACGTAGGAACGGAGGAATGAACATTATAGTAACGTAAAACGTATTGTTGGATAATAATTAAGTATAGGCTTGTAAATTTGTTGTATGACAATAAATTTTGTACGAAAATCTTTCTATTAGTTGATAAGTCTTATTTTGATCAATTTAAAGGAATACACCAAATTTTGTAGTTAGTACGGAATATTGATGAGTGAATAAATAAGATGAAACAAAGGTGGAATGTATTAGTTGAGGTTTTAAGTTATTTATGTGATAAGTTACCAAAATTACAATTTTATCTAAATACAGTAATTTATGCAAACAAAAGATGAACATTTTGAAATATTACCACAGTGATATATAAAAGAAACATTAACTATGTAGTTGGAGAAAAATTGATATATTTTGAGTTGGATAATAGAAATCAAGTTATTTATATAATTAGATTTAAGATGAGAGTATAAGTATATGATTTAATAATTGGGTTTTGCGAATAAAATTTATAATTCCCAAATAATAAGAAAACGCAGAGGTTAACACTGCGAAATTGATATACTTATAAATTTTAATTCATATCCAAGCTTGCTAAATTATTTGAAATTGATTGGATTATGTAAGTAATGAAATTTGGCCAATATTTAAAGTTGAAAGAAAATTTGGATTTTATGGTTTATTTTAATTTATTTAATAAATATTAAAAATAGCCATTTTTGTCACGGACTCGGATTTCGACGAAACCAGTTTCATCGGATCCGTAACGGTGAATTATAATAATGTTTCAAGTTTCGTAGTAATCGGACTTGTCGTTTGATCGTACGGACTCGAAACGCCTTGAAATTTACGCATTTTGAAATCAATGTGAAATTTTTGTTTTTTTTGGCATAACTTCTTCATACGATCGAATTTGGTCGCGAAACTTTTTCCATTGCGTTCAGAATATTTTAAAACACCTATTTGGATATATAGTTTTAACAAATCCGACTCCGGAGGCATAGCGGGCTTTTTGGACCATGGTTTGTCACGCACGTTCGCGTATCCAGTCTAGCTACCCTACCTCTAGCCTATCTATAAATATACATCTATAAACCCTAGCTCCTTTCTTTTTCATTTGCTGTACGTTCATTTCTTCACTCTTTTCTCTTCCCCAAATGCATACATCTCAGATCCAATTCCAGATCTATCCACAGTTCAAAATCAAAAGTCAAAACTCAAAAATTTCAGAAAATTCCAGAAAAAATATATGTTGAAGTATTCGATACGCGTAAAATACTGGTGAAATTCGTTTTTCAATTGGAGCTGTCGTTCATCCAGAATAAATTCAAACAGCCCCAAAACCGTTCATCATCGTCGCGCAAAAGTTCGTCGGATCGGAAAACGGTTTCTGGGTTTTGTAGAGTGGACGATGGGGATCGCATCTATGTGGTTAGTTTGGCGTTTCGACGGTCAGATTTGCGGCAAAAATTCAATAGGGTTTCATGTTTTAGGCGGCTGCTGCTTTGACTGCGTGCGTGCAAGGGGACTGTGCGTGCGTTATTTTTATTTTGTGATGACGCTGAGGTGGCAATGTGCATTTTGAGGTGTGAATATGGACCAATTTTGGTTAAATTAATTTTGATTTTCAACATCGATTTATTCGCATAACTTTCTCATATGTTATCCGTTTCACACGAAATTTTTTTTGTTAGGATCGTAATTTAATTCCGGACTCGATGACGCTGGTTTGGACGAATTCTGAGACGGGCGAATTTTTGGGTTTAAATTGAATTTAAATTCGATTTAAATTCAAAAGGTGAGTGTTTTGACCCACTCACAATTACTAGAAGCTTTTATGTTTGTTAAATAAATTTTAGAAATGAATAGAAATTTATTTATGAGCTTTTGGCATGTTATTTCATTCATATCTGTTGAATTGCATTTTATTGAATTTAACTGTAAATTTAATTGATTTATTGCGTATTAATTGGCTGTTAGAAATTATTGTTTGCATATGAACTGCTAGTTAACAGTTATGTCAATTATCACTGAATATAAATTGCTAGATTAATAGTTGATAAATATAATTTGAAATAAAACTGCCAATTATTACCTGTTGTATATTACCAAACATATATTGTTATTGATTGATATTGCTTGATGTTTGTGATTAGGTGATGGATGTGTTATTGAATGGATGTTTGATTTGATATCATTAAACTGCAAGTTAGTATGCATTTTTCATTTCATTCGGGATTGCGGTTTGAAATGATATACAACCGCAGTTTTATTTTTAAATTGCGGATTGAAATGATAAATATCCGTATCACTTGTCCATAGGATAGAAAACTATATACAGGCACCGCGGTCTATATATAACTATTTTTAATGTGATTTCTATGGTTTGGATGGAATACGGTTTATAAAAAATCTTAAATTTTATACTGAATAAATGTTTCTTCCATATTTATATACATAGGAAGTTGAAATTTTGAAATTAAAAGGTGAATAAATTTCTTTATTAAAAATGGAAGAAAATTAAGAAAATGGAGTTTGATGATTTATATCCTATGTTTAAATATTAAGTTGGAAATTTTAAAGATATGATATTTATAATTGGATTTTTCCAAAATATTTTGAAATGAATATTCTAGTAAAATTTGAATTTGGAAATATATATATATTTTACTATAAATTGAAGTCTTATTAATTATGGAATCTATGTGAATATTCAAGGCTAATTAATAGAACATTTGATTCGAAAGAATAAAATCCAACTTTAGTTGAAATATTTATACTCAAAATGGATATACGTATATATATGAATTTATTTGAATGGTCTTGGAACTTGAAGCGATATTAAATTTTGGTTTTAACTTTAAATAAAGAAATGTATTGTAAAGCCACGAGAAATATTTCTTTTCAAAGTAACATTTAAGTTAAACCACTTATTTTATATACTGTTGAATATCCAAACCATTTAGTTTTGAAAGTAATGGTTTTAAAAACTATGGATTTCGAAGTATTATGTTGAAAGTTAATATTCAAATATTTGGTCACAAGGAATTATAAATTTTAAAAGTGGCATAATTTTTTGGAAAAGATTTATATTTGGGAAATGATATCATTGATTGGGTTTTATAAAAATAATATCAAATGAATCTTTTGGGTTTTAAAGAAGAAATGATATCGTAATATTATGGTTTTGAAATGGATTTTATTTTGGTTTTAAAAGTATAAACTATTTTTAAATGACCGCGGTGTTATAATAACGATGGGTTGGCAAAGAGACCGGGATCGGATATCTGACATACTCTCTGTCGATACCGAAAACCACTTTGACTAACCGTGTACGCGGTGGAGATTCCAGAATGAAGTAGGTGGTGGCGACGTTTCCTGTAAGGTAAATACGTGGACCCAACTCCCGTGAGTTGGCATAAGGTGGCTAAAACAGGAGCGATTCTCGGATTAATGAGGTAGCTCCTCTGATCGAACGCACTTCTTCGTATGCCATTCTATTACTCTTGTGATTGTTTTGGTGCGCACCTTTGATTTGGGAGTGTTGTTCGAGGTGGGCGGTAACTGCGGCTACGCGTTTCCACCGGTCCGGATAGCAATTGGTATATCTACCCTGGCATTGCCTAGTTGTGCCGTGTCACCTACCATATCGCGCCTTGTACGAGTTTGGTTTTCTCCCGTAGCCCGTGTGGTATCCTCTAGTGGCTTCCCGATCAGGAGGGGCTATGATATTGGACGGACTACTGGGACTATTACGTGTTAAGGTGGAAAATGTAAAGCCTTAACGCTATTTAAAAGTAAGTTTATTTTATAAATAGACACTATTATAATAGCGCAATATACTACATAGTAAATAGTTTAACGGATCCTTAGGAGATGTGAATCCCGAACATCTCTTGAGTTACTGTACTCATATTTATTTCTGTTTATTTAACTCACATAAGATATTCTAGTCTGACTCGCGTGTTTTTGTCTATTCAAATTCGCTCGGGTCAGTCCGAGCATTTCAGGATAGCAGATTTTAGCTTTGGAGGACGAAGACGAAGAATCAGTATTATTTTATATATAGTATTACACCACACTCTTTCTATTCCGCTGCATTGCTTGTATTGGTATGTATAACTCTGATATTTATAGTAAAGGAAGAATCAAGCTTTTGTAAACTGTTTATGAACTGTATATTTGTTATTATATTTTATCCTTCCGCTGTGAGATTCTATTTTATTTTATTTCTTCTCTGTTTTTCTTATTTACCCCATAACAAATCCGCCCTTCCGTATGGTTTGAATCGGCATGTGTGTCGGTTTAAAGTATGCGAAAGGCGGGATGTTACACATAGCATCTCCTCATTCCAAAATCGCAAGACCATTTACAACCCAAAAAAAACTCACCTCTGCAATCGCCTGCTCCAATTACCGAAATTACAGCCACATAGGATCAAAACTCCTCCTTCTCACATCCACATCCACATACTTCACCAACATTCATCTACCAATGATATCTTCATCAACTTCAGCCCATTCAATATCACTTACACCCTCTAAACCATTACACATATCAAACTACACCACCATAAAATCGCCATTGTCAATTCCTCAAACGCACCCTTCATCAATTCATCATCATCACCATACCAAAGCTCCAACAATCGCCAACTGAACCACCACACTTCTACAATCACAATAAAACTCCACCATAACAAACTGCTCCCCTTATCGCAGCATTTACCACTGCCTCATCATTCCATAGTGCACACCCCTGCACATCCTCGACTAAACACTTCTGCAAACCTTCCACACCAACCACAAACCAGTCACAGGCAACATCATCAGCTCCAACACATAAGCACTATCTGCAGTGCAAGCATACAATCGAATTTCACCCACAACCATAACCTCCCCTCCCTCTCTGATCACTTCATACATCCATTGTTGTCCATTGTTTCACTCAGTCACCTCACCCCAAATTGATCCCTGCCACTAACTGATGTTCACCATTCTCTGCTGCAAAGAAACGGCCTTCAGCTATCATCCACGACATCACTCTAGAATCCCATCCAATTCGCAATCGCCTGCAAAGTGACATCCTCCTTCCTTCACCATTTTACAACATTCCCCCAATCACCAAAATCTGCCACTGTCACACAGCCCCTCTCACCAACCACAACAACTCACGACTTCACAAATCCAATCCGCGACGTCAACAACATCCACACAGCGGCCAATTTCGCAAGCTCAAGCAACCACGAACTGACATCAATTCCAGTAAACATCCCAAACAACGAACATAGGCTGCAAATCCTTCAACCTCCCAATTCACCTCGCAACTCAATTGACTGCTACTCGAATTCGTAACTTCCCCAATTCGAGACAACATCAACTGAATTCAACAGCCCTAGTTCAATCTCAGACATTTCAATCTAAACTCGCGACCAACGTTTGAAGATTTACGAAGTGAATTGCAAAAGAAAATTGAAAATTGATTTCTGGGAAGTAAAAATTCGTGAATTTGAGAATTTTTGTTGCTAACAATTGGGAATTCGTGAAGTTGGATATTTTTCTTTGTTCCTTTGTCTAGATCGGGCCAGTGCGTTTGGGTTAAAGCATTTCTTTGTTAAGCTATTTTTCTCCCTTTTTTTACCTTCTTTTTTTAAAAATTTTTTTTAAGTAAAACTTCACTTTTCAATTTTGTTTCCTTTTCACAAAAAAAAAGTTTCACTTTGTTTGATTTTCATTTGTTTTCACTTGTTTGAGTTTTACTTGTGTTAGTTTTCATTTTTTTTCTTTTCTGCTTCTTTTGATTTTCATCTTTGATAAATATAATAATAAAAAAAATTGTTGTATTTATCTTCGTTCACTCATTTTCAGGTTGGCAAAGTAGATTAAAAGGAAGAACTGATTTCCCAAAAATAATTGCTGCTTATAAAAAATTGCCGCTAAAAAAATTGCTAATAATCTGCACGTTCTGGTATTGTGCTTTCATCTCTAGTGCATTGTTGGTTGCTTACATTTGCATTCACATATAAAAAAAATTCAAAATCCAAAAAAAAAACCAAAAAAAGAAACTTCATTTTAGTTGCATTGTTAAAACACGTTCAATTTCTTGTTTTGCATTCATCTCATCTTATTTTCTTTTCTAAGGGCAATACCCCAATTCGCATAAGGTGACGGATTTCATCACCCTTTCCTTAGCCCGCAAAAGCATTTCATTATAGAATTTGATTAATAATAAAGGTTAGACGTTGGACCTAAGGATGTCACGAGCTCACTTAGGGCTTAATTGTATCTTCACAATTGTTTTATTTGAACGATTTTATTTCTTGGTGTTTAGGCTACGGTAGAGTAATAACCAGTTATAAAAATTACGGTGATACGTAAATATTATACTGCTTGTTCCTCTGAAGGTACTTAAACCTTCTGCTGCATTGCTACGGTGATTCGTGGTGCACCGATAACTCCTGTCCGTTACCTGGCTGAGGAATATTTTTATTGATTTAAGACAAAGTGTGATTATACAATTTTGGGTTAGGAGCTACTAAGGACAGAAAACTGTAATTAAGTCCTTTGCATTCATTTAGTTGCATTAGCTCATGCATATTTAAAAAAAAATTAAAAAATCAAAAATCCAAAAAAAAAATTATAAATTTTAACTTGATTTTTCATTCAAAAAAAAAATCCTTTTCTTTCTTTCCTTTGAAAATTTTCAATTAAAAATAGAAATACAAAAAAAATAGAAAATCTTTTCGAAAAGAAAAAAAATTGAAAAACAAAATTCAGTTTCCATTTTCTTAAAAAAAAATCTTTTTGGTAAATATTTGAAAATTCAAAAAAAAAATACAAAACCAAAAACATATAAAAAATTTAAAAAACCAAAAATCAAAATTTTCTTTTGAAAATAAATCTCACTTGTTAAATAGTTTTCTCCCTTGAAAAAAAAATTCAAAAAAAAACAAAAACACGTTTTCAAATCTTCTTCCACTCCCTAAACTCAATTCTAACTCCTTTCTCTTCTCGACTTTCACTTGTGCATGAGTACTTGGACTCGTGACAGAACAACGAATCGTTGGACTCGCGACCCTTCTACAAACCGTTTAACTCGAACAGACAATCGTCCTGAAATGGGGAACGAAAACGCCCCCAAACTCTTATGGATAGAATCTTTCCCGATAGAGTTTCTATTCCATCTTGCATCACGTTACCCGCCCCTAGGGGTAACCATTTTGAAATTCACTCGAACCATATTACCACACTTCCGAAATTTGGTAATTTCGAGCACGATGACCCATACATCTTCTTGACTAAATTCTAACATGTTTGGCAACCATTAAACTCCAACAACTTTCCGATGATGGAATCAAACTTCGATTAATCCCATTCGCTCTAATGGATTACGCTGAAAATGGTTGTACAGCTTATCATCAAATTCGATTAAAACCTGGGAAGAATTCGTATAAGCTTTCTTGAAAAAATTCTACCCTTTGGAAAAAACAAGTAAAATTCAAAATGAAATTGTAAATTTTCATCAATTCAACGGAGAACCATTTGGAAAATATTTTGAAAGATTCAAAGAGCTATTGATAAAATGTCCACATCATAACTTTGAAAAATGGGCAATTTGTCAAATCTTATACGATGGACTCAAAAACAGCTCGCGAACAATGCTCGAATCAATGTGCCAAGGCAACTTTCTTGCCCAACATCACGATGATGCTTGGCAATTCCTTGAAAACCTCGCTGAAAAGTCGTCCCAATGGGAACGTTCGAACGAAAAATCAATTTACTCACGATCGAGTGCAAACTCTATAGGATCTTCTTTTGCTTTGGAAGCCAAGATCGATGCAATGATTAAAAAATTTGATAATGTTTTCTCATTGAATTAAATGAACCAAGTGTAACAACCCGCAGTTCTGTACCCCTTGAGTCAACACTATTCTACAACAATCAATTCATGTTGTACAGAAATACGAACCATTTGGGTTAAAGAAGAAGAGGTAGAAGAAGAGAAAATAGAAAACAACAACAGAATCTTACCATCGCAGCGGAATAAAATATAATAGATAATAATGATCTTTACATAAAACAAAACCATATCTGTTTATTCATACATCATCAGAGTACATCAATCACAGCTCAACATCAATACATACAACTGGATACAAAGCTACTCAACACAGCGGAATATATATAAAATAACAAGTACGAAAAGTACGTATCGTCATCTAGCTCGTCTCCTGAGCTCCACAGCATCAAAACATGTATCCTATAATACTCGGTCTGACCCGAGCATTATAGTTAAATAACACCCGAGTCAGTCTGGAATACCAGCGTGAGAAAACCACACCCAATTGATTATTAAAGTTTCAAAAATCCTTCGGAAACAAAAGCATCCCGTAAGACCACGCCAGAAATAAACATGTCGGGTTTTTACCCTACGATAGCTAAAGCAATTTTTATAGAAATCCTCTGATATTATAATAGGGTCTATATACAAGTACTTCTAAAATAGCCGAAATTGTTACATCTATTAAATTCCAGCTACTAGCCACAGAAGTGGGTAATACAAACAAAACTCGTAAAAGGCTCGTAGGGAGAATAGATTTCCAACAATGACTAGGCACTGGGGTCCCACCTATCACAGTACCTGGTCTAGATCAGCGTACCGAGGACCACTCCCGATCCCCTACAACACAAGGCTGGACCCATCCCATACTGTACAATTTCGAATAAGATCACCCCACGGTTGGGATCAGCAACCACACCACTAAGCCGAATAAAAAGGGACATCTAGACAGGGATGTCCTTACTCTCAAGTGGGGGCTACCCATGAAGCCTTGCTGCATATCCCCTGATTTTCAGTCATTCCCGGTTGGTGAGGCTTGAGGCTAAGCGTTACCTTTTTAGAACATATCCCTTAGAATGCCCATCGTCCACCTGACGATGTTTCGCAAGCATTCATCCATACAAGTCCGTCCCGGGTTCGAACGGAACCGAAGGCACTACTCCTACTACATCCATTTTGGAAATATCCTTAGGATTAGTAGCGACTAGCCCTTGCACTTCACTGCTCCATCTTCGAATCCAAAATCGTTTCCACTAAACGTCCAAACCGGATCGAAGCGGTTTTCGAGAAATAAATCCCGATCCCGGTCTCTTCGAAACGATCAACGCAGTTGGCCAATATTGATAGTCGGTTATTTAACTATCAATTAATATTCACAAACAACCATCCAACAATAAATAATTTCCCAAATTATTTATTAACCTCAAAATATCTTTACAAGATATATTTCTATTTTCAATTCTTTGAAAATAGTTTCAAAACCATCTTTCTTTTCAGAATAAACTTTCCCAAATATTTACTATCTCCACTAAAATTACCAAGCACAAAACTAGATTTTAAAAATAAATTTTTAAAACACTTTACTTTCAAATATATACTTTTAAGATATTTAAATTAAAAACTACTTTAATAGTTCGTTAAAAATACATACTATATGAATATTTGAAGATAAAGTTACTTAACAAATATAAAACTAGATTTTCACTTTTACAAAACAAAACACCAAATCACTTTTTAAATAATTACTGCTATAATAAATTAAAAGGAAATACTTACTTCAGATTTTAAATATTAGAAATAATAAATTTTTCAAAACATACCTTTTAAAACAATTTTAAAACTATTAACTTATATTTAAAAATTTACTTTAAAAACGTACTTGGTTATTCAGGGAGAATTCCAACTTCAATCACTTAAATCAATTTTCCAAATTGATTCTCAATTTATTCCATTTGAAATAAGTTTCTTTAATTACTCAATTCATTTCAAAATTCATTAATTATGCACTTAATTATTATTGTTATTATTTTCCATTTGATTTTAAATCTTTCAACTGAAATATACAAATTTCAGCTTTTCCCAATTTCTTCTTTATTGTTTTCAATAATTTAAGACTTAAATACTAAACAAATGTTTTGTTCTTTAAAAATAATAATGCTGAAGTTTAAAATTCATTAATCTTCTGTTAATTCAAATTTCCTTTCCCTATACGGAATTTATTTATTAGAATTTAAAACTACTATTATTCTTAATTTATTTAAATTTTCTATAATTATTTCACATACAAAATCTCTTCGTTTTATTTCCAAATCCAATTCTATATATAACTTGTTAACTTAGTGCACCGGAATATATTCAGGTAAACCATAACATCCAATATTCCAATTATCAATAATATTCATCACAGAATATAAAATAATCACATCAGAGGGTATTAAATAATTTAAAAAAATGTTGAGGGGTCCAGTTGGATCCCTCCAACCTGTTTTCCCTGCATCGACAGATGTTATCACAATATAAATTGCCAATTCCAAATATATACCACACTACGGCACATAAATCAATTCAACCATTTCAAACAGTTATTTAAATTTAATCATTTAAATTTAAATTTAAATTCAGCCGGGTGAGATTAACTCACCTTTGATTTTAGCTTGCAATCCACTCTAACCCGGCTTGTTTCTTTCCATATTTTTGACCTTGTATAACATTTTATACAGTTTATTAATACTTGAACTAATCAAATTACTAACTCCATTTATTAAATTTAATTAATTTAGTTAACCTCTCCAATACACTATGTTTGAAATAACCCAAATAGTTATATAAGTTAAATAATCTCCTTAATCTCCATAATAATATTATCATTCCAAAATAAACCGATAGGTTTATAATCTAGATTTTAAATTAAAGATCCAATTCTTATATAATCCTTCAGCATCTAAAACTCGTATACTTTTCTTTTCTTTCCAATAAATTTTCCAATAAATTTTCTGTTTTACTGTAAATGGAAATAACATTCTCTTTACACCTCACTATAGAAATAAATTTCTGCTTTAAATATAAATTTATTTTCTCTGCCCTAAATATGAATTCATACATATATAATTTAAAATAACAAGTAATTTAAAATGTGTATACTTATTTTGTTTGAAAACAATATAAATATAAATTTGAAAACATCAATGGTTTATAAGGCTTATTGTTATAAATATATAAATATTTATCTCCAGTTAAAAGTACAGTATATCCTTCCCTATAGATTTTAATGAAATTGACAAATCGTAAATTCAAAATAGAGACAACATATACCTTCCCCAAATCTCGAAGTCGCCTCCCCACTACTATGGCATCGCGTGCGACCCTGCCTCGGCTAAACCCACCAACGCGCGTGACCCACCCTTCCAAGACGCGCGCCTCCCAACTTGATCGAACTCGAACCATCATGCCTCGGGGTCGCCGTCGCCATCATTGACCCACAATTATCACCGCGAAGACGCAGCCTCTGGTCATGAAATCGCCCAGTCCAGACCCATAGTTGCTCGAAAGCCCTAACCCACTCCACTGCTACTGCTCACCCCGAGCAGCTAGTAATCGATCGCGATTAAGTCGCGATTTAGGTTTTTAAGTCGAACAAGGGATATTTTTCTCGGCCATTAAATTTTCCAAACAAAGCTTCTAGGGGTTTGAATCGAATTGGGAATAGGGAAATTGAAAAAGAATCACGGTTTAAATTAGGAGATGGGTTTAAATTGGAAATAAAAATCTGGGAGGAGAAGGGAGAAAGAATTCGGCACTCTATGATTTTGAAAATAGAAAGGTGGAGAATTTCGAGAATGTAAACTAAGGAAAGAAATCCTTATTCGGCCATTAATTTGAAATCTTGAAGCCCTTCATTCTCTTTGTGAATATGTCTATATTTGTGAAGAAAGAATAGGGAGACAGGAAAAGATGTTAGCGTGCAAAATTGTTCTGTGTGTCGGCTTCAACAGAGATAGGTCGGCTAAGGAAATACACGGTGGCTGCTGAATAAAAATTTATATTTTTATATTCAAAAATATCTCGTTTATGTCCCTAGTTTTAAATTGAATTCGATATAGATTTCAGCGCGTTTATATAACGTACGCTCACACAACAACTCTGATCAATACGAAATTTGAAATCCGATAATAATTCAATATTACGGACCGAATGGAACTGGTTTCGTCGAATTCCGAGACTGTGCCTCGGAAGGTTATTTTTATATTCAATTTAAACTATAAAATTTTAAAACTGAACAAACCACTGTTAATTTCAATTTTACAACTTCTATTATTTTCAGCGTTATCAATATAGATTTTATAAGCCTACGAATTATTCTTAACGGGCTTAAAACTACAGATTCCCCATTTAACCCAACTTCAACTTATTTAATTCAATAATTCAATTATCAAATCATTTGTGATATTTGAATTCAAGTTAAAAATTAACTTTTAAATATTCAAAATCAATTGAATATTCCAATTTCAATTGCTTAAAAATTTCGAGTCGTCACACCAAGCTTCCCAACCAATGTGTTATAAATGCAACGATCCTAATGATATAGCCGATCAGTGTCCCAATTATGTCGAACAAATCAATGCTTTCAATAAAGCCAAAAATGACCCGTTTTCTCCAACTTACAATCCTGGTTGGAGAAATCATCCGAATTTTGCATGGAACCAAAACAATCCCAACACCAATACGATTCATCACAATTTTCAAGCATTCCCGAATAATGCTTCGTATCCTCCCATTCAGCCCAATAATTTTCAACCAAACTTTGTGGGTCCATCCCATAATCAACCACAACAATCAAATTTTCAAACAAATTCTACTCATCCTCCCCAAGACGATAAACGTTTAACTTCACTTGAGAAAACTCTTGAAACGTTGGCTAAGGAAACTACTCAAAGCCTTCAATCAAACAACAATTTGCAAAATTCATTGACTTCATATATGCAAAACATGAACCAATCAATTGCAAAACTCCAAATGCAAATAAGTCAATTAGCCACATCTTTAAGTGAACGCGAACGAGGCGCTTTTCCAAGCCAGCCCCTTCCAAATCCCAGAAATCAAAGCGCAAATTCAAATTAAGCCTATGTTGTTCAAGATAGCAATGTCAGCCAATTGAATGCTATCACAACTTTACGTTACGGTAAACAAATCGATAATCAAGTCATTAACCCAAACGATTTACGGGAAATCTCTCTCGACGTTTCTAAAACAACAAACGAATCTGAACAGAACGGAGAGCCAAACGTCGAATCGAATGCCAATCAAAACTCTTCCTCTTCTACTCGAGTAGACCCACCTACCGAGTTTCGTGTTCCATTTCCACATCATCTTCGACCAAAGAAACACTCAGACCAAATGGAAAAGATGTTGGAATTTTTTAAACAAGTTAAAGTTAACATTCCTCTTCTTGACATCATTTAGCAAGTCCCCACGTACGCGAAATTTCTTAAGGACTTGTGCACCCAAAAGCGACATACTCAGGTGCCAAAAAAAGTCTTCTTAGCCGCCGGTTTGAGTGAAGTCTTATCCCATTCCATATCCATTAAATACAAAGATCCTGGCTGCCCTACAATTTCTTGTACAATTGGAGATAATACAATTAGCAAATGTTTGATAGACTTAGGCACGAGTGTCAACTTGATTCCATACTCCGTGTATGAACATATAGGTTTAGGTGAGCTCTAACCCACAAAAGTTACGCTTCAATTTGCCGATGGTTCCATTAAGAAGCCCGTGGGAGAAATAGAAGACGTTCTCATTCGAGTAGGGCAATTCATATTCTGCGTTGACTTTATAATTCTCAAAACACAACCCGTGATAAATCCCTCGAGTCAAATTCCATTGATTTTAGGCCGACCATTCTTAGCCACCTCAAATGCCTTAATCAATTGTCGTAACGGATCAATGAAAATCTCTTTTGGAAACATGACTTTGGATCTTAACATTTTCAATCTTGAAAGCCAATCGAATGAACCTCATGACGAAACGTTGGAAGTTAGTGCCATTCACGAAAACTTCGAAAACGAGACACTTCACCTTAACAACGAACGCAAAGCCGAGTACGAAAAGTTGGTTCCTGAAATTCCCAACGAGATTGAATACACTCTTCCCTTTGAATCGCTTCAAGTTGAGTCCGAATCTCGATCCAACTCTTTGATCGAAAAACTCCCGAAGTTGGACCTCATACCACTTCCCGATCACCTTAAGTACGCATACTTAGGTGAAGACGAAACGTTACCAGTCATAATTTTCGCAACTCTCTATCTTGATCAAGAAACCTTGTTACTCTCTATTCTTTCGAAAAACAGAGAAGCATTTGGATGGTCGATTTTCGATATAAAGGGAATTAGTCACACTCTTGTTCAACATCGCATCCATTTAATCGACGATGCCAAGCCAACTTGTGACGCGCAGCGAAGGCTTAATCCAAAAATGAAAGATGCAGTGCGTGATGAAATTCTTAAACTTCTCGATAATGGAATTATTTACCCAATCTCCAATAGTTCATTGGTTAGACCAATTCACGTTGTACCGAAAAAGTCCGGGCTAACCCTTGTCAAGAACGATTCAAACGAGCTTATTCCAACTCGTACTCAAACGGTTGGCGTGTTTGCATTGACTATTGAAAACTAAATGCCGCAACACATAAAGATCACTTTCCTTTTCCTTTCATTTACCAAATTCTAGAATGTTTAGCCGGCCATGAATTTTACTGCTTCCATGATGGTTATTCCGGCTATAACCAAATTCCAATCGCTCCTGAAGATCAAGAGAAAATGACTTTTACGTGTCCATTCGGTACCTTCGCTTATCGACGTATGCCATTCGGACTTTGCAACGTTCCTGCGACTTTCCAACGATGCATGGTTGGAATCTTTTCCGACATGATAGAACGCTTTCTAGATGTTTTTATGGACGATTTCCCAATCTTTGATGATTCTTTTTCCCAATGTTTACATCATCTCAAGTTGGTTCTAAATCGATGTAAAGAAAAACATTTGACTTTGAATTGGGAAAAATGCCACTTTATGGTCAAACAAGGAATAGTCCTTGGACATATCATCTCAAATAAAGGCATTGAGGTAGATAAAGCGAAAATCAACATAATTGCAAATCTACCCATTCCCAAAACTGTTAAGGACATTAGATCATTTCTTGGACACGCCGGCTTTTACCGACGCTTTGTAAAAGACTTTAGCAAAATCGCTCATCCTTTGACGACTCTTCTTGGAAAAGACGTTCCTTTCGATTTTAACTCTGACTATATATCTTCTTTTGAACGTCTTAAGAACGAACTCATTTCTGCTCCAATCATTTGCGCACCCAATTGGGATCTTCCTCTCGAAATAATGTGTGACGCTTCAAACTTTGCTGTTGGTGCTGTTTTAGGACAACGCATCAACAAGATCCTTCATGTCATTTACTATGCGAGTATGACTTTGAACGACGCTCAACTCAACTACACAACAATCGAAAAAGAGCTTCTAGCTGTCGTTTTTGCGCTTGAAAAATTCCGACCTTACTTGATCGGGTCACACATTACGGTGCACACGGACCACTCTGCACTTCGATACTCTTTGCTAAAAAGGAAGCTAAATCCCGTTTGATTAGTTATATCCTTTTACTTCAAAATTTGACCTTACAATTAAAGACAAAAAAGGATCCGATAATGTCATAGCTGATCACTTGTCTCGTCTTCCGAACACAACATCTTCTTTGCCAATCAATGAAAGCTTCCCCGATGAACAACTTCTTTCAATTTCGATCGATCCATGGTACGCTGATATAGTGAACTACTTAGTCACTAAAGAAACTCCCTCATCTTGGTCCAAACAGGAAAAATGCAAATTCATGTCCTAAGTGAAATACTTCTATTGGGACGATCCATACTTGTTTAAATATTGTCCTGAAAAAATCATCCGACGTTGCATTCCTGATAATGAAATAAGGGGTGTTCTTTCGTTTTGCCACGATCAAGCGTGCGGTTGACATTTCGGTCTTCGAAAAACTACGGAAAAAGTGCTTCAGTGTGGTTTCTATTGGCCTTCTCTTTTCAAAGAATCGTTTGAATTTTGTAAAACTTGTGATCGATGTCAAATGCTTGGACGAATTTCTCGACGAGATATGATGCCTTTAAACACCATTCTTACGATCGAAATCTTTGATGTATGGGGTATCAACTTTATGGGACCTTTCCCCAATTATTTTGGAAACTTGTATATCCTTCTCGCTGTCGATTACGTTTCAAAATGTCTCGAAGCTGTTCCTTGCAAAACCAATGAACATAGAATTGTTGTGAAATTTCTCAAAGAAAATATCTTTTCGAGGTTCGGCACACCTCGCACAATAATTAGTGATAACGGAACCCATTTTTGCAACCGTTCTTTTGAAACTTTAATGAAAAAATATTCGATAGCCCACAAGTTATCCACTCCGTATCATCCTCAGACTTGTGGCCAAGTTGAAGTTTCAAATCGACAAATAAAACAAATCTTGGAGAAAACTGTTAATAAAAATCGAAAAGATTGGTCTCAAAAATTGACCGACGCGCTTTGGGCTTACCGTACTACTTTTAAAACTAACCTTGGGATGTCCCCATTTCGTTTAGCTTATGGTAAAGCTTGCCATTTACCCATTGAAATTGAACACAAAGCATTGTGGGCAATAAAAAACTTAAACTTTGAGCTTGAAAAAGCTGGCGAAAATCGAAAACTACAACTCAACGAACTCGAAGAACTTAGGAACGACGCGTATGAAAACGAGAAAATTTACAAAGAAAGAACCATAGTTTTTCATGACAAGTCAATCCTAAGGAAAACGTTTTCGCCTAACCAAAAAGTTCTTTCATATGACTTGTGACTTCATTTATTCCCTGGGAAATTTAAATCAAGGTGGACCGGACCATTTGTGGTACGAACTGTTTTTCCACATGGTACCATAGAAATAGAAAACCCAAAGGATGGATCGATTTTCAAAGTCAATGATCATCGTTTAAAACCCTTCTTGGAATTGCTCGGTAACCAAGAGGAGGAGCTCATGAACCTTCATGAGTCAAGTTATGTATAGTAAGAATGTTAAACCTCTCTTGTAAATATGTACATATTTTTCCCCGTTACACTCATTATATCATGCATCGACTGTGGGGACACGGTCAAAATTAAGTGTGGGGGAGTCTCATTTTCATTTTTTAGTTTTTCATGGCATTTTTGAATTTTCGTTTTCTTCAAAAAAAAAATCTCAAAACTCCTAAATCACAAAAACATTTTCTTTTAACCATTTTGATTTATTTTTGAAGAAACACTATGGGATAAGTATAAGTTTTGGTTAATAAATTGAAATTTTTGAAAACTTATTTGTCTTAAAATAAAAATAAAAATGAAGTTTGATTACAAATAACAATGGTTTAACTTGTATATAGGAAGGTTCATCTATGCTAATTATGAAGTATGTTCTCATTGAAAATCTTTGTTTAGAAAGTGGTAAATTTAAAGTAAAGGGTATAACATTTTTGTCTTCTAAGTTAAATAATGCTAAGATGATTTTGCAAAACTCTCTCTTAAAAAAAAATAAAAAAAATAACACCCCAAGTATTCACTCTCATTTAAAAGTTCTCACGGTTATGCATGGGTGAATCACTTGGAATTTTTGATTATGTGCTTTCATACTCGTTTAAAAGTCCTCACGGTTATACATGTATGGAACACATGTAAAAAAAAAGAACAGACTTAATAAAAACCACCTACGGTCAATAGGTGCATGCACGAAAGTGTGTGCACTCGCCATTCTCTGTACTCCCCTCACATAAGCCCAAAAGGCAGTGCATGGGTGGTATATCTGGCCTCAGTTTACCTGAGCTTGGTGTGTAATTTTTCTTGCATATAATGAGAGAGCAAGCAATTAAAATCCTAGCACTATTTTAACTTGTTTGATTTAACTAGTTATTAAAAAGAAATGAAAATACCACTTTAATAAACTTTGATAATCAACTAAGGATTCATTTCTTAATTACATTGTGTTATCAACCGAAACAACTAGATAAACTATGGTCTATCTGTTATGAAAACTTGATTTTTATTGGAAATTTTGACGAGTAAATGACTTAAATTTTCAAGACAATGACCAAAACTTGTATTTAACTTATTCGTGTCAATTTAAAAATAAATCCTTCATTTGTAAATATTTTCAAAAAACTCGCATTCATCTCTTTGTAAAAAATCTTGCATTTTGTCAATATGCTCATCCTGCATTTGGATTTTGTGCGTAGTGTTATCCCACCTTTTGGTCAAGGCTGGAATGTCAAAAAATTGGCAAGGAATGATGGATATCAGGATTGGAGATCGATTGGAAACAAGGCTGCAATGGATGTTGTCAAAATTTGGTCGAGCTCCGATCAGGACGGAATCGATTGGAAATGATGATGAGGACTAGGAGGGGCTATGCTTCAAGTTTCAGGTCAATCGGAGTTCGTATGAAGGAGATATGATCGATGCAAGGTAGAAAGGATATGTAGTTCGTATCCATCGGTGTGCAGGAAATGGTTCAAATCGATCAGGGGTTGCGTTCTTATCGATACCATTCGTGTTAATATCATTCGTATCGATACCGTTCGTATCGATCGGCATGGGTTCGGCTCAGTGAAGTTCACATCAATCAGGCGTTGGTTCGACTCGATACTGTTCGTATCAATCAGCATGGACACAGCTCAATGATTTCGTATCGGTCGGATGGGGAGAGGAGGCATGTCTCGAATCGATACCGTCGTATCGATGGCAGAAGAGTTTGGCACTTTCGTATCCATCAGGTATAACATTGTTCGTACCTATCAGGTAAGGCATTGTTCGTATCCATTAGGTACGGTCTTGTTCGCATCCATCCCAAGGATGAGCTTCCATCCTCACAACCACTTCATATCGATAAGCCCGTGGTCGTTTCGTATCGATCGATTCATTAATGATCGATTCGTAGCATACTATTGGTATCGATGCGAAGAGAAGCACGAGTTGATGGATGCGAGCACGCCATTGTGAAGTTATGGATATGGACGAAGCATAAAACATGGATGCAAGCCCACGTCTCCTGGAAAGAAGCGTTCAACACGGCAAGAAAGGTGGAACAACCCAGGGATTTCGGGACACGTCATCGATGCGCACGTGACCGATCGATTCGAAGGAAGTGGATTCGAATCAATGGATTCGAACGCAACAGCCCTCACGAAAAACCACAACTTGAATCGATCATATCTCCTAAACCACTGATCCAAATTCAATGAGATTTTCACAGCAGCTTGCACACAAGGTAAGGAATGTTCCTGCCAAGTTTCAGCTCGATTGGATCATTTTCTGATGGATACGAAATCACTTCGTATCGATCACAGATCGAGTCGAAACTTGGTGGGGTCGGTCGCGTGGGCCCACTCACATGCCAGAAGGAGTCTACCGAAGTTTCAGCTTGATCTCAGCCTCCTACGCCTCTAAATAGCCCCCTAAAGGCTACAGAAAGAGGATCTTTTGGCCATTGGACGCCCAGACTCTGCCGGATTCAACTCTACACTTCATCATCACTACTATAACAAAGTTACTTCATTGTAATCACTGCAATTCTCTGCAATCATCAAGGATAATCAATAAAAGGATAAAAACTTTGGAGTGGACGTAGGCTGGAGATAGCCAAACCACCATAAATCGTGTGTCTTTGTTTATTAGTTTTGGATTGTTCTTTGCAATTTGCTGGAATCTATGATTTGTGTCTGAATATTGCTGATTTGTATTCATACACTGGTGCTTTCATGGTATTTGGGGTTTGTGACCAATTTTGACGCAAACACTTTGGTGCTTTCACCGAGAAGGACTAGCACCCGCTACATTGGATTCGAAGTTCAGATTTGTAGAGTTTGAGGAGTTTGGATTTGAAGACAATGACTAGACAAAATAGTAGAAGGCAGAGGGCTGAAAGAAGCCAACAAGGAGGAAGCCACGAAGCATCCTCTGGAGCTGGAGAAGGACAAGCTTCCATCTATATCACCAGAGACGAAATGGAAGCTATAACAAATTCACTACAAGAGAGATTGTTGAAAAATCAACAGGAGATGATGCAAAATTTCTTTGAGCAGATGAGAGCTGTAGGGACGTAGAACTTAGGAACAGCTACAGCGGCTGTGGATGCATGACAAGGAACTAGGATTATTGAACCTAATGGAGAATGGGATACAGAGCCAGAAGGCAATCAACAAGGGCTTGGGGCAGGCCCGCAGGATCTAACATAGGAGGACCTTTTGAAGGAGTTCAACAGGCTAGAGCCAACATTGCTGCTAATGAGCCACATGAAGAATATGTGTCGGAGTTCCCTCGGGGTCAACCCCTGACAGACAATGCTGGATTGGTAGAGATAATCAGGAAAACTGTGCGAGGTGGCTTAACCAATAGAGATTTGGAAGGGGTGAACAGGAGTCCGTTCGCTCGGGAAATAAGAATGGCTCAGAATCCAACGAAGTTTAAGTTACCTAGCGTGGAGGTATACGATGGCAAGGCAGACCCAACTGATCACTTGATGAGGTACACCAGACACATGGAGGTGTTGGGGGCATCGGCGAAAGTTATGGCCCGATGTTTCCCTTTGTATTTGACGGATTTAGCTACCATGTGGTTTAGGCAGCTAGGAGAAGGATCTATTGAGACTTGGAGAGAATTGGTGGATAGGGTTTTGGGGTAGTTTCGGGTTCATATCAAGAGGTCGAAGAACGTAATGACATTGACCTCGGTGAAACAAAGGACGGATGGATCTCTTAGAGGTTTTCTAACTCGACTCAATGCGGCAGTTGCTTCGGTGGATCGGCCGGATCCATCGATGGTTTTGATGGCGGCAGTATCAGGAATCAGGGAGGATTCGGATTTCAAGGTGTCTTTAATACGAGATCCCCCATAGGATCTTGGGGAATTCTTTCACGAAGCCGAAAGGTTCCTTCGGCAAGAAGATGCGTGTATGGATTTAAAGCTAAAAGAGGTGAATGCAGCTGGGGGTGGAGGACCATCCAATGGAAGCTCGGATAAGGATAAGGGAAAGAGGAAGGTGGATAACGACTCAGGAAAGGCCAGAAAGCGATGGAAGGATCCAAAGTTTTCCACATACACAGGATTAAACGAGAGGCTGGAGCGGATATACATGGAAACTCGGAATCGCCTTCCTTATCGGAGGCCGGCTAGGAGAGAACCTTCAGAACGGGAAAGGCATCTGGAAGGCACTGTCTATTCCACGATTTGGACGGACATGACACCAACAGCTGCATGCATTTAAAAGATATAATTGAGGAACATGTGAGGAATGGACAACTGAGGCAGTATGCTGGGGCATGGAATACAGCGGTGGAGCAGGAGCAACCACCGACTACCTCACACCGTGATGATGTGAGGCCCAGGGACGACGGTCGATTGATTATCCATTAACCTGGATAATATGAAATAAGTAACAAACCATTGGCGAGCAACCAAATCATTTACACATGTACGGGGACGGAGATAGCCCCTAGGCATGCTCTGAATGATAATAAACTGCGAAGCTATGGCTTGTGAAATCTGTTTTTCTGTTTTGGATTGGACATTTGATTTTCTGGTTTGGTTTTGGAGTTTGGATTGAACTCCTGGTTTTGTTTGCTTTCTGATTTGGATTTTTCCTTTGAATGATTGTTTTTGGTTTTGGATGTTGGTTTGGATTTATGATTTTCTAGTTTTGAATTGGATTTCGGATTGGATTTCGATTGGATTTTTACCTGGTTTTTGATAAAAGGTCATCGGGTATGGATTATACGTGGCAAGGGGTGAGTCGCTTTGCCTGAACGTGGTAAATTGACTCATTCAGGTCACCGATTATGGATTATGCTCAGCAAGGGTCCGGAGTGACCAGGATTCGGCCTAGGACTTATGCCCTATATTATCGCTTAATTTTCAAGTCATTGATTAGGGACCATGCTCAACAAGGGTCCGAAGAAACCAAGATTCGGCTTAGGACTTAAGCCACGGCATTATACAACGTCCAGGGACACTGGACCACGGTCGTCGAGTGTGGATTGCGCTTGGAAAGAACCCAGAGAGGTTAGCTGAACGTCTAGGGACACTGGACCACGGTCATGAATTGTGGATTGTGCTTGGCAAGAACCCGGAGTGGTTAGTTGAACGTCCAGGGACACTGGACCACGGTCATGAAGTGTGGATTGCGCTTGGCAGGAGCACGGAGGGGCTATGAATTTGGATATCGACCTAGGGAGTTCCTGGATTCGGTTATTGGCTATTGGACAAAGATGGATTAAAACTCGGTTATCGAGTTCGGATGGACATGGAAATGGCTATGGGCTTTGGATATTGGATTTGGAATTATTCAAAACACACCTTATTGTCACAAGGCATGTTTTAGGGGGCAAATGTTATCCCACCTTTTAGTCAAGGCTGGAATGTCAACAAATTGGCAAGGAATGATGGATATCAGGATTTGAGATCGATTGGAAACAATGCTGCAAAGGATGTCGTCAAAATTTGGTCGAGCTTCGATCAGGATGGAATTGATTGGAAATGATGATAAGGAATGGGAGGGGCTATGTTTCAAGTTTCATGTTAATTGAAGTTCGTATGAAGGAGATATGATCGATGAAAGGTAGAAAGGATATGCAGTTCATATCCATCGGTGTGCAGGAAATGGTTCAAATCGATCATGGGTTGCGTTCTTATCGATACCATTCGTGTCAATACCGTTCGTATCGATACCGTTCGTATCGATCGGCATGGGTTCGGCTCAGTGAAGTGCACATCAATCAGGCGTTGGTTCGACTCGATACTTTTCGTATCGATGAGCATGTACACGGCTCAATGATTTCATATCGGTCAGATGGGGAGAGGCGGCATGTCTCAAGTCGATACCTTCGTATCGATGGCAGAAGTGTTTGGCACTTTCGTATCCATCAGGTATAACATTGTTCATACCCATCAGGTAAGGCCTTGTTCGTATCGATTAGGTACGGTCTTGTTCGCATACATCCCAAGGATGACCTTCCATCCTCACAACCACTTCGTATCGATAACACCATGGTCGTTTCGTATCGATCGATTCGTGAATGATCGATTCATAGAGTACTCTTGGTATCGATGCGAAGAGAAGCACGAGTTGATGTATGCGAGCACGCCATTGTGAAGTTATGGATATGGACGAAGCATAAAACATGGATGCAAGCCCACATCTCCAGGAAAGAAGCGTTCAACACGGCAAGAAAGGTGGATCAACCCAGGGATTTCGCAACACGTCATCGACGCGCACGTGACCGATCGAGTCGAAGGAAGTGGATTCGAATCAATGGATTCGAACGCAACAGCCCTCACGAAAAACCACAACTTGAATCGATCATATCTCCTAAACCACTGATCCAAATTCAATGAGATTTTCACAGCAGCTTGCACACAAGGTACGGAATGTTCCTGCCAAGTTTCAGCTCGATTGGATCATTTTCTTATGGATACGAAATCACTTCGTATCGATCACAGATCGAGTCGAAACTTGGTGAGGTCGGTCGCGTGGGCCCACTCACGTGCCAGAAGGAGTCTCCCAAAGTTTCAGCTTGATCTCAGCCTCCTACGCATATAAATAGCCCCCTGAAGGCTACAAAAAGAGGATCTTTTGGCCATTGGACGCCCAGACTCTGACGGATTCAACTCTACACTTCATCATCACTACTATAACCAAGTTACTTCATTGTAATCGCTGCAATTCTCTATAATCATCAAGGATAATCAATAAAAGGATAAAAACTTTAGAGTGGACGTAGGCCGGAGATTGCCGAACCACTATAAATCGTGTGTCTTTGTTTATTAGTTTTGCATTGTTATTTGCTATTTGCTGGAATCTATGATTTGTGTCTGAATATTGCTGATTTGTATTCATACACTGGTGCTTTCATGGTATTTGGGGTTTGTGACCAATTTTGGCGCATACAGGTAGTATCCGCTGAAAACCCTCACGAGACAACACTCGTCCTACTGGGGACACCCAGAGGTTCAACGGCTTATTGCATATGCTCAATGCAATCGTGCTCCCTACGAAAACGGATTTATCTTAGTTTTTCTTTATTCGAGAACGAATAAAAAGATAAGTGTCGGGGTATTTGATGTGCAAGTAAATGTGCATATATTTACATCCATATTTTATCTCTTTTTATTTAAATAAACATCATATTTGGGGATTTTAACATGTTTAAAACCAAAATTGAATTATTTCCTAACCATCATATTTTCATCTTCATTCAGGGGCAAAACGGTCATTTTTGTGCATGTATCAATGTAAGAATTTTTACTTGGACATTTTTTGATAATTATTATAGGAATTTGGATGCATATGGAAGAGGCTTATATGAAGATATATGCATGCACAAATAAATACAAAGGAAAGAAGAAGGAAATAATTCAAGCCATGAACATGGAGGACCCCACCCACTTACCTAAAAGTACAATTTGGAGCTAATGGACAACTAAGTGGAGGTTAAAGCTTCATGCAAAACAAATAATGGATTAATTAGTGGATAATGGTTAATTGGTGGCCACACTTCCTAAAAGGCAATTTAGGAAGCTCCCTAAAAATAGAATTAGGGTTTTATGCATGTATAAATAGCCCTCTTATGTACATGAAAAGATCAGCTTCTACTCTTTCATTTTACTTAGGGAATTAAGAAATCAAAGTGTAAGCTCAATGTTCTATGAAATAAAAATGGCTTCCAAGCATCTTTCTTCACTCTTTTCTACATGTTTTTCTTTGTTTTATTATTAATGTTTATTTCTATGCTCTCTTCTTCTTTATGTTCATAGCTTAGATTTACATTATGCAAGTAGTTAGTAGCTAATATATTTTGCTTTCTTTGCTTATTTTCTATTCTCTTTTCTTTTTAATGTTGAAATTTATTTGTGTTGCTTCAATGCCACAAATGAGCAGCTAAACCTCTTCAATTTAGGGGTGATGAAGCTCTCTAACTTTATGTAATTTCAACATTTTTATGATTTATGATCTCTTTGTTTAGACTTCATGAATGTGAATTTTGATGTAAGTTTATACAATTGGGTTTGATAACTTATATTGCTTATGCAAATGAGCTATTCTTATTCAACATAAACACAATTGCATCATCATTTGCTAATTAATTTTTGATTATGAAATGAAAGTAAAAATGAAATTTGATGATCTATATTACTAGTTACAATAGTAAATAGATCATGCTTAAAATAGTTTTTTCTTTGGCTTTTTTTTCATGAGAATTATAAGTGGTATA
This sequence comes from Allium cepa, assembly GCA_030765085.1. Taxonomy (NCBI): domain Eukaryota; kingdom Viridiplantae; phylum Streptophyta; class Magnoliopsida; order Asparagales; family Amaryllidaceae; genus Allium; species Allium cepa. The sequence goes on along the minus strand of CM060938.1, from coordinate 905,262,986 downwards.
ATTGTTGTATTATAGTTTGATGGTTTGAGTTATGTTAACTAATAACATAAACAAACCATACTTATGATAAATGCAATGATTATTTCACTTAATATCAATGTTAGAGATCATAAATTATGTGTTTGCTGATTTACAAAAATTTGGGAGTGGATTTGCCTCTAAATTGTTCTTTACTCTAATAGTTTTTGAATCACATTTTTCTATTGTTAGCCTCATTTTATTTCTAGTTAACAAATCCTCCACCATTTGGTTTAATTTGATTGAACAGAAGTTTAAAATCATCAATTCCCTATGGATCGACCCTATTCGCCACGTGCTACATTCGTACACCGTGCGCTTGCGGTATAAATTTTAATTTTAATTCGTTCAACGGTTTTCTAAACCGATAGAAACTTCTGTCGATGAACATAGACACTTTTTCCGAAAATGTTGTTGCTTTAATGACTTCTTTAAGCACTACGAATCCGGTTGGTGGATCTGCAACTCTGAGTTTGCTTTGTAAAGATGTGGAGATTATTTTATGCGATTTTTCTTTCCTAGCCGATTTGCATGTCATGCGTTACTTAGGCTTTGGAATGATTTTGGGAATGGATTGGCTTAACCGTTATGAAGCCCATATCCTATGTCTTGAGAAGACTATTTATCTCCGACATCCACAATCTGTAAAGCAGATTTCAATTATTCTTAAAGATTCGGATCCCACTTTGGCTACATCTTTATATTATTTAAATCCTCGTGGTGATGATGATGATGATGCGGAGGATGTCATTTCTCTTATTCACGTCGTTCGTGAATTTTTCGACATATTTGAGCCTGTTTTTGGACTACCACCTAAACGAGCAATTGAGTTCAAAATTAATCTTATACCTGGAGCTCAACCTATTACTCGTCCTCCCTATCGCATGTCCAATAAGGAAAATGAAGAGATGCGCAAACAATTATCCGAATTGGAGACGAAGCAATTTATTCGCTCTAGTTCCTCGCCTTGGGGAGCTTCGGCTATTTTCGTGAAGAAATCCGATGGTACGCTTAGGCTTTGCATTGACTACCGCAAGCTTAATAATTTTACTATTAAAAACAAATATCCTTTACCTCGGATTGATGATCTATTCGATCAGCTCAGGGATGCTAGAGTCTTTTCACAATTGGTCTTGGCTACTGGTTTTCGTCAGCTTCGTATTGTAGAGGATAGCATTCCTTTGACATCGTTTCGTACTCGTTATGGATCTTATGAATGGCTTGTTATGCCATTTGGTTTAACGAATGCTCCTGCTTATTTTGTTGACCTCATGAATCGAGTTTTCAAAGATTTCCTCGATCGATTTGTTCTCATCTTTATTGATGATATTCTGGTGTATTCAAAAACCGAGGAGGAGCATGAAAAGCATCTTCAGATTGTTTTGGAAACTCTTAGGAGTAATCAATTAAAAGCAAAATTTTCTAAATGCCACTTTTGGCAATCTAGTGTGAAGTTTCTCGGTCATATTATTTCCGAATCCGGAATTTCCGTGGATTCTTCAAAGATTGAAGCGATTCAAGATTAGAAGAGACCGGAGAGTGTGACTGAAATCCGTAGCTTTCTCGAATTGGCGGGCTATTACCGCCGTTTTATAAAAGACTTTTCTAAAATTGCCATGCCTCTTACCGGCTTGACAAAGAAAGGTGTTAAATACATTTGGTCGGACAAATGTGAAGCTTCTTTTCAGAGATTAAAAGAACTCCTTTCTGATGATCCTATTCTTATTATTCCCGAAGGGAATCAAGATTTTATTGTTTATACCGATGCTAGTCGCGTTGGTTTGGGTGCCGTTCTTATGCAAAGAGAACGTGTTATTGCTTATGCTTCTAGGCAATTGAAGCCAGCCGAGACTAGATATGCCACCCATGATTTAGAACTCGCGGCTATTGTTTTCGCTCTTCGTATTTGGCGTCATTATCTTTTGGGAGAAAAGTTTATTCTCTACGCCGATCATAAGTCTTTGAAATATTTATTCTCTCAAAAGGAACTTAATTTACGTTAACAGCGTTGGCTCGAATTTCTTGCGCCTTATGATCTTGATATTCTTTATACTCCCGGAAAGGGAAATCGAGTTGCTGATGCACTTAGTCGCAAGCAACAAGCGGTTGTTTCCATGATGATATCCGAATGGAATGATCTCGAGATTTTATCCACTTTTGAAATTCGAGATCGTGTTTCCGATTTATGTTCATCTCTTGTCTTATGTAGCCTTGTAGTACATCCTTCTCTTTTAGACCGCATTCTTGAAGCTCAAAAGCTAGACCTCGAATTGGCCCGTCTTTGCCAGAGATTTAGGGTTAAAACTGATATTGAAGGTTTGAAAGACTTTGATATTGATTCTCGTGGCGGCATTCGAAAATTTGGTAGACTTATTGTACCAAATATTAGCAATCTTCGTAAAGATATTTTAGAAGATTCTCATCGTTTAAAATTTACCATTCATCCCGGTAGTAGTAAAATGTACGCGGATATGAAGCGACTTTATTATTAGGACGGAATGAAATCTGATATTGTTAACTTTGTTAAGTGTTGCATGACTTGCCAACTCGTCCAGGCCGAACATCAAAGGCCTGGTGGGTTATTGCAACCTTTAGAAATTCCAATTTGGAAGTGGGACCAAATTTCCATGGATTTTATAGATGGCCTTCCCCGTTCTCGTTCGGGTCATGATAGCATATGGGTGATCGTTGATAGACTTACTAAATCCATCGATTTTATTCCCGTTTGGTATAACCGAACCGTTTCTCTTTTGGCCAAACTTTTTATCAAAGAAATTGTTAAATTACATGGAGTTCCTACTTTTATTGTTAGTGATCGTGATCCATTGTTTACTAGTGGATTTTTGAAGAGTCTTCAAAAAGCTTTAGGAACGAAGCTTAATTTTAGCACCGCTTATCACCCTTAGTCCGATGGACAAACTGAGCGTGTGAATCAAATTCTTGAAGATCTTCTTCGTGCTTGTGTGCTTGATTTTGGCGGAAGTTGGGAAGATCATATTTCTCTCGTTGAATTTTCCTATAATAATAGCTTCCAATCTAGTATTGGTATGGCTCCTTTCGAGGCACTCTATGGGAGGCCATGCCGATCCCCTTCTTGTTGGCTTGAGGCCGGTGAGAAGCTTGATTTAGGTCCAAACTTTATTCGTGATTCCACAGAAAAGATAGACCTTATTCGTCATAGGATGAAAGAAGCCCAGAGTAGACAGAAGTCCTATGCCGATAACCGAAGAAGGAAGTTAGAATTTTCTGTTGGGGATCTTGTATTTATTCGTGTTTCACCTATGAAAGGTGTTGTACGTTTCAGTCGATCGGGAAAATTAGCGCCTCGATATATTGCGCCATTTTCTATCACCGAACGTATTGGTTCCATGGCTTATCGCCTTTTATTACCAGCTCACTTTTTTGCCATTCATGACGTGTTTGACGTTTCTCAATTACGGAAATGCCTTAGGGATTCCGATTCTATTCTTGAGCCTGGTGTTGTGGAAGAAATTGAAGTTTCGTCGAATTTAACTTATGAGCAACATCCTGTTCGTATTATTGCTTCGGAAGTCAAACGACTTCGAAATAAAGATGTTCCGCTTGTTAAAGTTCAACGGTCCTCAAATCCTAAGGATTGTTCTTGGAAATCTGGAGAATTCATCGAGCGTACACATACGGACTTACTTACTCATGCTCTTTGAGGTGAGCTTTTTATTTCAAATTTCTTTTGTGTTAATATGCTTTTATGGTTGTTACTTTTTAATTTTTGTTTCCATCTTATATATTGCGAGGACGCAATTTCTTTAAGGAAGGGAGTCTGTATCAACCCGCATATTTATCGATTTTTATATTTAAATATTTTATTTAAATATTTTATCGTTAGTCGGATTGTAGTCCGAAAAGTCACTTTTTGCATACGGTCAGATTAGGACTCGAGACCACTTCCATTAAGTTCAAAACGCCGTTTGCAATCTTTTTTAATATAAACTTTGATATGTTTGGAGTAAGTGGAATTTTGCTTCCTTTTCACTTTGGACTGGTTTGGACTTAGCCTATTAGGCCCGACCTCCACCCCCTCTTCTCTTCATAATTTCCTAAACATAAGCTTCATTAAAAATGGTGAGTGGAATGGGAAATTAAAACTCCAAGCTCAAGTTCTCTTGCAAATCCATCATTCAACTCCAAATTCAAAGAGAAGACATTGGATTCAAGCTTCTTGTGTTGAGATTGAAGGGAGATTGATTCTTGCTTTGCTTTAAGCTTCATCTTCATTGATTTTTGTTGCAAGGGTGAGATTTTTATCTCACGTTCTTGTGTATAATTGATGCAGCCCAGCCTGACATTCCAATTCAAGATTTGAAGCTGGAACAAGTTAATGACTCAGCTAAGTCGTATGAACGAGTTAGAGGGGTGAAAAGGCAGGAAAAGGATGATGCAGTGCAATCTCACTCGAATGTCCTAGGTCGTTCACGACCTAATGCATTGGGTTTTAGAACGCTCACACGACCTAGCAAGTCAATTCTAGAGTCGCAAGCGAGCTATACGGTCCAACCCAGCAAGATAAGAAACCCAACGCGCGTCACTTTAGGTCTCTCCGATCTTTCAAACCACAACCTTACCGAGCTACGACCTAACCTAGGTCGCTCAACTTCCTAGGTCGTTAAGACACTCATCTTAAGCCGCTATTGTTAAGTCGCTTGGTGCGGTATGTTGTTAGCTCACGTGAGTCTTGAGTCATGTATGTACTGAGTTGTAATTTTAGGTCGCTTTGTTGTTATTGTGTTGTAATACTGTTGTGTCGATTGTGTTCTCAAGTTGTAACTCGTGTTGTATATATTGAGTCGTTATTTTGTTAAGTCGTTGGGCCTGCTATGTCGTAGGTCGTGGAATCTGTTAGGTCGTAAACGACCGAAGTTAGGTCGAAGCTGATCTGTGTTGTGTTGTAAGCCTATAAATAGGCGAGTTGAGTCATTTGTAAACGGTTTTTGATTTTTGAATAAAATTTGTTTGAGTTCTTTGTGCCTCTTTGACATTGGTAGTTGAGTGTGATCTCCTATCTCCCCTTTCGGCATTCGAGTGCGCTCGAATCAACGATTGTTGAAGCCAATTCATGGAATCAAGTGCGCTTGATCAACGTTCGAAGAATTATAGATCTTCTCTCACGGTATCGTGCGTGATCAACGTGTCGAAGATTGCTAGAATCCGGCATCTTCGTGATCAACGGATTTGGGCCTTTCAGTATTTTTCATTCCATCGATTGCTACTTTCATTGTTTCACTCATTTTCATATTTCCGCTGCATAAATAACTATCTTGGATTGTTGGGAATGAATTCCTATCACTTTAGCATGTACATTTGCATTTGGTTTGAATCGAATTAGCGAAAAACTCCAATTTTTAGTGTTTTTTGCAAATTCCTGGCCTTAGGCCGCGCTGTGTGGAAAAGTCACCTCGGAGTTAGGTCGCTAGGTCATAAGTCGTTCGGCCTTGTTTAGCCACTAGGTCACTCGGCCTTCTTCTCTTTATGTCATTCGGCCTGCAACCCCAAGGACTTCGGCCTTCCGCGCATAGGTCGTTCCACCTTTAGGCCGCACCCCTTTAGGCCATAATCACTAGGTCGCTCGGTTAGTTTGTTTGTCCTTGTTGACCCTTAGGTCGTTCGCCCACTTGGTCATTCACCCTTGTTTATTCTTAGGTCGTTGCAGCCACTAGGTCGCTCGGCCTTCTCAACGCCTTAGGTCGCTTGACCTTTATATTGTTAGATCGCGAGTCATTAGGTCGCTCGCCCCTTTCTATTCTTAGGTCGTTCGATCTATTTCCACCTTAGGTCGCTCGTCTATGTTAACTCCTTAGTTCGACCATGTGCTAGGTCGCATGCACCGTAAGGTCGCTCCCCTGTTAACTGCTTAGCTCGACCGTGTTGGTCGCGCCTATTTCTTGTGCTAAATTTTGTTATGTCGCAGGGTACTTCCACTTTGATGGAGTTGGAACTGAGTTCCTTGGGTTTCATTTACGTCTTTGAACTTGAATTTTTGTGACTTGTTGTTTCACCAATCAATTTTGTGCTTTGTCACCTTAAAAATATAAAGGTTTCAATACTAGTAGTAAGTATCAAAACTCTTTCATCAAAGCGATTTCAACACCATTTTATTAAAAAGCTCTTTTCTTAAACAGTTTGCCAATCTATTAGTGTATACAAACCTTTACCTCACTCGTATGAGAAATTGAATTAAACGGCTTAGTAAAACAAGTGGTATGAAACACTTGCGTTTGCTTCGTCGGCTAATTCTTGGACTTGTTCGATTGAACCTTTTGTGACAATTTCCTAGTGAAGATCTTCAATTTTTTCGTAAATATTTAAGTTAAGCAAGTGGTTATGGAACATGAGGCTAAACTTTTATATTTACCAATTTTGTGTAATTGATACTTCTTTATGATCAATTACGATCATTTTTGTGATTTAGACTAGCAATTGTGCGATGTCTCTTTGTCTATGAGGGAGACTAAACCCCGTTTGTGTGATGTTTTGACTCATATATGTGAGGTAGCGCCCCACGGTCTTCGGGCCATTCTTGTGGAACTTCGGCTCAAAATTAATGGTTAGCTACCATGAGATAGCGTCTCATTTTGTGATACATGTGTTGGTGAGTTTTCATGCTCCCGTTCTTGTGATAGGCCTCCCCCCTTTTTGTGATTTCTGGATTTCTTGTGATGATTTCTATAATTTTGTGCTTCACCAATTTTCGTGATTTCTATTGATAAGTTTTATCCATTTTTGTGCATTGGTGAATTCGTGTGTCATTGACTTTTTGTGAATAAAAGTTTAGGGTATGATACCCCTTTTGATCTTTGAGAAGATTCTTCTGATATTGATTCATCTCTTGTTGATGTTCATTTACATGCTTATTATAGTATGTCATTATGGTTATTATACGTTCATGCCATATCTTTTATTCTATATCATATCATCTGATAATTATAGCTAGACTGATCCGTTTATTATTTTCTTATGAAATAATACTCGGGTCAGACCGAGATGTTACAGGTGCTTCAGCTTGACTTCTCTTCTGGGATTACTCCGACTTTTGGCTAACTACTTAGATTAGTAGTTTTTGGATGTATACATTTGAGATATAGACTCTATGATGTATACTTATTCTTTTGTATAGCATATGTTGCTATTCTTTTGGGATATTATGGATCTTTCTAACCACTACTCTGATGTACACTTTAATGTGTTATATATTCATATCTTTTTCCGCCTTTGTGATATGGATGTCTGTGACTGATTTGTGTTATGTTTATTTCTATATTTGTTTCCGAAGATTATACATAGCCACTGTGTGATAGCTTTGAGTTTGTATCGGTATGTCGGATTTCTTCCTTAAATGAAATGCATGCTATACTATCTGACATATCGATGCTCGCACAAAGAAATTACATGGAGGTCGCTCCTCAACAGCCTTATTCACCGCGCTAGTTGACAGCATTACACCGTAGTGTTCTTGGCTAGCGTGGGTATAGAGGTGGGGCGTCACAGCTTTATTTTTCATTCATTCGAAACTAGCTAAATGAAATAAAAGATTGATGATACTTCTATTTCACAAAATAAAGAAAAACAAAACAACTCTACGGAGAAGATCAAAATCAAACAAGCAAGCTAGCAGCTTTTCAAAACCATTGTTCTCTGTTCCAAACAATTATCTGTGACAAAAATTTCTTCAAAAATCTAATCTTTATATAATGTTATGTTAAAGGTTAAATAGAAATATCAGTTTTAATACGTGTTTGCATAAGAATAAAATGTATATATATGCCTGTGTATGGATGAAGAGCAAATGCCTGTACAACCTTTACTTCCCTCTGTTCTTCTTGCTTCTATCATGTTCAAACCTTTAAAATTGCAAATCTCTTCATCTAAGTAGTTTGAGAACCTGATGTTTAAAGGATTTATGTTTGTATCAGAGTATATTTGTTTTTTAAAAATATTCTCATAGAATAATATCAAGTAAAACACTGTAAAATAGGTTTCTATAGTAGGTAATCAAATATTTCCAGAAAATCAATTATTTTAATTCATGTTTTCACCTATACAATTGGAATCGACTTTGGAAATTATGAATTTTGGTGGCTTAATTGTGATTTTTAGTGGTGTGGTTGTTGAGGTAAGGAGAGATGGTTGAAAAAATGGTCGTGCGGTATTTTCTGGCGATCGCGAGAGTTTTAGGCTTCGGGATCTTGGTCTAAAGAAGGCGAAGGGCTGGCGATCACAAGAAAAATGGCAGTGGATGTTTCTGGGTGTTGCAGTGGCATGTCAGAGGAAGAGTAGGATTTTAGGTTCATTTATGTTCAAGGAGGTTGTTGTTTGACTGCGGCGTCGTGGTGGCATCGGGGTGTCTCGGTGGAAGGGGAAAAGGTAGAGGGGAGTTAGGCGTAGCTCCAGGTGCAAGGGCGTGGGCTTTGGCAGTCGGCGACGGCGGCATGAGGAGGAAGAAGGGTTGGGCTTCTATTTGGAAATGGTGGCGAGGTGTTCAGTTTTTGTTTTGGGCATTTCCGAGGTAAGCTGGGTAGTCGGGAGAGTCGAGAGGGTCGAAGGTGACTGCGAGGTGGGGTCGGCGGCGGTCGGCGTGCCTCCGGTGGCGTGTGCACGTGCACACCATGGGTTTGGGGTATCAGGTGATAGCAGCTGGTATAAGAATAGATTATGGAAATAAGGAGTAGGAGAAAGTAAAGAGAAGAGAAAGGAAAAGGAAGGGATTTCTGGGTTACAGGGCTTGGGCCTGGGCCTTTTGTTTTAAAAAATACCTAAATTAATATGAAAATTAAATGCTTTTGAACTTAAATTCTCCGATTTTATAACACATAGGAAGTGAGCTTGCCTATTTCCCTTAATCACTTATTAATACCCTTATTTAAATATATATTTGAAGTATAAAAACTAGTTATGGTTAATATAATTAAAGTAATTTAAAACTTTAAATTAATTCAAACCTTAGGTTAATTCTATATGGTAATTATTAATTAATTCCTTAAATTTAATTAAGGTAAAAGAAATGATTTGTAATTGATTTAATAATAAGTAAACATGATTAGAAAATAATTAATTTTGTAGATGATTGTGTGACTAGTTAATCTAGTCTATGAATAGTTTAAAATGATTAAGTACTTTGGATTGCCTTATTTCTCTAGTATGCTATTTCCAGTTACTCTGTGATATGAAATACACCAAATTTAACAGTTAATTTAAAACTTAAGATGTTTGTATGAATTGATATTTGTAATGAAATTTCTATGTGAATGTGACATTCTAAAATTGAATTGTTTTTGTTAAAAACAACTTGGCTTAAAAGATAGCGTTTGGATTTGAAGAGACCGGGAACAGGTATTAGCGTTACCCAGAACCACTTCGATTCAATAACCACTTCAATCTTTAAAAGTTTGATTTATGAAATTAGATAGGCTGGAAATGAACAAATTAAGTAAGTCCAACTATTTGAATAAATAAATGTACATAGATATTATTTTAAAATGAATTTAGTAAAAAGTGTTGTTATAACAAGATAAGAACTTGTAATGTTGGACGAGTTACCCTGGTTTTTCAAAGAAGTTTTATAGCTTAAGTATTTCATATTACATGGATTTACTCATGCTGGTTTCCAGCCTGACTCGAGTGCTACTCTATTGTAATGCTTGGGTCGGAACGAGTATTATAGATTTTCAAGTTAGGACGGTTGGAGCTCAGGAGACGAGCTGGATGGCCGAGACGTATTGATTAGATTCCATTGTGTATTATGGACTGTATAGACAGTATTTAAGGACAAGTTATTATAACTGTCCAAATTTGTTGTACTCTGATATCTTGTATATATTGACAGTTATAGATTTCTTTGTATAAAATGCTTTTATGTCATATTATATTTTGTTCCGCTGTGATTGTGAGATTCGGTGCTATTGTTTCTGTTTCTTCTTCTATCTCCTTTTCCTTTTAACCCTAACAGCCTGGGATTTCTGGCACTCGATTGCTTGACAATCTGTACAGTGGACGTATTAGTGTCGATTTTTGGAGTCGAAAATATTTCATGCCGTTACAATTACTACCCTATTTTATATGATTTAGACCCCACAAAGCTAAGGTCATCACTAAACCTGCCGTTTTAGACGTTTTAAGCAGACACGCATGTCAAACTTAAACCATTCAAAAGGGCAGATTGTTATGGGGTAAATAAGAAAAAGTAAAGAAAGAAAGAAAACAAATATAGAGTCTCGTAGCGGAAGGGAAAAATATAGTAATCAACAGTTCATGAAGCTGACATTGATTAAACTTCTATAATATAGATCAAAGTAACATACAATGAGAATAAATAATAAATAAATATAGCGGAACAACATGACGCAGTGGAATAAATATAATACATAATAATAGTACAAAATCTTCGTCTTCATCTTATAGAAAGCAATCTTCGATAAACTGAAAAGCTCCAACTGACCCGAGCGAATAAAAAAGATAAAACACTCGAGTCAGAACTAAAAGATCTTATGTAAGTTAAATCAACAACAAATAAATATGAGCGTAACAGCGTTAAAGATGTTTATGTGGTTTGACATCTCCTATCCGGTGTCAATGTGGGTGCAATAACTTAAGAGATGTTCGGGATTTACGTCTCCCAAGGATCCGTTAAACTATCTACATACATAGTACAATACCCTATTATAATAGTGTCTACAGTAAAGTAAAGTATTAAAATAGCGTTAAGGCGTTACCCATATCCCCCTTAACACATTTTATATATTCCCATGGTCTATACAGTACCGTAATTCCTCCGGAAACTGGAGGGCTATCAAAGGGCACTCCATAGGTATGGTACAAGCCAAACTCGTAGAAGGCATTGTAACATTTGCGATTTTTCGTTGTCGAAAAACCGAAATGTTATGGTTGAAGAAGAAGAAAGTGATAGAAGAAGAGAGAAGGAAGAGAGAAGAAGAAAACAGAACAGCAATAGAAACAATATCAGAATCTCACAGTCGCAGCGGAACAACATATAATAAATAAATGAATAATCTTTAAACCAAGAACTATACATTTTATACATTACATTTTTATCAAAGTTTACAACAACAATAGACAACAGAGTCAATACATTAATGGACAGTTATATAAACTTGTCCTCATACAGAATACACAGCGGAATAATACATAGTATAATATCATACACAAGTGGTACGTCTCGATATGTAGCTCGCCTCCTGAGCTCCATAGCACTCCTAAATGCAGAATAACCTGATAACCTAACTCTAGACTGCCCGTGTGGAATATAGTGGGCACCCAGAGTTTAGGAAGGAAACAATAAACTCCAGGTCAGTCATGTGACTGGTGTGAGAACTTAAAACAGTTATTTATCTTTAAAACAAAGAATAGGATAATTTTTTTTATAAATTCGCAATGCTTTTTAGAAAAAGAGACTACCATAAGGCCTCCCGCACACACACACAATGCAAACGCAGAATCGGAGGAGATTTCTCATTATGATAGTCAAAGATGCTTGATACGCATAAAATCAAATCATTTTTGATATTATTATTAGTGCATAGTGTAGAAAACAATTTCGAAAGTAAAGATATAAATCTTAGCCAGCATAGGCATTCCGCACTTATGCCTACTATAGCTACTATGTTCAATAGCAGGTTACCGCCACATTCCATAGCAGGTAATACAACTAAAACCGTACAAGGATCGTATTGTTTCTTTGGATTTCCAACAAATGGTCAGGCCAAGGAACTTCCCATTGCCACATGGAAACGCCTCTGGAATGACGTCCCGAGAACCTAACCGGATCTCTGCCAACACAAGGCCGGGTTACCCCTAACTGGGTAACAACTGACACGAATATGTCATTCCCCGATCGTAACCGATCTATCCGAGGATCCCCGATTTCCAACAACCACAAAGTAATAAATTTGCAGTAAATACATAGGTTTAGTATCTGGGCTCCATACCATAATACCACCTCTATCCAGAAGGAATGACATACACTAAAGGGGTGATACCCCCTAATAACCTTGCTGCATCTTTCCTGTTTTGACCATTTCCGGGGTGTGAGGCTCGATGAAGTCTCGTCCACAAAGCCACGCTTTATACAAAAGCAGTGCTTTGGGTCAACAAATGATCAAAGTAATGATCATCAAGATAGACGATCAAACAAATGATCCTATCACAAACGATCAACCAATGATCATTTCACAGCATCACTCAGTATGCCACATTAACAATTCGGGAATGTATCACCAGTAACCATCAACTATATAACCTCTGAGCTCGTACGTCTCAGAGAAGGGTGTTAAGCTAAAAGAATAAATTCTCCGCCACCAACAGAAATATATTTGATAGAAACCAGCTTTACATCTCAAATTGTAACGTCAGACATACAATCCATACAAGTCGGTTCCGGGATCGAACAGAACCGAAGGCACTTCCAAAGAAGCACTTGCAATCCGGATATTCACTAATCACGTCCGGACATCCCGTCACTAAGGGTGATAAAACCTCTATATCGGAGATCAGCCGATGCAGAGTAACTCGACGGTAATCCATCCGTTTTCACAAATATCCGGTCTTCAACACCGGTCTTCAAATGCAATTCATAACGACGTATCGCATATTCGGAGTGGGTTATACGACCCCATGGTCCTTTCCCGGTTAACCCGAATAGTGGGCGCTTATTTAAAAATAAGTGTGGCATCCAATTCAAACAATCACAACAAATACCTATTTAAAGGTAAATATTGATAGTCGGTTATTTAACTATCAATAAAGATGCGCAACATCACCAGATTCCAAATAATTCCTAAAATTATTTATTTTCCCAAAAATATCTTTAAAAGATATAAAATTTTCCACACTTCAAAAATAAATCAATATTTATTTTGAAAACAAATTTTCCCTTTCCATTTATAAATTCCATAGTGAATTTTTTTATTTCAAAATATCTACTGATCTACAGTTTTCAATAAATTTCAAATATTCAATTCCAATTTATCTTCAAAAAGATAAATTCTTAAAAACGTTCCATTTCATATTGGAAAAACAATTCCATACTTATTTAAAAGTAAGTGATTCACAAATATTATTTATTTTCACAATTTGAAAATATTCGATATACTTAACCCATAGTTAAGTATATATTTCATTTGTTTAAGGAAACCGTTCTTTTATTCACATTTATTTGGATCAAAACGAATGTTGCGTAAAACATCGTTACGACAACCCAAAATCACTAGTATAGGGATTCGAAATTTAAAATAGATATATAAATCCCAATACTATATAAAATATTTCCTTTCGGAAATCATTTACTATAACAACAGTGTTATAGTCCACCATTTCCTTCTATTTCTCGAAAACGTCTATTTCAACAATGAATGTTGAAATCTACGACTTCCTTTCCTTCTATTTCACAAAAACGTCTATTTCAACAATGAACGTTGAAATCTATGTTTTCGATACTTGATGCATTTTAAAACATCTTTAAATCGTTTTAAATTCCATTTAAAACATTCCTTTCCCAAAATATATCCATTTTTATTTCATAATATATTCAGGGTCCAAAAATCGTGAATATACTTTCTTTAATAAATTTCTATGTTCTATTCATCAAATTCAATTGATTTCGAATTTATAAACAATGTCTGTAAATTCCATTCCTATTTTATAACTTCGATTTATAAATTTCCTTTATCAATCCAATTCAATTTATATAACTCAATTTTATACCAAAAGTCTATATTATAAGCTAAACACTTATAATATCATTTATTTACGAAATCGTTCGTTTTAAAACTTCACAAATTATAAATCTTGTTACTTATAAGATTCCGTTTATATTTTAGGACAACTTCAACTTATAAATCTCCTTTACTAAAAATTTCAATTAATATCCTATCTAAATGCGAAAATCCAGTTTATAAGTTAATTACTTATAAATCCTTTATTTTACAACATCTATTCATTTTATAATATTTATAACACCCGTTTTAAAATTCCAATATTTTAAATTCATAAATATCAATTTTTTTCTTTTATCTAAACCGTTTATAATAATAATTCAAAAATCTCAATTTAAACCATTTCATAAATTTATTAACTACTTATCTCAAAAATAACACTTTGGTTATATTTTACAAAAATCCTAAATTCTATAACTCTTAAAAATTGAAATTTGAATTTATTTTAAAATGAATCCATTCAAAATTTTAATAAAAACATATACTTTGAAAAATCACTTTAAAATCCTTTATAATTCAAAATCGTTATTTTTAACTTTTTTTAAAAATGGATCCGATGATGCCACAGCATCCAATAGTCAATCACGGCGCAAATATCATATATCGATATGATAATCAATAATCACACAATATCTATAATCACATAAATATTTGTGAGGAATCTAGTTGGATCCCTCCAACCTGTTTCCCTGCATCCACAGACGTTAGCACAATACCAATTCCACCTCGAGGTGGAATATCGCGGTATATGGGATTTAAAATATTATCCACTTAATAGGCGGCACAATAGGGTTTCATCCGCTATACGAGGCGGGAAATCAATTCCAATATATACATATGCCAATATATATATATATATATATATATATTGCTTTATATAGTATATCCTACTATATCTACTATCACAATCAAACAGCAATCAATAATTGCAATCATCATTCAAAATTTTTAAATCTAACTATTTAAAATTTAAATCGATCTGTTCGATTGAGTGAGGAGTTCTCACCTTGGTTTTATTTCCGTTTCAGCTTTTATTTCGAATAAAATTAAACGCGCGTTTAATTTTACCTGAAATTTTCATTGACTCCAAACGACTCCAAATCAGTTGCATCGCGAAGTGCTCGACGATACGATTCCAACGCAATTTGATTTATAATTTTCCGATCTCGCAGCAAAAAGATATCACAGTTTAAACATTTACACGATTTAATATACTTCAATTTACAATTAATTATATTTATAAACTTTGCTACCATCGTGGCCGCACATCACCCCTTCATCACGCACGCGCGCTACATGCTTCTTCCCCCAGCTTTTTTCACGCACACGAACCCATGATTCACGCCAAAACCCTAAATCACGCAACTACCTCGCTCGCTTCTACCACGATCTGACGACGCCACTACGTGCGCCCCACCCAGAGCTACCCACGGCCACGTTTGCTTGAAGCTCGGTCGACCCACGTGCGCGTGAAACGATGATGAACGGCGACCAAACGCGGCTCCACTGAGACGTCTACGTTGCTTCGATCTCCATCATATCCGTATGGATGTGAAGATCTCTCAGCGCTCTACAACATTGTAGTTAAACATTTCTCGAATCGATGTGTGGATGGGAAGAGATTGAAGAAAGAAATTTGGTGCGTTTCTGGCCTTTGAATATTAGGGTGGCGGCCGGCCATTAGAATTTAGGGTTAGGGTTTTTGTGATAGTGAGGCTTCTATTTATAGAAAATTATCGAAAAACACTATTCATTCCGGGTTTTCAAAACTCCGATTTACACGCGGTAACTGACGTTCCTAGGGTTTATCCCGCGTTGCGGACACAATGGAACAGGTTTCGGAAGCTAATTCGATCATCTGTGCGAGATATGGAATTAAACGATCAATTTAAATTAAATCGATTTAAACCGATTTCGATGCATTTTAATTTGTACCGGACAAACGGTAAATCCAATCGACTTGAAATTTGAAATCTTACAATAATATCACATTACGGATCCGATGAAACTAGTTTCGTCGAAATCCGAGACCGTTTGAAAAATGACTATTTTAACTCGCTAAATTAATATTAAAACGATTTCGATGCGTTTCAAGCTGCCGCGGTCAAACAACAACTCCGATTGCTACGAAAATGGAAATCCGAAAATAACTAACTATTACGGATCCAATGGAACTAGTTTCATTCAATTCTGAGACTGTTCAAAAATTAGCTATTTTCCGGTCGATAACTAAATATTAAAATATTCAATTTTCACAGTTTAACTCAAAATTCAGTTTTAAAAGTTCTAAAACATTTCTATAACTGTAATGTGATATAACAAAATTTTCCAAATCATTTTCAATCTTATTTAACCCAAAATTAAATTATTTCTGGAATTTCACTATTAGATTATCGATTTAATTGACCAATTAAATCCAAATATTCGATAAATAATTTGTTCGACTTAAAAATTCCACTTATTGATATTTAAAATTAATTAAATATCCAAATTTAAATTATCAAAAATTCTGGGTCGTTACAGGCATGATAGGGTACGTGAACACGACACTCGAGGTAATGCCAAGGTAGATATACCAGTTGCGGATCTGGACTGGTGGTAATGCATTAAAGCTACCACCACCCACCTCGAAATACACTACCATAATCATAATCAAGGGGTGTCCACCAAATCATCACAAAGTCATAATATGGTATTGAAGAAGCATGTTCGATAGGAGGAATGACCTCACTTAGCCCGACGTGGCTCTTGGTTTAGTCACATCTAAGCTGACTCACGGGAGTCAGGTCACATAAGTGCCACATACACAATCGGTTGCCAAACCATCCCACTTCATTTCTGGAATCTCTACCAGGTACACAGTTGTTAAATTGGTTTTGGTAATGGCAAAGAGTATGACAATATCCGATCCCGGTCTATTTAACAACGAGTCGCTTATTTCACACCGGATGGTTCTTCTACATTTCCAAAACCAATTCACAATTGATATCAAGATATCATATTCTCAAAATCATATCAATTTCAAAATCACATTCACTTTCAAAACCATATTCATGTTCAAAATCATATTCATTTTTGAAATTATCGATAAGATAGGTTAATTAAATCCTCATTCCAAAATCATCATATTTACTCAAATATGTCATTTCATAAAAAGATATCTATTCCAAATTCCATCTTAGGTTGTATCATCATCAAAGGTTTAAATATAAATACTTCAACTTTACACAGTTTGAAATTTTAGAAAATAGTTTAGATAGTCATAAATAAATTTAATAGTTTGAAAATAATTTAAAATACATTAAAATAGTTTTAAAATAATAAACATAGTTTAAATAGATTTAAATTTGATTTAATTTGATTTAAAATGATTTAAATAGATTTAAAATAGAGTAAATAGATTTAAATAATATTAAATAGATTTTTAAATAGATTAAAAAAATTAAATTATATTAAATTGATTTTTAAATAGATTAAATAAATTTAAAATAGATTAAATACATTTAAATTGTATTAAATAGATTTAAAATAGATTAAATGAATTTAAAATAGATTAAATAGTTTTAAATTGTATTAAATAGATTTAAAATAGATTAAATAAATTTAATTATTTTGAAATAGGTAAAATAGATTAAATTGGATTAAATAGGTTGTAACAGATTAAAATATATTAAACTAGTTTAAATTGATTAAAATGGTTTAATTTATTTAAAATAGATTAAACTATTTTAAAATAGATTTCAAAGTTATATCCAAACATTTTTCATAACTCAATTCCGATAAATTCATTTATATTTGACACTTCAATTTTGAAATTCCAATTTAACTCCTTTGAACAATTCATTAAATCAATTCCAATTTCAACATTTATGCTTGGATTTTCGAAAATAATTCAGTTATATAAATAAATTTCTATTTCAAAACACCAGTTGACTGAATTCAAAATTTAAAGATTTACGAATCATTTAATTTAACCAAATCAGATGTCCGTAAATAATTTTCTACCCTATGGTCAAGTGATACATATATTTATCCTTTCAATCCGCAATTTAAAAGTTTATGGTCATATATCATTTCAAACTGCAATCCCGAATTAAATAAGATCAATAAAATTACTCGAGTCTATCATTTCGACCCATAACAATTTTTCCTCGGTCTGTAGATCGTTCGGGTATGTAGTATTTCAACCCATAGTGAACTTGCAGTGTTATAACAATATAAAAATACGACATCCAATCATACAATATCAACAATCAAACATCCATCACAATCATCATCTAGATCAACCAATACACATCAGTAGATAACTGATTATCATTAACATGTATTAAATTGACAACTAAATTCAATATCAAATTAAACGATGATTAAAAGCAATAAAAGTTAAATTTAACTAGAATGAAAATTTAAACATACCAAACATCAATCAATTAATTTCTAATCACATAATAAATTTAATTTAACTAACATAAGATAATTTAGTAGTTGTGAGTGGGTTAAAACATTCACCTTTGATTTCAAATCGATTTGAAATCCAAAATAAGGCTCAAAATTGAACAGTCTCTGAATTCGTCCAAACCAGATTCATAATGTCCTTAATTTCAATACGATCGCACCGGAATGAGCCGTGCGTAAATCCGACCTTGTACGCAAAAGTTATTAACATTAGAACATTATAGGTGTTAAATTAGAACTAATAAAATAATAGATAATGTAATACACGTCATACCAGAAATCATCTCCCAGCAACCCTAATACGCGACTCCTCGTTCAACCCTACATGCCGTCATTGCCTTATCATGCTCGCCCACGCAATACGTCCAGCCACGACCAAGCGCGCCACTTTAGGCGAAGCTCCGGCCTTTCCTTATGCCTCACAATACCAACGAACGTCACCATCATGGACCGGAGCTGCACCATACCCAGTCGCCGCCTCAATATGTCAAACCCTAATTGAATTATCCAAGGTGATCTGATCGTTGACTCACCTTGTCACCTACCTAGATGAACTCCACTCGACACACTCCTCAATACAGTACCCCTGATTCATCGATCGGACAAAGTTGATCAACGCGCGATGAACGGCTGAGAATGATTCATTGATTTTGGGACAAATGACGATCCGATTTGAGAACTGAATCATTGCAGTAGATTGCGCTCATCGAGGGTTTCGAATCAATATATAGTATGATAGGATTTGGGGAGTTTGAATTTCTGAAATTGGTTTGAAAATTGAATTTAGGGTTTTGAGATTGAATTTGTTTCTGCCATTAAAAAGAAGGAGATAGATAGAAGTTGATGTACATATAGAATATGAAAATGACTGCTAGGGTTTGAGAGAAAAACTATTTATACAACCGAGGCCCAATAAGAACTGAATAAACATCCGAATAGATTTGAAAGGACAAATATGACCTGAAAAGCCCATTCTGCATCAGGAACAAATTAGGTCATCCCATATATCAAAATAGATGTTTTTGGTAGTTTTAAACTAAATGGAACATGTTTCAAGTCCTAATTCTATCATATGAAGAAGCTAGCTTTAAAATCAGCCTATTTCAGGTTGATTTCAATTAAATTGATTTCTAGGCGTGTCGAGTTCGTATGATCAAACGACAAGTCTGATCACTACGAAAATTGAAATCCTATAATAATTCACTGTTACAGATCCGATGAAACTTGTTTCGTCAAAATCCGAAACAGTGGCCAAAATCGCTATTTTTACATTAATTAAATAAATTAATATTAAATTAATTAAATCACTTTTCCCATTCAAATTTGATAATTAACAAATTTCATCATATTTGATCGCTTAGACATTTACAATGATTTAATTCAAATTTACATTTCAATTCTGTGTTAAATATTACACTAACCTTAGTGTTCAATTTCAATTGTAATTAAATCCGATTAATTATAATTAAAATCCAATAAATTGATTTAATTTGATTTCAATCAATTATTACTCTATAGACATAGTTAACATTTGTTTATATTTATTACACTAATATTCTACAATTATTATCTTTACCATATTAGTTGAAGTATTTCAATTGCATTGATTTTTTTTAATTTTATTGTAATTTAAAATGTCAATAAATTAATTTATCTTTGTTTCACTATTTTTATTAAATCAATCATTGCCTTGAGAATATAATTAACATTTCTATACCTTTATTACATTCATAATTTGCAGTTATTGTCTTAACTCATATTAGCGTGATATTTAATTACAATTAATTTGCAATTGGTTTCAAATTTAATTCAAAAAATTAAATAAATTGGTAACAAATGGCAATCGTTAACTTTTCTATATTTAATCACATTTGTATGTTTGTTATCTACACACAAATGTTATAGTTATTGTAACATTCCCGGTTTTTAGCTAGATTTAATTTGATAATTAATTTAATTTTTGGGATTAAATTGTGAATTTAATTATGAATTAATATGAAAATTTCCAGAATAAATAAAGATATGTATTTTAATTAGAATATTGATTTGGGAATTAAATAAATTGTAAATAAAATTTTGTTTGAACTGCTGTATATGGTATGCATGCCTGTATTGTATATCAATGACTGTTTTAGTATAACAGGTCTGCAAGTTCAGGAAAAATTCATATCTTCTTACTTAAAACAATTCAAGTTATTATTTCTGAAGAAAAAATATTTGTAACAATATAAAGTCGTTTCTAAAAATAATCTCAAGTAAAAATATATGATAAATACTTTGAAATTATAGAGATTACAGGTAAATTATTTTTAATAAGGAAAGTCGATGATCATAACTTCATAATTTGGTTTCATAGGTTGATTTGTACCAGCAAATAGTGAATTTTAATACAAATATCTTGATTTTTAGATTTAGAATTTTTGAGATATTATGCGTTAAATAGAAAATAGAATTTCGTCGATTTTTGACGAACACGAGGCTCTATGGCCTGGGGGTTTTGGGTCGAAGGTTGGATAATGGTAGATGGTCGAGGGAAAAATAACCGGTGGGTTTTTAGATCACAGGGGTGGTGTATGGAGGTTGATTTAGGGTTTTATTAGCTAGTTGGGTCGACGAAGTTCCAGAAGCTAATTCGTCGGCATGAGAGGATCGGAATGAATCAGACCGATGAGGAAAGTAGCGTAGAACAATAGTTCTTCTCTGACCAGAGTTTAGTGGTCGTTGTGGACTGTGGCGGCGTATCGAGGTGGATTTCTACGATCAGTTTTGTTCCAGGATTTATGTTGGTAGCTTGAATTTGATTTTTGTCCAGTCTTGATGATCTGGGTGGCGTGGGTTATAGAGTCGACCACCGACGATATGTGGAAGGTTACAGCATCGATCGTCGAGGCTTTGACGATCTATACACGTGCACATGATATAGTCTGTGTCCGTTATTTCTAAATGTTGTGGAAGACGAAGGTCATCTCGATGATTCAGGAGTTTGGCTCGGGAAAACAAGGGTTTTTCTCAAGGTAGCGAAGCATAAAGAAAACTTGAGATTGGGCTCGAGTATTTGAATGTTTGACTCAGGTTTCTTAACTTTAATGATTTAACAAGTTTTAAAGTTATTAAAAGATTATGTTTTTAAGCGATTTAAATAAAGCTTTAAAGAATATTAAAATGTTTAAGTTTTAAAGATTTATTTTTAAAGGATAAAATAAAGTATTTAGAAATTAAATAATTTTATATATAAGTTAATTAATTAAAATTAACAAGTATTTTTGTAAATGTGGTGATGTAATCTAAGCTTTAATTAAATCAATGTTTTGTATAAAATGATTTCAAGCATTAAGTTTAAATATGATTTAAATGCTTTAATTAAGTAAATTGATTAAGATAAAGGGATATCTTTAATTGATTAAATTATTTACGAGAGGATAATTACTTTGTAAAATTAATTAAAGTATAATTGCTTAATTGAAAGTAATTAAGGGGCTAATTTGCTAATGACAATTAATTTAAATTAATAAACGTTATTATAATTAAGTGATTAATAAAGATAAATGGTTTATCTTTAAATTAAATTAAGATTTTGGTAATTAAAGATTTACTAATGAATAAAAGTAATTAAAGAATAATAAATTAATGTAAGTAATTAAAGGTAATTAATTGCATAAAGATAATTACTTAATGAAAGTAATTAGGGATAATTAATTAATGATTAATGTTGATTTATCCAATGATTAAAATTTATTTGTGATTTATTAATAAAAGTGATTAGGATAATCACTTGTGGTAATTAATTACGGATAATTAATTAAATGGTAATTAATTAAGGGTTAATTAATTAATGTAATTAATTAAGGGTTAATTAATTAATGTAATTAATTAAGGATAATTAATTAAAGAATAATTAAATAATTAAGACTTAATTATTTAATGATTAAAGGTTGACTGATTTATTAATTGAGGATGTCTAATTAATAATTAAAGGTTAATCAATTTATTATTAAAGGTAAATTAATAAATGATTAAAGGTTAATTAATTAAGATGGTTTGCAATTAATTAATGTTAATTAACAAGAATTAGTAAATTTATTCATAAATAATTAATCTAATTTAAGTTAATTATAATTAGATAATGAATTGAACTTACTTACGAATGATTGAAATGTATTGGATGCTTTGAATTGTTTGATATCCCAGATGTTTGATGTTCTGTTTTGATTTGAGTTGTGATGAATGTAATTTATTTATCTGTAATGAATTTATGTTATTTATCTGTGAATCTGTGAATGAAGATAAGCGTTATAGGATTATACCGCTTATCAAATATTTCTATGTTTGGATCTGTGATGATTGATGATGTTGCACTATTGTGTAAAACCCCCTAGACTACACCATACACACACAAATATGGATTTCACTAGGAAATCAGTTTAGTCATAGATATTTGAATTTAATATTATGAAGTGGTTTTGAATGTTGAATTTTGAATTCATGGTTTTGTAAATGTATTTGGGTTGAATATGGATGCTTTTGAAAAGGAAGTTTGAAATTAGAATTAATTTGAATATAATATATCTTGTTTAAGTTTTGGAATTGTTTTGGAAATTTGGTTTGAAAGGTTTATACAAGTTATATAATATATATGGACTTTAAAACCATCTTTAAAATATTTTAAAAGTATTATTTTGGGAATTTAAATTTAACCCAAGTTTATACTTTAAAGATATAACTTGTGCACATTTGATCGGATTTTTTCGAAACGAAAACCATTGTTTTCCAAACAGTAATAGCTTTCATATAAAGAAAGGATTTCCAATTTGTGATTAAAGGACTTCAAGTTTGAGATGAAAAGAATTTTGAAAGCTTTGAATGAATCTTTGTTAGAGATTGGATTAGTAAATCAAATCTTGGAAAGGGATTTATTTTGAAAGTTATAATTAAATCTTTCTTAAAGATTTAATAAATCTTGTTTTGAATAAAGTGAATTCTACATATGAGTCTTTGTGAAAGATTAATGAAACTTTGTTTTCAATTTTAAGAGGATCTTAAAGGTATATCTTTTGTATAAAAGATTTGAAATGGAATTATTTTGAAAGCTCTGAATGAATCTTTGTGAAAGATTGGTCAACTTTGTAAAGTCAATCTGTTTGTTTAAAAAGATTTAAAAATGGTAATTTGTTTAAACCATTTGTTTTGGGTAAAAAGTAGCGACTTAATGAAATCACGTTATCCATATGGTTTTTAAATATTGCACTCATTATTCGGTTTAGCCGGAAGAGGACTTAATGTCATATAATCCATTTTGAATAGTGATATGACGTAATGGACAACATTTGAAGACCGTTGGTGAACACCGGTATTTTCGAGAACGAAAGGATTACCCATCGAATGTCTATGCACCGAGTCGCACCGGTATAGAGATCTCCATATGTGATAGGGAGTCCGATCGGGATTGGGAATTCTCGGATTGAAAAGGCTTCTTTGGAACTGCCTTCGGTTATGTTCGAACCGGGAACAAACTTGTATGGATGTTTGTCTAACGTTACACTTTGAGACGTAAAGCTGGTTTCTATCAAATACATTTCTGTTTGGTGGTGGAGGATTTATTCTCTTAGCTTAACACCCTTCTCTGAGACGTACGAGCACAGAGGTTATGCAGTTGACGGTTACTAGTGATACATTCCAAATTTGGTAATGTGGCATACGAAGTGCTGCTGATCATATGTTGATCGAAGCATGGCTTTTGTGAAAATCGTAGCTTTGTGGACGAGACTTCGTCGAGTCTCACAACCCGGAAATGGTCGAAACAAGAATGTTGCGGCAAGGTTTTTTGGGGTCGCGCCCCTAGGGTATGTCCATTTTCTTCTGGATAAAAGGTGGTATCATGGTATGGAGTGTGACGACCCGGAAATTTTAACATTTCAAACGGAATATTTAATTGATTTTAAATATTTGTAGGTTAGTTTAACTTGAATTTTGAATATAAATATGAATTTGGCTATTAAATTATCGAATTTAATTTATTAATGCGGGTAAAAAATTTGAATTTTTAATTTTAAGCTTGTTATAAATAATTTGACGGCTTAGAAAATTTATATTGATAATACCGAGGTTAATGGAAGCTTCAGAATTTGATTTGGAAATACTTTGTTCAGTTTTGAAATTATATCGTTTAAATTGATATTTAAAAATAGCCTTCCGAGGCACAGTCTCAGAATTCGACGAATCCAGTTCCATTGGATCCGTAATATTGTGTTGTTATCGGATTTCAATTTTTCTAGTGATTGGAGTTGTTTTGTGAGCGTGTGATATATAAACGCGCTAAAATTTATATCGAAGATTTAATATAAAAACTGGATCCAAAAAACTATCTTCTCCATACGATTGAATTAGAACTCGAAACCTTTTACATTGCGTTCGGAATAGGGGTATAACATTATAAATGCCTAGCGGCACGCCTCGATAGGAGTTCGCGATTTTAAGCTACGTAAATCGAGAAAGTTTGAATTCAGTTTAAAATATATATATTTTTATACCCTAGTCCCTTCAGCTTTATTTCGTTCATATCTCTACTTTTTGCTTTCAAATCACTGTCTCCACTTGTACACACCAACATCATCGTGTCTCTTTTCTTTTGAACGACAGCCAAGCACTCTCTTCAAAGGAAAAAACAAAATCGAATTAAAACCCTCGTTCCCTTTCTCTCGTTCAAATTGAAATGAAATATAGAAAAATCGTTCGAATTCAAAATAATGGCGGCCTCTGAAAAGAATCGCTGAAGCATTCCCAATCAAATATAGAATCGATCGCCTCGTTTAATATATTTGTGGTAGGTCGAAATCAAAACGAAATCGAGTTGATTTGGGATTAAAATCGCGATCGAGATTTTGGGTGAGGCTAGAATTGTCGTGATGATGATCGATTGGGGATGCCATAGGACTCGAGGCTGCTGGTGCGGCGCTCGATGGAAGGGGGCGACTCAAAGATGCGATGGCTCCTCTTTGGATTGCGGCGCACAGATTGGTGAAGATGGTGATGGCAGTGCAGTGTCACGAGGAAGTAGTGTAGTGCAGTGCGACGTCTTCTCATCTAGGGTTTCGGCACTGTTTCTAAGCATCGAGTTTGGCATCGTGACTTTGGAAGTTCGAGCTTGGGTTGGCAGTGAGGTAGGCAGTGAGGTTTAATTAATTTTATGTTTTTCAATTTAATATCTAAAGTATAAATATGTGTATATAAATATACACTTACCTATTTAGTCAAATTTTGGTAGATAAACAAAAAAATTATTCTTACAATAGGGTATTAGTGTGTGTGTGTGTGTATTTTTATATTAAATTTTTAGAGCAATTAATCCTGTGTTGTTTATTTAACAAGAGAAAAAGATGATAATAATAATAATAATAATTGATATACGCATGCATGTTTTAATTTAATGTTTTGAATTGTAAAGTTATGTAAAATTTTAATTCTGGAAAATTATATAAGATTTGGAGATAGGATTTTAATAGCAATATAGATTTTTTTAAGGAATTTGAATATAAACTATTTTTTTAAGGATACGTATTTCCAAAATGCATTTTTTTAATTTACTAAGTTATGTTAAAAATAATAATTTATTAAAGGTAATAAATTGTTTAGTTAACTTATCTAAATTATTTTAGTTACTAAAAAGATTATTTAAAAGAAAGTTAGTTTAAAATTAAAACTATTAGTTTAAAATAAATTACTAGTTAATTAAATTACCAAATGAGAATTTAATTGTATAAATGTTTAAACAAGGTCTAAAATGGAGAAAACAAGTCCAGATTGGAAAATGGTTGCATGCTTAAGCAAAAGGTGAGATCTTCTCACTCAATCAAATATTTTTTTGATTTAAATTTTAAATAGTTAAATTTAAAATTTGTTGATGGTGTGCTTGGATGATTGATTTATTATCGGTTATATTAGTTTAGACCCTAGCCGCCGTATAATAGCGGATGATATTATATTAAACCCATATACGGCGATATTCCACCTTGAAGTGGAATTGGTATTATATATATGTATCTGGAGTGATTGATTTCCCGCATTATATAGCGGATGAGACCCTATGCGCCGCTTAATAGCAGATGATATTTTATAAATCCCGTATACCGCGATTTTCCACCTCGAAGTGGAATGGGTATTTAATTGTTGTGCTAACATCTGTGGATGCAGGAAAGCAGGTTGAAGGGATCCAACTGGATTCCTCAAACATTTGAATTCATTTCATATGTTATGTGTTGATTTATTTATAATCTATGTGTGATTATATCTGTGACTGAAATTGTTGAAGGCTATAGTTTAGCTGAATATATTTTTGGTATCGTAGGATACCAGAAATAAATAAAGTTTGATTTTTGAAATTGAAGTAGAAAGTTCATAGTAGAATTAATTTTTGGAAATTGGGTGAATTTAAAGAAGTGATTTAAAAGGATAAAGATTGAATTTTGTAATCTTGTTAAAAAAATTCCAAATATGGAAAAGATTTCAATAAATGGGTTTTGATTAATATTGTTTTATAGTTGAAGAATTTATTTAAAATTTGGATTTTAAATGGATTGGAAGAGATAAAAGAATTTATTTTTAAAGGAATTTATTTTAAAAAGGAAATAAATTTAGAAATCAAATTTGGAATTTACTTTGGTGATTGAAAATAAATCTTTGGGGAAATCCCTTTGGAAATTGTTTTGGGTGTTTGAAATGAATTTTGGCAATCAATTTGAAATTTGATTTGGTGTGGAAAGTGAATATTTGGAAATGTAAATTCAAAATAAGAATTTATAAAGTAAAGGGAAATTCGCTATAAAAAATAAATATTGCTTTATTTTTATAGTGTGGAAAGGAATTTACGAATTTGGAACGTAAATTTAAAATAAATCAAGAAAGATTTATTAATTGATTTAAATGAACCATTTTGAAATGGAAAATGTATTTTCCCTGTAAAGTTGAGTATGATTTCGAAGTAGCCTATAAATATAAACAGAAATTTTATAAGGATAGTTTTTGTAACAACCCGCTATTTTGGACCATTCAAATCGAAAATAAACCATACATATTCGGCTTGTATAATTCAAAATACCGAATTGTTAATTAAAATTTGGCAAAACTTAAAATATACAGTAAATAAATCAATCACAGATCATAGAGTAATATAACGCAGCGGGATAGATAAAGAATAGTAGTTCATGAAGCTACTATATACATCAGAGTTAGAAAAATACAACCGAATAGTTCAAATGCAGTGAAGTCTCCAATGCAACAGATGACTTCTCTGAACCAATCAACTGGAAAGGCTGGAATCTGAATCGATAGTTGGATTTCCAAATGAGCTCCGAACTCCAAAGGTGAGTCTCAAATGCTGTATCTCTCAGTCTGACCCGAGGGTAAAGCAAAAGACAAAACACTCGAGTGAAGATTAACATTCTTATATCAATAAATCCAACTCAAGTGAAATATCAACTGAAATACAAATAACTTAAAGGATGTTTGGGATAACCATCCTCTAAGGGTCCATGGAACTTTCTACAAGGTAGAAATATACACTATAACACCCTGGTCATTTCAGCTTAATTTATACTTCAAAACCAAATCTCATTTTCACTTGAAATATCTCTATATTTCCCAAAATAGTATTTATATATATTAAATAATTTATACAGTAAAGTATTTTCAATTTCCTCAACTTAACAAATCGTTCCAACATCAACCCGACCTTCCCATTCAAATTAAATTCAATCTCAATTTATCAATTTAAATTCAACTCAATTTCTAAAATAACCACTTAAATTTTATCGATCTCAAATTCGGATTTATAATCACAAATACCCCTTTATATTTCCATATATTTCAAAACTTTAAGTATTCAACGTTTCATCTAAATTTTCATTCAATTTAGTTTTCTAAATAATAAATTCAAATTTAGTTCAACCTAAATATTCATTTTAATTCAATTTAGTTGCTAAATAACAAATTTAACTGCGTTGATTTCAAATACAGATCCGAATCTCAACATAAACCATTTAAATTCCAATATAGTTCAAGGCTTCAATATTTAAATGTTATATATAACAGTTTCATATAGATCTCGATTTAAGCACATTATTATTTAGTCTTGAAATACTCCCTTATTAGATTCAATATCATTTAAGTAACCTTAAATTACATTTTACTCAATATTTTCTTTAATTTATCTAAACGTGAAATATTCATTAAATCACTTAAATAAAAAATCCAGTTATAAAATCATACCTTTTAAATTTCCCATTCAAAAATTTCAAATCGATTTAATTAAATAAATCCTTATTTAAATACCATTTTAATAAACCCAAATTTATCTCTCAATCTTAATTATTCAATTTATTATAAGAGAATCTATTTGAAATATAGATTTACATAAATACTTAACCATATTATATGTATTAAATCAATCTAATTTAAATCAAATATTACTCCTAAATCTATATATACAATTTTCATTTATATAATATCTTAAGAATCAAATTTATTAAACCATATATTTCTTTCCAAAATTATAGAAATTATTTTCAAAATATTTATATGGATTAACGGTGCATGTATATATTTCCTATCATATAGTCTAGTGCTACGAATATTTATCATTTCAATCCGTACACTAAATATATACGGGTGGATATCATTTCAACCCGTAATCCAAAATTCAATTAAATGAAAATCGCTTGGGTTTATCATTTCAACCCATAATGATTTTCTCCTATTCTAAAGTCCGTTCGGGTATGTATCATGTAACAACCCGCATATTTATCAATTGTATATTTAAATATTTTATTTAAATATTTTATCGTTCGTCGGATTTTGGTCCGAAAAGCTACTTTTTGCAAACAGTCGAATTAGGACTCGAGGCCACTTCCATTGAGTTCAAAATGTCGTTTGCGACCTTTTTGAGTATAAGCTTCGATATGTTTGGAGATAGTTGATTTTTGCTACTTTTTCCCGCTTAGGGCTTTGGGTTGGGCTGAGCCCAACCACTTACTAGCTCAGTTCCAACCCCCTCTCCTCTTCATTACTTCATAATTTCCTAATACATTCAAGCTTCATTAAAAATGGGGGAAGAGAAAAATAGGAAATCCTAAGCCCTAGTTTCCATTAGCAAATCCATCTTCTTGCTCCAAACTCAAGTGAACCCATTGGTAAGCATCTCCTTCTTCTTCTCCAACTCATTCTCTCTTTGATTTCAGAAAATTCCTAAACCTAATTTAAGAAATGTTTCTCTTTTAAGCCTTGAATAAAGCTTCTTGAGTTGGGATTGAAGGTGATTGTTCTTGCCATTGCTTTCGAGCTTCTTCTTCATTGATTTGGGTTCAAAGGTGAGATTTTTATCTCACATCTTAGTCTATAATTATCTTCGATTGTTAGGTATGAATTCCTAACACTTATTCTTGTGCAATTGATTTTGGTTTGGATTGATTTGGTGTATATTCCAATTTTTGGTGTTTTGGTCTAATTTATGAAAATCCTATTATGGATATTTGGACATTGATATTTGAGGCGTATCGAAGAGCCGTTTAGGCTGGGTTATCGTTTGACGTAATTCCTTAGTCATCGCCATTTGCTCGTTCGATCGTTTCCGATATTCATTTGGCCATTTTTGGCCTAGGTTCAGGGAATGCCCTGAACCCTTCATTCAGATGTCTGAAACGTAATATTCAGACGTCTGAATATTGTTCTGGGAAGATTTCTATTCCCAGATTCATACGTCTGAATATATGGTTTCAGACGTCTAAATTGGTTCATTTGGAACTAGAAAGGAAATAGGCTAAAAAGTGCCAATTTCAGACGTCTGATTTCAAGGATTCAGACGTCTGAATTCTGTCTTTGGAAAATATTTATTTTCCAGATTCAGACGTCTGAATCATTGATTTCAGACGTCTGAATCTGCACTCTTTTTGCCTATTTACCTATTCGCTTGAGATTCCAATTTAAATCGATTCGTGATGATCCTATTTGTTGTTATCATTTATTATGCCTTTGATGACTCCTTTTTAGGGATTTTTGAATATCCATTTCGATGGATTCTTTATCGGTTTCTTTGGATTTTATTCACATCTTCATATGTGAATTTTATTGATTGATTGTTCTTACAATTTTCTTTGTGATTTGTCACTTTAAAAATATAAAGGTTTTCTATACTAGTAGTAAATATCAAAACTCTTTCTTCAAATGATTTCAACACTATTTTAGTACAAAGCTCATTTTCTCAAACCGATTTCCAATCTATTAGTATATACAAACCTTTACCTCACTCGTATGAGAAATCTAATTAAACGACTTAGTAAAACGAGTGGTATGAAATGCTTGCGTTTACTTCGTCGGTTAATTCTTGGACTTGTTCGATTGAAACTCTTGTGACAATTTTCTAGTGGAGATCTACAATTTGTTCGTAAATATTTAAGTTAAGCAAGTGGTTATGGGACATGAAGCTAAACTCATATATTTACTAGCTTAGTGTAATTGACACTTCTCATTGATCATGGCGATCATCTTTGTGATTTAGACTAGCAATGTGCGATGTCTCTTTGTCTATGTGGAGGACTGTTCCTCATTTTATTAAGCTTCGTCTCATTTCTTACATGGGTCGTACCTATTTAGGTGCATCGATGTTTGTTTACTTCGTAGAGCAATCGGCTCAATAAGTTGGGACATGGGGCGTATCTTTCTAGTTGCGTCGATGTTCGTCAATGCATGGGGCGTGTCTTCTAGGTGCGTCGATATTCGACTTAGCATGGGGTGTATCTTTCTAGGTGCATCGATGTTAGACATTACATGGGGTGTATCTCTCTGGATGCATCGATGTTTATTTATGCATGGGATGTATCTTTCTAGGTGCATCGATGTTTATTTATGCATGGGGCGTATCTTTCTAGGTGCGTCGATGCTAGAGCATGGGGCGTATCTTTCTAGGTGCGTCGATGTTCGACTTAGTATGGGGTGTATCTTTCTAGGTGCATCAATGTTAGACATTACATGGGGTGTATCTCTCTAGATGCATCGATGCTTATTTATACATGGGATGTATCTTTCTAGGTGCATCGATGTTTATTTATGCATGGGGCGTATCTTTCTAGGTGCGTCGATGCTAGAGCATGGGGCGTATCTTTTTAGGTGTGTCGATGTTCGACTTAGCATGGGGTGTATCTCTCTAGATGCATCGATGTTTATTTATGCATGGGATGTATCTTTCTAGGTGCATCGATGTTTATTTATGCATGGGGCGTATCATTCTAGGTGCGTCGATGCTAGAGCATGGGGCGTATCTTTCTAGGTGCGTCGATGTTCGACTGTACATGGGGCGTGTCTTTCTAGGTGCGTCGATGTCCAGTTTGTGGGATTGGCCATCCTTTTCTTGTGATTTTTGGATTTCTTGTGTTGATTTCTGGAATTTATGTTTCACCACCTTTTTCGATTGGCATTGATATGTATGTCATTTATTGTGGCTTGGTGAATGAAATTAGGAGTATGACATTCCTTTTTATCTTTGAGGAGATCTTTGTGATATTGATTAATCTCTTATTGATTTTTCAATTATTTATTTATCACAGCTTGGCATTGTGATTATTATACGTTTAGTCATATCTCTTATTCTATATCATGTTATCTGATATTTATAGCTAGACTGATCCGTTTATTATTTTCTTATTAAATAATACTCAGGTCAGACTGAGATTTTACAGGTGCTTCTGCTTGACTTCTCTCTTGGGATTGATTCCTCTGACTTTTGGTTAACTACTTAGATTAGTAGTTTATTTTGTTGTATACACTTGAGATGTGGACTCATAGTTGTATTCTTTTGTATAGCCCGTGTTGCTATTCTTTTGTATTATTGTGGACCTTTTTGACCACTACTCTGATATACACTTTCATGTGTTAGTTATATATTCATATCTTCTTCCGCCTTTGTGATATGAATTGCCTGTGACTAGTTTGTGTTATGTTTATTTCTATATTTATTTCCGAAGGATTTATATAGCCACTGTGTAGTAGCTTTGAGTTTGTATCGGTATGTCGGATTTCCTCTTGACAAAGAATGCATGTTATACTATCTGACATATCGGTGCTCGCGCAAAGAAATTACACGGATGGTCGCTTCTCAACAGCCTTATTCTCCGTGCTAGTTGACAGCATTACCCTGTAGTGTCCTTGGTTAGCGTGGGTATAGAGGTGGGGCGTCACAGCTTGGTATCAGAGCCAAAATTCGGAACAATGTAGAATAATTTAGCAAGGATCATGTCCTAAGTCTTTCTTAGGAGTTGTGCCTTAGGATTTATTCGAGTCTTCGTACCGTTCTATCCTACTTTCTTTTGTGATTCCTTGTTTTACCAATCAAGATTGCTTGATATTTATTTTGAGAATAACTTTTTCCTCTTCTTTCTTTCTTTCTTAAAGAAGAGAAATGGTTAGACCAAGCCGTCCCAGCGCCGGTCAATCTAGTGCAACTCCCCAGGATGGAGTATTTACGTCTGCCCAACAACTTCTTGATCTAGTAAAGAACGCTCAAGCTGCCGGTCCCAATCCAAAGCCTACTCATCCTAGATCCGGTTTTGCACGCTTGTGCAGAGACTATACCGATTTGGGTGGAAGGCCATTCAAAGGATCCGAGAGTGTTATAGAAATTCAGGCTTGGCTCAAATCATGCGATCGCATCTTTTCTTGCATGAACCTTATTGATCTACATCGAGTCCAAGTGGCTTCTAGCATGCTCTAAGAAAGAGCATTAGATTGGTATGAGCTCTTGAATTCGGAAATTATCGAAGCGGATCTTACTTGGGAGCAATTCTGGGAACGATTCGAACTTAAGTTTGTGCCGGAGGCTGAAAAGGTAACTTTAGCCCGGCGTTTCATAGACCTTGTTCAAGGTGAATCTTCTGTGACAGACTATGTCGCATCTTTCGAATCTCTGTCCAAATACAGGGTTGAGTATATTAATACCCCGATGAAGAAAAATCAGAGGTTCGTCTATGGGTTGAATAAGAACCTCAAGAAGCCATTACTTCTGAAACTTGAGGTTTCATTTGATCAGCTTATTGATATCGCTCTTCGTCTAGAGGAGGCCGATAATGAAGGTGATGTTGAAGTTGTGAGTGCCCAACAAAACTTCGACAATAACTTGAAGAGGCCTATTAAATTCAAAGGCCCCAATTCTAACAAGAAAGGGAAGCAAGAAACCCCAGTAGCAAAAGTTCCTACCTCTAGTCGTGGACGATGCTACAATTGTGGTTCCACGGACCACCATGCAAGGGAGTGCCCGAAACCCCTCTTTTGTCGTTATTGCAAAGGTTCGGGTCATCTTTTATCTTCGTGTCCTAAGCTTCCAAGCAAGAGAGAAGGAAAGCTGCAAGCCCCTGGCAACTCTTCTCTTGGTCAAGGTATTTCTCATTCAATCCTTGATTACATTTTTTTTATGATTTTCCTTTTCGAGTTATTTTTGATATGGGTTTCATCTCACTATTTTATATTGTTTGCGCCAAAATTGGCCACAAACACCCAATACCGTGAAAGCACCAGTGTATGAATATAAATTGGTGATATTTAAACACAAACAACAAATCTCAACAAATAATAGACAGCGATCCAAAAGTAAAGAACAGAGACACAAGTTTTATAGTGGTTCGGCTATCTCCGGCCTACGTCCACTCCAATTTTTTCTTTTTATTGATTATCCTTGGAGATTACAAGTGATTACAACAGTAGTGACCAAATCTGAAGAAAATAGCAATAATGACGCTATGGAATGATTTTAGCAGCGTCTGGGCTTGCTTTTCCTCTCCAAATTTTCCGACCCCCTTTGTGAATGACCAGGGGCTCTATTTATAGGCGTGGAAGGCTGAAATCCCGCCTAAAACCTGGGGAGGTTGCTTGGCACGTGAGGGGGGCCCACAGGCCCGTGTTCTCGGAATCTGTGCCCAGTTTGGGATCGATTCGAAGTGACGTTCGAATCGATCAAGAATCCATCCAATTGAGCTGAAATTTGGTGTGAACATTCTTCAACATGTATGTAAGTTCCTGTAAAAATTTCATTGCATTTGGATCAACGGTTTGGAAGATATGATCGATCCAAGTTCTAGAATCCGTGCGTCCTGATTGGTTCGAACCCATGCATTGTCTATTTCGAACCCATGTATTTCGAACCCATAAGGCCAACTCTCTCGAATCCATACCCCTCGAATCCATCCCCAATCCTTCGACTCCATGACCTTCGAATCCATCTCCAGTCCTTCGACTCCATAACTTTCGAATCCATGCAAGCTTCGAATCCATTTCCTTCTTCGAATCCATAGCAACTTCGAATCCATCACTTTCTACGAATCCATCATAAACTTCGAATCCATAGGAATCCATCACCTTCTACGAATCCATCACCAACCTCGAATCCATAGCAACTTCGAATCCATCACCTTCTACGAATCCATCACCAACCTCAAATCCATAGCAACTTCGAATCCATCACCTTCTACGAATCCATCACCAACCTCGAATCCATAGCAACTTCGAATCCATCACCTTCTACGAATCCATCACCAATCTCGAATCCATAGCAACTTTGAATCCATCACCTTCTATGAATCCATCACCAATCTCGAATCCATCACCAGCTTCGAGTCCATGTTCATTGCTTCGTATCCATCATCTTCGAATCCATATCCATCGTTCCAATCCACTGTCTTCGAGTCCATGTTCACTGCACTGAAGTTACTCCTTTCGAACCCATCTAGTTCCCATTGGTTCGAATCTGATGGGTTCGATCCTGATGGGTTCGAACCTGATGGGTTCGAACCTGGTGGGTTCGAACCTGATGGGTTCGAACCTGATGGTTTCGAACCTGATGGGTTCGAACCTGATGGGTTCGAACAACATTCCTCTCCCACCTTGAATCCATCATATTTCCTCCATACGAACTCCGATTAACCTGATATTTGAAACATAGCCTTTCATAGTCCTTATCATCATTTCCAATCAATTTCGTCCCGATCGGAGTTCAACAAAATTTTGACGATATCCATCGTAGCCTTATTCCCAGTCCTGCTATCCATAATTCCTTGCCAATTTGTTGTTATTCCCGTTTTGACCAAAAAGTGGGATAACATATATCAAAAGAACTTATCGATTCATTTTCTTTGAATATTTTGGGCTTGATGACTTCTTTGAGGATTGTGAATCCGGATGGTAGATCCGCAACACTCAATTTGCTTTTATTTGATGTTGAAAATTATTTTATGTGATTTTCCTTTCCGAGCCGATATTTTTACTTAGGCTTCGGAATTGATTTTTGTAAGGATTGGCTTAATCGTTGTGAAGCCCATATCCTAATTTCCGTGTGGACTATTCATCTTCGACATTTTCTATCTGTTAAGTAGATTTCTATTTTTTCCTTTATGATTTTGATTCCAACTTGATGGCATCATTTTATTCCTTAGGCCCACTTACAAGGAAAGTGTTATTTCTCTCATTCATGTAGTTTGAGAAATTTTCCGGTATTTTTGAGATTGTCTTAGGATTATCACCTAAGAAATCTTTTGTGTGGTGTTAAGGTCTTTCTAGTTCGACCTTGCCACCGATTTTCATTTGGCTACGAGTTGCGGGAGTTAGCATTCCACTTACCGCATTCCGCACTCGTTACGATTCTTATGAATGACTTATTATATCATTCAATTTGTCCAGCTTATTTCATCCATTTTATATATCAAATATTCTATGAATATTTCGATGAGACCATTCTTGTATTTATCGGTTTTGGATGAAAATAGAAATTTAAAATTTTGTAAATCTTTTTCGTAAGATTTATTTATAAGTACAATTGGATTTTGATCTTAAAACGAGCAAAGAATATTCTTAAAGGTTTTTGAGAAACATGTTTATCATATAGAAGATGATTTTGTGATTGTATTGCCCGTTGAGTGCTTTAAGAATTTTGGTCAATGCACTTGATCAACGTTATCGATAAGAATCTCCTAAACGCTTTGATGAGACAGTCAGACATGATATATTGACTTGTAAAAATGTAAAATTTTGTAGAAAGATTATTACATAAAAATAAAAATGTAATTTTGAAAGTTTTAACTTTTCGGGAAAGAAAATTATTTAGAAGAAGTTCTTTCTTTTCGATACTTCTATTCTTGTGATTCCTGAAGGGGAACCAAGACTTTGCTATTTGTACTGATACTAGTCGTTTTGGTTTAGGTGCCGTTCCCTTGCAAAGGAGAACGTGCTATCACTTGTGCTTCTAAATCGTTATGGCTTACCAAGGCTAGATATGCCGCTCATGATGCTCTCGGCTATTGTTTTTACTTTTGGAATTTGGCATCATCATATTTGGATGAGAAATTTGTTCTCTACCCCGATCATAAATCTTTGGAATATTTATTTTCTCATAAGGAACTTCATGTTGACTCGAGTTCCTAGCATCTTATGATCTTGATATTCTTTCTATTCCCGAAGGGGGAAATTGTGTTGCCAATACGTTTTGTCGTAGGCAACAAGTTGTTGATTCTTTGATGTTGTCTGAATGGAATTATCTTTTTAACAAGTTCATCGGACGTTTTGATATACTTCGTTTTATTGAGTTTCATCTCATCTCTTTTATGGACTAGCGTCCGATGTTCTTTTGTGGTGTTCGGTTCATCGGATGTATTGTTATTATACTACATCGATGTTCCGTCTTATCTGGATCAATGGATGTACTATTAATTTACTACATCGTTGTTCCGGTTTATCGGTTCATTGGACGTACCGTTTTTGTACTACGTCGGTGTTCCGAAATTATTCGGGCTTTGGTTAATTGGGCGTACCGTTTTTATACTACGCTAATGTTCCAAATTATTTGAGTTTCTAGTTTCTCGGGCGTACTGTTATTATACTACGTCATTGCACCAGCTCAATTTTCTACTATCCATGACGTTCTCTACGTCTTTTATCTACGGAAATGCCTTAGGGATTCCGGTTTTTATTCTTGAGCCCGGTGATATTGTAGAAATTGAAGTTTCACCAGATTTGACTTATGAGCAACATTCCATTCGCATCATTGCTTCGGAGGTTGAGCACCTTCGGAATAAAGATGTTCTTCTTGTGAGAGTTCAATGGTTCTCAAATCCTAAGGGTTGCTCTTGAGAAATCTTGAGAATTCATCGAGCGATCCCGTTCGTGCTAACTCCTTCGTGCTCTTTATGGTGGACTTCTTTATTCAAATTTTCTTTGGTGTTGATATGCTTCTATGGTTGTTACTTCTTATTTTCTTCTTAAGTATTGCGAGGATGCAATTTCTTTAAGGAGGGGAGTCTGTAACAAACCGCATATTTATCAATTGTATATTTAAATATTTTATCGTTCGTCGGATTTTGGTCCGAAAAGCTACTTTTTGGAAACAGTCGAATTAGGACTCGAGGCCACTTCCATTGAGTTCAAAATGTCGTTTGCGAACTTTTTGAGTATAAGCTTCGATATGTTTGGAGATAGTTGATTTTTGCTACTTTTTCCCGCTTAGGGCTTTGGGTTGGGCTGAGCCCAACCACTTACTAGCTCAGTTCCAACCCCCTCTCCTCTTCATTACTTCATAATTTCCTAATACATTCAAGCTTCATCAAAAATGGGGGAAGAGAAAAATAGGAAATCCTAAGCCCTAGTTTCCATTAGCAAATTCATCTTCTTGCTCCAAACTCCATTGAACCCATTGGTAAGCATCTCCTTCTTCTTCTCCAACTCATTCTCTCTTTGATTTCAGAAAATTCCTAAACCTAATTTAGGAAATGTTTCTCTTTTAAGCCTTGAATAAAGCTTCTTGAGTTGGGATTGAAGGTGATTGTTCTTGCCATTGCTTTCGAGCTTCTTCTTCATTGATTTGGGTTCAATGGTGAGATTTTTATCTCACATCTTAGTCTATAATTATCTTCGATTGTTAGGTATGAATTCCTAACACTTATTCTTGTGCAATTGATTTTGGTTTGGATTGATTTGGTGTATATTCCAATTTTTGGTGTTTTGGTCTAATTTATGAAAATCCTATTATGGATATTTGGACATTGATATTTGAGGCGTATCGAAGAGCCGTTTAGGCTGGGTTGTCGTTTGACGTAATTCCTTAGTCATCGCCATTTGCTCGTTCGATCGTTTCCGATATTCGTTTGGCCATTTTTGGCCTAGGTTCAGGGAATGCCCTGAACCCTTCATTCAGACGTCTGAAACGTAATATTCAGACGTCTGAATATTGTTCTAGGAAGATTTCTATTCTCAGATTCAGACGTCTGAATATATGGTTTCAGACGTCTGAATTGGTTCATTTGGAACCAGAAAGGAAATAGGCTAAAAAGTGCCTATTTCAGACGTCTGATTTCAAGGATTCAGACGTCTGAATTCAGTCTTTGGAAAATATTTATTTTCCAGATTCAGACGTCTGAATCATTGATTTCAAACGTCTGAATCTGCACTCTTTTTGCCTATTTGCCTATTCGCTTGAGAATTCCAATTTAAATCGATTCGTGATGATCCTATTTGTTGTTATCATTTATTATGCCTTTGATGACTCCTTTTTAGGGATTTTTGAATATCCATTTCGATGGATTCTTTATCGGTTTCTTTGGATTTTATTCACATCTTCGTGTGTGAATTTTATTGATTGATTGTTCCTACAATCTTCTTTGTGATTTGTCACTTTAAAAATATAAAGGTTTTCTATACTAGTAGTAAATATCAAAACTCTTTCTTCAAATGATTTCAACACTATTTTAGTACAAAGCTCGTTTTCTCAAACCGATTTCCAATCTATTATTATATACAAACCTTTACCTCACTCGTATGAGAAATCTAATTAAACGACTTAGTAAAACGAGTGGTATGAAACGTTTGCGTTTACTTTGTCAGTTAATTCTTGGACTTGTTCGATTGAAACTCTTGTGACAATTTTCCAGTGGAGATCTACAATTTGTTTGTAAATATTTAAGTTAAGCAAGTGGTTATGGGACATGAAGCTAAACTCATATATATACTAGCTTAGTGTAATTGACACTTCTCGTTGATCATGATGATCATCTTTTTGATTTAGACTAGCAATGTGCGATGTCTCTTTGTCTATGTGGAGGACTGTTCCTCATTTTATTGAGCTTCGTCTCATTTCTTACATGGGTCGTACCTATTTAGGTGCGTCGATGTTTGTTTACTTCGTGGAGCAATCGGCTCAATAAGTTGGGACATGGGGCGTATCTTTCTAGTTGTGTCGATGTTCGTCTATGCATGGGGCATGTCTTTCTAGGTGCGTCGATGTTCGACTTAGCATGGGGTGTATCTTTCTAGGTGCATCGATGTTAGACATTACATGGGGTGTATCTCTCTAGATGCATCGATGTTTATTTATGCACGGGATGTATCTTTCTAGGTGCATCGATGTTTATTTATGCATGGGGCGTATCTTTCTAGGTGCGTCGATGCTAGAGCATGGGGCGTATCTTTCTAGGTGCGTCGATGTTCGACTTAGCATGGGGTGTATCTTTCTAGGTGCATCGATGTTAGACATTACATAGGGTGTATCTCTCTAGGTGCATCGATGTTTATTTATGCATGGGATGTATCTTTCTAGGTGCATCGATGTTTACTTATGCATGAGGCGTATCTTTCTAGGTGCGTCGATGCTAGAGCATGGGACGTATCTTTCTAGGTGCGTCGATGTTCGACTTAGCATGGGGTGTATCTCTCTAGATGCATCGATGTTTATTTATGCATGGGATGTTTCTTTCTAGGTGCATCGATGTTTATTTATGCATGGGGCGTATCTTTCTAGGTGCGTCGATGCTAGAGCAAGGGGCGTATCTTTCTAGGTGCGTCGATGTTCGACTGTACATGGGGCGTGTCTTTCTAGGTGCGTCGATGTCCAGTTTGTGGGATTGGCCATCCTTTTCTTCTGATTTCTAGATTTCTTGTGTTGATTTCTGGAATTTATGTTTCACCACCTTTTTCGATTGGCATTGATATGTATGTCATTTATTGTGGCTTGGTGAATGAAATTAGGAGTATGACATTCCTTTTTATCTTTGAGGAGATCTTTGTGATATTGATTAATCTCTTATTGATTTTTCAATTATTTATTTATCACAGCTTGGCATTGTGATTATTATACGTTTAGTCATTTCTCTTATTCTATATCATGTTATCTGATATTTATAGCTAGACTGATCCGTTTATTATTTTCTTATTAAATAATACTCGGGTCAGACTGAGATTTTACAGGTGCTTCTGCTTGACTTCTCTCTTGGGATTGATTCCTCTGACTTTTGGTTAACTACTTAGATTAGTAGTTTATTTTGTTGTATACACTTGAGATGTGGACTCATAGTTGTATTCTTTTGTACAGCCCGTGTTGCTATTCTTTTGTATTATTGTGGATCTTTTTGACCACTACTCTGATATACACTTTCATGTGTTAGTCATATATTCATATCTTCTTCCGCCTTTGTGATATGAATTGCCTGTGACTGGTTTGTGTTATGTTTATTTCTATATTTGTTTCCGAAGGATTTATGTAGCCACTGTGTAGTAGCTTTGAGTTTGAATCGGTATGTCGGATTTCCTCTTGACAAAGAATGCATATTATACTATCTGACATATCGGTGCTCGCGCAAAGAAATTACACGGATGGTCGCTCCTCAGCAGCCTTATTCTCCGTGCTAGTTGACGGCATTACCCTGTGGTGTCCGTGGCTAGCGTGGGTATAGAGGTGGGGCGTCACATATCATTTCAACCCATAGTGTTTTCTAAACTACAGGGAACTTGCAGAGTGATAACAGAAAATACAATAAAATAACAGGCATATATCGTCAATAACAATATAATATAAACAACAGGATATGGTGTCATATCCCGCAGGTGAACAGTTACAGATAATAGCATATATAAGAAATTTAAATAACTACAGCAGCATATTTCAATTGTCGTTTCAATTGAAATCAAATTTAATGAATAAAAGAATTTTAATCGTGAGTGATTGCTCACCTTTCGAGGCTAGAGAATATAGAAGGAGACACAGATACGAACACTGATAC
This sequence comes from Allium cepa, assembly GCA_030765085.1. Taxonomy (NCBI): domain Eukaryota; kingdom Viridiplantae; phylum Streptophyta; class Magnoliopsida; order Asparagales; family Amaryllidaceae; genus Allium; species Allium cepa. The sequence goes on along the minus strand of CM060938.1, from coordinate 905,221,684 downwards.
AGGCATTGAAATTAAATTTCAAATCCAAGCAAAGCAATATTGGCACGAATTCAACGATCAAAGCTGATTGGCTCGAATTAATGACACAGATCAGATCAGAACTGCAACGATGAAGATAAATGGTATAAGCGAACTTTTATAACCACATATAACTATATATACACGTATGAAATTTATATTCTAAGTTCAAACACCACAAATTTAATTTACATGTTTTTCAAACATATAAATAAATAAATAAATCAAGCTTACATTTTTAAAAAAAAATATCAACATACACTTAAAATAATATATATATATATATATATATATACTAACACCTTTATACTAAACTTATATAACTAGTGTATATATATATTCTCAAACAGATAAAATAAATGTTTAAATATGAATACCTAAAAGAAAACTTTTTTATATATAACTATTTCTATATATATATTAAATTATATATATATATATAATTTAAATCCATCCATATTTTTACATTCAATAACATATTATATCCAACTTATATAAATTTCCAAATTATATATGTGTATTAAAATAATTTATAAAGTAGAGTATTTATAAAATAATATTAAATCCAAAATAGTATAAATATAATATTGTAACAAAATATATACAATCATCAACTAAATAAGTCAGTACCACATAGAAACCCATATGGTAACAAACCGCATAATATACATATATTAAAGTATTGTAACAACCTTGTATTTTGTGATTGTTTATAATTGTATATTTTAATTATTTTAATTGAATTTTGATTAAGAAAAAAAAACTTGTTTTTTTTTGAATGGTTAATTTTGTTACTATAAATATAAACTTTAGTTTGATATGAATTTTCATTCCAAAGCATGACTAAAAAGAACATTTTCCAAAAAGGTGAATTTTGGTCAAAATAGTCAAACTTTGACTTTTAATTTAAAATTTTAAAAGTTTGAAAATTTAAATTTTATCTTTTATTATGGAAGTACACAAAATTCTAAGAACACCACTTTTTGTTTCGTTGAAAACGGAGTTAAACTGCAAAAGATATGTACATTTCAATTTTGAGTATAAACTGTTTATTTAACAAATTTTATCTATTTTAAATTGTATAAATTACTTTTTCTTTGTTATATTTTACTTTAATATGTGATTTTATGTTATTTTATGTATATTTGGTCTTTTAATATTTTTTGAAATGATAATATAATTTTTCTAAAGTCTATTAAAATTGTTTTCAATTTATTAAGCTTAGTTTCTATTTTCTTTGCTATTTTTTAATTTAATTATATATATTTAAAATTTGTTTATTTATTTTATACATTCACTTTTATTTGCTGTGTTTATACTTTATTAATATTAATTTTATATGTATTTTGATTAAAAATAGGTTTTCCAAAGATTATTTGGGTTGTTCCAATTTATTTAGCCTAGTTTCACATATATGGATATTTTCTTTATATAAATTATATAATTTAAAATGTATGTATTTATTTCTCTTATTTACATTTTTTCTGAGATTATTTATCTATTCTATCAGGCTTTTTATTTATTTACAAAACAGAAAAGAAATTTGAAAGGCCTTAAACTTTCCTTCTTCCTAAGGCCCTTTTTTTTCTAACCCTTCTACTTTTTAACCTAACTTTTCATTCAACTGACCACATCTCCTCATTTCTTCAGCCGGCACTTTTTTTTCCTCTCACTCACGAATTTTCAAAGCTCCAAACCCTAAAAATCATGGCCTCCATCTTGAAGAAAAAAATTTAGGTAAATCCCTCTCTTCTCTCTACTTTTTCTTACTTTTCCTATGCAATTTTGCCTTGCCTTCTCCTTGATTAAGATCGGCCTCTTCCCCTATTCCATGGCCACCACCTCCTTCCATCTCTTCCCAACCATCACCACTATCTACCCCATCAGATCTGACCATGGCCGAACCCCTTTTGATGGTCAAACCCCTCAAACTTCAACCTAGATGCCTAGATCCATGCTTATTTGACCTCTACATGCTCATCCACTTCAACCACCGCCCAAACCACCTCCATAGCCGCCACCACTCCTCAGACCCGACGACAACACACCCCTCCTCACCTCTTTCCAGTCATGATGCATCACAGGCCGAGCCCAATCCCCATAGCCGAGCCCTTGTTTCGACAAAAAACCACCTAGTTGCCTTCAAAACCACATCACCTCCTCATGTACAAACTCCACCTTGTCTTGCCTTGAACCCGAGCTATGTTAGCCCAAACCTGACCTAAAAATTGACCACATCTGAACCACATCAGACTCCAAAGCCATACCAAACAATAGAGAAGGCAAAGCAAAAGACTGCGTAGTCGTATCTCCTTTTATTTCAATGTTATTACATTTTAAAGGCGTATTGAATTTTGTTGTTTTGATTGTTTGTTTTGGGTTGTACACAAGAGCTGTAGATTGGATTTGCTCTGCACTCATGTCCGTAGTCTTGTCATTGTGCTTTTGTTTCCATTTTGTCATTGGTTTTGATATCTCCAACACAAAGAGGTGAGTTATTCTCACCAGACAATATGTACATATATAACTAGTAAATTGACCCCTTTTGAATCTGTAAAATGCATTATCATGTTACACCTGCTATATTATTATTTTATGATGTTCACCCATGCTTAAACACCTGTTATAACATCTGTTACTGTTATATTATGTTGTTCTACTATTTTTATCAGTTTATCACACTGCAAGTTCCCTTTAGATTAGAAATCACTATGGGTTGAAACGATACATACCCGAACGGACTTTAGAATAAGGGAAAATTGTTGTGGCCTGAAATGATAGGCCTGAATGATTTTCAATTTATTTCATTTACTTGGGACTACGGGTTTGAAATGATAAAACCCGGATTTTCTTTGTAAATTACGGGTTGAAATGATATATTACCCGTATCACTTTTCCTAGTGTAGAAAATTATATACAGACCCGTAGTTATTATATGTTTTTCAAAAAAAATTAAAATTATTTTGGAAATGTAAATATTAAAATATTTTGATTTAAATCTAATTAAAAAGGATTTTTGTAAAATATTATTGATTTTCTTAATAGTTGTAAGAGAAATGAATTAATGAAAAAGTTAGAAAATTTTGAATGTAAGTTATTTTGGAAATTTGATTTAAGTATAATTGGAAATTAAATTGAATATGAAATTATGATAAATTTATGATAATTTGAATTTAAACGAATTCAAAGTGATTTTATATCATATTAATGATTTTTAATAAAGTTGAAATGTAACAACCCGCATATTTATCGATTATATATTTAAATATTTTATTTAAATATTTCACCGTTCATTTGATTTTGGTCCGAAAAGCTACTTTGTGCAAACAGTCGAATTGGGACTCGAGACCACCCCCATTGAGCTCAAAATGACGTTTGCGACCTTTTTGAGTGTAAGCTTCGATATGTTTGGAGAAAGTTGATTTTTGCCACTTTTTACTTAGGGCTTTGGTTTGGGCTGAGCCCAATAACCCCACTTATGTATTCAGTCCCAACCCTCTCCCCTTCATTTACTTCATTCCCCATTTCCTAATACTCAAGCTTTCATAACAATGGAGGAGTGGAAGAGGAAACTAAAACTCGAAGCCCTAGTCTTCATTAGCAAATCCATCTTCTAACTCCAAACTCAAGAGAACCCATTGGTAAGCATCTCCTTCTTCTTCTCCAACCCATTCTCTCTTTGATTTCTGAAATTTACTAAAACTAAATTTAGGAATGTTCTTCTTTTGAGTTGAGAATCAAGCTTCTTGAGTTGGATTTGAAGTGTGGTTGATTCCCCCTTTGCTTTCAAGCTTCTTCTTCAATCGTTTGGGTTCAAAGGTGAGATTTTTAATCTCACATCTATGCTTATAATTCTCTTCGATTGTTAGGAATGAATTCCTAACACTTATTCCTGTGCATTTGCTTTTGGGTTGGATTGATTTGGTGAATATTCCAATTTTTAGTGTTTTGAGTTCAATTCTTTAAAAATCATAACTTTGATGTTTGAACATGTTTTTGGTGATGCATCGAGGAGCATATAGGGCCGGGTAGTCGATTGGCATAAACCCTTAGCGTCGTTGCTCGTGCGATTGCAAATTGATCGAGATTTGCACCTCATTTGAAATAGGGCATGGGAGTGCCAGCAACAGGTTTGGCCGACCGAGCCCCTTGGCCGGCCAACCGACCTGTAGAACGGGCACTTCCTGCCTCTGTTTGGAATTGCAGGCTATAGGGCTCGGTCGACCGAACTCAGGGTCCGGTCGACCGACCTGCTACCCCGTGCACTTCTGTTTTTGGTTCGGTCAACCGACTCAGGGTGTCCGGTCGACCGACCTGCTCCTATTTGCCAACTATGCCTATTTTGCCTAGTTGTTTGAATTCCCAACTTTAATCGATTCGTGTTGTTCCCCTTTTGTTGTTATCATTTATCATCGACTTTGATGACCTTTTCTTTGGGAATTTTAGATATATCCACTTTGATGGATTTGATATCGATTTCTTTGGATTTTATTCACGTCTTCGAATGTGAATTTTATGCCCGATTGTTTCTACAATCACTTTTATGATTTGTCACTTTAAAATATAAAGGTTTTCTATACTAGTAGTAAATATCAAAACTCTTTCTTCAAAAGATTTCAACACTATTTTATTACAAAGCTTGTTTTCTCAAACCGATTTCCAATCTATTAGTATATACAAACCTTTACCTCATTCGGATGAGAAATCTAATTAAACGACTTAGTAAAACAAGTGGTATGAAACGCTTGCGTTTACTTCGTCGGTTAATTCTTGGACTTGTTCGATTGAATCTCTTGTGACAATTTTCTAGTGGAGATCTACAATTTGTTCGCAAATATTTAAGTTAAGCTAGTGGTTATGGGACATGATGCTAAACTCATATATTTACTAGCTTATTGTAATTGACACTTCTTGATAATCGATGATGGTCATTTTATGGTTTAGACTAGCAATGTGCGATGTCTCTTTGTCCACGTGGAGGACTGTTCCTCATTTTATTGAGCTTCGTCTCATTTCTTCGTGGGCTAGCGACCCATGTACTTTTAATATGTTTCGATTCGTTGGATGTACCGTTTGTACTACATCAATGTCTCTGCTTTCGATTCATTGGACGTACCGTGTGTACTACATCGATGTTTTGAATTGTTCGTGTTTTGATTCATTGGACGTACCGTGTGTACTACATCGATGTTTCGAATTGTTTGTGTTTTGATTCATTGGATGTACCGTTTGTACTACATCAATGTCTTTGCTTTCGATTCATTGGATGTACCGTTTGTACTACATCAATGTCTTTGATTCATTGGATGTACCGTTTGTACTACATCAATGTCTTTGATTTGATTCATTGGATGTACCGTTTGTACTACATCAATGTCTTAATTTTTGGATTCACTGGATGTACCGTTTGTACTACATCAGTGTCTTTGATTCATTGGATGTACCGTTTGTACTACATCAATGTCTTTGCTATTTGATTCATTGGACGTACCGTTTGTACTACATCAATTTCTTGGCCATCCTTTTCTTGTGATTTCTGGATTTCTAATTATTGATTTCTGGAATTTGTGTTTCACCACCTTTTTCAGTTGGCATTGATATGTATGTCATTTATTGTGGCTTGGTGAATTAAATAAAGAATATGACATTCTTTTTGATGCTATGAGATTCTTGAGATTTTGTATGACTTTCGTGATTCTCTAATGTATACTAGTCGTAGTATGACATTTTTAGTTATCATACGTTTTAATATTATATCTCTTTTTATATCTCATTTTATCTGATAATTATAGCTAGACTGATCCGTTTATTATTTTCTTCTTAAATAATACTTGGGTCAGACTGAGATTTTACAGGTGTTTCCTCTTGACTTCCTATCTGGAACCATCATCTGAACTTTTGCCTACCTACTTAGATTAGTAGTTCATTTTGTTATATACATTTGAGATACAGACTCTATGATGTATACTTATTCTTTTGTGTTGCACTTGTAACTATTCCTTTGTGTTATTGTGGATCTTTCAGACCACTACTCTGATATACACTTTTATGTGTAATATTCATATCTATTTCCGCCTTTGTGATATGAACTGTCTGTGACTGATTTGTGTTATGTTTATTTCTATATTTGTTTCCGAAGATTTTATATAGCCACTGTGTGATAGCTTTGAGTTTGTATCTGTATGTCGGATTTCCTCTTGAGATTAAAAGTTATATTTTTACTATCTGACATATCGGTGCTCGCACAAAGAAATTACACGAATGGTCGCTCCTCAACAGCCTTATTCTCCGTGCTAGTTGACAGCATTACTCCGTAGTGTTCTTGGCTAGCGTGGGTATAGAGGTGGGGCATCACATGAAATGTGAAATGAATGAATATTTAAGTTGAAATTTTGAAATATAACTAAAATTGAAAATTTATGAAATTGACTTAAAAGTGAATTTTTAGTTAAGTAAATAAAAATAAAACAAAGTTATATTTGAGGATTTGAACTTAAGTGTTAAGTTGAAATTTAATGTAATGAATTTTAAATTGAATATTGCAATTTAATAAGTGAATTATTATTAAATCTTGATTTTTGAATGGAAATTTAACTTTATAAAATCATGAACTTGAGGGAAATTAAATGATGTTTCTAAATGTGAAAATGTATGATTTTATAAGTTAAAAATGTTTCAAATAAAATTATAATTGGTTGAGAAATTATATTGAATATTTGAAGTTAATTAACTGCATTTTTGAAATGCAATTAATTACAATGTAAATGATATTACAACATTTATAAATACTGTAGTTGATGATAATGAACTAAAAAGCTAAATTGAATTAAAAGCTATTATAGCAATTTTTGTAAGTGCTATATTTTTTGAATTTAACTAAGTTTATTTGAAACTTAAATAAACCCTATTACAACATTTTAAAATGCTGTCTTTTGTTAAATTGAACTGTTTTGAATGTAACTTTCCGTAGTGCTTTCTAAATACTGCGAAAAATGAATTTTCACTGTTTTGATAAACTTAAGTGAATAAATGAACTTTGGAAGTTGAAAATTTTGGAAATTTAATAATTTAATTATTAAACATAATAACTTCATTGTAATGATTAAAGATGATTTTTGGAATATAAACTGTTTTGAAATATGAATTGAAATGGTATTTTAAATTGAATAAAATGAATGATGATTTGAAATGGATGTGGTTTTGAAAAGATGTGATATTTTGATATATTAAATGATTGAAATGTGGTTTCGAAAAGATGTGATATTTTGATATATTAAAATGATTTGAAATATGGTTTTGAAAGGATATGATATTTTGATATATTAAAATGATTTGAAACGAAGTTTTGAAAGGTATGATATTTTGATATTAAATGATTTGAAAAATGGAGTTTTGAAAGATATGACATTTTGATACTAAAATGATTTGAAACGAAGTTTTGAAAGGTATGATATTTTGATATTAAATTATTTGAAAAATGGAGTTTTGAAAGATATGACATTTTGATATTAAAATGATTTGAAAAGAAGTTCTGAAAGATATGATATTTTGGAAATGAAGCTTTGGAAGGTTATGATATTTTGGTGTGTTAAAATGATTTGAAAGGAAGTTTTTAAAGGATATGATATTTTAATATATTGGAATGGTTAGAAATGACTTGATATTTATTTTGATAAATATTTGAATTGAAATATATGGTATGATGATATACTGAAATGGTTTGGAAATGATTTAATCGTTATTTTGATAAAGATTTGGGTTGAAATGATATTTTATTTTGAAGTATAATATTGTTTAAGTTATAACTATAGGTTGTAATAACGACTGGTTGTTAAAGAGACCGGGATCGGATATTGTCTTATAGCCGGCCAATACCGAAAACCACTTTAACAACTGTGTACGCGGTGGAGGTTCCAGAATGAAGTAGGATGGTGGCGACGTTCTCGAGGTATATTACGTGGACCCAACTCCCGTGAGTTGGCATAAATGACTAAAACAGGAGCTATACCGGGCTACACAAAGGGCCGCACCCTTTCATCGAGCATGCTCCATCGGAAACCATTCTATTACTTTTGTGATTCTATATGTGGCACCACTTTGATTCGGGGGTATTGTTCGAGGTGGGCGGAAGCTGCTGGCTTGCCGTCACCACCGGTCCGGGAGTTTAAACGGTGTATCCACCTTGGCATTGCCTCGCGTGCCGTGTCATCTCCTTATATCGAGCCCCACTACGATTTTGGTTTTAAAGATCCGACCGCGTTAAGTTTCACCATCCCCTTAACGCTATCTTCTATATGATTATACTTTACTGATTAGACACTACTGTATATAGCACATATTACTACATAGTAAATAGTTTAACGGATCCTTAGAGGATGGGCGGTCCCAAGCATCTTCTAAGTTACTTGTACCTTTACTACAGTTCACTTGAGTTGGTTTACAATGTATAAGTATGTATGTCCTGACTCGAGCGTTTGTATTTTTATTTATGCTCGGGTCAGCCTGAGTTATTCACAGATTTGGATTCCGCTTTCTGGAGATTGGAATCGCTGGAGATATCTGCTTATCTAGTTTTATCTATTCCAGTTCTGTTGTTCTATTCAGCTTGTACTTGGTTGTCATCTTGAGAACTCTGTTGTACTTTATTTTCTTCTGTTGTATTTTATTCAACTCTGATATTTTTATATAGTAGCTTCATGAACTACTATTTCTTTTACTTCCGCTGCATTTTAAATACTCTGTGTTAACCCTTAATTCTCTACGACCTAAGAAATGTACGACCCAAGATGGTACGATTTAAGATTTGCGCGACTTAAGGCCTCTACGACTCAAGAAGCCTACGACTTAAGGGGTCTACGACTTAAGGCCTCTCCGACTCAACAAGCTAACAAGTTAAGACTTAAGGCGACTTAGAGGAGTGGAGCGACTCAAGGGATTAACGGCGTATGGGATAGATCGACTCAAGTTCGCTAACGACTCAACGACCCAAGGAGAGATTGTACGAGTTAAGGAACCTTACGAGTTACAGAACCTTACGACTTAAGGAACCTTACGAGTTATAGAACCTTACGAGTTACAGAACCTTACGACTTAAGGAACCTTACGACTTATAGAACCTTACGAGTTAAGGAACCTTACGACTTAAAGAATCTTACGGGTTAAGGAAGGCTTGCGAGTTAAGACATTAACGACCTGAGGAATGTCGCGACCTATGGAAGTCTACGACCTAAGAGGTATGCGGCATAAAGGTGATACGACCTAAGGCTTCAGAGACAAATTCAATACCGAGCTATAATGAGATAACTCGTTGACGACACACGACTTATGATGAGTCGTGTACGACTCATACTAACATCAAGGAAGGTTGCACTGGTTAACTCATGAACGGCTCAGGACTTGTGTGATTCATTCTAAATGGGAGCCTAGCTTTGGACCAAGGATGAACTAACCCGGTAGGTCGGCCACGACCTACTATGAGTCGTGAACGGGTTATGACTCGGTATGAGTCGTGTACGAGTCATGACCTAATTCCGAGAAATGCCTATAAATACACGACCACCTCCAACATTCAAAGGACCTTTTCGGCACATTCTCTTCATACACCGTTACCCTGCTGCATTGAGAACTCCATCAACACTTAGAGCCTTCAAGATTCGAAGAATACTTCAAAGAACTTCACGAAGAAATCATACATCTTCAACATGGGTTTAAGGACTTTAATCAACATTGAAATTTAAGCTACTTGTTCCAAATCATTTGTAACTCGAAGTGTGTTGTATTTGAGAAGAATTGTATCAACTTGTAGCGAGATTATTAATAAAAGTACTTAAAGTGGACGTAGGCTATACCCTTAAGCCAAACCACTATAAAATCGTTGTTGTTTGTTGCTTTTCTGTTGTTATCTGCTTATAATCTGTTCCCGAGTCATCTGGTGGTGCTTTCACAACTACACTTAACACACCGGGGTGTTAGCATTCAAATTTAAGCGTTAACATTTTTGGTGCTTTCACTGAGAATTGAACTCAGGAAAATTGTCATCATTGCTTCGCAAAGATTTGTAGAGAGAATTTCCTTGAGAACCAGAAGTCTATCTGAGATTATGGCTCCTGGAACGAAGAGTAGATCTGTCAGATCTGGGAATGTTCAAGAGGGGACCTCCGCTTCCCCTATACCTAATCAACCCACTCCGTCTGTCGGAGTTACGAAAGCGGAGTTGGATGCTGTGATCCTAGGGCTGAACCAACAGATAAACGCCCAGAATGCACAATTAGAGGCTCAAAGTGCCTAGAATGCTCTGATTCTGAATAAGTTGAACGATTTACTTGGGGCAAACAATCAACCGGCTGGTAATGAAAGGAACTACGTTGGCAACATTCATGATACTGATGAAAGGAATGCTCCTGAAAGGGCTGCTAGTCCCTTTGAGCAAACACTTCCTGAGGTAGGTGGTTCTAGAACTCGACATGATGAGGAGTATCTTTCTGGAATGGTCCGGCAAATCATGAAAGAAAGTATGCAAAGGGTTGAAGATGAGAAAGAATGGGGTTTCGCCCCAAGTAAGACTCCATTTACTGAGAAAATTTTAAAGGCGGAATTTCCAAGGAAGTTTGTCCCTCCAACTATCCCAGCTTACAAAGGGACAAGTGATCCGAATGAATTCTTTTATAAATATGATTGGCACATGACAGGTGCCAGAGCCTCTGACGAGATAAAGTGCCGATATTTTCCCGTATACCTTGAAGGTGTGGCTCTACTGTGGTTCACCAAGCTGCCGGTCAGATCTATTGATCAGTTTTCAGACTTAACCCGGAAATTCAAGGAGCAGTTCAGACTATATGCTTCAAAGGCCAAGGACATCATGTCGCTGTCGAGTTTAGAACAGAATCCTGGTGAATCTATCAGATCTTTCTTAAATCGCTTTAATATAGCGCTGGCTGAGGTGGATAATGCTGAACCGCGAATGATATTGACTTATCTGATGAGGGCTATTGATAAGTCGAGTGAATTTGGGAAATGGTTAAACATGAAGGAGCCAACCTCCCTCGAAAAGTTCTACAAAAAAGCAGATGAATTCATACGCTTGGAAAGCCGTCCTTTACCAGTAAAGGCAGTGTTGGAGAAAGCTGAAGATAACACTGTCGCTCCACGCAAGAATGAATCGGTGGGGCAAAAAAGGGAGAATAATAATGGGAAGAAACAGGGTAATTTGAAGAAGCCTCGATCCTTCAAGCCATCAGAGTATACTCCTTTATCAGACACGCCTGAACATATCTACCTGGCCACTAAAGATTCTATTGATTTTCCTAAACCTATCCCTCTAAGGACCGAAAAAAAGGCTATTCAGAGTGGAAAGTTCTATCGTTTCCATAATCAACCCGGTCATGAAACCGATGAATGCCGTCAGTTGAAAAATCTAATTGAAGAATTGTTAAGGGAAAATAAACTACAGCAATTTGTGAAAAAGAATAGCAACAACCCTGCCTCATCTAGTCAGGGGCAACAGCCTCTTGACCATCAGCCTAGGACAGGTGAGATGGCTGCAGGGCATGAATCTGGAAGGCCCATCATCAATGTTATTACAGGAGGGCCTCACCCAGCTGGCAAGAGTTGGGGTGAGATGGAAAGGTATAACCGAGCTTTGAAATATGTGCCGACCGAAGAAGATGTCTTTGTTTTGGAAGACACTACACCCCTAAAGCAACAGAAAACTTCCAATGATGACATTGTTTTCAGAACTAGAGATTCCACAGGTGTTGAAGCTCCCACCTTAGATCCTTTAGTCATCTCAGCTGGTATCGGACCGGCCATTGTCAGAAGGGTTCTCATTGATTATGGTGCATCCTGCAATATCCTCTTCAAGAAAACATTTGACCAAATGAAGATCCCTATGGTTGATGTACAAGCCTCATCATAGAAAATCGTTGGCTTCACTGAGGAGCCAAAGCAACCGATAGGAACCATTGATTTGTTTGTAGAATTTGGAGAGGGAGAAAGGAAAGTGGTCCGCAAGCAAACTTTTGTGATTGTCGATGAATTTTCTGCTTATAATGCTTTCCTTGGTCGTCCATCATTGGCAGCATTCAAAACTGTTCTTGCCCCGTGGTGCCTCACTATTAAATTCCCCACAGACAATGGAGTAGGAGTCATAAAAGGGGATCAAAACGCTGCACGGGAGTGTTATCTGACAGAGCTGCGAGAGGCAAGGAAAAGAGAAATGGGGAAGGGTGCGGCAACCCCAGTCCGCATCAAAGAACCAGCCTTGTAGCAATTACGGGGCGGACCCTGCACTGGCGAGCATAGCGGGGCACGAAAAGACATGGATCCTAGAAAAGCCAGTGCAGGGGAGAATAGGGTAGCACCGGTGGAAACGACAGTACCGATACCTGTTGACCCAAAGGACCCAAACAAGGTGTTGAATGTGGGTTCACAGCTTAATGCGTCAATTCAGAATGTCTTGATATCTTTTCTGAAAGCAAATCTGGATGTCTTCGCTTGGACTCATGCCGATATGTGCGGAATATCCCCTGAGATTGCAGTACATGCCCTAAATATTGATCCAAAGTTTACGCCTGTGAAACAGAAAAGAAGAACCCAAGGCCCAGAAAGGTCAGCAGCATTAAAAGAAGAAGTTGATCGACTTATGGAAAATAACTTCATCAAAGAATCTACCTACCCGAATTGGGTTTCAAATCCTGTGCTGGTAAAGAAAGCTAATGGAAAATGGAGAGTGTGCATTGATTTTTCTGTTCTAAACAAGGCTTGTCCCAAAGATTGCTTCCCATTACCCAGGATCGATCAACTAGTAGATGGAACCGCGGGACATGAATTGTTATCTTTCATGGATGCCTACTCCGGATATAACCAGATCATGATGCACGAGCCAGATCAGGAGGATACGAGCTTTATCACCGATGTTGGTCTTTATTGCTACAGGGTTATGCCCTTCGGTTTAAAAAACGCAGGGGCAACCTACCAAAGACTTGTCAATGCTATGTTCAAACCACAATTGGGCAAGACTATGGAAGTTTACGTCGATGACATGTTAGTAAAGTCTAAGAAAGCAATGGATCACATTGAACACTTAGCAGAAATGTTCGCAGTCCTCCGGAAATACAGAATGAAGCTCAACCCTTTAAAATGCTCGTTTGGGGTCGAATCCGGAAAGTTCTTGGGTTTCATCGTCAGTGCTAGGGGCATTGAGGCTAGTCCAGCTCAAATTACCGCTTTAAAAGAGGTCAAGGCTCCTAGAACAAAGAAAGAATTGCAAAGCCTCAACGGAAAAGTCGCTGCCTTGAGTCGGTTCATTTCCAAGGCTACTGATAAATGCATCCCATTCTTTGACGCACTGAAGAATGGAAAGAAGAACTTTGAATGGACTCCTGAATGCCAAAAAGCCTTTGATGAGTTGATCCGTCATATGGAAACGCCTCTAATACTTTCTAGGCCCGACAATGGTGAGGATCTTCTTATATACTTGGCAGTATCATCTCATGCTCTAAGTGCAGCGCTGATACGGGAAGACAAAAGGATTCAATATCCAGTTTACTATATCAGCAAAAGACTCACTGGGGCAGAGCTGAATTACTCCAAGTTGGAAAAACTCGCCTATTGTCTATTGGTGGCATCAAGGAAGTTGAGGCAATACTTTCAAGCTCATCCTATAAGAGTCCTCACTGATCAACCCCTAAAGCAAGTCCTGTTTCGCCCTGAAACTTCGGGCCGTCTTCTAAAGTGGAACATTGAACTCAGTCAATATGACATCACTTATCACCCCCGAAAGGCAATCAACGGACAAGCTTTAGCAGATTTCATTGCAGAATTCACAGAAAAGGGTAATGATGAGGAAGAAGCGATCAATGATTCCCCAATCCAGTGGAAGTTATATGTTGATGGCGCGAGAAATGACTACTGTTCTGGAGCCGGAGTGGTGCTTGAAACTCCTGAAGGTCGGTCATTATGTTATGCGCTAAGATTGGAATTTCCTTCAACAAACAATGAAACGGAATATGAAGCTCTTATCGCAGGTCTGAAAATCGCTAAAGAACTAAAAATCCGAGCGTTACAGATCTTCAGTGATTCTCAGCTTATTGTATGCCAAGTAAAGAAGGAGTTTCAAACAAAAGGGGGAAACCTGCCTGCCTACTTGTCAAAAGCTTGGGAACTTCTATGTGAGCTCGATCATTATTCAATAAGCCATATTCCCCGAGAAGAGAATATGAAGGCAGATTCCCTCGCGAAATATTCAAGTTCCGGTGAAGCTCAACTATTGGGATTAGTCCCTGTAGAGGTCCTGTCAGCCCCGAGTACAGATGAGATGGATGTAGATTGGATTATGAATGTATCTCAAGAGCAAGAATCATGGATGACTCCAATATTGGACTACCTGCTCAGAGGTTCTCTGCCAGAAAATTCAAGAGAGAGACAGAAGATATTAAGGAAAGCCTCTCGCTATGTAATTCAGGATGGCAGATTATACAAACGGGGATTTTCAATGCCATTACTTCGATGTGTATCCAAGGAAGAGTCCAAAACAATCCTAGCCGAGGTACATGGAGGAGAATGTGGTGATCATTCAGGTGGCCAAACATTAGCAAAGAAAATTCTCCGATACGGATATTTTTGGCCAGAAATTAATCAAGATGCTGCAAATTACTCTCGAAAATGTGACAGGTGCCAGATATTTGCCAAAATTCCTAGAGCTCCTTCTACTGAACTCACACAGATGGTCAGTCCATGGCCGTTTGCAATTTGGGGAATGGATCTCATTTGGCCGCTACCGACTGCCAAATCAGGGATTAAATATGCTATTGTTGCAGTTGACTATTTTACTAAATGGGCTGAAGCTGAACCATTGGCTACTATTACCTCTAAGAAGATGATAAGTTTTTTGACGAAGAATATCATTTGCAGGTATGGTGTGCCTCAGAAAATAATCACAGACAATGGTACTCAGTTTGAAAGCGAGGAATTCCAGGATTTTTGCAAGCGATTCAAAATCCAGAAAAGCTTTTCAGCAGTAGCTCATCCGCAGGCAAACGGGCAAGTGGAAGCAGTAACAAGATCATCAAATCAACCATCAAGAAGCAACTTGAAAGAGCAAAAGGTGGTTGGGTCGATAAGCTACCACTTGCACTATGGGCATACAGAACCACACACAAAACTGCGACTCGGCATACTCCTTTTTCATTAGCATACGGATCGGAAGCAATGATCCCGGTAGAAACAGAGGTTCCTTCACACAGAAGAATCCATTTCAATCAAGCAGAAAATGAAAAGCTACAGCTTGAAGCTCTAGATCTCCTTGATGAAAAAAGAGATGAGGCTAATCTCAGAATGGCAGCTCATCAGCAAAGGATAGCCAGACATTTCAATTCCAAAGTTCGTCAACGCAGCTTTGAAATTGGAGATTTAGTCCTGAAGAGAATTATGACAGCAACCGGTGTGTTTGGGCCAAATTGGGAAGGACCATATGTGATGGGTCAGAAGCTTCTTGACGGCACATTCAAACTCACTACTGTTGAAGGAGATCAAATTCCAAGGGCATGGAACAGCAATCACTTGCATCCATACTTTACTTGAAAACTTTGTTGAAATATTGTAAAAAGAGTTATGAATGTATGATTCTTGTAATTGAAAGTTGTTGTAAAATTGATGAAAGAAGATAATGAAAGAATATAAAGTGGATGTAGGCCCAAATTTCTGGCCGAACCACTATAAATCTTGTGTTCCTTATTATTATTACATGTTTGCTTTATTTTCGATATAAAAAGTACATAGAATGTATTGCTGAAATGTCGATTTAAATTTTTGCAGACAATGGAAATAAAACTTGCGCATAATAAGACTGGGAGATTCTCACCATCATCCAACAAACAAATTCCAAGTCACAAAAGCCCCTAATTCAAATCCTAGATAGGAAACGCTTCAATTGAATGGGCGATAGGTTCGCTGGGAACGGACCCTTGCTATCAAATTTGAGTTCGTTTGAACAAACGAGCGTCCAATTAAGAAGCTTATGTCCGTTCTCACGAACCTGCTTAACAATGAAGTGCACTTCCTTGGATTAAACAAACTATTTGTGAGAAAAGGGAATGTGAGCTTGAAAACCAAAAAAAAAAAAAACAGAGGATCACTGAAAAGGCATAAGCAAGTGGACAAGGAAGCAACTGAAGCTATCATCGGCAACATAAGACCTCTTTGGAGGCACAACTCTTCGGAGGATAAAGACCTCTAATGGGACATATGCCATAAAAAAGAAAGTTCTCTACTCTACAAAAAAGATTGGAGGAGTCATGACCCTCCAACCATGAGAGAGTAACTTCCAGGCGATGAAAACCCGCTATGAGGCACATTTCACCAGGAGTCGAAGTAGTTACTCTTCGGAGTTTCGCTTCACCAAAGTTGAAATGCAAACAAAATAAAGACCTCTTCGGAGGCACATTTCACCAGGAGTCGGAGTAGTTACTCTTCGGAGTTTCACTTCACCAAAGTTGAAATGCAAACAAAATAAAGACCTCTTCGGAGGCATATTTCACCAGGAGTTGAAGTGTAACGGCCGCTCTTCGGAATTTCACTTCACCAGAGTTGAAAGACAAACAAAATAAAAACCTCTTCGGAGGCACAATCAAGAAGAAAGACCTCTTCGGAAGCCCACGTTTCACCGAGATTGAAATAAAACTTCCAAGTGTTGAAACGTGAAAAGGCTTTCTTCAAAGGCGCAACTCTTTGGAGGTACACGTTTCACCGAGATTGAAATAAAACTTCCAAGTGTTGAAACGTGAAAAATCCCTCCTCAGAGGTATAACTTTCCAAAAAAAAAAAAAATCCTCATCAGGAGCGTACTTTAACTTCCAAAGGAAGAGTAACTTACCTATTCTGGAAAATCTTCCATTAAAAAAGAAGAAGGAAGGTTAAAGCACCCTCCAGAGGTCCGCTTTACCACATAGAAGAATTCACTTGGTAAAATATGCGCATAAAAAAGAGGTGATTTCTTCGAAGGACAAAGCGTAAAAACTTGTATGAAGGGAGTTGTACTCTACCAAAATACTTCTTCAAGAATGGAATATTCTTTAGAAAAATAAGAGTACAAGTCCCCTCGAAGTATAAAATATTGCAGCAAGCCTATGGAATGGGGGCAATATGGTATGATTGCATACAATATGGTATAGCCAAATCAGCAAAGGGTAACGCTCAAGTAACATACCATAAGCTCGCTGCAATATCATGAAAATAAACTTATGCAAAAATGAATAATAAATGCATTCTCAAGTCCAAACAGGAATTTGTACAAATAAAGGATTGTTTTATTCAAATTGCTTTGCATATACAGGTTTCAAAATAAAGAGGAAAAAGCAGGGGCCGATACCCGCACAATTCTCGACCAATACATGCAAAAGACAAAAAGCCAAAGTCTTCATTTCTTCCTACTACCCTTGGATCCTTTGCCCGGTCGAATGATTAACTTTTCTGGTCGGTCTTTAGGCATAAGGGAAGGAGAAAACTGAGGGGCAGCTGGTCCAACTTCTGGTTCCTCCTCGGTAGCAGCAATAATTTTCTTCCCCCTTCTCTTTGACGTTCCATGCTTCTTTCTCCTCTTCGAGGAAGACTCGCTCCCTGGAGTAGCAAGAGCAGACAAGATTATGTCATCAAAGGAGTCCGCTCCGGAGAAATCTCGCATCCCTCGAGTCCTTCGCCTTTCTGCTCTTGTGAAGCGGTAGGATCATCTAAGCCATGGAGAGCCTCTATTTGCTCCTCCTGTGATCCAGGCTGTGAAGCAGAAGGAGGAGTCGCCTGAAGAGATGAAGGAGGGATAACCAGAGGAGGTACTTTCTCTACAGAAGGAAAGAGGTTAAAGTCAGAAAAAAGAGGAGGTAAAGGTTCGTCAAGGTCCAGGAAGTAGTCAAGAAGCCCATTGAACCCATAGGAAACAAGTGAGCAGTCTACTTGGGTGAGGTTCATAGTAGCAAGATTAACAGTAGAGTTACCTGGAGAAGTTGATTTCCTGACATCGACTTCATAAGCCTGCACGTCAGCGCTCTCGTCACCTTCGTCTCCACCCTGTATGTTTGTAATCTCGGTGGTAACCTTGGTAGGAGATGCAGAATGGGAGCTGGAACCAATGATGTTGACCTCAGACGAAGAAGGAGGCTGGACTGGAGCAGTTGAAGTAGTTCCTCCAACTTGGCCCCCTTCTGTCGCTTCGGTTCTTAGTTTGGCAAGTTGCTCCTTTCCTTTGGCGAGAGCAGCACGAGCGTCATCATCCAAGTAGTGCTTTTCAAGGGCCGATTCGTCATAACCAGCACCCTCAGCACCAAGCATTTCAAGTGCGGCCTCCCACACTTCAGCTAGAGTAATCTCGTATTTGGGGCCAAGAAAAGCAAGACTCCCGCGCCCCAAGACGCTATGCAAATAGAAATAAAACAGAGTTGAGCTGATGTTGTTCTTTGTCGCCTCGTGGGATTCTTCAGTTGCAATTCTACCAGCGACAGCCTCGTCACGCTGAAGTTTAAGCATTTGAATTTCCGCTTCTAGGGAGTTGTTTTTCTTCTGGAGCTCTGCAACATCAGCAATGTAGTCCTCGCTAATTCTTTTTTGCGCCTCAAGCCTGTCTTCGGCATCCCTTTGGCCGGCATGAGCATCTCTTACTTGTTTCAGGAGCACCTCTTCTTTTTGAGAATATGAAGTAGAGGAAGCAGCAAGCTCATGTTTCAATTTCTCAACTTTTGCTTCGAGCTCCTCATTGTAAGAAGCAATGCTCCTCATTTCAAGGTCATGTTGCTCAAGGACTTTTTGCCATTCAGCCTTATCATTTTCCATGGTGAGCATGGCCTCTATGTTGGCGCGATTAACTCTTTGGAGCTCATCAACAAGTTTCTGCCAATTCGACATCCTCTCAATGTCAAGCTTGACAGCGTCGAGATTTCGCAACATGGCGGGCTTGTCGATAGGAACTAGGTCAAGGTCGAACCTCACACCCTTTAAGCACCACTGTGGAAAACGGCTTTGTAAAGTGGCCGGGCCCGGTCCAACTTGAAATTTGGGCCTGCTAATGATTGTTTGGATGTCCGTCTTCCCGAGAGCAGGAGAGTCGGAAGGAATGTCAAGAGAGGCAGGGGCAGTAGCCCTTTCAGGAGTAATGGAAGTACGTTTCTCACCATGGCGGGCTCGTTTGCCCGAATCTTCGACTAGATGACCTTTTCCTCGGTCATCGTGAGATTTCCTTTTGTGAGGGTCGTCACCTCTCTGCAAAGAATCATGGTGCTCATCCCTATCCCTTCTATCGTAACGCTCTTCTTCAGCCCTCCTTTCACGAGCCTTTCGAGCAGCCCTTTCTTCGTCGGATTCCCTATAGGAGGCAAAATAGCGCCCGTAATCATATTGGCCACGCCCCCCATAGCGCTGGAAATCATGATAGTATGATCCGCTGCATCTCGTTGGAGGATCTGAAATAAAAGGATAAGCTTTAGAAATCTTTAAAGTATAAGAAGAAAAGTGCATAAATGTGTTGAAAAATCCTTAGTTGTGTGTGCAGTGCAAACTACTTGCGTTGGACTAACGAACCACTCCTCGGTTGGGGGGAAGCAATAGGATTCACTGTCGGTGACAGTTCTTGGGATAAAGGAGTCGGAGTCTGTTTGAGAGCAGATGTCGCTTCAATCGTCGGGGAAATAACTTTAGCACAGGTGGGGTCATCTTTAAAGAGCTCTTGAGAGGTGATAATTATGTCACTTAAATCACCAAAGACGTCATCACCATCATGTCTGACCAAACTCCCTTCACCAACTCCTTCACCAGCATTCTTCCCGGTTTGGGAAAGGGGCTCCTCTTCTTCTTCAGTTATAGGGGCAAGCGCGGGCTTTTCGGATGGCCCCGTGTCATCTCTTGGAACAGAACACTTTACTAGTGAAGTTTCTATAGAAGTTTCTCCCCGCAAGTGCTCTTTAGTGGAAGCCGGGGCATCAGAAGTTTTTGCCGGAGAATCAGGAACTTCCGTTGGAGCTTCACGAGGTTGAGTAAAGCGAGAAGGATGAAGAAGCCCGTATTGATGTAAAAATTCATCGTTTAACAAGAACTTTATACTCCTTTCCTCTTCCGGCACGGCATTTAATCTTTCAAAAATTTGCTTATGGCATGGATCCCTAGCGGGAAGTGGAAGTGCTAAAACAGAAAAAGGGCAAAGTCAGCATTTAGCAACTCAGATCTCGGAAAGTCCAAAATTAAAAAAGGACAGGAAATCTTACTTCCTACTCTCCAGATGGCGTAAAACCCTGGAGGGCAGCGAACGAAGAAGAATTGAGTTAGGAACCCATGAGCAGTGTCAGGAAGGCCAACGATTAATTTACTGTTTCGGGCGCTTCTCACAATAGTAATAGAAGGATGATCTTTGGTCCGGGTAAAGGAGCATAAGTAACAGATTTCATCAAAACTCAGAAGTCGATCAAGTGTTCTCCTAAATAGCACACACAACCCCATTAGAATGGCGTAGCCATTGGGATGTAGCTGGGATGGAGCAATGGCCAATTGATGAAGAAGTTGTTGGAAAAAGTCATTGAAAGGAGGAATGCCCCCACTTAGGCACATTTGTCGGTTAACTGTCACAAAGCCAGAGGGTGCTATGTCAGCAGTGTTACTTCTCTCAGGAAAAATGGCATCTGACTCAACAATGCCAAACTGAGCACACAACTGGCGAAAAACTTTGTATGATAGTGTGGTAGGGGCTCTTTCGGGAGGATTATCTAGTGGAGCCGGAAGAACAGTTGCCTCTCCAGTCTGAACTGTTGCATCTTCTTCCTGAGAAGTCATTCTACACAAGCAACTGGATATTCAAATATGAAGGTGCACGTTTCCTAAAAGTGTGAAGTGTCGTGCAAAACTAATGAAAATAGCAAGTAAATATAACTGGAATTAAACTGGTTGACGATTGATCGACTATGGTAATTTCAGAACTTGTTAATTTAGAGTTCAAGCATAATATTAGTGCAGGCTTGTCAGTTTCAATTAATTGTTTCAGTGTTGCTTGAATATTCTACTTGAAATCGATAGCACTTCGTTCACACAATTTATTTAAGTTAATTATCTATTATTAACTAATCTGTCATTTGATGTGGGCAGTCAATGACAGTATATTCGTCCCAATTTTTTTGTAAATGTTGTATTGGACAGATTGTTAGCTTGCAAGTTAAAACAACCTGTGAATGAATGCAATAAAGTTCAACAATTCAAAGTCCATGCAACGGTTCAAAGTACGAACAAAATTCACACAAGTCATAACTCGTCAACGGTTCAAAAGTTCTGAGTCGGCAGTGCCCTAAGCCTTGAGTTCTTGATGTTGATTTGGGTTTCTGATTGATTCGTCTGATCAACGCTATCGATAGGATTTCTAAAACACTTTGACAGAACAAACTGACACAACATTATTTTAAAAATTGGGTCAATGAAACAAATTTTGATATAACTAAATTTATGGAACTTAATAAATTGATTTAAACTAATCATTTGAAATGATAATACTTGATTTATCATTTATTGTTCTACAAATGAATCTATAAATAGCTGTTTATAAATTGACTTGGGAACTGAAATGAATTTAAAACAAGATATTTGAGAATTTAATTTCCGATGGATTCAAAACCTTGTGTTTAAGGTTTTAAAAGGTTATATTATTTAAAGTATTTTCAAATAGAAATTTGTTTCCAAAGAATTTTAAAGTGCTCTTCTCTTTGTCGCTGGAAAATAACTTCGGTGATGATCGTGACATCATCGACGTTCATTTTCGAGTTTCGAAGTTAAGAAACCGTTCTGTAGTCTTGCTACAGTTTTGTTTGGGAAATCAAATTTATTTGAATTTCTAAAATATGACTTGACTTATAATATATATAGACTTATGATTTAAATTTTATTTGATAAACTATGTACATACATTTAGTTATCTCTAAATGGTTTGAAGAAACCGGAAATATAATTCTTAAATTCAATTATAAAAAGATAATCAAAATTTTGGATGAATATTCAAGGATGAAATGATTTAATTGGAAGTTTTTTTTGTATAATACAATTGCATTCAAATATAACTTACCTAAATTCAGAAGTTAACAATGTAATTGGATAATATACAATATAAAAAAAAGTGGATTTTATAAATAAAATTTGAGTGCTTATAATAAATGTTATACACTTAAATTTTAATTATAAAATGATCAACAGAGGTAAATATAATAAGGGTAATTAAATAACTTACAATAAAATAATGTTAGAACTAAGAATAAAAGAAAGCAGTTATAATAAGTGTAAGTATGTTTAACATAAGTGATAAATATAGTGAGAGGAATAAATTTAATTTTAATTAGGAATAAAGAAGAATAAAATTTATTAAGTACATTGTGAGTGCAATAAATGATTATTTTTCTAACCCATGGTTTTAAAAATTGTTAATTTAAGATGATTGAATAATAAGATAATGAAATTCGGGGTAGTTAAGATTTATTTAACTTGTGTAAAGATTTGTTCTCTATTTAAGTTGAAATTTCCATGCTTTCAAATCTAATTCCTTATTTTGTTTTCCAAACTATCTTTTGGTTGTCCTTATCATCCTTATCTTGCTATAGATTGGTATAGGCATCTTTCTATAATCTTTGATAGATCTTTGGTAATCATTTTGAATCCACCTTTTCGTGCTTGTGTTCTTAATATTGGAGAATCTTGGAAAGATCATCTCCACCTTGTAAAACTTACCTATAACAATAGCCATCATGTATAATTTCATTCTCCTTGTCATCTTGTCCTAATCTTATTTCACCCTATCTTTTTCTGTGCTTTCCCGTACCTCATTCCTTTTCGGGGACGAAAAGTTTTGAGTGGGGGAGAGTGTAACAACCCTGTATTTTGTGATTGTTTTTAATTGTATATTTTAATTATTTTAATTGAATTTTGATTAAGAAAAAAAACTTGTTTTTTTGAATGATTAATTTTGTTACTTTAAATATAAACTTTAGTTTGATATGAATTTTCATTCCAAAGCATGACTAAAAAGAACATTTTCCAAAAAGGTGAATTTTGGTCAAAATAGTCAAAATTTGACTTTTAATTTAAAATTTTAAAAGTTTGAAAATTTAAATTTTATCTTTTATTATGGAAGCACACAAAATTCTAAGAACACCACTTTTTTTTCGTTGAAAACGGAGTTAAACTGCAAAAGATATGTACATTTCAATTTTGAGTATTAACTGTTTATTTAACAATTTTATCTATTTTAAATTGTATAAATTACTTTTTCTTTGTTATATTTTACTTTAATACGTGATTTTATGTATATTTTGTCTTTTAATATTTTTTTAAATGATAATATGATTTTTCTAAAGTCTATTAAAATTGTTTTCAATTTATTAAGCCTAGTTTCTATTTTCTTTGCTATTTTCTTAATTTAATTATATATATTTAAAATTTGTTTATTTATTTTATACATTCACTTTTATTTTCTGTGTTTTTACTTTATTAATATTAATTTTACATGTATTTTGATTAAAAATAGGTTTTCCAAAGATTATTTGGGTTGTTCCAATTTATTTAGCCTAGTTTCACATATATGGATATTTTCTTTATATAAATTATATAATTTAAAATGTATGTATTAATTTCTCTTATTTACATTTTTTTCTGAGATTATTTATCTATTTTATCAGGATTTTTATTTATTTACAAAATAGAAAAGAAATTTGAAAGGCCTTAAACTTTCCATCTTCCTAAGGCCCTTTTTTTCTAACCCTTCTACTTTTTAACCTAAATTTTCATTCAACTGACCACATCTCCTCATTTCTTCAGCCGCCACTTTTTTTTCCTCTCACTCATGAATTTTCAAAGCTCCAAAACCCTAGAAATCATGGCCTCCATCTTGAAGAAAAAAATTTAGGTAAATCCATCTCTTCTTTCTATTTTTTCTTACTTTTTCTATGCAATTTTGCCTTGCCTTCTCCTTGATTAAGATCGGCCTCTTCCCCTATTCCATGGCCACCACCTCCTTCCATCTCTTCCCAACCATCACCACCATCTACCTCATCAGATTTGACCTTGGCCGAACCCCTTTTGATGGTCAAACCCCTCAAACTTCAACCTAGATGCCCAGATCCATGCTTATTTGACCTCTACATGCTCATCCACTTCAACCACCGCCCAAACCACCACCATAGCCGCCACCACTCCCCAGACCTGACCACAACACACCCCTCCTCACCTCTGTCCAGTCATGACACATCACAGGCCGAGCCCAATGCCCATAGCGGAGCCCTTGTTTCGACCAAAAACCACCTAGTTGCCTTCAAAACCACATCACCTCCACATGTACAAACTCCAACTTGTCTTGCCTTGAACCCGAGCTATGTTAGCCCAAACCTGACCCAAAACTTAACCACATCTGAACAACATCAGACTCCAAAGCCATACCAAACAATAGAGAAGGCAAAGCAAAAGACTACGTAGTCGTATCTCCTTTTATTTCAATGTTATTGCATTTTAAAGGCGTATTGAATTTTGTTGTTTTGACTGTTTGTTTTGGGTTGTACATAAGAGCTGTAGATTGGATTCGCTCTGCACTCACATCCGCAGTCTTGTCATCGTGCTTTTGTTTCCATTGTGTCATTGGTTTTGATATCTCCAGCACAAAGAGGTGAGTTATTCTCACCAGACAATATGTACATATATAACTAGTAAATTGACCCCTTTTGAATCTGTAAAATGCATTATCATGTTACACCTGCTATATTATTATTTTATGATGTTCATCCATGCTTAAACACCTATTATAACATCTGTTACTGTTATATTATGTTGTTCTACTATTTTTATCAGTTTATCACACTACAAGTTCCCTTTAGATTAGAAATCACTATGGGTTGAAATGATACATACCCGAACGGACTTTAGAATAAGGGAAAATTGTTGTGGGCTGAAATGATAGGCCTGAATGATTTTCAATTTATTTCATTTACTTGGGACTGCGGGTTTGAAATGATAAAACCCGGATTGTCTTTGTAAATTACGGGTTGAAATGATATATTACCCGTATCACTTTTCCTAGTGTAGAAAATTATATACAGACCCGTAGTTATTATATGTTTTTCTAAAAATTTTAAAATTATTTTAGAAATGTAAATATTAAAATATTTTGATTTAAATCTAATTAAAAAGTATTTTTGTAAAATATTATTGATTTTCTGAATAATTGTAAGAGAAATGAATTAATGAAAAAGTTAGAAAATTTTTAATGTAAGTTATTTTGGAAATTTGATTTAAGTATAATTGGAAATTAAATTGAATATGAAATTATGACAAATTTATGATAATTTGAATTTAAACGAATTCAAAGTGATTTTATATCATATTAATGATTTTTAATAAAGTTGAAATGTGAAATGAATGAATATTTAAGTTGAAATTTTGAAATATAACTAAAATTGAAAATTTATGAAATTGACTTAAAAGTGAATTTTTAGTTAAGTAAATAAAAATAAAACAAAGTTACATTTGAGGATTTGAACTTAAGAGTTAAGTTGAAATTTAATGTAATGAATTTTAAATTTAACATTGCAATTTAATAAGTGAATTATTATTAAATCTTGATTTTTGAATGGAAATTTAACTTTATAAAATCATGAACTTGAGGAAAATTAAATGATGTTTCTAAATGTGAAAATGTATGATTTTATAAGTTAAAAATGTTTCAAATAAAATTATAATTGGTTGAGAAATTATATTGAATATTTGAAGTTAATTAACTGCATTTTTGAAATGCTATTAATTACAATGTAAATGATATTACAGCATTTGTAAATGTTGTGGTTGATGATAATGAACTAAAAAGCTAAATTGAATTAAAAGCTATTGTAGCAATTTTTGTAAGTGCTATATTTTTTAAATTTAACTAAGTTTATTTGAAACTTAAGTAAACCATATTACAACATTTTAAAATGTTGTCTTTTGTTAAATTGAACTGTTTTGAATGTAACTTTCCGTAGTGTTTTCTAAATACTACGAAAAATGAATTTTCACTCTTTTGATAAACTTAAGTGAATAAATGAACTTTGGAAGTTGAAAATTTTGAAAATTTAATAATTTAATTATTAAACATAATAACTTCATTGTAATGATTAAAAATAATTTTTGGAATATAAACTGTTTTGAAATATGAATTGAAATGGTATTTTAATTGAATAAAATGAATGATGATTTGAAATGGATGTGGTTTTGAAAAGATGTGATATTTTGATATATTAAATGATTGAAATGTGGTTACGAAAAGATGTGATATTTTGATATATTAAAATGATTTGAAATATGGTTTTGAAAGGATATGATATTTTGATATATTAAAATGATTTGAAACGAAGTTTTGAAAGGTATGATATTTTGATATTAAATGATTTGAAAAATGGAGTTTTGAAAGATATGACATTTTGATATTAAAATGATTTGAAACGATGTTTTGAAAGGTATGATATTTTGATATTAAATGATTTGAAAAATGGAGTTTTGAAAGATATGACATTCTGATATTAAAATGATTTGAAAAGAAGTTCTAAAAGATATGATATTTTGGAAATGAAGCTTTGGAAGGTTATGATATTTTGGTGTGTTAAAATGATTTGAAATGAAGTTTTTAAAGGATATGATATTTTAATATATTGGAATGGTTAGAAATGACTTGATATTTATTTTGATAAATATTTGAATTGAAATATATGGTATGATGATATATTGAAATGGTTTGGAAATGATTTAATCGTTATTTTAATAAAGATTTGGGTTGAAATGATATTTTATTTTGAAGTATAATATTGTTTAAGTTATAACTACGGGTTGTAATAACGATTGGTTGTTAAAGAGACCGGGATCGTATATTGTCTTATAGCCGGCCAATACCGAAAACCAATTTAACAACTGTGTACGCGGTGGAGGTTCCAGAATGAAGAAGGAGGGTGGCGACGTTCTCGAGGTATATTACGTGGACCCAACTCCCGTGAGTTGGCATAAATGACTAAAATATGAGCTATACCGGGCTACACAAAGGGTCGCACCCTTTCATCGAGCATGCTCCATCGGAAACCATTCTATTACTTTTGTGATTCGATATGTGGCGCCACTTTGATTCGGGGGTATTGTTCGAGGTGGGAGGAAGCTGCTGGCTTTCCGTCACCACCGGTCCGGGAGTGCAAACGGTGTATCCACCCTGGCATTGCCTCACGTGCCGTGTCATCTCCTTATATCGAGCCCCACTACGATTTTGGTTTTAAAGATCCGACCGCGTTAAGGTTCACCATCCCCTTAACGCTATCTTCTATATGATTATACTTTACTGATTAGACACTACTGTATATAGCGTATATTACTACATAGTAAATAGTTTAACGGATCCTTAGAGGATGGGCGGTCCCAAGCATCTTCTAAGTTACTTGTACCTTTACTACAGTTCACTTGAGTTGGTTTACATTGTATAAGTATGTATGTCCTGACTCGAGTGTTTGTATTTTTATTTACTCTCGGGTCAGCCTGAGTTATTCACAGATTTGGATTCCGCTTTCTGGAGATTGGAATCGCTGGAGATATCTGCTTATCTAGTTTTATCTATTCCAGTTATGTTGTTCTATTCAGCTTGTACTTGGTTGTCATCTTGAGACTTCTGTTTTGCTTTATTTTCTTCTGTTGTATTTTATTTAACTCTGATATTTTTATATAGTAGCTTCATGAACTACTATTTCTTTTACTTCTGCTGCATTTTAAATACTCTGTGTCTGTGATCTGTGATTATTATTTACTGTATATTCTGAGATTTGCCAAATTTTTATTTACAACGCGGTATTTTGAGCAATTCAATTCCAGCGTGAGTGTCTACCTATACACTTATAATGGATGCGAATGGTTGAAAATACCTGGTTGTTACAGTTGGTATCAGAGCTTTGGTAGCTCTAGGAAAAACTCAGCATATGGAGTGAATGTATTTACAGAATCACTTTCATTCGAGTTTGAATCTCTTCCTTTTTGACTCGATTCCTTTGAATTTTGGAACGTTCCCTACGGTTCTAAAATCAATTCGTATCCCTCACTATTCATCTTCTTTTGACTCTGGAGTATTCTATAACTCCGCTTCGAATGATCTTTTTAGTGAGTCGGCGGTCACGCCAATTTCAAATTGAATTGAAAAAAAAAGAGGGGGGGAAACTCCTTTATAATTAGCATCGATTCACCAGAGATTTATATCTATCCTTGGTTTAGATGCTAATATCTTTTGTTATCCCAAAACTCTAACTCTTGAGATCGAATGTAGATTTACCCCAGAAAAATCCACATTGATCTTATTTTTTAAGTCACGGTTGACCCGGTTAAGGTTGCCCATGATTTACTTAAGCTTATCCGCCTCCCTATTTTGTTATTTAATCGTCTTGTATTTTGTTTCCAATCTATTCTTCCAAACATTTTGAATTGTACTTGTATATCTATGTTTTGTTTTATATATTGTGTTGTTTGAGTTGTTGACGTTGATTTGGGTTTCTAATCGATTCGTCTGATCAACGCTATCGATAGGATTTCTAAAACACTTTGACAGAACAAACTGACACAACATTATTTTACAAATTGGGTTAATGAAATAAATTTTGATGTAACTAAATTTATGGAACTTAATAAATTGATTTAAACTAATCATTTGAAATGATAATACTTGATTTGTCATTTATTGTTCTACAAATGAATCTATAAATAGTTGTTTATAAATTGACTTGGGAACTGAAATGAATTTAAAACAAGATATTTGAGAATTTAATTTCCGATGGTTTCAAAACCTTGTGTTTAATGTTTTAAATGGTAATATTATTTAAAGTATTTTCAAATAGAAATTTGTTTCCAAAGAATTTTAAAGTGCTCTTGTCTTTGTCGTTGGAAAATAACTTCGGTGATGATCGCGACATCATCGACGTTCATTTTCGAGTTTCGAAGTTAAGAGACCGTTCTGTAGTCTTGCTACAGTTTTGTTTGGGAAATCAAATTTATTTGAATTTCTAAAATATGACTTGACTTATAATATATATAGACTTATGATTTAAATTTTATTTGATAAACTATGTACATACATTTAGTTATCTCTAAATGGTTTGAAGAAACCGGAAATATAATTCTTAAATTCAATTATAAAAAGATAATCAAAATTTTGGATGAATATTCAAGGATGAAATGATTTAATTGGAAGTTTTTTTTTGTATAATACAATTGCATTCAAATATAACTTACCTAAATTCAAAAGTTAACAATGTAATTGGATAATATACAATATAAAAAAAGAGGATTTTATAAATAAAATTTGAGTGGTTATAATAAATGTTATACACTTAAATTTTAATTATAAAATGATTAACAGAGGTAAATATAATAAGGGTAATTAAATAACTTACAATAAAATAATGTTAGAAGAACTAAGAATAAAAGAAAGCGGTTATAATAAGTGTAAGTATGTTTAACATAAGTGGTAAATATAGTGAGAGGAATAAATTTAATTTTAATTAGGAATAAAGAAGAATAAAATTTATTAAGTACATTGTGAGTGCAATAAATGATTATTTTTCTAACCCATGGTTTTAAAAATTGTTAATTTAAGATGATTGAATAATAAGATAATGAAATTTGGGGTAGTTAAGATTTATTTAAATTATGTAAAGATTAATTCTCTATTTAAGTTGAAATTTCCATGCTTTCAAATCTGATTCCTTATTTTGTTTTCCAAACTATCTTTTGGTTGTCCTTATCATCCTTATCATGCTATAGATTGGTATAGGTATCTTTCTATAATCTTTGATAGATCTTTGGTAATCATTTTGAATCCACCTTTTCGTGCTTGTGTTCTTAATTTTGGAGAATCTTGGAAAGATCATCTCCACCTTGTGAAACTTACCTATAACAATAGCCATCATGTATAATTTCATTCTCCTTGTCATCTTGTCCTAATCTTATTTCACCTTATCTTTTTCTGTGCTTTCCCGTACCTCATTCCTTTTCAGGGACGAAAAGTTTTGAGTGGGGGAGAGTGTAACAACCCTGTATTTTGTGATTGTTTTTAATTGTATATTTTAATTATTTTAATTGAATTTTGATTAAAAAAACCTATTTTTTTTGAATGATTAATTTTGTTACTTTAAATATAAACTTTAGTTCGATATGAATTTTCATTCCAAAGCATGACTAAAAAGAACATTTTCCAAAAAGGTGAATTTTGGTCAAAATAGTCAAACTTTGACTTTTAATTTAAAATTTTAAAAGTTTGAAAATTTAAATTTTGTCTTTTATTATGGAAGTACATAAAATTCTAAGAACACCACTTTTTGTTTCATTGGAAACGGAGTTAAACTACAAAAGATACGTATATTTCAATTTTGAGTATGAATTGTTTATTTAACAATTTTATCTATTTTAAATTGTATAAATTACTTTTTCTTTGTTATATTTTACTTTAATATTTATTTTATTTTATTTTATTTATATTTTGTCTTTTAATATTTTTTGAAATGATGACATAATTTTTCTAAATTCTATTGAAAATGTTTTCAATTTATTAAGCCTAGTTTCTATTTTCATTGCTATTTTCTTAATTTAATTATATATATTTAAAATTTTTTATTTATTTTATACAGTCACTTCTATTTGCTGTGTTTATACTTTATTAATATTAATTATATATGTATTTTGATTAAAAATAGGTTTTCCAAAGATTATTTGGGTTGTTCCAATTTATTTAGCCTAGTTTCACATATATGGATATTTTCTTTATATAAATTATATAATTTAAAATGTATGTATTTATTTCTCTTAATTACATTTTTTTCTGAGATTATTTATCTATTTTATCAGGCTTTTTATGTATTTACAAAATAGAAAAGAAATTTGAAAGGCCTTAAAC
Organism: Allium cepa; assembly: GCA_030765085.1. NCBI lineage: Eukaryota > Viridiplantae > Streptophyta > Magnoliopsida > Asparagales > Amaryllidaceae > Allium > Allium cepa. Next base: position 905,190,735 of record CM060938.1, on the reverse strand, counting down.
TTTCCATCTTCCTAAGGCCCTTTTTTTTTCTAACCCTTCTACTTTTTAACCTAACTTTTCATTCAAGTGACCACATCTCCTCATTTCTTCAGCCGCCACTTTTTTTTTCTTCTCACTCACAAATTTTCCAAGCTCCAAAACCCTAAAAATCATGGCCTCGATCATGAAGAAAAAAATTTAGGTAAATCTCTCTCTTCTTTCTACTTTTTCTTACTTTTCTATGCAATTTTGCCTTGCCTTCTCCTTGATTAAGATCGGCCTCTTCCCCTATTCCATGGCCACCATCTCCTTCCATCTCTTCCCAACCATCATCACCATCTACCCCATCAGATCTGACCATGGCCGAACCCCTTTTGATGGTCAAACCCCTCAAACTTCAACCTAGATGCCTAGATCCATGCTTATTTGACCTCTACATGCTCATCCACTTCAACCACCACCCAAACCACCACCATAGCCGCCGCCACTCCCCAGACCTGACCACAACACACCCCTACTCACCTCTATCCAGTCATGACACATCACAGGCCGAGCCCAATCCCCATAGAGGAGCCCTTGTATCGACCGAAAACCACCTAGTTGCCTTCAAAACCACATCACCTCCTCATGTACAAACTCCACCTTGTCTTGCCTTGAAACCGAGCTATGTTAGCCCAAACCTGACCCAAAACTTGACCACATCTGAACCACATCAGACTCCAAAGCCATACCAAACAATAGAGAAGGCAAAGCAAAAGACTGCGTAGTGGTATCTCCTTTTATTTCAACGTTATTGCATTTTAAAGGCGTATTGAATTTTGTTGTTTTGATTGTTTGTTTTGGGTTGTACACAAGAGCTGTAGATTGGATTTGCTCTGCACTCATGTCCGTAGTCTTGTCATCGTGCTTTTGTTTCCATTGTGTCATTGGTTTTGATATCTCCAGCACAAAGCGGTGAGTTATTCTCACCAGACAATATGTACATATATAACTAGTAAATTGACCCCTTTTGAATCTGTAAAATGCATTATCATGTTACACCTGCTATATTATTATTTTATGATGTTCACCCATGCTTAAACACCTGTTATAACATCTGTTACTATTATATTATGTTGTTCTACTATTTTTATCAGTTTATCACACTGCAAGTTCCCTTTAGATTAGAAATCACTATGGGTTGAAATGATACATACCCGAACGGACTTTAGAATAAGGGAAAATTGTTGTGGGCTGAAATGATAGGCCTAAATGATTTTCAATTTATTTCATTTACTTGGGACTGCGGGTTTGAAATGACAAAACCCGGATTTTCTTTGTAAATTACGGGATCAAATGATATATTACCCGTATCACTTTTCCTAGTGTAGAAAATTATATACAGACCCGTAGTTATTATATGTTTTTCTAAAAATTTTAATATTATTTTAGAAATGTAAATATTAAAATATTTTGATTTAAATCTAATTAAAAAGGATTTTTGTAAAATATTATTGATTTTCAGAATAATTGTAAGAGAAATGAATTAATGAAAAAGTTAGAAAATTTTGAATGTAAGTTATTTTGGAAATTTGTTTTAAGTATAATTGGAAATTAAATTGAATATGAAATTATGACAAATTTATGATAATTTGAATTTAAACGAATTCAACGTGATTTTATACCATATTAATGATTTTTAATAAAGTTGAAATGTGAAATGAACGAAAATTTAAGTTGAAATTTTGAAATATAACTAAAATTGAAAATTTATGAAATTGACTTTAAAGTGAATTTTTAGTTAAGTAAATAAAAAAAACAAAGTTATATTTGAGGATTTGAACTTAAGTGTTAAGTTGAAATTTAATGTAATGAATTTTAAATTGAACATTGCAATTTAATAAGTGAATTATTATTAAATCTTGATTTTTGAATGGAAATTTAACTTTATAAAATCATGAACTTGAGGAAAATTAAATGATGTTTCTAAATGTGAAAATGTATGATTTTATAAGTTAAAAATGTTTCAAATAAAATTATAATTGGTTGAGAAATTACATTGAATATTTGAAGTTAATTAACTGCATTTTTGAAATGCTATTAATTACAATGTAAATGATATTACACCATTTGTAAATGCTGTAGTTGTTGATAATGAACTAAAAAGCTAAATTGAATTAAAAGCTATTATAGCAATTTTTATAAGTGCTATATTTTTTTAATTTAACTAAGTTTATTTTAAACTTAAGTAAACCCTATTACAACATTTTAAAATGCTGTCTTTTGTTAAATTGAACTGTTTTGAATGTAACTTTCCGTAGTGTTTTCTAAATACTGCGAAAAATGAATTTTCACTGTTTTGATAAACTTAAGTGAATAAATGAACTTTGGAAGTTGAAAATTTTGGAAATTTAATAATTTAATTTTTAAACATAATAACTTCATTGTAATGATTAAAAATGATTTTTGGAATATAAACTGTTTTGAAATATGAATTGAAATGGTATTTTAAATTGAATAAAATGAATGATGATTTGAAATGGATGTGGTTTTGAAAAGATGTGATATTTTGATATATTAAATGATTGCAATGTGGTTTCGAAAAGATGTGATATTTTGATATATTAAAATGATTTGAAATATGGTTTTGAAAGGATATGATATTTTGATATATTAAAATGATTTGAAACGAAGTTTTGAAAGGTATGATATTTTGATATTAAATGATTTGAAAAATGGAGTTTTGAAAGATATGACATTTTGATATTAAAATGATTTGAAACGAAGTTTTGAAAGGTATGATATTTTGATATTAAATGATTTGAAAAATGGAGTTTTGAAAGATATGACATTTTGATATTAAAATGATTTGAAAAGAAGTTCTAAAAGATATGATATTTTGGAAATGATGCTTTGGAAGGTTTTGATATTTTGGTGTATTAAAATGATTTGAAAGGAAGTTTTTAAAGGATATGATATTTTAATATATTGGAATAGTTAGAAATGACTTGATATTTATTTTGATAAATATTTGAATTGAAATATATGGTATGATGATATACTGAAATGGTTTGGAAATGATTTAATCGTTATTTTGATAAAGATTTGGGTTGAAATGATATTTTATTTTGAAGTATAATATTGTTTAAGTTATAACTACAGGTTATAATAACGATTGGTTGTTAAAGAGACCGTGATCGGATATTGTCTTATAGCCGGCCAATACCGAAAACTACTTTAGCGACTGTGTACGCGGTGGAGGTTCCAAAATGAAGTAGGATGGTGGCGACGTTCTCGAGGTATATTACGTGGACCCAACTCCCGTGAGTTGGCATAAATGACTAAAACAGGAGCTATACCGGGCTACACAAAGGGTCGCACCCTTTCATCGAGCATGCTCCATCGGAAACCATTCTATTACTTTTGCGATTCGATATGTGGCGCCACTTTGATTCGGGGGTATTGTTCGAGGTGGACGGAAGCTGCTGGCTTGCCGTCACCACCGGTCCGGGAGTGCAAACAGTGTATCCACCCTGGCATTGCCTCGCGTGCCGTGCCATCTCCTTATATCGAGCCCCACTACGATTTTGGTTTTAAAGATCCGACCGCGTTAAGGTTCACCATCCCCTTAACGCTATCTTCTATATGATTATACTTTACTAATTAGACACTACTGTATATAGCGTACATTACTGCATAGTAAATAGTTTAACGGATCCTTAGAGGATGGGCGGTCCCAAGCATCTTCTAAGTTACTTGTACCTTTACTACAGTTCACTTGAGTTGGTTTACATTATATAAGTATGTATGTCCTGACTCGAGTGTTTGTATTTTTATTTACGCTCGGGTTAGCCTGAGTTATTCACAGATTTGAATTCCGCTTTCTGGAGGTTGGAATCGCAGGAGATATCTGCTTATCTAGTTTTATCTATTCCAGTTCTGTTGTTCTATTCAGCTTGTACTTGGTTGTCATCTTGAGACTTCTGTTGTACTTTATTTTCTTCTATTGTATTTTACTTAACTCTGATATTTTTATATAGTAGCTTCATGAACTACTATTTCTTTTACTTCCGCTGCATTTTAAATACTCTGCATCTGTGATCTGTGATTTTTATTTACTGTATATTCTGAGATTTGCCAAATTTTTATTTTCAACGCGGTATTTTGAGCAATTCAATTCCGGCATGAGTTTGTACCTATACACTTATAATGGATGCGAATGGTTGAAAATACCTGGTTGTTACAAGTATTTTATATAGTCTGCAACAAAACAAATATATGACTTACATAAGCAAATAACCAGATTATAGGAAACGTGATATCAACAAATAGAAGCTGACCCATATTAAAATATACAACACAATATATATATATATATATATATATATATATATATATTCTTATTAAAAATGAAATATACTTATTTTGGAGTATGTTCCCTTCAAAATGTCGCATACATAATTCAAAATATTAACATGACTTATAAGCTGTGCGGAAGATCAAATAGAAACTATATATAAATATACACTGTCATGTTATGAAAATAAACTTTTGAAAAAAATAGTATTCAATACTTATATAAATAGTATGTATATCACAACTAACAAAACAAAAAAAACAAAAAAAACATATAATTACGAATATAAATCAAAACATATATGTGCTTACACGCCCATACATCACTGATCAAACAGAAGAAACTGGAAGGCGAGGTGATGGGTTTCATTTGATGAGGAGGTTTGGAAGAAAGGTGAAGTGGCGGATGCAAATAATGGTGACAGCCGCATGCTTCAGTTTGCTTTTTTTCTTCAAAGAAAAGTAGGGAGGGGAACAAATAGATCTAGAGAAAAGAGAAGTGAAAGCGAGAATGAATAGGGATGAACCGCATGTTTTCAGGCAAATATAACGGAAGAAAATGAATAGGCAACCAAATTTTAAGTGAATAAATAAATAAAAGTGATTGTAACGGTCAACCCTTGATTTGGTGAAAATAAATGTAGCAATTAATAAACGAAATAAATAGCAACGATCACGTTGCTTTGATTCAGCTGACCCATAAAAGCAAATTATTTATAATTTAAACGGTAGGAAACGTAAAGAAAAGTACCACCGTGAAATGGAATTGATAACGTCTATGCATTGATTCTGCAATATTTATTAAAGCAATTGATTGATGCGCGTTTAAATTTGAATGGAAGGAAAGAGAAAAGTCACAATTAAAGGTAGGCTTTAAATTTTTAAGAAATACAAAACGTTTCTAAATTTATATGTTTATAAATTTCCAGCTATAGTGTATATATATATAATGAATGGTCATAAAGAGAGAAGTGGAAACAGGGAGCGTAGGAAACGAAAGGTTAGAAAAATAGAATTTTGTTGAGAAATGAATATTTGCGTGAGTTATATAGGTTTGATCAGAGAGGTAGCGTGATTTAAGGAGAAGAAAGAACGGCAATAAATCAACTTGCTTTGTAATGGAAAGGAAATTAAACTAGCATTGATTTTTAATGAGCAGTTATAGGCAAGAAATAAGATATTGAAAAAAAAGCCACGATTTTGATTGAGCACTGATTTTTCTTGTTATACATGGTTGCTAGATTTTTAATAAATTTTAAGCAAATGGGTTTCGAAATTAAAGCAGAAGAAACGGTCAGCTAAGATTAGATTTTGGAATAAGATTTTTAAATAATATTGAATGCGTTTAAAATTTAAAGCTCGCGTTGATGGGAACAATGGCAAGAAATAAAAAAGGTGAACGGTTATAAAATTTGTAAATAACGTTCCTATTAAATCAGGGGAGTAAAAGGAAAGTGAATAAAATTAGAATGCGTACAACAGACGCAGTGATTTTTGTCTAAAAAAATTGAAAATAACGGATTTAAATTTTATACGTTTTCTTGTATGTATATATACATTATTTATTCCATCAAATAACGTGGCTTTTAAACGCGAAATTAAACAGTTTATTTATACACAAAGTTTTGGAAATTTATTACTTATATAAAAATACGATTTGTTTACATATTTACTAAGAAATTTATTTCAAAAATTTATATAAGTGAAATACAAAATTTTAAATTATAAAAGTATAAAATCAATTTTTTTAAAGAACAAAAGGTGAAATAAACGTTGTTACGAATATATTAAATTAAACCAAAAGATTAAAAATTAAAAATTTAAAGATTTATAACTTCAAAAATGTTAAGTTTTAACCAAAATAAGAATTTTAGAATTTTCACACTAATAAAAATCTTGGGTGATTATTTATAATAAAATTTAGGCAATCAAATTTTCGAAAAATAAAACCCACAGTTATAAATAAAGAATAAAATATTGCTAAAATTTGGGCTGTTACACTCTTCCCCACTCAAAACTTTTCGTCCCCAAAAATGAAGGAGGTAGGAGAATTAAAACAACCAGAAAGAAAATAGATTGAAAGACAAGATAAACAATAAATTTAAAAATTATATAAATTTTACTTGAAATATTCACTTGAAAACTTCACTTGGAAATCAATTTTCTTTAATACTTCAATATTTTTCCCAAGCTCATTTGAAAAAAAAATTACTTTATCTTAAAATACTTTCAACATTATAGATACATCAATAATCATTTTATTTAAACATGTTTTATTAAATTAATAACTTCAAAATATTTATAACACTAAAAATTTCTATTAAAAAATGTAGTATACAAATAAGCAATATTTAAAAAGGATATATTTCAACAAGGAAGGAAGGTAGATTTGGAAAACAGAATCAAGGTGAATAACTAAACTGAGCAGATAAGGTAGATGCGAGGAATAGTATCGGGCACGAATAATTAATCTAGAACCATAAGAATTTAAATTTCAAATATTAATTCAAAATTTCTTTGTTGGGAAAAATACTTTTATAATAAATACCTTTATAATAATACATTTATAATAAAATACTATTATATCGAAATAAATTTTCCTTTCGAAAATACTTTTATAACTCAATGTTTCAACAAGTTTATACTCGTTTTTGCAGACTCTGGCAATGCGTTGATCAGGCGCAAAGCTAGAATTCTTCAAGTACTTAGTAGACTTGTTTCAACACCCGGTGAAAATACTTGAAAAACCTTTAAAAACAGATATGGAAAGTACAATCTAAACAAAACAACCAAACCAAAAACCTTTGTCCGACCATGGTTCGCAGATACACAATGGTTACGCTTGGATCCCCCAGGAAACAATCCGTATCCGTAAGCTTTCTCAGCCCTGCGAGTTACGCCATGATGACTAGTAGAGTGCAGGATACAGAATGGTTACGCCTGGGTCCCCCAGGAAACAATCCGTACCCCTAGGATGTCTCAGCTAGGCAGTTTCGCTACTATTCGCAACCTACACAGATTGCAGGATACACAATGGTTACGCCTGGATCCCGCAGGAAACAATCGGTACCCCTAGGCCAAACTCAGCCAGGCAATTGCGCTATGCAGTCGCAAGAGAAAAAAACCATGGGTTACGCCACGGTGGGAACACTCGAGTACTACATCCGGAAAACCAAAAATCAGAGAGAATAATATCGATAGAATGAATCCACAATGTGGCCACAAAGCGTATATCAAGCAGAAGGCACTTTCCATACCATTACTTCGAATATAGTACCTTTCCAAATACTTTCAAATATCATAATTATATGAAGTCCATTATATATAGGATTCCTTTTTCAAATCGAATACTTTCCAAATCAATAGTATATCAAATCATACTTATATAGACTTCGATTATATAAAATTCTCTTTCCAATTTGAGTACCTTTCAAATCAATAGATTTCAAATCAACTTCATACTTATACAAATAAATTTTATTTAAGATCGACCACTTCCAAATCAAGTACTTAACATTATAAGGTTCTCAATTTCAAATTTATTTCAATATCAATTCAGTTTCAAAATCATATATGATTTCACCAAATTTTCATCCAAATTAAATATCTAAATTTCAAAGTTCCCAAAATAATAGGTTTAGAAAATTATCCCATTTTCCAAATTAAAATAATTCAAAGTCAAACAAATTCATTTCCAAAATCACCATATAAGTACTAGTTTTTAATTTCAATTTAATTTCAAAACCAAATATTTTCCCAAAATCAATTATACTCAAAATGGTTTCCAAATTTATAATTATCCCTTTTTAAAACTTTTAAACTATCTATTTCTATATGAAATATCCAATTTACCTTTCTGAAAACCACTATTCAAACTATTTTTTTTCAAAACATTTCAAAACTAAATTTATATTCTTTATCAAACATTTTATACTCTTCGAAATTTCTTAGCTTTGAAAATTTAATCTCGATTTGGAAGTGTTCGAACATTCAAAATAGTTAGGGAAATCAAATTTTCAAATTCAAGAGTTGAAAATTAACATAAATCAAATAATCTATTTCAATAGATAGGATTATGCTAAATCAAATCCGAAACTCGAGGACTGAACACCGGTCTCACTTTAAATTGTTTCAAATATATTCATATTTCTTTCGAAAATATCAAATTATACTTCGGAATTTGAAATCAAAATGGTTTTACAAAATCACTCGCATAGCGAAGCTATTAAAGTGGCCTCTCCCCCACTCAGAAACACGAAAATCAATGTCGATGATGCATGCACTCATCACCGAAATTATTTTCCAGTGACATAAGTGAGCTCTGGACTTCTATTTTCTTGAAAACTTCTTTGAACTTTTTTTTCCCCGAAATCCTTGGAACTCATTTGAAGTCATTGCAACATTTCTTATTCAGAAAATACTTTCAAATCTTATTATTATATATTTTCCAAAATCTTAAAACCAATTTCAAAATACCGGAATTCAATTCTCAAATTTCAAATTTAACACTTCAGTTATAAATCATTTTTATGTAAATCAATTTCTCATAATTTTTCAAATTTTCAAATCCTTTCAAAACTTTTATATATAGAATAACATTTCTTATTTGTTTTATATATAGGTATATAATCCTTATCGAAAACATTTTCACTTTTATATATATAATAAAATCATAGTTATCAAAATAATAATTTCTATATATAAAACAATTTTGAATATACAAACATACCCGATTTCTCAAAGGGTGATTCAAGAATGGATTTCAAAACAACGGTAGAAATTTAAATTAGACGACTCTAACCAATAGAACCCTGATTCGAAAATAAACTCGATCGAAGATGATTAAATTACAAAATAGGAGATGGATATACTTCAATAAATCACGGGCGACCTTAATCGGGTCAACCGTGACTTCAAGAATATGATTGATGCGGAATTCCAAGGCAAATCGACATTCAATCGCCCGATATAGAATTCGGCATAACTAGATAAAGCATCATCGTAAACCAAGGATGCATAAATCTTCGGTGAATCAATGCCAATTGTAAAGGAGTTTCACCCCCTTTACAAATCACTCAGTGGAGTTATGGAATACTCCAGAATCAAATGAATATAAATAGAAAGAGACAAGAATTAATTTCGAAACCGAGGGACATTCCAAAATTCAAAGGAAATCGAGTCAGAAAGGAAGAGATTCAAGCTCGAATGAAAGTGATTCTGTAAATAATTATACCATATATGCTAAGTTTGCCTAGAGCCAAAGCTCTGATACCAACTGTAACGACCCGCTATTTTGGACCATTCAAATCGAAAATAAAACCATACATATCCGACTTGAATAATTCAAAATACCGAATTGTTAATTAAAATTTGGCAAAACTTAAAATATACAGCAAATAAATCAATCACAGATCACAGAGTAATATAACGCAGCGGAATAGATAAACAATAGTAGTTCATGAAGCTACTATGTAACATCCCGCCTTTTCGCACGATTTAAACAGACACACGTGCCGATTCAAACCATACGGAAGGGCGGATTGTTATGGGGTAAATAAGAAACAGAAAAGAAATAAAACAAAATAGAATCTCACAGCGGAAGGATAAAATATAATAACAAATATAAAGTTCATAAACAGTTTACAAAAGCTTGATTCTTGTTTTACAATAAATATCAGAGTTACACATACCAATACAAGCAATGCAGCGGAATAGAAAGAGTGTGGTGTAATACTATATATAAAATAATACTGATTCTTCGTCTTCGTCCTCCAAAGCTAAAATCTGCTATCCTGAAACGCTCGGACTGACCCGAGCGAATTTGAATAGACAAAAACACCCGAGTCAGACTAGAATATCTTATGCGAGTTAAATAAACAGAAATAAATATGAGTACAGTAACTCAAGAGATGTTCGGGATTTACATCTCCTAAGGATCCGTTAAACTATTTACTATGTAGTATATTGCGCTATTATAATAGTGTCTATTTATAAAATAAACTTACTTTTAAATAGCGTTAAGGCTTTAAATTTTCCACCTTAACACGTAAAATGCCAATAGTCTATACAGTACCGTAATACCTCCTGATCGGGAGGCTACCAGAGGATACTCCATAGGTACGACACAAATAGAAACTCGTAGTAAAGGCTCGATATGGTAGGTGACACGGCACAACTAGGCAATGCCAGGGTAGATATACCAATTGCTATCCAGGCTGGTGGAAACGCGTAGCCGCAGTTACCGCCCACCTCGGACTAACTCCTCAAAAATCAAAATATAGAAGTGGCCACTGAATCAATCCAAGTCAAAGTATAATATCGAAGAGCAGGGTCCGATCAGAGGAATGACCTCATTGGCCTGAGAATCGCTCCTGTTTTAGCCACCTTATGCCAACTCACGGGAGTCGGGTCCACGTATTTACCTTACAGGAAACGTCGCCACCACCTACTTCATTCTGGAATCTCCACCGCGTACACGGTTAGTCAAAGTGGTTTTCGGTATCGACAGAGAGTATCCGATCCCGGTCTCTTTGCCAACCCATCGTTATTATAACACCGCGGTCATTTAAAAAAATAGGTTATACTTTAAAAATCAGAATAAACATTCCATTTCATAACCATGAATACGATATCATTTCAAAACCCAAAACCATATTTTATCACTTATCCCAAATATAATTCTTTTCCAAAATCAAAATGCTTTAACTTCATAACGTCTGAAAATCAAATATTTTCAAAGCATAGTATTTTGAAAATCATAATTAAAACCCATAACTTCTAAAACTTGAATGGTTTGGACATTCAACGGTATATGAATTAAATGGTTTAACTTAAATGTTACTGTGTAAAGAAAATAGTTCTCATGGTTTTACAAATACATTTCTTTATTAAAGTCTAAACCAAAATTTACATTATCCCTCTCAAATTCCAAAACCACTTCAATTTATCTATATATACGTATATCCATTTTGAGTATCAATATTCAAACTAAAGTTGGATTTTATTCTTTCAAAAAATCAATTGTTCTATTAATTAGTCTTGAATATTCATATAAAATCCATAAAAAAAATAAGACTTAAATTTCTAGTGATAAAATATATATATTTTTCCCAATTCAAATTATACTAGAATATTCATTTTAATTTATTTTGGGAAAAATCCAATTATAAATATCATATCTTAAAATTTCCAAACTTAACATTTAAACATATGATATAAATTATTAAACTCCATTTTCTTAATTTTCTTCCATTTTTAATAAAGATTTTTATACACCTTTTAATGTCAAAATCTTCAACTTCATATGTATATATATATATATGGAAGAAAAATATTTATACAATATAAAATTTAAGATTATTATAAACCGTATTCCATCCAAACCATAGAAATCACAAAAAAAAATAGTTATATATAGACCGCGGTGCCTGTATATAGTTTTCTATCCTATGGTCAAGTGATACGGACATTTATCATTTCAATCCGCAATTTAAAAATAAAACTGCGGTTGTATATCATTTTAAACCGCAATCCCAAATGAAATGAAAAATGCATACTAACTTGCAGTTTAATGATATCAAATAAAACATCCATTCAATAACACATCCATCATCCAATCACAATCATCAAGCAATATCAATCAATAACAATATATGTTTGGTAATATACAACAGGTAATAATTGGCAGTTTTATTTCAAATTATATTTATCAACTATTAATCTAACAATTTATTTTCAGTGATAATTGACATAACAGTTAACTAACAGTTCATATGCAAACAATAATTTCTAACAGCCAATTAACACGCAATAAATCAATTAAATTAACAGTTAAATTCAAAAAATGCAATTCAACAGATATGAATGAAATAACATGCCAAAAGCTCATAAATAAATTTCTATTCATTTCTAAAATTTATTTAACAAACATAAAAGCTTCTAGTAGTTGTGAGTGGGTTAAAACACTCACCTTTTGAATTTAAATCGAATTTAAACCCGATTTAAACCCAAAAATTCGCCCGTCTCAGAATTCGTCCAAACCAGCGTTATCAAGTCCGGAATTAAATTACGATCCTAACAAAAGAAATTTCGTGTGAATCCGACTTCGTATGAGAAAGTTATGGCGAAAAAATGATGATTGAAAACAATTATAAAAAAATTAAAAAGTGAACACAATCACCCACATATTTGCCACGTCAGAGAACTGCGTGCGTTCCCTCTTCTTCACGCGAAAAGATCAGGTCGCACTCCTTTGCAACCCAAGCCGCCGCTCATACATAAGGTTTCGAAACCTTAATCGAAGATCTACGACGATCTAACCGTTGAACTGCCAAACAAATTACATAGATGCGCTCCCCTCGGTTCCCTCTCCAAAACCCAGAAACAGAATGTCGATCCGATGAAGTTTTGAGCGATGATGATGAACGGTTTTGGGGCTGTTTGGATTTATTCTGGATGAACGACAGCTCCAATTGAAAAACGAATTGCACCAGTAGATTATGCGTATCGAAAACGTCAACATATATTTTTTTCTGGAATTTTCTGAAATTTTTGAGTTTTGACTTTTGATTTTGAACTGTGGATGGATCTGGAATTGGATTTGAGATGTATACATTTGGGGAAGAGAAAGGAGTGAAGAAATGAACTTACAACAAATGAGCATAGAATGGAGGCTAGGGTTTAATATTTGGGTTTATATAGATAGGTTAGAATTAGAGTAGATGGATCTGATAAACAAACGCGCTGAACGATACTTTAAATTAACGTAATAATTACAAATCACCATACTATGCAGACATTTACGTTATTTCCCATTTATTACTTTATTTAACACAACCCTTAATTTACATCTATTGCAATGTTTTCAAATTTGATTGAATGTACTAATTATATCACTCCTAATAATTGTTGTAAGACTCTAAATTCCACATTTGTATGTATATATTATTTCCACTCAAATCTTATAGATATATACAGAGTATATGTTTCCATTAAATCATTATTTATTATGTATTCAAATTAACTAAATTCACTATTGAAGTCCGTTTATATTTATTACCAAATATCCATTTACCTTTTCCAATAAATTTGAATCCCATTCATTTAATATAACAAATCAAATTTCCATTCACACCTTATTATCAGCCCCTAATATTGGTCAAATTTCATTACTTATATAATTCAATCAATTCCAAATGATTTAGCAAGCTTGGATGTGAATTAAAATCTATAAATATATCAATGCAGTGTAAATATCTGCACTTTCTTATTATTTGGACATAAAATCTTTATTCTCAAAACACAATTATTAAGTCTTATACTCATATACTCTCAACTTGAATCCAATTAGATAAATAGATTTGATTTCCATTTCAACTCATTTTTAATTGCAATTAACCTTTTTACCATAAATTAAATCCTAAATTATAAATAAACTTTTATTTCCATTTCCTTTTTCTCAACTGTTTATTAATTCCCATCCAAATGAATTCAACATTATGAATTTGATAAATTTATTAGATTTACTTCCTTTATATATTTCTAAGTTATTGTTGTCAATATGAACATTAGTTTAAGATTTCACTCAAATGTTTACCAATTCCAATCTAAACTCAATAACGTCATAATTAACGTTAGAATCCGTTTTATTATGCATAAATTCTAAATTTTACTGACCCAAATTTTCTTCTTTTCATTCCATATTAATTGTCAATCCCATAGAAAAATTAACATTAGGTTCATACCTTTTTATAAATAACTCCAATTTCTTCCAAATAATAATTACATAAACTATTAAATATTAAATCCATTAAATTGCAATAAATTCAATTGATTGCAATTTATTTCCAAATAAATTTGGATTTTTATTTTGGTTATACACAAAATTCCGTTATCACTTGCCTAACAAGGTTATTATCACTTAAGATCTCACTGCATCCACATTTTCACATTTTCATTTCCTAGTTTCTTTACTTTATTCTACATAATTTATTACAAATGGGATTTTCTTTGGTTTACATCTTATTTGTATTTAACATTTCTCAATCACCAATTCATTTCACTTTAACTGCGGTAAATTGGCGGATAAATTGAATTTGATTCCAAAGTTTAAATTAATAAGAAACAAGAATAGGTAACATACAATAGTCATTTAATCTAAATTCTAGTCACCTAAATAGGCTTTTATTACTTGCAAATAAATATTACTTATTTATATTCATAGTACAAATCTCAATGATTATTCCATTTTAATTTGCTTAGGCCATTTAGTCCACTATACATATCTACATAAATGGGCAATTTATTCAATTCATTAAGTGTCAATTCTATTAAGTCCTGTTTATATTTTATGCATTCTTCTATTACCTTACAAAAGGGAATAACTTTTAAACTCATACACGTAATACCAAAACCGTTATAAATCAAATAAATTCCCAAAAATCGAAGTTTGTACACATTATACACAACTATTATGATTTCTCACAAACGTTGAATTTATTAAATGACCATTTATTATAATTTAATTCCCTTAATTGAATCAAATGCTTATTATATATATATATATTCTTTTCATTCTACCATTCCTTCCCATTATAAATTCATTAACGTATTTACACATCTCTATCTTTCAAATATAAAATAACCAAACTGATTACAACCACTGTTTCTATCAATTTTCATAAGTTTGTTCAAAACTATACTTTTGTTTACATAAAATAAATTTTATGTTTCTATTATTCAACTAAAAATATATCAATTATTACCAACTACATAGTTAACGTTTCTTTTATATATCACTGTAGTAATATTTCAAAATGTTCATCTTTTGTTTGCATAAATTACTGTATTTAGATAAAATTGTAATTTTGGTAACTTATCACATAAATAAACTTAAAACCTCAACTAATACATTCTACCTTGGTTTCATCTTATTCATTCACTCGCCAATATTCCGTACTAACTACAAAATTTAGTGTATTAATTTAAATTGATCAAAATAAGACTTATCAACTAATAGAAAGATTTACGTACAAATTTATTGTCATACATCTAATTTACAAGCCTATACTTAATTATTACCCTACAATACGTTTACGTTACTATAATATCCACTCTTCCGTTACTACGTTTCTATAAATTTATTCATTTATAATTTATTGTCTGAAAGCTCTCCTTTTATTGACTAGACACAACAATAACCAAAATAATTAATTAGATTCATTTATATACATTAGATAAATGGGTACACTTCTGCAATAATCCTATAAATGAAAATATTTTGGTGCATAAATTTCTACTTACTTAGTGCATTCATTTATTAAATTACAAATTTCCTCAATCCACATAAATCACCCATTCACATAGTTTAATTTAGCGTTTATTTAAATCTTCGTTTATACATTTAGAGTTTCTACTAAATTGAATTACACAACTTATGAACTTTAACAAATTTAGTTCACTTAATAAATTTTCTAATGTTTATTAAATTGCAATCCAATCCAGTTATCATTTCATTAATACCATTTAATCAGCTAATTATAACTAATAGCCACCCACCAATTTACGTTAATTCAATCCATGCCATATAAGTATTTAATTGTCAACATTAAATTACAATCACTATATCTGTTTGCGTAAAAAATGGACGCAAACACCCAAAGTCGTATGAGTTGGTTGATTTTATGATGTTCTTAGTGATCTCGGTGATTTATGCAAATATAGAAAAAGCAAGTGCTGAAATGTAAAAGACACGCAGATTTATAGTGGTTCGGCAAGAAGGTGCCTACGTCCACTTTATATGTTATTCTCCTTTTTTCTTCAGATTACAAGTACAAAGCTTTGATTACAAGTATCTAAAGTTGTTTGAGAGTTCCTTCCAGGCTTGAGCTCTCAAACTTGTCTCCAAAAATTGTCCTCCATTGTTGTACCCCTGCCCCTCTATTTATAGAGTCAGGCTGGGGGCAGGGGTCTTGGATGTTTATAGCTGCTAGTGGGCTTGGGCTGAAGTAATCTGGACTGGTAACTCTGGTTCGGCGAGGCTTCATTCGGTGTGGAGCTTGGACCGGAGGTCCATTCGGTGGTGAGGTAGGTGGTTGACCATTCGGTGGTGAGGTAGGTGGTTGACTTGGTGGTGTTGGTCCGGTAGGGGAGTTGGTCCGGTAGTGGGGTTGGTCCGGCTATAGCATGGCTCGGTGGTATGTGATTCGGTGGAGCATGGGAGTGATGCTCGGCTCGGCTATGCATGGTTCGGCATTGATGAAGTGGAGCTTGGTTCGGTGGGGGAGTGGTGAGTCGTTCGAATCGGTGGAGCTTGGGTTCGGTAGGAGGATGGAGGTTGTGATGGACCGGTGGTGTTGGATCGGTAGTGGATGGGAGAGATGGTTCGGTAGAAGAGATTCGGTGGTGAGAGGGATGCCGAATGAACTGTGGTGAGAGGGATGCCGAATGAACTGTGGTGAGAGGGATGCCGAATGAACTGTGGTGAGAGGGATGCCGAATGAACTGTGGTGAGAGGGATGCCGAATGAACTTCATGTTTGGAGTGCCGAATAAGGCTCTGCCGAATGAAACCTTAAACTTCCTATTACCGAATGAGCTTTCGCACTGGGGCTATGAATGAAATCTTCGACTTGTATACGCTTGCTGGCTGCTTCTTTGTGGTGGAAACGCACACAACATTGATATTTCAGTTTTGACCAAAAAATGGGATAACACTTTGCCCCCCAAAATATGCCTTGCGGTAGGATGGCGTGTTTTGTAATGCCATGAGCTGGATGTTCATATCCTGTTGACAACCTGTAAAGAGCTTGATAGTTTATATGGCCCCAAATGATGACCGTTCGGGATCGAGCTATTTGGGATGAGGCGCGGCCGTTCATGGTCAAGCGCCTAACTTCAAATGACGATCGTTCGTGATCGAGTCATTCGAGGTGAAGTGCGACCCTGCGCGGTCAAGCGCGTAAATCCATGCGTCGATCGTTCGGGATCGAGTCATCTGCAGTGAAATATGACCGTTCAAGGTCAAGCGCTTAACTTCAAATGACGATCGTTCGTGATCAAGTCATTCGAGGTAAAGTGCGACAGTGCGCGGTCGAGTCTGTAAGTCCACGCGTCGATCGTTCGAGACCGAGCCATTTGTGATGAAATGTGACCGTTCAGGGTCAAGCGCCTAACTTCAAATGACGATCGTTCGTGATCAAGTCATTCGAGGTAAGGTGCGACAGTGCGCGGTCAAGTGGCGGTCCTCAAATGACGACCGTTCGCGATCAAGCCATTTGAGGTAAGGTGTAACAGTCAGTGATCATGTGGCGGACCTCAAATGACGACCGTTCACGATCGAGCCATTTGAGGTAAGGTGAGTTGTGCCGTTCGAGGCGAGTTGTGCCGTTCGAGGCGAGTTGTGACCGTTCGCGATCGGGTATCGTTCGAGGCGAATTGTGACTGTTCGAAGTTGGGTGCCGTTCGAGGCGAATTGTGACTGTTCGAAGTCGGGTGCCGTTCGAGGCGAATTGTGACTGTTCGAAGTCGGGTGCCGTTCGAGGCGAAAGAGTGTGCCCGGGGGGGCTTAATATTATCAGTGTTGGAGTCATTGTTTGGGGGAGTTTCTGAATCAAAAGATTTTGGCAGTTCATTGCCATACAAGAGGTGCTCGTGGACCGTTCGCGATCCAACGGACATACAAGTAAATCCTTTCACGGAGTTGCAAATATCAAAGCAATAATCATACGAGTTCCAGAGTAGGAACGTTCAAATCAAAGTCAAAGCAGGAGCAAGACGAGGATGTCAAAGTGTAAACTCTTACTATGGTGCGGTCTATAGTCATTCAGAGCATGTCTAAGGATCGTGCGCGATCGCCCACATGTGTAAATGATTTAACCGTGCTAGTGAGAGTTTTGCGACTTGTTCATCGTTTTCGACCTGCCCCCGAGTTCATAAGGGAATTTTACCTGCCCCCTGACTGGGCGTTCATTCCTTACCAGGTTGCTCAGAGGCCTCTATCTCACTCTCTGGGATTGGATTAACTGACTCCAAGTGTGGTGCCCCCATGCGGGATCGATGCCTGATTGATAGTCGTCTGCTGATTGGGGATTGCCCCCTGCTGAGCCATTTCATTTGCTCCATTCTGAACTCCATTCTGAACTCCAGTTGCTCATTGGATTTGTGCTCCAATTTGCCTTATTTGTTGAAGTAAGTTCTGGATCATCTCTTCTTGTCTTCTCATCATGGCCTCCGTCTCATCCCTCGTGATGAAGATCGACGTTTGATTCCCTCCTGAGGAAGCCTCTTGACTTCCTTGGTGTTCACTTCTCTCTGGCCTTTGCCTTTTACTTGTTTGTCTCGTCATAACTCTTAGATCTGAACTCTTAGACTTTCAAATTCAACTTCTATCCGATGTAGCGGAAGTTGGTTCTTCTCAGTGAAAGCACTAAAATGTTTGCGTAAAAAATGGACGCAAACACCCAAAGTCGTATGAGTTGGTTGATTTTATGATGTTCTTAGTGATCTCGGTGATTTATGCAAATATAGAAAAAGCAAGTGCTGAAATGTAAAAGACACGCAGATTTATAGTGGTTCGGCAAGAAGGTGCCTACGTCCACTTTATATGTTATTCTCCTTTTTTCTTCAGATTACAAGTACAAAGCTTTGATTACAAGTATCTAAAGTTGTTTGAGAGTTCCTTCCAGGCTTGAGCTCTCAAACTTGTCTCTAAAAATTGTCCTCCATTGTTGTACCCCTGCCCCTCTATTTATAGAGTCATGCTGGGGGCAGGGGTCTTGGATGTTTATAGCTGTTAGTGGGCTTGGGATGAAGTAATCTGGACTGGTAACTCTGGTTCGGCGAGGCTTCATTCGGTGTGGAGCTTGGACCGGAGGTCCATTCGGTGGTGAGGTAGGTGGTTGACCATTCGGTGGTGAGGTAGGTGGTTGACTTGGTGGTGTTGGTCCGGTAGGGGAGTTGGTCCGGTAGTGGGGTTGGTCCGGCGATAGCATGGCTCGGTGGTATGTGATTCGGTGGAGCATGGGAGTGATGCTCGGCTCGGCTATGCATGGTTCGGCATTGATGAAGTGGAGCTTGGTTCGGTGGGGGAGTGGTGAGTCGTTCGGACCGGTGGAGCTTGGGTTCGGTAGGAGGATGGAGGTTGTGATGGACCGGTGGTGTTGGATCGGTAGTGGATGGGAGAGATGGTTCGGTAGAAGAGATTCGGTGGTGAGAGGGATGCCGAATGAACTGTGGTGAGAGGGATGCCGAATGAACTGTGGTGAGAGGGATGCCGAATGAACTGTGGAGAGAGGGATGCCGAATGAACTGTGGTGAGAGGGATGCCGAATGAACTGTGGTGAGAGGGATGCCGAATGAACTGTGGTGAGAGGGATGCCGAATGAACTTCATGTTTGGAGTGCCGAATAAGGCTCTGCCGAATGAAACCTTAAACTTCCTATTACCGAATGAGCTTTTGCACTGGGGCTATGAATGAAATCTTCGACTTGTATACGCTTGCTGCCTGCTTCTTTGTGGTGGAAACGCACACAACATTGATATTTCAGTTTTGACCAAAAAATGGGATAACAATATCAATTTCTACATTTATTCTTAAACAAATTAAAAATTTATATCAAATTAATTTATTAAATATTATTAATTCACGGGTCGTTACACTCTCCCCCACTCAAAACTTTTCGTCCCCGAAAAGGAAAAGAAGGGAGAAGGAAGAATAAACAGTACATCTTATTTCAAATATTAACTTATAAACAATATTTTACTAGATTAATTTCCTTTAATGAAATACACTTGTTTTATAATCATTATGTCTTTTAATACTTGAATTATTAAAGTTGGAAAAATATTTTTAACAAAATTCTCAGTCCAAAATTTACGAAAAATTTTGGCAGAGTCTCCTTTGTACGGAGGGACTCTGGAGAAAATATAATATCCAAATATACAAATATGTTACATATATATCCAAAATAAAATATCCCACACGGGAAAATATATAAATAGCGCTTTAATCGTAATCCGAAAACGTACCTATTTGTCGGGCAATACGCTTATTATTTTGGAACCAAAAGCAGTAGCAGTTGCTTCCAACCCCTGTATTCACTTATATAATCTAAAAGTCAAATATCTATATTACAGTGAAATGTTTGGGTAGATTCAATCATTCATATCCAATCTAATGCAACAACCATACATTTTAACAAACAGCACACACCACAAACAACAATCATTCAATCAACAACCATTAGTTGTTCGGGTTCAAATTCTGAAATTGTACGGAGTGAGAAATAACTATCAAGTGCATCCGTTACTCAACAGTCTTAGATGGAACAGAGATAGATTATTGTTCCTCCAACAACTCCAAAATTCCTTACCCAACAACCATACATCAACCAAACAATTCAAATCAACACCAAAATAGCTTATTATATATTTATTTCATTATTCAGTGGTTTGATTTTCTTTCCTTCATTTATGGAGGAATTTCTTTATTTCATACAAGTTTTATTTTCCAATTATCACAAAATTCATTATACTTGTATTTCCTTTATTACTTAAGTTTATAGAATAAATTCTCATTAATAACAACAAAGATTTTGAATATCTTCATTTCCTTACTCTTCACTTGTAAGATTTCCCTTAAATTCTTAATCTGCTAACATTCATTCTTATAAGTGGAAGTTTTTATTTATTCATCAACTATTAATTGTAGTCATTTCAATTTTTCCTACTTTCCTTTATATTGGAATAGGGGAGACTTAAGACATCTTAAACTAATAATCCTACAATCAATTCTTATTTAGAATTTCATTTTATTTGCTTTAAGTTCATCTCACCTATTAATAATTCTTAACTTATTTTCAGCAAAATTTCAATTATAACTTAAGTTTATACCATTGAATTCTTATTATAACAGTAATTTATTGAATACTTCATTTTTCCTAAATTCCTACTTGTAAAATATTCAATTCCAGTTTCTCATTTAACACTTCAACTTTTATATTTGGGTAAGTTATTTATGTTAAGGAAATTGCAATTGAACTTATACAAGTTTAATCTCCATTCTTTTAATTAAATTTAGTGTTTATCCATATTACCCTTTGTCTCATATGTATGCAAATTCCTCTTTATAGCTTTGCAATTATTCTCTTATTTCAATTAGAGGTTTCAATTCATTTATTACTTAACTTTTATTTCACTAACAAATTTTAAACAATTAATTAACGGAAAAATTTAGAATTAAATACCGGGTTAAATTTCAATTTATTTCAAAATAATAGATAATTAATTTCTTGCAACTTTTATATCTCTATTATCTTTAAATAATTAAAATTTCAAATAAATTCAAAACAAATCTGTAGTAGAATTTACTACAGTGGCCTTTCCCCTTCGAAACTCGAAAATGAAAGTCGATGATGCGGCCGTCATCACCGAATTTATTTTCCAGCGACAGAGAGGAAAGTACAGAATTTAATTTCTCCCAAAATCTTCTTTAAAACAATTCTTCCAAATTATACGAAATATTTATATAAGAAAATACTTATAAACCGAATCATTTTTTCATAAATCCTTTTGAAACAGATTTGGAAAAATCCCGGACTTAAATTCTAAAATCTCCAATTTGATTTATTATAATTTCAACTTAGCTTCAGTTATTATAGATATTTTTATTTTCTAACACCCAATCTATAGCAACCAAATATATATATATATCTTTATAAAACTATTTTTATATATAGAAAATATAATAGGCAAAATTATTTCATTCACCTATATTAAAAACAAATATTATGTCGGTCTGTCCTATTAAGTGTTTAGAGATCCCTATTGATGACATAGCGTCCCATGCATCAACCAGAATTTATAAATACAAAGCGGAACAGATTAACATAATATAAAAATCTTTTTATTAATACTAACAAATACGCTCTCTCATATATATACACTCAGCGACTCCCATAGGATATTTCAACCCTATTAACAAAGAGTCAAACCCCACAAAGCCAAGGTTTATCGCTAAACCAAAGCTCTAATACCAACTGTAACATCACGCCTTTTCGCACGATTTAAACAGACACACGTGCCAATTCAAACCATACGGAAGGGCGGATTGTTATGGGGTAAATAAGAAACAGAAAAGAAATAAAACAAAATAGAATCTCACAGCGGAAGAATAAAATATAATAACAAATATACAGTTCATAAACAGTTTACAAAAGCTTGATTCTTCTTTTACAATAAATATCAGAGTTACACATACCAATACAAGCAATGCAGCGGAATAGAAAGAGTGTGGTGTAATACTATATATAAAATAATACTGATTCTTCGTCTTCGTCCTCCAAAGCTAAAATCTGCTATCCTGAAACGCTCGGACTGACCCGAGCGAATTTGAATAGACAAAAACACCCGAGTCAGACTAGAATATCTTATGTGAGTTAAATAAACAGAAATAAATATGAGTACAGTAACTCAAGAGATGTTCGGGATTTACATCTCCTAAGGATCCGTTAAACTATTTACTATGTAGTATATTGCGCTATTATAATAGTGTCTATTTATAAAATAAACTTACTTTTAAATAGCCTTAAGGCTTTAAATTTTCCACCTTAACACGTAAAATGCCAATAGTCTATACAGTACCGTAATACCTCCTGATCGGGAGGCTACCAGAGGATACTCCATAGGTACGACACAAATAGAAACTCGTAGTAAAGGCTCGATATGGTAGGTGACACGGCACAACTAGGCAATGCCAGGGTAGATATACCAATTGCTATCCAGGCTGGTGGAAACGCGTAGCCGCAGTTACCGCCCACCTCGGACTAACTCCCCAAAAATCAAAATATAGAAGTGGCCACTGAATCAATCCAAGTCAAAGTATAATATCGAAGAGGAGGGTCCGATCAGAGGAATGACCTCATTGGCCTGAGAATCGCTCCTATTTTAGCCACCTTATGCCAACTCACGGGAGTCGGGTCCACGTATTTACCTTACAGGAAACGTCGCCACCACCTACTTCATTCTGGAATCTCCACCGCGTACACGGTTAGTCAAAGTGGTTTTCGGTATCGACAGAGAGTATCCGATCCCGGTCTCTTTGCCAACCCATCGTTATTATAACACCGCGGTCATTTAAAAAAATAGGTTATACTTTAAAAATCAGAATAAACATTCCATTTCATAACCATGAATACGATATCATTTCAAAACCCAAAACCATATTTTATCACTTATCCCAAATATAATTCTTTTCCAAAATCAAAATGCTTTAACTTCATAACGTCTGAAAATCAAATATTTTCAAAGCATAGTATTTTGAAAATCATAATTAAAACCCATAACTTCTAAAACTTGAATGGTTTGGACATTCAACGGTATATGAATTAAATGGTTTAACTTAAA
Organism: Allium cepa; assembly: GCA_030765085.1. NCBI lineage: Eukaryota > Viridiplantae > Streptophyta > Magnoliopsida > Asparagales > Amaryllidaceae > Allium > Allium cepa. The sequence continues at coordinate 905,167,021 of CM060938.1, read as the reverse complement.
TGTTACTTTGTAAAGAAAATAGTTCTCATGGTTTTACAAATACATTTCTTTATTAAAGTCTAAACCAAAATTTATATTATCCCTCTCAAATTCCAAAACCACTTCAATTTATCTATATATACGTATATCCATTTTGAGTATCAATATTCAAACTAAAGTTGGATTTTATTCTTTCAACAAATCAATTGTTCTATTAATTAGTCTTGAATATTCATATAAAATCCATAAAAAAAATAAGACTTCAATTTCTAGTGATAAAATATATATATTTTTCCCAATTCAAATTATACTAGAATATTCATTTTAATTTATTTTGGGAAAAATCCAATTATAAATATCATATCTTAAAATTTCCAAACTTAACATTTAAACATATGATATAAATTATTAAACTCCATTTTCTTAATTTTCTTCCATTTTTAATAAAGATTTTTATACACCTTTTAATGTCAAAATCTTCAACTTCATATGTATATATATATGGAAGAAAAATATTTATACAATATAAAATTTAAGATTATTATAAACCGTATTCCATCCAAACCATAGAAATCACAAAAAAAAATAGTTATATATAGACCGCGGTGCCTGTATATAGTTTTCTATCCTATGGTCAAGTGATACGGATATTTATCATTTCAATCCGCAATTTAAAAATAAAACTGCGGTTGTATATCATTTCAAACCGCAATCCCAAATGAAATGAAAAATGCATACTAACTTGTAGTTTAATGATATCAAATAAAACATCCATTCAATAACACATCCATCATCCAATCACAATCATCAAGCAATATCAATCAATAACAATATATGTTTGGTAATATACAACAGGTAATAATTGGCAGTTTTATTTCAAATTATATTTATCAACTATTAATCTAACAATTTATTTTCAGTGATAATTGACATAACAGTTAACAAACAGTTCATATGCAAACAATAATTTCTAACAGCCAATTAACATGCAATAAATCAATTAAATTAACAATTAAATTCAAAAAATGCAATTCAACAGATATGAATGAAATAACATGCCAAAAGCTCATAAATAAATTTCTATTCATTTCTAAAATTTATTTAACAAACATAAAAGCTTCTAGTAGTTGTGAGTGGGTTAAAACACTCACCTTTTGAATTTAAATCGAATTTAAACCCGATTTAAACCCAAAAATTCGCCCGTCTCAGAATTCGTCCAAACCCACGTCATCAAGTCTGGAATTAAATTACGATCCTAACAAAAGAAATTTCGTGTGAATCCGACTTCGTATGAGAAAGTTATGGCGAAAAATGATGATTGAAAACAATTATAAAAAAAAATTAAAAAGTGAACACAATCACCCACATATTTGCCACGTCAGAGAACTGCGTGCGTTCCCTCTTCTTCACGCGAAAAGATCAGGTCGCACTCCTTTGCAACCCAAGCCGCCGCTCATACATATGGTTTCAAAACCTTAATCGAAGATCTACGACGATCTAACCGTTGAACTGCCAAACAAATTACATAGATGCGCTCCCCTTGGTTCCCTCTCCAAAACCCAGAAACAGAATCTCGATCCGATGAAGTTTTGAGCGATGATGATGAACGGTTTTGGGGCTGTTTGGATTTATTCTGGATGAACGACAGCTCCAATTGAAAAACGAATTGCACCAGTAGATTATGCGTATCGAAAAAGTCAACATATATTTTTTCTGGAATTTTCTGAAATTTTTGAGTTTTGACTTTTGATTTTGAACTGTGGATGGATCTGCAATTGGATTTGAGATGTATACATTTGGGGAAGAGAAAGGAGTGAAGAAATGAACTTACAGCAAATGAGCATAGAATGTAGGCTAGGGTTTAATATTTGGGTTTATATAGATAGGTTAGAATTAGAGTAGATGGATCTGATAAACAAACGCGCTGAACGATAATTTAAATTAACGTAATAATTACAAATCACCATACTATGCAGACATTTACGTTATTTCCCATTTATTACTTTATTTAACACAACCCTTAATTTACATCTATTGCAATGTTTTCAAATTTGATTGAATGTACTAATTATATCACTCCTAATAATTGTTGTAAGACTCTAAATTCCACATTTGTAAGTATATATTATTTCCACTCAAATCTTATAGATATATACAGAGTATATGTTTCCATTAAATCATTATTTATTATGTATTCAAATTAACTAAATTCACTATTGAAGTCCGTTTATATTTATTACCAAATATCCATTTACCTTTTCCAATAAATTTGAATCCCATTCATTTAATATAACAAATCAAATTTCCATTCACACCTTATTATCAACCCCTAATATTGGTCAAATTTCATTACTTATATAATTCAATCAATTCCAAATGATTTAGCAAGCTTGGATGTGAATTAAAATCTATAAATATATCAATTTGCAGTGTTAATATCTGCACTTTCTTATTATTTGGACATAAAATCTTTATTCTCAAAACTCAATTATTAAGTCTTATACTCATATACTCTCAACTTGAATCCAATTAGATAAATAGATTTGATTTCCATTTCAACTCATTTTTAATTGCAATTAACCTTTTTACCATAAATTAAATCCCAAATTATAAATAAACTTTTATTTCCATTTCCTTTTTCTCAACTGTTTATTAATTCCCATCCAAATGAATTCAACATTATGAATTTGATAAATTTATTAGATTTACTTCCTTTCTATATTTCTAAGCTATTGTTGTCAATATGAACATTAGTTTAAGATTTCACTCAAATGTTTACCAATTCCAATCTAAACTCAATAACGTCATAATTAACGTTAGAATCCGTTTTATTATGCATAAATTCTAAATTTTACTGACCCAAATTTTCTTCTTTTCATTCCATATTAATTGTCAATCCCATAGAAAAATTAACATTAGGTTCATACCTTTTTACAAATAACTCCAATTTCTTCCAAATAATAATTACATAATCTATTAAATATTAAATCCATTAAATTGCAATAAATTCAATTGATTGCAATTTATTTCCAAACAAATTTGGATTTTTATTTTGGTTATACACAAAATTCCGTTATCACTTGCCTAACAAGGTTATTATCACTTAAGATCTCACTGCATCCACATTTTCACATTTTCATTTCCTAGTTTCTTTACTTTATTCTACATAATTTATTACAAATGGGATTTTCTTTGGTTTACATCTTATTTGTATTTAACATTTCTCAATCACCAATTCATTTCACTTTAACTGCGGTAAATTGGCGGATAAATTGAATTTGATTCCAAAGTTTAATTTGAAAAGAAACAAGAATAGGTAACATACAATAGTCGTTTAATCTAAATTCTAGTCACCTAAATAGGCTTTTATTACTTGCAAATAAATATTACTTATTTATATTCATAGTACAAATCTCAATGATTATTCCATTTTAATTTGCTTAGGCCATTTAGTCCACTATACATATCTACATAAATGGGCAATTTATTCAATTCATTAAGTGTCAATTCTATTAAGTCCTGTTTATATTTTATGCATTCTTCTATTACCTTACAAAAGGGAATAACTTTTAAACTCATACACGTAATACCAAAACCGTTATAAATCAAATAAATTCCCAAAAATCGAAGTTTGTACACATTATACACAACTATTATGATTTCTCACAAACGTTGAATTTATTAAATGACCATTTATTATAATTTACTTCCCTTAATTGAATCAAATGCTTATTATATATATATATATATTCTTTTCATTCTACCATTCCTTCCCATTATAAATTCATTAACGTATTTACACATCTCTATCTTTCAAATATAAAATAACCAAACTGATTACAACCACTGTTTCTATCAATTTTCATAAGTTTGTTCAAAACTATACTTTTGTTTACATAAAATAAATTTTATGTTTCTATTATTCAACTCAAAATATATCAATTATTCCCAACTACATAGTTAACGTTTCTTTTATATATCACTGTAGTAATATTTCAAAATGTTCATCTTTTGTTTGCATAAATTACTGTATTTAGATAAAATTGTAATTTTGGGAACTTATCACATAAATAAACTTAAAACCTCAACTAATACATTCTACCTTGGTTTCATCTTATTCATTCACTCGCCAATATTCCGTACTAACTACAAAATTTAGTGTATTAATTTAAATTGATCAAAATAAGACTTATCAACTAATAGAAAGATTTACGTACAAATTTATTGTCATACATCTAATTTACAAGCCTATACTTAATTATTACCCTACAATACGTTTACGTTACTATAATATCCACTCTTCCGTTACTACGTTTCTATAAATTTATTCATTTATAATTTATTGTCTAAAAGTTCTCCTTTTATTGACTAGACACAACAATAACCAAAATAATTAATTAGATTCATTTATATACATTAGATAAATGGGTACACTTCTGCAATAATCCTATAAATGAAAATATTTTGGTGCATAAATTTCTACTTACTTAGTGCATTCATTTATTAAATTACAAATTTCCTCAATCCACATAAATCACCCATTCACATAGTTTAATTTAGCATTTATTTAAATCTTCGTTTATACATTTAGAGTTTCTACTAAATTGAATTACACAACTTATGAACTTTAACAAATTTAGTTCACTTAATAAATTTTCTAATGTTTATTAAATTGCAATCCAATCCAGTTATCATTTCATTAATACCATTTAATCAGCTAATTATAACTAATAGCCACCCACCAATTTACGTTAATTCAATCCATGCCATATAAGTATTTAATTGTCAACATTAAATTACAATCACTATATCAATTTCTACAATTATTCTTAAACAAATTAAAAATTTATATCAAATTAATTTATTAAATATTATTAATTCACGGGTCGTTACATACTATATACATCAGAGTTAGAAAAATACAACCGAATAGTTCAAATGTAGTGAAGTGTCCAATGCAACAGATGAATTCTCTGAACCAATCAACTGGAAAGGCTGGAATCTGAATCGATAGTTGTATTTCCAAATGAAGCTCCGAACTCCAAAGGTGAGTCCCAAATGCTGTATCACTCAGTCTGACCCGAATGGAAAGCAAAACACAAAACACTCGAGTCAGGATTAACATTCTTATATCAATAAATCCAACTCAAGTGAAATATCAACTGAAATACAAATAACTTAAAGGATGTTTGGGATAATCATCCTCTAAGGGTCTATGGAACTTTCTACAAGGTAGAAATATACACTATAACACCGTGGTCATTTCAGCTTAATTTATACTTCAAAACCAAATCTCATTTTCACTTCAAATATCTCTATATTTCCCAAAATAGTATTCATATATATTAAATAATTTATGTAGTAAAGTATTTTCAATTTTCTCAACTTAACAAATCGTTCCAACATCAACCTAACCTTCCCATTCAAATTAAATTCAATCTCAATTTATCAATTTAAATTCAACTCAATTTCTAAAATAACCACTTAAATTTTATCGATCTCAAATTCGGATTTATAATCACAAATACCCCTTTATATTTCCATATAATTTAAAACTTTAAGTATTCAATGTTTCATCTAAATTTTCATTCAATTTAGTTTTCTAAATAATAAATTCAAATTTAGTTCAACCTAAATTTTCACATTAATTCAATTTAGTTGCTAAATAACAAATTCAACTATGTTGATTTCAAATACAGATCCGAATCTCAACATAAACCGTTTAAATTCCAATATAGTTCAAGGCTTTAATATTTTAATGTTCTATATAACAGTTTCATATAGATCAAGATTTAACCACATTATTATTTAGTCTTGAAATACTCCCTTATTAGATTCAATATCATTTAAGTAACCTTAAATTACATTTTACTCAATATTTTCTTTAATTTATTTAAACATGAAATATTCATTAAATCACTTAAATCAAAAATCCAGTTATAAAATCATACCTTTTAAATTTTCAATTCAAAAATTTCAAATCGATTTAATTAAATAAATCCTTATTTAAATACCATTTTAATAAACCCAAATTTATCTCTCAATCTTAATTATTCAATTTATTATAAGAGAATCTATTTGAAATATAGATTTACATAAATACTTAACCATATTATATGTATTAAATCAATCTAATTTAAATCAAATATTACTACTAAATCTATATATACAATTTTCATTTATATAATATCTTAAGAATCAAATTTATGAAACCATATATTTCTTTCCAAAATTATAGAAATTATTTTCAAAATATTTATATGGACCTACAGTGTCTGTATATATTTCATATCATATAGTCTAGTGCTACGGATATTTATCATTTCAATCCGTACACTAAATATATATGGGTGGATATCATTTCAACCCGTAATCCCAAATTCAATTAAATGAAAATCGCTTGGGTTTATCATTTCAACCCATAACAATTTTCCTATTCTAAAGTCCGTTCGGGTATGTATCATTTCATCCCATAGTGATTTCTAAACTACAGGGAACTTGCAGAGTGATAATAGAAAATATAATAAAATAACGGGCATATATCATCAATAACAATATAATATAAACAACAGGATATGGTGTCATATCCCGCAGGTGAACAGTTACATATAATAGCATATATAACAAATTTAAATAACTACAGCAGCATATTTCAATTGTCTTTTCAATTGAAATCAAATTTAATGAATAAAAGAATGTTAATCGTGAGTGATTGCTCACCTTTCGTGGCTAGAGAATATAGAAGGAGACACAGATACGCACAATGATGCAGACACTGAAATTAAATTTCAAATCCAAGCAAAGCATAATCGGCACGAATTCAACGATCAAAGCTGATTGGCTCGAATTGATGAAACAAATCAAATCAGAACTGGAACGATGAAGATAAATGGTATAAGCGAACTTTTATAACCACCTATAACTATGTATACACATATGAAATTTATATTCTATGTTCAAATATCACAAATTTAATTTACAAGTTTTTCAAACATATAAATAAATAAATAAATCAAGCTTACATTTTTTTTTTAAAAAGGCAACATACACTTAAAATAATATATATATACTAACACCTTTATACTAAACTAATATATCTAGTACATATATATTCTCAAACGGATAAAATAAATGTTTAAATATGAATACCTAAAAGAAAACATTTTTATATATAACTATTTCTATATATATATATATATATATTAAATGTTATATATATAATTTAAATCCATCCATATTTTTACATTCAATAACATATTATATCCAACCTATATAAATTTCCAAATTATATATGTGCATTAAAATGATTTATAAAGTAGAGTATTTATAAAATAATCTTAAATCCAAAATAGTGTAAATATAATACTGTAACAAAATATATACAATCATCAACTAAATAAGTCAGCACCACATAGAAACCCATATGGTAACAAACCGCATAATATACATATATTAAATTGTTTTATATAGTCTGTAACAAAACAAATATATGACTTACATAAGCGAATAACCATGTTATAGGAAACCTGATATCAACAAATAGAAGCTGACCCATATTGAAATATAAAAAACAATATATATATATATATATATATTCTTATTAAAAATGAAAGATACTTATTTTATAGTATATTCCCTTCAAAATGTCGCATACATAATTCAAAATATTAACATGACTTATAAGCTGTGAGGAAGATCAAATAGAAACTATATATAAATATACACTGTCATATTATGAAAATAAACTTTTGAAAAAAATAGTATTCAATACTTATATAAATAGTATGTATATCACAACTAACAAAACAAAAAAAACAAAACAAAAACATATAATTACGAATATAAATCAAAACATATATGTGTTTACATGCCCATACCTCACTGATCAAACAGAAGCAACCGGAAGGCGAGGTGATGGGTTTCATTTGATGAGGAGGTTTGGAAGAAAGGTGAAGTGGCGGATGCAAATAATGGTGACAGCTGCATGCTTCAGTTTGCTCTTTTTCCAAAGAAAAGTAGGGAGGGGAACGAACAGATCTAGAGAAAAGAGAAGTGAAAGCGAAAATAAATAGGGATGAAATGCATGTTTTCAGGCAAATATAATGGAAGAAAATGAATAAGCAACCAAATTTTAAGTGAATAAATAAATAAAAGTGATTGTAACGGTCAACCCTTGATTTGGCGAAAATAATTATAGCAATTAATAAAAGAAATAAATAGCAACGGTCACGTTGCTTTGATTCAGTTGACCCACAAAAGCAAATTATTTATAATTTAAATGGTAGGAAACGTAAAGAATTCGTACCACCATAAAATGAAATTGATAATGTCTGTACATTGATTCTGCAATATTTATTAAAGCAATTGATTGATGCGCTTTTAAATTTTAATAGAAGGAAAGAGAAAAGTCACAATTAAAGGTAAGCTTTAAATTTTTAATAAATACATAACGTTTCTAAGTTTATACGTTTATAACTTTCCCGCTGTAGTGTGTGTGTGTGTGTGTGTGTGTGTGTGTGTGTGTGACGCAGCGGATTAATCAAACAAAACTTCAATCGATGAAATGTAGCAATCGGTGAGTTGAAGATACCAAAATGCCCAAGTTCGTTGATCCAAAGATACCGAACTCTAGCTATCTCAAACACGTTGATAGCGCACTATACCGTGTTCAAAGATCTACGATTCTTCGCACGTTGATCTAGCGCACTAGATTCCGTGAATCGGCTTCAACAAACGTGGATTCGAGCGCACTCGAATGACGTAAGTGGAGATAGGAGATTACACTCAACTACCAATTGGTATGAAAGCACAAAGCTAACAAAAGAGAAATTTTATTCAAAATCAACAACCACAAAAATTACAACACACACGCTATTTATAGAGAATTACAACTCAACACAACAAACAACACCCATCTCTTAGGTCGGCACCGACTCACGACTCATTTTAAGTCGTGACCGACTTAACACTCGCGACTCAACGCTTTTACAACAGACCAAAATACAACCGACTCATCCAAGGTCGTTAACGACCTAACACATTACATCTATGACCGACTCAACTCTTGCCGACTCAACCCCCAAGTCGCACACGACTTAGTACCATACATCTCACACATCCATAGGTCGGTAACGACCTACAATACAACACACATAACCTCTAGGTCGGTAACGACCTAAATACAACACGACTCAACAAGCCCAGCGACTCACGACTCAACCGACTTAACACTGGACGACTCATCTAGGTCGTAGTCCCTCCACCGACTCAAGCCTCCATCAGTTGAACCCTTCTCCCTCTTGATGCTAACTCGGGCACGACTTATGGATAAGTTGTTGAGTCGTGTACGACTCATCAGGTACGAACACCCCACGATCCCCTTGAGTCGTAACCTTGTTTCCTTAACTCGTATGCGACTCAAGTATCGGTTATCTCGTGCCTCCTCTTCTCTCGCCCAATTAGGTCGGAAACGTTCCATGCTCTTGAGTCGTAGACGACTCAAGTCCGATGCCTCATCTCCCTTTTTGTTAAGCCGTAGCTCGTTCCTCCAAGCTTCGTTAGGTCGGAAACGACTCATGCATCTATTAACCCGTGAACGACTCATCAAACACGTATGACTTAAGCCGTTAAGAGATGCATCCCTCTCATATATCTCCTTCAATTGTCTCGTGTACGACTTACGAGTTAAATCCGAAGCTCCTTGACTCGTGCACGACTTAATATGGTCTAACTTCTGAATTCCCATAGGCCTTGCTGCATCATCCTCTCCTGGTTGAGAAAAATTCGTCCTCGAATTTGTAACTTCTTCTACAACAAACTCACTTCCATGATATGGAATTAAATGCTTGACGTTAAAAACATCAGAAGTATAGACATCATCTGGTAACTTTAATCGATAAGCATTCTCATTGATTTTCTTCAAAACTTCAACTGGACCAATTTTCCGTGCTTTCAATTTATTGTATGCACCAACCGGAAAACGATCCTTCGTCAATACCGCATAAACCAACTCACCTTCCTTAAATCCAACATTTCGACGTTTCAGATCTGCAGACTTCTTATACTTCTCATTCGATTTCTCCAATCGTTTCTGAACGATTTTATGACATTCAGTCAGCTCATCAACAAAATCAACAGCTCGTTTAACTGTTCCCTTCGCCTGTGGTACTACTGCCAAATTCAACGGCCCCCTGGGTAAATTTGAATAAACAATCTGAAACGGACTGAATCCCGTGCTACGGTTCACTGCATGATTGTGAGCAAATTCTGCCTGGCATAGCTTCATGTCCCAACTTCTCAAGTTATCCTGTACAAGACAACGCAACAAATTTCCCAATGACCTGTTAACAACTTCTGTCTGCCCATCAGTTTGCGGATGATAAGCACTACTAAATTTCAGTTTCGTTCCCACCATCTTCCACAAACTCAGCCAAAAGTGACTCAGAAAACGAGTATCTCGATCAGAAACAATAGAGTCTGGTAACCCATGAAGTCGATAAATCTCCTTGAAAAATAACTGCGCCACTCGTACTGCATCTGCTGTCTTCTTGCAAGCAACAAAATGTGCCATCTTTGAAAACCTGTCCACCACAACAAATATCGAATCATTTCCCCTTTGAGTTCTCGGCAAACCCAAGACAAAATCCATGCTAATATCAACCCATGGCTTAGATGGTACTGGTAATGGCATATACAACCCTGCATTCGTTGCTGTCCCCTTTGAAACTTGGCAAATATGACATCGCTCCACGAATCTTTCAACCTCTTTCCTCATCGACGGCCAAAAGTAAGACTGCGAAATCAACTGTAAAGTACGATCACGGCCAACATGTCCTTCATCGTGCAATTCCTTCACAATCTTCATCCTCAAACTACAGTCCGGAATACATAAACGATTTCCTTTAAACAGAAAACCATCAACTAACATGAATTCATCGGTACTCCCATCCTTCACTTTTTCAACATATTTCACAAAGTAAGGATCTTCTTCAATCATCTCTGGCAACATTTCAAACCCCGTCACTTCCACCTTCATTGTCGTCAGTAAATGACTCCTCCTACTTAAAGCATCAGCTACTCGATTGGTCACCCCTGATTTGTGCTTAACGACAAAAGTAAACTGCTGTAAATATGCAATCCATGATGCATGTCTTGCTGAAATCTTATCTTGCCCCTGTAAATGTTTCAAAGCTTCGTGATCAGTGTACAGAACAAATTCCTTCTGAAATAAGTAATGTCTCCAATGCTTAACAGCCTGAACAACAGCATAAAATTCAACGTCATATGTACTGTATCTGATCTTTGCCCCTGACAGTTTCTCACTAAAATAAGCAACTGGCTTTCCATTCTGGCTCAGAACTCCTCCAATTCCAACCTTCGAAGCATCAGTATGCAATTCAAACAATAACTGAAAATTAGGTAGAACAAGAATTGGTGCAGACGTCAACAATTCCTTGATCCTTTCAAAGGCAACCCCCGCTTCCTCTGACCACACCAACTGTTTACCCTTCATGCAATCAGTCACTGGAGCCATCACGCTACTGAAGTGTGGTATGAACCTTCGGTAGAATGACGCTAGCCCATGAAAACTTCTCACTTCTGTAATTGTCTTTGGCTGTGGCCAATTCTTGACTGCTTCAACTTTGCTCTGGTCAACTTGAATACCTTTCCCTGAAACAACATACCCCAGGAATAAAACACTAGGTGTCATAAACACACATTTCTTTGTAGCAGCATAAAATTGTTCTTCACGAAGAATAAACAACACTTCTCTCAGATGTAGAACATGTTCCTCCGTACTCCTGCTATAAATCAAAATATCATCGAAATAAACCACGACGAACTTTCCAATGAGTGGTCTAAAAATTTGATTCATCACCCGCATGAATGTACTAGGTGCATTAGACAAACCAAATGGCATAACCAACCATTCGTACAACCCCTCTCTAGTTTTGAAAGCTGTCTTCCATTCGTCTCCAGGTCTGATACGAATTTGATGATAACCACTCTTCAAATCAATTTTCGAGAATATAGTTGCCCCACTCAACTGATCCAACAAATCATCCAACCTCGGCATAGGAAATCTGTAACGAACAGTGATCTTATTCAAAGCTCTACTATCAGTGCACATTCTCCAAGTTCCGTCCTTCTTTGGTACTAACAATGCAGGTACAGCACACGGACTCAAACTTTCCTGAATACGACCCTGTTCAAGTAATTCTTCCACCTGCCTTCTCAATTCCTCATGTTCCTTCGGACTCATACGATAATGTGGTCGATGTGGTAACACTGCCCCCGGAACAAGATCAATCTGATGTTGAATGTCTCTAAGTGGTGGTAACTCCTTTGGCAACTCCTCTGGAAAGACATCTTCAAACTCTTCCAAAACTGGCTTTGCTTCTTCGGGAATCTCAACTTCTTCACTACTCTCTCTCCCAATCAACAAAAACACTTCCGGTTCTTCCTCCACTTCTTTAACAAACTCCTTCAAAGTCAACAGAGTTTTCAATTCTTCAATCTCTTCTAGTTTGCTCTCCTTCTGTTGCTGTCTCTTGGGAACCAAAGTGATTTTAGTACCCTCGAACATGAAACTGTAACTATTGGCACGACCGTCATGCTGAACTGCTCTATCAAACTGCCATGGTCTGCCCAGCAACAAATGACAAACATCCATATCCACAATATCACACCAAATTTCATCTTTGTACTTCTTCCCAATAGAAAAATTAACACAAGCTCTTCGACACACTTTCACTTCACCACCCTTCCTTAACCATGCTAGCTTGTACGGTTTAGGATGCTTCTCAGTTTTCAAGTTCAATTTCCTCACAGCCTCTGTAGAAATAATATTATCGCAACTTCCAGCATCAATAACGAACTTGCAAACTTTTCCCAGAATAGTACATGTCGATTGAAAAATATTGCTTCTCAGCCAACTACAATCCTCCTCTTGCTTTGGTGTCAAACAACTTCTCCTCATCATAAGATTACATCCTTCATCACCCGACACTTTTTCTTCCTCCTCAACATAAGGTACATTTGAATACTCTGCCTCCTCACCATCATCTGCTTCAACCTCTGCAACCATGGTTCTCTTCTTCGGCTTCGGACATTCGTTGCTTTTGTGACCCAACTCCTGACAATTATAACATTTGAAAACACTACTAGCCTTCGCTTTCTCTGCCTCCTTCACCACTGGCTTTGTAACAGGTTTAGGAACACTAGAACTTCCGCCAACACCCCTTGCTTGATTATTGGAATTAGTAAACACACCACCTCCACGCCTTCCTTGTTTCTCCCAAGCTATCGCTTTCTGATGTGCCTCTGCTACTGATCTAGGATCAAACATATTAACCATATCTTGGATCTGCATTCTCAAGCCCCCAATGAATCTAGCAGTTAGCTGTTCTTCTGTTTCCATGATATCATTCCTGGCGATGAGTTGGTAAAATTCATCAGCATAATCACTAACAGATTTTGTCCCTTGCCTCAGATTCTGCAACCTCTGGTACATAAGTGATTGGTAGTTATAAGGCAAAAATGTAGATCTCATCAACTTTTTCATCTTCTCCCAAGATTCTATCTTTGACTTCCCCATTCGTTCTCGAGTAAGTTTAGTTTGCTGCCACCACGCCAAAGCTCTCCCCCTCAACCTAGTAGCAACCAACTTCACCCTTCGATTCTCCGGCACCTCCTTGAAATCAAAGATTTCCTCCACATTAGACAACCAATCTAAGAACTCCTCAGCAACCATCCCGCCTTTAAACTCCGGAATCTCCATTTTCATACCCGACTCCCAACGACGGTCATCCTCCACATCACGGTAAGAATTTCGAACTTGGTCTCGATCTCGATAATGAATACTTGCTCTATCACCCTCTTCAACAAAATCAAAGGTACGCCTACATCGATCTCGACTAACATCATCCCTTCTCTCATGCATGCTTCTTTGACTATGTCCCTCTTCATCTCTATATACTTCATGGTCAAATTCTCGATGACTTCTTCTTTCTTCATGTGCATAGTCATGATGATCTCTTCGTGATGAAATTGATGTTTCTCTTCTATCTCTACAAGAATGTGGTGATACCCTCCTCGCTTCCGTAACCAATGGCGAAACTCGGTTTCCTCCATGGTTCGAGTTTGGTGATCTCCTCCTTTGATTCAAATCATTCATCAATCTCTCCAATTTACCAATGCCTTCATCAAATTTTTCATTAATACGTTGTTCCATAAGCTCGGCTTCTTCTCTACGATACAAAGCTTCAACGTTTTGATGACGATTAGCTCTCCTTGGTGGCATGGTTAAAATTTTCACAAACTTCAACAAATTGAACACAATACTTCAAAATTTCACACGATAAGGCAATCTAGGCTCAACTGTCTCGGCAATGCTTGTCTCGGCCTTGACTCTTCACAACTTTGCTTGGCTCGGTCAAGACTTGCCTCGGCTCACTCCAAAACCTTCAAAACTTTGGCGCGCAAATCACCAATTCAAAATCCAAACAAAATCCAACTCCTCGATCCAAAAATGAAATGGATCAAACTCTCCAAACTTGATGCAACTTCAATATGAACACGATGAACTCCTTCAAACTTCATAAACTTCAAAAACTTCAAAAACTTGGCTCCAAGAATCAAACTTAGCTATGATTGGCTAAGTATGGCTCTGATACCAATAATGACGCAGCGGATTAATCAAACAAAACTTCAATCGATGAAATGTAGCAATCGGTGAGTTGAAGATACCAAAATGCCCAAGTTCGTTGATCCAAAGATACCGAACTCTAGCTATCTCAAACACGTTGATAGCGCACTATACCGTGTTCAAAGATCTACGATTCTTCGCACGTTGATCTAGCGCACTAGATTCCGTGAATCGGCTTCAACAAACGTGGATTCGAGCGCACTCGAATGACGTAAGTGGAGATAGGAGATTACACTCAACTACCAATTGGTATGAAAGCACAAAGCTAACAAAAGAGAAATTTTATTCAAAATCAACAACCACAAAAATTACAACACACACGCTATTTATAGAGAATTACAACTCAACACAACAAACAACACCCATCTCTTAGGTCGGCACCGACTCACGACTCATTTTAAGTCGTGACCGACTTAACACTCGCGACTCAACGCTTTTACAACAGACCAAAATACAACCGACTCATCCAAGGTCGTTAACGACCTAACACATTACATCTATGACCGACTCAACTCTTGCCGACTCAACCCCCAAGTCGCACACGACTTAGTACCATACATCTCACACATCCATAGGTCGGTAACGACCTACAATACAACACACATAACCTCTAGGTCGGTAACGACCTAAATACAACACGACTCAACAAGCCCAGCGACTCACGACTCAACCGACTTAACACTGGACGACTCATCTAGGTCGTAGTCCCTCCACCGACTCAAGCCTCCATCAGTTGAACCCTTCTCCCTCTTGATGCTAACTCGGGCACGACTTATGGATAAGTTGTTGAGTCGTGTACGACTCATCAGGTACGAACACCCCACGATCCCCTTGAGTCGTAACCTTGTTTCCTTAACTCGTATGCGACTCAAGTA
The DNA here is from genome assembly GCA_030765085.1 of Allium cepa. Lineage (NCBI taxonomy): Eukaryota > Viridiplantae > Streptophyta > Magnoliopsida > Asparagales > Amaryllidaceae > Allium > Allium cepa. The sequence goes on along the minus strand of CM060938.1, from coordinate 905,151,460 downwards.
TCGGTTATCTCGTGCCTCCTCTTCTCTCGCCCAATTAGGTCGGAAACGTTCCATGCTCTTGAGTCGTAGACGACTCAAGTCCGATGCCTCATCTCCCTTTTTGTTAAGCCGTAGCTCGTTCCTCCAAGCTTCGTTAGGTCGGAAACGACTCATGCATCTATTAACCCGTGAACGACTCATCAAACACGTATGACTTAAGCCGTTAAGAGATGCATCCCTCTCATATATCTCCTTCAATTGTCTCGTGTACGACTTACGAGTTAAATCCGAAGCTCCTTGACTCGTGCACGACTTAATATGGTCTAACTTCTGAATTCCCATAGGCCTTGCTGCATCAGTGTGTATAATGAATGGTCATAAAGAAAGAAGTGGAAACAGGGAGCGTAGGAAAGTAAAGGTTAGAAAAATAAAATTTTGTTGAGAAAGGAATATTTGTGTGAGTTGTATAGGTTTGATCAGAGAGGTAGCGTGATTTAAGGAGAAGAAAGAACGGCAATAAATCAACTTGCTTTGAAATGGAAAGGAAATTAAACTAGCGTTGATTTTTATTGAGCAGTTATAGGCACGAAATAAGATATTGAAAAAAAAGCCACGATTTTGATTGAGCACTGATTTTTCTTGTTATACACGGTTACTAGATTCTTAACAAATTTTAAGCAAATGGTTTTCGAAATTAAAGCAGAAGAAATGGTCAGCTAAGATTAGATTTTGGAATAAGATTTTTAAACAATATTGAATGCGTTTAAAATTTAAAGCTCGCGTTGATGGGAACAATGGCAAGAAATTAAAAAGGTAAACGGTTATAAAATTTGTAAATAACATTCCTATTAAATCAGGAGAGTAAAAGGAAAGTGAATAAAATTAGAATGCGTACAACAGACGCAGTGATTTTTGTCAAAAAAATGAAAATAACGGATTTAAATTTTATACGTTTTCTTGTATGTATATATACATTATTTATTCCATCAAATAACACGTCTTTTAAACGCGAAATTAAACAGTTTATTTATACACAAAGTTTTGGAAATTTATTACTTATATAAAAATATGATTTGTTTACACATTTACTAAGAAATTTATTTCAAAAATGTATATAAGTAAAATTTTAAATATTAAATTTTAAAAGTATAAAATCAATTTTTTTAAAGAACAAAAGGTGAAATAAACTTTGTTATGAATATATTAAATTAAACCAAAAGATTAAAAATTAAAAATTTAAAGATTTATAACTTCAAAAATGTTAAGTTTTAACCAAAATAAGAATTTTAGAATTTTCACACTAATAAAAATCTTAGGTGATTATTTATAATTAAATTTAAACAAATCAAATTTTCGAAAAATAATACCCCAGAGTTATAAATAAAGAATAAAATATTGATAAAATTTGGGCTATTACAGTTTTAGAAAGGATACTTTGAATAAATTATTTTCTTAACTGGTTTCAAATCTTTAAAGTATGGATTTATTTAATCACTTATAGAAGGGATTATTTGAAAGATTAAAATTGATATTTATTTTAGGAAACCATTATTTAAATAGTTATACCTTATCTACAAATTTTATTTTAAAATTAGTTAGGTCTTAAAATTTTATATGTGATAATTAGTATAATGTTTTCGTAACCAATAATTTAAATAAGTATTTAAAATAGTTTTATTTTAAATGTTTCCAAGTATATTATGGATAAATATTTTATACTATTTTAAAATATTTGAACTCGGCAGATTTTTAGTGGAAATAAATAAATATTTGGAAATGTTTTCCGCGTAAGGAAAAGTGATTTGAAATTTGTTTTCAAATGGTTGAATTGTGAAATATACCTTGCAAAGATATTTTGAAAATAAATAATTGGGGAAAATTATTTAAATCTGGTAATTGTTGTGAATGTTGATTGATAGTTAAATAACCGACTATCAATATTGGCCTTTTAATGGCATTTGAATTTCGATGCGACCGGGGGTCGGATTCCAAGTGGATATCCGAAAACCACATCAAACCTTTGTGATTGTGATGGATCTTTTATTTAAAAGATCAAAGTAAAAATTGTTGTGATTTGATGAAATCTGAATGTAACACTTATTTTTAGAAATAAACGCTCGTTATTCGGATTAGCCGGGAGAGGAGCTTGTGTCATAAAACCCATTCCGAATAATGATACGACGAAATGAGATTGCATTTAAAGATGGTGTTGAAGACCGGGTATTTTTGAAAATGAAAGGATTACCTGTCGAATGTCTCTGCATCGGGTTGCTCCGGTATAGAGATTTTATCACACTTTGTGATGGGGATTCCGGACATGATTAGTGAATATGCGGATTTGTAAGAGCTTCTTTTGAAGTTCCTTCAGTTCCGTTCGATCCCGGAACGGACTTGTATGGATGTGTGTCTGACGTTATACTTTGAGATGTAAAGATGGTTTCTATCAAATGCGTTTCTGCTGGTGGCAGAGAATTTCACCCTTCTCTGAGACGTCAGTGGTTATGTAGTTGATGGTTACTAGTGATATATTCTTAGATTGGTAACGTGACATACGAAGTGTTGTTGATCATTTGTTGATCAAAGCATGACTTCTTTGTGGACGAGACTTCGTCGGACCTCACACCCTGGAAATGGTCAAAACAGGAAAGATGCGGCAAGGTTATAAGGGTCGCGTTCTTTAGGGTATGTCATTTCCTTCTGGAAAAGGGTGGTATCATGGTATGGAGCCCAGATATTTAACCTATGTGGTTGCCACAAATCTATTACACTTTCTGGTTGTTGCTTTGTGGTTGAGGATCCTCGGATAAAGGTCGCAAACGACCGGGGGATGGCATACTCGTGTAGTAGTTACCTAGTTACAGAGGTAAACCAGCCTTGTGTTGGTAGAGAGCTGGTTAAGCTCTCGGGGCATCCCTCCAGAGGCGTACCCATGTGGCAGTAGGAAGTTCCTTAGACTGACCATTTATTGGAAATCCAGTCTCCAATACGCGCCTTGTACGGTTTTAGTTGTATAACCTGCCATATACTTATGGTGGTCACCACTGTTTAGATGGTAGCTATAATAGGCATAGTTAGGAATGTCTATGCTGGCTAAGATTAATATTATACTTTCGAAATGTTTTCCGCACTATGCACTAATAATGATGTCGAAAGGATTTTGCGCATTAAACATGTTTGACTATCATAAGGAGAAATCTCCTCCAATTCTACGTTTGCATTGTGTGTGTGGCGGGAGGCCTTATGGTAGTTTCATTTTGCAAAAGCATAGCGGATTTCTTTTTATTTTCTTTACGAAAATAACTATTTTTATGATCTCACACCAGTCCCACGACTGACCTGGAGTTTATTGTTCCCTTTCTAAACTCTGGGTGCCCACAATTTTTCACACGGGCAACCTAGGGTCAGGTTATCAGTTATTCAGGAGCGAAGTCAAGAAGTTGCTGTGGAGATCTGGAGTTCAAGCTAGATGGCGAGACATATCACTTATACAATGTAGTGTCCGCTGCGTGTGGTTTGTTGTAAAGTAAATTTCTGTGTAGCAAGTTCTAATGAATGCCAGTGTTGTATCATGTTGTTGTAAACTCTGATGATGTATTGTAATAACAGATATGGTTCTTTGTTTTAAAGATATTCGTTTATCTATTATATATTGTTCCGCTGCGAAATGTGAGATTCTGTTATTGTTTGTGTTTTCTTCTTCTCTCTTCTTCTTCTTAAACCCTAATGGTTCGGTTTTTCGGCATTCGACTGTTCGGCATTTGATACAGTCGATGTATCATTGTCGAATTTCAGGCGTCGAAAAATTGGGTTGTTACATTTTGGTATCAGAGCATTTGGTTAAGCGATTACCTTGGCTCTTTTGGGTGTTACTCATTAGAGATAGAGTCAGCAGTACTCTAGAATGAGTTGAGTGTAGTAATAGATATGGGCGCGTATTTGTTAGTGAATATAAAAAAAAATTTGTTTTATATTTTGATGATTAGTTTGTTGAGTGGAATATGGATTCTAGTCGATATAGTTTATACAACTCTATCGATAGGGATCTCTAAACACTCGTAATGAACAACTCGACACAATATTTTTGATATCCCAGAAATTTGGGGCAATATCAATTTAATAATCTGCATTAAAAATTAAATTGATTTGGTAATATTTGTTAATAATATTTAAATTGATTTAATAATCTCCTTTAAAATAAATATTTAACTGATAGTTTATCTTTTAAAAGCTAATTTAATTTGTTCTCTATTTATAATGTATATATATATTTGTATATATATTATAAATAGTTAATCTTTGTTTTAAATTTAATAAATAAAGTTATGTTTCTAATTCTGATATTTTTGGTAAATTTGGAAACTTGATTTAATTTAGTATTAAGCTATTAAATAAATAATCATATGATTTTTAGTTACTCAAGATTAAAGTTATTAGTTTAAAAGCATTCTAGCCTAAGTCTAAATTTAAATAAAAGTTTGTTTTGTTCTTCTTTTAAATATAGTTTGATTAAATAAGTAATTTATTAAGTGAGAGACAATTTCCTTAATAATGAGTTATTTTTAAACAATAACAATAATGAAATGTTTTTAAAATGGATTTTTAAATGAATCAAAATTTGTTATTTTAGGCTTATGTATATACATATATACACATACTTTGGTAAGTTATGATTTGGGATATAAAATTATTTCTTTCAAGAATGTTAAGATAAAATAAACTTTATAAAAATAATAGATGAATTTAGTATTTGATAGTTATGTTAAAATATAAGAGATCTAAAGTACTTAAGTAAAACAACTTGCTAATATACATAAAGTACAACAAAAATAAATATGCAGGCTAAAGAATAAATAAAACAAATTATATATGTACATGAAGTGATAATAAATCAAATTTGTATAAACATGAATGCAACCTGTAAAGGAAAATATACAAGGCAAGAATATAACCAAGGTAAAATAAAACATGAAGTACTTAAGCATTTAATGCTTGCATAAGCAAGTCAATTCAAATTGTTTTGGAAATCATCTCAGCCTCCAAATCTCTGATTCAAGGAAAATGAAAAAAAAAATATAAAGAAAGAAAAAAAATATACCAGGCTTGTATATTGACTGTAAAGCTTAGGAGTGAAGGCAAGATTTAAAGTAAAAAGATATATGCTAGTAGAAGAAATGCAAAGTAAAGTAAGTATGCACAGCTAAGTAAAAATATTTTGTGTATGTTAGACATATAAGATAAGTTTGTAGAGCAAGCTAAAGCAAAGCAAAGTAGAAATAAGATGCAGACAAGAAATGATAAAATTTGATAAGTAGGGAATACAAGTACATTAACATTAAATGACACCATTTCTTAGCAGCTAACAATAGTCATTTCGAGTTGTATAAGATCAACTCAGCCTCCTAATTAAAAAGATATGGCCTGATACAAACAAAAACATAATCTCTGGAAAAAAAATGTAATAAGATTTTTTACCTGCAAAATTGCTAACCCAGATAATACCTCCCTTTACAAAACCCTTTCCTATCTATATATGTCTTCTTATATTTTAGTTTGTTCGTTCAAAGCGTAACAAAACTGAAACAAGGAAATAAGTAGCAAACATCTCCATTTTTATAAACTAAAGCATTACATACAAAGGCAAGATGAATCAAAGGAAAATCACCTCCCTTTACAAAACCCTTTCCTATCTATATATGTCTTCTTATATTTTAGTTTGTTCGTTCAAAGCGTAACAAAACTGAAACAAGGAAATAAGTAGCAAACATCTCCATTTTTATAAACTGAAGCATTACATACAAAGGCAAGATGAATCAAAGGAAAATCAAGTAAACTACTTCCCAGTTTTAAAGTTCAAAACTGTTCAAACAAGGGTGCTCAGTCATCATTCTTCAAATTGGTGAGTAACATCACTCTAAAAACAAATTTAAAAGTAAAATTGGTTGCAATTATGTATGTAGATGAGTATGCTTAAATTTATATGTATATATAAATGCCTGTGAATATTGGAAGCCTATGTGTACAGGCTGTTGTTCTTCTCTGCTCTCTGTTTGGAGTTTTCAAACAAGACTTTGATTTGAAATCCATTTCTACTTGATCTTTTAAACATTTGGACTCTGGATCAAAACAAAAGATGTTTGTTTAATCACAAACTAGTTTTAAAAAAAAATTATTTAAGTTAAACTATATTGGTTTGCCTCTAGGAATCAAAGAACTGAGCAAACTTGAATTTTTGCCAAAATTCGAACCCCTTAAAACATGAATTCAGATACGCATCCTGAATGCTTACATTTTACCATGATTTTTAAAACGAAGATTTAGATTTTTAGAATTTAGATTTGAGAGGAATTTGGGTTTGTCTGGAAAACTTGTTTTCGAGCATTTCCGGTGATCGCGAGGTCGAGGGTGGTTGAGGTTGTGCGAGGAGGTGGAGGAGCTTGCCGAGGTGATGCGAAAAATGGTCGGAAGTGGTCACGGCCACGGTGGCGACAGCGGCAGGTGAATGAAGTTTCTAGACCTAGTTTTTTTCGCGGTTGAATTTTGGTCTCGTTCGAAGACCAGAGATGAACGAGCGTTATGGGCTGTGGGGGATTCGTAGAGGGGAGGTAGACGAAGGTGTAGCCGGAGCTGCCGACCTTCAGGTGGTCGGAGCGGCGAGAGGCGAGCTTTGACAGGTTTCGAGAGGGGTGGGGGGGGTCCTGTTTGTTCCAGGTTTGGAATTAGGTGCTCGATGGCGATTTATGGGGATTGGTCATGAGTTGATGGTCGAGGAGGGTTGTTGGGTTGTTCCCTAACGTGTTGCGTTCATCGTTAACGTCTAGTTGTGGCCGGAGCCACCGTGCATATGCACGGTACAGGGATTCGTGACTGGCGAAGGTTGGGGTGTTGTGAGGTTTTTGAACTCGAGTAAATGCTTGTTACAGGTTCCAGAACCTGTTCAATCTCCTGAAGCTTAACTTTAAATTATAACAAAGTTGAACTAAGTTAAATTAAAGGTTAAGTATAAATTCAAGTTTAAATTCAGTTTGCAAATTTGAATTCAAGTTTATTTTTAAATTCAAATTTGAACTGATATAAAAGTTTAAATTATTTAAAGGTGGATTTCAGGTTCAAAAACCTAACCATCTTCAGATTTTAAATTTATTTTAGAATTTGAAACAGGATTTTTATTAGGGTGTAAATTCAAAGATAAAGTTTAGATTCAAACGAAACTTTTGAATCTTAAAGTTTTAAAACGAAATTTGGATTTTTAATAAAGAATTTTAAATCAAGGTTTAAAACAAGTTTAAATCAAAGTTTAGGATCAAATGTTTTAAATAAATAGAGGATTCAAGTTTCTTGAATTCAGATCGAGGTATGTGAAAAAGTTTTTAAATTCTGAATGTTCTTAAAACAAGTTTAAATTAAAATAGCTTTTTAAAAGTAGATTTGTTTTCAAACAAATATTTAAACTTGATTTTTGATAAAGTTCTTATAAAAGGATTATAAACATTTAAATAAATAATCATTTTGAATCGCAAATTCAAAATGGAATTTGGATTTAAATTTAAAAATGTAATGTCCTAATACACTTTAATATTAATGAAGTCATCAATAACTAAATAGATTATCTTAGAAATTATTAAGGTATTAAAATGATTTAAATGAATAAGATAATTAAGGAATGACTTATGTATTTAATATATAAATTAATAATTTAGATTAATTTATAATTAGAAATTAATTAAGAAGTAAATTAAGAAATGTTATTAGTTAATAAAGATAATTAACTAAGGATTATTAATTAATTAATTAATTAAAGTGATAAATTTGATAATTAACTAGATTGATTAATTTAGATAATCTATTATAAATTGTTAACTCTAATTACTTGATAAAAGGAATTAAAAGATTAATTACTTATTGTAATTTATTTTGATAATATGATTAAATTAAGTTAATTAATTTAGTTTAATTAATTTAAGAAATCATTTGATGATTTGACATGTGTAATTACTTAGTGTAATTAATGGAGCATAATTACTTAGGGAAGTAATTAGATGACAATTACCGAATGTAACTAATTGAAAAAGAATTGGTTAATATAGTAATTTGGGTAATTACTTTGTGTAATTAATCAGGGGATTAATTATGGAGATAATTAATTATGGAATAATTAATTTATTTATGTAAGTAATTAAAGGTTAATTACTAGGTTGTTATTAATCAAGGGTGATTAATAATTGTGTTTAATTAAAGATTAATTATTTGACGTAATTAATTTAAATAAAGTAATCAATTTAAATATAATTAGAAATCATTAATTAATGTAATTAATGATGAAATTAAGAATTGACTAATTAGGAAATAATTAATAATGAAATGATTAAATAATGTAATTGATCAGGGATAAATGTAATAGATTTTAGTTAATTAATAAATGAAGTAATTAAATATGAATTACTATGAATACTTTAGGATAATTAATTTGTGAAATTAATTAAAGGCCAATTACTTATTAGAGAATGATTAATCAAGAGTGTTTAATCAAGATAAATACTTAGTGGATGATTAATTAATTAGATTTATAATTAATTAATGGATATATAAGCAAGGTTTATGGATGAAGTAATTAATTTAATTTACTTTAAATTAATTAGAAATTGAAGTAGTTAATTTAATTCATTTTAAATTAATTACAAATGGTATGATTATAAATCATTGCTTATGGATGAATGATATTGATATTTCATTTGATGATTGTGAACTCATGTATGAGATGAGTAATATCTATGTGTTATGGATGCTTGGTTTAATTATGATAATATTTATTATCTGTTTATGATGATGATGTGATTATCTATTATGATATTGTGATTATTTATCTGTGTGTATATAGATAATATTGAATTGAATTGTTTTAACTTTAAAACAACTTAGCCTTAAAAGACACGTTTTGGATTTCGATGAGACAAGGACCGGGTTTGCTATAGTACAGCATGATAGGGGGTTCTCGCTTTGCGTTAGGTGGCGAACGGGAGAATCTTAACCCTACATGCCCCCGGGGGTAGTATAAGGCCTTGCGGGGTTGGTTGCGAGTCGAGAGGCTGGCCGTAAAAGCAAACCCGAGGTATCACTGTGAGCCACAGCGGGGCTGGGATGGTTGAAAAGCCTACCGGTCGTGAGCCGTTGCTGATGGTTGAAAAGCCTAGGACGTCATAGCTGGTACCAGAGCGCTAGGTTGAGTGAATGCCTAGGCTCTTGAGTGATTTCTTTCTTGAGAGAGCGTATTTGTGATTTTGATATATATATATATTTATTTATTTATTCCTACCTATTGTTGGGTTACCTGTTCGGGTTTTCCAATAAGCTATAAAGGTAGATAGGGTAGTGATGTATGTAACACAACTACCAATGGTTGGAGTTTGTATGTTAGAGGTTGGAAGTGTATTTGTCGAGACTGTAGAACTATTACCGTCTCGAGTGAGCTTAGCTGTTGTAAGGATCTCATCGATCTCTGAAGGAAACCTGTTAAGGTTAGGAGTTCATCTTTGAAGTGTAAGTTTGGTTGAGCTATAGTTTGGATCTGTCAGGTGGACAGAAGCAAGTCATGATATCTTGATACCTCGAGATGTAGTAGTTGTGTGATGAAACACAGTGATTATGGATGTCTCCGAAGATGTTTCTTTGAAACAAGTTAAGGAAGTGTGTCTGCTTCGGTGTTGTGGCCAAGTTCAGCAGGGTGTTTGTGTTTGGTTTATGGTCCGAGTTTCTCGAAGAGCCTTCGATTAGGAATTCCTTAGCATTAGTGTTAGCAGTGGAGTTCAAGAAGCAGCAGAGTGGTTCCATTTTTTTTGATGGATTGGCTAGATAAGTGCAGGCTGTTCTGTTTGGTAAAGAGAGAACAGTTTTTTTCTTTTGAAAGTAGGCTGGGTTGATCGCAAAGGTGACTTGCGATAGTTTGAGTGTTCTCTTGCGTTTCAGAGATTTTTCTGAATGTCTTCAGGAAGTCAGAGTTTTGTCAGCATTTGGAGATTGAGTTTGGTACGAATGGATTCCAGAAGTGGAACCAATGGTTCAGCTTAGTAGTAGGATGGTTTCTAGAATGAGTTTGGTGAAGTAGCTCGGGTTTTGGAAAAACTTCTGAGTTTTATTTTTTGATATGTGAACTTTATTTTCGGAATGTGATGTCCAGTCTACGTTCGACTTCAACATTTTCATCTGTTCAGTCAGAGTTGCGCAGTGGAAGCATGGTGGCAGCTGTTTTTGTATGGAAGCAATTGGATGTTGTAGTGTTTGGATTAGAGAGTTTCTACAGGGAATTTTTCAGGATCTTAAGGCCAGATTGGCAAGTGCATCTGATTTATCTCTTCTGGATAAGAGAAGTGAGGTATGTTTTTTGATTTGGAATAGAGTTGTGTTCTGATTTTTAGTTTGGTCGAACTTGGAAGGGTCATTTCGTTGGATTGTTTTGGTTCAGATTGTTTCTAGAGGCATCAGCAAAGGTTGAGCTGATCAGGAAAGATGTAGGCATCACAGAATCATCCGAAGGGTTTTGTTGATAAGAAACGGAGGAATCCGGATTCTGAAGTCGGAGATTGGATTTTGGATAAGTGTTTGGTCTTCAGGATTGAATTGTCAGTTTGGATAACTGGAATTCGTTGTGTTTCACGTATCTCTGAGGGAGTACGTGTAAGATCTATCTCCGGTTGTAGAACCAGCAGTTCAGGGAGTTTTGGATGTTGATTCAGACTTGTCTGTAGTTTGATATCCTGTCTTGTTTTGTAGATCTAGATAAATGGAAGTGCTGTAGCTTAGTAGATTGATTGTTTGGAATCTGTAGAGCGAGTATCACGGTATTTATACTTGGGGAAACTCGAGAAAATTCTATCCTGTTCTTGTCTGGATAGTTAGATTTGTTTGATTGGATGAATTGGTTGCTATGGTTGTTAGCATATGATTGATATATGCTTGTGTTTTAAAATTAAATCTTTAACTAGATTATTAAATTACCTTTGTTTTAATTTTCGGGGACGAAATTCTTTTAAGGGGGGAAGAATGTGATATCCCGAAAATTTGGGGCAATATCAATTTAATAATCTGCATTAAAAATTAAATTGATTTGGTAATATTTGTTAATAATATTTAAATTAATTTAATAATCTCCTTTAAAATAAATATTTAACTGATAGTTTATCTTTTACAAGCTAATTTAATTTGTTCTCTATTTATAATATATATATATATATATATATGTACATATATTGTAAATAGTTAATCTTTGTGTTAAATTTAATAAATAAAGTTATGTTTCTAATTCTGATATTTTTGGTAAATTTGTAAATTTGATTTAATTTAGTATTAAGCTATTAAATAAATAATCATATGATTTTTAATTACTCAAGATTGAAGTTATTTGTTTAAAAGCATTCTAGCCTAAGTCTAAATTTAAATAAAAGTTTGTTTTGTTCTTCTTTTAAATATAGTTTGATTAAATAAGTAATTTATTAAATAAGAGACAATTTCCTTAATAATGAGTTATTTTTAAACAATAACAATAATGAAATGTTTTTAAAATGGATTTTTAAATGAATCAAAATTTGTTATTTTAGGCTTATGTATATACATATATACACATACTTTGGGAAGTTATGATTTGGGATATAAAATTATTTCTTTCAAGAATGTTAAGACAAAATAAACTTTATAAAAATAATAGATGAATTTAGTATTTGATGGTTATGTTAAAATATAAGAGAGCTAAAGTACTTAAGTAAAACAACTTGCTAATATACATAAAGTACAACAAAAATAAATATGCAGGCTAAAGAATAAATAAAACAAATTATATATGTACATGAAGTGATAATAAATCAAATTTGTATAAACATGAATGCAACCTGTAAAGGAAAATATACAAGGCAAGAATATAAACAAGGTAAAATAAAACATGAAGTACTTAAGCATTTAATGCTTGCATAAGCAAGTCAATTCAAATTGTTTTGGAAATCATCTCAGCCTCCAAATCTCTGATTCAAGGAAAATGAAATAAAAATATAAAGAAAGAAAAAAATGTACCAGGCTTGTATATTGACTGTAAAGCTTAGGAGTGAAGGCAAGATTTAAAGTAAAAAGATATATCTAGTAGAAGAAATGCAAAGTAAAGTAAGTATGCACAGCTAAGTAAAAATATCTTGTGTATGTTAGACATATAAGATAAGTTTGTAGAGCAAGCAAAAGCAAAGCAAAGTAGAAATAAGATGCAGACAAGAAATGATAAAATTTGATAAGTAGGGAATACAAGTACATTAGCATTAAATGACACCATTTCTTAGCAGCTAACAATAGTCATTTCGAGTTGTATAAGATCAACTCAGCCTCCTAATTAAAAAGATATGGCCTGATACAAACAAAAACATAATCTTTGAAAAAAAAAAATAAGATTTTTTACCTGCAAAATTGCTAACCCAGATAATACCTCCCTTTACAAAACCCTTTCCAATCTATATATGTCTTCTTATAGTTTAGTTTGTCCGTTCAAAGCATAACAAAACTGAAACAAGGAAATAAGTAGCAAACATCTCCATTTTTATAAACTAAAGCATTACATACAAAGGCAAGATGAATCAAAGGAAAATCAAGTAAACTACTTCCCAATTTTAAAGTTCAAAACTGTTCAAACAAGGGTGCTCAGTCTTTATTCTTCAAATTGGTGAGTAACATCACTCTAAAAACAAATTTAAGAGTAAAATTGGTTGCAATTATGTATGTAGATGAGTATGCTTAAATTTATATGTATATATAAATGCCTGTGAATATTGGAAGCCTATGTGTACAGGCTGTTGTTCTTCTCTGCTCTCTGTTTGGAGTTTTCAAACAAGACTTTGATTTGAAATCCATTTCTACTTTATCTATTAAACATTTGGACTCAGGATCAAAACAAAAGATGTTTGTTTGATCACAAACTAGTTTTAAAAAAAAATATTTAAGTTAAACTATATTGGTTTGCCTCTGGGAATCAAAGAACTGAGCAAACTTGAATTTTTGCCAAAATTCGAACCCCTTAAAACATGAATTCAGATACGCGGCCTGAATGCTTACATTTTACCATGATTTTTAAAACGAAGATTTAGATTTTTAGAATTTAGATTTGAGAGGAATTTGGGTTTGTCTGGAAAACTTGTTTTCGAGCATTTCCGGTGATCGCCAGGTCGAGGGTGGTTGAGGTTGTGCGAGGAGGTGGAGGAGCTTGCCGAGGTGATGGAAAAAATGGTCGGAAGTGGTCACGGCCACGGTGACGACAGCGGCAGGTGAATGAAGTTTCTAGACCTAGTTTTTGTCGCGGTTGCATTTTGGTCTCGTTCGAAGACCAGAGACGATCGAGCGTTATGGGCTGTGGGGGATTCGTAGAGGGAAGGTAGACGAAGGTGTAGCCGGAGCTGCCGACCTTCAGGTGGTCGGAGCGGCGAGAGGCGGGTGTTGACAGGTTTCGAGAGGGGGGGTCCTGTTTGTTCCAGGTTTGGATTTAGGTGCTCGATGGCGATTTATGGGGATCGGTCATGAGTTGATGGTCGAGGAGGGTTGTTGGGTCGTTCCCTGACGTGTTGCGTTCATCGTTAACGAACAGTTGTGGCCGGAGCCACCGTGCATATGCACGGTACAAGGATTCGTGACTGGTGAAGGTTGGGGTGTTGTGGGGTTTTTGAACTCGAGTGAATGCTTGTTACAGGTTCCAGAACCTGTTCAATCTCCTGAAGCTTAACTTTAAATTATAACAAAGTTGAACTAAGTTAAATTATAGGTTAAGTATAAATTCAAGTTTAAATTCAGTTTGCAAATTTGAATTCAAGTTTGTTTTTAAATTCAAATTTGAACTGATATAAAAGTTTAAAGTATTTAAAGGTGGGTTTCAGGTTCAGTACCTGACCATCTTCAGATTTTAAATTTAATTTAGAATTTGAAACAGGATTTTTATTAGGGTTTAAATTCAAAGATAAAGTTTATATTCAAACGAAACTTTTGAATCTTAAAGTTTTAAAACGAAAGTTGGATTTTTTGAATAAAGAATTTTAAATCAAGGTTTTAAACAAGTCTAAATCAAAGTTTAGGATCAAATGTTTTAAATAAATAGAGGATTCAAGTTTCTTGAATTCAGATCGAGGTATGTGAAAAAGTTTTTAAATTCTGAATGTTCTTAAAACAAGTTTAAATTAAAATAACTTTTTAAAAGTAGATTTGTTTTCAAACAAATATTTAAACTTGATTTTTGATAAAGTTCTTGTAAAAGGATTATAAACATTTAAATAAATAATCATTTTGAATCTCAAATTCAAAATGGAATTTGGATTTAAATTTAAAAATGTAATGTCCTAATACACTTTAATATTAATGAAGTCATCAATAAAGAAATAGATTATCTTAGAAATTATTAAGGTATTAAAATGATTTAAATGAATAAGATAATTAAGGAATGACTTATGTATTTAATTTATAAATTAATAATTTAGATTAATTTACAATTAGAAATTAATTAAGAAGTAAATTAAGAAATGTTGTTAGTTAATGAAGATGATTAACTAAGGATTATTAATTAATTAATTAATGTGATAAATTTGATAATTAACTAGATTGATTAATTTATATAATCTATTGTAAATTGTTAAGTGTAATTACTTGATAAAAGGAATTAAAAGATTAATTACTTATTGCAATTAATTTTGATAATATGATTAAATTAAGTTAATTAATTTAGTTTAATTAATTTAGTTTAATCATTTGATGATTTGACATGTGTAATTACTTAGTGTAATTAATGGAGCATAATTACTTAGGGAAGTAATTAGATGATAATTACTGAATGTAATTAATTGGAAAAGAATTGGTTAATATAGTAATTTGGGTAATTACTTTGTGTAATTAATCAGGGGATTAATTGTGGAGATAATTAATTATGGAATAATTAATTTATTTATGTAAGTAATTAAAGGTTAATTACTAGGTTGTTATTAATCAAGGGTGATTAATAATTGTGTTTAATTAAAGATTAATTATTTGATGTAATTAATTTAAATAAAGTAATCAATTTAAATATAGTTAGAAATCATTAATTAATTTAATTAATGATGAAATTAAGAATTGACTAATTAGGAAATAATTAATAATGAAATGATTAAATAAAGTAAATGATCAGGGATAAATGTAATAGATTTTAGTTAATTAATAAATGAAGTAATTAAATATGAACTACTATGAATACTTTAGGATAATTAATTTGTGAAATTAATTAAAGGCTAATTACTTATTAGAGAATGATTAATCAAGAGTGTTTAATCAAGATAAATACTTAGTGGATGATTAATTAATTAGATTTATAATTAATTAATGGATATATAAGCATGGTTTATAGATGAAGTAATTAATTTAATTTACTTTAAATTAATTAGAAATTGAAGTAGTTAATTTAATTCATTTTAAATTAATAACAAATGGTATGATTATAAATCATTGCTTATGGATGAATGATATTGATATTTCATTTGATGATTGTGAACTCATGTATGAGATGAGTAATATCTATGTGTTATGGATGCTTGGTTAAATTATGATAATATTTATTATCTGTTTATGATGATGATGTGATTATCTATTATGATATTGTGAATTATCTATCTGTGCGTATATAGATAATATTGAATTGAATTGTTTTAACTTTAAAACAACTTGGCCTTAAAAGACACGTTTTGGATTTCGATGAGACCGTGATCGGGTTTCCTCATTTGGAACATCCGAAAACCACATCGATTCCAAATTAAGGATAGGTCGTGAATCTGAGGTGAAGATGAAGATTCAGAGTGCAAGGGTAATTGTCGTTAACTCTGAGGGTGATTCCAAAATGAGTGTAACGAGATAATGCCTTCGGTTTCGTTCGAACTCGGAACGAACTTGTATGGATTAAATGCTTTCAACACATCGTCAGTTGGGTGATGAGCATTCTAAGAAATATATTCTCTAAAGGTAATCGCAGCCTCAAGCCTCATCAACCGGGAATGGCTAAAACATGGGAGATGCAACAAGGTTAGGTGGGTCATGCCCAAGCAGGACAAGGATATACCCCTGTCTAGATGTCCCTTTTTATTCGGCTGTGTGGGGCGGTTGATTGCAACAACTGCCGGGGTTATCTTGTTCGGGACTGTTCAGTAAGGAATGGTTCCGGCCTTGTGTTGCAGGGGGTCGGGAGTGATCCTCGGTATGTTGATCTAGGCCACGTACTGTGACGGGCGGTACCCCAGTAGCCCTGCCATTGTATGGAATCCACAATCCAATAAGTGCCAACGGTTTTGATTGTATTACTCACTTTTGTGGCTAGTAGCTGGAATTTAATGAATGTAACAATTTCAGCTATTTTCTATTTACTTGAAAACCCTAGACCTATTATAATATCACTGGATTTCCTATCAAATGTTTTGGTTAGCGTAAGGTAAAAACTTACCCATGTTTATTTGTGGGAAGTCTTACGTGATACCTTTGTTTTCAAAGGATTTTCAAAATTAAGCAACTTTAACCTGTTACTCACACCAGACCCATGTCTGACGCGGAGTTTATTTCTGTTTTCCTAAACTCTCGGGTACCCAAATTTTTACGGGTAGCCCAGGGATTCTGGTTGGCTTTGACGAATTCTGGAGGAGCAATGGAGTAGGAAGCTTCAGCGTTGTAGATATATATATATATATATATATATATATATATATAGTTTTCCGCTGTGTTGGTATCTCTGAGTTGTATTGTTTGAGTGGTATTGTATTGAGTTGTAATAACTAGGCAGATGTTTATAACTGTCTAGTATGTGATGTATTATCTGTATAACTCTGATCGATATTGTGTATTATGTAAATACTTATGTGATTAATATAATTTATTCGTTCCGCTGTGAGATTCTGATGTTGTTGTTCTTTCTTCTCTATCTTTTCTATTTTCTCACCCCTTTCTTTCTTCAAGATGAAACGGATTTCTGGGGTATGAAATCTGGGTCGTCACAATATTGTTTTAAAATAGGGTGAATGAAATAATTTTACCCAAAACTATTTTCGTAGATAAAGGAAATAATCTTTGTAAATTATTGTAGTACTATATGGTTGCTTGGTTGTTTGGAAGTGATAATATTAAATTATTATCATTAAAGTTGAAAAAGTAATTGAAATCATAACTCCAAAGTTATGAAATAAATTCACATACAAATGAAACTTGTAAATATAAATAGTAAATGTGATTTGTAGTTTGAAATGGAATTCCAAAGAAATGTTTTGAAAAGAATTTGAAAATTTTGGAGATTTGGAAAAGTTTAAATCCATTTGATTTGAAAATGGTTTTCAAAGGTTTTTGGGAAAATGTTTTGAAGGGATGAAAAGCACTAAACTCTTTTCGGTCGTTGGAAAATAACTTCGGTGATGACTGCAGCATCATCGATATTCATTTTTGGGTTTCCAAAAAAGGGATTGCTGCCAAATTGTTTTAAATGAAAGTTGTTTGCAAAACTGGTTTGGATTTTTGAAATTCAAAGGATAATTTGAATTTCTTTCAAAAATGATTTTTGAAAGGTTGAAAAGACTTTGGAATGTTAAATAAAATATTTATGGAATATCATTAAGTTGATAATTTGTAAAGTTTGAAGTTGTTAAAATAAAATATAACTTAAGGAGAAGTTAGAAAAAGGTGAATGGGGAAACAAAATAAGTTGGAAGGAAAATTTAATTCATGTTGAATTAAAAATTAAAATTGAATAAAAGAATTGAGATTGAAAATTTGAGTCAAATAAAATGATGATATGGATTCAAAATGAATTTGAAATGCAAGAAAGTGAAATTGAATGTTGAAATTCAGTTCAAATTTGTAAATAAATAGAATTGGAATTGAATTAGATTTGTGATGAACAAAGCAAAGTATTGAAATAAATTAGTAAGTGAAACTAATGGAAGATAAAAGAATTGAACTTAATATTTATAAATAAAAGTAAAGTAAATTCATATGGAATTCGAAATCCAGTTAATATAAGTGGTTATAAACCAAAATAGTGAATTGAAAATAAATTTTTGGTAATGAACAAAAGAATAAAAACTGGAATTGAAACTGAATATTGAAAACCAATTTGCATTGTGTGAAATAAAATGAAGTTGTAAAATTAATTCAAAGTGAACTAAAGGTAATAAAGGCTGAAATAAAGAAATTTTTGAGAAAATGAATTGGAATTTGTAATGAATTAGCGAATGAAACTAATTTAAAGTAGTGATATGAATTAGTTGTGAATGGAAGATAGTTGATGAAATTCAATATTCAGAAGGTAAACTGAATCCAAATAGAATTGAAAGTGTAAATTGAATTCAAATGAAACTGAAAATGTAAGATTGAATGAAAATGGATATGTAACTTCAATAGTGAAGTAAAAATGGTATAAGAAGTATCTACTGAAAATTTTGTAAAGAAATGTGCAAAAAATGATTTTTGAATATTGAAATTGGACATTGTGGATATCAGGATATACAAGTGTGTTAAAGACAAAGGATAAATTAGGATTTGATTTCAAAGATAAATTTGAATTGCTCAACAGAAGGTGTGTATTTAAATTTCTATACGAAATTTGATTCTTTTCTTGTCTAGCCGCTTGGCATTTCGTTTTCTTTTGAAATCTGGGAGCCGTGGTGCCATTTTGTAGTCGTACCGAGCTAGCCACGCAAAGGAGACGCTGGCGCAATTTTTCGAAAATTTAGGGAGTTAGAAAAATTTTGAGAAATTTTTTGATAATTTAAAATTTGAATTTGAATTTAAATTTGAATTGTAAAGAAAATAAAGTTGTTTGGAAACTGTGAAGATTTTGCAAAGCTAGTTGAAATGATAATGAATCTTTGATAAAAATATTTGTTCTGGGTAAGTTGATAAAACTGTTTAGTTTTGGAAAGATAGCAAGTGGGTTAAGGATCATTCTTCTTAACTAGTAATTTCAGGACAAAATTCTTTTAAGGGGGGAAGGATGTGATGACCCAGAAATTTTAACATTTGAAATGGAATATTTAATTAATTTTAAATATTTGTAGGTTAGTTTAACTTGAATTTCGAATATAAATATAAATTTGGCAATTAAATTATCGAATTTAATTTATTAATGATGGGTAAAAAATTTGAATTTTCAACTTTAAGCTTGTTAAAAATAATTTCATGGCATAGAAAATTTATATTGATAATAATGAGGTTAATGGAAGCTTCAGAATTTTATTTGGATATACTTTGTTCAGTTTTGAATTTATATCGTTTAAATTGATATTTAAAAATTACCTTTCGAGGCACAGTCTCAGAATTCGACGAAACCAGTTCCATTGGATCCGTAATATTGTATTATTATCAGATTTCAATTTTTGTAGTGATTGGAGTTGTTGTGTGAGTGTACGATATATAAACGCGCTAAAATTTATATCGAAGATTTAATATAAAAACTGGGTCCAAAAAGCTATCTTCTCCAAATGATTGAATTAGGACTCGAAACATTTTCCATTGCGTTCGAAATAAGGGTATAACCTTATAAACGCCTAGCAGCACGCCTCGATAGGAATTCTCGATTTTAAGCTACGTAAATCGAGACGGTTTGAATTCAGTTTAATATATATATATATATATATATATATATATACCCCCTAGTCCCTTCAGCTGCATTTCATTCACATCTTAACTTTTTTCCTTCAAATCGCTGTCTCCACTCATTCACGCGATCATCGTGTCTCTTTTTTTCTGAAAGACAGCCGAGCACTCTCTTCAAAGGAAAAAATAAAATCGAATTAAAACCCTCATTCCCTTTCTCTCGTTCAAATGGAAAGGAAATATATAAAAAAGTCGTTCGAATTCAAAATAATGGCGGCCTCTGAAAAGAATCGCTAAAGCATTCCTATCCAATATAGAATCGATTGCCTCGTTTAATATATTCGTAGTAGATCAAAATCAAAATGAAATCGAGTTAATTTCGGATCAATATCGCGATCGAGGTTTTGGGTGAGGCTAGAATTGTTGCGATGACGATCGATTGGGGAGGCCGTGGGACTCGAGGCTGCTGGTGCGACGCTCAATGGAAGGGTGCGACTTGAAGATGCGATGGCTCCTCTGTGGGTTGCGGCGCACAGATTGGTGAAGATGGTGATGGCAGTGCAGTGTCGCGAGGAGGTAGTGTAGTGCAGTGCGACGTCTTCTCGTCTAGGGTTTCGGCACTGTTTCTGAGCATTGTGTTTGGCATCGTGGTTTTGGGAATTCGAACTTGGGATGGCAGTGAGCTAGGCAGTGAGGTATAATTAATTTTATGTTTTTCAATTTAATATCTAAAGTATAAATATGTATATATAAATATACACTTACCTATTTAGTAAAATTTAGGTAGATAAATTAAAAAAATTGTTCTTACAGTACGGTATTAGTGTGTGTATATATATATATATATATTTATTTAATTTTTACAGCAATAAATCCTGGGTTGTTTATTTAACAGGAGAAAAAGATAATAATAATAATAATTGATATACACATGCATGTTTTAATTTAATATTTTGAATTGTAAAGTTATGTAAAATTTATGAAACGACCCGCAAATCTGTACCCCTTGAGTCACACTATTCTACATAAATCAATTCAAGTTGCACAGAAATACGAACCATTTTGGTTAAAGAAAGAGAGGTAGAAGAAGAGAGAAACAAAAACATCAGAATCTAACCATCGCAGCGTCATAAAATATAATAGATAATAATGATCTTTACATAAAACAAAACTATATCTGTTTATACATACATCATCAGAGTACATCAATCACAGCTCAACATCAATAGCATACAACTAGATACACAACTACTCAATACAGCGGAATATACATATAAAACAAGTACGAGAATACGCATCGTCGTCCAGCTCATCTCCTGAGCTCCACCATATCCTGTATCCTATAATACTCGGTCTGACCCGAGCATTACAGTTAAATAACAACCGAGTCAGTCTGGAATACCAGCATGAGAAAATCACACCCAATTGATTATTAAAGTTTAAAAATCCTTTGAAAACAAAAGCATCTCGTAAGACCATGCCACAAATAAACATGTCGGGTTTTTACCTTACGATAGCTAAAACAATTTTATAGAAATCCTCTGATATTATAATAGGGTCAATATACAATTACTTATAAAATAGCCGAAATTGTTACATGATTAAATTCCAGCTACTAGCCACAGAGTGGGTAATATAAACAAAACTCGTAAAAGGCTCGTCGGGAGAATGGATTCCAACTAATGACTAGGCACTGGGGTACCACTTGTCACAGTACGTAGTCAAGATCACAGTACCGAGGACCATTCCCGATCCCCTGCAACACAAGGCCGGTCCCATCCCTTACTAGACAGTTCTGAATAAGATCACCCCACGGTTGGGATTAGCAACCGCACCACTAAGCCGAATAAAAAGGGACATCTAGACAGGGATGACCTTACTCTCATGTGGGGGCTACCCACGAAACCTTGCTGCATATCCCCTGATTTTCAGTCATTCCCGGTTGATGAGGCTTGAGGCTAAGCGTTACCTTTTAGGACATATCCCTTGGAATGCCCATCGTCCACCTGACGATGTTTCGCAAGCATTCATCCATACAAGTCAGTCCCGGGTTCGAACGGAACCGAAGGCACTATTCCTACTATATCCATTTTGGAAATATCCTCAGGATTAGTAGCGACTAGCCCTTGCACTTCACTGCTCCATCTTCGAATCCAAACTCGTTTTCCACGAAACGTACAAACCGGATCGAAGTGGTTTTCGAGAAATAAATCTCGATCCTGGTCTCTTCGAAACGATCAACGCAGTTTGTCCAATATTGATAGTCGGTTATTTAACTATCAATTAATATTCACAAACAACCATCAACCAATAATTTTCCAAATTATTTATTAATCCCAAAAATATCTTCACAAGATATATTTCGATTTTCAACCCTTGAAAACAGTTTCAGAACCATCTTTCTTCCCAGAATACACTTTCCCATATATTTTCTATCTCCACTGAAATTACCAAGCACAAAACTAGATTTTAAAAATAATTTTAAAACACTTTACTTTAAAAGATACTTTAAAACATTTATTTTAAAAACTGCTTCAATAATTTATTAAAAATACATTCTATATGAATATCTGAAAATAAAGTTAATTAATAAATATAAAACTAGATTTTCACTTTTACAAAACGCCAAATCACTTTTTAAATAATTACTGCTATACTAAATTAAAAGGAAACACTTACTTTAGACTTTAAATATTAGAAGTAATAAATTTTTCAAAACATACCTTTTAAAACAATTTTGAAACTTTTAACTTATATTTAAAAATTGACTTTGAAAACGTACTTGACTATCCCGGGAGAAGTCCAACTTCAATCGCTTAAATCGATTTTCCAAATTGATTTCCAATTTATTCCATTTGAAATAAATTTCTCTACTTATCAGTTTATCTTAAACCTCATTAATTATGGACTTTATATTTATTATTATTATCTTCCGTTTGATTTTATACCATTTTACTGAAATATACCAATTTCAGCTTCTTCCAAATTTCTTCTTTATTCTTTTCAATAAATTGAATCTTAGAATTTAAATAATTTTTTTATTCTTTTAAAATAATAACAATAAATTTAAAACTCACTAATCTTCTAATTTTTCAAATTTCTCTTCCTATACTCAGGATTTATTTATTAGAATTTTAAAGTCACTTTATTTCTTTTCCAATTCATTCTTAAATTTATTCAAATTTCCATAATTATTTTACTTACAAAATTCACTTCCTTTATGTTCTTTCCAAAATCCAATTTATATATTTTTGGTAATTCATTATACCCAATTATATCCAATCGAACCATAGCAATCAATATTCCCATATAATTCATCATAGAATAACAAATAATCACAACAGAGGATATTAAATAATTTAATTAAATGTCGAGGGGTCCAGTTGGATCCCTCCAACCTGTTTTCCCTGCATCCACAGATGTTAGCAGCACATAAATATGAATCCCAAAATATACCATACTGTAGCACATCAATCAATTCAACCATTCAAACAATTATTTAAATTTAATTATTTAAGTTTAAATTTAACTGTGTGAGATTAACTCACCTTATTTCGTTTGCCACCCATTTCCATACCAGCTTGATTCTCCATGATTTAAGACCTTGTATAGATATTTATATCATTTATTAATATTCTAAATAGATAAAACCATCTATCTCATTTTATAGGAATAATTTTCCTATTTTCTAAAGATATATATGTATATTGTTAACGCTAAAATTTGAACGCTAACACCCCGGTGTATGAGTTACAATTGTGAAAGCACCACCCGACAGTTCGGGAACAGATTACAAGTAGGTAGTAGCAGAAAAAGCAGTAAAGAAGAACAATTTTATAGTGGTTCAGCTTAAGGGTATAGCCTACGTCCACTTTAAGTACTTTTATTGATGATCACGTTACAAGTTGATACAAATCTTCTCAAGTACAATACACTTTGAATTACAAAAGACTTAGAACAAGTAGCTTAAACTTCGATGGAGATGAGAGTCTTCGAATCCATGTTGGATGTTTACGATCTCTTTTTGAAGTTGTTTGTAGCGTTCCTTGTGTCTTAAGAGCTTCAAGTATTGGATCAGTTTGGAATGCAGCAGAGTATCGGTGCTTGAAGAGAATGAGCCAAAAGTCCCTCTATTGTTGGAGTTAGGGCTGTATTTATAGGCTTTTATCGGAGTTAGGTCGTAGGTCGTGACCGACCTAAGTAAGGTCGTAGGTCGCAGTCGACCTAACAAGCACTGGCCTCCCTTCCATACGCGCTGATTTACACAAGTCCAAGGTCGTGAACGACTTATCCCCTAGCGGCATGCATTAGGCGGCCTCCTCATTCATGCAGATAGGTCGAGAGCGACTTATCCTAGGTCGTTAACGACCTATCATAGGTCGTGGGAACTTTCCTGTAGTCATAGCTGGAGTCGTTGTCTCTTATGTCGTGACCTTCCTTAGGTCGAAGTACTCCGTTAGGTCGTTGGGCAGTATTTTTGTCTCCAAGTGCTAGGTCGTCTTCGACCTAAAGTAGGTCGTAGGTGGGCAACGACCTAGGGGATAGGAACTGACTTATCTCAATTGCTCGGCTCTCTTCTCAGCGAGTTGATAGGTCGCGTACGACTTATTATAGGTCGTAAGTCGGCTGAGACTTAGGTCGCTGAGATCATTTCGTTCTTAGGTCGGTAGGCTACGGCTTACTTTATGTCGCATATGATTTAGGTCGCTGATCCTCTTAAGTCGTTAGGTCGCGGAGCCCTTAAACCACTAGGTCGCGGCCTTCCTTAGGTCGCTGGGAGTCGTTAGGTTGCGGCATTCCTTAGGTCGCTGAGAACCGCTAGGTCGCGGCCGTTCTTAGGTCGTAGCTTCTTGTTAGGTCGCAAAGCCTGATAGGTCGCCCCCCTTCCTAGGTCGAGACATCTTTTAAGTCGCTAGGTCATTCCTTTCTTAGGTCGATCCATATCTTTAGGTCTTAGGTCGCTAATAAAGAGCAGTTAACATTTGCCCCTCGAAGTACATGACTTAGCCATAGGTCGTGTGCTTCGACTTCCTTAACTCGCGTTCTGAAGAATTATTAGGTCGCAAACGACCTAAGGAGAAAGTTAGGTCGCGTAGTGTCGGTTTGCATTCTACTGCCCCATACTATAAATACCGTAGGTCGCTCCCTCTCTTCTTCTTCTGCTTCAACATCCATTCTGCCATTAACAAGCTTTTGAACTTCTCGAGGACGATTCCAACCAGCTCAATCCTTAAACTTTTCCATCATCAGATTACGTAAGTGAATTCTATCCACATTCGACCACATCCATCATCAACCCACGAATATTCCATTTGTCATTCTTAATACATTTTCATATGCTGCTTTTTTCCACAAGTCACGATTCGGTTAACCTTTTGATTGAGTTATCGTGGTGATTCTTGTGGATATAACAATATATCCGATGTATGGTGGGTCTGAGGCAATTTGGATTGGATTTTTCGAGTGATCTGTGAAGATGTGGGAGGAAGATGGTAAATTACAGCGATTCACATTAGCTGGTTTATAAATTTGGAAGAGATGAGGAAGGCTCTAATGGGTTAACGGGTTAATGGTAGTGACGATCTGGCAGCGTGTGAGTGGGGAACCGACCTTAGGGGTGTCTGTTTGAATGTGAACCATGCGACCTAGCGCTAGTGATCTAGCTCCCTTTTGAATGAGATAAAACTTAAAGCAGAGCGACCTCATAACGACCTAAGAAAGTGACGACTTAAGTTCTATGATGATTGAAATCTTAGGTCGCGGCTGACCTTACACTTGAACAAATCTGGACCATCTTAATCTGAACTAAAGTACGACTTAAGAACTTGTCGACCTAGATTCCTGAATGACTGCAGAGGGACTCGATATGTCAACGACCTCACTCTTTTGCGGCATGGGCTCTAGGTCGCAGCCGAGCTAGGACTTGAACAATTTTGCATTGTTTTGAACCCCTTGAACCTGCACGATGCGACCTAATGAAACCCAGACCTATGCTAGGTCGCTGGGCGACCTATGACTTGCAAAATTTTGAGAGAATTTGATTGAACTGCTTGGACTTGAATCGTTTGAGACCCATTACATTCCTTTGCAGATTACTTTAACTTTTAATCTAACAACCTGTTCAAACATAACATTTGCAGAAAAATGGGACGAATATACTGTCACTGATCGCCCACATCGAATGACAGATTAGTCAATAAAGAATAATTAACTTAAATGAGCTGTGTGAATGAAATGCTGTGAACCAATGAACTCAAGTGAAGTGCTAAAGCAAAACTTTAAACATCCAGTTAAAGCTGATTTGTTTGCATTAACACTATACTTGAGCTTTATATCAACAAGCCTTGGAATTTCATAGTTGACTAACTGTCAACCAACTTAATTTCAGTTATGTTTGAATTCCTTTTGTTGTTGTTTTTTTTAGTTCCACACAACACTTCACACTTTTAGGAAACGTGCACCTTCATATTTGAATATCCAGTTGCTTGTGTAGAATGACTTCTCAACAAGAACAAGAAGAGATGACAGAATATGCCGAAGGGACCTTCCCGATTGCTATTCCAATAGAGAACCCTCTAGAAAAAACTCCTACTCTTCTGAAACAGCGGACACTTAATCAATTATGCATTCAATTTGGCATTGCCGAGGCAGAAGTTTTGCTTCCTGGGCCAAATGATTTTGCTGACAGACCGCCTTATGGTTATATTGCCATAAATCGCCAAATGTGCTCAAGTGGAGCAATTCCTCCTTTTAATGAATTTCTTCGACAAACCTTTCTCCGATTGACGATCTCTCCTTTCCAGTTGCATCCCAATGGTTATGCCATTTTGATGGGATTGTGCGTTCTATTTAGGAGAACACTTGACCGACTTCCGAGCTTTGATGAGATTTGTTACTTGTGCACCTTTGCAAAGAACAAGGACCACCCTTCGATTGTACTTGTAAGAGGTGCGAGGAACCGCAAACTTATTTTAGATTTGTCGGAGAGTGCACATGGCTTCCTGAATCAATACTTCTACGTTCGCTGTCCCGCAGAATTTTACGCAAGCTGGAGAGTAGGAAGTGAGATCTTTTTCCCTTCTTCCTTCAATTTCACTCTAAATTTTTTTTGTTCATATTGCCAAGTGCTGATTCCATTTCTTATCTTTACAGCACTTCCTCCTCCTTCCAGAGATTCTAGCCATAAGCCAGTTTTTGAGAGGCTAAGTGCTGTGGCTGCTGAAGAAAGAAGCGCCAAATTTTTATTAACAGATGAGCTACTTCATCAATTTGAGCTTTTACACCCTTCTCGTTCTACCCAGATTCATGAAGCCCCAACAGAAGTTCCCGATTCTCCGGCAAAAACTCCTGACGCTCCGGTCTCTACTAAAGAGCACATACAAGGAGAAACTTCTGTAAAAACTTCACTAATAAAGTGTTCTGTTCCAAGAGATGACACGGGGCCATCCGAAAAATCCGCGCTTGCCCCCATTACTGAAGAAGAAGAGGATCCCCCTTCCCAAACCAGGAAGAGTGCTGATAAAGGAACTGATGGAACTGATGGAGGGAATCAGGCTGGGCATGATGATGATGACGTCTTCGGGAATTTAAGTGACTTAATTGTCACTTCCCAAGAGCTTTTTAAAGATGACCCTGCCCGTGGTAAAGCTGTACCTCCGACGATTGAAGCGACATCTGCCCTCCAACTGACTCCAACTCCTTTATCCCAAGAATCGTCACCGATAGTGAAACCTATTACTTCCCCCCAACTGAGAAGTGGTTCGTTAGTCCAACGCGAGTAGTTTGCACTTCACACACAACTAAGGATTTTCCAGCACATTTATGCACTTATCTTCTTATACTTTAAAGATTTCTAAAGCTTGTCTTTTCTTATTTCAGATCCTTCAATGACACGCGGCGGATCATATTATCAGGATTTCCAACGCTACGGGGGGCGTGGACAATATAATTATGGGCGCTACTTCACCTCCTATAGAGAGTCTGACGAAGAGAGGGCTGCTCGAAAGGCTCGTGAGAGGAGGGATGCAGAAGAGCGTTATGACAGAAGGGATAGGGATGAGCACCACGATTCTTTACAGAGAGGTGATGACTCTCACAAAAGGAAATCTCACGATGACCGGGGAAAAGGTCATGTAATCGAAGATTCAGGCAAACGAGCCCGATATGGAGAGAAACATGCTTCCACTACTCCTGAAAAGGATACTGCCCCTGCTCCTCTTGACATTCCTTCCGACTCTCCTGCTCTTGGGAAGGCGGACATCTAAACAATAATAAGCAGGCCCAAATTTCAAGTTGGACCGGGCCCAGCCACTTTACAAAGTCGTTTTCCGCAGTGGTGCTTAAAGGGTGTGAGGTTCGACCTTGACCTGGTCCCTATCGATAAGCCTGCTATGCTACGAAATCTCGACGCCATCAAACTTGATATCGAGAGGATGTCAAACTGGCAGAAGCTTGTTGATGAGCTTCAAAGAGTTAACCGTGCCAACATAGAGGCCATGCTCACCATGGAAAACGACAAAGCTGAATGGCAAAAGGTCCTTGAGCAACATGATACCGAAATGAGGAGCATTGCTTCCTACAATGAGGAGCTCGAAGCAAAGGTTGAGAATTTGAAACATGAGCTTGCTGTTTCCTCTACTTCATATTCTCAAAAGGAAGAAGTGCTCTTGAAACAAGTGAGAGATGCTCACGCCGGCCAAAGGGATGCCGAAGACAGGCTTGAGGCGCAAAAGAGAATCAGTGAAGGCTATGTTTCTGATATTGCTGAGCTTCAAAAGAAAAACAACTCCCAGGAAGCGGAGATACAAATGCTTAAGCTTCAGCTTTCCAAAACTGAGAGGGAGCGTGATGAGGCTGTCGCCGGCAGAATCACGGCTGAAGAATCTCATGAGGCGACCAAAAACAGCTTCGGCTCAACATTATTCGACTTCTACTTGCATAGCGTCTTGGGGCGTGGAAGCCTTGCTTTTCTAGGTCCCAAGTATGAGATCACTTTAGCTGAAGTGTGGGAGGCCGCCCTCGATATGCTTGGTGCTGAAGGTGCTGGTTATGACGAATCAGCCCTGGAAAGGCATTACTTTGATGAAGACGCTCGCGCTGCCCTCGCCAAGGGAAAGGAACAACTTGCCAAACTAAGAACTGAAGTGGTGGAAGGGGACCAGCTGAGAAAAACCACTTCAACTACTCTAATCCAGCCACCTTCTTCGTCTGAAGTCAACATTATTGGTTCCAGTTCCCATTTTGCATCTCCTACCAAAGTTACTACTGAGATTACAAGCGCACATGGTGGAGACGAGGGCGATGAGAGCGCTGATGCGCAAGCTTATGAAGTTGATATCAGGAAATCAGCTTCACCAGGTAACTTCACTGTTAATCTCGCTACTGTCAATTCTGCTCAAGCGGGTTACTCATTTATTTCCATGAGTTTCATGAGCTCCTTGGCTATCTTCTCAACCTTGATGAGCCTTCATCTCCTCTCTCTACTAACTTTATTGGTGAGCCTTCATCTCCTCTCTTTACTGACTTTAACCTCTTTTCTTCTGTAGAGAAAGTATCAAGCACTGCTCAAACTTCTACTCCTCCGGTTATCCTTCCTCCATCTCTTCAGGCGTCGCCTCCTTCTGCCTCGCAACCTGGATCACAGGAGGAATAAATAGAGGCTCTTCACGGCTTGGATGATCCCATCGCTTCACAAGAGCAGAAAGATGAGAGACTTGAGGGAGGTGACATATCTCCGGAGCGGACTCCTTCTGACGACATTGCTTTATCTAAACTTGTCACCCCAGGGAGTGAGTCTTCCTCAAAAAGGAGAAAGAAGCGTGGGACATCAAAGAGGAGGGGGAAGATAATCACCGCCACTGAAGAGGAGCCGGAAGTTGGACCGGTTGCGCCTACCTCTCCTACTTCCCTTATGCCCACTGACCGCCCTGAAAAGCTGATCATTCGGCCGGGTAAAGGGTCTAAAGGCAGTAAAAAGAAGTGAAGACTTTAGCTTTTAGCTTTTGTGTTTTGCATGTACTGGTCGAGAATTGTGCGGGTACCGGCCCCCGCTTTTTCTTTATTTCGGAAACCTGTATCTGCAATGCAATTTGAATAAAACAATCTTTTATTTGTACAAATTCCTGTTTGGACTTGAGAATGCGTTTATTATTCATTTTGGCATGAGTTTATTTATACGATATTGCAGCGAGCTTATGGCATGTTACTTGAGCGTTACCTTTTGCTGGTTTGGTTATACCATATTGAGCGTTACCTTTTGCTGGTTTGGTCATACCATATTGTGTGTAATTATACTATATTGCCCCCATTCCATAAGTTTGCTGCAATATTCTATACTTCGAGGGGACTTGCACTCTTATTTGCTAAAGAATAATTATTTTATTCTTTAAAGAAAATTTTTGTAAAGTACAACCCCCTTCGTATAAGTTTCTACGCTTTGTCCTTTGAAGAAATCGCTTCTTTCTTTTGCTTAAGTACATTTTTTTTACCAAGTGAATTCTTTTATGTGGTAAAGCGGACCTCTGAAGGGTACTTTAACTCCTTTTCTCTTTTTTTTTTTTTTTTTTTTTTTTTTGAGGAAGGTCATTCTCCAGAATAGGTAAATTACTCTTCCTTCGGGAGTTAAAGTATGCCCCTGATGAGGATTTTTTTTTTATATATGGAAAGTTGTACCTCTGAGGAGGGATTTTTTCACGTTTCAACACTTGGAAGTTTTATTTCAATCTCGGTGAAACGTGTACCTCCAAAGAGTTTTGCCTTAGAAAGCCTTTCCACGTTTCAACACTCGAAAGTTTTATTTCAATCTCGGCGAAACGTGGGCTTCCGAAGAGGTCTTTCTTCTTGATCGTGCCTCCGAAGAGGTCTTTATTTTGTTTGTCTTTCAACTCTGGTGAAGTGGAATTCCGAAGAGCGGCTGTTACACTTCAACTCCTGGTGAAATATGCCTCCGAAGAGGTCTTTATTTTGTTTGCATTTCAACTCTGGTGAAGTGAAACTCCGAAGAGTAACTACTCCGACTCCTGGTGAAATGTGCCTCCGAAGAGGTCTTTTTCTTTGTTTGCATTTCAACTCTGGTGGAGTGAAATTCCGAAGAGCGGCTATTTCACTTCAACTCCTGGTGAAATGTGCCTCAGAAAGGGTTTTCATCGCCTGGAAGTTACTCTCTCATGGTTGGAGGGTCATGACTCCTCCAATCTTTTTTGTTGAGTAGAGAACTTTCTTTTTTGTGGCATATGACCCATTAGAGGTCTTTTTTGCTCCGAAGAGTTGTGCCTCTGAAGAGGACTTGTGTTGCTGATGATGGATTTTGGTTGTTTCCTCGTCTTCTTGCTTATGCCTTTTCAGCGATCACTCATTTTTTCTTTTCAAGTTTTCGTTCCCCTTTTCTTGCAAGTAGCTTGTTTAATCCAAGGAAGTGTACTTCATTGACAGGCAAGTTCGTGAGAACGGGCACCAGCTTCCTAATTGGATGTTTGTTTGTTGAAACAATCTCAATTTATCAGCAAGGGCTCGTTTCTATCGAAATCATTAGCCGTTCAATTGAAGTATTTCCTATCTAGGATTTGAATTCAGGGCTTTTGTAACTTGAAATTTGTTTGTTGAATGATGGAGTGAATTGCTCGGTCTTATTATGTGCAAGTTTTATTTCCATTGTCTGCAAAAATTTAAATCGACATTTCAGCAATACATCCTATGTATTTTTTATATCGAAAATAAAGCAAACATGTAATAAAAATAAGGAACACAAGATTTATAGTGGTTCAGCCTAAAATTTGGGCCTACATCCACTTTATATTCATTCACTATTCACTTGCATCAGTTTTACAATTGCTTTCAATTACATGAATCATACATTCATAATTCTTTTTACAACATTTCAACAAAAATTTCAAGTAAAATATGGATGCAAGTGATTGCTGTTCCATGCCCTTGGAATTTGATCTCCTTCAACAGTAGTGAGTTTGAATGTGCCGTCAAGAAGCTTCTGACCTATGACATATGGTCCTTCCCAATTTGGCCCAAACACACCTGTTGCTGTCATAATTCTTTTCAGGACTAGATCTCCAATTTCAAAGCTGCGTTGACGAACTTTGGAGTTGAAATGTCTGGCTATCCTTTGCTGATGAGCTGCAATTCTGAGATTAGCTTCATCTCTTTTTTCATCAAGGAGATCGAGCGCTTCAAGTTGTAGCTTTTCATTTTCTGCTTGATTGAAATGGATTCTTCTGTGTGAAGGGACCTCTGTTTCAACCGGGATCATTGCTTCCGATCCGTATGCTAGTGAAAAAGGAGTATGCCCAGTCGCAGTTTTGTGAGTAGTTCTGTATGCCCATAGTGCAAGTGGTAGTTTATCGACCCAACCACCTTTTGCTCTTTCAAGTTGCTTCTTGATGGTTGATTTGATGATTTTGTTTACTGCTTCCACTTGCCCGTTTGCCTGCGGATGAGCTACTGCTGAAAAGCTTTTCTGGATTTTGAATCGTTTACAAAAATCCTGGAATTCCTCGCTTTCAAACTGAGTACCATTGTCTGTAATTATTTTCTGAGGCACACCGTATCTGCAAATGATATTCTTGGTCACAAAACTTATCATTTTCTTAGAGGTGATAGTAGCCAATGGTTCAGCTTCAGCCCATTTAGTAAAATAATCAACTGCAACAATAGCATATTTAATCCCTGATTTGGCAGTCGGTAGCGGCCCAATGAGATCCATTCCCCAAATTGCAAACGGCCATGGACTGACCATCTGAGTGAGTTCGGTAGAAGGTGCTCTAGGAATTTTGGCGAATCTTTGGCATCTGTCGCATTTTCGAGAGTAATCTGCAGCAT
Source organism: Allium cepa (assembly GCA_030765085.1). Lineage (NCBI taxonomy): Eukaryota > Viridiplantae > Streptophyta > Magnoliopsida > Asparagales > Amaryllidaceae > Allium > Allium cepa. The sequence continues at coordinate 905,119,054 of CM060938.1, read as the reverse complement.
CTCGATTAATTTCCGGCCAAAAATATCCGTATCGGAGAATTTTCTTTGCTAATGTTTGACCACCTGAATGATCTCCACATTCTCCTCCATGTACCTCAGCTAGGATTGTTTTGGACTCTTCCTTGGATACACATCGAAGTAATGGCATTGAGAATCCCCGCCGGTATAATCGGCCATCCTGAATTACATAGTGGGAAGCTTTCCTTAATAGTTTCTGCCTCTCTCTCGAACTTTCTGGCAGAGAACCTCTGAGTAGGTAATCCAGTATTGGAGTCATCCATGACTCTTGTTCTTGAGATATATTCATAATCCAATCTACATCCATTTCATCTGTACTTGGTGCTGATAGGACTTCTACGGGGACCAATCCCAACAGTTGAGCTTCACCAGAACTTGAATATTTTGCGAGGGAATCTGCCTTCATATTCTCTTCCCGTGGAATATGGCTTATTGAATAATGATCGAGCTCACATAGAAGCTCACAAGCCTTTGACAAGTAGGCAGGTAGGTTTCCCCCTTTTGTCTGAAATTCCTTCTTGACTTGGCATACAATAAGCTGAGAATCACTGAAGATCTGTAATGCCCGGATATTTAGCTCCTTGGCGATTTTCAGACCTGCGATAAGAGCTTCATATTCTGCTTCATTGTTTGTTGAAGGAAATTCCAGTCTTAGTGCATAACATAAGGACCGACCTTCGGGAGTTTCAAGTACTACCCCGGCTACAGAACAGTAGTCATTTCTTGCGCCATCAACATATAACTTCCACTGGATTGGGGAATCCTCGATTGCTTCTTCCTCACCATTACTTTTCTCTGTGAATTCTGCAATGAAATCAGCTAAAGCTTGTCCGTTGATTGCTTTTCGGGGGTGATAAGTGATGTCATACTGACTGAGTTCAATGTTCCACTTTAGAAGACGACCCGAAGTTTCTGGGCGAAATAGGACTTGCTTTAGAGGTTGATCAGTGAGGACTTTTATAGGATGAGCTTGGAAATATTGCCTCAATTTCCTTGATGCAACTAGTAGGCAATAGGCGAGTTTTTCTAACCTGGAGTAATTCAGCTCTGCCCCAGTGAGTCTTTTGCTGATATAGTAAACCGGATGTTGAATCCTTTTGTCTTCCCGTATCAGCGCTGCACTTAGAGCATGAGATGACACTGCCAAGTATATAAGAAGATCCTCACCATTGCCTGGCCTAGAAAGTATTGGAGGCGTTTCCATATGACGGATCAACTCATCAAAGGCTTTCTGGCATTCGGGAGTCCATTCGAAGTTCTTCTTTCCTTTTTTCAGAGCATCGAAGAACGGGATGCATTTATCAGTAGCTTTGGAAATGAACCGACTTAGGGCGGCGACCTTTCCGTTAAGACTTTGCAATTCCTTCTTCATTCTAGGAGCTTTAACTTCTTTTAAGGCAGTAATTTGAGCTGGACTAGCCTCAATGCCCCTAGCACTGACGATAAAACCTAAGAACTTTCCGGATTCGACCCCAAATGTACATTTCAAAGGGTTAAGCTTCATTCTGTATTTCCAGAGGACTGCGGACATTTCTGCTAAGTGTTCAATGTGATCTGCTGCTTTTTTAGACTTTACTAGCATGTCGTCAACGTAGACTTCCATAGTTTTGCCCAATTGTGGTTTGAACATAGCATTCACAAGTCTCTGGTAAGTTGCCCCTGCGTTTTTCAACCCAAAGGGCATAACTCTGTAGCAATAAAGACCAACATCCGTGATAAAGCTCGTATCCTCTTGATCCGGCTCGTGCATCATGATCTGATTATAACCGGAGTAGGAATCCATGAAAGATAACAATTCATGTCCCGCTGTTCCATCAACCAGTTGATCAATCCTGGGTAATGGGAAGCAATCTTTGGGGCAGGCCTTGTTTAGATCAGAGAAATCAATGCACACTCTCCATTTCCCATTAGCTTTCTTGACCAGCACAGGATTTGAAACCCAATCCGGATATGTAGATTCTTTGATGAAGTTATTTTCCATGAGTCGGTCAACCTCTTCTTTTAATGCTGCTGACCTTTCTGGACCTTGGGTTCTTCTTTTTTGTTTAACCGGTGTAAACTTTGGGTCAATATTCAGAGCGTGTACTGCAACTTCTGGAGATATTCCACACATGTCGGCATGACTCCAAGCGAAGACATCCAGATTTGCTTTTAGGAAAGATATCAAGATATTCTGAATTGACACATTAAGCTGTGAACCCACATTCAACACCTTATTCGGGTCCTTTGGATCAACAGGTACCGGTATTGTCGTTTCCACCGGTACTACTCTATTCTCCCCTACACTGGCTTTTCTGGGATCCATCTCTTTCCGTGCTCCGCTATGTTCGCCAGTGCAGGGTCCGCCCCGTAATTGCTACAAGGCTGGCTCTTTGATGCGGACTGGGGCTGCCGCATCCTTTCCCATTTCTCTTTTTCTTGATTCTCGCAGCTCTGTCAAATAGCACTCTCGTGCAGCATTTTGATCCCCTTTTATGACTCCTACTCCGTTGTCTGTAGGGAATTTAATAGTGAGGCACCACGGGGCCAGAACAGCTTTGAATGCTGCGAGTGTCGGTCGGCCAAGGAAAGCGTTATAAGCAGAATATTCATCGACAATCACAAAGGTTTTCTTTCGGACCACTTTCCTTTCTCCTTCCCCAAGCTCTACAAGCAGATCGATGGTTCCTATTGGTTGCTTTGGCTCCCCAGTGAAGCCAACGATCTTTTGCGATGAGGCTTGTACATCGACCATAGGGATTTTCATTTGGTCGAATGTCTTCTTGAAGAGGATATTACATGATGCTCCGCAGTCAATGAGAACTCTTTTAACAATGGCCGGTCCAATACCAGCCGTGATGACCAAGGGATCTAGGGTAGGAGCTTCGATACCTGTGGAATCTCTGGCTCTGAAAATAATATCATCACTGAAAGTTTTCTGTTGCTTCAGGGGCGTGGTGTCTTCTAGAACAAAGACGTCTTCTTCGGCTGGAGCATATTTCAAAGCCCTGGAATATCTCTCCATCTCACCCCAGCTCTTGCCAGCTGGGTGAGGTCCTCCAGTAATGACATTGATAACGGGCCTTCCAGATTCATGCCCCGTAGCTTTCTCACCTGCCCCAGGCTGATGAACAGGAGCCCGCTGCCCCTGACTTGACGATGCAGGATTGTTGCTATTCTTTTTCACAAATTGTTGCAGCTTGTTTTCTCTTAGCAACTCTTCAATCAGATTTTTCAACTGGCGGCATTCATCAGTCTCATGACCGGGTTGATTGTGGAAGCGGCAGAATTTTCCACTCTGTATGGCCTTTTTCCCGGTCCTCAAAGGGATAGGTTTCGGGAAATCAACGGAATCTTTGGTGGCAAGGTAGATGTGCTCCGGGGTATGTGATAATGGAGTATATTCTGACGGCTTAAAGGAGCGAGGCTTCTTCAAATTACCCTGCTTCTTCCCATTATTATTCTCCCTTTTTTGCCCCACCGATTCATTCTTTCGTGGAGCAACAGTGTTATCTTCAGGTTTCTCCAACACTGCCTTTACTGGTAAAGGACGACTTTCCAAGCGAATGAATTCATCTGCTTTTTTGTAGAACTTCTCGAGAGAGGTTGGCTCCTTCATATTTAACCATTTCCCAAATTCACTTGACTTATCAATAGCCCTCATTAGATAAGTCAATATCATTCGTGGTTCAGCATTGTCCACCTCAGCCAGCGCTATATTAAAGCGGTTCAAGAAAGATCTGATAGACTCACCAGGATTCTGCTCTAAACTGGATAACGACATGATGTCCTTGGCCTTCGAAGCATACAGTCTAAACTGCTCCTTGAATTTTCTGGTCAAGTCTGAAAACTGATCAATAGATCGGACTGGCAGCTTGGTGAACCATAGTAGAGCCACACCTTCAAGGTATACGGGAAAATATCGGCATTTTATCTCGTCAGAGGCTCGTGCACCTGTCATGTGCCAATCATATTTATACAAAAATTCATTTGGATCACTCGTCCCTTTGTAAGCTGGAATGGTTGGAGGGACAAACTTTCTTGGAAATTCCGCCTTTAAGATTTTCTCAGTAAATGGAGTTTTACTTGGGGCGAAACCCCATTCTTTCTCATCTTCGACCCTTTGCATACTTTCTTTCATGATCTGTCGGACCATTCCAGAAAGATATTCCTCATCATGTCGGGTTCCAGATCCACCGACCTCGGGAAGCGTTTGCTCAAAGGGACTAGCAGCCCTTTCAGGAGCATTATGAATGTTACCAGCATAATTCCTTTCATTACCAGCCGGTTGATTGTTTGCCCCAAGTAAATCATTCAACTTATTCAGAATCAGAGCATTCTGGGCACTTTGAGCTTCTAATTGTGCATTCTGGGCGTTTATCTGTTGGTTTAGCCCCAGAATCACAGCATCCAACTCCGCTTTCGTAACTCCAACAGACGGAGTGGGTTCATTACGTACAGGGGAAGCGGAGGTTCCCTCTTGAATGTTGCCAGATCTGACAGATCTACTTTTCCTTCCAGGAGCCATAATCTCAGACAGACTTCTGGTTTTCAAGGAAATTCTCTCAACAAATCTCTGTGAAACAATGATGACAGTTCTCCTGAGTTGGGTTCTCAGTGAAAGCACCAAAAATGTTAACGCTAAAATTTGAACGCTAACACCCCGGTGTATGAGTTACAATTGTGAAAGCACCACCCGACAGTTCGGGAACAGATTACAAGTAGGTAGTAGCAGAAAAAGCAGTAAAGAACAACAATTTTATAGTGGTTCGTCTTAAGGGTATAGCCTACGTCCACTTTAAGTACTTTTATTGATGATCACGTTACAAGTTGATACAAATCTTCTCAAGTACAATACACTTTGAATTACAAAAGACTTAGAACAAGTAGCTTAAACTTCGATGGAGATGAGAGTCTTCGAATCCATGTTGGATGTTTACGATCTCTTTTTGAAGTTGTTTGTAGCGTTCCTTGTGTCTTAAGAGCTTCAAGTATTGGATCAGTTTGGAATGCAGCAGAGTATCGGTGCTTGAAGAGAATGAGCCAAAAGTCCCTCTATTGTTGGAGTTAGGGCTGTATTTATAGGCTTTTATCGGAGTTAGGTCGTAGGTCGTGACCGACCTAAGTAAGGTCGTAGGTCGCAGTCGACCTAACAAGCACTGGCCTCCCTTCCATACGCGCTGATTTACACAAGTCCAAGGTCGTGAACGACTTATCCCCTAGCGGCATGCATTAGGCGGCCTCCTCATTCATGCAGATAGGTCGAGAGCGACTTATCCTAGGTCGTTAACGACCTATCATAGGTCGTGGGAACTTTCCTGTAGTCATAGCTGGAGTCGTTGTCTCTTATGTCGTGACCTTCCTTAGGTCGAAGTACTCCGTTAGGTCGTTGGGCAGTATTTTTATCTCCAAGTGCTAGGTCGTCTTCGACCTAAAGTAGGTCGTAGGTGAGCAACGACCTAGGGGATAGGAACTGACTTATCTCAATTGCTCGGCTCTCTTCTCAGCGAGTTGATAGGTCGCGTACGACTTATTATAGGTCGTAAGTCGGCTGAGACTTAGGTCGCTGAGATCATTTCGTTCTTAGGTCGGTAGGCTATGGCTTACTTTAGGTCGCATATGATTTAGGTCGCTGATCCTCTTAAGTCGTTAGGTCGCGGAGCCCTTAAACCACTAGTTGCGGCCTTCCTTAGGTCGCTGGGAGTCGTTAGGTTGCGGCATTCCTTAGGTCGCTGAGAACCGCTAGGTCGCGGCCGTTCTTAGGTCGTAGCTTCTTGTTAGGTCGCAAAGCCTGATAGGTCGCCCCCCTTCCTAGGTCGAGACATCTTTTAAGTCGCTAGGTCATTCCTTTCTTAGGTCGATCCATATCTTTAGGTCTTAGGTCGCTAATAAAGAGCAGTTAACATATATATATATATATATATATATATTAAGTTAGGATTAACCATATTTAAAATTACTGTTTTAAATTTAAAACAGGTAGGAGAATATATAAATTCATTATATTAAATTTAAACTGAAAGCAATACCTCTGCTCTGTAGAATGTATACATGTAAAATAATTTATAGATCACAGAGAAGAATCTAATTTTACATATCTTTCAAACCCTTTAAAACTCCCATTTCCAAAATCTTACATTTTTATTCTTACTGTTAAAAATAAAAATATGTGAGATAATATGTATATTAATTAAATTAAATGTTGAAAAAGGAGGATAAAATTACTGCAGATTAAAAACTTATCTAACCTATATACCCCTTTTTTCTGTCTGTTCTTATTATCATTTTCCAATCTTTAAATATATTTAATTAAAGATATAATTCATACCTTATTGCTCTAAACCCCTCAAGCTTTCTCGAATCCAAAAAAACGTGACTACGAACTGCCACAGCAACCCTAGAACCCCACCCGAGCTCCTCGGCGATGTCAAAATCTCGCGACAAGACCCACCACCACGCGCTTCTGTCGCCGACCCCTCTAAAGACCACCGCGTGCGCTCGAGTCACCACAACTCGACTTTGATTCCATGCCTCGCAGTTGACGTCGCCACCTGAAATCTCCCATCGGCCCGTCGCCCAGCACGAGCCCCTCCCCCACCAGTTCGATTCGAAGAAAATGACGTGATTCCCCCGTGTTCGAGCATGCGAGTTTACCCCCTTGTTCCGCCATTTTTTTTATTTTGAGCTAAGCTCTCAGAAACTAAGGATTTTGATTTTCAGTTTTAATGAAGATAACGAGAATCTCATGCTTTCCCTTTTTCGATTCGCGTCTAGTTGTTTTTTTTTTTGCAAGAGGGAATTTTATTTGAGATGAATACGAGCTGCCCCCTTTTTCCGTTTTCGTTCGAACGAAACTATGAAGCAGGACTCCATTTTTTTTTGATTCGATAGGCTAAGTGATTTTAAACGAAGGAGGAAGCAAAAGATGTTTGGTGTAAAGAAGAAGGAATAAGGAAACGCTGTACAGGCAGTGATTTGAAAGATAAAAGTATCGATGTGAAAGGAATACGGCTGGAGGTTGACTGTATATATATATATATATATATTAATTTAAATTAAATTCAAATCATCTCAATAAATGCAACTTGAAATTTCGAATTCCTATTGAAGCGTGCCGCTAGGCGTTTATAATGTTATACGCCTATTTCAAACTCAATGGAAAAGGTTTCGAGTCCTACTTCGATCGTATGAACAAGAAAGCTTTTTGAAACAGTTATTATATTGAATTTTGATATAAATTTTCAGTGCGTTTATATATCATACGCTCACACAACAGCTCCGATCAATACGAAATTTGAAATCCGATAATAATTCAATATTACGGATCCAATGGAACTGGTTTCGTCGAATTCCGAAACTGTGCCTTGGAAGGCTATTTTTAAATTCAAATTAAACGATATATTTCATAACGGAACAAATCACTGTTAAATTCAATTTCAACTCTTCTATCATCTTCAGTATTATTAATATAAATTTCACAAGCCTTCAAATTATTTTTAACACGCTTAGAATCCCAGATTCAACATTTTACCCAACTTCAACTTATTTAAGTCAATAATATATTTAAAATCGATAAAATATTCTGATTTTAAATGCTCAGAAATTGCGGGTCGTCACATCCTCCCGCCTTAAAAGAATTTCGTCCCCGAAATTACTAGTTAGAAAGAATGGTCCGTTACCCGTTCTCTACTTACCCAACTATTGTTTTTTTTTACAACTCCCAAACTAAACAGTTTTTAACAATACCTGTTAATGCTAAAATTTGAACGCTAACACCCCGGTGTATGAGTTATAGTTGTGAAAGCACCACCCGATGACTCGGGAACAGATTATGAGCAGATAACAACAGAAAAGCAACAAACAACAACGATTTTATAGTGGTTCGGCTTAAGGGTATAGCCTACGTCCACTTTAAGTACTTTTATTAATGATCTCGCTACAAGTTGATACAATTCTTCTCAAATACAACACACTTCGAGTTACAAATGATTTGGAACAAGCAGCTTAAACTTCAATGTTGATTGAAGTCCTTAAACCCATGTTGAAGATGTGTGATTTCTTCGTGAAGTTCTTTGAAGTATTCCTCGGATCTCGAAGGCTCTAAGTGTTGATGGAGTTCTCAATGCAGCAGGGTAACGGTGTATGAAGAGAATGTGCTGAAAAGTCCCTTAAGTGTTGGAGGTAGTCGTGTATTTATAGTGAATTCTGGGCTGGAATTACTGCCAAGTTCTAAGTCGCGGCCGACTTAGTATAAGTCGTGGCCGACTTAACATATGTCATGGCCGATTTACCGAGCCAAGTCCACGGCTTAATGGAAGCAAGCTTGTCTGAATTCATATCATCTATCTTGAGTCGTCGCCGAGATAAGCTAGGTTGTGGTCGGTTTAAGGCAAGTCGCGGCCGACTCATCTGGCCCCTCCATTGTTTCACCTAGGCTCATTTGTAAAAGTCCTAGGTCGCCCCCGAGTCAACACAGCCTTATCTCAGTAACACGACATCGGACTTGCATTTAGTAGCTTTAGGTCGTCGACAATTCAAATTAGGTCGTGAGTCGTGAACGAGTTAACATTGGTCCTAGGTCGGTTGTGACTTAGGTCGGTAACTATTTTAGGTCGGCAGCTTGGTAAAGCATTAGATCGGTAATTCCTTTAGGCCTTAGGTCGGCTTCCATATTAGATTGGCAACCCACCTTAGTCTTAAGTCGGTACCTCCTCAAATCTTAGGTCGGCAATCTCCCTAAACTGTTAGGTCGGTATCTATGTTGAGTCGGTAGCCCTTTTAAAGCATTAGGTCGACATACTTGTTGAAGTGTTAGGTCGGCATACCCCTTAGGCCTTAGGTGGGCACCCCCTGTTAAGCCTTAGGTCGGCATCTCTTTGAGTCTTAGGTCGGTATCGTTTCAAGTCGCTGAGTCAAAGCTAAGGCGGCGTTAACAATTGCCCCTCGAAGTATACGCCTACTGGTTAGGTCGTGTGCTTCGATACCCTCTAACTCGTCCACTCTTTAGGTCGGTAGGTCATGTACGACCTAACAGTTTGGTCACACGCGCCGCTTTAGGTCTCTCTACTATAAGTTGCATATTCTCTCCTTTCTTCTCATTACATGCTCTCTTGCTTCTGCCATTAAAGACTTTCTTAAGCTCCAAAAGGCGATTCCATTCCAAACAATCACCGATAATCTTTGTTGTTTATCACGTAAGTAGAACCTGTTCTTCCCTTGATCCCTTATCGATTCACGAATTCTATTCAAACCGAACCCACTTCTTGCATGCTGCTTTACTACGAACCTCATTGCGCCAACAGTTTGTGAACTCGAGTTTGCTTGGTTTTGGCTCTAAATGATCGACGAGATGATGGAGATGGTGTACTGCTTCTGGCTAGTTGATTTTGATTTGCGCTAGGATGGATAAGCATTGAATTTGGGTGATTTTGAACTGTCCTAGTGGATGATTCGATATCACGAATGAGACGGCGTGAATGGATTGAGGGTTTCTTTTTTCTTTTTTTTTGTGGATGGAGCGGTTAGCGGGTTAACAGGTTGAGGGGAATGGGATACTGACCTGGACGCGACCCAGTAATTTTGGGTGACCTAACCTTTGGCCGACCTTACCCTTAGATCGTAGCCGAATTAACCCTTGGGGAAATCTGCCGATCTAATCTTCTACTGATTTCACCTTGAACCGTGGCCGAGTTAACCCCTAAATCGTGGCCAAGTTAACACTTAAACCGTGGCCGAGTTAACACTCAAACCGTGGCCGAGTTATCCCTTAGAGAATTTCGCACCACTTCTTGAATCAGAGCCTTCCTCCTTACTATCCTCCACGACCTAAAGAACTGCCGCTTTAAGGAACCAACAACCTAACCTTAACTCGCGAGAAATTCCTTGGGTCGCAGCCGAGTTAACACTTGAATGCCAACACTTGAATGCCCAACTCGAATTCTCACTTAAAAGCAAAGTTCCAATTTGAATTCTTAACTCGATTTACTGGACTGAACTGCTTAAATCTTGGATTGTTTTAACTCTGTTGCTTTATTTCACAGACCATATTGCCTCATAGGCTAACAACCTGTTGAAAACAACAATCACAAAAACCAAGGCAAATATACTGCCATTGACTGCCCACATCAAATGACAGATTAGTCGACATAAAGTAATCAACTTAAATTCACTATATGAAATGTTGTAAACCAATCAACCAAAGTGAAGTACTAATGCAAAGCATCGCTAGCTTGAACTGATTTGCTTGCATCAACATTACACTTTCATATTAAAACAATGAACCCTGGACTTTATAACTGACAAATACTTACTAGTTTTTATTCCAGTTATATCTGTTTACTGCTTGATTGATTTTACACAACACTCCACACTCTTTAGGAAACGTGCACCTTTATGTTTGAATATCCAGTTGCTTGTGTAGAATGACTTCCTACCGAGAAGAAGAAGTGGTAACTCAAGAAGAAGAAACTTTCCCGATAGCTGTTCCCATAGAGAATCCTCCGGAAAGAACCTCGACTATTCTAACTTCGAGAGCGTTTACTCAGCTGCGCACTCAATTTGGCTTTGCTGAAAGTGATGTCCTACTCCCTGGGCCAAGTGATACTGCTAACAATCCTCCCCATGGTTTCGTTGCATTCAACCGCCAAATGTGCTTAAGTGGGGCGATTCCTCCCTTTAATGACTTCCTTCGAACTCTCCTTCTTCGGTTGACAATCTCTCCGTTCCAACTTCATCCTAATGGTTATGCCATCTTGATGGGGTTGTGTGTTTTGTTTAGAAGAACTCTTGATCGCCTACCGTGTTTTGAAGAAATTCGTTATCTGTGCTCGTTTGCAAAGAGTAAAGATCATCCTTCCCTCATTATTGTGAGAAGTGCTAGAAACCGCAAGCTCATTTCCGATCTTACTGAAAGTGTTCATGGATTTTTGAACCAGTTTTTCTTTGCTCGCTGTCCCCCAGGGTTTTATGCCATCTGGAGAGTAGGAAGTAAGATTAGTGTTTCTATTTATTCTGTTTTGAAACTTTTTCGAGATCCGAACTTTCAGTTGCTAATTTCATTCTTTGCTCTTTTCAGCACTTCCTCTCCCTTCTAGAGATCCAATTCATAAGCAAGTTTTTGAGAGGTTGAGTGCCGTGGTCGCAGAAGAGAGGAGCATAAAATTTCTGTTGAGGGATGAATTTTTACATCAACATGGGCTTCTACATGCTTCTCGTTCTACGCGTTCTCATGAAGTTCCAACGGAAGTCCCCGATTCTCCGACGAAAACTCCTGATGCCCCGGCTTCCACTAAAGAGCACTTGCGGGGAGAAACTTCTATAGAAACTTCACTAGTAAAGTGTTCTATTCCAAGAGATGACACGGGGCCATCCGAAAAGACCGCGCCTGCCCCTATAACTGAAGAAGAAGAGGAGCCCCTTTCCCAAACCGGGAAGAATGCTGGTCAAGGAGTTGATGAAGGGAGTTTGGTCAGACATGATGGTGATGACGTCTTTGGGGATTTAAGTGACATAATTATCACCTCTCAAGAGCTCTTTAAAGATGACCCCGCCTGTGCTAAAGCTATTCCCCCGACGATTGAAGCGACATCTGCCCTCAAACAGACTCCGACTCCTTTATCCCAAGAACTGTCACCGACAGTGAATCCTATTGCTCCCCCCCAACCGAGGAGTGGTTCGTTAGTTCAACGCGAGTAGTTTGCACTTCACACACAACTAAGGATTTTTCAGCACATTTATGCACTTTTCTTCTTATACTTTAAAGATTTCTAAAGCTTATCCTTTTATTTCAGATCCTCCAATGCGACGCAGCGGATCATACTATCATGATTTCCAGCGCTACGGGGGGCGTGGCCAATATGATTACGGGCGCTATTTTGCCTCCTATAGAGAGTCTGACGAAGAGAGGGCTGCTCGAAAGGCTCGTGAAAGGAGGGCCGAAGAAGAGCGTTATGACAGAAGGGATAGGGATGAGCACCACGATTCTTTGCAGAGAGGTGACGACCCTCACGAAAGGAAATCTCACGATGACCGAGGAAAAGGTCATCTAGTTGAAGATTCGGGCAAACGAGCCCGCCATGGTGAGAAACGTACTTCCATTACTCCTGAAAAGGCTACTGCCCCTGCCTCTCTTGACATTCCTTCCGACTCTCCTGCTCTCGGGAAGACGGACATCCAAACAATCATTAGCAGGCCCAAATTTCAAGTTGGACCGGGCCCACCCACTTTACAAAGCCGTTTTCCACAGTGGTGCTTAAAGGGTGTGAGGTTCGACCTCGACCTAGTTCCTATCGACAAGCCTGCCATGCTGCGAAATCTCGACGTTGTCAAGCTTGACATTGAGAGGATGTCGAATTGGCAAAAACTTGTTGATGAGCTCCAAAGAGTTAATCGTGCCAACATAGAGGCCATGCTCACCATGGAAAACGATAAGGCTGAATGGCAAAAAGTCCTTGAGCAACATGACATTGAAATGAGGAGCATTGCTTCTTACAATGAGGAACTCGAAGCAAAAGTTGAGAAATTGAAACACGAGCTTGCTGCTTCCTCTACTTCATATTCTCAAAAAGAAGAGGTGCTCCTGAAACAAGTAAGAGATGCTCATGCCGGCCAAAGGGATGCCGAAGACAGGCTTGAGGCGCAAAAAGGAATTAGCGTGGGCTACATTGCTGATATTGCAGAGCTTCAGAGGAAAAACAGCTCCCAAGAAGCGGAAATTCGGATGCTTAAACTCCAGCTTTCCAAAGCTGAAAGGGAGCGTGATGAGGCCGTTGCTGGTAGAATTGCAGCTGAAGAATCCCACGAGGTGACAAAGAACAGCATCGGCTCAACTCTGTTTGATTTCTATTTGCATAGCGCCTTGGGGCGCGGGAGCCTTGCTTTTCTTGGTCCCAAATATGAGATTACTTTAGCTGAAGTGTGGGAGGCCGCAATTGAAATGCTTGGTGCTGAGGGTGCTGGTTATGACGAATCAGCCCTTGAAAGGCATTACTTAGATGATGACGCTCGCGCTGCTCTTGCCAAAGGAAAGGAGCAACTTGCCCAACTAAGAACTGAAGCGACAGAAGGGGACCAGTTGGGAAAAACTACTTCAACTACTCCAGTCCAGCCTCCTTCTTCGTCTGAGGTCAACATCATTGGTTCCAGCTCCCATTTTGCATCTCCTACTAAGGTTACCACCGAGATTACAAGCATACAGTGTGGAGATGAAGGTGACGAGAGCGCTGACGTGCAGGCTTATGAAGTCGATGTCAGGAAACCAACTTCTCCAGGTAACTCTACTGTTAATCTTGCTACTATGAACCTCACCCAAGTAGACTGCTCACTTGTTTCTTATGGGTTCAATGGGCTTCTTGACTACTTCCTGGACCTTGACGAACCTTTACCTCCTCTTTTTACTGACTTTAACCTCTTTCCTTCTGTAGAGAAAGTACCTCCTCAAGTTATCCCTCCTTCATCTCTTCAGGCGACTCCTCCTTCTGCTTCACAGCCTGGATCACAAGAGGAGCAAATAGAGGCTCTTCATGGCCTGGATGATCCTACCGCTTCACAAGAGCAGAAAGGCAAAGGACTCGAGGGAAGTGAGATTTCTCCGGAGCGGACTCCTTCCGATGACATAATTTTGTCTGCTCTTGCTACTCCAGGGAGTGAGTCTTCCTTGAAGAGGAGAAAGAAGCATGGGACGTCGAAGAGAAGGGGGAAGAAAATTATTGCTGCTACCGAGGAGGAACCGGAAGTTGGACCAGCTGCCCCTCAGTTTTCTCCTTCCCTTATGCCTACAGACCGACCAGAAAAGTTAATCATTCGACCGGGCAAAGGATCCAAGGGTAGTAGGAAGAAATGAGGACTTTAGCTTTTTGTCTTTTGCATGTACTGGTCGAGAATTATGCGGGTACCGGCCCCTGCTTTTTCCTCTTTATTTTGAAACCTGTATCTGCAAAGCAATTTGAATAAAACAATCCTTTATTTGTACAAATTCCTGTTTGGATTTGAGAATGCATTTATTATTCATTTTTGCATAAGTTTATTTTCATGATATTGCAGCGAGCTTATGGTATGTTACTTGAGCGTTACCCTTTGCTGAGTTGGCTATACCATATTGTATGCAATTATACCATATTGCACCCATTCCATAGGCTTGCTGCAATATTTTATACTTCGAGGGGACTTGTACTCTTATTTTTCTAAAGAATATTCCATTCTTGAAGAAGTATTTTGGTAGAGTACAACTTCCTTCATATAAGTTTTTACGCTTTGTCCTTCGAAGAAATCACCTCTTTTTTATGTGCATATTTTACCAAGTGAATTCTTTTATGCGGTAAAGCGGACCTCTGAAGGGTACTTTAACTCCTCTTTCTTTCCTCTTTTTTTTTTTTTAAGGAAGATTATTTTCCAGAATAGGTAAATTACTCTTCCTTTGAAAGTTAAAGTACGCTCCTGATGAGGATTTTTTTTTTTTAGAAAGTTGTACCTCTGAGGAGGGATTTTTCACGTTTCAACACTTGGAAGTTTTATTTCAATCTTGGTGAAACGTGTACCTCCAAAGAGTTGCGCCTTTGAAGAAAGCCTTTTCACGTTTCAACACTCGGAAGTTTTATTTCAATCTCGGTGAAACGCGGGCTTCCGAAGAGGTCTTTCTTCTTGATTGTGCCTCCGTAGAGGTTTTTATTTTGCTTGTCTTTCAACTCTGGTGGAGTGAAATTCCGAAGAGCGGCCGTTACACTTCAACTCCTGGTGAAATATGCCTCCGAAGAGGTCTTTATTTTGTTTGCATTTCAACTTTGGTGAAGTGAAACTCCAAAGAGTAACTACTCCGACTCCTGGTGAAATGTGCCTCCGAAGAGGTCTTTATTTTGTTTGCATTTCAACTTTGGTGAAGCGAAACTCCGAAGAGTAACTACTCCGACTCCTGGTGAAATGTGCCTCCGAAGAGGTCTTTATTTTGTTTGCATTTCAACTTTGGTGAAGCGAAACTCCGAAGAGTAACTACTCCGACTCCTGGTGAAATGTGCCTCAGAGAGGGTTTTCATCGCCTGGAAGTTACCCTCTCATGGTTGGAGGGTCATGACTCCTCCAATCTTTTTTGTAGAGTAGAGAACTTTCTTTTTTACGGCATATGTCCCATTAGAGGTCTTTATCCTCCGAAGAGTTGTGCCTCCGAAGAGGTCTTATGCTGCCGATGATAGCTTCAGTTGTTTCCTTGTCCACTTGCTTATGCCTTTTCAGTGATCCTCTGTTTTTTCCTTTTCAAGCTCACATTCCCTTTTCTCACAAATAGTTTGTTTAATCCAAGGAAGTGCACTTCATTGTTAAGCAGGTTCGTGAGAACGGACATAAGCTTCTTAATTGGATGCTCGTTTGTACAAACGAACTCAAATTTGGTAGCAAAGGTCCGTTTCCAGCGAAACTATTGCCCATTCAATTGAAGCGTTTCCTATCTAGGATTTGAATTAGGGGCTTTTGTGACTTGGAATTTGTTTGTTGGATGATGGCGAGAATCTCCCAGTCTTATTATGCGCAAGTTTTATTTTCATTGTCTGCAAAAATTTAAATCGACATTTCAGCAATACATTATATGTACTTTTTTATATCGAAAATAAAGCAAACATGTAATAATAATAAGGAACACAAGATTTATAGTGGTTCGGCCAGGAATTTGGGCCTACGTCCACTTTATATTCTTTCATTATCTTCTTTCATCAGTTTTACAATAGCTTTCAATTACAAGAATCATACATTCATAACTCTTTTTTACAATATTCCAACAAAGTTTTCAAGTAAAGTATGGACACAAGTGATTGCTGTTCCATGCCCTTGGAATTTGATCTCCTTCAACAGTAGTGAGTTTGAATGTGCCGTCAAGGAGTTTCTGACCTATCACATATGGTCCTTCCCAATTTGGTCCAAACACACCTGTCGCTGTCATAATTCTCTTCAGGACTAAATCTCCAATTTCAAAGCTGCGTTGACGAACTTTGGAATTGAAATGTCTAGCTATCCTTTGCTGATGAGCTGCCATTCTGAGATTAGCCTCATCTCTTTTTTCATCAAGGAGATCTAGTGCTTCAAGCTGTAGCTTTTCATTTTCTGCTTGATTGAAATGGATTCTTCTGTGTGAAGGAACCTCTGTTTCTACCGGGATCATTGCTTCCGATCCGTATGCTAATGAAAAAGGAGTATGCCCAGTCGCAGTTTTGTGTGTGGTTCTGTATGCCCATAGTGCAAGTGGTAGCTTATCGACCCAACCAACTTTTGCTCTTTCAAGTTGCTTCTTGATGGTTGATTTGATGATCTTGTTTACTGCTTCCACTTGCCCGTTTGCCTGCGGATGAGCTACTGCTGAAAAGGTTTTCTGGATTTTGAATCGCTTGCAAAAATCCTGGAATTCCTCGCTTTCAAACTGAGTACCATTGTCTGTGATTATTTTCTGAGGCACACCATACCTGCAAATGATATTCTTCATCACAAAACTAATCATCTTCTTAGAGGTAATAGTAGCCAATGGTTCAGCTTCAGCCCATTTAGTAAAATAGTCAACTGCAACAATAGCATATTTAATCCCTGATTTGGCAGTCGGTAACGGCCCAATGAGATTCATTCCCCAAATTGCAAACGGCCATGGACTGACCATCTGTGTGAGTTCAGTAGAAGGAGATCTAGGAATTTTGGCAAATCTCTGGCACCTGTCACATTTTCGGGAGTAATTTGCAGCATCTTGATTAATTTCTGGCCAAAAATATCCGTATCGGAGAATTTTCTTTGCTAATGTTTGGCCACCTGAATGATCACCACATTCTCCTCCATGTACCACGGCTAGGATTATTTTGGACTCTTCCTTAGATACACATCGAAGTAATGGCATTGAGAATCCCCGTCTGTATAATCTGCCATCCTGAATTACATAGCGAGAGGCTTTCCTTAATAGCTTCTGTCTCTCTCTCGAATTTTCTGGCAGAGAACCTCTGAGCAGGTAGTCCAATATTGGAGTCATCCATGATTCTTGCTCTTGAGATACATTCATAATCCAATCTACATCCATCTCATCTGTACTTGGGGCTGACAGGACCTCTACAGGGACTAATCCCAATAGTTGAGCTTCACCGGAACTCGAATATTTCGCGAGGGAATCTGCCTTCATATTCTCTTCTCGGGGAATATGGCTTATTGAATAATGATCGAGCTCACATAGAAGTTCCCAAGCTTTTGACAAGTAGGCAGGCAGGTTTCCCCCTTTTGTTTGAAATTCCTTCTTGACTTGGCATACAATAAGCTGAGAATCACTGAAGATCTGTAATGCTCGGATGTTTACTTCTTTAGCGATTTTCAATCCTGCGATGAGAGCTTCATATTCTGCTTCATTGTTTGTTGAAGGAAATTCCAATCTTAGCGCATAACATAATGACCGACCTTCAGGGGTTTCAAGTACCACTCCAGCTCCAGAACAGTAGTCATTTCTCGCGCCATCAACATATAGTTTCCACTGGGTTGGGGAATCATTGATCGCTTCTTCCTCACCATTACCTTTTTCTGTAAATTCTGCAATGAAATCTGCTAAAGCTTGTCCGTTGATTGCTTTTCGGGGGTGATAAGTGATGTCATATTGACTGAGTTCAATGTTCCACTTTAGAAGACGACCCGAAGTTTCAGGGCGAAACAGGACTTGCTTTAGAGGTTGATCAGTGAGGACTCTTATAGGATGAGCTTGGAAATATTGCCTCAACTTCCTTGATGCCACCAATAGACAATAGGCGAGTTTTTCCAACTTGGAGTAATTCAGCTCTGCCCCAGTGAGTCTTTTGCTGATATAGTAAACTGGATATTGAATCCTTTTGTCTTCCCGTATCAGCGCTACACTTAGAGCATGAGATGATACTGCCAAGTATATAAGAAGATCCTCACCATTGCCGGGCCTAGAAAGTATTGGAGGCGTTTCCATCTGACGGATCAACTCATCAAAGGCTTTTTGGCATTCAGGAGTCCATTCAAAGTTCTTCTTTCCTTTCTTTAGAGCGTCAAAGAATGGGATGCATTTATCTGTAGCTTTGGAAATGAACCGACTTAGGCGGCAACTTTTCCGTTTAGACTTTGCAATTCCCTCTTCGTTCTGGGAGATTTGACTTCTTTTAAGGCGGTGATTTGAGCTGGATTAGCTTCAATGCCCCTAGCGCTCACGATGAAACCTAAGAACTTTCCTGACTCCACCCCAAACGAACATTTCAAAGGGTTAAGTTTCATCCTGTATTTCCGGAGGACTGCGAACATTTCTGCTAGGTGTTCAATGTGATCTGCTGCTTTCTTAGATTTTACTAACATGTCGTCGACATAGACTTCCATAGTCTTGCCCAGTTGCGGCTTGAACATAGCATTAACAAGTCTCTGGTAGGTTGACCCTGCATTTTTCAGTCCGAAGGGCATAACCCTGTAGCAATAGAGACCAACATCTGTAATAAAACTCGTGTCCTCCTGATCCGGCTCATGCATCATTATCTGGTTATATCCGGAATAGGCATCCATGAAAGATAATAGTTCATGTCCCGCGGTTCCATCAACCAATTGATCAATCCTGGGTAATGGGAAGCAATCTTTGGGGCAAGCCTTGTTTAAGTCAGAAAAATCGATGCACACTCTCCATTTTCCATTAGCCTTCTTGACCAGCACAGGATTTGAAACCCAATTCGGATAGGTAGATTCTTTGATGAAGTTATTTTCCATGAGTCGATCAACTTCTTCTTTTAATGCTGCTGACCTTTCTGGAACTTGGATTCTTCTTTTCTGTTTCACTGGTGTAAACTTTGGGTCAATATTCAGAGCGTGTACTGCAACTTCTGGGGATATTCCACACATGTCGGCATGAGTCCAAGCGAAGACATCCAGATTTGCTTTCAGGAAAGATATCAAGATATTTTGAATTGACACATTAAGCTGGGAACCCACATTCAACACCTTATTTGGGTCCTTCGGGTCAACAGGTACCGGAACTGTCGTTTCCACTGGTACTACTCTATTCTCCCCTGTACTGGCTTTTCTGGGATCCATTTCTTTTCGTGCCCCGCTGTGTTCGCCAGTGCAGGGTCCGCCCCGTAATTGCTACAAGGCTGGTTCTTTGATGCGGACTGGGGTTGCCGCATCCTTTCCCATTTCTCTTTTTCTTGCCTCTCGCAGTTCTGTCAAATATCATTCCCGCGCAGCATTTTGATCCCCTCTTATGACTCCTATTCCATTGTCTGTAGGGAATTTAATAGTGAGGCACCAAGGGGCTAGAACAGCTTTGAACGCTGCCAGAGTTGGACGACCAAGGAAAGAATTATAAGCAGAAAATTCGTCGACAATCACAAAAGTTTGCTTTCGGACCACTTTCCTTTCTCCCTCTCCAAGTTCTACAAGTAGATCGATGGTCCCTATTGGTTGCTTTGGCTCCCCAGTGAAGCCAGCGATTTTCTGCGATGAGGCTTGTACATCGACCATAGGAATCTTCATTTGGTCGAATGTTTTCTTGAAGAGGATATTGCAGGATGCACCGCAATCAATGAGAACCCTTTTGACAATGGCCGGTCCGATACCAGCGGAGATGACTAAGGGATCTAGGGTAGGAGCTTCGACACCTGTGGAATCCCTGGCTCTGAAAATAATGTCGTCATTGAAAGTTTTCTGTTGTTTCAGGGGTGTAGTGTCTTCCAAAACAAAGACATCTTCTTCGGTTGGAACATATTTCAAAGCCCTGGAATATCTCTCCATCTCACCCCAGCTCTTGCCAGCTGGGTGAGGTCCTCCTGTAATGACATTGATAATGGGCCTTCCAGATTCATGCCCTACAGCCTTCTCACCTGTCCCAGGCTGATGAGCAGGAGCTTGTTGCCCCTGACTAGATGAAGCAGGATTGTTGCTATTCTTCTTCACAAATTGCTGTAGTTTGTTTTCCCTTAACAACCCTTCAATCAGATTTTTCAACTGGCGGCATTCATCGGTTTCATGGCCGGGTTGATTATGGAAACGACAGAACTTCCCACTCTGAATAGCCTTCTTCCCGGTCCTTAGAGGGATAGGTTTAGGAAAATAAATAGAATCTTTAGTGGCCAGGTAGATATGCTCAGGAGTATCTGATAGAGGAGTATACTCTGATGGCTTGAAGGATCGTGGCTTCTTCAGATTGCCCTGCTTCTTTCCATTGTTATTTTCCCTTTTTTGCCCCACCGATTCATTTTTGCGTGGAGCGACAGTGTTATCTTCAGCTTTCTCCAACACTGCCTTTACTGGTAAAGGACGGCTTTTCAAGCGTATGAATTCATCTGCTTTTTTGTAGAACTTTTCGAGAGAGGTTGGCTCTTTCATGTTTAACCATTTCCCAAATTCGCTTGACTTATCAACAACCCTCATCATATAAGTCAATATCATTCGCGGTTCAGCATTGTCCACCTCAGCCAGCGCTATATTAAAGCGATTCCAGAAAGATCTGATAGATTCGCCAGGATTCTGTTCTAAACTTGACAGCGACATGATGTCCTTGGCCTTTGAAGCATATAATCTGAACTGCTCCTTGAATTTCCGGGTCAAGTCTGAAAACTGATCAATAGATCAGACTGGCAGCTTGGTGAACCACAGTAGAGCCACACCTTCAAGGTATACGGGAAAATATCAGCACTTTATCTCGTCAGAGGCCCTGGCACCCGTCATGTGCCAATCATATTTATACAAGAATTCATTCGGATCACTTGTCCCTTTGTAAGCTGGGATAGTTGGAGGGACAAACTTCCTTGGAAATTCCGCCTTTAAGATTTTCTCAGTAAATGGAGTTTTACTTGGGGCAAAACCCCATTCTTTCTCATCTTCAACCCTTTGCATACTTTCTTTCATGATCTGTCAGACCATTCCAGAAAGATACTCCTCATCATATCGAGTTCCAGATCCACCAACCTCAGGAAGCGTTTGCTCAAAGGGATCAGCAGCCCTTTCAGGAGCATTCCTTTCATTAGCATCATGAATGTTGTCAGCATAATTCCTTCCATTACCAGCCGGTTGATTGTTTGCCCCAAGTAAATCGTTTAGCTTATTCAGAATTAGAGCATTTTGGGCACTCTGAGCCTCTAATTGTGCATTCTGGGTGTTTATCTGCTGGTTCAGCCCTAATATAACAGCATCCAACTCCGCTTTCGTAACTCTAACAGATGGAGTGGGTTGATTATGTACAGGGGAAGCGGAGGTCCCCTCTTGAACATTCCCAGATCTGACAGATCTACTCTTCCTTCCAGGAGCCATAATCTCAGATAGACTTCTGGTTTTCAAGGAAATTCTCTCTACAAATCTTTGCGAAGCGATGATGACAATTTTCCTGAGTTCAATTCTCAGTGAAAGCACCAAAAATGTTAACGCTAAAATTTGAACGCTAACACCCCGGTGTATGAGTTATAGTTGCGAAAGCACCACCCGATGACTCGGGAACAGATTATGAGCAGATAACAACAGAAAAGCAACAAACAACAACGATTTTATAGTGGTTCGGCTTAAGGGTATAGCCTACGTCCACTTTAAGTACTTTTATTAATGATCTCGCTACAAGTTGATACAATTCTTCTCAAATACAACACACTTCGAGTTACAAATGATTTGGAACAAGCAGCTTAAACTTCAATGTTGATTGAAGTCCTTAAACCCATGTTGAAGATGTGTGATTTCTTCGTGAAGTTCTTTGAAGTATTCCTCGGATCTCGAAGGCTCTAAGTGTTGATGGAGTTCTCAATGCAGCAGGGTAACGGTGTATGAAGAGAATGTGCCAAAAAGACCCTTAAGTGTTGGAGGTAGTCGTGTATTTATAGTGAATTCTGGGCTGGAATTACTGCCAAGTTCTAAGTCGCGGCCGACTTAGTATAAGTCGTGGCCGACTTAACATATGTCGTGGCCGATTTACCGAGCCAAGTCCACGGCTTAATGGAAGCAAGCTTGTCTGAATTCATATCATCTGTCTTGAGTCGTCGCCGAGATAAGCTAGGTTGTGGCCGGTTTAAGGCAAGTCGCGGCCGACTCATCTGGCCCCTCCATTGTTTCACCTAGGCTCATTTGTAAAAGTCCTAGGTCGCCCCCGAGTCAACACAGCCTTATCTCAGTAACACGGCATCGGACTTGCATTTAGTAGCTTTAGGTCGTCGACAATTCAAATTAGGTCGTGAGTCGTGAACGAGTTAACATTGGTCCTAGGTCGGTTGTGACTTAGGTCGGTAACTATTTTAGGTCGGCAGCTTGGTAAAGCATTAGATCGGTAATTCCTTTAGGCCTTAGGTCGGCTTCCATATTAGATTGGCAACCCACCTTAGTCTTAAGTCGGTACCTCCTCAAATCTTAGGTCGGCAATCTCCCTAAACTGTTAGGTCGGTATCTATGTTGAGTCGGTAGCCCTTTTAAAGCATTAGGTCGACGTACTTGTTGAAGTGTTATGTCGGCATACCCCTTAGGCCTTAGGTCGACACCCCCTGTTAAGCCTTAGGTCGGCATCTCTTTGAGTCTTAGGTCGGTATCCTTTCAAGTCGCTGAGTCAAAGCTAAGGCGGCGTTAACAATACCTAAACCATCTTTTGACTAGAACATCACCAATCTTACTAATCTTTCCAACTTCTTCCATTAGGGTCCTACCGAATCATTTGCCCAATCCATTCAAATTTAAATTTTAAACCCAATTTAAATTTTCAAAAATTTCCCAAAAATTTTCTAACTCTTTAAATTTCAGAAAATTTTTGCCAGCGTCTCTTTTGCGCGGCTAGCTCGGTACTACTACAAAATGGCTCTACGGCCTCCCAAATCTCAAAAGAAAACAAAGGCCAAGTGGCTCGATCAAAAACCCAATCAAATACCATATGGAAATTTTAAACACATACCTTTTTGTTGGGCCATTAAATTTTATCTTATGAAATCGAAAATTCCAATTTATCCATTGCTTTTATACACCTGTATATTCCATTTAGCAATAATATACAATCACGACATTCCAATTTGATTTTTATTCGATTATTAACTTAGTATACTTCCAATACCAAATTTACTTAAGAACTTCATCATTCAATTCTTAAGTTCAATATAGAAATGTTTTATATGCTCCTTATAACGATTTTCACTTTACTACTCTAGGTTTTCCACACTTTCATTTGAATTTTCATTTTCAAATTCTTTTGAATCCAATACCCCTTCCAATTAAATATTGAATTCCATTCACACTACCTCATTCATTTAAATTTCCAAACTTTTACTATTCTAGTCCATTTTGAATTAATTCTTCAACTCCCTTTATTAAACCCATTTCAAAAGGAATTCTAATACTTCAGTTTCTATTCTATTTGCTTACAATTTTTAAATCGTTTGACGTTAATACAAATTTTCAAAAATTCCAAAAATTTTCTAACTCCCGAAATTTTCAGAAAATTTTGGCAAAGTCTCCTTTGTACGGAGGGACTTCTGCGATATCGCAGCATGCACAGATATGTATACACACACACACACACATCGGCCTCAGGCCGGAAGTCACGATATATATCAATGTATGCAGTTCATATCTCCTATTTTGAATTCTTTTGCGTAAGCGTACCTTTATTTTGCATTTTTAAGCAAGCGGCTTATTTATTTTAGCATTTTGCGCGTCCAAATCCTGCCAAACGGCTTCCCTGAACCTGTACTTACTCAATTTTAAATATGTAAGCACTAAATGTATGCAATTTATTAACATTTCACCCATATTCAAATAGCTAACATATAAATTTCATAAGTAAAGCATGTGATATACATTCATACGTACATATGCAAGGTTTCGACACTAGTTTAAATTATTTGCATCCAAATTACATACCATTCCATTCAATTCATTTTTAAACAAAACCAGCTTATTCATTCCAACTGATTTCAAAACAATCCTATTTCACTTTTAATAACTCGTAGAACTTTATTTAATCTCGTTTACATCAAACGATCGATTTTCTAATGCAATTCGGCAATATTAATGTGAATAAATAATTACATAAGCTTTATAATCAATTTTAAATTGATCCCAACTCAATTTATACTTGATTCCAAACCATTTTATTTTATTTTACTCGACATCATCTCATGCTTCTATTAATTTTAAACTTAAGTTAATTTACTTCAATTCACCACCATTTCATAACTTAAGTTCATTCCAATTTTTAATTTATTCATACTCGAATTGGATTTATTTTATCTCAAATCATTTTTACTTTAATCCAATTCCACACAACTTAAGCTTTATTTCCAACCTCCATTACCTATTCACAATCTTTGATTTGATTTTCCTTTGATCAAATTCCAACCCTTTCATTAATTTATTCGATTAGTTTATTCTTTTATCCATTTTAAATTTTAAATTTACATTAACAATTCATTGTTGAATTCATTAATAATAAGGCCATTCAATTTATGCTTGAATTGGATTTGTTTATATTTCACACCATATCCATTTTAATCCAATTCAATTTCATTCAACAACACATCCAATTTATAATCCAATTTCAATCCCGTATTTGATTTTCTTTTCATTTAACTTGAAAATCATTTTATCTAATTTCCTTGAGTTCAATCTTATTTTATATCCCAAGTTTGGATTTTTACATTTATTTGTTTGAGTAGAATTTTATTCCATTCAATATTATCTATACTCAGCTGAATTTCTTTCAATCCAATTTATTTTAGCTTACTTCCAGTTAAACCTAGCTACACCCCATTTTTGAATTTTGCTAAGCAAGGATTTAATTTCACTTAATAACATTCATGACACGACTGACCTTTGATTCAATTCAATCCAAATTTAATTCAATTTCAATTTCAATTTTATATAACTTATTTCAAGTTAAATTCAAATATATTTTCTTCACTTTCATTCACTTAAAGTTAAATTTTAATTCCCGGATTAAAATTTTACAATTTCTCCTTATTAATATTAACTTAATTTTATAAGTACAATAGTTGATCCATTTATTCATTCACCAATCCATTATTTAACCAATAAATTTTATTTCCAAACATTAATTATTTTTAGGCCCTTTGAACAAATTCTACACTTATTTTTATACAATTGTAAATCGAACATCATCCAATATTCATTTTCATTTTTACTTACTTACAAGTTGAATTTGATTTCAACAAATTCCAAATTTACAGGTTATTAAACTTATTATATGCCATAAACATTCTTAGTTAAGATTCCAGAGTTTAAACAATCCTTCAACATTTCAAAATTCCCTTTGAAATTACTTATACCCAAAATTCCTTGCATTTCCAAAATAAAATTTAACTTTTACAAACATTTCCAATTCAAAACAATTTGGTAGCAATTTCTCTTCTGGAACTCGAAAGTGAACATCGATGATGCTGCAGTCACCACCGAAGTTATTCTCTAGCGACCAAAAGAGTTCAATGCTTTTATTCTCTTTCTAAAATCCTTTCAAAAATTCCAAACTCTCCAGAGTTCAAATTCGATTCAAATTTTTCCCAAACTCCAAATTTGAAATCCATCCAACACATTACTCTGCAACTTTCAGAAACATTTCAAATTCAAAGGGATTTAAATCACTAAAATTTCAGATCCTAAATCCTTCAAATTTATATTCAAACATTACTTTGGAATTTTTGATTATTAATCACACTGTAATTTCACATCTATAGTTTATATTTACAAATCCCATTTATTTATCCATTTATTCCTTAATCTTTGATTATTATTTCAATTTCTTATTCAATTCACAAACAATGATAATAATTAAATATTATCACTTTCTAACAACCAAACATCCATATATACTATAATGATTTAAGAAAATTTATTTTCTTTATATACAAAAATAATTTGGGTAAAATTATTTCATTCACCCTATTTAAAACAATACTGCGTCGGTTTATCTTGTTTAAGAGTTTAGAAATCCCTATCGATAACATAGCGTCCCACATATCGACTAGAATCCGTAAACACTCAACCGGTTAATCAACGCAATATAAAACAATTTTATATTCACTAACAAATAAGCGCTCATACTATTAATACGCTCAAGCTCATTCTAGAGTACCATGGACTCTATTTAATGAGTAATTTCCACCAGAGCCAAGGTTATCACCAACCTAAGCTCTGATACCAAGTGAAACGACCCGCAAATCCGTACCCCTTGAGTCACACTATTCTACATAAATCAACTCAAGTTGCACAGAAATACGAACCATTTTGGTTAAAGAAGGAGTGGTAGAAGAAGAGAGAAACAAAAACATCAGAATCTAACCATCGCAGCGGCATAAAATATAATAGATAATAATGATCTTTACATAAAACAAAACTATAGCTGTTTATACATACATCATCAGAGTACATCAATCACAGCTTAACATCAATAGCATACAACTAGATACACAACTACTCAACACAGCGGAATATACATATAAAACAAGTACGAGAATACGCATCGTCGTCCAGCTCATCTCCTGAGCTCCACTACATCATATCCTGTATCCTATAATATTCGGTCTGACCCGAGCATTACAGTTAAATAACACCCGAGTCAGTCTGGAATACCAGCGTGAGAAAATCACACCCAATTGATTATTAAAGTTTCAAAATCCTTTGAAAACAAAAGCATCTCGTAAGACCACGCCACAAACAAACATGTCGGGTTTTTACCTTACGATAGCTAAAACAATTTTTATAGAAATCCTCTGATATTATAATAGGGTCTATATACAATTACTTATAAAATAGCCGAAATTGTTACATGATTAAATTCCAGCTACTAGCCACAGAGTGGGTAATACAAACAAAACTCGTAAAAGGATCGTAGGGAGAATGGATTCCAACTAATGACTAGGCATTGGGGTACCACCTGTTACAGTACGTGGTCTAGATCACAGTACCGAGGACCACTCCCGATCCCCTGCAACACAAGGCCGGACCCATCCCTTACTGGACAGTTTCGAATAAGATCACCCCACGGTTGGGATCAGCAACCGCACCACTAAGCCGAATAAAAAGGGACATCTAGACAGGGATGAACTTACTCTCAAGTGGGGGCTACCCACGAAACCTTGCTGCATATCCCCTGATTTTCAGTCATTCCCGGTTGATGAGGCTTGAGGGTAAGCGTTACCTTTTAGAACATATCCCTTAGAATGCCCATCGTCCACCTGACGATGTTTCGCAAGCATTCATCCATACAAGTCCGTCCCGGGTTCGAACGGAACCGAAGGCACTATTCCTACTACATCCATTTTGGAAATATCTTCAGGATTAGTAGCGACTAGCCCTTGCACTTCACTGCTCCATCTACGAATCCAAACTCGTTTTCCACGAAACGTACAAACCGGATCGAAGTGGTTTTCGAGAAATAAATCTCGATCCCGGTCTCTTCGAAACGATCAACGCAGTTTGTCCAATATTGATAGTCGGTTATTTAACTATCAATTAATATTCACAAACAACCATCAACCAATAATTTTCCAAATTATTTATTAATCCCAAAAATATCTTCACAAGATATATTTCTATTTTCAACCCTTGAAAACAGTTTCAAAACCATCTTTCTTCCCAGAATACACTTTTCCATATATTTTCTATCTCCACTGAAATTGCCAAGCACAAAACTAGATTTTAAAAATAATTTTAAAACACTTTAATTTAAAAGATACTTTAAAACATTTATTTTAAAAACTGCTTCAATAATTTATTAAAAATACATTCTATATGAATATTTGAAAATAAAGTTACTTAATAAATATAAAACTAGATTTTCACTTTTACAAAACGCCAAATCACTTTTTAAATAATTACTGCTATATTAAATTAAAAGGAAACACTTACTTTAGACTTTAAATATTAGAAGTAATAAATTTTTCAAAACATACCTTTTAAAACAATTTTGAAACTATTAACTTATATTTAAAAATTGACTTTGAAAACGTAATTGGTTATCCTGGGAGAATTCCAACTTCAATCGCTTAAATCAATTTTCCAAATTGATTTCCAATTTATTCCATTTGAAATAAATTTCTCTACTTATCAGTTTATCTTAAAATTCATTAATTATGGACTTTATATTTATTATTATTATCTTCCGTTTGATTTTATAACATTTTACTGAAATATACCAATTTCAGCTTCTTCCAAATTTCTTCTTTATTCTTTTCAATAAATTGAATCTTAGAATTTAAATAAATGTTTTATTCTTTTAAAATAATAACAATAAATTTAAAATTCACTAATCTTCTAATTTTTCAAATTTCTCTTCCTATACTCAGGATTTATTTATTAGAATTTTAATGTCACTTTATTTCTTTTCCAATTCATTCTTAAATTTATTCAAATTTCCATAATTATTTTACTTACAAATTCACTTCCTTTATATTCTTTCCAAAATCCAATTTATATATTTTTGGTAATTCATTATACCCAATTATATCCAATCGAACCATAGCATTCAATATACCCATATAATTCATCATAGAATATCAAATAATCACAACAGAGGATATTAAATAATTTAAATAAATGTTGATGGGTGCAGTTTGATCCGTCCAACCTGTTTTCCCTGCATCCACAGATGTTGGCACAACATAAATATCAATCCCAAAATATACCATACTGTAGCACATCAATCAATTCAACCATTCAAACAATTATTTAAATTTAATTATTTAAGTTTAAATTTAACTGAGTGAGATTAACTCACCTTATTTCGTTTGCCACCCATTTCCAAACCAGCTTGATTCTCCATGATTTAAGACCTTGTATAGATATTTATATCATTTATTAATATTCTAAATAGATCAAACCATCTATCTCATTTTATAGGAATAATTTTCCTATTTTCTAAAGAGATATATATATATATATATATATAAATATTAAGTTAGGATTAACCATATTTAAAATTACTGTTTTAAATTTAAAATAGGTAGGAGAATATATAAATTCATTATATTAAATTTAAACTGAAAGCAATACCTCTGCTCTGTAGAATGTATACATGTAAAATAATTTATAGATCATAGAGAAGAATCTAATTTTACATATCTTTCAAACCCTTTAAAACTCCCATTTCCAAAATCTTACATTTTTATTCTTACTGTTAAAAATAAAAATATGTGAGATAATATGTATATTAATTAAATTAAATGTTGAAAAAGGAGGATAAAATTACTGCAGATTAAAAACTTATCTAACCTATATACCCCTTTTTTCTGTCTGTTCTTATTATCATTTTCCAATCTTTAAATATATTTAATTAAAGATATAATTCATACCTTATTGCTCTAAACCCCTCAAGCTTTCTCGAATCCAAAAAAACGCGACTACGAACTGCCGCAGCAACCCTAGAACCCCACCCGAGCTCCTCGACGATGTCAAAATCTCGCGACAAGACCCACCACCACGCGCTTCTGTAGCCGACCCCTCTAAAGACCACCGCGTGCGCTCGAGTCACCACAACTCGACTTTGATTCCATGCCTCGCGGTTGACGTCGCCACCTGAAATCTCCCATCGGCCCGTCGCCCAGCACGAGACCCTTCCTCACCAGTTCGATTCGAAGAAAATGACGTGATTCCCCCGTGTTCGAGCACGCGAGTTTACCCCCTTGTTCCGCCATTTTTTTTATTTTGAGCTAAGCTCTCAGAAACTAAGGATTTTGATTTTCAGTTTTAATGAAGATAACGAGAATCTATTGCTTTCCCTTTTTCGTTTCGTGTCCACTTGTTTTTTTTTATTTTGCAAGAGGGAATTTTATTTGAGATGAATACGAGCTGCCCCCTTTTTCCGTTTTCGTTCGAACGATACTATGAAGCAGGACTCCATTTTTTTTATTTTGATTCGCTAGGCTAAGTGATTTTAAACGAAGGAGGAAGCAAAAGATGTTTGGCTTAAAGAAGAAGGAATAAGGAAACGCTGTATAGGCAGTGATTTGAAAGATAAAAGTATCGATGTGAAAGGAATACGGCTGGAGGTTAACTGTATATATATATATATTAACTTAAATTAAATTCAAATCGTCTCAATAAATGCAACTTGAAATTTCGAATTCCTATTGAGGCGTGCCGCTAGGCGTTTATAATGTTATACGCCTATTTCGAACTCAATGGAAAAGGTTTTGAGTCCTACTTCGATCGTATGAACAAGATAGCTTTTTGGAACAGTTATTATATTGAATTTCGATATAAATTTTCAGGGCGTTTATATATCGTACGCTCACACAACAACTCCGATCAATACGAAATTTGAAATCCGATAATAATTCAATATTACGGATCCAATGGAACTGGTTTCGTCGAATTCCGAAACTGTGCCTCGGGAGGCTATTTTTAAATTCAAATTAAACGATATATTTCTTAACGGAACAAATCACTGTTAAATTCAATTTTAACTCTTCTATCATCTTCAGTATTGTTAATATAAATTTCACAAGCCTTCAAATTATTTTTAACACACTTAGAATCCCAGATTCAACATTTTACCCAACTTCAACTTATTTAAGTCAATAATATATTTAAAATCGATAAAATATTCCGATTTTAAATGCTCAGAAATTACGGGTCATCACAATTTAGATTCTTGAAAATTTAATAAGATTTGGAGATAGGATTTTAATAGCAATATAGATTTTTTCTAGAGAATTTGAAATATAAACTATTTTTTTAAGGATATGTATTTCCAAAATGCATATATTTTAATTTACTAAGTTGTGTTAAAAATAATAATTTATTAAAGGCAATAAATTGTTTAGTTAGCTTATCTAAATTATTTTAGTAACTAAGAAGATTATTTAAAAGAAAGTTAGTTTAAAATTAAAACTTTTAGTTTAAAAAAAATTACTGATTAATTAAATTACCAAATGAGAATTTAATTGTATAAATGTTTATACAAGGTCTAAAATGGAGAAAACAAGTCCAGATTGGAAAATGGTTGCATGCGTAAGCAAAAGGTGAGATTTTCTCACTCAATCAAATATTCTTCCGATTTAAATTTTAAATAGTTAAATTTAAAATTTGTTGATGGTGTGCTTGGATGATTGATTTATTATCACTTATATTAGTTTAGACCCTATGCGCGGCATAATAGCGGATGATATTATATTAAACCCATATACCGCGATATTCCACCTTGAAGTGGAATTGGTATTATATATATGTATTTGGAGTGATTGATTTCCCGCATTATATAGCGGATGAGACCTTATGGGCCGCATAATAGCCGATGATATTTTATAAATCTCATATACAACAATATTCCATCTCGAAGTGGAATGGGTATTTAATTATTGTGCTAACATATGTAGATGTAGGAAAGCAGTTGGAGGGATCCAACTGGATTCTTCAAACATTTGAATTCGTTTCATATATTGTGTGTTGATTTATTTATAATCTACGTGTGATTATATCTGTGATTGAAATTGGAGAAGGCTAAAGTTTAGCCGAATATATGTTTGGTATTGTAGGATACTAGAAATAAATAAAGTTTGATTTTTGAAATTGAAGTAGAAAGTTTATAGTAGAATTAATTTTTGTAAATTGGGTGAATTTAAAAGAAATGATTTAAAAGGATAAAGATTGATTTTTGTAATCTTGTTAATAAAATTCCAAATATGGGAAAAGATTTTAATAATTGGGTTTTGAAAAATATTATTTAATAGTTGAAGAATTTATTTAAAATTTGGATTTTAAATAGATTGGAAGAGGTAAAATAATTTATTTTAAAAAGGAAATAAATTTAGAAATCAAATTTGGAATTTAATTTGGTAATTGAAAATAAATCTTTGGGGAAATCCCTTTAGAAATTGATTTGGGTGTTTGAAATGAATTTTGGCAATCAATTTGAAATTTGATTTGGTGTGGGAAGTGAATATTTGAAAATGTAAATTCAAAATAGGAATTTATAAAGAAAAGGGAAATTTGCTTTAAAAAAATAAATATTGGTTTATTTTTAAAGTGTGGAAAGGAATTTACGAATTTGGAACGTAAATTTAAAATAAATCAAGAAAGATTTATAATTTGATTTGAATGAACCATTTTGAAATGGAAAATGTATTTTCCCTGGAAAGCTGGGTATGATTTCGAAGTAGCCTATAAATATAAACTGAAAATTTTTAAGGATAGTTTTAGAAAGGATACTTTGAATAAATTATTTTCATAACTGGTTTCAAATCTTTAAAGTATGGATTTATTTAATTACTTATAGAAGGGATTATTTTAAAGATTAAAATTGATATTTGCTTTACGAAACGATTATTTAAATAGTTATGCCTTATATATAAATTTTATTTTAAAATTAGTTGGGACTTAAAATTTTATACGTGATAATTAGTATAATGTTTTCATAAACAATATTTTAAGTAAGTATTTAAAATAGTTTTATTTAAATGTTTCCAAGTATATTTTGGATAAGTATTTTATATTATTTTAAAATATTTGGACTCGGCCGATTTTCAGTGGAAATAAATAAATATTTGGAAATGTATACCGCGTAAGGGAAAGTGATTTGATTTTTTTTTTTCAAATGGTTGAAGTGTGAAATATACCTTGCGAATATATTTTGAAAATAAATAAATGGGGAAAATTATTTAAATCTGGTAATTGTTGTGAATGTTGATTGATAGTTAAACAACCGACTAACAATATTAGCCTTTTAATGGCATTTGAATTTCGATGCGACCGGGGGTTGGATTCCAAGTGGATATCCGAAAACCACATCGAACCTTTGTGATTGTGATGGATCATTTATTTAGAAGATCAAAGTAGAAATTCTTGTGATTTGTTTGAAATCTGAATGTAACACTTATTTTTAAAAATAAGCGCTCTTTATTTGGATTAGCCGGGAGAGAACCTTGTGTCATAGAACTAATTTTGAATAATGATACGATGAAATGGGATTGCATTTGAAGATGGTGTTGAAGACCGGGTATTTTCGAAAACGAAAGGCTTACCTGTCAAATGTCTCTGCACCGGTTTGCTCCGGTATAGAGATTTTATCACACTTTGTGACGGGGATTCCGGACGTGATTAGTGAATATTCAGATTTGCAAGGGCTTCTTTTGAAGTGCCTTCGGTTCCGTTCGATCCTTAACGGACTTGTATGTATGTGTGTCTGATGTTACACTTTGAGATGTAAAGCTGGTTTCTATCAAATATATTTCTGCTGGTGATGGAGAATTTATTCTCTTTGCTTAACACCCTTCTCTGAGACGTACGAGCTCAGAGGTTATGTAGTTGATGGTTACTAGTGATATATTCCCAGATTGATAACGTGACATACGATGTGCTGCTGATCATTTGTCGATCAAAGCATGACTTTGTGAAAAGTGTAGCTTTGTGGACGAGACTTCGTCGGACCTCACACCCCGAAAGTGGTCAAAGCAGGAAAGATGCGGCAAGGTTATAAGGGTCGCACCCTTTAGGGTATGTCATTTCCTTCTGGAAAAGGGTGGTATCATGGTATGGAACCCAGATATTTAACCTATGTGGTTGCCGCAAATCTATTACACTTTGTGGTTGTCGCTTTGTGGTTGAGGATCCTCAGATAAAGGTCGCAAACGACCGGGGATGGCATACTCGTGTAGTAGTTACCTAGTTACAGAGGTAACCCAGCCTTGTGTTGGTAGGGAGCTGGTTAAGCTCTCGGGACGTCCCTCCAGAGGCGTACCCATGTAGTAGTAGGATGTTCCTTAGCCTGACCATTTGTTGGAAATCCAATCTCCAATACGCGCCTTGTGCGGTTTTAGTTGTATAACCTGTCATTTATGGTGGTCACCCCTGTTTAGATGGTATCTATAGTAGGCATAGTTTGGAATGTCTATGCTGACTAAGATTAATATTATACTTTCGAAATGTTTTCTGCACTATGCATTAATAATAATATCGAAAGGATTTTGCGTATTAAGAATGTTTGACTATCATAAGGAGAAATCTCCTCCAATTATGCATTTGCATTGTGTGTGTGGCGAGAGACCTTATGGTAGTGTCATTTTCCAAAAGCATGGAGGATTTCTTTTTATTTTTTTTGTGAAAATAACTGTTTTTAAGATCTCACACCAGTCCCACGACTGACCTGGAGTTTATTGTTCCCTTTCTAAACTCTGGGTGCCCACAATTTTCCACACGGGCAGGTTAGAGTAAGCTTATCAGTTATTCGGGAGCGAAGTCAAGAAGTTGCTGTGGAGAACTGGAGTTCAAGCTGGATGGCGAGACGTATCACTTATACTATGTAGTGTCTGCTGCGTGTGGTTTGTTGTAAAGTAAATTTCTATGTAGCAAGTTCTAGTGAATGCCATTGTTATATCATGTTGTTGTAAACTCTGATGCTGTATTGTAACGACCCAGAATTTTGAATAATTTAAATTTGAAAATATTTAATTAATTTTAAATATTTGAATGATGGTTTGAACTGAATTCCAAATTTTCATAATAAATTGGCGATTATATTATAAAATTTAATCTATTGAAAGTGAATAAAAATTTGAATCTTCAATTTTAAGCTGATTTAAAATATTTCAACAGCTTGTAAAATTTATATTGATAATACTGAAGATAATAGAAGCTTCAGAATTGAGTTTGAAACTGCTTTGTTCAGTTTTAAATTTATATCGTTTAAATCGATATTTAAAAATAGTCATTTTTCATACAGTCTCGGAATTCGAAGAAACCAGTTCCATTGGGTCCGTAATATCGAATTATTACCGGGTTTCAAATTTCGTATTTTTTGGAGTTGATATGTGAGCGTACGACACGTAAACGCGTTGAGATTTAATCGAGTTCAAATTTAAATTTAAATTTTAAAGTTTGTCAACATCAGCCACCCTACTTTCTTTAAGCAGACCTATTCCCTGATGCCTCGCGTACCTTTGTCTCCCCCGTACCCTATCTCCTTCCATTTTTAAATAACCATCTCCCTCAGTTCAAAATCAAATGGCCGATAGAAGAAAATCTCGTTCAAAAAAATAATAAAGCATGGCCGCTTCGATTTCAGTCGAAATCTCCCCCCTTCCTCATAAAACCGAAGCCTCTCTCGTTAAATTCACGAAATCATGCCTCTTCCTCTCTCCCTCCTCAGATTCATTCAAAATCAATGGCGGCCGAGCAAAAAAAAATAGAAGGGGAGGGCTCGCGAGCATCTGGAAGGGCGGCGGCGACTCCAATCGAGGTGGGCTCGTGTATGGACGTTGGCGGCGAACGAAGCTGCATTCGTGGAATCTGGTGATGTCGTGAAGCTCGCGGCGGCTTGGGGTGTGGAGCGGCGTCGGCGACGTAGTCGCGATGGCTTGTCAGTGGCATGCGGCTGTGGGGGGTATCGTGGTCGCGTGGATTTTTGGGCTATTGGAGCTCGCGAGCAGGGTGTTGGGGCGGCCGCGTGAAGCTGGAGAAAAGGGTATATTATTTTTAATTTAAATTGAATAAATATTTATCTCTATACAGAACATAAAGAAAAAATATATATGTAAAGTTGTAAAATTTATAAAACAGAGAAAATTTTTAAAGGGTTTTTACAATTTTTAGATATTTTAAAACTATCTGTTTAGTTGTTTGGAAAGAAAAGAAAAATTTAATAATCAATACAAAGGGGTTATTTTTTTTAGTTAAATTAAATTTATAAAATGGAAATTAACTTGTTCAATTATTTCTGTTACTAAAAAAAATTTATTAAGATAACTTATGGGGTTAATAAGTTTATTTTAATTGTTTAGTTGCCAAATTTATTTTTAAAGGGGAAATTTGTTAAAATAAAATTTTTGGTAAGAAAAAGAAATAAATGATTAAATAAATTTAATTATAGGGTAAGTTAATTAAATCTATTCAAGAAGAAAATTTAGTTTTAAAATTAAATTGTAGTTGAAGAAAATTATTAAAGGAAATCAGTTCGAATTCTAAAGTTTTAGTTAAAAATAAAAATATTTGGGAATGAACAAAAGGATAAATTTTTGGTTAAGATTAATTTACTGACTTAAAATCGAACATTGGTTAATTAAATTTATCAAATGAAATTTAATTTATTCGATTGATTCGAATATTAATAAATTGTGTGAAACATTTATATAAGGTATAAATCAAGGGAATCAAGCCGGAATTGAAAAATGGATTGCAAAATAAATCAAAGGTGAGAACTTCTCACTCAAAAGGGTTATTTAAAATTTTAAATAGTTATATTTAAAATATGTTGATTGATTGATTGATTGCTTGATTGTGACATTTGATATTTTAGGATATATCTATATATAGCAATATATATATATATATATATATATTGCCATATGTATATATTGCAGTTGATTGATTTCCCGCATTGTATAGCAGATGAGACCCTATTGCGCCGTTAGTAAGCGGATAATATTTTATAAAATCCCATATACCGCGATATTCCACCTCGAAGTGGAATGGGAATTGTGCTAACTCTTTGGATGCAGGGAAACAGGTTGGAGGGATCCAACTGGATTCCTCACAAATATTTATTTGATTATAGATATTGTGATGATTGTGATTATCATATTGATATATGATATTTGTGCCGTGATTGACTATTAGATGCTGTTGCATCATCAGATTCATTTTTAAAGTTAAAAATAACGATTTTTATTTTTAAAAGGATTTTTAAATTGATTTTTCAAGTATATGTTTTTATTTAAATTTTGAATTGATTCATTTTAAATAAATTTAAAATTTCAATTTTTAAAGTTATAGAATTTAAGATTTTTGCAAAATATAACAAAAATGTTATTTTTGAGATAAGTGGTTAATAATTTATGAAATGGATTAAATTTGGATTTTGAATAATTATCATAAATAGTTATATAAGAGATTTTAAAATTTATATTTATAAATTAAAAATATTGGAATTATAAAACAAGATGATGAAGTGTTAAGTTGATGTATAAAAATGAATTTCATTTAAGTTTATAAATTTATAAACTGTGAAAGTTATAAAAAAGAATAGATATCGAAAAAAAGGATTTATAAGAAATTAACTTATAAAACTGAGGTTTGGGCATTTAAATGGGATATTTATAGAAATTGTAAATAAAGGAGATTTTATAAGTAGAAATTGTTATAAAATATAAAGGAATCTTATAAGTAATAAGATTTAAAAATTGTGAAGTTCTAAAAGAACGATTTGGTAAATGAATGAATTATAAGTAATTAACTTATAATATGAACTGTTGGTATAAAAATTGGGTTATATAAATTTAATTGGATTGATAAAGGAAATTTATAAATCGAAGTTTATAAATAGGAATAGAATTTATAAACATTGTTTATAAATTCGTAATCAATTGAATTTGATAAATTTAATATAAAAATTTATTAAAGGAGTTATATTCACGTTTTGAACAGTGAATATATCGTTAAATAAAATGGATATCTTTTGGGAAAATGATGTTTTAAATAGAATTTAAAACGATTTAAAGATGTTTTGAAATGCATTGAGTATCGAAAACATAGATTTCAACATTCATTGTTGAAATAGACGTTTTCGAGAAATAGAAGGAAAGGAAATCGTAGATTTCAACATTCATTGTTGAAATAGACGTTTTCGAGAAAATAAGGAAATGATAGACTATAACACTGTTGTTATAGTAAATAATTTCCGAAAGGAAATGTTTTATATAGTATTGGGATTTATATATCTATTTTAAATTTCAAATCCCTATACTAGTGATTTTGGGTCGTCGTAACGATGTTTTACGCAACATTCGTTTTGACCCAAATAAATGTGAATAAAAGAACGTTTTCCTTAAACAAATGAAATATATACTTAACTGTGGGTTAAGTATATCGAATAATTCAAATTGTGAAAATAAATAATATTTGTGAATCACTTACTTTTAAATATGTATGGGATTGCTTTTCCAATATGAAATGGAGTGTTTTAAGAATTTATCTTTTTGAAGATAAATTGGAATTGAATATTTGAAATCTATTGAAAACTGTAGATAAATAGATATTTTGAAATATAAATTCACTATGGAATTTATAAATGGAAAGGGAAAATTTGTTTTCAAAATAAATATTGATTTATTTTTAAAGTGTGGAAATTATATATCTTGTAAAGATATGTTGGGAAATTAAATAATTTGGAAAATTATTTGGAATCTGATGATGTTGCGCATCTTTATTGATAGTTAAATAACCGACTATCAATATTTACCTTTAAATAGGTATTTGTTGTGATTGCTTGAATTTGAACGCCACACTTATTTTTAAATAAGCGCTCACTATTCGGGTTAACCGGGAAAGGACCATGGGGTCGTATAACCCATTCCGAATAGTGATACGTCGTTATGAATTGCAATTGAAGACCGGTGTTGAAGACCGGATATTTGTGAAAATGGATGGATTACCGTCAAGTTACTCTGCATCGGCTGATCTCCGGTACAGAGGTTTTATCACCCTTAGTGACGGGAAGTCCGGACGTGATTAATGAATATCCGGATTGCAAGGACTTCTTTGGAAGTGCCTTCGGTTCTGTTCGATCCCGGAACGGACTTGTATGGATTGTATGTCTGACATTACAAGTTGAGATATAAAGCTGATTTCTTTCAAATATATTTCTGTTGGTGGCGGAGAATTTATTCTTTTAGCATAACACCCTTCTCTGAGACGTACGAGCTCAGAGGTGATATAGTTGAAGGTCATTAGTGATATACTCCCAATTTGGTAGTGTGATATACTAAGTGTTGCTGTGAAATGATCGTTGAATGATCATTTGTGATAAGATCATTCGTTTGATCGTCTATCTTGATGATCATTGCTTTGATCATTTGTTGACCTAAAGCACTGCTTTTGTAAAGCATGGCTTTGTGGACGAGACTTCATCGAGCCTCACACCCCGGAAATGGTCAAAACAGGAAAGATGGAGCAAGGTTATTAGGGGGTAGCACCCCTTTAGTGTATGTCATTCCTTCTGGATAGAGGTGGTATCATGGTATGGAGCCCAGATACTTAACCTATGTGGTTACTGCAAATTTATTACTTTGTGGTTGTTGGAAATCGGGGATCCTCGGATAGATCGGTTACGATCGGGGAATGACATATTCGTGTCAGTTGTTACCCAGTTAGGGGTAACCCGGCCTTGTGTTGGCAGATATCCGGTTAGGTTCTCGGGACGTCATTCCAGAGGCGTTTCCATGTGGCAATGGGAAGTTCCTTGGCCTGACCATTTGTTGGAAATCCAAAGAAACAATACGAGCCTTGTACGGTTTTAGTTGTAGAACCTGCCATTTAATATGGTAGCTATAGTAGGCATAATATAATGGTACCTATGCTGGCTAAGATTTATATTCTACTTTCGAAATTGTTTTCTACACTATGCACTAATAATAATATCAAAAATGATTTGATTTTGCGTAGTAAGCATCTTTGACTATCATAAGGAGAAACCTCCTCCAAGTCTGCGTTTGCATTGTGTGTGTGGCGGGAGACCTTATGGTAGTTTCATTTTCAAAAAGCATTGCGAATTTATTTAAAAATTATCCTATTCTTTGTTTTAAAGATAAATAACTGTTTTTAGTTCTCACACCAGTCACATGACTGACCTGGAGTTTATTGTTCCCTTCCTAAACTCTGGGTGCCCACCAATTTCCATACGGGCAGTCTAGAGTTAGGTTATCAGGTCATTCTGGATTCAGGTGTTGCTACAGATATCTGGAGGCGAGCTAGATGGCATAGCATATTATATTGTATTGTATCTAGTATTTATTTTCCGCTGTTTGTTGTTGTAAACTCTGTTAATATGATGATGAAATGTAATATGATGTGATGTAATGTATAAAATATACAGTTCTTTTGTTTTAATGAATATTCATTTATCTATTATATGTTGTTCCGCTGCGATTGTGAGATTCTGATATTGTTTCTGTTGCTGTTCTGTTTTCTTCTTCTCTCTTTTTCTCTATCCTTTTTCCTCTTTTTTCTTCTTAAAAACCATAAAGGTTCGGTTTTTCGGCAACGAAATATCGCGGCCTTTACATGTGGTATCAGAGCAATAGGGTTAAGCGACAACCATGGCTCTGTTGAGTATTACTCATTAGAGATAGAGTCAGCAGTACTCTAGAATGAGTTTGAGTGTAATAATAGGTATGAGTGCGTATTTGTTAGTGAATATAAAATTGTTTTATATTGTGATGATTGGTTTGTTGAGTGGTATATGAACCTTCGTCGGCGCAGCCTCGAAACCGAATCGAAGGGGTTTCTAAACACTTGAATAGAACAATTCGACACAATATTGTTTTAAAATTTGGTAAATGAAATAATTTTACCTTGACTATATTTTATATATATAAGAATAATTTTTCAGAAATTAGTAAAATGTATTTAAATTGATTGTTAGGTTGTTTGCATAAATTAAATCAAAACAACAATGGTAAAGGAAATGAATTGTATAAACAAATGAATTATAAGTATGAAATTATAATTAAAATGGTTTGCAATTGTGAAATAATCTTGTATATGGAAGTGAAACTAAATGAAAAGATTTATAAAGGTGATTTATGAATAAAAAGAGAGATTTTAACTTTGGAAAAGTTGAAACCAATGTGAATAAGCACAATAAAATAGGAAGTTAAATAAATAGAATTGGATTTCTAAGTGGAACTTAAGTTAAGTTAAACAAATGATGTTTGAAAAAGAATATAACTTAAGTGAAATTGAATGAAATTGATTTTGGTATCGAAGTAAAATAATCAAGTGAATTAAATAATGTGAACTTTAGTTATATAAATGAAATTCAACTTGAATTGTTAAATGAATTAACAATTGAATTGATAAGAAAAATTGAATGTAAATCGATTAAATGTAAAAAATTGAATAAATTGGAAGTTGAATAAATTGAATGGAAGTCAATTTAATATTTAACCAAATTGAATATAAAGAAGAGTAAATAAATTTGGTTGTGTGGTGTATACATTGGTTGTTAGTTTGATTGTTAGTTTTTAGTTTGATTGTTAGTTTGATTGTTAGTTGATTATATAAAATTCATTAAGTGATAATGAAATTGAATTAGCAAAGTTGAAAGTTATGAAATTAAATTCAAATTGGAAGTAAATGAATTTGAATAGAATTGATTTGGATTGAATTCAAGTAAAATTAACTTGATAATTTATTTATTTGTGAAATAATTGCAAATGGAAGTAAATTGTGAATGAATAAACAAAATTTGCAATTGCAAGTAATTAAAATAAAATATGAAATTGAATGTTGAAATTCATTTCAAATTTGTAAGCAATAAAATTGAATTGAATAATTATAAATGAATGATGAATTAAAATTCGTATGGGAATTAAAATGAGTTAGTAAATGAAACTAATTTAAAATAGGGATACGAATTAGTTGTAAATGAAACTAATCAATAAAAGTTCAATACTCAAAGGAAATTAAACTTGAATAGAATTGAAATTGTGAATTGAATTCAAATGAAATTTGAAATGCAAAATTGATTGAAATGTAAAATTGAATGAGAATAAATATGTAACATCAAATAGTGAAGTAAAAAAATGCATAAGAAGCATATATTGAATATTTTGTAATGGAATTGGCAAAATGATTTGAATGTTGGAATTGGATACTACTACTAGCAGGTTATACAGGTATTTTAAAAGAAATGGGATTTTGATTTCAAAGATAAAATTAAATTGCTCGACAAAAAGGTACGTATTTGAATTTCAGTATGAAATTTGATGATTTTCTTCTCCAGCCACTTGGCTTTCTCTTTTCTTTTTGATTCTGAGGGGCCGTGGTGCCATTTTGTAGTCGTACCGATCGAGCCGCGCAAAGGAGACGCTGGCGAAATTTTTCGAAAATTTAGGGTGTTAGAAAATTTTTGAGAAAATTTTGAAAGTTTAAAATTTGAATTTGAATTTAAATTTGAATTGTGAAGTAAACAATATTGTTGAAACTTATAACTTAAGTTGGAGAGCTAGTTGAAATGATGAATCTTTAATAAAAAGATTTGTGTTAATAAGTTGATAAAACTATTTGGATTGTGAAAAATAATAAATAGTTAAGGATCATTTCTTCCTAACTTGCAATTTCGGGACGAAATTCTTTTAAGGGGGGAAGATTGTAACGACCCAGAATTTTGAATAATTTAAATTTGAAAATATTTAATTAATTTTAAATATTTGAATGATGGTTTGAACTGAATTCCAAATTTTTAATAAATTGGCGATTAAATTATAAAATTTAATCTATTGAAAGTGAATAAAAATTTGAATCTTCAATTTTAAGCTGATTTAAAATATTTCAACAGCTTGTAAAATTTATATTGATAATACTGAAGATAATAGAAGCTTCAGAATTGAGTTTGAAACTGCTTTGTTCAGTTTTAAATTTATATCGTTTAAATCGATATTTAAAAATAGTCATTTTTCATACAGTCTCGGAATTCGACGAAACCAGTTCCATTGGGTCCGTAATATCGAATTATTACCGGGTTTCAAATTTCGTAGTTTTTGGAGTTGATATGTGAGCGTACGACACGTAAACGCGTTGAGATTTAATCGAGTTCAAATTTAAATTTAAATTTTAAAGTTTGTCAACATCAGCCACCCTACTTTCTTTAAGCAGACCTATTCCCTGATGCCTCGCGTACCTTTGTCTCCCCCGTACCCTATCTCCTTCCATTTTTAAATAACCATCTCCCTCAGTTCAAAATCAAATGGCCGATAGAAGAAAATCTCGTTCAAAAAATAAATAAAGCATGGCCGCTTCAATTTCAATCGAAATCTCCCCCCTTCCTCATAAAACCGAAGCCTCTCTCGTTAAATTCACGAAATCATGCCTCTTCCTCTCTCCCTCCTCAGATTCATTCAAAATCAATGGCGTCCGAGCAAAATAAAAAAAAAAATAGAAGGGGAGGGCTCGCGAGCATGTGGAAGGGCGGCGGCGACTCCAATCGAGGTGGGCTCGTGTATGGACGATGGCGGCGAACGAAGCTGCATTCGTGGAATCTGGTGATGTCGCAAAGCTCGCGGCGGCTTGGGGGGTGGAGCGGCGTCAGCGACGTGGTCGCGATGGCTTGTCAGTGGCACGCGGCTGTGGGGGGTATCGTGGTCGCGTGGATTTCTGGGCTATTGGAGCTCGCGAGCAGGGTGTTGGGGCGGCCGCGTGAAGCTGGAGAAAAGGGTGTATTATTTTTAATTTAAATTGAATAAATATTTATCTCTATACAGAACATAAAGAAAAAATATATATGTAAAGTTTTAAAATTTATAAAGAGGGAAAAGTTTTAAAGGGTTTTAACAATTTTTAGATATTTTAAAACTATCTATTTAGTTGTTTGGAAAGAAAAGAAAAATTTAATAATCAATACAAAGGGGTTTTTTTAGTTAAATTAAATTTATAAAATGGAAATTAACTTGTTCAATTATTTCTGTTACTAAAAAAAAAATTATTAAGATAACTTATGGGGTTAATAAGTTTATTTTAATTGTTTAGTTGCCAAATTTATTTTTAAAGGGGAAATTTGTTAAAATATAATTTTTGGTAAGAAAAGGAAATAAATGATTAAATAAATTTAATTATAGGGTAAGTTAATTAAATCTATTTAAGAAGAAAATTTAGTTTTAAAATTAAATTGTAGTTGAAGAAAATTATTAAAGGAAATCAGTTCGAATTCTAAAGTTTTAGTTAAAAATAAAAATATTTGGGAATGAACAAAAGGATAAATTTTTGGTTAAGATTAATTTACTGACTTAAAATCGAACATTGGTTATTTAAATTTATCAAATGAAATTTAATTTATTCGATTGATTCGAATATTAATAAATTGTGTGAAACATTTATACAAGGTATAAATCAAGGGAATCAAGCCGGAATTGAAAAATGGATTGCAAAATAAATCAAATGTGAGAACTTCTCACTCAAAAGGGTTATTTAAAATTTTAAATAGTTATATTTAAAATTTGTTGGTTGATTGATTGATTGCTTGATTGTGATATTAGATATTTTAGGATATATCTATATATAGCAATATATATATATATTGGCATATGTATATATTGCAGTTGATTGATTTCCCGCATTGTATAGCGGATGAGACCCTATTGCGACGTTAGTAAGCGGATAATATTTTATAAAATCCCATATACCGCGATATTCCACCTCGAAGTGGAATGGGTATTGTGCTAACTCTTTGGACGTAGGGAAACTGGTTGGAGGGATCCAACTGGATTCCTCACAAATATTTATTTGATTATAGATATTGTGATGATTGTGATTATCATATCGATATATGATATTTGTGCCGTGATTGACTATTGGATGCTGTTGCATCATCAGATTCATTTTTAAAGTTAAAAATAACGATTTTTATTTTTAAAAGGATTTTTAAATTGAT
Organism: Allium cepa; assembly: GCA_030765085.1. NCBI lineage: Eukaryota > Viridiplantae > Streptophyta > Magnoliopsida > Asparagales > Amaryllidaceae > Allium > Allium cepa. The sequence continues at coordinate 905,074,728 of CM060938.1, read as the reverse complement.
TTTTCAAGTATATGTTTTTATTTAAATTTTGAATTGATTCATTTTAAATAAATTTAAAATTTCAATTTTTAAAGTTATAGAATTTAAGATTTTTGCAAAATATAACAAAAATGTTATTTTTGAGATAAGTGGTTAATAATTTATGAAATGGATTAAATTTGGATTTTGAATAATTATCATAAATAGTTATATAAGAGATTTTAAAATTTATATTTATAAATTAAAAATATTGGAATTATAAAACAAGTTGATGAAGTGTTAAGTTGATGTATAAAAATGAATTTCATTTAAGTTTATAAATTTATAAACTGTGAAAGTTATAAAAAAGAATAGATATCGAAAATAAAGGATTTATAAGAAATTAACTTATAAAACTGAGGTTTGGGCATTTAAATGGGATATTTATAGAAATTGTAAATAAAGGAGATTTTATAAGTAGAAATTGTTATAAAATATAAAGGAATCTTATATGTAATAAGATTTAAAAATTGTGAAGTTTTAAAAGAACGATTTGGTAAATGAATGAATTATAAGTAATTAACTTATAATATGAACTGTTGGTATAAAATTTGGGTTATATAAATTTAATTGGATTGATAAAGGAAATTTATAAATCGAAGTTTATAAATAGGAATAGAATTTATAAACATTGTTTATAAATTCGTTATCAATTGAATTTGATAAATAAAATATAAAAATTTATTAAAGGAGTTATATTCACGTTTTGAACAGTGAATATATCGTTAAATAAAATGGATATCTTTTGGGAAAATGATGTTTTAAATAGAATTTAAAACGATTTAAAGATGTTTTAAAATGCATTGAGTATCGAAAACATAGATTTCAACATTCATTGTTGAAATAGACGTTTTCGAGAAATAGAAGGAAAGGAAGTCGTAGATTTCAACATTCATTGTTGAAATAGACGTTTTCGAGAAAATAAGGAAATGATAGACTATAACACTGTTGTTATAGTAAATGATTTCCGAAAGGAAATGTTTTATATAGTATTGGGATTTATATATCTATTTTAAATTTCAAATCCCTATACTAGTGATTTTGGGTCGTCGTAACGATGTTTTACGCAACATTCGTTTTGACCCAAATAAATGTGAATAAAAGAACGTTTTCCTTAAACAAATGAAATATATACTTAACTGTGGGTTAAGTATATCGAATATTTCAAATTGTGAAAATAAATAATATTTGTGAATCACTTACTTTTAAATATGTATGGGATTTGTAACGACCCCGAATTTTTATTTATTTAAAATTTGAATATTTAATTAATTTTAAATATTAATATGTGAAATTTATAAGTCGAATAAATTTATTTAGAATAATTGGATAATTAAATCGATAATTTAATATGTTAAATTACGGAAATAATTGAAAATTGAGTTAAATATGATAGAAAATGATTTGTAAAATTTTATTTTATCATATTGAAGTTAGAATGATATTTTAGAACTTTTAAAATCGAATTAAAAGTTAATTTGTGAAAATTGAATATTTTAATATTTAATCGACTAATGAAATTAGCCAATTTTTGAACAGTCTCAGAATTGAACGAAACCAGTTCTATTGGATCCGTAATAGTTAGTTATTATCGGATTTCAATTTTCGTATCAATCGGAGTTATCGTTTGATCGTGGCAGCTCGAAACGCATCGAATTGTTTTTAATATTAATTTGGCGAGTTAAAATAGCCATTTTTCAAAAAGTCTTGGATTTCGACGAAACCAGTTTCATCGGATCCGTAATGTGATATTATTGTAAGGTTTCAAATTTCAAGTCAATTGGATTTACCGTTTGTCCGGTACGAATTAAAACGCCTAGAAAATAGTTTAAATCGGTTTAATTTAAATTGAACGTTTGTTGCCATAACTCACACAGATATCCGAATTAGCTTTCTAAACCTGTTCCATTGTGTCCGAAACGCGGGGTAAACCTTAGAAACGCTGGTTACGGCGCGTAAATCGGAGTTCGGAATTTCCGGATGAATAGTTTTCGATTTTTCTCTATAAATTGACCCTAAATTCTCACAATTTTATAAAAATCCAAACCCTAACCCTAAATAAACTGCAGCCGCCACTTTAGTATTGAATGGCCAGAATTTGATTTCACTTCCTCCTCAAAATCTCTCAATCCATTCACAATCAAGCAAAGTGATCAACTACAACATTGTAGAGCAAGGCGAGAGCTAGAAATCTATACGGTGATGATGGATTTTGGTGCAACGTGGAGGGTGATAGGGGGGGCCGTCGGCCATAGCTTGCACACGGAAATCAAGGTGGAAGGGGGGGCCGAGCTCCACTGTAACGACCCAGAAATGTTATTAATTTAAAATTTTAATATTTAATAAATTTTAAATATTAATGAGTGAATTTATAAGTCGAATAAATTTTAATTTGAATTATTGGATTTAATTGGATAATTAAATCGAAAATTTAATATGTTGAATTATGGAAATAATTGAAAATTGAGTTAAATATGATTGAAAATGATTTGTAAAATTTTATTTTATCATGTTGAAGTTAGAATGATATTTTAGAACTTTTAAAATCGAATTAAAAGTTAATTTGTGAAAATTGAATATTTTAATATTTAATCGACTAGTGAAAATAGCCAATTTTTGAACAGTCTCAGAATTGAACGAAGCCAGTTCCATTGGATCCGTAATAGTTAGTTATTACCGGATTTCAATTTTCGTGTCAATCGGAGCTATCGTTTGATCGTGGCTGCTCGAAACGCATCGAATTGTTTTTAATTTTAATTTGGCGAGTTAAAAGAGCCATTTTTCAAAAATTCTCGGATTTGGACGAAACCAGTTTCATCGGATCCGTAATGTGATATTACTGTAAGGTTTCAAATTTCAAGTCGTTTGGATTTACCGTTTGTCCGGTACAAATTAAAACGCCTAGAAATCGATATAAATCGGCTTAATTTAAATTGAACGTTTGTAGCCATAACTCGCACAGATGTCCGAATTAGCTTCCGAAACCTGTTCCATTGTGTCCGGAACGTGGGGTAAACCTTAGAAACGCTGGTTACGGCGTCTAAATCGGAGTTCGAAATTTCCGAAATGAATAGTGTTTACGCTTGATTTTCCTATAAATATACACCCTAACCCTTCATTTAAAAAAAAAAAAGAAATAACAAACCCTAGCCGCCACCCTCCCGATGAACGGCCAGAAACACGCGACCATCCTCCCTCGATTTCTTCCAATCCGTCAACATTCGTCAAAAACATTCAACTACAAAGATGAAGATCACAACGAGAGCTTCGATGTGAACGGTGGAGATCGTGTTTGGTGTCGTGTGGAGGGAGCTATGGGGGGCCGTTCGTGACATGTTGCGCATGCATTTCTATGCAAGAGAGGGGGCCGAGCTTCGTGTGCCTGGGGCCGAAGCTGGAGGAGGGGGTGAGCTAGAAGTTGCAAGTCCCTGATCGTGTTTTAGGTGTATAGATTGGTTGTAAATTAAAACCCTAGAAATTATTGATGGGTTCGGTTCTATGCGTGTTACCTGGAGATGAACACGAGAGGGAGGAAGAAGATGGCAACGGCTCTGATGGCTTGGGGTTGGAATCAACGGTGGATGATGGATGTGGGTTTATCAAATTTAATTTAAGTTGTAAATTTTTATATAAAAACTCATGTAACTTCAAATATTTGTAACTTTTTCATACGAGGTCGAAAACGCGCGAAACCAGTTGCGTTGGAATCGTATGGACGAGCACTACGCGATGGAATTGGTTTGGAGTCGTTTGGAGTTAGTGATAATTTTGGGTAAAATTAAACGCACGTTTAATTTTATTCGAAATAAATCGCTAAAACGGAAATTAAAACCAAGGTGAGAACTTCTCACTCAATCGAATCAGTTTCGATTTTATTTTAAATAGTTAGATTTAAAATATTTGAATGCATGTTTGAATGATGACTGTTATCTATTGATTGTTAAAATAAACATTATGCGCCGTTAGTAAGCGGAGGTTATTTATTAAAAACATATACCGCGAATATTTCATAAACAGTGAAATTGGTATTATATATAATATCAATATATATATATTGGCATATGTATATATTGCAGTTGTTGATTCCCCGCATTTTTTAGCGGATGAGACCCTATTGCGCCGTTATTAAGCGGATAATATTTAATAAAAACATATACCGCGATAATTTCGTACTGGAGCGAAATTGGTATTGTGCTAATGTTTTTGGATGCAGGAAAACAGGTTGGAGGGATCCAACTGGATTCCTCAACAATTTTTATTTGATTTCAGATATTTTGATATTTGATGGATTATCATATCGATATATGATGGATCGTTGTAGTCGTGATTGACTATTTGGTGTGTAGCATCATTGGACCCAGATTTTGGAATTTTAAAATGATTTTTAAGTGATTTTTGAAAATATACTATATTTTTGGAATTGATCCATTTTAAATAAATAAACGTTATAATTTTTAAAGTTATAAAAATTATGATTTTGAGAAATACGGTTAAAGTTGATTTTTAGGAAATATGGATTAATGATTTTATAAAATAAGTTTAATCGGGATTTTTGAATTTATTATAAAAAGTTGGAAATATGAGATTTATAAAATTTGATTATTTTATAAACCAAAATGATGAAGCTTTTAAAGGAAATTAAAGATGTTTTAAAGAATAATATAAATTGATTTATATTAAGAGATTTATAAATGGATATTTATAAATTGAAATATGGACGTTATAAAACAAGTTTTTATAAGTGTTTGAATGAAGTGAAAATGAATTTTAGTAAATGAATGAAATTTACAGTATTATAAACAGTGAAGTTATAAATGGAATTTTATAAACAGTAGGTTTATAAAATTTATAAAGTTATTGAAAGAATGGATTTTTGATAAATAAACAAATCTTATAAGTTATAAGATTTATATTTTGGGAAGTTTAAAAGAACGATTTTGTAAAATAATCGTTTTATAAGCATTTAACTTATAATATGAACTTCTGGTTTATAACTGAATTTTAAACTGAATAGGTTAATAAAGGAGATTATAAAGGAAGTAGTTATAAAACAATTAGAATTAGAATTTATAAACGTTGTTTTATAAATTCACAAACGACTTATTTTGATAAGTTAATTTTTATAACTTACTTATGGAGTTATATTCACGTTTTAGACAGTGTATAATCCTTTAAAATAAAGTGAATAGAATTGTTGAAAATTTGTTAACGTAGTATATTCACGTTTTTGAATAGTGAATAATATGTTAAAGGAAATGTTTAGAATGTGATATTTTAAAGGGAATTAAAACGATCTAACGATGTTTTAAAAGGTGTTGAGGTTCGAAACCATAGATTTCAACATTTATTGTTGGAATAGACGTTTTCGAGAAATAAAAGGAAATGTGGACTATAACACTGTTGTTATAGTAAATGATTTCCGAAAGGAAATGTTTTGTATAGTATTGGGATTTATATATCTATTTTAATTTCGAATCCCTATACTAGTGATTTTGGGTTGTCGTAACGATGTTTTACATAACATTCGTTTTGGCCCAAGTAAATATGTTTAAGAGAATGATTTCCTTAAAGAATGAAATATATACTTAATTTCGATTTAAGTATATTGAATATTTTCCAAGGTTGAAAATAAAAGATATTTGTGAATTACTTATGGTTAAATAAGTATGGGAATGTTTTCCAATATGAAGTGAATAATTAGAATTTATCTTTTTGAAGACAAATTGAAAATGGATAATTGAAATCGTATATGCACGAATATTTTGGAATATAAATTCACTAAGGAATTTATAAAAAAGAAGTGGAATTTGTATGAAAATAAATATTGATTTATTTTTGAAGTGTTGAAATTGTATATCTTTTAAAGATATTTTGGGGAAGTAAATAATTTGGAAAATTATTTGGAATCTGGTGATGTGTGCATATCCATTGATAGTTCAATAGTCGACTATCAATATTTCCCTTTGAATGGGTATTTGATGTTATTTGTCTGAATTTGAATGCAGACTTATTTTTGAATAAGCGCTCACTATTCGGGTTAACCGAGAAAGGACCATGGGGTCGTATAACCCATTCCGAATATGTGATATGTCATTGTGAATTGCATTTGAAGATCGGTGTTGAAGACCGGTATTTGCGAGAGCGATAGGATGACCTGTCGATTGCCTCTGCACTGGGTAGCTCCTGGTATAGAGATTCCATAAGTGATGGGAAATCCGATCAGAATTGTGGATATCCGGATTGCAAGGACTTCTTTGTAAGTGCCTTCGGTTTTGTTCGAGCCAGGAACAGACTTGTATGGATTGTATGTCTGACATTACAAGTTAAGATATAAAGCCGATTTCTTTCAAATATATTTCTGTTGGTGGCGGAGAATTTATTCTTTTAGCTTAACACCCTTCTCTGAGACGTACGAGCTCAGAGGTTATGTAGTTGAAGGTTATCAGCGATATATTCCCAAATTGGTAATGTGACATGCTGAGTGATGCTGAAATGATCATTGTGTTGATTATTTGTGATAGGATCATTTGTTTGATCGTCTATCTTGATGATCATTGTGTTGATCATTTGTTGACCCAAAGCATGACTTTTGTATAAAGTATGTTTTTGTGGACATGAATTCGTCGAGCCTCACATCCCGGAATGGTCAAAACAGGAAAGATGCGGCAAGGTTATGAGGGGTAGCTCCCTTTAGGGTATGTGCATTTCCTTCTGGAAAGGGTGGTATTATGGTATGGAGCCCAGATACTTACTCATGTTGAAACACTATATTTATTACTGTGTGGTGTTGTTGATGACGAGCGCTCGGTTTAAAGGTCCAATGGGACCGGGGGATGCCATATTCGTGTAGTAGTTACCTAGTGATAAAGGTAACCCGGCCTTGTGTTGGCAGAGAGCTGGTTAAGTTCTCGGCGACGTCCAGCCAGAGGCGTTTCCATGTGGCAGTAGGAAGTTCCTTAGCCTGACCATTTGTTGGAAATCCAATTCCCAATACGAAACTTGTACGGTATTATTTGTAGAACATATCATTCACTTATGGTGTCGCAACACTGTTTGGATGGTAGCTATAGTAGGCATATGATAATGGTCGTATGTTGGCTAAGATTTATATCTTTATTTTCGAAATGATTTGCTATACATTATGCACTAGTAATAATATCAAATGTTATTTTAAATGCGTATCAAGCATCTTTGACTATCATAAGGAGAAATCTCCTTCGATTCTGCGTTTGCATGTGTGTGTGCGGGAGGCCTTATGGTAGTCTCATTTTTAAAAGCATTGCGAATTGAATTTAAAAATATACTTCTATTTTGATTTTTTAAAGATAAATAAACTGTTTTGAGTTCTCACACCAGTCTTGCTCTCTAGTGAACGTGATGGGGGGTTCTCGCTTCGCGGTTAGGTGGCGAACGGGAGACTCTTGCCCCTACATGTCCTCTTTACGGGGTTGTTTAGGCGTAAGCTGTGACAGTCGAAAGGCTGGCCGTAAAAGCAAGTTTGGGATATCAGTGTAAGCCACGGTGGGCTGGGATGGTTGCAAAGCCTACCGGTTGCTGCTAACGGAAATGAGGTCTTTACATTTGGTATCAGAGCTGATGGTTAAGCGACAACCATGGTTCTGTTGGGTATTACTCATTAGAGATAGAGTCAGCAGTACTCTAGAATGAGTTTGAGTGTAATAATAGATATGAGTGCGTATTTGTTAGTGAATATGAAATTGTTTTATATTATGGTGATTGGTTTGTTGAGTGGCATACGAACCTTCGTCAGCACGGTCAGTCAAACTATGCCGAAGGGGTTTCTAAACACTAGAATAGAACAATTCGACACAGTATTGTTTAAATTGGGTAAATGAAATAATTTTACCTTGATTATATTTTATATATAAAAAGAATAATTTTTCAGAATTATTAAAGTGTATATAAGTTGATTGTTAGGTTGTTTGAATAATCTAAATAAAAAGAATAACTGTATAAGCAAATGAATTATAAGAATTGAATTATAATTAAAGTGATTACAATTGTGAAATAAACATATATATATAAGAAGTGAAACTATATGGATATATCTATGAATATGAGTTGTAGATAAAAAATGAATTTAAGATTATGTAAAACTAAGTGATGTTTAAATGAAATATAACTTAAGAGTTTTTGAATGAAGTCGATATAGGTGTCAAAGTAAATTAATAAAGGTTAATGATGAATGTGAACTTAAGTTATGTAAATGGAATTCAACTTTAGTAATTGAATTGAATGAATGGATCGAATAATAACCAATTGAAAGTGATGGTGTTAAACCAAATTGAATGAATATAAGCAAAGGAATTTGGTTATAATTAATAAACATTGGTTGTTATGGATGTTAATTGATTGTATATAATTCATTAAGTGCTAATGAAATTGAAAGCTATGTAATTGAATTCAAATTAAAGGTAAATAAATTTGAATAGAATTGAACATGAATTGGATTTAATTAGTGAATGCAAACTAATTAAAATTGAAAATAAATGTTGATAAAATCCAATGTATATGAATCAAATGTGATTTAAAGTGAAAACCAATTCATTGAATATTAATGAGAACATGAATGAATATTCATTGATTATGGATGTTAGTTGGTTGATGGTTGAATATATATTACATTTGTTGTTAAGTTGCATTTGCTATGTGACATATAAAGTTATTATGTTGCTATATGTTATATATTGATACTATTTACATATATGCATGTTCTCATGTTGTTTGTTGAGTGTTTAGTAGGTGCGGATCGCGTTTGCTTCGCATTTGGAGCTCGCTTTCGCGCTATATTAGCCGTATATGCTTGCTAATAAAATATAAGGTACATATCTCGGATTAAATATCGTACTTTTACACTTTTTTCCCTGCGGGATGCCTCATTACTTGATGAGATGTATATTTGTGATATATATACTGTCATTTTTTTTTCGGATCGAGCCGCGCAAAGGAGACTATGGCGAATTTTTCCGGAAATTTAAGGCGTTAGAAAATTTTGAGAAAATTTGAGAAATTTGTGAAAACTATAACTTTGTTTTGGAATTGAAAGTTAAACAATAGTAGTTGCTTTTGAAAAGATAACTAAGTATGATTGGAAAACTTAGTAAAGATTTGTAAGAAGTTTAACTATGAATTTTTAAAATTAATAGATTCTGTAATTTTTCTTACTGGTAATTTCGAGGACGAAATTCTTTTAAGGGGGGAAGATTGTAACGACCCAGAAATTTTATTAATTTAAAATTTTAATATTTAATTAATTTTAAATATTAATGAGTGAATTTATAATTCGAATAAATTTTAAGTTGAATTATTGGATTTAATTGGATAATTAAATCGAAAATTTAATATGTTGAATTATGGAAATAATTGAAAATTGAGTTAAATATGATTGAAAATGATTTGTAAAATTTTATTTTATCATGTTGAAGTTAGAATGATATTTTAGAACTTTTAAAATCGAATTAAAAGTTAATTTGTGAAAATTGAATATTTTAATATTTAATCGACTAGTGAAAATAGCCAATTTTTGAACAGTCTCAGAATTGAACGAAACCAGTTCCATTGGATCCGTAATAGTTAGTTATTACCGGATTTTAATTTTCGTGTCAATCGGAGCTATCGTTTGATCGTGGCAGCTCGAAACGCATCGAATTGTTTTTAATTTTAATTTGGCGAGTTAAAATAGCCATTTTTCAAAAAGTCTCGAATTTCGATGAAACCAGTTTCATCGGATCCGTAATGTTATATTATTGTAAGGTTTCAAATTTCAAGTCGTTTGGATTTACCGTTTGTCCGGTACAAATTAAAACGCCTAGAAATCGATATAAATCGGTTTAATTTAAATTGAACGTTTGTAGCCATAACTCGCACAGATGTTCGAATTAGCTTCCGAAACCTGTTCCATTGTGTCCAGAACGCGGGGTAAACCTTAGAAACGCTGGTTACGGCGTCTAAATCGGAGTTCGAAATTTCCGAAATGAATAGTGTTTACGCTTGATTTTCCTATAAATATACACCCTAACCCTTCATTTAAAAAAGAAAAAAAGAAATAACAAACCCTAGCCGCCACCCTCCCCATGAACGGCCAGAAACATGCGACCTTCCTCCCTCGATTTCTTCCAATCCGTCAACATTCGTCAAAAACATTCAACTACAAAGATGAAGATCATAACGAGAGCTTCGATGTGAACGGTGGAGATCGTGTTTGGTGTCGTGTGGAGGGAGCTATGGGGGGCCGTTCGTGACAAGTTGCGCACGCATTTCTATGCAAGAGAGGGGGCCGAGCTTCGTGTGCCTGGGGCCGAAGGTGGAGGAGGGGGTGAGCTAGAAGTTGCAAGTCCCTGATCGTGTTTTAGGTGTATAGATTGGTTGTAAATTAAAACCCTAGAAATTGTTGATGGGTTCGGTTCTATGCGTGTTACCTGGAGATGAACACGAGAGGGAGGAAGAAGATGGCAATGGCTCTGATGGCTTGGGGTTGGAATCAACGGTGGATGATGGATGTGGGTTTATAAAATTTAATTCAAGTTGTAAATTTTTATATAAAAACTCGTGTAACTTCAAATATTTGTAACTTTTTCATACGAGGTCGAAAACGCGCGAAACCAGTTGCGTTGGAATCGTATGGACGAGCACTACGCGATGGAGTATGTTTGGAGTCGTTTGGAATTAGTGAGAATTTTGGGTAAAATTAAACGCGCGTTTAATTTTATTCGAAATAAATCGCTAAAACGGAAATTAAAACCAAGGCGAGAACTTCTCACTCAATCGAATCAGTTTCGATTTTATTTTAAATAGTTAGATTTAAAATATTTGAATGCATGTTTGAATGATGACTGTTATCTATTGATTGTTAAAATAGACATTATGCGCCGTTAGTAAGCGGAGGTTATTTATTAAAAACATATACCGCGAATATTTCATAAACAGTGAAATTGGTATTATATATAATATCAATATATATATATTGGCATATGTATATATTGCAGTTGTTGATTCCCCGCATTTTTTAGCGGATGAGACCCTATTGCGCCGTTATTAAGCGGATAATATTTAATAAAAACATATACCGCGATAATTTCGTACTGGAGCGAAATTGGAATTGTGCTAATGTTTTTGGATGCAGGAAAACAGGTTGGAGGGATCCAACTGGATTCCTCAACAGTTTTTATTTGATTTCAGATATTTTGATATTTGATGGATTATCATATCGATATATGATGGATCGTTGTAGTCGTGATTGACTATTTGGTGTGTAGCATCATTGGACCCAGATTTTGGGATTTTAAAATGATTTTTAAGTGATTTTTGAAAATATACTATATTTTTGGAATTGATCCATTTTAAATAAATAAACGTTATAATTTTTAAAGTTATAAAAATTATGATTTTGAGAAGTACGGTTAAAGTTGATTTTTAAGAAATATGGATTAATGATTTTATAAAATAAGTTTAATCGGGATTTTGGAATTTATTATAAAAAGTTGGAAATATGAGATTTATAAAATTTGATTATTTTATAAACCAAAATGATGAAGTTTTTAAAGGAAATTAAAGATGTTTTAAAGAATAATATAAATTGATTTATATTAAGAGATTTATAAATGGATATTTATAAATTGAAATATGGACATTATAAAACAAGTTTTTATAAGTGTTTGAATGAAGTGAAAATGAATTTTAGTAAATGAATGAAATTTACAGTATTATAAACAGTGAAGTTATAAATGGAATTTTATAAACAGTAGGTTTATAAAATTTATAAAGTTATTGAAAGAATGGATTTTTGATAAATAAACAAATCTTATAAGTTATAAGATTTATATTTTGGGAAGTTTAAAAGAACAATTTTGTAAAATAATCGTTTTATAAGCATTTAACTTATAATATGAACTTCTGGTTTATAATTGAATTTTAAACTGAATAGGTTAATAAAGGAGATTATAAAGGAAGTAGTTATAAAACAATTAGAATTAGAATTTATAAACGTTGTTTTATAAATTCACAAACGACTTATTTTGATAAGTTAATTTTTATAACTTACTTATGGAGTTATATTAACGTTTTAGACAGTGAATAATCCTTTAAAATAAAGTGAATAGAATTGTTGAAAATTTGTTGACGTAGTATATTCACGTTTTTGAATAGTGAATAATATGTTAAAGGAAATGTTTAGAATGTGATATTTTAAAGGGAATTAAAACGATCTAACGATGTTTTAAAAGGTGTTGAGATTCGAAACCATAGATTTCAACATTTATTGTTGGAATAGATGTTTTCGAGAAATAAAAGGAAATGTGGACTATAACACTGTTGTTATAGTAAATGATTTTCGAAAGGAAATGTTTTGTATAGTATTGGGATATATGTATCTATTTTAATTTCGAATCCCTATACTAGTGATTTTGGGTTGTCGTAACGATGTTTTACATAACATTCGTTTTGGCCCAAGTAAATATGTTTAAGAGAATGATTTCCTTAAAGAATGAAATATATACTTAATTTCGATTTAAGTATATTGAATATTTTCCAAGGTTGAAAATAAAAGAGATTTGTGAATTACTTATGGTTAAATAAGTATGGGAATGTTTTCCAATATGAAGTGAATAATTAGAATTTATCTTTTTGAAGATAAATTGAAAATGGATAATTGAAATCGTATATGCACGAATATTTTGGAATATAAATTCACTAAGGAATTTATAAAAAAGAAGTGGAATTTGTATGAAAATAAATATTGATTTATTTTTGAAGTGTTGAAATTGTATATCTTTTAAAGATATTTTGGGGAAGTAAATAATTTGGAAAATTATTTGGAATCTGGTGATGTGTGCATATCCATTGATAGTTCAATAGTCGACTATCAATATTTCCCGTTGAATGGGTATTTGATGTGATTTGTCTGAATTTGAATGCACACTTATTTTTGAATAAACGCTCACTATTCGGGTTAACCGGGAAAGGACCATGGGGTCGTATAATCCATTCCGAATATGTGATACGTCGTTGTGAATTGCATTTGAAGATCGGTGTTGAAGACCGGTATTTGCGAGAGGGTTAGGATGACCTGTCGATTGTCTCTGCACTGGGTAGCTCCTGGTATAGAGATTCCATAAGTGATGGGAAATCCGATCAGGATTGTGGATATCCGGATTGCAAGGACTTCTTTGTAATTGCCTTCGGTTTTGTTCGAGCCCGGAACAGACTTGTATGGATTGTATGTCTGACATTACAAGTTGAGATATAAAGCTGATTTCTTTCAAATATATTTCTGTTGGTGGCGGAGAATTTATTCTTTTAGCTTAACACCCTTCTCTGAGACGTACGAGCTCAGAGGTTATGTAGTTGAAGGTTATCGGCGATATATTCCCAAATTGTTAATGTGACATGCTGAGTGATGTTGAAATGATCATTGTGTTGATTATTTGTGATAGGATCATTTGTTTGATCGTCTATCTTGATGATCATTGTGTTGATCATTTGTTGACCCAAAGCATGGCTTTTGTATAAAGTATGTTTTTGTGGACGTGAATTCGTCGAGCCTCACATCCCGGAATGGTCAAAACAGGAAAGATGCGGCAAGGTTATGAGGGGTAGCTCCCTTTAGGGTATGTGCATTTCCTTCTGGAAAGGGTGGTATCATGGAATGGAGCCCAGATACTTACTCATGTTGAAACACTATATTTATTACTGTGTGGTGTTGTTGATGACGAGCGCTCGGTTTAAAGGTCCAATGGGACCGGGGGATGCCATATTCGTGTAGTAGTTACCTAGTGATAAAGGTAACCCGGCCTTGTGTTGGCAGAGAGCTGGTTAAGTTCTCGAGAACGTCCAGCCAGAGGCGTTTCCATGTGGCAGTAGGAAGTTCCTTAGCCTGACCATTTGTTGGAAATCCAATTCCCAATACGAAACTTGTACGGTATTAGTTGTAGAACCTATCATTCACTTATGGTGTCACAACACTGTTTGGATGGTAGCTATAGTAGGCATACGATAATGGTCGTATGTTGGCTAAGATTTACATCTTTATTTTCGAAATGATTTGTTATACATTATGCACTAGTAATAATATCAAATGTTATTTTAAATGCGTATCAAGCATCTTTGACTATCATAAGGAGAAATCTCCTCTGATTCTGCGTTTGCATGTGTGTGTGTGCGGGAGGCCTTATGGTAGTCTCATTTTTAAAAGCATTGCGAATTGAATTTAAAAATATTCTTCTATTTTGATTTTTTAAAGATAAATAAACTGTTTTGAGTTCTCACACCAGTCACATGACTGACTCGGAGTTTATTGTTTTCCTTCCTAAACTCTGGGTGCCCACCAATTTCCACACGGGCAGTTAAGAGATAGGTTTATCAGGATATTCTGGATATTCAGGAGTTGCTGGAGGCAAGCTGGATGGCATGGCGTATTATTAGTATATAGTATTTCTTTTTCCACTGTTTGTTGTTGTATGTTGTTGTACACTCTGATGATATGATGTAATGAAATGTGTTGTAATGTAATAACTGATATAGTTCTTTGTTTAAAGATTATTCATTTATTATTATATGTTGTTCCGCTGCGAATTGTGAGATTCTGATGTTGTTCTGTTGTTTTTCTTTTGTCCCGTTCTATTTTCTATCTTCTATTTTTCTATTCTCTTTTCTCTATTTTTATAACTTTCTGTTTTTCTTTCTCTATTTTCTCTCTATTCTCTATCTTCTTCTCTCTTCTTCTGTCTTTTTCTTTTCTTAAATTTTTCTTAAAGCATAACATTCCGTGTTTCCGGTCTTCGATTTCTCGGCAGTCGATAAAGTGAGTATCGATGTTGGTTTTTCGAAATTCGTAAATCTTGCGGGGCGTTACATCCACCCTATTGTGGCCGAACATGGCTTTGGGTTGTGGCTTCGTATTGACGTGGTTTGATCGAGATAAAGATGCTCGAGAGGGTTGCGATTTGGAACCCTAATTGGTTGATATGGGTTCGGCTTGATCGTGATATACTAGAGTTGTTGCGTGTGTTAGGAAGAAGGGGGGAGAGCCGTAGGATTTAGGTTGGAGGGTGATGATTGGGTATGTTAAAAAAATTAATTAAAGTTGTTGTAAATAATATAGTTTAAATCGTGTACAAACTTCAAAAATTCATAACTTTTTCATACGAGGTCGAAAACGCGCGAAACCAGTTGCGTTGGAATCGTATGGACGAGCGCTATGCGATGAAATTGGATTGGAGTCATTTGGAGTTAGTGAGAATTTCGGGTAAAATTAAACGTGCGTTTAATTTTATTCGAAATAAATCGCTAAAACGAAATTGAAATCAAGGTGAGAACTTCTCACTCAATCGAATCGGTTTCGATTTTATTTTAAATAGTTAGATTTAAAATATTTGAATGCATGTTTGAATGATGATTGTATCTATTGATTATTAAAATAGACACTACGCGCCGTTAGTAAGCGGATGTTATTTATTAAAAACATATACCGTGAATATTTCATAAACAGTGAAATTGGTATTATATATAATATCAATATATATATATATTGGCATATGTATATATTGCAGTTGTTGATTCCCCGCATTTTTTAGCGGATGAGACCCTATTGCGCCGTTATTAAGCGGATAATATTTAATAAAAACATATACCGCGATAATTTCGTACTGGAACAAAATTGGTATTGTGCTAATGTTTGTGGATGCAGGAAAACAGGTTGGAGGGATCCAACTGGATTCCTCAACAGTTTTTATTTGATTTCAGATATTTCGATATTTGATGGATTATCATATACGATATATGATGTCATTGTAGTCGTGATTGACTATTTGGTGTGTAGCATCATTGGACCCAAATTTTGGGATTTTAAAAGGTTTTTAAAGTGATCTTTGAAAATATTAAATATTTTTGGAAATTGATTTATTTTAAATAAATAACGTTTTAATTTTTAATGTTATAAAAATTATGGTTTTTGAGAAATATAGTTAAAAGATGATTTTCGAAAATATAGGATTTATAAAATTTGATTATTTTATAAATCAAAGGGATGAAATTATAAAGGAGTTTAAAGATGTTTTAAAGAATAATATAAATTGAGATTTATAAAAGATTTATAAATTGATATTTGTAAATTAAAAACATTTGGATTATAAAAACGAGTTTTTATAAGTGTTAGAATAAATTGTGAATGGATTTCACAAATGAATGAAATTTATAGAATCATAAACTGTGAAGTTATAAATGAAATTTATAAATAGTAAGATTTATAAATTTTGTGAAGTTATTAAAGAATATATTTGGATAAATAAGTGAATCTTATAAGTTATAAGATTTATAATTATGAAGTTCAAAGGAACGATTTTTGCAAACAAATAGATTATAAGTGTTTAACTTATAATATGAACCTTTAGTTTATAATCAAGTTATAAATCGAATAAGTTAATAAAGGAGATGTATAAAAAAAGGAAGTTTTTATAGAATAAATAGAAATTGAATTTATAAATGTTGTTTTATAAATCCGCAAACGACTTTTTTTGATAAGAAAATTGTTATAACTTATTTATGGAGTTATATTCACGTTTTTAGACAGTGAATAATCCTTTAAAATAAAATGAATAGAAAGGATGAAATTTGTTAACGTAGTATATTCACGTTTTTGAATAGTGAATAACATGTTAAAGAAAATGTTTTGGATGTGATGTTTTAAATAGAATTAAAACGAACTAAAGATATTTTTAAATGTGTTGAGATTCGAAACCATAGATTTCAAATTTATTGTTGAAATGAACGTTTTCGAGAAATAAAAGGAAATGGTAGATTATAACACTGTTGTTATAATAGATGATTTCCGAAAGGAAAGGCTTTGTATAGTATTGGGATTTATATATCTATTTTAATTTCGAATACCTATACTAGTGATTTTGGGACGTTGTAACGATGTTTTACGCAACATTCGTTTTGACCCAAATAAATATGTTAAAGAAAATGTTTTCCTTAATAGAATGAAATATATACTAAATTTCGATTTAAGTATATTGAATATTTTCCAAGTGTTGAAAATAAAAGAAATTTGTGAATTACTTATTAAATAAGTATGGAATGTTTTCCAATATGAAGTGAATATTTAGAATTTATCTTTTTGAAGATAAATGAAAAATGAATATTAGAAATCGAATTGAAACGTATATTCACAGATATTTTGAGAATTATAAATTCACTATGGAATTTATAAAAGAAAGTGGAATTGGTATGAAAATAAATATTGATTTATTTTTGAGGTATTGAAATTATATATCTTGTAAAGATATTTTGGAAAATAAATAATTTGGAAAATTATTTGGAATCTGGTGATGTGTGCATATCCATTGATAGTTCAATAGCTGACTATCAATATTTCCCTTTGAATGGGTATTTGATGTGATTTGTTTGAATTTGAATGTCACACTTATTTTTGAATAAGCGCTCACTATTCGGGTTAACCGGGAAAGGACCATGAGGTCGTATAACCCATTCTGAATATGTGATACGTCGTTGTGAATTGCATTTGAAGATCGGTGTTGAAGACCGGATATTTGCTAGAGCGATTGGATGACCTGTCGATTGACTCTGCACCGAGTTGCTCCGGTATAGAGTTCTCCATATGTGATGGGGAATCCGATCAGGATTGTGGATATCCGGATTGCAAGGACTTCTTTGTAAGTGCCTTCGGTTCTGTTTGAGCCCGGAACAGACTTGTATGGATTGTATGTCTGACATCACAATTTGAGATATAAAGCCGATTTCTTTCAAATATATTTCTGTTGGTGGCGGAGAATTTATTCTTTTAGCTTAACACCCTTCTCTGAGACGTACGAGCTCAGAGGTTATATAGTTGAACTTATCGGAAATATATTCCCAATTTTGGTAATGTGACATGCTGAGTGTTGCTGTGAAATGATCATTGTGTTGATTATTTGTGATAGGATCATTTATTTGATCGTCTATCTTGGTGATCATTTCTATGATCATTTGTTGACCCAAAGCATGGCTTTTTGGATAAAGTATGTTTTTGTGGACGTGACTTCGTCGAGCCTCACACCCTGGAAATGGTCAAAACAGGAAAGATGCGGCAAGGTTATGAGGGGTAGCGCCCTTTAGGATATGTGCATTTCCTTCTGGAAAAGGGTGGTATCATGGTATGGAGCCCAGATACTTACTCATGTTGAAACACTTTATTATTATGATTGTGTGAATTGATTAGAGAGCTCTCGGATAAAGGTCCTAAAGGACCGGGGGATGGCATATTCGGTCAGTTGTTACTCGGTTAGGGGTAACCCGGCCTTGTGTTGGTAGAGATCCGGTTTGGTTCTCGGGGATGTCCTTCCAGAGGCATTCTCATGTGGCAATGGGAAGTTCCTTGGCCTGACCATTTGTTGGAAATCTAAAGAAACAATACGAAACTTGTACGGTTATAGTTGTAGGACCTATCATTCACTTATGGTGTCGCAGCACTGTTTGGATGGTAGCTATAGTAGGCATAAATGCGAAATGCCTATGCTGGCTAAGATTTATATCTTTATTTTTGAAATAAATTTTTACTACACTATACACTAGTAATAATATCAAATGTTATTTTAAATGCGTATCAAGCATCTTTGACTATCATAAGGAGAAATCTCCTCCGATTCTGCATTTGCATGTGTGTGTGTGCGGGAGGCCTTATGGTAGTCTCATTTTTAAAAGCATTGCGAATTGAGTTTAAAAATATTCCTCTATTTTGATTTAAAGTTAAATAAACTGTTTTGAGTTCTCACACCAGTCACATGACTGACTCGGAGTTTATTGTTTTCCTTCCTAACTCTGGGTGCCCACCAATTTCCACACGGGCAGTCAAGAGTTAGGTTCATCAGGATATTCTGGATATTCAGGAGTTGCTGGAGGCAAGCTGGATGGCATGGCGTATTACTAGTATATAGTATTACTTTTCCGCTGTTTGATGTTGTTGTTGTTGTTGTACACTCTGATGATATGATGTAATGAAATGTGTTGTAATGTAATAACTAATATAGTTCTTTGTTTAAAGATTATTCATTTATTATTATATGTTGTTCCGCTGCGAATTGTGAGATTCTGATGTTGTTCTGTTGTTTTCTTTCTATTCTGTTTTTCTTTCTCAACTTTCTATCTTTCCTTTCTTCTTCTGCTTCTTTCTTCTTCTTAAACCATAACATTTCAGGTTTCCGGCCTTCGATTTCTCGGCAGTCGATAAAGTGAGTATCGATGTTGAATTTTCGAAAGTCGAAAATTTTCGGGACGTTACATTTGGTATCAGAGCGTATGGTTAAGCGACAACCATGGTTCTGTTGGGTGTTACTCATTAGAGATAGAGTCAGCAGTACTCTAGAATGAGTTTGAGTGTAATAATAGATATGAGAGCGTATTTGTTAGTGAATATAAAATTGTTTTATATTGTGATGATTGGTTTGTTGAGTGGTATATGAACCTTCATCGGCACGGTATGCACAACTATGCCGAAGGGGTTTCTAAACACTTGAATAGAACAATTCGACATAATATTGTTTTAAATTGAGTAAATGAAATAATTTTACCTTGATTATATTTTCATATATAAAGGAATAATTTTTCAAAATTATTAAAGGGTATATAAGTTGATTGTTTAGTTGTTTGAATAATCTAAGAAAAAGAATTATTGTATAAGTAAAAGAATTATAAGAATTGAATTATAATTAAAGTGATTTACAATTGTGAAATAAACTTTTATATATAAGAAGAGAAACTATATGAATATATTTATGAATATAAGTTGTAAATGAAAATGAATTTAAAAGTTAAATGGAAGTATAACTTAAGAGATGTTGAATGAAGTTGATGTTGGTATTGAAGTAAATTAATAAAGTTAAGTGATAGATATGAACTTGAGTTATGTAAGTGAAATTCAACTTTAGTAATTGAAGTAAATTAAATGAATTGAATGTTAATCAATTGAATGTAAATAAAGTTGATATGGAATAATGAATATAAGTGTAATTCATTAAAATCTAATGTTGTTGGAAGTTGAATAATTGAATGGAAATCAATTTAATTAAACCAATTGAAAGTAAAGGTGTTAAACCAAACTGAATGAATATAAGAAAAGAAATTTGGTTGAAATCAATATACATTGGTTGTTATATGGTTGTTAGTTGATGTATATAATTCATTAAGTGTTAATGAAATTGAAATCTGAAATAATTGAAATTCAATTGGAAGTTAGTGAATCTTAAATAGAATTGAATTTGATTTGGAAGTGAACCAACTTGAATATGAATTAGTGAATATAAACTAATTGAAAATGAATGTTAGTAAAAACATCCACTATTAATGAATCAAATGTGATTAATTTGAAAACCCAATTCATTGAAGATTAATGAGAATTTGAATGAATATCTATTGGTTATGAATGATAGTTGGTTGATGTTTGCATTTGTTGTTTGGTTGCATTTGCTATGTTGACATATATAGTCATTATGTTGCTATATGTTGTATATCGATACTATTTGCCTATATACATGTTTCTCATGTTGTTTGTTGAGTGTTTAGTAGGTGCGGATCGCGTTTGCTTCGCATTTGGAGCTCGCTTTCGCGCTATATTAGCCGTATATGCTTGCTAATAAAATATAAGGTACATATCTCGGATTAAATATCGTACTTTTACATTTTTTTCCCTGTGGGATGCCTCATTACTTGATGAGATGTATATTTGTGATATATATATACTGTCATTTTTTTTTTCGGATCGATCCGCGCAAAGGAGACTATGGCGAATTTTTCCGAAAATTTAAGGCGTTAGAAAAAATTTGGGAAAATTGGAAAATTTTGAAAACTTTAACTTTGATTTGAAGTTGAAAGTTAAACAATAGTAATTGTTTTTGAAAAGATAACTAAGTATGATTTGAAAACTTAGTAAGGATATTGTAAGAAGTTTAACTATAAATTTTGGGAGAATTAATAGATTCTGTAACTTTTCTTACTTGTAATTTCGAGGACGAAATTCTTTTAAGGGGGAAAGATTGTAACGACCCAGAATTTTTATTTATTTAAAATTTGAATATTTAATTAATTTTAAATATTAATATGTGAAATTTATAAGTCGAATAAATTTATTTAGAATAATTGGATTTAATTGGATAATTAAATCGATAATTTAATATGTTAAATTATGGAAATAATTGAAAATTGAGTTAAATATGATAGAAAATGATTTGTAAAATTTTATTTTATCATATTGAAGTTAGAATGATATTTTAGAACTTTTAAAATCGAATTAAAAGTTAATTTGTGAAAATTGAATATTTTAATATTTAATCGACTAGTGAAATTAGCCAATTTTTGAACAGTCTCAGAATTGAACGAAACCAGTTCTATTGGATCCGTAATAGTTAGTTATTACCGGATTTCAATTTTCGTATCAATCGGAGTTATCGTTTGATCGTGGCAGCTCGAAACGCATCGAATTGTTTTTAATATTAATTTGGCGAGTTAAAATAGCCATTTTTCAAAAAGTCTCGGATTTTGACAAAACCAGTTTCATCGGATCCGTAATGTGATATTATTGTAAGGTTTCAAATTTCAAGTCAATTGGATTTACCGTTTGTCCGGTACGAATTAAAACGCCTAGAAAATCGTTTAAATCGGTTTAATTTAAATTGAACGTTTGTTGCCATAACTCGCACAGATGTCCGAATTAGCTTCCGAAACCTGTTCCATTGTGTCCGGAACGCGGGGTAAACCTTAGAAACGCTGGTTACGGCGCGTAAATCGGAGTTCGGAATTTTCGGATGAATAGTGTTCGATTTTTCTCTATAAATAGACCCTAAATTCTCACAATTTTATAAAAATCCAAACCCTAACCCTAAATAAACTGCAGCCGCCACTTTAGTATTGAATGGCCAGAATTTGATTTCACTTCCTCCTCAAAATCTCTCAATCCATTCACAATCAAGCAAAGTGATTAACTACAACATTGTAGAGCAAGGCGAGAGCTAGAAATCTATACGGTGATGATGGATTTTGGTGCAACGTGGAGGGTGATAGGGGGGCCGTCGGCCATAGCTTGCGCATGGAAATCAAGGTGGAAGGGGGGGCCGAGCTCCACCCTATTGTGGCCGAACATGGCTTTGGGTTGTGGCTTCGTCTTGACGTGGTTTGATCGAGATAAAGATGCTCGAGAGGGTTGCGATTTGGAACCCTAATTGGTTGATATGGGTTCGGCTTGATCGTGATATACTAGAATTGTTGCGTGTGTTAGGAAGAAGGGGGGAGAGCCGTAGGATTTAGGTTGGAGGGTGATGATTGGGTATGTTAAAAATATTAATTAAAGTTGTTGTAAATTATATAGTTTAAATCGTGTACAAACTTCAAAAATTCATAACTTTTTCATACGAGGTCGAAAACGTGCGAAACCAGTTGCGTTGGAATCATATGGACGAGCACTACGCGATGAAATTAGATTGGAGTCGTTTGGAGTTAGTGAGAATTTCGGGTAAAATTAAACGCGCGTTTAATTTTATTCGAAATAAATCGCTAAAACGAAATTGAAATCAAGGTGAGAACTTCTCACTCAATCGAATCGGTTTCGATTTTATTTTAAATAGTTAGATTTAAAATATTTGAATGCATGTTTAAATAATGATTGTATCTATTGATTGTTAAAATAGACACTACGCGCCGTTAGTAAGTGTTAACTCCGCCTCGGTTTAGACTCTGCGACTCAAAAGGGTGCCGACCTAAAGCTCAACAGGGGTGCCGACCTAAGGCTCAACAGGGGGTGCCGACCTAAGGCTCAACAGGGGGTGCCGACCTAAGGCTCAACAGGGGGCGCCGACCTAAGGCTTAACAGGGGGTGCCGACCTAAGGCTCAACAGGGGTGCCGACCTAAGGCCTAAGGGTTATGCTGACCTAACCCTTCAACGAGTATGCCGACCTAACACTTCAACGAGTATGCCGACCTAACTGCCTTAAAAGGAATGCCGACCTAGAGCCAAAAAGGGATACCAACTTAAGACTTAAAGGACGCCAACCCAAGGTAGCTACCGACCTAAGTCGCGACCGACCTATGACCAATGTTAAGTCGGTCGCGGCCTAAGCAGAGGAAGGTAAGTTCAATGCAGCTACTTGGAACAGTGGTCACTTAGCTCGTTCACGATCCAGGACTTACCAGTTGGACCGTGACTTGCGACTTACCATATTACTAAGAAGAGGTGGTGTTGACTTGGAGGCGACCTAGGACCTTAGACCGGTCACGACTCATCTTAAGCCGGCTACGACTTAACTTAAGTCGGCCACGGTTTAGGACTTGGCAAAAATTTCAGACCAGAACTCTCTATAAATAGGCGACCACCTCCAACATTCAAAGGAATTTTGGCTCATTCTCTTCATACGCCGTTACTCTGCTGCATTGGGAACTCCATCAACACTTAGAGCTTTCGAGATTAGAAGAAGACTTCAAAGAGCTACATGAAGAAATCACACATCTTCGACTTGAGTTTAAGGACTTTAATCAACATCGAAGCTTAAGCTACTTGTACCAAATCACTTATAACTTGAAGTGTATTGTACTTGAGAAGAGTTGTATCAGCTTGTAACGAGATTATTAATAAAAGTACTTAAAGTGGACGTAGGCTATACCCTTAAGCCGAACCACTATAAAATTGTTGTTGTTTGTTGCTTTTCTGCCATAATCTGCTTATAATCTGTTCCCGAATTATCGGGTGGTGCTTTCACGACTATAACTCATACGCTGGGGTGTTAGCGTTCAAATTTAAGCGTTAACATTTTTGGTGCTTTCACTGAGAATTGAACTCAGGAAGTTTGTCATCATTGCTTCGCGAAGATTTGTAGTGAGAATTTCCTTGAAAACCAGAAGTCTATCCGAGATTATGGCTCCTGGAACGAAGAGTAGATCTGTCAGGTCTGGGAATGTTCAAGAGGGAACCTCCGCCTCCCCTGTCCATAATCAACACACTCCGTCTGTTGGGGTTACGAGAGCGGAGTTGGATGCTGTCATATTAGGGCTGAATCAGCAGATAAACGCCCAGAATGCACAATTAAAAGCTCAAAGTGCCCAAAATGCTCTAATTCTCAACAAGTTGAACGATTTGCTGGGGGCAAACAATCAACCGGCTGGTAATGAAAGGAATTATGCTGGCAACATTCATGATGCTCCTGAAAGGGCTGTTAGTCCCTTTAAGCAAACGCTTCCGGAGGTTGGTGGATCTAAAACTCGACGTGATGAGGAATATCTTTCTGGAATGGTCCGGCAAATCACGAAAGAAAGTATGCAAAGGGTTGAAGACGAGAAAGAATGGGGTTTCGCACCAAGTAAAACTCCATTTACTGAGAAAATTTTGAAGGCGGAATTTCCAAGGAAGTTTGTCCCTCCAACTATACCAGCTTACAAAGGGACAAGTGATCCGAATGAATTCTTGTATAAATATGATTGGCACATGACGGGTGCCAGAGCCTCTGACGAGATAAAGTGCCGATATTTCCCCGTGTACCTTGAAGGTGTGGCTCTACTATGGTTCACCAAGTTGCCAGTCCGATCTATCGATCAGTTTTCAGACTTGACCCGAAAATTCAAAGAGCAGTTCAGACTATATGCTTCAAAGGCCAAGGACATCATGTCGTTGTCGAGTTTAGAACAGAATCCTGGTGAATCTATCAGATCTTTCCTGAACCGCTTTAATATAGCACTGGCTGAGGTGGATAATGCTGAACCGCGAATGATATTGACTTATCTGATGAGGGCTATTGATAAGTCGAGTGAATTTGGGAAGTGGTTAAACATGAAGGAGCCAACCTCACTCGAAAAGTTCTACAAAAAAGCAGATGAATTCATACGCTTGGAAAGCCGTCCTTTACCAGTAAAGACAGTGTTGGAGAAAGCTGGAGATAACACTGTGGCTCCATGCAAGAATGAATCGGTGGGGCAAAAAAGGGAGAATAATAATGGGAAGAAACAGGGTAATTTGAAGAAGCCTCGATCCTTCAAGCCATCAGAGTATACTCCTCTATCAGACACGCTTGAACATATCTACCTGGCCACTAAAGACTCTATTGACTTTCCTAAACCTATCCCTCTAAGGACCGAAAAAAAGGCTATTCAGAGTGGAAAGTTCTGTCGCTTCCATAATCAACCCGGTCATGAAACCGATGAATGCCGTCAGTTGAAAAATATGATTGAAGAGCTGTTAAGGGAAAATAAACTGCAGCAATTTGTGAAAAAGAACAACAACAACTCTGCCTCATCTAGTCAGGGGCAACAAGCTCTTGACCATCAGCCAAGGACAGGTGAGAAAGCTGCAGGGCATGAATCTGGAAGGCCCATTATCAATGTCATTACAGGAGGACCTCACCCAGCTGGCAAGAGCTGGGGTGAGATGGAGAGATATACCAGGGCTTTGAAATATGTTCCAGCCGAAGAAGACGTCTTTGTTTTAGAAGACACCACGCCCCTGAAACAACAGAAAACTTTCAGTGATGATATTATTTTCAGAGCTAGAGATTCCACAGGTATCGAAGCTCCTACCCTAGATCCCTTGGTCATCTCGGCTGGTATTGGACCGGCCATTGTCAGAAGAGTTCTCATTGACTGCGGAGCATCATGTAATATCCTCTTCAAGAAGACATTCGACCAAATGAAAATCCCTATGGTCGATGTACAAGCCTCATCGCAGAAGATCGCTGGCTTCACTGGGGAGCCAAAGCAACCAATAGGAACCATCGATCTGCTTGTAGAACTTGGGGAGGGAGAAAGGAAAGTAGTCCGCAAGCAAACATTTGTGATTGTCGATGAGTTTTCTGCTTATAATGCTTTCCTTGGCCGTCCAACACTCGCAGCATTCAAAGCTATTCTAGCCCCTTGGTGCCTCACTATTAAATTCCCTACAGACAATGGAGTGGGAGTTATAAAAGGGGATC
Source organism: Allium cepa (assembly GCA_030765085.1). Classification (NCBI taxonomy): domain Eukaryota; kingdom Viridiplantae; phylum Streptophyta; class Magnoliopsida; order Asparagales; family Amaryllidaceae; genus Allium; species Allium cepa. The sequence goes on along the minus strand of CM060938.1, from coordinate 905,048,754 downwards.
AAAATGCTGCGCGTGAGTGCTATTTGACAGAGTTGCGAGAATCAAGAAAGAGGGAAATGGGAAAGGATGCGGCAGCCCCTGTCCGCATCAAAGAGCCAGCCTTGTAGCAATTACGGGGCGGACCCTGCACTGGCGAACATAGCGGGGCACGGAAAGAGATGGATCCCAGAAAAGCCAGTGCAGGGGAGAATAGAGTAGTACCGGTGGAAACGACAGTACCGGTACCTGTTGATCCAAAGGACCCAAATAAGGTGTTGAATGTGGGTTCACAGCTTAATGTGTCAATTCATAATATCTTGATATCTTTCCTGAAAGCAAATCTGGATGTTTTCGCTTGGACTCATGCCGATATGTGTGGAATATCTCCAGAAGTTACTGTACACGCTCTGAATATTGACCCCAAGTTTACACCAGTGAAACAGAAAAGAAGAATCCAAGGTCCAGAAAGATCAGCAGCATTAAAAGAAGAAGTTGATCGACTTATGGAAAATAACTTCATCAAAGAATCTACCTATCCAAATTGGGTTTCGAATCCTGTGCTGGTCAAGAAAGCTAATGGAAAATGGAGAGTGTGCATCGATTTTTCTGACTTAAACAAGGCTTGCCCCAAAGATTGCTTCCCATTACCCAGGATTGATCAACTGGTTGATGGAACCGCGGGACATGAACTGTTATCTTTCATGGATGCCTACTCCGGATATAATCAGATAATGATGCATGAACCAGATCAAGAGGACACGAGCTTTATTACAGATGTTGGTCTTTATTGCTACAGAGTCATGCCCTTCGGACTGAAAAATGCAGGGGCAACCTACCAGAGACTGGTTAATGCTATGTTCAAGCCGCAACTGGGCAAGACTATGGAAGTCTATGTTGACGACATGTTAGTAAAATCTAAGAAAGCAGCTGATCACATTGAACACCTAGCAGAAATGTTCGCAGTCCTCCGGAAATACAGGATGAAACTTAACCCTTTGAAATGTTCGTTTGGAGTGGAGTCAGGAAAGTTCTTAGGTTTCATTGTGAGCGCTAGGGGCATTGAAGCTAATCCAGCTCAAATCACCGCCTTGAAAGAAGTCAAAGCTCCCAGAACGAAGAGGGAATTGCAAAGTCTCAACGGAAAAGTTGCCGCCCTAAGTCGATTCATTTCCAAAGCTACAGATAAGTGCATCCCATTGTTTGACGCTCTAAAGAAAGGAAAGAAGAACTTTGAATGGACTCCTGAATGCCAAAAAGCCTTTGATGAGTTGATCCGTCATATGGAAACGCCTCCAATACTTTCTAGGCCCGGCAATGGTGAGGATCTTCTTATATACTTGGCAGTGTCATCTCATGCTCTAAGTGCAGCGTTGATACGGGAAGACAAAAGGATTCAATATCCAGTTTACTATATCAGGAAAAGACTCACTGGGGTAGAGCTGAATTACTCCAAGTTGGAAAAACTCGCCTATTGTCTATTGGTGGCATCAAGGAAGTTGAGGCAATATTTCCAAGCTCATCCTATAAGAGTCCTCACTGATCAACCCCTAAAGCAAGTCCTGTTTCGCCCTGAAACTTCGGGTCGTCTTCTAAAGTGGAACATTGAACTCAGTCAATATGACATCACTTATCACCCCCGAAAAGCAATCAACGGACAAGCTTTAGCAGATTTCATTGCGAAATTCACAGAAAAGGGTAATGATGAGGAAGAAGCAATCAATGATTCCCCAACACAGTGGAAACTATATGTTGATGGCGCAAGAAATGACTACTGTTCTGGAGCTGGAGTGGTGCTTGAAACTCCTGAAGGTCGGTCATTATGTTATGCACTAAGATTGGAATTTCCTTCAACAAACAATGAAGCAGAATATGAAGCTCTTATCGCAGGTCTGAAAATCGCTAAAGAATTAAACATCCGAGCATTACAGATCTTTAGTGATTCTCAGCTTATTGTGTGCCAAGTCAAGAAGGAATTTCAAACGAAAGGAGGAAACCTGCCTGCTTACTTGTCAAAGGCTTGGGAACTTCTGTGTGAGCTTGATCATTATTCAATAAGCCACATTCCTCGGGAAGAGAATATGAAGGCAGATTCCCTCGCGAAATATTCGAGTTCTGGTGAAGCTCAACTATTGGGATTAGTCCCTGTAGAGGTCCTGTCAGCCCCGAGTACAGATGAAATGGATGTAGATTGGATTATGAATGTATCTCAAGAGCAAGAATCATGGATGACTCCAATATTGGACTACCTGCTCAGAGGTTCTCTGCCAGAAAATTCGAAAGAGAGACAGAAGCTATTAAGGAAAGCCTCTCGCTATGTAATTCAGGACGGCAGATTATACAGACGGGGATTCTCAATGCCATTACTTCGATGTGTATCCAAGGAAGAGTCCAAAACAATCCTAGCCGAGGTACATGGAGGAGAATGTGGTGATCATTCAGCTGGCCAAACATTAGTAAAGAAAATTCTCCGATACGGATATTTTTGGCCAGAAATTTATCAAGATGCTGCAAATTACTCCCGAAAATGTGACAGGTGCCAGAGATTTGCCAAAATTCCTAGAACTCCTTCTACAGAACTCACACAGATGGTTAGTCCATGGCCGTTTGCAATTTGGGGAATGGATCTCATTGGGCCGCTACCGACTGCCAAATTAGGGATTAAATATGCTATTGTTGCAGTTGATTATTTCACTAAATGGGCTGAAGCTGAACCATTGGCTACTATCACCTCTAAGAAAATGATAAGTTTTGTGACCAAGAATATCATTTGCAGATACGGTGTGCCTCAGAAAATAATTACAGACAATGGTACTCAGTTTGAAAGCGAGGAATTCCAGGATTTTTGCAAGCGATTCAAAATCCAGAAAAGTTTTTCAGCAGTAGCTCATCCGCAGGCAAACGGCAAGTGGAAGCAGTAAACAAGATCATCAAATCAACCATCAAGAAGCAACTTGAAAGAGCAAAAGGTGGTTGGGTCGATAAGCTACCCCTTGCACTATGGGCATACAGGACTACTCACAAAACTGCGACTGGGCATACTCCTTTTTCATTAGCATACGGATCGGAAGCGATGATCCCGGTTGAAACAGAGGTCCCTTCACACAGAAGAATCCATTTCAATCAAGCAGAAAATGAAAGGCTACAACTTGAAGCGCTAGATCTCCTTGATGAAAAAAGGGATGAGGCTAATCTCAGAATTGCAGCTCATCAGCAAAGGATAGCCAGACACTTCAATTCCAAAGTCCGTCAGCGTAGCTTTGAAATTGGAGATTTAGTCCTGAAGAGAATTATGACAGCAACAGGTGTGTTTGGGCCAAATTGGGAAGGACCATATGTGATAGGTCAAAAGCTTCTTGACAACACATTCAAGCTCACTACTGTTGAAGGAGATCAAATTCCAAGGGCATGGAACAGCAATCACTTGCGTCCATACTTTACTTGAAAACTTTGTTGAAATATTGTAAAAAGAGTTGTGAATGTATGATTCTTGTAATTGAAAGCTGTTGTAAAATTGATGAAAGGAGATAATGGAAGAATATAAAGTGGATGTAGGCCCAAATTTTTGGCCGAACCACTATAAATCTTGTGTTCCTTATTATTATTACATGTTTGCTTTATTTTCGATATAAAAAGTACATAGAATGTATTGCTGAAATGTCGATTTAAATCTTTGCAGACAATGGAAATAAAACTTGCGCATAATAAAACTGGGAGATTCTCGCCATCATCCAACAAACAAATTCCAAGTCACAAGAGCCCCTAATTCAAATCCTAGATAGGAAACGCTTCAATTGAATGGGCAATAGTTTCGCTGGGAACGGACCCTTGCTATCAAATTTGAGTTCGTTTGAACAAACGAGCATCCAATTAAGAAGCTTATGTCCGTTCTCACGAACCTGCTTAACAATGAAGTGCACTTCCTTGGATTAAACAAACTATTTGTGAGAAAAGGGAATGTGAGCTTAAAAAGAGAAAAAACAGAGGATCACTGAAAAAGCCATAAGCAAGTGGACAAGGAGACAACTGAAGCTATCATCGGCAGCATAAGACCTCTTCGGAGGCACAACTCTTCGGAGGATAAAGACCTCTTGATGCAGCAAGGCCTATGGAAGTTTTACGACTCAGCAGGAATTTGTGGTGTAGTGTGATAAGTCGTCCACAACCCATCAGTGACTTGAGTCGTTCGTGCTTTATGAGTCGTACACGACTCAACAATTCAACCATAAGTCGTTTACGGCTTAACATGAGAAAGGTGAACGTTTCAGCAAGTAGAGATCTTGAGACAAAGGAAGGACACGAGTCACGACTCAATGGGAGTTTCAATAAATCTGAATTGATGAGTCGTATACGACCTAATTGCAAGGCCATGAGTCGTTCACGACTCATCAGGAAACAACAGGGAATAACAGTAATGGGTGGCCATAAGGCGGGGACGAGTTACGACATAGAAGAGTCGTCCAGAGTTGACTCGCTTGAAGGGTTTTGCCGCAGGGGACTTGGAAGCTTGAGTCGTAGGAAGGATGTTGAGTCGCTGAAGCTATGAGTCGTGAGTCGTATCTTGTTGTGTCGCGTATTATGTCTGGTGTGTTGTAATAGTGAGTCGGTTGTGTCATAAGTCGTTCATAAGTTGAGTCGTTATGTTTTCTTGAGTCGTGTAACTTGAATGGTTTGATGAGTCGTATACCGTGTTGTATGGTAAGTCGTGTAATGCATAAAGGTGTGGTGTGTTGCTAAGTCGTTAACGACTTATGATGAGTCGTAGGTCGTGAGTCATGAGTCGGTCACGACTCAAGGGCTGTGTTGTGAAAACCCTATAAATACGCGTGTGTTGTACATTTTGTGGTTGTTGATTTTGAATAAAATTTCTCTTTTGTTAGCTTTGTGCTTTCATACCAATTGGTAGTTGAGTGTAATCTCCTATCTCCACTTACGTCGTTCGAGTGCGCTCGAATCCACGTTTGTTGAAGCTGATTCACGGAATCTAGTGCGCTAGATCAACGTGCGAAGAATCGTAGATCTTTGAACACGGTATAGTGCGCTATCAACGTGTTTGAGATAGCTAGAGTTCGGTATCTTTGGATCAACGAACTTGGGCATTTTTGGTATCTTCAACTCACCGATTGCTACAATCCATCGATTGAAGTTTTGTTTGATTAATCCGCTGCGTCAGTTTGGTATCAGAGCCATACTTAGCCAATCATAGCTAAGTTTGATTCTTGGAGCCAAGTTTTTGAAGTTTGAAGTAGTTCATCGTGTTCATATTGAAGTTGCATCAAGTTTGGAGAGTTTGATCCATTTCATTTTGGATCGAGGAGTTGGATTTTGTTTGGATTTTGAATTGGTGATTTGCGCGCCAAAGTTTTGAAGGTTTTGGAGTGAGCCGAGGCAAGTCTTGACCGAGCCAAGCAAAGTTGTGAAGAGTCAAGGCCGAGACAAGCATTGCCGAGACAGTTGAGCCTAGATTGCCTTATCGTGTGAAATTTTGAAGTATTGTGTTCAATTTGTTGAAGTTTGTGAAAATTTTAACCATGCCACCAAGGAGAGCTAATCGTCATCAAAACGTTGAAGCTTTGTATCGTAGAGAAGAAGCCGAGCTTATGGAACAACGTATTAATGAAAAATTTGATGAAGGCATTGGTAAATTGGAGAGATTGATGAATGATTTGAATCAAAGGAGGAGATCACCAAACTCGAACCATGGAGGAAACCGAGTTTCGCCATTGGTTACGGAAGCGAGGAGGGTATCACCACATTCTTGTAGAGATAGAAGAGAAACATCAATTTCATCACGAAGAGATCATCATGACTATGCACATGAAGAAAGAAGAAGTCATCGAGAATTTGACCATGAAGTATATAGAGATGAAGAGGGACATAGTCAAAGAAGCATGCATGAGAGAAGGGATGATGTTAGTCGAGATCGATGTAGGCGTACCTTTGATTTTGTTGAAGAGGGTGATAGAGCAAGTATTCATTATCGAGATCGAGACCAAGTTCGAAATTCTTACCGTGATGTGGAGGATGACCGTCGTTGGGAGTCGGGTATGAAAATGGAGATTCCGGAGTTTAAAGGCGGGATGGTTGCTGAGGAGTTCTTAGATTGGTTGTCTAATGTGGAGGAAATCTTTGATTTCAAGGAGGTGCCGGAGAATCGAAGGGTGAAGTTGGTTGCTACTAGGTTGAGGGGGAGAGCTTTGGCGTGGTGGCAGCAAACTAAACTTACTCGAGAACGAATGGGGAAGTCAAAGATAGAATCTTGGGAGAAGATGAAAAAGTTGATGAGATCTACATTTTTGCCTTATAACTACCAATCACTTATGTACCAGAGGTTGCAGAATCTGAGGCAAGGGACAAAATCTGTTAGTGATTATGCTGATGAATTTTACCAACTCATCGCCAGGAATGATATCATGGAAACAGAAGAACAGCTAACTGCTAGATTCATTGGGGGCTTGAGAATGCAGATCCAAGATATGGTTAATATGTTTGATCCTAGATCAGTAGCAGAGGCACATCAGAAAGCGTTAGCTTGGGAGAAACAAGGAAGGCGTGGAGGTGGTGTGTTTACTAATTCCAATAATCAAGCAAGGGGTGTTGGCGGAAGTTCTAGTGTTCCTAAACCTGTTACAAAGCCAGTGGTGAAGGAGGCAGAGAAAGCGAAGGCTAGTAGTGTTTTCAAATGTTATAATTGTCAGGAGTTGGGTCACAAAAGCAACGAATGTCCGAAGCCGAAGAAGAGAACCATGGTTGCAGAGGTTGAAGCAGATGATGGTGAGGAGGCAGAGTATTCAAATGTACCTTATGTTGAGGAGGAAGAAAAAGTGTCGGGTGATGAAGGTTGTAATCTTATGATGAGGAGAAGTTGTTTGACACCTAAGCAAGAGGAGGATTGTAGTTGGCTGAGAAGCAATATTTTCCAATCGACATGTACTATTCTGGGAAAGGTCTGCAAGTTTGTTATTGATGCAGGAAGTTGTGATAATATTATTTCTACAGAAGCAGTGAGAAAGTTGAATTTGAAGACCGAGAAGCATCCTAAACCATACAAGCTAGCATGGTTAAGAAAAGGAGGTGAAGTGAAAGTGTGTCGAAGAGCTTGTGTGAATTTTTCGATTGGGAAGAAGTACAAAGATGAAATTTGGTGTGATGTTGTGGACATGGATGTTTGTCACTTGTTATTGGGCAGGCCATGGCAGTTTGATAGAGCAGTTCAGCATGACGGTCGTGCCAACAGTTACAGTTTCATGTTCGAGGGTACTAAAATCACTTTGGTTCCTAAGAAGCAACAACAGAAGGAGAACAAACTGGAGGAGATTGAAGAATTGAAAACTCTGTTGACTTTGAAGGAGTTTGTTAAAGAAGTGGAGGAAGAACCGGAAGTGTTTTTGTTGATTGGGAGAGAGAGTAGTGAAGAAGTTGAGATTCCCGAAGAAGCAAAGCCAGTTTTGGAAGAGTTTGAAGATGTCTTTCCAGAGGAGTTGCCAAAGGAGTTACCAACACTTAGAGACATTCAACATCAGATTGATCTTGTTCCGGGGGCAGTGTTACCACATCGACCACATTATCGTATGAGTCCGAAGGAACATGAGGAATTGAGAAGGCAGGTGGAAGAATTACTTGAACAGGGTCGTATTCAGGAAAGTTTGAGTCCGTGTGCTGTACCTGCATTGTTAGTACCAAAGAAGGACGGAACTTGGAGAATGTGCACTGATAGTAGAGCTTTGAATAAGATCACTGTTCGTTACAGATTTCCTATGCCGAGGTTGGATGATTTGTTGGATCAGTTGAGTGGGGCAACTATATTCTCGAAAATTGATTTGAAGAGTGGTTATCATCAAATTCGTATCAGACCTGGAGACGAATGGAAGACAGCTTTCAAAACTAGAGAGGGGTTGTACGAATGGTTGGTTATGCCATTTGGTTTGTCTAATGCACCTAGTACATTCATGCGGGTGATGAATCAAATCTTTAGACCATTCATTGGAAAGTTCGTCGTGGTTTATTTCGATGATATTTTGATTTATAGCAGGAGTACGGAGGAACATGTTCTACATCTGAGAGAAGTGTTGTTTATTCTTCGTGAAGAACAATTTTATGCTGCTACAAAGAAATGTGTGTTTATGACACCTAGTGTTTTATTCCTGGGTTATGTTGTTTCAGGGAAAGGTATTCAAGTTGACCAAAGCAAAGTTGAAGCAGTCAGGAATTGGCCACAACCAAAGACAATTACAGAAGTGAGAAGTTTTCATGGGCTAGCGTCATTCTACCGAAGATTCATCCCACACTTCAGTAGCGTGATGGCTCCAGTGACTGATTGCATGAAAGGGAAACAATTTGTGTGGTCAGAAGAAGCGGGGGTTGCCTTTGAGAAGATCAAGGAATTGTTGACGTCTGCACCAATTCTTGTTCTACCTAATTTTCAGTTATTGTTTGAATTGCATACTGATGCTTCGAAGGTTGGAATTGGAGGAGTTCTGAGCCAGAATGGAAAGCCAGTTGCTTATTTTAGTGAGAAACTGTCAGGGGCAAAGATCAGATACAGTACATATGACGTTGAATTTTATGCTGTTGTTCAGGCTGTTAAGCATTGGAGACATTACTTATTTCAGAAGGAATTTGTTCTGTACACTGATCACGAAGCTTTGAAACATTTACAGGGGCAAGATAAGATTTCAGCAAGACATGCATCATGGATTGCATATTTACAGCAGTTTACTTTTGTCGTTAAGCACAAATCTGGGGTGACCAATCGAGTAGCTGATGCTTTAAGTAGGAGGAGTCATTTACTGACGACAATGAAGGTGGAAGTGACGGGGTTTGAAATGTTGCCAGAGATGATTGAAGAAGATCCTTACTTTGTGAAATATGTTGAAAAAGTGAAGGATGGGAGTACCGATGAATTCATGTTAGTTGATGGTTTTCTGTTTAAAGGAAATCGTTTATGTATTCCGGACTGTAGTTTGAGGATGAAGATTGTGAAGGAATTGCACGATGAAGGACATGTTGGCCGTGATCGTACTTTACAGTTGATTTCGCAGTCTTACTTTTGGCCGTCGATGAGGAAAGAGGTTGAAAGATTCGTGGAGCGATGTCATATTTGCCAAGTTTCAAAGGGGACAGCAACGAATGCAGGGTTGTATATGCCATTACCAGTACCATCTAAGCCATGGGTTGATATTAGCATGGATTTTGTCTTGGGTTTGCCGAGAACTCAAAGGGGAAATGATTCGATATTTGTTGTGGTGGACAGGTTTTCAAAGATGGCACATTTTGTTGCTTGCAAGAAGACAGCAGATGCAGTACGAGTGGCGCAGTTATTTTTCAAGGAGATTTATCGACTTCATGGGTTACCAGACTCTATTGTTTCTGATCGAGATACTCGTTTTCTGAGTCACTTTTGGCTGAGTTTGTGGAAGATGGTGGGAACGAAACTGAAATTTAGTAGTGCTTATCATCCGCAAACTGATGGGCAGACAGAAGTTGTTAACAGGTCATTGGGAAATTTGTTGCGTTGTCTTGTACAGGATAACTTGAGAAGTTGGGACATGAAGCTATGCCAGGCAGAATTTGCTCACAATCATGCAGTGAACCGTAGCACGGGATTCAGTCCGTTTCAGATTGTTTATTCAAATTTACCCAGGGGGCCGTTGAATTTGGCAGTAGTACCACAGGCGAAGGGAACAGTTAAACGAGCTGTTGATTTTGTTGATGAGCTGACTGAATGTCATAAAATCGTTCAGAAACGATTGGAGAAATCGAATGAGAAGTATAAGAAGTCTGCAGATCTGAAACGTCGAAATGTTGAATTTAAGGAAGGTGAGTTGGTTTATGCGGTATTGACGAAGGATCGTTTTCCGGTTGGTGCATACAATAAATTGAAAGCACGGAAAATTGGTCCAGTTGAAGTTTTGAAGAAAATCAATGAGAATGCTTATCGATTAAAGTTACCAGATGATGTCTATACTTCTGATGTTTTTAACGTCAAGCATTTAATTCCATATCATGGAAGTGAGTTTGTTGTAGAAGAAGTTACAAATTCGAGGACGAATTTTTCTCAACCAGGAGAGGATGATGCAGCAAGGCCTATGGAAGTTTTACGACTCAGCAGGAATTTGTGGTGTAGTGTGATAAGTCGTCCACAACCCATCAGTGACTTGAGTCGTTCGTGCTTTATGAGTCGTACACGACTCAACAATTCAACCATAAGTCGTTTACGGCTTAACATGAGAAAGGTGAACGTTTCAGCAAGTAGAGATCTTGAGACAAAGGAAGGACACGAGTCACGACTCAATGGGAGTTTCAATAAATCTGAATTGATGAGTCGTATACGACCTAATTGCAAGGCCATGAGTCGTTCACGACTCATCAGGAAACAACAGGGAATAACAGTAATGGGTGGCCATAAGGCGGGGACGAGTTACGACATAGAAGAGTCGTCCAGAGTTGACTCGCTTGAAGGGTTTTGCCGCAGGGGACTTGGAAGCTTGAGTCGTAGGAAGGATGTTGAGTCGCTGAAGCTATGAGTCGTGAGTCGTATCTTGTTGTGTCGCGTATTATGTCTGGTGTGTTGTAATAGTGAGTCGGTTGTGTCATAAGTCGTTCATAAGTTGAGTCGTTATGTTTTCTTGAGTCGTGTAACTTGAATGGTTTGATGAGTCGTATACCGTGTTGTATGGTAAGTCGTGTAATGCATAAAGGTGTGGTGTGTTGCTAAGTCGTTAACGACTTATGATGAGTCGTAGGTCGTGAGTCATGAGTCGGTCACGACTCAAGGGCTGTGTTGTGAAAACCCTATAAATACGCGTGTGTTGTACATTTTGTGGTTGTTGATTTTGAATAAAATTTCTCTTTTGTTAGCTTTGTGCTTTCATACCAATTGGTAGTTGAGTGTAATCTCCTATCTCCACTTACGTCGTTCGAGTGCGCTCGAATCCACGTTTGTTGAAGCCGATTCACGGAATCTAGTGCGCTAGATCAACGTGCGAAGAATCGTAGATCTTTGAACACGGTATAGTGCGCTATCAACGTGTTTGAGATAGCTAGAGTTCGGTATCTTTGGATCAACGAACTTGGGCATTTTTGGTATCTTCAACTCACCGATTGCTACAATCCATCGATTGAAGTTTTGTTTGATTAATCCGCTGCGTCACCTCTAATGGGACATACGCCATAAAAAAGAAAGTTCTCTACTCTACAAAAAGATTGGAGGAGTCATGACCCTCCAACCATGAGAGAGTAACTTCCAGGCGATGAAAACCCTCTCTGAGGCACATTTCACCAGGAGTCGAAGTAGTTACTCTTCGGAGTTTCACTTCACCAAAGTTGAAATGCAAACAAAATAAAGACCTCTTCAGAGGCACATTTCACCAGGAGTCGGAGTAGTTACTCTTCGGAGTTTCACTTCACCAAAGTTGAAATGCAAACAAAATAAAGACCTCTTCGGAGGCATATTTCACCAGGAGTTGAAGTGTAACGGCCGCTCTTCGGAATTTCACTTCACCAGAGTTGAAAGACAAACAAAATAAAAAACCTCTACGGAGGCATAATCAAGAAGAAAGACCTCTTCGGAAGCCCGCGTTTCACCGAGATTGAAATAAAACTTCCAAGTGTTGAAACGTGAAAAGGCTTTCCTCAAAGGTGCAACTCTTTGGAGGTACACGTTTCACCAAGATTGAAATAAAACTTCCAGGTGTTGAAACGTGAAAAAAATCCCTCCTCAGAGGTACGACTTTCTAAAAAAAAATCCTCATCAAGAGCATACTTTAACTTCCAAAGGAAGAGTAATTTACCTATTCTGGAAAATGATCTTCCTCAAAAAAAAAAGGGAGGCTAAAGTACCCTTTAGAGGTCCGCTTTACCACAAAGAGGAATTCACTTGGAAAAATATGTACTTAAGCGAAAGTGATTTCTTTGAAGGACAAAGTGTAAAAACTTATATGAAGGGAATTGCACTCTACGAAAAATTTCTTTAGGAATAAAATAATTATTCTTCAGCAAATAAGAGTGCAAATCCCCTCGAAGTATGAAACGTTACAGCAAACTTATGGTATGGTTGTTAACATGGTATAGTTACATACAAAATGGTATAACTACATCGGTAAGGTAATACTCAAACAACATACCATAAGCCCGTTGCAATATCATAAGTAAGCTTGTGCAGAATTGAATAATAAATGCATTCTTGAATTCCAACAAGAGTCTGTGCAAGTAAAAGATCATTTTATTCAAATGTATTGCAGATAAAGGTTTCAAAACAAAAAAAAAGCGAGGGCCGGTACCCGCACAATTATCGACCGGTACAAACAAAAGACAAGAAGCTAAAATCTTCACTTCTTTTTACCACCTTTGGACCCTTTGCCCGGTCGAATAATCAGCTTTTCAGGTCGATCGGTGGGCATAAGGGAAGAAGGAGAGGTAGGCGCAGTTGGTCCAACTTCTGGCTCTTCTTCGGTAGCAGTGATTATCTTCCCCCTCCTCTTTGATGTCCCACGCTTTTTTCTCCTTTTTGAGGAAGACTCACTCCCTGGAGTGACAAGTTTAGATAGTGCTATGTTGTCAGAAGGAGTCCGCTCTGGAGACATGTCACCTCCCTCAAGTCTGTCATCTTTCTGCTCTTGCGAAGCGATAGGATCATCCAAGTCATGAAGAGCCTCTATTTGCTCCTCCTGTGATCCAGGCTGCGATGCAGGAAGAGGAGCCACCTGAGGAGACGGAGGAGGGATAACCGGAGGAGGAGAGATCTGAGCGGTGCCTGATACTTTCTCTACAGGAGAAAAGAGGTTAAAGTCAGTAAAGAGAGGAGATGAAGGCTCATCAATAGAGTCAGTAAAGAGAGGAGATGAAGGTTCATCAGGGTTGAGAAAATAGTCAAGGAGCTCATTAAACCCATGTGAAATAAAGGAGCAATCCACCTGAGCGAGATTGATAGTGGCAAAATTTACAGTGGAATTACCTGCAGAAGTTGTCTTTATTACGTCAATTTCATAGTCCGGAGCTTCAGCACTCTCTTGCGATTCATCTGTGGCTTGAGTAATTTTGGCCCCGGTATCAGTTTGAGCAGGGATCGGTACATAAGAGCTAGAACCAATAATGCCAGCATCGGCCGAAGTTGGAGGAGGGACAGGAGCAGTCAAATTTGTTTCTTTTTCTTGATGCTCTTCCCTCATTACTTCAACCCGCGATCTGGCAAGTTGCTCCTTCCCTCTGGCAAGGGCTACGCGAGTCTCAAAGTCTAAGTAGTGCACCTCCAAATCCTCTTCGGTGTATCCGGCCCCTTTAAACATGTCTAGTGCAGCCTCCCATACTTCGGCCAGGGTAATCTCATACTTGGGGCCCAGGAATGCAAGACTGCCACGCCCTAATACACAATGCAAGTAGAAATCAAATAGTGTCGAGCCGATATCAGCTTTGGTGGCTTCATGGGCCTCTTCAGCTGCAATTCTACCCGCAACAGCCTCATCTCGCTCTCTCTCGACTTTGGATAGCTGGGCTTTCAATCTTTCAATCTCTGCAGCCTGAAGGCCAACTTGTCCTCGTAACTGAGTAATATCGGTGCGGTTGCCCTCCATAATCTGCTCCAACCCATTAGCCTTGGCCTCAGCATCCCTTTGCGCGGCGTGAGCATCCCGCACCTGTTGAAGAAGCACACTTTCCCTTTGAGAATAAGAAGTGGAAGAAGTAGCAAGCTCCTCTTTAAGTTTCCCAACTTCCGCCTCAAGTTTCTCATTATAATCAGCAATACTCCTCATTTCCGCATTATGCTGTTTAACGATCTTTTGCCATTCAGTTTTGTCATTCTCCATGGTAAGCATAGCTTCGAGATTGGCCCTATTCACCCTTTGGAGCTCATCAACGAGTTTCTGCCAAGATGACATCCTCTCAATATCAGTTCTGACTGCATCAAGGTTCCGTAACATAGCACTTTTATCTATGGGAACCAGATCGAGGTCAAAACGAACTCCTTTTAAACACCAATTAGGAAATCGGCTTTGAAGAGTGGCTGGACCTGGTCCAACTTGGTAAGATGGCCTATTGATGATTGCTTGGATGTCACTAGGGGAAGGGGCAGGAGATTGAAAAGAAGTAGGAGCAGTGGTCTTCTGTGAAGGCGCAGGCATTGGCTCCTCAATAACTTTGGGCCGTTTGCTCGAGTCATCAGTTACATGACTCTTCCCTCTTTCATCATGTGATTTGCGTTTAAGGGAGTCGCTCTCTCTATGGGAAGAATCATGTCGACTATCTGATCTTCCAAAGCGTTCCTCATAATCACGTCTTTCCCGAGCTTTCCGGGCAGCCCTTTCTTCATCGGTCTCTCTATGAACAGGAGGATAGGACTGATAGCTATACTGGCTGCGTTTCCCATATCGCTGAAAGTCATTATAGTATGAGCTGCCTCGCCTCATTGAAGAACCTAAAATAAAGAAGAAGAAGAAACAAAACTTGAGAATCTTTCAAGTATTTTAAAAGAAAAAAAGAAGGAAGGCATGATCGTGGAGAAGTTAAGGGAATTCTAAGTGTGTGTGATGTGCAAACTACGCGCATCAAACTACGAACCACTCTTTAATGTGGAAGTAGTTGTGGGCGTAGTAGTTGGCGTCAACTCTTGAGTCGACAAAGGCTGTCGCAAAACAGAAGTAGCCTCGACCACTGAAGAAGAGATCCTGGTAGTGGTAGGATCGTCTTTAAAGATTTCTTGTGAAGTAGCGAAGAGGTCACTCAGCCCTTCAAAAGTGTCGTCCCTGCTCTGCTTAACAGGACTGGATTTCTAAGCTCCCTCACTGAATTCTTGCGAATGGTGAGAAGATCCCTGAGGCTCTTCTTCCTCGATAACCGGGGCAAGTTTGTCGGATGGCCCCGCGACTCCAACAGAAGTGGAGCACTTCACTAGCAAAGACTCAGGAGTCTTTATTGGAGAGTCGGGGACTTCCGTTGGAACCTCATGAGAATGCGTAGAACGAGAAGCATGTAGAAGCCTATGTTGATGTAAAAATTCATCCCTCAACAGAAATTTTATGCTCCTCTCTTCTGTGGCTACGGCACTCAACCTCTCAAAAACTTGCTTGTGAAGTGGATCTCTAGAAGGGAGAGGAAGTGCTGAAAAGAGCAAAGAATGAAATTAGCAACTGGAAATTCGGGTCTCGAAAAGGTTTCAAAACGGAATAAATAGAAACACTAATCTTACTTCCTACTCTCCAGGTGGCATAAAACCCTGGGGGACAACGAGCAAAGAAAAACTGGTTCAAAAATCCATGAACACTTTCAGTAAGATCGGAAATGAGCTTGCGGTTTCTAGCACTTCTCACAATAATGAGGGAAGGATGATCTTTACTCTTTGCAAACGAGCACAGATAACGAATTTCTTCAAAACTCGGTAGGCGATCAAGAGTTCTTCTAAACAATACACACAACCCCATCAAGATGGCATAGCCATTAGGATGAAGTTGGAATGGAGAGATTGTCAACCGAAGAAGAAGAGTTCGAAAGAAGTCATTAAAAGGAGGAATCGCCCCACTTAAGCACATCTGGCGGTTGACTGCAATGAAACCATGGGGAGGATTGTCAGCAGTATCACTTGGCCCAGGGAATAGGACATCACTTTCAGCAAAGCCAAACTGAGTGCGCAGTTGAATAAACGTTCTCGAAGACAGAATAGTCGAGGTTCTTTCCGGAGGATTCTCTATGGGAACAGCTATCGGGAAAGTTTCTTCTTCTTGAATTACCACTTCTTCTTCTCGGTGGGAAGTCATTCTACATAAACAACTGGGTATTCAAACATGAAGGTGCACGTTTCCTAAAGTGTGTGAAGTGTTGTGTAAAATCAATCAAGCAGTAAACAGATGTAATTGGAATAAAAACTAGCAAGCATTTGTCAGTTATAAAGTCTAAGGTTCATTGTTTTAATATTTAAGTGTAATGTTGGTGCAAGCAAATCAGTTCAAATTAGCGATGCTTTGCATTAATACTCCACTTTAGTCGATTGATTCACAGCATTTCATACAGTGTATTTAAATTGATTACTTTTTGTCGACTAATCTGTCATTTGATGTGGGCAGTCAATGGCAATATTTTCGCCTTGGTTTTCTCTGTTTGTTATTTTCAGCAGGTTAGCAGCTTATAAGTTAATGCGATCTGTGAAATAATACAATGAGATCCAAGCAAATTTAAAGTTGGGGCAGTTCAAAATTTAGGCAACTTAGTTTGGCAGTTCAAGTCAGAAACTCAAAGTGGATCTATGCTCTCAAAGTGAATCTATGCTCTTAAAACTCGGCTACGATTCAAAAAGGGGTGTGAAATTCCCCTAAGGGTCAACTCGGCTGCGGTTTAAAGGTTGGATCAGCAGAAGTTGGCAATTTTCTCCCAAGGGTTAACTCGGCCACGACTTAGAGTTTAGACCACCTCACTTAAGGGCCAGGTCGGCCAAAGGCTAGTTCACCCAACTTCACTGACTCGTTCCCGAATCAACATCCCACGGCCATCAACCCGCTAACCCAATAACTGTTCCATCAACCACAGCCTTCATTTTATTCAAGCTATCGGATCGTCCCATCAATTAGTTCGAAACTGCCGCAAATTCAACGCCTTGCAACCCTAGCACGAATCAAATTCAACTAGCCTGAATCATCTTCATCATCGGTCAGTTAAAATCGAACCAAGCAACATAAACTCCATCAGCCATGGGTGCAATGGAATTCATGATGAAGCATTATGCGAAATGGTGATTTAAGTGTGAGTGATGGGGTTCGTGGACCAGCAATAACCTATGATTGAAGAAAATTCACTTACGTAACAATTATCGGTGGTTGATGGAGCAAAATCGCCTTTTTTGAAGCTTGGAGAAATTTTTAATGGCGGGATCGAGAGAGCAGGTAATGAGAAAGAAGAAGGGGTTGTGATTTATACCTTGCAGAGAAGGGATCTGGAGCAGCGCATGCGACTTAACTATTAGCTCGCGTACGACCTACCGACCTAAGAAGGGACGGGTTAAGGGCTATCGAAGCACACAACCTAACCAGTAGGCGTATACTTCGAGGGGCAATTGTTAACTCCGCCTCGGTTTAGACTCTGCGACTCAAAAGGGTGCCGACCTAAAGCTCAACAGGGGTGCCGACCTAAGGCTCAACAGGGGGTGCCGACCTAAGGCTCAACAGGGGGTGCCGACCTAAGGCTCAACAGGGGGCGCCGACCTAAGGCTTAACAGGGGGTGCCGACCTAAGGCTCAACAGGGGTGCTGACCTAAGGCCTAAGGGTTATGCCGACCTAAACCTTCAACGAGTATGCCGACCTAACACTTCAACGAGTATGCCGACCTAACTGCCTTAAAAGGAATGCCGACCTAGAGCCGAAAAGGGATACCAACTTAAGACTTAAAGGACGCCGACCCAAGGTAGCTACCGACCTAAGTCGCGACCGACCTATGACCAATGTTAAGTCGGTCACGGCCTAAGCAGAGGAAGGTAAGTTCAATGCAGCTACTTGGAACAGTGGTCACTTAGCTCGTTCACGATCCAGGACTTACCAGTTGGACCGTGACTTGCGACTTACCATATTACTAAGAAGAGGTGGTGTTGACTCGGAGGCGACCTAGGACCTTAGACCGGTCACGACTCATCTTAAGCCGGCTACGACTTAACTTAAGTCGGCCACGGTTTAGGACTTGGCAAAAATTTCAGACAAGAACTCTCTATAAATAGGCGACCACCTCCAACATTCAAAGGACTTTTGGCTCATTCTCTTCATACGCCGTTACTCTGCTGCATTGGGAACTCCATCAACACTTAGAGCTTTCGAGATTAGAAGAAGACTTCAAAGAGCTACATGAAGAAATCACACATCTTCGACTTGAGTTTAAGGACTTTAATCAACATCGAAGCTTAAGCTACTTGTACCAAATCACTTATAACTTGAAGTGTATTGTACTTGAGAAGAGTTGTATCAGCTTGTAACGAGATTATTAATAAAAGTACTTAAAGTGGACGTAGGCTATACCCTTAAGCCGAACCACTATAAAATTGTTGTTGTTTGTTGCTTTTCTGCCATAATCTTCTTATAATCTGTTCCCAAATTATCGGGTGGTGCTTTCACGACTATAACTCATACGCTGGGGTGTTAGCGTTCAAATTTAAGCGTTAACAGTAAGCGGATGTTATTTATTAAAAACATATACCGCGAATATTTCATAAACAGTGAAATTGGTATTATATATAATATCAATATATATATATTGGCATATGTATATATTGCAGTTGTTGATTCCCCGCATTTTTTAGCGGATGAGACCCTATTGCGCCGTTATTAAGCGGATAATATTTAATAAAAACATATACCGCGATAATTTCGTACTGGAACGAAATTGGTATTGTGCTAATGTTTGTGGATGCAGGAAAACAGGTTGGAGGGATCCAACTGGATTCCTCAACAGTTTTTATTTGATTTCAGATATTTTGATATTTGATGGATTATCATATACGATATATGATGTCGTTGTCGTCGTGATTGACTATTTGGTGTGTAGCATCATTGGACCCAAATTTTGGGATTTTAAAAGGTTTTTAAAGTGATCTTTGAAAATATTAAGTATTTTTGGAAATTGATTTATTTTAAATAAATAACGTTATAATTTTTAATGTTATAAAAATTATGGTTTTTGAGAAATATAGTTAAAAGATGATTTTTGAAAATATAGGATTTATAAAATTTGATTATTTTATAAATCAAAGGGATGAAATTATAAAGGAGTTTAAAGATGTTTTAAAGAATAATATAAATTGAGATTTATAAAAGATTTATAAATTGATATTTGTAAATTAAAAACATTTGGATTATAAAAACGAGTTTTTATAAGTGTTAGAATGAATTATGAATGGATTTCACAAATGAATGAAATTTATAGAATCATAAACTGTGAAGTTATAAATGAAATTTATAAATAGTAAGATTTATAAATTTTGTGAAGTTATTAAAGAATATATTTGGATAAATAAGTGAATCTTATAAGTTATAAGATTTATAATTATGAAGTTCAAAGGAACGATTTTTGCAAAAAAATAGATTATAAGTGTTTAACTTATAATATGAACCTTTAGTTTATAATCAAGTTATAAATCGAATAAGTTAATAAAGGAGATGTATAAAAAAGGAAGTTTTTATAGAATAAATAGAAATGGAATTTATAAACGTTGTTTTATAAATCCGCAAACGACTTATTTTGATAAAAAAATTGTTATAACTTATTTATGGAGTTATATTCACGTTTTTAGACAGTGAATAATCCTTTAAAATAAAATGAATAGAAAGGATGAAATTTGTTAACGTAGTATATTCATGTTTTTGAATAGTGAATAACATGTTAAAGAAAATGTTTTGGATGTGATGTTTTAAATAGAATTAAAATGATCTAAAGATGTTTTTAAATCTGTTGAGATTCGAAACCATAGATTTCAACATTTATTGTTGAAATAAACGTTTTCGAGAAATAAAAGGAAATGGTAGATTATAACACTGTTGTTATAATAGATGATTTCCGAAAGGAAAGGCTTTGTATAGTATTGGGATTTATATATCTATTTTAATTTCGAATCCCTATACTAGTGATTTTGGGACGTTGTAACGATGTTTTACGCAACATTCGTTTTGACCCAAATAAATATGTTAAAGAAAATGTTTTCCTTAATAGAATGAAATATATACTAAATTTCGATTTAAGTATATTGAATATTTTCCAAGTGCTGAAAATAAAAGAAATTTGTGAATTACTTATTAAATAAGTATGGAAATGTTTTCCAATACGAAGTGAATATTTAGAATTTATCTTTTTGAAGATAAATGGAAAATGAATATTAGAAATCAAATTGAAACGTATATTCACAGATATTTTGAGAATTATAAATTCACTATGGAATTTATAAAAGAAAGTGGAACTGGTATGAAAATAAATATTGATTTATTTTTGAGGTGTTGAAATTATATATCTTGTAAAGATATTTTGGAAAATAAATAATTTGGAAAATTATTTGGAATCTGGTGATGTGTGCATATCCATTGATAGTTCAATAGCTGACTATCAATATTTCCCTTTGAATGGGTATTTGATGTGATTTGTTTGAATTTGAATGCCACACTTATTTTTGAATAAGCGCTCACTATTCGGGTTAACCGGGAAAGGACCATGGGGTCGTATAACCCATTCTGAATATGTGATACGTCGTTGTGAATTGCATTTGAAGATCGGTGTTGAAGACCGGATATTTGCGAGAGCGATAGGATGACCTGTCGATTGACTCTGCACCGAGTTGCTCCGGTATAGAGTTCTCCATATGTGATGGGGAATCCGATCAGGATTGTGGATATCCGGATTGCAAGGACTTCTTTGTAAGTGCCTTCGGTTCTGTTCGAGCCCGGAACAGACTTGTATGGATTGTATGTTTAACATCACAATTTGAGATATAAAGCCGATTTCTTTCAAATATATTTCTGTTGGTGGCGGAGAATTTATTCTTTTAGCTTAACACCCTTCTCTGAGACGTACGAGCTCAGAGGTTATATAGTTGAACTTATCAGCAATATATTCCCAATTTTGGTAATGTGACATGCTGAGTGTTGCTGTGAAATGATCTTTGTGTTGATTATTTGTGATAGGATCATTTATTTGATCGTCTATCTTGGTGATCATTTCTATGATCATTTGTTGACCCAAAGCATGGCTTTTGTATAAAGTATGTTTTTGTGGACGTGACTTCGTCGAGCCTCACACCCCGGAAATGGTCAAAACAGGAAAGATGCGGCAAGGTTATGAGGGGTAGCGCCCTTTAGGATATGTGCATTTCCTTCTGGAAAAGGGTGGTATCATGGTATGGAGCCCAGATACTTACTCATGTTGAAACACTTTATTATTATGATTGTGTGAATTGATTAGAGAGCTCTCGGATAAAGGTCCTAAAGGACCGGGGGATGGCATATTCGGTCAGTTGTTACTCAGTTAGCAGTAACCCGGCCTTGTGTTGGTAGAGATCCGGTTTGGTTCTCGGGGATGTCCTTCCAGAGGCATTCTCATGTGGCAATGGGAAGTTCCTTGGCCTGACCATTTGTTGGAAATCCAAAGAAACAATACAAAACTTGCACGGTTTTAGTTGTAGGACCTATCATTCACTTATGGTGTCGCAACACTGTTTGGATGGTAGCTATAGTAGGCATAAATGCGAAATGCCTATGCTGGCTAAGATTTATATCTTTATTTTCGAAATAAATTTTTACTACACTATGCACTAGTAATAATATCAAATGTTATTTTAAATGCGTATCAAGCATCTTTGACTATCATAAGGAGAAATCTCCTCCGATTCTGCGTTTGCATGTGTGTGTGTGCGGGAGGCCTTATGGTAGTCTCATTTTTAAAAGCATTGCGAATTGAGTTTAAAAATATTCCTCTATTTTGATTTAAAGTTAAATAAACTATTTTGAGTTCTCACACCAGTCACATGACTGACTCGGAGTTTATTGTTTTCCTTCCTAAACTCTGGGTGCCCACCAATTTCCACACGGGCAGTCAAGAGTTAGGTTTATCAGGATATTCTGGATATTCAGGAGTTGCTGGAGGCAAGCTGGATGGCATGGCGTATTACTAGTATATAGTATTACTTTTCCGCTGTTTGATGTTGTTGTTGTACACTCTGATGATATGATGTAATGAAATGTGTTGTAATGTAATAACTGATATAGTTCTTTGTTTAAAGATTATTCATTTATTATTATATGTTGTTCCGCTGCGAATTGTGAGATTCTGATGTTGTTCTGTTGTTTTCTTTCTGTTCTGTTTTTCTTTCTCTACTTTCTATCTTTCCTTTCTTCTTCTGCTTCTTTCTTCTTCTTAAACCATAACATTTCGGGTTTCCGGCCTTCGATTTCTCGGCAGTCGATAAAGTGAGTATCGATGTTGAATTTTCGAAAGTCGAAAATTTTCGGGACGTTACAGGATTGCTTTTCCAATATGAAATGGAGTGTTTTAAGAATTTATCTTTTTGAAGATAAATTGGAATTGAATATTTGAAATCTATTGAAAACTGTAGATAAATAGATATTTTGAAATATAAATTCACTATGGAATTTATAAATGGAAAGGGAATTTGTTTTCAAAATAAATATTGATTTATTTTTGAAGTATGGAAATTATATATCTTGTAAAGATATTTTGGGAAATTAAATAATTTGGAAAATTATTTAGAATCTGATGATGTTGCGCATCTTTATTGATAGTTAAATAACCGACTATCAATATTTACCTTTAAATAGGTATTTGTTGTGATTGCTTGAATTTGAATGCCACACTTATTTTTAAATAAGCGCTCACTATTCGGGTTAAGCGGGAAAGGACCATGGGGTCGTATAACCCATTCCGAATAGTGATACGTCGTTATGAATTGCAATTGAAGACCGGTGTTGAAGACCGGATATTTGTGAAAACGGATGGATTACCGTCGAGTTACTCTGCATCGGCTGATCTCCGGTACAGAGGTTTTATCACCCTTGGTGACGGGAAGTCCGGACGTGATTAATGAATATCCGGATTGCAAGGACTTCTTTGGAAGTGCCTTCGGTTCTGTTCGATCCCGGAACAGACTTGTATGGATTGTATGTCTGTCATTACAAGTTGAGATATAAAGCTGATTTCTTTCAAATATATTTCTGTTGGTGGCGGAGAATTTATTCTTTTAGCTTAACACCCTTCTCTGAGACGTACGAGCTCAGAGGTGATATAGTTGAAGGTCATTAGTGATATACTCCCAATTTGGTAGTGTGATATACTAAGTGTTGCTGTGAAATGATCGTTGAATGATCATTTGTGATAAGATCATTCGTTTGATCGTCTATCTTGATGATCATTGCTTTGATCATTTGTTGACCCAAAGCACTGCTTTTGTAAAGCGTGGCTTTGTGGACGAGACTTCATCGAGCCTCACACCCCAGAAATGGTCAAAACAGGAAAGATGCAGCAAGGTTATTATGGGGTCGCACCACTTTAGTGTATGTCATTCCTTCTGGATAGAGGTGGTATCATGGTATGGAGCCCAGATACTTAATCTATGTGGTTACTGCAAATTTATTACTTTGTGGTTGTTGGAAATCGGGGATCCTCGGATAGATCGGTTACGATCGGGGAATGACATATTCGTGTCAGTTGTTACCCAGTTAGGGGTAACCCAGCCTTGTGTTGGCAGAGATCCGGTTAGGTTCTTGGGACGTCATTCCATAGGCGTTTCCATGTGGCAATGGGAAGTTCCTTGGCCTGACCATTTGTTGGAAATCCAAAGAAACAATACGAGCCTTGTACGGTTTTAGTTGTAGAACCTGCCATTTAATATGGTAGCTATAGTAGGCATAATATAATGGTACCTATGCTGGCTAAGATTTATATTCTACTTTCAAAATTGTTTTCTACACTATGCACTAGTAATAATATCAAAAATGATTTGATTTTGCGTAGTAAGCATCTTTGACTATCATAAGGAGAAACCTCCTCCAAGTCTGCGTTTGCATTGTGTGTGTGGCGGCAGACCTTATGGTAGTTTCATTTTCAAAAAGCATTGCGAATTTATTTAAAAATTATCCTATTCCTTGTTTTAAAGATAAATAACTGTTTTTAGTTCTCACACCAGTCACATGACTGACCTGGAGTTTATTGTTCCCTTCCTAAACTCTGGGTGCCCACCAATTTCCACACGGGCAGTCTAGAGTTAGGTTATCGGGTCATTCTGGATTCAGGTTTTGCTACAGATATCTGGAGGCGAGCTGGATGGCGTAGCATATTATATTGTATTGTATATAGTATTTCTTTTCCGCTGTTTGTTGTTGTAAACTCTGTTAATATGATGATGAAATGTAATATGATGTGATGTAATGTATAAAATATACAGTTCTTTTATTTTAATGAATATTCATTTATCTATTATATGTTGTTCCGCTGCGATTGTGAGATTCTGATATTGTTTCTGTTGCTGTTCTGTTTTCTTCTTCTCTCTTTTTCTCTCTCCTTTTTCCTCTTTTTTCTTCTTAAAAACCATAAAGGTTCGGTTTTTCGGCAACGAAAAATCGCGGCCTTTACAGTATTGTAATAACAGATACGGTTCTTTGTTTTAAAGATATTCGTTTATCTATTATATATTGTTCTGTTGTGAAATGTGAGATTCTGTTGTTGTTTGTGTTTTCTTCTTCTCTCTTCTTCTTAAACCCTAACGGTTCGGTTTTTCTGGCATTCGACTATTCGGCATTTGATACAGTGGACGTATCATTGTCGATTTTCGGGCGTCGACAAATTGGGTGGTTACATGGAGCCCAGATATTTAACATATGTGGTTGCTGCAAACTTATTGCTTTGTGGTTGTTGGTGTTGAGATCTCTCGGATAAAGGTTGGTAACGACCGAGGATGGCATACTTGTAGGTGTTACTTCCGGGCAGGGGTAACCCGGCCTTGTGTTGGTAGAGAGCAGGTTAAGTTCTCGGGGGCGTCCCACCACAGGCGTTCCATTCGATGTAGGAAGTTCCTTTGCCTGACCATTATTGGAAATCCAACCATCCAATACGCGCCTTGTACGGTTTTAGTTGTATAACCTGCCATTTACATATGGTGGTCACCACTGTTTAGATGGTAGCTATAGTAGGCATACAATAATGGTTGTATGCTGGCTAAGATTATTATTATACTTTCGAAAAATTTTTTGCACTATGCACTAATAATAATATCAAAAGGTTTTCGCGTATCAAGCGTGTTTTACTATTATAAGGAGAAATCTCCTCCAATTGTGCGTTTGCATTGTGTGTGTCGCGGGAGGCCTTATGTTAGTTTCATTTTCCAAAAAGCATTGCGGATTTCTTTTAAATTCTTTTGTTTTGCTTTTGATAAAGATAATCTGTTTTTGTTTGCTCATACCAGTCCCATGACTGACCTGGAGTTTATTGTACCATTTCTAAACTCTGGGTGCCCACAATTTTCCACACGCGCAGTCTAGAGTTGGGATTTTCAGATAATCAAATAGTATGTGTAGATTCGATAGCATTCAATCTTTGGATATTGGCAATCACATTTGGATCGAGTTGATTCACTACAACATTGATGGTGGTTCTGTAACGACCCGCTATTTTGGACCATTCAAATCGACAATAAAACCGTACATGTCCGACTTGAATAATTCAAAATACTGAATTGTTAATAAAATTTGGCAAAACTTAAAATATACAGTAAATAAATCAACCATAGATCACTTACACAGAGTAATACAATGCAGCGGAATAGATAAAGAATAGTAGTTCATGAAGCTACTATATACCTCAGAGTTAGAAATAAAATACAACCGAATAGTTCAAATGCCATGAAGTCTCCAATGAAACAGATGGCTTCTCTGAACCAATCAACTGGATGACTGAAGGGATAGATAGCTGGATCTTCAAGCAAAGCTCCAACTTCGAAGATGAGTCTCAAATGTTGTATCTCTCAGTCTGACCCGAGCGTAAAGCAAAACACAAAACACTCGAGCCAGGATGAACATTCTAATATCTATAAATCTAACTCAAGTGAAATATCAACTGAAATATAATTAACTTAGAGGATGTTTGGGATAACCATCCTCTAAGGGTCCATGGAACTATTTAAAAGATAGAAATATACACTATAACACCGTAGTCTTTTCAACTTAATTTATACTTCAAAACAAAATATCATTTTCACTTCAAATATCTCTATACTTCCCAAATAGTATTTTTATATATTAAATAATTTGTACAGTAAAGAAATTTCAATTCCCTCAATTTAACAAATCGTTTAACATCAACCTGACCACCGCATTTAAATCTATTTCAATCTCAATTTATTAATTTAAATTCAACTCAATTTCTAAAATAACCACTTCAATTTTATCGATCTCAAATTCGGATTTGAAATCACAAAATACCCTTTATGTTCAATATATTTCAAAACTTTAAGTATTCAACGTTTCAACTAACTTTTTAATCAATTTAGTTTCTAAATACTAAATTCAACTATACTGATTTCAAATACATATCCGAATCTCAAAATATACCATTTAAATCCCAATATAGTTCAAAGCTTTAATGTTTAATTAAATGTTCAATTTAATAGTTCCATATAGATCTCGATTTAACCTCATTATTATCTAGTCTTAAATAATCCCTCATTAGATACAATATCATTTAAGTAACCTTAAATTACATTTTACTCAATATTTTCTTTAATTTATTTAAACGTGAAATATTCATTAAATCGCTTAAATAAAAATCCAGTTAAAAAATCATACCCTTAAATTTCCCATTCAAAAATTTCAAATTGATTTAATTGAATAAATCCTTATTTAAATACCATTTAGATAAACCCACATTTATCTCCCAATCTTAGTAAATTGCAGAATACTTTTGGAATAAATTTACATAAATATTTAGCATAATTTATGTATTAAATCAAATTTTGACTAAATTAAATATTATTAAATCTATATATCATTACCCTTTATATATAAAAAAATTTAAGGATTAACATTTAATAAGACCATATATTTCTTTCCAAAACAATGAATTAAATTTCAAAATATTTATATATATGGACCAACGATGTCTGTATATATTTCTTATCATATGGTCAAGTGTTACGGATATTTATCATTTCAATCCGTACACTAAATGTATACGGGTGGATAGCATTTCAACCCGTAGTCCCAATTCAATTAAATGAAAATCGCTTGGGTTTATCATTTCAACCCATAACGATTTTCTCCTATTCTAAAGTCTGTCCGGGTATGTATCATTTCAACCCATAGTGATTTCTATACTAACAGGGAACTTGCAGAGTGATAACAGATATGTAAATAATAATAACAACAGGAATATATCATCAAAATAAATATATAAACAATAGGATATGGTGTCATATCCCATAAGTGAATAGTTACAGATAATAGCATATATAACAATTTAAATAACTACAGCCTCATATTTCAATTGTCGTCTCAATTGAAATCAAATTTAGTAAATAAAAGAATTTTAATCGTGAGTGATTTCTCACCTTTCGAGGCTAGAGATATATGATGATGAAATGAGCTACGAAATCCAAAGCAACGCTGGATGGACAAGATTTGATGCAGAAAATAGGCACGACAGACAAGGCTGATAATGGGAAATCGATGAGAATGAATCGAATCAATTTTGATATTACAGAAAAAATATAAATTATTATGATATTAATTCTCCCAAAACCAATTTTCAAATTAAAAATGTATATTTAAAATCTATATATACCTATATGTAATTTAAACATAATTCGTCCAAAAAACCATTGTATTATATTTTATAGTCAATAATTATTATAAATACAATATAACCACTTATTGTAATATATATTACTAAAAAAAAACCCATGAAAGCAACCATATATGTTCATAATAAAAATGTATATATAGAAATTCCAAATGCATAGCCTATATTCGGTTATATATATATATATATATATTACGTAAGTCTGAAACAAACACCTAAACGCATATATATGTCTCGAGATTTATAAACAACAAAATACTTATAATGACACATGCACTCATATACTTATATAGACTGTGAACGAGTATACATACTATGCCGTATAAAATCCAACACTAAAAAAAGTAAACTCACACGGAAAACATTTTAGTCAATTATTAAATATATATATTAACTAGCGTATAAAACTAACGTATCCTGTAACTTTATAATATATAAGCTATATCAGATATTAAACTATCATTATATCAGATATATAAATAGTTAAACATTTTATACAAAACTATCATAACTTTATTAAATTAAACATACATTACACACTTACACAAATAGACCGTAAACTATAAAACTTCACCCATTTTAAAGTGGTAACAATACGCTTGCTAAAAATATAACCCACATAGCTCCTACTTCCCTATAAAACTATATAAATATTTGTAAGCTAACCATTAATATAGTCTAATTCACAATATGCATACCTTTATAACTTTAAATCAAATGTGTATATATATACTTATAACCAGTTATTCACAAAATACATAGCTTTAAACATATCATATATTTAAATACATATACAATTGACTGATAAGATGAGTATGCTTTACGTTTTATATATGTACTAACTTTTTATATAATATTTATTTATACACTTATCAAATTTTATAACATGCGAACAAAATTTTATATTATATAGAATCTGAAAACTGCAAACATTTCATACTTGAAACCATACTATATTTATAAGATGTATATATGATATCTTAAATCAAAAAAAAAAAAACTTACTTTGCTATAATACATACAATATTAGTGCATAGATATACATTACTGACATATATTAAACTATATATTAACTAATATATAACCTTCAAACTTTTAAAATTGAATACCAACGTGACACATAAAGTATAAAACAATCAAGTTATCAAATCTCTATACATAGTATAATATCATACACACTATGAACGAAAAAAAGAAAAAAGAAAAAAAAAAAAGAATACTGTTATGAACTCATATATATAATACCATATGATACATAACTAACATGAATTTAAAATCATGTAGGACAGATCACATATTCCAAATACAGACTTATAGAAAATATACAATAACACATATATATTATAAATATATGCTAACCCATTACTCAAAGATAACGTGTGGCATGATTGTTGATGGTGAAGGCTCTGAGGATGGCTGAGCATGCAGGCGATGACAACACGTGTAGAGAGATATGTGCATGAGAGGAGGAGAGAAAAACGCGGAGGGAGAGGGATGAGTTGGATGTGGTGGGTGACGAAGCGATGGGAGGTGGAAGCACGGTAAAAGAAGGGAGAAAATAGGTGGATCTGTAGAAAGAAAAATGGAAGAAGGAGGAGGAAGAAAACTTAAAATGAGGAATGACATTGGAAGTGACAGCAGTTTGCAATATGAAAGAAACGAAGTCAAACAAGGTTATAAAGGCAAAATAAATAAAGAAAAGAACCGTTGCATACGAAACGTATACAATAAATATGAATTGATTTGAATAGTAATGGTCAAATTCAGCTGAAAAGATTAAAGCGAATAAATACGTAGCATTGGTTATGGTAAAGTAACGCACAAAATTAGGGGAATAACAAAGGAAAGGACTGGTCAAAATAAATGAATGTAAACGTGCAACGAATATAAAAAAAATCTATATAATTGAACCGATGGAAACGAAGGAAGCAAATAAAAGAAAGGGAACGAAGGAAAAAAAAATGAGTTGTGGCCCGAGCATAAATAAAGGTGGTAACGTATGAGAGGAATGAGAAAAACAAACGGGCACAATTTGAAATCAATGCAATAAAACGGCCAAAAGCTGATTTTTAGGAAAATTATTAAAGAAATATTCCTTGGGCTGCGCGTTTGAGATCCGAAAAGGCATGAAAATCAAAAAGTTATAATTTAGATTGGAATGAAAACGTACAGGAAATAATAAAGGAAAAAAAATAAATGCGAAATAATCATATAGCATTTATTACGTTTCAAACCTTTGACATGGCATGGGATGGAAACAGCTGTACGCTAATTGAGAAGCTATTAAAGCAATTTATTATTAGTGGCATGTTATATGTTTTTATATTTATTTATTTCCTAGATCTCAATTCATATCTGATTATACTATGCAGATTTATCTTTATTATTAAACGTTCAAAAAGAATAAAACGTACACAATTCATTTGTTTTGATTTTCAAAACGATAGTAACGGCTGAAATTTAGCTGAAAATTATTCCCGCTTTGAATGCATGCCATAATTTAAGCAAGAGACCCTGATTCCTAAATTTATTAGCAGCTAGGAATGGAAATTGCACGTGAATTCCAAATTTTTATTAAAGCAATTAATACTTGATTTAACAGTAATACTTGAAATGCAAATGAAACGTATAGAAATGAATGCGCAACAAATAAACCAAACAAGGTAATGGTCCATTCCCTTGATTTGGGGAAAAATAAATGTTTTCTGCAGTTTCATTCGAAAGAAGGAAAAACGTAAACAGGTTTCAATTTGGTGCAGGTCACAGCAAATATATATTATTTTTGTTGCTGAGAAGAAGAAAGGATTGAAACGTCTCAATAAAGAAACACGCGAATTAATGGGAACAGTAACAATCAACCCCTAAATTATGGAATAATAGAGGCAACGGCTATAAAAGCAGTAATTAAAATATGGCAAGTTATCTACAAAATAGAGGGGAAAATAAAATTTTCAGAGGAAAGTTTGAACAGAAATAAAGAATATGGACCACGTTATACATGTAAAATTAAATGAGATGATAATAGGCAGAAGTGAAGTTGGTTTTCGGAGAAAAATGTACAAATATATTTATTGCCTCAAACGTAAAACGCGAAATGACAATGGATAGAGAAAGAAATGAATCACTGAATAATGAATTGAAATGATGGGTTTTGTAACAGCTTTGCATTGATTGAGAAGTTATTAACTGATTTGAATGAGGTAGAATTTCTAAATAAATAAACCTCCATAAAATAAATTGAAAATCTATCATCTGCTACGTACAATTGAATGTAATCCAAATAATTTTTTGTTTTTTATATCAAAATATTATTTTTGAAGTTCTCAAAATTTTAATTAAATACGTAAAAAAACATTAAAAATTATTAAAATTTTACGGGTCGTTACACTCTCCCCCACTCAAAACTTTTCGTCCCCGAAAAGGAAGGAGGTAGGAGGATTGTACAACCAGAAATAATAGTAGATTGGAAGTCAAAATTAAACCAATACTTTGAAACTAAATAAATTTTGCTTGAAATTTGAAAACTTCATTTGGAATACGATTATCTTTGATACTTTAAAAATTTTCAAAACTCCTTGATAACAATTATTTACACTATTACTTCTATTTACAAAGACTATTGAAAATATTAAATCCAAAATTTATGAAATTTTTTAATTTATCTCAAGATACCTTTTAAATATTATCAATAAATTAATAATCATTTTCTTTAAAGATGTTTTATTTAATTTATAACTTCAAAAATATTTATAACACTAAAATTTTATATAAAACAATGTAGTATACAAATAAGCAATATTTAAAAGATTTATTCAGAAAGGAAAGGAAGGTAGATTCCGAAAACGGAATATAGGTGAAAAATGAAGCTGAGCAGATGAGGTAGATTCAAAAGAATAGAATCGGGCACGAATAATTTATTTCAAACCATAAGAATTTAAATTTCAAATATTAATAAAAAAATTCTTTGTTGAAAATACTTTTATAATAAAATGCCTTTATAAATAAAATACTTTTATATCAAAACCAATTTTTCTTTCGAAAATACTTTTATAACTCAATGTTTTAACAAGTTTATCCTCGTTCTTGCAGACTCTAGCCATGCGTTGATCAGGCGCAAAGCTAGAATTCTTCAAGTACTTAGTAGACTTGTTTCAACACCCAGTGAAAATACTTGAAAACCTTTAAAAAAACAGATATGGAAAGTACAATCCAAACAAAACAACCAAACCAAAACCTTTGTCCGATCATGGTTCGCAGATACACAATGGTTACGCCTGGGTCCCCTAGGAAACAATCCATATCCGTAAGCTTTCTTAGCCCTACGAGTTACGCCATGATGATTAGTAGAGTGCAGGATACACAATGGTTACGCCTGGATCCCCCAGGAAACAATCCGTACCCCCAGGCAAGACTCAGCCAGGCACTTGCGCTACTATTCGCGACCTACACAGATTGCAGGATACACAATGGTTACGCCTGGATCCCCCACGAAACAATCCGTACCCCTAGGCAAGACTCAGCCAGGCAATTGCGCTGTGCATTCACGAGAGAAAAAAAAATACCATGGGTTATGCCACGGTGGGAAACACTCGAGTATTACATCCGGAAAACCAAAATCAGAGAGAATACTATCGATAGAATGAATCCACGCTGTGGCCACAAAGAGGATATCAAGCAGAAGGCACTTTCCATATCTTTACTTCGAAAATATATATCATATGGTACCTTTTCAAATCACTTTCAAATATCATACTTATATAAAGTCCATTATATATAGGATTCCCTTTTTTCCAAATCGAATACTTTCCAAATCAATAGTAGATCAAATCATACTTATATAGACTTCGATTATATAAAATCTCTTTCCAAATTGAGTACCTTTCAAATCAATAGATTTCAAATCAACTTCATACTTATACAATCCATTTTATATAAGTTCGACCACTCCCAAATCAAGTGCTTAGTAATCTAAGGTTCTCAATTCAAATTATTTCAATATCAATTCAGTTTCAAAATCATATATGATTTCACCAAATTTTCTTCCAAATTAAATGTCTGAATTTCAAAGTTCCCAAAATAATAGGTTTAGAAAATTATCCTAGTTTCCAAATTAAAATAATTCAAGTCAAACAAATTCATTTCCAAAATCACCATATAAGTACTGGTTTTTTTTTTTTTCCAAAACCAAATATTTTTCTCAAAATCAATTATATTCAAAATGGTTTCCAAATTTATAATTATCCCTTTAAAACCTTTAAACTATTTACTTCTATTTGAAATATCCAATTTACCTTTTTGAAAACCGTTATTTAAAACTAAAATTCTTTCAAAACATTTAAAAACTAAATTCCATATTAGTATAATTAAAATAGCCATATTCTCTTACTTAATAAAAGGTTTAACCTCATACAACAAAACTTGCATACTTTATCAAATATTTTATACCTTTCGAAATATCTTAGTTTTTAAACCTTTAAACCTTGATTGGAAGTGCTCGAACCTTCAAAATAGTCGGTGAAAATCAATTTCAAATCCAAGAGATGGAAATCAATTTTTATAAAGAGAGTTATTCTAAGTCAAATCGAAAACTCGAGGACTGAACACCGGTCTTACTTCATATTGTTTCAAATATATACATATATCTTTCGAAAATATCAAATTATACTTCGGAATTTGAAATCAAAAACGGTTTTACAAAATCACTCGCGTAGCGAAGCTATTAAAGTGGCCTCTCCCCCACTCTGAAACCCGAAAATCAATGTCGATGATGCGTGCACTCATCACCGAAATTATTCTCCAGCGACATAAGTGAGTTCTGGACTTCTATTTTCTTGAAAACTTCTTTGAAATTTCTTCAAAATTATTGGAATTCTTTTGAACTTATTTCAAACATTTCTTATTCGGAAAAATACCTTTAAATCGTATTATTTATATATATTTTCCAAAATCTTAAAACCAATTTAAAAATACCGGAATTCAATTCTCGAATTTCAAATTTAACCCTTCAGTTGTAAATCATTTTTATATAAATCAATTTCTTACAAGTTTTCAAATTTTCAAATCCTTTCAAAACTTTTATATAGAATAACATTTCTTATTTGTTTTATATATAGGTATATAATCCTTATCGAAAACATTTTCTCATTTATATATAGAATAAAATCATAGTTATCAAAATAATAATTTCGATATATAAAACAATTTCAAAATGCAAACATAACCGATTTTCAGAGGATAATTTTAAGAATGGATTTTAAACAAAGATAGAGATTTATTTAGAGGAACTCCAATCAATAGAATCCTGGTTCGAAGATAGACTCGATCGAAGATGAGATAATTAAATTACAAAATTGAAGATGGATATACTTCTATAAATCGTAGGCGACCTTAACCGGGTCAACCGTGACCTTAGGAATATAATCGATGTCGAATTCCAAAACAAATCGACATTCGATCGCCAGAGATAGAATTCAACATATCAAGATATAACAGCATCGTAAACCGAGGATACAGAAATCTTCGGTGAATCAATGCCAATTGAAAAGGAGTTTTCACCCCCTTTACAAATCATTCAGTGGAGTTATGGGATACTCCAGAATCAAACGAATATAAATAGGGAGAGACAGAATGAATTTCAGAACCGAGGGACATTCCAAAATTCAAAGGAAAACGAGTCAAAAAGGAAGAGATTCAACTCGAATGAAAGTGATTCTGTAAATAAATTTACCATATATGCTAAGTATTGCCTAGAGCCAAAGCTCTGATACCAACTGTAACGACCCGCTATTTTGGACCATTCAAATCGACAATAAAACCGTACATGTCCGACTTGAATAATTCAAAATATCGAATTGTTAATAAAATTTGGCAAAACTTAAAATATACAGTAAATAAATCAACCATAGAACACTTACACAGAGTAATACAATGCAGCGGAATAGATAAAGAATAGTAGTTCATGAAGCTACTATATACCTCAGAGTTAGAAATAAAATACAACCGAATAGTTCAAATGCCATGAAGTCTCCAATGCAACAGATGGTTTCTCTGAACCAATCAACTGGATGACTGAAGGGATAGATAGCTGGATCTTCAAGCAAAGCTCCAACTTCGAAGATGAGTCTCAAATGTTGTATCTCTCAGTCTGACCCGAGCGTAAAGCAAAACACAAAACACTCGAGTCAGGATTAACATTCTAATATCTATAAATCTAACTCAAGTGAAATATCAACTGAAATATAATTAACTTAGAGGATGTTTGGGATAACCATCCTCTAAGGGTCCATGGAACTATTTAAAAGATAGAAATATACACTATAACACCGTAGTCTTTTCAACTTAATTTATACTTCAAAACAAAATATCATTTTCACTTCAAATATCTCTATACTTCCCAAATAGTATTTTTATATATTAAATAATTTGTACAGTAAAGAAATTTCAATTCCCTCAATTTAACAAATCGTTTAACATCAACCTGACCACCCCATTTAAATCTATTTCAATCTCAATTTATTAATTTAAATTCAACTCAATTTCTAAAATAACCACTTCAATTTTATCGATCTCAAATTCGGATTTGAAATCACAAAATACCCTTTATGTTCAATATATTTCAAAACTTTAAGTATTCAACGTTTCAACTAACTTTTTAATCAATTTAGTTTCTAAATACTAAATTCAACTATACTGATTTCAAATACATATCCGAATCTCAAAATATACCATTTAAATCCCAATATAGTTCAAAGCTTTAATGTTTAATTAAATGTTCAATTTAATAGTTCCATATAGATCTCGATTTAACCTCATTATTATCTAGTCTTAAATAATCCCTCATTAGATACAATATCATTTAAGTAACCTTAAATTACATTTTACTCAATATTTTCTTTAATTTATTTAAACGTGAAATATTCATTAAATCGCTTAAATAAAAATCCAGTTACAAAATCATACCCTTAAATTTCCCATTCAAAAATTTCAAATTGATTTAATTGAATAAATCCTTATTTAAATACCATTTAGATAAACCCACATTTATCTCCCAATCGTAGTAAATTGCAGAATACTTTTGGAATAAATTTACATAAATATTTAGCATAATTTATGTATTAAATCAAATTTTGACTAAATTAAATATTATTAAATCTATATATCATTACCCTTTATATATAAAAAAATTTAAGGATTAACATTTAATAAGACCATATATTTCTTTCCAAAACAATGAATTAAATTTCAAAATATTTATATATATGGACCAACGATGTCTGTATATATTTCTTATCATATGGTCAAGTGTTACGGATATTTATCATTTCAATCCGTACACTAAATGTATACGGGTGGATAGCATTTCAACCCGTAATCCCAATTCAATTAAATGAAAATCGCTTGGGTTTATCATTTCAACCCATAACGATTTTCTCCTATTCTAAAGTCTGTCCGGGTATGTATCATTTCAACCCATAGTGATTTCTATACTAACAGGGAACTTGCAGAGTGATAACAGATATGTAAATAATAATAACAACAGGCATATATCATCAAAATAAATATATAAACAATAGGATATGGTGTCATATCCCATAAGTGAATAGTTACAGATAATAGCATATATAACAATTTAAATAACTACAGCCTCATATTTCAATTGTCGTCTCAACTGAAATCAAATTTAGTAAATAAAAGAATGTTAATCGTGAGTGATTTCTCACCTTTCGAGGCTAGAGATATATGATGATGAAATGAGCTACGAAATCCAAAGCAACGCTGGATGGACAAGATTTGATGCAGAAAATAGGCACGACGGACAAGGCTGATAATGGGAAATCGATGAGAATGAATCGAATCAATTTTGATATTACAGAAAAAATATAAATTATTATGATATTAATTCTCCCAAAACCAATTTTCAAATTAAAAATGTATATTTAAAATCTATATATACCTATATGTAATTTAAACATAATTCGTCCAAAAAACCATTGTATTATATTTTATAGTCAATAATTATTATAAAAACAATATAACCACTTATTGTAATATATATTACTAAAAAAAACCCATGAAAGCAACCTATATATGTTCATAATAAAAATGTATATATAGAAATTCCAAATGCATAGCCTATATTCGGTTATATATATATATATATATATATATTACGTAAGTCTGAAACAAACACCTAAACGCATATATATGTCTCGAGATTTATAAACAACAAAATACTTATAATGACACATGCACTCATATACTTATATAGACTGTGAACGAGTATACATACTATGCCGTATAAAATCCAACACTAAAAAAAGTAAACTCACACTAAAAACATTTTAGTCAATTATTAAATATATATATTAACTAGCGTATAAAACTAACGTATCCTGTAACTTTATAATATATAAGCTATATCAGATATGAAACTATCATTATATCAGATATATAAATAGTTAAACATTTTATACAAAACTATCATAACTTTATTAAATTAAACATACATTACACACTTACACAAATAGACCGTAAACTATAAAACTTCACCCATTTTAAAGTGGTAACAATACGCTTGCTAAAAATATAACCCACATAGCTCGTACTTCCCTATAAAACTATATAAATATTTGTAAGCTAACCATTAATATAGTCTAATTCACAATATGCATACCTTTATAACTTTAAATCAAATGTGTATATATATACTTATAACCAGTTATTCACAAAATACATAGCTTTAAACATATCATATATTTAAATACATATACAATTGACTGATAAGATGAGTATGCTTTACGTTTTATATATGTACTAACTTTTTATATAATATTTATATATACACTTATCAAATTTTATAACATGCGAACAAAATTTTATATTATATAGAATCTGAAAACTGCAAACATTTCATACTTGAAACCATACTATATTTATAAGATGTATATATGATATCTTAAATCAAAAAAAAAAAAAACTTATTTTGCTATAATACATACAATATTAGTGCATATATATACATTACTGACATATATTAAACTATATATTAACTAATATATAACCTTCAAACTTTTAAAATTGAATACCAACGTGACACATAAAGTATAAAACAATCAAGTTATCAAATCTCTATACATAGTATAATATCATACACACTATGAACGAAAAAAAAAAGAAAGAAAAAAAAGAATACTATTATGAACTCATATATATAATACCATATGATACATAACTAACATGAATTTAAAATCATGTAGGACAGATCACATATTCCAAATACAGACTTATAGAAAATATACAATAACACATATATATTATAAATATATGCTAACCCATTACTCAAAGATAACGTGTGGCATGATTGTTGATGGTGAAGGCTCTGAGGATGGCTGAGCATGCAGGCGATGACAACACGTGTAGAGAGATATGTGCATGAGAGGAGGAGAGAAAAATGCGGAGGGAGAGGGATGAGTTGGATGTGGTGGGTGACGAAGCGATGGGAGGTGGAAGCACGGTAAAAGAAGGGAGAAAATAGGTGGATCTGTAGAAAGAAAAATGGAAGAAGGAGGAGGAAGAAAACTTAAAATGAGGAATGAGATTGGAAGTGACAGCAGTTTGCAATATGAAAGAAACGAAGTCAAACAAGGTTATAAAGGCAAAATAAATAAAGAAAAGAACCGTTGCATACGAAACGTATACAATAAATATGAATTGATTTGAATAGTAATGGTCAAATTCAGCTGAAAAGATTAAAGCGAATAAATACGGAGCATTGGTTATGGTAAAGTAACACACAAAATTAGGGGAATAACAAAGGAAAGGACTGGTCAAAATAAATGAATGTAAATGTGCAACGAATATAAAAAAATCTATATAATTGAACCGATGGAAACGAAGGAAGCAAATAAAAGAAAGGGAACGAAGGAAAAAAAATGAGTTGTGGCCCGAGCATAAATAAAGGTGGTGACGTATGAGAGGAATGAGAAAAACAAACCGGCACAATTTGAAATCAATGCAATAAAACGGCCAAAAGCTGATTTTTAGGAAAATTATTAAAGAAATATTCCTTGGGCTGCGCGTTTGAGATCCGAAAAGGCATGAAAATCAAAAAGTTATAATTTAGATTGGAATGAAAACGTACATGAAATAATAAAGGAAAAAAAATAAATGCGAAATAATCATATAGCATTTATTACGTTTCAAACCTTTGACATGGCATGGGATGGAAATAGCTGTACGCTAATTGAGAAGCTATTAAAGCAATTTATTATTAGTGGCATGTTATATGTTTTTATATTTATTTATTTCCTAGATCTCAATTCATATCTGATTATACTATGCAGATTTATCTTTATTATTAAACGTTCAAAAAGAATAAAACGTACACAATTCATTTGTTTTGATTTTCAAAACGATAGTAACGGCTGAAATTTAGCTGAAAATTATTCCCGCTTTGAATGCATGCCATAATTTAAGCAAGAGACCCTGATTCCTAAATTTATTAGCAGCTAGGAATGGAAATTGCACGTGAATTCCAAATTTTTATTAAAGCAATTAATACTTGATTTAACAGTAATACTTGAAATGCAAATGAAACGTATAGAAATGAATGCGCAACAAATAAACCAAACAAGGTAATGGTCCATTCCCTTGATTTGGGGAAAAATAAATGTTTTCTGCAGTTTCATTCGA
Source organism: Allium cepa (assembly GCA_030765085.1). NCBI lineage: Eukaryota > Viridiplantae > Streptophyta > Magnoliopsida > Asparagales > Amaryllidaceae > Allium > Allium cepa. The sequence continues at coordinate 905,009,771 of CM060938.1, read as the reverse complement.
AAGAAGGAAAAACGTAAACAGGTTTCAATTTGGAGCAGGTCACAGCAAATATATATTATTTTTGTTGCTAAGAAGAAGAAAGGATTGAAACTTCTCAATAAAGAAACACGCGAATTAATGGGAACAGTAACAATCAACCCCTAAATTATGGAATAATAGAGGCAACGGCTATAAAAGCAGTAATTAAAATATGGCAAGTTATCTACAAAATAGAGGAGAAAATAAAATTTTCAGAGGAAAGTTTGAACAGAAATAAAGAATATGGACCACGTTATACATGTAAAATTAAATGAGATGATAATAGGCAGAAGTGAAGTTGGTTTTCGGAGAAAAATGTACAAATATATTTATTGCCTCAAACGTAAAACGCGAAATGACAATGGATAGAGAAAGAAATGAATCACTGAATAATGAATTGAAATGATGGGTTTTGTAACAGCTTTGCATTGATTGAGAAGTTATTAATTGATTTGAATGAGGTAGAATTTCTAAATAAATAAACCTCCATAAAATAAATTGAAAATCTATCATCTGCTACGTACAATTGAATGTAATCCAAATAATTTTTTTTTTATATCAAAATATTATTTTTAAAGTTCTCAAAATATTAATTAAATACGTAAAAGAACATTAAAAATTATTAAAATTTTACGGGTCGTTACAGGTTCTCACTTTTTTGTTTGGAGTCTTTCTAACTTTGGAGCTTTGGCAATGAAGTCGAAATATGTTGGATCTCTTTGAAGCCATTGTTGTTGGTGTTATCTTTTCCATTGTGTGTATTATTTCTGATATGTTGATATCCATTTGTATCTTATTGTATCAGATATTGTATCCATTGTTGTATCAATGTTATTATTTATTTTCTTCCGCTGTGTTGTTGTACTTAATGTGTTATATGCTCCATCAGAGCTAGAGTTCGACGTTTGAATCTACGGCATTCAAATACGAGTGAGGTATTTGATGTCGACTTCCATACGCCGGATTTCGGGTCGTGATAGTGGTATCAGAGCCGAAGGTTGAATTTTAGTTCAGAAGTATAACACATTAGGTAACTCATTAGAGATAGGGTGAAGTATGCCCTAGAATGAGTATATCCCTAAGATATCCGTCTGTATGCCTCAGTAAATTCTCTTAATATTCACTGATAGTGAGTATGAGTGCAAGAAGAGGATGAAACTAGGGACAGGGAAGTACCACTACAATTGGTCGATGCCCTATAACAAAAAGGAAACAATTCTTCTCAACCTCCTTTGATTGAATTTCAATTCTTTGATGGCTTCATGGCAGCTCGAGGGAGAAGCTTCGGTATGGTGGTGGTCCTGCGATTCATTGTAGAAAGTTCCTAATTTATATTCTTTCTATCAAATTCCAATCGTTTTAACTTTAATAAATTTGAAATTCTATTTAAAATAAATTGGTTACCAAAATATGAAGATTTGTATCGATAAAACGATTTCGATTAAAACCAAATTTGAAATTCTATTGTAATTTCTTATGAGGATCAAAGTCCGAAGAGGGACAAGCTAGTGTAAACTTTGGGGTATTCCGACCTGAGTTTGGAATCCATACCTGGTGTTTGAGAATTGCAGAAAATTGTATCCGTTTGTTTGTTGTTTTGGGTCTCTATATATTCTACAAACGGTTAGTTATCCCTTCGAACTAACTGATGCCCTGCTTATTTCATAGATCTGGTGACCCGAGTATCTTATGTAGTATTGAATGAGTTCGTATTGAAGATATTCTGATTTGCTAAGCCAAATGTAGAATAGATATTTCGATTTGATTTGATGAATTATTTCTCTATCTATCATCTATTCTTTGTTGTCTCCCTAGCAAATTTCGGGGACGAAATTTTCTTAAGGGGGAATTTGTAACATTCCCAGTTTTTAGCTAGATTTAATTTGATAATTAATTTAATTTTTGGGATTAAATTGTGAATTTAATTATGAATTAATATGAAAATGTCCAGAATAAATAAAGATATGTATTTTAATAAGAATATTGATTTGGGAATGAAATAAATTGTAAATAAAATTTCGATTTGAAATTCAATAATAAATATTACATAAATGTATTAAACATAAAGGTCTAAAACAAAATCTTTTACTTTATATTAAAGCAGGAACTTCCCCAAGCTGACGTTGACTCTTCTGCTTTTCTCATTTCAAAATACCGCTTCGCTGTCCGTTTCCACGTTTTTTCCCTACCTGCACGATTTAAGTTTTTAGTTATATTCCTCTCGGCGATTTCATTTTATGGAAGAATCATCGATCTTTAGTTGATTGCTCCATTTTCAACTTCACAAAATGAAAAATTACCCCAAATTCAAACTAAATTTCTACATTAGCGCGGTCAATTTTTGCTCAAGTTCGTAGATCTACTTCAGCACGATTCAAAAGGCTTCAAGGTTAGTGCGATTCTTCCTCATTGTAGTTTAATTTTTTTTATTTGTTTGTTTGGATTCTCAAAGGTGGTTCGAATTCAGATTCCATCAAATAATATTAAGCACTGATCATTTTAGGGAAATCAAGGCTGAATTGAGAAGGTACCCCATTTTCTCAATCCCCGATCTTTTCTTCAAATGCCACTTAATTACATAGTCTAACATTTCTTTAATTATATCGTGAACTTATTATTTTTTGCTAATATGGTTGTATTGTTTTTTCATTGTGTTCAGAATTATTGATGACCATTACATTGATGTGCTATAATGATGTATTTAGAACGTGTACCGACATCTGTTGAATTTTAGTACAAGCTAGACCTATGATGCTAGCAAGAGTGACCTGGACAAAGTTAATTGGTTTTTTCTTCGTTTTATTTTGGTTTTTTTTAATCATAAATTTGGAGCTTATTTAACCTTTTTAACTTTAAATTTGAATGGGTTTACAACTAGAAGGTAATATAGAAGAAAGCAACTACAATTCTACATCCATTCACTTTTAATATCAGAAAAGAGTGTTATTGAGTTTTTAAATAAATATGGTAGTAAACGATATTTAAAACTAAAGACATACTAATTAAGGAAAAGTAAGCATTATTTAAAAGTTTGTTTGTATGTAATTTGGTCATTTATTTATGTCTTTTACTTTAAGATTAATTAACATTTAACAACTAAACAAATGTCCAAGCAAATGATTTGAAACTATCTAGAAAATGGATATTTGACATTTTCTATGGTGTGGGTAATCAAAAAGTATATTTGTTTAGTTATATAAAGGTTGAGTGAAAAAAAAGCATTGTGCTTTCGTATAAAATGTTCTTCTTCCTGTTGTTTGTGCCTTTTTCAAACTTCATTATGCATATGTGATTAATGCGGAAACTCTTTAACAAACTTAAAATTTAGTGTCATATTTCAGCGGTTATAGCTATACAATGAAGGCATTTTTATTGCTACTGGGTTAACTATATCACAAAATGAAGTGGGACAGTGTTACTTTATCATCTTATGACTTTCACTTCAAGAGTTATCAGTTACGTTCAATTCCTTTAATACCTACTTATGTATAGATAGGTATACATCACACATGCATGCATGCATGCATACATACATACATACATATATGCATACATACATACATATATGCATGCATATATATATATATATATATATATGTGTGTGTGTGTGTATGTGCGTGCGTGCACTCGTGCTCATGTGCATGGACATATTTACACATACATCCCAACGCATATTGAATTGAATGATGTGTGAATAAACAGTAGTATAAATTACTAGTCCATTTACTCATTATTAACTTACGTTCTCTTATGTAAGATTTTTAAAAGCGTAATATATTTGCCGAAGAAATATACGCGATGTAGAACAACTTAAAGATGACAAATAGTGGTTAATTGTAGTAATTAAATTGGTTTGGTTTAGAACTATAATAATGTTTAATCTTTCTTCTATGTTTCAGCAAGTTTGGGATTCAATTTTTACAAGCTTTTCTTTGGTGTTATTTTTTTTTTCATATTTGGTAGAATTAATTTTAATTGATTAATTTTGATAAACGAAGGTCCCTTAATAGCTTTAATTTGAAGTAGATCATTATTATTGCAGCCATTGGACATGTTCGATTTTCTTTTAGATTCTTTAAAAAATCTCTTATGTAGAGATAACATTTATTGCTTTTCTTTAAAAAAAAATCCCCTACATAAATGGTTCTAAACCAATGTATACTGATTTTCTTCAACCTCCTTTGATGCGGTTTTAGTTGCGGTTTCTGGTATCTATAATTTCTTTATTTTTGTTCCTACTAAGATCATTTTTCATTTTTATTTGATTTGCCTTATTTTATGCAACCATTGCCAGTTTTCTAGAAAGGATGGAAATTATGTACATACAAATGCTTTATATTGACACGCTGTGTGGAAATTTTGACCAAATGAAGATTGATTTTAGATCACCATTAATGCATATACTTGAACTTAGCGTTGCAGATTATTAGTATAGAAAAATCCTCATAAGATGATGCAAATTCTACACTTCTCTGTCTCAAGATTGAACGATAGGTAAATTTTGTTTAGTTGAATTATAATATTGTACTTTAGGTACAAGTCTCATTTTATTTATCTAGTCTTATTCATTGTTTTCGAGATTTTATTTATCAAAATTTTTATTGTTTATATTTAATTTATTTGGTAAATTTTAATGAACTCTTACTTTGTACTTGGAATGTCGATTAGATTTTTGTTACAATAAGTGTAATCATGAACCTTGCTTTATACATAACGTTTAGATTTGAAATTGTCTACACATTTAATATATTTTTGGCCTGTTTTCACGGGTGTGGTGCAATGTAAAATGAGGGTGCCTAGATATGGTAATAGACCTAGGTGCGAGTTTAGCTTTGCACACATTTCTTGCAAAAAAAGTGTCAGGTAGGTTATAGGTGCCATGAGTTGAACCCGACAGGCATAACATAATCCCCCTTTGAGTTGGTTGGCCCACCGACCCTCTTGGAGGTCCGCTGTATCTGGGAGTTTCTAAAAAAAATTATTTTTCGCCTGCATGATAATATAGCGAAATAATGCGATTTTAACTCATCTCATGCTTATTGTTCAAATTAATTTAAAATGGGTGTTACTATCGTGAATCTTTACTGTATAAATAATAATTAATTCTCTGTACAATCAAATGAAAGAGAAGATTTTTTTCCATAAAACTGCTATAGGAAAGCATTTTATAGCGAACTTCTTTGCTATAGGAAGGAATTTAGTTCAATTAAGAGATGCACTTTATACACTACAAAATAATACTTATCACTTCTTTTTTAGATGAATGAGTGAACCTTGACAAAGGAGACCACTCCTAAATTTATTAAAATACTAATAAAAACTTACATGTTTATTGGTATTAGCACACACAATTATGGATCATCGCATAGATAATCAACAAAATAGGAAAGCATATGCAAATGACAATACATACAGTGATATACAGGCTAAAGGTGCTAGTATAATTCGGCCATAATATAAAGTTGTATGCTCTAATTACAGGAAATGCCAAGCTCTGAGAATGCACTAGGATTTGGATGAATTTGACATAGTGTAGTAGCATGGAGCAAGTGCAAAAATTATGGTAGCTAGGATGGCTACAAGTAAGAAGAATGAGGACCGTTGTGTGAACTATAATAGCATGATATAGTACAGGCTGGTGCACATGAATGATGCAGAGCGGTTTGCATGTGAATGAGTGAACTACTATAGCATGAGCTAGAATAATGACTATTGCAAGTATCCACGACTGCGTTGAGATGTTGCACGACAAGAGATACATCTATAGACGGTGCATGATCTGCTTGATGGTGCCTAATAAAACTGTCAGGGATGTTGGAAATTGTGCAATGTCTGCTGAATCTGGGAATGCATGAAGAAGGATGGCCTGATCCGAAATATGAGTTGTTGAAGCATGGATTGAGAATGCATATACAATGTTGTGAAGTTTCACGATGGCTGGAGCATGTATGAGCTTACAGAGTGGATGTCCACTGGCTTGGAGGAACTACAGTGATAAGCTGACAATGACTGAATGAAGCTGGTGTAGTGCTATTACTCAATTTGGCAGAGTATACAGTGGCTTGATGAATGGTGAATGACAGTATACATGCAGGCAGCTACATTCATGCGAATAGTAGAACAGTGTTATGCACAGTGAGGAGTTGCAGGTGTTTATTATGTTGGCAACCTGAGACGTGCAAGAGAAGGCTTGAAAATGGATCATAATGAGGCACTGCAAGGTGCTGATATCACTAGACCAGGTTGGTGAGAGTAATCGCTTTTTTAACTCATTTAAAAAAAAAGAATATAAATCCAAATAGGTGTGGATTTCAATGAAAAAGTAATCATTCATGATCCCAGCTATGCATATGTTAGAAAAATGGGAATTATAAAGAAATATAATGGACAAATAATTTTTTTATTAATTAACAAACAATATTAAACTTTATTGGAATTCCAATCAGTCTCTATAGTCACAACTTTTATAGAGGTCCAATGAAATTGAAATGTAGCACACTAAAATGTGGACCGAGAATAATATTAAAACTATGAGTTCTACTAAATCGATAGCATAGGTGATAAAGTTTGTATTAGTTTTCTTTACAATTTAGTATAGTATAGATAACTAACCCAATAATAGAGGTTAAGTATATGATTTGGCTGACACATCCACCTTTATATCTTCCTCTAAAACCTCTTTAATATCCAAAATGACTACTCTACCGTTGAATAAGTTCAGAACCTATTGTGCAGAAACGGCCGAGATAATTATCAATCAGAAAAGTTATATCCACAACCAGTGAAACTAAAAGAAAGCATGGCAAGGCAAAATTGTTTGAAGTATGCTTATTTGGGGAAAACACATGTTCTGTTGAATTCTCTTAAGAGTTCATATTGATGTTACTAATTCAAGATCGTAGCTGTTCTTTGTGCGTCTCTTTATGGCTAAAGTTGTAATGGCATGGATGTAGAACCAAGTATAGGATTTAGTCAATGTATTATTGTATCATTGTTTCTTTATGATTTACAATGTACAAAATTGGTTGTAACCTTTATTTTGTACACTCGAATTGATGTAATTGGTCTTTATTGTATTGTAAATAAGTACACTCAAATAGATGCAATTACTCTTTATTGTACATTAAATAAGTACTGAAATTTGATTGTTTTAAATTTTTTCTTCTCTGCATGTATAAAGTATAATGTATTATAACTTTTGTACCAACTAATTAAAGATTTACCTACGTAGCTAAGACAAAATATTAACTTGATTACTACTATTGTAGATTCATCACAAAGAACTAAAGAGTTTGTATTATATTTTCTATCCCACCTTTTGGCAAGGTCGGGATAGCAAGAACTGATGGAAAACCATGGATCACGCTTCCTGCATATCAAACATACGCAGGTTCGCTATGGATATTGGTGAATTTTGTTCGAGCCCGGATTGAGCTATAATTGATAGAACATGGATAACGAAGGCAAGGGAGCGAACGTTTCAAGTTTCAAGTCAATCCGAGCTCATGTGCTCAAGTTATGATGGATGTAGGTTGAAGGAAAAAGCTCTGGTTTCGTATCCATCATCGAACTCCATTTCGAATCGATCGTGTTTGTATCGATCAATGGTCCAGCGGCTTCGTATCCATCGGGATGCCTCGGTTCGACTCGATCTCATTCGATTCCATCAGAGCCTCCCCATTCGAGTCCATCAGCATCTCCCTACATCGCATCCATTAACTAAGGCAATGGTCACTACTTCGTATCCATCATGGAAGCCTCTATTCGAATCCATCTGGGCAGAGCACTTCTTATCCATCAGGTTGCCCTACTTCGTATCCATCAAAAGGCTCCAGCTCGCATCGATTGGTTTCGTGTCCATTGAGAAGCTACATGGTTCGCATCCATCAAGGAAAGGCTTGTTCGTAACCATCGATCATCAGTAGTTCGTGTCCATCAACAGTTGCTGTTTGAATCCATGAGTAAGGCCTTATTCGAATCCACCAAGTCAACAAACCTGGGTGACGTGTCGTCCCTCGATACGAACAAGGTGAAATTTATGGAGTCGATACGGTCAACTCAGAGTGAAGACCGAATCAAGGCGAAGTGTGCGCGCCACATCATCACAAAACCATGTGAGTTGATCAAGTCGAATGGATCGTTTTGAAGTGATGGGTTCGAACCAAACTGCCACCGAGAAATTCCATTTCGTATCGACTATATCTCATGATCCACTGATCCAAATGTTATGAAATTTTCATAGGAGACTACGTGCAAGCCAAAGAATGTTCCCTCCAAGTTTCGACTCCATTGGACAAGATCTTGATCGATACAAATTGACTTCATATCGTTCGCCGACCGAGTCGAAACTTCCTGAGGTTGGCCGCGTGGGCCCACTCACATGCCAGAACGAGTCTCCCGAAGTTTGAGCGAGATCTTAGCCTCCTATGCCTATAAATAGAGCCCTACCGCCTACAGAACAAGGATCTTTGGATTCTCAAGCACCCAGACTCTGCCGGATCAAGCCCTATATCATATTTTTGCTATTGAATTCGAATTTGAAGTTGTATTTTGCTGTTGTCGGCTGTACTTGCTTGTAATCATTGAAAGAGAATCAATAAAATTGCAAAAAATTCACAGTGGACGTAGGCAGCACGCCGAACCACTTTAAATCGCTTGTCTACGCATTCATATTCTTGTTAATCGAAGGTTTTGTTAGATAATCCTCATTTTCAATTTATATTCTTCGTTTATTATCTCTTCAAAAACTTTTGAAGAGTGTTGTGTCCAATTTAGGTACAAACATTTTAGTGCTTTCACCGAGAAAACCCAGATTTTCTCCTGCTCCTTGGATCTACATTCGATACCGGATTGCATAAATCCAAGTAGAAGATCCAGATCTCATATCCAGACTCCTTTCATTCTATTCAGATTTGCGTAAAATCTAGGAAAGGATTCCATTTCTCAAGATGGTTAGCACAAGAACCGCTTCTACCGCTGCTGATCAAGAAGGCTGGGATAGACAGAATCCCATGCAAATAGCTCTATCCAATCAGGATGCTACCGGACATACAGATCCATCTGGTCCGGTTACTAGACAAGAGTTCCAGACATTGCTCTAGGAATTGATCCAAAGTCGGCAACAGCTAACTGAGCAGTTGCGCGCTAATGCTGAGTTGACTAATCAGCTGAACCGCCAAAGGTGTAGAAGATCCAGAAGGGATCAAGCATCTCATTCCTCCACTAAAAGTTCTGCTTCATATGATTTCAACTGCAGATCTACCCATCCCAGACTAGACGGAAGCTATGCACATGCTGCTGGTCACCAACCAGCCTTGACCGTTGGGCAGTTAAGACTTGGTCCATCTGCCAGTTTCCACACTAGACCCTCCTCCCGAGGAGGCACTGCTCCACAATATACCATGGATAATCATGCAGCCATAGCCGCTGTAGAGACGGGAGTTGATGCACGAAATCAATCCAATCAGAACTATCATCAACAGGAACATGCTCCTGAGCCATACATCCCGGATAACATCGAGCCAAGGAGGCGAGATGCGGATCGTCGACAGCGCCCGATCCCACTTCATAGCGTTGAACCCGACCACACTTTGGCTCATCGCACGTGGAATTTTCCGACGCCAAACCTCTTAGCCATGATACGCTAAATGATTCGCGAGAGTCAGGGCATGACAAATGATGATTGGGGAATCTCCCGAAGTCCTACTCCGTTCACAGATGAAATACTATATGCTGAACCGCCTCGGCGATTCAGGATGCCCACTTTTCCTATGTATAAGGGAAGTTCCGACCTCAATCAACATATTCTGAAATACGAGTGGTCGATGAGTGCTGCAAGGGCAGATGATGCAGTAAAGTGTTGTAGTTTTCCCATTTCTCTGGGTGTATTGCAACGATGTGGTTTACACGATTGCCACCTCGATCCATCTCTTCGTTTGACCAGTTGGCTACTAAGTTTGTCGAGCAGTTTCGTATGCACGTCGCCAGGCCAAAAAACGTTAACACTTTATCCAGTGTCACTCAGGTGGTATTTGGAAAGGTTTCATGCCGCTTGTGCAGAGATCAGTAACCCCAATGATAATTCGATCTTGATGGCATTGACTAAGGGGATTGACCCCGATTCTGAGTTTGGAAATTGGTTAGCTGGGATGCCTCCCGCATCGTTGGACCGTTTTTATTCCAAAGCCGCTCAATTCTTGAGGCGTGAGGGTGCAAAACAGTCTAGGAAGCAGGACGATGTGAGACCCAGCAGTGAGGGGATCCAAAGCAATGTTGCAGTCAAACAAGCCGGTAAAAGTTCAGGAAAAGTCTAGTTAAATATTCAAAATAAACAAAATCAACAACCGAGGAACAATGATAGTCAGAAGAAAAAACGGGATCAGAACCGTGGCCCGCGACGTAGGGCTCCAATGTTTGACAATTATACACCACTGAACACACCGCTAGAGAACGTGTATCTACAGACTTGCAATGCTATGCAATATTAGAAACCTGCTCCGAAGCCATCGTCGGAGAGACAAATTCAAACGGGGAAGTTCTTTAGATTCCATGAGAGTAACGGACATAATACTATTGAGTGTAGACACTTGCAAGACCTTATTGAAAAGTTGATCAGAGAAAGAAAGGTAGATCAATTCGTACGGGTGCCGCAGTCTGGTGGTGCGGGCCCGTCAAATAAAACCATGTTCAAACTCAAGGAAGGCAGGAGAAACCTGCCCGTACAGGTGGGAGATTGGTTATTGATACAGTCAGTGGTGATCCCCATCCAGCCGAACGAAGCTGGAGGGAAATGGAGTCGTATGCCAACACAGTCAGGCATGTGAACTTTGAGAGTTGCAGTAACTTTGATGAAGGGGCTCCGGCAAAACAACAAAGAATAATGACAGACGACATCGTATTCAGAAGCCGAGATGCTGACAGGGTCGGAGCCCCAACTATTGACCCACTAGTCATATCTGCCCAAGTCGGTCCTGCTTGGATGAAGAGGATCCTGGTGGATAATGGAAGCTCAGTGAATATTCTGTTTAAAAGAGCATATGATCAAATGAAAATGGAAGCCAAGGATTTAAAACCTTGTCAATCTAGAATCCATGGCTTCGACGGGAGTGCTAATATACCCACTGGGGTGGTAGAGTTGCCAGTGGAGTTAGGAGTTAGAGAGTGCCGAAGAGTTTGGATGTTACAGTTTGTTGTTTTAGATATTTACTCCCCGTACAATGCCTTCCTTGGCCGACCAGCCCTTGCTGAATTCAGGGCAGCGATTGCCCCATGGTTCTTAACTTTGAAATTTCCCACCGATCGTGGGATTGGAGTCATCCAGGGAGATCAGGCTGCTGGAAGAGCCGGTTATGTAGCTGAGCTGCGCGAGGCGCAGCGAAAAGAGAAAGGAAAGGGTGTGGAGGAATCTTTCTGCGTCCGTTTCGCCGACAATTGATAATTAACGCCGGTGCCTCGGCCCGGGCACCACAACCAATTCCAGAGGGATCCTCACCCCAGAGACAATGAAGATAAAGAAGAATCCATAGAAATTCAGGCTTCCCCGGTTGAGCTGATGATCGATGTTCCAATCGATGGTGATGATAACGATGATTTGAGAATGTTAAAGGTTGGGCCTCAGTTGAGCCAAGAGATGCAGCAGGAATTGGTTGAATTTCTTCGGGAAAATCTAGACGTATTTGCTTGGATACACTCTGATATGTGTGGGATCTCGACGGACATCGCGAGCCACACCCTGAATATTGACCCGCGGTATATCCCGGTCAAGCAGAAAAGGCATGGTATGGATCCAGAGAGATCTGCCGCCCTTAAAGAAGAAGTTGATAAGCTGAAAGCGAATGGATTTATTCGAGATGCTCTATACCCCGAATGGGTATTCAACCCCGTATTTGTCAGGAAGCCAAATAGGAAATGAAGAACGTGCATTGACTACTCTGATTTAAACAAAGCTTGTCCAAAAGACAATTTCCCACTTCCCCGAAATGATCAACTTGTGGACTCAACGGCCGGACATGAATTATTATCTTTCATGGATGCTTACTTGGGCTACAATCAGATAACCATGCATGTGCGTGACCAAGAACATACTAGCTTCGTAACCGATCTGGGACTATACTGCTACAAAGTCATGCCCTTCGGATTAAAGAACGCCGGAGCAACTTACCAACGCTTGGTTAACCGGTTATTCACTGGCCAGATCGGGAAGTCCATGGAGGTTTACGTAGATGACATGTTGGTGAAATCACAATACTCCACTGATCACGTCAAAGATTTGTAGTCCATGTCTAATATCCTTCGGAGATATGGGATGAAGCTCAATCCACTAAAGTGTCACTTTGGAGTTGCATCCAGAAAATTCCTTGGGTTCATCGTCAACGCCCGAGGAATAGAAGCTAACCCCGAAAAGATCTTGGCTATCAGGAACTTCCAAACTCCAAGCACTATAAAGCAAGTCCAGAGTCTTAACGGAAAGGTAGCAGCGTTAAGCAGATTCATATCATAGTCCACTGATAAGTGCATCCCATTCTTCGATCTGATTCAAAAGGGAAAGCAGAACTTCGAATGGACTGCGGAATGCGAGGGCGCATTCCTATCGTTGGTTCAACATCTTTCCACACCGCCGATTCTTTCAAAGCCTGTCAACCATGAGCCGTTGTATCTTTACTTGGCGGCATCAGAGAATGCGAGTAGCGCTGCTCTTGTTCGGGAGGAAGACCGAGTTCAGAAACCGGTCTATTATGTTAGCAAACGACTCACCGGAGCTGAGAGAAACTATCCAAAGCTGGAAAAATTAGCTTACTGCTTAGTCATTGCCTCAAGGAAGCTCCATCCATATTTCCAGGCTCATCCCATCACTGTGTACACCGATCAGCCATTACGATAGGTCCTTACGCAACCTGAGACGTCTGGTAGGTTGCTCAAATGGAACATCGAACTGAGTCAATTCGATATCACTTATACACCGAGAAGGGCCATTCATGGTCAAGTCCTAACAGATTTTATCGCTGAATTCATCGTTCTTGAAGACTTGCCTGATACTAGCAAATCTCCCGAATATATTTGGAAGCTGTACTCCGATGGTGCATCCAACGATCGGTGCTCGGGTGCTAGGGTAGTACTTGAAACCCCTGAGGGTCAATCCATATGCTACGATTTGAAGTTCGAGTTCCGTGCAACCAACAATGAAGCCGAATATGAAGCTTTAATTGCTGGTTTGAAGCTAGCCCATGATCTGAGGATTATCGCTGTGGAAATCTATAGTGACTCCCAATTAGTTGTAAGCCAGGTCCGAGGTACATATCAAGCCAAGGATCGAAGATTAGCTGCTTACTTAGCTCGAGTCTGGGAAGTACTTGATCAGTTCGATTACTATGCAATTTTCTATATACCCCGAGAGCATAATCAGAAAGCTGATTCATTGGCGAAGTTGGCAAGTACGGGCATAGCTTAGTAGTTGGGGCTCGTTCCCGTTGAAACTCTATCCTCTCGGAGCATTGACCAAATGGATACCGACTTCACATTCGAGGCTACTTCCAATAGGGAGTCGTGGATGACCCCTTATCAAGATTATATTGAGCATGGGATATTGCCCGAGCGCAGGAGCGAAAAAAACATATCCTTCGAAAAGCCTCGCGGTTTATCATTCAGAACGTAGTTATGTACAGAAGATGGTATTTTGTTCCTCTCCTTCGGTGTATCGCGCATGACGAAATCAAACGAGTGTTACATGATGTACACGAGGGAGAATGTGGCGATCACATTAGGGGAAAGCACTCGCCAAGAAAGTACTCCGGTACGGATATTACTGGCCTACTGTTAATCGCGATGCAGCAGACTACACCAAAAAATGTAATAAACGCCAGAAAAATGCTCGGATTCCTAGAGCCCCACCTACTGAGATAACCCAAATTGTCAGTCCTTGGCCGTTTGCAGTATGGGGCATTGATATAGTTGGTGCATTGCCTCTAGCCAAAGGTGGCACGAAGTACGCCATCGTCACAGTTGATTATTTAACAAAATGGGCTGAAGCTGAACCTCTTGCAACGATCACGACGAAAAAAGTAATCAACTTCGTAATATGCTACATTATCTACCAGTTTGGTCTAACGCACACTATCATCACCGATAATGGAGCCCAATTCGACAGCCTTGAATTCAAGAATTTATGTCAACGATTCCACATCCATAAGAAATTTTCTGCAGTAGCATACCCTCAAGCGAACGGTCAAGTCGAAGCTGTAAATAAGGTTATCGAATCTATTCTAAAGAAACGACTGGAAAAGGCCGGGGGCAAATGGGTTGATGAACTTCCTATGGCTTTATGGGCTTACCGAACGACCCACAAGATTGCAACAAGACACACTCCATTTTCTTTATCTTATGGCTCAGAAGCCGTTATTCCAGTCGAAATGGAGGTGCCTTCTCCTCATGTGACATACTATGATCCAAAAACGAATGTCATACTACTTGCTGAATCTTTGGACTTACTTGATGAGAAACGTGAAGTGGCTGATTTAAGGGCAGCCGCATATAAAAATCGAGTCGCCCGAATATACAATGCCAAGGTCCGGTCACGAATCTTTGAACTCGATGACCTCGTACTCAAGAGAATTTATCCAGTTCCTTCACACATGAAACCAAATTGGGAAGGACCATATGTGATTTCATAAAAGCTCGAAGATGGCACGTTCAAGTTAACGACCGTTGACGGTCTCACGCTGCTAAGAGCCAGGAATAGCGAGAGTCTCCGTCGCTACTACACATGACAGGCTTTATTTATTTTAGTCTATTTCTTCCTTTGCATTTTGTTCTTGCATTTCGAAATTTGAATTTGTAATAAGGCAACTGACTTTGCCATATTTTCTCTTTTCAGCAACAAAATGCCATCTCTTCGAGCCAGAGCTGTGATTTATTGAATATGACTTACAACATCACGATGCACGGAGAGCTAAGTTCCATCATTTGGTTGCATTTATTCAAATAGGGAGTGAATGTGATGCGACCGGTCACTCACTAAGTGAAACCCGAGCTCGGGGGTAGAACACTACATTAACATTTACAAGGATTGATACACGACAGTCCTTCTATCAACTCCAAATTCCCAGAGCACGAATTGGAGTATAAACATCAACTCTTGGTTCCTAGAGTGCGAACTGGAGTATAAACCCTAACTCCAAATTCCCAGAGTGTGAATTGGAGTACAAACATCAACTCTTGGTTCTCATAGTGTGAACCGAAGTATAAACAATAACTCCAAACTCCCAGAGTGCGAGTTGGAGTATAATACTTAAAATACGGCTCCGAAGAGGGTGGACTCGTCCGCCAAACGACTTCTACTGTACTCTAACCAAGTTCGAGGAAGACGGATTCGTCCATCTAACGACCTCGCTTGTTAACTCCGGGTGGATGTGATCCGACCATCCACGATCCTGATAAGCCAATCGTTCCCGGAGTGTGAACGAACTCCTATAAGCCTAAACAGGTGTGACTGACCATCTGTCGGCGAATTCTATATTCCCGGAGTGCGAATTGGAGTATAAATATCAACTCCAAATTCCCAAAGCGCGAATTGGAGTATAAACGTTAACTCTAGATTCCTAGAGTGCGAATGGGAGTATAAACACTAACTCCAAATTCTCGCAGTGCGAACAGGAGTATAAACATTGACTTTAAGTTCGCGGAGTGCGAACTATGCCGTGGACATCGATGACTATTGGATTCCCAGAGCGTCAACAAAAATACCGATTGCAGATTATTCTAAGTCCACGAAGCACGGATGAGTGCTCGTGATTTGTAATAGGTGCAGTCATAAGCCAATCATTGCAACACTTAAGCAGGAAAGATAGGAAAGACAGTTGAAACAAAGAAAGCAAGAATTTTATTTCAACTAACTAAAAACGAGAATTTACATGCGGGATTTGTCAAAAAATTCCTACTAGTAGGGGCCGAACCTGCATCTATACACGGCCTATAAATGGAAAGTAGAAACAAGATCCTATCTATCAAAAATTTGCTTAGGTGGCCAATCTACTTCTTCTTCCTCGGCCTCCTTTTCAACGTGGAACCCTCGGACTCGCTGGGGACAGAGATCCTTCATTTAGAATATTTCCCCTCCGGTGGTTGCTCTCCAACCGGGGGCATAATGTCAACGTCCTCCTCAGAGCTTGAATCTAGATGTACACTTCCCACCGGAGGAGTTGAAGGGACTGGATCGTCAACGAAGGATGGGACGGACACCCGGGTATCAACAACAGTACCACCCGGTGATATCATCCTTAGAGGTACTGGGCCATGTGCCACTGCCCCACTTCCAGCATTACCACTTCGCTCCGCAGCCTCTAATTCTGCGTTAATCTTGGCCAAGATTTACTCATCACGAATCGATTGGGCCTGGCTAGGGGCAGCTGTAGTCTGTATTGATGAACCAAAAGTTGGCGGGAGTTCACTAATGATGAACGGCAGGTCTGCGAAGGGGTCACCATGTCGGCCAAATAGCTCACTCACCATTTGCTCATCAAGAGAGAGTGAGCTCCCCTACGTTATCTCAGTTCACACTATCATTGTCACGATAGTTGTTTCGATAGTGATGGCCTTTTGCCCTTGACTCGATTCTTGAGCCGTAAAAGTCGGCATAATTCCAGTCACTGAACAAAGATGAAAAGGAGTTATTCGCAATCACTTCAAAACAAACTCTCTATTTAGAACACACTTTAGAAATGTTCGAAATACCTTCCTCAACTTGGCTTGTTGACGGCTGACCGGCTTCAAAGACGTGCTCCCGGATAGGAGATAGATGTGGTTGGTCCGGATTATAAGCTGGGAAAGATTGTGAGTTCGCCGCAGATACAAGCTCTAACGGAGATGGAGCGGTAATCTCAAGAACTGTATCTTGGTGTTCAACACATGAACCTTCCCCAACCTCCAAATATCTGGCGCCAACCATCTCCTTCTCATGAGAAATTATGGCGTTGTGAAGGACTTTCTTTTCATCTTCGGTCAGCAACCGGTTTTCAAGCTCGAATTTGTCGATTGATTCATCCGGGTGTGCTGTCTTCTCCTCCTCAATCAACCGGCCCCAAGCACTGTGAAGATGTACCAAATAATTCCCGAGACAAGCCAAATTTCTATGCATTAACACATTAGCATCATAAGTGATAAGGAGGTCTTCAATGTCGGCCTCCAGCTTGGACCAGACCAACTAAAATTTTCTATCGACTTCGGCTTCGACCGCCTGTACTTTAGCCATCGCCGCGTCCCGTTCAGTCCGAAGCACTGCGGCCTGCTCACATGCTTCCTGGGCCGCGTTGTTTGTAGCATCCCTATCCCTGATAATATCAGCGAACTTGGCTTTGAGCTCGTTAAGCTCCTTCAAGGCTGCATCTCGCTCGGCGGTTACAATGGTGTTTCAGTGGCCCATATCCTCCACCGTAGCGTAATGCTCTCTTTTCATCCTGTTCATCACCGCTTTGGCTTCATCAGCTTTCTTGGTGGCCTCCATTTCAGATTTCCGAGATGACTCGGCTTCTGTGTTAAGCACTTGTATAATGCGGTCCTTTTGAGCTAGCTTGGACTGTAGTTTCTCAATGGTAGCTACTTGCTCAAAGGCCAATGACGATGCTTTCTCGGCCGCTTTAGCCCAAGCTTTGTACTGGACATAGAAGTCATGTACATAATCATGAACCATCTGCTCAGCCTCCACCGGGATTCTTTTTTAGTGTGGAGGAAAAACGTAGTTGTCAAAACAGATGTTCGGAAAATCTTTCTTCAACTGGGCTAGCTTGATCACTCCTTCCCCCGAAAGTTCTGTGAGGGGCTGTTCTGCAACTACGGGAGTTATTGCCTCAGACCTAGGATCATGGAACTCGGACCTGGAAGATTGAGGATCCGACTTGTGCCGCGAAGGTTCAGGAGGACAATAAACATAAACGGGAGGCTATACAGGGCTTCTGGAAGGAGGAGTACGAGATCGAGATCGACGCCTGTCTTTATCATACCTCTCTTGGCTGGAGTACCCGGAGTATCCACAGTCATGGTCTATGTCCCCTTCCCTTCTACGCGACTCGTAGTATGAAGAGGTCTACGAGCCTGTCGAAGACTTCCCTACATTGAACCTCGACATAGTATCTGCAAAGCAAAAATAGAAGTAGAGTTAGTGACTTTTCGAAACAGATGGCTTGCAGTCATAAAAGTTGTGTCATGAAATGTATATGAATGTGCAAACCCCCCGACCTACCGGAAGTGTCAACCACGCTAATAGGAAAAGGCTCGTCAATTCTAAAGTATGTTGGAATTCATCCAACCCGACATTATATGGAAAGGAGCGTCATCCGAAATCGGAAGACCGGAAAGCCCTTCGTAGAGACTTTCCGTTCTTAAGGGGGAAACCTACGAAATTCTAATTCCGGAGGCGGGCTGCGACGTGATGACAGTTTTCCATCTTCTCTTTTTTGTTGGCGTGAAAACAGCTGCCTTGCCTTTTCTCTGCTCTCCAACATCCTGGGCTACATCTGCAGGCCCGGCCAAAGGCTCATCATTAGTGTGAGTTCTCTCAGAGTCAACTTCCTCAACTATAACGGCTTTGGGCTTCTTGTGCTTGACTCATTTCTTCAAGACGGTCCTTAGTGCTCCGTCAAACTTTATACTCTGTTTTCGCTCAATCAACCCAAGAATCCTAAGATTCCTGTCTGTCAGGAGCAAATCGATGTTCCTCTCTTCGCCCGAGACCTCCTGAAGAACCCGAACTATCTCCTTGTAATATACGCCTTCAGGACGCTGAATTGTTGCTGTAAAAGAAAGAAAAGAGATATAAGTTCAAATTCGTCTATAGCTGTCTTATAAACTACCCCAGAAGATGACAATACTCATGTCTAACTAGCCATCGTCTGGCAAACCCTAGAGGACATCAGACATAGAACCATTCCGTCTTGAAGTAGCTCAATTTAGTCCAAGATCCGGTGATCACCTGACAGTATCTTACAGCCTCCAGGAATGTGAAGGATGGGCTATCTGTTCGGCTCTTGAAGTTGAATAGGTACCTTATATCGGTCAGCCGGGAAGGTCGATAAAGGTACTCCATAAATGCAATGAATAATCTATTGAGTGAAGCATATCCATTCGGGTGTAGCTGAGATGGGGCGATACCCAAAAATGACAGCACTTCTCTTATATATTCATTGAACGAAGGAAGTGTTCCAACTGCGCACGCGTGACAGTTAAACGTGGTGTACCCCTCTGGCGGATTGTATGGTCTGTCGTTAGGTCCCGGCAGTAACACGTCGTCCACCGACAAACCATGCCTTAAGCATATTCTCCCTAGCATATCTTCAGAGATGTTGGATTGGACTGAGTCCGATGGGCTAGCAATGAAAGATGCATCGGGTAATTCGTCCGGGGATGGACAGATAACATTGCCCTCAATCTCCAGAATTTCGAGTCTCGGAGGAATTGTACTTTGGATTTCTTGCTGCTGCGAACTTTATGGTTCCATAACTAGCTAACTCATGAGAAATCATCATTAGGTGATAAAGAACGCGTGCATTCCCCAGTGTAAAGTGTGTGAACGTGTTGTGCAGTGCAGTGCTGTGCATTACTTGAGCAAATTCTACAAGAGTTAGAAAAAGTGTGTAAACAACAAGACTCCGAAATGCAGATTGGAATAACCGTCATCGCTGACCGTCATAACCATCGCATTCGGATGTTAGCAATCGACCCAAGCTAGAGTTCGTTATATTTTTGATTAAATTATAGTTCCATCGACGAGCTTCGAAAGGTAGTCACATGTGTAGTTCTGCGGTTAAGTTCAATCATGCAAAGCAGAAGCTCGCCGGAGCCAAATATTGTATTGTGCAAAAGCCCTCTAAGTTAAACAAACGTCTACTTGGAATCGATCACCATGGTTCACATTGCATCGAGTTAGGGAGGCCTCACATTTCGAATCGAACAAGTTCGACTCGATGCATATCGCATCGATCAAGATCGAATCGATACGGTTCGTATCGATCGAGTTCGAATCGATACGGTTCGTATCGATCAGGCTTAGCCGTCTTCATTTCGTATCGATCGAGTTCGAATTGATGCGGCTCATATCGATCAGGTTTAGCCGTCTTCGTATCGATCATGCTCGAGATTTCGTGTCAATTATATTTCTTATGGTTCCGTACCAGACACTTAAAATCGATACGAGATGCGACTGTCCAGGATCGATAAGGACCCCATCGTTCCTCGACCAACGTTACTACGATTCAAACCCCGCATTTCGTCATCAATACGAAATCAAGACATGGTATTTCTCTCAACCGATTCGAAGTGGTGGCCGAACAACCTTCGGTTGGTTGTTCCAAATCCTTAGCCTCTTCCTCTCCAATCGATTCAGGCATCTCCATGGCCGTCCTTGACCAAAAACTCTGGCCCAGATCTGACCTTGCATTGCCAAAAGCAATAGCCAACGAGAAAGGGATGGATCTGAGATTCGTTTTTTACCGAGATTTAGTCACGGGTGATTGATTACCTAAATTGGAATTAGAATTCGAAGGACTAAAAAGCTGTGTTCGATCGATTCGAAGGCGAAGTGCAGTTCTTCTCTTAATAAAGTACGGGGTCGATACGAAGATAGAAGCGCAGGGAGTGAAAGTAAAAAGTGAAAAAATGGCCAAGTCCCAGGTATTTATATGGGGCTTAGGGTGAAACCGGGACGATTTGCCTCCCAGCCCACATGACCGGTCGCAATCAGTCGACCCACAGTTCGAGTCGAAAGCCCTTTTGCGTACCCATTTGACCAAAGTTCCTATCGATTCGAAACGGATAGTGAGCACATCGACTAGAAGTCCCTGTTCACTTCAACAGATTCACGAATCCATCCACTGCATATCGGTACGAATGGCGATTTCGTATCCGTTATGGCTTTTGTGGTTGTATCGAAGCGAAGTTACCACCAGACTTCATCGATTCGAAGTATCTATTTTGCAATCATCGACTCACCGTAATGCAGCTCTATCGATACGAACATTGATTTCGTATCCTTCGAAGTTCATCGATACGAACTGATATTTCATATCCATCAACACTCATCGATACAAACGATCATTTCGTATCCATCAATGAAAACCACGCCAATGTAGAAAACTGCTCTTCAATCTTCTACATCGATTTAGGAGAGGATCGATACGAAGAAAATCCATAAAACAACTGTCAAACGTTGTTGCAACTCAACTTTCACATCGATTCAGGAGAGAATCGATACGAAATTCAATATAACAAACAAAACTGACAACGACACGCGAACGTGCATTGTTAACAAGAGTCAGGTTAACATATACGCATATGTGTTGGACCAGTATCCACTATCAACATTCAACAGAGATTGAATACTCATCTCATGATGATTACGACAGCACACAGCCAATCACTATCACACAACAGTCGATTACGGCAATACAGAGCACAACTTTCAACGAGAAATACGATAATTGTTCAAAGAGAAACTGCAGCTTTTCAAAGCACGTCATGTTTCCACAAGACGTACTTTGGGGGCAAATGTTATCCCACCTTTTGGAAAGGTCGGGATACCAAGGAACTGATGGAAAACCATGGATCACGCTTCCTGGATATCAAACATATGCAGGTTCGCTATGGATATCGATGAATTTTGCTCGAGCTCGGATTGAGCTATAATTGATAGAACATGGCTACCGAAGCCAAGGGAGCCAACGTTCTAAGTTTCAAGTCAATCCGAGCTCATGTGCTCAAGTTATGATGGATGTAGGTTGAAGGGAAAAGCCCCGGTTTCATATCCATCATCGAACTCCATTTCGAATCGATCGTGTTCGTATCGATCAATGGTCCAGCGGCTTCATATCCATCGGGATGCCTTGGTTCGACTCGATCTCATTCGAATCCATCAGAGCCTCCCCATTCGAGTCCATCGGCATCTCCCTACTTCGCATCCATCAACTAAGGCAATGGTCACTACTTCGTATCCATCATGGAAGCCTCTATTCGAATCCATCTGGGCAAAGAACTTCTTATCCATCAGGTTGTCCTACTTCATATCCATCAAAAGGCTGCATCTCGCATCGATTGGTTTCGTGTCCATTGAGAAGCTACATGGTTCGCATCCATCAAGGAAAGCACTACAAGAAAAGTATTTATTAACGGCATTATATATCAGCGTTTCAAGCAATAATGCTGTTTTAGGACCGATAGAAATACGTAAAACGCTGTATAATTAACCCGACTAAAATTAAATGGCGGTTCTTCCAATTAAGTTCAAAAGCCGCGTTCTTTCACGATTACTTCCCTCCTGTTTCCCCCACTTCACACAATCTTCTCCTTCCTCCGTGAAAACCCTAAAATAGATCTACTCTTCTTCCGATTCTATTTAACTGTACAAAGATCAGATCTACACGATAAAGTATCCCTCTACATCCGCTCCGTCTTTCTCACGTCTACCCAAATGTCTCTATACTTTTTTTTGCTTTACTTCATCACGCTTCATGCCTTTCATGCCACCGTCACCGACCCCTGCATCTGCAATTGTTGACCGAATTTGCACAGAGAGACGCATGACAAACTTAGGCATCCGAGGCAAATCCACTTAATCCAATTTTTGACTTCATCACCTAATTCGGACTCCAATTTTCTGGTATTACGCATTCTACTTTTTTCTAATTTTAGTTTGTTTGAAATTAATATTGTTTTTATTC
Source organism: Allium cepa (assembly GCA_030765085.1). Taxonomy (NCBI): domain Eukaryota; kingdom Viridiplantae; phylum Streptophyta; class Magnoliopsida; order Asparagales; family Amaryllidaceae; genus Allium; species Allium cepa. The sequence goes on along the minus strand of CM060938.1, from coordinate 904,987,056 downwards.
TTTTAACTATTTTCTACTTTTAACTTGTAAAAATATGGATTCATAAGACTGAAACATGGAAGTTGAGAGATTGTATAGGCTATGAAGTTAAGGAAGTTCAACTTTATGCGATTACTTATTTAGTAGGTTAAATTGTAGGATGTTGGTAGTGTGGATAAAACCAAAATAACTGAATTTACTCTCGATGTCTTAAAGATTTTTTGACTTCGGTCTATCTATTTCAGTTTCTATGTTTAAATGATAATGTTGGATGTTACTGTATATCTTTAATCTCAAGGTTGATTTAGGCTATATATTTTATTTGTAGCCCGAATCATGGAAGATTAAATAACTCTTTGTTTTGAAATCATTGACCAATTTTGTTAGACTGAATTCAAGTATGCTAGATTGAATTCTATTCTCTATGCTTTGAAATGATTGACCAGTTTTCCAGTTTATCTATGCTTTGAAATAAGTTTAAATACGTCATCATGGTACCTGAATCTTTACTGATTAATGCATGGAATCAAATACTAATGTTTCAGATACAGAAGACTTGCAAGATGAAGCTGAGAATTTGGAAACTGATGTGAGTTAGCATACACCAAGGTAGGATGAAGTTAAGGCACGGATTGAAAAAACTTGCAAGCTTTTGTTTCTCGGAAAGATAGGATAGGTTTAGAGACTTGCACAACAGCATATGCATTATCATGTACATCAAGTATTGATAGTAAGGAGGTGATAGCAGATGTGGAAACTGGTTGGGTATGCCATCTAACATTGACCGATATCAAAACGGTGTAATAAAGAGTTGCTTATAAACTTGTTTTCCTATTATTCGAGTAGGAAGTAAAAGATTTTGTAGCTGAATTAACCAAGGTGATGGAAAAACAAGGTCTTGGTACGTGTGTTATAGCACTGGTAAGTGCTCACTTAATTATATTTTGCTTTCTTTTTTCCTCGCTTGTAAATTTTGAACTATTGTTGTACTTGTGAGATGTGAAATTAGGGTGTTGATATAGGTCAATGATACCATTGGAATTTTTTATTTTCTTGTATGCATTTGTGTTAGTTTGGCTTTATGCTATCAGGAAATGGTTTCAAATAGATTGTGGGAGTATAATAAGTTATTGGATATACAGGATAAGACCGGTGTGCACAAGAACTTGCTTCAAGAAACAACTTACAAAGCAGGTTTGAAACTACGGTTTGTACAACCATTCAGTTTGGTCCATGTCACTCACCTTCATTTTCATGCACAGTTGAGCTTGCTGGAATATGCTTTAGTGGTAAGCTAGCTAAGACAAAGAAGCAGGCGTAAAAAGGTGCTGCATTGGCTGCATGGTGTGCATTAAAACAAAGTGAGTGATCTTGTTCATTTTGGTTTACCTATTTTTATCACAAAGTGTAGTTGAATGAAGAGACCTAGAACTTAAGAATATGAATTGAAATATTTTTAGACTGATTTTGGTATGGTTCCTACTTTCGTAATGTATTATTAGTAGCTGAACCGTGAAGCATCATGTGTTGAATGATACATACGCTACTTTCTCAGGAAAGATGTTAGGTATTAAAATAAACTAGTGGGACTTGAGCTATGTACATGTATTTTATTTTCATGTAAGGGCAATATGTTAACGTTTTCCCGTAGAGCACAATTTGACTTCAAAAATGATTTAATTGCATTGTTAATAGCTTTTATCAAATCTCGTGAATTGAAAATTGTAAATAATAGAAATTAATGCATACGAAATAGAAATCGCCACCACTGGTAGGACACCCGGTATGAGTTGCCAAGGGTCATGGATTCTAAGTATTATAAAAATTTAAATAATATAAATAATAAAGTTAACTAAGATTTCTAAATATTAAGTAAGCTTATAAAAATTAGTCAAGTATTATAAAAATTTAAATAAGTTAACCAAGTTTTATAAAAATTAACAAGTTTAGTTTATAAACATTAACCAAGTATATAAAAATATAATATACAACAAAATCTTCTATAGTATGATTATTATAAAAAAATTAACTAAGTTAACCAAGTTTTATAAAACTTAACAAGTTTAATTTGTAAAAATTAACTAAATAAATAAAAATTTAAAACATAACCAAATAATAATAATAATAATTATTATTATTAACTAAGATTTATAATAATAATACTAAGTTAACTAATATTTATAAATATTAAATAAGTTTATGAAAATTAACCAAGTTTCATGAAATTTTAACTAAATTAACTAAGTTTTATATAATTTAACAGGATTAGTTTATAAAATTATAACATATAACTTAATATTTTTATACTACTAATAATAATAAACTAGATTTATAATAATAATATGTTAGCTATGATTTATAAATATTAAATAAATTTATAAAAATTAACCAAATATCATAAAAATTTGACTAAGTTAACTAAGTATGATTTATAAATATTAAATAAATTTATATTATTTTATATCATCTTAATTAATTAAATACAAAGATGGAGTTCAAAGTACAACACAATGAGATTGATTGCGGTGAATGCTACATATTGCTTGAACGTCCAAGTCTTCAAATTTTGACAATTCAGTTGACACACTGCTTAATTGTCAAATGAGCTATATCGATTTATGTTGAAATTTGATGGATTCATTATCCATTCATGTTGAAATTGTCAACTTCTAATTTGTGGGTGTAATTGCTCTTTTGTGCATCAGTACAAGTGGTAGCTTATTCATAAACAAGAGATATATAAGATGCTACATCAGTGGTGGATGTACTATACTACAGTACAAGTGGTAGCTTATCCATAGTATCTCTCTGTGTTGGTTCACTGCCAGTGGGAAGAACAAAATCTGTAGAAATGGTTGGATCAGTTCCAGCATTTGACAGTATTCCAGGCTATAAGGTTTGGCTGCATTTGTTTGCAATTGTGAATGTAGGCCAATGCGCTTGTTTTGCTGCATGACATCTTCAAGATCACCACATTCGTATGAAATACCATTAAGATCTAAGTCAATAGTTCCTTAGTTTCATTATCTTATTTTGGTGAAGTAGTCATTGAATTTAATTCTTACCGTAGTTCCAAAAAAATGAAATATCCCTACTGTCAATCTTTTTTGGCAGTGACTCATGTGGAACCTGGAGTTGTGGCATGGCTAATAATGGACCTAATACTAACGGAAGCCAGTATTTTATTTGCACTGCTAAGGTATCATCTTTTACTTGAGGCAATATATCAACTTATTTAGCTTAAAATCATCCTATAGGGTTTAAAATTTTCTGAGTTTGTTTATGTAAGTAAGCTTTCATGTTAGGACTTACGACACATTGCAATTCAATGTAAATAAGTTTTATATTGGATTAATAATACACATGCAGAGACTAAAACTGAAATGGTCAGACTAAAATTGAGTAATAAATTTGGAATTAATGTGTGCAAAGGGGTAGAAATATGTGAGAGACTGAGTATTAGGTAGCTTTGAATGAAAATAAGACTGTGTTATGGGTGAAGATAACGAAGAATTGGACTTATCCTATATGAATTATATTATGTATTTTTTAGGGAATCTTACTAGAGTTAATAACACTGAATTATTTTTTCCATTTACATGTCAAGAATGTTGTTATCATAGAAATTATTTACATGGTTATGAAAAGGACAAATATAATAAAACAATCTATTCATGAGATACTCTCTAGGTTGGCAACTGGTTGCATGGGCATAAAAAATGAAAAGTCTAAGGATCTAGTTAAAGTAATTTTGGTAATTTATGTTGTTAAGTTTAAATTAGTTGCTTTATGTTTATATGTAGTACGTTATGTGGTAATAGATACGGATATTGACACTGCTTGAAGCTGAAGTATAACACACTCTCTACTGGTAATAGCTTGGGTTCAAACTTCAAACCCTGTAAAATTGTTCACAGGCCATCTTTTTCGGTATTTTTACAAAGAATGGCAAATAGCTGTAGCAAAAATAATATCTGGATCCACCAAAACAAAAATTAACTAATTTGATTTGTTTAGCCATTCATGTAACCTATTTTACAGCCATTGGCAATACCCATCATCATGTATTTCTCATTATCTTTTATGTAAACGTATGCATATGTTTGGATTAACATCTCCAATGTAATTCAAGTAATTTTCTCATAGCTATGTATTATCTTTTATGTAAAGTATGCATATCTTTTACAAAATTTGTTTATTACCGCACTTAAAAACAGCGTCCGTTGCTATATGCCGTTGAAAATCTTCTATGAATTGAAAAAACACTAAAACACGCTGTAATAAGGACTCCCTCCCGTTAATTTTTAAGCCCGCCTAAGTTTTTCGTTCACCGCTTAAAGCATGTCCTCTTCTCCCCCACAATAACAAACCCCAAATCTCAAATTACATCTCTAATCCAAAATTCGCCACCGATCTCCACGGATTTTGCCAATCATCCAGAGTTGCGAATCCATCAAAACTCCTTATTATGCTCTAGCATTCATCAAATTATTATTCCAATTAATTTCGTGCAATGTCCTGATTAGAGGTTTCAGATCCGAGTTATTATGAATATGTTTCTCGCTGTCTTTGCTTGAGAGATGCTACCGTTTGCTTTTCTTGGTCTGAAATTTGAGATACTTGCTGCTTGTTTCTGCTTGTATTTGAGATGTCAACAGGTTGTTGATTAAATTGTTATTGGCTGGAGATGTTCGAAAATGATGTGCAGTGGTGCCGATGAACCAGTTTCATCCGTTGATGGTGCTTTGGCTGAAGCTGCTCTGACAGGTAAGCTTCAGATTAGATTATTGCATTTGCTTGTAAATGATGAGAGTATGAATCTATGCACTGATAATGGTAGTTGCCATGTTTGGATTCTCAGAACAGTCTGGGGTTGTATATGAACCTATTTACTTTGTTTATTTTCCATAATTCCAAACCACACCTTGTAAATTAAATCACAAATTATAAATTTAAATTAACGAATGCATTACTTTTCAATTTTTTATTTTATTATATTTGACACCAGTTTTCATCCATAGTTCCAAATTGAACCATGTGTCCCAATTCACATGATATAACATTTGAATTGATTAATACAGTATCCTTCAATTTTTATTTTTACCATTTATAGATGTATTCACTTCAGCTGCCTTTAAAAAATCCAAAATGAATATGTAAATTAATCATGTGGTTGCAAGAATATGAACTATACTTACTACTGCTACCAATCTGTGATAGCACAAAGTACAGACTTTGCGAAAATGAAAATGGTTTTGATGGATTGAGATTTGGTTAATATAGAATATATTACATAAATCATATATTTTCCTGGTAATAGCTAACTGTCATTATTTTTTTCTTGCTAGAAGTTCAATGTTGCATTTTAAAATTAATGAGAATGATAAATCATGTGGTTGCAAGAATATGAACTATACTTACCACTGCTGCCAATCTGTAATAGCACAAAGTATAGACTTTGAGAAAATGAAAATGGATTTGTTGGAATGAGCTCTGGTTAATATAGAATATATTACATAAATCATATATTTTCCTGGTAATAGCTTACATAAATCATATATTACATAAATCAGTATCCCATTTTGATCAGGCTACATGCTTATGGTTTATTTGAAATTAAGGTTTCAAGCAATGTAATTGCTAGCTTGGAGTTATGAACATATGGTCATGTAGTAATAACATAATATTTTTATCTTTTATTAGGAAAAAGAAATAGTATTAATAGCTTCTATTAATTTTTACACAACTATCTCTATTTCAGTTTCCGTGATATTTCAAGTCAGCTATGTAGATGACCAGAGTATCATAAATTTGACCTTAAAGATGGAGGATGCAGCTTGGAGGATGAAGCTTGGAGGATCATAGCGCTAGTTGGAACAGCATCAGACTCTGGTAGGGTTTCTGATGGGGCTTGTAAGAAGTTTCTATTTGATAGTTGGTCAAGTTTACTGATGCTGGAGCTTCTACGTTTACTGTGCTTGGAGTTTTTGATGGCAAGCTGATGGGAAGATGGCCAACATGAGGGGGAAGAACTTGTAGTCCTCTCAGGTAATTTCTGCTTCACCACTGTTGTTGGACATCAGCTTCGTCCATGCTTGCGATTTAATTCCCTTAGTACTCTACAAATTATATTAGTATCACACTTCTACCAATTTAATTAAATCAGTTTTTGTTTAGCCGTTCTCAATTGTTCCGGCTTAATAATCCTCATGTTTGCTTTCTGATTTTTTTTGTTTTATATTAGTTTCAATTTATGGTGTGTTTCAAATATAAATGATTAAAAACACAAAGAAGTGGCCGTAGTGGATTTTTCATTCACGGTGCGCATTCATTTGATTGAGAAACATCGTCTGCATATTTTATCAGTGCACTGTGCACAGTTTTTGGTAATACGCAAAAATTAGCCTATGAATTTGTACATGCATACATAGGCTAATTCATACATAGGCTAATTTACACAGGTTAATTCATACATAGGCTGGTGATCAGAGTATGTAATGGTTGTTGTGTGAATTTTGCTGTAGAGTGGCAGTTAAGCATTTTAGCATATGAAACTTCAAATTTTTAGATGGCGTTTACTCACTGATCATTTCAAATTTCTTCATTGCAGGTAATTACAGATGGCGATGACACATTCTTCTTCCGTAGCAAGTAGCAAGCATATGAAACTTTTAAGATGCACGTTGTTGTTCGCATTTGGTGTGGACTTACTGTATTGATATTATACTTTTACTTAACATATAGCGTGTCTTTGTTTAACAGAATTTGTGGCAACTTGGTTTACTTTGTTATTTTTGTTTATGGATATTATTGAAACTTGGTTTATGGATGTCTTTTGTTTATTAATATTCTCTTAACTAGTTTATGTAACCAATTAATAGTTATTAGAACCTGTTATATATACTAGTTGCTTGAATATGCTCAAAATATAGTTTTGGAATATTCAAAAAAGCTGTTATATAAATAGAAGACAACGTTTGATTAATGCTGTCAATGAAGAAACAACAGCGTTTATTTCGTGCTGTAATTATCTTGAAATTGTCAATAACAACGTTTTTCACTTGCTGTCGAAATAGTTGATGATTCAATCACAGCGTTTTTAACATGCTGTCGAAATTGTTGATGATTCAATAACAGCGTTTAGAAAAAGCTGTTGTAAACAGTTAAAGTAGAATTTGAACATCTTCGACAACTAAATTATAAACGCTGTTGAAACATAATACAGCACGTCTGAAACGCTGTAAAAATATTATTGACGGCTCGTAATAAACGCTGTCACAGAGATGTTTCAACAGCGTTTATAGAAACGCTGTTGTAAGTTGTGTATATACGACAGCATGTCGTTATACAGCGTTTCTAATAACGCTGTTGTATCATATTACAGCGTTTATCAAACGCTGTTAAAAGCCTTTTGTGGTGTAGTGAAGGCTTGTTCGTAATCATCGACCATCAATAGTTCGTCTACATCAACAATTGTTGTTCGAATCCATGAGTAAGGCCTTATTCGAATCCACCAAGTCAACAAACAAGGGTGACGTGTCGTCCCTCGATACGAACAAGGCGAAATTTACGGAGTCGATACGGTCAACTCGGAGTGAAGACCGGATCGAGGCGAAGTGTGCGTGCCACATCATCACAAGACCACGTGAATTTATCGAGTCGAATGGATCATTTCAAAGTGATGGATTCGAACCAAGCAGCCACCGAGAAATTCCATTTCGTATCGACTATATCTCATGATCCACTGATCCAAATGTTAAGAAATTTTCACAGGAGACTACGTGCAAGCCAAAGAATGTTCCCACCAAGTTTCGACTCCATTGGACACGATCTTGATCGATATGAATTGACTTCGTATCGATCGTCGATCGAGTCGAAACTTTCTAAGGTTGGCTGCGTGGGCCCACTCACATGCTAGAACGAGTCTCCCGAAGTTTGAGCGCAATCTTAGCCTCCTACTCCTATAAATAGAGCCCTACCGCCTACAGAAGAAGGATCTTGGGATTCTCAAGCACCCAAACTATGCCGGATCGAGACCTATATCATATTTTTGCTGTTGAATTCGAATTTGCAGTTGTATTTTTCTTTTGTCGGCTGTACTTGCTTGTAATCATTGAAAGAGAATCGATAAAATTGTAAAAACTTCACAGTGGACGTGGGCAGCACGCCGAACCTCTTTAAATCGCTTGTCTACGCATTCATATTCTTGTTAATTGTAGTTTTTGTTAGATAATCCTCATTTTCAATTTATATTCTTCATTTATTATCTCTTCAAAAATTTCCGAAGAGTGTTGTGCCCAATTTAGGTATAAACAATATTTGAAAAAAAAAACATGAAAACATTCCGTACATAGGTGAACGAGAGCAAGAACTTCTATATTTGAAAAAATGTAGCATCGTTCAGAATTCAATGAGTTGATTAATTATGGTGCAGAAATAAATCATTTAAGTGTTGAAGAACGAGAGCAAGGACTTCTATATTTTTTTTCGAAAACCTCTTTTCATGCAGTTTGGGTGGTCTATCTAAAACTTATTTTGAAATTTCATTTCGGTTACATTTTGGTTTTGTATATTATTATTTTACTCCAAATTTATTTTTTATTTAATCATTGACTAAAAAAATCCAAGGACCAACAAAAATGTATTTGAATTATAATTCGAAATATGATGCACATGCTCATTGCGTGAAAACCATGCGAGTAGCATAGATACAATATTATTCTCTTTATGAAAATGATGATTATATGCATAACATTTGTTTATAAGGAATCACATAATTTCATTGAATAAAACTATGTATAAATATCTACAAACTAAGAGTGATGGGATTGTGGTTAAATAAAAATAATCATGATGCAGCAAGGCATATAGGAATTCAGAAGTTAAACCATATTCAATCGTGCACGAGTCAAGGAGCTTCGAATTTAACCCGTGAGTCGTACACAAGCGTGAAACGTGCATGCTTGATGAGTCGGTCACGAGATAGGGGGAGCATGAGTCGGTGCCGGTTTAACAAAGCTTGGAGGAATTCGAGTTTGATGAGTCATCCACGACTCAACACAGGGATGAGTCGTTTCCGACTTAATGGGGCACGGGATAACAAGGTCCGAGTTAACAACAATTCAAGCTGTATCAAGGAGGCAGATTTGAGTCGTATACGACTTAACGAAGAGGGCTTGAGTCGTAGACGAGTTAACCAAGATCAGGAGAAGATGTTACGACCTAATAAAGACTTGATGAGTCGTTTCCGACTTAGGGAGTTACAAGGGGGAGATAACAAGACAGTGCACTTGAGTCGTTTGCGACTTAACCAAGTTCAGGGGAAAATGTTCCGACCTAACAACACGTTCATGAGTCGTCTACGACTCATCATAAAGCAAGGGAGAGCACCGTCTTGGGAAAGCCTTGAGTCGGAGGAAGTGGGGCATGACTTAACTGAGTCGTTGGAAGATTTGAGTCGCACAGAGGAGAGTCGTATGGAGTTTGGAAGGCCTTCTTTAAGTCGCTACCGACTTATACTGAGTCGTAGGTCGTTGCCGACCTAGTATGATTCGTGAGTCGTGTAACTGCGTATGTTGAGTCGCTTTGTATGTTGAGTCGGAGAGAGTTTGAGTCGTGTAATTTGTATAGTTTGATGAGTCGTGGGTATGGTGTGTAGCTAAGTCGTTAACGACTTATGATGAGTCGGGGGGTTTCATGAGTCGGTCACGACTTATGGCTGTGTTGTAAGAAAACTCTATAAATACGCGTGTGTTGTACATTTTGAAGGTTGTTGATTTTTGAATAAAATTTCTCTTTTGTTAGCTTTGTGCTTTCATACCAATTGGTAGTTGAGTGTAATCTCCTATCTCCTCTTTCGGTTAATCGAGTGCGCTCGATTCAACGATCGTAGAAGCCGATTCACGGAATCTAGTGCGCTAGATCAACGTGCGAAGAATCGTAGATCTTTGAACACGGTATAGTGCGCTATCAACGTGTTTGAGATAGCTAGAGTTCGGCATCTTTGGATCAACGAACTTGGGCATTTTGGTATCTTCAACTCACCAATTGCTACATTTCATCGATTGAAGTTTTATTTCGAATTATCCGCTGCGTCATTATTGGTATCGGAGCCATACTTAGCCAATCATAGCTAAGTTTGATTCTTGGGGCCAAGTTTTTGAAGTTTTTGAAGTTTTTGAAGTTTTTGAAGTTGAAGGAGTTCATCGTGTTCATATTGAAGTTGCATCAAGTTAGGAGTGTTTGATCCATTTCATTTTGGATCGAGGAGTTGGACTTTGTTTGGATTTTGACTTGGAGTTTTTGCGCGCCAAGGAGTTTGAATTTGAAGAAGGCCGTGTATACTTGGGAGTAGCCGTGCCTTGTTGATTGCATTTAAGTGTTTGTAGTAGGTGGCCAAGACAAGTTGTCCCGAGGCAAGTCATAGCGAGTCAAGGTAGAGCCGACCTAACTTGAACCGAGTTAGTGTGAGCCGTGAACATCTATTGCCGATCTAAGGTTGAGCCTAGATTGCTTTATTGTGTGAAATTTTGAAGTATTGTGTTCAATTTGTTGAAGTTTGTGAAGTTTACAACCATGCCACCAAGGAGAGCTAACCGACATCAAAACGTTGAAGCTTTGTATCGTAGAGAAGAAGCCGAGCTTATGGAACAACGTATTAATGAAAAGTTTGATGAAGGCATTGGTAAATTGGAGAGATTGATGACTGATTTGAATCAAAGGAGAAGATCACCAAACTCGAACCATGGAGGAAACCGAGTTTCGCCATCGGTTACGGAAGCGAGGAGGGTATCGCCACATTCTTGTAGAGATAGAAGAGAAACATCAATTTCATCACGAAGAGATCATCATGACTATGCACATGAAGAGAGAAGAAGTCAACGTGAATTTGACCATGAAGCATATAGAGATGAGGAGAGACATAGTCAAAGAAGCATGCATGAACGAAGGGATGACATTGGTCGAGATCGATGTAGGCGTACTTTTGATTTTGTTGAAGAAGGTGATAGAGCAAGTATTCATTATCGAGATCGAGACCAAGTTCGGAATTCTTATCGAGATGTTGAAGATGATAGACGATGGGAATCGGGTATGAAGATGGAGATTCCGGAGTTTAAAGGCGGGATGGTTGCTGAGGAGTTTCTTGATTGGTTGTCTAATGTGGAGGAGATCTTTGATTTCAAGGAGGTGCCGGAGAATCGAAGGGTGAAGTTAGTTGCTACAAGGCTGAGGGGGAGAGCATTAGCATGGTGGCAGCAAACTAAACTGACTCGAGAACGGATGGGGAAGTCAAAGATAGAATCGTGGGATAAGATGAAGAAGTTGATGAGATCTACTTTCTTACCTTACAACTATCAATCACTTATGTACCAAAGGTTGCAGAATCTGAGGCAAGGGACAAAATCTGTTAGTGATTATGCTGATGAATTTTACCAACTCATCGCCAGGAATGATATCATGGAGACAGAAGAACAGCTGACTGCTAGATTCATTGGGGGACTGAGAATGCAGATCCAGGATATGGTTAATATGTTTGATCCTAGATCCGTTGCAGAAGCACATCAAAAAGCATTGGCTTGGGAGAAACAAGGAAGGCGTGGAGGAGGTGTGTTTACTAACTCTAATAATCCAGTGAAGGGTGTTGGTGGAAGTTCTCATGTTCCTAAACCAGTTTCAAAGCCAGTGGTGAAGGAGGTTGAGAAGGCGAAGGCTAGTACTGTTTTCAAATGTTATAATTGTCAGGAGTTGGGGCATAAAAGCAATGAGTGTCCGAAGCCAAAGAAGAGAACCATGGTTGCAGAGGTTGAAGCAGATGATGGTGAGGAGGCAGAGTATTCAAATGTACCTTATGTTGAGGAGGAAGAAAAGGTGTCGGGTGATGAAGGATGTAATCTTATGTTGAGGAGAAGTTGTTTGACACCAAAGCAAGAGGAGGAATGTAGTTGGCTGAGAAGCAATATTTTTCAATCGACATGCACTATTCTGGGGAAAGTCTGCAAGTTCGTTATTGATGCGGGAAGTTGTGATAATATTATTTCTTCAGAGGCAGTTAGAAAGTTGAACTTGAAGACCGAGAAACATCCGAAACCGTACAAGCTAGCATGGTTAAGGAAAGGAGGTGAAGTGAAAGTGTGTCGAAGAGCTTGTGTGAATTTTTCAATCGGAAAGAAGTACAAAGATGAAATCTGGTGTGATGTCGTAGATATGGATGTTTGTCACTTATTGTTGGGCAGACCATGGCAGTTTGATAGAGCAGTTCAGCATGACGGTCGTGCCAACAGTTACAGTTTCATGTTCGAGGGTACTAAAATCATTTTAGTTCCTAAGAGACAGCAGCAGAAGGAGAGCAAGCTAGAAGAGATTGAAGAATTGAAAACTCTGTTGACTTTGAAGGAGTTTGTTAAAGAAGTGGAGGAAGAACCGGAAGTGTTTTTGTTGATTGGGAGAGAGAGTAGCGAAGAAGTTGAGATTCCTGAAGAAGTGAAGCCTGTTTTGAAAGAGTTTGAAGATGTCTTTCCAGAGGAGTTGCCAAAGGAGTTACCACCACTTAGAGACATTCAACATCAGATTGATCTTGTTCCAGGAGCAGTGTTACCACACCGACCACATTACAGAATGAGTCCGAAGGAACATGAGGAGTTACGAAGGCAGGTGGAAGAATTACTTGAACAGGGTCGTATTCAGGAAAGTTTGAGTCCGTGTGCTGTACCTGCATTGTTAGTACCAAAGAAGGACGGAACTTGGAGAATGTGCACTGATAGTAGAGCTTTGAATAAGATCACTGTTCGTTACAGATTTCCTATGCCGAGGTTGGATGATTTGTTGGATCAGTTGAGTGGGGCAACTATATTCTCGAAAATTGATTTGAAGAGTGGTTATCATCAAATTCGTATCAGACCTGGAGACGAATGGAAGACAGCTTTCAAAACTAGAGAGGGGTTGTACGAATGGTTGGTTATGCCATTTGGTTTGTCTAATGCACCTAGTACATTCATGCGGGTGATGAATCAAATTTTTAGACCATTCATTGGAAAGTTCATCGTGGTGTATTTCGATGATATTTTGATTTATAGCAGGAGTACGGAGGAGCATGTTCTACATCTGAGGGAAGTGTTGCTTATACTTCGAGAAGAACAATTTTATGCTGCTACAAAGAAATGTGTGTTTATGACACCTACTGTTTTATTCCTGGGTTATGTTGTTTCAGGGGAAGGAATCCAAGTTGACCAGAGCAAAGTTGAAGCAGTCAGGAATTGGCCACAGCCAAAGACACTTACAGAAGTGAGAAGTTTTCATGGGCTAACGTCATTCTACCGAAGATTCATTCCACACTTCAGTAGCGTGATGGCTCCAGTGACTGATTGCATGAAGGGTAAACAGTTTGTGTGGTCAGAGGAAGCAGGGGTTGCCTTTGAGAAGATCAAGGAATTGTTGACGTCTGCACCAATTCTTGTTCTACCTAATTTTCAGTTGTTATTTGAATTGCATACGGATGCTTCGAAGGTTGGTATTGGAGGAGTTCTGAGTCAGAATGGGAAGCCAGTTGCTTATTTCAGCGAAAAGTTATCAGGGGCAAAGATGAGATACAGTACATATGACGTTGAATTTTATGCTGTTGTTCAGGCTGTTAAGCATTGGAGACATTACGTATTTCAGAAGGAATTTGTTCTGTACACTGATCACGAAGCTTTGAAACATTTACAGGGACAGGATAAAATTTCAGCGAGACATGCATCATGGATTGCTTATCTGCAGCAGTTTACTTTTGTCGTTAAACACAAATCAGGGGTGACGAATCGAGTAGCTGATGCTTTGAGTAGGAGGAGTCATTTACTAACGACAATGAATGTTGAAGTGATGGGGTTTGAGATGTTGCCAGAGATGCTTGAAGAAGATCCTTACTTTGTGAAATATGTTGAAAAAGTGAAGGATGGGAGTACCGATGAATTCATGTTGGTTGATGGTTTCCTGTTTAAAGGAAATCGCTTGTGTATTCCGGATTGTAGTTTGAGGATGAAAATTGTGAAGGAATTACATGAAGAAGGGCATGTGGGCCGTGATCGTACTTTGCAGTTGATTTCACAGTCTTATTTTTGGCCATCGATGAGAAAAGAAGTTGAGAGATTTGTGGAACGATGTCATATTTGCCAAGTTTCAAAAGGAACAGCAACGAATGCGGGGTTGTATATGCCATTACCAGTACCATCTAAGCCATGGGTTGATATTAGCATGGATTTCGTTTTGGGTTTGCCGAGAACTCAAAGGGGAAATGATTCGATATTTGTTGTAGTGGACAGGTTTTCAAAGATGGCACATTTTGTTGCTTGCAAGAAGACAGCAGATGCAGTTCGAGTAGCTCAGTTATTTTTCAAGGAGATTTATCGACTTCATGGATTGCCAGAATCTATTGTTTCTGATCGAGATACTCGTTTTCTGAGTCACTTTTGGCTGAGTTTGTGGAAAATGGTGGGAACGAAGTTGAATTTCAGCAGTGCTTATCATCCACAAACCGATGGGCAGACGGAAGTTGTTAACAGGTCATTGGGTAATTTGTTGCGTTGTCTTGTACAGGATAATTTGAGAAGTTGGGACCTGAAGCTATGCCAGGCAGAATTTGCTCACAATCATGCAGTAAATCGAAGCACAGGATTCAGTCCGTTTCAGATTGTCTATTCAAATTTACCTAGGGGACCGTTGGATTTAGCAGTAGTACCACCGTCGAAAGGAACAGTTAAACGAGCTGCTGATTTTGTTGATGAGCTGAATGAATGTCATAAAATCGTTCAGGAACGATTGGAGAAATCGAATGAGAAATATAAGAAGTTTGCAGATTCGAAACGACGAAATGTTGAATTTAAAGAAGGTGATTTGGTTTATGCTGTGTTAACAAAGGATCGTTTTCCAGTAGGTGCTTATAACAAGTTAAAGGCGCGGAAAATTGGTCCTGTTGAAGTTTTGAAGAGAATTAATGAGAATGCTTATCGATTACAATTACCAGATGATGTTTATACTTCTGATGTTTTTAACGTTAAACACTTAATTCCGTATCATGGAGATGAACATTTTGATGAGAAAGAATTTGCAAATTCGAGGTCGAATTTTTCTCAACCAGGGGAGGATGATGCAGCAAGGCATATAGGAATTCAGAAGTTAAACCATATTCAATCGTGCACGAGTCAAGGAGCTTCGAATTTAACCCGTGAGTCGTACACAAGCGTGAAACGTGCATGCTTGATGAGTCGGTCACGAGATAGGGGGAGCATGAGTCGGTGCCGGTTTAACAAAGCTTGGAGGAATTCGAGTTTGATGAGTCATCCACGACTCAACACAGGGATGAGTCGTTTCCGACTTAATGGGGCACGGGATAACAAGGTCCGAGTTAACAACAATTCAAGCTGTATCAAGGAGGCAGATTTGAGTCGTATACGACTTAACGAAGAGGGCTTGAGTCGTAGACGAGTTAACCAAGATCAGGAGAAGATGTTACGACCTAATAAAGACTTGATGAGTCGTTTCCGACTTAGGGAGTTACAAGGGGGAGATAACAAGACAGTGCACTTGAGTCGTTTGCGACTTAACCAAGTTCAGGGGAAAATGTTCCGACCTAACAACACGTTCATGAGTCGTCTACGACTCATCATAAAGCAAGGGAGAGCACCGTCTTGGGAAAGCCTTGAGTCGGAGGAAGTGGGGCATGACTTAACTGAGTCGTTGGAAGATTTGAGTCGCACAGAGGAGAGTCGTATGGAGTTTGGAAGGCCTTCTTTAAGTCGCTACCGACTTATACTGAGTCGTAGGTCGTTGCCGACCTAGTATGATTCGTGAGTCGTGTAACTGCGTATGTTGAGTCGCTTTGTATGTTGAGTCGGAGAGAGTTTGAGTCGTGTAATTTGTATAGTTTGATGAGTCGTGGGTATGGTGTGTAGCTAAGTCGTTAACGACTTATGATGAGTCGGGGGGTTTCATGAGTCGGTCACGACTTATGGCTGTGTTGTAAGAAAACTCTATAAATACGCGTGTGTTGTACATTTTGAAGGTTGTTGATTTTTGAATAAAATTTCTCTTTTGTTAGCTTTGTGCTTTCATACCAATTGGTAGTTGAGTGTAATCTCCTATCTCCTCTTTCGGTTAATCGAGTGCGCTCGATTCAACGATCGTAGAAGCCGATTCACGGAATCTAGTGCGCTAGATCAACGTGCGAAGAATCGTAGATCTTTGAACACGGTATAGTGCGCTATCAACGTGTTTGAGATAGCTAGAGTTCGGCATCTTTGGATCAACGAACTTGGGCATTTTGGTATCTTCAACTCACCAATTGCTACATTTCATCGATTGAAGTTTTATTTCGAATTATCCGCTGCGTCAAATCATAATCTTATTGATGTAAAATTCATAATACTGTACTTATCAATTAAACTGTGGCAACAAGTATATTGTATTCTTTCTTTCAGTGATTCACTTAGTCAACTTAGGTTTTACCAACCGTACTATCGAATATTAGATTAATTTTCATCAATGTAGCGAAGACAACCATATATAATAACCTAATTGTAGTAAATAAAATTTTCTTATATCGAAAGAAATTGTTAAATGTATACAAACATATTTGGTATTAATTTTCTTACACTGAAAAACAAAAGGAGTAAAACACAATCAACTTGTAGTTCAAGAAATTACATTAAACTTTCTACAAAAAAGTGAAATGAAGTTATAATACAAAGAAAGTACAATGATTCTCAATGTATAATTGACATTAAGATGAAAGAACGAGAAAAATTGAACGACTTCACACCATACAATGTCAACCCTTTTGAACTACAAACCTACCCGTGGGCGTAGCATGGGCCACTCACTAGTTTATAAATTAAATTAAGTAAGGGTTTTAAACACAATTTAATCACTAATGACATCTGTCAATTAAGTACGATATGCTTTAACAAGTGTTGGTTTAAGATGAACAAGTTGCAAAAACAAATTTTTTTCTCTTAAAAATTAAAATATATCCAAATGAGAAATTTGTAAACCAGGCTGTTTACAGTAAAAAAAAATCTCATATTCCTTCATCTCCACTTTCTGAAATCAAAACAGAAAAAAAAACTGCAAATCGAATCAGAAATCAAATTTCAACCTAAGATCAAAATAATTCAAAGTCCAGATCAAATAATTCAAGTTCAGATCAAAAGTCTGGCTTCATATCAAAATGTCTGTCCTCTATCCTTCTTTCCAAGGTGAGTGAACTCTTCTTTATAAAGCTTAAACTGGTTGAATACTTGATGCCTATGTTTAATCAATGAAGTGATATTGCAAAACAATTTGTATGATTGTTTTTTTTAACTGGAATATGTTTAAACTGCAGTATATGGTATGCATGCATGTATGTGTATATCAATGACTCTGTTTTAGTATAACAGGTCTGCAAGTTCAAGAGAAATTCATATCTTCTTACTTAAAATAATTCAAGTTGTGATTTCTGAATAAAAAATATTTGAAACAATATAAAGTCATTTCTAAAAATAATCTCAAGTAAAAATTTATGATATATACTTTGAACTTATAGAGATTACAAGCAAATTCTTTTTAATAAGGAAAGTTGATGATTATAACTTCATAATTTGGTTTCATAGGTTGATTCGTATCAGCAAATAGTTGATTTTAATACAAATATCTTGATTTTTAGATTTAGAATTTTTGAGATATTATGGGTTGAACAGAAAATAGAATTCTGTCGATTTTTGGCGAACACGAGGCTCTGTGGCCTGGGGGTTTTGGGTCGAAGGTTGGATATTGGTAGATGGTCGATGGAATAATAGCGGTGGGTTTTTAGATCATGGTGGTGATGTGTGGATGTTGATTTATGGTTTCATTAGCTAGTTGGGTCGATGAAGTTCCACAAGCTAGTTCATCGGCACGGGAAGATCGGACCGACGGGGAAAGTAGCGTAGAACAATGGTGCTTCTCTGACTCGAGTTTAGTGGTCGCTGGTGGACTGTGGCGGCGTATCTAGATGGATTTTTATGATCAGTTTTGTTCCAGGATTAATGTTGGTAGCTTGAATCGATTTTCGGCCAGTCTTGATGATCTGGGTGGCGTGGGTGGTCGAGTCGACCACCGACGATATGTGGAAGGTTGCAGCATCAATCATCGAGGCTCTAACGATTTGTACACGTGCACGCGATATAGTTCGTGTCTGTTATTTCTAAAGGTTGTGGAAGACGAAGGTCGTCTCAGGGATTCATAAGTTTGGCTCCGGAAAACGAGGGTTTTTCTCAACGTAGCAAAGCACAAAGAAAACTCGAGATTGGGCCCGCGTATTTCAATGTTTGACTCGGGTTTCTTAACCTTGATGATTTAACAAGTTTTAAAGTTATAGATTATGTTTTTGAGCAATTTAAATAAAGCTTCAAAGAATATTAAAATGTTTGAGTTTTAAAGATTTATTTTTAAAGGATAAAATAAAGTGTTTAGAAATTAAATGATTTTATATATAAGTTAATTAATTAAAATTAACAAGTGTTTTTGTAAATGTGATGATGTAATCTAAGCTTTAATTAAATCAATGTTTTGTATAAAATGATTTCAAGCATTAAGTTTAAATATGATTTAAATGCTTTAATTAAGTAAATTGATTAAGATAAAGGGATATCTTTAATTGATTAAAGTCTTGATTTATGAGAGGATAATTACTTGGTGAAATTAATTAAAATATAATTGCTTACTAAAAGTATTTAAGGGGCTAATTGGTTAATGATAATTAATTTAAATGGTTCATTAAATAAACATTATTATAATTAAGTGATTAATAAAGATAAATGGTTTATCTTTAAATTAAATTAAGATTTGGGAAATTAAAGATTTATTGATGAATAAAAGTAATTAAAGAATATTAAATTAATATAAGTAATTAAAGGTAATTAATTACTTAAAGATAATTACTTAATAAAAGTAATTAGGGATAATTAATTAATGATTAAAGTTGATTTATCCAATGATTAAAATTGATTTGTGATTTATTAATAAAAGTGATTACGATTATCACTTATGGTAATTAATTAAGGATAATTAATTAAATGGTAATTAATTATGGGTTAATTAATTAATGTAATTAATTAAGGATAATTAATTAAAGAATAATTAAATAATTAAGGGTTAATTGTTTAATGATTATAGGTTGATGAATTATTAATTAAGGATGTTTAATTAATAATTAAAGGTTAATTAATTTATTATTAAAGGTTAATTAATAAATGATTAAAGGTTAATTAATTAAGATGGTTTGCAATTAATTAATGTTCATTAACCAAAATTAGTAAATTTATTCATAGATAATTAATCTAATTTAAGTTAATTATAATTAGATAATGAATTGATCTTACTTATGAATGATTAAATTATATTGAATGCTTTGAATTGTTTGATATCCCTGATGTGTGATGTTCTATTTTGATTTGAGCTGTGATGGATGTAATTTATTTATCTGTGATGAATTTATATTATTTATCTGTGAATCTTTGAATGAAGATAAGCATTATAGGATTATACCGCTTATCAAATATTTCTGTGTTTGGAGCTGTGATGACTGATGATGTTGCACTATTGTGTAATAAAACACGTGGACTACACTATACACACACAAATATGGATTTCATGAGGAAATCGGTTAAGTCATAGATATTCGAATTTAATATTATGAAATGGTTTTGCAAGTTAAATTCTGAATTCAATTGGTTTTGTAAATGGAATTGGGTTGAATATGGAAAGCTTTTGAAAAGGAAGTTTTAAATTAAAATTTAGTTTGAATATAATATATCTTGTTTAAGTTTTGGAACTGTTTGGAAATTTGGTTTGAAAGGTTTATACAAGTTATATAATATATATATATATGGATTTTAAAACCATCTTTAAAGTATTTTAAAAGTATTATTTTGGGAATTTAAATTCAACCCAAATTTATACTTTAAAGCTATAAATTGTGCACATTTGATCGAATTTTTTCGAAATGAAAACCATTGTTTTCCAAACAGTAATAGCTTTCATATAAAGAAAGGATTTCCAATTTGTGTTGAAAGGATTTCAAGTTTGAGATGAAAATAGTTTTGATAGCTATGAATGAATCTCTGTTAGAGATTGGATTAGTAAATCAAATTTTGGAAAGGGATTTATTTTGAAAGTTATGAATAAATCCTTCTTAAAGATTTAATAAATCTTGTTTTGAATTAAAGTGAATTCTATATATGAATATTTGTGGAAGAATAATGAAACTTTGTTTTCAATTTTAAGAGGATCTTAAAGGTGTGTCATCTGTATAAAAGATTTGAAATGGAATTGTTTTGAAAGTTATGAATGAATCTTTGTGAAAGACTGGTGAACTTTGTAAAGTCAATCTTTTTGTTTAAAAAGAATTTAATGGTAATTTGTTTAAACCATTTGTTTTGGGTAATAAGTTGTGACTTAATTGAAATCCCATTATCCATATGGGTTTTAAATATTGCGCTTATTATTCGATTTAGCCGGAAGAGGATTTTATGTCATATAACCCAATCTGAATAGTGATACGACGTAATGGATAGCATTTGAAGACCGGTGGTGAAGACCGGGTATTTTCGAGAATGAAAGGATTACCCATCGAATGTCTCTGCACTGAGTCGCGCCGATATAAAGATCTCCATATGTGATGGGGAGTCCGATCGGGATTGGGAATTCACGGATTGCAAAGGCTTCTTTGGAAGTGCCTTCGGTTCTGTTCGAATTCGGAACAGACTTGTATGGATGTGTGTCTGACGTTACACTTTGAGATGTAAAGCTGGTTTCTATCAAATACATTTCTCTTTGGTGGTGGAGAATTTATTCTCTTAGCTTAACACCCTTCTCTGAGACGTACGAGCTCAGAGGTTATGTAGTTGATCGGTACTAGTGATACATTCCAAATTTGGTAATGTGGCATATGAAGTGCTGCTGATCATGTGTTGATCTAAGCATGGCTTTTGTGAAAAGCGTAGCTTTGTGGACGAGACTCTGTCGAGCCTCACAACCCAAAAATGGTCGAAACAGGAATGTTACGGCAAGGTTTTTAGGGTTCGCGCCGCTAGGGTATGTCCATTTTCTTCTATTTAAAAGGTGGTATCATGGTATGGAGCCCGGATATTTAACCTATGTGGTTGCTACAAACTTATTGCTTTGTGGTTGTTGGTGTTGAGAGCTCTCGGATAAAGGTCGGTAACGACCGAGGATGGCATACTTGTAGGTGTTACTTTCGGGCAGGGGTAACCCGGCCTTGTGTTGGTAGTGGGCTGGTTAGTTCTCGGGGGCGTCCCTCCAGAGCCGTTCCATTCGGTGTAGGAAGTTCCTTTGCCTGACCATTGTTGAAAATCCAATCATCCAATACACGCCTTGTACGGTTTTAGTTGTATAACCTGCCATTTACTTAAGGTGGTCACCACTGTTTAGATGGTAGCTATAGTAGGCATACAATAATAGTTGCATGCTGGCTAAGATTAATATTATACTTTCGAAAGGTTTTCTGCACTATGCACTAATAATAATATCAAAAGGTTTTCGTGTATCAAGCATGTTTGACTATCATAGGGAGAAATCTCCTCCAATTGTGCGTTTGCATTGTGTGTGTCGCAGGAGGCCTTATTCTAGTTTCATTTTCCAAAAAGCAATGCGGATTTCTTTTAAATTCTTTTGTTTTTCTTTTGATAAAGATAAACTGTTTTTGTTTGCTCATACCAGTCCTATGACTGACTTGGAGTTTATTGTTCCCTTTCTAAACTCTGGGTGCCCACAAGTTTCCACACGGGTAGTCTAGAGTTGGGGTTTTCAGATAATCAAATAGTAGGTGTAGATTCGATAGCATTCAATCTTTGGATATTGGCGATTGCATTTGGATCGTGTTGCTTCACTTTAACATTGATGGTGGTTCTTGAATTTTTGTTTGGAGTCTTTCTAGCTTTGGAGCTTTGGCAATGGAGTCGAAATATGTTGGATCTCTTTGAAGCCTTTGTTGTTGGTGTTATCATTTCCGTTGTGTATATTATCTCTAATATGTTGATACCCATTAGTATCTTATTGTATCGTATATTGTATCCATTGTTGTATCAATGATATTATTCATTTTCTTCCGCTGTATTGTTGTACTTAATGTGTTATTAGCTCCATCCGAACTGGAGTTCTCGAATACTAGTGAGGTATTTGATGTCGATTTCCAAACTCCGGATTTCGGTCCATGACAGTTATTTACACAACACTAATTTTATTCCGTAACAATTTATTACATACTATTTAATTAATTAATTAATGCAACATTTAAATTATCAATTGCACTTTTAATCAAATTATCAATTAATACACACATTATTACAATAAATTTACGATTAATAACCAATTATAACTTATTAATCACTTCAATCAATTGGAATTACTTTTAAAGAATTTATCAATTACCTTGAATTAATACTATTACATTTCACTCCAATTATATTTTCATTATTAAATCACAAATTTTTATTTATTTCAACATTAAATCATAAAACCTTATTAAATTAACTAGTTTTAATTATCGAAAATTTCGAGTAATTAAACTTAGATAATATTTCAATATACTTATATCAACAGTATAAGTATATTTAATAGCATTACTATTTGGAGAAATGCCAAATAGATTTCTATAACCGTACAACTTCAGAATTCGTACACCTTCGAACGGGTGTTAAGTATAAGATGCAAATCTCTTACACCACTAAGCCTTTAGCACGATCATAAGAACTGATTCGTGTATTTCATGATGGAGGGTAAAAAATATAATTTATTGGGTCAAAACGAATGTTGTGTAAAAAACCCATTACGACAACCCAAAATAATATTATAGGGATTCAATAATATATATATATATATAAAAATCATATATATCATATAAAACAATTTTTTCGGAAATCATTTACTATAACAATAGTGTTATAGTCCATGCTTTCCTTACTTCCTCGAAAACGTCTCTTACAATAATAAATGTTAAAATCTATGTTTCTGGTGCTTATCACATTTTTAAAACATTTCCAAAACCTTTTAACTCCATTTAAAACCATCACTTCCCAAAACCATTACTTCCAAAAGAAAATTGATTTTAAAACCATTACTTCATCAAAATATCACTTTCAAAACTCCTTTAAATAAAAATCTATATTTACATCTCAACATAAAACATCCCCATATTTATAAAACTTATTTTTATAAATATTCTTTCGTTTTTATAAAACTTCTATTTTACAAAACTCCTTTATTTACAAAATCCTATTTATAAATCCATTTATTTATAAAAACTCATTTTACTCTCAAAATACATTTATAAACCTATATTCTCCATAAATCAAATTCATTTATGATTCCATTTACAAAACAACTTCAAAACCATTTATAAATTCCAATTATAAATCCATATTTTTATAAACTAAATTTACTTATAAATTCCACTTATAAAATCCATTTGCCAATTTAACCTTTTATATAAACTTACTCTAAAATCCATTTTCGCAGTATTTCTCAAGACTATATTTTAGAACTTCAAAAATCATAACTTTTATTTAAAGACAAATTCTTTTCTTCTAAAATAAACCAAAAATCATAAAGCATATATACACACATATCCAAAATCACTCCGAAAAAAAATTCAATACAAAATCATCAATTTCAATATTTCTAAAATATCGAAAACCAGGCCCAGTACTACCATAGCACTAAATAAGTCAAATCACATCAAAGACATCAACATGGCATCCAAACATCATATATCAGCATATATATGAAGATAATTCAACAGTGGTGAGGAATCCGGTTGGATCCCTCCAACCTATCCCATTGCGCCAAATACAACATATAATCAAATAATATAAAATTTAACCGCTTCGAGGCCGGATTTGGGTAGAAAGGTTCATCCGCTCATACACGGGAATGCAACAGGGTCTCATCCGCTCCAATGGGCGGGCATATATCCAAACCAACTAATATATCTATAATATATCATATATCATCCAAACAAGCATCAATCATCATAAATAAATTTATTCTTACTTGTATAAAAATATAAGAGAGCCAGAGAGGCGAGTCGCGAGTGAACTCACTTTTGTTGCGTTCTTCGTTGCAGTGTTTTATTTCGATTAAATTAATTAGTCATTCGAATTTAGCTAAAATTCATACATTCTACAATCAAGTCCAATCTAGTCCATCGCAATGTATTCTCGAATACGAGTGCAACGCAATTCGTTTCGCCCAAATCCGATCTCGTATAACAGAGTTATACATAATATAAGATAACAATTATATACAATTTAATTAAACACAACATTAGCCACTAATTATATATAATCCTTCTGCCTCATCACGTTTACATGCTCCAGGCCCGAAGCTTGAAACCCATCATCGTTCAACTATTTTGATTGCCACTCATCTTACATGCTGCCAGGCGACGATCGACCACTGCCATTTCAAAGCTCGAGCTCCCCTTTATCACTGCCCCTAACCCCGACTGCTTCGGCCCTTCCCATGCAATGCAGCACCTCCTCGAATGGCCAACAAATGCTGCCAAGATTCTGTTACCTCACCAAAATGAGAACCATCAAATCGGTAAATGTGTGCATATCGATAAGCTCTAAGATTTTCCTTTAGGAAGTTTCTGCTAAAAGTGCTTGAATCGAGAGGAATCAAGGAGGGAAAGACATGAGATTTCGGCTATTGTTTGAAGTAGAGGCAGCTGCTCTAAAAATTAGGGTTTGGACTTAGAATCTACGGTAGGGGTCCTTATATAGCCACTTATAATCGCCAAAATTTTCGAACTTCGAGTGATGCGTGCTGATTGGCGTTCTATATGTTCTACCCTATTCCGAACACAATGGAATATATATATCGGAAGCCAATTCCATCATATACAGAAGATAGAGTTTTAAAGATCGAATTATATTAATTAAATTCCTTTAATTAATTTCTGTGCGTTTCGAACTCCCACGGTCAAAAGGTACGTCCAATCGACATGAAATTCGACATCATACTATAAGTTACTATTACAGATCCAATGAGATGGGTTTCGTCAAAATTAGAGGTAGTGTCAAAAATGACTATTTTACACATTATTTAAATCAAATAAATTCCATTTCTATTTATTCACTTTGAAATCAAAATTAAAAGTTTACTAACCCTATTCTAATTCAAATAGAATTTGAATTAACTTTACAAATCATTTTAATTCAAAAATTCAATTAATTATCCCACTTCAAATATTAAATTTTATAATTTAATTATCCATCAAATCATTATATTTGAAATAAAAGTTATTCAACTTATAAAGTTTACTTTTCGATATTTAAATCAATTAAACATTCCAAATTCGGATGACAGAAATTTTGGATCGTTAAGACTTCCATCCTTAAAAGAATTTCGTCTCTGAAATTACCAAATAAGAAAAATGCCACAAACCCCTTCACTTTTCAAATCAGTTAGTTGAAATAGATTACCATTTAAACCTTTTAACATTTCCAAATCCATTAGTAAAAACTTCTTATAAAAACTTTATCTAAATCTTTAAATTCATTCATAGTTATTAACTAATACTATTCCAAAAATTAACTAACATCATTTCAAATTAAAACTCAATTCAAATAAAAGCCTTAGTTATCAAAAAATTTCCCAAAATTCTCAAAATTTTCTAACGCTTTAAATTTATGAATTTTTTTGCCAACGTCTCCTTTGCCCTTCGATCGTAGTAGGATCACAACACATATATATCACAAATGTACATCTCATCTTCGAGGATGAGACATCCCATAGAGAAAAATACTAAAGTGCGATATATAATCCGAGATATGTACCTTTTATTATATTAGCGAGCATATACAACTAATATAGCGCGAAAGCAAACTCCAAATGCGAAGCATGTGCCATCCTGACCTACTAAACACTCAACAACCAATGATAACATGTATATAGAAAGTAATATCAATATATAACATATACTAATAAAACAACTATATATGCCAATATAACAAATGCAACAAATGCAAAAAAGAGAAACCCTCAAACAATTGATATCCATTCAATTAATTCATAACCATATAAATTTGCATTTTCAGTGTCAACTTTTAATTTATTAAACCCACATGCGATGTACATATAACATCGTATGAAAAATCATACCTGATCACTTGCTTGATCATACAATTCCTCTTCCAAATTAGTATCGTCCATACGACCACTCTAGTGCGAACTCAGATCCGGTTCCTTGACTAGGAAACCTTCATTCTCCATGCAAAGCCATATACTATGAAAGAGAACATCAGAATCAACCAAAAATCCACATCCTAGGTTTGCATTCAAGAAATCGAGTGAAAAATACCATCTCGGACCGGTGTAAATCACCTTGAAATCGTATATTCGAATCTAGATCAAATAGTTATGCGAATAAAACAATATACATATAACTTACATATTAATTCCCATTTGTTTTCTTATTTCCAATTCTTTAATTTACATTTAATTTCTTTTACATTCATTCGATTCGTATTCACTTTAAAATCAAATTCAATTATTCATGTTAATTTCACTTACATTCAATCATTGATATTCACTTATTAATATTCACATTAATTTATATTTAACCACATTTCATTCTATATTCAATTTACTTGTTATATTTCTATGTACTATTATCATTTATAAACCATTACTTAAGTTTATATTCATACCATTACTTATTAAAAATCAAATTTAATTTCATTTTTATTTGACTTTGCTTAAGTCTAATTCCATTTTGAAATTCAATTTATTTAACTTAACTTAAATTAAATTTTATTTCATATTTTAATTTCAAATTTTCTTTTCTTAACATACATATTAAACACATTTCAAATTTGAATCAAAAGTGAATACACTAGTTTTAATAATAATTTGTTTTAATTTACGTGTGAAAATAGCCTTCTGGGGCACTGTCTCAGATTTCGATGAAACTAGTATTCGTGCCAAAATTAGTCACAAACACCCAATTGTCGATGAAAGCACCCGTTTACAATCATAGATCACAGATAGATTGTATGTAATAAAATTAAATATGAAGAACACTCAATAAATTAAAAGGAAAGCAGTAGAAAGATAAGATTTATAGTGGTTCGACGTTGTAACCTACATCCACTTTTAATAGTTGCTGCTTTATTGATGATTCTCTAGTGATTTAGAATAATACAATTGATAATATCCGAGTTACAATGGAGTTAGGTAGAGTGACGGTGTAGAAGAGCCAAAAGATCCCTTTTCTAAAGCTCTTGGAATGCTATTTATAGGCATAGGTGGCAAATACCTCGCCCAGATCATGGAAGACTCCTTCTCTCACGTGGGTGGGACACGTGATCAATCCTCTGACATTTTGACTCGATCCATGATCGATACATACAAAATCGTATCGATCCAAAATTGCTCCTTTTGGGTTGGGATCGATCATGGACATTCTTGAGGTTGTAAGAAAGCTCCTGTGAAAATTAGGTGGCATTTGGACTTGTAGATTATAAGATATGATCGATGCAAGTTTTGATTTGTTGAAGTCTACTAAATTCTCATCGCTTCCACTCGCCTCGATCTGTTCGCTTCGATATGTTCACATCGCTTCCAAGCATGTGCTTGCTAGGTGACGTGGCGCTAACTTTGAGGATCGATCCACTTTCCATGCCGAGTGACCGAGTCACTTTTGAACGCTCTGTTCGTATCGACCTGATGTATTCATTTTGTATCAATGCCTTTATCTCTATTTCACATCGATGCCTAGGGTTGCTTTGTATTAATGACTTAGCGGATGTTTCGCATCGATTACATGCAGAAACTTCGTATCGAAGGTGCTTGGCTTGTTTTGTATCGATAGAAGATATTACTTCGTATCGATCGTTCGGTGGCTCGTTTGTATCGAATGTGACGACCCGAATTTTAGCATTCGAAAATCGACATCCACACTTCACGCGTATTCGAATGCCGCAGATTCAAATGTTCAAATTCGATTCGCCGAAGCTTATAACACATTAAGTGTAACAACACATTGGAAGAAAATGAATAATATCATTGATATACAATATTCTATACAATAGTGATATAACTATTTGATTAACTGAAAATCCCAACTCTAGACCGCCCGTGTGGAAAATTGTGCGCACCCCAAGTTTAGAAAGGGAATAATAAACTCCGAGTCTGTCATGGGACTGGTGTGAGCAAACGAAAACAATTTTAAACAAAAACAACAACAAAAGAATTTAAGATTCAAATCTGCAATGCTTTTTGGAAAATGAAACTACCTTAAGGCCTCCCGCCGCACATACCATGCAAACGCAGAATTGGAGGAGATTTCTCCTTATGATAGTCAAACATGCTTGATACGCGAAAACCATTTTGATATTATTATTAGTGCATGGTGGAAAACATTCGCAAGTATAATATTAATCTTAGCCAGCATACCCCATTTGGTCGTATGCTTACTATACCTACCATGTTCAATAGTAGGTTACCGCCACATTCCATGGCAGGTTATACAACTAAAACCGTACAGGGCACATATTGTTTCTTTGGATTTCCAATAAATGGTCAGGCTAAGGAACTTCCTATTGCCACATGGGAACGCCTCTGGAGGGACGCCCCGAGAACTTACCCAGCTCTCTGCCAACAAAAGGCCGTTTACCCCGGCCCGAAAGTAACAACTACAGGTATGCCATCCCCGTAACCAACCCTTATCGAAGCGCTCGACACCAACAACCACAAAGTAATGTATTTGCAGTAGCCACATAGGTTATGGGCTTTATACCATGATACCATATCTTTCCAGAAGAAATGGACATATCCTAGGGGTGTGACCCTTGATAACCATGCCGCATCTTTCTTGTTTTGACCATTTTCGGGGTGTGACGTCCCACGAGGTCTCGTCCACAAAGCTATGCTTTGCACAGAAGCCATGCTTCGATCAACAAATGATCAACAACACTCAGCATGCCACACTACCAAATTGGGAATGTATCACTAGCAACCATCAACTACATAACCTCTGAACTCGTACGTTGTTAACCCTTAATTCTCTACGACCTAGGAAATGTACGACCCAAGATGGTACGAGTTAAGATATATGCGACTTAAGGCCTCTACGACTCAAGAAGCCTACGACTTAAGGAGTCCACAACTTAAGGCCTCTACGACTCAAGAAACCTACGACCTAAGGTCTGCAACTTAAGGAACCTTACGAGTTAAGGAACCTGACGAGTTAAGAAAATCCTACGAGTTAAGGATGGCACGACTTAAGGAAGTCTACGACTCAAAGGATAAGTCGTTCACGACATAAGACTCAGAGACAAGTTCAGTATCATGCTGCAAGGGGATGACTCATTGACGACTTACGACTTATGATGAGTCGTAGTATCATGCTGCAAGGGGATGACTCATTGACGACTTACGACTTATGATGAGTCGTAGTATCATGCTGCAAGGGGATGACTCATTGACGACTTACGACTTATGATGAGTCGTAGTATCATGCTGCAAGGGGATGACTCATTGACGACTTACGACTTATGATGAGTCGTACATGACTCATGCAGACAGAAAGATAGCTGCATCCTAATAACTCGTAAACGACTTAGGACTTAAGTCCGATGAATGGGTGAACATTGGGGGGACCAGAGACTGGACCAGATAAGACGAGTCATGACCTACGATGAGTCGTCTACGAGTTACGGGTCATCATGAGTCGTGCACGAGTTATGTCCTAATTCCGAAGATGCCTATAAATACGGCATGTGCTCCAACATATGGGGGACCTTTTGGCTCATTTTCTTCAAGCGCCGTTACTCTGCTGCATTGGGAACTCCATCAACACTTAGAGCTTTTGAGATTCAAAGAACACTTCAAGGAACTTCACGAAGAAATCGTACATCATCAACATGAGTTCAAAGACTTTGATTGTCATGGAAGTTTAGGCTACTTGTCCTGAGTCTCTTGTAATTCAAAGTGTATTGTACTGAGAAGAATTGTATCAGCTTGTAACGAGATTATTAATAAAAGTACTTAAAGTGGACGTAGGCTATACCCTTGAGTCGAACCACTATAAAATTGTTGTTGTTTGCTGTTTTTCTGCCATTATCTGCTTATAATCTGTTCCCGAGTTATCGGGTAGTGCTTTCACAATTTCATTTCACACACCGGGGTGTTAGCGTTCAAATTTTAGTGTTAACATTTTTGGTGCTTTCACTGAGAATTGAACTCAGGGATAACTTCAACCATTGTTCAACAAAAGTCTAACAGGAATCATGGCTTCTGAAAGGAAACGAAAGTTTTCGAGGTTTGAAGGTACTTGCAGCAATGCCATTACTCTTCCCGCGCTAAGTGAAACAGCTTCAAGGATTGGAGTCACGAGGGCTGAATTAAACGCCGTGGTATATGGATTATATCAACACATGGAGGTTCAGAGCAACAGGATACTTGACAAGGTAAATGCATTGCAAGAGGAGGTCCATCAATTAGAAAGCGATATAAAAACCATTGCCAAAGAGGCCCATGCTTCAGAAGAATGGAATACTCCTCAACGAGCAACTGGCATTACTATTGGAACAATCCCCCAAATGGAGAACTCATGGCTACGACCAACTATTCACGAACGTCTATCGAGGCGAACCTTTGAAAGGATAGTTGACAACTACCCCTTGAGCCCTGATGATGATGAGGAGTACATACCGGAGATGATCGAACAGAGAAAGGAGATTGAAGGAAGGAAAAAGCAGAAAGTCTCGAAAAAAGCTCGGCGCCTCAAACCCTCCGACTTCACTCCCTTGACCGACACTCCGGAGAATATCTTCTTGGCAACAAAAGATGTTGTTGTGTACCCCAAACCAACTCTGATGAGGAGAAGCGTGACAGACAATGGAAAATTCTGTCAATTTCACAATCAGCCTGGCCATGACACTAACCAATGTCGCCATTTAAGGAAAGGAATTGAAAAGTTGCTCAAACAGAATGAACTGCAACAATATGTGAAGAAAGATGGAAATGACTTCTCCTCATCCCCTAAAGTGCAGCTAGTTCCCACTCAACAATGCAGCTTAAATAAAAGAACCGTAGCACAGGGAGATGAGGGTCCTATTATCAGTATCATCACGGCAAGCCCTCACCAGGTAGGAAAAAATTGGATGAGGCGGGAAGACATGCTCACGCTTCAAGGAGATCTTCAAAGTAAAAGGAAGTTTCGATTCTGAAAGATGTTGCCATCCAGTCCTCTCGTGCCAAAGATTCAATCCCTAAAGCCTGGGGCAGCAATTGCTTCCATACGTTACTTGAACACTTTATTACAAATTTGTAAAAGAATGCTGATCCAATGATTCTTGTGTCAAAATCTGTTGTAAAAACAGTGCAAATAAATAATAAAAACTATAAGTCTTGCTTTCCCTATTATTACAAGTCGCTTATTTTATTTCAATATGTGAAATACTCTGAGAACATCACTAAGATTATCGATCTAAATTTGCAGGCGATCAATATCAAGCTGATTCATTGCAATATCGAGCAACCCTTGGTAACATTCGAAAGCAGGTCTTAAACAACAAAATTCCAGGGTCGAATTCTGAATAAGAAGTACTCTAAGCAAACAAATAAGATTTGGCTAGAGTATGTTTCTTCAGTTAAAACCACCCGCCAACAGAAGAAGATGATGCACACTTAAAGATGGCACTAAGGAATTGCTAATATAATCAATCAAATTCACAACTGTCAAAAGAGAGCCAATTCCAAGAACTTGGAACAGCAACCATTTGCATCCATATTTTACATGAAAACCTTGCTGAAATATTGCAAAGAATTTACAAATATATGATTCTTCTGTTAAAGGCAATTGCAAGGCAGGCGAATAACAAAAGCTATAAAGTGGATATAGGCCCAGTTTCGGCTAAACCACTATAATTCTTGTGTTCCCTACTATTATAAACTGCTTTGTTTTATTTCGGCATATGAAATACGTTAATCGTGTTACTAAAAGTCGATTTAATAATGCAGGCCATAAAAACAAAGCTTACCGGTCACGAGACCAAGCGATCCGCGACATCGTCCAGCAGTCAAGCACTGAGCCATTCAAAATTCCCATATTCAAATCCTACAAAAGAAGAATTTCAAACGAAAGTAAGCAATGTGGATAGAAGCAGATCATATATAGCTAAATGCAAATGTTTGAACAAACAAACAGCAAGTTAAAGAACCTATATCTGCCACCACCAATTTGCTTAACTATAAAATATACTCCTTTGGGTAAGGGAAATGATTGGCAGCTAAAAGTGATGACACTTGCAAAGGACAATGGGGATCGTCAACATGAATCAATGGCAAAGAGACATGCGTGAGCAAGCGTCAACCAGCAAAAGACCATTTCAGAAGCACAAGCCTTATTCAAAGGCACAACTTTTCGGAGAATAAAGACCTCAAGCGGGTTTCACCGAAAAAGGGGCGTCTTTCTCGTTACAAAGTCGCGGAGTTATCGGTCGACACACTCCCGAGAATCCATCCAACCGAGAAAAGGAAACTCCAAACTTCCTGACAATAACCCTACTCAGGGGCATGCATTTCACCACAACTGGTCGACATACTCCCGTGAGATGAAATGTGAGAAGCCCTCTTCGGAGGCAAAATGCTTCTCTACGGAGACCGAATGCTTCTCCTCAGAGACCAAAGCCCTCTTCGGAGGCAAAAAGCTTCTCTACGGAGACCGAATGCTTCTCCTCAGAGACCAAAGCCCTCTTCGGAGGTAAAAAGCTTCTCTACGGAGACCGAATGCTTCTCCTCAGAGACCAAAGCCCTCTTCGGAGGCAAAAAGCTTCTCTACGGAGACCGAATGCTTCTCCTCAGAGACCAAAGCCCTCTTCGGAGGCAAAAAGCTTCTCTACGGAGACCGAATGCTTCTCCTCAGAGACCAAAGCCCTCTTCGCAGGCAAAATGCTTCTCTACGGGGACCGAATGCTTCTCCTCAGAGACCAAAGCCCTCTTCGGAGGCAAAAAGCTTCTCTACGGAGACCGAATGCTTCTCCTCAGAGACCAAAGCCCTCTTCGGAGGCAAAAAGCTTCTCTACGGAGACCGAATGCTTCTCCTCAGAGACCAAAGCCCTCTTCGAAGGAAAAATGCTTCTCTACGGAGACCGAATGCTTCTCCTCAGAGACCAAAGCCCTCTTCGGAGGCAAAAAGCTTCTCTACGGAGACCGAATGCTTCTCCTCAGAGACCAAAGCCCTCTTCGGAGGCAAAAAGCTTCTCTACGGAGACCGAATGCTTCTCCTCAGAGACCAAAGCCCTCTTCGAAGGCAAAATGCTTCTCTACGGAGACCGAATGCTTCTCCTCAGAGACCAAAGCCCTCTTTGAAGGCAAAATGCTTCTCTACGGGGACCGAATGCTTCTCCTCAGAGGCCAAAGCCCTCTTCGGAGGCAAAATGCTCCTCTTCGGAGGCACAACTCTTCAGAGAACAAAGACCTCTAATGGGACATATGCCACAAAAAAGAAAGTTCTCTACTCAACAAAAAAGATTGGAGGAGTCATGACCCTCCAACCATGAGAGAGTAACTTCCAGGCAATGCAAACCCTCTCTGGGGCACATTTCACCAGGAGTTGAAGTGTGACAGCCACTCTTCGGAATTACACTTCACCGAAGTTGAAATGCAAACAAAATAAAGACCTCTTCGGGAGCACATTTCACCAGCAGTTGAAGGGTAACAGCCGCTCTTCGGAATTACACTTCACCAGAGTTGAAATGCAAACAAAATAAAGACCTCTTAGGAGGCACATTTCACCAGGAGTTGGAGTGTAACAGCCGCTCTTCGGAATTACACTTCACCAGATTTGAAATGCAAACAAAATAAAGACCTCTTCGGAGGCACATTTCACCAGGAGTTGAAGTGTAACAGCCGCTCTTCGGAATTTCACTTCACCAGAGTTGAAATGCAAGCAAGAAGAAAGACCTCTTCGGAAGCCCACGTTTCACCGAGATTGAGATAAAACTTCCAAGTGTTGAAACGTGAAAAGGCTTTCCTCAAAGGCACAACTCTTTGGAGGTACACGTTTCACCGAGATCGAAATAAAACTTCCAAGTGTTGAAACGTGAAAAAATCCCTCCCCAGAGGTACAACTTTCTGTATAAAAAAAAATCCTCATCAAGAGCATACTTTAACTTCCAAAGGGAGAGTAATTTACCTATTCTGGAGAATGATCTTCCTCAAAAAAAAAAGGAGCTAAAGTACCCTTCAGAGGTCCGCTTTACCACAAAGAGGAATTCACTTGGTAAAATATGTACATAAGCGAAAGTGATTTCTTCGAAGGACAAAGCGTAAAAACTTATATGAAGGGAATTGTACTCTACGAAAAGTTTCTTTAAGAACAAAATAATTATTCTTCAGCAAATAAGAGTGCAAATCCCCTCGAAGTATAAAATATTGCAGCAAACTTATGGTATGGGGGCAACATGGTATAGTTACATACAAAATGGTATAGCTACGTCGGTAAGGTAATACTCAAACAACATACCATAAGCCCGTTGCAATATCATAAGTAAACTTGTGCAGAAATGAATAATAAATGCATTCTCAAATTCAAACAAGAATCTGTGCAAATAAAAGATCATTTTATTCAAACGTATTGCAGATACAGGTTTCAAAACAAAAAAGCGGGGGCCGGTGCCCGCACAATTCTCGACCGGTACAAGCAAAAGACAAGAAACTAAAATCTTCACTTCTTTTTACCACCTTTGGACCCTTTACCCGGCCGAATGATCAGCTTTTCAGGTCGGTCAGTGGGCATAAGTGAAGAAGGAGAGGTAGGCGCAGCTGGTCCAACTTCTGGATCCTCTTCAGTAGCAGTGATTATCTTCCCCCTCCTCTTTGACGTTCCGCGTTTTTTCCTCCTTTTTGAGGAAGACTCAGTCCCTGGAGTGACAAGTTTAGATAGAGCTATGTCATCAGAAGGAGTCCGCTCCGGAGATATGTCACCTCCCTCAAGTCTCTCATCTTTCTGCTCTTGCGAAGCGATGGGATCATCCAAGCCATGAAGGGCCTCTATTTGCTCCTCTTGCGACCCGGGCTGTGAAGCAGGAGGAGGAGCCACCTGAAGAGACGGAGGAGGGATAACCGGAGGAGGAGAAATCTGAGCGGTGCTTGATACTTTCTCTACAGAAGAAAAGAGGTTAAAGTCAGTAGAGAGAGGAGATGAAGGCTCATCAAGGTTGAGAAAATAGTCAAGGAGCTCATGAAACCCATGTGAAATAAATGAGCAATCCACTTGAGCGAGATTGACAGTGGCAAAATTTACAGTAGAATTACCTGCAGAAGTTGTCTTTATTACGTCAATTTCATAATCCGGAGCTTCAGCATTCTCTTGCGATTCATCTGTGGCTTGAGTAATTTTGGCCCCGGTATCAGTTTGAGCAGGGATTGGTACATAAGAGCTAGAACCAACAATGCCAGCGTCGGCCAAAGTTGAAGGAGGAACAGGAGCAGTCAAATTTGTTTCCTTTTCTTGATGCTCTTCCCCCACTATTTCAACTTGCGATCTGGCAAGTTGCTCCTTCCCTCTGGCAAGGGCTGCGCGAGCCTCAAAGTCTAAGTAGTGCACCTCCAAATCCTCTTCGGTGTATCCGGCCCCTTTAAACATGTCTAGTGCAGCCTCCCATACTTCGGCCAGGGTAATCTCATACTTGGGGCCCAGGAATGCAAGACTGCCACGCCCTAATATACAATGCAAGTAGAAATCAAATAGTGTCGAGCCAATATCAGCTTTGGTGGCTTCATGGGCCTCTTCCGCTGCAATTCTACCCGCAAAAGCCTCATCTCGCTCTCTCTCAACTTTGGATAGCTGGGCTTTCAATTGTTCAATCTCTGCAGCCTGAAGGCCAGTTTGTCCTCGTAACTGAGTAATATCAGTACGGTTGCCCTCTATAATCTGCTCCAACCCATCATCCTTGGCTTCAGCATCCCTTTGCGCGGCATGAGCATCCCGCACCTGTTGAAGAAGCACACTCTCCCTTTGAGAATAAGAAGTGGAAGAAGTAGCAAGCTCCTCTTTAAGTTTCCCAACTTCCGCCTCAAGTTTCTCATTATAATCGGCAATACTCCTCATTTCTGCATCATGCTGTTTAAGGATCTTCTGCCATTCAGTTTTGTCATTCTCCATGGTAAGCATAGCTTCGAGATTGGCCCTATTCACCCTTTGGAGCTCATCAACGAGTTTCTGCCAAGATGACATCCTCTCAATATCAGTTCTGACTGCATCAAGGTTCCGTAACATAGCACTTTTATCTATGGGAACCAGATCGAGGTCGAAGCGAACTCCTTTTAAACACCAATTAGGAAATCGGCTTTGAAGAGTGGCTGGACCTGGTCCAACTTGGTAAGATGGCATATTGATGATTGCTTGGATATCAGTAGGGGAAGGGGTAGGATATTGAGAGGAAGTTGGAGCAGTAATCTTCTCTGAAGGCGCAGGCATTGGCTCCTCAATAACTTTGGCCCGTTTGCTCGAGTCATCAGTTATGTGACTCTTCCCTCCATCATCATGAGATTTGCGTTTAAAGGAGTCACTCTCTTTGTGGGAGGAATCATGTCGATTATCTGGTCTTCCAAAGCGTTCCTCATAATCACGTCTTTCCCGAGCCTTCCGGATAGCCCTTTCTTCATCAGTCTCTCTATGAACAGGAGGATAGGATTGATAGCCATACTGGCTGCGTTTCCCATATCGCTGAAAGTCATTATAGTACGAGCTGCCTCGCCTCATTGAAGAACCTAAAATAAAAAAGAGGAAGAAGCAAAACTTGAGAATCTTTCAAAGATTTAAAAAAAAAAATTAAGGAAGGCATGTTCGCGGAAAGGTTAAGGAAATTCTAAGTGTGTGTGATGTGCAAACTATGCGCATCGAACTACGAACCACTCTTTAATGTGGGAGTAGTTGTGGGCGTAATAGTTGGCGTCAACTCTTGAGTCGACAAAGGTTGTCGCAAAACAGAAGTAGCCTCGGCTACCGAAGAAGAGATCCCGGTAGTGATAGGATCGTCTTTAAAGATCTCTTGTGAAGTAGCGAAGAGGTCGCTCAGTCCTTCAAAAGTGTCATCCCTGCTCTGCTTAGCAGGACTGGATTTCTGAGCTTCTTCACCAAATTCTTGTGAATGGGGAGAAGATCCCTGAGGCCCTTCTTCCTCGATAACCAGGGCAAGTTTGTCAGATGGCCCCGCAGCATCAACAGAAGTGGAGCACTTCACTAGCGAAGCCTCAGGAGCAGGTCCTTTTGATATGGATGTGCTAGTAGGAACTGGGGCATCCAACGCTCTAGCCGGGGAGTCTGGGATTTCATGAGGACGTGTAGAACGAGAAGTATGCAAAAGTCCGTACTGATGCAAAAATTCATCTTTCAACAGAAATTGAATATCTCTCTCCTCAACCGGCACGGCCTTAAGCCTTTCAAAAGTCGACTTGTAACTGGAATTCTTAGAGGGAGGAGGCAACGCTGAAAATAAAAAGATGCAGAGTTAACACTTAGCAGGTCAGTCTCACGAAGGCCAGATAACAAACGAAGTAAGGATGGATGATCTTACTTCCTTCTCTCCACACAGCATAAAACCAGGGGGGCAACGAACGAAGAAGAACTGGGTTAGAAACCCATGAGCAGTGTCAGGAAGTCCAACGATTAATTTGCGGTTTCGGGCGCTTCTCACAACAGTAATAGAAGGATGATCTTTGGTCCGGGTAAAGGAGCATAAGTAACAGATTTCATCAAAACTCGGAAGTCGATCAAGTTTTCTCCTAAATAGCACACACAACCCCATTAGAATGGCGTAGCCATTGGGATGTAGCTGGGATGGAGCAATGGCCAATTGATGAAGAAGTTGTTGGAAAAAGTCATTGAAAGGAGGAATGCCCCCACTTAGGCACATTTGTCGGTTAACTGTCACAAAGCCAGAGGGTGCTATGTCAGCAGTGTTACTTCTCTCAGGAAGAACGACATCTGATTCAACAATGCCAAATTGAGCACACAACTGGCGAAAAACTTTGTATGATAGTGTGGTAGGGGCTCTTTCGAGAGGATTAACCAGTGGAGCCGGAAGAACAGTTGCCTCTCCAGTCTGAACTGTTGCATCTTCTTCCTGAGAAGTCATTCTACACAAGCAACTGGATATTCAAATATGAAGGTGCATGTTTCCTAAAAGTGTGAAGTGTCGTGCAAAACTAATGAAAATAGCAAGTAAATATAACTGGAATTAAACTGGTTGACGATTGATCGACTATGGTAATTTCAGAACTTGTTAATTTAGAGTTCAAGCATAATATTAGTGCAGGCTGGTCAGTTTCAATTGATTGTTTCAGTGTTGCTTTAATATTCTACTTGAAGTCGATAGCACTTCGTTCACACGATTTGTTTAAGTTAATTATCTGTTATTAACTAATCTGTCAGTTGATATGGGCAATCAATGATAGTATATTCGTCCCAGTTTTCTGTGAATGTTGTATTGAATAGGTTGTTAACCTGCAAGTCAAAATAACCCGTGAATGAATGCAATAAAATTCAGCAGTTCAAAGTCAGTGCAATGGTCCAAAGTTCAAACAGAATTCACACAAGTCATAACTCGTCAACGGTTCAAAAGTTCTGAGTCGGCAGTACCCTAAGCCTTGAGTCGTAGAAATAATAAGAAAATCTTCAAGTCTTATCTCGGCCACGACTCAGGGTTTAGGTCATGGAGTATGTTAAAGAAGCTCTGGTTCAAAATAATAAGAAAATCTTCAAGTCTTATCTCGGCCACGACTCAAGGGTTTTATCTTGGCCACGACTCAAGGCTTAGGTCGTGGAGCATGTTGAGTCGTATCATGGTTAAATCGCAAGGGTCGCAGGATCATACAAAAATAGCCGAGTCAAACCTACGGCAATGTTCGAATCAATCTGACCCATCAACCATCTAGCTCCTAACCCATTAACCATCTAATCTATAACCCGATAACCCGATAACCTCGCAATGGTTAACCCCAGTTCCATCACGCTACTAGGTCGCCTCAGATCTCAAATCGTTACAAGTAAGATCAGACCGCCTGCCTTTAATCCATCAATGTCCGATGTAATAGTATTCGCAAGGATAAGGGGGAAAAACAGAGGCGGAGATCGGCAATCATCAGCAATTAAAAAAGGATGCAAAATCTCTTACACGGTGTGATGCTAAAGATGATCGAAAATAAATCAGGTTGGAATCGCCTTTGAGAGCTCGAAGATGTGATAATGGCAGAAATGGCTTGGGAATAAAGAGATGAGAAGGAGAAACGACTCAAGCTTTTTACAGCTCGAGATAGTGAAACTTGAATCGGTATGTACGGGTTAGGATGAGTCGAAGCACATGACCTATGACATAGGCATGTACTTCGAGGGGCAAATGTTAACCCTTAATTCTCTACGACCTAGGAAATGTACGACCCAAGATGGTACGAGTTAAGATTTATGCGACTTAAGGCCTCTACGACTCAAGAAGCCTACGACTTAAGGAGTCCACAACTTAAGGCCTCTACGACTCAAGAAACCTACGACCTAAGGTCTGCAACTTAAGGAACCTTACGAGTTAAGGAACCTGACGAGTTAAGAAAATCCTACGAGTTAAGGATGGCACGACTTAAGGAAGTCTACGACTCAAAGGATAAGTCGTTCACGACATAAGACTCAGAGACAAGTTCAGTATCATGCTGCAAGGGGATGACTCATTGACGACTTACGACTTATGATGAGTCGTAGTATCATGCTGCAAGGGGATGACTCATTGACGACTTACGACTTATGATGAGTCGTACATGACTCATGCAGACAGAAAGATAGCTGCATCCTAATAACTCGTAAACGACTTAGGACTTAAGTCCGATGAATGGGTGAACATTGGGGGGACCAGAGACTGGACCAGATAAGACGAGTCATGACCTACGATGAGTCGTCTACGAGTTACGGGTCATCATGAGTCGTGCACGAGTTATGTCCTAATTCCGAAGATGCCTATAAATACGGCATGTGCTCCAACATATGGGGGACCTTTTGGCTCATTTTCTTCAAGCGCCGTTACTCTGCTGCATTGGGAACTCCATCAACACTTAGAGCTTTTGAGATTCAAAGAACACTTCAAGGAACTTCACGAAGAAATCGTACATCATCAACATGAGTTCAAAGACTTTGATTGTCATGGAAGTTTAGGCTACTTGTCCTGAGTCTCTTGTAATTCAAAGTGTATTGTACTGAGAAGAATTGTATAAGCTTGTAATGAGATTATTAATAAAAGTACTTAAAGTGGACGTAGGCTATACCCTTGAGCCGAACCACTATAAAATTGTTGTTGTTTGCTGTTTTTCTGCCATTATCTGCTTATAATCTGTTCCCGAGTTATCGGGTGGTGCTTTCACAATTTCATTTCACACACTAGGGTGTTAGCGTTCAAATTTTAGTGTTAACATACGTCTTAGAGAAGGGTGTTAAGCTAAGAGAATAAATCTCCTCCACCAAACAGAAATGTATTTGATAGAAACCAGCTTTACATCACAAAGTGTAATGTCAGACATACATCCATACAAGTCTGTTTTGGGTTCGAACAGAACCGAAGGCACTTCCAAAGAAGCCCTTGCAAATTCGGATAATCCTTAATCATGTCCGAACTGCCCATCACAAAAGGTGATCAAAT
The DNA here is from genome assembly GCA_030765085.1 of Allium cepa. NCBI lineage: Eukaryota > Viridiplantae > Streptophyta > Magnoliopsida > Asparagales > Amaryllidaceae > Allium > Allium cepa. The sequence goes on along the minus strand of CM060938.1, from coordinate 904,946,371 downwards.
TTCTATACCGGGGACCAGTCGATGCAGAGACATTTGACGGGTTATCCTTTCGTTTTTGAAAATATCCGATCTTCACCATTGGTCTTCTAATGCTATCCATAACGTCGTGTCATTATTCGGAATATATGACACAAAGGTCCTCTCCCGGCTAAACCCAATAATGAGAGCAATATTAAAAAAACAATATGGATAATGAGATCTCAGTTAAGTCATAAATTAAAGCCCAAAACATTTCTTTCAATGGTTTAAACAAATTACCATTTTCAAATCTTTAAACAAAAAGATTCACTTCACAAAGTTCACCAATCCTTTCACAAAGATTCATTTATAGCCCATCAAAACAATTCCATTTCAATCCCAAATCTTTTATACAAAAGATAACCTTTAGGATCCTTTTCAATTTTAAATTCAAAGTTCAATAGTCTTCCACAAAGATTCAATTATAGCTTTCAAAACAATTCACAATTCAAATCTTTTATACAAAAGATACATCTTTAAGATCCTCTTATTTTGGAAACAAAGTTCATTAATCTTTAACCCAAATTCATTAATCACTTTCAAAACAATTTACAATTCAAACTTCAAAACTTTTCAACACAAATTGGAAATCCTTTCTTTATATGAAAGCTATTATATTTGAAAACAAATAGTTTTCTTTTCGGAAAAATCTGATTACATTTGCACATGTTAAAGCCCTTCAAGTATAAAACGTGGGTTAAATTTAAATTCTCAAAATAATACATTTAAAATGGTTTAAAACCCATATAAATAAGTTTATAACTTGTATAACCTTTTTAAACCATAATTTCCAAATATAGAATTCAATTTCAAATCTTGAATTCAAATTCAAATCAAATTATTTAAATTTCAAAACTTTATCAAGTTATTAAAAATAACTTTTATCTTCAAAACTTCTTTTCAAAAGCTTTTCATATTTAACCCAATTCCATTTTCCAAAACCATTCGGATTCAAAATTCCACTTTAAAACCATTTCAAAAATCTATGACTTAACCTATTTCCTCGTGCAATCCATATTTGTGTATGTTTGGTGTAGTCCAGGGGTTTTACACAATAGTGCAACATCATCAATCATCACATCACAGATTCAAGCACATCAATACTGATAAGCGGTATAATCTATAATGCTTATCTTTATCAACAGATTCATAGATAATATAAATTTATCACAGATAAATAAATAAATCGCGTTCATCACAGCTCAAACAAAACAATTCATGACACAAAGCATCATACATCAGGGATATCAAACAATACAACGCATTTCATACAATTCAAACATCCATATGTAAGATCCAATAATCATCTGATTAAATCAGATTAATTACTCATTAATAAATTACTAATCCTGGTTAATTAATATTAATTAATTACAAACTATTTTAATTAATAGTCCTTTAATCATTTACTAATTAATAAATTAATTAACCTTTAATTATTAATTAGTCATCCTTAATTAATAAATCAATTAACCTTTAATCACTAAATAATTAACCTTTAATTATTTAATTATCCTTCAATTAATTATCCTTAATTAATTACATTAATTAATTACTTTAAGTTAATTACATAATTAATTAACCCATAATTAATTACCATTTAATTAATAAAATTACAATAAGTGATTATCCTTAATCAGTTAATCAACTTTAATCATTAAATAGTTACTTTTAATTAATTACAATAAATGATTATACCCAATCACTTAGTCAACTTAAATTATTAAATAATTACCTTTAAATTAAGTAATTATCTTTAAATTAATTACCTTAAGTAATCTTTGATTTATCACATAAATAGATTAATCACTTTGATAAATTTTTCTTTAATTATTCATATTAAATAAATCTTTAAGTAATTAAATATCTAATCCCTTGACAAATTAACCTCAATTTTCCATTGTGATGCCCCACCTCTATGCTCACAATAATAAAGAGTGTTAAAAGAAATACTGTCTGTTATTACGAAGAATGAGGCTGGATAGGAGCGGCCATCTGTAGTTAGGTCTTACACTAGTATTGATTATCTCGATATGAGTGTTATATATTCTTTTCTTTAATCTTTATTTATTTACTCCCATCGACATATTCAATCCTAGTATAAAACGAACTACGTTGGTTCATAATAGTTTAGGACAACATATATAATAATAACATAGATAAGCTAAATGCGGAACACAGATAATATAAAATCTCATATATATATATATATATATATATGTATATATATATAACTGAAGTCAGTTACATTACATGTGATACAACTACAACTGTCGACACAGGAAGTTACATATACAATTACATTATTATAATTAATATACATGAATACATATCATCGTATACTATGACAACGACTACTCCAGAAGATACAAAGAGACTTCATAGCTCAATCAGCATCCCAAAGCGAGATATCAACAGCCTGTAATAACTCGGTTTGACCCAAGTATTAAATTCAAAAGAAAATGATACACGGGTCAGTCTATTTCAAACTCAGTTATTAATGCACGGAAGCAATAATAATTAAATAACAAATAGACGACAGCCATAAATATTCTCACCTATCCAATTCTTTAATAAGGAAATCGGATTACGGTAAATATAATACGCAACAGCATTAAACAATAAATCAGCAATCCAAATCACCAACAAAGATGATTAGAAAGATTATCAATAAAGAAAATTTAAAAAAAAACGGAATTGCTTAAACAGAAATTAACAACAAGTGGCCAAGGTAAAACCCAAGCCAGTGAACAGCATAAACAACAAAATCTAATTATCGATACGATAATTAGAAAACACCTAATCTAATTAACTAGTAGATAATTAGATATCAACAAAATAATCAAATTGAACCAATCAAAATACAATTTCGAAATATATTGAATTGGACACATGAAACAATTCAAGCAATTGAAATTATCAATTAAAACGTCAATTCTGATAGGGCTGCAGTACACGTTCACGTGCACTACCTCGCCACTACAGTGATGAATTACACAAATGCTCAATGAATCAAAAGAAAATGAAGATTCAATTATCAATGCCACTGCTTCAACAGTCAAAGCAGAATGACATGGACAATAAGTACATATATACACATGACGGTGAAATAGGTCAGAGTGTGCAGTGACAACATACATGTCGACCAGGCTGCACATTGAAGAAAATATGCAAAGCAAGAAGCATAAGCCGAGACAAAATCAAGTTCAAAAATATCAAGAGAAGAAGACAACAGTGGTGCAGTAGACCACAATGAAACCAAACCAATATGCATATACAACTACAGGTGAAATGAAGTGGATAGTGTAACCCAAATCAACATGCTTAGTTCAAATGGTCAAGACAGCTGACACAATTGCAAACTGCCTCAACATGCTTACAAAATACTGCCAATTTCAAGAAGGCACCAAACCACAAACAAAATGAAAAAGGTCAAGTCATTGACTCAACACAACTACAAAGCAACTCAACTCGAATGACCAAGTGCACAGAGGCAGTGGTACAACTGCACGAAGACAGCAGAATGAAGGTGATAGCACCAAAGATATAGCACCATAGCACACAACAGAAAAAGACACAGAGCAGCTTCAAATGAGAATAATGTCACCAGTGAAATACAGTGACCAAATGAAAATGAATACAATGCATCAGTGCAATGTATCAAACTCGAGCAAAAACAAAGGCGATATAAACCTAACAGCGCAAAATGGCAAAAGTGAAGACTGCCTGAAGCATACGTGCCCAGACTCAAAGAACAAAACCACATACTAGTAGCATGACAGTGAAACATGCCAGAGGCATGACACAATGCAAAGAAACATCATGAAACTAGTGATGCAGCAGCCTCAGCTCGAAAACCAAGTCAATTGAACTCAAAAATCCAAATGTACAACGCAATAGTCAACCGGTCAAAGCAACTCACCATAATGCACCACTGTGACTTCAACATCAAATCATTAACAAAGTCAAGACCAATATCACGATTCAAATGGTACAAGTAAATGACAGAAGCAATATCAGTTTTGAACAAAGACAACTGCAGTGAAACTGCAATTCAAAGCAATGCCAAAGTCACAGTCAAAACGAGTTCAAAAATCACGAAACATCATTTTCAAATCAAGAAAGTATCGACCCCAAATTATTTTCGCAAAATCAAGTTTGCAAACCAAGTCTAAAAACAACTGCAGTTTGAATCAAAGTCTGCCGAAGTCACTAGAAATTCACTAAACCAAAACTGTAAAACTTGTAGTCACAAAAATATACGAATTCGAATAAAGTCCAAGTAAACAAAATTGGAACAAGTCAGAAATAAAACCAGATTCGAATTAGAGACGTGAGTGAAAAGAAATCACTCACCTTTTTTCGACGCAAATTGAAGGAGCCGCGAGCAATATAATCACCCGAAGAAGGAAATCCAAGCATCATCAATCGAATCGACAAAAGCCGGCTACTTCAACACGAAGCCCTAATTTCAAAACGAGCGAGCAACGAAGAATTGAAGCCGCCATTTTTATTTTATTTTTGTTTAGGGCTTGCGAATGAATGAATGGAGTAATCGGGCCTCTACCCTTGATAAGTATCACAACACCAAAAAGAAACGTGGGCTAAGATTGCATTTTAAAGCCCGCATAACCTTAACGAATTTTTAAAAGTATTTCAACCTGATTTAAAAACTCCCATTATCAATTAGCTAGCAGGTTAATCGTCTAACGACGATAATTAACCGGTGCGAAACCCTGGGTTGTTACAGACTCCCTCCTTATAAAAATTGCGTCCCCGCAATTTTCATAATTAAAGTCGTCAATAATAATTATTTTTCTAACATAAACTGGTTAAGCTAGAAAAATATGGTCAAGAACACAAACGCCAAAGAAATCTTTTAATTTCATAAAAAAATTCACAAATCCTCAACAAAATCTAATTATCAAATAGATAATCAGAAAACAACAGATCCGGATAAATACAATTATCAGCAAATACCCAATTATCAAAAACGATAATCAGAAAACACAAATATCTAATTATCAAAAACGATAATCAGAAACCTCAAATAAACAAATATCTAATTATCAAAAACGATAATAAAAAAAATCAATTATCTAATTATCAAAAACGATAATCAGAAAACATCAAATATCTCATTAACAAAAACGATAATCAGAAATCTCAAATCAATAAATATCTAATTATCAAAAAAAATCAGAAAACATAAATATCTAATTATCAAAAACGATAATCAGAAATCTCAAATCAACAAATATCTAATTATCAAAAACAATAATAAAAAAACTCAAATATCTAATTATCAAAAACGATAATCAGAAAACATCAAATATCTAATTATCAAAAACGATAATCAGATATCTCAAATATCCAATTATCAAAAACAATAATGAGAAACATCATATTTCTAATTATCAAAAACGATAATCAGAAAACGTCAAATATCTAATTATCAAAAACGACAATCAGAAAACATCAAATATTTAGTTATCAAAAATGATAATCAGAAATCTCAAATCAACAAATATCTAATTATCAAAAACGATAATCAGAAATCTCAAATCAACAAATATCTAATTATCAAAAACGGTAATCAGAAAACACAAATATCTAATTATCAAAAACGATAATAAGAAACCTCAAATCAACAAATATCTCATTATCAAAAATGATAATCAGGAAATTCAAATATCTAATTATCAAAAATGATAATCAGAAAACATCTAATATCTCATTATCAAAAACGATAATTAGAAATCTCAAATCAACAAATATCTAATAATCAAAAATGATAATTAGAAAACACAAATATCTAATTATCAAAAACGATAATCAGAAATCTCAAATCAAGAAATATCTAATTATCAAAAATGATAATAAAAAAACTCAAATATCTAATTATCAAAAGCGATAATAAAAAACATCAAATATCTAATTATCAAAAACGATAATCAGAAATCTCAAATCAACAAATATCTAATAATCAAAAACGATAATCAAAAAACATCAAATATCTAATTATCAAAAACGATAATCATAAAACATCAAATATCTAATTATCAAAAACGATAATCAGAAATCTCAAATCAACAAATATCTAATTATCAAAAACGATAATCAGAAATCTAAAATCAACAAATATCTATTTATCAATAACGATAATCAGAAAACTCAAATCAACAAATATCTAATTACCTGTAGATAATTAGAAACAACAAATATCTAGAATCAATTAAGATAACTAGAAAATCAACATAAAAGGTGGATCGATCCCAACAAATGGCGAGTTTAGCTATGCCGCACGTGCATCAACAAATGGCCGAAGCCTACCAAGTACCGTCATCATAATTTTGGCGCCCAACAAATGACCCGAAGGTCCAACATATGACCTGAAGGTCTGGTACTGGTATTTGACCCGAAGTTCCATCATATGACCCGAAGGTCCAATATATGACCCGAAGGTCCAACATAGTGGCTCGAAAGCACACAGAATCATCAAAATCATCAAACAGCAGATGTTTCAATTAACGAGTCCGGAATTAACCGAAATAGCAAACGCACATGTCCCACACCACGAGTTTTACTAAATCGTTTAATTCTCTTCATGATTTCCTTGAAAGTACAAAATTGTGTATTTTAAATAAATTACATTTTACGTTCTCAAACGGACAAGTCCGGAATTAAGCGAATCAGTAAAAGTGAGGGTTCATAGTCCTCAATTTTGCTGAAGCTTTTAAATCGCTTTCTCATTCTATTGAAAGCGCAAACTATAAAATTTTAGAAAACAATTTCACTTTAAAACGATCTTTAAAACACGTGATTACAATAGCAACAACCGTAGCAATTTCGATAAGGAAATTGCACTTCTCGAAACACCGTAAAAACGGATCTCAAAGTCAGCATTGCGGGTTAACCGCCTGAAAATTCACTTTAAATTTGACGGTTATTGAAGTCAAAGAGACAGTAATTTTTATACGTCAAAATCTCATCAAAATAATTCGCATCAAAATATAATATCGGTGTAAAAATCCCGTTATAAAAATAACGGCAACAAAATACGTTTAAAACCAAACACCGGTTCAACGTAAAATTAATGCAGTAACGTGCAACTCTAATTTGCACGCACACTACAAGATGAACAAAGAAATCACTCGATTATATCTTCAATGAAGATAATTTAAAACAGCAAAAATCTCAACAAAATCACATAACTGCAATCGCTTCGGATCATCAAATCGGATTCGAAATTTTCAAAGAAAACCAAAATAAACACATCTGTGTGACAACATAATGAAATTCACTTCATTTTCATATTTTGATTTTTAAATGAAAAGGGTTATCAGCTAAACTCAACGAAGACAGTCTCACAGTTTCCGCTGCGGACTCTGATAAACAGAACACAAATTACTCAATCATCAAAACACAATTTCACTTCTATTTTTAAATAAAGATATTTAAAAATTTCATCATAATTTCAAAACTTTAGTTTTGACTCAAGGCTCAATTAAAAACATCAACAAATAGTTGTAATACATGTTCCATCTAAGTTATGTTCTATATTATGTCCATAAACTCCTCGCTCTGATACCAACTGTGACGCCCCACCTCTATGCTCACAATAACAAAGAGTATTAAAAGAAATACTGCCTGTTATTACGAAGAATGAGGCTGGATAGGAGCGGCCATTCGTAGTTAGGCCTTACACTAGTATTAATTATCTCGATAGGAGTGGTATATATTCCTTTCTTTAATCTTTGTTTATTTACTCCCATCGACATATTCAATTCTAGTATTAAACGAACTACGATGGTTCATAATAGTTTAGGATGACATATATTATAATAACGCAGATAAGCTAAATGCGGAACACAGATAATATAAATTCTCATATATATAAACGAAGTCAGTTACATTACATGTGATACAATACATGTGATACAACTACAACTGTCGACACAGGAAGTCACATATACAAGTACATTATTATAATTAATATACATGAATACATATCATCCTATACTATGACAACGACTACTCCAAAAGATATAAAGAGACATCATAGCTCAATCAGCATCCCAAAGCGAGATATCAATAGCCTGTAATAACTCAGTCTGACCTGAGTATTAAATTCAAAAGAAAATAATACACGGGTCAGTCTAATTAAAACTCGGTTATTAATGCACGGAAGCAATAATAATTAAATAACAAATAGACGACAGTCACAAATAATCTCACATATCCAATACTTTAATAAGGAAACCGGATTACGGTAAATATAATACGCAACAGCATTAAACAGCAAATCAACAATCCAAATCACCAACAAAGATGATTAGAAAGATTATCAATAAAGATAATTTAGAAAATAACAGAATTGCTTAAACAGCAATTAACAACAAGTGGCCACGGTAAAACCCATGTCAGTGAACAGCATAAATAACAAAATCTAATTATCGATACGATAATTAAAAAACAAATAATCTAATTATCTAGAAGATAATTAGATATCAACAAAATAATCAAATTGAACCAATCAAAATACAATTTCAAAATATATTGAATTGGACACAAGTAACAATTCGAGCAATTGAAATTATCAATTAAAACGTCAATTCTGATAGGGCTGCAGTACACGTTCACGTGCAATGCCTCGCCACTACAGTGATGAATTACAAAAAAGCTCAATGAATCAAAAGAAAATGAAGATTCAATTGTCAATACCACTGCCTCAACAGTCAAAGTAGAATGACATGGACAATACATACATATATACACATGACAGTGAAATACGTCAGAGTGTGCAGTAACAACATACATGTCGACCAGGCTGCACATTGAAGAAAATATTCAAAGAAAGCAGCATAAGCCGAGACAAAATCAAGTTCAAAAATATCAAGAGAAGATGACAACAGTGGTGCAGTAGACCACAATGAAACCAAACCAATATGCATATACACCTACAGGTAAAATGAAGTGGATAGTGTAACCCAAACCAACATGCTTAGTTCAAATGGTCAAGACAGCTAACACAATTGCAAACTGCCTCAACATGCTTACAAAAGACTGCCAATTTCATGAAGGCACCAAACCACAAAAAAAATGCAAAAGGTCAAGTCATTGACTCAACACAACTGCAAAGCAACTCAACTCGAATGACTAAGAGCACAAAGGCAGTGGTACAACTACATGAAGGCAGCAGAATGAAGGTGAGGGCACCAAAGATATGGCACCACAGCACACAACAGAAAAAGACATGGAGCAGCTTCAAATGAGAATAATGTCGCCAGTGAAATACAGTGACCAAATGCAAATGAATACAATGCATCAATGCAATGTATCAGACTCGAGCACAAACAAAGGCAATATAAACCTAACAGTGCAAAATGGCAAAAGTAAAGACTGCCTGAAGCACACGTGACCAGACTCAAAGAACAAAACCATATACTAGTAGCATGATAGTGAAACATGCCAGAGGCATGACACAATGCAAAGATACATCATGAAACCAGTGATGCAGCAGCCTCAACTTGAAAACCAAGTCAATTGAACTCAAAATTCCAAATGTACAACGCAACAGTCAACCAGTCAAAGCAACTCACCATAATGCACCACTGTGACTTCAACATCAAATCATTAACAAGGTCAAGAACAATATCACAATTCGAATGATACACGTAAATGACCAGAAGCAATATCAGTTTTGAACAAAGACAACTGCAGTGAAACTGCAATTCAAAGCAATGCCGAAGTCACAGTCGAAATGAGTTCAAAAATCATGGAACAGCATTTTCAAATCAAGACAATATCGACCCTAAATTATTTTCGCAAAATCAAGTTTGCAAACCAAGTCTAAAAACAACTGTAGTTTGAATCAAAGTCTGTCTAAGTCACCAGAAATTCACTAAACCAAAACTCTGAAACTTATAATCACAAAAATATACGAATTCGAACAAAGTCCAAGCAAACAAAATTGGAACAAGTCAGAAATCAAACCAGATTCGAATTAGAGACGTGAGTGAAAAGAAATCACTCACCTTTTTTCGACGCAAATTGAAGGAGTCGTGAGCAATATAATCACCCGAAGAAGGAAATCCAAGCATCATCAATCGAATCAACAAAAGCCGGCTAATTCAACATAAAGCCCTAATTTCAAAATGAGTGAGGAACGAAGAATTGAAGCTGCCATTTTTTTTCGTTTATTTTTGTTTCGGGCTTGCGAACGAATGAACGGAAGAACCGGGTCTCTACCCTTGACAAGTATCACAACACCAAAAAGAAACGTGGGCTAAATTGCATTTTAAAGCCCGCATAACCTTAATGAATTTTTAAAAGAATTTCAACCTGATTTAAAAACTCCCAATAGCAAATAGCTGGAAGATTAATCGCCTAATGACGATAATTATCCAGTGCAATACCCCGGGTTGTTACATCCATCCTTTAATACATTAAGTAATTTCATTTAATTATATTTAAAAACAATCAAAGATTTAATAAGATAATTAACTTAATACAAAATTATGTAACCCAACAAGTTTAAAACAATTTAACTTTTAAAATTTAAATCTATGAAAACTTGCTTAATACTTTACTTTTGGAAGCTTAGTTTATATTTCTCAAAAGCCTTATTTTAAAAATTGTTTAAAATTTGAAACTTAATTTATTTTCCTTTGGAAACTTATTTAGTTTAAATATGCTTTGAGACTTTGTTTAAACAAAAAATTTACTTTATAACTTTTAACAAAAACTGTTGTATTTTAAAACCTGAAACAATATTTTTTTCCTTTTGAATTTGAATTATGGTAACAGATTAAACAAACCCAAGCCCATTTTAAATTTTTCCCAAGCCAAACTCGAGCTTGACTATGAGTATCACTCTTCCTCCCTTTTCTTTGAGTCACCCACGCAAGTAACTCGAGCATTAACCCGAGTTCTACCCAAAACCAACCAAACACTTAATGATACACGGTGCACGTGTACACCTAATCGAATCGTCACCGACCATCTCCAAGACCTCCAGCATGTCAACGTTAACTCACTGAACTTCTCCACCCATCCAAATGATCCAATACAACAAAGAACCGAAATCGTGCAAGTCGTCAAAAAAACTGGTACAACCCGACCAACCAAATCTTCCATGTTTTTCCATCTCTAGCCATCAAGACCATAGCCTCGCCTGAGTCCTTTCCCATCAGACCGGTGCAACTCGATGCGACATTGATGACAATCAAGCCTCGAATCCAACAGCCACCCAGACCTGAACTTAAACTCTAATTCGATGCTACAACGCTACTCCGGCGATTGATAACCCTAAGTTTTTTTTCGACGCTCCTTAGACGTCCACCCTTCTCTAGTGATGAACACGACATGCCACTCTTTTTCGATCGTCGAAACTTGGCGATGATACAAAAATCGATCAATCCACAATTTATCATCAAACACGAACTTAAAAATCATATTATTAACATCAAAATTTGCCATTTCCTAGTACGAATCAAATTCTATAATCCAATCATGAAATTTAGATACTCGGTTTTCTGGTTTAAAAATGATTTTTACTATCATTTATTATTTTAAAATAATAACTTAATATATACTCTTAAAATTATTTTTTCAAAATAATACTATATCCCTACAATCATTTTTCTTTTAGGAATCATAGCTTGAAATGGATTAGACAAAAAGTTTGAATTTTCTTTGTTTGTTCTTGGGTCTGGAAACACAACAGAGGTTCTACATATAAACACAGGCATGCATACTTAAATTCACACAAAAACATATATATACATGCAGAGATATTTATTTATCATTTCCACAACAACTACTTCGCAGAGCATCATCGATTTAAATTAAAAAGGGGTTAGTTTGCCCACCTTGAGATTTTGGGAAGAACAGAGAGCAAAGTTTAGACTTGGAACTAGAAGTCTGGAACTTGACTTTGAGTTCGATCTGGAATTTATTTTGATCTGTACTTGATTGTATATTGAGTTGAACCTGAAGCTTGATTGCCAGGTTGAAAATTTTAAATGCTGAGATGATCTTTCCAATTTGTTTTGATCTGTTGCTTTCTTTTGATTCTATTTTTTAGGTTTTGAATTTTGATCCTTAACTTGCTTGTCTGATCTAAGATGGTCAGATTTTTGTTTTGCCGAGATGATTTTAATTTAATTTGTTTTCATTTCCAGGCCGAAGTTTGGTTTGATTCAGCTTTTTCCTTTCTGGTTTGAAATCTTTGAGTTGAGCCATAACTTTATAACTTGGTTACACTTGCATGTTTCAGATTGGGAAATCTGAAATTAGCTTTAGTTTTAAAATGATTTGAACTTGTTTGTATATATTCTTCTTTGTTTCTTTTAGATTAGAAATGTATGGAAAAAATTGGGAAAAAGGAAGTATATATATTTATAAATCTTATTTTCATTTTTATTTAATTTAAAACAAGTGACACTTGTAATAAAAATTTATATTAAAGAAACACATGTAATATGCATGTTAGGATTTAATTACAAATGTTAGTACATGGCCTCATTAGTTTACAAATGTCCTAGGTAATGTATTTTTATATTTTAAACCCTTAATTAATAAATTCATTAATTGCTTATAATTTGAAACCATATTTATATATGTATTATATATTTATTATTTCCTATTTTACAATTATACTTTTCCTTTAATTTATATTTATACCAATTAAAGAAAAAATGATTTTTAAAACTAATTATATATTGAAAAGTAATCATATATATTTTCGAATATATATGAATTTAACTTTAAATAACAATTTGAAAATTTATTATATAAAATTCAAAATATCATTTTCAGACCAAATGCATATTTAATATAATTAGAAACAAATTCTTACTAACTTTAAAAATAAAATTCTAAACCTAATTCATTTCCAATATATTTATTTTTAAGTTTTCAAATTTAAATTTCAATTCAAAATCAATATATATATATATAAACAACTAATGTTTTAATTTATTTCATAGAAAACTCAATTAAATTCACAATTAAATTTTCAAAAATCAAATTAATTATCAAATAGACTTGGCTAAAATACGGGAATGATACAGATTCCCCCCTTTAAGAAAACTTCGTCCTCGAAATTTGCTAGGGAGACAACAAAGAACAGATAGACATACCAAGATAGAGAAACAATTTTCCTGGTCAAACTGAATATCTATGCTGCATTTGGCTTACAAATCAGAATATCAACAATATGAGAAGAAACTCATTCAATATTACACAAGATACTCGGGTCATCCAGTCTACAAAATATGCAGGGGCATCGGTTAGTTCGAAGGGTAACTAACTGTTCGTAGAATATATCAAGATCCAAACAATAGATAAATGGATTTAATCTTCCATAACTATTAAACACTAGGTATGGATTCCAAACTTAGGTCGGAGTACCCCAAAATGTATAGTAACTTGTCCCTCTTCGGATTTTGATACTCATAAGAAATCATAACAAAAACTTCAAACTTTGGTTTTAACCGAAATCATTTTATCGATACAAATTAATCTACCTTCATATTTTTTTAATCAATTTATTTCAAATAATATCTCAAATTCGTTGAAGTTAAAAACGGGAAGATTGATAAGAAACTGATGAAGAGAAATAGAAACTTGTCTATAACGATTCGTAGAGCCACCACCACACCAAAGCTTCACCCTCGAGTTGCCACTAGGCAATCAAAGATTTGAAACTGGATGAAAGGAGATTGAGAAGAGAAAAAGATTGTTTCCTTGTTGTTACAATGTATTGACCATTTGTAGTGGTATTCCTTTGTTCACTATCTCGTCCTCTTCTTGCACTCATACTCACTATCAGTGGATAGTAAGAGAATTTACTGAGGCATCCGAACGGATATCTTGGAGATATACTCATTCTAGGTTATACTACACCTTATCTTTAATGAGCCACCTAATGTGTTATACTCCAAAGCTAAAGTTCAACCTTTAGCTCTGATACCAAATGTGACGACCCGAATTTTCGCGTTCGAAAATCAACATTCATACTTCACGCCAATTCGAATGCCGCATGTTCAAACGTTCAAATCCGATTCGCCGGAGCTTATAACACATAAAGTATAACAACACAGCGGAAGAAATTGAATAATATCATTAATATACAATATTATATATAATAGTGATACAACTATTTGATTATGTGAAAATCCCAACTCTAGACTGCCCGTGTGGAAAATTGTGGGCACCTAGAGTTTAGGAAGGGAAAATAAACTCTGGGTCAGTCATGGGTCTTGTGTGAGCAAACGAAAACAATTTTAACCCAAAACAACAACAAAAGAATTTAAGATTGATATCCACAATGCTTTTTGGAAAATGAAACTACCATAAGGCCTCCCGCCGCACACACCACGCAAATGCAGAATTGGAGGAGATTTCTCCTTATGATAGTCAAACATGCTTGATACGCGAAAACCATTTTGATATTATTATTAGTGCATAGTGGAAAACATTTGCAAGTATAATATTAATCTTAGCCAGCATACCACATTTCGTCGTATGCCTACTATAGCTACCATGTTCAATAGTAGGTTACCGCCACATTCCATGGCAGTTTATACAACTAAAACGGTACAGGCGCGTATTGTTTCTTTGGATTTCCAACAAATGGTCTAGCTAAGGAACTTCCCATTACCACATGGGAACGCCTCTAGAGGGACGCCCCGAGAACATACCCAGCTCTCTACCAACACAAGGCCGTGTTACCCCTGCCTGGAAGTAACACCTACATGTATGCCATCCTCGTTCGTAACCAACCTTTATCCGAGCGCTCGACACCAACAACCACAAAGCAATGTATTTGCAGTAACCACATAGGTTAAATATCTGGGCTCCATATTATGATACCACCTCTATCCAGAAGAAATAGACATACCCTAGGGGCGCGACCCCTTATAAACTTGCCGCATCTTTCCTGTTTCGACCATTTCCGGAGTGTGAGGTCCGACGAGGTCTCGTCCACAAAGCTACGCTTTTCACAAAAGGCATGCTTCGATCAACAAATGATCAGGAACACTCAGCAGCACTCCACATGCCACACTACCAAATTAGGAATGTATCACTAGTAACCATCAACTACATAACCTCTAAGCTCGTACGTCTCAGAAAAGGGTGTTAAGCTAAGAGAATAAATCTCCGCCACCAAACATAATTGTATTTGATAGTAACCAGCTTTACATCTCAAAGTGTAATGTCAAACATACATCCATACAAGTCTGTTTCGGGTTTGAACAGAACAGAAGGCACTTCCAAAGAAGCCCTTGCAAATCCAGATAATCCTTAATCACGTCTGGACTGCCCATCTCAAAGGGTGATCAAATATCTATACCGGGGACCAGTCGGTGCAGAGACATTCGACGGGTTATCCTTCCGTTTTCAAAAATACGGCCGGCCTCTCGACTCGCTTCCAACCCCTCAAGGCCTTGTACTACCTCTAAGGACATGTAGGGGTAAGATTCTCCCATTTGCCACCTAACGCAAAGTGAGAACCCCCTATCATGTTGTACCGAAGCAAATCCGATCCCATTTTTAATTTTTCCCGAGCCAAACTGTAGCTTGACTTCAAGTATCACTCTTCCCCCCTTTTCTTCGAGTCACCCACGCAAGTAACTCGAGCACTAACCCAAGTTCCACCCAAACCCAATACCAACCAGACACTTAACGATACACGGTGCACATGTACAGCTGATCGAATCGTCACTGACCATATCCAAGACCTCCGGCACGTCAACGTTAACCCACTGAACTTCCCCGACAATCCAGATGATCTGATATGACAATGAATCGAAATCGAGCAAGTCATCAAAAAAACTGGTACAACCCGACCAATAAAATCTTCCTCGTCTCGCCATCTCTGGCCATAAGGACATTCGCCATCACGACTATAGCCTCGTCAGAGTCCCCTCTATCCTTTCCCCTCAGACCGGTGCAACTTGATGCGACATTGATGACGATCAAGCCTCGAATCCAACCGCCACCCAGACCTAAACTTAAACCCTAGTTCGATGCCGCAACTCTACTCCGGTGATTGATAAATACCCTGAGTATTTTTCCGACGCTCCTTAGACCTCCACCCTTCTCCAATGACGAACACGGCATGCCACTCTTTTGCGATCGTCGAAACTTGATGATAATACAAAAACCGATCAACTCACAATTTCTCATCAAACACGAACTTAAAAATCATATTATTAACATCAAAATTCGCTATTTCCTAATACAAATCAAATTCTATAATTCAATCATGAAATTTAGATACTCGGTTTTCTGGTCATTTTTACTGTCGTTTCTTATTTTCAAAATAATAACTTAATATATACTCTTAAAATTATTTTTAAAAAATAATACTATATCCCTACAATCATTTTTCTTTTAGGAATCATAGCTTGAAATGGATTAGACAAAAAGATATGAATTTTCTTTGTTTGTTCTTGACTTTGGAAACACAACAGAGTGTCTACATATATACACAGGCATGCATACTTAAATTCACACACAAACATATATATACATGCAGAGATATTTATTAATCTTTCCACAACAACTACTTCGCAGAGCATCATCGATTCAAATTAAAAAGGGGTCAGTTTGCTCACCTTGAGATTTTGGGAAGAACAGAGAGCAAAGTTTAGGCCTGGAAATGGACGTCTGGAATTTGCCCTTGAGTTTGATCTGGAATTTATTTTGATCTGTACTTGATTGTGTATTGAGTTGAACCTGAAGCGTGATTTCTAGGTTGAAGATTTTAAATTGCTAAGATGATCTTGTTTTTCCAATTTGTTTTGATCTGTTGCTTTCTTTTGATTCTATTTTTCAGGTTTTGAATTTTGATCCTTAACTTGCTTGTCTGATCTAAGATGGTCAGACCTTTGTTTTGCTGAGATGATTTTAATTTAATTTGTTTTCATTTCCAGGCTGAAGTTTGGTGTGATTCAGCTTTTTCCTTTCTGGTTTGAAATCTTTGAGTTGCGCCATAACTTTATAACTTGGTTGTACTTGCATGTTTCAGATTTGGAAATCTAAAAGTAGCTTTAGTTTTAAAATGATTTGAACTTGTTTGTATATATTCTTTTTTGTTATTTTAGATTTGAAATTTATGGAATGAATTAGGAAAAAGGAAGTAGATATATTTATAAATCTTATTTTCATTTTTATTTAATTTAAAAACAAGTGACACTTGTAATTAAAATCTATATTAAAGCAACACATGTAATATGCACGTTAGGATTTAACTACAAATGTTAATACATGGCCTCATTATTTTACAAATGTCGTAGGTAATGTATTTTTATATTTTAAACCCTTACTTCATAAATTTATTATTTACTTATAATTTCAAACCATATTTATATATGTATTATATATTTATTATTTCCTATTTTACACTTATACTTTTCCTTTAAATTATATTTATACCAATTAAAGAAAAAATGATTTTTAACACTAGTTATATATTGATGAGTAATCACATATATTTTCATGTGTGTGTGTGTGTGTGTGTATGAATTTAACTTTAAATAACCATTTGAAAATTTATTACATTAAATTCAAAATATCATTTTCAAACCAAATGCATATTTAATATAATTAAAAAAATTCTTATTAGCTTTAAAAAAAAATTTAAATCTAATTTTTTTCGATATATTTATTTTGGAGTTTTCATATTAAATTTCAATTAAAAATCAATATATATATATATATGAACAACTAATATTTTATTTTATTTTAGAAAAAATCAATTAAATTCACAATTAAAATTTCAAGAATTAAATTAATTATCAAATAAACTTGGCTAAAATTCGGGAAAGATACATCGATCGTTCGGTGGCTCATTCGTATCGATCATTGATCGATTGATACGAACTATGTAGTTGGAATCGATACGAATTGACATCAATTGATGGGTACGAAGCTGAGTAAATTGGATGGATGCGAAATTGAACTAGGCAAAGCGGATATGTGGTAGAGTAGAAATGATGGACAGGAAATGGATCAATGAGAAATAGGTGGATACAAACAGAACATGCTTTTCAAAGAATTTGATAGATCCATAACTTGAGCAAACGAACTCCGATCGACTTGAAATTTGGAGCGTTGGCTTTCAGAGCTTTGATTATCGTGTCATGTTAATTGTAGTTCGATCCGGACTCGGACAAAATTTACCAACATCCATAGTGAACTTTATAGGTAATCGGTTGTCGGGACTGATCATCTTCCGTTTTCAGTCAATTCTTCGACGTCACGACCTTGCCAAAAGGCGGGATAACAACTAGTATCGTTGGATATGCCTCAAATTTCATGGCGATTAGACGTATCATTTGATCGTGCGAGCTCGAAAGGCAAAGAAATTAATTAAAGAATTTAAATAAATATAATTTAATTTTGAAAGGGAACTCCGTATGTGATAGAATTGGGTCCCGATACTAGTTTCACTGCATTCAAAATATGAGTATAACATACAGTATGCCAGGCAGCATGCTTCGATTGGATTTCGAAAAATTCCAACAGTATTAATATTTGGATATTTTCTATATAAGGACTTGTAATATCACAATTTTAAACCTAACCCTAATATCAATAGAGCTTCTATTAAAACTATGACGACCTACATTTTGGAGGTTTAAATCGACAATAATCCACATATGTCAAACTTAAACAATCCGGAACATAGATAACCAATGGGGTTGATAATGAAAAATTAGAAAAGAAGAAGAAAACAAACAAAGAATATCACAACGGAATGATAAAATATAATAATCAAATAAACAATTCATGAAGCTATTTACTAAACATTTGATTATAATCTATACACATTTATCAAAGTTATATGTATACATCAGGGATAAATGATCAATACAGCAGAACATCATGATGCATGGGATAATAATAATTGTCATATACCAAATCTTCTTCTTCATCCTCCAGGGAATAATCTTCAATACGCTGAAAACTCAGGGCTGACCTAAGCATAATAAAAATACAAAACACTCGAGTCGGGACTAAAATACTCTTATGTAAGTCAAATCAATATCAATAAATATGAGTGTAACATCGTCAGATATGTTTATGGGATTTTACATCTCCTATTCAGAGTATAACATGCGTGCAATAACATAAGAGATGTTATGGGATTTTCCAACTCCTAAGGATCCATTAAACTATATATATATAATCGTATACACTATAATATATGATGTCCATCAGTAAAATAAATATCAAAATAGCGTTAAGGCTTTACATTGATCCACCTTAACACAATTTTATAGGTAAACAAAAATCGTAATGGGCTCGCATAAGGATAAATATGACAAGACATGTGAGGCAATGCGAAAGGTAGGGTTCTACTAGTCTACACTTTCTAGCTGGTCGTAACCCATACGTGGTCGACCGCGACAATCAATCCGAACAAAAAGGGTGCACCCGTCGAGTACAAAATCATGATAGTCATAGGCTCCTATTTTAGTCATTTTAATTATGACACAAGTGTCATGGATATCCATCTTCGTTCTCTTACTTCATTCCAGTAAACGTTCGCCAATTCAACCACGACATTCTTAAAGTCATCCACCGCGTACACAGTTGTTAAAGTGGTTCCAATATTGACAAAGAGTATGCCAATAAGAGGCCCCGATCTCTTTAACAACCAAACATCGTTTTATACAACGGTTGGTGCTTTTATATTTCGAAAAAAATTCATACTTGATATCAAATTATCATATTCGTTTCAAAAAAATCAAAACCATTTCGAAATCATCATATTCTCTTCACAAATCATATTTTACTTCAAAATGTCAATTCAGTTCGACATATCAATTTCACTTCCATACTTAATTCGAATTTCAATTTTTGTTATAACTTCACTCTAACCCAATTCGCATTTAAATTGTAACGACCCGGAATTTTGGGTCGCTAGATTTGAACATTTAATTCATTTTAAATGTTGAATATGTATTATAATTTGATTTTGAAATAAAAAGATTTTGGTTAAGTTAATAAGATTGGTTAAATTTCAAATATGGCAGTTTAATTGGGTTTGAATAATAATAATTAAATAAGTGGAATTGGGATAATTGGTGAATCTAAGTGTAAATAGATATAAAAATAGATTCAGAAATTTAATTTAAGTTTACTTGGATTTAAATAGTGATGTCGGACTTTTGGATGGAATCAAAAGTCGATAAATTAGAATTTGGAATTTTATATTAATTTAATAATGGAATTTAATAATATGATAATGCAAATAATCAGATTTTGGTACGAAATGAATCAGAATGATTTCTAATGTGACTATAAATTCTATATGATTTATAATAGAGTTAGTAAAATTTAAAAAAAATGAGATTTTAAATGATTTTGACAATTTCGGAAATCGCTCGAGTTTATCGACGAGTTAAAATAGCCTTCCTGGGCATAGTCTCGGAATTCGACGAAACCATTTCCATTGGATCCATAATAGTTAGTTATTATCGTATTTCAATTTCCGTAGCAATCAGAGTTTTCATTTGACCCCGGCAGCTTAAAACGCATAGAAAATACTTTAATCGATTTAAATTAAAATGGATCATTTATTTTCGTAACTTACGCATATGACCAAATTAGCTTCCGAAACACGTTCCATTGTGTTCGGAACGTAGGTAAAAACTTAAAAACGCCTGTCGGCATGCGTTGTTTGGAGCTCGTTTGTAAAATCTTGTTAGAATTAGAGATAATATTAAAATAATATTAATAAACATATATATATATATATATATATATATATATATTCAAGTTTTTCAGGCCGAAGCCCTAGTTTCTCAACGCAGCCACCCCTTAAGCTATCTATGGCCGAAAGGCAATAACCTTCTTCCTCAGTTTTCTTTTAATCTGTAGATTTATAGCAAAAATCACCAACTACAAAAATATTATGCGAATCGAGCTCTAGGGATCCAACAGTGGGTTTTCGTTCTAGGGCCTTGGATTCTCCTTGATTTGATGATGTAGGGTTTCGGTTCGAGCTCGTTTTAATGGCAAGGGGGCGACCAAAAGTGTCGTGGCGACGGCTGGGGGTGCGTGGAGGCAAGGCGCTCCGTTTGGCACTTGTGGATCGATGTCTGGGCTGATGATGGTGGCACGGTGATGGACTTCAGCGCGCGTGTTTTGGGTTTTGTTGCCTGATGTTGTCGCGTGATTTTGAATTTGAATTCTGGAACGTGCGACCGATGGTAATTAAAAAAGAAGAAAAAATTTGTTTTAAAGAATATTCGTAGTTTATAAATTAATAACTCTTGCATACGTTATTAGATTCAAACGAAACAAGAAGCGCCGGAATCGCAGCGACGCGATCTTCGCAGTGAAGCAATTCTGGGATCTTTGGGAGCAAGTAAAAATTTAGGTTAAATCGAACAGGTTCGATTTAATTTAAATTTGAACGCTTTTCGAAAACCCAAGGTGAGTTGATCTCACTCACATCTGGATACCAGTAATTTAAATAGCTAATATTTAAATGTTTGTTTGGATGTTTAGTTGAATATGATAATTATTATCAAATTAAATCGATATTTATTTGTTTTACTAATATCTGTGGATGCAGGGAAACAGGTAGGAGGGATCCAACTGGATTCCTCACAAATAGGAATTTTATTTATATTATGTGATATATCTCATTTATATTCTGTGGTAAATTGTTTAGATCTTGTTATGCTATGTTTTATTTATATACTATGATAGATTAAATTGAAATTTAAATTATGTTGTGCTATGATTGGGTGAATACAACCTGGAAATTTAAATATAAATAGATAATTGGGTTTAAAGGAAATAAAAGGAATTCTTAAGTAAAGAATTTAAAAGGAATTAAATTCAAGAAATTGGTTAGTAAATTTGAAGTGTTTGAAATTGTGAATTTAAATGGAATTGTGAATTGTTTAAAATAATAGCGAGATTTATTTTTAATGGTTGGGAAGTGTGCTTTCTCTTGGAAATTTTATTATGTTTTTGAGAAAAGCTTTCAAAATATAATTTGCAGTTTAAATATGTTTAGAATATTTTAAAAAGATATATTATTTTAAATTGTTAAGTGGAAGCAAATATTTGATTAAGTAATTATGGTATTTAACTATTTCTAAAAGTAAAGTAGTATTTCGTTTTCAAAGGAAATCATAGTATAAATATTTAATTTAATAACTTCATTTTAAAAGTTAAATTTGACTTAAAGTACTTAGGAAACCTCTATATATTTCCTTAAGCATTATTTTCAAAAAGAATAATTTTCTAGAAACTTTATTTTAAATATTTTAAACATATGTTTGAAAGTGATTTCCAGGAAATAGCAATGTGTTTAAGAATAAAGCGAGTTTATTTTTAAAGTACGGAAATGATTTTACTGGATGAACGTAAAATTGAATTGAGATAAATCGTGTAGGATTTGTAGAAAGAATTCTTTGGGTTATCTTAAAATGGAAGTATCTCCCTGAAATGCCAAGTACGCTTTTAAGGTAGATTTTTGAATGGTTAGAAGTTTTGGAACTTTATTAAAGAATGGTTTCAATAAATTATTTAAGTTGTAAGAGTTTTAAAGGTGAACATATATTGAAGCAGTTATAGAAGTAATTATTTTTAAAGGGTAAATAGAATTATGTTTTAAAGAATATTATTATTATTTATACTTTATAAAATGATCCTATTTTAAAGATAATCAATTAAAGTTTTATTTGAAATTGTATAAGGATTCAAAACTTTATTTTTAAATCTAGTATGACTTAACTTATTTTAAGGATAATTGTTTATATTTTATTGAGCAGTTTTATTCGAGATATTTTTAAAAGTATGTATATATTTTAAATCAAGTATGTAAGAAGTTTCAATAGAATGTTTTGATGTTTCTTTCAAGAATAAAGTATTTAAATTATTTTAAACCTTAAATATTGGTACTTGGATGTTTTCAAAGGAAGTAAGGATTTGGAAATCTATTCCATGAGAAAATTGGGTTTGAAAAGTGTTTCAAAGGGATTTCGAAATGGATTTATATCTCGCAAGATATTTTTGAGGAAACAAAAATTGGACAAATATTTGTTGTGTGATGGATGTTGTGATTTTTAATTGATAGTTAAATCATAGACTATCAATATTAGACAAATGCGTTGATCCTTTCGAAGAGACCGGGATTGAGATTTATTTCTCGAAAACAACTTCGATTTAGTTTGCACGTTTCGTGGGAAAAACGAGTTTGGAGTCGAAGATGGAGTAGTGAAGTGCAAGGGCTAATCGCTGCTAATCCTGAGGATATTTCCAAAATGGATGTAGTAGGAGTAGTGCCTTCGGTTCCGTTCGAACCCGGGACGGACTTGTATGGATGAATGCTTTCGGAACATCGTCAGGTGGGCGATGGGCATTCTAAATGAAACGTTCTAAAGGTAACGCTTAGCCTCAAGCCTCATCAACCGAGAATGACTGAAAATCAGGGGTTATGCAGAAAGGCTAGGTGGGTAGCACCCATTCAGGTTGAGGTCACCCTGTCTAGATGTCCCTTTTATTCAGCTTAGTGGTGCGGTTGTTAATCCCAACCGTGGGGTGATCTTACTCGGGACTATCCTATAAGGGGTAGTCCCGGCCTTGTGTTGCAGAGGATCGGGAGTGATCCTTGGTACGATGATTTAGGCCCCGTACTGTGACAGGTGGTACCCCAGTGCCTAGTCATTGTTGGAAATCCATTTTCCCTACGTGCCTTTTACGAGTTTTGTTTGTATTACCCACTCTGTGGCTAGCAGCTGGAATTTAATGAATGTAACAATTTCGGCTATTTTATAAGTATTTTTATATATACCCTATTATAATATCAGAGGATTTCTATAGAAAGTGTTTTAGCCATCGTATGGTAAAAACTCGACATGTTTATTTGTGGCATGGTCTTACGAGATGCTTTAGCTCTCAAACGATTTTTGAAACTTTAGTAATCAATTTGGGTGCATTATTATCAGTTGGTATTCCAGACTGACTCGGGTGTTATTTCATTATAATGCTTGGGTCAGACCGAGTATTATATGTTCAGGACAGGATGCTATAGAGCAGAAGAAGAGCTGGAGTCCGAGATGTATTATTAGTACTTATATATTTATCCGCTGCTGTGATTGTATGCAATTGTCTGACTGGTAAATGTTGTTTGTCTTAGATACTCTAATGATACATTGTATAAAACAGATATAGTTTTCATTTTGTGTAAAGCTCTATTATTGACTATTATATTTTATTCCGCTGCGACTGTGAGATTCTGATATTGTTTAGTTCCTTCTTTCTTCTACCTTCTTTCTTTTCCTTAACAATCTGTCTTTTCCGGTACTTGATCGTCGGCATATCATATTGTGGGGTATTTTGTGTCGATTTTCAAGGGTCGAGAAGGGCGGGTCGTCACATAAATCCAAGATTTAAATATAAACATACCATCCTTTTGATCGATTTGAATTTTTAGAAAAAAGTTTAAATAGTTAAAATATTTTAATAGGAAATAGTTTGAGTAATAAAAATGGTTCATATAGTAAAATAATTTGTAAAATCAAAATAATTTGTAAAATCAAAATAATTTGAATTTCTAAAGAACATAAATTTTAAACCGTTTATACTAAAATAATTCATTTAAAAATAGTTTCAAAGTTAAAACGGTTCACTTTCTAAATTTTCTAATTCAAATCAGTTCCAATTTCCATTTCAATTTAATCGATTCAATTTCGATTTCAAGTCAAATTTTACTTTGATTCCAAATTAATTTCAGTTCCAATTCCAAATTAATTTCAGTTCCAGTACCAAATTAATTTAAATTCCAATTCCAAATTAATTTCAAATCCAATCCCTAATTAATTTAAATTCCAGTTCCAAATTAATTTCAACTCCAATTCCATATTAATTTAAATTCTAATTTCAAATTAATCTCAACTCCAATAAATAAATTTCAATTCAATTCTCAAATTTAAACCATTTTGATTTATATCAATTCCGTGTTCGATTTCCAAAATATCGATTTAAAACACTAAATCAAATTTACCTTCGGTATCCAATTTAAAATCCAAATTTTCAAATATAATTAAATTCCGAGCTCAATTTCAAAGTATCATTTTATATCACTTTTACTTAGCAATATTCAAAGTTCGAAAAGTCTAGTCTTGTAAAACAAATCAATTTTTGAAATTCAAATCATATTCCAATAATAATATAAAAATCTCAACCTCAATTATTTAAAAACATTCGTGTTATCAAACTTAAATTTCAACACTTCGAGCTCAAGTTCAAAAATAGTTCAATTTCCATGAATTTCATTTTTCATTTCTTAAAATCAAATCATTTAAATAATTTCAATGAATTTTTTTTAAAATCATTTAATTTGACCAATCCGGTGTCTGTATATAATCCTCTATCCTATGGCCAAGTGATTAGTTATTTCAATTTAATTTCAGGGATGGATATATATCATTTCAATTCAAAATATATGCCATAGGTATATATCATTTCACCCTATTTCTTAATTCATTGGAAATAATTCTATTTACAGTTTTATATACTGCAGATAACATACAAGATGATAAAAGGATATATATAAAATAAATAAACATCCAATCATTCAAATATCAACCAATTTTCATCCATCACAATTAATCATCCAAATAATCAATAATTCACAACAATTAACCAATTATCAATAATTGGGAATTTTACTAACAATTTATTTCTAATTCAATTTAACTTTCAATTCAAATTCTATCAATTAGTTCAGACGTCAATTTAAATGTCAGTTAAATTTAACAAACATAAGTCAATAAACTTAAATCACTTCACTATATAAATTTTACTAACATATTAATACATTAGTTAAACGTGAGCGGATAAAACACTCACCTTTTATTTGAAACTGAAAATATTTTCAGCTTCAAATAAATTCCAATCGAATGCCAAGCTATAGACGACATCGACACTATTCCAACGTGATTCGTTTCATACGAAATGGACCTTGTACGTCAAAGATACGGGATAATTAGCTTAATGGTTAACTAAAACGGGACAAACTTTGTTAACGTGAAAATCTGAACGCTAACACCCCGGCGTGTGAAGTGTGAATGTGAAAGCACCACCCGATGGTTCGGGAACAGAATATCAGCTAAAATAACAGAAAATACAGTAAGAGACAGCGATTTTATAGTGGTTCCGCTTAAGGAGTAGCCTACGTCCACATTAAGTATCTTTATTACTGATCTTGTTACAAAACGTTACAATGCTCTTCAAGTACAAATCTCTTTAGTTACAAAACACTTTGAACAAGTAGCTTAAGCTTCTATGTAGATGAAAGTCATCGAATCCATGTCGGACGTGTGAAAGTCTTTCAAAGTAGCTTGTATTGTTCTTTGAAACTTCAGGTATAGAGTTGGTTTAGAAACTGGCAGAGTATTGGTGCTTCCAGAAAAGTCCCCTGAAAGTTGGAGATGGTCACGTATTTATAGAGAGTTCTGGGCAGGAATTATTGCCAAGTCCTAAATCGTAACCAACCTAAGTTGGGTCGTGGACGACTTAAACTAGGTCGTGGGTCGGTTGCGACTTAAATGCTGGGTCGAGACTTTGGAAAGGCATCCTTGCTGAACTCTGGATATATCACAAGTCCTCAGTCGCAAACGAGTCAACCGGTCCTCTTGTAAGCGATGCGGCATTGAACCTTAACTCCGTAGTCTTAAGTCACGGCCGAGTTAACAAGATGTGGCATAAGTATCACGGTATCTCATTTGTTTGCTTAAGTCGTGTACGACTTATCATAGGTCATAGGTCGTGACCGACCTAAACTGATTCTTGGCTTGCGGCTTAACTGGAGTAAGTTTTCTCTTTTGGATTCACATCTTAAGTCCCCAGTCGTCAATGAGTCAACGAATCATGGTGCGGTATTGAATTTGCCTCTGTAGTCTTAGGTCGTGAATGACCTAGCAAAGGTCGTAAGTCGGTTGCGACTTAGGTGTAGTTGTCTTAACTTTTCGTGCCTTGAGTCGTTAAGTCATAGACTTTTTAGGTTGTTGGACCGTTACTCCCTTGGGTCGTTAGGTCGTAACCTCTTAAGTCGTGAACTGTTTTTAAGTCGTGCCATTTCATAAGTCGTAGACTTCCTTAAGTCGAAGACTGCTTAGACCATTTCAATTCTTAAGTCGTCTAGACCTTAACTCGTTAGGTCGTCTGGACCTTAAGTCGTTGGTTGTGAAGTACTCTTAGTTGTTAGGTCGTCAATGCCTTAAGTCGTGTACCTTCCTTGAGTCGTGAGGTCGTAGAGAAAGCGGAGTTAACATTTGCCCCTCGAATTACTACCTTCCTTGAGTCGTGAGGTCGTAGAGAAAGCGGAGTTAACATTTGCCCCTCGAATTACACGCCTAAGTCGTAGGTAGTGTGCTTCGACTTTCCTTAACTCGCGTGTGCCGATTCGGGTTCCACTGCCCTGAGATATAAAAGACTTGAGTCGTTTCTCCTACTTCTTTCTGCTCATTACCTATCTCCTAAGTCGCATCCGCCATTAGCATTTCTCCGAGCTCCCTACGGCGATTCCTTCCTGATTCGTTTCCGATTCTCTCTAGCATCACACTACGTAAGCGATCCTGCTTCTTTTTCAATCATCGAACATCGTCAATCTATGAGCCCCGTCCTTCGTCTCCGATTCACCCCTTTAACCGTGCGAGTATTGTTGCATTAGTCATCGATGGATTCAAAGCTGTTTGACTTGACTTAAGATGACTCACGATTTGTGGCGATTCAGTGGTGTGATAGAACTAGGGTTGTTGTTGATTGAGATGTTATTGGGTTAACAGGTTAGGAGTTAGAAGGTTAACGGGTTAGGAGTTAGATGAGAATGTAAGTTGGCCAAATAGAGTGGGACATTGCCTCGGGTACGACCTAGCAACTTTATGCGGCCCCGTGATCTTTGCGATTTAACTATGAACCGACCTAGCAACCTTTACGACTTAAGCCTTGAGTCATGGTCGAGTTAGGACTCGGAGAATTCCTCATTGCTTTGAACTGAAGCTTTTCCTTTTTTCCATGACTTACGACTCAAAGCACTGCCGACTTAAAACATCAACGACTCAAAATTGAAGCGACCTAACTTAGCTTGCCTCCTAATCCTTAGGTCGTGAACGAGTTAGCCAGAGAACCAATGACTTAACTTAACCCGTAGGAAAAATTCTTGAGTCGTTGGCGAGTTAGCACTTGATCTTCCTGAACTTTGGATTGCCTGAACCTTGAAATGTTTAGTCTTTAAACTGTTAAACTTTGCCGCATTCTTTCACAAATCACTTTAACTTGCAAGCTAACAATCTGTTTAATACAACATTTATAGAAAATTGGGACGAATCTACTGCCACTGACTACCCACATCAAATCACAGATTAGTTAATAACGGATAATCAACTTAAATAGATTGTGTGAACGAAGTGCCTTAAATCAAAAAATTCAAGCAAAGTATTAAAGCAACATTGAAATAGTCAACTGAAACTGACCGGTTTGCACTAATATTGTACCTGAACTTTAAATTAACAAGTCCTGAAATTTGGTAATCGATCAATTGTCAACTAGTCTAATTCCAGTTATATTTACTTGTTATTTTCATTAGTTCTGCACAACACTTCACACTTTTTAGGAAACGTGCACCTTCACATTTGAATATCCAGTTGCTTATGTAGAATGGCCTCACATCAAGAAGAAGTAACGGAACAAACTAGAGAGGCTCTTCCAATAGCTGCTCCACTGACCACTCCACCGGATAGAGTCTCGACTTCCTTGAACCAACGGACGTTTAACCTAATGCGCGCCCAATTTGGCATCATTGAAACGGATGCTATATTGCCCGGGCCAAATGATTTTGCTGATAGACCTCCCCGTAGTTTCGTTGCTGTCAACCGCCAAATGTGTTTGTGCGGTGCTATTCCTCTCTTCAATGACTTTCTTCAACAGTTTCTACTTCGATTGACCATCTCTCCGTTCCAACTGCACCCCAATGGTTATGCCATTCTGATTGGGTTGTGCGTTTTATTCATGAGAACTCTGGATCGACTGCCGAGTTTCGACGAAATTTGTTACTTATGTTCTTTCACAAAGACTAAAGTTCATCCCTCCATTGTTGTCATAAGAAGCGCTAGGAATCGCAAAATCGTTACTGATCTTTCCAAAAGCGTTCATGGCTTCTTAAATCAGTTTTTCTTTGTTCGCTGCCCTCCAGGGTTTTACACCATCTGGAGAGTAGGAAGCAAGATTACCTGCTTCTATTTTCCATTCCTGAGCTTTTCGAGATCTGAGTTGCTAATTGCTAATTTCACTCTTTCCCTTTTCAGCACTTCCTCCCCCCTCTAGAGATCCAGGCCATAAGCAAGTTTTTGAAAGATTGAATGCTGTGACCGCTGAGGAGAGAAGTATAAAGTTCTTGTTGAGGGATTAACTTTTGCATCAGTATGGATTTCTACACACTTCTCGCTCTACACACCCCCATGAGGTTCCAGACTCCCCGGCTAAAGCATTAGATGCCCCAATTTCTACTGACGCACCCATACCAAAAGAACCTGCTTCTGAGGCTTCTCTAGTGAAGTGCTCTACTTATATTGATGCTGCGGGGTCATCTGGCAAATTTGCACTTGCCCCGGTCATTGAAGAAGAAGAGCATCAGGGATCTCCCCAACATTCAAAGAAGTCCGGTGATGAAGAAGCCGGGAAAACAAGCCTGGTCAAACAGAGCGGGAACAACACTTTCGAAGGGTTGAGCGACCTGTTTGTCACCTCACATGAGCTCTTTAAAGACGACCCCGTTACTACTAGGGTTTCTTCTTCAGTAGTTGAAGCGACTTCTACTTTGCAACAAACTCCGTCGACTCAAGAGTTGACCTTAACTACTACCCCCACGATTCCACCGCGATCGAAGAGTGGTTCGTAGTTTGACGCGCCTAGTTTGCACATTACGCACACTTAGAATTTTTTGGCGCTTTCATGCACTTAGCTCTTTGTACTTTGAAGATTCTAAAGTTACGCTTCTTTTTCATTTTCAGGTTCTCCAATGAGGCGAGGTGGTTCATATTACGGCGATTTCAAGCAATACGGAAAGCGTGGTCAGTATGACTATAGGCGCTATCTTCCCACTTATAGAGAAACCGATGAAGAGGGGGCTGCCCGAAAGGCTCAGGAGAGACGTTCTTATGAAGAACGCTATGGAAGAGGGGATGAGTGGTATGATTCTTCCCATAGAGAGGGTGATACCCATAAACGTAAATCCCATAATGACAGAGGGAAGAGCCACATGGCTGATGACCCAAGCAAACGGGCTAAAGTTAGTGAGCAAACAGTGCCTGCAATTTCTGAGAAGACCACTGCTCCCACTCCTTCTCAATCTCCTGCCCCTTCCCGTACCGATATCCAGACAATCATCAATAGGCCTTCATACCTAGTTGGGCCAGGTCCAGCTACTCTCCAAAGCCGGTTTCCACAATGGTGCTTGAAGGGGGTTCGCTTTGATCTCGACTTAGTTCCAATTGACAAGCCTGCCATGTTGCGAAATCTTGATGCCGTCAGACTTGATATTGAGAGAATGTCGAGCTGGAAAAAACTTGTTGACGAACTCCAGAGTGTGAACCGTGCAAACCTTGAAGCTATGTTAACCATGGAGAATGATAAATCTGAATGGCAGAAAATTCTCAATGAACATGATGCAGAAATGAGGAGCATCACTGCCTACAACGAAAAACTTGAAGCAGATGTTGGGAAACTAAAAGAAGAGCTCGCCACTTCTTCCACTTCCTACACTCAAAAGGAAGAAGTGCTTCAGAAACAAGTGAGAGATGCTCATGCCGGCCAAAGAGATGCCGAAGACAGGCTCGACGTGCAAAAAAGAATCAATGAGGGCTATATTGCCGATATTGCAGAGCTTCGGAAGAAAACCAGCTCCCAAGAGGCAGAGATCCAAATGCTAAAGCTTCAACTCTCCAAAGCTGAAAGAGAGCGTGATGAAGCCGTTGCCGGTAAAATTGCAGCTGAAGAATCTCATGAGGCAACGAAGACCAGCATCAGCTCGACATTATTTGACTTTTATCTGCATAGCGTCTTGGGGCGTGGTAGCCTCGCCTTTCTCGGCCCCAAATATGAAATTACTCTGGCTGAAGTGTGGGAGGCCGCACTTGACATGCTTGGTGCTAAAGGTGCTGGCTATGCCGAATCAGAGCTTGAGGAACATTTCTAAATGACGGAGCCCGAGTCGCTCTTGCCAAAGGAAAAGAGAAGCTTGCCAAATTAAGAGCCGAAATGGCAGAAGGGGAATATCCAGGAAAAACTACTTCAACTAATCCAGTTCAACCTTCAATTTCGGCTGACATCGACATTGTTGGTTCCAGTTCCCATTCTCCACCTCTTATCAAAGTTACCACAGAAGGTGCAACCGCCCACAACGGCGATGAAAGCCAAGAGAGCGGTGAAGCACAGGGTTTTGAAGTCGACGTAGCAAAGCCTACTTCGCCAGGTAACCTTAACGCTGATTTTGCTCAAGTAGACTGCTCATTTGCTTCATATGAGTTTAATGAGCTTCTTGACTACTTCATGAATTTTGAAGCGCCATTATCTCCTCTCTTTACTGATTTTAACTTCTTTTCTTCTGTAGAGAAAGTGCCGAGCATTGTTCAGACTCCCCCTCCTCCAGTTATTCCACCCCCACCTCTTCAAATCACTCCTCCTTCTGTGTCTCAACCAGGGTCGCAGGAGGAGCAAATAGAAGCTCTCCGAGACTTGGACGATCCTAACGCTTCACAGGAGCATAGGGGAGAAGAACTTAAAGAAGGCGAGAAGACCCCGGAACCATCTGGTTCTGATGATATGCCACTAACTACACTTTTCTCTCCGGGGAGTGGGTCTTCTTCAAAGAAGAGAGGGAAACATGGAGTCTCTAATAAGAAGAAGGAGGCTTATGCTAGCGGAGAGCAAGCAGGAGAAGGACGTATAGTACCACTTTCCCCTTCCTCTCCTACCACTCATCCCAAAAATTAGTTATCCGGCCAAGCGAGACCAAGAAGGGTGGTCGGAAGAAGAGGTGATGGGACTGGTCTCTATGCTCTTGATTTTGCTTTTGGCTTTTTGTTTGTACTGACTGAAGATTGTGCGGGTACCGGCCTCAGCTTTTCTTTTATTTTGAAACCTGTACCTATACAAAATTTTGATAATATTGAATAAAATGATTCTTTTTGTTTGTACAAACTTTTGTCTGTATTTGAGAATGCATTTACTCTTCATTTTTGTACAAGTTTCTTTATATGATAATGCAGTGGGCTTATGGTATGTTGTTCGAGCGTTATATTTACCAATGTAGCTATACCAGGTTGCCCCCATACCATAAGCTCGTTGCAATATTTTCAACTTCGAGGGGACTTGTACTCTTTTTTTCCTGAAGAATAATTATTCCATACTTGGAGGAATATTATTCTGCTCAAAATAGAGTGCACCTCGTTTCATATGAGTTCTCACGCTCCACCCTTCTGAAATATCACTTTTTCTTTTGCATATATATATATATATATATATATTTACAAAGTGAACTCTCCTATGTGGTAAAGCGGGCCTCCGAAGGGCACTTTAACTTTTCGAGGAAGAGTATTTTCAAGAATAGATGAAACAATCTTCCTTTGAGAGCTAAAGTGTGCCTTTAACGAGGGCTTTTTATTTTTCATTGTGCCCCGCTGGTGGGCTTTTTGATCTTTGTTTTGCATTTCTGATGAAATGCTTCTTTGGAAAGTTGTACTCTGAGGAGGGCTTTTTCACGTTTCAACACTTGGAAGTTTTATTTCAATCTCAATGAAACGTGTGCCTCCAAAGAGTTGTGCCTCCGAAGAGGGCTTTCCATGTTTCAACACTTGGAAGTTTTATTTCGATCTCGGTGAAACGTCTGCCTCCGAAGAGGTCGTTTTATCATTTAAGCTTCTGGTGAAGTGGACCTCCGAAGAGCGACTCTTACACTTCAACTCCTGGTGAAATGGTCCTCCGAAGAGGGCTTTTCACGTTTCAGCACTTGGAAGTTTTATTTCAATCTTGGTGAAACATGTGCCTCCGAAGAGGTTTTTTTATTATTTCAGCTCCTGGTGAAGTGGACCTTCGAAGAGCGACTCTTACACTTCAGCTCCTGGTGAAATGGGCCTCCGAAGAGGGCTTTTCACATTTCAGCACTTGGATGTTTTATTTCAATCTCGGTGAAACGTGTGCCTCTGAGTGGGGCTTCTGCCTGGGAGTTACTTCCTCATGGTTGGATGGATTCACGGGGAGGACGCGAGTTACTTGGACGTTCATTGTGCAAAATGTCTCAACTAATGAACAAGTGCCTTTCCTCCCCATAGGGAAGAAGGTGCCTCCGGTCGTCTTATGGATTCCCGGGGCGAACACAAGTTACTTGGACGTTCGTTGCACAAACTGTCTCAGCTAGTGAACAAGCGCCTTGCCTTCCCAATGGGAAGGTGCCTCCGGTCGTCTCACCCATAGAGGAAGAAAACCCTCATTTTCTGGCATGAGCCGTCAGGGGTCTTTATCCACCGAAGAGTTGTGCCTCCGAAGAGGGCTTTTCCACGTTTCAATACTTGGAAGTTTTATTTCAATTTCGGTGAAACGTGGGCCTCTGAAGAGGTCTTTTGCTGCTGCTGGTCTGCTTGCCCATATCTTTTTGCTGGTTGTCCATATTAGCAATCCCTTGGTACCGTCTTTAAGCACGCATCATCTTCTTTTGCTATCGGGTTGCTTTATCCAAAGAAATGTACCCCAGCGGAATTACTAATTGTTTGCTTAGAGTACTTCTTATATAGGATTTGACCCTAGAATTTTTGTTGCTTAAAACTTGCTTTTGAGTGATGCCAAGGATTGCTTGGTACTGCAATGGGTAAGCTTGATTTTAATTGCCTACAAATTTAAATCGACATTTTAGCAATACATTGAGAGTACTTTACATATCGAAATAAAATGAGCGACTTGTAATAATAAAGAACACAAGATTTATAGTGGTTTGGCCAAAAGCTGGGCCTACATCCACTTTATAGTTCTCGTTATTCACTTGCAATGGCTTTACAATGGCTTTCAATACAAGAATCATACATTCATAATTCTTTTACAATATTTCAGTAAAGCTTTTAAGTAAAATATGGATGCAAGAGATTGCTGTTCCAGGCTCTTGGGATTGGATCTCCTTCGACAGTTGTAAGTTTGAATGTGCCATCACGAAGTTTGCTGCCTATGACATATGCCCTTCCCAGTTTGGCCCAAACACTCCTGTTGCTGTCACAATTCTTTTTAAGACTAAATCCCCAACTTCAAAGCTGCGCTGGTGGACTTTGGAATTGAAGTGCCTGGCTATCCTTTGCTGATGGGCTGCAACTCTGAGCTTAGCCTCTTCTCTTCTTTCATCAAGGAGGTCAGCGCTTCAAGTTGTAGTTTTTCATTCTCAGCTTGATCGAAATAGATTCTTCTATGTGAGGGGACTTCTGTCTCTACTAAAATCATTGTTTCCGACCCATATGCCAATGAGAATGGAGTGTGCCCAGTCGTAGTTTTATGGGTAGTTCTGTATGCCCATAGTGCTAGCGGAAGCTTATCGACCCAACCACCTTTTGCTTTTTCCAATTTCTTTTTGATGGTTGACTTAATGATTTTGTTTACTGCTTCCACTTGCCCATTCGCCTGCGGATGAGCCACTGCCGAGAAGCTTTTTCTGATCTTGAATCGTTTGCAAAAATATTGGAATTCCTCACTTTCGAACTGGGTACCATTGTCTGTGATTATCTTCTGAGGCACACCATACCTGCAAATGATATTTTTAGTCACAAAACTTATCATCTTTTTGGAGGTAATAGTAGCCAATGGTTCAGCTTCAGCCCACTTAGTGAAATAATCAACAGCAACGATAGCATATTTAATTCCTGATTTGGCAGTTCGCAAAGGCCCAATGAGATCTATTCCCCAGATGGCAAACGACCATGGACTGACCATTTGTGTTAGTTCAGTGGAAGGTGCTCTAGGAATTTTGACAAATCTCTGGCATTTATCACACTTTTGGGAATAGTCAGCAGCATCTCGATTAATCTCTGGCCAAAAATATCCATAACGGAGAATTTTCTTTGCTAAAGTTTGACCTCCTGTATGATCTCCACACTCTCCTCCGTGTACTTCAGTTAGAATCGTCTTGGCTTCTTCTTTAGTTACACAGCGGAGTAGTGGCATTGAAAATCCCCGTCTGTACAATCGGCCATCCTGGATCATATATCTAGAGGCTTTCCTTAACAGCTTCTGTCGTTCTTTTGAACTTTCTGGCAAAGAACCATTGAGAAAATATTCAAATATTGGAGTCATCCATGATTCTTGCTCTTGGGATACATTCATAATCCAATCAACATCCATTTCATTTGTGCTCGGAGCTGACAAGACTTCGACGGGAACTAACCCCAATAGTTGAGCTTCACCAGTACTCGAATACTTTGCGATAGAATCCGCCTTCATGTTCTCGTCTCGGGGTATATGGCTTATTGAATAATGGTCAAAATCTTCAAGAAGCTCCCAGGCTTTTGACAAATAGGCAGGTAGATTAGCCCCTTTAGCTTGAAATTCCTTTCTGACTTGGCAGACGATAAGCTGAGAATCACTGAAGATCTGCAATGCCTTGATGTTTAGTTCTTTAGCGATCCTCAAACCAGCGATGAGAGCTTCATATTCTGCTTCATTATTTGTCGAAGGAAATACTAGTCTCAGCGCATAACACAGTGATCGCCCTTCAGGGGTTTCAAGGACAACCCCCGCTCCAGAACAGTAATCATTCCTTGCGCCATCGACATACAATTTCCATTGGATTGGGACGTTATCAGTGGCTTCTTCCACACTATCACCTTTATCCGTACATTCTACGATGAAATCTGCTAAAGCTTGTCCATTGATTGCTCTCCAGGGATGATAAGTGATGTCATACTGGTTGAGTTCAATATTCCATTTCAAAAGAAGGCCTGAAGTCTCAGGACGGAACATGACTTGCTTTAGAGGATGATCAGTGAGGACTTTGATGGGATGAGCTTGGAAATACGGCCTCAATTTCCTTGATGCAATCAATAGGCAATAGGCGAGTTTCTATAGCTTTGAGTAATTCATCTCTGCCCCACTGAATCTTTTACTGATATAATAAACCGGTCGCTGAATCCTGGCATCTTCCCGAACCAATGCCTCACTTAGAGCGTGAGACGAGATTGCTAAATATATGAAGAGATCTTCACCATTGTCAGGCTTTGAAAGTATCGGAGGCACTTCCATATGACGAACCAACTCATCAAATGCTTTCTGACATTCAGGAGTCCAAACAAAGTTTTTTCTTCCTTTCTTCAGAGCATCAAAGAATGGAATGCATTTGTCAGTAGCTTTTGAAATGAACCGACTCAAGGCAGCAACTTTTCCATTGAGACTTTGCAATTCCTTCTTCGTTCTAGGAGCTTTGACCTCTTTCATGGCAGTGATCTGAGCAGGACTAGCTTCAATGCCCCTAGCGCTCACAACGAAACCCAAAAACTTTCCGGACTCCACCCCAAATGAACATTTCAAGGGATTAAGCTTCATTCTGTACTTTCGGAGCACTGCGAACATCTCTGCCAAGTGATCCATGTGGTCCACTGCTTTTTTAGACTTTAGTAGCATATCATCAACATAAACTTCCATTGTCTTGCCAATCTGCGGTTTAAAAATGGCATTAACAAGCCTCTGGTATGTTGCCCCTGCATTCTTGAGTCCGAAAGGCATAACCTTGTAGCAGTAGAGTCCAACATCTGTGATGAAGCTTGTGTCCTCTTGATCTGGCTCATGCATCATAATCTGGTTATATCCGGAGTATGCATCCATAAAAGATAACAATTCATGCCCCGCCGTCCCATCCACCAACTGATCGATCCTGGGCAACGGGAAGCAGTCTTTGGGGCAAGCTTTGTTCAAATCTGAAAAGTCAATGCATACTCTCCATTTTCCGTTAGCTTTCTTAACCAGCATTGGATTTGATACCCAATTTGGATAAGTAGATTCTCTAATGAAACCGTTCTCCATGAGCCGGTCAACTTCTTCCTTCAACGCTGCTGACCTTTCTGGACCCTGAGTTCTTCTTTTCTGCTTCACAGGTGTAAAATTTGGATCAATGTTCAGAGTGTGTACTGCAATCTCCGGGGGTATTCCACACATGTCAGCATGAGTCCAAGCGAATACATCCAAATTTGCCTTCAAAAATGAAACCAGAACATTCTGAACCGTTGCGTTAAGTTATGAACCCATATTCAGCACTTTGTTTGGGTCCTTTCGGTCAACAGGTACCGGCACTGTCACCTCTACCGGTACTACCCTATTCTCCCCTGCACTGGCTTTCCTTGGATCCATCTCTCTTCATGCGCCACTATTTTCCCCAGTGCAGGGTCCACCCTGTAATTGCTACAAGGTTGGTTCTTTGATGCGGACTGAAGCCGCCGCACCTTTTCCCGTTTCTCTTTTTCTTGATTCACGCAACTCTGTAAGATAACATTCTCGCCCCGCATCTTGGTCTCCTTTAATCACACCAACTCCATTATCTGTGGGGAATTTTATAGTCAGACACCATGGGGCAAGAACAACTTTGAATGTAGCAAGAGTTGGTCGGCCTAAAAAGGCATTGTAGGCAGAGAATTCTTCAACAATTATAAAGGTCTGCTTTCGAGCCACTTTCCTCAGTCCCTTTCCAAGCTCTACAAACAAATCTATAGTCCCGATCGGCTGCTTGGGCTCTCCAGCAAAACCAGCTATTTTAAGTGATGAAGCTTGAACGTCAGCCATTGGTATCTTCATCTGGTCAAAAGTTTTCTTGAAGAGAATATTGCATGAAGCTCCGCAGTCAACCAAAACTCTACTCACAGTGGCTGGCCCAATGCTAGCAGAAATGACCAGAGGATCTATGGTAGGGGCCTCAATACCCATAGAATCCCTGGCGCTGAATGCGATGTCATCAGGGAAAGTCTTCTGTTGTTTCAAGGGCGCAGCATCTTCTAACACAAAAACATTCTCCTCTGAAGGGGTATGCTTCAAGGCACGAGCATACCTTTCCATTTCTCTCCAGCTCCTGCCTGCTGGGTGAGGACCTCCAGTGATTACATTAATGACGGGTCTCTCCGACTCATGTTCTACGGCCTTCTCACCTGAGCCAGGACGGTGAGCGGGAACTTGCTGTCCTTGAGTCGATGAGGCTGGGCCGTTTCTATTCTTTTTCACATACAGTTGGAGCTTATTCTCTTTCAATAGTTTTTCAATTACTTCTTTCAAGTGACGGCATTCGTTGGTGTCATGGCCGGGTTGGTTGTGGAATCGACAGAACCTTCCACTTTTCTCCATCTTACTTCCAACCCTCAGTTTGGGTGGTGTCGGATAATTGACATCATCCTTGGTTGCGAAGAAGATGTTTTCAGGGGTATCAGTCAAAAGTGTGAAGTTGAAAGGACGGCCTTTCTTTGCATCTCCTATTTTTTCCACCATCATTTCCCCTTTTCTGAGTATTAGGCTCTTTCTTGTCCGAAGCAGCACCATAGTTCCCGGCTTCTACTGATACTACCTTAGTCGGTGCTTGAAGACTCTCCAAGCGCATGAATTCATCCGCTTTCTTGTTGAATTTGTCAAGCGAGTTTGGTTCTTTCATTTTCAACCTTTTTTCGAATTCACTTGACTTATCAATAGCTCTCATCAGGTATGTTAGGATCATGCGCGGCTCAGCGTTATCTACCTCAGCCAAAGCTATATTAAAACGGTTCAAGAATGATCTTATGGATTCTCTTGGATTTTGCTCAAGACTTGATAGCGACATTATATCCTTTGCCTTTGAAGCATATAATCGAAATTGCTCCTTGAATTTTCTGGTCAAATCGGAGAACTGATCAATGGACCTGACCGGCAGCTTCGTTAACCACAATAGAGCTACACCTTCCAGATATACCGGGAAATACCGGCACTTGATCTCGTCGGATGCCCTGGCACCTGTCATATGCCAGTCATACTTATACAAAAACTCATTAGGATCGCTTGTTCCTTTATAAGCAGGGATGGTGGGAGGAACAAACTTTCTCGGAAATTCAGCTTTCAAGATCTTCTCGGTGAACGGAGTTTTACTTGGAGCGAAACCCCATTCTTTCTCGTCTTCATCTCTTCGCATACTTTCCTTCACGATTTGACGGACCATACCCGAAAAATACTCTTCATCATACAGTGGCCCTGTGGGGCAAACATCAGCCATCCTTTCAGAGTTTTGCCTTGACAATCGTTCACGAAGGGTCGGCTGAGGTCCCGATCCTCCGTCCTGAGGAAGTGTCCTTTCAACAAGGCTTGCCGCCCTTTAAGAAGCATTCCCTCAAACATCCTGAGCTCTGGCAGCAGAGTTCCCTTCCTTATTCGCTGGTTGACGATTGGCTTCGAGCAAATCATTTAGCCTATACAAGATCAAGGTGTTCTGGGCATTCTGAGCCTCCAACTGTGCATTTTGGGCATTCAACTGTTGGTTCAGCCCTAAAACTACGGCGTCCAATTCTGCTCGCGTAACTCCGACAGTTGGAGTTGTCTGACTCAGAGGAGGAGAAGTGGCTGTGTTCTCTTGAACATCATCGCTTCTAACAGATCTGTGTTTCCTTCCGGGAGGCATTATTTCTGTTGGACTTCTAGTCCTGGAGGAGATTCTTTCCACAAAGTTTGGTGAAGCAATGATGGAAGTATCCTGAGTTCGAGTTTTTCTCGGTGAAAGCACCAAAAATGTTAACGTGGAAAATCTGAACGCTAACACCCCGGTGTGTGAAGTGTGAATGTGAAAGCACCACCCGATGGTTTGGGAACAGAATATCAGGTAAAATAACAGAAAATACAGTAAGAGAAAGCGATTTTATAGTGGTTCGGCTTAAGGAGTAGCCTACGTCCACTTTATGTATCTTTATTACTAATCTTGTTACAAAACGTTACAATGCTCTTCAAGAACAAATCTCTTTAGTTACAAAACACTTTGAACAAGTAGCTTAAGCTTCTATGTAGATGAAAGTCTTCGAATCCATGTCGGACGTGTGAAAGTCTTTCAAAGTAGCTTGTGGTGTTCTTTGAAACTTCAGGTATAGAGTTGGTTTAGAAACTGGCAGAGTATTGGCGCTTCCAGAAAAGTCCCCTGAAAGTTGGAGATGGTCACGTATTTATAGAGAATTCTGGGCAGGAATTATTGCCAAGTTCTAAATCGTAACCGACCTAAGTTGGGTCATGGACGACTTAAACTAGGTCGTGGGTCGGTTGCGACTTAAATGCTGGGTCGAGACTTTAGAAAGGCATCCTTGCTGAACTCTGGATATATCACAAGTCCTAAGTCGCTGTTAACTCCTCTTTGCCAGCGACTTAAAGAGCAGAGCGGCTCAAGAAGTTAACGACTCAACAAGTTAACGACTCAGCAAGTTAACGACTTAACAACTCAGAATACTTCACAACCTACGACTTAAAGATTGAACGACTTAACGAGTTAAAGGACTTGGCGACTTACGACATAGAGAAGTCAGCGACTTAATGGTTTAAAAGAGAAGGGATGGTTCACGACTTAAGGCCTCCACGACTCAAGGTCTCGACGACTTATGGAAATCCACGGCTCAAGGACAGGATGGTTTAACGACTCAAGAGATGGCGCGGCTTAAGAAGAAAATGAGTTAGTGACTTAAAGCTATCCACGACTTACGACCTAGCATGTGTCGTGAGCGACCTAAGCAAGTAAAGCGCTGCTTCATTATTTAACACGATGGCCTCTTAACTCGTATACGATTCAAGATTTGCCAGTTAAGCCACGACTCACGACCTAACTTGAGTCGTCTACGACCTAAAGCTACTGAGCAAAAATCCGGAGCCGCGTTACTCATACAAGAAGATGATGACTCGTGGGTGACTTAGGGCTTATGACATGAACTGAGGAAGACAAGCTTACCTCTACTAAACCGTGGACTTGACTCGGTGGGTCGGCCACGACTTATCCTAAGTCGGCCACGACTTAGGACTTGACAATAATTCCTGCCCAGAATTCTCTATAAATACGTGGCCATCTCCAACTTTCAAAGGACTTTTAGACAATCAATTCAAGCGCCGATACTCTGCCAGTTTCTAAACCGATTCTACACTTGAAGTTTCAAGGAATTCTACAAGCTACTTTTGAAAGACTTTGACACGTCCGACATGGATTCGAAGACTTTCATCTACATCGAAGCTTAAGCTACTTGTTCAAAGTGTTTTGTAACTAAAGAGATTTGTGTTTGAAGAGCATTGTGACATCTTGTAACAAGATCAGTAATAAAGATACTTAAAGTGGACGTAGGCTACTCCTTAAGCCGAACTACTATAAAATCGCTGTCTCTTACCGTATTTTCTGTGATTTTTGCTGATATATTGTTCCCGAACCATCGGGTGGTGCTTTCACATTCTCACTTCACACACCGGGGTGTTAGCGTTCAATTTTAAGCGTTAACATTTTTTGATGCTTTCACTGAGAGCGTGAACTCTGGTGGTTCTCACCATTGCTTCTTAAAGAGTTGTTGAAAGGATTTCTTTGAAGACCAGAAGTTTATTGGAAATAATGGCTCCTGCGAGAAACGAAGTTCTGTGAGGTCTGATAATGGTCAAGAGAATACTGCTACCTCTCCTCCTTCAAGTCAAGCAGCTCCAACTGTTGGAGTCACGCGGGCAGAATTGGATGCCGTATTTTTGGGGTTGAATCAACAATTGAACGCCCAGAATGCACAGCTGGAGGCTTAGAATGCCCAAAATGCCCTGATCTTAAGTAAGTTGAATGATCTACTTGGGGCAAACCGTCAACTGGTTAGTAATGATGGAAACCCTACTGCGGGAGTTCAAGATGTTGAAGGAGGGAACATTTCTCACAGAGCCACAGACCCTGTGGAGAAGACACCTCCTCAGGCTGGAGGGTCAGGACCACAGCCGACCCTCCGTGAACGGTTCGCAAGACAGAATTCAGAAAGAATGGCCGATGTTTGTCCTCCAGAGCCTCTAAATGATGAAGAATACTTCTCAGGCATGGTTCGTCAGATTATGAAGGAAAACATGCGAAGAGATGAAGATGAGAAAGAATGGGGTTTCGCTCCAAGCAAAATTCCATTTACTGAAAAGATCTTGAAGGCTGAATTTCCGAGGAAATTCGTTCCTCCCACCATCCCAGCTTATAAAGGAACAAGTGATCCAAATGAGTTTCTGTATAAGTACGATTGGCATATGACAGGCGCCAGAGCGTCTGATGAAATCAAATGTCGATATTTCTCGGTATATCTGGAAGGTGTGGCTCTATTGTGGTTTACAAAGCTGCCAATCAGGTCCATTGATCAGTTCTCTGATTTGACCAGAAAATTCAAGGAGAAATTTTGATTATATGCTCTGAAGAAAGGAAGAAAAAACTTTGATTGGACTCCTGAATGTCAGAAAGCGTTTGATGAGTTGGTTCGTCATATGGAAGTGCCTTTGATACTTTCAAAGCTTGACAACGGTGAAGATCTCTTCATATATTTAGCAATCTCATCTTACGCTCTCAGTGCGGCATTGGTTCGAGAAGATGCAAGAATTCAGCGACCAGTTTACTACATCGGTAAAAGATTCACTGGGGCAGAGATGAATTACTCAAAGCTAGAGAAACTCGCCTATTTCCTATTGATTGCATCAAGGAAATTGAGGCCGTATTTCCAAGCTCATCCCATCAAAGTCCTCACTGATCAACCACTGAAGCAAGTC
The DNA here is from genome assembly GCA_030765085.1 of Allium cepa. Taxonomy (NCBI): domain Eukaryota; kingdom Viridiplantae; phylum Streptophyta; class Magnoliopsida; order Asparagales; family Amaryllidaceae; genus Allium; species Allium cepa. The sequence goes on along the minus strand of CM060938.1, from coordinate 904,903,558 downwards.
TTGTTCCGTCCAGAGACTTCGGGCCGTCTTTTGAAATGGAATATTGAACTCAGCCAGTATGGCATCACTTATCATCCCCGGAGAGCAATCAATGGACAAGCTTTAGCAGATTTCATCGCAGAATGTACGGATAAAGGTGATAGTGAGGAAGAAGCCACTGATAACGTCCCAATCCAATGGAAATTGTATGTCAATGGCGCAAGGAATGATTACTGTTCTGGAGCGAGGGTTGTCCTTGAAACCCCTGAAGGGCGATCACTATGTTGTGCACTAAGATTAGAATTTCCTTCGACAAATAATGATTCAGAATACGAAGCTCTCATCGCTGGTTTGAGGATCGCTAAAGAACTCAACATCAAGGCATTGCAGATCTTCGGTGATTCTCAGCTTATCATCTGCCAAGTCAGAAAGGAATTTCAAGCTAAAAGGGGGAATCAACCTGCCTATTTGTCAAAAGCCAGGGAGCTTCTTGAAGATTTTGACCATTATTCAATAAGCCATATACCCCGAGAAGAGAACATAAAGGCGGATTCTCTCCCAAAGTATTCAAGTACTGGTGAAGCTCAACTATTGGGGTTGGTTCCTGTCGAAGTCTTGTCGGCGCCAAGCACAAATGAAATGGATGTTGATTGGATTAAATGTATCCCAAGAGCAAGAATCGTGGATGACTCCAATATTTGAATATTTGCTCAATGGTTCTTTGCCTGAAAGTTCAAAAGAACGACAGAAGCTATTAAGGAAAGCCTCTAGATATGTAATCCAAGATAGCCGATTATACAGGCGTGGATTTTCAATGCCACTACTCCGCTGTGTAACTAAAGAAGAAGCCAAAACGATTCTAACTGAAGTACACGGAGGGGAGTGTGGAGATCATACAGGAGGCCAAACTTTAGCAAAGAAAATTCTCCGTTATGGATATTTTTGGCCAGAGATTAATCGAGATGCTGCTGACTATTCCCGAAAGTGTGATAAATGGCAGAGATTTGCCAAAATTCCTAGAGCATCTTCCACTGAACTAACACAAATGGTCAGTCCATGGCCGTTTGCCATCTGGGGAATTGATCTCATTGGGCCTTTACCAACTGCCAAATCAAAAGTTATATATGCTATTGTTGCTGTTGATTACTTCACTAAATGGGCTGAAGCTGAACCATTGGCTACTATTACCTCTAAAAAGATGATAAATTTTGTGACTAAAAATATCATTTGCAAGTATGGTGTGCCTCAGAAGATAATCACAGACAATGGTACGCAATTTGAAAGTGAGGAATTCCAGAATTTTTGCAAACGATTCAAGATCCGCAAAAGCTTCTCAGCATTGGCTCACCTGCAAGCAAATGGGCAAGTGGAAGCAGTAAACAAAATCATCAAGTCAACAATCAAAAAGCATTTGGAAAAAGCAAAAGGTGGTTGGGTCGATAAGCTTCCGCTAGCACTATGGGCATACCGAACTACTCATAAAACTGCGACTGGGCACACTCCATTTTCATTGGCATACGGGTCAGAAGCAATGATTCCAGTAGAAATAGAAGTTCCCTCACACAGAAGGATCCATTTCGATCAAGCTGAGAATGAAAAACTACAACTTGAAGCGCTTGACCTCCTTGATGAAAGAAGAGAAGAGGCTAAGCTCAGAGTTGCAGCTCATCAGCAAAGAATAGCCAGGCATTTCAATTCTAAAGTTCGCCAGCGCAGTTTTGAAGTTGGGGATTTAGTCTTGAAAAGAATTATGACAGCAACAGGAGTGTTTGGGCCAAACTGGGAAGGACCAAATGTCATAGGCGACAAACTTCTTGATGGCACATTCAAACTCACAACTGTCGAAGGAGATCCAATCCCAAGAGCCTGGAACAGCAATCACTTGCGTCCATATTTTACTTAAAAGTTTTACTGAAATATTGTAAAAGAATTATGAATGTGTGATTCTTGTATTGAAAGCCATTGTAAAACCAGTGCAAGTGAATAATGAGAACTATAAAGTGGATGTAGGCCCAACTTTTGGCCGAACCACTATAAATCTTGTGTTCCTTACTATTACAAGTCGCTCATTTTATTTCGATATGTAAAGTACTCTGAATGTATTGCTAAAAATGTCGATTTAAATTTGCAGGCAATTAAAATCAAAGCTTACCCATCGCAATACCAAGCAATCCTTAGCATCACTCCAAAGTAAGTTTTAAGCAACAAAAAATTACAGGGTCGGATCCTATATAAGAAGCACTCTAAGCAAACAATTAGTGAAATCGCTGGAGTGCATTTCTTTGGATAAAGCCATCCGCTAGCGAAAGAGGATGATGCGTGCTTAAAGATGGTACCAAGAGATTGCTAACATGGACAACCAGCAAAAAGATATGGGCAAGCAGACCAGCAACAGTAAAAGACCTCTTTAGAGGCCCACGTTTCACCAAGATTGAAATAAAACTTCCAAGTGTTGAAACGTGGAAAAGCCCTCTTCGGAGGCACAACTCTTCGGAGGATAATGACCCCTGATGGCTCAAGCCAAAAAATGAGAGTTTTCTTCCTCTATGGGTGAGACGACCGGAGGCACCTTCCCGATGGGAAGGCAAGGCGCATGTTCACTAGTTGAGACAGTTTGTGCAACGAACGTTCAAGTAACTTGTGTTTGCCCCGGGAGTCCATAAGACTACCGGAGGCACCTTCTTCTCTACGGGGAGGCAAGGCACTTGTTCACTAGTTGAGACAGTTTGCACAACGAATGTCCAAGTAACTCGCGTCCGCCCCTCGAATCCATCCAACCATGAGAAAGTGACTCCCAGGCAGTAGCCCCACTCAGAGGCACACGTTTCACCGAGATTGAAATAAAACTTCCAAGTGTTGAAACGTGAAAAGCCCTCTTCGGAGGCCCATTTCACTAGGAGCTGAAGTGTAAGAGTCGCTCTTCGGAGGTCCACTTCACCAAGAGCTGAAATGAAAAAAGACCTCTTCGGAGGCACATGTTTCACCGAGATTGAAATAAAACTTCCGAGTGCTGAAACGTGAAAAGCCCTCTTCGGAGGCCGATTTCACCAGGAGTTGAAGTGTAAGAGTCGCTCTTCGGAGGTCCACTTCACCAGAAGATGAAATGATAAAAAAGATCTCTTCGAAGGCCCATGTTTCACCGAGATTGAAATAAAACTTCCAAGTGTTGAAACGTGGAAAGCCCTCTTCGGAGGCATAACTCTTTGGAGGTACACATTTCACCGAGATTGAAATAAAACTTCCAAGTGTTAAAACGTGAAATATCCCTCCTCAGAGGTACAGCTTTCCAAAGAAGCATTTCATCAGAAATGCAAAAAAAAGATCAAAAAAAGCCCACCACCGAGGTGCAATAAAAAAAAGAAGGAAAAAGACCTCTTTAAAGCTACACTTTAGCTCTCGAAGGAAGATTGGTTCATCTATTTTAAGAAGGCCTTTCCTCGAAAGACTAAAGTGTTCTTTGGAGGCCCGCACTACTACATAGGACATTTCACTTTGTAAATATATATATATATATGCAAAAGAAAAAGTGATATTTCCAAAGGATGGAGTGTGAGAACTCATATGAAACGAGGAGTACTCTATTTCAAGCAGAATAATATTCCTCCAAGTATGGAATAAGTATTCTCCAAAAAAGAAAAGAGTACAAGTCCCTTCGAAGTTGAAAATATTGCAACGAGCTTATGGTATGGGGGCAACATGGCATAGCTACATTGGTAAAAGTAATGCTCGAACAACATACCATGAGCCCACTGCAATATCATACAAAGAAACTTGTGCAAAAACGTAGAATAGATGCATTCTCCAATACAGACAAAAGTTTGTACAAACAAAAAGAATCATTTTATTCAATATTATCAAAATTTTGTACAGGTACAGGTTTCAAGATAAAGGAAAAGCGGAGGCCGGTACCCGCACAATGCCCGGTCAATACAAACAAAAAACCAAAAGCAAAATCAAGAGCATAGAGACCAGTCCCATCACCTCTTCTTCCTACCACCCTTCGACGTCTCGCTTAGGCGGATAACTAATTTCTTGGGACGAGTGGTAGGAGAGGAAGGAGAAAGCGGTATTATAGGTCCTTCTCCTGCTTGCTCTCCGCTAGCAGATGCCTCCTTTTTCTTCTTAGAGACTCCATGTTTCCCTCTTTTCTTTGAAGAAGAACCACTCCCCGGAGAGAAAAGTGTAGTTAGTGGCACATCATCAGAACCAGACGGTTCCGGGATCTTCTCGCCTTCTTCAAGTCCTTCTCCCCCATGCTCCTGTGAAGCATTAGGACCGTCCAAGTCTCGGAGTGCTTCTATTTGCTCCTCCTGCGACCCTGGTTGAGAGACAGAAGGAGGAGTGACTTGAAGAGGCGGGGGAGGAATAACTGGAGGAGGGGGAGTCTGAACAATGCTCGGTACTTTTTCTACAGAAGAAAAGAAGTTAAAATCAGTAAAGAGAGGAGATAATGGCGCTTCTAAATTCATGAAGTAGTCAAGAAGCTCATTAAACTCGTGTGAAGCAAATGAGCAGTCTGCTTGAGCAAAATCAGCATTAAAGTTACCTAGCGAGGTAGGCTTTGCTACGTCAACTTCAAAACCCAGCGCTTCACCACTCTCTGGGCTTTCATCTCCGTTGTGGGTGGTTGCACCTTTTGTGGTAGCTTTGGTAAGAGGTAGAGAATGGGAACTGGAACCAGCAATGTCGATGTCAGCCGAAATTGAAGGATGAACTGGATCAGTTGAAGTTGCTCCTCCTAAATGTTCCCCTTCTGCCATTTCAGCACGCTTCCTAGCAAGCTGCTCTTTTCCTCTAAAAAGGGCTGCACGAGCTCCATCATCTAGATAATGTTCTTCAAGCTCTGATTCGGCATAGCCAGCACCTTTAGCACCAAGCATGTCAAGTGCGGCCTCCCACACTTCAGCCAAAGTAATTTCGTATTTGGGGCCGAGAAAGGCGAGGCTACTGCGCCCCAAGACGCTATGCAGATAAAAGTCAAATAGTGTAGAGCTGATGCTGGCCTTCGTTGCCTCATGAGATTCTTCAGCTGCAATTTTACCAGCAACGGCCTAATGACGCTCTCTTTCAGCTTTGGAAAGTTGAAACTTTAGCATTTGGATCTCCGCCTCCTGGGAGCTGGTTTTCTTTCGAAGCACTACAATATCGGCAACATAGCCCTCATTGATTCTTTTTTGCATGGCGAGCCTGTCCTTGGCGTCTCTTTGGCCGGCATGAGCATCTCTCACTTGTTTCTGAAGCACTTCTTCCTTTTGGGTGTAGGAAGAGGAAGAAGTGGCGAGCTATTCTTTTAGTTTCTCAACATCAGCTTCAAGTTTTTCATTGTAGGCAGTGATGCTCCTCATTTCTGCATCATGTTCGTTGATAATCTTCTGCCATTCAGACTTATCATTCTCCATAGTTAACATAGCTTCAAGGTTCGCACGGTTCACTCTCTGGAGTTTGTCAACAAGTTTTTGCCAGCACGACATTCTTTCAATATCAAGCCTGACGGCATCAAGATTTCGTAACATGGCAGGCTTGTCAATTGGAACTAAGTCGAGATCAAAGCAAACCTCCTTCAAGCACCATTGTGGAAACCGGCTTTGGAGAGTAGCTGGACCTGGCCCAACTTGATATGGAGGCCTATTGATGATTGTCTGGATATCGGTACGGGAAGGGGCAGGAGATTGAAAGGTAATGGGAGCAGTGGCTTCTCAGAAATTGCAGGCACTGATTGCTCACTAACTTTAGCCCGTTTGCTTGGGTCATCGGTCATATGGCCCTTCCCTCTGTCATCGTGGGATTTTCGTTTATGGGAATCACCCTCTCTATGAGAAGAATCGTATCTTTCATCCTGTCTTCCATAGCGTTCTTTATAAGAACGTCTCTCCCGAGCCTTTCGAGCAGCCCTCTCTTCATCGGTTTCCCTATAAGTGGGAAGATGGCGCCAATAGTCATACTGATCACGCTTTCCGTATTTCTTGAAGTTGTCATAGTATGAACCATTTCGCCCCATTGGATAACCTGAAATCGAAAAAGAAGCGTAACTTTAGAATCTTCAAAGTACGAAGAGCTAAGTGCATGAAAGCGCTGAAAAATTCTAAGTGTGTGTAATGTGCAAACTACGCGCGTCAAACTACGAACCACTCTTCAATCGAGGAGGAATCGTGGGGGTAGTAGTTAACGTCAACTCTAGAGTCGACGGAGTTTGTTGCAAAGTAAAAGTCGCTTCAACTACTGAAGAAGCAACCCTAGTAGTAATGGGGTCATCTTTAAAAAGCTCCTGCGAAGTGACAAACAGGTCGCTCAACCCTTCGAAAGTGTCATCCCCGCTCTGTTTGACAGTGCTTGTTTTCCCGGTTTCTTCGTCACCGGACTTCTTTGAATGTTGGGGAGATTCTTGAAGCTCTTCTTCTTCGATGGCTGGGGCAAGTGCAAGATTTCCAGATGACCTCGCAACATCAATAAAAGTAGAGCACTTCACTAGAGAAGCCTCGGGAGCAGGTCCTTTTGATATAGGTGCGTCAGTAGAAACTGGGGCATCCAACGCTCTAGCCGGGGAGTCTGGGACCTCATGGGGGTGTGTAGAGCGAGAAGCATGTAAAAGTCCATACTGATGCAAAATTTCATCCCTCAACAAGAACTTTATACTTCTCTCCTCAGCGGTCACAGTATTCAATCTCTCAAAAACTTGCTTATGGCCTGGATCTCTAGAGGGGGGAGGAAGTGCTGAAAAAGGAAAGAGTGAAATTAGCAATTAACAACTCAGATCTCGAAAAGCTCAGGAATGGAAAATAGAAGCATATAATCTTACTTCCTACTCTCCAGATGGCGTAAAACCCTGGGGGGCAGCGAACAAAGAAAAACTGATTTAAAAAGCCATGCGCTTTCGGAAAGATCAGTGACGAGTTTGCGATGCCTAGCACTTCTTATGACAACAATGGAGGGATGATCTTTAGTCTTGGTGAAAGAGCACAAGTAAAAAAATTCTTCGAAACTTGGCAGTCGATCCAGAGTTCTCATGAATAAAACGCACAACCCCATCAGAATAGCATAACCATTGGGGTGCAGTTGGAACGGGGAGATGGTCAATCGAAGTAGAAATTGTTAAAGAAACTCGTTGAAGGGAGGAATAGCACCGCACAAGCACATTTGGCGGTTGACAGCAACGAAGCCACGGGGAGGTCTATCAGCAAAATCATTTGGCCCGGGCAATATAGCATCCGTTTCAACGATGCCAAATTGGGCGCGCAATAAGTTAAACGTCCGGTGGTTCAAGGAAGTTGAGACTCTTTCCGGTGGAGTAGTCAGTGGAGCAGCTATTGGAAGAGCCTCTCCAGTCTGTTCCGTTACTTCTTCTTGATGTGAGGCCATTCTACATAAGCAACTGGAATATTCAAATGTGAAGGTGCACGTTTCCTAAAAGTGCGAAGTGTTGTGCAGAACTAATAAAAATAACAAGTAAATATAACTGGAATTAAACTAGTCGATAGTTGATCGATTGCCAAATTTCAGGACTTGTTAATTTAAAGTTCAGGTATAGTATTAGTGCAAACCGGTCATTTCAGTTGACTATTTCAATGTTGCTTTAATACTTTACTTGAATTTGATGATTAAAAAGCACTTCGTTCACATAGTCTATTTGAGTTGATTATCCGTTGTTAACTAATCTGCCATTTGATGTGGGCAGTCAGTGGCAGTATATTCATCCCAATTTTTTGTAAATGATGTATTGAACAGATTGTTATCCTACAAGTTAAAGTGATCTGTAAAGGGATGCAGCAAAGCTTGACAGTGCAAAGTTTAACAGTTCAAAGTTTAACAGTTCAAGGTTTAAGCAAAATTGAAAAGTGTAAGTGCTAAGTCGCCAACGACTCAAGTGCTAACTCGACAACGACTCAAGACGACTTAAGTGCTAACTCGCCGACGGCTTAAGAAATTTTTCCTACGGGTTAAAATAAGTCAATAGTTATCTGGCTAACTCGTCTACGACCTAAGGATTATGAGGCGAGTTAAGTTAGGTTGTTTCAATCTTGAATCGTTTGTGCTTTAAGTCGGCTGTGCTCTAAGTCGTAAACCGTGGAAGATAGAAGAGACTTCAATCCGAAGCAATGTGAAATTCTCCAAGTCCTATCCCGGCCACGACTTAAGACTTATGTCGTGAAAATTGGTATGTCGGTCAAGAGTTAAGTCGCGGAGGTTATTGGGTCGCTCAAAATCACTGCGCTCAAAATTACTGAATCACATCCAAGTTAACGTCACATTTTCTTTGACCGGCCGACCTCTTCCTAAATCAGTAACCCGTCATCCTCCTAACCCATTAACCCGTATAGGACAATATCGTCTCCTCTAAAATCGCGGATCAACTAACTCGAAATATGGCAGCCCATCATCTTTCCCTTGCAAGTCATCCAAAAACTCAATCAAACCGCTCCAAGCTTGTCAGAAATTGATCATAATGTGACTCGAAATGAAGCATGGTGTGAGGATTTGGATTGGGGTTAGGAAGTGGGAAGTCCATGATCGAAAGATAATGGTAATTGTGAAATTGCGCGGGCGATGAGTTTACTTACGTAGTGTGATGACGAAGATTGTAGGAATTTGATTGGTGATAAGGTGAACTGGTTGAATTCGTCTCTGAAAGCTTCGAAAGTTGTTAATGGCGGAAGTAAACACTGAAGCAAGGAGGTGAAGTAGAAGAAACGACCTAAGCCATTTATACACTGGAACGATGGAACACGAATCGGCATCAGACGACCTAGTCTCCTCCCTAAGTCCTTCGGGACCTAACAACCCATCAGGGCATGAGCTAAGAAGATCGAAGCACACGACCTACGAATTAGGCGTGTACTTCGAGGGGCAAATGTTAACTCCTCTTTGTCAGCGGCTTAAAGAGCAGAGTTGCTCAACAAGTTAACGACTCAACAAGTTAACGACTCAACAAGTTAACGACTTAACAACTCAGAATACTTCACAACCTACTACTTAAAGATTGAACGACTTAACGAGTTAAAGGACTTGGCGACTTACGACATAGAGATGTCTGCGACTTAATGGTTTAACAGAGAAGGGATGGTTCACGACTTAAGGACTCCACGACTCAAGGTTTCGACGACTTAAGGAAATCCACGGCTCAAGGACAAGATGGTTTAACGAATCGAGAGATGGCGCGGCTTAAGAAGAAAATGAGTTAGCGACTTAAAGCTATCCGTGACTTACGACCTAGCATGTGTCGTGAGCGACCTAAGCAAGTAAAGCGCTGCTTCATTATTTAACACGATGGCCTCTTAACTCGTATACGATCCAAGACTTGCCAGTTAAGCCATGACTCACGACCTAACTTGAGTCGTCCACGACCTAAAGCTACTGAGCAAAAATCCGGAGCCGCGTTACTCATACAAGAAGATGATGACTCGTGGGCGACTTAGGACTTATGACATGAACTCAGGAAGACAAGCTTACCTCTACTAAACCGTGGACTTGACTCGGTAGGTCAGCCACGACTTATCCTAAGTCGGCCACGACTTAGGACTTGACAATAATTCCTGCCCAGAATTCTCTATAAATACATGGCCATTTCCAACTTTCAAAGGACTTTTGGACAATCAATTCAAGCGCCGATACTCTACCAGTTTCTAAACCGATTCTACACTTAAAGTTTCAAGGAATTCTACAAGCTACTTTTGAAAGACTTTGACACGTCCGACATGGATTCGAAGACTTTCATCTACATCGAAGCTTAAGCTACTTGTTCAAAGTGTTTTGTAACTAAAGAGATTTGTGTTTGAAGAGCATTGTAACATCTTGTAACAAGATCAGTAATAAAGATACTTAAAGTGGAAGTAGGATACTCCTTAAGCCGAACCACTATAAAATCGCTGTCTCTTACCGTATTTTCTGTGATTTTTGCTGATATATTGTTCCCGAACCATCGGGTGGTGCTTTCACATTCTCACTTCACACACCGGGGTGTTAGCGTTCAATTTTAAGCGTTCACAGTTGAAACGAGTAACCGGTCCTCTTGTAAGCGATGCGGCATTGAACCTTAACTCCGTAGTCTTAAGTCACAGCCGAGTTAACAAGATGTGGCATAAGTATCACGGTATCTCATTTGTTTGCTTAAGTCGTGTACGACTTATCATAAGTCATAGGTCGTGACCGACCTAAACTGATTCTTGGCTTGCAGCTTAACTGGAGTAAGTTTGCTCTTTTGGATTCACATCTTAAGTCCTGAGTCGTCAACGAGTCAACGAATCATGGTGCGGTATTGAATTTGCCTCTGTAGTCTTAGGTCGTGAACGACCTAGCAAAGGTCGTAAGTCGGTCGCGACTTAGGTGTAGTTGTCTTAGCTTTTCGTGCCTTGAGTCGTTAAGTCATAGACTTTTTAGGTTGTTGGACCGTTGTTCCCTTGGGTTGTTAGGTCGTAACCTCTTAAGTCGTGAACTGCTTTTAAGTCGTGCCATTTCTTAAGTCGTAGACTTCCTTAAGTCGTAGACTTCCTTAAGTCGAAGACTGCTTAGACCGTTTCAATTCTTAAGTCGTCTAGACCTTAACTCGTTAGGTCGTCCAGACCTTAAGTCGTAGGTTGTGAAGTACTCTGAGTTGTTAGGTCGTCAATGCCTTAAGTCGTGTACCTTCCTTGAGTCGTGAGGTCGTAGAGAAAGCGGAGTTAACAAATTTAATTAATTAAAACTAAAATAACTAAAATAAATAAAATAAAACGTTACCCTCACAATCACTTCCCCTCAACTATTTAGGCACGCGACTGCGTCTTCCTCCTTGAACTGATTGCGACCCATTACCATCATTTTTTTAAACGTGTGATCGCTCACAGTCACCCCAAGGTGAACCACTGCCGACCCACGCCCATACCTCAACTCGTGCATGCACTAGGCCGAGCTAAATTATTGACCTCACGCTCCTCAACATTGAGTCGCAATCCTCTCAGTGTTGCTGCCTCGCAGCGTCGCACACTTCCCTCGCGTGTGCGAGCACACCTCTTCCTCCATTGATCGATGATAGAACCACCAATCACGACTTATTTTTTTCTAATTCAAAGGATGGGCATTTTTTTAATTTTATTGGCTCGATTTAGATCTGAAGAGAAAGGGAAAAAAGTAATGTAGGCGATTATGGTTTTAAGCTAAATTATATATATCTGTATATATATATAATATTATAATAACGAAAATATCTAACTCGATTGGCCCGCGAATTTTCGGACTCCAAACGAAGCATGCCGCTTGGCATTCCTAACATTTTACCCCTATTCTAAACACAATAGGACTAGTTTCGGAAGCCAATTCGATCGTATGCAGAAGATAGCTTTTCAAATCAAATAATTTAAATAAATCTTGAAATAAATATCTATGCATTTCAAGCTCACACGGCCAAATGATAAGTCCCATCGCTACGAAACTTGAAATCCTTCAATAATTCACTATTACGGATCCAATGAAACTAGTTTCGTCGAAATCTCAGACAGTGGCCAAAATGGCTATATTCACTCGCTAATTAAAATATAAAATTTCCAAATTCTAATTATTCACTTTTAAATCCAATTTTAAATGTCAACCATCTTCATTCGTATCTAAATAAAATTTAAATCAATTTTCAATGCCATTTTCATTGTCATAAAATAAAGAATTCACTTATTCAATTAATTTCAATATTAAATTTTAACAATTTAACATTCAATAAATCAATATAAATACATCATTAATTCCAACTAAATTTTAGCTTTTTTCAACATTATATTATTTCTATCCAAATAATCTACATTTATTATACAACTCCAGTTACTGATCATAAATACCATCGGTACATATAATTTATTTCAACATAAATAATTTCCAAATTCTCGAAATTGTTTATTTTTAGATTTTTATCCAAGTTCATATTCAATAACTACAATAATAAATATTATATTTAATTTTTAACCATTTTTATTCCATAATCTCATTAAATTCAAAAAATTTAAATAGTTAGAAATAGGGTCGTTACATACTCCTCCACTCAAAACTTTTCATCCTTAGAAAGGCGTTAAGTACAAAATTTAACATACAATATATTTTCTCAAAATAATTTACTTATAAACATAACTATCTTATTTGCAAAACTATTACTATGCCTCTACTATGCCACTCCGATATTGGTTTTACGAAAAATATAACATATATAAACATGTTACAATAAAATTTACAACTTCAAAAAAAAATTCTAACTCTCGGATTTATAGAAAATTTCGACAGAGTCTCATTTGTGCGGCTTGACCGAAATTTTTTTACAACATAATATATAACACAAATATACCCAATATACATCAAATATACATCTCATCTCAATGATGTGGCATCCCGAAGGGAAAATATATAATCCGGTATGTAATCCGAGATACATACCTTATTATTTATAATACGAATGAGTTCGCTCGTATTAAGCAAGCAAAAGTAACATAATGCGTAATTGAGCTCCAAAAGCTAGCATACGCCATCCATACCTACTAAACACCCAATAACCCAATGCGAACATATATAAAGAGTAATATTGATATATAACATGGATTGTGCAATAACCATAAACGAATATAGCAAGTGCAACAAACAAACATCCAATAAACAATATCAATCTAATCTTATTCATAACAATACCAGTTCACACTTCCAAATGCCAATATTCAGCTTATTTACATTCATTTCCTATCAATATTAAATTGATTTACTTTTAAGTCATTAACGTTTATTTCATCTATATACAATTTGTTTGCATTCAACTTATTCACTTGGATTTCTTTCAAATTTATTTGGCTTTCATTCAATTGATACCTTTCAATTAATTAATATTTGTTACAAATTCATTATATTCAATTTTATTCAATTTCATTAGTGAAATTCCAATTGTTTCACTTTTTTCTTTAACCTATTTCATAAAAATTCATTTGTGAACCATTTATAAAATTATTCCACTTAATCTTGCTTAAGTTAAATTTGTTTTATTTCCACTTAGTATAACTTTCCTTCTTATTATACTAACATCATTTATGAATTATCTAAGTTTATTATAAATATTTCCTATAACACAACTCACGTTTATTATAATTACTTCATATCTTAATTATTATTAGTTCATCGGTTCACTTCATCTATTCAAATTCATATTATTAATTTACTGAAGTAAATTTTAGATTATAACTCCAATTCATATTAATAAATTTTATTTTTATCACCACCAATTTAATTCAACTCCTTTTAAGTTAAACTTCAATTTATATTTTTTTCCCTTAACTTATTTCATATTCAATTTGTTACCATTCAATTTTATTGAAACTCATTCTATTTGCATTTAAATTATTTGCATCGAATTTAAATTTAATTCAATTGTTCATATTAATTTTACTTACACGCATTGATTTTGTTTAATTTCGTTCACACTTAAACTACATTTCATTTTAAAAATTCAAGTTCGTATTCTTTCATTAATTCGTTTTATAGCTCAAGTGAAATGTAACGACCCGTAAATTTTCGATAATTAGATTTGTTAATTTAATAAGATTTTGTTAATTTAATATTGAAAGGGAAAAAAATCATGAATTTAATAACGAAATGAATGCTAAAATAAATGTAACAATTGTAATTAAAACTAGTTATCGACAATTGAAATGAAATTCCAATATGAGATAATGTAAATTGTTATACTTGATTATAAAATTGAATATAAGAAACAAAACGTAAATATTAAATTATTCGATGAATAGAGAGTTAACGGTAAATAAATAAAAATCAATATTATACAAGGAGTGTAACATTTGCGTGTAAATAGTGAATTTATAAGTGTGATTGAAAGTTAATGGTAATAATTAATATACGTTGCCTATTTATTTAGCCTTGTTGTATTAAATTTGAAACCAATTGCAATAAATGTAATTAAGTATTACGTTAATGTTAATTAAGGAAATATTTGGTAATAATGTTAATTTTATTCATAATATGGCAATCGGTAGAATAATAAGAATGGGAATCAATATTTAATAAATTTTTTGGAATATAAGTTATAACTATTGGATTTGCTGCAATTTAATGTCATTAAATGTTGTGTTGATGTAAATAAAGATAATAGTGGAAATATTAGTGTAATAAGATATCAACTAATGTTAATCCTATAAGATAAAACCAATGTAACTTCTATCTCATAATATGGTAATTGATTTAATTAAAGAATGAAACCAAGTTAAATAAATTAATTGAGAATTTTAATCATAATTAATGTATATATTCGACAAAAAAACAATAAAATGGAAATATGATAGTTAATACAAACTAAAGATGGAATTTGGGGTATATTAAAATAATGAAAGGTAAAACAAAGGTTAACTAGGTTTATAAGAATAATAATGGACTTAATAAAAAGATTGGAATTGAATCAAATCGGTTTATTGGAATTTATTATAATTAATTTGAATCCAGTCTATATTAAATGGATTTATTGCAAGTAAATGAAATTAAATACTACGCTAATTGAAATTAGAATGAAATGGGAAATATTAATGTAGTAAATATAAACCAATGTTAATTATACCATAAGTTGAAATTGAGTAAATAATAAATGGAAAGCAAATTAAATTGAACTATTGGAAATTTAATCTATAATCTCTAAATATATTGAAATTGAAAATTTATAACTTTGGAATTGGTGAAATATGCAACATTAAAGTTATATGGAATTTTTTTATTAAGAGTTATATATTACTAAGTAAATCCAAAGTTATAGAAATAGTAAATAATTAAAATTTGAATTGAAAGTGATTTAATTAATTTAATATTTATTTATTTAATTAACCTGAAAAATAGCCATTTTGGCCACTGACTCAGATTTCGACGAAACGAGTTTCATCGAATCTGTAACGGTGAATTATTGTAGGATTTCAAGTTTCGTATCGATCGGACTTGTCGTTTGATCGTATGAACTCGAAACGCCTAGAAATCAATTTAAATGAAATCAATTTGAAATATGCTGATTTTATCATAACTTCTTCATACGATGGAATTAGGACTTGAAACCTATTCCATTGAGTTTAAATTATTTGAAAACATCTATCTTGATATATGGGTTGACGATTTTCGTTTCGGAGGCAGAACGGGCTTTTCGGATTGTTTATTATTCAATCAATCTGGTTCATTATTCCTTTTTCCAGCTTTATCTATAAATAGCTCATTATAAACCCTAGTTTGTTTCTATTTTCATTTGTTTGTATGTACATTTCTCCTCAACTCCTCATTCTAATGTCAGACAAAACAAATTTTCTAAATTTCAAATCCAAATTAAAAATCAAATTGAAAATCAAACTCCACAAACTATATCGAATTATATATCGATTTGACGCTCTCGACGAGCGCACGTCAAAAATGTGATTCGTTTTTCGATACGTTACCGCTGTGTGGAGAGGAAAGAGCGTAGTGCATCCGAGTAAGATGGTTGATGAGTTGACGGTCAGATCATCACGAATAATCCAAACTAGGGTTTTAATCAAAGCGGCGGCCGGGTTCGTTTTGCCTCGATGAGGGTGCTCGGAGACGTCAGGGCGGCTTCGGGCTCGCGTGCGATCGTGGATAAGTGGGTGGTGATCAACGAGATGGGGCGGCGCTAGGGTTTCAAGCAAAACGTGGATGCTTCGTTCGTGATCTTTGCTGGAAGAGAAAGCGCGTCAGTGACGTGTCGTAGTGGTGATTCTTTTGTTTTTTTATTTTAAATTTAAATTCTAAATGTTCTAACACCAATAACTTTTACATACGAGGTCCAATTCACGTGCTGTTTTCTCCGCTAGGATCGTATCGAAATTCCAAACATTTTGACTTGGGTTTGGACGAATTTCGAGACTGTTTAAATTTTGGGTTTAAATTGGATTTAAATTCAATTTAAATTCAAAGGTTAGTGTTTCAACCCACTCACAACTCCACAAATTTCTTTGTTAAATTTAATTTATGCTGTGATTAGAAATTTATTTATGGCTGATTGTTATATTTTGAATCATCTTCTCAGTTAATTCAAATTTATTAAATTAAATCGTTATTTAATTTATTATTGAATATATATTGCCTGTTAAATACTTGTTATTGATTATCTGTTATATACTGATATTTATTGATTGATTTGGATGATGATTGTGATGGAAGTTTGATTGTTGATATTGAAAGAATGGATGTTGTATTTTATATTATTATAAACTGTAACGCCCCGCCTTTTTGCACGCTTTAAATCGACGATAAGCCACACACGTCAGACTTAAACCATACAGAAGGGCGAATTGTTATGGGTAAGTAAGAAAAAGCAGGGAAAGAAAAAAAATAGAATCTTGCAGCGGAATGATAAAATATAATAATCAAATATACAGTTCATGAAGCTATTTTACGAAAACATTTGATTATACTTATATAATATATATCAGAGTTACACATGCCAAAGAATAATACAATGCAGTGGAACATTTTGAATGTAGTGGAGTACTATAATAAATAATAGTAATACAAATCTTCGTGTTTGTCCTCCAGAATAAAATCTTCAAATCCTGAATTGCTCGGACTGAACCGAGCGAATTGAAAAGAAAAAACACTCGAGTCAGAACTAAAACATCTTATGTAAGTTAAATCAACGGTAAAATATGAGTGGAACAGCATCAGAGATGTTTACGGGATTTGACATCTCCTATCCAGTGTCTAACATGAGTGCATTAACTTAAGAGATGCTCGGGATTCACATATCCTAAGGATCCGTTAAACTATTTACTATGTAGTAATATTTCGCTATTATAATAATGTCTATGGTAAAATAAACATACTTTTAAATAGTGTTAAGGGGTGACCCAATATTCCCCTTAACACGTAATAGTCCCAGTAGTCCATCCAATATCATAGTCCCTCCTGATTGGGAAGCCACCAGAGGATACCACACGGGCTACCGGAGAAAACCAAACTCGTACAAGGCGCGCTATGTTAAGTGACACGGCATAACTAGGCAATGCCAGGGTAGATATACCAATTACGCTTCCCAGTGGTGGTAACGCGTAACGCGCAGCTACCGCCCACCTCAAACAACACCCCCAAATCAAAGAAATCAAAAGTGGCCACCGAATCAATCCAAAGTCAAAGTATAATATCGAAGAGATGTGTCCGATCAAAGGTGCTACCTCATTAACCCGTCAATCGCTCATGGTTTAGCCACCTTATGCCAACTCACGGGAGTAGGGACCACGTATTTACCTCAAAGGAAACACCGCCACCATCCTACTTCATTCTGGAATCTCCACCGCGTACACGGTTGTTAAAGTGGTTTTCGGAGTTGGCAGAGAGTATGACAACTTTCGATCACGGGCTCTTCAACAACCAATCGTTATTATAACACCGCGGTCTTTTCAAAATAGTGTATACTTTAAAACCAGAATATAATATCCATTTCAAAAACATATAAATGCGATATCATTTCTATTTTAAAACCCAAATCAATATGATATCATTTTATTCCAAATATATCATTTTTCAAGAAATCATGGCACTTCCAAATCGATATACCTTGAAATCTATAGCTTTGAAACATAATATAATTCAATGGTTTAAATACTAAATTACTTTATATAAATAAAATAGCTTCTTAAATTTTAAAATAAATTCCAAATACCGATTTGAACCTCCCAATAAACCATTTAAATTCATATATTCAAAGCTTTGAATATTCCACCATTTCAACTAATTCTTTGATAATTCTATATATATCAAATACAATTACTGTTATTTAGATTTGAAATGTTTACTTAATAAATTAAATATCATTTAAGTAAAACCTTTAAACTTCAAATAACTGGATGTTCTTTAAATTTTTATTAACTTGATATATTCATTTAAATCAACTCGATGTTTATTTAAATCACTTTAAACCAAATCAAGTTAGAAAAATCATACCCTTTGAAAATATCAATTTTTACTTACATTTGACATCCATTTTATTCAAGTCAAATTCTTAAATCCTTCCATTCAAACCAATTTCATATTTATCTTCCAACTTAATTTTTATTTAAGTCATCAAAACTCTGTATATACAATATCTTAAAAAGGTACTTAACCATATAATAATAAAACAATCAAACTTCGTTATTCAACTTATTTTTATTAACCAATTTATACATAGCTTAAATTCAAGAATTTAACTATATATATATAATAATATTTATATAATATCAAAAATTTATATTTATTAATCCGTATATTTCTTTCCAAAACCATGGAAATCATTTTCAAAATATTTTTTATATACAGACCACGGTTTCTGTATATAATTTTCTACACTATGGTCAAGTGAAAGGGATATTTATCATTTCAATCCGTAATTTAAAATAAATTAAGTTTATATACCATTTCAAACCACAGTCCCGAATGCAATAAAATGCATAACAATTTTCAGTTATGATGATATAAATAAACATCCATTCATCCATCATAAAATCATACGTCCATTTATCACAATCATCATCCAATTCAAACAATACATCAATGTATAACAGGTAATAAATAACAGGCATTTACTGGCAGTTTATATGCAAAAATAAATGAAATAACAATTTATTTAAATAAATTAAATAACAATTTAATTAAATAAATTAAATTGTACTGGAATGATGATAAAATTATGCCAGATAGTCATAAATAAATTTCTTCTCATATCATAACTCAATTTAACAAACATAAGAAATTTTAAAAGTTGTGAGTGGGTTAAAACACTTACCTTTTGAATTTAAATTGAATTCAAAACTAATATAAACCCAAAAATTTGACCGTCTCAGAATTCGTCCAAACCAACGCCAAAATATTTGGAATTTCAATACGATCCTAACAAAAAAAATGTGCATGAATTGGTGTTCGTATGTGAAAGATACAGTGATAAATGTGCTTGAATTTCAGTTTTTTTTTTTTAAAAAAGAACACATTTATACCCCTACCACGTCATCACTTCTGTCCCACTTGCTACAGAACGCACATGCCAGGTTTCAGTTCGACAAACCAAAGCGTCACTGAACGCACGCCGCCTCATGTAGCTTTGCCGCGCCTGCCAGAGCACGCGCCTCGACCTAGAGCTCGCCGATCAAACTCCACGGCCTTTGAACCCCCACCCCTCCCGGCCGCCACGCGACCCAGTCGCATTCACCTATGCTCTACAGTAGCCGCCGACTCCTATTAACCCTAATCCAATTTTCTTGGCCGATCCAACCGTCGATTCGACGAACGAATACCACTGATGCACTCCCCATCGTTCATTCTAAAATACCGAGAAAATGATTTCCCGATCAGACGAGGTCTATCGTCGAGCAATGAATGGCCGAAACTTCTTTGATTTTTACTGATCGGACGATGAACCAAAATGAAAATCAAATCATGAATCTGAGATGCGCTCGTCGAGAGCTTCGATATATAATTTTTCCAAATTTTTTTAAGAAGTTTGAAATTTCACTTTGATTTTGAATTGCAGTTCGAATTAGGTGTTTGTCTGCCATTTGAAATGAGAAGGTGAAAGAAATTGTACATATAGACAAAAGAGAATTAGGGAGGCTAGGGTTTATAACAGAGTATTTATAGACAATGTTAAAAAAGAATAGATGGATCAGATTGGTATACGCATTAAACGATAAAGTGGCCCGTAAAGCCCGTTCTGACTCCGGAACAAAATTTGGTCAACCCTTATATCAAAATAGATGTTTTAAAATATTTTAAACGTAATGGAAAAGGTTTCAAGTCCAAATTCCATCGTATGAAGAAGTTATGCTAAAATCAATAATTTTAAACTAATTTCAATTTCATTTATTTCAAGGCGTTTCTAGTCTGTACGATCAAGTGACAAGTCCGATCGCTATAAAACATGAAATCTAACAATAATTCAACGTTACGGATCCGATGAAACTGGTTTCGTCGAAATCCGAGTCAGTGGCCAAAATGGCTATTTTTCAGTTAATTAAATAAATTAAGAATTAATTAGTTAAATCCAACTTTTCAAATTTCAATTCTTTATTTGTCAAATTTCATCATTTTTAATTTCTTAATCATTCCCAATGATTTGAACAAATTTAATTGTCAATTTATAGTTGATTACTTTAACAATTTCAGTGTTTACCTCAATTTCAATATTATTAAATTTAGAAATTATAAAATAAAACTCCAAAATCCATTTATTATATTCTTAACACTTGTTTCCAGTCTTATATACAATTAGAATATAGCTAACATTGCTTTTAGAACTTGGTTCTTAATATTCTCCATTTTAACTTAATTCCAATTAACGTACAAATTAAATTACCTTTAATTGCAATTAATACTATTATTACAATTTAAATTCCAAATAAATTGTTTTTATTTGATTTCAATCTTTATAATCCATCCACTGATTTCAAATAACATAGTTAAGGCTGGTTTTTACATTATATTACATAAATATATTCAACGTACTTTCTTTATTGTGTATTAACTATAATTTCCATTAGTATTGAAACCTTTGTCGAATATAGCATTTACATTTCCTCTTTTATTGGGATTTCATTCACTTTTTTATAGCCAAATTATATTAACATCACTACCCTTAATTTTAATTATCCATTCATTCATAAACCACTAACCACACCTTATTACCAAATATTACCTTAAATTCACTATAATGTAATATTTAATTCATTTATTGCAATTAGTTTCCATTAATTGGGATTGCGCTAATTTAGTTTGCATTAACACTATTACATAAATCTACATCCAACTAATACTCTTAATAAATTTATTTAGCTTTCTATTACACCAATTACTATCCTATAAATAAGTTTTACGTTTCCTTTTTAATTTACATTCACACTTTCCGTTATTTTATTCATTACCATTAAAGTAACGTTTATTATCAACAAAAAATAGTATAATTACTTATCTACATTGATTGTATATATTTTCAATTTATTACATATTACTTCATTGGTTAATATAATTTTTAATTCATTCAGTTACCACTAATTAAGTCAATTACTGCAATTGCTTTCGAATTAAATTTTTATGAACTAAACAAATAGGTAACTTATACAATTGTAACCATTAAATTTAAATTAACTTTAAGTTTATTACTTTCAAGCAAATAATATGATTACTTATAGAACATTGACCTTTATTCAATTATCATTTATTGGAATTCAAATTCATTAATTTATTAAATGCTTACATTTATTTCCCTATATCCCATTTGTTACAACTTTCCTTATGTTAACACTATTTCCCTTATTTTGGCTATTATTTCATACATAGATCGCAAGTTTACATTCCTTTATACTATCTTACAAAAGCAATATACATTTCTAATACTTTATTGCATTAATTTACATTTAGTTACAAATAAATCAATATATTATTCCACACATTAATACACTGATTGTATTTGTATATACCATATTCCATTTAAAACTAAGTCATAACATTTGAATTATTATATTAAATTGGAATGTTCATTCACGTTCATTAATTATTAACTTGCAATAACGTATTTCCTTAATTTACATCCAATTACTGTTAACCATGTTTTATTACATTAATCCATTCAATACTTACCTCTAATTTCCCATACTCAATTTATATCCAGGTATAGACCTTTCACTGCTTGACTTATAAGAATTTTATTCAAAATTACTAATAAATAGGTTTTAATTACCATTGCTATATTTTATTTTAGCGTTCATTTCAATATTAATTTAAATTTTTTTTATTTCTTTCTAAATTAAATTACAAAATTTTATAAATTCAACCAAATTAAATTATCGAATTTTACGGGTCGTTACACTCTTCCCCACTCAAAAATTTTTGTCCCCGAAATGGAAAAAGAAGAGAAAAGAAGAATTAAGAAATCAGTATATCTTACTTAAAATATTGAATTTATAAACAAGTGAATTTACAAAATAAAATAATTTAATTTTCGGTAGAGTTTCCTTTGTACGGGGAGGCTCGGGAGAAAATATAATATCAAATATCCAATATACAACATATATTTTATATTTTCCAAAATAATATATATCCCAACACGGGAAAATAATATAATAACGTTATAAAACTGAATTCCGAAAACATACCTATTTGTAGGGCAATTAACCTTAATTATGAAACCAAAAGCAGTTGCAATTGCTTCCATAACCTGTATTTCACTTATATAATCCAAAAAGGTTAAAAATTATATAAAATAAAATATTTAAAGTTGTTTCAACCACAAAAAAATAAATCAATACAAACATCAATCACTTGCAACCGGGCTTACCATCACATAGAATCAACACATATCAATCATTCATTCATATCAAACAAAACAAATAGTTGTTTGGGCTCAACTTTAAATTGCAAAGAATGGAAAAATAAACTACTTAGTGCACCATTTACTTAACAGTCTTAGATGAAACTAAATAGATATATTTATTCATCCAAAAAAATTTAGATTACCCTTGCCCAAACAACCATAAACCAAACAACAACGATTACAAACAACATATTAAGTTTATTCTTATTAATTTCATTTCAAAATTTTCATTTCATTTATTACTTACAATTCATTTTCACCTATCTATATAATGTCATATTTTATTCATTGCATTACATTCATTTATTTATATTATTCATATTCAATAAAATTCCTTAGCAGGTAAATTTATTAACTTAAGTTTATAGCCATTTTTCTTCATCTTTTAATTCACATTTATTTCTTGCAAATTTTCATTTCATTTATTTATTTAATTGCATTACATTCATTCATTTCTCAATTTCATTTACTTAGCAACTTAATGCATTAACTTTAGTCTACAATAATATATTTAATGCATTCATCTTTCCTACTTATTTTATTTATAAATAGCTTTAACCATTTACTTAAGTTTATTATCATTTATTTATAATACTTACCTTTCTATTATATTTAATTAGTAGCATTTCATCTACACATCAAATTCTTATTTATTAAAGAATTTCATTAATTACTTTCCTTACCTCTAGTTTATTACTTGTATAATATCTATTACATTTTCTTATTAACATTTCAACTTTTTATATCTTTTGGTAAGTTATATATATGCCTTTAAGAATGTAATTGAAAGTTATACAAGTTTTTCTCAATTCTTTTAATTAATTAAAGGTTCAACAATAATACCCTTTGTTTTATATGTCACCAATTTAATTTTTCTTTTTATTTAATTTATAACATAGCATTAAATCTCCTATTTCCTTTAGAGGTTTCAATTATTAATTAGTTACATTCCATTTTCTACAATAATAGAAACTATTAATTAACGGAAACATAAGAACTAAGTACCGGGTTAAATTTCAAATCGTTTTAAAATAACAGACAAATTGCAACGACCCCGAATTTTTACTCAGTTTAAATTGATAATTAAAATTAATTTTTGAATTAAAAATGGTCTTGAAATAAATATGAGAGTATAAACCTTTGACACAAGAAAGAAAATAAATTGATTTAAATTTTGAATTGATAGGAGTAAGATAAAAACAAAGATATTGATAAATGCAAGATAAAAAAAAGTAAAATAAAATTTGAAGTTCATTAAATAATGAATTAACAAATACATAAACATGAAACAAGATAAGGTAAGTAAACAAATAAGGTAAATTATAAATTATAAGTAAATACATTAGCTAAAATCTAGAAACATAAAAAAAAAAATATTTAGGTATGTACACTTGAACAAGTAATTTGACAAATTATATCAACATGTAACTAGAACTTCATTTACATTACAAGTAATAGAACAAAAATGTGTAGTTAAGTCTGAATTAACATGCAAAGTAAAACAAAAATATCCATGAAGCTTGCAAAAGAAGTTATACAAATGAAGTATGACATTAGCAAAAGAAATAAAGAAATAAAATACATAAAATATGAAATATAAAACAAGACAAAGGTAATTAATATGAGTACCTTTAGCACACCATATCAGCCACATCAAATATCTTACATAATCATATCAGCCGAAATATACAAATAAGTATAAGTATGTAGACATAAGCATAATTGAACTATGCAAATAAGAGAGCAAAATATAATCAGCACTAGCTTATAATACAAGACAACAATTAATGCAATATCATATCAGCATACAAAAGATAAATATATATTTGTACATGGTAACTAATGCTAGCATATCAAAGCAAGATTTTCAGCCGAGTGAAATAGACAAAGCAAATATGAAATCACTTCATTTCTGCTGGAAAAGAAAAAAAATCTAATCTGGTTAAAGAAGTAAAACTTGTACCAGAAGACACCTACTTTGTCAAACCTGTTTCCTTTATATTTACATTTGCTTTAACTCCAGTTTGTTCACTACTTAGTAAACTAAAAAAAAGGGAAAAGAGGGGCACCATTATGTTTACAAACCGAAACATCATTCAAGTTCAAAAGCCTGGGAAACAAACAAATACTATCATTTAATCTGAAACCTGGAAGCAAATAAACAAGCAAAGGCCAAATTCAAATTCTAGTTTTTTCAAAACTTATCAACTTCCAGGCTTGCTTCTCTGTCTCAACTCCAGGCTCTGTTTTCTTCAATATCAGGTGAGTAAACTTGAACTCTTCTATCTCTTGAATGTTTAAATTGTATTTGAAATATATGCCTGTGTAATCGCATGAATATACCTACATGTATGCGTGTGAAGTGATACGAGTATGTCCGTGTTTATCTATAAGCAACTCTCTGTGTTCTACAAACTTAAACCCAATGCAACAAAATTTAACTGCTCTTCATACGATCGATATTAAAATAAGATTATTGAAGATAAAATGATGACATTAATGTGAACTTATTCTTAAAAAATAATTTCAAGCAAAAATATAAAATAAATTTTTGTGAGAAAGTGGAATTCACAGTAAGATCATAGTACATCAGGAAATTAAAACACCTTAACTTTAAAATACGATTATATAATCAAGTGTGTATCATGAATTTATGATTTTAGATACAGTTATCATGATTTTTAAGCGATTCGATGTTGAGAAATTTTAGAATGAACAAAAATTGTATTTTGGGTAAGTTCTAGCGATCAATGTTGAATTGGAGCTCGTGCTTTGGAGTGAAGGTGCCTTGGTGGTTGTCGAGGCTGGGAAAAATGATCAGTATTTTTTCTGATCGCCTAGGTGTTAGCGGTGAGGCGATCTAGTTTGTAAACCTAATTTTGGTTTAGCTTGTTAAATGGGTCGCTGCTTCTCCTCTGAAGCATCGAGCTTGACGAAACTGTGGAGATAGCTTCGTGGATGAGTGGGAATGAAGTGGCCAGAGTCGTGGGTTTTCTGGCAAATGAGACGAGGAGAACGAAGGGATTTTTTTTGACGAAGTTGGGTTCCAGATCGACTCGAAATGCCAAATTTTGATTTCTCGTCAAATTTGACGACCTGGGGGTGCAAATATTTGCAAGGTTGATCGACGACTTGGGGGCATCTTCGGCAGGGTGGCAGCGATGCCCAGATCATCGTGCACATGCACGCGATGGGTTCATGTATCTGGGAAAGGATGTTGGTTTGGGAAGATGAAGTGTCCTCAGGGAATAGCTCGGGTAAATTTAGTGTTGGCTCGAGTGTATTATCGTGGGTGAGCGAGTGATTAGAATGTTTCCAGGTTTTAAACTTTAACCAAAACTTAGTTTTGAAATAAAGAGTAAATTTGCTCGAGTCATGATTAGAGTGGGAATCAAGTTGGATCCGAAGCCCGTTTTTAAACAGTTCTACATAGTTATACAAAAGCAAGTTTAAACTTCAATTGGATTTAGTGATAATGTTTTGAAGGTGTTGATTTAAAGAAGTGATAACTGGTATAGCCAAATTATATTAAAGTAAATGTTATTTTTTTTTAAATTTAAAAGTACATGATTTAAATTCTAAAGATAAAATGTTTTATCTTATAAAGATCTTTAGTAATTATGGTTTATAAATGTAAATAATTAAAGGTTAGTTATTAATTACCTTATGAATTTGATTAAAGATAATTACTAAATTAAAGGTAATTAATTAATGATTAAAGATTAAGTAATCAAGTGATTAACGATAATTACTCAACGTCATTAATTGATTAATAAAAGTGATTAAGAATAATCACTTATGAAAATTAATTAAGGGTTAATTTATTCTAACTAATAATGATTAATCTAAGATAATTTCTTAAGGAAGTAATTAAAGAAATGTTATTTGTTAATGAAGATAATTAAATAGGGATTAATAAGTAATTAAATTAATGTGATTAATTTTGATAATTAATTTAGATAATCAATTATACATTTATTTTTGTAAATAGCTAAATGAAAGTAATTAAGGATTAATCACTTATTGTAATTTATTTTGGATATTTTGATTTATTAAAGTTAATTTAATTATATAATTGGTTCAAAAGTTAATTTAATTAATATGATTGATTAAGAATAATTTAATTAATTAAAGTGTTAGATAAATTAATTTATATCAAATGATTTGGAATTAATAAATCAGAATTGGATAATAAATTCATAAGTAATTAATTTAATTGGAGATAAATTAAATTAATTAGGATTAAACAATTAACTAATCCTGCTTAAAAATGATTATTAAATGCTTGACCATACTTATGAATGATTGTACTGTATGAGATGCCTTGAATTGATTGTCCTATCTGATTTGTGATATTTTGTTCTGTAGATTGAACTGGGTATGATTTATTCATTTATTTACGTTTGTATATTATCTACGAATCTGTAAATGAGTGATAAGCGTTATAATTATATCGCTTATCAACTATATTTCTATGTTTTGATCTGTGATGATTGAAATGATGTTGCACTATTGTGTTAAAACCCTGGACTACACATACACACGCGAATATGGATTTCACGAGGAAATCGGTTAAGTCACAGATTTTTATCAATCTTAAAGATTTAATTCTTGAGTCCAAAATAGTTTTGGGATTGTAATTGAGAACTTTTGAAATAAGTTTCAAAAATAAAAGTTATTTTCAATAACTTAATAACACTTGAAATTTAAATAATTTGGTTTAAATTAGAATTCAATGATTGGAATTGAATTCAATGACTTGGTCAAAATATTATACAAGTTATAAAAGTGTTATATGGGTTTTTAACCATTTAAAGGTATGATTTTGGAAATTTAAATTTACATCTAAGTTTTATACTTGAATAGATTTAACTTGTGTAAATTGTAAGCAGTGTTTTCCAAAACAAGTATTTGTTTCAAGCAATAATAGCTTTCATTTAAGGAAAAGGATTTCCAATTTGTGCTACAAGGATTTCAATTTAAAATTTATTTGTGTTGAAAGCTATGGATTAATCTTTGTGAAAGGTCGTTGAACTTTGTTTTGAAAACGAAGAATATTTTAAATGGTGTATCTTTTATACATAAAAGATCTGAATTGGAAATGGTTTTCCAAGTTATGAATGAATATTTGAAAACGTGTTTTGAAAGCTATAAGTTAGAATCTTTAATTTAAAGATTAAATGAGTTAATCCAATTGAATTGGAAGTTGATTTGGAAAATTTATGAATGGCTCTTTGTGAACTGAGTGAATTTTGTGAAATAAATCTTTTTGTTTAAAAGATTTGAAATGGTAATTTGTTTAACTATTTAAAGGAAAGTTTTTTGGGTTATAAGTTGTGACTTAATTGAAATCCCATATCCATATGTTTTAAATATTGCGCTCACTATTCAGTTTAGCCGGGAGAGGACCTTTGTGTCATATAACGCATTCCGAATATGTGATTCGACGTTAGGGATAACATTTAAAGACCGGCGGTGAAGACCGGGTATTTGTAAGAACGAAACCTATCGATTGTCTCTGCACTGGCTGATCCCTGGTATAGAGATTCCCTAAGTGATGGAAAGTCCGATCAGGATTGTGAATACCCAGATTGCAAGGGCTTCTTTGGAAGTGACTTCGGTTATGTTCGAACCCGGAACAGACTTGTATGGTTGTATGTCTGACACTACACTTTCAGATATAAAGCAGATTTCTTTCAAATACATATCTGTTGATGGCGGAGAATTTATTCTCTTAGCATTAACACTCTTCTCTGAGACGTACGAGCTCAAAGGTTATGTAGTTGATGGTTATCAGTGATATATTCCCAATTTGGTAGTGTGGCATGCAGAGTGCTGCCGTGTGTTGATGATCATTTGTTGATCATTTGTGATCAGAGCATGGCTTTTGTATAAAGCGTAGCTTTGTGGACGAGACTGCATCAGGACCTCACACCCCGGAAATGGTTGAAACAGGAAAGATACGGCAAGGTTATGAGGGTCGCGCCCTTTAGGGTGTGTCATTCCCTTCTGGTAAAGGGTGGTATCATGGTATGGAGCACTGATATTTACCTATGTGGTGGCTCCAATCTCATTTACTGTATGGTTGTTGCTCAGAGGCGCATCGGATAAAGGTCCCAAAGGACCGGGGAGTGGCATGCTCGAGTGGTAGTTACCTAGTAACAGAGGTAACCCGGCCTTCTGTTGGCAGAGATCCGGATAGGTTCTCAGGACCACCCGCCAGAGGCGATCCCATGTGGCAGTAGGAAGTTCCTTATACTGACCATTTGTTGGAAATCCATTCATCCAATACGACACCCTGTACGGTTTTAGTTATAGAACCTTCCATTCACTTATGGTGGTCACCACTGTTTGGATGGTAGCTATAGTAGACATACGATAATGGTCGTATGCCGGCTAAGACTAATATTCTACTTTCGAAATGTTTTCTGCACTTTGCACATATAATAATAATATCAAGAAATTTCCTCGTACCAAGCATGTTTGACTATCATAAGAAGAAATCTCCTCCAAGTCTGCGTCTGCATTATGTGTGTGGCGGGAGGTCTTATGGTAGTTTCATTTTCAAAAAGCATTGCGAATTTACTTTAAAATTCTCTTGTTGTTTGTTTTAAAGATAAATTGTTTTTGTTACTCACACCAGTCCCATGACTGACCCGGAGTTTATTGTTCCTTTGCTAAACTCTGGGTGCTCACTATTTTCCACACGAGCAGTCTAGAGTTGGGTTTTTCACAGAGTTAGGTTCAGTAGATTGTATGGAGCTAGTTTTAGTCTTTGGATATGGACGAGACTTACTTGTCCTAGTGTATAGTGATGTTGGTTCGAGCTGCTACTGGAGTTCTTCCTTGAAGACTATCTTGAGTTATTTGTTCCGCTGCTGGTGCTATCTATTTCCGATGCTATTTGCTTGTATCTCTGATGTATATTGATATCTATTGTATCATTTGTTGTATCAGCATGTTGTATCAGATATTGTATACTGATATTCATTATTTGTCTTCCGCTATGTTGTTTACTTAATTGTGTTATAAGCTCCGGCGAATCGGATTTGAACGTCGAATCTGCGGCATTCGAGTACGATGTGAAGTATGGATGTCGATTTTCGAACGCGAAAAATTCGCATTCGTTACATTTGGTATCAGAGCTAAGGTTGAACTTTAGCTCAGGAGTATAACATGCTAAGTAGCTCATTAGAGATAGGGTGAAGTATACCCTAGAATGAGTAATCCCTAAGATATCTGTTTGAATGCCTCAGTAAATTCTCTTACTATCTACTGATAGTGAGTATGAGTGCAAGAAAAGAACGAGATAGGGGACAGGGGAATACGACTATAAATGGTCAATACCTTGTAACAGCGGAAACGATCTTTTTCTATAAATTTCCTTCGATTCGTTTCTAAATTCTTTTGGTTGCTTCGTGACAGCTCCAGGAAGAAGTTTCAGTGCGGTGATGCCTTACGAGCCGTTGTAGAAAATTCTTACTTCGTATGTTCATTGATTTCTTATCAGTTTTTGATTTGAACCTTAATGAATATGAATTGGAAATTTGAAACTGAAATTTAAATAAATTGAAAATTTTAAATAAATTGAGTTAACTTAATTAATAAAATATGAAGCTAAATTTGAATTGTATCGATAAAAAAATTTCGTTTAAAACGAAATTTGAAATTCCGTTATAATTTCTAGGGTAGATCGAAGTCCGTAGAGGAACAAATTGGTATATATTTTGAGATATTCCGATTTAAGTTTGGAATCCATAACTAGTGTTTGGAAGCTGTGGAAAATAAAAATCCCTTTATCTATTGTTTGGGGTCCGATATATTCTACGGATGGTTAGTTATCCATTCGAACTAATCAATGCCTTGCATGTTTCGTAGATTTGGTGACCCGAGTATCCTATGTAGTATTGAATGAGTTCGTCCTCATATTGTTGATATTCTAATTTGGCGAGCCAAATACAGGATAGATATCCACTTTGACCTGGAAAGCTATGTCTCTGTCTTTATGTATGTATCTTTGTTGTTTTCGTGCCTGAAAATTTCGGGGACGAAATTCTTTTTAAGGGGGAAGTCTGTAACGACCCCGAATGTAACGCTTGCGATTTTTCGTTGCCGAAAAACCGAAATGTTATGGGTTTTAAGAAAGAAGAAAGAGGTAGAAGAAGAGAAAAAGAAAAACAGAACAGACAGAAACAACATCAGAATCTCACAATTCGCAGCGGAACAACATATAATAATAAATGAATAATCTTTAAACAAGGAACTATATCAATTATTACATCACATTATATTTCATTACAACAAATCATCAGAGTGTACAACAACAACAATAAACAGCGGAAAAAGAAGTACTATATACTAGTAATACGCCATGCCATCCATCTTGCCTTCAGCAATTCCTGAATTCCAGAATATCCTGATAAACCTAACTCTTGACTGCCCGTGTGGAAATTGGTGGGCACCCAGAGTTTAGGAAGGAAAACAATAAACTCCGAGTCAGTCATGAGACTGGTGTGAGAACTCAAAACAGTTTATTTATCTTTGAAATCAAATAGAAGAATATTTTTAAATCAATTCGCAATGCTTTTAAAAATGAGACTACCATAAGGCCTCCCGCACACACACACATGCAAACGCAGAATCGAAGGAGATTTCTCCTTATGGTAGTCAAAGATGCTTGATACGCATTAAAAAGAAACATTTGATATTATTACTAGTGCATAGTGTAGTAAAAATTTATTTCGAAAATAAAGATATAAATCTTAGCCAGCATAGACATTTCGCACTTATGCCTACTATAGCTACCATGTTCAATAGCAGGTTACCGCCACATTTCATGGCAGGTAATACAACTAAAACCGTACAAGATCGTATTGGATGAATGGATTTTTCCAACAAATTGTCAGGCCAAGGAACTTTCCATTGCCACATGGAAACGCCTCTGGAAGGACGCCCCGAGAACCAAACCGTTCTCTGCCAAACAAAGCCGGGAATCCCTTTTCCCAAGGGATATTACAAACCCTCAGATATGCCACCCCCGGTCCTTTGGGACCTTTCAACCGAGCGCTCGTAATCAATTCACACAATCATAAAGTGTTTTCAACATGAGTAAGTATCTGGGCTCCATACCATGATACTACCCTTTTCCAGAAGGAATGGTCATACCCAACGGAAGCGATCCCTGAAAACTTTGCCGCACAATTCCTACTTCGACCATTTCCGGGGTGTGAGGCTCGACGAATTCACGTCCACAAAAACACACTTTGTACAAAAAGCCGTGCTTTGGGTCAACAAATGATCATAGAAATGATCACCAAGATAGAAGATCAAACAAATGACCCTATCACAAATAATCAACACAATGATCATTTACAGCTACACTCAGCATGTCACATTACCAAATTGGGAATATATCGCTGATAACTTCAACTATATAACCTCTGAGCTCGTACGTCTCAGACAAGGGTGTTAAGCTAAAAGAATAAATTCTCCGCCACCAACAGAAATATATTTGAAAGAAATCGGCTTTATAACTCAATTTGTAATGTCAGACACACAATCCATACAAGTCTGTTCCGGGCTCGAACAGAACCGAAGGCACTTACAAAGAAGTCCTTGCAATCCGAATAATCTCTAATCACGTTCGGATTTCCCATCACTTATGGAGATCTCTATACCGGGGATCAGCCAGTGCAGAGACAATCAACAAGAAACCCTTTCGTTTTCGAAAATATCCGGTCTTCAACACCGGTCTTCGAATGCAATTCATAACGACGTATCACATATTCGGAATGGGTTATACGACTATAAGGTCCTTTCCCGGTTAACCCAAATAGTGAGCGCTTATTTAAAAAAAAATAAGTGTGGCATTCAATTTCAAGCAATCACAACAAATACCATTCAAAGGTAAATATTGATAGTCGGTTTATTGAACTATCAATGGATATGCACAACATCACCAGATTCCAAATAATTTTCCAAATTATTTAATTTCCAAAAATATCTTTAAAAGATATAAACTTTATTTCCATACTTTAAAAATAAATCAATATTTATTTTTAAACCCATTTTCCCAATTCCATTTATAAATTCTATATTGAATTTACATTCCAAAATATTTATGAATATACGATTTCCATTCGTTTTCAAGTATTCATTTTCAATTTATCTTCAAAAAGATAAATTCTCAACATATTCACTTTATATTGGAAAACATTTCCATACTTATTAAATAAGTAATTCACAATCTTTTATTTTCAACACTTGGAAAATATTCAATATACTCTAATCGAAATTAAGTATATATTTCATTCTTTAAGGAAATTATTCTCTTTAACATATTTATTTGGGCCAAAACGAATGTTGCGTAAAACATCGTTACGACAACCCAAAATCACTAGTATAGGGATTCGAAATTAAAATAGATATATAAATCCCAATACTATACAAAACATTTCCTTTCGGAAATCATCTACTATAACAACAGTGTTATAATCTATCATTTCCTTCTATTTCTCAAAAACATCTATTTCAACAATAAATGTTGAAATCTATGGTTTCGAATCTCAACACATTTTAAAACATCATTAGATCGTTTTAATTCTATTTCAAACATCACATCCAAAATAATTTCTTTAACATAATATTCACTATTCAAAAACGTGAATATACCTTGTTAATAAATTTCATCACTTCTATTCATTTTATTTTAAAGGATTATTCACTGTCTAAAACGTGAATATGACTCCATTAACAAATTACAACAATTCACTTATCAAAATAAGTCGTTTCGAATTTATAAAACAACGTTTATAAATTCTATTCTATTTATTTTATATCAACTCCTTTTATAAATTCCTTTATTAACCTATCTCAATTCATATCACCATGATATACTAAAATTCATATTATAAGTCAAATACTTATAATTTATTTATTTACAAATCATTCCTTCAAACTTCCCAAATCTATAAATCTTATAACCTCTAAGATTCATTTATTTATCCAAATCTATTCCTTTACAAATTTTATAAACCTACTGCTTATAAAATTCCATTTATAACTTCGGCGTCATAATTCTATAATTCCATTTCATTTATGAAATTCATTTACAATTCTTTTTAACACTTATAAAAGCTCGTTTTATAATTCCAATATTTTTAATTTATAAATATCAATTTGTAAATCTTTTAATATAAATCAATTTATATTATTCTTTTAAAACATCTTTAAACCCTTTTTAAAATCTCATCATTTGATTTATAAAATAATCAAATTCCATAATTCCTATTTTTAAACTTTTTTATAATAGATTCAAAAATCCCAGTTTAATTTATTTTATAAAATCGTAAATCTCATATTCTCAAAAATCAACTTTTAACTACATTTCTCAAAAATCATAATTTTTATACCATAAAAATTATAACGTTTATTTATTTAAGATGAATCAATTCCAAAAACATTTTATAAACGTATATTTTTCAAAAATCACTTTAGGAATTAAAATCGTTGTTTTTAAATTTCAAAAATTGGATCCGATGATGCAACACATCATATAGTCAATCACGACTTTCAAACATCATATATCATCCATGATAAACAATCAAATATCACAATATATGTAAATAAACAAACACTTGTGAGGAATCCAGTTGGATCCCTCCAACCTGTTTTCCTGCATCCACAGACATTAGCACAATACCAATTCCGTTTCAAGACGGAATATCGCGGTATATGGGATTTTATAAAATATATCCGCTTACTAACGGCGCATAGGGTCTCATCCGCTAAAAGAAAATGCGGGAAATCAATCAACTGCAATATATACATATGCCAATATATATATATTGCTATATGTATAATATAATACCAATTCCACTTCAAGGTGGAATATGCGGTATATGTGTGTAATAAATAACCTCCGCTTACTAACGGCGTATAGGGTCTATTCACATCCAATATATATATATATATATATATATATATATATATATATATATAACAATCATCATTCAATCATTCAATCAACACAGTTAAGCAAATTTTAAATCTAACTATTTAAAATTTAAATAAACAACAAAATTCCTTTTGAGTGAGAAGTTCTCACCTTTATTCCCGTTTGCCATCCACTTCCAATTCAACTTGTTTTCTTCATTTATACCTTGTATAAATATTTATACAATTCATTAATATTTGAACAGATCGAATAATAAATTTTCATTTTATAATTTTAATTCATCGGTTTTGTTCTAAACCAATTCTTTTAAATAATTTTATTCAACTAATTATTTCATCTCAAGTTAATGATTTTTATTTTAAGCTAAAAATTAAAGATTCAAACTGATTTTCTTTTTAAAATAATTCTAACATCTTGCTTATATAAATTTTCTTGAATCTTTTAAAATTCCTTTGTTTAACTAAAATTTTGGTTTTAAAAATTAAAATTTCCTTTTAACATAACTTACTCGTATTTACTTATAATATGATATATTATTTCTTTACTGCATATATATATATATATATATTTTCCTTTACTGTTTAATTTTTTTCTACAGCATAAATGCTTATTTAAAAAAAAATAAGATAAAAATCAATTTACCTCTGCATCCATCCACTGCCGAGTTTTACGGCATCGCGACGTCGCCACTACTGCCATCGCACGTGCCGCCGTCGCGACTCCCACGCGAATCGCCTCGACCCAAAATTGACGCCGCGACCTCGCCTCCTGCCTGCCCCCTCCACCCACGCGCAAGCACGCGTGTGTTCCTTGTGTCGCCGCCGTGCCTTCGAATCGCACGCCGCCCAACCTGCAGCACCAAGCGCGCGCGTACGCGAGCTCACCGCCGCCTCCATCTCGCGAACCACAGCCCCATTTCGACATCGCCCCCAATTTGCTCGCGACCCCTCAGATCGAACACCTCGCGCGCCTCCACTGTCGCGATTGCTTCGCCCCTCTTCCAACGCGCGCCGACCCTATCCCCTTCGTGTCGTGGCCCAGCGCGCGCCATTGATTATATATATATTTTTTTTTTTTGAAGTGAATTCGGTTTGGCTGTTGATTTGGGGGGGAGAAAGGAAATAGGAGAGTGAGGTCGCGATTTCGATTTTTAAGAGGGGGGTCATCGTCTTCGGCCATTAATTGCTTCTGTGATTTTGATTTTTGAACTGAAGGATGAGAGGAGTTTTTTAAATTGAATGAAGTATGGTTTGCACGATTCAGTATCGTGATCTTAGGCGTGATTCTCTGCATGTTTTAAGGGAGAACGTGGTGAGTTTGACTAATTTTAAATTCAAATTTAAATTGAATTCGTTGAAACTTTCAACACGTTTACTCACCGTGTGCTCACATATCAACTCCGAAAAATACGAAATTTGAAATCCGGCAATAATTCAATATTACGGACCCACTGGAACTGGTTTCGTCGAATTCCGAGACTGTGCCTCGGACGGCTATTTTTAAATATCGATTCAAACGATTAAATTTCAAAACTGAACAATTCACTTTCAATTTCTATTCTGAAGCTTCTATTATCTTCAGTATTATCGATATGAATTTTTCAAGCCTTTGAAATATTTTTAATCGGCTTAAAATTGAAGAACCAATTTTTTTATTAAACTTTCAATAGATTTTAAATTCTATAATTTAACCCTCAAATTCAAAGTTATATTGAAAATTCAATCTAAACCATCATTCAAATATTTAAAATTAATTAAATAATTTTAAATTAAATTATTTAAAATTCTGGGTCGTTACAATCTTTCCTCCTTAAAAGAATTTCGTCCCGAAATTACAAGTTAAGAAGAATGCCCTTATCTTGATTATTATTTTTCACAATTCAAATAGTTTTATCAACTTACTAGCCTAAATCTTTTTACTAGAGATTCACTATCATTTCAACTAGCTTTCTAACTTCAATTATAGGTTTCAAACAATATTGTTTTACTAACCATTCAAATTTAAATTTAAATTCAAATTTCAAACTTTCAAAATTTTCTCAAAATTTTTCTAACAACCTAAATTTTCGAAAATTTTTGCCAGTGTTTCCTTTGCGCGACTCGATCGGTACGACTACAAAATGGCACCACGGCCCCTCAGAATCAAAAAGAAAAAAGAAAAGCCAAGTGGCTAGAGAAGAAAGTCATCAAATCTCATACTGAAATTGAAATACGTACCTTTTTGTCGAGCAATTCAATTTTATCTTTGAAATCAAAATCTCAATTCCTTTATATACCTGTATATCCTGCTAACAGTAGTATCCAAATCCAACATTCAAACCATTTTGCCAATTCTATTACAAAATTTCCAACATATGTTTTTTTAATACATTTTCACTTCACTTTTAAAGTTACATACCCATTTTCATCAAATTTTACATTTCAATTCAATTCACGATTTCAATTCTATTTGAATTCAATTCTCAATTTAAATTTCATTCGAATTCGATTCTCAATTCTAAATATTGAATCCTATCAATTAACTTTCATTTAGTAATTCATATTACTACTTCAAATTAGTTTCATTCACTAATTCATTTCAAATTTCAATTTCCATATTCAATTCATCTCGAATTTTACTTAATTACTCAATTCAATTTTTTTTTATTGCTTACTACCAATTCACATACCATCTTTACTCAATTTTATTCACATTCCATATTCTAATGATAATAATTCAATATTATCACTTCCTAACAATCATGCAACCATATATTATAATAATTCATAGAAAATCATTTCTTTTCATATACGAAAATAGTTTTGGGCAAGATTATCCTATTTACCCGATTCAAAAATAAATTTTTTTTTATATTCACTAACAAATACGCGCTCATATCTATTATTGCACTCAAACTCATTCTAGAGTACTGCTGACTCTATCTCTAATGAGTAACACCCAACAGAACCATGGTTGTCGCTTAACCAACTGCTCTGATACCAAATGTAACGCTTGCGATTTTTCGTTGCCGAAAAACCGAAATGTTATGGGTTTTAAGAAAGAAGAAAGAGGTAGAAGAAGAGAGAAAGAAAAACAGAACAGACAGAAACAACATCAGAATCTCACAATTCGCAGCGGAACAACATATAATAATAAATGAATAATCTTTAAACAAAGAACTATATCAGTTATTACATCACATTATATTTCATTACAACAAATCATCAGAGAGTACAACAACAACAATAAACAGCGGAAAAAGAAGTACTATATACTAGTAATACGCCATGCCATCCATCTTGCCTCCAGCAATTCCTGAATTCCAGAATATCCTGATAAACCTAACTCTTGACTGCCCATGTGGAAATTGGTGGGCACCCAGAGTTTAGGAAGGAAAACAATAAACTCCGAGTCAGTCATGAGACTGGTGTGAGAACTCAAAACAGTTTATTTATCTTTGAAATCAAATAGAAGAATATTTTTAAATCAATTCGCAATGCTTTTAAAAATGAGACTACCATAAGGCCTCCCGCACACACACACATGCAAACGCAGAATCGGAGGAGATTTCTCCTTATGGTAGTCAAAGATGCTTGATACGCATTAAAAAGAAACATTTGATATTATTACTAGTGCATAGTGTAGTAAAAGTTTATTTCGAAAATAAAGATATAAATCTTGGCCAGCATAGACATTTCGCACTTATGCCTACTATAGCTACCATGTTCAATAGCAGGTTACCGCCACATTCCATGGCAGGTAATACAACTAAAACCGTACAAGATCGTATTGGATGAATGGATTTTTCCAACAAATGGTCAGGCCAAGGAACTTCCTATTGCCACATGGAAACGCCTCTGGAAGGACGCCCCGAGAACCAAACCGTTCTCTGCCAAACAAAGCCGGGAATCCCTTTTCCCAAGGGATATTACAAACCCTCAGATATGCCACCCCCGGTCCTTTGGGACCTTTCAACTGAGCGCTCGTAATCAATTCACACAATCATAAAGTGTTTTCAACATGAGTAAGTATCTGGGCTCCATACCATGATACTACCCTTTTCCAAAAGGAATGGAAATACCCTAGGGAAGCGATCCCTGAAAACTTTGCCGCACAATTCCTGTTTCGACCATTTCCGGGTGTGAGGCTCGACGAATTCACGTCCACAAAAACATACTTTGTACAAAAAGCCATGCTTTGGGTCAACAAATGATCATAGAAATGATCACCAAGATAGACGATCAAACAAATGATCCTATCACAAATAATCAACACAATGATCATTTACAGCTACACTCAGCATGTCACATTACCAAATTGGGAATATATCGCTGATAACTTCAACTATATAACCTCTGAGCTCGTACGTGTCTCAGAGAAGGGTGTTAAGCTAAAAGAATAAATTCTCCGCCACCAACAGAAATATATTTGAAAGAAATCGGCTTTATAACTCAATTTGTTATGTCAGACACACAATCCATACAAGTCTGTTCCGGGCTCGAACAGAACCGAAGGCACTTACAAAGAAGTCCTTGCAATCCGAATAATCTCCAATCACGTTCGGATTTCCCATCACTTATGGAGATCTCTATACCGGGGATTAGCCAGTGCAGAGACAATCAACAAGAAACCCTTTCGTTTTCGAAAATATCCGGTCTTCAACACCGGTCTTCGAATGCAATTCATAACGACGTATCACATATTCAGAATGGGTTATACGACCCCAAGGTCCTTTCCCGGTTAACCCGAATAGTGAGCGCTTATTTAAAAAAAAAAAATAAGTGTGGCATTCAATTTCAAGCAATCACAACAAATACCATTCAAAGGTAAATATTGATAGTCGGTTTGTTGAACTATCAATGGATATGCACAACATCACCAGATTCCAAATAATTTTCCAAATTATTTAATTTCCAAAAATATCTTTAAAAGATATAAACTTTATTTCCATACTTTAAAAATAAATCAATATTTATTTTTAAACCCATTTTCCCAATTCCATTTATAAATTCTATATTGAATTTACATTCCAAAATATTTATGAATATACGATTTCCATTCGTTTTCAAGTATTCATTTTCAATTTATCTTCAAAAAGATAAATTCTCAACATATTCACTTTATATTGGAAAACATTTCCATACTTATTAAATAAGTAATTCACAATCTTTTATTTTCAACACTTGGAAAATATTCAATATACTCTAATCGAAATTAAGTATATATTTCATTCTTTAAGGAAATTATTCTCTTTAACATATTTATTTGGGCCAAAACGAATGTTGCGTAAAACATCGTTACGACAACCCAAAATCACTAGTATAGGGATTCGAAATTAAAATAGATATATAAATCCCAATACTATACAAAACATTTCCTTTCGGAAATCATCTATTATAACAACAGTGTTATAATCTATCATTTCCTTCTATTTCTCGAAAACATCTATTTCAACAATAAATGTTGAAATCTATGGTTTCGAATCTCAACACATTTTAAAACACCATTAGATCGTTTTAATTCTATTTCAAACATCACATCCAAAATTATTTCTTTAACATAATATTCACTATTCAAAAACGTGAATATACCTTGTTAATAAATTTCATCACTTCTATTCATTTTATTTTAAAGGATTATTCACTGTCTAAAACGTGAATATGACTCCATTAAAAAATTACAACAATTCACTTATCAAAATAAATCGTTTCGAATTTATAAAACAACGTTTATAAATTCTATTCTATTTATTTTATATCAACTCCTTTTATAAATTCCTTTATTAACCTATCTCAATTCATATCACCATGATATACTAAAATTCATATTATAAGTCAAATACTTATAATTTATTTATTTACAAATCATTCCTTCAAACTTCCCAAATCTATAAATCTTATAACCTCTAAGATTCATTTATTTATCCAAATCTATTCCTTTACAAATTTTATAAACCTACTGCTTATAAAATTCCATTTATAACTTCGGCGTTATAATTCTATAATTCCATTTCATTTATGAAATTCATTTACAATTCTTTTTAACACTTATAAAAGCTCGTTTTATAATTCCAATATTTTTAATTTATAAATATCCATTTATAAATCTTTTAATATAAATCAATTTATATTATTCTTTTAAAACGTCTTTAAACCCTTTTTAAAATCTCATCATTTGATTTATAAAATAATCAAATTCCATAATTCCTATTTTTAAACTTTTTTATAATAGATTCAAAAATCCCAGTTTAATTTATTTTATAAAATCGTAAATCTCATATTCTCAAAAATCAACTTTTAACTACATTTCTCAAAAATCATAATTTTTATAACATAAAAATTATAACGTTTATTTATTTAAGATGAATCAATTCCAAAAACATTTTATAAACGTATATTTTTCAAAAATCACTTTAGGAATTAAAATCGTTGTTTTTAAATTTCAAAAATTGGATCCGATGATGCAACACATCATATAGTCAATCACGACTTTCAAACATCATATATCATCCATGATAAACAATCAAATATCACAATATATGTAAATAAACAAACACTTGTGAGGAATCCAGTTGGATCCCTTCAACCTGTTTCCCTGCATCCATAGACATTAGCACAATACCAATTCCTTTTCAAGACGGAATATCGCGGTATATGGGATTTTATAAAATATATCCGCTTACTAACGGCGCATAGGGTCTCATCCGCTAAAAGAAAATGCGGGAAATCAATCAACTGCAATATATACATATGCCAATATATATATATATATATATATATATATATATATATATATATATATTGCTATATATATAATATAATACCAATTCCACTTCAAGGTGGAATATCGCGGTATATGTGTGTAATAAATAACCTCCGCTTACTAACGGCGTATAGGGTCTATTCACATCCAATATATATATATATATAACAATCATGATTCAATCATTCAATCAACACAGTTAAGCAAATTTTAAATCTAACTATTTAAAATTTAAATAAACAACAAAATTCCTTTTGAGTGAGAAGTTCTCACCTTTATTCTCGTTTGCCATCCACTTCCAATTCAACTTGTTTTCTTCATTTATACCTTGTATAAATATTTATACAATTCATTAATATTCGAACAGATCGAATAATAAATTTTCATTTTATAATTTTAATTCATCGGTTTTGTTCTAAACCAATTCTTTTAAATAATTTTATTCAACTAATTATTTCATCTCAAGTTAATGATTTTTATTTTAAGCTAAAAATTAAAGATTCAAACTGATTTTCTTTTTAAAATAATTCTAACATCTTGCTTATATAAATTTTCTTGAATCTTTTAAAATTCCTTTGTTTAACTAAAATTTTGGTTTTAAAAATTAAAATTTCCTTTTAACATAACTTACTCGTATTTACTTATAATATGATATATTATTTCTTTACTGCAAATATATATATATATTTTTTCCTTTACTGTTAAATTTTTTTCTACAGCATAAATGCTTATTTAAAAAAAAAAAGATAAAAATCAATTTACCTCTGCATCCATCCACTGCCGAGTTTTACGGCATCGCGACGTCGCCACTACTGCCATCGCGCGTGCCGCCGTCGCGACTCCCACGCGAATCGCCTCGACCCAAAATTGACGCCGCGACCTCGCCTCCTGCCTGCGCCCTCCACCCACGCGCAAGCACGCGTGTGTTCCTTGTGTCGCCGCCGTGCCTTCGAATCGCACGCCGCCCAACCTGCAGCCCCAAGCGCGCGCGTACGCGAGCTCACCGCCGCCTCCATCTCGTGAACCACAGCCCCATTTCGACATCGCCCCCAATTCGCTCGCGACCCCTCAGATCGAACACCTCGCACGCCTCCACTGCCGCGATTGCTTCGCCCCTCTTCCAACGCGCGCCGACCCTATCCCCTTCGCGTCGTGGCCCAGCGCGCGCCATTGATTATATTTTTTTTTTTTTTTTTTTGAAGTGAATTCGGTTTGGCTGCTGATTTGGGGGGGGGGGAGAAAGGAAATAGGAGAGGGAGGTCGCGATTTCGATTTTTAAGAGGGGGGTCATCGTCTTCGGCCATTAATTGCTTCTGTGATTTTGATTTTTGAACTGAAGGATGAGAGGAGTTTTTAAAATTGAATGAAGTATGGTCTGCACGATTCAGTATCGTGATCTTAGGCGTGATTCTCTGCATGTTTTAAGGGAGAACGTGGTGAGTTTGACTAATTTTAAATTCAAATTTAAATTGAATTCGTTGAAACTTTCAACACGTTTACTCACCGTGTGC
The DNA here is from genome assembly GCA_030765085.1 of Allium cepa. Classification (NCBI taxonomy): domain Eukaryota; kingdom Viridiplantae; phylum Streptophyta; class Magnoliopsida; order Asparagales; family Amaryllidaceae; genus Allium; species Allium cepa. Next base: position 904,861,044 of record CM060938.1, on the reverse strand, counting down.
TCACATATCAACTCCGAAAAATACGAAATTTGAAATCCGGCAATAATTCAATATTACGGACCCATTGGAACTGGTTTCGTCGAATTCCGAGACTGTGCCTCGGACGGCTATTTTTAAATATCGATTCAAACGATTAAATTTCAAAACTGAACAATTCACTTTCAATTTCTATTCTGAAGCTTCTATTATCTTCAGTATCATCGATATGAATTTTTCAAGCCTTTGAAATATTTTTAATCGGCTTAAAATTGAAGAACCAATTTTTTTTATTCAACTTTCAATAGATTTTAAATTCTATAATTTAACCCTCAAATTCAAAGTTATATTGAAAATTCAATCTAAACAATCATTCAAATATTTAAAATTAATTAAATATTTTCAAAATAAATTATTTATAATTCTGGGTCGTTACACCGAATTTTTACTCAATTTAAATTGATAATTAAAATTAATTTTTGAATTAAAAATGGTCTTGAAATAAATATGAGAGTATAAACTTTGACACAAGAAAGAAAATAAATTGATTTAAATTTTGAATTGATAGGAATAAGATAAAAACAAAGATATTGATAAATGCAAGAAAATAAAAGTAAAATAAAATTTGAAGTTCATTAAATAATGAATTAGCAAATACATAAACATGAAACAAGATAAGGTAAGTAAACAAATAAGGTAAATTATAAATTATAAGTAAATACATTAGCTAAAATCTAGAAACATAAAAAAAAGAAATATATTCAGGTATGTACACTTGAACAAGTAATTTGACAAATTATATCAACATGTAACTAGAACTTCATTTACATTACAAGTAATAGAACAAAAATGTATAGTTAAGTGTGAATTAACTTGCAAAGTAAAACAAAAATATCCATGAAGCTTGCAAAAGAAGTCATACAAATGAAGTATGACATTAGAAAAAGAAATAAAGAAATAAAATACATAAAATATGAAATATAAAACAAGACAAAGGTAATTAATATGAGTACCTTTAGCACACCATATCAGCCACATCAAATATGTTACATAATCATATCAGCCGAAATATACAAATAAGTATAAGTATGTAGACATAAGGATAATTGAACTGTGCAAATAAGAGAGCAAAATATAATCAGCACTAGCTTATAATACAAGACAACAATTAATGCAATATCATATCAGCATACAAAAGATAAATATATATTTGCACATGGTAACTAATGCTAGCATATCAAAGCAAGATTTTCAGCCGAGTGAAATAGACAATGCAAATATAAAATCACTTCATTTCTACTGGAAAAGAGAAAAAATCTAATCTGGTTAAAGAAGTAAAACTTGTACCAGAAGACACCTACTTTGTCAAACCTGTTTCCTTTATATTTACATCTGCTTTAACTCCAGTTTGTTCACAACTTAGTAAACTAAAAAAAGAAGGGAAAAGAGGGGCACCATTATGTTTGCAAACCCAAACATCATTCAAGTTCAAAAGCCTGGGAAACAAACAAATACAATCATTTAATCTGAAACCTGGAAGCAAATAAACAAGCAAAGGCCAAATTCAAATTCCAGTTTTTTCAAAACTTATCAACTTCCAGGCTTGCTTCTCTGTCTCAATTCCAGGCTTTGTTTTCATCAATATCAGGTGAGTAAACTTGACCTCTTCTATCTCTTGAATGTTTAAATTGTATTTGAAATATATGCCTGTGTAATCGTATGAATATACCTACATGTATGTGTGTGAAGTAATACGAGTACGTGTGTGTTTATCTATAAGCAACTCTCTATGTTCTAAAAATTTAAACCCAATCCAACAAAATTTAATTGCTCTTCATACGATCGATATTAAAATAAGATTATTGAAGATAAAATGATGACATTAATGTGAACTTATTCTTAAAAAATAATTTCAAGCGAAAATATAAAATAAATTTTTGTGAGAAAGTGGAATTCACAGTAAGATCAGAGTACATCAGGAAATTCAAACACCTTAACTTTAAAATATGATTATATAATCAAGTGTGTATCATGAATTTATGATTTTAGAAACAGTTATCATGATTTTTAAGCGATTCGATGTTGAGAAATTTTGGAATGAACAAAAATTGTATTTTGGGTAAGTTCTAGCGATCAGCGTTGAATTGGAGCTCGTGCTTTGGACTGTAGGTGCCTTGGGGGTTGTCGAGGCTGGGAAAAATGATCAGTATTTTTTCTGATCGCCGAGGTGTTTGCGATGAGGCGATCTAGGTTGTAAACCTAATTTTTGTTTAGCTTGTTAAATGGGTCGCTGCTTCTCCTCTGAAGCATCGAGCTTGACGAAACTGTGGAGATAGCTTCGTGGATGAGTGGGAATGAAGTGGCCAGAGTCGTGGGTTTTCTAGCAAATGAGGCGAGGAGAACGGTCGATTTTGTTGATGAAGTTGGGTTCCAGATCGACTCGAAATGCCAAATTTTGATTTCTCGTCAAATTTAATGACCTAGGGGGTGGAAATATTTGCGAGGTTGATCGACGACTTGGGGGCATCTTCGGCAGGGTGGCAGCGACGCCCAGATCATCGCGCACGTGCACGCGATGGGTTCATGTATCTGGGAAGGGATGTTGGTTTGGGAAGATGAAGTGTTCTCATGGAATAGCTCAAGTAAATTTAGTGTTGGCTCGAGTGTATTATCGTGGGTACGCGAGTGATTAGAATGTTTCCAGGTTTTAAACTTTAACCAAAACTTAGTTTTGAAATAAAGAGTAGATTTGCTCGGGTTATGATTAGAGTGGGAATCAAGTTGGATCCGAAGCCCGTTTTTAAACAGTTCTACATAGTTATACAAAAGCAAGTTTAAACTTCAATTGGATTTAGTGATAATGTTTTGAAGGAGTTGATTTAAAGAAGTTATAACTGGTATAACCAAATTATATTAAAGTAAATGTTATTTTATTTTATTTTAAATTTAAAAGTACATGATTTAAATTCTAGAGATAAAATGTTTTATCTTTTAAAGATCATAAGTAATTATGGTTTATAAATGTAAATAATTAAAGGTTAGTTATTAATTACCTTATGAATTTGATTAAAGATAATTACTTAATTAAAGGTAATTAATTATTGATTAAAGATTAAGTAATCAAGTGATTAATGATAATTACTCAACGTCATTAATTGATTAATAAAAGTGATTAAGAATAATCACTTATGAAAATTAATTAAGGGTTAATTTATTCTAACTAATAATGATTAATCTAAGTTAATTTCTTAAGGAAGTAATTAAAGAAATGTTATTTGTTAATGAAGATAATTAAATATGGATTATTAAGTAATTAAATTAATGTGATTAATTTTGATAATTAATTGTAGGATCGATTTCACCCTAGAGGGGGGGTGAATAGGGTGATAGTGAAAATTATAAAAATTAATCGCGGAAGCTTATAAATTAATTTCAATTCAGATCACAGAATAGCAGCACAGATATCGCAGAATATAAATAACAGAATAAAACAGAACAACACAGAATTTACCCAGCTTCGGCAAAACCCTGCCTACGTGCTGCCCCCAAGGTTTCTACTAGAAATTAGATAGTCCCTCGCTTACACACGTAAACTCGCTATACACCGCTATTGACTAATCTAACTCTACGCTCAAAACCCTGCCACAACTCAACTACCGAGTTGCGAATTCTCAAACTACACACCGTAGTTTGTACCCTAGTCACACGACTAGAAAAATTAAACGGTTTAAAAAGGAAAATACAAATTAAAAACAAATAAAATGAAATAACCCTAATTTTAAATTTAAAGCCCTTATTAATAAAAATGCCGGCCCCTTTTATCTTCTAGCCCGTCTCTTTTATTATCTTCCTTTGTTTATTTGGAGATGCCGGCCATTTCCACTTTGAGGCTAAATTAGGGCTTGTCCCTTCGATCCAATTTAGGGCTTTCGAAGCGCCGATAATATATTGATTGATTCGATGATTATTCGCGTGTACTGTTGATCGATTGTTGCTCACTTCGGCTGCTTCGTTGTTGTTGATGGAGTTCGACTTCGATTCGGTATGTGATTTTCGTTTATGTTATACTGTTATGCTTGATTGAACTCCATAATCGATTGCCTGTGATGATTAGGGTTTATATAGGAGTTAATTTCCTAAAAACTCGTTCGTCTGATTTCTTCAATTTTATGCTATCGGCCCTCTGATATTTGTTGAACGATGATGATTTATTTGACTTTGTCAATTGCGTATCTTTCACGTTCCTTGGTTGACGCGGCTTCGAATTGATATCGTGGTCATCACGATTTTGACTTTGATTAGAAACACGACATTGATTTCCTTGATTACCCGTGACTTTCTCTTTGACTTTGGCATGTTCGAACTGTTGCTTGTACTTGTATACTGCTGTGTCCTTTACTTGGTGTTGTAGCAATTTGTATTTGCTGTTTTCCATGAACATGCTTCAATATGCCCTGGTCTGGAGTAGCTCTGTTGCACTGAGTTTGTAGCTTGGTGTTGTGGTCATCTTGCTTCCTGTACTGATGTATTAGTTCGAGTTGTATTTACACCACTTTCTATTGCACTGATTCTTGATATTTGTATCACTTGAGACTTGATGTTGACATGTGCACTTGGGTTTGTAGTTGATCTTCATGTGTTGGTTACTACTGCATACATGAGCTGTGTACACTCTTTGTTCTTGCATCTTCACCTGGTTGTTCCCTGTACTTGTGTTTCTGGTCTGTATCATGATTGAACATAGCATTCATATTGTTGTTGGTGTTGCAATTTCCTTTCTTGGAATTCAGCAGTTTGAATTTGTGTTGTTTTCCATTGTACATGCTTCATGTAACTGTTGGTCTGACATGAACTTGATACTATGGTATTTGCTGTTATATCACTTCGAATTCCATATTTTGTGCTCGACCTTGCATATGTACCACTGATCATACTTGTGCATTTTTACCTGCTGATTTGCAGTCATGTACACTGCTGTGTTCATTTCTCTGCATGTCTTTGTGTTCTGGTCATTGCTTGAGTTGTTGCTGTACTTCATGTTGCATTCATCCCTGTTGCACTCTTTTGATGATTCATTGGTGAATATGTTGCATTGAACTCAACATTGTTGTTTACTAGCTTTGATGCATTTGCATGCTGCCATACTTGTTCACTCGTATCATGCTTGGCTGTTTGCATTCGCAGTTGTATTTGCTCAGCACTGTGTCTTGTTCACCATGTTGTTTAATGAAGAGGTTGAACCTGTTAGTCGAGCTTGCATACTTCATGTAGCCTTGTGTTGAACCCAGTTTTAAAACTCGGGTTTGACCTTGTGCTCAATTCGAAATTTTCAATGTTATTGCACGTGAGTTGAACCCGGCTTTTCATTTGGGTTTGACCTGTGCTCACCTGTCCCTGTAAATCGATCAAGTGTATATATCGGTGTGCACGGCCTTGTGGCATATACAGTAATACACTGTGTATGTCACAAGTTGTTCGTGTATGATGAATTCAAATTTAAGTTATGACGAACAACCCAAATAACTGAGGCAAATCATATTTTCAAAATTATCTTTTATTTTTGAATTGCAAAAATATTTCTTTTTCAATTTTACTGCGTTAGTGTATATTTTTGCAGATTGCTCAGATGCTGGATTCAAACTGGAATGAAGATGAAGATAAAAATACGAGTGTGAGTGATATGTAGTGAGGTGAATATGTAAAATAGTGATATAATTAGAAATTGTAATTGAAAATGTATAGTGAATAGTGAGAGCTTGAATTTGTATACTATTCAAAATTGTAATAAATATTTGTTTGAATAAAATATCCGTTTGAATTCAAATTCTGTGTTATTTATTTTATTCGGCAAATATTTATTTAATCTGTGAAAAATAAAATAGTATATTATCAAATACATTTAAACGAATGTATATATGTTTATTATCATCAAACAAAAATCATATAAGCGCATATTCAACAATCTCCCCCTTTTGATGATAACAAACATATATTTAAGATTTTGAATATGTTAAATGTATTTGATCATTCAATTTGCTCCCCCTATTTGAATGCTCCTCTCTACACAATACTCCCCCTACATATATGCATACAAATAAAAATATGCAAATGAGCCTAGATGCAAATAGAAAATTATTTGACCTTTGCTTGATTTTATTTGACAAAATCTTAACTTTTCTCTCCCCCTTTTGTTATCAGCAAAAGAATAATAGTGTTAGAGAAAATAGAGATAAAGTGATCGATATCAATCCAACATTAAAACTCAATTGAATATAACTATTAAATTTCAATAAAAAATCAAACAAAAATCATAAATATTTTGTTAGGCGCATATTCCACTTTTAGAATGATGGAAATGATGTCATCATATAAAACCATACAGTTGTGTCTATTTGTGGTATATTTATATCAGGAATTTGAATATCTACTAACCATGCATAACCGTTAGGACTTTTAAATGAGATTAGTAGTATTCCAATTTTATTTTAAAAAAAATGAATTCAAGTATCTTCTAACCACGCATAACCGTGAGGACTTTTAAATGGGATTAGAATCAACTTGTTTATTTTAAAAATCAACTTTTGATATGTGTTCCATACATGCATAACCGTGAGGACTTTTAAATGAGCATGGAAGCACATAACAAATTCCAAGTAATTCACCCATGCATAACCGTGAGGACTTTTAAATGAGAGTGAATACTTTGGTATTTATTATTATTATTATTACCTTTTTTTTAAAAAAAAAATGTGAAAAATGAAAAACGAACGATTCCTGTTTAAAGTACCACATATCGACAAACTATATAGAATTTTGATGAGTGATGGTCGTTAGAAATATGATAGATATAGAGATGGTCATGGAATTTTTGCCAACAAAAAGTTTTATAACTCTTGTTTAAATTTCTAAAGAAATTTTCTAATTATACTTTCTCGAGTTATAATATATGATAAATATCAACACTCATCACTTTTTCAATTACTATTTTTCTTTTCGATAAACATTAGGGAGTCAGATTAGTCAAAATAGTCATTAAAATCAAATTCAAAAATAATTATGAAATTAATGACTAATCTGAAAATATGGTCAAAAATGATTTTCTCCAGGGGATTTTAAAAGAAAATTTTCTGCTATTTGAAAATTATTTTAAATGAAGAATATGCAGATATTTTCTTTGAAAAACGATGCAGTTACTAAATGTCTCAAAAATCATGTTCAACTAGTAATTTTTTATCAACTAGATTACCAGTGTAATCTGCATCTGAATTTTACTTTCACTCAATTATCACTCGTTGAATTTTATTGACAAAACCATGAAGTGTGCACCAAGAATTTCAAATTCAATTTTAACAACAATTTAAATAACATTCTTTTGAAATTGAATCGAAGCCGTGTAAATAATCAAAAAACCGTGAATAAGGAGTTAGCCATATTATAACCAATTGTATTATCCAACAAAAACACTATTTTTAATCCAAACTGATATATAAGAAGTAATTCAAAAAATCTAGAGATTTTTATAGTGTTTTTGACATAAGAATATAATTGGCCAACTATGTTGAATAAGTCAGAATCATCATCTTTTTATCATCTCAATATTGGCTGATTTTAATTCAGAATACGGTGCAGATTATCACATTTAATATATCGTTTAAATATACTTTTACCTGTTTTTACCTTTACGATATTTTTCGTCGTTGTCCATTGTGATTCTGTCACCTTTATACTAGGCTAAGGAACTTTGCTTTGTCGCCCGTTGCGTTTCTGGAACAGCCAAAAATCCAGAGAACACTGTTGTTGTTCCTTAGCCTGCCACCACACCTACACGTTAAAAGATTTATGTGACCTATTTGTTTTTATAGGTCCATGATTGTTAGTGGCAGAATATTTTGAAAAATAATTTTGTGTAGACCCAAAACTATTTATAATTGTTCCCTTTGGCACCCAAATTTGTTTAACTTTGAGAGATTTTATATTTGTGCCTTTTGGAACCCAAATCGGTATAGTTTTCACATATTTGGGTCTATACCAACAATTATTGTGATTGTGTCCATATTTTCTACAAATTGTGCACATAGAATTAACTTGATTAATTTTGCTTTCAACAATTTTCGAATTATTATATCCAAGTCCTTGTCTAACCGTATTTATAGTTTGCTTTCCTAATAGCATATTCAACGATTTTTCACTTTCTGAAAATTTATCTAAAGTCGTTGACAATTGTTGGACTTGTGTTTTGAGAGACTCGTTTTCGTTTAACAATTGCGTGCACTTTTTAATTGAATTTTCTCTCCTAGTATTTTCATTCTCTTTTAAAATCAGAATTTCATTTTCAAGCGATTTAATTTTAATTTCCGATTTTTTAATCTCTTCTTCAAATGATGGACACTTATCACACTTAGGGATCCTACTTTGATAGGTTTTAACTAATTGGTCAAGTTGTTTATTTAAATCTATCAAAGTATCTTTTTGTGATTCAAGTTTAGCATATTTTTCCCTAAGTCGTTCAAAACAGCCATTTACTTCGTGGAAATAAATAAGTAATTCAGAGTGAGTAAGTTTTGATACCTCGCTTGGCTCGTCATCGTCGCTATCGGTTATATTTCCATGAAGACACATATCTGCTTTCTCACTCTTACTGCTAGTACTTTGATCACTTGTATTCCACGTGGCTGTAGCATTTCTCCGTTTTGATTTCTTTTCAAAATCGCGTTGAACTCGGGGATAATTGGGCTTGATATCATCGGGTTTGTTGCAAATGATCCCGTGTTCTTTCGAGTTGTTCAGTGCTTTGAATATTCTGCTTTTTAGTTTTTGATTCAGAGCTGGATTTCCGTATTTGCGGTTCCACCTTTTGAATTTCTTCATTATTAATGCCAGCTCGGCTGCTCCATCATCATCATCCTCATCACAACTGCTATTTACCAATCCTGTTAAGCACGTTTCTTTAACTGAGTCGGTTGTGGAGGACTTCTCATTGCTGTTGACTTTTGCACCATATATTGCATTTAAAGTATTCCAGATTTCCTGTGCATTTTCACAATGAGAGATGAAATTAAAATTATCTTGATTAATATGAGAATATAATAAATGCATAGCCATAGCATTAATCGAGATAATTTTCTTATCTGTTATATCACACCCGTTTTCAATAATATCCCAACATTTAATATTAACAGATTTTAAATAAAATTCCATTTTTAATTTCCAATTCAAAAAATCTGTTCCATCGAAAATAGAAGGAATAATATTGGAACGACCCTCAAAATTATCATTAAAAGAAGCCATTTTAAAAAATTCAAATTTTTAAAACAAAAACCAATTTTCTTGAAATACGAATTTTTAAAACAATAATTGATTTTTGAAACACGAATTTTTAAAACAAAAATTGGTTTTTGTAAAATCAAATTTTTATAACAAAAACGGCTTTTGTTCCTAGCTCTGATACCACTTGTAGGATCGATTTCACCCTAGAGGGGGGTGAATAGGGTGATAGTGAAAATTATAAAAATTAATCGCGGAAGCTTATAAATTAATTTCAATTCAGATCACAGAATAGCAGCACAGATATCGCAGAATATAAATAACAGAATAAAACAGAACAACACAGAATTTACCCAGCTTCGGCAAAACCCTGCCTACGTGCTGCCCCCAAGGTTTCTACTAGAAATTAGATAGTCCCTCGCTTACACACGTAAACTCGCTATACACCGCTATTGACTAATCTAACTCTACGCTCAAAACCCTGCCACAACTCAACTACCGAGTTGCGAATTCTCAAACTACACACCGTAGTTTGTACCCTAGTCACACGACTAGAAAAATTAAACGGTTTAAAAAGGAAAATACAAATTAAAAACAAATAAAATGAAATAACCCTAATTTTAAATTTAAAGCCCTTATTAATAAAAATGCCGGCCCCTTTTATCTTCTAGCCCGTCTCTTTTATTATCTTCCTTTGTTTATTTGGAGATGCCGGCCGTTTCCACTTTGAAGCTAAATTAGGGCTTGTCCCTTCGATCCAATTTAGGGCTTTCGAAGCGCCGATAATATATTGATTGATCCGATGATTATTCGCGTGTACTGTTGATCGATTGTTGCTCACTTCGACTGCTTCGTTGTTGTTGATGGAGTTCGACTTCGATTCGGTATGTGATTTTCGTTTATGCTATACTGTTATGCTTGATTGAACTCCATAATCGATTGCCTGTGATGATTAGGGTTTATATAGGAGTTAATTTCCTAAAAACTCGTTCGTCTGATTTCTTCAATTTTATGCTATCGGCCCTCTGATATTTGTTGAACGATGATGATTTATTTGACTTTGTCAATTGCGTATCTTTCACGTTCCTTGGTTGACGCGGCTTCGAATTGATATCGTGGTCATCACGATTTTGACTTTGATTAGAAACACGGCATTGATTTCCTTGATTACCCGTGACTTTCTCTTTGACTTTGGCATGTTCGAACTGTTGCTTGTACTTGTATACTGCTGTGTCCTTTACTTGGTGTTGTAGCAATTTGTATTTGCTGTTTTCCATGAACATGCTTCAATATGCCCTGGTCTGGAGTAGCTCTGTTGCACTGAGTTTGTAGCTTGGTGTTGTGGTCATCTTGCTTCCTGTACTGATGTATTAGTTCGAGTTGTATTTACACCACTTTCTGTTGCACTGATTCTTGATATTTGTATCACTTGAGACTTGATGTTGACATGTGCACTTGGGTTTGTAGTTGATCTTCATGTGTTGGTTACTGCTGCATACATGAGTTGTGTACACTCTTTGTTCTTGCATCTTCACCTGGTTGTTCCCTGTACTTGTGTTTCTGGTCTGTATCATGATTGAACATAGCATTCATATTGTTGTTGGTGTTGCAATTTCCTTTCTTGGAATTCAGCAGTTTGAATTTGTGTTGTTTTCCATTGTACATGCTTCATGTAACTGTTGGTCTGACATGAACTTGATACTATGGTATTTGCTGTTATATCACTTCGAATTCCATATTTTGTGCTCGACCTTGCATATGTACCACTGATCATACTTGTGCATTTTTACCTGCTGATTTGCAGTCATGTACACTGCTGTGTTCATTTCTCTGCATGTCTTTGTGTTCTGGTCATTGCTTGAGTTGTTGCTGTACTTCATGTTGCATTCATCCCTGTTGCACTCTTTTGATGATTCATTGGTGAATATGTTGCATTGAACTCAACATTGTTGTTTACTAGCTTTGATGCATTTGCATGCTGCCATACTTGTTCACTCGTATCATGCTTGGCTGTTTGCATTCGCAGTTGTATTTGCTCAGCACTGTGTCTTGTTCACCATGTTGTTTAATGAAGAGGTTGAACCTGTTAGTCGAGCTTGCATACTTCATGTAGCCTTGTGTTGAACCCAGTTTTAAAACTCGGGTTTGACCTTGTGCTCAATTCGAAATTTTCAATGTTATTGCACGTGAGTTGAACCCGGCTTTTCATTTGGGTTTGACCTGTGCTCACCTGTCCCTGTAAATCGATCAAGTGTATATATCGGTGTGCACGGCCTTGTGGCATATACAGTAATACACTGTGTATGTCACAAGTTGTTCGTGTATGATGAATTCAAATTTAAGTTATGACGAACAACCCAAATAACTGAGGCAAATCATATTTTCAAAATTATCTTTTATTTTTGAATTGCAAAAATATTTCTTTTTCAATTTTACTGCGTTAGTGTATATTTTTGCAGATTGCTCAGATGCTGGATTCAAACTGGAATGAAGATGAAGATAAAAATACGAGTGTGAGTGATATTTAGTGAGGTGAATATGTAAAATAGTGATATAATTAGAAATTGTAATTGAAAATGTATAGTGAATAGTGAGAGCTTGAATTTGTATACTATTCAAAATTGTAATAAATATTTGTTTGAATAAAATATTCGTTTGAATTCAAATTCTGTGTTATTTATTTTATTCGGCAAATATTTATTTAATCTGTGAAAAATAAAATAGTATATTATCAAATACATTTAAACGAATGTATATATGTTTATTATCATCAAACAAAAATCATATAAGCGCATATTCAACATTAATTAGATTAATTAATTTAGATAATCAATTATACATTTTTTTTGTAAATAGCTAAATGAAAGTAATTAAGGATTAATCACTTATTGTAATTTATTTTGGATATTTTGATTTATTAAAGTTAATTTAATTATATAATTGGCTCAAAAGTTAATTGAATTAATATGATTGATTAAGAATAATTTAATTAATTAAAGTGTTTGATAAATTAATTTATATCAAATGATTTGGAATTAATAAATCAGAATTGGATAATAAATTCATAAGTAATTAATTTAATTGGAGATAAATTGAATTAATTAGGATTAAACAATTAACTAATGCTGCTTATAAATGATTATTAAATGCTTGACCTTATGTAACGACCCGTAAATTTCGACAATTAAATTTTTAATTAAAAAGGATTTTGAAATTTAAATCTTGTAGATAAGGGAAATATGTATATAAAAGAGATAAATTAATACTAGATGAACGCTAAATGAAAATTTATAGCAATGGTAATTAAAAATCTTATTATTGTTAAATTTAATAGAAATCTAATGATTGAGATAATGTAAGATTTATACTCTTGGGTAAGTTCGATAAATATAGGAGATTTAAATTTATAATTAATAATGAATTGTAGAAACGGTTATTTAACTTAATTGTTGAAAAGTTAGGTGAAATATCAATAAAGGAATAGTGTAATTTGTTACACTTGAATAAAGTATAAATTTAAGAATTTATGACAAGAATTTAAATTTCCTATGGGTTTATATATATTGGTAAAATTGTAACTATATGTGAATTTAGGTAGTAAAATAAAAGGCGGTGATGGATAACCAATATAATGCAATACAAAGGTGATTGAAACGACTGTTGGGTTTTAATGGAGTGAAAATCATTATAATCTCATAATTTAATACGATTGTTTAATTAATACTAAAAGAATAAAAATTTGAAATAGTATTAATGTAATAATAACTATAATAGATTGCAATTGTATAATGGGAGTAAATTGTTAATAAATGGATGTAAATATTAACTAATTGATGGAAATAAAGTATAAATGAATGTTTGGATAAGATCATAAGTAAATGCAATTCGGTAATATGTAGTGAATATAAAGTTCATTCATTTGTGGAGAAAGTTTTAATTAAGGAAAACGTTACTTTAGTAGTTATTAATATAGCAACGGAAGAGTGAATATAAGTTATAGTAACGTAAAACGTATTGTAAGGTAATAATTAGGTGTAGACTTATAAAATAGATTTATGACAATAAATTTTGTAAGTTATTTATTCTATTAGTTTGTTAAGTTTTATTTTGATCAATTTCAATTAATGCACTAAATTATTGCAGTTAGTGTGGATTATATATGGGTAAGTAAAGAATGTGAATCCAATAAGATTGTAACCTAGGAAATTTCCATTTATAATATGATGATTAAGGTGATATAAAGAATGAAACCAAAATGGAATGAATTAATTGAGGTTTTAAGTTTTATTTAGGAGTAAAGGTTAACAAAATTTCAATTTAAATTGAATACAGTAATTTATGCAAACAAAAGATGAACATTGGGAAATATTACTGTAGTGATATATAAAAGAAACGTTAACTATGTAGTTGGGAAATAATTGATTTATTTTTGAGTTGAAATCCAATAAAGTCAAATTTATTAGGATTTATTGCAATTTATGGGATTAATTGCAGTAACCTTTGAAGATTTATTTACTAAAATAATTGACAATGGAATTTATATGTAAATTTGCTTTTAGTTAATTTAAAATATCCAAAGGGCTAGAAATGACACAAATCTACTAGTTTAGAAATATAAAATAAAAGGTGGTAAGTAATTTTTAAATATTTAGATAGTAGGAAGATATAGATTTAGATGGAATTTATTATTTAATTTTTTTTATAAGTTGAGATCTAAGTTTAGAATTGAGATTTTTAATGTATAGACATTGAGCCAATGTTAATTTCATTAAATTGACATCAATAAGTTTGAATAATAGAAGGAAGTGAATTTAATAGATTTAATCGAATTTATAATATTGAATTCAATGAAATTGAAATTTTACGCTGAAATTGAAATTTGAATCAGCATTTAAGAAACACATAGATTTGTTTAAATTTGGATATATGACTAAGAATTATTAAGTGATAAACTTTTCAATTCTAAAATTGGAATATGGAAATTTGGATTTATTTACTAATTCCTATTTTATTTAATGAATATAAAAATAGCCATTTTGGCCACGGACTCGGATTTCGATGAAACCAGTTTCATCGGATCCGTATCGGTGAATTATTATTGGGTTTCAAGTCTCGTATCGATCGGACCTGTCGTTTGATCGTACGGGCGTGAAACGCCTTGAAATCGATTTAATTAGAAATCAATTTGAAATCAATTTGGAAATTTTGTTTTCAGCATAACTTCTTCATACGATCAAATTTGAACGTGAAACTTTTTCCATCGCGTTCAGAATATTTTAAATTACCTATTTGAATATATAGATTTACGAAATTTCGTTCCGGAGACATAGCGGGCTTTTTGGGCCATAGTTTATTCCGCATGTTCACTCTACGGTCTATCTACTCTATCTCTAACCCCTCTATATAAACCTAGCTACAAGCCCTAGCCTCCACCTAATTTCATTTCATCTGCGTGTATACTTCCTTCAAGCTCCTCTTCTTCTTCAATGGGTGCAAACCCTAGATCCAATCAATTCAAAATTTCAAAGAAAACTCAAACTCTCCAGAAAAATTCCAAATTAATATATGTTGAAGATTTTGGCAAGCACAACTCAGATCTGCGGTCCGTTTTTCGATTCGAGTCTCTGTGTGTCCGGATCTGAGCAAATCAGTTACGGTCGTTCATCAGCGTCGCATCAAAGATCGTCTGATCGCAATTTCCTTTTTGGGTATTGTAGAGGAGGCCGAGGGGATCACATCCATATAGCTTTCATGGCAAGTTAACGGTCGGATCAACGAGAAAATTCGAATTAAGGTTCGGCCCTAGGCTTAAAACGTGGCGGCCGGAGGGACTTCGCGCGACCGGACGTGGCAGGCGCGTGCGGCCGGAGCAGAGAGGCGCTGGTGGTAAGTGGCGTGGTTGATGGAGGCTTGGGGAGTCGTGCGTTCGATGGTCAACGTGGAGAGGAGCTGGGTTTTTCGGTCGCGTCTCTGTTTCATACGCGTGCTCCAGGTCGGTAGAGATGATGACGTGGCTAGTTGGTGAATATGTTCTCATTCTTTTTTAATTTAAATTTGATTTCATATCGCATTTATCGACATAACTTTTGCATACGATATCCGATTTACGTGCGGTTTCTTTTATTAGGATCGTATTGAAATTTCGGATCTGATGACGCTGGTTCGGACAGATTTGGAGACCGTCGAATTTTTGGGTTTAAATCGGATTTAAATTCGATTTAAATTCAAAAGGTGAGTGTTTTAACCCACTCACAACTTCTAAAAGTTTTTATGTTTGTTAAATTTATTTTGGATATGAGTAGAAATTTATTTATGATTGTTTGGCATGTTTTACTCAGCGTATCTGTTAATTCGCATTTATTTAAAATTAACTGTTAATTTAATTTATTTATTGCATATTAATTGACAGTTAGAATTTATTTATTCGCATATAAAATGCTAGAAAACAGTTATAAAATTTACTACTGAATATAAACTGTTAATTTAATAGTTATTAAATTTATTCGAATATAACTGCCAGTTATTACCTGCTATATATTATCAGATATATATTGATATTGTTTATTATTGGATGATGATGGTGATTTGGATGATGGATGATATTAATGAATGGATGTTTTATTTTATACTGCAAGTTATCGTGCATATTTCATTCATTCGGGATTGCGGTTTGAAATGATATACAACCGCAAATTTTATTTTTAAATTGCGGATTGAAATGATAAATATCCGTATCACTTGACCATAGGATAGAAAATTATATACAGGCACCGTGGTCTATATATAAAATTATTTTAAAGTGATTTATATGTTTTGAATGGGATACGGGTTATAAAAATTTATTTTGATATTTTATAAAATATTATTCTTCGATATATATACACATATGAAGTTAAAATTTTAAATTTAAGTTGTGTATAAACATGTTGAATAAAATGATAAAAATTTGAGAAAATGGAATTTGGTAAATTTATCTTATATGTTTAAGTTTGGAAATTTTAAGGTATGATATTTATAAATGGATTTTCCAAGATTTACTTAAATGGAATATTTTAGTATAAATTAAATTGAAGAAAATAGTTAATTTCTAAAAATTGGAGTTTTATTTATAGATTTTATGTAAATATTCAAAACTAAATAATAGAACATTTAATTTGTTGAAAGAATAAATTCCAACTTTAGTTTTGAAATATTAATACTCCAAATGGATATATATATAAATAGAAATTGAAGTGGTTTTGGAACTTGAAAGTGATATTTAATTTTGGTTTAGACTTTATATAAAGAATTTATTTGTAAAGCCATGGAAATTATTTTCTTTACAAAGTAACCTTAAAACTAAACCATTTACTTCATATACCGTTGAGTATCCAAACCATTCAAGTTTTAGAAGTATGGTTTTAAATGTATGAATTCCGAAATATTATGTTTTGAAAATAAAATTCAAATGCTTGATTTCCAGATATTTATATTTTAAACCAGTATGATTTTGGAAAAAGAGTTATATTTGAGATAAAATGATATCATATTATTTTGGGTTTTTAAAATTGATATCGAATTCATAGTTTGAAATGGAAAATTTATTCTGGTTTTTTTTAAAGTATAAACTATTTTTAAATGACCGCGGTGTTATAATAACGATGGGTTGGCAAAGAGACCGGGATCGGATATGGACATACTCTCTGTTGATACCGAAAACCACTTTGACTAACCATGTACGCGGTGGGGATTCCAGAATGAAGTTGGATGGTGGCGACGTTTCCTGTAAGGTAAATACGTGGACCCAACTCCCGTGAGTTGGCATAAGGTGGCTAAAACATGAGCGATCGACGGGTTAATGAGGTCATTCCTCTGATCGGTCACTCATCTTCGATATTATACCTTGACTTTGGATTGATTCAGTGGCCACTTCTATATTTTGATTTTGGGGGAGTTTGTTCGAGGTGGGCGGTAGCTGCGGCTACGCGTTACCATCGACCCGGAAGCGTAATTGGTATATCTACCCTGGCATTGCCTAGTTGTGCCGTGTCACCTACCCTAACGCGCCTTATACGATTTTAGCTTTGTACCATACCAATGGAGTGCCCTCTGACGACGCCCAGTACAGGGGAGATTACGGTACTGTATAGACTATGGGAATATATTCTGTGTTAAGGGCTATATGGGTAACCCCTTAACGCTATTTAAAAGTAAGTTTATTTTATAATTAGACACTATTATAATAGCGCAATATACTACATAGTAAATAGTTTAACGGATCCTTAGGAGATGTAAATCCCGAGCATCTCTTGAGTTACTGTACTCATATTTAATTCTGTTAATTTAACTCACATACGATCTTTTAGTTCTGACTGGAGTGTTTTTGTCATTTCAAATTCCCTCGGGTCAGTCCGAGCGTTTCAGGATTTGAAGATTTAGTTCTGGAGGACGGAGACGAAGAATTCCTATTATTATTTATATTATTGCACCACACTCATACTGTTCCGCTGCATTGATTGTATTGGTATGTGAACTTTGATATTTATTGTATAAAGAAGAATCAAGTGTTTTGTAAACCATTTATGAACTATATATTTATTATTATATTTTATCCTTCCGCTGTGAGATTCTATTTAGTTTTTATTTCTTCTCTGTTTTCTTATTTACCCCATAACAATCCGCCCTTCCGTATGGTTTGAATTAGCACATGTGTCGGTTTAAAGTGTGCGAAAAGGCGGGACGTTACAGTTGGTATCAGAGCCAGGTTTAGCGATAAACCTTAGCTTTGTGGGGTTTGACTCTTTGTTAATAGGGTAGTAATACCATATGGGAGTCGCTGAGTGTATATATATGAGAGCGTATTTGTTAGTGTTATAAAAATATTTTGATATTTTGTTAATCTGTTCCGTTTTGTATTTAAAAATTCTGGTTGATGCATGGGACGCTATGTCATCGATAGGGATTTCTAAACACTTAATAGGACAGACCGACATAATATTTGTTTTAATATAGGTGAATGAAATAACTTTGCCTATTATATTTTCTATATATAAAAATATTTTATAAAGATATATATATTTGGTTGCTATAGAATGGGTGTTAGGTAATAAAAATATTTATAATAATTGAAGCTAAGTTGAAATTAAAATAAATCAAATTGGAGATTTTAGAAATTAAATCTGGGATTTTGAAAATCCGCTTTCAAAGGATTTATGAAATATAATGATTTGGTTTATAAGTATTCTCTTATATAAATATTTAGTATAATATGGAAGAATTGTTTTAAAGAAGATTTTAGAGAAAATAAATTTTATACTTTCCTCTCTGCCACTGGAAAATAATTTCGGTGATGGCGGCCGCATCATCGACTTTCATTTTCGAGTTTCGAAGGGGAAAGGCCACTGTAGTAAATTCTACTGCAGATTTATTTTGAAATTATCTAAAATTTTAATTGTTTTAAATATAATTCGAGCTATGTAAGTTGTAAGAAATTATTTATCTATTATTTTAAAATAATTTGAAAATTTATCCGGAATTTAATTCTTAAATTTCCATTAATTAATGGTATAGATTATTTTAGTGAAATAAAAAGTAAGAAATTAAGAAATTGAAACCTCTAATTTAAATAAGAGAACTATTGCCAAGTTATAAAGAGAAATTTAAATACATATGAGACAAAGAGTAATATTTATTAACATTAAATTTAATTTAAGGAAGAGATAAAACTTGTATACGTTCTTTTGCTTTTTCTTTAACATAAATAACTTACCAAATATGAAAGGTCGAAATGTTAGAAAAGAGATTGGAATAGAATATTATACAAGTAGAAATCTTGGAAATAATGAAGTATTAAATGAATTTCTATTATAAATAAGAATTTAATGGTATAAAACTTAAGTATAATTGAAATTTTACTAAAATTAAAGGTAAGTATTCTAAATAGGTGATTTTAAGCTTAAGTAAATAAAATGAAATTCTTTAATAAATAAAGATGGATGTGTAGGGTTATAAACTTAAGCATGATATAAATGCTACTAGTTTAATATTATGGAAAGTAGGTAATATAAATAAATGCCTGTAAACCCTAAGTAATAAATTAATAAAATCCTTTATTTATAAGAATGGAGTTTATAAGGTTAAGAATTTAAATGTAATAAAAAAGGTTGCTATAATTAAATTTATTATAAATGTAAGCAAAGAATAAATGATTTAAATTTGAGAAGTGTATTAAATATAATACAAACAAAAGAAACTTACATGACCTAAATAAATGGATAATTGGAAGTAATAAGTGAAAATAAATGAAACAAAACATTTAATGAGTAAATAAAATTAAAAGTTGTTAGAAATAAATGTAAATTATAAAAGGATATTTATGTGGTATGAAAAATGAAAATAAAAGATGAACTGTTATATGAATGAAAAAGATCAAACAGCTAATGTATGAAAAAAAAAATTATAATGAATTAATTGATTTGTTGGTCGAATTGTTATTTTTTGATTTATGGTTGGTCGGGTAAGGAAATTTGAAGTAGTCGGATGAATAAATAATCTATTCAATCTCATCTAAGACTGTTGAGTAAATGATGCACTGGATAGCTATTTTTCATCCCATACCATTTCAAGTTTGAACCCGAACAACTATTTGTTTGCTTGATTATATGGTTGTTTTATATTTGTTGTGTATGCTGTTTGTTGTAATGGAGGGTTGTTGGATTGATTTGTTGTAGTGATTGAAACCACTTAGAGATTATTTGAAAATGCTTTCCAAACTTTATTTATCTAAGTATAAAAAGATATAATAATTGTAAAACAGGTATTTTTCATTAAGGGAATAAATTTAGTAAACTGTGGTTTATTAAGTTAATATTTGAAATAAGACGTACTGTTTCAAATTCTTCCTTCTCCCTTCTTTTTCCTTTTCGGGGACGAAAAGTTTTGAGTGGGGGGAGTGTAACGACCCGTAAATTTCGAAAATTAAATTTTTAATGAAAAAGGATTTTGAAATTTAAATCTTATAGATAAGGGAAATATGTATATAAAAGAGATAAATTAATACTAGATGAACGCTAAATGAAAATTTATAGCAATGGTAATTAAAAATCTTATTATTGTTAAATTTAATAGAAATCTAATGATTGAGATAATGTGAGATTTATACTCCTGGGTAAGTTGGATAAATATAGGAGATTTAAATTTATAATTAATAATGAATTGTAGAAACGGTTATTTAACTTAATTGTTGAAAAGTTAGGTGAAATATCAATAAAGGAATAGTGTAATTTGTTACACTTGAATAAAGTATAAATTTAAGAATTTATGACAAGAATTTAAATTTCCTATGGGTTTATATATATTGGTAAAATTGTAACTATATGTGAATTTAGGTAGTAAAATAAAAGGCGGTGATGGATAACCAATATAATGCAATACAAAGGTGATTGAAACGACTGTTGGGTTTTAATGGAGTGAAAATCATTATAATCTCATAATTTAATACGATTGTTTAATTAATACTAAAAGAATAAAAATTTGAAATAGTATTAATGTAATAATAACTATAATAGATTGCAATTGTATAATGGGAGTAAATTGTTAATAAATGGATGTAAATATTAACTAATTGATGGAAATAAAGTATAAATGAATGTTTGGATAAGATCATAAGTAAATGCAATTCGGTAATATGTAGTGAATATAAAGTTCATTCATTTGTGGAGAAAGTTTTAATTAAGGAAAACGTTACTTTAGTAGTTATTAATATAGCAACGGAAGAATGAATATAAGTTATAGTAACGTAAAACGTATTGTAAGGTAATAATTAGGTGTAGACTTATAAAATAGATTTATGACAATAAATTTTGTAAGTTATTTATTCTATTAGTCTGTTAAGTTTTATTTTGATCAATTTCAATTAATGCACTAAATTATTGCAGTTAGTGTGGATTATATATGGGTAAGTAAAGAATGTGAATCCAATAAGATTGTAACCTAGGAAATTTCCATTTATAATATGATGATTAAGGTGATATAAAGAATGAAACCAAAATGGAATGAATTAATTGAGGTTTTAAGTTTTATTTAGGAGTAAAGGTTAACAAAATTTCAATTTAAATTGAATACAGTAATTTATGCAAACAAAAGATGAACATTGGGAAATATTACTGTAGTGATATATAAAAGAAACGTTAACTATGTAGTTGGGAAATAATTGTTTTATTTTTGAGTTGAAATCCAATAAAGTCAAATTTATTAGGATTTATTGCAATTTATGGGATTAATTGCAGTAACCTTTGAAGATTTATTTACTAAAATAATTGACAATGGAATTTATATGTAAATTTGCTTTTAGTTAATTTAAAATATCCAAAGGGCTAGAAATGACACAAATCTACTAGTTTAGAAATATAAAATAAAAGGTGGTAAGTAATTTTTAAATATTTAGATAGTAGGAAGATATAGATTTAGATGGAATTTATTATTTAATTTTTTTTATAAGTTGAGATCTAAGTTTAGAATTGAGATTTTTAATGTATAGACATTGAGCCAATGTTAATTTCATTAAATTGACATCAATAAGTTTGAATAATAGAAGGAAGTGAATTTAATAGATTTAATCGAATTTATAATATTGAATTCAATGAAATTGAAATTTTACGCTGAAATTGAAATTTGAATCAGCATTTAAGAAACACATAGATTTGTTTAAATTTGGATATATGACTAAGAATTATTAAGTGATAAACTTTTCAATTCTAAAATTGGAATATGGAAATTTGGATTTATTTACTAATTCCTATTTTATTTAATGAATATAAAAATAGCCATTTTGGCCACGGACTCGGATTTCGATGAAACCAGTTTCATCGGATCCGTATCGGTGAATTATTATTGGGTTTCAAGTCTCGTATCGATCGGACCTGTCGTTTGATCGTACGGGCGTGAAACGCCTTGAAATCGATTTAATTAGAAATCAATTTGAAATCAATTTGGAAATTTTGTTTTCAGCATAACTTCTTCATACGATCAAATTTGAACGTGAAACTTTTTCCATCGCGTTCAGAATATTTTAAATTACCTATTTGAATATATAGATTTACGAAATTTCGTTCCGGAGACATAGCGGGCTTTTTGGGCCATAGTTTATTCCGCATGTTCACTCTACGGTCTATCTACTCTATCTCTAACCCCTTTATATAAACCTAGCTACAAGCCCTAGCCTCCACCTAATTTCATTTCATCTGCGTGTATACTTCCTTCAAGCTCCTCTTCTTCTTCAATGGGTGCAAACCCTAGATCCAATCAATTCAAAATTTCAAAGAAAACTCAAACTCTCCAGAAAAATTCCAAATTAATATATGTTGAAGATTTTGGCAAGCACAACTCAGATATGCGGTCCGTTTTTCGATTCGAGTTTCTGTGTGTCCGGATCTGAGCAAATCAGTTACGGTCGTTCATCAGCGTCGCATCAAAGATCGTCTGATCGCAATTTCCTTTTTGGGTATTGTAGAGGAGGCCGAGGGGATCACATCCGTATAGCTTTCATGGCAAGTTAACGGTCGGATCAACGAGAAAATTCGAATTAAGGTTCGGCCCTAGGCTTAAAACGTGGCGGCCGGAGGGACTTCGCGCGACCGGACGTGGCAGGCGCGTGCGGCCGGAGCAGAGAGGCGCTGGTGGTAAGTGGCGTGGTTGATGGAGGCTTGGGGAGTCGTGCGTTCGATGGTCAACGTGGAGAGGAGCTGGGTTTTTCGGTCGCGTCTCTGTTTCATACGCGTGCTCCAGGTCGGTAGAGATGATGACGTGGCTAGTTGGTGAATATGTTCTCATTCTTGTTTAATTTAAATTTGATTTCATATCGCATTTATCGACATAACTTTTGCATATGATATCCGATTTACGCGCGGTTTCTTTTATTAGGATCGTATTGAAATTTCGGATTTGTTGACGATGGTTCGGACAGATTTGGAGACCGTCGAATTTTTGGGTTTAAATCGGATGTAAATTCAATTTAAATTCAAAAGGTGAGTGTTTTAACCCACTCACAACTTCTAAAAGTTTTTATGTTTGTTAAATTTATTTTGGATATGAGTAGAAATTTATTTATGATTGTTTGGCATGTTTTACTCAGCATATCTGTTAATTCGCATTTATTTAAAATTAACTGTTAATTTAATTTATTTATTGCATATTAATTGACAGTTAGAATTTATTTATTTGCATATAAACTGCTAGAAAACAGTTATAAAATTTACTACTGAATATAAACTGTTAATTTAATAGTTATTAAATTTATTCGAATATAACTGCCAGTTATTACCTGTTATATATTATCAGATATATGTTGATATTGTTTATTATTGGATGATGATGGTGATTTGGATGATGGATGATATTGATGAATGGATGTTTTATTTTATACTGCAAGTTATCATGCATATTTCATTCATTCGGGATTGCGGTTTGAAATGATATACAACCGCAAATTTTATTTTTAAATTGCAGATTGAAATGATAAATATCCGTATCACTTGACCATAGGATAGAAAATTATATACAGGCACCTTGGTCTATATATAAAATTATTTTAAAGTGATTTCTATGTTTTGAATGGGATACGGGTTATAAAAATTTATTTTGATATTTTATAAAATATTATTCTTTGATATATACACACATATGAAGTTAAAATTTTAAATTTAAGTTGTGTATAAACCTGTTGAATAAAATGATAAAAATTTGAGAAAATGGAATTTGGTAAATTTATCTTATATGTTTAAGTTTGGAAATTTTGAGGTATGATATTTATAAATGGATTTTCCAAGATTTACTTAAATGGAATATTTTAGTGTAAATTAAATTGAAGAAAATAGTTAATTTCTAGAAATTGGAGTTTTATTTATAGATTTTATGTAAATATTCAAAACTAAATAATAGAACATTTAATTTGTTGAAAGAATAAATTCCAACTTTAGTTTTGAAATATTAATACTCCAAATGGATATATATATATATATATATATATATATATATATATATATATATATATATATATAAATAGAAATTGAAGTGGTTTTGGAACTTGAAAGTGATATTTAATTTTGGTTTAGACTTTATATAAAGAATATATTTGTAAAGCCATAGAAATTATTTTCTTCACAAAGTAACCTTAAAACTAAACCATTTAATTCATATACCGTTGAGTATCCAAACCATTCAAGTTTTAGAAGTATGGTTTTAAAAGTATGAATTTCGAAATATTATGTTTTGAAAATAAAATTCAAATGCTTGATTTCCAGATATTTATATTTTAAACCAGTATGATTTTGGAAAAAGAGTTATATTCGAGATAAAATGATATCATATTATTTTGGGTTTTTAAAATTGATATCGAATTCATAGTTTGAAATGGAAAATTTATTCTGGTTTTTTTTTAAAGTATAAACTATTTTTAAATGACCGCGGTGTTATAATAACGATGGGTTGGCAAAGAGACCGGGATCGGATATGGATATACTCTCTGTCGATATCGAAAATCACTTTGACTACTGGTGTACACGGTGGAGATTCCAGAATGAAGTAGGATGGTGGCGACGTTTCCTGTAAGGTAAATACGTGGACCCAACTCCCGTGAGTTGGCATAAGGTGGCTAAAACAGAAGCGATCGACGGGTTAATGAGGTCATTCCTCTGATCGGACACTCCTCTTCGATATTATACCTTGACTTTGGATTGATTCAGTGGCCACTTCTATATTTTGATTTTGAAGGAGTTTGTTCGAGGTGGGCGGTAGCTGTGGCTACGCGTTACCATCGACCCGAAAGCGTAATTGGTATATCTACCCTGGCATTGCCTAGTTCTGCCGTGTCACCTACCCTAGCGCGCCTTATACGATTTTAGCTTTGTACCATACCTATGGAGTGCCCTCTGACGACGCCCAGTACGGGGGAGATTACGGTACTGTATAGACTATGGGAATATATTCTGTGTTAAGGGCTATATGGGTAACCCCTTAACGCTATTTAAAAGTAAGTTTATTTTATAATTAGACACTATTATAATAGCGCAATATACTACATAGTAAATAGTTTAACGGATCCTTAGGAGATGTAAATCCCGAGCATCTCTTGAGTTACTGTACTCATATTTAATTCTGTTAATTTAACTCACATAAGATCTTTTAGTTCTGACTCGAGTGTTTTTGTCTTTTCAAATTCGCTCGGGTCAGTCCGAGCGTTTCAGGATTTGAAGATTTAGTTCTGGAGGACGGAGATGAAGAATTCATATTATTATTTATATTATTGCACCACACTCATACTGTTCCGCTGCATTGATTGTATTGGTATGTGAACTCTGATATTTATTGTATAAAGAAGAATCAAGTGTTTTGTAAACCATTTATGAACTATATATTTATTATTATATTTTATCCTTCCGCTGTGAGATTCTATTTAGTTTTTATTTCTTCTCTGTTTTCTTATTTACCCCATAACAATCCGCCCTTCCGTATGGTTTGAATTGGCACGTGTGTCGGTTTAAAGTGTGCTAAATGGCGGGACGTTACACCTTACTTATGAATGATTGTACTGTATGAGATGCCTTGAATTGATTGTCCTATCTGATTTGTGATATTTTGTTCTGTAGATTGAACTGGGTATGATTTATTCATTTATTTACGTTTGTATACTATCTGCGAATCTGTGAATGAGTGATAAGCGTTATAATTATATCGCTTATCAACTATATTTCTATGTTTTAATCTGTGATGAATGATGTTGCACTATTGTGTTAAAACCCTGGACTACACATACACACGCGAATATGGATTTCACGAGGAAATCGGTTAAGTCACAGATTTTTATCAATCTTAAAGATTTAATTCTTGAGTCCAAAATAGTTTTGGGATTGTAATTGAGAACTTTTGAAATAAGTTTCAAAAATAAAAGTTATTTTCAATAACTTAATAACACTTGAAATTTAAATAATTTGATTTAAATTAGAATTCAATGATTGGAGTTGAATTCAATGACTTGGTCAAAATATTATACAAGTTATAAAAGTGTTATATGAGTTTTTAACCATTTAAAGGTATGATCTTGGAAATTTAAATTTACATCTAAGTTTTATACTTGAATAGATTTAACTTGTGTAAATTGTAACAGTGTTTTCCAAAACAAGTATTTGTTTCAAGCAATAATAACTTTCATTAAAGGAAAAGGATTTCCAATTTGTGTTACAAGGATTTCAATTTAAAATTTAATTGTGTTGAAAGCTATGGATTAATCTTTGTGAAAGGTCGTTGAACTTTGTTTTGAAAACGAAGAATATTTTAAATGGTGTATCTTTAATACATAAAAGATCAGAATTGGAAATGGTTTTCCATGTTATGAATGAATCTTTGAAAACGTGTTTTGAAAGCTATAAGTTAGAATCTTTAATTTAAAGATTAAATGAGTTAATCCAATTGAAATGGAAGTTGATTTGGAAAATCTATGAATGGCTCTTTGTGAACTGAGTGAATTTTGAGAAATAAATCTTTTTATTTAAAAGATATGAAATGGTAATTTGTTTAACCATTTAAAGGAAAGGTTTTTAGGTAATAAGTTGTGACTTAATTGTAATCCCATATCCATATGTTTTAAATATTGCGCTCACTATTCGGTTTAGCCGGGAGAGGACCTTTGTGTCATATAACCCATTCTTAATATGTGATTCGACGTTAGGGATAACATTTAAAGACCGGCGGTGAAGACTGGGTATTTGTAAGAATGATAGGATAACCTATCGATTGTCTCTGCACCGGCTGATCCCCGGTATAGAGATTCCCTAAGTGATGGGAAGTCCGATCGGGATTGTGAATACCTGGATTGCAAGGGCTTCTTTGGAAGTGCCTTCGGTTCTGTTCGAACCCGGAACAAACTTGTATGGTTGTATGTATGACACTACACTTTGAGATATAAAGCAGATTTCTTTCAAATACATATCTGTTGGTGGCGGAGAATTTATTCTCTTAGCATTAACACCCTTCCCTGAGACGTACGAGCTCAGAGGTTATGTAGTTGAAGGTTATCGGTGATATATTCCCAATTTGGTAGTGTGGCATGCTGAGTTCTGTCATGTGTTGATGATCATTTGTTGATCATTTGTGATCAGAGCATGGATTTTGTATAAAGCGTAGCTTTGTGGACGAGACTGCATCAGGACCTCACACCCCGGAAATGGTCGAAACAGGAAAGATGCGGCAAGGTTATGAGGGTCGCACCCTTTAGGGTGTGTCATTCACTTCTGGTAAAGGGTGGTATCATGGTATGGAGCACAGATATTAACCTATGTGGTGGCTCCAATCTCATTTACTGTGTGGTTGTTGCTTAGAGGAGCCTCGGATAAAGGTCCCAAAGGACCGGGGAGTGGCATGCTCGAGTAGTAGTTACCTAGTTACAGAGGTAGCCTAGCCTTGTGTTGGCAGAGATCCGGTTAGGTTCTTGGGACGTCCCGCCAGAGGCGATCCCATGTGGCAGTAGGAAGTTCCTTAGCCTGACCATTTGTTGGAAATCCATTCATCCAATACGACACCCTGTACGGTTTTAGTTGTAGAACCTGCCATTCACTTACGGTGGTCACCACTATTTGGATGGTAGCTATAGTAGACATACGATAATGGTCGTATGCCGGCTAAGATTAATATTCTACTTTCGAAATGTTTTCTTCACTTTGCACATATAATAATAATATCAATAAATTTCCTCTTATCAAGCATGTGTGACCATCATAAGAAGAAATCTCGTCCAAGTCTGCGTTTGCATTGTGTGTGTGGCGGGAGGTCTTATGGTAGTTTCGTTTTCAAAAAGCATTGCGAATTTACTTTAAAATTCTCTTGTTGTTTGTTTTAAAGATAAATTGTTTTTGTTACTAACACCAGTCCCATGACTGACCCGGAGTTTATTGTTCCTTTCCTAAACTCTGGGTGCTCACTATTTTCCACACGAGCAGTCTAGAGTTGGGTTTTTCACAGAGTTAGGTTCAGTATATTGTATGGAGCTAGTTTCAGTCTTTGGATATGGACGAGACTTGCTTTTCCTAGTGTATAGTGATGTTGGTTCGAGCTGCTACTGGAGTTCTTCCTTGAAGACTATCTTGAGTTATTTGTTCCGCTGCTGGTGCTATCTATTTCCGATGCTATTTGCTTGTATCTCTGATGTATATTGATATCCATTGTATCATCTGTTGTATTAGGATGTTGTATCAGATGTTGTATATTGATATTCATTATTTTTCTTCCGCTATGTTGTTTACTTAATTGTGTTATAAGCTCCGGCGAATCGGATTTGAATGGTCGAATCTGCGGCATTAGAGTACGATGTGAAGTACGGATGTCGATTTTCGAACGCGAAAAATTCGCATTCGTTACATTTGGTATCAGAGCTAAGGTTGAACTTTAGCTCAGGAGTATAACACGTTAAGTAGTTCATTAGAGATAGGGTGAAGTATACCCTAGAATGAGTAATCCCCAAGATATCCGTTTGAATGCCTCAGTAAATTCTCTTACTATCTACTGATAGTGAGTATGAGTGCAAGAAAAGAACGAGATAGGGGACAGGGGAATAGGACTATAAATGGTCAATACCTTGTAACAGCGGAAACGATCTTTTTCTATAAATTTCCATTGATTCATTTATAAATTCTTTTGGTTGCTTCATGACAGCTCCAGGAAGATGTTTCAGTGCGGTGATGCCTTACGAGCCGTTGTAGAAAATTCTTACTTCGTATCTTCATCGATTTCTTATCAGTTTTTGATTTGAACCTTAATGAATATGAATTGGAAATTTGAAACTGAAATTTAAATAAATTGAAAATTTTAAATAAATTGAGTTAACTTAATTAATAAAATATGAAGCTAAATTTGAATTGTATCGATAAAACGATTTCGTTGAAAACGAAATTTGAAATTCCGTTATAATTTCTGGGTTAGATCGAAGTCCGAAGGGGAACAAATTGGTATATATTTTGAGATATTCCGATTTAAGTTTGGAATCCATATCTAGTGTTTGGAAGCTGTGGAAAATAAAAATCCCTTTATCTATTGTTTGGGGTCCGATATATTCTACGGATGGTTAGTTATCCATTCGAACTAATCAATGCCTTGCATGTTTCGTAGATTTGGTGACCCGAGTATCCTATATAGTATTGAATGAGTTCGTTCTAATATTGTTGATATTCTGATTTGGTGAGCCAAATGCAGGATAGATATCCATTTTGACCTGGAAAGCTATGTCTCTGTCTTTGTGTATGTATCTTTGTTGTTTTCGTGCCTGCAAATTTCGAGGGCGAAATTCTTTTTAAGGGGGAAGTCTGTAACGACCCATAATTTTTGCTCAATTTAAATTGATAATTAAAATTAATTTTTGAATTAAAAATGGTCTTGAAATAAATATGAGAGTATAAACCTTTGACACAAGAAAGAAAATAAATTGATTTAAATTTTGAATTGATAGGAGTAAGATAAAAACAAAGATATTGATAAACGCAAGAAAATAAAAGTAAAATAAAATTTAAAGTTCATTAAATAATGAATTAGCAAATACATAAACATGAAACAAGATAAGGTAAGTAAACAAATAAGGTAAATTATAAATTATAAGTAAATACATTAGCTAAAATCTAGAAACATAAAAAAAAATAGAAATATATTCAGGTATGTACACTTGAACAAGTAATTTGACAAATTATATCAACATGTAACTAGAACTTCATTTACATTACAAGTAATAGAACAAAAATGTATAGTTAAGTGTGAATTAACTTGCAAAGTAAAACAAAAATATCCATGAAGCTTGCAAAAGAAGTTATACAAATGAAGTATGACATTAGAAAAAGAAATAAAGAAATAAAATACATAAAATATGAAATATAAAGCACGACAAAGGTAATTAATATGAGTACCTTTAGCACACCATATCAGCCACATCAAATATCTTACATAATCATATCAGCCGAAATATACAAATAAGTATAAGTATGTAGACATAAGGATAATTGAACTGTGCAAATAAGAGAGCAAAATATAATCAGCACTTGCTTATAATACAAGACAACAATTAATGCAATATCATATCAGCATACAAAAGATAAATATATATTTGCACATGGTAACTAATGCTAGCATATCAAAGCAAGATTTTCAGCCGAGTGAAATAGACAAAGCAAATATAAAATCACTTCATTTCTACTGGAAAAGAGAAAAAATCTAATCTGGTTAAAGAAGTAAAACTTGTACCAGAAGACACCTACTTTGTCAAACCTGTTTCCTTTATATTTACATCTGCTTTAACTCCAGTTTGTTCACAACTTAGTAAACTAAAAAAAAGGGAAAAGAGGGGCACCATTATGTTTACAAACCCAAACATCATTCAAGTTCAAAAGCCTGGGAAACAAACAAATACAATCATTTAATCTGAAACCTGGAAGCAAATAAACAAGCAAAGGCCAAATTCAAATTCCAGTTTTTTCAAAACTTATCAACATCCAGGCTTGCTTCTCTGTCTCAATTCCAGGCTCTGTTTTCATCAATATCAGGTGAGTAAACTTGACCTCTTCTATCTCTTGAATGTTTAAATTGTATTTGAAATATATGCCTGTGTAATCGTATGAATATACCTATATGTATGTGTGTGAAGTGATACGAGTACGTCTGTGTTTATCTATAAGCAACTCTCTATGTTCTACAAATTTAAACCCAATCCAACAAAATTTAACTGCTCTTCATACGATCGATATTAAAATAAGGTTATTGAAGATAAAATGATGACATTAATGCGAGCTTATTCTTAAAAAATAATTTCAAGCGAAAATATAAAATAAATTTTTGTGAGAAAGTGGAATTCACAGTAAGATCATAGTACATCAGGAAATTCAAACACCTTAACTTTAAAATATGATTATATAATCAAGTGTGTATCATGAATTTATGATTTTAGAAACAGTTATCATGATTTTAAGCGATTCGATGTTGAGAAATTTTGGAATGAACAAAAATTGTATTTTGGGTAAGTTCTAGCGATCAGCGTTGAATTGGAGCTCGTGCTTTGGACTGAAGGTGCCTTGGGGGTTGTCGAGGCTGGGAAAAATGATCAGTATTTTTTCTGATCGCCGAGGTGTTTGCGGTGAGGCGATCTAGGTTGTAAACCTAATTTTGGCTTAGCTTGTTAAATGGGTCGCTGCTTCTCCTTTGAAGCATCGAGCTTGAAGAAACTGTGGAGATAGCTTCGTGGATGAGTGGGAATGAAGTGGCCAGAGTCGTGGGTTTTCTGGCAAATGAGGCGAGGAGAACGAGGCAATTTTGTTGATGAAGTTGGGTTCCAGATCGACTCGAAATGCCAAATTTTGATTTCTCGTCAAATTTGATGACCTAGGGGGTAGAAATATTTGCGAGGTTGATCGACGACTTGGGGGCATCTTCGACAGGGTGGCAGCGACGCCCAGATCATCGTGCACGTGCACGCGATGGGTTCATGTATCTGAAAAACGATGTTGGTTTGGGAAGACAAAGTGTTCTCAGGGAATAGCTCGAGTAAACTTAGTGTTGGCTCGAGTGTATTATCGTGGGTACGCGAGTGATTAGAATGTTTCCAGGTTTTAAACTTTAACCAAAACTTAGTTTTGAAATAAAGAGTAGATTTGCTCGGGTCATGATTAGAGTGGGAATCAAGTAGGATCCGAAGCCCGTTTTTAAACAGTTCTACATAGTTATACAAAAGCAAGTTTAAACTTCAATTGGATTTAGTGATAATGTTTTGAAGGAGTTGATTTAAAGAAGTTATAACTGGTATAACTAAATTATATTAAAGTAAATGTTATTTTATTTTTTTTAAATTTAAAAGTACATGATTTAAATTCTAAAGATAAAATGTTTTATCTTTTAAAGATCTTAAGTAATTATGGTTTATAAATGTAAATAATTAATGGTTAGTTACTAATTACCTTATGAATTTGATTAAAGATAATTACTTAATTAAAGGTAATTAATTAATGATTAAAGATTAAGTAATCAAGTGATTAACGATAATTACTCAACGTCATTAATTGATTAATAAAAGTAATTAAGAATAATCACTTATGAAAATTAATTAAGGGTTAATTTATTCTAACTAATAATGATTAATCTAAGATAATTTCTTAAGGAAGTAATTAAAGAAATGTTATTTGTTAATGAAGATAATTAACTAGGGATTATTAAGTAATTAAATTAATGTGATTAATTTTGATAATTAATTAGATTAATTAATTTAGATAATCAATTATACATTTTTTTTTGTAAATAGCTAAATGAAAGTAATTAAGGATTAATCACTTATTGTAATTTATTTTGGATATTTTGATTTATTAAAGTTAATTTAATTATATAATTGGTTCAAAAGTTAATTTAATTAATATGATTGATTAAGAATAATTTAATTAATTAAACTATTTGATAAATTAATTTATATCAAATGATTTGGAATTAATAAATCAGAATTGGATAATAAATTCATAAGTAATTAATTTAATTGGAGATAAATTGAATTAATTAGGATTAAACAATTAATTAATCCTGCTTATAAATGATTATTAAATGCTTGACCTTACTTATGAATGATTGTATTGTATGAGATGCCTTGAATTGATTGTCCTATCTGATTTGTGATATTTCGTTCTGTAGATTGAACTGGGTATGGTTAATTCATTTTTTTACATTTGTATACTATCTGCGAATCTATGAATGAGTGATAAGCGTTATAATTATATCGCTTATCAACTATATTTCTGCGTTTTAATCTTTGATGATTGAAATGATGTTGCACTATTGTGTTAAAACCCTGGACTACACATACACACACGAATATGGATTTCATAAGGAAATCGGTTAAGTCACAGACTTTTATCAATCTTAAAGATTTAATTCTTGAGTCCAAAATAGTTTTGGGACTGTAATTGAGAACTTTTGAAATACGTTTCAAAAATAAAAGTTATTTTCAATAACTTAATAACACTTGAAATTTAAATAATTTGATTTAAATTAGAATTCAATGATTGGAATTGAATTCACTGACTTGGTCAAAATATTATACAAGTTATAAAAGTGTTATATGGGTTTTTATCCATTTAAAGGTATGATTTTGGAAATTTAAATTTACATCTAAGTTTTATACTTGAATAGATTTAACTTGTGTAAATTGTAAGCAGTGTTTTCCAAAACAAGTATTTGTTTCAAGCAATAATAGCTTTCAATTAAGGAAAAGGATTTCCAATTTGTGTTACAAGGATTTCAATATAAAATTTAATTATGTTGAAAGCTATGGATTAATATTTGAGAAAGGTCGTTGAAATTTGTTTTTAAAACGAAGAATATTTTAAATGGTGTATCTTTTATACATAAAAGATCTGAATTGGAAATGGTTTTCCAAGTTATGAATGAATCTTTGAAAACATGTTTTGAAAGCTATAAGTTGGAATCTTTAATTTAAAGATTAAATGAGTTAATCCAATTGAAATGGAAGTTGATTTGGAAAATCTATGAATGGCTCTTTGTGAACTGAGTGAATTTTGAGAAATAAATCTTTTTGTTTAAAAGATTTGAAATGGTAATTTGTTTAACCATTTAAAGGAAAGGTTTTTGGGTAATAAGTTGTGACTTAATTGAAATCTCATATCCATATGTTTTTAATATTGCGCTCACTATTCGGTTTAGCCGGGAGAGGACCTTTGTGTCATACAACCCATTCCGAATATGTGATTCGACGTTAGGGATAACATTTAACGACCGACGGTGAAGACCAGGTATTTGTAAGAACGATAGGATAACCTACCGATTGTCTTTGCACTGGCTGATCCCCGGTATAGAGATTCCCTAAGTGATGAGAATTCCGATCGGGATTGTGAATACCTGGATTACAAGGGCTTCTTTGGAAGTGCCTTCGGTTCTGTTCGAACTCGGAACAGACTTGTATGGTTGTATGTCTGACACTACACTTTGAGATATAAAGCGGATTTCTTTCAAATACATATCTGTTGGTGGCGGAGAATTTAAACTCTTTGCATTAACACATTTCTCTGAGACGTACGAGCTTAGAGGTTATGTAGTTGAAGGTTATCGGTGATATATTCCCAATTCGGTAGTGTGGCATGCTCAGTGCTGCCGTGTGTTGATGATCATTTGTGATCAGAGCATGGCTTTTGTATAAAGCGTAGCTTTGCGGACGAGATTGCATCAGGACCTCACACCCCGAAAATGGTCGAAACAGGAAAGATGCGGCAAGGTTATGACGGTCGTGCCCTTTAGGGCGTGTCATTCCCTTCTGGTAAAGGGTGGTATCATGGTATGGAGCCCAGATATTTACCTATGTGGTGGATCCAATCTCATTTAATGTGTGGTTGTTGCTTAGAGGCGCCTCGGATAAAGGTCCCAAAGGACCGGGGAGTGGCATGCTCGAGTAGTAGTTACCTAGTTACAGAGTTAACCCGGCCTTGTGTTGGTAGAGATCCGGATAGGTTCTCGAGACGTCCCGCCATAGGCGATCCCATATGGCAGTAGGAAGTTCCTTAGCCTGACCATTTTTTGGAAATCCATTCATTCAATACGACACCCTGTACGGTTTTAGTTGTAGAACCTGCCACTCACTTATTATGGTCACCACTGTTTGGATGGTAGCTATAGCAGACATACGATAATGGTCGTATGCCGGCTAAGATTAATATTCTACTTTCGAAATGTTTTCTGCACTTTGCACATATAATAATAATATCAAGAAATTTCCTCGTATCAAGCATGTTTGACTATCATAAGAAGAAATCTCCTCCAAGTCTGCGTTTGCATTGTGTGTATGGCGAGAGGTCTTATGGTAGTTTCATTTTCAAAAAGCATTGCGAATTTACTTTAAAATTCTCTTGTTGTTTGTTTTAAAGATAAACTGTTTTTGTTACTCACACCAGTCCCATGACTGACCCGGAGTTTATTGTTCCTTTCCTAAACTCTGGGTGCTCACTATTTTCCACACGAGCAGTCTAGAGTTGGGTTTTCAGAGAGTTAGGTTCAGTAGATTGTCTGGAGCTAGTTTCAGTCTTTGGATATGGATGAGACTTGCTTGTCCTAGTGTATAGTGATGTTGGTTCGAGCTGCCACTCGAGTTCTTCCTTGAAGACTATCTTGAGTTATTTGTTCCGCTGCTAGTGCTATCTATTTCCGCTGCTATTTGCATGTATCTCTGATGTAGTCTGATATCTATAGTAGCATCTTTTGTATCAGGATGTTGTATCAGATGTTGTATATTGATATTCATTATTTTTCTTCCGCTATGTTGTTTACTTAATTGTGTTATAAGCTTCGCCGAATCGGATTTGAACGGTCGAATTTGCGGCATTCGAGTACGATGTGAAGTATGGATGTCGATTTTCGAACGCGAAAAATTCGCATTCGTTACATAAATACATACTTGCAATTTATATATCCAATTATATTTAAAAAATTTAAAATTCACATTTGTTTATCAAAATAAATCTGCAGTAAACTACTACAGTGGCCTTCCCACTTCGGAGCTCGAAAATGAATATCGACGATGCATGCACTCATCACCGAAATTATTTTCCAGCGACAAAGAGGGAAGTACGTAATTGATTTTTTTCCAAAGTTCTTTTAAAACAATTTTTTTTTCAAATCATATTAAAATATTTATGTCAGAATATACTTCTAAATAATATTATTATATTCCAAAATCATTCAAAAGAAATTTTCAAAACCCCGGGACTTAGATTCTAAATTCCCAATTTTCATTTATTTTATTCAATCTATTTCAACTATTTTTTATAAATTTCATTACGTAACAACCAATATACTACAACCAAGTATATATCTTTTATAAAATTTATTTTATATATATAGAAAATATAATAGGAAAAATTATTTCATTCACCTACATTAAAAAACAAATATTACGTCCGTCTGTCCTATTAAGTGTTTAGAAATCCCTATTGATGTCATAGCGTCCCATACTCTAACCAGAATTTATAAATACAGAACGGAACAAATTAACACAATATTAAAACCCTTTTATAACACTAACAAATATGCTCTCTCATATATATACACTAGCGACTCATCATAGGGTATTACTACCCTATTCTCAAAGAGTCAAACCCCCCAAAGCTAAGGTCAATCGCTAAACCAAAGCTCTGATACCAGATGTAACGCCTGCCTTTTTGCATGCTTTAAATCGACGATAAACCATACACGTCAGACTTAAACCATACAAAAGGGCGGATTGTTATGGGGTAAATAAGAAAAAGAAGAGAAAGAAAAAAAAATAGAATCTTGTAGCGGAACGATAAAATATAATAATCAAATATACAGTTCATGAAGCTGTTTTACGAAAACATTTGATTATACTTATGCAATATATATCAGAGTTACACATACCAAAGAATAATACAATGCAGCGGAACATTTTGAATGTAGTGGAGTACTATAATAAATAATAGTAATACAAATCTTCGTCTTCGCCCTCCAGGATAAAATCTTCAAATCCTGAAACGCTCGGACAGACCCGAGCAAATTGAAAAGAACTCGAGTCAGAACTAAAAGATCTTATGTAAGTTAAATCAATGGTAAAATATGAGTGAAACGGTGTTAGAGATGTTTACGGGATTTGACATTTCCTATCCAGCGTCTAACGTGAGTGCAGTAACTTAAGAGATGCTCGAGATTCACATCTCCTAAGGATCCGTTAAACTATTTACTATGTAGTAATATTTTGCTATTATAATAATTTCTATGGTAAAATAAACATACTTTTAAATAGCGTTAACGAGTGACCCAATATTCCCCTTAACACGTAATAGTCCCAGTAGTCCATTCAATATCATCGTCCCTCCTGATCGGGAACCCACTAGAGGATACCACACGGGCTATGGGAGAAAACCAAACTCATACAAGGCACGCTATGGTAGGTGACACGGCACAACTGGGCAATGCCAGGGTAGATATACCAATTACGCTTCCGGATCGGTGGTAACGCGTAGCGCGCAGCTACCGCCCACCTTGAACAACATCCCCAAATCAAAGAAATCAAAAGTGGCCACCGAATCAATCCAAAAGTCAAAGTATAATATCGAAAGGATGTGTCCGATCAAAGGTGCTACCTCATTAACCCGTCAATCGCTCCTGTTTTAGCCACCTTATGCCAACTCACGGGAGTTGGGCCCACATATTTACCTCAAAGGAAATGCCGCCCCCATCCTACTTCATTCTAGAATCTCCACCGCGTACACGGTTGTTAAAGTGGATTTCGGAGTTGGCAGAGAGTATGACAACTTCCGATCCTGGTCTCTTCAATAACCAATCGTTATTGTAACACCGCGGTCTTTTCAAAATAGTTTATACTTTAAAACCATAATAATATATCCATTTCAAAAACATATAAACACGATATCATTTCTATTTTTAAACCCAATCAATATGATGTCATTTTATTTCAAATATATCATTTTTCAAGAAATCATAGCACTTCTAAATCTATATACCTTGAAATCTATAGCTTTGAAACATAACTTAATATACTTCAATGGTTTAAATACTAAATTACTTTATATAAATAAAATAGCTTCTTAAATTTTACAAATAAATTCCAAATACCGATTTGAACCTCCCAATAAACCATTTAAATTCATATATTCAAAGCTTTGAATATTCCACCATTTCAACTAACTCTTTGATAATTCTATATATATCAAATTCAATTACTGTTATTTAGATTTGAAATGTTTACTTAATAAATCAAATATCATTTAAGTAAAACCTTTAAACTTCAAATAATTGGATGTTCTTTAAATTTTTATTAAATTGATATATTCATTTAAATCAACTCGATATTTATTTAAATCACTTTAAACCAAATCAAGTTATAAAAATCATACCCTTTGAAAATCATAACTTTTATTTACATTTCACATCCATTTTATTCAAGTCAAATTCTTAAATCCTTCCATTCAAACCAAGTTCATATATTTATTTAAGTCATCAAAACTCTATATATACAATATCTTAAAAAGGTACTTAACCATATAATAATAAAACAATCAAACTCCGTCATTCAACTTATTTTTATTAACCAATTTATACATAGCTTAAATTCAAGAATTTAACTATATATATATATATAAAATAATATTTATATAATATCAAAAATTTATATTTATTAATCCGTATATTTCTTTCCAAAACCATAGAAATCATTTTCAAAATATTTTATATATATAGACCACGGTGTGTGTATATAATTTTCTATCCTATGGTCAGGTGATACGGATATTTAACATTTTAATCTGTAATTTCAAATAAAATTACGGTTATATATCATTTCAAACCGCAATCTCGAATGCAATAAAATGCATAAAATTTTCAGTTTATGATGATATAAATAAACATCCATTCATCCATCATAAAATCATATATTCATTTATCACAATCATTATCCAATTCAAACAATACATCAATATATAACAGGTAATAAATAACAGGCATTTACTGGCAGTTTATATGCAAAAATAAATTAAATAACAATTTAATTCAGTAAATTAAATAACAAGTTAATTAAATAAATTAAATTTAACTGGAATGATGATAAAATTATGCCAAACAGTCATAAATAAATTTCTACTCATATCATAAGTCAATTTAACAAACATAAAATATTTTAGAAGTTGTGAGTGGGTTAAAACACTCACCTTTTGAATTTAAAATGAATTCAAAACCAATTTAAACCGAAAAATTTGACAGTCTCAGAATTCATCCAAACCTATGCTAAAATGTATGGAATTTCAATACGATCCTATCAAAAAAACTGCGCGTGAATTGGTGTTCGTATGTGAAAGATATAGCGACAAATGTGCTTGAATTTCAATTTAAAAAAAAAAGAACACATTTATACCCATGCCACGTCATCACATCTTTCGCACTTGATACAGAACGCACGCACTAGGTTTCAGTTCAAACCAAAACGTCACCAAACGCACGCTGCCTCACGAAGCTTCGCCGCGCCTGGCCAAAGCGCGCGCCTCGACCTAGAGCTCGCCGATCAAACTCCATGGCTTTCGAACCCCCCCGTCGCCACGCGACCCAGTCGCATTCACCTACGCTCTACAGCAGCAGCTGATTCCTATTAACCCTAATCTAATTTTTCTGGCCGATCCAACCATCGATTCGACGAACGAATACCACTGATGCACTCCCCATCGTCCATTCTACAATACCCAGAAATGATTTTCCGATTAGACGAGGTTCGTCGTCGAGCAATGAACGGCTGAAACTTATTCGATTTTTACTGATCAGACGATGAACCAAAATGAAAGACGAATCATGGATCTGAGATGCTCTCGTCGAGAGCTTCAATGTATAATTTTTTCGAATTTTTTTGAGAAGTTTGAAATTTCATTTTGATTTTGAATTGCAGTTGGAATTAGGTGTTCGTCTGCCATTGAAATGAGGAGGTGAAAGAAATTGTACGTACAGACAAATGAGAATTAGGGAGGCTAGGGTTTATAACAGAGTATTTATAGACAATGTTGAAAAGGAATAGGTGGATCAGATTGGCATACGCATTAAACGATAAAGTGGCCCGTAAAGCCCGTTCTGACTCTAGAACGAAATTGGGTCAACCCTTATATCTAAATAGAAGTTTTAAAATATTTTAAACGCAATGGAAAAGGTTTCAAATCCAAATTCCATCGTATGAAGAAGTTATGCTAAAATCAATATTTTCAAATTGATTTCAATTGACTTCAATTTCATTTATTTCAAGGCATTTCTATTCCGTACGATCAAACGACAAGTCCGACCGCTATGAAACTTGAAATCCCACAATAATTCACCGTTACAGATCCGATGAAACTTGTTTCGACGAAATCCGAGTCAGTGGCCAAAATGGCTATTTTCTAGTTAATTAAATAAACTAAAAATTAATTAGTTAAATCCAACTTTTCCATGTTCAATGCTTAAATTGTCAAATTTCATCATTTTTAATTTCCTAATCATTCCCAATGATTTAAGCAAATTTAGTTGTCAACTTAGAGTTGATTACTTTAACAATTTCAGTGTTTACCTCAATTTCAATATTATTAAATTTAGAAATTATAAAATAAAACTCCAAAATCCATTTATTAAATTCTTAACCCTTGTTATTCGAGTCTTATATACAATAAGAATATAGCTAACATTGCTTTTAAAACCAGGTTCTTAATATTCTCTCATTTTAATTAATTCCAATTAACGTACAAATTAAATTACCTTTAATTGCAATTAATACTATTGTTACAATTTAAATTCCAAATAAATTGTTTTTATTTGATTTCAATCTTTATAACCCATCCACTGATTTCAAATAACATAGTTAAGGCTGGTTTTTACATTATATTACATAAATATTCAACGTACTTTCTTTATTGTGTATTAACTATAATTTCCATTAGTATTGAAACCTTTGCCAAATATAGCATTTGCATTTCCTCTTTTATTGGGATTCATTCACTTGTTTATATTCAACTTATATTAACATCACTACCCTTAATTTTAATTATCCATTCATTCATAAACCACTAACCATACCTTATTACTAAATATTACCTTAAATCCACAATAATGTAATATTTAATTCATTTATTGCAATTTGTTTCCATTAATTGGGATTGTGCTAATTTAGTTTGCATTAACACTATTACATAAATCTACATTCAATTACATTTAATACTCTTAATAAATTTATTTAGCTTTCTATTACACCAATTACTATCCTATAAATAAGTTCGTTTCCTTTTTAATTTACATTCACACTTTCCGTTATTTTATTCATTACCATTAAAGTAACGTTTATTATCAAAAACAAACGTTATAATTACTTATCTACATTGATTGTATATATTTTCAATTTATTACGTATTACTTCAGTGGTTAATATAACTTTTAATTCATCCAATTACCACTAATTAAGTCAATTACTGCAATTGCTTTCGAATTAAATTTTTATGACCTAAACAAATAGGTAACCTATTAACCATTAAATTTAAATTAACTTTAAGTTTATTACTTTCAAGCAAATAATATGATTACTTATAGAACATTGACCTTTATTCAATTATCATTTATTGGAATTCAAATTCATTAATTTATTAAATGCTTACATTAATTTCCCTATGTCCCATTTGTTACAACTTTACTTATTTTAACACCATTTCCCTTATTTCGGCTATTGTTTCATACATAGATCACAAGTTTACATTCCTTTATACTATCTTATGAAAACAATATACATTTCTAATACTTTATTGCATTAATTTACATTTAGTTACAAATAAATCCATATATTATTCCACACATTAATGCACTGATTGCATTTGTTTATACTATGTTCCATTTAAAACTATGTCATAACATTTGAATTATTATATTAAATTGGAATGTTCATTCACGTTCATTAATTATTAAATTGCAATAACGTATTTCCTTAATTTACATCCAATTACTGTTAACCATGTTTTATTACATTAATCCATTCATTAGTTGCCTCTAATTTCCCATACTCAATTTATATCGGTATAAACCTTTCACTACTTCACTTATATGAATTTTATTCAAAATTACTAATAAATAAGTTTTAATTACCATTGCTATATTTTATTTTAGCATTCATTTCAATATTAATTTATAAATTTTTTATTTCTTTCTAAATTAAATTGCAAAATTTTATAAATTCAACCAAATTAAATTATCGAATTTTACGGGCCGTTACATAAACTACAACTACAAGTTTGTTATGGATTTTTATTACATTCGGGATTGCGGTTTGAAATGTTATATTACCGTAAGACATTAAATTGCGGATTGAAATGATAAATCTCCGTATCATTTGATCCTAGGGTAGAGAATTATATACAGACAACGGATTGGTTAAATTAAATGATTTTAGAATCCCTGATTTTTGAATGGAATTAAATGAAACTTTGAAGAAAAATTCGATTTATACAAATTTAAGTATTTTTTTGCAGATCAAGTTTATATTGAAAAAGGAAATTTGGTTTGTTGATTTGGAAATTGAAATTGGTCTAAGTGTGTTGAAATGAAATGAATAGTTTAATGGGATATAAATTCCAAACTTATATTTTAATGTAAACTATTTTAAAAGAATATAATATTTTAAAATTTCTAATTATTCAG
This sequence comes from Allium cepa, assembly GCA_030765085.1. Taxonomy (NCBI): domain Eukaryota; kingdom Viridiplantae; phylum Streptophyta; class Magnoliopsida; order Asparagales; family Amaryllidaceae; genus Allium; species Allium cepa. The sequence continues at coordinate 904,818,594 of CM060938.1, read as the reverse complement.
GTTTTTCAAATTTATTAAACCATTTAACTAATATTAACTACATAAAATTATTTTGATCTGTTTTAAACCATTTTAATTTATTTGAATATAATTAGTCTATTTTAAAGCTATTTAATCTATTTTATTTATACTTAGTCTAATTTAAATCCATTTAACTATCTTAGTTTAAAAGTATTTTTAACCTATAATTAAACTATTTATAACTATTTTAACTATTTATAACCATTTAGACTATTTTCTAAATTTTCAGCCTAAGTAAAAGGGAAGTGTTTATATTCCAAAATTTATTAGTTTAAAAGAAAATAAGGGTAAATGATGTTATTACCTAAGTTATGATTTTAATGTTATAATATATTAAATAGGATGATTTTGAAGTAAGAATTTAACCTGTTTTGGAAATATGATTTTGGGAGACATCATGATTTTAGAAACGATATGATTTGAAAGTGAATAGGGATTTTAAAGTGAGTATGGTTTAAAAGTAAATATGATTTGAAAGTATTATGGTTTGAGAATATGATATTTTGATATCAATTGTGAACTGACCTTTGAAATGTAAAAGAACCATTCGGTATGTAGTAAGCGATTGGTTGTTAAAGTGACCGGGATCGGATATTGTCATACTCTCTGTCAATACCCGAAAACCACTTTGACAACTGTGTACGTGGTGGAGATTCCAGAAATGAAGTAGGATGGTTTGGCAAATAATTCCTGTATAAGGTATGACGTGACCCTGACTCCCATGAATCAGCTTAGACGTGATTAAAATCAGGAGCTATACAGGGCCAAGTGAGGTCATTCTTTGTGATGTCTCGGAATTTTAGGCAATATTTATTTAATAATCTTCGTTAATAAGTATTTAAATTGATTTAATAATCCTCTTTTATAAATATTTAATTAGTAAATTTTATCTTTTAAAGCTAATAAAATTGTTTTCTATTTATAATGTGTGTGTGTGTATATATTGGTATATATATTTTAAATAGGAAGTCTTTGATTTTAATTTAATAAAAGGGTATGCTTTAAAATTGTAATACATATGTATTTATATATTATGATTTGAAGTTATGTTTTAAAATTCAATATAATAATTTTCAAGGCTAATATTCACATGTTTTGGTTTGAAATTTAACAAAATAAAAACATATTTTCAAATTTTGAATATGTATTTTGTAATTTGGAAAGTTATTTTCAAATTCAATATAATACTTTACAAAAGCTATTTAAAAGTTTATCATTTATTTTCAAAACACTAAGTAAATTTTTATTTATCTAAAAGGTATAATAGTTTTAGTTTGAATAAGATTTAATAAAAAAAATTATTTTGCTTAAACTAAAATGGTTTATAAGTATATATATATATATATATATATATATATATATATATATAGAAGTTTAATTATACCTTCTTTCTAAAGTTTCTTATGAACTAGGAATAATTTGTAAACATATAAAAGACATATAAAAACATATAATATATAAATTTATTTAAAAAACATAAGTATATACAAATAAATATAAACATAAATTCATATTTGCATAAATAAAAATGCATAAGAGATTTTTAAGGCAAGGGTTTAAACATAAAATTTCTTATTTTTAACATTTGTAACATAATTTAAGCGTTCAATGACATTTGTTGGCAACGTTTACTTTTTCTTAAAATTAAATTATAAATAAGAAGTATCAAGAGGAAAACCTGGTTTCAGCTCAACATTCTTTAAAATTTTAAACTTCTATTCAACATTCTTTCCTTCTATAAAAATATATAAACTAAAACCAGAAATCAGAAGGAAAATCAAAGCTATATATAACACCAACTGCCAATACAACCTGAACTGAAGCCAAGTGAATTACAGTTTTACAAACCTTCAATAAGAATGGATCAACTCATCATAATTTCAACTTAATTGCAATCAAACAGCAAGCTTTAAAGCAATCTTTGTTCTTTATAAATGGTGAGTAAACATTCTTTTAAAAACATTTTTGAAGCTGTTCATGTGATTGTTCTGTGTGATGAATGTGAAGTAACATGATATATAATGTTTACATGTATGATTTGGATATGAATGCATTTACATATAGCAGTATGTATGTTATGATATGTATATATAGGATTTTCTGTTCTTATTTTCAAACTTCAAATTTATTAGGAAAATTCCTGTTAACCATACATTTGATTTTAGGCTAGGATTTGTAAATAAGAAATGACTTTAGTGAGGTATTATTAATTTTAAAAATAATATCAAGAATTTAAAATCAATGATGATTTAAAAATTTGAAAATTTACTGAGAAAATCAAAGATAGGTCAAATTTGATTATCTGGAGATCATGTTTGAATTATATAATTCGTATTGTAAATTGATGAATTTTGGAAATCAAATCAAAAAATTTAGTTTGGTATTAATCGAAATATGCTAAGTTGTTAGGTTTTGGGAATTTCGTCAATTGCCGGCGATCGTGGACGATTTGAGGCTCAGGATTGTGGTAGAGGATGGCTTTAGGGTCGTCGATTATGGGAAAATGTCGAGGGTATTTATCGATGGCTACGGTGGTCGGTAATCGACGAAGTATGGTTTTGTCGTCGAATTGGGTAGGCCGTGTACTCGAGGCAATGGCGATGGTTATGATGAATCGGAGGTGATTGCGAGGTGGGGGATTGGTGCTAGAGGTCGAGGCGACTCTCTGGTGTAGTCGGCAAGGTTTATCGTGGATGAGTTCGTCGACAATGGTAGGATTCTGATCGAGCTAGTTTCAGATATTTTGAACGAAGGGTTTGTTTTTGTTTTGCTTTCACAATCGCCGATCTGGGTAGTCAAGAGGTTAGTGGGGATCATTAGTAACGTGTCGAGGCTGGCGTAGTCAGAGCGATGTGGAGTCGCCGTGCCCGTGCATTGTGCACGTTTGAATATCTGGGTTTGTTAGTTTTTGGGGGAAGAAGCTATTATTTTTGGTTTGATTCGAGTTTCTTTCGGGTTTGACTCAAAGTGATTGAGGTAGCGAGTGAATCAAGTTGCTCGAGATTTGTAAGGATAGACTCGGGGTTTTGAGGGTATGGGATCGGGTCATTTTTATTGTTCCAGGTTTAAAATTTCGAAGTAAAACTTGTTTAGGTTTCTGAATTTAAAATGAACAGTTTCCAGATTTATAGTAGTCAAGGGAAATCAAAGTTTACAGTAAATAAAATAGTTAATAAGTTTTTTTAAAGCTAAATAAAAATGGAACAAGTTTTCAAGAAAGAAATGTTTAGTTAAATTTAAAAGTGCGTTTTAAATGAATATGTTTATAAAGTAAATTATTTAACTAGTTTTAAATAAATTTTCAAAGAAATGTAAACCATATTTTCCCAAAGTAAAATTATCAAACAAGCTTTCAAATTTATTGAAGTGATTAAGTTTTCAAGGAGATTGTCAACAAGTTCCTAAGTAAAGTTTTTAAAGATTTAAATGTTTTAAACGAGTTAAATGTTTATGATTGTTTTGTTTTAAGGTAAATTATATATTTTAATTATGAAATTGATCCCTAATTTTTTCCCAATGAAGTTTAATAAGTAATTAATAAAGATAACGAATTTGCCTTTATTTAATTAAGTTTGAGATTAATTAAAGATAATTAGTTAGTGAAATTAATCAAAAGTTAATTACTTAAATGTGATTAACAAAAGTTAATTAATTGATGTTAATAATCAAGGATAATTACTTAGTAAAAGTATTAGCGGATAGTTAATGAATGTAATTTAAGGATCATTAACTAGTAATTATAAGTTGATTAATTAATGTAATTAAATTAAAATAATTGGTTAATTTATTGAGGATAGTTAGTTGCTTAATTAATTAAGGGTTAATTAATTTAAGTAATTAAAGGTAATTAATTATGGAATAATTAATTAATGGAAGTAATTAAAGGGATTAATTACTCAATGTAATTAATTAAATTAATGTGATTAATTTAAGTTAATTAACCAATTAATTAATTAAAGATAATCACTGGATGATTAATTAAGTATAATTTCTTACTGTAATTATTAAAGTGTAATTACTTAGTGTAAGTAATTAATGGATAATTACTGGATGTAATTAATAAAAGGGGAATTACTTAATAGAAAGTAATTTAAGGATAATTACTTAATGGAAGTAATTAAGGATTAATTACTCATGGTAATTAATTAACGGATTTATTAAAGTAATTAATTAAGAAGTTAATTAAGTAATGTAAGTAATTAAGGATAGTTAATTACTGAATGTGATTAATTAAGGTTGATTAATGAATGTGATTAATTTAAGATTACTTGTTAAATGTAATTAATTAAAAGTGTAATTAATTAATGAAAGGAATTAATTAAGGATCATTAATTAATGTAATTAATCAATAAATAATTAATGAGAATAATTAAGGATTAATTAACTATTAAGGGATAATTAATTTGTGTGATTAATTAAAGGCTAATTACTTAATGTAATTAAAGAATAATTAATCAAGGATAATTAATTAAGATGGATAATGAAAGGATGATTAATTAATTGGTTGGAAATTAATTAATGGTTAAGTAAGCAGGATTTTTAGTAATGGATGTAATTAATTTAATTTGTTTTAAATTAGTCAGAGATGGTGTGACTAATTAATCTTTGCTTATGGATGGCTAAGTGATATTGAATGCCTTGGATTTGTTTGATATCTCTGATATGGGATATGTGCTGATCTGTGATATGAGATGCTTTGGTTAAATTGTGATGATATGGATTATCTATCTTTGATATGTGAATTATCTATCTGTGTGAATATAGATAATAAATTAAATTGGTTTAACTTAAAATAACTTGGACATTAAAACGGCGTTTTGGATTTCGGTGAGACCGGGATCGGATTTCCGGATTGGATATCCGAAAACCACATCGATCCAAAGTAAACGATAGTTCGTGAATCTCAAGTGAAGTTAGAGATGAAGATTCAGAGTGCAAGGGCTATTGTCGTTAACTTCGAGGGTGATTCCAAAACGAGTGTAGCGAGATAGTGCCTTCGGTTTCGTTCGAACCCGGAACGAACTTGTATGGATTGAATGCTTTCAGAACATCGTCATTGGAGGACGTTGAGCATTCTAAGATATGTATTCTAAAAGGTAATCGTAGCCTTAAGCCTCATCAGCTGGGAATGGCTGTTAACACCTCTTTTATTAGTCACCCAACGACCTAAAAGAAGGCTTGCGACATAACAACCTAATTGCCTAAGAAGAAAACTCGCGACTTAACGACCCACAGAAAGGCACGGCCTAACTACCTAAATGAATAAGCGACCTTACGACCTAAAACACGGGGCGACTCAATGGGTTAACGACCTAGCGACTTAACGAGCTAAAACATCCAGCGAGCTAACATAGCAACGAGTCAATCGAGCTAACATAGCAACGAGCTAAAGCATAAAGCGGCTCAACATGGCGCGACTCAATTACTTAAGGAGCTCCAGCGACTTAGCGACCTAACGACCTAACGAGTTGAGGCAGAGTAGAGCCGCATGCATCCATTAGGTCGCTCGCGACCTAAGCAAGCCGAGATAACTCCTGCATTACACATACTAAGTCGCTCGAAGCATGTATCTCATCCAGGATGACTCCACTAAGTCGTTAATGACTTAGGCTACCTCAGAATCACTCTTATGTCGCCACTCCTTATGCCGCAACTCCATAGGTCGCTCACGACCTATGACCAGCCCGACCTAAGCCTAACCTCTCCTATAAATACCTCACCTGCTCCACACTTGAGGGGGGATTTTTTCCTGAAAAACCGAGAATCTGCCACTTTGAAATTCAAGCAACTCATTCTCCAAGTCCTATAACATCATAACAACTTCAGAGATCAATTCCAGAATGGATCAAACTTCTTCACCAATTGGATTCTACTTTGGAAGCTCAAGTCTTTGAAGTTTGTTGTGCTTGAAGTTTAGTTGTAAAAAGTGTACTCAAAGATCATAATAAAAGATATAAAGTGGACGTAGGCTTGACTTTGAGCCGAACCACTATAAAAATTGTCGTCTCTTTACTATTTTCTGCTATTCTCTGCTTATTCCTAGTTCCCGTACCAACGGGTGGTGCTTTCACTGCATCATAACTCACACCGGGGTGTTAGCGTACATTTTTAGCGTTAACATTTTTGGTGCTTTCACTGAGAACTGAACTCAGGAGTGCTCTCACCATTGCTTTGCAAAGATTTGTTGAAAGACTCTCTCTATGAACAAGAAGTCTATCTGAAATTATGGCTCCTGGAAGAAAACATAGATCTACTAGATCTGGAGATACTTGTGGCAACACCACCACTTCTTCCGCGTCAAATGAAGTGGCTCCTAGTGTTGGAGTCACAAGGGCTGAGTTGGATGCTGTAGTGTCTGGGTTGTATCAGCAAATGGAAGCCCAGAACACTTTGATGTTGGACAGGTTAAATGCTTTGCTTGGAGTTAACCGTCAACCAGAAAACAATGAAGAGACCTTTGCCGAAGATGTTCACGATTCTCAAGGAAAAAGTATTCCTCAAAGGTCAGCTGGCACCACCGAAGGGGCACCTCCCCAAGCCAGAGGTTCAAGGCTGCAACCAACTCTTCGCAAACGTTTGGCCAGGCAAACTTCCAAAAAAGTAGCTGACTTCTGTCCCGCGGAGCCTCTAAACGATGAGGAATACCTCTCGGGAATGATTCGACAAATTATGAAAGAAAGCATGCAAAGGGAAGAAGATGAGAGTGACTGGGGGTTTGCTCCAAGCAAGACTCCTTTTACTGATAGAATTCTAAAGGCTGAATTTCCGAAGAAGTATGTTCCTCCCACTATTCCAGCTTATCGGGGAACAAGCGATCCTAACCAATTCTTATACAAGTATGACTGGCATATGATAGGTGCCAGAGCAACGGATGAGATCAAGTTCAGATACTTTCCGGTGTATTTGGAAGGAGTGGCCCTGCTTTGGTTCACGAAGCTGCCAGTTCGATTTGTGGATCAGTTCTCCAATCTAACTTAAATTCAAAGATCAGTTCAGGATATATGCTTCAATGGCCAAGGACATAATGTCACTATCCCGCCTTGAACAAAATCCCGGAGAGTCTATTAGATCTTTCTTAAACCGCTTCAACATAGCCTTGGCTGAAGTTGACAATGTAGAGCCTCGAATGATTCTGACCTACTTGATGCGAGCTATTACAAAACTAGTGAATTTGGAAAATGGCTAAAGATGAATTTATGCACCTAGAAAGCCTTCCTGTGCCGGCAAAAGCAGTCATGACTGAGGTTGAGAATAATAATGTTGCTTCAAACAAAAAGGAATCTGGTGCACAGAAGAGGGAGAATGACGGTGGGAAGAAGCAGGGAAATGCGAAGAAAACTCGTCACTTTAGACCTTCAGATTTCACTCCCTTAACCGATACTCCAGAAAATATCTTCTTTGCAACCAAGGATACTGTTGATTACATCAAACCACCTAAGTTGAGGCTTGGGAAAAATGTTGCGCATAATGGAAGATTTTGTCGGTTCCATAATCAACCTGGCCATGACACTAATGAATGCCGCCATTTAAAGAGTTTGATTGCGGAGCTGTTGAGACAGAATAAACTTCAACTATATGTGAAGAGAAACAGAAACGAGACAACTTCATCTACTCAAGGGTAACAAGTTCCTGCTCATCAACCCAGTTCAGACGAGAGGACTGGGGCGCATGAATCTGAAAGGCCTGTCATTAATGTTATCACAGGGGGTCCTCACCCAGCAGGCAGAAGTTGGGGTGAGATGGAAAGATATGCTCATGCTTTGAGATATGCCCCGGCTGAAGAAAATGTTTTTGTCTTGAAAGATGCTACACCCTTAAAACAGCAAAGAACATTTAATGATGACATTATATTACGGGCTAGAGACTCTGTTGGTATCGAGGCTCCCACCATGGAACCCTTGGTGATATCTGCAGGCATTGGACAAGTCATTGTAAGAAGGGTGCTTGTTGACTGCGGCGCCTCTTGCAATATCCTCTTCAAAAAGACATTTGATTAGATGAAAATTCCCATGGCCGATGTCCAAGCTTCCTCACAGAAAATTGTTGGGTTCACTGGAGAACCAAAACAGCCTGTTGGGACTATTGACCTATTTGTAGAACTTGGAGAAGGGGAAAAGAAGGTGGTCCGAAAGGAAACTTTTGTGATTGTTGACGAATTCTCTGCTTACAATGCCTTCTTGGGTTGACCAACTCTTGCTGCATTCAAAGCCATTCTCGCCCCATGGTGCCTGACTATGAAGTTCCCTACTGATAACGGCATCGGTGTACTGAAGGGGGAACAAAATGCTGCGCGATAATGCTATCTCACAGAGTTACGGGAGGCGAAAAAGAGAGAAATGGGTAAGGGTTCGACAGCTCCACTCCGCATCAAAGAACCCACCTTGCAACAATTACAGGGTGGACCCTGCACTGGTGAGCATAGTAGTGCACGAATAGAAATTGATCCCAAGAAAACCAGTGCAGGGAAGAGTAGAGTGGTTCCTGTGGAAGTGACGGTGCCAATACCTGTTGACCCGAAAGATCCAAACAAGGTGCTGAATGTGGGTTCACAACTCTATATGTCGGTTCAGAATATGTTGATATCATTCTTGAAAGAAAACCTGGATGTATTTGCTTGGTGTCATGCCGACATGTGTGGAATATCTCCAGAAATCGCAGTGCATGCTTTGAATATTGATCCAAAATTCACACCCGTAAAGCAGAAAAGAAGAACCCAGGGTCTTGAATGGTCGGCAGCATTAAAAGAAGAAGTAGATCGGCTCATGGAAAATGGCTTCATCAGGGAATCCACTTATCCAAATTGGCTTCTAATCCGGTGTTGGTTAAAAAAGCAAATGGAAAGTGGAGAGTATGCATCGACTTCTCAGACTTGAACAAAGCATGCCCAAAGGACTGTTTCCGTTACCCAGGATTGATCAGTTGGTGGATGGAACAGCCGGGCATGAATTATTGTCTTTTATGGATGCTTAATCAGGATATAATCAAATCATGATGCATGAGCCAGATCAGGAGGACACGAGCTTCATCACTGATGTTGGTCTTTACTGCTATAAAGTCATGTCCTTCGGATTAAAGAATGCGGGGGCAATTTATCAAAGACTTGTTAATGCCATGTTCAAGCCCTAGATTGGCAAGACTATGGAAGTATATGTTGATGATATGCTGGTGAAATCGAAGAAGGCTGTAGACCATATGGATCATTTGGCAGAAATGTTCGCGATCCTCCGAAAGTATGGAATGAAGCTAAATCCTCTGAAATGTTCATTTGGAGTAGAGTCTGGAAAATTCTTGGTTTTCATTGTGAGTGCTAGGGGTATCGAAGCTAATCGTGCTCAGATTACTGCCTTAAGAGAAGTCAAAGCCCCTAGGACAAAGAAGGAATTGCAAAGCCTCAACGGAAAATTCGATGCTTGGAGTCGGTTTTTTTCCAGGGCCACTGATAAATGCATTCCCTTCTTTGACGCTTTGAAGAAAGGAAAGAAAAACTTTGAATGGACTCCTGAATGCCAGAAGCTTTTGATGAATTGATTCATCACATGGAAATGCCTCTAGTACTTTCTAAGCCCAACAATGGTGAAGATCTTTTCATATGTTTAGCAGTCTCATCTCATGCTCTCAGTGCAGCGTTGGTACGGGAAGACGCAAAAGTTCAGCGCCCGGTTTATTACATCAGCAAATGGTTCACTGGGGTAGAGATGAACTATTCAAAGTTGGAAAAGCTTGCCTATTGTCTGTTGATTGCGTCCAGAATGTTGAGGCCATATTTCCAAGCTCATCCTATCAAAGTCCTCACTGATCAACCTCTAAAGCAAGTCTTGTTTCGTGCTGAAACTTCGGGTCGTCTTCTGAAATGGAACATTGAACTCAGCAAATATGATATCACATATCATCCCTGAAGGGCAATCAATGGACAAGCTTTAGCAGATTTCATTGCAGAATACACAAATAAAGGTGACAGTGAGGAAGAGGTGACAGATGACACCCCAATCTGATGGAAATTATATGTTGATGGTGCAAGAATTGACTACTGTTCTGGAGCTGGGGTTGTGCTTGAAACCCCCGAAGGGCGGTCATTGTGCTACGCATTGAGATTAGAATTTCATTCGACAAATAGTGAAGCAGAATATGAAGCTCTTATTGCCGGCTTGAAGATTGCTAAAGAACTGAACGTCAAAGTATTACAGATCTTCTGTGATTCTCAGCTTATTGTATGCCAAGTCAAGAAAGAGTTTCAAACTAAGGGAGGAAATCTGCCTGCTTACTTGTCAAAGGCCTGGGAGCTTCTCGATGATTTTGATCATTATACAATAAGCCATACACCCCGGAAGGAAAACATGAAGGCAGTTTCTCTCGCGAAATATTCAAGCTCTGGCGAAGCTCAATTATTGGGATTGGTTCCTGTGGAAATCTTGTCGGCTCCAAGTACTGATGAGATGGATATTGATTGGATTATGACTGTATCTCAAGAGCAGGAGTCGTGGATGACTCCGATCAAGGAATATCTACTCAACGACTCCCTGCCAGAAAACTCAAAAGAGCGCCAGAGGCTGTTAAGAAAAGCCCCGAGATATGTAATTCACGACGGCCGGCTGTATAGACGGGGATTCTCGATGCCATTACTCCGATGTGTAACCAAGGAAGAGGCTAAGACAATTTTATCTGAGGTGCATGGAGGAGAGTGCGGGGATCATTCAGGTAGCCAAACTTTAGCAAAGAAAATTCTTCGCTATGGGTATTTTTGGCCAGATATTAATCGAGACGCTGCTAGCTACTCCCGAAAGTGTGATAGCACCTTCCACCGAGCTAACACAGATGGTCAGTCCATGGCCATTCGCCATTTGGGGGATAGATCTCATCGGGCCTTTGCCAATTGCCAAGTCCGGAATCAAATATGCTATTGTTGCTGTTGATTATTTCACTAAATAGGCTGAATCTAAATCATTGGCTACTATTACCTCCAAAAAGATGATAAACTTTGTGACCAAAAATATAATTTGCAGGTATGGTGTGCCTCAGAAGATAATCATAGACAATGGTACCCAATTCGAAAGTGAAGAATTCCAGGACTTTTGCAAGCGATTCAAGATCCAAATAAGCTTCTCAGCAGTGGCTCATCCGTAGGCAAACGGGCAAGTGGAAGCAGTGAATAAAATTATCAAGTTAACCATCAAAAAACAGCTGGAAAATGCAAAAGGTGGTTGGGTCGATAAGCTGCCACTAGCACAATGGGCATACAGAACTACCCACAAAACTGCGACTGGGCGCACTCCATCCTCATTAGCATATGGATCAGAAGCAATGATTCCGGTGGAAATAGAGGTCCCCTCACACAGGAGAATCCATTTCAACCAAGCGAAAAATGAAAAGCTGCAACTTGAAGGACTTGACTTCCTTGATGAAAGAAGGGAAGAGACTAAGCTCAGAATTGCAGCCCATCAGCAAAGGATTGCCAGGCACTTCAATTCCAAAGTTTGCCAACACAGCTTTGAAATTGAGGATTTAGTCTTGAAAAGGATCATGACAGCAACATGAGTGTTTGGGCCAAATGATATGCACGTAATTGTGCATATATTTACATCCATATTTTATCTCTTTTTATTTAAATAATCATCATATTTGGGCATTTTAACATGTTTAAAACCAAAATTCAATTATTTCCAACCATCATATTTTCCCCTTCATTCAGGGGCAAAATGGTCATTTTGTGCATGTGTCAATATAAGAATTTTTACTTGGACATTTTTTTGACAATTTTTATAGGAATTTGGATGCATATGGAAGAGGCTTATATGAAGATATATGCATGCGCAATTGAATACAAAGGAAAGAAGAGGGAAATAATTCAAGCCATGAACATGGAGGACCCCACCCACTTACCTAAAAGTATAATTTGGAGCTAATGGACAACTAAGTGGAGGTTGAAGCTTCATGCAAAACAAATGATGGATTAATTAGTGGTTAATGGTTACTTGTTGGCCACACTTCCTAAAGGGCATTTTTGGTAGCCCCCTAAAAATAGAATTAGGGTTTTATGCATGTATATATAGCCCTCTTATGTATATGAAACTTCTTCTACTCTTTCATCTTACTTAGGAAATTAAGAAATCAAGTGTAAGCACAATGTTCTGTGAAATAAAAATGGCTTCCAAGCCTCTTTCTTCTCTCTTTTCTACATGCTTTTCTTTGTTTTATTGTTAATTTTTATTTCTATGCTCTCTTTCTCCTTATGTTCATAGCTTAGATTTATATTTATGCAAGTAGTTAGTAGCTAATCTCTTTTGCCTTCTTTACTTATTTTCTATTTTTCTTTTCTTTTTAATGTTGAAACTTACATGTGTTGCTTCAATGCCACAAATGAGTAGCTAAACCCCTTCAATTTAGGGTGATGAAGCTCTCTAACTTTATGTAATTTCAACATTTTTATGATTTATGGTCTCTTTGTTTATGCTTCATGAATGTGAATTTTGATGTAAGTTTATACAAGTGGGTTTGATAGCTTATATTGCTTATGCAAATAAGCTATTCTTATTCAACATAAACACAATTTACATCAACATTTGCTAATTAATTTTTGATTATGAAATGAAAGTAAAAATGTAATTTGATGATCTATGTTACTAGTTACAATAGTAAATGGATCATACTTAAAATAGTTTTTGCTTTGGCTTCTTTTTCATGAGAATTGTAAGTGGTATAATTGTTGTATTATAGTTTGATGGTTTGAGTTATGTTAACTAATAACATAAACAAACCATACTTATGATAAATGCAATGATTATTTCACTTAATATCAAAGTTAGAGATCATAAATTATGTTTTTGTTGATTTACAAAAATTTGAGAGTGGATTTGCCTCTAAATTGTTCTTTAGTCTAATAATTTTTGAATCGCATTTTCTAGTGTTAGCCTCATTTTATTTCTTGTTAACAAATCCTCTTCGACTTTGGTATAATTTGATTGAATAGATTTTTAAAATCACCAATTCCCTGCGGATCGACCCGTATTCGCCGCGTGCTACATTCGTACACCGTGCGCTTGCGGTATAAATTTTATTTCTAAATTCGTTCGACGGTTTTCTAAACCGATAGAATTTCCATCGACGAACAAGTTTTTGGCGCCGTTGCCGGGGAAGTTGATTTGATTTTGATTTTCTATTCTTCGAATTATTTTTGTTTGATTTTTAGTGTCTGTGTTTGTTTTGTGTGTGTGCATTTGTTTGTGTTCTTGTTGTTTTGCAATTTCATTTGCTCTCCTATTATTATTAAAAAAAAAGAACATTCACTATTTCAAAACATAAACAAGAACATTTTATTTTCTTTTACAATTTTGCATCTACATTTTCTTTTTACAATTTCCTTTTCCTTTTTTTTTACAGTTACATTGATAGAAAAAAAATACACACCATTAACTGTTCACTGTGCATTCTTTTCCCTGCACACCTTCATACAAGCCTCTGTTCCTCACTCCAACTCAAACCATTAAACTCCTCTGCTATACCAAGACAACATATCACCACCTTCTCCTTCCTTATCCAAATTTCCCTTCATACCACATTTTATTCCACTGCCTCGTCACAAACTACCTCCAATCCTTCAATACCCAAAAACATACCCACATTCATACCATCAATCTCTTCTCCCCATTGACCGCACTTCATCCACACTCCCAATCTCCCTGTCAACTCATTACAACAGCTATAACCCATCCACCTTCCAGTCAGCATCATCAGACCCACTTGTATTCACTGTTGCCAAACAGCTGGGTACACTTCTGCGGGTTTCAACCACATCCTCAAATCACAGTTCCACTGCATTACAACTACAGTGCATATCAGTGTCAGCCATTGCCTTTCAATACAACCATAAGTCCATAACCAATCAACATCACCACTTCCACTTCCATTCCATCCAACCTTCTGGCCATAGCATCATCTACTGCTCTGCCACCCTCCCTTCCTTCTGACCTGAACCAGCGAAGCTGTCAGCTAAACTTCAAACAGCAAGTCTGATCAACTTCGACTTCAACACAAGGCCATAACCACCCTATCCATACAACTCACGGTTGCATCTACCTGTACTAATCAACCACCAGTCACCATATACCGACTACAGCAAAACCCGCCTTCAACATCATCAGTTCACACAGTACATATCAATTCAACTGTCCCTGCCCACATACTACAACACAGTTCAACATCATCACCCATCCCTACGGTCATCACAACCCCGACATCACATACCTCCACTGCCTCTAGCAATACAACTGCAGTTCCATCCACAAAGCAAACTACTAAAACAAAACATTCACTTTTCCACCATTCACTACCACCAAATTCATTTGCCTCTTCTACAGATACATACATACAAACTCCTCTGCATATCAACAAGCAACAAACATATCATCCACCGCAGATCAAAAAAAGAAAAAAAGAAAAAAGAGACAAGAAAAAGAAGAAAACACCTGACCATCAACTTCCATTTTCTTCAAAAAATGAAAAAAAAATTTGAAAAACAAAAATCAGTTTCCATTTTGTTCAGAAAAAAAAATCTTTTTGGTAAATATTTGAAAATTCAAAAAACAAAAAAATACAAAACCAAAAACATATAAAAAAAATTTGAAAAACCAAAAACAAAATAAAAATTAAACTTTTCTTTTGAAAATAAATCTCACTTGTTAAATAGTTTTCTCCCTTGTAAAAAAAATTCAAAAAAAAAAACACACGTTTTCAAATCTTCTTTCACTCCCTAAACTCAGTTCTAACTCCTTTCTCTTCTCGACTTTCACTTGTGCATGAGTACTTGGACTCGTGACACAACAACGAATCGTTGGACTCGCGACCCTTCTACAAACCGTTTAACTCGAACAGATGATCCTCCTGAAATGGCGAATGAAAACGCCCCTCGAACTCTTATGGATAGAATCTTTCCCGATAGAGTTTCTATTCCATCTTGCATCACTTTACCCGCCCCTACCGGTAACCATTTCGAAATCCATTCGAACCATATTGCCACGCTTCCAAAATTTGGCAATTTCGAGCACGATGATCCATACATCTTTTTGACTAAATTCGAACAAGTTTGTGCAACCATTAAACTCCAACAACTTTCTGATGACGGAATCAAACTTCGATTAATCCCATTTGCTCTTACGGATTATGCTGAAAAATGGTTGTACAGCTTACCTTCGAACTCAATTAAAACGTGGGAAGAATTTGTAAAAGCTTTCTTAAAAAAGTTCTACCCCTTGGAAAAAACAAGTAGAATTCGAAACGAAATTGTAAATTTTCATCAATTCAAGGGTGAACCATTTGGAAAATATTTTGAAAGATTCAAAGAGCTTTTGATAAAATGTCCACACCATAACTTTGAAAAATGGACAATTTGCCAAATCTTATACGATGGACTCGAAAACATCTCACGAACCATGCTCGAATCAATGTGCCAAGGCAATTTTCTTGCCCAACATCATGACGATGCTTGGCAATTTCTTGAAAACCTCGCTGAAAAGTCATCCCAATGGGAACGCTCGAACTAAAAATCAATATACTCACGGTCGAGTGCACACTCGATAGGATCTTCAGTTGCTTTGGAAGCTAAGATCGATGCAATGATTAAAAAATTTGATAACGTTTTCTCATCGAATCAAACGAACCAAGCTTCCCAACCAATGTGCTATAAATGCAACGATCCTAATCATATAGCCGATCAGTGTCCTAATTCCGTCGAACAAACGTACAACCCTGGTTGGAGAAATCATCCGAATTTTGCGTGGAGCCAAATCAATCCCAACACGAATATGATTCGTCCCAATTTTCAAGGATTTCCGAATAATGCTTTGAATCCTCCCTTTCAGCCCAACAATTTTCAACCAAACTTTACGGGCCCGTCTCATAATCAACCACAACAACCAAATTTTCCACCAAATTCTGCTCATCTTCCACAAGACGATAAACGTTTAACTTCGCTTGAGAAAACTTTGAAACGTTGGCTAAGGCAACTACTCAAAGCCTTCAATCAAATAGCAATTTGCAAAATTTATTGACTTCATATATGCAAAACACAAACCAAACGATTGCAAAACTCGAAATGCAATTGAGTCAATTAGCCACGTCTGTAAGTGAACGTGAACGTGGAACATTCCCAAGCCAGCCCCTTCCAAATCCCAGAAATCAAAACGAAAATTCAAATCAAGCCCATGTTGTTCAAGATAGCAACGTCACCCAGTTGAATGCTATCACAACTCTCCGTTCTGGTAAACAAATCAATAATCAAGTTGTTAATCCAAATGATTTGCCGGAAACTTTTCTCAACGCTTCTAAAACAACGAACGACTCGGACCAAAGAAACACTCGGACCAAATGGAAAAGATGATGGAAATTTTTAAGCAAGTGAAGATTAACATCCCGATTCTTGACATCGTGCAACAAGTCCCCACTTACGCAAAATTTCTTAAGGACTTATGCACCCAAAAGCGACATACTCAAGTGCCCAAAAAAGTCTTCTTAGCCGCCAGTTTGAGTGAAGTCTTGTCCCAATCCATGCCCGTTAAATATAATGATCCTGGCTGCCCTACGATTTCGTGTACAATTGGAGACAAGACGATTAACAAATGTTTGATAGACTTAGGCGCGAGTGTCAACTTGATTCCATACTCCGTGTACGAACAATTAGGCTTAGGTGAGCTCAAACCCACGAAAGTTACGCTTCAATTTGCCGATCGTTCCATTAAGAAGCCCGTGGGAGAAATAGAAGACGTACTCATTCGAGTAGGGCAATTTATATTCCCCATTGACTTTATCGTTCTTGAAACACAACCTGTGACGAATCCCTCGATTCAAATTCCGTTGATTTTAGGCCGACCATTCTTAGCCACCTCAAATTCCTTAATCAATTGTCGTAACGGATCAATGAAAATCTCTTTTGGAAACATGACTTTGGATCTTAATATTTTCAATCTTGGAAGCCAATCGAATGAACCTTGTGACCAAACGTTGGAAGTTAGTGCTATTCACGAAAATGTTGAAAACGAAACACTTGATCTTAACGATGAACGTGAGGCCGAGTATGAAAAATTGTTTCACAAAATTTCCAACGATATTGAATACACTCTTCCTTTTGAATCTCTTCCAGTTGAGTCCGAATCTCAACCCAATTCTTTGATCGAAACAATTCCAAAGTTGGACCTCAAACTGCTTCCCGACCACCTTAAGTACTCATACTTAGGTGAAAATGAAACCTGTCCTGTCATCATTTCTAACAATCTTTCTCTTGACCAAGAAGTTTCTCTTCTCTCTGTCCTTTCGAAAAATAAGGAAGCAATGGGATGGTCGATTTCTGATATAAAAGGAATTAGTCCCGCTCTGGTTCAACATCGCATCCATTTAATCGATAATGCCAAGCCTGTTCGTGACGCGCAACGAAGGCTTAATCCAAAAATGAAAGATGCAGTACATGATGAAATTCTTAAACTTCTCGACAACGGAATCATTTACCCAATCTCCGATAGTTCATAGGTTAGCCCAATTCACGTTGTACCGAAAAAGTCCGGGTTAACCGTAGTCAAGAACAATTCAAACGAGCTTATTCCAACTCGTACTCAAACGGGTTGGCGTGTTTGCATTGACTACCGAAAACTAAATGCCGCAACACGTAAAGATCACTTTCCTCTTCCTTTCATTCACCAAATGCTCGAACGTTTAGCCGGCCATGAATTTTACTGTTTCCTTGATGGTTATTCTGGCTATAACCAAATTCCAATCGCTCCCAAAGATCAAGAGAAAACAACTTTCACATGTCCATTCGGTACCTTCGCTTATCGACGTATGCCATTCGGACTATGTAACGCTCCTACGACTTTCCAACGATGCATGGTTGGAATCTTTTCCGACATGATAGAACGCTTTCTAGAAGTTTTCATGGACGATTTCTCAATCTTTGGCGATTCTTTTTCCTAATGTTTACATCATCTCGAGTTGGTTCTAAATCGATGTAGTGAAAAACATTTGACTTTGAATTGGGAAAAATGCCACTTTATGGTCAAACAAGGCATAGTCCTTGGACATATCATCTCAAATAAAGGCATTGAAGTAGACAAAGCAAAAATCGATGTCATTGCAAATCTACCCATTCCTAAATCCGTTAAGGACATTCGATCATTTCTAGGACATGCTGGCTTTTACCGTCGCTTTGTGAAAGACTTTAGCAAAATTGCCCGTCCTTTGACGACCCTTCTTGGAAAAGACGTTCCTTTCGATTTTAACTCTGATTGTATCCCTTCTTTTGAACGTCTTAAGAGCGAACTCATTTCTGCCCCAATCATTTGCGCACCCAATTGGGATCTTCCTTTTGAAATAATGTGCGACGCTTCAAACATTGCCGTTGGCGCTGTCTTGGGACCGCATCAACAAGATCCTTCATGTCATTTACTACGCGAATATGACCTTGAACGACGCTCAACTCAACTACACAACAACTGAAAAAGAGCTTCTAGCTGTCGTTTTTGCGCTTGAAAAGTTTCGACCTTACTTGATAGGTTCACACATTACGGTCTACACTGACCATTCTGCGCTTCGATATCTCTTCGCTAAAAAGGATGCTAAATCCCATTTGATTCGTTGGATCCTTTTACTTCAAGAATTTGACCTTACAATCAAAGACAAAAAAGGATCCGATAATGTCATAGCCGATCACTTATCTCGTCTTTCGAACGCACCATCTCCTTTGCCAATTAATGAAAACTTCCCCGATGAACAACTTCTTTCAATTTCGATCGATCCATGGTACGCTGATATAGTGAACTACTTAGTCACTAAACAAACTCCCTCATCTTGGTCCAAACAGGACAAATGCAAATTTATGTCCCAGGTGAAATACTTCTATTGGGACGATCCATACTTGTTCAAATATTGTCCTGACCAAATCATCCGACGTTGCGTTTCGGATAATGAAATAAGGAGTTTTCTTTCGTTTTGCCATAATCAAGCGTGCGGTGGACATTTCGGTCCTCGAAAAACTGCGGAAAAAGTGCTTCAGTGTGGTTTCTATTGGCCTTCTCTTTTCAAAGACTCGTTTGAATTTTGTAAAACTTGTGATCGATGTCAAATGCTTGGACGAATTTCTCGACGAGATATAATGCCTTTAAACCCTATTCTTACGATCGAAATCTTTGATGTATGGGGTATTGACTTTATGGGACCTTTTCCCAATTCTTTTGGAAACTTGTATATCCTTCTCGCTGTCGATTACGTTTCAAAATGGGTCGAAGCCGTTCCTTGCAAAACCAATGACCATAGAATTGTTGGGAAATTTCTCAAAGAAAATATCTTCTCGAGGTTCGGCACACCTCGCACAATAATCAGTGATAACAGAACCTATTTTTGCAACCGTTCTTTTGAAACTTTAATGAAAAAATACTCGATAACCCACAAGTTATCCACTCCGTATCATCCTCAGACTTGTGGCCAAGTTGAAGTTTCAAATCGACAAATAAAACAAATCTTGGAGAAAACTGCGAATAAAAATCGAAAAGATTGGTCTTAGAAATTGACCGACATGCTTTGGGCTTACCGTACTGCATTTAAAACTAACCTTGGGATGTCCCCATTTCGTTTAGTTTACGGTAAAGCTTGCCATTTACCCGTTGAAATTGAACACAAAGCGTTGTGGGCAATAAAAAACTTAAACTTTGATTTGAAAAAGCGGGCGAAAATCGAAAACTACAACTCAATGAACTCGAAGAACATAGGAATGACGCGTATGAAAACGAGAAAATTTACAAAGAAAGAACCAAAGTTTTTCATGACAAGTCAATCCTAAGGAAAACGTTTTCGCCTAACCAGAAAGTTCTTTTATATGACTCGAGACTTCATTTATTCCCTGGGAAACATGAATCAAGGTGGACCGGACCATTTGTGGTACGAACTGTTTTTCCACATGGTGCCATAGAAATAGAAAACCCAAAGGATGGATCAATTTTCAAAGTCAATGGTCATCGTTTAAAACCCTTCTTGGAATTGCCCGGTAACCAAGAGGAGGAGCTCATGATCCTTCATGAGCCAAGCTACGTCTAGTAAGAATGTTAACCCTCTTTTGTAAATACGTACATATTTTTCCCCGTTACACTATTATATCATGCATCGACTATGGGGACACAGTCAAAATTAAGTGTGGGGGGAGTCTCATTTTCATTTTTTTAAGTTTTTCATGGCATTTTTTTTGAATTTTCATTTTCTTCAAAAAAAAAAAATCTCAAAACTCCTAAATCTCAAAAACATTTTCTTTTAACCATTTTGATTTATTTTTGAAGAAACACTATGGGATAAGTATAAGTTTTGGTTAATAAATTGAAATTTTTGAAAATTTATTTGTCTTAAAATAAAAATAAAAATGAAGTTTGATTACAAATAACAATGGTTTAACTAGTATATAGGAAGGTTCATCTATGCTAATTATGAAGTATGCTCTAATTGAAAATCTTTGTTTAAAAAGTGGTAAATTTAAAGTAAAGGATATAACATTTTTGTCTTCTAAGTTAAATAGTGCTAAGATGATTTTGCAAAACTCTCTCCTTTAAAAAAAAGATATATATATATATATATATAATAACATCCAAAGTATTCACTCTCATTTAAAAGTCCTCACGGTTATGCATGGGTGAATTACTTGGAATTTTTGATTATGTTCTTTCATACTTATTTAAAAGTCCTCACGGTTATGCATGTATGGAACGCATATAAAAAAAAGAACAGATTTAATAAAAACCACCTACGGTCGATAGGTGTATGCACGAAAGTGTGTGCACTCGCCATGCTCTGTACTCCCTTCACATAAGCCCGAAAGGCAGTGCATGGGTGGTATATCTGAGCTCAGTTTACCTGAGCTAGGTCTGTAATTTTTCTTGCAAATAATGAGAGAGCAAGCAATTGAAATCCGAGCACTAGTTTAACTTGTTTGATTTAACTTGTTGTTGAAAAGAAATGAAAATACCACTTTAACAAACTTTGATAATTAACTAAGGATTCATTTCATAGTTACATTATGTTATCAACCAAAACAACTAGATAAACTGTGGTCTATCTTGTATAACAACTTGATTTTTATTGGAAATTTTGACGAGTAAAAATTTTCAAGACAATGACCAAAACTTGTATTTAACTTATTCGTGTCAACTTAAAAATAAATTCTTCATTTGTAAATATTTCCAAAAACTCGCATTCATCTCTTTGTAAATAAATCTTGAATTTTGTAAATATTTTCATCCTGCATTTGGATTTTGTGGGTAGTATCCGCTGAAAACCCTCACGAGACAACACTCGTCCTACTGGGGACACCCAGAGGTTTAACGGCTTGTTGCATACGCTCAATGCAATCGTGCTCCCTACGAAAACGAATTTATCTTAGTTTTCCTTTATTTGAGGACGAATAAAAAGATAAGTGTGGGGGTATTTGATATGCACGTAATTGTGCATATATTTACATCCATATTTTATCTCTTTTTATTTAAATAATCATCATATTTGGGCATTTTAACATGTTTAAAACCAAAATTCAGTTATTTCCAACCATCTTATTTTCCTCTTCATTCAGGGGCAAAACGGTCATTTTGTGCATGTGTCAATATAAGAATTTTTACTTGGACATTTTTTTGACAATTTTTATAGGAATTTGGATGCATATGAAAGAGGCTTATATGAAGATATATGCATGCACAAATGAATATAAAGGAAAGAAGAGGGAAATAATTAAAGCCATGAACATGGAGGACCCCACCCACTTACCTAAAAGTACAATTTGGAGCTAATGGACAACTAAGTGGAGTTTAAAGCTTCATGCAAAACAAATGATGGATTAATTAGTGGTTAATGGTTACTTGTTGGCCACACTTCCTTAAGGGCATTTTTGGTAGCCCCCTAAAAATAGAATTAGGGTTTTATGCATGTATCTATAGCCCTCTTATGTATATGAAACTATCTTCTACTCTTTCATCTTACTTAGGAAATTAAGAAATCAAGTGTAAGCACAATGTTCTATGAAATAAAAATGGCTTTCAAGTCTCTTTCTTCTCTCTTTTCTACATGCTTTTCTTTGTTTTATTGTTAATTTTTATTTCTATGCTCTCTTTCTCCTTATGTTCATAGCCTAGATTTATATTTATGCAAGTAGTTGTAGCTAATCTCTTTTGCCTTCTTTACTTATTTTCTATTTTTCTTTTCTTTTTAACGTTGAAACTTACATGTGTTGCTTCAATGCCACAAATGAGTAGCTAAACCCCTTCAATTTAGGGGTGATGAAGCTCTCTAACTTTATGTAATTTCAACATTTTTATGATTTATGGTCTCTTTGTTTATGCTTCATGAATGTGAATTTTGATGTATGTTTATACAAGTGGGTTTGATAGCTTATATTGCTTATGCAAATAAGCTATTCTTATTCAACATAAACACAATTTACATCAACATTTGCTAATTAATTTTTGATTATGAAATGAAAGTAAAAATGAAATTTGATGATCTATGTTACTAGTTACAATAGTAAATGGATCATACTTAAAATAGTTTTTGCTTTGGCTTCTTTTTCATGAGAATTGTAAGTGGTATAATTGTTGTATTATAGTTTGATGGTTTGAGTTATGTTAACTAATAACATAAACAAACCATACTTATGATAAATGCAATGATTATTTCACTTAATATCAAAGTTAGAGATCATAAATTATGTGTTTGTTGATTTACAAAAATTTGAGAGTGGATTTGCCTCTAAATTGTTCTTTAGTCTAATAATTTTTGATTCGCATTTTCTAGTGTTAGCCTCATTTTATTTCTAGTTAACAAATCCTCTTCGACTTTGGTATAATTTGATTGAATAGATTTTTAAAATCATCAATTCCCTGCGGATCGACCCGTATTCGCCGCGTGCTACATTCGTACACCGTGCGCTTGCGGTATAAATTTTATTTCTAAATTCGTTCGACGGTTTCCTAAACCGATAGAATTTCCGTCGACGAACACCAAACTGGGAAGGGCCATACGTCATAGGAAAAAAACTTCTTGATGGCACTTTGAAACTCACAACTGTCGAAGGAGATCCAATTCCAAGAGTCTGGAACAGCAATCACTTACGTCCATATTTTACTTAGAATCTTTGCTTAAATTTGTAAAATGATTATGGATGTATCATTCTTGTATTGTAAGCCATTGTAAAATCAGTGCAAATCAATAATAAGAACTATAAAGTGGAATGTAGGCCTAGTTCTTGGCCGAACCACTATAAATCTTATGTTCTCTACTACAGTAAAATGCTCGTCTCATTTAGATGTGCAAATATTTTAAATGTATTGCTAAAATGTCGATTTAATATTGCATGCTATCAAAGCAAAGCTTACCTATTCAACACATCACAAGGCCCAGCGATTCCTACAAATAACTCAACAATCAAATGTCAAGCCACAAAAATTCCAAATTCAATTCCCACATGAGAAGTGCTACTCACAAATAGTTGGTGATTCCACCGGAGGGGCACCTTCCCGAAGTGAAGGTTCCAGGCCCTTGCTAACTGATTGCGATCGTTTGTGCAAACGAACATCCGATTAAGTAGCTTGCGTCTGCCCCATGCAATCACTTAACAATGAAATACACCTCTCTAGAAAAAAGCAAACAAATTTCAAAAGAAGGGAACATGTACTTGGAGACGATAACGAGGAATCGCTGGGAGGCAGATGGTGAAAAGACAGGGGCAAGCAGACAGAGAACAGCCAAAATGGAACTTTGTCTCTCAACCAAAAAGGTTGGTGGAACCACCGAAGGGGCACCTTCCCAAAGTGAAGGTTCCAAGCCCTTTCTAGTTAATTGTGATCGTTTGTGCAAACGAACAACCAGTTAGGTAGCTTGCATCTGCTCCGTGGATCCACTTAACTGTGAGATGCTACCTTCCTAGCAAACGGCGTAACAAAGCACTCTTCGGAGGCCCACTTCACCAAGTTGAACGGCCAAAGCCCTCTACGGAGGCAAAACCGCTCTTCGGAGGCCCACTTCACCAAGTTGAAGTGCCAAAGCCCTCTTCGGAGGCCCACTTCACCAAGTTGAAGTGCCAAAGCCCTCTTCGTAGGCCCGCTACCCCGCATAAATAGAAGAAAAAAAAGCCCTCTTCGGAGGCCCACTTCACCAAGTTGAAGTGCCAAAGCCCTCTTCGGAGGCCCATTTCACCAAGTTGAACTGCCAAAGCCCTTTTCGGAGGCCCGCTTCCCTGCGTAAAGGGACAAAAAAGCCCTCTTCGGAGGCACACTTCTACTCTCAAGGGAAGTTTGGTTTCTCCAAAATGAGAACATTCTTCCCCAAAAGTTGAATCTCAAATCAAAGCCTTCTTTGGAAGCCTGCTTCATCGCGTAAGAGAATCCACTTCTCAAAAAAAAAGTGACCATCTCCGAAAGTTGAAGTGTAAAAACTCTTTCTAAAAAAAAAA
This sequence comes from Allium cepa, assembly GCA_030765085.1. Taxonomy (NCBI): domain Eukaryota; kingdom Viridiplantae; phylum Streptophyta; class Magnoliopsida; order Asparagales; family Amaryllidaceae; genus Allium; species Allium cepa. The sequence continues at coordinate 904,794,119 of CM060938.1, read as the reverse complement.
GAGAGAAGACTTCTCCAATACAAAGCACACTCTACTACAGCAGAATAATATTTCCTCAAAATTGAAGAATTATTCTCCAAAGTAAGAGTACGAGTCTTCTTAAAATGGAGAAGATTGCAATAAGCCGTGGTATGGGGGCGGTATAATATGGCTGCATTAATAAAAGAAACACTCAAGCAACATACCACGAGCTCACTGCAATATCACACAAAGAAAATAAAGAAACTTGTGTGAAAATAAGGAATAAATGCATTCATAAATACAGTCAAAAGATTGTACAAGTAAAAAGAGTCATTGTATTCCATACTATAAAAGATTTGTATACATGTGCAGGTTTCAAAAAGCGGGGGCCGGTACCCGCACAATCTCCAGTCAATACAAGTCTTTAAATACAAGTAAAAAGCAAAAAAGCAGAACAAGGAGGACAGAACTAGACCCATTACTTCTTCTTCATCCCGCCGCCTTTGGAGCCCTCGCCTGGCTTAATGGTTAACTTCTTAAGTCGGCTTGAACGAGTCGGGGAAAGAGGAGAAAGAGGTGTAATTGGGTCCTCTTCTGCTTTCTCTTCATCAGTAGAAGTGTCCTTCCTTTTCTTTGAAACTCCACGCTTACCCCTCTTCTTTAAAGAAGATTCGCTGCTCAGAGTGATAAGATCAATCAGCTTTGTATCATTGGTAGTAAATTCCTTCGAGGTCCTCTCACCCTCCTCAAGTTCTTCAGCTTTTTGCTCTTGTGAAGCGGCCGGGTCATCTAAGCCTTGAAGAGCTTCTATTTGTTCTTCTTATGATCCCGGTTGAGAAGCAAAAGGAGTAACTTGAAGAGATGGAGTGGCAACAGCTGGAAGAGGCGAAGCTTGTACAACACTTGTTGTCTTCACTACAGAAGAAGAAGAATTAAACATCAATATTTCTCGCAAAGAGGGGAGATAGTGGCACGACGAGGTTTAAGTAATGATCAAGAAGTTCATCGAGCTCATGTGAAGCAAACAAGTAGTCCACTTGAGCTAGATTAGTGTTGAAGTTACCTGGAGAAGTTGGCTTTATCACGTCGATTTCAAAATCGTAGGCTTCAATGTCTTCCTGGAACTCGGTGTGAGCAGTTGTAATTCCGATCTCGGCTTTGGCAGGAGGCGGAGAGTGGGAACTAGAGCCAATAATGTCGACGTCAACCGAAGCCGAAGGACAAGTCGGGTCGGTCAAAGGTGCCTTCCCTAAATGCTTTCCTTCCACTGCTTCGGCTCGTTCTTTAGCGAGTTGTCCTTTCCCTCTTGCAAGGGCGGCTTGACCTTCATCGTCAAAAAATGAGCCTCAAGACCCTCCTCAGTGTAGCCGACACCTTTAAGCATTTCAACCGCTGCCTCCCACACTTCAGCTAGGGTAATTTATACTTTGGGCCCAAAAATGAGAGACTGCCATGCCCCAAGACGCTGTGAATGTAAAACTCGAATAAAGTGGAACTGACGTTGGTCTTCGTCTCCTCATGAGATTGTTCAGCTGCTGATTTTCCAGCGATGGCCTCGTCACGCTCCTTTTCAACTTTAGAAAGCTAGGCCTTCAGCATTGCATTCTCCAAATCTTGGGAGTTAGCCTTTTCCCGCAGCTGAGCAGCATCATTGCGGTACATTTCCATGATTCTCTGCTCTGCCTCAAGTTTGGCCTCATCATCTCGTTGAGCAGCGTGGGCATCCCTTACTTGTTTCTGAAGAACCTCTTCCTTTTGAGTATAAGAAGTGGAAGAGGTGGCAAGATCATCTTTGAGCTTCTTAACTTCGGCCTCAAGCTTTTCATTATAAGCGGTGATGCTCTTCATCTCCGCATCATGCTGATCAAGGACTTTTTTCCATTCGGACTTATCGCTTTCCATGGTCAGCATAGCCTCGATATTTAAACGCTTCACTCTTTGAAGCTCATCGACTAGCTTTTGCCACCCGGACATTTTTTCAATGTTAAGCTTAACAGCATCAACATTTCTTAGCATAGCCTGTTTGTCAATGGGAACCAAGTCCAGATCAAAGCGTACACCTTTCAAACACCATGCGGAAATCGGTTTTGGAGTGCAGGCGGAGGCTTCTCAACTTGATAAGGAGGCCTATTAATGACTGTTGGAATCTCAGCTCTTTTGAGGGCAAGGGAGCTAGAAGGGATGTCTAGAGAAATAGAAGTAGCGGGCACTTTTGAAATTTCATATGAAGATTTTTCGCTAAGCTTGGCTCGCTTGCTGGAATTTTCAGCTTTATGACTCTTCCCCTTGTCATCATGGAACTTTCTCTTATGGGAGTCATCATCCCTCTGGTGAGCGCCATGTCAGTCGTCCCTTCTTCCATAACGCTCCTCATAAGCCTGCCTCTCGTGGGCCTTCCTAGCTGCTCTTTCCTCATCGGTCTCTTTAGTGGAGGAAGATAACGCCTGGTGTCATAAGAGTCACGCCTTGCATAGCGCTGAAAGTCATCATAATATGAACCGCTGCGTCCCATGGGAGAACCTGAAATTGAAGAAGAGACAAAATTTAGAAATCTTCGAAATAAAGAAGCTAAGCGCGCATAACTGCCAAAATCCTAAGTGTGTGTGGCATGTGAACTATGCGCGTCAAGCCACAAACCACTCTTCGGCTTAGGAGTGATGTCGACTTTTGCAGTAGGGGTCAACTCTTGGGTCGATGGAGTTGATCGCAAAACGGATGTTGCTTCAATTGATGGAGAAACGAGCTTAGAGGTGATGGTGTCATCTTTAAAAAGCTCTTGGGAAGTCACCATGAGGTCGCTCGGTCCCCCAAAGACATCATCACCATCGTGCCCAACGGAATGGGTCATGTCCTCTTCAGCACGCTTTGAACTCTTTGTAATGGAACTTTCTTTCTCAGCTCCCTCATCAGCTTCTCCAGTGGTCTATCCAGAGTGTTGAGAAAGTTCCTCTTCTTCAATAACTGGGAGAAGTTCAGATTTTCCAGATAATCCCGCACCGTCAACGGAACTGGAGCATTTCACTAATGAAGCCTCTACGATAAGTTCCTTCGGTGCGGATTCCTTTACGGAAGCTGGGGCATCTGATGTTTCTGCCTTGGAACTGGGGGTATCACGAGGCTAAATGGATCGATAAGAGTGCAAAAGTCCGAATTGGTGCAAAAACTCGTCCTTCAGTAAGAACTTAATACTTCTCTCATCAATAGCTACGGCATTCAGTCTTTCGAAAGTCGGTTTACGGCTAGAATCTTTAGAGGGAAGAGGAAATGCTGCAAAAATAAAGAATGAAATTAGCACATGGCGACTCGAGTTTTGAAAGGCTCAGAAAAGAAGTGAACAGAGATAAGTAGTTTTACTTCCTACTCTCCAGATGCCGTAGAATCCCTGGGGGCAGCGGACAAAGAAGAACTGATTTAAAAAACCGTGAGCACTTTCGGGAAGATCTGTAATCAGTTTATGATTTCTTGCACTCCTTACAAGAGTAATGGAAGGATGATCTTTGTTCCTCCTGAATGAGCACACGTAACAGATCTCCTCGAAGCTTGGGAGGCGGTTAAGCATTCTGCTAAACAGTACGCACAACCCCGTCAAAATGGCGTAGCCATTAGGGTGCGTTGGAATGGATAAATAGCTAATCGAAGGAGGAGTACTCTAAGAAAATCATTGAAGAGGGGAATAGCTCCGTTCAGACACATTTGACGGTTGACTGCAACGAAGCCAGGAGGCGGCCTATCGGCAGTGTCATTTACCCCTGGAAGCAGAGCATCCGCTTCAGCAATGCCAAATTGAGTGCATAACTGGCTGAAAGTCCGTTGGCTCAATGAAGTTGTGACTCTTTCTAGAGGATTCTCCAAAGGGTTAGCTATTGGAAAGACCTCATCGGTCCGCTCTATTATCTCTTCTTGCATTAGTTGAGAAGCCATTCTACACAAGGAACTGGATATTCAAATATGAAGGTGCACGTTTCCTAAATGTGTGAAGTGTTGTGCAAATCTAATAAAATGACAAGCAAATATAATTGTAATTAAACTAGTTGACATTTGTCAATTATAAAGTTATAAAGTGTTAGGGCTTGTTATTTTAAGTCCAAGTTCGGTATTGATGCAAACATATCAGCTTTAGTTGATTAATTTAGTTTTTCTTTAATACTTCACTTGAACTTGTTAATTCACAGCACTTCATTCACATAATTCCTTTAAGTTGATTATTCTTTATCGACTAATCTGTCATTCGATATGGGCAGTCAGTGGCAGTATATTCGCCCTAGTTTTCTGCAAATGTTGTATTTAACAGGTTGTTAGCTTAAAAGTTAATATAATCTATGAAAAAGTGCAACAAGTTCAAGCAGTTCATTCTTGTAGTTCGAGTTGGAAGTTCAATCAAGTTCTGTCAAATTCTACAAGTAATCAAGTCCTATTCATTCCTTAAGTCGCAGGAACGATTTAAGTTAGCTCGGGACTCTCTAAGTCGTCCAGATCGTGCCCAAATGACTTAACATAGGTCGGGCTTCCCTAAGTCGTTCTGTTTGAAATTCATGTGATATTCTGGCAAGTTGAGTCGCGAAACAGTTAAGTCGCAAGTCATCCGGGTCGCAGTCTCTTATGTCGCTCAGAACATGGATGTTAAGTCTTTGAGCCGTTAGGTCGTGTGGTTTATGTCCAAACTACTAAGCGCTAAGTCGTTCGAAGACCTTAAGCCGGGTATTTCCTAACGCTCCTTAACCCGCTGGCTCCTCTCCACTTAACAAATCGCCTAACTCACAAACCCGTTAACCCAATAACCCATTATCATCTCCACCGTGAAATCCATCATCTCTCCACACCGCCAAATAACCCAAAACCGATTAAATAACCTCAGATCCATCATGGATCCAATACACTACTGTGTTTTCGAGAATTACAACAACATCACGTCCAAAGACAACTAGGGATCGATTGTAACATGATTCGTGGTAAAACGCGGCACATCAAATCGGAGCAAGGTTAAAAAATAGGGGATTCGCAATTTAGTGATGGATGTGGTTAGATTTTGATCGAATTCACTTACGTAATGTGATGGTGAAGATGATTGACGGCTGATTAATTTGAATTCTTCTTTGAAAGCTTGGAAATTCCTCAATGGTAAGTTAGAATGTTAGAGAAGATGAAGTGAAGAAGGAACGACATAAGCTACTTATATACCGGGGCGGTGGAACTCGAATCGGCACAAAAGACCTAACCCTCTCATAAGTCGCTCACGACCTAGCAACTCAGAATGGTGCGAGTTAAGAGGTATCGAAGCACACGACCTAGCCCCTAGGCGTATACTTCGAGGGGCAAATGTTAACACCTCTTTTATTAGCGACCCAGCCTAGAAGAAGGCTTGCGACCTAATGACCTAATTGCCTAAGAAGAAAACTCGTGAACTAACGACCCACAGAAAGGCACGACCTAACTACCTAGAAGAATAAGCGACCTTACGACCTAAAGCATGGGGCGACTCAATGGGTTAACGAACTAGCGACTTATCGAGCTAAAACATCCAGTGAGCTAACATAGCAACGAGTCAAGCAACCTAACGGATCAACGAGCTAAAGCACAAAGCAGCTCAACATGGCACGACTCAATTACTTTAGGAGCTCCAGCGACCTAACGACCTAACGAGTTAAGGCAGAGTAGAGTCGCATGCATCTATTAGGTCGCTCGCGACCTAAGCAAGCCGAGATAACTCCTGCATTACACATACTAAGTCGCTTGAAGCATGTATCTCATCCAGGATGACTCCACTAAGTTGTTAACGACTTATACTACCTCAGGATCACTCTTATGTCACCACTCCTTATGCCGCAACTTCATAGATCGCTCACCACCTATGACCAGCCCGACCTAAGCCCAACCTCTCCTATAAATACCTCACCTGCTCCACACTCAAGGGGGATTTTTTCCTGAAAAGCCAAGATTCTGCCACTTTGAAATTCTAGCAACTCATTCTCCAAGTCCTACAACATCATAACAACTTCAGGGATTAATTCCATAATGGATCAAACTTCTTCACCGATTTGATTCTACTTTGAAAGCTCAAGTCTTTGAAGTTTGTTGTACTTGAAGTTTAGTTGTAACAAAGTGTACTCAAAGATCATAATAAAAGATATAAAGTGGATGTAGGCTCGACTTTGAGCCAAACCACTATAAAAATTGACGTCTCTTTACTATTTTCTGCTATTCTATGCTTATTCCTAGTTCCCGTACCAATGGGTGGTGCTTTCACTATATCATAACTCACACCGGGGTGTTAGCGTACATTTTTAACATTAACAATGGCTAAAACAAGGGAGTTGCAGCAAGGCTAAGTGGGTCGCACTCAAGTAGGACGAGATTTTCCCCTGTCGAGAGGTCCCTTTTTATTCGGCTTGGTGGTCAATTGATTCGCGGCAACTGCTGGGGTTGTCTTGTTTGGGACTATCCAGTAAGTGATGGTTCTGGCCTTGTGTTGCAAGGGATCGGGAGGGATCCTCGATACGGTGATCTGGGCCCAGTACTGCGACGAAGGATACCCCAGTGGCCCTGCCATTGTATGGAATCCAATCTCCAATAAGTGTCGTATGCTTTGATTGTTCCCAACTATGTTGGAACAAGATGTAAGCATTCTAGCTATTTCTGTATTTTACTTGAAAACCCTAGACCCTATTATAATATCGCTGAATTTCCTATCAAATGTTTTGGTTATCGTAAGGTAAAAACTTTTCCGTGTTTATGTGCGGGTAGTCTTACGAGTTACCTTTTGTTTCAATGGTTTTTAAAAGTTAAGCAACTTTAACCCGTTTACTCACACCAGACCCATGTCTGACCCGGAGTTTATTTTCTGTTGTCTTAAACTCTTGGGTACTCAAATTTTTATGAGTGGCCAAGGGATTCAGGTTAGCTTTGACAAGTTTTTGGAGGAGATATGGAGCAGGAGGTTTCAGCGTATATAGATATATATAGTGGTTCCGCTGTGTTGATCTCTGTATTGATATCTTGTATGAGAATGGAGTTGTATAATAGACTGATTTTTATAACTTTCTAAAGTGTTGTGATGAAGTTGTGTAACTCTCATAGGTGATGTATATTATGTAATAACTTATGTGATTAATATATTTTATTCGTTCCGCTGTGAGATTCCGATATTGTTTAGTTCTTTCTTTCTTATCTTTTCTCTTTCTATCTTTTTCTTTCTTAATAATGATGCGTCTTTCTATGGAATGAAAGACGGATCGTTACATTCCTCCTGCCGGACACATTTCTGTGATACTATTCTGATTTTTGTGATTGTTTGGTGGCCACCCCTCGATTGTTGATATGGAGTGTGTTCGAGGTGGGCGGTAGTAGCTGCTATGCGTTACTACCAATCCGAGAGCACAATTGATATATCTACCCTGACATCTCCTCGTGTGCCATGTTCACATGCCCCAGCGTGCCTTCTACGAGATTGTTTTGTACCATGCCTATGGAGTGCCCTCTGATAGCCCTCCACTTTATGGTGGAATCATGGTAGTGTATAGACTATGGGAATATATATAAAAATGTGTTAAGAGGGATATGGGTAACACCTTAATGCTATTTTAATACTTTATTTTACTATAGACACTATTATAATTGCGTATTGTACTACATAGTAGATAGTTTATAGGATCCATAGGAGATGTGAATCCTGAACATCTCTTAAGTTATTGCACTCGCGATGGACACTGGATAGGAGATGTCAAACCCCGTAAACATCTCCAACGCCATTTACACTCATATTTATTTACCGTTGATTTAACATACATAAGATCTTTTAGTTCTGACTCGCGTGTTTTGTCTTTTCAATTCGCTCGGGTCGGCCTGAACATTTCATGTAACAACCCGCATATTTAAAGATTATATATTTAAATGTTTTATTTAAATATAGCGTCGTTAGTCGGATTTTTGGGTCCGAAATATTACTTTTTGAAAACGGCCGAATTGGAGCTCGATACCACCTCCATTGGTTCCAAAATGGCGTTTGCGATCTTTTTGTGTATAATCTTTGATATGTTTGGAGTTTGAGAAATTTTGACCCTTTTTCTACTTGGGATTGAGTTTGGGTTCAACCCCAATCTCCTCTTAACCCTCTAGCTCATTAACTCTTCATACATTCAACCATATTTCATTCCTTTAACTTAAGAAAACTGAAAATGGGAGAAAGGAAGAAGAATTAGAAACTCCAAGCCCTAATTCCATTTGCAAACTCCAAATTCTTGCTTGAAATTCAAAGAGAATTATAGGTAGGCCTCCTCTTCATCTTCTCCAACTCTTTCTTCTTCAATTTCAGAAAGTTTCCAAAACCTAACTAAGGAAATACTTGTTTTGATCTTAGATTGAAGTTTGTTAGGTTGAAGTAGAGATTGGTTGGTCTTCTCCTTGTTATTGAGCTTCTTCTTCATTGTTTTCGAGAAAAGGTGAGTTTTGAACTCACATCTACTTCTCTTGATATTATTGATGTTGGGTATGAATTCCTAACAAGCATTCATGTGCTATTGCTTTTGACTTGGAAAGGATTGACATTCATTTGATAGGGCAGGAAGTGCTGAACATCGGTTCGGCCGACCGAACTTAGGGTCCGGTCGACCGTCCTGCTACCTGAGCACTTCCCTTCCTTTGTTTTGGAAGTGCATAAATTTAGGCTCCGGTCAACCGACCACGAGGTCCGGTCGACCGACCTGCTACCCCGAGCACCTCTCTGTTTCTGGCCCGGTCAACCGACCCAGGAGGTCCGGTCGACCGACCTGCTCCTATTTCCCCTGTTTTGCCTATTTGTGCATATTTTGATTGGTTTTCCAAATTTTATCAATTCAAGTTGGTTTTTAGTGCATGTTATTGCATCTTTGGTTTTGATAACTTATTCTTGACTTCATCCACAGGTTTTTATAAAATAATCTCTCGAATCACGTTTAAAAGCTCGTTTCTCCAATTTATAAATTCTATTTAAAACACACACAATTTCGCACTTCGAGCGAAGTGGAAGATTGATTAAATGGTTGGGCAAAACACGGACCATGAATCTCTGCGTTTATCCTTCTGATTAATCCCCGACCTATTCAATTGATCGTTTTGACCTTTGGGTTTGGTTTACCAATGAAATGAGGTAAACTTTGTACTGCTTTGAGTGTGAAATTGACTGACGGATAGTAAACCATTTAGTGCGAACGGGTGGTTATGGGACTCACGTTAACACTTTTCAAATTCCTTTTCGAGAGTTATGACACATTTCTCCAGTTAGTGGTGTCCAGTACTGGGCCTCCGGACCTTCACCACTACGGTTTGTTGCCTTCGGGGCTTATTGCCTCCGGGGTATGTTGCCTTCGGGTATGTTGCCTTCGGGTATGTTGCCTTCGGGTATGTTGCCTTCGGGTTTGTACCTTCGGGTTTGTGCCTTCGGGTTTATTGCCCTATAGTATCGCTTACGATGTTCGTCTTTATGAGCCGCATGGGTGATATTGGGTTTGGAGCCTTCGGGCTCATGTATCCTTGTTTATACAGTACTGAGCTTAAGCAACCTTATGTTTCATTGATATTATATTTCCTTGGTATCGCCCTTCGGTGTTGGTCTTTTTGAGCCGCATGATGTGTAGCGATTTCCTTGTGAAACTTGTGTCACCTTCATTGGTATTTGTTATTGCCTTTTTGGCTTGATTTGGGATATTTGTATCCTTTGTTTATCTGTGTGGCCGATGATATGAGGCTTGTCTTGATATGATTCATCTTATGTTGGATGATTGTGTTATCTCCCTTAGAGATATTTGTTATACTTTGTAACCTTGCAGGTTTATTGTTGTTCAGTTTATCTAACTGATTTGTTTAACTAGACTGATCCGTGTATTTTATACTCGGGTCAGACCGAGATGTTTCAGGTTAGGTCCTTTTGGACTTAGCCTATTTTGCTTCCGCAAGGACTACTCCGCTAGCTTCTTTTTGTCATAGCTTTTTGTGTAATCCCATTTTGTAGTAACTCTGATATGTATTCATCTGGAATCGTTTGTAAACAGTGGATTGATATACCACTTGACATGTATTATTTTGTATACTCTATTATGTATTAGTATATGTGTGTATGATGATCTACTATTCTGTGATGTATATTGCATTTGAGTTGTTATATTTTGTTCTGACAGATCCTCTAGCCACCTATGGTTTTGTTTTAAGTATTCATTGGATATGTCGATCGGTTTGGTATAATTATTGTCGACATATTTAATAGATAGTTAAAGCAAGGCTATGGATGGTCGCTCCTATCCAGCCTTATTCTCCATATTAGCAGACGGTATTATCTTCTAATACTCTTTGCTAATGTGAGTATGGAGGTGGGGCGTTACATTTCAGGATTTGAAGTCCCTATTTTTGGAGGATGAAGATGAAGATTTGTACTACTATTATTTACTATATTTATTCACTACATCATGTAATTCGTTGCATTATTTATTCTTCTCTGGTATGTGTAACTCTGATCGGTGTTGTATAAATATAATCAAATGTTTTGTAAAACAACTTCATGAACTGTTTATTTGATTATTACATTTTGTCATTCAGTTGTGAGATTCTATTTTGTTTTTTTTCTTTCTCTACTTTTTCTTATTCACCCTAACAACAATCCATCCTTCTGTATGGTTTGAGTCGGCATGTGTGTCTGCCTAAAACGTACAAAAAGGCTAGATGTTACGATTTGTATCAGAGCTTTGGTTTAGCAAAAACCTTACCTTTGTAGGGTCTAACTCTTTATTAATAGGATAGTAATACCCTATGATGAGTCGCTGAGTGTACATATATGAGAGATTGTATTTGTTAGTATTATAAAAATGATTTTCATATTGTGTTAATTTGTTCCATTTTGTATTTATGAATTCTGCGTGGTGCATAGGACGCTATGACATCGATAGGGATTTCTAAACATTTAATAGGATGGACCGAAACAATATTTGTTTTGAAATATAGGTAAATGAAATAATTTTACCTATTGTATATTTTTATATATAAAATTATAATTTATAAATGATATATATTTTTGGTTGTAATATGTTGTTTGTTAGGTAGTGAAATTTATAAATATTGGTTGGAAATAAGATTTAAAAATAAAATGAATGAAAATTGAAAATCTAGAACTTAAGTTTTGGGGTTTTGAAAATTTCTTTCGAATGATTTTGGAATATAATAATAATATTATTTGGAAGTATTTACTGATATACATATTTCAATATGATTTGAAAAAAAAAAAATTAAGAAATTTTGTAAAGAAATAAGTTTTGTACTCCCCTCTCTGTCGCTGGAAAAAAATTTCTGTGATGAGTGCACGCATCATCGACATTCATTCTCGAGTTTCGAAGTGGGAAGACCATTGTAGTTGTTTACTACACATTTGTTTTGATAAATAAATATAAATTTTATTTCCAAATATGATTTGATATACATAAAAGATATGATATATATTGTTAACTCCTGTTTCTTAGCGACTTAAGACCTAAAGGCATGGAGCGATCTAACGATGGGAATGACCTAGCTATGGAAAGATGGCTCGACCTAAGGGAAGTCACGACCTAGGATAGGTCGCTAACGACCTAATGGTATCAGCGACCTAAGGGGATCTAACGACCTAGTGCTCCAGCGACCTAAAGGCCAGAGCGACCTAACGAGTCAACAAGACGAGCGACCTGACGAGCATTCGGCGACTTAACAGATAGAGGAGGAGACAACCTAGCGACCTAATGGTTTAACAAGCTAAGCTATAGGTCGTGTTAACTTAGGTCGCCTCTCTTCTTAGGTCGCACACGACCTACCACTTGACATCTTGCTCAGTCAAACTCGATGCATCCTATCAAGCCTCACGACCTAACTCCACAGGGCAATTATGCGACCTAAAGACTTAAGCATTGTCACGACCTACGACCTATGGGGAGTAGCGACTTAACTGGTTCAAAGAAGTGAGCGACCTAACGGTTCCTAGCGACCTAAGGAAGGCCGCGACCTAGCGGTTTAAAGACTTCACAACCTAACGACTTAAGGGGCGCCGCGACCTATAAAGCTCACAAGACCTAAGATAGGTCGCCCACGACCTAAACTAGGTCGCTCACGACCTAAGGACATTGCATTAGAAGACGGCCTTTTCTATGCCGCTGCTGGTAAGGTCGCTCACGACCTAGGACTTGTGGTATTCAGCATGCGTACTCTAGTGGAAGAATGGCCAATGCTCTTTAGGTCAATTGCGACCTACGACCTACTTAGGTCGGGCGCGACCTACGACCTTAATCTGAAATTGCCTATAAATAGAACCCTAACTCCAACAAGCAAGGGACTTTTCGGCACATTCTCTTCATACACCGTTACCCTGCTGCATTGGGAACTCCATCAACACTTAGAGCCTTCGAGATTCGAGGAATACTTCAAAGAACTTCACGAAGAAATCACACATCTTCAACATGGGTTTAAGGACTTCAATCAACATTGAAGTTTAAGCTGCTTGTTCCAAATCATTTGTAACTCGAAGTGTGTTGTATTTGAGAAGAATTGTATCAACTTGTAGCGAGATCATTAATAAAAGTACTTAAAGTGGACGTAGGCTATACCCTTAAGCCGAACCACTATAAAATCGTTGTTGTTTGTTGCTTTTCTGTTGTTGCCTGCTTATAATCTGTTCCCGAGTCATCGGGTGGTGCTTTCACAACTATAACTCATACACCGGGGTGTTAGCGTTCCAATTTTAGCGTTAACATTTTTGGTGCTTTCACTGAGAACCCAACTCAGGAAAATTGTCATCATTGCTCCGCGAAAGCTTGTTGAAGAGATCCCTCTGAAGACTAGAAGTCTATCTGAAATCATTGCTCCAGGTAGAAAGAGTAGATCTGTTAGATCCGGGAATGTTCATGAAGAAACCTCCGCTTCCCCTGTACCTAATCAGCCCACTCCTTCTGTTGGGGTAACGAAAGCGGAATTGGATGCTGTAATCTTAGGGCTGAACCAACAGATAAATGCCCAGAATGCACAATTAGAGGCTCAAAATGCCCAGAATGCTCTGATTCTGAATAAGTTGAACGATTTACTTGGGGCAAACAATCAACCGGCTGGTAATGAAAGGAACTATGATGGCAACATTCATGATGCTAATGAAAGGAATGCTCCTGAAAGGGCTGCTAGTCCCTTTGAGCAGGCATTTCCTGAGGCTGGTGGATCTAGAACTCGACATGATGAGGAGTATCTTTCTGGAATGGTCCGGCAAATTATGAAAGAAAGTATGCAGAGGGTTGAAGACGAGAGAGAATGGGGTTTCTCCCCAAGTAAAACTCCATTTACTGAGAAAATCTTAAAGGCGGAATTTCCAAGGAAGTTTGTCCCTCCAACTATCCCAGCTTACAAAGGGACAAGTGATCCGAATGAATTCTTGTATAAGTATGATTGGCACATGACGGGTGCCAGAGCCTCTGACGAGATAAAGTGCCGATATTTCCCCGTATACCTTGAAGGTGTGGCTCTACTGTGGTTTACCAAGTTGCCAGTCCGATCTATTGATCAGTTTTCAGACTTGACCCGAAAATTCAAGGAGCAGTTCAGACTATATGCTTCAAAGGCCAAGGACATCATGTCGTTGTCGAGTTTAGAACAGAATCCTGGTGAATCTATCAGATCTTTCCTGAACCGCTTTAATATAGCGCTGGCTGAGGTGGATAATGCTGAACCGCGAATGATATTGACTTATCTGATGAGGACTATTGATAAGTCGAGTGAATTTGGGAAGTGGTTAAACATGAAGGAGCCAACCTCCCTCGAAAAGTTCTACAAAAAAGCAGATGAATTCATACGCTTGGAAAGCCGTCCTTTACCAGTAAAGATAGTGTTGGAGAAAGCTGAAGATAACACTGTCGCTCCACGCAAGAATGAATCGGTGGGGCAAAAAAGGGAGAATAATAATGGGAAGAAACAGGGTAATTTGAAGAAGCCTCGATCCTTCAAGCCATCAGAGTATACTCCTCTATCAGACACGCCTGAACATATCTACCTGGCCACTAAAGACTCTATTGATTTTCCTAAACCTATCCCTCTAAGGACCGGAAAAAAGGCTATTCAGAGTGGAAAGTTCTGTCGCTTCCATAATCAACCCGGTCATGAAACCGATGAATGCCGTCATTTGAAAAATCTGATTGAAGAGTTGTTAAGGGAAAATAAACTACAGCAATTTGTGAAAAAGAATAGCAACAACCCTGCCTCATCTAGTCAGGGGCAACAAGCTCTTGACCATCAGCCTAGGACAGGTGAGAAGGCTGTCGGGCATGAATCTGGAAGGCCCATTATCAATGTCATTACAGGAGGACCTCACCCAGCTAGCAAGAGCTGGGGCGAGATGGAGAGATATTCCAGGGCTTTGAAATATGTTCCAACCGAAGAAGATGTCTTTGTTTTGGAAGACACTACACCCCTTAAACAACAGAAAACTTTCAATGATGACATTGTTTTCAGAGCCAGGGATTCCACAGGTGTTGAGGCCCCCACCTTAGATCCGTTAGTCATCTCAGCTGGTATCGGACCAGCCATTGTCAGAAGGGTTCTCATCGATTGCGGTGCGTCCTGCAATATCCTCTTCAAGAAAACATTTGACCAAATGAAGATCCCTATAGTCGATGTACAAGCCTCATCGCAGAAAATCGCTGGCTTCACTGGGGAGCCAAAGCAACCAATAGGAACCATCGATCTACTTGTAGAACTTGGAGAGGGAGAAAGGAAAGTGGTCCGAAAGCAAACTTTTGTGATTGTCGATGAATTTTCTGCTTATAATGCTTTCCTTGGTCGTCCAACTTTGGCAGCATTCAAAGATATTCTTGCCCATTGGTGCCTCACTATTAAATTCCCTACAGACAATGGAGTAGGAGTTATAAAAGGGGATCAAAATGCTGCACGGGAGTGTTATTTGACTGAACTGCGAGAGACGAGAAAAAGAGAAATGGGAAAGAATGCGGCAACCCCGGTCCGCATCAAGGAACCAGCCTTGTAGCAATTACGGGGCGGACCCTGCACTGGCGAGCAAAGCGGGGCACGAAAAGAAATGGATCCCAGAAAAGCCAGTGCAGGGGAGAATAGAGTAGTACCGGTGGAAACGACAGTTCCGGTACCTGTTGACCCGAAGGACCCAAATAAGGTGTTGAATGTGGGTTCACAGCTGAATGTGTCAATTCAGAATATCTTGATATCTTTCCTGAAAGCAAATCTGGATGTCTTCGCTTGGACTCATGCCGACATGTGTGGGATATCCCCAGAAGTTGCTGTGCACGCTCTGAATATTGACCCAAAGTTTACACCGGTGAAACAGAAAAGAAGAATCCAAGGTCCAGAAAGGTCAGCAGCATTAAAAGAAGAAGTTGATCGACTTATGGAAAATAATTTCATCAAAGAATCCACCTATCCAAATTGGGTTTCGAATCCTGTGCTGGTTAAGAAGGCTAATGGAAAATGGAGAGTGTGCATCGATTTTTCTGACTTAAACAAGACTTGCCCCCGAAAAGTGGAACATCGAACTCAGTCAATATGACATCACTTATCACCCCCGAAAAGCAATCAACGGACAAGCTTTAGCAGATTTCATTGCAGAATTTACAGAAAAAGGTAATGGTGAGGAAGAAACAATCAATGATTCCTCGATTCAGTGGAAATTGTATGTTGATGGCGCAAGAAATGACTACTGTTCTGGAGCCGGGGTGGTGCTTGAAACTCCTGAAGGTCGGTCATTATGTTATGCACTAAGATTGGAATTTCCTTCAACAAACAATGAAGCAGAATATGAAGCTCTTATCGCAGGTCTGAAAATCGCTAAAGAATTAAACATCCGAGCATTACAGATCTTCAGTGATTCTCAGCTTATTGTATGCCAAGTCAAGAAGGAATTTCAAACGAAAGGAGGAAACCTGCCTGCTTACTTGTCAAAGGCTTGGGAACTTCTGTGTGAGCTCGATCATTATTCAATAAGCCACATTCCTGGGGAAGAGAATATGAAGGCAGATTCCCTCGCGAAATATTCGAGTTCCGGTAAAGCTCAACTATTGGGATTAGTCCCTGTAGAGGTCCTGTCAGCCCCAAGTACAGATGAGATGGATGTACATTGGATTATGAATGTATCTCAAGAGCAAGAATCATGGATGACTCCAATATTGGACTACCTGCTCAGAGGTTCTCTGCCAGAAAATTCGAGAGAGAGACAGAAGCTATTAAGGAAAGCCTCTCGCTATGTAATTCCGGATGGCAGATTATACAGACGGGGATTCTCAATGCCATTACTTCGATGTGTATCAAAGGAAGAGTCCAAAACAATCCTAGCCGAGGTACATGGAGGAGAATGTGGTGATCATTCAGGTGGCCAAACATTAGCAAAGAAAATTCTCCGATACGGATATTTTTGGCCAGAAATTAATCAAGATGCTGCAAATTACTCCCGAAAATGTGTCAGGTGCCAGAGATTTGCCAAAATTCCTAGAGCCCCTTCTACTGAACTCACACAGATGGTCAGTCCATGGTCGTTTGCAATTTGGGGAATGGATCTCATTGGGCCACTACCGACTGCCAAATCAGGGATTAAATATGCTATTGTTGCAGTTGATTACTTTAGTAAATGGGCTGAAGCTGAACCATTGGCAACTATCACCTCTAAGAAAATGGTAAGTTTCGTGACCAAGAATATCATTTGCAGGTATGGTGTGCCTCAGAAAATAATCACAGACAACGGTACTCAGTTTGAAAGCGAGGAATTCCAAGATTTTTGCAAGCTGTTCAAAATCCAGAAAAGCTTTTCAGCAGTGGCTCATCCGCAGGCAAACGGGCAAGTGGAAGCAGTAAACAAGGTCATCAAATCAACCATCAAGAAACAACTTGAAAGAGCAAAAGGTGGTTGGGTCGATAAGCTACCACTTGCACTATGGGCATACAGAACCACACACAAAACTGCGACTGGGCATACTCCTTTTTCATTAGCATACGGATCGGAAGCAATGATCCCGGTAGAAACAGAGTTTCCTTCACACAGAAGAATCCATTTAAATCAAGCAGAAAATGAAAAGCTACAGCTTGAAGCTCTAGATCTCCTTGATGAAAAAAGAGATGAGGCTAATATCAGGATGGCAGCTCATCAGCAAAGGATAGCCAGACATTTCAATTCCAAAGTTCGTCAACGCAGCTTTGAAATTGGAGATTTAGTCCTGAAGAGAATTATGACAGCAACAGGTGTGTTTGGGCCAAATTGGGAAGGACCATATGTGATAGGTCAGAAGCTTCTTGACGGCACATTCAAACTCACCACTGTTGAAGGAGATCAAATTCCAAGGGCATGGAACAGCAATCACTTGCGTCCATACTTTACTTGAAAACTTTGTTGAAATATTGTAAAAAGAGTTATGAATGTATGATTCTTGTAATTGAAAGCTGTTGTAAAATTGATGAAAGAAGATAATGAAAGAATATAAAGTGGATGTAGGCCCAAATTTCTGGCCGAACCACTATAAATCTTGTGTTCCTTATTATTATTACATGTTTGCTTTATTTTCGATATAAAAAGTATATAGAATGTATTGCTGAAATGTCGATCTAAATTTTTGCAGACAATGGAAATAAAACTTGCGCATAATAAGACTGGGAGATTCTCGCCATCATCCAACAAACAAATTCCAAGTCACAAAAGCCCCTAATTCAAATCCTAGATAGGAAACGCTTCAATTGAATGAGCAATAGTTTCGCTGGAAACGGACCTTTGCTATCAAATTTGAGTTCGTTTGAACAAACGAGCATCCAATTAAGAAGCTTATGTCCGTTCTCACGAACCTGCTTAACAATGAAGTGCACTTCCTTGGATTAAACAAACCACTTGTGAGAAAAGGGAATGTGAGCTTGAAAAGGAAAAAACAAAGAATCATTGAAAAGGCATAAGCAAGGGGACAAGGAAACAACTAAAGCTATCATCGGCAGCATAAGACCTCTTCGGAGGCACAACTCTTCGGAGGATAAAGACCTCTAATGGGACATACGCCATAAAAAAGAAAGTTCTCTACTCTACAAAAAAGATTGGAGGAGTCATGACCCTCCAACCATGAGAGAGTAACTTCCAGGCGATGAAAACCCTCTCTGAGGCACATTTCACCAGGAGTCGGAGTAGTTACTCTTCGGAGTTTCACTTCACCAAAGTTGAAATGCAAACAAAATAAAGACCTCTTCGGAGGCACATTTCACCAGGAGTCGGAGTAGTTACTCTTCGGAGTTTCACTTCACCAAAGTTGAAATGCAAACAAAATAAAGACCTCTTCAGAGGCATATTTCACCAGGAGTTGAAGTGTAACGGCCGCTCTTCGGAATTTCACTTCACCAGAGTTGAAAGACAAACAAAATAAAAACCTCTACGGAGGCACAATCAAGAAGAAAGACCTCTACGGAAGCTCGCGTTTCACCAAGATTGAAATAAAACTTCCAAATGTTGAAACGTGAAAAGGCTTTCTTCAAAGGCGCAACTCTTTGGAGGTACACGTTTCACCAAGATTGAAGTAAAACTTCCAAGTGTTGAAACGTGAAAAATCCCTCCTCAGAGGAACAACTTTCTAAAAAAAAATCCTCATTAGGAGCGTACTTTAACTTCCAAAGGAAGAGTAACTTACCCATTCTGGAAAAATCTTCCATTAAAAAAAAGAAGGAAGGTTAAAGCACCCTCCAGAGGTCCGCTTTACCACATAGAGGAATTCACTTGGTAAAATATGCACATTAAAAAAAAAAGAGAGGTGATTTCTTCGAAGGACAAAGCGTAAAAACTTATATGAAGGGAGTTGTACTCTACCAAAATACTTCTTCAAGAATGGAATATTCTTTAGAAAAATAAGAGTACAAGCCCCCTCGAAGTATATAATATTGCAGCAAGCCTATGGAATGGGGGCAATATGGTATGATTGCATACAATATGGTATAGCCAAATCAGCAAAGGGTAACGCTCAAGTAACATACCATAAGCTCGCTGCAATATCATGAAAATAAACTTACGCAAAAATGAATAATAAACGCATTCTCAAGTCCAAACAGGAATTTGTACAAATAAAGGATTGTTTTATTCAAATTGCTTTGCAGATACAGGTTTCAAAATAAAGAGGAAAAAGCGGGGGCCGGTACCCGCACAATTCTCGACCAGTACATGAAAAAAAGACAAAGCTAAAAACTGAAGTCCTCATTTCTTCTTACTGCCTTTGGACCCTTTGCCCGGTCGAATGATTAACTTTTCTGGTCGGTCTGTAGGCATAAGGGAAGGAGAAGACTGAGGAGCAACTGGTCCAACTTCCGGCTCCTCCTCGGTAGTAGCAATAATTTTCTTTCCCCTCCTCTTTGGCGTTCCATGCTTCTTTCTCCTCTTCGAGGAAGACTCACTCCCTCGAGTAGCAAGAGAAGACAAAATTATGTCATCATAAGGAGTCCGCTCCGAAGAAATCTCGCCTCCCTCGAGTCCTTCGCCTTTCTACTCTTGCGAAGCGGTAGGATCATCTAAGCCATGGAGGGCTTCTATTTGCTTCTCTTGTGATCCAGGCTGTGAAGCAGAAGGAGGAGTCGCCGGAAGAGATGGAGGAGGGATAACCTGAGGAGGTACTTTCTCTACAGAAGGAAAGAGGTTAAAGTCAGTAAAAAGAGGAGGTAAAGGTTCGTCAAGGTCCAGGAAGTAGTCAAGAAGCCCATTGAACCCATAAGAAACAAGTGAGCAGTCTACTTGGGTGAGGTTTATAGTAGCAAGATTAACGGTGGAATTACCTGGAGAAGTTGGTTTCCTGATATCAACTTCATAAGCCTGCACGTCAGCGCTCTCGTCGCCTTCATCTCCACCCTGTGTGTTTGTAATCTCGGTGGTAACCTTGGTAGGAGATGCAAAATGGGAGCTGGAACCGATGATGTTGACCTCAGATGAAGAAGGAGGCTGGACTGGAGTAGTTTAAGTAGTTCCTCCAACCTGGCCCCCTTCTGTCGCTTCGGTTCTTAGTTTGGCAAGTTGCTCCTTTCCTTTGGCGAGAGCAGCGCGAGCGTCATCATCCAAGTAATGCTTTTCAAGGGCAGATTCGTCATAAACAGCACCTTCAGCACCAAGCATTTCAAGTGCGGCCTCCCACACTTCAGCTAAAGTAATCTCATACTTGGGACCAAGAAAAGCAAGACTCCCGCGCCCCAAGACGCTATGCAAATAGAAATCAAACAGAGTTGAGCTGATGTTGTTCTTTGTCGCCTCGTGGGATTCTTCAGCTGCAATTCTACCAGCGACAGCCTCGTCACGCTGAAGTTTAAGCATTTGAATTTCCGCTTCTAGGGAGTTGTTTTTCTTCTGGAGCTCTGCAACATCAGCAATGTAGCCCTCACTAATTCTTTTTTGCGCCTCAAGCCTGTCTTCGGCATCCCTTTGGCCGGCATGAGCATCTCTTACTTGTTTCAGGAGCACCTCTTCTTTTTGAGAATATGAAGTAGAGGAAGCAGCAAGCTCGTGTTTCAATTTCTCAACTTTTGCTTCGAGCTCCTCATTGTAAGAAGCAATGCTCCTCATTTCAAGGTCATGTTGCTCAAGGACTTTTTGCCATTCAGCCTTATCGTTTTCCATGGTTAGCATGGCCTCTATGTTGGCGCGATTAACTCTTTGGAGCTCATCAACAAGTTTCTGCCAATTCGACATCCTCTCAATGTCAAGCTTAACGGTGTCGAGATTTCGTAGCATGGCGGGCTTGTCGATAGGAACCAGGTCTAGGTCGAACCTCACACCCTTTAAGCACCACTGTGGAAAACGGCTTTGTAAAGTGGCTGGGCCCAGTCCAACTTGAAATTTGGGCCTACTAATGATTGTTTGGATGTCCGACTTCCCGAGAGCAGGAGAGTCGGAAGGAATGTCGAGAGAGGCAGGGGCAGTAGCCTTTTCGGGAGTAATGGAAGCACGTTTCTCACCATGGCGGGCTCGTTTGCCCGAATCTTCGACTACATGACCCTTTCCTCGGTCATTGTGAGATTTCCTTTTGTGAGGGTCGTCACCTCTCTGCAGAGAATCGTGGTGCTCATCCCTATCCCTTCTGTCATAACGCTCTTCTTCAGCCCTCCTTTCACGAGCCTTTCGAGCAGCCCTCTCTTCGTCGGACTCTCTATAGGAGGCGAAGTAGCGCCCGTAATCATATTGGCCACGCCCCCCGTAGCGTTGGAAATCATGATAATATGATCCGCTGCGTCTCATTGGAGGATCTGAAATAAAAAAGATAAGCTTTAGAAATCTTTAAAGTATAAGAAGATAAGTGCATAAATGTGCTGGAAAATCCTTAGTTGTGTGTGAAGTGCAAACTACTCGCGTTGGACTAACGAACCACTCCTCAGTTGGGGGGAAGCAATAGGTTTCACTGTCGGTGACAATTCTTGGGATAAAGGAGTTGGAGTCTGTTGGAGGGCAGATGTCGCTTCAATCATCGGGGGTATAGCTTTAGCACAGGCAGGGTCATCTTTAAAGAGCTCTTGAGAAGTGATAATTATGTCACTTAAATCCCCAAAGATGTCATCACCATCATGCCCAACCAGACTCCCTCCATCAACTCCTTTATCGGCACTCTTCCTGGTTTGGGAAAGGGGCTCTTCTTCCTCTTCGATTATGGGGGCAAGCGCGGGTTTTTCGGAGGGCCCCGTGTCATCTCTTGGAACAGAACACTTTATTGGTGAAGTTTTTATAGGAGTTTCTCCTTGTATGTGCTCTTTAGTAGAGACCGGGGCATCCGGAGTTTTCGTCGGAGAATCGGGAACTTCTGTTGGGGCTTCATGAATTTGAGTAGAACGAGAAGGGTGTAAAAGCTCAAACCGATGAAGAAGCTCATCTGTCAATAGAAATTTTGCACTTCTTTCTTCAGCAGCCACAGCGCTTAGCCTCTCAAAAAATGGCTTATGGCTGGAATCTCTGGAAGGAGGAGGAAGTGCTGTAAAGATAAGAAATGGAATCAGCACTTGGCAATACGAACAACAAAAAACTTAGAGTAAAATTGAAGAAAGAAGGGAAAAAGATCTCACTTCCTACTCTCCAGCTTGCGTAAAATTCTGCGGGACAGCGAATGTAGAAGTATTGACTCAGGAAACCATGTGCACTCTCCGGCAAATCCAAAATAAGCTTGCGATTCCTCGCGCCTCTTACAAGTACAATTGAAGGGTGGTCCTTGTTCTTTGCAAAAGTGCACAAGTAACAGATCTCCTCGAAACTCGGAAGACGGTCAAGAGTCCTCCTGAACAAAACGCACAATCCCATCAAAATGGCATAGCCATTGGGATGCAACTGGAAAGGAGAGATCGTCAGTCGGAGAAAGATTTGTCGAAGAAATTCATTAAAAGGAGGAATTGCTCCACTTAAGCACATTTGGCGATTTATGGCAACAAAACCGCAAGGCGGTCTATCAGCGAAATCATTTGGTCCAGGGAGTAAAACTTCTGCCTCGGCAATGCCAAATTGGACGCATAATTGATTAAGCGTCCGCTGTTTCAGAAGGGTAGGAGTTCTTTCTGGAGGGTTTTCTAGTGGAATAGCAATCGGGAAAGTCCCTTCGGCGTATTCTATCATCTCTTCTTGTTCTTGTTGAGACGTCATTCTACATAAGCAACTGGATGATTCAGATGAAAAGGTGCACGTTTCCTAAAAAGTGTGAAGTGTTGTGCAGAACTAAAAAAAAAAAAGAAACAAAAACAAGAGGAAGTCAAACATTACTGAAATTAAACTAGTTGACGATTAGTCGACTATGAGATTTCAGGACTTGTTAATATAAAGCTCAAGTATAGTGTTAATGCAAACGAATCAACTTTAACTGGATATTTTAAGTTTTGCTTTAGCACTTCACTTGAGTTCATTGGTTCGCAGCATTTCGTTCACACAGTAAGTTAATTACTCTTTATCGACTAATCTGTCATTTGATGTGGGTAGTCAATGGCAGTATATTCGTCCCAGTTTTCTGCAAATATTATGTTTAACAGGTTATTAGCATTAGAGATAATCTACAACAAAGTGCAATAGAATTCGAGATCAAACAATTCAATTCAACTCAACCAAGTCTTCACAGAATTTCACAAGTTATAAGTCGCCTAGCGACCTAGCATAGGTCGGGGTTATAAGTCGTCTAGCGACCTAGCATAGGTCGGGGCACCATTAGGTCGCATTGTGCAAGTTAAAAGGTTCAAGGCAGTGCAGATCTCCCATAGTCCTAACTCGGCCGCGACTTACGGCCTATGCCGCAGAAAGGATTAGGTCGTTAATTTGTTAAGTCGTCTTGCTTGAAATTCAAGTGCAAATTTATCAAGACTTAGATCGGCTGCAACCTAACTAACCCAACAGTCCAAGGCAACATGCTTTCGCCTAAGTTCTAAGTCGCGAGAATCCTAGGTCGCAAGGTTCTATAGGTCGCGCGGGTTCATGGAGCAATTCTAATAGGATCTTGAGCGAGCTCCTGCTCAGGCTAAAAACCTCGTTTCCCTCCGCCAATCACCTTCTTCTCCACTAACCCATTAACCCGTTATCACTCATGAGCAAGTCCATCATCCCTTTCGTAAGAATTCATTATTCCTACATGCCATCGAATCATCCAGGAATCAAATCCAAATACCTCCGATCCATTAATGTTACCGTGCCTTCTTGAATTACAGCGATGACATATCGAACGGTAATCAAAGATCGATCGTAATAATCATTCAAAATAGGGCACAACACATGAATTGGACTCGAGGCGAAAAACGTGGATTCACAATTGGATGGCGATCGTCGTGGGTTAAAGATTGAATTCACTTACATGGTATATTGGTGAAGATGAATTAACAGCTAAATGGGTTGAGTTTGCCTTCGAGAGCTTGAGAACTTGATAATGGACGAATAGGAAGTTCAGAGCAGATGAGGAGAAAGAGGAAACGATCTATGTCATTTATACCCCAGGGAAGTGAGATGTGAATCGACACGCACGACCTAGTTTCCTCAATAAGTCGCTTGCGACCTAACAACTCATCAGAGCACGAGTTAAGAAGATCGAAGCACACGACCTACGACCTAGGCGTATACTTCGAGGGGCAAGTGTTAACTCCTGTTTCTTAGCGACTTAAGACCTAAAGGCATGGAGCGATCTAACGATGGGAATGACCTAGCTATGGAAAGATGGCTCGACCTAAGGGAAGTCACGACCTAGGATAGGTCGCTAACAACCTAATGGTATCAGCGACCTAAGGGGATCTAACGACCTAGTGCTCCAGCGACCTAAAGGCCAGAGCGACCTAACGAGTCAACAAGACGAGCGACCTAACGAGCATTCGGCGACTTACAGATAGAGGAGGAGACAACCTAGCGACCTAATGGTTTAACAAGCTAAGCTATAGGTCGTGTTAACTTAGGTCGCCTCTCTTCTTAGGTCGCACACGACCTACCACTTGACATCTTGCTCAGTCAAACTCGATGCATCCTATCAAGCCTCACGACCTAACTCCACAGGGCAATTATGCGACCTAAAGACTTAAGCATTGCCACGACCTACGACCTATGGGGAGTAGCGACTTAACTGGTTCAAAGAAGTGAGCGACCTAACGGTTCCTAGCGACCTAAGGAAGGCCACGACCTAGCGGTTTAAAGACTTCACAACCTAACGACTTAAGAGGCGCCGCGACCTATAAAGCTCACACGACCTAAGATAGGTCGACCACGACCTAAACTAGGTCGCTCACGACCTAAGGACATTGCATTAGAAGACGGCCTTTTCTGTGCCGCTGCTGGTAAGGTCGCTCACGACCTAGGACTTGTGGTATTCAGCATGCGTACTCTAGTGGAAGAAGGGCCAATGCTCTTTAGGTCAAGTGCGACCTACGACCTACTTAGGTCGGGCGCGACCTACGACCTTAATCTGAAATTGCCTATAAATAGAACCCTAACTCCAACAAGCAAGGGACTTTTCGGCACATTCTCTTCATACACCGTTACCCTGCTGCATTGGGAACTCCATCAACACTTAGAGCCTTCGAGATTCGAGGAATACTTCAAAGAACTTCACGAAGAAATCACACATCTTCAACATGGGTTTAAGGACTTCAATCAACATTGAAGTTTAAGCTGCTTGTTCCAAATCATTTGTAACTCGAAGTGTGTTGTATTTGAGAAGAATTGTATCAACTTGTAGCGAGATCATTAATAAAAGTACTTAAAGTGGACGTAGGTTATACCCTTAAGCCGAACCACTATAAAATCGTTGTTGTTTGTTGCTTTTCTGTTGTTGCCTGCTTATAATCTGTTCCCGAGTCATCGGGTGGTGCTTTCACAACTATAACTCATACATCGGGGTGTTAGCGTTCCAATTTTAGCGTTAACATATATGTTATTTTAAAAAATTTGGAATGGAACCGGGCATTTAGTTCTTAAATTTCTGTAAATTAGAGGTTCTAATTATTGAAAATGAAACAGAATTTAACTATTTAATAACTGGAGCTTCTAAATGAAAATAAGAAATTAAATGCTAAGTTATGAATGAAATATACAGGAATGGAAATTTGTAACCTGTAAATCAAAAGAATGAAATCTAAAAGATATGATTATTTAATATTTTGCTAATTGAAACGAAACAAAGTAAACTTGTGTAACTTTCAATTGCATTCTTAAAGGCAGATATATAACTTGCCAAATATTAAAAGTTGTAATGTTTAATAAGAAAATGTAATAGGATATTATACAAGTAAAACTTAAAGTAATGAAAGTATTCAATGAAATTCTTTTATAAATAAGAATTTGATGTTATAGCCGTTAAAAACTTGAGTTATAATTGAAATGTTACTGTAATAAAAGGTGATAGAAAGTAAGTATTGTAAGTAAACAATTATAAACTTAATTAAATGAATGGATATGCGAAGTAATTGAATATAACATGAATACCAGAAATAAATGAATGTAAATAAATGAAATTAAGTAATGAATGAATAAATATAATGCAAATAGAAGAAATTGACATGATATGAATAAATGAAATGAAATGGAATAAACACTGAATGAATGAATGGGAATAAAATTTTGTAAGAAATAAATGTAATTTGAAGAAATAATCGTTGTACGAATGAAAAAGAAAAAGAAAAGTTGTAAATGTTGTGAAAGAAATTTAATAAGAATAACTCAAGTACATTTAAATTATTGTTTGTTTTGGTTTATGGGTTGTTTGGATAGGATACTTCTAATTGTTTAAGATGTATGAATAATTTATTGGATTCATCTAAGACTGTTGAGTAATAGGTGCATTTAATAGTTTATTTGTCATTCTAAGTGTTTAAGAGTTTTGAACCCGAACAAACCATTTTCCTTGTTTGTTACGGATGGATGTTTGATTATATTGATTTTATATAATGCTTGTATGTTGTGATTGCTAGTGATTGTTGTTTATATTGATTTATTTGTTAGTGGTTGAAACAACTTTAAATATTTCATTTTATATAATTATTAACGCTTTTTTGATTATATAGGTGAAATACAAGTTATAGAAGCAATTGGTACTGCTTTTGATTTCATAAAATAAGCGTTAATTGCCCGACAAATATGTACGTTCTCAGTTTACGGTTTTATAACGATATTATATTGTTTTCCTGCTGTTGGGATATATTATTTGAAAAGTTTTGATAGATATTGTTTTATTCATGTTAAAATTTCTCCCGAGCCTCTCCGTACCAAAGAGACTGCCGAAAATTTTTGAAAATTTTGGACTTAGAAAATTTTTCTAAATATTTTCCGAAGTTTTAGTAGTTTGAGTATAAAAGGATTTAATCGTTATAATTTGATATACTTTATTTAAATTATTTAATTTTGTAAATTTATTTGTTTATAAAGTTAATATTTTTGAGTAGGATACATTGTTTACTTAATTCTTTCCTTTCCCTTCTTTTTCCTTTTCGGGGACGAAAAGTTTTGAGTGGGCGAGAGTGTAACGACCCGTAAATTTTTGATAATTAGAATTGTTAATTTAAAAAGATTTTGTTAATTTAATATTGAATGGAAAAAAAATCTGAAATTTAATAATGAAATGAATGCTAAAATGAAATGTAAAAATAGTAATTAAAACTAATTATTGACAATTGAAATCAAATTCCAATAATGAGATAATGCTAATTGTTATACTTGATTATAAAATTGAATATAAGAAACAAAACGTAAATATTAAATTATTGGATGAATAGAGAGTTAATGGTAATTAAATAAAAATCGGTATTATATAAGGAGTGCAAAATTTGTGTGTAAATAGTGAATTCATAAGTGTGATTGAAAGTTAATGGTAATAATTAATATATGTTGCCTATTTATTCAGCCTTGTTGTATTAAATTTGAAACCGATTCCAATAAATGTAATTAAGTATTACGTTAATGTTAATTAAGGTAATATTGGGTAATAATGTAAATTTTATTCATAATATGACAATTGGTAGAATAATAAGAAAGGGAATCAAGATTTAAACAAATTTTTGGAATATAAGTTATAACAATTGGATTTATTGTAATTTAATGTCATTAAATGTTGTGCTAATGTAAATAAAGCTGATAGTGGAAATATTAATGTAATAAGATATCAACTAATGTTATCCTATAAGTTGAAACCAATGTATCTTCTATCTCATAATATGGTAATTGATTTAATGAAAGAATGAAACCAAGTTGAATAAATTAATTGAGAATTTTAACCATAATTGAAGTATATATTCGACAAAAATAAAATAAAATGGAAATATGATAGTTAATACAAACTAAGGATGGTAATTGGGGTATATTAAGATAATGAAAGGTAAAACAAAGGTTAACTAGGTTTATAAGGTAAAAATGGACTTAATTAAAAGATTGGAATTGAATCAAATCAGTTTATTGGAATTAATTATAATTAATTTGAATCCAGTCTATAATAAATGGATTTATTGCAAGTAAATGAAATTAAATACTACGTTAGTTGAAATCAGAATGAAATGGGAAATATTAATGTAGTAAATATAAAACAATGTTAATTATACCATAAGTTGAAATTGACTGAATAATAAATGGAAAGCAAATTAAATTGAATTATTGGAAATTTAATCTATAATCTCTAAATATATTGAAATTGAAAATTTAAAACATTGGAATTGGTTAAATATGCAACATTAAAGTTATATGGAAATTTGTCATAAAGAGTTATAAATTACTAAGTAAAACCAAAGTGATAGAAATGGAAAATAATTAAAATTTTAATTGAAAGTGATTTGATTAATTTAATATTATTTATTTAATTAACCTGAAAAATAGCCATTTTGGCCACATACTCGGATTTCGACGAAACCAGTTTCATCGGATCTGTAACGGTAAATTATTGTAGGATTTCAAGTTTCGTATTGATCGGACATGTCGTTTGATCGTACGAGCTCGAAATTTAATTGAAATCAATTTGAAATGAGCTGATTTTATCATAACTTCTTCTTACGATGGAATTAGGACTTGAAACCTATTCCATTGAGTTTATATTATTTGAAAACATCTACCTTGATATATGGGTTGACCCATTTTCGTTCCGGAGGCAGAACAGGCTTTTCGGATCGTTTATCGTTCAATCAATCTGGTCCATTCTTCCTTTTTCCATCTTTGTCTATAAAGAGCTCTTTACAAACCCTAGTTTGTTTCAATTTTCATTTGTCTGTACATACATGTCTCCTCACCTCCTCATTCTAATGGCAGACAAAACCTAATTTTTAAATTTCAAATCCAAATCAAAAATCAAATTGAAAATCAAACTCCGCAAACTATGTCGAATTATATATCAATTTGAAGCTCTCGATGAGCGCAAGTCAAATACATGATTCGTTTTTCGATCTGGGTTGCTTGGTGGCCGGAATTGGGTGGAATAACCTAGGTCGTTCATCGTGCCTTGATCAAAGTGGTCAGATCGTCGAATCGACGTTACCGCTATGTGGAGAGGACAGAGCGTAGTGCATCGGAGTAGGTTGGTTGATGAGTTGACGGTTAGATCATCGCGAATAATTCGAACTAGGGTTTTAATCAAAGCAGTGGCCAGGTTCGTTTTTCCTCGATCTGGCTGTTCGTGAAGGCAAGGGGTGGTCGGAGACGTCAGAGCGGCTTCGGACATGCATGCGATCGTGGATAGGTGGGTGGCGATCGACGAGATGGGGCGGCTCTTGGTTTTCGAGAAAAACATAGAAGCTTCATTCGTGATCTTTGCTGGAACAGAAAGCACATGGGTGACGTGTCCTAGTGGTGATTCTTTTGTTTTTTATTTTAAATTTAAATTTTAAATGTTCTAACACTGATAACTTTTACATACGAAGTCCGATTCATATGCGGTTTTCTCCGCTAGAATCATATCGAAATTACCAACATTTGATGCTGGTTTGGATGAATTATGAGGCTGTTTAAATTTTGGGTTTAAATTCGATTTAAATTTAATTTAAATTCAAAGATGAGTGTTTTAACCCACTGACAACTTCTAAAATTTCTTATGTTTCTTAAATTTAATTTATGCTGTGATTAGAAATTTATTTATGGCTGATTGTTATATTTTGAATCATCATCTCTATTAATTTGAATTTATTAAATTAAATCATTATTTAATTTGTTATTGAATATATATTGCCAGTTAAATACATGTTATTGATTATCTGTTCTATACTGATATTTATTGATTGATTTGGATGATGATTGTGATGGATGTTTCATTGTTGATATTGAATGAATGGATGTTGTATTTTATATTGTTATAAACTGCAAGTTTGTTATGGATTTTTATTTCAATCGGGATTCCGGTTTGAAATGATATATAATCGTAAGACATTAAATTGCGGATTGAAATTATAAATATCTATATCACTTGACCCCAGGGTAGAGAATTATATACGGACACCGGATTGGTAAAATTAAATGATTTTAAAATCTTTAATTTTTGAATGGAAATAAATGATACTTTGAAGAAAAATTCGATTTATGTAAATTTAAGTATTTTTTTGAAAATAAAGTTTATGTTGAAAAAGGAAATTTGGTTTATTGATTTGGAAATTGAAATTGGTCTAAATGTGTTGAGATGAAATGAATAGTTTTATTGGACATAAATTCCAAACTTTTATTTTAATGTAAAATATTTTAAAAGAATACATAATTTTAAAATTTCTAATTATTCAGATTTTTCAAATTTATTAAACCATTTGACTAATATTAACTATATAAAATTATTTTGATCTGTTTTAAACCATTTTAATATATTTAAATATAGTTAATCTATTTTAAATCTATTTAATCTATTTTATTTATACTTAATACAATTTAAATCCATTTGACTATCTTAAATCAGTTTAAAATTATTTTTAACCTATAATTAACTATTTTAACTATTTATAACCATTTAAACTATTTTCTAAATTTTCAGACTAAGTAAAAGGGAAGTGTTTATATTTCAAAATTTATCGTTTTAAAAGAAAATATGGGTAAATGATGTTATAACCTAAGTTATGATTTTAATGTTATAATTGGTTAAATTGGATGATTTTGAATTAAGAATTTAACCTGTTTTGGAAATATGATTTTGGGAGACATTATGATTTTAGAAACTATATGATTTGAAAGTGATTGGGGATTTTAAAGTGAATATGATTTAAAAGTCTTTTAAATATGATTTGAAAGTATTATGGTTTGAGAATATGATATTTTGATATCAATTGTGAATTGACCTTTGAAATGTAAAAGAATCATCTGGTGTGTAATAAGATATTGGTTGTTAAAGAGACCAAGATTGGATATTGTCATACTCTCTGCCAATACCCAAAACCACTTTAACAACTGTGTGCATGGTGGAGATTCCAGAAATGAAGTAGGATGGTTTGG
The DNA here is from genome assembly GCA_030765085.1 of Allium cepa. Lineage (NCBI taxonomy): Eukaryota > Viridiplantae > Streptophyta > Magnoliopsida > Asparagales > Amaryllidaceae > Allium > Allium cepa. The sequence continues at coordinate 904,763,299 of CM060938.1, read as the reverse complement.
CGAACAATTCCTATATAAGGTATGACGTGACCCTGACTTCCATGAGTCAGCTTAGATGTGACTAAAATCGGGAGCTATACTGGGCCAAGTGAGGTCATTCCTCCTATCGGGCACATTTCTTTGATACTATTCTGATTTTTATGATTTTTTGGTGGCCACTCCTCGATTGTTGATATGGAGTGTGTCCGCGGTGGTCGTTAGTAGCTGTTATGCATTACCACCCGTCCGTGAGTGAAATTGGTATATCTACCCTGGCATCTCCTCGCGTGCCATGTTCACAGGCCCTAGCGCGCCTTCTACGAATTTGTTTTGTACCACAACTATGGAGTGCCCTTTGATAGCCCTCCAGTTTATGGAGGAATTATGGCACTGTATTGACTATGGGAAGATATATAAAAATGGGTTAAGGGGGATATGGGTAATGCCTTATCGCTATTTTAATACTTTATGTTACTGTAGACACTATTTTAATAGCGTATTGTACTACATAGTAGATAGTTTAACGGATCCTTTGGAAATGTGAATCCCAAACATCTTTTTAAGTTATTGCACTCACGTTAGACGATGGATAGGAAATGTCAAACCCTGTAAACATCTCCAGCGCCGTTTACACTCATATTTATTTACTGTTGATTTAACTTACATAAGATCTTTTAGTTTTGACTCGAGTGTTTTGTCTTTTCAATTCGCTCGGGTCAGCCTTAGCATTTAAGGATTTGAAGACCTTATTTCTGAAGGATGAAGACGAAGATTTGTACTACTATTATTTACCATATTTATTCACTACATCATGTAATCCGCTGCATTATTTATTATTCTCTGTTATGTGTAACTCTGATCGGCATTGTATAAATATAATCAAATGTTTTGTAAAACGGCTTCATGAACTGTTTATTTGATTATTATATTTTGTCATTCCGCTGTGAGATTCTGTTTTGTTTTTTTCTTTCACTGCTTTTTCTTATTCACCCGAATAACAATCTTCCCTTCTGTATGGTTTGAGTCGGCTTGTGTGTCTGCCTAAAACGAACAAAAAGGCTGGATGTTACAGTTGGTATCAGAGCTTTGGTTTAGCGAAAATATTAGCTTCGTGGGGTCTACTCTTTATTAATAGTGTAGTAATACCCTATGATGGGTCGCGGAGTGTATATATATATATGAGAGAGCGTATTTGTTATTGTTATAAAAAGGATTTTGATATTGTGTTAATTTGTTCCTTTTGTATTTATGAATTCTGGTTAGTGCATAGGACGCTATGACATCGATAGGGATTTCAAGACACTAAATAGGACAGACCGACAAAATTTTCTATTGAAACATAGGTAAATGAAATAATTTTACCTATTGTGTATTTTTATATATAAAATAATGATTTATAAATGATATATATTTTTGGTTGCAATATGTTCATTGTTAGGTTGTGAAATTTATAAATATTGGTTGGAAATAAGATTTGAAAATAAAAGGAATGAAAATTGGAAATTTAGAACTTAAGTTCCGGGTTTTTGAAAATTTCTTTCGAATGATTTTGTAGTATAATAATAATATTATTTATAAGTATTTTCTGATATAAATATTTCGATATGATTTGAAAGAATTGTTTAAAAGAAATTTTGGAAAGAAATAAGTTCTGTACTCCCCTCTCTATCGCTGGAAATTAATTTCAGTGATAAGTGCACGCCTCATCGACATTCATTCTCGAGTTTCGAAGTGGGAAGACCATTATAGTTGTTTACTACAGATTTGTTTTGATAAATAAATATAAATTTTATTTCCAAATATGATTTGATACATATAAATGGTATGATATATATGTTATTTTAAATAATTTGGAATGTAACCCAACATTTAGTTCTTAAATTTCTATAAATTAGAGGTTTTAATTATTGAAAATGAATCGGAATTTAACTATTTAATAACAGGAACTTCTAAATGAAAATAAGAAATTAAATGCTAAGTTATGAATGAAATAAACAAGAATGGAAACTTGTAACCTGTAAATCAAAAGAATGAAATCTGAAAGACATGATTATTTAATATTTTACTAATTAAAACGAAATAAAGTAAACTTGTGTACTTTCAATTGCATTCTTAAACGTAGATATATAACTTACAAAATATTAAAGGTTCTAATGTTTAATAAAAAAATGTAATATGATATTATACAAGTAAAATTTAAAGTAATGAAAATATTCAATGAAATTCTTTTATGAATGAAAATATGATGTTATAGCCATTAAAAACTTAAGTTGTAATTGAAATGTTACTGTAATAAAAGGTGATAGAAAGTAAGTATTGTAAGTAAACAATTATAAACTTAAGTAAATTAATGGATATGCTAAGTAATTTAATTTAACATGAATACCATAAATAAATGAATGTAAATAAATGAAATTAAGTAATGAATGAATAAATATAATGCAAATAAAAGAAATTGACATGATATGAATAAATGAAAATGAATTTTATTGGCAATAAATGAGATGAAATGGAATAAACACTGAATGAATGAATGGGAATAAAATTTTGTAAGAAATAAATGTAAGTTGAAGAAATAATCCTTGTATGAATGAAAAAGAAAAAGAAAAACTGTAAATGTTGTGAAAGAAATTTAATAAGAGTAACTCAAGTACATTGTAAATTATTGTTTGTTTTGGTTTATGGGTTGCTTGGGATAGAATATGTCTAATTGTTTAAGATATATGAATAATCTATTGAGTTCATCTAAGACCGTTGAGTAATCAGTGCATTTTTTAGTTTATTAGTCATTCTAAGCGGTTAAGAGTTTTGAACCCAAGCAAACCATTTGCCTTGTTTGCTATGGATGGATGGTTGATTATATAGATTTTATATAATGATTGTATGCTGTGATTGCTAGTGATTGTTGTTTATATTAATTTGTTTGTGGTTGAAACAACTTTGAATATTTCATTTTATGTAATTATTAACTCCTTTTGGATTATATAAGTGAAATACAGGTTATGGAAGCAATTGGTACTGCTTTTGGTTTCATAAAATAAGCATTAATTGCCCGACAAATAGGTACATTCTCGGATTACGGTTTTATAACGATATTATATTGTTTTTCTTGCTGTTGGGATATATTATTTTGAAAAGTTTTGATAGATATTGTTTTATTTATACTAAAATTCCTCCCGAGCCTCTCCGTACAAAGTATACTCTGCTGAAAATTTTCCAAAATTTTGGACTTAGAATTTTTTTTAAATATTTTCCAAACTTTTAGTAGTTTGAGTATAAAAGGATTTAATGGTTATAATTTGGTATACTTTATTTAAATAATTTTATTTTGTAAATTTATTTGTTTATAAAGTCAATATTTTTAAATAGGATATATTGTTTACTTATTGCTTTCCTTTTCCTTCTTTTTCCTTTTCGGGGACGAAAAGTTTTGAGTGGGGGAGAGTGTAATGACCCGTAAATTTTTGATAATTAGATTTGTTAATTTAATAAGATTTTGTTAATTTAATATTGAAAGGAAAATAAATCTGGAATTTAAAATGAAATGAATGCAAAAATTAAATGTAACAATAGTAATTAAAACTAATTATAGAAAATTGAATTGAAATTCCAATAATGATACAATTCAAATTATTATACTTGGTTATAAAATTGAATATAAGAAACAAAATGTAAATATTAAATTATTAGATGAATAGAGAGTTAATGGTAATTAAATAAAAATCGGTATTATGTAAGTAGTGTAACATTTGTGTGTAAATAGTGAATTTATAAGTGAGATTGAAAGGTAATGGTAATAATTAATATACGTTGCCTATTTATTTTGCCTTGTTGTATTAAATTTGAAACTAATTGCAATAAATGTAATGAAGCATCATGTTAATATTAATTAAGGTAATATTTGGTAGTAATGTAAATTTTACTCATAATATGACAATTGGTAGAATAATAAGAATGGGAATCAAGATTTAATCAAATTTTTGGAATATAAGTTATAATAATTGGATTTATTGCAATTTAATGTCATTAAATGTTGTGTTAATGTAAATAAAGCTGATAGTGGAAATATTAATGTAATATGATATCAACTAATTTTAATCCTATCAGATGAAACCAATGTAACTTCTATCTCATAATATGGTAATTGATTTAATGAAAGAATGAAACCAAGTTAAATAAGTAATTGAGAATTTTAATCATAATTAGTGTATACATTCGACAAAAATACAATAAAATGGAAATATGATAGTTAATACAAACTAAAGATGGAAATTGGGGTATATTAAGATAATGAAAGGTAAAACAAAGGTTAACTAGGTCTATAAGGTATTAATGGGCATGATACAAAGATTGGAATTGAATAAAATCGGTTTATAGGAATAAATTATAATTAATTTGAATTCAGTTTATAATAAATGGATTTATTGCAAGTAAATGAAATTAAATACAACGTTAATTGAAATTAGAATGAAATGAGAAATATTAATGTAGTAAATATAAACCATTGTTAATTATACCATAAGTTGAAATTGACTAAATAATAAAAGGAAAGCAAATTAAATTGAATTATTGGAAATTTAATCTATAATCTCTAAATATATTGAAATTGAAAATTTAAAACTTTGGAATTGGTGAAATATGCAACATTAAAGTTATATGGAAATTTGTTATAAAGAGTTATAAATTACTAAGTAAATCCAAAGTGATAGAAATGGTAAATAAATAAAATTTTAATTGAAAGTGATTTAATTAATTTAATATTTATTTACTTAATTAACCTAAAAAATAGCCATTTCGTCCACTGACTCGGATTTCAACGAAACCAGTTTCATTGGATCTGTAACGGTGAATTATTGTAGGTTTTCAAGTATCATATCGATCAGACTTGTCGTTTGATCGCACGAGCTCGAAACGCCTAGAAATCAATTTAATTGAAATGAATTGAAATCAATTTGAAATAAGCTGATTTTGTCATAACTTCTTCATACGTTGGAATTAGGATTCGAAACCTATTCCATTGAGTTTATAACATTTGAAAACAATTATTTTGAAATATGGGTTGACCCATTTTCGTTTCGGAGGCAGAACGAGCTTTTTGGATCGTTTATCATTCATTCAATCTGGTCCATTCTTCCTTTTTCCAACTTTGTCTATTAATAGCTTGTTATAAACCCTAGTTTGTTTCTATTCTCTTTTGTCTGTACGTACATTTCTCCTCAACTCCTCATTCTAATGGCACAAAAAACTTAATTTCTAAATTTCAAATCCAAATCAAAAATTAAATTGAAAATCAAACGCCAGAAGTGTCACGACCCGACTTTCCACTCCCGGAAAATCGCATCATGAATTAAGAAAGAAAGGGATAGAAAAGAGAAAAAGGAAGAAGAGAAAGAAGAAACCACACAAGAATCTCAACAGCGGAACGAATAAATTATATTTATAACAAAGTATTACATAGTATACAACAAATATCAGAGTACACAGACATACAACACATATTAGACAGTTATAAACACCTGTCTAGTTATTACAACTCAATACAAACACAAGACTCAGAGATACCAAACACAATGGAACTAAATAACTATACGCAGAAGCCTCCTGCTCCATATGCTCCTTCACAAATCGTCAAAGCAAACCTGAATCCTAATCTGAATTCCCTTGACTACTCATAAAAATTTGAGTACCCAAGAGTTAAAGAAAAACAGAAATAACTCCGGGTCAGACATGGGTCTGGTGTGAGTAACAGGTTAAAGTTGCTTAACTTTCAAAAATCTTTGAAAAGAAAGGTATCACGTAAGACTTCCCACACATAAACATGGAAAAGTTTTTACCTTACGCTAACCAAAACATTTGATAGGAAATCCGATGATATTATAATAGTGTCTAGGGTTTTCAAGTAAAATACAGAAATAGCTAAAATGCTTACATCTCACATTCCAACATAGTTGGGCACAACTAATACGTACGACACTTATTGGATTTTGGATTCCATCAATGGCAGGGCTACCGGGGCACCGCCCGTCACAGTACGTGGCCTAGATCAACGTACCGAGGAGCCACCCTAACTCCCCTGCAACACAAGACCGGAACCATCCCTTACTGGACAGTCCCGAACAAGACAACCCCGCAGTTGGCGTACGTCCAACTGCCCACACCTTCTCGAATCACCATCTCGAATCACCCTCACAGTTAACGACGATAACCCTTGCACTCTAAATCACCATCTCGAATCTATAAGTACTATTCCGTCAAACTCATTACGGAATCACCCACAGAGTTATACTTGACGTATAGCCCTTACACCTCGAGTCTTCACTCGCTCTACTTGGATTAACGACCTAACGCTAATTGGAATCGATGTGGTTTTCGGATATCCAAATATGGAAACCCGATCCCGGTCTCATCGAAAACCAAAGCGTGTCTTTTATGTCCAAGTTGTTTTAAGTTTAAAACAATTCAATTCATTATCTAAATATACACAGATAGATAATTCACAACACAACAGATAATCAATCTTATCATTATCAACAGATAATCATATCAAATCAGATAATCCAAACTATCATCCAAGAGCAACCAATGCATCCATATCACATACACTACTCATCTCACAACTGAGATTATAAACCAAATCCGTCAACCAATACCAATCATCAAACATAAGCAATAATCAAATGTTCACACCTTCTATAATTAATTTAAAATGAATTAAATTAATTACTCAATCTCTAATTAATTTAAAATGAATTAAATTAATTATCAAAATCCTGCTTAACTAAACCATCCATTGATTATAAATCAATTTATAAATAATCATCTCAATATTTATTTCAATTAATCATTATTGATTAACCATCTCTAATTACAATAAGTAATTAGCTTATAAGTTGATTACACAAGTTAATTATATTAAACCCTACATATATATTAATCCCCCTTGATTAATAATCATTCAGTAATTAACTACATTAATTACTCAACCCACTAATTAATTATTCTTAATTAATTATCTAAATTAATTCCCTTAATTAATTTTCAAAGTAATTTAAATCCAAATTACTTCTATATCAAATATCCTTAACTACATCCTGTAATTATTAATTACTTCCTTAAGTAATTACAAATTTATAAATTACATAAAGTAATCATCAAACAATCCATAAATGTTTAAACCAATTAAACTTAATTAATTAATCTAAACAAATCACACTAACCTTAATTAATTACATTAAGTAATTAATTCACTAATTACTTCATTAGGTAATTAAACCTAAAACAATTGATTATTCTTAATTAATTAATCTAATCAATTATCAAAAATTAATCACATTAATTAATTGTTAATATCTTAAGTTAATGACCTCATTAACATTTCTTAATTACTTAATTAAGAAATTAACTTATATTAATCTTCATTAGTTATTAAGTAATTAATATTTTATTACTATTTAATTAATCTCTAATTATTAATTAACTAAGTGTTAATTAAAAATCTAAATTAATCATAAATCACTTGATTAAATAAATCTTAATTATAAATTAAAATTTAGTTAATCATCCTTAATTATAGATTAATTAAACTTAATTAATTAATCTCAAATCAAATTAATTAATTTAAAAATCATTAATTATTTAATTAATCATTCACATTATTAATTAATTAATTAAATAATTAGCATTCATCTTAATTACCGTAATAATCAAATGAATCCAATCATTAAACCTTTTTTTATCTTTTAGATAAATATTCCTCATTTAATTATGCATTTAAAAACAAAAATGTTTTTAAATTTTCATTTAACATTTCTTTAAACTTTAAAACTCAAATTCGTTTCAAATAAGATTTTTAAAATAATACAAACTCAATCTTACATGTTTACAAGAAACATATACTTTATTAATAAGTTGAAAAGAATTTAAATTTCAATTCAAATCAAATTCAAATCAATTTAAAAATATCTTTAACATTTGAAATTCAACTTTCAAACTTATTTTAGATTTAACTCTTTCTAAAATTTACACCTACAATACAAATGCAATTCTTTTGAAAGCAATTTAAACTTAAATCTTTAATTTAAAAACCGAAGTCTAAATTTAAATTCAGATTTAAAAGTTCAGAATTAAATTCATTTGAACTTCTAATTTTAAATACTTAACTTTCCAATTCAATATGCAAAACAACAATGCATTTATACTTGAGATTTTGAAAAATCAAATTAAAATTTAAAAACAATAATTGATTTCAAATCTCTGACCATCCAAATTTGAATTCATATTCAAATTCAAACTTAAACTCATTTTAAATCTTCACTTTCAAATTAAACTTAATCTTTACATATGAAACAGAAACAGTTTTCTGTTTAAATAAAAAAAACTTAAACTTTAAAAATTTCCAGAATTAAAATAATTTCAAAAGAACAGAATTCAAACTTATTTAAATTCATATCCAAATTCAGGTTATTGAAGCCTAAGTCTAGACTAAGATTACAATTTAAACTTTCATTTCAAATTTAAAAACTGCAACAGTTTTCCTGTTCTTTTATATTTTTAATTTTTAAACCAAATTTGAATTCTGCATTTAAAATTATTATAAATTTAGAATTCAAACTTTTTGAATTCATTTTTAGATTCAGTTTTATTCCTAGGTTCAATTTCCATATTTAAATTTAAAACTTTACTTTTAAATTTCTGGAAGCATAACAGGTTCTGTTGCTAAGACCTGAAACCAAAACCACACAGACCCCTATATGACTTCGAGTCATTACCCTTGATACTCCGAGTTTTTCCCCAATTAACCCGAGACCTACCCGAGGCAAAAATCCCTGCAACCAACAACATCAAACCCACCACCATCTCAAACATGCACACACCCCTGTGCAACTTCATCCATCTCCAGCCACCCCTGGTCTTCTTCTCCGACCATTCCCTAACAATCAGAGACCACACTACAACTTAAAACCCCAGATTCCCTAAGATCAATTTGAATTTGAATTCAAGTTTAAAGCCAAACCTGCAACAGCCTAACCCCAATACCCTGAAACCTGTCAACACCAGTATCAACCATCTCCGACCATCATCATCGACCGAACTCTGGTGATAGCTTCTTCACCTCACCATCCACCATCACCCCCAATAGCTTTGAACTCGATGCACTTAGGTGTTCAAAAATTTACCCAAAACTGTAACCCACCTAAACTAGGGTTCTACACATAAAATCCCCAATCTAAATTCCAAATTTGAATTGCAGATCAATTCAATGTTTTTCCTATGATTGTTGATAGCTTGATGCAGCAAGGCCTTTGGGAATTCAGAAGTTAGACCATGTTAAGTCGTGCACGAGTCAAGGAGCTTCGGATTTAACTCGTAAGTCGTACACGAGACAATTGAAGGAGACATATGGGAAAGAGGCATCTCTTAACGGCTTAGGTCGTACGTGTTTGATGAGTCGTTCACGGGTTAGTAGAAGCATGAGTCGTTTCCGACCTAACGAAGCTTGGAGGAACGAGCTACGGCTTAACAAGAAGGGAGATGAGGCATCGGGATTGAGTCGTCCATGACTCAAGAAAAGCATGAGTCGTTTCCGACCTAATTGGGCAAGAGAAGAGGGGGCACGAGATAACAGATACTTGAGTCGTATACGGGTTAAGGAAACAAGGTTACGACTCAAGGGGATCGTGGGGTGTTCGTGCTTGATGAGTCGTACACGATCCAACGACTCATCCATAAGTCGTACCCGAGTTAGCATCAAAAAGGAGAAGGGTTCAACTGATGGAGGCTTGAGTCGGTGGAGGGGTTACGACCTAGATGAGTCGTCCAGTGTTAAGTCGGTTGGAAGGGATGTGCCGCAAGGAAGCTTGAGTCGGAGGAAGTTGAGTCGTGAGTCATCATGTTTCTTGAGTCGTCTATCTTTGAGTCGTGTACAGTTGGCATGTAGTGAATTTCTTGAGTCGTTGCACTGTGTGTTTTGTGTCGTGAGTCGTAGGTCGTTGTCGACCTAGTATGAGTCGTGAGTCGTTCTTGTAATATATATGAGTCGGTCGTGTTGAGTCGGGTGAGTTGTTGTTGTGAGATAGTAAGTCGTGAGTCGTGCCTTGTTTGAGTCAGTTGCGTATGAGGTGTTGTAATTGAAGTATGTGGCGTCTGTTGAGTCGGCTGCGACTTGGATGAGTCGGTAGCGACTTATGATTAGTCGGGGGGGTTCATGAGTCGGTCACGACTTATGGCTGAGTTGTGAAATACTATAAATACGCGTGTGTTGTACATTTTTGAAGTTGTTGAATATTGAATAAAATTTCCTTTTGTTAGCTTTGTGCTTTCATACCAATTGGTAGTTGAGTGTGATCTCCTATCTCCTCTTTCGGACAATCGAGTGCGCTCGATTCAACGATTGCAGAAGCCGATTCACGGAATCTAGTGCGCTAGATCAACGTGCGAAGAATCGTAGATCTTGGAACACGGTATAGTGCGCTATCAACGTGTTTGAGATAGCTAGAGTTCGGTATCTTTGGATCAACGAACTTGGGCATTTTGGTAATTTCAACTCACCGATTGCTACATTCATCGATTGAAGTTTATTTCGAATTATCCGCTACGTCAGTTTTTTGGTATCAAAGCCATACTTAGCCAATCATAGCTAAGTTGATTCTTGGAGCCAAGTTTTTGAAGTTTGAAGTTGTTCATCGTGTTCATATTTAAGTTGCATCAAGTTTGGAGTGTTTGATCCATTTCATTTTGGATCGAGGAGTTGGACTTTGTTTGGATTTTGAATTGGTGTTTTGCGCGCCAAATTTTGAAGGGTTTTGGAGTGTAGGCCGAGCTAAGTTGAGCCGAGACAAGTCCTGACCGAGCCAAGCTAAGTCGTGAAGAGTTAAGGCCGAACTTTGTAAAGTGTAGATCCATTGCCGATCTAAGGGGTAGCCGAGTTAACTTGTGGCCGAGATAAGTTGATGCAACCGAGATAGTGTTAAGCCGTGAAGTGTCAAGGCCGAGACAAGTTGGAGCCGACCTTACTTGAGTCGTATATAAGCATATCGAGACATTGTTGGGCCGTGACTTGTTGATTGTTATCTTGTGTGAAGTTTTGAAGTCTTGTGAGTGAATTGTTGAAGTGTTTGTGAAATTTTCAATCATGCCACCGAGGAGAGCTAACCGTCATCAAAGCGTTGAAGCTTTGTATCGTAGAGAAGAAGCCGAACTTATGGAACAACGTATTAATGATAAATTCGATGAAGGCATTGGTAAACTGGAAAAATTAATGATTGATATGAGTCAGAATCGAAGAAGAGTTTCACCTGAATCAAACCGTGGAAATAACAGAGTTTCATCACATTCGGAACGGGAGAGAAGAGAAAGTCAAGAGCATAGAAGTGTTGACAATCGAAGTAGGAGGAATGTTGATGATCATGATAGAAGAGATGTTGGTAGTAGAAGTGGTGATAGAGATGTTGGAGGATGAGAACGACAACGATATACATCAGACTTTGAGGATGAGTTTGACGGTGAGAGAGGAAGTGTTCATTACAGAGATAGAGATCAAGGACAACGTTCGTATCGGGTTATTGATGATGATCGACGTTGGGAATCGGGCATGAAGATGGAAATTCCGGAGTTTAAAGGCGGGATGGTTGCTGAGGAATTCTTAGATTGGTTGTCTAATGTGGAGGAAATCTTTGATTTCAAGGAGGTGCCGGAGAATCGAAGGGTGAAGTTAGTTGCTACAAGGCTGAGGGGGAGAGCATTGGCATGGTGGCAGCAAACTAAACTTACTCGAGAACGAATGGGGAAGTCAAAGATAGAATCTTGGGAGAAGATGAAGAAGTTGATGAGATCTACTTTCTTACCTTACAACTACCAGTCACTTATGTACCAAAGGTTGCAGAATCTGAGGCAAGGGACGAAGTCTGTTAGTGATTATGCTGATGAATTTTACCAACTTATTGCCAGGAATGATATCATGGAGACAGAAGAACAGCTGACTGCTAGATTCATTGGGGGATTGAGAATGCAGATCCAGGATATGGTTAATATGTTTGATCCTAGATCAGTTGCAGAGGCACATCAGAAAGCGTTAGCTTGGGAGAAACAAGGAAGGCGTGGAGGTGGTGTGTTTACTAATTCTAATAATCCGGTGAAGGGGGCCAGTGGTAGTTCTAATGTTCCTAAACCTGTTACAAAACCAGTGGTGAAGGAGGTTGAGAAGGCGAAGGCTAACAGTGTTTTCAAATGCTATAACTGTTAGGAGTTGGGTCATAAAAGCAACGAATGTCCGAAGCCGAAGAAGAGAACCATGGTTGCAGAAGTTGAGGAGGATGATGGTGAGGAGGCAGAATGTTCAAATACACTTTATGTTGAGGAGGAAGAAGATGTGTCGGGAGATGAAGGTTGTAATCTTATGATGAGGAGAAGTTGTTTGACACCAAAGCAAGAGGAGGATCGTAGTTGGTTGAGAAGCAATATTTTTCAATCGACATGTACTATTCTGGGAAAAGTCTGCAAGTTCGTTATTGATGCGGGAAGTTGTGATAATATTATTTCTACAGAAGCAGTGAGAAAATTGAACTTGAAGACCGAGAAGCATCCTAAACCATACAAGCTAGCATGGTTAAGGAAAGGAGGTGAAGTGAAAGTGTGTCGAAGGGCTTGTGTGAATTTTTCGATTGGGAAGAAGTACAAAGACGAAATTTGGTGTGATGTCGTAGATATGGATGTTTGTCACTTATTGTTGGGCAGACCATGGCAGTTTGATAGAGCAGTTCAGCATGACGGTCGTGCCAACAGTTACAGTTTCATGTTTGAGGGTACTAAAATCACTTTGGTTCCCAAGAGACAGCAACAGAAGGAGAGTAAGCTGGAGGAGATTGAAGAATTGAAAACTCTGTTGACTTTGAAGGAGTTTGTCAAGGAAGTGGAGGAAGAACCTGAAGTGTTTTTGTTGATTGGGAGAGAGAGTAGTGACGAAGTTGAGATTCCCGAAGAAGCAAAGCCAGTTTTGAAAGAATTTGAAGACGTATTTCCAGAGGAGTTGCCAAAGGAGTTACCGCCACTTAGAGACATTCAGCATCAAATTGATCTTGTTCCAGGAGCAGTGTTGCCACATCGACCACATTACCGTATGAGTCCGAAGGAACATGAGGAGTTGAGAAGGCAGGTGGAAGAGTTGCTTGAGCAGGGACGTATTCAGGAAAGTTTGAGTCCATGTGCTGTGCCAGCATTGTTGGTACCCAAGAAGGACGGAACTTGGAGAATGTGCACTGATAGTAGAGCTTTGAATAAGATCACTGTTCGTTACAGATTTCCTATGCCGAGGTTGGATGATTTGCTGGATCAGTTGAGTGGGGCAACTATATTCTCGAAGATTGATTTGAAAAGTGGTTACCATCAAATTCGAATCAGACCTAGAGACGAATGGAAGACAGCTTTCAAGACGAGAGAGGGGTTATACGAATGGTTGGTTATGCCATTTGGTTTGTCTAATGCACCTAGTACATTCATGCGGGTGATGAATAAAATTTTTAGACCATTCATTGGGAAGTTCGTCGTGGTTTATTTCGATGATATTCTGATTTATAGTAGGAGTACGGAGCAGCATGTTCAACATTTGAGGGAAGTGTTGCTTATTCTTCGAGAAGAACAATTTTATGCTGCTACAAAGAAATGTGTGTTTATGACACCTAGTGTTTTATTCCTGGGTTATGTTGTTTCAGGAAAAGGTATTCAAGTTGACCAGAGTAAAGTTGAAGCAGTCAGGAATTGGCCACAACCAAAGACAATTACGGAAGTGAGAAGTTTTCACGGGCTAGCGTCATTCTACCGAAGATTCATACCACACTTCAGTAGCGTGATGGCTCCAGTTACTGATTGCATGAAGGGTAAACAGTTTACATGGTCAAAGGAAGCGGGGGTTGCCTTTGAAAGGATCAAGGAATTGTTGACGTCTGCACCAATTCTTGTTCTACCTAATTTTCAGTTATTGTTTGAATTGCATACTGATGCTTCGAAGGTTGGTATTGGAGGAGTTCTGAGTCAGAATGGGAAGCCAGTTGCATATTTCAGTGAGAAACTGTCAGGGGCAAAGATGAGATACAGTACATATGACGTTGAATTTTATGTTGTTGTTCAGGCTGTTAAGCATTGGAGACATTACTTATTTCAGAAGGAATTTGTTCTGTACACTGATCACGAAGCTTTGAAACATTTACAGAGGCAGGATAAAATTTCAGCGAGACATGCATCATGGATTGCTTATTTACAGCAGTTTACTTTTGTCGTTAAGCACAAATCAGGGGTGACAAATCGAGTAGCTGATGCTTTGAGTAGGAGGAGTCATTTACTAACGACAATGAAGGTTGAAGTAACGGGGTTTGAAATGTTGCCAGAGATGATTGAAGGAGATCCTTACTTTATGAAATATGTTGAGAAAGTGAAGGATGGGAGTACCGATGAATTCATGTTGGTTGATGGTTTTCTGTTTAAAGGAAATCGTTTATGTATACCGGATTGTAGTTTGAGGATGAAGATTGTGAAGGAGTTACACGAGGAAGGGCATGTGGGCCGTGATCGTACTTTACAGTTGATTTCACAGTCTTACTTTTGGCCGTCGATGAGGAGAGAGGTTGAAAGATTCGTGGAGCGATGCCATATTTGCCAGGTTTCAAAAGGAACAGCAACAAATGCAGGGTTGTATATGCCATTACCAGTACCATCTAAGCCATGGGTTGATATTAGCATGGATTTCGTTTTGGGTTTACCGGGAACTCAAAGGGGAAATGATTCGATATTTGTTGTGGTGGACAGGTTTTCAAAGATGGCACATTTTATTGCCTACAAGAAGACAGCGGATGCAGTTCGAGTGGCACAATTATTCTTTAAGGAGGTGTATCGATTGCATGGTTTACCAGAATCTATTGTTTCTGATCGAGATACTCGTTTTCTGAGTCACTTTTGGTTAAGTTTGTGGAAGATGGTTGGAACAAAGCTGAATTTTAGTAGCGCTTACCATCCACAAACTGATGGGCAGACAGAAGTTGTTAACAGGTCATTGGGAAATTTGTTGCGTTGTCTTGTACAGGATAATTTGAGAAGTTGGGACATGAAGCTATGCCAGGCAGAATTTGCTCATAATCATGCAGTGAATCGTAGCACAGGATTCAGTCCATTTCAGATTGTTTATTCAAATTTACCCAGGGGGCCGTTAGATTTGGCAGTAGTACCACAGTCAAAAGGAACAGTTAAACGAGCTGCTGATTTTGTTGATGAGCTGACCGAATGTCATAAAATCGTTCAGGAACGATTGGAGAAATCGAATGAGAAGTATAAGAAGTTTGCTGATTTGAAACGTCGAAATGTTGCATTTAAAGAAGGTGATTTGGTTTATGCTGTATTAACAAAGGATCGTTTTCCAGTGGGTGCTTATAACAAGTTGAAGGCGCGAAAAATTGGTCCAGTTGAAGTTTTGAAGAAAATCAATGAGAATGCTTATCGATTACAGTTACCAGATGATGTTTATACTTCTGATGTTTTTAACATCAAACATTTAATTCCATATCATGGAGGTGAGATTGTTGAGGAAGAATTTACAAATTCGAGGTCGAATTTTTCTCAACCAGGGGAGGATGATGCAGCAAGGCCTTTGGGAATTCAGAAGTTAGACCATGTTAAGTCGTGCACGAGTCAAAGAGCTTCGGATTTAACTCGTAAGTCGTACACGAGACAATTGAAGGAGACATATGGGAAAGAGGCATCTCTTAACGGCTTAGGTCGTACGTGTTTGATGAGTCGTTCACGGGTTAGTAGAAGCATGAGTCGTTTCCGACCTAACGAAGCTTGGAGGAACGAGCTACGGCTTAACAAGAAGGGAGATGAGGCATCGGGATTGAGTCGTCCACGACTCAAGAAAAGCATGAGTCGTTTCCGACCTAATTGGGCAAGAGAAGAGGGGGCACGAGATAACAGATACTTGAGTCGTATACGGGTTAAGGAAACAAGGTTACGACTCAAGGGGATCGTGGGGTGTTCGTGCTTGATGAGTCGTACACGATCCAACGACTCATCCATAAGTCATACCCGAGTTAGCATCAAAAAGGAGAAGGGTTCAACTGATGGAGGCTTGAGTCGGTGGAGGGGTTACGACCTAGATGAGTCGTCCAGTGTTAAGTCGGTTGGAAGGGATGTGCCGCAAGGAAGCTTGAGTCGGAGGAAGTTGAGTCGTGATTCATCATGTTTCTTGAGTCGTCTATCTTTGAGTCGTGTACAGTTGGCATGTAGTGAATTTCTTGAGTCGTTGCACTGTGTGTTTTGTGCCGTGAGTCGTAGGTCGTTGTCGACCTAGTATGAGTCGTGAGTCGTTCTTGTAATATATATGAGTCGGTCGTGTTGAGTCGGGTGAGTTGTTGTTGTGAGATAGTAAGTCGTGAGTCGTGCCTTGTTTGAGTCGGTTGCGTATGAGGTGTTGTAATTGAAGTATGTGGCGTCTGTTGAGTCGGCTGTGACTTGGATGAGTCGGTAGCGACTTATGATGAGTCGGGGGGGTTCATGAGTCGGTCACGACTTATGGCTGAGTTGTGAAATACTATAAATACGCGTGTGTTGTACATTTTTGAAGTTGTTGAATATTGAATAAAATTTCCTTTTGTTAGCTTTGTGCTTTCATACCAATTGGTAGTTGAGTGTGATCTCCTATCTCCTCTTTCGGACAATCGAGTGCGCTCGATTCAACGATTGCAGAAGCCGATTCACGGAATCTAGTGCGCTAGATCAACGTGCGAAGAATCGTAGATCTTGGAACACGGTATAGTGCGCTATCAACGTGTTTGAGATAGCTAGAGTTCGGTGTCTTTGGATCAACGAACTTGGGCATTTTGGTATTTTCAACTCACCGATTGCTACATTCATCGATTGAAGTTTATTTCGAATTATCCACTGCGTCATAGCTACACTCACTCTACAATCAATCTTACTCAAATTCAATGCAAGGATCAATTGATCCTGATCAAAATGTATAATACAGTTAACATGCATTTGCATTTTTCCCTTTACACTGTAAATTTTAATTTTAGTTTTAAAATTCTTGAAATTTACTTACTGATTCTATTAGTACTTATGCTATTCTAAAACATCCTGATTTATTCAAAGCTAGGTAATAACAATAACAAATAAACAAGTCAAGGAAAAGTCCAAAAATCAAACATCAGTTGAAACTTTAGAAATCACACATGCACAATCAAAATCATGTTCACAAACACAAACTTGCAGATCAATTCATAAATATTTATATGAAATTCATAAGCATGATTAACTACCTATTAACAGTTTTAAAAGTTTGAGTTACTCACCTCTATTCAAAGTGCAGAGCATATTTCATTTTCAGGTTCCAGAGTTTTGAAATGCAGAGTACATCCTGATTTTATTTTAGCATGCAGGCTTGAATGTATTTTGAAGAATGCAGATCCTTGTTTGGAATTAAGGTATGCAGACCTCTGTTCCAAGATGCTTAGAAATGCAGAACTTCTGCTTATAAATCTTGATTTACCAGATTTGAAGATCCATGAATGCATGTCATAATCTGTTGCATGCAGGCTTTAAATTGATGTGCAGGTTTTCAAACTTGAATTTGCAGATGCAAATTTGAATTTGCAGTAGCCTTATATGTTCTCAGATCAAATGCAGGTGTTTGCTTTCATGTTGATGCATGCAGGTTTGTATTTTGAGTTTTGAGGAGTTGAATGCATGAATGTATGCTGCAGGTTTTGAATTTTGGAAAAGAGGAGTTTTGAATATGTTGAAGGATGCAGATTTGTATTTTTGAAAAGAGGAATTGCATGCATATGTTATCAGGTTTGAGAAATGCATTTTTGTATGTGGTTTGAGAATGAAGTTTTTTTTTTTTTTATGTTTGAAGAGTTTCAGATTTTCTTTTTAAGGAATGAGAAAAGAATGCATAAGAATGAAGAAGCTAATTTATATGAATGTATTTTCAGAAAATAAAGAAAAAGAAAATGAAATATTGAAACCATGACACATGTAAACATAGAGACACATGTTATTTTAAATAGAGATAAGTTTACATTTGTAAACTTTAAGCTTTAATGTATGTACACTTGTCTCTTTAAATTAAATTGTTATTTAATTAAGTGTTAAAGATAAATTAAACTTATTTAATTAGTTCATACACATAGTTATGAATATAAATAATCTCTAAGAATAAAGCAAATATTATTACATTATACAAGTAGTTCATTTGAAAAGATACTTTTAAAACAATTAAAATAAAGAGATTACATGTTCACATTTTATATTGTATTCTAAATTCCAAATTAAATTTACAAATCAAAATTATCAATTAAAAATTTAAAAAGAACAACACAAATATTTTGTAATATATTTTAATATACAAACTTGAATAAAAATGAATTTTTAAATTAATTAAAAACATTTATCTCATATTCAAAATCATATAACATTTTAATTAAATATTTTTGAAAAGCTCAAATTAAAAATAAATCAAAATTTCTATTTTCAAAACATATTAAAAATATGCTATACTAATTTAACTAAAACAAATTGTCTATTTAAAATATATAAATACATATACATTATTAAATAGAAACAGATTTATTAACTTATCTAAAGTAATTTCACAAATTAAATGATTAAATAAAGATGATTATTAAATAAATATCTAATTTATTAACAAAATTATTAATTCAATATAAATTTAAGTCCAGATTATTAAATTTATATTGTCCAAAATTCCGGGATATTACAAGAAGCTATATCGAATTATATATCAATTTGAAGATCTCGACGTGCGCAAGTCAAATATGTGATTCGTTTTTCGATCTGGGTTGGTTGGTGGCCGGAATTGGGCGGAATAACCTTGACCGTTCATTGTGCCTTGATCAAAGTGGTCGGATCGTCGAATCGACGTTACCGCTGTGTGGAGAGGACATAGCGTAGTGCATCGGAGTAGGTAAGTTGATGAGTTGATGGTCAGATCATCGCGAATAATTCGAACTAGGGTTTTAATCAAAGCGGCAGGCGGGTTCGTTTTTCGTCGATCTGGGTGCTCGTGGAGGCAAGGGGTGGTCGGAGACGTCAGGGCGGCTTCGGGCATGCGTGCGTTCGTGGATAGGTGGGTGGCGATCGATGAGATGGGGCGGGGCTAGGGTATCGAACAAAACTTGAAAGCTTCGTTCATGATCTTTCCTAGAAGAGAAAGCGCGAGGATGACATGTCCTAGTGGTGATACTTTTGTTTTTTTATTTTAAATTTAAATTCTAAATGTTCTAACACTGACAACATTTACATACGAGGTCTGATTCACGTGCGGTTTTCTCTCCTAGGATCGTATCGAAATTTCGGACATTTCGACGCTGGTTTGAACGAATTCTGAGACTGCTCTAATTTTGGATTTGAATTGGATTTAAATTCAATTTAAATTCAAAGATGAGTATTTTAACCCACTCACAACTTCAAATTTTTTTTATGTTTGCTAAATTTAATTTATGATGTGATTAGAAATTTATTTATGGCTGACTGTTATATTTTGAATCATCATCTCTGTTAATTCGAATTTATTAAATTAAATGGTTATTTAATTTATTATTGAAAATATATTGCCAATTAAATACTTATTATTGATTGTTTGTTCTATACTGATATATACTGATTGATTTGGATGATGATTGTGATGGATGTTTGACTGTCGATATTGAATGAATGGATGTTGTATTTTAAATTGTTATAAACTGCAAGTTTTTATGGATTTTTTTTCATTCGGGATTGCGGTCTGAATTGATATATAACTGTAACAACCCTTAATTTTTTGTAAATATTTTTAATTTAATTTATTTGAAACTTTGGTTTTAAATCATTTAAAAATTTGAATTTTGGAATTTTCCAATGTATTTTTGGATTTTGTTTAAAATTATTTTCCCAAATAAAGTAAAATAACGATTTTCGAAAAATTTTATATTTTGGTCAACTTTCATCAAACTTTGACTTTCAATTGAAATTTTTGAATTTAAATTTTAAATTTCTAATCTTTTTCTTTGAAGCTGAATTTGATTTTGATATTTGTTCTGCTTTTCGTTTCATCAAATTCTGTTTTATACTTTTCAAATCTGATAAATTTCAGCGTATTACACGCGATTATTTTTAGTATTTTATTGCTTATTTTCTATTTTCTATTTTCTATTTTATTTGGGTTTTGATCTTTTTATTTGATTTTTATTTGGATTTTGAGCTTGTTTTGGCTTAGGAAATTTCAAGAGGCATGAGTTTCTTTTCCTTAATATGAAGAGGTACCTTTTCCATATCCTTAGCCGTACAAAGCATCTCAAAACTTCTCATCTCCTTCTCGTTTCACGTTCAAAACTTCTCATCTCCATCTCTCATTCTCATTTCATTTCATGATCAAAATATTTACAGTAAGTTTTCTTTTCTCCCTTCCTCTTTTTCAGTTTTTTCCTTTCTCTTTTATTTCCAAGCATAGCTCAGCCATCACCTCCTTTTACCAACCTCATTTCCAGCATCACCTAAGAACGGCCTCTCCATCTCATCCGCATCCATAACCATGCCGGGACTCTCCTAGATCCAAAACCCATCATCCAATTGCCTTGCAAACCCTAGCCGAGCCCACTATATTCAGCCCCTTCCTCTTTGCTTGTCTTGATCACCACTTATTACTCCACGACCTTTTTCCTTGCCATTCCTACTCAAGGCCATACCATTTCGATGTGACCTGACCTAACCAAACAAGCAAACCCAATGGCCGAGCCCTAGTAGCCATTGGACAAACCCAAAGCTCATACCCTTTACCTTTTTGCCTTCCACTTGATTTTGGTTGCCATCCCTTCACATTCTACCTATAGCCGTGTATATTGGTGACCATGGCCGAGCTTTGTTTGATGATGGTCAAGTATAAAGTGGTGTGACCGAGCCTAAAACAAAAGTGGCCGAGCCCACTAGGTCTTGTTTAACCTTTTTGCTTTGTCTAATTCATATATTTATGTGTTGTAAATAAATATATATATATATGTATATGTATATGTATATGTATATGTATACATATATATATATGTGTGTGTGTGTGTTGTATTTTGTTGTGCACAAGATCTGAATCTTGGCTCTCCATCTACTCAAATCTAGTTCGTGATTTGTCATGCTTTTCGGAGTTTGGTTGTGTGTCTCGTATTGTCATCTCTAGCTTTAGAAGATGAGTTATCACTCTCGTACTTATATAATTGTGAAACAATAACATGTGAATTATAGTAGTGGTACGCTATGTTGATATTAATTCATACATGCCTGTGATGTGACGAGACGAATTTTGCCCGCTCGAAAATCAACATCCATACTTCATATCGTATTCGAATGTCATAGATTCGACCGTTCAAATCCGATTCGTCGAAGCTTATAACAACATTAAGTAAACAACACAGCGGAATAAAAAGAATAATACATTGATATACAGCTTTGATACAATATCTGATACAAAAGATGATACAATAGATATCAATATACATCAGAGATATGATAAATAAAACAGCAGCGAAAAAGAAAATGATAACACTAGCAGCGGAACAAATAACTCTAAGATAGTCTTCAAAGAAGAACTCCAACACTCAACTCCATTTTCAAGAACCAATCCAGCAATAGCTCGAACCACCATCACATTTCACAAAGACAAGCAAGTCTCGTCCACCTCCAAAGACTGAACTAGCTCCAGATAACCTACTAATCTGACTATCTGAAAAACCCAACTCTAGACTGCTCGTGTAGAAAATAATGAGCACCCATAGTTTAGGAAAGAAACAATAAACTCCGGATCAGTCATGTGACTGGTGTGAGAACTCAAAACAGTTTATTTATCTTTAAAATCAAATAGAGGAATATTTTTAAATTCAATTCGCAATGCTTTTAAAAATGAGACTACCATAAGGCCTCCCGCACACACACACAATGCAAACGCAGAATCGGAGGAGATTTCTCCCAATGATAGTCAAAGATGCTTGATACGCATTAAAAAGAGACATTTGATATTATTACTAGTGCATAGTGTAGGGAAAATATTTCGAAAGTAAAGATATAAATCTTAGCCAACATACGACCATTATCGTATGCCTACTATAGCTACCATGTTCAATAGCAGGTTACCGCCACATTCCATGGCAGGTTCTACAACTAAACCGTACAAGTCTCGTATTGCTTCTTTGGATTTCCAACAAATGGTAAGGCCAAGGAACTTCCCATTGCCACATGAGAATGCCTCTGGAAGGACATCCCCGAGAACCTAACCGGATCTCTGCCAACACAAGGCCGGGTTACCCCTAACTGGGTAACAACTGACACGAGTATGCCATCCCCTGGTCCTTTGGGACCTTTATCCGAGCGCTCGTAACCAATTCACACAATCATAAAAAAGTGTTTCAACATGAGTAAGTATCTGGGCTCCATACCATGATACCACCCTTTTCCAGAAGGAAATGCACATACCCTAAAGGGAGCTACCCCTCATAACCTTGCCGCATCATTCCTGTTTAGACCATTCCGGGGTGTGAGGCTCGACGAAGTCTCGTCCACAAAGCCACGCTTTATACAAAAGCTGTGCTTTGGGTCAACAAATGGTCATAGAAATGATCACAAAGATAAGTGATCAAACAAATGATCATATCACAAATGATCAAACAATGATCATTTTACAGCAACATTCAGCATGTCACATTACCAAATTGGGAATATATCGCGATAACCTTCAACTACATAACCTCTGAACTCGTACGTCTCAGAGAAGGGTGTTAAGCTAAGAGAATAAATTCTCCGCCACCAACAGAAATATATTTGAAAGAAATAAGCTTTATATCTCAATTTGTAATGTCAGACATACTATCCATACAAGTCTGTTCTTGGTTCGAACAGAACCGAAGGCACTTCCAAAGAAGTCCTTGCTATCCGGGTATTCACAATCCCGATCGGATTTCCCATCACTTAGGGAGTCTCTATACCGGCGCGACTCAGTGCAGAGACAATCGATAGGTCATCCTATCGCTTTCGCAAATACCCGGTCTTCATCACCGGTCTTCAAATGCTATCCATAACGTCGAATCACAAATTCGGAATGGGTTATATTACATAAAGGTCCTTTCCTGGCTAACCCGAATAGTGAGCGCAATATTTAAAAATATATGGATATTGGGATTTCAATTAAGTCACAACTTAATAATTCAAACTTTCTTTTCAAATGGTTTAAACCAATTACCATTTCAAATCTTTTTAAACAAAAGATTTATTTCCTAAAGTTCACTTATTTGCACAAGTATTCTTTTTCGGATTTCAAAACACTTTCCATTTCATTTGAATTAACTCTTTTAAAATCTTTAAATTAAAGATTTATCTTATAGCTTTCAAACCGTTCCCAAATATTCACTTTCAAAATTCATTTCCAAATATCCATCAATAACTTGGTAAACTATTTCAGTTTAAACTTGAAATCCCTTTTATAAAATTTGAAATTCGTTTTCCTATGAAAGCTTTTTATTATTTAGAAACAACAGTGTTATTTCGGAAAAACTCTATTTTATTTATACAAGTTACAATCTTTGGGTTAATTCAAATTCCCAGAAGAACAATACTTTAAAAAATGGTTTAGCTCATAATGACTAGTATAATATCGTAAATCCCTAGTTTCAAATTACAGAATTCAATTCCTAATTTTGAATTCAAATTTAAATCAAATTATTTAAATTCCAAAACTTAATCAAGTAATATAAAAATAAATTTTTATTTTGAAATTCCATTCCAAAAGCTTTTCACATTTATTCTGATTCCATTTCAAAAACATTTGAATTTAAAAATCCAAATTTTAAACTATTTCAAAAAAATCTGTGACTTAACTGATTTCCTCGTGAAATCCATCATTGTATGTATGGTGTGGTCCAGGGGTTTAACACAATAGTGCAACAACATTCAATCATCACATATTAAATACAACAATATATCCGATAAGCGATATAAACTATAACGCTTATCTTCATTCACAAATCACAGATATATATATATCACATGTAATGAATTACATCATAGATAATTAATTACATTACAGATCACAACTTAAATCAGGATATATCACAAAGCATCACATATCAGGGATATTAACAATTCAACATCCAATAAAATCCAAACATCCATAAGTAGGATCAATTTAATCATCTGATAAATTTAAATCAGACTAAATTTCTATGAATAATTCTTTTCACATTTATTATCAAATAAATTTCAAGTAAATGATCCTCATTAACTATTCATAATTATTTAATTACTATTCTTAAGTAATTAAACTCAATTTAATTATTGTTAATTATCATTTAATTAACCTTTAAATCATATATTTAATAACTGATTATTTAATTAATTAAGTTCTAAACTGTAACTTAATAAATTTTAATTACTTGATTAAATAACCTTAATCATTTGTTTAAAAACCACTCTTTATTAAATTAATGAATCTTATTTACAAATTAATTTACCTTAATTAATTTAACTCAAATCTTAATTTCTTGATTAAATAAATTAATCAATTATTCACTTGAACTAATTTAATGAATGCATATCATTTTATCTTCACTAATTCAAATTTAAAACATTTTCTAACTAATGTTTTAATTATCATCACAAAGCAAATTTAAACAATTTAAATATTAAAACTTCTTTGATTTCAGAACTAGGATTCAAATTATCTTTAATTCAGATTTAAATTTAGATTTAAACTTTTAGTTTCAACTTGCTTAAATTTTTCATTTAAAATTTCAACTCCATTTCCATTTCAAATCTCTTTAATATATTTTGAATGGCTTTTAAGTTATTTAAAATAATTTAAATTTAAAGCTTATTTATGTTCAATCTAAACTCTACATTCAACTTGAATTTATATTAACATTTCAATTTGAACTCAGCTTTAAAAATCTTGGTTTAAAATTTAATTTGGATTTTAAAATTTTCAAACCAAAACAGTTTCAGGTTAAAAACCTGTAACAACTTTGACTCGAGCCCCCTTTATCCCTGCTTCGAGTATGCTACTCGAATTACTCGAGTATGTCGCGAGACTCCCCCATGCTCTTCCCAGGTAAACCCAAAAAAAAAAAAAAACACTCCTAATACCCAGACCAAACGTGCTCGTGCACGTGCGCATCGCCTCTGGCGATCTTCCGGCATCGCAGCATCGTCGAACACGTCGACGTTCACCCTCGCATCCATCTCAGACCATCAGAATCTCTTATCCCCTCTCGAATTTGAATTCGAGTATAAACTCAAATTCCTGGAACACAAACAGACCTCTCCCCTAAAACCAGTCAACACTCCGTTCTCCGACCCCCGACCACTGGCCAGCCTACAACTCCAGCCATCGACACGTCAACTCGACCCCCTACCATTCCCAGAACCCCGAGACACTTGGTGCTTTTACGAGACAGCGGTGCATAAGTTTCTTATGTGGTTAAAAACTAGGTTTACAAAATAAAATCCCACGCCGCCGTCGTCGCCGTTATTTTCGCCACCTCCAACTATTTTTCCAGGCATTCCTGTAGCCTCCTCTATCTCCTCAAACAACCCCGATATCTCCCATCTACTTGATCACCAGAAACCCAAAATATTCCCATTTCCATTCAAACCCAAACCACACCTTCATTTTGATTCTAAAAATCCTGTTTTTGGCATTAAAAATCATATTTTTGTTTACTGATTTGATCTATATCACTGAATAAATGAATTACTAAGTTTGAATTTTCACTTATATATGTACACTTGCACAGTTGTTTTGGTTTACAAAGATATGTGCACGTTATTTTAATTTAAATTGATTTTTAAAATTAAGTTCATAATCAAACAATCAACTTTTGTGTATAACTCAAATCCTAACTGAGATCAAATCAAATGGTAAAGACTTCTTATCAAAATATTAGTTTAAGACCAACACATGCAAAACAGATTCATAGCAGCCCTTATGTATTTACATATACACACAGAGGAATTATCACAAACTAAGCATTTAAAGCATACTTACTTCTAGTTATCCACATGCAACTGATAGTTAACATTTATGTTTTAAAATGCAAAGTTACTCACATTTAACTTGGGAATGATAGAGCACTTTTTATTTGAAAAGCTTTGAACTTTAAAATCTGAAGCTTGTTGAAGCTTGATCTTGCATGAACTACAGATTATACTACAGGCTTGTAAACTTGTGAATATAAATTGTTTTCAGGTTGATTTGCTTTGAGGTTGAAGCTCTCACTCATTTCAGGTTGAAGTTTGATTTAAATTTGTTGATCTGAAGTTCACTCACTTGATTTTGCACAGAAAAACAAAGCCTGGAATTTTGATCTTTACTCATCTTTCTTTTGTTTTTATTTCTTTGTTTTGAACGAACTGTAGTTAAATAAGTTGATATATAAAGGAAGGCTAGAGGAGAATTATATTTGTTACAGGTAGGCCATAACTTCCTTTGTACCTTTATCAGAAATATACTTTTATTTGGAGGCTGATAGTCTTGTTTTGATGTTACCAGAGCATGTGGCATTTAATGAAAGCATGCTATGTATTGTTCATGCTCCCCTTTGTATGTTATAGCATCTTATTTTATTTTGTGCAAGTACTTTTTATTATGTTAATGTATAGATTTTTTTTTTCTTTGCCTTGAAATACTTACAGCAACTTACATTATTTTGTTGTTTCTTTCTTTTGTTCCTTGTTTTTGGTGCTTTGTTTCATAAGTTCATACTATTTCAATTGTATATGCATTTACAGGCTACCTATTTTATTTGCCTACATTTGTTTCTATTTCTAATTTGAGTGTATTTCTTCTTTTGCTTTAGAATGGTGGCTGCATTTATTAATGTTGTTTTTTTTTATTTGTTATCATTTTATATTTTCTACTTATGCTTTTTAATATTTATATGGTTTATTCTATTTTAAACATTTACTTCTATTTTAACTTAAATATTTACTTCTAGAACTTTTTATATGTTCATTTCATAATTTATATAACTATAAATTTACTTAATATTTGTTTAACATCAACACAAACTTTATTTCCTTCTAAAGTTTAACTATCGACTATTTTAAAATTTTCAAATACTCGATTATTAAAATTTTACTAACATTTTGTATAAATTACCAATTATTACACAATTTTTATTCAAAAATTAAATTAATTGTCGAATTAAAATAAATTAAAACTCGGGATCGTTACATGTGATATGATATTCCACGATGTTATAACCTGATTATATATTTGTTACATCACCTGATATGATATGCTATGCTATACTGTTTATTTTATTTTTCGCTTCTCACACTACAAGTTCCTTATTACTATAGAATCACTATGGGTTGAAATGATACATACCCGAACGAACTTTAGAATAGGGAAAAATCGTTATGAGCTGAAATGATAGGCTCAAGCAATTCTTATTTTATTTGACTTGCGACTGCGGGTATGAAATGATAGAACCTGGAATTTTATAATTACGGATTGAAATGATACATATCTGTATCACTTGACTTAGGTTAGAAAATATTATACAGACCCATGGTTAATTTTTAATAATAGTTTCCTAGAATAAAAATTTATTAAGTATTTTGAACATACAAATATATGAAATTTTTAACTTAAATTTTATTTAATGATTTTAGAATATAATATATATTGGTTTTAATAAGTTAAAAATAATTAAAAATTTATAAGTAGATGAAAGGTTTAAAAACTAGAATTTTAAGATTTTATTTATGATATATATAACTTAATAATTTAATTTTGATCTAATATGGAATTTTAATTCTAACCTAATAATAGTGATAGATTTTGTTTTATGAAATGGATATGTTTTGTATAAGAAAATGGATTTTAATAAATAATAACTATGATTTAATTTGAAGAAATGATGTTTAAATGTTATGATAGAACTGGTAGCATTTCCAAATTGCTATGTTACTTTAAGTTATGTTTTAAACTGCTATACTACTTTACGTCATGTTTTTAAAATGCTGTATTTATAAAAAGATAACAATTTGAAATGCTATTATATATGGATCACATTTTTCAAGTGTTATGATTTCTAGAGGATGACATTTTTGAAATGCTATAACTAAGTAGATATGGATTTGAAAATATTACCATTTTTAAAATGGACATTTTTGTTGGGAAAAGTAATAGCATATGGTTTAAATGGTTTTGGAATATATATGTTTTGATTTGAAATGTAAACCATTTTTAATAAATACCATGGGTTATAATAACGTTTGGTTGTTAAAGAGACCGGGTTCGGAAGTTGTCATACTCTCTGCGAACTCTGAAAACCACTTTAACAACTGTGTATGTGATGGAGATTCCAGAATGAAGTAGGATGGCAGCGACGTTCTTTTAAGGTATATACTTCGACCCGACTCTCGTGAGTTGGCATAAGGTGGCTAAAACAGGAGCAATTGATGGGCTAATGAGGTAGCTCCTCTGATCGGACACACCTCTTCGTATGCCATTCTATTACTTTGTGATTGATTGTTGCGTACCTTTGCTTTTTAGGAGTGTGGCTTGAGGTGGGTGGTAGCTACGGCTATGCGTTACCATTGGTCCGAAAGTGTAATTGGTATATCTACCCTGGCATTGCCTGGCTGTGCCGTGTCACGCACCCTATCGTGCTTTACTACAAGTTTGATTTGTGTCGTACCAATGGAGTATTTATGGTAGCCTCCCGATCTGGAGGTACGATGGTACTATATGGGCTACTGGCACTATAAAATGTGTTAAGGGGGATAAGGGTAATGCCTTAATGCTATTTTTAAAATATATTATACTTTACTTTAGTCATTATTATAATAGCGTATATTACTACATAGTAGATAGTTAAACGGATCCTTAAAGGATGGGCGATCCGAAGCATCCTTTAAGTTACTTGTGCATTTCTATTACAGTTCACTTGAGTTGGTTTACATTGTATAATTATGTATGTCCTGGCTCGAGTGTTTTGTGTTTTTCTTTACGCTCGGGTCAGCCTGAGTATCAGGTTTGGATTTCATCTTTTGGAGCTAGAGGATTTGCTGGAGATTATCTATCTATCTAGTTGTCATTTATTTCTATTCAGTATTTCTACTCAGCTTATGTATTAGTGGACAGATATTTATTGAGATTTCTATTGTATTTACTTCCAGACTCTGGTATTTTGTACTTGTTCTGTGACTCTGTTTGTAGTAGCTTCATGAACAACTATGGTCATTTTATTTTTCGCTGCGGGTTATTCTGATGTTTCTATGTCTGTGATTCTATGATTGGTTTTATTTGCTTCAAATTATATTACAATCTAATATTTTGAATTATTCAAGTCCGAATGTGTGGTTTATTGTTGATTTGAATGGTCCAAAATAGTGGGTCATTACATTTGGTATCAAAGCGAGGTTTTAGGCAAACCATAGCCTGCGGAGCAAAAACTCATTAGAGATACGGTAGAAATACCCTAAAATGAGTGAAATCAATCTTAGAATCATTTCTTTGTGAGAGAACGTATTTTCAAGTATAAAATGATTTTCAAAGGATTTTCAAAGATTATTTTGATATAAACTATTCTTGTTTTGAAATCAAATTTTTCTCAATTTTATTCCTTTCCTTATCCACATTGTTAATTAAATTCCTTGATTAGAATTTCCATTCTGGTTGAATCTTGTCTTTTTTTTCTTAATTATCATTGTCCTACTCAGCAGAAGGGCAAGCTCTCTGATATTTTGCTATTACCTTTGCGCCTGCTCCTATTGTTGCCCAACGTACTCTTTAGAGCACCTTTTTCTTTGTTCTATTTTCTTATTCGTGTTTTATTTGATACTGAAGCTTCCCATACTTTTATTTCTATGGATCTTTGTGATAAGTTTGAGCATCTCCTTTCTCCCGATTTTGCTCCTGAACCGTGTTAAAAATCCTTTTGGTTGTCCTGCGAACCCTAGAAGGATTTGTAACCATGTGAAACTCCTCTATTTTGATCACCGTTTTAGTGGTGATTTCTATGTTCTGGGTTTCGATGCTTTTAATATGTTGCTTGGAGGTGATTGGCTGAAGAGGAATGAAGCTGTTATCTCTTGGAAAACCCAGACTGTTTATCTTGTTGATGATTTTGGAAATTCTTTGGTGATTCAGTGCCGTTTGCCCCAGGATTTTGCTGACAGCTTTATTTATTCTCTTGATTCCTCTCCTGGTGATATTCATTCGAATCCTGTGGTCAAACTATATCCCGATGTATTTGGTGAACTCACTTCTTTACCTCCTAAGCGGGAAATTGATTTCCGTATTGATCTTATTCCTGGAGCTCGACCTGTAGTTCTTCCTCCCGGAAGAATGGCACCTCGTGAGAAGGTTGAGTTGAGGAAGCAAATAGAGGACTTGTTCTCCAAGGGTCTGATCAGACCTAGCCATTATGAATGGGGAGCAGCGGTGATTTTCGTCACTAAGTCCGATGGTTCTTTGAGGATGTGCGTTGATTATAGGGAGCTAAACAAGCTCACTATGAGAACTGATATCCTATGCCTCGCGTCAATGATATGTTCGATCAGCTCCGTAGAGCTACTATTTTCTCTCAACTTGATCTTGCCTCGGGTTTTCACCAGCTCAGAGTTGCTGAGGAAAGTATTCCCAAGACCGCTTTCCGTACTGAGAATGATTTCTATGAATGGTTAGTTATGCCATTTGGTTTGACTAACACTCCTGCTTTCTTTGTTGAATTGATGAATTGTATTTTTTGTGATGTGCTGAACAAGTTTGTTCTAGTCTTGTTGATGATTTCCTTGTCTTCTCCAAGTGAAAGGATGAGCATGAGTCGCATTTGAAATTTGTTCCGGAGACTCTTAGAAATCATCAACTGAAGGCTGAATTCTTGAAATGCCATTTCTAGAAGGATGACTTTCGATTTCTCGGGCATACTGTTTCTAGTAATGGAGTTTATGTTGATCCACTTGAAATCGCTGCAATCAGTGTAAGTCTTTCCTCTTTTCTCTCTTTGTGGATAGTTTGACCAAGTCGGCTCATTTCATTCCGGTCAAGTCTACCCGTTATGCTTCTTGTTTGGCTGAGATCTATATGAGTGAGGTTGTTCGTCTTCATGGTGTTCCACTCAGTATTGTTTGTGATAGAGATCCTATCTTTGGATACTCATCTGAATCTGAGCACTGCTTACCATTCTCAGACCGACGGTCAAACAGAAAGGGCGAATTAGATTCTAGAGGATCTTCTTCGAGCCTGTGTCCTTGATTATGGAGGATCTTGGGAAGATCATCTCCATCTCTTTGAATTCACCTATAACAACAGTTATCAGGTTTAATTTCAATCTTCCATTTTAACCTTATCTTAATCCTTTATCTATCTCATTTTATCTTTTAATTCTTTTGATTAGAATCTCCCAAATTTGAATTTCTATCCTTATTTTGAAACCCATTCTGGAATCATAAAGTGAGGGAGTGCATTTGTATTAATATTAAATGTTTTATATGTTGTGTTGTTTGGGTTGTTGATGTTGATTTGGGATTTCGATCGATTCGTCTGATCAGCGATACCAATAGGATTTCCAAAACAATTGAACAGAACAAACTAACACAATTTTATTTTCAAATTCGGTAAATGAAATAATTTTATATGATTTATGTATATAATACTTTTATAGATTTATATTATTTATTGAAAATTTATTTTGATAGGATATGAATAAGTTTGATTTGAAATTTATTAAATATGAGATTTAAAGTATATAATTAGGTTTAAGGTGTTTTAAATAAATATATCAAGTTTAGATAAATTGAAGGAATATTCAGTTATTTGAAGTTTAAAAGTTTTATTTAAATGATATTGTATTTATTAAGTAAATATTTCAAAACAAAATAATAGTAAATTGAATTTGATATATATATGGAATTATCAAAAAAAATTAGTTTTGAAATTATGGAATATTTAAATCTTTGAAATATATGGAAATTGAAAGGGTATATTTGAGGTTCAAATCTGCATTTGAAATCAATATAAATTGAAATGGTTTATTGAGAACTGAATTGAGTTAAAATTTATTAGTTAACTGAATGAGTTATTAAAATGATAATATTTGATTTCATTTGTTATTTTGAAAACCAATGACTATTGACACAAGATATAAATAAATAAAATTATAAAGCATGGTTTATAAACTGATTTGGAATTTAAATGAATTTAAATTATGGGTTTGAGAATTAAATTCCGGTGATTTCAAACTTTAGTTTTAATGTTTTAAAATGTATATTACTTAAAGGTACGTTTGAATATAAATTTTAAAATGTTTAAATCTATTCTCTTCTCTTATGTCGTTGGAAAATAATTTCGGTGATGGCGGCCGCATCATCAGCATTCGTTTTCGAGTTTCGAAGAGGATAGACCAATTCGTAGCTTTGCTACACTTTTGTTTAAAAAAAAGAGAGACGAAAAAAAATTTGATTTAAAATTCTTTAGTATGGATTGATTTAATAGATGTTGTATAAGATTTTAGATTTGATTTGATCTGATATATAGTATATATATAATTATCTCTTAATTGTTTGAGATAAACCAGAGATTTGATTTCTTAAATTCATGATTCAGGGATGATTTCAATTATAAACTGAAGTCAAAAATTTAGGATAAATAATTGAACTTTAAATAATTGAATTGAAAAATTGTATTTATATAATACTAAATTGCATTCCATTATAACTTACCTAATTATTTAGAAGTTAGGCATGTAATTGATAATATACAATATAAAATAGTGTTAAAGGAATTTATAAAAACATGAGTAGTTATGATAAGAGTAAATATACTTAATTTATGTTATAAGATATATTAAGTGGAATAAATTTAATAATAATTTGATAAAGTGGAAGATGAGGGAAGCTTGTTCCTAGGTTTGTTGGTCCTTTCCGTATCTCAGAGAGGATTGGTTCTTTAGCATATCGTCTTGATTTGCCTGAGAAGTTTTTTGGAGTGCATAATGTATTCCATGTTTCGCATCTTCGTCAATATCTGCATGATCCATCTTTGATTGTCCAGCCTTTTGCTCTCGAGAGTTTGGATATTGAGCCTAACCTTACTATCAAGAGGTAGCCACTTCCTATTATCGATAGAGGTACGAAGATGTTAAGAAAGAAATCTGTCAACCTGGTCAAAGTGCAGTGGAGTACTGATGATCGAGTTTGTACATGGAAGATGGAAGAGAGCATGCATGCTTCAAATACAAAATTGTTTGTTTCAGGTACTATTTTCTTTTCTATCTTACCTTTCCTTATTTTCGTGTCTCGTTCCTTTCCGAGGACGAAAAATTTTGAGTGGGGTGAGTGTAACAATCCATAATTTTTGTAAATATTTTAATTCAATTTATTTGAAACTTTGGTTTTAAATAGTTTAAAATTTTGAATTTTGGAATTTTCCAATGTATTTTTGGAGTTGTTTATAATTATATTTCCAAATAAAGTAAAATTATGATTTTCTGAAAATTTTATATTTTGGTCAACTTTGGTCAAACTTTGACTTTCAGTTGAAATTTTAAAATTTGAATTTTAAATTTCCAATCTTTTTCTTTGAAGTTGTATTTGATTCTGATATTTGTTCTGCTTTTCGTTTCATCAAATTCTGTTTTATACTTTTTAAATCTAATAAATTGCAGCATTTTACACGCGATTATTTTCAGTATTTTATTGTTTATTTTCTATTCTATATTTTTTATTTTCTATTTTATTTGGGGTTTGATCTTGTTATTTGATTTTTATTTGGATTTTGAGTTTGTTTTGATTTGGGCTTGGCTAGTAGGATTAGGAAATTTCAAGAGGCATGAGTTTCTTTTCTTTAATATGAAGAGGTGGCTTTTCCATATCCTTAGCCGTACAAAGCATCTCAAAACTTCTCATCTCCTTCTCCTTTCACATTCAAAACTTCTCATCTCCATCTCTCTTTCCTATTTCATTTCTTAACCTATTTACAGTAAGTTTTCTTTTCTCCCTTCCACTTTTTTATTTTTTTTACTTTCTCTTTTATTTCCAAGCATAGCTCGACCATCACCTCCTTTTGCCGACCTCATCTCCACCACCGTCACCTAAGACCGGCCTCCACCATCTCATCACCATCCATAACCATGCTGTGACTCTCCTATATCCAAAAGCCATCATCCAACTGCCTTGCAAACCCCAGCCGAGCCCACTATATTCTCCCCTTCCTCTTTGCTTGCCTTAGCCACCACTTATTCCTTCATGACCTTTTGCCCTGCCGTGGCCATTCCACCTCCAGGCCATACCATTTCTGATGTGACCTGACCTGACCAAGCTAGCAAACCCAATGGCCGAGCCACTATAGCCGTAGGCCGAACCCAAAGCTCATGTCCTTTGCCTTTTTTCCTTCCACTTGATTTTGGCTGCCATCCCTTCATATTCTACCCATAGCCACATATATTGGTGACCGTGGCCGAGCTTTGTTTGATGATGGTCATGCATAAAGTGGTGTGACCGAGCCTAAAACACAAGTGGCCGAGCCTACTAGGTCTTGTTTAACCTTTTTGCTTTATTTAATTCATATTTTTATGTGCTGTTTATATATTTATATATGTTGTATTTTGTTGTGCACAAGATCTGAATCTTGGCTCTCTATCTACTCGACTCTAATTCATGCTTTGTCGTGCTATTTGGAGTTTGGTTGTATGTCTAATATTGTCATCTCTAGCTTTAGAAGGCGAGTTATCACTCTTGACATTCGTACTTATATAATTATGAAATAATAACATGAGAATTGTAGTAGTTATATGCTATGTTGATATTAATTCATACATGCCTGTGATATGATATTTCATGGTGTTATAACCTAATTATATATTTGTTACATCACCTGATATGATATGCTATGCTATACTGTTTATTTTTTTTTTCTCACACTGCAAGTTCCCTGTCAGTATAGAATACTATGAGTTGAAATGATACATACCCAAACGGACTTTATAATGGGGAAAAATTGTTATGAGCTGAAATGATAGGCTCAAGCGATTTTTATTTTATTTGACTTAGGATTGCGGGGTTGAAATGATAGAATTTGGAATTTTATAGATTACGGATTGAAATGATACATATCCATATCGCTTGACCTAGGTTAGAAAATATTATACAGACCCATGGTTAATTTTTAATAATAGTTTCCTAAAATAAAATTTTATTAAGTATTTTGAACTTATAAATATATGAAATTTTTTACTCAAAATTTTATTTAATGATTTTAGTATATAATATATATATTGATTTTAATAAGTTAAAAAAAAGTAAAAATTTATAAGTAAATGAATGGTTTAAAAACTAGAATTTTAAGATTTTATTTATGATATATATAACTTAATAATTTAAATTTGATTTAATATGGAATTTTAATTCTAACCTAATAATAGTGATAGGTTTTATTTTTTGAAATCGATATGTTTTGTATGAAAAAATGGATTTTAATGAATAATAACTACGATTTAGTTTGAAGAAATGATGTTTAAATGTTATGACTGAATTGGTAGCATTTCCAAAATGTTGTGTTACTTTATGTTTTAAAGTGCTATACTACTTTGGACATGTTTTAAAATGCTGTACTTATAATAGATAACAATTTGAAATGCTATTATATATGGATCACATTTTTCAAGTGTTATAATTCCTAAAGGATAACATTTTTGAAATGCTATAACTAAGTAGATATGGATTTGAAAATATTACCATTTTTGAAATGGACATTTTTTTGGGAAAAGTAATAGCATATGGTTTAAATGGTTTTGGAATATATATATGTTTTGATTTGAAATGTAAACCATTTTTTAAAAATACCATGGGTTATAATAGTGTTTGGTTGTTAAAGAGACCGGGATCGAAAGTTGTCATACTCTCTTCCAACTTCGAAAACCACTTTAACAACTGTGTACGCGGTGGAGATTCCAAGGATGGTGGCGACGTTCTTTTAAGGTATATACATGGACCCGACTCCCGTGAGTTGGCATAAGGTGGCTAAAATAGGAGCAATTGACGAGCTAATGAGGTAGCTCCTCTGATCGGACACAATTCTTCATGTGCCATTCTATTACTTTGTGATTGATTGGTACGCACCTTTGATTTTTAGGAGTGTGGCTCGAGGTGGGGGTAGCTGCGGCTATGCGTTACCACCGGTCTGGAAGTGTAATTGGTATGTCAAACCTGGCATTGCCTAGTTGTGTCGTGTCACCTACCCTATCATGCATTACTACGAGTTTGATTTGTGTCGTATCTATAGAGTATTTATGGTAGCCTTCCGATCTAGAGGTACGATGGTACTGTATGGACTATTGGCACTATAAAATGTGTTAAGGGAGATATGGGTAATGCCTTAACGCTATTTTTAAACTATATTATATTTTACTTTAGACATTATTATAATAGCGTATATTACTACATAGTAGATAGTTCAACGGATCCTTAAAGGATGGGCGATCCCAAGCGTATTTTAAATTACTTGTGCATTTCTATTACAGTTCACTTGGGTTGGTTTACATTATATAAGTATGTATGTCCTGACTCGAGTATTTTGTTTTTTTCTTTACGCTCGTGTCAGCCCTAGTATCCTCCTTGGATTTCATCTTCTGGAGATAGAGGATTTGCTGGAGATTATCTATCTATCTAGTTGTCATATATTTCTATTCAGTATTTCTATTCAACTTATGTATTAGTGGATATATATGTATTCAGATTTCTATTGTATTTACGTTCAGACTCTAGTATTTTGTACTTGTTCTGTGACTCTTTTTGTAGTAGCTTCATGAATTACTATGGTTCTTTTATTTTCCACTGCGAGTTATACTGATGTTTCTATGTCTATGATAATGTGATTGGATTTATTTGCTCCAAATTATATCACAATATACTATTTTCAATTATTCAAGTCCGACATGTGTGGTTTTATAGTCAATTGGAATGGTCCAAAATAGTGGGTCGTTACAATAACCGTAAGATATTAAATTGCGGATTGAAATGATAAATATCTATATCATTTGACCCTAGTGTAGAGAATTATGTACGGACACCGGATTGGTTAAGTTAAATGATTTTAAAATCCTTAATTTTTGAATGGAAATAAATGATACTTTGAAGAAAAATCCAATTTATATAAATTTAAGTATTTTTTTCAAAATCAAGTTTATGCTGAAAAAGGAAATTTGGTTTGTTGATTTGGAAATTAAAATTGGTCTAAATGTGTTACAATGAAATGAATAGTTTAATTGGATAAATATTCCAAAATTATAATTTAATGTAAACTATTGTAAAAGAATATAATATTTTAAAATTTATTATTATTCAAATTTTTCAAATTTATTAAACCATTTAACTAATATTTACTATATAAAATTATTTTGATCTGTTCTAAACCATTTTAATTTATTTAAATATAATTAATCTATTTTAAAGCTATTTAATCTATTTTATTTACACTTAATCTAATTTAAATCCATTTAACTTTCTAAATTAGTTTAGAAGTATTTTTAACCTATAATTAAACTATTTATAACTATTTTAACTATTTATAACCATTTAAACTATTTTCTAAATTTTCAGACTAAGTAAAAGGGAAGTGTTTATATTCCAAAATTTATTGGTTTAAAAGAAAATAAGGGCAAATGGTGTTATAACCTATGTTGTGATTTTAATGTTATAATTGATTAAATTTAATGTTATAATTGATTAAATAGGATGATTTTGTAGTAAGAATTTAACCTGTTTTGGAAATATGCTTTTGGGAGACATTATGATTTTGGAAACGATATGATTTGAAAGTGAATGGAGATTTTAAAGTTAATATAATTTGAAAGTAAATATGATTTGAAAGTATTATGGTTTGATAATATGATATTTTGAAATCAATTGTGAACTAACCTTTGAAATGTTAAAAACCATCCGGTGTGTAATAAGCGATTCGTTGTTAAAGAGACCGGGATCGGATATTGTCATACTCTCTGCCAATACCGAAAACCACTTTAACAACTGTGTACATGGTGGAGATTCCAGATATGAAGTAGGAAGGTTTGGCGAACAATTCATGTATAAGGTATGACGTGACCCTGACTCCCGTGAGACAGCTTAGATGTTACTAAAATCGAGAATTATACCGAGCTAAGTGAGGTCATTCCTCATATCGGGCACATTTCTTCGACATTATTCTGATTTTTGCGATTGTTTGGTGGCCACCCCTCGATTGTTGATATGGAGTGTGTCCGAGGTGGGCGGTTGTAGTTGCTATGCATTACCACCAGTCCAGGAGTGCAATTAGTATATCTACCCTGGCATCTCCTTGTGTGCCGTGTTCACATGCCTTAGCGCACCTTCTATGAGTTTGTTTTGTACCATACCTACGGAGTTCCCTCTAATAGCCCTCCAGTTTATGGAGGAATTACGGTACAGTATAGACTATGGGAATTTATATAAAAATGTGTTAAGGGGGATATAGGTAATGCCTTAACGCTATTTTAATACTTTATTTCACTGTAGACACTATTATAATAGCGTATTGTACTACATAGTAGATAGTCTAACGAATCCTTAGGAGATGTGAATCCCAAACATCTCTTAAGTTATTGCACTCATGTTTGGCACTGGATAGGAGATGTCAAATCTCATGAACATCTCCAACGCCATTTACACTCATATTTATTTACCGTTGATTTAACTTACATAAGATCTTTTAGTTAAGACTCGAGTGTTTGTCTTTTCAATTCGCTCGGGTCAGCCTGAGCATTTCAGGATTTGAAGACCTTATTTCTGGAGGATGAAGACGAAGATTTGTACTACTATTATTTACTATATTTAGTCAATGCATCATGTAGTCCGCAACATTATTTATTATTTGTTAACGCTTAAATTTGAACGCTAACACCCCGGTGTGTGAAGTGTAGTTGTGAAAGCACCACCCGATAGATCGGGAAAGAATTATAAGCAAGTAATAGCGGAAAAGCGGTAAACAACAGCAGTTTTATAGTGGTTCGGCTTATGGGTATAGCCTACGTCCACTTTAAGTACTTTTATTGATGATCACGTTACAAATTGATACAAATCTTTTCAAGTACAACACACTTTGAATTACAAAAGACTTAGAACAAGTAGCTCAAACTTCGATGTTGACAAAAATCTTCAAATCCATGGTGGATGTAGATGATTTCTTTATGAAGTTCTTTTAGACGTTCTTTGAATCTCAAAAGCTTTAAGTGTTGAAGTAATCTGGAATTCGGCAGAGTAATGGCGCTTGAAATTGATCGACCAAAAGTCCCCTTCATGTTGGAAATGGTCGTGTATTTATAGGGGTTTTCGGTCTTAAGTCGTGAGTCGTACCCGACTCATGGGTTACTCGTGGCCGAGTCAGGTTGGGTCGTGGACGACTCACCATGTTGAGCTCAAACTCGCCTTCGGTCTTCTGAATATAGCACAAGTTCTAACCCGTTCACGAGTCATCCTTTTTTTAGTATGGACATCATAGCAGTGGACTACGACTTAGTGACCTTAGGTCGTGGACGAGTCATGGTGAATTGTCTCATATGATAAGTCGCGGGCTTGTCAGCGGTTCATGGTAGGTCGCGGCCGACCTACTGGATTTGACTCTCGGCTTGGTTTAATGTTATGCTCCTGTTCGAATGAACGATACAAGTGATAAGTCGTTCCCGAGTTAACCAAACATGACTTCCTTCGTGCTAGCATGAGTCGTACACGACCCATCATAAGTCGTAAGTCGTCAACGACTTATGTGTTGTTGACCCTTCCTTCCAATGTTTTGAGTCGTTACTCCTTTAAGTCGCATAGCTTTCCTTAGGCCGTTCAACCGTAGCCATTGTTAGGTCGCAACATGTTTTAGGTCGTAGGTCGTGCATCTCCTTAAGTCGTGCCATCCTTAACTCGTAAGGTTCCTTAACTCGTAAAAGCCTTAAACCGTGGAGGCCTTAAGTCGGAGACTGCTTAACTCGTAAGTCCTTCTAGAACTATTTGCTGCCTTAAGTCGTAGGTCGTAAGCTTCCTGAGTCGTAGTTCTTAGGTCGCAGGCTCCTCAACTCATAGATCCTACCTTGTGGGCTCTTATCTCGTGGACTCTTTAACTCGTTGGTGAAACGGGATTAACACTTGCCCCTCGAAGCACACGTCTTAAGCCGTAAGTCGTGCGCTTCGACTCATCATAACCCGTGCCGATTCAAGTTCCAATGCCTCCAGATATAAGAACGCTTGAGTCGTTTCTCCTCTCCCACTTCTTATCTCACAGACGCATCCGCCATTAGAGACTCTCCAAGCTTACTGATCATTAATCCATCCTTTCCTTCACATCGCGTAAGTCATTCTGAACTTCAATCCAACCACGACCATCGCTAAGGCATAAATTTTCGCTTCTTGTTCCCAAATCACCATCGTACATCGTACTCGGGCTTTGAATTGAGTTGTGAACGATTCTGACCAGTGTTGGCTACGTTGTTGTTGTGATCCTTTAGATTACAACATCGCGTTTGA
The DNA here is from genome assembly GCA_030765085.1 of Allium cepa. Lineage (NCBI taxonomy): Eukaryota > Viridiplantae > Streptophyta > Magnoliopsida > Asparagales > Amaryllidaceae > Allium > Allium cepa. The sequence continues at coordinate 904,722,772 of CM060938.1, read as the reverse complement.
TTCGCCGTACACTTGAAGCGATTCGAATTGGTTTTTTGGGTGCTTTCTGATGATGTGAGGAGAAGATGATGAATTACAATGTCTTGATTTGACTGGCCCGTGGGTTCGGAGGAGATGAGGAAGTTCTTAACGGGTTAACGGGTTAGAAAGGGGTTGACTGGTTGAGGAAACGACTTAGTATCTCACGACTTAGTTGGTTTTGCTTTTCGGCCACTGATTCTGAAATACCTTGCAATCACAACCGTACACGACTTAATGCTTTTAGCCATAAACCACAAACGACTCAAGCTATAAGTCGTGAACGACTTAAGCCATAGGCCGTGAATGATTCAAACCATGAGCTGTCAACGACTCAGTACTTGCTACTTTCCCGTGACTTATCCTTTAAACCGTGCACGACTTAAACCATAAGCCGTGTACGACTCAGTGGCTTCCATGCGACCCAGTAGCCTTTACTATCGACTTTAATCCGACTTAGCAAATTTTACGACAAAATCCATGAGTCGTAACCGGGTTAGAACTTAGAAGGTTTCTTATTGCTTTGATCTGGAGCCTTCCTCCTGTTCTTTGACTTACGACTCATAGTGTTGCCGACTTATAACATCAGCGGTTTAGAGTTGGAGTAACCTAACTTAACTCGCCTCACTTTCCTTAGGTCGTAGTCGAGTCACCTAAATAGCCAACGACTTAGCTTAACCCGTACAAAGAATCCTTGAGTCGTTTACGACTTAGTACTTGTAAATTTTGTTTGAACTCCGAATTATTGCATGGACTCTGAACTGCTATACTGCTGCATTCTTTTACAGATTACTTCAACTTGTAAGCTAATAATCTGTTAATACAACATTCACAGAAAACTGGGACGAATATACTGTCATTGATTGTCCACATCGAACGACAGATTAGTTAATGATATATAATTAACTTAAATAAATCGTGTGAACGAAGTGCTACCAATTTCAAGTGGAATATTAAAGCAGCACTGGATTAGTCAATTGAAACTGACCAGCCCGCATTAATATTATGCTTGAGCTTTAAATAACAAGTTCCGAAATTACCATAGTCAATCAATCGTCAACCAGTTTAATTCCAGTTATCTTTACTTGTTATTATTATTATTTTTATTAGCTTTGCACGACACTTCACACTTTTTAGGAAACGTGCACCTTCGCATTTGAACATCCAGTTGCTTGTGTAGAATGACCTCTCATCAAGAAGAGCCGATGGGTCAGGCTGAAGATGTCTTTCCAGTAGCCATCCCTATAGACAACCCTCCGGAGAGAACACCCACAACTTTGAATCAGCGGGTGTTTAACCAACTGCGCATCCAGTTTGGCATTGATGATGCTGACACCTTATTTCCGGGGCCAAATGACACTGCTGACAATCCTCCCTACGGCTTTGTTGCAGTCAATCGCCAAATGTGCTTAAGTGGGGCGATTCCTCCTTTTAACGACTTTCTCCAACAGCTTCTGCTTCGGTTGTCTATCTCTCCATTCCAATTACACCCCAATGGCTACGCCATTTTGATGGGGTTATGTGTTCTATTCAGGAGAGTTTTGGATCGGTTACCAAGCTTCGAGGAGATCTGCTATTTTTGCTCATTCACGAAAACTAAAGACCATCCCTCCATCGTGGTTGTAAGAAGCGCTCGAAATCGCAAACTTATTACTGATCTCTCCGAAAGCGCTCACGGATTTTTGAATCAGTTTTTCTTCGTTCGCTGCCCTCCAGGGTTTTATGCCATCTGGAGAGTGGGAAGTAAGATTTCCTGTCTCTACTTTTTCCGTTTTGAAACTTTCTCGAGATCTGAACTCTCAGCTGCTAATTTCATTCTTTTTCTGTTTTTAGCACTACCACCCCCTGCTAGGGACCCAAGTCTCAAGCAAATTTTTGAGAGATTAAATGCCGTGCCGGTAGAAGAGAGGAGCATAAAGTTTCTGCTAAACGATGAACTTTTACATCAATACGGACTCCTCCATCTCTCTCGCTTTACTCGGCCTCGTGAAGCTCCAATGGAGGTTCCTGACTCTCCGGTGAAAACTCCTGATCTTCCGATCTCCACTAAAGAGCACATACGATGAGAAATTTCTGCAGAAACCTTATTAGTAAAGTGCTCTACTCCCAGAGACGATACGGGACCCTCCGAAAAGCCCGCACTTGCTCCCATTATTGAAGAAGAAGAGGAGCCCCTTTCCCAAACCAGGGAGAGTGCTGACAAAGGAGATGATGGAGGGAATCAGGTTGGGCATGCCGGTGATGACGTCTTTGGGGATTTAAGTGACATAATTATTACTTCCCAAGAGCTCTTTAAAGAAGACCCTGCTCATGGTAAAGCTATACCTCCGACGATTGAAGCAACATCTGCCCTCCAACAGACTCTTACTCCTTCATCTCAAGAATTGTCATCAACAGTGAAATCTATCACTTCCCCCCAACAGAGGAGTGGTTCGTTAGTCCAACGCGAGTAGCTTGCACTTCACACACAACTAAGGATTTTCCAGCACATTTATGCACTTATCTTCTTATACTTTAGAGATTTCTAAAGCTTATCTTTTCTTATTTCAGATTCTTCAATGACACGCGGCGGATCGTATTATCAGGATTTCCAACGCTACGGGGGGCGTGGTCAATATGATTATCGGCGTTACTTTCCCTCTTATAGAGAGTCTGACGAAGAGAGGGCTGCTCGAAAGGCTCGTGAAAGGAGGGATGCAGAAGAGCGTTATGACAGAAGGGATAGGGATGATTACCATGATTCTCTGCAAAGGAGTGACGACTCTCACAAAAGGAAATCTTACGACGACCGGGGAAAAGGTCATGTAACTAAAGATTCAGGCAAACGAGCCCGACATGGTGAGAGACATACTTCCACTATTCCCGAAAAGCCTACTGCCCCTGCCCCTCTTGACATTACTTCCGATTCTCCCGCTCTTGGGAAGGAGGACATCCAGACAATAATAAGCAGGCCTAAATTTCAAGTGGGACCTGGCCCAGCCACTTTACAAAGCCGTTTTCCACAATGGTGCTTAAAGGGCGTGAGATTCGACCTAGACTTGGTCCCTATTGACAAGTCTGCTATGTTGCGCAATCTTGATGCAGTCAAGCTCGATATCGAGTGGATGTCAAACTGGCAGAAGCTTGTTGATGAGCTTCAAAGAGTTAATCGTGCCAATTTAGAGGCCATGCTCACCATGGAAAATGATAAGGCTGAGTGGCAAAAGGTCCTTGAGCAGCACGACACCGAAATGAGGAGCATTACTTCCTACAACGAGGAGCTCGAAGCAAAGGTTGAGAAGTTGAAAGATGAGCTTGCTGCTTCCTCTACTTCATACTCTCAAAAAGAAGAAGTGCTTCTCAGACAAGTTAGAGATGCTCATGCCAGTCAGAGGGATGCCGAAGATAGGCTCGAGGCACAAAAAAGAATCAGTGAAGGCTATGTCTCTGATATTGCTGAGCTTCGAAAGAAAAACAACTCCCAGGAGGCGGAGATACAAATGCTTAAGCTTCAGCTTGCCAGAACTGAAAGGGAGCGCGATGAGGCTGTCGCCGGCAAAATCGCAGCCGAAGAGTCTCATGAGGCGACCAAAAACAGCTTCGGCTAAACATTATTCGACTTCTACTTGCATAGCGTCTTGGGGCGTGGAAGCCTCGCCTTTCTTGGTCCCAAGTATGAGATCACTTTAGCTGAAGTGTGGGAGGCCGCCCTCGATATGCTTGGTGCTGAAGGTGCTGGTTATGACGAGCCAGCCCTGGAAAGGCATTATTTTGATGAAGACGCTCGCGCTGCTCTCGCCAGGGGAAAGGAACAACTTGCCAAACTAAGAACCGAAGTGACGGAAGGGGACCAGCTGGGGAAAACCACTTCAACTACTCTAGTCCAGCCACCTTCTTCGTCTGAAGTCGACATTATTGGTTCCAGTTCCCATCTCGCATCTCCCACCAAAGTTACCGCTGATATTACAAGCACACAAGGTGGAGACGAGGGTGAAGAGAGCGCTGATGCGCAAGCTTATGAAGTCGATATCAGGAAACCAGCTTCTCCAGGTAACTTCACTGTTAATCTCGCTACTGTCAATTCTGCTCAAGCTGGTTACTCGTTTATTTCTCATGAGTTTCACGAGCTCCTTGGCTATTTTCTCAACCTTGACGAGCCTTCATCTCCTCTCTTTACTGACTTCATTGGTGAACCCTCATCTCCTCTTTTTACTGACTTTAACCTTTTTTCTTCTGTAGAGAAAGTACCAAGCACTGCTCAAACTTCTACTCCTCCGGTCATCCTTCCTTCATCTCTTCAGGCGGTGCCTCCTTCTGCCTCGCAACCTGGATCACAGGAGGAACAAATAGAGGCTCTTCACGGCTTGGATGATCCCGTCACTTCGCAAGAGCAGAAAGATGAGAGACCTGAGGGAGGTGACATTTCCCCGGAACGGACTCCTTCTGACGACATTGTTCTATCAAAACTTGTCACTCCGGGGAGTGAGTCTTCCTCACAAAGGAGAGAGAAGCGTGGGACATCAAAAAGGAGGGGGAAGAAAATCACCGCCACTGAAGAGGAGCCGGAAGTTGAACCGGTTACACCTGCCTCTCCTACTTCCCTTATACCCACTGGCCGACCTGAAAAGCTGGTTATTCGACCGAGCAAAGGGTCCAAAGGAGGGAAGAAGAAGTGAAGATTATAGTTTTTTGCCTTTTGTATGAACTGGCCGAGAGTTGTGCGGGTATCGGCGCCCGCTTTTATTTTGAAAACCTGTATCTGCATTATAGTTGAATAAAATGATTCTTCGTTTGTACAAACTTCTGTTTGAATTTGAGAATGCATTTACTATTTATTTTTGCACAAGTTTATTTTTATAATATTGCAGCGGGCTTATGGTATGTTGCTTGAGTATTACTTTACTGAGGCAGCTATACTACTATACCATGTTGCCCCCATACCTTAAGCTTGTTGCAATATCTTATACTTCGAGGGGACTTGCACTCTTATTTGTTAAAGAATAATTATTTTATTTTTTTAAAGAAAATTTTTATTGAGTACAACTCCCTTCGTATAAGTTTTTACGCTTTGTCGTTCGAAGAAATCACTTTTCTCTTTTGCTTATGTGCATATTTTACCAAGTGAATTCCTCTATGTGGTAAAGCGGACCTCTGAAGGGTACTTTAACTTCTTTCCTTTTTACAATCATTTTCCATTTGAAAGTTAAAGTACGCTTTTTGATGAGGAATTTTTTTTTACAGAATTGTACCTCTGAGGAGGGATTTTTCACGTTTCAACACTTGGAAGTTTTATTTCAATCTCGGTGAAACGTGTACCCCCAAAGAGTTGTGCCTTCGAAGAAAGCCTTCTCATGTTTCAACACTTGGAAGTTTTATTTCAATCTCGGTGAAACGTGTGCTTCCAAAGAGGTCTTCTTCTTTTTTTTTTTTTTTCTTTTTTTTTTTTTTTGTGTGCCCGGGAGGGGGTCGTACCTCTAAGGAGGGATTTTTTTTTTTACGTTTCAACACTTGGAAGTTTTATTTCAATCTCGGTGAAACGTGTACCCCCAAAGAGTTGTGCCTTCAACGAAAGCCTTTTCACGTTTCAACACTTGGAAGTTTTATTTCAATCTCGGTGAAACGTGTGCTTTCAAGAAGGTCTTTGTTTTTGCATTTCAACTTTGATGAAGTGAAATCCCGAAGAGCGGTTGTTACACTTCAACTCCTGGCGAAATGTGCCTCCGAAGAGGGCTTTTATTTTGTTTACATTTCAACTCTGGTGAAGTGAAATTCCGAAGAGCGGTCACAACACTTCAACTCCTGGTGAAATGGGCCTCCGAAGAGGGCTTTTATTTTGTTTGCATTTCAACTCGGGTGAAGTGAAATCCCGAAGAGCGGTCACAACACTTCATCTCCTGGTGAAATGGGCCTCCGAAGAGGGCTTTTATTTTGTTTGCATTTCAACTCTGGTGAAGTGAAATCCCGAAGAGCGGTTATAACACTTCAACTCCTGGTGAAATGTGCCTCAGAGAGGGTTTTCATCGCCTGGAAGTCACTCTCTCATGGTTGGAGGGTCATGACTCCTCCAATCTTTTTTGTTGAGTAGAGAACTTTCTTTTTTGTGGCGTATGACCCATTAGAGGTCTTTTATCCTTCGAAGAGTTGCGCCTCCGAAGAGGACTTGTGCCGCTGATGGTAGCTTTGGTTGTTCCTCTGTTCACTTGCTTATGCCTTTTCAGCGATCCTCTTTTTTTTTTTTTTTTCTTTTCAAGTTTTCATTCCCCTTTCTCTCACAAGTGGCTTGTTTAATCCAAGGAAGTGTACTTCATTGCCAGGCAAGTTCGTGAGAACGGGCACTAGCTTCCTAATTGGATGTTTGTTTGTTCAAACAATCTCAATTTATCAGCAAGGGCTCGTTTCTATCGAAATCATTAGCCGTTCAATTGAAGTATTTCCTATCTAGGATTTGAATTCGGGGTCTTTGTGACTTGAAATTTGTTTGTTGAATGATGGTGAGAATCGCTCGGTCTTATTATGCGCAAGTTTTATTTCCATTGTCTGCAAAAATTTAAATCGACATTTTAGCAATACATTTTATGTATTTTTATATCGAAAACAAAGCAAACATATAATGATAATAAGGAACACAAGATTTATAGTGGTTCGGCCATGAAATTGGGCCTACATCCACTTTATATTCTTTCATTATTTATTTGCATCAGTTTCACAATTGCTTTCAATTACAAGAATCATACATTCATAATTCCTTTTACAATTTTTCAACAAAATTTTCAAGTAAAGTATGGACGCAAGTGGTTGCTGTTCCATGCCCTTGGAATTTGATCTCCATCAACGGTGGTGAGCTTGAATGTGCCGTCAAGAAGCTTCTGACCTATTACATATGGTCCTTCCCAATTTGGCCCAAACACACCTGTCGCGGTCATAATTCTTTTCAGGACTAGATCTCCAATTTCAAAGCTGCGTTGACGAACTTTGGAATTGAAATGTCTGGCTATCCTTTGCTGATGAGCTGCAACTCTGAGGTTAGCTTCATCTCTTTTTTCATCAAGGAGATCCAGCGCTTCAAGTTGCAACTTTTCATTTTCTGCTTGATTGAAATGAATTCTTCTGTGTGAAGGGACCTCTGTTTCAACCGGGATCATTGCTTCCGATCCGTATGCTAACGAAAAAGGAGTATGCCCAGTTGCAGTTTTGTGAGTAGTTCTGTATGCCCATAGTGCAAGTGGTAGTTTATCGACCCAACCACCTTTTGCTCTTTCGAGTTGCTTTTTGATGGTTGATTTGATGATCTTGTTCACTGCTTCCACTTGCCCGTTTGCCTGCGGATGAGCTACTGCCGAAAAGCTTTTCTGGATTTTGAATCGCTTGCAAAAATCCTGGAATTCCTCGCTTTCAAACTGAGTACCATTGTCTGTGATTATTTTCTGAGGCACACCGTATCTGCAAATGATATTCTTGGTCACGAAGCTTATCACTTTCTTAGAAGTGATAGTAGCCAATGGTTCAGCTTCAGCCCACTTAGTAAAATAATCAACTGCAACAATAGCATATTTAATCCCTGATTTAGCAGTTGGTAGCGGCCCAATTAGATCCATTCCCCAAATTGCAAATGGCCATGGACTGACCATCTGTGTGAGTTCGGTAGAAGGTGCTCTAGGAATTTTGGCATATCTTTGGCACTTGTCACATTTTCGGGAGTAATCTGCAGCATCCCGATTAATTTCTGGCCAAAAATATCCGTATCGGAGAATTTTCTTTGCTAGTGTTTGACCACCTGAATGATCACCGCATTCTCCTCCATGCACTTCAGCTAGGATTGTTTTGGACTCTTCCCGGGATACACATCGAAGCAATGGCATTGAGAATCCCCGTCTGTACAATCGACCGTCCTGAATTACATAGCGAGAGGCCTTCCTTAGAAGCTTTCGTCTTTCTATCGAATTTTCTGGCAGAGAACCCCTGAGTAGGTAATCCAGTATTGGAGTCATCCATGACTCTTGTTCTTGAGATACATTCATAATCCAGTCTATATCCATCTCGTCTATACTTGGCGCTGAAAGGACTTCTACAGGGACCAATCCCAATAGTTGAGCTTCACCAGAACTTGAATACTTTGCGAGGGAATCTGCCTTCATATTCTCTTCCCGAGGAATGTGGCTTATTGAATAGTGATCGAGTTCATATAGGAGTTCCCAAGCCTTTGACAAGTAGGAAGGCAGGTTTCCACCTTTCGCTTGAAATTCCTTCTTGACTTGGCATACAATAAGCTGAGAATCACTGAAAATTTGTAATGCTCGAATGTTTAGCTCTTTAGCGATTTTCAGACCTGCAATAAGAGCTTCATATTCTGCTTCATTGTTTGTTGAAGGAAATTCCAGTCTTAGTGCATAACATAATGATCGACCTTCAGGAGTTTCAAGTATCACTCCGGCTCCTGAACAGTAGTCATTTCTTGCGCCATCAACATACATCTTCCACTGGATTGGAGAATCATTGATCGCTTTTTCCTCACCATTATCTTTCTCTGTGAATTCTGCAATGAAATCAGCTAAAGCTTGTCCGTTGATTGCTTTTAGGGGGTGATAGGTAATGTCATATTGACTAAGTTCAATGTTCCATTTTAGAAGACGACCCGAAGTTTCAGGGCGAAACAGGACTTGCTTCAGAGGTTGATCAGTGAGTACTTTGATAGGATGAGCTTGGAAATATTGCCTCAGTTTCCTCGATGCAACTAGTAGGCAATAGGCGAGTTTTTCCAACTTGGAGTAATTCAGCTCTGCCCCAGTGAGTCTTTTGCTGATATAGTAAACTGGATGTTGAATCCTTTTGTCTTCCCGTATCAGCGCTGCACTTAGAGCATGAGATGATACTGCCAAGTATATAAGAAGATCCTCACCATTGCCTGGCCTAGAAAGTATCGGAGGCGTTTCCATATGACGGATCAACTCTTCAAAGGCTTTTTGGCATTCGGGAGTCCATTTAAAGTTCTTCTTTCCTTTTTTCAGGGCATCGAAGAATGGGATGCATTTATCAGTAGCTTTGGAAATGAACCGACTCAGGGCGGCGATCTTTCCGTTGAGTCTCTGCAATTCCTTCTTTGTTCTAGGAGCTTTGACTTCTTTCAAGGCAGTAATTTGAGCTGGGCTAGCCTCTATGCCCCTAGCACTGACAATAAAACCTAAGAACTTTCCGGATTCGACCCCAAATGTACATTTCAGAGGGTTAAGTTTCATTCTGTATTTCCGGAGGACTGCGAACATTTCTGCTAAGTGTTCAATGTGATCCACTGCTTTCCTGGACTTCACTAACATGTCGTCGACGTAGACTTCCATAGTTTTTCCCAATTGCGGTTTGAACATAGCATTAACAAGTATTTGGTAGGTTGCCCCTGCGTTTTTCAATCCGAAGGGCATAACTCTGTAGCAATAAAGTCCAACACCCGTGATAAAGCTTGTATCCTCCTGGTCTGGCTCATGCATCATGATTTGGTTATAACCGGAGTAGGCATCCATGAAGGATAACAATTCATGTCCCGCAGTTCCGTCTACCAGTTGATCGATCCTGGGTAATGGGAAGCAATCTTTGGGGCAAGCCTTGTTTAGATCAGAAAAATCGATGCACACTCTCCATTTTCCATTAGCTTTCTTGACCAACACAGGATTCGAAACCCAATTCGGATATGTAGATTCTCTGATGAAGTTATTTTCCATGAGTCGATCAACTTCTTCTTTTAATGCTGCTGACCTTTCTGGACCTTGGGTTCTCCTTTTCTGTTTAACTGGCGTAAATTTTGGATCAATATTCAAAGCGTGTACTGCAACTTCTGGAGATATCCCACACATATCGGCATGAGTCCAAGCAAAGACATCCAGATTTGCCTTCAGGAAAGATATCAAGATGTTCTGAATTGACACATTAAGCTGTGAACCCACATTCAACACCTTATTTGGATCTTTTGGGTCAACAGGTACCGGAACTGTCGTTTCCACCGGTACTACTCTATTCTCCCCTGTACTGGCTTTTCTGGGATCCATTTCTTTCCGTGCCCCGCTGCGCTCGCCAGTGCAGGGTCCGCTCTGTAATTGCTACAAGGCTGGTTCCTTGATGCGGACTGGGGTTGCCGCACCCTTTCCCATTTCTCTTTTTCTTGACTCTCGCAGCTCTGTCAAATAGCACTCTCGCGCAGCATTCTGATCCCCTTTTATAACTCCTACTCCATTGTCAGTAGGGAATTTAATAGTGAGGCACCACGGGGCTAGGATAGCTTTGAATGCTGCGAGTGTTGGGCGGCCAAGAAAAGCATTATAGGCAGAAAACTCATCGACAATCACAAATGTTTGCTTTCGGACCACTTTCCTTTCTCCTTCCCCAAGTTCTACAATCAAATCGATGGTTCCTACTGGTTGCTTTGGCTCCCCTGTGAAGCCCACGATTTTCTGTGATGAGGCTTGCACATCGATCATAGGGATTTTCATCTGGTCAAATGTCTTTTTGAAGAGGATATTACATGATGCTCCGCAGTCAATGAGGACTCTTCTGACAATGGCTGGTCCAATACCAGCCGAGATGACCAAGGGATCTAAAGTAGGAGCTTCAATACCTGTAGAATCTCTGGCTCTGAAAATAATATCATCACTGAAAGTTTTTTGTTGTTTAAGGGGCGTAGTGTCTTCTAGAACAAAGACGTTTTCTTCGGCTGGAGCATATTTCAAAGCCCTGGAATATCTCTCCATCTCACCCCAACTCTTGCCAGCTGGGTGAGGTCCTCCGGAAATGACATTGATAACGGGCCTTCCAGATTCATGCCCCGTAGCTTTCTCACCTGCCCCAGGCTGATGAACAGGAGCCCGCTGCCCCTGACTCGATGATGCAGGATTGTTGCTATTCTTTTTCACAAATTGCTGCAACTTGTTTTCTCTTAGCAACTCTTCAATCAGATTCTTCAGCTGGCGGCATTCATCAGTTTCATGACCTGGTTGATTGTGGAAGCGGCAAAATTTCCCACTTTGTATGGCTTTTCTCCCAGTTCTCAAAGGGATAGGTTTAGGGAAATCGACGGAATCTTTGGTGGCAAGGTAGATGTGCTCCGGCGTATGTGATAATGGAGTATATTCTGATGGCTTGAAGGACCGGGGCTTTTTCAGATTACCCTGTTTCTTTCCATTATTATTCTCCCTTTTCTGCCCCACCGACTCATTCTTGCGTGGAGCGACAGTATTGTCTTCAGCTTTTTCCAACACTGCCTTTACTGGCAAAGGACGACTTTCCAAGCGAATGAATTCGTCCGCTTTTTTGTAGAACTTCTCGAGAGAGGTTGGCTCCTTCATATTTAACCATTTCCCAAATTCGCTTGACTTATCAATAGCCCTCATCAGATAAGTCAATATCATTCGTGGTTCAGCATTGTCCACTTCAGCCAATGCTATATTGAAACGGTTCAAGAAAGATCTGATAGACTCACCAGGATTCTGCTCTAAACTGGACAATGACATGATATCCTTTGCCTTCGAAGCATATAGCCTAAACTGCTCCTTAAATTTTCTGGTCAAGTCTGAAAACTGATCGATAGATCGAACTGGCAACTTGGTGAACCACAGTAAAGCCACGCCTTCCAGGTATACGGGGAAATATCGGCACTTTATTTCGTCGGAGGCCCTGGCACCTGTCATGTGCCAATCATATTTATACAAGAACTCATTCGGATCACTTGTCCCTTTGTAAGCTGGAATAGTTGGAGGGACAAACTTCCTTGGAAATTCCGCCTTCAAGATTTTTTCAGTAAACGGAGTTTTACTTGGAGCGAAACCCCATTCCTTCTCATCTTCAACCCTTTGCATACTTTCTTTCATGATCTGCCGGACCATTCCAGAAAGATATTCCTCATCATGCCAAGTTCTAGATCCACCGGCGTCAGGTACTGCCTGCTCAAAGGGACTAGTAGGCCTTTCATGAGCATTCCTTTCATTAACATCATGAATGTTGCCAGCATAGTTCCCTTCATTACCAGCCGGTTGATTGTTTGCCCCAAGTAAGTCGTTCAACTTATTCAGAATCAGAGCATTCTGGGCACTTTGAGCCTCTAGTTGTGCATTTTGGGCGTTGATCTGCTGGTTTAGCCCTAGAATCACAGCATCCAATTCCGCTTTTGTAACTCCAACAGACGGAGTGGGTAGATTAGGCACAGGGGAAGCGGAGGTTCCCTCTTGAATGTTCCCAGATCTGATAGATCTACTTTTCCTTCCAGGAGCCATAATCTCAGATATACTTCTGGTTTTTAAAGAAATTCTTTCTTCTAATCTCTGCGAAGCAATGATGACAGCTGTCCTGAGTTCAATTCTCAGTGAAAGCACCAAAAAAGATAAGTCACGGGAAAGTAGCAAGTACTGAGTCGTTGACAGCTCATGGTTTGAATCATTCACGGCCTATGGCTTAAGTCGTTCACGACTTATAGCTTGAGTCGTTTGTGGTTTATGGCTAAAAGCATTAAGTCGTGTACGGTTGTGATTGCAAGGTATTTCAGAATCAGTGGCCGAAAAGCAAAACCAACTAAGTCGTGAGATCCTAAGTCGTTTCCTCAACCAGTCAACCCCTTTCTAACCCGTTAACCCGTTAAGAACTTCCTCATCTCCTCCGAACCCACGGGCCAGTCAAATCAAGACATTGTAATTCATCATCTTCTCCTCACATCATCAGAAAGCACCCAAAAAACCAATTCGAATCGCTTCAAGTGTACGGCGAATCAAACGCGATGTTGTAATCTAAAGGATCACAACAACAACGTATCCAACACTGGTCAGAATCGTTCACAACTCAATTCAAAGCCCGAGTACGATGTACGATGGTGATTTGGGAACAAGAAGCGAAAATTTATGCCTTAGCGATGGTCGTGGTTGGATTGAAGTTCAGAATGACTTACGCGATGTGAAGGAAAGGATGGATTAATGATCAGTAAGCTTGGAGAGTCTCTAATGGCGGATGCGTCTGTGAGATAAGAAGTGGGAGAGGAGAAACGACTCAAGCGTTCTTATATCTGGAGGCATTGGAACTTGAATCGGCATGGGTTATGATGAGTCGAAGCGCACGACTTACGGCTTAAGACGTGTGCTTCGAGGGGCAAGTGTTAATCCCGTTTCACCAACGAGTTAAAGAGTCCACGAGATAAGAGCCCACAAGGTAGGATCTATGAGTTGAGGAGCCTGCGACCTAAGAACTACGACTCAGGAAGCTTACGACCTACGACTTAAGGCAGCAAACAGTTCTAGAAGGACTTACGAGTTAAGCAGTCTCCGACTTAAGGCCTCCACGGTTTAAGGCTTTTACGAGTTAAGGAACCTTACGAGTTAAGGATGGCACGACTTAAGGAGATGCACGACCTACGACCTAAAACATGTTGCGACCTAACAATGGCTACGGTTGAACGGCCTAAGGAAAGCTATGCGACTTAAAGGAGTAACGACTCAAAACATTGGAAGGAAGGGTCAACAACACATAAGTCGTTGACGACTTACGACTTATGATGGGTCGTGTACGACTCATGCTAGCACGAAGGAAGTCATGTTTGGTTAACTCGGGAATGACTTATCACTTGTATCGTTCATTCGAACAGGAGCATAACATTAAACCAAGCCGAGAGTCAAATCCAGTAGGTCGGCCGCGACCTACCATGAACCGCTGACAAGCCCGCGACTTATCATATGAGACAATTCACCATGACTCGTCCACGACCTAAGGTCACTAAGTCGTAGTCCACTGCTATGATGTCCATACTAAAAAAAGGATGACTCGTGAACGGGTTAGAACTTGTGCTATATTCAGAAGACCGAAGGCGAGTTTGAGCTCAACATGGTGAGTCGTCCACGACCCAACCTGACTCGGCCACGAGTAACCCATGAGTCGGGTACGACTCACGACTTAAGACCGAAAACCCCTATAAATACACGACCATTTCCAACATGAAGGGGACTTTTGGTCGATCAATTTCAAGCGCCATTACTCTGCCGAATTCCAGATTACTTCAACACTTAAAGCTTTTGAGATTCAAAGAACGTCTAAAAGAACTTCATAAAGAAATCATCTACATCCACCATGGATTTGAAGATTTTTGTCAACATCGAAGTTTGAGCTACTTGTTCTAAGTCTTTTGTAATTCAAAGTGTGTTGTACTTGAAAAGATTTGTATCAATTTGTAACGTGATCATCAATAAAAGTACTTAAAGTGGACGTAGGCTATACCCATAAGCCGAACCACTATAAAACTGCTGTTGTTTACCGCTTTTCCGCTATTACTTGCTTATAATTCTTTCCCGATCTATCGGGTGGTGCTTTCACAACTACACTTCACACACCGGGGTGTTAGCGTTCAAATTTAAGCGTTAACATTATTCTCTAGTATGTGTAACTCTGAACGGTATTGTATAAATATAATCAAATGTTTTGTAAAACAGCTTCATGAACTTTTTATTTGATTATTATATTTTGTCATTCCGCTGCGAGATTCTGTTTTGTTTTTTTCTTTCTCTGCTTGTTCTTATTCACCCTAATAATAATCTGCCCTTCTGTACGGTTTGAGTCGGCATGTGTGTCTGCCTAAAACGTACAAAAAGGCTGGATGTTACATGAAAATAATTCACTTAACCAATTCCTCTTGTTCAATCAAAATCCAACTAAACTTATTTAATCTTCATTAAGTCAAATTCTATTTCATTTAGTCCATTTCTCATTTTATTTCACTCACTTTTAAATATTTGTCCTCTTACCGTCCACATTTAACAAATATAAAATTTGTTTTTAGCTTAATATTTCTCAAATCTATAAGTTACGCAACTCGATTCACTTAAATTTTCGTTTCATGATTTTATTTAATTCATTTCAAATACAATTCTTTTTATTTAAGCTTTCTTGAGTTAAATTTCATTTTATTTACCTGTTTTCACTAACTCCATTTAATTAGCATTTCTTATGTTAATTATTTTTATATCTTGAATTCAAATCTTCTTTTCTTCGCTTAACCAAAATATTCAACAATGTTAAAATTTAATTTTTACTTTCCTATTCAAATCTATAAATTTATAAACTTATTTCTTATACATAAAAATTTCAATTCATAAGTTCAAAACTATTTTCATATATTAATCAAATAATACTTGGAGTATTTTTTCATAGTCAAACCTGTTTAATGTAAATAAATTTCTTTTGGTAAAATTTCTCACTCAACAACTCGAAAATAAATACTAGCGATGCTACAGTCATCCGTAGAATTATTTCTCTGTGACCAAAGAGAGTTTAATGCTTTTATTTTCTTTAAAAATCTTTTCAAAATATTTTCTAGTCAAAACTCTTTCAAATAATAATATTATTAATTTTGAAGGTTCTAAAACTATTTTGAAAGCCAAAGGATTTTAAAGTCTAAAATTCTCGATTTTTAAAATTATTTCTATATATAAACTATAATATAAATATATTTATACAGATTTCCTTATCTTATCACCAAAATATTTCATTAATTTACAACTTGGTCATTTTAACCAATTCTTATTTTAATCGATTTCAATTCAATTTAATTATCAAGTGTTTCATTAAATAAATTCATTAAGTATTCGTTTTATTTTTAATTCCACTAATAATAGATGATATTTAGATATTAACATCTTTTAACAACTAACATTCATTAATAATTAACATTTAATATATATATAACATAATTTAGGTAAAATTATCTCATTTAGCTGATTTGAAAAAAAAAACATTAGGACGACTTGCCTCGTTTAAATGTTTAGAAATCCCTATCGATAACATGGCGTTCCACACACCATTCAGAATTCATAAACAACTAAACTGATAAGTAAACACAATACAAAACGTTTTATAAGACTAACAAGTACGCTCTCTCATATATACACACTCAAACAGACTTATTCTAGGATATTACTGCCATATCTCTAATGAGTCAAACCCCACAAAGTGAAGGTTACAGCTAAAGTTGGCTTTGATACCAACTGTGACGACCCACATTTCAAAAAGTTCAAATTGACAATGATCCACACATGTTAAACTTAAACAATTCATAATGTAGATAATCAATGGAGTTGATTAAGAAAAATAAGAAAAGAAGAAGAAAACAAACATAGAATCTCACAGCGGAATGATAAAATTTACAGTTCATGAAGCTGTTTACTAAACATTAAATTATAACCTATACACCTTTATCGGAGTTATATATATACATCATGGACAAATAATCAATACAGCAAAATAGCATGATGCATGGGATAATAATAATAGTAATATACCAAATCTTCATCTTCGTCCTCCAGAGAGTAATCTTCAATACGCTGAAAACTCAGGAATGGCCCGAGCGTAATGAAAACACTCGAGTCACGACTAAAATACTCTTATATAAGTCAGATCAATATCAATAAATATGAGTGTAGCAGCGTTAGAGACGTTTACGAGATTTTACATCTCCTATCTAGTGTATAACATGCATGCAATAACTTAAGAGATGTTATGAATTTTCCATCTCCTAATGACACATTAAACTATTTATATATAATAGTGTACACTATAATAGACAATGTCTATGAGTAAAATAAAAATCAAAATAGCATTAAGGCTTTACACTGATCCACCTTAACACATTTTTATAGGTAAACAAAAATCGTAATGGGCTCGCATAAGAATAAATATGACAAGGCACATAAGGCAATGCCCAAAGTATGATTCTACCAGTTTACCCTTTCTGGCTGGTCGTAACCCATACGTGGCCGACCGCGAAAATCAATCCGAACAAAAAGGTTACACCCATCGAGTACAAAATCACAATAGTAATACGAGTAATCAACATCGCTAGAGGTAGCTAACCTCGTTGGCCAGACATACGCTCCTGTTTTAGTCATTTTAATTATCACACAAGTGTCAAGGCTATCCATCATCGTTCTCTTACTTCATTTTAGTAAACCTTCACCAATTCAACTACTACATTTTGGATATGATCCACCGCATATACAGTTGTCAAAGTGGTTCCAATATTGACAGAGAGTATGCCAATAAGAGGTCCCGGTCTCTTTAACAACAAAACGTCATTTTACACATCGATTGGTACTTTTATATTTCGAAAACAAGTCATACTCGTTATCAAAATATCATATTCCTTTTTAAAAAATCAAATCCAATTCGAAATCATCATATTCGCTTCACAAATCATATTTTACTTCAAAATGTCAATTCATTTCGACATATCGATTTCACTTCACAATTTGATTCGAATTTCAATTTTTATTATAAATTCACTCTAACCCAATTCGCAATTAAATCCAAGATTTAATTATAAACATTCCACCCTTTTGACCAGTTTGAATTTTAAGAAAATAGTTTAAAATAATTAAATAGTTAAAATAGTTTAATAGAAAATAGTTTAAGTAATAAAAATGGTTTATACAGTAAAATAATTTAGAAAATCAAAATAATTTGAATATCCATAGAATATAGATTTTAAACTGCTTATACTAAAATAATTCATTTAAAATTAGTTTCCAAGTCAAAACGATTCACTTTCCAAATTTTCCAATTCAAATCAGTTCCAATTTCCATTTCGATTTAATCGATTCAATTCCGATTTCAGGTCAAATTTTACTTCGGTTTCAAATTACTTTCAATTCCAATTTCAAATTAATTTCAATTCCGATTCAAAATTAATTTCAATTCCAATATCAAATTAATTTGAATTACAATTCTAGATTAATTTAAATTCCAATTCTAAATTAATTTCAACTCCAATTCTAGATTAATTTAAATTCAAATTAATCTCAACTCCAATAAATAATTTTCAGTTCATTTCTTGAATTTAAACAATTTCGATTTACATCAATTCCGAGTTCGATTTCCAAAATATCGATTTAAAACGCTTAAATTAAATTTACTGTAATAACCCTGGTTTTGGGGATAAATGAGAAAATAAAGTTTTGGAGACTTTATTATAATAATTTGAGTTAATAATAAGTGGAATATGATCTTTATTGGGTGATAAAGCAATAATTTTATTAATTATTGTCATTGCTTCTTTTAATAAATTTTAAAAGAAGTAGTTAATTCTTAAAAGGTGTTATATTTAATAAAAAGGTGAAATTGGGTTTAAAAATATGTTTTGATTATGAATTGGAGTTTAAAGTGGTTTGTCATATTTTTTCCAAGTAAGAAAACAATTTTTGTTGTATTTTAGAAGTTAAAAATGTGAACTTTTGCATTTATTGGCGAAAATGGTGTATTTTTGTAAATTAAGGTTTATGATAATATAATGTCTTAAAAATAAAGATTAATTTTTTTTATATGATAAAAAATATTCTGTTTTGTATGTATATAAATCTACATATTTTAAAAACTTGGAAATATTGGTTGGTTGGATCCATTGCATTTGTGTTCATATCTATTAAGTGTTAAAATAAATAAACATAGGCAAATTATTCAATTTGGGTCCAAACTCATTATTTCTTAGCCCAACTTGTTAGTAAACTAGAAAAGAAAAAAGGTACGTACATTCCTTTTCATTCCTTTTTCTTCGTGCTGTATATTCCAGAAGGCTTCAAAGAAGAGAAACTCATTCCCTCTTCAAACCCTAGCCAAAATCTTCAAATTAAAACTCAAACCTTGGGTTTTTAAAATCAAATTGAAGCTAAATATGCAGTTTTACAGGTTGTAGAAACTTAAATTCAAGCCAAACTTCTTCCATTCAGCGAATAATCCAGGTTGTTGTTTGGATATAGCAAGGTGAGTTGAAAACTCACAATCTCTAGATAGATTGAGATTTCAAGGATAGAAATACTAATTTTATTTTAATTGCATGTTCATTTGTAAACCGCTGTTAGTTAATTGGGTATAACCTTTTCGTTTTAAATTGGAAGTTGATTTTTTATGATGTTCTGGAAAGCCTGAAGAAAGTGTGATAACTTTCATGTTAAACACTTTTGCAAGTTTTGAGCATAGATGGTCGGAAAATGTAATACGAATTCGCTGTCCTGTCATTGTAAAATTGTGACTTTCTGTGCTATATGTTGTTGGTAATTTGACCATAACTTTTTCGTTTGATGTCCGAATATGATGGTTCATGAATTTATGGAAAGCCAGGACCATGTTCTAAAACTTTCATGTTGTATGTTTTCGAAAATTCTGTGATTTAAAGGATCAAAATTGGGTTTGAACCTGATACATATTTTGCTGTGTCAATTTTCTAAGTTGAAATCTGAAATAAAAATGATCATACCTTTTGATTGGTAAGTCGTAATTTAGTGAGCTTTTTTTTCAGTTGAAAGGATTTTTTATAAGAAACAACTTTTATGTTTTATGTTTTCCATAATTTTGAAGTTTAAATGTTCAAAAACTTGTTTTTTTGTTGCTAGCCTGTTGATTAAATGACAGAATTAACAAACTCAAATCTGAGAAATTGTTTCAATTGTAACTTTTGAATCATATTTCCGAATTGAATGAACTTTTTTTTGTTCAAAAGATAAATCATTTATCTACAACCTTCATGTATTGAGTTTTCTGTAGTTTTGAAGTTAGCCATGTCAAAATTGAATTTTCTTTCACCTATTCCGAGAGCAAAATATATATTTGATTTGTGTTTGAAGCTGAAACAAAATTAGACATAACTTCTTCGTTTCTTAACCGAATTTGATAATTTTGGATATTCCGAAAAGCATATGTCATGTTCTATAAGTTTCATTCTTTGTGATTTCTATAATTTTAAAGTTTGCTTGGTCGAAATTATGGTTGTATATTGCTGTCCGGAGAGTGAGATGACAGCAACAAACATTCATTGAACTTAGAATTGTATTAGCTTAATTTTTCTCCCATTCTTATTCGATTTTAATATTTTTTTGAGAGCTATGATGCCTATCAATAGGCTGGATATATTTGGAGAATTTGAAACCCAAATTTAAATAAAATATAAATTGATTTTGTGTTAAATTTGAATTGAATTTGTATTGAATTCAAGTTATCGGTCTTGAGTTATCTTTCTTGTTTTTCATTGTGTTCGAGCATGGTTTTCACTAAACAATTTTGAAGTGATTTTTTGAAATAAATGGAAATTTTAAATTATTGTTATATAATATTTTAAAATTATTTTATAGTATAAAATCTATTTATTTACTATAATAAAAGGAATCTCAAATATTGGATTTATTAATCTTTTCGGGAAAAAGTTTTAAAAGCTTGTTTTCTCTAGTAAACTATTTTAAATATAAAACACACAATTTTGCACTATTCGAACGTATGAGAAAAAGAATTAAATGATTTAGTAATACACGTGGTATGGGACATGTGCGTTTACTATTTCGGTTAATTCCGGACTTGTAAGATCGAAACTATTTGGGTTATGATTTCTGAGTTACTTAGCCAATTTATGGCGGGTATTTGAGATTATAATTCCTATATTTAGGAATTATTTGAGAAGGCCAATATTTGGCGAGTTTTATGGGTTGAGATTTCTTCTTTGAGATTTATGGTTTATAAGGAAGCATCACGATGTTTTCACTTCTCGATGAGATAAGAAGAATTACGATGCCATTTAATACTTGTCGATGAAATGAGACGAGTATAATGTCTCTTTATCATTCGCCAATGAGATGAGGCAAGATATGATTTTCTGAGTTTTATGATTTTTCAGTGTGGCGTCGACTAGCGGCTAGTAAACTGCTAAGTGCGAACGTGTGGTACGGGACACACGTTAACACTTTTTGGGTTCCTATCCGTGAGTTTGCGACACATTCACGATGTTTACCTAATAGAACTGCTTTGAGAGGTGTCAGCGACCTTGTCACGAGGACAAACTGTTTTGGGAGGTGTTAATGACCTTGTTAAGGCTGGCAAAACGGCTTGGAGAGGTGTCAGCAACCTTGTCATGAGGACGAACTGCTTTGAGAGGTGTTAGCGACCTTGTCTGAGGCTTCGGCCGTCTGAGTTTAGCACATGCAGCATTGCTTCAGCATAGCAATCAGGGATTTGGCCAATCCGATTTTTCTGAGTTTTCAGTTTTATTGAGATTTCACCATTTTAAGATGTTTTATTACATCGATAGCTTAGTGCTATATGAGATGTTATGTGCATGGTGATTCCATTTATGATGTTTTGAACTCTTATCGAGTTCCTTGAGTTATGAGGTTGGATGATTTCATGATTTTATAGGATATTCTGGGTTTTGCCAGTTTGGCGAGTTGAGATTTAGATTTATAAAAATTTGTACCGAGGAGAAGAGATATAATTGAATTTGGAGATTCTTCTATATTTGAGTCTTGAATCATCCTATATGAGAATGTTTTATGTTTGCCATTTTGATGAGAGTTTGTATTGACGTTCCTCCTTTTAAAGAGATTTGGTTCATGGAAACCTTGTATACATTTGGGATGTCGCCGATGATATGAGGCGAATGTTTATATTATTTAAGTATTATTGTTGAGTTTACCTCTTTTGAGGCCTTTGTATACTTAAGTGACATTGTTTCACTTAAGTCATGAGTATTTGTTCTTTCTTTTACCTCTTCTCATTTGAGAAGAATTATCACCTTGTATCTTATGCTTCATATTATCTCCTATCCTTACTAGCTGATTGTTTTAGCTAGACTGACCCATGTATTTTATACTCGGGTCAGACCGAGTTGTTTCAGGTTAGATATCAGTTTCAGGACATAGCTTTGATGCATCTGCTTGGATACCAGCTTAGCATTTTTCTATAGTATACATTACTTTCCGCTTGGCTCTGATGTGTATTTTGATTTGATGTAGATCGTGTGATCTTTGAACCACTTTTGTATATCGTTTTGTATTATACTAGGATGTATCCGTGTATATGTATTTATATTTGTATGACGATTAACGTTCTGTGATATGACATGCATTTTATTATTGTATTTTGTTCTGATAGATCCATTAGCCACCTATAGTTTTGTATTTAGTATTTATTGGATATATCGATCCACTTGAGTAGAAAAAAACAGAAAACAATTTTCGACGCATTCAATAGTTATTTAAGACAATGCTATAGATGGTCGCTCCTAACTAGCCCTATTCTCTGCATTAGCAGATAGAATTATCCAGTAATTCTCTTTGTTACTGTGGGTCTCAAGGTGGGGCATTACAACTTGGTACCAGAGCTGAGTTCAGAACAAAGTATGAACAGAAACATATATTACGGTACATCTAAGTGTAATACAAGTATTATGAATCCCTTAATCATCGTGTCCTTTACCTTATCCTGTCTTTTGGAGTAGATAATTTGGATATGTCTAGGAATATATTTTATTCCACAATATTCCCAAATTTAATTGATGATATTTTATCTTGGGAGTAGTCTAAATCATGATTTTTTATTCGAGTCCTCTTCAATACGGGTGCTTGATACCCATCCATATCGGAGGAGTTTGTTGATGCTTTTCGATGTCCTCGTCTTGTTCTTTTGTGAGGATTGTGAATCCTATTGAGTGGATCCATAATATTTTTCATGATGTATGAGGATTTGGGATTATTGCTTATATCTTATCTTTTCATGCGAATTAGCACGCCATCTTCTGTCTAGAGTTTGGAGCGTTTGAGATGAAGTGGCTTACCTATTATCAAGCCACATTCTATGATTCGAAGAATCCTATATTAGGTATCCCAGTTCGGCCGATTCGTTGTTTCTTATCCTTCGAAATATTAACAATGATTCCAAAGTCTCTATATTCACTCTTGAGTTTGGAGATGTTGATGATGTATCTCGAATTCCAATCATTGTGACTTTGTTGATTTCTATGAGTCTGTCTTAGGTATGACACCCAATCGGGCAAACGAGTATTGTATTAACCTCCTTTTCTAATCTTAGCCTTTAGATCATCCTTCCATGAGGGTGTCTACTAAGGAATGAGGTGATTCTTTGAATTTATTTGTTATTGGAATTCTTACTCCTTTTTGAGAATAAGTAATAAATTATGTTTTCAAATTTTTCAAAAAAAAAATTAAAAGATATGTTTCTAAAGGAAATTGGATTATATTTTTGAGAACAACAAAGAATATTTTGAGTATTATATATGAGGTTTTTCTTTTAAAGAAGATGATTTTTGTGTTGGGTTGTCCGTCTTGTGCTTTAAGAGTTCTGGTCGAGGCGTCTGGCCAACGTTATCGATAGGAATTTCCTAAATGCTGTAATGAGACAATCAGACATGGTAACTTGAGTTTTAATAAGTAAAGTTTCAAAATAATTAATATGGTGGAGTATTAATCTTATTTTAAATGTATAATGAAACCATTGAACCATAGTGAGTATTGGAGGAGTGGCGAGGCAGTTTTGGTCATTTGATCAACTCTGCAGCCAATCGATGGGGTTATTCACTATAAACCAATGGCGAGGCAATACCCTTATATTATTTGAAATTTGAGAAATTGAATATGTTAATTTGGGTAAATAAAGTGAATATTTCTAATTGTAACGACCTGTATTTTTATGGATCGAAACATTGTTAAATTATGTGCTTAAGTCGTAAGAGAGCTTAAGTCGTTGACGAGATAAGAGATAGGTCGTGAGCGAGTTAGTGGTATGCAATGACCTATAGGAGTTAGGCCGTGTGATAGTTTAAGTCGTTAGCCGACTTAAGGAGTTAGAAATACCTAGGAGCTAACGGCTTAGAGGGTGGCCGACTCATAGGGAAACGACTTAAGGAAGGTGGCCGAGTTAAGGTGTTACCGAGTTAAGATAGTGACCGACTCATAGATGACCGACTCAAGGAGCATGGATGACCCATAGAATTGACCGACTTAGTGTAGTGGACGACCTAAGAGCTAGTGACTTAATTGTTAACGGGTTAGGGGTTAGCATGGTGTTGTGTTAGGTCAGCTATGCCGAGTTAGGTTAGGTCGTATGCGACCTAAGGTTGGTTCTGTGTGTTGAGTCGTTGGTCAGCTGGGTCATAGGTCGGCTAGGAGTTAGGTCGCATGAGTCGTATGACCAAGGTTGAGTTAGGTCGGCAGGGGGTGTTAGGTCGTTAGGCCATATTGGGTTTGAGTCGTGAGTCGGCTATGTTTTAGGTCGGCGTCTTGGCTAAGTCGTAGGCGAGATAAGGCTTGGGCTTGAGTCGTGTGTGTCATGGGTCGTGTCTGGGTTAAGTCGTACGAAGGCTTTTGGTGATGATAGGTCGCAGAGTTAGATGAGTCATGGACGACTCATGGGATAAGTCGTGACCGACTTATAAGGGGCCGACTCAGGGGTTTTTCAGCCTATAAATAGAGGGGTTTCGCTCACTTTTTGGCACCGGATTTTGAAGCGACGAAGTGCTGCCATTTTGAGAGCTCGACTACAACATTTCTTCATCTCCTTTTCTCCATTCCAATCGAGTTCTAACATCCATCCAAGATCGAAGATCGAGATCGAAGATTCAAGGGCCAAAGTTGAAGATCTTCATCCAACGAAGCTAGATTTCATCGTTTCAAGCGGGATTTCGACGAATCAAGCTTGGATCTCCGCTGACCAGATGTAAAGTGTTTTGTTTTTGAAGTGTTTGGTTGATTTGGTGAGTGGTGGTTATCTCTCACGCGGATCCAAAGGAGTATATTGGTTTGGTGGTTTGTTGGAGTGTTGTAGATAGTGATTTTTATGCATTTTTCCTTAGATCCAAGTGTAGATCCATTACTTATGAAGATGTTTTCTTATGCAAGTTCATTTACTAAGTTGTTGAGACAAAACCCATGATTTATATTTGTTAGATCTATGCTAAAAACCCATGATTCATGTATGTTAGATCTATGCTCATTTATTTACGAAATTGCCATTTTAGTTATAAATGCCTAATTAGATCTTGATTGACTACTTATTTGTTTGGATTAATGTTTGCCTTGTTTGATTGTTGTTTATGAGTTATCTGGTTGATAGATTTGGACAAGTATGGTCAAAGACGATTCAAAAGCTACGGAAGAGGCTCTTGAATGGTGAAAGCTGCTTAAGACATATGTAGTGGATGTTGAAGCTCATATGTATGGATTGGATGATGTTGAGATGGAACTTTGCCATGATGCGATGGGGTAAACTATGATGATGAGATGAGACTTTGCTATGATGTGATGAAGCGAAGTATGATGGGAGTCTTAGCGTAATCCAGGCAGGGATCATTCCAAGCATGTTGATAACTCGAGGGATGGTTCAAGTTGGTTGATAATGGATTGCTCGAGAGGTAGCTTGAGCTAGTATGAGGATAGTCGTCGAGGAGGATGACTAGGAGGCTTGGATCTCATCGTTGTTGAAGGTTCTAGCATGCTCAAAAGCAAGAGTACATGGGGCGCCCAAAGACGACTACAGGTAGGTCGTCGGGACACCCAAAAGACTACAGGCAGGTAGTCAAGAACTCTGGGCAAAGTAGATTAGTCCTAGGCACGAGGTAGCGTGCGGAGTTTGTCTAGAACCGGGGTTACCATTAGCCCTTGACAGATGGTCATTCAACTAACGGTGAAATCAAGGCAATGATAACAGTGATAGCCAGAGTCATGGATGTTTGGACGTTTGGTTGTATCATCATTCGTTCTCAAGAGCGGTGTTTTTTGGGTGCTTATCTGATCTTGGTTTAGGCCTTGGGGGTTTGTATTTGGAAAACATCGACCTTGACTCGAGTGATTATTGCTTTACCTTAATTGTCTGCTATGTTATGCTTGCTTCTCCTTAGTGTGTGTCTGGGGGCTATCACTGTAGAAAGAGGTGGAGTGGGATGGTTTGGTTCCTATTCCTTTTATCCTTTATGCTCTTTTGGTATGTTTGATAGTTGATTTACTGCTCACTAAGACTTTGTCTGACTCAAGGTTTTATGTCTCCTCTTATTACCTTGGGCTGTTCATCCATGTTTGGAATGGGCAGACTAGATAGCAGGTGACAGGTGCTGTATTAGAGGTCTACGCTGATGATGACGAGGACGAGCAGGAGGCTTTTGCATATTATTTCATATTATATGTACTGGGTGTTCCGCTGCTATATTTGTTTGAGTGTTATGTAGTGAGGCTTTGATGTATGGATGATTCATATGTTTGTATAAAACTACTTTGATGATTATATGATGATGTTCTGTTCTATGGAGCTTCACTATATTATATTTCTCTATTGTATTTTATCCATGCGCTGTGAGTTGTACGATAGAGTTTGCTGTTTTATTTTACCCTGACTATCGTCCATGGCTGCCTGGCATGCCTTTCAGCGCATATCTCCTTGTTTTGGTGCGGGAGTCATGGGCGGTCGTCATATTTGGTATCAGAGCTTTGGTTAATCGATTTTAGCCAACGCTTGCTGACGTAACTACGTATGAGAGACGTAATTGTATTTTGATGGATGATTACGATATATTATATAGTAGTTTAGATGGATTTGAACTCCTTATGCAGTTGTTTCTTAAGGTGTTCTAATCATTCTTTTTACAGATATTAAGGATGAGTCGAAGCGAGAGATAAGCTGCGAGGGAAAGCCGTGCTGCTAGGGAAGCTGTTGATTATGCTCCTATGTTTGAGGCCATGATGACTTCGATCATGAGGAGGATACCAGCTTCAGGATCGTCAGTGGATGTGGGAGTTCAAGTTCAAGCTCCAAGGCCGGTGGATTTTGCTAAGCTTTGCAAGGACTATACTTCTCTTGGAGGAAAAGTTTTCTTGGGAACGGAATCGACCATTGAAGTGCAGAGATGGATTGATGCTTGTAGGAGGATCTTTGGTGATTTGGGAATCGAGGATGCAACTAAGAGGAAGCTTGCATCGAGACAACTTCAAGGAAGAGCTTCGGATTGGTGGAATTCTATCACCATTGATACTCCGGAGGGGGAGATTACTTGGGAGCAATTCCAAGTTAGATTTGAAGCTAAGTTCATTTCTACGGCTCAGAAATCTGTCTTGTTTAAGAAGTTTGTGGAGCTCAAGCAAGGTGGGAGATCGGTTCTTGAGTATGTTTCTGAGTTTGAGGCCTTGTCCAAGTATGCCAGATGGTATATTGATTCGCCCTACCAGAAGAACGAGAAGTTTGTGACCGGTTTGGACGCTTATCTTGGGAGGCAGTTGGTGGATCATCTGGACGATCCATTTGAGAAGCTTGTGGAGAAAGCTCTCAGGCATGAGAGTTTGTTTCCTAGGGAAAATTCTGTTGTTGCTGTAACCAAGGAAGGATCTAAACCACAACAGAGTGGAACCAAGAAGAGGAAGCAGCAGCAACAGAGGGGTAAGGATAGCCAGAAGAAGTCGAAGGGCGAAGTGACCTACTACAACTGCAAGCAGAAGGGCCATCTCTCTAAAGATTGTAAGAATCCCAAGGTGCCGGGAAAGTGTTATAACTGTGATAAACTGGGACATATCAAGAAGAATTGCCCAGAACCAAGGAAAGACAGGCAGATTGTGCAAGCTTATGCTTTGGGGGCTGTTTCGTCATCTTCGAAAGCACCTACTGCGGAAGAGAAGGGGAAGAGCGTGGTGGTTCAAGGTACTCTCTCCATTTGTGGTGTTCCAGTTAGAGTGTTGTTTGATACTGGAGCGTCGCATTCTTTTGTTTGTGATGATTTGGTAGGCCGGTTAGGTTTGAAACCGGATATTGTTGATAGACCATTGGTTGTGACTAATCCAGTTGGGGGTTCGTCATGTTGTGTATGATATGCCATGGTCTAGTTGTGTCGAGTCATGATTGCTCGTTTGTTTGTGATTGCTTTGTTCTGAACTTTGCGGGGTTCGGAATTATTTTGGGTATGGACTGGCTTAAGAAGTATGCGGCAAGGATTGATTGTGAGAGGCTGGAGGTGACAGTCGGGAATGTGGATGGGCGAAAGGTTGTGATACGATGTAAGCATGAAGAAGGTGTCTTCATGAGCTTCATGTATTCGCTGGTTGTTCCACGGGATGGACTGTCATCGGTGCCTATTGTGAATGGATTTGAGGATGTCTTTGACGAAGTCAAAGGATTACCGCCGCATAGGGAGATCGAGT
Organism: Allium cepa; assembly: GCA_030765085.1. Lineage (NCBI taxonomy): Eukaryota > Viridiplantae > Streptophyta > Magnoliopsida > Asparagales > Amaryllidaceae > Allium > Allium cepa. Next base: position 904,694,819 of record CM060938.1, on the reverse strand, counting down.
TTCGTATCGATCTAGTTGAGGGAGCCAGACCTGTGGTGATGCCTCTTAGGCGGATGGCGCCTAGGGAGCAGCAAGAGTTGAAGGTGCAAGTTGATGACCTTTTATGGAAAGGATTCATTCGGCATAGTGTGTCCGAATGGGGTGCACCAGTTGTGTTCGCAACCAAAGCGGATGGATCGTTGAGGTTGTGTGTGGATTACCGTGAGCTGAATAAGGTGACTAAGAAGAACAAGTATCCATTGCCGAGAATAGATGACTTGTTTGATCAGCTTCACGAGGCTAAGGTGTTCTCTCAGATGGATTTGGCAACGGGATTTCACCAGTTGAGAGTGGCTAAGGATAGTGTGTCGAAGACTGCTTTTAGGACACCATCCAGTTTTTATGAGTGGCTGGTAATGCCGTTTGGATTGACTAACGCACCGGCATATTTTATGGATCTTATGAATAGAGTATTCAGAGATCAGTTGAATAAGTTCGTGCTTGTGTTCGTGGATGATATTCTGATTTATTGCAGAACTGAGGAGGAGCATAAGACGCACTTGCGTATTGTTTTGGAAATCTTGCGGAAACATCAGCTGAAGGCTAAGTTTTCGAAATGTCACTTCTGGAAGAGTGAAGTGAGGTTCTTAGGCCATGTTATTTTTGGAAATGGAATCGCGGTTGATCCCGCTAAGGTGGCAGCAATCCAGGATTGGGTTAGACCTAAGAATGCATCTGATGTGAGAAGTTTTCTTGGATTAGCTGGATATTATCGTTGGTTTATCAAAGACTTTTCCAAGCTAGCTTCACCGTTAACAGGATTGACGACCAAGTGTTCAAATGGGATGATAAGTGTGAGCAAGCTTTCGTAATCCTGAAAGAGCGAATGACGAGTGCTCCTGTTTTGACTATTCCAAGTGGGAATGATGAGATGGTGGTTTACACCGATGCATGTGGTACTGGACTTGGAGCAGTGCTAATGCAGAAGGATAAAGTTGTTGCGTATGCTAGTCGACAACTGAAGCCGCATGAAAGGAATTATCCGACTCATGATTTAGAGTTAGCGGCGATTGTGTTTGCTTTGAAGATGTGGAGACATTACCTATTGGGAGTTCGATTCGAGTTGTTCACGGATCACAAGTCGTTGAAGTATCTGTTCTCCCAAAAGGATTTGAATCTTCGACAGCAACGGTGGCTAGAGTTTTTGGCATCGTATGACTTTAGTATAGTCTATACTCCGGGAAAAGGCAACGCAGTGGCAGATGCGTTAAGTCGAAGACATGCAGGATTGGGAGCCATGTTTTCGGAATGGAAGAGTCTTGAGTATTTGGCTGGATTTGATTTCAGGCCTAGATGTGAATTGGAACCTGAGATGTTGGCAAACTTATCGATAAGACCTACTTTAGTGGAAAGAACTGGCGAGAGCCAAAAGCGAGACGATAAGCTTGTCAAGATTATCCGTGATTTGGAATCTGGATTGAATCCAGAAAAGGATAAAGGATTTGAAGTCGATCGAGAGGGTTGGCTTCGGAAATAAGGACGACTAGTTTTTCCCGATGTAGATGAATTGAGAGATGAAGTTCTGAGGGAAAGTCATCATTCGAAGTTGACGATTCATCCAGGTGGAAATAAGATGTATCGGGACATGAAGAGAACCTACTACTGGGAAGGCATGAAGAAGGATGTTGGAAATTTTATTTCCAAGTGTATGAACTGCCAGTTGGTGAAAGCTGAGCAGATGAAGCCCAGTGGATTACTTCAGCCATTAGAGGTTCCTACATGGAAATGAGAGCAAGTGTCGATGGATTTTATCGATGGTCTACCTAGAACCAGGGCAGGGAATGAAGGGATTTGGGTCATTGTAGATCGTTTGACTAAGAGTGCAAGATTCATTCCTGTTCGATCGACTAGGACTGCATCGAAGTTGGCTGAGCTTTATGTTAAGTGGATAGTTCGATTCCGTGGTGTTCCGAAGAGTATAGTGAGCGATCGAGACCCATTGTTCACTAGTGGATTTTGGAAGAGCTTCCAGGAAGTTTTGGGAACTGAGTTGTGTTTGAGTACAACTTATCACCCTCAAAAAGATGGTCAGACTGAGAGAGACAACCGAGTTTTGGAAGATCTTCTCAGAGCTTGTGTTTTGGACTTCGGAGGATCATGGGAAGATCACCTTCATTTGGTGGAATTTGCTTATAATAACAGTTATCAGTCAAGTATTGGTATGGCACCATATGAGGCATTGTATGGAAGACCGTGTAACTCTCCGACATGTTGGTTGGAAACTGGAGAAAAGCTGATACTTGGGCCAGAGATGATTCGACAGACTTCGGATTGTATAGAGATCATTCGGCAACGAATGAAGGCAGCCCAAGATCGTCAGAAAAGTTATGCCGATAATCGTCGAAAGGATTTGGAATTCGACGTAGGTGATATGGTTTTTGTGAAGATTTCTCCATTGAAGAATGTTATTAGATTCGGGAAGAAAGGAAAATTGACTCCGAGATTTGTTGGACCATTCCCGATTATCGAGCGAATTGGAAAGCTCGCTTATAGATTGGAGTTACCGGAAAAGATGGCAGATGTGCACAATGTTTTTCATGTATCGTATCTACGGAAGTATGTGCACGACCCAACTACGGTGGTTTCTACTGATAGCTGTGAAGATTTAGAGGTTGATCCAGTTGTTTCGAGACCTCGTAAGCCACTTCGTGTTGTTGAAACCGACACGAAACAGCTTAGGAGGAAGACGGTTACGTTGCTCAAGATACAATGGAGTGATGATGTTAACGACTGTACATGGGAGGAGGAAGGGAGGATGAAGGCAGCTCATCCTGAACTCTTCGAGGTATGGCCCTAAGGTGTCCTGACATCTCATGAATTTGTAACTTGTTCTAATCGTAGAATTCTGCACGCTAGGCTAGAATTGGATGCATGATTTGTTGATTGCTATGAATGGTAGGCATGCGGAATAATTTTGATTGCTGTTGTTTGCTTGGAATTTCGGGGGCGAAATTCCTAAGGGGGAGAGAATGTAACGACCCGTATTTTTATGGATCGAAACATTGTTAAATTATGTGCTTAAGTCGTGAGAGAGCTTAAGTCGTAGACGAGATAAGAGAAAGGTCGTGAGCGAGTTAGTGGTATGCAATGACCTATAGGAGTTAGGCCGTGTGATAGTTTAAGTCGTTAGCCGACATAAGAAGTTAGAAATACCTAGGAGCTAACAGCTTAGAGGGTGGCCGACTCATAGGGAAACGACTTAAGGAAGGTGGCCGAGTTAAGGTGTTGCCGAGTTAAGATAGTGACCGACTCGTAGAGGACCGACTCAAGGAGCATGGATGACCCATAGAATTGACCGACTTAGGGTAGTGGACGACCTAAGAGCTAGGGACTTAATTGTTAACGGGTTAAGGGTTAGCATGGTGTTGTGTTAGGTCGGCTATGCCGAGTTAGGTTAGGTCGTATGCGACCTAAGGTTGGTTCTGTGTGTTGAGTCGTTGGTCAGCTGGGTCATAGGTCGACTAGGAGTTAGGTCGCATGAGTCGTATGACCAAGGTTGAGTTAGGTCGGCAGGGGGTGTTAGGTCGTTAGGCCATATTGGTTTTGAGTCGTCAGTCGGCTATGTTTTAGGTCGGCGTCTTGGCTAAGTCGTAGGCGAGATAAGGCTTGGGCTTGAGTCGTGTGTGTCTTGGGTCTTGTCTGGGTTAAGTCGTACGAAGGCTTTTGGTGATGATAGGTCGCAGAGTTAGATGAGTCGTGGACGACTCATGGGATAAGTCGTGACCGACTTATAAGGGGCCGACTCAGGGGTTTTTCAGCCTATAAATAGAGGGGTTTGGCTCACTTTTTGGCACCGGATTTTGAAGCGACGAAGTGCTTCCATTTTGAGAGCTCGACTACAACATTTCTTCATCTCCTTTTCTCCATTCCAATCTATTTCTAACATCCATCCAAGATCGAAGATCGAGATCGAAGATTCAAGGGCCAAAGTTTCAAGGGCCAAAGTTGAAGATCTTCATCCAACGAAGCTAGATTTCATCGTTTCAAGCTGGATTTCGACGAATCAAGCTTGGATCTCCGCTGACCAGATCTGAAGTGTTTTGTTTTTGAAGTGTTTGGTTGATTTGGTGAGTGGTGGTTATCTCTCACGCGGATCCAAAGGAGTATATTGGTTTGGTGGTTTGTTGGAGTGTTGTAGATAGTGATTTTTATGCATTTTTCCTTAGATCCAAGTGTAGATCCATTACTTATGAAGATGTTTTCTTATGCAAGTTCATTTATCAAGTTGTTGAGACAAAACCCATGATTTATATTTGTTAGATCTATGCTAAAAACCCATGATTCATGTATGTTAGATCTATGCTCATTTATTTACGAAATTGCCATTTTAGTTATAAATGCCTAATTAGATCTTGATTGACTACTTATTTGTTTGGATTAATGTTTGCCTTGTTTGATTTTTGTTTATGAGTTATCTATTTGATAGATTTGGACAAGTATGGTCAAAGACGATTCAAAAGCTACGGAAGAGGCTCTTGAATGGTGAAAGCTTCTTAAGACATATGTAGCGGATGTTGAAGCTCATATGTATGGATTGGATGATGTGGAGATGGAACTTTTCCATTATGCGATGGGGTAAACTATGATGATGAGATGAGACTTTGCTATGATGTGATGAAGCGAAGTATGATGTGAGTCTTGGCATAATCCAGGCAGGGATCATTCCAAGCATGTTGATAACTCGAGGGATGGTTCGAGTTGGTTGATAATGGATTGCTCGAGAGGTAGCTTGAGCTAGTATGAGGATAGTCGTCGAGGAGGATGACTAGGAAGCTTGGATCTCATCGTTGTTGAAGGTTCTAGAATGCTCAAAAGCAAGAGTACATGGGGCACCCAAAGACGACTACAGGTAGGTAGCTGGGACACCCAAAAGAGTACAGGCAGGTAGTCGAGTACTCTAGGCAAAGTAGATAAGTCCTAAGAACGAGGTAGCGTGCGGAGTTTGTCTAGAACCGGGGTTACCATTAGCCCTTGACAGATGGTCATTCAACTAACGGTGAAATCAAGGCAATGATAACAGTGATAGCCAGAGTCATGGATGTTTGGACGTTTGGTTGTATCATCATTCGGTCTCAAGAGCGGTGTTTTTTGGGTTCTTATCTGATCTTGGTTTAGGCCTTGGGGGTTTGTATTTGGAAAACATCGACCTTGACTCGAGTGATTATTGCTTTACCTTAATTGTCTGCTATGTTATGCTTGCTTCTCCCTAGTGTGTGTCTGGGGGCTATCACTGTAGAAAGAGGTGGAGTGGGATGGTTTGGTTCCTATTCCTTTTATCCTTTATGCTCTTTTGGTATGTTTGATAGTTGATTTACTGCTCACTAAGACTTTGTCTGACTCAAGGTTTTATGTCTCCTCTTATTACCTTGGGCTGTTCATCCATGTTTGGGATGGGCAGACTAGGTAGCAGGTGACAGGTGCTGTATTAGAGGTCTACGCTGATGATGACGAGGACGAGCAGGAGGCTTTTGCATATTATTTCATATTATATGTACTGGGTGTTCCGCTGCTGTATTTGTTTAAGTGTTATGTAGTAAGGCTTTGATGTATAGATGATTCATATGTTTGTATAAAACTACTTTGATGCTTATATGATGATGTTCTGTTCTATGGAGCTTCACTATATTATATTTCTCTATTGTATTTTATCCATGCGCTGTGAGTTGTACGATAGAGTTTGCTGTTTTATTTTACCCTGACTATCGTCCATGGCTGCCTGGCACGCCTTTCAGCGCATTATCTCCTTGTTTTGGTGCGGGAGTCATGGGTGGTCGTCACACTAATTAAGGGGATGTCTTAATTAGAAGAAAATATCATTTGATGCTTCGATTAATAAAATGATGTATTTAAGGTAAAAGAATACTTTGGTTTGAAAATTAAAATATTAATTGAATATTTTAGTACAAGTAATTAATGATGACTATAAAAATTTATTTTGATGAATAATTAATAATCATCCGTTGATAATGGAAGAAATTTGTTATCTCTTCCAAAATGATCTTTCATAATTAATTATTTTAAAAGCTAGATTTTGGAAAGCAATCAAAGAATTTCCACTTAATGAAATGTATTATGATAATTACGTAAGGTTGATCATAATTTTGTATGTCTTAGCTTTCTGAGGAAAAAGAGAATCGTTTAATAAATGATTTAGCAAAAATCTTGTTTGAATTTGTGGTTTGAAATTAAAATGGTTTGGGAGAATCTCAAATTTTAAATTAATTTTAAAGGCTGAAATTTCATTTAGAAAAGTGCTGTACCGAAACAGCGATAACTTGAGATTTGTAACTCCAGATGAGATGAATCTTTTTCCAAATGAAAGAGCATTCAGTAAGAAATAAAGTTTGTTTTTAACACTTTTAAATATTTTGCATTTTACCAAGTTTAAAATGAGTTGGAATATGGATAGGCAGTTCTGCCCTATTACAAAATTTTCTAAGATTAAGATGAAAGTAAATTTGACATAACTTTCAATCCGTAAATCCGATTTTGATAATCTTTATATTGCTGGAAAGCATAAACTGAGTAGAAAAACTTTCCTTTTTAAAGTTTTTCAGATTTTGTAAGTTGCTGGGTCAAAACGTGACTTCTTTACAGCGGGTCTGAAATAAAATTGTTATATTTCCCTCAATAGTTAAGTGTAGCATTTCTTATTTATGATCATGAACTAATATCTTATATTTGAGTTAAGTACAGGTGAAAAGAAGATTGTTGGACTATATTTTGAGCAAAAAGCATATATATATAAGTTTGTGCAAACATGCTAAAAAAATGCTAAAAAGGAAGGTATGTTTTCGAATTAATTTTAAATTGTTAAATAATGATATATATTGTGTTTCCGACCTAATGGTCGATGTGTATTATATAAATCATTTTTATAATATTGTATACGAACTCGGTAAAAAGGAGACTCCGTCGATTTTTTCAGAAATTTCTAACACTTAAAAAAAATTTGAGAAACAAATTTAAAATAACAATATTATGTATTGCAAATTAGAGGATGAACAACTTAAACTATATTTACTCTAATGAAGAGTAATGAAGTTAAATTTAAAAATCTAAGTAAGAAGCTTTGCAAATTTTCAAGTGTTGAAAATTAGAATTTTAAATCTTTTAGATAATGGGTTGGAAAACTTTAAGAATATTTGATTAGTAAGAGAGAGTTTAAAAATCTATTCCTTGAGTCTTAACTTGCCTTTGTGCAATAATTTTACGATTTTCAGTTATGCAATTCTTTGAGTCTGGTGGTATTGGTGGGAAAACCACCTACATCTTGTTTGGTTTTTTTTTTCGTAATAGTGGCCAATATTATATCGTTATGACTCCGTTCGTAGTGTTATAAGGAAAGTCGTATTGATTATCATCTTGCAGGCTGTAATTCGGGATAAAGTTATGACTAAATCCCGACTCTGTTCATAAAGCTTCTTAGGAATCAATCTCACTCGATTTACCGGTTGCGTAACATCCTATCAATATTTTTTCTTCAAATGTGAAACGCCTTCGAAATAGGGATGTATTGCTCGTAGAAATTCAATGGTTCGTAAATCCTGGTAATTTCACTTAGGAAACCGTAGAATTAATCGAGCAATCTTATCCTAATTTTCTATCATCTTGTTTATAGGTTGAGAAAATTTTAAACTCGAGCTTATCTATCTTCCTTTGATTGTTGAAATAAATGTTTTAATACAAACTCTTCTCTAAAAATTGCGAGGACGCAATTTTTATAAGGGGGTAGTCTGTAATAACCCTGGTTTTGGGGATAAATGAGAAAATAATGTTTTGGAAACTTTATTATAATAATTTGAGTTAATAATAAGTGAAGATGATCTTTATTGGGTGATAAAGCAATAATTTTATTAATTATTGTCATTGCTTCTTTTAATTAATTTTAAAAGAAGTAATTAATTCTTAAAAGGTGTTATATTTAATAAAAAGGTGAAATTGGGTTTAAAAATATGTTTTGATTATGAATTGGAGTTTAAAGTGGTTTGTCATATTTTTTCCAAGTAAGAAAACAATTTTTGTTGTATTTTAGAAGTTAAAAATGTGAACTTTTGCATTTATTGGTGAAAATGGTGTATTTTTGTAAATTAAGGTTTATGATAATATAATGTCTTAAAAATAAAGATTAATTTTTTTATATGATATAAAATATTCTATTTTGTATGTATATAATATACATATTTTATTTGAGTGAAAACTTGAAAATATTGGTTGGTTGGATCCATTGCATTAGTGTTTATATGTATTAAGTGTTAAAATAAATAAACATAGGCTAATTATTCAATTTGGGTCCAAATTCATTATTTCTTAGCCCAACTTGTTAGTAAACTTGAAAAGGAAAAAAAAGGGTACGTACATTCCTTTTCATTCCTTTTTCTTCCTGCTTTATATTTCAGAAGGCTTCGGAGAAGAGAAACTCATTCCCTCTTCAAACCCTAGCCAAAATCTTCAAATTAAAACTCAAACCTTGTGTTTTTAAAATCAAATTGAAGCTAAATCTACAGTTTTACAGGTTGTAGAAACTTAAATTCAAGCCAAACTTCTTCCTTTCAGCGAATAATCTGGGTTGTTGTTTCGATATAGCAAGGTGAGTTGAAAAACTCACAATCTCTAGCATAGATTGAGATTTCAAGGTTAGAAATCCCAATTTTATTTTTATTGCATGTTCATTTGTAAACCGCTGTTAGTAAATTGAGTATAACTTTTTCGTTTTAAATCGGAATTTAATTTTTGTTGATGTTCTAGAAAGCTTGAAGAATGTGTGATAACTTTCATGCTAAACACTTTTGCAAATTTTGAGCATAGATGGTCGAAAATTATAATACAAATTCGCTGTCCTGTGATTGTAAAATTGTGACTTTCTGTGCTATATGTTGTTCGTAATTTGACCATAACATTTTCGGTTGATGCTTGAATATGATGATTCTTGAAGTACAGGAAAGCCAGGACCATGTTCTAAAACTTTCATGTTGTATGTTTTCGAAAATTCTGTGATTTAAAGGATCAAAATTGGGTTTGAAACTGATACATATTTTGCTGTGTCAATTTTCTAAGTTGAAATCTGAAATAAAAATGATCAAATCCTTTGATTGGTAAGTCGTAATTGAGTGAGTTTTTTTCAGTTGAAAGGAGTTTTTATAAGAAAAAACTTTTATGTTTTGTTTTTTGCATAATTTTGAAGTTTAAATGTTTAAAAACTTGTGTTTTTGTCTCTAGCCTGTTGATTAAATGACAGAATTAACAAACTCAAATCTGAGAAATTGTTTCAATCGTAACTTTTGAATCATATGTCCGAATTAAATGAACTTTTTTTTAGAAGCTAAATCATTTATCTATATCTTTCATGTATTGAGTTTTCTACAATTTTGAAGTTAGCCATGTCAAAATTGAATTTTCTTTCAGCTATTCCGAGAGCAAAATATATATTTGATTTGTGTTTGAAGCTGAAACAAAATTAGACATAACTTCTTTGTTTTTTAACCGAATTTGATAATTTTGGATGTTCCGGAAAGCTTAGATCATGTACTATAAGTTTTTTTCTTTGTGTTTTCTATAATTTTAAAGTTTTCTTGGTTGAAATTGTGGTTCTATATTGCTATCCGGAGAGCAAGATGACAGCAACAAACATTCATTGAACTTAGAATAGTATTAGCTTAATTTTACTCCCATTCTTATTCGATTTTAATGTTGGTTTGAGATGTTTTGAGAGCTATGATGCCTAACAATAGGCTGGCTATATTTGGAGAATTTGAAACCCAAATTTAAATAAAATATAAATTGATTTTGTGTTAAATTTGAATTGAATTCGTATTGAATTCAAATTATCGGTCTTGAGATATCTTTCTTGTTTTTCATTGTTTTCGAGCATGGTTTTCACTAAACAATTTTGAATTGATTTTTTTGAAATAAATGGAAATTTTAAATTATTATTATATAATATTTTAAAATTATTTTCTAATATAAAATCTATTTATTCCTATAATAAGGGAATCCCAAATATTGGATTTATAATCTTTTCGAGAAAAAGTTTTAAAAGCTTGTTTTCTCTAGTAAACTATTTTAAATATAAAATACACAATTTTTCACTATTCGAACGTATGAGAAAGATAATTAAACGATTTAGTAATACACGTGGTATGGGATATGTGCGTTTACTATTTCGGTTAATTCCGGACTTGTACGATCGAAACTATTTGGGTTATGATTTCTGAGTTACTTAGCCAATTTATGGCGGTTATTTGAGATTATAATTCCTATATTTAGGAATTATTTGAGAAGGCCAATATTTGGCGAGTTTTATGGTTTGAGATTTCTACTTTATGATTTTTGGTTTATAAGGAACCATCATGATGTTTTCACTTTTCGATGAGATAAGAAGAATTACGATGCCATTTAATACTTGTCGATGAGATGAGACGAGTATGGTGTCTCTTTAACATTGGCTAATGAGATGAGGAGAGATATGATTTTCTGAGTTTTATGATGTTTCAATGTAGCATCGACTATCGGCTAGCAAATTGCTAAGTGCGAACGTGTGGTATGGGACACACGTTAACACTTTTTGGGTTCCTATCCGTGAGTTTATGACACATTCACGATGTTTACCTAACATAACTGCTTTGAGAGGTGTCAGCGACTTTGTCATGAGGACGAACTGCTTTGGGAGGTGTTAACGACCTTGTTAGGGCTGACAAAATAGCTTGGAGAGGTGTCAGTAACCTTGTCATGAGGACGAACTACTTTGAGAGGTGTTAGCGACCTTGTCTGAGGCTTCGGCCGTCTGAGTTTAGCACGTGCAGCATTGCTTCAGCATTGCAATCTGGGATTTGGCCAACCCGGGTTTTCTGAGTTTTCTGTTTTATTGTGATTTCACCATTTTAAGATGTTTTATTACATCGATAGCTTAGTGCTATATGAGATGTTATGTATATGGTGATTCCATTTACGATGTTTTGAACTCTTATCGAATTCCTTGAGTTATGAGGTTGGATGATTTCATGATTTTATAGGATATTCTGGGTTTTGCCAGTTTGGCGAGTTGAGAATTAGATTTATATAAATTTATACCAAGGAGGAGAGGTGTAATTGAATTCGAAGATTCTTCCATATTTGAGTTTTGAATCATTCTAAATGAGAATGTTTTATGTTTGCCATTTTGATGAGAGTTTGTATTGACGTTTCTCCTTTTAAAGAGATTTGGTTCATTGAAACCATGTACACATTTGGGATGAAGCCGATGATATGAGGCGAATGTTTATATTATTTGAGTATTATTGTTGAGTTTACCTCTTTTGAGGCCTTTGTATACTTAAGTGACATTGTTTCACTTAAGTCATGAACATTTGTTCTTTCTTTTGCCTCTTCTCATTTGAGAAGAATTATCACTTTGTATTATATGCTTCATATTATCGCCTATCCACACTAATTGACTGTTTTAGCTAGACTGGCCCGTGTATTTTATACTCGGGTCAGACCGAGTTATTTCTGGTTAGATATCAGTTTCAGGACATAGCTTTGATGCATCTACTTGGATATCAGCCTAGCATTTTTGTGTAGTATACATTTCTTTCTGCTTGGCTTTGATGTGTATTTTGATTTGATGTAGATAGTGTGGTCTTTGAACCACTTTTGTATATCGGTTTGATTTATACTGGGATGTATCCGTGTATATGTATTTATTATATATGATGATTAATGTTCTGTGATATGACATGCATTCTATTATCGCATTTTTTCCGATAGATCCATTAGCCACCTATAGTTTTGTATTAAGTATTTATTGGATATGTCGATCCACTTGAGTAGAAAAAAAACAGAAAACAATTTTCGACGTATTCAATAGTTATTTAAGACAATGCTATAGATGGTTGCTCCTAACTAGCCCTATTCTCTGCATTATCAGATAGAATTACCCAGTAATTCTCTTTGTTAATGTGGGTCTCAGGGTGGGGGGTTACATTTACCTTCAATATCCAATTTAAAATCCAAACCTTCAAATATAATTCAATTCCGAGCTCAATTTTGGAATATCGTTTTATATTACTTTTACTTAGCAATATTCAAAGTTCGAATGAAAGTCTAGTCTTTTAAAACAACTCAATTTCTAAAACTCAAATCATATTTCGATTAAAATTTCAAAATCTCAACTTTGATTATTTTAAAACATTCCTGTTATCAAACTTAAATTTCAACACTTCGAGCTCAAGTTCCAAAATAGTTCGATTTCCATAAATTCAATTTTTCATTTCTTAAAATCAAATCATTTAAATAATTTCGAAATATAAATTTTAAAATCAGTTAATTTAACCAATACGGTGTTCGTATATAATTCTCTATCTTATGGCCAAGTGATTTGTTATTTCAATTTAATGTCAGGGATGGATATATATCATTCCAATCCAAAATAAATGTTATAGATATATATCATTTCAACCTATTTCTTTATTTATTCAAAATAATTCGATTTACAATTTTATATACTGTAAATAATATAAAGGATGATAAAAGGATATATATAAAATAAATGAACACCCAATGTTCAAATATCAAACAATTATCATCCATCACAATCAATCATCCAAACAATCAATAATTCATAACACTTAACCAATTATCAATAATTGGGAGTTTTACTAATAATCTAATTCTAATCCAATTTAACTGTTAATTCAAATTATATTGATTAATTCAGATGTCAATTTAAATGTCAATCAAATTTACCAAAGAACAGTTAATAAATTTAAATTACTTCACTATATAAATTTAATAACATAAGAATATATTTTAGTCAAACGTGAGCATATAAAACATTCACCTTTTATTTGAAACCAAAAATATTTTTAGCTTCAAATAAATGCCAATCCAATGCCAAGCTGTAGACGACGTCGATACGATTTCAACATGATTGGTATCTTCTGAGACGGACCTTGTACGGCAAAGATACGCGATAATTAACTTATTAATTAACTAAAATGAGATTAACTTAATTAATTAAAACTAAAATAAATGAAATAATCAATAAATAATAAAACATTTGTAACATCCCGCCTTTTCGCACGATTTAAACAGACACACGTGCCGATTCAAACCATACGGAAGGGCGGATTGTTATGGGGTAAATAAGAAAACAGAGAAGAAATAAAAACAAAATAGAATCTCACAGCGGAAGGATAAAATATAATAATAAAATATACAGTTTATTTAACTGTTTACAAAACATTTGCTTCTTTATATAATAATTATCAGAGTTCACATACCAAAATATCAAATGCAGCGGAACAGTATGTAGTGCACTAATATAAATAATAATAATACATGTTAACCCCGTTCCAGCCTACGAGTTAAAGGAGTCAACGACTTAAGGCCTGGGGCAAGCCACGACTTAAGGTGTTTAAGCGACTCAGGAAGCCTCACGACTCAGGAAGCCTCACGACTCATCGAGTCACCGACTCACTAAGTTAATGACCTAAAGCTCAAAGCGACTTAAAGGGTTACGACTCAAGGGAGTTAACGGCTCACAAGACAGACCGACTCAATGCATTACCGACTCATCAAAGGAATTGCTTCAGCAACTCAACTGGTAGCGACTCAATTGGCTAACGAGTTAAGGCTCAAGGCAGCTTAGAGGAATGGAACGACTCATGAAGGTTAGCGGTTCAAGATACAGAACGACTCACTGAGTTACCGACTCAACGAAGTTCACGGCTCGTACGAGACGACTCAAGGACTGGACCGACTCATCATAAGAAACGACTCAAGAGGGTTGACGACCTAAGAAATGACTTGACGACTCATAACTCAGGATGACTCGTCAGCGACTTGAAGCCACTGAGTCGTATCGTGTTGAAACAATGCATGTCCTAGTGAGAATTGACTCGCCAACGACTCAGGACTTGGCTTAGAATCCAGCGAGAGAATGAGCTAGTGAAAAGACCAAATGCAGATAAGCCGGCCACGACTCAACTTGACTCGGCCACGGCTTAGCCTGAGTCGGTCACGACTCATGACTTAACAATTCCAGCCCAGAAATTTGCCTATAAATACATGGCCACATCCAACATTCGGGGGACTTTTGGACACTCTCTTGATACACCGTTACTCTGCTGCATTGGGAACTCCATGAACACTTAGAACTCTCGAGATTAGAAGAAAACTTCAAAGAGCTACATGAAGAAATTACACCTCTACGACATGGGTTTAAGGACTTTAATCAACGTTGAAGCTTAAGCTACTTGTCCGAAATCTCTTGTAATTTGAAGTATATTGTACTTGAGAAGACTTGTATCAGCTTGTAACAAGATTATTAATAAAAATACTTAAAAGTGGACGTAGGCTACGCTCTTGAGTCGAACCACCATAAAATTGTTGTTCTTTACTGCTTTTCTGCTACTATCTGCTTGCAGTCTGTTCCCGAGTCATCGGGTGGTGCTTTCACGACTATAACTCATACACCGGGGTGTTAGCGTTCAATTTTTAGCGTTAACATTTTTGGTGCTTTCATTGAGAGTTGAACTCAAGGAAAAACTTCAACCATTGTTCAACAAAAGCCTGTAAATAGGATTTATCTCCAAGCCAAAAGACTAACAGAAATCATGGCTCTTGAAAGGAAACGAAAGTTTTCGAGGTTTGAAGGTACTTGCAGCAACACCATTGCTCTTCCCACGCTAAGTGAAACAGCTTCAAATATTGGAGTCACAAGGGCTGAACTAAACGCTGTGGTATATGGATTATATCAACACATGGAGGTTCAGAACAACAGGATACTTGACAAGATAAATGCATTGCAAGAGGAGATCCATCAACTAGAAAGTGATATAAAAACCATTGCCAAAGAGGCCCATGTTTCAGAAGAATGGAACACTCCTCAAAGAGCAACATGCATTGCTATTGGAGCAGTTCCCCGGATGGAGAACTCATGGCTGCGACCATCTGTTCACGAACGTTTGTCAAAGCAAACCTTTGAAAGAATAGTTGACAACTACCCATTGAGTCCTGATAATGATGAAGAATACATACCGGAGATGATTGAACAGAGAGAGAAGAATGGAGGAAGGAGAAAACAGAAACTCTTGAAAAAAGCTCGGCGCCTCAAACCTTCCGACTTCACTCCCGTGACCGACACTCCGGAGAATATCTTCTTGGCAACAAAGGACGTTGTTATGTACCCCAAACCAACTCTGATGAGGAGAAGCGCGACAGATAATGGAAAATTCTTTCAATTTCACAATCAGCCTGGCCATGACACTAACCAATGTCGCCATTTGAGGAAAGAAATTGAAAAGTTGCTCAAACAGAATGAACTGCAACAATATGTGAAGAAAGATGGAAATGAATTCTCCTCATCCCCTAAAGTGCAGCTAGTTCCCACTCAACAGTGCAGCTTAAATAAAAGAACTGTAGCACAGGGAGACGAGGGTCCTATTATCAGTATCATCACGGCAAGCCCTCACCAGGTAGGAAAAAATTGAATGAGGCGGGAAGACATGCTCGCGCTTCCAGGAGATCTTCAAAGTGAAAGGAAGTTTCGATTCTGAAAGATGTTGCCATCCAATCCTCTCGTGCCAAAGATTCAATCCCTAAAGCCTGGGGCAGCAATTGCTTCCATACTTTACTTGAACACTTCGCTTCAAATTTATAAAAGAGTGCTGATCTAATAATTCTTGTATCAAAATCTGTTGTAAAAATAGTGCAAATGAATAATAGAACTATAAGTCTTGCTTTCTCTATTATTACAAGTGGCTTATTTTATTTCGATATGTGAAATACTCTGAGAATATCACTAAGAATGTCGATCTAAATTTGCAGGCAATCAATGTCAAGCTGACTCATTGCAATATCAAACGGCCCTCGGTAGCATTCAAAAGCAAGTCTTAAACAACAAAATTCCAGGGTCGAATCCTGAATACGAAGTACTCTAAGTAAACAAATAGGATTTGGCTAGAGTATATTTCTTCAGTTAAAACTACCCGCCAGCAGAAGAAGATGGTGCACGCTTAAAAATGGCACCAGGGGATTGCTAATATAATCAATCGAATTCACAACTGTCAGAAGAAAGCCAATTCCAAGAACTTGGAACAGCAACCATTTGCATCCATATTTTACATGAAAAACTTTGCTGAAATATTGCAAAGAATTTACAAATATATGATTCTTCTGTTAATGGCAATTGCAAGGCAGGCGAATAATGAAAGCTATAAAGTAGATATAGGCCCAGTTTCGGCTAAACCACTATAATTCTTGTGTTCCCTACTATTATAAACTGCTTTGTTTTATTTCGGCATATGAAATACGTTAGTTGTGTTACTAAAAAGTCGCTTTAATGATGCAGGCCATAAAAACAAAGCTTACCGGTCACGAGACCAAGCGATCCGCAACATCGTCCAGCAGTCAAGCACTAAGCCATACAAAATTCCCATATTCAAATCCTACAAAGGAAGAACTTCAAACGAAAGTGAGCAATATGGATAGAAGCAGATCATATATAGCTAATTGCAAGTGTTTGAACAAACAAACAGCAAGTTAAAAAACCCATATCTGCCGCCACCAATTTGCTTAACTATAAAATACACTCCTTTGAGTAAGGGAAAGGATGGGCAGCTAAAGGTAATGACACTTGCAAAAGACAATGGGGATCGTCAACATGAATCAATGGCAGAGAGACATGCAGGAGCAAGCGTCAGCCAGCAACAAACCATTTCAGAAGCACAAGCCCTCCTCGAAGGCATAACTCTTCGGAGGATAAAGACCTTAAGCGGGCTTCACCGAAAAGAGGGGCATCTTTCTTGTTACAAAGATTGCGGAATTATCGGTCGACACATTCCCGAGGATCCGTTCAATGAAGAGATGGAAACCCCAAGCTTCCTAACAGTAACCCTACTCAGGGGCACGCATTTCACCACAACCGGTCGACATACTCCCGTAAGATGAAATGTGAAAAGCCCTCTTCGGAGGCAAAAAGCTTCTCTACGGAGACCGAATGCTTCTCCTCAGAGACCAAAGCCCTCTTCGGAGGCAAAAAGCTTC
This sequence comes from Allium cepa, assembly GCA_030765085.1. Classification (NCBI taxonomy): domain Eukaryota; kingdom Viridiplantae; phylum Streptophyta; class Magnoliopsida; order Asparagales; family Amaryllidaceae; genus Allium; species Allium cepa. The sequence goes on along the minus strand of CM060938.1, from coordinate 904,677,755 downwards.
TCTACGGAGACCGAATGCTTCTCCTCAGAGACCAAAGCCCTCTTCGGAGGCAAAAAGCTTCTCTACGGAGACCGAATGCTTCTCCTCAGAGACCAAAGCCCTCTTCGGAGGCAAAAAGCTTCTCTACGGAGACCGAATGCTTCTCCTCAGAGACCAAAGCCCTCTTCGGAGGCAAAAAGCTTCTCTACGGAGACCGAATGCTTCTCCTCAGACACCAAAGCCCTCTTCGGAGGCAAAAAGCTTCTCTACGGAGACCGAATGCTTCTCCTCAAAGACCAAAGCCCTCTTCGGAGGCAAAAAGCTTCTCTACGGAGACCGAATGCTTCTCCTCAGAGACCAAAGCCCTCTTCGGAGGCAAAATGCTCCTCTTCGGAGGCACAACTTTTCGGAGGACAAAGAACTCTAATGGGACATATGCCACAACAAAGAAAGTTCTCTACTCAACAAAAAAGATTGGAGAAGTCATGACCCTCCAACCATGAGAGAGTAACTTCCAGGCAATGCAAACCCTCTCTGGGGCACATTTCACCAGGAGTTGAAGTGTAACAGCCGCTCTTCGGAATTACACTTCACCAGAGTTGAAATGCAAACAAAATAAAGACCTCTTCGGGGGCACATTTCACCAGGAGTTGAAGTGTAACAGCCGCTCTTCGGAATTACACTTCACCAGAGTTGAAATGCAAAAAAAATAAAGACCTCTTCGGGGGCACATTTCACCAGGAGTTGAAGTGTAACAGCCGCTCTTCGGAATTTTCACTTCACCAGAGTTGAAATCCAAGCAAGAAGAAAGACCTCTTGGGAAGCCCACGTTTCACGGAGATTGAAATAAAACTTCCAAGTGTTGAAACGTGAAAAGGCTTTCCTCAAAGGCACAACTCTTTGGAGGTACACGTTTCACCGAGATCGAAATAAAGCTTCCAAGTGTTGAAACGTGAAAAAATCCCTCCCCAGAGGTACAACTTTCTATAAAAAAAAATCCTCATCAAAAGCATACTTTAACTTCCAAAGGAAATCTTCCTCAAAATAAAAAGAGTTAAAGTACCCTTCAGAGGTCGGCTTCACCACAAAGAGGAATTCACTTGGTAAAATATGTACATAAGCAAAAGTGATTTCTTCGAAGGACAAAGCGTGAAAACTTATACGAAGGGAATTGTACTCTACAAAAAGTTTCTTTAAGAATAAGATAATTATTCTTCAGCAAATAAGAGTGCAAATCCCCTCGAAGTATAAAATATTGCAGCAAACTTATGGTATGGGGGCTGGAACATGGTATAGCTACATACAAAGTGGTATAGCTACGTCGGTAAGGTAATACTCAAACAACATACCGTAAGCCCGCTGCAATATCATGAGTAAACTTGTGTAGAAATGAATAATAAATGCATTCTCAAATTCAAACAAGAGTCTGTGCAAATAAAAGATCATTTTATTCAAATGTATTGCAGATACAGGTACAGGTTTCAAAACAAAAAAGCGGGGGCCGGTACCCGCACAATTCTCGACCGATACAAGCAAAAGACAAGAAACTAAAGTCTTCACTTCTTTTTACCACCTTTGGACCCTCTACCCGGACGAATGATCAGCTTTTCAGGTCGGTCAGTGGGCATAAGGGAAGAAGGAGAGGTAGGCGCAGCCGGTCCAACTTCTGGATCCTCTTCAGTAGCAGTGATTATCTTCCCTCTCCTCTTTGACGTTCCGCGTTTTTTCCTCCTTTTTGAGGACGACTCACTCCCTGGAGTGACAAGTTTAGATAGAGCTATGTCATCAGAAGGAGTCCGCTCCGGAGATATGTCGCCTCCTTCAAGTCCCTCATCTTTCTGGTCTTGCGAAGCGATGGGATCGTCCAAGCCATGAAGGGCCTCTATTTGTCCCTCTTGCGAACCAGACTGTGAAGCAGGAGGGGGATCCACCTGAAGAGACGGAGGAGGGATAACCGGAGGAGGAGAAATCTGAGCGGTGCTTGATACTTTCTCTACAGAAGAAAAGAGGTCAAAGTCAGTAGAGAGAGGAGATGAAGGCTCATCAAGGTTGAGAAAATAGTCAAGGAGCTCATTAAACCCATGTGAAATGAGTGAGCAATCCACTTGAGTGAGATTGACAGTGGCGAAATTTACAGTAGAATTACCTGCAGAGGTTGTCTTTATTACGTCAATTTCATAGTCCGAAGCTTCAGCACTCTCTTGCGATTTATCTGTGGCTTGAGTAATTTTGGCCCCAGTATCAGTTTGAGCAGGGATCGGTACATAAGAGCTGGAACCAATAATGCCAGCATCGGCCGAAGTTGAAGGAGGAACAGGAGCAGTCAAATTTGTTCCTCTTTCTTGATGCTCTTCCCCCACTATTTCAACCCGTGATCTGGCAAGTTGCTCCTTCCCTCTGGCAAGGGCTGCGCGAGTCTCAAAGTCTAAGTAGTGCACCTCCAAATCCTCTTCGGTGTATCCGGCCCCTTTAAACATGTCTAGTGCAGCCTCCCATACTTCGGCCAGGGTAATCTCATACTTGGGGCCCAGGAATGCAAGACTGCCATGCCCTAATACACAATGCAAGTAGAAATCAAATAGTGTCGAGCCGATATCAGCCTTGGTGGCTTCATGGGCCTCTTCAGCTGCAATTCTACCCGCAACAGCCTCATCTCGCTCTCTCTCGACTTTGGATAGCTGGGCTTTCAATCTTTCAATCTCTGCAGCCTGAAGGCCAACTTGTCCTCGTAACTGAGTAATATCAGTACGGTTTCCCTCTATAATCTGCTCCAACCCATCAGCCTTGGCCTCAGCATCCCTTTGCGCAGCGTGAGCATCCCGCACCTGTTGAAGAAGCACACTTTCCCTTTGAGAATAAGAAGTGGAAGAAGTAGCAAGCTCCTCTTTAAGTTTCCCAACTTCCGCTTCAAGTTTCTCATTATAATCAGCAATACTCCTCATTTCCGCATCATGCTGTTTAACGATCTTTTGCCATTCAGTTTTGTCATTTTCCATGGTAAGCATAGCTTCAAGATTGGCCCTATTCACCCTTTGGAGCTCATCAACGAGTTTCTGTCAAGATGACATCCTCTCAATATCAGTTCTGACTGCATCAAGGTTCCGTAACATAGCACTTTTATCTATAGGAACCAGATCGAGGTCAAAACGAACTCCTTTCAAACACCAATTAGGAAATCGGCTTTGAAGAGTGGCTGGACCTGGTCCAACTTGGTAAGGTGGCCTATTGATGATCGCTTGGATGTCAGTAGGGGAAGGGGCAGGAGATTGAAAAGAAGTAGGAGCAGTGGTCTTCTCTGAAGGCGCAGGTATTGGCTCCTCAGTAACTTTGGCCCGTTTGCCCAAGTCATCAGTTACATGACTCTTCCCTCTATCATCATGAGATTTGCGTTTAAGGGAGTCGCTCTCTCTATGGGAAGAATCATATCGACTATCTGGTCTTCCAAAGCGTTCCTCATAATCACGTCTTTCCCGAGCCTTCCGGGCAGCCCTTTCTTCATTAGTCTCTCTATGGACAGGAGGATAGGATTGATAGCCATACTGGCTGCGTTTCCCATATCGCTGAAAGTCATTATAGTACGAGCTGCCTCGCCTCATTGAAGAACCTAAAATGGAAAAGAAGAAACAAAACTTGAGAATTTTTCAAATATTAAAAAGAAGAGAGTGCATAAATGTGCAGGAAAGTCCTCAGTTGTGTGTGAAGTGCAAACTACTCGCGTTGAACTAACGAACCACTCCTCAGTTGGGGGGAAGCAATAGGTTTCGCTGTCGATGATAGTTCTTGGGATAAAGGAGTTGGAGTCTGTTGGAGGGCGGATGTCGCCTCAATCATCGGGGGAATAGCTTTAGCACAGGTAGGGTCGTCTTTAAAAAGTTCTTGGGAAGTGATAATTATGTCACTCAAATCCCCAAAAACGTCATCACCATCATGTCTGACCAAGCTCCCTTCATCAATTCCTCCACCAGCATTCTTCCCGGTTTGGGAAAGGGGCTCCTCTTCTTCTTCAGTTATAGGGGCAGGCGCGGGCTTTTCGGATGGCCCCGTGTCATCTCTTGGAATAGAGCACTTTACTAATGAAGTTTCTATAGAAGTTTCTCCCTGCACGCGCTCTTTAATGGAGACCGGGGCGTCAGGAGTTTTCACTGGAGAATCTAGAACTTCCGTTGGAGCTTCGCGAGGCTGAGTGAAGCAAGAAGAATGAAGAAGCCCGTATTGGTGTAAAAATTCGTCGCTTAGCAAAAACTTTATGCTCCTCTCTTCTACCGGCACGGCATTCAATCTTTCAAAAATTTGCTTATAACCGGGGTCTCTAGAGGGAGGTGGAAGTGCTGAAACAGGAAAAGAGCGAAGTTAACATTTAGCAGCTCAGATCTTGGAAAACTCAAGAGTGGAAAAATAAAGGCGGGAAATCTTACTTCCCACCCTCCAGATGGCATAAAACCCTGGAGGGCAACGAACGAAGAAGAACTGATTCAGGAATCCATGAACGCTTTCAGAAAGATCAGTGATAAGCTTGCGATTTCGAGCACTTCTTATGACTACAATAGAGGGATGATCTTTAATTTTCGTAAAAGAGAAGAGATAGCATATTTCCTCGAAGCTCGGTAATCGATCCAAAACTCTCCTGAATAGCACACATAGCCCCATCAGAATGGCATGGCCGTTGGGGTGCAGTTGGAATGGGGAAATAGACAACCGACGCAAGAACTGCTGAAGGAAGTCATTAAAAGGTGGAATTGCACCACTCGAGCACATTTGGCGATTGACAGCAATAAAACCAGAGGGGGGCCTATCTGCTGTGTCACTTGGTCCAGGCAGTAAGGCATCAGCTTCGGCAATGCCAAATTGGATGCACAGTTGATTAAACACCCGTCGGTTCAGGGTTGTGGAAGTCCTCTCCGGAGGATTATCCAATGGGTCAGCTATTGGAAAGACATCTTCAGCCTGGACCATCGGCTCTTCTTGTTGAGAAGTCATTCTACACAAGCAACTGGATATTCAAATGCGAAGGTGCACGTTTCCTAGAGGTGTGAAGTGTTGTGCAAAACTAATAAAAATAACAAGTAAAGATAACTGGAATTAAACTGGTTGACGATTGGTCGACTACGATAATTTCAGAACTTGTTAATTTAAAGCTCAAGCATAATATTAGTGCAGGCTGGTCAGTTTCAATTGACTAATTCAGTGTTGCTTTAATATTCTACTTGGAATCGATAGCACTTCGTTCACACAATTTATTTAAGTTAATTATCTGTTATTAACTAATCTGTCATTTGATGTGGGCGGTCGATGACAGTATATTCGTCCCAGTTTTCTGTGAATGTTGTATTGAACAGGTTACTAGCCTGCAAGTCAAAGTAACCTGTGAATGGGCGCAATAAAATTCAACAGTTCAAAGTTAATGCAATGGTCCAAAGTTCAAATAGAATTTACACAAGTCATAACTCATCAACGGTTCAAAAATTCTGAGTCGGCAGTGCCTTAAGTCATGAGTCGTGGAAATAAGGAGGTTATCCCCAAGTCTTATCTCGGCAACGACTCAAGGCTTAGGCCGTGGAGTATGTTAAAGAAGCTCTGGTTCAAGATAATAAGAAAATCTCCAAGTTTTATCTCGACCACGACTCAAGGGTTTTATCTCGGCCACAATTCAAGGGTTTTGTCTCAGTCGCAACTCAAGGCTCAAGTCGAGGAGCATGATGAGTCATACCATGGTTAAATCACAAGGATCACTGAATCATACGAAAATAGCCGAGTCATACCTAAAGCAGTATTCGATTATATTTGACCAACTAATCACCTAACTCCTAACCCGTCAATCTTCCAACTTTTAACCCATTAACCCAATAAAACTCTCAATCAACAACCCTTGTCTTATCACGCCACTAAATCACTTCAAGACGCAAATTATCAGATCATACAACCCTACATTCATTGATGGTTAGAATGACCGAACTTGCAAGACTCAAGGGAATAAAATGAAGAGTGCACAGGTTAACGATGATTGATAATCGGAAGGGAAGCACTTACGTAATTCTTACGTAATGTGGTAACAAAGATGATCAGAGGAGAGTCAAGTTGGAATCGCCTGTGGGAACTTAGAGGTGCGTTAATGGCGGATGCGGTTTAGAAGATCGCTGATAAGAAGTGGGAGATAGGAGGAACGAGTCAAGCATTTTATATCTGGAAGAACTGAAACTCGAATCGGCACGCCCGGGCTATGATAAGTCGAAGCACACGACTTACGACTTAAGCGTGTGCTTCGAGGGGAAAATGTTAACCCCGTTCCAGCCTACGAGTTAAAGGAGTCAACGACTTAAGGCCTGGGGCAAGCCACGACTTAAGGTGTTTAAGCGACTCAGGAAGCCTCACGACTCAGGAAGCCTCACGACTCAGGAAGCCTCACGACTCATCGAGTCACCGACTCACTAAGTTAATGACCTAAAGCTCAAAGCGACTTAAAGGGTTACGACTCAAGGGAGTTAACGGCTCACAAGACAGACCGACTCAATGCATTACCGACTCATCAAAGGAATTGCTTCAGCAACTCAACTGGTAGCGACTCAATTGGCTAACGAGTTAAGGCTCAAGGCAGCTTAGAGGAATGGAACGACTCATGAAGGTTAGCGGTTCAAGATACAGAACGACTCACTGAGTTACCGACTCAACGAAGTTCACGGCTCGTACGAGACGACTCAAGGACTGGACCGACTCATCATAAGAAACGACTCAAGAGGGTTGACGACCTAAGAAATGACTTGATGACTCATAACTCAGGATGACTCGTCAGCGACTTGAAGCCACTGAGTCGTATCCTGTTGAAACAATGCATGTCCTAGTGAGAATTGACTCGCCAACGACTCAGGACTTGGCTTAGAATCCAGCGAGAGAATGAGCTAGTGAAAAGACCAAATGCAGATAAGCCGGCCACGACTCAACTTGACTCGGCCACGGCTTAGCCTGAGTCGGTCACGACTCATGACTTAACAATTCCAGCCCAGAAATTTGCCTATAAATACATGGCCACATCCAACATTCGGGGGACTTTTGGACACTCTCTTGATACACCGTTACTCTGCTGCATTGGGAACTCCATGAACACTTAGAACTCTCGAGATTAGAAGAAAACTTCAAAGAGCTACATGAAGAAATTACACCTCTACGACATGGGTTTAAAGACTTTAATCAACGTTGAAGCTTAAGCTACTTGTCCGAAATCTCTTGTAATTTGAAGTATATTGTACTTGAGAAGAATTGTATCAGCTTGTAACAAGATTATTAATAAAAATACTTAAAAGTGGACGTAGGCTACGCTCTTGAGCCGAACCACCATAAAATTGTTGTTCTTTACTGCTTTTCTGCTACTATCTGCTTGCAGTCTGTTCCCGAGTCATCGGGTGGTGCTTTCACGACTATAACTCATACACCGGGGTGTTAGCGTTCAATTTTAGCGTTAACAATACAAATCTTCGTCTTCGTCCTCCAAAGCTAAATCTTCAAATCCTGAAACGCTCGGACTGACCCGAGCGAATTTGAATAGACAAAAACACCCGAGTCAGACTAGAATATCTTATGTGAGTTAAATAAACAGAAATAAATATGAGTACAGTAACTCAAGAGACGTTCGGGATTTACATCTCCTAAGGATCCGTTAAACTATTTACTATGTAGTATATTGCACTATTATACTAGTGTCTATTTATAAAATAAACTTACTTTTAAATAGCGTTAAGGCTTTACATTTTCCACCTTAACACGTAAAATGCCAATAGTCTATACAGTACCGTAATACCTCCTGATCGGGAGGGTACCAGAGGATACTCCATAGGTACGACACAAATAGAAACTCGTAGTAAAGGCTCGATATGGTAGGTGACACGGCACAACTAGGCAATGCCAGGGTAGATATACCAATTGCTATCCAGGCTGGTGGAAACGCGTAGCCGCAGTTACCGCCCACCTCGGACTAACTCCCCAAAATCAAAATATAGAAGTGGCCACTGAATCAATCCAAGTCAAAGTATAATATCGAAGAGGAGCGTCCGATCAGAGGAATAACCTCATTGACCTGAGAATCGCTCCTGTTTTAGCCACCTTATGCCAACTCACGGGAGTTGGGTCCACGTATTTACCTTACAGGAAACGTCGCCACCCCCTACTTCATTCTGGAATCTCCACCGCGTACACGGTTAGTCAAAGTGGTTTTCGGTATCGACAGAGAGTATGTCAGATATCCGATCCCGGTCTCTTTGCCAACCTATCGTTATTATAACACCGCGGTCATTTAAAAATAGTTTATACTTTAAAACCAGAATATAATCCATTTCAAAACCATAATATTACGATATCATTTCTTCTTTTAAAACCCAAAACAATATGATATCGTTTATCCCAAATAAAATTTTCAAAGCATAATATTTTGAAATCCATAATTTCAAACCGTAACTTTTAAAACTCAACTGGTTTGGATATTCAACGGTATATGAATTCAAAGTTTTAACTTTGCTGTCACTTTGCAAAGAAAATAAACTACATGGCTTTACGGAAATATTTCTTTATCTAAAGTTAAAAACCAAAATTTAATATCATTTCAAATTCCAAAACCATTTCTATTTCATTATATATTTATCTCAAATTTGAGTATTTATATTTCAACTAAAGTTGAATTTTATTCTTTCAAGAAATCAAATGTTCTATTAATTAGTCTTCAATATAAAATCATAAACAATAAGACTTTAATTTCTAGTAATAAAATATATATATTTTCAATTCAAATTTTTCTAGAATATTCATTTCAATTTATTTTGGGAAAAATCCAATTATAAATATCAAATCTTAAAATTTCCAACTTAACATTTAAACATAGGATATAAATTTATCAAACTCCATTTTCTAAATTTTCTTCCGTTTTACTAAGGGAATTTATACACCTTTTAATTTCAAAAATTTCAACTTCATATGTATATAAATATGGAAGAAAAATATTATGCATTATAAAATTTAAGATTATTATAAACCGTATTCCATCCAAACCATAGAAATTACATTTAAAATAGTTATATATAGACCGCGGTGCCTGTATATAGTTTTCTATCCTATGGTCAAGTGATACGGATATTTATCATTTCAATCCGCAATTTAAAAATAAAACTGCGGTTGTATATCATTTCAAACCGCAATCCCGAATGAAATGAAAAATGCATACTAACTTGCAGTTTAATGATATCAAATAAAACATCCATTCAATAACACATCCATCATCCAATCACAAACATCAAGCAATATCAATCAATAACAATATATGTTTGGTAATATACAACAGGTAATAATTGGCAGTTTTATTTCAAATTATATTTATCAACTATTAATCTAACAATTTATTTTCAGTGATAATTGACATAACAGTTAACTAACAGTTCATATGCAAACAATAATTTCTAACAGCCAATTAACACGCAATAAATCAATTAAATTAACAGTTAAATTCAAAAAAATGCAATTCAACAGATATGAATGAAATAACATGCCAAAATCTCATAAATAAATTTCTATTCATTTCTAAAATTTATTTAACAAACATAAAAGCTTCTAGTAGTTGTGAGTGGGTTAAAACACTCACCTTTTTGAATTTAAATTGGATTTAGATCCAATTTAAACCCAAAAATTCGACGGTCTCCAAATCTGTCCAAACCAGCGTCAAAAAATCTAGAATTTAATTACGATCCAAAAAAAAGAAATTTCATGTGAAACGGAGTTCGTATGTGAAAGTTATCACAATTAAACGATTTGCAATTGAAATTAAAAATAAACAAAACAAAAATAAAATACCGTGCCACATCCACTCTTCCCTCGTGAAAAACGCATATGCTTCTTCTTGATTGCTAACTTTGTTCCGTAATTTTTCTTTTATTTTGATTTACTTTAATTTTCCTCCTTATTATATGAATGTATATATTTTAAATGATTTGAAAGAAAAAGAAGATTTGAAAAAGAAGAAGTGAAAAAAAATGATTAAAATAAGAACTGAAAACGGAAGAGAAGATCTAGATTTGAAAAGAAGAAAGTTTGAAATAGAAGTAAATTTGAAGAAGAAGAAGAATATTTGAAGAGAAAGGAAAAATTAAAATGAGAGATAATAAGGAGCTTTGAGGAAAACAAGAAATAAGAAGAAGAAGAAGAAGAAGAAGAAGAGTAGCATGGAGGCTAGGGTTAGAGTTAGGAGAAACAAAATGTAGTAGAAGAATAAGATGTAGGTTATTTATAATTATGAAATGAAGTTGGAAAATGAATGGAAAGAAATAAAGTAAATATGAACAAACTTGGTTTTGAAATATAGTAAATATGAACAACCTTTTTCTAAAAGTAGCAGGTATTAAAAGAGGTAATTATTTATTAGAAAGGGAATGAATATGGAGGGACAAAATAAATGACACGTTTCGTTAGTTTGATTCTAAATTAATTAAGTGCTAGATACAGAAAAATTTGAATACATCATATATATATATTCATACTTTAACTGTGTGACAAAATTGCTAAACATACATCAAGTACGATTAATTGGTGACAATATATAGGAATAATCAACAATAAATGTGGATGCAATCACATAAGGATCTAATAGGGAAGGAGATAAAGGGTAACGACGTTGATTAATTCCACTTTCCCACTTTAGCCAATCCAATTACAAAATTTAAAATTTTATAAAATTTCTCTCCTTAGATTTTTTAAACAATTTTAATAACTAACAATAAGTTCTATGTTAATTCAATCATTAATCATTTCGCCAAGTACCAAATTAAATTACAATTATTCGCAATAAATCAAATTATAAATTTTTCATTCCAATAAGTAAAATAAATCTTGATTTTTTCTCTACCATCCTTATTAATTTCACAACTTGTTAAATTTGAAAATCATTATCGTACTTTCCAAATGTTACCTTAATTTAACACTTATGTAACGTATTATTAGATTCGTTGCAAGATTTCAAATTTCAATCTTATTTTCTTATACTCTCATTTTAAGTCAAATTAAATAAATGACTTGAACTCCATTTCAACTCATTTGATTGCAATTAACCTTTTTACAATAAATTAAATTCCAAACTATTAATAAACTTTATCTCCATTTATTCGCCTTAATTTATTTAAGGCCATCCTAAAGTAATATCTATTGCAATGATTTCAAATATCATTCCCTCATTTTTCTTAACTATTATTAATTCCAATCTTAATGGATTCAATATTATACGTTTGATAAATTTATTAAATTCACTCAATTGTTTACAAATTCCATTTTAAATTCAATAACGTGATATTTTACGTTTAATTCCATTTTATATGTAGTAAACACCATTTGTTGAATTTAATACTCAAATTATAGATAAATCTTGCTTTCTAAAGTTATATCAACAGTGGTCCAACTAAATTTGAATTAGCTTTAACTTTATTTTATGGAATTAACTATTGCAATAAATCCAAATTGATAAATAAGGCTTGATTCCTATATTAACTACTTTGGTTCCAATTAACCTTTTATGGTGAATATGAATTTCAATGTATAATTGAAATCTTTATATCCATTTGATTTCACTGTTTCATTTATATTATTAAATCCATTATAGCCAAATGCATGAAATTAACATACATAAATATTTTTAATCTCAACTTAAGTTTTACTTAACGTAATAATAAACGTTTAAATTTCTTAATTGCAATAACTCAATTTCCTTCATTCTTTTTATTCACGTAGCTAAAACTTGATTTAAAATCTTTACTATAACCCATAGTCTTATTAAAATAGGAATTTACACTACCTGTAACGTTAATTTCCATCAGTAAAGATCTTACACCCTTTGTTCCATAGATTTAGATTTCACAAATTTAGCTACTGCATTAATTCTTATTTGTGTAACATTAATGTTCATATACTTTGAATTCATTCCTAATTCACCAAATTCAATTAATTATACTTTACAAACGTGTTTCCAGTATATAGGTATTTTACACTAATTGTTATCATACCCATAATTACACGCTTATAACTAATTCCCACATTTGCATAAATTTGTTAAGTTAGAAAGTTTATTAAGGTTTATGCATTTCCAACTTGTGCTGATTTTACACAATTATTATGATTTCTCACAGAACGTTGAATTTATTAAATGACCGTTTATTATAATTTAACTCTCTTAATTGAATCAAATGCATTATATTTTCATTCTTACCATTCCTTCCCATTATAACTCATTTACGTATTTACACATCTCTATCTCAAATATTAATAACCAAACTGATTACAAACACTGTCCTTATCAATCTTCATACATTTGTTCAGATCTATACTCTTTCATATAATTAAAGTTTATGTTTCTATTAGATTTTTCTCTTCTACAGACATTAAATTTTTCTATCTACACTTATTGCATTTTTGTATAAATGAATACTACCAAAGTTAATATTTATATTAACTTTTACAAATTCAACTTTCATTCGTTTCTTATCACTAACTTTCAACAAAATGTGACCATCTACATTAACCAAATCTATTGTCATAATGTTTTATTGTTACACTAAGTTACGCAACTACTATACCAAATTTCTAAATTTATTCCTAAACCAATTAGAAATTATACTAATCTAATTTATTAAATATTATTAATTTAACGGGTCGTTACAATCTCCCCCACTCAAAACTTTTCGTCCCCGAAAAAGAAAAAGAATGGAGAAGGAAGAATAAACAGTACATCTTATTTCAAATATTAACTTATAAACAATATTTTACTGGATTAATTTCCTTTAATGAAATACACTTGTTTTATATCATTATGTCTTTTAATACTTGAATTATTAAAGTTGGAAAAATATTTTTAACAAAATTCTAAGTCCAAAATTTACGAAAATTTTTGGCAGACTCTCCTTTGTACGGAGGGACTCTGGAGAAAATATAATATCCAAATATACAAATATATTACATATATATCCAAAATAAAATATCCCACACGGGAAAATATATAAATAGCGCTTTAATCGTAATCCGAAAACGTACCTATTTGTCGGGCAATACGCTTATTATTTTGGAACCAAAAGCAGTAGCAGTTGCTTCCAACCCCTGTATTCACTTATATAATCTAAAAGTTAAATATCTATATTACAGTGAAATGTTTGGGTAGATTCAATCATTCATATCCAATCAAATGCAACAACCATACATTTTAACAAACAGCACACACCACAAACAACAATCATTCAATCAACAACCATTAGTTGTTCGGGTTCAAATTCTGAAATTGTACGGAGTGAGAAATAACTATCAAGTGCATCCGTTACTCAACAGTCTTAGATGGAACAGAGATAGATTATTGTTCCTCCAACAACTCCAAAATTCCTTACCCAACAACCATACATCAACCAAACAATTCAAATCAACACCAAAATAGCTTATTATATATTTATTTCATAATTCAGTGGTTTGATTTTCTTTCCTTCATTTATGGAGGAATTTCTTTATTTCTTACAAGTTTTATTTTCCAATTATCACAAAATTCATTATACTTGTATTCCTTTATTACTTAAGTTTATAGAATAAATTCTCATTAATAACAACAAAATTTTTGAATATCTTCATTTCCTTACTCTTCACTTGTAAGATTTCCCTTAAATTCTTAATCTGCTAACATTCATTCTTATAAGTGGAAGTTTTTATTTATTCATCAACTATTAATTGTAGTCATTTCAATTTTTCCTACTTTCCATTATATTGGAATAGGGGAGACTTAAGACATCTTAAACTAATAATCCTACAATCAATTCTTATTTAGAATTTCATTTTATTTGCTTTAAGTTCATCTCACCTATTAATAATTCCTAACTTATTTTCAGCAAAATTTCAATTATAACTTAAGTTTATACCATTGAATTCTTATTATAACAGTAATTTATTGAATACTTCATTTTTCCTAAATTCCTACTTGTAAAATATTCAATTCCAGTTTCTCATTTAACACTTCAACTTTTATATTTGGGTAAGTTATTTATGTTAAGGAAATTGCAATTGAACTTATACAAGTTTAATCTCCATTCTTTTAATTAAATTTAATGTTTATCCATATTACCCTTTGTCTCATATGTATGCAAATTCCTCTTTATAGCTTTGCAATTATTCTTTTATTTCAATTAGAGGTTTCAATTCATTTATTACTTAACTTTTATTTCACTAACAAATTTTAAACAATTAATTAACGGAAAAATTTAGAATTAAATACCGGGTTAAATTTCAATTTATTTCAAAATAATAGATAATTAATTTCTTGCAACTTTTATATCTCTAATTATCTTTAAATAATTAAAATTTCAAATAAATTCAAAACAAATCTGTAGTAGAATTTACTACAGTGGCCTTTCCCCTTCGAAACTCGAAAATGAAAGTCGATGATGCGGCCGTCATCACCGAATTTATTTTCCAGCGACAGAGAGGAAAGTACAGAATTTAATTTTTCCCAAAATCTTCTTTAAAACAATTCTTCCAAATTATACGAAATATTTATATAAGAAAATACTTATAAACTGAATCATTTTTTCATAAATCCTTTTGAAACAGATTTGGAAAAATCCCGGACTTAAGTTCTAAAATCTCCAATTTGACTTATTAAAATTTCAACTTAGCTTCAATTATTATAGATATTTTTATTTTCTAACACCCAATCTATAGCAACCAAATATATATACATCTTTTATAAAATATTTTTATATATAGAAAATATAATAGGCAAAATTATTTCATTCACCTATATTAAAACAAATATTATGTCGGTTTGTCCTATTAAGTGTTTAGAAATCCCTATTGATGACATAGCGTCCCATGCATCAACCAGAATTTATAAATACAAAACGGAACAGATTAACACAATATTAAAATATTTTTATAACACTAACAAATACGCTCTCTCATATATATATATACACTCAGCGACTCCCATAGGGTATTACTACCCTATTAACAAAGAGTCAAACCCCACAAAGCCAAGGTTTATCGCTAAACCAAAGCTCTGATACCAGATGTAACATCCCGCCTTTTCGCACGATTTAAACAGACACACGTGCCGATTCAAACCATACGGAAGGGCGGATTGTTATGGGGTAAATAAGAAAACAGAGAAGAAATAAAAACAAAATAGAATCACACTGCGGAAGGATAAAATATAATAATAAAATATACAGTTTATATAACTGTTTACAAAACATTTGCTTCTTTATATAATAATTATCAGAGTTCACATACCAAAATATCAAATGCAGCGGAACAGTATGTAGTGCACTAATATAAATAATAATAATACAAATCTTCGTCTTCGTCCTCCAAAGCTAAATCTTCAAATCCTGAAACGCTCGGACTAACCCGAGCGAATTTGAATAGACAAAAACACCCGAGTCAGACTAGAATATCTTATGTGAGTTAAATAAACAGAAATAAATATGAGTACAGTAACTCAAGAGATGTTCGGGATTTACATCTCCTAAGGATCCGTTAAACTATTTACTATGTAGTATATTGCGCTATTATAATAGTGTCTATTTATAAAATAAACTTACTTTTAAATAGCGTTAAGGCTTTACATTTTCCACCTTAACACGTAAAATGCCAATAGTCTATACAGTACCGTAATACCTCCTGATCGGGAGGCTACCAGAGGATACTCCATAGGTACGACACAAATAGAAACTCGTAGTAAAGGCTCGATATGGTAGGTGACACGGCACAACTAGGCAATGCCAGGGCAGATATACCAATTGCTATCCAGGCTGGTGGAAACGCGTAGCCGCAGTTACCGCCCACCTCGGACTAACTCCCCAAAATCAAAATATAGAAGTGGCCACTGAATCAATCCAAGTCAAAGTATAATATCGAAGAGGAGCGTCCGATCAGAGGAATGACCTCATTGGCCTGAGAATCGCTCCTGTTTTAGCCACCTTATGCCAACTCACGGGAGTTGGGTCCACGTATTTACCTTACAGGAAACGTCGCCACCACCTACTTCATTCTGGAATCTCCACCGCGTACATGGTTAGTCAAAGTGGTTTTCGGTATCGACAGAGAGTATGTCAGATATCCGATCCCGGTCTCTTTGCCAACCCATCGTTATTATAACACCGCGGTCATTTAAAAATAGTTTATACTTTAAAACCAGAATATAATCCATTTCAAAACCATAATATTACGATATCATTTCTTCTTTTAAAACCCAAAACAATATGATATCGTTTATCCCAAATAAAATTTTCAAAGCATAATATTTTGAAATCCATAATTTCAAACCGTAACTTTTAAAACTCAACTGGTTTGGATATTCAACAGTATATGAATTCAAAGGTTTAACTTTGCTGTCACTTTGCAAAGAAAATAAACTACATGGCTTTACGGAAATATTTCTTTATCTAAAGTTAAAAACCAAAATTTAATATCATTTCAAATTCCAAAACCATTTCTATTTCTTTATATATTTATCTCAAATTTGAGTATTTATATTTCAACTAAAGTTGAATTTTATTCTTTCAAGAAATCAAATGTTCTATTAATTAGTCTTCAATATAAAATCATAAACAATAAGACTTTAATTTCTAGTAATAAAATATATATATTTTCAATTCAAATTTTTCTAGAATATTCATTTCAATTTATTTTGGGAAAAATCCAATTATAAATATCAAATCTTAAAATTTCCAACTTAACATTTAAACATAGGATATAAATTTATCAAACTCCATTTTCTAAATTTTCTTCCGTTTTACTAAGGGAATTTATACACCTTTTAATTTCAAAAATTTCAACTTCATATGTATATAAATATGGAAGAAAAATATTATACATTATAAAATTTAAGATTATTATAAACCGTATTCCATCCAAACCATAGAAATTACATTTAAAATAGTTATATATAGACCGCGGTGCCTGTATATAGTTTTCTATCCTATGGTCAAGTGATACGGATATTTATCATTTCAATCCGCAATTTAAAAATAAAACTGCGGTTGTATATCATTTCAAACCGCAATCCCGAATGAAATGAAAAATGCATACTAACTTGCAGTTTAATGATATCAAATAAAACATCCATTCAATAACACATCCATCATCCAATCACAAACATCAAGCAATATCAATCAATAACAATATATGTTTGGTAATATACAACAGGTAATAATTGGCAGTTTTATTTCAAATTATATTTATCAACTATTAATCTAACAATTTATTTTCAGTGATAATTGACATAACAGTTAACTAACAGTTCATATGCAAACAATAATTTCTAACAGCCAATTAACACGCAATAAATCAATTAAATTAACAGTTAAATTCAAAAAAATGCAATTCAACAGATATGAATGAAATAACATGCCAAAAGCTCATAAATAAATTTCTATTCATTTCTAAAATTTATTTAACAAACATAAAAGCTTCTAGTAGTTGTGAGTGGGTTAAAACACTCACCTTTTTGAATTTAAATTGGATTTAGATCCAATTTAAACCCAAAAATTCGACGGTCTCCAAATCTGTCCAAACCAGCGTCAAAAAATGTGGAATTTAATTACGATCCAAAAAAAAGAAATTTCGTGTGAAACGGAGTTCGTATGTGAAAGTTATCACAATTAAACGATTTGCAATTGAAATTAAAAATAAACAAAACAAAAATAAAATACCGTGCCACATCCACTCTTCCCTCGTGAAAAACGCATATGTTTCTTCTTGATTGCTAACTTTGTTCCGTAATTTTTCTTTTATTTCGATTTACTTTAATTTTCCTCCTTATTATATGAATGTATGTATTTTAAAAGGTTTGAAAGAAAAAGAAGATTTGAAAAAGAAGAATTGAAAAAAAATGATTAAAATAAGAACTGAAAACGGAAGAGAAGATCTAGATTTGAAAAGAAGAAAGTTTGAAATAGAAGTAAATTTGAAGAAGAAGAAGAATATTTGAAGAGAAAGGAAAAATTAAAATGAGAGATAATAAGGAGCTTTGAGGAAAACAAGAAAAAAGAAGAAGAAGAAGAAGAAGAAGAAGAGTAGCATGGAGGCTAGGGTTAGAGTTAGGAGAAACAAAATGTAGTAGAAGAATAAGATGTAGGTTATTTATAATTATGAAATGAAGTTGGAAAATGAATGGAAAGAAATAAAGTAAATATGAACAAACTTGGTTTTGAAATATAGTAAATATGAACAACCTTTTTTTAAAAGTAGCAGGTATTAAAAGAGGTAATTATTTATTAGAAAGGGAATGAATATGGAGGGACAAAATAAATGACACGTTTCGTTAGTTTGATTCTAAATTAATTAAGTGCTAGATACAGAAAAATTTGAATACATCATATATATATATTCATACTTTAACTGTGTGACAAAATTGCTAAACATACATCAAGTACGATTAATTGGTGACAATATATAGGAATAATCAACAATAAATGTGGATGCAATCACATAAGGATCTAATAGGGAAGGAGATAAAGGGTAACGACGTTGATTAATTCCACTTTCCCACTTTAGCCAATCCAATTACAAAATTTAAAATTTTATAAAATTTCTCTCCTTTGATTTTTTAAACAATTTTAATAACTAACAACAAGTTCTATGTTAATTCAATCATTAATCATTTCGCCAATTACCAAATTAAATTACAATTATTCGCAATAAATCAAATTATAAATTTTTCATTCCAATAAATAAAATAAATCTTGATTTTTTCTCTACCATCCTTATTAATTTCACAACTTGTTAAATTTGAAAATCATTATCGTACTTTCCAAATGTTACCTTAATTTAACACTTATGTAACGTATTATTAGATTCGTTGCAAGATTTCAAATTTCAATCTTATTTTCTTATACTCTCATTTTAAGTCAAATTAAATAAATGACTTGAACTCCATTTCAACTCATTTGATTGCAATTAACCTTTTTACCATAAATTAAATTCCAAACTATTAATAAACTTTATCTCCATTTATTCGCCTTAATTTATTTAAGGCCATCCTAAATTAATATCTATTGCAATGATTTCAAATATCATTCCCTCATTTTTCTTAACTATTATTAATTCCAATCTTAATGAATTCAATATTATACGTTTGATAAATTTATTAAATTCACTCAATTGTTTACAAATTCCATTTTAAATTCAATAACGTGATATTTTACGTTTAATTCCATTTTATATGTAGTAAACACCATTTGTTGAATTTAATACTCAAATTATAGATAAATCTTGCTTTCTAAAGTTATATCAACAATGGTCCAACTAAATTTGAATTGGCTTTAACTTTATTTTATGGAATTAACTATTGCAATAAATCCAAATTGATAAATAAGGCTTGATTCCTATATTAACTACTTTGGTTCCAATTAACCTTTTATGGTGAATATGAATTTCAAGGTATAATTGAAATCTTTATATCCATTTGATTTCACTGTTTCATTTATATTATTAAATCCATTATAGCCAAATGCATGAAATTAACATACATAAATATTTTTAATCTCAACTTAAGTTTTACTTAACGTAATAATAAACGTTTAAATTTCTTAATTGTAATAACTCAATTTCCTTCATTCTTTTTATTCACGTAGCTAAAACTTGATTTAAAATCTTTACTATAACCCATAGTCTTATTAAAATAGGAATTTACATTACCTGTAACGTTAATTTCCATCAGTAAAGATCTTACACCCTTTGTTCCATAGATTTAGATTTCACAAATTTAGCTACTGCATTAATTCTTATTTGTGTAACATTAATGTTCATATACTTTGAATTCATTCCTAATTCACCAAATTCAATTAATTATACTTTACAAACGTGTTTCCAGTATATAGGTATTTTACACTAATTGTTATCATACCCATAATTACACGCTTATAACTAATTCCCACATTTGCATAAATTTGTTAAGTTAGAAAGTTTATTAAGGTTTATGCATTTCCAACTTATGCTGATTTTACACAATTATTATGATTTCTCACAAAACGTTGAATTTATTAAATGACCATTTATTATAATTTAACTCCCTTAATTGAATCAAATGCATTATATTTTCATTCTTACCATTCCTTCCCATTATAACTCATTTACGTATTTACACATCTCTATCTCAAATATTAATAACCAAACTGATTACAAACACTGTCCTTATCAATCTTCATACATTTTTTCAGATCTATACTCTTTCATATAATTAAAGTTTATGTTTCTATTAGATTTTTCTCTTCTACAGACATTAAATTTTTCTATCTACACTTATTGCATTTTTGTATAAATGAATACTACCAAAGTTAATATTTATATTAACTTTTACAAATTCAACTTTCATTCGTTTCTTATCACTAACTTTCAACAAAATGTGACCATCTACATTAACCAAATCTATTGTCATAATGTTTTATTGTTACACTAAGTTACGCAACTACTATACCAAATTTCTACATTTATTCCTAAACAAATTAGAAATTATACTAATCTAATTTATTAAATATTATTAATTTAACGGGTCGTTACAACATTACCCTCGCTGTCTCTTTCCATCGGCTTCTCAAGCACGCTACTACGACCTCCTCCCCAAACTGATCGCGACCCACTGCCATCATTTTTTTCGAACGTGCGATCGGACAAAGCCGCCCCCAGGTGAACCACTGCCAACCACCGCATAAAAATCAACTCGCGCATGCACCAGCAATAGCTAAATCATCGACCTCGCGCTCCTCAACTGTAACGACCCGTAAATTTTAATGGTTTTATAACGTAATTAACAGAATTTTTGTGAATTTTTTTAAATAATTGAATTTAGAAATAAAAATTTGATATTTGGAATACGTCTATTTTAACATAGCAACTGGAAAAAATTTATTGGAAAATATGGAATTTTATTTTATTGTGTAATTTTATTTAAAGTTTAAATCAGTTAATACTTGATAATAATAAAATATTTTTCAAATCTGAATATTTTTTACATAATAAAAATGTTTAACATCTTCTGAATGAGATGTCATATTTCGTTTCACCAAATTTGGATTGTTCTTGCTATGTTTATCTTATTTTCTACGTTTTAGCAGCATTTCGGTACCGAATTTCTAATTTTTGATAGGATGGTCATATCACTAATATCTGTGTACCATTTTGTTCGTCTCATCATGCTGATCTTCGTAGTATATTCATTAGTGTCTTTTGGAACTCTGTACGCGACAGAATCTGCAAATAAGGGTAACCGTATCGGTACCTGTTTTAAAACTTTTAGGTTTCCTTTGTCCCTTCAGTTTTCACCGTATTAAAAACATATAGCTATTTACTTTTATAATTCCTTGCTGTTGCCTATTGTCATTCCATAACTTCAATTTATTATTTGTTGATCCATTCAATTTGGGATCTGTTCATTTATTCACTGTTCATGCTTTTTATAAAGTTGTATACATTTTTCTAAAACTTTTATATTATCTCAAAGCTTGCTTTCCTTCTTGTTTGCAACCCTCATGTTCATCCTTTGTTTTTCCAATTGCCAAAACCTTTTTCGTCACTTCTGACATTTTTCTCTTTCTTCCCTTTCGCTATTGAGAAAAATTTATAATATATGTAATATATTTCATTTATAAATGTTATTGAGCTATGTTCATATCTTGGATCACCGAGACAACCCCTGTGCCTTCCTTGCTTGACCACCACGCCTCCACCCTAAACCCACATCGGCCTTCATCTTACATGGCTGAGCACCACCCAAGTTCCGAAACCCTCTGGCAACGACAGTGTAGCCCTACCACATCCCCATTAACCGTAGATCGAACATCATCCCTCCCTATGCCATGTTCATCCTCTGGCCGCCCAAGATTCCAACGAAATAACCCACTCCTCTCATCGTTGAACCTCGAGCCCACTTCACTGACATCTACATGCATGCAAATCTTTCTCTATATTGTGAAGGTGCATGTATATGTGTATATACAGATATATATGGCTGCGTATATTTTTATATGATAGTTTTGAAGGAAGTTATTTGTTACTAATATTGATTTTGTATTATATCTATATGAAAATAATATAAGGTTTACAAAGATCTGTTTTGAACCCATATAACAGGGTAATGTTTATATTAATTTTATTATAAACATTGATTTAAAAATTTATATATAAGTTGTACATTTTGGTTTAAAATATATAGTATAGGTATAAGTCTATATCTCAGCACTGTATAGCCTATATTTATAGGTATGTCAGCCATATATAGATGTGTATATAGGCTAAGTGTGTGTGTTAATCTGTATATATAGTAGTGTTAATATTTTGAAAGGTATGTATATGTAATATAGTTGTTTATGTAATACGTAGAAAAAAAATTGTAAGTTTTATAAACTGTATATGATACTGTTATGCATGTTAGCTTACATTAGTATTATTTGTTACCTATTTGTATAATTTATATTATATCTGTTTGGTTTTCAAACATAGTATGGGAGTTTGTTTAAATTTTAATATGTTTTAGGTAGTAATGATTTGAATATATATGTGTATATATATATATATATATATATATATATATATATATATATATATTATATGTTTGAATTAAATATTAATTTGAAATTATACGTGTTAAATTGATTTTAGAAATTATATATATAGCATAAATTTTGTTTTATCGAGCTCTAGCCCATCTTAACTTACCATCTCAATATCGATTTGTCACAGCGGTTCTCTAGCCTTGTCGCTTATCAATTTACATATCCGCCAGTTGCTTCCCATTCTCACCGTTCTCTAGCCTCGAAAGGTAAGCAATCACTCACGTTTAACATTCTTATATTTTAAATTTGATTTCATTTGAAACGACAATTGAAATATGCTGTTGTGTTATTTAATTGTTATATACGATATGCTATTATCTGTAATTGCTCACCTGTGATATATGACATCATATCATGTTGTTTATATTTTATTTTATTTATCACTGATGATATATGGCTGTTGTATATATGTTACATTATTATCATATATTTTCTCACTATGCAAGTTCCCTATTAGTATAGAATTCCCTATGGGTTGCAATGATACATACCCGAACGATCTTGTAGAATAGGAGAAAATCGTTATGCGTTGAAATGATAAACCCAAAAGATTTTCATTGACTTTGAATTTAGGATTGCAGGTTGAAATGATATATACCCATAGAGATTTAAATTACGGATTGAAATGATAAATATCCGTATCACTTGATAATAGGATAGAAAATTTTATACGGACACCATTGGTCTATATTTTGAAAAATGATTTCCAAAGTTTTGAAACGGAATATATGGTTTTAATAAATGTTGATTTTAAAATAATATATATATATATATGTTATTTTTATATATATATATAAAATCTAGATTCTTAAAATAATATGTTTTGGAAATTTTAATTTATAAGTTAGTTTTGAAAAATATAAATTTTAAGATTTTCTTATAGTTTTATTTTTTTAAATATATAAAATAATATTTAGTAAAAAATACAATTAATGAGAAGATTAATTTAATAAAATTTAATTTAATTAGTATATAATATGTTTTAAAATATTTAAAAAAATTATAGTAATATTTTAAAATAGATTTATAACTTTAATAATAAAGGTTGGGAAGATAAATTAATGTTGAATTAGAATTTAAATTAATTAATAATTTAATTTAAGAAAGAATTGATTTAAAGTTATTAGTTTTGAGATTTTGAAAAGATATGGTTATAAATTGATTTATAACTTGATTTGATAAAAAGTGATTAAATGAATATTCTCAACTTTAAATAAAAATGGAGATTGAATATATAATATTTATTTAAATTTATAAGTTGGGAATTTAATAAGTTGTTATTGAAAAGATTAAATGAATACTTTCCAATTTGAATAAATTCAAAGTTAAATGTTGAAATATAAATGAAATTTATATTGTATATGTTAGAATATTTAAACTAGAAAATTTGAACTTTAAATTGAAAATTTTAAACTGGAATCGATTCAAATTGAATTTTTGGAATTTAAGATGATTTGACTCGATTTGCAAAATTGGAGGAAACTATATTTTTTATATAAAGCATTTTAATATATAAACTATTTTAGTATATAAACTATTTTAATATATAAACTATTTTAATTTTAATTATTTAATATATATACTATTTCAATATCTAAACTAATTTCAAAAGTGTTATGATTTCAAAGTGTTATAATTTTTGAAAGTGTTACGATTTTGGAAATGAATATTATTTGAAGTGAATAAAGATATCAAATTGATATGGTTTTGAAATGAATATGATATTCTGATATGATGTATAAACTATTTTGGAATGAAATGACCACGATGTGAAATAAGCGTTTGGTTGTTAAAGGGACCGGGATCAGATATTGTCATACTCTATGCCAATACCGAAAATCAATTTAACAACTGTGCACATGGTGGAGATTCTAGAATGAAGTAGGATGGTTTGGTGATGATTCTATATGGTATTTATGTAGTCCTGACTCCTGTGAGTCAGCTTGATGCAGCTAAAACAGGTGCCACATTGGGCCAAGTGAGGTACTTATGAGCTATCTTATTTTGGACCGGAATTGATCAACACCCAGCTAAAGAAAAATGAGATGTTCATTTTGGGAATGTGGGAGAATTTCCATGAGAGGTTGACTGCCCATGTTAAGGGTTCGTTTGTAGGCTTGGTAGACATGGCGTTAAAGTATGTAGTCTTGGACAAGAAGAAGCGTACCCCAGCAGCAACAAATGATAATGTCGGTAGCAACAATTCAAACAAATGGAAGTTCAGCCCGAATTGGAGTAAGCAAGGTAACATAAAAGGAAATCTAGGAGGGAATTAGCGAAACAAGTTTAAGGATACCACTTGTTATCTCTGCAAGGAAAAGGGTCATATTGCCAAATTTTGTAAAGACTCTGAAACTTCCAAGTAGCTAGCAGGACCTATCTCTAAAATGGTCCAAAAGACATTATGCTACAACTGTCACTAGCTTGGACATATGATAAAGGACTGCCCATTCATGAAGAAGGGGCAGCAGGCTAAAGTGTATGTGGTTAAAGACGAGCCATCAACCTTAGGAGATGTAAAGGGAAAGGGCATTCATGAAGGTACTTGTTACAACTAAATATAGTTTCGTCCATGTTGAAACCCTATTGAATAGATGGAAAAGAAGAAAAAGAGAGAAAAGCGCCAGCAAGATCTTTCGAAGGAGTCGAAGGGATGCAACAACCAAAGACTAGAAGTGTCAAAAGCTTACATAAAGGTCAAAGGTGTTGAAAGCACGCTTTCGCTTCAATTAACTCCTTTCGAAGAAGGTTCTTTCGCTTGCATGATGATATTTCGAATGAGTCAACGAAACAGCTTTCGAAGACAATGCATAAACATCCTTCATATGCACGCCAAACCTTTCGTGTTCAAAGTTTCCACCTTTACTCAAATCAGTCAGAAGCACACCTTGGTCAAATAACCCTTTTAGAAGAAAATTCAAGCCTTTTGAACTATTCAAAGCCTTTGATATCCAGGGAAGTTTCTGCATCAAGTCGCAAGCATATGTTTGGAAGCTACAAATAACATCGAAACCATTACCATTTAACACCTTCGAAGCCCCAGGAAATAACCCATCGATAGAGTCGAAAGCTCTTACAAAGCAATATAAAGAAGAGAAGGTGCAACCACCCCTTTCGATGAAGACAAAGGCATTCAAGCCCTTTTGAAAGCATTGAAAAGGGGGAGCATAAGTACCAATGGAGTCGGAAGGAATCTAAAGCCACCTTTCGATGAGGTCGAAAGCACTGGGTTGAAAGCTTCCAAATTACATCTATAAATATGACCCAAGGGGTCTGGTTTAAGGGATCCGATCTCATTAACTCAAGCCAATTTAACCATAATTTTCAAGTTCAAACCTAAGTCACTTAGGATTCCAGCTTTCGACAAGGTCGAAACCATTCAGAACAAATCATACCCTAGAACCTTAAAGCCACCCTTTAGGCCTACGCAGTCGCTTCGAAAGGGCTATTTCGAAGGGATAACCAGACTACTCTATTCAGCTCAAAAGACCAAAAACAAGAGAAATTAAGCCTTTCGACTTCTTCAAAAGGTAAAATAAAGGGAAGTGTTAGAATAAGGATTGATTCGAAAGATAATCTAAGGGAGGCATTCACATCCTTTTACACTCCAATAAATCAAAAGTGACAAAAATGGGATTAACTTTTTCCATTAAATCTACTTTTGGGTGTTGACAAGTTTTCTTGTTAACATTTTAGCGCTAGAACGAGGGCTCGAACCTCTGTCTCTATTGAACACCCAACAACACATCCCTCTAACCAAACTATTTCCAAGTTCTTCCACTCAACGTCTTACTTCATCATGGCCAGCAGAATCAAAAGATCCAAGCAAGGATCCCCAGAACCATACGTAATTGGATTCTCCCAAGAGACAGCTAATGTTAGGAATCGTTAAGTAGAACAACTATTAAGGACGAAGGCTTTAAGAATCAGAAGGGAAAAGAATGTCGAAGCCTATGATCCAGTTAAATGGAGTTTAATCCCATTCCCCATTGGTCCCACCCTAAAAAGAAAAAGGGAAGCGACAATTTATTTAACCAAATGAGAAAGATAATTCAGCACTATACCAAAGGCACAATCTTTGAAGAAGGAATAATGGCATATTACAATGCCTTTGCACATAAATGGGTTCAAGACACAAGTGGGACAATACCTACATCAGAACCCCAAAGTGTTTTAAATAGAAAACCTGTTATCAAAAGGTAGACTCTAGGGCCATGTAATAAAAGATTTGGAAGCCATCCAAAGAAACAAGTTTCAAGTCAAGACTTTCAAAAGAGTGCAACCTAATGACATCTATAGAGAATGTCTACTTGCTAACTAAGGATGAGCTTAATTATTGGCCATCATAGAAAAAGAAACCGAAATATGAAAGAAATTTAAGGGAATCCTACTATCATTTCCATATGATGAATGGACATAAGACTAACTACTGCAGAGCCTTAGAAGGGATAATAACCAGCTTTGTCTATCAAGGCAAAATCAACGAATTTGTAAAAAGATCATAAAAAAGTCAATAAACTATTACTTTTCTAAGAAAGACCTACATGATTAGGAGTGAAATGCTCCTTTCATTTGGACATTACCTTAAACGGTCAAAGCCTTTGTGCGCGTCAAGTTGGCCAGGGCAGAGCACCTCCTGGAGCGATGTGACGACGGCCCATGCCACCCGCACCAAAACAAGGAAATAATGCGCTGAAATGCGTGCCAGGCAGTCATGGACGGTAGTCAGGGTAAAATAAAATCGCAGAATCTATCGTACAACTCACAGCGCATGGATAAAATATAATAGAGAAATATAATATAGTGAAGCTCCATAGAACAGAACATCATCATATAAGCATCATAGAAGTCTTATATAAACATCTCAAGAAATCCATACATCAAAGCCTCACTACATAGCACTCAGAATCTATACAAACAGCGGAACACCCAGTACATATAAGAAATAATATGCATAGCCTCCTGCTCGTCTTCGTCATCTTCAGCGTCAATCACAAAGATCAGCACCTGTCACCTGCTACCTAGTCTGCCCATCCCAACATGGATGAACATCCCAAGGTAATAAGAGGAGACATAAAACCTTGAGTCAGACAAAGTCTTAGTGAGCAGTAAATTAACTATCAAACATACCAAAAGAGCATAAGGGATAAAAGGAATAGGAACCAAACCATCCCACTCCACCTCATTCTACAGTGATAGCCCCCCAGACACACACTAAGGAGAAGTAAGCATAACATAACAGATAATTAAGGTAAAGCAATAATCACTCGAGTCAAGGTCGATGTTTTTCGAATACAAACCCCCAAGGCCTAAACCAAGATCAGATAAGCACCCAGAAAACACCGCTCTTGAGACCGAATGAAGATACAACCAAACATCCAAACATCCATGACTCTGGCTATCACTGTTATCATTGCCTTGATTTCGCCGTTAGTTGAATGACCACCTGTCAAGGGCTAATGGTGACCCCGGTTTTAGACATAACTCCGCACGTCATCGTGACCCGTGCCTAAGCCGAAAACATCAGCCCAGAGTACTAGCACGTCATCGTGACCCGCGCTTGGAACGTCATCGTGACCCGTTCCAACGCACCCTTGCTTTAAGTATGCTAGAACCTTCAACAACGATGAGATCTTAGCCTCCTAGCCATCCTCCTTGACGACTATTTCCATACTAGCTCAAGCGCCTCTCAAGCTAACCATAATCCACACCAACCCGGACCGCATCACCGAGTTATAACTTCGCACGTCATCGTGACCCGTGCTTGGAACGTCATCATGACCCGTTCCATCTCAACATATGCCCTGCCTCATCACATCATAGCAAAGTCCATTTCCATATCATGCTTTGCCTTTTCGCATCATGGCAAGGTCCTATCTCAATATCATGCTTTGCCTTCTCGCATCATGGCAAAGTCCCACATCCTCGAATCCATCCTTATGAGCTTCCACATCCGCTTCATATGCTACGGGCAGCTTTCACCATTCAAGAGCCTTTCCGCTTAGCTTTTGAATCATCTTCAACCATCTTGTTCCAAATCAACCACTAGCTAACTTGAAACAATCAAATCGATCATACATTCAAACAATCAATCACATATCCAAACATTCAAGAATTAAAATAAGATCTAATAAGTAATATCGATTATAATGGCAATTTTGTAAATAAATGAGCATAAATCTAACTTGCATAAATAATAGGTTTTTAGCATAGATCTATCAAATATAAAACATGGGTTTTGTCTCTACAACTTGATAAATAAACTTGCATAAGTAAACATCTTCATAATTGATGGATCTACATGCAGACTTAAGGAAAATGCGAGAAATCACTATCTTAAACACATAAACAAGCCACCGATCCAATGTACTCCTTTGGGTCCGCGTGAGAGATAACTACCACTCACCAAAACACCTAAACACCTCAAAATCTATCAACTACAGATCTGGACAGCGAAGATCAAGGCTTGATCCGGCAATATCTCGCCTCAATCGATGAAATCTAGCTTCGTTGGATGAAGATCTTCAACTTTGGCACTTGAATCTTCGATCTCAATCTTCGATCTTGGATGGATGCTAGAACTTGATTGGAATGGAGAAAAGAAGATGAAGAAATGTTGTAGTCGAGTTCCCAAAATGGCAGCACTTCGTCGCTTCAAAAACCGGTGCCAAAAAGTGAGCCAAACCCTTCTATTTATAGGCTGAAATCCCTATGAGTCGGCCGCCCTTAAGTCGTCGCCGACCTAACCATGAGTCGTCTACGACTCACGACCTAAGCCGTCATACGACCCACCGACCTAACACTAAGCCACTCACGCGACTTAACCTAGGTACGACTCAACACAGGCAGCGCCCCGACCTAACGACCTAACAGATACACGATACAAAAGCCTCCGACCTAACTTAGGTCGCTGCCGACTTAACTAGTATACCGACCCAACTACACAACACACACACAGGGTCACACGACCTAGTT
The DNA here is from genome assembly GCA_030765085.1 of Allium cepa. Lineage (NCBI taxonomy): Eukaryota > Viridiplantae > Streptophyta > Magnoliopsida > Asparagales > Amaryllidaceae > Allium > Allium cepa. Next base: position 904,648,203 of record CM060938.1, on the reverse strand, counting down.
CCCTGCCGACCTAAACCCAGAACACATGCCGACTCACGACTCAACGGTTCATAACATACACGACCCAACGACTTAACTGGGTTACGACCTATCCCAATACCGAGTCAACGATCTAACTATGGTACGACTTACGACTCATCTAGCCTGCCGACCTATCTTCCCTAGCAACCTAACTTAGGTCGTTACCCCTATAGGTCGTTCACGACCTATCTCCTAACTCATAACTCGCTAACACGGCCAACCTATAGGTCGCTACCTCTATGAGTCGGTTACCTTATGAGTCGCCCACTACCTTAACTCGGTCCAAACTTTAACCTATTAACTCGGTCACGACTCATCTCCTTAACCCGCTAACCCGTAAATAGTAGCCTACTTAGGTCGTCTAAATCACTAGGTCGCTCATACCTAAAGGCCGCTAAATCCTATAGGTCGCCACTAAACTTAGGTCGCGTACTACCTTCCTTGGTCAATACTTAGGTCGGTCACTCTCTTAGGTCGCTCCAGCGACCTAACCCACTTCACGACCTATGCCTTAGGTCGTCTAAACCCCTAAGCCGTAGCACACTAACTCGTCCAAAACTATAGGTCGCTCTACTCTACCTATCTCTCACACGACCTAAAGTTATCCTCCCTTACGACTTAGGCTAGGGACAACACAAACAACACTAACGACCTGCAAATTCTACGATTAAGCGACACGTAAAATACGGGTCGTTACATTCTCTCCCCCTTAGGAATTTCGCCCCCGAAATTCCAAGCAATCAACAGCAATCAAAATTATTTCGCATGCCTTCCATCCATAACAACCAACAAACCATGCATTCAATTCTAGCCTAGCATGCAGAATTCTAAGATTATATCAAGATGCAAATTCATGAGATGTCACGACACCTTAGGGCCATACCTCGAAGAGTTCAGGATGAGCTGCCTTCATCCTCTCTTCCTCTTCCCATGTACAGTCGTCAACATCATCACTCCATTGTATCTTGAGCAACGTAATCGTCTTCCTCCTAAGCTGTTTCGTATCGATTGCAACAATATGAAGTGGCTTACGAGGTCTTCTAACAACTGGATCAACCTCCAAGTCTTCACAGTTATCAGCAGAAACCACAGTACTTGGGTCATGCACATACTTCCGTAGATAAGATACATGAAAAACATTGTGCACACCCGACATCTTTTCCGGTAACTCCAATCTATAAGCGAGCTTTCCGATTTGCTCGATAATCGGGAATGGTCCAAAAAATCTCGGAGTCAACTTTCCTTTCTTCCCGAATCTAATAACATTCTTTAATGGAGAAATCTTTACAAAAACCATATCACCCTCGTCGAATTCCAAATCTTTACGACGATTATCGACATAACTTTTCTGACGATCTTGGGCTGCCTTCATTCGTTGCCGAATGATCTCTATACAATCCGAAGTCTGTCGAATCATCTCTGGCCCAAGTATCAGCTTTTCTCCAGTTTCCAACGAACACGTCGGAGAGTTACACGGTCTTCCATATAATGCTTCATATGGTGCCATACCAATACTCGACTGATAACTGTTATTATATGCAAATTCCACCAAATGAAGGTGATCTTCACATGATCCTCCGAAGTCCAAAACACATGCTCTAAGAAGATCTTCCAAAACTCGGTTGACTCTCTCAGTCTGACCACCTGTTTGAGGGTGATAAGCTGTACTCAAACATAACTCGGTTCCCAAAACTTCCTGGAAGCTCTTCCAAAATCCACTAGTGAACAATGGGTCTCGATCGCTCACTATACTCTTCGGAACACCATTGAATCGAACTATCCATTTCACATACAACTCAGCCAACTTCGATGCAGTCCTAGTTGATCGAACAGGAATGAATCTTGCACTTTTAGTCAAACGATCTACAATGACCCAAATCCCTTCATTCCCTGCCCTGGTTCTAGGTAGACCATCGACAAAATCCATCGACACTTGCTCCCACTTCCATGTAGGAACCTCTAATGGCTGAAGTAATCCACTAGGCTTCTTCTGCTCAGCTTTCACCAACTGGCAGTTCATACACTTGGAAATAAAATTTCCAACATCCTTTTTCATGCCTTCCCAGTAATTGGTTCTCTTCATATCCCGATACATCTTATTTCCACCTGGATGAATCGTCAACTTCGAGTGATGACTTTCCCTCAGAACTTCATCCCTCAATCCATCTATATCGGGAACAACTAGTCGTCCTTGCTTTCGAAGCCAACCCTCTCGATCGACCTCGAATCCCTTATCCTTCTCCGGGTCCAATCCGGAATCTAAATCTCGGATAATCTTGACAAGTTTATCATCTCTTTTTTGGCTCTCGCCAATCCTTTCCACAAGAGTAGGTCTTATTGATAAGTTTGCCAACATCTCAGGTTCCAACTCACATCTAGGCCTGAAATCAAATCCAGCCAAATACTCAAGACTCTTCCATTCCGAAAACATGGCTCCCAATCCTGCATGTCTTTGACTTAACGCATCTGCCACTGCGTTACCTTTTCCCGGAGTATAGGCTATACCAAAATCATATGACGCTAGGAACTCTAGCCACCGTTGCTGTCGAAGATTCAAATCCTTTTGGGAGAACAGATACTTCAACGACTTATGATCCGTAAACAACTCGAATCGAACTCCCAATAGATAATGTCTCCACATCTTCAAAGCAAACACAATCGCCGCTAACTCCAAATCATGAGTTGGATAATTCTTTTCATGCGGCTTCAGTTGTCGACTAGCATACGCAACAACTTTATCCTTCTGCATTAGCACTGCTCCAAGTCCAGTACCAAATGCATCGGTGTAAACCACCATCTCATCATTCCCACTTGGAATAGTCAAAACAGGAGCACTCGTCAGCCGCTCTTTCAGGATTACGAAAGCTTTCTCACACTTATCATCCCAACTGAACACTTGGTTCTTTTTCGTCAATCCTGTTAACGGTGCAGCTATCTTGGAAAAGTCTTTGATAAACCGTCGATAATATCCTGCTAATCCAAGAAAACTTCTCACATCAGATGCATTCTTAGGTCTAACCCAATCCTGGATTGCTGCCACCTTAGCGGGATCAACCGCTATTCCATTTCCAAAGATAACATGGCCTAAGAACCTCACTTCACTCTTCCAGAAGTGACACTTCGAAAACTTAGCCTTCAGCTGATGTTTCCGCAAGATTTCCAAAACAATCCTTAAGTGCGTCTTGTGTTCCTCCTTGGTTCTGGAATAAACCAAAATATCATCCACGAACACAAGCACGAACTTATTCAACTGATCTCTGAATACTCTATTCATAAGATCCACAAAATATGCTGGTGCATTAGTCAATCCAAACGGCATTACCAGCCACTCATAAAACCCGGATGGTGTCCTAAAAGCAGTCTTCGTCACACTATCCTTCGCCACTCTCAACTGGTGAAATCCCGTTGCCAAATCCATCTGAGAAAACACCTTAGCCTCGTGAAGCTGATCAAACAAGTCATCTATTCTCGGCAATGGATACTTGTTCTTCCTAGTCAACTTATTCAGCTCACGATAATCCACACACAACCTCAACGATCCATCCGCTTTGGTTGCGAACACAACTGGTGCACCCCATTCGGACACGCTACGCCGAATAAATCCTTTCCGCAAAAGGTCATCAACTTGCACCTTTAACTCTAGCTGCTCCCTAGGCGCCATCCGCCTAAGAGGCATCACAACAGGTCTGGCTCCCTCAACTAGATCGATACGAAACTCGATCTCCCTATGCGGCGGCAACCCTTTGACTTCGTCAAAGACATCCTCAAATCCATTCACAATAGGCACCGATGACAGTCCATCCCGTGGAACAACCAGCAAATACATGAAGCTCATGAAGACGCCTTCTTCATGCTTACATCGTATCATAACCTTTCGCCCTTCCACATTCCCGACTGTCACCTCCAGCCTCTCACAATCAATCCTTGCCGCATACTTCCTAAGCCAGTCCATACCCAAAATAATTCCGAACCCTGCAAAGTTCAGAACAAAGCAATCTCAAACAAACGAGCAATCATGACTCGACACAACTAGACCACGGCATATCATACACAAACAGGACGAACCCCCGACTGGATTAGTCACAACCAATGGCCTATCAACAATATCCGGTTTCAAACCTAACCGGCCTACCAAATCATCACACACAAAAGAATGCGACGCTCCAGTATCAAACAACACTCTAACTGGAACACCACAAATAGAAAGAGTACCTTGAACCACCACACTCTTCCCCTTCTCTTCAGCAGTAGGAGCTTTTGAAGACGACGGCACAGCTCCCAAAGCATAAGCTTGCACAATCTGTCTGTCCTTCCTTGGCTCTAGACAGTCCTTCCTGAAATGCCCTAGCTTATCACAGTTATGGCATTTCGCCGGCGCCTTTGGATTCTTACAATCCTTGGAGAGATGGCCCTTCTTCTGGCAATTATAGAAAATCACTTCGCCCTTCGGCTTCTTCTGGCCATCCTTACCCCTCTGTTGCTGCTGCTTCCTCTTCTTATTTCCACCCTGCTGTGGTTTAGATCCTTCCTTGGTTACAGCAACAACAGAACTTTCCCTAGGAAACAAACTCTCATGCCTAAGAGCTTTCTCCACAAGCTTCTCAAACGGATCGTCCAAGTGATCCACCAACTGCCTCCCAAGATAAGCATCCAAACCGGTCACAAACTTCTCGTTCTTCTGGTAAGGAGAATCAATATACGATCTGGCATACTTGGACAAAGCTTCGAACTCAGAAGTATACTCAAGAACTGGTCTCCCACCTTGCTTGAGCTCCACAAACCTTTTGAACAAAACAGACTTCTGAGCAGTAGAGATGAACTTAGCTTCAAATCTAACTTGGAATTGTTCCCAAGTTATTTCTTCTTCTGGTGTATCTATGGTGATAGAATTCCACCAATCCGCAGCTCTCCCTTGAAGCTGTCTCGATGCAAGCTTTCTCTTGGTTGCATCCTCAATCCCTAAGTCACCAAAGATTCTTCGGCAAGCATCAATCCATCTCTGCACCTCAATAGTCGACTCCGTCCCCAAGAAAGCTTTTCCTCCAAGAGAAGTATAGTCCTTGCAAAGCTTAGCAAAATCCACCGGTCTTGGAGCTTGAACTTGAACTCCAACATCCACTGAATGTCCTGAAGCTGGTACCCTTCTCATGATCGAAGTCATCATAGCTTCGAACATCATAGCATAGTCAACAGCTTCCCTAGCAGCACGGCTTTCCCTCGTAGCTTGTCTCTCACTTCGACTCATCCTTAATATCTGTAAAAAAAGAATGATCAGAACACCTTAAGAAACAACTTCATAAGGAGTTCAAATCCTTCTAAACTACTATATTATATATAGTAATCATCCATCAAAATACAATTACGTCTCTCATACGTAATTACGTCAGCGAGCGTTGGCTAAAATCGATTAACCAAAGCTCTGATACCAAATGTGACGACCGCCCATGACTCCCGCACCAAAACAAGGAAATAATGCGCTGAAATGCGTGCCAGGCAGTCATGGACGATAGTCAGGGTAAAATAAAATCGCAGAATCTATCGTACAACTCACAACGCATGGATAAAATATAATAGAGAAATATAATATAGTGAAGCTCCATAGAACAGAACATCATCATATAAGCATCATAGAAGTCTTATACAAACATCTCAAGAAATCCATACATCAAAGCCTCACTACATAGCACTCAGAATCTATACAAACAGCGGAACACCCAGTACATATAAGAAATAATATGCATAGCCTCCTGCTCGTCTTCGTCATCTTCAGCGTCAATCACAAAGATCAACACCTGTCACCTGCTACCTAGTCTGCCCATCCCAACATGGATGAACAGCCCAAGGTAATAAGAGGAGACATAAAACCTTGAGTCAGACAAAGTCTTAGTGAGCAGTAAATTAACTATCAAACATACCAAAAGAGCATAAGGGATAAAAGTAATAGGAACCAAACCATCCCACTCCACCTCATTCTACAGTGATAGCCCCCCAGACACACACTAAGGAGAAGTAAGCATAACATAACAGATAATTAAGGTAAAGCAATAATCACTCGAGTCAAGGTCGATGTTTTTCGAATACAAACCCCCAAGGCCTAAACCAAGATCAGATAAGCACCCAGAAAACACCGCTCTTGAGACCGAATGAAGATACAACCAAACATCCAAACATCCATGACTCTGGCTATCACTGTTATCATTGCCTTGATTTCGCCGTTAGTTGAATGACCACCTGTCAAGGGCTAATGGTGACCCCGGTTTTAGACATAACTCCGCACGTCATCGTGACCCGTGCCTAAGCCGAAAACATCAGCCCAGAGTACTAGCACGTCATCGTGACCCGCGCTTGGAACGTCATCGTGACCCGTTCCAACGTACCCTTGCTTTGAGTATGCTAGAACCTTCAACAACGATGAGATCTTAGCCTCCTAGCCATCCTCCTTGACGACTATTTCCATACTAGCTCAAGCGCCTCTCAAGCTAACCATTATCCACACCAACCCGGACCACATCATCGAGTTATAACTTCGCACGTCATCGTGACCCGTGCTTGGAACGTCATCATGACCCGTTCCATCTCAACATATGCCCTGCCTCATTACATCATAGCAAAGTCCATTTCCATATCATGCTTTGCCTTTCGCATCATGGCAAGGTCCTATCTCAATATCATGCTTTGCCTTCTCGCATCATGGCAAAGTCCCACATCCTCGAATCCATCCTTATGAGCTTCCACATCCGCTTCATATGCCACGGGCAGCTTTCACCATTCAAGAGCCTTTCCGCTTAGCTTTTGAATCATCTTCAACCATCTTGTTCCAAATCAACCACTAGCTAACTTGAAACAATCAAATCGATCATACATTCAAACAATCAATCACATATCCAAACATTCAAGCATTCAAACAAGATCTAATAAGCAATATCGATTATAATGGCAATTTCGTAAATAAATGAGCATAAGTCTAACTTGCATTAATCATAGGTTTTTAGCATAGATCTATCAAATATAAAACATGGGTTTTGTCTCTACAACTTGATAAATAAACTTGCATAAGTAAACATCTTCATAATCGTTGGATCTACATGCAGACTTAAGGAAAATGCGAGAAATCACTATCTTAAACACATAAACAAGCCACCGATCCAATATACTCCTTTGGGTCCGCGTGAGAGATAACTACCACTCACCAAAACACCTAAACACCTCAAAATCTATCAACTACAGATCTGGACAGCGAAGATCAAGGCTTGATCCGGCAATATCTCGCCTCAATCGATGAAATCTAGCTTCGTTGGATGAAGATCTTCAACTTTGGCACTTGAATCTTCGATCTCAATCTTCGATCTTGGATGGATGCTAGCACTTGATTGGAATGGAGAAAAGAAGATGAAGAAATGTTGTAGTCGAGTTCCCAAAATAGCAGCACTTCGTCGCTTCAAAAACCGGTGCCAAAAAGTGAGCCAAACCCTTCTATTTATAGGCTGAAATCCCTATCAGTCGGCCGCCCTTAAGTCGTCGCCGACCTAACCATGAGTCGTCTACGACTCACGACCTAAGCCGTCATACGACCCACCGACCTAACACTAAGCCACTCATGCGACTTAACCTAGGTACGACTCAACACAGGCAGCGCCCCGACCTAACGACCTAACAGATACACGATACAAAAGCCTCCGACCTAACTTAGGTCGCTGCCGGCTTAACTAGTATACCGACCCAACTACACAACACACACACAGGGTCACACGACCAAGTTCCCTGCCGACCTAAACCCAAAACACATGCCGACTCGCGACTCAACGGCTCATAACATACACGACCCAACGACTTAACTGGGTTACGACCTATCCCAATACCGAGTCAACGATCTAACTATGGTACGACTTACGACTAATCTAGCCTGCCGACCTATCTTCCCTAGCAACCTAACTTAGGTCGTTACCCCATAGGTCATTCACGACCTATCTCCTAACTCATAACTCGCTAACACGGCCAACCTATAGGTCGCTACCTCTATGAGTCGGTTACCTTATGAGTCGCCCACTACCTTAACTCGGTCCAAACTTTAACCTGTTAACTCGGTCACGACTCATCTCCTTAACCCGCTAACCCGTAAGTCGTAGCCTACTTAGGTCGTCCAAATCACTAGGTCGCTCATACCTAAAGGCCGCTAAATCCTATAGGTCGCCACTAAACTTAGGTCGCGTACTACCTTCCTTGGTCAATACTTAGGTCGGTCACTCTCTTAGGTCGCTCCAGCGACCTAACCCACTTCACGACCTATGCCTTAGGTCGTCCAAACCCCTAAGCCGTAGCACACTAACTCGTCCGAAACTATAGGTCGCTCTACTCGACCTATCTCTCACACGACCTAAAGTTATCCTCTCATACGACTTAGGCTAGGGACAACACAAACAACACTAACGACCTGCAAATTCTACGATTAATCGACACGTAAAATACGGGTCGTTACAAGCGAGGAGTGTAAGCCTATAACCTTGCCACGCTATGGCCAGGTTAAAGCATTGACAAGCCCTTGGCTACAACTCTGGTCAGATTAAGGCACCTCCTAGAGGGAGGAGTGTAAACCTTTATCCACGCCACGCTATGGCCAGTTAAAGCATTGACAAGCCCCTGTTCGCGACATGCTATAGCCAAGGCAAGGTGCCTCTTGGACGGAGGAGTATGGGCCATTATCCACACCACACAATGGCCAAGTTAAAGCGTCGACAAGCGCTTGATCGTGCCTTTGGTCAGGTTAGGGTGTCTCCTAGTGAGAGGCTGGGTTATTCCTTGGTTCCAACATTTAAGAATGAGCTAATCAAGATCACCAAACAACGGACTAAGACGTCCAAGCCCAAGAAGAGGCTCATCAAAAAACAGACTAAGATGTCCAAGCTTTGGAGAGGATCACCAAACGATGGACCAAGATGCCCAAGCCCAATAAGAGGCTCATCGAATATCGGACTATGATATCCAAGCCCAAGAAGTGGCGTATCAAATAAAGGACTAGGATGTCCAGGCTGGAGAAGCAGGCAATCAAACAACAACTTCTTATAAGGCCTAAGAGGTCTGCACATATCAAAGAAAACATAATCTAAGGAGTAGAGAGAGGCTCTACTGATACCTGAATCTGCGGTTTGAGTTTATTATTCTTATATATTATCCGTTAATGCCTAAATATGGGTTTCGGTTCATTCATTGTTGAAGTATGAGACTTCATTCATTAATACCCAAATCTGGGTTACAAATCTTTCAATTACTCATACCTGAATCCGAGTTTTGAGAATATTACTTAATTTCGCTCATTAATGCCCTAATCTGGGCCTAAGGTTTCTATTATGGATTTCTTGTTATCCACAACTAATGCCCAAATCTAAATCAAAGACTTCTATCAAAAGGATCATTATTATGGATTTTCGGTTATCATCCACAAATACATCTGAGTTTCAAGTCTATTAACTTCTAAGTATCATCCAATAATACCCGAATCTGGGTTTTGGGCTTCTAAACTTACAAATTTTATTAATACCCGAATATAAGTCAATGGATTTCTACTACAAATTTTTAGATAATACTTTCTGAACTTCCATTACCCAATCATTATTAACCCTTTATTGGTTTTCTTTGGAGGATAGTTTTCTAATACATTTAAACTCCTGGTTGAGGATAAAGATTTTCTTCCAACAGAATTCAAATATTCCAGCAATATGGTTAAAGTTAAATTCTTAATGATTTCTCATCGTGATCAAAGATGGGTTTCAAGATATTTAGTCAAATAAAATTACTGTTCATTTAGTACCATATGATTGACATAATGATTTGTTAATCTACGCGAATGTTATAGATAGACTTTTATATTTTGCTAAAGATAGAAAATAATGTTTTCTTCATACTTTTCAGGGAAATCACAACAGTAAAGGAGAATGAAAGGCCCAGCAAATAAAGACATTGTGGTATAAGCTATCAAACGTATGTTTCAGAGATAACCTTATAGGAAAGGATCACAAACTAGGTATTTTTACAAAATTTACATGATTTACATAATTTATGAAATTATTTACAAGTGTGTTGAACAAATATATACATTTCATAAATTTGAATCTTTCATAAATCTTGGGCAGCCTTGTTCAGGTTCTCAGCGATTAAAGGATCTACAATATGACGGATAGCGATACAAAGGACTTCTTTAAGTTTTTTCTCTTTCTTCCTTATCATGTCCGCATCCTCAATCGCATCGATATTAATTTTCAAAGCACGATTTAAAGCTCTATTTGCGCCTTTAAGGGTCTTATTTTCCTTTTCAATTCAACGACAACTTCAAAAGGAGATAGTTATAGTATTTGATTTTTCAAATTCTAGCAGCATATTCGTTTATGCGCTATGAGTATTTAACTTTCTACTATTCGTCAAAATATTTCATCATTTCGAATTTAACTTTCCTGCATCACTCGCCCACTACATTCTCATTTAAGCCTGAGGGAGGATTTGTGTAGTGAGAAAATCATTAAGCAACAAGTGAAGTAGATCTTGTAGATTTAGTAATAGATAGAGTAGCATGAGGAATTGGAAAATCAATACTCGGAATATTATTCCCCATAATAAATTCCAATGACTTGCTCTAAGCTTGACTATCCTTCAATTTCATGTCCAAATCACTTGTCTGTTGAAAAAGTTTTGACATTTTGCGATTGAAGTCAATTGAAAAATTCGACTTAACTTGACGCTTCAAAGTGGAAATCGTTTCATTTTTGCTATTGACATCAGCTTCTAAACTGGCAATCCGGTCCTTAGGATTTCTAACAATTGTTTTCTGGAGTAAGAATCTTTTATGCCATCATGAAGCTTCGGTATTACCATGAAAATAAGCAAGTAACGTATCCTTAAGAAGTTTTCTCTTTTAATGTTCTGCTAAAAGCATGTCCTGAAGATTAATAAAGCAAGATGCAGAGTCTAATGAGAGTGGAGCTGCGGATAACTGCAATTCCTATTTAAATAAAAAGGAAAAATAATCAAGTCAAAACAATAATGATCAATCTCTTTATTATCGCATTAAAAGATTACAATTCAAGTAATAATGAAACTAAAAGATACAATAGACATTTGTTTTATATCTAAAGATGGGAAATAGGATCTCTAAATTTACTCAATGAATTAGCAAAAATAATAACTGAGGAGTCAAAGAGAATATTAACGCCTTCTGGAGTAATAACCGGTGAACATATGCAATAATCTCGTTCCCTAGCTGGAGGGCTGTCACGACCTCGAATTAGTTGAGTATGGAATGTCCGGATCTCCTTAAGTAGCTTTTCTCTCTCATCACCAAGGAAATCGAAGCAGAGAAGAGGATGTTCTACATAAAGTTTTTGTAAATCTCTAAGAAAACAATTTATTGCTAATTTTAGTGATTTTAAAATTGACGCCTTTTCGAGGTAAAATCTTCTCAATTTAACATATTGGCTTAAGTAATCTTTAGACATAAGATTGCCTGAGGAACATTCTCTCTATAATAACATAATAGAATACAACTAAGTATAGAGAGAAAATTAAAACGAACATAAATAAATCATTATTATTCAATAATTACAATTCTCGTTAGGTTCATACAAAATTGATTTTGTAAAGAATTATGGAATAAATTTGTCCTTATAAAACTTGAATTTTTAGGAGGAAGGTCTTGGGTTATTGATCTAACTCGAGACAAGTTCCAACATGCTTCGAGATGCAGGTCAGATCTGAATTCATCCAAGTATCTTTTGTGTAAACGTCTAAGTCAACCCCACTAAAATCACCTAGATATGAGAAGTCAACGGTCGGGTGTCTACAATAGGCATTGTATAAGAATTTAACTAAAATGTTTCCCTCCTCGATCATCATCCAGAAAAGGGTAATCAATTCTCAATTTTCCTTCAAAAGAGCGTCGTATCGAAGGCATGATCTACACAACCATGGGGCATCTTCTTGATGCTTAAAGGATGCTAATACTGCCGCACTTCTATTGAGTCTATGATATTTATCAGAAAGAATGTTTTGCTCCTTCAATTGTTTGTCTTACTCCTTATGTAAACTATTTATCTCCGCTTGTTTTCTTTCAAGCTTGGTTTTATAGGGGTGGACAGATTTTTTCCTTATTTAAATAAATGATTTATGCTATTATTATCGTTAAAGTGAAGATGTTTAAATAGAGAATCTCATACCTGAGATACCGAGACTGATGCTTGGGAAACCTGCCCTTTTTCTTTTGGCACTTCCATATCAATAAAAGCAGGCTCTTCTTGAGGGTAGGGAGGTATATGAGAATTAGGCGGGATTGCTTCATGAGGAAACGAGTCATTTTCAGAGGTCTTTGTATTATCATCTCCGTCTTTTTCAAAAGCTTCAGTTTGGCCACCTTCGTTGCCACCTAATCCTTGTCTGCCGTTGATGTTATCATCCCCATCATCATTGCTATCGTCGTCATTATCACTCCCCTTCTCTTTGATGGCCACATCTTTGTCATCTTCATATTGAAGTCAGATTCGACTTTGAAAGAAAGAACTTCAAAGATTTTAGAGGCATCCATCTCCTCCCTTTCGGTGCCCTCAATTCCTTGCTTCATCTGTTCGATCTTTCCATAAGCCTATCGACAAGAGAAGGATCAAGCTAGGGAAAGCTTAATTCAAGGCACTTGTAAATGTTATCGGTATAGGTGAGCACTAAGGCATTCTCGAAAGAGTTCATCATAATATCTTCAAGAGAAGTGTCAAGAAATTGCGACTCTCACCGTTTTGCATCAGAGATGACGTTAACTGCCAATTTCGAAGAGGCTTTGTTCTTTTTAAACTTTTCCTTTAGAAAGGTTTGTTTTTCCACCATTTGGATCTTTTCCTCGTCGGATTCTTTTAAGGTCATTTTCATTGCCAAATTTTCTTCATGGAGGAGTTGGCGAGCTATCCTTTCTTTTGAGATAATGGATTCCGACTGAGTGGGAGAAGCTCTCAATCACTCTAGTTCGGTCAAAGCTTCGTCTTTGTCTTTGGATGGAGAAGAGACTTGATTCTTTAAGCTAGAAATTTCCTCCTGAAGCTTAGAGGTTTCGGTAGAAGATCTGGACACATTTACATGCAAAGATAACCAGCTCTAGGAAATCTGAAAGATGATGTACGACATAAGTCAAAAAATTTAAACAAGAATAGTAACAATAAAGTCAAATGAAGAGGAACTTACCAAGAGTAGTTGTTCTATTAAAGCATGTTAATGACCCACCAAGTAAGTAATGGAGGAAGGCTGGTGCGTGGAGGCAAAAGATGAAGAACGCAGAATAGATCGGACTATCTTTTCAAAATCATCTGAGGATATAGGAGATGGTGACCTAGAAGCAATGAGATTTTAAGAAGGGGTCATAGTCTCTAAAGATTTTGCATTTTCTCAATCGCACTAGGAGAGGCAGAAACAATGATGAGAGAAAGTGGGTCAACCACGGTGGGAGTCTTTTTAGAATGTTTAGGAAGAATTTGAATGGATGGACTCTCCAAAGCTTTATCAATATTTAAAGACTCCTCCTCTCATCGTGGAGAATCAGGAACTTCAACTATTTTTGCTATCTTTAGAGGCGGCTCCACCACCATCGATTAAACAAATTTCCTCTTAACGACCATCTTTGTTTTAGTCAGAGCCTAAGAAAAGGATGGTGCATGAGAAGTCGAAGAGGGAGGAGCAGAACCATTAATGAGATTTTCCACCTGAAGAGCGGCTTAAGAGAATTCAAATATATTATAAGTCAGTGGAATAATTTGAAAAAACAACACAGCAATAGATAACAAGTGCAGCATTTACAACTTACAAGAGTGGTCAGGATATATAGTTGACATTGGGGAGAAATTTGTAGGATATCCCAAAGAAAGGAAGCGTACGCTTCGGGACATGTGTTGGATCAAAGGAGGTTGGTCGAGAATCCGTTGACCGATTAGGAAGAGAGAGTACTTTTGCGAATTTATGAGATTCAACAGCGTTAACATATTCCCAATTTTGCTTGAAGCTGCAATTAAGGACTCCACTGTTCTCTTATCCTCCTTGTTTATCCTTTAGCAATAGCACTTGACAAAAAGTATAGATCAGCAAAGAAAAGTAATTTTATGGAAGGAAAATAATGAAATCTAAGCTTACATGGAGTTGAGAAGGTCCCGCTAATGTGGGGGAAGCATAAAAAAAAAAGGAGTCAATTCTTCCAGTCTTGAACTTGTTCACTCCTTCAGATATCAGTTTCTTAGGATGAATTGCCCAGAAGATTTGGTCATTTAGGTTGCTCTTCTTAACAAACCGGATAAGGTGATTCAGAACTTCAGCATTTAAGGAGGAGATGCCGGACTTTTGTGCATTCAACTCCAAAGATAAGAGATAAGTGTACACGTTGGGAGATAGCTGAATCGAAGCAATTCCAAGATAGGCTAAGAATTTAGACAAGAATCCAGAAAAGGAAGAAATCCTCCGTGCCAGATGTGGATTGCAATGTAAGCAAAGAACCCTTCAGGTGGGCTGTTGATGGTGTCATTTTCAACAGGTGGATTGCTTCCACTCCTATAATCCCAAAGTCATAAAGGATTGCATCCACTTACCTTGAGTGGAAATCAGGGAACGCTTGGAGATAGCATCAACTTTCTTGGGAGAGCTCATGATTCTGCCAAGTGGAAACGTTCCGGTTAGAAATTATAGTTTGTTGTGAAAGTTACATTCTTTCAAGGATCACTGAAAACTTATTACAACAATTTGAACATCAAACAAAGCATGAGACTACATATTCTTGAAATAATGTTAAAGTTAAAAAATAAGTTTTACAATGAAGCAAGAGACTGCATATTCTTGAAAGAATTTAAAGTTAAAAAATGAGTTTTACTGAGCTTTTGACCGAGTCAAAAGGGAAATAGAAATTAACACTTAACAAACTCCCCTTCAACAATGTTGAAAGCTCAAGCACAAAAATTCACCATGCTTTTGACAGATTCGAATGGAAGGAAATAAATATATATCCAACTAACCCTTTTCAACAATGTTGGAGGCTCAATAGAAACTTTGATTATTAGAATAGTTAAAGCCTACACAACAAATTGGAACAAAGTATGCACTAACCATATTAAGTAAACAAGAGAAAAGACCTTTCGACACCGTCGAAACCTATAATCTTTGTTTTACCATAGGAACTTGAATGCTATCAAAACCTTGTATGTTAACTTAGTCGAAAGGTGTCAAGTTCGAATCATGTTGACAAGAAAATATAAACTTGGGAGGTTTCGACGGTGTTCAGAAAAAGGGAATAATTAGGTCCCAATTAGTTATAAGGGGTTTCAACAAAAATGAAAATTGGTATGTGGTTTCGAAGGCATAACAATAATAAAATTTAAATCAACGTACTAGGTTTCCCCTAAGTTGAGTACACTAGGTTTCATCTAAGTCGAAGCATTTTGTATGCAACTTATACAAAGTATCTTTTCTTTAATCCCCTTTGTAAAAATATGTATTTTAACTTAAACAAACTGGGAATAAGCATGTTCTAAAGGTGTTGAAACCTATGTAACAAAATTTTTGCTTTCAAAAGAGTGAATTATAATAACCAACTTCTATGAAAGGTGTCCGAATTCGCTAAAGAATTGCTTTTGAAAAGGTTGATTGCATACTAACTTTACTATATAACCTTTCGACGAGGACTGTCAAATGAAGCGCCATATTACCTTTCGACCCCATCGAAAGAGACTAATAAAGAAAAATGAAATTTACCATCTTAGTCCCTTTTGAAATGTAAATTTGTGGCGCCAATTTTCAATTCGTAGAATTCAAAACTTCTCGGTGAAGCAAGCGAGAAACTCCTTCTTGCCCAAACACCATTTTAATCCAGAAATTGAAAAAACAACAACAAAAACAGTAAAATTGAACTTGGAAGGGTTAAAATAAAGTTAAGCGAGAAAGGTGAATGGAATTGAACAATGATGTTGAATAAAATAACCATTTCAACTAAATAAAAACTTAAGCAGTTTCAGGTGAATTAAAGCGATGATTCAAAATACAAACCATAAAATTTTGGGAGATTGAAATTTACTATAAAATAAGAAGAAAGGAAAACTCAAAAAAGTGGAGCAATCAAAAATTTTCCTCGGATTTGAAATTTTGATTATTTGAAAAGTTTGAATGAGAGTTTGAGAATTTTAATTTTTCTTCAAGAAAAATTTGGTTTCAGATAAATGACAGAGAAGAAGATGTGAACTCCGCTTATAAGAAAAGTCAGAAGGAAAAGCAGGCCGCCCAATCAAATTTAAATGAACGGCCCAGATTCACGTTGGAATATGAAAAGGCAGAAAACATTGAAGGTTTCAAGAATATTTACTTCAGAAGTGAAAGGCATCGATTCATGGGGTGGGGGGGGGGGGCAAATGTTACTAGCAATTATCCTTTCGACCATGTTGAAACCCTATTGAATAGAATGAAAAGAAGAAAAAGGGAGAAAAGCACCAGCAAGACCTTTCAAAGGAGTCAAAGGGACGTAACAGCCAAAGACTAGAAGAGTCAAAAGCTTATGAAAAGGTTGAAGGGGTCGAAAGCATGCTTTCGCTTCAGTTAACACCTTTCGAAGCAGGTGCTTTCGTTTGCATGAAGACCTTTCGAATTAGGTAAAGAAACGGCTTTTGAAGCCAATACATAACCACCCTTCATATGCATGCCAAACCATTTGAGCCCAAAGGTACCACCTTCACTCCAATCACTCAGAAGCACACCTTGGTCGAAACAACCCTTTCGGAAGCAATTTCAAGCCTTTCGAACCGATCGAAACCTTTGATATCCAGGAAAGGTTCCGCATCAAGTCACAGGAACATGTTTGGAAGCTACAAACAATGTCAAAACCATCACTATTTTAACACCTTTGAAGCCCTTGGAAACAACCCATCGACAGAGTCGAATGCTCATATACAGCAACATAAAGAAGAGAAGGTGCAACCTTCCCTTTCGATAAGGACAAAGGCCTTTGAGCCCATATGAAAGCATTGCAAAGGGGGAGCACACACGCTAAAGGATTCAAATGGCATCTAAAGTCACCTTTTGACCAAGTCGAAAGCACCGGGTCGAAAGGTGCCAACCCGCATATATAAATAAGACCCAAGGGGTCTGGTTTAAGGGATCTGATCTCATTCATTCTAGACTTGTACTTTCTTAATTCTACAAAATTGTAAACCCTAATTTGTAAATCAAAATAGGGATAATTGTCTAATAAAGACTTTGTTGAGTTTCTAAAGGAAAGACTTCAACACTCTTGTTTACTTAGTTGTTTCGAAGGCTTTTATAATTTCTAACATTGTTTTCAAGGTATGGCCCCCATCAAAAGGTATCTTCAGACCTGGTCGAAATCCCTGAAATTTCAAGTAATCCCGGTCATTTACTCTAGGCCTCTTTTCACTAGACTCCTACTTTCTAAAGGATTGAAACCTTAACTCAAGCCAGTTTTACCTTTAATTTTAAGTTCAAACCCAAGTCACTTAGGATTCCAGCTTTCGACAAGGTCAAACCACTTAGAACAATTTATACCCAAGAACCTTAGAGCCACCCTTTATGCCTCCGCAACCGCTTTGAATGGGCTATTTTTAAGGGATAACCAGACACTTTATTCAACTTGAAAGACCAAAAACAAGATAACTTAAGCCTTTCGACTGATTCGTAAGGTCAAATAAAGTGAAGTGTCACAATAAGAATTGATTTGGAAGATATTCAAAGGTGGGCATTCACATCCTTATACACTCCAATAATCAAAAGTGACCAAAAAGAAGATTAACCATTTCCATTAAATCAACTTTTGGGTATTGACAAGTTTTCTTGTTAATAGTACTCTATTAATTAATGGTATTTTTGTTCAAGCTTTGTTTGATACTGGTGCCTCCCACAATTTTATCTCTTTAGAAGCCGTAAATAAATTTCATTTTATCCCAAAAAGAAAAACCTATTTAGGTGTCTAATCCTAATGTAGGTATAACTCATTTGAACCTAATGTCTGAAGAAGTGCCAATTTTTTATCATTCCCATCATTTTACTTGTGATCTATATATCTTAGATTTTAAGGGATTTGACCTCATTCTTTGTGTGGACTGGTTATCAATATATCCGGCTATCTTAGACTATAGAGAAAGAACAGTAACGTTAGTAACCAAATTTGAAAATATTTCTAAAGTACATTGTAAGGACCGTGGTATTCATATGTGTAGTTTGCTATATACTTTGGAAGCATCTCAAGAAGGGTGAGGATCCATAGAGGTTGTTAAGAACTTTCCTGATGTGTTTGAAAAAGTTATGAATTTAGCCCCACATAGGGAGATAGAATTCCACATTGATCCAGTTCCTGGTGCAAGACCCATAGTCCAACCTAATAGAAGAATGGCTCCTAGGGAAAGAGAGGAGTTAGTAAAGCAAACCCAGGACTTGTTGGAGAAGGGATTGGTTAGACCTATTCAGTCGAGCTGGGGATCGGCAATGGTCTTCGCGGCTAAGTCAGATGGATCTTCAAGATTGTGTGTGGACTATGGAGTGTTGAATAAGTTGATCAGTAGAAATAATTATCCCTTGCCCCGTATCGATGACCTATTTGACGAACTTCATGGAGCTACTGCATTTTCCCAAATGGATCTAGCTACTTGATTTCACCAATTAAGGTTTGCCAACGATAGTGTGCCCTTAAATGCATTTAGGGGCCTAGAGTTTTTTTTTGAATGGTTGGTTATGCCATTTGGGCTGACCAATGCACGTGTATATTTCATGGATCTTATGAATCGTGTTTTCCGAGAGGTTCTTAATAAGTTCGTGCTTGTTTTTATCGATGACATTTTAATTTACTCCAAATTAAAAACGGAAGATAGATATCACTTGGAAGTAGTTTTAGAAACCCTAAGGAGGCTTGTTTTGGAAGCAAAGTTTTCTAGTGCCATTTTTGGCAATCAGAGGTAAGATTTTTAGGGCATATTGTATAAGGAGATGGTATCTCAATGGACCCCATAAAGGTGGAAGCAGTACAGAAATGGAAGCGACCTCATACTCCTATTAAACTTCGTAGTTTCTTAGGATTGGCCGGTTAATATAGAAGATTCTTTCAAAATTATTCTAAAATCTCCTCACACTTGACAAAGTTGACTAAGAAAGGTGAAAAGTTTGAATGGACTCGAAAATGTGAGGAAGCATTTAGAGAACCGAAGAAGAGACTGACCAGTTCTCCAGTTCTTGCTATTCCTGATGGAAATAGTGGGGTTATGGTGTTTACCGATGCATCTGGAATTGGATTGGGAGCTATTCTGATGTAGAATGGAAGAGTGATTGCGCATGCTTGCAAGTAATTGTAGCCATATGAAAAGAACCATGCTATGCATGACTTAGAGTTATTAGCAGTGGTGTTCGCATTGAAAAAATAGAGGCATTATTTCCTAGAAAAAATTCTTTCCTTTCTTCTTGCTCTCTTTCTTTCTTCTTTCTATAGATATTCTAGTAAGTAGGATTTTCTTCTTCTTCAATTAGAGGAAACGTTCAAGCTCTACACTCACCATAAGTCCTTGAAGCATTTTTCACCCAAAAAGATCTAAATCTCAAATAGCAAAGATGGTTAGATTTCTTGGTGGCATACAACTTGGACATTCTTTATACGTCGGGAAAACATAATGTAGTCACGGATGACTTAAGCAAGAATGCAGTTTTGTCTCTTTTGGAAGTTACCTCGTCTCTTCAACTAAGGATAATAGAGAACTAAAGGAAGGATAGTGCTATGAAGAAGTTAATTCGAGGATTCAAGGAAGGTCGATGTATAGATTTTGAGATGGACCACCAAGGTGTTTTAAGAATCAAGGGAAGATTGTGCATTATAGAGATAGACGGACTGGGACGGGAAGGGTTGTTGGAATGGCACAAATCTAGATTGAGTATTCACCCTGGAGTCCATAAGATGTATAAGGACATGAGGAGAGTTTTTTGGTGGCTAGGAATGAAGAAGGATATCTTTACCGTTGTGAGCAGATGTGCGAGTTACCAACAAATTAAGGGAGATCACTAGAAAATGGCTGGATTACTTCAACCTTTAGAGGAAATGGAAGAAGGTATCAATGGATTTCATAGACGGTTTACCCAGAACCAGGAAAGGAAACGAAGGAGTGTGGGTTATTGTGGACTAGTTAACAAAGAGTGCACATTTTATTCCAATCAAGCCAAATAGAATGGCAGTTTCATTGGCAGAAATTTATATGGAGGAAATAGTTCTACATATAATTCCAATATGCATAGTAAGTGGTCGAGATTTTGTCTTCACGAGCCAATTCTAGGGAGCTTTGCAAACAACTTTGTGAACAAAGTTAAGTCTAAGTACTGCCTACCATCCCCAAACCGATGGCCAGATTGAAAGAGTTAATCCCATTTTGGAAGATATGTCGAGAGTCTATATTCTTGATTTTGGAGGATCATGGAAGGATCATATTCACTTGTTTGAGATCTCTTATAACAATAACTATCAAGTTAGCATTTGGATGGTTCCTTATGAAGCTCTGTACCGGAGATTGTCCAAATCTCCTGTGTGTTGGGAAGAATCTGGAGATTGTTTAGTGCTTGGTCCAGATATAATTCAAGAGGTGACGGAGAATGTGGAAAAGATTAGAAGAAGGATGAAGGAAGTGTAACGTCATCGATTTTTCGTTGCCGAAAAACCGAATAGTTAGGGTTTTAAAAAGAATTTAAGAAAAGGAAAAAGAGAGAAGAAGAGAGAAAAGAAATAGTAGAAAATAGAGAGGAAAAGAGAACAGAAAGATAGAACGGGATAGAAAGAAACAACAACTGAACAACATCAGAATCTCACAATTCGCAGCGGAACAACATATAATAAATAAATGAATAATCTTTAAACAAAGAACTATATCAGTTATTACATTACATTACATTACATTACATTACATTACATTACATTACATTACATCATATCATCAGAGTGTACAACAACATACAACAACAAACAGCGGAAAAGAAATACTATATACTAATAATACGCCATGCCATCCAGCTTGCCTCCAGCAACTCCTGAATATCCAGAATATCCTGATAAACCTAACTCTTAACTGCCCGTGTGGAAATTGGTGGGCACCCAGAGTTTAGGAAGGAAAACAATAAACTCCGAGTCAGTCATGTGACTGGTGTGAGAACTCAAAACAGTTTATTTATCTTTAAAATCAAAATAGAGGAATATTTTTAAATTCAATTCGCAATGCTTTTAAAAATGAGACTACCATAAGGCCTCCCGCACACACACACATGCAAACGCAGAATCGGAGGAGATTTCTCCTTATGATAGTCAAAGATGCTTGATACGCATTTAAAATAACCGTTGATATTATTACTAGTGCATAGTGTAGGAAATATTTTAAAAATAAAGATATAAATCTTAGCCAACATAGACATTTCGAACTATGCCTACTATAGCTACCATCCAAACAGTGGTGACCACCATAAGTGAATGATAGGTTCTACAACTAATACCGTACAAGTTTCGTATTGAGAATTGGATTTCCAACAAATGGTCAGGCCAAGGAACTTCCCATTGCCACATGAGAATGCCTCTGGATGGACATCCCCGAGAACCAAACCGGATCTCTACCAACACAAGGTCGGGTTACCCCTAACTGAGTAACAACTGACCGAATATGCCATCCCCCGGTCCTTTAGGTCCTTTATCACCGAGCGCCGGTAATCAATTCACACGATCATAAAGTGTTTTCAACATGAGTAAGTATCTGGGCTCCATACCATGATACTACCCTTTTCCAGAAGGAAATGCACATATCCTAAAGGGCGCTACCCCTCATAACCTTGCCGCATCTTTCCTGTTTTGACCATTTCCTGGATGTGAGGCTCGACGAAGTCACGTCCACAAAAACATACTTTATACAAAAGCCATGCTTTGGGTCAACAAATGATCATAGAAATGATCACCAAGATAGACGATCAAACAAATGATCCTATCACAAATAATCAACACAATGATCATTTCAGCAACACTCAGCATGTCACATTACCAAATTGGGAATATATCGCTGATAACTTAGCCTATATAACCTCTGAGCTCGTACGTCTCAGAGAAGGGTGTTAAGCTAAGAGAATAAATTCTCCGCCACCAACAGAAATATATTTGAAAGAAATCGGCTCTATATCTCAACTTGTAATGTCAGACATACAATCCATACAAGTCTGTTCCGGGATCGAACAGAACCGAAGGCACTTACAAAGAAGTCCTTGCAATCCGGATATCCACAATCCTGATCGGATTCCCCATCACATATGGAGAACTGTATACCGGAGCAACTCGGTGCAGAGTCAATCGACAGGTCATCCTATCGCTCTCGCAAATATCCGGTCTTCAACACCGATCTTCAAATGCAATTCATAACGACGTATCACATATTCGGAATGGGTTATACGACCCCATGGTCCTTTCCCGGTTAACCCGAATAGTGAGCGCTTATTCAAAAATAAGTGTGGCATTCAAATTCAAACAAATCACATCAAATACCCATTCAAAGGGAAATATTGATAGTCGGCTATTGAACTATCAATGGATATGCACACATCACCAGTTTCCAAATAATTTTCCAAATTATTTACTTTCCAAAATATCTTTACAAGATATATATTTTCAATACTTCAAAAATAAATCAATATTTATTTTTAACAAATTTCACTTTTCATTCCTAAATTCCATAGTGAATTTATATTACAAAAATATTCATGCATATACGACTTCAATTATCCATTTTCAATTTATCTTCAAAAAGATAAATTCTAAATATTCACTTCATATTGGAAAACGTTTCCATACTTATTCAATAAGTAATTCACAAATTTTATTTATTTTCAACCTTTGGAAAATATTCAATATACTTAAATCGAAATTAAGTATATATTTCATTCTTTAAGGAAATCATTCTCTTTAACATATTTATTTGGGTCAAAACGAATGTTGCGTAAAACATCGTTACGACAACCCAAAATCACTAGTATAGGGATTCAAAATTAAAATAGATATATAAATCCCAATACTATACAAAACATTTCCTTTCGGAAATCATTTACTATAACAACAGTGTTATAGTCCATCATTTCCTTCTATTTCTCGAAAACGTCTATTTCAACAATGAATGTTGAGATCTATGGTTTCGAATCTCAACACCTTTTAAAAAAACATCGTTAGATCGTTTTAATTCTATTTAAAACATCACATCCTAAACAATTTCTTTAACATATTATTCACTATTCAAAAACGTGAATATACTACGTTAACAAATTTCATCAATTCTATGCATTTTATTTCAAAGGATTATTCACAGTCTAAAACGTGAATATAACTCCATTTATAAGTTATAACAATTAACTTATCAAAATAAGTCGTTTGCGAATTTATGAAACAACGTTTATAAATTCCATTTCTATTTATTCTATAAAAACTTCCTTTTAATAAATTCCTTTATTAACCTATTCAATTTCATATCTCAATTATAAACCAAAAGTTCATATTATAAGTCTAATGCTTATAAAACGATTATTTTACAAAATCGTTCCTTTAAACTTCATAATTATAAATCTTATAACCTATAAGATTCAATGATTTATTCAAAACCATTCTTTTAATAACTTTATAATTTTATAAACCTACTGCTTATAAAATTCCATTTACAACTTCACCATTTATAATTCTATAAATTTCATTCATTTACGAAATTCATTCACAATTCATCCCAACACTTATAAAAGCTTGTTTTATAATTCCTACGTTTTAATTTATAAATTATCAGTTTATAAATCTTTAATATAAATCAATTTATATTATTCCTTTAAAACGTCTTTGAACTCCTTTATAATTTCACCATTCTCTTGATTTATAAAATAATTAAATTTTATAAATCCTATATTTAAACTTTTCACAATAAATTCAAATCTCCCAATTTAAACTATTTTATAAAATCATTAACCCATATTTCTCAAAAATCAACTTTTTAACTATATTTCTGAAAACATAATTTTATAACTTTTAAAAGTATAACGTTTATTTATTTAAAATAAATAAATTTCCAAAAATAGTTTATAACGTATACTTTTCAAAAATCACTTTTAAATCCTTTTAAAATTCCAAATTTGGTCCAATGATGCTACACACCAAATAGTCAATCACAACTACAACGATCCATCGTATATCGATATGATAATCCATCAAATATCAAAATATCTGAAATCAAATAAAAACTGTTGAGGAATCCAGTTGGATCCCTCCAACCTGTTTCCTGCATCCAAAAACATTAGCACAATACCAATTTCGTTCCAGTACGTAATTATCGCGGTATATGGGATTAATAGTATTATCCGCTTAATAACGGCGTAATAGGGTCTCATCCGCTAAAAGAAAATGCGGGAAATCAACAACTGCAATATATACATATGCCAATATATATATTGGTATTATATATAATACCAATTTCACTGTTTATGAAATATTCGCGGTATATGTTTTTAATAAATAACATCCGCTTACTAACGGCGTATAATGTCTATTTTAACAATCAATAGATATCAATCATCATTCATACATGCATTCAAATATTTTAAATCTAACTATTTAAAATAAAATCGAAACCGATTCGATTGAGTGAGAAGTTCTCACCTTGATTTCAATTTCGTTTTTAGCGATTTATTTCGAATAAAATTAAACGTGCGTTTAATTTTACTCGAAATTCTCACTAACTCCAAACGACTCCAATCTAATTTTATCGCGTAGTGCTCGTCCATACGATTCCAACGCAACTGGTTTCGTGCATTTTCGACCTCGTATGAAAAAGATATGCATTTTACAAGTTTATACGAATTTTCTATATAAAATTTACAATATAAACTTTATATTTTTAAACCTTCACTGCGTCTCAACCGTTGATCCCACAACCTTCAAATCTCGGCCACAACCCTTTTCTTCCCTCCTCACATTCACGTACATGAACTCAACACGCGCAAGAACCCATAATCAAATACTAGGGTTTGATCTTGCTCCCTCTTCGTCGACCTATATGACGATCAAAGACCCCCAAATCGAAGCTACGTGAAGGCTCCACCCTCGGCCTCCAGGCCTTGAAGCTCGGCTGTCCTATGATGCTCGAATCTCGTGCATGAACGGCTACGAACGCGGCCTCCTTTCTCACAAATTTCAACTCCAATCTCGATCATGACCGTTGATATTAAAGATCTCGTCGAGCTTAACACCTTTCTAGTTGGAAGATTTCGATATTAATGAACGGATTTGGAGATTTGAGGGGAAGATGGTTGGCAATTTTCGGCCCTCGGTTCTGTTAGTGGCGGCTCCAGCAAATTAGGTTTAGGGTTTTCAGTTTTTTTTTTTTTTATTTGAGTGAGGGGGCTATTTATAAGAAAATCGATCGACACTATTCATTCCGGAAATTCCGAACTCCGATTCACGCGCCGTAACCAGCGTTTCTAAGGTTTACCCCGTGTTCCGGACACAATGGAATAGGTTTCGGAAGCTAATTCGGACATCTGTGCGAGTTATGGCAACAAACGTTCAATTTAAATTAAACCGATTTAAATTGATTTCTAGGATTTTTAATTTGTACCGGACAAACGGTAAATCCAATTGACACGAAATTTAAAACCTTACAATAATATCACATTACGGATCCGATGAAACTCGTTTCGTTGAAATCCAAGACTTTTTGAAAAATGGCTATTTTAACTCGCCGATTTAAAATTAAAAACAATTTGATGCGTTTCTAGCTGCCACGATCAAATGATAACTCCGATTGATACGAAAATTGAAATCCCGTAATAACTAACTATTACGGATCCAATGGAACTGGTTTCGTTCAATTCTGAGACTGTTCAAAAATTGGCTATTTTCACTAGTCGATTAAATATTAAAATATTCAATTTTCACAAATTAACTTTTATTTCGATTTTAAAAGTTCTAAAATATCATTCTAACTCCAACATGATAAAATAAAATTTTACAAATCATTTTCTATCATATTTAACCCAATTTTCAATTATTTCCATATTTTCACTATTAATTTATCGATTTAATTATCCAATTAAATCCAATATTCAAAATAAAATTTATTCGACTTATAAATTTCAATTATTAATATTTAAAATTAATTAAATATTCAAATTTAAATTATTAAAAATTCTGGGTCGTTATAATCTTTCCCCCTTAAAAGAATTTCGTCCTCGAAATTACTAAGTAAGAAAAGTTACAGAATTCCATTAACTTTCCAAAACAAGTTTAAACTTCTTACCATATTTTACTAAGTTTTCAAATCATACTTAGTTATCTTGTCAAAAACAATTACTATTGTTTAACTTTCACTTCAAAAATCAAAATTAAAGTTTTCAAAATTTTCCAAATTTCTCAAATTTTTTCTAACGCCTTAAATTTTCGGAAAAATTCGCTATAGTCTCCTTTGCGCGGCTCGATCCCAAAAAAAATGACAGTATATATATCACAAATATACATCTCATCAAGTAATGAGGCATCCCGCAGGGAAAAAAATGTAAAAGTACGATATTTAATCCGAGATATGTACCTTATATTTTATTAGCGAGCAAATACGGCTAATATAGCGCGAAAGCGAGCTCCAAATGCGAAGCAAACGCGATCCGCACCTACTAAACACTCAACAAACAACATGAGAACATGCATATATGAAAATATTATCAATATACAACATATATCTCCATAACAACTATATATGTCACATAGCAAATGCAACTAAGCAACAAATGCAATATATATTCAACCATCAACCAACTAACATCCATAACCAATAAATATTCATTCATATTCTCATTAATATTCAATGAAATAGGTTTTTCAATTTAAATCATATTTGATTCATTAATAGTGGATGTTCTTATTAACATTCATTCTCAATTAGTTTATATTCACTAATTCATATTCAAGCTGGTTCACATCCAAATCAAATTCAATTCCATTTAAGGTTCACTTAACTTCCAATTGAATTTCAATTACTTTAGCTTCCAATTTCGTTAACACTTAATGAATTATATACAATCAACTAATAATCATATATCAACCAATGTATATTAATTACAACCAAATTCCTTTGCTTATATTCATTCAATTTGGTTTAATTTTAATTGATTTTCATTCAATTATTCAACTTCCAATAACATTAGATTTTAATGAATTAACACTTATATTCATTATTCCATATCAACTTAATTTACATTCATTTGATTAACATTCAATCCATTCATTCAATTCAATTACTACAGTTGAATTTCATTTATATAACTTAAGTTTATATTCATTTAATCCACTTGATTATTTACTTTGATACCAAAATCAATTCCATTTAACAACACTTAAGTTATATTCCATTTAACATTATTTGGTTCACATAACTTAAATTCCCACTAATAAATCCATTCAAATTCGAAATTCTAAAGTAAATTTCCATTTTAACTTTAAATTCATTTTTATTACTTACAACTCATATTCATAAATATATTCATATAGTTTCACTTCTTATATATATGTTTATTTCACAATTGTAAATCACTTTAATTATAATTCAATTCTTATAATTCTTTTGCTTATACAATTATTCCTTTATTTAGATTATTCAAACAACCAAACAATCTACTTATATACACTTTAATAATTCTGAAAAATTATTCCTTTATATATAAAATATAATCAAGGTAAAATTACTTCATTTACCCAATTTAAAACAATACTGTGTCGAATTGTTCTATACAAGTGTTTAGAAACCCCTTCGGCATAGTTGTACATACCGTGCTGACGAAGGTTCATATGCCACTCAATAAACCAATCATCACAATATAAAACAATTTTATATTCACCATCAAATACACTCTCATAGCTATTATTACACTCAAACTCATTCTAGAATACTACTGACTCTATCTCTAATGAGTAATACCCAATAGAACCATGGTTGTCGCTTAACCATATTCTCTGATACCAAATGTAACGTCATCGATTTTTCATTGCCGAAAAACCGAATAGTTAGGGTTTTAAAAAGAATTTAAGAAAAAGAAAAAGAGAGAAGAAGAGAGAAAAGAAATAGTAGAAAATAGAGAGGAAAAGAGAACAGAAAGATAGAACGGGATAGAAAGAAACAACAACTGAACAACATCGGAATCTCACAATTCGCAGCGGAACAACATATAATAAATAAATAATCTTTAAACAAAGAACTATATCAGTTATTACATTACATTACATTACATTACATTACATCATATCATCAGAGTGTACAACAACATACAACAACAAACAGCGGAAAAGAAATACTATATACTAATAATACGCCATGCCATCCAGCTTGCCTCCAGCAACTCCTGAATATCCAGAATATCCTGATAAACCTAACTCTTAACTGCCCGTGTGGAAATTGGTGGGCACCCAGAGTTTAGGAAGGAAAACAATAAACTCCGAGTCAGTCATGTGACTGGTGTGAGAACTCAAAACAGTTTATTTATCTTTAAAATCAAAATAGAGGAATATTTTTAAATTCAATTCGTAATGCTTTTAAAAATAAGACTACCATAAGGCCTCCCGCACACACACAGATGCAAACGCAGAATCGGAGGAGATTTCTCCTTATGATAGTCAAAGATGCTTGATACGCATTTAAAATAACCGTTGATATTATTACTAGTGCATAGTGTAGGAAATATTTCAAAAATAAAGATATAAATCTTAGCCAACATAGACATTTCAAACTATGCCTACTATAGCTACCATCCAAACAGTGGTGACCACCATAAGTGAATGATAGGTTCTACAACTAATACCGTACAAGTTTCGTATTGAGAATTGGATTTCCAACAAATGGTCAGGCCAAGGAACTTCCCATTGCCACATGAGAATGCCTCTGGATGGACATCCCCGAGAACCAAACCGGATCTCTACCAACACAAGGCCGGGTTACCCCTAACTGAGTAACAACTGATCGAATATGCCATCCCCCGGTCCTTTAGGACCTTTATCACCGAGCGCTCGTAATCAATTCACCCAATCATAAAGTGTTTTCAACATGAGTAAGTATCTGGGCTCCATACCATGATACTACCCTTTTCCAGAAGGAAATGCACATATCCTAAAGGGCGCTACCCCTCATAACCTTGCCGCATCTTTCCTGTTTTGACCATTTCCGGGATGTGAGGCTCGACGAAGTCACGTCCACAAAAACATACTTTATACAAAAGCCATGCTTTGGGTCAACAAATGATCATAGAAATGATCACCAAGATAGACGATCAAACAAATGATCCTATCACAAATAATCAACACAATGATCATTTCAGCAACACTCAGCATGTCACATTACCAAATTGGGAATATATCGCTGATAACTTCAACTATATAACCTCTGAGCTCGTACGTCTCAGAGAAGGGTGTTAAGCTAAGAGAATAAATTCTCCGCCACCAACAGAAATATATTTGAAAGAAATCGGCTTTATATCTCAACTTGTAATGTCAGACATACAATCCATACAAGTCTGTTCCGGGATCGAACAGAACTGAAGGCACTTACAAAGAAGTCCTTGCAATCCGGATATCCACAATCCTGATCGGATTCCCCATCACATATGGAGAACTCTACAATCGACAGGTCATCCTATCGCTCTCGCAAATATCCGGTCTTCAACACCGATCTTCAAATGCAATTCATAACGACGTATCACATATTCAGAATGGGTTATACGACCCCATGGTCATTTCCCGGTTAACCCGAATAGTGAGCGCTTATTCAAAAATAAGTGTGGCATTCAAATTCAAACAAATCACATCAAATACCCATTCAAAGGGAAATATTGATAGTCGGCTATTGAACTATCAATGGATATGCACACATCACCAATTTCCAAATAATTTTCCAAATTATTTACATTCCAAAATATCTTTACAAGATATATATTTTCAATACTTCAAAAATAAATCAATATTTATTTTTAACAAATTTCACTTTTCATTCATAAATTCCATAGTGAATTTATATTACAAAAATATTCATGCATATACGACTTCAATTATCCATTTTCAATTTATCTTCAAAAAGATAAATTCTAAATATTCACTTCATATTGGAAAACGTTTCCATACTTATTCAATAAGTAATTCACAAATTTTATTTATTTTCAACCTTTGGAAAATATTCAATATACTTAAATCGAAATTAAGTATATATTTCATTCTTTAAGGAAATCATTCTCTTTAACATATTTATTTGGGTCAAAACGAATGTTGCGTAAAACATCGTTACGACAACCCAAAATCACTAGTATAGGGATTAAAAATTAAAATAGATATATAAATCCCAATACTATACAAAACATTTCCTTTCGGAAATCATTTACTATAACAACAGTGTTATAGTCCATCATTTCCTTCTATTTCTCGAAAACGTCTATTTCAACAATGAATGTTGAGATCTATGGTTTCGAATCTCAACACCTTTTAAAAAAACATCGTTAGATCGTTTTAATTCTATTTAAAACATCACATCCTAAACAATTTCTTTAACATATTGTTCACTATTCAAAAACGTGAATATACTACGTTAACAAATTTCATCAATTCTATGCATTTTATTTCAAAGGATTATTCACAGTCTAAAACGTTAATATAACTCCCTTTATAAGTTATAACAATTAACTTATCAAAATAAGTCGTTTGCGAATTTATGAAACAACGTTTATAAATTCCATTTCTATTTATTCTATAAAAACTTCCTTTTAATAAATTCCTTTATTAACCTATTCAATTTCATATCTCAATTATAAACCAAAAGTTCATATTATAAGTCTAATGCTTATAAAACGATTATTTTACAAAATCGTTCCTTTAAACTTCATAATTATAAATCTTATAACCTATAAGATTCAATGATTTATTCAAAACCATTCTTTTAATAACTTTATAATTTTATAAACCTACTGCTTATAAAATTCCATTTACAACTTCACCGTTTATAATTCTATAAATTTCATTCATTTATGAAATTCATTCACAATTCATCCCAACACTTATAAAAGCTTGTTTTATAATTCCTACGTTTTAATTTATAAATTATCAGTTTATAAATCTTTAATATAAATCAATTTATATTATTCTTTTAAAACGTCTTTAAACTCCTTTATAATTTCACCATTCTCTTGATTTATAAAATAATTAAATTTTATAAATCCTATATTTAAACTTTTCACAATAAATTCAAATTTCCCAATTTAAACTATTTTATAAAATCATTAACCCATATTTCTCAAAAATCAACTTTTTAACTATATTTCTCAAAACATAATTTTATAACTTTTAAAAGTATAACGTTTATTTATTTAAAATAAATAAATTTCCAAAAATAGTTTATAACGTATACTTTTCAAAAATCACTTTTAAATCCTTTTAAAATTCCAAATTTGGTCCAATGATGCTACACAACAAATAATCAATCACGACTATAACGATCCATCATATATTGATATGATAATCCATCAAATATCAAAATATCTGAAATCAAATAAAAACTGTTGAGGAATCCAGTTGGATCCCTCCAACCTGTTTCCTGCATCCAAAAACATTAGCACAATACCAATTTCGTTCCAGTACGTAATTATCGCGGTATATGGGATTAATAATATTATCCGCTTAATAACGGCGTAATAGGGTCTCATCCGCTAAAAGAAAATGCGGGAAATCAACAACTGCAATATATACATATGCCAATATATATATATTGATATTATATATAATACCAATTTCACTGTTTATGAAATATTCGCGGTATATGTTTTTAATAAATAACATCCGCTTACTAACGGCGTATAATGTCTATTTTAACAATCAATAGATATCAATCATCATTCATACATGCATTCAAATATTTTAAATCTAACTATTTAAAATAAAATCGAAACCGATTCGATTGAGTGAGAAGTTCTCACCTTGATTTCAATTTCGTTTTTAGCGATTTATTTCGAATAAAATTAAACGTGCGTTTAATTTTACTCGAAATTCTCACTAACTCCAAACGACACCAATCTAATTTCATCGCGTAGTGCTCGTCCATATGATTCCAACGCAACTGGTTTCGCGCATTTTCGACCTCGTATGAAAAAGATATGCATTTTACAAGTTTATACGAATTTTCTATATAAAATTTACAATATAAACTTTATATTTTTAAACCTTCACTGCATCTCAACCGTTGATCCCACAACCTTCAAATCTCGGCCACAACCCTTTTCTTCCCTCCCCACATTCACGTACAGGAACTCAACACGCGCAAGAACCCATAATCAAATACTATGGTTTGATCTTGCTCCCTCTTCGTCGACCTATATGACGATCAAAGACCCCCAAATCGAAGCTACGTGAAGGCTCCACCCTCGGCCTCAAGGCCTTGAAGCTCGGCTGTCCTATCATGCTCGAATCTCGTGCATGAACGGCTACGAACGCGGCCTCCTTTCTCACAAATTTCAACTCCAATCTCGATCATGACCGTTGATATTAAAGATCTCGTCGAGCCTAACACCTTTCTAGTTGGAAGATTTCGATATTAATGAACGGATTTGGAGATTTGAGGGGAAGATGGTTGGCAATTTTCGGCCCTCGGTTCTGTTAGTGGCGGCTCCAGCAAATTAGGTTTAGGGTTTTTAGTTTTTTTTTTTTTTATTTGAGTGAGGGGGCTATTTATAAGAAAATCGATCGACACTATTCATTCCGGAAATTCCGAACTCCGATTCACGCGCCGTAACCAGCGTTTCTAAGGTTTACCCCGCGTTCCGGACACAATGGAATAGGTTTCGGAAGCTAATTCGGACATCTGTGCGAGTTATGGCAACAAACGTTCAATTTAAATTAAACCGATTTAAATTGATTTCTAGGCGTTTTAATTTGTATCGGACAAACGGTAAATCCAATTGACACGAAATTTAAAACCTTACAATAATATCACATTACGGATCCGATGAAACTAGTTTCGTCGAAATCCGAGACATTTTGAAAAATGGCTATTTTAACTCGCCGATTTAAAATTAAAAACAATTCGATGCGTTTCGAGCTGCCACGATCAAACGATAACTCCGATTGATACGAAAATTGAAATCCGATAATAAATAACTATTACGGATCCAATGGAACTGGTTTCGTTCAATTTTGAGACTGTTCAAAAATTGGCTATTTTCACTAGTCGATTAAATATTAAAATATTCAATTTTCACAAATTAACTTTTAATTCGATTTTAAAAGTTCTAAAATATCATTCTAACTCCAACATGATAAAATAAAATTTTACAAATCATTTTCTATCATATTTAATCCAATTTTCAATTATTTCCATATTTTCACTATTAATTTATCGATTTAATTATCCAATTAAATCCAATATTCAAAATAAAATTTATTCGACTTATAAATTTCACTTATTAATATTTAAAATTAATTAAATATTCAAATTTAAATTATTAAAAATTCTGGGTCGTTACAGGAAGCTTGGGATCGCTAGAATAGTTATGTTGACATGGGAAGGAAGGATTTGGAATTCGAAGTCGGCGATGTTGTATATTTGAAGATTACTCCCATCAAAGGGGTCATTCGATGTGGAAAAGCTGGAAAGCTGGTACCGAGATACAACGGACCATTCAAGATCATGAAAAGGATTGGACCACTCGCTTACAAGGTTGTGTTGCCTGAAAAGTTGTCAGGAGTTCATAATATGTTCCATGTGTCCCATTTGAGGAAAAGTATGCATGATCCATCTTCAGTGGTGGAAACATTATTTTAGGATGACTTGCAAATAGAACCAATCCTGATGATAGTTAGGCATCCAGTCAGTATTGTGGATCAAGATGAGAAGAAATTGTGCAGCAAAGTGATGTGACTGGTCGAGATTCAATGGTGCGACATCCCAGTGATTGCATTTGGGAAACAATGGATCACATAAAGGAAGCTTATCCTGAAATGGATGTTAGGAGAGTTGTTGTGTACGTGTCATGGATGTATTGATGTTTTGGATGCTTGTATACCTTTTTTATGAATTTTATCGTATGAACATAGGATTCCTCTTGTGATAACTCTTGTTAGTAATTTCAAGGACGAAATTCCTAGTAAGAGGGGTAGAATGTAATGACCTCGGATTCAGCCGCTTTAGCTAGGCAAATTTATATATAATTTATATAGTCAATAAATTGATTCCGATTGATTAATGAACTCATTTTAATAAATTGTTAATGATGGAAAAATCATTTTCAAAGTATGTTTACCAAATTAAATAGTTCGTAGAAAAATGGCAAACGTGACCGAGGAATGTTTATCGAAATTTCGACCTTTCGACACCGAAAAGTTGTCGGGTAGTTTGTTCATCCTTCTGCACGATATATACCTATATAAGAGTTAATTAACCAAACAATAATAATAGACTAATAGTATACTATCTTTTGTTAACTATGTTTAGCAAGTGATCTGACAAGACATGGTTTTAAAATAATAACTTGAATATATACTAAATCATATCATTATCTCTTGTTATTTACTTAAGTACCATCATCATTACCCATCATGCTTAGGGGATGTGACTAGAGAGGAGGGAGATGTGAAATATGAAATAAAGGAAGGTGGTGATGTGACATGTCAAAATGATGACATGTTTTGATATTTTAAACTAAGGATAAAATGGTAATTTATCCACTTTTCTTCATCTATAAATACACACCCATACACACATACATTTTTATTTACATTATCCCCATCATTTTCTAAAATTTGCTATTTAAAATTTCCATGGCTTCCAAATCCTTTCTAAACATTTAAAAAATGCTCACTTTTCACTTCATATCTCTTCTAAATTTAGTTTAAACTTTGATATGTTCACTTCTTCACTTTATTCATCAAGAAACCAAGCACACACCCACCTCAAACCACTAGGCTGAGCTTCACACTATCAGGCCGAGCCATTTGAAGCTCAAAACTCTAGAAAAATCTTCACTCCTCGAAGCTCGCGTGTTGTTTCCAAAGTCTAGCCGAAGTTCGCTTTGTATTTATGAAGTTTAGATTAGTAAATTACTTTATTTTGGAAAAAATTTCACTTTGCTATGTGGTGTTATTGTGATGGTAATATGATGTGTAAGTTGAATGGTTATTATGTTGGTTGAGGTTGATTTGATGGATGTTGGTGTTTCGTGTTGAATTTGATATTTGAATGCAGTATTGTCAAGTTAGTAAGCATGTAAACATATATCTTTAAATGTGTTTCATTATGATGTTAAAACGTATGGTAGTATGGATGTATGGTTGTGATCCAAGAACCAAAGTACGATATGTGAGTCAAAGTTAACAACTTCGTGTGTTGCGACAGACATGAGGTTCGATTCAAAATAAAAAAAACTATATTTATCTTGTTTAAAACTTTGGAAATGTTTCAAAGTAATTTCTGTCATTGTTTCTATGTTTCATAAACATTAAAAGTTAAGTTTCAAAACCTGAAATATAAAGAATCAAGCAAGTTTTTCACTTAATTTATGTTTAAGCAAACTGCGCTCGTAATGATAGTTGCTATGGACACAATTCGACAAAATTTCCAACTTTCGTTATAAAATGTTTTCTTATGAAATGGTTTTGCAAAAGTTTTTTAAACTTAATTAGTAATACAAAAAGAGATTAAGTTTTGTTAAATTAGTATTTATTATTTAATAAATTAATTAAGCATAATTAGTACTTAATTGATAATTAAGCAAGTGATTAAGTGTTAAGTAACACTTAAAGAAGGTTAATGACTAATTAGTGATTAATAAAGTTTTAATTAATGATTAATTATTATTTAGTTGAGTTAATTAGTTATTATTTAATGATTGATTATTTAATTGACTTTTAATTAATCAGGGTTTAACTAATAATGAATTGTTTAATCCTTAACTAAGATGCATTAAGAAGTCAATTAGCACTTAACTAAGTTCATTAAGTTCATTAAAGTTTAATTACAAATTAATCTCAATTTAATTAAGATATAATTAGCGTTTAAGCCAATTAAATATACATTTATCTTTTCAAAACTATTTTTTAACTTAATTGGTTACGTTTTAAATCAATCTTCTTTTCAAGCTAAGTGATTTTAAAACCAAAGGAACTCATCGTCTGGACCATTAAGTGGCCAAATGAATTAAAGTAGTGATTATAAAACGTTGACACGTCATTATGAAAAGCAAATTGACTTGTGTTTAGCATAAATGTTGAATATCAGCAACGTGATAGAAACAAGGAGGTCAATTTCGATAAGCGGGTCACGATAACTTAATTATATGGAGTGTATGTCCATATGTAAATCTTGACCCTGATAGTGAAGTGGTTCAATATCAAATAACTTGACCATTTGAAATTATTGAATGTTGGTTTAAGGGGAATGAAATCAGATGACGAGTAGTTATCCGAAAACCACTTCGAACTAACGTAAAGCATTCAAATTAGATCTATTGAAGTCACGATGAAGATTCAAGACTTGAAGTGCAAGCGCTTTCTTGCTATTAACCTTGAGGGTTATTCCAAAATAGGTGTAGTGGAAGTAGTGCCATCGGTTTGTTCATCTTCTGAACGACTTGTATTGATGAATGCTGACCTTGTCAACATCGGGAAGGTAATGTTAGCATTCTAAGGGAGAAGTGCTATATGTGTAAGGTAATGACGTAGCCTCATGCCTCATCAACCGATAATGACTAAAATAGAGGATATGTAGCAGGGCCATGTGGGGCGCACCCATTAGGGAATGATCATTTTCATCTAGAAGAGTCCCTACTCAGATATACTATAGTCCAAAATGGTTGCTGATCCCAACCAAAAGGGTAATCATATTCAGTACTATCCAGGAAGGGACAGACCAGTCCTGTGTTGGTAGGGACTGTTCGGTAAGATCTCGTTACGCTAATCTAGTGGTGTGCTGTGGCAGATGGTACCCCAATAGCCTTGACATTATATGGAATCCAATCTCCAATACGTGACTTTACGGTTTTAGTTGTGTAGTAAATATGTTGGAATTTGAGATGCAACCATTGCAGCTATGTTCTATATTTATTTTAAACCCTTAGGCATTATCATAATATCACCTGATTTAGAAATAAAGTGTTTTTGGTTATCGTCAGGTAAAAACCTGTCCCTGTCTAGGTGCGACGTGGTCTTATGGTACCTTTTATTTTTTTTAAAGGAGTTTTGAAAATAAAAATATTGTTATTTAAGTTTACACACACCAGACCCTTGTCTTTCCCAGATTTTATTTTCTTTTCCCTTAACTCTCGGTACTGAATTTTTATGAGTATTTAAGTGATCTAGTTTTACCTCGAAAGCATGTTGGAGGTGCCGAAGCAGGTAGCCTCATGGATAGCTATTACTAGTATAAATTATTCCGTTGTATAAGTATGCATGGTCTAAGAATTTGTGGACAAGCACTTGCAAATTATCCTAGTTTGGAACTTGTATTATTGAACTCCGATGTAATATTTTTGCTACGACTATACAATATACTACATTTCATATTATATGTTGTTCCTACACGATAAAATTCTACGTTTGATTAGTCTTCTTCTTATCTTTCTCATTTCTTCAACTTATAATGACTCGTCTTTCAAATGCAAGAAAGGAAGTTCATTACATTTTCCACTTTAGAAGTCTAACCTTTTGCTTTGTAACTCAAGCAACTGAAATGTCATAAACCTCACAATAGAAAACAAACATAAATGAAATGATAGATCGAGACCCTTAAAAAATCATTGTTTTACTATTGTAAATATTAGCATCAAGCAAATTGACCATATTGTAATTGCAGTTATCATGTACCTCAACTTTCAATCTTTGATAAAATCTTGGTTTTACTATTACTAATACACCACTAAGGCTTTATTTAGTCATTATATGGATAAGTCTTAAAATTATTAAAGTACTATCGAAAGTTTACAATGGACGTTTGGTAACAGCGTGTAAAATGGACCCATCTAGTTAGGACGATCTTGTTATGCATATAACTTATAAATGAGCTAAATCATTACACATCATATATAATATAATGGTTTTGTCATATATAGTCAAGAATTATAGATCTTGAGTTTCACCAATAGTCTTTAACTCCGAACACTAAAACCTATTTAGTCAACATGAATCATGATATAACAACACATATAGTAAAGGTAATAAAAGAATTAATACAAATGAGGTCATTTGAATTTATATAGATATACACTTTTAGAACCAGAATTCTACAAAAAGATACATTGTGATTTGCATTCACAAATTCCTAAAATTTCAATTATTAAAATTAAATATCTATGGATTAATTTCAAAAATCAAAACTTTCAATGCAATTACATAATTTGAAAGTACTAATAATAAAATCAATCAAAATCAAAATTTCAAGGCCCTTATGTTTCATAATAATCAATAAAATATTTGTATCCTTGGAATAAAAAAATTCAAAAATTCGAAACTGTAAATGTAAGAAATTAAATATTATTAGTAACAAAAAAATTTGTAATTCGTCATAAATTTTTGAAGTTCAAAATTTGCAACGCCTTAAGAGTATAACACAAAGGAAAGAAATTAAAACACAAAGTGAATTTGACATTTATTTGAATTAGGTGGATAAACAAATATATAATGGCCATATTCTTTGTTATAGTACCTTTTCACTACAAAAATTTTCATGTTCAAATGCCAAATTCCATTAGGTTAGCATTACATAATCATACCTACAACAAGAGCAACAAAAAGAAGTAAAACAAATATGGATTACGTGAGTCCAATGGGATATATACATCTAGAATCACAAGAATGGCCATTTGAAAACTACATCCAGAATTACACACTAGTGACTCCTATAATATAGTTAACACTAGTATCACATTCATGTTTGTACAATTTGCACCCTTAAATTAATTTCACATAATCTACTTCAATTCTAACATATCAAAAATAAAAAATCAAACAAAAATTACACATAAGAGTCACCCCATATTGGATATAAAAACCGAAATGCATTAAACATGAGTTTTCAATTGATTATCATAATGACAATCCTTTATAAATTTTACTCTAATCCTAATTCCACAAAATACTAACAAACCCAAATAAGCATCGATTCCAACCAAAATCAAATATTACGATCATTGATCCGAAGAGTACGAAGGCGAACTGAATTAGTAAAAGGATGATAAGATTTTAAAATCGAAAACATTGAAAAAAATACTCTGAAAAAACTTGAGATGCAAGATGATGTGAATTCAAGTATGGGAAGGAGAGAAGAACTATGAAGTCTCCATATATAAGAAGGAGACCAACAATTGTTCACAGTCCCGATCCAAAAGTCAGGGTTATGAGAAAAGGAGCAAGGGATAACGTAAATTCGATTACGGTAATTGATGTTTGCAAATTTATTTCCAGATGTGATAGCTTGATTGCAAATTGTTCAATGGATTGCTTAGGAAAAAAGATTAAAGCTAACCTAGAATTAATAGGAAAAAGAAAAATTATACTTAACGATGGAGGTGAGCATCGAAAAATTGGGCAGAGTGCATATGGAGCGCATTAGATAAAATTAAAAGTAGGGCTTAGGAGAGAAGATTAGAAGAGGAGAATGAAGTAGTATTTTTCTTCCTTTTGGTCAAAAAATAAAAAAAGACCTTTGAGCTTCAGAATATACATGAAAAACTTTCATTGCAAAATTGAAGGTGGCTTCAGAGCTAAGGAAACCATACACAATACTAATAGTATGGTATAGATACATAGATTGGAACGGCATGCTATGAAAGAGTATTAGTATACTGTTACATAGGCTTTTAATTAATATTATCATAGACTTTGTTAAAAATATCCTGGATTTCATATCTTAAGCAAACAACATACTTCTTGAATTTCCCTTGGTTTTCAGGATGCCTTTTTTAATATCAAAGAATCAAGATTTTCTTGTAAACTTTGAAGAAGTATGCATTGAGGTCTAGCTCAAGGGCAAGCCTGCTAAGACAACCATCTAGCACAATCGATATTGTAAGGGAAAAGACCAACGATGGTGATGGCTGTGGTATTTTGGAAAATAAAAATATTTCATATGATAATAATTTGAATTGAGCATATGGTGTAGTCGTAGCATCAATGTTTGGAGAAAAGAGTAATTAACATTTAAATCCTACTAAAGTGTCGTAATGACCTAGAATTTCAGTCGTTTGAATTTGAAATATTTATATTGATTTTAAATATTGAAAAGTCAATTTTATAAGTTAAATAACTTGAATTTCAAATATAATGGTTATTTGAAATTTTGGAATTGTTTAAATAATTGAATCTTGAATTTAATAGGAATAAAAATGATTTCGAAAGTTGATTTAAATTCTATTTGAATAAGAATGAAGATAGTAAACTTTCAAATTTGAATCAAATGTGAATAATCTAGTTTTAATAATAATTCATTTTAATTAACGAGTGAAAATCACCATCCAGGGCACTGTCTCAGATTTCGACAAACCAGTATTATTGGTATGCCTCAAATTTCTTGGCGATCAGACGTATCATTTGATCGTGCGGGCTCGAAAGGTATAGAAATTAATTAAAGAATTTAAATTAATATAATTTGATTTCAAAAGCTAACTCTATATATGATGGAATTGGGTCCCGATACTAGTTCCACTTCATTCGAAATTGGGGTATAACATACAGTACGCTAGGCGACATGCTTCGATTAGAGTGTGAAAATTTCCAACATTAATAGTGTTTGGATATTTTCTATATAAGAACTTGTAATGCACATAATTTTAAACCCTAACCCTAAAATCAATAGAGCTTCCATTAAAACCAGAGCCCCATCCAACATCCCATATCATTCATGGCGTCGGAGTGGATTTAGGCCAAACTTCCTTTAGCAAAGTGGAGTGGCTTGGGATGGGGAGTTCATCCATGATGGTCGATCGGTGATCGATGATAGGAGGCGACAGTGATAGGCATTCAAAGTGGTGGCGGTTTTTGCTGAAATTGCGGTAATAGATGGTAAATGAGGTGACATGAGGGAGGCTTGAGGTTCTTCTCGGGCGGGGCGACGTTCAGTAGTGGTCGCGATGGTGAACGACATGACGAGGTGGCATTGTGAAGGATGGAAACGCGATCGCGTTTTTAGTGCCTGGAAACGAGCGAACAAAGGAGAGAGGGAAAGGTAATATAAAGTTTTAATATTTAATTAATTTTAAAGTTAATTGTAATCCAAATAATCTCAACGTTCATTTATTCATAACACTTTCATATGTGGTCGTATTTAAGCAAGACGAGTTGCGTTGCGATCGTATCAGCGAAATTTACGATATAGAGTTAGATTGGATAGAGTCGAAGCTAGTAGGAGTTTATGTTTAAATTTAATGCCTATTCAATTTTAATTCAAACTAGAGTGCTTTGACAATTACTGGAATTTCTATGAGTTAACTAATCTCTCTTGCCGAATTATGTAACAACCCGCATATTTTATGATTGTATATTTAAATTTTTTATTTAAATATAGCCTCGTTAGTCGGATTAAGGTCCGAAATGCTACTTTTGGAAAACAGTCGAATTAGGACTCGAGACCACTTCCATTGAGTTCAAAACAGTGTTTGTGACCTTTTTGAGTATAAACATCGATATGTTTGGAGTTGAGTAGAATTTTGCTATTTTTCTATTGGGTTTTGGGTTTGGGTTTCAGCCCTTAAACTCATCTAATGCCCTAACTCTGCATCCAACTCTTCTTCACTCGTTCTATTATTTCCTAACACTCAAGCTAAAATAAAAATGGGGGAAGAGATAGGAAATTAGAAATTCCTAAACCATAGTTTTGCTAGAAAATTCAATTTCTCTCTCTAAAATCAAAGAGAAGCTTAGGTAAGCATCCTGTTCATTTCTCCATCTCAATATCTCTTCGATTCTTAGAAATTCCTAAATCCTAACTTAGGAAAAACTTAACCTTTGATAATAGATTGAAGATTCTAGAGGTGTGTAGAAGAGGAATTGGGCTTGCTTTGTTTTAAAGATTCTAATTTGCTGTTTTTGGGTTTAAAGGCGAGATCTTGATTTCACATCTATGTCTATAACTTTCTTTGTTGCTAGGTATGAATTCCAAACATCTATTCATGTTCATTTGCTTTTGATTTGAATTGATTTGGTGAATTTTCCATTTTTTGGTTTTGAAGTCCAATTTTATGAAAATCCTACTATGGACGTTTGGATATGTTATTTGGGGTGCATCGAAGAGCCTATAAGGATGGGTTGTCGCTTGGCACAAATCCTTAGTCTCCATTGCTCGACCGATAGCCTCCGATTCATTTTGGCCATCAAGGCCTAGGCAAACTGTTGCCCATACCAGGTGTTCAGACATCTGGATATCAATTTCGGACATCTGGTTATGCCTTCTGGAGAAAAAAAATATACGGCAGAAAATAAAAATGATGGAGACTAACTTCAGACATCTAAATTTATGGTTCAGACGCTTGAAAGGGGGTTCAGACGTCTGCTTTGAGTCTGAAAAGTTTTTTGGAATATTTCTAGAAACCAAATCCAGACGTCTGGATTAACCCCCAGATGTCAGGAATTGTTCAGTTTTGCCTATTTGCCTATTTTTGAGTAAATTTCCAACGGTTATCGATTTTTGTATATCCAATTAGTTGTTATCACTTTTATCGACTTTGGTGACTTCTTTTCTGGATTTTTGGAAATATCCATTTTGATAGATTTGGTATCGGTTTCTTTGGATTTAATTCACGTCTTCGTATGCAAATTTTTTGTGATTGATTGTTTCAACAACTGTTTCTATGGTTTGTCACTTTGAAATGCAAAGTTTTTTATACTAGTAGTAAATATTCAAACTCTTTCATCAAAACGATTTCAACATTTACTTTCAATATCAAACTCGCTTTTAAAACCGTTTTCCAATCTATTAGTATATACAAACCTCTTCCTCATTCGTTCGAGAAATCCAATTAAACGACTTAGCAAAACTAGTGGTATGAAACGCTTGCGTATACTTTTTCGGTTAATTCTTAGACTTGT
This sequence comes from Allium cepa, assembly GCA_030765085.1. Lineage (NCBI taxonomy): Eukaryota > Viridiplantae > Streptophyta > Magnoliopsida > Asparagales > Amaryllidaceae > Allium > Allium cepa. The sequence continues at coordinate 904,605,071 of CM060938.1, read as the reverse complement.
TCGATTGAAACTCTTTTGACAATTTTCGAGTGGAAATTTATAGTTTGTTTGTAAACACTTAAGTTAAGCTAGTGGTTATGGGACATGAAGCTAAACTCATTTATTTACTAGCTTAGTGTAATTCACACTTTTCATTGATCAATGGTGATCATTTTATGGTTTAGACTAGCGGTGTGCGATGTCTTTTTGTCCACATAAGGGACTGCACCTCATTTTATTGAGCTTCGTCTCGTTTCTTTTATAGGCTGACGACCTATGGGTTCTTTGGAGTTTCTTCTCATTTTTATGGGCTAGCGACCCATGTTCATTTATGGTGTTCGGTTCATCGGATGTACCGTTATTATACTACGTCAATGTTTCGGCTTATAAGGATCAGCGGATGCACCGTTATTGTACTACATTGTTATTCTGGTTTATCTTGTTCATCAGGCGCACCGTTATTGTACTACGCCGTTGTTCCGAATTATTAGAGTTTCAAGTCCATCGGGCGTACCATTAATGTACTATGTCGACGATCTTAATTATTCAAGTTTCACGTTCCTCGGGCATACTGTTAATATACTACGTCGTTGCACTGGCTCTATGATTAGCGCCCATGGGATAGTGACCCATTTGTGATGCATGTGTTGGTGAGTTTTCATGCTCCCGTTTGTGATAAGCCTCACCTTTGTGATTTCTGGATTTCTAATTGACGATTTCTAGAATTTGTGTTTCACCAATTTTTACGATAGGCATTGATATGATTGTCAATATTTGTGGTTTGGTGAATAAAATAAAGAATATGACATTCTTTTTTATATTTGTGAAAGTTTGAGATATTGTATGATTTTTGTTGTTATCTGATGTATACTTTTCACAGTATGGCATTATTGTTATCATACGTTTTTGTCATATCTCTTATCCTATCTCATTTTATATGATATTTATAGCTAGACTGATCCTTTTATTATTTTCTTCTTAAGTAATACTTGGGTCAGACCGAGGTGTTACAGGTGCTTCCACTTGACTTCTTAGCTGGGACTAGCTTTTGACTTTTGGCTAACTACATAGTTTAGTAGTTTTTGCTTTTATACATTCGAGATAGAGACTCCTTGATGTATACATATTATTTTGTCTAGCACTTGTTCCTATTCTTTTGTGATGTAGTGGATCTTGCATGACCACTACTTTGATGTACACTTTTGTGTGTTATATTCATATTTGTTTCCGCCTTTGTGATATGAATATCTGTGATTGATTTATGTTATGCTTATTTTATATTTGTTCTCGAAGACCACATAGCTACTGTATAGTAGCTTTAGGTTTGTATCCGCATGTCGGATTCCCTCTTGAAATGAAAGTGATATTTTATCTTGCATATTGGTACTCACACAAAGCAATTACACAGATGGTCGCTCCTCAATAGCCTTATTCTTTGTACTAGTCGACGACATTACTTCGTAGTGTCCTTGGCTAGTGTGAGTATAGAGGTGGGGTGTCACAGCTTGGTATCAGAGCCAAACTTCCAAACATTATAGAATATTATAGCAAGGATCATTGTCCTAAGTCTCTCTTAGGAATCGTGACTTAGTATTTAATTCGAGTCATTGGACCCGTTCTATCCTATTTCTTTTATGATGCCTTGTTTTATCAATCACGATTGTTTGATATTCCTTCTGAGAATAACTTTTTCTTCTTCTTCTTTCTTTCTTTCTTAAAGAAGAGAAATGGTTAGACCTGGCCGTCCCAGCGCCGGTCAATCTAGTGCTACTCCTCGGGATGGAGTATTCATATCTGCTCAACTGCTTTTAGATCTTATAAAGAATGCTCAAGCTGTTGGACCTATTCCAAAGCCTACTAATCCTACATCCGGGTTTGCACGCTTGCGCAGAGACTATACCAATTTGAGTGGATGGCCATTCAGGGGGTCCGAAAGTGTTACAGAAATCCAATCTTGGCTTAGATCATGCGACCGCATCTTTTCTCGCATGAATCTTGTTGATCTCCATTGAGTCCAAGTGGCTTCTAGCATGCTCCAAGAGAGAGAATTAGATTGGTATGAGCTTTTGATTTCGGAGATTATCGAAGCGGATCTTACTTGGGAGCAATTCCAAGAAAAGTTTGAGTTGAAGTTTATGCCAGAAGCTGAAAAGGTAACTTCAGCTCGGCGTTTTATTGACCTTGTTCAAGGTGAATCTTCTGTGATGAATTACGTCGCAAATTTTGAATCTCTCACTAAATATGGGGTCGAGTATATTAATACCCCATTGAAGAAAAATCAGAGGTTTGTCTACGGGTTGAATAAGAACCTCAAAAAGCCTTTACTTCTGAAACTAGAAGTTTCTTTTGATCAGCTTGTTGATATCGCTCTTCGACATGAAGAGGCGATAAAGAAAGTGATGTTGAAGTTGTGGATGCCAAACAGAATTTCAACAACAACAAGAAGAGGCTTATTAAGTTCAAAGGCCCTAATCCCAACAAGAAAGGGAAGCAAGAAACTTCGGTAGTAAAGACTCCTACCTCTAGTCATGGGCAATGCTACAATTGTGGCTCTAAGGACCATTATGCTAATAGATGCCCAAAACCTCTCTTTTGTCGTTATTGCAAAAGTTCGGATCATCTTTTATCTTCATGTCCCAAACTTCCTAGGAAGAAAGAGGGAGAGCTAAATGTTGTGCAAGCGCCTAGTAACGCTTCTCTTGGTCAAGGTATTTCTCATTCTATCCTTGATGGATTATTATGTTTCGTGATCATCCTATTCGAGTTCTTTTTTATACTGGTGCTTCCCATTCTTTTACATATAAAGAACTTGTTGATACTTTTTCTTTAAGTGTTATGGCCTTGATGACTTCATTGAGTATTGCAAATCTGACTGGTGGAGCCGCAACCCTCAGTTTGCTTTGTAAAGATGTCAAGATTATGTTATGTGATTTTTCTTTCCGAGCCGATTTGCATGTCATGCTTTACTTAGGCTTTGGAATGATTTTGGAAATGGATTGGCTTAACCATTATGAAGCCCATACCCTATGTCCTGAGAGGACTATTCATCTTCGAGATTCTCAATCTATTAAGCAGATTTCTATTGTTCTTAAAGATTCAGATTCTAATTCGATTGCATCCTTATATTCTCCAAACCCTCATGATGATGATAATGATGATGAGGAAGAGGTCATTTCCCTCATTCACGTTGTTCGTGAATTTTCTGACATATTTTAGCTCGTTTTAGGATTACCCCCTAAGCGAGCAATTGAGTTCAGAATTAATTTAATCCCTAGAGCTCTACCTATTACTTGGCCTCCTTATCGTATGTCCAATAAGGAAAATGAGGAGGTGCGTAAACAATTATCTGAATTAGAAACAAAAAAAAATTAATCGTTCTAGTTCCTCTCCTAGGAGAGCTTCAACTATTTTTGTGAAGAAATCCGATGGTACACTTAGGCTTTGCGTTGATTACCTTAAGCTTAATGATCTCACCATCAAGAATAAATGTCCCTTGCCTCAGATTGATGATCTATTTTATCAACTTAGCGGTGCTAGAGTCTTTTCACAGTTAGACTTAGCAATCGGTTTTCATCAACTTCGATTGTAGAGGATAGCATTCCTTTGACATCGTTCCGTACTCGTTATGGATCTTATGTATGGCTTGTTATGCCATTTAGTTTAACGAATGCTCCAGCTTATTTCGTTGACCTTATGAATCGAGTTTTCAAAGGCTTCCTCAATCGATTTGTTCTCATCTTTATAGATGATATTCTTGTTTATTCTAAAACCGAGGAAGAGCGTGAAACATCTTCGAATTGTATTGGAAACTCTTAGGCGCAATAACTTGTAGAGAAAAATTTTCTAAGTGCCATTTTTGGCAATCTCGTGTGAAATTTCTTGGACATATTATTTCTGAGTCCAGAATTTCCGTGGATCCTTCAATGATTGAAACGATACAAAATTGAAAGAGACCGAAGAGTGTGACGGAAATTCGTAGCTTTATTGGATTGGCAGGTTATTACCGTCGGTTCGTAAAAGACTTTTCTAAAATTTCCGAGCCTCTTACTAGTTGGACAAAGAAGGGAGTTAAGTACATTTGGTCAGACAAATGTGAAGCTTCTTTTCAAAAATTAAAAGAACTCCTTTATGATGCTCTTGTTCTTATGATTCCCGAAGGGAACCAAGACTTTGTTGTTTATACCGATGCTAGTCGTTTTGGTTTGGGAGCCGTTCTCATGCAAAGGGAACATGTTATTGCTTATGCTTCTAGGCAATTAAAGCCTGCCGAGACTAGATATGCCACTCATGATTTAGAGCTCGCGGCTATAGTTTTTGCCCTTCGAATTTGGCGTCATTATCTTTTGGGAGAGAAATTTGATCTCTACACCGATCATAAATCTTTGAAGTATTTATTTTCTCAAAAGGAACTTAATTTGCGCCAACAACGTTGGCTCGAGTTCCTTGCATTTTATGATCATGGTATTCTTTATACTCCTGGAAAGGGAAATCGTGTTGCCGATGCCCTTAGCCGTAAGCTACAAGCGGTTGTTTCCATGATGATATCCGAATGGAATGATCTTGAGACTTTATCCACTTGTCAGATTCAAGATCGTGAATCCGATTCATGTTCATCTCTTGTTTTATGTAGCCTTGAGGCCCATCCATATCTTTCAGACCGCATTCTTGATGCTCAAAAGTATGATCCTGAATTGGCTTATCTTAGCGAAAGTTGTAGGGATAAAATTGATGTTGCCGGTTTGAAATACTTTGAAATCGATGCTCGTGGCGGCATTCGAAAATTTGGTAGATTATGGTGCCAAATATTTGTGATCTTCGTAAAGACATTTTAGAAGATTCTCGTCGTTCCAAATTTACCATTCATCCCGGTAGTAGTAAAATGTACGCGGATATGAAGCAACTTTATTATTGGGATGGAATGAAATCCGATACTGATAATTTTATTAAGCGTTGCATGACTTGCCAACTCATTAAGGCCGAGCATCAAAGGCTCGGTGGGTTATAACAACCTTTGGACATTCCAGTTTGGAAGTGGGATCAAGTCTCCATGGACTTTATTGACGGACTTCCCCGTTCTCGTTAGGACAATGACAGTTTGTGGCCCGTTCGGTCTAACCGTACCGCACCTTTCTTGGCCAAACTTTGTGTTAGAGAAATTGTTAAATTGCATGGAGTTCCTACTTCTATTGTTAGTGATCGTGATCCATAATTTACTAGTGGATTTTGGAAGAGTCTTCAAAAAGCTTTGGGAAAGAAGTTTAGTTTTAGCACCGCTTAAAATCCTTAGTCCGATTGACGAATCGAGCGTGTGAATCAAACTGTTGAAGATCTTCTTCGTGCATGTGTTCTTGATTTTGGTGGAAGTTGGAAAGATCATATTTCTCTTGTTGAGTTTTCCTATAATAATAGCTTCCAATCTAGTATTGCTACGACACCTTTTTAGGCACTCTATGAAAGGCCATGCCGATCTCCTTCTTGTTGGCTTGAGGCCGGTGAGAAGCTGGTTTTAGGTCTAGATTTTATTCGTGATTATATAGAAAAGATTGACTTTATTCATCATAGGATGAAAGAACCACAAAGTAGACAAAAGTCCTATGCCAATAACCGAAGAAGAAATTTGGAATTTTCTATGGGAGATTTGGTAATTATTCGTGTTTCACTTATTAAGGGTGTTGTGCGCTTCAGTAGATCGGGAAAGTTAGCACCTCGATATATTGGTCCATTTCCCATCAGTGAACGCATAGTTTCATGGCTTAGAGCCTTTTATTACCAACTCAATTTTCCGCTATTCATGACGTTTTCCATGTCTCTCAACTACGGAAATGCCTTAGGGATTCCGATTCTATTCTTGAGCCCGGTATTATTGAAGAAATTGAAGTTTCACCTAATTTGACTTATAAGAAACATCCTACTTGTATCATTGCTACCGAGGTTAAACGCCTTCGAAATAAAGATGTTCCGCTTGTGAAAGTTCAATGGTCCTCTAATTCAAAGGATTGCTCTTGGGAATCCAAAGAATTCATCGAGCGAACACATCCGAGCTTACTCTCTCGTGTTCCTTAAGGTGAACTTCTTACTTCAAATTTTTTTTTGTTGATATGCTTTTATGGTTGTTACTCTTTATTTTCTTCTTAAATATTGCGAGGACGCAATTTCTTTAAGGAGAGGAGTCTGTAACAACCCGCATATTTTACGATTGTATATTTAAATGTTTTATTTAAATATAGCATCGTTACTCAGATTAAGGCCCGAAATGTTACTTTTTGCAAACAGTCGAATTAAGACTCGAGGCCACCCCATTGAGTTCAAAACGGCGTTTGCGACGTTTTTGAGTATAAACATCGATATGTTTGGATTTGAGTAGAATTTTGCTATTTTTCTATTGGGCTTTGGGTATGGGCTTCAGTGCTTAAACCCATCTAATGCCCTAACTCTTCGTCAAACTCCTCTTCACTCATTTTATTATTTCTTAACACTCGAGGTAAAAGAAAAATGGGGGTATAGATAGGAAATTAGAAATTCCTAAACCCTAATTTTGCTAGGAAATTCAAGTTTATGCTCTAAAATCAAAGAGAAGCTTAGGTAAGTGATGTAGCCCAGGTTAGAAGGATGAGGCGTATACGAGATACGAACAAATATTCAAGTCGTACACGACTCAAGAGGGTCGAATTAAGTCATCCCCGACTTAATTTGTTCATGAGTCGAGCTAAGGAAGGACTTTTGGGACATCCACGACTCAATAAAACACGGGAAGAAAAGCTACGAGCTAACAAGGAATTAAGTTATTCGGGTTTGACGAGTCGGACACGACTCAACGACTCATCAATAAGTCGTTCGCGACTTATTATGAAGCAGGGGAAAGTTCCAGTTATCAGAGGCTTTGAATTGGAGACGGGTTACGGCTTAGATAAGTCGCTCGGAGATGAGTCGCGACCTAAGTAGAGTCGCGATCGCTTGAGTCGAAGGTGCTGTAATAATACTGGGTGTTGAGTCGCTTTGTAAGTTGAGTCGTGCCCTGTTTGTTTATTTGTTGAGTCGTAAGTCCTCTTGCGTGAGTTAGTTATAACTCGTTGGGTCTTAAGGTCGTGAGTTGTTATCTGTTTGTTTTCCTTGAGTCATTGTATTCTTATGTCGTAAGTCGTTGTACATGTATTCGATTCTTGAGTCGTTTGAGTCTATACGTTGAGTCTTGAGTCTGTATTGTGGAAGAGTCGTATGACGATGAGCCGTGTTGTATAGTAAGTCGTGTGATGTACATAGGCATGTTGTGTTGCTAAGTCGGTAACGACTTATGATGAGTCGGGGGTTCATGAGTCGGCAACGGCATATGGGGACAGTTGTAACAAGCTATAAATAGGGCGTGTGTTGTACATTTTTGGAGGTTGATTTTTTGAATAAAATTCTCTTTGATTGCTTTGTGCTTTCTTTAATTGGTAGTTGAGTGTGATCTCCTATCTCCACCTACGTCATTCGAGTGCGCTCGAATCCACGTTTGTGAAGCCGATTCACGGAATCTAGTGCGCTAGATCAACGTACGAAGAATCATAGATCTTTGTTTCTCGGCGTCGTGCGCGATCAACGAGACGAAGATAGCTAGAATCCGGCATCTTTGGATCAACGGATTTGGGCATTGCAGTATTCTCAACTCACTGATTGCTACATTTCACCGATTGAAGTTTATTTTGATTAATCCGCTGCGTCAGTTTGGTATCAGAGCCATACTTAGCCAATCATAGCTAAGTCGATTCTTGGAGCCAAGTGTTGAAGTTTGAAGTTGTTCATCGTGTTCATATTGAAGTTGCAACAAGTTTAGAGTATTTGATCCATTGCTTTTTGGATCAAAGTATACAAAGGAGTTTGAAGTTGGAGTTGTTGAAGTGTTTTGAGTTGAAGGCTGAGCCTTGTGAAGTTTTGTTGAAGTGTTGAACCGTGCCTTATGCTTGAGTTGGAGCCGACATCACTTGAGTCGTTTCCTATTGCCTTGTGTTAGAGTTGGAGCGATATCGCTTGAGTCGTTTCCTAGTGCCGAGTTAAATTGTTTTCGAGCTAAGCTAAGCCGTGTAAAGCAAGCCGAGACAAGTGAAGGCCGAGTCAAGTTGTTGCCAAGCTAAGTGGTTAAGTCGTGTAGAGCAAGCCGAGTCAAGGTTAAGGCCGAGGTTGCTTATTTGTGTTGAAGCTTTTGAAGTCTTGTGTTCAAATTGTTGAAGTTTGAGAAATTTTCAATCATGCCACCAAGGAGAGCTAATCGTCATCAAAACGTTGAAGCTCTGTATCGAAGAGAGGAAGCCGAGCTAATGGAACAACGTATTAATGAGAAATTTAATGAAGGCATTGGAAAGCTGGAGAAATTGATGATTGATATGAGTCAGAATAGAAGGAGAATTTCACCTGAATCAAACCGTGGGGGTAGTAGAGTTTCATCACATTCGGAACGGGAAAGAAGAGAAAGTCAAGAGCATAGAAGTGTTGACAATCGAAGTAGGAGGAATGTTGATGATCATGATAGAAGGGATGTTGGTAGTAGGAGTGGTGTTAGAGATGTTGGAGGACGAGAACGACAACGATATACATCAGACTTTGAGGATGAGTTTGACGGTGAGAGAGGAAGTATTCATTTCAGAGATAGAGATCAGGGACAACGTCAGTATCGAGTTATTGATGATGATCGACGTTGGGAATCGGGAATGAAGATGGAAATTCCGGAGTTTAAAGGCGGAATGGTTGCTGAGGAGTTCTTAGATTGGTTATCAAATGTGGAGGAAATCTTTGATTTCAAGGAGGTTCCGGAGAATCGAAGGGTGAAGTTAGTTGCTACAAGGCTGAGGAGGAGAGCATTGGCATGGTGGCAGCAAACTAAAATTACTCGTGAACGAATGGGGAAGTCAAAGATAGAATCTTGGGAAAAGATGAAGAAGTTGATGCGAGCTACATTTTTGCCTTACAACTACCAATCACTTATGTACCAGAGGTTGCAGAATCTGAGGCAAGGGACAAAATCTGTTAGTGATTATGCTGACGAATTTTACCAACTCATTGTCAGGAATGATATTATGGAGACAAAGGAACAGTTGACTGCTAGATTCATTGGGGGATTGAGAATGCAGATCCAGGATATGGTTAATATGTTCGATCCTAGATCAGTAGCGGAGGCACATCAAAAAGCGTTAGCTTAGGAGAAGCAGGGAAGGCGTGGAGGTGGTGTGTTTACTAATTCCAATAATCCGGTGAAGGGGGCCAGTGGAAATTCTAATGTTCCTAAACCTGTCAGTAAGCCAATTATGAAGGAGGCTGAGAAGGCGAAGGTTAGCAGTGGTTTCAAATGTTATAACTGTCAGGAGTTGGGTCATAAAAGCAATGAATGTCCGAAGCCTAAGAAGAGAGCAATGGTTGCAGAAGTTGAAGAGGATGATGGTGAGGAGGCAGAGTATTCAAATGCACCTTATGTTGAGGAGGAAGAAGAATTGTCTGGGGATGAAGGTTGTAATCTTATGATGAGGAGGTCTTGTCTCACACCAAAGCAAGAGGAGGACTGTAGTTGGTTAAGGAGTAACATATTTCAGTCGACATGTACTATTCTAGGGAAGGTTTGCAAGTTTGTCATTGATGCTGGAAGTTGCGATAATATTATTTCTACAGAAGCAGTAAGAAAGTTGAACTTGAAGACCGAGAAGCATCCTAAACCGTACAAGCTAGCATGGTTAAGGAAGGGTGGTGAAGTGAAGGTGTGTCGAAGGGCTTGTGTGAATTTTTCGATCGGGAAGAAGTACAAAGATGAAATTTGGTGTGACGTAGTAGACATGGATGTGTGTCATTTGTTATTGGGCAGACCATGGCAGTTTGATAGAGCAGTTCAACATGACGGTCGTGCCAATAGTTACAGTTTCATGTTTGAGGGTACTAAAATCACTTTGGTTCCAAAGAAGCAACAACAGAAGGAGAGCAAGCTTGAAGAGATTGAGGAATTGAAAACTCTGTTAACTCTGAAGGAGTTTGTTAAGGAAGTGGAGGAAGAACCCGAAGTGTTTTTGTTGATTGGGAGAGAGAGTAGTGAAGAAGCTGAAATTCCAGAAGAAGCAAAGCCAGTTTTGGAAGAGTTTGAGGATGTGTTTCCAGAGGAGTTGCCTAAAGAGTTACCACCATTAAGAGACATTCAACATCAAATTGATCTTGTTCCGGGAGCAGTGTTACCACATCGACCACATTACCGAATGAGTCTGAAGGAACACGAGGAGTTACGAAGGCAGGTGGAAGAATTGTTGGAACAGGGACGTATTCAAGAAAGTTTGAGTCCATGTGCTGTACCAGCTTTGTTAGTACCGAAGAAGGACGGAACTTGGAGGATGTGCACAGACAGTAGAGCATTGAATAAGATCACTGTTCGTTATAGATTTCCTATGCCAAGGTTAGATGATTTGTTGGATCAATTGAGTGGGGCAACTATCTTTTCAAAGATTGATTTGAAGAGTGGTTATCATCAAATTCGGATTAGACTTGGAGACGAGTGGAAGACAGCTTTCAAGACGAGAGAGGGGTTATACAAATGGTTGGTTATGCCATTTGGTTTGTCAAATGCACCTAGTACATTCATGCGGGTGATGAATCAAATCTTTAGGCCATTCATTGGGAAGTTCGTCGTGGTTTATTTCGATGATATTCTGATTTACAGCAGGAGTACGGAGGAGCATGTTCAACATTTGAGGGAAGTATTGATTATTCTTCGTGAAGAACAATTTTATGTTGCTACGAAGAAATGTGTGTTTATGACGCACAGTGTGTTATTTCTGGGTTATATTGTTTCAGGAGAAGGTATTCAAGTTGATCAGACTAAAGTTGAGGCAGTCAGAAATTGGCCAAAGCCAAAGACAATTACGGAAGTGAGAAGTTTTCATGGGCTAGCGTCATTCTACCGAAGATTCATTCCACACTTCAGTAGCATGATGGCTCCAGTTACTGATTGCATGAAGGGGAAACAGTTTGTATGGTCAGAGGAAGCCGGGATTGCTTTTGAACGAATCAAAGAACTGTTGACGACAGCGCCAATTCTTGTTTTACCTAATTTCCAGTTGTTGTTTGAGCTACATACTGATGCATCAAAGGTTGGGATTGGAGGAGTGTTGAGTCAGCAGGGGAGACCTATTGCATATTTCAGTGAAAAGTTGTCAGGGGCAAAGATGAGATACAGTACATATGACGTTGAATTTTATGTTGTTGTGCAAGCTGTTAAGCATTGGAGACACTATCTATTTCAGAAAGAATTTGTTCTGTATACTGATCATGAGGCATTGAAGCATTTACAGGGGCAGAACAAGATTTCAGTGAGACATGCATCATGGATTGCTTATTTACAGCAGTTTACTTTTGTCGTTAAGCACAAATCAGGGGTGACGAATCGGGTAGCTGATGCTTTGAGTAGGAGGAGTCATTTATTAACGACAATGAAGGTTGAAGTGACAGGGTTTGAAATGTTGCCAGAATTTTTTGAGGAGGATCCTTACTTTGCAAAGTTTGTTGAGGAAATTGAGGAAGGAAGTTTGGATGAATTTGTGTTGATTAATGGATTCTTGTTCAAGGGAAATCAATTATGCATTCCAGATTGTAGCTTGAGAATGAAAATTGTAAAGGAGTTGCACGAGGAAGGGCATGTGGGCCATGATCGTACTTTGCAATTGATTTCACAATCTTACTTTTGGCCGTCGATGAGGAAAGAAGTGGGAAGGTTTGTGGAGCGATGTCATATTTGCCAAGTTTCGAAAGGGACAGCGACGAATGCAGGGTTGTATATGCCATTACCTGTACCGTCTAAGCCATGGGTTGATATTAGCATGGATTTCGTTTTGGGTTTGCCTAGAACTCAAAGGGGAAATGATTCTATATTTGTTGTAGTGGACAGGTTTTCGAAGATGGCACATTTTATTGCCTGCAAGAAGACAGCGGATGCAGTTCGAGTGGCACAATTATTCTTTAAGGAAGTGTATCGATTGCATGGTTTACCAGAATCTATTGTTTCGGATTGAGATACTAGATTTTTAAGCCATTTTTGGTTGAGTCTATGGAAGATGGTCGGAACAAAGCTGAACTTTAGTAGCGCTTACCATCCGCAAACTGATGGCCAAACAGAAGTTGTTAACAGGTCATTGGGGAATTTGTTGCGATGTCTTGTGCAGGATAATTTGAGAAGTCGGGATATGAAGCTATGCCAAGCAGAGTTTGCTCATAATCATGCCATGAATCGTAGTACGGGTTACAGTCCATTTCAGATTGTATATTCAAATTTACCCAGGGGACCGTTGGATTTAACAGTAGTACCACAGTCAAGAGTGACAGTTAAACGAGCTGCTGATTTTGTTGAAGGTTTGACAGAGTGCCACAGGATCGTTCAGGAACGATTGGAAAAGTCGAATGAGAAGTATAAGAAGTCCGCAGATTTGAGGCGACGAAATGTTGAATTTAACGAAGGTGATTTGGTTTATGCTGTATTAACGAAGGATCGTTTTCCGGTGGGTGCTTATAGCAAGTTGAAGGCGCGGAAAATTGGTCCAATTGAAGTCGTGAAGAAAATTAATGAAAATGCTTATAAGTTGAAGCTGCTAGAAAATGTTTACACGTCTGACGTGTTCAATGTTAAACATCTTGTTCCTTATTACGGAGGTAAACAATCAGATGAAGAAGAATGTACAAATTCGAGGACGAATTTTTCTCAACCAGGGAAGGATGATGTAGCCCAGGTTAGAAGGATGAGGCGTATACGAGATACGAACAAATATTCAAGTCGTACACGACTCAGGTGGGTCGAATTAAGTCGTCCCCGACTTAATTTGTTCATGAGTCGAGCTAAGGAAGGACTTTTGGGACATGCACGACTCAATGAGACACGGGAAGAAAAGCTACGAGCTAACAAGGAATTAAGTTGTTCGAGTTTGATGAGTCGGACACGACTCAACGACTCATCAATAAGTCGTTCGCGACTTATTATGAAGCAGGGGCAAGTTCCAGTTATTAGAGGCTTTGAATTGGAGACGGGTTACGGCTTAGATATGTCGCTCGGAGATGAGTCGCGACCTAAGTTGAGTCGCGATCGCCTTAGTCGAAGGTGCTGTAATAATACTGGGTGTTGAGTCGCTTTGTAAGTTGAGTCGTGCCCTGTTTGTTTATTTGTTGAGTCGTAAGTCGTCTTGCGTGAGTTAGTTATAACTCATTGGGTCTTAAGGTCGTGAGTTGTTATCTGTTTGTTTTCCCTGAGTCGTTGTATTCTTATGTCGTAAGTCGTTGTACATGTATTCGATTCTTGAGTCGTTTGAGTCTATACGTTGAGTCTTGAGTCTGTATTGTGGAAGAGTCGTATGACGATGAGCCGTGTTGTATAGTAAGTCGTGTGATGTACATAGGCATGTTGTGTTGCTAAGTCGGTAACGACTTATGATGAGTCGGGGGTTCATGAGTCGGCAACGGCTTATGGGGACAGTTGTAACAAGCTATAAATAGGGCGTGTGTTGTACATTTTTGGAGGTTGATTTTTTGAATAAAATTCTCTTTGATTGCTTTGTGCTTTCTTTAATTGGTAGTTGAGTATGATCTCCTATCTCTACCTACGTCATTCGAGTGCGCTCGAATCCACGTTTGTGAAGCCGATTCACGGAATCTAGTGCGCTAGATCAACGTACGAAGAATCGTAGATCTTTGTTTCTCGGCATCGTGCGCGATCAACGAGACGAAGATAGCTAGAATCCGGCATCTTTGGATCAACGGATTTGGGCATTGCAGTATTCTCAACTCACCGATTGCTACATTTCACCGATTGAAGTTTATTTTGATTAATCCGCTGCGTCAGTAAGCATCCTCTTCATCTTCTCCATCTCAATCTCACATCGATTCACAGAAATTCCTAAACCTTAACTTAGGAAAAACTTCACCTTTGATAATAGATTGAAGATTCTAGAGGTGTATTGAAGAGGAATTGGTCGTACCTTATTTTAATACTTCTCATTTGTTGTTTTTGGGTTTAAAGTTGAGTTCTTGAACTCACATCTAGGTCTATAACTTTCTTTGTTATTGGGTATGAATTCCTAACATCTATTCATGTTCATTTGCTTTTGATTTGAATTGATTTGGTGAATTTTCCATTTTTTGGTTTTGAAGTCCAATTTTATGAAAATCCTACTATGGATGTTTGGATATGTTATTTAGGGTGCATCAAAGAGCCTATAAGGCTAGGTTATCGCTTGGCACAAAACCCTAGTCTCCGTTGCTCGACTGATAGCTTTCGATTCATTTTGGCCATCAAGGCCTAGGCAAACTCTTGCCCATACCAGGTGTTCAGATGTCTGAACATCAATTTCGAACGTCTAGTTATGCCTTTTGCAGATAAAAAATATACGGTAGAAAATAAAAATGGCAGAGACTAATTTCAGAAGTCTGAATTTATGGTTCAGACGTCTGAAAGTGGTTTCAGACGTCTGCTTTGAAATTTCAGACGTCTGGAAGGTTTTCTGGAATATTTCCAAAAACCAAATCTAGACGTCTAGATTAACCCCCAGACGTCTAAAATTGTTCAGTTTTGCCTGTTTTCCTATTTTTGAGTAAATTTCCAAAGGGTATTCAATTTTTGTTGATCCGATTAGTTGTTATCACTTTATTGACTTTGGTGACTTCTTTTCTGGATTTTTGAAAATATCCATTTTGATGGATTTGGTATCGATTTCTTTGGATTTAATTCACGTCTTCGTATGTGAATTTTTGGTGATTGATTGTTTCAACAATCATTTCTATTGTTTGTCACTTTGAAATGCAAAGGTTTCTATACTAGTAGTAACTATTCAAATTCTTTCATCAAAACGATTTAAACATTTACTTCAATATCAAACTCGCTTTTAAAACCTTTTTCAAATCTATTATCATATACAAACCTCTACCTCATTCATTCGAGAAATCCAATTAAACGACTTAGCAAAACAAGTGGTATAAAACGCTTGCGTTTACTTTGTCGGTTAATTCTTAGATTTGTTCGATTGAAACTCTTGCGACAATTTACGAGTGAAAATCTACAGTTTGTTCGTAAATACTTAAGTTAAGCCAGTGGTTATAGGACATGAAGATAAACTCATTTATTCACTAGCTTAGTGTAATTCACTCTTTTCATTGATCATGGTGATCATTTTACGGTTTAGACTAGCGGTGCGCGATGTCTTTTTGTCCACGTGGGGGACTGTACCTCGTTTTATTGAGCTTTGTCTAGTCTCTTTTATAGGCTGACGTCCTATGGATTCTTTAGAGTTTCGTCTCATTTTTATGGGCTAGCGACCCATGTTCATTTATGGTGTTCGGTTCATCAAATGTACTGTTATTGTACCAGGTCGATGTTCCGGCTTATAAGGATCAACGGATGCACCGTTATTGTACTACATTGTTGTTTCGGTTTATCAGGTTCATCGGACGCTCCGTTATTGTACTACACCGTTGTTACGAATTATTGGAGTTTCAAGTCCATCGGGCATACCGTTACTGTACTACGTTGATGTTCTGGATTATTCGAGTTTCAGGTTCCTCGGGCGTACTGTTGCGCCGGCTTTGAGGTTAGCGGCCATTGGATAGCGACCCATTTGTGATGCACGTGTTGGTGAGTTTTCATGCTCCCATTTGTGACAGGCCTCCCCCTTTGTGATTTCTGGATTTCTAATTGACGACTTCTACAATTTGTGTTTCACCAATTTTTACGATTCGCATCGATATGCTTGGCAATATTTGTGGTTTGATGAATAAAATAAAGAATATGACATTTTTTTGTGACGACCCTGGGTTTTTGACCCGTTTATTTTAGTAGATATTTAATCTAATTTAAATATTAATCGTTAAGATATAAAATATAAATGTAAAATATAAGTCAAAATTATGTATATAGTTTAAATGAAATAAAAATGAAAATAAATATAAAGCAAGAATTAATTAGTTAAAATATAACTTTAACATGTGTAAACAAAGTATATAGAATAGAATGAAACACAAGCCCAAACTACGAAATAAAAATAAACCAGATAAACAGCTAGAAGTAACAAGTCAAATACATATCTTATAAATCAAATATTTGAAAGTTAAACTCTAAATAAAAACAAAAACTAGGAAGCTATGCTAACAAATATGATCAAGTGTTGCTGTAAAATTTTACAGTAAGTGGAAAAGCAAAATAAAATCTTTGACAAGATAAATGCTTAAGCCAATCCATATCCGGAACAACTTTATATAAACATATCAGAAAGGTTTAAAAGGAATAACCTATATATACATATGAACAATGAAAGAAAACATTGACTTGTAAATATATTTGTACAGTACAAAATCTTTGACCAAACATATAAAATAATGTTGACTGTACATAACCAAGAAAAGAGAAACAAAGAAACATCTATTAACACATATGTTATTGTGTAAATCATGTATGCTAAGAAGACAAAGTATCCACAACATATATGCAAGATATCTTTGCACAGAAAATGTTTAGCCGATATAGGAATAGTATCAGCCAACATTAATTGTGTGTAAACTAAAATAAACATGAAGACAAAGTAGAAAAAAAATGGAAATCAGTTGAGGTATAAAGTACAAACCTGATGTTTGCACCAAAAATGGTCACAAACACCCAATACCGTGAAAGCACCCATTTATCAACACAGATCAGCAATAACAAATACAGAACTCAGATCTAAGAGATAGTAAATGCAACAAATCACAGATAACAGTAAACAACACAGGATTTATAGTGGTTCGGTGTTCGTGCCTACGTCCACTTTGAAGGTTTTATCTTTATTGATTCACTTGATGATTTTCAATCGATTACCGCAGATTACAGCCATTTGCAGCTTTGATACTTGATTACAATGATGTTGGAAAGACCTAGAATTGAATCTGGCAGAGTCTAGGCTTGTTTTCTCTCTCCCGAATCTCCGACACCTTTTTTGAATGACCAGGGGCTCTATTTATAGGCGTGGAAGGCTGAAATCCCGCCCAAAACCTGGGTAGGCCGCTTGGCACGTGAGGGGGTCCCATAAGCCCGCGTTCTCGGACTCCGTGCCCAATTTGGGATCGATTCGAAGTAAGGTTTGAATCGATCAAAAATGTATCCAATCGGGGAGAAATTTGGTGTGGACATTCTTCAGTATGTAAGCAAGCTTCTGTGAAAATTTCATAGCATTTGGATCAAGGGATTGAGAGTTATGATCGATTCAAGATGGTGCTCTTCGGTACGCTGTTTGCTTCGACTCGATCCTATGGGTTTGATCGAATCCATATGGTTCGAACCCATAGGTTCGAATCCATATGGTTCGAACCCATAGGTTCGAATCGATCCTTGTGCATGCGGAGGCGGCGACGTGGTGCACTCGATTCGAAGCTGCAACAATCATAGGGATTCGAATGTGGGCGCGTGTAGATGGTTTCGAAGCAAGGTGTCTTGGGTCGATTCGAACCAACGTGTGGTCGATGGATTCGAAGCAACGCATGGATTCGAGGTAAAGCTCCGGGAGGATGGATTCGAAGGTAGGAATGTTGGGTGGATACGAAGCTAGGCGAGGTCATGGATTCGAAGCACTTTCTCTTGATGGGTACGAAGGAAGGCCATGGGATGGAGTCAAAGCCGATGGAGTCAAAGGTGATGGAGTCGAAGTTTGATGGAGTCGAAGGTGATGGAGTCGAAGGAAGGATACTGGATGGGTTCGAACTTCGTGGCTTCGAGGCAAGGATATCAGATGGGCTCGAAGCACTCCAAAGTGATGGGTTCGAAGGTGATGGTTTCGAACTCTATGGGTTCGAATTAGATGGGTTCGAACCAAATGAAGGAGTGATGGATTCGAACCGAGCAAGGTCCATCTCTCTCAACTGGAATCCATCATAACTTGAGCATACGACCTCGGATTGACTTGAAATTTGAAACCCTGGTTTCTATGGCTTTGCTCATCATGTCTTGTCGATTCTTGCCTAATCCGGACTCGGACAAAATTCATCGATATCCATAGCGAAGTGAAATACGACCAATCTCTGAGACGAACTGTCTTTTGTTTTTGACCGATCTTTTGGTATCACGGCTTTGCCTAAAAGCGGGATAACATTTTGCCCCCCAAAACATGCCTTGTGGTAGGAAGGTGTGTTTTGCAATGCCTTGAGTTGGATGCTCATATCCTGTCATCAACCTGTGAAGAACTTGATAGTTTCATATGTCCTCAAATGACGATCGTTCGGGATCGAATTATTTGGGATGAAGCGCGGCCGTTCATGGTCAAGCGCCTAACTTCAAATGACGATCGTTCATGATCGAGTCATTTGAGGTGAAGTGCGACCGTGCGCGGTCAAGCGCGTAAATCCATGCGTCGATCGATCGGGATCGAGTCATCTGCGGCGAAATGTGACCGTCCAAGGTCAAGCGCTTAACTTCAAATGACGACCGTTCGGGATCGAGTCATTCGAGGTAAAGTGGGGCAGTGTGCGGTCAAGTGCATAAATCCATGTGTCGATCATTCGGGATTGAGTCATCTTTGGTGAAATGTGACTGTTCAAGGTCAAGCGCTCAACTTCAAACGACGATCGTTCGTGATCGAGTCATTCGAGGTAAAGTGCGATAGTGCGCGGTCAAGTGGGGACCGTTCAAGGTCAAGCGCTCAACTTCAAATGACGATCGTTCGTGATCGAGTCATTCGAGGTAAAGTGCGACAGTGTGCGGTCGAGTGGCGGGCCTCAAATGACGACCGTTCGCGATCGAGCCATTTGAGGTAAGGTGAGTTGTGCCGTTCAAGGCGAGTTGTGCCTGTACGAGGCAAGTTGTGACCGTTCGAGGTCGGGTGCCGTTCGTGGCGAGTGGTGACTGTTCGAAGTCGGGCGCCGTTCGAGGCGGGTGGTGACTGTTCGAAGTCGGGTGCCGTTCGAGGCGAGTGAGCGTGCCCGGGAGGGCTTGATGTTGTTGATACCAGGTTCACGTTCGAGTGGGTCCCTGGATCATTTGTTAGGGTATATCGCTATCTCAGAGCATGCCTAAGGACCGTTCGCGACCCCGTACATGTGCAAGTGGCTTAGCCATTTCAGAGTTATCAGAATCAAATATCTATTCAACAGATGAGTTTTAAAAACAGAAATGTGTAAACAAGCCAAGTTCAAATGTCCAAATCAACATGAAATAAAAGCAAAGCAAGGATGTCAAAGCGTAAGTTCCTACTACGATGCAATCAACGATCACTCAGAGCATTCCTGGAGAACGTTCGCGATCTCGTACATGTGTAAATGATTTAATTGTGGTAGTGGAAGCTTGCGACTTGTTCATCGTTATTTTAACTAATTGATAACCAAACGATGTCCTGGTTTGGGGTTGCCCCTAGCTGATGTAGACGGTGGCTACTCTGGCTCCGCCGCTGAAGCTCGCCTCCTCACATATTGAAGGAGCATACCGTTTATGATATGTCCTTCCACCTCGTCCCTCAGGTGCCTACAATCATTAGTGTTATGACCATTTAATTCATGAAATGCACAAAACTTATCTGACTTTCTCTCGCTAGAGGTTGGATCCCTTCATATCGGTCTGCGGTACGGAATCTGCTCCTTGGTATCCTGATAAATGCGTTCCAAACTCTCAGTCAGTCGGTGTAAGTAGTGAATCGCGGCTCTCTCCGCTGTCGTTTTGACCTGTCATCATAATCCTCAGCCCTTCATTTTCCTTTATCATTTTCTGAGTCCTTATCGATAGGCTTTTTGTCTTTAAGCATATAAACTTCTATTCCATCTCCTTCTTCTCTTTCTGCATTCGCATCCTCTAATCGTAAAAACTTTTCTGCCTCGTTGTAGAATTCCTCCAGATTTACGGGTGGATCCTTAGTCAAGGAATTTTTGAAATCTGTGCCGTCAGCTACTGCGGACACAGCTGCCATCACCACCATAGATGGATCTGCTCGATCCACCGAAGCTGTTGCTGCATTGAATCGCGCTAGATAACTCCTCAAGGTCTCTCCGGCTTTCTGCTTTAGGGTTGCCAAACTCATCACATTCTTGGGTCTTGTAATGTGAACCCTGAATTGCCTCATAAATCTCTCAATTATACCATTCCATGTTCCGGTGGATCCATTCTCCAATTGCCTAAACCATAATGCTGCAATATCCGTCAAGTATAATGGAAAGCAACGGGCCATAACCTCCTCTAATGCCCCCAGCACTTCCATATGCCTCATATACTTTGTTAGATGAACCGTGGGGTCCGTTCTCCCGTCATACATGTCCAACGATGGTAACTTGAAATCCGGTGGGTTTCTAGCTTGTCTGATTGCCGGGGTGAAAGGACTCCTATTAACATCCTCCAAATCCTTGTTTACCAAACCGCCTCTCATAGCTCTTCTAACCATCTCCGCCAGTCTGTCGTTGTCACCGAGATGCAATCTTCGTTCATTACTTTCAACCTGCCCCCCGAGCCCACGAGGGAATTCTGCGATCTGCCCCCTTGACTGAGAGTTCACTCCTCTACTATTCCCGGGTTGCGCAGATGTTCCTCTTTCACTCTCTGAAATTGGGTCAACGTTCTCCATGGGTGTGCCTCCTAACCCAGGTGCTACGCCGGATGGTCCTGCTCCGTTCTGAACTCCATCCGTTCCTCTATTCTGTGCTCCAAGTTGTCCAATTTGTTGAAATAAGCTCTGAATTAATTCCTCTTGCCTTTTCATCATTGTTTCCATCTCGTCCCTGGTGATGAAGGTTGAAGTTTGATTCCCTCCTGAGGAAGCCTCTTGACTTCCTTGGTGTTCACTTCTCTCTGGCCTTTGCCTTCTACTTGTTTGTCTTGTCATAACTCTTAGATTTGAACTCTTGGATTTTCAAATTCAACTTCTTCCTGAATCAGTTTCTCAGTGAAAGCACCAAAATGTTTGCACCAAAAATGGTCACAAATACCCAATACCATGAAAGCACCCGTTTATCAACACAGATCAGCAACAACAAACACAGAACTCAGATCTAAGAGATAGTAAATGCAACAAATCACAGATAACAGTAAACAACACAGGATTTATAGTGGTTCGACGTTCGTGCCTACGTCCACTTTGAAGGTTTTATCTTTATTGATTCACTTGATGATTTTCAATCGATTACCGCAGATTACAGCCATTTGCAGCTTTGATACTTGATTACAATGATGTTGGAAAGACCTAGAATTGAATCTGGCAGAGTCTAGGCTTGTTTTCTCTCTCCCGAATCTCAGACCCCTTTTCTGAATGACCAGGGGCTCTATTTATAGGCGTGGAAGGCTGAAATCCCGCCCAAAACCTGGGAAGGCCGCTTGGCACGTGAGGGGGGGCCCACAAGCCCGCGTTCTCGGACTCCGTGCCCAATTTGGGATCGATTCGAAGTAAGGTTCGTATCGATCAAAAATGCATCCAATCGGGGAGAAATTTGGTGTGGACATTCTTCAGTGCGTAAGCAAGCTTCAGTGAAAATTTCATAGCATTTGGATCATGGGATTGAGAGTTATGATCGATTCAAGATGGTGCTCTTCGGTACGCTGTTTGCTTCGACTCGATCCTATGGGTTCGTTCGAATCCATATGGTTCGAATCCATATGGTTCAAACCCATAGGTTCGAATCCATATGGTTCGAACCCATAGGTTCGAATCGATCCTTGTGCATGCGGAGGCGGCGACGTGGTGCTCTCGATTCGAAGCTGCAACAATCATAGGGATTTGAATGTGGGCACGTGTAGATGGTTTCGAAGCAAGGTTTCTTGGGTCGATTCGAACCAACGTGTGGTCGATGGATTCGAACTAAAGCAGGTGTGTATGGATTCGAAGCAATGCATGGATTCGAGGTAAAGCTCCAGGAGGATGGATTCAAAGGTAGGAATATTGGGTGGATACGAAGCTAGGCGAGGTCATGGATTCGAAGAACTCTCTCTTGATGGGTACGAAGGAAGGCCATGGGATGGAGTAGAAGCCGATGGAGTCGAAGGTGATGGAGTCGAAGTTTGATGGAGTCGAAGGTGATGGAGTCGAAGGAAGGATACTGGATGGGTTCGAACTTCGTGGCTTCGAGGCAAGGATATCAGATGGGCTCGAAGCACTCCAAAGTGATGGGTTCGAAGGTGATGGTTTCGAACTCTATGGGTTCGAATTAGATGGGTTCGAACCAAATGAAGGAGTGATGGATTCGAACCGAGCAAGGTCCATCTCTCTCAAATTGAATCCATCATAACTTGAGCATACGACCTCGGATTGACCTGAAATTTGAAATGCTGGTTTTTATGGCTTTGCTAATCATGTCTTGTCGATTCTGGCCCAATCCGGACTCGGACAAAATTCATCGATATCCATAGCGAAGTGAAATACGACCAATCTCTGAGACGAACTGTCTTTTTTTTTTGACCGATCTTTTGGTATCACAGCTTTGCCAAAAAGCGGGATAACACCTGACACAAACATTTTTATACAAGTATCTTCATTCACAAGCCAATGTCTACATACAAAATATCTATATATACACAGCAAACATAATTATAATAGTGTAAACATATTAAGGAACAAAGCATTTAATTGCTATCATCTCAGCCTAGCATAGGTCATTTCAAATATTAGAAACAAATCTGAACAAATCTTAACAAGGAAGCTTAACCAGATAGCACCTTCCTTATTATATCCTGTCATCTTCTATATATGTATGCATCTCCTATTTAATTTCGTTTAGTAACCATTTAGCAACCAGAGAATAAGAAAACAACCATTTTCAATTTTTTTTCCAAAGCTTAAACTCAAGTTCAAAACAAAAACAAACAAGAAAAGAAAGTATTCAAGAGTTGATTCAACTACAGTTTTCTCAAACATCAACGTATCCATTGTTCAATGATTTTCAGGTGAGTAGACCAATTTATTTCAGGATCAAACAATAATCTAAATCTGTGAATATGATTTATGGATAACATTTGGTTGTGCTTGTATTTTTTTTTTAAGGAATGAGGCTCTGTATATAACTATATGTTTGCACTGTGCTTGTTTTTTTTCTCTGTTTGGGGGTTTCAGGGTAGGAAATAACCAGGAAAATTAAATATAACACCATTTGATTTATATTAGGCTTATAGTTTAAACAAAACAAGTTTGTTTATACATAAGTTGAGATTTAAAATAGTTTAAGGTAGGATGAAAATATACAGCATCTGAATTTGATTGTTGTTTTCAGAGAAGCTCATCATATGATAAATTTGAACACTTCAGAATCATTGATTTAAGCATATAAGGTGAATTGTTATTCGAAACAAGATTTTTAAAACAAACATTGTGATTTTTCATGGTGTATATCAACAGTCACTTGTAAATGAACTGGAGATGGATTTTTCCCAACTTCCATTGATCGAAATTTCTTTTGATGTTGAAATTCTGCATGTATCAGGAAAATTGTTAAACAATTTTTCCATTGAAGGAGATGTTGTATCGAAGCAACTATAGTGTTTAGCTGTCGTTTTTGGTTGAGGTTAGAATATAGGTGTTTCCTCCACCTCTGCATAATCGAGCTGCGTGATATCGCGGTAGAGGGTAGCATGGTCGGTCAGCGAGGCGAGGCCGGAGGTGTAGCACATCTGATGGTCGGAGCAAGGTGGGGCGAAGCGATTTGTTGATTTGTTGTGGGTTTTAGTTTCGCGTGGTAGTCCAGTTTTTCATTGAGGCCTTCGTGTTGATTGTTCGAAGGTTGAGGAGGCAAAAGGGGTGGGACTGCGACATGTTCGAGGTGACGCCGGAGGTTATATCATCGTTGACGATCTGTGCAGGTGTACAGGCACGGAATGGTGTCAGTGGGTTCTTGGGTTGTGAGTTACTCAGGTAATTTCTCAAATTAGTATAAGTGGCCTCGGTTTGTATCTGGAATGTGTAAACTTTCTTTACAGATACTATGTTTTAAACTTAAATTTAACTAGAAATGGAGAAGAGAAGAAGGGTGTTGCGTGGAAAAAAAAGGTGAGTGTCTCAGGGAAACGGAAGAGCGACTCGAAGTGTAACTCGAGTGAAACGCAGGAGAGTCTGGGGTTGCTTCCTTTCAGAACTGCAAATAAAATAAAGGGAAGCATAGTTAAGTAATTTGTGTTTTAGCAGATTTTAAGCAATGAAAACTAAACAAGGGTTTAACAAGTTAAGTTAAAAACTTAAATACAAGTTTTAAATTATCTTAGTTAATACTTAACAATGTTGTAACACTTAATTATTATTTTAATTAAGTAATTAAGAATAACTAAATTATAATTGTAATTAGAGTAGATTAATTTGTGATTAATTGATAAATAAATTTGTAATCAACTACTTAAAGATAATTAACGAATAATTAGTAGTTGAGTAATTAAGTAATTAAATTAACAAAAGGCTTATGATTTATAAACTGGAAATTAAGGAATATTTAATTTATAATTGAGTTATGTTAATCAAAAATTAAGGTTTATTAATTTTTGATTAAGGAATAATTAATCTGCAATTAGGGATTATTAATTGGGTTCAAGAGTTAAGGGATGGATTACCCGATTGAAATTAATTTGTTGATTAATTAAAGGTAAGCGCTTGCAGATTAATTAAATATAAATACTTGATGAGATTTAGTGAAGTAATTTATAATTACGGGATGTAATAAAGTCAAAGGAATTACTTAACGGGAAGTAATAAGAGGGTAATTACTTAATAGAAGTGATTAAGGATGAATTACTTGGGTAATTAATCAAAAAAAAGGGTAAATACTTAAGTAAGAGGTTAATTACTTAAGTAAGTAATTGCAGAGGGGTAATTACTGTTTATAAATAATTGGGTGGATTAATGAATACAATTAATTGAGGATAATCATTCATGAAATGTGATTCAGTATAATTACTTAATAAGTAATTAGATAATGATGATAATCTTAATGTAATTAAAGATGAATGATTATGGGATGGTAAATCAATTGGGTTGTAATTAATTAGTTAATAAGCAGGACTTAGAGGTAATTGATTTAATTCAATTATGGTTAATTGGATTTATTCGAGATGGTGTGATTGATTATCTTGCTTATGTATGATAAGTGATTGTTTAAATGTCCTGAATTGATTGATACCCCTGATATGAAATGGTTTGTGATATAATGTGTTGGGTGGGCAATGATAATGTGGTTATGTATTAATGATGAATTGCTGAGTAAAGGTGACATTTTTATTAAAAATTGAATTTCATTTCACTTAAATGACATGTGTTAAGATGTATCGAATTCGAAGAGACCGGAGTCGGGTATAGTTAATACCCGAAACCACTTCGATTCTATACAAAACTTGATACGTGGAGTCAATAGATAGTAATGGAATGATTTAGTTGAATTGGTCCATATAATCCAGGTTTCTAGCACTTAGTAATTGCTTTGTGAAATAAGTGATGTCTATAACAACTTGTGAAGTTGTAAATTGATATAGGTACCTAGGTTTTATATGAGTTGTGTACTTTTGAATTCCTTCTTAGATGGGTTTACTCACGCTGGTTTCCAGCCTGACCCGGGTGTTACTTTGATGTAATGCTCAGGTCAGACCGAGTATTACAGATTTTCAGGTAGGTACGTTCTGGAGCTCAGGAGGCGAGCTGGATGGCAAGAGTGTATTGAGTATTTCCATTGTATTTCTGAGACCTGATAATTGTGTATATTCAGTGACTGTATATATGTGAAACTCCGATGTATATTAAGTGTAATCGACATATATAGTATCCTTTTGTAAACTGTTATTATTTATTATTGTATTTTATCCACTGCGAATGTGAGATGTTTGACATTTCTGTTCTTCTTCTTCTATCTTTTTCTTCTTTTTCATAACTATCTGGAGTTTTCGGGATTGAAAATTTTGGGTCGTTACATTTGGTATCAGAGCTGAAGGTTAAGCGAGAACCTTGTCTCTGGTGGGTGTACTCATTAAGGATAGAGTCTGTAGTACTCTAGAATGAGTTGAGTGTGTATATATATATATAAGAGAGCGTACTTGTTATTTTCTTATATAAATATTTTGAATGATTTTATATAAGATTATATTTTGATATATAAAGCAATATTTCACCCTGACAAGTATTAAGGAAATTGCATGTTAAATTATTTGAATTAAATTAAGAACTAATTTAACACAACCCAATTGAAATTAAAAAAAGATGAGTTTGAAATGGATTCAAACTGAAATTGAAATCTTGAATTGGAAAAGTATTTCAGAATAAGATGATAATGGATGGTTTTTGATATGATAATCTTGGTTATTATCATTAGTGATTGTTGTGTGTTTAATAATAAGATGTGTATTAATGAGTAAGCAAAATGAAATGTTTTAAAGAAGTATAACATTTAAGGAAGTTTGACTTATAAATTGAAATTGAAGATGATCTAAATTGTGAAATTTTAAATTTAGGTCCAGAATTTGAAAATTGTTGTAAAGTGATAGAGAAATAATAAATAATATTATTTAATGTATTGGAATGAGGGGTCCTATTTCAAACAAGAGTTGTTTGAAAAATTAAAGGAAGTTGTTGTGAATTTAAAAACCAAAGGTGGTTTAAAATTGTAGACATGGCTGGGAGGGCTAAGAAATAAATATGTATGTATGGATATACATGATATCAAATATAATTTGAAATAAACTCTAAATGTTGAGTTTTGATTTTCCTTGAAGTGTGATGTAAAACCCAAAGTGATATAAGTTTTGAACTTATAAGAGGGGAAGAATTTTGAAATTTGAAGTGGGAATTCAAATTTGGGTAGAGTTGACTGGATTAAGTAAATTGAAATTTAACTTTGGGAAGGATAAATAAGTTAACAAGCAACCCGCATTGGAAATTTCAAGATGAAATTAGAATTTAACTTAGAAAGTTAAATGGTTGATCTGAATTGGGAGTTTGTGTGATCTCAAAATGGGTTTGAGATCTAGAAATTGAAAATGGATGGAAGTTTTTAAAATAAATTGGATGATATCACTCTATTGTTATTAATAATCTTTAAATTGTAAATTGGATTTGTTTTAAATGAATGAGGAATAAAGTTTGGTAATATATCCATTAGTGAGATTAAAGAAAAAGTTAACTTTAATTTGAAATTAAGAATATGGAATTACTTTGAACTAAAAATGTAAATAATTGGATTTGTAAATTAAAATAGTTTAAGAACTGGCTTTGAACTGGAAGATAAAAATTTAGTAATAAATTAAATTTTTAAACCTAGAATTGTATTTAACTCTTATTTGAACCTTGAAATACATAAGTAAAGAAAATTTAAAATGGAATTTTGAGAATTGGACTCGGAAATTAAATTGCTTAAAAGCTTTTAATAAAGGTTAATTTAGTTTAAAGAGTTAAATCAACCTTTGAGAATTTAACTCGAATTTATATAATTCGAGATGGTTTAAAATTTGAGATTGAAATTGAATTAGTCCGAATTGAATCTGATTTGAATTAATTGAATTTGAGATTGAAGGGGTATAAGTTTACAAATTTTAAATGGAAAATTTGGGTTGAATTAAAATGATTGAAATTTAATTGGATTCAAATTGAATGGATATTAGTCCAAAGTGGTTGGAATAACTTAGGATTGTAATTAAAGTTGAATATGTTTAAAATCAAATGGGATTTGATTTAAATTTGGAAAGAAATTGAAAATTAATTCGGCTTGAATTGCATAAATCAAGTCCAATGGAAATTGGAGTTATTTAAAATTGGAATTGAGTCAATTTAATTGGAAGTGGAAATTTAAATTGAATTGTTGGGAAAGTGAACAGTTTTGAATCTGGATGATTTTCAATATAAATTGTTTTAATATAAACTTATTTTTCCAAGCTATTTAGTATATATAGCCTTTCTTTTTCAAAGCCAAATTATTTTAAATTGGTTTTACAATTATTTTTGGAACCATCCTATAATTTTTCAACTGTTTTTTAAACTAATTACTATTTCATAACTATTTTACAAATTAATTATTATTTTAGAACTATTTTGAGATTATCTTAAATTTCTGAACTATTTAATTATTTTTCAACTTCTTATCTATTTAAAAAAAAAAACTCAAGCTATTTTTCAAAATATAAACTGGTCGAAGTTAAAACTGTTATTGGTAAAATGCCCAACTGAGGAAAGAATTGAAGCGATAATCCAAATAGGGATTAAGACAAATGTGAATAAGTGAATGAAAATTTAAGGGAATGTGAATAGAAAGAAAATTGATTTGGCTAATAATCAATAAAGTTAAATATGTAGGATGTACGTATATTGTTCTATTCGCATAGTGATTTGATCCAGATTCGAGCACATAATTTCGAGATAGTTTACCGATCCGAGTTGGGATTTTTCACTCGATTTTCGACGGCGAACCTGGATATGGATTGTTGATTGGTTTTGGATATTCTCTATCATAGTTATGGCTATGTAAGGAGGATGACGGTTTCTGATCAAGAAACCAAATCTGTGTCCGCACTAGGAAGTCGGGTGGACGATACTAGTTCGAAAGTGAAACTGTGCGATCGAGTGAGCGATCAGATTGGTATAGCATACGGATAATAAGTGTACATCATATGGATTTGAATGAAATTGATATTGGAAGGAGTAATCAAATTGGGATATTTGGTTTTGAATAAACAAAGTTGAATATCTTTGTTATATAAGATAAATTTTCCCTTGTTGAACCTATTGTTGGAAGAAAAAGGATTTTGGAAGTGTTTGAAATATAAAAGGAGTTTTATACAAGTTTGAAATGATCCAAAGTTTTGAAA
This sequence comes from Allium cepa, assembly GCA_030765085.1. NCBI lineage: Eukaryota > Viridiplantae > Streptophyta > Magnoliopsida > Asparagales > Amaryllidaceae > Allium > Allium cepa. The sequence goes on along the minus strand of CM060938.1, from coordinate 904,576,360 downwards.
ATTATATATATCTGAATATATATATATATACACAAAGGATCTTATGAGAATTTTAGAAAAAAGTTTTGGGAACCTTTGGATTTGGAAAGGCTTTTGATTTTTAGGTAAAATCAGTTTTGGAATTTGTAAAGCCTAGTTTGAGAATTATCGATTTTGGGATAATCGATTTTGTAAAGAGCTTTGTATGAGATCACACTAGGTGTATGATTTGAAAGATACTATATGTGTATAGTATAATAGTGTTTTGATGATGGCTCTGGGGAAAAAGGCGCTCCCTTGAAATGAACTTCTCAGGAGTGCCACTGGGTGGTGTTGCCTTGAGCCCCAAGGGGGGGTTCTAAAGTTGATCCTCTGAGGAGTCTGGACAAAACTAGTTCCTGAGGATTATGAGTTGAGTATACCATAGCGTAAGTCGTGTGTGCCGCTGAGAGCCAACAGTCTGCGTTTGATTTTATATCGGTAGACTTCGACCTATGGTATAACATAGCGAAAGTCGTGGGTGCCGCTGAGAGCCAACAGTCTGTGTTTGATTTTATATTAGCAGACTGCGACCTATGTAGGAGTGGAGATGTTTCATTTCGACAGCGAAAATCAGAGGCTGCTGAGAGCCTACAGTTACATGGACTTTTGTAGTGACGGCAACGTAACCCTGGATGTAACTGTGATCTGTTGTGTGTGTTCATGGCGTAATCGAGAGGCCGCAGAGAGCCTGCAGTTACATGGACTTTTGTTGTGATGGCAACGTAACCCTGGTATGTAACTGCGACCATGGATGGGGGTGATGATTTCCAAAGCATTCTCACCAAAGATATTTCCTCCATTTTCAAAAACCGTTTTCTATATTTTCAATAAAATTATTTTCACAAGTATTTTCACTGGATGTTGAAACGGGTGTGCCAAGCGCTTATAGATTTTCAGTCGTACGCCTGATCAACGTATGACCGAATTTCTATGAGCGCAAGGATGGGCTTGCCAAAACATCGAGTTATAAAAGTATTTTATAAAACCTATTTTAGAAATATTATATAGATTTTTAGAGTGGTTTAAAAATGATAAAAGAAAATTTTATATGATTTTAAGCATTCTAATGAATCTGGCTTCGTTCCTTCTCGAGGACGAAAAGATTCAGAGGGGGGAGGAATGTGACGACCTTGGGTTTTTGACCCGTTTATATTAGTAGATATTTAATCTAATTTAAATATTAATAGTTAAGATATAAAATATAAATGTAAAATATAAGTCAAACTTATGTATATAATTTAAATAAAATAAAAATGAAAATAAATATAAAGCAAGAATTAATTAGTTAAAATATAACTTTAACATGTGTAAATTAAAGTATATAGAATAGAATGAAACACAAGCCCAAACTATGAAATAAAAATAAGCCAGATAAACAGCTAGAAGTAACAAGTCAAATACATATCTTATAAATCAAATATTTGAAAGTTAAACTCTAAATAAGAACAAAAACTAGAAAGCTATGCTAACAAATATGATCAAGTGTTGCTGTAAAATTTTACAATAAGTGCAAAGGCAAAATAAAATCTTTGACAAGATAAATGCTTAAGCCAATCCATATCTGGAACAACTTTATATAAACATATCAGAAAGGTTTAAAAGGAATAACCTTTATATACATATGAACAATGAAAGAAAACATTGACCTGTAAATATATTTGTACAGTACAAAATCTTTGACCAAACATATAAAATAATGTTGGCTGTACATAACCAAGAAAAGAGAAACAAAGAAACATCTATTAACACATATGTTATTGTGTAAATCATGTATGCTAAGAAGACAAAGTATCCACAACATATATGCAAGATATCTTTGCACAGAAAATGTTTAGCTGAAATAGGAAAAGTATCAGCCAACATTAATTGTGTGTAAGCTAAAATAAACATGAAGACAAAGTAGAAAAAAAATGGAAATCAGTTAAGGTATAAAGTACAAACCTGACACAAACATTTTTATACAAGTATCTTCATTCACAAACCAATGTCTACATACAAAATATCTATATATACACGACAAACATAATTATAATAGTGTAAACATATTAAGGAACAAAGCATTTAATTACTATCATCTCAGCCTAACATAGGTCATTTCAAATATTAGAAACAAATCTGATCAAATCTTAATAAGGAAGCTTAACCAGATAGCACCTTCCTTATTATATCCTGTCATCTTCTATATATGTATGCATCTCCTATTTCATTTCGTTTAGTAACCATTTAGCAATCAGAGAATAAGAAAACAACCATTTTCAATTTTTTTCCAAAGCTTAAACTCAAGTTCAAAACAAAAACAAACAAGAAAAGAAAGTATTCAAGAGCTGATTCAACTACATTTTTCTCAAACATCAACATATCCACTGTTCAATGATTTTCAGGTGAGTAGACCAATTTATTTCAGGATCAAAGAATAATCTAAATCTGTGAATATGATTTATGGATAACATTTGGTTGTGCTTGTATTTTTTTTTTAGGAATGAGACTCTGTATATAACCATATGTTTGCACTGTGCTTGTTTTTTTCTTCTCTGTTTGGGGGTTTCACGGTAGGAAATAACCAGGAAAATTAAATACAATGCCATTTGATTTATATTAGGCTTATAGTTTAAACAAAACAAGTCTGTTTATACATAAGTTGAGATTTAAAATTGTTTAAGGTAGGATGAAAATATACAGCATCTGAATTTGATTGTTGTTTTCAGAAAAGCTCATCATATGATAAATTTGAACACTTCAGAATCATTGATTTAAGCATATAAGGTGAATTGTTATTCGAAACAAGATTTTTAAAACAAACATTGTGATTTTTCATGGAGTATATCAAGAGTCACTTGTAAATGAACCGGAGAGGGATTTTTCCCAATTTCCATCGATTGAAATTTCTTTTGATGTTGAAATTCTGCATGAAGCAAGCCTAGAAATCGATAATATCAGGAAAATTGTTAAACAATTTTTCCATTGAAGGAGATGTTGTATTGAAGCAACTATAGGGTTTAGCTGTCGTTTTTGGTTGAGGTTAGAATATAGGTGTTTCCTCCACCTCTGGATAATCGAGCTGCGTGATATCGCGGTAGAGGGTAGCATGGTCTGCCAGCGAGGCGAGGCCGGAGGTGTAGCACATCTGATGGTCGGAGCAAGGTGGGGCAAAGCAATTTGTTGATTTGTTGTGGGTTTTAGTTTCGCGTGGTAGTCCAGTTTTTCGTTGAGGCCTTCGTGTTGGTTGTTCGAAGGTTGAGGAGGCACAAGGGGTGGGAGTGCGACATGTTCGAGGTGACGCCGAAGGTTATATCATCGTTGACGATCTGTGCAGGTGTACAGGCACGGAATGGTGTCAGTGGGTTCTTGGGTTGTGAGTTACTCAGGTAATTTCTCAAATTAGTATAAGTGGCCTCGGGTTGTATCTGGAATGTGTAAACTTTCTTTACAGATACTAAGTTTTAAACTTAAATTTAACTAGAAAAAGGAGAAGAGAAGAAGGGTGTTGCGTGGAAAAAAAAAGGTGAGTGTCTCGGGGAAACGGAAGAGCGACTCGAAGTGTAGCTCGAGTGAAACGCAGGAGAGTCTGGGGTTGCTTCCTTTCAGAACTGCAAATAAAATAAAGGGAAGCATAGTTAAGTAATTTGTGTTTAGCAGATTTTAAGCAATGAAAACTAAACAAGGGTTTAACAAGTTAAGTTAAAAACTTAAATACAAGTTTTAAATTATCTTAGTTAATACTTAACAATGTTGTAACACTAATTATTATTTTAATTAAGTAATTAAGAATAACTAAATTATAATTGTAATTAGAGTAGATTAATTTGTGATTAATTGATAAATAAATTTGTAATCAACTACTTAAAGATAATTAACGAATAATTAGTAGTTGAGTAATTAAGTAATTAAATTAACAAAAGAATTATGATTTATAAACTTGTAAATAAGGAATATTCAATTTGTAATTGAGTTATGTTAATCAAAAATTAAGGTTTATTAATTTTTGGTTATGGAATAATTAATCTGCAATTAGGGATTATTAATTGGGTTTAAGAGTTAAGGGATGGATTACCCGATTGAAATTAATTTGTTGATTAATTAAAGGTAAGCGCTTGCAGATTAATTAAATATAAATACTTGATGAGATTTAGTGAAGTAATTTATAATTACGGGATGTAATAAAGTCAAAGGAATAACTTAACGGGAAGTAATAAGAGGGTAATTACATAATAGAAGTGATTAAGGATGAATTACTTAGTTAATTAATCAAAAAAAAGGGTATATACCTAAGTAAGTGGTCAATTACTTAAGTAAGTAATTACAGAGGGGTAATTACTGTTTATAAATAATTGGGTGGATTAATGAATACAGTTAATTGAGGATAATCATTCATGAAATGTAATTCAGTATAATTACTTAATAAGTAATTAGATAATGATGATAATCTTAATGTAATTAAAGATGAATGATTATGGGATGGTAAATCAATTGGGTTGTAATTAATTTATTAATAAGAAGGACTTAGAGGTAATTGATTTAATTCAATTATGGTTAATTGGATTTATTCGAGATGGTGTGATTGATTATCTTGCTTATGTATGATAAGTGATTGTTTAAATGTCCTGAATTGATTAATACCCCTGATATGAAATGGTTTGTGATATAATGTGTTGGGTGGGCAATGATAATGTGGTTATGTATTAATGATGAATTGCTGAGTAAAGGTGACATTTTTATTAAAAATTGAATTTCATTTCACTTAAATGACATGTGTTAAGATGAATCGAATTCGAAGAGACCGAAGTCGGGTATAGTTAATACCTGAAACCACTTCGATTCTATACAAAACTTGATACGTGGAGTCAATAGATAGTAATGGAATGATTTAAGTGAATTGGTCCATATAATCAAGGTTTCTAGCACTTAGTAATTGCTTTGTGAATTAAGTGATGTCTATAACAACTTGTGAAATTGTAAATTGATATAAGTACCCGGGTTTTATATGAATTGTGTACTTTTGAATTCCTTGTTAGATGGGTTTACTCACGCTGGTTTCCAGCCTGACCCGGGTGTTACTTTGATGTAATGCTCAGGTCAGACCGAGTATTACAGATTTTCAGGTTGGTACGTTTTGGAGCTCAGGAGGCGAGTTGGATGGCAAGAGCGTATTGAGTATTTCCGCTATATATCTGAAACATGATAATTGTGTATATTCGATGACTGTATATATGTGAAACTCCGAGGTATATTAAGTGTAATCGACATATATAGTATCCTTTTGTAAACTGTTATTATTTATTATTATATTTTATCCGCTGCGAATGTGAGATGTTTGATGTTTCTGTTCTTCTTCTTCTTCTATGTTTTTCTTCTTTTTCATAACTATCTGGAGTTTTCGGGATTGAAAATTTCGGGTCGTTGCATTTTTGGTATTTGAGAAAGTTAGTGATATTGTGTGATTTTTGTTGTTATCTGATGTATACTTTTCATAGTATGTCATTATTGTTATCATATGTTTTTGTCATATCTCCTATCCTATCTCATTTTATATTATATTTATAGCTAGACAGATCCGTTTAGATTTTCTTCTTAAATAATACTCAGGTCAGACCGAGGTGTTACTGGTGCTTCCACTTGACTTCTTAGTTGGGACTAGCTTTTACTTTTGGCTAACTACTTAGTTTAGTAGTTTTTGCTTTTATACATTCAAAATAGAGACTCCTTGATGTATACATATTCTTTCGTCTAGCACTTGTACCTATTCTTTTCTGATGTAGTGGATCTTGCCTGACCACTACTTTGATGTACACTTTTACGTGTTATATTCATATCTGTTTCCGCCTTTGTGATATGAATATCCGTGACTGACTTGTATTATGCTTATTTTATATTTGTTTCCAAAGACCACATAACCACTGTATAGTAGCTTTGAGTTTGTATCGGTATGTTGGATTCCCTCTTGAAATGAAAGTGATATTTTATCTGGCATATCGATACTCGCACAAAGCAATTACACAAATGGTTGCTCCTCAACAGCTTTATTCTTCGTACTAGTCGACGGCATTACTTCATAGTGTCCTTGGCTAGTGCGAGTATAGAGGTGGTGTGTCAAAACTTAACTTTCTATATAAGTGTGGATAATTTTATTGTTGATTGTTTGTTGACCGTTTGGATGGTTTACAAATTTATTAGTTTGTTTGAATATATTCCTGCCCTTTGAGCTGTTGAGACCATATTACATTTCCGTGTATGAGCAGATGACCCTGTGTACACGATCCCGCCTCGAAGCGTTAACTTATATTTTATGATTATATACTGCATGGACGTATGGGTACAGGTGAGACGACCCGACCTCCATCCACCAGGAAGTCGCGTTGCCGTTGAAGAAAGAAAGGGATAGAAGAAGAAAAGAACGAGAAAGAAGAAAGACAACAACAACAGATAACTCACAGCGGAACGAATGAAATATAATATATCACATAAAATATTACATAGTACCATATTACATCAGAGTTACACAATCTATACAACACATATTAGACAGTTATAAACATCAGTCTAATTCATACAACTCAAGTATACAAGATACAGATAACACAGAGACAGCGGAAACATAATATATCTACACGTGGAAGCCTCCTGCTCCATATCTCCTCCATAATTCGTCAAGCTAACCTGAATCACTTGACTACTCATACATAATATGAGTACCCAAGAGTTTAATAAAACAGAAAATAAACACTCGGGTCAGACAGGGGTCTGGTGTGAGTAAACGGGTTAAGATTGCTTAACTTTAGAAAAACCTTTGAAAGAAAAAGGTATCACGAAAGACTTCCTACACATAAACATGGAAAAGTTTTTACCTTACGCTAACCAAAACATTTGATAAGAAATCCGATGATATTATAATAGTGTCTAGGGTTTTCAAAGTAAAATACAGAAATAGCTGGAATGCTTACATCTCACGTTCCAACATAGTTGGGCACAATCAAAACCGTTCAAGCACTTATTGGATTTTGGATTCCATCAATGGCAGGGCTACTGGGGTACCGCCCATCACAGTACGTGGCCTAGATCACCGTACCGAGGACCACTGCCGATCCCCTGCAACACAAGGCCAGAACCATTCCTTACTGAACAGTTGCTAACAAGACCACCCCGTAGTTGGCGCGACCAACCACACACTAAACCGAAATAGAAAGGGACCTCTAGACAGGGGTAAATCTCACTCTCAAGTGGGGGCTACCCACGAAGCCTTGCTGCACCTCCCATGTTTTAGCCATTCCCGGTTGATGTGGCTTGAGGCTGTGATTACCTTTATAGGACACATCTCTTAGAATGCTCATCGTCCGCCTGACGATGTGCTGAAAACATTCAAACCTTACAAGTTCGTTCCGGGTTCGAACGAAACCGAAGGCACTATCTCGTTGCACTCTTTTTGGAATCACCCTCAGAGTCGATGACCATAGCCCTTGCACTCTAAATCACCATCTCGAACTTATAAGTACTATTCCGTCAAACTCATTACGGAATCATCCACAGAGTTATACTGACGTATAGCCCTTACACTTCGATTCTTCACTTGCTCCACTTGGATTAACGACCTAACGTTTAATTGGAATCGATGTGGTTTTCGGATCCCAAATATGGAAACCCAATCCCGGTCTCACCGAAACCAAACGCCATTTTAATGTCCAAGTTGTACTTAAGGGTTTTAAAATAGTTAAACTTATATTCAGGATGATATAAACAGATAGATGAATCATATTATCACAATAGATAATCATAACAGACATTCATCTCACAAAGCAACATCACATATCTCATAGATATATAAATCATCCAGTATCAACCAAACACCCAATATCATTCAACATCCAATATCAACCAATCATCCATAACTGAATTGATTAACTCTAATCAATTGGATTAACCTTAAATCCTCCTTCATTTGTTTATTTCAAATAAATAAATTGATCACCTCTTAATGATCTTCCTTAATTAATCTTCCTTGATTAATTATATTTTAATTACATTCAAGTAATTAACCTAAACCATATTTGGTAATTATCCTTTAATTACTATCATTAATTACAATAATTAATGATCCTTCATTTACTTCCATAAATTAATCAATCATAATTAATTACATTAAACCTTAATTAATTACAATTAATTAATCACTCCTGAACGAATCACTTATATTAATCAACCTTGATTAATATCATTAAATTCAATAATTAATGATCTTATTAATTAATAATTACTTCAATTAATTAATTAATTAACCTATAATTAATAATTCTATTAATCATAATCAGTAATTAACAATTTGTAGTTACTTAACTTAATTAATTAACTTCTTAATTAATTATCTTCTAAATTAATTATATTAATCCTTGATTTTGTAATCCAATTAATTAATGTTTAATTACTTCGTTAAGTAATTATTATTCAATTAAATTAACAAATAATTCTTAATTAATTACTTTATTAATTAATTACATTTTAATTAATTACACTTAGTAATTAATCTTAAATTAGTCACATTTATTAATTAATTAATCACATAATTAATTAACCAAATTAATTAAGTAATTAACCCTTAATTACATCATTAGTAATTATCTCATAATTACTTCCATTAATAAATCTTAATTACTTTCTTAATTAATTACATAACGAGTAATTTATTCCATCATTAAATAATGCTTAATTCTTTAATTAATTAATCAATCCATAATTAATTAACTTTAAAGCAATTAAATTAATCAATTCCTTAATTAATAACATTAAGTGATTACCCATTAATCACTTCAACTTTAATTACTTCCATAAGTAATTACCATTCTAATTACATTCAATTATTAATCATTGATTAGTTTATTAAGCAATTACACTTAATTAATCCATAATTAAGTGATTATTAAAAAGTAAATAAATAATTAACTAATTATTTAAAATTAATTAAATAATTAATTAATTAACTTTTATATTTCAAAATCTTTAATTAATTAAGAAAAACATTATCCTAATTAATTCTTTACTTACTTACAAATCATATTCAATCAAGTATTCTCAAAAATAAATTAACCATATTCATCTTCATAATTAAATTATTTGATTAAATCAAATTTTAATAACTTAAACAAATTATTGTATTGGTTTTCCAAAATTATAACAATATCCTTATTTGGAAATAAGGCATTTAGAAATCTAATTTAAAATTTAAACTCTTTAAACATCTAATTCAAACTTATTCATTTTCAATATAAATTGAAAACTTAGTTTCAAATCATTATTTTTAAATTGAACTTAAAACTTTGATTCAATATTTAAATTCAAAACATACTTTTTTAAATTTAAAATCCAAAATGTAATTAAATTACTTTCAAAAAGAAACCATCTTAAACAAATTTACATTTAAAAATTTAATTCAATGAACACTTTAAAGAGTTGATTTACTTTTATATCAAGGAACAAGTTTAACCTTATATAAATTTGTTTCCTTTATAAACTTCGTTTTAAAATCTAAAGCTTGATTTTACTTTATTTCCAACAGTAGGTTAAACTGGTACTTTTAACATTTACACAGTATTAACCCAAAAACCCACAAACAAAAATACTCGAGTAAAACACTTATCCCACACGAGCCAGCCCCGAAGAAAAAAACCAAACTCGCTGCTTCGAGTCATCTCCGAGCATAATCCGTGAACCAACCCGGGTATGTCCTTCTTTCCCAAACCTATGTTCCAGTGCACTCTAACATGCACGGTGCACGTCTACCAGAGACTCCGGCCGCCGTTGGGCGTCGCGCCTATCGTCGATGATCACCCAACCATCCACGAACACAGATGTAAACCCAGATTCAAGAAATATAAATCGAATCGAATTTCCGAACTTCATGCTCAAACTACAAAAAACAACGCGACTCAAAACCACCCACGGCCGATGAACTCCTCGCTGTTGACCCTCGCCAACCCCACCATAGAATCGCCACATCCCAAGCTTCGTCCTCCCCAGAAGCGATCACCTTCGGCCCAACCTACACGACACAATGCTTAGATATCCATGCCGAACAAAAAAAACAACTTAAACCCTAGTTCGTCCAAATTCGACCACCACGATCAATAGAAAAATTAACTTGCAATTTTCCCATCATCATCATCCCACAAACAAGCTTCGATCCAAGTTTCACACCAATTCAATGTATGGATAATCGGCAATTTCCAAAACCCCCTTTTTCGAATAAAACTAAATTTCAAATCAATTTGTCAACTAAAATTTTTGATATTAGCTCCTAAATTCATTATTAAATGCCATGATTTCAATCATGTAATCCAAATCCAAAATTAAATAAGTTGATTTTTATCATGTATAAATGTTTCACTGTGTGTTCTATTTTAAAAATTATCTGTAAATTTAAAAATTATAGAAACTATATTACAGTCATCGTTAATCACTTACAAACAACTTTTATTCAAAAATTCAAAGCTAATAATGATCAAAGAGTAAGTTATTAAATTCTAAGAGGAAAAAAATTTAGATCTGTTAAATAACAGAACTTCCATTTTCCTTACAGGTTCACAGATTTATCGTGCATTCAAATAACAAATTTTCAATCATCAAGCATATTTAACCGCATGCATCTTCAATTCAATCACAAGTTAAACCAAAACTGTTTTAAAGAAAATGATTTACTCACCACATTGAAAGGCAGAGCAGGTTCTTGATATCCAGGCTTTAAATCTTTAATCTGGAAAGTATTTTTAATTGGATGCTATTGAAAATGAATCACTCTGCATGCTTACAATTTGGTGTTACTAAAAGATTGAGACTTGCTGATGAATTCCATTTGAATTTTCAGAGGACTTGGAGTTGCGGTTTTTTTAATTGTTGTGACTGAACTTTAATTTGCAGATTTGCTTTTGCTTTAAATTCAGGTTTGAAGTAAAATAAATCCTATTTTTCCATTAATTGAAAAAGGAACAAATTTCTTTGTTCAGCTGAGAATAGGAATTAGATTGAAGAAAAGAGAAGGAATGAAAAGATTTTTGTTTTATATGAATCATGTTATGGTTTTAAATTCTAAAGTGAAGACACTTGTCTTAAAATTCAACAAATGTCATTCAATGTTTTTAATTTCTTTACAAATGTTATTAAGAGTGTTTAAAATGTTTACACATGTCTTTATGAAATTTTTAAATTAAATTTTCTTAATTTAAATGTGAATATAACTTACATAATTTAATTCTCTGAAATAAATATTTATTTACATATTTAAAATATAAGTTTTACCTTTAAAAGAAATATCCTAATACTAATAAAAATGCGAACAATTCTTATACATATATTTAAAAATCTAAAATATTTATATTTTCATTTAACCATTTTAAATCTAAGCTTTTTAAAATAAAACAAAGCTTTAAAACTTATTTAAACTATCATATTTAAAATAAAAAATCTTATATTTTGAAAACAAATGAATTAATCTTTAAATTAACTTTTGAAAAATATTAAGTTTTAAAACAAAGCTTTAAATTACAATTCATTCGTATATAAGTTATTAATGGATTAAACTAAATTTCAAAACAACTCAAATTATAACATATACATACATATATATTACAATTTGAAAATTCAACTTTTATTTAAAACAAAAGATTATCCTATCCACAATATATATCAATTATATATATATTATAAACAGAATAACATTTTATTAGCTTTGAAAAATAATTCTTATCAATATTGCAAGATTAAAAATTCATTAACCTTTAAAAGATTAAATTAGCCAATTTAAATTAAAATTATAAATAAAATTATCAAATCAATTAAATTATTAATACAGATTATTTAATTCATATTGCCTAAATTTCCGGGTCGTAACAATCCTCCACCTTAAAAGAATTTTGTCCCCGAAATTTAAAAGCAAAGGTAATTTAATAACCCAGCAAAGATTTCAATTCCAAACAGCAAAGCATTCTTATCATCCAGTTACTAACAACCAAAGCAACCAATCAAACAAACAACTCTAACTAATTATCCTGACACAAATCAGAATAAATCTTCTAACACTATCTCGAGTTTCCCAAGATAAATCACCGGGTTACTCGCTCTATAGAAGCTAAACCAACTACACCGCCAAAATCCAGAGCTACTCTCACCTCTAGATCCATCAAACTGTACAAAACATCAGACTATACTCAAATCCAGCTTAACTTCCAAAACCAACTGAACTACAGATTCCATAACCAACAATAAACCATACATGTACTCCCTCAGAGATACATGAAATACAATGAATCCCAGTTATACAAACTGGCAATTCAATCTTACCCTATCAAGACACAGATAAGTAATCTCAAATGCCTCGGAACTAGCCATCCAATCTTACCCAATTACTGTTCTCCTAACCAGAGAAAACTTAACAACAATGAAGTCTCCAACTTCGAATACCAAACTCCATATCTCATATCTGCATAACTCAATAGACAATCCTAGGCTACTAATCTTCTCCTGATCAACTCAACCTATGCTTATGCTTCCAGAAACAACAAGACCAAAGCAAACCAGATTCTGGATCATATCCAACAGAAATGCCTTCCAAAATCCGTCGAAATTCAGAACACAAGCTCTACTTTCAAACAATAGCAAACTAAACTTGCTTCCTTCCTCGCACAGTTTTTACCTGGCTTCAGCTGCACAACTCTGATTCTGAAATAGATGAGAATACTGTTGATGAACACGAGTACAAACTTATCCAATACATTCGAAAAAACTTTGTTCATCAAATCCATAAAAATATGACCTATTAGACTCGGTCACACAACCTTACAACAGAAATCCAAACTCAAAAACTAGACCTAACCAATCTAAATTCCAAAAATTCTGAGCTGCTACGCCAACTCTTCTACTAGGCTAACTACCAAAACCACTTCTGGAATCAAAACAATATGGAGTCTCCACTCCAGATGCAGACAAACTCTGATTACCTCAATAACTCCTACTTTCACATGAGAATCCTCAGTCTCAAACAAAAGATTGCCTATGAAAAATTCCCAAATTAATCGCAAGTCACTTTTGTGATACTACCTAGTTCGGATTCCAAATAAACTGTCATCTCTTTACCAAATAGAATAGCCCAAAGCTTATCCAAACAAGATTAACCCTTCAAGAAAACATTCACCAACTGCCCAGGCTGCTGCTAGAAGAACCACCAAGATTCCTGAACCAACGGAGAAACGGACACAATGCTGCTTCCAAACTCTACCTTGATGATACTGCGAAGCTAAAAGGCCTTCTCGTCAGCACACCGAATACTTCAAGCTGAATTGCTACCACAGCTAACCAAAGACTTCAAATCCAAAGGCTCTCCGAACTCCAAAATGATCAACAAACCACACAAAAGACCTCTGAGATGGCAGACGTCCTAAAAGAAAATCAGGCTCCAAACCAAGCATCAACATCTCGCTCTCCTTAATGAATGACAAAAGAGACCATGCCGAAGCAAAACAACTCGTAGACCTTAGTCTCAAATTCCAAAACAGCCAACCTCCACGCTAAAGATCTAGACAACTTCTACACAGACAAGTCTTCCCTGCGGCAGGTAAAGACTGCTCCTCAACTACTACTAAACCTGCTTCAAGAGAAAACATCTTCAGAAATATCCATGGATACTGCATCTCATCACGCAGTTACCAAGATACCATCACTTACTTCTACACTTCCGACAGATCCAAACTTACACTTCAAAGATAAACTCCGAATCTTTTTAAAAGATTTCCTTCGGATATCAGAGAAATCCTTACTCCAAACTACAAAACTCACTTGAGACGGTATTAGGTTAACAGTCTCTCCAAATACACTTCCAACCTCAAACATATGGATCTCATTCATTAGCGGTAGTCGTGTTACACACACACACCCCACTACTCCATCAACCTTTAAAACTAATGTTGGAAAATCCGAACAGATAACCCAACAGATTAGGAAGATCTAAATATATATATATATATATATATGTATGTATCTATATATATACACATAAATTACAAGTACGCTCTCTCAAGAAAGACACCACTCCAGAGCTTAGGCATTCGCTCAACCTAACGCTCTGATACCAACTGAGACGACCCGACCTCCATCCACCAGGAAGTCGCGTTGCCGATGATGAAAGAAAGGGATAGAAGAAGAAAAGAAAGAGAAAGAAGAAAGACAACAACAACAGATAACTCACAGCGGAACGAATGAAATATAATATATCACATAAAATATTACATAGTACCATATTACATCAGAGTTGCACAATTTATGCAACACATATTAGACAGTTACAAACATCTGTCCTATTCATACAACTCAAGTACACAAGATACAGATATAACAGACACAACGGAAACATAATATATCTACACGTGGAAGCCTCCTGCTCCATATCTCCTCCATAATTCGTCAAGCTAACCTGAATCACTTGACTACTCATACATAACATGAGTACCCAAGAGTTTAATAAAACAGAAAATAAACACTCGGGTCAGGCAGGGGTCTGGTGTGAGTAAACAGGTTAAGATTGCTTATCTATAGAAAAACCTTTGAAAGAAAAAGGTATCACGTAAGACTTCCCACACATAAACATGGAAAAGTTTTTACCTTACGCTAACCAAAACATTTGATAAGAAATTCGATGATATTATAATAGTGTCTAGGGTTTTCAAAATAAAATACAGAAATAGTTGGAATGCTTACATCTCACATTCCAACATAGTTGGGCACAATCAAATCCGTACAGGCACTTATTGGATTTTGGATTCCATCAATGACAGGGCTATTGGGGTACCGCTCGTCACAGTACATGGCCTAGATCACCGTACTGAGGACCACTCCCGATCCCCTGCAACACAAGGCCGGAACCATTCCTTACTGAACAGTTCCGAACAAGACCACCCCACAGTTGGTGCGACCAACCACACACTAAACCGAAATAGAAAGGGACCTCTAGACAGGGGTAAATCTCACTCTAAAGTTGGGGCTACCCACGAAGCCTTGCTGCACCTACCCTGTTTTAGCCATAACCATTTGATGAGGCTTGAGGCTACGATTACCTTTATAGGACACATCTCTTAGAATGCTCATCGTCCGCCTGACGATGTGCTGAAAGCATTCAATCCATACAAGTTCGTTCCGGGTTCGAACGAAACCGAAGGCACTATCTCGTTGCACTCATTTTGGAATCACCCTCAAAGTCAATGACCATAGCCCTTGCACTCTAGATCACCATCTCGAACCTATAAGTACTATTCCGTCAAACTCATTACGGAATCACCCACAGAGTTATACTGACGTATAGCCCTTACACTTCGATTCTTCACTTGCTCCACTTGGATTAACGACCTAACGTTTAATTGGAATCGATGTGGTTTTCGGATCCCAAATATGGAAACCCGATCCCGGTCTCACCGAAACCAAACGCCATTTTAATGTCCAAGTTGTACTTAAGGGTTTTAAAACAGTTAAACTTATATTCAGGATGATATAAACAGATAGATGAATCATATTATCACAATAGATAATCATAACAGACATTCATCTCACAAAGCAACATCACATATCTCATAGATATACAAATCATCCAGTATCAACCAAACACCCAATATCATTCAACATCCAATATCAACCAATCATCCATAACAGAATTAATTAACTCTAATCAATTAGATTAACCTTAAATCTTCTTCATTTGTTTATTTCAAATAAATAAATTGATCACCTCTTAATGATCTTCCTTAATTAATCTTTCTTGATTAATTATATTTTAATTACATTCAAGTAATTAACTTAACCATATTCGGTAATTATCCTTTAATTACTATCATTAATTACAATAATTAATGATCCTTCATTTACTTCCATAAATTAATCAATTATAATTAATTACATTAAACCTTAATTAATTAAAATTAATTAATCACTCCTGAATAAATCACTTATATTAATCAACCTTGATTAATATCTTTAAATTCAATAATTAATGATCTTATTAATTAATAATTACTTCAATTAATTAATTAATTAACCTATAATTAATCATTCTATTAATCACAATCAGTAATTAACAATTTGTAGTTACTTAACTTAATTAATTAACTTCTTAATTAGTTATCTTCTAACTTAATGATATTAATCCTTAATTAATTAATCCAATTAATTAATGTTTAATTACTTCATTAAGTAATTATTATTCAATCAAATTAACAAATAATTCTTAATTAGTTACTTTATTGATTAATTACATTTTAATTAATTACATTTCGTAATTAATCTTAAATTGGTCACATTTATTAATTAATTAATTAACCAAATTAATTAACTAAATTAATTATGTAATTAACCCTTAATTACTTCATTAGTAATTATCTGCTAATTACTTCCATTAATAAATCTTAATTACTTTCTTAATTAATTACTTAACAAGTAATTTATTCCATCATTAAATAATGCTTAATTCTTTAATTAATTAATTAATCCATAATTAATTAACTTTAAAGAAATTATATTAATCAATTCCTTAATTAATAACATTAAGTGATTACCCATTAATCACTTCAACTTTAATTACTTTCATAAGTAATTACCATTCTAATTATATTCAATTATTAATCATTGATTACTTTATTAAGTAATTACACTTAATTAATCCATAATTAAGTGATTATTAAAAATTAAATAAATAATTAACTAATTATTTAAAATTAATTAAATAATTAATTAATTAACTTCTTATATTTCAAAATCTTTAATTAATTAAGAAAAACATTATCATAATTAATTCTTTACTTACTTACAAATCATATTCAATCAAGTATTCTCAAAAACAAATTAACCCTATTCATCTTCATAATTAAATTATTTGATTAAATCAAATTTTAATAACTTAAACAAATTATTGTATTGGTTTTCCAAAATTATACCAATATCCTTATTTGGAAATAAGGCATTTAGAAATCTAATTTAAAATTTAAACTCTTTAAACATCTAATTCAAACTTATTCATTTTCAATATAAATTGAAAACTTAGTTTCAAATCATTATTTTTAAATTGAACTTAAAACTTTGATTCAATATTTAAATTCAAAACATACTTCTTTAAATTTAAAATCCGAAATGTAATTAAATTACTTTCAAAAAGAAACCATCTTAAACAAATTTACATTTAAAAATTTAATTCAATTAACACTTTAAAGAGTTGATTTACTTTTATATCAAGGAACAAGTTTAACCTTTTATAAATTTATTTCCTTTATAAACTTGGTTTTAAAATCTGAAGCTTGATTTTATTTTATTTCCAACAGCAGGTTAAACTTGCACTTTTAACATTTACACAGTATTAACCCAAAAACCCACAAACAAAAATACTCGAGTAAAACACTTATCCCACACGAGCCAGCCCCGAAGAAAAAACCCAACTCCCTGCTTCGAGTCATCTCCGAGCATAACCCGAGAACTAACCCGGGTATGTCCTTCTTTCCCAAACCTATGTTCCAGTGCACTCTAACGTGCACAGTGCACGTCTACCTGAGAATCCGGCCGCCGTTGGGGATCGCGCCTATCGTCAATGATCACCCAACAATCCACGAACTCAGATGTAAACCCAGATTTGAGAAATATAAATCGAATTGAATTTTCGAACTTCAAGCTCGAACTACAGAAAACAACGTGACTCAAAACCACCCATGGCCGACGAACTCCTCGTCGTTGACCCTCGCCAACCCCACCATAGAATCGCCACATCCTAAGCTTCGTCCTCCCCAGAAGTGATCACCTTCGGCCCAACCTACACGACACAATGCTTCGATATCCAGGCCGAACCAAAAAAACAAATTAAACCCTAGTTCGTCCAAATTCGACCACCACGATCAATTGAAAAATTCACTTGCAATTTTCCCAACATCATTATCCCACAAACAAGCTTCGATCCAAGTTTCACACCAATTCAATGTATGGATAATCGGCAATTGCCAAAACCCCATTTTTCGAACAAAACCAAACTTCAAATCAATTTGTCAACTAAAATTTTAGATATTAGCTCCTAAATTCATTATTTGCTGCCATGATTTCAATCATGTAATCCAAATCCAAAATTAAATAAGTTGATTTTTATCATATATAAATGTTTCACCGTATCTTCTATTTTAAAAATTATCTGTAAATTTAAAAATTATAGAAACTATATTACAGTCATCATTAATCACTTATAAACAACTTGTATTCAAAAATTCAAAGCTAATAATGATCAAAGAGTAAGTTAATAAATTCTAAGAGGAAAAAAAAATAGATCTGTTAAATAACAAAACTTCCATTTTCCTTACAGGTTCACAGATTTATCGTGCATTCAAATAACAAATTTTCAATCATCAAGCATATTTAACCGCATGCATCTTCAATTCAATCACAGGTCAAACCAAAACTATTTTTAAAGAAAATGATTTACTCACCACATTGAAAGGCAGAGCAGGTTCTTGATATCCAGGCTTTAAATCTTTAATCTGGAAAGTATTTTTAATTGGATGCTGTTGAAAATGAATCACTCTGCATGCTTACAATTTGGTGTTACTAAAAGATTGAGACTTGCTGATGAATTCCATTTGAATTTTCAGAGGACTTGGAGTTGCAGTTTTTTTAATTGTTGTGAATGAACTTTAATTTGCAGATTTTCTATTGCTTTAAATTCAGGTTTGAAGTAAAATAAATCCTGTTTTGCAATTAATTGAAAAAGGAACAAATTTCATTGTTCAGTTGAGAATAGGAATTAGATTGAAAAAAAGAGAAGGAATGAAAAGAGTTTTGTTTTTATATGAATCATGTTATGGTTTTAAATTCTAAAGTGAAGACACTTGTCTTAAAATTTAACAAATGTCATTCAATGCTTTTAATTCTGTACAAATGTTATTAAGAGTGTTTAAAATGTTTACACATGTCTTTATGCAATTTTTAAATTAAATTTTCTTAATTTAAACGTGAATATAACTTACATAATTTAATTCTTTTAAATAAATATTTACTTACATATTTAAAATATAAGTTTTACCTTTAAAAGAAATATCTTAATACTAATAAAAATGCAAACAATTCTTATACATATATTTAAAAATCTAAAATATTTATATTTTCATTTAACCATTTTAAATATAAGCTTTTTAAAACAAAACAAAGCTTTAAAACTTATTCAAACTATCATATTTAAAATAAAAAAATCTTATATTTTGAAAACAAATGAATTAATCTTTAAATTAACTTTTGAAAAATATTAAGTTTTAAAACAAAGCTTTAAATTACAATTCGTTCATATATAAATTATTAACGGATAAAACTAAATTTCAAAACAACTCAAATTATAACATATACATACATATATATTACAATTTGAAAATTCAACTTTTATTTAAAACAAAAGATTATCCTATCCACAATATATATCAATTATATATATATATATATATATATATATATATATATTATAAACAGAATCACATTTTATTAGCTTTGAAAAATAATTCTTATCAATATTGCCAGATTAAAAATTCATTAACCTTTAAAAGATTAAATTAGCCAATTTAAATTAAAATTATAAAGAAAATTATCAAATCAATTAAATTATTAATACAGATTATTAAATTCATATTGCCCAAATTTCCTGGTCGTTACAACAGGTTAGAAGAATCCATAAGGATTCCTCACACTATTGATTTTACCACTCATATATTTTGATATATGACGTGCTGGATGCCATAATTGATGACATTGATATGATTACCCTTATGTAGTGCTATAATAGCATTGGGCCACATTTTTAGTATTTTGAAATACTATAAAAAAGTGATTTTGAATTGAAATGATTTTAAAGTGATTTTGGAATATTATATGTTTTAATAATTTTGAAATTACTAAAAGGAATGCATTTATTTTAAATAAATAAAAATGTTTGATTTTTAATGTTATAAAATTATAATTTTTGTGAAATATTTTAAATAGTGATTTTCAAATGGTTTATACAAAGAATTTGTAAAGTGATATTTTATAAATAAAGAAATAGTTTATAATCAGAATTTAGAAATACATATATAAACAGATTTGTATTGATATATGGTGAACGGATTTTTATATATAATAAATTGGTTTTAGAAAAGAAAGGGTTTATAAATGGATTTTTATAAATAAAGAGATTTTATTAGAATATAAATTTTATAAAATAGGAAAGAGATTTATAAACATAGTTTTATAAATACAGAAGTGAATTATGTTGAGATTTAAATGGGCTTTAATCATTTTAAAAGTGGTTTATCTTTTGAATGAACTATTAGGAAAATAATAATTTCAAATGGAATTTAATGGTTTTAAAAGTGATTTAATATGTGTTGAGTGATGAAACATATATTTTAATAGTTATTGTTGTGTTATCCCACTTTTTGGCAAAACCGAGATACCCAAAAATTGACTGAAATTCAATGAATTGATATGACACGACAATCGAAGAGACGGGAGCCAAAGTTCCAAGTTTCAAGTTAATTGGAGCTCGTACGCTCAACTTATGATCGTTCGGCATTGATGGTTTGACCGGCATTTGATGGTTTGACCGGCATTTTATGGTTTGACTGGCATTTGATGGTTGGACTAGGCGTCAGAGAACATTCAGCCGTTCAGAGTTGTACTTGGCATAAGCGAACGCTCGGCATATAGGAGCACTCGGCCTTTAGTGAGCGCTCGGCATTGGAGGACGTACGTCCATCCAGGATTGCACTCGGCATAAGATCGTCCAGCACTTCCACTCGGCATGTCTTCCACTCGGCATGTCGTTCACTCGGCATAACTTCCACTCGGCATGTCTTCCACTCGGCATGTCGTCCACTCGGCATAACTTCCACTCGGCATGTCTTCCACTCGGCATGTCGTCCACTCGGCATAACTTCCACTCGGCATGTCTTCCACTCGGCATGTCGTCCACTCGGCATAACTTCCACTCGGCATGTCGTCCACTTGGCATTTCCACTCGGCATTGAAGTACGTCCGGCATTCTTCAATCGGCAATCATACTCGGCAGTTGTACTCGGCATCCCTTCACTCGGCATTCTTCACTCTGCATTCTTCACTCGGCATTCTTCACTCGGCATTCTTCACTCGGCATCCCTTCACTCCAACTTCATTCGGCGTACCTCACTCCAGTATCGCTCGGCATGTACCACTCAAATGCCTCGCTCGGCATTGTTCCATCAGACTTTGCTCGGCATGCTTCACCCAGATGGATAGCTCGGCACTAATGGCTCGGCACTGATAGCCCGGCATTGATTGGCTCGGCATCAATTTGAACGGCATGGCTCGGCATATGCGGACGGACCATGGACTCGGTGGGCCTGAATCACGCAAAGGCCCAACAACTCAGGATTTGCCTATAAGTACAGCATGAGGGGGGTTCAGAAAAGGGATCCTCATTCTCTCTCCCACTCTCTAACTTTTTATTTTCGAAGGCTAAGGCTAGCCTACCACTTTGTAACTGTAATTGATTGTTACAGCAATAAAAAAGAAAACTTCTGGAGTGGACGTAGGCCAGAGTTAGCCGAACCACTATAAAATATGTTGTTCTTTACTGCTTTCATTTTAATTTCTGTTATTCTTCATATTTTTATCCTCCACACACTCTATCTGTTATTAGTGACTGTTAATTGGTGCTTTCATTTACATTGGGGTGTTGGTGACCAATTTTGGCGCTAACATTTTGGTGCTTTCACTGAGAACTGAAGCAGTCAGGAATTTTGGAGTCAGAAACTTGGATTTAAAAGAGCAATGGCTAGACCATCAGCAAGGAAGCAAGTGATGGAAAGGAGCAATCAGGAGGGAAGTCAAGAGGCTTCCTCTGGAAATGGTGCAGGTGGAGCATCCATTTACATCACTAGAGAGGAAATGGAGGCGATGATGAAAAAACAAGAGGAGATGATGCAGACTCTTCTCAGACAATTTGCACAAAATGCAGGAGCTCAGATCCGTGGAGCTGGATCAGAAGCACTCAATCAGCAAACAGCTATCAATCCAGATGGATCTAGACTTGGGGGCATACCACCAGGAAATGTTGGACCAACCCATCTAGGGATACCAGACGATGTTGTGCAGCCCGACACCAACAGGAGTGCAGGAGTGCGAGACGAGGAGTATGTGCCAGAATTCCCTCATAAACTCGGGGGGCAGACCAGAGGCGAAGGACAAGGATTACATCTCGGAGACAATGACAGGTTGGCAGAGATGGTTAGAAAAGCTATGAGAGGCGGTTTGGTGAACAAAGATTTGGAAGATGTTAATAGGAGTCCTTTTTCTGCAGCAATCAGACAAGCTAGGAACCCACCGGATTTTAAGTTGCCATCACTGGACATGTATGATGGGAGAACGGACCCCACGGTTTATATAACGAAGTATATGAGGCATATGGAAGCGCTGGGGGCATCAGAGGAGGTTATGGCTCGGTGCTTCCCATTGTACTTGGCAGATATCGCAGCTATGTGGTTTAGACAGCTGGAGAATGGTTCTATCAGCACTTGGACGGAGCTAATTGAGAGGTTTATGAGACAGTTTCGGGTCCACATAGTTAGACCCAAGAACGTGATGACTCTGACATCTATGAAACAATGGAAAGGGGAGTCGCTCAAGGACTTCTTAACCAGATTCAACGCAGCAGTAGCCTCAGTGGATCGACCCGATCCGTCAATGGTTTCGATGGCAGCCGTCTCGGGAATCGCGGATAACTCGGATTTCAAAATATCATTGGAACGGGACCCACCGAGGGATCTCGGGGAATTTTATCATGAGGCGGAAAGGTTCTTGAGACAGGAGGATGCGCAGGCTGAGAGAGTAGGGAGAGAGGCTGAAGCTTATGCAGTGAGGGGTGGAGGTCCATCCAGGGAAGATCTAAGTAAAGATGATAGAGGAAAAAGGAAAACGAATGGAAATGATGGCACTTCGAAGAAACCTCGGAGGGAGTCAAAGTTTTCTTCTTACACAGATTTAACTGAGACTCTAGAAAGGATTTACTTGGACACTCGAGGGCGGCTCCAATACCGAAGGCCAGCGAAGAGAGAGCCTTCAGAATACGAACGGGCATCAGGAAAGCATTGTTTATTCCATGAGCTGGATGGACACAACACAAACGAATGCAGGCATTTGAGGGACATCATTGAAGAGCATGTGAGGAATGGTCATCTACAGCAATACGTCAGGAATCGAGCTGTGGCAGTGGGGCAGGAGCGACCTCCGCCTACCTCAAATGAAGGTGGCACTGGATCTGGGCAACGTCGGCTCATTATCAACTAAACAGGTTTATGGTTTTGAATAAGTAATAGAACTCAAAGTAATACGGCTAGGTCACTTACACACGTACGGGATCGAGGACGGTCCCTAGGCGTGCTCTGAGATGACAAAAAACCGTGCTACTTGAGTCTATGAAATCCTACTCTCTTCCTATTTTACGGCAAACTGAGGTTCCCTCTTTCGTGTTTTTTACGTTTACTTTTCTTTGGTATGGTTTTGGAGTTCGGATTGAACTCCTGGTTTGGTTGGTTTTCTGGACTGCCATCTTGGCCTGGACATTTGCTTTCTTTTAATTTGGTTTGAGTTTCTGGTTTTGTTTGTTTCTGGTTTTGGACTTTAATTTGGATAATTGCTTTCTGGTTTGGATATTGGTTTGGATTTTTGATATGGATTTCTGATTGGATTAGGATTGATGCAATAAATAATTCAGGTCATACGACTACTATCCCGACCGGAGAGACGGGATAGTGATCTCAAGTTACGAGTCCCTTCGCCGGAGAGCGAGGGAATAGACTCGAGCAAAATATAAAAAGTCCTTGACCGGAGAGTCGAGGCCGGAGAATATAAAAGTCCTTGACTGGAGAGTCGAGGCCGGAGAATATAAAAAGTCCTTGACCGGAGAGTCGAGGCCGGAGAATATAAAAAGTCCTTGACCGGAGAGTCGAGGCCGGAGAATATAAAAAGTCCTTGACCGGAGAGTCGAGGCCGGAGAATATAAAAAGTCCTTGACCGGAGAGTCGAGGCCAGAGAATATAAAAGTCCTTGACCGGAGAGTCGAGGCCGGAGAATATCAAATGTCCTTGACCGGAGAGTCAAGGCCGGAGAATATCAAATGTCCTTGACCGGAGAGTCAAGGCCGGAGAATATAAAAAGTCCTTGACCGGAGAGTCGAAGCCGGTGAATATCAAAGTCTTTGACCGGAGAGTCGAGGCCGGAGAACGTGCAAGCCCATGATGGAAAAGTCAAGGCTGGGACAGGATAACGCGACCCGGCGAGGTCTACAGATTCAAGGTTAAGCCCAGAGAGGTCATGAATTTGATAGTGTGATTACATGAAGGATATGGATTTTGGATATTGGATTTGGAGTTATTCAAAACACGCCTTCTTATTACAAAAAGGCATATTTTGGGGGGCAAAATGTTATCCCACTTTTTGGCAAAACCGAGATACCCAAAAATTGACTGAAATTCAATGAATTGATATGACACGACAATCGAAGAGACGGGAGCCAAAGTTCCAAGTTTCAAGTTAATTGGAGCTCGTACGCTCAACTTATGATCGTTCGGCATTGATGGTTTGACCGGCATTTGATGGTTTGACCGGCATTTTATGGTTTGACTAGCATTTGATGGTTGGACTAGGCGTCAGAGAACATTCAGCCGTTCAGAGTTGTACTCGGCATAAGCGAACGCTCGGCATATAGGAGCACTCGGCCTTTAGTGAGCGCTCGGCATTGGAGGACGTACGTCCGTCCAGGATTGCACTCGGCATAAGATCGTCCAGCACTTCCACTCGGCATGTCTTCCACTCGGCATGTCGTCCACTCGGCATAACTTCCACTCGGCATGTCTTCCACTCGGCATGTCGTCCACTCGGCATAACTTCCACTCGGCATGTCTTCCACTCGGCATGTCGTCCACTCGGCATAACTTCCACTCGGCATGTCGTCCACTTGGCATTTCCACTCGGCATTGAAGTACGTCCGGCATTCTTCAATCGACAATCATACTCGGCAGTTGTACTCGGCATCCCTTCACTCGGCATTCTTCACTTGGCATTCTTCACTCGGCATCCCTTCACTCCAACTTCGTTCGGCGTACCTCACTCCAGTATCGCTCGGCATGTACCACTCAAATGCCTCGCTCGGCATTATTCCATCAGACTTTGCTCGGCATGCTTCACCCAGATGGATAGCTCGGCACTAATGGCTCGGCACTGATAGCCCGGCATTGATTGGCTCGGCATCAATTTGAACGGCATGGCTCGGCATATGCGGACGGACCATGGACTCGGTGGGCCTGAATCACGCAAAGGCCCAACAACTCAGGATTTGCCTATAAATACAGCATGAGGGGGGTTCAGAAAAGGGATCCTCATTCTCTCTCCCACTCTCTAACTTTTTATTT
This sequence comes from Allium cepa, assembly GCA_030765085.1. Taxonomy (NCBI): domain Eukaryota; kingdom Viridiplantae; phylum Streptophyta; class Magnoliopsida; order Asparagales; family Amaryllidaceae; genus Allium; species Allium cepa. The sequence goes on along the minus strand of CM060938.1, from coordinate 904,550,885 downwards.
TCGAAGGCTAAGGCTAGCCTACCACTTTGTAACTGTAATTGATTGTTACAGCAATAAAAAAGAAAACTTCTGGAGTGGACGTAGGCCAGAGTTAGCCGAACCACTATAAAATCTGTTGTTCTTTACTGCTTTCATTTTAATTTATGTTATTCTTCATATTTTTATCCTCCACACACTCTATCTGTTATTAGTGACTGTTAATTGGTGCTTTCATTTACATTGGGGTGTTAGTGACCAATTTTGGCGCTAACATGTTGAAAAAGACATTTTCTAGAAACTGAGGAAGGCATGGACTATAACGCTATTGTTATAGTGGATGATTTCCAAAAGGAAATGTTTTATATAATATACAGGATTTATATATATATATACATACACACACACAGATATATATATATATATAATTAATCGAATCCATATACTAGTGTTTTTGGGTTATCATAATGATATTTAACGCAACATTTGTTTTGATCCAATAAATTGTGTTTTGGCCTTCCGTTGTTAAATACACGAGTTGGTGATTATGATCGTACTAAAGGCTTGGTAGTGTAAGAATCTTTGCTTCTTATACAAAACACCCGTTCTGAGGCGTATGAACATGGGAGTTATACGGTTATAGAATTCTATCTAGTGTGTCTCCAAAATGGAAGTGTTATTAAATATACTTATATCGTTGATATAAATATATAAGAATGTTTCCAATATCGAAAGATTAAAGTATTTTTGTGGATATATCTTTCTAAAGTTAATTTAAAGTAAATATTTGGAAATTGATTTAGTTAATAAAAGATTAATTAAATAGGCCTAATGACTGCTTATGTGCTAGATTATATTTATTGCTTCGGTAGTTTAATAACCGACTATCAAATTTGGCCATTTTTGTTCCTTGACTTGATGTGGGAACTGATTAGTCGTGCACTTGATACGAAGCCAATGGAGCAGGCTTAATTATCGTTTGACATTAAGAATGTTAATTTGAGTAGTGCGGAGTGACTATAGTGCTCCTATCTGCCGGACTTCCTTATTGGCCGAAGGATAGCAATTTGAGATAAAACGTGATAAGTCTATGCGACATTGTTTCCATTTGAGGTTGAGGGCCTTTTTATCGATTATTGGCCCGAAGAAACCAGGATCAAATTTATTCAAAATACCCTTCAGACCGATGTATGCGTTCGAAAGTGCAGGTTCATGATGATGGTTTTTTAAGATGGAGACCTTTAGGATGCAGGGCTACTTGCCACTAGACCCACGATGCATACTATATATATGGTGGCTGTAATGACCGGGATTTTCGACCCTCGAAAATCAACAATAATACATCCATTATATTGGTGTCGAGCAATCGAATGCCGAAAAACTCGAAAGTTAGGGGAAATGAAAAAAGGAAGAAGATTAGAAGAAAACTAAACAACATAGAATCTTGCATCGGAACGAATAATCTATTATATAAAATAAATCCTTACACAATAAGAAACTGTAATATATGTATATTTACAGACATCAATCAGAGTATACTAACCTATTTCAGCCTGAAAATTTATAACAGTTTGCCCTTACAATTGCTGATAAATACAACAATGAATACAGTAAAAATTAACCATCTATGTGAATATGTCTCTGGGCCTCCAACTCGTCTCCTAAAGCTCTAAAGCATCCAAAGTAATATGTAATATGTTCGGTCTGATCCGAGTATTATAATAAAATAACACCCGGGTTGGTTTGGAATACTAGCATGAGAAAACACACCCAACTGGATTTTAAAGTTATAAAAAAATCTTTGAAAATCAAAAGCATCTCGTAAGACCTCATCGCACATAAACATGGAAGGGTTTTTACCTTACGACAACCAAAACATTTCATATGAAATTTTATGTTATTATAATAGTGTCTAAGATACAAATACTTATTAATCTTAGTCAAATTGTTACATTAATTATATTCGAGCATAATGGGTATGCACTAAAATCATAAAGGCTCGTATTAGAGAATGGATTCCAAGGTATGGAACTACCTTTCGAAGGTACATCTCTAGATATATGCACCGGGGTCTGATAAGAAAATCTTGTACCCATGCCACACAGGACTGGCCTACCACTTGACTAGTAGTAATGATTATGATCACCCCGCTTGGGCTCCGAAGCATACATGAGTAGATAGTAACCGATATTGATTTGAAATGGATATACCCTGATGGGAGCACCCACTTGGCCCTACTGCGTGCCTGATTTTTATCATTTTCGGGATGATGAGACTCGAGGTTACGATTTACCTTTATGTAGCACTTCCCACTTGTAATCTTAGCACTGCCCTCTAGGTAATAATGTATTATCAGCATCCATCCATATAAGTTCGTTCTGGGACTGAACGAAACACTTAATAGCTCCGTCTTCAATTCCATCATGTTCAAGATGTCTTCACTTTGAAACATATTCATTGGGTCGAGGTGATTTTCGGGTAACATACCCGATCCCGGTCTCTTCGAAACAACTTTTCGATAATTTTCGGTAACCTCAACCTCAGTTCGTTAGGAAATAAACAGTCAAAGATAAGATCGGAGATAACCTCCTAACCATTAGATAGGATTCCTTATCCTAGTCCTAGGAGAATGAAACGAGGCTTGTATGCGCAATATAACATCATAAAGATGACTGTGCCATATAACTCGTGCATTTCTCGTAGATATCTCCAAAGTAACTTTTTGGGTACAAATTCGACAGTCGGTTATTTAACTATCGAATAAACAAACATTCAAATCAAGGATTTATTCCATATGGAAAAATCAATATTGGTTAAGCATATAAGTAATCACTAGCCTTTCTTTATAAATATTTCATAAATAAGGACCACCTTATAAATTATTGTATAGGAATACTTTTACAAAGATATATCCACAAATCCTTATATTTTCAATGCTTAAAAAATATCCATATACTTATCCCATCGGTTATAAGTATATTTACAAATTGAGAAAAATTTCCATTTTATTCGATTTAAAAATCATTCATAAACTCCTTATAATTCTCTAAAACCATTTATAAACCATTGTATAAAACTCTTGGGACCATTTATTAAACTTCTTTCATACATTTCAATCATTTATAAGTTCTCTTTGGACATTTCTAAAATCATTTATAAATCCTTTATAAGCCCATAAAACCATTTATAAAAAACCTTTTATAAATTTATAAACCCATTTCTTAAAACACGTTTATAAATATCTAACCACTTATAAACTCTTACACCTTATAAATACTTTCCCTTAAGTCTTAAACTATTTTTTAATGTTTCGTCATAAAATCCTAGTCCGTTTATAAAACTCTATTTATGCCTCTCTTCGAGACATTCATTAAAGATCATTTACTATAAAACAACATTATATGATAATAGCTATTAACAATAATATTATAAATAAATGAAGAACCTTTCATTTTAAAAACACCCTAAAAATAATAATTTATGATTCCAAGTCACTATGAAATAAACAAAAGTAATTAATTTCTTCCGTTATAATAATAATTTATTTCTCAACATTTATTGTTAATCCTTATTATTAATTTCAAACCATAACTAGTTCTAAAATAATTATTCTTTCAAAAGATTAAAATTTTTATAAATACTTAAAAACAATATTAACTATTAGCAAATGACTTTAAAATAATAATATAATGTAATAACTTTAAAACAATAGTAATATAATTAAATAACTTTAAGACAATATTAATATAAATAACTAACTTTAAAACAATATTAATATGATTAAATAATTTTAAAACAATATTAATATAAATAAATAACTTCAAATAATATTAAGATAATTAAATAACTTTAAAATAATATTAATACAATTATATAACTTCAAAACAATATATTCATAATTAAATACTTTAAATAAAATATTTCGAAGCCTAATTTCGAATTTGAAAGTCATTTCCTATCCCAAAAACCAATTACAATTAAAATGGGAATTTATAGTATTTCAAAAATACTAATTTAGGGCCGCTAGCCACCAAATGCTCAACCAATACTGATATTGATTTTATATCACTATTGGGTTTCTGTTTTCAAACATATACCAATCTAATAGTCATAAGATCCATAATCAGGTTCCTAATTCGATAATCCATATAAAAGGAATATTATTGAAACAATTCAACAATGGCGAGGAATCCCATCGAATCCCTCTAACCTGTCCTTCTGCATCACAATTGTTATATAATCATAAAATATAAATCAACCACTTCGAGGCGTGATTCGTACACGAAGGCTCATCCGCTCTTACATAGGAACATAATAGGGTCTCATCAGCTCCAGGCGCGGGAATATATCCAAACCAACTAATAAATATAGTAATTCACTCAAACAATCATTCAACTATTTTTATCAACCATATATCATTCTAGTTAACAAAAAAGGTGAGTTTAACCCACCGAAACTTTCTACCGTCGCTGAGGCGTCTTGGTTTGGAACTAGAATCGAACGACGTCCGATTTTGCCCAAATTTCAACTACCTCCTAATTTATCCAAACAAGTTCATCGTGAAGCTTTGATCGATACGAACACAATGCAAAAATTTGCGTCTCAATTGGATCTCGCATGCAAAAGTTATTAAAATATAGGTTTTGAATTTTTAATTATAATTTTAATTCACTAATTACCTTAATTATAACTAATTACAATTTAATCTATCTTCTTTCTACCTTGTACGTGAAGCCAGCCATAAAAAAAGACGATAAAGGTTCGATCATCGCCGTCGTCTCATGGCACCACGCCGCCCAACGACTCGCCATTGATGACGAATCCGAACCCAAAACCACTGCATATCCTTCGCGAATTCCCAATGCTACGCAACCTTTTAGGCCAATCCAACCATTGATCTCCATCTGCTTGCTGACGCGAACAAATCCTTAGTTGGGGTCGAGGCCTATCTCCGCCTCTAGTGGCTATGGTCACTTAGGGCCGTTGGATGAGGCCGTTGTTTTTGAAAGATGATGAACGTTTTTTTTCCTTTTGATATTCTCTGGTTTGAAAGTTTTTAAGAGGGGGAAATCTGAAAATATATATTGGAGATGGTATGGGCTTGTACGTGGAGAATTCGCATGAACAGTAAGGCATGTTACTAGATATGGCCATATTGGAGACGTACATACGTACGTACATACATACATACATACATACATACATACATACATACATACATACATACATACATACATATACACACTACTAATAAAGATAATTCATTAAACTAATTTACTCGATGTCATTTTGAAATTCTAAAAATGCCCTTGCTTTCCATTTACGATAATAAAAACAGTCCGTGTGCGAAGCACGGACCCATACTAGTATATATAATTTAAATTTAAATTATCAAGCTATACAATGTCCAAAAATTTCAAACTCCAAACGAGGCGTGCCGCCTAACATTTTATATGTTATACCCCTATTTCAGACACAATGGAACTTGTTTTGATACCTAATTTGATCGTATGCAGAAGATATGTGACGTCCCAACTCTATAACCTCGCTAGCCAAGGACACTACGGGGTAATGCCGTCAACTAGCGCAGAGAATAAGGCGGTTGAGGAGCGACCATCCGTGAAATTGCTTTGTGCGAGCACCGATATGCCAGATAGTTTAATAATCCATTTCATTTCAAGAGGGAATCCGACATATCGATACAAACTCAAAGCTACTACACAGTGGCTATATATAATCTTTGAAAACAAATATAGAAATAAACATTACTCAAATCAGTCACATACATCCATATCACAAAGGCGGAAATGGATATGAATATATAACACTAAAAAGTGTTTATCAGAGTAGTGGGCTAAAAGATCCAAAATATCACCAAAGAATAGTTACACGTGCTACATAAAAGAATGAGTATACATCATGGAGTCTATATCTCAAATGTATACAACAAAATCAACTACTATTCTAAGTAGTTAACCAAAAGTCAGAATAATAATCCCTGATGAGGAGTCAAGCAGAAGCACCTGTAACATCTTGGTCTGAACCGAGTATTATTTAATAGGAAAATAATAAACAGATCAGTCTAACTACAAATATCAGGTAAATTGATATAGAATAGGAGATATGACAAAAACGTAAAATAACCATAATGCCATATTGTGATAAGTGTGTAATTGAAAATCAACAAGAGATTAATCAATATCACAAGAATCTTCTCAAAGATCAAAAAGAAATGTCATACTCCATATTTCGTTCACCTAGCCACAAATATTGACAAAAGATAAATGACAATCACAAAATTGGTGAAACACTAATTCTAGAAATCATCAATAGAAATCCAAAAATCATAAAAAAGGGGAGGCCTATCACAGAACGGGAGCATGAAAACTCACCAACACGTGTAGCACAGAGCGAGACGCTGTCCCATGGTCGCTAACCATAGAGTCGGTGCAACAACGTAGCACAACGGTACGCCCGAGGAACCTGAAACTCGTTAAATTTGGAACAACGACGTAGTACAACGGTACACCCGAAGAACCGAACTCCATAAAAACGTGGGTCGCTAGCCCACAAAAATTGAGTCGAAACTCCAAGAAATAAATAGGTCGTTAGCCTATAATAAAAAATGAGATGAAACTCAATAAAACGAGGTACCGTCCCCTCCGTGGATAAAGAAACATAGCATAACGGTAGTCTAAATCCCAAAAAATGATCATCAATGATCATCAAGAAAGTGTCAACTACACTAAGCTAGTAAATATACGAGTTTAGCTTCATGTCCCATAACAACTAGCTTTACTTAAATATTTACAAACAAATTGTAAATCTCCACTAGAAAATTGTCACAAGATATTCAATCGAACAAGTCCAAGAATTAACCGATGAAGTAAACGCAAGCGTTTCATACCACTCGTTTTACTAAGTCGTTTAATTAGATTTCTCATACGAGTGAGGTAAAGGTTTATATATACTAGTAGATTGGAAAATGGTTTGAGAAAACGAGCTTTGTAATAAAATAGTGTTGAAATCATTTTGAAGAAAGAGTTTTGATATTTACTACTAGTATTAAAACCTTTATATTTTTTAAAAGTGACAAATCACAAATATGATTGTAGAACAATCAACCACCAAAATTCACATTCGAAGACGTGAATTAATTCCAATAAATCGATATCAAATCCATCAAAATGGATATTTCCAAAAATTCCAAAACAGAAGTCATCAAGTCTAATAATTGATAGCAACAAGTAGGAATCAAAAACGAATCGATAAAAATTGGAATATAAGCAAAAATAGGCAAAAATAGGCATAATAGGCAAATAGGAGTAGGTCAGTCGACTGGTCCTCTGTAATCAGTCGAATGGAACAGAAACATGAAAATTTCATATCCTGCAGTCAGTGGACTGGTTATAGAGGCCGGTCGACTGATTACAAGAAACATAAACTCTCTGTCTCTGTAAACAGCCCCCGGAGACATCTTTGGCTACAGCCAGTCGACTGATTGCTAATGGTCAGTCGACTCACTGGGTTCTGAGCTGTTTTTCAGCCTATTTGATGAAGAGCAAACTCTCCCGAATTTCAATCAAATGAGCAACGACCCTAGGGGTTTACGCTAATTCAGCAACCCGGCGCTATAGGCTCTTCAAGATATCACCAAAAACATGTTTAAACATCGAAGTTAGGATTTTCAAAAGGTTTGACTTCAAAACACTAAAAATTGGAATATTCACCAATTCAATCCTAACAAAAGGAAAAAACACATGAATAAGTGTTAGGAATTCATGCCTAACAATTAAAGAAAACCATAGACTTAGATGTGAGATAAGAATCTCACCTTTGAACCCAAAAATAATGAATAAGAAGCTTGAAGACAAGGGAAGATTAATCACACTTCAATCTCAACACAAGAAGCTTGAATCTAAGCTTAAAAGAGAAACATTTCCCAAATTAGGTTTAGGAATTTTCTGAAATCAAAGAGAGAATGAGTTGGAGAAGAAGGAGATGATACTTACCAATGCTTCTCTTTGAATTTGGAGCTAGAACTTGATTTGCAAATAGAAACTAGGGCTTAGGATTTTAATTCTTCTTCTTTTCCCCCATTATTCACTTTAGAACTGAAAATATAAGGAAGAGAGAATGAATGAAGAGAAGTGGTTGAGTTTTGGGTATTAAGTTGGCTAGCGGGCTGAACCCAAACTCAAACCCAAAGTGAAAAAGGTCAATTTTTTTAGCTAGCTCCAAACATATCGAAGTTTATACTTCAAAAGATCGCAAACGGCATTTTGAACTCAATGGAAGTGGTCCCGAGTCCAAATTCGACCGTATGCAAAAAGTAACTTTTCGGACTATAATCCGACTAACGATAAAATATTTAAATACTCAATCGTGAAATATGCGGATTGTTACAGACTCCCCTCCTTAAAGAAATTGCGTCCTCGCAATATTTAAGAAGAAAGTATAAAGTATCAACCGTGAAAGCATATTCAATACAAAAGAAATATGAAATAAAAGGTTCACCTTAAAGACCACGAGAAAGTATGTCCGGATGTGTTCGCTCGATGTATTCTCTAAATTACTAAGAGCAATCCTTAGGACTTGAGGACCATTGAACTTTCACAAGCGGGATATCTTTATTTCAAAGGCGTTTGACCTCCAAAGCAATAATACGAATAGATTGTTGCTCATTAGTTAAATTCAGCGAAACTTCAATTTCTTCCGCAACACCGGGCTCAAGAATAGAATCGGAATCTCGAAGGCACTTTCGTAATCGAGAAACGTGAAACACGTCGTGAATAGCAGAAAATTGAGCCGGTAATAAGAGGCGATAAGCCACGGAACCAATGCGTTCGGTGATAGGAAATGGACCAATATATCGAGGTGCTAACTTTCCCGATCGACTGAAACTCACAACACCTTTCATAAGTGAAACACAAATAAACACAAAATCTCGCACAGAAAATTCCAATTTCCTTCTTTGATTATCGGCATAGGATTTTTGTCTACTTTGGGCTTCTTTCATCCTATGACGAATAAGGTCAATCTTTTCTGCGGAATCACGAATAAAGTTTGGACCAAAAGCCAGCTTCTCACCGGCCTCAAGCCAACAAGAAGGAGATCGGCATGGCCTTCCATAGAGTGCCTCAAAAGGTGCCATACCAATACTAGATTGGAAGATATCATTATAGGAAAACTCAACAAGAGAAATGTGATCTTCCCAACTTCCACCAAAATCAAGAACACAAGCTCGAAGAAGATCTTTAAGAGTTTGATTCACACGCTCGGTTTGTCCGTCGAACTGGGGTGATAAGCGGTGCTAGAATTAAGCTTTGTTCCTAAAGCTTTTTGAAGACTCATCCAAAATCCACTAGTAAACAATGGATCACGATCACTAACAATAGAAGAAGGAACTCCATGCAATTTAACAATTTCTTTAATAAAGAGTTTGGCCAAAAGAGGAACGGTCCGATTAGCCCGAATGGGAATAAAATGGGCGGATTTAGTAAGTCTATCAACTATCACCCATAAGCTATCATGACTCGAACGAGAACGGGGAAGGCCATCAATGAAATCCATGGATATTTGATCCCACTTCCAAATTGGAATTTCTAAAGGTTGCAATAACCCACCGGGCCTTTGATGCTCGGCCTTATTGAGTGGCAAATCATGCAAAGCTTAACGTAGTTAGCGACATCAAATTTCATTCCCTCCCATTAATAAAGTCGCTTCATATCTGCGTACATTTTACTACTACCGGGATGAATGGTAAATTTAGAACGATGGAATCTTCTAAAATGTCTTTGCGAAGATCACTATTATTTGGTACGATAAGTCTACCAAATTTTCGAATACCTCCACGAGAGTCGATATCGAAGTTTTCTAAACCTTCAATATCAATTTTATCCCTTAATATTTGGCTAAGAAGAGCCAATTTGGGATCTAGCTTTTGAGCTTCAAGAATGCGGTCTAAAAGTGAAGGATGAGCCTCAAGGCTACATAAAACAAGAGATGAACATAAATCGGATACACGATCTCTAATCTCACAAGTGGATATAGTCTCGAGATCATGCCATTCAGATATCATCATAGAAATAACCGCTTGTTGCTTGCGACAAAGTGCATCGGCAACTCGATTTCCCTTTTCGGGAGTATAAAGAATATCAAGATCATAAGAGGCAAGGAATTCGAGCCAACGTTGTTGACGCAAATTAAGTTTCTTTTGAGAAAATAAATGCTTCAAAGATTTATGATGAGTGTAAAGAATAAATTTTTCTCCCAAAAGATAATGACGCCAAATTCGAAGGGCGAAAACAATAGCCGCAAGCTCTAAATCATGGGTGGCATATCTAGTTTTGGCTGGCTTCAATTGTCTAGAAGCATAAGCAATAACACGTTCTCTTTGCATGAGAACAGCACCCAAACCAACACGACTTGCGTCGGTATAAACAATAAAATCTTGGTTTCCTTCGGGAATCACAAGAATAGGAGCATCAGAAAGGAGTTCTTTGAATTTATGAAAAGAAGCTTCCCATTTGTCTGACCAAATGTATTTAACACCTTTCTTTGTTAAGCTAGTGAGAGGCACGACACTTTCAGAAAAGTCTTTGATGAAACGACAGTAATAACCCGCCAATCCGAGAAAACTACAGATTTCCGTCACACTCTCCGGTCACTTCCAATTTTGAATCGCTTCAATCTTTAAAGGATCCACCGATATTCCGGATTCGAAAATAATATGACCGAGAAACTTCACACAAGATTGCCAAAAATGTCATTTAGAAATTTCTGCTTTTAATTGGTTACTCCTAAGAGTTTCCAGCACAATCCGAAGATGCTTTTCGTGCTCCTCCTCGGTTTTTGAATACACAAGAATATCATCAATGAAGATGCGAACAAATCGATCGAGGAAATCTTTGAAAACTCGATTCATATGGTCAACGAAATAGGCCGTAGCATTCGTTAAACCAAATGGCATAACAAGCCATTCATAAGATCCATAACGGGTACGGAACGATGTCAAAGGAATGCTATCCTCTACAATACGAAGCTGATGGAAACCATTTGCCAAGCCTAATTGTGAAAAAACTCTAGCACGACTAAGTTGATCGAATAGATCATCAATCCGAGGCAAAGGATATTTATTCTTGATAGTAAGATCATTAAGCTTGCAGTAGTCAACACAAAGCCTATGTGTACCATCAGATTTCTTCACGAAAATAGCCGAAGTGTAACGATCCTGACTCGACCTTCGAAAATCGGCACCGAATATGACACTCGTATTCAAATGCTGCAGATCCAAATGTCGAATCTGGTTCGCCGGAGCTTATAACACATTATGTACAACAACACAGCGGAAGAAAAAGAATAACAGATATCATATATACTTGATATACAATATTTTATACAATATCAGATACAACAGATTGATATAACATGATGGTACAATAGAAAGATACAATAGATATCAACACTATCAGAGATACAAAGAATAGCAGCGGAAAGATAACGTCTTCAAATGCCAAACTCCAAGGACTCCATCTCCAATCCAAAGCTAGCTCGAACCCTCATCACGTTCACTAAGAGAGCAAGACTGGTGTGATGCTGAAGTGCAGCAAATGCGATCCACAAATCCAAAGAGCTTCGAAGGCTACGAATCTATACCTATTACAGGATTATCTGAAAACCCAACTCTAGACTGCCCGTGTGGAAAATAGTGGGCACCTAGAGTTTAGGAAAGGAACAATAAACTCCAGGTCAGTCATGGGACTGGTGTGAGCAAACAAAAATTTTTATCTTATAAACAACAAAAGAATTTAAATTTGAAATCCGCAATGCTTTTAGAAAATGAAACTACCATAAGGGCTCCCGCCACACACACAATGCAAACGCAGAATTGGAGGAGATTTCTCCTTATGATAGTCAAAAATGCTTGATACGCGGAAATCATTTAATATTATTATTGTAAGTGCACAGTGGAAAAACAATTTCGAAAGTATAATATTAATCCTAGCCAGCATAGACATTCCGAACTATGCCTACTATAGCTGCCATCCAAACAGTGGGGCGCCACCATAAGTAGATGGCAGGTAATACAACTAAAACCGTACAAGGCACGTATTGGATGAATGGATTTCCAACAAATGGTCAGGCTAAGGAACTTCCTATTGCCACATGGGAACGCCTCTGGCGGGACGCCCCGAGAACCAACCTGTTCTCTGCTGTCACAAGACCGGCTACCCCCTTCCCGAGGAATGAAACCTGAGATATGCCACCCCCGGTCCTTTGGGACCTTTATCCGAGAGCTCTCCAACAACAACATCACACAGTAATAATATAGTGTGTCCACATGAGTAAGTATCTGGGCTTCATACCATGATACTACCCTTTTCCAGAAGGAATGGTCATACCCTAGGGGAGCTACCCCTGAAACCTTGCTGCATCTTTCCTGTTTCGACCATTACCGTTTTGTGAGGCTCGATGAGGTCTCGACCACAAAGCTACGCTTTTCCCCAAAGCCATGCTTTGATCAACAAATGATCATCAACACACAGCAGCACTTAGCATGCCACACTACCAAATTGGGAGTATATCGCTGATAACCTTCAACTACATAACCCCTGAGCTCGTACGTCTCAGAGAAGGGTGTTAAGCTAAGAGAATAAATTCTCCGCCACCAACCGATATGTATTTGAAAGGAATCGGCTTTATATCTCAAAGTGTAGTGTCAGACACACGACCATACAAGTCTGTTCCGGGCTCGAACAGAACCGAAGGCACTTCCGAAGAAGCCCTTGCAAATCCGGGTATTCACAATCCCGATCGGACTTCCCATCACTTAGGGAATCTCTATACCGGCGCGACTCAGTGCAGAGACAATCGATAGGTCATCCTATCGTTCTCGCAAATACCCGGTCTTCACCACCGGCCTTCAATGCTATCCATAACGATGTATCACATATTCGGAATGGGCTATATGACACAAAGGTCCTCTCCCGGCTAAACCGAATAGTGAGTGCAATATTTAAAAACATATGGATATGGGATTTCGGTTAAGTCACAACTTAAAAATCCAAAACTTTTTCTTTCAAAATGGTTAAACAAATCACCATTTTAAATCTGTTCACAAAAAGATTTATTTCACAAAGTTCCCCCAGTTTCACAAAGATCTATTCATGGATTCCAAAACAATTCCCATTCAATTAGGATTAACCCAATTAAATCTTTAAATTAAAGATTTATAGCTTTCAAAACACGTTTCCAAAGATTTATCTATAATTTGGAAAACTATTTTCATTTTAGACTTGAAAACCTTTAACAAAAATTGGAAATTCATTCTTATGTGAAAGCTTCAATCAGTTGAAAATGAATAGTTTTCGTTTCGAAAAAATCCAACTTCATCTTTACAAGTTAAAAATTTTGGGTTAATTTAAAGTTCCCAAAACAACGCTTTTAAAATGGTTTAAAAACCTATATAACACATTTATAAGTTGAATACCCTTTTTTAAACCATAGTTTTCAAATCATAGGATTCGATTTCAAATATTGAGTACAAATTTAAATTAAATTATTTAAATTTCAAAACTCAATCAAGTTATTCAAATAACTTTTATTTTTGAAATTCATTTTTCAAAAGCTTCAATTCTAATTCCAAAACTACTTTGGATTCAAAAATTCAATTTTGAACCAATTTCAAAATCTGCGACTTAACAGATCTCCACGTGCAATCCATATTTATGTGTGTGTATAGTGTGGTCCAGGGGTTTTACACAATAAAAGTGCCACATCATCAATCAACACAAATTCAATCATATCGATAAGCGGTATAACCCATAATGCTTATCTATATTCACAGATACATAGATAAAATAAATTATCAATCACAAAGATTTACCATTATGATTCGATGTGGGTTTCGGATAACCAACCAGAATCCGACTCCCTGTCACATCGAAATCCAAATGTCGTTCTACGGGTCAAGGGTTTGCATAACAATATATACACCACAGATATAACACCTTAGCACAAAACATTAAATAGCATTACATCACATAACAAATACATCAATCCATCGCATAGCATCTAATAACAACCAAACATCCATACGTAAGATTCGTTAATTGTTTGAGTAATTCAAATCAGTTTAACTTACTTATGAATAATTACAAATCTTGATTAATTAATATTAATAAATTACAAATCATTTTGGTTAATTATTCTTTAATCATTTATTCTTTAGCCATTAATAATAAAATTAATTAACCTTTAATTATACTTAATCAACCTTTAATTATCAAATAATTAACCTTTAATTATTTAATTCACCATTTAATTGATTATCTTTAATTAATTAATTGACCCTTGATAAATTGATTGCCATTAAATAAATTATCCTTAATTGGTTATAAAAATTAATTACTTCTTAATTAATTAATAATTAATTAACCTTAATCATTTATTTAATTAAGTAATTGCTTTATCTTCAATTACAAATAATTCAACCTTAATTAATAAATTGTTCTCTAATCATTAATTAATCTCTAATTACCAGTTAATTGACTTAATTTTCCTTAATTAACATAATTTATTTCAAGATAAAAATACTGGAAACATTTATCAATTAATAGTTTAAAAACTAGATTCAAGTTTGGTTTTTAAAACTTGCTTTTATATAAACCCTTTTAAAATCCCATTCCAAACTTATATTTAAAATCACTTTAACTTTACTTAACTAAGTTCAAATTTAACAAACTCCAACTCCTTAATTACAAGGAAAAAAACATTTATGTTTACAAAATAGGATTCAAAACCAGATCTACTCCAAAGGTTTTAAAACTTCATTTATTTAAGTTTTTAAACAAAATAATTATAAAACATTTCCCTTTCAAAAATTTAGACTGAAACTTGTTTAGTTTAAGTTAAAATCTGAAACAAAGGTTAACCCGAGCTACCCATTTTTCTTCGAGCCCAACCTGCCTTATCCCTGAGCACGAACTCGAGCCAACCACTCCTTCCTCTTCCGCTTTAACAGCTACACCCAAACATCTCCCTGTTACACCGTGCAACGTGCACGTGTACACGTCGTTGGTGACCCACCGACGAATTTCATCGACGCTCTCAAGTCGCCGTTGCTCCCCTCAAACCACCAAGCTACCCAGAAGTTCGAAACCCAACCTAATCGAAAATGTGTCATTCGAACGAACCCAACAACGAAGGTCGATCGTCCAAAAATTCACTCCATCACCACCTCGGTTCGTTACTCGCCACCAGAAACCTCCTAGAGATGCATCGACGTCCCTTTGCTCGATTCCCCACCTTGCGATCTAGTCCGGTCTACCCACGTTGACGCAGTTAACCCGCGACCTCACCATCAAAAAATGCAGAGCTTAAACCCTAATTTCATCTCGAATTGAAAATTTAAGGATTTGTAAATTTTACTCGTATTTTTCTAGTAATCTCGAACACTAAATCTCGCTGCCACAACGAACTCGAGGTCTCTAATTTCATAGATCTCCAGAATTTGGCGAAATTGCATTTTTCTTATTATCCCCAAATTCTCAGTAAAAATTCAATGAAAAATTTTGATTTTAGTTTCAAAAATCATCATTTTTAGAGGGGATTCGCAGGGTATTACTGACATTAACATTTGTGAAGTTTGAAATTCTGCAACATTTGATCTTGAGACTGTGTTTCATAATTTTCAAGAAGGAAACCGTATAAAAACTTTGGTTAAATTTCTTACTGGAACATAGGGCAAGTTTTAAACAAAGCTCCAATCTGTTTTCAATTTACTTCCAGAAGAAATGAGGGGAAGAAGATTTGGATTTTGAAATGGTTTACTTTGTTGAACCTGTTACTTAAAAGAAATTCTGTTTCCAGTAAAAGGAAATCACAAAAAAAAAACTTGCTTCAAATTCATTGCTGAAACAAAATACAGGATTAAACAATATTTTGAACTTGTTTACAAATTTTTTTTTTCTGAAGCCAGAGGGAGAGGGAGATTTAAATTTGTTTCGATATGGTTAACCTGTAAACCAAAAAAAAATACTGTGTTTATTTAGTTCCAAGTAAAAAAAAAAACAAAAAAAAAAGTTCAAGCTTGCTTTGATTAATTACTGGAAAACACAGTACAAGTTTTAACAACTCCATCTTGTTCATTTTTTTCAAATTCACAGAAAATAGAGAAGGGGTTTGACATGCTTTTTCATCCTGAAGCTAAACAGGGAGTTACATTCATGTGCAATCATACACAGGCCAAACATTCATTCACATACTCAAAATTCTTGCATGCAAACCAACAATTAACTATACTATACCATCCAAGAATTCACACAGCAACAAAGATTGGAAAAAGAAATAAAAGTTTGCTCACTTCAAAAATAATGTGGATGAAGTTTTGCTCACCTTAGTTAATGAAGAACAGAGACAGTTTCTTTTTCTTCAAAACTGGAACTTGTTTTGATATCTTGCTTTTAAGTTGAATCTGAATTTATAATTTCCAGATTGAAGATTTCTTAGTTATATTTGTTTACTTAACTCATCGATAACAAAAAAAATACTCCATTTACTTATAGTTTTTTTTTAATTTGAGGCAAACTGTTGTTTTCCAGTTTGTTTGATGCTTGCTTTTGCTCTGGTTTGGGAATTACTTGATCTCTGGTTACAGATTTTCATTTACCCTTTGTTATTCTTAATTTATTCAATACAAAAGAAAAATAAATAAATTACTTACAGGATTAAATTTGTTTAAAGCTTCAACTGTTTTTTTTCTTTCCAGGCTGCAGACTTCACTTTGCATCTTCTTTCTAGTTGAATCTGCATTTTTGATTTTTGTTTCAACTGTTTTAAACTTATGCTTTGTCACTGATTAACAATATGAAACTCAAAGCTTTAAGAAAATTTACTTATCTTTTTTTTCCAGAGAGAACTGAAAACTGGAACTTGGATTTGATTTTCTTCTCCTCTGATTTTAAACTCCAGGTTGAAGACATTGAATTACTTTGTTTGCTTTGATCTTGTTGCTTCATATATAAAAACTTCATGCATAATGCATGCTTCAGATTTGAGGCTTGAAGTTGTTAGCTTTAATTCGATCTGTTTTATGGTTTTATCATTTTTTTTTCTTTGGTGTTCAAACTTGTGATACTTAAATCTTTGTTTACTATTTTTTTTCTTTTCAGGGATTTGGCTGAGATATCATATGATTGCATATGGGGAGATGGAAAGGTTTTTTTGTAATTTTTTATTCTATTATTTTATTTAAACAATCATAAGGAATGCCATTTGTAAAAATGAAATCATGAGCTTAGATTTTGTTAAGTACCCTACTCCAAACCATGTGCATGTATATTTCATTGTCTACATTTAAATTTTTAAAGACAAAGGAATGTTTATTTTTATTTTTATATCATATTTACTTCTGTAAACATTTATTAACATATATATCACAATCTTTTTACTATTTTCACAAAAAAAATCCTTCTATTTTCACACTCAATCTTTAATTAGTTCATACATTTATTTAAAAATTTATATTTACACCATTTACATTCATATATTTTTTTATTATTTATTTTGTACAATTCTACAAAAGAAAAGAATGGATTCAAACACTTTGATTTCATATTAACAATTAGTCACACTTATTTATGTATGAAAATTTAACTTAAAAATAATATTATGAAAATTAATACATCTTCCAAATAAAAATTAATATTTTAGAAAACAACTATTACTATCATTTTATTAGTCTCTAGCTTTTAAATTCTATTTTTATTTTTTTAATACATTTTATTTTGAAGTTCAATACTTGTTTTATAAATCACTTATTCTTAAATTTCTAATATAAATTTCTATTTAAAATCAAAATTATTTATTTATTCTAGAAAATTTTCTAATTAAATCACAATTTATTTCCAAAAATTAATTTCATTGCCAAATTAAACTTAATAAATTTTCAGGATTGTTACAAATTTCCCCCCTTAAAAGAATTTCGTCCTCGAAATTGCAAGGAAGACGAGAAAGAATAGACGATAGGTAAGGAAATGATTGATCTGATCAGATCGAAATATTTATTCTGCATTCGGCTTACCAAATCAGAATATCGACAATATGAGAACAACCTCATACAATTATTTCACAAGATACTCGGGCTCACCGGTCTACGAATATGCAATGGCATTGATTAGTTCGAAGGATAACTAATCGTTCGTAAAATATATCGGATCCCAGAGAAAAGATAGATGGACTTAATTTTCAACAATTCCCAAATGCTAGATATGGATAACGAATTCGGGTCGGAATACCCCAAAGTATATGGACTTTGATATACATACTAAATTACAATTTTAAATTTGGTTTTAACCGATATCGTTTTATTTATACAATTCAAATTTAGCCTTACATTCTATTAACCAATTTAACTCAATTTAAAATTTTCAATTTATTTAATTCAAATCTTCAAATTCATTAGAGTTTAGAACGAAAAGCTAATAAGAAACCGATGAAGATACGAAGTAAGAATTTTCCTGCAACGATTCGTAAGGCCATCATCACACCGAAACTTCT
Organism: Allium cepa; assembly: GCA_030765085.1. Taxonomy (NCBI): domain Eukaryota; kingdom Viridiplantae; phylum Streptophyta; class Magnoliopsida; order Asparagales; family Amaryllidaceae; genus Allium; species Allium cepa. The sequence continues at coordinate 904,532,348 of CM060938.1, read as the reverse complement.
CTATGGAGCAGCTACGAAGCAATCAAAAGAATACAAAATCGAATCAAAGGAGATTGATAGAAAAAAGTTGTTTCCGCCATTGCGGGGTATTGACCATTGGTAGTGGTATTCCCCTGTCCCCTATCTCGTCCTCTCCTCGCACTCATACTTACTATCAGTGGATAGTAAGAGAATTTACTGAGGCATTCGAACGGAAATCTTAGAGATATACTCATTCTAGGGTATAGTTCACCCTATCTCTAATGAGCTACTTAATGTGTTATACTCCTAAGCTAAAGTTTTAACCTTCAGCTCTAATACCACTGTAACGATCCTGACTCGACCTTCGAAAATCGGCACCGAATATGACACTCGTATTCAAATGCCGCAGATCCAAATGTCGAATCTGGTTCGCCGGAGCTTATAACACATTAAGTACAACAACACAGCGGAAGAAAAAGAATAACAGATATCATATATACTTGATATACAATATTTTATACAATATCAGATACAACAGATTGATACAACATGATGGTACAATAGAAAGATACAATAGATATCAACACTATCAGAGATACAAAGAATAGCAGCGGAAAGATAACGTCTTCAAATGCCAAACTCCAAGGACTCCATCTCCAATCCAAAGCTAGCTCGAACCCTCATCACGTTCACTAAGAGAGCAAGACTGGTGTGATGCTGAAGTGCAGCAAATGCGATCCACAAATCCAAAGAGCTTCGAAGGCTATGAATCTATACCTATTACAGGATTATCTGAAAACCCAACTCTAGACTGCCCGTGTGGAAAATAGTGGGCACTCAGAGTTTAGGAAAGGAACAATAAACTCCAAGTCAGTCATGGGACTGGTGTGAGAAAACAAAAAATTTTATCTTATAAACAACAAAAGAATTTAAATTTGAAATCCGCAATGCTTTTTAGAAAATGAAACTACCATAAGGCCTCCCGCCACACACACAATGCAAACGCAGAATTGGACGAGATTTCTCCTTATGATAGTCAAAAATGCTTGATACGCGAAAATCATTTAATATTATTATTATAAGTGCACAGTGGAAAAACAATTTCGAAAGTATAATATTAATCCTAGCCAGCATAGACATTCTGAACTATGCCTACTATAGCTACCATCCAAACAGTGGGGCGCCACCATAAGTAGATGGCAGGTAATACAACTAAAACCGTACAAGGCACGTATTGGATGAATGGATTTCCAACAAATGGTCAGGCTAAGGAACTTCCTATTGCCACATGGGAACGCCTCTGGCGGGACGCCCCGAGAACCAACCGGTTCTCTGCTGTCACAAGGCCGGCTACCCCCTTCCCAGGGAATAAAACCTGAGATATGCCACCCCCGGTCCTTTGGGACCTTTATCCGAGAGCTCTCCAACAACAACATCACACATTAATAATATAGTGTGTCCACATGAGTAAGTATCTAGGCTCCATACCATGATACTACCCTTTTCCAAAAGGAATGGTCATACCCTAGGGGAGCTACCCCTGAAACCTTGCTGCATCTTTCCTGTTTCGACCATTACCGGTTTGTGAGGCTCGATGAGGTCTCGACCACAAAGCTACGCTTTTCCACAAAGCCATGCTTTGATCAATAAATGATCAACAAATGATCATCAACACACAGCAGCACTTAGCATGCCACACTACCAAATTGGGAGTATATCGCTGATAACCTTCAACTACATAACCCCTGAGCTCGTACGTCTCAAAGAAGGGTGTTAAGCTAAGAGAATAAATTCTCCGCCACCAACCGATATGTATTTGAAAGGAATCGGCTTTATATCTCAAAATGTATTGTCAGACACACGACCATACAAGTCTGTTCCGGGCTCGAACAGAACCGAAGGCACTTCCGAAGAAGCCCTTGCAAATCTGGGTATTCACAATCCCGATCGGACTTCCCATCACTTAGGGAATCTCTATACCGGCGCGATTCAGTGCAGAGACAATCGATAGGTCATCCTATCGTTCTCGCAAATACCCGGTCTTCACCACCGGTCTTCAATGCTATCCATAACGACGTATCACATATTCGAAATGGGCTATATGACACAAAGGTCCTCTCCCGGCTATACCGAATAGTGAGCGCAATATTTAAAAACATATGGATATGGGATTTCGGTTAAGTCACAACTTAAAAATCCAAAACTTTTTCTTTCAAAATGGTTAAACAAATCCCCATTTTAAATCTTTACACAAAAAGATTTATTTCACAAAGTTCCCCCAGTTTCACAAAGATCTATTCATGGATTCCAAAACAATTCCCATTTAATTTGGATTAACCCAATTAAATCTTTAAATTAAAGATTTATAGCTTTCAAAACACGTTTCCAAAGATTTATCTATAATTTGGAAAACTATTTTCATTTTAGACTTGAAAACCTTTAACAAAAATTGGAAATTCATTCTTATGTGAAAGCTTCAATCATTTGAAAATGAATAGTTTTCGTTTCGAAAAAATCCAACTTCATCTTTACAAGTTAAAAATTTTGGGTTAATTTAAAATTCCCAAAACAACGCTTTTAAAATGGTTTAAAAACCTATATAACACATTTATAAGTTGAATACCCTTTTTTAAACCATAGTTTCCAAATCATAGGATTCGATTTCAAATATTGAGTACAAATTTAAATTAAATTATTTAAATTTCAAAACTCAATCAAGTTATTCAAATAACTTTTATTTTTGAAATTCATTTTTCAAAAGCTTCAATTCTAATTCCAAAACTACTTTGGATTCAAAAATTCAATTTTAAACCAATTTCAAAATCTGCGACTTAACCCATCTCCACGTGCAATCCATATTTGTGTGTGTGTATAGTGTGGTCCAGGGGTTTTACACAATAAAAGTGCCACATCATCAATCAACACAAATTCAATCATATCGATAAGCGGTATAACCCATAATGCTTATCTATATTCACAGATACATAGATAAAATAAATTATCAATCACAAAGATTTACCATTATGATTCGATGTGGGTTTCGGATAACCAAGCAGAATCCGACTCCTTGTCGCATCGAAATCCAAATGTCGTTCTACGTGTCAAGGGTTTGCATAACAATATATACACCACAGATATAACAACTTAGCACAAAACATTAAATAGCATTACATCACATAACAAATACATCAATCCATCGCATAGCATCTAATAACAACCAAACATCCATACGTAAGATTCGTTAATTGTTTGAGTAATTCAAATCAGTTTAACTTATTTATGAATAATTACAAATCTTGATTAATTAATATTAATAAATTACAAATCATTTTGGTTAATTATTCTTTAATCATTTATTCTTTAGCCATTAATAATAAAATTAATTAACCTTTAATTATACTTAATCAACCTTTAATTATCAAATAATTAACCTTTAATTATTTAATTCACCATTTAATTGATTATCTTTAATTAATTAATTGACCCTTGATAAATTGATTGCCATTAAATAAATTATCCTTAATTGGTTATAAAAATTAATTACTTCTTAATTAATTAATAATTAATTAACCTTAATCATTTATTTAATTAAGTAATTGCTTTATCTTCAATTACAAATAATTCAACCTTAATTAATAAATTGTTCTCTAATCATTAATTAATCTCTAATTACCAGTTAATTGACTTAATTTTCCTTAATTAACTTAATTTATTTCAAGATAAAAATACTGGAAACATTTAGTTTAAAAACTAGATTCAAGTTTGGTTTTTAAAACTTGCTTTTATATAAACCCTTTTAAAATCCCATTCCAAACTTATATTTAAAATCACTTTAACTTTACTTAACTAAGTTCAAATTTAACAAACTCCAACTCCTTAATTACAAGAAAAAAAACATTTATGTTTACAAAATAGGATTCAAAACCAGATCTACTCCAAAGGTTTTAAAACTTCATTTATTTAAGTTTTTAAACAAAATAATTATAAAACATTTCCCTTTCAAAAATTTAGACTGAAACTTGTTTAGTTTAAGTTAAAATCTGAAACAAAGGTTAACCCGAGCTACCCATTTTTCTTCGAGCCCAACCTGCCTTATCCCCGAGCACGAACTCGAGCCAACCACTCCTTCCTCTTCCGCTTTAACAGCTACACCCAAACATCTCCCTGTTACACCGTGCAACGTGCACGTGTACACGTCGTTGGTGACCCACCGACGAATTTCATCGACGCTCTCAAGTCGCCGTTGCTCCCCTCAAACCACCAAGCTACCTAGAAGTTCGAAACCCAACCTAATCGAAAATGTGTCATTCGAACGAACCCAACAACGAAGGTCGATCGTCCAAAAATTCACTGCATCACCACCTCGGTTCGTTACTCGCCACCAGAAACCTCCTAGAGATGCATCGACGTCCCTTTGCTCGATTCCCCACCTTGCGATCTAGTCCGGTCTACCCACGTTGATGCAGTTAACCCGCGACCTCACCATTAAAAAATGCAGAGCTTAAACCCTAATTTCATCACGAATTGAAAATTTAAGGATTTGTAAATTTTACTCGTATTTTTCTAGTAATTTCGAACACTAAATCTCGCTGCCACAACGAACTCGAGGTCTCTAATTTCATAGATCTCCAGAATTTGGCGAAATTGCATTTTTCTTATTATCCCCAAATTCTCAGTAAAAATTCAATGAAAAATTTTGATTTTAGTTTCAAAACTCATCATTTTTAGAGGGGATTCGCATGGTATTACTGACATTAACATTTGTGAAGTTTGAAATTCTGCAACATTTGATCTTGTGACTGTGTTTCATAATTTTCAAGAAGGAAACCGTATAAAAACTTTGCTTAAATTTCTTACTGGAACATAGGGCAAGTTTTAAACAAAACTCCAATCTGTTTTCAATTTAGTTCCAGAAGAAATGAGGGGAAGAACATTTGGATTTTGAAATGGTTTACTTTGTTGAACCTGTTACTTAAAAGAAATTCTGTTTCTAGTAAAAGGAAATCACAAAAAAAAAACTTGCTTCAAATTCATTGTTGAAACAAAATACAGGATTAAACAATATTTTGAACTTGTTTACAAATTTTTTTTCTGAAGCAAGAGGGAGAGGGAGATTTAAATTTGTTTCGATATGGTTAACCTGTAAACCAAAAAAAAAATACTGTGTTTATTTAGTTCCAAGTAAAAAAAAAAAGGGTTCAAACTTGCTTTGATTAATTACTGGAAAATACAGTACAAGTTTTAACAACTCCATCTTGTTCATTTTTTTCAAATTCACAGAAAATAGAGAAGGGGTTTGACATGCTTTTTCATCCTGAAGCTAAACAGGGAGTTATATTCATGTGCAATCATACACAGGCCAAACATTCATTCACATACTCAAAATTCTTGCATGCAAACCAACAATTAACTATACTATACCATCCAAGAATTCACACAGCAACAAAGATTGGAAAAAGAAACAAAAGTTTGCTCACTTCAAAAATAATAAGGATGAAGTTTTGCTCACCTTAGTTAATGAAGAACAGAGACAGTTTCTTTTTCTTCAAAACTGGAACTTGTTTTGATATCTTGCTTTTAAGTTGAATCTGAATTTATAATTTCCAGATTGAAGATTTCTTAGTTATATTTGTTTACTTAACTCATCGATAACAAAAAAAAATATTCCATTTACTAACAGTTTTTTTAAATTTGAGGCAAACTATTGTTTTCCAGTTTCTTTGGTGCTTGCTTTTGCTCTGGTTTGGGAATTACTTGATCTCTGGTTACAGAATTTCATTTACCCTTTGTTATTCTTAATTTATTCAATACAAAAGAAAAATAAATAAATTACTTACAGGATTAAATTTGTTTAAAGCTTCAACTATTTTTTTCTTTCCAGGCTGCAGACTTCACTTTGCATCTTCTTTCTAGTTGAATCTGCATTTTTGATTTTTGTTTCAACTGTTTTAAACTTATGCTTTATAACTGATTAACAATATGAAATTCAAAGCTTTAAGAAAATTTACTTATCTTTTTTTTTTTCAGAGAGAACTGAAAACTGGAACTTGGATTTGATTTTCCTCTCCTCTGATTTTAAACTCCAGGTTGAAGACATTGAATTACTTTGTTTGCTTTGATCTTGTTGCTTCATATTTAAAAACTTCATGCATAATGCATGCTTCAGATCTGAGGTTTGAAGTTGTTAGCTTTAATTTGATCTGTTTTATGGTTTTATCATTTTTTTTTCTTTGGTGTTCGAACTTGTGATACTTAAATCTTTGTTTACTATTTTTTTCCTTTTCAGGGATTTGGCTGAGATATCATATGATTGCATATGGGGAGATGGAAAGGTTTTTTTGTAATTTTTTATTCTATTATTTTATTTAAACAATCATAAGGAATGCCATTTGTTAAAATGAAATCATGAGCTTAGATTTTGTTAAGTACCCTACTCCAAACCATGTGCATGTATATTTCATTGTCTACATTTAAATTTTTAAAGACAAAGGAATGTTTATTTTTATTTTTATATCATATTTACTTTTGTAAACATTTATTAACATATATATCACAATCTTTTTATTATTTTCACAAAAAAAAATCCTTCTATTTTCACACTCAATCTTTAATTAGTTCATACATTTATTTAAAAATTTATATTTACACCATTTACATTCATATTTTTTTTTATTATTTATTTTGTACAATTCTACAAAAGAAAAGAATGGATTCAAACACTTTGATTTCATATTAACAATTAGTCACACTTATTTATGTATGAAAATTTAACTTAAAAATAATATTTTGAAAATTAATACATCTTCCAAGTAAAAATTAATATTTTAGAAAACAACTATTACTATCATTTTATTAATCTCAAGCTTTTAAATTCTATTTTTATTTTTTAATACATTTTATTTGAAGTTCAATACTTGTTTTATAAATCACTTATTCTTAAATTTCTATTTAAAATCAAAATTATTTATTTATTCTAGAAAATTTTCTATTAAATCACAATTTATTTCCAAAAATTAATTTCATTGCCAAATTAAACTTAATAAATTTTCAGGATTGTTACACGAAGCTCCCCAAGGCGAGGAACTAGAGCGAATAAATTGCTTCGTCTCCAATTCGGATAATTGTTTACGCATCTCCTCATTTTCTTTATTGGACATGCGATAAGGAGGACGAGTGATAGGTTGAGCTCCGAGGATGAGATTAATTCTGAACTCAATTGCTAGGTGGTAGACCTAAAACGGGCTCAAATATGTTCGAAAATTCACGAACAACATGAATAAGAGAAATGACATCTTCCTCATCATCATTATCGTCATCATGAGGATTTAAAGAATATAAAGATGCTGCCAAGTTGGAATCTGAATCTTCAAGAATGATAGAAATCTTCTTGACAGATTGAGGATGTCGAAGATGAATAGTCCTCTCAGGACATAGGATATGAGCTTCATAATGGTTAAGCCAATCCATTCCTAAAATAATTCCAAAGCTTAAGTAACGCATAACATGCAAATTGGCTAGGAAAGAGAAATCACATAAAATAATCTCCACATCTTTACAAAGCAAACTAAGTGTTGCGGAACTACCAACCGGATTCGCAATTCTCAAAAAAGTCATTAAAGAAACAACACTTAAATAAAAAGTATCAACAAGTTCTTTTGATATAAAAGAATGGGATACTCCCGTATCAAAAAGAACTCGAATAGGTTGACCATGAAATATAATGATACCACCAAGGATAGGATGAGATATACCTTGACCACGAGATGTGTTGCCAGGGGCTTGAGGAACATTATGTTTACCGTCCTTCTTGTTCTAGAGTTTGGGACATGCAGATATAAAATGACCCGAACTTTTGCAATAGCGACAAAAGAGAGGTTTCAGGCATTTATTAGCGTAATGCTCTTTAGATCCACAATTGAAGCATTGCCCACTATTAGCGGAAGAAACCTTTGCTACAGGAGTTGCTTGCTTCCCTTTCTTATTGGGATAAGGGCCTTTGGACTTATTAAGCCTCTTCTTTTTGTTGTTGAAGTTTGGTTTGGCATCCACAACTTCAACTTCACTTTCCCTATCGGCCTCTTCCAGACGAAGAATGATATCAATAAGTTGATCAAAAGAAACTTCTAATTTTAGAAGTAATGACTTCTTGAGATTTTTATTCAAGCCATATACAAATCTTTGGTTCTTCTTCAATGGGGTGTTTATATATTCGACCCCGTACATGGAAAGTGACTCGTAGGATGCAACATAATCTGCCATAAAGGATTCACCTTGAACAAGGTCTATGAAACGACGAGCCAATGTCACTTTCTCAACTTCTGACACAAACTTTAATTCGAAACGTTCCCGGAATTGCTCCCAGGTGAGATCTGTTTCATTAATTTTAGAAATAAGAAGCTCGTACCAGTCTAATGCTCTTTCTTGGAGCGTACTAGAGGCCACCTGTACATGGTGAAGATCAACAAGATTCATGCGAGAAAAGATTCGATAGCATGATCTTAGCCAAGCCTGGACTCCAATAATAGTTTCAGAATATTTGAATGGCTTCCCACCCAAGTTGGTATAATCGTTGCACAAGCATGCAAATCCAAACATAGGGTGAGTAGGTTTCGGATTAGATCCGGCTGCTTGAGCATTCTTTACTAGATCAAGAAGCTGCTGGGCAGACATAAAAACTCCATCCTGGGGAGCAACACTAGATTGACTAACGCTGGGACATCCAGGTCTAACCATTTCTCTTCTTTAAGAAAGAAAGAAGAAGAAGAAGAAAAAGTTATTCACAAAATGAATACCAAACAATTCTTGATGGATAAAACAAAGAATCATAAAAGAAAATAGTATAGAACGGTACGAAGACTCGAATTAAATCCTAAAGCACGACTCCTAAGGTAGACTTAGGACGATGATCCTTGTTAAATTAATCTACATTGTTCCAAAGTTTGGCTCTGATACCAACCTGTGACACCCCACCTCTATACCCTCGCTAGCCAAGGGCACTACGGGGTAATGCCGTCAACTAGCGTGGTAAATAAGGCTGTTGAGGAGCGACCATCCATGAAATTGCTTTGTGCGAGCACCGATATGTCAGATAGTTTAATAATCCATTTCGTATCAAGAGGGAATCTGACATATTGATACAAACTCAAAGCTACTACACAGTGGCTATATATAATCTTCGGAAACAAATATAGAAATAAACATAACTCAAATCAGTCACAGACATCCATATCACAAGGGCGGAAATAGATATGAATATATAATACTAAAAAGTGTTTATCAGAGTAGTGGTCTAAAAGATCCAAAATATAACAAAAGAATAGTTATACGTGCTACACAAAAGAATGTGTATACATTATGGATTCTATATCTCAAATGCATACAACAAAATCAATTACTATTCTAAGTAGTTAGCCAAAAGTCAGAATAATAATCCCTGATGAGGAGTCAAGCAGAAGCACCTGTAACATCTCGGTCTGACCCGAGTATTATGTAATAAGAAAATAATAAACGGACCAGTCTAACTACAAATATCAGGTAAATTGATATAGAATAGGAGATATGACAAAAACGTAAAATAACCATAATGCCATACTATGATAAGTGTGTAATTGAAAATCAACAAGAGATTAATCAATATCACAAGAATCTTCTCAAAGATCAAAAAGGAATGTCATACTCCATATTTCATTCACCAAGCCACAAATATTGACAATAGATAAATGCCAATCATAAAATTGATGAAATACAAATTCTAGAAATCATCAATAGAAATCCAAAAATCATAAAAAGGGGGAGGCCTATCACAGAACGGGAGCATGAGAACTCACCAACACGTGTATCACAGAACGGGACGCTATCCCATGGTCGCTAACCATAGAGCCGGTGCAACGACGTAGTACAACGGTACGCCCGAGGAACCTGAAACTCGTAAAATTCGAAACAACGACGTAGTATAACGGTACGCCCGAAGAACCGAACTCCATAAAAACGTGGGTTGCTAGCCCACAAAAATTGAGCCGAAACTCCAAGAAATAAATAGGTCGTTAGCCTATAATAAAAAATGAGACGAAACTCAATAAAACGAGGAACCGTCCCCTCCGTGGACGAAGAAACATAGCATAACGCTAGTCTAAATCAAAAAAAATTATCATCAATGATCATCAAGAAAGTGTCAACTACACTAAGCTAGTAAATATATGAGTTTAGCTTCATGTCCTATAACCACTAGCTTAACGTAAATATTTACAAACAAATTGTAAATCTCCACTAGAAAATTGTCACAAGATATTCAATCGAACAAGTCCAAGAATTTACCGACGAAGTAAACGCAAGCATTTCATACCACTCGTTTTACTAAGTCGTTTAATTAGATTTCTCATACGAGTGAGGTAATGGTTTATATATACTAGTGGATTGGAAAACGGTTTGAGAAAACGAGCTTTGTAATAAAATAGTGTTGAAATCATTTTGAAGAAAGAGTTTTGATATTTACTACTAGTATTAAAACCTTTATATTTTTTAAAGTGACAAATCACAAATATGATTGTAGAACAATCAACCACCAAAATTCACATTTGAAGACGTGAACTAATTCCAATAAATCGATATCAAATCCATCAAAATGGATATTTCCAAAAATTCCAAAATAGAAGTCATCAAGTCGAATAATTGATAGCAACAAGTAGGAATCAAAAACGAATCGATAAAAATTGGAATATAAGCAAAAATAGGCATAATAGGAAAATAGGAGCCGGTCAGTCGACTAGCCCTCTGTAATCAATCGATTAGAACAGAAACATGAAAATTTCATTTCTTGCAGTCAATCGACTGGTTACAGATGCCAGTCGACTGATTACAGGAAACAGAAACTCTCTGTCTCTGTAAACAGCCCCTGGAGCCATCTTTGGCTACAACCAGTCGACTGATTGCTTATGGTCAGTCGACTGATTGGGTTCTGAGCTGTTTTTCAGCCTATTTGATGGAGAGCAAACTCTCCCGAATTTCAATCGAATAAGCAACGGCGCTAGGGGTTTATGTTAATTCAGCAACCCGGCCCTATAGGCTCTTCAAGATATCACCAAAAACATGTTTAAACATCGAAGTTAGGATATTTAAAAGGTTTGACTTCAAAACACTAAAAATTGGAATATTCACCAATTCAATCCTAACCAAAGGCAAAAACACATGAATAAGTGTTAGGAATTCATGCCTAACAATTAAAGAAAATCATAGACTTAGATGTGAGATAATAATCTCACATTTGAACCCAAAAACAATGAATGAGAAGCTTGAAGATAAGGGAAGATCAATCACACTTCAATCTCAACATAAGAAGCTTGAATCTAAGCTTAAAAGAGAAACATTTCCCAAATTAGGTTTAGGAATTTTCTGAAATCAAAGAGAGAATGAGTTGGTGAAGAAGGAGATGATACTTACCAATGCTTCTCTTTGAATTTGGAGCTAGAACTTGATTTGCAAATGGAAACTAGGGCTTAGGATTTTAATTCTTCTTATTTTCCCCCATTATTCACTTTAGAACAGAAAAGATAAGGAAGAGGGAATCAATGAAGAGAAGTGGTTCAGTTTGGGTATTAAGTTGGCTAGTGGGCTGAACCCAAACCCAAACCCAAAGTGAAAAAGGTCAATTTTTTTAGCTAGCTCCAAACATATCGAAGTTTATACTTAAAAAGATCGCAAACAGCGTTTTGAACTCAATGGAAGTGGTCATGAGTCCAAGTTTGACCGCATGAAAAAAGTAACTTTTCGGACTATAATCTGACTAATGATAAAATATTTAAATACTCAACGTGAAATATGCGGGTTGTTACAAGATAGCTTTTCAAACCCAATTATATTATATAATTTTCGAAATTAATCTATACGCATTTCAATCTCGCATGCTCAAATGATATGTCCGATCGCAGCGAAATTCGTCGACATATAATAATATATTATTATGGACCCAATGAAACTTATTTCGTCGAAATCCGAGACAATGCCCCGGAAGGCAATTTTTTATAAGTTAATTAAAACGAGTTATTTCCAAATCAATTAAATCACATTTAAATCCAATTTAAAAGTTTTATTATCTTCATTCTTATTAAATAGAATTTAAATAAGCTTTGAAATCATTTTTATCCAACTTAAACCCCAAGATTCAATTATTTAAATGATTTCAATTATCGAATTCAACAATTAAATTATATAATAAATTGTTATATTTGAAATTCAAGTTATTTAACCTATAAAGTTAACTTTTCAATATTTAAAATAAATTAAATATTTCAAATTCAAATGATCAAAATTTCGGTCCATTATAGTAGCAGTGGTGCTTTGTTTTGAAAATCGAAATGTAAGGACTTCTCACCACTAATCCTAGGGATGATTCCCGACAGTATGTGGCAGGAGAGTTCCTTCGGTTTATCCTGTTCCTAGACCACTTGTATGGACGAATATCTTGCTTTGCATTTCTAATTACATTGATTAATCTTTGTAAACGTACCATCCGTTTAGTGGCGGAAAATGCAACTTCTCTTAGCTTAACACCATTTCCTGAGACGAACGAGCTCAAGCATTATATGTTTGTAGAAATCAGTTGTGTGATCATGGAATAGCAGTGTGACATTCAAAGTAGGATGTGCTATGTGAAAGGTAAACGCCACCTCCGGCCTCATCACCCAGTAATGGCTAAAAATGGTATGCCATAAGTCTATGCAGTTCATAACCATTAAGTTATGATCATCACCATTCTAAATAACCCGCCATATTTTGAGTATGTGGTATATGCTACGAGACATCTCTGACAGGTCGGTTACGACCGGGGTGATGATATATTCAGTTCCTACCTAAGTCATGCATGAGTGCCAAATAGGGACAGACCAATCTTCCCAGATGCGGAGGATTGTTTGTGTATCCTCGGTACATTCCTCTAGAGATGTAGTGTACGGCTTACTTGCCACTGTATAGAATCCCTCCGACAAGCGCCATCAGAATTTGCTGTAAACCTATTATGCCGTCAAATTTAACCAATGTAACAATTTTGGCTATTTTAATATTATTTGTATACTAGACGCTAGTATAATATAACAGAATTTGATATGAAATGTTTGGTTATCGAAGGTAAAACTCACCTGTGTTTATGTGCGCATGGACTTACGAGATACCTTTGTTTTGAATGGTTTTTATAACCTCAAAATTCAATTGAGATGTGTTTTCTCATGCTGGTTTACCAGACTGATCCAGGCATTCTTCCCTTTCAATGATCGGTACAGACCAAGCATACTTACAGATTTAGATTTGGTGCTTTGGAGCTTCAGTAGGCATGCTGGAAGACTTCATGATGTATTCTCGTATTTTTTTATTTTTCTACTGCATTGTTGTTGAAATTATCAGCATTTGTAAGGATAAGTTGTTATAACTTTCCAAGTTGATGATTAGTGATTTGTTGATGTACTTCGATGGATGTATGTAAACTGTATTACAGTTTCTCTTTTGTAACGATGATTGATACTATATTATATGTTGTTCCACTATAATTGTGAGATTCTATGTTGTTTTAGTTCTTTTTCATCTTCTCGTTTTCTTTCTTCTTTCTTTTCCATAACCATTTGCATCTTTGTTCGATTTGGGTTGGAATGTGTGATTTATTATCAGCTTGAATCGTCCAGTTTGCATGTCGTCACAAGTTCATTATTTTTTGGGCGATTCATAGAGAATTAGGCCGAGGCAATAAAATTGCCTGGGCAGGCTTTATATGCTTCGAACCCTCAATACACATTATCTTGGTAAATCAATCAACTATGTATTTGTTAAGTACTGCATCGGCTTTAAATGTATGTAGCATTTTCTTAACCACTACGTGTTAGAAAATAAATTTTATTCAAGAACAAGAGATTTTCAACAAGTCTTTGTTTGTTATGAGCCATGATTAATGTTTTGTTGGGATGATTGCTCCGACAGACTTGAGTACTTTAGTTTAATTATCTCTCCCTATGCTTCACCTTCATCTTTTGAACTTGTTTCTGGCTTTCTACACTTGAAAGGACATAAGAAAGGATATTTGCTTAGTATTTTCAATAGGTGCTAATATTTTACTCCAATGGTATCTATCTTATAAAACTGTGACTTTTGTTTTCTTCAATATTGAAATGATTCAAAATATTTTTGATGTAGGCTCCATGGAATATACAGTTGATCGAATTATCAGGTATCTTTGAAAGTAATAAAAGATAATCCAAGTCCAATTTACATTTACGTAAAAAAATAGCATAGGTGAAAATAAGAACTAACATTTAGTTATTTTCGTTTCAAGGAAAAGCATTTTCTTAGAAAATTAAATTAGAAGTCTTACTCTTAGTCAAAAGCAGGTGTTTTTCATAAAGATATAAGTAGTGGGAAAAGTATTTTGAGGATATACGCTTAAAGCAAATTTAAATATTTCATAACAAATAGTAGCTTAACATTTCATGCTTCAACTATTATTTTCTATGATATGCTTTTGTAAAAAAATGAACCAATCATTTATGTATGATAAGGGATAATAGATATGTATGTACTATTTTTATTAATATTCTGATTTATTATCAAAAAATGTAGGAAATAAAAAAAATAAAGTGCAAATAAGCACATGAACGTATTTTTAATATTCAATGACAAAGACTAACTTGACAAAAATATAAATTGTGATGCACTTTAGTGTGAAAATAGGAAAGATCAAAGTTTGAAAAGTAAATGCTTCTGTTTCAATATTATTTAATATGTTAAACTGTTATAGGTTATAAATGAATTTTATTAACATTCATAAATTTTTATGAACTGTAACTTTAATCCTTATTCAATTCATAAGATTATACATATAAATAGGTGGTGATAAAAGGCTAATTGATTGAACTATGATACATTCGCACACCATTAGCAATATGTCAATTTCCAAATCATTAACTTTTATTACTTTTACATTGTTAGTTACTTCACTATTCTTTCAACAGACTGAACAAATACGAAATGTTAAATATGCTAGCGGACCAATTAGTGGTGCTCTATATATTAAAGATGGTCTAGGAAATGTAAAAGATCATTTCTTCGTTGGCCCTGAAAGTCCAGAACCAGAAGATGGCGGTCTAGGAAACAAAAAAGATCATTTCTTCGTTGGCCCTGAAAGTCCAGAACCAGAAGATGGCGGTCTAGGAAACAAAAAAGATCATTTCTTCGTTGGCCCTGAAAGTCCAGAACCAGAAGATGGCGGTCTAGGAAACAAAAAAGATCATTTCTTCGTTGGCCCTGAAAGTCCAGAACCAGAAGATGGCGGCCTAGGAAACAAAAAAGATCATTTCTTCGTTGGCCCTGAAAGTCCAGAACCAGAAGATGGCGGTCTAGGAAACAAAAAAGATCATTTCTTCGTTGGCCCTGAAAGTCCAGAACCAGAAGATGGCGGTCTAGGAAACAAAAAAGATCATTTCTTCGTTGGTCCTGAAAGTCCAGAACCAGAAGATGGCGGTCTAGGAAACAAAAAAGCTCATTTCTTCGTTGGCCCTGAAAGTCCAGAACCAGAAGATGGCGGTCTAGGAAACAAAAAAGCTCATTTCTTCGTTGGCCCTGAAAGTCCAGAACCAGAAGATGGCGGTCTAGGAAACGTAAAAGATCATTTTTTCGTTGGCCCTGAAAGTCCAGAGCCAGAAGATGGCGGTCTAGGAAACGTAAAAGATCATTTCTTCGTTGGCCCTGAAAGTCCAGAACCAGAAGATGGCGGTCCACGAAGCGTAAAAGATCATTTCTTCGTTGGCCCTGAAAGTCCAGAACCAGAAGATGGCGGTCTCGGAAACGTAAAAGATCATTTCTTCGTTGGCCCTGAAAGTCCAGAACCAGAAGATGGCGGGTTGGGTAACGTAAAAGATCATTTCTTTGTTGGTCCTGAAACGCCAGAACCAGAAGATGGTTAAAATGTTTTGAAACGTAAAAGATCATTTCTAGGTTGGTCTTGAAAATCCACAACAAGATGGAAGCAATTGATATATTTGTATTTTGTACTTATGTTGCATATTACCTCCTATGAAATGTAATAAATGGATACCAGATTTATGCAATAATGTTGCTTATGTTTTAAAAGCATCACTAAGACCACAAATATGATATTATATATAAAATCATCTATATAGTCTTCATCGTATAACATATACTGATTGATTTTTTTATTTAATCATAATTAAATATTTTATAGTTTTTTTTTGAATTTTAGCAAATTATAAATGTTTGCGCCAAAATTGGTCACAAACACCCAATAGTCGTGAAAACACCCGTTTATCAACACAGATCAACAACAATCAATATAAAATTCAGATCTAAGCAACAACAATCACAATAATTCACTGATAACAAACTCAAACACAAGATTTATAGTGGTTCGGCGATCTTGCCTACGTCCACTTTGAAGGTTCTCTCTTTATTGATTCACTTGATGATCTTAATCGATTACAATCAATTACAGTTGATGATAGCTTTGAAATCTTGAATACAACAGCGATAATGAAGTATGGAATTCGATCTGGCAGAGTCTGGACGTTCAATGGTGGAAGCTCCGAAAGATCCCCCTTTTCTGAAGGCTTCAGGGCGCTATTTATAGGTGTTGGAGGCCCAGATCTCGCTCAAACTTCGAGAGACTTCTTCTGGCACGTGAGTGGGCCCACGCGACCGACCCCACCAAGTTTCGGCTCGATCTGACATCGATTCGAAGTGATTTCGAACCCATCAAGAAATGATCCAATCGAGCTGAAACTTGGTAGGAACAATCTCTATCTTGTATGGAAGCTACTGTGAAAATTTCGTTGCATTTGGATCAGTGGTTTAGGAGATATGATCGATTCGAATTGAAGTAGCTTGGATGGCTGTGTAGTTTGAACCGATCGCTTCGAACCGATTGATTCGAATCGATGCAAACATGCGATAGTGGGTTGACGTGGCGCGCATTCTTCGAGTCGATCCGGCCTTCCCTCCTTGTTGAGCGCTTCATCCTCGTGAATCTTGCCGACTTCGTATCGTGGAGCGACACGTCATACAAGCTACTTGACTTGGTGGATACGAACAAGTGAATGTTCCTGGGTTCGAACGCGACCGATTCGAACCAAAGTATACTCGTGGGTTCGAACTCGATCGATTCGAACAAGATCGGTTCGAAGCGACTTGGATTCGAAGCTGGTGGGCCTGAATGGATTCGAACATACTTGCGAGGATGGACTCGAGCTATGGCATACGAGGATGGGTTCGACCCGATGGCTTCGAAGGTGATGGTTTCGAAGCTAATGGAGTCGAAGTGGATGGTTGTGAGGTAGGCACTGGCTGATGGATTCGAACTAGATGGGTTCGAAACAACGAAGGGGTGATGGGTTCGAACCGGGCAAGGTTCATCTCTCTCAAATTGAATCCATCATATCTTGAGCGTACGAACTCGGATTGACCTGAAATTTGAAAGGTTGGCTCTCGTGGCTTTGCTAGTCATGTCCCATCAATTATAGCCTGATCCGGGCTCGGACAAAATTCATCGATATCCATAGTGAAGTAGAATGCAACCGATCTCTGAGGCGAATTGTCTTTTGCTTTTGACTAATCTTTTGGTATCACGGCTTTGCCAAAAAGCGGGATAACAATAAATAACATTGTATTGTTTAATTCTATATCCTTTTAAATAGAAAAATAACAATTATTATTTCCTTATTTATTTAAGAAAATGACTAGAAAAACACAAAGTTTTCAAAATTAAATACTCGGTTCTCATAATTTTCGGTTCCCTAATCAATAAAAAGTTATCATATTATTAAGTTAATTACCTATTAGACCACATTACAAATTCCTTATGTTTACTATTTTATTGACCATATTGTAATATAATAGAGGTATCTAGAATATATGATTATTAAAATAATTCAAACCACAAAATTTCCAAATAAATAACATATTTCCTATTTAACAAAAACATAAATTGGAACTTTATCTCATTGAGAACTTGAGGCAAGTTATTTCAAAGGCCAAATCACTGACACAATATGCATGAAAACAATACCGCTTTGAACCTCTTCTTAGACATGATATCTCTAACCTTTGTTTTGCGTTAATGTAGTTCCATACCTTGCTTTTTATGTTCATTAAACAAATGAGTGTAATTCAAATGGCTAAATCATGTTCAATTGTAATATTTATTTATTAAGTAATATATATGTACTGAATGATATTGATATTAATCTAAAAATGGAGTATATAAATATTTTAATATCCTATTTTATTTGAAAAACAATAAATATTTATCAAAAGATATTTGTAGTAAAAGAAAATTTTGAAAAAAAAATACTATTCTTTTAAGTTCTTCTAAAATGAAATTTCTATTTAGAGTTGATTTAAGTTTTGAAAGAGATATAATTATCATATGTTCCTTTCACACATCAGATGTTTCTTCTAAAACGTGTGTCTTGGTATTGATAATTTTTTTGGTTATATCTTTGCCTATAGTTATATTTAATGTGTTGAAATAAAGATGCATCTTCTTTCATGGAGTAGAATTCAATAGTACAGATATTTTAATATCTTTAAGAAACTAAGAATATTTTGGTAAATAACTTATGCGTATATTTTTTTCTTGACTTCAACCAAGATTAGATATTATAATTACTTTAGTTTTACGATAGTGAATATCCTAATACAAGGTCAACTATCTAAAAGGTCATAGAATATGTTTTATCTAGGTAAGATCTAAAGCTAGATTCCCGTAGTAAACTTTTAAACAAGTTTGTTTTGCCGTATGAATATATTTTATGAATCATGTATAAAGATATTTCAACAGAGTAAAAAATCTCATTATAATTCATATTTTAATGTGGGCATGTTCTATGGATATTTACAGACAAAATAAGCCCCCAAAATACGCATAGTTATAGTTCGTACAAACTGCTTAAAATTTTCATATTTACAACCATAGTGATTTAATTCGACTATTGGATTTATGAAAATTTTAAGATGGGCTTCTTTTGTGTCATATTTTCAAAGGAAAAAATATATTTGTAATATATTCTATTATTTCAAGTTCTCTTTTTAGTACATGCACCCAATGTGCACTTTTATAGAATCTTAATATATAGAATTGTTGAGGCAATACCTTCTATTTAAAGAGTCTGGTAGAATTGATTTATCCTATGTTTGAGGGTTTGTTTGATATGCAGTGTTTGGAAAGATTACTCAATACTACATTGAAATATACACAACAAATATGTTCACGGAGTCCATCCACGAATGTGGAATGTAATATAAAGTAACACTACCAAGTATTAAACCTTTATGTGAATTAAGGATTAAATTTATATCAATATGCTTGCGAAGATGGGTATCATGTTAGAAAAATTTCAGAAAAATGGATTTAGAGTGTGCACTTGGATGATTTTATTGTTTTACATGCACTATATCATTGTTTTTGAAGTAATAATGAAGTATATTTTTTTCTCTTTTGTTGTTTTTTGTATTTAATGATCATAATAATAAATCTAGAACATAATTTACTTCTTCCTTGATAAAAATATGGTATATTTTTGAACTGTTCAATTATTTTGGCTAAACGAATAAATAGCTATGCATTAGGCCTTTTAAATTATATAAACCGACTAAATGATATGGAACGTAGTGACCCGTAAATTCAAACAACTTGTCTTTGAATATCGAAACTATTAAAATATTGTTAACTATTATTAAAGCAATTTTATAACCTTGTTAAACTCCTTTAATTAATAACTGTTGTTACAAAACTTGTATTTGGAATTTGTTCACAAAAATAAGTTCTTTGAATAAATTTCGATAATGTGACCGAAAATCATTTTATCGATAAACAGATTTTTATACAATATAAGTTGTTCAAACATTGTGTGCATCTTTGAATAACATAAGAAATCATTAATAGCCATTAAAAATACTTTCATTATTATATAATACTATGTTTAAAACTTGTCTACTTCTATTTCAATATTATTTAATACATTGAACTGTTATAAGTTATTAATGGACTTTATCGACATACATATAACTTTATCAACTATAACTTCAATCATTATTTAATTCATATGATTATATATATAGGTGGTGACAAAAGGCTAATTGATTGAACTATGCTTCATTCGCACGTTATTAGGAAACTGTTAATTTCCAAATCATTAACTTTTCTTATTTTTACATTGTTTGCTACTCATTATTCTTTCAAAAGACTGAACAAATATGAAATGTTGAATATGTTAGCGGACCAATTAATGGTGCTACATATACCAATATGGTTTAGGAAATGTAAAAGATCATTTCTTCATTGGTCCTGAAACTCCAGAACCAGATGATGGAAAAAACGGTCTACAAAATGTAAAAGATCAATTCTTCGTTGGCCTCGAAAGTCCCAAACCAGATGATGGTAGTTTAGGAAATGTAAAAGATCATTCCTTCATTGGCCTTAAAACTCCAGAGCCAAATGATGGTGATCTTGGAATTGTAAAAGATCATTTCTTCGTTGGACCTGAAATTTCAAAACCAGATGATGGCAAAGATGGTCTCAAAATGTAAAGGATCATTTCTTCATTGGTCGTGAAACACCGAAACCAGATAATGGCAAAGATAGTCTAGGAAATGTAAAAGATCATTTCTTCGTTGGTCTTGAAACCCCAGAACTAGAAGTTGGAAAAGTGTAACAAACCAAATTTTGGTCATTTGCTTTTAAATGTTTAGATGATTTTATACGTTTAAAATAATTCAATTTTTGAATTTAATAACTTATAATTCAAATACACGAAATGTTTAATATTTGAATTGCAAACTAAATCTTAATTAAATGGATATAATAATTTTATTCAACTCCATTTAATTAATATATAATATTGGCGAATTCAATTTGTAAAATTTATTTACAAATATGAATAAGTCGGATAAGTAAAACGATATTTAAATCTATGGAATCAGTCTTTTGGGGCACTGTCTCAGATTTCGAGGAAACGCGTTTCATTAGATCCGTCATAGTGAATTATAATATGTCGTCTAATTTCATGGCGATCAGATGTATCATTTGGTCGTGCGAGATCAAAATGAGTTGAAATTGATATCGGAAATTTAATATAATAACCGGGATTAAAAAGCTATCTTCTGCATATGATCGAATTAGAGCTCGAGACCACTACTAATATGTTTGAAATAGGGTTATAACATATAGAATGTTAAGTGGCATGTCTCATTTGGAGTTCGAGAATTTTTGTTATGTTTTGTTGAATAATTTAAAATAATATATATGTTTTTTAAATATATATATATATACATATATATATCAGTCATACTCAATAATACTTGCCTCATACCCTATCACTATTAATGCATATCTCTATATACAACAAGACCATACCTTTTCTCTTATATAATGTTTCCTGTAACCAAACAGAGCTTCTTCTTTCCAAAAAATCATAAATTCAAAATTTTAATTATGGTGATATTCACCTCTAAATATCATGAAACAAGTTTTAAAAATCTTAACTTGAGGAGATCTTCAAATCCATATGCTTAAGAGAAGTCGCGGCTACTATTTTTAAGGCTCAACCATAAGGCAGTAGACAAGGCTTTTGATTTGACTCAATTTGATAGGAATTGGACAAAACTAAGTTTAGATTTGGGTTTGTCGATTGTAGGGGTTCCTTCGGTCAAAGTTTGGCGAAATTTGGCGACATTAAGTGTTGTGCGTGCATAGTGGAGCAGCAGGTGGACCCATCGGGTCATATCATCGTAGGAGGATGCGTTCGTTTCATCGAGGTAATGGTCGTGGGAGGTTCAAGGAGAGAAAGCCATCGGCGCGATCGATTTTGAATGTCGTCGATTATTTTCCTACATCAGTGCATATCCATGTATGAGTGAATGGGTTGTGCTGCTGTGCATGTTCTTTTGAGATGAAGAAGATGAAGTTGGAGTGGGGTGTAATTTTTGTAATTTATATAAAGTTAGTAAATTATAATTTAAAATCAATGATAACTTAAAATTTGTATAGCTCCTTCATACAAGGTCGGATTCGAATTTATCATATCACGTTATATTTTATCATATCATATTTATGATGTCATAAATGTTTAATGATTACTTGGATGTTAGTTAAATTGTTTGATTACTTATTCGGCTGAATTTTTATTCGGAAAATGGATGACATATTATTTTGATCGTTATGAACACAATATATATATATATATATATATATATATATATATATATATATATATATATATTATCCATAACAATTGTTTTATAGGCAAAAATCTGTAGAGAGACCCTGTGAAGGCCCGGAAATCCGCCCAGTTCTAGCTTACAATAAACCATATATGTCCGATCAAAACTCAATGGAAAAACATATCTTTATGCGAAAGAAATAAGGGAGAAGATGAGAAAGAAGAAGAAGAAGAGAGAAAGAAGAAAAGAAAAGAGAAAGAAAAGAGATAGAAGAGACAGAAGATAAAACAGAATAAATAAAACAATTACAGAATCTCACAATCGCAGCGGAAAACAAATAATATCATGTCAATGATCTTTACAAAATAGAAACTCAAATACAATATACATACATCAATCAGAGTGCAATAATCAAATCAAAATCATCAACATGGACAGTTATAATAACCTGTCCTCACAAATGTTGATGATTCAAACAACATTGCAGCGGAAAATAAACATATATGTGGAAGACGACCAGAAGACATCCAACACTCCTGCTGAAGCACTAAATCATCCAAATCTACATCTGTAAATATACTCGGTCTGACCCGAGCATTGGAAGGAAACGTCTAGATCAGTCTGGTAAACCAGTGTGAGAAAACACATCTCAACTTAATTTATTTTAAAGTTATCAAAGCGTTCTTTATCAAATAAAGGTATCTCGTAAGAAACACCCACATATAAACACGGATGAGTTTTTTCCTTATGATAACCAAAACATTTCATATCAAATCATGTTGTATTATACTAGTGTCTAGTATACAAATAATAATTCAAATAGCCGGAATTGTTACTTTGGTCAAAATTTTATGGCATAATAAGTTTACAAACAAATTGGCATGCACATAGTGGAGAATGGATTCCATACAAATTAAAACTTGATGGACTACCTTTCGATAGTACAACTCTAGAAAAATGCACCTTGGGTCCAGATATTGAATGCCTAAAGCATAAAAAAACCGGCCTACCCCTTCTATCTAGAGTGTACCGAATATGACATCACGCTGGTCAATCCTGACCTATTCATGGATATAGCATACAATACTCGAATATATATGGTAATCTAGAACGGTGATGACCATATCATTATGGAAGAAACCCACATAGCCCTGCCGCTTCTATCCTTTTTCTGTCATTTTCGAGTGATGAGGAATAAGGTAACGATTACCTTTCACATAGCACATTTCACTTTGAATTCCATATTGCCATTCCTTCGATCATTGTTGACTTTCACAAACATATAACCTCTGAGCTCGTATGCTTTAGAGAAGGGTCTTAAGCTAAGACAAGTCGCCTTCTCCGCCACCAAATAGATGTACGTTTATAAAAGTCAACTATGCAATCTCAAAAATGCAATGTCCGACGTCCATTCATACAAGTTTTCTAGAAACAGGACAAACCAAAGGCACTCTCCTACCACATCCTATTGGGAATAACTCCTAGAATTAGTAGCGAGAAGTCCTTGCATATCGTAGATTTTCAAAACAAAGCACTACTGCTACCATAAATATAGGATATGTTAAATTTCACCTTGAGGTACTAGTGGCAACTAGCCCTGCATCATGAAGATCTCCAACTTCAAAATCATAATCATGAACCTGCAATTTCAAACGCATACATTGGTCCGAAGTGGTTCTTGGATAAATCCAACCTCGGTCTCTCTGAACCAACAACGATAAAATGCCAATTATTTGATAGTTGGTTATTTAACTATCAAAGCAAACAAACAAATCTAGCACCATATGAAATCACTAAGCCATTTAATTAATCTTTATTATTTAAATAAATTTCCAAGGATTTGATTAAAATTATCTTTTAAAAGGTATATCCTCAAAACCATTTCAAATCCTTCTATATTGGAAAACATTTCCATATACTTATGTCAACAGTATAAGCATATTCACAAATCACTTCACTTCCAACACTTAGTGTAACGACCTGAACTCTTGGA
This sequence comes from Allium cepa, assembly GCA_030765085.1. NCBI lineage: Eukaryota > Viridiplantae > Streptophyta > Magnoliopsida > Asparagales > Amaryllidaceae > Allium > Allium cepa. Next base: position 904,508,188 of record CM060938.1, on the reverse strand, counting down.
CGTTTTAAGCAGACACACACGTCAGACTCAAACCATTCAAAAGGGCAGATTGTTAAGTGGTAAATTAGAAAAAGCTGAGAAAGAAAGAAAACAAATACCGAATCTCGTAACGGAAGGACAAAATATAATAATCAAATAAACAGTTACTGAAGTTGTTTTTGTAACGACCCGGAAAATTTTAACAATTATAATTGATTCTATAACGTATTTAATTGAATATTTGTGAAATCTTATAATAATTGAAATTTTAAATAAAATGTTTATATATTTAGAATACGTATATTTAAATATAGCAGAATGTAAATTTTCAAATAATTTTATGGAAGTTTATTTAATTGAGAAAACGTGCTGTCCAATTCAAGCTATTAATTGCTTTAATTGATTTCTGAATCAGTGTGTGACGGTTTATTTTTTACTACCTTTAAAGATTTCTATTGCTTAATACTTTTCCAATTCAGGTAGACTTTTCCATTCGTAACCATTAATAAATTTGAGATCATCGACCTTGCTTTTATTATTCCTTGTAGTTTCGTGCACTGACTTTACCTTTCCCACTACCCATAATTTTCTCTATACGTTTCTTTTGCAATTGAAGAGTATATTTATATTTATGGTGGTGCGTTTATTCCGGTCTCTCTTTATTTTTGTTTTTAACGCTTGAAAGAATCTCAAATCATCAAGCTAGTAGCATCCGTTACTTCCCTCGCTTTCACAAGGCCTATAATATATAAACCACTTGCTTATAGATCCGAACACGATTTTGTCATCAAATTTAATGTGCCTTCCTCTCCCAATTATTTCGGTTCCAACCTTCCTAGTGAATGGCTTTAATAATTTTTGGCTAAATCATAGCTACGGACTTTTCAAATTTCTTTCATTTTTTATTTTTTCCAATTCCTTCATTTGCTTCAAAATTTTTGAACGTGCCTAATCATCTCAGCATGTATATATAATGTAAGCCTACCTTTCCTTGGAAAGCTATTGCTCACAAAATTTCCTGATTTCTTTCCTTTTATCCATTTTTATATCCTTGACTTTCAAAACTCATTATGTGTTGTACAAACAAACAAAAATTTATTGCTTTAAGTGTATAGCTAAATCAACTATTGACCGTTACAATTACTTTTATTTTTATATTCATTTCAATTTATTACTTAAATAACGTTTTGATGAATTAATGGACAGCTTTACGTTTCTTTTGCTTTTGAAAACTTTATATTTATAGTGTACGTTTCTTTTGCATTTCAAAAATTTGAAACATGCTGCCCCATTTAAGCCATTAATTGTTTTAATTATTTTTCTTAATCAACATATAACTGTTGCTTTTTATTATTCTAGGATTTACATCCATACTTTAATCTCTGTTGTTCCATTTATTTCATTTGAAATCTAAATTTATTTACCATTCATTTATACGCCTCTTTCTCTTCCTTCTTTTACCTCTTCGTTTCCGTGTTTCTAGGAATATATATATATATATAGTATAGCATAGATTGCATCTTCTTTTCTCTCTGTAGGCTATTTGTTGCCTTCAAATTAATATTAAAAGAGGAGAGAGCTTTGTAAATATTATATAAAGTCATATAGCACGTTCACATATCAGAGGCAGACCTACCTTTATATTTAAGAAACTAGCATTTTCTCTGTTGCCTGAAGAATGCCCTTCGCTATGTCATGTTGCTTGAATCACGCATGCATTCTTCCTTTAAAAATCGCCTGTTCTCATCTCCCCTCCATCTTTTCTTATTTCTTCCAAACCTGAGCATGAGCTCTCTCTTTTCCTTGGCCCGCCTCCTCCCCATGGCTGTATGCATTAGTTGGCAAAACATTTCCTCTCTGGTTTTTAAAAGTAAGTATGCATTTTATTTGATATAAGTCTATTTTATATATTAAGAATAGTATAGATTGTGCATAAGTTTTGTTTTATATGTTTACTGCAACTATGTGGATTTTGAATTTCCTAACAGTTGAACTTTAAAAATAATAATATATTTCATAATAGTATGTATATGATAATTGTTATATTTATAAACGTGTATATAAATATTTAACTTCTGTTCATATATAAAGGTTAGTATATATTTATACTATATTATGTATATTATTTTAAGATTTTATGGTATATAGTTTTTGACTTTTGTTAGCATATAGTCATCGTACGGCTTTTAGATACGTATGTTTTACTAACTAGTTGATAAGTTAAATATATATATATATATATATATATATGCGTTTTATTTTACTATTGATAGCTTATGGTATATATGGTATAAGTTTGGCAGCCTTCTATTAATATACGTATTTTTATATGTTTTATATATTTGGTTATAACAGTTTCAACTATAATAAAATATGTTATTTTATTAGCTTTCATATGTTAGATATATAAAATATAGTATTTCAATTTTCGGTACTGTTTTGGTATATATATTATATAAAATTGGTGGGTACAAGGTTGATAGGTCAATTTATAATATATATATTTTTATGATTGTTTTAGTATTTTAGAGTCTACCGTACTATATTTTATTTTATTTTCAACAATTTACATAAGTTATATTTAAATGTAGGTATATATATAAATTTTCTATGGTAGTTTTACAGTATAAGTTATATCAATATTTTATAATTTCAACAGCATATGCTTTCAAAAGTTTATTTCATGTCAACCTTAAGGTTGTTTGCACTGACTGATATACGTTGGAATTTTTTTTTTAAGGGATGTGTATTTTAATTTCAAGTATAGTCATATGTATAGTCATATACAAATTGGTAGAGGAAATGTTATATAGTATATATATGGTTATATTAATATAGTCGGTGTGCACACCTATGTATATATATTAACCGAGGTATGCATATTTTGTTGCATATTTTATAAACTGTGTCTGCATATGTTGGCTAGTTGTATATAAGCTCACTTATCCTATTTATCTTCCTTGATCCAATTTTGATTTGAATTCGTCTATTCCTATTATCAGCTTTGATCATTGAACTGTGTCCATCTAACTTTGTTTTGGAATTCGGATCTGGATTTCATAACTCACTTCTTTTCTCTGGCCTCGAAAGGTGAGAAATCACTCACGATTAACGTTCTTTTATTTACTAAATTTGATTTCAATTGAGACGACAATTGAAATATGAGGCTGTAGTTATTTAAATTGTTATATATGCTATTATCTGTAAGTATTCACTTATGGGATATGACACCATATCCTATTGTTTATATATTTATTTTGATGATATATGCCTGTTGTTATTATTATTTACATATCCGTTATCACTCTGCAAGTTCCCTGTTAGTATAGAAATCACTATGGGTTGAAATGATACATACCCGAACAGACTTTATAATAGGAGAAAATCGTTATGGGTTGAAATGATAAACCCAAGCGATTTTCATTTAATTGAATTGGGATTACGAGTTGAAATGCTATCCACCCGTATACATTTAGTATACGGATTGAAATGATAAATAACCGTAACACTTGACCATATGGTAAGAAATATATACAGACATCGTTGGTCCATATATATAAATATTTTAAAATTTAATTCATTGTTTTGGAAAGAAATATACGGTCTTATTAAATGTTAATCCTTAAATTTTTTATATATAAAGGGTAATGATATATAGATTGAATAATATTTAATTTAGTCAAAATTTAATTTAATACATAAATTATGTTAAATATTTATGTAAATTTTATTCCAAAAAGTATTCTGCAATTTACTAAGATTGGGAGATAAATGTGGGTTTATCTAAATGGTATTTAAATAAGGATTTATTCAATTAAATCAATTTGAAATTATTGAATGGGAAATTTAAGGGTATGATTTTGTAACTGGATTTTTATTTAAGTGATTTAATGAATATTTCACGTTTAAATAAATTAAAGAAAATATTGAATAAAATGTAATTTAAGGTTACTTAAATGATATTGTATCTAATGAGGGATTAATTTAAGACTAGATAATAATGAGGTTAAATCGAGATCTATATGGAACTATTAAATTGAACATTTAATTAAATATTAAAGCTTTGAACTATATTGGGATTTAAATGGTTTATTTTGAGATTCGGATATGTATTTGAAATCAGTATAGTTGAATTTATTATTTAGAAACTAAATTGATTAAAAAGTTAGTTTGAAACGTTGAATACTTAAAGTTTTGAAATATATTGAATATAAAGGGTATTTTGTGATTTCAAATCCGAATTTGAGATCGATAAAATTGAAGTGGTTATTTTAGAAATTGATTTGAATTTAAATTAATAAATTGAGATTGAAATAGATTTAAATGGGATGGTCGGGTTGATGTTAAACGATTTGTTAAGTTGAGGGAATTGAAATTACTTTACTGTACAAATTATTTAATATATAAAAATACTATTTGGGAAGTATAGAGATATTTGAAGTGAAAATGATATTTGGTTTTGAAGTACAAATTAAGTTGAAAAGACTACGGTGTTATAGTGTATATTTCTATCTTTTAGATAGTTCCATGGACCCTTAGAGGATGGTTATCCCAAACATCCTCTAAGTTAATTATATTTCAGTTGATATCTCACTTGAGTTAGATTTATAGATATAAGAATGTTAATCCTGACTCGAGTGTTTTGTGTTTTGCTTTACGCTCGGGTCAGACTGAGAGATACAGCATTTGAGACTCACCTTTGAAGTTGGAGCTTTGCTGGAAGATCCAGCTATCTATCCCTTCAGTCATCCAGTTGATTTGTTCAGAGAAGCCATCTGTTGCATTGGAGACTTCATGGCATTTGAACTATTCGGTTGTATTTTATTTCTAACGCTGAGGTATATAGTAGCTTCATGAACTACTATTCTTTATCTATTCCGCTGCATTGTATTACTCTGTGTAAGTGATCTATGATTGATTTATTTACTGTATATTTTAAGTTTTGCCAAATTTTATTTACAATTCGGTATTTTGAATTATTCAAGTCAGACATGTGTGGTTTTATTGTCGATTTGAATGGTCCAAAATAGCGGGCTGTTACAGTTAGTATCAGAGCTTTGGCTCTAGGCAAAACTTAGCATATACGGTAAATTTGTTTACAGAATCACTTTCGCTCGAGTTGAATCTCTTCCTTTTGACTCGATTTCCTTTGAATTTTGGAATGTCCCTCGGTTCCGAAATTCATTCTGTCTCTCCCTATTTATATTCGTTTGATTCTGGAGTATCCCACAACTCCACTGAATGTTTTGTAAAGGGGGTGAAAACTCCTTTACAATTGGCGTTGATTCACCGAAGATTTCTGTATCCTCGGTTTACGATGCTGCTATATCTTGGTATGCTGAATTCTATCTTTGGCAATCGAATGTCGATTTGCTTTAGAATTCCGCATCAATTATATTCCTGAAGTCACGGTTGACCCAGTTAAGGTCGCCCGAGATTTATAGAAGTATATCCATCTTCTATTTTGTAATTTGATTTTCTCAACTTTGTTTGAGCCTATCTTTGAATCAGGATTCTATTGATTAGAGTTCCTCTAAATTAAATCTTTATCTTTGTTTTGAAATCCATTCTTGAATTATCCTTTGAAAATCGGGTTTGTTGTATTTTAAAATTGCTTTATACGAAATTATTATTTTGATAACTATGATTTTATTCTATATATAAAAGTGAAAATGTTTTCGATAAGGATTATATACCTATATATATAAAACGAATAAGAAATGTTATTCTATATATAAAAGTTTTGAAAGGATTGGAAATTTTGAAAATTTATAAGAAAGTGATTTATATAAAAAGGATTTATAACTGAAGGGTTAAATTTGAAATTCGAGAATTGAATTCCGATATTTTGAAATCGATTTTAAGATTTTGGGAAAATATATAAAAATAATACGATTTAAAAGTATTTTTCCGAATAAGAAATGTTTCAAATGGGTTCAAATGAATTCCAATAATTTTGAAGAAATTTCAAAGAAGATTTCAAGAAAATAGAAGTCCAGAACTCACTTATGTCGCTGGAGAATAATTTCGGTGATGAGTGCATGCATCATCGACATTGACTTTCGAGTTTCAGAGTGGGGGAGAGGCCACTTTAATAGCTTTGCTATGCGAGTGATTTTGTAAAACCGTTTTTGATTTCAAATTCCGAAGTATAATTTGATATTTTCGGAAGATATATGTATATATTTGAAACAATTTAAAGTGAGACCGTTGTTCAGTCCTCGAGTTTTCGATTTGACTAGTAATAACTCTATTTATAAAAAAAATTGATTTCCAACTCTTAGATTTGAAATTTGATTTCATCGACTATATTAAAGGTTCGAGCACTTCCAAATCAAGGTTTAAAAGTTTTAAACTAAGAAATTTCGAAAAGTATAAATTTTTTGATAAAGCATATAAGTTTTGTTTTGAAGAGTATGACTTAAGTAAGTTTGAAACCTTTTGTTAAGTAAGTGAATATGACTATTTTTAATTATACTAATATGGAATTTAATTTTGAAATGTTTTGGAAAAAAAAATTAATTTCAAATAATGGTTTTCAGAAAGGTAAATTGGATATTTCTAATAGAAATAGATAGTTTAAAAGTTTTAAAGGGATGATTATAAATTTGGAAACCATTTTGAGTATAATTGATTTTGAGAAAATATTTGGTTTTGAAATTAAATTGAAATTAAAAACTAGTACTTATATGGTGATTTTGGAAATGAATTTGTTTGACTTGAATTATTTTAATTTGGAAACTGGGGTAATTTTCTAAACCTATTATTTTGGGAACTTTGAAATTTAGATACTTAATTTGGAAGAAAATTTGGTGAAATCCTATATGATTTTGAAAACTGAATTGATATTGAAATGATTTGAAATTGAGAACCTTATATTGTTAAGCACTTGATTTGGGAGTGGTCGAACTTATATAAAATGGATTTGTACAAGTATGAAGTGATTTGAAATCTATTGATTTGAAAGGTACTCAATTTGGAAAGAGAATTTTTTTTTTAAATCGAAGTCTATATAAGTATGATTTGATATACTATTGATTTGGAAAGTATTCGATTTGAAATGGAATCTTATATATATATATATGGATTTTATATAAGTATGATATTTGAAAGTATTTGAAAAGGTACTATATGATATATATTTTCGAAGTAAAGATATGGAAAGTGCCTTCTGCTTGATATTCGCTTTGTGGCCACATCGTGGATTCATTCTATCGATATTATTCTCTCTGATTTTCGGTATTCCGGATGTAATACTCGAGTGTTTCCCACCGTGGCGTAACCCATGGTTTTTTTTTCTCTCGCGAATGCATAGCGCAATTGCCTGGCTGAGTCTTGCCTAGGGGTACGGATTGTTTCCTGGGGGATCCAGGCGTAACCATTGTGTATCCTGCACTCTACTAGTCATCATGGCGTAACTCGCAGGGCTGAGAAAGCTTACGGATATGGATTGTTTCCTGGGGGACCCGGGCGTAACCATTGTGTATCTGCGAACCATGATCGGACAAAGGTTTTGGTTTGGTTGTTTTGTTTGGATTGTACTTTCCATATCTGTTTTTAAAGGTTTTCAAGTATTTTCACTGGGTGTTGAAACAAGTCTACTAAGTACTTGAAGAATTCTAGCTTTGCGCCTGATCAACGCATGGCCAGAGTCTGCAAGAACGAGGATAAACTTGTTAAAACATTGAGTTATAAAAGTATTTTTGATAGAAAAATTTGTTTCGATATAAAAGTATTTTATTTATAAAGCTATTTTATTATAAAAGTATTTTCAACAAAGAAATTTTGTATTAATATTTGAAATTTAAATTCTTATGGTTTGAAATAAATTATTCGTGCCCGATTCTATTCTTTTGAATCTACCTCATCTGCTCAGCTTTATTTTTCACCTATATTCCGTTTTCGGAATCTACCTTCCTTTCCTTTTTGAATAAATCTTTTAAATATTGCTTATTTGTATACTACATTGTTTTATATAAAATTTTAGTGTTATAAATATTTTTGAAGTTATAAATTAAATAAAACATCTTTAAAGAAAATGATTATTAATTTATTGATAATATTTGAAAGGTATCTTGAGATAAATTAAAAATTTCATAAATTTTGGATTTAATATTTTCAATAGTCTTTGTAAATAGAAGTAATAATGTAAATAATTGTTTGCAAAGGAGTTTGAGAAGTATTAAATATTAAAGAAAATTTAATTTCAAATGAAATTTTCAAATAAATATTTTAAATAAAATTTATATAGTTTTAAAATTTATCGTTTATCTTGGCTTTCAATCTATTTTTTTTTCTGGTTGTTTTATTCTCCTACCTCCTTCCTTTTCGGGGACGAAAAGTTTTGAGTGTGGGAGAGTGTAACGACCCGGAAAATTTTAACAATTTTAATTGATTCTATAACGTATTTAATTGAATATTTGTGAAATCTTATAATAATTGAATTTTTAAATAAAATGTTTATATATTTAGAATACGTATATTTAAATATAGCAGATTGTAAATTTTCAAATAATTTTATGGAAGTTTATTTAATTGAGAAAACGTGCTGTCCAATTCAAGCTATTAATTGCTTTAATTGATTTCTGAATCAGTGCGTAACGGTTTCTTTTTTACTACCGTTAAAGATTTCTATTGCTTAATACTTTTCCAATTCAGATAGACTTTTCCATTCGTAACCATTAATAAATTTGAGATCATCGACCTTGCTTTTATTATTCCTTGTAGTTTCGTGCACTGACTTTACCTTTCCCACTACCCATAATTTTCTCTATACGTTTCTTTTGCAATTGAAGCGTATATTTATATTTATGGTGGTGCGTTTATACTGGTCTCTCTTTATTTTTGTTTTTAACGCTTGAAAGAATCTCAAATCATCAAGTTAGTAGCATCCGTTCCTTCCCTCGCTTTCATAAGGCCTATAATATATAAACCACTTGCTTATAGATCCGAACACAACTTTGTCATCAAATTTAATGTGCCTTCCTCTCCCTATTATTTCGGTTCCAACCTTCCTAGTGAATGGCTTTAATAATTTTTGGCTAAATCATAGCTACGGACTTTTCAAATTTCTTTCATTTTTTATTTTTTCCAATTCCTTCATTTGCTTCAAAATTTTTGAACGTGCCTAATCATCTCAGCTTGTATATATAATGTAAGCCTACCTTTCCTTGGAAAGCTATTGCTCACAAAATTTCCTTATTTCTTTCCTTTTATCCATTTTTATAACCTTGACTTTCAAAACTCATTATGTGTTGTACAAACAAACAAAAATTTATTGCTTTAAGTGTATAGCTAAATCAACTATTCACCGTTACAATTACTTTTATTTTTATATTCATTTCAATTTATTACTTAAATAACGTTTTGATGAATTAATGGACAGCTTTACGTTTCTTTTGTTTTTGAAAACTTTATATTTATAGTGTAGGTTTCTTTTGCATTTCAAAATTTTGAAACATGCTGCCCCATTTAAGCCATTAATTGTTTTAATTATTTTTCTTAATCAACATATAACCGTTGCTTTTTATTATTCTAGGATTTACTTCATACTTTAATCTCTGCTGTTCCATTTATTTCATTTGAAATCTAAATTTATTTACCATTCATTTATACGCCTCTTTCTCTTCCCTCTTTTACCTCTTCGTTTCCGTGTTTCTAGGAATATATATATATATATATATATATATATATATATAGTATAGCATAGATTGCATCTTCTTTTCTCTCTGTAGGCTATTTGTTGCCTTCAAATTAATATTAAAAGAGGAGAGAGCTTTGTAAATATTATATAAAGTCATATAGCACGTTCACATATCAGATGCAGACCTACCTTTATATTTAAGAAACTAGCATTTTCTCTGTTGCCTGAAGAATGCCCTTCGCCATGTCATGTTGCTTGAATCACGCATGCATTCTTCCTTTAAAAATCGCCTGTTCTCATCTCCCCTCCATCTTTTCTTATTTCTTCCAAACCTGAGCATGAGCTCTCTCTTTTCCTTGGCCTGCCTCCTCCCCTGGCTGCATGCATTAGTTGGCAAAACATTTCCTCTCTGGTTTTTAAAAGTAAGTACGCATTTTATTTGATATAAGTCTATTTTATATATTAAGAACAGTATAGATTGTGCATAAGTTTTGTTTTATATGTTTACTGCAACTATGTGGATTTAGAATTCCCTAACAGTTGAACTTTAAAAATAATAATATATTTCATAATAGTATATATATGATAATTGTTATATTTATAAACGTGTACATAAATATTTAACTTCTGTTCATATATAAAGGTTAGTATATATTTATACTGTATTATGTATATTATTTTAAGATTTTACGGTATATAGTTTTTGACTTTTGTTAGCATATAGTTATCGTACGGCTTTTAGATACGTATGTTTTACTAACTAGTTGATAAGTTAAATATATATATATATACGCGTTTTATTTTACTATTGATAGCTTATGGTATATATGGTATAAGTTTGGCAGCCTTCTATTAATATACGTATTTTTATATGTTTTATATATTTGGTTATAACAGTTTCAACTATAATAAAATATGTTATTTTATTAGTGTTGGGCGAATTCTCACCCAGAAGATCTCGAGACCGAGAAGTCACAGTTTTACCCGGGCCTGCAACCTCCACTTCGTTCGATAGCCAAGAAGCTCAATACTAACCTAGAAGTCCATCCAACATTCTCCATGAAGAAGCTCGTTCGGCCCAAGCCTCCATTCGGCCCCTTCCATTCAGCTCCTTCCATTCGGCTCCTTTCATTCGGCCCCAAGCTCCCATCACCAAGCCTACATTCAGTCATCCACATTCGGCTTCCCCCATATTCGGCCACCGGTCCAAACCACCACCGGACCGGCCTCCTTTCCACCACCGAACCAACAAACCGAACCAACATTCCTCCCTACTGCCGAACCAGAAGGAGGACAACCCATGCCGAACCAACCCAGCAACAAGGCCACCACCGAGCCAACTATCTACCAGACCACCTCCACACTCACTACCACCGGTCCATACCTACCACCGGTCCAAGCTCAATGCCGAATGAAGCTCTGCCGAGCCAGATGATTACCAGTCCAGATTGCTTCAGCCCGGGCCCACCAGCAGCTATATACTTCCAAGACCCCTGCCCCCTACCTCATTCTATAAATAGAGGGGCAGGGGTACAACAATGGCAGACAAGTTTGAGAGCTCGAGCAAGGAAGGAACTTTCAAACTACTTTTATATACTTGTAATCAAGGCCTTGTACTTGTAATCTAAATAGTAAGAGGAAAATAACATATAAAGTGGACGTAGGCACGTTCTGGCCGAACCACTATAAATCTGTGTGTCTTTTACATTTCAGTCCCTGCTTTTTACATATTTGCATAACTCATCCAAATCACTAAGGACATCATAAAATCTACCAACTCATACGACTTTGGGTGTTTGCGGCCATTTTTTACGCAAACATTTTGGTGCTTTCACTGAGAACAAGAGCTTGAAGCTTCAGCTTCTCCACTCAACCTTCTTCCTAACAACATCATCCGTCGCTTAGAAATCATGCCTTCCAAGCAGAGGAAGTATGTTAACAAAGGAAAGAACATCGCAACTAGCAGCCTTCCAGATCCAGCAATCACAGATCAACCCACTTCAACAGCAGTACCAGATGAAAATCAGGAAAATCCGACAGGCCCCGCCACGGAACAACCAATCACTAGGGCAGATCTGGACAGGGTTGTGGCTGAATTAACTAACCGCTTCACATCCCAACAAGAAGCTTTGGTAGACCAACTCATGTCACGCTTAAGGGATGCTGAAGAATCCAACCGCAACACTGAATCATGGGGTGAATCCCAGTCCGGAGGATCTCGGAGACAACAAAGGTCTTCCCTCTTCGAAGAAGCTATCAACAGGAACAACAATGATAGGGGCCGCGCCCGGACTCAGCCCGAACTCCGACTCGAGGAAGCGCTTGGAACCGAACCCAGTGGGGGAGGCGCCAGGCGAGGGTCGGATGTAGCTGAGCCAGTCATGCCATCTAATTATAGAAACCCCGCTGAACGGAGCCGAGCTAGAACCCAGCCCGAAGTTGACCCCATGGAAATGCTCGAAACAGATGCCCACAGGAGAAGACCAAGGCAGGGGGCAACTGTAGCTGGTCCTAGCGTGCATCCGAGCAGCCAGAGACAACCACTGGATAACGTCAGAAGTGATAGACTATACCATCCCTACAGGTCATATGGACGAGATCGATCCCGCAGGGAAGAACCAAGCTCATTTTTGTCCGCTCCAAATTCTGATGAACGAATGGCACAATTATTCAGGGAATGCATCCAACGGGAACAACGGGATCGGGGAATAGGCGCTAGGGTCACCAGCCTCTTCACCTGCAGTATCGAAACTGCCATTACCCCCCGGGAATGGAAGATGCCAACCATGAAACCTTACAAAGGAACTTCTGACCCCATCGTACACTTACAAAGATACACACAACATATGCTCATGAGCGGAGCAACGGAAGGAGTGTTGTGTAAATGCTTTCCGCTATTCTTAGCAGACCTAGCCACCTCCTGGTTCTTCCACCTACCCCAAGGATCTATCAGCTCATGGGAAATGTTGAAAGAAAAGTTCATTAGCCAGTTCCGCATCCATGTGGAACAACCCAAGGATGCCTATTCTCTATCTACTGTCAAACAGAAACCCGGAGAGACACTGCAACAATACCTAACCCGGTTCAACGCCGCAGCAGCAGCAGTTCAAGATGCCGATGAGAGACTTGTTCTGATGGCCCTCTGTAGTGGTGTGCATCCGGATACCAAGTTTGCTAGAAGACTAACTAAAGAAAAACCAGTTACCTTGCCCGATTTCTTCCATGAAGCTGGGAAGTACATGAGACTCGAAGAGGCTGCCACTGAAAGAGAGACAATACAACGAACTGACGCAGCCCATGGCAGCACATCCGCTGTGGCAAAAGATGTCCGAAGAGATAACTCTAAAGATAATGTTGGGGGCAGGAAAGGAGAAAAGCGCTTATATAGGCCAGGCCCGAGATTTGACTCTTACACCCCTTTGAATGATACAGTTGAAAACATTTTCCTGGCCACCCAGGACGAACTTACATACAAACGCCCCTCGTACAAGAAAGAGTCCGATCACGCAATCCAGTCCGGAAAATTCTGTCGTTTCCACGAGTCTCATGGGCACGATACCAATGAATGCCGCCATCTCCGAGACTTAATTGAAGAACACATCAGAAGGAAGAGGCTAGAGCGCTATGTGAAAAGTCAAAACAGAAATCCAACTCCTGCCAATGAGAACCCAGGGCTACCCCCCTCAGGGGTAAGAGGAGGAAATCGCAACACTAGCAGCTCTAGTCAGGAGAGGATAGTGGTTCATACCATATCAGGAGGACCACACATCGCCGACAGAAGTTGGGCAGAGATGGAAAGATATGGAAGGTCGCTTAAAAACAATGATGAATGCATCAATTCAGTTACAGAAGAACGCCACCCAAAACAGAGAGAGAATAATGACATCACGTTCAGTAGACGTGATCTAGAAGGAAGACAATACCCTCACACGAATCCTATGGTCATCTCTGCCTGGTTCGGTCCAGCCAAAATTTTCCGAATTCTAATAGACATAGGAAGCTCAGTAAATATCCTATTCAAGCATGCTTTCGACAAAATGAAACTGTCAATGAAGGACGTATCTCCCTGCAACAAACCACTACATGGTTTCACTGGAGATGCAAAGTTACCCCTCGGACAACTGGATCTCTTTGTCGAAATAGGCAGTCATCCCCGCTCCGCCGTGCGAAAACAAACGTTCGTATTAATTGAGAACCACTCGGCCTACAACGCCATCTTGGGAAGACCAGCCTTGTCTGACTTCCAAATTGTCCTAGCCCCGTGGTGCCTAAAGATGAAATTTCCCACAGACAATGGAATAGGGGAAGTAGAGGGAGATCAAGACGCTGCTCGAGATTGCTACGTAACTGAACTTCGCAATAACCGCAGAAGGGATAAAGGAAAAGTTGCAGAGGCTACTCTCTGCATAATAAACTTGGAAGCATAGCCACTAAGGAAAGCCCCTCCTCTTCGATATACCAGTGATCCTTTCAATGAACTAGATCCCAGAAACAAAGAGGAGGAGGCCACCGCCGAGCCTGCAGAGGCTATGGAACTTGTACCTACAGACAGACACGACTCATAGCATATCTAAAGAAGACTAAGCTGCTACTCAATGAAGTGGATCACCGTTTAATCAAACACACTCCTCGAGGGGAGAATCAGGAGACCGGAAAATTGGCAAAGCAAGCAAGCAGGAGAGACGACACCACCTCCGGAACAATGACCAACACAAAGCAACCAGCTCCGAGTTTCGGGCAAGCGAATCTGATAGCTGCAATCGAAGAGGAAACTTGGATAACTCCTATCTGAAAACATCTGCAAGACGGCACACAGCCCGACAGGCATAGCAAAGCCAAGGAAATCTTGTCCAACAATCATCAAGGAAGCTGTGGAAATCAGACTGGGGGCAGACTCTGGCAAAGAAGACACTCTGATATGGATATTTCCAGCCCGCCTTAAACAAAGATGCATCAAACTTCGTCAAAGGATGTGGCAAATTATGGAGAATTGGCTTGATTGGCAAACTGCCAATAGTCCGAGGCGAATCCAAATATGCAATAATGACAGCCGACTGTTTCACCAAATGGATGGAAGCGGAACCTCTAAATAAAATATCTACGGCATAAATTATCAACTACTTGCATAAATTATCAACTTCTTGATCAAAAATATTCTATACAGGTACGGAGTACCACTCAAGATCATATCAGACAACGGACTCCAGTTTGACAACGAAGAACCCCTCCTCATGCCTCTGGATCTAGTTGAGGAGAGAAGAAATGATGCAACACTCAAAGCAGAAGCCCACAAGAAAAAAGTGGCAGCACAATACAACTCCAAAGTCAAGCACCGCAGCTTACAAGAGGGAGATCTTGTTCTCAAGCGGATCTTCCCGCGACACCAAATTATGGGGCGAGTCCCAATCTGGAGGATCTGGGAAATGACAAAGATCTTTCTTTTATAGCTATGGTAGTAGCCAAGCCCGGACTCAGCCCGAATTCCGACCCGAGGAAACACTTGGAACCGAACCCCACAGGGGAGGTGCCAGGTAGGGGTCGAATGTAGCTGAGCAGGTCATGCTGCCTAACCATGAAAACACCAGTAGCCGAGCCCGGACTCAGCCCGAATTCTGACCCGAGGAAACACTTGGAACTGAACCCCACGGGGGAGGTACCAGGCATGGGTCGGATGTAGCCGAGCCTGTCATGCTACCTAACCATGAAGACACCATCAGACGAACCCTGTGTAATTCATCAAGATCTTCACGACGGAGCTTATATTTTGTCAACAGTGGACGGAGTGGTGTTCCAGAGGGCTTGGAACATCCGACACCTCCGTCGATACTTTGCTTAACATGTACTGCCCATATGAAGCGTATTAACACGGTGGACGTAGGCATTATCGTGCCGAACCACTTTAAAAATCTTGTCTCTTGTTACCTTGTGCCTTCATATTTTGGCTACTTATTGAGCTGTATCCTTTTCTGTTGAACAAAATCCTATGGCATCTCCATCCAAGACGCATCACAGCGTGACTCCACCTGGACAAAACTTAACAGGTACGCTGCGCTCCTATGCCCTCGCCAATGAGACACTTTCGCTCCGGTATCCCTCTACCCGAGTTAACTCATTGCGCCTCGGCCCTTAAAGCCGACTGTAACGAGTCGAGTAAAGGTCATCATAACGGCCGACTATAGCCGATGGCAGCTCGTTACAACGATTCGGCTCGCCGGCAACTGTGAACCGATTATAAGCCCCAACATAAGGTGTGGCCAGCCAGGGGCAGTTCACAGTTGACGATCGGCCCCCACGCTAGCCGGCCACAGTAAATCGAATAATACCCTCGATTACGAGCCATAATGGCCTGGGTAGTTACTGTGCGCGATCGGCTCCGATGTGTCTTAAGTGCGGCTATGGCAAAAAAGAAAACTCCCCGCAGTAGGCGTAAGATGGGTGACATATGTCTCCAGGACCCACAGCTAGGGAAAGTGACTACAAAGCCCGAATGCCACGAACTTAAGCACATCATGGCCTTCCATGACTGGAAGTTTTCCTTTTTCTATATTTCCATTTCATTTAAAACTTTTCTCCTATTCTCCGTAACGGTGCTTGAAAGTACAGGACATGAAATAGGGAATGCCTGCCAATGGAAATAGGAACTCACAGCTGGATGGCATGATACTCACCTGCAATCTATATCCAGTTACGCAAGGCGTTCAAAGCTATCGTCTACAGCCGAAACATGAAGGGCGACAGCAAGAAAAGGAAATCAAAAGGTGACCGAATCCATACAAGGAACCAGCTACGTCCGCACCTCACCCTCATCCTACCAGCTCTCCGAATCTACCTGGCTGGAGGATCAGAACTCCCGGCATGTTGACCAGAGGTCCCACCTGTCCAATTCAAGAGAAGAATCCATTGAACAAACAGTAACAATCGAAAAGAAAAGAAGGGGAAACAAGGCTTGAACCCAGAACACTCAAGATGAAATGCACATTCATCACCAGCTTCAATCTCCTTTGCATTGACTACACATTTCAAATCATATACAAAATTACATGATCAGTCCTCCTGCGGTCATGAATACCCAATTGCACAACTTAGATGATCATAATCTTTGGAACGATATTGATGGTCTGCCCAGTGAATTTTATGATGCTCAGCCAGACTTCAGTAAAGGATCATTCAGTGGTTTGAACAATGAAGTACCAGGTTTGGATGAAATAATCAATGCCATTCCTCTAAACCATCCTTCGGATCCTCGTTTAGCTTCTCTGACCCTTTCTGAAGAGTTCAATATCATCTTCAACGACTTGAGTTATGAAAAGCTGAAAAGGAAAAACTCACCAGCATCCGCTCCTTGGTCCTCATCATCCGACTGCACGCCAACCTCCTCAGCAGCAAGCAGCCACATGCCCTCCTTCACCGCCATTTTCTCCTCCTCAGTAAACTGGGCCATATCCATCCACTAGTAATCTCGGGATGAGTCCTGTTCGTCCCGGTCCTGGCTGGGCTGGGGGCACAACAGGGGACTATCTTCTGTCCTTAAATTTCCTCTTATCTGATCGAGTTTCCACTTTTTGAGACATTTATCTACATACGCGGAAGCAAAAGACATATGGTTAGAACAAGAAGTACAGAAATATAAGCAAGCAAGCATATATAAGTCCATAGTTCCAAGTACAAAATCTCATTCGGCATGATGTATATTCGATACAAGGTCGATTCGGCACTCAAAACCGAATGAAACTACCAAACCAGCGAAACCAGAAGCAGAGGGCATGCGAAGCACCCCACTCAGATAAGAATCGAACTCCAGAACTAACTAATAAAATAAGGATTATGACGATGATGAATAAGTCGTAAATATCTCACTAACACGGATTAATAATTTACACGTGTACACGACCACGAACGGTCCATAGGCACGCTCTGAATGGCTATTAACCCTATCGTCGTGAGAATTTACACTTTGACATCCCTCTTTAGGATCATCAGTTAAGAGGATCTTTTAATTATGAAATGGCTAAGCTACTTACACATGTACGGGATCGAGAACAACCCTTAGGCATGCTCTGAGCCAGCGATAAGCCACCTTGACCAGCGACCCAGGGGCCCACTCTAACGTGAACCTGGCATCGATAGTGCTAAGCCCCCTCGGGGCACACCCTCTCGCCCCAAGCGACACAGTTCACTTCATCTCGAATATTCTGATCACGAACGGTCGTTATTTGAAATCGCACTAAAACTGTAAATTCCTTTGCAGGACATCAACAGAATACGAGCATCCCGCCCAGGGCGTTACAAAACAAGCCTTCCTACCGTAGGGAAACAAAGCGCGACACATGCAAGCACGTGCCCCACTTTGGGGGGCAAATGTTGGGCGAATTCTCACCCAGAAGATCTCGAGACCGAGAAGTCACAGTCTCACCCGGGCCTGCAACCTCCACTTCGTTCGACAGCCAAGAGGCTCAATACTAACCTAGAAGTCCATCCAACATTCTCCATGAAGAAGCTCGTTCGGCCCAAGCCTCCATTCGGCCCCTTCCATTTGGCTCCTTCCATTCGGCTCCTTTCATTCGGCCCCAAGCTCCCATCACCAAGCCTACATTCAGTCATCCACATTCGGCTTCCCCCATATTCGGCCACCGGTCCAAACCACCACCGGACCGGCCTCCTTTCCACCACCGAACCAACAAACCGAACCAACATTCCTCCCTACTACCGAACCAGAAGGAGGACAACCCATGCCGAACCAACCCAGCAACAAGGCCACCACCGAGCCAACTATCTACCAGACCACCTCCACACTCACTACCACCGGTCCATACCTACCACCGGTCCAAGCTCAATGCCGAATGAAGCTCTGCCGAGCCAGATGATTACCAGTCCAGATTGCTTCAGCCCGGGCCCACCAGCAGCTATATACTTCCAAGACCCCTGCCCCCTACCTCATTCTATAAATAGAGGGGCAGGGGTACAACAATGGCAGACAAATTTGAGAGCTCAAGCAAGGAAGGAACTTTCAAACTACTTTTATATACTTGTAATCAAGGCCTTGTACTTGTAATCTAAATAGTAAGAGGAAAATAACATATAAAGTGGACGTAGGCACGTTCTGGCCGAACCACTATAAATCTGTGTGTCTTTTACATTTCAGTCCCTGCTTTTTACATATTTGCATAACTCATCCAAATCACTAAGAACATCATAAAATCTACCAACTCATACGACTTTGGATGTTTGCGGCCATTTTTTACGCAAACAATTAGCTTTCATATGTTAGATATATAAAATATAGTATTTCAATTTTCGGTACTGTTTCGGTATATATATTATATAAAATTGGTGGGTACAAGGTTGATAGGTCAATTTATAATATATATATTTTTATGATTGTTTTAGTATTTTAGAGTCTACCGTACTATATTTTATTTTATTTTCAACAATTTACATAAGTTATATTTAAATGTAGGTATATATATAAATTTTCTATGGTAGTATTACAGTATAAGTTATATCAATATTTTATAATTTCAACAGTATATGCTTTCAAAAGTTTATTTCATGTCAGCCTTAAGGTTGTTTGCACTGACTGATATACGTTGGATTTTTTTTTAAGGGATGTGAATTTTTATTTCAAGTATAGTCGTATGTATAGTCATATACAAATTGGTAGAGGAAATGTTATATAGTATATATATGGTTATATTAATATAGTCGGTCTGGACACCTATGTATATATATTAACCGAGGTATGCATATTTTATAAACTGTGTCTGCATATGTTGGCTAGTTGTGTATAAGCTCACTTATCCTATTTATCTTCCTTGATCCAATTCTGATTTGAATTCGTCTATTCCTATTATCAGCTTTGATCATTGAACCGTGTCCATCTTGCTTTGTTTTGGAATTCGGATCTGGATTTCATAACTCGCTTCTTTTTCTCTGGCCTCGAAAGGTGAGAAATCACTCATGATTAACGTTCTTTTATTTACTAAATTTGATTTCAATTGAGACGACAATTGAAATATGAGGCTGTAGTTATTTAAATTGTTATATATGTTATTATCTGTAAGTATTCACTTATGGGATATGACACAATATCCTATTGTTTATATATTTATTTTGATGATATATGCCTGTTGTTATTATTATTTACATATTTGTTATCACTCTGCAAGTTCCCTGTTAGTATAGAAATCACTATGGGTTGAAATGATACATGCCCGAACAGACTTTAGAATAGGAGAAAATCGTTATTGGTTGAAATGATAAACCCAAGCGATTTTCATTTAATTGAATTGGGATTACGGGTTGAAATGCTATCCACCCGTATACATTTAGTGTACGGATTGAAATGATAAATATCCGTAACACTTGACCATATGACAAGAAATATATACAGACATCGTTGGTCCATATATATAAATATTTTGAAATTTAATTCATTGTTTTGGAAAGAAATATATGGTCTTATTAAATGTTAATCCTTAAATTTTTTTATATATAAAGGGTAGTGATATATAGATTTAATAATATTTAATTTAGTCAAAATTTGATTTAATACATAAATTATGTTAAATATTTATGTAAATTTTATTCCAAAAAGTATTCTGCAATTTACTAAGATTGGGAGATAAATGTGGGTTTATCTAAATGGTATTTAAATAAGGATTTATTCAATTAAATCAATTTGAAATTATTGAATGGGAAATTTGCAACGATCGGGTTTTCGTTGCCGAAAAACCGAATAGTTAGGGTTTTAAAAAGGATTTAAGAAAAGAAAAGGAGAGAAGAGTAGATGAGAAGGTAGAAAATATAGGAAATAGAGAGAGAAGAAAATAGAGAAAGAAAACAGAAAAGAAAATAGAACGGGACAGAAGAAACAACAACAGAACAACATCAGAATCTCACAATTCGCAGCGGAACAACATATAATAATAAATGAATAATCTTTAAACAAAGAACTATATCAGTTATTACATTACATCACATTACAATTCATTACATCAGAGTGTACAACATCATACAACAACAAACAGTGCAGCGGAAAAGAAATACTATATACTTATAATACGCCATGCTATCCAGCTTGCCTCCAGCAACTCCTGATAATCCAGAATATCCTGATAAACCTAACTCTTAACTGCCCGTGTGGAAATTGGTGGGCACCCAAAGTTTAGGAAGGAAAACAATAAACTCCGAGTCAGTCATGTGACTTGTGTGAGAACTCAAAACAGTTTATTTATCTTTAAAAATCAAAATCGAAGGATATTTTTAGAATAGATTCGCAATGCTTTTAAAAGTGTAACTACCATAAGACCTCCCACCACACACACAATGCAAACGCAGACTTGGAGGAGATTTCTTCTTATGTTAGTCAAAGATGCTTGATACGCATTAAAAATAACATTTGATATTATTATTAGTGCATAGTGTAGAACAAATCATTTCGAAAGTAAAGATATAAATCTTAGCCAGCATAGGTACCATTATATTATGCCTACTAATAGCTACCATATTAAATGGCAGGTTCTACAACTAAAACCGTACAAGATCGTATTGTTTCTTTGGATTTCCAACAAATGGTCAGGCCAAGGAACTTCCCATTGCCACATGAGAATGCCTCTGGATGGACATCCCCGAGAACCAAACCGGATCTCTACCAACACAAGGCCGGGTTACTCCTAACTGAGTAACAACTGACCGAATATGCCATCCCCCGGTCCTTTGGGACCTTTATCAACCGAGCGCTCGTAATCAATTCACACAATCATAAAGTGTTTTCAACATGAGTAAGTATCTGGGCTCCATACCATGATACCACCCTTTTCCAGAAGGAAATGTACATATCCTAAAGGGTGCTACCCCTCATAACCTTGCCGCATCTTTCCTGTTTTGACCATTTCCGGGATGTGAGGCTCGACGAATTCACGTCCACAAAAACATACTTTATACAAAAGCCATGCTTTGGGTCAACAAATGATCAACACAATGATCACTAAGATAGACGATCAAATAAATGATCCTATCACAAATAATCAACACAATGATCATTTCAGCATCACTCAGCATGTCACATTACCAAACTGGGAATATATCGCTGATAACTTCAACTATATAACCTTTGTGCTCGTACGTCTCAAAGAAGGGTGTTAAGCAAAGAATAAATTCTCCGCCACCAACAGAAATATATTGAAAGAAATCGGCTTTATATCTCAAATTGTAATGTCAGGCATACAATCCATACAAGTCTGTTCCGGGCTCGAACAAAACCGAAGGCACTTACAAAGAAGTCCTTGCATTCCGGATATTCACAATCCTGATCGGATTTCCCATCACTTATGGAATCTCTATACCAGGAGCTACCCAGTGCAGAGACAATCGACAGGTCATCCTATCGCTCTCGCAAATACCGGTCTTCAACACCGATCATCAATGCAATTCACAACGACGTATCACACATTCGGAATGGGTTATACGACCCCATGGTCCTTTCCCGGTTAACCCGAATAGTGAGCGCTTATTCAAAAAAATAAGTGTGCATTCACATTCAATCAATTCACATCAAATACCCATTCAAAGGGAAATATTGATAGTCGGCTATTGAACTATCAATTGATATGCATACATCACCAGATTCCAAATAATTTTCCAAATTATTTATTTTCCAAAATATCTTTACAAGATATATAATTTCAACACTTTAAAAATAAATCAACATTTATTTTCAACAAATTCCACTTTTCACATATAAGTTCCATAATGAATTTATATTTCAAAAATATCCATGAATAACCGATTTCAATTATTCATTTCAATTTATCTTCAAAAAGATAAATTCTCAATATTCACTTTATATTGGAAAACGTTTCCATACTTATTTATTAATAAGTAATTCACAAATTTTATTTATTTTCAACCTTGGAAAATATTCAATATACTTAAATCGAAATTAAGTATATATTTCATTCTCTAAGGAAATCATTCACTTAAACATATTTATTTGGGCTAAAACGAATGTTACGTAAAACATCGTTACGACAACCCAAAATCACTAGTATAGGGATTCGAATTAAAATAGATATATAAATCCCAATACTATTACAAAACATTTCCTTTCGGAAATCATTTACTATAACAACAGTGTTATAGTCCACCATTTCCTTTTATTTCTCGAAATCGTCTATTTCAACAATAAATGTTGAAATCTATGGTTTCGAATCACAACACCTTTTAAAACATCGTTAGATCATTTTAATTCTATTTGAAACATCAAATCCAAACCATTTTCTTTAACGTGTCATTCACTATTTAAAAACGTGAATATATTACGTTAACAAATTTCATCACTTCTATTCATTTTAATTCAAAGGATTATTCACTATTCAAAAACGTGAATATAACTCCTTTATAAGTTATAACAATTAACTTATCAAAATAAGTCATTTGCGAATTTATAAAACAACGTTTATAAATTTCATTTCTATTTATTTATAAAAACTTCCTTTTCTATAAATTCCTTTATTAACCTATTCCAGTTTATAACTAAATTATAAACTAAACGTTCATATTATAAGTTCAATGCTTATAAAACGATTATTTTACAAAAATCGTTCCTTTAAACTTGAAAATTATAAATCTTATAACTTATAAGATTCATTAATTTATCCTAAACCATTCTTTTAATAACTTATATAAATTTTATAAACCTACTGTTTATAAAATTCCATTTATCACTTCACCGTTTATAATTCTATAAATTTCATTTATTAATGAAATTCATTTTCACTTCATTCAAACACTTATAAAAACTCGTTTTATAATGTCACTATTTCAATTTATAAATATCCATTTATAAATCTCTTAATATAAATCAATTTATATTATTCTTTAAAACGTCTTTAATTTACTTTAAAACTTCAACATTCTCTTGATTTATAAAATAATCAAATTTTATAAATCCTATATTTTAAACTTTCATAATGAATTCAAAAATTCCAATTTAAGCTATTTTATAAAGCCATTAATTCATATTTCTCAAAAATCAGTTTTTAACCATATTTCACAAAAATCATAATTTTTATAACTTTAAAAATTTTAACGTTTATTTATTTAAAATGGATCAATTCCAAAAATAAAGTATATTTTCAAAAATCACTTTAAAATCGTTTTAAAATCCCAAAATCTGGGTCCAATGATGCTACACACCAAATAGTCAATCACGACTACAACGATATCATATATCAATATGAAAATCCATCAAATATCAAAATATCTGAAATCAAATAAAAAATGTTGAGGAATCCAGTTGGATCCCTCCAACCTGTTTTCCTGCATCCACAAACATTAGCACAATACCAATTTCGCTCCAGTACGAAATTATCGCGGTATATGTTCTTATTAAATATTATCCGCTTAATAACGGCGTAATAGGGTCTCATCCGCTAAACAAAAAATGCGGGAAATCAACAACTGCAATATATACATATGCCAATATATATATATTGATATTATATATAATACCAATTTCACTGTTTATGAAATATTCGCGGTATATGTTTTTATTAAATAACATCCGCTTACTAACGGTGCATAATGTCTATTTTAACAATCAATATATAACAATCATCATTCAAACATGCATTCAAATATTTTAAATCTAACTATTTAAAATAAAATCGAAACCTATTCGATTGAGTGAGAAGTTCTCACCTTGGTTTTAATTTCCGTTTTAGCGATTGATTTCGAATAAAATTAAACGCGCGTTTAATTTTACCCAAAATTCTCACTAACTCCAAACGACTCCAAACCAACTCCATCGCGTAGTGCTCGTCCATACGATTCCAACGCAACTAATTTCGCTCAGTTTCGACCTCGTATGAAAAAGTTATGAATTTTTGAAGTTTGTACACGATTTATATACACAAATTTATAACTAACTTTAATAATTTAAACCCTCTACCATCCTTAGCCACAAGATCCATCACCCATGCATCTGGACCGTTCCCCTTCATCTTCCACTTGCATTCCATCTTCAGGAAGGAGCCGCACTCCATGAACCCAATACAAGAAACTAGGGTTTTAATTTACTTCCGATTCAAGCGACATGAACACGATCAAGCACCCCCAAATCGAAGCCACTCACCTCCTCCACGTTCGCCCCCCCCTAGGTGAAGCTCGGCTATGTCTATAGCCTTGAATTGCGTGCGTGGCCTGAAGCATTCGGCCCCCCTTAGCTCCCTCTACGCAACTCCAAACACGATCTCCACCGTTGAATCTCTAGCTCTCATCGCCCTCTTCAATTCTCTAGTTGAAACTTTAGCCTAATTGTCGACGGATGAGGAGATAATCGAGGTGGAAGTTGGGTGTTTTCTGGCCCTTCATAATGTAAGTGGCGGCTGCTGTATAGATTTAGGGTTTTAGGTTTTTTTTTTTATTTTTAATTTGTGAAGAAGAGAGAGGTGTATTTATAGGAAAAGCTAGCGTAAACACTATTCATCCCGGGAATTCCGAACTCCGATTTAGGCGCCGTAACCAGCGTTTCTAAGGTTTACCCCACGTTCCAGACACAATGGAACAGGTTTCGGAAGCTAATTCGGAAGTATGTGCGAGTTATGGCTGTAAACACTCAATTTGAATTAAACCGATTTAAACCGATTTCTAGGCGTTTTAATTTGTACCGGACAAACGGTAAATCCAATTGACTTGAAATTTGAAACCTTACAATAATATCACATTACGGATCCGATGAAACTAGTTTCGTCAAAATCCGAGACTTTTTGAAAAATGGCTATTTTGACTCGCCAAATTTAAATTAAAAACGATTCGATGCGTTTCGAGCTGCCACGATCAAACGATAACTCCGATTGACACGAAAATTGAAATCCGGTAATAACTAACTATTATGGATCCAATAAAACTGGTTTCGTTCAATTCTGAGACTGTTCAAAAATTGACTATTTTACAGTCGATTATTAAATATTAAAATATTCAATTTTCACAATTTAACTTTTAATTCGATTTTAAAAGTTCTAAAATATCGTTCTAACTCCAACATGATAAAATAAAATTTTACAAATTATTTTCTATCATATTTAACTCGATTTTCAATTATTTCCATAATTTAACGTATTAAATTATCGATTTAATTATCCAATTAAATCCAATAATTCAAATAAAAATTTATTCGACTTATAAATTCACTTATTAATATTTAAAATTAATTAAATATTCAAATTTTAATTAATAAAAATTCTGGGTCGTTACAAAATTTAAGGGTATGATTTTGTAACTGGATTTTTATTTAAGTGATTTAATGAATATTTCACGTTTAAATAAATTAAAGAAAATATTGAATAAAATGTAATTTAAGGTTACTTAAATGATATTGTATCTAATGAGGGATTAATTTAAGACTAGATAATAATGAGGTTAAATCGAGATCTATATGGAACTATTAAATTGAACATTTAATTAAATATTAAAGCTTTGAACTATATTGGGATTTAAATGGTTTATTTTGAGATTCGGATATGTATTTGAAATCAGTATAGTTGAATTTATTATTTAGAAACTAAATTGATTAAAAAGTTAGTTTGAAACGTTGAATACTTAAAGTTTTGAAATATATTGAATATAAAGGGTATTTTGTGATTTCAAATCCGAATTTGAGATCGATAAAATTGAAGTGGTTATTTTAGAAATTGAGTTGAATTTAAATTAATAAATTGAGATTGAAATAGATTTAAATGGGATGGTCGGGTTGATGTTAAACGATTTGTTAAGTTGAGGGAATTGAAATTACTTTACTGTACAAATTATTTAATATATAAAAATACTATTTGGGAAGTATAGAGATATTTGAAGTGAAAATGATATTTGGTTTTGAAGCACAAATTAAGTTGAAAAGATTACGGTGTTATAGTGTATATTTCTATCTTTTAGATAGTTCCATGGACCCTTAGAGGATGGTTATCCCAAACATCCTCTAAGTTAATTATATTTCAGTTGATATCTCACTTGAGTTAGATTTATAGATATAAGAATGTTAATCCTGACTCGAGTGTTTTATGTTTTGCTTTACGCTCGGGTCAGACTGAGAGATACAGCATTTGAGACTCACCTTCGAAGTTGGAGCTTTGCTGGAAGATCCAGCTATCTATCCCTTCAGTCATCCAGTTGATTTGTTCAGAGAAGCCATCTGTTGCATTGGAGACTTCATGGCATTTGAACTATTCGGTTGTATTTTATGTCTAAAGCTGAGGTATATAGTAGCTTCATGAACTACTATTCTTTATCTATTCCGCTGCATTGTATTACTCTGTGTAAGTGATCTATGATTGATTTATTTACTGTATATTTTAAGTTTTGCCAAATTTTATTAACAATTCGGTATTTTGAATTATTCAAGTCGGACATGTGTGGTTTTATTGTCGATTTGAATGGTCCGAAATAGCGGGCTGTTATAGTTTTCAAATAACATTAATTAAACTTTTATAATACCTATTAGAGTTACATACAATAAGAATAAATAATAAATATATGCAACGGAACAACATGATGAAGTGGAATAAAAATAATACATAATAATAGTACAAAATCTTCGTTTTCATCCTTCGGAAAGCAGTCTTCGATAAACTGAAATGTTTAAACTGACCCGAGCGAATTGAAAAGACAAAACATTCGAGTCAGAACTAAAAGATCTTATGCAAGTTAAATCAATAGTAAATAAAAATGAGTGTAACAGTGTCAAAGACGTTTATGCGGTTTGACATCTCCTATCTAGTGTCAACGTGGGTGCAATAACTTAAGAGATCTTCAAGATTTACATCTCCCAAGGATCCGTTAAACTATCTGCATACATAGTACAGTACGCTATTATAATAGATTCTACCGTAACGTATTAAAATAGCATTAAGGCGTTACCCATATTCCCATTAACACATTTTTAAATATTATCATAGTCTGTACAGTACCATAATTCTTCCGTAAACCGGAGGGCTATAAGAGGGCACTCTATAGGTATGGTACAAACCAAACTCGTAGAAGGCGCGATAGGGCATGTAAACACGACACTCGAGGTAATGCCAGGGTAGATATACCAATTGCAGATCCGGACTGGTGGTAACACATAGTAGCTACTACCGCCTACCTCGGAACACACTCCGCCACCAAATCATCACAAAGTCATAATACAGTATCGAAGAAGCATGTCCGATAGGAGGAATGACCATACTTGGCCCAACATGGCTCCTGTTTTAGTCACATCTAAGCTAACTCACAAGAGTCAGGGTCACGTAACTACCTCATATAAAAATATTGGCCAAACCATCCTACTTCATTTCAGGAATCTTCACCACATACACAGTTGTTAAAGTAGTTTCGGTATTGACAGAGAGTATGACAATATCTGATCCCATTCTCTTTAACAACCAAATGCTTATTTCACACCAAATGGTTCTTTTACTTTTCCAAAACCAATTCACAATTGATATCAAAATATCATATTCTCAAAACTATATCAATTTCGAAATCACGTTCGCTTTCAAACAAATGTTCATGTTCAAAATGATACTCATTTTTGAGATTATCGATAAGATAGGTTAATTAAATCCTTATTCCAAAATCATCATATTTACTCAAATATGTCATTTCATAAAAAGGGCATCAATTCCAAATTCCAACTTAGGTTGTATCATCATCAAAGATATAAATATAAATACTTCAGCTTTACACAGTCTGAAATTTTAGAAAATACTTTAGATAGTCATAAATAGTTTTAATAGTTTGAAAATAATTTAAAATAGTTTTAAAATAATAAAAACAGTTTAAATAGATCTAAATTTTATTTAATTAGATTTAAAATGATTTAAATGGATTTAAAATATATTAAATATATTTAAATTATATTAAATTGATTTCTAAATAGATTAAATAAAGTGGAAATTAGCCACAAGGGCCTCTTTAGCAAGTGGAATTAGTTTCTAGGACACACAACTGAAATAATTACTTTCAAGGGCAAAACACAAAACAATTAGTTTCTAGGGCCTAAAAACTTATGAAAAGTAACCGAACTGCTGACTTTGTCCTTGAAAGTAATTATTCTACTGGCTTTGGACTTGAAAGTAATTTCTTTGAATGTGTATCCTAGAAACTAATTGGACAACAAAGTTTGTCCTTCTAGTGAAATGCCCCTTAAATAAATTTAAATTATATTAAATAGATTTTTAAATACATTAAGTAAATTTAAAATAGATTAAATAGGTTTAAATTGTATTAAATAGATTTAAAATAGATTAAATGAATTTAAAATAGATTTAAAATAGATTAAATATATATAATTAGTCTTGAAATAGGTAAAATAGATTAAATTGGATTAAATAAGTTATAATACATTAAAATAAATTAAACTAGTTTAAATTGATTAAAAATAGTTTAGTTTATTTAAAATAGTTTAAATTAGTATAAAATAGATTTCAAAGTTATAACCAAACATTTTTCATGAATCAATTTCCATAAATTCATTTATATTTGACACTTCAACTTTGAAATTCCAATTTAACTCCTTTGAAAAGTTCATTAAATCAATTCCAATTTCAACATTAGCGATTGGATTTTCAAACATAATTCAGTTTATAGAAATCACTTTCTATTTTGAAATACCAGTTAGATGAATTCAGTATTTAAAGATTAAAAAATCATTTAATTTAACCAATCCGGTGTCCGTACATAATTTTCTTCCCTATGGTCAAGTGATAAGGATATTTATCATTTTAATCCGTAATTCAAAATTTTATGGGTATATATCGTTTCAACCCGCAATCCCGAATTAAGATAAAATCCATAAAATCGCTCGAGTCTATCATTTCAACCCATAACGATTTTTCCTAATCTATAGATCGTTCGGGCATGTATCATTTCAACGGATAGAGAACTTGTAGTGGTATAACAATATAAAAATACAACATCCAGTCATACAATTCAACAATCAAACATCCATCACAATCATCAAATCAACCAATAAACATCAATAGATAACTGATTATCATTAACAGGTATTAAATCGATAATTAAATTCAATATTAAATTAAGTGATGATTAAATGCAATAAAAGTCAAATTTAACTAGAATGACAATTTTAGCATACCAAATGTCAATCAATTAACTTCTAATCACATCATAAATTCAATTTAACTAATATAAGATAATTCAGTAGTTGTGAATGGGTTAAAACACTCACCTTTGATTTCAAATCGATTTGAAATCCAAAATCAGGCCCAAAATTGAACAGTCTCAGAATTCGTCCGAACTAGGTTTAAAATGTCTGGAAATTCGATACGATCACAGTTGGAATGAACCGTGCGTAAATCCGACATTGTACGTAAAATTTATTAACATTAGAACTTATACGATTTAAATTAGAACTAAAAAAATAGATAATGTAATACACATCATACCAGACATCATCTCTCAGCAACCCTAATACGCGACTCCTCATTCAACCCTACACGCCGCCATTGCCTTATCATGCTCGCCAACGCACTACATCCAGTCGAGACCAAGCGCCCCACTATAGGTGAAGCTCCGATCTTCCCTTATGCCCCCACAATACCAGCGAACGTCACCATCATCGATCAAAGCTGCCCCATACCCAGCCGATGCCTCAATATGTCGAATGCTAATTGAATTATCCAAGGCGATCTGACCATTGACTCGCCTTGCCACCCACCTAGATGAACTCCACTCGACACTCTCCTCAATATGGTACTCCTAATTCATCGATCGGACAAAGTTGATCAACGCGCGATGAATGACCGAGAATAATTCACTGATTTCAGGACAAATGATGATCCGATTCAAGAAACGAATCATTGTAGTAGATTGTGCTCATCGAGAGCTTCAAATCGATTTATAACATGATAGGGTTTTGGGAGTTTGAATTTTTGAAATTGATTTGAAAATTTAATTTAGGGCTTTGAGATTGAATTTGTTTGTTCCATTAAAATAAAGGAGATAGACAGAAGTTGATGTATGTATAGAATAAGAAAATGACTACTAGGGTTTGAGAGAAAAACTATTTATATAACCGAGGCCCGATAAGAAATGAATAAATATCCAAATAGATTTGAAACGACATATACGACCCGAAAAGTTCATTCTGCTTCCCGAACGAAAACAGGTCATCCCATATATCAAAATAGATGTTTTTAATAGTTTTAAACACAATGGAACAGGATTCAAGTCCTGATTCTGTCCATGAAAAAGTTAGCTTTTAAATCAGCTTATTTCAAATTGATTTTAAGGCATTTCGAGTCTGTATGATCTAGCGACAAGTCCGATCACTACGAAACTTGAAATCCTACAATAATTCACCATTATGGTAAAAATTCGAAACAGTGGCCAAAATGGCTATTTTTACATTAATTAAATAAATTAATATTAAATTAAGTAAATCACTTTTCCCATTCAAATTTGATAATTAACAAATTTCATCATTTTTGATCACTTAGTCATTTACAATGATTTAATACAAATTTAAATATCAATTTTGTGTTAAATATTGCACTAACCTCAGTGTTTAATTTCAACTGTAATTAGATCCAACTAATTATAATTAAATTCCAATAAGTTGATTTAATTTGATTTCAATCTTATTATTCAATAAGTTATTACTCTATAGATATAGTTAACATTTGTTTATATCTTATTACACTAATATTCTACACTTATCATCTTTTACCATATTAGTTGAAGTATTTCAATTACATTGAATTTTTGTCAATTTTATAATAATTTAAAATCTCAATAAATTAATTTATCTTTGTTTTACAAATTTTATTAAATCAATTATTGCCTTGGGAATATAATTAACATTTCTATACCTTTATTACATTCGTAATTTCCTGTTATCGTCTTAACTCATATTAACGTGATATTAAATTACATTTTATCATGACCTACTTTTTTCGTACAGTTCGAACTGACACTTTACCACACTTGTGAGACCGAATTGAAAATAAAAGAGGATAGTAAGAAAAGAAAGTAGAAAGAAGATAAAAAGAAAAATAGAACAACATAGAATCTCACAGCGGAAATGAATAATCTATAATATAGAAATTTTTACATAAATAAAAATGTAACTTAACTTATACAGACATCAATCAGAGTATACAACTTATTCAGCATAGATAACTATAACAACCTGTCCTTATAATTGCTGATATACACAACCAAATTCAACGGAATATAATCATCTACGTGAATATGACTCTGGGCTCCAACTCCTCTTCTAAAGCTCCAATCTCCCAACTAAACCTAGAAATATGCTCGATCTGACCCGAGCATATAGGAAAAACCACGCTCGGGTCGGTCTAGTAAAACCAGCGTGAGAATTTAAATCATAAGGAATTTTATTCTTTATAAATTTCCAAAATCGTTTTAAAATAAAAGGTGCCCCGTAATACTATGCCACACTTAAACCGATGGGTTTTTCCCTTATGATAACCAAAACACTTTTTATAGAAAATCCAATGATATTATAATAGTGTCTATGTATAAATACTTATTCAAATACCTGAAATGCTTACATCTCATGTTTAACATAGTTGGACACAATCAAAACCATACGGCGCTTATTGGAGAATGGATTCCATACAAATGACTAGGTACTGGGGTATCACCTATCATAGTATCTAACCAAGCCGGGATCCCCTACAACACAAGACCGGACTATCCCTAACCTGGATTAGCCAAATATGCTATCACCTCGGGTGTTCCTACCCTTTTCCAAGCTCCTTCCATAAATCATAGTAATAATATCCGAGGGTATCTAGAAAGGTGATAAAAATACCCTAATTAGTTGCTAACCACTTAGCCTTGCTGCATCTCCCCTGCTTTTCAGTCATTCCCGGTTGATGAGGCTAGAGGCTACGATTACCTTTTTAAGGAATACTCACTTAGAATGATCATTGCCCTCCAATGACAATGTACTGATAGCATTCATCCATACAAGTCCGTTCTTGGTCCGAACGGAACCGAAGGTACTATTCCTACTACATCCATTTTGGAATCAACCTCGGGTTAGTAGCGATTAGCCCTTGCACTTCACTGCTCCATCTTCGAATCCATGCTCTTGTTTTTCCCCCGAAAACGTACCCATTGGATCGAAGTGGATTTCGGATAACTTATCTGATCCCGGTCTCTTCGAAACAACGTTCGATATTTTCAGTAAACTCAACCCCGAATCTTTAGGAAATACACCGACGAAAATAAGATCAGAGATCACCTCTCAACCGTTTAGTGGACGGATTTCCTTATCATCATCCCAAAAGAACGAAACGAGTTTATACATACAGTATTCCTCCTCGAACGGTAACTATACCACATAATTCCCCTGTTTCTTCTAAATATTCCCAAAGTTATGTTTTTGGGTCCATATTTGATAGTCGGTTATTTAACTATCAAATATACAATCGTTCAAACAAAAGTTTGATTTGCCATTGAAAATAATAAGCCTTATTTAATTTAAATTTCACTACAATAGAAATTACTTAATTAAAACAGCATATGCTTATCTCACCGGATAAGTATATTCACAAACCATTCGTTCCAAAATATTGAAACCCTTTAAAATAAATCTGGAAAGCACCACAACGGTATCCACCATGGATTCACAACCCAATAGTTACGTCTCTATCCCATAGAAATCCAAAACTTAACTGCAGGCACTCACTGCGTCCTTTGCGCCATGAAAGTATACCATTACTTTCCGAAACTTTGTTTAATAATTTTCGAAAATAATACTTATAAAGTTTTCAGTATAATATTTCCAAGTTCTAATTAAGTAGAGTACTCTTTTATAAAAGTTAACTATATAATATATTATTTCTAAAACATTATTAATATTTAGTAAATTTATCCTTGAAATAAATATGCTTTATACTATTTAATCCCTTAAGTAATAATTAACTTTAAACAACCGCTATAAAATAACAATTACTTAATAATTTATACGCTTTAAACAATCCAAATAATTAAGTAGCTTTTGAAAAATAATTAATACCTTTTTAAATACTTTTTAAGAGTAATAAAATAATTACTTCAAATCATTCTCGAAATATTTACCAGTTAAGTTTAAAAATATCATTAATAAATAATAATCATTTTTAAACAAACTCTGGTTCAAAGTCTCCCCCAATTGGAAAAGAAAGCTTAATAATCCCGATGGTATTTAATCAAGCTACCATTCAATTTCAAACAGCCCGGAATAATTGTGACGACCGCCCATGACTCCCGCACTTAAACAAGGAAATAAAGCGCTAAAAAGTGTGCCAGGTAGCCATGGACGATAGTCAGGGTAAAATAAGACATCGCAGAATCTATCGCATAACTCACAGCGCATGGATAAAATACAATAGAGAAATATAATATAGTGAAGCTCCATAGAACAGAACATCATCATATAAGCATCATAGTAGTTTGATACAATCATCCAAACAAATCCATACATCAAAGCCTCACTACATAGCACTCAGAATATATACAAACAGCGGAACACCCAGTACATATAAGAAATAATATGCATAGCCTCCTGCTCGTCTTCGTCATCTTCAGCGTCAACCACAAAGATCAGCACCTGTCACCTGCTACCTACTCTGCCCATCCCAACATGGATGAACAGCCCAAGGTAATAAGAGGAGACATAAAACCTTGAGTCAGACAAAATCTTAGTGAGCAGTAAATTAACTATCAAACATACCAAAAGAGCATAAGGGATAAAAGGAATAGGAACCAAACCATCCCACTCCACCTCTTTCTACAGTGATAGCCCCCAGACACACACTAAGGAGAAGTAAGCATAGCATAGCAGGTAATTAAAGTAAAGCAATAACCACTCGAGTCAAGGACGATGTTTTCCAAATACAAACCCCCAAGGCCTAAACCAAGATCAGATAAGCACCCAGAAAACACCGCTCTTGAGACCGAATGATGATACAACCAAACATCCAAACATCCATGACTCTGGCTATCACTGTTATCATTGCCTTGATTTCACCGTTAGTTGAATGACCATCCGTCAAGGGCTAATGGTAACCCCGGTTCTAGCCATAACTCCGCACGCCGTCGCAGCCCATGCCTAGGAATTTTCGCAACTACCCAGAGTACTAGCACGTCGTCGCAGCCCATGCCTGGAACGTCGTCGCAGCCCGTTCCAACGTACTCTTGCTTTGAGCACGCTAGAACCTTCAACAACGATGAGATATAAGCCTCCTAGTCATCCTCCTCGACGACCATTCATACTAGCTCAAGCGCCTCTCAAGCTAACCATTATCACCAACCCGGATCGCATCACCGAGTATCAACATAGCTTTGCACGTCGCCGCAGCCCGTGCTTGGAACGTCATCATGACCCGTCCCATCTCAACATCACACTTTGCTTCATCGCATCATAGCAAAGTCTCATCTCAACATCATGGTTTGCCTCCTCGCATCACGGCAAAGTCCTATCTCGATCTCATACTTTGCCTCTTCGCAACATGACAAAGTCCATCATCATCGAATCCATCCATATGAGCTTCCACATCCGCTTCATATGTCACAGGCAGCTTTCACCATTCAAGAGCCTTTCCACTTAGCTTTTGAATCATCTCCAACCATCTTGTTCCAAATCAACCACTAGCTAACTTGAAACAATCCAATCAATCGTACATTCAAACAATCAATCATTCAAGCAAGATCTATTAAGCAATATTAACAATAATGGCAATTTCGTAATTAAAAGAGCATAAGTCCAACATGCATGAATCATAGGTTTTTAGCATAGATCTATCAAATATAAAACATGGGTTTTGTCTCTAATACTTGATAAATAAACTTGTATAGGTAAACATCTTCATAAATGATGGATCTACATGCAGACTTAAGGAAAATGCGAGAATTCACTATCTTAAACACATAAACAAGCCACCGATCCAATATACTCCTTTGGGTCCGTGTGAGAGATAACCACCACTCACCAAATCACCCAAACACCTCAAAAACTAAACACTTCAGATCTAGACAGCGGAGATCAAGGCTCGATCCGGCAAAATCTCGCTTAAATCGATGAAATCTAGCTCGAACGGATGAAGATCTTCAACTTTGTCTCTTGGATCTTCAATCTCGATCTTCGATCTTGGATGGATGCTAACACTTGATTGGAATGGAGAAAAGAAGATGAAGAAATGTTGTAGTCGAGTTCCCAAAATGGCAGCACTTCGTCGCTTCAAAAACCGGTGCCAAAAAGTGAGCCAAACCCCTCTATTTATAGGCTGGAAAACCCTTGTCTCGGCCGTCCCTAAGTCGCCGCCGACCTATCCCCTGAGTCGCCCCCGACCTAAGACTTACGACTCATGCCACTTGCCGACTCAACACAACATGCTTCAACACGGCTCACGACCTATACGACTCAACTACCTACGACTTAACCCCAAGACGCCGACCCAACTACACAACACACACATAGGGTCACACGACCTAGTTTCCTGCCGACCTAAACCCAGAACACATGCCGACTCACGACTTAACGCACCCTGCCGACCTACGACCCAACTAACCAACGACTCAACACACAGCCGCTAACACTCCTAAGTCGCCGACCTCCTTATCTCGTCCACGACCTAAACACCTAACGACTCATCACTGATACGTCCTAACTGACTGCCGACCTAACCAATACAAGTGCCGCCCTAACACATAGCCGACTTAACATAGGTCGCTTAACCCCTTAAGCCACTACCGCTTGAGTCGATAGCCACTAGGTCGGACCAACCCAATAACTTGCTAAATCCTATGTCGTTAGCCCCTTAACTCGGTAACCATCCTTAAGTCGCTCTATCTATAGGTCGGTCAAGTCTTCTTAAGTCTCTATACCTTAAGTCGGCAACCCTTATCTCGGCTGACTACCTTAACTTGGTCAATTCCTTAGCTCGGTCATCCCTATAAGTCGTTAGTTCCCATAGGTCGGCCAATCACCTTAAGTCGTTTAACCTATGAGTCGGCCACTATCTTAACTCGGTCTAGCACTAAGTCGTCAACACCACTAAGTCGGTCACGACTCAACACTCAAACTCACTAACCCACCAATTACCTTAACTCGGCTAAGCCCATGAGTCGGTCACGACTCAACACTTTAACACACGAGTTATCTCCCCACACGACTCATGCAACACTAACAACCTGTAAATTCTACGATTTATCGACACGTAAAATTCGGGTCGTTACATTCTCTCCCCCTTAGGAATTTCGCCCTCGAAATTCCAAGCAAACAACAGCAATCAAAACTATTCTGCATGCCTACCATCCATAGCAATCAACAAACCATGCATCCAATTCTAGCCTAGCATGCAGAATTCTAAGACTTAGAACAAGCTACAAATTCATGAGATGTCACGACACTTTAGGGCCATACCTCGAAGAGTCCGGGATGAGCTGCCTTCATCCTCTCTTCCTCCTCCCACGTACAGTCGTTAACATCATCACTCCATTGTACCTTGAGCAACGTAATCATCTTCCTTCTAAGTTGTTTCGTATCGGTTTCAACAATACGAAGCGGCTTACGAGGTCTTCTAACCACTGGATCAACCTCCAAGTCTTCACAGCTATCAGCAGAAACCACCGTAGTTGGATCATGCACATACTTCCGTAGATAAGATACATGAAAAACATTATGCACACCCGCCATCTTCTTCGGTAACTCCAATCTATAAGCGAGCTTTCCAATTCGCTCGATAATCGGGAATGGTCCAACAAATCTCGGAGCTAACTTTCCTTTTTTCCGAATCTAATAACATTCTTCAACGGAGAAATCTTTACAAAAACCATATCACCCATGTCGAATTCCAAATCCTTTCGACGATTATCAGCATAACTTTTTTGACGATCTTGGGCAGCCTTCATTCTTTGCCGAATGATTTCCATACAATCCGAAGTCTGTCGAATCATCTCTGGCCCAAGTATCAATTTTTCTCCAGTTTCCAACCAACATGTCGGAGAGTTACACGGTCTTCCATATAAAGCCTCATATGGTGCCATACCAATACTCGACTGATAACTGTTATTATACGCAAATTCCACCAAATGAAGGTGATCTTCCCATGATCCTCCGAAGTCCAAAACACATGCCCTAAGAAGATCTTCCAAAACTCGGTTGACTCTCTCAGTCTGACCATCTGTTTGAGGGTGATAAGCTGTACTCAAACACAGCTTAGTTCCCAAAACTTCCTGGAAGCTCTTCCAAAATTCACTAGTGAACAATGGGTCCCGATCGCTCACTATACTCTTCGGAATACCATGGAATCGAACAATCCACTTCACATACAACTCAACCAACTTCGATGCAGTCCTAGTCGATCGAACAGGAATGAACCTTGCACTCTTGGTCAAACGATCTATGATGACCCAAATCCCTTCATTCCCTGCCCTGGTTCTGGGTAGACCATCGATAAAATCCATCGACACTTGCTCCCACTTCCATGTAGGAACCTCTAATGGCTGAAGCAATCCACTAGGCTTCTTTTGCTCAGCTTTCACCAACTGGCAGTTCATACACTTGGAAATAAAATTTCCAACATCCTTCTTCATACCTTCCCAGTAGTAAGCTCTCTTCATATCCCGATACATCTTATTTCCACCTGGATGAATTGTCAACTTCGAGTGATGACTTTCCCTCAGAACTTCATCTCTCAATTCATCTACATCGGGAACAACCAATCGTCCTTGCTTCCGAAGCCAACCCTCTCGATCGACCTCGAATCCCTTATCCTTCTCTGGTTCCAATCCAGATTCTAAATCTCGGATAATCTTGACAAGCTTATCATCTCTCTTTTGGCTCTCGCCAATCCTTTCCACAAGAGTAGGTCTTATTGATAAGTTTGCCAACATCTCAGGTTCCAACTCACATCTAGGCCTGAAATCAAATCCAGCCAAATACTCAAGACTCTTCCATTCTGAAAACATGGCTCCCAATCCTGCATGTCTTCGACCTAACGCATCTGCCACTGCGTTACCTTTTCCCGGAGTATAGGCTATACCAAAATCATATGACGCTAGGAACTCTAGCCATCGTTGCTGTCGAAGATTCAAATCCTTTTGGGAGAACAGATACTTCAATGACTAATGATCTGTAAACAACTCGAATCTAACTCCCAATAGATAATGTCTCCACATCTTCAAAGCAAACACAATTGCCGCTAACTCCAAATCATGAGTCGTATAGTTCCTTTCATGCGGCTTCAGTTGTCGACTAGCATACGCAACAACTTTATCCTTCTGCATTAGCACTGCTCCTAGCCCAGTGCCACATGCGTCGGTATAAACCACCATCTCATCATTCCCACTTGGAATAGTCAAAACAGGAGCACTTGACAGTCGCTCTTTCAGGATTACAAAAGCTTGCTCACACTTGTCATCCCATCTGAACACTTGATTCTTCTTCGTCAATCCTGTCAACGGTGCAGCTATCTTGGAAAAGTCTTTGATAAACCGACGATAATATCCTGCTAATCCAAGAAAACTTCTCACATCAGATGCATTCTTAGGTCTAATCCAATCCTGGATCGCTGCCACCTTAGCGGGATCAACCGCTATTCCATTTCCAGAGATAACATGGCCTAAGAACCTCACTTCACTCTTCCAGAAGTGACATTTCGAAAACTTAGCCTTCAGCTGATGTTTCCGCAAGATTTCCAAAACAACCTTCAAGTGCGTCTTGTGCTCTTCTTCAGTTCTGGAATAAATCAGAATATCATCCACGAACACAAGCACGAACTTATTCAACTGATCTCTGAACACTCTATTCATAAGATCCACAAAATATGCTGGTGCGTTAGTCAACCCAAACGGCATTACCAGCCACTCATAAAACCCGGATGGTGTCCTGAAAGCAGTCTTCGGCACACTATCCTTCGCCACTCTCAACTGGTGAAATCCCGTGGCCAAATCCATCTGAGAAAACACCTTAGCCTCGTGAAGCTGATCAAACAAGTCATCTATTCTCGGCAATGGATACTTGTTCTTCTTAGTCACCTTATTCAGCTCACGATAATCCACACACAACCTCAACGATCCATCCGCTTTGGTTGCGAACACAACTGGTGCACCCCATTCGGACACACTTCTCCGAATGAATCCTTTCCGCGAAAGGTCGTCAACTTGCACCTTCAGCTCTTGCTGCTCCCTCGATGCCATCCGCCTAAGAGGCATTACAACAGGTCTGGCTCCCTCAACTAGATCGATACGAAACTCGATCTCCCTATGCGGAGGCAACCCTTTTACTTCGTCAAAGACATCCTCAAATCCATTCACAATAGGCACCAATGACAGTCCATCCCGTGGAACAACCAGTGAATACATGAAGCTCATGAAGACGCCTTCCTCATGCTTACATCGTATCACAACCTTTCGCCCTTCCACATTCCCGACTGTCACCTCCAGCCTCTCACAATCAATCCTTACCGCATACTTCCTAAGCCAGTCCATACCCAAAATAATTCCGAACCCCGCAAAGTTCAGAACAAAGCAATCACAAACAAACGAGCAATCATGACTCGACACAACTAGACCACGGCATATCATACACAAACATGACGAACCCCCAACTGGATTAGTCACAACCAATGGCCTATCAACAATATCCGGTTTCAAACCTAACCGGCATACCAAATCATCACAAACAAAAGAATGTGACGCTCCAGTATCAAATAACACTCTAACCGGAACACCACAAATGGAAAGAGTACCTTGAACCACCACACTCTTCCCCTTCTCTTCAGCAGTAGGAGCTTTTGAAGATGACGGCACAGCTCCCAAAGCATAAGCTTGTACAATCTGCCTATCCCTCCTCGGCTCTGGACAATCCTTCCTTAAATGCCCTGGCTTATCACAGTTGTGGCATTTTGCCGGCGCCTTTGGATTCCTACAATCCTTGGAGAGATGGCCCTTCTTCTGGCAATTATAGCAAGTCACTTCGCCCTTCGGCTTCTTTTGGCCATCCTTACCCCTCTGTTGCTGCTGCTTCCTCTTCTTGTTGCCATTCTGCTGTGGTTTAAATCCTTCCCTGGTTACAGCAACAACAGAACTTTCCTTAGGAAACAAACTCTCATGCCTAAGGGCTTTCTCTACAAGCTTCTCAAACGGATCGTCCAAGTGATCCACCAACTGTCTCCCAAGATAAGCATCCAGACCAGTCACAAACTTCACATTCTTCTGGTAGGGAGAATCTATATACGATCTGGCATATTTGGACAAAGCTTCGAACTCAGAAATATACTCAAGAACTGGTCTCCCACCTTGCTTGAGCTCTACAAACCTCTTGAACAAAACAGACTTCTGAGCCGTAGAGATGAACTTAGCTTCAAATCTAACTTGGAATTGCTCCCAAGTAATCTCTTCTTCTGGTGTATCTATGGTGATAGAATTCCACCAATCCACAGCTCTCCCTTGAAGCTGTCTCGATGCAAGCTTTCTCTTGGTTGCATCCTCAATCCCTAAATCACCAAAGATTCTTCGGCAAGCATCAATCCATCTCTGCACTTCAATAGTAGATTCCGTCCCTAAGAAAACTTTTCCTCCAAGAGAAGTATAATCCTTGCAAAGCTTAGAAAAATCCACCGGTCTTGGAGCTTGGACTTGAACTCCCACATCCACCGATGATCCTGAAGCTGGTACCCTCCTCATGATCGAAGTCATCATAGCTTCGAACATTGCAGCATAATCAACAGCTTCCCTAGCAGCACGGCTTTCCCTCGCAGCTTGTCTCTCGCTTCGACTCATCCTTAATATCTGTAAAAAGAATGATTAGAACACCTTAAGAAACAATGGCATAAGGAGTTCAAATCCATCTAAACTACTATATTATATACAGTAATCATCCATCAAAATACAATTACGTCTCTCATACGTAGTTACGTCAGCGAGCGTTGGCTAAAATCGATTAACCAAAGCTATGATACCAAATGTGACGACCGCCCATGACTCCCGCACTTAAACAAGGAAATAAAGCGCTGAAAAGTGTGCCAGGTAGCCATGGACGATAGTCAGGGTAAAATAAGACATCGCAGAATCTATCGCATAACTCACAGCGCATGGATAAAATACAATAGAGAAATATAATATAGTGAAGCTCCATAGAACAGAACATCATCATATAAGCATCATAGTAGTTTGATACAATCATCCAAACAAATCCATACATCAAAGCCTCACTACATAGCACTCATAATATATACAAACAGCGGAACACCCAGTACATATAAGAAATAATATGCATAGCCTCCTGCTCGTCTTCGTCATCTTCAGCGTCAACCACAATGATCAGCACCTGTCACCTGCTACCTAGTCTGCCCATCCCAACATGGATGAACAGCCCAAGGTAATAAGAGGAGACATAAAACCTTGAGTCAGACAAAATCTTAGTGAGTAGTAAATTAACTATCAAACATACCAAAAGAGCATAAGGGATAAAAGTAATAGGAACCAAACCATCCCACTCCACCTCTTTCTACAGTGATAGCCCCCAGACACACACTAAGGAGAAGTAAGCATAGCATAGCAGGTAATTAAAGTAAAGCAATAACCACTCGAGTCAAGGACGATGTTTTCCAAATACAAACCCCCAAGGCCTAAACCAAGATCAGATAAGCACCCAGAAAACACCGCTCTTGAGACCGAATGATGATACAACCGAACATCCAAACATCCATGACTCTGGCTATCACTGTTATCATTGCCTTGATTTCACCGTTAGTTGAATGACCATCCGTCAAGGGCTAATGGTAACCCCGGTTCTAGCCATAACTCCGCACGCCGTCGCAGCCCATGCCTAGGAATTTTAGCA
Source organism: Allium cepa (assembly GCA_030765085.1). NCBI lineage: Eukaryota > Viridiplantae > Streptophyta > Magnoliopsida > Asparagales > Amaryllidaceae > Allium > Allium cepa. The sequence continues at coordinate 904,465,706 of CM060938.1, read as the reverse complement.
ACTACCCAGAGTACTAGCACGTCGTCGCAGCCCGTGCCTGGAACGTCGTCGCAGCCCGTTCCAACGTACTCTTGCTTTGAGCATGCTAGAACCTTCAACAACGATGAGATCTAAGCCTCCTAGTCATCCTCCTCGACGACCATTCATACTAGCTCAAGCGCCTCTCAAGCTAACCATTATCACCAACCCGGATCGCATCACCGAGTATCAACATAGCTTTGCACGTCGTCGCAGCCCGTGCTTGGAACGTCATCATGCCCGTCCCATCTCAACATCACACTTTGCTTCATCGCATCATAGCAAAGTCTCATCTCAACATCATGGTTTGCCTCCTCGCATCACGGCAAAGTCCTATCTCGATCTCATACTTTGCCTCTTCGCAACATGACAAAGTCCATCATCATCGAATCCATCCATATGAGCTTCCACATCCGCTTCATATGTCACAGGCAGCTTTCACCATTCAAGAGCCTTTCCACTTAGCTTTTGAATCATCTCCAACCATCTTGTTCCAAATCAACCACTAGCTAACTTGAAACAATCCAATCAATCATACATTCAAACAATCAATCATTCAAGCAAGATCTATTAAGCAATATTAACAATAATGGCAATTTCGTAATTAAAAGAGCATAAGTCCAACATGCATGAATCATAGGTTTTTAGCATAGATCTATCAAATATAAAACATGGGTTTTGTCTCTAATACTTGATAAATAAACTTGTATAGGTAAACATCTTCATAAATGAGGGATCTACATGCAGACTTAAGGAAAATGCGAGAATTCACTATCTTAAACACATAAACAAGCCACCGATCCAATATACTCCTTTGGGTCCGTGTGAGAGATAACCACCACTCACCAAATCACCCAAACACCTCAAAAACTAAACACTTCAGATCTGGACAGCGGAGATCAAGGCTCGATCCGGCAAAATCTCGCTTAAATCGATGAAATCTAGCTCGAACGGATGAAGATCTTCAACTTTGTCTCTTGGATCTTCGATCTCGATCTTCGATCTTGGATGGATGCTAACACTTGATTGGAATGGAGAAAAGAAGATGAAGAAATGTTGTAGTCGAGTTCCCAAAATGGCAGCACTTCGTCGCTTCAAAAACCGGTGCCAAAAAGTGAGCCAAACCCCTCTATTTATAGGCTGGAAAACCCTTGTCTCGGCCGTCCCTAAGTCGCCGCCGACCTATCCCCTGAGTCGCCCTCGACCTAAGACTTACGACTCATGCCACTTGCCGACTCAACATAACATGCTTCAACACGGCTCACGACCTATACGACTCAACTACCTACGACTTAACCCCAAGACGCCGACCCAACTACACAACACACACATAGGGTCACACGACCTAGTTTCCTGCCGACCTAAACCCAGAACACATGCCGACTCACAACTCAACGCACCCTGCCGACCTACGACCCAACTGACCAACGACTCAACACACAGCCGCTAACACTCCTAAGTCGCCGACCTCCTTATCTCATCCACGACCTAAACACCTAACGACTCATCACTGATACGTCCTAACTTACTGCCGACCTAACCAATACATGTGCCGCCCTAACACATAGCCGACTTAACATAGGTCGCTTAACCCCTTAAGCCACTACACCTTGAGTCGATAGCCACTAGGTCAGACCAACCCAATAACTTGCTAACTCCTATGTCGTTAGCCCCTTAACTCGGTAACCATCCTTAAGTCGCTCTATCTATAGGTCGGTCAAGTCTTCTTAAGTCGCTATACCTTAAGTCGGCAACCCTTATCTCGGCTGACTACCTTAACTTGGTCAATTCCTTAGCTCGGTCATCCCTATAAGTCGTTAGTTCCCATAGGTCGGCCAATCACCTTAAGTCGTTTAACCTATGAGTCGGCCACTATCTTAACTCGGTCTAGCACTAAGTCGGCAACACCACTAAGTCGGTCACGACTCAACACTCAAACTCACTAACCCGCCAATTACCTTAACTCGGCTAAGCCCATGAGTCGGTCACGACTCAACACTTTAACACACGAGTTATCTCCCCACACGACTCATGCAACACTAACAACCTGTAAATTCTACGATTTATCGACACGTAAAATTCGGGTCGTTACAATAATAGATACAGATATTCACTTCAATCAATTCAACATAATATTACCATTATAATTTATCAGGAAAAATAAATAGGTGTTCGTACAAATATAATAGTAGAACGGGGTTTTATTTCTACTAATCAATGTTCTAAAACGGATATATTTAGTAATAATGACACCATGGTGATTTATTCTGCCAACAGGGGTCCAATTAAAACAATTAGCGGAACGGTGTTTTGCTCCGCTAAATAGATGTCGAAAACATCGTAATTAAATTAAATTAACATGACATTATTCTTATTAGGAAATCATCTTCAATACATAGTCATAAAATTTAACGTAGATATTTGGTTTTAAAACAATATTTAAAATTCAGTTTGTTTCAAAATACCGTAAAATTTCACTGGTTCAAATTCTACAACAGGTCATACGACGATGTAGCGTTCGTCGATACGAACCCATCGCAATCAGTTTTTCATCGAATGGGTTTCGTATGCATTTATATTTCATTTTAAAATTCACAAATATATATATATATATATATATATATATATAATTAAAACATGTAATTTTAAACCCCATTTTCTGCAAATTTTTGTTTAGGCCGAAGCCCAATTTCACTTACCAAGAAAAACAATCTGCTACCCTCCTTTCTTCTCCCCCCCTTCCCTATTGTTCTTCTAGTTTTCCCTTCTCTCACTTTCACCTATAAGCAACAACTACACCGTAAACCTGAATTCCTCTATGCTTCAACCTTCGATCGAACTAGCTGCCTTCACCGATTGCATGCGACTCAAAACCAAGGATTAATCCGCCGCAACCCTCATGCTCAAACACGATCACCTCCACCTGGAATTCCTTCATGCATGCATGCACGTGCATGTGCACGAACTCATCTAACGTCGAACTACCCAACCAGGACCACTCGTAAATGCACAATCTGAAACTCGATCGCCTCTCCCCGATAGTTCCACCTCCGACCTTCTCTAACCAAAACTGATTTATGTCGAGCCAAGATTTTTTCTACCATCGAGAAAAATCGACCTCGTCCCATTGAATCATCGGCACTTAGTACATGCACCACCACCGACGAAGCCGCGTATCTTCCTCCTTGCCTCCAAGCCACTCAGCACCAAGTCTGGTACCCTTCCGCCGCGTCAACGACGAGAAAACATAACCCATCCAAAACTTGCCCTAAAACCCTAAAAATGTCACTCCACCCCAATTCAAGATCAAAATCGAGATTTGACGATGGTGAATCCTTCATCCACGTCACCACGATCGTCCTAAAGCTGACAGCCTGCAGCCTCGTTCAACCTTGAACCCAAAATCTATTTTTTTATAAAAATTGATGAACTTAAAAATTGTCGAAGCCTAAGCTACAAAAAAATGGAATTACTTCACTAAAAATCTCTTTTTCACCCAACGATCATGATTATATAAATTAATCAAGGTTTTATGGATATTGAATTTTGACCAAAAATTGTTTCTCTACTGTAAATCCAACATTTCACCCAAATTATAGCATGGATCGATCTAAAGCTATTTTTAGTGTATTCCTTACTCAAAAACAAGCAAGTTACTCATTTACATCATCTTCAAATTCGAATTGGAAAGAGAGGAATTGATTTTTGAAAACCAGAGTATGTATATGAATATAAACTCTATTAACATTTTACAAAGAACAGTAAATGCTCACAGGCATTTCAAACAACAATTCTCACCTTCCACATGTTGAAATACTTTGAAGTCTCCCACTTGAATCTTACTTTTAGATCTACAAACTTGAATTCTTGAAAAGGATTAGCTTTGCCTTTGATTTGAACAGAGTGCTTTCTTTTATTTACAGAGCTTTTATACACACACACACAGATACATATATACATATATATATATACATATACATACATATATATATATATTAACAGGCTTTACAAACTAAGTATAAACACACATACAACCTATATATATACACAATTCCGGACGTGGGATGGTATGAACAGGTTTTTAGCTCAAAAGTGATTTGACATGCTGTACAAGATTTTGTACAGTGATGAGTGAAAAGCTTGATATGATTTGAATTGATTTTGTTCTGCGTTTGAAATGAAATTTAAACAAAGATTTTGGTCTTTGCTTCTTTTGGCCAGGTAGTACTTATGTGTGTGTGTGTAAATATATATATATATATATATATATATATATATATATATATAATGTATGTATGCATGTATGTATCTATATATCTGTGCGTGTGTGTGTTTTTATATTTGTTGTACATTTGTACCTTCCCAGGCAATGCTTATTTTATTTTTATTTTTTTCTCTACTATAGGCTTGTATAGTTGATTGGTAAATTTTGTTTTTACTTTCACATAGTTTACATTTTTGCTTATTTACCTTTTACTTTGCTGAATTTTCCCTTTTTGTTTTGTACAACAACTTCATACATGTATTTTGAAATACAAGAAATAATAAGTGGTTTGAAACAACGTCAAGTCATCATATATATATATGTGTATATATATATATATATATATATATATATATTATTCCCATATATTAATTTTCACTACTAAATTAATATATAAATTACAAACCTTAAATTTATCGACTTTTAATTCCATTCAAAAGTCTGTTACCATCACTCTAATCCAACAGAGTTTAAAATCAACTTATAAATCATTCCCACTTACGTTTAACTCCAGATTCCCATATTTGCCCAATTTAAAATACCAATTTACTATTTTACCAATTTGAATAAATCACTATATTTGGAATTTTAAACCATTTTAGAAATTCTTCTATATTCAAAATAAATTAGTAATTCAAATTCAACATTTAAAATAAAGTAAATGTTCAAAAACGAATGACCAAAATTTCGGGTCGTTACAGGAGGGATCTAACTGGATTACCTCAAAATATTTATTTTAATTTCATATATAGTGATATATGATTTTTATAAATAATCCGATATAAATCATATGGTGATTTGAATTTTTGGATGTAATAGTTGCACTGGCCTAAATTTTGGTATTTTAAATACTGTAATATTATTTTTGGAATTTGAAAGAAATTAAAAAAGAGATTTTTGATATAATAATATTTATATTGAAATTTGGATTCTTTAAAAAAAATTGATTTGGATAAAATAAATGATTTGATATTGGGGTTTGTATTTATCTATTCATAAAATGTTTAAAATTGAAATTTAAAATAATTTATATAAAGGATTTTTAATAATGGATTTTTAAAATGATATTTCCAAATATTTGGGAAAGAAGTTGAAATCTATATTTCAAAGTAGATTTGTAAAATAAATGGGATTTATAAGAAATGGATTCATAACATGGAATTTATAAAAGAGATTAGTTTTATAAACAAGTGAATGTCATGGGAGTTTAAATTTTTTTATAAACGATGTTTAAAAATAAGGGAAAATAATATCAGTTGATAAATTGGGAATATAAATTTCACGGTGTGAATTTTTATCGAGATATGAAAATAGGTTCTGGGAAATATAGTGGATTCTATTTTTGAAAAGTGAGAATGGTTAGATAATTGGAATGAAATCGATATGTTGTGAATCAAGAGGTATTTATAAATTGAAATTGGTTATTGGGATTTTAAAATTTTATTTTTTAAGAAGTTATGTTTGTTTTGAAAGGAAAATTTTATTTATTAAACTATGTAATGTAAAACAAGTTTATATTGAAATACTTCAGAAGTGGATTTTTCTAATATTTAATATTTATTGAAATGAATTCATATTTTTAAAATAAGCTTTGTAAATCGATTTAGTTTATTTAAAAGTAAATTAGAAATGAGTTATTAATGTTTATTTAAAGTGTTTCGATATTTTAAATAATTACTTTAACATGCTTTAAAAATAAATTATTATTCTTTTAAAAAAATAAAAAAAATAATTATTATTATATATAGAGTTTGAAATGATTGGAATTTATTTGTAAATTCTCTTGAGATTTGTAAATGAGGTTTATTTAACAAATGTGATTTTATAAGTGAAATTCTTATAATGAAACCCTAGGAACATAAGTAAAATTTTGAAATGTTAGAAACAAGAACTTCGTGATTGGATTTGAAATCATAAAGAAGTTATAAATGTATAGACGAGATTATAAGTGAGTATAATCATTTTGGAAAACTTAAAAGGAATTCAAATAAATTCCGAGGATTTACGAGATAAGTTATGAATTAATCCGTAAGTATTGATATTAGAAATGATTTTGAAAAATAATTCATAATATTTTCCTAACTGCTGAAATGAAATGTTTTGGGAATATTATAGCGATGAAGGATTTATATAGTGGTATTTTTTTCTAAATAATTCATTACAAAGTGAATTTGGAAATATTTCACTAAGTGATGAAATAAGATATGATTTGAAAATATCCCATTATGGATATAAATATTTGAAATTGTTTTTCGATTATTAAATATACTGGGAAGAGGATTGTGTGTGTGTGTGTGTGTATTTGTACAGATATTTGAAATGAATGTTTTGATAGGATTTATAATATCGGCCTAGTGACTGCTTATGGATGTTACTTGATAGTTAAATAATCGACTATCAAATCTAGCCAAATTCATTGATTGTTTCAAAGAGACGAGGATCAGATTTATTTATGGGAAAACCACTTCGATCTTATCTTTGTGTTACGAATTGTGATATCTCGACGATATTGAAGACGGTGGTTTTGGAGATTCAATTTGTTCAGAGCCAGAACAACTTGTATGTATGAATGCTATCATTTGCATCGTGGTTTTGTAGGTAGTGTTAGCGTTCCAAGTATGAATGCTATTCTCAAGGTAAACTGTAGCCTCAAGCCTTATCAACCGGGAATGAGTAAAACAAGGGAGATGCAGTAGGGCTCAGTTGGTTGCACCCAAGTAGGGTATGTTATCACTTTTCTAGATACCCTCGGATATATTATATTAAAATTATGGATATGGTTGTGCATAGGAAAGAGAGCGCTCGATTAGGGTTGGAATATCCAGGGTGTTAACATATTCGGTACTATCCAACAAGGGTTAGGCGGGTCCTGTGTTGGCGGTGATCGTTAGGTATGATCTCGGTACATTTTTCTAGAGGTATACTGTGGCGGCTGTACCCCAGTAGCCTAGTCATTGTATGGAATCTAGTATCCACTAAGAGCCTGTATGGTTTTAATTGTATACAAACTATGCTGGAACGTGAGACGCAAGCATTTTAGCTATTTTCTAATTTACTTTCTATATGCAATATTATAATATCAAAAGATTTTGATAAAAATGGTTTTGGTTACCGTAAGGTAAAATCCCATCGTTTTTATATGTGGCGTGGTCTTACGAGATACCTTTGTTTGTAAAAGGATTTTTAAAATAGTAATAATTCAAACTGAGCGTGTTTCATCATGTTGGTTTTCCAGGCTGACTCGGGTGATATTTTATTAAAATGCTCTATCAGACAAAGTAGTACAGATTTAGGTTAAGATGCTATGGAGCTCAGGAGACAAGCTGGAGGAGACTCGGGCGTATTCCACGTACTTGATTATATTCTTATGTGTGTGTTAAGCTAATTGTTTAGTATTTTTGAGGACAACTTATTATAATTGTCCAGATTGATTATCTATTTTTGTACTCTGATGATTGTGTGTATATTAACAGTTACAGATTCTTTTTATAAAATATGGTGTTATATATTATATTTTGCTCCACTGCGTTTGTGAGATTCTGTGTTATTATTTTTATTTCCTTCTATCTTTTTCTTCTTCATCCCTAATTGTTAACGGTAAAAGAGGCTTTAACGCTAACACCCGGTGTAAGTCGTGATGAAGTGAAAGCACCACCCGTTTGCGCGGGAATCAGAGTAAAAAAAAATAGCAAAAAAGTAAAAGAGACAGAGACTTTTATGGTGGTTCGGCTTCTAATAAGCCTACATCCACTTTACATCTTCCATTATGTTTTTCGAGCACACTTTACAAGATTACAACACTTCTACAACATGATCTCTTGATTACAACACTTTTATAGCACGATCTTACAATTACAACACGATGAGAGAAAGGTAGATCTCTTGATGAAGATTCTTCGGTGTTTGAAGTGCTTGGAGAGTCCAGAAATCAGCAGAGTATAGGCGCCCTGAAATCCGGAAAGTCATCTTGTCGTTGGAGTAGGCGGAGTATTTATAGGAGAGTTCAGAGTTAGGTCGGCTGGGTATAGGTCGTGAGCGACCTAAGGTAGGTCGTAGGTCGTGGGACGACCTAGTGGTGGCGACCTTACAGCACTTGATCTCTTCTCAATGGAGCAGTAGGTCGTAGAGCGACTTAAGGAGCGTGGTAAGCGGCTTAACATGTTGAGGTATCAGGAGCGACCTAAATGGTAATGGTGCAAGGTTGGTCGTAGGTCGGTAGGGACGACCTAGGGAGATTGGCATTAGGAGCTATGGCATGGAGCGACCTAAGGGAAAAAAGGGTATCCTTTAGGTCGTGAGCGACCTATGAGTTAAGAAGAGGAGTTAGGTCGCAAGCGACCTAACTTTGTTGAGGTGCCTTTTTAAGTCGCGAGCGACTTAACCTGGAAGGAGATAGGTCACTAAGTCGTGTACTTTCTTAGGTCGTGGGGTTACTGTAGCTTCCGAAATGGTTGGGTCGCTCTATTCTTTAAGTCGTAAGGCGTTAACTCGTTTAGTTTTAGGTCGTTGGACCACTTTATGCCTTAAGTCGCTGAGCCGCTTAGGTCGGTCATGCTTTAGGTCGCGAGGTCTTCGTTGTAGCTTAAGTCACTTGCCTGTTAGCTCGTTAGGTCCTTAGGTTGGAGCCATCTTAGGTCGGAGTCTGCAGTTAAGTCGTGAGCTTACGGTAGCTCCTGGAGAAGTTAAGTCGCGGGGACCTGGAGAATGTTAGGTCGTTGTTTGTTCTGTAGGGGACTAGGTCGTTGGAAACCTTAACTCGATAGGTCGGGTACATGGCTAAGTCGCTGCATTCTTTAGGTTGTTGGATACTCCATGCTCTAAGTTGCATACCATTTTGGACGGGGCGCTGCCCCCTGGACCCCTGCGACCTGACCGGTCAGGTCGAACACCGTAGCGGTGGCGTTGCTCCCGCACCCCCACCTTGGGGGGTTGGCACCCCCCGGACCCCCCCTCCGTAGGGGATCTTAGATGAGAAATCACTCAACAGAACTTGCTTTATTGAGATGCTGAGTTGACCAATCTTTGAAACGAGCTATCTTTGGTTTTCTCGGTCGATCTTTTGATATCACGGCCTTGTTGAAAAAGGCGGGATAACACTAATGATTTGTATTTCTGTTCAATTTGAGTTGAAAAGCGTGATTCATTATCGACTCAAAGGGTATGGAGATACGGGCCATTACATGTAGTCTAGTAGATATCAAATCAGATTTTTGCATAAGGACGATCTATGAATATCATGCAGACTAATGGATAATTTGGATGTTTCTTTCTAGGTTTAGGTTGCCGTGGAATTCCAAGGTCAAAATTCTTTTATAGGGAGAGAATGTAACGACCTAAGATTTATTCATTTTAAATGTGAGTACATAATGTATTTTTAAATAATTAATAAATAGATTTTATTATTCAAAATGCTCTAATTTTAATATTAACTAGTAATGGTGAAATGATTTTTAAAGTGTGTTTACAAAAATATTTAGTTCGAAAGAAAATAGAAATGTGACCAGAAATCTTTTTTAAAAATCTGATTTTTGGTCATCTAAATGTTGTTAAAAATGTTGTAAATAACTTAATACACTTAAACACATATTATTATAAATGATAAGTACTTACATTTTAAGTATGAAAATAATATGTATAATTTAAGGAAGCATAAAAAGACAATTTTTTGAAATAAATATAAAAAGTGAATTATGAAATGTCACACTTATCTCTTAAATTATGGTATAAGACCATCCAATTATACAATGTGTTTTAAAATGGGTGGTCAGTAATATAATAAGGTGAAATATTGGTTTATTTAAGTAAAAATTAAGAGATGCAACACTTTTCAAATTAAAATTAAAATAAAATGTAAAAGAATGATATGTTATTTTCATTTCACATCTTAGTAAATAGAGAAGTGTTTTGTTTTGTGATTAGAAGGGGTTGCTTCCATGGTGATTGCATATGGATCAAGGAGGCTATGGTGGATGGGGTGATATGTTCAATTTTGAGTGGAGAGTACTGTACTTTGGGGTTATTTTGGTAATTTGATAATTTCAATTTACATAAAAAAATTCATCATTTTCTCTCTAACTTCCATTTCATTTCTTTTTTTAAAAAACTTTATCGTCCTCTTTCTTAAGTTTAAAAATTTGTCAATGGCTTCCATACCTTTCGGAAGTATTAAAAATCAATTCTTTATCACTCTAAAAGCTCTTAAACCTGTTTCACAACCTTTATTCATCTTCCTACTTCACTTCTACCTCAAAAAAAAAGCCATACTCACCTACTACTGCACATTGCCGAGACCTATCATGCTTAGGACGAGCCCACATTCCATGATCCAAGACCAAAAATCATTTCTTTTAAAGGAAAATCAAAGAACTAGGCCTACTTCAAGTTTTTGAAAAGATTTAGTTGATTTTGGTGAGTAAATTATTTGTTTTTTGAAAATTTATAAACTTTTCATGTTAGTAAAATTTGTGTATGATACATTTCTAGAAATTGTTCGATTTGTCTGTATTAGTTAAATATTTATGATGTTGGTTGGTAATTGAAAGATAGTGTGACGACCCGGATTTTTGATGTCTGATAATTAGGCAATTAACTGATTTTATTATTGAAATATTAATATTAACTAATCAAATAAATGAATTTCTGATAATTAAAGATATTTGAATATATATGTTGATATGGAACTAAAATAAACATTGAATTAAAAACTATATTAAATATTAACATTTGTAAATTCTCTAGGTATAATAAATCCTATAGAAAAGAAAATAAACTTTTTTTATAGATAAACTTCACCATTTAAATTGAGATAAGATATCCATAAAAATTTAGATATGAGTTTTATGTTAGACGATATATATATATATGTGTGTGTGTGTATGTGTAAATATAAGTGCATAAATATACAAATATAGGAAAGTTGCATGAATTGAATAAATATTTAAAGCAAAGCAATGTGTACGAATGTAAACGCATGAACAATAGGACAAATATAAGTAAGTAAAAATAATTGTATGTATGTTACAAGAAAAAAAATGAATATGCACAAGTAATGGATATGGAAAGATGTATAAGTACAAAAATATATATAAAAACAAATGGATATACACATACATCCATTCACATAAAACGCATGTAAACAAAAGAGGGGACAAGCATTTAAGCATAACGTACAAATATCAGGTCATAACAAACCAAAATCAAGTCAAATATATGAGAAAGCAAGTCAAAAACTATTCAAAAAGAAAAGATCTCAGCTGTACAAAATCTGCAGCCACACCATGGCTTGCTTGATACACTTCCTACTCTTCTATATAAATATAACTACTAATTCCTGCCGGTTCATACCATTCGAACATAATAAAGCAAAATTCTTTCATTAATACAAAGCAAAGGAGGTCAGAGACTCAGGTGGAAGCATAACCAAGCTACCATTAAGAATTTAAGAATCAAAGGATCTCTGTTCCATAATTTACGGTGAGTAAACTTTTGAGATTTCTGAAGTTTAGTCTGTTGTTTGAATCATGCTTGAAATAGAAATTATGAAGTATCTTTATGCATGCAAAGATGTGCATATGTATGTGTTAAAAATGTTTGTGAATGTCCGTTATCAAACATACTATCTCTGTTTGGAAACAGGTTTTCAAAACCTGTTTGAAATCAAATTTCTTCTCCTTTGATTTTTGTTAAGCTTTAGAATTTAAACAAAAATTGTTCGTTTAAAACATGATTTAAGTTTTAGAAATAAATTTCAATAGATTAAATCAATGATTATCTGGGAAATTTCACATGCACAGGCAACTTCAATCTAAGTAAAAATTCAATCATCATGTTATCGTATTCCAATAATACCATCGTAATCATTATCGTAAATGTTGATTTTTAAAACTTTAATCAGAATTGTTAGTCATGTATTTATGGAAGATCACGTGATGAACGGAATTTCATTTTGTATGAAATTCTGGTGATCGAGGGATTTGTTGATCTCGAGGTTGAAGTCGTAGCTGGCTGGTAGGTGGAAGATCATCGGAAAATTGTTAGAGTATTTTTTTAATTCATCATGGAGGAGAAATGGAGCCGATCTAGGGTTTAATTTCCTACTCTGGTTGGGGTCAGAAATCACCTTGCTGTGTTGTCGTCATTGGGTCGGGGCTATTCGCACCAATGGTGATCGAAAGCTTGAAGACTGGCGGTGCTTTGACCAGAAGCACGAGACCTTCGATGGTCGGAGGTAGGAGTACGAGGCAGTTGATGGTGGCCCGGTTTTTTTCAAATCTGGTGTAACGACCCGGAATTTTCGAACCTGAAAATTCCAGATAGTTATGAAAAAGAAGAAAGAGATAGAAGAGGAAGAACAGAAATGTGACGACCGCCCATGACTCCCGCACCAAAACAAGGAAATAGTGCGCGGAAATGCGTGCCAGGCAGTCATGGACGATAATCAGGGTAAAATAAAATAGCAAACCCTATCGTACAACTCACAGCGCATGGATAAAATACAATAGAGAAATGTATATAGTGAAGCTCCATAACAGAAAATCATCATATAAGCATCATAGTAGATTTATACAAACATATGAATCATCCATACGTCAAGGCCTTACGACAAAACACTCAAATACAGCAGCGGAAAAACCCAGTACATAATATGAAATAATATGCAAAAGCCTCCTGCTCGTCTTCGTCATCATCAGCGTAGATTTCCAAGAACAGCACCTGTCACCTGCTACCTAGTCTTCCCATCCCAACATGGATGAACAGCCCAAGGTAATAAGAGGAGACATAAAACCTTGAGTCAGACAAAGTCTTAGTGAGCAGTAAATTAACTATCAAACATACCAAAAGAGCATAAGGGATAAAAGGAATAGGAACCAAACCATCCCACTCCACCTCTTTCTACAGTGATAGCACCCAGACACATACTAAGGAGAAGCAAACATAACATAGCAGACAATTATGGTAAAGCAATAATCACTCGAGTCAAGGGCGGTATTTTCCAAATACAAACCCCCAAGGCCTAAACCAAGATCAGATAAGCACCCAGAAAATACCGCTCTTGAGACCGAATGATGATACAACCAAACATCCATGACTCTGGCTATCAATGTTATCCTTGCCTTGATTTCACCGTTAATTGAATGACCACCTGTCAAGGGCTAATGGTAACCCCGGTTTTAGACATAACTCCGCACGTCATCGTGACCCGTGCCTAAGCCGAACGCATCAGCCCAGAGTACTAGCACGTCATCGTGACCCGTGCTTGGAACGTCATCGTGACCCGTTCCAACGTACCCATGCTTTGAGTATGCTAGAACCTTCAACAACGATGAGATCTTAGCCTCCTAGTCATCCTCCTCGACGACTATTTCCATAAAAGCTTAAGTGCCTCTCAAGCTAACCATTATCCACACCCACACGGACCGCATCACCGAGTTATCAACATATCTTCGCACGTCGTCATGACCCGTGCTTGGAACGTCATCATGACCCGTCCCATCTCAACATATGCCTTGCCTCATCACATCATAGCAAAGTCCCATCTCAATATCGTGCTTTGCCTTCTCGCATTATAGCAAGGTCCTGCATCCTCGAATCCATCCATATGAGCTTCCACATCCGCTTCATATTCCACAGGCAGCTTTCAACATTCAAGAGCCTTTCCACTTGGCTTTTGAATCACCATCAACCATACTTGTCCAAGTCAAGTAATCGATCAACTAATCAATCAAATCAAACATCAATCCAAGCAATCAATCATTCAACAAGATCTACATAGACAATCAAGTAATCAAACATGATCTAAATAGGCATTTATAATTACAATGGAAATTTCGTAAATAAATGTGCATAGATCTAACAAATATAAATCATGGGTTTTATCTCTACAACTAGATGAATGAACTTGCAAAGGTAAACATATTCTTAAGTAATGGATCTACACTTGGATCTAAGGAAAAATGCATAAAATCACTATCTACAACACTCCAACAAACCACCAATCCAATACACTTCTTTGGGTCTGCGTGAGAGATAACTACCACTCACCAAATCACCTAAACACCTCAAAAACAAAACACTTCAGATCTGGACAGCGAAGAACAAGGCTTGATCCGTCGAAATCCCGCTTGAAACGATGAAATCTAGCTTTGACGGATGAAGATCTTCAACTTTGGCTCTTCAATCTTCAACTTTGATCCTCAATCTTGGATGGATGTTAGAATTAGATTGGAATGGAGAAAAGGAGATGAAGAAATGTTGTAGTCGAGTTCCCAAAATGGCAGCACTTCGTCGCTTCAAAATCCGGTGCTAAAAAGTGAGCCAAACCCCTCTATTTATAGGTTGAATACCCCTTAGGTCGCCCAGACTTAGGTCGTTGCCGACCTAAAAACCTCGACCTAACATAGGTCGCTGCCGACCTATACACTCCAACGACCTAACGGTCTAACCAACCCAGAAACATACGAGCTAACAAACATGGCCGGCCTATCTCTATGCCGACCTAACTAAATGCCGAGTCAACGACCTAACTCCCCAGGCCTTCACGCGACCTAACAAGATACGACCTAAAACTATGCCGCCTTCAACGACCTATCTGCTTCACAACCTAACACTCCTATGGCCTAGTGACCTATTAACATTGCGACTTAACGACCTAACCTGGTCACGACCTAACTAGGTTAAGTACTCATGCGACCTATTACTTACACGATCTATCATCCATGCGACCTATCTAACATTACTAGCCTCCTTAGGTCGCTAACTATCACTAGGTCACTCATCTCTATAGGTCGCTCCACTTGTCCTAAACACATTCCTTAGGTTACTCACGACCTAAACACTCATGCGACCTAACTTTCCTTGTGACCTAAGACCCTGCCGACCTAAACTCAAATCGACCCAGCACCCTTAGGTCACTTACGACCTATCCTAACACGAAAATCACTAGGTCTCTCATTACTACCATCATCCTAGCTGCTAGGTCGTCCACGACCTAACTTCCTTAGGTCGTTAGAACCTCTTAGCCATTAACTCTTAGGTCGTCTCTTCCTATAGGTCGCATACTAACCTTAACTCGGTCAATTCCTTAGGTCGCTCCTCCGACCCAAACCACAACACGAGCTAACACAGGTTGACTCAAACAACACTAACGACCTACTGTCAACTATCTTACGATTTATCGACACGTAAAATACAGGTCGTTACATTCTCTCCCCCTGAGGAATTTCGCCCCCGAAATTCCAAGCAAACAACAGCAATCAAAGATATTCCGCATGCCTACCATCCATAGCAATCAACAAATCATGCATCCAATTCTAACCTAGCATGCAGAATTCTAAGATAGGAATCAAGTTACAAATTCATGAGATGTCACGACACCTTAGGGCCATACCTCGAAGAGTTCGGGATGAGCTGCCTTCATCCTCTCTTCCTCCTCCCACGTACAGTCGTTAACATCATCACTCCATTGTATCTTGAGCAACGTAATCGTCTTCCTCCCAAGCTGTTTCGTGTCGGTTTCAACAACGCGAAGCGGCTTACGAGGTCTCAAAAAACTGGATCAACCTCCAAGTCTTCACAGCTATCAGCAGAAACCACCGTACTTGGGTCATGCACATACTTCCGTAGATAAGATACATGAAAAACATTGTGCACACCCGCCATCTTTTCCGGTAACTCCAATCTATAAGCGAGCTTCCCAATTCGCTCGACAATCGGGAATGGTCCAATAAATCTCGGAGTCAATTTCCCTTTCTTCCTGAATCTAATAACATTCTTCAGTGGAGAAATCTTCACAAAAACCATATCACCCATGTCGAATTCCAAATCCTTACGTCGGTTATCGGCATAACTTTTCTGACGATCTTGGGCTGCCTTCATTCGCTGTCGAATGATCCCTATACAATCCGAAGTCTGTCGAATCATCTCTGGCCCAAGTATCAACTTTTCTCCAGTTTCCAACCAACATGTCGGAGAGTTACATGGTCTTCCATATAATGCCTCATATGGTGCCATACCAATACTCGACTGATAACTGTTATTATAAGCAAATTCCACCAAATGAAGGTGATCTTCCCATGATCCTTCGAAGTCCAAAACACATGCCCTCAAGAAATCTTCCAAAACTCGGTTGACTCTCTCAGTCTGACCATCTGTTTGAGGGTGATAAGCTGTACTCAAACACAACTCAGTTCCCAAAACTTCCTGGAAGCTCTTCCAAAATCCACTAGTGAACAATGGGTCTCGATCGCTCACTATACTCTTCGAAACACCATGGAATCGAACTATCCACTTAACATAAAGCTCAGCCAACTTCGATGCAGTCCTAGTCGATCGAACAGGAATGAATCTTGTACTCTTAGTCAAACGATCTACAATGACCCAAATCCCTTCATTCCCTGCCCTGGTTCTAGGTAGACCATCGATAAAATCCATCGACACTTGCTCTCATTTCCATGTAGGAACCTCTAATGGCTGAAGTAATCCACTGGGCTTCATCTGCTCAGCTTTCACCAACTGGCAGTTCATACACTTGGAAATAAAATTTCCAACATCCTTCTTCATACCTTCCCAGTAATAGGTTCTCTTCATATCCCGATACATCTTATTTCCACCTAGATGAATTGTCAACTTCGAGTGATGACTTTCCCTCAGAACTTCATCTCTCAATCCATCTACATCGGGAACAACCAATCGTCCTTGCTTCCGAAGCCAACCCTCTCGATCGACCTCGAATCCTTTATCCTTCTCTGGGTCCAATCCAGATTCCAAATCACGGATAATCTTGACAAGCTTATCGTCTCTCTTTTGGCCCTCGCCAATTCTTTCCACAAGAGTAGGCCTTATTGATAAGTTTGCCAACATCTCAAGTTCCAATTCACATCTGGGCCTGAAATCAAATCCAGCCAAATACTCAAGACTCTTCCATTCCGAAAACATGGCTCCCAATCCTGCATGTCTTCGACTTAACGCATCTGCCACTGCGTTGCCTTTTCCCGGAGTATAGGCTATACCAAAATCATACGATGCCAAAAACTCTAGCCACCGTTGCTGTCGAAGATTCAAATCCTTTTGGGAGAACAGATACTTCAACGACTTATGATCTGTAAACAACTCGAATCTAACTCCCAATAGATAATGTCTCCACATCTTCAAAGCAAACACAATCGCCGCTAACTCCAAATCATGAGTCGGATAATTCCTTTCATGCGGCTTCAGTTGTCGACTAGCATATGCAACAACTTTATCCTTCTGCATGAGCACTGCTCCAAGTCTAGTACCACATGCATCGGTGTAAACCACCATCTCATCATTCCCACTTGGAATAGTCAAAACAGGAGCACTCGTCGGTCGCTCTTTCAGGATTACGAAAGCTTGCTCACACTTATCATTCCAGCTGAACACTTGGTTCTTTTTCGTCATTCCTGTTAACGGTGCAGCTATCTTGGAAAAGTCTTTGATAAACCGACGATAATATCCTGTTAATCCAAGAAAACTTCTCACATCAGATGCATTCTTAGGTCTAACCCAATCCTGGATTGCTGCCACCTTAGCGGGATCAACCGCTATTCCATTTCCAGAGACAACATGGCCTAAGAACCTCACTTCACTCTTCCAAAAGTGACAGTTCGAAAACTTAGCCTTCAGCTAATGTTTCCGCAAGATTTCCAAAACAACCTTCAAGTGCGTCTTGTGCTCCTCTTCAGTTTTGGAATAAATCAGAATATCATCCACGAACACAAGCATGAACTTATTCAACTGATCTCTGAACACTCTATTCATAAGATCCACAAAATATGCTGGTGCGTTGGTCAATCCAAACGGCATTACCAGCCACTCATAAAACCCGGATGGTGTCCTGAAAGCAGTCTTCGGCACACTATCCTTAGCCACTCTCAACTGGTGAAATCCCGTTGCCAAATCCATCTGAGAAAAACACCTTAGCCTCGTGAAGATGATCAAACAAGTCATCTATTCTCGGCAACGGATACTTGTTCTTCTTAGTCACCTTATTCAGCTCATGATAATCCACACACAACCTCAACAATCCATCCGCTTTGGTTGCGAACACAACTGGCGCACCCCATTCGGACACACTTCTCCGAATGAATCCTTTCTGCAAAAGGTCATCAACTTGCACCTTCAACTCTAGCTGCTCCCTAGGCGCCATCCGCCTAAGAGGCATCACAACAGGTCTGGCTCCCTCAACTAGATCGATACGAAACTCGATCTCCCTATGCGACGGTAATCCTTTGACTTCGTCAAAGACATCCTCAAATCCATTCACAACAGGCACCGATGACAGTCCATCCCGTGGAACAACCAGCGAATACATGAAGCTCATGAAGACGCCTTCTTCATGGTTACATCATATCACAACCTTTCGCCCTTCCACATTCCCGACTGTCACCTCCAGCCTCTCACAATCAATCCTTGCCACATACTTCCTAAGCCAGTCCATACCCAAAATAATTCCGAACCCCGCAAAGTTCAGAACAAAGCAATCACAAACAAACGAGCAATCATGACTCGACACAACCAGACCATAGCATATCATACACAAACATGACGAACCCCCAACTAGATTAGTCACAACCAATGGCCTATCAACAATATCCGGTTCCAAACCTAACCGGCCTACCAAATCATCACAAACAAAAGAATGTGACGCTCCAGTATCAAACAACACTCTAACTGGAACACCACAAATGGAAAGGGTACCTTGAACCACCACACTCTTCCCCTTCTCTTCAGCAGTAGGAGCTTTTGAAGATGACGGCACAGCTCCCAAAGCATAAGCTTGCACAACCTGCCTATCTTTCCTCGGTTCTGGACAGTCCTTCTTGATATGTCCCAGCATATCACAGTTGTGGCACTTCAACTGCACCTTTGGGTTCTTGCAATCCCTTGAGAAATGGCCCTTCTGTCGGCAGTTGTAGCAAGTCACTTCACCCTTTGGCTTCTTCTGGCCCTCCTTACCCTTCTGTTGCTGCTGCTTCCTCTTCTTATTTCCACCATGCTGTGGTTTGGATCCTTCCTTGGTTACAGCAACAACAGAACTTTCCCTAGGAAACAAACTCTCATGCCTAAGAGCTTTCTCCACAAGCTTCTCAAACGGATCGTCCAAATGATCCACCAACTGCTTCCCGAGATAAGCGTCCAAGCCCGTCACAAACTTCTCGTTCTTCTGGTAGGGAGAATCAATATACGATATGGCATACTTGGACAAAGCCTCAAACTCAGAAACATACTCCAGAACCGATCTCCCACCTTGCTTGAGCTCCACAAACCTCTTAAACAAAACAGATTTCTGGGCCGTAGAGATGAACTTAGCTTTAAACCTAACTTGGAATTGCTCCCAAGTAATCTCCTCCTCTGGAGTATCGATGGTGATAGAATTCCACCAATCAACAGCTCTTCCCTGAAGCTGTCTCGATGCAAGCTTCCTCTTAGTTGCATCCTCAATCCCTAAATCACCAAAAATCCTTCGACAAGCATCAATCCATCTCTGCACTTCAATGGTCGACTCTGTCCCCAAGAAAGCTTTTCCTCCAAGAGAAGTATAATCCTTGCAAAGCTTAGCAAAATCCACCGGTCTTGGAGCTTGAACTTGAAATCCCACATCCACTGATGATCCTGAAGTTGGTACCCTTCTCATGATCGAAGTCATCATAGCTTCGAACATCGCAGCATAATCCACAGCTTCCCTAGCAGCACGGCTTTCCCTCGCAGCTTGTCTCTCGCTTCGACTCATTCTTAATATCTGTAAAAAGAATGATTAGAACACCTTAAGAAACAACTGCATAAGGAGTTCAAATCCATCTAAACTACTATATTATATATAGTAATCATCCATCAAAATACAATTACGTCTCTCATACGTAGTTACGTCAGCGAGCGTTGGCTAAAATCGATTAACCAAAGCTCTGATACCAAATGTGACGACCGTCCATGACACCCGCACCAAAACAAGGAAATAGTGCGCGAAAATGCGTGCCAGGCAGTCATGGACGATAATCAGGGTAAAATAAAACAGCAAACCCTATCGTACAACTCACATCGCATGGATAAAATACAATAGAGAAATATATATAGTGAAGCTCCATAACAGAAAATCATCATATAAGCATCATAGTAGATTTATACAAACATATGAATCATCCATACATCAAGGCCTCACTACAAAACACTCAAATACAGCAGCGGAAAAACCCAGTACATAATATGAAATAATATGCAAAAGCCTCCTGCTCGTCTTCGTCATCATCAGTGTAGATTTCCAAGAACAGCACCTGTCACCTGCTACCTAGTCTGCCCATCCCAACATGGATGAACAGCCCAAGGTAATAAGAGGAGACATAAAACCTTGAGTCAGACAAAGTCTTAGTGAGCAGTAAATTAACTATCAAACATACCAAAAGAGCATAAGGGATAAAAGGAATAGGAACCAAACCATCCCACTCCACCTCTTTCTACAGTGATAGCACCCAGACACATACTAAGGAGAAGCAAACATAACATAGCAAACAATTATGGTAAAGCAATAATCACTCGAGTCAAGGGCGGTGTTTTCCATATACAAACCCCCAAGGCCTAAACCAAGATCCGATAAGCACCCAGAAAATACCGCTCTAGAGACCGAATGATGATACAACCAAACATCCATGACTCCGGCTATCACTGTTATCCTTGCCTTGATTTCACCGTTAATTGAATGACCACCTGTCAAGGGCTAATGGTAACCCCGGTTTTAGACATAACTCTGCACGTCATCGTGACCCGTGCCTAAGCCGAACGCATCAGCCCAGAGTACTAGCACGTCATCGTGACCCGTTCTTGGAACGTCATCGTGACCCGTTCCAACGTACCCTTTCTTTGAGTATGCTAGAACCTTCAACAACGATGAGATCTTAGCCTCCTAGTCATCCTCCTCGACGACTATTTCCATACTAGCTTAAGCTCCTCTCAAGCTAACCATTATCCACACCCACTCGGACCGCATAACCGAGTTATCAACATATCTTCGCACGTCGTCATGACCCGTGCTTGGAACGTCATCATGACCCGTCCCATCTCAACATATGCCTTGCCTCATCACATCATAGCAAAGTCCCATATCAATATCATGCTTTGCCTTCTCGCATTATAGCAAGGTCCCGCATCCTCGAATCCATCCATATGAGCTTCCACATCCGCTTCATATTCCACAGGCAGCTTTCAACATTCAAGAGCCTTTCCACTTGGCTTTTGAATCACCATCAACCATACTTGTCCAAGTCAAGTAATCGATCAACTAATCAATCGAATCAAACATCAATCCAAGCAATCAATCATTCAACAAGATCTACATAGACAATCAAGTAATCAAACATGATCTAAATAGGCATTTATAATTACAATGGAAATTTCGTAAATAAATGTGCATAGATCTAACAAATATAAATCATGGGTTTTATCTCTACAACTAGATGAATGAACTTGCAAAGGTAAACATCTTCTTAAGTAATGGATCTACACTTGGATCTAAGGAAAGATGCATAAAATCACTATCTACAACACTCCAACAAACCACCAAGCCAATACACTCCTTTGGGTCCGCATGAGAGATAACTACCACTCACCAAATCACCTAAACACCTTAAAAACTAAACACTTCAGATCTGGACAGCGAAGATCAAGGCTTGATCCGTCGAAATCCCGCTTGAAACGATGAAATCTAGCTTTGACGGATGAAGATCTTCAACTTTGGCTCTTCAATCTTCAACTTTGATCCTCAATCTTGGATGGATGTTAGAATTAGATTGGAATGGAGAAAAGGAGATGAAGAAATGTTGTAGTCGAGTTCCCAAAATGGCAGCACTTCGTCGCTTCAAAATCCGGTGCTAAAAAGTGAGCCAAACCCCTCTATTTATAGGCTGAATACCCCTTAGGTCGCCCAGACTTAGGTCGTTGCCGACCTAAAAACCCCGACCTAACATAGGTCGCTGCCGACCTATACACTCCAACGACCTAACGGCCTAACCAACCCAGAAACATACGAGCTAACAAACACGGCCTACCTATCTCTATGCCGACCTAACTAAATGCCGAGTCAACGACCTAACTCCCCAGGCCTTCACGCGACCTAACAACATACGACCTAAAACTATGCCGCCTTCAACGACCTATCTGCTTCACAACCTAACACTCCTGTGGCCTAGCGACCTATTAGCATTGCGACTTAACGACCTAACCTGGTCACGACCTAACTAGGTTAAGTACTCATGCGACCTATCACTTACACGATCTATCATCCATGCGACCTATCTAACATTACTAGCCTCCTTAGGTCGCTAACTATCACTAGGTCACTCATCTCTATAGGTCGCTCCACTTGTCCTAAACACATTCCTTAGGTTACTCACGACCTAAACACTCATGCGACCTAACTTTCCTTGCGACCTAAGACCCTGCCGACCTAAACTCAAATCGACCCAGCACCCTTAGGTCGCTTACGACCTATCCTAACACGAAAATCACTAGGTCGCTCATTACTACCATCATCCTAGCTGTTAGGTCGTCCACGACCTAACTTCCTTAGGTCGTTAGAACCTCTTAGCCACTAACTCTTAGGTCGTCTCTTCCTATAGGTCGCATACTAACCTTAACTCGGTCAATTCCTTAGGTCGCTCCTCCGACCCAAACCACAACACGAGCTAACACAGGTTGACTCAAACAACACTAACGACCTACTGTCAACTATCTTACGATTTATCGACACGTAAAATACGGGTCGTTACAAGAAACATCAACCACTCACATTCGCAGCGGATAAAATGTAATAATAAATAATAACAGTTTACAAAAGAATACTATATCTGTCGTTTACATTTAATATACATCAGAGTTTCACATATATACAGACACTGAATATATATAATTATCATGTCTCAGATTAACAATAATATAAATACAGCGGAAATACTCTATACGCTATCGCCATCCAGCTCGCCTCTTGAGCTCCAGAACGTACCTACCTGAAAATCTGTAATACTCGGTCTGACCCGAGCACTACACCAAAGTAACACTCGTGTCAGGCTAGAAACCAGCGTGAGTAAACTCAACTAACATGGAATACCAAAGCAATCAACTTATATAAACCCGGGGTAATATATATCAGTATAAAAAATTCGCAATTTGCTATAGACAACACTTATTCCACACATCAATTTCTAAGTACCAAACTTAGATAAAATAATCTAATTTACTTAAATCAATTCATTTCAGCCTATTGATTTCACAAATCAATTTATTAAAAATTCGAAGTGGTTTCGGGTATTTTCCTAATACCCGACCCATGTCTCTTCGGAACTCATGTTAACCTAACCCAAGTTATTTAAATGGAATACACAACATATCATGTCAAAGATATCGACTCATTTCAAAACGTCCAATACCATTAAATCATTCATAAGCAAACCTTCATCACATACAATTCAATCCAATTAATTCTAATTGAATTTCAAACCTCAATCACTTAGGTTCCTTCATTTGACATTAATTAATCCCAAATAAATTAAGTAGTCAACCCATCATTATTCATCTTAGTTAATCACCCTGGATTAATTATCTTTCAATTTCATTCAAGTAATTATCTTTCATTAGCTTCTCGTTATTAATTATCCTTAATCCCAATCAATAAGTAATCCTAATTACTTCATAAATTAATTGATAATATCAATTACATTAATCCTTGATTACTTAAATCAATTAACTTCTCATAAGTCGCTTATTATTGATTCAATTCATCTTAATTAATCGATCTTTAATTACATCGTTAATTATAAAAATTAATAATTTCCAATTATAATTTAATTTATATAATGTAAATTAATTACTAAAATTCAACCACAATATTAATCATTCTCGATTAATCTCATCCTATATTTAACTATCTTTTTATTTACTTCATTAAAAAATTAATTACTTCTCAATTAATTATATTAATTAATATCTTGATTAATTCTGCAAGTAATTATATTTTTATTTATTATTTCAAGTGATTACTCATTGAACTGCCCAACGATTATTCTAATATAATTAAACTTCATTAATTTACTTAATCCTTAATTAATTAATTCAAACTCTCAATTACTAATTTAATTAACCCGAATCATTAATTAATTGAATTAATTATCCATTTTAATTTACCCTGCTAATTTGATGAATCACAAATCATCAAGTCCTTGTCAACCTTAAAATGAAAATATTTCCTTATTTATAACCTAAGTTTAAAAACAAGTTAAAACCCAAATACTTCGAGTCAAACCACATTTAACTTGAGAACCAACCAAAACCAAAGTCACACCATCATTAGTGCACGTCCAATCAATTTAATCAATCAACCAATTATTTAAATTTTACCATTCAAATTTAAATAATAAACCAACGGAGCGAGATTTACTCACCTTTGCCCCTTAAATTTGCAAATCCACTTCATTCCCGACTATTTTCTTCACGATATATGGACCTTGTTTAACATTATATAATTTATTAATATTTGAAGCAAGCGAACGGTAAATTTCCATTTATTAATTAAATTAATAATTAAATTTTAAACTAGAAATTTTCCACTTGAAACTACTTATACATTTATAAAAATAATTTATAGGTTTCAAAATCTAAATTTTATAAATCCACTCATATTCGAAAATCGTATTCTTAAATATATATATATATATAAATTGCCTTTACATATACTTTACTGCAAACGGATTTATAAAATTTGTTTTCTTCTGACTAAATGCAGAGATGAATAAAATTATCAAGTTATACCTCACTGCCTCCTCCAGCTACCAAGCACGACACCCTACTGCTTAACGCGACCCTCATCTCTCAACAATTCGAACGGCATCATCCCTGGCCTCACCGTCGAACACCATCGCCTAGCAACACTTTTGCAATCTGGTCGCGACCCCCTATCTGCCTTCCTTCGCCGTGCTCGTGCTCGAGCAGAACGAAGAGGCTGTCGCAGAAGGTTTCTTTGCTTCGATTGAACAGAAGGATGAGGACACGGAGACACGTCAGTGTTTAAAGCTCGGATCGCCTAATTTCAACAGGCAGGTCACCATTTCTTCGCTCAAAAGCATACGAAGAGGAGAGGAGTGGAAGAGGCTCAGTTTCTAAATTGAAGGGTGAGTTCGATTTATTTATTTTTGGAAAGACCCCATCTTTCGATCGGCGCCAGTTGAGGAAAACGAAAATGAAGAGGGTTTGCCATAAATTCAAATCCAAGCTTCCATTTTATTCTCTTTTTTTTAAGATGAAATTCGATTTCTGCTATTCGATTAGAGAAGGAGATGGGGATAAATATCAATCTGGGGAAGCTTCTTGAATAAGCGTTAATAAAAATATCTTTGACCATTTGACTTTAAATTATATTATATTATAAAGCCTTCAGAACGTCTCATTAATCGCCATTTAAAATTTTGAACTCCTCTTAAGAAATGCCGCTAAGCGATTATAAGGTTTTACCCACATTTCGAACGCAATGGATCATGTTTTGGAACCTAACACGATCATATGCGCGAGTTACGGAAGTAAACGATCAATTTTAAATTAAATCGATTAAACTAGTTCGAAGCATTTTGAGCCGCAAAGGTCAAATGACAACTCCGATTTCCACGAAAATTGAAATCCGATAATAATTAACTATTACAGATCCAATGGAACTGGTTTCGTCAAATTCCGAGAATGTGCCTTGGAAGGCTATTTTTAATTTCAATTTAAACGATATAATTTCAAAACTAAACGAATTACCTTTAAATTAAATTCCGGCCATTCTATTATCTTCAGTATCATCATTATAAATTTTATAAGCCTTCAAATTATTTTAACAGGCTTAAAATTGAAGAATTCAATAATTTACCCAATTCCATTTATTAAATCTAATAACTGAATTGCTATTAATAATAATATTTGAATTCAAGTTAAAAATTAACTTTTAAATATTTTAAAATCAACTAATTATTCAAATTTTAAATGGGTAGAAATTCCGGGTCGTCACATTCCTCTCCCCCTTAAAAAAATTTCGTCCCCGAAATTTCTAGTTGGGAATAATTGTTCAAAACTGCTTGGCTTTTTCCAAAACTCACAATTCAACATCCTGTCAACTATCTTCTATTAAAGACCCACTATCACCTTAACCAACTTCCCAAAACGTTCTATAGTTTCCAACGATATTAATTTACTCTGCTTATTCAAGTTTAAATTTAAAATCAAATTTTGAATTATCAGAATTTTCTCAAAATTTTTCTAACTCTCTAAATTTCCAAAAATTTTTGCCAACGTCTCCTTTGCGCGGCTAGCTCGGTACAACTACAAAAGGCCTCTACGGGCTCCCAAATTCCAAAAAGAAAACAAAAGCCAGGTGGCTACATCAAAAACTCAATCCAATTTCATACAGCAATCAAAATACATACCTTTTAGTCAGGCAATTCAAATTTATCCTTTGGAACCAAATCCAATTTCTTTTCCCCTTAATACCTGCATACCTTACTTAGCAACAATATTCAATCGTAACCTTTCAAACCATTGCATATATTCCCTTACATAAGTTTCATGCCCGCTTCTATTCAGATTACCTTTTCCCATTTCCATATGGATTTAGTTTGTTTTCGATTTTTAATATTGAATTTTATCTTTCATTTATAACTGATTCATATTAGTTTCATTACTAGTTTACTTTAATTTCCAATTTGTAATCATTTTGTCGCTAACGAAAATTTTCTAAAAAAATTGCAAAAATTTTCTAGTTCCCAAAATTTTCAGAAAATTTTGACGAAGTATCCTTTGTACGGAGGATCTTTTGCAATTTGACAATAGATATAAATATATATACATCGACCCACATGGTCGGAAAAGCAAAAACGGTTCATATTTCCTATTTTTATTTGGTAGGCATACCTTATTTAGCATTTTAAGCAAGCGGCTTATTCATTTTAGCAAACAGCGCAACCAAATCTAGCCAAACGGACCTGTACTTACTCAATTTCAATATGTAAGTGCCATATATATAAATTCTATTAGCATTTCACTTACTTTTAATGGCTAAACACAAGCATTTCAAAAGCAACAAACACCAAATGCTTACCATAAGCGATTTATATAATTTAAAGCTAATCTAATTGCTTCCAACCAAATTCATATGCCATTTCATTCAATTTTAATGGTTTACAACGCAATTGCTTACATTTAATTCATTTTTAAGAAAAACAAACTCATATTCATATCAATTGATTCAAAAATCAATTATATTTGCTTCCACTAATTCGTAGAATTTAATTAAATCTCGTTTACGTTAAACAACAATCATTTCTACGCAATTTGGTAATATCCATGTGAATAAATAATTACTTATGTTTTATAACCAATTTGAATTGATTCCAACTTAATTTTATTTAATTCAATTCCATTTTAATTTATTCACAATCATTTTATTTAGCTCGACACATTCCATGCTTGTGTACTACTAACCATTCCCAAATTAATTTAAAACCAAGCTTTTATTTAATGGGTTTTTACCCTTATTCGAAGCCAAGCTTCCATAAATTTTAAACTTACATTAATTTACTTTAATTTATTCCAACATCATCTTAAGTTCACTTTCATTCAATTTGATTCTCATCGAATCAAATTCCACTTAATTCAGTTAGCCCATCTATTTCATTTTAATTTTAATTCACCTTCTCAATTTATCAAAATAATATCTAACACATACTTAACTCATTTTATATTTTTAATTCACTTTCTTAATTCATTTGTGAATTTATTTTATTTATACAAAGCCATTCTCAAATTATTTCTATTATAATTCACTTTCATTTAATTCGACAACACTTCCATTATATCTAATTTACTTGCAATTTACGTTTAATATTATTTATAACACACTTGAATTTTATTTTTAATTCAAACCATCACTATTTGGATCCAACTCTATTTATTTTATCTTTACAACATCTCCTCTTATTTAATTCATTATCGAATCCAAGTCAAATCCTATTCATAATTCGAATTCATTTCGAAACTCCCTTATTAACTTATAATCCATTTTATTTAACCGAGTTAAATTTTATTAACATACTTTATCGAATAATCATTTAGCTAATTAGCTTACCTCCAACTGTTACATCAATATTCAATTTTATTACTAAAATCCCTTTATTAATTTTTCTTGAGTTCAGTTTTACTTTATAATTCCAACACTTTTATTTTAAAATTTAGAAATGCCATTAAATTCATAGAATACAATTAAAATAGCTTTTATAAAAATAATTCTTATAACTCGATGTCTCAACCAGTCCATCCTTGTTCTCATAGAAATTTAGTCATACGTTGCTCAGGCGTAGGACTGAAAATCTACAAGTACATGGTAAACCCGTTTCAACATCCAGTGAAAATACTTGAAAAAATAATTTTATTCAAAATACAGAATACAGTTTTTGAAAATAGAGGAAATATCTTTGGTGGGAATGCTCTGAAAATCATCACCCCCATCCATGGTCACAGTTACATTCCAGGGTTACGTTGCCGTCGCAGCAACAGTCCATGTAAATGCAGGCTCTCCGCGGCCTCTCGATTACGCCGTGGAACCCACAACAGATCACAGTTACATTCCAGGGTTACGTTGCCGTCGTAGCAAAAGTCCATATAACTGTAGGCTCTCAGCGGCCTCTGATTTTCGCTGTCAAAATGAAACTTCTCCAATCCTACATAGGTCGCAGTCTACCGATGTAAAATCAAACATAGACTGCTGGCTCTCAGCGGCACACACGACTTTCGCTATGTGGTATACCATAGGTCGCAGTCTACCGATATAAAATCAAATGCAGATTGTTGGCTCTCAGCGGCACACGCGACTTCTGCTATGGTACACTACTCATAATCCTCAGGAACTAGTTTTTTCCGGACTCCTCATAGGATCAACTTTAGAACCCACCCTTGGGGCTCAAGGCAGCACCACCCTGTGGTGCTCCTAAGAAGTTCATTTCAAGGGAGCGCCTTTTTCCCCCGAGCCATCATCAAAACACTTTATACTATACACATATGGTATCTTTCAAATCATACACCGAGTATGATCTCATACAAAGCTCCTTTACACCAAATTGATTATCTCAAAATCGATAATTCTCAAAATATGCTTTCCAATTTCCATATATTGATTTTACTCAAAAATCAAAAGCCTTTCCAAATCCAAAGGTTCCCAAAACCCTTTCCAAAATCCTCATAAGATCCTTTATATATATACAGATATATATAATTTTTAAAACTTTGGATCACTGTAAACTCGTATAAAATTCCTTTTATACTTCAAACACTTCCAAAATCCTTTTTCTTCCAGCAACAAATTCACCAAGGGAAGATTTATCCTATATAACAAGATATATAACTTCATTTATTCAAAATCAAATATTCAAATTTGATTACTCTCTCCAATATCAATTTCCTTCTATTCACATTCACCTTAATTCCCATTTGGATTATCACTTCAATTCTTACCTCATTTAGGTATTTAATCAATAACAGTTTGAAATCTGACATGTTTATTTGTAGAAAATAGCTTGAAAATTTTAAAAATAGATAAGTAGTTGAAACTAATTATTAGTTTTCAAAATCACTGTAAAATAGTTATGTAATCGTAAAATAG
The DNA here is from genome assembly GCA_030765085.1 of Allium cepa. NCBI lineage: Eukaryota > Viridiplantae > Streptophyta > Magnoliopsida > Asparagales > Amaryllidaceae > Allium > Allium cepa. Next base: position 904,435,743 of record CM060938.1, on the reverse strand, counting down.
TTGGAAAATAGTTAATAATTATAGAAATCTTAAATAATTGCAAAATTGTTGTAAAATGGTAAATGATCCGTAACTTAGTTGAAAAATAGTAACTAGTTTAGAAAACAGTTGAAAAATGGTCAAACAGCTCCAAAAACATTTGTGAAACAAGTATAAAAAAATTTGGCTTTAAGAAAGAAAAGTTGTGTATATTTAATAGCTTGGAAAAATAAACTTATATCAAAATAATTTATATTGAAAATAGTCCAGAGTCAAAACTGTTCAATTCCCAATCTCCATTCTCATCAATTCAATTTAAACTTCTACTTCATTTAAATTGACCCAATTCCAATTTAAATAATCTTCAATTTCCATTAAAATTGATTTAATCCCAATTCAAGTGGAATTGATTCTCAACTTCAAATCAAATTCCATTTGATCTTTAATCTTGTACAATGTTAATTATAATTCCAATTTTACAACTTCTATTTATAATCTATTACATTCACATTTTGCTTTTAACTCGGCATTATACCTTTTATGTAGCCAATATATTTTATTTTTTCATAAACATTTTAATCAAGATTCCAGAGTTTAAACAATTTTCTAAAATTTCAATACCACCTTAGAATTCAACTATATCCAAAATTCTTTGGCAAATTCAATTATCCCTTTGAATTTCAAAACCAAACCTAGTTCACAAACAATTTCAATTTAAAACAATTTGCTAGCAATTTCTCTTCTAGAAACTCAAAAATGAACATCGACGATGCTGCAGTCATCACCGACGTTATTTCCCAGTGACCGAAAGAGTTCATTGCTTTTATCTCTTTAAAAACATTTCCAAATATTTTTAATTTCAAATCACCCAGATTTCAAATTCAACACCAAAAATAATTTTGAAATAATACTATTATTTCTCGAACACCTTTGGAAACCACTTTCAAATTCAAAGGAATTTTAAATTTTCCCAAAAATTCCAAATTCTCAATCCACCCAATTCATATTTAAACATTACTCTGGAATTTTCATCTTACCTTACTTTCAAATATTCTCTGGAATTCTATTTCAAATTATAATCTCATTTATTTATGAAGTTTATTTCAATTTATAAATTACATTTACAATCTACATTTCAAATTCCATTTTGTTATATATGTTTATTCTTCAACTTGGGTTATAAGTTTTAATTTGGTCGTATTTTATATTACTTCTTAACTTAATTCCAATAATCTAACAACCAATCACCTAAATATTTACTAGAAGGAAATATTGCTTTATATATTAAAATATACTTTTATATAAAATCATTTAAAATCTTTATAAGAAAATAACAATTACGCTCTCATATATATACACTCAATTCATTCTAGAGTACTTCGTACTCTAGTTAATGAGAAATCCCCAACAGAGCCAAGGTTCTCGCTTAACCTTCAGCTCTGATACCAACTGTAACGAACCGGAATTTTCGAACCCGAAAATTCTAGATAGTTATGAAAAAGAAGAAAGAGGTAGAAGAGGAAGAACAGAAACATCAACCACTCACATTCACGGCGGATAAAATATAATAATAAATAATAATAGTTTACAAAAGAAACTATATCTGTCGATTACATTTAATATACATCAGAGTTTCACATATATATAGACACTGAATATATACAATTATCATGTCGCGGATTAACAATAATATAAATACAGCGGAAATACTCTATACGCTATCGCCATCCAGCTCGCCTCTTGAACTCCAGAACGTACCTACTTGAAATTCTGTAATACTCGGTCTGACTCGAGCATTACACCAAAGTAACACCTGGGTCAGGCTGGAAACCAGCGTGAGTAAACGTAACTAACATGGAATACCAAAGCAATCAACTTATATAAACCCGGGGTAACATATAACAGTTTAACAAATTCGCAATTTGCTATAGACAACACTTATTCCACACATCAATTTCTAAGTACCAAACTTAGATAAAATAATCCAATTTACTTAAATCACTTCATTTCAGCCTATTGATTTCACAAATCAATTTATTAAAAATTCGAAGTGGTTTTGGGTATTTTCCTAATACCCGACCCTGGTCTCTTCGGAACTCATGTTAACCTTACCCAAGTTATTTAAATGGAATACACAACATGTCATGTCAAAGATATCAACTCATTTCAAAACGTCCAATACCATTAAATCATTCATAAGCAAAGCTTAATCACATACAATTCAATCCAATTAATTCTAATTGAATTTCAAACCTCAATCACTTAGGTTCCTTCATTTGACATTAATTAATTCCAAATAAATTAATTAGTCAACCCATCATTATTCATCTTAATTAATCACCCTGGATTAATTATCTTTCAATTTCATTCAAGTAATTATCTTTAATTAACTTCTCGTTATTAATTATCCTTAATCCCAATCAATAAGTAATCCTAATTACTTCATAAATTAATTGATAATATCAATTACATTAATCCTTGATTACTTATATCACTTAACTTCTCATAAGTCGCTTATTATTGATTCAATTCATTTTAATTAATCGATCTTTAATTACATCGTTAGTTATAAAAATTAATAATTCCAATTATAATTTAATTTATCTAATCTAAATTAATTGCTAAAATTCAACCACAATATTAATCATTCTCGATTAATCCCATCCTATAATTAACTATCTTTTTATTTACTTCATAAATAAATTAATTACTTCTCAATTAATTATCTTTATTAATCTCTTGATTAATTCCGCAAGTAATTATATTTTTATTTATTACTTCAAGATTACTCATTAAACTTCCCAATAATTATTCTAATTAAATTAAACTTCATTAATTTACTTAATCCTTAATTAATTAATTCAAACTCTCAATTAATAATTTAATTAACCCGAATCATTAATTAATTGTGTTAATTATCCATTTTAATTTACCCTGCTAATTTGATGAATCACAAATCATCAAGTCCTTATCAACCTTAAAATGAAAATATTTCCTTATTTATAACCTAAGTTTAAAAAGAAGTTAAAACCCAAATACTTCGACTCAAACCACATTTAACTCGAGAACCAACCAAAACCAAAGTCACACCATCATTAGTGCACATCCAATCAGTTTAATCACTCAACAAATTAATTAAATTTTACCATTCAAATTTAAATAATAAACCAATAGAGCGAGATTTACTCACCTCTGCCCCTTAAATTTGCAAATCCACTTCATTCTCTACTATTTTCTTCACGATATATGGACCTTGTATAACATTATATAATTTATTAATATTTGAAGCAAGCGAACAGTAAATTTCCATTTATTAATTAAATTAATGATTAAATTTTAAATTAGAAATTTTCCTCTTGAAACTACTTATACACTTATAAAAATAATTTATAGATTTCAAAATCTAACTTTTATAAATCCACTCATATTCCAAAATCGTATTCTTAAATATATATATATATATATATATATATATATATATATATAATTGCCTTTACATATACTTTACTGCAAACGGATTTATAAAATTTGTTTTCTTCTGACTAAATGCAGAGATGAATAAAATTATCAAGTTATACCTCACTGCCTCCTCCAGCTATCAAGCATGACACCCTACTACTTCACGCGACCCTCATCTCTCAACAATTCGAACGGCATCATCCTTGGCCACACCGTCGAACACCATCGCCTAGCAACACTTTTGCAATCTGGTCGCGACCCCCTATCTGCCTTCCTTTGCCGTGCTCGTGTTCGAGCAGAACAAAGAGGCTGTCGCAAAAGGTTTCTTTGCTTCGATTGAACAGAAGGATGAGGACACGGAGACACGTCAGTGTTTAAAGCTCGGATCGCCTAATTTCAACAGGCAGGTCACCATTTCTTCGCTCGTAAGCATACGAAGAGGAGAGGAGTGGAAGAGGCTCGGTTTCTAAATTGAAGGGTGAGTTCGATTTATTTATTTTGGGAAAGACCCCATCTTTCGATCGGCGCCAGTTGAGGAAAACGAAAATGAAGAGGGTTTGCCATAAATTCAAATCCAAGCTTCCATTTTATTCTCTTTTTTTTAAGATGAAATTCGATTTCTGCTATTCGATTAGAGAAGGAGACGGGGATAAATATCAATCTGGGGAAGCTTCTTGAATAAGCGTTAATAAAAATATCTTTGACCATTTGACTTTAAATTATATTATATTATAAAACCTTTAGAACGTCTCGTTAATCGCCATTTAAAATTTTGAACTCCTCTTAAGAAATGCCGCTAGGCGATTATAAGGTTTTACCCACATTTCGAACGCAATGGATCGTGTTTCGGAACCTAACACGATCATATGCGCGAGTTACGGAAGTAAACGATCAATTTCAAATTAAATCGATTAAACTAGTTCGAAGCGTTTTGAGCCGCCAAGGTCAAATGACAACTCCGATTTCCACGAAAATTGAAATCCGATAATAATTAACTATTACGGATCCAATGGAACTAGTTTCGTCAAATTCCGAGAATGTGCCTTGAAAGGCTATTTTTAATTTCAATTTAAATGATATAATTTCAAAACTAAACAAATTACCTTTAAATTAAATTCCAACCATTCTATTATCTTCAGTATCATCATTATAAATTTTATAAGCCTTCAAATTATTTTAACAGGCTTAAAATTGAAGAATTCAATAATTTACCCAATTCCATTTATTAAATCTAATAAATGAATTGCTATTAATAATAATATTTGAATTCAAGTTAAAAATTAACTTTTAAATATTTTAAAATAAACTAATTATTCAAATTTTAAATGGGTAGAAATTCCGGGTCGTCACATTCCTCTCCCCCTTAAAAAATTTTCGTCCCCGAAATTTCTAGTTGGGAATAATTGTTCAAAACTGCTTGGCTTTTTCCAAAACTCACAATTCAACATCCTATCAACTATCTTCTATTAAAGACCCATTATCACCTTAACCAACTTCCCAAAACGTTCTATAGTTTCCAACGATATTAATTTACTTTGCTTATTCGAGTTTAAATTTAAAATCAAATTTTGAATTATCAGAATTTTCTCAAAATTTTTCTAACTCTCTAAATTTACAAAAATTTTTGCCAGCGTCTCCTTTGCGCGGCTAGCTCGGTACAACTACAAAAGGCCTCTAAGGGCTCCCAAATTCCAAAAAGAAAACAAAAGCAAGGTGGCTACATCAAAAACTCAATCCAATTTCATACAGCAATCAAAATACATACCTTTTAGTCGGGCAATTCAAATTTATCCTTTGGAACCAAATCCAACTTCTTTTCCACTTAATACCTCCATACCTTACTTAGCAACAATATTCAATCATAACCTTTCAAACCATCGCATATATTCCCTTACATAAGTTTCATGCCCGCTTCTATTCAAATTACCTTTTCCCATTTCCATATGGATTCAGTTTGTTTTCAATTTTAATATTGAATTTTTGCAATCTGGTCGCGACCCCCCTATGTGCCTTCGTTCGCCGTGCTCATGTTCGAGCAGAACACAGAGGCTGTCGTGGAAGGTTTCTTCGCTTCGATTGAACAGAAGGATGAGGACACGGAGACGCGTCAGTGTTTAAAGCTCGAATCGCCTAATTTCAACAGGCAGGTCACCATTTCTTCGCTCGAAAGCATACGAAGAGGAGAGGAGTGAAAGAGGCTCGGTTTTTAAATTGAAGGGTGAGTTCGATTTATTTATTTTTGGAAAAACCCCATCTTTCGATCGGCACCAGTTGAGGAAAACTAAAATGAAGAGGGTTTGCCGTGAATTCGAATCCAAGCTTCCATTTTCTTCTCTCTTTTTTAATATGAAATTCGATTTCTGCTATTCGATTAAAGAAGGAGACGGGGATAAATATCAATCTGGGGAAGCTTCTTGAATAAGCGTTAATAAAAATATCTTTGACCATTTGACTTTAAATTATATTATATTATAAAACCTTCAGAACGTCTCGTTAATCGCCATTCAAAATTTTGAACTCCTCTTAAGAAATCCCGCTAGGCGATTACAAGGTTTTACCCGCATTCCGAACGCAATGGATCGTGTTTCGAAACCTATCTCGATCATATGTGCGAGTTACAGAAGTAAACGATCAATTTTAAATTAAATCGATTAAACTAGTTCAAAGCGTTTTGATCCGCCAAGGTCAAATGACAACTCCGATTGCCACGAAAACTGAAATTCGATAATAATTAACTATTACGAATCCAATGGAATTGGTTTCGTCAAATTCCAAGACTGTGTTTCGGAAGGCTATTTTTATATTCAATTTAAATGATATAATTTCAAAACTGAACAAATTACCTTTAAATTAAATTCCAACCATTCTATTATCTTCACTATCATCATTTTAAATTTTATAAGCCTTCAAATTATTTTAACAGGCTTAAAATTGAAGAATTCAATAATTTACCCAATTCCATTTATTAAATCTAATAACTGAATTGCTATTAATAATAATATTTGAATTCAAGTTAAAAATTAACTTTTACATATTTTAAAATCAACTAATTATTCAAATTTTAAATGGGTAGAAATTCTGGGTCGTCACATCTGGGTTGTGTAGTCAAATCGTAGATTCATCGTACATTCGTGATGCTGGATGTTTTGATGGGTCGAGTAGGTGATCGTCGACGGTCGATGGCCGTAGCATCGACCTGAGGTGATCGTAACCAATGTGCATGTGTACAATGAATCTGGTGGCGTCAGTAATGTTGAATTCTAGAAAAGGGATGAAATCTCGAAGCAATCTTCGAGAAACTAGGGTGATGTCTCGATTAAGATTTCAGGGATTTTGTCGGCATTCTGGGTTTAGCACTTTATCAAAATTTAAGATTTGAAAATAGAAGCATACGGTTGGTTTTGAAAAAAAAATCGCAGTAATTAGGCTATGGTCTCGGGTTTTTGGTAATTAGTTTCAGTTTTGACCAAAATAGAGATACAGGTTTAAAATTTAAATTTATCAAAAATTTAAATTCAATTTCAACCATTTCTTTGAAATATTAAGTGATGATTTAGTTAAGATAAATAAAGATTTAAGGTAAATGATGTTTACATTTAAAGGTGTTATGTAATTTACAACCTTTGTTTGACAATTTATTTTTAATATAACTTGATACTGTAATTACGAAGTGATTGTCGGATAACTAATTTGGGTAATTAATTGAGACGGTAATTAAAGGTTAATTAATGAGATGGGTTTGAGAATAATAAATTTATGTAATTAATTGAAGGCAAATTACTCAATGTAATTAAAGAATGATTAATCAAGATGAATAATTAAGGAATGATTAATATAATTAATTATTGTTGAATAAGCAAGATTTTTAAGTAATTAATTTAATTCGTTGGTAGTTAATTATATTAATTGGAATGGGTATGACTAATTTATCTTGCTTATGGATAATTGAATACCTTGGATTATTTGTTATCCTTGGTATGTGCTTGTGAGGCAATGTGATATGAATTTTTTTTGTAATATTATATGTTGGGTTGAACAGTGGTAATGTGGTATCTATGATAAATTGCTGTGTAAAAGTGACATCCAGTATTTGAAAATTAAGTTGTATTCACCTGAACCACTCAAGTTAATATGACATTGAATTCGAAGAGACCGGAGTCGGGTATTAGTAAATACCCGAAACCACTTCGATTCTTTATAGATTGATATGTGAAATCAATAAGCTGGAATGGAATGATTTGAGTGAATTGGACCATTTAATCTAAGTTTTGGTACTCAGAAATTGATGTGGGAAATAAGTGATGTCTATAACAAATTGTGAATTTGTAAATTGATATGAGTTACCCCAGGTTTTGTGTATGTTTTTTTATGCTGTTGTATTCCATGTTAGATGGGTTTACTGACGCTGGTTTCCAGCCTGGCACGGGTGTTACTTCGATGAAATGCTCGGGTCAGACCGAGTATTACAGATTTTCAGGAAAGGACGTTCTAGAGCTCAGGAGACGAGCTTGATGGCAGGGATGTATGGAGTGTTTCCACTTTGTTATATTATTATTCATCGGGGACAAGTTATATTTAACTGTCCAGTGATTGTATAAATGTTGTAACTCTAATGTATTAAAATATAAATTGACTGATATAGTTTTCCTTTGTAAATTGTTATTTTATGTGATATTATATTTTGATCCACTGCGAATGTGAGAATCTGTGTTTCATTCCTGTTTCTTCTTCTATCTCTTTTCTTTCTTTCCTAAATATATTGAATTTTAGGGTTCGGAAATTCTGGGTCGTTACATTTGGTATCAAAGCAGAAGGTTAAGCGAGAACCTTGGCTCTGGTGGGATTAATCATCAAGGATAGGGTCAATAGTACCCTAGCATGAGTTAGTGTGTGTGTGTGTGTGTGTGTGTGTGTGTGTGTGTGTGTGTGTGTGTGTGTGTGTGTATATGAGAGCGTACTTGTTATTTACTGATATAAAGATTTTAAATGATTTTATATAAGAATGTATTTAGATATATATATATATATATATATATATATATGTAAAGCAATATTTCTTACTAATAAATGTTAAGGTAATTAGGTGTTAAATTATTGGAATTAAATTAAGGAGTAAAAGAAATACAACCAAATTGAAATTAAATAAAGGTAAGTTTGAAATGGATTCAAACTGAAATTAAATCTTGAATTTTGGAAAAGTTTCAGAATAAGATAATAATGAATTAGTTTCTAGATATGATAATCTTGGTTATTATCATAAATGGTTGTTGTGATCAATAATAAGATGTGCAATAATGAGCAAGAAAAATGAAATGTTTTAGATAAGTATGATTTATGAATTGAAACTAAAGATGATCTAGATTGTGAAGTTTTAAATCTAAGCCAGAAAATTTGGAAATTGTTTCAAAGTGACAAATAAATAATAAATAATATTATTTGAAAGAAAGAGCTTGATTCAAACAAGAGTTTTTTGAAAATATTAAAGGAATTTGTTTGAATTAAAAACTAAAGGTGGTTTAAAATTTATGGATAACTTAGTGTGTAAAGGGAATATTATGTATATACGAGGAATATACATGATATCAAAAATAGTTTGAATAAACTCTAAATGTTGAGTTTTAAATTTGGAATGATATGTGATACTCAAGGTGATAAATTTTGAACTTATAAGATTATTAATGTGAAGTTTAAAATTTGTAATGGGAATTCAAATTGGGTAAGGCTGGCTGGGTTAAGTAAATTGAATTTAACTTGGGAAAGTTAAATAAGTTAACAAGCAACCAGAATTGGAAATTTCAAGATGAAATTGGGATTTAACTTGGAAAGTTAAAATGGTTAATCTGAATTGGGAGTTGAGTGATCTCAAAATGGGTTTGAGATCTGAAAATTGAAAATGGATGTTTTAATTTTTCTTTGGATAATATTATCCTATTGTTATTAATAATCTTTAAGCTGAAAATTGGATTTGTTTGAATGAATGAAGAAACGGGACGTGGTAATATATCCAATATTAAGATAAAATGAAATCATTTTGACTTAAGATTTGAATGTTTAAGATAAAACTTCAAAGGTTTGGTTACAAAATTGAAATTTGATGTTAAATTGAATTTCAAAGAATTAGTTGTTTAAAAAAAGGATTTGAATTATTATTGAACTTTGAAATAAGTTAAAATGGAATTTGGATTCAGAATTAAACGGTTTAAAGATATAAGTTGATTTTATTAAAAGGATTAAATCAACATTTAAAGATTTAACTCGAATTTATTTAATTCGAGATGATTTAAATTTGAAATTTGAATTAAATTAGTTCAAATTGGATTTGATTTGAATTAATTCGTATTATGATTGAAGATGAATAAGTTCAAATTCAAATGGGATTGGGATTAATTCAAGCAGAAATTGAAATGATTTGAAATTGAAGTGGATTCAATTGGAATGTAGTCCAAATTGATTTGAATAATTTGAAATTGTGATTAAAGTTGAATAAGTAAATTCGAATGGGATTTGATTTGAATTTAGAAAAGAAATTGAGGATTAATTCAACTTGAATTGGGGTTAAATCAATTTCAATTGAAATTGAAGTTGTTTAAATTGGAGTTGAGTCAATTTAAATGGGAGTGGAAATTACAATTGAATTGATTGGAAATGGAGATTGGGAATTGAATAGTTAGGCTCTGAACTATTTTTCCAAAGGAAATATTTTAATATAAACTGTTTTAAATCTATTTTCCTATCTATTTACTATACAACTTTCTTTTTAAAACCCAAACTATCTTATACTTGTTTTGCAACTACTTTTGGAACTATTTAACTATTTTACAACTGTTTTATAAATCAATTACTGTTTTTCAACTATTTTACAAATTAATTACTATTTTACAACTATTTTGCAATTATGTAAAATTTCTGAAGCTATTTAATTATTTTCCAACTATTTTACAATTACTTAACTATTTTACAGCTACTTTACAAACTATTAATTGTTTTTCAACTACTTATCTATTTTTAACTTTTCAAGCTATTTTCTAAATTTGAGCTGGATAGAGTTTAAACTGTTTATGATTAAATATCCATTTGAGATAAGAATTGAGGTGATAATCCAAATGGGATTGAAGCAATGGTGAATAAATGAATAAGAACCTAAGGGAATATGAATAGAAAAGGAGATTGATTTAGTTAATAATAAATGAAGATAAATACGTAGGATGTACGTATATTATTCTATTCAAATAGTGATTTGATCCAGATTTGAGCACAGAATTTTGAAATAGTATTTCGATTAGAGTTGGGATTTTTCACTCGATTTTCGACGGCGAACCTGGATATGGATTGTCGATTGGCTCTGGATATTCTCTATCATAGTTATGACTATGTAAGGTGAATGACGGTTTTTTATCAAGAAACCCGATCTGAGTTTGCACTAGGAAGTCGGGTGGACGATACTTGTTCGAAAGTGAAATTATGTGACCGAGAGAGCGATCAGATTGGTATAGCGTACGTATGATATGTGTACATCATACGGGTTTGAATAAAATTGATATTGGGAATTTGTGGATAAGAAATGTGAAAAGGTTTTTGAAATGAAAGGTATATTTTATAAAATATATGATGAAGTAAAGTGGAAATTAGAGATTTCTATAGCAAAAATTTACTTTATGGAAGTAAGTAATTTGGTAAGTGACTTTATAGAGTAATCAAATTTGAATGTTTGATTTGGAATAAACAAAGTTATATATCTTTGTTATGTAAGATAAATCTCCCCTTATTGAATTTATTGCCGGAAGGAAAGGATTTTTGAAAGTATTTGAAGTATAAAAAGGGAATTTGTACAAGTTTAAAATGATCCAAAGATTTTTCAAAGGTTATATGTGTGTGTGTCTATATATATATATATATATATATATATATATATATATATATATATATATATATATATATATAAGGATCTTGTGAGAATGATTTTGAAAAAGATTTTGGGAACCTTTGGATTTGGAAAGTCTTTTTGATTTTTGAGTAAAATCAATTTTGGAATTTGGAATGCCTAGTGTGAGAATTATTGATTTTGGGATAATTGATTTTGTGTAAAGGAGCTTTATATGAGATCATACTAGGTGTATGATTTGGAAGATACTATATGTGTATAGTATAAAGTGGTTTGGAAATGGCTCTGGAGAAAAAGGCGCTCCCTTTAAATGAACTTCTCAGGAGTACCGTAGGTTGGTACTGCCTTGCGCCTCTAAGAGGGAGGTTCTAAAGTTGATCCTATAAGGAGTCCGGACAAAACTAGTTCATGAGGATTTTGTGTAGTGTGTAGCGAAAGTCGAGGGTGCTGAGGCCTACAGAGGCATTTGGGTTATGCTGTGACGATAGTGTAACTCGATGTCACTGCGATCTACTGCAAACCATAGCGAAAGATGTGTGTGCTGCTGAGAGCCAATAGTCTGCCTTTGATTTTATATCAGTAGACTGCGATCTATGGTTACATAGCCAAAGTCGTGTGTGCTGCTGAGAGCCAACAGTCTGCATTTGATTTTACATCGGTAGACTGCGACCTATGTGAGAGTGGAGAAGTTTCATTTTCGGCAGCAAAAATCGAGGGTGCTGATGCCTACAGTTACATGGACTTTTGTTGTGATAGCAACGTAACCCTGGAATGTAACTGCGATCTGTTGTGGGTTCCATGGCGAAATCGAGGGGCGCGGAGTGCCTACAGTTACATGGACTTTTGCTGAGATGGCAACGTAAATCAGGATGTAACTGCGACCATGGGGGTGATGATTTCCAAAGCATTCTCACCAAGGCTATTTCCTCTATTTTCAAAAACTGTTTTCTATATTTTCAATAAAATTATTTTTCAAAGTATTTTCACTGGGTGTTGAATCGGGTTTACCAAGTACTTGTAGATTTTCAGTCCTACGCCTGATCAACGTATGACCGAATTTCTGTGAGAACAAGGATGGACTTGTCAAAACATCGAATTATAAAAGTATTTTTATAAAAACTATTTCAGTAATATTATATAGATTTTTAAAGAAATTTAAAAATGATCAAAGAAAATTTATCCGATTTTAAGCATTTTCATAAATTTCTTTCATTCCTTTTCGAGGATGAAAAGTTCTAAGGGGGGAGGAATGTGATGACCCGGATTTTTGACGTCTGATAATTGGGCAATTAACTGATTTTATTATTGAAATATTAATATTAACTAATCAAAAAAATGAATTTCTGATAATTAAAGATATATGAACATATATGTTGACTTGGAACTAAAATAAACATTAAATTAAAAACTATATTGAATATTTAAATTTTTTAAATCTTTGATAAATCCTATAGGAAAGAAAATAAACTTTTTGTATAGATAAACTTCACCATTTAAATTGAGACAAGATATCCATAAAAATTTAGATACGAGTTTTACGTTAGATGAGATATATATATATATATATATATATATATATAAGTGTATAAATATACAAATATAGGAAAGTTGCATGAATGTGAATAAATATTTAAAGTAAAGCAATGTGTATGAATGTAAATGCATGAACAAGAGGACAAATATAAGTAAGTAAAAATAATTGTATGTATGTTTCAAGAAAAAAAATGAATATATACAAGTAATGGATATGGAAAGATGTATAAGTACAAAAATATATAAAAAAAACAAATGGATATGCACATACATCAATTCACATAAAATGCATGTGAACAAAAGAGGGGACTAGCATTTAAGCATAGCATACAAATATCAGGTCATAACAAATCAAAATCAAGTCAAATATATGAGATAGCAAGTCAAAAACTTTTCAAAAAGAAAAGATCTCAGCTGTACAAAATCTGCAGCCACACCATGGCTTGCTTGATACATTTCCTGCTCTTCTATATAAATATAACTACTAATTCCTTCTGGTTCATACCACTTGAACATAATATAGAAAAATTCTTTCATTAATACGGAGCAAAGGAGGTCAGAGACTCAGGCGGAAGCATAACCAAGCTGCCATTAAGAATTTAAGAATCAAAGGATCTCTGTTGCATAATTTAAGGTGAGTAAACTTTTGAGATTTCTGAAGTTTAGTCTGTGGTTTGAATCATGCTTGAAATATAAATTATGAAGTATCTTTATGCATGCAAATATGTGTATATGTTTGTGTTAAAAATGTTTGTGAATGTCTTTTATCAGGCATACTATCTCAGTTTGGAAACAGGTTTTCAAAACCTGTTTGAAATCAAATTTCTTCTCCTCTGATTTTTGTTAAGCTTTAGAATTTAAACAAAAAAATTTCATATAAAACATGATTTATGTTTCTGAAATAAATTTCAATAGATTAAATCAATGATTATTTGGGAAATTTTAAATGTACAGGCAACTTCATTCTAAGTCAAAATTCAATCATTATGTTATCGTGTTCCAATAATACCACGAAAATCATTATCAGAAATGTTGATTTTTAAAACTTTAATCAGAATTGTTGGTCTTGTATTTATGGAAGAATCACGCGATGAACGTAATTTCATTTTGTACAAAATTCTGGTGATCGAGGGATTTGTTGATCTCGAGGTTGAAGTCGTAGCTGGCTGGTAGGTGGAGGACCATCGGAAAATTGTTCGAGGATTTTTTTTAATTCATCATGGAGGAGAAATGGAGCCGTTCTAGGGTTTAATTTACTAATCTAGTCGGGGTCATAAATCACCTTACTACGTTGTCGTCGTTGGGTCGGGGCTATTCGCACCAGTGACGATCGAAAGCTTGAAGATTGGCGGTGCTTTGACCAGAAGCACAAGACCTCCGATGGTCGAAGGTGGGGGTACGAGGCGGTTGATGGTGGATCAGTTTTGTTCAAATCTGGGTTGTGCAGTCAAATCGCAGATTCGTTGTCCATTCGTGATGCTGGATGTTTTGATGGGTTGAGTAGGTGATCGTCAACTGGTCGATGGCCGTAGCATCGACCAAAGGTGATCGTAACCAATGTGCATGTGCACAATGAATCTGGTGGTGTCAGTAATGTTGAATTTGGGAAGAGGGATGAAATCTTGAAGCAATCTTCGGGAAACTATGTTGATGTCTCGATTATGAGTTCAGGGATTTTGTGGGCATTCCGGGCTTAGCACTTTATCAAAATTTAAGATTTGAAAATAAAAGCATACGGTTGGTTTTGACGAAAAAACTCAAAGTAATTAGGCTATGGTCTCTGGTTTTTAGTAATGAGTTTCTGTTTTGACCAAAATAGAGATATAGGTTTAGAATTTAAATTTGGCGAAAATTTAAAATCAATTTCAACCATTTCTTTGAAATATTAAGTGATGATTTAGTTAAGATAAATAAAGTTTTAAGGTAAATGATGTTTACATTTAAAAGTGTTATGTAATTTACAAACTTTGTTTGACAATTTATTTTTAATATAACTTGATACTGTAATTACTAAGTAATTGTCGGATAATTAATTTGGGTAATTAATTAAGATGGTAATTAAAGGTTAATTAATGAGATGGGTTTGAGAATAATAAATTTGTGTAATTAATTGAAGGCAAATTACTCAATGTAATTACAGAATGATTAATCAAGATGAATAATTAAGGAATGATTAATATAATTAATTATTGTTGAATAAGCAAGATTTTTAAGTAATTAATTTAATTCATTGGTATTTAATAATGAATTAAATTAATTGGAATGGGTATGACTAATTTATCTTGCTTATGGATAATTGAATAGGTTGGATTATTTTTTATCCTTGGTATGTGCTTGTGAGGCAATGTGATATGAAATGTTTTTGTAATATGATATATTGGGTTGAACAGTGGAAATGTGGTATCTATGATAAATTGCTGTGTAAAAGTGACATCCAGTATTTGAAAATTAAGTTGTATTCACTTGAACAACTCGAGTTAAGATGATATTGAATTCAAAAAGACCGCAGTCGGGCATTAGTAAATACCCGAAACCACTTCGATTCTTTATAGATTGATATGTGAAATCAGTAAGCTGGAATGGAATGATTTAAGTGAATTAGACCATTTAATCTAAGTTTTGGTACTCAGAAATTGATGTGGGAAATAAGTGATATCTATAATAAATTGTGAATTTGTAAACTGATATGAGTAACCCCGGGTTTTATGTAAGTTTTCTTATGCTGTTGTATTCCGTGTTAGATGGTTTACTCACGCTGGTTTCCAGCCTAACCCGGGTGTTACTTTTATGTAATGCTCGGGTCAGACCGAGTATTACAGATTTTCAGGAAAGAACGTTCTGGATTTTAGGATACGAGCTTGATGGCATGGACGTATGGAGTGTTTCCGTTGTGTTATATTATTATTTATCTGGGATAAGTTATGTTTAACTGTCTAGTGATTGTATAAATGTTGTAACTCTGATGTATTAAAATGTAAATTGACTGATACAGTTTTCCTTTTTAAACTGTTATTTTATGTGATATTATATTTTGATCCACTGCGAATGTTGGAATCTGTGTTTCTTTCCCGTTTCTTCTTCTATCTCTTTTCTTTCTTTCCTAACTATTCAAAATTTTCGAGTTCGAAAATTCTGAGCGTTACAGTTAGACTTGGTAAATGTATTCTAAAATGTTTAGTTTTGTGTTAAAGATGTTGTTTAGCTCATGTATGTGATGATGGTATGAATTCGTATGTGTGAGCTTGTAAGTTTAGATATTTGATATGAAATTTATCACCTTTATATGCTATTAAGACTTGAGATCGCTTGGAAGGGAATCAAAACTTGTTTATTACTTTTCTATTTTCTAAAAGATTCAAAGAATAAAACTTTGTTTAGTTTTAAAATAAAAAATTTCCATAAGTTTCTTAAAAGAACTAAAGTTAAAAGTAAAGTTAGAAATGGAGTTTGGAGTAAGATCTAAACTAGATCTAACTTTAAAGAGTTGCATTCATAGCGATAGTCGCTATGAATGCAGTTCGGAAAAAGTTAGCAATTAGGTCCAAAAATGATTATTTTTGAAATGGTTTTGAAAATCTTTTTCAAAATATTAATTAAGTTCAAAAGTTAATTATTTTTGTAATTGAATATGAGTTTAATAATTAATTAATTATTTAATTAAAAATACTATTAGTTAATTATAATTAAGCTAAGTAATTAGTATTTAAGTAATGAATTAAGAAGTTAATGGTAATTGATTAATTAAGAAGGTTTCAATTAATGATTACTTGAGTTAAAGTTTAATTAGGAATTGAATTTTATTGAACTTAAATTATTTATTTAAATAATTATTAATTAATTTAGAATTGAGTAAAGGAAATTATTTAATTAATTTTTACTTAATTATAGTAATTTAATAATTAATTACTAATAAGACATGGCTTAAATATATAATCTAATGAGATTTAATTAAGGGTTAATTTAGTTTAATTGAGTTCAAATTAAGGTCTAATATTGATTTAATTATGAAATAATAATGATCGATTGAGATTTAACTAAGTCTAAATAAATGATTAAAGTAAGATTAAATTATTTAATTGAAGGTTTATTTTTAAACCATATCAGTTATTTTAAGTCGTCTTCTTTATTAGTATACTGATTTTAAACCAAATCGCTTGTCTATGTGTGCCATTAAGTTAGCCTAGTAAATATGATTGCTTATTAGATGACATCCATTTAGTAGAATAAATCCATGTTCCGCTATAAATTAATTGAATAAGATAATTTTGACATCCGTTTAGTAGAATAAAACACTGTTCTACTATCAATTAATTACATGAAATATATATGACATCTGTTTAGCAGAATAAAACCTAATTTTGCTCTAATTAAATTAAGTATATTATTTAGACATCCAAATGGTAGAATAAATCCTCATTCTGCTATTATATTGATTTAGACATTGAATTTTATACTAGTATATTCATATTGGATAAGAGATGTTCTCTAATTATGTATAGTTGTTAATTGCCTTTGTATTTACGCTCACCCTTTTGTTCTGTGGTGTTTGAATGGAAATGGTGTCCTCTTTGAAATATTTGTTAAATTTTGTGCATGAATTTTACAAAGATAACTAATAATTTAAATAAAGATGTTTTAAAATAAATTAATTATTTCAATAATAAGGTTTTAAAACTAATCGAGTATTTTAATAATAAGGATTTAAAATCAACTAACTATTTTGGTGTTTTAAAATTGATTAACTATTCATATAATGATTTTTTAAAGATAATTAATTATTTAAACCAGGATGTTGTAAAGATAATTAATCTTTTTAAATAACGTTGCTTTGAGTTATTAATCAAGATTAAAGCTAATTGATTATTTTAAATAAAGATGTTTTGAAAATGATTAATCCATGCTTAAAGGTGATTTATCATTATAAGTAATGATATTAAAGGAAATTATTAGTTTTAATAGGGAATTAATTTGTGTTAAAAGTCAATTCATTTTGATAAAGTTGTTTGAAGTTATTATTTAAAATGTGAAATCCGAGCACAAGTTTGGGTTTAAAAGTATAAAAGTCCGATTTGGTTGTGGAAAATAAGTTTTCGTAATCTAATATCGCTTATATGGAAAGGATTTAGTCATACTTTTAACATTAAATATCGAGGCATGGACTCTTTTTGACTTGAAGGTTTAAAATGTCGTTAAGGCAATGCCTGGAGGTAACATTGTCTCAACTTGCCCGGCTTCATTTTTAATAAAGGGATAGCACTTGTTTAGAATCAACGAGTAGTGGTAAAAATATGAAGTTTAATTTCCATATACGATCATTTAAAATTGTCCTAGATAGTTGATTTAATAACTATCGGTTCAGCTTTCTTCTGGGTTTATTGTCACTTTAAAAACGATTTGTTCCTCATTTGAGCTTTGTTATACTTTATCGGAAATGACTAAAATCAAAGCACGAGTGGAGGCCAAGCTCCATGTGGTTGCTCCCATTAGGTTATTTTAACATCTACTTTAGGTCAGTTTCCGTAATATACGCAATAAGATATGAAATATGCGGATACTTGGTAATCATTGGTGGGGTCCAGCTTAGTGTTTCTGAGAGCCATGTTGAAAACACCACACCCCTTAGTATACCTAAAAGGACACATTAAAAGGCATGGTGCGTCGTAGGTATGATTGAAACTAACAGAGACTAAAATTCACAAGACAAAAATAGGTAAAAATAACGGAAACTAAATAAGTATGTAATTAAAACAAAGCTTCAGAATTAATTCATAAATAAGTCATATGTCATATACAACATTCAAAACCCATCATGTCTTATGAAATGAAAATTCATTGTCTCAAAATCAGAGTATGAAAGATTCCTAATAAATAAACCAGTGCATACAAGAACAACAGCTAAAAATAAAAGAAGTACATAGAAGAAGTCGCCTCCAAGAAGAACTCCAAGCTGCAGCAATCTACTAGCTTCTTCCTTGATTGCTTAAGGGTGAAAAAGGTGGAAATAGAGGAGCGGGTCAGAGTAATAGTCTAGTGAATGATAGTAATTACTTGAGTCTTTAAGCAAGATAAAAGTAATAGACTCTACAATAGGTCTAGCATTAATAAGGATAATAAAACAAATAGGAAAGAGATAAACTAGAAATAAATACTATTAAATATTTCTCAAGATAGGTTAACTTTGATAGCTTAACTTGTTCTAATTTAATTAGGCTGAATTGCTAATCCCATAATTAGGATGTGACTATAATTCTACCCTTTTTGATCGGCCTGCTACTCCATAGACCTTTCTACGGACCAGCCGCTATATAACTCCGTAGACAGCAGCCTATGGTATCAACAAAAGATACACTGAGCAACTACTAAGGATCCGGACGACATATATCTCCCTACATAGAAGGCAAAGGTGTCTACTAAGACACTATGCTAAGCGCTTGGAACTCATAGCTATACTGAGCACCCAAATGGAAGTCGCACATGTAACTGCCACCATTCCCATGCTACCTTTTGCTCCACCTATTGGGTCTTCTTTCTTAGCAAAAGCGTGCCCTAGGAAATGCTATTTTGTACAAGTCCTACTTTAAACTTTGCTTATTAACTTAGATAAATTATTTAAATAAGCCTTTATTACCATTTTTACTTTCTATGCCTATTAATTTATCCCAAGCCTTAAAATAAGCCCCATTCTGTTCTTTTCTTATTACAACCTATGTTATAATCATGCTTATTACTTAACCCAAGGTCTAAGTGTGAAAATAAGCTTCTTTCATCTTTTTCATTTAGTTATAATTCTAAGCTATAACTATACTAATTATCTTTAATTTGTCCGATTCTAATTATAATTAGGCGTAATTTCAGTCCAATTCCATTATTTATTACAGTCTCTATTATTTACATCTTATTTTCTTCATTTAATATTCTTACTTATAAAATTCAAGTTCACTTTTAATTTATTCTAATCCATACACAGAAAAAAGGGGAATGCAGAGAATAAATGCTTGCATAAAATCCAAAACATCGAAAAGATGTAAATAATAAATAAATAACAGTAACTAAACTTAAATACTGTAAATAAACTGTAATTAATAAAAAACTATGCTTAATAGTAATAAATTATAATTAACAGAAATAATACTAAAATTACTGAAAGGAATAGCTCAATAGACTGAAAATAATTAAAAACTGTAAATAATTACTGAAAAAGGCTATTTCAAATATCGTAGTAAAACTACAACTATTGGAAACCTTATTATTTTAAATAATTACAATTACCCACCTCCGGTCCTAAGCTCTTCCCAGATCCACTTGGAGTTGTAAAGTAATTTTTATTAAAAAAAATTCTTTCCTTGGAAAATTATTCCTTTTAGGGTCCTTCCTGAAAAGGTGAACCCAAGCAGAGAAAATCTAGAATGAGAAAAAGTGTTAGGTCTATGGGTCTATTTACATGTGTAGAAGTGGATCTCGAACCATTGGATTTGGAGATTGAATTGGACGCAACCACGTCATAGGCTGAATAGGGGCCATCAGATGTAGAAATGGAGGGACTGGATTAAACTAAAGCGTGCAAATGATGTGTTCCGAGGCCTCTGATTAGTTTGAACAAATTTATGTTCATTCACCTGCCTGAATATAAAGCGAGTCGAACGCCCCCTTGCCCAAGTCAACCGGGCGGTCGACCTGACTCGTGTGTGTGTGTGTATTTCATTATATTTCTGCTTATTTTGTTTATTTTATAACTTGGTCATATTAGCTTGGTTTTTGACGTTCTATATATATATATTGACCAGAAAATTACCACGGACAGAATGCTGCAACTTCCATGGCTTAATTCTGATAATTTCAGAAAGTTATTTTATTATTTAATTAATTAACAAATTAATTATTATGGGTTAAATTTCAGGTTGCTACATTCTCCCCTCTTTAAGGCATTTCATTCCCGAAATCTCTTAGGATAAAAGAATGTACTAAATGTTTTCATTCAATTCTGCAACCAACTACTCAATCATCAACAATTCATCCATTGTCCTTAAGTTTTTCTAATGCATTTTACGATATTTATTAAATTAGTGTAGCATAAATGTCACTAACTAATGCAAAAGATTAGGCGGTTCACTGATTCAGTTGTCCTCCTTTTTATGCAATCATGTCTGTGACATGTATCCACATGAATGCAAAAATTTCCTAATGATAACTGATAGTTCTATATGCGAGCTACAAACATCACCCAAATGCAACAATCAAGTGATAAACATCCATTTATAGCAACCATGGAAATAAAATAAAAATGAGCACACATCTATATGCATATGCTCTAGTGTCCTGGTTAGACCGATCCCTAAGGAATAATAGTGCCTAGTGTACCTATATGCGTCCATTGCATCCACTAGCAAACACTTGCAACCACTAGCATACCTCATTCAAAGCATGTTCTCTTAACATGTTTGCAACAAATCCTACGATCCATAGGTTAAATCCTAAGTTCTACCCTTCGAAAGGATAATAAACGAAAGAAACTATTCAAATCTAAAGATGGAAAAAGAATTCTAAAACGTTCTATCAAAAAGATGACTATAGGAAGTGTGAATCTTCTCCTCTGCTTCCCAAGTGGCATCTGCAACACATCTCCCCATTGCACCTTTACCAGTGGAACCTCCTTATTCCTTGGTCGCTTGATATCTCTTCCAACAATCTTCGTGGGGATACGCGAAATAGAAGCTTCTCTTTCTACCTCTACCTCCTCTAATTGACTAGGCTCTACAACCTCCACCGAGTCATGTAAGCACTTTCGCAAGTGCGAAACATAAAAAACGTCGTGCACTCCTGCAAGCCTATCTGGTAACTTCACTCGGTAAACCATCTTCCCAACTCTCTCTATGATAGAAAATGGTCCAACAAATCTAGGGGCTAAACTTCCATTTGATCTTAATCCTACCACCTTCCTAACCGGGGATACTTTGATAAAACCTAAGTCTCCAACTTCAAACTCTAAGTCTCTCCTTCTCCTATCCGCATATGACTTCTGTCTGTCTTGAGCCGTATTCATCCTTCACCGAATCAAATCCACCCTCTCAGAGGTCTCCCTAACCATATTGGGTTCAAGTAATAACTTCTCCATAGACTCCACCCAACATGATGGGTACTTTAAAGGTCTCCCATATAATGCCTCATATGGTGCCATTCCTATGCTTGTTTGATAATTATTATTGTATGCAAACTCAACCAGCTGAAGATGCTCCTCTCAAGTTCCTCCAAAGTCCAAAATGCATATCCGCTGCAAATCCTCTAGCACTCTATTTTTCCTCTCTTTTTGGCCATCCGTCTAGAGGTGTTAGGCCGTACTCAACCTAAGTTGCATCCCTAGCGCCTCTTGTAAGCTTCTCCAAAACTCACTAGTGAAAATGAGATCTCTATCACTGACAACACTAGAAGGAACTCCATGTAGATGAACTATCTCTCGAATATACAACGATGCCAAATATAAAGTGGTATTCTTACTCTTAATTGGAATGAAGTGAGCACTCTTGGTCAACCTATCAACAATCACCCTAATGCTAGTGTTCCCTTTCCTAGAATGGGTAAACCATCAATGAAATCCATTGAAATACTATCCCACTTCCACTCTGTTACATCTAAGGAGTGAAGTAATCCACCGGGCTTCTATTGCTCTGGTTTTACCCTTTGGCATATGAGACACTTAGCTATGAATTATACCACATCCTTCTTCATACCACCCCAATAGAACATCCTCTTCATATCCCGATACATTTTGTCACCAACTGGATGAATAATCATACAGGAATGGTGCATCTCCTCCAAAACTGCTCTCAACAAGTCACCGGTGCGTGGAACACAAAGCCTCCCATCTCTCCTAAGCCATCCACTCCTATCAATGGAATAGCGTTGGAGATGTCTTGAGACCTCTCCTCAGCTAATCCTATCCATAATGTCCATGAGTTTCAAATCCTCCCGCTTCCTCGAGCCAATCTGGTCCATAAGGGTAGGCCTTACCTCTAAGGTTGCCAACAATCCAAGAGTAATGTCCGTAGAGGACTTAAAATCAAAATTAGAAATAAACTCCAAGCTCCTCCACTCTACGAACAAAGGAATAAGGGTTGCTTTCTTTCTACTCAATGCATCTGCAACCACATTACTCTTGCCAGGGGTATTGTGACACCCCACCTCTATACCCATGCTAGTCAAGGACACTATGGGGTAATGCTGTCGGCAAGCACGGAGAATAAGGCTGTTGAGGAGCGACCATCCGTGAAATTGCTTTGAGCGAGCACCGATATGTCAGATAGTTTAAGATGCATTTCATTTCAAGAGGAAATCCAACATGCCGATACAAACTCAAAGCTATCACACAGTGGCTATATATAATCTTCGGAAACAAATATAGAAAATAAACATAACACAAATCCGTCACAGACATCCATATCACAAGGGCGGAAACAGATATGAATATATATAACACACGAAAGTGTACATCAGAGTGGTGGTCGGAGAGACCCACAATAACACAAAAGTATAGCAACATGCTATGCAAAAGAATAAGTATACATTATAGAGTCTATATTCCAAATGTATACATCCAAAAACTACTAATCTAAGAAGTTAACCAAAAGTCAGTGTAATAGATCCCCGGGGAGAAGTCAAGCAGCAACTGTAACATCTCGGTCTGACCCGAGTATTATTTCATAAGAAAATAATGAACGGATCAGTCTAGCTATAAATAACAGATGACATGATATAGAATAAGAGATATGGCATAAACATACAATATTCATAATGGCATACTACTATAAGTATGGAAATGGTAATCAACAAAAGATTAATCAATATCACAAGAATCTTCTCAAAGATAAAAAGAATGTCATACTCTATATTTTTATTCACCATACCATAAATATTGGCAATTAAATCAATGCCAATTCACATGATGACACACAAATTCACCAATACATAAATATTGATAAAGCTTATCAGTGCAAGTCACAAAATTGGTGGAGCACAAATTCTAGAAGTGTAACGATCGCAGATTTTCGTCTTCCGAAAATTCGACATCGACACTCACTTTATCGACTGCCGAATATCGAAGGCCGAAAACCGAGATGTTATGGGTTTTAAAAAGAATTTAAGGAAAGAAAAAAGAAAGAAGAGAGAAGAGATAGGAAATAGAGAGAGAAGAAGATAGACAATTTTTAGAAAACAGAGAATTTAAAAATAGGAGAAAGAAAAGAAAAGAAAAATAGAAGATAGAAGAATTTTAAAAATAGAACGGACAGAAAGGAAACAGAACAACATTAGAATCTCACAATTCGCAGCGGAACAACATATAATAATAAATGAATAATCTTTAAACAAAGAACTATATCAGTTATTACATTTTATACATTACATTACATCATATCGTCAGAGTGTACAACAACAACAACAACAACAGTGCAGCGGAAAAAGAAATACTATATAAACTAGTAATACGCCATGCCATCCAGCTTGCCTCCAGCAACTCCAGAATATCCAGAATATCCTGATAAACCTAACTCTTAACTGCCCGTGTGGAAATTGGTGGGCACCCAGAGTTTAGGAAGGAAAACAATAAACTCCAAGTCAGTCATGTGACTGGTGTGAGAACTCAAAACAGTTTATTTATCTTTAAAATCAAAATAGAGGAATATTTTTAATCAATTCGCAATGCTTTTAAAAATGAGACTACCATAAGGCCTCCCGCACACACACACAATGCAAACGCAGAATCGGAGGAGATTTCTCCTTATGATAGTCAAAGATGCTTGATACGCATTTAAAATAACATTTGATATTATTATTAGTGTATAGTGTAGGAAAAATTCATTTCGAAAGTAGAATATAAATCTTAGCCAACATAGACATTTCGAACTATGTCTACTATAGCTACCATCCAAACAGTGGTGACCACCATAAGTGAATAGCAGGTTCTACAACTAATACCGTACAAGTTTCGTATTGGGAATTGGATTTCCAACAAATGGTCAGGCCAAGGAACTTCCCATTGCCACTGAGAATGCCTCTGGAAAGACACCCCCGAGAACCAAACCGGAACTCTGCCAACACAAGGCCGGGTTACCCCTTAACTGGGTAACTACTGACACGAGCACGCCATTCCCCGGTCCTTTAGGACCTTTTCAACCGAGCGCTCGATATCCAACATCACACCATAATAAATAGAGTGTTTTCAACATGAGTATGTATCTGGGCTCCATACCATGATACCACCCCTTTCCAGAAGGAAATGCACATACCCTAAGGGGAGCTACAGCAACCCCTAATAACCTTGCCGCATCTTTCCTGTTTTGACCATTTCCGGGATGTGAGGCTCGACGAAGTCACGTCCACAAAAACATACTTTATACAAAAGCCATGCTTTGGGTCAACAAATGATCAACACAATGATTACTAAGATAGACGATCAAATAAATGATCCTATCACAATAATCAACACAATGATCATTTCAGCATCACTCAGCATGTCACATTACCAAAATGGGATATATCGCTGATAACTTCAACTATATAACCTTTGAGCACATACGTCTCAAAGAAGGGTGTTAAGCAAAGAATAAATTCTCCGCCACCAACAGAAATATATTTGAAAGAAATCGGCTTTATATCTCAACTTGTAATGTCAGGCATACAATCCATACAAGTCTGTTCCGGGCTCGAACAGAACCGAAGGCACTTCTTACGAAGCCCTTGCAATACGGGTATTTACAATCCCGATCGAATTTCCCATCACTTAAGGAATCTCTATACCAGGAGCTACCCAGTGCAGAGACAATCGATAGGTCATCCTATCGCTTTCACAAATACTCTGTCTTCAACACCGATCTTCAAATGCAATTCATAACGACGTATCACATATTCGGAATGGGTTATACGACCCCATGGTCCTTTCCCGGTTAACCCGAATAGTGAGCGCTTATTCAAAAATAAGTGTGCATTCAAATTCAATCAAATCACATCAATTACCCATTCAAAGGGAAATACTGATAGTCGGCTATTGAACTATCAATTGATATGCATACATCACCAGATTCCAAATAATTTTCCAAATTATTTATTTTCCAAAATATCTTTATAAGATATATAATTTCAACACTTCAAAAATAAATCAATATTTATTTTCAAACAAATTCCACTTTTCACATATAAATTCCATAATGAATTTATATTTCAAAATATCCATGCATATTCGATTTCAATAATTCATTTCAATTTATCTTCAAAAGGATAAATTCTAATATTCACTTCTTATTGGAAAACATTTCCATACTTATCAAAAATAAGTAATCAACAAATCTTTTTATTTTCAACCTTTGAAAATATTCAATATACTTAAATCGAATTAAGTATATTATTCATTCTTTAAGGGAAATCATTCTCTTAAACATTTTTATTTGGGCCAAAACGAATGTTGCGTAAAACATCGTTACGAAAACCCAAAATCACTAGTATAGGGATTCGAAATTAAAATAGATATATAAATCCCAATACTATTCAAAACATTCCCTTTCGGAAATCATTTACTATAACAACAGTGTTATAGTCTACCATTTCCTTTTATTTCTCGAAAACGTCTATTTCAACAATAAATGTTGAAATCTATGGTTTCGAATCTCAACACCTTTTAAAACATCGTTAGATCGTTTTAATTATGTTTAAAATATCACATTCTAAAACATTTTCTTTAACATGTTATTCACTATTCAAAAACGTGAATATACTATGTTCACAAATTCCATTATTTCTATTCACTTTAACTTAAAGGATTATTCACTGTCTAAAACGTGAATATAACTCCATTTATAAGTTATAACAATTAACTTATCAAAATAAGTCGTTTGCGGATTTATAAAACAACGTTTATAAATTCCATTTCTATTTATTTATAAAAACTTCTTTTTTTATAAATTCCTTTATTAACCTATTCCCGTTTATAACTAAATTATAAACTAAACGTTCACATTATAAGTTAATTACTTATAAAACGATTATTTTACAAAATCGTTCTTTTTAAAGACTTTTCAATTTATAAACCTTATAACTTATAAGATTTATTTATTTAACCAAATCTATTCTTCAATTAACTTCACAAATTTATAATCTTACTATTTATAAATTTCATTTATAACTTCACAGTTTATAATTCTATAAATTTCATTCATTTATGAAATTCACTTTCACTACATTCAAACACTTATAAAAACTCGTTTTATAATGTCTAAATCTCAATTTATAAATATCCATTTATAAATCTCTAAATATAAATCAGTTTATATTATTATTCTAAAACGTCTTTAAATTCCTTTATAATTTCATCATTTCGATTTATAAAATAATCAAATTTTATAAATCCTATATTTAAACTTTTATCATATATTCAAAAATCCAATCTAAATTATTTTATAAAATCATTAGTTCCTTTCATTTCTCGAAAATCGATTTTTAATCGTATTTCTAAAAATCAGCTTTTTAACTATATTTCACAAAAACCTTAATTTTTATAACTTTAAAAATTATAACGTTTATTTATTTATAATGGATCAATTCCAGAAATAAAGTATATTTTCAAAAATCATTTTAAAGATTATTTTAAAATCCCAAAATCTGGGTCCAATGATGCTACACACCAAATAGTCAATCACGACTAACAACGATATCATATATCGATATGATAATCAATCAAATATCAAAATATCTGAAATAAAATAAATAATGTTGAGGAATCCAGTTGGATCCCTCCAACCTGTTTCCTGCATCCAAAAACATTAGCACAATACCAATTTCGCTCCAGTACGAAATTATCGCGGTACATGTTCTTATTAAATATTATCCGCTTAATAACGGCGTAATAGGGTCTCATCCGCTAAACAAAAAATGCGGGAAATCAACAACTGCAATATATACATATGCCAATATATATATATTGATATTATATATAATACCAATTTCACTGTTTATGAAATATTCGCGGTATATGTTTTTATTAAATAACATCCGCTTACTAACGGCGCATAATGTCTATTTTAACAATCAATAATTTACAGTCATCATTCAAACATGCATTCAAATATTTTAAATCTAACTATTTAAAATAAAATCGAAATCTATTCGATTGAGTGAGAAGTTCTCACCTTGGTTTTATTTTCCGTTTTAGCTTTAATTTCGAATAAAATTAAACGCGCGTTTAATTTTACCCGAAATTCTCACTAACTCCAAACGACTCCAAACCAACTCCATCGCGTAGTGCTCGTCCATACGATTCCAACGCAACTGAGTTTGCATTTTTTCGACCTCGTATGAAAAAGATATGAATTTTACAAGTTCGTATACGATTTTATATAAACCTTTACAACATTTATTCAACTATCTTCATACCACAGCAAATCCTAGCCACTAGATCTGCATCCAAGGCCTCTCCTCCATCTTCCCCACTCACGCACAAATCTACAGGTATACGTATCATAGCCGAACCCATTTGTAGCTATTAGGGTTTCATTTTGCAACTTCAATACTCAACGATACTTCATCACACTACCACCAACGCGAAGCTCTCGACAAGAGCTATCTCCGCCTCCCACCATGTCAGGCTCGGCTTCACCTAGGTGCGTGCGCACGTCACTCTACAGCCCACGTTCATACACCATTTGCTCCGCCATCGTTGCTCCATTCCCGATCATATCCGTATGGATTTAAAGCTCATCTCGTGCTCTTCGATCTTCGTGTTGAACACCTCTCCTAATTCTTTGTAGATTGGAAGAGATTGAGAGTTTAAATTGGGCAATTTCTGGCCATTCAATTGTAGGTGGCGGCTGGACATATTGGCTAGGGTTTTGAATTTTTTTTTTTTTATTTTAGAGTGAGGTTGTATTTATAGGAAAAGCAAGCGTAAACACTATTCATCCCGGGAATTCCGAACTCCGATTTAGACGCCGTAACCAGCGTACCTAGGGTTTATCCCGCGTTCCGGACACAATGGAACAAGTTTCGGAAGCTAATTCGGAAGTATGTGCGAGTTATGGCTGTAAACGCTCAATTTAAATTAAACCGATTTAAATCGATTTCTAGGCGTTTTAATTTGTACCGGACAAACGGTAAATCCAATTGACTTGAAATTTGAAACCTTACAATAATATCACATTACGGATCCGATGAAACTAGTTTCGTCGAAATCCGAGACTTTTTGAAAAATGGCTATTTTGACTCGCCAAATTTAAATTAAAAATAATTCGATGCGTTTCGAGCTGCCACGATCAAACGATAGCTCCGATTGACACGAAAATTGAAATCCGGTAATAACTAACTATTACGGATCCAATGAAACTGGTTTCGTTCAATTCTGAGACTGTTCAAAAATTGACTATTTTACAGTCGATTATTAAATATTAAAATATTCAATTTTCACAGATTAACTTTTAATTCGATTTTAAAAGTTCTAAAATATTCCTATAACTCCAGTATGATTAAATAAAATTTTACAAATCATTTTCTATCATATTTAACTCGATTTTCAATTATTACCATAATTTAACATATTAAATTATTAATTTAATTATCCAATTAAATCCAAAAATTCAAATAAAAATTTATTTGACTTAAAAATTCACTTATAAATATTTAAAATAAATTAAATATTCAAATTTAAATTATTAAAAATTCTGGGTCGTTACAAGAAGTCATCTCAAGAAATCCAAAAATCACGAAAAGAGGGGGGAAGGCCTATCACAAACGGAAGCATAAAAACTCCCTACACGTGTATCACAAACGGAATGCTAATTCCATGGTTGCTAACCATCACAAATTGAGCCGAAGCTCCACAAACAGCCCGAAGACCATGGGTTGCTACCCCACCAATTTGAGTCGAAACTCCACAAAACGGGGTTTAGTCTCCCTCGCAGAGAAAGAGACATCGCACATTGCTAGTCTAAATCAAAAAAAATGATCGTCATTGATCGTCAAGAAGTGTCAATTACAATAAGCAAGTAAATATATGAGTTTAGCATCATGTCCCATAACCACTAGCTTAACTTAACAATTTGCAAACAAATTGTAGATCTCCACTAGAAAATTGTCACAAGAGATTCAATCGAACAAGTCCAAGAATTAACCAACGACTAAACGCAAGCGTTTCATACCACTCGTTTTACTAAGTCGTTTAATTAGATTTCTCATACGAGTGAGGTAAAGGTTTGTATATACTAATAGATTGGAAATTGGTTTGAGAAAACGAGCTTTGTAATAAAATAGTGTTGAAATCATTTGAAGAATGAGTTTTGATATTTACTACTAGTATAGAAAACCTTTATGTTTTAAAGTGACTAATCATAGAAGTGATTGTAGAAACAATCAATCATAAAAATTCACATTCGAAGACGTGAATAAAATCCAAAGAAATCGATAAAGAATCCATCGAAATGGATATTCAAAAATCCCTAAAAAGGAGTCATCAAAGTCATAATAAATGATAACAACAAATAGGATCACCACGAATCGATTTAAATTCGAAATTCAATCCAAAAAAGGCAAATTGGACTGAAACAGAAGGTTTAGTCGACAGAACAGAGTTTTCAGTCGACTGACCCTGTACCTGAAAAATTTCCAGGTTCAGGAAACTTTCTGTTTCCAGGTTCAGTCGACTGAACAGAGGATTCAGTCGACTGAATCATGGCTGGAAACTTTCGGGTTACAGGTTCAGTCGACTGAACAGACTTTTTAGTCGACTGAATCTTGCCAGGGCTGTTTTTCAGCCTTATTAAAATGAAGAGCAAACTCTTCCAAAATGCAACCGGACGAACATTGGCGCTAAGGGTTTATGCCAATCGACAACCCGACCTTATATGCTCCTCGATGCATCGCCAAAAGCTTGATCAAACATCCATAAAAGGATTTTCACACAAATGGACTTAAAAACCCAAAAATTGAAATATTCACAAAACCAATCCAAATCAAGAGCAAATGCACATAAAGAAGTGTTAGGAATTCATACCTAACAACAAAGATAGATATAGGGATATATGTGAGATAAAAAAATCTCACCTTTGAACCCAAATTAATGAAGAAGAAGCTTGAAAGCAAAGGATGATCAACCACACTTCAATCCCAACTCAAGAAGCTTGATTCTAAGCTTAAAAGAGAAATATTTTCCAAATTAGGTTAAGGAATTTTCTGAAATCAAAGAGAGATTGAGTTGGGGAAGATGTAGAGAAGGCTTACCAATGGGTTCTTCTACTAGTTTGGAGCAAGAGCTTGATTTGCAAAAGAAAACTAGGGTTTTGGAGTTTTAATTTCCCATCTCTCCCACCATTGATGCTTTAGAACTGAAAAGAGGAGGAAGTGAGAGTGAATGGGGAGGAGTGGTTCAAATTTGAGTATAAGTTAAACACAGGGCTGAACCCAAACCCAAACCCAAAGTGAAAATGGTCAAATTTTTGACTAGCTCCAAATATATCAAAGTTTATACTTAAAAAGGTTGCAAACGGCATTTTGAACTCAATGGAAGGGATCTCGAGTCCTAATTCGACTGTTTGTAAAAAGTAGCTTTTCGGACTAAAATCCGACTACGATGCCATATTTAAATAAAACATTTAAATATATAAATCATAACATATGCGGGTTGTTACAGACTCCCCTCCTTAAATAAATTGCGTCCTCGCAATCATAAGGAATAATTGAATAAAAAGTAACAACCATAATATTAACACAAAAGAAGAAATTTGAAATAAGAAGTTCACCTTAAATAGCACGAGGGAGTAAGTCCGGATGTGTTCGCTCGACGAATTCTCTAGATTCCCAAGCACAATCCTTAGGATTAGAGGACCATTGGACTTTAACAAGAGGAACATTTTTATTTCGAAGTCGTTTGACCTCCGAAGCAATAATATGAACGGGATGTTGCTCATAAGTTAAATTCGGCGAAACTTCAATTTCTTCCACAACACCGGGCTCAAGAATAGAATCGGAATCTCGAAGACATTTCCGAAGTTGAGAAACGTGAAACACGTCATGGATAGCAGAAAAATAAGCCGGTAATAAGAGGCGATAAGCCATGGAACCAATGCGTTCAGCGATGGGAAATGGACAAATGTAACGGGGTGCTAATTTTCCCGATCGACTGGAACGCGCAACACCTTTCATAGGTGAAACACGAATAAATACAAGATCTCCCACAGAAAATTCTAATTTCCTTCTCCAGTTATCGGCATAGGATTTTTGTCTACTCTGGGCTTCTTTCATCCTATGACGAATAAGATCAATCTTTTCGGTGGAATCACGAATAAAATCTGGACCTAAAACCAGCTTCTCACCGGCCTCAAGCCAACAAGAAGGAGATCGGCATAGCCTTCCATAGAGTGCCTCAAAAGGTGCCATACCAATACTAGATTGGAAGCTATTATTATAGGAAAATTCAACAAGTGAAATATGATCTTCCCAACTTCCACCGAAATCAAGCACACAGGCCCGAAGAAGATCTTCAAGAGTTTGATTCACATGCTCGGTTTGTCCATCGGACTGGGGGTGATAAGCGGTGCTAAAACTAAGCTTCGTTCCCATTGAAGACTCTTCCAAAATCCACTAGTAAACAGTGGATCACGATCGCTAACAATATAAGTTGGAACTCCATGCAATTTAACAATTTCTTTGATAAAGAGTTTGGCCCAAAGAGGAACGGTTCGATTCGACCGAACGAGAATAAAATGGGTGGATTTAGTATGTCTATCGACTATCACCCATAAGCTACCATGACCCGAACGAGAACGGGGAAGACCGTCAATGAAATCCATGGAAATTTGATCCCACTTCCAAATTTGAATTTCTAAAGGTTGCAATAACCCACCGGGCCTTTGATGCTCGGTCTTAACGAGTTGGCAAGTCATGCAACGCTTAACGAAGTTAGCGATGTCGAGTTTCATTCCCTCCCAATAATAAAGTCGCTTCATATCCGCATACATTTTGCTACTACCGAGATGAATGGTGAATTTAGAACGATGGGAATCTTCTAAAATATCTTTGCGAAGATCACTAATATTTGGCACGATAAGTCTACCAAATTTTCGAATGCCGCCACGAGAATCAATATCAAAGTCTTTCAAACCTTTAATATCAATTTTATCCTTAAAATTTTGGCCAAGAAGAGCCAAGTCGGGATCTAGCCTTTGAGTTTCAAGAATGCGGTCTAAAAGAGAAGGATGAGCCTCAAGGCTACATAAAACAAGAAAAGGACATAAATCGGAAACATGATCTCGAATCTCACAAGTGGATAAAATCTCGAGATCATTCCATTCGGATATCATCATGGAAACAACCGCTTGTTGTTTGTGACTAAGTGCATCGGCAACACGATTTCCCTTTCCGGGAGTATAAAGGATATCAAGATCATAAGGTGCAAGGAACTCGAGCCAACGTTGTTGACGCAAATTAAGTTCCTTTTGAGAGAATAAATACTTCAAAGACTTATGATCGGTATAAAGAACAAATTTCTCCCCTAAAAGATAATGACGCCAAATCCAAAGAGTGAAAACAATAGCTGCGAGTTCTAAATCATGAGTGGCATATCTAGCCTCAGCTGGCTTCAATTGCCTAGAAGCATAAGCAATAACACGTTCTTTTTGCATAAGAACGGCACCCAAACCAATGCGACTAGCATCGGTATAAACAATAAAATCTTGGTTTCCATCGGCAATTACAGGGATAGGAGCATCGGAAAGGAGTTCTTTTAATTTTTGGAAAGAAGCTTCACATTTGTCCGACCAAATGTATTTAACGCCTTTCCTTGTTATGCTAGTGAGAGGCACGACAATTTTAGAAAAGTCTTTGATAAAAAGAAGGTAATAGCCCGCTAATCCCAGAAAGCTACGCTCCGTCACACTCTCCGGTCTCTTCCTACTTTGAATGCTTCAATCTTTGAAGGATCCACTGATATTCCGTATTCGGAAATAATATGGCCTAGAAACTTCACGCGAGATTGCCAAAAATGGCATTTAGAAAATTTTGCTTTTAATTGATTACTCCTAAGAGTTTCCAACATAATTCGAAGATGCTTTTCATGTTCCTCCTCGATTTTTGAATACACAAGAATATCATCAATGAAGATGAGAACAAATCGATCGAGGAAATCTTTGAAAACTCGATTCACAAGGTCAACAAAGTAAGCCGTAGTATTCGTTAAACCAAATGGCATAACAAGCCATTCATAAGATCCATAACGGGTACGAAACGATGTCAAAGGAATGCTATCTTCTGTAATACGAAGCTGATGAAAACCGGTTGCCAAGTCCAATTGTGAAAAGACTCTAGCACCACTAAGTTGATCGAATAGATCATCAATCCGAGGTAGGAGATATTTTTTCTTGATAGTGAGATCATTAAGCTTGCGGTAATCAACACAAAGCCTAAGTGTACCATCGGATTTCTTCACAAAAATAGCCGAAGCTCCCCAAGGCGAGAAACTAGAGTGAATAAATTGCTTCATCTGCAAATCGGATAATTGCTTACGCATCTGTTCATTTTCCTTATTGGACATACGATAAGGAGGATGAGTGATAGGTTGAGCTCCAGGGATGAGAATAATTTTTAACTCAATTGCTCGCTTTGGTGGTAGTCCTAGAACGGTTCAAATATGTCGGAAAATTCACGAACAACGTGAATAAGAGAAATAACACCCTCCTCATCATCATCATCGTCATCACGAGGATTTAAAGAATATAAAGATGCTGTCAAGTCGGAATCCGGATCTTTAAGTACAATAGAAATCTGCTCAACAGATTGAGGATGTCGAAGATAAATAGTCCGCTCAGGACATAGGATTTGAGCTTCATAACGGTTAAGCCAATCCATACCCAAAATCATTCCGAAGCCTAAATAACGCATGACATGGAAATCGGCTAGGAAAGAAAAATCACACAAAATAATCTCGACATCTTTACACAATAAACTGAGTGTTGCGGATCCACCAACCGGATTCGCAATTCCCAAAGAAGTCATTAAACACATAACATCCAAAGAAAAAGTATCAACAAGTTCTTTTGAAATAAAAGAATGGGATGCACCCGTATCAAAAAGGACACGAATACTGATGATCACGAAACACAATAATGCCATCAAGGATAGTATGAGGAATACCTTGACCACGAGAGGTGTTGCCAGGGGCTTGAGCAACATTAAGCTTTCCCTCCTTCTTGTTTTGAAGTTTGGGGCATGAAGGTATAACATGACCGGAACTTTTGCAGTAGCGACAAGTGAGGGGCTTCGAACACTTATTTGAATAATGGTCTTTTGAACCACAATTATAGCATTCTCCACGACTAAAGGTAGGAGTCTTTGCTGCCGTAGATGCTTGCTTACCCTTTTTGTTGGGATAAGGACCTTTGATTTTGTTAAGCCTTTTCTTGTTGTTGAAGTTTGGTTTAGCACCCACCACTTCAACATCACTCTCCCTATTTGCCTCTTCAAGTCGAAGAACGATATCAACGAGTTGATCAAAAGAAACTTCTAATTTTAGAAGTAATGGCTTCTTGAGATTTTTGTTCAAGCCGTAAACAAATCTTTGGTTCTTTTTTAATGGGGTGTTTATGTATTCTACCCCGTACTTAGAAAGTGACTCGAAGGAGGCGACATAATCAGTCACGGAGGACTCACCTTGAACAAGGTCTATAAATCGTCGAGCCAATGTCACTTTCTCTGCTTCTGGTTCAAATTTCAACTCGAAGCGTTCCTGGAATTGCTCCCAGGTGAGATCCGCTTCAATAATCTCAGAGATAAGAAGTTCGTACCAGTCCAATGCTCCATCTTGGAGCATACTGAAGGCCACCTGAACTCGGTGAAGATCAACAAGGTTCATGCGAGAGAAGATTCGATCGCATGTCCTTAACCAAGCCTGAACCTCGATAATAGTTTCAGAACCTTTAAAGGGCTTCCCACCCAAGTTGGTATAATGGTTGCACAAACGTGCAAATCCCGACTTTGGGTGAGTAGGTTCCGAATCAGGACCAGCTGCCTGAGCATTCTTTACCAAATCGAGAAGCTGTTGGGCAGACATAAAAACTCCATCTTGGGGAGTAGCACTAGATTGACCGGCGTTGGGACGGCCTGGTCTAACCATTTCTCTTCCTTTAGAAAGAAAGAAGAAGAAAAGTCATTCTAAAAATAGATATCAAGAAATCTTGATAGATAAAACAAGGAATCATGAAGAAAATAGGATGAATCGGTACGAAGATTCGAATTAAATCTTAAAGCACGACTCCTAAGATGGACTAAGGACGATGATCCTTGTTAAATTATTCTACATTGTTCCAAAGTTTGGCTCTGATACCAAGCTGTGATGCCCCACCTCTATACCCATGCCAGTCAAGGACACTACGGGGTAATGCTGTCGGCTAGCACGGAGAATAAGGATGTTGAGGAGCTACCATCCGTGTAATTGCTTTGAGCGAGCACCGATATGTCAGATAGTTTAAGATGCATTTCATTTCAAGAGGAAATCCGACATGCCGATACAAACTCAAAGCTATCACACAGTGGATATATATAATCTTCGAAAACAAATATAGAAAATAAACATAACACAAATCAGTCACAGACATCCATATCACAAGGGCAGAAACAGATATGAATATATATAACACATGAAATTGTACATCAGAGTGGTGGTCAGAGGGACGCACAATAACACAAAAGTATAGCAACAAGCTATGCAAAAGAATAAGTATACATCATAGAGTCCAAATGTATACATCCAAAAACTACTAATCTAAGAAGTTAACCAAAAGTCAGTGTAATAGATCCCCGGGGAGAAGTCAAGCAGAAGCACCTGTAACATCTCGGTCTTACCCGAGTATTATTTCATAAGAAAATAATAAACAGATCAATCTAGCTATAAATATCAGATGACATAATATAGAAAAAGAGATATGGCATAAACATACAATATTCATAATGGCATACTACTATAAGTATGGAAATGATAATCAACAAAAGATTAATCAATATCACAAGAATCTTCTCAAAGATAAAAAGAATGTCATACTCTATATTTTTATTCACCATACCATAAATATTGGCAATTAAATCAATGCCAATTCACAAAATGTTGATGACACACAAATTCACCAATACACAAATATTGATAAAGCTTATCAATGTAAGTCACAAAATTGGTGGAGCACAAATTCTAGAAATCATCTCAAGAAATCCAGAAATCACAAAAAGAGGGGGGAAGGCCTATCACAAACGGAAGAATAAAAACTCCCTACACGTGTATCACAAACGGAATGCTAATTCCATGGTTGCTAACCATCACAAATTGAGCCGAAGCTCCACAAACGGCCCAAAGACCATGGGTTGCTACCCCACCAATTTGAGTCGAAACTCCACAAAACGGGGTTTAGTCTCCCTCGCAGACAAAGAGACATCGCACATTGCTAGTCTAAATCAAAAAAATGATCGTCATTGATCATCAAGAAGTGTCAATTACAATAAGCAAGTAAATATATGAGTTTAGCATCATGTCCCATAACCACTAGCTTAACTTAAATATTTGCAAACAAATTGTAGATCTACACTAGAAAATTGTCACAAGAGATTCAATCGAACAAGTCCAAGAATTAACCAACGGAGTAAACGCAAGCGTTTCATACGACTCGTTTTACTAAGTAGTTTAATTAGATTTCTCATACGAGTGAGGTAAAAGTTTGTATATACTAATAGATTGGAAATCGGTTTGAGAAAACGAGGTTTGTAATAAAATAGCGTTGAAATCATTTGAAGAAAGAGTTTTGATATTTACTACTAGTATAGAAAGCCATTATATTTTAAAGTGACAAATCATAGAAGTGATTGTAGAAACAATCAGTCATAAAAATTCACATTCGAAGACGTGAATAAAATCCAAAGAAATCGATATAGAATCCATCGAAATGGATATTCAAAAATCCCTAAAAAGGAGTCATCAAAGTCATAATAAATGATAACAACAAATAGGATCATCAGGAATCGATTTAAATTCGAAATTCAATCCAAAAAAGGCAAATTGGACTGAAACAGAAGGTTTAGTCGACTGAACAGAGTTTTCAGTCGACTGACCCTGTACCTGAAAAATTTCCAGGTTCAGGAAACTTTCTGTTTCCAGGGTCAGTCGACTGAACAGAGGATTCAGTCGACTGAATCATGGCTGGAAACTTTCGGGTTACAGGTTCAGTCGACTGAACAGACTTTTTAGTCGACTGAATCTTGCTTGGGCTGTTTTTCAGCCTTATTCAAATGAAGAGCAAACTCTTCCAAAATGCAACCGGACGAACATTGGCGCTAAGGGTTTATGCCAATCGACAACCCGACCCTATATGCTCCTCGATGCATCACCAAAAGCATGATCAAACATCCATAAAAGGATTTTCACACAAATGGACTTAAAAACCCAAAAATTGAAATATTCACAAAACCAATCCAAATCAAGAGCAAATGCACATAAAGAAGTGTTAGGAATTCATATCTAACAACAAAGATAGATATAGGCATAGATGTGAGATAAAAAAATCTCACCTTTGAACCCAAATTAATGAAGAAGAAGCTTGAAAGCAAAGGAAGATCAACCACACTTCAATCCCAACTCAAGAAGCTTGATTCTAAGCTTAAAAGAGAAATATTTCCCAAATTAGGTTTAGGCATTTTCTGAAATCAAAGAGAGATTGAGTTGGGGAGGATGAAGAGAAGGCTTACCAATGGGTTCTTCTATTAGTTTGGAGCTAGAGCTTGATTTGCAAAAGAAAACTGGGGTTTTGGAGTTTTAATTTCCCATCTCTCCCACCATTGATGCTTTAGAACTGAAAAGAGGAGGAAGTGAGAGTGAATGGGGAGGAGTGGTTCAGATTTGAGTATAAGTTAAACATAGGGCTGGACCCAAACCCAAACCCAAAGTGAAAATGGTCAAATTTTTGACTAGCTCCAAATATATCAAAGTTTATACTCAAAAAGGTTGCAAATGACATTTCGAACTCAATGGAAGGGGTCTCGAGTCCCAATTCGACTGTTTACAAAAAGTAGCTTTTCGGACTAAAATCCGACCACGATACCATATTTAAATAAAACATTTAAATATATAAATCATAACATATGCGGGTTGTTACAGGTACAAGAAATATCAAAATCATAAGAAGCTAAATACTCCATCCACCTTTGTTGCCTCAAGTTCAAGTCCTTCTACGAGAATATGTACTTCAAAGACTTATGGTTGGTAAAAAGCTCAAACCTCTCTCCAAGCAAATAGTGCCTCTAAGTCTTAAGTGCAAAAAATATGGCAGTCAACTCTAAATCGTGGGTAGGATAGTTTTTCTCATGCATCCTCAACTGCCTACTACCATAACACACTACCCTCCTTTCTTGCATCAACACCGCTCTTAGACCCGTTCTGCATGCATCGGTCTATACAGTGAAAGGATTAACTTCGACGGGTAAAACTAACCCTGGTGCACTGGTCAGGGCTCTCTTAAGCTTCGTGAAGGAATCCTCACAATCCACGTCCCACACGAAAGCTTTATTCTTCTTAGTAAGGCATGTCAATGGTGCCAAAATCTTGGCAAAATCTCTAATGAACTTCCTATAGTAGCCTGCCAATCCAAGGAAGCTCCTAATCTCGGTAACATTCTTAGGGGCCTTCCAATCTTATACTGCAATAACCTTAGCGTGGTCATTAGCCAAACGTTTCTTCGAGACTATGTTCCCCAAGAAACGAACTTCTTCTCCCTAAAATGACACTTTGTAAACTTAACTCTTAAATGATGGCTAGGAAGTGTGCGAAGAACTTCTTCCAAATGAACAACATGCTCCTCCATATTCTTGGAAAATACCAAGATATCATCCGCGAATACCACCTTAAACTTATTTAGGACATCCCTAAAGACGTGGCTCATCAAATTAACGAAATAGACTGGAGCATTAGTTAGCCCAAAAGGCATAACCAACCACTCGAAGAATCCGTCCGTTGTCCTAAAGGAAGTCTTATCTATGTTGTCATTAGCGACTCTAACTTGATGGAATCCCATGGCTAATTCAAGTTGAAAAAAAACCAAAGAACCTACTAACTGGTCCAAAAGATCATCAATCCTAGGAAGTGGATATCGGTTCTTCTTAGTGAGCTTATTCAATTCCATGTAGTCTCTACAAAGTCAGAAAGAACCATCTGCCTTA
This sequence comes from Allium cepa, assembly GCA_030765085.1. Taxonomy (NCBI): domain Eukaryota; kingdom Viridiplantae; phylum Streptophyta; class Magnoliopsida; order Asparagales; family Amaryllidaceae; genus Allium; species Allium cepa. Next base: position 904,395,677 of record CM060938.1, on the reverse strand, counting down.
GTGGCGAAGAAGACTGGCGCTCCCTACTCTGATACGCTCCTTCTTATGAATCCTTTCCCTAAGAGCTCACAAATATGCTTGCTCAATTCTTTCTTCTCCTTATGTGCCATGTTTCTTACAGGTGACGCTACTGGCTTGGCATTCTCGGTGGAATAAATCCCGAAGTCAATCTTTCATTTAGGGGATAGTCCCCTAACCTCCTCAAAGGCGTTTGCAAAATCACTTACGACATGAATCGAATGCAACTCTTATGAAGACGAATCGAGGAAATAGAGTAAACTCAACATGACTGAACCTTGTGGGCCACAAGTTACCTCTTGATCCTACCACTGCAAGTCTCAAGTCTAATGACTCTCCTCTCGTAGTCTAAGATAGCTCCATATGTGCATAGCCAATCCATCCCTAAGATCATCACATACCCCGAGAATCCCAGAACATAGGCATCATGGTCAAACTCTACGCCTAGGATAAAGATTTTCAAACCCCTACAAATCATAAATTAGTGTGCCAATCCTCATATGAGGTTTGAAACAATAATGGGGTCTACTACTAATGACATGTCCAAGTGCAAACAAACTACTAGAGAGCTAAAGATAAAAGAGTGTAATGCTCCAGAATCAAATAAAGTTCGAATAGGAAAATCAAATGTAGAAATCAAACATTCAACTATGACATTTTTACCTCTATTTGGAATGCTACTGGAAGGTGTTGTGTCCAACGCATGAATCTGCGCAACTGGTGCACTAGCTCCCTGGGGGCAACTCCTACACATATGACCAGGCTGCCCACAAGTAAAGTATTTACCCTTCATCTTCTCCTTCCAGCAATCATTGGCCATATGTCTAACCTTCCCATAACCATGGCACTTTATTCCTTTCTTAATCTTCTTCTAAGGATCGTCACCTTTCTTCTTATTATTATTATTTTCCCACCACTTCTTCTTTAGACCTTCTGACTTAACCTCCTCTTTAGACTCTCCTTCCTTGATCATATCCAACATAAGTGCCATCTCGACCAAAGAATCATAAGTAGCTCCCATCGGTACATAAGTCGGTAATAATCCCCGAAAGGCTTGATTCATCCCTTTGTAAACTTCATAGCTTTCTTGTGCGCCGTGTTCACAAGTCCATACCAAACCATGAAGCTTATTGAATTGAATGATGTACTCCTTGACTAACAAACTCCCTTTCTTCAAATTGATAAACTTCTCTAGCTGAACTCTCTCTTCTGCCTCAGATAGAAACTTCCTATCGAATCCCTCCCGGAATCCATCCCAAATAATATTCCTTTCCTCCAACTCGATCACCTCCCACCAATAAGATGGCTCCACCTTCAACTGCCAAGCGGCTAGCTGAACTCGCTCCTGACCATCCAATCCCAAAATACTAAAAATCATCTCCGTGTCCTTAAGCCATGCTTTCGCCTCCATAAAAGTCTCCTTGCCAAAAAAATATTCTCACCCAAACTCGAAAAATCTTTACAAAGCTTAGAGAAATTGATGGAGGCAGGTGGGTTGATGGGATTCCCCCCCGCTGTTGTAGGATTGGGCGTTGGCCCGTGCACCTCTGGAGTCTTGGCTTGTAGGTACCTACGAAACCAGGCTGGGACTGGAATGCCCTCGGGAAGGTTCAGGACATAAGTCATTCTATGAAAAGAAAACGGTAGTTTAGGAAAGAGTCAAAGGGAGATTGAACTGGACTTATGAGGGGATTTTTATAAAAATTCTTTTATACTTAAAATCATTTCTTAAAGTTCTTTTCCGAAAAAAACTTTTAAAACAAGTTATTTTGAAAAATACTTTACTTTCAAAATAAATTTTTGGAATCCTGTAACCTTAGACTTTCACCATACATCCTTTAATATAACCAAATGGACACATTAAAAGGCATGGTGCATTGTAGGTATGACTGAAACTAACAGAGACTAAGATTCACAAGACAAAAATAGGTAAAAACAGTGGAAACTAAATAAGTATTTAATTTAAAAAAATCTTAAGAATTAGTACATAATTAAGTCAAATGTCAAATGCAACATGCAAAACCCATCATGTCTTATGAAATGAAAATTCATTATCTCAAAATCAGATTATGTAATATCCCTTGTAACTAAACTAGTGCATACAAGAACAATGGCTGAAAATAAAAAAAGTACATAGAAGAAGTCACCTTAAAGAAGAACTCCAAGCTACAGCAATCTACAAGCTTCTTCCTTGATTGCCTAAGGGGAAAAAAGGGGAAAATAGAGGAGTGAATCAGACTAAAGTCTGGTGAATGATAGTAATTACTAGAGTGTGTTAATCCCGTTTCACCAACGAGTTAAAGAGTCCACGAGATAAGAGTCCACAAGGTAAGATCTATGAGTTGAGGAGCCTGCGACCTAAGAACTACAACTCAGGAAGCTTACGACCTACGACTTAAGGCAACAAACAGTTCTAGAAGGACTTACGAGTTAAGCAGTCTCCGACTTAAGGCCTCCACGGTTTAAGGCTTTTACGAGTTAAGGAACCTTACGAGTTAAGGATGGCACGACTTAAGGAGATGAACGACCTACGACCCAAAACATGTTGCGACCTAACAATGGCTACGGTTGAACGGCCTAAGGAAAGCTATGCGACCTAAAGGAGTAACGACTCAAAACATTGGAAGGAAGGGTCAACAACACATAAGTCGTTGACGACTTACGACTTATGATGAGTCGTGTACGACTCATGCTAGCACGAAGGAAGTCATGTTTGGTTAACTCGGGAACGACTTATCACTTGTATCGTTCATTCGAACAGGAGCATAACATTGGACCAAGCCGAGAGTCAAATCCAGTAGGTCGGCCGCGACCTACCATGAACCGCTAACAAGCCCGCGACTTATCATATGAGACAATTCACCATGACTCGTCCACGACCTAAGGTCACTAAGTCGTAGTCCACTGCTATGATGTCCATACTAAAAAAGGATGACTCGTGAACGGGTTAGAACTTGTGCTATATTCAGAAGACCGAAGGCGAGTTTGAGCTCAACATGGTGAGTCGTCCACGACCCAACCTGACTCGGCCACGAGTAACCCATGAGTCGGGTACGACTCACGACTTAAGACCGAAAACCCCTATAAATACACGACCATTTCCAACATGAAGGGGACTTTTGGTCAATCAATTTCAAGCACCATTACTCTGCCGAATTCCAGACTACTTCAACACTTAAAGCTTTTGAGATTCAAAGAACGTCTAAAAGAACTTCATGAAGAAATCATCTACATCCACCATGAATTCGGAGAATTCTCTCGCATCGAAGTTTGAGCCACTTGTTCTAAGTCTTTTGTAATTCAAAGTGTGTTGTACTTGAGAAGATTTGTATCAACTTGTAACGTGATCATCAATAAAAGTACTTAAAGTGGACGTAGGCTATTCACATAAGCCGAACCACTATAAAATTGCTTTTGTTTACTGCTTTTCTGCTATTACTTGCTTATAATTCTTTCCCGATCTATCGGGTGGTGCTTTCACAACTACACTTCACACACCGGGGTGTTAGCGTTCAAATTTAAGCGTTAACATTTTTGGTGCTTTCATTGAGAATTGAACTCAGGACAGCTGTCATCATTGCTTCGCAGAGATTTGAAGAAAGAATTTCCTTAAAAACCATAAGTATATCTGAGATTATGGCTCCTGGAAGGAAAAGTAGATCTATCAGATCTGGGAACATTCAAGAGGAAACCTCCGCTTCCCCTGTGCCTAATCTACCCACTCCGTCTGTTGGAGTTACAAAAGCGGAATTGGATGCTGTGATTCTAGGGCTAAACCAGCAGATAAACGCCCAAAATGCACAACTAGAGGCTCAAAGTGCCCAGAATGCTCTGATTCTGAATAAGTTGAACGACTTACTTGGGGCAAACAATCAACCGGCTGGTAATGAAAGGAACTATGCTGGCAACATTCATGATGTTAATGAAAGGAATGCTCCTGAAAGGCCTACTAGTCCCTTTGAGCAGGCAGTACCTGACGCCGGTGGATCTAGAACTCGGCATGATGAGGAATATCTTTCTGGAATGGTCCGGCAGATCATGAAAGAAAGTATGCAAAGAGTTGAAGATGAGAAGGAATGGGGTTTCACCCCAAGTAAAACTCCGTTTACTGAAAAAATCTTGAAGGCGGAATTTCCAAGGAAGTTTGTCCCTCCGACTATTCCAGCTTACAAAGGGACAAGTGATCCGAATGAGTTCTTGTATAAGTATGATTGGCATATGACGGATGCCAGGGCCTCCGATGAAATAAAGTGCCGATATTTCCCCGTATACCTGGAAGGCGTGGCTTTACTGTGGTTCACCAAGTTACCAGTCCGATCTATCGATCAGTTTTCAGACTTGACCAGAAAATTCAAGGAGCAGTTTAGACTATATGCTTCGAAGGCCAAGGATATTATGTCACTATCGAGTTTAGAGCAGAATCCTGGTGAGTCTATCAGATCCTTCTTGAACCGCTTCAATATAGCACTGGCTGAGGTGGACAATGCTGAACCACGAATGATATTGACTTATCTGATGAGGGCTATCGATAAGTCAAGCGAATTTGGGAAATGGTTAAATATGAAGGAGCCAACCTCTCTCGAAAAGTTCTACAAAAAAGCAGACGAATTCATTCGCTTGGAAAGCCGTCCTTTACCAATAAAGACAGTGTTGGAAAAAGCAGAAGACAACACTGTCGCTCCACGCAAGAATGAATCGGTGGGGCAAAAAAGGGAGAATAGTAATGGGAAGAAACAGGGTAATCTGAAGAAGCCCCGATCCTTCGAGCCATCAGAATATACTCCATTATCACATACACCGGAGCACATCTACCTGGCCACTAAAGATTCCGTCGATTTCCCTAAACCTATCCCTTTGAGAACTGGGAGAAAAGCCATACAAAGTGGGAAATTCTGCCGCTTCCACAATCAACCAGGTCATGAAACTGATGAATGCCGCCAGCTGAAAAATCTGATTGAAGAGTTGCTAAGAGAAAACAAGTTGCAGCAATTCGTGAAAAAGAATAGCAACAATCCTGCATCGTCGAGTCAGGGGCAGCGGGCTCCTGTTCATCAGCCTGGGGCAGGAGAGAAAGCTACGGGGCATGAATCTGGAAGGCCCGTTATCAATGTCATTTCAGGAGGACCTCACCCAGCTGGCAAAAGTTGGGGTGAGATGGAGAGATATTCCAGGGCTTTGAAATATGCTCCAGCCGAAGAAAACGTCTTTGTTCTAGAAGACACTACGCCCCTTAAACAACAGAAAACTTTCAGTGACGACATTATTTTCAGAGCCAGAGATTCCACAGGTATTGAAGCTCCTACTTTAGATCCCTTGGTCATCTCGGCTGGTATTGGACCAGCCATTGTCAGAAGAGTCCTCATTGACTGCGGAGCATCATGTAATATTCTCTTCAAGAAGACATTTGACCAGATGAAAATCCCTATGATCGATGTGCAAGCCTCATCACAGAAAATCGTTGGCTTCACTGGGGAGCCAAAGCAACCAGTAGGAACCATCGATCTGTTTGTAGAACTTGGGGAAGGAGAAAGGAAAGTGGTCCGAAAGCAAACCTTTGTGATCGTCGACGAGTATTCTGCTTATAATGCTTTTCTTGGCCGTCCAACACTCGCAGCATTCAAAGCTATCCTAGCCCCGTGGTGCCTCACTATTAAATTTCCTACTGACAATGGAGTAGGAGTTATAAAAGGGGATCAAAATGCTGCGCGAGAATGCTATTGGACAGAGCTGCGAGAGTCAAGAAAAAGGGAAATGGGAAAGGATGCGGCAACTCCAGTCCGCATCAAGGAACCAGCTTTGTAGCAATTACAGAGCGGACCCTGCACTGGCGAGCACAGCGGGGCACGGAAAGAAATGGATCCCAGAAAAGCCAGTACAGGGGAGAATAGAGTAGTACCGGTGGAAACAACAGTTCCGGTACCTGTTGACCCAAAGGACCCAAATAAGGTGTTGAATGTGGGTTCGCAGCTTAATGTTTCGATTCAGAATATCTTGATATCTTTCCTGAAGGCGAATTTGGATGTCTTTGCTTGGACTCATGCCGATATGTGTGGAATATCCCCGGAAGTTGCGGTACACGCTCTGAATATTGACCCAAAGTTTACGCCAGTTAAACAGAAAAGAAGAACCCAGGGTCCAGAAAGGTCAGCAGCATTAAAAGAAGAAGTTGATCGACTCATGGAAAATAACTTCATCAAAGAATCTACATATCCGAATTGGGTTTCAAATCCTGTGTTGGTCAAGAAAGCTAATGGGAAATGGAGAGTGTGCATCGATTTTTCTGATCTAAACAAGGCTTGCCCCAAAGATTGCTTCCCATTACCCAGGATCGATCAACTGGTAGACGGAACTGCGGGACATGAATTGTTATCCTTCATGGATGCCTATTCCGGTTATAACCAAATCATGATGCATGAGCCGGATCAGGAGGATACAAGCTTTATTACAGATGTTGGGCTTTATTGCTACAAAGTTATGCCCTTCGGATTAAAAAACGCAGGGGCAACCTACCAAAGACTTGTTAATGCTATGTTCAAACCGCAATTGGGCAAAACTATGGAAGTCTATGTCGACGACATGTTAGTAAAGTCCAGGAAAGCAGCGGATCACATTGAACACTTAGCAGAAATGTTCGCAGTCCTCCGTAAATACAAAATGAAGCTTAACCCCCTGAAATGTACATTTGGGGTCGAATCCGGAAAGTTCTTAGGTTTTATTGTCAGTGCTAGGGGCATAGAGGCTAGTCCAGCTCAAATTACTGCCTTGAAAGAAGTCAAAGCTCCTAGAACAAAGAAGGAATTGCAGAGTCTCAACGGAAAGATCGCCGCCCTGAGTCGGTTCATTTCCAAAGCTACTGATAAATGCATCCCATTCTTCGATGCCCTGAAAAAAGGAAAGAAGAACTTTGAATGGACTCCCGAATGCCAAAAAGCCTTTGAAGAGTTGATCCGTCATATGGAAACGCCTCCGATACTTTCTAGGCCAGACAATGGTGAGGATCTTCTTATATACTTGGCAGTATCATCTCATGCTCTAAGTGCAGCGCTGATACGGGAAGACAAAAGGATTCAACATCCAGTTTACTATATCAGCAAAAGACTCACTGGGGCAGAGCTGAATTACTCCAAGTTGGAAAAACTCGCATATTGCCTACTAGTTGCATCGAGGAAACTGAGGCAATATTTCCAAGCTCATCCTATCAAAGTACTCACTGATCAACCTCTGAAGCAAGTCCTGTTTCGCCCTGAAACTTCGGGTCGTCTTCTAAAATGGAACATTGAACTTAGTCAATATGACATCACCTATCACCCCCGAAAAGCAATCAACGGTCAAGCTTTAGCTGATTTCATTGCAGAATTCACAGAGAAAGATAATGGTGAGGAAAAAGCGATCAATGATTCTCCAATCCAGTGGAAGATGTATGTTGATGGCGCAAGAAATGACTACTGTTCTGGAGCCGGAGTGGTACTTGAAACTCCTGAAGGTCGATCATTATGTTATGCACTAAGACTGGAATTCCCTTCAACAAACAATGAAGCAGAATATGAAGCTCTTATTGCAGGTCTGAAAATCGCTAAAGAGCTAAACATTCGAGCATTACAAATTTTCAGTGATTCTCAGCTTATTGTATGCCAAGTCAAGAAGGAATTTCAAGCGAAAGGTGGAAACCTTCCTTCCTACTTGTCAAAGGCTTGGGAACTCCTATATGAACTCGATCACTATTCAATAAGCCACATTCCTCGGGAAGAGAATATGAAGGCAGATTCCCTCGCAAAGTATTCAAGTTCTGGTGAAGCTCAACTATTGGGATTGGTCCCTGTAGAAGTCCTTTCAGCGCCAAGTATAGACGAGATGGATATAGACTGGATTGTGAATGTATCTCAAGAACAAGAGTCATGGATGACTCCAATACTGGATTACCTACTCAGGGGTTCTCTGCCAGAAAACTCGATAGAAAGACGAAAGCTTCTAAGAAAGGCCTCTCGCTATGTAATTCAGGATGGCCGATTATACAGACGGGGATTCTCAATGCCATTGCTTCGATGTGTATCCCGGGAAGAGTCCAAAACAATCCTAGCTGAAGTGCATGGAGGAGAATGCGGTGATCATTCAAGTGGTCAAACGCTAGCAAAGAAAATTCTCCGATACGGATATTTTTGGCCAGAAATTAATCGGGATGCCGCAGATTACTCCCGAAAATGTGACAAGTGCCAAAGATATGCCAAAATTCCTAGAGCACCTTCTACCGAACTCACACAGATGGTCTGTCCATGGCCATTTGCAATTTGGGGAATGGATCTCATTGGGCCGCTACCAACTGCTAAATCAGGGATTAAATATGCTATTGTTGCAGTTGATTATTTTACTAAGTGGGCTGAAGCTGAACCATTGGCTACGATCACTTCAAAGAAAATGATAAGCTTTGTGACCAAGAATATCATTTGCAGATACGGTGTGCCTCAGAAAATAATCACAGACAATGGAACTCAGTTTGAAAGCGAGGAATTCCAGGATTTTTGCAAGCGATTCAAAATCCAGAAAAGCTTTTCGGCAGTAGCTCATCCGCAGGCAAACGGGCAAGTGGAAGCAGTGAACAAGATCATCAAATCAACCGTCAAAAAGCAACTCGAAAGAGCAAAAGGTGGTTGGGTCGATAAACTACCACTTGCACTATGGGCATACAGAACTACTCACAAAACTGCAACTGGGCATACTCCTTTTGCGTTAGCATACGGATCGGAAGCAATGATCCCGGTTGAAGCAGAGGTCCCTTCACACAGAAGAATCCATTTCAATCAAGCAGAAAATGAAAAGCTGCAACTTGAAGCGCTGGATCTCCTTGATGAAAAAAGAAATGAAGCTAACCTCAGAGTTGCAGCTCATCAGCAAAGGATAGCCAGACATTTCAATTCCAAAGTTCGTCAACGCAGCTTTGAAATTGGAGATCTAGTCCTGAAAAGAATTATGACCGCGACAGGTGTGTTTGGGCCAAATTGGGAAGGACCATATGTAATAGGTCAGAAGCTTCTTGACGGCACATTCAAGCTCACCACTGTTGATGGAGATCAAATTACAAGGGCATGGAACAGCAACCACTTGCGTCCATACTTTACTTGAAAATTTTGTTGAAAAATTGTAAAAAGAATTATGAATGTATGATTCTTGTAATTGAAAGCAATTGTGAAACTGATGCAAGTAAATAATGAAAGAATATAAAGTGGATGTAGGCCCAATTTCATGGCCGAACCACTATAAATCTTGTGTTCCTTATTATCATTATATGTTTGCTTTCTTTTCGATATAAAAATACATAAAATGTATTGCTAAAATGTCAATTTAAATTTTTGCAGACAATGGAAATAAAACTTGCGCATAATAAGACCGAGCGATTCTCACCATCATTCAACAAACAAATTTCAAGTCACAAAGACCCCGAATTCAAATCCTAGATAGGAAATACTTCAATTGAACGGCTAATGATTTCGATAGAAACGAGCCCTTGCTGATAAATTGAGATTGTTTGAACAAACAAACATCCAATTAGGAAGCTAGTGCCCGTTCTCACGAACTTGCCTGGCAATGAAGTACACTTCCTTGGATTAAACAAGCCACTTGTGAGAGAAAGGGGAATGAAAACTTGAAAAGAAAAAAAGAGGATCGCTGAAAAGGCATAAGCAAGTGAACAGAGGAACAACCAAAGCTACCATCAGCGGCACAAGTCCTCTTCGGAGGCGCAACTCTTCGGAGGATAAAAGACCTCTAATGGGTCATACGCCACAAAAAAGAAAGTTCTCTACTCAACAAAAAAGATTGGAGGAGTCATGACCCTCCAACCATGAGAGAGTAACTTCCAGGCGATGAAAACCCTCTTTGAGGCACATTTCACCAGGAGTTGAAGTGTTATAACCGCTCTTCGGAATTTCACTTCACCAGAGTTGAAATGTAAACAAAATAAAAGCCCTCTTCGGAGGCCCATTTCACCAGGAGTTGAAGTGTTATAACCGCTCTTCGGAATTTCACTTCACCAGAGTTGAAATGTAAACAAAATAAAAGCCCTCTTCGGAGGCACATTTCGCCAGGAGTTGAAGTGTAGCAACCGCTCTTCGGAATTTCACTTCACCAGAGTTGAAATGTAAACAAAATAAAAGCCCTCTTCGGAGGCCCATTTCACCAGGAGTTGAAGTGTTATAACCGCTCTTCGGAATTTCACTTCACCAGAGTTGAAATGTAAACAAAATAAAAGCCCTCTTCGGAGGCACATTTCGCCAGTAGTTGAAGTGTAGCAACCGCTCTTCGGAATTTCACTTCACCAAAGTTGAAATGCAAAAACAAAGACCTTCTTGAAAGCCCACGTTCCACCAAGATTGAAATAAAACTTCCAAGTGTTGAAGCGTGAAAAGGCTTTCTTCGAAGGCACAACTCTTTGGGGGTACACGTTTCACCGAGATTGAAATAAAACTTCCAAGTGTTGAAACGTAAAAAATCCCTCCTTAGAGGTACGACCCCCTCCCGGGGACACAATCAAGAAAAAAGACCTCTTTGGAAGCACACGTTTCACCGAGATTGAAATAAAACTTCCAAGTGTTGAAACGTGAAAAGGCTTTCTTCGAAGGCACAACTCTTTGGGGGTACACGTTTCACCGAGATTTAAATAAAACTTCCAAGTGTTGAAACGTGAAAAATCCCTCCTCAGAGGTACAATTTTGTATAAAAAAAAAAAAAAAAAAAAAAAAAAATCCTCATCAAAAGCGTACTTTAACTTTCAAATGGAAAATGATCGTAAAAAGAAAGGAAGTTAAAGTACCCTTCAGAGGTCCGCTTTACCACATAGAGGAATTCACTTGGTAAAATATGCACATAAGCAAAAGAGAAAAGTGATTTCTTCGAACGACAAAGCGTAAAAACTTATACGAAGGGAGTTGTACTCAATAAAAATTTTCTTTAAAGAATAAAATAATTATTCTTTAACAAATAAGAGTGCAAGTCCCCTCGAAGTATAAAATATCGCAACAAGCTTAAGGTATGGGGGCAACATGGTATAGTAGTATAGCTGCCTCAGTAAAGTAATACTCAAGCAACATACCATAAGCCCGCTGCAATACTATATAAACAAACTTGTGCAAAAATAAATAGTAAATGCATTCTCAAATTCAAACAGAAGTTTGTACAAACGAAGAATCATTTTATTCAACTATAATGCAGATACAGGTTTCAAAATAAAAGCGGGGGCCGGTACCCGCACAACTCTCGGCCAGTTCATACAAAAGGCAAAAAGCTAAAATCTTCACTTCTTCTTCCCTCCTTTGGACCCTTTACTCGGTCGAATAACCAGCTTTTCAGGTCGGCCAGTGGGTATAAGGGAAGTGGGAGAGGCAGGTGTAACCGGTTCAACTTCCGGCTCCTCTTCAGTGGCGGTGATTTTCTTCCCCCTCCTCTTTGATGTCCCACGCTTCTCTCTCCTCTGTGAGGAAGACTCACTCCCCGGAGTGACAAGTTTTGATAGAACAATGTCGTCAGAAGGAGTCCGTTCCGGGGAAATGTCACCTCCCTCAGGTCTCTCATCTTTCTGCTCTTGCGAAGCGATGGGATCATCCAAGCCGTGAAGAGCCTCTATTTGTTCCTCCTGTGATCCAGGTTGCGAGGCAGAAGGAGGCACCGCCTGAAGAGATGAAGGAAGGATGACCGGAGGAGTAGAAGTTTGAGCAGTGCTTGGTACTTTCTCTACAGAAGAAAAAAGGTTAAAGTCAGTAAAAAGAGGAGATGAGGGTACACCAATGAAGTCAGTAAAGAGAGGAGATGAAGGCTCGTCAAGGTTGAGAAAATAGCCAAGGAGCTCGTGAAACTCATGTGAAATAAACGAGTAACCAGCTTGAGTAGAATTGACAGTAGCGAGATTAACAGTGAAGTTACCTGGAGAAGCTGGTTTCCTGATATCGACTTCATAAGCTTGCGTATCAGCGCTCTCTTCACCCTCGTCTCCACCTTGTGTGCTTGTAATATCAGCGGTAACTTTGGTGGGAGAAGCGAGATGGGAACTGGAACCAATAATGTCGACTTCAGACGAAGAAGGTGGCTGGACTAGAGTAGTTGAAGTGGTTTTCCCCAGCTGGTCCCCTTCCGTCACTTCGGTTCTTAGTTTGGCAAGTTGTTCCTTTCCCTTGGCGAGAGCAGCGCGAGCGTCTTCATCAAAATAATGCCTTTCCAGGGCTGGCTCGTCATAACCAGCACCTTCAGCACCAAGCATATCGAGGGCGGCCTCCCACACTTCAGCTAAAGTGATCTCATACTTGGGACCAAGAAAGGCGAGGCTTCCACGCCCCAAGACGCTATGCAAGTAGAAGTCGAATAATGTTGAGCCGAAGCTGTTTTTGGTCGCCTCATGAGATTCTTCGGCTGCGATTTTGCCGGCGACAGCCTCATCGCGCTCCCTTTCAGTTCTGGCAAGCTGAAGCTTAAGCATTTGTATCTCCGCCTCCTGGGAGTTGTTTTTCTTTCGAAGCTCAGCAATATCAGAGACATAGCCTTCACTGATTCTTTTTTGTGCCTCGAGCCTATCTTCGGCATCCCTCTGACTGGCATGAGCATCTCTAACTTGTCTGAGAAGCGCTTCTTCTTTTTGAGAGTATGAAGTAGAGGAAGCAGCAAGCTCATCTTTCAACTTCTCAACCTTTGCTTCGAGCTCCTCGTTGTAGGAAGTAATGCTCCTCATTTCAGTGTCGTGCTGCTCAAGGACCTTTTGCCACTCAGCCTTATCATTTTCCATGGTGAGCATGGCCTCTAAGTTGGCACGGTTAACTCTTTGAAGCTCATCAACAAGCTTCTGCCAGTTTGACATCCTCTCGATATCGAGCTTGACCGCATCAAGATTGCGCAACATAGCAGACTTGTCGATGGGGACCAAGTCTAGGTCGAATCTCACACCCTTTAAGCACCATTGTGGAAAACGGCTTTGTAAAGTGGCTGGGCCAGGTCCCACTTGAAATTTAGGCCTGCTTATTATTGTCTGGATGTCCTCCTTCCCAAGAGCAGGAGAGTCGGAAGTAATGTCAAGAGGGGCAGGGGCAGTAGGCTTTTCGGGAATAGTGGAAGTATGTCTCTCACCATGTCGGGCTCGTTTGCCTGAATCTTCAGTTACATGACCTTTTCCTCGGTCGTCGTAAGATTTCCTTTTGTGAGAGTCGTCACTCCTTTGCAGAGAATCATGGTGCTCATCCCTATCCCTTCTGTCATAACGCTCTTCTGCATCCCTCCTTTCACGAGCCTTTCGAGCAGCCCTCTCTTCGTCAGACTCTCTATAGGAGGGAAAGTAACGCCGATAATCATATTGACCACGCCACCCGTAGCGTTGGAAATCCTGATAATACGATCCGCCGCGTGTCATTGAAGAATCTGAAATAAGAAAAGATAAGCTTTAGAAATCTCTAAAGTATAAGAAGATAAGTGCATAAATGTGCTGGAAAATCCTTAGTTGTGTGTGAAGTGCAAGCTACTCGCGTTGGACTAACGAACCACTCCTCTGTTGGGGGGAAGTGATAGATTTCACTGTTGATGACAATTCTTGAGATGAAGGAGTTAGAGTCTGTTGGAGGGCAGATGTTGCTTCAATCGTCGGAGGTATAGCTTTACCACGAGCAGGGTCTTCTTTAAAGAGCTCTTGGGAAGTAATAATTATGTCACTTAAATCCCCAAAGACGTCATCACCGGCATGCCCAACCTGATTCCCTCCATCATCTCCTTTGTCAGCACTCTCCCTGGTTTGGGAAAGGGGCTCCTCTTCTTCTTCAATAATGGGAGCAAGTGCGGGCTTTTCGGAGGGTCCCGTATCGTCTCTGGGAGTAGAGCACTTTACTAATAAGGTTTCTGCAGAAATTTCTCCTCGTATGTGCTCTTTAGTGGAGATCGGAAGATCAGGAGTTTTCACCGGAGAGTCAGGAACCTCCGTTGGAGCTTCACGAGGCCGAGTAAAGCGAGAGAGATGGAGGAGTCCGTATTGATGTAAAAGTTCATCGTTTAGCAGAAACTTTATGCTCTTCTCTTCTACCGGCACGGCATTTAATCTTTCAAAAATTTGCTTAAGACTTGGGTCCCTAGCAGGGGGTGGAAGTGCTAAAAACAGGAAAAGAATGAAATTAGCAGCTGAGAGTTCAGATCTCGAGAAAGTTTCAAAACGGAAAAAGTAGAGACAGGAAATCTTACTTCCCACTCTCCAGATGGCATAAAACCCTGGAGGGCAGCGAACAAAGAAAAACTGATTCAAAAATCCGTGAGCGCTTTCGGAGAGATCAGTAATAAGTTTGCGATTTCAAGCGCTTCTTACAACCACGATGGAGGGATGGTCTTTAGTTTTCGTGAATGAGCAAAAATAGCAGATCTCCTCGAAGCTTGGTAACCGATCCAAAACTCTCCTGAATAGAACACATAACCCCATCAGAATGGCGTAGCCATTGGGGTGTAATTGGAATGGAGAGATAGACAACCGAAGCAGGAACTGTTGGAGAAAGTCGTTAAAAGGAGGAATCGCCCCACTTAAGCACATTTGGCGATTGACTGCAACAAAGCCGTAGGGAGGATTGTCAGCAGTGTCATTTGGCCCCGGAAATAAGATGTCAGCATCATCAATGCCAAACTGGACGCGCAGTTGGTTAAATACCCGCTGATTCAAAGTTGTGGATGTTCTCTCCGGAGGGTTGTCTATAGGGATGGCTACTGGAAAGACATCTTCAGCCTGGCCCATCGGCTCTTCTTGATGAGAGGTCATTCTACACAAGCAACTGGATGTTCAAATGCGAAGGTGCACGTTTCCTAAAAAGTGTGAAGTGTCGTGCAAAGCTAATAAAAAATAATAATAACAAGTAAAGATAACCGGAATTAAACTGGTTGACGATTGATTGACTATGGTAATTTCGGAACTTGTTATTTAAAGCTCAAGCATAATATTAATGCGGGCTGGTCAGTTTCAATTGACTAATCCAGTGCTGCTTTAATATTCCACTTGAAATCGGTAGCACTTCGTTCACACGATTTATTTAAGTTAATCATCTATCATTAACTAATCTGTCGTTCGATGTGGGCAATCAATGACAGTATATTCGTCCCAGTTTTCTGTGAATGTTGTATTAACAGATTATTAGCTTACAAGTTGAAGTAATCTGTAAAAGAATGCAGCAAAGATCAACAGTTCAAAGTTCAAGCAAAATTTACAAGTGTTAAGTTGTCAACGACTCAAGAATTCTTTGTACGGGTTAAGCTAAGTCATTGGTTATTTGGATGACTCGGCTACGACCTAAGGAAAGTGAGGCAAGTTAAGTTAGGTTGTTCCAACTCTAAATCGCTGATGTTATAAGTCGGCAGTACTATGAGTCGTAAGTCAAAGAACAGGGGGAAGGCTCCAGATCGAAGCAACAAGAAACCTTCTAAGTTCTAACTCGGTTACGACTCATGGCTTGAGTCGTAAAACTTGCTAGGTCGGATTAAAAGTCAATAGTAAAGGCTACTGGGTCGCATGGAAGCTGCTGAGTCGTACACGGCTTATGGTTTAAGTCGTGTACCGTTTAAAGGATGAGTCACGGGAAAGTAGCAAGTGCTGAGTCGTTCACAGTTTATGGTTTGAATCATTCACGGCCTATGGCTTAAGTCGTTCACGACTTATAGCTTGAGTCGTCTGTGGTTTATGGCTAAAAGCATTGAGTCGTGTACGGTTGAGATTGCAAGGTATTTCAGAATCAGTGGCCAAAAAGCAAAACCAACTAAGTCGTGAGATCCTAAGTCATTTCCTCAACCAGTCAACTCCTTTCTAACCCGTTAACCTGTTAAGAACTTCCTCATCTCCTCCGAACCCACGGGCCAGTCAAATCAAGACATTGTAATTCATCATCTTCTCCTCACATCATCAGAAAGCACCCAAAAAACCAATTCGAATCGCTTCAAGTGTACGGCGAATCAAACGCGTTGTTGTAATCTAAAGGATCACAACAACAACGTAGCCAACAATGGTCAGAATCGTTCACAACTCAATTCAAAGCCCGAGTACGACGTACGATGGTGATTTGGGAACAAGAAGCGAAAATTTATGCCTTAGCGATGGTCGTGATTGGATTGAAGTTCAGAATGACTTACGCGATGTGGAGGAAAGGATGGATTAATGATCAGTAAGCTCAGATTTGCTTTTGAGAGGTTGGAGAGTCTCTAATGGCGGATGCGTCTGTGAGATAAGAAGTGGGAGAGGAGAAACGACTCAAGCGTTTTTATATCTGGAGACATTGGAACTTGAATCGGAACGGGTTATGATGAGTCGAAGCGCACGACTTACGGCTTAAGACGTGTGCTTCGAGGGGCAAGTGTTAATCCCGTTTCACCAACGAGTTAAAGAGTCCACGAGATAAGAGTCCACAAGGTAAGATCTATGAGTTGAGGAGCCTGCGACCTAAGAACTACAACTCAGGAAGCTTACGACCTACGACTTAAGGCAGCAAACAGTTCTAGAAGGACTTACGAGTTAAGCAGTCTCCGACTTAAGGCCTCCACGGTTTAAGGCTTTTACGAGTTAAGGAACCTTACGAGTTAAGGATGGCACGACTTAAGGAGATGAACGACCTACGACCCAAAACATGTTGCGACCTAACAATGGCTACGGTTGAACGGCCTAAGGAAAGCTATGCGACCTAAAGGAGTAACGACTCAAAACATTGGAAGGAAGGGTCAACAACACATAAGTCGTTGACGACTTACGACTTATGATGAGTCGTGTACGACTCATGCTAGCACGAAGGAAGTCATGTTTGGTTAACTCGGGAACGATTTATCACTTGTATCGTTCATTCGAACAGGAGCATAACATTGGACCAAGCCGAGAGTCAAATCCAGTAGGTCGGCCGCGACCTACCATGAACCGCTAACAAGCCCGCGACTTATCATATGAGACAATTCACCATGACTCGTCCACGACCTAAGGTCACTAAGTCGTAGTCCACTGCTATGATGTCCATACTAAAAAAGGATGACTCGTGAACGGGTTAGAACTTGTGCTATATTCAGAAGACCGAAGGCGAGTTTGAGCTCAACATGGTGAGTCGTCCACGACCCAACCTGACTCGGCCACGAGTAACCCATGAGTCGGGTACGACTCACGACTTAAGACCGAAAACCCCTATAAATACACGACCATTTCCAACATGAAGGGGACTTTTGGTCAATCAATTTCAAGCACCATTACTCTGCCGAATTCCAGACTACTTCAACACTTAAAGCTTTTGAGATTCAAAGAATGTCTAAAAGAACTTCATGAAGAAATCATCTACATCCACCATGAATTCGGAGAATTCTCTCGCATCGAAGTTTGAGCCACTTGTTCTAAGTCTTTTGTAATTCAAAGTGTGTTGTACTTGAGAAGATTTGTATCAACTTGTAACGTGATCATCAATAAAAGTACTTAAAGTGGACGTAGGCTATTCCCATAAGCCGAACCACTATAAAATTGCTGTTGTTTACTGCTTTTCTGCTATTACTTGCTTATAATTCTTTCCCGATCTATCGAGTGGTGCTTTCACAACTACACTTCACACACCGGGGTGTTAGCGTTCAAATTTAAGCGTTAACATTTTTGGTGCTTTCACTGAGAATTGAACTCAGGACAGCTGTCATCATTGCTTCGCAGAGATTTGAAGAAAGAATTTCCTTAAAAACCAGAAGTATATCTGAGATTATGGCTCCTGGAAGGAAAAGTAGATCTATCAGATCTGGGAACATTCAAGAGGAAACCTCCGCTTCCCCTGTGCCTAATCTACCCACTCCGTCTGTTGGAGTTACAAAAGCGGAATTGGATGCTGTGATTCTAGGGCTAAACCAGCAGATAAACGCCCAAAATGCACAACTAGAGGCTCAAAGTGCCCAGAATGCTCTGATTCTGAATAAGTTGAACGACTTACTTGGGGCAAACAATCAACCGGCTGGTAATGAAAGGAACTATGCTGGCAACATTCATGATGTTAATGAAAGGAATGCTCCTGAAAGGCCTACTAGTCCCTTTGAGCAGGCAGTACCTGACGCCGGTGGATCTAGAACTCGGCATGATGAGGAATATCTTTCTGGAATGGTCCGGCAGATCATGAAAGAAAGTATGCAAAGAGTTGAAGATGAGAAGGAATGGGGTTTCACCCCAAGTAAAACTCCGTTTACTGAAAAAATCTTGAAGGCGGAATTTCCAAGGAAGTTTGTCCCTCCGACTATTCCAGCTTACAAAGGGACAAGTGATCCGAATGAGTTCTTGTATAAGTATGATTGGCATATGACGGATGGCAGGGCCTCCGATGAAATAAAGTGCCGATATTTCCCCGTATACCTGGAAGGCGTGGCTTTACTGTGGTTCACCAAGTTACCAGTCCGATCTATCGATCAGTTTTCAGACTTGACCAGAAAATTCAAGGAGCAGTTTAGACTATATGCTTCGAAGGCCAAGGATATTATGTCACTATCGAGTTTAGAGCAGAATCCTGGTGAGTCTATCAGATCCTTCTTGAACCGCTTCAATATAGCACTGGCTGAGGTGGACAATGCTGAACCACGAATGATATTGACTTATCTGATGAGGGCTATCGATAAGTCAAGCGAATTTGGGAAATGGTTAAATATGAAGGAGCCAACCTCTCTCGAAAAGTTCTACAAAAAAGCAGACGAATTCATTCGCTTGGAAAGCCGTCCTTTACCAGTAAAGACAGTGTTGGAAAAAGCAGAAGACAACACTGTCGCTCCACGCAAGAATGAATCGGTGGGGCAAAAAAGGGAGAATAGTAATGGGAAGAAACAGGGTAATCTGAAGAAGCCCCGATCCTTCAAGCCATCAGAATATACTCCATTATCACATACACCGGAGCACATCTACCTGGCCACTAAAGATTCCGTCGATTTCCCTAAACCTATCCCTTTGAGAACTGGGAGAAAAGCCATACAAAGTGGGAAATTCTGCCGCTTCCACAATCAACCAGGTCATGAAACTGATGAATGCCGCCAGCTGAAAAATCTGATTGAAGAGTTGCTAAGAGAAAACAAGTTGCAGCAATTCGTGAAAAAGAATAGCAACAATCCTGCATCGTCGAGTCAGGGGCAGCGGGCTCCTGTTCATCAGCCTGGGGCAGGAGAGAAAGCTACGGGGCATGAATCTGGAAGGCCCGTTATCAATGTCATTTCAGGAGGACCTCACCCAGCTGGTAAAAGTCGGGGTGAGATGGAGAGATATTCCAAGGCTTTGAAATATGCTCCAGCCGAAGAAAACGTCTTTGTTCTAGAAGACACTACGCCCCTTAAACAACAGAAAACTTTCAGTGACGACATTATTTTCAGAGCCAGAGATTCCACAGGTATTGAAGCTCCTACTTTAGATCCCTTGGTCATCTCGGCTGGTATTGGACCAGCCATTGTCAGAAGAGTCCTCATTGACTGCGGAGCATCATGTAATATTCTCTTCAAGAAGACATTTGACCAGATGAAAATCCCTATGATCGATGTGCAAGCCTCATCACAGAAAATCGTTGGCTTCACTGGGGAGCCAAAGCAACCAGTAGGAACCATCGATCTGTTTGTAGAACTTGGGGAAGGAGAAAGGAAAGTGGTCCGAAAGCAAACCTTTGTGATCGTCGACGAGTATTCTGCTTATAATGCTTTTCTTGGCCGTCCAACACTCGCAGCATTCAAAGCTATCCTAGCCCCGTGGTGCCTCACTATTAAATTTCCTACTGACAATGGAGTAGGAGTTATAAAAGGGGATCAAAATGCTGCGCGAGAATGCTATTGGACAGAGCTGCGAGAGTCAAGAAAAAGGGAAATGGGAAAGGATGCGGCAACTCCAGTCCGCATCAAGGAACCGGCTTTGTAGCAATTACAGAGCGGACCCTGCACTGGCGAGCACAGCGGGGCACGGAAAGAAATGGATCCCAGAAAAGCCAGTACAGGGGAGAATAGAGTAGTACCGGTGGAAACAACAGTTCCGGTACCTGTTGACCCAAAGGACCCAAATAAGGTGTTGAATGTGGGTTCGCAGCTTAATGTTTCGATTCAGAATATCTTGATATCTTTCCTGAAGGCGAATTTGGATGTCTTTGCTTGGACTCATGCCGATATGTGTGGAATATCCCCGGAAGTTGCGGTACACGCTCTGAATATTGACCCAAAGTTTACGCCAGTTAAACAGAAAAGAAGAACCCAGGGTCCAGAAAGGTCAGCAGCATTAAAAGAAGAAGTTGATCGACTCATGGAAAATAACTTCATCAAAGAATCTACATATCCGAATTGGGTTTCAAATCCTGTGTTGGTCAAGAAAGCTAATGGGAAATGGAGAGTGTGCATCGATTTTTCTGATCTAAACAAGGCTTGCCCCAAAGATTGCTTCCCATTACCCAGGATCGATCAACTGGTAGACGGAACTGCGGGACATGAATTGTTATCCTTCATGGATGCCTATTCCGGTTATAACCAAATCATGATGCATGAGCCGGATCAGGAGGATACAAGCTTTATTACAGATGTTGGGCTTTATTGCTACAGAGTTATGCCCTTCGGATTAAAAAACGTAGGGGCAACCTACCAAAGACTTGTTAATGCTATGTTCAAACCGCAATTGGGCAAAACTATGGAAGTCTATGTCGACGACATGTTAGTAAAGTCCAGGAAAGCAGCGGATCACATTGAACACTTAGCAGAAATGTTCGCAGTCCTCCGTAAATACAAAATGAAGCTTAACCCCCTGAAATGTACATTTGGGGTCGAATCCGGAAAGTTCTTAGGTTTTATTGTCAGTGCTAGGGGCATAGAGGCTAGTCCAGCTCAAATTACTGCCTTGAAAGAAGTCAAAGCTCCTAGAACAAAGAAGGAATTGCAGAGTCTCAACGGAAAGATCGCCGCCCTGAGTCGGTTCATTTCCATAGCTACTGATAAATGCATCCCATTCTTCGATGCCCTGAAAAAAGGAAAGAAGAACTTTGAATGGACTCCCGAATGCCAAAAAGCCTTTGAAGAGTTGATCCGTCATATGGAAACGCCTCCGATACTTTCTAGGCCAGACAATGGTGAGGATCTTCTTATATACTTGGCAGTATCATCTCATGCTCTAAGTGCAGCGCTGATACGGGAAGACAAAAGGATTCAACATCCAGTTTACTATATCAGCAAAAGACTCACTGGGGCAGAGCTGAATTACTCCAAGTTGGAAAAACTCGCCTATTGCCTACTAGTTGCATCGAGGAAACTGAGGCAATATTTCCAAGCTCATCCTATCAAAGTACTCACTGATCAACCTCTGAAGCAAGTCCTGTTTCGCCCTGAAACTTCGGGTCGTCTTCTAAAATGGAACATTGAACTTAGTCAATATGACATCACCTATCACCCCCGAAAAGCAATCAACGGTCAAGCTTTAGCTGATTTCATTGCAGAATTCACAGAGAAAGATAATGGTGAGGAAAAAGCGATCAATGATTCTCCAATCCAGTGGAAGATGTATGTTGATGGCGCAAGAAATGACTACTGTTCTGGAGCCAGAGTGGTACTTGAAACTCCTGAAGGTCGATCATTATGTTATGCACTAAGACTGGAATTCCCTTCAACAAACAATGAAGCAGAATATGAAGCTCTTATTGTAGGTCTGAAAATCGCTAAAGAGCTAAACATTCGAGCATTACAAATTTTCAGTGATTCTCAGCTTATTGTATGCCAAGTCAAGAAGGAATTTCAAGCGAAAGGTGGAAACCTGCCTTCCTACTTGTCAAAGGCTTGGGAACTCCTATATGAACTCGATCACTATTCAATAAGCCACATTCCTCGGGAAGAGAATATGAAGGCAGATTCCCTCGCAAAGTATTCAAGTTCTGGTGAAGCTCAACTATTGGGATTGGTCCCTGTAGAAGTCCTTTCAGCGCCAAGTATAGACGAGATGGATATAGACTGGATTGTGAATGTATCTCAAGAACAAGAGTCATGGATGACTCCAATACTGGATTACCTACTCAGGGGTTCTCTGCCAGAAAACTCGATAGAAAGACGAAAGCTTCTAAGAAAGGCCTCTCGCTATGTAATTCAGGATGGCCGATTATACAGACGGGGATTCTCAATGCCATTGCTTCGATGTGTATCCCGGGAAGAGTCCAAAACAATCCTAGCTGAAGTGCATGGAGGAGAATGCGGTGATCATTCAAGTGGTCAAACACTAGCAAAGAAAATTCTCCGATACGGATATTTTTGGCCAGAAATTAATCGGGATGCCGCAGATTACTCCCGAAAATGTGACAAGTGCCAAAGATATGCCAAAATTCCTAGAGCACCTTCTACCGAACTCACACAGATGGTCAGTCCATGGCCATTTGCAATTTGGGGAATGGATCTCATTGGGCCGCTACCAACTGCTAAATCAGGGATTAAATATGCTATTGTTGCAGTTGATTATTTTACTAAGTGGGCTGAAGCTGAACCATTGGCTACGATCACTTCAAAGAAAATGATAAGCTTTGTGACCAAGAATATCATTTGCAGATACGGTGTGCCTCAGAAAATAATCACAGACAATGGAACTCAGTTTGAAAGCGAGGAATTCCAGGATTTTTGCAAGCGATTCAAAATCCAGAAAAGCTTTTCGGCAGTAGCTCATCCGCAGGCAAACGGGCAAGTGGAAGCAGTGAACAAGATCATCAAATCAACCGTCAAAAAGCAACTCGAAAGAGCAAAAGGTGGTTGGGTCGATAAACTACCACTTGCACTATGGGCATACAGAACTACTCACAAAACTGCAACTGGGCATACTCCTTTTGCGTTAGCATACGGATCGGAAGCAATGATCCCGGTTGAAGCAGAGGTCCCTTCACACAGAAGAATCCATTTCAATCAAGCAGAAAATGAAAAGCTGCAACTTGAAGCGCTGGATCTCCTTGATGAAAAAAGAAATGAAGCTAACCTCAGAGTTGCAGCTCATCAGCAAAGGATAGCCAGACATTTCAATTCCAAAGTTCGTCAACGCAGCTTTGAAATTGGAGATCTAGTCCTGAAAAGAATTATGACCGCGACAGGTGTGTTTGGGCCAAATTGGGAAGGACCATATGTAATAGGTCAGAAGCTTCTTGACGGCACATTCAAGCTCACCACTGTTGATGGAGATCAAATTCCAAGGGCATGGAACAGCAACCACTTGCGTCCATACTTTACTTCAAAATTTTGTTGAAAAATTGTAAAAAGAATTATGAATGTATGATTCTTGTAATTGAAAGCAATTGTGAAACTGATGCAAGTAAATAATGAAAGAATATAAAGTGGATGTAGGCCCAATTTCATGGCCGAACCACTATAAATCTTGTGTTCCTTATTATCATTATATGTTTGCTTTGTTTTCGATATAAAAATACATAAAATGTATTGCTAAAATGTCAATTTAAATTTTTGCAGACAATGGAAATAAAATTTGCGCATAATAAGACCGAGCGATTCTCACCATCATTCAACAAACAAATTTCAAGTCACAAAGACCCCGAATTCAAATCCTAGATAGGAAATACTTCAATTGAACGGCTAATGATTTCGATAGAAACGAGCCCTTGCTGATGTTTGAACAAACAAACATCCAATTAGGAAGCTAGTGCCCGTTCTCACGAACTTGCCTGGCAATGAAGTACACTTCCTTGGATTAAACAAGCCACTTGTGAGAGAAAGGGGAATGAAAACTTGAAAAGAAAAAAAGAGGATCGCTGAAAAGGCATAAGCAAGTGAACAGAGGAACAACCAAAGCTACCATCAGCGGCACAAGTCCTCTTCGGAGGCGCAACTCTTCGGAGGATAAAAGACCTCTAATGGGTCATACGCCACAAAAAAGAAAGTTCTCTACTCAACAAAAAAGATTGGAGGAGTCATGACCCTCCAACCATGAGAGAGTAACTTCCAAGCGATGAAAACCCTCTTTGAGGCACATTTCACCAGGAGTTGAAGTGTTATAACCGCTCTTCGGAATTTCATTTCACCAGAGTTGAAATGTAAACAAAATAAAAGCCCTCTTCGGAGGCCCATTTCACCAGGAGTTGAAGTGTTATAACCGCTCTTCGGAATTTCACTTCACCAGAGTTGAAATGTAAACAAAATAAAAGCCCTCTTCGGAGGCACATTTCGCCAGGAGTTGAAGTGTAGCAACCGCTCTTCGGAATTTCACTTCACCAGAGTTGAAATGTAAACAAAATAAAAGCCCTCTTCGGAGGCCCATTTCACCAGGAGTTGAAGTGTTATAACCGCTCTTCGGAATTTCACTTCACCAGAGTTGAAATGTAAACAAAATAAAAGCCCTCTTCGGAGGCACATTTCGCCAGGAGTTGAAGTGTAGCAACCGCTCTTCGGAATTTCACTTCACCAAAGTTGAAATGCAAAAACAAAGACCTTCTTGAAAGCCCACGTTCCACCAAGATTGAAATAAAACTTCCAAGTGTTGAAGCGTGAAAAGGCTTTCTTCGAAGGCACAACTCTTTGGGGGTACACGTTTCACCGAGATTGAAATAAAACTTCCAAGTGTTGAAACGTAAAAAATCCCTCCTTAGAGGTACGACCCCCTCCCGGGGACACAATCAAGAAAAAAGACCTCTTTGGAAGCACACGTTTCACCGAGATTGAAATAAAACTTCCAAGTGTTGAAACGTGAAAAGGCTTTCTTCGAAGGCACAACTCTTTGGGGGTACACGTTTCACCGAGATTGAAATAAAACTTCCAAGTGTTGAAACGTGAAAAATCCCTCCTCAGAGGTACAATTTTGTATATAAAAAAAAAAATCCTCATCAAAAGCGTACTTTAACTTTCAAATGGAAAATGATCGTAAAAAGAAAGGAAGTTAAAGTACCCTTCAGAGGTCCGCTTTACCACATAGAGGAATTCACTTGGTAAAATATGCACATAAGAAAAAGAGAAAAGTGATTTCTTCGAACGACAAAGCGTAAAAACTTATACGAAGGGAGTTGTACTCAATAAAAATTTTCTTTAAAGAATAAAATAATTATTCTTTAACAAATAAGAGTGCAAGTCCCCTCGAAGTATAAAATATCGCAACAAGCTTAAGGTATGGGGGCAACATGGTATAGTAGTATAGCTGCCTCAGTAAAGTAATACTCAAGCAACATACCATAAGCCCGCTGCAATACTATATAAACAAACTTGTGCAAAAATAAATAGTAAATGCATTCTCAAATTCAAACAGAAATTTGTACAAACGAAGAATCATTTTATTCAACTATAATGCAGATACAGGTTTCAAAATAAAAGCGGGGGCCGGTACCCACACAACTCTCGGCCAGTTCATACAAAAGGCAAAAAGCTAAAATCTTCACTTCTTCTTCCCTCCTTTGGACCCTTTACTCGGTCGAATAACCAGCTTTTCAGGTCGGCCAGTGGGTATAAGGGAAGTGGGAGAGGCAGGTGTAACCGGTTCAACTTCCGGCTCCTCTTCAGTGGCGGTGATTTTCTTCCCCCTCCTCTTTGATGTCCCACGCTTCTCTCTCCTCTGTGAGGAAGACTCACTCCCCGGAGTGACAAGTTTTGATAGAACAATGTCGTCAGAAGGAGTCCGTTCCGGGGAAATGTCACCTCCCTCAGGTCTCTCATCTTTCTGCTCTTGCGAAGCGATGGGATCATCCAAGCCGTGAAGAGCCTCTATTTGTTCCTCCTGTGATCCAGGTTGCGAGGCAGAAGGAGGCACCGCCTGAAGAGATGAAGGAAGGATGACCGGAGGAGTAGAAGTTTGAGCAGTGCTTGGTACTTTCTCTACAGAAGAAAAAAGGTTAAAGTCAGTAAAAAGAGGAGATGAGGGTACACCAATGAAGTCAGTAAAGAGAGGAGATGAAGGCTCGTCAAGGTTGAGAAAATAGCCAAGGAGCTCGTGAAACTCATGTGAAATAAACGAGTAACCAGCTTGAGCAGAATTGACAGTAGCGAGATTAACAGTGAAGTTACCTGGAGAAGCTGGTTTCCTGATATCGACTTCATAAGCTTGCGTATCAGCGCTCTCTTCACCCTCGTCTCCACCTTGTGTGCTTGTAATATCAGCGGTAACTTTGGTGGGAGAAGCGAGATGGGAACTGGAACCAATAATGTCGACTTCAGACGAAGAAGGTGGATGGACTAGAGTAGTTGAAGTGGTTTTCCCCAGCTGGTCCCCTTCCGTCACTTCGGTTCTTAGTTTGGCAAGTTGTTCCTTTCCCCTGGCGAGAGCAGCGCGAGCGTCTTCATCAAAATAATGCCTTTCCAGGGCTGGCTCGTCATAACCAGCACCTTCAGCACCAAGCATATCGAGGGCGGCCTCCCACACTTCAGCTAAAGTGATCTCATACTTGGGACCAAGAAAGGCGAGGCTTCCACGCCCCAAGACGCTATGCAAGTAGAAGTCGAATAATGTTGAGTCGAAGCTGTTTTTGGTCGCCTCATGAGATTCTTCGGCTGCGATTTTGCCGGCGACAGCCTCATCGCGCTCCCTTTCAGTTCTGGCAAGCTGAAGCTTAAGCATTTGTATCTCCGCCTCCTGGGAGTTGTTTTTCTTTCGAAGCTCAGCAATATCAGAGACATAGCCTTCACTGATTCTTTTTTGTGCCTCGAGCCTATCTTCGGCATCCCTCTGACTGGCATGAGCATCTCTAACTTGTCTGAGAAGCGCTTCTTCTTTTTGAGAGTATGAAGTAGAGGAAGCAGCAAGCTCATCTTTCAACTTCTCAACCTTTGCTTCGAGCTCCTCGTTGTAGGAAGTAATGCTCCTCATTTCAGTGTCGTGCTGCTCAAGGACCTTTTGCCACTCAGCCTTATCATTTTCCATGGTGAGCATGGCCTCTAAGTTGGCACGGTTAACTCTTTGAAGCTCATCAACAAGCTTCTGCCAGTTTGACATCCTCTCGATATCGAGCTTGACCGCATCAAGATTGCGCAACATAGCAGACTTGTCGATGGGGACCAAGTCTAGGTCGAATCTCACACCCTTTAAGCACCATTGTGGAAAACGGCTTTGTAAAGTGGCTGGGCCAGGTCCCACTTGAAATTTAGGCCTGCTTATTATTGTCTGGATGTCCTCCTTCCCAAGAGCAGGAGAGTCGGAAGTAATGTCAAGAGGGGCAGGGGCAGTAGGCTTTTCGGGAATAGTGGAAGTATGTCTCTCACCATGTCGGGCTCGTTTGCCTGAATCTTCAGTTACATGACCTTTTCCTCGGTCGTCGTAAGATTTCCTTTTGTGAGAGTCGTCACTCCTTTGCAGAGAATCATGGTGCTCATCCCTATCCCTTCTGTCATAACGCTCTTCTGCATCCCTCCTTTCACGAGCCTTTCGAGCAGCCCTCTCTTCGTCAGACTCTCTATAGGAGGGAAAGTAACGCCGATAATCATATTGACCACGCCCCCCGTAGCGTTGGAAATCCTGATAATACGATCCGCCGCGTGTCATTGAAGAATCTGAAATAAGAAAAGATAAGCTTTAGAAATCTCTAAAGTATAAGAAGATAAGTGCATAAATGTGCTGGAAAATCCTTAGTTGTGTGTGAAGTGCAAGCTACTCGCGTTGGACTAACGAACCACTCCTCTGTTGGGGGGAAGTGATAGATTTCACTGTTGATGACAATTCTTGAGATGAAGGAGTTAGAGTCTGTTGGAGGGCCGATGTTGCTTCAATCGTCGGAGGTATAGCTTTACCATGAGCAGGGTCTTCTTTAAAGAGCTCTTGGGAAGTAATAATTATGTCACTTAAATCCCCAAAGACGTCATCACCGGCATGCCCAACCTGATTCCCTCCATCATCTCCTTTGTCAGCACTCTCCCTGGTTTGGGAAAGGGGCTCCTCTTCTTCTTCAATAATGGGAGCAAGTGCGGGCTTTTCAGAGGGTCCCGTATCGTCTCTGGGAGTAGAGCACTTTACTAATAAGGTTTCTGCAGAAATTTCTCCTCGTATGTGCTCTTTAGTGGAGATCGGAAGATCAGGAGTTTTCACCGGAGAGTCAGGAACCTCCGTTGGAGCTTCACGAGGCCGAGTAAAGCGAGAGAGATGGAGGAGTCCGTATTGATGTAAAAGTTCATCGTTTAGCAGAAACTTTATGCTCTTCTCTTCTACCGGCACGGCATTTAATCTTTCAAAAATTTGCTTAAGACTTGGGTCCCTAGCAGGGGGTGGAAGTGCTAAAAACAGGAAAAGAATGAAATTAGCAGCTGAGAGTTCAGATCTCGAGAAAGTTTCAAAACGGAAAAAGTAGAGACAGGAAATCTTACTTCCCACTCTCCAGATGGCATAAAACCCTGGAGGGCAGCGAACAAAGAAAAACTGATTCAAAAATCCATGAGCGCTTTCGGAGAGATCAGTAATAAGTTTGCGATTTCGAGCGCTTCTTACAACCACGATGGAGGGATGGTCTTTAGTTTTCGTGAATGAGCAAAAATAGCAGATCTCCTCGAAGCTTGGTAACCGATCCAAAACTCTCCTGAATAGAACACATAACCCCATCAGAATGGCGTAGCCATTGGGGTGTAATTGGAATGGAGAGATAGACAACCGAAGCAGGAACTGTTGGAGAAAGTCGTTAAAAGGAGGAATCGCCCCACTTAAGCACATTTGGCGATTGACTGCAACAAAGCCGTAGGGAGGATTGTCAGCAGTGTCATTTGGCCCCGGAAATAAGATGTCAGCATCATCAATGCCAAACTGGACGCGCAGTTGGTTAAATACCCGCTGATTCAAAGTTGTGGATGTTCTCTCCGGAGGGTTGTCTATAGGGATGGCTACTGGAAAGACATCTTCAGCCTGGCCCATCGGCTCTTCTTGATGAGAGGTCATTCTACACAAGCAACTGGATGTTCAAATGCGAAGGTGCACGTTTCCTAAAAAGTGTGAAGTGTCGTGCAAAGCTAATAAAAAATAATAATAACAAGTAAAGATAACCGGAATTAAACTGGTTGACGATTGATTGACTATGGTAATTTCGGAACTTGTTATTTAAAGCTCAAGCATAATATTAATGCGGGCTGGTCAGTTTCAATTGACTAATCCAGTGCTGCTTTAATATTCCACTTGAAATCGGTAGCACTTCGTTCACACGATTTATTTAAGTTAATCATCTATCATTAACTAATCTGTCGTTCGATGTGGGCAATCAATGACAGTATATTCGTCCCAGTTTTCTGTGAATGTTGTATTAACAGATTATTAGCTTACAAGTTGAAGTAATCTGTAAAAGAATGCAGCAAAGATCAACAGTTCAAAGTTCAAGCAAAATTTACAAGTGTTAAGTTGTCAACGACTCAAGAATTCTTTGTACGGGTTAAGCTAAGTCATTGGTTATTTGGATGACTCGGCTACGACCTAAGGAAAGTGAGGCAAGTTAAGTTAGGTTGTTCCAACTCTAAATCGCTGATGTTATAAGTCGGCAGTACTATGAGTCGTAAGTCAAAGAACAGGGGGAAGGCTCCAGATCGAAGCAACAAGAAACCTTCTAAGTTCTAACTCGGTTACGACTCATGGCTTGAGTCGTAAAACTTGCTAGGTCGGATTAAAAGTCAATAGTAAAGGCTACTGGGTCGCATGGAAGCTGCTGAGTCGTACACGGCTTATGGTTTAAGTCGTGTACCGTTTAAAGGATGAGTCACGGGAAAGTAGCAAGTGCTGAGTCGTTCACAGTTTATGGTTTGAATCATTCACGGCCTATGGCTTAAGTCGTTCACGACTTATAGCTTGAGTCGTCTGTGGTTTATGGCTAAAAGCATTGAGTCGTGTACGGTTGAGATTGCAAGGTATTTCAGAATCAGTGGCCAAAAAGCAAAACCAACTAAGTCGTGAGATCCTAAGTCATTTCCTCAACCAGTCAACTCCTTTCTAACCCGTTAACCTGTTAAGAACTTCCTCATCTCCTCCGAACCCACGGGCCAGTCAAATCAAGACATTGTAATTCATCATCTTCTCCTCACATCATCAGAAAGCACCCAAAAAACCAATTCGAATCGCTTCAAGTGTACGGCGAATCAAACGCGATGTTGTAATCTAAAGGATCACAACAACAACGTAGCCAACAATGGTCAGAATCGTTCACAACTCAATTCAAAGCCCGAGTACGACGTACGACGGTGATTTGGGAACAAGAAGCGAAAATTTATGCCTTAGCGATGGTCGTGATTGGATTGAAGTTCAGAATGACTTACGCGATGTGGAGGAAAGGATGGATTAATGATCAGTAAGCTCAGATTTGCTTTTGAGAGGTTGGAGAGTCTCTAATGGCGGATGCGTCTGTGAGATAAGAAGTGGGAGAGGAGAAACGACTCAAGCGTTTTTATATCTGGAGACATTGGAACTTGAATCGGAACGGGTTATGATGAGTCGAAGCGCACGACTTACGGCTTAAGACGTGTGCTTCGAGGGGCAAGTGTTAATCCCGTTTCACCAACGAGTTAAAGAGTCCACGAGATAAGAGTCCACAAGGTAAGATCTATGAGTTGAGGAGCCTGCGACCTAAGAACTACAACTCAGGAAGCTTACGACCTACGACTTAAGGCAGCAAACAGTTCTAGAAGGACTTACGAGTTAAGCAGTCTCCGACTTAAGGCCTCCACGGTTTAAGGCTTTTACGAGTTAAGGAACCTTACGAGTTAAGGATGGCACGACTTAAGGAGATGAACGACCTACGACCCAAAACATGTTGCGACCTAACAATGGCTACGGTTGAACGGCCTAAGGAAAGCTATGCGACCTAAAGGAGTAACGACTCAAAACATTGGAAGGAAGGGTCAACAACACATAAGTCGTTGACGACTTACGACTT
This sequence comes from Allium cepa, assembly GCA_030765085.1. NCBI lineage: Eukaryota > Viridiplantae > Streptophyta > Magnoliopsida > Asparagales > Amaryllidaceae > Allium > Allium cepa. The sequence continues at coordinate 904,364,886 of CM060938.1, read as the reverse complement.
ATGATGAGTCGTGTACGACTCATGCTAGCACGAAGGAAGTCATGTTTGGTTAACTCGGGAACGACTTATCGCTTGTATCGTTCATTCGAACAGGAGCATAACATTGGACCAAGCCGAGAGTCAAATCCAGTAGGTCGGCCGCGACCTACCATGAACCGCTAACAAGCCCGCGACTTATCATATGAGACAATTCACCATGACTCGTCCACGACCTAAGGTCACTAAGTCGTAGTCCACTGCTATGATGTCCATACTAAAAAAGGATGACTCGTGAACGGGTTAGAACTTGTGCTATATTCAGAAGACCGAAGGCGAGTTTGAGCTCAACATGGTGAGTCGTCCACGACCCAACCTGACTCGGCCACGAGTAACCCATGAGTCGGGTACGACTCACGACTTAAGACCGAAAACCCCTATAAATACACGACCATTTCCAACATGAAGGGGACTTTTGGTCAATCAATTTCAAGCACCATTACTCTGCCGAATTCCAGACTACTTCAACACTTAAAGCTTTTGAGATTCAAAGAACGTCTAAAAGAACTTCATGAAGAAATCATCTACATCCACCATGAATTCGGAGAATTCTCTCGCATCGAAGTTTGATCCACTTGTTCTAAGTCTTTTGTAATTCAAAGTGTGTTGTACTTGAGAAGATTTGTATCAACTTGTAACGTGATCATCAATAAAAGTACTTAAAGTGGACGTAGGCTATTCCCATAAGCCGAACCACTATAAAATTGCTGTTGTTTACTGCTTTTCTGCTATTACTTGCTTATAATTCTTTCCCGATCTATCGGGTGGTGCTTTCACAACTACACTTCACACACCGGGGTGTTAGCGTTCAAATTTAAGCGTTAACAGAGTGTTTAAGCAAGATAAAAGTAATAGACTCTACAATAGTTCTAGCATTAATAAGGATAACAAAGGAGATAGGAAAGCGATAAAATGGAAAAAATACGATTAAATATTTCTCAAGATAGGTTAACTTTTATTGCTTGCACTTGTTCTGATTTAATTAGGCTGAAATCCTAATCGCGTAACTAGGATGTGACCTTAATTCTACCATTTTTTATCGGCCTGCTACTCCATAGACATTTTTGTGGACCACTTGCTATATAGATCCCTACAAAGCAGCTAATGGTATCTATGGAAGATACACAGAGCACCTACAGAGGATCCGGCTGACATATATAGCTCCTTATACAGAAGGCAATGGTGTCTACTAAGACACCATACTAAGTGCTTGGAACTCATAGCTAAAACTGAGCACCCAAACGGAAGTTGCATGTGTAACTTCCACCATGTCCATGCTACCCTCCACCTGTTGGGTCTTCTTATTACCTCCAACATCCAGCATAGCGTGCCCCTCATCTCACTTCCGGTTACTGCGAGATCACCATGTGTCTAGAGAAAACTAGGGGAAATGTTGTTGGTACTGGCCCTTCATCCAAATAGTATCTAGTTGCCCCCCTTATCCAAATCCCCATGATTTGGACTTCTATTTGACCCATTACTACCATTCTTAGCATAAGCATGCCCTAAGGAATGCTATTTGGGATAGGTCCAGCTTTCATCTTTTCATCTTTGCTTATTAACTTAGATAAATTATTTAAATAAGCCTTTATTACCATTTTTACTTTTTACGCTTATTAATTTATCCCAAGCCTTAAAATAAGCCCTATTCTCATCTTTTTCTTATTATAACCTATGTTATAATCATGCTTATTACTTAACCCAAGCTCTAAGTGTAACGACCGTAATTTTCAATGATTAAAAATAGTTAATTTAATAAGGTGTTGTGATTTAATGTTAGAAGAAATAAAAATTTATGATTTATTAGTAAGAATATAACTTGAATGAAATGCAATAGTATTAATTTAAGATAATTGATAACCGCTTTAAATGTAATTTCAATTAATGGAAATGATTAAAAAGTTATAATTGGTTATAGGTTGTAAATTAATTTTAATAATGTGTGTATAAATTGATAATTGAATTAAAAGAGTAATTGATAATTTAAATGTTGTATTAATTAAAGAAGTAATGTGTAATAAATTGTACTTGGATAGAATTAGTATTGTGTAAGTTGGTATAACATTTATTTGTAAATAATAAACTTATAAATGTGATTAAAAGTTAATGGTGACAATTATTATATGTTACCTATTTATTTAGTCTGTTAAATTAAATTGGGAATCACTTGCAATTAAATGTAATTAAATATTACATTAATAGAAATTAAGATGGAACTAGAGAATATTAATGTAATAAGCTGTAAACCAATGTTGAATATATACATAGAGTAATAAATGATTGAACAAAAAGAATTGGAATTAAGTTTTATTGATTTATTTTAGTTTAATTTATAATTAATGAATTTATCTGACTTAAATTTAACACTGTAATCTGTAAATTAATTAATATTGAATTGATATGTAAATTTGATTTAAATTCTTGTAAATTTCCAAGTCATCAAAAATGTTGAAAATCGTTGGTTATTAAATTTGAAATTAAAAAGTGATTTAATCAATTTAATAATAATTATTTAATTAAAGTGAAAATAGCCATTTTGGCCATTGTCTCGAATTTCAACGAAACCCATTTCATCGGATCCGTAACGATGAATTATTACAAGGTTTCAAGTTTCGTAGCGATCAGACTTGTCGTTTGATCGTACGGACTCGAAATGCATAGAAATCAATTAAATTAAATTCAAATGAAATCAATTTGTAATAAGCAGATTTTTAAGCTAACTTCTGCATACGATGGAATTAGGACTTGAAACATGTTCCATTGAGTTTAAAAATATCAAAAACATCTATTTTGATATAGGGGATTTCCAATTTTCGTTTCGGAGTTAGAACGGGCTTTTTGGGTCGCAATTGTCGTTCGTACCAATCCAATTGTGTTTATATTTTTATAGGGCCTTGTTCATATAAATTGTTTGTTCTAACCCTAGTAGTCTTTCTATATCTTATTCCTATACGTACATCAACTTCTATCTGCTCCTTTCTTCAATGGCAGTAAAAAATTCCAATTCCAAAGGCTACAATTTAATCTCCAAACCAATTTCAAAATCAAACTCCTCCAAACCATATCAAATTATATACAGTTTCGGAGCTCTCGATGAGCGTAACCCAGATCTACAATTCATTTTTGCCATTGAATACCGGTTGTCAAGAAATTGAGGATGAACTGCAGTCGTCCAATCTCAGTTTTGGTCGATCCAACGATGGATCTTTAACCGATTAACGATCGTGGAGTGGTGTTGGGAAGAGGCAGTCGAGCAGGTCGTATGATGGTCATCATTTGTCGTAATTTGGTCAGAATTCACTTGGAAATGCCTTAGAGGATTGATGGCGGCGTGGTGGCCAAATGCGACCGAAGGTGGTCATGGTGTCGGCGTGGGCTTGGCGTTCGAATGGAGGTGTTCGATTTGGCCATAGGCCGTCATGGCGGTGGCAAAGTCAGAAGTTGTGGTGGCAGCTATGACGTGCTATCGCATTTGTATGAAGGAGGCTAGGGTTTATGTGTAGCTGACTTGTGTAAGTGACGCGTATAACTATATTATTTTTTTATTTGTTTTAAAATTTAAATCGTATATCTTTTAATGTTAATAGCTTTTGCATACGAGCTCGGTTTCAGGCGTGGTTTTCTTTGTTGCGATCGTATCGAAATTTCGAATATTATGGAACTTGTATGGATGAATTTTGATTTGAGACTATTGAAATTTGGACCTTATATTGGATTTCAAATCGATTTGAAATCAAAGGTTAGTGTTTTGACCCTCTCACAACTACTGAATTATCTTATGTTAGTTAAATTGAATTTATGATGTGATTTGGAATTGATTGGTTGATGTTTGATATATATAAATTATCATTCTGATTAAATTTGACTTTTATTGCATTTAATCATCATTTAATTTAATATTGAATTTAATTTTCAATTTAATACCTGTGATTGACAATCAGCTATCTATTGATGTTTATTAATTGGTTTGGATGATGATTGTGATGGATGTTTGATTGTTGATATTGGATGACTGGATGTTATATTTTTATATTGTTATAACATTGGAAGTTCTCTATGGGTTGAAATGATACATACTCGAACGATCTATAGACTAGGAAAAATCGTTATGTGTTGAAATGATAGACTCGAGCGATTTTATGAATTTTATCTTATTTCGAGATTGCGGGTTGAAACGATATATACCCATAAAATTTTAAATTATGGATTAAAATGATAAATATCCGTATCACTTGACCATAGGGTAGAAAATTATGTGCGGACACCGGATTGGTTAAGTTAAATGATTTTTTAATCTTTAAATTTTGAATTCGTCTGACTGGTATTTTGAAATAGAAAGTGATTTCTGTAAACTGAATTATGTTTGAAAATCCAATCGTTAATGTTGAAATTGGAATTGATTTAATGAATTTTTCAAAAGATTTAAATTGGAATTTCAAATTTGAATTGTCAAATATAAATGAATTTTTGTCGAAATTGAGTTATTTAAAATGTTTGAATATAACTTTAAAATCTATTTTACCTATATCAAAATAATTAAATTTGTTTAATCTATTTCAAATTGAATTAATAAAATTTAAATCTATTTAATCTATTTTAAATATATTTAATCTATTTTAAATCTATTTAATATAATTTAAATCTATCTAATCTATTTTGAATCTATCTAATCTATTTTAAATCTATTTAATATAATTTAACTTTATCTACTCTATTGTAAATTTACTGAGTCTATTTTAAATCTATTTAAAATAATTTGAATATATTTAATCTATTTGAAATATATTTAAATCATCTTAAATCTAATTTAAGTCTAATTAAACTATTTTAACTATTGAAATATATTTATTCTATTTTAAATCTATTTAAAACATCTTAAATCTAATTTAATCTAATTTAAGTCTAATTAAACTATTTTAACTATTTAAACTATTTTAATCAATTTTAAACTATTTTAACTATTCTAAACTATATAAAAAAACTATTTAAACTATTTATGACTATCTAAACCATTTTCTAAAATTTCAGACTGTGAAAAGTTGTAGTATTTATATTTAAATCCTTGATGATTGATACAACATAAGTTGGGATTTGAAATGGATACCATTTTGTGAAATGACATATTTGAGTAAATATGATGATTTTGGAATGAGGATTTGATTAACCTATCTTAGCGCTAATTTCAAAACTGGAGACGATTTTGAAAGCGAATATTTTTTTAGAAGTGCATATGATTTCGAAAGTGATATGGTTTGAAATCGAATATGATATTTTGATATTAATTATGAATTAGCTTTTGAAATGTAAAAGAACCGTCCGGTGTGAAATAAGCATTTGGTTGTTAAAGACCCCGGGATCAGATATAGTCATACTCTCTGCCAATACCGATATTAAACCACTTTAACAACTATGTACGTGGTGGAGATTCCAGAAGTGAAGTAGGATGGTTGGTGAATAATTCTGTATGAGGTAATTACGTGACCCTTACTCCCGTGAGTCAGCTTAGATGTGACTAAAACAGGAGCCTCAGCAGGCCAAGTGAGGTCATTCCTCCTATCGAACATGCATCTTCGATACCATATTATGACTTTGTGATGATTTGGTGGTCACCCCTTGATTTTGATTATAGGAGTGTGTTCCGAGGTGGGCGGTAGTAGCTCCTATGCATTACTACCAGCCGGATCCGCAATTGGTAGAATCCTACCCTGGCATTGCCTCGAGTGTCGCATTCACATGCCCTATAGCTCCTTCTACGAGTTTGTTTTATACCATACCTATGGAATGCCCTTTGGCTAAACCACCAGTTTGGTGGAGAGTACGACACTGTATAGACTATGGGAATATATAAAATGTGTTAAGGGTGATATGGGTAATGCCTTAAGGCTATTTTAATACTTTACTTATCGTATACACTATTATAATAGTGTATTATACTATGTATGTAGATAATTTAACGGTTCCTTAGGAGATGGTAATCAAGAACATCTCTTAAGTAACTACACTCACATTAGACACTGGATAGGAGATGTCAAACCCCATAAACATCTCCGACGCCATTACACTTGTATTTATTTACTGTCGATTTAACTTACATAAGATCCTTTAGTTCCGACTCGAATGTTTTGTCTTTTCAATTCGCTGGGTCAGTCTGAGCTTTTCAATTTACCAAAGACTGCTTTTCTGAAGGATGAAGACGAAGATTTGTACTATTAATATTTATTTCATTCATTCCACTACATCATGTTGTTCCGCTGCATTATTTATTTATTACTACTGTATGTACTCTGGTTCTGTACAGTAAAGATTAATCAAATGTTATTTGTAAAATAGGTTCATGAACTGTTTGTTTGATTGCTATATTTTTTCATTCAGCCATTAGATTCTGTGTTTGTTTTTCTTTCTTTCTCTACTTTTTCTTATTTACCCCATAACAGTTTTCCCGTTTGAATGGTTTGAGTTGGCATGTGTTACATCTTATTTTCTTCATTTGATATTCTTACTTATAAAATCCATATTCACGTTTAATTTATTCTAATCCATACGCGTAGAAAAGGGGAATGAAGAGAATAGACGCTTGCATAAAATCCAAAACGTCGATAAGATGTAAATAAGAAATAAATAACAGTAAATAAAATTAAATATTGTAAATAGAATGTAAATTAATAAAAAGCTATGCTTAATAATAATAAATTATAATTAAATAAATAATACTAAAATTACTTAAAGGAATAGCTCAATGGACTAAAAATAAATAAAAACTGTAAATAATTACCAAAAAAGGCTATTTCAAAAATCGTAGTAAAACTACAACTATTGGAAACCTTATTACTTTAAATTACATAAAGTAATCTTAAAATAATTACAATCACTCACCTTCGATCCTAAGCTCTTCCTTTGCTCTTCCCGTATCCATTTGGAGTTGTAAAATAATTTTTATTAAAAAGATTCTCTCCTTGGAAAATTATTCCTTTTAGGGTCCTTCCTAAAAAGGTGAACACAAGTGGAGAAAATCTAGAATGAGAAAAAGTGTTAGGTCTAGGGGTCTATTCATATGTGTAGAAGTGGTTCTTTGACCATTGGATTTGGAGATTGAATACGATGCAACCACGTCATAGGCTGAATAGGAGCCATCAGATGTAGAAATGATGGGACCGAATCAACTAAAGCATGCAAATGACGTGTTTCGAGGCCTTTGATTCATTCGAACGAATTTACGTTCCTTTGCCTGCAAAAATATAAAGCAGGTCGACCGGCCGGTCGACTTGACACACACACACACGCACACACACACGCACACACACACAAACACATATATATATATTAGTTATATTTCTGCATATTTTGCTTATTTTATAACTTGGTCATATTAGTTCAGTTTTTGACGTTCCATATATGGAGATTGACCAGAAAATTCCATGAACACAATGGTCGAACTTCCTTGGCTTAATTCTGTTAATTTCACGAAGTTATTTAATTATTTAATTAATTAAAAAATTAATTAGTATGCGTTAAATTTTGGGTTGTTACACATGTAGTTCTAAAGTATATTCTAGAGGTTTACTTTCCGTGAGGGGGAGTACTCTCCAAGCCATTCGTTGGAAAATTTCTCGCCTTTCCTTTGATTCCCAATTTCAAAATTTACCTTTTTCTTAATTACATCGGGATGTGTCGTAAGCGCTTCATGATGTTTAATTATTTGTATCCATTATTGTGATTGGATATTGATATTGTGAGGGAAAACCCGTTCTCCAAATAGCGCCATGTCTCATATATTATATTTATTCCCACCATTTTTTTAGATTTACTTATACTAGACATATTTTCTGACCCAAGCTGTTTATTTTCCCTATACTCTCGGGCACTCAATTATATTTGAGTAGTCCGAAAGCATCAAGTTTTCTTTAAGCTCTTTGAAGACGATGGAGGAGCAGGCAACTTCGAAGTTATCAAGTTATTTATTTCCACTGTCATGCCTATTTTCCATGTATAGTTTGTAAAAACATATGCCAAGGCAGAGTGTATAACTGTTTAGTCTAATAGTTGTAGTACTTTTGTGAAATTCAATTGTAATGACCCACTTTCGATTACAGTTTATGCGGACAATCAACCACACATGACCCACTCAAATTGAAAGGAAATGCAGATAGTTAGGGAAAAGAAAGAAGGAAGAAGAAGGGATAAAGAAGGGGAAAAGAAAACTAATGACACTAAATCTCACAGCGAAATGAATAATCTATAACATACAACAAATCTTTACACAAAGAAAAAATGTAATATACATACACCAATTAGAGTACACTAACCTACTTCAGCTTGGACATTTGTAACAACATGTCCTTACAATTTTTGATAAATACAACAACAGACAACACAATGGAACACAAAGAATTACGTAGATGCATCTTGGACCTCCAGCTCATAACCTAAGCTCTAACACATCTAAAGAAATCTGAAAATATGTTGGGTCTGACCCGAGCATTATAACAAAATAACACATAAGTCAGTTTGGTAAACTAGCATGAGAAAAACATACCCAGTTGGATTTTTAATGTTTATCAAAAAACCTTTCAAAATAAAGGTATCTCGTAAGACCACATCGCATATAAACACGGATGGGTTTTTACCTTACGATAACCAAAAGATTTTCTGTAGAAAATCTAGTGATATTATAATAATGTCTAGGGTTTTAAAGTAAATAATTAACATGGCCGAAATTGTTACATTAATTAAATTCCAGCATAATATGTATATATCTAAGATAGAAGGCACTTATTGGGAAATGGATTCCATACAGCAACTGGGCTACTGGGGGACTACCCAAAATGGTGTATCTCTAGATAAAATAACAGTGAGGACCTCGTCGGGATCTCTTGCCAACACAAAACTAGCCTACCCCTTGATTAGTAGTAACGAATATGATCACAGATTAGTTAATGGGCTCCAAAGCATACAAACGAGAGATAATATCGACTCTAGATAGGGATGATCATACCCTAATTGAGAGCGACCCATTTAGTCTTGGTTTATATCCCCTATTTTAGTCATTCTCATTTGGTGAGGCTTGATGCAATGTTTTACTTTTCATATAGCACTTCTCACTTGGAATGCTAACACTGCTCTCCATATAACAATGCAATGTCGTCATTCATCCATACAAGTGGTCCAGAAGATGGACAAATCAAAGGCGCTACATCTACAATGTCCATTTTGGAATCACCTCAGGATTGGTAGCAAACAGCACTTGCACTTTGAAGAGCTCGGTCTTCAATTCCATCATCTTCAAGATGTCTTTATTTTGAAATGCTTAAGTTGGATTGAAGTGGTTTCCAAATAATATATCCGTTCCTAGTCTCTTCGAAACAACATTTGATAGTTTCTGATAAACTCAATCCTGGTTCTTGTGGAAATAAACAGTCAAAGATCAGAGCTGAGATCACTTCCTAACCGTCAGTGGATGGATTTCCTTATCATTTTTCATAGGAGAATGAAACGAGATTTATACATATAGTACAGCATCATCGGTGGTTACTGTATTATATAACTCACGTGTTTCTTCAAGATATTTCTAGAGTTAAGTTTTAGGTCCATGTTTGATAGCCAGTTATTTAACTATCTACAAACTCTTATCCAAATCAGGGATTTAATTCCATAGGGAAAACCAACATTGCTTAAGCACATAAGCAACCACTAACCTCTTAAATTAATCATTACATTAATTATAATCGCTTCGTAAATTACTGGTATAAAAATATCTTTACCAAGATTTATCTACAAATCCCTATAATTTCAATACTTGGTAAATATCCATATACTTATCTTAACGGTTTAAGTATATTCACAAACATTACGGTTCACAACTTAGAAAATGTACTCATATACTTATCTCAATGGTATAAGTATATTAAAAAACTAAAAAAGGTTTTCTTTTTATTTAATTCAAAAATTATTTATTAACTCCTTATAAATCCCTAAAACCATTTATAATTTTTTTATAGATCTTTTAAAATCATTTATAGTCTCTTTTAAAATTTCAATCACTTGTAAATTATTTTTATACATTTCTAAAAACCTTTTGCAACTGATTGTAAATCCGTAAAACTATGTAGAAAGCCTTTTTTACCATTTAACTAATCTTTCTTTAAATTTTCAAACCATGTTATAAGACTCCTCTTATAAAACTGAAATCAGTTTATAAAACTCTATTTATAAATCTCCTAAACAAATATTTATAAATAACAATCAATTACTTCAAAACACCATTATTATGTAATAATACTATTAATAATGAACATTATAAGTAACTAACAATTATTAACTTCATAACATCGTAAAATAATAATTAATAATATCAAAAAATTATTAATAGAATAATATTAAAGAAATCTTCACCATTATTAATAAACAATAATTTTCAAAATTTATTATTTTAACTAAATATACCCATATAAATCCTTTATACATAAATTGTTAAAGTCTGTAAACATTTTCAAATTTTCTAAGTCCGAAATTTACGAAAAAAATTTGGCAGAGTCTCCTTTGTACGGAGAGGCTCGGAAGAAAATATAATATAAATATAACAATACTGTGATGTCCCGGAAATTTGGGCAATATTTATTTAATTATTTCATTTATAATTTATTTAAAATGTGAAATATTGATTTAATAATCCAATTCAAACATAATTTTCTTTTGAAAATTTATAATTATTTTGTTAATAAATGATATTCTTTTGAAAATTTATAATCATGATTTAATTTGAGATTCTTATTGTTTTAAAATGTTAAAAATATTTAAATGATAAAATTTCTTTTCTAAGTTAATTTAAAAATATTTTATTTATAATGTATATATGTGTATACATTGTAAAAAGGAGTTTTGATTTTAAATTTTAATTTTAAATTTAATAAAAGATCTTTTCAAATTTAATATATATAAGTATATAATTTATGAATTGATTTAGATTAAAATGAAAATAGTATTGGAATTTTTCATAAGTCTATCTTGTATTTTTAGAAAGTACTTATAATAAATATTTTGTTATAAATAAATATATAGTTAAGAATTGTATTTTTATAATAAAGTTTATTTTGTTTTAAATTTGTTTTGAAATAAATTTGGTTTATTTATATTTAGAGAATAAATGTAAATAAACATATATAAACATCTTAAAAATAAAATTAGAAATGATTTTATCTCTAATTAAAACAATTCTAAAACAAAGAAATTTATTTATATTAAACTCTTACATGTGTTTAACATTCATGTTTTAAATTTGACACATGTAATTAATCTTCATAGCTAATTAACAAGTGGCATTCTAAAACCTATTTGAATTTATTATGTTAGATAAAACTTAAGACAAATCTTTTTGTTTCAAACCATTATCTTCTATGTAAAATCAAAAATTCAGATCTATGAAACCTGAACATCATTTTCACTCAAATTCCTCAATCCAAATCTAATGCTCTGCAAATATCAACCATATTAGATCTGCAGAACAAAAGTTTTATGATCTGCAAATTGAAAACCCAAACCTGCAAAAGATTACATCTGAAATTCTGTAACTTGTGAAACAAAAGTCATCAACCTATGAATTCAAATCTGCATATCTGTAACCTGCAACCAAGTTCTTCAATCTGTAAAAGATCAATGCAAGCAAAGTTGAAAATGGGGAGCATACAGACCAAACCATCACCAAATGCAGTTCCCGGGCCTGCATACTTCAAGTTATAATCATCTCTAACTAACATGCAAGCAGACTCAAGCATGCAAGGAACTCAGGTTGCAGAAATGAATTACATTGGGATGCTTTCTGCTTTTTAATTTTAAGGTGAGTAAATCTAAGTTTAAAAACAGTTTTTACTTTTAAAAATGAATTACATCTTGGATGCTTTCTGTTTCAATTTAAAGTGAGTAAATTTCTGTTTTTTTTTAAAAAAAACAGTTTCTAACTTTAAAAAAAAATTAAGCTATCAAGATTTTTGCAGAAACTAAAGTTTAATTCAAATGCCTTTTAAATAAGCAAATTAAACAGTAGCAATTAAACTGTTTTGTTCTTTCTCTTAGTGAGTAATCCCAAATTTATGGATTGTTTAAAATTATATATGTGCATGAGTTTTTAATTTATGATTGTTGTATTCTGCTTGACTGTTGTATGCCTGCATACATAAATCTTGAAAATGCAGAGAGGAGTGATGTGAGTTTCTTCAAACATGCTGCTGTATTTTTTTGGATTTAAACACAAATCCACTTATATTGTCTGAATCTTAGTTAGGAAGTATGGTGTGATCAAATTTTGTTTATACAATATAGCTTAGGTTTGAAATGTTTTAAGTTAGGAAACTAAAGACTGTGCTTCTGGGATCAATAACAGTATACAGTAGCTTCTAAAAGTAAATTATCAAACAACTTTAATTTATTCGATCAAGTTTACAGCCTTAATGCATGTTTTAAACATGGGTGTTAAAACAAGCATCAGGTTTTAAAGCTCCTGAGGGGTAAGGAACTTTGACTGTGCAGTTTTGGGCATTTTGGAAATTTGGGGTATCTGATCATAAGGTGGATTTAGAAATATGGATTCCTGCCTGAAATTCTAATGTTGACTGGAGAGAGTGGGGGTATAAGTGGAGAAATGGCCGGAATTAGAGGCCATAAGATGTCCAGAGGGGGTTGTTATGAAGGTTGACAGGTTAGACTGTCTTGGTGAAGTAGTTTCCAGGTTGTCAATTTTGGTTGATCCAAATTTCCAAGCTACAGAGTATTTATGTTGGTGTTTGTATCAAGTGGAGAGGTGGATAGCTTCCTGGAGATGTTAGTGAAGGTTGCTGGAAGTCGCCGGAGTGGTGGTCGCAGTGCACAGTGGGGATGGGTCACTGATGAAAACTTTGGTGTGCAGGCTTTGGGTGACTCGAAGATGATCCCGTGCAATCCCTGTTGTGACTCGAAGTTGGGAGTGAATTTACTCGAAGTAAATTGAGGGTGGTCTCGGGGTCTGTTGAGTGTAGAGGCAAACCTGGGTTTTGTGTTTTTTTAAAAAATCTGGGAAACTCTTAATGTTTGAATTAAACTCAGGTAAGCTTTTGAATTCAAAATGATGGATTTAAATTTAGGAAGAATTTAAATTTAAATCTGAAAAAAAAAACAGTAAATATAGTTTCAGGTTTGAATCCAGATTTTTGTTTAAAAACTGTTTTGTTCTTTTAAAAATTTAAAAGCTATGATTCAAATTAAGTATAGGTTTGAATTGAATTCAAGTGAGTTTTGAATTCAGAAAGTTTTAATGATAATTTAAATTTAAGGAAGTTTTAAATTTAAATCTGGGAATAGTGTAAGTGTAGTTTCAGGTTGTAAATCTGAGCAGTGTTGTTTTTTTTGAATCTGGAAAACTCATATTTTTTAAAAGCTATGATTTAAATTGAAGTATAGTTTGAATTAATCCCAAGTAAGCTTTTGAATTCAAAAATCTAAAATGATGAATTTAAATTTAAGTAGGATCTAAATTCAAATTTGAAAACAGTGTAAATATTATTCAGTTTTTTTTTTTTGAATCCAGGTTTTATTTCAAAAACAGTTTTGTTTCTTTTTAAATTTTTATAAGGAAATTCAATGTTAAAATAGAGATTCAAATTTAGGTGAAGTTTGAATTGAAATCAGGAGTACTTTATACAAAGTTTAAAAATGAAACATTTAAATATTAAGCAAGATTTGAATTGGTTTCGAAATCAAGTTTAGGAATGATTTCAGTTTTGATTTGAAACAGTTTGAATTCAAACAGTTTTGAAATTTTTAAGTATTGAACTGAAAATGTTTTAAGTAAAATTTAAATACAAATTTGATTTCAAATGAGGTTTAAATTTTAAGAGATTTCTTCCTTTAAGTATTAAATAAAATTATGATATGTTAATTTTAAATTGAAAGTTGAATTAAATTTTAGAAAATGTATTATTTAAATACATTTTGAATATTAATTAAGTTATAAATAAGTAAATGAATTATTTTGGAAATAATTAAGGATTTACTTATTTATTTGATTTTTAAATAATAACTTGAATTAATTTATAATTAAAGATGATTAATGAATAATTAATTTAAGGTAATTATTCTTAAGTAAGGAATTAAATGAAATGTAGTTAATTATCTAAGGATAACTAATAATTAATTAATGTAATTAATTTTGATGGATTAATTAGATTAATTAATTTAAGATAATCAATTGTAATTTAAGTATAATTACTTTATAAAAGTAATTAAGGGATTAATTATTTATTGTAATTAATTCTGATAATGTGCTTTGTTAAATTAATTAATTTAGTTTAATTAATTTAAGAAATAATTTAATAATTTAATGATAATAATTACTTAATGTAATTTATGGAGCAGATTACTTAGAGAAGTTGTAATTGATAATTACTGGAATGTAATTAAGGAAAGTTGATTTATTTTAAGAAAGTAATTTGGATAATTACTTTTGTAATTAATCAAGGATTAATTAATATAGATTATTAATTATTGGATAATTAATTTATTAAGGAAGTAATTAAGGAAGTTAATTACTAGATTTAAATATTAATCAAGGTGATTAATGATTAGATTAATTACTAAATGTAATTAATTTTTAATTGAGTAATTAATTTAAATATTAATTAGGGATCATTAATTATTATAATTAATGATGTAATTAAGAATTGTTAATTGAATATTAATTAATTAATTAAGTAATTAAATGTTAATTACTTATGATTAAGGTTAATTAATTTTATGAAATTAATTAAAGACTAATTACTTATTGTAATTAGTGAATGATTAATCAAAGATGTTTAATCAAGTTAAATACTAAATGAATGATTAATTAACTAGGTTGATTAATCAATGGATTTATAAGCAGGATTTATAGATGAGTAATTAATTTAATTTATTTTAAATTAATTAAGGATAGAAGTAATTAATTTAATTCATTTTAAATTAATTATAAATGATGGATAATATATCATTACTTATGGATGATATTGATATACCTTTGGATGGTTGTGATCTCAGAAATGAGATGAGTAGTATCTATAGGATATGGATGCTTAATTATAGTATGATGGATTATTTGGTTGTGATGATTGTTGTTGTGATGTTTGACTGTTGTGATGATTATCTATTGTGATAATGTTATGGGTTATCTGTTATGATGTGAATATGTAGTTTATCTATCCGTGTGAAATAGATAAAAATTAAATGAGTTAATTGTTTAAACCCTTAAGTATAACTTGGACATTAAAATGGCGCTTGGTTTCGGTGAGACCGGGATCGGGTTTCCATATTTGGATATCCGAAAACCACATCGATTCCAATTAAACGTTAGGTCGTTAATCTAAGTGGAGCAAGTGAAGACTCGAGGTGTAAGGGCTATACGTCAGTATAACTCTGTGGGTGATTCCGTAATGAGTTTGACGGAATAGTACTTATAGGTTCGAGATGGTGGTTTAGAGTGCAAGGGTTATTGTCGTTAACTCTGAGGGTGATTCCAATACGAGTGTAACGAAATAATGCCTTCGGTTTCGTTCGAACCCGGAACGAACTTGTATGGATTGAATGCTTTCAGAACATCGTCAGGTGGACGATGAGCATTCTAAGATAGATGTGTCCTATAAAGGTAATCGCAGCCTCAAGCCTCATCAACCGGGAATGGCTAAAACAGGGGAGGTGCAGCAAGGCTTCGTGGGTCGCGCCCACTGGAGAGCGAGATTTACCCCTGTCTACAGGTCCCTTTATATTTCGGCTGTGTGGACGGTTTTTGAGCTCCAACCGTCGGGGTGGTCTTGTTCGGAACTATTCAGTAAGGAATGGGTCCGGCCTTGTGTTGCAGGGGAGTTAGGGTGGCTCCTCGGTACGGTGATCTAGGCCACGTACTGTGACGGGCGGTACCCCAGTAGCCCTGCCATTGATGGAAACCCATTTTCCCTACGAGACCCTACGGTTTTGTTTGTATTACCCACTTTTGTGGCTAGTAGCTGGAATTTAAACATGTAACAATTTCGGCTATTTCTTATTTACTTGAAAACCCTAGACACTATTATAATATCATCGGATTTCCTATCGAATGTTTTGGTTAGCGTAAGGTAAAAACTTTTCCATGTTTATGTGTGGGAAGTCTTACGTGATACCTTTTGTTTTCAAAGGATTTTCTAAAGTTAAGCAACTTTTAAACTATTTACTCACACCAGACCCCTGTCTGACCCGAGTGTTTATTTTCTATTTTATTAAACTCTTGGGTACTCATATTATGTATGAGTAGTCAAGTGATTTAGGATTGCTTTGACGAGTTATGGAGGAGCAAATGGAGCAGGAGGCTTCTGCGTTGTAGTTATCTATTTTCCGCTGTGTTGGTATCTCTGAGTCGTCTCTCTGAGTTGTATCTTGTACTGTTTAGAGTTGTATAACTAGACAGGTGTTTATAACTGTCTAGTATTTGTTGTATTGGCTGTAAAACTCTGATGTATATGATACTATGTAAAGTAATTATGTGATATATTATATTTGATTCGTTCCGCTGTGAGATTCTGATGTTGTTTGTGTTCTTCTTTCTCTTTCTTTCTCTTTTCTATCCCTTTCTTTCTTATTAGCGATGCAATTTCCTGGAGTCTGGAAGTTGGGTCGTCACAAAGTGGTATCAGAGTAGTAGGTTGAGTGAATACCTAGGCTCTGTAGTGGTGTCTTTCTTGAGAGAGCGTACTTGTAATTTTAGATATAAATATATTTAATTCTACCTATCTGTTGGGTTACCTGTTCAGGTTTTCCAATATAAGTAATAAAGGTAGATAGGGTAGTGGTGTGTGTAACACAACTACCAATGGTTGGAGTTCTGAGTGTTTGAGCTTGGAAGTGATCTGCTAGGGCAATGTTGAGCATCTTGAGTAGTTTGGCAGTTTGGTGTGAAGGATTTTTCTGATCTCTGAAGGAGAATCTTTTCAAGATTTGGAGTGTATCTTTGGATTTTAAGCTTGATTTCACTCGTATGAGTGGATTTTTCTTGAGTCTGGATCAGTTTGGAGTACTAAAGCCAGCATTGGTATTTTGGCAACTTTAGGAAGGAGTTCTGTCAGTATTTGAGTTTGAAGCTGAGTTTGGCAGAGTATTTTGTGCTTGGTTTGAAGTCGAGTTTCCTGAGGGATATCTGTCTTCTGAAGGCTCTTTTGTGGAAGTGGCTGGTGTAGCTTTGTGGTTCAATAAGTTTTTGGGTAAGGAAGTTTTTGGCAGCAGTAGCAGCAATGAGTGGCCTGTCTCTTCGATGGTTCTGAAGTCTCTGTGATTCTTTTGTCTGTAGGCCAGGCAGATGTTGAAGCTTGTCCATTTCTTCTGGAAGCTCAGCTGGGTGTGATGTTTGTGGTTGAAGGCGGACCACTAGTTTTCTTTTGATTTGAAGGCTTTGGCTGTTCTGATTGTTGAAAAGAGAACAATCTGAACTGAGTTGAATCGCAAAAGTGACTTGCGATGATCCGGAAGTTTTCTGAGTAATCTTTGTTTGGATTGGAGCATCTCTAGAAGATGTTTGAGTTATCGAGGTGGTTTGATATTTTCTGGATGTTTTTGAAGGAGTTAAGTTTTGCATCCGCATCAGGAGATTGAGTTCTGTCTCGATTTCGTTTTTGGAGATTTTATGGTATTTGATGAACAATGTTTTCAGGGTAAGTTGATCAAGTTTGTGCCAGTTTTCATCAACAGCATTCTCAAATCAGAGTTGCGCAGTGGAAGCATGGTGGTAGCTATTTCAGAATTGAAGCAACACCCGATTCATTTGGGAATTTGTGTTTTGTCTTGGATCAGAGGATTTCTACGGGAAATTCACTTTAATCTGGAGATTTGGATGTCTTGGGAATCTGTTTTGTTTCCTGAATAAGTGTAGTTTGTCTGAAGTCTTCTGTTATCTGTAGTAGAGTTTGTGTGATGGATTGGATTGATCTAGAAGATTGGAAGCAGCCCAGGATCGACAGGAAAGATTTGTGGATAAGAGATTGGACCTTTCTGTTTTCTCTCAAGGGTTAAGTGATTGATCTACAGGATTGGATTGCCAGTATGGATAACTGGAATTCGATAAGTTTCACGTATCTCTGAGGGAATACGTGTATGATCTATCTGGTTGTGGAACCAGCAGTTCTGGAGTTTTGGTTGTTGAGTCAGACTCGTTTGCAGTCTGATATCTTGTTTAGTGTGTAGATATAGTTGTATAGGAGCTTTGTAGCTTCTTAGTATTGATTGTTTGGATTCTCTAGAGCGAGTATCCCGGTATATATATATACTTGGGGAAACTCGATATAATTTTATCCAGAATTTATCTGGATAATTAGATTTGTTTGATTGGTTGAATTGGTTGTTTTGATTGTTAGCATATGTTTGATATATGCTTGTGTTAAGTAAAATCTTTAAGGAGATTATTAAATTACCTTTGCTTTTAAATTTCGGGGACGAAATTCTTTTAAGGGGGGAGGAATGTGATGTCTCGGAAATTTGGGCAATATTTATTTAATAATATCATTTATAATTTATTTAAAATGTGAAATATTGATTTAATAATCCAATTCAAACATAATTTTCTTTTGAAAATTTATAATTATTTTGTTAATAAATGATATTCTTTTGAAAATTTATAATCATGATTTAATTTGAGAATCTTATTGTTTTAAAATGTTAAAAATATTTAAATGATAAAATTTCTTTTCTAAGTTAATTTAAAAATATTTTATTTATAATGTATATATGTGTATACATTGTAAAAAGGAGTTTTGATTTTAAATTTTAATTTTAAATTTAATAAAAGATCTTTTCAAATTTAATATATATAAGTATATAATTTATGAATTGATTTAGATTAAAATGAAAATAGTATTGGAATTTTTCATAAGTCTATCTTGTATTTTTAGAAAGTAATTGTAATAAATATTTTGTTATAAATAAATATATAGTTAAGAATTGTATTTTTATAATAAAGTTTATTTTGTTTTAAATTTGTTTTGAAATAAATTTGGTTTATTTATATTTAGAGAATAAATGTAAATAAACATATATAAACATCTTAAAAATAAAATTAGAAATGATTTTATCTCTAATTAAAACAATTGTAAAACAAAGAAATTTATTTATATTAAACTCTTACATGTGTTTAACATTCATGTTTTAAATTTGACACATGTAATTAATCTTCATAGCTAATTAACAAGTGGCATTCTAAAACCTATTTGAATTTATTATGTTAGATAAAACTTAAGACAAATCTTTTTGTTTCAAACCATTATCTTCTATGTAAAATCAAAAATTCAGATCTATGAAACCTGAAAATCATTTTCACTCAAATTCCTCAACCCAAATCTAATGCTCTGCAAATATCAACCATATTAGATCTGCAGAACAAAAGTTTTATGATCTGCAAATTGAAAACCCAAACCTGCAAAAGATTACATCTGAAATTCTGTAACTTGTGAAACAAAAGTCATCAACCTATGAATTCAAATCTGCATATCTGTAACCTGCAACCAAGTTCTTCAATCTGTAAAAGATCAATGCAAGCAAAGTTGAAAATGGGGAGCATATAGACCAAACCATCACCAAATGCAGTTCCCAGGCCTGCATACTTCAAGTTATAATCATCTCTAACTAACATGCAAGCAGACTCATGCATGCAAGGAACTCAGGTTGCAGAAATGAATTACATTGGGATGCTTTCTGCTTTTTAATTTCAAGGTGAGTAAATCTAAGTTTAAAAACAGTTTTTACTTTTAAAAATGAATTACATCTTGGATGCTTTCTGTTTCAATTTAAAGTGAGTAAATTTCTGTTTTTTTTAAAAAAAACAGTTTCTAACTTTAAAAAAAAATTAAGCTATCAAGATTTTTGCAGAAACTAAAGTTTAATTCAAATGCCTTTTAAATAAGCAAATTAAACAGTAGCAATTAAACTGTTTTGTTCTTTCTCTTAGTAAGTAATCCCAAATTTATGGATTGTTTAAAATTATATATGTGCATGAGTTTTTAATTTATGA
The DNA here is from genome assembly GCA_030765085.1 of Allium cepa. Classification (NCBI taxonomy): domain Eukaryota; kingdom Viridiplantae; phylum Streptophyta; class Magnoliopsida; order Asparagales; family Amaryllidaceae; genus Allium; species Allium cepa. The sequence goes on along the minus strand of CM060938.1, from coordinate 904,344,830 downwards.
CTGTTGTATTCTGCTTGACTGTTGTATGCCTGCATACATAAATCTTGAAAATGCAGAGAGGAGTGATGTGAGTTTCTTCAAACATGCTGCTGTATTTTTTTGGATTTAAACACAAATCCACTTATATTGTCTGAATCTTAGTTAGGAAGTATGGTGTGATCAAATTTTGTTTATACAATATAGCTTAGGTTTGAAATGTTTTAAGTTAGGAAACTAAAGACTGTGCTTCTGGGATCAATAACAGTATACAGTAGCTTCTAAAAGTAAATTATCAAACAACTTTAATTTATTCGATCAAGTTTACAGCCTTAATGCATGTTTTAAACATGGGTGTTAAAACAAGCATCAGGTTTTAAAGCTCCTGAGGGGTAAGGAACTTTGACTGTGCAGTTTTGGACATTTTGGAAATTTGGGGTATCTGATCATAAGGTGGATTTAGAAATATGGATTCCTGCCTGAAATTTTAATGTTGACTGGAGAGAGTGGGGGTATAAGTGGAGAAATGGCCGGAATTAGAGGCCATAAGATGTCCAGAGGGGGTTGTTATGAAGGTTGACAGGTTAGACTGTCTTGGTGAAGTAGTTTCCAGGTTGTCAATTTTGGTTGATCCAAATTTCCAAGCTATAGAGTATTTATGTTGGTGTTTGTATCAAGTGGAGAGGTGGATAGCTTCCTGGAGATGTTAGTGAAGGTTGCTGGAAGTCGCCGGAGTGGTGGTCGCAGTGCACAGTGGGGATGGGTCACTGATGAAAACTTTGGTGTGCAGGCTTTGGGTGACTCGAAGATGATCCCGTGCAATCCCTGTTGTGACTCGAAGTTGGGAGTGAATTTACTCGAAGTAAATTGAGGGTGGTCTCGGGGTCTGTTGAGTGTAGAGGCAAACCTGGGTTTTTTGTTTTTTTTTAAAATCTGGGAAACTCTTAATGTTTGAATTAAACTCAGGTAAGCTTTTGAATTCAAAATGATGGATTTAAATTTAGGAAGAATTTAAATTTAAATCTGAAAAAAAATAAAACAGTAAATATAGTTTCAGGTTTGAATCCAGATTTTTGTTTAAAAACTGTTTTGTTCTTTTAAAAATTTAAAAGCTATGATTCAAATTAAGTATAGGTTTGAATTGAATTCAAGTGAGTTTTGAATTCAGAAAGTTTTAATGATAATTTAAATTTAAGGAAGTTTTAAATTTAAATCTGGGAATAGTGTAAGTGTAGTTTCAGGTTGTAAATCTGAGCAGTGTTGTTTTTTTTAAATCTGGAAAACTCATATTTTTTAAAAGCTATGATTTAAATTGAAGTATAGTTTGAATTAATCCCAAGTAAGCTTTTGAATTCAAAAATCTAAAATGATGAATTTAAATTTAAGTAGGATCTAAATTCAAATTTGAAAACAGTGTAAATATTATTCAGTTTTTTTTTTTTTGAATCCAGGTTTTATTTCAAAAACAGTTTTGTTTCTTTTTAAATTTTTATAAGGAAATTCAATGTTAAAACAGAGATTCAAATTTAGGTGAAGTTTGAATTGAAATCAGGAGTACTTTATACAAAGTTTAAAAATGAAACATTTAAATATTAAGCAAGATTTGAATTGGTTTTGAAATCAAGTTTAGGAATGATTTCAGTTTTGATTTGAAACAGTTTGAATTCAAACAGTTTTGAAATTTTTAAGTATTGAACTGAAAATGTTTTAAGTAAAATTTAAATACAAATTTGATTTCAAATGAGGTTTAAATTTTAAGAGATTTCTTCCTTTAAGTATTAAATAAAATTATGATATGTTAATTTTAAATTGAAAGTTGAATTAAATTTTAGAAAATGTATTATTTAAATACATTTTGAATATTAATTAAGTTATAAATAAGTAAATGAATTATTTTGGAAATAATTAAGGATTTACTTATTTATTTGATTTTTAAATAATAACTTGAATTAATTTATAATTAAAGATGATTAATGAATAATTAATTTAAGGTAATTATTCTTAAGTAAGGAATTAAATGAAATGTAGTTAATTATCTAAGGATAATTAATAATTAATTAATGTAATTAATTTTGATGGATTAATTAGATTAATTAATTTAAGATAATCAATTGTAATTTAAGTATAATTACTTTATAAAAGTAATTAAGGGATTAATTATTTATTGTAATTAATTCTGATAATGTGCTTTGTTAAATTAATTAATTTAGTTTAATTAATTTAAGAAATAATTTAATAATTTAATGATAATAATTACTTAATGTAATTTATGGAGCAGATTACTTAGAGAAGTTGTAATTGATAATTACTGGAATGTAATTAAGGAAAGTTGATTTATTTTAAGAAAGTAATTTGGATAATTACTTTTGTAATTAATCAAGGATTAATTAATATAGATAATTAATTATTGGATAATTAATTTATTAAGGAAGTAATTAAGGAAGTTAATTACTGGATTTAAATATTAATCAAGGTGATTAATGACTAGATTAATTACTAAATGTAATTAATTTTTAATTGAGTAATTAATTTAAATATTAATTAGGGATCATTAATTATTATAATTAATGATGTAATTAAGAATTGTTAATTGAATATTAATTAATTAATTAAGTAATTAAATGTTAATTACTTATGATTAAGGTTAATTAATTTTATGAAATTAATTAAAGACTAATTACTTATTGTAATTAGTGAATGATTAATCAAAGATGTTTAATCAAGTTAAATACTTAATAAATGATTAATTAACTAGGTTGATTAATCAATGGATTTATAAGCAGGATTTATAGATGAGTAATTAATTTAATTTATTTTAAATTAATTAAGGATAGAAGTAATTAATTTAATTCATTTTAAATTAATTATAAATGATGGATAATATATCATTACTTATGGATGATATTGATATACCTTTGGATGGTTGTGATCTCAGAAATGAGATGAGTAGTATCTATAGGATATGGATGCTTAATTATAGTATGATGGATTATTTGGTTGTGATGATTGTTGTTGTGATGTTTGACTGTTGTGATGATTATCTATTGTGATAATGTTATGGGTTATCTGTTATGATGTGAATATGTAGTTTATCTATCTGTGTGAAATAGATAAAAATTAAATGAGTTAATTGTTTAAACCCTTAAGTATAACTTGGACATTAAAATGGCGTTTGGTTTCGGTGAGACCGGGATCGGGTTTCCATATTTGGATATCCGAAAACCACATCGATTCCAATTAAACGTTAGGTCGTTAATCCAAGTGGAGCAAGTGAAGACTCGAGGTGTAAGGGCTATACGTCAGTATAACTCTGTAGGTGATTCCGTAATGAGTTTGACGGAATAGTACTTATAGGTTCGAGATGGTGGTTTAGAGTGCAAGGGTTATTGTCGTTAAATCTGAGGGTGATTCCAATACGAGTGTAACGAAATAATGCCTTCGGTTTCGTTCGAACCCGGAACGAACTTGTATGGATTGAATGCTTTCAGAACATCGTCAGGTGGACGATGAGCATTCTAAGATAGATGTGTCCTATAAAGGTAATCGCAGCCTCAAGCCTCATCAACCGGGAATGGCTAAAACAGGGGAGGTGCAGCAAGGCTTCGTGGGTCGCGCCCACTGGAGAGCGAGATTTACCCCTGTCTAGAGGTCCCTTTATATTTCGGCTGTGTGGACGGTTTTTGAGCTCCAACCGTCGGGGTGGTCTTGTTCGGAACTATTCAGTAAGGAATGGGTCCGGCCTTGTGTTGCAGGGGAGTTAGGGTGGCTCCTCGGTACGGTGATCTAGGCCACGTACTGTGACGGGCGGTACCCCAGTAGCCCTGCCATTGATGGAAACCCATTTTCCCTACGAGATCCTACGGTTTTGTTTGTATTACCCACTTTTGTGGCTAGTAGCTGGAATTTAATCATGTAACAATTTCGGCTATTTCTTATTTACTTGAAAACCCTAGACACTATTATAATATCATCGGATTTCCTATCAAATGTTTTGGTTAGCGTAAGGTAAAAACTTTTCCATGTTTATGTGTGGGAAGTCTTACGTGATACCTTTTGTTTTCAAAGGATTTTCTAAAGTTAAGCAACTTTTAAACTATTTACTCACACCAGACCCCTGTCTGACCCGAGTGTTTATTTTCTGTTTTATTAAACTCTTGGGTACTCATATTATGTATGAGTAGTCAAGTGATTCAGGATTGCTTTGACGAGTTATGGAGGAGCAAATGGAGCAGGAGGCTTCTGCGTTGTAGTTATCTATTTTCTGCTGTGTTGGTATCTCTGAGTCGTCTCTCTGAGTTGTATCTTGTACTGTTTAGAGTTGTATAACTAGACAGGTGTTTATAACTGTCTAGTATTTGTTGTATTGGCTGTAAAACTCTGATGTATATGATACTATGTAAAGTAATTATGTGATATATTATATTTGATTAGTTCCGCTGTGAGATTCTGATGTTGTTTGTGTTCTTCTTTCTCTTTCTTTCTCTTTTCTATCCCTTTCTTTCTTATTAGCGATGCAATTTCCTGGAGTCTGGAAGTTGGGTCGTCACAAATACACACAAATACTTCCCAAAATAATATATATCCCTACGCGGGAAAATATATAAAATAGCGCTATAACCCGTAATTCGAAACGTACCTATTTTTCGGGCAATATATATGCTTAATTTATGGAACCAAAAGCAGTAGCAATTGCTTCCATAACCTGCATTTCACTTATAAAATCTAAAGGGTTAACAATTTATATAAAGTGAAATATTTGGGTGGTTTCAATCACTAACAACAAATCAATACACAACCATCCATTTCAACAAATAGCATACACAAGAAACAAAACGACCATTAAATCAACAAGCAAATAGTGTTGAGGTTCAAAACTTGAAATTGTTCGGAGTGAAAAAATAACTATCAAGCGCATCATTTACTCAACAGTCTTAGATGGAACGAAATAAATTATTTATTCATCCAACAATTTCGAATTTTCTTACCTGACCAACCATAAATCAAACAATAACAATTCAACCTAACAAATCGAATTTAATTATTATAAATTTTATTTCATACTTTAGTTGTTTGATTTTCTTTCTTTCATAATAATAATTAATTTTCAAAACAATTTTAATAAATCATTATAATTAATTTCAAACCATATTTTTTCTAAATAATTAACCTTTCAAAATTTCAAAATATTGATAAATAACTTTAAAACAACATTGAATATAAATAAATCATCTTTAAAACCATATTAAATATAAATAAGTAACTTTGAAAAGGTAAATAAAAAGGTTAGAGTAAAATAAAAGTTAAATCCTTTAAAACAAAATATTTTTGAAACTCAATTTCAGCTTTAAAAATCATTTCCTGCCTCAAAAACCAACTCTAACTCAAATGGCGATTTATAGTACCTTTAAAATATAAATTTTAAGCCAACAGCTACCCAACATTTAAGCAATATCGATATTGATTTTCTATCACTACATGGCTTAAGTTTTGAACATATAACAATGTCATAACCAATAGTGTCAAACAATCAATTTTAATATCAAACGATTCATATAACAGGAGTATTATTGAAAAAAATTCAACGATGGTGAGAAATCGTATTGGATCCCTCCAACCTGTCCCTCTGCATCACAAATGGCATGTAATTATATAGTATGAATCATCCACTACTAGGCGGGTATATATAAAAGCTCACTGCACTAAGGGTGGGAATAAAAACAAACCAACTGATAAAAACAGTAAATCATCTAAACATCCAATCAACAATTTTTATTAACTAATAAAATACTGGTTTACCAAAAAGGTGAGTTTAACTCAACAAAATTCCAGTTGTTGCTTTCATGTTCTGGTTTCGTCTGAATTCGGACGACATTCGAATTCAATGTAAAATTTCACTAGCTCCAAATCTAACTAAACTAGTTCCATCACGTAGATAATGTCCATATTAGTGCAATGCAATAAATGGCATCTGAATCTAACCTCGTATGCAAAAGTTATTCAATAAATAAATTATCGAATTTGAATAATTAAATTAATCACAAATTTCTTAATTAATCTAATCCATACCCTTAATCCTCCTTACTAATCCATCTTCTTCGCCGTATGAATGCACAGGCCGTGCATTTGTGCAAACCCATAAGCGCAAATATTCAAACGACCATAACTCCTTTGTTTCTCAACGGAATTGTCTCCCGTTTTAGCGAATGCGTCCATCTTCGCGAGAGCTACCTCCATGACACCACTATGAAAAGCTCTTGCCCCTAGATAAAATCTGCACTGAAGCTCTCCTACCTGCTTTCTCTTCGAACAAGAAATGAAATGGAAGCAGCCTCACTGCCTTTCATTGCCTATATCTCTGACCATCCCGAGCCCTAGCCGCTACCCAACAACCTCGGCCATCACAAAACACTACCGCACCTACCTACGGGACCATGGAATCAAACCTCCCAAGTATACGAGCTAAACAAATAAAAAATTAGGATTTTTAGTGGACTGTACAATTTGATTTTGACTTTATAAGTTTGAAAAGTTTCTCTTTTTGTTTACAAACGATGTTTAAATAGGGAAGGACGGTATGGGTAGTGAACGCGTAGAAGTGAGAGGGTATGGCGAGGGTACGGGCTGAGAAAGAGGGGTATGGTTTGATAGATATGGTGTGCTACTATTTTATTTCATAATATTCGACACTACACACCCAAAATCTCGAATTCCAATCGGAGCATCCCGACTGCGTTTTATACCAAATACCCGTATTCCAAACTCATCGGAACTATTTTTGGGACCTAAGAATACGAAAGTTAGCTTTTAAAATCAAATTATTTTCTAAATTTAGAGCTACCCATTTCGAGTTCACACGAACACACAGTACATCCGATCGTCACGAATCTCATCGGCATACAACAAGTATTATTATATATCCAATTACACTAGTTTTGTCGAAGTCCGAGACAGTGCCCCGGAATGATATTTTTATATGTTAATTAAAAGAATTATGATTAAAATTAGATAAATCACTTATAAATCTAAATTTATAAGTTTATTGTTTCATCTTATTTATAATGAATTTAAATAAGATTTTGAAACAATTTTTATTAATAATTAAATCCAAGATTAAATTATTTAAATATTCTAATTATTTAAATACACTATTCAAATAAATCTCCATATTTTAAATTTAAGCTATTTTACTTTTAACACTAATATTTCAAAATCAGATGTCTAAAATTCTGGGTCGTTACGTTCTCCCATCTTAAAAGAACTTCATCCCCAAAATTACCAAGGTAAGAAAAATGCCAAAATCCAATTTACTTTTCTAAATCATTTAGTTGAAATGTTATTAAATTTTATAGCTTCTAATATTATGGAATTTTTTTGCAATGACTCCTTTGCACGGCTAGATCGGAATAACTACAAATCATCATTACGACTCCAAATCATCAAAAGAAAACAAAAGCCAAGTGGTTGGGCATAAAATAAATAACTCAAACCTTAATATAAACATGTACCGATTTGTTGGAAAACCAAACTCTACTCGTGATACCAAAGCGTCAACTAGCCTTTGCTTCAGTGAGCCTACATCTTATTTACACATAATATCCAATCATGTAATTTTAACCATATCATTTTGCACTTTCCAATGACAAATGCATATAAGACGTATACATAACATTCTACACAATATCAAATTCGATTGTTCGCTCGATCACACAATTTAACTTTTGAACTACTATCGTCCAATCGACTTCTCTCGTGCAGACTTCAATCCGGTTCCTTGATTAGAAACCGCCATTTTCCTTGTGTAATGACTTGGATTTTCCATCATTTGATTTTGAATATTTAAATGGTTTTAAATATTAGATTTAGAATATAAATTGATTTTTGAATATTATGTTTTTGGCGGAAATTACAGAATGAATTTAAATTTCAAATATAGCGATTTATCGAAATACAGAAATGGTGAACAATTGAAATTTGATTTGAATATGAATTGAAACGGTTTTTAATGTTGATATAAATTCTATTTGACTTAGAATTGAGTTAGTAAGTTTTTAAAATAGGAATTTCAAGTGATTTCGCCAAATTTTGAAATCATCGATTTAATCAACGTGTTAAAATAGCAATCCAGGGCACAATTTTGGAATACGACGAAACATGTTTTATTAGATCTGTAATAGTGTATTATATCGGATTTTAGTTTTTGTAGCATTTGAAGTTACCGTTTGGTCATACGGGATAGAAATGCGTTGAAACTAATATTGAAATTTAATATAATAATTGGATTCAAAAAGTTATCTTCCGCATACGATCGAGTTAGGCCTCGAGACTTGTTTCATGGCATTCAGAATAGGGGTGTAAGACTAGGAACGTCAGGCAGCACACCACAGTAGGAGATCGAGATTTCATAGTATGTACTATGAGATATTTTTAATATTCAAAACAAATAAAATCAAATCAAAACAGATGCGCCACCCTAAAGCCGGCCTTGTTTGTTCGTATGGCTGCCCTCTCCATTTTAAAAATCGCATTATTCTTCTCTTCCTTCAGTTCGAAATCACGGCGAGCTAATTATATAAATAGAAATTGGAAAAACACAACCTCTCTCTTCATCAATTAGAAGCTGGTACGGCGAGGGGAATGGCGATGATTTTGAGGGATGTGACAGTGAAGTCACAGCGAGGTTAGGGTCGTGATTGATTGGTCGATGGAGGCGACGTGCGTTTTTCGAGGCTTGGACGTTGTCACGATCGAGATTTGCAACCTTTGAAAATCGACATCAATACGTCCACTGTATTACATGCGAACAATCCAATGCCAGAAATACCAGATAGTTAGGGAAAAGAAGAAAGAGGTAGAAGTAGAAAATAGAAATAACAACACAGAATCTCATAATCACAACGGAACAATATATAATAGATAACAACAGGTCTTTATACAAAAAGAACCATAACTATTATTTATACATTGCATCATCAGAGTACAATACAATCAATAACACAATACCGGACAGTTATAATAACTTGTCATCTCAAATGCTTAATATACAGCCTACAATACACAGCGGAATAAAAACCAAGTACGTGTGATATGTATCATCATCCGGCTCGTCTCTTGAGCTCCATAGAATCCCATCATGTATCTGTAATACTCGGTCAGACTCGAGCATTATAATAAAATAACTCCCGAGTCAGTCTGGAAACCAGCGTGAGAAAACACACTCAATTTGAAATTTTAAAGTTATCAAAATCCTTTGAAAATCAAAGGTATCTCGTAAGAGCACGCCACAAATAAACACGACGGATTTTTACCTTACGATAACTAAAACATTTCATATCAAATCCTCTGATATTATAATATTGTCTAAGTACGAATACTTATTTAAATAGCTGAAATTATTACATTAATTAAATTCCAGCATACTAGTCTCTACAATCATAACCGTAAAGGCACATTTTGGAGAATGCATTCCATACAAATGACTAGGCACTGGGGTACCACCTGTCACAGTACACGTCTAGAAACAGCATACCGAGGACCACGCCGAGATCCCCTGCCACATAAGACAGGACTATTCCTAACCTGGATAGATTGAATATGCTATCACCCAGGGTGTTTCTACCCTCTTTCGAACTCCTTCCATACATCATAGTAATAAGTAGTATCTACATGTATCTAAAAAGGTGATAAACATACCCTAATTGGGTGTGACCCACTTAGCCTTGCTGCATCTCTCTTGATTTTCATTCATTCCCGGTTGATGAGGCTAGAGGCTACGATTACTTTTTAAGGAATTTTTCACTTAGAATGCTCATTGTCCTCCAATGATAATGTTTTGATAGCATTCATCCATACAAGTCCGTTCTAGGTCTGAATGGAACCGAAAGCACTATTCCTACCATATCCATTTTGGAATAATCCTTAGGATTAGTAGCGATTAGCCCTTGCACTTCACTGTTCCATCTACGACTTCATGCTCTTGTTTTCACATCGAAAACGTACTCGTTGGATCAATGTGGTTTTCTGATAACAAATCTGATCCCGGTCCCTTCGATACAACGTCCAATATTTTCAGTAAACTCAACCCTGGTTCTCTAGGAAATAAACAGATGAAAATAAGATCGGAGATCACCTCCTAACTGGTAGTGCATGGATTTTCTTATCATCATCCTAGACGAAACGAAACGAGTTTATATGTACAGTATAACACCTCGAACGGTAACTGTACCATATAATTTCCGTATTTCTCCTAGATATTTCCAAAGTTATATTTTGGGTCCAGATTTGACAGTCGGTTATTTAACTATCAAATAAACAATCATACAATCATAGATTCATTTTCCACTGAAAAACTCTAAATCTCTTTTTTATTTAATTTGAATAAATTAAATCTCTTTATCCAAAATATATGTACCTAACTTATCGAATTTAGTAAATTCACTATCCTTTTTTCAAAAAGAATATTTGAAAACCCTTTTAAAAATAATATGGAACGTACCACTGTGGTATCAAACCAAGGATTCATAGCTCGATGGTTACATCTCTATCCTTGAGAAATCCAAGACTTAACTACATGTACTAATTGCCTCCGATTTCACCATGTAGGTATAGCATTACTTCCCAAAAATTTCATTTAAAAATTTTCAAAATAATACTTATGAAATGTAACAGCCCGCTATTTTGGACCATTCAAATCGATAATAAAACCATACATGTCCGACTTGAATAATTCAAAATACTAAATTGTTAATTAAAATTTGGCAAAACTTAACATATATAGTAAATAAATCATCACAGATCACAGACACAGAGTAATATAATGCAGCGGAATAGATAAAGAATAGTAGTTCATGAAGCTACTATATACATTGGAGTTAGAAATAAAATACAACTGAATATCTTAGATGTAGTGAAGTCTCCAGTATGCGCAGATGACTTCTTTGAACAAATCAACAGGATGACTGAAAGGATAGATAGCTGGCTCTTCAAGCAAGGCTCCAACTTCGAAGGTGTGTCTCAAATGCTGTATCACTCAGTCTGACCTGAGCGTAAAGCCAAACACAAAACACTCGAGTCAGGATTAACATTCTTATATCAATAAATCCAACTCAAGTGAAATATCAACTAAAATACATATAACTTAAAGGATGTTTGGAATAACCATCCTCTAAGGGTCCATGGAACTATCTATAGGTTAGAAATATACACTATAACACCGTGATTCTTTCATCTTAATTTATACCTCAAAATCAAATATCATTTCACTTCAAATATAGCTATTTTCCAAATAGTATTTAGACATATTAAATAATTTATACCGTAAAATATTTTCAATTCCCTCAACTTAACAAATTGTTTCAACATCAACCCGACCTTCCCATTTAAATTAAATTCAATCTCAATTTATCAATTTAAATTCAACTCAAATTCTAAAATAACCACTTAAATTTTATCGATCTCAAATTCGGATTTATAATCACAAATACCCCTTTAAAATTCAATATATTTCAACTTTAAGTATTCAATGTTTCAACTAAATTTTAGTCAATTTAGTTTTCTAAATAATAAATTCAACTATATTGATTCAACCTAAATTTTCGCTTGATTCAATTGAGTTTCTAAATAATAAGTTCAACTATATTGATTTCAAATACAGATCCGAATCTCTAAATAAACCATTTAAATTCCAATATAGTTCAAGGCTTAGATATTTAAATGTTCAATATAACAGTTTCCTATAGATCTCGATTTATTCTTATTATTATTTAGTCTTGAAATACTCCCTTATTAGATTCAATATCACGTATGTAACCTTAATTACATTTTACTCAATATTTTCTTCCATTTATTTAAACGTGAAATATTCATTAAATCACTTACATCAAAAATCCAGTTACAAAATTATACCCTTAAATTTCCTATTCAATAATTTCAAATTGATTTAATTAAATAAATCCTTATTTAAATACCATTTTTAATAAACCCAATTTATCTCCCAATCTTAATTATTCAAATTTTTACACGGTAAATTTTTGAAATATAAATCTTAAATAATACTTAAACATATTCTATGGATTAAATCAATCCCAATAATATTATTATTAAATCTATATATAAAGTTTCCCTTTATATATAATATTTTAAGAACCAATATTTATTTATTCCTATATGTTTCTTTTCGAACTGTAGAAATTTATTTTCAAATATTTATATGGACCAACGGTGTCTGTATATATTTCCTATCATATAGTCATGTGCTACGGATATTTATCATTTCAATCCCTACACTAAATATATACGGGTGGATATTATTTCAACCCGTAAATCCCAAATTCAATTAAATGAAAATCGCTTGGGTTTATCATTTCAACCCATAACGATTTTCTCCTATTCTAAAGTCCGTTCGGGTATGTATCATTTCAACCCATAGTGATTTCTATACTAACAGGGAACTTGCAGAGTGACAACAGATATGGAAATAAAAATAACAACGGGCGTATATCATCAAAATAAATATAAACAATAGGATATGGTGTCGTATCCCATAAGTGAACAGTTACAGATAATAGCATATAAAACAAAGCAGTTTAAATAACTAAAAGCAGTATATTTCAATTGTTGTTTCAATTGAAATTTGAATTTAATAAATACAGGAATGTTAATCGTGAGTGATTACTCACCTTTCGAGGCTAGAGAGGATAGACAACAGGGTAAGCTACGAATTCCAAAGCAAAGATGATATTGGCACAAATTTGATGGGTAAGCTGATAATGCGAACAGATGAAATAAATCAGAACTGGGTCGATGCAGATATTGATATAGGCGAACTTATATAAAACCATATATAACTATATATATTAAATTTGATATATATATAAATGTACTTATATTTTCAAAATGATGGCTTTAAATTAAACTCACGTATTAAAATAAAACATCCATGTTCACAAAACCGAATGTATGCTTAATAAATTGCCCAATACTTACCTATACTGTATGTTCATTTAAAAATATCCATATATGAAATCCCATATAAACTCATATATACTTTATATATATATTAGCATTTATAAAACCAGAAACAAATTATCTATATATATAAATACTTACATTTTAAAAATACTTGCGTACATAAATAATATATACATAAAAATATAACCAACAATATACAATTTAAAATATATATACTGATTAAAATAACTTACTTACTCTTATAGTTATACTCGACATATGGTCAACAGACCACGAACGAAACAAAACAAGTAAATCATTTTACAGCCTATATACTATAGTATATTGATTACTAACATATTAAACAAATATACATGCAGACTTAAAAACAGGGTACAAGAAGTAAGAATACTCTTATATGCTTACGTGTACAAAACACGTTTATACCCTATGCAGACCAACAAAAACATTTCTTGAACAATGTTTTATATGCATACCAATATACATGTAACTTTACATATGATACTTATAGTATAGTTTATGCATACTGATTTATCAAACAACGTACATAGACATAAAGTAAAATATATATATATATATATATATATTACCTATATCTGAAGAAGAAGAGAATTATACAATGACGAGTTTCTTGGCTGCACGTGAAGGAATATGCTACTACAGTAGTAAAGTGAGGGGCGCGATGTGTTCAAGGTGGAGGGGAAACGGCTGACGTGGCAGGGTAGGCCTGCTCGGTGGTCTCGTGCTCGGGAAAATGGCGGCACAGTTAGAGGCCGGAGGTTTTGGATGGTGGTCGGCTGTTGGTTGTGGGACAGGGAGGCGGAGCGGGTTGAAATGGTGGTCGGGAATGGTGGTTCGGTGGTTGTGATTCCTGGCTGACGTGTTTGGGGTTGGATTCGTGGGGTTGCAGGGCTCAGTGGTTCGATCATCCAGGGGCGGAGGTAAGGGCCGGGGTGGCAGCGAGATTTAGGTTGGGAGGCGCGGTGGGTTGGAGAGGCATGACTGGGCTTGGAAGTTGGTCGTGGTGCGGCTATCGCGATGGGTTCAGCTGGGTGGAGCGGGATGAGTGCTTGGCTGTCGCTTTGAGTTCAACAAGGCGGAGAATGGCTTGGGGCTGTGGCGATGAAGGCCAAAGGAAAGGGTGAGCAGGTGGGTGTTAGTGGCGGTCAGGTGCCTTCGGTTTTGAGCCTTGACGTGGATGGAGGGAAGGCGGAGATATATGGGGAGGTGGCGAAAGGAAAAAGAGGAGTGGAAGGAGGAAGAGTTTAATTCTTAGCAAATGTTTCAGATCTAAATGCGTGATTTGTTTATATAAACATTTTAGGCCGAGCGAAATAAAAGGAATAAGGGAAATCAACGCATGGAATGGAGCAGGCTTGCCTTGTTTATATTACTAATCAATCAGAAGTGAACACAGCGAGAGAGGAGGAGAGGTAGTTTTGGCAACAGAGAGGATTGAATTCAAAGTAAATAGAAAGATAGAATGAATTAAAGGCAAGATATTATATTTAACGTTATAATATAACTTAAAATCAAGGACGGAAAATCTGCAGGAAAAAGGGAAGTAAATCAAATATGATCTGCTTTATAAATTTCTAATGACCAGAGAGGAAAAGGCAGAGGAAACGGTCAGCTGTGAAATAAACTTGAAATAATGGATCGGTAACAGCTGTCCCTTGATTTAGCAAAAGTTATAAATGTAGTTGTTTCGAAAAGAAGGTGACAGTTGCAAGCAAAATATGGAATACTTAATATATTATGCGTTTCTATTTCAAGCGAATGCAGAGACCAAAATTCAATTAAATACGTTAAATAAAACCATTTAAAACTATTAAATTTTTATGGATTGTTACACTCGCCCCCACTCAAAACTTTTCGTCCCCGAAAAGGAAAGAGGTAGGAGAATAGAACAACCAGAAATAAAGGTAGATTGAAAGTCAGGGGTAGATAATTAATTTAAAACTGTATAAATTTTTCTTGAAATATTCATTTGAAAACTTCATTTGCAATTTAATTTTCTTTAATATTTAATACTTTTAAAACTCCTTTTGAAAACAATTATTTACATTATTATTTATATTTACAAAGACTATTGAAAATATTAAATCCAAAATTTATGAAATTTTATATTTATCTCAAGATACCTTTCAAAAATTGTCAAAAAAAATTAATAATCAAATTTTTTTTATAATGTTTTACTTAATTAATAACTTCAAAAACATTTATAACACTAAGATTTTCTACTAAACAATGTTGTATACAAATAAGCAATATTTAAAAATTTATATAGTCAATTAAGGAAAAAGAGGGAAGATTCGGAAGAACAGAATATATGTGAATAAGTAAGCTGAGCAGATAAGGTAGATTCAAAAAAATAGTATCGGGCACGAATCGTTAATTTCAACCCAAAAGAGTTTCAATTTCAAATATTAACACAAAATTTCTCTTTGGAAATGGTTTATAATAAAATACTTTTATAACTCGATGTTTCAACAAGTTTATCCTCGTTCTTGCGGACTCTGGCCATGCGTTGATCAGGCGCAAAGCTAGAATTCTTCAAGTACTTAGTAGACTTGTTTCAACACCCAGTGAAAATACTTGAAAAACCTTTAAAACAGATATGGAAAGTACAATCCAAACAAAACAACCAAACCAAAACCTTTGTCCGATCATGGTTCGCAGATACACAATGGTTACGCCTGGGTCCCCCAGGAAACAATCCATATCCGTAAGCTTTCTCAGCCCTGCGAGTTACGCCATGATGACTAGTAGAGTGCAGGATACACAATGGTTACGCCTGGATCCCCCAGGAAACAATCCGTACCCCTAAGCAAGACTCAGCCAGGCACTTGCACTACTATTCGCGACCTACACAGATTGCAGGATACACAATGGTTACGCCTGGATCCCCCAGGAAACAATCCGTACCCCTAGGCAAGACTCAGCCAGGCAATTGCGCTATGCATTCACGAGAGAAAAAAAACCATGGGTTACGCCACGGTGGGAGCACTCGAGTATTACATCCGGAAAACCAAAAATCAGAGAGAATAATATCGATAGAATTAATCCACGATGTGGCCACAAAGCGGATATCAAGCAGAAGGCACTTTCCATATCTTTACTTCGAAAATATATATCATATAGTACCTTTTCAAATCACTTTCAAATATCGTACTCATATAAAGTCCATATATATATAAGATTCCATTTCCAAATCGAAAACTTTTTAAATCAATAGTATATCAAATCATGCTTGTATAGACTTCGATTATATAAAATTCTCTTTCCAAATTGAGTACCTTTCAAATCAATAGATTTAAAATCAACTTCATACTTATACAATCCATTTTATATAACTTCGACCACTCCTAAATCAAGTGCTTAATCATATAAGGTTCTGAAATTTCAAATCATTTCAATATCAATTCAGTTTCATAATCATATATGATTTCACCAAATTTTCTTCCAAATTAAATACCTAAATTTCAAAGTTCCCAAAATAATAGGTTTAGAAAATTATCCCATTTTCCAAATTAAAATAATTCAAGTCAAACAAATTCATTTCCAAAAATCACCATATAAGTACTGGTTTTTAATTCCAAATTTAATTTCAAAACAAAATATTTTTTCGAAATCAGTTATACTCAAAATGGTTTCCAAATTTATAGTTATCCCTTTTTTTTTTAAACTTTTAAACTATCTATTTCTATGTGAAATATCCAATTTACCTTTCTGAAAACAATTATTCAACTATTTTTTTTCGAAACATTTCAAAACTAAATTTAAATTCATTATCAAACATTTTATACTCATCGAAATTTCTTAGCTTTAAAATTTTAGACCTTGACTTGGAAGTGTTCGAACCTTCAAAAGGATAAGGGGAAATTACATTTTCAATTCAAGAGTTGGAAATCAACAATAAATCAATTTCAATATATAGGGTTATACCAAAACAAATTCGAAACTCGAGGACTGAACACCGGTCTCACTTTAAATTGTTTCAAATATATACATATATCTTTCGAAAATATCAAATTATACTTCGGAATTTGAAATCAAAAACGGTTTTACAAAATCACTTGCATAGCGAAGCTATTAAAGTGGCCACTCCCCCACTCTGAAACTCGAAAATCAATGTCGATGATGCGTGCACTCATCACCGAAATTATTTTCCAGCGACATAAGTGAGTTCTGGATTTCTATTTTCTTGAAAACTTCTTTAAAATTTCTTAATTATTGGAATTCATTTGAAACATTTCTTATTCGGAAAAATAATTTTAAATAATATTATTTTTATATATTTTCCAAAATCTTAAAACCAATTTCAAAATACCGGAATTCAATTCTCGAATTTCAAATTTAACCCTTCAGTTATAAATCATTTTTATATGAATCACTTTCTTATAAATTTTCGAAATTTCCAATCCTTTCAAAACTTTTATATATAGAATAACATTTCTTATTCGTTTAATATATAGGTATATAATCCTTATCGAAAACATTTTCACTTTTTATATAGAATAAAATCATAATTATCAAAATAATAATTTCGATATGTAAAACAATTTCAAAAATGCAAATATACTCGATTTTCAAAGATTAATTTTAAGAATGGATTTCAAAACAAAGATAGAGATTTGAATTAGAGGAATTCCAATCAATAGAATTCTGATTCGAAGATAGACTCGATCAAAGATGAGATAATTAAATTACAAAATAGAAGACAGATATACTTCTATAAATCGCGGGCGACCTTAGCCGGGTCAACCGTGACTTCAGGGATATGATCGATGCGGAATTCTAAAACAAATCGACATTCGATTGCCAGAGATGGAATTCGGCATATCAAGATATAGCAGCATCGTAAACCGAGGATACAAAAATCTTCGGTGAATCGATGCCAGTTGTAAAGGTGTTTTCACCCCCTTTACAAAACATTCGGTGGAGTTATGGGATACTCCAGAATCAAACGAATATAAATAGGAAGAGACAAGAATGAATTTCGAAACCGAGGGACATTCCAAAACTCAAAGGAAATTGAGTCAAAAAGGAAGAGATTCAACTCGAACGAAAGTGATTCTGTAAATAAATTTACCATATATGCTAAGTTTTGCCTAGAGCCAAAGCTCTGATACCAACTGTAACAGCCCGCTATTTTGGACCATTCAAATCGACAATAAAACCATACATGTCCGACTTGAATAATTCAAAATACCGAATTGTTAATTAAAATTTGGCAAAACTTAACATATATAGTAAATAAATCATCACAGATCACAGACACAGAGTAATATAATGCAACAGAATAGATAAAGAATAGTAGTTCATGAAGCTACTATATACATTGGAGTTAGAAATAAAATACAACTGAATATCTTAGATGTAGTGAAGTCTCCAGTATGCGCAGATGACTTCTTTGAACAAATCAACAAGATGACTGAAAGGATAGATAGCTGGCTCTTCAAGCAAGGCTCCAACTTCGAAGGTGAGTCTTAATGCTGTATCACTCAGTCTGACCCGAGCGTAAAGCCAAACACAAAACACTCGAGTCAGGATTAACATTCTTATATCAATAAATCCAACTCAAGTGAAATATCAACTAAAATACATATAACTTAAAGGATGTTTGGAATAACCATCCTCTAAGGGTCCATGGATCTATCTACAAGTTAGAAATATACACTATAACACCGTGATTCTTTCATCTTAATTTATACCTCAAAATCAAATATCATCTCACTTCAAATATAGCTATTTTCCAAATAGTATTTAGACATATTAAATAATTTATACCGTAAAATATTTTCAATTCCCTCAACTTAACAAATTGTTTCAACATCAACCCGACCTTCCCATTTAAATTAAATTCAATCTCAATTTATCAATTTAAATTCAACTCAAATTCTAAAATAACCACTTAAATTTTACCGATCTCAAATTCGGATTTATAATCACAAATACCTCTTCAAAATTCAATATATTTCAACTTTAAGTATTCAATGTTTCAACTAAATTTTATTCAATTTAGTTTTCTAAATAATAAATTCAACTATATTGATTCAACCTAAATTTTTGCTTGATTCAATTTAGTTTCTAAATAATAAGTTCAACTATATTGATTTCAAATACAGATCCGAATCTCTAAATAAACCATTTAAATTCCAATATAGTTCAAGGCTTAAATATTTAAATGTTCAATATAACAGTTTCCTATAGATCTCGATTTATTCTTATTATTATTTAGTCTTGAAATACTCCCTTATTAGATTCAATATCACGTAAGTAACCTTAATTACATTTTACTCAATATTTTCTTCCATTTATTTAAACGTGAAATATTCATTAAATCACTTACATCAAAAACCCAGTTACAAAATTATACCCTTAAATTTCCCATTCAATAATTTCAAATTGATTTAATTAAATAAATCCTTATTTAAATACCATTTTTAATAAACACAATTTATCTCCCAATCTTAATTATTCAAATTTTTACACGGTAAATTTTTGAAATATATATCTTAAATAATACTTAAACATATTCTATGGATTAAATCAATCCCAATAATATTATTATTAAATCTATATATAAAGTTTCCCTTTATATATAATATTTTAAGAACCAATATTTATTTATTCCTATATGTTTCTTTTCGAACTGTAGAAATTTATTTTCAAATATTTATATGGACCAACGGTGTCTGTATATATTTCCTATCATATAGTCATGTGCTACGGATATTTATCATTTCAATCCCTACACTAAATATATACGGGTGGATATTATTTCAACCCGTAAATCCCAAATTCAATTAAATGAAAATCGCTTGGGTTTATCATTTCAACCCATAACGATTTTCTCCTATTCTAAAGTTCGTTCGGGTATGTATCATTTCAACCCATAGTGATTTCTATACTAACAGGGTACTTGCAGAGTGACAACAGATATGGAAATAAAAATAACAATGGGCGTATATCATCAAAATAAATATAAACAATAGGATATGGTGTCATATCACATAAGTGAACAGTTTCAGATTATAACATATAAAATAAAGCAGTTTAAATAAATAAAAGTAGTATATTTCAATTGTTGTTTCAATTGAAATTTGAATTTAATAAATATAGGAATGTTAATCTTGAGTGATTACTCACCTTTCGAGGCTAGAGAGGATAGACAACAGGGTAAGCTACGAATTCCAAAGCAAAGATGATATTGGCACAAATTTGATGGGTAAGATGATAATGCGAACAGATGAAATAAATCAGAACCGGGTCGATGCAGATATTGATATAGGCGAACTTATATAAAACTATATATAACTATATATATTAAATTTGATATATATATAAATGTACTTATATTTTCAAAATGATGGCTTTAAATTAAACTCACGTACTAAAATAAAACATCCATGTTCACAAAACCGAATGTATGCTTAATAAATTGCCCAATACTTACCTATACTGTATGTTCATTTAAAAATATCCATATATGAAAACCCATATAAACTCATATATACTTTATATATATTAGCATTTATAAAACCAGAAGCAAATTATCTATATATATAAATACTTACATTTTAAAAATACTTGCGTACATAAATAATATATACATAAAAATATAACTAACAATATACAATTTAAAATATATATACTGATTAAAATAACTTACTTACTCTTATAGTTATACTCGACATATGGTCAACAGACCACGAACGAAACAAATCAAATAAATCATTTCACAGCCTATATACTATAGTATATTAATTACTAACATATTAAGCAAATATACATGCAGACTTAAAAACAGGGTACAAGAAGTAGGAATACTCTTATATACTTACGTGTATAAAACACGTTTATACCCTATGCAGACCAACAAAAACATTTCTTGAACAACGTTTTATATGCATACCAATATACATGTAACTTTACATATGATACTTATAATATACTATATGCATAATGATTTTTCAAACAACGTACACAGACATAAAGTAAAATATATATATTACCTATATCTGAAGAAGAAGAGAATTATACAATGACGAGTTTCTTGGCTGCACGTGAAGGAATATGCTACTACAGTAGTAAAGTGAGGGGCGCGGTGTGTTCAGGGTGGAGGGGAAACGGCTGACGTGGCAGGGTAGGCCTGCTCGGTGGTCTCGTGCTTGGGAAAATGGTGGCACAGTTAGAGGCCGGAGGTTTTGGATGGTGGTCGGCTGTTGGTTGCGGGTCAGGGAGGCGGAGCGGGTCGAAATGGTGGTCGGGAATGGTGGTTCGGTGGTTGTGATTCCTGGCCGACGTGTTTGGGGTTGGATTCGTGGGGTTGTGGGGCTCGGTGGTTCGATCATCCAGGGGTGGACGTAAGGGCCGGGGTGGCAGCGGGATTTAGGTTGGGAGGCGCGGTGGGTTGGAGAGGCATGACTGGGCTTGGAAGTTGGTCGTGGTGCGGCTATCATGATGGGTTCAGCTGGGTGGAACGGGGTGAGTGCTTGGCAGTCGCTTTGAGTTCAACAAGGCGGAGGATGGCTTGGGGCTGTGGCGATGAAGGCCAGAGGAAAGGGTGAGCAGGTGGGTGTTAGTGGCGGTCAGGCGCCATCGGTTTTGAGCCTTGAGGCAGATGGAGGGAAGGCGGAGATATATGGGGAGGTGGCGAAAGGAAAAAGAGGAGAGGAAGGAGGAAGAGTTTAATTCTTGGCAAATGTTTCAGATCTAAATGCGTGATTTGTTTATATAAACATTTTAGGCCGAGCGAAACAAAAGGAATAAGGGAAATCAATGCATGGAATGGACCAGGCTTGCCTTGTTTATATTATTAATCAATCAGAAGTGAACACAGCGAGAGAGGAGGAGAGGTAGTTTATGCAACAGAGAGGATTGAATTCAAAGTAAATAGAAAGATAGAATGAATTAAAGGCAAGATATTATATTTAACGTTATAATATAACTTAAAATCAAGGACGGAAAATCAGCAGGAAGAAGGGAAGTAAATCAAATAGGATCTGCTTTATAAATTTCTAATTACCAGAGAGGAAAAGGCAGAGGAAACGGTCAGCTGTGAAATAAACTTGAAATAATGGATTGGTAACAGCTGTCCCTTGATTTAGCAAAAGTTATAAATGTAGTTGTTTCGAAAAGAAGGTGACAGTTGCAAGAAAAATATGGAATACTTAATATATTATGCGTTTCTATTTCAAGCAAATGCAGAGACCAAAATTCAATTAAATATGTTAAATAAAACCATTTAAAACTATTAAAAGTTTACGGATTGTTACATGAAATTTGTATAATAATTTATCAAGTAAATTTTAGGCAATTACTCTTTAAAATATAGGTTATTATAAAATAATATTAATGTGGAATAATCTATCTCGTAAAATAATAATACTGATTAACTCCTAAATAATAATTAACTTAAAATCAACCATTTATAAAACTACTTAATTAATGTAGAAATATACTTTAAATAACTTTAAAATAACTAAATAACAAATTTTACGAATTATCCTTTAACACTTTTTAGAAATTACCTAACTTAAAATTACAATTCCTTCCTTTTTTAAAACAAACTTCAATTCCTCGATAAATAATATTTTCAATTTCAATATAACCAGCCTAACATTTTCTTAAATCTTTCTCGATTTGTTCTTTACTCAATTTACATCCCAATTCTGTAAATTCCCTTTCTACATCTCTAAAAATAAATCTACCATTAATTTTTAAACCGATTTAACCATCTCTGTGTAAATCCTCACCATGAATTTATAATTTAAATTTATCCAAAGATAATTACTTCACTTTATTTATAAACTTCGTTTATAAATTCCATAGTCTCATTTTCCATTTATCAATGTTTCACAACACTTAATCGATTTTCTAAATTAAATTCCATTTTTAAACTAATTTCTTAAATAACCCAAATATATTCCAAACCCATTAAATTCAATTTCCCTTCCTCTTTATAATTTAAATCTTGTTTAAATCTAGAACATCAATTTCATATTTTATTTTCGAACTTCCTCTTTATTTTCCTAAATCTATTTTAAATCTCGAATTTAAAAATAAATCCTTTTGTACTTAAACAAATTGCTTAAGCCCTGTTAACTCCACTTTTTCAGGAAGGCCGTGATATCAAAAATCGACCGAGAAACCAATGATAGTTCGTCTCGAAAAATAGTCAACTCAGCATCCCAGCAAAGCCAGTTCTGTTGAATGGCTTTTCAGATAAGATCCCCTACGGAGGGGGGGTCCAGGGGGGTGCCAACCCCCCAAGGTGGGGGTGCGGGGGCAACGCCACCGCTACGGTGATCGACCTGACAAGTGGCATGACCTACCGACTTAACAAGGTCGCCGACCTAGGACTTAGCAAAGATGCCGACTTAAGAGTTAAGGCCTGGACGACTCAAGAAATATCACGACACAAGAGGCTACGACTTAAAGATGGCTCGACCTAAAAAGAAGAACGACCTAAAAAAGCTTCGCGACCTAAAGGAGGCCGCGACCTATCAAGCTTCGCGACCTAACAGAGAGCTACGACCTAAGAAGTAGGACGACCTAAGAGTGAATGCGACCTAAAGACGGTCTCGACCTATGGAACTCTGCGACCTAGGAATACTTCGCGACCTAAGGGAAGTCGCGACCTAAAGACTCCAGTTGTAACTATAAGAAAAGTACTCACGACCTAGGATAGGTCGCTAACGACCCAAAGCCTTAACAAGGTCGCCGACCTATAGGGAGCCGCGATTTAACGACTCACAAAGATAACGACCTAATGGTATCAGCGACCTAAGGGGATCTAACGACCTAGTGCTCCAGCGACCTAAAGGCCAGAGCGACCTAATGAGTCAACAAGACGAGCGACCTAAGGGTTCAAGCATTCGGCGACTTAAAAGATAGAGAAGGAGACAACCTAGCGACCTAATGGTTTAACGAGCTAAGCTATAGGTCGTGTTAACTTAGGTCGCAACACCAGACCATTCAACATACTTAGGTTGCCTCTCTTCTTAGGTCGCAGACGACCTACCACTTGTCATCTTGCTTAGTCAAACTCGATGCATCCTATCAAGCCACAAACCATACCACGTAGGTCGCTCGCGACCTACGTCTTACCATAGACCGTCACCGACCTATAACCCGCTAACCCGTTCCAGACTAGAATGCAACCTCGTCCTACTGTAATTCTGACATTGCTCGCGACCTACGACCTATGATAGGTCGCTCACGACTTAAGAAGGCGAAGACGAAATGCAACAGCTATGATAGGTCCGTTAGGTCGTTACCAACTTACGACCTACGACCTAACTTAGGTCATCCACGACCTAAGACTTGGAAGGTGAATTATGCCCAGAATCACGCCTATAAATAGACGACCACTTCCAACTTTAAGAGGACTTTTGGGGGCTCACTTCCTGGACGCCATTACTCTGCCATTGTCTCGACTTCAAGCAACATTCAAGCAACACTTCTATCACTCCAATCACCAAAGACATTTCAACAAATCTCAAGAGGAAATCTAATTCATTCGCCATGCATTCGATGGATTCTTCTGCATCGGGGTTTGAGCTATTTGTCTAAGTGTGTTGTAATCGGAGTTGATTGTAAAGAATTGTAACCAAATCAGCAATAAAGAGCATTAGAGTGGACGTAGGCTAGATCTTAAGCCGAACCACTATAAAAATTGTTGTTGTTTACTACTTTTCCGCTATTATCTGCTTATAATCTGTTCCCGTTCTAACGGGTGGTGCTTTCACAATATCTTCTACACATCGGGGTGTTAGCGTTCAATTTTTAGCGTTAACAAGCCCTATTATTAAATACTTTCATCCAAATATTTCAAAAAATTTATCTTTCCATATTCAGAAATTATCAAGTATAATTTGAAATCAAACTATTTATTTTATCCAAAATTCTTTTCTTTAATTTATCCATATTTCATTACAAACATTTCTACTTCATATTTTCCTTTTTAATTCCTTTCTAAATTTAAAACATATATCATTGGTATTTAAAAATACGAAAAGCCTAACTTGTAATTTCATAGCATCCAATAAATTCAATTTCCACTATAATCTATCACAAATTATACAAACGAATCATATCACCGAATATGAAAATAATTTCAAGATTTTTGAGCAATCTAGTTGGATCCCTCCAACCTGTTTTCCCTACATCCACAGATGTTAATACAGTATAAAAATATCAATCCCACTACGAAGGGGATATCACGATATATAGTGTCATCCGCTATTATACGGGGCGCATTGAGTCACATCCACTATATATATACGGGATATCAATCACTCCAATATATATAAACTACTATATATAATAATGTCCAAACTGATAATAATTATCAAATTCAACAATCTACCAATAATTAATTTTAACTATTTAAAATTAATTGCACTATTCTAAATTTGAGTGAGATTAACTCACTTTGATTTTTATTGTCGCCTCACATTCCGATTTCGATTTAATTTGAATGCGTTTGAATTTAGCTAAAATTTCCTGAAGCTCTAAATTCGCCAAAATTAGATTCATTTTGAAGCTCTCTTCACCATAATTGCAGCTTAGAAAGTTTTGTCCCAATCCGACCTCGTATGAGAGAGATATTTAATTTTTGAGTTCTTCGATTAGTTAAAATTAAATTTACTCTAATTACATTAAATATAAAAACACAAACCCAAAGAAAATAAAAGCATGGCCCATCTACTCTTCGTCTTTTCCCCCCATCTAATGCTTGCAGACGAGATCTGCACGAAACCATGGACGCATGCACACATTTGAGTGATATGGAGCTCGACCGCTTGCAAACAAATTCTGACTTCGCCAATCACCTCCTCGCATTGAACCGCACCCTCTTATGCCCAAAAACCCCAACTCGATCACCTTTAGAGATGTGCATCCTGACAACGTACAAGCTGCTATAGTGACGATCATCAAAAAAATGATCGGACCTCACCACAATCCTCGTCTAGGTTCCATTCTTCCTCACGATGATGAATACGATGCCCAGACCAACGATCGAAGCTTAAATCTCAAGATAATGCTAACCCAAGTTCAATTGTCCACGTCGATCGCCAAAAAAAATGCAGTCGCACCACACATATTTTAGATCAAATTGAAGAGGAAGAAGAAATATAATTTTTAAAACTATTCTTGGATTTTTTATCAAGTATTTAAAGAGGAATAAATTTTTGAAGGTCTGCTCTTTTCTTTTGATTGGATGTATTTAAAAAAAAGAGGGAAGTGATAGAAGAGAAGGGAGACGTGTAAAAGAAGGCTATAGTGATTTTTGGTAAGAGGGGGAAAGTTCTGATGTGGAAATCATTTTGACCAGTCAAAATATAAAAAAATATTATTTAAATTTAAATTGTCTCGAATTCATAGCTTAAATTCTCGACCTCCTATCGAGGCATGCCACTAGGCATTTATTATGTTATACCCCTATTCTGAATGCAATGATTAAGGTTTGGAGTCCTAATTCGATCGTATGGAGAAGATAGTTTTTTGGACCAAATTATTATATTGAATTTTCAATGTAAATTTCAGCGCGCTTATATACTGTATGACGAAACGTTAACTCCAAACGCTATGAAATTTGAAATCCGATAATAATACACTATTACTGATCCAATGGAACTGGTTTCTTCGAATTCCGAGACTGTGCCCAAGAAGGCTATTTTTAAATGTCAATTTAAATGATATATTTTTTAAAACTAAAAAAATTCACCTTTAAATTCCATTTATAAAATCTTCATTATTATTAATATAAATTTTATAAGCCTTTAAATTATTTTTAACAAGCATAAAACTCAAGATTCGCTATTTTAACCAATATTCAATTATTAAATTCAATAATTAAATTATCCAACACATGGCTATATTTGAAACTCAAGTTAAAAATTAACTTTTAAATATTTAAAATCATTTAGATATTCCAATTGAAAATATCCATAATTCTGGGTTGTTACATCCCTCTTCCCTTATAAGAATTTTGTCTTTGAAATTGCTAGGTAAGAAGAATGGTCCAAAACCCGTAACTAATTTTTTTCCAAAACCACACAGTTTCAAACAACTTTTCAAAAATCAATTTTTTGAAACCACATTTGTAACGAATGCGATTTTTCGATGCTCGAAAACCTACATCAATACGTCCACTGTATCAACTGCCGAGCAATCAAAGGCCGGAAAAACCGTACCGTTATGGTTTAAGAAGAAGAGGTAGAAGAAAAAGATAGAAGAAGAGAGAAAGAAAAACAGCAGAACAATATCAGAACCTCACAGTCGCAGCGAACAACATATAATAGATAAATGAATAATCTTTTAAAACAAAGAACTATCTCAGTTATTACATCACATTACATCAGAGTATACAACAACAATATACAACACAACAAACAATGGATCGTTATACAAACGTGTCCTTACAAGTGAATTTACAGCGGAAAGATAATATCATATACAAGTAATATGTCTAGCCATCCAGCTCGCCTCCTGAGCTTCATAGCACTCCTAAATCCAGAATAACTTGATAACCTAACTCTAGACTGCCCGTGTGGAAATTGGAGGGCACCCAGAGTTTAGGAAGGGAACAATAAACTCCAGGTCAGTCATGGGACTGGTGTGAGAACTTAAAACAGTTATTTTCACAAAGAAAATAAAAAGAATTTCGCTATGGTTTTGGAAAATGAAACTACCATAAGGCCTCCCGCCACACACACAATGCAAATGCAGAATTGGAGGAGATTTCTCCTTATGATAGTCAAATATGCTTACTACGCAAAAATCAAACCATTTTTGATATTATTATTAGTACATAGTGTAGAAAACATTTCTAAAGTAGAATATAAATCTTAGCCAACATACGACCATTATCATATGCCTACTATAGCTACCATGTTCAATAGCAGGTTACCGCCACATTCCATGGCAGGTTGTACAACTAAAACCGTACAGGGTTCGTATTGTTTCTTTGGATTTCCAACAAATGGTCAGGCAAAGGAACTTCCTACACCAAAATGGATACGCCTCTGGAAAGACGCCCGAGAACCTAACTGGGTCTCTGCTGACACAAGGCCGAGTTACCACACACTTCTGGGTGCAATGAAGCTGTAACTTGATAACTCCACACAAAAAATGTATGCCATCCCCCGGTCGTTACCGACCTTTATCCGTGGATCCTCAATACCAACAACCACAAAGTAATAAATTTGCAGCAACCACATAGGTTAAATATCTGGGCTCAATACCATGATACAACCTCTATCCAGAAGAAAATGGACATACCATTGGGGCGCGACCCCTAAAAAACCTTGTCGCAACATTCCTGTTTCGACCATTTCCGGGGTGTGAGGCTCGACGAAGTCTCATCCACAAAGCTACTCTTTTTTCACAAAGCCACGCTTTGATCAATAAATAATCATCACACAGCAACATTCAGCATGCCACATTACCAAATTGGAAATATATCGTTGATAACCTTCAACTACAAAACCTCTGAGCTCGTACGTCTCAGAGAAGGGTGTTAAGCTAAGGGAATAAATTCTCCGCCACCAACAGAGATGTATTTGAAAGAAATCTGCTTTATATCTCAAAATGTAATGTCAGACACGTAACCATACAAGTTCGTTCCGGGATCGAACAGAACCGAAGGCACTTCCAAAGAAGCCCTTGCAATATGAATATTCACTAATCACGTCCGGATTCCCATCACAAAGGGTAATAAATCTCTATATCGGAGATCAGCCGATGCAGAGACATTCGACGGTAATCCTTTCGTTTTCAAAAATATCTGGTATTCAACACCGGTCTTCAATGCTATCCATTACATCGTATCACTATTTGAAATAGGTAATCCGAATAACGAGCGCAATAATTTAAAAATAAGTGTAGCATTCAATGTCAACCAATTCACAACAAATACCTATTTAAAGGTCAATACTGATAGTCGTTATTTAACCATCAATCAATATTCACAACATCACCCGATTATAAATAATCTTCCCAAATTATTTATTTTTCAAATTATCTTTACAAGATATATTTTCCACACTTCAACCATTTGAAAACAAATTTCAAATCATTTTTCACCTTTCAATCGTTGAAAAAAAATTTCAAATCAATTTCCTTAAACGGAAACACTTCAAATATTTATCCATTTTAAATTTAAAATGGTTCATTTAAATCAATCAAATAAACCCTTACTGATTTATTTTAAACCTACGTTCCAAATCCGTAAATTTATTTCCACAGTTCAAAAATAAATCAATGTTTATTTTTAACAAATTTCCCTTTCTTTTATAATTTCCATAGTGAATTTACATTTCCAAAATATCTATAAATATACGATTTTCAAATCGATTTCTAATATTCATTATCAATTTATCTTTAAAAGATAAAAATCTCAAAACATTCACTTCATATTGGAAAAATATATCCATACTTATTTAATAATAAGTAATTCACAAATCTATTCATTTTCAACATTTGGGAAATATTCAATATACTTAAATCACAATTAAGTATAGATTTCATTCTTTAAGGAAAGCATTCTCTTAAACACATTTATTTGGGTCAAAACGAATGTTACATAAAACATCGTTACGACAACCCAAAATCACTAGTATAGGGATTCGAAATTAAAATAGATATATAAATCACAATACCATATAAAACGTTTCCTTTCGAAAATCATTTACTATAACAACAGTGTTATAGTCCACCATTTCCTTATTCTCGAAAACGTCTATTTCAACAATGAATGTTGAAATCTATGGTTTCGATACTTAATACATTTTAAAACATCTTTAAATTGTTTTAAATCTATTTAAAACATCACTTCCCCAAAACATTTCTTTAATATATATTCACTGTCCAAAATCGCGAATATACTTCGTTAACCAAATTCAACATTTTCTACACATTTTATCTAAAGGATAATCCACTATCCAAAATCGTGGATATTCTCCTTTAATAATCTATAATAATTAACTTATCAAAATTAGTCGAATTCGGATTTATAAAGCAACGTTTATAAATTCCACTTATATTTATTTTATAAAAACTTCCACTTATAAAATCCCTTAATGGACAAATTCTATTTATATCTCATTTAAATGCCAAAATCTAATTTATAAGTGAATTACTTATAAATCTTTTATTTTACAAAATCTACTTATTTTATAACTTCACAATTTATAAATCTATAAATTTCATTCGCTCATGAAATCTGTTTATACTTCATTTTAACATATAAAAACTCGTTTTATAGTTCCAATATTTTTAATTTACAAATATCAATTTTATAGATATTTTATATAAACCGTTTATAATAATTCAAAAATCCAAATTTAAACCATTTTATAAATTAATTAGCTACTTATTTCAAAAACCACATTTCGGTTATATTTCAAAAAAATCATAATTTTTATAACATAAAAATTACAACGTTCATTTATTTAAAATGAATCAATTCCAAAATTAAATTTTATTATGAATTCTCAACTTAAATTTTCAAAAATCATATTTTATTTATTTCGGCATCTAACGATACCAAAAATATATTCGGCTAAATTTTAGCCTTTAACGATCTCAATCACAAAGATAATCACAAAGATTATAAATAGATCAACACACAAGATTAAAACCAATTCAATCATTTGAGGAATCCAGTTGGATCCCTCCAACCTGTTTCCCTGCATCCACAGATGTTTGCACAATACCAATTCCACTTCGAGGTGAAATATCACGGTATGTGGGATTTATAAAATATACCCGCTATTATGCGGCGCAATAGGGTCTCATCCGCTATATAATGCGGGAAAATCAACTCCAAGTACATATATAATACCAAGTTCACTTCAAGGTGAAATATCGCGGTATATGTGTTTAATAAATAACCTCCGCTTAATATGCGGCGTATATGGTCTATTTCAAAACAATAGATAGCGATTTATCATCCAAGCATGCAAATCAGCACAATCAAGCAATTTTAAATCTAACTATTTAAAATTTAAATCGAAACTAATTCGATTGAGTGAGAAGTTCTCACCTTGAGTTTCCGATAGCAGTTGTAGCGCTCATTTCGAATAAAATTAAACGTGCGTTTAATTTTACCCGAAATTTTCACTACCTCTAAACGATTCCAATCCAGTTCCATTGTGTAGTGCACGACAAAACGAATCCAACGCACTTTGTTTCATCAGTTTTCGACCTCGTAGCAAAACGATATCATATTTTAAAGTTTATACACTTTTTAATATAATAAATTAACAAATTTCTTTTATATTTTTAACTCAACTCATCAGGGCCGTGAGATTTCAAACCCCTTCCATCAGGCCGTCCCCCCTTTTTCTTCCTTCTTCCTCTGATTCCCACGTTCTTATTCGAACCCACGGCCGCCAATCCACCTCCAATTTTCTTGACAAATTCATGCACTTTCACGTCGATCAAACCTTCCCACATTGAAGCCCTTCACTCGAGACACCTTCGGCTCCAACATGATGTAACTCAGCCTCCCTAGCGCTTCATTCTTCATGCATGAATGCGCGACAAACGCAAGCGATTTCCGTGCTCCACGATGCTTCGTTTTCGATCTTGACCGTTGGATGGATAGATATCGATGCTCTCTACGTTTTTCTAGTTGGAGGATTCGCGAAATTGTTTATTGATTGGAAGAAAATGGAAGGAGAATGAAACGAATTCTCAGCCATTAATGAGTTAGGGCCGGCGGCTGAAGGTTAAAGCCCTAGGGTTTGTCTTTTGTTTTGCAAATGTGATAAGGATGGGCTTTTATAGAAAAAATTCCAAAACACTATTCATAAGAAATTTTTCGAACTCCAAACGAAGCATGCCGGCTGGTGTTTCTAGGGTTTAGCCTGCGTTTCGAACACAATGGAACGTGTTTCGGAGGCTAATTCCAGCATATGTGCGAGTTACAGAAATAAACGATCAAATTTCAAATTAAACCGATTAAATGATTTTCTATGCGTTTTGGCTTGCTCCGGACAAACGGTAAATCCGATTGACATGAAATTTGAAACCATACAATAATATAACATTACAGATCCGATGAAACTGGTTTCGTCGAAATCCGAGAATGTTTGAAAAATGGCTATTTTAACTCGTAAATTAAATATTAAATTTTCACAAATTAACTTTTAAATTCGATTTTAAAAGTTCTATAACATCATTATAACTCCAATATAGTTAAATAAAATTTTACAAATCATTTTCAATCACATTAAACCAAATTTTCAATTATTTCTGTAATTTCAATTATTAAATTATCGATTTAATTATCTAATTAAATCGAGATATTCGAAAAATAAATTATTCGACTTATAAATTTTACTTATTAATATTTAAAATTAATTAAATATACGGATTTTAATTGACAGAAATTCTGGATCGTTACAACATTGTTTCCTCTACTGATTTCAAATCTCATCCATAGATTTCAACTGATATTATCTCCTCAAAATTTCAAATTATAATTTAAAACCAAAACTAAAATTAAATTTTTCTTCAAAATTTTTTTAACTCCTTAAATTTTGAAAAATTTCGCCAACGTCTCTTTTGCGTGGCTAGATCCGAAAAACTACAAAATGCCACTATAGGCCCCAAATCATCAAAACAAAATAAAAGCCAAGTGGCTCAATCAAAAAACCATCAATTTCATACAACAATTTAAACACATACCTTTTTTTCGGGCAATAAAATTTTACTTCTGAAATCGAAGACATCAATTTATCTTTTGCTTTTAATTACCTACACCCTACTTACCAATAATATCCAATTATACAATTCAAAATCATTTTATTTATTCCATTTCAAAAATTTAATATTTTCTTTGCTTAAGCCCGTACGATGTACATATATCATCCGTACGCAATATCAACTCTGATCGCTCACTTGATCACACAATTTCACTTCCGAACTAGTATCGTCCACACGACTCTCTAGTGCGGACACAGATCTGGTTTCTTGATTAGAAACCGTTATTCTTATTGCATAGCCATATACAATGATAGAGAATTCCAAAATCAATCAAAATTACACATCCAGCGTTCGCCGTCGAAAATCGAGTGAAAAATCATAACTCCGATCGATATGAACTATGTCGAAATTCTTTGCTCGAATCTGGATCAAATCATTTTGCGACCAAATAATATAAGTACAACTTACATATTAATTTCCAATTAATTATTAGCTATATCAATTTCTTTATATTCACATTTATTTTAATTTCCATACACTTATTCACAATTATCCCTTTACACAACTTGTATTTAATCTTCATTTAAATTCTTACTTAGTATTTTTGCCAATACCAATTTTACTTAGGAACTTCACCATCAATTTCTTAAGTCGATTATAAACATTTTATACAAAGCCCTTATGTTTATTTCCACTTCATCACTTTGGTTTATATCCATTTCTATTCAATTTAAAATTTCAATTTCATTGGAACTCAATTTACCTTCAAAATCTTTAAAAATTGAATTTTATCAACCATGTCTCAAACCATATTTAATCCACTAATTATTTTAAATTTGCTCCATCTACTAATTCATTTCAAATCTCAATAAATTTTATTTCCAAACTTTTATTTTATTTAGTCCAATCGAACAGATTTTTTTTTCCAATTTCGCATTATTTAACATAATTCAAATTAAACATCATTCCAATATTCAATTGCAATTTCATTTGCTTACAAATTAAATTAATTTGTTCATCTACTAATTTATTCCCAACTTAATAAACTCTATTTCAATAATTATTTCGTTTAGCCTGCTTAGGCTAAATTTCCAAAATTCTCTCTTATTTAACTTAATTTAAGTTAAATTTCACTCCACAAATCCAAATTTCAAATTTTCTTAAGTTACTAAACTTACTAATATTCTATTCCCCAATTCCTTCCAATTCACTTTCTTTGATTGGTTTACTTTACTAATTTATTTCATTATCACACTTACTCCCCATTTAACTCTTCTCAAGTAAATTTCATTCCAAACAAATTTCAAATTTTATAAGTTTCAAACTTATTTATATTCCATAACAACTTTAGATCAAACTCCAGAGTTTTAAACAATTACTTAAGTATTTCAAAATCATTTTTGAAATCATGTGTACTCCAAATTTTTTTGTATATCAAATTATTCCTTTGCACTTCAAAATCAAAACCAGTTTTGCAATACAACCCCAATTCAAACCATTCAGGTAGCAATTCCTCTCTTGGAAACTTGAAAATGAACACCGATGATGTCACAATCATCATCGGAATTATTTTCCAATGACAGAAGTGAGTTCAGTGCTTTTTCCTTCATAAACCATATTAAATATCTAAATTCACAAATATTTCCAAATAACATCATTAGATTTTTTTAAAGCCTTTGAAAAGCAATTTTCAAACCGACAGGATTGAAATTCCTAAATTTCCATCTTTTAATTCCTTTATAAATCATTTTTATAAACCATATCATCTTTAAATATTCCTCTGGAATTTTATTCCATTTCAATTTATAAATCACATTTAGACACTCATATTTACAAATTCCCCTTTGTTATACAAATTACTTCCTTAATTTTTGGATATAATATCAACTTTATTCAATTACCACAGCACACCAATGATAATAGTTAATATTATCATTTCCTAACAACTAAGCACACAATATGTAACTATAATAATTTCTGAAAAATTATTTCTTTTATATATAAAAATAACTTGGGTAAAATTATTTCATTTACCCCATTTTATAACAATTTCATGTCGAATTATTCTGTTCAAGTGTTTAGAAATCCCTATCAATAACATTAATTACTCGTAGTGACAAGAATCCATAACCACTCAACAAACCAATCAACACAATATAAAATGATTTTATATCCACTAACAAATACGCGCTCATATCTATTAATATGCTCAAACTCATTCTAGGGTGCTACTAATCCTATATCTAATGAGTAATCCCCGCCAAAGCCAAGGTTATCACTTAACCTTCAGCTTTGATCCCAAGTGTCACGACCGACGTTTTCGACCCCCGAAAATCGACATCAATACATCCACTATATTACATGCCGAACAATCCAATGCCGGAAACACCAGACCGTTAGGGAAAAGATGAAAGAGGTAGGAGAAGAAAATAGAAATAACAACACATAATCTCATAATCGCAGCGGAACAATATATAATAGATAACAACGGGTCTTTATACAAAAAGAACCACAAATGTTATTTGTACATTACATCATCAGAGTACAATACAATCAATAACACAATACCGAACAGTTTTAATAACTTTTCCTCTCAAATGATGATAGAGCCTACAATACACAGCGGAATAAAAACCAAGTACGTGTGATATGTCTCGTCATCCATCTCGTCTCTTGAGCTCCATAGCATCCTATCCTATATCTGTAATACTTGGTCTGACCCAAGCATTATATTAAAATAACACCCCAGTCGGTCCGGAAACCAGCGTGAGAAAATGCACTCAATTTGAATTATTAATGTAACGACCCGTAAATTTTCGATAATTAAAATATCTAATTTAATAAGATTTCGTGAATTAGTGTTAGAAAAATTTTTTGTAATTCGTTTGGAATAATAATAACTGGAATGAATTGCAACAATAATTTTCCAAGTAATGAAAAATAAAAGCTACTTAGCGAATGCCTTTGTAATCAATAGTTGAATAGGATAATAAATATTGAATTCATTGGGTATAAGAGAGTAGTTGATTGATAAGTAAAATTATTTGAAATCAAATATTGAATATTGAACAGGTAATTTGTTTAAATTAAATATTTAAAACTTATCGAATAATTGAATAACTGTAAAAAAAGAAAATAGTGTTCAAAATTGTGAATTGGTTTAAAAGTTGATTCTTATAAGTTCAATTTCAATATTTCAAAAGGTAATGAATTATGGGATAATCGAAATTGTTTAAATTTAATATTTGGAATTTATTGAATAATAATTTAATAATGGGAATGGAATAACCGTATAATGGAAATAGTTGTTTTATGATTTTAATTCGTTTCAAAAGTTAAATGTTATAAGTTCGTTTTGAATATTTCAAAGATAGTGATTTAAGAATAACCAAATTTGTTAAATTTAATATTACGAATGTTTGAATAAATTAAATTTCGAATTTGATATGATTAATTTGATATTGAGGTTTAATATATGAAAATAGAGTGAATATTTCAAATTTGATTTAATATGATTATAATTGGTTTCCAAAGTGAATGTAAGTTATATCAGGATTATAATAGAGTTAATAAGATTTTAAAATTGAAAATTATTGGATAATTGAATAACGGGTTTAATATGACTAAAAATAATTTGTAAAATTTTATTTTATCATATTAAGGTTAGAATGATGCTGTAGAACTTTTAAAACTGAATTTAAAATTTATTTGTGAAAATTGAATATTTTAATATTTAATTATCGACTGAAAAATAGCCAATTTTTGAACAGTCTCCGAATTGGACGAAACCAGTTCCATTGGATCCGTAATAGTTAGTTATTATCGGATTTCAATTTTCGTAGCAATCGGAGTTGTCGTTTGACCGTGGCAGCTCGAAACGCATTGAAATTGTTTTAATATTAATTTGGCGAGTTAAAATAGTCATTTTTTCAAACAGTCTCGGATTTCGACGAAACTAGTTTCATCGGATCCGTAATGTGATATTATTGTACGATTTCAAATTTTATGTCAATCGGATTTACCGTTTGTCCGGGGCAAGCCAAAACGCATAGAAATTAGTTTAAATCGATTTAATTTAAATTGATCATTTATCGCTGTAACTCTCAAATACGATCGAATTAGCCTCCGAAAACTGTTCCATTGTGTCCGGAACGCGGGATAAACCCTAGGAACGCCGGTCACCGCGTGTAAATCGGAGTTTGGAAAAGCCGGATAATTAGTGTTCGTCGAATTTCCTATAAAAGCACCTCAAATTATTCATTTTGAAAAAACAAAACAAATTAGGGTTAAACCCTAGCCGCCATCTCCAGGCTCGAAGGCCAGAAATCGCTCTCGTTCTTCCCCTCCAATCTCCTCATCCACAAAGCGATTCGCGAAACTCCCAACATGGAAAGTGTAGAGCACATCGCGAACTGTAACTTCAACGGTCGAGATCGAATACGGAGCCGGAATTCAACGGCAATTGGGCCTCGAAGTATGGTCGTTCGGCCTCGTTTGGCGCGCCATAGAAGGGGCCGAGTTCGACCGCACCTTGGCCGATGGTGGCTCTTGAGTTGGCGCTTCATATGGTGGAGCTTGATCGTGGTAGAGGTTGTCGAGGGTGGCTCGGTAAATTGATGAAGTCGGCGGCTTCTATGGGTTGTTGTCGCGTTTTTGTCTGGAGGAAGGAGAAGTAGGGGACGGATCTAATCTTGGGCATGATAAATCTAATGGTCCATAATGGTTAGGGTTAGAAAATATAAAGATAATTGTTATTTAATTATATTACGATTCGTGTAAACTTTAAAATTATGTAACTCTTTCGTGCGAGGTCGGAATTCGACGAAACTTTTTGCGTTGGAATCGTATGGACGAGCTCTACGCGATGCAATTGGATTGGAATCGTTTGGAGCTAGTGAAAATTTTAGATAAAATTAAATGCTCGTTTAATTTTATTCGAAATAAAACGCAGGAACAACATTGGAATCCAGGTGAGTGTTTTATAACGCTCACACTGTACTATATATCTTTATGCTAGTTAAATTTGATATTATGAAGTGATATGAATTTTTATTAGTTGTTGTTTGATGGAATTTAATTGTCATATAGATTGTCATTCGAATTAATCGTTGAAAATTAAATTTGACAGTTAAATTAAAATTGAAATTGAATTACGATTTAATTACCTGACATCGATAACTATGAAATTGCCATGAATTATATTGCCTATTGGATGATGTATTGCGATGGATGCTATTGGTTGATATTTGAATGTTTGGATGTTTATTTGCTTATATATATCTTGTTATGCATACATATGATACCGCGATTTAATTTAAGTGAGATATATTCATCCCTGACATTTAATTGAAATAAATAATTACTTGGCCATAGGATAGAAAATTATATACGGACACCGAATTGGCTAAATTAATAATTTTTAAAAATCGTCGATTTGAAATTTATTTAAATGTTTTGATTTAAAAGTTATAAATATAAATCGATTTATAGAAATTGAATTTATCGGAAAAATTGAGTTTGGAATGTTGAAATAATTTTGGTTAAAGGAATCTTGTTAAATAATTTAAGTTGAGACTTTGAGATTTGAAATTGGATAGGATTGAATTTCGGAAATTGATTTGTTTAAAGATTTAACCTTAATTCGAGCTTTGAATATTACTAAGTAAAAGTGATATAAAAATGATATTTTGAAATCGAGCTTGGGATTGAATCATATTTGAAATTTGGATTTAACTAGAATATTGATGGAAAATTTTGTTAAGTGTTATAAATGGATGTTTTTGAAACCAAGCTCCAAATCGATATAAATTGAAATTGAATAAATTAAAGGTGAATGAAAAATTGAATTAATTCGAAGTAAAAATTGACGTTGATTGAATTGAAATCGAAATTGAATCGGTAGAATGGGAATTGGAATTGATTTGAATTGGGAAGTTATAATTGAAACGGATTGGTTTTGAAGCTGTTTTAATTTGTTTTCAAAATTACTCTTTATATAAACCATTTTGAATTCTTAAACTATTTCAATCTATTTTTAATCTACTTAACCCAATTTAGATTATTTTAAACTGATTTATCTATTTCCAATCCATTTTAAGATTTTAAGTATTTTAACTATTTTAATTATTTTAAACCACTTTTAATGTAACAAACAAGAATTTTCGACTTTCAAAAATTCAACATCGATACTCACTTTATCGACTGCCGAGAAATCGAAGGCCGGAAACACGGAATGTTATGGTTTTAGAAAAAGAATTTAAGAAAAGAAAAAGAAAAAAAGAAGAAAGAGATAAGAGGATAGAAAATTGGAGAGGAAAGAAAACAGAAAAATAGAGAATTTGAAAATAGAAGATTTTAAAAGAGAAAGAAAATAGAACGGACGGAAAGGAAACAACAGAACAACATCAGAATCTCACAATTCGCAGCGGAACAACATATAATAATAAATGAATAATCTTTAAATAAAGAACTATATCAGTTATTACATTACATTTCATTACATCATATCATATCATCAGAGTGTACAACATCAACTAACAATAAACAGTGCAGCGGAAAAAGAAATACTATATACTAGTAATATGCCATGCCATCCAGCTTGCCTCCAGCAACTCCTGAATATCCAGAATATCCTGATAAACCTAACTCTTAACTGCCCGTGTGGAAATTGGTGGGCACCCAGAGTTTAGGAAGGAAAACAATAAACTCCGAGTCAGTCATGTGATTGGTGTGAGAACTCAAAATAGTTTATTTATCTTTAAAATCAAAACAGAGGAATATTTTTAAACTCAATTCGCAATGCTTTTAAAAATGAGACTACCATAAGGCCTCCCGCACACACACACAATGCAAACGCAGAATCGGAGGAGATTTCTCCTTATGATAGTCAAAGATGCTTGATACGCATTTAAAATAACATTTGATATTATTACTAGTGCATAGTTTATAACAAATCATTTCGAAAATAAAGATATAAATCTTAGCCAACATACGACCATTATCGTATGCCTACTATAGCTAACCATGTTCAATAGCAGGTTACCGCCACATTCCATGGCAGGTTATACAACTAATACCGTACAAGTCTCGTATTGTTTCTTTGGATTTCTAACAAATGGTCAGGCTAAGGAACTACCTACTGCCACATGGAAACGCCTCTGGCTGGACGTCCCCGAGAACTTAACCAGCTCTCTGCCAACACAAGGCCGGGTTACCTTTATCACTAGGTAACTACTACACGAATATGGCATCCCCCGGTCCCATTGGACCTTTAACCGAGCGCTCGTCAC
Organism: Allium cepa; assembly: GCA_030765085.1. Lineage (NCBI taxonomy): Eukaryota > Viridiplantae > Streptophyta > Magnoliopsida > Asparagales > Amaryllidaceae > Allium > Allium cepa. The sequence continues at coordinate 904,304,871 of CM060938.1, read as the reverse complement.
CAACAACACCACACAGAAAATATAGTGTATCAACATGAGTAAGTATCTGGGCTCCATACCATGATACCACCCTTTCCAGAAGGAAATGTACATACCCTAAAGGGAGCTACCCCTCATAACCTTGCCGCATCTTTCCTGTTTTGACCATTCCGGGATGTGAGGCTCGACGAAGTTTCGTCCACAAAAACATACTTTATACAAAAGCCATGCTTTGGGTCAACAAATGATCAACACGATGATCACCAAGATAGACGATCAAACAAATGATCCTATCATAAATAATCAACACAATGATCATTTCAGCAACACTCAGTATGTCACATCACCAATTTGGGAATATATCACTGATAACTTCAACTATATAACATTTGAGCACATATGTCTTAAAGAAGGGTGTTAAGCTAAAAGAATAAATTCTCCGCCACCACAGAAATATATTTGAAAGAAATCGGCTTTATATCTCAACTTGTAACGTCAAACATACAATCCATACAAGTCTGTTCCGGGATCGAACAAAACCGAAGGCACTTACAAAGAAGTCCTTGCAATCCGGATATCCACAATCCTGATCGGATTCACCATCACATATGGAGAACTCAATACCGGAGCAACTCGGTGCAGAGTCAATCGACAGGTCATCCTATCGCTCTCGCAAATATCCGGTCTTCAACACCGTTCTTCAAATGCAATTCACAACATATTCGGAATGGGTTATACGACCCCATGGTCCTTTCCCGGTTAACCCGAATAGTGAGCGCTTATTCAAAAATAAGTGCGGCATTCAAATTCAACCAAATCACATCAAATACCCATTCAAAGGGAAATATTGATAGTCGGCTATTGAACTATCAATGGATATGCACACATCACCAGATTCCAAATAATTTTCCAAATAATTTACTTTCAAAAATATCTTTACAAGGTATATAATTTCAACCCTTCAAAAATAAATCAACATTTATTTTTTACAAATTCCACTTTCTTATATAAATTCCATAATTAATTTATATTCCAAAATATTCATGCATATACGATTTCAATTATCCATTTTCAATTTATCTTCAAAAAGATAAATTCTAAATATTCACTTCATATTGGAAAACATTTCCATACTTATTTATTCATAAGTAATTCACAAATCTTTTTATTTTCAACACTTAGAAAATATTCAATATACTTAAATCGAAATTAAGTATATATTTCATTCTTTAAGGAAATCATTCTCTTTAACATATTTATTTGGGCCAAAACGAATGTTGCGTAAAACATCGTTACGACAACCCAAAATCACTAGTATAGGGATTCAAAATGAAAATAGATATATAAATCCCAATAGTATTCAAAACATTTCCTTTCGGAAACCATTTACTATAACAACAGTGTTATAGTCTACCATTTCCTTTTATTTCTCGAAAACGTCTATTTCAACAATAAATGTTGAAATCTATGGTTTCGAATCTCAACATGTTTAAAAACATCATTAGATCGTTTTAATTCTATTTAAAACATCAAATCCAAACCATTTTCTTTAACGTGTCATTCACTATTTAAAAACGTGAATATATTACGTAAACAAATTTCATCACTTCTATTCATTTTAATTCAAAGGATTATTCACTATTCAAAAATGTGAATATAACTCCCTTAATAGGTTCCAACAATTTTTCTTATCAAAATAAGTCATTTGCGAATTTATAAAACATCGTTTATAAATTCCATTTCTATTTATTTATAAAAACTTCCTTTTTATAAATTCTTTTATTGACCTATTCCAGTTTATAACTCAATTATAAACTACAAGTTCATATTATAAGTTAATTACTTATAAAACGATTATTTTACAAAATCGTTCTTTTTAACTTCCCAAATTATAAATCTTATAACTTATAAGATTAATTTATTTAACAAATCCATTCTTCAATTAACTTCACAAATTTATAAATCTTACTATTTATAAATTTCATTTATAACTTCACCATTTATAATTCTATAAATTTCATTCTTTAATGAAATTCATTTTCGCTTCATTCAAATACTTATAAAAACTCGTTTTATAATGTCAATATTTCAATTTATAAATATCCATTTATAAACCTCTTAATATAAATCAATTCATATTAATCTTTAAAACGTTTTTAAACTCCTTTATAATTTCACCATTTTGATTTATAAAATAATCAAATTTTATAAATCCTATATTTTAACTTTTTATAGTAAGTTCAGAATCCCAATTTAAACTCTTTTTATAAAGTTATTAACCCATATTTCAAAAATCAATTTTAACTCTTTCTCAAAAATCATAATCTTTATAACATTAAAAATTATAACGTTTATTTATTTAATATGGATCAATTCCAAAAATATTTTATCTTTTCAAAAATCACTTTAAAAACATTTTAAAATCCCAAAATCTGGGTCCAATGATGCTACACACCAAATAGTCAATCATGACTACAATGATATCATATATCAATATGAAAATCCATCAAATATCAAAATATCTGAAATTAATAAAAACTGTTGAGGAATCCAGTTGGATCCCTCCAACCTGTTTTCCTGCATCCAAAAACATTAGCACAATACCAATTTCGCTCCAGTACGAAATTATCGCGGTATATGTTTTTAATAAATATTATCCGCTTAATAACGGCGCAATAGGGTCTCATCCGCTAAAAAATGCGGGGAATCAACAACTGCAATATATACATATGCCAATATATATATATTGATATTATATATAATACCAATTTCACTGTTTATGAAATATTCGCGGTATATGTTTATAATAAATAACATCCGCTTACTAACGGCGCATAATGTCTATTTTAACAATCAATAGATATCAATCATCATTCAAACATGCATTCAAATATTTTAAATCTAACTATTTAAAATAAAATCGAAACCGATTCGATTGAGTGAGAAGTTCTCACCTTGATCTTAAATTCCGTTTTAGCGATTTATTTCGAATAAAATTAAACGCGCGTTTAATTTTACCCAAAATTCTCACTAACTCCAATCGACTCCAATCCAACTCCATCGCGTAGTGCTCGTCCATACGATTCCAACGCAACTGATTTCGCATTTTTTCGACCTCGTATGAAAAAGTTATGTATTTTCAAAGTTTACACGAATTTAAATCAACATTTCATAACATAAATTAATAACCTAAACTAGTGTAGGCCATTAGATTTGCTTCTTCTCATCTCCCTCCTTCATTCACGTATCCAGTAAACATAGCCGCACATATCAAACCCATCATCCTAAATTAGGTTTTCATATTTCGATCACCTCGCTTAACTAAACTCCATCACAACCCCACCATTCGAACCGCCTCGCCTAGAGCTACACTCGGCCCAAGGCATATGAAACTCGGCCACCCCCCTAGCACGCACTTCGAGGCCGAACGGCCGGGCTTCTAGCTTGATTTCTGGCCACATCGTTGCGAATTAGGCGATCACAGCCGTATAGATTGAAAGGCCACTCGATGCTCTCTAACTTTCGTGTTGAATACTTCGTCTAATTGTATATAGATTTGAAGTAATTAAGGGAGGAAGATCTACAAATTCTGGCCATTCATTTGTTAGGTGGCGGCTAGGGTTAGCAAGACCTAATAATTTTTTTTTTATTAATGAGGGTTGTGGGTCTATTTATAGAAGAAAATTTGAACACTATTCATTTCGATTTTCCAAACTCCGATTTAGGCGCCGTAACCAGCGTTTCTAAGGCTTACCCCGCGTTCCGGACACAATGGAACAGGTTTCGGAAGCTAATTCGGACATCTGTGCGAGTAATGGTTGTAAACGCTCAATTTCAATTAAACCGATTTAAATCGATTTCTAGGCGTTTTAATTCGTACCAGACAAACGGTAAATCCAATCGACTTGAAATTTGAAACCTTACAATAATATCACATTACGGATCCGATGAAACTAGTTTCGTCGAAATCCGAGAATTTTTGAAAAATGGCTATTTTGACTCGCCAAATTAATATTAAAAATAAATCGATGCGTTTCGAGCTGCCACGATCAAACGATAACTCCGATTGACACGAAAATTGAAATCCGGTAATAATTAACTATTACGGATCCAATGGAACTGGTTTCGTTCAATTCTGAGACTGTTCAAAAATTGGCTAATTTTACTAGTCGATTAAATATTAAAATATTCAATTTTCACAAATTAACTTTTAATTCGATTTTAAAAGTTCTAAAATATCATTCTGACTTCAACATGATAAAATAAAATTTTACAAATCATTTTCAATCATATTTAACTCAATTTTCAATTATTTCCGTAATTTAACTTATTAAATTATCGATTTAATTATCCAATTAAATCCAATAAATTTATTCAACTTATAAATTCACTTATTAATATTTAAAATTAATTAAATATTCAAATTTTAATTAATAAAAATTCTGGGTCGTTACAATCTTTCCCCCTTAAAAGAATTTCGTCCTCGAAATTACAAGTAAGAAAAATTAAAGAATCTATTAATTTTCCCAAAATTCATAGTTAAACTTCTTACAAATCTTTACTAAGTTTTCAAATCATACTTAGTTATCTTTTCAAAACCAAACAACTATTGTTTAACTTTCAATTCCAAAACAAAGTTAAAGTTTTCAAAATTTTCCCAATTTTCTCAAATTTTTTCTAACGCCTTAAATTTCCGGAAAAATTCGCCATAGTCTCCTATGCGCGGCTCGATCCGAAAAAAAAAATGACAGTATATATATCACAAATATACATCTCATCAAGTAATGAGGCATCCCGAAGGGAAAAAAGTGTAAAAGTACGATATTTAATCCGAGATATGTACCTTATATTTTATTAGCAAGCATATACGGCTAATATAGCGCTAAAGCGAGCTCCAAATGCGAAGCAAACGCGATCCTCACCTACTAAACACTCAACAAACAACATGAGAATCATGCATATAGACAATAATATCGATATACAACATATAGCAACATCTATATATGCCAATATAGCAAATGCAAACTAAAGCAACAAATGCAACATATTCAACCATCAACCAACTAACATTCATAACCCATAATATTCATTCATATTCAATGAATTGGTTTTCAATTTAAATCACATTTGATTTATTCACATTGGATTTTATCAACATTCATTCTCAATTCAATTAGTTAACATTTACTAATTTAAATCCAATTCACATTCAATTCTATTCAAACTTATTTACTTTCAATTTGAATTCAATTTCATAGCTTTCAATTTCATTAACACTTAATGAATTTTATACAATCAACTAACAATCATATAACAACCAATGTATATTAATTACAACCAAATTCCTTTGCTTAAATTCATCTTGGTTTAACTAATTTGATTTTCATTCAGTCTTTAACTTCCAATAACATAAGATTTTAATGAATTAACACTTACATTCATTATTTCATATCAACTTCATTTACATTCAATTGATTATCATCCAATTCATTCATTCAATTCAATTATAAAAGTTGAATTCTATTACATAACTCAAGTTCATATTCATTTAATCCACTTGATTAATTTACTTCAATACCAATATCAATTCCATTCAACAATTCTTAAGTTATACTTCATTTAAACATCACTTAGTTTTACATAACTAAAATTCATTTTTATTTTCAACTCATATTCATAAATATATTCATATAGTTTCACTTCTTATATATATATAAGTTTATTTCACAATTGTAAATCACTTTAATTATAATTCAATTCTTATAATCCATTTATTTAGATTATTCAAACAACCAAACAATCAACTTATATACACTTTAATAATTCTGAAAAATTATTCCTTTACATATAAAATATAATCAAAGTAAAATTATTTCATTTACCCAATTTTAAAACAATATTGTGTCGAATTGTTCTATTCAAGTGTTTAGAAACCCCTTCGGCATAGTCTTGTGGACCACGCTGACGAAAGTTCATATGCCACTCAATAAACCAATCATCACAATATAAAACAATTTTATATTCACTAACAAATACGCTCTCATAGCTATTATTACACTCAAACTCATTCTAGAGTACTACTGACTCTATCTCTAACGAATCATACCCTACAGAACCATGGTTGTCGCTTAACCATCAGCTCTGATACCAAATGTAACGTACAGGAATTTTCGACTTTCAAAAATTCAACATCGATACTCACTTTATCGACTGCCGAGAAATCGAAGGCCGGAAACACGGAATGTTATGGTTTTAGAAAAAGAATTTAAGAAAAGAAAAAGAAAAAAAGAAGAAAGAGATAAGAGGATAGAAAATTGGAGAGGAAAGAAAACAGAAAAATAGAGAATTTGAAAATAGAAGATTTTAAAAGAGAAAGAAAATAGAACGGACGGAAAGGAAACAACAGAACAACATCAGAATCTCACAATTCACAGCGGAACAACATATAATAATAAATGAATAATCTTTAAATAAAGAACTATATCAGTTATTACATTACATTTCATTACATCATATCATATCATCAGAGTGTACAACATCAACTAACAACAAACAGTGCAGCGGAAAAAGAAATACTATATACTAGTAATACGCCATGCCATCCAGCTTGCCTCCAGCAACTCCTAAATATCCAGAATATCCTGATAAACCTAACTCTTAACTGCTCGTGTGGAAATTGGTGGGCACCCAGAGTTTAGGAAGGAAAATAATAAACTCCGAGTCAGTCATGTGACTGGTGTGAGAACTCAAAATAGTTTATTTATCTTTAAAATCAAAACAGAGGAATATTTTTAAACTCAATTCGCAATGCTTTTAAAAATGAGACTACCATAAGGCCTCCCGAACACACACACAATGCAAACGCAGAATCGGAGGAGATTTCTCCTTATGATAGTCAAAGATGCTTGATACGCATTTAAAATAACATTTGATGTTATTACTAGTGCGTAGTTTATAACAAATCATTTCGAAAATAAAGATATAAATCTTAGCCAACTTACGACCATTATCGTATGCCTACTATAGCTAACCATGTTCAATAGCAGGTTACCGCCACATTCCATGGCAGGTTATACAACTAATACCGTACAAGTCTCGTATTGTTTCTTTGGATTTCCAACAAATGGTCAGGCTAAGGAACTTCCTACTGCCACATGGAAACGTCTCTGGCTGGACGTCCCCGAGAACTTAACCAGCTCTCTGCCAACACAAGGCCGGGTTACCTTTATCACTAGGTAACTACTACACGAATATGGCATCCCCCGGTCCCATTGGACCTTTAACCGAGCGCTCGTCACCAACAACACCACACAGAAAATATAGTGTATCAACATGAGTAAGTATCTGGGCTCCATACCATGATACCACCCTTTCCAGAAGGAAATGCACATACCCTAAAGGGAGCTACCCCTCATAACCTTGCCGCATCTTTCCTGTTTTGACCATTCCGGGATGTGAGGCTCGACGAAGTTTCGCCCACAAAAACATACTTTATACAAAAGCCATGCTTTGGGTCAACAAATGATCAACACGATGATCACCAAGATAGACGATCAAACAAATGATCCTATCATAAATAATCAACACAATGATCATTTCAGCAACACTCAGCATGTCACATTACCAATTTGGGAATATATCGCTGATAACTTCAACTATATAACCTTTGAGCACATATGTCTCAAAGAAGGGTGTTAAGCTAAAAGAATAAATTCTCCGCCACCACAGAAATATATTTGAAAGAAATCGGCTTTATATCTCAACTTGTAATGTCAAACATACAATCCATACAAGTCTGTTCCGGGATCGAACAAAACCGAAGGCACTTACAAAGAAGTCCTTGCAATCCGGATATCCACAATCCTGATCGGATTCACCATCACATATGGAGAACTCAATACCGGAGCAACTCGGTGCAGAGTCAATCGACAGGTCATCCTATCGCTCTCGCAAATATCCGGTCTTCAACACCGATCTTCAAATGCAATTCACAACGACGTATCACATATTCGGAATGGGTTATACGACCCCATGGTCCTTTCCCGGTTAACCCGAATAGTGAGCGCTTATTCAAAAATAAGTGTGGCATTCAAATTCAACCAAATCACATCAAATAACCATTCAAAGGGAAATATTGATAGTCGGCTATTGAACTATCAATGGGTATGCACACATCACCAGATTCCAAATAATTTTCCAAATTATGTACTTTCCAAAATATCTTTACAAGATATATAATTTCAACCCTTCAAAAATAAATCAACATTTATTTTTTACAAATTCCACTTTCTTATATAAATTCCATAATGAATTTATATTCCAAAATATTCATGCATATACGATTTCAATTATCCATTTTCAATTTATCTTCAAAAAGATAAATTCTAAATATTCACTTCATATTGGAAAACATTTCCATACTTATTTATTCATAAGTAATTCACAAATCTTTTTATTTTCAACACTTAGAAAATATTCAATATACTTAAATCGAAATTAAGTATATATTTCATTCTTTAAGGAAATCATTCTCTTTAACATATTTATTTGGGCCAAAACGAATGTTGCGTAAAACATCGTTACGACAACCCAAAATCACTAGTATAGGGATTCGAAATGAAAATAGATATATAAATCCCAATACTATTCAAAACATTTCCTTTCGGAAACCATTTACTATAACAACAGTGTTATAGTCTACCATTTCCTTTTATTTCTCGAAAACGTCTATTTCAACAATAAATGTTGAAATCTATGGTTTCGAATCTCAACATGTTTAAAAACATCATTAGATCGTTTTAATTCTATTTAAAACATCAAATCCAAACCATTTTCTTTAACGTGTCATACACTATTTAAAAACGTGAATATATTACGTAAACAAATTTCATCACTTCTATTCATTTTAATTCAAAGGATTATTCACTATTCAAAAATGTGAATATAACTCCCTTAATAGGTTCCAACAATTTTTCTTATCAAAATAAGTCATTTGCGAATTTATAAAACATCGTTTATAAATTCCATTTCTATTTATTTATAAAAACTTCCTTTTTATAAATTCTTTTATTAACCTATTCCAGTTTATAACTCAATTATAAACTACAAGTTCATATTATAAGTTAATTACTTATAAAACGATTATTTTACAAAATCGTTCTTTTTAACTTCCCAAATTATAAATCTTATAACTTATAAGATTCATTTATTTAACAAATCCATTCTTCAATTAACTTCACAAATTTATAAATCTTACTATTTATAAATTTCATTTATAACTTCACCATTTATAATTCTATAAATTTCATTCTTTAATGAAATTCATTTTCGCTTCATTCAAATACTTATAAAAACTCGTTTTATAATGTCAATATTTCAATTTATAAATATCCATTTATAAACCTCTTAATATAAATCAATTCATATTAATCTTTAAAACGTTTTTAAACTCCTTTATAATTTCACCATTTTGATTTATAAAATAATCAAATTTTATAAATCCTATATTTTAACTTTTTATAGTAAGTTCAGAATCCCAATTTAAACTCTTTTTATAAAGTTATTAACCCATATTTCAAAAATCAATTTTAACTCTACTTCTCAAAAATCATAATCTTTAAAACATTAAAAATTATAACGTTTATTTATTTAATATGGATCAATTCCAAAAATATTTTATCTTTTCAAAAATCACTTTAAAAACATTTTAAAATCCCAAAATCTGGGTCCAATGACGCTACACACCAAATAGTCAATCACGACTACAACGATATCATATATCAATATGAAAATCCATCAAATATCAAAATATCTGAAATCAATAAAAACTGTTGAGGAATCCAGTTGGATCCCTCCAACCTGTTTTCCTGCATCTAAAAACATTAGCACAATACCAATTTCGCTCCAGTACGAAATTATCGCGGTATATGTTTTTAATAAATATTATCCGCTTAATAACGGCGCAATAGGGTCTCATCCGCTAAAAAATGCGGGGAATCAACAACTGCAATATATACATATGCCAATATATATATATTGATATTATATATAATACCAATTTCACTGTTTATGAAATATTCGCGGTACATGTTTATAATAAATAACATCCGCTTACTAACGGCGCATAATGTCAATTTTAACAATCAATAGATATCAATCATCATTCAAACATGCATTCAAATATTTTAAATCTAACTATTTAAAATAAAATCGAAACCGATTCGATTGAGTGAGAAGTTCTCACCTTGATTTTAAATTCCGTTTTAGCGATTTATTTTGAATAAAATTAAACGCGCGTTTAATTTTAACCAAAATTCTCACTAACTCCATTCGACTCCAATCCAACTCCATCGCGTAGTGCTCGTCCATACGATTCCAACGCAACGGATTTCGCATTTTTTCGACCTCGTATGAAAAAGTTATGTATTTTCAAAGTTAATCATCTCATTGTATTCATTGTTAGACACCCATCCATTTTTAAACCTAAAAGGAGCAGCTTTATTACTATTATTCAGATTATGAAAAAAATTTATAAGTAAAGGGGTAGGATCATTAGTGTTTTTCTCAATAGAAAAACAATCAAAATCTGGGAAAACACCGCAGAAGTTTTTATTGATTAACACCCTATCAAGTTTACAATGGATATTCTTTTCTTCACCAGATTTCTAAGTGTATTTGTTTCCACTTATATTAGGTTACATAAGACCAGTTTCAAGTAAAAATTTATTAATTTATTTTAATTTACTACGGGGGATTTTATTACCACCAAACTTCTCAAATGCATGGAAAACAATATTAAAATCTCCCATAATGAGCCAAGGGAAATCATAGCTTTGACTTAAGGCTTTTAAACTGTACCATAAACTATTTCTTTCATTTTCAAAATTGCTGCCATAGATACTAGTAATTTGTAATGAAAACCACCAACATTTCTTAAATTGCAATCAATAAATTGGATATTCTTATTATAATTAACCATATCCCAAACATTTGAGTCCCAAATAACCAAAATTCTACCTTCGCTGCCACAGTCATTGTTGTTGATAGATTTCCAATTATTGGAAAGTCTAAAATAGAATTTCTCAGTATTAGCATCATCCATCTTATTTTCAATGAGGGTAAAAACAGATGGTTTATAAATCCCAACCATATTCATAATATCAGTTTGCTTTGCAGGTGAGTTCATACCCTGACATTCCAAGCAATGATCGACATAATTAAATATATTAATATTATAGAGTAAACCATATAAAAAAGGGTTTCAGATTGAACCTGGTGCATTGATACCCTTACCCTTCTTCTTTTTCTCTGTTCTTTTAGCTTTAAGCATTGTAGTCATTTCATTCCAATCTGGATTGTCTGATATGTATTTTGCCTAAAAGCCTTTTTCTCTTTAATTTTGATCTTATTCTTGCCAATCACTTTAACCTTGGAAATATGTAATTCTGATATATCAAATTGTTTTTCAGATTCATTCATAACATAATCAGTAGTCGGTATAATAGCACTGTTTGGAATTCGAATGAGAGAGATGCCAAACTCCTTAGCATTGCGAGGAAAAGTTGAGTGGATGCCGATACTGTCCTCAAATTCTGCAGCATTATTGATGGAGGCTCACTCTCCATGTTACTTTCCTGTCTCTGGCTTGTACATTGATGAGGGATTTTGTTTATGACTGTACCATAATTGTCTGTAGTTAAACATGCCTCTGAAATAGGATGGATTTTAGAGTTAAAGACCTTTTTATTATTATTTCCCTCCTCTGTACTCTGTTGTATTTTATCATTTGAATTATTTTTCCAACCATCTGAATGATGAACTTCAATGGCAAAGATCTGATCATTTTGATCAGTGAGCGACTTTGAGATTGTTTCTTGATTGAAGAGGATACCTTCTTGGCTGATTTGATCATTGTTATTTTGAATTCTTGGCTGATTTTGTGCCTCTTCATTTAGATTTGGTTCTTGCGATGTCTCAACTGAATTAGTTTCTTGGACTTTAGAGTCTTCTCTTTTCGGTCATTGGTTTTGGGTATCCACATTTGTTTCAAATTACATTGTTCACTAGTGTGTCTGAAACATTTACAACTACTACACTTTGGTGGAACCCATTCATATTAAATCATTGAGCAATATTTTCGCCATTGTAGAGTGTAAGATTGATTTCTTGAGGAAGTTCATCATTTACAGATACCTCCACAAGAAGGCGAGCATAATTCAATCTCGTCTTCATGACTATAACTACATCCATTTTTATGGGTTTTCCAATAATGCTGGCTATCACGTTGAATGCGTCGCGATCCCATAATTTAAGATTGACACTGGTTTATTTAACCCATATCGGCATCATAGTAAGAAGGTCTATATCCATTTTCAGAGATTCAGACCATCTTCTCATTATGATGAGATTTCCATTGTAGAAGTATGGTCCATTCTGAATAACTGAATTGCAATCTTGAAACTCTTTTAATTTAACAAGGAATAGTATGTTCTCTGGTAAAGATTTCAAACTCTACGATGGGTTTCTAGACACGTTGAATATAAGATTTGAAAAACATATAATATGGTTTAGTGCCTATAACATAAACCAAGATCGAATTATTGCATCTTTCGATTGCTCTTTTGCAGACGTTTTCTTTTATCATACCGTATTTCTTGTTATTAATTTTGATAGGAACAATAGTTTCAAGATTGCATTTATCTTCTTTTGGTTTCTCAGATTCCTCAGAAACGATATCAGCCCATGATTTCGGTCCTTGTTCTTTATTCAGAGAAAAAGCTACCGGTTTTCTAGATTGCAACAGTTGATTTCCATTCTTCTGATGAAGGAGGTTCGGTTTCTGACCCTCTTTTCTCCATATCACCATTATTGGCCGGTGGTAATTCTTGATTATTTCAGGGCTGACGTTTTCTTTGTAACCTTGACTTAACCAACTGAAAACTATCATCGTCTATGATGATACCATCACTTGATTTTCTTATGTGAGATTCAGGTGGTCTATTTTGATGCCTTGAAAATGAAAGATGAGATTGATTATTGTGAGGAGAGTGAATTTCCTCCATGGCTGACGAAAACCGTAGATTTTTGTTCTGAGTATGTACAAGACTTCAATTGCTATGTGATATGGTTGTTCATGGAATATTAAAGGGAGGAGGTTGTGGTACAGGCATGAATGATGGAAGGCAGTGAAAAATGTTGGGCCATACGGTGGATTTGTTTGCACAGTGGTAAGGGTAGTCCGGGAGCATGGGAATGGCAGGCGCATATAGGTATGTGTGAGCAGATATGTAAGAAGGGGTGGCGACACATGAAGGCAACAAGAAAACGGAGAAGGCAGTGGGTGGGTGGACGGAAGAAAAAAAACGTGAGCATGCAGGGGAAATTCGTTTTCATATATATGATATGGTACTGGCATTTGAAAATATAAACGTCGGAAGCTCGGTTCATGCGTATGGGGAGGGAAAGGTGGGTGGTGTTGGCGATGAGGTATGCTGTAGTGTCGACCCGGCGTTTGGAAAAGGAGCGAAGAGGGCTTGCTGTCGTGAGGATGGTGGTAGGAGTAGTCGGTGGTGACAGCCTTGGCAGGGCGTGGATGCATGCGGAAGTAGATGGAAGAGGCAGTAATTTGTTTTAAAGGTTGGAGCTAGTTTGGTTTCAAAAGAATTGGAGTTGCTATTCATTATACATGATTTTTCACTTATGCCCTTGCTGTTCATTTCGAATGCATTGAAGCACCTGGGCTTCAATTTCTTTCAGGCCTGAATGACTATGGGCCAAATTCTTTTTATTGGTAAGAAATTTTTTATATTAAATATTGTTATATTATATATTTTTTTGTTAGAGAAAGACGGGTGTGTAGTGCGACACTACACAGCCGGTTATATAATAATAGTAGTATATCTGCCGATCAACACGCCTGACCGGTGGCATAACATACTAGAGCATAGTACAAGAAAACCATACAACAAAGATAGAAAGGAAAACAACCAACAACAGACAGTACTAACACATATACACGAATATCAAAGCAACTAGCCAAAATATAAGACGATACGCAGGGAGCCACCAGCGGTAGACGATTATCAAAGCTGGGATTGAGAAGGAATTGCCGAGCTGCTACCCACTGACTCGGTGGGGGAAGAACCACTGTCTGGAAGGCGGAGTCTGAAGGGGCTGAATGGCTGCAACCAGAAAGAGATGTGAATAAATTAATAATGCGCCGACAAACGCCCTCAAACCGATACCTCGGTTTGTTAAACACCAAAGCATTGCGTTCCTTCCATAGGTACCAACTGAATAGAGCAATAAGGACATCTAGAGGGCGATTCGGGGGATGATATTGCCAGTGGTCGAAAATGACAGGAAGGTCAGGAATGTGACCGAGGTGGTGGGCACAAGTTGCGGCCCAAATCGAGAAAGCAAAATCACAATCCCGAAATAAATGGATGGAATCTTCAACGTGTTCAGAGCAAAGGACGAAAGTTGGGTCGATCTGAAACTAAAGGCGGAGGAGTCTCGATTTGGTAAGGATTCTGTCGTGAGCAAGACACCTATGCGAGGCGGAATGGGGCAGTTCCAGAGCCTGGGGAAGGAAAAAAGACGGCTAGGGTTATGGAGATAGGAGTAGCAAGAAGCAACGGTGAAGCCTTTATCAGGCGCAAGAGCCCAGATAACCCGATCCGGTCTGGAAGAGAGGTGAAGAGAGAGAACCAGATTAGAAGCGGAGATAAGATCGGAAAAAGCATCGGAGTCAAGGAGGGCTTGTGGACAGAGGAATTCTGGGCCAAAGTGGGCATAGTCACTGACTGAAGTCAGTGGGGATAGAGAGAGGGAGAAGAGATAAGATAGAGATTTAGAGAGGGGGAACTGGCTGTGCCAAATATCTAACCAAAAAACGCAATTTCTGCCATCTTCGAGTGTAAAATGAAAAAGGGTTTTGACACGGGGGAGGCACCGAAGCACGCCAGCCCAAAACAGAGAAGGTCTAAAATGCGGAGGGCGGTGAAGGACAAGGTGGTTGTTGGAGCAGTAATGTAGTGAAAGAATCCACTCTTTCCAAATGATGTTATCAGGGGAGAGAGTTTTCCAGATCCACTTGGATAGAAGCGCAGTATTGAACAAGCTGAGATTGGTGATGCCAAGGCCTCCCTGATTTAGAGGCAGACAGGCAGTGTACCAGTTGACTAATCTTTTGGCCCCACTACCATTCCAGAGGAAAGAACTTCTGATTTTATCAATACGGCTGATGACCCAAGAAGGGAGTTTATGAAGAAACATCCAGTAAGACGGGATTGCCGATAGAACGGATTTGACTAAGACGAGGCATCCAGCCGCTGAGAGGGAGTGAGCTTTCCAACTAAGGAGCATAGATTCAATCTTGGATTTGAGGGGGGTACCAGTCTGATCTATGAAGCTTGGATGGACGGAGAGGAATACCGAATATGAAAGAGGGAAATTAGAGAGGCTACAGTTAAGCAAAGATGAAACGAGGGGCCTAAGATGATCGGAGTTCCCCAATATGATGACCGAGCTTTTGTGGAAATTAATAGAGAGGCCGAAAATAAGCTCGAAGGAGTAAAGGGCTACTTTCAATCAGTGAAGATGCTCAATCTGGGGAGATGCGAACAGCAATGTGTCGTCAGCAAACTGAAGATTAGAAACTGATAAAGATGAATTAGGGAGTTTTATGCCGGAGAAGAGGGAGTTAGCGGAGGCTGATTTGATCATTCCGTTGAACACATCTGCAACCAAGACAAAAATGAGGGGGGATAGAGGATCGCCCTGTCTAAAACCACATGCCGACTTAATGTGACCTCCTGAAGCACCGTTGATCGATATGGATGATAGGCTGGAATTGAGGATATGCCTGATCCAATTGCACCATTGTGGGGAAAATCCTCTATACCTCATGAGATCAAAAATGAAGTTCCAATTAACCGAATCGAAAGCTTTAGAAAAGTCAAGTTTCAGCAAAACACCTGGGGTCGACGATTGGCGGCAGTAAGAAATGATTTCCTGAGCGGATGCAATGTAGTCCATGATATTCCTGCCAAGGCTAAAAGCTAACTGCTCAACACCCACCAGCGGGGCTATAACGGATTGAAGGCGGTTGGCAAGAACTTTTGTGATGATTTTGAATGTTGTGTTAAGAAGGCTGATGGGCCGGAAGGAGGAGAGGGACTTGGCGCCAGGAGATTTGGGAAGGAGGATAATATTAGCATAGTTTAATCTGGAGATGGATGCAGGATCAGATTGGAATTCGGTGCATAGATAAAGAACATCAGGTTTAACCGTATCCCAGAAGTGTTTGAAAAAGAGGGGGCCAAAACTATCTGGGTCGGGCGCCTTATCGTCGGACATGCCCTTTAAGGCGGCCCAAATTTCTTCTTTCGAGAGTGGATGATCAATGGAGATGGGAGTGGGCAGGGAAAAGGAAGGACCAATCGATGGCAGGGAGGTGGGGGGAAGGCTTGCCAAGAATGTCTCTGAAATGATCAGTGAATAACTGGAGGTGGTCAGAGAGGTCTGAATACGAGACATTGTTGTAAATAATCTTCAGGATAAGGGTGTATCTACGCCGGCCACTAACAAGACGGTGAAAATAAGAAGTGTTCTTGTCTCCCTCATTCAGCCACATGGTTTTAGAGCGTTGTTTCCAGCCAATCTCCTCTTGTTAAACGAATCTATCTAAATCAGACTCCAGAGTAGTCAGGCGAGATCGCTCAGCGTCAGACAGCGGGCGAGATTCCTCGAGGATATTGAGAGCTAAGATATCATCCTGTGTTGCTGAGATACGGGATCGAAGAGATACCCACACAGATTTGGCCCAAGGCCTGATGATTTTCCTAAGAGACCGAAGCTTGAAAACCATTCTGGCAGAAGCCAATTGAATGTGAGACGGTTGGGCCGAGACATCCTTGATGAAATTGTCGAAAGAGGGTTCCAAAAGCCAAAGACGCTCGAATCTAAAGGGGCGTTTGAAAGCAGGGTGAGTGCCAGTATCCAAAATAATGGGGTAGCGATCAGAGATGACTGAGGCATGCCCGGAGACCGTCGAAAGAGGATGAAGGTCATCCCAAGCCGGGATGAAGTGGAATCTATCCAGCTTGGCTAAGGCAGGGTTAGCTCGACGATTCAACCAGGTGAAATGGCGATTATTGATAGGCGCGGGTCGATGAGGGAGCAATCATTGATGAAAGAGTTAAAAGAGTCTGATTCAAGGGAATAAAGTCCAGAGTTGCATTCGTCAGGGGATCGGTGGTGTT
Source organism: Allium cepa (assembly GCA_030765085.1). Lineage (NCBI taxonomy): Eukaryota > Viridiplantae > Streptophyta > Magnoliopsida > Asparagales > Amaryllidaceae > Allium > Allium cepa. The sequence goes on along the minus strand of CM060938.1, from coordinate 904,287,628 downwards.
GAAATCCCCTCCAACTATCCAGGGACCATAGAGGTATGAGGCGAATGAGGAACAGTTGGCCTAAAGCCCATTCCTCTCAAGAATGCTTTGAGGCCCATAAATGTTAGTAAAGAAATAGATTGTGCCTGTTTGTATATGGCGGAGCGTAACATGTAAGGCAGAAGGGTGAGCTGAAGTGTGACAATGAGACCAAACAGCTTCATTCCATGCGGTGATGATACCTCCTCTGGACCCTTCCACATTAATGTAGGCCCAACCCGTAAGGTTGGGCCCCCCTAAGTATTTAATTAAGGATTGGGGTGGGTCCGACAGTTTAGATTCTTGTAGGAAAAGAACATCTATTTTATGAGGGGATAAAGTGAGACTGACGACATGTCTCTTTGATGGGTCCCCCAAACCCCGAACATTCCAGGAGATAATTTTCAATGGGAAAGGGATAGTCTCTCTGATTCAAGGGCATGCATGGCAGTATAGTGACTATCACTTAAACTAACGCCCATGCAACGTGCCCTTTTTTTATTTAGACTTTTATTGGCTGAAGAAAAAATAACAGTTTTATAGAAACTACCAGGGAGGGAGGCCGCTCTATTAATTCTAGAACTACGACGAATAGTAGCTGGAGTCAACATGGAAGGCGCTGGATATTACTGCTGCAGGGGTGGGGAGTTTGCCTGGACAATAGCTTTGGAGGGTTGAACATTTGGTTGAGGCTGAAGGCAGGCAAGTGGTGGGGTAGAAAGGTCGATATCCACTGGAGAATCAGCATGCTGGTCTTCCGGCCATGCATCCCACCCCTGGGGGCCAGTCTCCCCCGGAGAAGGGCTACGAATCTGGTCACCTAAAGGACGCGGAGAAGAAATCTCTAGGTCGAACAACATGGCATCAAATCTCGCATAATCTGAATCATCAGAAGGGATTGGTTCATCTAAACACTTGAATTCGTTCTCGTAGTCAACCCCCAAGAACATAGTTTCTAGCCTACGGGTAGGGTGAGCATGATCCCATTTGTCCACTGTAAGGAGATAGTCTTCGCCATTAAGATGTGAATCAAAGGAACTGGGAAAGCTCACACCAGTGAAAAATTGCATTTTGACGAACACGTACCTATGGTCGAAATTAACCCAAATGCAATCATCAAAAGCTATGAACCAGCCTAAAGGGTTAAGAGCGTTCTCCACTGCTTGCGAATTATTTCTTAGAAATTCTGGGACGCCATGCACTCTAGCCGAAACTGTGGGTTCGAGAACAACTGATTGATGCTCCATTTCGGCCCATCGCTTCATGAGGATTGAACCACCCGGCTTCGATAACGTCCTCATCTGAAGAGCCTGCTCCAGGATAGCGATGGAGGGGCAGCAAACTATGAAACTGTTTTCAGAAAAAAATCCAAATTGGCCATTCATGGTGGTTAAAGTTCAGAGGGAGTGCTAGATGAAGAGATTCTATGGACCAAAAGCCATCAATAATAGTTGCTGTTAACGGTAAAAGTGGCTTTAACGCTAACACCCGGTGTATGCCGTGATGAAATGAAAGCACCACCCATTTGCACGAGAATCAAAGTAAAAAAGAAAATAGCAGAAAAAGTAAAAGAGACAGAGATTTTTATAGTGGTTCGGCTTCTCATAAGCCTACATCTACTTTACATCCTCCATTATGTTTTTCCAGTACACTTTACAAGATTACAACACTTTTACAACACGATCTATTGATCACAACACTTTTACAACACGATCTTACAATTACAACACGATCAGAGAAAGAAGTTTGAACTTTGATGAAGGATTGTTCTTTGATTCATGTTGAATGAAGTAGATCTCTTGATGAAGATTCTTCGGTGTTTGAAGTGCTTGGAGAGTCCAGAAATCAGCAGAGTATAGGCGCCTTGAAATCCAGAAAAGTCCCCCTTCTAAGTGGAGTAGATAGAGTATTTATAGGTGAAATTGGAGTTAAGTCGGCAGGGACGACCTAAGGAGTTAGGTCGAAGGGACGACTTAAGGATTTAGGACGGCAAGGGCGACTTAAGGAGTTAGGTTGGCAGGGGCGACTTAAGGTGTTAGGTCGGCAGGGGCGACTTAAGGAGTTAGGTCAGCAGGGGCAACTTAAGGCGGTAGGGGCGACTTAAGGAGTTAGGTCGGCAAGGGCTACTTAAGGAGTTAGGTCGGCATGGGCGACTTAAGGAGTTACTGGGCATAAGTCATGAACAACTTAGGGTAAGTCGTAGATCGTTCCACATAGCTAAGTCGTTAGGTCGTGGCATCTTTAGGTCGGACCTTCTTGTGAGTTGCTAACTCGTTTTGTCTTAGGTCGTTGAGCCGCTTCTCCTGTTAGCTCGTTAAATCGGTTGAGCCGCTTTATGCCTTAAGTCGCTGATAGGTTATCACGTTAGGTCGCTGACCTTTGGTCCAGCTTAGGTCGCTCCACGTGTTAAGCCGCTAGGTCGCTCTACTTGGTCACGTCTTAGGTCGCGAGGTCTTCTTAGGTTGTAGTCGCTGGCCTCGAGTAGATGATAGGTCGCTCCATTCTTTAAGTCGTATACGTTTTGGATGGGGCGTTGCCCCTCACCCCGTCAGGGGCGCTGCCCCTTGGACACCTGCGACCTGACCGGTCAGGTCGAACACCGTAGCGGTGGCGTTGCCCCTGCACCCTCACCTAGGGGGGTTAGCACCCCCCCGGACCCCCCCCACCGTAGAGGATCTTAGAGGAAAAATCATTTAACAGAACTTGTTTTGTTGAGATGTTGAGTTGACCAATCTTTGAGACGAGCTATCTTGCTTTTCTCGGTCGATCTTTTGATATCACGGCCTTGCTGGAAAAGGCGGGATAACACTTGCCCCCCAAAACATGCCTTGCGGTTGGAAGGTGTGTTTTGTAATGCCATAATCCGGACGTTCATATCCTGTTGATAACCTGTAAAGGAATTGACAGTTTTATATGGCCCCAAAATGACGACCGTTCGAGATCGAGCTATTTGGGATGAAGCGCGGCCGTTCATGGTCAAGCGCTTAACTTCAAGTGACGACCATTTGAAGTCGAGTCATTTGAGGTGAAGTGCGGCCCTACGCGGTCAAGCGTCTAAATCCTTGCGACGATCGTTCGGAATCGGATCATTTGTAGTGAAATGCGATCATTCATGGTCAAGCGCTTTACTTCGAATGACGACCATTCGGGGGTCGAGCCACTCGTGGTAAAGTGCGGCCCTGCGTGATCAAAATGACAACCGTTCATGGTCAAGCGCTTTACTTCAAATGACGACCATTCGGGGTCGATCCATTTGTGGTAAAGTGCGGCCCTGTGCGGTCCAATGGTAGAGCTCAATCGTTCATGGTCAAGCGCCTTACTTCAAATGACGACCATTCGGGGGTCGAGCCATTCGTAGTAAAGTGCGGCCCTAAGCGGTCAAGTGGTAAAGCGCAGCCGCTCGTGGTCAAGCGCTTAACTTCAAATGACGATCGTCCGGGATCGAGCCATTTGAGGTGTAGCACGGCCGTCCGTGGTCAAGCACTCAACTTTATATGATGGTCGGGATCAAGCCAAGTGAGATGAAATGTAACCGTTCATAGTCAAGCGCTTTACTTCAAATGACGATCATTCAGGATCAAGCCATCCGAGGTGAAAGTGCGACTGTTGGCGGTGGGAAGCGCGGTCGTTCATGGTCAAGCGCTTAACTTCAAACGACGACCATTCGTGATCGAGTCATTTGAGGTCAAGTGCGGCCCTGCGTGGTCAAGCACTTAAATCTATGTGACGATCGCTTAGGATCGAGTTGTGGATTGGAGCACGGCCGACCATAGTCGAGCGACTGTTGGCGGTCAAGCACTTAAATCCATGAGTTTTTGACTGTTCGAAGTCGGGTGCCTGTTCATAGGACTTAATCATTGAGACTGTTCGAAGTCGGGTGCCTGTTCGTAGGGCTTGATGATGCCCGTTCGTTGGGCTTACACATTTCAAAATCATGAAAATCAAAGATTCAACTGAAAAGTTGTCAAGTAGAAATGTCTGAAAAAGTCAAATCCAAACATTCAAAGCAATCGTGAAAGCATAGTGGAGTTAAATCCAAACATCAGAAGTAAATCATGAAAGCAGTGTAGAGTCAAACTCAATCGTTAAAATCAAAACATGGGGGCAATGTTACACCAAATCCAAACATTGAAAGCAAAGTAATCAATCATCAGAAGTAAAAACACGAAAGTAAAGTAGCTAAACATCAGACATAAGACTCAAAAGTAAAGAATCAACATCCGTGTGCAAATATCTACATCGATATGGTCTATAGTTGTATCAGCGTATGTCTGGGATTCGTTCGTGGTCCCATACATGTGTGAACAACTTAGTGTTGATGTAGAGTTTTCCACACATTCGTCATAACCTCAATCATTCGATGACAGGTCGACGTCTCGATCCTGAGGCGTCTCCAGTTGGTGCAGGTGGTGGTCTTTCTTGCTCCATAGCTGCAGCCTTCTTTTTGACATACTGAGATAGAAAACCATCCCAAACGTGCTCCTCAATCTCGTCTTTCAAGTGTCTGCAATCATTTGTGTTATGACCGTTTAACTCATGGAATAAGCAATACTTGTCTGACTTTTTCTCGTTGCTTGTCGGATCTCTCTTAATTGGCTTTCGATAAGCAATATGTCCCTTGGTCTCTTGGTAAATCCGCTCCAGAGTCTCATTTAACTCCGTGTACGAGGTGAATCTCAATCCCCGTTGTTGGCGTGCTGATTTATCGTTGTTATCCTCAGCCTTTCGTTTGCCTTTGCTAGTTTCTATACCTTTCCCAGGAGGATTCCCACCTTTGACTGCAAAAACATCGATTCCTTCTCCTTCCTCTGTTTCAGCCTTTGCATCTTCTAACCGTAAGAACCCTTCGGCCTCATGGAAAAATTCCCCTAAATCCATAGGAGGATATTTGGTCAATGAATTCTTGAACTCTGTGCCGTTAGCTATGCCTGAAACGGCTGCCATTAAAACCATGGATGGATCTGGTCGGTCCACCGATGCCGCGGCTGCATTGAATCGCGTTAAAAAACTTCTTAGAGATTCTCCAGTCCTATGCTTTAGTGTTGTCAAACTCATACATTCTTAGGCCTCGAGATGTGAACCCTGAATTGCCTCATAAAACTTTCGATCAAATCATTCCATGTCTTGATCGATCTATTCTCCAGTTGTCCGAACCATAATGACGCAATATCTGTCAAGTATAGCGGAAAGCACCGGGCCATCACTTCTTCTGATGCCCCCAGCACTTCCATATGCCTCATATATTTCGTAAGATGAACTATAGGGTCCGTCCTTCCATTATACATATCCCGCGATGGTAGCTTAAAGTCTGGTGGGTTTTCAGCTCGCCTGATTGCTGTGGTAAAAGGACTTCTATTGACATCCTCCAAGTCTTTGTTTACCAAACCACCTCTCATAGACTTTTTGGCAATGTCTGCTAATCTGTCGTTATCTTTTAGTGACAGTCCTCTCCCTTGGCTTTCGTCTTGCCCCCCGAGTTCACGAGGGGACGGTGGAATCTGTTCTTCCGGTTGGGCTTTTGTTCCTCTTTGACTTTGTGCTCCAAGTTGCCCAATTTGATGGAACAAATTCTGGATCAAGTCCTCTTGCCTTTTCATCATTGCCTCCTTCTCCTCTCTCGTAACGAAGGCTGAAGTGTGGCTTGCCCTCGAAGAAGCCTCTTGACTTCCTTCGTGATGACTATCCACCGGTCTTTGCAATCTACTGGATCGCCTCACCATAATTCTTTAAATTTCTCAATCTCTTGGATTCAAGTCCTGATTAGCAGAATTCCTGAGTTGGGTTCTTAGTGAAAGCACCAAAATGTTAATGGTAAAAGTGGCTTTAACGCTAACACCCGGTGTATGCCATGATGAAATGAAAGCACCACCCGTTTACACGGGAATCAAAGTAAAAGGAAAATAGCATAAAAAGTAAAAGAGACAGAGATTTTTATACTGGTTCGGCTTCTCATAAGCCTACATCCACTTTACATCCTCCATTATGTTTTTCCAGTACACTTTACAAGATTACAACACTTTTACAACACGATCTCTTGATCACAACACTTTTACAACACGATCTTACAATTACAACATGTTCAGAGAAAGAAGTTTGAACTTTGATGAAGGATTGTTCTTTTGATTCATGTTGAATGAAGTAGATCTCTTGATGAAGATTCTTTGGTGTTTAAAGTGCTTGGAGAGTCCAGAAATCAGCAGAGTATATGCGCCTTGAAATCCGGAAAAGTCCCCCTTCTAAGTGGAGTAGATGGAGTATTTATAGGTGAAATCGGAGTTAAGTCGGCAGGGATGACCTAAGGAGTTAGGTCGAAAGGGACGACTTAAGGAGTTACGACGGCAGGGGCGACTTAAGGAGTTAGGTCGGCAGGGGCGACTTAAGGCGGCAGGAGCGACTTAAGGAGTTAGGTCGGCAGGGGCGACTTAAGGAGTTAGGTCGGCAGGGGTGACTTATGGAGTTAGGTCGGCATGGGCGACTTAAGGAGTTACTGGGCATAAGTCGCTATGTGGAACGATCTACGACTTACCCTAAGTCGCGAACGACTTAGGGTAAGTCGTAGATCGTTCCACATAGCTAAGTCGTTAGGTCGTGGCATCTTTAGGTTGGACCTTCTGGTGAGTTGCTAACTCGTTTAGTCTTAGGTCGTTGAGCCGCTTCTCCTGTTAGCTCGTTAACTCGGTTGAGCCGCTTTATGCCTTAAGTCGCTGATAGGTTATCCCGTTAGGTCGCTGACCTTTGGTCCATCTTAGGTCGCTCCACGTGTTAAGCCACTAGGTCGCTCAACTTGGTCAAGTCTTAGGTCGCGAGGTCTTCTTAGGTTGTAGGCGTTGGTCTCGAGTAGATGATAGGTCGCTCCATTCTTTAAGTTGTATACCGTTTTGGATGGGGCGCTGCCCCGCACCCCGTCGGGGGCGCTGCCCCCTGGACCCCTGCGACCTGACCGGTCAGGTCGAACACCGTAGCGGTGGCGTTGCCCCCGCACCACCACCTTGGGGGGTTGGCACCCCCTGGACCCCCCCTCCGTAAGGAATCTTAGAGGAACAGTCATTTAACAGAACTTGTTTTGTTGAGATGTTGAGTTGATCAATCTTTGAGACGAGCTATCTTGCTTTTCTCGGTCGATCTTTTGATATCACGGCCTTGCTGAAAAAGGCGAGATAACAGTTGCTATAAGGTAATGTGTAGAGTAAGCCATGGAAAAAGTTTGAGAACGAGAAAGATCAGAGTGAGGAGGAAAGAATTTAGAGTGAGAAGAAGGATAAATTTGAGGCAACTTTTGAAGTGAAGCCTTCTGAGCAGTGCCTCGATTTTCTGGGAGGAATGATTATGATGTGGGCCTTTCCACGTGGGGAAGATTCTTTTTGGATTTATTCAAGGAGGGAGGTGCAGAGACTTTTGTTTGAGCAGAAAAATAATAATTAGGTTTCTCGGAACAATGCGTGTGAGCATGCCCAAAAAAGCCACATCTATAGCAAATCTTAGGGTCCCTACAGTATTTTGCCACGTGTCCCAAGCCGGCACACCTGAGACAGCGACTCTTTGACTTCAGAAATTCAACGGTAGTACGAGCGTTTGCAAAGGCAGGCAGGAAGCGATGACGACGATGACAACGAGGGGGGTTAGGAAGGATTGCGGATGGGGAGTTTAGTACCTGAGCATATGATTTTATAGAGACAGAGGGATTAGTTGCGGGGGGTATGGTGGAAGCGGAAACATCAGAACCTTTGGGCTTTGAGTGAATGAGAGGGGGTGGAGGTGGGATAAGGAGGAGGCCAGGGAGAAGGGCGCAGATTTATAGATGTTGGGGACAAAGGCAATGGGTGGAGAAGGAGAAGTAGGTTTAGGGGTGGGATGGAGAGATGGACGGAATAGAGGACGAGATGGTAGGGCTGTAGAAGACGCTATTAACCGTTTATAAGATTCTGATTTCTTGTTAACTTGTTATATTATATATTGATATAGGTTAAATATAAAATGCCATATCTGGATGATCCGTGATCCGTTTTACTCGTGGATTTTTACGTTGGATCCATAATGATGAGTACAACATTGCAGTATAACTTATGGGCAGTTTTGGGCTATTATAAATTTATGACATATAGAAATGAACAATATTTAATTATGTTATTTTAAATAATAACGTCGTTAAATTCATATATCGTAATTATTGATGTTTATTTCGATAAATAAATAATGCTGCGTAAAATTGAATTGAAGGTGGTTAATTAGACATTTGTTTAGAGGAAGATAACACCGTCCGCTAATTAAAATTAATTGGACCCTGTTTAACAGAATAAATCACCGTTTTGCTATTATTAATTGGATAAATTAATCTTTGGACATTTATCAAGAAAAAATAATTCTCGTTCTGCTAATAATTTAATGCGAACACTTAATTACATTACCAATAGACGAGTATTGGATAAGTGTTGTATTAATAGTTGCTTATTAACTATGGATTTAATTTACATATATGATGTTGTGTAAATACCTGGATTTTAAGTTCGGATAGTTAATGTAATTAATGGTGACTCGATTAAGTCATATTGAAGTTGTTAAGCCTCTTTTCAAAGTTGATTTTCGAATCAAAGTTATTTGAAGAATAACCATTATTTATTAACAAGGTTATTAAAGATAATTATTATTGGTTTGAAAAATAGTTAAAAATTGTTTGGTATTATTTAAGGGTATTTAATTATTATTTCAAAGTTATTAAACTATTTAAAAAGTTTTCAAATTATAAGTTAATTATTAATTAAGGTTGTTTTATAACAAGTTTATTTAAAGTTAATTATCATTACTTTAAGAGTTGATCAGTATTAAAAATATTATTTTTCCAATGATAATTTGTTCTAATATCTATATTGTTTTAAAAGCAATATATTATATAGTAACCTTTATAAAAGAGTATTTTCCTGAATTAAATTTGAAAATTAGTATAGAAACCTTATAAGTATTATTTTGAGATATTCATTAAAATATTTATTTCGGAAAGTAAGGGTATATTTTCAAAAGCATAATTCGAGGGCAGAGATTGCCTACAGTTTGTTTTGTTTTCGCTAGGATAGCGATGTAATCATTGTACAAACTACGATCTATGATTGATTGCATGGCGTAAATCTGGAGGCAGTGGTTGCCTAAGTTAAGTCATGGATTTAACTGGGATAGAGACGTAACCATTGAGCTGTGATCCATGGTTTGATAACGCAGTGTTACTTTCCACATTATTTTTAAAAGGTTTTCAAGTATTTTTAAAATATAGTTTTTAAATTTTACTGAATTCGGTAAGATAAGTATGTATACTTGATAAAGCGACTAATGTATTTAAATTTAAATTAAAAAGAGATTTAATGCTTTTAAGTGTAAAATGAAGTGTTTGGTTGGATTGATTGTTATTTGATAGTTAAATAACCGACTATCAAATCTGGACCTAAATGTAAGTTTGGAAATATGTGAAAGAAGCACGGGATTATACGGTACAGTTACCGTTCAAGGTGCTATACTATACATATAGACTTATTCGTTCTTCTATGATGGTTATAAAGAAATCCATCCACTAACGGCTAGGAGATGATCCACGATCTTATTTTCGCTTATTTATTTCCTAAAGAACTGGGGTAGAGTTTACCAGAAATATCGAAAGTTATTTTGAAGAGACCGGGATTGAGTAAGTTATCTACAAAACCACTTCGATCCAACGAGTACATTTTCGATGTGAAAACAAGAGCAAGGAGTCGAAGATGGAGCAGTAAAGTGCAACGGCTAATCGTTACTAATCCTGAGGGTGATTCCAAAATGGATGTAGTAGGAATAGTGCCTTCGGTTCTGTTCTGACCCAAAACGGACTTGTATGGATGAATGCTATCAGTACATTGTCATTAGAGGACAATGAGCATTCTAAGTGAAATTTCTAAAAAGGTAATCGTAGCCTCTAGCCTCATCAACCGAGAATGACTGAAAATTAGGAGAGATACAGCAAGGCTAAGTGGGTCGCACCCAATTAGGGTATGTTTATCACCTTTCTAGATACCCGTGGATTTATTACTATGATGTATGGATGAAGCTCGAGAGAAGGTGGGAACACCCGGGGTGATAGCATTTTCGGTCTATCCACGTTAGGGATAGTCTGGCCTTGTGTTGGGGGGGATCTCGGCATGGTCCTCGGTACGCTGTTTCTAGAGGTGTACTGTGACAGGTTGTAATCTTGTGCCTAGTCATTCGTATGGAATCCATTCTCCAATACGTTCATTTACGGTTTTGGTTGTAGAGCCTAGTATGTTGGAATTTAATTAATGTAACAATTTCAGCTATTTGAATAAGTAATTGTACTTAGACTATTATAATATCAGAGGATTTGGTATAAAATGTTTTGGTTATCGTAAGGTAAAAATCCGTCGTGTTTATATGTGGCGTGGTCTTACGAGATACCTTTGATTTTCAAAGGATTCTGAAAACTTAATAATTCAAACTGAATGTGTTTTCCTAAAGCTGGTTTAACCAGACTGACCCGGGCGTGTTTTTCCTATATGCTCGGGTCAGACCGAGCATATTTCCAGTTTAGGTGGAAGGAGTGGAGCTTCAGGAGAGGATTCGGAGGCCCGGAGACGTATTTACATAGATGACATATTTTCCGTTGCATTTTAGTTGTGTTTATCAGCAATTGTAAGGACAGGTGTTATAACTGTCTGAGCTGAATAAGTTAGTACACTCTGGTTAATGTCTGTATATGTATGAGTTACAGTTTTGTTTCATGTAAAGACTTGTTCTATATTATAGTTTATTCGTTTTCTGCTGTGAGATTCTATGTTGTTTTATTTTCTTCTATCTTCTCTCTACTTTCTTTTCTTACTATCCACTTTTCTGTTCAATTTGGACTGGACAAGTGCGGTAAAGTGTCAGTTCGAACTATATGGAAAAAGTGGGTCGTGACACCCCAACTCGATCACCTCTAGATATTTGCATCTTGACAACGTACGAGCTGCTACACTAACGATCATAAAAAAGAAATGATCGAGCCTCACCATAATTCTGGCCTAGGTGTCATTCTTCCTCATGATGATGAATACGATGCCTATGCCAATGATAGAAGCGTAAATCTTGGGATAAAGCTAACCCTATTTTGAGTGTCTACGTCGATCCCCAAAAAAAATGCAGCTGCACCACATATATTTTTTATCAAATTGAAGAGGAAGAAGAAATATGATTTTTAAAACTAGTCTAGGTTTTTTTTATCAAGTACTTGAAGAGGAATAAATTTTTGAAGTTTTGCTCTTTTCTTTTGATCTGCTATATTTAAAAAAAAAGAGGGAAGTGATAGAAGAGAAAGGAGACATGTAAAAGAAGGCTACAGTGACGTTTGATAAGAAGGGAAAAGTTCTGACGTGGAAATCTTTGACCAGTCAACATAAAAAATATATATTATTTAAATTTAAATCCTCTCGAATTCGTAGCTCAAAATCTCGACTTCCTATCAAGGCATGACGTTAGGTATTTATAATCTTATACCCCTATTCCGAATGCAATGGAAATGGTTTCGAGTCCTAATTCGATCATATGGAGAAGATAAATTTTTGGACCTAATTATTATACTGAATAAGCGTGTTTATATACCATATGACCAAATGTTAACTCAAACACTACGAAATTTGAAATCCGATAAAATACACTATTGCAGATCCAATGGAACTAGTTTCGTCGAATTCCGAGACTGTCCCATGGAAGGCTATTTTTAAATGTCGATTTAAATAATATTTTTTTTTAAAACTGAACAAATCACCTTTAAATTCCATTTAATTTTTTCATTATCTTCATTATTATTAATATAAATTTTATAAGCCTTTAAATTATTTTTCACAAGCTTAAAACTCAAGATTCACTATTTTAACCAATATTCAATTGTTAAATTCAATAATTAAATTATCCAATAAATGGAAATGTTGGAATTGTAATTGATTTGTGATAAATCGAGAGAGATATATAAGTATAAAATCTGCTATGTTGGATTTCAAAAATAGTTTTTTTTCCAAGAAATAAGTTTTTTTTCAGAAAAGGATTCTTATTTATTAAATATGTACTTTAAAAACTATGATTTAGATTAAAATATTTCGAAAAGTTAATTGATCAAATATTTAAATTATTGAAATGAATTCTAAGTATTATAAACAAGCATTGTATATCGATTAGTATTGTTTATAAATGAATTGGAAATTAGTTGTCATTGTTTATTTAAAAGTGGTTTTGATATTTTAAATAATTACTTAAATGTGTTTGAAAAATTATTATTATTCTTTAAAATACTTATTTTATAAATATAGAGTTTGAAATTTGGTTGAAGTTATTTAAAAATACTCTTGAGATTTGTAAATCGAGTTTTATTCAATGAAGGAGATTTTATAAGAGAAAATTTATAATGGAATTTTGGAAACTTAGGGAAATTTTCGAAATGTTAGAAACAAGAATTTCAAGAATGAATCTGAATTCATAAAGATGTTATAAATGGTTAGACGGGATTTTAAGTGAGTATAATCGATTTTGGAAAGTGTAAAAGGAAATAATATAAATTTTGGAAATTGAAAAGATAAGTTATGAAATATTGCCTAAATATTGATAATAGAAATGATTTCAGAAAATAGACTTATAACATTTTCCTAAATGTTGAAATGAAAGGCTGTGGAAATATTTTAGTGGTGAAAGGATTTATATGGAGATATTTTTCTATGTAATGGATTTTAAATCGAATTTGGAAATATTTCATTAAGTGTTGAAGTAAGATATGTTTGAAAGTATCCTGTGGCTGCTTATGTATGTTTTTCAAATATTGAAATACTGGAAAAGATTTGAATATATATTAATGTAAAGATATTTGAAATAAATGTTTTGAAGATTTATAAAATAGGGCCTAGTGGCTGCTTATGTATGTTATTTAGTAGTTAATTAACTGGCTATCAAATCTGGCCAAATTCGTTGATTGTTTCGAAGAGACCAGGATTAAATTTAATTTTCTAAAAATCACTTCGATTCATTGTGCGTTATTGACTGTGATATATCGTAGATCATGAAGATGGTGATCTTGGAGATTCAGTTTCTTCAGACCCAAAACAACTTATATGGACGAATGCTATCAGAACATCGTCATTAGAGGGCGATGAGCATTATAAGTGTATATTTTCTTGAAAGGTAATTGTATCCTTAGGCCTCATCAACTGGGAATGACTAAAACATGGAAGAAGTACCAAGGCTATGTGGGACGCTCCCATTAGATTATGATCATCACTCATCCAGGGTGGACATCTATCATCACTTTCTTTTGTATGCGTTCGAGACCCATTAGTGGTGATCATGTCAGTACTATGCAAACTAGGGGTAGGCCTGTCACGTTCCAAATTTTAGCGTTTGAAAATCGACATCCATATTTCATTCGTACTTGAACGCCGCAGATTCAACCGCTAAAATTTGACTCGTGCCGGAGGTTATAACACATCAAGTACAACACAGTAGAAGAAAATGTATAATATCATTTAATATCCAATGTTTGACACGATATCCATTTACAATGATGATACAGTAGATATCAATACTATCAGAGGTACATGAAATAACAGTGAAAGAAACAACAGCAGAAGATAAAGCAAACTAGGCAACTGCAGCGGAAAGATAATTTCTTCAATGCCAAACATCAAAAAATCCATCTCCAATCCAAAGTTAGCGAGACCTCGCATCGAGTCGCACAAAGCTAAGCAAGGTCGGTCCGTCCAAAGACTGAAGAAAATCTCCAAATGCTACTAAGCCAAGGATTTCGAAAGCTATCAAATCTACACCTATTATGGGATTATCTGAAAAACCCAACTCTAGACTGCCCGTGTGGAAATTGTGGGCATCCAGAGTTTAGGAAAGGAACAATAAACTCCAGGTCAGTCATGGGACTGGTGTGAGCAAACAAAAACAATTTTCATCAAACAACAATGGAATTTAAAACATTGAAATCCGCAATGCTTTTTGGAAAATGAAACTACCATAAGGCCTCCCGCCACACACACCATGCAAACGCAGAATTGGAGGAGATTTCTCCTTATGATAGTCAAAAATGCTTGATACGCGAAAACCATTTTGATATTATTATTAGTGCATAGTGTAAAATATTTCGAAAGTATAATATTAATCTTAGCCAGCATAGACATTCCAAACTATGCCTACTATAGCTAACATCCAAACAGTCGCGCGCCACCGCAAGTAGATGGCAGGTAATACAACTAAAACCGTACACGGCGCGTATTGGATGATTAGATTTCCAACAAATGGTCAGGCTAAGGAACTTCTTATTGCCACATGGGAACGCCTCTGGAGGAACGCTCCGAGAACCTACCCGGCTCTCCGCCAACACAAGGCCAGTTTCCTCCCTGCCCGGGAGTAATACCTAAAGATATGCCACCCCCAGTCATTCGCGACCTTTATCTGAGGGCCCTCTACACAAACAACATCACACAGTAATAAATATAATACAGTGTCTACATGTGTAAGCATCTGGGCTCCATACCATGATACTGTCCTTTTCCAGAAGGAATGGTCATACCTTAGGGGAGCTACCCCTGAAACCTTGCCGCATCTTTCCTGTTTTGACCATTACCGGTTTGTGAGGCTCGATGAGGTCTCGTCCACAAAGCTACACTTTTTCACAAAGTCATGTTTTGATCAACAAATGATCAACAAAAGATCATCAACACACAGCAACACTCAGCGTGCCACACTACCAATATGGGAGTATATCGCCGATAACCTTCAACTACATAACCTTTGAGCTCGTACGTCTCAGAGAAGGGTGTTAAGCTAGGAGAATAAATTCTCCATCACCAACAGATATGTATTTGAAAGAAATCTGCTTTATATCTCAAAGTGTAGTGTCAGACATACAACCATACAAGTCTATTCCGGGTTCGAACAGAACCGAAGGCACTTCCGAAGAAGCCCTTGCAAATCCGGGTATTCACAATCCCGATCGGACTTCCCATCACTTAGGAAATCTCTATACCAGCGTGACTCAGTGCAGAGACAATCGACGGGTTATCCTTTCGTCCTTGAAAATACCCGGTCTTCACCACCGGTCTTCAAAAGCTATCCATAACGTCATATCATTATTCGGAATGGGATAAATGACGCAAGGTCCTCTCCCGGCTAAACCGAATAATGAGCGTAATATTTAAAAACATATGGATAATGGGATTTCAATTAAGTCACAACTTATTATCCAAACTTTTTTTTCAAATGGTTTAAACAAATTATCATTTCAAATCTTTTTAAATAAAAAGATTTGTTTCACATAGTTCACCTAGTTTCACAAAGATCCATTTACGGCTTTTCAAAACAATTCCACTTCAAATTGGATTAACTCATCCAATCATTCAGTTTAAGATTTTAATTAATAACTCTCAATTCCAATTCAAATCTTGTATATGGAAGATGCACCATTTAAAATTCTCTTTGATTTCCAAACAAGATTTAATCATCTTCACAATGGTTAATTCGTAATTTTTCCAAACTATTTACAATTTCATTTCAAACTTGAAATCTTTCGATACAACTTAAAAATCCTCTCTTTTTATGATTGCTATTATTATTTAAAACAAATAGTTTTCATTTTGAGAAAAACCGATTTCAATTTACATGAGTTAAAGCCATTCAAGTACAAAACTTGGATTTAAATATAAATTTCCAAAACCATACTTTTTAAAATGGTTAAAAACCCATATAAACACCTTTATAACTTGTATAATATTTTTAGACCATAACTTCCAAATCATTGAATTCAATTCCAAATATTGAATTCAAATTTAAATCAAATTGTTTAAATTTCAAGTTTTATTAAGTTATTTAAAATAACTTTTAATTTTGAAACTTATTTTTAAAAGCTTTCAATACCAATTCCAAAACTATTTTGGATTCAAAAATTCAATCTTTGAAATTGTTACAAATACGTGACTTAGCTGATTTCCTCGTGCAATCCATATTTGTGTGTGTATGGTGTAGTCTAGGGGTTTTACACAATAGTGCAACATCATCAATAATCACATTACATATTTAAGCACATCGATATTGATATGCGATATAATCTATAACGCTTATCGTTCATTCACAGATTCACAGATAAATAATATAAATTTATCATAGATAAATAAATTACATTCATCACAGATCATACCGAAACAATTCATAGCACAAAGCATAACATATAAGAAATATCAAACAGTTCGACAATCAATGGAATTCAAACGTCCATAAGTAAACTCAATTAATTATCTGATTATTAAATCAGATAAATCATCAATCATGGTTAATTAATATTAGTTAATTTCAAATCATTTGATTAATTGCTCTTTAATCATTTATTAATTAATCAACCTTTAATTAATTTCCATTTAATTAATTATTCTTCATTAATCACAATAAGTGATTATCCCTAATCACTTAATCATCTTTAATTAATTAATTACTTTTTTTATCAATACTTAATTGACCTTAATTATGTAAGTTATTAACCTTAATCATGAAATTGATTATTTTTAATTATCCAAACACCCATAAGTAATTATCCTTTCCATTAATCACTAGCTTATCAAAAATCTTTAATTAAGCATCTTTAATAGATGTAAAAAAAGAAATTTATTATCTTAATTAAATTATTTACACTTAACCAACACCCTTCAATTATTAATAAAAATTGAATTGGTTTAATTATCTTCACACATTTATTTATCTTTAATTAATCAAAATTCTTAATTACTTAAGATAAATCTTTATCGTAATTAATTTTTAAATCTTAATCTTTGAACTTTATTTTAAATAAAATACTTTAGAAACCAATTATAATTAATTAAACATTTAAATTTAACCTTTAACTCTTTAAAACTTTTCTAAGTTAATAAATAATTTTAATACAAACATCATTCTAAAAATCTACTTTTTATCCTTTTTAAAAACTTATTTATTACATATTTAAAAACCTGTTTATCTATGTTTTAAAATTTGAATTATTTACAAAATCAAACTTCTTTGTTTTTTTAAAACTTAAACACCCGGTTAAAAACAATTGTTCTTGAAAACCATTTACTTCCATAAGTAAGACTTGGTTTACTTTTGTTTAAACTTAGAAACCTTTTAACAATCAAATTCTTTAGTTTAAAACTTTTTAAATTTCCTGTAACAAATTTCTTAAAGCCTGCTCAACAAAAACTCAGCAAACACTCTCGTTCTCTCCGATGCAACATGCTACACCGACGAGTTTCACCTTTCTTCCCCAAAATCAAAAAACCCAGATATGTAAACTTGCACGTATACATACACAAGCATGGCGCCCCTCGCCGATCGACGTTGATGCCACCGCCACATCACCCACGACTACCCAAGCTAGTTTGAGCAACCCAAAACCTAAAATCACCCCTTAATCGAAATCGAGCCATTCTTGATTTCCTGGAATCGAAACCCAATCCCTGCAATCACCTCGCATGCGCAACTCCGACCACCAGAGCGTCGCCATCTCCGGCCACGTCTTCGACAACCCCCAAGCCAACACTTCCATGAGAATCGTAGAACTCGATGCATCCGAGGTTGTAAAAACACCTCGTTTCCAAACCGCATCAATTTTGAGTTTTAAACCCTAATCTCGCCTCGACACATCAATTCCTGCAATAGATAATTTTCTTTACAATTTTACTGTCTTCGTAAATAAAAAAGCTAGCTTCAAAACAAATTTCAACATCTAAGACTTGTTTAATCATAAGAAAATGGTTAAAAATCATATTTTTTTCAAAAATGAGCAGCACCTAGAATACTTAACTAAAAATTTCCATTTTTGGTTCAAAAATCCTATTTTCGAATGTAGATTCAGATTATGTAATCAAATCGATGATTTAAAATTTTTGAATTTTTCATATGTTCATCCTTTTTCTGTAAAATTTAATTTGCATAGACAATATTGCAATATTAAGTTTAAAACAAATTCTAAGCCTTGATTTAAGTTTTAAACAAACTTGTTTGTTTGAAATCCTAAACTTAAAAATGTTTGTATGAAGATTTATTGATTTTTCTCTAATTTACTTTGCTCTGAAACTAAAAATACAGAAGAACAGAGCATACTAAAATTTCTAGTACATACAGAACTACTTATTTAAACACAACAAAGTACAAACTATTAATGAATCGAATACACAGATCTAAATTTTAAAATAGTATGTTTTCTCACATGCAAAGAGATTTAAATTTAAAAAAAAATGGGTGTTTTCTCACACTTTTAAAATTTACTGTAATTTTGTCTACAGTAAAGTTTCTTTAAATTTCTACCTAAAGTATTTTTTTTATAATTCCAACCTTGCAAATTCAAGCATAAGTTATTAGACATCAATCCCTATAAGTGAATAAAAATTGAAATTTGTATTTTTGGACTACTTTTAAACCTTGTAAAACCGAACAGAGGCTTGAGTGCCAGTATTTAGAGAGTGCATATCAAGGCATATACAAACACATGCAATATATGTACACAGTCATTTAGCATATAACCAATCCAACATCAAGATATATAACAAGTCTAAGTGGTTTGCTCACCTTGGAATTATAAAGCAGAGACAGTGAAGATTTTTGCCTGGAAATGATGTGTTTGAAAAAAACTGGAAATTGCATTTGAATCTGTTGATTTGAATTCTTGTTGAAGATTTGATTATTAACTTGCATGCTTTCGGATTCTTGTTTCCAGGTTTGCAACCATCTTCAGAACCAACTGAAACAATTAAAAGTGAAGAGGTGATTTTCTCTGACTTGATTTGCTTAAGAAATATTTTTCTTTTCTCCGGGCTTGCTTCAGGTTTGAAGCTTTGATTTTTTTTTCTTGGTTTTCATTTTATTGCACAAAGTTTAGTTGCTTCCGGTTGCTTTTGTTTGGTTTGAACAAAATAAAACAATATGGATGTATATATAAAAGAGGCACAGTTTATACAAGGAAAGTGTTATGTGGTTTAGCTTTCTTTTGTTTTGACTTAAGATATTTTTAAGTGGAGGCTGATATGATGTTTATTTCGGCAGAGAAGATATTAGTAAGTACATATGTTTACCCCCTTGTTTACATGAATCATTTCATTTGATTTTTTTTATTTGTGTCAAGATATTTTTTGTTTGCTTTGTTTTGCTTATACCTGTATTTCATAGGTTTATATTTTTCTAGAATTGTCTAATGTATTTATTTTTGTTTTATTACCTTGCCTACATTTGTTTCTGTTTCTGTTTCTAGTCTACATATTGAATGAGTTTATTCTTAGATTTATATCTATTTCGAGTATATATACTTATTTTTTATTTCTTTGTTTTAAAATTTAGTTATCAAACATTTAATTCATGTTAACGTGTTGTATAGTTATATTTTATACTTGTATTTTGTATTGATCAAATTTATCCCATTTTAAACATTATTTTCTATATTACATTCATTTGCATATATTATATTAAATGTCAATAATATAGAGCCTTTAATTTAATTGAATAAGACAAATTTTATTTTAAATATTTTTGAAAGATTCTATTTTAAATTTTCAAAACAGAATTTTCTTTACAATACATATTTATACAGATATAACTGGTAAATTTCCAAAAATCTTATTTATTTATAAAATGAAACCTTGTATTTTATTTAAATTAAATTAAATGCTCATTATAATAATATTGCCAAAATTGGGATCGTTACAGATTCCCCCCTTAAAAAAATTTCGTCCTCGAAATTTGCAGGCAGAGAAACAACAAAGGTAGATACACAAAGATAGAGAAACAGTTTTCCAGGTCAAACTGGATATCTATTCTGTATTCGGCTCACCAAATCAGAATATCACCAATATGACAACAAACTTATTCAATACTACACAGGATACTCGGGTCATCAAATCTACGAAATATGCAAGGCACTGGTTAGTTCGAAGAATAACTAACCGTTCATAGAATATATCAAGACCCAAACGATAGATAGATAGATTCAATCTCCTACCATTTCCCAAACATTAGATATGGATTCCAAACTCAAGTCGAAATACCCCAAAGTATATATAACTTGTCCCTCTTCGAACTTTGATATTCACAAGAAATTACAATAGAATTTCAAATTTAGTTTTAATCGAAATCGTTTTATCGATACAAATCTTCATATTCAACTTTATATTTAATTTACCAATTTATTTCAAATAGAATTTCAAATTCATTGAAGTTAAAAACAAAAAGATGATAGAAATTTAACGAAGAGAATATGAGATAAAAACTTATCTACACGATTCGTAAGGGCCACCTTCACACCAAAGCTTCTCCCTCGAGCTGCCCCAAATCCAATAAAAGAATTGAAATCGAATCAAAGGAGATTGATAGAGAAAGATTGATTCCGTTGTTGTAGGGTACTGACCATTCGCAGTGGTACTTCCCTGTCCCCTATCTCGTTCTCTTCTTGCACTCATACTCACTATCACTGGATAGTAAGAGAATTTACTGAGGCATTTAAATGGATATCTTAGGGATACTCATTCTACGATATACTTCACCCTATCTCTGATGAGCTACTTAATGTGTTATACTCCTAAGCTAAAGTTTCAACCTTCAGCTCTAATACCAAAATGTCACGTTCCAAATTTCAGCGTTTGAAAATCGACACCCATACTTCACTCGTACTTGAATGCCGCAGATTCAACCGTTAAAATTTGACTCGTGCCGGAGCTTATAACACATCAAGTACAATATAACGGAAGAAAATGAATAATATCATTTGATATCCAAAGTTTGATACGATATCCATTTACAATGATGATACAATAGATATCAATACTATCAGAGGTACATGAAATAACAGTGAGAGAAACAACAGCAGAAGATAAAGCAAACTAGGGAACTGCAGCGGAAAGATTATGTCTTCAATGCCAAACTTCAAAAACTCCATCTCCAATCAAAAGTTTGCGAGAACTCCAATGAAGTCGCAAAAAGCTAAGCAAGGTCGTTCCGTCCAAAGACTGAAGAAAATCTCCAAATGCTACCAAACCATGGATTTCGAAAGCTATCAAATCTACACCTATTATGGGATTATCCGAAAAACCCAACTCTAGACTGCCCGTGTGGAAATTGTGGGCACCCAGAGTTTAGGAAAGGAACAATAAACTCCAGGTCAGTCATGGGACTGGTGTGAGCAAACAAAAACAATTTTCATCAAACAACAAAGGAATTTAAAACATTGAAATCCGCAATGCTTTTTGGAAAATGAAACTACCATAAGGCCTCCCGCCACACACTCCATGCAAACGCGGAATTGGAGGAGATTTCTTCTTATGATAGTCAAAAATGCTTGATACGCGAAAACCATTTTGATATTATTATTAGTTCATAGTGTAAAATATTTCGAAAGTATAATATTAATCTTAGCCAGCATAGACATTCCAAACTATGCCTACTATAGCTACCATCCAAACAGTAGGGCGCCACCACAAGTAGATGGCAGGTAATACAACTAAAACCGTACACGACGCGTATAGGATGATTAGATTTCCAACAAACAGTCAGGCTAAGGAACTTTCTATTGCCACATGGGAACACCTCTAGAGGAATGCCTCGAGAACCTACCCGGCTCTCCGCCAACACAAGACCGGTTTCCTCCCTGCCGGCGAGTAATACCTAAAGATATGCCACCCCCGGTCGTTTGCGACTTTATCCGAGGGCCCTCTACCCCAAAAACATCACATAGTAATAAATATAATACAGTGTCCACATGAGTAAGCATCTGGGCTCCATACCATGATACTGCCCTTTTCCAGAAGGAATGGTCATACCCTAGGGGAGCTACCCCTGAAACCTTTCCGCATCTTTCCTGTTTTGACCATTACCGGTTTGTGAGGCTCGATGAGGTTTCGTCCACAAAGCTATACTTTTTTACAAAGTCATGCTTTGATCAACAAATGATCAACAAAAGATCATCAGCACACAGTAGCACTTAGCATGCCACACTACCAATTTGGGAATATATCGCTGATAACCTTCAACTACATAACCCCTGAGCTCGTACGTCTCAGAGAAGGACGTTAAGCTAAGAGAATAAATTCTCCATCACCAACAGATATTTATTTGAAAGAAATCTGCTTTATATCTCGAAGTGTTGTATCAGACATACAACCATACAAGTCTGTTCCGGGTTCGAACAGAACCGAAGGCACTTCCAAAGAAGCACATGCAAATCCGGGTATTCACAATCCCGATCGGACTTCCCATCACTTAGGAAATCTCTATACCGGCGCGACTCAGTGCAGAGACAATCGACGGGTTATCCTTTCGTTCTTGAAAATACCCGATCTTCACCACCCGTCTTCAAATGTTATCCATAACGTCGTATCATTATTCGATGGGATATATGACAGAAGGTCCTCTCCCTGCTAAACCGAATAATGAGCATAATATTTAAAAACATATGGATAATGGGATTTCAGTTAAGTCACAACTTATTATCCAAACTTTTCTTTCAAATGGTTTAAAATAATTGCCATTTCAAATCTTTTTAAATACAAAGATTTGTTTCACAAAGTTCACCCAGTTTCACAAAGGTCCATTTACGGCTTCTCAAAACAATTCCACTTCAAATTAGATTAACTCATCCGATCTTTCAGTTTAAGATTTTAATTCATAACTCTCAAATTCCAATTCAAATCTTGTATAAGGAAGATGTACCATTTAAAATCCTCTTTGATTTGAAAACAAGATTTAATCATCTTCACAATGGTTAATTCTTAGTTTTTCCAAACTATTTACAATTTCATTTCAAACTTGAAATCTTTCGATACCAATTGAAAATCCTTTCTTTTTATGAAAGCTATTATTATTTAAAACAAGTAGTTTTCGTTTTGAGAAAAACTGATTACAATTTACATGAGTGAAAGCCATTCAAGTATAATACTTGGATTTAAATTTAAATTTCCAAAACATACTTTTTGAAATTGTTAAAAACCCATATAAACACCTTTATGACTTGTATAATCTTTTTAGACCATACCTTCCAAATCATTGAATTCAATTCCAAATATTGAATTCAAATTTAAATCAAATTATTTAAATTTAAATTTTATTAAGTTATTTAAAATAACTTTTACTTTTGAAACTTATTTTTAAAAGCTTTCAATACCAATTCAAAAACTATTTTGGATTCAAAAATTCAATCTTTGAAATTGTTAAAATTATGTGACTTAGCCGATTTCCTCGTGTAATCCATATTTGTGTGTGTATGGTGTAGCCCAGGGGTTTTACACAATAGTGCAACATCATCAATCATCACATTACATATTTAAGCGCATCAATATTGATAAGCGGTATAATCTATAACGCTTATCGTTCATTCATAGATTCACAGATAAATAATATAAATTTATCACAGATGAATAAATTACACTCATCATAGATAATACCGAAATAATTCATAGCACAAAGCATAACATATCAGAAATATCAAACAGTTCGACAATCAATGGAATTCAAACGTCTATAAGTAAACTCAATTAATTATCTGATTAATTTAAATCAGATAAGTCATCAATCATGGTTAATTAATATTAATTAATTTCAAATCATTTGATTAATTATTCTTTAATCATTTATTAATTAATCAACCTTTAATTAATTTACATTTAATTAATTATTCTTAATTAATCAAAATAAGTGATTATCCCTAATCACTTAATCAACTTTAATTAATTAATTACTTTTTTTATCAATACTTAATTGACCTTAATTATGTAAGTAATTAACCTTAATCATGAAATTGATTATTTTTAATTATCCAAACACCCATAAGTAATTATCCTTTCCATTAATCACTAACTTATCAAAATCTTTAATTAACCATCTTTAATAGATCTAAAAAAAGAAATTTATTGTCTTAATTAATTATTTACATTAACCAACACCCTTCAATTATTAATAACAATTGAATTGGTTTAATTATCTTCACACATTTATTTATCTTTAATTAATCAAAATTCTTAATTACTTAAGATAAATCTTTATCGTAATTGATTATTAAATCTTAATCTTTAAACTTTGTTTTAAATAAAATACTTTAGAAATCAATTATAATTAATTAAACATTTAAATTTAACTTTTAACTCTTTAAAACTTTTCTAAGTTAATAAATAACTGTTAATACAAACAGAATTTTAAAAATCTACTTTTTATTCTTTTTAAAACCTTATTTATTACATATTTAAAAACCTATTTATCTATGTTTTAAAATTTGAATTATTTACAAAATCAAACTTCTTTGTTTTTTTAAAACTTAAACACACTGTTAAAAACAATTGTTCTTGAAAACCATTTACTTCCATAAGTAAGACATTGTTTTTTTAATTCTTTAGTTCAAAACTTTTTAAACGTCCTGTAACAAATTTCTTAAAGCCTGCTCAACAAAAACTCAGCAAACACTCAGGTTCTCTCCGAATCAACACGCTACACCCATGAGTTCCACCTTTCTTCCCCAAAATCGAAAAACCCAGATACGTAAACTTGCATGTATACGTGCACAGGCACGGCGCCCCTCGCCGATCGACGTTGATGCCACCGGCACATCACCCACAACCACCCAAGCTAGTCTGAATAACCCAAAACCTAAAATCACCCCTTAATCGAAATCGAGCCATTCCTAATTTCCTGGAATCGAAACCTAATCCCTGCAATCACCTCGCATGCGCAACTCCGACCACTAGAGCGTCGCCACCTCCAGCCATGTCTTCGAAAACACCCAAGCCAACACTTCCCTGAGAATCATCGAACTCGATGCATCCGAGGTGGTGAAAACACCTCTTTTCCAGACCGCATCAATTTCGAGTTTTAAACCCTAATCTCAGCTCGATACATCAATTCTTGCAATAGATAATTTTCTTTACAATTTTCCTGTCTTCGTAAATCAACAAGCTAGCTTCAAAACAGATTTCAACATCTAAGATTTGTTTGATCATCAGAAAATGGTTAAAAAGCATATTTTGTTCAAAAATGAACAGCACCTAGAATACTTAACAAATAATTTCCATTTTTGTTTAAAAAATCCTATTTTCGAATGTAGATTCAGATTATGTGATTAACTCGATGATTTAAAATTTTCGAATTTTTCATGTGTTCATCCTTTTTCTGTAAAATTTAATTTGCAGAGACAATATTGCAATATTAAGCTTAAAACAAATTCTAAGCCTTGATTTAAGTTTTTAACAAACTTGTTTGTTTGAAATCCTAAACGTAAAAATTTTTGTATGAAGATTTATAGATTTTTCTCTAATTTACTTTGCTCTGAAACTAAAAACACAGAAGAACAGAGCATACTAAAATTTCCAGTACATACAAAACTACTTATTTAAACACAACAAAGCACAAACTACTAATGAATCGAATACACAGGTTTAAATTTTAAAATTGTATGTTTTCTCACATGCAAAGAGAATTAAATTTTAAAAAATGGGTGTTTGCTCACACTTTTAAAATTTACTATAATTTTGTCTCCAGTAAAGTTTCTTTAAATTTCCACCTAAAGTATTTTTTTTATAATTCCAACCTTGCAAATTCAAGCATAAGTTGTTTGACATCAATACCTATAAGTGAATAAAATTGAAATTTCAATTTTTGGACAACTTTTAAACCCTGTAAAACTGAACAGAGGCTTGGGTGCCAGTATTCAAACAGAGCATATCAAGGCATATACAAACACATGCAACATGTGTACACAATCATTTAGCATATAACCAATCAAACATCAAGATATATAACAAGTCTAAGTGGTTTGCTCATCATGGAATTATGAAGCAGAGACAGTGAAGATTTATGCCTGGAAATGATGTGTTTGAAAAAAAACTGGAAATTGCATTTGAATCTGTTGATTTGAATTCTTGTTGAAGATTTGATTATTAACTTGCATGCTTTCTGATTCTTGTTTCCAGGTTTGCAACCATCTTCAGATCCAATTGAAGCCATTAAAACTGAAGAGGTGATTTTCTCTTACTTGATTTGCTTAAGAAATATTTTTCTTTTCTCTGGGCTTGCTTCAGGTTTGAAGCTTTGATTTTTTTTCCTGCCTTTATTTTGTTGCACAGATTTTAATTGCTTCAGGTTGCTTTTGTTTGGTTTGAGCGAAATAAAACAATATGGAAGTATATATAAAAGAGACACAGTTTATACAGGGGAGGTGTTATGTGGTTTAGCTTTCTTTTGTTTTGACTAAAGATATTTTTAAGTGGAGGCTGATACAATTTTTGTTTCGGTTGAGAAGATATTAGTAAGTACATATGTTTCCCCTTGTTTACATGAATCATTTCATTTGAATTTTTTTTATTTGTGTGAAGATATTTTTTGTTTGCTTTGTTTTGCTTATACCTGTATTTCATAGGTTTATATTTTTCTAGAATTGTCTAATGTATTTATTTTTGTTTTATTACCTTGCCTACACTTGTTTCTATTTCTATTTCTAGTCTACATATTGAATGAGTTTATTCTTAGATTTATATATATGTCTAGCATAAATACTTATTTTTTTATTTCTTTGTTTTTAAGTTTAACTATCAAACATTTAATTCATATTAACGTGTTTTATAATTATATTTTATACTTGTATTTTGTATTGATAAAATTTATTCCATTTTAAACATTATTATCTATATTACATTCATTTGCATATATTATATCAAATGTCAATAATGTAGAGCCTTTAATTTAACGGAATAAGATAAATTATATTTTAAATATTTTTCAAAGATTCTATTATAAATTTTCAAAACAGAATTTCCTTTACAATACATATTTATACATATATAACTGGTAAACGTCCAAAAATCTTATTTATTTATAAAGTGAAAGCTTGTATTTTATTTAAATTAAATTAATGCTAATTATAATAATATTGCCAGAATTGGGATCGTTACAAGACCGGTCTTGTGTTGACAGGGGATCCAGTCGAGGTTCTCGGTACATTTTTCTAGAGGTGTACCGTGGCGGGCGATACCTTAGTAGCCCTGTCATTTTATGGAATCCAATATCGAATACGTGCCTGTACAATTTTGATTGTGCCCAAACTATGCTAAAACGTGAGATGCTAGCATCTTAGCTATTTTATAATTAATTTTCTATAGACACTATTATAATATAAAATGATTTGATAAAAAATGTTTTGGTTATCATAAGGTAAAACCCATCGTATTTATGTGTGGCATGGTCTTACGAGATACCTTTATTTTCAAAGGATTTGGATAACAGTAATAATTCAAATTGAGTGTGTTTACTCGCGTTGCTTCTCCAAACTAACTCGGGTGTTATTTTATTATAATGCTCGGGTCAGATCAAGTATTACAGATTCATGTTAGGATGCCATGGAGCATATGAGATGTGCTGGAGAAGTCTTAGGCGTATTCGACATACTTGATTATATTTCCGCTGTGTGAGTCATGCTGTATATTTAGTATTTATAAGGACAAGATATCATAATTGTCCAGATTGATTGTTGATTGTTGTACTCTTATGATTGTGTGTATATTAATAACTACAGATTCTTTTGTATAAAAATTTGTTATTATATATTATATTTTCTTTCACTACGATTGTTAGATTCTGTATAGTTGTTCCTGTTTTTCTTTTATCTCTTCTTCTTCTTCTTCACCTTTAGTTATTCGCCCTTTTGTACAATTTAGGTTGGATAAGTGTGGTTTATTATCAACACAAAGGGTATGGAATGGTGGGTCGCTTCATTTGGTATAAGAGCACAATGTTAAGTGAGAACCTTAGCATTGGTGGGATTGCTCATTAGAGATAGGGTCCGTAGTACCCTAGAATGAGTTTGACTGTATTAGTAGATATGAGCATGTATTTATTAGTGAATGTAAATTGTTTTATATTATGTTGACTTATCGGTTGAGTGTTTATGAATTCTGGCCGCTACGGCCTGAACAACTATATCAATAGGGTTTCTAAACTCTGAACAAGTTAAATCGACATAGTATTGTTTTATAGTGGGTAAATGAAATAATCTTACCTAAATTATATTTTGATATAAAAGAAATAATTTTATAAAATTATTATAGTATTTGATGTGCTTGGTTGTTACTATTATAATCTGAACCAGGCTATAAAATTGAAAATGTTTTATATAACAAAAAAGAAATTATATGAATACGATTTATACAAAAGAGTTAAACTTAAAATGGATAAAATCAGGGTTTGGGGATTTGAATCCTGGAAAATTCGGAAAAAATTTTCCAAAGTGTTGTGAAAATAAATAACTTTATTTTTGAAAGGATTTTTGAATAAAAATTGTTTTAAATGGATTTTGGAAGTGATAAAGAACCGAACTCACTTCAGTCGCTTGAAATAATTCTAGTGATGACTACAGCATCATCAGTATTCATTTTCAAGTTTCTAAATGACAGATTGCTACCATAGTAATTGGATATGGAGGTTTTGTTGAAAGAAAAAGTGTTGTTTCAGAAATAGCGAAAGATTTTTGTTTTTGAAATTTCCAATGAAATGATTTGACAAAAAAGGAGCTATATATATATTTATGATTTCAAGATGATTTGAAATGAAACTCGTTGTTTGAATTCTGGAATCCTTATCTAAAAGTTTTAGATAATACCGGGGGATATGTTTTTGCTTATAATTTGAAATTGAGAAATGTCACGATCTACAATCTTTATCGGCTCTCTTTTAGCTGTTAAATTTGGAGTGATCTCAAGATCCTGCTGAGCTGCCTCCTCAATAATACTATCTGGGTCGTGCACAAATTTTTGAAGGTTAGAAATATGAAACACATTGTGCACACCAGATAACCAGCTGGGTAGCTGCACTCGATATGCTAGAGGACCGATTCTCTCCAGAATAGGAAAAGGACCAATGTAACGCGGTGCTAGCTTTCCAGTTTTCCCGAATCTCAATACACCCCGCATAGCAGATACTTTCAGAAATACAGAATCTCCAACTTAAAATTCCAAAGCTCTTCTTCGGCGGTCATAATAGCTCTTCTGACGGCTTTGAGCAGTTAATAACTTTTTTCGAATAAAATCAACTTTTTCTATGGCTTCTTTAATCATATCCGGTCCAAGAACAAGTCTATTACCAGCCTCAATCCATCATGCCGGTGATTGATACGGTCGACCATATAAAGCCTCAAAAGGAGCCATCTATATACTGGCCTGAGAGTTGTTGTTATAAGAGAAATTGACCAGATGTAAATGATCCTCCCAAGAACCACCAAAGTCGAGGATACAAGCCCGTAAAAGGACTTCTAGAATTCGATTTATCCTTTCTGTTTGCCCATCAGATTGTCGATGATAAGTAGTGCTGAAATTCAGTTTCATTCCCAATGCGGCTTGGAATGCCTCCCAAAATCTACTAGTGAAGATCGGATCACGATCACTCACTATGCTGCTTGGAATGCCGTGGAGACGGACAATTTATTTCACATAAAATTCGGCTAAACTTGCAACTGTGCGGGTAGATTTCACTAGCAAGAAGTGGGCAGTCTTAGTCAAACGGTCCACAATAACCCAAAATGATTCATTGCCTTTTCGAGTACGAGGCAACCCGTCGATGAAATCCATCGATACTTGGTCCCATTTCCACTTGGGTACCTCTAAAGGCTGAAGTAATCCCGCCATTTTCTTTTGGTCGCTTTTGATTTGTGGGCAAGTAGCACAGCGACTAACATATATAGATATGTCCCTCTTCATTTTCTTCTACCAGAACGTTCTTTAAATATCACGATACATTTTATTGATTCCTAGATGGATGCAAAGCTTAGAATTATGACATTCATCTAACACTTCACGCTTCAGATCAGGAATGTCCGGAACACATATTCTTCCTTTCATCCTTATAACTCTATTATCATCAATTGTAAAACTAGAATCTTCACCTCGACATATTCTTCTACAAATTTCCCGAAGAAAATTGTCTTCAGTCTGCTGCATTGCAGTCCTCTTAAGAAGAGTAGGAGCGATAACAAGATGTGGGAGAACAGCAAGTCTTCTGCTCAAAGCATCGGCAACTACATTGGCTTTTCCCGGTGTATGTAGAATATCTAGGTCATAAGATGCCAGAAATCCCAACCAACGTTGTTGTCGCAGATTTAAATCTTTCTGGGTGAAGAGATATTTCAAAGATTTGTGGTCGGTGAATAATTCGAATTTTTCACTAGAGAAAGAGAGTTCAATAAATATATTTGTTAAGTTAAGTTAAATTCGTAAACTGTTAAGAAAGCTGAAAAGATTCTTACCCAGAAGATAATGTCGCCATATTTTCAAAGCGAAGATAACAGCTAGAAGCTCCAAATCATGAGTTGGATAGTTTCTTTCATGAGGACGTAATTGTATACTCACGAAGGCAATCACCTTCCCGTTCTGCATCAATACTGCGCACAAGCCTTCACCGCAATCATCGGTATAAACAGTTAATCCCTGATTCCCATTGATAATAGCGAGAACAGGAGCGGTGTTAATCTCTTCTTCAATTCCTGAAAAGCTTCTTCGCATTTCGGAGTCCAATTGAACTTTACTTCCTTCATCGTTAGCTTAGTCAATGGACTGGCAATCTTAGAAAAGTCCAGAACAAACTTCCGATAATAACCTGCTACAGTCCATATCCAAAGACTAAACTAGCTCCAGATAATCTACTAAACCTGACTATCTGAAAACCCCAACTCTAGACTGCCCGTGTGGAAAATTGTGGGCTCCCAGAGTTTAGGAAGGGAACAATAAACTCCGAGTCAGTCATGGGACTAGTGTGAGCAACAAAAACAGTTTATCTTTAAATAAAACAAGATTTATAAAAGAAAATCTGATATGCTTTTGGAAAATGAATCTACCATAAGACCTCCCGCCACACACACCATGCAATCGCAGAATTGGAGGAGATTTCTTCTTATGATAGTCAAACATGCTTGATATGCGAATTTCTTTGATATTATTACTATAAGTGCAAAGTGCAGAAAACATTTCGAAAGTATAATATTAATCTTAGCCAACATACGACCATTATCGTATGCCTACTATAGCTACAATGTTCAATAGCAGGTTACCATCACATTCCATGGCAAGTTATACAACTAAAACCGTACAGGGCGCGTATTGTTTCGTTTGGATTTCCAACCAATGGTCAGGCTAAGGAAGTTCCTACTACCACATGGGGTCGCCTCTGGCTGGACGTCCCGAGAACCTAGCCGGATCTCTGCCAACACAAGGCCAGGTTACCTTTGTAACTAGGTAACTACTTCTCGAGCATGCCATCCCCGGTCATTTGGGACCTTTATCCGAGGCGCCTCTAAGGAACAACCACACAGTAAATGAGATTGGAGCAACCACATAGGTTAAATACCAGGGCTCCATACCTGATACCACCCTTTACTAGAAGGGAATGACACACCCTAAAGGGCACGACCCTCATAACCTTGCCGCATCATTCCTGTTTTGACCATTTTCGGGGAGTGAGGTCCTGATGCAGTCTCGTCCGCAAAGCTACGCTTTATACAAAGCCATGCTTTGATCACAAATGATCAACAATGATCATCAACACATAGCAGCACTTAGCATGCCACACTACCAAATTAGGAGTATATCACTGATAACTATCAACTACATAACCTCTGAGCTCGTACGTCTCAAAGAAGGGTGTTAAGTTAAGAGAATAAATTCTCCGACACCAACAGATATGTATTTGAAAGAAATCTGCTTTATATCTCAAAGTGTAGTGTCAGACATACAACCATACAAGTCTGTTTCGGGTTCGAACAGAACCGAAGGCACTTCCAAAGAAGCCCTTGCAAATTCGGCTATTCACAATCCCGATCGGACTTCTCATTACTTAGGGAATCTCTATACCGAAGCAACTTAGTGCAGAGACAATCGATAGGTTATCCTATCGTTCTCGCAAATACTCGTTCTTCACCACCGATCTTCAAAAGCAATCCATATCGACGTATCATTATTCGGAATGGATTATATGACACAAAGGTCCTCTCCTGGCTAAGCCGAATAATGAGCGTAATATTTTAAAAACATATGTATATTGGATTTCAATTAAGTCACAACTTATTACCCAAATCCTTTCTTTCAAATGGTTAAACAAATTACCATTTCAAATCTTTAAACAAAAAGATTTATTTCACAAAGTTCACCTAGTTTCACAAAGATCCATTTACGGATTTCCAAAACAATTTCCATTTCAATTGGATTAACTCGTTCAATCTTTAAATTAAAGATTTAACTAATAGCTTTCAAACCCGTTTCCAAAGATTTGTTCATAGCTTGAAAAATCATTTTCATTTCAAATTGAAATTCCTTTTAACACAAATTGGAAGTTCATTACTTATGTGAAAGCTTTTATTATTTGAAAACAAATAGTTTTTGTTTTAGAAAAATCCAATTATATTTACACAGGTTAAAGCCCTTGAATTATATTCACAATCCCAAATCAATACCTTTAAAATAGTTTAACCCATATGTAATTGGTATAACATCTTTAATCCCTAGTTTCTAATCATAGAATTCAATTTCAAACTTGAATTCAAATTTAAATCAAATTTTTTAAATTTCAACTTAATCAAGTTATTCAAAAATAAATTTTATCTTTGAAATTCCATTTCAAAAGCTTTCCACATTAAACCCAATTCTATTTCTAAAACCATTTGGATTCAGATATTCAACTTTTAAAATTATTTCAAAATTTGTGACTTAATTGATTTCCTCGTGAAATCCATATTTGTGTGTGTATAAATGTGGTCCAGGCGTTTAACACAATAGTGCAACATCATTCAATCATCACAGATCAAAACACAGAAATATAGTTGATAAGAGATATAAACTATAACGCTTATCGTTTATTCATAGATTCACAGATAATATACAAATGTAAATAAATGAATAATTTATACATAGCTCAATCCACAGAACAAAATATCACAGATCAGATAGGACAATCAATTCAAGGCATCTCATACACTACAATCATTCATAAGTAAGGTCATGCATTCAATAATCATTTATAAGCAGGATTAATTAATTTTTTAATCCTAATTAATTCAGTTTATCTCAAATTAAATTTATTTACTTATGAATTAATTATCCAATTCGGATTTATTAATTACAAAAGATTTTAAACAAATTAATTAATCAAACACTTTAATTAATTAAATTATTCTTAATTAATTATGTTAATTAAATTAATCTTTAAACTAATTACATAATTAATTAATCTCTTAATTAATTATCTTAAGAAATTAAACTTTTAATCACTTACCATTAAGCAATCATCTCATATAATAAATCATTAATTACCAACTAATCTTTATCATTAAATAAATCAAAATATCCACATTTAATTACAATTAGTAATTAACCCCTTAATTGCTTTTATTAAGTAATTAACAATTTACTATTGATTATCTTAATTGATTAATCTAATTTATTATTAAAATTAAACCACCTTAATAAATACTTAAAAATCCTTAGTCAATTATCTTCATTAACTAATAACAATTCTTAATCACTTTTAATTAATGTCTGATTATAAATTAATCTAAATTATTAATTAACTATTAATCATTCATTAATTAACTTAAGTAGTTAATTACCATTTATTAATCACTTAATCAATAATCCATTTAAACTCTAAATACCATTATAAAGTAATCAGTCTTAATTACTTTCCAAAATAAGTAATCAACATTAATTAATCATCTTAATTAACATTTTATAAGTTCTTCTTGAAAACTTTGAAAATCAAATTATTATTAATATAAACTTAAATGTTAATAAACTTAATACTTAACTTAAATAAATTAAAATATTAACTAAGTGTTAAAAACGTGGTTAAGCATTAACTTAAGTAATAAAAACCTGTATTAAGTTTTTAACTAAAAACTATTAAACACTTAATAAGTTTGCAGCATTTAAACTTGATGGAAATTCTTTCACTTAGCTTTACTTTTGAAAAAACACCACTATAGCTGAATGAAGCCCGAGACCTCCCCTGTACGCAACATCATCTTCTCCTTTCCTTTTTTTTCTTCATTTATTTGTTCCAGTAAGTTTAAGTTTTAACTAGGTAAATATAGCATCAGGTATCTTGCATTCGAACTTGACAAAAAACCCGAAGCATTTCTCCCCACTACTATCTCAAGTAAGAACACGAGACGACCCAATCTCGTGGCTGCTGACAACGTACGCCACCATGCACGTGCACGGTGGTTATACGACGTACTGGCGACCCAAGTCTCCACCGGCAAGCCACATAACGGCCTCACATACGAAATCAAACCGCAATTCGACGCGATATTTACGAAATCAAAATATGTGTGTTCATATGAACTACAACTCGAACACGACAGAGGAAAAACGCCACGACCCCACAACCTCGACCATCAGCGACGACGCTGCTCCGGCCATACCTCGCCGTTACCCTCCTCAACCATCACCCAAAACCGCGTGCAGCTCGGTCGACCCGAGATGACGAAATCAGCAAGTACACAGACCATAGAAATTCGAACCCAAAACCCTATATACGACTCAACCAAACAAATCTTGCATTAGAAAATTTTTTGAACATTTTTTCTGTATTAATAAATCACGAAGCCAGGCTCTCAACAAATTTCAACAATTAAAATTTGTTGAATCAACAGAAAATGATGAAAATTCAATTTGGGTTCATATAGGAACCGCACCATGTATACCCACCTAAAAATCATCATTTTTGTTTTAAAAATCCTATTTTTGAATATAGTTTCAAGTTATATAATTGAATCCAAAATTCACAACATTCGAAATTGGCATAGATTCTAGTATGCTCTGTAAAACTAAATTTTCAACTGCAATACTTCGCTAACATACTTAAAACAAATTTTTAACAGCTTGATCCATTCATAAATAACTTATTTTGTTTTGAAATGTAAGCCTATAAATGATTGGAAGAAGATGTTTTGTATTTTGATTATCTACTTAACCTTGTAAAAACAAGAAACAACAATATATTTAATTGTCTCAGAACACTCATACATATAATCACAGAGCCATACGAACAATATATCTCCATTCCAGAAGCTTGCATGCAATCAAAATTTATACTTTACGTTTTTTTTAAAAGTGAAGTTACTCACTTGTTTCCAGAAAAAAGAACAGAGCACCTTTATGTTGAAACAGGTTGTAGATTGTAAGCTGAAGATCTTCTTCTTTTTTTCACTTCTCTATTTTGAGTTGTATTATTGTTTGTTTATTGATGTTTATACTTTCTTTTTCAATTTTTTCTTAACTTTCTTACTGAACAAAAATAGAAATAGTTGATATATAAAGAGGATAGTTGTACATATATATAAAAGGGTTTGTACAGGGTAGGTTAACTGGTACAGCAGTTTCTTTGATCAGAGATTTGTTTTCAAATGGAGGCTGAAAATCGTGCTTTTGTGCTAGCATTAATTGCCATTGCATTGTTTGTCTCGGATGATAATTTTATATATGCTGAGAAGATTTGTTTGTGCAAAGAGAAGATGGGTATTAAATGCATGTGTACTTCTTTGTCTACAAACTTATGCTATGTATTGTTTATGCATGTACAGTTTTTTTTTGTATGTATTTTATTTTGTCTTTGTCTTGCTTTATATATATATGTTCACTTGTTTGTACATTAATACTTAGATATATTTTCTTTTCATATTTGAGTGTATCTTTTGTTTCATTACTTTGCCATATGAATAAATTCCTATGATGTTAGATTTTAGTTAATGTATTTACTTATATTTTACATAATTTTATTAATATGTTACTTGACTTCATATTTTATATTTTATCTCCTATATATGTATTCCTATTCCAATTTCTTTTATTTGTTTTGTTTTCTTTCATAAGTGTTCATATTTATAATTATTTTATATTTGGTAAGTACATTGACATTTACATTTTCTTTTGTCTCATACTTATCTTCATTTGTTGTGTCCAGATTTTTTTTTTGAATGTATATTTTTTTTCTATCTTATTGCTATGTGGTATAAATGAATTCTATTTTTATTATGTTGTTTGAATTTTATCAATTTTTTTAATGTGTATATTTAATGTTTTATAGTTTACATAACCAAAATCTTGGGATATTTTTTTTAACTTATATACTTATCGTCTTATCTTACATTTTCATTCAATCATTATTTAGATATTAAATTCTAAAAGAAATCATTTTTAAAACTCAATAAAATAAACACATATCTTTTTATACGAATTTTAAGAAATTTAAAGTAATTTACCAATAAATTTCACAAATTTTATTCAAACTTAATTTAATTATTTATTAAAAATAAATCAAAATCCGGGATCGTTATAGATTACCCTCCTTAAGAAATTTCGTCCTCGAAATTTGCCAAGGAGATAACAAAGATAGATGAAGAATATTTCATCAAATCAATGGAACATCTATTCTGCATTTGGCTTACCAAATCAGAATATCAACAATAGATACAAAAGCGAAACTATTTAGCACTTCACAAGATGCTTGGGTCATCAAATCTACGAAGTATGCAAGGCACTGGTTAGTCCGATGGATAACTAACCATTCGTAGAATATATCGGACCTAAAGAATAGATAAATGGATTTGACTTTACAATTTCTCAAGCACAAGATATGGATTCCAAATTCAAGTCGGAATATCTCAAAATATATACCAACTTGTCCCTCTTCGGACTTCGATATACACAAGAAATTACAATAGAATTTAAAATTTGGTTTTAAACGAAATCGTTTTATCGATTCAATTCAAATTTAGCCCCATATTCTATTAACCAATTCAACTCGATTTTAAATTTCCAATTTATTTAAAATTTTCAATTTCCAAATTTCTAATTCATATTCATTAAGGTTTAAATCAAAAATTGATTAGAAACCGATGAAACACGAAGTAAAGATTTTCTACAACGATTCATAGGGCCATCATCACACTTCAACTTCTTTCTTGAGCTGTTACGAAGCAATCAAAGAATTGAAATCGAATCAAAGGAGATTGAGAAGAGAAATATTGTTTCCACTGTCGCAGGGTATTGACCATTTGTAGTGGTATTCCTATAACGAACCGATATTTTCAACCATTCGCATCCGCACATGTCGGACTTGAATTGCTCAAAATACCGTGTTGTAAATAAAATTTGGCAAATCTCAGAATATACAATAAATATATAATCATATATCACAGACATAGAGTAAATAATAATGCAGCGGAATTAAAAGAGATAGTAGTTCACGAATCTACTATACAAAAATAAGATACATCAGAGTTAAACAAAATACAACAGAAGAGTAACAAGATACATCAGGTACAAATCAGAATACATCACTGAAGTCACTGGATATAGAAAGAAAAATAGATGGCTGGATCTTCAATGAAAGCTCCAACTCCGAAGGTGAATCTTGAATGCTAACTCACTCAATCTGACTCGAGCGTAAAGCAAAACACAAAACACTCGAGTCAGGACATAAATACTTATGAACTGTAAATCAACTCAAGTGAACAGTAACAAAATGCATCAGTAACTTAAAGGATGCTTGGGACCACCCGTCCTTTAAGGATCCGTTAAACTATGTACAAATAGTAATATTTCGCTATTATAATAATGTCTACAGTAAAATAAACATACTTTTAAATAGCGTTCCGGGCTACCCATATCACCCTTCACACATAATAGTCCCAGCAGTCCGTCCAATATCATGACATCTCCACACCGGGTGACTGTCAGAGGATACCACACGGGCTACGGGAGAAAAACAAACTCGTAGTAAAGGCTCGGTATGGTAGGTGACACGGCACACAAGGCAATGTCTGGGTAGATATACCAATTATGCACACGGGCTGGTGGTAACGCAACAGCCACATACGCCCACCTCGGAACACACTCCTACATCAAAATCGGAGGATGGCCATCTAATCAATCACAAGTAAGAGTATAGTATCGAAGGAATGTGTCTGATCGGAGGAATGACCTCACTTGGCCAGAGATCGCTCCTGTTTTAGCCACCTTATGCCAACTCATGGGAGTTGGTCCACTTAATAAACCTCAGGAACGTCGCCACCATCCTACTTCATTCTGGAATCTCCACCGCGTACACAGTTGTTAAAGTGGTTTTCGGAGTTGGCAGAGAGTATGACAACTTCCGATCCCGGTCTTTTTAACACCTAATCGTTATTATAACGCCGTGGTAATTTCAAAACAGTTTATACTTCAAAAATAAAATCATTTCATTTCAAAATTATATCCCTTTCAAAATATTTATACTTCGAAACCAAAACCATTTTATTTCAAAACTCTTTATTCAATCTAAATAGTTTATACTTCGAAACCAAAACCATTTTTATTTCAAAACTATATTCAAATCAAAATAGTTTATCATTCCCATTTCAAACATATATTCACCTTAAAAAAAATTCGTAATACTTTCAAAGCATAACTTTTTCGAAACCAAAATACTTGAAATCATTAAACTTTGAAAATCATAACATTCCGAAATCATACATTTGAAATCATCCTTTAATTCTTTACACTTTACAAATTTATTCCATTAAACCCAAAATTTCAAATTTCCAATTTAATTCAATTCAAACCATTAGTTTCAATTCAATTTAGTTTTCTAACAAAATATTTCAAATCTTATAAATTTAAAATATAGATTTGATCTACAAAATAACTATCCAATTTTAATATATTTCCAAAATTTAATATCCCACATTTCAAAACTAAACTTTATAATTCCATATATTCATATCTCAAATCTAATTTCATTATTATGTAATTTTGAAATATTCATTTCATAAATCCAATATAATTTAAATAAACTTAAATTACAATTAAACCAAATATCTTTTCACATAAATATAAACTTCAAATATTCCTTT
The DNA here is from genome assembly GCA_030765085.1 of Allium cepa. NCBI lineage: Eukaryota > Viridiplantae > Streptophyta > Magnoliopsida > Asparagales > Amaryllidaceae > Allium > Allium cepa. The sequence continues at coordinate 904,248,690 of CM060938.1, read as the reverse complement.
ATCAAATAAATCAAAATCAAATATCATTCCACATTCACATTCTTTATTAAAAATAAAGATCAAATCATTTCCAAACCATTTCAAAATCATTAAAATATTACATCCTTTCAAAACTTCATAATCAAATTATTATTTAAATTCAAATCCAAATATTCAAATTTAAATATCATTTAAAAATCAAATATGTCATTCATTTATTATTTCAAACATCATTACAAAAATACATTTCAAAATTCCATTCAAAAATTCATTTATTACATTACATTTCATTCCATTTAACACATAACTAAGCATACCTTATTTAAATTCAAATTCAATTTAAATTACTTAAAATTCAAATTTAAATATTAAAAATATATTCAAAACTCCTTATATTCAAAAATAATAAATTTCCAAAAGTTAAATCATTTAACACTTTAAAATATAACACAAACAGTGTTAAATCTATTACATTCAAACATTGTCAAATTTATAGCAGCGACCGTATTTATAAGGTGTTATCGTAGCTAATATTTTCCAAAATAGTTTAGTTCAAGAATAACGGCATTTATAAAATGCCATAATAGATATTTGGTTATTTCCATCATAGTTAAATTCAAAAAAACAACAGCATTTAAAAATGCTGTCAAAAGACTACAGCATTTTGGAAATGCTATTGAATTCCAGATTTTATTTTAACTTTTCAAAAATAAAAATAAAAATCCAAATTTTTATTATTATAAATTAAAAGTCATATTTCTAGACTTCAAAATTTCACATTTAAAATCATTTTAACATATGATTTAACACAATAAAATTTTAAGATCAAATATTCAATTTTAAAAACTCCATTCATTTATTAAGTCAAAATTCACTGTTTATTAACTTATAAATTTAACAAAACTTAATATTTTACTTCAAATATCATTTCAAAACTTCAAATTTAATTTCCATTATTTATTTACATTTAAAATAAAATTTAAAGTCAAAAATCACATTTACTTCAAATTTACATACTTAAACTCACAATTTCAAGACATAATATTTAATTTCCTTAAAATCATAAAATATATATTTAAATCAAAATTTAATACTTTTAAAAATACATTTCTATATAAAATCATTAAAAAAAACTATACCACAGGGTCTGTATATAATTTTCTAACCTAGGTCAAGTGATAAGGATATATATCATTTCAATCCGTAGTTTACAAAGAAAACCCGGGTTCTATCATTTCAAACCCGCAATCCCAAGTCAAAATAAAATGCAATAAAAAGCGCTCAGGCCTATCATTTCATCCCATAACGATTTTTCCCTAATATAAAGTCCGTTCGGGTATGTATCATTCCAACCCATAGTGATTCTATTCTAACAGGGAACTTGCAGTGTGAATATATGCATAAACAATATAAACAATGTCAATGTCACAATATAATGTCATATATCAGATGTCAGGTGATAATTAACAGTTTTTACATGGTAATAACATGGCATAGCATATCATATGATCATCATTAACTTGCATAACATTTTATATTACTAAACACTTGTCATCAATTTACTATTTCATAAGTATAAATGTCAGAGTGAGAAAGACTCACCTTTATCAAAGCTAGAGACAAACAACACACACAAGAGCGATTCTAAAGGCATGACAAGCACGATTTGATTTGAATATATGGAGACCCTTGTAAACAACACAAAATATAACATACATAAGCACAAATATAGATATCGACATACAAATATAATCAACAAAGTTAGTTTGCAAAACAGTTGCAAAACAAGAGAGATGATCAAACCTTAGAAGCAAAGGACTTGCACACGACAACATAAGCTTGTCACATGATCAAATGGGCTTGATCTCACCACGCCAGGCTCTGGTTTGGGTCAGGTATGGTAACCATAAAGGTCAGGTTACAAGTGGAAGAAGGTGGTGGAAGAGTTACAACATGAAGCATGCATGGGTTCAAGGCAAACAGGTGAAGTTTTTGGTGTATTTTGACTCGGCTATGACCATATATAGGCTTGGCCATGGGGTCTTCATGTCAGGTCAGATCTGGACAGTAGTGAAAGGGGCAGCTAGAGGTGAAGTAGATGATGGTGGTGGTGGCTAAGGGGTGGCAAAGGCAACTATGAAGGCAATAGTGGAGTATAGGCTTGGCTAGCATTGTTTTGGTGAAGTGCTTTGCAAATTTGAGGTGGTGGCTTCATCTAATGGTCATGGCCAGAGGTGGTGGTCAGAGGAGAGGGGGTTGGTGCTGCTGTACATGGTGGAGAGGATGGTGGTCAGCAAGGAGAGAGGTGAGGCCAAGCAAACTTGAAGAAGAGGAAGGCTAAATCAATGAAGAAGAGGGAAAAAATGTGAAAAGAAAAGCCATTGTTTTTTTTCCTTTTTTTTTTCTTCATGGCCGTGATTTTTAGGGGATGAGAAGTCTTCCCTTTCACGTGAAAAAGAAAGAAGAATACACGACTGAAGAATGGAGTTAAGGCAGCCAATTGAAGAGATGTTGGTTAAGAAATGAAAAGACAGAATACAAAAAGGCTTAAGCAAATAAAGAGTCACAAACCTTTCAAATTTCCACCATTTCTTTTTAAAATTTAAATACATGTAAAATATGTATAAATACAGATAAAACACGAAAATATAGTAAATAAACAAAAATAAATAAATAAATATTAATTAAATATAATTAAATTAAGAAAATAACAAAGAAAATGTAAATTAGGCTTGAAAATTTGAAAATAAATGAAATGAACTTTGTGAAAATTTTATGTACATGAAAAATATTTATAAATAAAGATAAAAACATAAAAATAAAATTCATACATAAAAATGAATAAATAAATTTTAATTAAATAAATTTTAAATGAAGAAAATAGCAGAAAAATGGAAACTAACCTTTAAAAATAGAAAATAAATTCAATGAGCTTTGGAAAAATTCAAACATCACTTTAAAAATATTTAAAAGGTAAAAATATATGTAACATAACATATAATATAATGTAGAATAATATATGACAAATAAAAAAATTATTTATATAATTTAAAATAAACAATATTGTTAAATAAAACAATTTACACCCAATTTTCTAAAAAGCATAACTTTCACAATATTATTCGGATTTCAACGAAACGAAAAACATTGTTCTTGAAATTTTATTTACTTTCAGAAAAAAAGATAAAATTAAAAAATTTCAAAAATTTAAATTTAAAAGTCAAAGTTTGACCAAATTGACCACAAATTCACATCTTCTGGAAATATTCTATTTATGCATGTTTGAAATTCTAATCCACATTAAAATCAACATTTAAATTTCAAATAACAAAATATATTCATTTTAAAAAATAAAATAAAGTTTTTAAATTAGGAATTTAAATTAAAATAATCAAAATATACAATTACAATAATCAGAAAATACAGGGTTGGTACACTCTCCCCCACTCATAACTTTTCGTCCCCGAAAAGGAATGAGGTACGGGAAAGCACAGAAAAAGATAGAATGAAATAGTATTAAGACAAGATGACAAGAAGATTAAAATTATACCTGATAACTATTGTTATAGGTAAGTTTAACAAAGTGGAGATGATCTTGAATCAGGAACACAAGCACGAAAAAGGTCTTCTAGAATCTGATTCTCCCTTCCCGTTTGACCTACTGTCTAGGATGACAAGCAATGCTCAGATTCAAAATGAGTACCAAAGATTTCCAAAGGTTATAGAAAGATTTCCAAATAGATTGGTATAAGCAATAGCCTTCCAATTCTGTAGCAAGATAAGGAAAATTGGGACAACCAAAAGATAGTGTGAAAAACAAAATAAGATAATAATTTATAAACCATGGAAATTTCAACTTAAATTGATAATTAATTTTTTACTCAAGTTAAATAAATCTAACTATCTCAAATTTTATTATCTTATCTTCTAATCGTCTTAAATTAACAATTTCTAAGATCATGGATTTGAAAAATAATCATTCATTATACTCATAATGTACTTAATAAATTTAATTCTTCTTTATTCCTACTTAAATTTAAATTTATTCCTCTCAATATATTTTATCATCATGCCCATTATACTTACTCTTATTATAACTGCTTTAATTTATTGTTAGTTCCATTAACCATCATTTTATATTGTAAATTATTCAATTAACCTTTTATTCTATTTACTCCTGTTAATATTTTTATAACTAAAATTTAAGTATATAACATTTATTACAACCACTCAAATTTTATTTATAAAATCTTTTTTTTATATTGTATATTATCCAATTACATATTCAACTTCTGAAAATTAAGTTAAGCTATATTGGGGTGAAATTGTGTATTATACGTATAAAACTTTCTAATTCAATTATTTCAAGCTTGAATATTTATCCAAATCTTGAAATTATACTTAGAAATTATCCTTGAAGATAAAATTTAGGAATTAAATTTCGATAAATTCCAAACTATTTAGAGATAAATAAATGCTCATATACTATATATATATCCATTCAAATTTAAATCATATATCAGCATATGTTATAAATCCATTCTTATTTTAGAAATTGAAATCAATTAAATTTTCCCAAAACTAAACTGTAGCAAGACTATAGAATGGTCTCTTCACTTCGAAACTCGAAAATGAATGTCGATGATGCTGCAGTCATCACCGAAATTATTTTCCAGCGACAAGGAGAAGAGCACTAAATTTAAATTTAAAATTCTTCGGAAACACATTTCTATTCGAAAATACTTTAAATAATATATCCTTTAAAACTTTAAACACAAAGCTTGAAATCCATCGGAAATTAAATTCTCAAATTCTTGTTTCACATTTATTTTAAATTTCCAAATAAATTTATAACCATGTTTTATAGTTCAATTGGATATATGAAACAATAGAAAATGATATATAAAATCAAATATTATTTCTTAACATCCAATTCAAATAAAATCCAGATAAAGATTTATAATATAGTTACAAAATTTATTTCACAAAATTTATTTCATTACTAAATTTTAAAAACATATTGTGTCAGTTTGCTCTGTTCAAGTGTTTTGGAAATCTTATCGATAGCGTTGATCAGACGAATCGATTAGAAACCCAAATCAACATCAACAACTCAAACAACACAATATATAAAACATTTTAAATATTAGTTTAAAAATACACATCAAGAATGATTTGAAGATAAGTTGGAAACAAAGATGAGATGATTAAATAACAGAATAGGGAGATGGATGAGTTTATATAAATCGCAGGCAACCTTAACCGGGTCAATCATGACATAAAGAATAAGATCGATGTGGATTTCTTGGGTAAATCAACATTCGGTCTCAAGAGATAGAGTTTGGGATTATAAGAGGTACTAGCATCTAAACCGAGGATATAGAATCTCTACTGAATCGATGCTGTTGTAAAGGAGTTTCCCCCTTTACAAATAAATTTGAGGTTGGCGAGACCTCCGACTCATTATAAAGATCATTCAAAGTGGAGTTATGGGATACTCTAGAATCAAATGAAGATGAATAGTGAGGGACACGAAATGGATTTTGAAACCGCAGGGAATGTTCCAAAATCAAAGGAATCGAGTCAAAAGGAAGAGATTCAAACTCGAATGAAAGTGATTCTGTAAATTCATTTACTTTATATGCTGAGTTTTGCCTAGAGCTACCAAAGCTCTGATACCAACTATAACGACCCGATATTTTCAACCATTCGCATCCGCACATGTCGGACTTGAATTGCTCAAAATACCGCGTTGTAAATAAAATTCGGAAAATCTCAGAATATATAGTAAATAGATAATCACAGATCACAGAAACAGAGTAAATAATAATGCAGCGGAATTAAAAGAGATGGTAGTTCATGAATCTACTATATAAAAATAAGATACATCAGTGTTAAACAAAATACAACAGAAGGGTAACAAGATATATCAGGTACAAATCAGAATACATCACAGAAGTCACTGGATATAGAAAGCAAAATAGATGGTTGTTCTTCAATGAAAGCTCCAACTCCGAAGGTGAATCTTTAATGCTAACTCACTCAATCTGACTCGAGTGTAAAGCAAAACAAAAAACACACGAGTCAGGAAATAAATACTTATGAACTATAAATCAACTCAAGTGAACAGTAACAAAATGCATCAGTAACTTAAAGGATGCTTGGGATCACCCGTCCTTTAAGGATCCGTTAAACTATTTACTATATATTAATATTTCGCTATTATAATAATGTCTACAGTAAAATAAACATACTTTTAAATAGCGTTCCGGGCTACCCATATCACCCTTCACACATAATAGTCCCAACAGTCCATCCAATATCATGACATCTCCACACCGGGCGACTGTCAGAGGATAACACATGGGCTACGGGAGAAAAACAAACTCATAGTAAAGGCTCGGTATGGTAGGTGACATGGCACACAAGGCAATGCTAGGGTAGATATACCAATTACGCACACGGGCTGGTGGTAACGCAGCAGCCACATACGCCCACCTCGGAACACACTCCTACATCAAAATCGGAGGATGGCCATCTAATCAATCACAAGTAAGAGTATATTATCGAAGGAATGTGTCCGATCGGAGAGTTCATTTGGCCCGAGATCGCTCCGGTTTTAGCCACCTTATGCCAACTCACGGGAGTTGGGTCCACGTAATATACCTCAAGAACGTCGCCACCATCCTACTTTATTCTGGAATCTCCACCGCGTACACAGTTGTTAAAGTGGTTTTCGGAGTTGGCAGAGAGTATGACAACTTTCGATCCCGGTCTCTTTAACAACTAATCGTTATTATAACGCCGTGGTAATTTCAAAATAGTTTATACTTCAAAAATAAAATCATTTCATTTCAAAATTATATCCCTTTCAAAATATTTATACTTCGAAACCAAAACCATTTTATTTCAAAACTCTTTATTCAATCTAAATAGTTTATACTTCGAAACCAAAACCATTTTTATTTCAAAACTATATTCAAATCAAAATAGTTTATCATTCCTATTTCAAACATATATTCACCTTAAAAAAAATTCATAATACTTTCAAAGTATAACTTTTCCAAAACCAAAATACTTGAAATCAATACACTTTGAAAATCATAACATTCCGAGATCATACATTTGAAATCATCCTTTAATTCTTTACACTTTACAAATTTATTCCATTAAACCCAAAATTTCAAATTTCCATTTTAATTCAATTCAAACCATCAGTTTCAATTCAATTTAGTTTTCTAACAAAACATTTCAAATCTTATTAATTTCAAAGATAGATTCGATCTACAAAATAACTATCCAATTTTAATATACTTCCAAACCTTAATATCCCACATTTCAAAACTAAACTTTATAATTCCATATATTCATATCTCAAATCTAATTTCATTATTATGTAGTTTTGAAATATTCATTTCATAAATCAAATATTATTTAAATAAACTTAAATTACAATTAAACCAAATATCTTTTCACATAAATATAAACTTCAAATATTCCTTTATCAAATAAATCAAAATCAAATATCATTCCATATTCACATTCTTTATTAAAAATAAAGATCAAATCATTTCCAATCCATTTCAAAATAATTAAAATATTACATCCTTTCAAAACTTCATAATCAAATCATTATTTGAATTCAAATCCAAATATTCAAATTTAAATATCATTTAAAAATCAAATATGTTATTCATTTATTATTTCAAACATCATTACAAAAATACATTTCAAAATTCCATATAAAAATCCATTTATTACATTACATTTCATTCCATTTAACACATAACCAAGCATACCTTATTTAAATTCAAATTCAATTTAAATTACTTAAAATTCAAATTTAAATATTAAAAATATATTCAAAACTCCTTATATTCACAAATAATAAATTTCCAAAAGTTAAATCATTTAACACTTTAAAATATAACACAAACAGTGTTAAATCTATTACATTCAAACATTGTCAAATTTATAGCAGCGACCGTATTTATAAGGTGTTATCGTAGCTAATATTTTCCAAAATTGTTTAGTTCAAGAATAACAGCATTTATAAAATGTTGTAATAGATATTTGGTTATTTCCATCATAGTTAAATTCAAAAAAATAACAGCATTTAAAAATGCTGTCAAAAGACTACAGCATTTTGGAAATGACATAAAATTCCAGATTTTATTTTAACTTTTCAAAAATAAAAATAAAACTCCTGATTTTTATTATTATAACTTAAAAATCATATTTCTAGACTTCAAAATTTCACATTTAAAATCATTTTAACATATGATTTAACACAATAAAATTTTAAGATCAAATATTCAATTTTAAAAACTCCACTCATGTGTTAAGTCAAAATTCACTATTTATTAACTTATAAATTTAAGAAAACTTAACATTTTACTTCAAATATCATTTCAAAACTTCAAATTTAATTTTCATTATTTATTTACATTTAAAATAAAATTTAAAGTCAAAAATCACATTTACTTCAAATTTACATACTTAAATTCACAATTTCAAAACTTAATATTTAATTTTCCTAAAACCATAAAATATATATTTAAATTAAAATTTTATACTTTTAAAAATACATATCTATATAAAATCATAAAAAAAAACTATACCACAGGGTCTGTATATAATTTTCTAACCTAGGTCAAGTGATACAGATATATATCATTTCAATCCGTAGTTTACAGAGAAAACCCGGGTTCTATCATTTCAAACCCGCAATCTCAAGTCAAATAAAATACAATAAAAATTGCTCAGGCCTATCATTTCAGCCCATAACAATTTTTCCCTAATCTAAAGTCCGTTCGGGTATGTATCATTTCAACCCATAGTGATTCTATTCTAATTGGGAACTTGCAGTGTGAATATATGCATAAACAATATAAACAATGTCAATGTCACAATATAATGTCATATATCAGACGTCAGGTGACAATTAACAGTTTTAACATGGTAATAACATGGCATAGCATATCATATAATCATCAGTAACTTGCATAACATTTTATATTACTAAACACTTGTCATCAATTCACTATTTCATAAGTATAAATGTCAGAGTGAGAAAGACTCACCTTTATCAAAGCTAGAGAAAAACAACACACACAAGAGCGATTCTAAAGGCATGACAAGCACGATTTGATTTGAATAGATGGAGACCCTTGTAAACAACACAAAATATAACATATATCGACATACAAATATAATCAACAACTTTAGTTTGCAAAACAGTTGCAAAACAAGAGAGATGACCAAACCTTAGAAGCAAAGGACTTGCACACGACAACATAAGCTTGTCACATGATCAAATGGGCTTGATCTCACCACGCCAGGCTCTGGTTTGGGTCAGGTATGGCAACCATAAAGGTCAGGTTACAAGTGGAAGAAGGTGGTGGAAGAGTTACAACATGAAGCATGCATTGGTTCAAGGCAAACAGTTGAAGTTTTTGGTGTATTTTGACTCGGCTATGACCATATATAGGCTCGGCCATGGGGTCTTCATGTCAGGTCAGATCTGGACAGTAGTGAAAGGGGCAGCTAGAGGTGAAGTAGATGATGGTGGTGGTGGCTAAGGGGTGGCCAAAGGCAACTATGAAGGCAACAGTGGAGTATAGGCTTGGCTAGCACTGTTTTGGTGAAGTGCTTTGCAAATTTGAGGTGGTGGCTTCATCTAATGGTCATTGCCGGAGGTGGTGGTCAGAGGAGAGGGGGTTGGTGCTGCTGTAGATGGTGGATAGGATGGTGGTCAGCAAGGAGAGAGGTGAGGCCAAGCAGACTTGAAGAAGAGGAAGGCTAAATCAATGAAGAAGAGGGAAAAAATGTAAAAGAAAAGCCATTGTTTTTTTTTTCCTTCATCGCCGTGATTTTTAGGGGATGAGAAGTCTTCCCTTTCATGTGAAAAATAAAGAAGAATACACGGCTGAAGAATGGAGTTAAGGCAGCCAATTGAAGAGATGTTGGTTGAGAAATGAAAAGACAGAATACAAAAAGGCTTAAGCAAATAAAGAGTCACAAACCTTTCAAATTTCCACCATTTCTTTTTAAAATTTAAATACTTGTAAAATATGTATAAATACAGATAAAACACGAAAATATAGTAAATAAAAAAAATATTAATTAAATATAATTAAATTAAGAAAATAACAAAAAAATGTAAATTAGGCTTGAAAATTTGAAAATAAATGAAATGAACTTTGGGAAAATTTTATGTACATCAAAAATATTTGTAAATAAAGATAAAAACATAAAAATAAAATGCTTACTGTTAACTCTGCCTCGTCTCATGGGCTACCGACCCAACTGAGTAAGATTTGTGCAGGTCTGCCGATCTAAAAGGCATACCGACCTAAAAGCTAACAGGGAAGACCGACCTAAAAGCTAACAGGGAAGACCGACCTAAAAGCTAACAGGGAAGACCGACCTAAAAGCTAACAGGGAAGACCGACCTAAAAGCTAACAGGTTAGAGGGGCATACCGACCTAATTGCTTAAGGTTTAAAAAGATGCCGATCTAACAGATCCAATAGGTTGCCGACCTAAAGGTTTGAATAGGTTGCCGGCCTAAGGCTTAAATAGGTTGCCGACTTAATGCCTTAAAAGGGGGTGCTGACCTAAGAAGCCTACCGACCTAATTTGAATACCGATCTAATTGCTCAGGACAGGAAAAAGTTCGTGACCTATACTTAAGTCGTGACCGACTTACGACCTATGTTAAGTCATTCACGACCCAGACAAATCCGATGTAGCAGCTTCAGGCACTACGCATTATCTCGGCCACGATCTAGGACTTCAACCTGAAACCGGAGACCATGCATAAGAAAGAGAGGAGGCGACCCACAACCTACCTCGTCTCGGCGCCAACTCATGACCTAGCCTAATCCGGAGCAGACCTACGACCTAACTTTAGACCGGACTAAAGTTGCGACCTAACTCCGAGCAAAGCCTATAAATACACGGCCATCACCAACATTTAGAGGGACTTTTTTTCGATCAATTTCAAGGGCCATTACTCTGCCGAATTCTAGACTACTTCAACACTTAAAGCTTTTGAAATTCAAAGAACGTCTAAAAGAACTTCATAAAGAAATCATCTACATCCACCATGGATTTGAAGATTTTTGTCAACATCGAAGTTTGAGCTACTTGTTCTAAGTCTTTTGTAATTCAAAGTGTATTGTACTTGAGAAGATTTGTATCAACTTGTAGCGTGATCATCAATAAAAGTGCTTAAAGTGGACGTAGGCTATACCCATAAGCCGAACCACTATAAAATTGTTGTTGTTTACTGCTTTTCCGTTATTACCTGCTTATAATTCTTTCCCGATCTATCGGGTGGTGCTTTCACAACTACACTTCACACACCGGGGTGTTAGCGTTCAAATTTAAGCGTTAACATTTTTGGTGCTTTCACCGAGAATTGAACTCAGGACAGCTGTCATCATTGCTTCGTAGAGATTTGAAGAAAGAATTTCCTTAAAAACCAGAAGTATATCTGAGATTATGGCTCCTGGAAGGAAAAGTAGATCTATCAGATCTGGGAACATTCAAGAGGGAACCTCCGCTTCCCCTGTACCTAATCTACCCACTCCATCTGTTGGAGTTACGAAAGCGGAATTGGATGCTGTGATTCTAGGGCTAAACCAGCAGATAAACGCCCAAAATGCACAACTAGAGGCTCAAAGTGCCCAGAATGCTCTGATTCTGAATAAGTTGAACGACTTACTTGGGGCAAACAATCAACCGGCCGGTAATGAAAGGAACTATGCTGGCAACATTCATGATGTTAATGAAAGAAATGCTCCTGAAAGGCCTACTAGTCCCTTTGAGCAGGCAGTACCTGAGGCCGGTGGATCTAGAACTCGACATGATGAAGAATATCTTTCTGGAATGGTCCGGCAGATCATGAAAGAAAGTATGCAAAGGGTCGTAGATGAGAAGGAATGGGGTTTCGCTCCAAGTAAAACTCCGTTTATTGAAAAAATCTTGAAGGCGGAATTTCCAAGGAAGTTTGTCCCTCCAACTATTCCAGCTTACAAAGGGACAAGTGATCCGAATGAGTTCTTGTATAAATATGATTGGCACATGACAGGTGCCAGGGCCTCCGACGAAATAAAGTGCCGATATTTCCCCGTATACCTGGAAGGCGTGGCTTTACTGTGGTTCACCAAGTTGCCAGTTCGATCTATCGATCAGTTTTCAGACTTGACCGGAAAATTCAAGGAGCAGTTTAGACTATATGCTTCGAAGGCCAAGGATATCATGTCACTGTCCAGTTTAGAGCAGAATCCTGGTGAGTCTATCAGATCTTTCTTGAACCGTTTCAATATAGCATTGGCTGAGGTGGACAATGCTGAACCACGAATGATATTGACTTATCTGATGAGGGCTATTGATAAGTCAAGCGAATTTGGGAAATGGTTAAATATGAAGGAGCCAACCTCTCTCGAGAAGTTCTACAAAAAAGCAGACGAATTCATTCGCTTGGAAAGTCGTCCTTTGCCAGTAAAGGCAGTGTTGGAAAAAGCTGAAGACAACACTGTCGCTCCACGCAAGAATGAGTCGGTGGGGCAGAAAAGGGAGAATAATAATGGAAAGAAACAGGGTAATCTGAAAAAGCCCCGGTCCTTCAAGCCATCAGAATATACTCCATTATCACATACGCCGGAGCACATCTACCTTGCCACTAAAGATTCCGTCGATTTCCCTAAACCTATCCCTTTGAGAACCGGGAGAAAAGCCATACAAAGTGGGAAATTCTGCCGTTTCCACAATCAACCAGGTCATGAAACTGATGAATGCCGCCAGCTGAAAAATCTGATTGAAGAGTTGCTAAGAGAAAACAAGTTGCAGCAATTTGTGAAAAAGAATAGCAACAATCCTGCATCGTCGAGTCAGGGGCAGCGGGCTCCTGTTCATCAGCCTGGGGCAGGTGAGAAAGCTACGAGGCATGAATCTGGAAGGCCCGTTATCAATGTCATTTCCGGAGGACCTCACCCAGCTGGCAGGAGTTGGGGTGAGATGGAGAGATATTCCAGGGCTTTGAAATATGCTCCAGCCGAAGAAGACGTCTTTGTTCTAGAAGACACTACGCCCCTTAAACAACAGAAAACTTTCAGTGATGATATTATTTTCAGAGCCAGAGATTCTACAGGTATTGAAGCTCCTACTTTAGATCCCTTGGTCATCTCGGCTGGTATAGGACCAGCCATTGTCAGAAGAGTCCTCATTGACTGCGGAGCATCATGTAATATCCTCTTCAAAAAGACATTTGACCAGATGAAAATCCCTATGATCGATGTGCAAGCCTCATCACAGAAAATCGTGGGCTTCACTGGGGAGCCAAAACAACCAGTAGGAACCATCGATTTGTTTGTAGAACTTGGGGAAGGAGAAAGGAAAGTGGTCCGAAAGCAAACATTTGTGATTGTCGATGAGTTTTCTGCCTATAATGCTTTTCTTGGCCGTCCAACACTCGCAGCATTCAAAGCTATCCTAGCCCCGTGGTGCCTCACTATTAAATTCCCTACTGACAATGGAGTAGGAGTTATAAAAGGGGATCAGAATGCTGCGCGAGAGTGCTATTTGACAGAGCTGCGAGAGTCAAGAAAAAGAGAAATGGGAAAGGGTGCGGCAACCCCAGTCCGCATCAAGGAACCAGCCTTGTAGCAATTACAGGGCGGACCCTGCACTGGCGAGCACAGCGGGGCACGGAAAGAAATGGATCCCAGAAAAGCCAGTACAGGGGAAAATAGAGTAGTACCGGTGGAAACGACAGTTCCGGTACCTGTTGACCCGAAGGATCCAAATAAGGTGTTGAATGTGGGTTCACAGCTTAATGTGTCAATTCAGAACATCTTGATATCTTTTCTGAAGGCAAATCTGGATGTCTTTGCTTGGACTCATGCCGATATGTGTGGGATATGTCCAGAAGTTGCAGTACACGCTCTGAATATTGACCCAAAATTTACACCAGTTAAACAGAAAAGGAGAACCCAAGGTCCAGAAAGGTCAGCAGCATTAAAAGAAGAAGTTGATCGACTCATGGAAAATAACTTCATCAAAGAATCTACATATCCGAATTGGGTTTCGAATCCTGTGTTGGTCAAGAAAGCTAATGGAAAATGGAGAGTGTGCATCGATTTTTCTGATCTAAACAAGGCTTGCCCCAAAGATTGCTTCCCATTACCCAGGATTGATCAACTGGTAGACGGAACTGCGGGACATGAATTGTTATCTTTCATGGATGCCTACTCCGGTTATAACCAAATCATGATGCATGAGCCGGATCAGGAGGATACAAGCTTTATCACAGATGTTGGACTTTATTGCTACAGAGTTATGCCCTTTGGATTGAAAAACGCAGGGGCAACCTACCAAAGACTTGTTAATGCTATGTTCAAACCGCAATTGGACAAAACTATGGAAGTCTACGTCGACGACATGTTAGTGAAGTCCAGGAAAGCAGTGGATCACATTGAACACTTAGCAGAAATGTTCGCAGTCCTCCGGAAATACAGAATGAAGCTTAACCCTCTGAAATGTACATTTGGGGTCGAATCCGGAAAGTTCTTAGGTTTTATCGTCAGTGCTAGGGGCATTGAGGCCAGTCCAGCTCAAATTACCGCCTTAAAAGAAGTTAAAGCTCCTAGAACGAAGAAGGAATTGCAAAGTCTCAACGGAAAGGTCGCCGCTTTGAGTCGGTTCATTTCCAAAGCTACTGATAAATGCATCCCATTCTTCGATGCCCTGAAAAAAGGAAAGAAGAACTTTGAATGGACTCCCGAATGCCAAAAAGCCTTTGAAGAGTTGATCCGTCATATGGAAACGCCTCCGATACTTTCTAGGCCAGGCAATGGTGAGGATCTTCTTATATACTTGGCAGTATCATCTCATGCTCTAAGTGCAGCGCTGATACGGGAAAAAAAAGGATTCAACATCCAGTTTACTATATCAGCAAAAGACTCACTGGGGCAGAGCTGAATTACTCCAAGTTGGAAAAACTCGCCTATTGCCTACTAGTTGCATCGAGGAACTGAGGCAATATTTCCAAGCTCATCCTATCAAAGTACTCACTGATCAACCTCTAAAGCAAGTCCTATTTCGCCCAGAAACTTCGGGTCGCCTTCTAAAATGGAACATTGAACTCAGTCAATATGACATCACTTATCATCCCCGAAAAGCAATCAACGGACAAGCTTTAGCTGATTTCATTGCAGGATACACAGAGAAAGATAATGGTGAGGAAAAAGCGGTCAATGATTCCCCAATCCAGTGGAAGATGTATGTGGATGGCGCAAGAAATGACTACTGTTCAGGAGCCGGAGTGATACTTGAAACTCCTGAAGGTCGATCATTATGTTATGCACTAAGACTGGAATTTCCTTCAAAAAACAATGAAGCAGAATATGAAGCTCTTATTGCAGGTCTGAAAATCGCTAAAGAGCTAAACATTCGAGCATTACAGATCTTCAGTGATTCTCAGCTTATTGTATGCCAAGTCAAGAAGGAATTTCAAACAAAAGGTGGAAACTTGCTCTCCTACCTGTCAAAGGCTTGGGAACTCCTATGTGAACTCGATCATTATTCAATAAGCCATATTCCCCGGGAAGAGAATACGAAGGCAGATTCCCTCGCAAAGTATTCAAGTTCTGGTGAAGCTCAACTATTGGGGTTGGTTCGCGTAGAAGTCCTCTCAGCACCAAGTATAGACGAGATGGATATAGACTGGATCATGGATGTATCTCAAGAACAAGAGTCGTGGATGACTCCAATATTAGATTACCTACTCAGAGGTTCTGTGCCAGAAAACTCGAGAGAGAGACAGAAGCTACTAAGGAAAGCTTCCCGTTATGTAATCCAGGATGGCCGATTGTACAGACGGGGATTCTCAATGCCTTTACTTCGATGTGTATCCAGGGAAGAGTCCAAAACGATCCTAGCTGAGGTTCATGGAGGAGCATGTGGTGATCATTCAGGTGGCCAAACATTAGCAAAGAAAATTCTCCGATACGGATATTTTTGGCCAGAAATTAATCGAGATGCTGCAGATTACTCCCGAAAATGTGACAGATGCCAAAGATTTGCCAAAATTCCTAGAGCACCCTCTACCGAACTCACGCAGATGGTCAGTCCATGGCCGTTTGCAATTTGGGGAATGGATCTCATTGGGCCGCCACCAACTGCTAAATCAGGGATTAAATATGCTATTGTTGCAGTTGATTATTTTACTAAGTGGGCTGAAGCTGAACCATTAGCTACGATCACTTCAAAGAAAATGATAAGCTTTATGACCAAGAATATCATTTGCAGATACGGTGTGCCTCAGAAAATAATCACAGACAATGGTACTCAGTTTGAAAGTGAGGAATTCCAGGATTTTTGCAAGCGATTCAAAATCCAGAAAAGCTTTTCGGCAGTAGCTCATCCGCAGGCAAACGGGCAAGTGGAAGCAGTGAACAAGATCATCAAATCAACCATCAAAAACAACTCGAAAGAGCAAAAGGTGGTTGGGTCGATAAACTACCACTTGCACTATGGGCATACAGAACTACTCACAAAACTGCAACTGGGCATACTCCTTTTTCGTTAGCATACGGATCGGAAGCAATGATCCCGGTTGAAACAGAGGTCCCTTCACACAGAAGAATCCATTTCAATCAAGCAGAAAATGAAAAGCTGCAACTTGAAGCGCTGGATCTCCTTGATGAAAAAAGAGATGAAGCTAACCTCAGAGTTGCAGCTCATCAGCAAAGGATAGCCAGACATTTCAATTCCAAAGTTCGTCAACGCAGCTTTGAAATTGGAGATCTAGTCCTGAAAAGAATTATGACCGCGACAGGTGTGTTTGGGCCAAATTGGGAAGGACCATATGTAATAGGTCAGAAGCTTCTTGACGGCACATTCAAGCTCACCACTGTCGATGGAGATCAAATTCCAAGGGCATGGAACAGCAACCATTTGCGTCCATACTTTACTTGAAAATTTTGTTGAAACATTGTAAAAAGAATTATGAATGAATGATTCTTGTAATTAAAAGCAATTGTGAAACTGATGCAAGTAAATAATGAAAGAATATAAAGTGGATGTAGGCCCAATTTCATGGCCGAACCACTATAAATCTTGTGTTCCTTATTATCATTATATGTTTGCTTTGTTTTCGATATAAAAATACATAAAATGTATTGCTGAAATATCGATTTAAATTTTTGCAGACAATGGAGATAAAACTTGCGCATAATAAGACCGAGCGATTCTCACCATCATTCAACAAGCAAATTTCAAGTCACAAAGACCCCGAATTCAAATCCTAGATAGGAAATACTTCAATTGAACGGCTAATGATTTCGATAGAAACGAGCCCTTGCTGATAAATTGAGATCGTTTGAACAAACAAACATCCAATTAGGAAGCTAGTGCCCGTTCTCACAAACTTGCCTGGCAATGAAGTACACTTCCTTGGATTAAACAAGCCACTTGTGAGAGAAAGGGGAATGAAAACTTGAAAAAAAAAAAAAAAAAGAGGATCGTTGAAACGGCATAAGCAAGTGAACAGAGGAACAACCAAAGCTACCATCAGCGGCACAAGTCCTCTTCGGAGGCGCAACTCTTCGGAGGATAAAAGACCTCTAATGGGTCATACGCCACAAAAAAGAAAGTTCTCTACTCAACAAAAAAGATTGGAGGAGTCATGACCCTCCAACCATGAGAGAGTAACTTCCAGGCGATGAAAACCCTCTCTGAGGCACATTTCACCAGGAGTTGAAGTGTTATAACCGCTCCTCGGGATTTCACTTCACCAGAGTTGAAATGTAAACAAAATAAAAGCCCTCTTCGGAGGCCCATTTCACCAGGAGTTGAAGTGTTATAACCGCTCTTCGGGATTTCACTTCACCAGAGTTGAAATGTAAACAAAATAAAAGCCCTCTTCGGAGGCCCATTTCACCAGGAGTTGAAGTGTTATAACCGCTCTTCGGGATTTCACTTCACCAGAGTTGAAATGTAAACAAAATAAAAGCCCTCTTCGGAGGCACATTTCGCCAGGAGTTGAAGTGTAGCAACCGCTCTTCGGAATTTCACTTCACCAAAGTTGAAATGCAAAAACAAAGACCTTCTTGAAAGCCCACGTTTCACCAAGATTGAAATAAAACTTCCAAGTGTTGAAACGTGAAAAGGCTTTCTTCGAAGGCACAACTCTTTGGGGGTACACGTTTCACCGAGATTGAAATAAAACTTCCAAGTGTTGAAACGTAAAAAATCCCTCCTTAGAGGTACGACCCCCTCCCGGGGACACAATCAAGAAAAAAGACCTCTTTGGAAGCACACGTTTCACCGAGATTGAAATAAAACTTCCAAGTGTTGAAACGTGAAAAGGCTTTCTTCGAAGGCACAACTCTTTGGGGGTACACGTTTCACCGAGATTGAAATAAAACTTCCAAGTGTTGAAACGTGAAAAATCCCTCCTCAGAGGTACAATTTTGCATTAAAAAAAAAAAAAAAAAAAAAATCCTCATCAAAAGCGTACTTTAACTTTCAAATGGAAAATGATCGTAAAAAGAAAAGAAGTTAAAGTACCCTTCAGAGGTCCGCTTTACCACATAGAGGAATTCACTTGGTAAAATATGCACATAAGCAAAAGAAAAAAGTGATTTCTTCGAACGACAAAGCGTAAAAACTTATACGAAAGGAGTTGTACTCTATAAAATTTTCTTTAAAGAATAAAATAATTATTCTTTAACAAATAAGAGTGCAAGTCCCCTCGAAGTATAAAATATTGCAACAAGCTTAAGGTATGGGGGCAACATGGTATAGTAGTATAGCTGCATCAGTAAAGTAATACTCAAACAACATACCATAAGCCCGCTGCAATGTTATATAAACAAACTTGTGCGAAAATAAATAGTAAATGCATTCTACAATTCAAGCAGAAGTTTGTACAAACGAAGAATCGTTTTATTCAACTATAATGCAGATACAGGTTTTCAAAATAAAAGCGGGGGCCGATACCCGCACAACTCTCGGCCAGTTCATATAAAAGACAAAAAGCTAAAATTTTCACTTCTTCTTCCCTCCTTTGGACCCTTTACCCGGTCGAATGACCAGCTTTCCAGGTCGGCCAGTGGGTATAAGGGAAGTAGGAGGGGTAGGTGTAACCGGTTCAACTTCCGGCTCCTCTTCAGTGGCGGTGATTTTCTTCCCCCTCCTCTTTGATATCCCACGCTTCTCTCTCCTTTGTGAGGAAGACTCACTCCCCGGAGTGACAAGTTTTGATAGAACAATGTCGTCAGAAGGAGTCCGTTCTGGGGATATGTCACCTCCCTCAGGTCTCTCATCTTTCTGCTCTTGCGAAGCGATGGGATCATCCAAGCCGTGAAGAGCCTCTATTTGTTCCTCCTGTGATCCAGGTTGCGAGGCAGAAGGAGGCACCGCCTGAAGAGATGAAGGAAGGATGACCGGAGGAGTAGAAGTTTGAGCAGTGCTTGGTACTTTCTCTACAGAAGAAAAAAGGTTAAAGTCAGTAAAAAGAGGAGATGAAGGTTCACCAATGAAGTCAGTAAAGAGAGGAGATGAAGGTTCACCAATGAAGTCAGTAAAGAGAGGAGATGAAGGTTCACCAATGAAGTCAGTAAAGAGAGGAGATGAAGGCTCGTCAAGGTTGAGAAAATAGCCAAGGAGCTCGTGAAACTCATGTGAAATAAACGAGTAACCCGCTTGAGCAGAATTGACAGTAGCGAGATTAACAGTGAAGTTACCTGGAGAAGCTGGTTTCCTGATATCGACTTCATAAGCTTGCGCATCAGCACTCTCTTCACCCTCGTCTCCGCCTTGTGTGCTTGTAATATCAGCGGTAACTTTGGTGGGAGATGCGAGATGGGAACTGGAACCAATAATGTCGACTTCAGACGAAGAAGGTGGCTGGACTAGAGTAGTTGAAGTGGTTTTCCCCAGCTGGTCCCCTTCCGTCACTTCGGTTCTTAGTTTGGCAAGTTGTTCCTTTCCCCTGGCGAGAGCAGCGCGAGCGTCTTCATCAAAATAATGCCTTTCCAGGGCTGATTCGTCGTAACCGGCACCTTCAGCACCGAGCATCTCAAGAGCGGCCTCCCACACTTCAGCTAAAGTGATCTCATACTTGGGACCAAGAAAGGCGAGGCTTCCACGCCCCAAGACGCTATGCAAGTAGAAGTCGAATAATGTTGAGCCGAAGCTGTTTTTGGTCGCCTCATGAGATTCTTCGGCTGCGATTTTGCCGGCGACAACCTCATCGCGCTCCCTTTCAGTTTTGGCAAGCTGAAGCTTAAGCATTTGTATCTCCGCCTCCTGGGAGTTGTTTTTCTTTTGAAGCTCAGCAATATCAGAGACATAGCCGTCACTGATTCTTTTTTGTGCTTCAAGCCTGTCCTCAGCGTCCCTCTGACTGGCATGAGCATCTCTAACTTGTCTGAGAAGCACTTCTTCTTTTTGAGAGTATGAAGTAGAGGAAGCAGCAAGCTCATCTTTCAACTTCTCAACCTTTGCTTCGAGCTCCTCGTTGTAGGAAGTAATGCTCCTCATTTCGGTGTCGTGCTGCTCAAGGACCTTTTGCCACTCAGCCTTATCATTTTCCATGGTGAGCATGGCCTCTAAGTTGGCACGGTTAACTCTTTGAAGCTCATCAACAAGCTTCTGCCAGTTTGACATCCTCTCGATATCGAGCTTGACTGCATCAAGATTGCGCAACATAGCAGACTTGTCGATGGGGACCAAGTCTAGGTCGAATCTCACACCCTTTAAGCACCATTGTGGAAAACGACTTTGTAAAGTGGCTGGGCCGGGTCCCACTTGAAATTTAGGCCTGCTTATTATTGTCTGGATGTCCTCCTTCCCAAGAGCAGGAGAGTCAGAAGTAATGTCAAGAGGGGCAGGGGCAGTAGGCTTTTCGGGAATAGTGGAAACATGTCTCTCACCATATCGGGCTCGTTTGCCTGAATCTTCAGCTACATGACCTTTTCCTCGGTCGTCGTGAGATTTCCTTTTGTGCGAGTCATCACTCCTCTGCAGAGAATCATGGTGCTCATCCCTATCCCTTCTGTCATAACGCTCTTCTGCATCCCTCCTTTCACGAGCCTTTCGAGCAGCCCTCTCTTCGTCAGACTCTCTATAGGAGGGAAAGTAACGCCGATAATTATATTGACCACGCCCCCCGTAGCGTTGGAAATCCTGATAATATGATCCGCCGCGTGTCATTGAAGAATCTGAAATAAGAAAAGATAAGCTTTAGAAATCTTTAAAGTATAAGAAGATAAGTGCATGAATGTGCTGGAAAATCCTAAGTGTTTTGTGATGTGCAAGCTACACGCATTAAGCTACAAACCACTCTTTGGTGCGGAGGTGATGATAGCTTGGGTATGAGGAGTTGATGTTTTTGTTGGTGTTTGTCGAAGAAGAGACGTCGCCTCAATTACAGGAGAGATAGTTTTAGATACGTCATCTCTAAAAAGCTCCTGCGAAGTCACTATTATGTCGCTCAACCCCTCATAAACATCGTCACCATCATGCTTGGTGGGACTTGTTTTCTCAATTCCTACATCAGCTAATCCCCCGAGAGGCCGTGAAGGTTCTTCTTCTTCCTCGATCGGGGCAAGCACCGTCTTACTAGATGACCCCATAATGTCGGTAGGAGTGGAACACTTCACCAATGAAGCTTCAATATTAGACTCTTTTGATGTGAGTTGTTCGACAGTAACCGGGGCGTCAGGAGTTTTCATCGGAGAATCGGGAACTTCTGTTGGAACTTCATGAGCATGCGTAGAACGAGAAGCGTGTAGAAGCCCGTATTGGTGTAAAAATTCATCCTTCAGCAGAAATTTTATGCTCCTTTCTTCCGCGGCCACGGCACTCAACCTCTCAAAAACTTGTTTATGAATCGGATCTCTAGAAGGGAGAGGAAGTGCTGAAAAGAGCAAAGAATGAAGTTAGCAACTGAAAGTTCGGATCTCGAGAAAAGTTTCAAAAACGAAAAAATGGAAACACTAGTCTTACTTCCTATTCTCCAGATGGCATAAAACCCTGGAGGACAGCGAGCAAAGAAAAACTGGTTCAAAAATCCATGAACACTTTCAGTGAGATCGGAAAGGAGCTTGCGGTTTCTAGCACTTCTCACAATAATGAGTGAAGGATGATCTTTACTCTTTGTAAACGAGCACAGATAACGAATTTCTTCAAAACTCGGTAGGCGATCAAGAGTTCTTCTAAACAAAACACACAACCCCATCAAGATGGCATAACCATTAGGATGAAGTTGAAATGGAGAGATTGTAAACCGGAGAAGAAGAGTTCGAAGGAAGTCATTAAAAGGAGGAATCGCCCCACTTAAGCACATGTGGCGGTTGACTGCAACGAAACCATAGGGAGGATTATCAGTAGTATCATTTGACCCAGGGAATAGGACATCATTTTCAGCAAAGCCAAATTGAGTGCGCAGCTGAATAAATGTTCTCAAAGATAGAATAGTCGAAGTTCTTTCCGGAGGATTCTCTATCGGAACTGTTGTCGGGAAAGTTTCTTCTTCTTGAGTTACCACTTCTTCTTCTCGATGGGAAGTCATTCTACATAAACAACTGGGTATTCAAACATGAAGGTGCACGTTTCCTAAAGTGTGTGAATTGTTGTGTAGAATCAATCAAGCGGTAAACAAATATAACTGGAATAAAAACTAGCAAACATTTGTTAGTTATGAAATTCAGGGATTATTGTTTTAAGCCTAAATATGCAAGTAAGATGTTGGTGCAGACAAATCAGTTCAAATTGTTGATACTTTGCATTAATATTTTACTTTAGTCGATTAATTCACAACATTTCATGCAATATATTCATGTCTCTTATCTTGTCTTGACTAATCTGTCATTTGATATGGGCAGTCAATGGCAGTATGTGCGCCTTGGTTTTCTTTGTTTGTCTGTTATTCTCAACAGGTTTACAGCTTAAAAGTGAAAATGATCTGTGAAGTAACACAATGACATTCAAACAAATTTAAGGTTGGGGCAGTTCAAATTTTAATCCCTGTTCAAAGTTTGACCACAATTCAAAGTTTATTCAACTTAGTCTGGTAGTCAAAGTCAAAATGCATAAAGTTGGTCTATGCTCCTAAATGTCAACACGTCTAAAGCCTAAGTACCAACTCGGCTACGTTTTAAAAGTCTTTTACGGGATAAGGCTAGATCGGTAGCGGGTCAGAATCCAAATAGTTTTCCTCTAGTTCGCATGGGGGAGATAATGAGGCAAGCTCCGAGTCGAAAGGCAGGAATTTCTCCAAGTATTAACTCGGTCACGATCTAAGCTTTAATGTTTAGGTCGGCAGGATTCTTTCAAGCATTATCTCAACCACGATTTAGGGTCGTGTAAAAGCTAGGTCGGTCGAAGGCTAAGCCACCTAAATCCACTAACTCGCCTTCGAGCCAACATCCCACAGCATTAAACCCGATAACCCAATAGCCATTCCTTCAACACCCGCTTCTACTCATGCTGTCAAACCACCCAATTGAACGATTCGGAATCGAGCTTGAGGTAGTAAACCGTATTCATCGCCTCAACGACCAATCTGAAGCCAAAACTTCACAACCTAAGTTTCATCAACTATGAATGCGATGGGATTCATAATGAAGCGTCGTGAAAGGAGGCGATTCGAGTTCGAACAACAAGATATGTGAATCGGTAGTAAGTTACAATCAAGAGGATTACTTACGCAAAGGATAGTGCAGAATATCGGAGATCGATTGAATTGAAATCGCCTTTAGGAATTTAAGAAAATTTTAATGGCGGAGTCAAGAGAGCAGGTAATGAGAAAGAAGAAGGGGATGTGATTTATACCTTGTAGTGAAAGGAACTGAAGCGGCAATTCATCAGCCTAACTTTTGGACCGTGCCCGGTCTAACAACGTGCCGACCCAGTGAAGGGACGAGATAAAAGATATCGAAGCATACAACCTAACCATTAGGCGTATACTTCGAGGGGCAAATGTTAACTCTGCCTCGTCTCATGGGCTACCGACCCAACTGAGTAAGATTTGTGCAGGTCTGCCGATCTAAAAGGCATACCGACCTAAAAGCTAACAGGGAAGACCGACCTAAAAGCTAACAGGGAAGACCGACCTAAAAGCTAACAGGGAAGACCGACCTAAAAGCTAACAGGGAAGACCGACCTAAAAGCTAACAGGTTAGAGGGGCATACCGACCTAATTGCTTAAGGTTTAAAAAGATGCCGATCTAACAGATCCAATAGGTTGCCGACCTAAAGGTTTGAATAGGTTGCCGGCCTAAGGCTTAAATAGGTTGCCGACTTAATGCCTTAAAAGGGGGTGCTGACCTAAGAAGCCTACCGACCTAATTTGAATACCGATCTAATTGCTCAGGACAGGAAAAAGTTCGTGACCTATACTTAAGTCGTGACCGACTTACGACCTATGTTAAGTCATTCACGACCCAGACAAATCCGATGTAGCAGCTTCAGGCACTACGCATTATCTCGGCCACGATCTAGGACTTCAACCTGAAACCGGAGACCATGCATAAGAAAGAGAGGAGGCGACCCACAACCTACCTCGTCTCGGCGCCAACTCATGACCTAGCCTAATCCGGAGCAGACCTACGACCTAACTTTAGACCGGACTAAAGTTGCGACCTAACTCCGAGCAAAGCCTATAAATACACGGCCATCACCAACCTTTAGAGGGACTTTTTTTCGATCAATTTCAAGGGCCATTACTCTGCCGAATTCTAGACTACTTCAACACTTAAAGCTTTTGAGATTCAAAGAACGTCTAAAAGAACTTCATAAAGAAATCATCTACATCCACCATGGATTTGAAGATTTTTGTCAACATCGAAGTTTGAGCTACTTGTTCTAAGTCTTTTGTAATTCAAAGTGTATTGTACTTGAGAAGATTTGTATCAACTTGTAACGTGATCATCAATAAAAGTGCTTAAAGTGGACGTAGGCTATACCCATAAGCCAAACCACTATAAAATTGCTGTTGTTTACTGCTTTTCCGTTATTACCTGCTTATAATTCTTTCCCGATCTATCGGGTGGTGCTTGCACAACTACACTTCACACACCGGGGTGTTAGCGTTCAAATTTAAGCGTTAACACTTACATAAAAATGAATAAATAAATTTTAATTAAATTTATTTTAAATGAAGAAAATAGCAGAAAAATGGAAACTAACCTTTAAAAATAGAAAATAAATTCAATGAGCTTTGGAAAAATTCAAACATCACTTCAAAAATATTTAAAAGGTAAAAATATATGTAACATAACATATAATACAATTTAGAATAAGATAAGACAAATAAAAAAAATTATTTATATAATTTAAAATAAACAATATTGTTAAATAAAACAATTTACACCCAATTTTGTAAAAAGCATAACTTTCACAATATTATTCGGATTTCAACGAAACGAAAAGCATTGTTCTTGAAATTTTATTTACTTTCATAACAAAAGATAAATTAAAAATTTTCAAAAATTTAAATTTAAATTTAAAAGTCAAGGTTTGACCAAATTGACCAAAAATTCACATCTTTTGGAAATATTCAATTTATGCATGTTTGAAATTCTAATCCACATTAAAATCAACATTTATATTTTAAATAACAAAATATATTCATTTTAAAAAATAAAATAAAGTTTTTAAATTAGGAATTTAAATTAAAATAATTAAAATATACAATTACAATAATCAGAAAATACAGGGTTGTTACAATTCCCCTGTCCCCTACCTCGTTGTAACATCCCGCCTTTTCGCATGCTTTAAATCAACCCACGTGCCAATTCAAACCATACGGAAGGGCTGATTATTATGGGGTAAATAAGAAAAAGAAGGGAAAGCAAAAAAAACAAAATAGAATCTCACAGCGGAAGGATAAAATATAATAATAAATATACAGTTCATAAACTGTTTATAAAACATTTGATTCTTCTTTATACAATAAATATCAGAGTTCACATACCAATAATATCAATGTAGTGGAATACAGTGTAGTGGAACCATATAATATATAGTAATAATAATAATAATGAATTCTTCGTCTTCTTCTTCCAGAAATAAAGTCTTCAAATCCTGAAACGCTCGGACTGACCCGAGCGAACTGAAAAGACAAAACACTCGAGTCAGAACTAAAAGATCTTATGTAAGTTAAATCAACAGGAATAAATATGAGTGCAGTAACTCAAGAGATGCTCGGGATTTGCATCTCCTAAGGATCCGTTAAACAATTTACTATGCAGTATATTTCGCTATTATAATAGTGTGTAATTGTAAAATAAACTTACTTTCAAATAGCATTAAGGCTTTACATTTTCCACCTTAACACATAAAATGCCAATAGTCTATACAGTACCGTAATACCTCCTGATCGGGAGGCTACCAGAGGATACTCCATAGGTACGACACAAATAGAAACTCGTACAAGGTGCGATAGGGTAGGTGATACGGAACAACTAGGCAATGCCAGGGTAGATATTCCAATTGCTATCCGGGCTGGTGGAAACGCGCAGCGCGCAGCTCCCGCCCACCTCGAACAAACTCCCCTAAAATCAAAAGTAGAAGTGGCCACCGAATCAATCCAAAGTCAAAGTATAGTATCGAAGAGTAGTGTTCGATCAGAGAAATGACCTCATTGGCTCGAGAATCGCTCCTGTTTTAGCCACCTTATGCCAACTCACGGGAGTCGGTCCACGTATTTACCTTAAAGGAAATGCCGCCGCCATCCTACTTCATTCTGGAATCTCCACTGCGTACACGATTGTTAAAGTGGTTTTCGGATTTGGCAGAGAGTATGACAACTTCTGATCCCGGTCTCTTCAACAAACCAATCGTTATTATAACACCGCGGTCTTTTCAAAATAGTTTATACTTTTAAAACCAGAATATAATATCCATTCCAAAACCATATAAATATGATATCATTTCCTTTTAAAACCTAAATCAATATGATATCGTTTTATTTCAAAAAAATATTTCTTTTCCAAAATCATGCTACTTTAAAATTTATAATATCTGGAAATCAACATTTGAATTATAACTTTCAAAATATAACACTTTGAAATTCATAGCTTCAAAGCCATAACTTCTAAAACTTAAAGGGTTTGGATATTCAACGGTATATAAAATAAAATGATTTTAACTTTAAAATTACTTTGTAAAGTAAAATAATTTCCATGACTTTACAGATATTATTTTCTTTAAATGAAGTCTCAACCATAAATTAAATTTCACCTTCAGTTTCCAAAACCACTTCAATTTCAATATATATATCCATTTTGAGTATTAATAATTTCAAAACTATGGTTGGAATCTATTCTTTCAACAAATTCGTTGTTCTATTATTTAGTCTTGAATATTTGCATGATAAATCCATAATCATTTATATAAACTCAAATTTCCTATAACTAAATATTTCCTTCAATTTATTTATACTAGAAATATTCATTTAATTTATTCTTGAAATAAAATTTCAGTTATAAATATCATACCTTTAGAATTTTCAAGCTTAATAAGGTTCTACTTTAACTTATAGAGTTTAATTCTTAAATACGCTTAATTTCTATTTGATTTCTAATTTACCATCCAATCTAAACTTATTTAAATCATTTAAACTCTATATCCTAAGCCTGTACTTAATCATATAATATAAATTATCAACTCCATTTCAACTTATTCATTTTTATTTAACAGATTATTCATAGCTTAAATACAAAATATAACTATATATGTATAATTATAAAATAATATTTATATAATATCAAAAATTAATATTTATTTAACCGTATCCTATCCAAACCATAAAATCATTTCAAAAATAATTTTATATATATAACGCGGTGCCTATATACAATTTTCTATCCTATGGTCAAGTGATACGGATATTTATCATTTCAATCCGCAATTTAAAAATAAAAATTGCGGTTGTATATCATTTAAAACCGCAATCCCGAATGAAATGAAAATTCAAAATAACTTGCGGTTATACAATATAAAATATAGCATTCATTCATCCAAATATCAATCATCGACCATTTAAACAAACATCAATATAGAGCATATAAAATATAACAGATAATAAATAACAGGTATTAACTAACAGTTTATATTCGATAATAAATTTAATAACTGTTTAACTAGCAGTTTATATGCAAATAAATAAATTTTAACTGTCAATTTATATGCAATAATAAAATTAATTAACAGTTAAATTAAATAAATACGATTTAACTGAGATGATGAATAAAACATGCCAAACAGCCATAAATAAATTTCTACTCATATCATAAATCAATTTAACAAACATAAGAAATTTTAGAAATTGTGAGTAGGTTAAAACACTCACCTTTTGAATTTAAATTGAATTTAAATTCAATTTAAACTCAAAAATTTGACAGTCTCCGAATCCGTCCAAACGAACGTCATCAAGTCCGGAATCCAAATACGAACCTAGCGGAGAAAACCGCGTGTGAAATGGATCACATACGTAAAAGTTATTTGATTTAAATCGTTTGGAATAAATTTTAATTAAAAGAAAAACTCACCCCAAAATCATTGCCACGTCAGCCCTCATATTCTCACTCCCACACGTTCTTCGTTACATTACTCGCCGAAACCCTACTGCAACACACGAAACCGCCATCTTTCGCGCAAATTTCACCGACGCCACGATGCTTCCGGTCATGATCAGAGAGTGTCACTACGTTGGCGTCGCTGAGCAGCTCCACCATGACAAACGCGGCTCCCTCCAGCGCCTACTGGAGCACACGGCCGTGGCGCCATCTTTGCCAATTTCTGGCGATTCCAAAAATCATCGCGACGAACTAACCTCATAGATCGAAACTACTCATCACCCTCTACGCATCCATGCTTCCCGATCGACCTAAGGACGTAGATCCACCGTTGAATCACAAAGACAAAACGAACGGCCGAGACAAACGGGCCAATTTCCGATCAGACCGAAACCCGAATCGAAAAAAGAATTGCACCATTGAATTTCGCTCATCGAGAGCATTAACATATATTTTTTGGAATTTTTCTAAAGACTTTAAATTTTAAGCTTTGGATTTGATTTGAATTGTATTTGGATCTATTGTTTGGTTTGCAGCCATTGGGAAGAGGAGGGGCTGAGGAAATGAACGCCCAAACAAATGAGAATAGATAGAGGCTAGGGTTTATAACTGGGTTTATATAGGTAGGTTAGAAATAGAGTAGATGGATCCGATAAACAAACGTGCTGAACGATAATTGGCCCAAAAAGCCCGTTCTGACCCTGGAACGAAATTGGTTAAACCCATATATCAAAATAGGCATTTAAAAATATTCTAAACGTGATGGAAAAAGTTTCACGTCCAAATTCCATCGCATGAAGAAGTTATGTTGAAAACAATATTTTCAAATTGATTTCAAATTGATTTCAATTAAATCGATTTCAAGGCGATTCGCGTTCGTACGATCAAACGACAAGTCCGATCGCTACGAAACTTGAAATCCTACAATAATTCACTGTTACGGATCCGATGAAACTGGTTCCATCGAAATCTGAGTCCGTGACCAAAACGGATATTTTTACATTATTTAAATAAATTAAAATTTAGTCAAATTAATCAAATTTACCAATTCAACTCTAAATTATTTACAAATTTTATCAGTTTGGATTACTTGGTAAATCTAGAATCCTTTAATAAATCTCTACAATCATTTATCGTTAAAATTCCAGATTTACAACCTTAAGTTTTAAATTTTCAATTTATCCAGTAATTAAACTTAATTGCCCATGAAATTCATTTATTTGGTTTTTAAATTCTTTTATTCACTCCATTATCACCAAGTAGATAAATTAGCATTGGTTAAGGGTCTAATATATTATTATTCTAAATTTTCAACTTAAACTCCATTAACGTAATATTTAACATTTTATTCCCATTTAATTGAAATAACCCAATTTCCAAAATTTTACATCAAATAAATAAGCAACTCTTTATATTTCTAAATTAATTACATTAGTCTAACAAATTGAAAGTTAATTGAAAGTTGCTAAATTTATCAATTTCAGAAATTTCCTTAATTCCATTCAAATTCAGAAATTATCTATTTAATTAAATTAACGAATTTTTATTTTCAATTAGATGAATTAAATATTGGATTCACACTATTGCATTCATATTTTCCGTTTCACTTTTATCCGTATTAACTATTTCATTTCCACTTATTGTGTAATAACTAACATAATTCAACATATAACGCCAATTTATTTCCTTGCATTAATATACCCCTATTTACATTAATTAGAATAAATATTATATTCCTAAATGCACTTCTATCAATTTAAATGCATAAATTAAGGTTTTAAAATACTTCACGCTCTATAAAAATTTTACAACATTAAATTTACGTTCAATTAATTACTTTACATACTTTACGTATTAATTTCTCAATTAACATAATTTGAACCTTTTCCCAATCTATTAATTAATCCTTAAAGTAAATTTACGCTTCTGAAAATTTGCATTCACACTTCCGTTACTATATTATTAATTATTAAAGTAACGCTAATAATCAATAACGATATTGTAATTTCTCACATTTACTGCAATAATTTAGTGAATTAATTGAAATTGATTACAAATTAACTTAACAACAAAATAAAATAAGTAACGTACAATAAATTTTGTCCTTAACTCTTAATTACACTTTTAGAGGTTCATTATTTACACCCCAAATATTGTAATTACTTACATACACTGGTTTTACTCAATTAACATTTGTTACAACTATTCAAAAATTTATTCAATATTTATTAGTTCTCTTATATTCAATGTACAACCAAGTGTAACCTTTAACTTGAATTGGTTGGATTTCCTTTCCAGTTATTAATAATTAACTTATACTAACATATTCCTTAATTTATTCCAATTACCGTTACAATGTTTTTATTACATAATCAATTTAATACTTTCCTTTCTCGTATTAAAATATACACCTGTATAATCCTTTCGACTATTCATTCATTAGAATTCTATTTAAATTTCAATCTCTTGTAATAACTCATTTATTATACTTTTGCATATCAATAAACAAGGTTCCAAATGAATATGGTTTATTAAATTCAATTTTTTTATAATTAAGTCTATTACAACCAATGTAATATTTCATAGGTTAATTATTAACATTTACTTCGTTACCAATTATAACAATTATATTTCTTATAATTCAATTCCAAAATCTTATAAATATAACTAATTTAATTAACGAAATTTACGGGTCGTTACAATCTCCCCCACTCAAAACTTTTCGTCCCCGAAAAGGAAAAGAAGGGTAAAGAAGAAATGAGAGATCATATATCTTTCTTAAATATTAAAATTATAAACAAATAAGTTTACAAAATAAAATAATTTAAAATAAAATATACCAATTTATACCCATTTAAATCTTTTAAACATAAATTATTAAAGTTAGTAAAATATTTTCAAAATTTTTTAAGTCCAAAATTTACGAAAAATTTCGGCAGAGTCTCCTTTGTACGGAGAGGCTCGGTAGAAAATACAATATCAAATATAACAAAATATCACATATAATATCCAAAATATTATATCCCAACACGGGAAAATATATAAAATAGCGCTATAACCGTAATCCAAAACGTACCTATTTGTCGGGCAATTTACTCTTAATTTATGGAACCAAAAGCAGTAGCAATTGCTTCCATAACCTGCATTTCACTTATAAAATCCAAAGGGTTAACAGTGTATGTAAAGTGAAATATTTAAGTAGTTTCAATCACTAACAGCAAATCAATACAACAACCATCAATTTCAACAAACAGCATACACAACAAATACAAAACAACCATTCAGTCAAACAAACAAAGAGTTGTTCGGGTTCAAAACTTTTAAATTGTATGGAATGAAGAATAAACTACTAGCGCATCATTTACTCAACAGTCTTAGATAAAACTAAATAGATTATTTCTTCACCCAAATCCAATTTTAAATTATCCTTGCCCAACAACCATCAACTAAACAACAACAATCTAAACAACAATCAACTTAACTTATTATTAATTTTATTTCATACCTTTGTTGTTTGATTTTCTTTTTACTTATACAGTGATTTATCTTTTTAATTTTCATTTACTCATTAAAGGTTTGTTTCCTTTTTTTTCTTCTCACTTATTTCTCACAATTATTCACTTTATTTCTACCAAAAATTTCCACTTATTAATATCATGAATTTTCCTATTATTATTTGACATTCATTTATTCACTGCTTAACTTTATTTATTTACAGTATTCCACTTCTGTTTATTAAAATAATTGACTTTAACATTTACTTAAGTTTATTAAAGAATTTCATTAATTTCTTTCATTACCTCAAGTTTATTTCTTGTATAATATCTATTACATCCTCTTATTAATATTTCAACTTTAAATATTTGGTAAGTTATATATATATATGCTTTTAAAGAATGTAATTGAAAGTTATACAAGTTTCCCCATTTCTTTTAATTAACTCATTGTTCAATAATTTTTTTTTACCTTTTCCTTATAAGTTATAATTTCAACTTCCTTTTTATTTCCTTTATAACTTATCCTTAAATCTCTTACCTAAATTAGGGTTTTCAATTATTAATTACTTACCTTTCATTTCACTACAGTAATTGAAACAATTAATTAATGGAAATTTAAGAATTTAATACCGGGTTAAATTTCAAACTATTTTAAAATAATAGATAAATATATTCTTCCAACTTATATATCTCTAATTATATTTAAACAATTCAAAATTTATATATTTTTCAAAAATGAATATGCAGTAAAACTACTACAGTGGCCTTCCACCTTCGAAACTCGAAAATGAAAGTCGATGATGCGGCCGCCATCACCGAAATTATTTTCCAGCGACAGAAAGGAAAGTCATAACTTATTTTCTCCAAAATCCTCTTTAAAACAATTCTTCCGAATTATATTAAATATTTATATCAGAAAATACATATAAACAATATTATTATATTCCAAAATTTATTCGAAAGAAATTTCAAAACCCCCGGAACTTAAGTTCTTAATTTCCAAATTTCATTTATTTTATTTTTTAATCTTATTTCTATTATTATTTATACACTTTATTATCTAACAACCAATATATTGCAGCCAAATATAGATATCGTTTGAAATTTTTTATTTTATATATAGAAACTATTATAGGCAAAATTATTTTATTCACCTATATAAACAATATTATGTCGGTCTGTCCTATTAAGTGTTTAGAAATCCATATTGATGTCATAGCGCCCCATGCATCAACCAGAATTTATAAATACAAAACGGAACTGATTAACACAATATTAAAACCCTTTTATAACACTAACAAATATGCTCTCTCATATATATACACTCAGCGACTCTCATAGGGTATTACTACCCAATTAGTAAAGAGTCAAACCCTACAAAGCTAAGGTTTATCGCTAAACCAAAGCTCTGATACCAACTGTAACATCCCCCCTTTTCGCACGCTATAAATCGACCCACGTGCCAATTCAAACCATACGGAAGGGCGGATTGTTATGCGGTAAATAAGAAAAAGCAGGGAAAGAAAAAAAACAAAATAGAACCTCACGGCGGAAGGTTAAAATATAATAATAAACATACAGTTCATAAACTGTTTACAAAACATTTGATTCTTCTTTATACTATAAATATCATAGTTCACATACCAATAACATCAATGCAACGGAATACAGTCTAGTGGAACCATAAAATATATAATAATAATAATAATAATAATAATAATAATGAATTCTTCGTCTTCTTCTTCCAGAAATAAAGTCTTCAAATCCTGAAACTGTCGGACTGACCCGATCGAATTGAAAAGACAAAACACTCGAGTCAGAACTAAAAGATTTTATGTAAGTTAAATCGACAGGAATTAATATGAGTGCAGTAACTCAAGAGATGCTCGGGATTTGCATCTCCTAAGGATCCGTTAATATATTTACTATGTAGTACATTTTGCTATTATAATAGTGTCTAATTGTAAAATAAACTTACTTTAAAATAGCGTTAAGGCATTACATTTTCTATCTTAACACATAAAATGCCAATAGTCTATACAGTACTGTAATACCTCTTGATCGGTAGGCTACCAGAGGATACTCCATAGGTACGACACAAATAGAAACTCGTACAAGGCGCGATAGGGTAGGTAAACAAGGCACAACTAGGCAATGCCAGGGTAGATATACCAATTGCTATCCGGGCTGGAGGAAACGCGCAGTGCGCAGCTACCGCCCACCTCGAACAAACTCCCCTAAAATCAAGAGTAAAAGTGGCCACCGAATCAATCCAAAGTCAAAGTATAGTATCGAAGAGGAGTGTCCAATCAGAGGAATGGCCTCATTGGCCCGAGAATCGCTTCTGTTTTAGCCACCTTATGCCAACTCACAGGAGTCGGGTCCACGTATTTACCTCAAAGGAAACGCCGCTGCCATCCTACTTCATTCTGGAATCTCCACCGCGTACACGGTTGTTAAAGTGGTTTTCGGAGTTGGCAGATAGTATGACAACTTCCGATCCCGGTCTCTTCAACAACCAATCGTTATTATAACACCGCGGTCTTTTCAAAATAGTTTATACTTTTGAAACTAGGATATAATATCCATTCCAAAACCATATAAATATAATATCATTTCTTTTTAAAACCTAAATCAATATGATAACGTTTTATTACAAAAAAATATTTCTTTTCCAAAATCATACTGCTTTAAAATTTATAATATCTGGAAACCAACATTTGAATTATAACTTTCAAAATATAATACTTTGAAATTCATAGCTTTAAAGCCATAACTTCTAAAACTTAAAGGGTTTGGATATTCAACGGTATATAAAATAAAATGGTTTTAACTTTAAAATTACTTTGTAAAGTAAATAATTTCCATGACTTTACAGACATTATTTTCTTTAAATGAAGTCTCAACCATAAATTAAATTTCACCTTCAGTTTCCGAAACCACTTCAATTTCAATATATATATCCATTTTGAGTATTAATAATTTCAAAACTAAGGTTGGAATCTATTCTTTCAACAAATTCAATGTTCTATTATTTAGTGTTGAATATTTGCATGATAGATCCATAATCATTTATATAAACTCAAATTTCCTATAACTAAATATTTCCTTCAATTTATTTATACTAGAAATATTCATTTAATTTATTCTTGAACTAAAATTTCAGTTATAAATATCATACGTTTAGAATTTTCAAGCTTAATAAGGTTCTACATTAACTTATAGAGTTTAATTCTTAAATACGCTTAATTCCAATTTGATTTCTAGTTTACCATCCAATCTAAACTTTTTTAAATCATTTAAACTCTATATCCTAAGCTTGTACTTAATCATATAATATAAATTATCAACTCCATTTCAACTTATTCATTTTTATTTAACAGATTATTCATAGCTTAAATTCAAAATTTAACTATATATGTATAATTATAAAATAATATTTATATAATATCCAAATTTAATATTTATTACATCGTATCCTATCCAAACCATAAAATCATTTCAAAAGTAATTTTTATATATATCGCGGTGCATGTATACAATTTTCTATCCTATGGTCAAGTGATATGGATATTTATCATTTCATTAAAAATAAAAATTACGGTTGTATATCATTTCAAACCGCAATCCCGAATGAAATGAAAATGCATTATAACTTGCAGTTTATACAATATAAAATATAGCATCCATTCATCCAAATATCAATCATCAACCATATAAACAAACATCAATATAGAGCATATAAAATATAACAGTTAATAAATAACAGGTATTAACTTACAGTTTATATTCGATAATAAATTTAATAACTGTTTAACTAGCAGTTTATATGCAAATAAATAAATTTTAACTGTCAATTTATATGCAATAATAAAATTAATTAACAGTTAAATTAAATAAATACGATTTAACTGAGATGATGAATAAAACATGCCAAACAGCCATAAATAAATTTCTACTCATATCATAAATCAATTTAACAAACATAAGAAATCTTAGAAATTGTGAGTGGGTTAAAACACTCACCTTTTGAATATAAATTAAATTTAAATTCAATTTAAACTCAAAAATTTGACAGTCTCTGAATCTGTCCAAACCAGCTTCATCAAGTCCGGAATCCCAATACGAACCTAGCGGAGAAAACCGCGTGTGAAACGGATCGCATACGTAAAAGTTATTTGATTTAAATTGTTCGGAATAAATTTTAATTAAAAGAAAAACTCACCCAAAAATCATTGCCACATCAGCCCTCATATTTCCCTCCCACACGTTCTTCGTTACAGTACTCGCCGAAACCCTACTGCAACGCACGAAACCGCCATCATTCGCGCAAATTCCACCGACGCCACGATGCTTTCGGTCACGATCAGTGATTGCCACTGCGTTGGCCTCGCCGAGCCGCTCCACCATGACAAACGCGGCTCCCTCCGGCGCCTCCAGGAGCACACGGCCTTCGCGCCATCTTTGCCAACTTCTGGCGATTCCAAAAAACATCACGATGAACTAACCACATAGATCGAACCTACTCGTCACCATCTACGCATCCATGCTTCCCAATCGACCTAAGGACGTAGATCCACCGTTGAATCACAAAGACAAAACGAACGACCGAGACAAACGAGCCAATTTCTGATCAAACCGAAACCCGAATCGAAAAACGAATTGTACCATTGAATTTCGCTCGTCGAGAGCATTAACATATATTATTTTGTAATTTTCTAAGGACTTTAAATTTTAGGCTTTGGATTTGATTTGAATTGTATTTGGATCTAGTGTTTGGTTTGCAGCCATTGGAAAGAGGATGGGCTGAGGAAATGAACGTCCAAACAAATGAGAATAGATGGAGGTTAGGGTTTATAACTGGGTTTATATAGGTAGGTTAGAAATAGAGTAGACGGATCCGATAAACAAACGTACTGAACGATAATTGGCCCAAAAAGCCCGTTCTGACCCCGGAACGAAATTGGTTAAACCCATATATCAAAATAGGTTTTAAAAATATTCTGAACGCGATGGAAAAAGTTTCATGTCCAAATTCCATCGCATGAAGAAGTTATACTGAAAACAATATTTTCGAATCGATTTCAAATTGATTTCAATTAAATCGATTTCAAGGCGTTTCGCGTTCGTACGATCAAACGACAAGTACGATCGCTACGAAACTTGAAATCCTACAATAATTCACTGTTACGGATCTGATGAAACTGGTTCCGTCGAAATCCAAGTCCGTGACCAAAATGGCTATTTTTATATTAATTAAATAATTAACATTTAGTAAAATTAATCAAATTTACCAATTCAACTCTAAATTATTTACAAATTTTATCAGTTTGGATTACTTGGTAAATCTAGAATTCTTTAATAAATCTCTACATTCATTTATCGTTAAAAATTCCAAATTTACAACATTAGGTTTTAAATTTTCAATTTATCCAGTAAATAAACTTAATTGCCCATGAAATTCATTTATTTGGTTTTTAAATTCTTTTATTCACTCCATTATCACCAAGTAGATAAATTAGCATTGGTTAAGGGTCTAATATATTGTTATTCTAAATTTTCAACTTAAACTCCATTAACGTGATATTTAACATTTTATTCCCATTTAATTGAAATAACCCAATTTCCAAAATTTTACTTCAAATAAATAAGCAACTCTTTATATATCTAAATCAATTACAATAGTTTAACAAATTGAAAGTTAATTGAAAGTTTTATCGATTTCAGAAATTTCCTTAATTCCATTAAAATTCAGAAATTATCTATTTAATTAAATTAACGAATCTTTATTTTCAATTAGATGAATTAAATATTGGATTCACACTATTGCATTCATATTTTCCGTTTCACTTTTATCCGTATTAACTATTTCATTTCCACTTATTGTGTAATAACTAACATAATTCAACATATAACGCCAATTTATTTCCTTGCATTAATATACCCCTATTTACATTAATTAGAATAAATATTATATTCCTAAATGCACTTCTATCAATTTAAATGCATAAATTAAGGTTTTAAAATACTTCACGTTCTATAAAAAATTTACAACATTAAATTTACATTCAATTAATTACTTTACATACTTTACGTATTAATTTGTCAATTAACAAAATTTCAACCTTTTTCCCAATCTATTAATTACTCCTTAAAGTAAATTTATGCTTCTGAAAATTTGCATTCACACTTCCGTTACTATATTATTAATTATTAAAGTAATGCTTATAATCAATAACGACATTGTAATTTCCCACGTTTACTGCAATAATTTAGTGAATTAATTGAAATTGATTACAAATTAACTTAACAACCTAATAAAATAAGTAACGTACAATAAATATTGTCCTTAACTCTTAATTACACTTTTAGAGGTTCATTATTTACACCCCAAATATCGCAATTACTTACATACACTGGTTTTACTCAATTAACAATTATTACAACTATTCCAATATTTATTCAATATTTATTAGTTCTCTTATATTCAAATTACAACCAAGTGTAACCTTTAACTTGAATTGGTTGGATTTCCTTTCCATTTATTAATAATTAACTTATACTAACATATTCCTTAATTTATTCCAATTACCGTTACAATGTTTTTATTACATAATAAATTAAATACTTTCCTTTCTCGTATTAAATTATACACCTGTATAATCCATTCCACTATTCATTCATTAGAATTCTATTTAAATTTCAATCTCTTGTAATAACTCGTTTATTATACTTTTGCATATCAATAAACAAGGTTCCAAATGAATAGGGTTTATTAAATTCATTTTTTTATAATTAAGCCTATTACAACCAATGTAATATTTCATAGGTTAATTATTAACATTTACTTCGTTACCAATTATAACAATTATAGTTCTTATAATTTAATTCCAAAATCTTATAAATATAACAAATTTAATTAACGAAATTTACGGGTCGTTACACTCGTTCTCTTCTTGCACTCATACTTACTATCGGTGGATAGTAAGAGAATTTACTGAGGCATACAAATGGATATCTTAGGGATATACTCATTCTATGGTATATTTCACCCTATCTCTAATGAGCTACTTAATGTGTTATACTCCTGAGCTAAAGTTTTTAACCCTCAACTCTAATACCAAATGTGACGATACGAATATTTCGCGTTCGAAAATCGACATCCATACTTCACATCGTACTCGAATGTTGAAGATTCGATCGTTCAAATCCGGTTTGCCGGAGCTTATAACACCATTAAGTACAACAACATAGCGGAAGAAAAATGAATACCAATATATATAACATTGATACAATATCCAGATACAATATCTGATACAACTGAATGATACAACAGATGATACAATGATATCGATATACATCAGAGATATGATACAAGAAATAGCAGCGGAAAGAAAATAGATAACACCAGCAGCGGATAATCTCCATCTCCAAGGCACCAATCCAGAAATAGCTCGAACGATGCACAATGATAAGCAAGTACAGTCCATATCCAAAGACTGAACTAGCTCCAGATAATCTACTAAACCCGACTATCTGAAAATCCCAAATCTAGACTGCCCGTGTGGAAAATTGTGGACACCCAGAGTTTAAGAAGGGAACAATAAACACCGAGTCAGTCATGGGACTGGTGTGAGCACCAAAAACAGTTTATCTTTAAATAAAACAAGATTTATAAAAGAAAATTCGATATGCTTTTAGAAAATGAAACTACCATAAGACCTACCGCCACACACACCACGCAATCGCAGAATTGGAGGAGATTTCTTCTTATGATAGTCAAACATCCTTGATACGCGAATTTCTTTGATATTATTACTATAAGTGCAAAGTGCAGAAAACATTTAGAAAGTATAATATTAATCTTAGCCAACATACGACCATTATCGTATGCCTACTATAGCTACCATGTTCAATAGCAGCTTGCCGCCACATTCCATGGCAGGTTATACAACTAAAACCGTATAGGGCGTGCATTGTTTCGTTTGGATTTCCACCAAATGGTCAGGCGAAGGAACTTCCTACTGCCTCATGGGATCGCTTCTGGCTGGACGTCCCGAGAACCTAACCGGATCTCTGCCAACACAAGGTCGTGTTACCTCTGTAACTAGGTGACTACTTCTCGAGCATGCCATCCCCCGGTCCTTTGGGACCTTTATCCAAGGCGCCTCTAAGCAACAACCACACAGTAAATAAGATTGGAGCAACCTAATAGGTTAAATACCAGGGCTCCATACCTGATACCAACCTTTACCAGAAGGGAATGACACACCCTAATGGGCGCGACCCTCATAACCTTGCCGCATCTTTCCTGTTTCGACCAATTCCGGTGAGTGAGGTCTTGATGCAGTCTCGTCCGCAAAGCTACGCTTTATACAAAGCCATGCTTTGATCACAAATGATCAAAAATGATCATCAACACACAGCAGCACTTAGCATACCACACTACCAAATTGGGAGTATATCACTGATAACTATCAACTACATAACCTCTGAGCTCGTACGTCTCAGAGAAGGGTGTTAAGTTAAGAGAATAAATTCTCCGACACCAGCAGATATGTATTTGAAAGAAATCTGCTTTATATCTCAAAGTGTAGTGTCAGACATACAACCATACAAGTATGTTCCGTGTTCGAACAGAACCGAAGGCACTTCCGAAGAAGCCCTTGCAAAGCTGGGTATTCACAATCCCGATCGGACTTCCCATCACTTAGGGAATCTCTATACCAGAGCAACTCAGTGCAGAGACAATCGATAGGTTATCCTATCGTTCTCGCAAATACCCGGTCTTCACCACCAGTCTTCAAATGCAATCCATATCGACGTATCATTATTCGGAATGGGTTATATGACACAAAGGTCCTCTCTCGGCTAAACCGAATAATGAGCGTAATATTTTAAAAACATATGGATATTGGATTTCAATTAAGTCAAAACTTATTACCCAAAACCTTTCTTTCAAATGGTTAAACAAATTACCATTTCAAATCTTTAAACAAAAAGATTTATTTCACAAAGTTCACTTAGTTTCACAAAGATCCATTTACAGATTTCCAAAACAATTTCCATTTCAATTGGATTAACTCGTTCAATCCTTAAATTAAAGATTTAACTAATAGCTTTCAAACCCGTTTTCAAAAATTTGTTCATAGGTTGAAAAATCATTTTCATTTCAAATTGAAATTCTTTTTAACACAAATTGAAAGTTCATTACTTATGTGAAAGCTTTTATTATTTGAAAACAAATAGTTTTCGTTTCAGAAAAATCCAATTATGTTTACACAAGTTAAAGCCCTTGAATTATATTCACATTCCCAAATCAATACCTTTAAAATAGTTTAACCCATACGTAACTGGTATAACATCTTTAATCCCTAGTTTCTAATCATAGAATTCAATTTCAAACTTGAATTCAAATTTAAATCAAATTATTCAAATTTAAATCAAATTATTCAAATTTCAACTTAATCAAGTTATTCAAAAATAAATTTTATCTTTGAAATTCCATTTCAAAAGCTTTCCACATTAAACCCAATTCTATTTCTAAAACCATTTGGATTCGAATATTCGACTTTTAAAATTATTTCAAAATCTGTGACTTGATCGATTTCCTTGTGAAATCCATATTTGTGTGTGTATAAATGTGGTCCAGAGGTTTAACACAATAGTGCAACATCATTCAATCATCACAGATCAAAACACTGAAATATAGTTGATAAGCGATATAAACTATAACACTTATTGTTCATTCACAGATTCACAGATAATATACAAATGTAAATAAATGAATAATTTATACACAGCTCAATCCACAGAATAAAATATCACAGATCAGATAGGACAATCAATTCAAGGCATCTCATACAATACAATCATTCATAAGTAAGGTCAAGCATTCAATAATCATTTATAAGCAGGATTGATTAATTGTTTAATCCTAATTAATTCAATTTATCACAAATTAAATTTATTTACTTATGAACTAATTATCCAATTCTGATTTATTAATTACAAATCATTTGATATAAATTAATTAATCAAACACTTTAATTAATTAAATTATTCTTAATTAATCATATTGATTAAATTAATCTTTAAACCAATTACATAACCAATTAATCTCTTAATTAATTATCTTAAGAAATTAAACTTTTAATCACTTACCATTAAGCAATCATCGCATATAATAAATCATTAATTACCAGTTAATCTTTATCATTAAATAAATCAAAATATCCACATTTAATTACAATTAGTAATTAACCCCTTAATTGCTTTCATTAAGTAATTAACAATTTACAATTGATTATCTTTATTAATTAATCTAATTTATTATTAAAATTAAACCACCTTAACAAATACTTAAAAATCCTTAGTTAATTATCTTTATTAACTAATAACATTTCTTAATCACTTTTAATTAATGTCTAATTATAAGTTAATCTAAATTATTAATTAACTATTAATCATTCATTAATTAACTTAAGTAGTTAATTACCATTTATTAATCACTTAATCAATAATCCATCTAAACTCTAAATACCATTATAAAGTAATCAGTCTTAATTACTTTCCAAAATAAGTAATCAATATTAATTAGTCGTCTTAATTAACATTTTATAAGTTCTTCTTGAAAACTTTGAAAATCAAATTATTATTAATGTAAACTTAAATGTTAATAAACTTTATACTTAACTTAATATTTATATTAACTAAGTGTTAAAAACATGGTTAAGCATTAACTAAAGTAATAAAAACCTGTATTAAGTTTTTAACTAAAAACTATTAAACACTTAATAAGTTTGCAGTATTTAAACTTGATGGAAATTCTTACACTTAGCTTTACTTTTAAAAAAAAACACCACTGCAGTTGAAGGAAGCCCGAGACCTCCCATGTACGCAACATCATCTTCTCCTTCCCTTTTTTTCTTCATTTATTTGTTCCAGTAAGTTTAAGTTTTAACTAGATAAATATAGCATCAGGTATCTTGCATTCAAACTCGACAAAAAACCCGAAGCATTTCTCCCCACTACTGTCTCGAGTAAGAACACGAGACGACCCAATCTCATGGCCGCTGACATTGTACGCCACTCTGCACGTGCACGGTTGTTCGACGACGTACTGGTGACCCAAGTCACCACTGGCAAGCCACATAATAGCCTCGCGTATGAAATCAAACCGCAATTCAACGCGATATTTACGAAATCAAAATATGCGTGTTCATATGAACTGCAACTCGAACACGACAGAGGAAAAACGCCACGACCCCATAACCTCGACCATCAGCGACGACGCGGCTCCAGCCATACCTCGCCGTTACCCTCCTCAACCATCACCCAAAACCGCGTGCAGCTCGGTCGACCCGAGATGACGAAATCAGCAAGTACACAGACCACAAATATTCGAACCCAAAACCCTATATACGACTCGACCAAACAAATCTTGCATTAGAATTTTTTTTGAACAATTTTCCTGTATTAATAAATCGCCACGCCAGCCTCTCAACAAATTTCAACCATTAAAATTTGTTGAATTAACAGAAAATGATGAAAATTCAATTTGGGTTCATATAGGAACCGCACCATGTATACACACCTAAAATTCATCATTTTTGTTTTAAAAATCATACTTTTGAATGTAGTTTCAAGTTATATAATTGAATCCAAAATTTACAACATTCGAAATTGGCATAGATTCTAGTATGCTCTGTAAAACTAAATTTTCAACTGCAATACTTCACTAAGAAACTTAAAACAAATATTAACAGCTTGATCCATTCGTAAATAACTTATTTTGTTTTGAAATGTAAGCCTATAAATGATTGGAAGAAGATATTTTGTATTTTGATTATCTACTTAACCCTGTAAAAACAAGAAACAACAGTATATTTAATTGTCTCAAAACACTCATACATATAATCACAGAGCTATACAAACAATATATCTCCATTCCAGAAACTTGCATGCAATCAAAATTTATACTTTAAGTTTTTTTTAAAAGTGAAGTTACTCACTTTTTTCCAGAAGAAAGAACAGAGCACCTTTACGTTGAAACAGGTTGTAGATTGTAAGCTGAAGATCTTCCTCTTTTTTTCACTTCTCTGTTTTGAGTTGTATTATTGTTTGTTTATTGATGTTTATACTTTCTTTTTCAAATTTTGCTTAACTTTCTTACCGAACGAAAATAGAAATAGTTGATATATAAAGAGGATAGTTGTACACATATATAAAAGGGTTTGTACAGGGTA
The DNA here is from genome assembly GCA_030765085.1 of Allium cepa. NCBI lineage: Eukaryota > Viridiplantae > Streptophyta > Magnoliopsida > Asparagales > Amaryllidaceae > Allium > Allium cepa. The sequence goes on along the minus strand of CM060938.1, from coordinate 904,204,369 downwards.
GGTTAACTGGTACAGCAGTTTCTTTGATCAGAGATTTGTTTTCAAATGGAGGCTGAAAATCTTGCTTTTGTGCTAGCATTAATTGCCATTGCATTGTTTGTCTCAGCTGATAATTTTATATATGCTGAGAAGATTTGTTTGTGCAAAGAGAAGATGGGTATTAAATGCATGTGTACTTCTTTGTCTACAAACTTATGCTATGTATTGTTTATGTATGTACAGTTTTGTATTGTATGTATTTTATTTTGTCTTTGTCTAGCATTTTATATATATACAAATATGTTCACTTGTTTGTACATTAATACTTAGATATATTTTCTTCTCATATTTGAGTGTATTTCTTCTTTTGTTTTATTACTTCGTCATATGAATAAATTCCTATGATGTTAGATTTTAAATAATGTATTTATTTATATTTTACATAATTTTATTAATATGTTACTTGACTTCATATTTTATATTTTATCTCCTATATATATATATTCCTATTCCAATTTCTTTTATTTGTTTTGTTTTCTTTTATAAGTGTTTATATGTATAATTTTTATTTGGTAAGTACATAGATATTTACATTTTCTTTTGTCTCATACTTATCTTCATTTGTTGTGTCCAGATTTTTTTTTGAATGTATACTTTTTTCTGTCTTATTGCTATGTGGTATAAATGAATTCTATTTTTATTATGTTGTTTGAATTTTAACAATTTTGTTTAATGTGTATATTTAATGTTTTATAGTTTACATAACCAAAATCTTAGGATACTTATTTTTAACTTTTATACTTATCGTCTTATCTTACATTTTCATTCATTCATTATTTAGATATTAAATTCTAAAAGAAATTGTTTTTAAGACTTAATAGAATAAACACATATTTTTTATATGAATTTTAAGAAATTCAAAGTAATTTACCAATAAATTTCACAAATGTTATTCAAAATTAATTTAATTATTTATTAAAAATAAATCAAAATCCGGGATCGTTACAAATTCCAATTCCATCAAAACAGGTAACTTATAATAATTTGTTATCAGTAACTCTCAGTCACATTCTTACAGGTTTAATCATTTCCATACCAATGCTATAATTTCTTACTAAACATTGATTATATTCAATTACCATTCAGTATATATTAATTCTTTAATTAATTCAATATTTATGTTTGTTTTCTTATATTTGATTTATGGCCTAGTATAACATTTACATTAATTCCGTTTTACTAATTTCCATCCATTATGCCTTTCAATTGTTCATTTTATTGGGATTGCACTAAATTAGTCATTTATTAACTTGCATTAACAGTTTTACCTTAATTTACATTCAGTTACTATTAATCAATATATTATTTCATTGGTTGATTCAATACTTACTTTTATTTACTTATTTTAAGTTTTATAACCAAGTGCAACAATTTACACTATTTCATTAAAATTTATAAAGTCTTTATTTATTTCTAGATTTTATTACAAAATCTTATTAAATTAACCAATTTTAATTATCGAATTTTACGGGTCGTTACACTCTCCCACACTCAAAACTTTTCGTCCCCGAAAAGGAAAAAGAAGGGAAAAGAAGGATTAAATAAATAATACATCTTATTCAAGAATATTAACTTATAAACAAAAATGTTTACAAAATTAATTAGTTTATATAAAATATACAAATTTACAACCATAAAAATTTTTTATATTCAAATTTATAAAGTTTGGAAAACATTTTTCAAAAATTTTCTAAGTCCAAAATTTACGGAAAATTTTTGCAGTCTCCTTTGTACGGAGAGGCTCGGGGGAAAATATAACATCAAATATAACAATATACAACATATTTTTCAAATTAATATATATCCCAATACGGGAAAATAATATATTAACGCTATAAACCGTAATCCGAAAACGTACCTATTTGTCGGGCAATTTACGCTTATATTATGAAACCAAATGCAGTAGCAATTGCTTCCATAACCTGCATTTCACTTATATAATCCAAAAGAGTCAATAATTATATAAAATGAAATGTTTAACTTGTTTCAACAAGTAACAACCAAATCAATATGAACAACAATCACTTGCAATCACAACATACAACCACCGTATGAAGCCAATAAAATCAACCATCCATAGAAAACAACAAATAGTTGTTCGGGTTTAAAACTTTAAATCGTACAGAATGGAGAGTAAACTATTAAGTGCACCATTTACTCAACAGTCTTAGGTGAAACTAAATAGATTATTCATACATCCAAACAAATTAAAAGTATCCTTACCTAAACAACAATAAACCAAAACAAACAACAAATCCAAACAATAAATTAAGTTCATTCTAATTAATTCCATTTCATACAATTGTTGTTTGATTCCCTTTTTATTCATATTGTGGTTTATCTTTTATTTTACATTATTTCTTGCAATTTCTTTTTACATTACATTCCTACATTTCTCAATTTCATTTATTTTCATTCATTTATCCATAGTATTCTACATTTCCTAAGTTCAAAATCTTTTACTTACAATATTCATCTTTCAACTTATTTTTATTATAAATAACTTCAACCTTACTTAAGTTTATTATCATTTATTTATAAAACGTACCTTTCTATTCTATTACATTAGTAGCATTTCCATCATACTTAAGTTTGTACAACTACAACATCAAATTCTTATTTATTAAAAGATTTCATTGAATACTTTCATTACTTTAAGTTTTATTTGTATAATTTCCATTACCTTTTCTTATTAGCCATTTCAACTTTTAATATTTGGTAAGTTGTCTATATGCTTTAAGAATGTAATCGGAAGTTAGACAAGTTTTCCTATTTCTTTATTTAATTTACTGTTCAATAATCATATCATTTTTTTATAGATTACAAATTTCAACTTCTTACATACTTCAATTAGCATTTAACATTTAATTTCTTATTTTCATTTAGATGTTCCAATTATTAATTAGTTACACTCCACTTCGCTACAATAATTGAAACTATTAATCAATGGAAACTTACGAACTAAATACCGGGTTAGATTTCAAATCACTTTAAAATAATAGATAAAATATATACTTACACTTATATGTCTAATTATATTTAAAACAACTTAAAATTAATATTTGTTTATCAAGATAATTCTGTAGTAGAACTGCTACATTGGTCTTCTCACTTTGAAACTCGAAAAGGAATGTCGATGATGCGTGCACTCATCACCGAAATTATTTTCCAGCGACAGAGAGGGGAGTACATAACTTATTTCTTTCCAAAAATTTCTTTAAAGCAATTCTTTCAAATCATATTGAAATATTTATATCAGAAAATACATCTAAATAATATCATTATTATATTCCAAAATCATTCAAAAGAAAGTTTCAAAACCTAGGAACGCTATAACATCATCATGGCTATCAATGCAACGGCTATAAATGCAATGGCTATAACAAATTGAAATATATCAAATCGACACTTTTTTTTCGATAGTAAAATCATCATGGCTATCAATGCAACGGCTATAACAGACATCACTGTTCCTTCTTCTTCTTCTCCTCCCTGCCATTCTCTTCTATCCCATCCGTTTCCTGTCAATATCCCTCCAGCTCTCATCCCTCCTCCTCCTCTACCTTCAGTTCCTCCGGACCCATCTTCATCTTCAACTCCACTCCCGGCTCCACCCTCCCCTGTTCCTCCATGCCCTCCCCCGAAGCCTTTTTCTTCAGCGTCACAGCCTTCATGGTCATCTCTGTTTGCAAATAAGCCTAGGAACGCTAGCTCCTACACTCCAACGGAGTTCATTCTTGACTATCAAGGTACGCCGCTTCCTCCCCCTGATGTATTGGTGTCAGAAGGTATGAGTTATTAGGAAGGATATCTAGTGGGCTTCTTTCTTGGAGCTCTAGTAAATTACATGGCGGTGGTTTCACATTTCAAGAAAACTTGGAAATTGAAAAGTTCCTATGACATCAAATCTGACGGAGCAAATTATTTTTTCAAGTTTTCTTGTCCTAAGGACAAGCAATTTGCTCTTCGTGCAGATCCTTCCTTTATACGCGGGCAAATGTTTGTCATCACAACTTGGAAGCCAACGTTTAGCTCAGTACAATCTCAAGTGAGATCAGTACCCATATGGATTCAGCTTTATAATATTCCCCATATTGCTTGGACGCTAATTGGTATTAATTGGATCGCTTGTCATCTGGGGAAACTGGTTTTCTTTAATGAAGCCACTGAAAAGCGTGATAAAGAGTTACCTGAATTTTTGTTGATAGGAGATGGAGTGGAGACATGTCAAAAAGTTTACATTGAGTACTCTTGGAGGCCTCTTATTTGCATGTCTTGTAAAGTTTTTGGTCATTCTCCTAAAAACTGCGATATGAACAAAAATATTGGAGAAGAGAAAGTAAGCAGTGAAAAAGAAGGATTGGCTAATGAAACAGTTCCTACAGTGAAAAGTAAAACTATTGTGACCATGAATACTTTTGGGATAATATGAAGAATAGGCAACAAAGATGGAAACCCAAAGCTAATCAAGTGAAACATAAAATGGTGGAACCAAACATAGGTAAAATGACTACACAGGAGGATATAAATAATTTAAATAAGTCAGACACACTATAAGTAAACAAAGAACAACAGTTACAGGGTGTAATACAAGAACCTATTGAAACAAGTAATGCATTTGCCATTCTTACTGATATAGAGGAAGGAGAATTTATAGAACATAACATGGGAACATCAGGTAACTTGCAAGTGGAACCAGGCAATAAAGTAAATCAAAAGTGTGAAGGTGTAACGGTCTAGGCTTTGCAACCATCGATAACGGCCACAACTGGTAGGCTTTGCAACCATCCCAGCCCCACCGTGGCATACACTGGTACCTCGAGTTTGCTTTTACGGTCAGCCTCTCGACTCGCAACCAACCCAGGGCCTTATACTACCCAAAAGGGACATGTAGGGGTAAGAGTCTTTCGTTCGCCACCAAACGCAAAGCGAGAACCCCCTATCATGCTGTAATATAGCAAACTCGATCCCAATGTATGCCACGGTGGGGCTGGGATGGTTGCAAAGCCTACCAGTTGTGGCCGCTGTCGATGGTTGCAAAGCCTAGACCGTTACATTTGAACTTGTTTTAAAATTTCAATTCAAATATGAAATTTAAAATGAATATAATTTAAACTTAAACAAAGTTTTAAACAATTTAAACTTCTTTTTTTTAAATTACAAGACAACAAATGTTTGTCTTAGAAAGACATTCATAAGAGTTTGAAACTAGATTCATTTCAAAATTCAAAAATTTAAATTAACACTTTGTTTAAATCTAAATTATATTCATTTTAAATTTCATATTTGAATTGAAATTTTAAAACAAGTTCAAAAGTAAATTTGTTTTCAAATGTATTTGTTATTGACAAATTAGTCATAATTAAGAAAGGTTTTATCTTAAAATTTAATTAAGATTTAATGTTTTGAAAATTAATTTAATTAATAAGGTAATTAAGGAATAATTATTTAATTTAATTAATTAATTGATTAGGGATAAATAAATATTAATTAAGGGTTAGTTAATTTGTAATTAAGAATCATTTATATAAACTTTATATTTACTTAATGGAAAATATATATGTAAACATAAAATTAAGACAAAAGCTTTTATCTAACATTTAAATGTTTAATTTAAATTGGCAAAATTACAAATGTAAATCATGTATAATACAAGATTAACATATGTAAGGCATTAAGCATAAAAAAAAAGGACAAATGTGACAAATGTTACATTCTTAGACAAGTGTCAATTGATTTAAGATCAATAGAAAATTTAACAACTTATGAAAGATAAAAATTAAAATAGAAATCAGCTTCCATATTCTTCCTCTCTCAAATTCCATTCTTCTTCAAATCTGTAAGGAACCAAATTCGAATAAAAAAAATATTCTGGAAAACAAAATACAAATCAAAATCTCTAAACAAATTCTGCAAATAAAACTCAATAGTGAAATCTGCTCCAATTTTCAACAACAAATTGAAGATCAACTTCCACTAGCATTTGCAAAACCCAGATTTGACAATAGTGCAGTTTTAAGTCAACTACAGCAGTTCCAGGAGGAAAATGAGATGTATCTGAAAATAGGTGAGCAAATCTATCTTTTGAAAAACTAAATTTTACTTTATATTTGAATGCATGCAAGGTTTGATTATAGAAATATCTTAATTATTACTTGTATGAGTAAAAGGATGTGATGCCTGTGTATATAGGTGATATTTATTTGGGTAAACACATAAAAATCTGACTTAACTAGATGTGTATATGGTTAGTCCTTAAAATATGATGTGATTATGCTGTGCATGTTGTCAAAGATGATATTAATGCATATGTATAAGAGATAATGGCTGTGTTTATGACTGGAACTGATAGTAATCCTCTGTTTGAGTCATTACAGGTTTTAGACCTGAGAATTTTTTTTTTGAACCTTTCACTTAAAAGATTTGATTAGGACTTGATCTCTGAATAAATGTCCTTTATGTGAGTAACTTTTAATTAAAAAATGTATTTGATTGCAATCTGAAATGTTTTGAAATAAATGTGTATTACAGGAATGTCTGAAGTAAACATTATTAGAATACGTACCGTATTCTGTTTCATTTTGCACCCAGGCCTTAAAAAAAAATTCATTTAAATCTTTACCTCTTGATCTAGTTCTTTTAGAATCTGATTTACAAATAAAAGTTGCTCGTATTAACATAGGATAAGTTTTAAAATTTAAGTGAATTTAGATATATAAGCCTGTTTGTCTCTGTAGAAAACCAAAACAACTGTCATATTAAATTTAGTAAAAACTCAAACATTATAATTTGTAAATTCAGTATCACAAACTGAATGCATAAACAAAAATATGATTTTTAAATCAAAAATCTTTGTTTTTAGGTTTTGGTTGAGAGTACAGTTAAGAGTTGAACTGTAAATGAATTTTAGAAGTTTCCTGGTGATCTATGTATTTGGAGAGGATGGGTTTCTTCTTGATGATGGAGTAGTGTTAGAAGTTGCTAGGAAAAATATTTGTTGGTGATGAAAATCATCAGGGAAGATGCGGCTTTGAGATTTTTGACAGAACCCTAGTTTTTAATGGGTTTGGAGAATCAATAATTATGGCTTGATGGGTTGATCTAGTGTTATGCTGTTTTGGGAATTGATAGTTGGGTCGTGGATGAAGTCGAGGCCGGAGTGGCTGACCTTCAGGTGGTCGGAGCGGCAAGATTTTGGTGATGTCAGGTTTTGAAGTGAAAACCTGATTGTTGTTCCACGTTGGATTTTAGCGTTCGATTTTGATTTCGAGAGTGGTAGCTCGAATTGATGGCCGTGGTGGGATGCTAGGTTGGTTTCTGGTGGGCCGCGATCAACTCTGATGATCTACGTTGGCCGGAGTCACCGTGCATATTCACGGTGAAGTAATGTCTGATGATGTTGGGGTAAGCAGAGAAGGCACTCGGGTATATCGTTGTTTAACTCGAAGTTGATGATTAATATGCTCGGGAAGAATGTGCATTGAACTCGAAGTATATTGTGGAGTGTCTCAAGTTGTTTTTTTTTTGAAGTTGTTACCGGTTTTGACAAACCTGTACCTGTTTGTTTAAAGAATTTCAAACCTGAACCTCTGAAATGTAAAGAAAAGTTTAAACTTAGTTTAAATTCAAGTTTAAAAATCTAGAGTTCAAGTTTGGTTTTAAATCTATGTTTTTAATAAATAATATCAAGTTCTTTAAAGTTAAATTTGTTAAAAATACTTTATAAAGGTAAGTAGTTTGAAAATTTAAAACTGAAGCTTTTAAAAATATGAGCAAGATTTTAACTTAAAATAAAAAAAAACTGGAAATCAAAGATTTAAAATAATTATTTCAGTTTTGAAATAAATGGAGTTTTTAAAATTTGAAAGATAAAAACAAAGTATATCTACTCTGTTCCAACAGAGAATTGTGAGCAAACTATATTTTAATGTTTTGAATCTTGGTTGAATTTTTTATCTGCATGTGTTATATGGAAATGAAATATGTTTGGACGTATGCATTTACATCTGGGAGTGGTATGCATGATTATATATGTATATATATGGAGCTCTATTGAGTATAGCAGGGCTGCGAAATCAAAAGAAAATTCAATATCTCATCCTATAATTAATATTAAATTTTGATTTACAAAAGAAAGATGATTGAATTTGTGTAACATCACTTTTAAAAAAAGCTTCTAGAATTTATACTAAGAATTCACCCCGGGAATTTATGAATTACAGTAAAAATTGAATACCCCTGTAGAATTCGAACCTTGTAATTTGTTGTTCCACCGACATCATTGAATTCATTTTGAAAAATTATGAATTTCAAGGGAAGAATTAAGATTTTTAGTTCATGAGGTTGTGAGAAAATGATAGTTGAACAGAAAAGCAATTTTTGAGAAATTCTGGTAATCGTGGGGATCGGAGATCTCGAGGTTGGGGATGGAGTTAGTCTGGGTAGTGGAGATCACCAGAAAAATAGAAATGGAATTTATTAATGGTCGTGGTGGTGGAACGTTGACAAAATAGGGTTTTAGGTCTAAATTTCGTCAGCAAGGTTCATAAGCCAAGTTCGTCGTCGACGATTGATCGGAATGGTTCGCACCAAAGGGAAATGGAGCTGGAAGTTATGGCCATGCTCTGGCCCGAGTTTCACCGTCACTGATGGTCTGAAGCGTTGTAAAGTGACGTTTGTAGGTGGTCGTAGTGGTTACAGGTTGATTCTTGATAGCGAAATTTTGAATTTTGATGGATCTCGATGATCTTGATGGTCGGACGATTCTGGGGGTGGTTGTGAACTTGAGGATGGTCGCAGCAATCATCGAAGTAGATTGGAGCATTGGTACATGTGCACGGCATATCTTGAATGTCAGAATTAAATGCAAGGAGGAGGGGAAGATGAGTTCCATGCTCGAGCTCAGGGGATTGAGGTTTTGGCTCGAAGTTGTGATGGAATTTGCTCGAAAATTTGGGTTAGTGTCTCGAAGTCATGTCTAGTATAGCTATATATATATATTGTTGTTACAGGTTTTAAATAGGTGCAGAAACCTGTTTCAGTTTTTAAAATTAAAAGTAAAAGTTCAAAATGAAAACTGGAAATTTAAATAAGTTTAAATGAATTTGAATCTGACTTCAAATTAATTTGAATCGGAGGTTTGAAATAATTTAAATTTTTAAATTTTAAAAAAAAAAATGGTTAAAAACTTTTAAGTATGAAAGTGTTTGGATTTGGATTTAAACTGAAACATAAATTATAAATAGAAGTTTAAAATAAGTTTGAATCTGAGATTTTAAAATCTGGAATTTGATTTGAATTTCGGTTTTTAAAATAAAATAAGTTTTTATATTTGATTTTTTTTAACTATTTTTAGAAATGGACAAATAATTTGAATTTGTAAAATGAAGATGAAAATATAAGTAAAGTTTTAAAGACTTCAGTTTAAATCTGGAATTAAGGTTAATTAATCTGTAATTAGGGGAAATCCCGGAATTTTTAAACAATATCAATTTAATAACTATTTAAATAATTAGAGATTAATTAATTAGTAATTAAATATTAATTAATTAGTAATTAAATATTAATTAATTAATTTGTAATTAATGATGGTTAATCTGGGTTAATTTCTTAAGAAAGAATTAAAGAATAATGTATGAAGGCCATTAACTTAAGATTATTTAACAATTAATTAATGTGGTTAATTTTAATGATTAATTAGATTAATTAATTGATAATAATCAATTGAGGAATTGTTAAGTTTAATTACATAATAAAAGTAATTAAGAATTAATTACCTAATTAGGTTTAATGTGATTAGTTTAGATTAATTAATTAAGATTAATTAATTTAAACGCTCGATGATTGATGAATAATACTTAAAGAAATTAAAGGAAGTGTAATTACTGAATGTAATTAAAGATGTTGATGATAAAAGTAATTGGATTAAATCCCTATGTAATTAATCAGGGAATTAATTGGGATAATTAATTAAGGATAATTAATTTTTGAAATAAAGGGTAGTTGATGGGATTAATCAAGGAATTAATTAGAGAATAAATTAATTATTAATTTACTCAATGAAGTAATTAAGGGTAGTTAATTACTGGATGTTATTAATCAAGGGTGATTAATAATTATAGTTAATGATTAATTAATAAAGTAATTAAAGGTTAATTACTGTATTTGGTTAAAGATAAATTAACTTGTGGAATTAATTAAAGGATGAATAGAATGGTATAGGAAGCATTTGATTAATTGTTATCCCTAATACGTGGTTCGTGATGCTATGTGATAAGATATGTTTGATTTAAACTATGATGATATGGTTTTCTATTGATGATGAATTACTGTGACATCCTGTATTTAAAGTTGAATTATATTTCACTTGAATAATTTAAGTTAGGATGACAATGGATTCGAAGAGACCGGAGTCGGGTATTAATAAATACCCGAAACCACTTTGATTCTTATAAATTGATGTGTGAAATGGTTGATGTCTATAATAACTTGTAATGCTCGGGTCAGACCGAGTATTACAGATTTTCAGGTTAGGACGTTCTGGAGCTCAGGAGGCGAGCTATATGGCAGGAGCATATGGAGGGATTCTGATATAGTATTGTTGTTATCTGGACAAGTTGTTTAACTATCCAGTTTGTATGGGATATTGTAACTCTGATGTATATAAATGTAAATGTATAGAATACAGTTCTTTTTGTAATCTGTTATTATGTCATATCATATTTTATCCGCTGCGAATGTGAGGTTTTCTGTGTCTTGTTTCTGTTTCTTTTTCTTCTATCTTTCTTCTTTTCTCTAACTATCTGGAATTTTCGGGATCGAAAATTCCGGGTCGTTACAGAAGGCAACTCTGTTATTCACATTAGTTCTCACAAGAATCATGTTCAAACTGAAGTAAATAAATACAATCATCAAGAGGATACAATTCGAAGTACAGACAAAGAAAAGGAGACAACAGTTCATAATTGCTCTTCTATTACTGAGTACAACAATATTAATGCAGTAGCTACATCATCTATGGATGCTAGTGTGATCATAACAGACAGTCAATATGCAAAATTAAAACCACCCCAAGAAATCCCACTGTTTACTCCAACAAAGGATAATACTGTTGAATTTGAATTAGGATCATCATCAGAATCTGATTTCTATTCAGAAGACGATATGAATGAAGGATATGAATTCAATCAAGAGCAAATTTTGGCAAAGCTCACTCCAAAGAACTCCAAAAAGAGTAAAAAGAATGTCACTGCTAGGTTGCAAGGGCAACAAAGAATTACACGGCAATCTGCCAATAAACACAAAAAGTTGTGATGTTAGATAATATTGGATATTGGAACATACGTGGTGGGCATGATGATGCCAAAGTATATGAAATCAAACAACTCATCAAAGGCAACAAATTGGGAATTATATGCATCAGTGAAACTAAATACTCAGAAGAAGAAACTAACATATTTGCTAATCGTATAGCTCCTAGTTGGGATTTTATACACAATCATATTGCTGCCCCTTTTGGTCGGTTGTTGATTTTGTGGAATCCACAAGCTTATTCAATTAATGCTTCTGAAACTCACAGACAATTCATTCACTGCAATATAGAACACTTACCTACTAATTTCAAATTTTTACTCTACCTTTGTGTATGCAGATAACATGAAAGCTAATAGACAGTTTTTTCTTGACATACTTCCTACTTTGCACACTTCAAGTCCTTGGATTTGCCTTGGTGACTTTAATTGTATGCAAAGCTCTGAGGAAAAGATTGGTGGGTTACCTCTGTCTCTGGCTGATGTTGCTCCTCTTAATAATGCCATCCTCCTTTCTCAGCTTCATGAAGTTCCAAAAACAGGTGTTTTTTATACTTGGAATAACTGCAGCAGATCGGCTAATAGAACTGTTTGCAAATTGGATCGTTCCTACTTTAATTCTTCCGCTTTCAATGCTTGGCCTTCTCTGCTTTCTTTTTTCCCTTCTCCATCTTTATCTGATCATAGTCCTATCATTTTGGATTGGGGAAATAGGAATATTAAAGGTCCTTCTTCATTTAATTTTTCAATAGCTGGTTATCTGATCCAGAATTTTTTCCATTGATTGAGCATGTTTGGGGATCTCCCAAATTTGGCAATCCTATGTTTATACTTCAATCGAAACTTAAAGATTGTAAAGCTTCTATTAAAGCTTGGTCTTTAAATAAGTATGGAACCGGTAACCTTCTATCTACCAAATTAAGCTCTAAACTTAATGATATTCATATTCAACTACAGAATGATCCTAGTAATTTAATGCTTTCAAATAAAGTTAATGAGCTTACCAAAAGCTTGAAATTAGCTATTAAATCTGAGCCTCTTATGCTTCGTGAAAAAAATAAACTGCACTGGGATAAAGGAGGAGATAGAAATACTAAAACTTTTCATAACTCTTTGAAACTTAAGAAGTCTGCTGCCTTAATCCACACGATTAAAGATATGCATGGTTTTGAAGTGAACACTCATGCTAGTATAAAGCACTCTTTTCTTAATTATTATAAATTTCTTTTTGCTCAATCTGACACTGTAGCTAATTTGCATGTCCTAAATGACTTGCCTCTTAATATTATCTCTAATGAACAAGCTAATAATTTAATCAAAATTATTACTCCAGATGAAATTCATTATACCATTTCAAAAATGAAAACCACTAGCGCTCCTGGCCCTGATGGGTTTTCTGCTATGTTTTTTCAAAAATGCTGGCATATTGTTGAACAAGATTTTTGTAAAGCTATTCAACACTTTTTCAAAACCAATACTTTGCTCAATGGTCTAAATCATACTAAACTTGCCCTTATCCCTAATCTTAATCTTCCCAAATCGGTTTCTAAGTTCAGGCCCATTGCTTGTTGCAATGTAATTTACAAATGTATAGCTAAAATTATCTCTACTCGCATGAAAACTTGCCTAACTAATTTAATTTCTCCTAATCAAAATGGTTTCGATTTTGGGAGATCTATTACTGATAACATTTTACTCTCACAATAACTTATTAAAGGTTACAATAGGAAATACATTTCTCCTAGATGCTTCATGAAATTGGATATTCATAAAGCTTATGACTCTGTTAATTGGGAAGCTATCATTTCTATTATGTCCAGAATGAACTTTCCCCTTCCTTTTTTAGCCTGGATATATACGTGCATATCTACAGTCTATGTGTCTTTATCTCTCAATGGTGAAACCTTTGGCTATTTTAAAACCCAAAAAGGTATTAGGCAAGGGGATCCTATCTCTTCTTCATTATTCATATTAGTTATGGAAGTTCTTACTTTCTTGATTAATGTTGAATGCAATAATAAAAATATTGATTATCATCCTAAGTGCCAAAAACACCAAATTTCCTCATTAATGTTTGCTGATGATCTATTGCTTTTTACTAAACCAAATGTTAAATCCATCACTAGTGTGCTTTCTACTCTTCAAAAATTCAAACAGATGACAGGGCTATATATAAATAAAAGTAAATCGCATATTAATATGGCTGGGGTTACTGAAAATAATTACTTGAATATTCTTCTGGTTTCTGGCCTTCAGGTAATGGATCATAATGCCATGTACCTTTGTGCTCCTATGTGTAAGTCCAGAATATCCAATGCGCAGTGCCTTCCATTATATGAAAAAATAACAATTAGACTCAAAAATTACGATGGTACAAAACTATCTCAAGCTGGTAGGCTTGTTATCTTACAAAGCATTGCCACTGCTATGTGTTCATACTATTTTAGGCTTTTCATCATTCCGAATAAGCTTATCAACATGTTAAATCGAGCCTTTAACCATTTCCTTTGGCATGGAAATATTTATTCCACTAAACTCATACCGATTGCTTATAAGAAAATTATATCTCCTTTTAATATGGGTGGCCTTGGAATCATTAATCTAAAAATTTGGAACATTGCCACTGCTTCCCATCATGTTAACAGATTAGTTAGTAATAATATGGGGTTGTGGGAGGTCTGGAATAGATAGTACAACCTTAAAGGTGGCAATTTTTGGACTATGGATGTTAACAAACAAGCTAGCTTTCTATGGAAAAGACATCTGGCGAATAGAAGACACTACCTGCCTATGGTTCAGTGCAACACTATCAATTCATTTTGGTATTCGCCCTGGTGTGCTCCAGGTATGATCCTGTCTCAATCAACTGATTATAATCTCATAAATAACTCTGGTATTCCTATAAATGCTAATGCTAATTCCTTTATTGTCAATGAGGTTCTTCATTTGCCTCAAGTCAGTTCTCCTATTGTAACGACCCGCTATTTTCAACCATTCAAATCGACAATAAAACCATACATGTCCAACTTGAATAATTCAAAATACCGAATTGTTAATAAAAATTTGGCAAAACTTAAAATATACAGTAAATAAATCAATCATAGATCACTTACACAGAGTAATACAATGCAGCGGAATAGATAAAGAATAGTAGTTCATGAAGCTACTATATACCTCAGAGTTAGAAATAAAATACAACCGAATAGTTCAAATGCCATGAAGTCTCCAATGCAACAGATGGCTTCTCTGAACCAATCAACTGTATGACTGAAGGGATAGATAGCTGGATCTTCAAGCAAAGCTCCAACTTCAAAGATGAGTCTCAAATACTGTATCTCTTAGTCTGACCCGAGCGTAAAGCAAAACACAAAACACTCGAGTCAGGATTAACATTCTTATATCTATAAATCTAACTCAAGTGAAATATCAACTGAAATATAATTAACTTAGAGGATGTTTGGAATAACCATCCTCTAAGGGTCCATGGAACTATCTAAAAGATAGAAATATACACTATAACACCGTAGTACTTTCAACTTAATTTATACTTCAAAACAAAATGTCATTTTCACTTCAAATATCTCTATACTTCCCAAATAGTATTTTTATATATTAAATAATTTGTACAGTAAAGAAATTTCAATTCCCTCAACTTAACAAATCGTTTAACATCAACCTGACCACCCCATTTAAATCTATTTCAATCTCAATTTATTAATTTAAATTCAACTCAATTTCTAAAATAACCACTTCAATTTTATCGATCTCAAATTCGGATTTGAAATCACAAAATACCCTTTATGTTCAATATATTTCAAAACTTTAAGTATTCAACGTTTCAACTAACTTTTTAATCGATTTAGTTTCTAAATACTAAATTCAACTATCCTGATTTCAAATACATATCCGAATCTCAAAATAAACCATTTAAATCCCAATATAGTTCAAAGCTTTAATATTTAATTAAATGTTCAATTTAATAGTTCCATATAGATCTCGATTTAACCTCATTATTATCTAGTCTTAAATAATCCCTCATTAGATACAATATCATTTAAGTAACCTTAAATTACATTTTACTCAATATTTTCTTTAATTTATTTAAACGTGAAATATTCATTAAATCACTTAAATAAAAATTCAGTTACAAAATCATACCCTTAAATTTCCCATTCAAAAATTTCAAATTGATTTAATTGAATAAATCCTTATTTAAATACCATTTAGATAAACCCACATTTATCTCCCAATCTTAGTAAATTGCAGAATACTTTTGGAATAAAATTTACATAAATATTTAGCATAATTTATGTATTAAATCAAATTTTGACTAAATTAAATATTATTAAATCTATATATATCATTACCCTTTATATGTAAAAAAAATTTAAGGATTAACATTTAATAAGACCATATATTTCTTTTCAAAACAATGAATTAAATTTCAAAATATTTATATATATGGACCAACGATGTCTGTATATATTTCTTATCATATGGTCAAGTGTTACGGATATTTATCATTTCAATCCGTACACTAAATGTATACGGGTGGATAGCATTTCAACCCGTAATCCCAATTCAATTAAATGAAAATCGCTTGGGTTTATCATTTCAACCCATAACGATTTTCTCCTATTCTAAAGTCTATTCGGGTATGTATCATTTCAACCCATAGTGATTTCTATACTAACAGGGAACTTGCAGAGTGATAACAGATATGTAAATAATAATAACAGGCATATATCATCAAAATAAATATATAACCAATAGGATATGGTGTCATATCCCATAAGTGAATAGTTACAGATAATAACATATATAACAATTTAAATAACTACCTCATATTTCAATTGTCGTCTCAATTGAAATCAAATTTAGTAAATAAAGAATGTAAATCGTGAGTGATTGCTCACCTTTCGAGGTTAGAGGATATAGACAACGAAGTTGAGTTACGAAATCCAAGCATGAATTACGAAGCAAAGCACGAAGGACATGGGTTTGTCGGACAAGCTGATAAATAAGAGTTGACGAAGTCAAATCAGAACTGGATTGATAAGGATAGATGGTATAATTGAATAGATACACCGTATAAAGTTTATGTATGTTTATATACAAATCATATTCAAATTTTTAAACCCATATTGATGTAATATATATATATATTATTTTTCCTTCTTAAAATTAATGTGTTAATTTAAGAAAATAAATATAGAAAAATAAAATCATCGCTTTAAATTTTAAACCCATGATGCAGCTATACAAATAAATGTATAACAAGCAGATTCTATGTGAATTATACTTATGCTTATATTTTATAACCAGACTTATACATAATGTATAAAAGAAACTCTTGATTATAACTTAAAATAGTACGCGTGTAAACTCAGGTATTAAAACTGACACACTTATACCAACTTAAACTATATAAACTGACCTGTTAACAAATATCCTATAATATGAAACATGTATATAGAAAAAACCATAAATCAAAATCAATATGTCAACTATAAATGTATAAGATGTCTACACACACGCCACATATATATGCAAAATATATTATGCAAGACCGTATGACTAACATTTTATAATAAAACAGTATGTATAAAGGTATAAACAAATATACATTTGTGTTAAAATATTAGGAAGAACTACTACACATAGGGAACACGTAGGTTTCATATGCAATTTATATTTGCAGTCTATACCCATGCTCACGTTATCATATATATACACACCCACACACACACACACACACACACACACACACACACATATATATATATATATATATAAATCATAAAAATCTAAGACTACAAACTATATGTATGCTAATATAAATACCGCTGTTATAAGAATTATAAACTAATATATAAATGAACTATACATTTATAACACACGTAACATACAATTTCCAAACTTTTTTTTTATAAACCTTTGCATAGGATTGGAGATAGCTGGCTGCAAGTGCAAGGTTGCTTCAAGGTGCAAAAGGACATGGTAGGTGGTTGCATAGGCTGGGGTCGGCAAGCAAGAGGGGGTTGGAGGTAAGGACGAGGTGGATCTACATGGGGATGGTGAAGGCATCAGTTTCTAATTGAAGGAGGAAGGTGGGTTTGAGAGAGGAAGGCAGTGAAAGGAATAGTTTGTCTCAATTGAAGTCCAGATCCAAAAGAAAAGAGGGGAGAAAAATAAAAGAGGAAAGGAGATGAAGTAGGAAATAAATAGGCTAGAAAAGTAACGGCTACAGGGGAAAAATAAGAAAAAGAAACGTAAAGGAAAATAAAAGAAATGAATGGATGCGTAAAGAACGTATAGAATTTTATACGTTTCAAAATTAACGGTGCAATTAAAGCAATTTTTATTATTTGTCAGGTTATACGTTTTATATTTATTTCTTTCCTAGATCTCAATTCATAGCATATTAAACTATGCAGATTAATTATTTTTATCAACGTTCAAAACGTTATCACCCAAAATACAGCAATGACATAGCAAATGTCTAGAAGCATTAATTTGAAAACTTAATAAAGCAGTTTATTGTTTACCTTGGGTAGCACTTTCAAATTTGAAACTGAAGGAAGAATGAATAAGAAGGGCTACAGATCAATTAAAGAAGGAGAGGAGTGTGTGGATTTGTTTGAAAAGAAGAAGGATATTGTCACTTTTTTTTTTTGAAAACAAATTTTTGTTTTGGAAAAGCAACAGTGTATATATATTATTTAGTGGATAGGAGAAATAGAAGGGGAAACATCTGTCAATAAAATAACGTATATACATTGCCTTATATATAATATTAAACAAGTGGATAAAAGGAAAAATTCAACGGTTAATATTGTAACTTATGGAATAAATGTTAAAACGAAAGCCAGTGAAACTAGGAAATCAATTAAAGCATAAAGGAAAGTTATAAAGTCAAAAGAACCGTTAAAAATCCAACAAATGCAACATATAAAATTTTCAAATTTCGAAACTGATGGAAAGATTGAATGGACAGGGGAAAATAAAAGTAATAAATGAATGCGTAAATAACGTATAGAATTTTATACGTTTCCAACTTTTGAAATAGCATGGGGTGAGCACAGTTGTACACTGATTGAAAAACTATTAAAGCAATTTATTGTTAGTGGCATGTTATACGTTTTTTATATTTATTTATTTCCTAGATCTCAATTCATATCTGATTATACTATGCAGATTTATCTTTATTATTAAACGTTCAAAACGAATAAAACGTATACAAATTTTCTTGATTTTCGAAACAAAATTAACGGCTAAAAGATGATGAAGGGAAAAAATATAAGAAAGGGAAAGAGATGAATGCGTACAATTATTTATAAGAAAAGAGAGAGAAAAGAAAAACCCACAATTAAAAATGAA
The DNA here is from genome assembly GCA_030765085.1 of Allium cepa. Taxonomy (NCBI): domain Eukaryota; kingdom Viridiplantae; phylum Streptophyta; class Magnoliopsida; order Asparagales; family Amaryllidaceae; genus Allium; species Allium cepa. Next base: position 904,185,641 of record CM060938.1, on the reverse strand, counting down.
CGAATGAACGGTGAAAGTCAGTCAGGAATATAGAAGGTACAATATGAAATAGTGGTAGTCACGACTACCTTTATGGGATAATAAAAGAAAATAGAGGAAACTTACCCGTTTCTAGGAAATAAATATAAGTTACTGTATTATAACGTTACGATATAAATTTATTACTCCAAAATAGTAAAGAAATGAAGAGACCCAAATATAAACGTGCAGACAATTAATAAATTTGAATGTCATTGATTCAGCAAAAATTTATTAGAGTAATTTGCTATATTGTTTGGGCTGCACGTTTAGATTTGAAAAGCAAAGGAAATTTAAGAAGGCATAAATTATGATGTCGTTACAACGAAAAATTTATTGCTTCCGTTGTGCACTGGATCTCAAATACAGAAATAAATATACCGTAAAGATCAGCACGGTGAGACGATCAAATCGGTATACAGATATTGGTGGAATGATCATCCGATCAAAAGTCGATAATTGGTACCAGAAATGCAGTTATTTTGCCAGAAATAAGATAAACGGAGTAATAGAAGTCCGAATTTGAAAAACGAAAAACGACGTCTTAGTCAAAAGATGGTTTAGAATTTTTTTATGTAAAAATATTCAGGTTTGGAAATTTACTTATTATCATCAATTATAAACTGATTTGAATGTAATAGAATTTCTCAATAAAATAAAATTCCATATAATTAATTGAAAATTTTCCACCTACTATGTTTAATTATACGTAATCCAAATATTAAGTTTTTATTTTAAAAATTATTATCATTAAAATTTCTCAAAAATTCGATTAAACACGTAATTAAGGCCATTATAAATTATTAAAATTTTACGAGTCGTTACACTCTCCCCCACTCAAAACTTTTCGTCCCCGAAAAGGCAGAAGGTAGGAGAGTAGAAACAACCAGAAAGAAAATAGATTGAAAGAGAAGATAAACATTAAACTTTAAAACTATATAAATTTTACTTGAAATATTCACTTGAAAACTTTACTTAAAATCAATTTTCTTTAATACTTTAATATTTATCCCAAATTCATTTGAATTTTTTTTTTTACTACTTTATCTTAAGATACTTTCAACACTATAGATACATCAATAATCATTTTATTTAAACATGTTTTATTAAATTAGTAACATCAAAATATTTATAACACTAAAATTTTCTATTAAACAATGTAGTATACAAATAAGCAATATTTAAAAGATTTATTCAAAAAGGAAAGGAAGGTAGATTCAGAAAACGGAATATAGGTGAAAAATGAAGCTGAGCAGATGAGGTAGATTCAAAAGAATAGACTCGGGCACGAATAATTTATTTCAAACCATAAGAATTTAAATTTCAAATATTAATACAAAATTTCTTTGTTAAAAATACTTTTATAATAAAATACCTTTATAAATAAAATATTTTTATATCGAAACCAATTTTTCTTTCGAAAATACTTTTATAACTCAATGTTTTAACAAGTTTATCCTCGTTCTTGCAGACTCTGGCCATGCGTTGATCAGGCGCAAAGCTAGAATTCTTCAAGTACTTAGTAGACTTGTTTCAACACCCAGTGAAAATACTTGAAAACCTTTAAAAACAGATATGGAAAGTACAATCCAACAAAACAACCAAACCAAAACCTTTGTCCGATCATGGTTCGAGATACACAATGGTTACGCCTGGGTCCCCCAGGAAACAATCCATATCCGTAAGCTTTCTCAGCCCTGCGAGTTACGGCATGATGACTAATAGAGTGAAGGATACACAATGGTTACGCCTGGATCCCCCAGGAAACAATCCGTACCCCTAGGCAAGACTCAGCCAGGCACTTGCGCTACTATTCGCGACCTACATAGATTGCAGGATACACAATGGTTACGCCTGGATCCCCCAGGAAACAATCCGTAACCCTAGGCAAGACTCAGCCAGGAAATTGCGCTATGCATTCACGAGAGAGAAAAAAACCATGGGTTACGCTACGGTGGGAAACACTCGTGTATTACATCCGAAAAACCGAAAATCAGAGAGAATAATATCGATAGAATGAATCCACAATGTGGCCACAAAGCGGATATCAAGCAGAAGGCACTTTCCATATCATTACTTCGAAAATATATATCATATAGTACCTTTTCAAATCACTTTCAAATATCGTACTTATATAAAGTCCATATATATAGTATTTCTTTTTAAAATTGAATACTTTCCAAATCAATAGTATATCAAATCATACTTATATAGACTTCGATTATATAAAAAAATTCTCTTTCCAAATTGAGTACCTTTCAAATCAATAGATTTTAAATCAACTTCATACTTATACAAATCCATTTTATATAAGTTCGACCACTCCCAAATCAAGTACTTAATAATATAAGGTTCTCAATTTCAAATTATTTCAATATCAATTCAGTTTCAAAATCATATATGATTTCACCAATTTTCTTCCAAATTAAATATCTAAAGTCAAACAAATACATTTCCAAAATCACCATATAAGTACTGGTTTTTAATTCCAATTTAATTTTAAAACCAAATATTTTTCTCAAAATTAATTATACTCAAAATGGTTTCCAAATTTATAATTATCCTTTTTTTTACTCTTAAACTATCTATTTCTATGTGAAATATCCAATTTACCTTTTTGAAAAACATTATTCAACTATTTTTTTTTCAAAACATTTCAAAACTAAATTTATATTCTTTATCAAACATTTTATACTCTTCGAAATTTCTTAGCTTTGAAAATTTTAATCTCGATTTGGAAGTGTTCGAACATTCAAAATAGTTAGGGAAATAAAATTTTAAATTCAAGAGTTGAAAATCAACAATAAATCAATTATTAAATCTGGAACTCGAGGACTGAACACCGGTCTTATTTTAAATTGTTTCAAATATATACTTATATCTTTCTAAAATATCAAATTATACTTCGGAATTTGAAATCAAAAACGGTTACAAAATCACTTGCATAGCAAAGATATTAAAGTGGCCTCTCCCCCACTCTGAAACTCGAAAATCAATGTCGATGATGCGTGCACTCATCACCGAAATTATTTTCCAGCGACATACGTGAGTTCTGGACTTCTATTTTCTTGAAAACTTCTTTGAAATTTCTTCAAAATTATTGGAATTCTTTTGAACTTATTTCAACCATTTCTTATTCGGAAAATACTTTTAAATCGTATTATTTTTATATTTTCCAAAATCTTAAAACCAAATTCACAATACCAGAATTCAATTCTCGAATTTCAAATTTAACTTTACAGTTATAAATCATTTTTATATAAATCAATTTCTTATAATTTTTCAAAATTTCAAATCCTTTCAAAACCCTTTTTATATAGAATAACATTTCTTATATGATTTATCCTTATCGAAAACATTTTCCCCCTTTATATATAGAATAAAATCATAGTTATCAAAATAATAATTTCGATATATAAAACAATTTCAAAAAAATGCAAACATACCCGATTTTCAAAGGATAATTTTAAGAATGGATTTCAAAACAAAGATAGAGATTTGAATTAGAGGACTCCAATTAATAGGATTCTGAGTCGAAGATAGGCTCGATCGACGATTGGGTAATTAAATTACAAAAATAGAAGATGGATATACTCCTATAAATCGCGGGCGACCTTAACCGGATCAACCGTGAATTTAGCAATACAATGAATGCAGAATTCTAAGGCAAATCGACATTCGATCGCTAGAGATAGAATTCGGAATAACAGGGGATAGTAGCATCTAAACCGAGGGATACATAAATCTCCGGTGAATCAATGCCAATTGTAAAGGAGTTTCATCCCCTTTACAAATCATTCAGTGGAGTCATGGGATACTCCAGAATCGAATGAATATAAATAGGGAGAGACAAAAATGAATTTCGGAACCGAGGGACATTCCAAAATTCAAAGGAAAACGAGTCAAAAGGAAGAGATACAACTCGAGCGAAAGTGATTCTGTAAACAAATTTACCGTATATGATAAGTTTTGCCTAGAGCCAAAGCTCTGATACCAACTGTAACGACCCGCTATTTTCAACCATTCAAATCGACAATAAAACCATACATGTCCGACTTGAATAATTCAAAATACCGAATTGTTAATAAAAATTTGGCAAAACTTAAAATATACAGTAAATAAATCAATCATAGATCACTTACACAGAGTAATACAATGCAGCGGAATAGATAAAGAATAGTAGTTCATGAAGCTACTATATACCTCAGAGTTAGAAATAAAATACAACCGAATAGTTCAAATGCCATGAAGTCTCCAATGCAACAGATGGCTTCTCTGAACCAATCAACTGTATGACTGAAGGGATAGATAGCTGGATCTTCAAGCAAAGCTCCATCTTCGAAGATGAGTCTCAAATGCTGTATCTCTTAGTCTGACCCGAGCGTAAAGCAAAACACAAAACACTCGAGTCAGGATTAACATTCTTATATCTATAAATCTAACTCAAATGAAATATCAACTGAAATATAATTAACTTAGAGGATGTTTGGAATAACCATCCTCTAAGGGTCCATGGAACTATCTAAAAGATAGAAATATACACTATAACACCGTAGTCCTTTCAACTTAATTTATACTTCAAAACAAAATATCATTTTCACTTCAAATATCTCTATACTTCCCAAATAGTATTTTTATATATTAAATAATTTGTACAGTAAAGAAATTTCAATTCCCTCAACTTAACAAATCGTTTAACATCAACCTGACCACCCCATTTAAATCTATTTCAATCTCAATTTATTAATTTAAATTCAACTCAATTTCTAAAATAACCACTTCAATTTTATCGATCTCAAATTCGGATTTGAAATCACAAAATACCCTTTATGTTCAATATATTTCAAAACTTTAAGTATTCAACGTTTCAACTAACTTTTTAATCGATTTAGTTTCTAAATACTAAATTCAACTATCCTGATTTCAAATACATATCCGAATCTCAAAATAAACCATTTAAATCCCAATATAGTTCAAAGCTTTAATATTTAATTAAATGTTCAATTTAATAGTTCCATATAGATCTCGATTTAACCTCATTATTATCTAGTCTTAAATAATCCCTCATTAGATACAATATCATTTAAGTAACCTTAAATTACATTTTACTCAATATTTTCTTTAATTTATTTAAACGTGAAATATTCATTAAATCACTTAAATAAAAATCCAGTTACAAAATCATACCCTTAAATTTCCCATTCAAAAATTTCAAATTGATTTAATTGAATAAATCCTTATTTAAATACCATTTAGATAAACCCACATTTATCTCCCAATCTTAGTAAATTGCAGAATACTTTTGGAATAAAATTTACATAAATATTTAGCATAATTTATGTATTAAATCAAATTTTGACTAAATTAAATATTATTAAATCTATATATATCATTACCCTTTATATGTAAAAAAAATTTAAGGATTAACATTTAATAAGACCATATATTTCTTTTCAAAACAATGAATTAAATTTCAAAATATTTATATATATGGACCAACGATGTCTGTATATATTTCTTATCATATGGTCAAGTGTTACGGATATTTATCATTTCAATCCGTACACTAAATGTATACGGGTGGATAGCATTTCAACCCGTAATCCCAATTCAATTAAATGAAAATCGCTTGGGTTTATCATTTCAACCCATAACGATTTTCTCCTATTCTAAAGTCTGTTCGGGTATGTATCATTTCAACCCATAGTGATTTCTATACTAACAGGGAACTTGCAGAGTGATAACAGATATGTAAAGAATAATAACAACAGGCATATATCATCAAAATAAATATATAACCAATAGGATATGGTGTCATATCCCATAAGTGAATAGTTACAGATAATAACATATATAACAATTTAAATAACTACCTCGTATTTCAATTGTCGTCTCAATTGAAATCAAATTTAGTAAATAAAAGAATGTAAATCGTGAGTGATTGCTCACCTTTCGAGGTTAGAGGATATAGACAACGAAGTTGAGTTACGAAATCCAAGCATGAATTACGAAGCAAAGCACGAAGGACATGGGTTTGTCGGACAAGCTGATAAATAAGAGTTGACGAAGTCAAATCAGAACTGGATTGATAAGGATAGATGGTATAATTGAATAGATACACCGTATAAAGTTTATGTATGTTTATATACAAATAATATTCAAATTTTTAAACCCATATTGATGTAATATATATATATTATTTTTCCTTCTTAAAATTAATGTGTTAATTTAAGAAAATAAATATAGAAAAAAAAATCATCGCTTTAAATTTTAAACCCATGATGCAGCTATACAAATAAATGTATAACAAGCAGATTCTATGTGAATTATACTTATGCTTATATTTTATAACCAGGCTTATACATAATGTATAAAAGAAACTCTTGATTATAACTTAAAATAGTACGCGTGTAAACTCAGGTATTAAAACTGACACACTTATACCAACTTAAACTATATAAACTGACCTGTTAACAAATATCCTATAATATGAAACATGTATATAGAAAAAACCATAAATCAAAATCAATATGTCAACTATAAATGTATAAGATGTCTACACACACGCCACATATATATGCAAAATATATTATGCAAGACCGTATGACTAACATTTTATAATAAAACAGTATGTATAAAGGTATAAACAAATATACATTTGTGTTAAAAGATTAGGAAGAACTACTACACATAGGGAACACGTAGGTTTCATCGGCAGTATGCAATTTATATTTGTAATCTATACCCATGCTCACGTTATCATATATATACACACCCACACACATATATATATATATATATATATATAAATCATAAAAATCTAAGACTACAAACTATATGTATGCTAATATAAATACCGCTGTTATAAGAATTATAAACTAATATATAAATGAACTATACCTTTATAACAGACGTAACATACAACTTCCAAACTTTTTTTTTTATAAACCTTTGCATAGGATTGGAGATAGCTGGCTGCAAGTGCAAGGTTGCTTCAAGGTGCAAAAGGACATGGTAGGTGGTTGCATAGGCTGGGGTCGGCAAGCAAGAGGGGGTTGGAGGTAAGGACGAGGTGGATCTGCATGGGGATGGTGAAGGCATCAGTTTCTAATTGAAGGAGGAAGGTGGGTTTGAGAGAGGAAGGCAGTGAAAGGAATAGTTTGTCTCAATTGAAGTCCAGATCCAAAAGAAAAGAGGGGAGAAAAATAAAAGAGGAAAGGAGATGAAGTAGGAAATAAATAGGCTAGAAAAGTAACGGCTACAGGGGAAAAATAAGAAAAAGAAACGTAAAGGAAAATAAAAGAAATGAATGGATGCGTAAAGAACGTATAGAATTTTATACGTTTCAAAATTAACGGTGCAATTAAAGCAATTTTTATTATTTGTCAGGTTATACGTTTTATATTTATTTCTTTCCTAGATCTCAATTCATAGCATATTAAACTATGCAGATTAATTATTTTTATCAACGTTCAAAACGTTATCACCCAAAATACAGCAATGACATAGCAAATGTCTAGAAGCATTAATTTGAAAACTTAATAAAGCAGTTTATTGTTTACCTTGGGTAGCACTTTCAAATTTGAAACTGAAGGAAGAATGAATAAGAACGGCTACAGATCAATTAAAGAAGGAGAGGAGTGTGTGGATTTGTTTGAAAAGAAGAAGGATATTGTCACTTTTTTTTTTGAAAACAAATTTTTGTTTTGGAAAAGCAACAGTGTATATATATAATTTAGTGGATAGGAGAAATAGAAGGGGAAACATCTGTCAATAAAATAACGTATATATATTTCCTTATATATAATATTAAACAAGTGGATAAAAGGAAAAATTCAACGGTTAATATTGTAACTTATGGAATAAATTTTAAAACGAAAGCCAGTGAAACTAGGAAATCAATTAAAGCATAAAGGAAAGTTATAAAGTCAAAAGAACCGTTAAAAATCCAATAAATGCAACATATAAAATTTTCAAATTTGGAAACTGATGGAAAGATTGAATGGAAAGGGGAAAATAAAAGTAATAAATGAATGCGTAAATAACGTATAGAATTTTATACGTTTCCAACTTTTGAAATGGCATGGGGTGAGCACAGTTGTACACTGATTGAAAAACTATTAAAGTAATTTATTATTAATGGCATGTTATACGTTTTTTATATTTATTTATTTCCTAGATCTCAATTCATATCTGATTATACTATGCAGATTTATCTTTATTATTAAACGTTCAAAAAGAATAAAACGTATACCAATTTTCTTGATTTTCGAAACAAAATTAACGGCTAAAAGATGATGAAGGGACAAAATATAAGAAAGGGAAAGAGATGAATGCGTACAATTATTTATAAGAAAAGAGAGAGAAAAGAAAAACCCACAATTAAAAATGAACGAATGAACGCTGAAAGTCAGTCAGGAATATAGAAGGTACAATATGAAATAGTGGTAGTCACGACTACCTTTATGGGATAATAAAAGAAAATAGAGGAAACTTACCCGTTTCTTGGAAATAAATATAAGTTACTGTATTATAACGTTACGATATAAATTTATTACTCCAAAATAGTAAAGAAATGAAGAGACCCAAATATAAACGTGCAGACAATTAATAAATTTGAATGTCATTGATTCAGCAAAAATTTATTAGAGTAATTTACTATATTGCTTGGGCTGCACGTTTAGATTTGAAAAGTAAAGGAAATTTAAGAAGGCATAAATTATGATGTCGTTACAATGAAAAATTTATTGCTTCCGTTGTGCACTGGATCTCAAATACAGAAATAAATATACCGTAAAGATCAGCACGGTGAGACGATCAAATCGGTATACAGATATTGGTGGAACGATCATCCGATCAAAAGTCGATAACCGGTACCAGAAATGCAGTTATTTTGCCAGAAATAAGATAAACGGAGTAATAGAAGTCCGAATTTGAAAAACGAAAAACGACGTCTTAGTCAGAAGATGGTTTAGAATTTTTCTATGTAAAAATATTCAGGTTTGGAAATTTACTTATTACCATCAATTATAAACTGATTTGAATGTAATAGAATTTCTCAATAAAATAAAATTCCATATAATTAATTGAAAATTTTCCACCTGCTATGTTTAATTATACGTAATCCAAATATTAAGTTTTTATTTTAAAAATTATTATCATTAAAATTTCTCAAAAATTCGATTAAACACGTAATTAAAGCCATTATAAATTATTAAAATTTTACGAGTCGTTACACCTATGTTGAACAATCTCTGGTCTTCTATTAAAGCTTCCTTTAAGTATGTGGAACATTCTGGGCTCAGTGGGAACGGTAATCTTCACAGCATATCCTTGGTTTACAAAGCAATAGTTCAAAATCAAAACACTTCTCCCTTTCCTTTGCATGCTCGTATTTGGAAGTCTGGATCGAAACCAAAACGTAATCTTATGCTCTGGAAATGCCTGATGAATGTTATCCATGTAACGGCCCGCCCTTCTGACCGCCTCCAGTCGGTAATTAAACCAACTTGAGACGTTCAAAATGACGGATTGTTATTCAGTTTATAGAGTTTAAACAGAATCAGCCGCAGAATCACAGAATAATCATAATATTTCACATAAATGAATTTTCTTACATATATCAGAGTTTATACAATGCATTAAATTTTTATACAGCGGAATATATCTTTTACAAGTACAAATTTTTTTTCGAAAAGCTAAAGTGAAGCAATTTCCCCTCTCTCTCTAACTTCGATGCCTGAAAATCTTCAAGCTGTAAAATACTCGGTCTGACCCGAGTATTACATTCAAAAGAAAATAATACACATGTCAGTCTAATTCAAACTCAGTTATTAGTGCATAGAGGCAATAATAATCAAACAACAATTAGACGACAGTTAAAGATAAATTCACCTATCCAATCCTTAAACAAGAAATCGGATAACGATAAATATAACACTTAACAGTGTTAAACAATAAAACAGTAGATTCAGATTTTTGACGAAGATAGATGAAGGGATTTTTAAACAAAGGTAATTTAGAAAACAACAGAATTGCCTAAACGGCAATGAACAATAAAATCATCAAAATGCGATTCAAAATATATTGAATTGGCAACATAAACAAAATAAATTTCCATCAATAGAAAACATCAATTAAAACATCAGATTTGGTAGGGATGCAGTACACGCACGTGTGCACGGCCTCGCCACATTTTGAAATGTTAACTCCGTGTTGCTGCAGTTCACGCTTGCGTGCACGGCCTTGCCGCTATCGTGATGAAATATGCAAAAGGTCAACGAACCAAAATCAATGAAGGTTCAAATATCGATTCAAAATGTCGATACTGCGTGGCTGCAGTGCACGCACGCGTGCGCTGCCTCGCCACAACAACATGTGAAATCATCTCAAGATAGAATACTATTAGAAATCAAAGTTGCAGAGGTCAAGTCAGTGACTCAACACAACTGCAACACCAAAACCCATGCAACAAGGCAAGGTCGAAATGCAATTGTTTTGCATATACCCAAGTAAACCCAAGAAAACAAGTTCCAAACAACTTATTACTGCACATTTCAACAAGTGCAAAATTTTCATAAAAATGAAACTGCAGCCCACTTTGAATCCAAGGACAAACGGCAATAAGACTACAGTCACCACATGGACACAAGCGCAAAGGTACAAAACATTAAATGAATCAGAGGGAGTCCAGAAAGTAATGCAGCAATAAACTGAAAACAACTCAAAAATCCTCAAATTCAACAAGACAGTAAGCATCAGTGCACGAAGGCAATGACACGTACGTATACATGAACCAGCAGAAGCAATTGAAGTGCAACAGTGCAACGACAAGGCACACTACAACTATGACTTGAACAAAGCAAGGCTACAGAGCTCGAGCTTATGCAAAGTCAACATCACCGCATAAATTCAAGAAGGCACCAAGCAAATGGAACCAAACCCAAGTTACATTATTATTAAAACATGGACAGTGGAGTATATAGGTACATGAAGTCCAACAGATTAACTACAAAGGACAACAAGTATGAAGTGCACAACAGGCTGAAGCCAAAGCACAACAACAGCATTCATATATTTACTTATATGTAGATGAACAAATGTGACAACAATGTCACAATATCAAAGAAAATAATGTCACAGTAACCAAGTATGTCACAGTAACTTAAAGAATATAATTTACAGTTACATCAGTTCACAACCATAAGTATGTAGTAGCCAATGTGATCAAAGAAGCATAACTCATACAAGCTTGTTGTCATGTAAAAGATTTATATGCTTAAATTTTAAAATGTTACTCACAGTATTCTTAAAACTTGGATCTTGCAAAATCAAACATAAATTATTCAAACATTAAATCTTAAAAGAGGTTGAGGGGTGAAATTTCAGAATTTTTTTTTTACTTATCCTGTAACTGTAAACAGAAATCAAGATCATATACAGGCATGCCCCTTCACAACTTCATATTTAAACACATGGAGGCATTTTTAAACAATCACACTATAATTATAAAACAGCATTAAAGCACAAGTACGCAGACCCAATGCAATGCCTCAAATGACCGAATACAACTGGAATCAAGGAATGCAACTTAAGTTAAAAGCTATGCAGTGAAGACATAAACAAGTATATATGAAGACCACTTGAAGTATGACAAACAGACTGCAAGATAAACTCAAAAATGTGCATATGAAGTTCGAATAATCAGTTCAACCAAACAGCAAAGATATCAAGGATGCAGCATGTACACTTGAATACATGAAGTAAATTTGAAAACAAGGCAGGGAACAGTGGAGTACACAATGGCCAGAAAACATGAACAAACTGCCCAGACTGCTGTACATATCAAAGAAACCAGCTCCAAGACTTACAACATATGTCTCGACTAAAAATCAGTGACCATGTGTAAACAGTCGAATATGATTGCAGTGCAAAAATCAACCCAAACAACAAAAGTCATGAATTCGTATAATACAGGTAAAAATTAGAAGCAATCTTGTTGCAACGGTGATGGCCGAAGACTTGAAATTGTATAAAAATCATCAACCATAGTGGTCACGAGATAATGCCGTGATAACCAGGAAAACACAAAATCAGGCAGTATTTTTTTTTCAAAATCGAACAATATCAAGGGCCGAAGCCAACAAGAAAGAATCGAACCAATCAAAAAAAATATCAACAGAGAATACTCTACATGATAACAAAATCGAACGACTGGGAATGAAAATAGATGTGAGGGTCACTCACCTTTCACCCGAAGCGGTCGCGAACGAATTGAAGCCGAGCGAAAACCCTAATTTTGGAACGAAGAGGGATACGAGGCCGCCATTATTTCGTTTCGTTTATATTTTTTTCATATGACTTGAAGAGGGTAGGGTTTCGAATTTTTAAAAGGGAAAGGAGGCGTGATTTTTGCGTGGGTTACGGCGTGTGTAACGGCGTAAGTTAGGGCGTGTTTACAGCTGATAAGTAAGGCAGCGTACTCTTTTTTTTTATTATACTATTATTATTATTATTTTTATATATTTTTTTCTTATTTTTTTTCATTTTAAATCCAATTTGTTTTGTATAATCATCTTCTTTACTTTGTTTTGTAAATTTTATTGTTTGAATTTTTAACTATGTGTATTTATTTATTTATTTTGTGTTGATTAAAATTTTATTCCTTTTTATTTTAAAGAAAAGAAAAATGTTATTTAAAACTAACCATCCTTTTATAAATTTACATAAATAATAATTCTTGTATCCAAATTATTTTCCTAAGTCATTAGTTTGAATTTAAAATACAATTTCAATATTCAATTTCAAACTCCAAAGTCAAATTCAAATTTTAATCCAACTTTCAATAGATTAAATTCTAAAATTTAATCGTCAATTTATCCTGAAAATTTGAAATTCAAGTCAATCATCATTCGAATATTTAAAATTAATTAAATATTTTCATTTTTAAATTGTTCAAAATTCAGGGTTGTTACAATCTTCCCTCCTTAAAGAATTTCGTCCCGAAATTATAAGTTAGGAAAAACGATTGTTAAAATCTCACCGGTAATTATACCCTACATAATTTTTTTACCAAGTTCGAATCTTATTAAAATAAATAAATATAGGATTCATTCCATTTATTATATCTCACTAGCTTTGTTCATTGATTTCTTTAATCAAGACACAAAAGTCTTTTACCAAAATTTTCGACTTACAAAACTTAGATTTAAACTCGAAATTCTTCATGTTAGAGATTTGCATATCATATATTTTTTCAAAGTTGTGGCCTTCGAAGATATTTTAAAGATCTTCTTCCTTAATTCATTTAGGTTGGAATTATGTAATTCTAATTTCAGACTATTGATTTGCTATCTAAAGTTTTGAAAATACTTGCTAACTCGAAGTTTAACAAGTCCATCTTCGTTCTCACAGACATTAGGCATACGATGGCCAGGCGTAGGACTAAAAATCTCCAAGTACTAAATATACTTTCTTCAACTTCCAGTGAAAATACTTTTAAAAATTCTTTTAAAAATGGATATGGAAAGCACATTCCCCCATGGATCACAGTTTACCCGGCGGTTGCGCTACTATCCCAGTAGAATCGCTTGTAACTGTAGATTTCATATCTCTCTTGAATTTCGCCATGGTTGTTGCCATAGATCGCGGTTCACACGGCGGTTACGCTACTATCCCAGTAGAATCGCTCGTGACTGTAGGCATCTCGCCCCTCAAATTTCGCTTTGGCCTCTAGATCGCAGTTTACACGGCGGTTGCGCCACTATCCCAATGGAATCGCTTGTAACTGTAGGCATCACGCCCCAAGAATTACGCCAGCATCAATTCACATAATCCCAACACGATGATCCATCGTGGGGGATTCCAGTCCCAATGGACATTCCACTAACGGAAATTCTACATAGCTACGATTTTCAATGGACACTCACTCCGAGTTCCAATCACCTTCACAAATTATAAATGGAAGGTACATTTCCATATCCTCAGTTTTAGAAAACATATGTCATATGCATATAGTACTTCATTTCACATTTCTTACATATCATACCTATGTAAACTTGCATAGGATTTTCATAATAAAGACTTTCCAAACTGATGGTTTTCGAATTATTACATTCACATATATAAGTCTCGAAAACCCAATTCACATTCATAACAAATAGAGGATTCCAAAATTTTTCCATCTCGTTTAAAATTTTCCTCTAAATCGATTTGAAAATTTAAGGTTATCTCAAACCCAATTCATATTCATAATTCAATTCATATTCATCTTCACATTCGATTTGGATTTCACGTTACATCGTCAATTCTCAACACATAATTGATGTCTACCGATATATAACCTCTAAGCTCGTATGTCTCAGAGAAGGGTGTTAAGCTAAAAGAATAAATTCTCCGCCACCACAGATATATATTTAATAGAGATCAATTGCTATATCATCAATTCACAATGTTAGACATACAATCCCAATCGACTATCAAAAATTCAAAGCTCAACTTATATTTGTTTTTGGTGTCGAAATTAAACTCAATTTAACTCATAATTCAATCTTTTTGAAAAAAATTCAAGTTGAACTAATCGTTCAAATTTCCCTAAAACATCTTTACAAGGTATATATAATTTTCCACACTTAACCATTTCAAACAAATTTCAAATATTCATTTTTCAATTTATCTTTAAAAGATAAAATTTCAAACCTTTCATTTCATATTGGAAAACATTTCCATACTTATTAAATAATAAGTAATTCACAAATCCATTCATTTTCAACACTTGAAAAATATTCAATATACTTAAATCATAATTAAGTATATATTTCATTCTTTAAGGAAAGCGTTCTTTTAAACAAATTTATTTGAGTCAAAACGAATGTTACGTAAAACATCGTTACGACGACCCAAAATCACCAGTATAGGGATTCGAATTTAAGATAGATATATAAATCCCAATACTATATAAAACATTTCCTTTCGGAAACCATTTACTATAACAACAGTGTTATAGTCCACCATTTCCTTATTTCTCGAAAATGCCTATTTCAACAATGAATGTTGAAATCTATGGTTTCGATAGTTAATACATTTTAAAACATCTTTAAAACCATTAACTTCATTTCATAATATCACTTCCCTAAAACATATCCGTTTTATTCAATAATATATTCACTGTCCAAAATCGTGAATATACTTATTTATTCAATTCAGTGTTTCTACACATTTTATTTAAAAGATTATCCACTGTCCAAAATCATTGATAAAATTCCCAACCAACTTTTACTATCACAATATTTAACTTAAAGGATAATTCGCTGTCCAAAATCACGAATATATCTCCTTTAATAACTTCTATGTTTCATTTATCAAATTCAATTGGTTCCGAATTCATAAACAATCTTTACAAATTCCATTTCTATTTATAAAACTTCGATTTATAAATCTCCTTTTGTTAATTCAATTCAATTTATATAACTCAGTTATATACCAAAAGTTCATTTATAAGTTAAGTACTTATAATCCATTTATTTTCTAAATCATTCTTCAAAACATTTGAAATCAATTTTCAAAAGAATTCAAAATCAAATTCCCAAGTTATAGTTTAATGATCCTCTTGGTTATACTAAATTGACATATCATTTTATTTCACAATTATTACTTTGGAGATATTCAAAATATTGGATTTAAACCAATTCATTAATTCACTTCACTTATATTTTTTTATATAAATCTCAGCAATTCGATAATGGTTTTTTGAATGATCGAGACTCAAATCTAAGGAAACCTTACCGAAGAGAAACTATCGCAAACCTAAATTTAGAGAGGGGAATTTCCGAAAAAATTTGAATTTTCAAAATACCTTTTATTTTTCAAAGAAAACAATTTCACACTTCTTTAGATTTGAAAAACACTTTCTTTAAAATGATTCTAGTAACTATTCATATTAAACATCATAAACTGAGCTTTGTATAAACCAAAGCTCTGATACCACTTTTGTAAGGACCCGCCCTTCTGACCGCCTCCAGTCGGTAATTAAACCAACTTGAGACGTTTAAAATGACGGATTGTTATTCAGTTTATAGAGTTTAAACAGAATCAGCCACAGAATAATCATAATATTTCACATGAATGAATTTTCTTACATATATCAGAGTTTATACAATGCATTAAATTTTTATACAGCGGAATATATCTTTTACAAGTACAAATTTTTTTTCGAAAAGCTAAAGTGAAGCAATTTCCCCTCTCTCTCTAACTTCGATGCCTGAAAATCTTCAAGCTGTAAAATACTCGATCTGACCCGAGTATTACATTCAAAAGAAAATAATACACATGTCAGTCTAATTCAAACTCAGTTATTAGTGCATGGAGGCAATAATAATCAAACAACAACTAGACGACAGTCAAAGATAAATTCACCTATCCGATCCTTTAACAAGAAATCGGATAACGGTAAATATAACACTTAACAGTGTTAAACAATAAAACAGTGGATTCAGATTTTTGACGAAGATAGATGGAGGGATTTTTAGATAAAGGTAATTTAGAAAACAACAGAATTGCCTAAATGGCAATTAACAATAAAAGCATCAAAATGCGATTCAAAATATATTGAACTGGAAACATGAACAAAATAAATTTCCATCAATAGAAAACATCAATTAAAACATCAGATTTGGTAGGGCTGCAGTACACGCACGTGTGCACGGCCTCGTCACATTTTGAAATGTTAACTCCGTGTGGCTGCAGTTCACGCTTGCTTGCACTGCCTTGCCGCTATCGTGATTAAATATACAAAAGGTCAACGAACCAAAATTAATGAAGGTTCAAATATCGATTCAAAATGTCGATACTGCGTGGCTGCAGTGCACGCACGCGTGCGCTGCCTCGCCACAACAACATGTGAAATCATCTCAAGATAGAATACTATCAGAAATCAAAGTTGTAGAGGTCAAGTCAGTGACTCAACACAACTGCAACACCAAAACCCACGCAACAAGGCAAGGTCGAAATGCAATTTTTTTGCATATACCCAAGTAAACCCAAGAAAACAAGTTCCAAACAACTTATTACTGCACATTTCAACAAGTGCAAAATTTTCATAAAAATGAAACTGCAGCCCACTTTGAATCCAAGGGAAAACGACAACAAGACTACAGTCACCACATGGACACAAGGGCAAAGGTACAAAACATTAAATGAATCAGAGGGAGTCCAGAAAGTAATGCAGCAATAAACTCAAAACAACTCAAAAATCCTCAAATTCAACAAGACAGTAAGCATCAGTGCACGAAGGCAATGAGACGTACATACACATGAACCAGCAGAAGCAATTGAAGTGCAACAGTGGAACGACAAGGCACACTACAACTATGACTTGAACAAAGCAAGGCTACAGAGCTCGAGCTTATGCAAAGTCAACATCACCGCATAAATTCAAGAAGGCACCAAGCAAATGGAACCAAACCCAAGTTACATTATTATTAAAACATGGACAGTGGAGTATATAGGTACATGAAGTCCAACAGATTAACTACAAAGGACAACAAGTATGAAGTGCACAACAGGCTGAAGCCAAAGCACAACAACAACATTCATATATTTACTTATATGTAGATGAACAAATGTGACAACAATGTCACAATATCAAAGAAAATAATGTCACAGTAACCAAGTATGTCACAGTAACTTAAAGAATATAATTTACAGTTGCATCAGTTCACAACCACAAGTATGCAGTAGCCAATGTGATCAAAGAAGCATAACTCATACAAGCTTGTTATCATGTAAAAGATTTATATGCTTAAATTTTAAAATGCTACTCACAGTATTCTTAAAACTTGGATCTTGCAAAATCAAACATAAATTATTCAAACATTAAATCTTAAAAGAGGTTGAGGGGTGAAATTTCAGAATTTTTTTTTTACTTATCCTGTAACTGTAAACAGAAATCAAGATCATATACAGGCATGCCCCTTCACAACTTCATATTTAAACACATGCAGGCATTTTTAAACAATCACACTATAATTATAAAACAGCATTAAAGCACAAGTACGCAGACCCAATGCAATGCCTCAAATGACCGAATACAACTGGAATCAAGGAATGCAACTTAAGTTAAAAGCTATGCAGTGAAGACATAAACAAGTATATATGAAGACCACTTGAAGTATGACAAACAGACTGCAAGATAAACTCAAAAATGTGCATATGAAGTTCGAATAATCAGTTCAACCAAACAGCAAAGATATCAAGGATACAGCATGTACACTTGAATACATGAAGTAAATTTGAAAACAAGGCAGGGAACAGTGGAGTACACAGTGGCCAGAAGACATGAACAAACTGCCCAGACTGCTGTACATATCAAAGAAACCAGCTCAAAGACTTACAACATATGTCTCGACCAAAAATCAGTGACCATGTGTAAACAGTCGAATATGACTGCAGTGCAAAAATCAACCCAAACAACAAAAGTCACGAATTCGTATAGTACAGGTAAAAATTAGAAGCAATCTTGTTGCAACGGTGATGGCCGAAGACTTGAAATTGTATAAAAATCATCAACCATAGTGGTCACGAGATAATGCCGTGATAACCAGGAAAACACAAAATCAAGCAGTATTTTTTTTTTCAAAATCGAACAATATCAAGGGCCGAAGCCAACAAGAAGGAATCGAACCAATCAAAAAAAAATATCAACAGAGAATACTCAACATGATAACAAAATCGAACGACTAGGAATGAAAATAGATGTGAGGGTCACTCACCTTTCACCGAAGCGGTCGCGAACGAATTGAAGCCGAGCGAAAACCCTAATTTTGGAACGAAGAGGGAGACGAGGCCGCCATTATTTCGTTTCGTTTATATTTTTTTGTATGACTTGAAGAGGGCAGGGTTTCGAATTTTTAAAAGGGAAAGGAGGCGTGATTTTTGCGTGGGTTACGACGTGTGTAACGGCGTAAGTTAGGGCGTGTTTACAGTTGATAAGTAAGGCAACGTACTCTTTTTTTTATTATACTTTTATTATTATTTTTATATTTTTTTATATTTTTTTTCATTTTAAATCCAATTTGTTTTGTATAATCATTTTCTTTACTTTGTTTTGTAAATTTTGTTGTTTGAATTTTTAACTATGTGTATTTATTTATTTATTTTGTGTTGATTAAAATTTTATTCCTTTTTATTTTAAAGAAAAGAAAAATGTTATTTAAAACTAACCATCCTTTTATAAATTTACATAAATAATAATTCTTGTGTCCAAATTATTTTCCTAAGTCATTATTTTGAATTTAAAATAAAATTTAATCGTCAATTTATCCTGAAAATTTGAAATTCAAGTCAATCATCATTCGAATATATAAAATTAATTAAATATTTTCATTTTTAAATTGTTCAAAATTCAGGGTTGTTACAATCCATACTCAAGATAATCTAGTTAAAAGGCATTTAATCGATCACTCCGTGTGCATCCTATGTAATCGTGCTGCTGAAAATGTCGGCCACTTGTTTTTCAATTGCCTTTTTTCATATCATCTCTGGAAAAAGGTTCTTCATCACATTCACGAGAGGCCTCCACTTAGAGATTTCAATCTTGAATGGGTTCGTATCTTCCATTTAACCAGGTGGAAATCCATGTCGACAACTCGCTTTCTCCGATACCTTAAGCTTACGATTGCGGTAATTTGGGAGGAAAGGAATTCGCGAAGATTTACGCGGTCTTCCTCCACAATTGCTTCTCTTATTTTTAAAATTTTGTCGTGATTTTTCACTATGTTAATTTGTTTGAGGTGGGGATGTATCTGTTCCTCATTGTGTTTGCTTGGTAGTTTTTAATCTTCGTATGTTGCTTTTGTTTAATAAAGAGTGGACTGGCCACTATAAAAACCGGCTGGCCTTGCCAAAAAAAAAAGTTTCAAAACCCCGGAACTTAAGTCCTAAATTTCTATTTTTTATTTATTTTATTTTCAATCTCATTTCAACAATTATTCATAAATTTCATTACCTAACAACCAATATATTGCAACAAAATATATCTATCATTTATAAAAAAGTTTATTATATATATATATAGAAATATAATAGGTAAAATTATTTCATTCACCTATATTCAAAATAAATATTGTGTCGGTCTGTCATATTAAGTGTTTAGAAATCCCTATTGATGTCATAGCGTCCCATGCACCAACCAGAATTTATAAATACAAAACGGAACAAATTAACACAATATCAAAACCTTTTTATAACACTAACAAGTAAGCTATCTCATATATATACACTCAACGACTCAACATAGGGTATTACTACCCTATTAATAAAGAGTCAGACCCCACAAATCTAAGGTTTATCGCTAAACCAAAGCTCTTATACCAGATGTAACGACCCGGCTTTTTGTACGCATTAAATCGACGATAAACCACACACGTCCGGCTTAAACCATATAGAAGGGTGGATTTTTATGTGCTAAATAAAAAAAAGAAGAGAAAGAAAAAAACAAAATGAATGTTGTGGAATACTATAATAAATAATAATAAAAATAAAATCTTCGTCTTCGTCCTCTAGAATAAAGTCTTCAAATCCTGTAATGCTCGGACTAATCTGAATGAATTGAAAAGACAAAACACTCGTGTCAGAACTAAAAGATCTTATGTATATGAGTGGAACGGCGTCAGAGATGTTTACGGGATTTGACATCTCCTATCCAGTGTCAAACCTGAGTGCAGTAACTTAAAAGATGCTCGAGGTTCACATCTCCGAAGGATCCGTTAAACTATTTTCCATGTAGTAATATTTCTCTATTATAATAATGTCTATAGTCCCAGTAGTCCATCCAGTATCATAGTCCCTCCTAATCGGGAAGCCCCCAGAGGACACCACATGGGCTACGGGAGAAAACCAAACTCGTACAATGCGCGATAGGTTAGGTGATATGGCATAACTAGGCAATGCCAGGGTAGATATACCAATTACACTTTCGGACCGGTTGTAGCGCGTAGCAGCTACTACTGTAACGCCCCGCCTTTTCGTACTCTTTAAATCGACGATAAGCCACACACGTCCGACTTAAACCATACAAAAGGGCGGATTGTTATGGGGTAAATTAGAAAAAGCAGAGAAAGAAAAAAAAACAAAATAAAATCTTGCAGCGGAACGATAAAATATAATAATCAAATATACAGTTCACGAAGCTGTTTTACGAAATATTTGATTTTACTTATACAATACATATCGGAGTTGCACATACCAGAGAATAATAATAATAATGCAGTGGAACAATGTGACGTAGTGGAAATACTATAATAAATAATAATAAATCTTCGACTTCGTCCTCCAGAATACGGTCTTCCAAATCCTGAAATGCTCAGGCTGAGCCTAGCGAATTGAAAAGACAAACACTCGAGTCAGAACTAAAAGATCTTATGTAAGTTAAATCAACAGGAATAATATGAGTGGAACGGCGTCAGAGATGTTTACGAGATTTGACATCTCCTATCCAGTGTCTAACGTGAGTGCAGTAACTTAAGAGATGCTCAGGATTCACATCTCCTAAGGACCCATTAAACTATTTACTATGTAGTAATATTTCGCTATTACAATAATGTCTATTAGTAAAATAAACTTACTTTTAAATAGCATTAAGGCTTTACATTTTCCACCTTAACACGTAATAGTCCCGGTAGTCCATCTAATATCATAGTCCCTCCTGATCGGGAAGCCACCTGTGGATACCACACGGGCTACGGGAGAAATCCAAACTCGTACATGGCGCGCTATGGTAGGTGACATGGAACAACTAGGCAGTGCCAGGGTTGATATACCAATTACGCTTCTGGGCCGGTGGTAGCGCATAGCGCGCAGCTACCGCCCACCTCGAGCCACACCCCCAAATAAAAAAAAATCAAAATTCACCACCGAATCAATCCAAAAGTCAAAGTATAATATCGAAGGGATGTGTCCGATCAAAGGTGCTACCTCATTAGCCCGTCAATCGCTCCTGTTTAGCCACCTTATGCTAACTTACGGGAGTCGGGTCCATGTATTTACCTCAGAGGAAACGCCGCTGCCATCCTACTTCATTCAAGAATCTCCTCCGCGTACATGATTGTTAAAGTGGTTTTCGGAGTTGGCAGAGAGTATGACAACTTCCGATCCTGGTCTCTTTAACAACCAAACGTTATTATAACACCTCGGTCTTTTCAAAATAGTTTATACTTTAAATCCCGAATATAATATCCATTTCAAAACCATATAAATACGATATCCTTTCCATTTCTAAAACCAAATCATTTTGATATCATTTTTATAAAACCCAAATCAATATAGTATCATTTCAAATATATCATTTCCTAAAACCATAACAATTTCAAAGTTAAAATTATTTCGAAACCAAAACTTGAAATATAGCCTTTCAAAAAACATATAACTTTGAATTTTATAACTTTGAAACATACTACCACTTAAATGGTTTAACTATTAAATTATTTTATATAATAAAATAGCTTCTTAACCTTCACAAATCAATTCCAAATATGGATTTAAATCCCCAAATAAACCAATATAATTTCCATATATGCAATAACCCGCATATTTTACGATTATATATTTAAATGTTTTATTTAAATATACCGTCGTTAGTCGGATTTTTGGGTCCGAAAAGCTACTTTTTGCAAACTGTTGACTTGGAACTCGAAACCACTTCCATTGAGTCCAAAATAGAGTTTGCGATCTTTTTGAGTATAAACTTCGATATGTTTGGAGTAAGTCGAATTTTGCTATTTCCTAAGTGGGCTTTAGGGTTTGGGTTTCACGCAACTCATCCTATACCCCAAGTTAGCCCCCTCTCCTCTCCATTCACTCTATACATTTCATATATCTCAAATTAAACTGAAAATGGGGAAAGAGAATGCGAAATAGAAATTCCAAGCCCTAATTTCCTCTTGAAAACTCGAATTCTTGCTCCAAAATCAAAGAGATGCTTTGGTAAGCCCTCTCTTCATCTTCTCTAACTCTTTCTCTCTTTAATTTCAGAAATTCCTCTACGTAAATCAAGGAAATATTGTTTTGATCTTAGATTGAAGCTTGTAGAGTAGAAGTGAAGAGTGGTTGGTCTTTTCTTTGCAATTGAGCTTCTCATCTTTGTCTTTGAGTTAAAAAGGTAAGTTTTGAACTCATATCTACTTCTCTTGATATCATTGGTGTTAGGTATGAACTCATAACACTCATTTATAATCAATTGCTTTTGGTTTGAATTGATTTGGTGAACATTTCAATCTTTGATGTTTTGAAGTCAAAAACTCTAAACATCATAGCTTTGATGTTTGATCATGTTTTTTAGAGGTGTATTAAAAAGAAAATAGGGCTGGGCTGTCGATTGGCATAAACCCCTAGCGCCATTGCTCATTCGATTGCAATTTGAAAGAGTTTGCTCTTCTTTTGTATGGGCCGAAAAATTGCCCTATTGCCAGTCAGTCGACTGACCTCTGAAACCAGTCGACTGGCTGCAGCATATAGGTGTTTCAGAGACTGAATACAGAGACTGGAAGTCTCTGTTTCCTATAATCAATGGACTGGCCATTCCAACCAGTCGACAGACTACACGAATGAAATTTCCATGTTTCTGGTTCAGTCGACTGTTCTCAGAGAGTCAGTTGACTGACCTGCTTCTGTTTTGCCTATTATGCCTAGTTTCTTGTGATTCCAACTTTTATCGATTCGTGTTGTGTGACGCCACACCTCTATACCGATGCTAGCCAAGGATACTACGGTGTAATAACGTCAACTAACACGGAGAATAAGGCTGTTGAGGAGCGACCATCCGTGTAATTGCTTTGTGCGAGCATCGATATGTCAGATAGTATAACATGCAATTCTTTTCAAGTGGAAATCCGACATGCCGACACAAACTCAAAACTACTACATAGTGGGTATAATATCTTCGGAAACAAATAAAGAAATAAACATAACATAAATCAGTCACAGACAATTCATATCACAAAGGCGGAAATAGATATGAATATTACACATAAAAGTGTATATCAGAGTAGTGGTCAAATAAGATCCACAACATCACAAAAGAATAGATACAAGTGCTAGACAAAAGAATATGTATACATCAAGGAGTCTATTTCTCGAATGCATACAACAATAAACTACTAATCTAGAGTAGTTTGCCAAAATCAGATGATGGTTCCAGATAAGGAGTCAAGAGGAAGCACCTGTAAAATCTCAGTCTGACCCAAGTATTATTTAAGAAGAAAATAATAAACGGATCAGTCTAGCTATAATTATAAGATAAAATGATATATAAGAAGAGATATAACTAAAAACGTATGATACCAAAGATGTCATACTACGACTAGTATACATTAGAGAATCACAAAAGTCATACAAAATCTCAAGAATCTCATAGCATCAAAAAGAATATCATATTCTTTATTTAATTCACCAAGCCACAATAAATGACATACATATCAATGCCAACTGAAAAACGTGGTGAAACATAAATTCCAGAAATCAACATATAGAAATCCAAAAATCACAAGAAAAGGACAGCCAAGACATTGATGTAGTACAAACGGTACATCCAATGAATCAAATAGCAAAGACATTGATGTAGTACAAACGGTACATCCAATGAATCAAATAGCGTACATCCAATGAATCAAATAGCAAAGACATTGATGTAGTACAAACGGTACATCCAATGAATCAAATAGCAAAGACATTGATGTAGTACAATGGTACATCCAATGAATCAAATAGCAAAGACATTGATGTAGTGCAACGGTACATCCAATGAATCGAAGACACTGATGTAGTGCAAACGGTACATCCAATGAATCCAAAAAGCAAAGACATTGATGTAGTACAACGGTTCATCCAATGAATCAAAGACACTGATGTAGTACAAACGGTACATCCAATGAATCCAAAAAGCAAAGACATTGATGTAGTACAACGGTACATCCAATGAATCAAAGACACTGATGTAGTACAAACGGTACATCCAATGAATCGAAACATATTAAAAGTACATGGGTCGCTAGCCCAAGAAGAAATGAGACGAAGCTCAATAAAATGAGGAACAGTCCCCCACATAGACAAAGAGACATCGCACATTGCTAGTTTAAACCATAAAATGATCATCATCGATCATCAAGAAGTGTCAATTACAATAAGCTAGTAAATATATGAGTTTAGCATCATATCTCATAACCACTAGCTTAACTTAAATATTTGCGAAAAAATTGTAGATCTCCACTAGAAAATTGTAACAAGAGTTTCCATCGAACGAGTCCAAGAATTAACCAACGAAGTAAACGCAAGCGTTTCATACCACTCGTTTTACTAAGTCGTTTAATTAGATTTCTCATACGAGTGAGGTAAAGTTTTGTATATACTAATAGATTGGAAAACGGTTTTAAGAAATGAGCTTTGTAATAAAATAGTGTTGAGATCATTTGAAGAAAGAGTTTTGATATTTACTATTAATATAGAAACCTTTATATTTTTAAAGTGACAAATCACAAACATTATTGTAGAAACAATCAATCACTAAAATTCACATACGAAGACGTGAATAAAATCCAAAGAAATCGATACTGAATCCATCAAAGTGGATATATCCAAAATCCCAAGGAAAAGGAATCATCAAAGTCGATAATCAATGATAACAAAGAATAGGGAAATAACACAAATCGATTAAATTTGGAAACCACACAAAATAGGCGAAATAGGCAAAATATCATCAGGTCGGTCGGCCGGCTACAGAGCTCGGTCGACCGGACACTGTTCTCAAAATTTCTCGGGAAGCAGGTCGGTCGGCCGAACCCTATAGTTGGTCGACCGGACCATAAACAGAGAAGTGCTTATGCAATAGGCAGCAGGTCGGTCGACCGGCAGCAGAGCTCGGTCGACCGGACCTGTTGCCAGTCTCTTCCCAGCCCATCCAAATGAGATCCAATCCCGACCAAATTGCATTCGCTCGAGCAACGGCGCTAAGGGTTTATGCCAATCGACTACCCGGCCCTATAAGCTCTTCGATGCATCACCAAAACACATTCAAACATCAAAGTTAGGATTTTTAAAGATTTGAACCCAAAACACTAAAAATTGGAATATTCACCAAATCAATCCAAATCAAAAGCAATTGCATAAGAATAAGCATTAGGAATTCATACCTAACAATCAAAGATAAATATAGACTAAGATGTGAGATTAAAAATCTCACCTTTGAACCCAAAAACAATGAATGAGAAGCTTCAAGACAAAGGAAGATCAACCACACTTCAATCTCACACAAGGAGCTTGAATCCAAGCTTAAAAGAGAAACATTTCCCAAATTAGATTTAGGAATTTTCTGAAATCAAAGAGAGAATGAGTTGGAGAAGAAGAAGGAGATACTTACCAATGGGTTCTCTTGAATTTGGAGTTAGAAGTTGGATTTTGCTATGGAACTAGGGCTTTTAGTTTTAATTTCCATTCTTCTCCACCATTGTTACTAAAGCTTGAAGGGTTAGGAATTAGAAATGAAATGAAGATAAGTGGAGAGGGGGTTTCAGTTTGGGGTATTAACATTGGGTTGAACCCAACCCAAACTCAAAGCCCAAGTGAAAAAGTGGCAAAAATCAACTTTCTCCAAACATATCGAAGCTTATACTTAAAAAGGTCGCAAACGGCATTTTGAACTCAATGGA
This sequence comes from Allium cepa, assembly GCA_030765085.1. Taxonomy (NCBI): domain Eukaryota; kingdom Viridiplantae; phylum Streptophyta; class Magnoliopsida; order Asparagales; family Amaryllidaceae; genus Allium; species Allium cepa. The sequence goes on along the minus strand of CM060938.1, from coordinate 904,158,930 downwards.
AGGGGTCTCGAGTCCCAATTCTACTGTTTGCTAAAAGTAGGTTTTCGGACTAAAGTCCGATGAACGTTGAAATATTTAAATAAAATATTTAAATATACCATCGATAAATATGCGGGTTGTTACAGACTTCCCTCCTTAAAGAAATTACGTCCTCGCAATACTTAAGAAGAAACAAAGAGTAACAACCATAGAAGCATATCAACACAAATGAATATTTGAATCAAGAAGTCCACCATAAAGAGCACGAAGGAGTAAATCCGAAAGTTTTCGTTCGATGAATATCCAAGAGCAATCCTTAGGATTTGAGAACCATTGAACTTTTATCAAAAAGAATATCTTTATATCGAAGGCGTTCAACCTCCAAAGCAATGATGCGAATAGAATGTTGCTCAAAAGTCAAATTTGGTGTAACTTCAATCCCCTCAATAACACCGGGCACAAGAATAAAAATCGGAAACATAAAATCATTTCCATAGTTAAAAGACGTGGAAAACGTCAAGAATAGCAGAAAATTGAGCCGGTGCAACGGCGTAGTACAAAAACGGTACGCCCGAGAAACTAGAAACTCGAATAATTTGGAACACCGACGTAGTACAAAAACGGTATGTCCAATGAACCGATAAACCGGAACAACGATGTAGTATAATAATGGTACATTCATTGATCCAGATAAGACGGAATATCGATGTAGTATAATAATGGTACATTCATTGATCCAGATAAGACGGAACATCGATGTAGTATAATAACAGTACATCCGATGAACCGATCACCATAAAAGAACATCGGACGCTAGTCCATAAAAGAAATGAGGCGAAGCTCAACAAAACAAAGTACATCGAAACATCCGATGAACTTGGTAAAAAGATCATAAGATACAAGGAATTTGAGCCAACGGGGTTGACGCAAATTAAGTTTCTTGTAAGTGAATGAATATTTCATAGATTCATGATCAAAGTGAAGAACAGATTTCTCTCCCCAAAAATGATGATGCCAAATTCTAAAAGTAAAAACAATAGCCGCGAGCACTAGATCATGAGTGGCATATCTAGTCTCGATAAGCTATAATGATTTAGAAGCACAAGTGGTAGAATGTTTTCTTTTGCAAGAGAACGACATCCAAACCAATACGAGTAGCATTGGTACAAAAGATAAATTCTTGGTTCCCTTCGGAAAACACAAGAATAAGAGTATCGGAAAAGAATTCATTCAAATAATCTTCTCTCTCAAAAAGCTAAAACTTTCAAAATTACAATTATCTTAATGTAAGAATCTTTCTAGAAAAATTTACATTTTATAAGTCAATATATCGTGTTTGATTGTCTCATTACAGAGTTTAGAAAATTCCTATCGATAACGTTGATCAAGCGCATCGACCGAAATTCTTAAAGCTCTCAACGGGCAATACAATCACAAAATCATCTTCTAGATAATAAATATGTTTCTTAAAAACTTTTGAGAATATTCTTCGTTTGTTTCAAGAACAAAATTTCAATTTTACTTATACATAAATCTTATGAAAAAGATTTGCAAAATTTTAAATTACTATTTTCATCCAAAAGTCATAAATACAAGAATGGACTTATCGAGATATTCCTAGAATACTCGATTTATGAAATGGATGAAATAAGCTGGACAATCTGATTGATAAAATAAGTCATTCATAAGAATCATAACGAGTGCGGAATGCGGTAAGTGGAATGCTAATTTCCGCAACTTGTAGCAAATGAAAACCGATGGTAAAGTCGAACTGAAAAGACCTTAACACCACACAAAAGATTACTTAGGTGATAACCCTAAGACAAGCTCAAAGATTCTGGAAAATTCACAACTATCCAAATGAGAGAAATAACACTCTACTCAACATGAGAGCTTAAAGAATAAAATGATGCCATTAATTTTTGAACCGAAATTATAAAGAAAAATAGAAATCTGCCTAACAGATTGAAAATGTCGAAGATGAATAGTCCATTCGAAAAAATAGGATATAGGCTTCATAGTGATTAAGCCAATCCTTTCACAGAAATCAATTCCGAAGCCTAAGTAAAAATGGCACGGAAAGAAAAATCACATAGAAAAATTTCGACATCAATAAAAAGCAAATTGAGTGTTGCGGATCTACCATCCGGATTCGCAATTCTCAAAGAAGTCATCAAGCCTAGAAATGTTTAATGAAAAAGAATCACAAGTTCTTTTGATATAAAATAGTGAGATGAAACCCATATCAAAAAGAACTCGAATAAGATAATCACAAAATAAATGTTATCAAGGAGAGAATGGATACCTTTACTCAGAGAAGTGTTGATAGGGGCTTGCAGCTTTCCTTCTCTCTTGCTTGGAAGCTTAGGGCACGAAGATAAAAGATGACCCGAACCTTTGCAATAACGACAAAAGAGGGGTTTCAGACACTCCTTTGCATAATGGTCCGTGGAACCACAATTGTAGCATTGACCACGACTAGAGGTAGGAGTCTTTGCTACCGGAATTTGTTGCTTCCCTTTCTTATTAGGAGTGGGGCCTTTGAATTTGATAGGCCTCTTCAAGTTATTGTTGAAGTTCTGTTGGGCACGCACAACTTCAACATCCCCTTCATTATCGGCCTCTTCAAGACGAAGAGCGATATCAATAAGCTGATCAAATGAAACCTCAACTTTCAGAAGTAATGGTTTCTTAAGATACTTATTCATGCCATAGACAAATCTCTGATTTTTCTTCAATGGGGTATTAAAGTACTCAACCCCGTATTTGGACGGAGATTCGAAAGATGCGACATAGTCTGTCATAGAAGATTCACCTTGAACATGGTCAATAAAACGCCGGGCAAAAGTTACTTTTTCGGCCTTCGGCACAAATTTCAATTCGAATCTTTCCCGGAATTGCTCCCAAGTGAGATCCGCTTCAACGATTTCAGAAATTAAAAGCTCATGCCAATCTAACGCTCTTTCATGGAGCATACTAGAAGCCACTTGGACACGGTGAAGGTCAATAAGGTTCATGTGAGAAAGATGCGCTCGCATGATTTGAGCCAAGCTTGAATTTCTATAACACTCTCGGATCCCTTGACTGGCCTTCCACCCAAATCGATGTAGTCTCTACACAAGCATGCAAAACCGGATCTAGGATGAGTAGGCTCTAGAATGGGACCGATTGCTTGAGCGTTCTTTACTAGATCAAGAAGCTGCTGGGCAGACATAAATACTCCATCTTGGGGAGTAGCACTAGTTTGACCGGCGCTGGGACGGCCAGGTATAACAATTTCTCTTCTTTAGGAAAGAAAGAAAGAAGAGGAAAAAGTTATTCTCAAAATAAATTTCAATTAAATTTGATTGATAAAACAAGGAATCATAAAGAAAATAGGATGAATCGGTACGAAGACTCGAATAAAATCCTAAAGCACGACTCCTAAGATAGACTTAGGACGATGATCCTTGTTAATTTATTCTACATTGTTCCGAAGTTTGGCTCTGATACCAAGCTGTGATGCCCCACCTCTATACCCATGCTAGCCGAGGAAACTACGGTGTAATGCCGTCAACTAACACGGAGAATAAGGCTGTTGATGAGCGACCATCCGTGTAATTGCTTTGTGCGAGCATCGATATGTCAGATAGTATAACATGCAATTCTTTTCAAGTGGAAATCCGACATGCCGACACAAACTCAAAACTACTACATAGTGGGTATAATATCTTCGGAAACAAATATAGAAATAAACATAACATAAATCAGTCACAGGCAATTCATATCACAAAGGCGGAAATAGATATGAATATTACACAAAAAAGTGTATATCAGAGTAGTGGTCAAATAAGATCCACAACATCACAAAAGAATAGATACAAGTGCTAGACAAAAGAATATGTATACATCAAGGAGTCTATTTCTCGAATGCATACAACAATAAACTACTAATCTAGAGTAGTTTGCCAAAATCAGATGATGGTTCCAGATAAGGAGTCAAGAGGAAGCACCTGTAAAATCTCAGTCTGACCCAAGCATTATTTAAGAAGAAAATAATAAACGGATCAGTCTAGCTATAATTATTAGATAAAATGAGATATAAGAAGAGATATAACTAAAAACGTATGATAACCAAAGATGTCATACTACGACTAGTATACATTAGAGAATCACAAAAGTCATACAAAATCTCAAGAATCTCATAGCATCAAAAAGAATATCATATTCTTTATCTAATTCACCAAGCCACAATAAATGACATACATATCAATGCCAACTGAAAAAGGTGGTGAAACATAAATTCCAGAAATCATCATATAGAAATCCAAAAATCACAAGAAAAGGATGGCCAAGACATTGATGTAGTACAAACGGTACATCCAATGAATCAAATAGCAAAGACATTGATGTAGTACAAACGGTACATCCAATGAATCAAATAGCAAAGACATTGATGTAGTACAACGGTACATCCAATGAGTCAAATAGCAAAGACATTGATGTAGTACAACGGTACATCCAATGAATCAAAGACACTGATGTAGTGCAAACGGTACATCCAATGAATCCAAAAAGCAAAGACATTGATGCAGTACAACGGTACATCCAATGAATCAAAGACACTGATGTAGTACAAACGGTACATCCAATGAATCCAAAAAGCAAAGACATTGATGTAGTACGACGGTACATTCAATGAATCAAAGACACTGATGTAGTACAAACGGTACATCCAATGTATCGAAACATATTAAAAGTACATAGGTCGCTAGCCCAAGAAGAAATGAGACGAAGCTCAATAAAATGAGGAATAGTCCTCCACATAGACAAAGAGACGTCGCACATTGCTAGTCTAAACCATAAAATGATCATCATCGATCATCAAGAAGTGTCAATTACAATAAGCTAGTAATCACATGAGTTTAGCATCATGTCCCATAACCACTAGCTTAACTTAAATATTTGCGAACAAATTATAGATCTCCACTAGAAAATTGTCACAAGAGTTTCAATCGAACGAGTCCAAGAATTAACCAACGAAGTAAACGCAAGCGTTTCATACCACTCGTTTTACTAAGTCGTTTAATTAGATTTCTCATACGAGTGAGGTAAAGGTTTGTATATACTAATAGATTGGAAAACGGTTTCAAGAAATGAGCTTTGTAATAAAATAGTGTTGAAATCATTTGAAGAAAGAGTTTTGATATTTACTATTAATATAGAAACCTTTATATTTTTAAAGTGAAAATCACAAACATGATTGTAGAAACAATCAATCACTAAAGTTCACATATGAAGACGTGAATAAAATCCAAAGAAATCGATACCGAATCCATCAAAGTGGATATATCCAAAATCCCAAGGAAAAGGAATCATCAAAGTCGATAATCAATGATAACAAAGAATAGGGAAATAACACGAATCGATTAAATTTGGAAACCATACAAAGTAGGCGAAATAGGCAAAATATCATCAGGTAGGTCGGCCGGCTACAGAGCTCGGTCGACCGGACCCTGTTCTCAAAATTTCTCGGGAAGCAGGTCGGTCGGCCGAACCCTGTAGTTGGTCGACTGGACCATAAACAGAGAAGTGCTTATGCACTTGGCGGCAGCAGGTCGGTCGGTCGGCAGCAGAGCTCGGTCGACCGGACCTGTTGCCTGTCTCTTCCCAGCCCATCCAAATGAGATCCAATCTCGACCAAATTGCATTCGCTCAAGCAACGACGCTAAGGGTTCATGCCAATCGACTACCCGGCCCTATAAGCTCTTCGATGCATCACCAAAACACATTCAAACATCAAAGTTAGGATTTTTAAAGATTTGAACCCAAAACACTAAAAATTGGAATATTCACCAAATCAATCCAAACCAAAAGCAATTGCACAAGAATAAGCGTTAGGAATTCATACCTAACAATCGAAGATAAATATTGGCTAAGATGTGAGATTAAAAATCTCACCTTTGAACCCAAAAACAATGAATGAGAAGCTTGAAGACAAAGGAAGATCAACCACACTTCAATCTCACACAAGGAGCTTGAATCCAAGCTTAAAAGAGAAACATTTCCCAAATTAGATTTAGGAATTTTCTGAAATCAAAGAGAGAATGAGTTGGAGAAGAAGAAGGAGATACTTACCAATGGGTTCTCTTGAATTTGGAGTTAGAAGTTGCATTTTGCTATGGAACTAGGGCTTGGAGTTTTAATTTCCACTCTTCTCCACCATTGTTGCTAATGCTTGAAGGGTTAGGAATTAGAAATGAAATGAAGATAAGTGGAGAGGGGGTTTCAGTTTGGGGTATTAACATTGGGCTGAACCCAACCCAAACCCCAAGTGAAAAAGTGGCAAAAATCAACTTTCTCCAAACATATCGAAGCTTATACTTAAAAAGGTCGCAAATGGCATTTTGAACTCAATGGAAGGGGTCTCGAATCCCAATTCAACTGTTTTCTAAAAGTAGGTTTTCGGACTAAAATCGACGAACGTTGAAATATTTAAATAAAATATTTAAATATACCATCGATAAATATGTGGGTTGTTACAGACTCCCCTCCTTAAAGAAATTGCGTCCTCGCAATACTTAAGAAGAAAATAAAGAGTAACAACCATAGAAGCATATCAACACAAAAGAATATTTGAATCAAGAAGTCCACCATAAAGAGCACGAAGGAGTAAATCCGAAAGTTTTCATTCGATGAATTCTCAAGATTTCTCAAGAGCAATCCTTAGGATTTGAGAACCAATGAACTTTTATCAAAAAGAATATCTTTATATCGAAGGCGTACAACCTCCGAAGCAATGATGCGAATAGAATGTTGTTCAAAAGTCAAATTTGGTGTAACTTCAATCCCCTCAATAACACCGGGCTCAAGAATAAAAACCGGAAACATAAAAGCATTTCCATAGTTAAAAGACGTGGAAAACGTCAAGAATAACAGAAAATTGAGCCGGTGCAACGGCGTAGTACAAAAACGGTACGCCTGAGAAACTAGAAACTCGAATAATTTGGAATACCGACGTAGTACAAAAACGGTACGTCCAATGAACCGATAAACCAGACCAACGATGTAGTATAATAATGGTACATTCATTGATCCAGATAAGACGGAACATCGATGCAGTATAATAATGGTACATTCATTGATCCAGATAAGACTGAACATCGATGTAGTATAATAACAGTACATCCGATGAACCGATCACCATAAAAGAACATCGAACGCTAGTCCATAAAAGAAATGAGGCGAAGCTCAACAAAACAAAGTACATCGAAACGTCCGATGAACTTGGTAAAAAGATCATAAGATACAAGGAATTTGAGCCAACGGGGTTGACGCAAATTAAGTTTCTTGTAAGTGAATGAATATTTCATAGATTTATGATCAAAGTGAAGAACAGATTTCTCCCCCCAAAAATGATGATGCCAAATTCTAAAAGTAAAAACAATAGCCGCGAGCACTAGATCATGAGTGGCATATCTAGTCCTGATAAGCTATAATGATTTAGAAGCACAAGTGGTAGAATGTTTTCTTTTGCAAGAGAACGGCATCCAAACCAATACGATTAGCATTGGTACAAAAGATAAATTCCTGGTTCCCTTCGGAAAACACAAGAATAAGAGTATCGGAAAAGAATTCAATCAAATTGTCTTCTCTCCCAAAAAGCTAAAACTTTCAAAATTACAATTATCTCAATGTAAGAATCTTTCAAGAAAAATTTACATTTTATAAGTCAATATATCGTGTTTGATTGTCTCATTAAAGCGTTTAGGAAATTCTTATCGATAACGTTGATCAAGCGCAACGACCAATATTCTTAAAGCACTCAACGGGCAATACAATCACAAAATCATCTTCTAGATAATAAACATGATTCTTAAAAACTTTTGAGAATATTCTTCGTTCGTTTCAAGAACAAAATTTCAATTTTACTTATACATAAATCTTATGAAAAAGATTTGCAAAATTTAAATTACTATTTTCATCCAAAATTCATAAATACAAGAATGGACTTATCGAGATATTCATAGAATACTCGATTTATGAAATGGATGAAATAAGCTGGACAATCTGAATGATAAAATAAGTCATTCATAAGAATCATAACGAGTGCGGAATGCAGTAAGTGAAATGCTAACTTCCGCAACTTATGGCTAATGAAAACCGGTGGTAAAGTCGAACTGAAAAGACCTTAGCACCACATAAAAGATTACTTAGGTGATAACCCTAAGACAAGTCCAAAGATTCCGAAAAATTCACAACTATCCAAATGAGAGAAATAACACTCTACTCAACATGTGAGCTTAAAGAATAAAATGATGCGATCAATTTTTGAATCGAAATTATAAAGAAAAATAGAAATCTGCCTAACAGATTGAAAATGTCGAAGATGAATAGTCCATTCGGAAAAATAGGATATAGGCTTCATAGTGATTAAGCCAATGCTTTCACAGAAATCAATTCCGAAGCCTAAGTAAAAATGGCACGGAAAGAAAAATCACACAAAAAAATTTCGACATCAATAAAAAGCAAATTGAGTGTTGCGGATCTACCATCCGGATTCGCAATTCTCAAAGAAGTCATCAAGCCCAGAAATGTTTAAAGAAAAAGAATCACAAGTTCTTTTGATTTAAAATAGTGAGATGAAACCCATATCAAAAAGAACTCGAATAAGATAATCACAAAATAAATGTTATCAAGGAGAGAATGGATACCTTGACTAAGAGAAGAGTTTCTAGGGGCTTGCAGCTTTCCTTCTCTCTTACTTGGAAGCTTAGGGCACGAAGATAAAAGATGACCCGAACCTTTGCAACAACGACAAAAGAGGGGTTTCAGACACTCCTTTGCATAATGGTCCGTGGAACCACAATTGTAGCATTGACCACAACTAGAGGTAGGAGTCTTTGCTAACAGAATTTGTTGCTTCCCTTTCTTATTAGGAGTGGGGCCTTTGAATTTGATAGGCCTCTTCAAGTTATTGTTGAAGTTCTGTTGGGCACGCACAACTTCAACATCCCCTTCATTATCGGCCTCTTCAAGATGAAGAGCGATATCAATAAGCTGATCAAATGAAACCTCAAGTTTCAGAAGTAATGGCTTCTTAAGATTCTTATTCAAGCCATAGACAAATCTCTGATTTTTCTTCAATGGGGTATTAATGTACTCAACCCCGTATTTGGACAGAGATTCGAAAGATGCGACATAGTCTGTCACAGAAGATTCACCTTGAACAAGGTCAATAAAACGCCGGGCCAAAGTTACTTTTTGGGCCTCCGGCACAAATTTCAATTCGAATCTTTCTCGGAATTGCTCACAAGTGAGATCCGCTTCAACGATTTCAGAAACTAAAAGCTCATACCAATCTAACGCTCTTTCTTGGAGCATACTAGAAGCCACTTGGACACGATGAAGGTCAATAAGGTTCATGCGAGAAAAGATGCGATCGCATGATTTGAGCCAAGCTTGAATTTCTATAACACTCTCGGATCCCTTGAATGGCCTTCCACCCAAATCGGTGTAGTCTCTGGACAAGCGTGCAAAACCGGATCTAGGATGAGTAGGCTCTGGAATGGGACCAGTTGCTTGAGCGTTCTTTACTAGATCAAGAAGCTGCTGGGCAGACATAAATACTCCATCTTGGGGAGTAGCACTAGATTGACCGGCGCTGGGACGGCCAGGTCTAACCATTTCTCTCCTTTAAGAAAGAAAGAAAGAAGAGGAAAAAGTTATTCTCAAAATAAATTTCAATCAAACTTGATTGATGGACGATGATCCTTGTTAATTTATTCTACATTGTTCCGAAGTTTGGCTCTGATACCAAGCTGTGACGCCCTACCTCTATACACATGCTAGCCAAGGACACTACGGTGTAATGCCGTCAACTAACACGGAGAATAAGGCTATTGAGGAGCGACCATCCGTGTAATTGCTTTGTGCGAGCATCGATATGTCAGATAGTATAACATGCAATTCTTTTCAAGTGGAAATCCGACATGCCGACACAAACTCAAAACTACTACACAGTGGGTATAATATCTTCGGAAACAAATATAGAAATAAACATAACATAAATCAGTCACAGACAATTCATATCACAAAGGTGGAAATATATATGAATATTACACATAAAAGTGTATATCAGAGTAGTGGTCAAATAAGATCCACAACATCACAAAAGAATAGATACAAGTGCTAGACAAACGAATATGTATACATCAAGGAGTCTATTTCTCGAATGCATACAACAATAAACTACTAATCTAGAGTAGTTTGCCAAAATCAGATGATGGTTCCAGATAAGGAGTCAAGAGGAAGCACCTGTAAAATCTCAGTCCGACCCGAGTATTACTTAAGAAGAAAATAATAAACGGATCAGCCTAGCTATAATTATCAGATAAAATGAGATATAAGAAGAGATATAACTAAAAACGTATGATAACCAAAGATGTCATACTACGACTAGTATACATTAGAGAATCACAAAAGTCATACAAAATTTCAAGAATCTCATAGCATCAAAAAGAATATCATATTCTTTATTTAATTCACCAAGCCACAATAAATGACATACATATCAATGCCAACTGAAAAAGGTGGTGAAACATAAATTCCAGAAATCAACATATAGAAATCCAAAAATCACAAGAAAAGGATGGCCAAGACATTGATGTAGTACAAACGGTACATCCAATGAATCAAATAGCAAAGACATTGATGTAGTACAAACGGTACATCCAATGAATCAAATAGCAAAGACATTGATGTAGTACAAACGGTACATCCAATGAATCAAATATCAAAGACATTGTTGTAATACAACGGTACATCCAATGAATCAAAGACACTGATGTAGTGCAAACGGTACATCCAATGAATCCAAAAAGCAAAGACATTGATGTAGTACAACGGTACATCCAATGAATCAAAGACACTGATGTAGTACAAACGGTACATCCAATGAATCCAAAAAGCAAAGACATTGATGTAGTACAACGGTACATCCAATGAATCAAAGACACTGATGTAGTACAAACGGTACATCCAATGAATCGAAACATATTAAAAGTACATGGGTCGCTAGCCCAAGAAGAAATGAGATGAAGCTCAATAAAATGAGGAACAGTCCTCCACATAGACAAAGAGACATCACACATTGCTAGTCTAAACCATAAAATGATCATCATCGATCATCAAGAAGTGTCAATTACAATAAGCTAGTAAATATATGAGTTTAGCATCATGTCCCATAACCACTAGCTTAACTTAAATATTTGCGAACAAATTGTAGATCTCCACTAGAAAATTGTCACAAGAGTTTCAATCGAACGAGTCCAAGAATTAACCAACGAAGTAAACGCAAGCGTTTCATACCACTCGTATTACTAAGTCGTTTAATTAGATTTCTCATACGAGTGAGGTAAAGGTTTGTATATACTAATATATTGGAAAACGGTTTTAAGAAATGAGCTTTGTAATAAAATAGTGTTGAAATCATTTGAAGAAAGAGTTTTGATATTTACTATTAATATAGAAACCTTTACATTTTTAAAGTGATAAATCACAAACATGATTGTAGAAACAATCAATCACTAAAATTCACATACGAAGACGTGAATAAAATCCAAAGAAATCGATACCGAATCCATCAAAGTGGATGTATCCAAAATCCCAAGGAAAAGGAATCATCAAAGTCGATAATCAATGATAACAAAGAATAGGGAAATAAAACGAATCGATTAAATTTGAAAACCACACAAAATAGGCGAAATAGGCAAAATATCATCAGGTCGGTCAGTCGGCTACAAAGCTCGGTCGACCAGACCCTGTTCTCAAAATTTCTAGGGAAGCAGGTCGGTCGGCTGAACCCTGTAGTTGGTCGACCGGACCATAAACAGAGAAGTGCTTATGCACTTGGCAGCAGGTCGGTTGGCCGGCAGCAGAGCTCGGTCGACCGGACCTGTTGCCAGTCTCTTCCCAGTCCATCCAAATGAGATCCAATCTCGACCAAATTGCATTCGCTCGAGCAACGGCGCTAAGGGTTTATGCCAATCGACTACCCGGCCCTATAAGCTCTTCGATGCATCACCAAAACACATTCAAACATCAAAGTTAGGATTTTTAAAGATTTGAACCCAAAACACTAAAAATTAGAATATTCACCAAATCAATCCAAACCAAAAGCAATTGCACAAGAATAAGCGTTAGGAATTCATACCTAACAATCGAAGATAAATATAGGCTAAGATGTGAGATTAATAGTCTCACCTTTGAACCCAAAAACAATGAATGAGAAGCTTGAAGACAAAGGAAGATCAACCACACCTCAATCTCACACAAGGAGCTTGAATCCAAGCTTAAAAGAGAAACATTTCCCAAATTAGATTTAGGAATTTTCTGAAATCAAAGAGAGAATGAGTTGGAGAAGAAGAAGGAGATACTTACCAATGGGTTCTCTTGAATTTGGAGTTAGAAGTTGGATTTTGCTATGGAACTAGGGCTTGGAGTTTTAATTTCCACTCTTCTCCACCATTGTTGCTACAGCTTGAAGGGTTAGGAATTAGAAATGAAATGAAGATAAGTGGAGAGGGGGTTTCAGTTTGGGGTATTAACATTGGGCTGAACCCAACCCAAACCCAAAGCCCAAGTGAAAAAGTGGCAAAAATCAACTTTCTCCAAACATATCGAAGCTTATACTTAAAAAGGTCGCAAACGGCATTTTGAACTCAATGGACGGGGTCTCGAGTCCCGATTCGACTGTTTGCTAAAAGTAGGTTTTCAGACTAAAATCCGACGAACGTTGAAATATTTAAATAAAATATTTAAATATACCATCGATAAATATGCGGGTTGTTACATGTTGATTTCAATTAGTTGTTATCGCATGTTGACTTTGATGTTTCCTTTATGATTTCATACACGAGGTTTAATAAAATGTTCTTTTCAAATTGTATTAAAAGCTCGTTTCTCAAATTTATAATTTCTATTTAAAACACACACACAATTTTGCACTTCGATCGAAGAGGGAAGAGAATTAAATGATTAAATAAAACGTGTGCTATGATCACGTGCGTTCATCTTTTCCGTTAATTCCTAATCGATTCGTTTGATAGTTTTGACCTTTGAGTCTGGTTTACCGATGAGATGAGGTAAACTTTGTACTGCTTTGAGTGTGAAAATGACTAACGGATAGTAAACCTTTTAGTGCGAGCGTGTGGTATGGGACTCACTTTAACATTTTTTGGGTTCCTTCTGAGGAGTTTGTGACACATATTGCCAGTTAGTGGTGTCCCGTACTAGGCCTACGGACCTTCACCACTATGGTTTGTTGCCTGCGGGTATGTTGTCTTCGGGTTTGTACCTTCGGGTTTGTTGCCTTTGGGATAGTGTCTTCAGACTATCTCCTTCTGGCTCATCACCTTCTGGATAGTGTCTTCGGACTGTCTCCCCTAGGTGTTGTTTCTTGTGGATCCTTGTTTATACAGTACTGAGCACATGCATTGTTTTCTTTTGTTTCATTGATATTATATTCTCTAGCATACCGCCCTTCGGTGTAGGTTCTTTGAAACACACAATATATAGCGGTTACCTTGTGGAACTTGTGTACCTTTATTGGTATTTGTTATTTGCCTTTTTGGCTTGATTTGGGATATTCATATCCATTGTTTACTTGAGTTGCCAATGATATGAGGCTTGTTATGATTCATCTTTTGTTAGATGATTGAGATATCTTTTTAGAGATATTTGTTGTTCGTTATGGCCTTGCAGGTTCATTATTGTTCAGTTTATCTAACTGATTTGTTTAACTAGACTGACCCATGTATTTTATACTCGGGTCAGACCGAGATGTTTCAGGTTAGGTAAATTTGGACTTAGCCTATTTTGCTTCCGCATGGACTACTCCGCTAGCTCCTTTTTTACAGCTTTTTGCGTAGTCCCTTTTTGTTGTAACTCTGATATTTATTCTTTTAAACTCGTCTGTATGTTGTGGTTTTCTATACCACTTGCCATGTATCATTTCATATACTCTGTTATGTATCTGTATGGGTGTATGTGATGATTTATTGTTCTATGATGTATATTACATTTGAGTTGTTATATTCTGTTCTGATAGATCCTCCAGCCACCTATGATTTTGCTTTAAGTATTTATCGGATATGTCGATCTGCTTGGTATGGTGATCGTCGATGTATTCAATAGATAGTTAAGGCAAGGCTATAGATGATCACTCCTATCCAGCTCTATTCTCCGTATTAGCAGACGATATTATCTATAATACTCTTTGCTAATGTGGGTCTCTGAGTGGGGCGTTACAGTTTGGTATCAGAGCCAGGTTCAGGACAGGATATGATAAACACAGAATAGAAGCACATATTCCAGTACATCAAAGTTCAATAAGTGTTACAAATATTTGAATCATCATGCCTCTATTCCTTTCGTGCCTTTAGGGGTAGGTAGAATTTGGAAATACGTCTAGGAATATATTTTGTTCCGTAGTATTCCACATTTGTACTAATGATATCTACCTTGTGAATTGTCTTGTTCTTATCTTAACTTTCAGCGTATGGTTGGAAGAGGCAGGGGACGACGTTTAGATGCTGGGCAATCCAATGGCTCGCATCCGGATGGCGTTTATATGTCGGCCGATCAGTTTTTGGAGTTGTTTAGGAGCACTCAGCCTCCAGCTCCTACTCGAGTATCTCCTCCTCGCAAGTCTTCCTTTGCACGCCTGTGCTGTGATTTTTCTCATCTTGGAGGAAAGTCGTTTAAAGGCTCCGAGTCTGTTCTTGAAGTCCAAGCTTGGGTTCGCACATGCGAGCGTATCTTCTCTCGCATGGATCTTGATCATGATAGAGTTCTTGTAACTTCTAGCTTATTGCAAGAGCATGCTCTTGATTGGTACGAGCTTCTTATAGCCAAAATTGATGAGTCTACTCTTTCTTGGACTCAGTTTCGGGAACGATTTGAACTTAAGTTCGTCCCTGAATCTGAGAAAGTTTTATTGGCCCGTCGCTTTCTTGAGTTGAAGCAAGGGAAATCTTCTGTTTCTGACTATGTTGCATCATTCGAGGCCTTATCTAAGTATGGTTTTGAATTCATTATCACCTCTTATATGAAGAATCTGAAGTATGTCTTTGGTCTTAAGAAATATCTTAAGAAGTCTTTAATGCTCCAGCTTAAGCTTTCTTTTGAGGAGTTGGTCTGATTCGGCACTTCATCTCGAAGCCATTGAGAAGGAGTGTGATAGTGGTGATGATGTTGAGGTTCCTAAGAACCCCAAAAAGAAGCAGTTTCCATTTCAGAAGTCCAGGTCGTTTCCTTCCAATAATAAGAAGACTGGTGGTTCTAACTCTCAGACTCAGTCTGCTGGAACACCTTCCATTCGGAAGTGTTTCAATTGTGGTTCTCCTGATCATATGATTCGAGCTTGTCCTAAGCCTCTCTTCTGCCGCCATTGCAAGAACGAAGGTCATCATGTTTCCACCTGCCCTACTATTCCTGCTGGTGCCAAGTCTAGCAAGCTTTATGCTGCTAAGGCTTTTGAAGGTTCTTCATAGTCCAAAGGTATATCTTCATCTATTTTGGAAAGTTCTATTTTATTTCATGACCATAGTATTCGAGTTCTTTTTGATAAGGGTGCTTCACATTCTTTCATATCGAAGAAGCTCGTCGATGATTTATCTTTGGATGTTTCTTGTATGGTTACTTCTTTAAGGATTGCGAATCTTATTGGGGGGTCCGCGACCCTTAGCATGCTTTGATGATGTTGAGATTGTTTTATGTGGCTTTTCTTTTCGTCCGAATCTGCACGTTATTTCTTATCTGGGATTTGATATGATTTTGGGTACTAGCTGGCTAGTGAGAAACAATGCCAGGATTATTTGTTCTGAGAGGATTTTATATCTTCGACATCCGGATTCGCCTACACAACTATCACTTGTTCTTCCGGATGTAGATAATTTCGAAATGGCTTTATGTTCTCTTGACTCGCGAGATGACTATGATATATCTCGTATTCCTATTGCTTGTGACTTTTTTGACGTTTTTGAGTCTGTTTCGGGTTTGCCACCCAAGCGGGCAATTGAGTTCCGCATTGACCTCATAGGCACGCAGCCAGTTAGTCGTCCTCCCACAAGGATGTCTACAAAGGAAAATGAGGAACTCAAGAAACAGCTTTTAGAGCTTGAGTCCAAGCAGTTGATTCAATCCAGTTTTTCACCATGGGGGTCGTGGTCGTCATCGTAAAGAAGTCAGATGGAACTCTTAGGCTTTGCATTGACTATCGCAAGCTTAACGAGTTAACCATCAAGAACAGGTTATCCATTGCCTAGGATCGATGATATGTTCAATCTATTGTGTGGTGCTAAGGTCTTTTCTCAACTCGACCTTGCCACGGGTTTTCATCAGTTATGAGTCGCAGAAGACAACATACCTCTTACAGCTTTCCGCACTCGATATGGGTCTTTTGAGTGGCTCGTTATGCCGTTCGGTTTGGCAAACGCTCCTGCTTTCTTTGTTGATCTAATGAATCGAGTATTCCGGAAATATCTCGAAAAGTTCGTCCTTGTGTTCATTGATGATATCCTTATTTATTCTAAGTCTGAAGCTAAGCATGTTAATCACCTAAGAATTGTCTTGAGTACTCTCCGTCACCATCAGCTTAGAGCCAAATTCTCTAAGTACCATTTTTGGGAGAATAAGGTTAAGTTCTTAGGCCATGTTGTATCTTCTGATGGCATTTCAGTCGATCCCTCAAAGATCAAAGCTATCCAGAATTGGAAGAGGCCTGAGAATGTGCATGAGAATCGTAGTTTCCTTGGATTGGCGGGTTATTACCGTCGGTTCATTAAGGATTTTTCCCGTGTTGTGCTTCCTCTCACCAGTCTTACTCGAAAAGGCGTTCGTTATATTTGGTCCGACAAGTGTGAAGCTTCCTTTCAGACATTAAAGGAACTTCTCACTAATGCTCCTATTCTTGTAGTTCACGAGGGGAATCGTGATCTTGTTGTCTACACCGATGCTTATGGTAGTGGTCTCGGTGCTATTCTTATGCAGAAGGATCGGGTAGTTGCTTATGCTTCTAGGCAACTACGTCCGAATGAAGTTCGCTATGCCACTCAGGATCTTGAGTCAGCCGCCATTGCATTCTCCTTGAAGATTTGGCGACACTATTTATTAGGCGAGCGCTTCATTCTTTATACCGATCATAAATCCTTGAAGTATTTGCTCATTCAGAAGGAACTCAATATGAGGCAATAGCGTTGGCTCGAGTTTCTTGCCTCCGACTTTGATATCCAGTATACCCCTCGTAAGGGTAATCGTGTTGCTGATGCGCTTAGTCGCAAACATTCAGCTGTTGTTTCTATGATGCTTTCCGAATGGGATAATCTTGAGACCATATCTTTTTGTGAAATTCATGATCGAGGTTCATCTTCTGTTTCTCCTATTCTATTATTTAGTTTGGGAGCTCGACCCATTTTATTGGATCATATTGTCGATGCTCAGCGGCGTGATCCAGAGTTGTTGCATCTTATTCAGCTTCGTGAGCCTGAATCCCCTGATGAGGCGTTGCGGGATTTCAGCATTGATTTGCATGGGTGTCTTCGCAAGAAGAACTGTCTTATTATGCCTTTTGATTTTGCACTTAGGCATGACATTCTTGATGACTGTCATCGTTCTGAGTATACCATTCATCCTGGAAGTAGTAAGATGTATGCCGATATGCATCGCCTTTATTATTGGAAAGGCATGAAGCATGGTGTGGCGAGTTATGTGAGTAATTGCATAACTTGTTAGCGTATTAAGGCCGAACATCAGCGCCCTTCGGGTCTTCTTCAGCCTCTAGAGATTCCATTATGGAAATGGGATAAGATTTCTATGGATTTCACAGACGGCCTACCTTGTTCGAGGTCGGGCCTTCTAGTATTTGGGTTATCATTGATCACCTCACCAAGTCTGCTCATTTTATTCCTATTAAGTCTAATAGGACTGCTTCTCATTTAGCTAAGTTATATGTCAGGGAAATCGTGAGACTTCACGATGTTCCTAGTTCTATTGTGAGTGACCGTGATCCTTTATTCACAAGTCATTTTTGGTAGAGTCTTCAGCAAGCTTTGGGAACAAAGCTTAATTTTAGCACAGTTTATCATCCGCAGTGTGACGGACAGACTGAACGGGTGAATCGTATCTTGAAAGATCTCCTCCGTATGTGTATTCTCGATTTTGGTGGTAGTTAGGAGGATCACTACCTCTTGTAGAGTTTTCCTACAACAATAGTTTTCAGTCTAGTATCGGTATGGCTCCTTTCGAAGCTTTATACGGAAGGCCATGTCGATCACCTTCTTGTTGGTTGGAATATGGTGAGAAGCTTATCCTTGGCCCAGATTCTGTTCGTGATTCTTCCGAGAAGATTGATCTTATTCGTCAGAGAATGAAAGAGGCACAGAGCCGCCAGAAATCCTACGCGGACAACCGTAGGAAGCCTCTCAAGTTCTCAATTGGTGATCTCGTCTTTATTCGTGTTTCTCCTTTGAAAGGGGTTATGCGTTTCAGTTCGACTGGGAAATTGGCTCCTCATTTTATAGGACTATTTTCTATTACAGAACGTATTGGCCCTATGGCTTATAGAGTTTCACTTCCTGCTCATTTATCTGGCATTCACGACGTGTTTCACGTCTCTCAACTTTGGAAGTGTGTCCGAGAATCAGATTCTGTTATCGATTCTCCTGATTTGCAAGAGCTTGAGATCACACCAGACTTGTCTATTGTACAGCAGCCTATTCGCGTACTTGCCACGGAGGTGCGACACCTTCGAAACAAAGACGTGCCACTCATTAAAGTTTAATGGTGCATTAGTCCCAATGATTGTACTTGGGAAACCAAAGTGTTTATCGAGCAATCTCATCCGAGTTTTCAATCTTTGCTTTGCAATGGTAAGAATTTCTTTGCATCTCAAGCTTATTTCCTTTTCTTTTTGGATGGTGTAAGTATGTAGTTGTTACAAATATTATCTCTAGGAATTGCGTGGACGCAATTTTGTTATGGAGGGGAGATCTGTAACAACTCGCATATTTTACTGTTATATATTTAAATGTTTAATTAAATATACCGTAGTTAGTTGGGTTTTTAGGTCCGAAAAGCTACTTTTTACAAAATGTCGAATTGGGATTCGAAACCACTTCCATTGAGTCCAAAATGACGTTTGCGATCTTTTTGAGTATAAACTTCGATATGTTTGGAGTAAGTAAAATTTTGCTATTTCCTAAGTGGGCCTTTGGGTTTAGGTTTCACCAAACTCATCCTATACCCCCAAGTCAGCACCCTCTCCTCTCCATTCACTCTATACATTTCTTATAACTCAAACTAAACTGAAAATGAGGAAAGAGAATGGGAAATAGAAATTCCAAGCCCTAGTTTCCTCTTGCAAACTCGAATTCTTGTTCCAAAATCAAAGAGAAGCTTTGGTAAGCCCTCTCTTCTTCTTCTCCAACTCTTTCTCTCTTCAATTTCAGAAATTCCTAAAGCTAAATTTAGGAAATATTGTTTTGATCTTAGATTGAAGCTTGTAGAGTAGAAATGAAGAGTGGTTGGTCTTTTCTTTGCAATTGAGCTTCTCATCTTTGTCTTTGAGTTAAAAAGGTGAGTTTCGAACTCACATATACTTCTCTTGATATCATTGATGTTAGGTATGAACTCCTAACACTCATTTATGTTCAATTGATTTTGGTTTGAATTGATTTGTTGAACATTTCAATCTTTGGTGTTTTGAAGTCAAAAACTCTAAAAATTATAGCTTTGATGTTTGATCATGTTTTTGGAGGTGTATTAAAGAGCGAATAGGGCTGGGTTGTCGATTGGCATAAACCCCTGGCGTCATTGCTCGTTCGGTTGCAATTTGGAAGAGTTTGCTCTTCTTTTGTATGGGCTGAAAAACTGCCCTAGTGCTAGTCAGTCGGCTGAGCTTTGAAACCAGCCGACTGTCTGTAGCGTATAGGCGTTTCAGAGACTGGTAACAGAGACTGGAAGTCTCTGTTTCTTGTAATCAATCGACTGGCCATTCCAACCTGTCGACTGAATGCAGGAAATAGAATTTCCTTGTTTGTGGTTCAGTCGACTATTCTCAGAGAGCCAGTCGACCGACCTACTTCTATTTTGCCTATTATGCCTATTTGCTTGTGATTCCAACTTTTATCGATTCGTGTTGATTTCAATAAGTTGTTATCGCATTTTGACTTTGATGTTTCCTTTTTGATTTCATACATGGGTTTTTATAAAATGTTCTTTTCAAATTGTATTAAAAGCTCGTTTCTCCAATTTATAATTTCTATTTAAAACACACACACAATTTTGCATTTCGAGCGAAGAGGGAGGAGAATTAAATGATTAAATAAAACGCGTGCTATGAACACGTGCGTTCATCTTTTCCGTTAATTCCTAATCTATTCGTTTGATAGCTTTGACCTTTGAGTCTGGTTTACCGATGAGATAGAGGTAAACTATGTACTGCTTTGAGTGTGAAATTGACCAATGGATAGTAAACCGTTTAGTGCGAGCGTGTGGTATGGGACTCACGTTAACATTTTTCGGGTTCCTTCCGAGGAGTTTGTGACACATACTGCCTATTAGTGGTGTCCAGTACTGGGCCTCCGGACCTTCACCACTATGGTTTGTTGCCTTCGGGTATGTTGCCTTCGGGTTTGCATCTTCGGGTTTGTTGCCTTTGGGATAGTGTCTTCGGACTGTCTCCTTCTGGCTCATCACCTTCTGGATAGTGTCTTCGGACCGTCTCCCCTAGGTGTTGTTTCTTGTGGATCCTTGTTTATACAGTTCTGAGCACGTGCATTGTTTTCTTTTGTTTCATTGATATTATATTCCCTAGCGTACCACCCTTCGGTGTAGGTTCTTTGAACCACACGATATATAGCTGTTACCTTGTGGAACTTGTGTACCTTTATCGGTATTTGTTATTTGCCTTTATGGCTTGAATTGGGATATTCATTTCCATTGTTTACTTGAGTTGCCAATGATATGAGGCTTGTTATGATTTATCTTTTGTTAGATGATTGAGATATCTTTTTAGAGATATTTGTTGTTCGGTATGGCCTTGTAGGTTCATTATCGTTCAATTTATCTAACTGATTTGTTTAACTAGACTGACCCGTGTATTTTATACTCGGGTCAGACCGAGATGTTTCAGGTTAGGTACATTTGGACATAGCCTATTTTGCTTCCGCATGGACTACTCCGCCAGCTCCTTTTTGTTATAGCTTTTTGCGTAGTCCCTTTTTGTTGTAACTCTAATATTTATTCTTTTAAACTCGTCTGTATATTTTGGTTTTCTATACCACTTTCCATGTATCATTTCGTATACTCTGTTATGTATCTGTATAGGCGTATGTGATGATTTACTGTTCTGTGATGTATATTACATTTGAGTTGTTATATTCTGTTCTGATAGATCCTCTAGCAACCTATGGTTTTGCATTAAGTATTTATCGGATATGTCGATCCGCTTGGTATGGTAATCGTCGATGTATTCAATAGATAGTTAAGGCAAGGCTATTGATGGTCGCTCCTATCCAGCTCTATTCTCCGTATTAGCAGACGGTATTATCTAGTAATACTCTTTGCTAATGTAGGTCTCGGAGTGGGGCGTTACAATATATTTCAAAGCATTAATTATCACTCCATTTCAAAACTTATTCTTTGATAATTTCATATACATCAATTTCAACTTCTATTATTTAGATTTGAAATGTTTACTAAATAAATCAAATATCATTTTAGTAAAACCTTTAGACTTCGGATAACTAGATATTCTTTCATTAAATTAACTTAATAATATTCATTTAAATCAATTTCATATTCATTTAAATCTTCTAAACAAAAATCAAGTTATAAAATCATACCCTTTAAATCTCAATTTATTTACATTCCAAATCAAATTTTTCGAGGATAATTCTTAAATACTTTAATTCAAATCAAATTCACATTTATCTTCCAACCTTAATTTTATTTGAGTCATTAAAAACTTTATATACTATAGGATTTAAATAGATACTTAACCATTTTATATAAAAGAAATCGAACTTTATTATTAAACTCATTTTTTAATCAATTTTATACATAACTTAAATTCAAGAACTTAACTATATATATATATATATACATATATATATATATATAGAATGATATTCATATAACATCAAAATTTAATATTTATTAAACCGTGTATTCCTTTCCAAAACCATAGAAAATCATTTCAATATATATATATATATATATATATGTAGACCGCGGTCCCTGTATATAATTTTCTATCATGTGGTCAAGTGATACGGACATTTATCATTTCAATCTGTAATTTAAAATAAAAATATGGTTATATATCATTTCAAACAGCAATCCCAAATGAAATAAAAATGCATAACAACTTGCAGTTTATAAAAGTATAAAATACAACATCCATTCACCCAATATTAATCATCAATCATTTATCGCAATCATCATCCAATTCAAACACAACATCAATATAGACAGATGATTGATAACAGGCAATTACTGGCAGTTTATATTCAATAATAAATAAATAACTGTTTAACTGGCAGTTTATATGCAATAATAAATTAATAACAATTTAACTGGCATTTTATAGGCAATGAATAATTAAATAACAATTTAATTACATAAATGCAATTTAACTGAGATGATGATTAAAAATATGCCAAACTGTCATAAATAAATTTCTAATCACACCATAAATTAATTTAACAATCTTAAGAAATTTTAGAAGTTGTGAGTGGGTTAAAACACTCACCTTTTGAATTTAAATTGAATTTAAATCCAATTTAAACCCAAATATTGGACAGTCTCAGAATCCGTCCAAACTAGCGCCAAAATCTTCGTAATCCAATACGAACCTAGCAGAGAAAACCGCGCGTCAATTCGATCTCGTATGTAAAAGTTATTAAGGTAAGAATAATTGAAATTTGAAATAAAAAAAGAATAAATAATATTACACGTACACGTCACCTTCAATTCCATCTCTAGAAAATCGAACTCGACCCGATATCTAACCCTAGCCGCCATCGTTCATCATCGAACGAACGCCGAAATCCACACCAACGGCCAGATCTAGAACCACCGCTTGACTCTCCATCTCCAGCCGCCGTTATGGCCAGCGCACGGACGCCCTTGGTGCTCACGGCTATTGCCGTTGCCGCACGTTTCAAACACTGACCTTCACGATTCTGGCCATCTCCGAGGCTAAAGAAGACCATGAATGAACTCGGTTTGACCCCCTTCACGCAACTGTACCATCTGATCGTCGCCTTGTCGTAGATCCGCCGTTGAAAACGACAACTACGTAAGAACGGACGAAACTATTTCGGGAAATTCCAGCCAAACCGTGATCCAAATTGAAAAACCAATCATGGATTTAGGTTGCACTCGTCGATAGCTTCGATACATAATCTTTCTGAATTTTTTTGAGAAGTTTGAAATTTCACTTTGATTTTTGAATTGCAATTGGATTTGAGATTGTCTGCCATTGAGATGAGGAGGTGAAGAGGAATTGTACACATAGACAAATGATAATGAGGGACACTTAGGGTTTATAACAGGGTATTTATAGACAAGGTTGAAAAAGAATAGATGGATCAGATTGGTATACCTGTTAAACGATAAAGTGGCCCGAAAAGCACGTTCGGACTCCGGAACAAAATTGGGTCAACCCGTGTATCAAAATAGATGTTTTTAAATATTTTAAACGCAATGGAACAAGTTTCCGGTCAAAATTCCATCGTATGAAGAAGTTATGCTAAAATAAAAAAATTTCAAATTGATTTCAATTAATCGATTTCAAGGCGTTTCAAGCCCATACGATCAAACGACAAGCCTGATCGCTACGAAAAATAAAATCGTACAATAATTCACCGTTATGGATCCGATGAAACTGGTTTCGTTGAAATCTGAGTCAGTGGCCAAAATGGCTATTTTTCCAATTAAATTATATAAATTAACATTAAATAAAGTAAATCGCTATTTAAATTCAAATTCTATAATTCATAATTTTTATCATCTAATATTACTTTAGTAATTTATAATCCTTTAAAACCAATTCCCATATCAATTTAAAGTAAACTAATTCACCAATTATAGTATTTATTTCGTTTACTTAAAATAATCCCTTTATTATAAATTGAATCCAATTAATTTTAATATATTCCAATTAAACTGACCAGATTCAATTCCAACCTTTTAATTGAGTCTACTATTACTTTGTAATGCAGTTAACACCTGCCTCACATTTCCTTCCATTAATATTTTCAAATTTCCAACTTCGCTTTGTATTAACTATTATTTCCAAATATATTAAAGTTGTCAAATATATACATTTATTATAATTAGAACCTCAATTAATTCATTCAAATATGTTTCATTTCTTTATATTATCTTATAAATAAAATATGCATTTTCGTACAGTTGCATTTTACAATTACAGTTCTTTCCCTCATAAGTGAGACGTTTATTTTCATTTAAATGTAATTGTTTTAACATTAATTTGGCAGACTAGATATATTCTGGTAATTTATGATGATTGTTACCATAGCCTTAAAATTTCACTTCGGCTTATTACAACTATTTATTATAATTACTTACATCATACGGATTCATTCTATTACCATAAATCATACATTAATTCATATATTCATACAATACTTACCTTTATTTACTTATAATAAAATCTCATTCCCAAATATAACAGTTACAACAAATTAATAGGACAATTAAATAGTAACTTACGATCGTTACTATTTCTTTGATTTATTAATTACAACTAATATTCTTAATAAATTTATTTACTTGGTCTCATGCTTTCTATTACACCAATTACTACCTTATAAATAAATTTTACGTTTCCTTTTTAATTTACATTCACACTTTCCGTTATTATATTAATTATCATTAAAGTAAATTTAATTATCTTTATTTGTAATTGGTGAATTAAATGGTAACAACCATTTGTCACCATTTTACCTTTTATAATACTTGTATGTTCATTCTTCCCAACCAATTACCATCTATTATATTATAACTTTACAATTTTAATAAATTCATTAATTGTCATTTCATTCAACCTATTTATTTATTAACCTAAATTAGCACTGCTACATTTTAATTTACTTATTAGCTTATAACAAGTGCTACCATTAGTTCACACACTAATTTATTCCATTTCCATTACTTATACATTATTTTATTAGTAAGCCAACGTTTTAAATTATTAATTTACCTTTTATATCCTATTATAAACTAATGCACATATTAATTAAGATTTTAAATCAAATTAATCACTTCATCTTGGTAACATTCTTTTATTACAATAAGAATAAAATTAACATTTGCATTGTTTCACTTATTGGAATTACATGCAAGTTATTAACAATTAACTTATTGTGCCGTAACATTCAAGTTATTAAAAATTAACTTACCAATCTTATCCAAGTTATCATTTCCATTAATAATTCACTAAATTTTTATTTCCTTCAACATTAAGTTACCAAAATATTCTTAAAATAAGAATTTTAATTACCGAATTTTTTGGGTCATTACACTCTTCCCCATTCAAAACTTTTCGTCCCCAAAAAGGAAAAAGAAGGAAAAAGAGGAACTTATAAATCAATATATATTATTCAAAACATTACATTCATAACAATAAGTTTACAGAATTGGATTTAAATTATTCAATTTCAAACACAAATCAATTTCAATTATGGATTTAAATCCCTAAATAAACTAATATAATTTCCATATATTCCGAAGCTTTAATTATCCCACCATTTCAAAACTTATTCTTTGATAATTTCATATACATCAATTTCAACTACTATTATTTAGATTTGAAATGTTTACTAAATAAATCAAATATCATTTTAGTAAAACCTTTAGGCTTCAAATAACTGGATATTCGTTCAATTAAATTAACTTAGTAATATTCATTTAAATCAATTTGATATTCATTTAAATCCTCTAAACAAAAATCAAGTTATAAAATCATACCCTTTAAATCTCAATTTATTTACATTCCAAATCAAATTTTTCGAGGATAATTCTTAAATACCTTAATTCAAACCAAATTCACATTTATCTTCCAAACTTAATTTTATTTGAGTGATTAAAAACTCTATATACTATAGGATTTAAATATATACTTAACCATTAATATAAAAGAAATCAAACTTTATTATTAAACTCAGTTTTATTAATCAATTTTATACATAGCATAAATTAAAGAATTTAACTATATATAAAATAATATTTATATAACATCAAAATTTAATATTTATTAAACCATATATTCCTTTCCAAAACCATAGAAAATCATTTCAAAATATTATTATATGTATATATTGACCGCGGTGGCTGTATATAATTTTCTATCCTATGGTCAAGTGATACAGATATTTATCATTTCAATCCGTAATTTAAAATAAAAATATGGTTATATATCATTTCAAATCGCAATCCCGAATTGAAATAAAAATGCATAACAACTTGTAGTTTATAACAATATAAAATACAACATCCATTCATCCAATATCAATCATCAATAATTTATCACAATCATCATCCAATTCAAATACAACATCAATATAGACAGATGATTGATAACAGATAATTAATGGCATTTTATATTCAATAATAAATAAATAACTGTTTAACTGGCAGTTTATATGCAATAATAAATAAATAACAGTATAACTGGCAGTTTATATGCAATGAATAATTAAATAACAGTTTAATTAAATAAATACAATTTAACTGAGATGATGATTAAAAATATGCCAAATAGTCATAAATAAATTTCTAATCACACCATAAATTAAGTTAACAAACATAAGAAATTTTAGAAGTTGTGAGTGGGTTAAAACACTCACATTTTGAATTTAAATTGAATTCAAATCCAATTTAAACCCAAAAATTGGACTGTCTCAGAATCCATCCAAACTAGCGCCAAAATCTTTGTAATTCCAATACGAACCTAGTGGAGAAAACCGCACGTCAATTCCATCTCGTATGTAAAAGTTATTAAGGCAAGAACAATTGAAATTTGAAATAAAAAAAGAATAAATAATATTACACGTACACGTCACCTTCAATTCCATCTCTAGATAATCGAATGCGACCTGATATCTAACCCTATCCGCCATCGTTCATCACCGAACAAATGCCGAAATCCGTGCCAACGGCCTGATCCAGAACCACCACATGACTCTCCATCTCTGGCCGCCGTTATGGCCAGCACGCGCACGCCTCTGGCGCACACGGCTGTTGCCATTGCCGCACGTTTCGAACACCGACCTTCATGATTCTGGCCATCTCCGAGGCTAAATAAGATCATGGATGAACTCGGTTTGACCCCCTCCATGCGACTGTACCATCTGATCGTCGCCTCGTCGCGGATCTGCCGTTGAAAACGACAACTACGTAAGAACGGCCGAAACTATTTCAGGAAATTCTGGCCAAACCGTGATCCAAATCAAAAAACCAATCATTGATTTGGGTTGCGCTCGTCGAGAGCTTCGATACATAATTTTTTTGAATTTTTTTGAGAAGTTTGAAATTTCACTTTGGTTTTTGAATTGCAATTGGATTTGAGATCGTCTACCATTGAGATGAGGAGGTGAAGAGGAATTGTACACATAGACAAATGAGAATGAGGGACAACTAGGGTTTATAACAGGGTATTTATAGAAAAGGTTGAAAAAGAATAGATGGATCAGATTGATATACACGTTAAACGATAAAGTGGCCCGAAAAGCCCGTTCTGACTCCGAAATGAAATTGGGTCAACCAGTATATCAAAATAGATGTTTTTAAATATTTTAAATGCAATGGAACAAGTTTCAGGTCGAAATTCCATTGTATGAAGAAGTTATGCTAAAATAAAAAAAATTCAAATTGATTTCAATTGATTTCAATTAATCGATTTCAAGGCGTTTCAAGCCCATACGATCAAACGACAAGCCTGATCGCTACGAAACTCGAAATACTACAATAATTCACCGTTATGGATCCGATGAAACTGGTTTTGTCGAAATACGAGTCAGTGGCCAAAATTGCTAATTTTCCAGTTAAATTATATAAATTAACATTAAATAAAGTAAAGCACTATTTAAATTCAAATTCTATAATTCTTAATTTTTATCATCTAGTATTACTTTAGTAATTTATAATTCTTTAAAACCAATTCCCATATCAATTTAAAGTAAATTAATTCACTAATTATAGTATTAATTTCATTTACTTAAAATAATCCCTTTATTATAAATTAAATCCAATTAATTTTAATATATTCCAATTAAACAGATCAGATTCAATTCCAACCCTTTAATTGAGTCTATTATTACTTTGTAATGCAGTTAACACTTGCCTCACATTTCATTCCATTAATATATTCAAATTTCCAACTTCCCTTTGTATTAACTATTATTTCCAAATATATTGAAGTTGTCAAATATATACATTTATTATAATTAGGACCTCAATTAATTCATTCAAATAGGTTTTATTTCTTTATATCATCTTATGAATAAAATATGCATTTTCGTACAGTTACACTTTACAATTACAGCTCTTTCCCTCATAAATGTGACATTTATTTTCATTTAAATGTAATTGTTTTACAATTAATTTGGCAGACTAGATATATTCTGGTAATTTATGATGATTGTTACCATATCCTTAAAATTTCAATTAGGCTTATTATTTCAACTATTTATTATAATTACTTACATCATATGGATTCATTCTATTACCATAAATCATACATTAATTCATATATTCATACAATACTTACCATTATTTACTTATAATAAAATCTCATTCCCAAATATAACAATTACAACAAATTAATAGAAAAATTAAATAGTAACTTACGACCGTTACTTTTTCTTTGATTCGTTAATTACAATTAATATTCTCAATAAATTTATTTACTTGGTGCTTTCTATTACACCAATTACTACCTTATAAATAAATTTTACATTTCCTTTTTAATTTACATTCACACTTTCCGTTATTATATTAATTATCATTGAAGTACATTTAATTACTTTATTTGTAATTGGTGAATTAACTGGTAACAAACATTTGTCACCATTTTACCTTTTATAGTATTGTATGTTCATTCTTCCCAACCAATTACCATCTATTATATTATAACTTTACGATTTTAATAAATTCATTAATTGTCATTTCATTCAACCTATTAATTTATTAACCTAAATTAGCACTGTTACGTTTTAATTTACTTATTAGCTTACAACAAGTGCTACCGTTAGTTCATGCACTAATTTATTCCATTTCCATTACTTATACATTATTTTATTAGTAAGCCAGCGTTTTAAATTATTAATTTACCTTTTATATCCTATTATAAACTAATGCACACATTAATTAAGATTTAAATCAAATTAATCGCTTCATCTTGGTAACATTCTTTTATTAAATAAGAATAAAATTAACATTTACATTGTTTCACTTATTGGAATTACATCCAAGTTATTAACAATTAACTTACATTTATAATGTTACATTCAAATTATTAAAAATTAACTTACCAATCTCATCCAAGTTATTTTTTCCATTAATAATTCACTAAAGTTTTATTTCCTTCAACATTAAGTTACCAAAATCTTCTTAAACTAAGAATTTTAATTGCTGAATTTTTCGGGTCATTACAACTACCGCCCACCTCGAGCCACACCCCCAAAATCAAAAATCAAAAGTGGCCACCGTCTCAATCTAAAAGTTAGAGTATAATATCGAAGGGATGTGCCCAATAAAAGGTGCTACCTTCTTAGCCCGTCAATCGCTCCTGTTTTAGCCACCTTATGCAACTTACGGCAGTCGGGTCCACGTATTTACCTCTAAGGAAACGCCGCCGCCACCCTACTTCATTTTGGAATCTCCACCGCGTACACGGTTGTTAAAATGGTTTTCAGAGTTGGCAGAGAGTATGGCAACTTCCGATCCCGGTCTCTTTAACAACCAAACGTTATTATAACACCGCGGTCTTTTTAAAATAGTTTATACTTTTAAAACCAGAATAAAATATCCATTTCAACACCATATAAATACAAGATAATTTCCCTTTTTAAAAACCAAATCTTATCATTTTAAAATCATAGTATTTCAAAGTTATAAATTTTCGAAACCAAAGACTTAAAACTATAACACTTCCAAAACGTAATACTTTGAAATTTATAACTTTGAAACATAACTTCCACCTCTTACATGGTTTAAATATTAAAATATTTTATAAAATAAATTAGCTTCTTAAATTTCACAAATCAATTCCAAAACAACCCGAATTTCTAAATTTGAAATTTAACCGATCCCCAAATCATAAATTTCAATTCAATTCGTTTTTCAAACAGACCATTCCAAATTATATCGATTTCAAAACAGATTTGATCCACAAAATAAACAATTTCAAATTCAATATATTTCAAAGCTTAAATATTCAATATTTCAAAACTAAATTTTATAATTCACATATATATACCAAATCCACATTACTATTATTTAGTTTTGAAATACTTGCTTAATAAATCAAATATCTTTGAATAAAACTTCAAATTTCAATAATTGAATATTCCTCAATTTATTTAGATTTGATATATTCATTTAAATCACCTTAGCCCCGAATTAAGTTATAAAACAGTATTCTTTTAAAATCTAAATTTCAATATGTCCAAATGGATTCTTATTAAATATAATTCTTAATTAAATAAAATCTCAAATCAATTTCAAAACTATCTTCTCAACCTTGATTTATAAAAATCAATATTAACTCTATATTAAAATATAATTTAAGTAAATACTTATCCATGTTGTATTTTAATAAAATCAAACTTAATTATTAAACTCATTTTATACTTTAAACAATTTTATACATAGTATAAAACCAAGGATTTAACTATATAAAAAATAACATTTATAAACTATCCAAATCAATATCTCATAAAACCATATATTTCTTTACAAAACCATAGAAAATCATTTCAAAATATTTTATATATATAGATCACAGTGCCTGTATATAATTTTCTGTCCTATGGTCAAGTGATACGGATATTTATCATTTCAATCCGTAATTTAAAATAAAAATACGGTTATATATCATTTCAAACCGCAATCCCGAATGAAATAAAATACATAATAACTTGTAGTTAATAACAATATAAAATACAACATCCATTCATCAAATATCAATCATCAACCATTTATCACAATAATCATCCAATTAAATTCATAACATCAATTTAAATAGATAATAAACAACATGTATTTACTGGCAGTTTATATTCAATAATAAATTAATTAACAATTTAATCAAATAAATCTAAGTTAACTGAGATGGTGATTAAAAATATGCCAAACAGTCATAAATAAATTTCTAGTCACATCAAAAATTAATTTAACAATTATAAGAAATTTTAGAAGTTGTGAGTGGGTTAAAACACTCACCTTTTGAATTTAAATTTAATTTAACTCCAATTTAAACCCAAAATTTGAACGGTCTAAGAATTTGTCCAAACTAGTGCCAAAATGTCCGAAATTCCAATACGAACCTAGCAGAGAAAATCGCACGTGAAACGGACCTCGTATGCAGTAGATATTCATGTTAGAACATTTTAAATTCAATTTTAAACTTAAATTAAAGGAAAGGGCAAAATTGTAATTAAATTCAAAATTATAAATTTAATTTCCAATAATTCTATATAATTTACATTTCATTCTATTATTTAATTCATTATTATCAAACGGATGAAATTATCATTGGATTCAAAATTTATTACATTAATATTCTCACATTCCATCTTAATTTCAGATAACGTAATATTTTGATATTTTAATTTCATTTAATTGGAATTAATCCAATTATTATAGTTCAAGTTAATAAATCTTGATTCTCACTCCTTTTTATTAAATAAACCATTATCTTATGGATAACTTTAACTCCACTATATACCCAATTGCCATAATGGTTTATAGTTAATAGCTAAATTCATATTAGCTTGTAATTAATTACGTTTAATTGCAAGGGATTTAGATCTAATTTAATAGATTAAATAAATGGGTAAACAATTAATAATTATCACCATTTGCCTAATTTAACCCCATTCCTACTTTATTATAATTTTACAAATATTATAATTTCTTATCTAGCATTGATTCTATCAAATTGCAATTTATTACGTATTATTTCATCAATTTATATAACTTTGATTTCATTCCAAATTTACAAATTTCAATCAATTATAACTTTACAATTTGTTTCAAATAATTGGGATTTCACAAATTAAGTCAATTACTGCAATTGCTTTCAAATTAAATTTTTATGAACTAAACAAATAGGAAACTTATAACAATTGTAACCATTAAACTTTAATTAACTTTAAGTTTATTACTTTCAAACAATATTATAATTACTTATAGAACATTGATTTTTATTCAATTACCATTTATTAAAATTTGAATTCATTAATTAATTCAATGCTTTCATTTGTTTTCATATATCTAATTTGTAGCTAAGTATAACATCTACATATTTCCATTGATTTGAATTAAATTCCCATCTTTATACTATGCCTATTATTACTCTATAAACTATTTACTATTGTTTACCTTCATTTTACTTGATATATTCTCTTTCCTATTATTGTAGCCTTTATTTTTATTCATTAAAAATTAAATTTCAAATCCAATTCCATCAAAACAGGTAACTGATAATAATTTGTTATCAGTAACTCTCATTCACATTCTTACAGGTTTAATCATTTCCAAACCAATGTTATGATTTCTTACCAAACATTGATTATATTCAATTACCATTGTATATATTAATTCATTAATTAATTCAATATTTACGTTTGTTTTCTTATATTTGATTTATAGCATAGTATAACATTTACATTAATTCCGTTTTACTAATTTCCATCCTTTATACCTTTCAATTGTTCAATTTATTGGAATTGCGCTAAATTAATTATTTATTAACTTGCATTAACATTATTACCTTAATTTACATTCAGTTACTATTAATCAATATATTATTTCATTGGTTGATTCAATACTTACTTTTATTTACTTATTTTAAGTTTTATAACTAAGTGCAATAATTTACACTATTTCATTAAAATTTATAAAGTTTTTATTTCTTTCTAGATTTTATTACAAAATCTTATTAAATTAACCAATTTTAATTATCGAATTTTACAGATCGTTACAATTTTGATTGTGCCCAACTATGTTGAAACATAAGATGCGAGCATTTCATCTATTTTATAATTTGTTTTCTATAGACACTATTATAATATCAAATGATTTGATATAAAATATTTTGGTTATATTTACGTATGACATGGTCTTACGAGATACCTTTATTTTCAAAGGATTTTGATAAATAATTCAAATTGAGTGTGTTTTCTCATGCTGGTTTTCCAGACTGACTCGTGTGTTATTTTATTATAAAGCTCGAGTCAGACTGAGTTTTACAGATTCAGGTTAGGATGCTATGGAGCACAGGAGACATGTTGGAGGAGTCTCTGACGTATTGTACGTACTTGATTATATTTCTGTTGTGTGAGTCAAGCTGTATATTCAATATTTGTGAGGACAAGATACTATAACTATCCAGATTTATTGTTGATTGTTGTACTACGATGATTGTGTGTATATTAATAGCTAAAGATTCTTTTGTAGAAAAATCTCTTACTAAATATTATATTTTGTTCCGCAATGATTGTGAGATTCTGTATTGTTGTTCCTGTTTTTCTTCTATCTCTTCTTCTTCTTCACCCCTAGTTATTCGTCCTTTTATACAATTTTGGTTGGAGAAGTGCGGTTTATTGTCAACTCAAAGGGTATGTGATGCAGCGCATAATGAGTTAAGTCGCCCCAACTCCTTAAGTCGCTCGGAAGATCGCTCGATGGCTTTTGGTCGTTCGGGTTCTTTAAGTCGCCAAT
This sequence comes from Allium cepa, assembly GCA_030765085.1. Classification (NCBI taxonomy): domain Eukaryota; kingdom Viridiplantae; phylum Streptophyta; class Magnoliopsida; order Asparagales; family Amaryllidaceae; genus Allium; species Allium cepa. The sequence continues at coordinate 904,124,937 of CM060938.1, read as the reverse complement.
GACCTAACAAGCTACGGCATAGCAGGATACAAGGGGAGGATGAAGCATTGCACCAGAATAACGAGTTAGCAAGCTACGACCTAGCGAGTTATGAAGTGGAGGATGGTGGAACGACCTAATGAGTTAAGTCGCCTGGATCTTATGTCTCTTATTCCTTAGGTCGCTCCAGTATGCCGTGTTTACCTTAGGTCGCTTGAAGCTTAGGTCGCAAGGTCCTTATGTCATTCACATTCCTTATTTCGCTGGATTCTTATGCCGCATTGTAATGATGTTAGGTCACATCCGTGTGTTGTATTCTTAGGTCGTATGTTGTAACCCGTGTTGTAATTTCCTTATGTCGTATATGTGTTGTTTTGTTATGTCCCATGTGTATGTAAGTCGTAAGTCGTGGATGTTATGTCGCTGGGGTTGTAAATCGTGATGCTAAGTCGCATGTACTGTTAACTCGTGAGTGTGTTAAGTCGTAGGTCGTATGAGTTAGATCGGCCGAACTTTGTTGTAAACTCCTATAAATAGGGGTGTTGTGTCATTTTACAAGTTGGTTGAATTTGAATAAACTTTTGTTTGAGTGCTTTGTGCCTCTTTAAAATTGGAAGTTGAGTGTTATCTCCTTTCTCCATCTTCGGTTATTCGAGTGCGCTCGAATCAACAATTTTGAAGCCGATTCACGGAATCTCGTGCACGAGATCAACGTCGAAGAATCGTAGATCTTCTAACAAGGTATCGTGCGCGATCAATGGATTTGGGCATTTATCTTGGGTATTATCAATCCATCGATTCATCTTTGTATCGTTCCATCGTCGTTTGTTCGTTGTGCATCATTTGGTGACAACTTGTTAATATCCGCTGCGTCAGTTTGGTATCAGAGCTAGTAAATGCTTAATCAAAGATAGATCCAAGCTAAGTAAGATCAAGGTTGAGAGTTGGAGTTAGATTGAAGCCGAGAGCAGGTTCAGTGAAGGAGCCATGCATTACTTTGTATCAAAGTAAGTCAAAGCCGAGATCAGAGAAGGACAGAGTTTGTTTGAAGATCATGCCTCCAAGACGTGCTAACCATTTTCATAATGTTGAAGATGCGTATCGAAGACAAGAAGCTGAGCAAATGGAGCAGCGTATCAATGAGAAGTTCAATGAAGGTGTTGAGAAGTTAGAGAAATTGGTGATCGACATGAATCAAAGTCAAAGGAGAAGGTCACCAGTCTCGAACCATGGAGGAAACCGGGTTTCGCCATCAGTTTCGGAAGAAAGAAGAATGTCACCACAATCTTATCGAGATAGGAGAGAATTATCAGTTTCAATGAGGCGAGAACACCATGAGTACAGAAATGAAGAGAGAACTCCACGTGAGTTTGAGAATGAACCATATCGTGATGATGAAAGACATGGTAGAAGGGATATTCGTGATCGTAGGGATGTGGATGGTTGAGATCGATATCGAAGTACATTTGATTTTGATGAGGATGGTGATAGAGGTAGTGTTCATTATTAAGATCGAGGCCAATTGCGAAATCAATATGTGGATTCAAAAGACGATCGTCGATGGGAGTCGGGGATGAAAACAAAGATTCTAGAATTCAAAGGGGGTATGATAGCGGTAGAGTTTCTGGATTGGTTATCAAATGTTGAAGAAATTTTTGACTTCAAGGAAGGACCCGAGCATCGTAGATCTAAGTTGGTTGCTACACGATTGAAGGGAAGAGCTATGGCATGGTGGCAAAAAACAAAACTTACACGGGAAAGAATGGAAAAGTCGAAGATTGTTTCATGGGAAAAGATGAATAAGTTGATGAAGGCTACTTTCTTGCCTTATAATTATCAGTCTCTTATGTATCAGCGCTTATAGAATTTGAGACAAGGGACAAAGTCGGTAAATGATTATGCAGATGAGTTTTATCAACTGATTGCTAGAAACGATATCATGGAAACGGAGGAACAGTTGACATCTAGATTTGTTGGAGGATTGAGAATGCAAATTCAGGATATGGTAAATATGTTTGATCCAATATCCGTTGCTGAAGCACACCAGAAGGCTCTAGCTTGGGCGAAGCAAGGTAGAAGAGGAGGTGATGCGCTTACAAGTTCGATCAATCAGGTGAAAGGGGCTAGTAGCAATACTAATGTTTCCAAGGCTGTTAGTAAACCGGTTGTCAATGAAGTTGCTAAGACCAAGGTCAACAACAATTTCAAGTGTTATAACTGTCAGGAGTTTGGTCATAAGAGCAATGAATGCCCAAAGCCTAAGAAACGAGCGATGGTTGCTGAGGTTGAGGATGAGGATGCAGAAATAGAATGTTCCAATTCACCACAAGTTGTGGAGGAAGAAGAATTATTCTCAGGAGACGAAGGGTGTAATTTAATGATGAAGAGATCTTGCTTGACGCCAAAGCAGGAAGAGGAGACTAGCTGGTTGAGGAGTAATATTTTTCAGTCGACGTGCACTATTTTGGAAAATGTTTGTAAGTTTGTTATTGATGCAGGAAGTTGTGATAACATCATCTCTACAGAAGCTGTAAAGAAATTGGCATTAAAGACAGAGAAGCATCCTAAACCCTACAAATTAGCTTTGTTGAGGAAAGTTGGGGAAGTGAAGGTTAATCGAAGAGCTTGTGTAACTTTTTCCATCGGAAACAAGTATAAGGATGAAATTTGGTGTGATGTGGTAGATGTGGATGTATGTCATTTGTTGTTGGGAAGACCGTGGCAATTAGATAGAGCCGTGCAACACAATGGTAGAACTAACTGCTATAGTTTCATGTTCAATGGCACTAAAATCACTTTAGTTCCTAAAAAGCGACAACAAAGTGAATGCAAGTTGGAGGAAATCGAGGAACTAAAGAGTCTGTTATCTTTGAAGGAGTTTGTCAAAGAAGTAGAGGATGGACCTGAAGTATTTCTATTGATTGGACGTGAAAGTAGTAAGACGGTTGAAATTCCTGAGCAAGTTAAGCCAGTGTTGAAGTAATTTGAAGATGTATTTCCTGAAGAATTACCGAAAGAGTTACCACCGTTGAGAGACAGACAACATCAGATTGATCTTGTTCCGGGAGCCGTGTTACCATATAGACCACATTATAGAATGAGTCCAAAGGAGCACGAAGATTTGAGAAGGCATGTGGAGGAGTTACTTGAACAAGGGCGCATACAAGAAAGTTTAAGTCCTTGTGCAGTACCAGCCTTGTTTGTTAGTGCCAAAGAAGGATGGAACTTAGAGAATGTGTACAGATAGTCGAGCACTAAACAAAATTACCGTGAGGTATAGATTTCCGATGCCAAGATTGGACGATTTGTTAGATCAGTTGAATGGAGCTGCTATCTTTTCAAAGATTGATCTGAAGAGTGGGTATCATTAGATTCGAATTCGACCAGGGGATGAATGGAAGACAGCATTCAAGATTAGGGAAGGATTATATGAATGGCTGGTTATGCCGTTTGGTCTTTCGAATGCGCCTAGTACTTTCATGCAAGTGATGAATCGGATCTTTCGACCGTTTATTGGAAAGTTCGTGGTCGTATACTTTGATGATATATTGATATACAGCGGAAGCACAGAAGAACATCTACAACACTTGCGGGAAGTGTTGATGATACTTCGTCAAGAGCAATTTTACGCGGCAACAAAGAAGTGCATGTTCATGAAACACAGTGTTTTATTCTTGGGGCATGTGTTGTCCAAGGAAGGTATCCATGTGGATCAAGGTAAAGTTGAAGCAATCAAGGATTGGCCACAACCCAGGACTGTAACTGAAGTAAGAAGTTTCCATGGTTTAGCATCATTCTACCGAAGGTTTATTCCACATTTCAGTAGCGTGATGGCACCAATAACAGATTGTATGAAAGGAAAGCAGTTTGTGTGGACTTAAGAGGCTGATTCTGCTTTCCAATAGATTAAGAAACTTTTGACTACAACACCGATTCTTAGATACTCGGATTTGCAGTTACTATTTGAATTACATACAGATGCATCTAAAGTTGGGATTGGAGGAGTGTTAAGTCAAAAGGGTCGTCAGATTGCTTATTTTAGCGAGAAACTTTCTGGAGCCAAGACAAGATATAGTACCTATGACTTGGAGTTCTATGCTATTGTCCAAGCCATAAAGCATTGGAGACACTACTTGTTTTATAAAGAGTTTGTGTTGTACACTGATCGTGAAGCATTGAAACATTTGCAGGGACAGGATAAGATTGCAGCCAGGCATGCTTCATGGATCGCATACTTGCAGCAGTTTACCTTTGTTGTAAAGCATAAGTCGGGAGTTACAAATTGTGTGGCAGACGCATTGAGTAGAAGAAATCATTTGTTGACTACGATGAGAGTTGAAGTGACGGGTTTTGAAGTATTTTCAGAATTGTTTGTTGAAGATCTTTACTTTGCTAAGATTATAGATGATGTCGAGAAAGGGAAGACGGATGAGTATCTGTTGGTGGATGGTTATCTCTTCAAAGGAAATCGGTTGTGTATACCAGTATGCAGTTTGCGAATGAAGATTGCGAAGGAATTGCATGATGAAGGTCATGTGGGAAGAGATCTTACCTTGCAGTTGATTTTTCAATCTTATTTTTGGCCTTCCATGAGGAAAGAAGTTGAAAGATTTGTGTGGAGATGTCACATATGTCAAGTTTCCAAAGGGATGGCTACAAATGCAGGATTGTATATGCCATTGCCCGTGCCTACTAGACCACGGGTTGATGTTAGCATGGATTTTGTTTTGGGTTTGCCAAGAACTCGACGAGGGAATGATTCTATATATGTTGTGGTGGATAGATTTTCGAAGATGGCTCATTTCATAGCTTGTAAAAAGACCACCGATGCAGTCCGTGTTGCTCAATTATACTTTAAAGAGGTTTATCGACTACATAGGCAACCTGAGACCATTGTTTCTGACCGGGATACTCGATTCTAAGTCATTTTTGGTTGAGTCTGTGGAAGATGGTTGGGACTAGGCTGAATTTTAGTAGCGCCTATAATCCACGAATGGATGGGCAAACGGAAGTGGTGAACAGATCTTTGGGAAACTTGTTGAGATGTCTTGTGAAGGATAATTTGAAGAGATGGGATGTGAAATTGTGTCAGGTAGAATTCGCACATAATCATGCCATTAATCGAAGTACTGGATTCAGTCCATTTCAAGTAGTATATTTGTTATCCCGCTTTTTGGCAAAGCCGCGATACCAAAAGATTGATCGAAAAACGAAGGACAGTTCGCCTCAGAGGTTGATCGTACTTCCTTTAGCCATGGATATCACTTAATTTTATCCAAGTCCAGATTGAGCCACAATTGATGGGACACGGCGAGAAAGGCCACAGGAGTCAGCATTTCAAATTTCAAGTCAATCCGAGTTCGTATGCTCAAGTTATGATCGGTTCAACTTGGAAGGGACATGCTAGTTTCGAACCCACGATGATGGGTGTCTTCGAACCCATCACCATGCGCCGTTCGAAACCATCACCTCGAAACCATTGACTTCGAACCCTTTGAACCCCCATGGGTTCGACTCCATCATCTTCGACTCCACCACCTTCGACTCCATCAAGTAAATCCACAGATAGCCTCGCTTCAAATCCATCCACGACCTGACTTCGAATCCACCAGGCAAGCATGCTTCGAACCCATCACAGAGCTATCTTCGAACCCATCGCAGAAGTCACGTTCGAACCCATCACAGAGCCGTGTTCGAACCCATCCTGCGTTGCCTTGTTCGAACCCACTGGGTCAACCCACGTGTCTTCCATCGGTTCGAAATAGCCGAGATACACGGAGTCGAAGCGGTCAACACGGAGAGAAGTCCGGATCGATTCGAAACTTGCGCTCCACGTCACCACGAAGACGCGTGCCACACTGGGTTCGAAACCATCGTTTCGAGCAACAGGGGTTCGAATCAAACAGCCTCGCCGTGGAGCCTATTTCGAACCCAACATATCTCCTAATCTACTTATCCAAATGCAATAAAATTTTCACAGATGCTTCCATACATGTTGAAGAATGTCCACGCCAAATTTCACCTCGTTTGGATGAATTCTTGATCGGTTCGAATGGAGTTCGAACCGATGCCAAAGTGGGCCCAAACTTCCCGAGACCGTACGTGTGGGCCCCTTCACGTGCCAGAAGTGGTCTCCCGAGTTTTCACCAAGACGCCAGCAGCCTACACCTATAAATAGAGCTCCAGGGCCAACAGAAAAGGGACTTCTTCGGGATCTTCTCACTCTAAAGCGCCTAGACTCTGCCGGATTGACATCTCCATCATAATTTGACTGTTGATTTCGAATTTCCAGTTGTAACTTGCTGTTGATCGCTGTAACAACTTGTAAACATTGAAAGAGAATCAATAAAACATCAAAAAACTTCACAGTGGACGTAGGCGACACGCCGAACCACTATAAATCGCTTGTCTACGCATTTTCCTTTACTGTTGATTGGAGTTTTTGTTAGATAATATTCATATTCAGTTCATACTATTGATTGTTATCTCTTCAACGACTCCCGAAGAGTGTTGTGACCAATTTTGGTGCAAACACTTTGGTGCTTTCACTGAGAAAACCCAGCTTTTCTCCTGCTCATTGGATCTGTCATCGATACCGGATTGAATAAATCTAAGAGAGAGATCCAGATCTTTGACTTCAAATTCCTTCCATTCTATTCAGATTTGCAAAAGTCTAAGGAAAGGAATCCAACGTTCGAGATGGTTAGCACAAGAACCACTTCTAACGCCGTCGTTCAAGAAGAACAGGATCGACAGAATCCTGTAACTCTGCCTCCACCTAATCAAGATGCTACTGCACATTCAGAACCCTCAGCTCCGGTTACCCGACAAGAGTTGTAGTCGCTTATCCAAGAGCTGACCCAGAGTCGGCAACAACTAGAAGAACAGCTACGCGTTAACGCTGAACTAATTAATAAGTTGGATCGCCAGAAGCGAAAGAGATCCAAGAGAGACCACGTGTCTCGTTCCTCCAGCGAGAGTTCTTCATCCTCTGATTATCACAATCGACCTCCACGACCCCGGCTAGATGGGAATCGCATGCCAACTACTGGAGATCAACCCACACTGACCGTTGGACAACTGAGAGTTGGTCCATCAGCTAGTTTCCAAACCGGACCCTCCTCCCGAGGAGGTGCCGTCCCTCACCATGCTACAGAACACCGCACTACTGACGTTGCGGTGGAACCAAGTGTCGACGTTCGAGATCAGTCGGACCCGAACCGTCGTCATGACGAACGCACTCCTGAACCATACGTCCCAGAAGACTATGTGCCAAGAAGGCAAAGCTTGGACCGTCGACAATATCCGGTCCAACCTCAGAGCATCGAGCGTAATCGTACTCCGGCACAAACCGCACAGAACGCGCAAATGCCGGATCTTTCCACTATGATACGTCAAATGATCCGTGAGAGTCAGGGATTCACGAACGACGATTGGGGAGTTTCCCGAAGTCACACTCCCTTTACGGACAATATCCTTACTGCTGAACCCCCACGGCGATTCCGAATGCCAACTCTACCCATGTACGAAGGAAACTCCGACCCCAACCAACATATTCTAAAATATGAATGGTCGATGACTGCTGCCCGTGCAGACGATGCAGTGAAGTGTCGAAGTTTCCCCATATCCCTGGGGGGCATCGCTACCATGTGGTTCACTCGATTGCCACCTCGATCCATCTCTTCTTTCGACCAGTTAGCTACAAAATTCGTTGAGCAATTCCGCATGCATGTCGCAAGACCCAAAGATGTCAACACGCTGTCCAGTGTCACTCAGGCTCCCGGAGAGACACTCAGACACTACTTAGAGAGATTCCATACTGCGTGCGCAGAGATCAGCAATCCGAACGATCACTCCATCCTTATGGCGTTGACTAAGGGAATCGACCCCGATTCTGAGTTCGGCAACTGGCTAGCCGGAAAACCACCTGCATCGTTGGACCGCTTCCACGCCAAGGCGGCTCAGTTCCTGAGACGAGAAGATGCGAAACAGTCTAGGAAGCAAACCGATGCAAAACCAAGTACAGAAGGGATCCAAAGCAATGTTGCCATCAAACAATCTGGTGAGAGCTCCGAAAAAGTTCAGTTGAACGTCAAAAATAAGCAAGCTCGGCGAAGAGAGAGCGTGAATCAAATTAAAAAACAAGATCAAAATCGTGGCCCGCCACGCAAACATCCGATGTTTGATAACTATACTCCTTTGAATACTTCACTGGAGGAGTTGTATTTACAAACCCGTGGTACAATTCAATATGAAAAACCTGCTCCGAGACCGTCGTCGGAGAGACAAATCCAAACGGGAAAGTTTTGCAGGTTCCATGAAAGCTACGGGCACGATACGAACGAGTGTCGTCACCTACAGGATCTCGTTGAGAAACTGATCAGAGAAAGAAAGCTTGATAGATTTGTGCGGACACCGCAACCCAGGGCAGCAGGTCCATCAAATCAAAATAATGAACCCGATCGACCGAGACACGAGGACTCCAATGTTCCTCATAGGAGATTGGTGATAAACGCCATCAGTGGCGGACCGACCTTCTCAGGAGCCTGGAACGACGAGAATCTTCGTCACTGTCACACATGACAGGCTCATTCAATCCATGAATAATTTGCAATTCCCTTTACATTCTGAAATTTGATTTTGTAATAAGGCACTTACTTTGCCATATTTTCTTATTTCAGCAATAAAAACATTATCTCTTCAAGCTAGAGCTGTGATTCATCGAATGCAACGTTCAACAATCACGACCCACGAAGAGCTAAATTCCATCAAACAATGGAGTTTATTCAAATAGCGAGTGACCGCGATACGACCGGCCACTCACTAAGTGAAACCCCAGCTCGGGGGCAAGCCAACACATCAAAGGCTGAACTGGACCGACACACGACAGTCCTACAACTAACTCCAACTTCCCACAGCGTGAATTGGAGTATAAACATTCAACAATTCGTTCCCACTGCGCGAACGGACTCCAACTTCCCACAGCGTGAATTGGAGTATAAACATTTCAACAATTCGTTCCCACCGCGCGAACGGACTCCAACTTCCCACAGCGTGAATTGGAGTATAAACATTCCATAATTCGTTCCCACCGCGCGAACGGACTCCAACTTCCCAGAGCGTGAATTGGAGTATAAACATTCCATAATTCGTTCCCACCGCGCGAACGGACTCCAACTTCCCACAGCGTGAATTGGAGTATAAACATCCATAATTCGTTCCCAGAGCGCGAACGGACTCCAACTTCCCACAGCATGAATTGGAGTATAAACATTTCAACAATTCGTTCCAGAGCGCGAACGGACTCCAACTTCCCACAGCGCGAATTGGAGTATAAACATTCCGTAATTCGTTCCCACCGCGCGAACGGACTCCAACTTCCCACAGCGTGAATTGGAGTATAAACATTCCATAATTCGTTCCCACCGCGCGAACGGACTCCAACTTCCCACAGCGTGAATTGGAGTATAAACATCCATAATTCGTTCCCAGAGCGCGAACGGACTCCAACTTCCCACAGCGTGAATTGGAGTATAAACATTTCAACAATTCGTTCCCAGAGCGCGAACGGACTCCAACTTCCCACAGCGCGAATTGGAGTATAAACATTCCGTAATTCGTTCCCACCGCGCGAACGGACTCCAACTTCCCACAGCGTGAATTGGAGTATAAACATTCCATAATTCGTTCCCACTGCGCGAACGGACTCCAACTTCCTAGAGCGCGAATTGGAGTATAAACATCAAGTCCATCGTTCCCGGAGTGCGAACGAACTCCTAAAAAGCTCAAATAGGTGTGACCGACCATCTACCGGCTAACTCCAACTCCCTAGATTGCGAATCGGAGTATAAACATTTATTCCAGGTTCCCGGAGTGCGAACCAACCCATCAATGCGAACTCCGAGTTCTCAAAGCATGCATTGAAGTGTAGACACAACTTACAGGTTCCCGGAGTGTGAACCGAAGCATCCGTGCTAACTCCAGATTCCAAAAGCGTGAGTCGGAGTACAAACAACAATTCGAAGTTCCCGAAGTACAAACTGAGATGTCAACATCAACTCCCAGTTCCCAGAGCGTGAAGCGGAGTGTAAACATCAATTCCAGGTTCCTGGAGCGCGAACCACAATACAAACATCGATAACTCTCAAACTCCTGGAGTGCAACGCAGATTATCGATCTCAAATTATCCTAAGTCCCCAGAATGCGGACATGTGCTTAAGATTTGCAACAAGTGCGATCAATTGCCAAAAATACAAGTGTTGTTCCCCGAAACTGGGGGGCACGAGAGCTAAGTGTCGATCGCTAACCGAAGTGATACAACGTCCGAAGTTCAACTCGTTCATCAATCACAACTTGTGACCAAGCTTTTCAGACTTGGCGAATAAAAATGAACTCCACTTAAAACGGTATAAGCACCACAAGTACACCGGACCGAAAACAAGACACTGCAAGTACTTAAGCACAAATAAAACAAGAGTTGAAGCAAAGAAACTGAAGTTTATTTCAACTAACTAAAATTAAGGACTTACATCCAAAAAAGTTCTTCCAAAAAACAAGCCCTACTAGCAGGGGCCAAACCTGCATCTGTACACGGCTTAACTAAAAAACAAAAACAAGTACTTCTCTACCAAAAAATCTACTTGGAAAGCCAAACTACTTCTTCTTCTTTTTCGACTTTCTTATTAGTGGTTCTTCCTCGGAATCACTAGCGACGGAAATCCTTTTTGAATGCCTCCTCTTCGGCGGTGACTCTTCGGCTAAGGGCATGATATCGATGTCCTCGGAGCTCGAATCTGCAGGAAGGCTTCCCGCCGGAGGAGTAGGAGGGACTGGATCCGTGACGGAAGAAGGGATAGTGCCACCCGACGACACCACCCTAGCAGATGCTGAACTTTGCGCCGTCGTGCTGCCACCGGCGCTACCACTATGCCCCGCAGCTTCTATTTCAGCATTGATTTCAGCCAAAATCTCTTCTTCTCGAGTCGTTTGGGCTTGGCTGGGGGCATCCGCAGTTTGCATCGAAGAACTCGAGGTCGGCAGGGGATCACTAACGATGATGAAAGGCAAGTCTGTGGAGAAACCGCCCGGCTCGCCGAGCAGCTCGCTCACCATTTGTTCCTCAAGCGACAATCCACTCCCTTGTGCCGCCTCGGTCGATACCGTAGTAGTCTCGGTGGCGATGGCCTTGTCTTTTTCACTTGATTCTTTAGCCGCGACACTTGGCGCAACTCCAGTCACTAGGCAAAAAATAATAAGTTATTAGTGACTTCTTCAAAACAAACTCTCTATTTAGAAAACACTTGAGATAATTTCGAAATACCTTCCCCAGTCTGACTCGCAGACGGCAGAACGGCCTCGGAAGCGTGCTCGTAGATAGGAGATAAGCGCGGCCGCTCCGGGTCGTAAGCAGGAACAGGTGGCAAGCTGACCGCCGACACAGGCACTGATGAAGACGATGTGGTGACTTCAGTAACATCAGCGTGGTGCTCAACACCCGATCCCTCTCCGACTTCCAGGGAATGACCACCCAGCGTCTCCTTCTCATAAGTAACGATTGCATCGTGGAGAACTTTCTTCTCATCCCCAGTTAGCAGCCGGTTCTCGAGCTCGAATCGATCGACCGATTCGCCCGGATGCGCTTCCTCCTCTTCCTCAACCAATCGCTCCCAAGCGCTGCGGAGGTGGACCGGATAATCTTGAAGCCAGGCCAAGTTTCTATGCTTTAGCACGTTTGCATTGTAAGTTATAAGCAAATCTTCTATATCGGCCTCTAGCCTGGCCTCCGCGCGTTGAACTTTCTCCTCCACCTCTGCTTCGACTGCTTGAAATTTCCCCACTGCCTCATCTCTCTCGGTGCGAAGCACTACGGCCTGTTCGCATGCCTCTTGCGCCGCCTTGTTCGCATCATCCCTTTCTTTAGCGATGTCGGCAAATCTAGCCTTGAGCTCATTGAGTTCCTTCAATGCCGCATCCCTCTCGGCGGTAACGACAGTGTTCCGGTGGCCCATGTCTTCCACCGTAACATAATGTTCCTTCTTCATTCTTTCCATCGCCGCTTGAGCTTCATCGGCTCTCTTGGTGGCCTCTATTTCAGATTTTCGGGACGATTCGGCTTCTGTATTAAGCACTTGAATGATGCGATCTTTCTGTGCCAACTCAGCTTGCAGCTTTTCAATGATGGCCGCTCTTTCGAAAGCCAAGGCCGATGCTTTCTCGGCCTCTCTAGACCACACTTTGTACTGTGCGTAGAAATCGTGCACATAATTAAGTGCCCACTGCTCGGCCTCCTGTGGGATTCTTTTCAAGTTCGGGGGGAATACGTAGTTGTCGAAGCATATATTCGGGAACTCCCTTTTTAATTGTGCGAGCCTGATTGCTCCTTCCCCCGTGATTTCAGTAGGAGGTTCCTCCGCAGCCATCGGTGCCGTCACCTCAGATCCAGAAGCTTGAGAAACTGGCACATGTCGAGAGGAATCACGAGGGACATGAACGGGATGTTGTGCGGGATCTCTGGAAGGAGGAGGGGTACGCGATCGCGATCGACGCTTGTGGCCCCTGTCCGAATCGTATCTCTCATGACTGGAATAACCGGAGCGTCCCTGGTCATAATACCCAGAGCGTCCCTGATCGTAATCCCTATCACCCTCTCGCCTGCGCGAATCGTAATAAGAAGACTTGCGGGCATGTCGAAGACTCCCAAGCATTGAACCCCGCCTTGACATAGTATCTGCAAAGCAAAATAAAATCGAATTAATCACCCTTCGAAACAAGTAATTTACAGTCAAAGTTTATGCAGTGTCGTGAAATGTGTATGAATATGCATTTCCCCCCGACCAACCAGAAGTGTCGACCTCGCTAGTAATAAGAGGCTCGCTCAATTCTAGACTACGATGGAACTCCTCCAACCCGACATCATGTTGAAAAGACACATCTTCCGGGATTGGAAGGTCGGCTAGCCCTTCGAAAAGACTTTCGGTTCGTGGAGGAGACATCTCAGAAATTCTAACTCCGGGAGAGGATCGGACTGTGACAACCGATTTCCGTCTCCCCTGTCTAGTTGACTTAACCATGGCGGCCTTGCCTTTTCTCTGCTCCGCGACATCCGGAGCCACATCCGTAGGCTCGGTCAGCGGCTCATCGTCAGTATGAGTCCGTTCAGAATCAGCCTCCTCGGCTATGACAACTTCGGGCTTCTTATGCTTGACTCGTTTTTTAGAAACAACCCTTAGCGCCACCTCAAATCTTATACTCTGCCCTCGTTCATTCAGCCCATATGTCCGTAGATTCCTATCGGTCAAAAGCAACTCGATGTGCCTATCTTCACTAGGGACTTCCTGAAGTATTCGCACCATCTCCTTGAACTGCTCACCTTCGGGTCGCAAGATCGTTGTTGTAAAATTTAAAAATTTAATATAAGTTCCACTTCGACTGCAATTGTCGTAATAACTATTTGAGAACTCGGTTATACTCACGTCTGAATAACCATCGTCGGGCAAATCCTGGAGGACACCTGACGTAGAACCATTCTGTCCTATATTAACTCAGCCTTGTCCAGGATCCAGTGACCACTTGACAATTCCTCACTGCTTCCATAAATGTGAAAGAGGGATAATCACCCCGAGTTTTGAAGTTAAACAAGTATCGGATTTCGATTGGGAGTGGCGGTCGATGGAGACATTCCACAAATGCAATGAACAAGCTATTGATCGACGCATATCCGTTCGGATGCAGCTGAGATGGGGCGATCCTCAAAAACGACAACACTTCTCTTATATACTCGTTGAACGGGGGAAGTGTCCCGGCCGCACACGCGTGGCGGTTGAATGCTGTATACCCTTCCGGCGGACTATGTGGTCTATCATTCGGCCCCGGCAGTAACACATCGTCCAGTGACAAGCCGTGCCTCAAACATATTCTCCCCAGCATGTCTTCAGAGATATTCGATGGAACGGAATCCGATGGATTAGCGATGAACGACGCATCAGGAAGTTCGTCCGGAGCCGGACCGATGATCTCAGGATCTATATCCGGAACTTCTAGTCTCGGAGAGACTGCACCTTGCATCTCTTGCTGCTGTGAACTTGAAGGTTCCATAACTAGCTAACTCACGAGAAACCATCGTTAGACGACAAAGAACCCGTGTGTTCCCCCGTGTAACGTGTATGAATGTGTGTGGTACCGTGCCATGCATTACTTGAATAAATGTTGCAGAGTTAAAGTAAATATTCAAGCGACAAAGCTATGGAGTCCAGATGTGATGACCGTCATCGCTGACCGTCATCACTAAATCGTTTATATGATGGAAGTCCGTTCGGATAAAAGTTGTTATAGTTCCATCGACGAGCTTCAAAAGGCAGTCAAGTATGCAGTTCAATATTCAAGTCCAAGTATGCAAGAATGAAGCTCGTCGGAGTTATACTTAGAAAAATTTCAAATTTTGGAATCCATCATATCGGGTTCGAAACCATCACAGAGGCTTCGTTCGAACCCAACCGGACGCCTCTTCCTTCGAACCCATCCATATTTCGTTCGAACCCACGAGTTCGAAACCATCACGACATTGCTTCGAACCCATGCGTTCGAACCCATCCAAACTTCTTTCGAACCCACGCGTTCGAAACCATCATGACGTTGCTTCGAACCCATGCGTTCGAACTCGTCCAAACTTCTTTCGAGCACACGCGTTCGAAACCATCACGACACAACTTCGAACCCATGCGTTCGAACCCATTGTGACATCGTTTCGAAACCACAGCCTATGAGTTCGAAACCATCGTTTCGAACCAACCCATCGAAACCCTCAATCGATGCAAACTACGCATCCCAACAAGGGTATTCCAAGCATCGATTCGAAATCTAATGAGGAAGCACCACAGTCTTCGTTTCGAAGTCAAGCCCACACATCGGTTCGAATCCCCCTAAAATAGATCTGGTTTTGACAAACTCTAGCTTGCGCAATCGATGAACAGAAGTGGATTCGAAATAGCATCGTCACTTGAATCCGAGGCTAATTACCTAGTTCAATCAGTGGATTCGAGAGAATTTAGTCTTAGATCTTGATGGATTCGAAAACCCGACACAGTGTTTTCTCTTTAGGAGCTTCGAAGCGATGAAGAACAAACGAGAGTAAAAGTAAAAAGTGAAAATGGGGCAGGTCCGCCGCTATTTATATGGTGGGTAGAAGACGACCGGGACGATTCGAGTTCCAGTAAAAGTGACCGTTTGCAGCAGGTCAAAAGGCAGAGTCGTTTCGAAGCCAACATTCGAACCCAAATGCTTGAGGCTCCATCGTGTGACGCACACAGACAACTGCCGTGAAACAATAGCTTCGTACCCATCCAAGTCATCGTTTCGAAGATAATTTTCGAACCCATCGAAACAAACTGCTGGTTCGAAACCATCCTTTCACATCAGTTCGAATGACAATTTCGAAACCATCATAACGCAAAATGTACTCCATCATTTCAGATTGGTTCGAATGACAACTTCGAACCCATCATGACACGAGTGTACTCCGTTGGGTCGAATATCAATTTCGAATCCATCCATGCTCCAACGCATCGACTCGAAATCTCATATTCACACGACCCATCATTGCACGGACATATTGCATCCATACAAATTTGAATTTCGAACCCATTGATGCTCAAGTACATCGGTTCGAAACATTACACTTGCGCAATGCAAATTCATTTTCTTCAACCTTCAATATCGGTTCAGGAGAGGATCGATACGAAGGAACTTTTCAAAATAACCATCAAGCGTTGTTTCAAATTCAAATTTCAGAATCGATTCAGGAGAGAATCGATACGAAATTCTATAGCAAACCAAACCGACAACGACTCGCGGACGCACGACGTTAACAAGGATCATATTAACATATGTGCATACATGTCGGACTAACATTCGATTTTGAATATTCACAGGGATCAAACACTCATCCTGTTACAAATGCGACAGCCAACAGCTAAGCACTATAATACAGCAATCAATCATATCAACGCAAGATTACAGCAGTACAGCATACGAGTTTCAACAAAAAAGAGAACAATGGTTGTTCAGAGAGAAATGGCAGCTATTCAAAGCACGTCATGTTCCCACAAGACGTACTTTGGGGGGCAAAATGTTATCCCGCTTTTTGGCAAAGCCGCGATACCAAAAGATTGATCGGAAAACGAAGGACGGTTCGCCTCAGAGGTTGATCGTACTTCCTTTAGCCATGGATATCACTTAATTTTATCCAAGTCCAGATTGAGCCACAATTGATGGGACACGGCGAGAAAGGCCACAGGAGTCAGCATTTCAAATTTCAAGTCAATCCGAGTTCGTATGCTCAAGTTATGATCGGTTCAACTTGGAAGGGACATGCTAGTTTCGAACCCACGATGATGGGTGTCTTCGAACCCATCACCATGCGCCGTTCGAAACCATCACCTCGAAACCATTGACTTCGAACCCTTCGAACCCCCATGGGTTCGACTCCATCATCTTCGACTCCACCACCTTCGACTCCATCAAGTAAATCCACAGATAGCCTCGCTTCGAATCCATCCACGACCTGACTTCGAATCCACCAGGCAAGCATCCTTCGAACCCATCACAGAGCTATCTTCGAACCCATCGCAGAAGTCACGTTCGAACCCATCACAGAGCCGTGTTCGAACCCATCCTGCGTTGCCTTGTTCGAACCCACTGGGTCAACCCACGTGTCATCCATCGGTTCGAAATAGCCGAGATACACGGAGTCGAAGCGGTCAACACGGAGAGAAGTCCGGATCGATTCGAAACTTGCGCTCCACGTCACCACGAAGTCGCGTGCCACACTGGGTTCGAAACCATCGTTTCGAGCAACAGGGGTTCGAATCAAACAGCCTCGCCGTGGAGCCTATTTCGAACCCAACATATCTCCTAATCTACTTATCCAAATGCAATAAAATTTTCACAGATGCTTCCATACATGTTGAAGAATGTCCACGCCAAATTTCACCTCGTTTGGATGAATTCTTGATCGGTTCGAATGGAGTTCGAACCGATGCCAAAGTGGGCCCAAACTTCCCGAGACCGTACGTGTGGGCCCCCTCACGTGCCAGAAGTGGTCTCCCGAGTTTTCACCAAGACGCCAGCAGCCTACACCTATAAATAGAGCTCCAGGGCCAACAGAAAAGGGACTTCTTCGGGATCTTCTCACTCTAAAGCGCCCAGACTCTGCCGGATTGACATCTCCATCATAATTTGACTGTTGATTTCGAATTTCCAGTTGTAACTTGCTGTTGATCGCTGTAACAACTTGTAAACATTGAAAGAGAATCAATAAAACATCAAAAAACTTCACAGTGGACGTAGACGACACGCCGAACCACTATAAATCGCTTGTCTACGCATTTTCCTTTACTGTTGATTGGAGTTTTTGTTAGATAATATTCATATTCAGTTCATACTATTGATTGTTATCTCTTCAACGACTCCCGAAGAGTGTTGTGACCAATTTTGGTGCAAACAATATTCAGCAATTCCGAAGGGACCGTTGGATTTGTCGACTGTTCCACGTCAGAAAGGGGTTGTTAAACGAGCTTGTGATTTCGTAAATGGGTTGCAGGAGTGTCACAGGATTGTTCATGAATGATTGCTTAAATCAAATGAGAAGTATAAGCAACTGTCAGATAAGAATCGAAGGAGTGTGGACTTCAAAGAAGGTGATTTTGTTTACACAGTATTGACGAATGATCGTTTTCCAGTTGGAACTTACAACAATTGAAAGCTCGAAAGATTGGTCCAGTAGAAATCTTGAAGAAGATCAATGTTAATGCTTATCAGTTAAGGGTGCCGGATCATGTCCATACTGCCGATGTTTTTAGCGTCAGACACTTGATTCCGTATCATGAGGATAAGCGTCTTGAAGAAGAGGAAAGTGTGAATTCGGGGTCGAATTCTTGTCAACTGGGGGAGGATGATGCAGCGCATAATGAGTTAAGTCGCCTCAACTCCTTAAGTTGCTCGAAAGATAGCTCAGTGGCTTTAGGTCGTTCGGGTTCTTTGAGTCGCCAACGACCTAACAAGCTATGGCGTAGCAGGATACAAGGGGAGGATGAAGCATTGCACCAGAATAACGAGTTAGTACGACCTTGCGAGTTATGAAGTGGAGGATGGTGGAACCACCTAGTGAGTTAAGTCGCATGGATCTTATGTCCCTTATTCCTTAGGTCGCTCCAGTATGCCGTGTTCACCTTAGGTCACTTGAAGCTTAGGTCGCAAGGTCCTTATGTCACTCACATTCCTTATGTCGCTGTATTCTTATGCCGCATTGTAATGATGTTAGGTCGTGTCCGTGTGTTGTATTCTTAGGTCGTATGTTGTAACCCGTGTTGTAATTTCCTTATGTCGCATATGTGTTGTTTTGTTATGTCGCATGTGTATGTAAGTCGTAAGTCGTGGATGTTATGTCGCTGGGGTTGTAAATCGTGATGTTAAGTCGCATGTACTGTTAACTCGTGAGTGTGTTAAGTCGTAGGTCGTGTGAGTTAGATCGGCCGAACTGTGTTGTAAACTCCTATAAATAGGGGCGTTGTGTCATTGTGCAAGTTGGTTGAATTTGAATAAACTTTTGTTTGAGTGCTTTGCGCCTCTTTAAAATTGGAAATTGAGTGTTATCTCCTTTCTCCATCTTCGGTTATTCGAGTGCGCTCGAATCAACGATTTTGAAGCCGATTCATGGAATCTCGTGCACGAGATCAACGTCGAAGAATCGTAGATTGTTAACGTGAAAATCAGACACTAACACCCCGGTGTAAATTGAAGTTAAGTGAAAGCACCACCCGTGAACACGGGAACTAAAACAAGTAGAAAAATCACAGAGAAAACTGAAAAGACAATAGTTTTTATAGTGGTTCGGCTTAGAGTAAACCTACGTCCACTTTAACTCTCTTTATTGCTGAATTTGGTTACAACTTTACAACAATCTTCAATTACAATACACTTTAGACTAGTAGATCAAACTTTGATGGAGAATAATCTTCTGAATTCATGTTGGATGATGTAGATTTCCTCTTGAAGATTGTAGTAGTGTCCTTGGTGTTTGGAGTACTTGAAGTGTTGAGTGAGTCGAAGATTCAGCAGAGTATCGGCGCTTGAAGTGATTGGCAAAAAGTCCCCTTCATGTTTGAGGTAGGTCGGTATTTATAGAAAAATCTTCCATTTGGATCGTAAGTCGTGTTCGACTCATGATAACCCGTGGCCGAGTTAAGTTGGGTCGTGGGCGACTCAGCTGGTAGAGTTCATGCTTGGTGTCAGAGCGCTTTCGGTCTTCTGGATATAGCGCAAGTCCTAACTCGTTCACGAGTTAAGAGATCATGGCCGACTTATCTGACTAAGCCCTTGGTTCCTCAATGGTTCACTTCTTCAGAATTACAAGTCATGAGTCGCTCACGAGTCAACTCTCTTTTACATAAGCATTGTGACTGCGGGCTACGACTCAGTGGTTTTAGGTTGTAGGCGAGTCATGCTGAGCCGTGAGTCGTGAGTTGCTTCCTTGAGTCCCTGACGACTCAAGGTAGGTCGTAGGTTGCACGATTCTGTGACTCGCGCAACTCCTCAATTTGTTGAGTTGGTAACTCGTTGAGTCGGCCTGTCTCATAAACCGTTATCCTCTTGAGTCGTTCCGCTTCTCTTAAGCCGCCTTGAATTCTAACTCGCCAGCTTGTTGAGTCGCTTCTACCTTTAAGTCGTGAATTACCTTGAGTCGTAGGCCCATTGAGTCGGTAAGAACCTTAAGTCGTGATCCATCTCTTCTTTCTTAAACCATTAAGTCGTGTAACTCCCTTGAGTCGTTAAGTATTCCAATTTGTCAAGTCATCAATCCCTTAAGTCGTTAACTTGTTGAGTCGGTCACTTATTGAGTAGGACCACTTCTTAAGTCGCTCTGCTCCTTTAAGTCGTGAGTCGTCTCAGTTCTTAACTCGTTCTCCAAACGGGGTTAATATTTGCCCCTTGAAGTGCACGCCTAAGTCGTAGGATGTGTGCTTCGATCTTCTTAGCTCGTGTCCTGATAGGTTGTTAGGTCGCGAAGGACTTAAGGAAGAGACTAGGTCGGCTGATGCCGATTTATATTCCATCGCTCCAGTGTATAAATGGCTTAAGTCGCCCCTTCTTCTTCACCTTCTTACTTCAGCGTTTATTTCCGCCATTAACAATCTTCGAAGCTTTCAAAGACGAACTCAACCAGTTCACCTCATCATCATTCAAATTTCTTTGATCTTCGTTGTCACACTACGTAAGTAAACTTATTTCCCGCTCAATTTCACAACTGCCGTTATCCCTCGATCATGGAGTTGGACTTCCCGTTTTCTAACCCCAATCCAAATCCTCGCATCATGCTTCATTTCGAGTCACGCTATGATTGATTTTTGACAAGCTTGGAGCGGTTTGATTTGAGTTTGTAGACGATTTGTAAGGAGGAGACGATGGGTTTTTATATTTCGAGTCAGTTGATCCATGAATTTAGAGGAGATGAGGCTGTCTTGTATGGCTTATCGGGTTAGGAGATAGGAGGATAACGGGTTAAGGTTTAGGAGGATAATGGGTTAGGAGTTCTGAGAAGGGGTTGGTCGGTTGGAGGAAGCATGACGTTAACTTGGACGCGATTCAGTAATTTTGAGCGCCATAATTTTAAGCGATTCAATAACCAGCGTGACTTATCCTTTGACCGACTTACCAACCTTCACGACATAAGACTTAAGTCGTAGCCGGGATAGGACTTGGAGAATTTCATGTTGCTTCGGGCTGAAGCCTTTTCTATTTTCCATGGTTTACGACTTAGAGCACGGCCGACTTAAGGCACCAACAATCCAAGATTTGAAACGACTTAACTTAACTTGCCTCGTAATCCGTAGGTCGTGGACGAGTTAGCCAGATAACCAATGATTTGATTTAACCCATAGGAAGAATTTCTTAAGTCGTTGCCAACACTTGAGTCGTCGCCGAGTCAACACTTAAGTTGTCGCAGTTGACAATTTTGCTTGAACCTTGAACTTTAACTTGATTTGCTGAAATAAACTGCCTGAGTGCTGAATTGTTTGGACTTTAGCTTGTTAAACTTTGTTGCATTTTTTCACAGGTCACTCTTGCAAGCTAATAACCTGTCTAATACAACATTTATAGAAAATTGGGACGAATATACTGCCACTAACTGCCCACATCAAATGACAGATTAGTTAATAACAATTAATCAACTTGAACAGATTGTGTGAACGAAGTGCTTTAAAACAACGAATTCAGGCAGAGTATCAAGGCAACATCGGAATAGTCAACTAAACTTTCCTGTTTGCATTAACACTGTACTTGAACTTTAAATTAACAAGTCCTGAAATTTGATAGCCAATCAATTGTCGACGAGCTTAACTCCAGTTATATTTACTTGTTTATTTTTATTAGTTCTGCACAACACTTCACACTTTTAGGAAACGTGCACCTTCAAATTTGAATATCCTGTTGCTTATGTAGAATGACCTCACATCAAGAAGAAGTAACGGAACAGATTGGAGAGGCTCTTCCAATAGCTGCTCCACTGACTACTCCACCGGAAAGAGTCTCAACTTCCTTGAACTACCGGACGTTTAGCTTATTGCGCGCTCAATTTGGCATCGTTGAAACGGATGCTATATTGCCCGGGCCAAATGATTTTGATGATAGATCTCCCCGTAATTTCGTCGCTGTCAACTGCCAAATGTGTTTGTGCGGTGCTATTCCTCCCTTCAACGAGTTTCTTCAGCAATTTCTACTTCGATTGACCATCCCTCCGTTTCAACTGCACCCCAATGGTTACGCCATTCTGATGGGGTTGTGTGTTTTATTCATGAGAACCCTGGGTCGGCTACCAAGCTTCGGAGAAATTTGTTACTTATGTTCCTTCACCAAGACTAAAGATCATCCCTCCATTGTCGTCATAAGGAGTGCTAGGAATCGCAAACTCGTGACTGACCTTCCCGAAAGTGCTCATGGATTTTTAAGTCAGTTTTTCTTTGTTCGCTGCCCCCCAGGGTTTTATGCCATCTGGAGAGTAGGATGTAAGATTACCTGCTTTTATTTTCCATTCCTGAGCTTTTCGAATTTCGAGTTATTAATCATTAATTTCACTCTTTCCTTTTTCAGCACTTCCTCCCCCCTCTAGAGATCCAGGCCATAAGCAAGTTTTTGAGAGATTGATTGCTGTGGCTGCAGAAGAGAGGAGCATAAAATTTTTGTTGAGGGATGAACTTTTGCATCAATATGGGCTTTTGCACGATTCTCGCTCTACACACCCCCATGAGGTCCCCGACTCCCCGGCTAGAGCGTCGGATGCCCCAGTTTCTACTGACACATCCATACCTAAAGGACCTGTTCCTGAGGCTTCTCTATTGAAGTGCACCACTTCTGCTGATGTCGCGGGGTCATCTGGCAAACTTACCCCGGTCACTGAAGAAGAAGAGCCTCGGGAATCTCCTCCGCATTCAAAGAAGTCTGGTGATGAAGAAGCTGGGAATACAAGCCCTGCCAAACAGAGTGGAGATGACACTTTCGAAGGGTTGAGCGACCTGTTTATCACTTCACAGGAGCTCTTTAAAGACGACCCCATTACCACCAGGGTTTCTTCTTCAGTAGCTGAGGCGACCTCTACTCCGCAACAGACTCCGTCGACTCAAGAGTTGACGCTAACTACTACACCCACAACTACTCCATAATTAAAGAGTGGTTCGTAGTTTGATGCGCGTAGTTTGCACATCACACACACTTAGAATCTTTCAGCACTTTTATGCTTCTGACTCTTTGTACTTTGAAGACTTCTAAAACTTATCTCTTTTTACTTCAGATTCTCTGATGGGACGCAGCGGCTCCTACTATGATGACTTCCAACGCTACGAGAGGCGTAGCCAATATAATTATAGGCGCTACCTCCCCTCTTACAGAGAATCTGATGAAGAGAGAGCCGCCCGAAAGGCTCAGGAGAGGAGGGCGCAAGAAGAGCGTTTTGAGAGAAAAGAGAGGGAGGAGCGCCACGATTCTTCCCATAAAGGCGATGATTCTCACAAGAGATAATCCCATGATGACCGGAGAAAAAGCCAAATGGTTGAGGACCCAAGCAAGCGTGCTTGACACGGTGAGAAGCATACTTCCACAACTCTTGAAAAGTCACTGCCCCCGTCCCTCTTGACATTCCTTCTGGCTCTCCCGCTTTCGGGAAGACAGACATTCAAACAATAATTAGCAGGCCTAAATTTCAAGTTGGACCGGGCCCAGCCACTTTGCAAAGCCGGCTTCCACAGTGGTGCCTGAAGGGAGTGCGGTTCGACCTTGATCTGATCCCTATTGACAAGCCTGCCATGCTGCGAAATCTTAATGCCGTCAGGCTTGATATTGAAAGGATGTCGAACTGGCAAAAGCTTGTTGACGAGCTCCAAAGGGTCAACCGCGCAAATATAGAGGCCATGCTTACTATGGGGAACGATAAAGCTGAATGGCAGAAGGTTCTTGAGCAGCACGATACTGAAATGAGGAGCATCGCTACTTACAATGAAGAGCTTGAAACGAAAGTTGAGGAACTTAAACAAGAGCTTGCTACTTCTTCTACCACGTATACTCAAAAAGAAGAAGTATTTTAGAAGCAAGTTCGCGACGCTCACGCAGCTCAGCGACATGCCGAGGCACAACTTGAAGCTGAGCAGAAAACAGCAGGAAGGTATCGTGCTGAGGTTACCGAATTACAGGAGAAAGTCAGCTCTCAGGAGGCGGAAATTCAAATGCTTAAGCTTCAACTTTCCAAAGCTGAAGGAGAGCGTGATGAGGCCATTGCCGGCAAAATTGCAGCTGAAGAATCTCATGAGGCAACGAAGACCAACATCAGCTCAACATTATTTGACTTCTACCTGCATAGCGTCTTGGGGCGCGGTAGCCTTGCCTTTCTAGGCCCCAAGTACGAAATTACTCTGGCTGAGGTATGGGTGGCCGCACTTGATATGCTCGGTGCTAAAGGTGCTGGCTACGTTGAACCAGCTCTTGAAGAGCATTATTTTGATGACGATGCCCGCGCCGCTCTCGCCAAGGGAAAGGAACAACTTGCAAAATTAAGGGCCGAAATGGCGGTAGGGGAACATTCAGGAAAAACTATCTTAACTGCTCCGATTCAGCCTTCTCCTTCGGCCGAAATCGATATCATTGGTTCCAGTTCCCATTCTCCATCCCCTACTAAAGTTACCACCGAGATCACGAGTCAACAGGGTGGAGATGAAGGCGACGAGAGTGCCGAGGCATAGGGTTATGAGGTTGTTGTCAGGAAACCGACTTCTCCAGGTAACTCTACTGTTAATCTTACCCAAGTAGACTGCTCATCTGTTTCTTACGAGCTTGATGAGCTTCTTGACTATTTTCTGAACCTCAGCGAGCCTTTATCTCCGCTCTTTACTGACTTTAACTTCTTTTCTTCTATAGAGAAAGCACCGAGTATTGTTCAAGCTTCTCCTCCTCCAATTATTCCTTCTTCGGTCCTCCCAGTCACTCCTCCGTCCGCCTCGCAACTCGGGTCACAAGAGGAGCAAATAGAAGCTCTTCACGACTTAGATGATCATGTTGCTTCTCAAGATCCGAGAGGAGAAGAAACTGAAGGAAGCGAGAAGACCCCAGAACCTACTGGCTCCGATGATGAACCGTTAGCTAAACTTTTTTCTCCAGGGAGTGGGTCTTCCTCCAAGAAGAGAGGAAAGCAGGGAGTCTCTAAGAAGAAGAAGGAATCTTCAACTGGCGAAGAAAAAACGAAAGAAAGTCCGACTAAGCCCCTTTCTCCTTCGTCCCCTACTCTTAGATGCCGGCCTGAGAAGTTGATCATCCGGCCAGGTGCGGGCTCAAAAGGTGGAAGGAAGAAGAAAATGGCTCTGGTTCTGTGGCTTTCGTATCGCTCTTTGCTTTTTGTATATACTAACCGGAGATTGTGCGGATACCGGCCTCCGTTTTTCTTTTTCTTTTTATTTTGAAACCTGTACCTGTACAAAATTTTAACAGTGCTGAATAAAATGATTCTTTTTCTTTGTACAAACTTCTATCTGTATCTGAGAATGCATTTATTATTCATTTTTGTACAAGTTTCTTTACACGATAATGCAGTGAGCTTGTGGTATATTGTTCGAGCGTAATTTTACCGATGTAGTTATACCATGTTGCCCCTATACCATAAGCTCGTTGCAATATTTTATATTTTGAGGGGGCTTGTACTTTTATTTTCTAGAGAATAATTATTCCATACTTGGAGGAATATTATTTCGTTAAAAAACAGAGTACAACTCCCTCCATATAAGTTTTTACGCTTCATCCTTCAAAGATATCACTTTTTCTTTTGTGCATATACACATTTTACCAAGTGAATTCTTCTATGTGGTAAAGCGGGCCTCTGAAGGGTACTTTAAATTCTTTTTGAGGAAGAGTATTTTCCAGAATTGGTGAATCATTCTTCCTTTGAAAGTTAAAGTGTGCCTTCGATGAGAGCCTTATTTTTTTTTTACGCCTCAGTAAAGGGCTTTCTGACTTTTGCTTTGCGTTTCTGACGAAATGCTTCTTTGAAAAGTTGCACCTCTGAGGAGGGCTTTTTCACGTTTCAACACTTGGAAGTTTTATTTCAATCTCAGTGAAATGTGTGCCTCCGAAGAGTTGTGCCTCCGAGGAGGGCTTTCTCACGTTTCAACACCTGGAAGTTTTATTTCAATCTCGGTGAAACGTGTGCCTCCGAAGAGGTCTTTCTGCTTGATTGTGCCTCCGGGAGGAGGTCTTTTCATTTCTGCCTCTGGGAAGAGGTCTTTCTATTTTGTTGTGCCTCTGGGAAGAGGTCTTTTTATTTCTTCCCCTTGGGAGAGGCTTTTATTTTTCCCTGTTCGCTGGGAAGCGGGCCTTCGAAGAGGGCTTTTCACATTTCATTTCACGGGAGTGTATCGACCGATCACGATGAAATGTGTGCCTACGAGTAGGGTTACTGCCTGGAAGTTTGGAGCTTCTTTCTCTCGGTTGGACGGATTCACGGGAGTGTATCGACCGATCATTCCGCAACTTTGTATCGAGAAAGATCTTTCTTTTTCTGGTTGGCCCGCTCGAGGTCTTTTAGCATTTGAACTGTGGTGAAATGGGCCTCCGAAGAGGGCTTTTTTCACGTTTCAACACATGGAAGTTTTATTTCAATCTCGGTGAAACGTGTGCCTCTGAGTAGGGCATTTGCCTAGAAGTTTGGAGTTTCTTTCTCTCGGTTGGACGGATTCACGGGAGTGTATCGACCGATCGTTCCGCAACTTTGTAATGAGAAAGATCTCTCTTTTTCTGGCTAGGCCCGCTCGAGGTCTTTATCCTCCGAAGAGTTGTGCCTCCGTAGAGGGCTTGTGCCTCCGAAGAGGTCTTTTGCTGATTGATGCTTGCTCGCCCATGTCTCTTTTGCCATCCATTCACGTTGGCGATCCCCGTTGTATTTTGCAAGTGTCATCACTTTTTTAGTTGCCAATGATTTCCCTTATCCAGAGGAATATACTTCATAGTTAAGCAAGTTTGTGGTGGTAGACACAGGCTATTTAACTGGTTGTTTGTTTGTTCAAACATTTGCAGTTAGTTAGATATGGTCCACTTCCATCCACATTGCTCACTTTTGTTCGAAGCACTTCTTTTGTAGGATTTGAGTATGGAAATCTTGAATGGTTTAGTGCTTGCTTGCTGAGTGGTGTCGGAGATCAATTGGTCTTGCGATGGGTAAGCTTCACTTTTATAGCCTGCATTATTAAGTCGACATTTTAGTAACACAATTAACGTATTTCATATGTCGAAATAAAACAAAGCAGTTTATAATAGAAGAGAACACAAGATTTATAGTGGTTAGGCCAAAAACTAGGCCTACATCCACTTTATAGCTTTCCATTATTCACTTTCTTTACAATTGTTTTCAATACAAGAATCATATATTTGCAATTCTTTTACAACATTTCAGCAAAGCTTTCAAGTAAAATAAGGACGCAAATGATTGCTGTTCCAAGCTCTTGGGATTGGTTCTCCTTCGACAGTTGTGAGTTTGAATGTGCCGTCAAGAAGTTTCGTGCCTATAACATATGGCCTTTCCCAGTTTGGCCCAAACACACCTGTAGCTGTCATGATTCTTTTCAGAACTAGGTCCCCAACTTCAAAGTTGCGCTAACGAACTTTGAATTGAAGTGCCTGGCTATTCTTTGTTGATGAGCTGCAATTCTAAGTCTAGCCTCTTCTCTTCTTTCATCAAGGAGGTCAAGTGCTTCCAATTGCAGTTTTTCATTCTCATCTTTATCAAAATGGATCCTTCTGTGTGAGGGGACTTCAGTTTCTACTGGAATCATTGCTTCTGATCCATATGCCAATGAAAATGGAGTATGCCCAGTCGCGGTTTTGTGGGTCGTTCTGTATGCCCACAGTGCAAGCGGTAACTTGTCAACCCAACCACTTTTCGCTTTTTCCAGCTGCTTTTTGATGGTTGATTTGATGATTTTGTTTACTGCTTCCACTTGCCCGTTTGCCTGCGGATGAGCCACTGCTGAGAAGCTTTTTCGGATTTTGAATCGTTTGCAAAAATCTTAGAATTCCTCGCTTTCAAACTGAGTGCCATTGTCTGTGATTATCTTCTGAGGCACACCATACCTGCAAATGATATTCTTAGTCACAAAACTTATCATTTTCTTAGAGGTAATAGTGGCCAATGGTTCGGCCTCAGCCCATTTAGTAAAATAATCTACAGCAACGATAGCATATTTAATCCCTGATTTGGCAGTCGGCAAAGGCCCAATGAGATCTATTCCCCAGATGGAAAACGGCCATGGACTGACCATTTGTGTTAGCTCAGTGGAAGGTGCTCTAGGAATTTTGGCGAATCTCTGGCATTTGTCACACTTCCGGGAATAGTCAGCAGCATCCTGATTAATTTTTGGCCAAAAGTATCCATAACGGAGGATTTTTTTGCTAAAGTTTGACCACCTGTATGATCCCCACATTCCCCTCCGTGTACTTCAGTTAGAATTGTCTTAGCTTCTTCCTTTGTCACACATCGGAGTAATGGCATTGAAAATCCTCGTCTGTACAAGCGACCATCTTGAACTATATATCGGGAGGCTTTCCTCATCAGCCTCTGTCATTCCTTTAAACTTTCAGGCAAAGATCCATTGAGTAAATATTCAAGTATCGGAGTCATCCATGATTCTTGCTCTTGGGATACATTCATAATCCAATCAACATCCATTTCTTCTGTGCTTGGAGCTGACAAGACTTCGACGGGAACTAACCCCAATAGTTGAGCTTCACCAGTACTCGAATACTTTGCGAGACAATCCGCCTTCATATTTTCTTCTCGGGGGATATGGTTTATTGAATAACGGTCAAAATCTTGAAGGAGCTCCCAGGCTTTTGACAAATAGGCTGGTAAATTCCCTCCTTTAGCTTGAAATTCCTTCTTGACTTGACAAACAATAAGTTGAGAATCACTGAAGATATGTAATGCCTTGATATTTAATTCTTTAGCGATCTTTAAACTAGCGATGAGAGCTTCGTATTCAGCTTCATTATTTGTCGAAGGGAATTCTAGTCTCAGTGCATAACATAGTGATCACCCTTCTGGGGTTTCAAGGACAACCCTTGCTCCGGAACAGTAATCATTCCTTGCGCCATCGACATACAATTTCCATTGGATTGGGATGCTATCAATGACTTCTTCCTCGCTATCACCTTTATCCGTACATTCTGCGATGAAATCTGCTAAAGCTTGTCCATTGATTGCTTTTCGGGGATGATAAGTGACGTCATACCGCCTGAGTTCGATATTCCATTTCAAAAGACGGCGCGAAGTCTCAGGACGGAATAGGACTTGCTTTAGCGGCTGATCAGTGAGGACTTTGATGGGATGAGCTTGGAAATAAGGCCTCAATTTTCTTGATGCGATCAACAAACAATAGGCGAGCTTTTCTAATCTTGAATAGTTCATCTCTGCCCCAGTGAATCTTTTGCTGATATAATAGACTGGGCGTTGAATCCTTGCGTCTTCCCGCACCAACACTGCACTGAGAGCATAAGATGAAATTGCCAAATATATGAAGAGATCTTCACCACTGTCAGGCTTTGAAAGTATCGGAGGCACTTCCATATGACGAACCAACTCATCAAATGCTTTTTGGCATTCAGGAGTCCACTCAAAGTTTTTC
This sequence comes from Allium cepa, assembly GCA_030765085.1. Lineage (NCBI taxonomy): Eukaryota > Viridiplantae > Streptophyta > Magnoliopsida > Asparagales > Amaryllidaceae > Allium > Allium cepa. Next base: position 904,095,754 of record CM060938.1, on the reverse strand, counting down.
CTTCCTTTCTTCAGAGCGTCAAAGAATGGAATGCATTTGTCAGTAGCTTTGGAAATGAACCTACTCAAAGCAGCAAACTTTCCATTGAGACTTTGCAATTCCTTCTTCGTTCTAGGAGCCTTGACCTCTCTTAGGGCAGTGATTTGAGTTGGATTGGCTTCAATGCCCCTAGCGCTCACAATGAAACCCAAAAACTTTCCGGACTCCACTCCAAAGGAACATTTCAGGGGATTAAGCTTCATTCTATACTTTCGGAGTACTGCAAACATCTCTGCCAAGTGATCCATGTGGTCCACTGCTTTCTTAGACTTTACTAGCATATCATCAACATAAACTTCCATTGTCTTGCCAGTCTGTGGTTTAAACATGGCATTAACAAGCCTCTGGTAAGTTGCCCCTGCATTCTTGAGTCCGAAAGGCATGACCTTGTAGCAGTAGAGTCCAACATCTGTGATGAAGCTTGTATCCTCTTGATCCGGCTCATGCATCATAATCTGGTTATACCCGGAGTATGCATCCATGAAAGATAACAATTCATGTCCCGCTGTCCCATCCACCAACTGATCGATCCTGGGCAACGGGAAACAGTCTTTGGGGCAGGCTTTGTTCGGATCCGAAAAATCAATACACACTCTCCACTTTCCGTTAGCTTTCTTAACCAGCACTGGATTTGATACCCAATTTGGATAAGTAGATTCTCTAATGAACCCATTCTCCATGAGCCGATCCACTTCTTCTTTTAACGCTGCCGTTCTCTCAGGACCTTGAGTCCTTCTCTTCTGTTTCACAGGTGTAAATTTTGGATCAATGTTCAGGGTATGCACTGCAATCTCTGGGGATATTCCGCACATGTCCGCATGAGTCCAAGCGAATACATCCAAATTTAGCCTTCAAAAATGAAATCAAAACATTCTGAACTGTCGGATTGAGTTGTGAACCCACATTAAGCACTTTGTTTGGGTCCTTTGGGTCAACAGGCACCGGTACTGTTACCTCTACTGGTACCACTCTATTCTCCCCTGCACTTGCTTTCCTTGGATCCATCTCTCTTCGTGCCCCACTACATTCGCCAGTGCAGGGTCCACCCTGTAATTGCTACAAGGTTGGTTCTTTGATGCGGACTGGAGCCTCCGCACCTTTTCCCATCTCTCTCTTCCTGGATTCTCGCAATTCTGCAAAATAACATTCTCGCCCTGCATCTTGGTCTCCCTTAACCACACCAACTCCGTTATCTGTGGGGAATTTTAGTGTCAAGCACCATGGAGCAAGAACAGCTTTGAATGCAGCAAGAGTTGGTCGGCCCAAAAAGGCGTTGTAGGCAGAGAATTCTTCAACAATTATAAAGGTTTGCTTTCGAGCCACCTTCCTCATTCCCCTTCCGAGTTCTACAAACAAATCTATGGTCCCAATTGGCTGTTTGGGTTCTCCAGCAAACCCAGCAATCTTAAGTGATGAAGCTTGAACGTCAGTCATTGGAATTTTCATTTGATCAAAGGTCTTCTTGAAGAGGATGTTGCATGAGGTTCCACAATCAACTAGAACTCTTCTCACAGTTGCCGGCCCAATACTAGCGGATATGACCAAAGGATCTATGGTCGGAGCTTCGATACCCAAAGAATCCCTGGCACTGAACACAATATCATCTGTGGAAGTCTTTAGTTGCTTTAAAGGCGCATCATTCTCTAAAACAAAAACATTCTCTTCAGCTGGTACATGCTTCAAGGCCCGGGCATACCTTTCCATCTCGCCCCAGCTTTTGCCTGCTGGGTGAGGTCCTCCAGTTATTATATTGATGACAGGCCTTTCTGATTCGTGTTCCACGACCTTCTCACTTGAGCCAGGACGGTGAGCGGGAACTTGCTGTTCTTGAGTTGACGAAGCTGAGGCATTTCTGTTCCTTTTCACATACTGCTGGAGCTTGTTTTCCTTTAAGAGTTGTTCAATTACCTCTTTCAATTGGCGGCATTCGTTGGTGTCATGGCCGGGCTGGTTGTGGAACCGACAGTACCTTCCACTTTTTTCCATTTTAACCGCAACTCTCATTTTAGGTGGTGCCGGATACTTGACATCATCTTTTGTTGCAAAGTAGATGTTTTCAGGGGTATCGGTCAAGGGTGTGAAATTGAAAGAACGACCTTTCTTAGCGTCTCCCTGTTTCTTTCCACCATCGTTTCCCTTTTTCTGAGTGTTTGGCTCTTTTTTGTTCGTAGCAGCACCATTGTTCCCGGCTTGCCCTGATACCACCTTAGCCGGTGCTTGGAGGCTCTCCAAGCGCATGAATTCATCCGCTTTCTTGTAGAATTTGTCAAGTGAATTAGGTTCTTTCATTTTCAACCACTTTCCAAATTCGCTTGACTTGTCAATTGCCCTCATCAAGTACGTCAAGACCATGCATGGCTCAGCATTATCCACCTCAGCCAATGCTATGTTAAAGCGATTCAAGAACGACCTGATAGATTCTCCTGGATTTTGCTCTAGACTTGATAGCGACATTATGTCCTTTGCTTTAGAAGCATACAATCGAAATCGCTCCTTGAATTTCCTTGTCAAATCGGAGAATTGATCGATGGACCTGACCGGCAGCTTTGTAAACCATAATAGAGCTACACCTTCTAGATAAACAGGGAAGTATCAACATTTAATTTCATCAGACGCCCTGGCACCAGTCATGTGCCAGTCGTATTTATATAGAAACTCGTTAGGATCACTCGTCCCCTTGTAAGCCGGAATAGTAGGGGGAACGAATTTCCTTGGGAGCTCTGCTTTCATGATCCTTTCAGTAAATGGAGTTTTGCTTGGAGCAAATCCCCACTTTTTCTCATCTTCATCTCTTCGCATACTTTCCTTCATGATCTGACGAACCATACCCGAAAAATACTCTTCATCATTTAGAGGCTCTGGAGGACACGCATCAGCCACTCTCTCTGAATTCTGCCTTGACAATCGTTCACGGAGGGTCGGTTGTGGCCCTGACCCTTCAGCTTGAAGAGGAGTCTTTTCTACAGGGTATGCGGCTCTTTAAGAAATGTTCCCTTCAACATCTTGAACTCCCACAGTAGGGTTCCCATCATTATTACTCGGTTGACGGTTTGCCCCAAGCAGATCATTCAACTTACTCAAGATCAGGGCATTCTGGGCATTCTGGGCTTCTAACTGTGCATTCTAAGCATTCAATTGTTGATTCAGCCCCAAAACTATGGCATCCAATTCTGCTCGAGTAACTCCAACAGTTGGAGCTGCTTGACTTGAAGGAGGAGAGGTAGCAGTATTCTCTTGAACATTATCGGATCTTACAGAACTTCGTTTTCTCCTAGGAGCCATTATTTCCAACAAACTTCTGGTTTTAAAAGAAATCCTTTCAATAATCCTTTGCGGAGCAACAGTGGAAGTTTCCTGAGTTCAATTCTCAGTGAAAGCACCAAAAATGTTAACGTGAAAATCAGACGCTAACACCCCGGTGTAAATTGAAGTTAAGTGAAAGCACCACCCGTGAACACGGGAACTAAAACAAGTAGAAAAATCATAGAGAAAACAGAAAAGACAACAATTTCTATAGTGGTTCGGCTTAGAGTAAGCCTACGTCCACTTTAACTCTCTTTATTGCTGAATTTGGTTACAACTTTACAACAATCTTCAATTACAATACACTTTAGACTAGTAGATCAAACTTTGATGGAGAATAATCTTCTGAATTCATGTTGGATGATGTAGATTTCCTCTTGAAGATTGTAGTAGTGTCCTTGGTGTTTGGAGTACTTGAAGTGTTGAGTGAGTCGAAGATTCAGCAGAGTATCGGCGCTTGAGGTGATTGGCAAAAAGTCCCCTTCATGTTTGAGGAAGGCCGGTATTTATAGAAAAATCTTCCCTTTGGATCGTAAGTCGTGTTCGACTCATGATAACCCTTGGCCGAGTTAAGTTGGGTCGTGGGCGACTCAGCTGGTAGAGTTCATGCTTGGTGTCAGAGCGCTTTCGGTCTTCTGGATATAGCGCAAGTCCTAACTCGTTCACGAGTTAAGAGATCATGGCCGACTTATCTGACTAAGCCCTTGGTTCCTCAATGGTTCACTTCTTCAGAATTACAAGTCATGAGTCGCTCACGAGTCAACTCTCTTTTACATAAGAATTGTGACTGCGGGCTACGACTCAGTGGTTTTAGGTTGTAGGCGAGTCATGCTGTGTCGTGAGTCGTGAGTCGCTTCCTTGAGTCGCTGACGACTCAAGGTAGGTCGTAGGTTGCACGATTCTGTGACTCGCGCAACTCCTCAATTTGTTGAGTCGGTAACTCATTGAGTTGGCAACTCATTGAGTCGGCCTGTCTCATAAACCGTTATCCTCTTGAGTCGTTCCGCTTCTCTTAAGCCGCCTTGAATTCTAACTCGCCAGCTTGTTGAGTCGCTTCTACCTTTAAGTCGTGAATTACCTTGAGTCGTAGACCCATTGAGTCGGTAAGAACCTTAAGTTGTGATCCATCTCTTCTTTCTTAAACCGTTAAGTCGTGTAACTCCCTTGAGTCGTTAGGCTGTGAAGTATTCCAATTTGTCAAGTCGTCAATCCCTTAAGTCGTTAACTTGTTGAGTCGATCACTTATTGAATCGGACCACTTCTTAAGTCGCTCTGCTCCTTTAAGTCGTGAGTCGTCTCAGTTCTTAACTCGTTGTCCAAACGGGGTTAACATAGATCTTCGAACACGGAATCGTGTGCGATCAACGTGTTAAAGATAGCTAGAATCCAATATCTCGCGAGATCAACGGATTTGGGCATTTATCTTGGGTATTATCAATCCATCGATTCATCTTTGTATCATTCCATCGTCGTTTGTTCGTTGTGCATCATTTGGTGACAACTTGTTAATATCCGCTGCGTCAGTATGCAACGGTGGGTCGCTATACCTTGCGTAACCATATACTACGATAGAGAACTTCATTATCATATCCAAAATCTATATCAAGTTACCACCGTCAATAATTGAGTGACAAATCCTTGTTCGGATCGGTATAAATCACATCGATTCACTTGTACGAATCTAGATCAAGAATAGTTATGCAAATAAAATGATCTACGTACAAATTACTTATTTATTCCAATTGGTTTTATTAACTCTACCAATTTTTTTATTCACAGCCATTATTACATAGTATATCCTCTTGAATACTAATATTACCTATGAATCATTTCATAAATTCCCACTTAAGTTCATGCACATCCTATAATTACAACGTAAGTTTATATTTATATATCACTCTTTTATACCTAAGAGTATATACGCACTAGTCAAATTTGTTTTACTTAGCACAAATGTCTAACAAATTTAAAATTTTGCCTTTTTGTCACTGTTTTCCTCAAATTTATAAGTTAGCAAAACTTATTTTCGTATATTGTCTCAAAATACTTAGCCAATTCGTATATCAAATTTAGGATTCTCGACTGTCCAATATCATCAAAAATTCTATTTCCTTTCAATAAATGAAAATTTCAAATGCGCGTATCAGACCGAGATGCAAAAATTAATTTACCATAATGCATAGGGTACATACATCCATATAACAATTTGTTGAGAATTTTAGAATAAAACACCCGGATTTATTTCAACTCTATTCAAAATAATATACAGCATTCTTTTTTATAACAAATCATATTTGGGATTGAAATCAAAACTTGTTTTACCGAACAAACCTTCTATGATAGCAATTTTGTCACTTAGAAACTCGAAAATGAATGTCGATGATGCTGCGTTCATCACCAAAATTATTTCCCAGCAATCGAAGTAAGTTTAGTGCTTTCTTTCTCCATTTAACACCTATTTGAAATATTTCTATTCAAAAATACTTCATAATAATACCATTATTATTTTTCCCAATACCTTTGGAAAAAATTCTAATTGTGAAATTCCATTTCCAAAAACACAGCGGGTTTTAGTTCTCAAGTCCTCACTTAAATCCTTTCGTTTAAAACCAAGTTCTAACCCAACATTAGCCTCTAATGTCTTATAGTCAAATTGTGAAACAGAGTTCATAAGGTGTTAATTTATAATGTTCCGACAATCACTAATCTACCCCACACATGCAGCAAATAGGATAAAATGCTCCTAACCTAGCATAACAATGAATGTCCATGAACTTGTAAGATATGACTACCCAATTAACAACAATTGCCAATGCTCCTATTGGTTGAGTTGGACTAATCAAACAATAAATGATAATAACTAAATAATATCATTTTCCTAAAAACCAATATACCATATATAACTATAGCAATTTTAGAAAAATCATCCTTTTATATAAAAGTTAATTTAGGTAAAATTATTTTATTTACCCAATTTCAAATAAATATTTGTTAATTGGCCTCATTCAAGTATTTAGGTATCCCAGTCGATAATGTTAGCTACTTGTATTGACCAGAATTCATAAGCCACTCAACGGATCAATTAACAGAATATAAACATTTTTATAATCATTAACAAATTTGCGCTCATATTTATAATACACTCAAACTCTTAATATGGTGCTACTGACACTACCTCTAATGAGTTATCCCCACCAAAGCCAAGGTTCTCGCTTAACCTATGCTTAGATAACAGGTTGTAACGACCCACCTTCCCATATAGTTTAAGCGGACAGTCAACCAAACACGACCCGCTCAAATTGAATGGAAAGACGGATAGTTAGGGAAAAGAAAGATGGGAGAAGAAGGGAGAAAGAAAAGGAAAAGAAAGTTAACAACAATAAATCTTACAACGGATCGAATAATCTACAATACACAACAAATCTTTACACAAAAAATATAATATACGTACACCAATCAGAGTATACTAACCTATTTCAGCACGGACAATTATAACAAAATATCCTTATAATTTCTGATAAATACAACCAATTGACAACGCAGCGGAACACAGAGAATTACGTAGATATGTCCGTTCATCTCCTGAGCACCAATGCATCCAAATAGATCTGTAATTATGCTCGGTCTGACCCAAGCATTATAATAAAATATCAACCAAGTCAGGCTGATCCATCGTGTTTAAAACACACCCAGTTGGATTTTTAATGTTTCTCAAAAACCATTCAAAATAAAGGTATCTTGTAAGACTACGCCATGCATAAACATGGATAAGTTTTTAACTTACAATAACAAATAGATTTTCTACGGAAAATCAAATGATATTGTAATAATGTCTAGGGTTTTCAAGTAAATAATTAACATAACCAAATTGTTACATTAATTAAATTCCAGCATAATAGGTATAAAATTAAGACCGAAGGCACTTATTGGGAAATTGCTTCCAAAAAATGACTGTGTAACTGGGGTACCACCCAATATGGTGCATCTCTAGATAAAATAGCACCGAGGACCTCGCCGAGAGCCCCTACCAACATAGAACCGACCTTCCACTTGATTAGTAGTACCGAATATGATCACCCATTGTTAATGGGCCCCGAAGAATACAAATGGGAGATAATATCGACTCAAGATAGGGATGATCATACCCTAATTGGGAGTGACCCACTTAACCTTGCTGCATATCCCCTGTTTTAGTCACTTCCGATTGATGAGGCTTGAGGCTAGGTTTTACCTTTCATAAATCACTTCCCACTAGGAATGCTAACACTGCCCTCAAGGCAACAATGTAATGCCAACATTCATCTATATAAGTTGTCCAAAAGATAGACAAACCGAAAGCACTACTTCTATTACATCCATTTTGGAATCACCCATAAGATTAGCTGTAAGCAGCCCTTGCACTTCAAAGAGCTCTGTCTTCAATTCCATCATCTTCAAGAAGTAACGACTCGATATTTTCAACCATTCGCATCCATTATAAGTGTATAGGTAGACAATCATGCCGGAATTGAATTGCTCAAAATACCGCGTTGTAAATAAAAATTTGGCAAACCTCAGAATATACAGTAAATAAAAATCATAGATCACAGACACAGTGTAATAATAATGCAGCGGAAGTAAAAGAGATAGTAGTTCATGAAGCTACTATATAAATATATCAGAGTTACATAAAATACAACGGAAGAAATAAAGTACAAAGGAAGTCTCACTACATAGAAGTCTACTAATACAAGAGCTGAAAGGAACAACAGACTGCAAAGGATGAAACTTGACAAGTAGATAATCTCCAGCGATTCCATTCTCCAGAAAGTGGAAATCCAAATCTGTGAGTAACTCAGGCTGACCCGAGCGTAAATAAAAATACAAACACTCGAGTCAGGTCATACATACTTATAAAATGTAAACCAACTCAAGTGAACTGTAGTAAAGGTACAAGTAACTTAGAAGATGCTTGGGACCGCCCATCCTCTATGGCTCCGTTAAACTATTTATTATATAGTAATATACGCTATATACAGTAGTGTCTAATCAGTAAAGTATAATCATATAGAAAATAGCGTTAAGGGGATGGTGAACCTTAACGCGGTCGGATCTTTAAAACCAAAATCGTAGTAGGCTCGATATAAGGAGATGACACGGCACGCGAGGCAATGCCAGGGTGGATACACCGTTTGCACTCCCGGACCAGTGGTGACGGCAAGCCAACAGCTTCCGCCCACCTCGAACAATACCCCCGAATCAAAGTGGCGCCACATATCGAATCACAAAAGTAATAGAATGGTTTCCGATGGAGCATGCTCGATGAAAGGGTGCGACCCTTTGTGTAGCCCGGTATAACTCCTGTTTTAGTCATTTATGCCAACTCACGGGAGTTGGGTCCACGTAATATACCTCGAGAACGTCGCCACCATCCTACTTCACTCTGGAATCTCCACCGCGTACACAGTTGTTAAAGTGGTTTTCGGTATTGGCTGGCTATAAGACAATATCCGATCCCGGTCTCTTTAACAGCCAATCGTTATTATAACCCGTAGTAATAACTTTTAAAACAATATTTTATACTTCAAAAAATAAAATATCATTTCAACCCAAATCTTTATCAAAATAAAGATTAAATCACTTCCAAACCATTTCAATATATCATCATACCATATCTTTCAAATCAAATAACTATTAAAATAAATATCAAGTCATTTCTAACCAATTCAATATATTAAATTATCATATCCTTTAAAAACTTCCTTTCAAAACATTTTAATATATCAAAGTATCATAACTTTTCAAAGCTTTATTTCCAAAATATCACTTCTTTTCAAATCATTTTAATATCAAAATATCATATCTATCAAAACTTCGTTTCAAATCATTTTAATATATCAAATTATCATATCTTCTCAAAACCACATTTCAAATCATTTTAATATATCAAATAGTTATATTTTTTCAAAACCACATTTCAAATCATTTCAATATATCAAATAGTTATATTTCAAAACAAATTACTTCATATAAAATCATAAAAATGAAGTTATTACATTTAATAATTAATTTATTAAATTACAAAAATTTAAAATTTTCAATGTTCATTTATGCACTTAAATTTATTAAAATAATGAAAATTCAAGTTTCGCAGCATTTGGAAAATGCTACGGAAAGTTACATTCAAAACAATTCAATTTAACAAAAGACAGCATTTAAAATGCTGTTAATTAACTTCAATTATTCAATAGAATTTCGCAAACACTTATATTTTTATTTAAATCATATTTAACTTATAACATCATACATTTTCACATTTATAAGCATCATTTAATTTTCCTTGAATTCATGATTTTATAAAGTTAAGTTTCCTTTCAAAAATCAATATTTATTAATAATTCACTTATTAAATTTCAACATTCAAGTTTAAATGCATTATATTAAATTTCAACTTAACACTTAAGTTCAAATTCTCAAATATAACTTAGTTTTATTTTTATTTACTTAACTAAAAATTTACTTTTAAGTCAATTTCATAAATTTCCAATTTTAGTTATATTTCAAAATTTCAACTTAAATATTCATTCATTTCACATTTCGACTTTATTAAAAATCATTAATATGATATAAAATCACTTTAAATTCATTTAAATTCAAATTATCATAAATTTAACATAATTTCATATTCAATTTAATTTCCAATTATAATTAAATCAAATTTTCCAAAATAACTTACATTCAAAATTTTCTAACTTTTCATTAATTCATTTCACTTACAATTATTCAAAAAATCAATAATATTTTACAAAAATCATTTTTATTTGATTTAAATAAAAATATTTTAATATTTACATTTCTAAAATAATTTTAAAATTTTTAGAAAAAATATATTAACTACGGGTCTGTATATAATTTTCTACACTAGGAAAAGTGATATGGGTAATATATCATTTCAACCCGTAATTTACAAAGAAAATCCGGGTTTTATCAATTCAAACCCACAGTACCAAGTAAATGAAATAAATTGAAAATCATTCAGTCCTATCATTTCAGCCCATAACAATTTTTCCCTATTCTAAAGTCCGTTCGGGTATATATCAGTTCAACCCATAGTGATTCTAATCTAAAGGGAACTTGCAGTGTGATAAATTGATAAAATATACAGAATAGCATGAAATAAGAGTAACATATGATATAACAGGTGTAGTAACAGGTGTGAACATCATATGATAATAATATAAGCAGTTATAACATGTTAATATAGTTCTACAGATTCACAGGGCGCCAATTTACTACATATATAAATACATAATGTCTGGTGAGAAATACTCACATGTCACAAGCTGGAGATCGACACCAAAGCACAGGATACAGACACAACGAAGGCACGACAATACTACCATGATTTGAGATTGGAGAGCCAAATATAATTGCCTTGTACACATACAAACAAAACAATTCAAAATACATAAGTTTTCAAAGCCAAATTACACTAAACGACACTAGGAATCAAAGCCCAAAACAAAGACAAATGCTTTGCACTTGTTCTCATCTTCACATACTTCAGTTATGAACTGAAATAGCACAGCATAGGCATGTATAAAAGTCTGGTTTGGGTCCATAGTGGTCAGCCTATCATGGTTTTAAACCGTGGAGATTTATAGGTGCAACAAGTCAACACTACAAGGCAATTTCAAGGCAAATTCAACAACTCTATGCTACAATTTGGTTTGGCCATAGGCTCTAGGGTCATAGTCAGAGACTCAGGTGGTGATGGATGATGTGCTAGAGGGTGGTGGTCAGGTCAGAGCTGGTGGTGGTGGTGGAAGTGGCGGCAAAAGGTGGATGAAGGTGATGGTACCAAAACTAGGTCAGCTTGAGTGCATAGGTGATGGATTTGTGGATTTTGGTGGTGGTGCTTTCCTTGGGGTTGCTTGGCTTGCCATGGTGGTGATCTAGGGTGGATGATGATCAGAGAAAAAAGGTGGTGGAGGTTGGCCTAGATCTGGTTGAGGAGGAGTGGAGCCATGAAGTTGAGAACAATATACAAAATCACATAGAAAAGCACAAAAACAAGAAGAAGAAAAAAATCTTTACCAAAAAAATTTTGGACATCCATGGCCGTGAGTTTTTTCCTTGAGAAGTGGATGAAATTTGTGTGAAAAAGATAAGAGAATGCAGCTGAAAAGAATAGAGAAAGGTACGGCCAAAATAAATTGATGTATTGATCGAAAAAGAAACGGTAAAAGAAACGGTGAAACGACTTTACGTTTCTTAGCTTTTAAAACCTTCCATACTTCCTTTTCTTTTAAATCAAGTAAAACAAAATAAACTTTAGCAAGTACATCTAAAACCCAAAACAAAGTGAAATAAAATAAAAATATAATTAAATTTAAAGAAAATATAAAAAGAATTAAGGAAATTGCTTAAAAATTGAAAATAGGGTTCAAAAATTACAATTAAAACATCTATGGCTTTGGAAAAATATCTACTTCATTCTAAAAATATTCTAAAGCAAAATTTTAAAATAAAATAATTTATTTATCATTTCTAAAATAAAATAAATAATTAAGTTGGAGAAAAATAGAAAACAACTAAAGAAAATGTTTAAAAATTGAAAACAGGGCATGGAAATTACAAGAAAAATACTACTAGCTCTAGAAAAATTCCTACCTCACTTCAAAAATATTAAAAGACAAAAACATAAATAAAATAACATATAAATACATATTAAAATAAAATATGACAAAGAAAAATAAAATTTATACTATTTAAAATAACAAAATTGTAGAATAAACAAATTGCACTCAATATTGAAATATACATAACTTTCACAATTTAAATCCGTTTCCAACGAAACAAAAAGCAGTGTTCCTAAAATTTTATGTACTTTCAAAATAAAAAAAAATTTAAATTTTCAAACTTTTAAAATTTTGAAATAAAAGTCAAAGTTTGACTATTTTGACCAAAAATTGACTTTTTGAAAAATATTCTTTTTAGTCATGCTTTGGAGTGATAATTCATAGCAAAACAAAAGTTTATCATTCAAAATAAATAAAATAAGTTTTTAAATCAAAAATTCTATTAAAATAATTAAAATATACAAAAAAAATCACAAAATACAGGGTTGTTACACTCTCCCCCACTCAAAACTTTTCGTCCCCGAAAAGGAATGAGGTACGAGAAAGCACAGAAAAAGATAGAGTGAAACAAGATTAGGACAAGATGACAAGGAGAAGGAAATTATACATGGTAACTACTGTGATAGGTAAGTTTTACAAGGTGGAGATGATCTTTCCAAGATCCTCCGGAATCGAGAACAAAAGCACGAAAAAGGTGGATTCAAAATGAGTACCAAAGATTATCAAAGATTATAGAAGATTTCTAAACAGAAGGATTATAGAAAGGTGCCTATACCAGTCTGTAGCAAGATAAGGATAATGAGGACAACTAAAAGATAGTTTGAAAACCAAAATAGGGAAATAAATTTTTATCATAATGGTTTGAAATCATAATATTTTGAAATCATAACCATTTAGAGATGTTATCATTTCGAAATCATACTACTAAAAATCATAACACTTTTAAAATAATCTTCATTTAAACCATTTTAAATTCAAGGTCAAATAATACTCATTTCAAAATTGTAACATTTCTAAGTTCATTCATTCAATTATAAAATTTCCAAAACATTGTATTTTCAAAAACGACAGTACTTTTAAAGTACTATGGTAGATATATTAGTATTTCAATCAGTTCAATTTCAAAAATATTCATTTGGATATCATTTACTTATGATTTATTAAAAACAAACTTTTATGAATGGAATATCTAAATAAACTATACTTCATTTAATAAGTCAAAAGTTCATTATTTTACCTAACTCTTAATTTAACAAATAATCTAACACTTTATTTAAAATACCCATTTCATAAATAAGATATTCCTTCAATAAGTTACACATGAAATTTCCATTTGGAAACCAAATTCTTAATTATCTAATTTTAGTGATATTAAATACATTTTTCTATTTAAGCCATAATTATTTATTTTTCAAGACATATCTATTACATAAATAAAATATTTATCATAGCAAATATAACAATCAAATTTCTTTAAAAATTTATTCATTTAGACATCAATTAAACTATGATTCCAAGTTAAATAAACTTTATTACAAAATGTCCCATTAAAATGTAATTTATTTTTCTTTCTATTCAAATATACATTATTCATTATACAACATATTCTTCCAAGAATTAACCTTTATTAAAATTTCTAGGTTAGATTTAAGGTTCTATATTATATCAAATTTGATTATTAAGTTATTTAAATAAAACTCTTTAAATTCCTCTTTTTCTCTATTTGCCTCTGTTAATCTTTTATAACTAAAATTTAAGTGCATAACATTTATTATAGCCACTCAAATTTTATTTATAAAATCCTTTTTATATTGTACATCATCCAGTTACATATTCATCTTCTGAAAATTAACGTAAGTTATATTGGAATGAAATTTTGTACTATACGAATAAAACTTTCTAAATTCAATCATCTCAAGTTTGAATCGTTTGTTCTAAATTTTTGATTTTTTTTTATAATTGAAATTATTCTTTAAACTAAAATTTAAGAACTAAATTTCCGATTACCTTCAAACCATTTGAAGATAAGTAATTATATATACATAATATGTCAAATCAATTTTAAATCATATGTCTATATAAATCAAGTCATATTTTAGAAATTCAAATCAATTAAATTCCCAAAACAAAGCTGTAGCAAGACTACAGAACAGTCTCTTCACTTCAAAACTCGAAAATGAACGTCGATGATGCTGCAGTCATCACCGAAGTTATTTTCCAGCGACAAAGAGAAGAGCAATAAATTTAAACTTTAAATTCTTTGGAAACAAATTTCTATTCGAAAATACTTTAAATAATATATCTTTTTAAAATTTTGAACACAAGGTTTGAAACCATCGGAAATTAAGTTCTCAAATTTCTTGTTCTAAATTCATTTCAGTTCCCAAATCAATTTATAACTATCTATAAATTCATTTATAGAACAATAAATGATAAATCAAGTATTATCACTTCAAATAATCAATTTAAATCATTTTATTAAGTTCCATAAATTTACTTATATATCAAAATTTATTTCATTAACCAATTTTTAAAATAATATTGTGTCAGTTTGTTCTGTCAAAGTGTTTTAGAAATCCTATCGATAGCGTTGATCAGACGAATCGATCGGAAACCCAAATCAACATCAACAACCCAAACAACACAATATATAAAACAAAACATAAATATACAAGTACAATTCAAAATGTTTGGAAGAATAGATTGGAAACAAAAGACAAGATGATTAAATAACAGAGTAGGGAGGTGGATAAGCTTAAATAAATCGCGGGCAACCTTAACCGGTAACTATGACTTAAATAATAAGATCGATGTGGATTTTCTAGGGTTAATCTACATTCGATCTCAATAGATAAAGTTTGGAATAACAAAAGATATTAGCATCTAAATCAAGGATAGATATAAATCTCTAGTGAGTTGACGCTAATTGTAAAGGAGTTTTCCCCCTTTTTTCAATTCAATTTGAAATTGGCGTGACCACCGACTCAGTAGAAAGATCATTCGAAGCGGAGTTATGGAATGCTCCAGAGTCAAAAGAAGATAAATAGTGAGCGATACGAGTGGATTTTGGAACCGTATGGAACGTTCCAAAATTCAAAGGAATTGAGTCAAAAGGGAGAGATTCGAACTCGAATGAAAGTGATTCTGTATATACATTCACTCCATATGCTGAGTTTTGCCTAGAGCAACCTGGCTCTGATACCAACGGTAACGACTCGATATTTTCAACCATTCGCATCCATTATAAGTGTATAGGTAGACACTCATGCCGGAATTGAATTGCTCAAAATACCGCGTTGTAAATAAAAATTTGGAAAACCTCAGAATATACAGTAAATAAAAATCACAAATCACAGACACAGAGTAAAAATAATGCAGCGGAAGTAAAAGAGATAGTAGTTCATGAAGCTACTATATAAATATCAGAGTTACATAAAATACAACAGAAGAAATAAAGTACAAAGGAAGTCTCACTACATAGAAGTCTACTAATACAAGAGCTGAAAGGAACAACAAACCGCAAAGAATGAAACTTGACAAGTAGATAATCTCCAGCGATTCCATTCTCCAGAAAGTGGAAATCCAAATCTGTGAGTAACTCAGGCTGACCCGAGCGTAAATAAAAATACAAACACTCGAGTCGGGACATACATACTTATATAATGTAAACCAACTCAAGTGAACTGTAGTAAAGGTACAAGTAACTTAGCAGATGCTTGGGACCGCCCATCCTCTAAGGATCCGTTAAACTATTTATTATATAGTAATATACGCTATATACAGTAGTGTCGAATCAGTAAAGTATAATCATATAGAAAATAGTGTTAAGGGGATAGTGAACCTTAACGCGGTCGGATCTTTAAAACCAAAATCGTAGTGGGCTCGATATAAGGAGATGACACGGCACGCGAGGCAATGCCAGGGTGGATACACCGTTTGCACTCCCGGACCGGTGTTGACGGCCAGCCAACAGCTTCCGCCCACCTCGAACAATACCCCCGAATCAAAGTGGCGTCACATATCGAATCACAAAAGTAATAAAATGGTTTCCGATGGAGCATGCTCGATGAAAGGGTGTAACCCTTTGTGTAGCCCGGTATAGCTCCTGTTTTAGTCATTTATGCCAACTCACGGGAGTTGGGTCCACTTAATATACCTCGAGAACGTCGCCACCATCCTACTTCATTCTGGAGTCTCCACCGCGTACACAGTTGTTAAAGTGGTTTTCGAATTGGCCGGCTATAAGACAATATCCGATCCCGGTCTCTTTAACAACCAATCGTTATTATAACCCGTAGTTATAACTTTTAAAACAATATTTTATACTTCAAAAAATAAAATATCATTTCAACCCAAATCTGTATCAAATTAAAGATTAAATCATTTCTAAACCATTTCAATATATCATCATACCATATCTTTCAAATCAAATATCTATCAAAATAAATATCAAGTCATTTCTAACCATTTCAATATATTAAATTATCATATCCTTTAAAAACTTCCTTTCAAAACATTTTAATATATCAAAGTGTCGTAACTTTTCAAAGCTTTATTTCCAAAATATCATATCTTTCAGAACTTCTTTTCAAATCATTTTAATATCAAAATATCATATCTTTCAAAACTTCGTTTCAAATCATTTTAATATATCAAATTATCATATCTTCTCATAACCACATTTCAAATCATTTTAATATATCAAATGGTTATATTTTTTCAAAACCACATTTCAAATCATTTCAATATATCAAATAGTTATATTCCAAAACAAATTACTTCATTTTAAATCATAAAAATGAAGTTATTACATTTAATAATTATTTTATTAAATTCCAAAAATTTAAACTTTTCAACGTTCATTTATGCACTTAAATTTATTAAAACAATGAAAATTCAAGTTTCGCAGAATTTGGAAAATGCTACAGAAAGTTACATTCAAAACAATTCAATTTAACAAAAGATAGCATTTAAAATGCTGTTAATTAACTTCAATTATTCAATAGAATTTCGCAAACACTTATATTTTTATTTAAATCATTTTTAACTTATAACATCATACATTTTCACATTTATAAGCATCATTTAATTTTCCTTGAATTCATGATTTTATAAAGTTAAGTTTCCTTTCAAAAACCAATATTTATTAATAATTCACTTATTAAATTTTAACATTCAAGTTTAAATGCATTATATTAAATTTCAACTTAACACTTAAGTTCAAATTAGTTTTATTTTTATTTACATAACTAAAAATTTAATTTTAAGTCAATTTCATAAATTTCCAATTTTAGTTATATTTCAAAATTTCAACTTAAGTACTCATTTATTTCACATTTCAACTTTATTAAAAATCATTAATATGATATAAAATCACTTTAAATTCATTTAAATTCAAATTATCATAAATTTATCATAATTTCATATTCAATTTAATTTCCAATTATAATTAAATCAAATTTTCCAAAATAACTTACGTTCAAAATTTTCTAACTTTTCATTAATTCATTTCACTTACAATTGTTCAGAAAATCAATAATATTTTACAAAAATCCATTTTATTAGATTTAAATCAAAATATTTTAATATTTACATTTCTAAAATAACTTTAAAATTTTTAGAAAACATATATTAACTACGGGTCTGTATATAATTTTCTACACTAGGAAAAGTGATACGGGTAATATATCATTTCAACCCGTAATTTACAAAGAAAATCCGGGTTTATCATTTCAAACCCACAGTCCCAAGTAAATGAAATAAATTGAAAATCATTCAGGCCTATCATTTCAGCCCATTACAATTTTTCCCTATTCTAAAGTCCGTTCGGGTATATATCATTTCAACCCATAGTGATTCTAATCTAAAGGGAACTAGCAGTGTGATAAACTGATAAAATATACAGAATAGCATGAAATAATAGTAACATATGATATAACAGGTGTGAACATCATATGATAATAATATAAGCAGTTATAACATGTTAATATAGTTCTACAGATTCACAGGGTGTCAATTTACTACTTATATAAATACATAATGTCTGGTGAGAAATACTCACATGTCACAAGCTGGAGATCGACACCAAAGCACACAATACAGACACAACGAAGGCACGACAACACTACCATGATTTGAGATTGGAGAGCCAAATATAATTGCCTTGTATACATATAAACAAAACAATTCAAAATACATAAGTTTTCAAAGCCAAATTACACTAAACGACACTAGGAATCAAAGCCCAAAACAAAGACAAATGCTTTGCACTTGTTCTCATCTTCACATACTTCAGTTATGAACTGAAATAGCACAGCATAGGCATGTATAAAAGTCTGGTTTGGGTCCATAGTGGTCAGCCTATCATGGTTTAAAAGTGTGGAGATTTATAGGTGCAACAAGTCAACACTACAAGGCAATTTCAAGGCAAATTCAACAACTCTATGCTACAATTTGGTTCGGCCATAGGCTCTAGGGTCATGGTCAGAGACTCAGGTGGTGATGGCTGATGTCACAGAGGGTGGTGGTCAGGTCAGAGCTAGTGGTGGTGGTGGAAGTGGCGGCAAAAGGTGGATGAAGGTGATTGTACCAAAACTAGGTCAGCTTGAGTGCATAGGTGATGGATTTGTGGATTTTGGTGGTGGTGCTTGCCTTGGGGTTGCTTGGCCTGCCATGGTGGTGATCTAGGGTGGATGATGATCAGAGAAAAAAAGTGGTGGAGGTTGGCCTAGATCTGGTTGAGAAGGAGTGGAGCCATGAAGTTGAGAACAATATACAAAATCACATAGAAAAGCACAAAAACAAGAAGAAAAAAAAAGCTTTACCAAAAAATTTTGGACATCCATGGCCATGATTTTTTTCCTTGAGAAATGGTGAAATTTGCGTTAAAAAGATAAGAGAATGCAGCTGAAAAGAATAGAGAAAGGTACGGCCAAAATAAATTGATGTATTGATTGAAAAAGAAACGGTGAAACGACTTTACGTTTCTTAGCTTTTAAAACCTTCCATACTTCCTTTTCTTTTAAATCAAGTAAAACAAAATAAAATTTAGCAAGTACACATAAAAACCGAAACAAAGTGAAATAAAATAAAAATATAATTAAATTTAAAGAAAATATAAAAAGAATTAAGGAAATTGCTTAAAAATTGAAAAAAGGGTTCAAAAATTACAATTAAAACATCTATGGCTTTGGAAAAATATCTACTTCATTCTAAAAATATTCTAAAGCAAAATTTTGAAATAAAATAATTTATTTATCATTTATAAAATAAAATAAATAATTAAATTGGAGAAAAATAGAAAAGAACTAAAGAAAATGTTTAAAAATTGAAAACAGGGCATGGAAATTACAAGAAAAATACTACTAGCTCTAAAAAATTCCTACCTCACTTCAAAAATATTAAAAGACAAAAACATATATAAAATAACATATAAATACATATTACAATAAAATATGACAAAGAAAAATAAAATTTATACTATTTAAAATAACAAAATTGCAGAATAAACAAATTGCACTCAATATTGAAATATACATAACTTTCACAATTTAAATCCGTTTCGAACGAAACAAAAAGCAGTGTTCCTAAAATTTTATGTACTTTCAAAATAAAAGAAAAAATTTAAGTTTTCAAACTTTCAAAATTTTAAAATAAAATTCAAAGTTTGACTATTTTGACCAAAAATTCACTTTTTGGAAAATATTCTTTTTAGTCATGCTTTGGAGTGATAATTCATATCAAAGCTAAAGTTTATCATTCAAAATAAATAAAATAAGTTTTTAAATCAAAAATTCGATTAAAATAATTAAAATATACAAAAAAAATAAATCACAAAATACAGGGCTATTACACAAGACGTCATCACTTCGAAGCACTTTAGTTGAATCGAAGTGGTTTTTGGATAACATATCTGATCCCCGTCACTTCGAAATAATATTCGATAGTTTCTGGTATACTCAACCCCGATTCTTTAGGAAATAAACAGTCAAAGACAAGAGCGGAGATCACCTCCTGATCGTTAGTGGATGGATTTCCTTTTCATTTATCCTAGGAGAACAAAACAAGATTTACACATATAGTATAACATTATTGGAGATGACTGTGCCATATAACTCACGTGTTTCTCCTAGATATTTCCAATGTTACGTTTTGGGTCCATATTAGACAGTCGGTTATTTAACTATCTACAAACACACATCCAAATCGGTGATTTAATTTTATAGGGAAAACCAACATTGGTTATGCACATAAGCAATCATTACCTCTTAAATTAATCTTTTTTAATAAAAAACACTTTGTGTTTAAATAAATCTAAAGTAATGAAAATTTGTATTTTAAACAATTATTTTTTGATTATTATTATATTTTAAACAATCAAATTTGTATCTCAACTTTATTTTCATTACTTTAGATTTATTTCAACAATGCCATTACTAATAGTGTCAAACAATCAGGTTTCATATCCAATGATTCATATAACAGGAATATTATCGAAAATAATTCAACAATGGAGAGGAATCAAGTTAAATCCTTCCAACCTATCCCCCTGCATCACAAATAGTATATAATACAATATGATTCATCCGGTACTAGGTGGGTATATATAAGGGTCATAAAGTGCAGGGGCGGAAATAAAACCAAACCAACTGATAAAAACAGTGTAACAACCCTTGTTTAAAGATTATAATATAATTAAGGATTTTAAATTGTAAATTAAATATAATTGGAGATTTTAAATTTTTTATTTGGAATAATCAATGAATTTTGTAAATAAAATGGGAAAAATAAAGGTTGGAAATTTATTTTTTTATTGGGGAATAAATATGGGATTAGGTATGGATTCGATAAGTATTTGGTTTAAATAAATTGAAATATTGGGTATTTGTTGGTTTGGAGCTAATAAATTAATTAGGTGATGCATTTCAACATTAAATTATTGAAATAAATCTAAAGTAATGAAAATAAAGTTTTAATAACATTAGTCTGATAATTTGAGTAGAAAATAATCAAATTACAATTTTATTGGGTAAATATAAAAATATTGGAAAAAATTGCCAATATTAATCTTTTATTGAATTTAAAATGAGAAATATGAAGGAATTATGTGTTTTATTATAATAAAAGAAGAAATATTGTTTGAAAATAATATTTTGATGACTGAAAGAGTTAAAATGAATTATGGTAATTTATTTGACAAGAAAACAATTTCTGTACAAATTGTTGGAGTGAAAACGGTGTTTTGTAACAAAATTGTGTAGATTGTAAAATATTGTTAAAATGAGGTTTCATTGTTAAAATTATCTTTGTTGGGCGAATTTTCACCCAGAAGATCTCGAGACTACGAAGCGTCAGTTTCACCCGGGTTTGCAACCTCCATTCCATCAGCTCCTATCGGCGATTCGAAGGAACAAGTTCCATTCGGCAGGGAGGGTCCATTCGGCCTACAGGTCCATTCGGCAGTGAGGGTCCATTCGGCCTACAGGTTCATCCGGCTATGCAAGCCTATGGGCTCATTCGGCACTCCAAGTTAAGGTCCATCCGGCATGATAGCATTCGGTATTCCCCCTCATCGTCCTACCACCGAACGTGTTTGGTGCCGGACCAAACACCACCGGTCCAAGCACGTGTCCATTCGGCATAGCCAGCCTCCTTCCCTCCGCTCCACCGAACCAACGCCTCACCTACCCCATGCCGGCCCAAGTTCCTGCCGAACCAGCTTCATAGCCACAGCCGAACGAGCCTTCCCCCAAGCCATACCGGATCAACGTCCTCTCCAATACCACCGGTCCAACCCATTTCCCACATGACCGGACCACATACGACCGAACCAACCTTCAAGCTCACCACCGAACCAACCATCTCCGAGACCTCAACACGCCCGAACCAAGGCACGCCGAACCAGATGATTGCCTGTCCAGATTGCTTCAGCCCGGGCCCACCAGCAGCTATGTACTTCCAAGACCCATGCCCCTACCTCACTCTATAAATAGAGGGGCAGGGGTACAACAATGGCAGACAAGTTTGAGAGCTCAAGCAAGGAAGGAACTTTCAAACTACTTTCATACACTTGTATACGAACCATTGTACTTGTAATCTGAAAGAAAGAAGATAATAACATACAAAGTGGACGTAGGCACATTCTGGCCGAACCACTATAAATCTGCGTGTCTTTTACATTTCAGCTCCTACTTCTTTCATATTTACATACTCATCTAAAATCATTGAAAATCACATATAATCAACTAAATAATACGACTTGGAGGTGTTTGTCCATTTTTTGTGCAAACAATCTTTTTATTTTTAAAATAAATTTTATTTAGTCACCATAGCTATTTTATTTCAATACAATTGGATGCGTACATTTTATTTGGCATATAAATGTTGAAATATGTGAATATGGTAATAAAATTGGTAAGTGTATACATTCCTTTGTTAATTTTCACTAAGTATTTTTACACCTGGGCTTAATAGGGTAAGGAATTGGATCCAAAGCCTATTATCTAGAGTTTTTTGGTGAGAAAGTTTCTGATGTACGTAGTTATTCTTCTTCTTTCTCAAACTAATAATATACAGTAAAAACAACAAATGAAAATAAATGGCAGCCTCCCTGTAAATTCAATTTCCACTCTAAATTGCTGCTAATTCAAAGAATACATCACCAAAACAAGAAAAGAGAAAGGTAATCCAAACCAATACTAAAAATTATTTCGTTATATCCTTGAATTTGATATGAATTGTCTGTAACTCTTTTTGTTCGCTATACGTTTTTCTTTTCTAGCTTCTGTAGGTTGTTGAAGGTCGTTTCTCCACCATAAGCTTCCAACTTCTTTTCTAAATCGCCCAAATTCTAGCTATTTCACTAAGATTAGTTCTAAATTCACAATAGCTAACTAATTCAAGCTTTTCCTATGAAGGAAATTGCTCAGGAATAGTTACTGTATACGTTCTATTCTCTGTTGTTTGTTTCTTTGTTTTTTGGTTTCTGGTTGCTACTTTGAGTAGCTATAACTCTTTGATTTTCATTCGAATTGCTGCCAGATTTTGTTTACATGTCAAACTTGTTTCATGTCAAATTTCAAATCATAATTCAATCGTTTGCTATGTCTAATTTCCATTGGAAAACTAAAACGGAGCTGAATATCCAAGCAGAAACCAATCCGTAGTCTGGGTCGACAGGGAGGTCGACCCAGCACCCACCAGATCAACCTAGTGGTCGACCAGGCAGTTGACTGGCCTAAGCGCCGGGTTGACCCCCTAGTTGGCCCAGTACGCGAAGTTGTGGTCGATTATTCTTGTTCCTTTTGCAGCTTGTTCTGTAGCATTGTCTTTGAATTGCTATGGTTTTGTCACTTGTTTTCATGCAAATTTTAGATGATTTTGATGGTGCTTATGGGCCATGATATCCTTCAATGGAATAGCCAAGTTTTGGAGGAATTTGGAATTATAAAATTTGGCTTAAATTTGAATTAAATTCGAATATCGATTTGAGTGATTCCGTCATTTTTGTTCGATTTCATACACTATTTCTTCCAAATAAATTTTGAGAAAATTTCTATATAATTTGGGTTTTTGAAATCTTTATTATAAAATATTTTTAGATTATTTTTAAATTATTATTAAATTATTTTAAAAGTATTTCGGTTGAATTTTCAATAAAATGCTTTCAAAATGATTTCAGAAAATTATTTTAAAATCTCGTTTTCTCAGGTAAATTACTTTATAAATGATATACAATACTTTTTACACTTTTTGGATGTGTGAGAAAGAGAATTAAATGGTTAGTAAAGCCCGCGGTATGGGACATGTGAGTTTACTTTATTAGTTAATTTCATACTTGTACGATCAAAACTATTTAGGTTATTGATTCATGGGTTATTTATCCAATTTATAGCGAGTTTTGGATATTATAATTCCTATCTTTAGGAATTAACTAGGACGGCCAATATTTAGCGAGTTGTGGTTCGAGATCTACTATTCTAGGAGTATGATCTATGAGAACCCGTTATAGTGTTTTACTTGCCAATGAGATGAGACAAGTCTGAGTTTCCGAGATTGAGCTTTTATGATGATTTCCGTTTTCTATTGTGGCAATGACTAGCAATTAGCAAACCGTTAAGTGAGAACGTGTAGTATGGGACGCACACGTTAACACTTTTCGGGTTCCTATTTTGGAGTTGTGACACATTCAAGGATTTCCAGTACTATAGACCTTCGGGTCATCTGGGATTACGACTTCGGTCATCTGAGATTTACGACTTCGGTCGTCTGGGAGAGGTACCTAATATATATGATACTGGTGGGATGGCACATGCAACATCGCTCCGGCATGCTAATTGGATTTGACCAATACGAGGAATTTTTATGAATTTTTTGATTTCGATTCACCAATTTGAGATGATGAGTTTACTTATAGCCTTGAGTTAGAGAAAGGCTTATATATATGTTGTTTTATGGTGATTTTGATATTGGAATTATAAACTCTTATTGAGTTTCGTGAGTTTTGATTTAGAGATTTTGATGATTTCACATATGGCTTGCATATTGATTATCTTCACTTTCATTGTATATCCCTTTAATTGTAGAACATCTATGCCTTGTAAAACCTTATTATGTGATTAACTTTAAGCCTTATGGAATACATGTTCTTAGTTAAATAAATAGTCTTTCTTATATATAACATTCCATTATCCTTAAAGGAATGTTTCCCTTGTGCACTTATATTCCTTTATCTTTTACCAATATCAAGTTCTAGTTAGCCTGACCGGTGTATTTATTACTCGGGTCAGACCCAGTTGCAAGCTAGCTTTTGTACCTTTACTAGCTTTACCCTTTTAGGCTTCTTCATCGACTATAGTTATGGCATAGTTTTTGTGTAGTCGTGTTTGTTTGGGAACCTTATGATGTATCTATTCTTTGGTGGGGATGTATGTATATATTGTGGTTGAATACCACTTGTGGCATGTTGTATTACATTTGATGTAAGTGTATATGTATATTATTTGTGTTGTTGTTATGTGACTTGAGATTGAATTGTTATCATATCTTGTTTCTGGATCAATCCTGTAGCCACCATAGTAGTGCATTAGAAAGGAATTAAATATGTCGAATACTCGATATAAAATGAAAAAAATTAAGTGCCAAAACCTACATACTTAGCTCTTATCTAATGCAAGACTACGATAATCGCCCTTAATCAGGCTTATTCTCTGCATTAGCAGATAGAATTACTATGTAATTCTCTTTGTTAATGTAGGTCACGGGGTGGGGCGTTACAGCTTGGTATTAGCGCTGGATTCAGAACAAAATGTAATCAATGCGGAATAGTATACGCGATGACCATACATCAAGTATTATTCAAGCGTAAACATCATCCCCAAATCGTAGTGAACCTAACTTGTCCTTTGTCTTTTGGGTCATTTTGGCACAGATAAAAAGGAATATGTCTAGGAATGTAAATTGTATATTCCGTAGTATTCATTTTTCAATGAATTCCAATTGCTAATATCTACACATATATATAATCCTAGTTTATCTTCACTTTCAAAAATGGCTGGAAGACGTAGAGGACGTACTTCGATGTCGAGACCGTGCGGTGATTCTCATCCCAAAGGAGTTTATATGTCGACCGACAATATTCTTGAACTACTTAGGAGTACTCAGTGTAATGACCCGCAAATCCGAACCCCTTGAGTCAACACTATTCTACCTAAATCAACTCAAGCTGTACAGAAATACGAGCCATTTGGGTTAAAGAAGAAGAGGTAGAAAAAGAAAATAGAAAACAACATCAAAATTTAACCATCGCAACGGAATAAAATATAATAGATATTAACATATCTTCACACAAAATCAAATATATCTGTTTATATTTTACATCATCAGAGTACATCAATCATAGCTCAACATCAACAGTATACAAATGGATACACAGCAACTCAACACAGCGGAATATATACATAAACAAGTACGGAAATACCTATCGTTATCTAGCTCGTCTCTTGAGCTCCACAGCATCATGTCCTGTATCCTATAATACTCGGTCTGACCCGAGCATTACAGTTAAATAACACCCGAGTCAGTCTGGAATACCAGCATGAGAAAATCACACTCAATTAATTATTAAAGTTTCAAAAATCCTTTGAAAAACAAAAGCATCTCGTAAGACCACGCCACAAATAAACATGTCGGCTTTTTACCTTACGATAGCCAAATTAATTTTTATAGAAATCCTCTGATATTATAATAGGGTCTATATATAAATACTTATAAAATCGCCGAAATTGTTACATGATTAAATTTCAGCTACTAGCCACAGAGTGGGTAATACAAACAAAACTCGTACAAGGCATGTAGGGAGAATGGATTTCCAACTAATGACTATGCACTGGGGTACCACCTGTCACAGTACGTGGCCTAGATCACAGTACCAAGGAGTATGCCCGCTCCCTTGCAACACAAGACCGGGACTACCCCTTACTGGATAATCTCGAGTGAGATCACCCTGCGGTTGGGATCAGCAACCGCCCACTAAGCCGAAATAAAAAGGGACATCTAGACATGGATGACTTCACCCTGCTTGGGTGCTACCCACCTAGCCTTGCTGCATAACCCCTGATTTTCAGTCATTCCCGGTTGATGAGGCTTGAGGATAAGCGTTACCTTTTAGAACATATCCCTTAGAATGCTCATCGTCCACCTGACGATGTTCTGAAAGCATTCATCCATACAAGTCCGTCCCGGGTTCGAACGGAACCGAAGGCACTATTCCTACTACATCCATTTTGGAAATATCCTCAGGATTAGTAGCGACTAGCCCTTGCACTTCACTGCTCTATCTTCGAATCCAAACTCGTTTCCACGAAAACGTACAAACAGGATCGAAGTGGTTTTCGAGAAATAAATCTCTATCCCGGTCTCTTCGAAACGAGCAATGCAGTTGTCCAATATTGATAGTCGGTTATTTAACTATCAATTAACATTCACAAACGTCCATCGAACAATAAATAATTTTACAAATTATTTATTTATCTCAAAATATCTTCACAAGATATATTTTCACTTTCAAACCCTTTTGAAAACAGTTTGAAATGTCTTCCTTTCTCAGAATAAATTTCCCAAATAGTTTCTATCACCACTGAAATCACCAAGGACAAAACTTTAGATTTTTAAAATAATTTAAAACTCTTTATTATAAAATATACTTTAAAACATTTAAATTAAAAACTACTTTAATATTTTATTTAACATATATACTTTAAAAATGAGGTTACTTTTATAAAATATAAAACTAGATTTTCTCTTTAAAACAAATACTAAGTTACTTTTAAACAATTACTGCTATAATAGATTAAAAGAAAATACTTACTTTAGAATTTAAATATTTTAAAAAATAATAAATTTAACTTGCTTTTTGAAACAACTTTAAAACTATTAACTAATGTTTAAAAATTTACTTTGAAAACGTACTTGGTTATCCAGGGAGAATTTCCGATCTCAATCACTTAAATTAATTTTCCAAATTGATTCCCAATTTATTCCATTTGAAATAAATTCCTTTACTTACTCAATTCATTTCAAAATTCATTAATTATGGACTTTATTATTATTATTATTATTATTATTTTCTGTTTGATTTTAAATCTTTTAACTGAAATATACAAATTTCAGATTTTCCCAATTTCTTCTTTATTCGTTTCAAAATTTAAATCTTAAATTTAAAATAAAAGCTTTGTTCTATTAATTAATAACACTGAAGTTTAAAATTCATTAACCTTCTGTTTATTCAAAATTTCCTCCATACTTGTAACAACCCGGAATTTTATAACAATTAATTTTCGTCATTTAAAACGATTTAATTTGGTTGATACTAGCTGATAGGAATTTTGGTAATTGGTTGAATTCTTTTAAGAACTTTTCATGTGATGTTGGTCTTTAACTAAAATATTGGCCCAATATTCAATATGCTTGATGCCGTTCCCTTCAAATTTTACTTCGGCCCCTTTTATTCATTATTTTCGAACCCTAGACCAAACGAACGAAGAAAACGAAATAAATGGCGGCTTCATCTCGTGTTCATCCTCCTTTCCAAATTAGGGTTTCGATCGACTCCGCTTCGTCTTTGAAGTACGCGACTTTCGAATCCAAGGTGAGTGAATCTTCCCTCACTCACATCTAATTTGAATTTCAGAGATTTTGAATTGGGGTTTTAATTGAAAGTTCGAATCCCTTTGATGTTCGTTCGTATTTATGTATATGTTGAAATTGTCTTTGGCTTTCTGATTATTCTACGAAAGTGAGTTATCTGACCCTTTTTGAATTTCTAAACTTTCGTCACTTGATTTGCTCGGCCATTCGACTGTGGTTCGTGTTGATGTTTCTGGCATAGTTCGACTTTGTTTAACCATGGCTTGATGATTTTGGGTCTGTTCGACTTCCTTTAATTGCATTCGTTTATTTTTGTTTGGGTTCATTAGCCACCACGGTTTCGAAATGATTTCTTCCATTGTTGATTTTTTAAAACAGCTACATGATGCTTGTATTTATCTGGAAGTTTTGCGTTTCCGGTCTTTGTCATTACCTGCCTATATGCATACACTCTGTAGATGAAGTTGCACGTGTGTTACTTCGAGTTGGATTCATGTAGTCTTGATAGTATTAAGTTCTGTAGCTTCTTGGTTGCATCTTGCAACTAAGTCTTGTTGGCATTGTCTGCATCGTACTTGTAGGTTATTCATATATTCATGACACATAAATAATTGTTTCAAACTATATACAGGTTTTGATTTACATGTTCACTGCTTGGTTTTGAGTTTTGGGTAACACATGAGTCTTTTTTGATTCATTGTTGCTACCTGATTGTCCTTACGTACATGTTGCAGCTTGATCTTATATCGTCATAGTCTGCATACAGGTTGTACCTGGTATAGCTTGAGACAGATCATATTATTAGTTGACTATTCTTGGTTGCTTGATGCATTTTGACATTGGTTCATATGACAATGATTACTACAACTCTGTTAATTCAATTGCTTGTTGCACTTTCCAGCTTCATTTAGTGTTCACTGTACCATATTATTATTAATCTTTGCATTGTATATTTGTATGCATGCACTGATCATATGTTGATAGGTTCATTGTTGTACAGTCTTCATTTTATTGCCTTATGCATTTTTACTCTTTAGTCTATATACCTGTAGTGTTGCTTTGTTGTTAGCTGGGAGCATGTTGCAAGACTAGTTCTTTCCTGTTGATTTTGGGTATCACTGCATACTATGTGCCACACCGGCAGTTGCAGTTCATTTACATGCTATTGCATTATAACCAGACTACCTCTGGTCTTTGTAGTTTAGTTTGAGTTGTATTGGTACCACTTTTGACAGGTTGAATTGAGAAGTATTGTGGCCTAGACTCTCGAGTATGATGTTTGCTCTGTCCAGATTTACTATTGCATACATGTCGTATCTTTTACAGTGGCCACCAAGTCAGTTGCATTATTAATTAGATATGTCTGCAGATCCAAGTTGCACCTCTGATTCAAATTTGACCATGTGCATTTCGTACTGCACATTTGAGTTTCGTGCATAGGTCTTCGACCTGCTTTGTTGTCACTGTGTCGTGGTTGTGCATTGTACATGTCACTGCACTGATTCGTTTCACTATTGCACGATTATATGCATTCCTTTGAACTGTGCTAAGTATACTTTCTTGATGGTTTTCCAGTTATGATATATGATTGCTCTATGTATTTTACTGTAGTGTGCTGTGGTGCCATATCTTTGGTGCCCTCACCTTCATACTATTGTGCTCGTTGTTGCAGTTCCATCTGATTCATTTGATTTGAGTTGATGCCATTTACTTTTGATTCATTGAGTTCTTGTGTTATTCATCACCGTAGTGGCGTGGCAGTGCACGCAAGCGTGAACTGCAGCCACATGGTATTGAGTTTTTGGGCACGACATCACTATAGTGGCATGGCAGTGCACGCAAGCGTGAACTGCAGCCACACGGTATGGTTCGTATGATATTCTATTCTAGTTCGATTTAATGATCTTTTGCATATTCCATATGCTGTAGTGGTGAGGCAGTGCACGCGTGCGTGTACTGCAGCCCTACTCGAAATAATATTTTAATTGATATTTCAATGGTTTGAACTGTTCTGTTTATTCAGTTCAATATTCTGAATTGTATTCTGATTTGGTTTAATTTGCTGATTTGTTGTTTAACACTTTTACATGTTATATTTATCGTTATCTGATTTTTTATTTAAGAATCGGATAGACGAGATTTATTGTGACTGTCGTCTATTCATTAATTAATTATTATTGCTTCTGTGCACTAATAACTGAGTTTGAATTAGACTGACCCGTGTATTATTTTCTTTTGAATGTAATACTCGGGTCAGACCGAGTATTTACAGGTTGTTGATATCGTACTTTGAGTTGCTGCTTGAGCTGTGAAGTCTCTTCATATCTTATGGAGTAGTCGTTGTCATGTTTAGTAGTCAGTGTAATTGTATAGGCTGTTGTATATCCATGTATGTTATTCACGATAATGTACTTGTATATGTAACTTCCAGAGTCGACAGTGTAGTTGTATCATATGTATTGTATCACATGTATATCAACTGACATCAGTTATATATATGTATATGAGACTTTCTGTAATATCTGTGTTCCGCATTTACTTTATCTGTGTTATTATTATATATATTGTCCTAAACTATTATGAACCATCGTAGTTCATTTTATACTAGAATTGAGTATGTCGATGGGAGTAAATAAGTATGAGATGAAAAATAAAAATATATACCACTCCTATCGAGATAACCAATACTAGCGTAAGGCCTAACTACAGATGGCCGCTCCTATCCAGCCTTATTCTTCGTGATAACAGACAGTATTCCTTTTAATACTCTTTGTTATTGCGAGCATAGAGGTGGGGCGTCACAGTTGGTATCAGAGCGTGGGGTTTATGGACATAATATAAAACATAACTTAGATGGAACATGTGTTACAACTATGCGTCGATGTTTTATATGTGCTTTGAGTCAAAACTAAAGTTTTGAAAATACGATGGAAATTTTTGAATATCCTTATTAAAAAATAAAAAGTGAAATTGTGTTTTGATGATTGATTGGTTTGTGCTTTGTTTATCAGAGTGCGCAGCGAAAACAGTGTGACTGCTTCGCTGAGTACTACTGATAATTATTTTGATTTAAAAAAATCAAAATATGAAAATGAATTTAATTTCATTATGTTGTTTAACCAGTGGTTATGATTGTTGAAATTCTTGCTGGTTTTCTTTGATGCTAATCATATCTGATTAGATTTCTGCTGTTTTAAAATATCTTCATCGAAGATATATTTGAGTAATTTCTTTGTTTATTTTGTAGTGTGCGTGCAAACATGAGTTGCACGTTACTAATTTAATTTTACGTTGAACCGATGCTTGGTTATGAAACGTATTTTGTTGCCGTTATTTTATAACCGGATTTCAACACTTGTGCTAAATTGTTGAAGTACGGTGTTTTGTTGACATTTTTGATGAATGTTTTTGATGAATGAAAATTCACTAGTGTTATATTTTATTGAGAATTATTTTGATGATATTTTGACGTTTAAATTTTACTGTCGCTTTGACTGCAGTAACCGTCAAATTTTAAAGTGGATTTTCAAGCGGTTAATCCGCCATTCTGATTTTGAGATCCGTTTTTACGGTGCTTTGAGAAGTACAATTTCCATATCGAAATTGTTTTTGATATTACTGTTTTGAACAAGGATTTTCAAATGGTTTCAAAAATAAAAATTGTTTTAAATTTTTTTTCAGTTTACGTTTTCAAAAGAATGAGAAAGAGATTTAAACGATTCAGCAAAATCAAGGACTATGAACCCTTTCTTTTACTGATTCGCTTAATTCCGGACTTATTCGTTTGAGACTGTAAATTATTACCTTTATAAAATAAATGAAATTGTTTTCAGAATTTTTACAGTTTGCGTTTTCAGAAGAATGAGAAAGTGACTTAAACGTTTCAGAAAAATCGAGGACTATGACCCCTTTCTTTTACTGATTCGTTTAATTCCGGACTTGTCCGTTTGAGAATGTGAAATGTTATTTTTGGAATACACCATTTGCACTTTCAAGGAAACGATGAAGAGATTTAAACGATGTAGCAAAAGTGAGGAGTATGAAACCACACTTTTACTATTTCGGTTAATTCCGGACTCGTTAATTGAAACATTTGTTGTTTGATGATTTTGATGATTTTATACGTTCAAGGAAACGATGAAGAGAATCAAACGATTTAGTAAAACACGTGGTATGGGACATGTGCGTTTGCTTTTTCGGTTAATTCCGGACTCGTTAATTGAATATATGATGATTTTTGTGTGCTTTCGAGCCACTATGTTCGACCTTCGGGTCATATGTTGGACCTTCGGGTCAATACCAGTACCGGACCTTCAGGTCATATGTTGGACCTTCGGGTCATTTGTTGGGCGCCAAAATTATGTTGGGTACTTGGTAGGCTTCGGCCATATGTTGATGCACGTGCGGCGTAGCTAAAACTCGCCATTTGTTGGGATCGATCCACCTTTTATGTTGATTTTCTAGTTATCTTAATTGATTCTAGATATTTTTTGTTTCCAATTATCTGCAGGTAATTGGATATTTGTTGATATGAGTTCTAATTATCTTTTTTGATAATTAGATATTTGTTGATTTGATTATCGTTTTTGATAATCGAATATTTTTTGATTTGATTATCGTTTTTGATAATCGAATATTTGTTGATTTGATTATCGTTTTTGATAATCGAATATTTGTTGATTTGAGTTTTGATTATCGTTTTTGATAATCGAATATTTGTTGATTTGATTATCGTTTTTGATAATCGAATATTTGTTGATTTGAGTTTTGATTATCGTTTTTGATAATTGGATATTTGTTGATTTGATTATCGTTTTTGATAATCGAATATTTATCGTTTTTGATAATCGAATATTTGTTGATTTGATTATCGTTTTTGATAATCGAATATTTGTTGATTTGATTATCGTTTTTGATAATCGAATTTTTGTTGATTTGATTATCGTTTTTGATAATCGAATATTTGTTGATTTGAGTTTTGATTATCGTTTTTGATAATCGAATATTTTTTGATTTGATTATCGTTTTTGATAATCGAATATTTGTTGATTTGAGTTTTGATTATTGTTTTTGATAATCGAATATTTGTTGATTTGATTATCGTTTTTGATAATCGAATATTTGTTGATTTGAGTTTTGATTATCGTTTTTGATAATTGGATATTTGTTGATTTGATTATCGTTTTTGGTAATCAAATATTTGTTGATTTGATTATTGTTTTTGATAATCGAATGTTTGTTGATTTGAGTTTTGATTATCGTTTTTGATAATCGAGTATTTGTTGATTCTAATTATCTCTTTTGATAATTAGATAATTGAGATTTAATTATCGCTTTAGGAAATCAAAAAATTTGTTGATTTGAAATTTGGTTATCGACTGAGATAATCAAATGTTTGCTGATTTGAAATTTGGTTATCGACTGAGATAATCAAATGTTTGCTGATTTGAAATTTGATTATCGACTGAGATAATTAAATATTTGTTGATTTGAGAATTTTGATTATCGTTTTTGATAATTAGACATTTGTTGTTTTCTGATTACAGTTTTGGTAACTAGATAATTGCGTTTTTTCGTTTTGTGATTTGTGTTTCCCAAGTATCTTTGTTGATAATTAGATTTTACTGTCTTCTGATTATCGTATCGATAATTAGATATGGCTGTTCTGTGATTTCTGTTTTCTAATTATCTACTTGATAGTTAGATTTTGTAGAGAATTTGTGAACTTCTTTTATGAAATTAAAAGATTTCTTTGGTGTTTGTGTTCCCGACCTTTATTTTTCTAGCTTAACCAGTTTATGTTAGAAAGATAATTATTATGGACGACTTTAATAAAGAAAATTGCGGGGACGCAATTTTTATAAGGAGGGGAGTCTGTAACAACCCGGAATTTTATAACAATTAATTTTCGTCATTTAAAACGATTTAATTTGGTTGATACTAGCTGATAGGAATTTTGGTAATTGGTTGAATTCTTTTAAGAACTTTTCATGTGATGTTGGGCTTTAACTAAAATATTGGCCCAATATTCAATATGCTTGATGTCGTTCCCTTCAAATTTTACTTCGGCCCCTTTTATTCATTATTTTCGAACCCTAGACCAAACGAACGAAGAAAACGAAATAAATGGCGGCTTCATCTCGTGTTCATCCTCCTTTCCAAATTAGGGTTTCGATCGACTCCGCTTCGTCTCTGAAGTACGCGACTTTCGAATCCAAGGTGAGTGAATCTTCCCTCAATCGCATCTAATTTGAATTTCAGAGATTTTTAATTGGAGTTTTAGTTGAAAGTTCGAATCACGTTGATGTTCGTTCGTATTTATGTATATGTTGAAATTGTCTTTGGCTTTCTGATTATTCTACGAAAGTGAGTTATCTGACCCTTTTTGAATTTCTAAACTTTCGTCACTTGATTTGCTCGGCCATTCGACTGTGGTTCGTGTTGATGTTTCTGGCATAGTTCGACTTTCTTTAACCATGGCTTGATGACTTTGGGTCTGTTCGACTTCCTTTAATTGCATTCGTTTATTTTTGTTTGGGTTCATTAGCCAACACGGTTTCGAAATGATTTCTTCCATTGTTGATTTTTTTAAAACAGCTACATGATGCTTGTATTTATCTAGAAGTTTTGCGTTTCCGGTCTTTGTCATTACCTGCCTATATGCATACACTATGTAGATGAAGTTGCACGTGTGTTACTTCGAGTTGGATTCATGTAGTCTTGATAGTATTAAGTTCTGTAGCTTCTTGGTTGCATCTTGCAACTAAGTCTTGTTGGCATTATCTGCATCGTACTTGTAGGTTATGCATATATTCATGACACATAAATAATTGTTTCAAACTATATACAGGTTTTGATTTACATGTTCACTGCTTGGTTTTGAGTTTTGGGTAACACATGAGTCTTTTTTGATTCATTGTTGCTACCTGATTGTCCTTACGTACATGTTGCAGCTTGATCTTATATCGTCATAGTCTGCATACAGGTTGTACCTGGTATAGCTTGAGACAGATCATATTATTAGTTGACTGTTCTTGGTTGCTTGATGCATTTTGACATTGGTTCATATGACGATGATTACTACAACTCTGTTAATTCAATTGCTTGTTGCACTTTCCAACTTCATTTAGTGTTCACTGTACCATATTATTATTAATCTTTGCATTGTATATTTGTATGCATGCACTAATCATATGTTGATAGGTTCATCGGTGTACAGTCTTCATTTTATTGCCTTATGCATTTTTACTCTTTAGTCTGCATACCTGTAGTGTTGCTTTGTTGTTAGCTGGGAGCATGTTGCAAGACTAGTTCTTTTCTGTTGATTTTGGGTATCACTGCATACTATGTGCCACACCGGCAATTGTAGTTCATTTACATGCTATTGCATTATAACCAGACTTCCTCTGGTCTTTGTAGTTTAGTTTGAGTTGTATTGGTACCACTTTTGACAGGTTGAATTGAGAAGTATTGTGGCCTAGACTCTCGAGTATGATGTTTGCTCTGTCCAGATTTACTATTGCATACATGTCGTATCTTTTACAGTGGCCACCAAGTCAGTTGCATTATTAATTAGATATGTTTGCAGATACAAGTTGCACCTCTGATTCAAATTTGACCATGTGCATTTCGTACTGCACATTTGAGTTTCGTGCATAGGTCTTCGACCTGCTTTGTTGTCACTGTGTCGTGGTTGTGCATTGTACATGTCACTGCACTGATTCGTTTCACTATTGCACGATTATATGCATTCCTTTGAACTGTGCTAAGTATACTTTCTTGATGGTTTTCCAGTTCTGATATATGATTGCTCTGTGTATTTTACTGTAGTGTGCTGTGGTGCCATATCTTTGGTACCCTCACCTTCATACTACTGTGCTCGTTGTTGCAGTTCCATCTGATTCATTTGATTTGAGTTGATGCCATTTACTTTTGATTCATTGAGTTCTTGTGTTATTCATCACCGTAGTGGCGTGGCAGTGCACGCAAGCGTGAACTGCAGTCACACGGTATTGAGTTTTTGCGCACGACATCACTATAGTGGCAAGGCAGTGCACGCAAGCGTGAACTGCAGCCACACGGTATGGTTCGTATGATATTCTATTCTAGTTCGATTTAATGATCTTTTGCATATTCCATATGCTGTAGTGGTGAGGCAGTGCACGCGTGCGTGTACTGCAGCCCTACTCGAAATAATATTTTAATTGATATTTCAATGGTTTGAACTGTTCTGTTTATTCAATTCAATATTCTGAATTGTATTCTGATTTGGTTTAATTTGCTGATTTGTTGTTTAACACTTTTACGTGTTATATTTATCATTATCCGATTTCTTTATTTAAGAATCGGATAGACGAGATTAATTGTGACTGTCGTCTATTCATTGATTAACTATTATTGCTTCTGTGCACTAATAACTGAGTTTGAATTAGGCTGACCCGTGTATTATTTTCTTTTTAATGTAATACTCGGGTTAGACCGAGTATTTACAGGTTGTTGATATCTTACTTTGAGTTGCTGCTTGAGCTGTGAAGTCTCTTCATATCTTATGGAGTAGTCTTTGTCATGTTTAGTAGTCAGTCTAATTGTATAGGTTGTTGTATATCCATATAAGTTATTCACGATAATGTACTTGTATATGTAACTTCCAGAGTCGACAGTGTAGTTGTATCATATGTATTGTATCACATGTATATCAACTGACATCAGTTATATATATATATGAGACTTTCTGTTATATCTGTGTTCCGCATTTACTTTATCTGTGTTATTATTATATATATTGTCCTAAACTATTATGAACCATCGTAGTTCGTTTTATACTAGAATTGAGTATGTCGATGGGAGTAAATAAATATGAGATGAAAAATAAAAATATATACCACTCCTATCGAGATAACCAATACTAGCGTAAGGCCTAACTACGGATGGCTGCTCCTATCCAGCCTTATTCTTCGTGATAACAGACAGTATTCCTTTTAATACTCTTTGTTATTGCGAGCATAGAGGTGGGGTGTCACAATGCTTAAGATTTATTTATTACAATTTTAAAGTCACTTTATTTCTTTTCCAATTCATTCTTAAATTTATTCAAATTTTCTGTAATTATATCACTTACAAATTCACTTCTTTTATTTTCTTTCCAAAATCCAATTTATATATTTTTGTTAATTCATTATACCCAATTATATCCAATCAAACCATAACATTCAACATTCCAATATGATTCATCATAGAATATCAATTAATCACAACAGAGAATATTAAATAATTTAAATAAATGTTGAGGAATCTAGTTGGATCCCTCCAACCTGTTTTCCCTGCATCCACAGATGTTAGCACAACATAAAATACCAATTCAACTTCGAGGTGGAATATCGCGGTATATGGGATTTATATAATATCATCCGCTAGTATGCGGCGCATAGGGTCTCATCCGCTATATAATGCGGGAAATCAATCATTCCAAGATATATTATATACTATAATATAGCACATCAAATCAATCCAACCAACCAATCAATTATTTAAATTTAACCGTTTAAATTTGAATTTAAATTCAGCTGAGTGAGGTTAACTCGCCTTTATTTTATGCACGCAATCCTTTTCTAATCCGGCTTGCTTCCTTCCTATTTTGGCCTTATATAGCATTCAGATGATTTTTATTAATACTTGACTAATTGAACACTTTATTATCCATTTTAAGTCACTAATAAATTATGTTAAACTAATAATTTGGGTTTAAACCAATATTTTATTTTATTTTTTTAAACCAATTTCCTTTTAATAAAATATTTTTAGGACCAAAGATAAATCGTATAACTTCAATAAATACGTAAATTTGCACTAAACACATACTTTAAAACACTTAGTAGTGATAAAATGTGAGTGTGTATATTTACTTTTCCTTTGAATTTATAACACTAGAATAACCTATATATATTCATATCTTTTAACATATACCTGCTTATAAATCTTACCACTTTCCAAAAGTCCTATGTATTTTTAAATTGTATACATATTAGGAATAATTTACAGTAAGGTCTTATTAGTAATTAATTTAATTTGATTCCTGGATCTAGGTTGTTGACTAAAAAAAATAAGTTTCAAGAATATAACCTTTATATAAACAAAATCTTATGTATACATATACTTTGTCTAATCCTCCATATGTGTATGTATTTTAAATTGTAAAAATAAGTTGTTTGATATAATAGACTATTAATTAATTCTTAACCTATATATATACAAATTTAAACTAACTTTGATTAAGTTAAAACTCGATTTGAGAAAAGAGTTTACCAGAGTACCACCTTCTGACGATCGACAAATCCTCCCTCGAAATCGTTCTTCGCCATATCCTCGATATTGGTGAGAGCAAGCTCGTCTGCGACGCGGTCAGGCCTACTGCCCTGTATCATCCTATCACGACTGGTAGAGGGCATCGGGACCTCCAAGTGCCGCCTCTACCAGATGCTCTTTGCCAAAACGAACCATCCACCTCCTCTGTCTATGCGATACGAACAGGAACCCGAACTCGAGAACATCACCGCACCAAAAATTTAACTTTGATAAATTGAAAGCGGAAAGAGGGAAGTCGCTGTTTCATTGATTCGCACTCTGCTCGCTCGCCATTTCAATTTTGATTTTTATTATTTTTATTTTTGTGTGAATACGATTTTGAATGCCTGAAGTAATTCCTGGCAGCTAATGAGTAGTAATTACTGCTAATGTAAATATGTGTATTTACTTAGATCAATCATAACTTGAGTAATACACATACATAGTTTCCAATATACAAACACTTTCTTTTGATTACACCCTCCCATCATAAGTACAAAAGAAAAAGGAAAAAACACTCTAATGCACAAGTATATGTCATTCTATTTGCTGTTGTTCTTGATAATATGGAACTTGTCTTGCACTGCCTTTGTGTTTAAATTGACAACTGGATGCAAAGTTAACAAAAATGAAGTATAATTTTTTATAATCAGTTTATACTTTATATTTGATAAAACAAAGTATCTTAAGTTACACTCACCTCTAGACTTAAATCCCCTTTAGTAGCATGTAATCTTGAGTAACCGTATTCAGATACACGCGATAAGCTCCAACTTTCAGCCCATAGCATCACAAAATCAACAATTTACTCAGTGAAACAAATTAATGTAGTTATATGTAATTAAACCAACTGCTGGTGTTCCTGTTTCTTCAATAGCTTCTGCATCCTCACCTTGTTCTATTTTTTTCATCCTCTCCTGTGCAAAACGGTATGTGTTTTCTATGCAATGGGTTTATAGTCAATGTTGCCGATAGGTAATTCATGTGCATATATGGCCTACATTCATTTGTTTCTTACCATAGCACAGATATACTGCATAACTAGTGCTGTGTATGTTTCTTATCGTATATAGCACATCTATATCCTTTTCACATTAACTGACCGTACAGTTTCAATATAAAACTTGAAAATTTATGTCCTTGTGTTTATTTTCAGGTTCTAATAGTTTTCCATCAAACATGATCATCTTTGGGGAAGAGTTTAGTAGGCAAAGGTTCCCTATCTATTTGATAAAGTTAAAATAAATCAAACAGTAAAGAAGCAAAAAATCTAGATGTAGCTAATTCCTTGTGCCACGTGCCCATTTAATTTATCCTAATAATAACTTATGGAAACCTCTGAAGCACAACAAAAGGAGGGCATCATGGTTTGACTTGAAACAAAAAGAAAACAATAAGCATTGAGAATACTTACAAATGACTTTTCTATTTGTCACATGGGCTATATGTACTGCTTGCTCTTTAGGCAATATGCTTTCAACCTGTCCATAAAGAACACCAGTAAACTGTAAGATAACCTCCAAACATAAAAAATAAAGTACTAAATAGATGTGTACAGAAAGGACCCTTGATTAATTCGTACCCTTGATTAATAGATGTGAGGGAATTGGAAACGTGGAAGGTTTATGTTTAAGGGCTGATCTCTATGAGGTGCAGACTGCATGCATGTGAAGATAATCTAGAATTTGCAGTCGCTGAGTAATAGAGCATATTATATTAGGAGGAAGTTCCACAGCTGGATTACCCATATTGATGATCCTTCTATTTTTATTCATTATTTTCTCTCAAAATCCTACTGTAACTGTATAATTAACATTACTTGAATCAATAAATGAAATGGTTATGCTTAGGATATAATGCTAAGGATTCTTTTATATGTCGGGAACCTTGGTGGTTACGATAGTATGCAGAAAGAGGAACCTTCACTCTTAATCTTAATGCCAGAAAAGCACTGCATTTGGAAGCAAGATATGGAAAAGTAGTCAATTATGATGTTATGTCGCGTTTGTTTTTATGTATATTACACTAAATATGTAATATTATGAAAATAAAGTGTTGAATTCTCGGTACATAGTGCGGTTGAGATCAATCGAGATTGAAATCTTGAATGTGAATCTGTTATATATCTGTTATACTGTGCCTCTTACAGTTCTTTGAACTGTCGAAAAGGTATTTGATGTATATTTTTTTACAGGTATCATGTCATATCTGGTATTTTATGCAATTCCTGGGCAATAATTCCTTGTGCCACGTGCCCATTTTGTGATGCTATAAGCTCAAAGAAAACTTAAAATCCAGCATGAATTCAATAAGAAACAGAGCAAAATTTCGTGGTTGCGAAGTAGGGATTCCAACTTTAAATTTTTCTATGCTAAGATGGCAATGAGGAGGCATAAAAACAAGATTCATACACTGCTGGACTGAGAATGAAATTTCATATAAGATCACTAGCAAATTTTTACCCAAGCTATATACTTCTACTCTAACTTATATAATGGTCAACAGGAAGGAGTTTCGCTTCTGTTCAACTAAGAAAAATTATTAATGTAGAAAGAAGAAGGTACTTATCTACTACTGTGACCATAACCGAGTTAAAAGATGTTGTCCTTTCTACTGAAGACTTCAAAATCCCAGGCCCGGATGGATTTTGTTTGAAAATTTTCAAACTACACCGGGACGAGTTGCAAGATTGCTTGTATGCTGTAGTAGCTGCTGCTTTTCAAATTAGGAAGATAGCTCAAGGACTAAATCACAACTTCATTACATTGACAACTTCATTACATTCGACCACCCCCATCTGTTTACTGCCTCTATCCATTTACCACCACCTTACCGCCACCATAAATCAGTCATCATTCCTCCCTTCCTTCCAGTTCACCTACTTCTACCTACTAACCAACCCACTGTCACCATAAACTTCACTGCATTCATCACTCCCCTACATCACCATACCAAATACACATTTCACACTTCTACTAACTGTCAACACAATCCACCCACATTCCTCCCTACTTCTCCTCTCCACTGCAAAAAAAAAGACTGCACATATATAAGTTTCAATTATTTTAACGTTGGATGTTAAGTTTGATCAATTTTATTTTTCAAAAAAAAACTATAATTTTGAACAGTTGCTAACAAGCCAAGATAGAATCAAAGATAAATAATGTTGGAATACTTAGCTTTTTAAGCCTACTCGAACGCATCATCAGCCTGCATATCAACGAAGCAAAGTATATCAGCATCCAGTTGGGTCGTACTCTGTTCGGTTGATGGAGAATCCTACAGCAGAAAACATATGAACATATTATGTATTTGTAAATGTTGTTCTAATCAGGTGTTTGCTTTAGTAAATGAAACATTTTGTAATTAAGAATCAACTGCAACGGGGTTGTCCATATTGATCAGGTGTACCAATAATAAAAGGGTTAAATGCTAGTTGAACTAATTGTTCTCATTACTTATGTTATTAAAATTTTGTAAGTTTTTAGTGTGGTTACTTTTGAATAAAAATTAATAATCTTCACATCAGTAAATTTATTAAATTATGTTTTAACTAAGAAACATCTTATGTATAACCTAAGTAAAATGGTTATATGGAACCATATCATATTATGAAAGTTTCATATTATGGTAAAAGTAAATAAAATGATATAAGGAAGAGAACAGATTTTGATATGCAAAACTGTAAAATGATAGTCTAATTATTGAATTGTATTTTGCATATTAATCTTTAAGTCAACACTTCAGAACATGCAAGGCACATTGCTGTTTGTGTGTATACAACTTATTGAGAGTAGATGAGTAAATAAAGAAACCAACGGAGTTTTGTAAGTCATAAAAGGTCATGCTAATTTTTGATTCAAGCTACATAGCGAATGTCCATCAATCTGAAGGTGGATGACTTTTTTCAGATCTCACTTTTCTCGAAATCATTTACATATAATCACAAGGATATTAATGAATAAAATTTTAAAAGTGGATCCCTTGAATTGAATTTGAACACCATCGCATATATAAAAAATCAAACCATGATTCCAGATGCCAAAACAAACCTCAAACGTAATCTATACATTAGGCACTAAAGATTGAAACATTGTTGTGCCTACAAAATATCATACATGCCCAAAAAGTATTGCTTTGAATCTTTGCGAGCTGCCAAACTTGTTTGCGCAAAAAATGGACAAACACTTCCAAGTCGTGTTATTTAGTTGATTATATGTGATTTTCAATGGTTTGGATGAGTTATATAAATATGAAAAAAGCAAGGGCTGAAATGTAAAAGACACACAGGTTTATAGTGGTTCGGCCAGAACGTGCCTACGTCCACTTTATATGTTATTATCTTCTTTTCTTTCGGATTACAAGTACAATGCTTTGTATACAAGTAAATGAAAGTAGTTTGAAAGTTCCTTCCTTGCTTGAGCTCTCAAACTTGTCTGCCATTGTTGTACCCCTGCCCCTCTATTTATAGAATGAGGTAGGGGGCAGGGGTCTTGGAAGCATATAGCTGCTGGTGGGCCCGGGCTGAAGCAATCTGGACTGGCAATCATCTGGTTTGGCGAGGCTTCATTCGGCTGTGCTTAGTGAAGTTAGAGTTTAGTTCGGCCATGGTGGTCCGGTGATAGGCGTGGTCTGGTCCGGTGCTTGTCTGGACCGGTCGCGTAGGGGAGGAGTGTTGGCTTGGTGATGGCCTTGGTCCGGTTGTAGGTTGGTCCGGTAGGGTGTTGGAAAGGTGGTTCGGTAGTGGAGCTTGTCCGGTAATCTTCTGGTTCGGTTGTAGAGGGCTAAGGCATGTTTGTTGGCTTAGTGGTGGTAAGGAGGCCGGTCCGGTGGTGGTTTGGTCTGGTGGCCGAATACGAGGGAAGCCGAATGGGGATGACCGAATGTTGGTTTGGTGATAGGAGCTTGGGGCCGAATGGAAGGAGCCGAATAGAAGGAGCCGAATGGAGGCATGGGGCCGAATGAGCTTCTTCATGGAGAATGTTGGATGGACTTCTAGGTTAGTATTGAGCTTCTTGGCTGTCGAACGAAGTGGAGGTTGCGAGCCCGGGTGAAATCGTGACTTCTTGGTCTCGAGATCTTCTGGGTGAGAATTCGCCCAACATTTGCCCCCCAAAGTGGGGCACGTGCTCGCACGTGTCGCGCTTTGTTTTACCTGTGGTAGGAAGGTTTTTTTTTTAATGCCATGGGCTGGATGTTCGCATCCTGTTGATGTCCTGCAAAGGAATTTATAGTTTTAGTGTGATTTCAAATAACGACCGTTCATGATCGGAATATTCGAGATGAAGCGAACTGTGTCGTTCGGGACGAGAGAGTGAGCCCCGAGGGGGATTAGCATCATCGATGCCAGGTTCACGTTATGGTGGCCCCCTAGATTGTTTGGTTTATTGCCAGCTCAGAGCATGCCTAAGGGTTGCTCTCGACCCCGTACATGTGTAAGCAGCTTAGCCATTTCCTAATTATCAGAATCAAATATCCGTTTAACTGATGAACTTAAAGAGGGATGTCAAAGTGTAAATTCTCACGACGATAGGGTTAATAGCCATTCGGAGCGTGCCTGTGGACCGTTCGTGGTCGCGTACACGTGTAAATGATTAATCCACGTTAGTGAGAGATTTACGACTTGTTCATCGTTATCATATTCCCTACTTTGTTAGTAGGTTCTAGAGTTCGGTACTTATCTGAGTGAGGCGCCTGTGTGCCCCCAGTTCCTGGTTCTTGTTGGTAGAGGAAGTTTCGTTCGGCTTTTGGTGGGTCCGGTATGTTCCCATTCGGCTTCTGGTTGGTCCGGTATCCTGGTCCGGTGGGCCGAACCATTTTGTTCGGCGGTCCTGAATTCGCCTATATATAGAGGCTACACCCCCCTGAGTTTCTTCTTACCGAACCAGAGA
Organism: Allium cepa; assembly: GCA_030765085.1. NCBI lineage: Eukaryota > Viridiplantae > Streptophyta > Magnoliopsida > Asparagales > Amaryllidaceae > Allium > Allium cepa. The sequence continues at coordinate 904,051,413 of CM060938.1, read as the reverse complement.
GAGCCGAGCCTAATCTTAGTCGAACCAACTTTCTGCCAGGCCTATACCGAATCACCTCGTGCCGAATCAAGTCGTTCCCGAACCAGGTGAGTACTCTTTTGCCGAATGACTTTTATTACCGAATGAACTTGTGATACCGGTGCCGAATGAACCTGACTTCCAGTACCGAATGAACTTTGTATTTGGACTTTGAGTAGAATTCCAGACTTATGCATGATTGCTTGCTTATACTTCCGTGCTAACGTCATGTTTTCCACTGTTGTGTATGCAGATAAATGTCTCGCAAGGCGGAAACACGATCGGATAGAAAGAAGTCTAAAGGTACAGGAGAGTCTTCTTCCTCCGTGCCCCCAGTCCAGCCAGGACCGGCACAACATCGACCTGTCCCGAGGTCGTTAGTGGACGGATATGGTCCACGGGAACTTCTGGTCTCCCCTCCTGATTGCTATCCTAGCTCCCTAAAGGAGGAGCAACTTGACGTTATATCCCGTTCCTTTGGGATTGACAGGGCTCGCATGCTGTTGCCGGGAGACGGAGTGATGCCGTATAATCCCCCCGAAGGGTACTTTGCTTACAGCAGATATCATTGCATGTGTGGTGCTATCCCTCCTATTAATGCCTGGATAGTTAGCTTTACCACATATTTGAAGGTGGCTCCATTCCAGCTTCAGCCTAACTCTTATGCCATTCTGGTGAGCCTTTTTGTTATCTTCCAGAGGACGTACGGGCGTCCTCCTTCTAACCGGGAAATTCGATATTTGTATAACCTGAGAGGCTACAAGAAGGGGTCTCCTTATATTAGTCTGGAAGCGGCCGTGCCCTTCAAACCAGTCCTGGACTTATATTCCAAGTTTACCATGTTCAAGAAAGAGTGGTTTTTTATCAAGGACGATTCTGTTTCTTTCCGCCTTTTCACTTCCGGCTGTAAGATGGATTTCATATATATTTTCCATGTTCTGACTGTAGTGCTTTTTCTAACATGCTTCTATTTCTTGCTAGCGACAGGTGGTATTGCAGTCGTGGAGGACGATTCCTTGGTGAGAATGGCTGCTGAACTAAAGGCTACTCCGGCACGGGACCGGTCGGCTTCCTTCTTGATCAGGAATGCAACCCTCTTGGAGTACAATTTGATCCTACCGCACCAGTCCGTGGTTAAGCAGAGGGATACGGCTGAGGAGAGGGCCGCTAAAGCTAAGGAGGGGGCTACGGTGAAGAGCGGCAAGAGGGAGCCTTTTGCAGAGCGTCCCGTTGTTGGGGGGAAGAAACTGAAGAAGTCTGATGGTCCTTCTCCAAGTACTTGCCCGATTGTCCCGGAGGAGGAAGGCGCGGAAGACGGGGAAGGAGGCGAAGTTGGAGAAGGGTCAGAGGATGGAGGAGATGGCGACGGTCAAGGTGGTAGTGGCGTTGGTGCCTTAACCTCTGAGCAAGACCTTGAACTGGATGAGGCTCTCCGTCAGGCCTTCGGGGAGTCGGAGGGAGAGTCGGAAACGGAGAAGGCAAAGGAAACCGGCAAAGCTGTGGCTGGCGCTGACCCATCCTCTAAGGGTTCCTCAGCTAGGGTGATTTCGGCGATGCAAGGTGAACTTTTGTCTTCTGCCGATTCCACTTACGATAGGGACTTAGAAATATTTTACGGTTCACTTCCGTCCTGGAATGAGATCCAGGACTTATTGCAGTATCCCACTCCTCCGCCGGGTTTGTATAATAGATGTCTCTTCTCACTTTTCTTTCTTTTTAACTTAACACGTTTTTTGAGTCGTGGATCATGGTATGTTTGTAACCCTTGTTCTTTATCCCAGGGCCAGGCCAGGTGGTTAAAACGTCTGACATTCGTCACCGCCTCGGACAATTCAAGTTGAAGAGAGCTTCCGATAAGTCGAAGCCTCTCACCGGTCGCCATGGGGACGTAGTCAGTTACCGTCCTCTTCTCGGGGTCATTGAAGAGAGCATTCAGAAAAAGAAGCGGAGCCGTTCCTTGTTTGAGTCTTCCTCTGATCCACAGCCTCCTTCTCAGCCTCTTCGTGACATCACGGAGGAGGGGACGGAGTCTGGACCCCCTCCACCTCCTTTGAAGAATCCAACTGTTATTCGTATAAGCCGTCCTGACGTGCCTCGTACCGTGCCTCGCGACCCCTTTGCCGGTCATCCTGATTTGGATCCGAGCTCTCAGGATATTTCATTTGATGAGGCCACGGGTGAGCACCTTCTTCCCCGCAACCCCATGGTACGAGTGCTCGATGAGGCCAAGTCCCTGGATCTTGATCTGCTTACTACTCGGGTGGTTACCATGGGGGACGAGGCCAAAGCTAATATGGATTGGGTGGCTGAAGAGACTAGGAAGCTAATGGAGCATCATGCTCGTTTGGTCAGGGCCGGGGAGGAGATTGGGAGTGCTAACATTCGGTTGCGGCTAAAGGTTGCCGACCAGGCCAAACAGCTTGCCGATCAAGCCATTCAGATTTCTCAGCACGAGGAATCCTCTAGGCGGCTGAAAGAGACTATGGAGAAGGCTAGTAGGGCAGAGTTACGGAAGATGGAGGTCGCCTGCAGGGAGCGGATTAACATGGCCATTACGACAGTGGACGAGGTTCGAAATGCGGATCTCGAGCGGGTAGAGGAGTTGTCTGGGAGGCTTGAGGCCGCGGAGATGGCTCAAGTCAAATTAAAGGAAGAGGTGGAGGAAATGAGGAGGTCTCTCAAGTTAAAGGAGGAGGAAATGAGGAGGTCTCTCCAGGCTGACTGCTTGAGATACCGATCAGAGAGGGATGCCGCTGTCGCTAAGTTGCAGGCTTCCGAGGCCCGGGTGAGGGAGTTTGAGGAGGATGAGGGAATGATGGATGAGATGCTGCAGGACATGTACTTCTGCACTTGGAAGGAGGGCGGCTTGTCTTGGATGGATGACTACCCTCGGGTCATGGCCAAGGTATATCTTCAGGCTTTGGAGGAGGCCAGGGTTAATGCGGGTAAGGAAGGTGGAGCGGCTTTCAGTCTTGATGCGGTCACTGCTCAATTCTCGAAGGAGGAGCAAGCGGCAGTGAAGGAGGGGATGCGGTTGCTTGCTGCAGAGGAAGCGGGTGTACAGTTGGAGGATGAGGATCAAGCGGCGGATGCTGGTGAGTTATTCTTTTCCCTTTCTTTTCTTTCTATGTTTCCATAACTTGATAGTTCATTGTTCGTTTAACGAATTCCTCTTCTGAACTGGACAGGTGGGACTTCTTATCCACACGCTGGGGGTTCTGATCCTGCGGCTAAGTAGACTTGGGAGGCTGGTGACGGAGTGTGGACGCAGCTGCCACCTTTTTATTTCTTTTTATCACTGTTTACGCTAGTCATTGATGCAACTGTAATAATATTATTTGCAAAGAATAACTTCGTGTGGTTTTATAATATAAGCTGATTTTGTTATGTTTGAATGTTGCTGTCATCTTGATGTGCTGCGTGAGAAGTATAACTATGTATATGCCTGTGATTCTAGTTGTGTTTGATGTTAAGTTTTTGCTTGAAATATAATTTCATGTTTTGCAATGTTAATGTACGAACAAGCTATAGTTACGCATTTATGTACAAGAAAAGAGAGTACCGCCCTTCATGTTTTATTTGCAGGCGGTAGCTTTGAGTGTCTTGTGTAACTGTTCACGGATATAGCTGAGTACCCTGCCACCCAGCATGCAGGCTTGGATCCTCATGAGTGAATGATTCTTATTTGGCTTCCTGTACTTTAGAGTTCGTTATACAGGATAGGAGAAAAGTATTTAAATGAAATGGAAATATAGAAAAAGTAAAACTTCCAGTCACGGAAGGCCGTCGATGTGCTTAAGTTCGTGGCAAACGGGTTTTGTAGTCACTTTCCCTAGCTGTGGGTCTTGGAGACATTTGTCACCCATCTTACGCCTCTGCGGGGAGTTTTCTTTTTTACCACAGCCGCACTTAAGACACATCGGAGCCGAGATCGCGCACGGTAACTACCCGAACCATTATGGTCCGTAATCGTGGGTATTATTCGATTTACCGTGGCCGGCTAGCGTGGGTGCCGTTGGCTGTGAACTACCCCTGGCTGGCCACACCTTATGTTGGGGCTTAAAGTAGGTTCACAGTTGCCGGCGAGCCGAACGCCGTAATGAGCTGCCATCGGCTATAGTCGGCCTTTATGATGACTTATAATCGGCTCATTACAGTTGGCTTTGAGGGCAGGCGCGCAATGAGTTAACCCGCAGCAGAGGGATGCTGGAGCAAAAGCGTTTCATTGGCGAGTGCATAGAATCGTAGCGTACCTGTAAGGCCTAGTCCAGATGAGGCCGCGGTGCGTCTTGAGTGGAGATGCCATAGGATTTTGTTCAACAGAAAGGGATAAAACTTAACAAGCAGCCGAGACATAAAGGAACAAGTTAAAAAGAGACAAGATTTTTTAAAGTGGTTCGGCACGAAAATGCCTACGTCCACTGATTCTCTTTGTTAATTCACTTCATATGGGCAGTACAAGTTAAGAAAAGTATCGACGGAGGTGTCGGATGTTCCATGCCCTCTGGAACACCTTTTCGTCCACTGTTGACAAAATATAAGCTCCGTTGTGGAGATCTTTATGAATTACGTATGGTCCGTCATAGATGGGATCCAGTGCCCCGGGGCGCGGAAAGATTCGCCTGAGGACAAGATCTCCTTCTTGTAAGCTGCGATGCTTGACTTTGGAATTGTATAGCGCTGCCACTTTTTGTTTGTGAGTTGCTGCTTTGAGTGCTGTGTCGTTTCTCCTTTCCTCAATCAGATCCAAAGACATGAGAAGGAGTTCTTCGTTTTCTTCTGGGTTGTAGTGGATCCTACGGTGGGAAGGCACAACAGTCTCAACTAGGAGCATTGCCTCCGATCCATATGCTAGAGAGAAGGGAGTATGTCCTATTGATGTTCTGAAGGATGTGCGGTAGGCCCAAAGTGCCGTAGGAAGTTCGTCCACCCAAGCGCCTTTTGACTTTTCAAGTTTCTTCTTGATTAGGGTTTTGAGAATTTTGTTGACAGCTTCGACTTGTCCGTTTGCCTGAGGATAAGCTACTGATGAGAAGCTTTTATGAATTCCATGCTCTTGGCACCAGTCGGCGAATTCTTCGCTGTCAAATTGGAGTCCGTTGTCTGATATGATCTTGAGTGGGACTCCGTACCTGCACAGAATATTTTTGATCAAGAAGTTGATAACTTTTGCTGAAGTTACTTTATTTAGAGGTTCCGCTTCCACCCATTTGGTGAAATAATCGACTGCCACTATAGCATATTTGGCTCCGCCTCAGCCCGTTTGCAGTTCTCCAATCAAGTCAATTCCCCATACAGCAAAGGGCCAAGGGCTGGTCATTTGAGTAATCTCATTCGTGGGTAGCCGAGGAATCTTGGCAAATTTCTGACATCTGTCGCATTTCTTGACGAAGTCTAGGGCGTCCTTGTTTAGTGTGGGCCAGTAATATCCATATCGGAGTATCTTTTTTGCCAGAGTCTGCCCTCCAGTGTGATCTCCGCATCCTCCCTGATGAACGTTTGATAAGATTTCCTTGGCTTCCCGTCCAGAGACGCATCCTAATAAGGGGCTAGAGAAACCGCGCCTATAGAGGATGCCTTCTTGTATGGTGTAGTGGGGAGCTTTCCTCAAGATTTTCTTGGCTTCGTCGCGCCTGTCGGGTAGCGTGCCATCTTGTAAATATTCCCGGATAGGAGTCATCCAGGTTCCTTCTTCGATTCCAGTTATCAGATTCACTTGTTCGAAACTTGGGGCTAGCTGCCTTGAGATGGCTAGTGCTCCGGAAATGGTGCTATTCTTCATACTAGCTTGCTTTGCAAGTTCATCTGCCTCTTGGTTCTCTTCTCGAGGAATGTGTTTGATTAGATAGTGGTCCAATTGATCGAGCAGCAGTTTGGTTTTCTTTAGGTATGCTGCGAGTCGTTCTCCTCGGGTCTGGAATTCTCCTAGTACCTGGTTTACGATAAGCTGAGAATCACTATAAAGACATAATTAATTGATTCCAATTTCTAGGGCAAGTTCCAATCCCGCTATTACTGCTTCATATTCAGCATCGTTGTTAGTGGCCGTGAATTCCAACCTCAATGCATAGTACAACTTTCTTCCCCTGGGGGTGATGATCACAATACCTGCCCCCGAGCCTTGTTCGTTCGATGCTCCATCTACAAAGAGGTTCCACTTGATGTTTTTTGCTACTTCGGATTGTTCCTTGCCTTCTTGGTAGTGAATTCGGCAATGAAATCGGCCATGGCTTGTCCTTTGATAGCGGTGCGAGGATGGTAGGTGATATCATACTGACTCAGTTCAATGCACCATTTGAGGAGTCGCCCCGAAGTGTCAGGACGATGGAGCACCTGTCTTAGCGGTTGATCGGTTAGAACTCTGATGGAGTGAGACTGGAAGTAGTGTCGCAGTTTTCGTGACGCGATCAATAAACAATACGCTAACTTCTCAAGTTTAGGATATCTGGCTTCTGCCCCTGTAAATCTCTTACTCACAAAGTAAACTGGGCGTTGTGTGCGGTCTTCCTCTCTTACCAAGGCGGCGCTTAGAGCATGAGATGATACAGCGAGGTATAGGTATAACACTTCACCTTCATTTGTAGTTGAGAGCACTGGTGGCCTCTGAAGGTGTTCGATTAGGTTAAGGAAGGCTTTTAAGCATTCGTCGGTCCACTGAACTTCCCTTTGTCTTTCTTGAGGGCATCGAAGAAGGGGACACACTTATCAGTCGCTTTGGAAATGAATCTGCTTAGGGCGGCCACCTTTCCGTTTAGGCTCTGCATTTCTTTTCGAGTGGAAGGTATCTTTATTTCTTTTAGAGCCTGGATCTGTTTAGGGTTTGCTTCGATTCCTCCGGCGTGGACGATAAATCCTAAGAATTTTCCCGATGATACTCCGAAGGAGCACTTTAGAGGATTCAGCTTCATCCCATATCGGCGAAGTACCTGAAACATCTCGCCCAGGTGGCTTACATGGTCGTCGGCTTTCCTGGACTTTACCAACATGTCATCCACATACACTTCCGTAGTTCGTCCTATTAGTTCCGCGAACATCTTGTTGACGAGGCGCTGATAGGTAGCTCCGGCATTTTTGAGTCCAAAAGGCATGACTTTGTAACAATATAATCCGCGGTCAGTGATGAAGCTGGTGTGGTCTTGATCGGGGGCGTGCATGGGAATCTGGTTATATCCGGAGTAGGCATCCATGAAAGATAGGAGTTCATGCCCGGCTGTGTTGTCTACAAGTTGGTCAATTCGGGGAAGTGGGAAGCAATCTTTTAGGCAAGCGTCATTCAGGTTGGAGAAGTCGATACATGTTCACCACTTTCCATTGGCCTTTTTTACCAGTACTGGGTTAGCAATCCACTCTGGGTAGATGGCTTCTCGTATGAAGCCATTAGCAAGTAGGTTCTTTACCTCCTCATTAAGGGCTGCTGATCGTTCTGCCCCTATACTTCTCTTTTTCTGCTTTACTGGTACCTTGGTGGGATCGATGTTCAGCATGTGGCATGCTATGTCTTGGGAGATTCCTGTCATATCGGCATGTGTCCATGCAAATACATCTAAATTGTGGCGGAGGAAGTCGATGAGTTGATCTTTCAATTCCGTTTTTAGCTGAGATCCGATTTTTAATAGTCTACTTGAATCATTCTTATCTACAGATACGAATTTCATAGCCTCTGTAGGCTCGGCGGTAGCCTCCTCCTCTTTATCCCTGGGGTCTAGTTCGTTGAAGGGATCGCTGGTATATCGAAGAGGAGAGGCTTTCTTTAATTGCTATGCTTCTAAGTTTTTCATGCAGAGAGTAGTCTCTGCATCTTTCCCTTTGTTCTTTCTGCGGTTATTGCGAAGTTCGGTTACGTAACAGTTTCGGGCCGCGTCTTGATCTCCTTCTACTTCTCCTACTCCGTTGTCTGTTGGAAATTTCATCTTCAGGCACCAGGGGGCTAAGACAATTTGGAAGTCAGACAAGGCTAGTCTTCCCAAGAAGGCGTCGTAAGCCGAGTGGTTTTCTATTAGTACGAACGTTTGTTTTCGCACAACGGAGCGGGGATGACTTCCTATTTCGACGAAGAGGTCAAGTTGCCCGAGGGGCATTTTTGCATCTCCAGTGAAACCGTGCAGTGGTTTATCGCAGGGGGACACATCCTTCATTGATAACTTCATTTTGTCAAAAGCATGCTTGAATAGGATATTTACGGAGCTTCCTGTGTCTATTAGAATTCGAAAAACTTTAGCTGGACCGAACCAGGCAGAGATGACCATAGGATCCATATGTGGGTACTGTCTTCCTTCCAAATCACGCCTACTGAATATGATGTCATCGTTCTCTTTTCGTTTCGGGTGGCGTTCTTCCGTAATGGAGTTAACATAGCCTTCAGCATTTCTGAGTGACTTGCCGTACCTTTCCATCTCTGCCCAACTTCTGTCGGCGATGTGAGGTCCTCCCGAGATGGTGAGGACCACTATCTTCTCTTGACTAGAGCCACTGGTGTTGTGATTGTTGCGATTCCCTCCGCCTACTTCTTGGAGGGGTTGCTTTGAGTTCTCATTGACAGGAGTTGGAGTCCTGTTCTGACCCTTCACATAGCGTTCCAGTCTTCTTCTTCTAATGTGTTCTTCGATCAAGTCCCGAAGATGGTGGCATTCATTGGTGTCATGTCCGTGGGATTCGTTGAAGCGACAGAACTTTCCAGACTTGAGTGCGTTATCTGATTCTTTTTTGTGCGGGGGGCGCTTGTATCCGAGTTCGCCCTGAGTGGCTAGGAAGATGTTTTCGATTGTTTCATTCAAAGGAGTGTAGGAGTCAAATCTTGGTCCTGGCCGATATTGGCGCTTTTCAACCTTCCTGCCTCCAGCATTGTCCCTAGATTCATTTCTTCGAGTATCCTTAGCTGCAGCGGGAACCTTATCCTGAACTGCCTTACCTTGTTGCCCTGACTGCCTCTCAGTGGCGGCGTCTTCGAGTCTCATATACTTTCCAGCTTCGTGGAAGAAATCGGGTAAAGTAGCTGGTTTTTCTTTAGTTAGTCTTCTGGCAAACTTGGTATCTGGGTGTACACCACTACAGAGGGCCATTAGGGTGAGCTTCTCATCGGCATCTTGAACTGCGGCCGCTGCGGCGTTGAACCGGGTTAGGTATTGTTGCAGTGTCTCTCCGGATTTTTGCTTGACATTGGATAGAGAATAAGCATCCTTGGGTTGTTCCACATGAATGCGGAACTGGCTGATGAACTTTTCTTTCAACATCTCCCATGAGCTGATAGATCCTTGGGGTAGGTGGCAGAACCAGGAGGTAGCTAGGTCTGCTAGGAATAGCGGAAAGCATTTACACAACACTCCTTCTGTTGCTCCGCTCATGAGCATATGCTGGGTGTATCTCTGTAAGTGTACGATGGGGTCAGAAGTTCCTTTGTAAGGTTCCATGGTTGGCATCTTCCATTCCCGGGGGGTGATGGCAGTTTCGATATTGCGGGTGGAGGGGCTGGTGACCCTAGCGCCTATTCCCCGGTCCCTTTGCTCCCGTTGGACACACTCTCTGAATAATCGTGCCATTCGTTCATCAGAATTTGGGGCGGACAAAAATGAGCTTGGCTCTTCCCTGCGGGGTCTATCTCGTCCAGATGACCTGTAGGGATGGTACAGTCTGTCACTTCTAGTATTATCCAGTGGTTGTCTCTGGCTGCTTGGATGTACGCTAGGACCAGCTACAGTTGCCCCTGCCTTGATCTTCCCCTGTGGGGTTCTGCTTCGAGCATATCCATGGGGTCAACTTCGGGCTGGGTTCTAGCTCGGCTCCGTTCAGCGGGGTTTCTATGATTAGGTGGCATGACTGGCTCAGCTACATCCGACCCTCGCCTGGCGCCTCCCCCACTGGGTTCGGTTCCAAGGGTTTCCTCGAGTCGGAGTTCGGGCTGAGTCCGGGCGCGGCCCCTATCAATGTTGTTCCTGTTGATAGCTTCTTTGAAGAGGGAAGACCTTTGTTGTCTCCGAGATCCTCCGGATTGAGATTCACCCCATGATTCAGTGTTGCGGTTGGATTCTTCGACATCTCTCAAGCGTGACATGAGTTGGTTCACCAAAGCCTCTGTTGGGATGCGAAGCGGTTAGTTACTTCCACCACAATTCTGTCTAGATCTGCTCTAGTTATTGCTGCCGGTTGTTCCGCGGCAGGGGCAGTTGGAATCGCTTGATCTTCATGTGGCACTGCTGTTGTAGTGGGATGGTTCTCTGGATCTGGATCCACTGGATTTGGAGCGCTGCTGGATGCAACGTTCTTTCCCTTATTGGCGTCTTTTCTTGGTCTGGAAGTCATGTTTCCTAGGCAATGAAGGGTGCTATTGGGAAAGAAGGTTGAATGAGGGAAGCTGAAGCTTCAAGTTCCAAGCTCTCAGTGAAAGCACCAAATATGTTTGTGCAAAAAATGGACAAACACTTCCAAGTCGTGTTATTTAGTTGATTATATGTGATTTTCAATGGTTTGGATGAGTTATATAAATATGAAAAAAGCAAGGGCTGAAATGTAAAAGACACACAGGTTTATAGTGGTTCGGTCAGAACGTGCCTACGTCCACTTTATATGTTATTATCTTCTTTTCTTTCGGATTACAAGTACAATGCTTTGTATACAAGTAAATGAAAGTAGTTTGAAAGTTCCTTCCTTGCTTGAGCTCTCAAACTTGTCTGCCATTGTTGTACCCCTGCCCCTCTATTTATAGAATGAGGTAGGGGGCAGGGGTCTTGGAAGCATATAGCTGCTGGTGGGCCTGGGCTGAAGCAATCTGGACTGGCAATCATCTGGTTTGGCGAGGCTTCATTCGGCTGTGCTTAGTGAAGTTAGAGTTTAGTTCGGCCATGGTGGTCCGGTGATAGGCGTGGTCTGGTCCGGTGCTTGTCTGGACCGGTCGCGTAGGGGAGGAGTGTTGGCTTGGTGATGGCCTTGGTCCGGTTGTAGGTTGGTCCGGTAGGGTGTTGGAAAGGTGGTTCGGTAGTGGAGCTTGTCCGGTAATCTTCTGGTTCGGTTTTAGAGGGCTAAGGCATGTTTGTTGGTTCGGTGGTGGTAAGGAGGCCGGTCCGGTGGTGGTTTGGTCCGGTGACCGAATACGAGGGAAGCCGAATGGGGATGACCGAATGTTGGTTTGGTGATAGGAGCTTGGGGCCGAATGGAAGGAGCCGAATAGAAGGAGCCGAATGGAGGCTTGGGGCCGAATGAGCTTCTTCATGGAGAATGTTGGATGGACTTCTAGGTTAGTATTGAGCTTCTTTGCTGTCGAACGAAGTGGAGGTTGCGAGCCCGGGTGAAATCGTGACTTCTTGGTCTCGAGATCTTCTGGGTGAGAATTCGCCCAACAAAACTAATTAATCACCAAACCCAAAATCGAAAATTGATTGAAGTAATCTTACCCGAATCATGTATTAGACCATCGACATATGATTTTATAAACATAACTTCAAAATGACCACTAACAACCTGTAGATTTCCAGATCCTTTTTGCCAGATCCCTAAATCAAAGTTGATTGCAAAAATGAGGATGAATCGGTATAATATGTTGGAATTTGAGTCACGATTTCTTGATGCATCTCCCTTCTGGACCTCGATATGGATTGAATTGTATCGGCATAGGATTTGGTAATATGACAAACAGCTTCATGCTTTACTAGAAGGGATATGATATTGAATCGCCAATCGCCTGTTAATCCTCTCACTATGGGCGAGAACCGTTTTTACGCCTTAAGGAGAAGGGCAGTGTAGTATGGAGACAGTGGAGACAGTGGACCAAGTGGGTTATTGAAGAGGAAGGAGTATATTTGCCCAAATTAGTAATGTTGGAGCCAATTTTTCATTATTTCCCACCTAAATTTCATGTTGCCATCAACATGTAGTTGCATCGGTTGACTTTAAAACCGATGCGACTAAAACTATTTGCATCAGTTGTTGATGAGAACTGATGCAAATTTGATTTTTTTATTACCTATTGTTTTCCACGTACCAATTGCATCGGTTACTAAGATAAAACTGATGCAAATTGTTCTATTTGCATCATTTTTTACTTCAACCGATGCAAATGAGGTGAAGCAATATGCACTTTTTGTACTAGTGTATGGAGGAGCTTTTGCAATTTGACAAAAGATATAAATATATATACATCGACCCACCCGGTCGGAAAAATAAAAACAGTTCATATTTTCTATTTTTATTGCGTAGGCGTACCTTATTTAGCATTTTTAAGCTAGCAGCATATTTACTAAGCAATTAACACAACCAAATCCAGCCACACGACTTACAGGTACCTGTACTTACTCAATTTAAACATGTAAGTGCCAATTATATAAGGTTTAACAACATTTCACTTACTTGCAATAGTTAAAACACATTAAACACATGAGTTCTAACAGCAATGCACATTAAACCCTTTTTATAAGCTATTTAAATATTCCAACATTAATTTTGATTGCTTACAACCAATCACACATCGTTTCACTTAATCCGAATCGTTAACAACTCACAAGCTTACATTAATTTATTTTTAAGCAAAACGAACTCATATATAATTCAATTGATCTCAAAATCAATTTATTTTATTCCTCTCAATTCATAGCATCTTAATTACTTCCATTTACATCAAATGGCAATTTATTCTATGCAATTTGATGAGATCTATATGAATAAATAAGTACTTATGTTTTATAACCAATTTAAATTGATTTTAACTCAATTTATACTTAATTCTATTCCATTTTTAAATTTATTCACAATCCATATATTCTCATTTTTATTGCATTTTAAATTCGAATCCATGACTTACATTTCATTTTACTAACCAAACTCTTTCATTCAAAACCATTAGCAACTTAGGTTCATCTTCATTACTAATTAAATTTCCTTTTAATTATAATTCATTCACAACCATTTATTTAGCTCGACACATTCCATTTCATATTTGTTTATTCCAAACTATTTTATTTAGCTCGAAGACAATCTAAGCTATTTCATTCAATAACCAATTCAATTTTATTCATGATCTATTCATTTGCGTTTCATTTAAAAGCATTCTATTTTTCTTATTGACTCCAAGTTATTTCAATCCCTTGACAATTTAAATGGTTTACAATTATTTATTTAAGAATTTCATTTCATTAAATATGATCTATAACTCTTCGAATTTTATTTTGATTAAAATTTATTTTCACTTGATTTAAATCCAATCCAATATCATTAAACTTAGTTTAAGTTGAATTCAATTCAACTCCTCTCCATCTATTTAGCTTAAGTCAATTTACTTGAATTTATTCAAATTTTATACTTAAGCTCATTTTCATTTTACAAGTAAATTTTTCTTTTCCATTCAACTTATTTCTATCTCGGTTAAATCTCATTTTAGATCTACAATTTCTTTTGATTAGTTATTATAAAATTTAACCTTTCAGATTCAGCTCATTCAATTGATTACAAGGCCATCTCCCATTTATTTCTACTTATTTGGATTTTATTTGCAATACAATCCATTACCAATTTAATCCAATTTCATTTTTATTCGATACATTTCCAATTATATTTAGTTTGTTAACACTTCAAGTCGAATATAATGACCTGTAAATTTCGAAAATTAAACGGGTTAATTTAATAAGATTTTTGTAATTAAATTTAAGAAGAAGAAAAAAAAGAAAAAAAAACCTTTATAATTTATAATGAAGTGAGTGTTTAAAATGAAATGAAAATAAAAAGGACATAGTAACGGTTGTAAGTTGCTATTTAATTGGTCTATTAATGTAGTTATAACTGTTACATTTTGGCATTAAATTGAATATATGCAAATAAACGTATGGTAATGGAGTGAATTCAACATTATATAAGCAATTCTGATAATTAGTGGAAATAATAAACTTGAGTGTAATATAAAGTTAGTGACAACATTTATGCAAGTCACCTTTTATTTTGGGCTGCTAAATTCAGAGTAGGAAGTCAATTACTTTTAAATATAGGTAAATGTTCATTAATGTAAGATAGGACTGTAACTGTAATGTGTGAATGTAAATGAAATGACATAAATGGAAATTTATATTTTAGTCATAAGATGAAATAAAGGAATGAAACCAAGTTGAATAAATTGATTTAGGTTTTTTTTGGCATGGCAAATTGATTTAGGTTTTATTTATGATAAATGTATATATTTGGGAAATTCAATATAATTGAAAATAACAAGTTATTACAAAAGAAAGATGAAATTTGGAATATATATTTTTGTAAGGAAATATAGACAAATAATAACTAGGTTTATAGAGTGATAACAGATTTAATAAAAGAGTAGAATTGAAGCATGGTAGTTATTGGAAAGTAATTAATTGAAATTTGGATGAATTGGGATTTTTTTTATGTATTAATATATAAACCAATTTTAATATTACCCATAAGAGGATAAGTTAATAGTTGATTCAATAACATGATTGTGAAACCAAATATATGGATCTATTGGGAATTTAAAGCCTATACTTTTTTTTTGATAAAATACAGCGTTTTACATGCAATAAATTTTTCTGCTTTTATTACATATTATATATATATGTATGTATGTTATTATTATTATTATTATTTTCTTATATCCACCTCTATTTTATCTTTCTATTTTTATTTGGTCTAGACAGTCATGTTTATTTATTGGAATGTTGCTTGTTTATATCTTTTATTTATGGCTTGGAAGAAACTAAAAGGTTATGCGTTATATTGTCTTAATTACTTGCCTTTTTAATTGCCTACTCTTTATTTTTTAGCTCTTCATTTTCTTTTTGCCGTGTACTGTAATGACCCAGGATTTTTATTAATTTAAATTTGAATATTTAATTAATTTTAAATATTAATAAGTGAAATTTATAAGTCGAATAAATTATTTTTCGAATATTGGATTTAATTGAATAATTAAATCGATAATTTAATATGTTAAATTACAGAAATAATTGAAAATTGGATTAAATATGATTGAAAATAATTTGTAAAAATTTATTTTGTCATATTGAAGTTAGAATGATATTTTAGAACTTTTAAAATCGAAATAGAAGTTAATTTGTGGAAATTGAATATTTTAATATTTAATCGACTAGTGAAATTAGCCTATTTTTGAACAGTCTCAGAATTGAACGAAACTAGTTTCATTGGATCCGTAATAGTTAGTTATTACCGGATTTCAATTTTCGTAGCAATCGGAGTTGTCGTTTGATCGTGGCAGTTTGAAACGCATCGAATTTGTTTTAATATTAATTTGGCGAGTTAAAATAGCCATTTTTCAAAAAGTCTCGGATTTCGACGATACCAGTTTCATCGGATCCATAATGTGATATTATTGTAAGGTTTCAAATTTCAAGTCAATTGGATTTACCGTTTTTCCGGTACAAATTAAAACGCCTAGATAATCGTTTAAATCGGTTTAATTTAAATTGAACGTTTATTGCCATATCTCGTACATATGATCGAATTAGCTTCCGAAACCTGTTCCATTGTGTCCGGAACGCGGGATAAACCCCAGGAACGTCGGTCACTGCGCGTAAATCGGAGTTTGGAAAATCGAAATGAATAGTGTTCGTTCAGTTCCCTATAAATAGACCACAAATTCACAAAAATTATTAAAACCCTAATTTCATTATGCAGCCGCCACCTTAGCCACCAATGGCCGAAAACGTCCCAACTTCTCCTCCTCTTTTCTCCTCATCCATTAACAATTACAAGAATCTTCCAACTAGAAGATTGTAGAGCATAGAGAGATCTTGGATTTCAACGGTTATGATCGAGAATCGTTGAGCGAATCGTCGGCAATTTGGCCTTGAAGGTCGCGCGTTCAAGCTCGTCGTTCTCAAGCTAGGGATGACCAAACTTGTTGAGGTTGTAGCCGTGGGTAGGGGAGGCGAAGAGATTTGCTGTGGTGCCGATATGATGGAGTTTCATCGTCGTTGGTGGCTCGCGTGAACTAGGTTTAATTCGCGTGTTTGGGTTTCACGATCTGTAGATGGAGAACGAGTGGGAAGGAGATGGTGCGCACGGTCATGATGGAAGGGGGGGTTTGGATCCTACGGCCCACGTTAATTTAGGGTAAATTAATTTAAAAATGTTGTAAATATTATGAGTTTAAATCGTGTAAACTTCATAAATGCATAACTTTTTCATACGAGGTCGAAAACGTGCGAAACCAATTGCGTTGCAATCGTATGGACGAGCACTACGCGATGGAGTTGGATTGGAGTCCTTTGGAGTTAGTGAGAATTTTGGGTAAAATTAAACGCGCGTTTAATTTTATTCGAAATAAATCGCTAAAACGAATTGAAATCAAGGTGAGAACTTCTCACTCAATCGAATCGGTTTCGATTTTATTTTAAATAGTTAGATTTAAAATATTTGAATGCGTGTTTGAATGATGATTGTTATCTATTGATTGTTAAAATAGACATTATGCGCCGTTAGTAAGCAGATGTTATTTATTAAAAACATATACCGCGAATATTTCATAAACAGTGAAATTGGTATTATATATAATAGCAATATATATATATTGGCATATGTATATATTGCAGTTGTTGATTCCCCGCATTTTTTAGCGGATGAGACCCTATTGCGCCGTTATTAAGCGGATAATATTATAAATTCCATATACCGCGATAATTCCGTACTGGAGCGGAATTGGTATTGTGCTAATGTTTGTGGATGCAGGAAACAGGTTGGAGGGATCCAACTGGATTCCTCAACAGTTTTTATTTGATTTCAGATATTTTGATATTTGATGAATTATCATATACGATATATGATGTCGTTGTTGTCGTGATTGACTATTTGGTGTGTAGCATCATTGGGCCAAATTTGGAATTTTAAAATGATTTTTAAAGTGATTTTTGAAAGTATACGTTTATAAATATTTTTGGAATTGATCCATTATAAATAAACGTTATAATTTTAAAGTTATAAAAATTATGATTTTGAGAAATATGGATTAATGGTTTTATAAAATAGTTTAAAAAAATTTGGGATTTTGAATTTATTATAAAAAGTTGAAAATATAGGATTTATAAAATTTGATTATTTTATAAATCAAAATGGTGAAATTATAAAGGAGTTAAGACGTTTTAAAGAATAATATAAATTGATTTATATAAAAGAATTATAAGATGGGTATTTGTAAATTAAAACGTTGGAATTATAAAACGAAGTTTTTATAAGAGTTAGAATGAATTGTGAATGAATTTCACAAATGAATGAAATTTATAGAATTATAAATGGTAAAGTTATAAATGGAATTTTATAAACAGGTAGGTTTATAAAATTTGTAAAGTTATTTGAAGAATAAGTTTTGGGTAAATAATTGGATCTTATAAGTTATAAGATTTATAATTATGAAGTTCAAAGGAACGTTTTTGCAAACAAATAAATTATAAGTGTTTAACTTATAATATGAACCTTTGGTTTATAATTGAGTTATAAATTGAATAGGTTAATAAAGGATGTATAAAAGGAAGTTGTTATAAAATAAATAGAAATAGAATTTATAAACGTTGTTTTATAAATTCGCAACGACTTATTTTGATAAGTTAATTGTTATAACTTGTTTATGGAGTTATATTCACATTTTAGATAGTGAATAATCCTCTAAAATAAAAAGTATAGAAATGATGAAATTTGTTAACGTAGTATATTCATGTTTTTGAATAGTGAATAATATGTTAAAGAAATTGTTTTGAATATGATGTTTTAAATAGAATTAAAACGATCTAATGATGTTTTTAAATGTGTTGAAATTCGAAACCATAGGTTTCAACATTCATTGTTGAAATAGACGTTTTCGAGAAATAGAAGGAAATGGTGGACTATAACACTGTTGTTATAGTAAATGATTTCCGAAAGGAAGTGTTTTTGTATAGTATTGGGATTTATATATCTATTTTAATTTCGAATCCTATACTAGTGATTTTGGGTTGTCGTAACGATGTTTTACGCAACATTCGTTTTGGCCCAAATAAATATGTTTAAGAGAATGATTTCCTTAAAGAATTAAATGTATACTTAATCTCGATTTAAGTATATTGAATATTTTCCAAGTGTTGAAAATAAATAGATTTGTGAATTACTTATTAATAAATAAGTATGGAAATGTTTTCCAATGTGAAGTGAATATTTAGAGGATTTATCTTTTTGAAGATAAATTGAAATGAATAATTGAAAACGTGTATTCATAGATATTTTGGGAATTATGAATTCACTATGGAATTTATAAAGAAAGGGGGAATTTGTTTAAAAATAAATATTGCTTTATTTTTGAAATATTGAAAATTATATATCCTGTAAAGATATTTTGGAAAATAAATAATTGGGAAAATTATTTGGGACTGGTGATGTTGTGCATATCCATTGATAGTTCAATAACCGACTATCAACATTTCCCTTTGAATGGGTATTTAATGTGATTTGTTTGAATTTGAATGCCACACTTATTTTTGAATAAGCGCTCACTATTCGGGTTAACCGGGAAAGGACCATGGGGTCGTATAATCCATTCCGAATATGTGATACGTCGTTATGAATTGCATTTGAAGATCGGTGTTGAAGACCGGATATTTGCGAGAGCGATAGGATGACCTATCGATTGACTCTGGACCGAGTTGCTCCGGTATAGAGTTCTCCATATGCGATGGGGAATCTGATCAGGATTGTGATATCCGGATTGCAAGGACTTCTTTGTAAGTGCCTTCGGTTCTGTTCGAGCCCGGAACAGACTTGTATGGATAGTATGTCTGACATTACAAATTGAGATATAAAGCCGATTTCTTTCAAATATATTTCTGTTGGTGGCGGAGAATTTATTCTCTTAGCTTAACACCCTTCTCTGAGACGTACGAGCTCAGAGGTTTTGTAGTTGAAGGTTATCAGCGATATATTCCCAATTTGGTAATGTGACATGCTGAGTGTTGCTGTGAAATGATCATTATGTTGATTATTTGTGATAGGATCATTTATTTGATCGTTTATCTTGGTGATCATTTCTATGATCATTTGTTGACCCAAAGCACGGCTTTTGTATAAAGTGTGTTTTTGTGGACGAGACTTCGTCAAGCCTCACACCACGGAATGGTCAAAACAGGAAAGATGCGGCAAGGTTATGAGGGGTAGCTCCCTTTAGGGTATGTGCATTTCCTTCTGGAAAAGGGTAGTATCATGGTATGGAGCCCAGATACTTACTCATGTTGAAAACACTTTATGATTGTGTGAATTGATTACGAGCGCTCGGTTAAAGGTCCCAAAGGACCGGGGGATGACATAATCGTGTAGTAGTTACCTAGTGATAAAGGTAACCCGGCCTTGTGTTGGCAGAGAGCTGGTTAAGTTCTCGGGACGTCCTTCCAGAGGCGTTTCCATGTGGCAATGGGAAGTTCCTTGGCCTGACCATTTGTTGGAAATCCAAAGAAACAATACGATCCTTGTACGGTTTTAGTTGTATAACTTGCCATGGAATGTGGCGGTAACCTGCTATTGAACATGGTAGCTATAGTAGGCATAAGTGCGAAATGTCTATGCTGGCTAAGATTTATATCTTTACTTTTGAAATATTTTTTTCTACACTATGCACTAGTAATAATATCAAATGTTATTTTAAATGCGTATCAAGCATCTTTGACTATCATAAGGAGAAATCGCCTCCGATTCTGCTTTTGCATGTGTGTGTGTGCGGGAGGCCTTATGGTAGTCTCATTTTTAAAAAGCATTGCGAATTGACTTTAAAAATATTCCTCTATTTTGATTTTAAAGTAAATAAACTGTTTTGAGTTCTCACACCAGTCACATGACTGACTCGGAGTTTATTGTTTTCCTTCCTAAACTCTGGGTGCCCACCAATTTCCACACGGGCAGTTATGAGTTAGGTTTATCAGGATATTCTAGATATTCAGGAGTTGCTGGAGGCAAGCTGGATGGCATGGCGTATTACTAGTATATAGTATTTCTTTTCCGCTGTTTGTTGTTGTATGTTGTTGTACACTCTGATGATATGATGTAATGTAATGTAATAACTGATATAGTTCTTTGTTTAAAGATTATTCATTTATTATTATATGTTGTTCCGCTGCGAATTGTGAGATTCTGATGTTGTTCTGTTGTTATTTCTTCTGTTCGGTTCTATCTTTTTCTCTCTCCTTCTATCTTTTCTTTTTCTTAAAAACATTGATAATTCGTATTTCTGTTCATCTTGAATAAATTATGGAGATTAGTGTATGTTCAAGGAGTACGGATTTGCGGGTCATCACAGGTGGTATCAAAGCATATGGTTAAGCGACAACCATAGTTCTGTTGGGTATTACTCATTAGAGATAGAGTCAGTAGTACTCTAGAATGAGTTGAGTGTAATAATAGCTATGAGAGCGTATTTGTTAGTGAATATATAAAATTGTTTTATATTGTGATGATTGGTTTGTTGAGTGGTATATAGATTCTTGTTAATACGAGTAATTAACGTTGTTGATAGGGATCTCTAAACACTTGAATAGAACAATTCGACACGGTATTGTTTTAAATTGGGTAAATGAAATAATTTTACCTTGATTATATTTTATATATAAAGGAATAATTTTTCAGAATTATTAAAGTGTATATAAGTTGATTGTTAAGTTGTTTGAATAATCTAAATAAAAGAATAATTGTATAAGTAAAAGAATTATAAGAATTGAATTATAATTAAAGTGATTTACAATTTAGAAATAAACTTATATATATAAGAAGTGAAACTATATGAATATATTTAAGAATATGAGTTGTAAATAAAAATGAATTTAAAGTTAAATGGAAATTTACTTTAGAATTTAGAATCTGAATTGATTTACAAGTAGGAATTTAAGTTATGTAAAACCAAATAATGTTAAATGGAATATAACTTAAGTGTTGTTGAATGAAGTTGATTTTGGTATCAAACTAAATTAATAAAGTTAAGTGTTAGATATGAACTTGAGTTATATAAATGAAATTCAACTGTTGTAATTGAATTGAATGAATGGATTGAATGTAAATCAATTAAATGTAAATTAAGTTGATATGGAATAATGAATGTAAGTGTTAATTCATTTAAAATATAATGTTATTAGAAGTTGAAAGGTTGAATGGAAATCAATTTAATTAAACCAATAGAAAGTGATGGTGTTAAACCAAATTGAATGAATATAAGTAAAGGAATTTGGTTGTAATTAATATACATTGGTTGATATATGATTGTTAGTTGATTGTATATAATTCATTAAGTGTTAATGAAAGTGAATTAGCGAAATTGAAAGCTATGTAATTGAATTTCAATTGGAAGTTAAGTGAATCTTAAATAGAATTGAATTTGATTTGGAAGTGAACCAACTTGAATATGAATTAGTGAATATAAACTAATTGAAAATGAATATTAGTAAAAACATCCACTATTAATGAATCAAATGTGATTAAATTGAAAACCTATTTCATTGAATATTAATGAGAATATGAATGAATATTGAATTAGTTATGGATGATAGTTGGTTGATGTTTGCATTTGTTGTTTTGTTGCATTTGCTATGTTGGCATATATAGTTATTATGTTGCTATATGTTGTATATCGATACTATTGTCTATATGCATGTTTCTCATGTTGTTTGTTGATTGTTTAGTAGGTGCGGATCGTGTTTGCTTCGCATTTGGAGCTCGCTTTCGCGCTATATTAGCCGTATATGCTCGCTAATAAAATATAAGGTACATATCTCGGATTAAATATCGTACTTTTACACTTTTTTCCCTACGGGATGCCTCATTACTTGATGAGATGTATATTTGTGATATATATACTGTCATTTTTTTTCGGATCGAGCCGCGCAAATGAGACTATGGCGAATTTTTCCGAAAATTTAAGGCGTTAGAAAAATTTTAAGAAAAATTGGAAAATTTTGAAAACTATAATTTTGATTTGGAATTGAGAGTTAAACAATAGTAGTTGTTTTTGGAAAGATAACTAAGTATGATTTAAAAACTTAGTAAGTATTGTAAGAAGTTTAACTATGAATTTTGGAAAATTAATAGATTCTGTAACTTTTCTTACTTGGTAATTTCGAGGACGAAATTCTTTTAAGGAGGAAGTATGTAACGACCCAGGATTTTTATTAATTTAAATTTGAATATTTAATTAATTTTAAATATTAATAAGTGAAATTTATAAGTCGAATAAATTATTTTTCGAATATTGGATTTAATTGAATAATTAAATCGATAATTTAATATGTTAAATTACAGAAATAATTGAAAATTGGATTAAATATGATTGAAAATGATTTGTAAAAATTTATTTTATCATATTGAAGTTAGAATGATATTTTAGAACTTTTGAAATTGAAATAGAAGTTAATTTGTGGAAATTGAATATTTTAATATTTAATCGACTAGTGAAATTTGCCAATTTTTGAACAGTCTCAGAATTGAACGAAACTAGTTTCATTGGATCCGTAACAGTTAGTTATTACCGGATTTCAATTTTCGTAGCAATCGGAGTTGTCATTTGATCGTGGCAGTTCGAAACGCATCGAATTTGTTTTAATATTAATTTGGCGAGTTAAAATAGCCATTTTTCAAAATGTCTCGGATTTCGACGAAACCAGTTTCATCGGATCCGTAATGTGATATTATTGTAAGGTTTCAAACTTCAAGTCAATTGGATTTACCGTTTGTCCGGTACAAATTAAAACGCCTAGATAATCGTTTAAATCGGTTTAATTTAAATTGAACGTTTATTGCCATATCTCGTACATATGATCGAATTAGCTTCCGAAACATGTTCCATTGTGTCCGGAACGCGGGATAAACCGCAGGAACGTCGGTCACTGCACGAAATCGGAGTTTGGAAAATCGAAATGAATAGTGTTCGTTCGGTTCCCTATAAATAGACCACAAATTCACAAAAATTATTAAAACCCTAATTTCATTATGCAGCCGCCACCTTAGCCACCAATGGCCGAAAACATCCCAACTTCTCCTCCTCTTTTCTCCTCATCCATTAATAATTACAAGAATCTTCCAACTAGAAGATTGTAGAGCATAGAGAGATCTTGGATTTCAACGGTTATGATCGAGAATCGTTGAGCGAATCATCGGCAATTTGGCCTTGAAGGTCGCGCGTTCAAGCTCGTCGTTCTCAAGCTAGGGATGACCGAACTTGTTGAGGTTGTAGCCGTGGGTAGGGGAGGCGAAGAGCTTTGCTGTGGTGCCGATATGATGGAGTTTCATCGTCGTTGGTGGCTCGCGTGAACTAGGTTTAATTCGCGTGTTTGGGTTTCACGATCTGTAGATGGAGAACGAGTGGGAAGGAGATGGTGCACACAGTCATGATGGAAGGGGGGTTTGGATCCTACAGCCCACGTTAATTTAGGGTAAATTAATTTAGAAATGTTGTAAATATAATGAGTTTAAATCGTGTAAACTTCATAAATGCATAACTTTTTCATACGAGGTCGAATACGCGCGAAACCAATTGCGTTGCAATCGTTTGGACGAGCACTACGCGATGGAGTTGGATTGGAGTCGTTTGGAGTTAGTGAGAATTTTGGGTAAAATTAAACGCGCGTTTAATTTTATTCGAAATAAATCGCTAAAACGAATTGAAATCATGGTGAGAACTTCTCACTCAATCGAATCGGTTTCGATTTTATTTTAAATAGTTAGATTTAAAATATTTGAATGCGTGTTTGAATGATGATTGTTATCTATTGATTGTTAAAATAGACATTATGCACCGTTAGTAAGCGGATGTTATTTATTAAAAACATATACCGCGAATATTTCATAAACAGTGAAATTGGTATTATATATAATAGCAATATATATATATATTGGCATATGTATATATTGCAGTTGTTGATTCCCCGCATTTTTTAGCGGATGAGACCCTATTGCGCCGTTATTAAGCAGATAATATTATAAATCCCATATACCGCGATAATACCGTACTGGAGCGGAATTGGTATTGTGCTAATGTTTGTGGATGCAGGAAACAGGTTGGAGGGATCCAACTGGATTCCTCAACAGTTTTTATTTGATTTCAGATATTTTGATATTTGATGAATTATCATATACGATATATGATGTCGTTGTAGTCGTGATTGACTATTTGGTATGTAGCATCATTGGGCCAAATTTGGAATTTTAAAATGATTTTTAAACTGATTTTTGAAAGTATACGTTTATAAATATTTTTGGAATTGATCCATTATAAATAAACGTTATAATTTTAAAGTTATAAAAATTATGATTTTGAGAAATATGGATTAATGGTTTTATAAAATAGTTTAAAAAAAATTGGGATTTTGAATTTATTATAAAAAGTTGAAAATATAGGATTTATAAAATTTGATTATTTTATAAATCAAAATGCTGAAATTATAAAGGAGTTAAGACGTTTTAAAGAATAATATAAATTGATTTATATAAAAGAATTATAAGATGGGTATTTGTAAATTAAAACGTTGGAATTATAAAACGAAGTTTTAATAAGAGTTAGAATGAATTGTGAATGAATTTCACAAATGAATGAAATTTATTGAATTATAAATGGTAAAGTTATAAATGGAATTTTATAAACAGGTAGGTTTATAAAATTTGTAAAGTTATTTGAAGAATAAATTTTGGGTAAATAATTGGATCTTATAAGTTATAAGATTTATAATTATGAAGTTCAAAGGAACGTTTTTGCAAACAAATAAATTATAAGTGTTTAACTTATAATATGAACCTTTGGTTTATAATTGAGTTATAAATTGAATAGGTTAATAAAGGATGTATAAAAGGAAGTTGTTATAAAATAAATAGAAATAGTATTTATAAACGTTGTTTTATAAATTCGCAACGACTTATTTTGATAAGTTAATTGTTATAACTTGTTTATGGAGTTATATTCACATTTTAGATAGTGAATAATCCTCTAAAATAAAAAGTATAGAAATGATGAAATTTGTTAACGTAGTATATTCACGTTTTTGAATAGTGAATAATATGTTAAAGAAATTGTTTTGAATGTGATGTTTTAAATGGAATTAAAACGATCTAATGATGTTTTTAAATGTGTTGAGATTCGAAACCATAGCTTTCAACATTCATTGTTGAAATAGACGTTTTTGAGAAATAGAAGGAAATGGTGGACTATAACACTATTGTTATAGTAAATGATTTCCGAAAGGAAGTGTTTTTGTATAGTATTGGGATTTATATATCTATTTTAATTTCGAATCCCTATACTAGTGATTTTGGGTTGTCGTAACGATGTTTTACGCAACATTCGTTTTGGCCCAAATAAATATGTTTAAGAGAATGATTTCCTTAAAGAATGAAATGTATACTTAATCTCGATTTAAGTATATTGAATATTTTCCAAGTGCTGAAAATAAATAGAATTGTGAATTACTTATTAATAAATAAGTATGGAAATGTTTTCCAATGTGAAGTGAATATTTAGAGGATTTATCTTTTTGAAGATAAATTGAAATGAATAATTGAAAACGTGTATTCATAGATATTTTGGGAATTATGAATTCACTATGGAATTTATAAAGAAAGGGGGAATTTGTTTAAAAATAAATATTGCTTTATTTTTGAAGTATTGAAAATTATATATCTTACAAAGATATTTTGGAAAATAAATAATTGGGAAAATTATTTGGGACTGGTGATGTTGTGCATATCCATTGATAGTTCAATAACCGACTATCAACATTTCCCTTTGAATGGGTATTTAATGTGATTTGTTTGAATTTGAATGCCACACTTATTTTTGAATAAGCGCTCACTATTCGGGTTAACCGGGAAAGGACCATGGGGTCGTATAACCCATTCTGAATATGTGATACGTCGTTATGAATTGCATTTGAAGATCGGTGTTGAAGACCGGATATTTGCGAGAGCGATAGGATGACCTATCGATTGACTCTGCATCGAGTTGCTCCGGTATAGAGTATTCCATATGTGATGGGGAATCCATCAGGATTGTGATATCCGGATTGCAAGGACTTCTTTGTAAGTGCCTTCGGTTCTGTTCGAGCCCGGAACAGACTTGTATGGATAGTATGTCTGACATTAAAAATTGAGATATAAAGCCGATTTCTTTCAAATATATTTCTGTTGGTGGCGGAGAATTTATTCTCTTAGCTTAACACCCTTCTCTGAGACGTACGAGCTCAGAGGTTATGTAGTTGAAGGTTATCAGCGATATATTCCCAATTTGGTAATGTGACATGTTGAGTGTTGCTGTGAAATGATCATTGTGTTGATTATTTGTGATAGGATCATTTATTTGATCGTTTATCTTGGTGATCATTTCTATGATCATTTGTTGACCCAAAGCACGGCTTTTGTATAAAGTGTGTTTTTGTGGACGAGACTTCGTCGAGCCTCACACCCCGGAATGGTCAAAACAGGAAAGATGCGGCAAGGTTATGAGGGGTAGCTCCCTTTAGGGTATGTGCATTTCCTTTTGGAAAAGGGTAGTATCATGGTATGGAGCCCAGATACTAACTCATGTTGAAAACACTTTATGATTGTGTGAATTGATTACGAGCGCTCGGTTAAAGGTCCCAAAGGACCGGGGGATGACATACTCGTGTAGTAGTTACCTAGTGATAAAGGTAACCCGGCCTTGTGTTGGCAGAGAGCTGATTAAGTTCTCGGGACGTCCTTCCAGAGGCATTTCCATGTGGCAATGGAAAGTTCCTTGGCCTGACCATTTGTTGGAAATCCAAAGAAACAATACGATCCTTGTACGGTTTTAGTTGTATAACCTGCCATGGAATGTGGCGGTAACCTGCTATTGAACATGGTAGCTATAGTAGGCATAAGCGCGGAATGTCTATGCTGGCTAAGATTTATATCTTTACTTTCGAAATATTTTTTTTCTACACTATGCACTAGTAATAATATCAAATGTTATTTTAAATACGTATCAAGCATCTTTGACTATCATAAGGAGAAATCTCCTCCGATTCTGCGTTTGCATGTGTGTGTGTGCGAGAGGCCTTATGGTAGTCTCATTTTTAAAAAACATTGCGAATTGACTTTAAAAATATTCCTCTATTTTGATTTTAAAGTAAATAAACTGTTTTGAGTTCTCACACCAGTCACATGACTGACTCGGAGTTTATTGTTTTCCTTCCTAAACTCTGGGTGCCCACCAATTTCCACACGGGCAGTTAAGAGTTAGATTTATCAGGATATTCTGGATATTCAGGAGTTCCTGGAGGCAAGCTGGATGGCATGGCGTATTACTAGTATATAGTATTTCTATTCCGCTGTTTGTTGTTGTATGTTGTTGTACACTCTGATGATATGATGTAATGTAATGTAATAACTGATATATTTCTTTTTTTAAAGATTATTCATTTATTATTATATGTTGTTCCGCTGCGAATTGTGAGATTCTGAAGTTGTTCTGTTGTTATTTCTTCTGTTCGGTTCTATCTTTTTCTCTCTCCTTCTATCTTTTCTTTTTCTTAAAAACATTGATAATTCGTATTTCTGTTCATCTTGAATAAATCTATGGAGATTAGTGTATGTTCAAGGAGTACGGATTTGCGGGTCATCACAGTGTACTTGCTATTCACGTACAAAGTTAATCATTCTCATCTCTCATGCAATTCTAGAAAGAAAGAAAATTTAGTACATCAAGTTATTCGTTTATACCCTCTTTCTTTCTTACCTTAGCCCTCCACCACATTCATAACTGCGTATTTCTTTTTGCCATTCAAATAAAAGATTCATTTCCCACTTCTCATTTTTATTTGCCTAGTCTCTGTATTATTTTACTTTGTCTATCTCTTGACATTTATTTCTTTATTTATTTGTCTAGACCTTATTTTATCTATTAAATATTTCTTATGTGTATCTTTTATTTAATAGCTTGAATTTTTTTTTTATATACATACGTTACTTGGTTTTAAATTACGCATGCACTAAATTATTTATTTCTTACCTTTTTATTTACCTATCTTTTTAATTACCATACTTTAGTTATGTATTACTCTTCCTAATCACTCCAAAATCTTCTCCTTATCTCATCCCTTTTTCATTTGCATATAAGATTAAATGTACATATGTTTCTTTTACCTTAACTCATGACCTTTTGTTAACGCCAAAATTTAGACGCTAACACCCCAGTGTATGAGTTATAGTTGTGAAAGCACCACCCGATAGTTCGGGAATAGATTATAAGCAGGTAACAGCAGAAAAGCAGCAAACAACAACGATTTTATAGTGGTTCGGCTTAAGGGTATAGCCTACGTCCACTTTAAGTACTTTTATTAATAATCTCGTTACAATCTGATACAATTCTTCTCAAGTACAATATGTTTCAAGTTACAAGAGATTTGGAACAAGTAGCTCAAGCTTCAATGTCGATTAAAGTCCTTGAATTCATGTTGAAGATGTGTAGTTTCTTCGTGAAGTTCTTTGAGGTATTCCTTTAATCTTCAAAAGCTCTAAGTGTTGATGGAGTTCTCAATGCAGCAAGGTAACGGTGTATGAAGAGAATGTGCCAAAAAGTCCCTTGATTGTTGGAGTTGGGGTTCTATTTATAGGCAATTTTGGATCAGGGTCGTAGGTCGCGCCCGACCTAAGTAGGTCATAGGTCGCACTCGACCTAAAGAGCTTTGCCCCATCTTCCACTAGAGTTCGCGTGCTGAATATCACAAGTTCTAGGTCGTGAACGACCTATCTTCTAGCGGCGTGGCATAAGCGGCTTCCTCATCTACGTATTTAGGTCATGAGCGACCTATCATAGGTCGTAGGTCGTCTTCGACCTATGGAGCTCCGGCTTTCTTTCTTCATGAGTAAGCGCACCCTTTTTCCAACAAGTTGTAGGTCGCGCACGATCTAACACTCAGTGGCATAGTAGAGGCGGCCTCTTTGCTTTCGTGTTTAGGTCGTTAACGACCTAACTTAGGTCGCGAGTGCTTTCCTGCAGCCACAACTGATCCCTTAGGTCGCGACCTTCCTTAGGTCGCGGAGCTTTATAAGTCGGTGGACAGTTAGGTCGTATAAAGTCTCCAGGAGTTAAGTCGCTACTCCCTTTAGGTCGTGAGCGACCTATCTTAGGTCGTTAGGTTGTGAAGTCCTTACACCGCTAGGTCGCGGCCTTCTTTAGGTCGCTGGGAACCGTTAGGTCGCTTGCTTCCTTGAACCAGTTAAGTCGCTTGCCTGTTGACTCGTTAGGTCGCTCAATATCCCCAGGAGTTAAGTTGTTGCTCCCCATAGGTCGTAGGTCGCAACGATGCTTAAGTTCTTAGGTCGCATAGCTGCTTTGTGGGGTTAGGTCGCTAACACAATTATGCCACTAGGTCGTTGAGGCTACTAAGTCGTCAGGTATTTTTAGGTCGTTGAGTTGCTGAGTTGTAGGTCGCGAAGCACAATAGGTTGCAGTCTCCTTTAGGTCGCAAAGCTTTATAGGTCGTTCCTGTAGTTAGGTCGCTCCACTTCTTTCGGTCTTAGGTCGCTAATGAAGAGCGGTTAACATTTGCCCCTTGAAGTATGGGCCTATGACATAGGTCGCGTGCTTCGATTTGATTTTGCTAGGTCGTGAGCGACCTAACACTTGTATCAACATGCGTGCCTATTTGCCTTCCCATTTTTACCTCATATAAATATCTTAGGTCGCTTTAATTCTTCTTCACCTTATTGCTCTGAACTCCTTATTCGGCCATTATCAAATTCTCAAGCTCTCGAAGGCAGATTCAACCCATCCAGCTGTTAATTCATCTTTACCAACATACTACGTAAGTGAATTCAATCTCTAACCCATGATAATCGCCATCCAATCGTGAATCCACGTTTTCCGCCTCGAGTCCAATTCATGTGTTGTGCCCTATTTTGGATGATTATTTCAATTGATCTTTGATCGCCGTTCGGTATATCCTCATTGAGATTCAGGAGGGCACGGCAACTTTAATGGATCGGTGGTATTTGGATTCGATTCCTAGGTGATTCTGTGGCATGTAAGAGTGATGAATTCTTACAAAGGGGATGAGGGTCTTGCTTGTGAGTGATACTGGATTAATATGTTAGTGGAGCAGAAGGTGATTGGTGGAGGGAAGCGAGGTTTTTAGCTTGAACAAGAGTTTGCTCGGGATCCAATTAGAATCGCCCTATGAACCCGCGCGACCTATAGAACCCTGCGACCTAGGATTCTCGCGACTTAGAATTTAGGCGAAAGCACGTTGCTTTGAACCGTTGGGTTAGCTAAGTTGCAGCCGACCTAAGTCTTGACAAATTTGCACATGAATTTCAGGCAAGACGACTTAACAAATTAACGACCTAATCCTTCTTCGACATAGGCTTTAGGTCGCGGCCGAGTTAAGACTTGACCAATTCCACTACTTTGACATAAAGCCCTGAACTCTTTGATTTGCTCTGTGCGACTTAACGAAGCCCCGACCTAAGCTAGGTCGCTGGACGACCTAGGACTTGTAAAATTCTGTGGAGACTTGGTTAAGTTGAGCTGGATTGTTTAATCTCGAATTCTGTTGCGCTTTGTTGTAGATTATCTCTAATGCTAATAACCTGTTAAACATAATATTTGCAGAAAACTGGGACGAATATACTGCCATTGACAGCCCACATCAAATGACAGATTAGTCGATAAAGAGTAATTAACTTAAATGAACTGTGTGAATGAAATGTTGTGAACCAATGAACTCAAGTGAAGTGCTAAAGCAAAACTTAAAATATCCAGTTAAAGCTGATTCGTTTGCATTAACACTATACTTGAGCTTTGTATTAACAAGTCTTGAAACCTCATAGTCGACTAACTGTCAACCAACTTAATTTCAGTTATGTTTAACTTTCTCTTGTTTTTATTTTTTAGTTCTGCACAACACTTCACGCCTTTTAGGAAATGTGCACCTTTTTCATCTGAATCATCCAGTTGCTTATGTAGAATGACGTCTCAACAAGAACAAGAAGAGATGACAGAATACGCCGAAGGGACTTTCCCGATTGCTATTCCACTAGAAAACCCTCCAGAGAGAACTCCTACCCTTCTGAAACAGCGGACGCTTAGTCAATTATGCGTTCAATTTGGCATTGCTGAGGCAGAAGTTTTACTTCCTGGGCCAAACGATTTCGCTGATAGACCGCCTTATGGTTTTATTGCCATAAATCGCCAAATGTGCTTAAATGGAGCAATTCCTCCTTTTAATGAATTTTTCCGACAAACCTTTCTCCGATTGACGATCTCTCCTTTCCAGTTGCATCCCAATGGCTATGCCATTTTGATGGGATTGTGCGTTTTGTTCAGGAGGACTCTTGACCGTCTTCCGAGTTTTGAGGAGATTTTCTATTTGTGCACTTTTGCAAAGAACAAGGACCACCCTTCAATTGTTCTTGTAAGAGGTGCGAGGAACCGCAAACTTATTTTAGATTTGCCGGAGAGCGCACATGGCTTCCTGAATCAATACTTCTACATTCGTTGTCCCGCAGAATTTTACGCAAGCTGGAGAGTAGGAAGTGAGATCTTTTTCCTTTCTTCAATTTTACTCTAAATTCTTTGTTGTTCGTATTGCCAAGTGCTGATTCCATTTCTTATCTTTATAGCACTTCCTCCCCCTTCCAGGGATTCCAGCCATAAGCCTGTTTTTGAGAAGCTAAACGCTGTGGCTGCTGAAGAAAGAAGTGCAAAATTTCTATTGACGGATGAGCTTCTTCATCGATTTGAGCTTTTACACCCTTCTCGTTCCACCCAAATTCATGAGGCCCCAACGGAAGTTCCTGACTCTCCGACGAAAACCCCTGATGCTCCGGTCTCTACTAAAGAGCACATACAAGGAGAAACTCCTGTGAAAACTTCACTAATAAAGTGCTCTGTTCCAAGAGATGACACGGGGCCATTCGAAAAACTCGCGCTTGCCCCCATAATTGAAGAAGAAGAGGAGCCCCTTTCTCAAACCAGGAAGAGTGCCGATAAAGGAGTTGATGGAGGGAATCAGGTCGGGCATGATGGTGATGACGTCTTTGGGGATTTAAGTGACATAATTATCACTTCCCAAGAGCTCTTTAAAGATGACCCTGCCTGTGGCAAGGCTGTACCCCCGACAATTGAAGCGACATCTGCCCTCCAACAGACTCCAACTCCTTTATCCCAAGAACTGTCTCCGACAGTGAGACCTATTGCTTCCCCCCAACTAAGGAGTGGTTCGTTAGTCCAATGCGATTAGTTTGCACTTCACACACAACTAAGGATTTTTCAGCACATTTATGCACTTATCTTCTTACACTTTAAAGATTTCTAAAGCTTATCTTTTCTTGTTTCAGAACCTTCAATGAAACGTGGCGGATCATATTATCAGGATTTTCAACGCTACGGGGGGCGTGGCCAATATAATTATGGGCGCTACTTCGCCTCCTATAGGGAGTCTGACGAAGAGAGGGCTGCTCGAAAGGCTCGTGAAAGGAGGGGCGAAGAAGAGCGTTATGACAGAAGGGATAGGGATGAGCACCACGATTCTTTGCAGAGAGGTGACGATCCTCACAAAAGGAAGTCTCACGATGACCGAGGAAAAGGTCATGTAGTCGAAGATTCGGGCAAACGAGCCCGCTATGGTGAGAAACGTACTTCCATTACTCCTAAGAAAGCTACTGCCCCTACCCCTGCCTCTCTTGACATTCCTTCCGACTCTCCTGCTCTCGGGAAGACGGACATTCAAACAATCATTAGCAGGCCTAAATTTCAAGTTGGGCCGGGCCCAGCCACTTTACAAAGTCGTTTTCCACAGTGGTGCTTAAAGGGTGTGAGGTTCGACCTTGACCTAGTTCCTATCGACAAGCCCGCCATGCTGCGAAATCTCGACACCGTTAAACTTGACATTGAGAGGATGTCGAATTGGCAGAAACTTGTTGATGAGCTCCAAAGAGTTAATCGCGCCAACATAGAGGCCATGCTTACCATGGAAAATGATAAGGCTGAATGGCAGAAAGTCCTTGAGCAACATGACATTGAAATGAGGAGCATTGCTTCTTATAATGAGGAACTCGAAGCAAAAGTTGAGAAATTGAAACACGAGCTTGCTACTTCCTCTGCTTCATATTCTCAAAAAGAAGAGGTGCTCCTGAAACAAGTAAGGGATGCTCACGCCGGCCAAAGGGACGCCGAAGACAGGCTTGAGGCGCAAAAAAGAATTAATGAGGGCTATATTGCTGATGTTGCTGAGCTTCAGAAGAAAAATAACTCCCTAGAAGCGGAAATTCAAATGCTTAAACTTCAGCGTGACGAGGCCGTCGCTGGTAGGATTACAGCCGAAGAAGCCCACGAGGCAACAAAGAACAGCATCGGCTCAACTTTGTTTGATTTCTATTTGCATAGCGTCTTGGGACGCGGGAGTCTTGCTTTTCTTGGTCCCAAATATGAGATTACTTTAGCTGAAGTGTGGGAAGCCGCACTTGAAATGCTCGGTGCTGAGGGTGCTGGTTATGACGAATCAGACCTTGAAAAGCATTATTTGGATGATGACGCTCGCGCTGCTCTCGCCAAAGGAAAGGAGCAACTTGCCCAACTAAGAACCGAAGTGACAGAAGGGGGTCAGGTTGGAGAAACTACTTCAACTGCTCCAGTCCAGCCTCCTTCTTCGTCTGAGGTCAACATCATTGGTTCCAGCTCCCATTTTGCATCTCCTACCAAGGTTACCACCGAGATTACAAACATACAGGGTGGAGATGAAGGTGATGAGAGCGCTGACGCGCAGGCTTATGAAGTCGATGTCAGGAAATCAACTTCCCCAGGTAACTCTACTGTTAATCTTGCTACTATGAACCTCACCCAAGTAGACTGCTCACTTGTTTCTTATGGGTTCAATGGGCTTCTTGACTACTTCCTGGGCCTTGACGAACCTTTACCTCCTCTTTTTACTGACTTTAACCTCTTTCCTTCTGTAGAGAAAGTACCTCCTCAGGTTATCCCTCCTCCATCTCTTCAGGCGACTCCCCCTTCTGCTTCACAGCCTGGATCACAAGAAGAGCAAATAGAAGCTCTTCATGGCCTGGATGATCCTACCGCTTCACAAGAGCAGAAAGGCGAAGGACTCGAGGGAGGCGAGACTTCTCCGGAGCGGACTCCTTCCGACGACATAATTTTGTCTGCTCTTGCTACTCCAGGGAGTGAGTCCTCCTCGAAGAGGAGAAAGAAGCGTGGGACGTCGAAGAGGAGGGGAAAGAAAATTACTGCAGCCGAGGAGAAGCCAGAAGTTGGACCAGTTGCTCCTCAGCCTTCCCCTTCCCTTATGCCTTCTGACCGACCAGAAAAGTTAATCATCCGTCCGGGCAAAGGGTCCAAAGGCAGTAAGAAGAAATGAGGACTTCTGTTTTTAACTTTTTGTCTTTTGCGTGTGCTTGCATGTACTGGTCGAGAACTGTGCGGGTACCGGCCCCCGCTTTTTCCTCTTTATTTTGAAACCTGTATCTGCAATGCAATTTGAATAAAACAATCTTTTATTTGTACAAATTCCTGTTTGGACTTGAGAATGCGTTTATTATTCATTTTTGCATAAGTTTATTTTCATGATATTGCAGCGAGCTTATGGTATGTTACTTGAGTGTTACCCTTTGTTGATTTGGCTATACCATATTGTATGCAATCATACCATATTGCCCCCATTCCATAGGCTTGCTGCAATATTTTATACTTCGAGGGGACTTGTACTCTTATTTTTCTAAAGAATATTCCACTCTTGAAGAAGTATTTTGGTAGAGTTCAACTCCCTTCATATAAGTTTTTATGCTTTGTCCTTTGAAGAAAACACCTCCTTTTTTATTTTACATTGTGCATTTTTTACCAAGTGAATTCTTCTATGTGGTAGAGCGGACCTCCGGAGGGTGCTTTAACCTTCCTCTCTTTTTTTTTAATAGAGGATTTTTCTAGAATAGGTAAGTTACTCTTTCTTTGGAGGTTAAAGTACACTCCTGATGAGGATTTTTTTTTTTTTTTTTTTTTTTTAGAAAGTTGTACCTCTGAGGAGGGATTTTTTTTTCACGTTTCGACACTTGGAAGTTTTATTTCGATCTCGGTGAAACGTGTACCTCCAAAGAGTTGTGCCTTTGAGGAAAGCCTTTTCACGTTTCAACACTTGGAAGTTTTATTTCAATCTCGGTGAAACGTGGGCTTCCGAAGAGGTCTTTCTTCTTGCTTGCATTTCAACTCTGGTGAAGTGAAATTCCGAAAAGCGGCTGCTACACTTCAAATCCTGGTGAAATGTGCCCCCGAAGAGGTCTTTATTTTGTTTGCATTTCAACTCTGGTGAAGTGTAATTCCGAAGAGCGGCTGCTACACTTCAACTCCTGGTGAAATGTGCCTCTGAAGAGGTCTTTATTTTGTTTGCATTTCAACTCTGGTGAAGTGTAA
The DNA here is from genome assembly GCA_030765085.1 of Allium cepa. NCBI lineage: Eukaryota > Viridiplantae > Streptophyta > Magnoliopsida > Asparagales > Amaryllidaceae > Allium > Allium cepa. The sequence continues at coordinate 904,016,030 of CM060938.1, read as the reverse complement.
TTCCGAAGAGCGGCTGCTACACTTCAACTCCTGGTGAAATGTGCCTCTGAAGAGGTCTTTATTCTGTTTGCATTTCAACTCTGGTGAAGTGTAATTCCGAAGAGCGGCTGCTACACTTCAACTCCTGGTGAAATGTGCCCCAGAGAGGGTTTACATTGCCTGGAAGTTACTCTCTCATGGTTGGAGGGTCATGACTTCTCCAATCTTTTTTGTTGAGTAGAGAACTTTCTTTTTTGTGGCATATGTCCCATTAGAGGTCTTTGTCCTCCGAAGAGTTGTGCCTCCGAAGAGGAGCTTTTTGCCTCCGAAGAGGGCTTTGGTCTCTTGAGGAGAAGCATTCGGTCTCCGTAGAGAAGCTTTCTGCCTCCGAAGAGGGCTTTGGTCTCTGAGGAGAAGCATTCGGTCTCCGTAGAGAAGCTTTCTGCCTCCGAAGAGGGCTTTGGTCTCTGAGGAGAAGCATTCGGTCCCCGTAGAGAAGCTTTCTGCCTCCGAAGAGGGCTTTGGTCTCTGAGGAGAAGCATTCGGTCTCCGTAGAGAAGCTTTCTGCCTCCGAAGAGGGCTTTGGTCTCTGAGGAGAAGCATTCGGTCTCCGTAGAGAAGCTTTCTGCCTCCGAAGAGGGCTTTGGTCTCTGAGGAGAAGCATTCGGTCCCCGTAGAGAAGCTTTCTGCCTCCCAAGAGGGCTTTGGTCTCTGAGGAGAAGCATTCGGTCCCCGTAGAGAAGCTTTCTGCCTCCGAAGAGGGCTTTGTTCTCTGAGGAGAAGCATTCGGTCTCCGTAGAGAAGCTTTCTGCCTCCGAAGAGGGCTTTGGTCTCTGAGGAGAAGCATTCGGTCTCCGTAGAGAAGCTTTCTGCCTCCGAAGAGGGCTTTGGTCTCTGAGGAGAAGCATTCGGTCCCCGTAGAGAAGCTTTCTGCCTCCGAAGAGGGCTTTGGTCTCTGAGGAGAAGCATTCGGTCCCCGTAGAGAAGCTTTCTGCCTCCGAAGAGGGCTTTGGTCTCTGAGGAGAAGCATTCGGTCTCCGTAGAGAAGCTTTCTGCCTCCGAAGAGGGCTTTGGTCTCTGAGGAGAAGCATTCGGTCCCCGTAGAGAAGCTTTCTGCCTCCGAAGAGGGCTTTGGTCTCTGAGGAGAAGCATTCGGTCTCCGTAGAGAAGCTTTCTGCCTCCGAAGAGGGCTTTGGTCTCTGAGGAGAAGCATCCGGTCTTCGTAGAGAAGCTTTCTGCCTACGAAGAGGGCTTTGGTCTCTGAGGAGAAGCATCCGGTCTCCGTAGAGAAGCTTTCTGCCTTCGAAGAGGGCTTTTCACATTTCATCTCGCGGGAGTCTGTCGACCGATTGTGGTGAAATGCGTGCCCCTGAGTAGAGTCATTGTTAGGAAGCTTGGGGTTTCCGTTTCTTCGTTGGACGGATCCTCGGGAGTATGTCGACCGATAATTCCGCAACTTTGTAACAAGAAAGACGCCCCTCTTTTCGGTGAAGCCCGCTTAAGGACTTTATCCTCCGAAGAGTTATGCCTTCGAAGGGGACTTGTGCTTCTGAAATGGTTTGTTGCTGGTTGACGCTTGCTCCAGCATGTCTCTCTGCCATTGATTCATGTTGATGATCCTCATTGCTTCGCAAGTGTCATCACTTTTAGCTGCCAAGCCTTTCCCTTACCCAAAGGAGTATATCTTATAGTTAAGCAAATTGGTGGTGGCAGATATAGGTTCTTGAACTTGCTGTTTGTTTGTTCAAACATTTGCAGTTAGCTATGTATGATCTGCTTCTATCCACATTGCTTACTTTCGTTTGAAGTTCTCCTTTTGTAGGATTTGAATATGGGAATTTTGAATGGCTCAGTGCTTGACTACTGGACGATGTCGCGGATCGCTTGGTCTCGTGACCGGTAAGCTTTGTTTTTATGGCCTGCATCATTAAAGCGACTTTTTAGTAACACAATTAACGTATTTCGTATGCCGAAATAAAACAAAGTAGTTCATAATAGCAGGGAACACAAGAATTATAGTGGTTTAGCCGAAACTGGGCTTATATCCACCTTATAGCTTTTGTTATTCGCCTGGCTTGCAATTGCCTTTAACAGAAGAATCGTATATTTGTAAATTCTTTGCAATATTTCGGCAAAGTTTTCACGTAAAATACGGATGCAAATGGTTGCTATTCTAAGTTCTTGTAATTGGCTTTCTTCTAACAGTTGTGAATTCGATTGATTATATTAGCAATCCCCTGGTGCCATCTTTAAGCGTGCACCATCTTCTTCTGCTGGCGGGTAGTTTTAACTGAAGAAATATACTCTAGCCAAATCCTATTTGTTTGCTTAGAGTGCTTCGTATTCAGGATTCGACCCTGGAATTTTGTTGTTTAAGACTTGCTTTTGAATGCTACCAAGGGTCGTTTGATATTGCCATGAGTCAGCTTAACATTGACCGCCTGCATATTTAGATCGATATTCTTAGTGATATTCTCAGAGTATTTCACATATCGAAATAAAATAAGCAACTTGTAATAATAGAGAAAGCAAGACTTATAGTTTCTATTATTTATTTGCACTGTTTTTACAACAGGTTTTGATACAAGAATTATTAGATCAGCATTCTTTTATAAATTCGAAGCAAAGTGCTCAAGTAAAGTATGGAAGCAATTGCTGCCCCAGGCTTTAGGGATTGAATCTTTGGCACGAGAAGATTGGATGGCAACATCCTTCAGAATCGGAACTTCCTTTCACTTTGAAGATCTCCTTGAAGCGCGAGCATGTCTTCCCGCCTCATCCAATTCTTTCCTACCTGGTGAGGGCTTGCCGTGATGATACTGATAATAGGACCCTCGTCTCCCTGTGCTACAGTTCTTTTATTTAAGCTGCACTGTTGAGTGGGAACTAGCTGCACTTTAGGGGATGAGGAGAAGTCATTTCCATCTTTCTTCACATATCGTTGCAGTTCATTCTGTTTGAGCAACTTTTCAATTTCTTTCCTCAAATGGCGACATTGGTTAGTGTCATGGCCAGGCTGATTGTGAAATTGGCAGAATTTTCCATTGTCTGTCACGCTTCTCCTCATCAGAGTTGGTTTGGGGTACATAACAACGTCTTTTGTTGCCAAGAAGATATTTTCCGGAGTGTCGGTCAAGGGAGTGAAGTCAGAGGGTTTGAGACGCCGAGCTTTTTTCAAGAGTTTCTGCTTTCTCCTTCCTCCATTCTCCTCTCTCTGTTCAATCATCTCCGGTATGTACTCTTCATCATTATCAGGACTCAATGGGTAGTTGTCAACTATTCTTTCAAAGGTTTGCCTTGATAAACGTTCGTGAATAGTTTGTCGCGGCCATGAGTTCTCCGTTTGGGGGATTGTTCCAATAGTAATGCCAGTTGCTCGTTGAGGAGTATTCCATTCTTCTGAAACATGGGCCTCTTTGGCAATGGTTTTTATATCACTTTCTAGTTGACGGACCTCCTCTTGCAATGCATTTATCTTGTCAAGGATCCTGTTGTTCTGAACCTCCATGTGTTGATATAGTCCATATACCACGGCGTTTAATTCAGCCCTTGTGACTCCAATATTTGAAGCTGTTTCGCTTAGCGTGGGAAGAGCAATGGCGTTGCTGCAAGTACCTTCAAACCTCGAAAACTTTCGTTTCCTTTCAAGAGCCATGATTTTTGTTAGTCTCTTGGCTTGGGGAGAAATCCTTTTTACAGGCTTTTGTTGAACAATGGTTGAAGTTTTCCCTGAGTTCAACTCTCAATGAAAGCACCAAAAATGTTAACGCCAAAATTTAGACGCTAACACCCCAGTGTATGAGTTATAGTTGTGAAAGCACCACCCGATAGTTCGGGAACAGATTATAAGCAGGAAACAGCAGAAAAGCAGCAAACAACAACGATTTTATAGTGGTTCGTCTTAAGGGTATAGCCTACGTCCACTTTAAGTACTTCTATTAATAATCTCGTTACAATCTGATACAATTCTTCTCAAGTACAATATGTTTCAAGTTACAAGAGGTTTGGAACAAGTAGCTCAAGCTTCAATGTCGATTAAAGTCCTTGAATTCATGTTGAAGATGTGTAGTTTCTTCGTGAAGTTCTTTGAGGTATTCCTTTAATCTTCAAAAGCTCTAAGTGTTGATGGAGTTCTCAATGCAGCAAGGTAACGGTGTATGAAGAGAATGTGCCAAAATGTCCCTTGATTGTTGGAGTTGGGGTTCTATTTATAGGCAACTTTGGATCAGGGTCGTAGGTCGCGCCCGACCTAAGTAGGTCGTAGGTCGCACTCGACCTAAAGAGCTTTGCCCCATCTTCCACTAGAGTGCGCGTACTGAATATCACAAGTTCTAGGTCGTGAACGACCTATCTTCTAGCGGCGTGGCATAAGCGGCTTCCTCATCTACGTATTTAGGTCATGAGCGACCTATCATAGGTCGTAGGTCGTCTTCGACCTATGGAGCTCCGGCTTTCTTTCTTCATGAGTAAGCGCACCCTTTTTCCAACAAGTTGTAGGTCGCGCACGACCTAACACTCAGTGGCATAGTAGAGGCGGCCTCTTTGCTTTCGTGTTTAGGTCGTTAACGACCTAACTTAGGTCGCGAGTGCTTTCCTGCAGCCACAACAGATCCCTTAGGTCGCGACCTTCCTTAGGTCGCGGAGCTTTATAAGTCGGTGGACAGTTAGGTCGTATAAAGTCTCCAGGAGTTAAGTCGCTACTCCCTTTAGGTCGTGAGCGACCTATCTTAGGTCGTTAGGTTGTGAAGTCCTTACACCGCTAGGTCGCGGCCTTCTTTAGGTCGCTGGGAACCGTTAGGTCGCTTGCTTCCTTGAACCAGTTAAGTCGCTTGCCTGTTGACTCGTTAGGTCGCTCAATATCCCCAGGAGTTAAGTTGTTGCTCCCCATAGGTCGTAGGTCGCAACGATGCTTAAGTTCTTAGGTCACATAGCTGCTTTGTAGGGTTAGGTCGCTAACACAATTATGCCACTAGGTCGTTGAGGCTACTAAGTCGTCAGGTATTTTTAGGTCGTTGAGTTGCTGAGTTGTAGGTCGCGAAGCACAATAGGTTGCGGTCTCCTTTAGGTCGCAAAGCTTTATAGGTCGTTCCTGTAGTTAGGTCGCTCCACTTCTTTCGGTCTTAGGTCGCTAATGAAGAGCGGTTAACACCTTTTTCAATTCTAGCCTCTTTATTTCTTGCCATTCTTGTAGCAATTCAATTTCCATTTTTCTTTTTTTGTCCTTTTCTAAATTTAGCTCGCCCAAGATTTTTATTTATAAGAAAACTCTAAAATGCATATTTTGGTTATAAATTAATGTTCATCGGAATCTAAATCTTTTCTTTTCAAATTCTAGTTTTAAAATCTTTGATTTTTCTAACATTCATATCGTTAATTTGTGCGTTCCTTATTTTATCTATCAGTAAAACTTTCATCCTTTAAACTAAATCATCAATGCAAGTTTCTTGTCACGTAAGTAGTATTTTTTTTTTCCTATCAGCTTGCCTCCCTTAGCTTCATTTTGAAAGATTGCGAAGTAAAACTATTCCTGTAATAATACAATATGTCAAACTTCATTTTCTATGTAGTAGAACAAAATTTCAGTTAAATTTGCTTTATATTTGCAACTAAATGTAATTTAACCTACATCGCAGAAAATGATAAAAACAATGCAATAGCTTTAGATATCACATGCATAGACTGCTAATTTATTTCAGAAAGAAACGGATCCCGTATATTACATATCTATTATTTCCTACCTGAAACTATTGGCAACGTTCGAAATTTCCTCTTCAGTCACAGCAAAATATATTTGTTTGATGTTTCTTCCTACAATCATGCAAACCCTTTTTAATGCAGCGAAATTTGTTATTTTCTTTACTGTTTCAAAGTCTAATTTGCATGCAAATAACTAATGTTTCACACTATAAATTCACTTACCCCCTAAATTGATCTCTTACCATTTCTCTACTCTTAATTCAATCAACAAAAATCAAATGCTTGACTGCCGTTTCTCCACCCAAAATCAATGCAATATTTGATTTTTATTTCCTCTTGACGTTTTTTTTGTATCACTTAAATCTCGCATCCTCATCCTATAAAAATGTGAAACCACGCGCACTATTTTCACATGCCTAATCTCGCAACTCATCTCTTATATAAACCAAAACCCACACAACAAATTTCTACACGTCACAAATATTTTTATTTGCATCTCCTTCTTGCGTGAGAGTTTCACCAGGTATGGCCTATGTTTATTTTTTTCCTTCTTCCTCCTTTGCTTTCTTCTTCTTTATTTCCATTTTTTTCTCCTTTCTTGTTCATGCAAAGGCTTAAAACTCCACCACCACAAGCTACGTCCGGCTCACATCCATTCTTCCACATATAAATCACCATTCATTGCCTTGCCTGTACCTGGCGTCCCCAAGCTTTCTCTGCCGAGCCATGCTCTTACCGTGCCTTTAGAAAAGAAAATTATTATCCATGCATTTAAGTTATATATCTAATTCCTGACATGTTATAAATATTTTCAGTGCATTACTTTTGCCGTGTAAATACTTGTTCTCCGTTTTCCTTGAAAAATAAATAATAATATAATAATAATAATGTAATAGTCTCAAAAATACTGCATACAAAGAATGTTCATTTGTGAATGATTACTCATGTTTTCGAAAAGAATACTAGTAACAGAAGGGTTACAAAAGAGAAATAGGGAATACAGTAATTGTTTATTTCTATTACCATTATAACTAGACAAAGGTTCGCTGAATAAAATTCTACTTTTTTTTGGATTTTGTTTATAAACTATTATGTTTCTAATAGGGAATTACAAATAATGGGTATAACCCAGATTTACCACACATATTGAGAGGTACGTTGTGTTCTATACTGAATACTTACACATTGTTAATGGGCCTACACCAGAATTAAGTAGGCTAATTCTTTTTAACAGTAAACCGACGTATAGAACAATCTTTGTAACGATAAATTTAATGCACTGAAAACATATTTGTATAAATATAAAAAGTAGGAAATAAGTAATGGGTAGGCTAAGTTTGTTTGGATGAGTCGAGTCATGCGGTGGAGTGGTCGAGCCTAAGGGTCGAATTGTTTCCATTCGTCCTCGTTGATTCAAAATTTTCGTGTTAATTTTTTTCTTCTTTATAGTTTTGATGTTTAATTTATTCGTTTCATTTTCAAGAAAAAATAAAATCTGGTCGCGGCCTTCGCATCAGTTTGATCGTGCTTCTGTACGTTTTTTTTTCAAGTATTACCATCGTTTGGGAATCAAATTTTCTGTAGCATTCAGGTGAGTATTTCTCACCAGACAAACGTACTTGTATATCTGTGAATTTATCACAAGTGTAACTGTAAATCCATCTTATTAAATTTTATCTGCCTGTGATATAAACGTATGATGCTAAACCCCAATATTAATTGACACATCATCAGTTGTTTATTTATTGTAATATTATTTCAGTTATACTATTTAATGCTATTTACTGTTAATCATCACTGCAAGTTCCCTGTAAATTTGAGATCGTTATAGGCTGAAATGATAGGCCTGAACGATAATTATTTATTCATTCATTTATTTAATTATTTAATTATTTATTATTTAACTTGGGATTGCGGGTTTGAAATGATAGAACCCGGGTTTTTGTAAATTTCGGATTGAAATGATATATATCCATATCACTTGACCTAGGCTAGAAAAATATATACAGACCCGTGGTTTATATAATATTTTGAAAATATTTTCTGGTTTAAAATGTATTTAAAGGATTTTATAAAATTTATAATGATTTTTGAATGAGTCAAAATGTTAAATAAATGAATGTTTAAGTAAAATTTTGGAATATAACTTATTTTGGGAAATTCTGAATTTTTGTTAAAAGTGAGATCTTAGTTAAGTAAAATAATTGATAATAAGTTATATTTGATAATTTAAAATTTAATTGTTAAGTTAATAATTATTTCAGCACTTAAATGTTGTCTTTTGTAAATGAACTTTTTTTAACCTATGACTTTAGGTAGCATTTTATAAGTGCTACGGAAATTGAATTTTGATTGTTTTAATAAAATTTAATGAAAATAATCTTTGGGAAAGGGCTTAAATTTTGGAATTTAATATGTAGTTAATAAAAATAAGGAATTGACTTTAAATGGTTTTAAATGGAAGAAGTTAACTTTAAAATGTGAGTTGAAAGGGAAATAATTTCTAAATAAATTGAATAGATTTAAATGGTATTTTATATTAAATAAAATGACTGATGTTTAAATAATGGTTGAAATGATATTATGGTATGAAAATGTATCGAAATTTATTTTGATTTTTAAAGTATAAATACCATTTTTAGAAGTTGTAACCACGGGTTAAAATAACGCTTGGTTGTTAAAGAGACCGGGATCGGATATCTGGCATACTCTCTGTCGATACCGAAAACCACTTTGACAACCGTGTACGCGGTGGAGATTCCAGAATGAAGTAGGATGGTGGTGACTTTTCCTTTGTGGTAAATACGTGGACCCGACTCCCGTGAGTTGGCATAAGGTGGCTAAAACAGGAGCAATTGACGGATTAATGAGGTAGCACCTCTGATCGGACGCACTTCTTCGTATGCCATTCTATTGCTTTTGTGATTGTTTTGGTGCACACCTTTGATTTGGGAGTGTTGTTCGAGGTGGGCGGCAGCTGCGCGCTGCGCGTTTCCATCGGTCCGGAAGAGTAATTGGTATATCTACCCTGGCATTGCCTGGTTGTGCCGTGTCACCTACCCTAGCGCGCCTTCTACGAGTTTCTATTTGTGTCGTACCTATGGAGTATCCTCTGGTAGCCTCCCGATCAGGAGGTATTACGGTACTGTATAGACTATTGGCATTATTTGAGTTAAGGGCTATATGGGTAACCCCTTAACGCTATTTAAAAGTAAGTTTATTTTACTAATAGACATTATTATAATAGCGAAATATTACTACATAGTAAATAGTTTAACGGATCCTTAGAGGATGGGCGGTCCTAAGCATCCTTTAAGTTATTTGCTCTATATTACAGTACACTTGAATTATTTTACACTATATAAGTATGTATGTCCTGACTTGAGTGTTCTTGTTTTATTTTACGCTCGGGTCAGCCTGAGTTGCAGTTCAGTTTCATCCCGGAGCTAGGATTTCTGTAGATCACTTTCAAGCTGCTGGCAAACTTCCTTTCCATTTCTTTATCTAAAATTTTGAAATCAAGACTAGTGGACATTTGGATTGTTTACTGATGATTTAAAACTATATTTGGATTAAAGACTATGTAAATTTTATTTGATTGAGACTATTTATAGTGGCTTCATGAACCACTAAGTATTTTAAAATTCCGCTGCGAGTATTCTGATTCTTTGTTTGTGATTCTGTGATTAATTATTTACTGTATATTTTGAGATTTGCCAAATTTTATTTACAACGCGGTATTTTGAACAATTCAAGTCCGACATGTGCGGATGCGAATGGTTGAAAATATCGGGTCGTTACATTTGGTATCAGAGCTTTGGCTCTAGGCAAAACTTAGAACGTATGGTAAATTTGATTTTACAGAATCACTTTCATTCGAGCTTGAATCTCTTCCTTTTCGAATTTTGGAACGTTCCCTGCGGTTTCGAAGTTCATTCGTGTCCCTCACTATTCATTTTCTTTCGATTATGGAGTATCCCATAACTCCACTTAGGATGATCTTTATAGTGAATTGGCGGTCTCGCCAATATTCTAATAAAGGGGTGAAACTCCTTTACAATTAGCATTGATTCACCAGAGATTTATATTTATCCTCGGTTTAGATACTAGTATCTTTGGTTATTCTGAACTTTATCTCTTCAGATCGAATGTAGATTTACCCTAGAAAATCCACATCGATCTTACTCTTTAAGTCAAGGTTGACCAGGTTAAGGTTGCCCGCGATTTATATAAACTTATCCAGTTCCTTATTCTGTTGTTTAATCATCGAATCTTCTGAGTCCAACTTATCTTTAAATCAAAATTCTCTTTGATTTGAGTCCATCAAATTTGAATCTTTATCCTTGTTTTGAAAATTTTATTCTTATATTTGAAAAAAAAATCTAATATTATATATATAAGTATAATTTTCAGAATTTAACTAGTTGTTTGGAGATAATAGTGTTTGATTTTATTTATGGTTTTGTAAACCATTGGTTTTATCTTATATAAATAATTGAACTATAAACAATGGTTATAAAATAATTCGGAAAAAAAATATATATATAATGAATTTAAAATAGAATTTAAGAATTTAATTTCTGATAGTTTCAAACTTTGTGTTTAAAGTCTTAAAAGGATATATTATTATTAAATATTTTTCGAATAGAAATTTGTTTCCAAAGAATTTTAAAAGTTTTAAAAATTAGTGCTCTTCTCTTTGTCGCTGGAAAATAATTTCGGTGATGACTACAACATCATCGACATTCATTTTCGAGTATCGAAGTAAAGAGACCACGCTGTAGTTTTGCTTCAAAAATTTAATTGATTTGAATTTCTAAAATATGACTTAATTTATAATATATATAGATATATGATTTAAATTTGATTTGACATATACTATATGTATGTATTTATTTATCTCTAAAGTGTTTGAAGTTAATTGGAAATTTAATTCATAAATTTATGTTAAAAGGTGATTCTAATGATAAAATAAAGTCAAATTTTGAATGAATATTTAAACTTGAATAATAGAATTGGAAATTTTTTACTTGTATAATATTAAATTGCATGCCAATATAACTTACCTAAATCATTCAGAAATTAACTATGTAATTTGATAATATACAATATAAAGGATTTTATAAATCAAATTTGAGGGTTGTAATAAATGTTATACACTTAAAGTTTAAGTTACAAAAAGACAAATAGAGGTAAACAGAATAAAAAAATAATTGAGTAATATAAAATATCAAATGGTGTTAAAGGAAATTTGGGAACAAATTAGAATAGTTATAATAAATGTAATCTACTTAATATGTGCGATAAGATATATTAAGTAGAATATATTTAATAATAATCTGGAATAAAGAAGAATAAAATTTGTTGAATAAAAGATGATTATTATAAATGACTATACAAATTTATGATTTTAGAAATTGTTAATTTCAAAATAATTGGATAATAAGATAATTAATTTGGAAATAGTTAAGATTGATTTAACTTCAGTAAAAATCAGATGAATTAAATCAATTATTGAATATTAATTAATTTAAATTGAATTTATATGGTTTAAATAAATGATTTCGTTTTGAGTTTCAATTTAGTTTTCTTTCAGTGTGTTTCTATTCTCCTACCTCCTTCCTTTTCGGTACGAAAAGTTTTGAGTAGGGGAGAGTGTAATGACCTGTAAATTTCGAAAATTAAACGGGTTAATTTAATAAGATTTTTGTAATTAAATTTAAGAAGAAGAAAAAAAAAGGAAAAAAAAACTTTATAATTTATAATGAAGTGAGTGTTTAAAATGAAATGAAAATAAAAAGGACATAGTAACGGTTGTAAGTTGCTATTTAATTGGTCTATTAATGTAGTTATAACTGTTACATTTTGGCATTAAATTGAATATATGCAAATAAACGTATGGTAATGGAGTGAATTCAACATTATATAAGCAATTCTGATAATTAGTGGAAATAATAAACTTGAGTGTAATATAAAGTTAGTGACAACATTTATGCAAGTCACCTTTTATTTAGGGCTGCTAAATTCAGAGTAGGAAGTCAATTACTTTTAAATATAGGTAAATGTTCATTAATGTGAGATAGGACTGTAACTGTAATGTGTGAATGTAAATGAAATGACATAAATGGAAATTTATATTTTAGTCATAAGATGAAATAAAGGAATGAAACCAAGTTGAATAAATTGATTTAGGTTTTTTTTGGCATGGCAAATTGATTTAGGTTTTATTTATGATAAATGTATATATTTGGGAAATTCAATATAATTGAAAATAACAAGTTATTACAAAAGAAAGATGAAATTTGGAATATATATTTTTGTAAGGAAATATAGACAAATGATAACTAGGTTTATAGAGTGATAACAGATTCAATAAAAGAGTAGAATTGAAGCATGGTAGTTATTGGAAAGTAATTAATTGAAATTTGGATGAATTGGGATTTTTTTTATGTATTAGTATTTAAACCAATTTTAATATTACCCATAAGAGGATAAGTTAATAGTTGATTCAATAACATGATTGAGAAATCAAATATATGGATTTATTGGGAATTTAAAGCCTATACTTTTTTTTTGATAAAATACAGCGTTTTACACGCAATAAATTTTTCTACTTTTATTACATATTATATATATATATATATATATATATGTATGTTATTATTATTATTATTATTTTCTTATATCCACCTCTATTTTATCTTTCTATTTTTATTTGGTCTAGACAGTCATGTTTATTTATTGGAATGTTGCTTGTTTATATCTTTTATTTATGGCTTGGAAGAAACTAAAAGGGTATGCGTTATATTGTCTTAATTGCTTGCCTTTTTAATTGCATACTCTTTATTTTTTAGCTGTTCATTTTCTTTTTGCCGTGTATTGTACTTGCTATTCACGTACAAAGCTAATCATTCTCATCTCTCATGCAATTCTAGAAAGAAAGAAAATTTAATACATCAAGTTATTCGTTTATACCCTCTTTCTTTCTTACCTTAGCCCTCCACCACATTCATAACTGTGTATTTCTTTTTGCCATTCAAATAAAAGATTCATTTCCCACTTCTCATTTTTATTTGCCTAGTCTCTGTATTATTTTCCTTTGTCTATCTCCTGACATTTATTTCTTTATTTATTTGTCTAGACCTTATTTTATCTATTAAATATTTCTTATGTGTATCTTTTATTTAATAGCTTGAAATTTTTTTTATATACATACGTTACTTGGTTTTAAATTACGCATGCACTAAATTATTTATTTCTTACCTTTTTATTTACCTATCTATTTAATTACCATACTTTAGTTATGTATTACTCTTCCTAATCACTCCAAAATCTTCTCCTTATCTCATTCCTTTTTCATTTGCATATAAGATTAAATATACATATGTTTCTTTTACCTTAACTCATGACCTTTTCAATTCTAGCCTCTTTATTTCTTGCCATTCTTGTAGCAATTCATTTTCCATTTTTCTTTTTTTGTCCTTTTCTAAATTTAGCTCGCCCAAGATTTTTATTTATACGAAAACTCTAAAATGCATATTTTGGTTATAAATTGATGTTCATCGGAATCTAAATCTTTTTTTTTTCAAATTCTAGTTTTAAAATCTTTGATTTTTCTAACATTCATATCCTTAATTTGTGCGTTCCTTATTTTATCTATCAGTAAAACTTTCATCTTTTAAACTAAATCATCAATGCAAGTTTCTTGTCACGTAAGCAGTATATTTTTTTTCCTATCAACTTGCCTCCCTTAGCTTCATTTTGAAAGATTGCGAAGTAAAACTATTCCTGTAATAATACAATATGTCAAACTTCATTTTCTATGTAGTAGAACAAAATTTCAGTTAAATTTGCTTTATATTTGCAACTAAATGTAATTTAACCTACATCGCAGAAAATGATAAAAACAATGCAATAACTTTAGATATCACATGCATAAACTGCTAATTTATTTCAGAAAGAAACGGATACCGTATATTACATATCTATTATTTCCTACCTGAAACTATTGGCAACGTTCGAAATTTCCTCTTCAGTCACAGCAAAATATATTTGTTTGATGTTTCTTCCTATAATCATGCAAACCCTTTTTAATGCAGCGAAATTTTTTATTTTCTTTACTGTTTCAAAGTCTAATTTGCATGCAAATAACTAACGTTTCACACTATAAATTCACTTACCCCCTAAATTGATCTCTTACTGTTTCTCTACTCTTAATTCAATCAACAAAAATCAAATGCTTGACTGCCGTTTCTCCACCCAAAATCAATGCAATATTTGATTTTTATTTCCTCTTGACGTTTTTTTGTATCACTTAAATCTCGCATCCTCATTGTTAACCCTATCTCGGTTATGGCTCACCGGTCTAAAGCTTGGAAGGAAGGCCGACCTAACCATTCGCATTACTTGCCGACCCAATGGATAAAGGCGGGCCGACCTAGCATCTCAAAGAGTGTTGCCGACCTAAAGGATGCGGGGAAGGATCCGATCTAACTCGATGCCGACCTAACTGGTTAAGAAGTATGCCGACCTAATGCCTTAACATGGATGCCGACTTAACTGGTTAAGAAATATGCCGACCTAATGCCTTAGCATGGATGCCGACCTAACTGTTAAGCACAAACTCACCCACCTATGAGTCGTGGCCGACTTATGGGTTATGGTAAGTCGTAACCGGTCTAAGGGTGTGAAGGATGAAGTGGCGAAATAGTTTAGCACCTGGCACACTAACTCGGCGGCGACCCAACACTTAAGGTTTGGAGCTAGAGAAGCGCGCGTCTTTCACTTAGATCGGAGACCGTGCCTGAGAGAAGGAGGGCGACATATAACTCAGCCTGACCCGGAGCCGACCTACGACTTAACCCATCTCGGCCACTACCTCCGACCAAACACCGAAAGCCCCTATAAATACACGACCATCACCAACATTCAAAGGACTTTTGGTCGATCAATTTCAAGCGCCATTACTCTGCCGAATTCCAGACTACTTCAACACTTAAAACTTTTGAGATTCAAAGAACGTCTAAAAGAACTTCATAAAGAAATCATCTACATCCACCATGGATTTGAAGATTTTTGTCAACATTGAAGTTTGAGCTACTTGTTCTAAGTCTTTTGTAATTCAAAGTGTATTGTACTTGAGAAGATTTGTATCAACTTGTAACGTGATCATCAATAAAAGTACTTAAAGTGGACGTAGGCTATACCCATAAGCCGAACCACTATAAAATTGCTGTCGTTTACTGCTTTTCCGCTATTACTTGCTTGTAATTCTTTCCCGATTTATCGGGTGGTGCTTTCATAACTACACTTCACACACCGGGGTGTTAGCGTTCAAATTTAAGCGTTAACACAAACTTGCAATAAATTATGATGTTATGAATTTATTATTAAATGTATTAGTTTACACTATGTTAACTACTGCTAAGTTACTTGTTTGCTGTGAATATTATGCTTCAAGTTTTTGCTATGATTCGTAATATACTAACCTATAACACATTCTAGTCAGATCAATACATTACTAACTTCCCAAGTAGTTAAAATATACAAACTCCAATGATTTCAAAAAAAAAAATGTAAGTTACTAAATTGGCCAAAGAAGGTTGCTGCAGAGGGCACAATTGCATCCACCGATTGTAACGACCTGGCATTTCAAACCATTCAAATTGACAATCATCCACTCATGTCAGATTTGAATTATTCAAAACAATAGATTGTTAATTTATATTTGGCAAAACTTAACATATACGGTAAATAAATCAATCACAGAATCATAGACACAGTGTATTTCAACAATAAGCAACGGAATAGATAAATAGTAGTTCATGAAGCTACTATATAAACATCAGAGTTTAAAGTAACATACAACAGATATCTCGAATACACAGAAGTCTCAAATACAGAAGCAACAGGCAAGTCTAAACATAAACTGGAAACACAACTGAAAGCTGACTAGATATAAGATAGATTATTTAAGCAAAGCTCCAAACTCCAAAGGTGAGACTCAAATGCTTTGACACTCAGTATGGCCCGAGCATAAGGCAAAACAGAAAATACTCGAGTCAGGATTAACATTCTTATACCAGTAAATTCAACTCAAGTGAAAAGTCAACTGAAATACAAAATAACTTAAAGGATGTTTGGGCTTCCCATCCTCTAAGGATCCGTTAAACTATCAATATACATAGTACAATACGCTGTATAAATAATGTCTATAGCAAAGTAAACTATTAAAATAGCGTTAACGCATTAGACATATCCCCCTTAATACATTTTATATATTCCTGGAGTCCATATAATGCCGTAAGCTCTACCAAAGTTATAAAATCACACCTTTAAAAATCTTAAAATCAATAAATTCAAATCAAAACTTATTTAAATTCAATTTTGAAACAAATTTAATATTAAATCAATTCTTATTTAAATTCAATTCTTAACAAATTAATTACAAGTCAATTCTTATTTACTTTATCTTTTCAACCTCTATTTACATAAAGCTATTACAAAAATCTATTTAAAAATATTAATATAAACTGTAAGTAAATATCTAAAACATATTATATATATTATCAGTTAAATTAAATTCTTAATAATTTTTATTATATTAGTTATTATTAAATTAAATCATACCATGCTTAAATCTATTTTAGATCTTATTTTACATATTTAAAATAATAAAGTTATAAGTAAAATTTTATAATTTACGTTCTAAAACTTAACTTATAAATTTAAAATTTTCAAAATATATAAATTTAAAAATTTAAATTCTAGACATACTAAAAAATATATTTATTTTTTAACCAAAAATTAATATTTATTAAAACACGAATATTTCAAAATTCTGGAAATCGTTTAATTTAGACCAACGGTGTCCGCATATAGTTTTCTATCCTATGGTCAAGTGATACAATATTTATCATTTCAATTCGCAATTTAAATAACTACAGGTATATATCATTTCAACCCACAATTCCAAAATTCAAAATCAATGAAAATCGCTTGGGTTTATCGTTTCAACCCATAACGATTTTCCGCTAATCTATATGATCGTTTGGGTATTTATTATTTCAACCTATAAGGATTTCTAGACCAATAGGGACTTGCAGAGTGAGAACAAATATAATAATAATATAACATATCAACAACAGGCATATATCATCAGTAACAAATTTAAATATAATATGCACAACAGGTTATAGTTCATATGTCATATGTCATAAGTAAAAAGTTATAGATTATGGCATATCATATCTAGCAATTAAATAACTTAACAATCCAAATTTAACTACATATTTCAATCGTCGTTTCATGTGAATTAAATTTACTATATATAAGAATGTTAATTGTGAGTGATTTCTACCTTTTTGAGGCTAGAGAACTAGATGAGGATGAATGTGAACGGACACGGACAAGCACACAGATCGAACAAGCGAGATAGTGGCAAAGCAAATTAAACTTAGATTCGATGAAACAAAATATATACCTATGATATATCACATTTCTTTTTCTAAAATTCTTCAAATGAATATTTAAATGTATTATGTATATTTCAAAATTTATTTCAAATATTAACATAAATTTAACCAAATACCTTAAACATATTATATATACAACTTTCCTATCTTTGAAACGAGATATCCGTAACGATCCGGTTTTTCGACGCCCGAAAATCGACATCAATACGTCCACTATATCAAATGCCGAATAATCGAATGCCGGAAAACCGAACCATTAGGGTTAAAGAAGAAGGAGGTAGAATAAGAAATAGAAACAATATTAGAATCTCACAATCGCAGCGGAACAATTTATAATAGATAAATGACTAATCTTTAAACAAAAGAACTATATCTGTTTATACATGACATTATCAGAGTACAACAAAATCTATAGCACACAACTGGACAATTATATTAACCTGTCCTCACAAAACTGACCATGCAGTTAATTAGACACAACGGAATATACATCAAATACGTGTGCTGCGTCTCGCCACCCAGCTCGTCTCATGAGCTCCACAACATCGTTTTCTATATTCTATAATACTCAGTCTGACCGAGAATTATAGCTAAATAACACCCGAGTCAGTCTGGAAAACCAGCGCGAGAAAACACACTCAATTGGATTATTAAAGTTTTCAAAATCATTTGAAATCAAAGATATCTCGTAAGACCACGCCAGAAATAAACAATCGGGTTTTTACCTTACGATAACCAAAACATTTCTTATCAAATCCTCTGATATTACAGTAGTGTCTATTTACAAATACTTATTCAAATAGCCGAAATTAATATATTCATTAAATTACAACATAATAGGTATACAAACAAGTCCGAAGGCACTTATTGGAGATTAGGTTTCCATCAATGGCAGGGCTACTGCGTACCGCCCGTCACAGTACGTGGTCTAGATCATCGTACCGAGGATCCACCCTGATCCCCTACTACATAAGACCAGAACTACCCCTTACTGGATAATTCGAATAATATCACCCTTCGGTTGGGATCAACAACCCCCCACACAACAGAAATAAAGGGACATCTAGACAGGGATGACCTTACCCTAATTATTTGCTAGCCACTTAGCCTTGCGTGCACCTCTCCTGTTTTAGCCATTCCCGGTTAATGAGGCTCGAGGCTATGTGTTACCTTTTTAGCACACATTCACTTATAATGCTCATCGTCCTCCAAACGATGTTCTAATAGCATTCATCCATACAAGTCCGTTCTGGGTCCGAACGGAACAAAAGGCGCTACTCCTACTACATCCAATTTGGAATCACCCACAGGATTAGTAGCGATTAGCCTTTGCACTTCACTACTCCATCTTCGACTCCAAGCTCTTGTCTTCTTCACGAAAACGTTCAAACCAGGCCAAAGTGGTTTTTGGAAAATTAATCCTGAGCCCAGTCTCTTCAAAACGATCAGCGCATGGGTCAATATTCATGGTCGGCTATTTAGCTATCAGATAACATCCACAAACATTCTTCAAATTTAGATAATTTCCCAAATTATTTTTCCAAAATATCTTCGCAAGCTATTTTTTCTAAACTTCAACTCTTTGAAAATAGTTTTCAAATCACTTTTCTTTCGCGGAATAGATTTCCAAATATTGTTTATTTCCACTGAAATTCACCAAGTCTTAATACTTAGATTTTAAAGTAATTTAAATCACTTTATCCAAAATATATATTTTAACACACTCAAAATAAAACTATTTAAAACACTTATTTAAAATGCTAATTATGAAATTTAATAATAATTTTCCACGTAAAACTTTAAGCCAAAACAAATTTAATATTAAAAGTTATTCTATAAGGTATAAATATTAAATAATTATCTTTAATTAATAATACTAGTTAAAACTTTTAAAATAATTTACTTATATAATTAGCATTATAAATATTTGCATTTAAAAAATTTAAAACCAATAAATAATAATTTTCTAAAATATTATTTTAGAACAACTTTAAAACCTCTGACTTATACTCGGAAATCTTCCTTTTAAAATATACTTGGCTTTTCAGGGAAATAACTTTCCTTTTTACATCTTTTAAAAATAAACCACTATTTATTTTTTAATCAAATTACCCATTCCTTTTTAAATTCTCTTCCTGAGTTTATACTTTCAAATTATCCTCTGAAAAGTATTTCACTTTACTTATAAATCCTATTTATAAATTTCACAATCTCATTCTCCTTTATTCTTAGTTTCATCACATAGTTGATTCCCAAATCGATTCAAAAATTAATTCCATTTTAAAATAAATTTATTTAATTATCCAAACTTATTCCAAAACCCATTAATTCCATATTTATTCCTTTATTAAGATTTAAAGTTTTATTAAAAGCCGAAACACAAATTTCATATTTCATTTCAAAAATTTTCCTTTATTTCTCCCAACATTTTAAAATCTTAAATTTTGAAAATAAAATGCTTTAAATTTTTAGACAATATCACTTAAGTCTCCAAAACCCTTTTTTTTTCATTTATTTAAAATCTCTATCTTCATTTCCATACTCCGAATTTATTTAATAGAATTTAAAAATCAAACTTTTATACTTTTCCAAATTCAATCTTTAATTTAAACTAATTCACTATAATTATTTTACTTAAATTTTTTCATTTTTATTTCCTTTGAAAGTCCAAACTTTATTTTTTTTTTCATTTTCTCAAAGTACCAATATATATTCGACCAAGCTATAGCATTCAATAATTCCAATTCCCAATATAATTAATATAATCTTCGCAGATTATCACATAAATCACATTTACTGAATATAAAATAAATTTAACATTTTGAGGAATCCAATTGGATCCCTCCAACCTGTTTCCCTGCATCCACAGGGGTTAGCACAATATAAAATACCAATCCCACTTCGAGGGGTATATCGCGGTATAAAGGGTCATCCGCTATTATGCCGGAAGCATAGGATCTCATCCGCTATATAATGCAGGAAATCAATCACTCCAATATATATATAGTACTATATATAATATACCATATCCAATCAATTCAATCATTCAACCAATAATTTAAATTTAACTATTTAAATTTAAATGGTAATCCAAATGAGTGAGATTAACTCACCTTTGATTTTATTTGAATCCAATCCAACCCTGCTTGTTTCTCCAGAACTTTAGACCTTGTATAAATATTTATATTGTTTATTAATATTCGAAATAGTCAAACAACCAATTACCATTAAATAAATTTAATTAAATAATAATTTTATTTAAACTATTTTTTCTATTATAAATAATTTTTAGCAACTAACATAATTAAGTGAGTTAACAAAACAATTCTATCTCCATAATAAATTATTTAAAATAATCTAGTAAGTCTAAAGATGTATATACCTACATTTATTTTCTCCCTTCTGTACTATATATATATACTTATAAAATAATTATAGATCTAAAAATTTGATTTTATACGAGCCCAAACAATTTAAAATTTTGCATTGTCACAAATCTTATATATATATATATATGTGAATATATATATATATATATATTAAATTTAAACAGAATTATTTGATACTTTTACTGTATTATTATTACTATTATTGTTTTTTTTCAAAATCTATACATATTGGTTAAATAAAACAAAACGATAAAACTGCTACCTCAGTCGAATAACGAACACGACCCACAATGCAGGAAGGACCCTCTGCCGCACAGAACAGATCCCTCTCAATCATGACAACTCGAGCGCGGCCTAATTCTTCCCATGCCTCACTTCCCCTCTGACCCACTCCAACCATCGCACTGAAAGAATCCTCAATCACCACGACCACCACGACCCTACTGACTCTCCTCCCACTTCGCGTTTTCCCCTGACATCGAGCACCTTGCCTCGATTAGATCGATTGCCACCTCCAGCTACCCCACGCTGCAAACCCATCTCGAATCGAACCTAACTGTTCAGCCAATCCATTTTCGTTCGATCTCAACACATGGATTCGATTTTCAATTGATTTAGAGGAGGATGAGATTCACGATTATTATATGAAAAGAAAAAGAGGGCGATTAGAAATGAAATTACGGCAG
This sequence comes from Allium cepa, assembly GCA_030765085.1. Lineage (NCBI taxonomy): Eukaryota > Viridiplantae > Streptophyta > Magnoliopsida > Asparagales > Amaryllidaceae > Allium > Allium cepa. Next base: position 903,994,805 of record CM060938.1, on the reverse strand, counting down.
TGATTTCAAAAGAGGGAACCGAATTGACTAAAAGAAATTCTTGGCCATAAATTCTTTTCTTTGTTCGTTTCTTATTATTTTTTTGAATCAGTTGAAGTTATTATGTTCTCCTCTTTTCTTTTAAAAAAACTGATTTAATTACAACTGAAAGGAGTGAGGAAGAAGAATTGTTTTGAACGACAAGGCTTTGTCCTTTCATAAAGACGCGTGTTAACCAGATGAACACGTGTCTTAAATATTTCTTTACGTGTCTGCACATGCTAATGCAATTATATTATTTTTAAATTTAAATTTAAATTTAAATTGCCACAATAACACAACTCACAATCTCGACCTCCTATCGAGACGTGCCGCTAGGCGTTTATAATGTTATACGCCTATTCCGAACGCAATGGAAAAGGTTCCGAGTCCTAACTCGATCGTATGGAGAAGATAGCTTTTTGAACTCAGTTATCATATTAAATTTCGATATAGATTTCAGCATGTTTACTTACAATATGATTACACGGCAACTCTAAACACTACGAAATTTGAAATTCGATAATAATACACTATTACGGATCCAACGGAACTAGCTTCATCAAATTTGGAGATTGTGCCTCGGAAAGCTATTTTAAATATCGATTTAAATGATATATTTTTAAAAATGAACAAAACACTTTTAAATTCAATTTTAAACCTTCAATCATCTTCAGTACTATCAATATAAGTTTTATAAGCCCTAGAAATTTTTTTAACAAGCTTAAGATTCATGAATCAATATTTTACCCAACTTCCAATTATTTAATTCAGTAATTAAATTATCAAATAAATGGTGATATTTTAAATTCAAGTTAAAACTAACTTTTTAAATATTTAAAATCATTTAAATATTTTAGTTTCAAATATCCAAAATTTCGGGTCATCACATTCTTCCCTCCTTAAAAGAATTTCGTCCCCGAAATTACTAGTTAAGAGGAATGGTCTAAAACCCGTTCATTATTTTCCCAAAACTAACAGTTTTAACTCACCCAAACAATCTTTTATTAAGGACATTATCACACTTACTAATCTCCTAAACTCATCTGTAAATTCCAAACAATATTATTTTCTCGACAATTCAAATTTAAATTTAAATCCAAATTTTGAATTATCAAAATTTCTCAAAAAAATTTCTAACTCCCTAAAATTTTGAATTTTTTTGCCAGCGTCTCCTTTGCGCGGCTAGATCGATACAACTATAAAATGCAACTGCGGGCCCTCAGATTTCAAAAGAAAACTAAACGCCAATTGGCTAGATCAGAAAATCATCAAATTTCACAAAAAAATTTAAAAACATACCGTTTATCGAGCAATTCAATTTATCTTCTAAAATCAAAAATCCTAATTTATCCCTTGCCTTTAAAACACCTGTATATCCTACTTAGCAATAATATCAAATCACAGAATTCAAAATCATTTTATTCATCGCTTTATAAATTTTCAATATTTTCTTTACTTAAGCCCGTACGATGTACCTATATCATCCGTATGCCATATCAAATCCGATCGCTCACTCGATCACACAATTCCACTTCCAAACTAGTATCATCCACCCGACTTCCTAATGCAGACTCAGATCTGGTTTCTTGATCAGAAATCGTCATTCTCCTTGCATAGCCGTTTACTATGATAGAGAATTTTCAGAATCAATCAAAAATCCATATCCAGGGTTCGCCGTCGAAAATTGAGTGAAAAATCCCAACTCGGATCGATATAACTATCTCGAAATTCTATGCCCGAGTCTGGATCAAATCGTTATGCGAATAAATAATATACGTACATCCTACATATTAATCCCAATTGATTATTAGCTATAACAATTTTCTTTATCTTCATATTTATTTGATTTCTATTAACTTATTCACAATCACCCTTTTCACTCACGCTTAATAAACCTTCATTCACATAATAACTAAGTATATTTTTCCCAAATACCAATTTTTACTTCCTTAAGTTTATTACAAATATTATATATACTTTAATATTTATTTTTACTTCACCACCGAAGTTACATCATTTATTCACTTTACATTTTCAATTCCATTTAAATTGAACTTACCCTCCAATTTTTTTATTTCATTCCGAATAAAATTTAATATTTAATTCGATTCACCTCATCTCAAACCCATTCTTAATTAACCAATTCCTTTAATTAGTTTCATTGACTTATTTATTTTAAATCCCAATGGATTTTATTCCAAACTTTAATTATTTTTAGTCTACCTTGACAAAATTCCACCACTTGAATTTACTTACACAATTTAAATGAAATATCATCCCAATATTCATTTTCAATTTATTTTCTTACCCATTTAAATCAATCAGTTTACTTACTAATTTTAATTTCAATCCTTTGTTGATTTAGACCAACTTGACTAATTTTTCCATCTCTCGCAATTCAAAATGAATTTAAACATTCAGTTTTAATTTCGTTTACCTACAAATGTAAATTCATTTGTTCATACACAACTTTATTCCCAACTTAGTAAATTTATTTTAATGACCATTTTACTTAGCTTACCTAGATTTGTTTCCTCAAATTCACCTTTATTTGACTAGATTTAATTGCATTCCGATCCAATTCAAAATTTTAAACTTCCATAGATTCTCTAACTTATTTGATTCCATTTACTAATCTCTTCCAACTTACTTCATTTAATTGGTTTACTTTACTAGCTTATTTTGTTTTCACACTTATTTTAATTCAACTCTTCGTAAGTTAAATTTTATTCTAAAAAAATTTCAAATTTTATAAGTCAAATAAGATTGCAGAGTGTCAAGCCATTACTTAAACATTCAAAATCAATTTTCAAAACATATATATCCAAATCAATTTATTTCAAAGATCAAACCCAATTTTTCAAACAAATACCAATCCATAATGTCAGGTAGCAAACCCCCTCTTGGAAGCTCGAAAATGAACATCGATGATGCTGCAGTCATCACCAAAATTATTTTCCAGTGACCGAAAAGAGTTCAATGCTTTATCTAAAAACATTTTCCAAATATTTTTAAATTCCAAATCTCCCCAGATTTCATATCTAATTCAAAAATATTTTCGAAATAATATCACTATTATTCCTCCAAAACCTTTGAAAACCATTTTCAAACCTAAAGGAATTTAAACTTTTCGCCAAATTCCAAATTCCAAATTCTTTCAATTCATATTCAAACATTACTCTGGAATTTTTGTTTAATTTTCAATTACATATCACATTTACAGTTCACATTTACAAATCCATTTGTATATGAATTTATTTCTTAGCTTTTAGTTATGATTTCAATTTCTTATTCAATTTCTACACAATAATGATAATAATTTAATATTATCATTCCCTATCAACCAACCAACCATATACTATAATAATTTACGAAAATTATTTCTTTTATACAAAAATAATTTGGGTAATTTTTTTTCATTTACCCTATTTTCAAACATTACTATGTCGGTTTATCTTGTTTAAGAGTTTAGAAACACCTATCGATACGGTTGTACTTCGCATACCGACCAGAATTCATAAACACTCAACCGATAAGTCAACACAAATAAAATAGTTTTTACAATCACTTATAAATATGCGTTCATATCTATTAATATGCTCAAACTCATTCTACAGTACCACTGACATTATTTCCAATGAGCAATCCCCACCAGAGCCAAGGTTCTCACTTAACTTTCAGCTCTGATACCAATTGTAACGACCCATTTTTTCGACGCCCGAAAATCGACATCAATACGTCCACTGTATCAAATGCCGAACAAAAGAATGCCGGAAAACCGAACCATTAGCGTTAAAGAAGAAGGAGGTAGAAGAAGAAATAGAAACAATATCAGAATCTCACAATCGCAGCGGGGCAATATATAATAGATAAATGAGTAATCTTTAAACAAAAAGAACTATATCTATTTACACATTACATCATTAGAGTACACCATAATCTATAGCACACAACTGGAAAGTTATATTTATCTTTCCTCACAAAACTAACCGTGTAATTAATCAGACACAACGAAATATACATCAAATACGTGTGATACGTCTCGCCATCCAACTCGTCTCCTGAGCTATACAACATCCTTTTCTGTATTCTATAATACTTGGTCTAATTCGAGCATTACAGTTAAATAACACCCGAGTCAGTCTGGAAAACAAGCGTGATAAAAAACACTCAATTGGATTATTAAAGTTTTCAAAATCATTTGAAATCAAAGGTATCTCGTAAGACCATGCCACAAATAAACATGTTGGGTTTTTACCTTATGGTAACCAAAACATTTCTTATCAAATCCTCTGATACTATAGTAGTGTCTATATGCAAATACTTATTCAAATAGCCGAAATTGTTACATTCATTAAATTCCAGCATAATAGGTATGCAAACAAGTCCTAAGGCACTTATTGGAGATTGGGTTTCCATCAATGGCAGGACTACTGTGGTACCGTCCATCATAGTACGTGGTCTAGATCAACGTACCAAGGATCCACCCTGATCCCCTGCTACACAAGACCGGAGCTACCCCTTATTGGATAGTCCGAATAAGATCACCCGCGGTTGGGATCAGTAACCGTCCACACAGCCACAATAAAGGGACATCTAGATAGGGATGACCTTACCCTAATTGGTTGCTAGCCACTTAGCCTTGCGTGCACCTCCCCTGTTTTAGCCATTCTCGGTTGATGAGGCTCGAGGCTATGCGTTACCTTTTCAGCACACATTCACTTAGAATGCTCATCGTCCTTCTGACGATGTTCTGATAGCATTCATCCATACAAGTCCGTTCCGGGTCCGAACAGAACCGAAGGCACTACTCCTGCTACATTCATTTTGGAATCACCCTTAGGATTAGTAGCGATTAGACCTTGCACTTCATTGCTACATCTTTGACTCCAAGCTCTTGTCTTCTTCCTGAAAACATTCAAACCGGATCGTAGTGGTTTTCAGGAAATAAATCCCGATCCCGGTCTCTTCGAAACGATCAGCGCATGGGTCAATATTGATAGTCGGTTATTTAACTATCAAATAACATCCACAAACAATCATCAGATTTAGATAATTTCCCAAACTATTTATTCCAAAATATCTTCGCAAGCTTTTTTTTCTACACTTCAACTCCTTGAAAATAGTTTTCAAATCACTTTTCTCTCGCGGAATAGATTTCCAAATATTGTTTATTTCCACCGAAATTCACTAAGTCTTAATACTTAGATTTTATAATAATTTAAATCGCTTTATCCAAAATATACATTTTAAAACACTCAAAATAAAACTATTTAAAACACTTATTTAAAATGCTAATTATAAAATTCAATACAAAATTTCCATGTAAAATTTTAAGGAAAAATAAATTTAAATTTAAAAGTTATTCTATAAGGTATAAATATTAAATAGTTATCTTTAATTAATAATACTAGTTAAAACTTTTAAAATAATTTACTTATATAATTTACTTTATTAATATTTACTTTTAAAAAATTTAAAACCACTAAATAATAATTTCCTAAAATATCCTTTTAAAACCACTTTAAAACCTCTAACCTATACTTCGAAATCTTCCTTTGAAAATATACTTGACTTTTCAGTGAAATACACCTTCCTTTCCACATCTTTTAAAAATAAACCACTATTTATTTTTAAATCGAACTACCCATCCCTTTATAAATTCCCATCCTAAATTTATACTTCCAAATTATCCTCTGATAAATATTCAATTTATTTATAAACCCTATTTATAAATTTCACAATCTCATTCTCCTTTATTCATAGTTTCATCACTTAGTCGATTCCCAAACCAATTCCAAAATTAATTCCATTTTAAAATAAATTTCTTTGCTTATCCAAATTTATTTCAAAACCCATTAATTCCATATTCATTCCTTTATTAAGATTTAAAGTTCTATTAAAAACTCAAACATCAATTTCATATTTCATTTCAAAATTCTTCCCTTATTTCTCCCAACAGTTTAAAATCTTAAATTTTGAAAATAAAATCCTTTAAATTTTTAGAAAATATCACTTAAGTCTCCAAAACCCTTTTTAAAAGTAAATATTAGATTTTAATATTCAATCTAATATTATTTTAAAAGTAAATACTAGTGAATTGGTCAAACTATTATACTTTTCCAAATTCAATCTTTAATTTACACCAATTCACTATAATTATTTTACTTAGAATTTTCCCTTTTTGTTTCTTTTAAAAATCCAAACTTTATATTTTTTTATTTTCTCAAAATTACAATATATATTCAACCAAGCCATAACATTTAATAATTCCAATTCCCAATATAATCAATGTAATCTTCACAGATTATCACATAAATCACATTTACTGAATAAAAAATAAATTTAACATTATGAGGAATCCAGTTGGATCCCTCCAACCTATTTTCCTACATCCATAGATGTTAGCACAATATAAATTACTAATCCCACTTCGAAGGGGATATCGCGGTACGAAGGGTTATCCGCTATTATGCAGGGTGCATAGGTTCTCATCCGCTATATAATGCGGGAAATCAATCACTCCAATACATATATATACTACTACATATAATATACCACATCCAATCAATTCAATCATTCAACCAATAATTTAAATTTGACAATTTAAATCTAAATGGTAATCCGAGATTAACTCACCTTTTATTTTATTCGCAATCCAATCCAATCCTGCCTGTTTCTCTAGAATTTTAGACCTTGTATAAATATTTATACAGTTTATTAATATTCGAAATAATCAAACAACCAATTGCCATTAAATAAATTTAACTAACTAATAATTTTATTTAAACTAGTTTATCTATTAATAATAATTTTTAGCAACTAAAATAATTAGATAAGTTAACAAAACAATTCTATCTCCATAATACATTATTTAAAATAATCTAATAAGTTTAAAATTTTATATACCCACATTTATTTTCTCGCTTCTAAACTATATATATGTATATACTTATAAAATAATTATAGATTTAAAAATATGATTTTATATGAACCCAAACAATTTAAAATTTTCCATTTTCACAAAGCTTATCTCTCTCTATATGACAACCCGAAATTTTAGATATTTGAAATTGTATATTTAGTTGATTTTAAATATTAAAAAGTTAGTTTCTAACTCGAATTTAAAATATCGCTATTTATTGGATAATTTAAATATTGAATCAATAACTGAAAATTGGGAAAAATTGTTGAACCTGGAATTTTAGGTTTGTTAAAAATAAATTGAAGGCTTATAAAATTTATAATTTTGATACTAAAGATAATAGACGTGCTAAAACTGAATTTAAAACCAGTTTGTTCATTTTTAAAAATATATAGTTTAAGTTGACGTTTAAAAATAGCATTTCGAGGCACAGTCTCGGATTTCGACGAAACCAGTTTCATAGATCCGTAATATTGTATTATTATTAGATTTCAAATTTTGTACTGTACGAGTTGTCGTTTGGTCGTACGGTAGATAAACGCGCAAAAATCTTTATCGAAAATTTAAATAAATAACTGGTCCGAAAAGCTATCTTCTCCATACGATCGAATTAGGACTCGAAACCTTTTCCATTGTGTTCATAATAGGGGTATAACATTATAAACGCCTGGCAGTGCGCCTCGATTGGAGATCGAGATTATGAGTTGCAGAAACCGAGACGATTTGAAATTGAATTTAAATCTAAACATAAATAATATTATTGCATTTGAAACAATATAGTCTTTGCAGACACATAGAGAAAATTTTACATGCGTCTCCTGCTTTTCAACACGTGCATTCTTCTTGTTTTTTTTTACTTTGTTAAACTAGAATAGCGGAGCTTCTCTTTCAAAAACAAAATGAAAACCAAATTCAAAATTTAATGGCGACGCCGTCCTTCCCATAGTTTTTCACCTTTTCTCCCATTCATCTCCACTCTGTTCAAAAGAAATGGGCGCGCTTATTATTTCAGCATCTAAATCAACAGCCTCCTTCTTGTCCCAGTTAGATTCGAAGCCATGGCCGCGATTATAAAAAAATAAAAGAAATGGAAGCTCGAAGTCAAATCAAAACATTCAGAAATCAAAAACCAAATTTCATGAATCAAATTGGTTGATTCTTTCCTTTGCACCTTCGAATCGAGCACGACATAGTAGAGATCGAGAAGCACGGCGACCTTGTAGTGTCATTCGCAAGGAGAGGATTGAGTTAGGTAGCAGGTGGTGGCGATTTCATGTCGCTTGAGCAGTTGAGGGTAGTGGTGGATGGGGCGTTGGCAAGTGGAAGGAGATGTAACGACCCAGAATTTTAAACAAGTTAATTTGAAAATATTTAATTAATTTTAAATATTTGAATGACGGTTTAGATTGAACTTTCAATATAACTTTGAAATAGGCAATTAAATTATAGAATTTAATCTATTGAGAGTTGAATAAAAATTTGAATCTTCAATTCTAAGCCAATAAAAAAATATTTTAAAGGCTTGTAAAATTCATATTGATAATATTAAAGATAATCGAAGCTTCAGAATCAAATTTGAAAGTGAATTGTTCAGTTTTGAAAGTGAATCGTTTGAATCGATATTTAAAATAGCCGTCCGAGGCACAGTCTCGGAATTCGACGAAACCAGTTCCATTGGGTCCGTAATATTGAATTATTACCGGATTTCAAATTTCGTAATTTTCGGAGTTAATATGTGAGCACACGACATGTAAACGCGTCGAAATTTTCAACGATTTAAATTTAAATTTAAATTTAAATTTCAGTCAAACAACATCACGTTCTCCCTTAAAACACGCAGAGTATCACGCCTACAATCACTGATGAAATCGTGCAAACCATACTCATTCGATTTCAAATACCTCTCCCTCTCTCAGAAATCAAAAATCACGAAGAAAATAATGGCCGATTGAAATGAATCTCGTTCTCCTCTCCTTCAAAACCTTATTCACGAATTCCTCCCTTCTTCAATCAGTTCGTTCCCAAATTCATTCGAACGAAAGCAAATAAAACAATGACCGCGTGACTTTCTCCCCTTTTCATCTTCTTCAACAATACCGAGCAGTTTAAAATAAAAAAAAAAAGGGGGTAAATGGCGAATCGCGTTCAAGTCGCGCGCGATGATGGTGGAGGCGCGCGTGATTTCGTGGGGGAGGCGAGGGTCGCGAGTCGCGATTGGTGCGCGCGCTCGAGGCTAAGGCGCGGCGCGAGGCACGGCGACGCGGTCAACTGGGAGGAGGCGCTGTCATGGCTCAAGGCGACAAGGGGGTTCATCTTCGATGTGGCGACGTGCGCAGGGATGTTGAGACATGGGAAGCATCGCGAAGCTCGCGCGAGCGCGACGAGGTGAGGGACGAAAGATAGGCAGTGGCGCCAAGTTTGGAGAGCTCAGTGGCCATTGAAGCGAATCGACGGCGGCACGCGATTCGAAGAAGGAGGCAACTCGGTGGAGCATGCTTTGGGTTCTCGTATTACAGTGAGGTAGTTTTGAATTTTTATTTATTTATTTTTTTTTTTTTGTTTGTTTTTGTTTTCAAAATTTTTATTTAATACAGTAAGATGTAAAATTCTTGTGGTAATTTTAAATTTTATTTAAAACAGAAAAAAAAAATTAGTTTATAAGTCATAGTTGTTTAATTTAAAGATTATAAATATACAGTAAACAACAAATTTTAATTGGATAAATATATATATTCCGTAAATTTTAATATGTATACAGTGCAAAAATAAATAAATATATATAATCTGTTAAAGTAAATTTAGCTTTAAAATTAATTTTTGTTAAACGAATTTATTTAAAAGGGATTTGTTTGAGATATAAAAGTATTGATTTAAAAAAAAAAAATCCCTGGTTAATTAAATTGGTTAAAAGAAAAAAAAAATTTAATTTGAAATCCATATCTTAATGAATCTATATAATGTTTATACAAAGTGGGTATATATTAGACAAGGAAAAAATTATGGGAATTTTAAAGGGATTTATAAAAGAAGATTTGCTTAAAATTAAATTTATTTGTTAAAACAAAATTATCAGTGAAATATAGATTTAGTTTCAAATGGAAAATATTTATTAAAGAAAATTTGTTAAGAATTCAAATTTATTTGATAAAATGATTTATTTAAGGAAATTTGATTTTTAAGTTAAATAAAGAAATAAATTAATTAGGTTATAAAAAGGAAATTAAGTTCAATTGGAAATCTCTAGTTAAAATTATTTTAAAAGGACAAAATTAGTTTAAATAAATTTATTAAAGAAAAAAATTGTTTAAATAAATTTATTAAACGAGAAATTGGTTTAAACGAAACTATCAATTTATTTAACTATTAAAAATGAAATCACAGATGAATTTAAAATTTGTCAAATGAAAATTTAATTTATTCGATAGATTCGAATATTAATAAATTGTGTATAATATTTATACAAGGTATAAATAAAGAAAACAAGTTGAATTGGGAGTGGATTGCAAACGGGAATAGAAGGTGAGAACTTCTCACTCAAAAGGTTATTTAAAATTTTAAATAGTTATATTTAAAATTTGTTGATTGATTGATTGATTGCTTGATTAAGATATTAGATATTTTAGGATATATCTATATATAGCAATATATATATATTGGCATATGTATATATTGCAGTTGATTGATTTCCCGCCTCGTATAGCGGATGAGACCCTATTGCGCCGTTAGTAAGCGGAATATTTTTTTAAAATCCCATATACCGCGATATTCCACCTCGAAGTGGAATGGGTATTGTGCTAACTCTTTGGATGCAGGGAAACAGGTTGGAGGGATCCAACTGGACCCCTCACAAATATTTATTTGTTTATAAATATTTTTGATGATTGTGAATATCATATCGATATATGATATTTGTGTAGTGATTGACCAATTGATGCTGTGGCATCATCGGATTCGTTTTTAAAGTTAAAAATAATGATTTTTGATTTTAAAGGGATTTTTAAATCGATTTTCCAAATATATGTTTTTAGTAAAATTTTGAATTGATTCATTTTAAACCAAATTAAGAATTTAATTTTTGAAGTTATAGAATTTAAGACTTTTATAAAATAAAATCAAATTGAGATTTTTGGAAATAAATAGTGAAGATAAATTGAAATTGGTTTAAATTTGAATTTTTGAATTATTAAAAACAATGTATATAAAAGATTTTTAAATTGATTTTTATAAATTTAAAATGATTGGAATTATAAATTGAGTTTTTATAAATGTTATAAATGAAGTATAAATTGTTTTTATAAGTAAATGAAAATTTATAAATTTATGAAGTGTGAAGTTAGAAAATGTATAGATTTGTAAAACAAAAGTCTATAAGTAAATTTCTTATGAATTGGACCTTGTCATTTATGTGGAAGATAAATGGAATTTGCTAATAAATTGGCTTTTGGTAAATAGAAGTTTATGAAATTATAAATGGGATTTATAAACGTTGTTTTATAAATCCGAAATCAAATCGAATTTGATAAGTTGGAAATAGGAAATTTATAAACAAAACTTATAAGTAATAAGATTTATAATTGTTAAAGTTTAAAGGAACGATTTGTAAATAAATAAATTATAAGTACTTGACTTATAATATAAACCTTTGGTATTAAAATTGAGTTGTATCAATTGAATTGGGTTAATAAACGAGATTTACAAAATCGAAGCTTTTAAATAGAAATGGAATTTATAACCGAAACCAATTGAATTTGATGAATTGAATATAGAAGTTTATAAAGAAGTTATATTCACGTTTTTGAACGGTAAATATATTATTGAATAAAATGGATATCTTTTGAGGAAAGAATGTGTTAAAAAGAAATTAAAACGGTTTAAAGATATTTTAAAATGCATTGAGTATTGAGAACATAGATTTCAACATTTATTGTTGAAATAGACGTTTTCAAGAAATAGAAGGGAATGAGAACATAGATTTCAACATTTATTGTTGAAATAGACGTTTTCGAGAAATAGAAGGAAATGGTGGACTATAACACTGTTGTTATAGTAAATGATTTCCGAAAGGAAATGTTTTATATAGTATTGGGATTTATATATCTATTTTAATTTCGAATCCCTATACTAGTGATTTTGGGTTGTCGTAACGATGTTTTACGCAACATTCGTTTTGACCCCAATAAATTATAATAAAAGAATGATTTCCTTAAAGAATGAAATATATACTTGACTATGGTTTAAGTATATTGAATATTTTTCAAATTGTTGAAAATAATAAGATTTGTGAATACTTATTTTTAGAATAAGTATGAAATTACTTTTCCAATATGAAATGGAATATTTTTAAGAATTTATCTTTTTGAAGATAAATTGGAATTTAAAAATAAAAATCTATTGAAACTGTAAATCAATAGAAAATATGAAATATAAATTCACTATAGAATTTATAAATGAAAAAGGGAAATTGGTTTCAAAATAAACATTGGTTTATTTTTGAAGTATTGAGATTTTATATCTAGTATAGATATTTTTGGAAAAATAAATAATTTGGAAAATTATTTGGAATCTGATGATGTGGCGCATCTTTATTGATAGTTAAATAACCGACTATCAATATTTACCCTTGAATGAGTAATTGCTGTGATTGCTTGAATTGGATGCCACACTTATTTTTAAAAATAAGCGCTCACTATTCGGGTTAACCGGGAAAGGACCATGGGGTCGTATAACCCATTCCGAATATGTGATACGTCGTTATGAATTGCATTCGAAGACCGGTGTTGAAGACCGGATATATTTCGAAAACGAGAGGGTTTCTTGTTGATTGTCTCTGCACTGGCTGATCCCCGGTATAGAGATCTCCATAAGTGATGGGAAATCCGAACGTAATTAGAAATTATTCGGATTGCAAGGACTTCTTTGTAAGTGCCTTCGGTTCTGTTCGAGCCCGGGACAGACTTGTATGGATTGTGTGTCTGACATTACAAGTTGAGATATAAAGCCGATTTCTTTCAAATATATTTCTGAGGTGGCGGAGAATTTATTCTTTTAGCTCAACACCCTTCTCTGAGACGTACGAGTTCAGAGGTTATATAGTTGAAGTTATCAGCGATATATTCCCAATTTGGTAATGTGACATGCTGAGTGATACTGAAATGATCATTGTGTTGATTATTGTGATAGGATCATTTATTTGATCGTCTATCTTAGTGATCATTGTGTTGATCATTTGTTGACCCAAAGCATGGCTTTTGTATAAAGTATGTTTTTGTGGACGTGAATTCGTCGAGCCTCACATCCCGGAAATGGTCAAAACAGGAAAGAAGCAGCAAGGTTATGAGGGGTAGCACCCTTTAGGATGTGTCCATTTCCTTCTGGAAAAGGGTGGTATCATGGTATGGAGCCCAGATACTTACTCATGTTGAAACACTTTGTTTTTATGATTGTGTGAATTGATTTGAGAGCTCTCGGATAAAGGTCCCAAAGGACCGGGGGATGGCATATTCGGTCAGTTGTTACTCAGTTAGGAGTAACCCGGCCTTGTGTTGGTAGAGATCCGGTTTGGTTCTCGGGGATGTCCATCCAGAGGCATTCTCATGTGGCAATGGGAAGTTCCTTGGCCTGACCATTTGTTGGAAATCCAATTCCCAATACGAAACTTGTACGGTATTAGTTGCAGAACCTGCCATTCACTTATGGTGGTCACCACTGTTTGGATGGTAGCTATAGTAGGCATAGTTCGAAATGTCTATGTTGGCTAAGATTTATATTCTACTTTCGAAATGAATTTTTTCTACACTATACACTAATAATAATATCAAATGTTATTTTAAATGCGTATCAAGCATCTTTGACTATCATAAGGAGAAATCTCCTCCGATTCTGCGTTTGCATGTGTGTGTGTGCGGGAGGCCTTATGGTAGTCTCATTTTTAAAAGCATTGCGAATTGAATTTAAAAATATTCCTCTATTTTGATTTTAAAGTTAAAATAAACTGTTTTGAGTTCTCACACCAGTCACATGACTGACTCGGAGTTTATTGTTTTCCTTCCTAAACTCTGGGTGCCCACCAATTTCCACACGGGCAGTCAAGAGTTAGGTTTATCAAGATATTCTGGATATTCTGAAGTTGCAGGAGGCAAGCTGGATGGCGTAGCATATTACGAGTATATAGTATTTCTTTTCCGCTGTTTATTGTTGTTGTAGTACACTCTGATGGTTTGATGTAATGTAATATAATGTGATGTAATAACTGATATAGTTCTTTATTTAAAGATTATTCATTTATTATATATGTTGTTCAGCTGCGAATTGTGAGATTCTGTTGTAGTTCTGTTGTTCTGTTCCGTTCTTTGTTTTCTTTCTCTTCTTCTTCCTCTTTCTTCTTTCTTAAACCCATAACATCTCGGGTTTCCGGCCTTCGATTTCTCGGCAGTCGATAAAGTGAGTATCGATGTTGAATTTTCGAAAGTCGAAAATTTCGGTTTGTTACAATTTGGTATCAGAGCTGTTGGTTAAGCGACAACCATGGTTCTGTTGGGTATTACTCATTAGAGATAGAGTCAGCAGTACTCTAGAATGAGTTTGAGTGTAATAATAGATATGAGCGCGTATTTGTTAGTGAATATACAATTGTTTTTGAATCGGGTAAATAAAATAATTTTTGCCAAAACTATTTTTGTATAGAAAAGAAATGATTTTCTATGAATTATTATAGTATATGGTTGCATGATTGCTAGGAAATAATAATATTGGGTTATTATCATTAGTGTATGGAATTAAATAAAAATAGATTGAATTCGAGTAAATTAACTTAATAATTTATTCATTTGTGAAATAATTTCAAGTGGAATGAAATTTGAAATGCAAAGTTGAATTGAGTAATTAAGTGAAATCAAGATAAATGGAAATTGAAATTTAAAATGAATTAGTGACTGAAACTAATTTAAAGTAATCATATGAATTAGTAATGAAAGTTAATCGTTAGAATTCAATGTTTGGAATTGAGAATTGAATTCAAATGAAATTTAAATTATGAATTGAATTCAAATGAATTAAAATGTTAAAGTGAATGAAAATTTAATGAAAATGGATATGTAACTCCAGTAGTGAAGTAAAGGTGTATAAGAACATATGTTGGAAATTTTGTAATAAAATTTGCAAAATAGTTTGAATGTTGGATTTGGATGCTACTACTAGCAGATTATACAGGTTATACAGGTATATAAAGGAATTGAGATTTTGATTTCGAAGATAAAATTTAATTGCTCGACAAAAAGGTACGTATTTCAATTTCAGTATGAGATTTGATGACTTTCTTCTCTAGCCACTTGGCTTTTCTCTTTTCTTTTTGATTCTGAGGGGCCGTGGTGCCATTTTGTAGTCGTACCGATCGAGCCGCGCAAAGGAGACGCTGGCGAAATTTTTCGAAAATTTAGAGTGTTAGAAAATTTTTAAGAAAAATTTGAAAGTTTGAAATTTGAATTTGAATTTAAATTTGAATGGTTAGGAAAACAATGTTGTTTAAAACCTATAATTGAAGTTGGAAAGCTAGTTGAAATGATAGTGAATTACTAGTAAAAAGATTTGGGCTAGTAAGTTGATAAAACTATTTGTATTGTGAAAAATAATAGACGGGATAAGAGCATTCTTCTTAACTTGTAATTTCGGGACGAAATTCTTTTTAGGGGGAAAGATTGTAACGACCCAGAATTTTAAACAAGTTAATTTGAAAATATTTAATTAATTTTAAATATTTGAATGACGGTTTAGATTGAACTTTCAATATAACTTTGAAATAGGCAATTAAATTATAGAATTTAATCTATTGAGAGTTGAATAAAAATTTGAATCTTCAATTCTAAGCCAATAAAAAAATATTTCAAAGGCTTGTAAAATTCATATTGATAATATTAAAGATAATCGAAGCTTCAGAATCAAATTTGAAAGTGAATTGTTCAGTTTTGAAAGTGAATCGTTTGAATCGATATTTAAAATAGCCGTCCGAGGCACAGTCTCGGAATTCGACGAAACCAGTTCCATTGGGTCCGTAATATTGAATTATTACCGGATTTCAAATTTCGTAATTTTCGGAGTTAATATGTGAGCACACGACACGTAAACGCGTCGAAATTTTCAACGATTTAAATTTAAATTTAAATTTAAATTTCAGTCAAACAACATCACGTTCTCCCTTAAAACACGCAGAGTATCACGCCTACAATCACTGATGAAATCGTGCAAACCATACTCATTCGATTTCAAATACCTCTCCCTCTCTCAGAAATCAAAAATCACGAAGAAAATAATGGCCGATTGAAATGAATCTCGTTCTCCTCTCCTTCAAAACCTTATTCACGAATTCCTCCCTTCTTCAATCAGTTCGTTCCCAAATTCATTCGAACGAAAGCAAATAAAACAATGACCGCGTGACTTTCTCCCCTTTTCATCTTCTTCAACAATACCGAGCAGTTTAAAATAAAAAAAAAGGGGGTAAATGGCGAATCGCGTTCAAGTCGCACGCGATGATGGTGGAGGCGCGCGTGATTTCGTGGGGGAGGCGAGGGTCGCGAGTCGCGATTGGTGCGCGCGCTCGAGGCTAAGGCGCGGCGCGAGGCACGGCGACGCGGTCAACTGGGAGGAGGCGCTGTCATGGCTCAAGGCGACAAGGGGGTTCATCTTCGATGTGGCGACGTGCGCAGGGATGTTGAGACATGGGAAGCATCGCGAAGCTCGCGCGAGCGCGACGAGGTGAGGGACGAAAGATAGGCAGTGGCGCCAAGTTTGGAGAGCTCAGTGGCCATTGAAGCGAATCGACGGCGGCACGCGATTTGAAGAAGGAGGCAACTCGGTGGAGCATGCTTTGGGTTCTCGTATTACAGTGAGGTAGTTTTGAATTTTTATTTATTTATTTATTTATTTTTTTTGTTTGTTTTTGTTTTCAAAATTTTTATTTAATACAGTAAGATGTAAAATTCTTGTGGTAATTTTAAATTTTATTTAAAACAGAAAAAAAAATTAGTTTATAAGTCATAGTTGTTTAATTTAAAGATTATAAATATACAGTAAACAACAAATTTTAATTGGATAAATATATATATTCCGTAAATTTTAATATGTATACAGTGCAAAAAAAAATAAATATATATAATCTGTTAAAGTAAATTTAGCTTTAAAATTAATTTTTGTTAAACGAATTTATTTAAAAGGGATTTGTTTGAGATATAAAAGTATTGATTTAAAAAAAAAAAAAATCCCTGGTTAATTAAATTGGTTAAAAGAAAAAAAAAATTTAATTTAAAATCCATATCTTAATGAATCTATATAATGTTTATACAAAGTGGGTATATATTAGACAAGGAAAAAATTATGGGAATTTTAAAGGGATTTATAAAAGAAGATTTGCTTAAAATTAAATTTATTTGTTAAAACAAAATTATCAGTTAAATATAGATTTAGTTTCAAATGGAAAATATTTATTAAAGAAAATTTGTTAAGAATTCAAATTTATTTGATAAAATGATTTATTTAAGGAAATTTGATTTTTAAGTTAAATAAAGAAATAAATTAATTAGGTTATAAAAAGGAAATTAAGTTCAATTGGAAATCTCTAGTTAAAATTATTTTAAAAGGACAAAATTAGTTTAAATAAATTTATTAAAGAAAAAAATTGTTTAAATAAATTTATTAAACGAGAAATTGGTTTAAACGAAACTATCAATTTATTTAACTATTAAAAATGAAATCACAGATGAATTTAAAATTTGTCAAATGAAAATTTAATTTATTCGATAGATTCGAATATTAATAAATTGTGTATAATATTTATACAAGGTATAAATAAAGAAAACAAGTTGAATTGGGAGTGGATTGCAAACGGGAATAGAAGGTGAGAACTTCTCACTCAAAAGGTTATTTAAAATTTTAAATAGTTATATTTAAAATTTGTTGATTGATTGATTGATTGCTTGATTGAGATATTAGATATTTTAGGATATATCTATATATAGCAATATATATATATTGGCATATGTATATATTGCAGTTGATTGATTTCCCGCCTCGTATAGCGGATGAGACCCTATTGCGCCGTTAGTAAGCGGAATATTTTTTTAAAATCCCATATACCGCGATATTCCACCTCGAAGTGGAATGGGTATTGTGCTAACTCTTTGGATGCAGGGAAACAGGTTGGAGGGATCCAACTGGACCCCTCACAAATATTTATTTGTTTATAAATATTTTTGATGATTGTGAATATCATATCGATATATGATATTTGTGTAGTGATTGACCAATTGATGCTGTGGCATCATCGGATTCGTTTTTAAAGTTAAAAATAATGATTTTTGATTTTAAAGGGATTTTTAAATCGATTTTCCAAATATATGTTTTTAGTAAAATTTTGAATTGATTCATTTTAAACCAAATTAAGAATTTAATTTTTGAAGTTATAGAATTTAAGACTTTTATAAAATAAAATCAAATTGAGATTTTTGGAAATAAATAGTGAAGATAAATTGAAATTGGTTTAAATTTGAATTTTTGAATTATTAAAAACAATGTATATAAAAGATTTTTAAATTGATTTTTATAAATTTAAAATGATTGGAATTATAAATTGAGTTTTTATAAATGTTATAAATGAAGTATAAATTGTTTTTATAAGTAAATGAAAATTTATAAATTTATAAAGTGTGAAGTTAGAAAATGTATAGATTTGTAAAACAAAAGTCTATAAGTAAATTTCTTATGAATTGGACCTTGTCATTTATGTGGAAGATAAATGGAATTTGCTAATAAATTGGCTTTTGGTAAATAGAAGTTTATGAAATTATAAATGGGATTTATAAACGTTGTTTTATAAATCCGAAATCAAATCGAATTTGATAAGTTGGAAATAGGAAATTTATAAACAAAACTTATAAGTAATAAGATTTATAATTGGTAAAGTTTAAAGGAACGATTTGTAAATAAATAAATTATAAGTACTTGACTTATAATATAAACCTTTGGTATTAAAATTGAGTTGTATCAATTGAATTGGGTTAATAAACGAGATTTACAAAATCGAAGCTTTTAAATAGAAATGGAATTTATAACCGAAACCAATTGAATTTGATGAATTGAATATAGAAGTTTATAAAGAAGTTATATTCACGTTTTTGAACGGTAAATATATTATTGAATAAAATGGATATCTTTTGAGGAAAGAATGTGTTAAAAAGAAATTAAAACGGTTTAAAGATATTTTAAAATGCATTGAGTATTGAGAACATAGATTTCAACATTTATTGTTGAAATAGACGTTTTCAAGAAATAGAAGGGAATGAGAACATAGATTTCAACATTTATTGTTGAAATAGACGTTTTCGAGAAATAGAAGGAAATGGTGGACTATAACACTGTTGTTATAGTAAATGATTTCCGAAAGGAAATGTTTTATATAGTATTGGGATTTATATATCTATTTTAATTTCGAATCCCTATACTAGTGATTTTGGGTTGTCGTAACGATGTTTTACGCAACATTCGTTTTGACCCCAATAAATTATAATAAAAGAATGATTTCCTTAAAGAATGAAATATATACTTGACTATGGTTTAAGTATATTGAATATTTTTCAAATTGTTGAAAATAATAAGATTTGTGAATACTTATTTTTAGAATAAGTATGAAATTACTTTTCCAATATGAAATGGAATATTTTTAAGAATTTATCTTTTTGAAGATAAATTGGAATTTAAAAATAAAAATCTATTGAAACTGTAAATCAATAGAAAATATGAAATATAAATTCACTATAGAATTTATAAATGAAAAAGGGAAATTGGTTTCAAAATAAACATTGGTTTATTTTTGAAGTATTGAGATTTATATCTAGTATAGATATTTTTGGAAAAATAAATAATTTGGAAAATTATTTGGAATCTGATGATGTGGCGCATCTTTATTGATAGTTAAATAACCGACTATCAATATTTACCCTTGAATGAGTAATTGCTGTGATTGCTTGAATTGGATGCCACACTTATTTTTAAAAATAAGCGCTCACTATTCGGGTTAACCGGGAAAGGACCATGGGGTCGTATAACCCATTCCGAATATGTGATACGTCGTTATGAATTGCATTCGAAGACCGGTGTTGAAGACCGGATATATTTCGAAAACGAGAGGGTTTCTTGTTGATTGTCTCTGCACTGGCTGATCCCCGGTATAGAGATCTCCATAAGTGATGGGAAATCCGAACGTAATTAGAAATTATTCGGATTGCAAGGACTTCTTTGTAAGTGCCTTCGGTTCTGTTCGAGCCCGGGACAGACTTGTATGGATTGTGTGTCTGACATTACAAGTTGAGATATAAAGCCGATTTCTTTCAAATATATTTCTGAGGTGGCGGAGAATTTATTCTTTTAGCTTAACACCCTTCTCTGAGACGTACGAGTTCAGAGGTTATATAGTTGAAGTTATCAGCGATATATTCCCAATTTGGTAATGTGACATGCTGAGTGATACTGAAATGATCATTGTGTTGATTATTGTGATAGGATCATTTATTTGATCGTCTATCTTAGTGATCATTGTGTTGATCATTTGTTGACCCAAAGCATGGCTTTTGTATAAAGTATGTTTTTGTGGACGTGAATTCGTCGAGCCTCACATCTCGGAAATGGTCAAAACAGGAAAGAAGCAGCAAGGTTATGAGGGGTAGCACCCTTTAGGATGTGTCCATTTCCTTCTGGAAAAGGGTGGTATCATGGTATGGAGCCCAGATACTTACTCATGTTGAAACACTTTGTTTTTATGATTGTGTGAATTGATTTGAGAGCTCTCGGATAAAGGTCCCAAAGGACCGGGGGATGGCATATTCGGTCAGTTGTTACTCAGTTAGGAGTAACCCGGCCTTGTGTTGGTAGAGATCCGGTTTGGTTCTCGGGGATGTCCATCCAGAGGCATTCTCATGTGGCAATGGGAAGTTCCTTGGCCTGACCATTTGTTGGAAATCCAATTCCCAATACGAAACTTGTACGGTATTAGTTCCAGAACCTGCCATTCACTTATGGTGGTCACCACTGTTTGGATGGTAGCTATAGTAGGCATAGTTCGAAATGTCTATGTTGGCTAAGATTTATATTCTACTTTCGAAATGAATTTTTTCTACACTATACACTAATAATAATATCAAATGTTATTTTAAATGCGTATCAAGCATCTTTGACTATCATAAGGAGAAATCTCCTCCGATTCTGCGTTTGCATGTGTGTGTGTGCGGGAGGCCTTATGGTAGTCTCATTTTTAAAAGCATTGCGAATTGAATTTAAAAATATTCCTCTATTTTGATTTTAAAGTTAAAATAAACTGTTTTGAGTTCTCACACCAGTCACATGACTGACTCGGAGTTTATTGTTTTCCTTCCTAAACTCTGGGTGCCCACCAATTTCCACACGGGCAGTCAAGAGTTAGGTTTATCAAGATATTCTGGATATTCTGAAGTTGCAGGAGGCAAGCTGGATGGCGTAGCATATTACGAGTATATAGTATTTCTTTTCCGCTGTTTATTGTTGTTGTAGTACACTCTGATGGTTTGATGTAATGTAATATAATGTGATGTAATAACTGATATAGTTCTTTATTTAAAGATTATTCATTTATTATATATGTTGTTCAGCTGCGAATTGTGAGATTCTGTTGTAGTTCTGTTGTTCTGTTCTGTTCTTTGTTTTCTTTCTCTTCTTCTTCCTCTTTCTTCTTTCTTAAACCCATAACATCTCGGGTTTCCGGCCTTCGATTTCTCGGCAGTCGATAAAGTGAGTATCGATGTTGAATTTTCGAAAGTCGAAAATTTCGGTTTGTTACAGGAGATGTGCGTCAGCGATGAGACGGCTGCTATTGCGGGGTGGAGAGGTTCACCGATGTCAAAGGTAGTGGATGGAGTGGAAACAAGGTCACTCTTGTTTCGCGATGTAGGTGGCCATGTCTTCACGAGCAGCTAAGGGCTTCGCTGTAGGGTGGGTCGCATAGGAATCTCGTAAGGTAGTTTTATTTATTTATTTATTAATTTTTAGATTATGCATATAGATGAAAAATATAAATCAGAAAAAAGATAAAAAAGAAAAAGAAAATTATTTAATATTTATACATGTATAGATTAGAAAAATAAAAATAAATATGAATTTTTAAACTATTGGAAGTTCATTTTTGAAATATATAGTTTATTTTGATAAAAATATATTTGTGGTTTCAATTTGACGATATATATATATATAACAGAAATTTTTAAAGGTTGAAGTTAAGTAAAATTAGATTTTTAGATCTACAAATTTATTTTATGAGCATATATATTGGTAGATCATAAGCAAATAAGTATACCTATATCCATTTTAATTTACTAGTTCACATCAAAATAATTTATTAAGGTAACTTATGTTGTTAGTAAACTTATTTGAATTATTTAGTTACTAAAAGATATTTAAAGGGAAAATTGGTTTAAACTAAATTATTAGTTAATTAAATTATTAAAAAGGAAAATAATTGTTTGATTAATTCAATATTAATAAAATAATATAATTGTTATAGAAGGTCAAAAATCGTGAAAACAAGCTGGAATGGAAATGGATTGCTAAATGAAAGCAAAGGTGAGATCTTCTCACTCAATCGGATTACCTAGTTCAATTTAAATAATTAGATTTAAATTATTGGATTGGTCACTTGAATTGATAATTGTTATAAGTTGGATGTTATGTTATACATAATATAGTGTGTGTGTGTGTGTGTGTATTGGAGTGATTGATATTCCCGCATTATATAGTGGATGAGACCCTACGTGCCCCACATAATAGCGGATGACCCCGTATACCGCGATATTCCACCTCGAAGTGGAATTGGTATTTATATTGTGCTAACATCTGTGGACGCGGGGAAACAGGTTGGAGGGATCCAAATGGATTCCTCAAATTTTGATTTTATTTCTTTTTCTGTGATATAATTTATTTACGATATTTGATTGGTTATATTGGTAATTGAAATTATTGAAGGCTGTGGTTTGGCCGAATATATTTTGATATTTTAAGATACCAGAAATATAAGAAATTGGATTTTTGGGAGGAAAATAAAGTAGAGAATTTTAAGTAGGATAATTTTAGAGAATTGGATAAATTAAAAGAAGGAATTTGGGAAGGATAAAGGTTGATTTTTGAAATCCTATTGAATAAATTCCAAGTATGCGAAAAAAGACCTTTTTTTTAAATCGAAATAAATGGATTTTGAGAACTTAAGTAACATTGTTTAAAATTTGAAGAATTTATTTAAAATTTGGATTTTAAATGGTTTGGGAGAAAAGAAGGGAGAATTTAAAAAAAAATTAAGCATGAAATTAATATTTCAGAATTTAAATAAGATTCTAAATCATAAATATAGAAGTAAATACGGAATTAATGGATTTTAAAACAAATTTGGGTAAGTAAAGGAATATATTTTAAAAATGGAGCTAGTTTTTGAAATCGATTTGAAGACTGATTAAGTGTTTGAAACTATGTTTTAAAAGGAGGATAAGACTATGGAATTTATAAACTGGGTTTATAAAGAGAAATAATATATTAGTGGATATTTGGAAGTATAAATTCACGGTGAGAATTTATAAAGGAATGGGTAATTTGTTTTTAAAATAAATAGTGGTTTATTTTTAAAGGTATGAAAGAAAAGAGTATTTCCCTAAAAAGCAAAATACGTTTTCAAAGCAGATTTTTGAATGTAAGTTGGAAGTATTAAAGTTGTTTTAAAAGAATGTTTTTGAGAAATTAATTATTTAAGTTGTTTAGAATTTTAAAGTTAAATATTCATTAAATTAGTTATAGTAGTAATTATTTTAAAATGCTAATTAGTATTTTGATTTAAAAAGTTAATTATTAATATTTATATTTTATAAAGTAATTTTATTTTAAAGGTAGTTTTGCTAAAACTTTTATATGAAAAACCTGTATTGAATTTCATAACTTTTATTTTATGATTGTTTTGGCTTAAGTATTACATGACAAATTACTATAAAATTTCATAACAAGTATTTTAAATAAGGTGTTTAAAATAGTTTTTATTTAAAGTATTTTTAAAGTATATTTTTGGATTAAGTAATTCAAATTATTTTGAAATCTAAAATATTCAGACTTGGTGATTTTCAGTGGAAATAAACGATCGACTGGAAACTTATTCTGCGAGAGAAAAGGGTGACTTGAAAACTGTTTCAAAGAGTTGAAGGGTAGTAAAATAGTCTGCAAAGATATTTTGAAATAAATTATTTGGGAAATTATTTAAATCTGATAGTTGTTTAAGGATGTTAATTGATAGTTAAGTAACCGACTATTAATATTGGCCAATGCGCTAATCGTTTCGAAGACACCGGGATCAGGATTAATTTCCCGAAAAACACTTCGATCCGGTTTGAACGTTTTTGCGAGGAAAATAAGAGCTTGGAGTTGAAGAAGGAGCAGTGAAGTGCAATGGTTAATCGATACTGATCCTGAGGGTGATTCCAAAATGGATGTAGTAGAAGTAGTGCCTTTGGTTTCGTTCAGACCCAGAACGGACTTGTATGGATGTATGTTTAACATTACACTTTGAGATATGGAGCTGGTTTCTATCAAATACATTTCTATTTAGTGGCGGAGAATTTATTCTCTTAGCTTAGTACCCTTCTCTAAGACTGACGAGCTCATAGGTTATTTAATTGATAGTTATTAGTGATATATTCCCAATTTGTTGATGTGGCATGCTAAGTGTTGAGCATTGGTTGATCGAAGCATGGCTTTTTTGTAAAGCTTAGCTTTGTGGGATGAGACTTCATCCAACCTCACACCCCAGGAAATGGTCGAAACAGGAAGGATGCAGCAAGGTTACACGGTTCGCGACCCTAAGGGTATGTGCATTTCCTTCTGGATAAAAAGTGTTATTATGGTATGAAGCCCAGATATTTTACTTATGTGGTTGTCGAAATTTGGGAGGCCTCGATAAAGTTCGGTTACGACCGAGGGATGGCATACTCATGACAATTAGTTACCTATTTATAGACATAACCCGGCCTTGTGTTGGCAGAGATCCAATTAGGTTCTCGGGATGTCCTTCCAAAGGCGTACCCATTCGGATAAAGGAAGGTCCTTAGCCTTGACCATTAGTTAGAAATCCAAACAAAACAATACGATCCCTTTACGATTTCAGTTGTAGAACCTGCCATTTAACATGGTAGCTATAGTAGGCATACTATAATGGTATGTATGCTAGCTAAGATTAATATTATACTTGAAAAATTATTTTCCACTCTATGCACTAAAAATAATATCAAAAGGATTTTCTCATATCAAGCATGTTTGACTACTATAAGAAGAAACCTCCCCCATGTGTGCGAGTGCATTTGAATGTGTGCCGGGAGACCTTATGTAGTTTCATTTTCCAAAAGCATGAATGGATTTTTGGCACAAATAACTGTTTTAAGTTCTCACACCAGTCCCATGACTGACTCAGAATTTGTTGTTCCCTTTTGCTAAACTCTGGATGCCCCTAATTTTCCACACAGGCAGCATAGAGTCAGGTTATCAGTAGGTTCTGGAGCTAAGTCGGGGAGTAGATGTGGATTTGAAAGTCTTTGGTTTGGAAGTTTTTGGTTTTGAGCCTTTTGGTTTGGACTTTGGAGCTTTGGAAATGAAGATGCAGTATGTTAGACTCTCTTGGAAGACCATGTTGATGTTATTTTTTCGCTGTTATGATGTATTCCATTGTCGTGTAATATATATATGACTCTGATGAAGTAATGTATAAACAGGTATAGTTCTTTTGTTTGTGAGATTCTGATGTTGTTTTCTATTTCCTCTTCTACCTCCTTCTTTAACCCTAACGGTCCGTTTTTTCGACATTCGATTATTCGTCATTTAATACTGTGGACGTATTGATGTCGATTTTCGGGCATCGAAAAATCAGGCCATTACATTTGGTATCAGAGCTGAAGGTAAAGCAAGAACATTGGTTTTGGTGGGGATTACTCATTTAAAATAGAGTCCGTAGTACCCTAGAATGAGTATGAGTGTATTAATAGACATGTGCGTGTATTTGTTAGTGAATATAAAAATTGTTTTTATATTGTGTTGACTTATCGGTTGAGTGTTTATGAATTCTGATCGATATGTTGGACGCCATTTTATAGATAGGGGTTTCTAAACTCTTAAACAATATAAACCGACATGGTATTGTTTTAAAATAGGGTAAATGAAATAATTTTACCCAAATTATTTTTGTATATAAAAGGAACAATTTTCCGTAAATTATTACAGTAATATATGGTTGCGTGATTGTTAGGAAGTGATAATATTAAATTATTATCATTATTATGTCGAAATTGAACTAGAAATTAAAATTATAACCAAAGGTTAAGGAATAAATTTATATAACAAAACTGGATTTGTAAATATAAATTATAAATGTGATTTATAATTGGAAATGAAATAAAAATATTCCAAAGCAATTTTGAATATGGATTGAAAGGATTTGGGATTTGAAATTTTGAGAAATTTAATTCCTTTTGAGTTTGGAAATGATTTTCAAAGATTTTGGAGGAATAATAAGGATATTATTCAAAATTATTCTTTGAATTGGATTTGGAATCTGGTGAGATTTGGAATTTAAAAATGATTATGAAGAGATAAAAGCACTAAACTCTCTTCGGTCGCTGGAAAATTACTTCGGCGATGACTGCAGCATCATCGATGTTATTTTTCAAGTTTCCAGGAAAGGAATTGCTGCCAAATTTTTTTGAATGGGAGTTGTTTGCAAAACTGGGTTTGGTTTTGAAATTCAAAGGGTAATTTGATATGCAAATGAATTATGTATGTAATTGATTTCAAAAATGATTTTGAAAATACTTAAGTGATTGTTAAAGACTCTGGAGTTTAATTAAAAATGTTCATAGCATATAAATAGGTTTGATAACTTATAATAATTTGAAAAAAAATTAGGATAAAATTTAACTTGAAGAAGAGTTAAATTAAAATAAGTGTGAAATATAAATAAGTTGGGAAACTTATAGTGTAACACCAAATATTTTCAACTATTCGCATCCACACATGCCGGATTTGAATTGCTCAAAATACCAGATTGTTAATTTATATTTTGCAAAACTCAGCATATACAGTAAATAAATAAATCACAGAATCACAGACACAGAGTAATATACAATATGCAGCGGAAAGAAAGAATAGTAGTTCATGAAGCTACTATATATATCAGAGTTAAATTAGTTACAATAGAAGTTTCGAATACAATAGTCAAATACAAGATCAGAATACAACACAGGAATCAACTGAATAACTACAAGCTGAAAAGATGTAGATGGATCTCCAAACGAAGATCCAACTCCAAAGGTGAGTCTTAAAAGTTGTATCACTCAGTCTGACCCGAGCGTAAAGCAAAACACAGAACACTCGAGTCAGGATTAACATTATTATATCAATAAATCCAAGTCAAGTGAAATAACAAATGAAATACAAGTAACTCAAAGGATGTTTGGGATAACTATCCTCTAAGGATCCGTTAAACTATCTACTATGTAGTAGTATACGCTATTATAATAATGTCTAAAGTAAAGTATAATATATTTAAAAATAGCGTTAAGGCATTACCCAAATCCGCCTTAACACATTATATAGTGCCAATAGTCTATACAGTACCATCGTACCTTCAGATCGGGAGGCTACCATAAATACTCCATAGGTACGACACAAAACAAACTCATAGTAAAGCATGCTATTGTATGCGACACGACACAACTAGGCAATGCCAGGGTAGATATACCAATTCCGCATCCGGACTAGTAGTAAAACATAACAACAGCTACCGTCCACCTTGAGAAACACTCCCAAAAAAAATCAAAAGGTGCACCCAATCAATCACAAAGTTATAGAACGGCATCGAAGGAGTGTGTCTGATCAAAGGAGCTACCTCATTGGCCCAGAATCGCTCCTGTTTTAGCCACCTTATGCCAACTCATGGGAGTTGGATCCACATAAATACCTCAATAGGATGTCGCCACCATCCTACTTCATTCTGGAATCTCCAACGCGTACACAGTTGTTATTTTCGGAGTTGGCAGAGAGTATGACAACTTCCGATCCCGGTTTCTTTAACAACCAAATGTTATTATAATAGCACAGTCATTTCAAAATAGTTTATACTTCAAAACCAAAATATCATTGCCATTTCAAAACCATATCAATATGATATCGTTTCCATTTCAAAATTAAATACGATATCATTTCCCAAATCATAGTATTTCCGAAGTTATAACACTTTCGAAACTAAAGACTTGAAATTATAACACTTTCAAACATAATACTTTGAAGTTCATAACCTGAAACATAACTTCCACTAATTAAACAGTTTGGATATTAAATATATATATATATATAAAATAGTTTATAATGTAAAATAGTTTATATAAAAGAGTTATAAGTTAAAATAGTTTATATTAAAATAGTTAGTATATTAAAAAAGTTTATATTAAAATAATATATATTAAAAATGATTTATATTAAAATAGTTTATATTAAAATAATTTATAAAGTAAAATATAAAATGGTTTTAATTATAATTTAAAATTACTTTATATTGTAAAATAATTTCCTCAAACTTCACAAATTTATTCCAAATAAATTCGAATTCCAAAATTCAAATTTAACCCAATCTTAAATCATCAATCTCAATTTATTTCGGTTTTAAAATAAACCATTTCAAATTATAATGATTTAACATACAGATTTGGACCACAAAATAAACCATTTCAATTTTGATATATTTCAAATCTTTAAATATTCAAACATTTCAAAACCATATTTGATAATTCCATATCTATGTCAGATTTACTTTACTAATATTATTTTGAAATATTTGCTTAATCATTCAAATTACATTTAAACAAAACTTCAAATTCCAAATTTAAATAAAACTAAATTACCACTAATTTATGTAAATTTTAAATATTCATTTAAATCACTCTTAATCAAAATCAAGTTATAAAATCATATCTTTAAAATCTCAAATTCAATATGTTCCAAATCGATTTTAATTAAATATAATTCTTAATTAAATACAATTTCAAATCAATTTCAAATCCATCTTCTCGACCTTAATTTATTAAAATCATTATAAACTTTATATTAGAATATAATTTAAATAAATACTTAACCATAATATTTTTTAATAAAATCAAACTTTATTATTAAACTTACTTATGTTAAACAAATTTATACATAGCTTAAATTTAAGAATTTAACTATATAAAAAAATATTTATATAATATCAAAAATCAATATTCATATAAAACCATATTTTTCTTTCCAAAACCAGTGAAGTCATTTTCAAAATATTAATATGTATATAGACCAACGGTGTATATATATATAATTTTTTATCCTATGGTCAAGTGATATGGATATTTATCATTTCAATCCGTAATTTAAATATATACGGGTATATATCATTTCAACCCGCAATCTCAAATTCAATGTCAATGATAATCGCTTGGGTCTATCATTTCAACCCATAATGATTTTCTCCAATTCTATAGATCGTTCGGGTATGCATAATTTCAATCCATAGTGAATTCTATACTAACAGGGAACTAGCAGTGGGATAACAGATATGATAATAATATAACAAGCATATATCATCAATATAAATAACAGATAATGGTGTAAGATGTCACAGGTGAACATATAGCATATATATAGCAACGTAAATAAATAACAACAACGTATTTCAATTGTCATTTCAATTGAAATTAAATTTAATAAATATAACAACTTAATCTTGAGTGATTGCTCGCCTTTCGAGGCTCGAGAAAACAGGAGATGACACGGATACGCACACAGATACGGGCACTGAAATAGTTTTACAAATCCAAGCACGAATTTGATGATCAAAGATGGTAACAAGAAATAGACAAAACCAAATCAGAATTGGTTTGATATAGATAGATGGTATAAGTGCACATATATATGACTATATATGACAATTAAATATATATATTTCAAAAATCATTGTTTTTACAATAAACACATATAAAAAAATAAAAATAAATTCTATATACATAATATAATTCGAAATTAATACTAATGTATATATACTATATGACTAATAATTGCAAAATACTTACATATATAATGTATTTAATTCGAGAATATCTATATACACACACACTAAATAATCAATTCAAACATACCCAAAATAAATATTCAATTTCGAACACAAAACAAAGTCTCTATATGTATAAATTTGAAAACTAACAAATGCATACACCTTAATAGTTAAACTCTATATATACACAATACTACAACCAAATGTGTATATATATACACTTATATAGAATTGTACAAACCTGTACATACATATAAATACATATACAGTAACCAATATTATACTTATATATAGTAGACTAGTAGCGCTGCACCTTACAGCCTTTATAGGCCATAACTTCATAAAGGAATGTAATCTATAAATGTACATATTGTAACTAGATTGTATAAAAAATTTAATTGTAACAACACAATATATACTAATATATTGTATGCTAAATTTTGAGACATATATATAACATACTTCTAGGTAAGCTTTATAATCTGTATAGCCTTTATAACTATGGCATATAAAAAATTTATATAACGAACCTTGTATAAAATAGTATATACACGTTACACATGTAAAACAATATGTAAACATACATATGTAATATATTTTATACAAAAAAAATGATAATATGAGTTTTCATACATGATAGTACCATATACAGTAAATAAACTTTCTTTACTGCAAAATATACATGTACAAGTGCAAGTATGAAAAGTATCTTATTTTCAAGTCAGTACTTTATTGACATTAATATGTATATACATACAAATATCAAAATTTATATATTTTATATAAGCAGAACCTGTACATAATTTTTTTATTAAAATATCAACCTGGTCATATGAAACTTCTTACATGATTATGTTTGTAAATCATAAATTATGTAGCAGCTAGTATAAATATGCATGTAAATCAAATATAGTAAAATCATATAAAATCACACTCGCACATATACAAATAACACGGCTTATAAATTTAAACCCAAAAAACTATCATATATATTTAACTTATAATATATATAAACTCGTATATAGATGTATAACTTACATATGTGGCACGGGTAGATTATCAAGTACAGATAGAGGAGGGAAGCCATTTACAGTGCACAAAACAATGGCCGAGCACAGTGGGTGTCGGTGATAGTGAGTCTCAGCTAGGTGACGACGCCTAGACACAGGCGTTTGGTCTCGGCTGCATAGGAAAACTGCCGAGGTTGGAAGGAGACAGGGTCGGCCTACAGTGTTTGTGCCTTCGGCTTCAAGGATACCTTTGCCTGGTGTGCCAATATATGTTGCATTGGCAATGAGTTCATTAGAATATTTTCCGCGGTAGCAAGACAAATGATCGGTGGATGAAAGAGTGATTGTTTGGGGGGAGGAGTGCATAGGTTGGTGGCCTGGACGCGAGCTACCAGGGGTTTCAATAGAGAGGGTAGGAGAAGCTTTAGTGAAGAATGGGAGAGGGTTGCGTCCAAATAGTGCAAGCTGTAGAGGGAAATGAAGGAGAACGTGAACAGGCTTGGAATAAAAAAATTCTTTGTGAAGAACAGAATGGCAAAATGAAATATAGTGGGTCTATCAAAAAGGCAAGGCAGGTAAACTGAATTTCAAAAATAATAATATCAGATGGCTATTGGTTTCACGTTGGATAACGAATAGTCACGAGAAATTCAAAATACTCGGTTTCGGAACCAATAAGTTGAGCATTTTGCAGATTACACCACAACCCCAAAATAAACAATCGAATATACTACGGAGATTAGCATGATGTGACGATCAAAATGGTATACATATATCAGTGGTACGATCATCCAATCAAAAATAGATATTCGGTACCGGAAATGCTGCTTAAATGTCTAAAATAAGATAAACGGAGCAATATAAGTCAAAATTTTGGGAAACGAAATATGATGTCTTACTTAGAATATGATTTACAAATTTATTGTAGAAAAATATTCAGGTTTGGAAAACATTTTATTATCATCAAATATTAAACGATTTAATTGAAACATAGTAAAATAGACTTCCATATTATCCGATGTAAATTTACCATTTGCTATGTTTAATTAGACGTATTCCAAATATGAAACTTTTATTTCAAAATTTTATTGTTTAAAATTTCACAAAATTTCAATTAAATATATAAATAAAACCACTAAAATTTTCGGGTCGTTACACTCTCCCCCACTCAAAATTTTTCGTCCTCGAAAAGGAAGGAAGTAGGAGAATAGAACCAACCCGAAAGAAAAAAGATTGAAATATAAAATAAAAAAATTAATTTAAACATATAAATTTAAACTTAAATTAATTAATATTCAATAAAACTCAAGGTATTTCATTAAGTTGATTTTATTTCAATTTATTAATTCCCTCAAAAAAAAATTAATTTATTCATCTTATGTATTCATTATCCTATTTTTCTATTCACCCAACTTAACATTTCTATAAATTTAAATTAAGTTTACACCACTCAAATTTATTTATAAATTCTTTTAACATCATTTTACGTTGTAAACAATTCAATTACATATTCAACTTCTAAATGATTTAGGTAAGTTATATTGGAATGTAGTTGAGTACTGTACAAGTAAATTTTTCCCAATTCAACAATTTCAAGTTTAAATATTTATTAAAAAAATTTGATTTCATTTTTATAAATTTGAAATCGTCCATTAAAAAAATTTAAGAATTAAATTTCTGAATTCACTTCAAAAATTTAGAGATAAATATATCTATGTATATCAAATCAAATATATATACAATCATATACCTAATATATTATAGATCAATCATACTTTGAAAATTCAAATCAATTTATTTCCAAAACAAAAGTGTAGAAAAGTTACAGAATGGTCTCCCCACTTCGAAACTCGAAAATGAATGTCGATGATGCGGCCGCCATCACCGAAATTATTTTCCAACGACAAAACAGGAGGGAAATGATTTAAACATTTAAAATTCTTTGAAAATGGTTTCGATTCGAAAATACTTTAAACAATATACGTTTTCTAACTTTAAAACCAAAGTTTGGAATTATCGGAATTTAAATTCTCAAATTCAAAATTTAAATTCAATTAAATTTTCAAATCTGGATGTTGAAATAGTCGATGGTTTACAAAATAATAAATGAAAATCAAATAATATTATTTTCAACAACCAATTCGTTAACCATTTAATTTCAGAAAAATTTATACTTATACATAATATAATCATTCAAAATTATTTTATTTTCCAAATTTGAAAACAATATTGTGTCAGTTTGCTCTAATCAAGTGTTTTGGAGATCCTATCGATAGCGTTGATAAGACGAATCGATCGAAAACCCAAATCAACATCAACAACTCAAACAACACAATATATATATATATAACATTTTTAATATTAATTTACAAATACATTTCCTCGCTCGACTATACAAGAATGGATTTCAAAGCAAGGATAGAGATTCAAATTTGATGGACTTAAATCAAAGAGAATTTTGATTCGAAGATAGGTTTGAAACAAAGATAAGATAATTAAATAACAAAATAGGAAGATGGATAAGTTTATATAAATCATGGGCAACCATAACCGGGTCGACCGAGGCTACTAGAATACGACCGATGCAGAATTCTGAGCAAACCGGCATCAGATCACAAGAGATATAACTTCGGGCATAACAAGAGATAGCATCGTAATCCGAGGATACAGAAATCTCCGGTAAAGCAATGCTTATTGTAAAGGAGTTTCACCCCTTCACAAATCATTCAATGGAGCTATGGGATACTCCATAATCAAGAAGAATTTGGATAGGGGAAGACAAGAGTGGATTTCAGAACGAATGGAAGAGTTCCAAAATTCAAAGGAAGCCGAGTCAAAGAGAAAGAGATTCAAGCACAAACGAAAGTGATTCTGTAATTAAATTTTCTCTATATGCTACGTTTTGCCTAAACCGAAAGCTCTGATACCAACTGTAACATGCATATATTTTCAACCATTCGCCTCCACACATGCTAGATTTGAATTGCTCAAAATACCAGATTGTTAATTTATATTTGACAATGTAACGATTTCGGTTTTTAGTCAAATTTAAATTGGTAGTATTTTTGACATAATAAGAGGGTATTTAAGGAATAATTCTAATTTATATGTTAATGTATATATATATATATTAGTATATAATTTTGTTAAATCATTTTCTTAAGATGATATAAATATAAAAATATATATAAAGAGATTGCAAATAAAGAATTAATTAGAAATTCAATTGTAAATATTTTGAAAATAAAATTGGATTTATTAACTTTATATTTCCAAGGAACTAATGTATATAAATTGATTTTGAATTGATTTGTTAGTATATAAATTGGACTAATATATATACATATATATATATATATATATATATATATATATATATTTGTTAGTATATAAATTGATTTGTTTTGGGATTATAATATATATATATATATATTGATATGAAAGTTGTATTTTGAAATTAATATAGTAAATTTTCAAAAATTGTTTAAAGCTAAATTCCATATTTTATAATATACATATTTATATTATTTATTAAAGTATAATTAGATTTTACAATCAATTTATTTAAAGTTATATAATATTTGTAAAAAAAGGAAATGTATAAATTAAAATAAAATTATTAAAAAAGGTTTATATACTTTCTTCTTAAATTTTTAATGAACTAAAATGGTTTGTATTTATAAATATAAATTTAACGATATATAACATTTGAAAGCATAATAAGTATAAATTTGAAAATATAATACATGTGTAAATATGATATATATATAAAACATAAATACTTAATTAGAAAAGGGTATAACATAAATTAGATTGTTATGACATTTGTGAAATAAGGATTTCATGCTTAAACAAGTGTATCTCTTTTATCATATGAGTTACAAGTGGCAAATATGTTTTGTTTTTAAAAGACTTAAAAGAAAATAATATAAACATATATTGAAAGAGAAAACCAGGCCCATTTTCTTTCATTTGAAAAACTGAATCAAAACCTGAGACAAAAGAAAATAAAACCTGGGCAAAGCAAAACCAAAAAACAAAAATTATCTCAAATTCAAAAGAAAAGAACAAATCAAACTACAATTTCAAAGTTAAACAAAGCAAAGTGTAGAATCAAATTCAATAACAATTAATTCAAACTTGAAAGAGATTTAAAGATCAAAATCTATTTCAAGTTTTCAACCTGAAAGCATGTAAGGATCAACTCAGTTAAATCAAATCTGCAACCTGATACCTGAAGTATTTCAAAGCAAATAACACCTCAGCTAAATCATGCATTAGATCAAGTTTGCAATTAAAATAGATTAGATCATCTCAAATTTTTTCCATTTCAAGTTCAAGCCTGTGTTCTTTTTTTTTATGTTCTTTCGAAATCCAGCTGAGTAAACTAACCTATTAAAGTTTGAATCTGTGATTCTATGAAGTGAAACGTTAAATAGAATTGTTTGCATGGATGTGAATATGTTGTATATATGTATATATATTTATTTTGTGTGTGTGCATGTCTGTACATGCCTTTGTTCATAGTTTTCCCAGGCATATGTTAATTTTAAAACTCAAAATCTCACTCCTCAATCTCTTTAGAATCTGATGCTTGAAAAAAATAGGATTTTAATATTAAGATTTAAATTTTAAAAATACTTTTAAGTATTAAAAATGAATGGATTTACTAGAAAGTTTAAAAACACAGTGAAATAAAATTTTGTTAAAAAATTAATTGATTAAAACTTGAGTCTTGATTCCAGGATCTTGTTCGTCTTCATGAAATATGAATTTCAAAAGTAGAGTCATAATTTTTAAGATTGGAAATCATGTGAAATTGTTAGTTGATCGGTTTAGGACTTTTCATCAACTGCCGTCGGTTGACGAAGGGAGGTGGGTCGAGGTTGATGCTGGAGGAGGATGGAAGGTTGAGTCATAGGGGAAAAATACTCGTTTGAATTATAGGTTGCTGTGGTGGACGGATGATGAGATTGTAGGGTTTTAAGAGCCTGTTTGGTCGTTTTTGAAATTGAGTCGATTGTGTCGTCTCTAGTGGATAAAAGCGGATCAGACCAGGGGGAAATGTCGCGTGGCTCGATGATGAAGCTGTAGTCATGGTGGCGAGGCATAATTTAGTTGGGACTGTCGTTGTCAGGGCGATTTTGTCAAGGGAGTTGGTTCCAGGTTGGGTTCTGATATGTCCAACTTCGATTTCGCGTTCATCTTGTAGCTCAGGTGGTCGGGATCGAAGGGGAAGATCGTCTACGTCTTGCTAGTGGTCTCGGCATGGACCGGAAGTGGTCGGAGCTCTGGTGCACGTGAACACATATATGGGTGTATCTGGGTTGTTTTATAGTTTGGGGAAGACGAGATTATTTCGGGGTCGACTCGATGTAAATGATGACTTTTGCTCGGGGAAAATCGATTGGGCATGGGCTTTTGATAGTTTGGGCTCGGGCCATTTTTGTTTTGTTCCCAGGTTTTCTAATAATAAAAAAATAATTTCAGGTTTTAAAATACAACCATGCTATTAAAATAAAGGGTATGATCAAGTTTCAAGTATTTATAAGTTTTAAACAATGTAAGTGTTTTAATCAAGTTTTTAATAAGCATAAGAAAAATGTTAAACAAGTTCAAAGCTAAATGAAAATTTACAAGTTTTCATAAATATGAATTAACTAACTTTAAGAGGTAAAATAAATATGAATTTAGTTTTCAAAGTAAATTTATTTAAATAATTTTTAAACAAGTTTTAAAGGTTTAAAATTGAAGTTAAATGTTTTCAAAATTGTTTGGGGTATATAATTGTATTGGGTTAAATTTATAAAAGTAATTAGGAATAATAAATTAAATGAAGTGATTAAAGAATAATTAATTTAACGATAATTAATTTATGTGATTAACTAATTAAGGTAATTAATTAATTAAAGTGATTAATCAAGGGATAATTGACCAAAATGTGATTAATTAAAGGTTGATTAATTAATTAATGTTACTAATTAAAGATAATTAATTTATGATTAGGGGGTGAGTAATCAAGTGATTAAAGGATAATTTCTCAACGTAATTAATTTATGATTTGTTAATTAAAGTGATTAGGGATAATTGCTTTCTGTAATTAATTAAGGATAAATAATTAAACAGTAATTAATTAAGGGTTAATTAACTAATGTAATTAACAATAATTAATTAAAGGATAATTAAATAATTAAAAGCTAATAATTAAATGATTAAAGATTAATTAATTTATTAATTAAGGTTGATTAATTAGTAATTAAAGGTTGGTTAATTTGTTAAAGGATAATTAATAAATGATTAAAGGATAATTAATCAATATGGTTCGCAATAAATTAATGATAATTAACCAGGATTAGTAGTTTCATAAGTAATTAATGTGATTTAAATTAATCAGAAGTTTAATTAATCTTACTTATGGATGTTTGGGATGTATTGTGACGCCCCACCTCTATACCCAAGCTAGACAAGAACACTACGGTGTAATGCTGTCGACTATGTAACGTTATCGATTATTCGTTGCCGAAAAACCGAATAGTTAGGGTTTTAAAAAGAATTTAAGAAAAGAAGTAGAAGAAGATAGAAATAAGAAATAGAGAGAAAAGAAAACATTTGAAAAGAGAATATAAAATAGAGAAAAAGGAAATAGAGAATAGAACGGGACAGAACACAACACAACAACATCAGAATCTCACAATTCGCAGCGGAACAACATATAATAATAAATGAATAATCTTTAAACAAAGAACTATATCAGTTATTACATTTCATCTCATTACATTAATTCATATCATCAGAGTGTACAACAACATACAACAACAAACAGCGGAAAAGAAATACTATATACTAATAATACGCCATGCCATCCAGCTTGCCTCCAACAACTCCTGAATATCCAGAATATCCTGATAAACCTAACTCTTGACTGCCTGTGTGGAAATTGGTGGGCACCCAGAGTTTAGGAAGGAAAACAATAAACTCCGAGTCAGTCATGTGACTGGTGTGAGAACTCAAAACAGTTTATTTAACTTTAAAATCAAAATAGAGGAATATTTTTAAATTCGATTCGCAATGCTTTTAAAAATGAGACTACCATAAGGCCTCCCGCACACACACACACACATGCAAACGCAGAATCGGAGGAGATTTCTCCTTATGATAGTCAAAGATGCTTGATACGCATTAAAAAGAAACATTTGATATTATTATTAGTGCATAGTGTAGTAAGATTATTTCGAAAATAAAGATATAAATCTTAGCCAGCATAGGCATTTCGCATTTATGCCTACTATAGCTACCATCCAAACAGTGCTGCGACACCATAAGTGAATGATAGGTCCTACAACTAAAACCGCACAAGTTTCGTATTGTTTCTTTGGATTTCCAACAAATGGTCAGGCCAAGGAACTTCCCATTGCCACATGAGAATGCCTCTGGATGGACATCCCCGAGAACCAAACCGGATCTCTACCAACACAAGGCCGGGTTACCCCTAACTGAGTAACAACTGACCGAATATGCCATCCCCTGGTCCTTTAGGACCTTTATCACCGAGCGCTCGTAATCAATTCACACAATCATAAAGTGTTTTCAACATGAGTAAGTATCTGGGCTCCATACCATGATACCACCCTTTTCCAGAAGGAAATGCACATATCCTAAAGGGCGCTACCCCTCATAACCTTGCTGCATCTTTCCTGTTTTGACCATTTCCGGGATGTGAGGCTCGACGAAGTCACGTCCACAAAAACATACTTTATACAAAAGCCATGCTTTGGGTCAACAAATGATCATAGAAATGATCACCAAGATAGACGATCAAATAAATGATCCTATCACAAATAATCAACACAATGATCATTTCAGCAACACTCAGCATGTCACATTACCAAATTGGGAATATATCGCTGATAACTTCAACTATATAACCTCTGAGCTCGTACGTCTCAGAGAAGGGTGTTAAGCTAAAAGAATAAATTCTCCGCCACCAACAGAAATATATTTGAAAGAAATCGGCTTTATATCTCAACTTGTAATGTCAGACATACAATCCATACAAGTCTGTTCCGGGATCAAACAAAACCGAAGGCACTTACAAAGAAGTCCTTGCAATCCAGATATCCACAATCCTGATCGGATTTCCCATCACTTATGGAATCTCTATACCAGGAGCTACCCAGTGCAGAGACAATCGATAGGTCATCCTATCGCTCTCGCAAATACCGGTCTTCAACACCGATCTTCAAATGCAATTCACAACGACGTATCACTTATTCGGAATGGGTTATACGACCCCATGGTCATTTCCCGGTTAACCCGAATAGTGAGCGCTTATTCAAAAATAAGTGTGGCATTCAAATTCAAACAATTCACATCAAATACCCATTCAAAGGGAAATATTGATAGTCGGTTATTGAGCTATCAATGGATATGCACACATCACCAGATTCCAAATAATTTTCCAAATTATTTACTTTCCCAAAATATCTTTACAAGATATATAATTTCAACACTTCAAAAATAAATCAATATTTATTTTTCTAAACAAATTCCACTTTCTCATATAAATTCAATAGTGAATTTACATTCCAAAATATTCATGAATATTACGACTTCAATTCGATTTCTAATATTCATTTTCAGTTTATCTTCAAAAAGATAAATTCTCAAAACGTTTCATTTCACATTGGAAAAACATTTCCATACTTATTTATTAATAAGTAATTTACAAATTTTATTTATTTTCAACCTTTGGAAAATATTCAATATACTTTAAATCGAAATTAAGTATATAATTCTTTCTTTAAGGAAATCATTCTCTTTAACATATTCATTTGGGCCAAAACGAATGTTACGTAAAACATCGTTACGACAACCCAAAATCACTAGTATAGGGATTCAAAATTAAAATAGATATATAAATCCCAATATTATACAAAACATTTCCTTTCGGAAATCATTTACTATAACAACAGTGTTATAGTCCACTATTTCCTTTTATTTCTCGAAAACGTCTATTTCAACAATGAATGTTGAAATCTATGGTTTCGAATCTCAACACCTTTTAAAACATCGTTAGATCGTTTTAATTCTATTTAAAACATCACATTCAAACATTTTCTTTAACATATTATTCACTATTCAAAAACGTGAATATACTTTGTTAACAAATTTCGTCGTTTCTATTCATTTTATTTTAAAGGATTATTCACTATCTAAACCGTGAATATAACTCCATAAATAAGTTATAACAGTTTTACTTATCAAAATAAGTCGTTTGTGAATTTATAAAACAACGTTTATAAATTCCATTTCTATTTATTTATAACAACTTCCTTTTACAAATCTCCTTTATTAACCTATTTGATTTATAACTCAATTATAAATATCAAACGTTCATATTATAAGTCAAATGCTTATAAAACGATTATTTTACAAAATCGTTCTTTTAAAGACTTTCCAAATCATAAATCTTATAACTTATAAGATTCATTTATTTAACCAAATCTATTCTTCAAATAACTTCACAAATTTATAAATCTTACTATTTAAAAATTTCATTTATAACTTCACCGCTTAAAATTCTATAAATTTCATTCTTCAATGAAATTCATTTTCACTTCATTCAAACACTTATAAAAACTCGTTTTATAATGTCAATATTTCAATTTATGAATATCCATTTATAAATCTCTTAATATAAATCAATTCATATTAATATTTTAAAACGTCTTTAAATTTCCTTTATAATTTCATCCTTTTGACTTATAAAATAATCAAACTTCATAAATCCTATATTTAAACTTTTATAATATATTCAAAAATCCCGATTTAAACTATTTTATAAAATCATTAATTCATATTTCTCAAAAATTAGCTTTTAACTATATTTCTCAAAAACCATAATTTTACAACTTTTAAAAATTATAACGTTTATTTATTTAAAATGGATCAATTATAAAATATAGTATCTTTTCGAAAATCACTTTAAAATCATTTTAAAATTCCAAAAATTTGGTCCAATGATGCTACACACCAAATAGTCAATCACGACTACAACGATCCATCATATATCGATATGATAATCCATCAAATATCAAAATATCTGAAATCAAATAAAAACTGTTGAGGAATCCAGTTGGATCCCTCCAACCTGTTTTCCTGCATCCACAAACATTAGCACAATACCAATTTCGCTCCAGTACGAAATTATCGCGGTATATGTTCTTAATAAATATTATCCACTTAATAACGGCGCAATAGGGTCTCATCCGCTAAAAAATGCGGGGAATCAACAACTGCAATATATACATATGCCAATATATATATATTGATATTATATATAATACCAATTTCACTGTTTATGAAATATTCGCGGTATATGTTTTTAATAAATAACATCCGCTTACTAACGGCGCATAGTGTCTATTTTATCAATCAATAGATACAATCATCATTCAAACATGCATTCAAATATTTTAAATCTAACTATTTAAAATAAAATCGAAACCGATTCGATTGAGTGAGAAGTTTTCACCTTGATTTTATTTTCATTTTAGCGATTTATTTCGAATAAAATTAAACGTGCGTTTAATTTTACTCGAAATTCTCACTAACTCCAAACGACTCCAATCCAACTCCATCGCGTAGTACTCGTCCATACGATTCCAACGCAACTGGTTTCGCGCATTTTCGACCTCGTATGAAAAAGATATCAATAGTTGAAGTTTACACGAATTTTAACTAACTAATTACAACATAATTATTATTTTTAACCTATATCTCATCAGGACCGTACGACAATGCTTCCTTCATCACAGCCGTTCCACGCAACACCCTTCTCCCTCGTTCACGTCTCCAGGCATCACGAAATGAGGCCGAACCCAATATAGAAAACTAGGGTTTTAATTTTCACCTATATCACTCGACTATACTCGATCATCTCCTCACCATCGAAACGCCATCTCCCCCTCAACACTCGGCCCAAGCCATGAAGAACTCGGTCACCTAAATCACCTTGAAATGCGTGCGCAAGTTAGCACGAACGCAGGCCATTATCTCCCAAAATATAACTCCAATCTCGATCATAACCGTTGGATCTCGAGATCTCTTCATGCTCTACCTCTTTGTAGTTGGAAGTTTCGTCTAATTGTTAATGGATTTCGAGATTTGAGAGGGGGAAGAAGATGAAATTTCGGCCCTTGGTTGTTAACTGGCGGCTAGGGTTTTGATTTAGGTTTTAATTTTTTTTTTCTAATTTATGAAGGGTGGTGGTGCTATTTATAGAGAAAAATCGAACACTATTCATCCGGAAATTCCGAACTCGGACATCTGTGCGAGTTATGGCTACAAACGTTCAATTTAAATTAAACCGATTTAAACGATTTTCTAGGCGTTTTAATTTGTACCGGACAAACGGTAAATCCAATTGACACGAAATTTGAAACCTAACAATAATTTCTCATTACGGATCTGATGAAACCGGTTTCGTCGAAATCCGATACTTTTTGAAAAATGGCTATTTTAACTCGCCAAATTAATATTAAAAACAATTCGATGCGTTTCGAGCTGCCACGATCAAACGATAACTCCGATTGACACGAAAATTGAAATTCGACAATAACTAACTATTACGGATCCAATGGAACTGGTTTCGTTCAATTCTGAGACTGTTCAAAAATTGGCTAATTTCACTAGTCGATTAAATATTAAAATATTCAATTTTCACAAATTAACTTTTAATTCGATTTTAAAAGTTCTAAAATATCATTCTAACTTCAATATGATATAATAAAATTTTACAAATCATTTTCAATCATATTTAACTCAATTTTCAATTATTTCCATAATTTCACATATTAAATTATCGATTTAATTATCCAATTAAATCCAATAATTCAAATTAAAATTTATTTCGACTTATAAATTCACTTATTAATATTTAAAATTAATTAAATATTCAA
This sequence comes from Allium cepa, assembly GCA_030765085.1. Classification (NCBI taxonomy): domain Eukaryota; kingdom Viridiplantae; phylum Streptophyta; class Magnoliopsida; order Asparagales; family Amaryllidaceae; genus Allium; species Allium cepa. Next base: position 903,951,722 of record CM060938.1, on the reverse strand, counting down.
ATTTTAATTAATAAAAATTCTGGGTCGTTACAATCTTTCCCCCTTAAAAGAATTTCGTCCTCGAAATTACAAAGTAAGAAAGTTACAGAATCTATTAATTTTCTAAAATTCATAGTTAAACTTCTTACAATAATTTACTAAGTTTTCAAATCATACTTAGTTATCTTTTCAAAACCAAACTATATCATTTAACTTTCAATTCCAAAATCAAAGTTATAGTTTTCACAAATTTCCCAAATTTTTCTAACGCCTTAAATTTTCGGAAAAATTCGCCATAGTCTCCTTTGCGCGGTTCGATCCGAAAAAAAAATGACAGTATATATATCACAAATATACATCTCATCAAGTAATGAGGCATCCCGCAGGGAAAAAAGTGTAAAAGTACGATATTTAATCCGAATATGTACCTTATATTATATTAGCAAGCATATACGGCTAATATAGCGCGAAAGCGAGCTCCAATTGCGAAGCAAACGCGATCCGCACCTACTAACACTCAACAAACAACATGAGAACATGCATATATGACAATAGTATCAATATACAACATATATCTCCATAACAACTATATATGTCACATAGCAAATGTAGTAAAAGCAACATATTCAACCATCAACCAACTCACATCCATAACCAATAAATATTCATTCATATTCTCATTAATATTCAATGAAATAGGTTTTCAATTTTAAATCACATTTGATTCATTACATTGGATGTTCTTACTAACATTCATTCTCAATTAGTTTATATTCACTAATTCATATTCAAGTTGGTTCAGTTCCAAATCAAATTCAATTCCATTCAAATTTATTTACTTTTAATTTGAATTTCAATTACTTTAGCTTTAAATTTCATTAACACTTAATGAATTATATACAATCAACTAACAATCATATAACAACCAAAGTATATTAATTACAACCAAATTCCTTTGCTTATATTCATTCAAGTTGGTTTAACACCTTAAATTAAATTGACTTCCATTCAATTTCTTCAACTTCTAATAACATTAGATTTTAATGAATTAACACTTAAACTCATTATTCCATGTCAACTTTATTTACATTCAATTGATTAACATTCAATTCAATTACTAAAGTTGAATTTCATTTATATAACTCAAGTTCATATTTATTACTTAACTATATTAATTTAGTTTGATACCAATATCAATTCCATTCAACAATTCTTAAGTTATACTTCATTTAAACGTCACTTAGTTTTTCATAACTTAAATTCCCACTTGTAAATAAATTCAGATTTAAATTCTAAAGTAAATTTCCATTTAACTTTAAATTCACTTTTATTTACAACTCATATTCATAAATATATATTCATATAGTTTCACTTCTTAAATATATAAGTTTATTTCACAATTGTAAATCACTTTAATTATAATTCAATTCTTATAATTCACTTGCTTATACAATTATTCTTTTATTTAGATTATTCAAACAACCTAACAATCAACTTATATACACTTTAATAATTCTAAAAAATTATTCCTTTATATATAAAATATAATTAAGGTAAAATTATTTCATTTACCCAATTTAAAACAATATTATGTCGAATTGTTCTATTCAAGTGTTTAGAAACCCCTTCGATTCAGTTTCGAGGCTGCGCCGACGAAGGTTCATATACCACTCAACAAACCAATCATCACAATATAAATCAATTTTATATTCACTAACAAATACGCTCTCGTATCTATTATTACACTCAAACTCATTCTAGAGTACTGCTGACTCTATCTCTAATGAGTAATACCCAACAGAACCATGGTTGTCGCTTAACCATATGCTCTGATACCAAATGTAACGTCCCTTGAATTTTCGACTTTCGAAAATTCAACATCGATACTCACTTTATCGACTGCCGAGAAATCGAAGGCCGGAAACCCGAGATGTTATGGTTCAAGAAAAGAAAAAGGTAGAAGAAGAGATAAGAAGATAGAAAATATAGAGGAAAGAAAATAGATAATAGAACGGGACAGAACACAACACAACAACATCAGAATCTCACAATTCGCAGCGGAACAACATATAATAATAAATGAATAATCTTTAAACAAAGAACTATATCAGTTATTACATTTCATCTCATTACATTAATTCATATCATCAGAGTGTACAACAACATACAACAACAAACAGCGGAAAAGAAATACTATATACTAATAATACGCCATGCCATCCAGCTTGCCTCCAGCAACTCCTGAATATACAGAATATCCTGATAAACCTAACTCTTGACTGCCCGTGTGGAAATTGGTGGGCACCCAGAGTTTAGGAAGGAAAACAATAAACTCCGAGTCAGTCATGTGACTGGTGTGAGAACTCAAAATAGTTTATTTAACTTTAAAATCAAAATAGAGGAATATTTTTAAATTCAATTCGCAATGCTTTTAAAAATGAGACTACCATAAGGCCTCCCGCACACACACACATGCAAACGCAGAATCGGAGGAGATTTCTCCTTATGATAGTCAAAGATGCTTGATACGCATTAAAAAGAAACATTTGATATTATTATTAGTGCATAGTGTAGTAAGATTATTTCGAAAATAAAGATATAAATCTTAGCCAGCATAGGCATTTCGCATTTATGCCTACTACAGCTACCATCCAAACAGTGCTGCGACACCATAAGTGAATGATAGGTCCTACAACTAAAACCGTACAAGTTTCGTATTGTTTCTTTGGATTTCCAACAAATGGTCAGGCCAAGGAACTTCCCATTGCCACATGAGAATGCCTCTGGATGGACATCCCCGAGAACCAAACCGGATCTCTACCAACACAAGGCCGGGTTACCCCTAACTGAGTAACAACTGAACGAATATGCCATCCCCCGGTCCTTTAGGACCTTTATCACCGAGCGCTCGTAATCAATTCACACAATCATAAAGTGTTTTCAACATGAGTAAGTATCTGGGCTCCATACCATGATACCACCCTTTTCCAGAAGGAAATGCACATATCCTAAAGGGCGCTACCCCTCATAACCTTGCTGCATCTTTCCTGTTTTGACCATTTCCGGGATGTGAGGCTCGACGAAGTCACGTCCACAAAAACATACTTTATACAAAAGCCATGCTTTGGGTCAACAAATGGTCATAGAAATGATCACCAAGATAGACGATCAAATAAATGATCCTATCACAAATAATCAACACAATGATCATTTCAGCAACACTCAGCATGTCACATTACCAAATTGGGAATATATCGCTGATAACTTCAACTATATAACCTCTGAGCTCGTACGTATCAGAGAAGGGTGTTAAGCTAAAAGAATAAATTCTCCGCCACCAATAGAAATATATTTGAAAGAAATCGGCTTTATATCTCAACTTGTAATGTCAGACATACAATCCATACAAGTCTGTTCCGGGATCGAACAAAACCGAAGGCACTTACAAAGAAGTCCTTGCAATCCGGATATCCACAATCCTGATCGGATTTCCCATCACTTATGGAATCTCTATACCAGGAGCTACCCAGTGCAGAGACAATCGATAGGTCATCCTATCGCTCTCGCAAATACCGGTCTTCAACACCGATCTTCAAATGCAATTCACAACGACGTATCACATATTCGGAATGGATTATACGACCCCATGGTCCTTTCCCGGTTAACCCGAATAGTGAGCGCTTATTCAAAAAGAAGTGTGGCATTCAAATTCAAACAATTCACATCAAATACCCATTCAAAGGGAAATATTGATAGTCGGTTATTGAGCTATCAATGGATATGCACACATCACCAGATTCCAAATAATTTTCCAAATTATTTACTTTCCCAAAATATCTTTACAAGATATATAATTTCAACACTTCAAAAATAAATCAATATTTATTTTTCTAATCAAATTCCACTTTCTCATATAAATTCAATAGTGAATTTACATTCCAAAATATTCATGAATATTACGACTTCAATTCGATTTCTAATATTCATTTTCAATTTATCTTCAAAAAGATAAATTCTCAAAACGTTTCATTTCACATTGGAAAAACATTTCCATACTTGTTTACTAATAAGTAATTTACAAAATTTATTTATTTTCAACCTTTGGAAAATATTCAATATACTTTAAATCGAAATTAATTATACAATTCTTTCTTTAAGGAAATCATTCTCTTTAAAATATTCATTTGGGCTAAAACGAATGTTAGTAAAACATCGTTACGACAACCCAAAATCACTAGTATAGGGATTCGAAATTAAAATAGATATATAAATCCCAATATTATACAAAACATTTCCTTTCGGAAATCATTTACTATAACAACAGTGTTATGGTCCACTATTTCCTTTTATTTCTCGAAAACGTCTATTTCAACAATGTCTATTTCAACAATGAATGTTGAAATCTATGGTTTCGAATCTCAACACCTTTTAAAACATCGTTAGATCGTTTTAATTCTATTTAAAACATCACATTCAAACATTTTCTTTAACATATTATTCACTATTCAAAAACGTGAATATACTTTGTTAACAAATTTCATTGTTTCTATTCATTTTATTTTAAAGGATTATTCACTATCTAAACCGTGAATATAACTCCATAAATAAGTTATAACAGTTTTACTTATCAAAATAAGTCGTTTGTGAATTTATAAAACAACGTTTATAAATTCCATTTCTATTTATTTATAACAACTTCCTTTTACAAATCTCCTTTATTAACCTATTTGATTTATAACTCAATTATAAATATCAAACGTTCATATTATTAGTCAAATGCTTATAAAACGATTATTTTACAAAATCGTTCTTTTAAAGACTTTCCAAATCATAAATCTTATAACTTATAAGATTCATTTATTTAACCAAATCTATTCTTCAAATAACTTCACAAATTTATAAATCTTACTATTTATAAATTTCATTTATAACTTCACCGTTTATAATTCTATAAATTTCATTCTTCAATGAAATTCATTTTCACTTCATTCAAACACTTATAAAAACTCGTTTTATAATGTCAATATTTCAATTTATGAATATCCATTTATAAATCTCTTAATATAAACCAATTCATATTAATATTTTAAAACGTCTTTAAATTTCCTTTATAATTTCATCCTTTTGACTTATAAAATAATCAAACTTCATAAATCCTATATTTAAACTTTTATAATATATTCAAAAATCCCGGTTTAAACTATTTTATAAAATCATTAATTCATATTTCTCAAAAATCAGCTTTTAACTATATTTCTCAAAAACCATAATTTTACAACTTTAAAAAATTATAACGTTTATTTATTTAAAATTGATCAATTCCAAAAATATAGTATCTTTTCAAAAATCACTTTAAAATCATTTTAAGATTCCAAAAATTTGGTCCAATGATGCTACACACCAAATAGTCAATCACGACTACAACTATCCATCATATATCGATATGATAATCCATCAAATATCAAAATATCTGAAATCAAACAAAAACTGTTGAGGAATCCAGTTGGATCCCTCCAACCTGTTTTCGTGCATCCACAAACATTAGCACAATACCAATTTCGCTCCAGTACGAAATTATCGCGGTATATGTTCTTAATAAATATTATCCGCTTAATAACGGCGCAATAGGGTCTCGTCCGCTAAAAAATGCGGGGAATCAACAACTGCAATATATACATATGCCAATATATATATATATATATATATATATTGATATTATATATAATACCAATTTCACTGTTTATGAAATATTCGCGGTATATGTTTTTAATAAATAACATCCGCTTACTAACGGAGCATAGTGTCTATTTTAACAATCAATAGGTACAATCATCATTCAAACATGCATTCAAATATTTTAAATCTAACTATTTAAAATAAAATCGAAACCGATTCAATTGAGTGAGAAGTTCTCACCTTGATTTTATTTTCGTTTTAGCGATTTATTTCGAATAAAATTAAACGTGCGTTTAATTTTACTCGAAATTCTCACTAACTCCAAACGACTCCAATCCAACTCCATCGCGTAGTACTCGTCCATACGATTCCAACGCAACTGGTTTCGCGCATTTTCGACCTCGTATGAAAAAGATATCAACAGTTGAAGTTTACACGAATTTTAATTAACTAATTACAACATAATTATTATTTTTAACCTATATCTCATCAGGACCGTAGGATCATGCTTCCTTCATCACAGCCGTTCCACGCAACACCCTTCTCCCTCGTTCACGTCTCCAGGCATCACGAAATGAGGCCGAACCCAATATAGAAAACTAGGGTTTTAATTTTCACCTCGATCACTCGACTATACTCGATCATCTCCTCACCATCGAAACTCCATCTCCCCCTCAACACTCGGCCCAAGCCATGAAGAACTCGGTCACCTAAATCACCTTGAAACGCGTGCGCAAGTTAGCACGAACGCAGGCCATTATCTCCCAAAATATAACTCCAATCTCGATCATAACCGTTGGATCTCGAGATCTCTTCATGCTCTACCTCTTTGTAGTTGGAAGTTTCGTCTAATTGTTAATGGATTTCGAGATTTGAGAGGGGGAAGAAGATGAAATTTTGGCCCTTGGTTGTTAACTGGCGGCTAGGGTTTTGATTTAGGTTTTTTTTCTTACTTATGAAGGGTGGTGGTGCTATTTATAGAGAAAAATCGAACACTATTCATCCGGAAATTCCGAACTCCGATTTACGCGTCGTAACCAGCGTTTCTAAGGTTTACACCGCGTGCCGGACACAATGGAATAGGTTTCGGAAGCTAATTCGGACATCTGTGCGAGTTATGGCTACAAACGTTCAATTTAAATTAAACCGATTTAAAAGATTTTCTAGGCGTTTTAATTTGTACCGGACAAACGGTAAATCCAATTGACACGAAATTTGAAACCTTACAATAATATCTCATTACGGATCCGATGAAACTAGTTTCGTCGAAATCCGAGACTTTTTGAAAAATGGCTATTTTAACTCGCCAAATTAATATTAAAAACAATTCGATGCGTTTCGAGCTGCCACGATCAAACGATAACTCCGATTGACACGAAAATTGAAATCCGACAATAACTAACTATTACGGATCCAATGGAACTTGTTTCGTTCAATTCTGAGACTGTTCAAAAATTGGCTAATTTCACTAGTCGATTAAATATTAAAATATTCAATTTTCACAAATTAACTTTTAATTCGATTTTAAAAGTTCTAAAATATCATTCTAACTTCAATATGATATAATAAAATTTTACAAATCATTTTCAATCATATTTAACTCAATTTTCAATTATTTCCATAATTTCACATATTAAATTATCGATTTAATTATCCAATGAAATCCAATAATTCAAATTAAAATTTATTTCGACTTATAAATTCACTTATTAATATTTAAAATTAATTAAATATTCAAATTTTAATTAATAAAAATTCTGGGTCGTTACAATCTTTCCCCCTTAAAAGAATTTCGTCCTCGAAATTACAAAGTAAGAAAGTTACAGAATCTATTAATTTTCTAAAATTCATAGTTAAACTTCTTACAATACTTTACTAAGTTTTCAAATCATACTTAGTTATCTTTTCAAAACCAAACTATATCATTTAACTTTCAATTCCAAAATCAAAGTTATAGTTTTCACAAATTTCCCAAATTTTTCTAACGCCTTAAATTTTCGAAAAAATTCGCCATAGTCTCCTTTGCGCGGCTCGATCCGAAAAAAAAAATGACAGTATATATATCACAAATATACATCTCATCAAGTAATGAGGCATCCCGCAGGGAAAAAAGTGTAAAAGTACGATATTTAATCCGAGATATGTACCTTACATTTTATTAGCAAGCATATACGGCTAATATAGCGCGAAAGCGAGCTCCAAATGCGAAGCAAACGCGATCCGCACCTACTAACACTCAACAAACAACATGAGAACATGCATATATGACAATAGTATCAATATACAACATATATCTCCATAACAACTATATATGTCACATAGCAAATGTAGTAAAAGTAACATATTCAACCATCAACCAACTCACATCCATAACCAATAAATATTCATTCATATTCTCATTAATATTCAATGAAATAGGTTTTCAATTTAAATCACATTTGATTCATTACATTGGATGTTCTTACAAACATTCTGATGCAGCCAAGACCAGAAAAGAAAGTATGCATTCATTAATTTCTGAAAATACGAGTGTATGGTGTAGTTTGATGAGTCGGCCACGACTCAATGAAAGCTTGAGTCGGTTACGAGCTAAGGAGGGATGGCCGCGACCTAAGGAAAGACTGAAGGAAGAGATAACTGGATACAAAGAGGAAGGGTGCCGAGTTAACAAGTTACGACTCATGATGAGTCGTCCTAACTTGAGTCGTGAACGAGTCGGTGAAGTTATGAGTCGTTTTCGAGCTAAACGGCCATCAGAAGGAGACCGGGACGAGTCAAAGAGCCACGACCTAGTTGAGTCGGCTGGAGTTAACTCGCTTGAAGAAGATATGCCGAAGGGAGGCTTGAGTCGTTGGAAGGGATGTGTCGTAAGAAAGAGCTTAAGTCGTTGGAAGCATGCTGCTTTGTTGAGTCGCTGAAGTTATGAGTCGTGAGTCGTAGGTCGTTGCCGACCTAGTATGAGTCGTGAGTCGTTCATGTAAAATGTTGAGTCGTGTACTATGACTGATGTGTTGTAACCATGAGTCGGTTGAGACTTAAGTCGTTTATAAGTTGAGTCGTAAATTGTTTCTTGAGTCGGAGGCGGAGCTTGTTGAGTCGTGTGATTTAAGTCGCTACCGACTTAAGAGGATGAGTCGGATATGTTTGAGTCGTGTGAACTGTATTGTGAAGTTAAGTCGGTAACGACCTTGCATGAGTCGTTTGCTTTGTGTTCTGTTGTAAAGGGATTGAGTTGTGTGTGTTGAGTCGGTAACGACTTATGATGAGTCGGTCGTGATGAGTCATTTGCGATGAGTCGGTGCCGACCTAAGAGTTGGGTGACGATTGTTGTGTTGAGTTGTAATTCCTATAAATAGCGTGTGTGTTGTAAATTTTGGGTGGTTGAATATTGAATAAAATTTCCTTTTGTTAGCTTTGTGCTTACATACCAATTGGTAGTTGAGTATGATCTCCTATCTCCTCTTTCGGATAATCGAGTGCGCTCGATTCAACGATTGCAGAAGCCGATTCACGGAATCTAGTGCGCTAGATCAACGTGCGAAGAATCGTAGATCTTGAAACACGGAATAGTGCGCTATCAACGTGTTTGAGATAGCTAGAGTTCGGTATCTTTGGATCAACGAACTTGGGCATTTTGGTATCTTCAACTCACCGATTGCTACATTCATTGATTGAAGTTTATTTCGAATTATCCGCTGCGTCAGTTTTTGGTATCAGAGCCATACTTAGCCAATCATAGCTAAGTTGATTCTTGGAGCCAAGTTTGGAAGTTTGAAGGAGTTCATTGTGTTCATATTGAAGTTGCATCAAGTTTGGAGTGTTTGATCCATTGCATTTTGGATCGAGGAGTTGGACTTTGTTTGGATTTTGAATTGGTGTTTTGCGCGCCAAATTTTGAAGGGTTTTGGAGTGTAGGCCGAGCTAAGTTGAGCCGAGACAAATCCTGACCGAGCCAAGCTAAGTCGTGAAGAGTTAAGGCCGAACTTTGAAAAGTGTACATCCATTGCCGATCTAAGGTTGGTGCGAGTTAGAGGAGCTAAACCGTGAAGTGGTTGCCGAGTCAAGCTAACCGACTTAACTTTGAACCGAGTTAGGGTTGAGTCGTATAGAACATTGCCAAGTTAAGTGATAAGCCGTGACTTGCTTATTGTGTTGTGAGGGGTCTTGTGTTCAATTTGTTAAAGTTTGTGAAGTTTTCAATCATGCCACCAAGGAGAGCTAACCGTCATCAAAACGTTGAAGCTTTGTATCGTAGAGAAGAAGCTGAACTTATGGAACAACGTATTAATGATAAATTCGATGAAGGCATTGGAAAGTTGGAAAGGTTGATGATTGACATGAGTCAGAATAAAAGGAGAGTTTCACCTGAATCAAACCGTGGAAATAGCAGAGTTTCATCACATTCTGAACGAGAGAGAAGAGAAAGTCAAGAGCATAGAAGTGTTGACAATCGAAGTAGGAGGAATGTTGAAGAACATGATAGAAGAGATGTGGGTAGTAGGAGTGGTGTTAGAGATGTTGGAGGACGGGATCGACAACGCTATACATCAGACTTTGTGGATGGGTTTGACGGTGAGAGAGGAAGTGTTTATTACAAAGATAGAGATCTAGGACAACGTCAGTATCGGGTTATTGATGATGATCGACGTTGGGAATCGGGTATGAAGATGGAGATTCCGAAATTTAAAGGCGGGATGGTTGCTGAGGAGTTTCTTGATTGGTTGTCTAATGTGGAGGAAATCTTTGATTTCAAGGAGGTACCGGAGAATCGAAGGGTGAAGTTAGTTGCTACTAGGTTGAGGGGGAGAGCATTGGCGTGGTGGCAGCAAACTAAACTTACTCGAGAACGGATGGGGAAGTCAAAGATAGAATCTTGGGAGAAGATGAAGAAGTTGATGAGATCTACTTTCTTACCTTATAACTACCAGTCACTTATGTACCAAAGGTTGCAGAATCTGAGGCAAGGGACAAAATCTGTTAGTGATTATGCTGATGAATTTTACCAACTCATTGCCAGGAATGATATCATGGAGACAGAAGAACAGCTGTCTGCTAGATTCATTGGGGGATTGAGGATGCAGATCCAGGATATGGTTAATATGTTTGATCCAAGATCTGTGGCGGAAGCACACCAAAAGGCGTTGGCTTGGGAGAAGCAGGGAAGGCGTGGAGGTGGTGTGTTCACTAATTCTAATAATCCAGTGAAGGGGGCCGGTGGAAGTTCTAATGTTTCTAAACCTGTCAATAAGCCAGTGGTGAAGGAGGTTGAGAAGGCGAAGGCTAGCAGTGTTTTCAAATGCTATAATTGTCAGGAGTTTGGTCATAAAAGCAACGAATGTCCAAAGCCGAAGAAGAGAACCATGGTTGCAGAAGTTGAGGAGGATGATGGTGAGGAGGCAGAATGTTCAAATGTACCTTATGTTGAGGAGGAAGAAGAATTGTTTGGTGATGAAGGTTGTAATCTTATGATGAGGAGAAGTTGTTTGACACCAAAGCAAGAGGAGGATTTTAGTTGGCTGAGAAGCAATATTTTTCAATCGACATGTACTATTCTAGGGAAAGTATGCAAGTTCGTTATTGATGCGGGAAGTTGTGATAATATTATTTCTACAGAAGCAGTGAGAAAATTGAACTTGAAGACCGAGAAGCATCCTAAACCATACAAGCTAGCATGGTTAAGGAAGGGTGGTGAAGTGAAAGTATGTCGAAGGGCTTGTGTGAATTTTTCGATTGGGAAGAAGTATAAAGATGAAATTTGGTGTGATGTCGTAGATATGGATGTTTGTCACTTATTGTTGGGCAGACCATGGCAGTTTGATAGAGCAGTTCAACATGACGGTCGTGCCAACAGTTACAGTTTCATGTTCGAGGGTACTAAAATCACTTTGGTTCCTAAGAAGCAACAGCAGAAGGAGAACAAGCTGGAGGAGATCGAAGAATTGAAAACTCTGTTGACTTTGAAGGAGTTTGTCAAGGAAGTCGAAGAAGAACCTGAAGTGTTTTTGTTGATTGGGAGAGAGAGCAACGAAGAAGTTGAGATTCCAGAAGAAGTGAAGCCTGTTTTGAAAGAGTTTGAAGATGTCTTTCCAGAGGAGTTACCGAAGGAGTTACCACCACTTAGAGACATTCAACATCAGATTGATCTTGTTCCGGGAGCAGTGTTACCACACCGACCACATTACAGAATGAGTCCGAAGGAACATGAGGAGTTACGAAGGCAGGTGGAAGAGTTGCTTGAGCAGGGTCGTATCCAGGAAAGTTTGAGTCCGTGTGCTGTGCCTGCATTGTTAGTACCAAAGAAGGACGGAACTTGGAGAATGTGCACAGACAGTAGAGCTTTGAATAAGATCACTGTTCGCTATAGATTTCCTATGCCAAGACTGGATGATTTGTTGGATCAGTTGAGTGGGGCAACTATATTCTCGAAGAATGATTTGAAGAGTGGTTATCATCAGATTCGAATCAGACCTGGAGACGAATGGAAGACAGCTTTCAAAACTAGAGAGGGATTATACGAATGGTTGGTTATGCCATTTGGTTTGTCTAATGCACCTAGTACATTCATGCGGGTGATGAATCAAATCTTTCGACCATTCATTGGGAAGTTCGTTGTGGTTTATTTCGATGATATTCTGATTTATAGCCGGAGTACAAAGGAGCATGTTCTACATTTGAGGGAAGTGTTGCTTATTCTTTGTGAAGAACAATTTTATGCTGCTACAAAGAAGTGTGTGTTTATGACACCTAGTGTTTTATTCCTGGGTTATGTTGTTTCAGGGAAAGGTATTCAAGTTGACCAGAGCAAAGTTGAAGCAGTCAGGAATTGGCCACAACCAAAGACAATTACGGAAGTGAGAAGTTTTCATCGGCTAGCGTCATTCTACCGAAGATTCAGTCCACACTTTAGTAGCGTGATGGCTCCAGTTACTGATTGCATGAAGGGTAAACAGTTTGTGTGGTCAGAGGAAGCGGGGAATGCCTTTGAGAGAATCAAGGAATTGTTGACGTCTGCACCAATTCTTGTTCTACCTAATTTTCAGTTATTGTTTGAATTGCATACTGATGCTTCGAATTTGGAATTGGAGGAGTTCTGAGCCAGAATGGGAAGCCAGTTGCTTATTTTAGTGAGAAACTGTCAGGGGCAAAGATGAGATACAGTACATATGACGTTGAATTTTATGCTGTTGTTCAGGCTGTAAAGCATTGGAGACATTACTTATTTCAGAAGGAATTTGTTCTGTACACTGATCACGAAGCTTTGAAACATTTACAGGGGCAAGATAAGATTTCTGCAAGACATGCATCATGGATTGCTTATCTGCAGCAGTTTACTTTTGTCGTTAAGCACAAATCAGGGGTGACGAATCGAGTAGCTGATGCTTTGAGTAGGAGGAGTCATTTACTAACGACAATGAAGGTTGAAGTAACGGGGTTTGAAATGTTGCCAGAGATGATTGAAGAAGATCCTTACTTTGTGAAATATGTTGAAAAAGTGAAGGATGGGAGTACCGATGAATTTATATTGGTTGATGGTTTTCTGTTTAAAGGGAATCGTTTGTGTATTCCAGACTGTAGTTTGAGGATGAAGATTGTGAAGGAGTTACATGAGGAAGGGCATGTGGGCCGTGATCGTACTTTGCAATTGATTTCACAGTCTTACTTTTGGCTATCGATGAGGAAAGAGGTTGAAAGGTTCGTGGAGCGATGTCATATTTGCCAGGTTTCAAAGGGAACAGCAACGAATGCAGGGTTGTATATGCCATTACCAGTACCATCTAAGCCATGGGTTGATATTAGCATGGATTTCGTTTTGGGTTTGCCGAGAACTCAAAGGGGAAATGATTCGATATTTGTTGTGGTGGACAGGTTTTCGAAGATGGCACATTTTGTTGCTTGCAAGAAGACAGCAGATGCAGTTCGAGTGGCACAGTTATTTTTCAAGGAGATTTATCGACTTCATGGTTTACCAGAATCTATCGTTTCTGATCGAGATACTCGTTTTCTGAGTCACTTTTGGTTGAGTTTGTGGAAGATGGTGGGAACGAAACTGAAATTTAGTAGTGCTTATCATCCGCAAACTGATGGGCAGACGGAAGTTGTTAACAGGTCATTGGGAAATTTGTTGCGTTGTCTTGGACAGGATAATTTGAGAAGTTGGGACATGAAGCTATGCCAGGCAGAATTTGATCATAATCATGCAGTAAATCGTAGCACAGGATTCAGTCCGTTTCAGATTGTTTATTCAAATTTACCCAAGGGACCGTTGGATTTGGCAGTAGTACCACAGTCAAAAGGAACAGTTAAACGAGCTGCTGATTTTGTTGATGAGCTGAATGAATGTCATAAAATCGTTCAGGAACGATTGGAGAAATCGAATGAGAAATATAAGAAGTTTGCAGACTTGAAACGTCAAAATGTTGAATTTAAGGAAGGTGATTTGGTTTATGCCGTATTGACAAAGGATCGATTTCCGGTGGGTGCTTATAACAAGTTGAAGGCGCGAAAAATTGGCCCAGTTGAAATTTTAAAGAAAATCAATGAGAATGCTTATAGATTAAAGTTACCAGATGATGTTTATACTTCTGATGTTTTTAACGTCAAGCATTTAATTCCATATCATGGGGGTGAGATTGTTGAGGAAGAATTTACAAATTCGAGGTCGAATTTTTCTCAACCAGGGGAGGATGATGCAGCCAAGACCAGAAAAGAAAGTATGCATTCATTAATTTCTGAAAATACGAGTGTATGGTGTAGTTTTATGAGTCGGCCACGACTCAATGAAAGCTTGAGTCGGTTATGAACTAAGGAGGGATGGCCGCGACCTAAGGAAAGACTGAAGGAAGAGATAACTGGATACAAAGAGGAAGGGTGCCGAGTTAACAAGTTACGACTCATGATGAGTCGTCATAACTTGAGTCGTGAACGAGTCAGCGAAGTTATGAGTCGTTTCCGAGCTAAACGGCCATCAGAAGGAGACTGGGACGAGTCAAAGAGCCACGACCTAGTTGAGTCGGCTGGAGTTAACTCGCTTGGAGAAGATATGCCGAAGGGAGGCTTGAGTCGTTGGAAGGGATGTGTCGTAAGAAAGAGCTTAAGTCATTGGAAGCATGCTGCTTTGTTGAGTCGCTGAAGTTATGAGTCGTGAGTCGTAGGTCGTTGCCGACCTAGTATGAGTCGTGAGTCGTTCATGTAAAATGTTGAGTCGTGTACTATGACTGATGTGTTGTAACCATGAGTCGGTTGAGACTTAAGTCGTTTATAAGTTGAGTCGTAAATTGTTTCTTGAGTCGGAGGCGGAGCTTGTTGAGTCGTGTGATTTAAGTCGCTACCGACTTAAGAGGATGAGTCGGATATGTTTGAGTCGTGTGAACTGTATTGTGAAGTTAAGTGGGTAACGACCTTGCATGAGTCGTTTGCTTTGTGTTCTGTTGTAAAGGGATTGAGTTGTGTGTGTTGAGTCGGTAACGACTTATGATGAGTCGGTCGTGATGAGTCATTTGCGATGAGTCGGTGCCGACCTAAGAGTTGGGTGACGATTGTTGTGTTGAGTTGTAATTCCTATAAATAGCGTGTGTGTTGTAAATTTTGGGTGGTTGAATATTGAATAAAATTTCCTTTTGTTAGCTTTGTGCTTACATACCAATTGGTAGTTGAGTGTGATCTCCTATCTCCTCTTTCGGATAATCGAGTGCGCTCGATTCAACGATTGCAGAAGCCGATTCACGGAATCTAGTGCGCTAGATCAACATGCGAAGAATCGTAGATCTTGAAACACGGAATAGTGCGCTATCAACGTGTTTGAGATAGCTAGAGTTCGGTATCTTTGGATCAACGAACTTGGGCATTTTGGTATCTTCAACTCACCGATTGCTACATTCATCGATTGAAGTTTATTTCGAATTATCCGCTGCGTCACATTCATTCTCAATTAGTTTATATTCACTAATTCATATTCAAGTTGGTTCAGTTCCAAATCAAATTCAATTCCATTCAAATTTATTTACTTTTACTTTGAATTTCAATTACTTTAGCTTTAAATTTCATTAACACTTAATGAATTATATACAATCAACTAACAATCATATAACAACCAAAGTATATTAATTACAACCAAATTCCTTTGCTTATATTCATTCAAGTTGGTTTAACACCTTAAATTAAATTGACTTCCATTCAATTTCTTCAACTTCTAATAACATTAGATTTTAATGAATTAACACTTAAACTCATTATTCCATATCAACTTTATTTACATTCAATTGATTAACATTCAATTCAATTACTAAAGTTGAATTTCATTTATATAACTCAAGTTCATATTTATTACTTAACTTCATTAATTTAGTTTGATACCAATATCAATTCCATTCAACAATTCTTAAGTTATACTTCATTTAAACATCACTTAGTTTTTCATAACTTAAATTCCCACTTGTAAATAAATTCAGATTTCAATTCTAAAGTAAATTTCCATTTAACTTTAAATTCACTTTTATTTACAACTCATATTCATAAATATATATTCATATAGTTTCACTTCTTATATATATAAGTTTATTTCACAATTGTAAATCACTTTAATTATAATTCAATTCTTATAATTCACTTGCTTATACAATTATTCTTTTATTTAGATTATTCAAACAACCTAACAATCAACTTATATACACTTTAATAATTCTGAAAAATTATTCCTTTATATATAAAATATAATTAAGGTAAAATTATTTCATTTACCCAATTAAAGACAATATTATGTCGAATTGTTCTATTCAAGTGTTTAGAAACCCCTTCGATTCAGTTTCGAGGCTGCGCCGACGAAGGTTCATATACCACTCAACAAACCAATCATCACAATATAAATCAATTTTATATTCACTAACAAATACGCTCTCGTATCTATTATTACACTCAAACTCATTCTAGAGTACTGCTGACTCTATCTCTAATGAGTAATACCCAACAGAACCATGGTTGTCGCTTAACCATATGCTCTGATACCAAATGTAACGTCCCTTGAATTTTCGACTTTCGAAAATTCAACATCGATACTCACTTTATCGACTGCCGAGAAATCGAAGGCCGGAAACCCGAGATGTTATGGTTCAAGAAAAGAAAAAGGCAGAAGAAGAGATAAGAAGATAGAAAATATAGAGGAAAGAAAATAAGAAAATAGAACGGGACAGAACACAACACAACAACATCAGAATCTCACAATTCGCAGCGGAGCAACATATAATAATAAATGAATAATCTTTAAACAAAGAACTATATCAGTTATTACATTTCATCTCATTACATTAATTCATATCATCAGAGTGTACAACAACATACAACAACAAACAGCGGAAAAGAAATACTATATACTAATAATACGCCATGCCATCCAGCTTGCCTCCAGCAACTCCTGAATATCCAGAATATCCTGATAAACCTAACTCTTGACTGCCCGTGTGGAAATTGGTGGGCACCCAGAGTTTAGGAAGGAAAACAATAAACTCCGAGTCAGTCATGTGACTGGTGTGAGAACTCAAAACAGTTTATTTAACTTTAAAATCAAAATAGAGGAATATTTTTAAATTCAATTCGCAATGCTTTTAAAAATGAGACTAACATAAGGCCTCCCGCACACACACACATGCAAACGCAGAATCGGAGGAGATTTCTCCTTATGATAGTCAAAGATGCTTGATACGCATTAAAAAGAAACATTTGATATTATTATTAGTGCATAGTGTAGTAATATTATTTTGAAAATAAAGATATAAATCTTAGCCAGCATAGGCATTTCGCATTTATGCCTACTATAGCTACCATCCAAACAGTGCTGCGACACCATAAGTGAATGATAGGTCCTACAACTAAAACCGTACAAGTTTCGTATTGTTTCTTTGGATTTCCAACAAATGGTCAGGCCAAGGAACTTCCCATTGCCACATGAGAATGCCTCTTGATGGACATCCCCGAGAACCAAACCTGATCTCTACCAACACAAGGCCGGGTTACCCCTAACCGAGTAACAACTGACCGAATATGCCATCCCCCGGTCCTTTAGGACCTTTATCACCGAGGGCTCGTAATCAATTCACACAATCATAAAGTGTTTTCAACATGAGTAAGTATCTGGGCTCCATACCATGATACCACCCTTTTCCAGAAGGAAATGCACATATCCTAAAGGGCGCTACCCCTCATAACCTTGCTACATCTTTCCTGTTTTGACCATTTCCGGGATGTGAGGCTCGACGAAGTCACGTCCACAAAAACATACTTTATACAAAAGCCATGCTTTGGGTCAACAAATGATCATAGAAATGATCACCAAGATAGACGATCAAATAAATGATCCTATCACAAATAATCAACACAATGATCATTTCAGCAACACTCAACATGTCACATTACCAAATTGGGAATATATCGCTGATAACTTCAACTATATAACCTCTGAGCTCGTACGTCTCAGAGAAGGGTGTTAAGCTAAAAGAATAAATTCTCCGCCACCAACAGAAATATATTTGAAAGAAATCGGCTTTATATCTCAACTTGTAATGTCAGACATACAATCCATACAAGTCTGTTCCGGGATCGAACAAAACCGAAGGCACTTACAAAGAAGTCCTTGCAATCCGGATATCCACAATCCTGATCGGATTTCCCATCACTTATGGAATCTCTATACCAGGAGCTACCCAATGCAGAGACAATCGATAGGTCATCCTATCGCTCTCGCAAATACCGGTCTTCAACACCGATCTTCAAATGCAATTCACAACGACGTATCACATATTCGGAATGGGTTATACGACCCCATGGTCCTTTCCCGGTTAACCCGAATAGTGAGCGCTTATTCAAAAATAAGTGTGGCATTCAAATTCAAACAATTCACATCAAATACCCATTCAAAGGGAAATATTGATAGTCGGTTATTGAGCTATCAATGGATATGCACACATCACCAGATTCCAAATAATTTTCCAAATTATTTACTTTCCCAAAATATCTTTACAAGATATATAATTTCAACACTTCAAAAATAAATCAATATTTATTTTTCTAAACAAATTCCACTTTCTCATATAAATTCAATAGTGAATTTACATTCCAAAATATTCATGAATATTACGACTTCAATTCAATTTCTAATATTCATTTTCAATTTATCTTCGAAAAGATAAATTCTCAAAACGTTTCATTTCACATTGGAAAAACATTTCCATACTTATTTATTAATAAGTAATTTACAAATTTTATTTATTTTCAACCTTTGGAAAATATTCAGTATACTTTAAATCGAAATTAAGTATATAATTCTTTCTTTAAGGAAATCATTCTCTTTAACATATTCATTTGGGCCAAAATGAATGTTACGTAAAACATCGTTACGACAACCCAAAATCACTAGTATAGGGATTCGAAATTAAAATAGATATATAAATCCCAATATTATACAAAACATTTCCTTTCGGAAATCATTTACTATAACAACAGTGTTATAGTCCACTATTTCCTTTTATTTCTCGAAAACATCTATTTCAACAATGAATGTTGAAATCTATGGTTTCGAATCTCAACACCTTTTAAAACATCGTTAGATCGTTTTAATTCTATTTAAAACATCACATTCAAACATTTTCTTTAACATATTATTCACTATTCAAAAACGTGAATATACTTTGTTAACAAATTTCATCGTTTCTATTCATTTTATTTTAAAGGATTATTCACTATCTAAACCGTGAATATAACTCCATAAATAAGTTATGACAGTTTTACTTATCAAAATAAGTCGTTTGTGAATTTATAAAAAAAACGTTTATAAATTCCATTTCTATTTATTTATAACAACTTCCTTTTACAAATCTCCTTTATTAACCTATTTGATTTATAACTCAATTATAAATATCAAACGTTCATATTATAAGTCAAATGCTTATAAAACGATTATTTTACAAAATCGTTCTTTTAAAGACTTTCCAAATCATAAATCTTATAACTTATAAGATTCATTTATTTAGCCAAATCTATTCTTCAAATAACTTCACAAATTTATAAATCTTACTATTTATAAATTTCATTTATAACTTCACCGTTTATAATTCTATAAATTTCATTCTTCAATGAAATTCATTTTCACTTCATTCAAACACTTATAAAAACTCGTTTTATAATGTCAATATTTCAATTTATGAATATCCATTTATAAATCTCTTAATATAAATCAATTCATATTAATATTTTAAAACGTCTTTAAATTTCCTTTATAATTTCATCCTTTTGACTTATAAAATAATCAAACTTCATAAATCCTATATTTAAACTTTTATAATATATTCAAAAATCCCGATTTAAACTATTTTATAAAATCATTAATTCATATTTCTCAAAAATCAGCTTTTAACTATATTTCTCAAAAACCATAATTTTACAACTTTTAAAAATTATAACGTTTATTTATTTAGAATGGATCAATTCCAAAAATATAGTATCTTTTCAAAAATCACTTTAAAATCATTTTATCCAAAAATTTGGTCCAATGATGCTACACACCAAATAGTCAATCACGACTACAACGATCCATCATATATCGATATGATAATCCATCAAATATCAAAATATCTGAAATCAAATAAAAACTGTTGAGGAATCCAGTTGGATCCCTCCAACCTGTTTTCCTGCATCCACAAACATTAGCACAATACCAATTTCGCTCCAGTACGAAATTATCGCGGTATATGTTCTTAATAAATATTATCCGCTTAATAACGGCGCAATAGGGTCTCATCCGCTAAAAAATGCGGGGAATCAACAACTGCAATATATACATATGCCAATATATATATATTGATATTATATATAATACCAATTTCACTGTTTATGAAATATTCGCGGTATATGTTTTTAATAAATAACATCCGCTTACTAACGGCGCATAGTGTCTATTTTAACAATCAATAGGTACAATCATCATTCAAACATGCATTCAAATATTTTAAATCTAACTATTTAAAATAAAATCGAAACCGATTCGATTGAGTGAGAAGTTCTCACCTTGATTTTATTTTCGTTTTAGCGATTTATTTCGAATAAAATTAAACGTGTGTTTAATTTTACTCGAAATTCTCACTAACTCCAAACGAATCCAATCCAACTCCATCGCGTAGTACTCGTCCATACGATTCCAACGCAACTGGTTTCGCGCATTTTCGACCTCGTATGAAAAAGATATCAATAGTTGAAGTTTACACGAATTTTAATTAACTAATTACAACATAATTATTATTTTTAACCTATATCTCATCAGGACCGTAGGATCATGCTTCCTTCATCACAGCCGTTCCACGCAACACCCTTCTCCCTCGTTCACGTCTCCAGGCATCACGAAATGAGGCCGAACCCAATATAGAAAACTAGGGTTTTAATTTTCACCTCGATCACTCGACTATACTCGATCATCTCCTCACCATCGAAACGCCATCTCCCCCTCAACACTCGGCCCAAGCCATGAAGAACTCGGTCACCTAAATCACCTTGAAACGCGTGCGCAAGTTAGCACGAACGCAGGCCATTATCTCCCAAAATATAACTCCAATCTCGATCATAACCGTTGGATCTCGAGATCTCTTCATGCTCTACCTCTTTGTAGTTGGAAGTTTCGTCTAATTGTTAATGGATTTCGAGATTTGAGAGGGGGAAGAAGATGAAATTTCGGCCCTTGGTTGTTAACTGGCGGCTAGGGTTTTGATTTAGGTTTTTTTTTTCTAATTTATGAAGGGTGGTGGTGCTATTTAAAGAGAAAAATCGAACACTATTCATCCGGAAATTCCGAACTCCGACTTACGCGCCGTAACCAGCGTTTCTAAGGTTTACCCCACGTTCCGGACACAATGGAACAGGTTTCGGAAGTTAATTCGGACATCTGTGCGAGTTATGGCTACAAACGTTCAATTTAAATTAAACCGATTTAAACGATTTTCTAGGCGTTTTAATTTGTACCGGACAAACGGTAAATCCAATTGACACGAAATTTGAAACCTTACAATAATATCTCATTATGGATCCGATGAAACTGGTTTCGTCGAAATCCGAGATTTTTTGAAAAATGGCTATTTTAACTCGCCAAATTAATATTAAAAACAATTCGATGCGTTTCGAGCTGCCACGATCAAACGATAACTCCGATTGACACGAAAATTGAAATCCGGCAATAACTAACTATTAAGGATCCAATGGAACTGGTTTCGTTCTATTCTGAGACTGTTCAAAAATTGGCTAATTTCACTAGTCGATTAAATATTAAAATATTCAATTTTCACAAATTAACTTTTAATTCGATTTTAAAAGTTCTAAAATATCATTCTAACTTCAATATGATATAATAAAATTTTAAAAATCATTTTCAATCATATTTAACTCAATTTTCAATTATTTCCATAATTTCACATATTAAATTATCGATTTAATTATCCAATTAAATCCAATAATTCAAATTAAAATTTATTTCGACTTATATATTCACTTATTAATATTTAAAATTAATTAAATATTCAAATTTTAATTAATAAAAATTCTGGGTCGTTACAGACTAGCACGGAGAATAAGGCTGTGGAGGAGCGACCATCTATGTAATTTCTTTGTGCGAGCACCGATATGTCAGGTAGTATAACATATATTTCATTTAAGTAGGAAGTCTGACATACCGATACAAACTCAAAGCTATCACACGATGGCTATAAATAATCTTAGGAAACAAATATAGAAATAATCATAACACAAATCAGTCACAGACATCTATATCACAAAGGCGGAAAAAGATATGAATATATATATAACACATGAATGTGTACATCAGAGTAGTGGTCTGAAAGATCCACAGTAACACAAAAGAATAGCAATAAGTGCTATACAAAAGAATAAGTATACATCACTGAGTCTATCTCTCTAATGAATGTAACAAAAACTGCTAATCTAAGTGGTTAGCCAAAAGTCAGAGTAATGAATCCCTGGGGAGAAGTCAAGCAGAAGCACCTGTAACATCTCGGTCTGACCCGAGTATTATTTAAGAAAATAATAAATGGACCAGTCTAGCTATAAATATCAGATGACATGATATAGAATAAGAGATATGGCATAAACATATAATAATAATAACGACATACTATGAAAAATATGTAAATGAATCATCAAAAGATCAACCAATATCACAAGAATCTTCTCAAAGATCCAAAGGGGTATCATACCCAAAAACTTGTACTCATAACAAGGCAATGACACACGAATTCACAAATACACAAAAATTGATAATAACTTATCATTTGAAATCACGAAAATTGGTGAAGCACAAATTCTAGAAATCATCACAAGAAATCCAGAAATCACAAAAAGGGGGAGGCCTATCACAAAACGGGAGTATGAAAACTCACCAACACGTGTAACACAAAACGAGACGCTATCTCATGGTAGCTAACCATTAAATTTTTGACGCACGAATGGCCCGAAGACCATGGGGCGCTACCCCACATATGTGATGGCGAAACATCACACAAACGGGGTTTAGTCTCCCTCGTAGACAAAGAGACATTGCACAGTTGCTAGTCTAAATCACAAAAATGATCGTCATGATCATCAAGAAGTGTCAATTACACTAAGTTAGTAAATAAAAAAGTTTAGCTTCATGTCCCATAACCACTTGCTTAACTTAAATATTTACGAACAAACTGTAAATCTTCACTAGAAAATTGTCACAAAATATTCAATCGAACAAGTCCAAGAATTAACCGACGAAGCAAACGGAAGCGTTTCATACCACTTGCTTTACTAAGCCGTATAATTCGATTTCTCATCCGAGTGAAGTAAAGGTTTGTATATACTAATAGATTGGAAAACGGTTTTATAAACGAGTTTGGTATTGAAAATAGAGTTGAAATCATTTTGATGAAAGAGTTTTGATATTTACTACTAGTATTGAAACCTTTATATTTTAAATTGACAAATCACAGAAATTGATTGTAAAATCAACAAGTCATAAAAATTCACGTTCGAAGACGTGAATAAAAATCCAACGAAATAACTTCCAAAACCATCAAGGTAGAAACACCTATGCGACCTAACGTGGCCGAGCTAAAGTGCAACGACTTAAAAGCAAAATAGGTCGAACGACCTAAAGATAGCATGCCGAGCGACCAAGGGGAGAAAAAGGTCAAGAGACCTAGGGGAAACAAGGTCCAATGACCCAAAGAAACAAGGTCCAACGACCTAAGGAAGATAGGGGTCATGTGACCAAAATGCTTGCGACCTAACGCAGTAAGGCCAAGCGAGTTAATGTAGAATGTGGTCAAACGACCTAATGTTGTACGCGACCTAAAATGGAAGGTAAGGCCGAGCGACCTATCGAAGTAAAGGGGCGAGCGACCTATTGGGGAATAAGGTCTAACGACCTAATGTTATATAGGTCACGCGACCTAACAGGATATAAGGTCTTACGACCTAACAGTTTATAAGGTCATGCGACCTAATAGTGATGCGGCCTAAGGGTCCTACGACCTAAAGGAGCATGAGCTAAGGGGGTTAAAATAAATCAGGTCGACCTAAAATGAACTAGACCGAGCATCTCTAGGCCAAACGGCCTACGACCTACGACCTACGACCTATGACCTAGTGCCGAGCGACATAAGTCTATAGAACGATTTAAGGCCAGAAACGAGCTATTTGAAGGCCGAGACTTATCCACGCGAACGACCTAGCATAGGCAGAACGACCTACGTGCAGAATTTCACCAAAAACACTAAAAATTGTAGTTTTTCGCCAATCCAATCCAAACCAATTGCAAATGGACATGCTAAAGTGATAGGAAATCATTCCCAAACATCCATGATAGTTATAGACAAGAATGTGAGATAAAAATCTCACATTTTCACCAAATTCATGAAGAAAAAGCTTGAAGGCAATGGAGAAGCAACGACAAGCTTGAATCAATGGCTTCACTTTGATTTTCGAGTTTGATGTTGAATTTGCAAATGAACTTGGACTTGGAATTTTAATTTCCCTTTCCCTCCACCATTTTTGATGAAGCTTGGTTGTTAGAAATTTATGAAGAATGAGGAGAAGGAAGGAATGGAGCTTAAGTTTAATAGTTTGGGCTAACCCAACCCAATGTCCAAAGTGTAAAAGTGGAAAAATTCCACTATCTCCAAAAATATCAAAGTTTATACTTAAAAAATTGTAAACGGCATTACGGACTCAATGGAAGTGGTCTCGAGACCTAATTTGACCATTTGCAAAAAGTATCTTTTCGGACCGAAATCCGATTAATGATAAAATATTTAAATAAAATATTTAAATATAAAATCGATAAATATGCGGGTTGTTACAGACTCCCTCCTTAAAGAAATTGCGTCCTCGCAATAAATAAGATGGAAATAAAAGTAACAACCATAAAAGCATATTAACACAAAAGTAATTAGAAATAAGAAGTTCACCTTAAAGAGCATGAGAAAGTAAGTCCGGATGTGTACGCTCGATGAATTCTCTAGATTCCCAAGAGCAATCCTTAGGATTTGAGGACCATTGAACTTTCACAAGCGGGACATCTTTATTTCGAAGTCGTTTGACCTCCAAAGAAATAATACGAACAGGAGGCTGCTCATAAGTTAAATTTGGCGAAACTTCAATTTCTTCCACAATACCGGGCTTAAGAACAGAATCGGAATCTCGAAGGCATTTCCTTAATTGAGAAACGTGAAACACGTTATGTATAGCAGAAAATTATGCCGGTAATTCAAGGCGATAAGCCATAGAACCAATACGTTCAGTGATAGGAAATGGCCCAATATAACGAGGCGCTAATTTTCCCGATCGACTGAAACGTACAACACCCTTCATAGGTGAAACACGAATAAGCACAAGATCTCCCACAGAAAATTCTAATTTCCTTCTTCGGTTATCGGCATAGGATTTTTGTCTACTCTGGGCTTCTTTCATCCTATGTCGAATAAGATCAATCATTTCTGTGGAATCACGAATAAAATCTGGACCTAAAACCAGCTTCTCACCAGCTTTTAGCCAATAAAAAGGAGATCGGCTTGGCCTTCCGTAGAGTGCCTCGAAAGGTGCCATACTAATACTAGATTGGAAGCTATTATTATAGGAAAATTCAACAAGAGAAATATGATCTTCCCAACTTCCACCAAAATCAAGCACACAAACACGAAGAAGATCTTCAAGAGTTTGATTCACACGCTCGGTTTGTCCATCGGACTAGGGGTGATAAGCGGTGCTAAAATTTAGCTTCGTTCCTAAAGCTTTTTGAAGACTCTTCCAAAATCCACGAGTAAACAATGGATCACGATCGCTAACAATAGAAGTAGGAACTCCATGTAATTTAACAATCTCTTTAATAAAAAGTTTGGCCAAAAGAGGAACGGTTCGATTAGACCGAACATGAATAAAATGGGCAGATTTAGTAAGTCTATCAACGATTACCCATAAGCTATCATGACCCGAACGAGAGCGGGGAAGGCCATCAAGAAAATCCATGGAAATTTGATCCCACTTCCAAATTGGAATTTCTAAAGGTTGCAATAACCCACCAGGCCTTTGATGTTCGGCTTTGACAAATTGGCAAGTCATGCAACACTTAACGAAGTTAGCGATGTCAGATTTCATTCCCTCCCAATAATAAAGTCGCTTCATATCCGCATATGTTTTACTACTACCGGGATGAATGGTAAATTTGGAACGATGAGAATCTTCTAAAATATCTTTATGAAGATCACTAATATTTGGCACGATAAGTCTACCAAATTTTCGAATGCCGCCACGAGAATCAATTTCAAAGTCTTTCAAATCTTCAATATCAATTTTATCCCTCAACCGCTGGCTGAGAAGAGCAAATACGGGATCTAGCCTTTGAGCTTCAAGAATGCGGTCAGCAAGAGAAGGATGAGCCTCAAGGCTACATAAAACAAGAGATAAACATAAATTTGAAACACGATCTCGAATCTCATAAGTGGATAAAATCTCGAGATCATTCCATTCAGATATCATCAATGAAACAACCGCTTGTTGCTTGCGACTAAGTGCATCAGCAACACGATTTCCCTTTCCAGGAGTATAAAGAATATTAAGATCATAAGGCGCAAGGAATTCGAGCCAACGCTGTTGACACAAATTAAGTTCCTTTTGAGAAAACAAATATTACAAAGACTTATGATCGGTATAGAGAATAAACTTCTCTCCTAAAAGATAGTGACGCCAAATACGAAGAGCGAAAACGATAGTCGCAAGTTCTAAATCATGAGTGGCATATCTAGTCTCTGCTGGCTTCAATTTCCTAGAAGCATAAGCAATAACACGTTCTTTTTGCATAAGAACGGCACCCAAACCAACACGACTTGCGTCGGTATAAACAATAAAATGTTGATTCCCTTCGGGAATAACAAGAATAGGGGCATCCGAAAGGAGTTCTTTTAATTTCTGAAAAGAAGTTTCACATTTGTCCGACCAAATGTATTTAACACCTTTCTTTGTTAAGCCAGTAAGAGGAACGACAATTTTAGAAAAGTCCTGGATAAAGCGACGGTAATAACCCACCAATGCAAGGAAACTATGGATTTCAGTTACACACCCCGGTCTCTTCCAATTTTGAATCGCTTCGATCTTTGAAGGATCCACTGATATTCCGGATTCGAAAATAATATGACCGAGAAACTTTACAGGGGATTGCCAAAAGTGGAATTTAGAAAATTTTACTTTTAATTGGTTACTCCTAAAATTTTCCAGCACAATCCGAAGATGCTTTTCATGCTCCTCCTCGGTTTTAGAATACACTATAATATCATCAATAAAGATGAGAACAAACCGATCGAGGAAATCTTTGAAAACTCGATTCATAAGGTTAACGAAATAAGCTGGAGCATTCGTTAAACCAAATGGCATAACTAGCCATTCATAAGATCCATACCGCGTACAGAACGATGTCAAAGGAATGCTATCTTCTGCAATGCGAAGCTGATGAAAACTGATAGCCAAGTCCAATTGTGAAAAGACTCTAGCACCACTAAGCTGATCGAATAGATCATCAATCCGAGGTAAGGGGCATTTATTTTTGACAGCAAGATTATTAAGCTTGCGGTAGTCAATGCAAAGCCTAAGTGTACCATCGGATTTCTTCACGAAAATTGCCGAAGCTCCCCAATGCGAGGAACTAGAGCGAATAAGTTGCTTCGTCTCCAATTCGGACAACTGTTTGTGCATCTCCTCATTTTCCTTATTGGACATTCGATAAGGAGGACGAGCAATAGGTTGAGCTCCAGAAATAAGATTAATTCTGAACTCAATTGCTCGCTTAGTTGGTAATCCTAAAACGGGCTCGAATATGTCGGAAAATTGACGAACAACGTGAATACGAGAAATAATATCATCCTCATCACCATCATCGTCATCACGAGGATTTAAAGAATATAAAGATGCAACCAAACAGGATTCCGAATCTTTAAGATTAACAGAAATCTGATTAACAGATAGTGGATGTCGGAGATGAATAGTCCGCTCAACACACAGGATATGGGCTTCATAACGGTTAAGCCAATCCATACCCAAAATCATTTCGAAGCCTAAGTAACGCATAACATGCAAATCGGCTAGGGAAGAAAAATCACATAAAATAATCTCCACATCTTTATAAAGCAAACTAAGAGTTGCGGATCCACCAACAGGATTCGTAATTCTCAAAGAAGTCATTAAAGCAACAACACTTAAAGAAAAAGTGTCTACAAGTTCCTTTGATATAAAAGAATGGGATGCACCCGTATCGAAGAGAACTCTAATAGGTTGATCATGAAATATAATTATGCCATTAAGAATAGAATGAGATATACCTTGTCCACGAGATGTGTTGCCAGGGGCTTGAGCCACGTTTAACTTTCCCTCCTTCTCGCCTTCAAGTTTGAGGTATTGATGTATATAATGATCCGGGCTCTTGCAATAGCGACAAGAAGGAGGCTTCGAACACTTGTTCGCAAAATGGTCCTCAGAACCACAGTTGAAGCATTTCCCTTCAGTAGAGGAAAAAGTCTTTGCAGTAGGAGTTGCCTGTTTACCCTTTTTGTTGGGATAAGGACCTTTGAATTTGTTAGGCCTTTTCTTTGTTCTGTTGAAGTTTGGTTTGGTACCCACAACCTCAACATCACTTTCCTTATCCACCTCTTCAAGACGAAAAGCGATATCGATTAGTTGATCAAAAGATACTTCTAATTTTAGAAGTAATGGCTTCTTAAGATTCTTGTTCAAGCCATAAACAAATCGCTGGTTCTTCTTCAATGGGGTGTTGATATATTCAACCCCGTATTTAGACAAAGAATCAAAAGACGCAACATAATCTATCACGGAGGATTCACCCTGAACAAGGTCTATAAAACGGCGAGCCAAAGTCACCTTCTCAGCTTCTGGTACGAGCTTCAATTCGAAGCGCTCCCGGAATTGCTCCTAGGTAAGATCCACTTCTACTATTTCGGTGATAAGAAGCTCATACCAATCCAATGCTCTTTATTGGAGCATGCTAGAAGTCACTTGGACTCGATGGAGATCAATGAGATCCATGCGGGAAAAGATCCGATCGCACATTCTCAGCCAAGCATAGACTTCTATAATGGTTTCAGAACCTTTGAATGGTTTCCCACCCAAATTAGTGTAATCGTTGCACAAACATGCAAATCCAGATTTAGGGTGAGTAGACCCCGTATTTAAACCAGCTGCCTGAGCATTCTTAATGAGATCAAGAAGCTGCTGGGCAGTCATAAAAATTCCATCCTGGGGAGCAGCACTAGATGATACGGTTCTGGGATGGCCTGGTCTAGACATTCTCTTCTTTAAGATAGAGAGAAGAAGAAAAAGGTTATTCTTCAAATAAATATCAAGCAATCTTGATAGTTAAAACAAGGAATCATAGGAAAGAATAGGATAGAACGGTACAAAGACCCGAATCAAATCCTATGATACTACTCCTAAGGTGAACTTAGGACGATGATCCTTGTTATAATATTCCATAATGTTTCGAAGTTTGGCTCAGATACCAAGCTGTGACGCCCCACCTCTATACCCAAGCTAGACAAGAACACTACGGTGTAATACTGTCGACTAGCACGGAGAATAAGGCTGTGGAGGAGCGACCATCTATGTAATTTCTTTGTGCGAGCACCGATATGTCAGATAGTATAACATATATTTCATTTAAGGACGAAGTCCGACATACCGATACAAACTCAAAGCTATCACACGGTGGCTATAAATAATCTTCGGAAACAAATATAGAAATAATCATAACACAAATCAGTCACAGACATCCATATCACAAAGGCGGAAAAAGATATGAATATATATATAACACATGAATGTGTACATCAGAGTAGTGATCTGAAAGATCCACAGTAACACAAAAGAATAGCAACAAGTGCTATACAAAAGAATAAGTATCATCACTGAGTCTATCTCTCTAATGAATGTAACAAAAACTGCTAATCTAAGTGGTTAGCCAAAAGTCGGAGTAATGGATCCCTGGGGAGAAGTCAAGCAGAAGCACCTGCAACATCTCGGTATGACCCGAGTATTATTTAAGAAAATAATAAACGGATCAGTCTAGCTATAAATATCAGATGACATGATATAGAATAAGAGATATGGCATAAACATATAATAACCATAACGGCATACTATGAAAAGTATGTAAATGAATCATCAAAAGATCAATCAATATCATAAGAATTTTCTCAAAGATCCAAAGGGGTATCATACCCAAAAACTTGTACTCATAACAAGTCAATGACACATGAATTCACCAATACACAAAAATTGATAATAACTTATCAATGGAAATAACGAAATTTGTTGAAGCACAAATTCCAGAAATCATCACAAGAAATCCAGAAATCACAAAAAGGGGGAGGCCTATCACAAAACGGGAGTATGAAAACTCACCAACACGTGTAACACAAAACGAGACGCTATCTCATAGTAGCAAACCATTAAATTTTTGACGCACGAATGGCCCGAAGACCGTGGGGCGCTACCCCACATATGTGATGGCGAAACATCACAAAAACGGGGTTTAGTCTCCCTCGTAGACAAAGAGACAACGCACAGTTGCTAGTCTAAATCACAAAAATGATCGTCATGATCATCAAGAAGTGCCATTTACACTAAGTTAGTAAAAAAATCCAAGGAAATAACTTCCAAAACCATCAAGGTAGAAACACCTATGAGACCTAACGTGGCCGAGCTGAAGTGCAACGACTTAAAGCAAAATAGGTCGAACGACCTAAAGATAGCATGCCGAGCGACCTAGGGGAGAAACAGGTCGAGCGACCAAGGGGAAACAAGGTTCAACGACCCAAAGAAACAAGGTCCAACGACCTAAGGAAGATAGGGGTCAGGCGACCTAAAGGCTTGCGACCTAAGCCATAAGGCCAAGCGAGTTAAAGTAGAATGTGGTCAAACGACCTAATGTTGTACGCGACCTAAAATGAAAGGTAAGGCCGAGCGACCTATCGAAGTAAAGGGGCGAGCGACCTATTGGGGAATATGGTCTAACGACCTAATGTTATATAGGTCACGCGACCTAACAGGATATAAGGTCTTGCGACCTAAAGGTTTATAAGGTCATGCGACCTAATAGTGATGCGGCCTAAGGGTCCTACGACCTAAAGGAGCGCGAGCTAAGGGGGTTAAAATAAATCAGGTCGACCTAAAATGAACTAGACCGTGCATCTCTAGGCCAAACGGCCTACGACCTATGACCTACGACCTAGTGCCGAGCGACCTAAGGCTGTAGAATGATTTAAGGCCAGAAACGAGCTATTTGAAGGCCGAGACTTTTCCACGCGAACGACCTAGCATAGACAGAATGACCTAAGTGCAGAATTTCGCCAAAAACACTAAAAATTAGAGTTTTTCGCCAATCCAATCCAAACCAATTACAAATGGACATGCTAAAGTGATAGGAAATCATTCCCAAACATCTGTGATAGTTATAGACAAGAATGTGAGATAAAAATCTCACCTTTTCACCAAATTTATGAAGAAAAAGCTTGAAGGCAATGGAGAAGCAACCACAAGCTTGAATCAATGGCTTCACTTTGATTTTGGAGTTTGATGTTGAATTTACAAATGAACTTGGACTTGGATTTTATTTTCTCTTTCCCACCACCATTTTTGATGAAGCTTGGTTGTTAGGAATTTATGAAGAATGAGGAGAAGGAAGGAATGGAGCTTAAGTTTAATAGTTTGGGCTAACCCAACCCAAAGTCCAAAGTGTAAAAGTGGAAAAATTCCACTATCTCCAAAAATATCAAAGTTTATACTTAAAAAATTGTAAACGGCATTTCAGACTCAATGGAAGTGGTCTCGAGTCCTAATTTTACCATTTGCAAAAAGTAGCTTTTCGGGCCGAAATCCAATTTACGATAAAATATTTAAATAAAATATTTAAATATAAAATCGATAAATATACAGGTTGTTACATGTATGGAATGCTTTGAATTGTTTGAATCCCTGATGTGTGATGTTCTATGATATGATTGAGCTATGAACTGTGATTTATTATCTGTGATAAATTTATATTATCTATCTGTGAATCTGTGAATAAAGATAAGCATTATAGGATTATACCGCTTATTGATATTGCTGTGCTTGGATTGTGATAATGGATGATATTGTATTGTTGTTTGCAAAACCCCAGGACTACACCATACACACAAATATGGATTTCACGAGGAAATCGGTTAATTCATGGATATTTTGAAATCTAAATGTTATTTTGTATAAAAATTGAATTTTGAATCCAAATGGTTTTGGAAATGGAATTGGATGGAATATGAAAAGCTTTTGAAAAGAATGTTTTGAAATTTGAAAAGTAGTTTGAATATAATATATCTTATTTAAGATTTGAAATTATTTTAGGAATTATGATTTGAAAGGGTTATACAAGTTATACCATTCTTAACTACTTTTAATATATTGAATAACTTATTTTGGAAGTTTGAATTTAATTCAAGTAGAACTTGCCGATGTTACTGCAGTTCGCTAAATTTCTAATTTATACTTTAAAGGCTATAACTTGTGCATATTAAATCGAATTTTCCCGAAATGAAAAGCATTTTTTTCAAATGATAATGACTTTCATATAACGAAAGAATTTCCAATTTTGGTTTAAAAGATTTCAAATTTGAAATTGAAATTGTTTTGAAAGCTATGAATGAATCTTTGTGAAAGATTGGTGAACTTTATTTTCAAAATGAAAAGGATCTTAAAGGTGTATCTTTTTTATAAAAGATTTGAAATGGAAATTGTTTTGGAAAGCAATGAATGAATCTTTGTTAAAGATTTGGTGAATCTTGTTTCAAATTGAAAGGATCTTAAATTGTTGAATCTTTTGTTTAGAGGATTAAAAGTGTAATTTTTTTAAACCATTTGCAGAAAAGGTTTTGGTCTAAAAGTGTGACTTAACTAAGATCCCACTTTATCCATATGCTTTTTAAAATAAAGCGCTCATTATTCGGTTTAGTCGGGAGAGGACTTTGTGTCATACAACCAATTCCGAATAGTGATACAACGAAATGGATAGCATTTGAAGACCGGTGGTGAAGACCGGGTATTTTCGTGAGCGAAAGGATTACCCGTCGAATGTCTCTGCACTGAGATGCACTGGTATAGAGATCTCCATTTGTGATAGGGAGTCCGATCGGGATCGTAAATAACCGGATTGCAAGGGCTTCTTTTGAAGTGCCTTTGGTTCAGTTTGAACCCGGAACGGACTTGTATAGATGTATGTCTGACATTACACTTTGAGATGTAAAGCTAGTTTCTATCAAATACATTTCTATTTGGTGGCGGAGAATTTATTCTCTTAGCTTAATACCCTTCTCTGAGACGTACGAGCTCAGACGTTATGTAGTTGGTGGTTACTAGTGATACATTCCCAATTTGATAATGTGGCATGCTGAGTGCTACTAATCATTTGTTGATCGAAGCATGGCGTTTGTGAAAAGCGTAGCTTTATGGGACAAGACTTTATCAGGACCTCACAACCTGAAAATGGTCGAAACAGGAAGGATGCGGCATGGTTATTGGGGGTAGCACCCTTAGGGTATGTCCATTTCCTTTTGGAAAAAGGTGGTATCATGGTATGGAGCCCAGATATTTAACCTATGTGGTTACTACAAATTTGTCCTTTATGGTTGTTGGTGTTGAGGATCCTCGGATAAAGGTCGGTAACGACCGGGGGATGACATACTCGTGTATTATTCACTTAGTTACAGAGGTAACCCGGCCTTGTGTTGGCAGACATCCGGTTAGGTTCTCGAAGTGTCCCTCCAGAGGCATATCCCTGTGGCCCAGGAAGTTCCTTGGCCTAACCATTTGTTGGAAATCCAAAGAAACAGTACGAGCCCTTTACAATTGCAGTTGTATAACCTGCCACCTCTGGTGGTAGCTACAACAGGCGTAATATAATGGTACCTATGCTTGCTAAGATTTATATTATACTTTCAAAATTGTTTTTTGCACCATTCACTAATAATAATATCAAAAAGGTTTTTAGGTATCGAGCATGTTTGACTATGACAAGGAGAAATCTCCATCAAGTGTGCGATTGCATTGTGTGTATGTGCCGGTAGGCCTTATGGTGGTTTCATTTTCCAAAAAGCATTGCGGATTTCTTTCTATTTCCTTTTGTTTGTTTTTATTCAAGAATAAACTATTTTTGTTTGCTCACACCAGTGCCACGACTGACCTGCATTTTATTGTTCCCTTACTAAATTCTGGATGCCCATAATTTTCCACACGGGCAACCTAGAGTCATATTTTCAGATAGTCAGCTAGTAGATGTAGATTCGGTAGCCTTCAGCTTTCTGTTTGGAATTCTTTGGAGTCTTTGGATTTTGGAAATCGCATTCATATTACCTAATTTGCTTCATTTAAACGTGATGTTGGTTCGAG
Organism: Allium cepa; assembly: GCA_030765085.1. NCBI lineage: Eukaryota > Viridiplantae > Streptophyta > Magnoliopsida > Asparagales > Amaryllidaceae > Allium > Allium cepa. The sequence continues at coordinate 903,917,078 of CM060938.1, read as the reverse complement.
CTTCTAGTTTGGAGTTTTGGAGTTGCGGCAATGAAGATTCAAATTTGGATTCTATGCTGGAAATGTCGTTTTCCACTGCGATCAATAGTGTTTGTCGCTGCTATTCTTTTCGCTGTTGTGCGTATCTGATTACGCACTTATATTAAGTTGTATCATTGTTGTATTCTTGGAGTTGTATCAATGATATGTTATTCATTTCTTTTTCCGCTGTGTTGTTTTACTTAATGTGTTATAAGGTCCGACGAACCAGATTCAGCGTTTGAATCTGCGGCATTTGAACACGGGTGAAGTATGGATGTCAATTTTTGAGTGTTGAAATCTAGGTCGTCACAGGCAAAACTCAGCATATACAGTAAATAAATAAATTGTTAACGCTAAAATTTGAACGCTAACACCCCGGTGTGTGAAGTGTAGTTGTGAAAGCACCACCCGTTAGCACGGGAATAAGATACAAGTAAAGAAATTGCAGGAAAAGCAGTAAAAACACAAGTTTTATAGTGGTTCGGCCTAAAATCGAGCCTACGTCCACTTAGATTTCTTTATTGCTGATTCGAGTACAACTTATACAACTTTCTTCAATTACAAACCACTCTAGACTGTTAGTACAAACTTTAATGGAGAATTATCCTTCAAATCCATGATGAACGAAGTAGATTCTATCTCTTGAAGTTTGGTGTAATGTCTTTGATGTTTGGAGTGCTTGAAGTGTTGCTTGAGTTTAGAAAATGGCAGAGTATCGGCGCTTCGAGAATGAGCCCCCAAAAGTCCCTTGAACGTTGGAAGTGGTCGTCTATTTATAGAGAGTTCTGGTCTGGAATTTTTGCCAAGTTCTAAGTCGCGACCGACTTAGTATAAGTCGTGGCCGGCTTAACTTATCCCATCGCCGATCTAACGAGCCAAGCCCACGACTTAATGGAAGCAAGCTTGTCTGAATTGAGTTGTTGCCGAGATAAGCTAGGTCGTAGGTCCCCCTTTCTCTTATGCATGGCTCATGCTTTTAATGGGGCAAGCATGCTTCTCCGGACTTAAATCACCAGTTCTAAGTCGTAGCCGAGTTAACATGCCCCGGCTTAAGTATGAGTCGTGTACCTTTCCATGTCCTCATCAAGTAGGTCGGCAGCTCCTTTAGATAATTAGACCGGTACTCAAGTTAGATCGGTAGACTTCCTAAGTCGGCATCCTTCAAGGCATTAGGTCGTTAACCATTTAAGCCCTTAGGTCGGGAACTTGGTAAAGGCATTGAGTCGGCACCCATGATAAGGCATTGGATCGGTACGCTTCTTAACCAGTTAGGTCGGCATCGAATTAAGTCCTGAGCTATTAGATCGGCAAACCCTTTGGGTTGTTAGGTCGGCATAGCCTTAGGTCGGCATAGCCTTTAAGGCATTAGGTCGGCAACCTATTGAAACCTTAGGTCGGCAACCTATTGGATCTGTTAGATCGGCATAGCCTTAGGTCGGCAACTCATCAGGCCTTAGGTCGGCATCCCTTTTAGACCTTAGGTCGGTAGCACCTTTAGGTCGGCATCCCATCAGGCCTTAGGTCGGCATCCCTTTTAGCCTTAGGTCGGCATTCCATGCTATGTTACTAGGTCGGCACCCGCTTATCTCGTTAAGTCGGTTGACCCTTTAACTCCTTAAGTCGGTGCCACTTCTTGAGTCGCCACTTATTGAGTCGCCCACTTCTTGAGCAGTTAGGTTGCTGGCCTTGAATAGAAGATAGGTCGCTTCATTCTTTAAGTCGTATACCGTTTTGGTCGGGGCGCTGCCCCGCACCCCGCCGGGGGCGCTGCCCCTTGGACCCCTGCGACCTGACCGGTCAGGTCGAACACCGTAGGCGGTGGCGTTGCCCCCGCACCCCCACCTAGGGGGGTTGGCACCCCCCCTGGACCCCCCCTCCGTAGGGGATCTTATCTGAAAATACATTCAACAGAACTTGCTTTGTTGGGGGGTTGAGTTGACCATCCTTCGAGATGAACTATCATTAGCTTCTCAGTCGATTTTTGATATCACGGCCTTGCTGAAAAAGTGGAGTTAACACTTGCCCCTCGAAGTATACGCCTAGGGACTAGGTCGTGTGCTTCGATTCTTCTTAACTCGTGCTCTACTGAGCTGCTGAGCTTGTACTTAGGAAACTTTGCATTGCTTTTGACCTGAAGCCTTTTAAACTTGACCAATGCGATCCAATGGAACCTTGACCTGAACTTGCTGCATCTCTTTACAGATTATTTTAACAACCTGTTAAACGCAACATTTGTAGAAAAATAGGGCGAATATACTCATCACCGATTGCCCATATCAAGTGATGGATTAGATCGAAGAACTGGTATTTTATTGTAAGCAAATTAATATGGTCTTGATGAAGTGTTGCGAATCAATTGTCTTGAATGAAGTATCAACACAAAGTTTACACAGTTATAACTGCTATCTGCATTGACACCGCACTTACTTTCAAATAACAAGCCTCGAATTTTTCTGAATTGACATATGCCAACCAGTATTATTTCAAGTATTGCTTTAATTACTTGTTATTTTAGTAGCTTTGCACAACACTTCATATGCTTTTAGAAAACGTGCACCTTTACTCTTGAATATCCAGTTCTTCATATAGAATATCCTTTCGATAAGAAGAGTAGTGGGGCAAACTGGATCCTTTCATTTCTGGGATTTTCAAAATCCAAGTTGTCCGGTACCAATTTCATTCTTTACTTTTGCAGCACTTCCTTCCTTTTTCCGAATATTCCAGTCACAAGTCAATTTTTAAAAGACTAAGTGCTGTGACGGTTAAGGAGAGGAGTGTTGAATTTTTGCTGAAAGATGAATTCTTGCACTAATTCGAACTTTTGCACTCCTTTTGGTCGACTTAGCTTCACGATGCCCCTGGTTTTTCAAGCAGAAACTTCAGATGCCCCAGCTTTCGCAAAGGAACTTGCATCAATGAAACCTATTGCGGAAGCCTTATTGGTGTAATGTTTTACTCCGTTTGACGGTGTGGGGTCATCCTTCTTGTTTTGCCTTTTGAAACCTGCACGTGCATAACAAATTTTATAGAAACTTTTGTCTGTATTTGAGAATGTATTTACTCCTCATTTTCAAACAAGTTTCTTTATTCTCTTTGCATGATATTGTAGTGAGCTTGTGGTACGTTGCTTAGGTTTTGTTTTTATTATTGTAGCAATATTATATTGCCCCATACCACAACTCATTGTAATATTTTCCATTTTGAGGAAATTTTTGGAGAACAATTCTTCTGTTTTTAAAAGACTTGTACTCTTTCTTTAGAGAATAACTCTTCCATTTTGACAAGGCATGCACTCTTCCTCTAGAGAATAATTTTCCATTTTTGAGGAAATATTATTCTTGCTCTGTTAGAGTGTGCCTTGTATTGGAGAAGCCTTTTTTCCCTTTTTTTTTTTTTTTTTTGGTTGCGCCTCGCTAGAGGGCTTTGATTTGACATTTCAACTCTGGAGGAGTGGGCCTCCACAGAGATTGCACTTCAGCTCCGGTGAAATGTGCCCCCGAAGAGGTCTTTATTTGGCACTTCACCTCTGGAGAAGTGGGCCTCCGAAGAGTTTGCACTTCAGCTCTGGTGAAATGTGCCCCCGAAGAGGTCTTTATTTGGCACTTCACCTCTGGAGAAGTGGGCCTCCGAAGAGTTTGCACTTCAGCTCTGGTGAAATGTGCCCCCGAAGAGGTCTTTATTTGGCACTTCACCTCTGGAGAAGTGGGCCTCCGAAGAGTTTGCACTTCAGTTCTGGTGAAATGTGCCCCCGAAGAGGTCTTTATCCTCTGAAGGGTTGTGCCTTTGAGTAGGGCTTTAGTTTAAGCTTCAAACATGGGAAGCGTGCCTCATTGGAGGGCTTTAGTTTAAGCTTCAAACATGGAAAGCGTGCCTCATTGGAGGGCTTTAGTTTAAGCTTCAAACATGGGAAGCGTGCCTCATTGGAGGGCTTGAATTTGCACTTCAAACTTGGGAAGTGTGCCTCATTGGAGGGCTTTAGTTTGCACTTCAAACTTGGGAAGTGTGCCTCATTGGAGGACTTTAGTTTGCACTTCAAACTTGGGAAGTGTGCCTCATTGGAGGGCTTTAATTTGCACTTCAAACTTGGGAAGTGTGCCTCATTGGAGGGCTTTAATTTGCACTTCAAACTTGGGAAGTGTGCCTCATTGGAGGACTTGAGTTTGCACTTCAAACTTCGGAAGTGTGCCTCATTGGAGGACTTGAATTTGCACTTCAAACTTGGGAAGTGTGCCTCATTGGAGGACTTGTGCCTCCGAAGAGGGCTTGTGTGTTTTCTGTCTGCTTGCCCATGCCTCTTCACCATCCGCTCCTTAGCGATTCCTCGTTATTATTTCCACAGCCATGTTCTTTTCTTTGCAAGTTATTTGTCTCTTTTCCAGAGAAATGCTCCTCAATGTTAAGTGAATCCATAGGGCAGACCCAAACTACCCGACTAGATGTCTGTTTGCACAAACGATCTTTGTCGGTTAGCGAGGGCCTGAAACCATCGCGTTGGGAAGGTGCCCTTTTGGTTGTATCAACTGTTCATGAGGAACATTTCTTATGCAGGAATTCAATTTGGAACCTTTTCTGGCTTGACATTTATTTGCTCAATGACTTATAGGAATCGCTTTGCTTTGCGATGTGCTGACTAGGTAAGCTTTGCTTTGATTGCCTGCAATATTAAATCGACATTTTAGCAATATATTCAAGATATTTGGCATATCGAAATGAAACAGGTCTTTCATAGTAATAGAAAACACAAGATTTATAGTTCCTATATTTCATTTGCAATGTTTTTACAATGACTTTTAATATGAGAATGATAAATCCATCATTCTTTTACAAATTTGTAACAAAGCCATAAAGTAAAACATGGATGCAAATCATTGCTGTCCCAAGCTCCTCGGGATCGAATCCCCGGTGTGAGAACAGGAACATTCTCTCCCTTCGGGGCTTTTCTTAGAGCATGAGCGTGTCCTTCCATCCCATCATGATTCCTGACTGCCGGGTGAGGGCCTCCCCTGAGTGGATGAGGATGGGTCATTCCTGCCTCTTTTGACATATTGCTGAAGTTTATTCTGTCTCAATAGTTCTTCAATCAAATTCCTTAAATGACGACATTCATTGGTGTCATGACCAGGTTGGTTGTGGAACTGACAGAACCTCCCATTATGCATAGCATTTTTCCCAACCTTCAACTCAGGTGGCTTAGGATAATCAAAAGCATCCTTGGTTGCGAGAAAGATGTTCTCCAGGGTATCAGTTAAGAGAGTAAAGTCTGAGGGTTTAAAGCGGCGAGCTTTCTTCAAGTCTCTCTGCTTTTTTCCACCATCGTTCTTCCTCTTCTGTCCTCTAGGTTCCCTTTTATCAGAAGTAACACCGACATTCAAAATTTCGGCCTCGATTGCTCTTGATGTCGCAGGAAAGCTTTCCAAACGCATAAATTCATCAGCCTTCTTATAGAATTTCTCAAGTGAGTTTGGCTCCTTCATTTTTAGCCATTTACCGAATTCACTCGATTTATCGATAGCTCGCATTAGATAAGTCAAAACCATCCTTGGCTCTGCGTTCTCGACTTCAGCTAGGGCTATATTGAAACGATTTAAGAATGATCTGGTAGATTCTCCGGGGTTTTGTTCTAGACTAGAGAGAGACATTATATCCTTGGCTTTTGTAGCATATAGCCTGAACTGATCCTTGAACTTCCGTGTTAAGTCAGAGAATTGATCCACGGATCTAACTGGCAGCTTTGTGAACCAAAGTAAGGCCACTCCCTCTAAGTATACCGGAAAGTAACGGCACTTGATCTCATCTATTGCTCTTGCCCCGGTCATATGCCAATCGTACTTGTACAGGAATTGGTTAGGGTCACTTGTCCCTCGATAAGCTGGGATGGTAGGAGGTACAAATTTCTTGGGAAACTCTGCCTTTAAGATTTTTTCGGTGAAAGGTGTCTTACTCGGGGCAAATCCCCAATCATTTTCATCCTCTTGCCTTTGCATGCTTTCTTTCATAATCGAGCGAACCATCCCTGATAGGTACTCCTCATCGTTCAAAGGTCTTGCCGGGCAGACGTCTGCGTCCGCTGTTCTTTCGGAAGTTTGCCTGGGCAAATATTCGCGAAAAGTTGGTTGCGGCCTTGAACCTTCAGCTTGGGAAGGTCCCCTTGCAGTGGTGTTGTCTGCTTTTTGAGGAATACCTTTCTCTTGGGGGTCACGGGCATCTTCAGCATAGATTGTTTCATTATCCTGTCGTTGGTGATTTGCCTCAAGTAGGGTGTTTAACCTATCCATAATCAAGGCATTCTGGGCATTCTGGGCTTCCAACTGCGCATTTTGAGCATTCAATTGCTGATTCAATCCCAAAACTACGGCGTCCAATTCTGCTCGTGTAACTCCAGCGTTTGGAGCTGCTTGACTTGAAGGAGGAGAGGTAGCAGTATTCTCTTGAACATTATCGGATCTTGCGGAACTTCGCTTTCTCCCAGGAGCCATTATTTCCAATAAACTTCTAGTCTTTAGAGAGATTCTTTCAACAAACTTTCGCGAAGCAATGGTGAAAGTATTCCTGAGTTCAATTCTCAGTGAAAGCACCAAAAATGTTAACGCTAAAATTTGAACGCTAACACCCCGGTGTGTGAAGTGTAGTTGTGAAAGCACCACCCGTTAGCACGGGAATAAGATACAAGTAAAGAAATTGCAGGAAAAGCAGTAAAAACACAAGTTTTATAGTGGTTCGGCCTAAAATCGAGCCTACGTCCACTTAGATTTCTTTATTGCTGATTCGAGTACAACTTATACAACTTTCTTCAATTACAAACCACTCTAGACTGTTAGTACAAACTTTAATGGAGAATTATCCTTCAAATCCATGATGAACGAAGTAGATTCTATCTCTTGAAGTTTGGTGTAATGTCTTTGATGTTTGGAGTGCTTGAAGTGTTGCTTGAGTTGAGAAAATGGCAGAGTATCGGCGCTTCGAGAATGAGCCCCCAAAAGTCCCTTGAACGTTGGAAGTGGTCGTCTATTTATAGAGAGTTCTGGTCTGGAATTTTTGCCAAGTTCTAAGTCGCGACCGACTTAGTATAAGTCGTGGCCGGCTTAACTTATCCCATCGCCGATCTAACGAGCCAAGCCCACGACTTAATGGAAGCAAGCTTGTCTGAATTGAGTTGTTGCCGAGATAAGCTAGGTCGTAGGTCCCCCTTTCTCTTATGCATGGCTCATGCTTTTAATGGGGCAAGCATGCTTCTCCGGACTTAAATCACCAGTTCTAAGTCGTAGCCGAGTTAACATGCCCCGGCTTAAGTATGAGTCGTGTACCTTTCCATGTCCTCATCAAGTAGGTCGGCAGCTCCTTTAGATAATTAGACCGGTACTCAAGTTAGATCGGTAGACTTCCTAAGTCGGCATCCTTCAAGGCATTAGGTCGTTAACCATTTAAGCCCTTAGGTCGGGAACTTGGTAAAGGCATTGAGTCGGCACCCATGATAAGGCATTGGATCGGTACGCTTCTTAACCAGTTAGGTCGGCATCGAATTAAGTCCTGAGCTATTAGATCGGCAAACCCTTTGGGTTGTTAGGTCGGCATAGCCTTAGGTCGGCATAGCCTTTAAGGCATTAGGTCGGCAACCTATTGAAACCTTAGGTCGGCAACCTATTGGATCTGTTAGATCGGCATAGCCTTAGGTCGGCAACTCATCAGGCCTTAGGTCGGCATCCCTTTTAGACCTTAGGTCGGTAGCACCTTTAGGTCGGCATCCCATCAGGCCTTAGGTCGGCATCCCTTTTAGCCTTAGGTCGGCATTCCATGCTATGTTACTAGGTCGGCACCCGCTTATCTCGTTAAGTCGGTTGACCCTTTAACTCCTTAAGTCGGTGCCACTTCTTGAGTCGCCACTTATTGAGTCGCCCACTTCTTGAGCAGTTAGGTTGCTGGCCTTGAATAGAAGATAGGTCGCTTCATTCTTTAAGTCGTATACCGTTTTGGTCGGGGCGCTGCCCCGCACCCCGCCGGGGGCGCTGCCCCTTGGACCCCTGCGACCTGACCGGTCAGGTCGAACACCGTAGGCGGTGGCGTTGCCCCCGCACCCCCACCTAGGGGGGTTGGCACCCCCCCTGGACCCCCCCTCCGTAGGGGATCTTATCTGAAAATACATTCAACAGAACTTGCTTTGTTGGGGGGTTGAGTTGACCATCCTTCGAGATGAACTATCATTAGCTTCTCAGTCGATTTTTGATATCACGGCCTTGCTGAAAAAGTGGAGTTAACATAAATCACAGAATCACAGACACGGAGTAATATACATTATGCAGCAGAAACAAAGAATAGTAGTTCATGGAGCTACTATATGTATATATCAGAGTTAAATAAGTTACAATAGAAGTTTCAAATATAATAGTCAAATTCAAGATCAGAATACATCACTGGAATCAACTGAATAACTGCAAGCTGAAAAGATATAGATGGATTTCCAAATGAAGCTCCAACTCCAAAGGTCAGTCTCAAAAGCTGTATAACTCAGCCTGACCCGAGCGTAAAGCAAAACACAAAACACTTGAGTCAGGATTAACATTCTTATATCAGTAAATCCAACCCAAGTGAAATAACAACGGAAATGCAAGTAACTCAAAGGATGTTTGGGATAACCATCCTCTAAGGATCCGTTAAACTATCTACTATGTAGTAATATATGCTATTATAATAAAGTCTAAAGTAAAGTATAATATATTTAAAAATAGCATTAAGGCGTTACCCATATCCCCCTTAACATATTTTATAGTGCTAATAGTCTATACAGTGCCATCGTACCTCCAGATCGGGAGGCTACCATAAATACTCCATAGGTACGACATAGAACAAACTTGTAGTAAAGCATGCTATTTTAGGTGAAACAGCAAAACTAGGCAATGCCAGGTTAGATATACCAATTACGCATCCGGACTGGTGGTAACGCATAACCGCAGCTACCGTCCACCTCGAGCCACACTCCTAAAAAATTCAAAAGGTGCACCCAATCAATCACAAAGTAATAGAATGGTACCGAAGGAGTATGCTCGATCAAAGGAGCTACCTCATTGGCCCTGAATAGTTCTAGTTTTAGCCACCTTATGCCAACTCACGGGAGTCGGATCCACGTAAATACCTCAATAGGACGTCGCCACCATCCTACTTCATTCTGGATTCTCCACCGCGTACACAGTTGTTAAAGTGGTTTTCGAAGTTGGCAGAGAGTATGACAACTTCCGATCCCGGTCTCTTCAACAACCAAACATTATTATAACACCGTAGTCATTTCGAAATAGTTTATACTTCAAAACCAAAATATCATTGCCATTTTAAAACGATATCAATATGATATCATTTCCATTTCAAAACTAAATACGATATCATTTCCAAAATCATAGTATTTCCAAAGTTATAACACTTTCGAAACCAAAGGCTTGAAATTATAAAACTTTCAAACATAATACTTTGAAATTCATAACCTTGAAACATAACTTCCACCACTTAAACAGTTTGGATATTAAAATATATATTTATATATATATATATAATATAGTTTATAAAGTAAAATAGTTTATATAAAAGAGTTATAAGTTAAAATAGTTTATATTAAAATAGTTAGTATATTAAAATAGTTTATATTAAAATAGTATATATTAAAAATGATTTATATTAAAATAGTATATATTAAAAATGATTTATATTAAAATAGTATATATTAAAATAATTTATAAAGTAAAATATAAAATAGTTTTAATTACAATTTAAAATTACTTTATATTGTAGTATAATTTCCTCAAACTTTACAAATTAATTCCAAATAAATTCGAATTCCAAAATTCAAATTTAACTCAATCTCAAATCATCAATCTCAATTTAATTCGGTTCCAAAATAAACCATTTCAAATTATAATGATTTCAAATACAAATTTGAACCACAAAATAAACTATTTCAATTTCGATATATTTCAAATCTTTGAATATTCAAACATTTCAAAACCAGATTTGATAATTCCATATCTATGTCAAATTTACTTTACTAATATTATTTTGAAATATTTACTTAATCATTCAAACTACATTTAAACAAAACTTCAAATTCCAAATTTAAATAAAACTAAATTACCACTTTAATTTATGTAAATTTGAAATATTCATTTAAATCACTCTTAATCAAAATCAAGTTATAAAATCATATCTTTAAAATCTCAAATTCAATATGTTCCAAATCGATTTTAATTAAATATAATTCTTAATTAAATACAATTTCAAATCAATTTCAAATCCATCTTCTTAACCTTAATTTATTAAAATCATTATAAACTCTATATTAAAATATAATTTAAATAAATAATTAACCATATTGTATTTTAATTAATATCAAACTTTATTGTTAAACTTATTTTTTATTAAATAAATTTATACATAGCATAAATTTAAGTATTTAACTATATAAAAAAATATTTATATAATATCAAAAATCAATATTCAAATAATACCATATATTTATTTCCAAAAAAACCATGGAATCATTTTCAAAATAGTTATATATACATAGACCAACGGTGTCTGTATATAATTTTCTATCCTATGGCCAAGTGATATAGATATTTATCATTTCAATCTGAAGTTTAAATATATACGGGTATATATCATTTCAACCGTAATCCCAAATTCAATGTCAATGAATATCACTTGGGTCTATGTAACGATCCCGATTCTTGAGTCGAATTTAATTGGTAGTTAAATTAAATTTTGGATTCAATTGTTAATTAATTGAGAATTTATTTGGATTTGAAAAATAAATAAATTGAATTAAATTTTAAGCTGGAAGTTCTAAGAATGAAATATATTGTGAATGAAATTTTTGAATTTTTCAAAATAAATAAGGTGTATGTTTATTTGTATAAATAGATTATCACTTGAAGTTTGATTTTGAGATTGAAATTCAATAATTAATATTTTTATAAAATTAGTTGGATTTTAAAAGTTGTATTTTGGAAAACAATATATATGTATCTAACTAGAATTATAGGCATATAATCTAATTTGATTTCAAAATCATTTGTTATAAATTTGTATAAGTGCAAATTAAAATTTATGAATATAAAGTCTTATTATGTATTTACTTTTTTTAAAATTTATAAAGCCTAATACCATTTGAAAATAATAAAAAAATAGATTGTATGTAACATTAAATCATATGGTAATGTAAAAAAGAAAGTATTCATTTACAATTGAAATTATAAATAAAGTAAGCTTTAAAAAATTTATGAATTTATTTATAAAGCAAGGTTTAATAAAAAGTTTAGAATATTTTTCTTTTCTACTTGAAATAAATTAGTTTTGTACATATTTAAACTAAATAGGAAATATATTACGTAAACATATGTAAATATAAAGATTAAGTAATTTATAAAAGAAAGGGGTTTAAAATATAAATTAAAAATGAAGAAAGGTTTGAAACATAATTTTTAATAAAACTAAACATAGGGTTTAAAACATAAATTTGTTGTAACTATACACTTGTAAGCCATGCACATAAGAAATTTACAAGTGTAAAAGCATGAAGTGTGAAATCAAACAAGTGGCACATTTTTTCTTTAAGTCTAACTTTTTATAAATATTAGCAAAGTAGAAAGCAGGCTGTTCATTTTCTCTATAAAAAATTTCTTTCAAAAATCTGAAAATCGGTTCTTCCTCAAAAACCAGAAAATTTATCAAATATCAAAACTTGAATATCATTCCTCAAATATGAAAATAAGATCAATTTAAAGTTGAATAAAAATGCTAGAAGCAACTCAATAAAACTCATCAACCTGGAAAAGCAAGATCAAAAACAAAATACAAACCTGAAACAACTACTCAGCTCAAAACAATCAAGTTGAAATCAAAAGCATGCAACAAATCGGTTCAACATCAAGTCCAAGTTCTCTGTTTTTTGGAAATCAAAGTCTTCAATCTGGAAACAAAGATTTCAATCAAAGCCGGGATCTAGCAATAAATTCAACACCAAAGTAAAACAAACTTCAGATCATCATCAACAAAACTTCTCTGTTCTTTGTCTCTGCCTCAAACCTCTCAGGTGAGAAAATCTACTTGTTAAAACTTGAATCTGTGATATGCTTTGTTTCTGTGAAGTGAATTTGTTTTGTATGAAAATAAATGGGATTGTATGCCTGAGTATTCAAAGATATATGGGCATGCATGTATAAGTACAGGCATTTCACCCTGATATATAGACTTAAGTTAGAAAAATAATAATTAAATTCCTCTTATTCCAATCTTTTTTAGGATTTGAGATTTAAACAAAAAAGTGATTAGATTAACCGGATCTGAGTTTTGAAAATACTCTTAAATATAAGTAATAAGTGATATTTACCTGGAAGCATGAATTACAGTAATAACTCAAAACTATGACAAATTTGGCTTTAATGATTTATTGTTTCACTTATATAATCTGTTTTGAACTAAAAGTTATGATTTTTGAGATCAACTTCATGATTTTTAAATCATTAGTCGTTGAGGAATCTTATGTTGACCGGAGATGGGAATATGTTCAAATTCTAGTGATCTACGGCGAACTGATGGTCGTGATTCTGGGTGAAGTTAGCTGGGGCATCGGTGGACATAGGAAAAATATGAATTCAATTTATAAAATACTGTGGCGATAGGAATTTGTCGATCTAGGGTTCGACAGTAGTTTTTGGTTGATGGGATTTTCGATAGAACTGCATTCTCGTCAGAGACTTTTAATCGATGGCACCCAGAGGAAATTGTTTGGGGGACAACGGGGTAGCTTTGGTCGTGGTAGATAGGTCGTCGGTGGACGAGGTCGACGACATGTGGTGGATTTAGGTTGCTGGGTTGGGTTTCCATTTCGAGCTGATAATTCATTTCGATTTCATGACGAATTCGTCGATGTTGAATGGTTGAAGCATTCATGTTGTTGATCGTCGACATGCTGATGGCCGTGGAAGGGGTCGAAAGTGGTACAATCTCTCATGCATGTGCACGCGTGTGCACGTGAGTCTAGGTTGTTGAAGTGTTGGGGAAGAAGAAGGTTGTGTCTCGAGTTTGATCTTGGGGAACTAATTTATTGGCTCGGGGTAGCTGTTGAATGTTCGCGAAGTGTTTAAATGGGTAACAGGTTTTAAATTTAAAACAAATTATAGCAGACTTTGAAAAAAAGAAAATGACTCGGGTTGTTTCTCGGGGAAAAGAAGTTTGGTCTCAGGGAAGAAGTGAAGCAGGCTCGGGATTTTTGGTGAATTGCTCGGGTTTTATTTTTAATTATCAGGTTTTTAAAATTTAAAAGGAAAACTTTATCCAGGTTCTAAAATATGAAGTATAAATTAGTTTTAAATGTATGAATGGATTTTCAAACGATATGTTAAACCAGGTTTTAATATACTAAAGCAATTCAAGTTTTAGAACAAAGTTTTCAAAGACTTAATTTTACAATGAATGCTTTTAAAAATTTATTTGATTATGTGATAGGTTAACTATCTTATTGTTTTTAAAAATATAATAATGTAATTACGTAATGAATTAAGATAAAAAGGTATATCTTTAAATAATTTAGGTAGATAATTAAAGGTATAATTATTTGATTAATTTATTAAAGTAATTAATTGAAGGTTTACTTACTTAATTATTTAAAGAATAATTTGTTAATGTGATTATTCTATGGTTCATTTATTAATGGATTGGATAATTAAAGGTTAATTAATTAATAATTTAAAAGCTAATTAAATTGTAATTGAAGGGTAATTAATTTTGTGATTAATTATTAATTAATTGAGGAATAATTAATTAATAAAAGTAACTAAGATTTAATTAATTAACAATTAAGGGTTAATTACTTAATGCAATCAATTTAAGATTAATAAAGGGTAATTAATTAAAAGATAAATTTATTTATGATAGTAAATTAAACCTAATTACTTTGTGTAATTAAATAAAAGCTAGTTACTTTGTGTAATTAAATAAAACTAATTACTTTGTGTAATTAAATAAAAGCTAATTACTTTGTGTAATTAAATAAAAGATAATTACTTTGTGTAATTAAATAAAAGCTAATTACTTAGTGAAATTAATAAAGGATAATTAACTAAGGGTTAATTAATTAAAATAATTAATTAAAAGGTGAGCTAAAAATTAAAGGTTAATTATTTAATGAATAAAGGTTGATGAATTATAATTAAAGGTTAATTAATTTATTAATAATGGTTAATTAATAAATGATTAAAGAATAATTAAACAAAATGATTTGAAATTTATTAATGTTAATTAACCAGGATTAGTAATTCATAAGTAATTAATCTGATTTAAATTAATCGGACAATTAACTGATCGTACTTATGAATGTTTGGATTTAATTGGATGCTTTGAATTGTGTGATATCCCTGATATATGATGTTCTATTATATGACTAAGTTGTGAAATGTAACTTATTATCTGTGATGAATGTAATTTGTTTATCTACGATGTACCTATGTTATTTATCTGTGATCTGTGAATAAAGATAAGTGTTATAGTTTATACCGCTTATCAAATATATTACTGTATTTGAATCTGTGATGATTGATATTGTGCACTATTGTGTAAAACCCTTGAACCACACTTATACACACACAAATATGGATTGCACATGGAAATTGGTTAAGTCACAGATTTTTGAAGTAGTTTTAAAATTGAATTTTTGAATCCAAATGGTTTTGGAAATGGATTGGGTTGAATATAAAAAGCTTTTGAAAAGGAATTTCAAAGATAAAAGTTATTTTTGAATAACTTGATTTAGTTTTGAATTTTGATTTAAATTTGAATTCAAAAAATTGAAATTAAATCCTATTTATGATTTAAAAAGGGTATACAGGTTTATATGGGTTTTAAATCATTTTAAAAGCGTTGTTTTGGGAATTTGAATTTAACCCAAAGATTTTACTTGTATAAATGAAATCGAATTTTTTCCGAAATGAAAACTATTTGTTTTTCAAAAAATAAAAGCTTTCATATAAGAAATGAATTTCCAATTTGTGTTAAAAGGATTTCAAGTTGAAATGAAAATGATTTTCCAAGTTATGAATAAATCTTTGCAAACGGGTTTGGAAGCTATAAGTTAAATCCATGTTTTAAAGATTGGATGAGTTAATCATAATCGAAATGGAAACTGTTTTGAAAATCTGTGAATGAATCTTTGTGAAACTGGGTGAACTTTGTGAAATGAATCTTTTTGTTTAAAGATTTGAAATGGTAATTTGTTTAAACCATTAGAAGAAAGATTTTGAGTTTTTTAAAGTTGTGACTTAACTAAAATCCCATATCCATATGTTTTTAAATATTGCGCTCACTATTCGTTTTAGCCGGGAGAGGACCTTGTGTCATATAACCCATTCCGAATAGTGATACGACGTTAGCATTTGAAGACCGGTGGTGAAGACCGGGTGTCCTCGAGAACAATAGGATAACCTGTCGATTGACTCTGCACTGAGTTGCTCCGATATAGAGTTCTCCATCTGTGATGGGCAGTCCGATCGGAATTGTGGATGCCCGATTGCAAGGGCTTCTTCGAAAGTGCCTTCGGTTCTGTTCGAACACGGAACAGACTTGTATTGTTGTATGTCTGACATTACACTTTGAGATATAAAACTGATCTCTATCAAATACATTTCTTCTTGGTAGTGGAGAATTTATTCTCTTAGCTTAACACCCTTCTCTGAGACGTATGAGTTCAGAGGTTAAGTAGTTTATAGTTATCAGTGATATACTCCCAATTTGGTAGTGTGGCATGCTGAGTGCTGTTGTGTATCATTTGTTGATCAAAGCATGAATTTTGTATAAATTGTAGCTTTGTGGACAAGACTGCATCAGGACCTCACACCCTGGAAATGGTCAAAACAGGAAAGATGCGGCAAGGTTATGAGGGTTGCTCCCTTTAGGGTGTGTCATTCCCTTCTGGAAAAGGGTGGTATCATGATAGGGGCCCAGATACTTAACTAATGTGGTACCTGCAAATCTATTACTTTGTGATTGCTTTGTGGTTGAGAGGCGCCTCAGATAAAGGTCGCAAACGACCAAGGGATAACATGTACGTGTAGTAGTTACCTAGTTACAGAGGTAACCCGGCCTTGTGTTGGTAGATACTGGTTAAGCTCTCGTGTCATCCCTCCAGAGGCGTTCCCATGTGGTAATAGGAAGTTTCTTAGCCCGACCATTTGTTGGAAATACATGCTTCAATACGCACCTTGTACGGTTTTAGTTGTAGAACCTGCCATTTACTTATGGCGGTCACCACAATTTAGATGGTAGCTATAGTAGGCACAGTACGAAATGTCTATGCTGGCTAAGATTAATATTATACTTTCGAAATGGTTTTTCTACACTATGCACTAGTAATAATATCAAAGAAATTTTCTCGTATCAAGCATATTTGACTATCATTAGGAGAAATCTCCTCCAATTCTGCGTTTGCATTGTGTATTCCGCGGGAGGCCTTATGGTAGTTTCATTTTCTAAAGCATTGCGGATTTCAAAATTTAAATTCTTTTGCTGTTGGTTTTAAAGATAAACTGTTTTTGTGATGACCTAGAATTTCTGAGCATTTGAAATTGGAGTATTAAATTAATTTTAAATATTTAAAAGTTAATTTTTAACTTGAATTTCAAAAAAATCACCATTTATTTGGAATTTAATTATTGGAGTTAATTACTGGAAATTATGTAAAATGTTACATCTGAAATTTTAAGCCAGTTAAAAATAATTTGAAGGCTTGTAAAATTTATATTGATAATATTGAAGATAATAGAAGTTTTAAAATTAAATTTAATAGTGATTTATTCAGTTTTGAAATTTCATCGTTTAAATTGAATTTATAAATAGCCTTTCGAGGCACAGTCTTAGAATTCGACGAAACCGGTATCATTGGATCCGTAATATTGAATTACTATCGGATTTCAAATTTCGTAGTGATCAGAGTTGTTGTGTAACCACACGGCATATAAATGCCCTGAAATTTATATCGAAAATTTTAAATAAATAAATATTCCTTGATTGACATATATACTCACATCAGCCTACAAACATCATTTCGTTCCTTGAAAACACAAGCCGACCTACTCCTCTCGGCCATCCAAAATGAGATATTTTGACGTACTCTTTGTCTCCCTCAGAAGCTAAAATCAAATCGTTGTCGCCTTCGTTTTTTTGTTAAATCATGCTGCATCCTTTCGAAATCAGTTCGTCAATGCAAAACGAGGGAAGAAAAAAATTTAATGACCGAGCTTTTAAAAATCATTCAGTAGTAATGGCCGAACAATTCTCTTTAAAATCCAAATCTCGTCTTCCTTTTTCCAAATACCATTCGATCTCGAGCCTAATTCCATCTTACCCAAAATCAAATCGCGAGAGCACGATAGGATCGACGAAGGCGAATATCGATTTGTCGCGAGGGCAAGATGCGACTTTGGGAGCTCACGCGGCGTCGAATCCTCGTCTACCTGGAGGATTAGAAGCAACAGTCGCGATCACATTTAGATGGAGTCAAGCTACGCGATGAGGTCGCACGAGTGGATCCGTACAAGGCCAGAAGTCCGGGGCTTCGACGTCGAGCTCGAGTACATGGAGGTTCGAGTGGCGACGGCTTCTTTTAACATGGGTCGCGATTTAGGGAAGGGTTTGAGCTTATGTCGGGTTGGTTTTGGAATGGCAGGGAAGACGATGGGGACGGCAACATCGAGCAGTAAGGTATTGTTTTATTAAATTCAAAGTAAATAAATTATATGTATGAATACACAGATTGTAATATATATAGGTCTATGGAATTTTTGTTTGTTAGGTACAGAGAAAAAAAAATTAAATATATACATACACGTGTTTAATCTTGCTATTTAATTTTTAAAGAAGTATTAAAGTGATTTATATATTATAATATCATATTAAAACGAATATTTACAAATTAATAAATTGGGATGAAGGGGTAAATTAGTTTGAGAATTTTTAAATTGACATTACTCGAGTTTAAACCTAAGTTTAATCTGTTGATTTTTAGTCCATTAATCAGTAATTGTTTTATTGATAAAATTTTGAAAAAAAATAAAATAAAATATAGGGATTTTAAAATGTTTGAAGAACTTATAAAAAGGTTAGATTTTTGAAATCTATAATTTATTTTAAATGGAGTATATGTAGTTTCAAAAGGGAAATTACTGGTTTAAAAATTAAATCATTAGTCAACTAAACTTATTACATGGGAATTGATTATTAAATTAATTCAAATATTAATAAATTGTATAATGGTTATACAAGGTCAAAAATAATGAAGAACAAGCTGGTTTGGACTGGACTACAAACCAAAGAATAAGCTGAGTTAATCTCACCGTCGGGTTATAATTTAAATTTAAATGGTTAAATTTAAATAATTGGTTGAATGGTTGAATTGATTTGATGTGCTATAGTATAGTATATAATACATCTTGGAATGATTGATTTCCCGCATTATATAGCGGATTAGACCCTATGCGCCGCATAATAGCGGATGTTGTTATATTTAATCCCATATACCACGATATTCCCCCTCGAAGTGGAATTGGTATTTTATGTTGTGCTAACATCTGTGGATGCAAGGATAAAAGGTTGGAGGGATCCAACTGGATTCCTCACCATTTATTTGAATTATTTATTATTCTTTGTTATGATTATTTGATTCTGTGATGAATTACATTGGAATATTTAATGCTATGGTTTGATAAAACATATTTGGGTATATATGTATAAATTGGATTTTAGAAAGAAAATAAAAGAAGTGAATTTGTAAGAAAAATAATTATAGAAAATTTGAATGAATTTAAGAATGAATTGAAAAAAATAAAAGTGGTTTTAAAATTCTAATAAATAAATTTCAACTATGGAAAGGAGATTTTGAATAAATAGAAATTAATGAAATGTAAACTTAAGTGATTTCAATTAAAGGAATAAAGAATTATTTTAAAATTTAAAGTTTAAATTTATTTAAAGGGGTTAAGAAGTAATTTGAGAAATCTAAATTGGTATTTTCAGTTAAAAGTATTTTAAATCATAATTAAGGAATAAAATCTGAAATTAATGGATTTTGAAATAAAGGGGAGTAAATCAGAAATCAATTTGGAAATTGATTCAAGTGTTTGAAATTGGAAATTTAAAGAGGAATGTGAGGAGAAGTATATTTCTTTGGATATCCAAGTATGTTCAAAGTAAACTTTCAAATATAAGATAAAAAGTTTAATGTTGTTTAAAAAGCATGTTTTAGGAATATATTATTTCTTAATATTTAAATTCTAAAGCAAATATTTTTCAAATCTATTATCGTAGTAATTATTTAAGGTGACTTGGTATTTTGTTTTAAAAAGAGAAATTTAGTTTTATATTCTATGAAGTAGCTTTATTTTAATTATTCTTAAAGTATATATATATTTTTAATAAAGCATTGAAGTAGTTTTTAATTTAAATATTTTGAAGTATATTTCATAATAAAGTGTTGTAAATCATTTTAAAATCTAAGTTTTGTGCTTGGTGATTTCGGTGGAAATAGAAAATACTTGGAATTTATTCTGGGAAAGGAAGATAGTTTGACACTGTTTTCAAAAGGGTTTGAAAAGTAATTTAGGAAATTATTTATTGTTTGATGGTTGTTGTGAATATTAATTGATAGTTAAATCACCGACTATCAATATTGGCCAAATGCGTTGATCGTTTCGAAGAGACCGGGATCAGGATTTATTTCTCGAAAACCACTTCGATCCGATTTGTACGTTTCGTGGGAAACGAGATTGGATTCGAAGTTGGAGCAGTGAAGTGCAAGGGCTAGTCGCTACTAATCCTGAGGATATTTCCAAAATGGATGTAGTACGAATAGTGCCTTCGGTTCCTTTCGAACCCGGGACGGACTTGTATGCATGAATACTTTCGGAACATCGTCAGGCGGACGATGGGCATTCTTAGGGACATATTCTAAATAGGTAACGCTTAGCCTCAAGCCTCATCAACTGGGAATGACTGAAAATCAGGGGTTATGCAGCAAGGCTTAGTGGGCAGCACCCATTTCCGGGTAAGGTCATCCCTGTATAGATGTCCCTTTTATTTCGGCTTAGTGGTACTGTTGCTGATCCTAACCGCGGGGTGATCTTACTCGGGACTATCCAGTAAGGGGTAGTCTGGGTCTTGTGTTGCAGGGGGTTGGAAGTGATCCTCGGTACTATGATCTAGGCCATGTACCATGACAGGTGGTACCCAGTGCCTAGTCATTAGTTGGAAATCCATTCTCCCTACGCGCCTTTTACGAGTTTTGCTTGTATTACCCACTCTGTGGCTACTAGCTGGAATTTAATAGATGTAACAATTTTGGCTATTTTAATAAGTATTTGTATATAGACCCTATTATAATATCAGAGGATTTTAATATAAAACTGTTTTAGCTATCGTTAGGTAAAAACCCGACATGTTTATTGGTGGCATGGTCTTACGAGATGCTTTTTTTTTCAAAAGGATTTTTAATCTTTAATAATCAATTTGAGTGTGATTCTCTCACGCTGGTTTTCTAGACTGACTCGGGTGTTATTTAACTATAATGCTCGGGTCAGACGGAGTATTATAGGATACAGGATATGATGCTGTGGAGTTCAGGAGAGGAGCTGGATGACGATACGTACTCCCATACTTGTTTATATATTCCGCTGTGATGTTTAGTGGTGTACTTAGTTGTATGAAGGCAGGTTATGATTACTGCCAATTGTGTGTTTTGTGATTGATGCACTCTGATAACGTAATGCAAAACAGATATATATTTGTTTTTGTGTAAAGATCATTTATTATCTATTATATTTTATTCCGTTGCGATGGTTAGATTCTGATGTTTTCTGTTTTCTCTCCTTCTACCTCTTCTTCTTTAACCCAATGGTTCGTATTTCTGTGCAACTTGAGTTGATTATTGTAGAATAGTGTTGACTCAAGGGGTACGGATTTGCGGGTTGTTACACTTGGTATCTGAGCTTAGGTTGGTGATAACCTTAGCTCTGGTGCGAATTTCTCATAGAGCAGAGTCCGTAGTACTCTAGAATGAGGTTGAGTGTATTAATAGATATGAGCGCGTATTTGTTAGTTAATATAAAATTGTTCTTATATTGTGTTGATTTGTCGGTTGAGTGTTTATGGATTCTGGTCGAGATGTGGGACGCCATGTCATCGATAGGGGTTTCTAAACTCTTAAACAAGATAAACCGACACAGTATTGTTTTAAATAGGGTAAATGAAATAATTTTGCCCAAAATTATTTTTGTACATAAAAGAAGGGATTTTTCGTAAATTATTATAGTTATACATGGAAGCTTGGTTGTTAGAAAGTGATAATATTAAATTATTATTATTGTTATATGAGAATTGAATAGGAAATTGAAATAATAACCAAATATTAAGGAATAAATTAATAAAATAAATGGAATTTGTAAATGTGATTCATAATTGAAGACGGAATTGAAACCATAATTAAAAACTAGAAACGAATTCATATACAAATGAGATGTGTAAATGTAGACTATAAATGCGAATCATAGTGTGATTAATAATTAAAATAAGATAAAATTTCAAAGTAATGTTTGAAAATGAATTTAAAGGATTTGGAATTTGGAAATTTAGATTCGTTTGAATTTGATAATGATTCCCAAAAGTTGGGAAAAATAAAATATATTTGAGAAATATTTTTGAATCGGATTTGAAATCTAGAGAGATTTGGAAATTAAAACACTTGAAGGATTTTAAAAGAGATAAAAGCGTTGAACTCTTTACGATCGCGGGAAAATAATTCTGACGATGATCGCGACATTATCAGTGTTCATTTTCGAGTTTCCAAAAGGGGTATTGCTACTTGGATGTTTTGGATTAATGTTTGTCTGCGAAATTGGGTTTGATTTTGAAAATGCGAGGAATTTGGATATAGGTGATTTCAAAGGGAATTTTGAAATGTTGAAAGATTATTCAAATTTTGGAATTTTAACTAAGAATGTTGATGGCATATAAAAAGTTTGACAACTTGTAAATTTGGAATTTGTTGAAATAAAATTCAACTTTATAAGTAAGTAAAGTGAAAACTGAATACTGGAATTTAAAATTTGAATTGTGTCAAATTATGTGAAATGGAAAAATTAGTCAAGTGGGACTAAGTAAAACAAAGTTTTGAGATTTAAAATTTGCAAGTAACTGAATGTTTTATATGTTATGCAACTGAAATGAAACTGAATATTGGATGATGTTTGATTTAAATTTGTATAAAGATAAGTGCAGAATTAGTTCAAATGAACTATATATATATATATATTTAATGTTTGGAAATAAAGTTTATTGGTTGGAAATGAATTAGAGAATGAATAAATGAATTTATAATTGTAAGTGAATGAACTGGAAATTGGATATTGTAATGATACTAAATGGAATTAAGTCCTTGCTTAACAAAAATTCAAAGGAATGGTATTTAATAGGATTTAACTGGGGTTAAATTATATAGAATTGAAATGGAGTAAAATTCAATTGAGTTATGGGTATTATTGAATGGAATTAGATTCTTACCTGAATAAATGGAAGATAAGTTGGATAAGAAATAAGTTGGAATAAATAAATTAGAATACGTTATAAAAGAATTAAAAATCCTTACGATAAAATATACTTGGGCTATAAATAAGGGTAAATTTTGAGTTAAAAATAAAAGATGAATATATTGAAGCCTAGAATGAATGAAAATGTGAAAAATAATAAGTTGTGACTTATAAAATTAAAAAGTGGGATAGAAAACCCAAAAAAAATATTTTTGATGAATTGGAAAATAAAATGAAAAATCCAAGCTTGAATTATAAAATAAATTGCACTTAAGAAATTTAATGAAGAGATTCTAAGATTAAAAATCAAGTATTGAATTTAAACCAGTGAAGAAATAATTAGATAATAAATTAGTTGATGAAATATCAAAATGGAACTCGAAATTATTAACTTAGAATTGAATTGTGAATAGATAATAGAGTTTGAAAATGAAGCTTAAGTTATAATTAGAAATTCAACTTAGAATTGTAAGTGAATTAAATATGAATTGAAGTTATGTGGAATTGTATTAAAATAAAAGTGATTTGAGATGAAAATAAATCCAATTCGAGTAACGAATAATTTAAAAATGAGAATGAACCTAAGTTATGAAGTGGGAGTGAATTGAAGTAAATTAACTAAAGTTTAAAGTTAATAGAAGTATGGGATGATGTCGAGTATAACAAAATGGCTTTGAACAAAACCAATGTGAAACGGGATGGAATGCAACTATATGGTTTGTAAATGAGTAAGATTGGAATGTAATTTATATAAATTGAGTTGGAATAAATTTAAATGGTTGTAAAGCTTAAATAATTATTTATTCACATTAATATTGCAGAATTGCATAAGAAAATGGATCGTTTAATGTAAACGAGATTGGTAAAATTCTATGGGTTATTAGAAGTGAAATAGAATGATTTTGAAATCAATTGGATGAATATAAGTTTGTTTTGCTTAAAAATGAAATGAATGTAAGCAATTGAATTATAAACCATTTAAATTGAATAAAGTTGTATACGAATTGGTTGTAAACAATTAAAATTAATGTCGGAACCCTATAAGTGGCTTATAAATATTGTTTAACCTGCATTTGCTTATAGAAACTTGTATGTTGGCTAGTTAAATATGTTAAATATTGTTAAATTTCACGATTAAGGCACTTACATATTTAAATTGAGTAAGTACAGGTACCGGGAAGGCCGTTTGGCAGGATTTTGGTCACTCTAAATGCTAAAATAATAAGCCGCTTGTTTAAATGCTAAATAAAGGTACGGCTACGCAATAAAAATAGGAAATATGAACTATTTTTTTTGTTTTTCCGACCGTGTGGGTCGATGTATATATATTTATATCTTTTTTCAAATTGCAAAAGTTCCTCCGTACAAAGGAGACTGTGCCAAAAAATTTCGAAAATTTTGGTAGTTAGAATTATTTGTAAAAAAATTCACTAACGGTGAAGGATTTTAAATTAGTGAAGTGAAAAAAATTAGTAAATGAAACTAATTTAGAATAATGACATGAATTGGTTGTAAATGGAAAATAAAATTCAAATATTCAGAGTTGAAGATAAATTTAATTCAGATAGAAATGTAAGAACCAAATTGAACAGAAGTAGATATAAACTAAAGTGGTAAAGTGAAAATATATAAAGGAGCACATAAAATGCTTATACTAAACATAAGTAAGGAATGGTGAATTCTCAATTGGAAATTGATATTACAAATATATTCTAAGTTAATATTAGAATGACCAAATGTTGACATTTTGTAAGAAAATCAATAAAATATTTTTGAATGTTGTGATTGAATATTATTGCTCAGTGGAATATACAGGTATTATAAAGGAAAAGAAAAATGAGTTTTGATTTCAGAAGATAAATTTGAATTGCTCGACAAAAGGTATGTGTTTAAAATTTCTGTATGAAATTGGGTTGGGTTTTTGGATCGAGCCACTTAGATTTTTATTTCCTTTTGGAATTTGGGAGCCCATAGAGGCATTTTGTAGTTGTACCGAGCTAGCCGCGCAAAGGAGACGCTGACAAAAAATTTCAAAAATTTAGGGAGATAGAATTTTTTTGAGAAAATGTTGGTAATTCAAAATTTGGTTTTAAATTGAAATTTGAATGTTTGAGCAAATAGTATTGTTTGAAAACTATGGGAGAGTTTGGGAAGTTAGTAAGAATGATAATGGGTCTTTTATGAAAAGAAAATTGGTAGGATGTTGAATTGTTTGGTTTTGGGAAAAAGCAAACGGGTATTGGACCATTCTTTTTTAACTAGTAATTTCGGGGACGAAATTCTTTTAAGGGGAGGAATGTGACGACCCGGAATTTCTGGGCATTTGAAATTGGAGTATTTAATTAATTTTAAATATTTAAAGGTTAATGTTTAACTTGAGTTTCAAAAAAATCACCATTTATTTGGAATTTAATTATTGGAGTTAATTACAGGAAATTGGGTAAAATGTTAAATCTGGAATTTTAAGTCGGTTAAAAATAATTTGAAGGCTTGTAAAATATATATTGATAATATTGGAGATAATAGAAGTTTTAAAATTTAATTTAATAGTGATTTATTTAGTCTTGTAATTTCATCGTTTAAACTGAATTTAAAAATACCCTTCCGAGGCACAGTCTCGGAATTCGACGAAAGTAGTTTCATTGGATCCGTAATATTGAATTATTATCGGATTTCAAATTTCGCAGTGATCGGAGTTGTTATGTGACCATACGGTAAGTAAACGCCCTAAAATTTATATCAAAAAATTTAAATAAATATATATTCCTTGATTGACATATATACTCACATCAGCCTACAAATATCATTTCGTTCCCTGAAAACACAAGTCGACCTACTCCTCTCTGCCATCCAAAATGAGATATTTTGACGTACTCTTTGTCTCCCTCAGAAGCTAAAATCAAATCGTTGTCGCCTTCGTTTTTTTTCAATCATGCTGCTTCCTTTCGAAATCAGTTCGTCAATGCAAAAAGAGAAAAAAAAATTAATGATCGAGCTTTCAAAAATCATTCAATAGCAATGGCCGAACAATTCTCTTTAAAATCCAAATCTCGTCTTCCTTTTTCTAAATACGGTTCGATCTCGAGCCTAATTCCCTCTTACCTAAAATCAAATCGCGAGAGCACGATATGATCGACACAGGCGAAGATCGATTTGTCACGATGGCAAGATGCAGCTTTGGGAGCTCGCGCGGCATCGAATCCTTGTCTACCTAGAGTATGAGAAGCGGCAGCCACGATCACGTTTGGATGGAGTCAAGCTACGCGATGAAGTCGCGCGAGTGGATCCGTACAAGGGCAGAGGTCCGGGGCTTCGACGTCGAGCTCGAGTACACGGAGGTTCGAGTGGCGGCAGCTTCTTTGAACATGGGTCGCGATTTAGGGAAGGGTTTGTGCTTATCTTGGGTTGGTTTTGGGAAGGCAGGGCAGACGATGGTGACGACAACATCGAGCAGTAAGGTATTGTTTTTTTAAATTCAAAGTAAATAAATTATATATATGAATACACAGATTGTAAAATATATAGGTTTATGGAAATTTTGTTTGCTAGGTACAAAGAAAAAAAATTAAATATATACATACACGTGTTTAATCTTGCTGTTTAATTTTTAAAGAAGTATTAAAGTGATTTATATATTATAATATCATATTAAAACGAATATTTACAAATTAATTAATTGTGACGAAGGGGTAAATTAGTTTGAGAATTTTTAAATTGATATTACTCAAGTTTAAACTTGAGTTTAATCTTTTGATTTTTAGTCCATTAATCAGAAATTTTCTTTAATAAAATTTTGGAAAAAAATAAAATAAAATATAGGGATTTTAAATTGTTTGAAGAACTTATAAAAAGGTTAGATTTTTGAAATCTATAATTTACTTTTAAATGGAGTATATGTAGTTTCAAAAGGGAAATTACTGGTTTAAAAATTAAATCATTAGTCAACTAAACTTATTACATGGGAATTGATTATTAAATTAATTCAAATATTAATAAATTGTATAATGATTATACAAGGTCAAAAATAATGAAGAACAAGCTGGTTTGGATTGGACTACAAACTAAAGAATAAGGTGAGTTAATCTCACTCATCTTGTTATAATTTAAATTTAAGTGGTTAAATTTAAATAATTGGTTGAATGATTAAATTGATTTGATGTGCTATAGTATAGTATATAATACATCTTGGAATGATTGATATCCCGCATTATATAGCGGATGAGACCCTATGCGCCGCATAATATCGGATGTTGTTATATTTAATCTCATATACCGCGATATTCCACCTCGAAGTGGAATTGGTATTTTATGTTGTGCTAACATCTGTGGATGCAGGGATAACAGGTTGGAGGGATCCAACTGGATTCCTCACCATTTATTTAAATTATTTAATATTCTCTGTTATGATTATTTGATTCTGTAATGAATTACATTCGAATATTTAATGCTATGGTTTGATTGAACATATTTATATATAAATTGGATTTTGGAAAGAAAATAAACGAAGTGAATTTGTAAGCAAAATAATTATAAAAAAACTGAATGAATTTAAGAATGAATTGAAAAAGAATAAAAGTGATTTTAAAATTCTAATAAACAAATTTCGACTATGGAAAGGAGATTTTGAATAAACAGAAATTAATGAATTGTAAACTTAAGTGAATTCAATTAAAGGAATAAAGAATTATTTTAAAATTTAAAGTTTAAATTTATTTAAAGGGATTAAGAAGTAATTTGAGAAATCTAAATTGGTATTTTCGGTTAAAAGTATTTTAAATCATAATTAAGGAATAGAAATCTGAAATTAATGGATTTTGAAATAAAGGGGAGTAAATCGGAAATCAATTTGGAAATTGATTCAAGTGTTTGAAATTGGAAATTTAAAGAGGAATGTGAAGAGAAGTATATTTCTCTGGATGGCCAAGTACGTTCAAATTAAACTTTTAAATATAAGATAAAAAGTTTACTGTTGTTTATAAAGCATGTTTTAGGAATATATTATTTCTTAATATTTAAATTCTAAAGTAAATATTTTTCAAATCTATTATCATAGTAGTTATTTAAGGCGACTTGGTATTTTGTTTTAAAAAGAGAAATTTAGTTTTATATTCTATAAAGTAGCTTTATTTTAATTTTTTTTTTTGAATAGCAAGCAAGGTTGAGTGGACCCTTACCATCTTTATTAACCACAAACACACAAACAAAAAGAGAGCAATAACAATCTAGAGCTCACAAAAGAGAACACAGGGAAGACTAAGAAGAAGAGAAAAAAAGACTGAAAAACAACTAAACAAAACTAACACAAGTAAACAAAACAAAACCCTAACCTAGAGAGCCATACACAATATGATGAGAAGACTTTTCCTTGACCCTTGAAATTATAATGTTTATCAAGGCACTTTCAAGCTTCATATTATTGTCAAAGACACGTGAATTTCTCTCAGCCCATATCACATGCACATACACTTTCAGAATCAGTAAAAGCCTATATGAAGTAGCATTCTTTCATCTAGTTTTTCTGAACACTCTGTTCCATTCTACATCACCATGTAGTATAGGCTCAGAAAAACCACCACTGGAGAGACTAGCTTTCTAGATTCTTTTTGTAACCAAGCAGTCAAAGAAGAGGTGAGATCCATCTTCAATAAAGTTATTGCAGAACGCACACATCAAGTCAACACTATAACCTCTCCTATATAATTTATCCTTGGTCATAAGTGCATTTCTTAGGACTTTCCAAAGAAGGAAGTTCAGTTTTTGTGAAGTTATTGGATTCCAGACTCTTGCATGCCATCTAAATATAGGGCTATCGTCATCTATTATCAAGGCTTTATAAACTCTAGCAATGGAATGCTATCCATGAATAGCTGCCCAGACATAACCATCATCACCAATGGGGAGCTTCTTGCATTGCACGTCATCCCACAGCTGCTTGATGATAGGGTTAGAGGAGTAAGGCAGAGTTATTTCACCATTATAAAAATATTCGATAGCCCTAGCATTCAAGGGGATGCCAGTTTGATTCCTCTGATCATAGGAGAGCAAATCATACAAAATAATTCCTCTTCCCACCCATGGTTCAAACCAGAAATTAGCAGTACTATCAGGGCCAAGCACAAGCTGAACATGAGGGAGTAAAATTCCCCTGAGCTTAAGAATTGATCTGCACACCCAACCACACAGAGGAGAGGGTTCCATTTTCCAGAAGTTTTTATTGCCAAGACGATGTTGCCTTGCCCACTTAACCCACAAATTTGGTTTTTCATTTATCAAATTGTCAAAATGCTTAGAAAAGGCAGCTTGATTCCAAGTTCTCATACATTTTATTCCCAATCCACCATATTTTTGTGATTTCTCCAATTTAGCAAAGGCAATTGGAATTAGCTTTTTAGAATACATACTCCCAGTCCTTAAAAAATGATTCATAGCTTTCCTAATGGTAGTAAGAAGAGCAGAAGGTAAAATGAAGCATCTGCACCAATATACAGTCATGGCTTGAATTATTGATTTGATGATGGTGGTTCTGCCTGCCTGAGATAATTTACCGCTAGCCCATCTATTTATTGCTTCAGTGATTCTTTCAAACAGTGGCAGACAAGCAGTTGCTCCAATTCTTCTAGAGCACAAAGGGATACCAAGGTGCACTGTACCCTCAGGAAGATTAGGCAGTTGACTTTCATGGTGGATGTGCTGGTTATCACTGTCATTGAGACCTGCCACCAAAAGGAAAGACTTGCTTCTGTTGACTTGCAGGCCAGTGCACTTCTCAATAGTGTGTAGGATGCTTTTGACACAATCCATAGTAGACACAGTAGGCTTAACAAAAAGTAAAACATCATCAGCAAAAAGAAGAGAGGTAATGAGGGGATTCCTGCATTTGGGATGTAACTCATAGTTGTTGTTCACAACCCGCTTATTAACAAGCTGAGTAAAAAATTCCATCACTATTATGAACAAATATGAAGACATCGGGTCTCCTTGCCTTATTCCTCTATGGCTTCTAAAATAACCAACAGTACCACCATTGTAACATAAAGAGTAGGAAACAGTACATATACAAGTATGTATCCAGCTAACAAAGTGACCAGGAAACCCCATTAATTCCATAATTCCAGTCAGAGCTTCCCAGCTAACAGTATCATACGCTCTTCTTATATCAAGCTTCATCATCGCTCTAGGGGAGACATGAGCTCTACCATAACCATTAAGAAGCTCATGAGTAACCAGCACATTATCAAGGATACTTCTATTATTCAAAAAAGCAGCTTGGTTGTCAGAAATAACAGTGGGAAGCACATGTCTGAGCCTAGCAGCAATAACTTTAGAAATGCATTTGTAGATTATGTTGAAGCAAGCAATAGGAACCATATGCATGCAGAGTAGTAGCATGCTTACCTTTTGGCACCAAACATAAGTTGGTAGCATTAACGGAAGTAGGTAATTTATTGTGCTCAAAAAATTATGCATGGCATTCTTGAGGTCATTAGCAATGACATCCCAACAATGAATAAAGAAAACAGCATTAAAGCCATCAGGTCCACCACAGGAATCCCTCTTCATACCAAACATAGCATTATATATTTCTTCATCAGTAACTCTTGAAGACAAAAGTTGGATATCAGATTCATTCAGCATAGGCAAAGGAGTTGACATGATCTCATGAGAGTTAGGGTTCCATGAATCATTAGGGGAGTAAAGATTGGTATAAAGATTAATGAAAGCTTTGTCAATTTCTTCTGGCTTGTTTAAAATCCTTCCTTCATCATCAAGTAACTGGTGGATGTATCTTTTAGCATTTTTAACCTGAAGGGTACTATGATACAGTTTAGAATTTCTATCACCATACAAATCCCACTCTTTCCTAAATTTTTGTTTCTTCATACTTAACACAGAGGCCATAGCTTCAGATAGTTGTTGTGTTAGCTTATGTTCTTGCTCAGAAAGGCTGATATTACCAGGGTCATCAAGCATACTTAATTGAATAGCTGATAGGTGATTCTGCAGATTATTTGAGTTCTTGTCACCATCACCATACTTGTTCTTAGCTCATATCTTTAATGCCTCCTTGGTTGCTTTCAATTTTTGCTGCAAAATAGACATTTTATTACCAAATTTAGGTTGTTTCCAAACATTAACAACTAAAGGCATAAATTCTAGATCATTGATCCATGAGTTAAAAAATTTAAAACTTGAGTTCCTTTTAATGGCTTTGCATTCAGTGGCTATAAAAATAGGAGAATGGTAAGAGAGTAGAGGAGGGAGGATATGGTTCAGTGAATTGGGGAATTGAGTAAGAGCTTTGGTGTTGAGAAAGGTTAAGTCAAGTCTACTCATGGTTCTCACTTCAGATCTACTCTTATTGTTCCATGTGTATTTTGGACCAACAAAAGCAGCTTCATGTAAATTGGAGGAAGAGATAGCTTGGTTGAGAGGAGTGATGTCAGAAATTGTAAGGGGAGAGCCACCACAACGATCATCAGCAGCTGACATACAATTAAAATCACCTAACACAAACCACGGATGTGTTTCCTGCCTGAAATGTGGTAAATAGTTCAGCATTTCTTGTCTAGATGCAACATGGTTATCCCCATAAATAAAGGTAAGATAAAAGGTGGTAGTGGATGGAATATGCATGGCATGGAAATGGATGAATTGTTTGTGGGATAGTATAGGTGTGAGGGTGTAGATGGTAGGATCAGAAATAACCATTATTCTTCCATATGGTGCCTCAACCAAATTATGATGAACACTCCATAATGGATTAATAAGCTTAACTGCTTTGAGGGTAAGGTCATGATTGAGTTTGGTTTCCAGTATGCCAAAAATGCCAGGTTTATTATCAGAGATAGTACGTTTTGATTGCACAAGCTTTATTTCCATATGAGCACCCCTAATATTCCAAAACCCAAATTTATGTAACATGGATTAACTTATGGGAGAGAAGTTTGTAGTCTCATAGACCTTCTGAGGCCTGAATTTGGGGTTGTATCCTTTTCAGGTAATGTTTCAAAATAGTCAACATTCTTGCCTTTGTCAAAATCTGACAGGTTACATTCCTTTTTCCTCTTAAAATTGCTGTGATTCTTATGTATAGGGATTGGAGTTTTGGATTGAGAGGGAAGTGGGTGTTCCTGATTAGACAAATATCCAGGAGGGGGAGTTATATGAGAATAAGGAAGTTTTGTTTGATAGCCAGGGGATATGGGTTCTTCTGATACATGCACACTGACATTGTATGCATGTGAATTTTCAGTTTGCTCAAGATGACTGTGCAAAATGTTGGACTGAGTTGCTTTGGATATTGAATTATGAGTCATATTACTGGGTAATAGGGAAAGCACACACTTCCCATCCAAGTTGACTTTGTTTCCATTATTTTCTGATTGCAAATTTGCTTCAGCTTGCTTATGAACTTTTTGTTTTCCTTTAGTCATTTCATGCTCTCTTGCCAATCTGACCCCAATGAATTCCTGAACTAGCATCCCATATTTTTAGCAATTTGAGTATTACCTTCTACATCTGTCACAACACTTGGCACATCTGAGTTCTTCTCCTTGCATGCTTCCAAACTTTCTATATCCACTATTGCTTCCTCAACAATCAGATTAGAAACACCATTAGACTATTCAAAGTTATTTTTATCTCCACTTCCTTCAATGCTTAAATCTCCATTTACCTCATTCAAATTTTGTAGCACTTGAAATTTATTGCCAATATTCATCTCTAATTCCTCAACTACTTCTCCTTCTTCAACTAAGTCAAAATCAATATCCTTGTTATTATCTGTTACAATTCCTTCTTTTCTTGTTTCATTTTCTCTGTCACTTCCATTCTTATCACTCCCACTATCTTCTTTAGACTTCAATAATACACTCTTTCCTTTGCTCCCATGTTTAACTCTCTTCCAAGCTCTTGAGGACTTATTACGCATTATTTTGTCATTTTGATCTTTCACCATGGTATCTATTTTTGGAATTTATTTAGGCACGGTATTTGAATTCTTCTTTATTACTTCATCTGACTTAACACTATTTTTGCAACTAGAAATATCATGCCCAAACACCTTACAAGTTTTACACGCTTGTGGCCTCCACTAATAATCCACAAAAACAGTTTGTTTTGTTCCATCCTTACACAGAACTTGAAAACTATTAACTAGGTCGGTGATGGGTGTCACTTCGACCAAGGCTTTAGCATAGGTCAACCTTTCCATCCTTTCAGTACTTTCATCCAAACATTTAACACACCTGTTAACGCTTAAATTTGAACGCTAACACCCCGGTGTGTGAAGTATAGTTGTGAAAGCACCACCCGATAGATCGAGAAAGAATTATAAGCAAGTAATAGCGGAAAAGCAGTAAACAACAGCAATTTTATAGTGGTTCGGCTTATAGGTATAGCCTACGTCCACTTTAAATACTTTTATTGATGATCACGTTACAAGTTGATACAAATCTTCTCGAGTACAATACACTTTGAATTACAAAAGACTTAGAGCAAGTAGCTTAAACTTCAATGGAAATGAGAGTCTTCGAATCCATGTTGGATGTTTACAATCTCTTTTTGAAGTTGTATGTGGTGTTCCTAGTGTCTCAAGAGCTTCAAGTGTTGAATTGGTTTGGAATGCAGCAGAGTATCAGCGCTTGAAGAGAATGTGCCCAAAGTCCCTTTCTAGTTGGAGTTAGTGCTGTATTTATAGGCGTGATTTTCTGGGCAGAATTTATTTCCAAGTTCTAAGTCGCGGCCGACTTAGTATAAGCCGTGGCCGACTTACCATATGTCGTGGCCGATTCACCGAGCCAAGTTCATGGCTTAATGGAAGCAAGCTTGCCTGAACTCATACCATCTGTCTTAAGTCGTCGCCGAGATAAGCTAGGTTGTGGCCGGCTTAAGGCAAGTCGCGGCCGAGTCACCTGGCCCTTCTACGGTTTCACCTAGGTCGCCTCCGAGTCAACATAGCATTATCTCCATAACACGGCATCGGACTTGCATTTTAGTAGCCTTTAGGTCGTGGACGGCTTAGCATACGTTGTTAAGTCGGTTGCCGACTTACGTATAGGTCGTGCACCTTTCCAAGTCCTGATCAATTAGGTCGGCAGCTTCCTTAGGTAATTAGATCAACACTCAATTTAGGTCGGTAGGCTTCCTAAGTCGGTACTCCTTAAGGCATTAGGTCGTTACCCATTTAAAGCCTTAGGTCGGAAACTTTTGTAAAGGTATTTGAGTCGCAAAGTACTTTGAGTCGCTGTCCCTTCTGAGTTATTAAATCGGCAACCATTGAGTCGTCATTCGTTTTAAGTCGGCAATGAGTTAAGGTTGTTGGGTCAGTTCACCTTTTAAGTCGTAGGTCTCTTAAGTCGGTAGCCCTTTTTGAGTCTTAAGCCGGCATGCTTCTCAAGCCGTTAGGTCGGGCTCCCTTATGCCTTAGGTCGGCATCCCCTGTTGAACCTTAAGTCGGTATCTTTTCCAAGTCTTATCTTGCTAGGTCGTTAGCTCCTTAACTCGTGGGCTTCTTAACTCGTGGGCGAAACGGGGTTAACATTTGCCCCTCGAAGCACACGCTTAAGTCGTAAGTCGTGTGCTTCGACTTTTCATAACCCGGTTGCGCCGATTTAAGTTCCAGTGCCTCCTGATATAAAAGCTTAAGTCGTTCCTCCTATCTCACTCTTCTCATTGCTTATCTCCTGAACCGTTCCTTCCATTGTCTCATCTTTAAGCTTTCAAAGGCGATCTCGATCAATTAACTACTGACAACCTCTGTTATCCACTGTGTAAGTAAACATTCCTCTTCCCTGATCATAGATTCTCGTTGATTCATGAATTCCGTCTCCCAAAATCAAACCGCCTCTTCGTACGATGCTTCATCATGAGTTCCGTTACAATTATGGTTGGTGAACCTTAGGTTGCTCGATTTGGCTTTAAATGATTAGTGACATGATGAAGATGGTTCACTACTTTAGGCTAGACGATTTTAATTTGTGCTAGGTTTGCCAGGCGCTGACTTAGCAGAGGTTTCGAATTGGTGTCTTGGATGATCTGAATGCATGAAATAGTATAATTGAAGCGGGAATTTTTTGGTTGAGAGAGTGGCTAATGGGTTAACGGGTTGAGCATGGCGAGGTATTGATTTAGATGCGACCCAGTGATCTTGAATGACTTTTCTTATGGCCGATCTGATTTGGGGAATGTAAGCTTTAGGTCGGGGCCGAGCCAACACATAGGGAAACCTACCGACCTAACTTTTAAGGCTTGAACCGCGACCGAGTTAATACCTGGAGAAACTTTTTCCTTTTGAATCAGGGCCTGCTTCCCCACCTCTCTCTTGCGACCTAGGGAACTGCCGAGTTAAAGGAGTAGGAACCCTACATTAATGTGTGGGAGATTCTTAAGGCATAACCGAGTTAGCACTTAAAGCATTTAACCAAGCTTGCCGAATCAAATTGCTATGATTTTGGCCAACTTCAGACTTAGCCTTTCTTTTTTTTTTTTTAGGTTGTAGCCGAGATACGACTTAGGCCTTGGACATGCTGACACTTGAGAGTGTTCACTAACTTTAATCATTTTGACTTGGACTGCCAAATTAAGTGGAATAAACTTTGAACTATGATCAAACTTTGAACAGGGATTAAACTTTGAACTGCCCCAACTTTAAATTTGTTTAAACACATTATGTCACTTCACAGATCATTCTCACTTTTAAGCTACCAACCTGTTGAGAATAACAAACAAACAAAGGAAAACAAGGCGCACATACTGCCATTGACAGCCCATATCAAATGGCAGATTAGTCAAGACAAGATAAGCATCATGAATATAATGCATGAAATGTTGTGAATTAATCGACTAAAGTAGAATATTAATGCAAAGTATCAACAATTTGAACTGATTTGTTTGCATCAACATTATATTTGCATATTCAAACTCAAAACAAAGATTCCTGGTCTTTATAACTAACAAATGTTTGCTAGGTTTTATTCCAGTTGCCTTTGCTTATTGTTTGATTGATACTTGTACAACACTTCACACACTTTAGGAAACGTGCACCTTCATGTTTGAATACCCAGTTGTTTATGTAGAATGACTTCCCATCGAGAAGAAGAAGTGGTAACTCAAGAAGAAGAAACTTTCCCGACAACAGTTCCGATAGAGAATCCTCCGGAAAGAACTTCGACTATTTTATCTTTGCGAACATTTATTCAGCTGCGCACTCAATTTGGCTTTGCTGAAAACGATGTCCTATTCCCTGGATCAAATGATACTGCTGATAATCCTCCCTATGGTTTCGTTGCAGTCAACCGCCACATGTGCTTAAGTGGGGCGATTCTTCCTTTTAATGACTTCCTTCGAACTCTTCTTCTCCGGTTGACGATCTCTCCATTTCAACTTCATCCTAATGGTTATGCCATCTTGATGGGGTTGTGTGTTTTGTTTAGAAGAACTCTTGATCGCCTACCGAGTTTTGAAGAAATTCGTTATCTGTGCTCGTTTACAAAGAGTAAAGATCATCCTTCACTCATTATTGTGAGAAGTGCTAGAAACCGCAAGCTCCTTTCCGATCTCACTGAAAGTGTTCATGGATTTTTGAACCAATTTTTCTTTGCTCGCTGCCCTCCAGGGTTTTACGCCATCTGGAGAATAGGAAGTAAGACTAGTGTTTCCATTTTTTCGTTTTTGAAACTTTTTCCGAGATCCGAACTTTCAGTTGCTAACTTCATTTTTTTTTTTTTTTCTTTTCAGCACTTCCTTTCCCTTCTAGAGATCCGATTCATAAACAAGTTTTCGAGAGGTTGAGTGCCGTGGCTGCGGAAGAAAGGAGCATAAAATTTCTGCTGAAGGATGAATTTTTACACCAATACGGGCTCCTACATGCTTCTCGTTCTACGCATGCTCATGAAGTTCCAACAGAAGTTCCCGATTCTCCGACGAAAACTCCTGACGCCCCGGTTACTGTCGAACAACTCACATCAAAAGAGTCTAATATTGAAGCTTCATTGGTGAAGTGTTCCACTCCTACCGACATTATGGGGTCATCCAGTAAGACGGTGCTTGCCCCGATCAAGGAAGAAGAAGAACCTTTACGGCCTCTCGGGGGATTAGCTGATGTAGGAATTGAGAAAACAAGTCCCACCAAGCATGATGGTGACGATGTTTACGAGGGGTTGAGCGACATAATAGTGACTTCGCAGGAGCTTTTTAGAGATGACGTATCTAAAACTATCTCTCCTGTAATTGAGGCGACGTCTCTTCTTCGACAAACACCAACACAAACATCAACTCTTCATACCCAAGCTATCATCACCTCTGCACCAAAGAGTGGTTTGTAGCTTAATGCGTGTAGCTTGCACATCACACAACACTTAGGATTTTCCAGCACATTTATGCACTTATCTTCTTATACTTTAAAGATTTCTAAAGCTTATCTTTTCTTATTTCAGATTCTTCAATGACACGTGGCGGGTCATATTATCAGGATTTCCAACGCTACGGGGGGCGTGGCCAATATGACTATCGACGTTACTTTCCTTCCTATAGAGAGTCTGACGAAGAGAGGGCTGCTCGAAAGGCTCGTGAAAGGAGGGATGCAGAAGAGCGTTATGACAGAAGGGATAGGGATGAGCACCATGATTCTCTGCAGAGAAGTGATGACTCTCACAAAAGGAAATCTCACGACGACCGGGGAAAAGGTCATGTTGCTGAAGATTCAGGCAAACGAGCCCGATATGGTGAGAGACATGCTTCCACTATTCCCGAAAAGCCTACTGCCCCTGCCCCTCTTGACATTACTTCCGACTCTCCTGCTCTTGGGAAGGAGGACATCCAGACAATAATAAGCAGGCCCAAATTTCAAGTGGGACCGGGCCCAACCACTTTACAAAGTCGTTTTACATGGTATAGTAGTATAGCTGCATCAGTAAAGTAATACTCAAACAACATACCATAAGCCCGCTGCAATGTTATATAAACAAACTTGTGCAAAAATAAATAGTAAATGCATTCTCAAATTCAAACAGAAGTTTGTACAAACGAAGAATCATTTTATTCAACTATAATGCAGATACAGGTTTTCAAGATAAAAGCGGGGGCCGATACCCGCACAACTCTCGGCCAGTTCATATAAAAGACAAAAAGCTAAAATCTTCACTTCTTCTTCCCTCCTTTGGACCCTTTACCCGGTCGAATGACCAGCTTTCCAGGTCGGCCAGTGGGTATAAGGGAAGTAGGAGAGGTAGGTGTAACCGGTTCAACTTCCGGCTCCTCTTCAGTGGCAGTGATTTTCTTCCCCCTCCTCTTTGATATCCCACGCTTCTCTCTCCTTTGTGAGGAAGACTCACTCCCCGGAGTGACAAGTTTTGATAGAACAATGTCGTCAGAAGGAGTCCGTTCCGGGGATATGTCACCTCCCTCAGGTCTCTCATCTTTCTGCTCTTGCGAAGTGATGGGATCATCCAAGCCGTGAAGAGCCTCTATTTGTTCCTCCTGTGATCCAGGTTGCGAGGCAGAAGGAGGCACCGCCTGAAGAGATGAAGGAAGGATGACCGGAGGAGTAGAAGTTTGAGCAGTACTTGGTACTTTCTCTACAGAAGAAAAAAGGATAAAGTCAGTAAAAAGAGGAGATGAAGGTTCACCAATGAAGTCAGTAAAGAGAGGAGATGAAGGCTCGTCAAGGTTGAGAAAATAGCCAAGGAGCTCGTGAAACTCATGTGAAATAAACGAGTAACCCGCTTGAGCAGAATTGACAGTAGCAAGATTAACAGTGAAGTTACCTGGAGAAGCTGGTTTCCTGATATCGACTTCGTAAGCTTGCGCATCAGCACTCTCTTCACCCTCGTCTCCGCCTTGTGTGCTTGTAATATCAGCGGTAACTTTGGTGGGAGATGCGAGATGGGAACTGGAACCAATAATGTCGACTTCAGACGAAGAAGGTGGCTGGACTAGAGTAGTCAAAGTCGTTTTCCACAGTGGTGTTTAAAGGGTGTGAGGTTCGATCTCGACCTAGTCCCTATTGACAAGCCTGCTATGCTACGAAATCTAGACGCCGTTAAACTTGATATCGAGAGGATGTCAAACTGGCAGAACCTTGTTGATGAGCTTCAACGAGTTAACCGCGCCAACTTAGAGGCTATGCTCACCATGGAAAATGATAAGGCTGAGTGGCAAAAGGTCCTTGAGCAGCACGACAACGAAATGAGGAGCATTACTTCCTACAACGAGGAGCTCGAAGAAAAGGTTGAGAAGTTGAAAGATGAGCTTGCTGCTTCCTCTACTTCATACTCTCAAAAAGAAGAAGTGCTTCTCAGACAAGTTAGAGATGCTCATGCCAGTCAGAGGGACGCCGAAGACAGGCTCGAGGTACAAAAAAGAATCAATGAAGGCTATGTCTCTGATATTGCTGAGCTTCAAAAGAAAAACAACTCCCAGGAGGCGGAGATACAAATGCTTAAGCTTCAGCTTGCCAAAACTGAAAGGGAGCGCGATGAGGCTGTCGCCGGCAAAATCGCAGCCGAAGAATCTCATGAGGCGACCAAAAATAGCTTCGGCTCAACAT
This sequence comes from Allium cepa, assembly GCA_030765085.1. Lineage (NCBI taxonomy): Eukaryota > Viridiplantae > Streptophyta > Magnoliopsida > Asparagales > Amaryllidaceae > Allium > Allium cepa. The sequence continues at coordinate 903,877,904 of CM060938.1, read as the reverse complement.
TATTCGACTTCTACTTGCATAGCGTCTTGGGTCGTGTGAAGCCTCGCCTTTCTTGGTCCCAAGTATGAGATCACTTTAGCTGAAGTGTGGGAGGCCGCTCTTGAGATGCTCGGTGCTGAAGGTGCCGGTTACGACGAATCAGCCCTGGAAAGGCATTATTTTGATGAAGACGCTCGCGCTGCTCTTGCCGGGGGAAAGGAACAACTTGCCAAACTAAGAACCGAGGTGACGGAAGGGGACCAGCTGGGGAAAACCACTTTGACTACTCTAGTCCAGCCACCTTCTTCGTCTGAAGTCGACATTATTGGTTCCAGTTCCCATCTCGCATCTCCCACCAAAGTTACCGCTGATATTACAAGCACACAAGGCGGAGACGAGGGTGAAGAGAGTGCTGATGCGCAAGCTTACGAAGTCGATATCAGGAAACCAGCTTCTCCAGGTAACTTCACTGTTAATCTTGCTACTGTCAATTCTGCTCAAGCGGGTTACTCGTTTATTTCACATGAGTTTCACGAGCTCCTTGGCTATTTTCTCAACCTTGACGAGCCTTCATCTCCTCTCTTTACTGACTTCATTGGTGAACCTTCATCTCCTCTTTTTACTGACTTTAACCTTTTTTCTTCTGTAGAGAAAGTACCAAGTACTGCTCAAACTTCTACTCCTCCGGTCATCCTTCCTTCATCTCTTCAGGCGGTGCCTCCTTCTGCCTCGCAACCTGGATCACAGGAGGAACAAATAGAGGCTCTTCACGGCTTGGATGATCCCATCACTTCGCAAGAGCAGAAAGATGAGAGACCTGAGGGAGGTGACATATCCCCGGAACGGACTCCTTCTGACGACATTGTTCTATCAAAACTTGTCACTCCGGGGAGTGAGTCTTCCTCACAAAGGAGAGAGAAGCGTGGGATATCAAAGAGGAGGGGGAAGAAAATCACCGCCACTGAAGAGGAGCCGGAAGTTGAACCGGTTACACCTACCTCTCCTACTTCCCTTATACCCACTGGCCGACCTGGAAAGCTGGTCATTCGACCGGGTAAAGGGTCCAAAGGAGGGAAGAAGAAGTGAAGATTTTAGCTTTTTGTCTTTTATATGAACTGGCCGAGAGTTGTGCGGGTATCGGCCCCCGCTTTTATCTTGAAAACCTGTATCTGCATTATAGTTGAATAAAATGATTCTTCGTTTGTACAAACTTCTGTTTGAATTTGAGAATGCATTTACTATTTATTTTTGCACAAGTTTGTTTATATAACATTGCAGCGGGCTTATGGTATGTTATTTGAGTATTACTTTACTGATGCAGCTATACTACTATACCATGTTGCCCCCATACCTTAAGCTTGTTGCAATGTTTTATACTTCGAGGGGACTTGCACTCTTATTTGTTAAAGAATAATTGTTTCATTCTTTAAAGAAAATTTTATAGAGTACAACTCCCTTCGTATAAGTTTTTTCGCTTTGCCGTTCGAAGAAATCACTTTTTTCTTTTGCTTATGTGCATATTTTACCAAGTGAATTCCTCTATGTGGTAAAGCGGACCTCTGAAGGGTACTTTAACTTCTTTTCTTTTTACGATCATTTTCCATTTGAAAGTTAAAGTACGCTTTTGATGAGGATTTTTTTTTTATACAAAATTGTACCTCTGAGGAGGGATTTTTCACGTTTCAACACTTGGAAGTTTTATTTCAATCTCGGTGAAACGTGTACCTCCAAAGAGTTGTGCCTTCGAAGAAAGCCTTTTCACGTTTCAACACTTGGAAGTTTTATTTCAATCTCGGTGAAACGTGTGCTTCCAAAGAGGTCTTTTTTCTTGATTGTGTCCCCGGGAGGGGGTCGTACCTCTAAGGAGGGATTTTTTACGTTTCAACACTTGGAAGTTTTATTTCAATCTCGGTGAAACGTGTACCCCCAAAGAGTTGTGCCTTCGAAGAAAGCCTTTTCACGTTTCAACACTTGGAAGTTTTATTTCAATCTTGGTGAAACGTGGGCTTTCAAGAAGGTCTTTGTTTTTGCATTTCAACTTTGGTGAAGTGAGATTCCGAAGAGCGGTTGCTACACTTCAACTCCTGGCGAAATGTGCCTCCGAAGAGGGCTTTTATTTTGTTTACATTTCAACTCTGGTGAAATGAAATCCCGAAGAGCGGTTATAACACTTCAACTCCTGGTGAAATGGGCCTCCGAAGAGGGCTTTTATTTTGTTTACATTTCAACTCTGGTGAAGTGAAATCCCGAAGAGCGGTTATAACACTTCAACTCCTGGTGAAATGGGCCTCCGAAGAGGGCTTTTATTTTGTTTACATTTCAACTCTGGTGAAGTGAAATCCCGAAGAGCGGTTATAACACTTCAACTCCTGGTGAAATGGGCCTCCGAAGAGGGCTTTTATTTTGTTTACATTTCAACTCCGGTGAAGTGAAATCCCGAAGAGCGGTTATAACACTTCAACTCCTGGTGAAATGTGCCTCAAAGAGGGTTTTCATCGCCTGGAAGTTACTCTCTCATGGTTGGAGGGTCATGACTCCTCCAATCTTTTTTGTTGAGTAGAGAACTTTCTTTTTTGTGGCGTATGACCCATTAGAGGTCTTTTATCCTCCGAAGAGTTGCGCCTCCGAAGAGGACTTGTGCCGCTGATGGTAGCTTTGGTTGTTCCTCTGTTCACTTGCTTATGCCTTTTCAGCGATCCTCTTTTTTTTCCTTTTCAAGTTTTCATTCCCCTTTCTCTCACAAGTGGCTTGTTTAATCCAAGGAAGTGTACTTCATTGCCAGGCAAGTTCGTGAGAACGGGCGCTAGCTTCCTAATTGGATGTTTGTTTGTTCAAACAATCTCAATTTATCAGCAAGGGCTCGTTTCTATCGAAATCATTAGCCGTTCAATTGAAGTATTTCCTATCTAGGATTTGAATTTGGGGTCTTTGTGACTTGAAATTTGTTTGTTGAATGATGGTGAGAATCGCTCGGTCTTATGATGCGCAAGTTTTATTTCCATTGTCTGCAAAAATTTAAATCGACATTTTAGCAATACATTTTATGTATTTTTATATCGAAAACAAAGCAAACATATAATGATAATAAGGAACACAAGATTTATAGTGGTTCGGCCATGAAATTGGGCCTACATCCACTTTATATTCTTTCATTATTTACTTGCATCAGTTTCACAATTGCTTTCAATTACAAGAATCATACATTCATAATTCTTTTTACAATTTTTCAACAAAATTTTCACGTAAAGTATGGACGCAAGTGGTTGTTGTTCCATGCCCTTTGAATTTGATCTCCATCAACAGTGGTGAGCTTGAATGTGCCGTCAAGAAGCTTCTGACCTATTACATATGGTCCTTCCCAATTTGGCCCAAACACACCCGTCGCGGTCATAATTCTTTTCAGGACTAGATCTCCAATTTCAAAGCTGCGTTGACGAACTTTGGAATTGAAATGTCTGGCTATCCTTTGCTGATGAGCTGCAACTCTGAGGTTAGCTTCATCTCTTTTTTCATCAAGGAGATCCAGCGCTTCAAGTTGCAGCTTTTCGTTTTCTGCTTGATTGAAATGGATTCTTCTGTGTGAAGGGACCTCTGCTTCAACAGGGATCATTGCTTCCAATCCGTATGCTAACGCAAAAGGAGTATGCCCAGTTGCAGTTTTGTGAGTAGTTCTGTATGCCCATAGTGCAAGTGGTAGTTTATCGACCCAACCACCTTTTGCTCTTTCGAGTTGCTTTTTGATGGTTGATTTGATGATCTTGTTCACTGCTTCCACTTGCCCGTTTGCCTGCGGATGAGCTACTGCCGAAAAGCTTTTCTGGATTTTGAATCGCTTGCAAAAATCCTGGAATTCCTCGCTTTCAAACTGAGTACCATTGTCTGTGATTATTTTCTGAGGCACACCGTATCTGCAAATGATATTCTTGGTCACAAAGCTTATCATTTTCTTTGAAGTAATCGTAGCCAATGGTTCAGCTTCAGCCCACTTAGTAAAATAATCAACTGCAACAATAGCATATTTAATCCCTGATTTAGCAGTTGGTAGCGGCCCAATGAGATCCATTCCCCAAATTGCAAATGGCCATGGACTGACCATCTGTGTGAGTTCGGTAGAAGGTGCTCTAGGAATTTTGGCATATCTTTGGCATTTGTCACATTTTCGGGAGTAATCTGCAGCATCCCGAGTAATTTCTGGCCAAAAATATCCGTATCGGAGAATTTTCTTTGCTAATGTTTGTCCACCTGAATGATCACCGCATTCTCCTCCATGCACTTCTGCTAGGATTGTTTTGGACTCTTCCCGGGATACACATCGAAGCAATGGCATTGAGAATCCCCGTCTGTACAATCGGCCATCCTGAATCACATAGCGGGAGGCCTTCCTTAGTAGCTTTCGTCTTTCTATCGAGTTTTCTGGTAGAGAACCTTTGAGTAGGTAATCCAGTATTGGAGTCATCCATGACTCTTGTTCTTGAGATACATTCATAATCCAGTCTATATCCATCTCGTCTATACTTGGCGCTGAAAGGACTTCTACAGGGACCAATCCCAATGGTTGAGCTTCACCAGAACTTGAATATTTTGCGAGGGAATCTGCCTTCATATTCTCTTCCCGAGGAATGTGGCTTATTGAATAGTGATCGAGCTCACATAGGAGTTCCCAAGCCTTTGACAAGTAGGAAGGCAGGTTTCCACCTTTTGCTTGAAATTCCTTCTTGACTTGGCATACAATAAGCTGGGAATCGCTGAAAATTTGTAGTGCTCGAATGTTTAGCTCTTTAGCGATTTTCAGACCTGCAATAAGAGCTTCGTATTCTGCTTCATTGTTCGTTGAAGGAAATTCCAGTCTTAGTGCATAACATAATGATCGACCTTCAGGAGTTTCAAGTACCACTCCGGCTCCAGAACAGTAGTCATTTCTTGCGCCATCAACGTACATCTTCCACTGAATTGGAGAATCATTGATCGCTTTTTCCTCACCATTATCTTTCTCTGTGAATTCTGCAATGAAATCAGCTAAAGCTTGTCCGTTGATTGCTTTTCGGGGGTGATAGGTGATGTCATATTGACTGAGTTCAATGTTCCATTTTAGAAGGCGACCCGAAGTTTCTGGGAGAAACAGGACTTGCTTTAGAGGTTGATCAGTGAGCACTTTGATAGGATGAGCTTGGAAATATTGCCTCAGTTTCCTTGATGCAACTAGTAGGCAATAGGCGAGTTTTTCCAACTTGGAGTAATTCAGCTCTGCCCCAGTGAGTCTTTTGCTGATATAGTAAACTGGATGTTGAATCCTTTTGTCTTCCCGTATCAGCGCTGCACTTAGAGCATGAGATGATACTGCCAAGTATATAAGAAGATCCTCACCATTGCCTGGCCTAGAAAGTATCGGAGGCGTTTCCATATGAAGGATCAACTCTTCAAAGGCTTTTTGGCATTCGGGAGTCCATTCAAAGTTCTTCTTTCCTTTTTTCAGGGCATCGAAGAATGGGATGCATTTATCAGTAGCTTTGGAAATGAACCGACTCAAAGCGGCGACCTTTCCGTTGAGACTTTGCAATTCCTTCTTCGTTCTAGGAGCTTCAACTTCTTTTAAGGCGGTAATTTGAGCTGGACTGGCCTCAATGCCCCTAGCACTGACGATAAAACCTAAGAACTTTCCGGATTCGACCCCAAATGTACATTTCAGAGGGTTAAGTTTCATTCTGTATTTCCGGAGGACTGCGAACATTTCTGCTAAGTGTTCAATGTGATCCACTGCTTTCCTGGACTTCACTAACATGTCGTCGACGTAGACTTCCATAGTTTTGCCCAATTGCGGTTTGAACATAGCATTAACAAGTCTTTGGTAGGTTGCCCCTGCGTTTTTCAATCCGAAGGGCATAACTCTGTAGCAATAAAGTCCAACATCTGTGATAAAGCTTGTATCCTCCTGATCCGGCTCATGCATCATGATTTGGTTATAACCGGAGTAGGCATCCATGAAGGATAACAATTCATGTCCCGCAGTTCCGTCTACCAGTTGATCGATCCTGGGTAATGGGAAGCAATCTTTGGGGCAAGCCTTGTTTAGATCAGAAAAATCGATGCACACTCTCCATTTTCCATTTGCTTTCTTGACCAACACAGGATTTGAAACCCAATTCGGATATGTAGATTCTTTGATGAAGTTATTTTCCATGAGTCGATCAACTTCTTCTTTTAATGCTGCTGACCTTTCTGGACCTTGGGTTCTTCTTTTCTGTTTAACTGGCGTAAACTTTGGGTCAATATTCAGAGCGTGCACTGCAACTTCTGGGGATATCCCACACATATCGGCATGAGTCCAAGCAAAGACATCCAGATTTGCTTTCAGGAAAGATATCAAGACATTCTGAATTGACACATTAAGCTGTGAACCCACATTCAACACCTTATTTGGGTCCTTCGGGTCAACAGGTACCGGAATTGTCGTTTCCACCGGTACTACTCTATTCTCCCCTGTACTGGCTTTTCTGGGATCCATTTCTTTCCGTGCCCCGCTGTGCTCGCCAGTGCAGGGTCCGCTCTGTAATTGCTACAAAGCTGGTTCCTTGATGCGGACTGGAGTTGCCGCATCCTTTCCCATTTCTCTTTTTCTTGACTCTCGCAGCTCTGTCCAATAGCATTCTCGCGCAGCATTTTGATCCCCTTTTATAACTCCTACTCCATTGTCAGTAGGAAATTTAATAGTGAGGCACCACGGGGCTAGGATAGCTTTGAATGCTGCGAGTGTTGGACGGCCAAGAAAAGCATTATAAGCAGAATATTCGTCGACAATCACAAATGTTTGCTTTCGGACCACTTTCCTTTCTCCTTCGCCAAGTTCTACAAACAAATCGATGGTTCCTACCGGTTGCTTTGGCTCCCCAGTGAAGCCCACGATTTTCTGTGATGAGGCTTGCACATCGATCATCGGGATTTTCATCTGGTCAAATGTCTTTTTGAAGAGGATATTACATGATGCTCCGCAGTCAATGAGGACTCTTCTGACAATGGCTGGTCCTATACCAGCCGAGATGACCAAGGGATCTAAAGTAGGAGCTTCAATACCTGTAGAATCTCTGGCTCTGAAAATAATATCATCACTGAAAGTTTTCTGTTGTTTAAGGGGCGTAGTGTCTTCTAGAACAAAGACGTCTTCTTCGGCTGGAGCATATTTCAAAGCCCTGGAATATCTCTCCATCTCACCCCAACTCTTGCCAGCTGGGTGAGGTCCTCCGGAAATGACATTGATAACGGGCCTTCCAGATTCATGCCCCGTAGCTTTCTCACCTGCCCCAGGCTGATGAACAGGAGTCCGCTGCCCCTGACTCGACAATGCAGGATTGTTGCTATTCTTTTTCACAAATTGCTGCAACTTGTTTTCTCTTAGCAACTCTTCAATCAGATTTTTCAGCTGGCGGCATTCATCAGTTTCATGACCTGGTTGATTGTGGAAGCGGCAGAATTTCCCACTTTGTATGGCTTTTCTCCCAGTTCTCAAAGGGATAGGTTTAGGGAAATCGACGGAATCTTTAGTGGCAAGGTAGATGTGCTCCGGCGTATGTGATAATGGAGTATATTCTGATGGCTTGAAGGACCGGGGCTTTTTCAGATTACCCTGTTTCTTTCCATTACTATTCTCCCTTTTTTGCCCCACCGATTCATTCTTGCGTGGAGCGACAGTGTTGTCTTCTGCTTTTTCCAACACTGTCTTTACTGGTAAAGGACGGCTTTCCAAACGAATGATTTCGTCTGCTTTTTTGTAGAACTTTTCGAGAGAGGTTGGCTCCTTCATATTTAACCATTTCCCAAATTCGCTTGACTTATCGATAGCCCTCATCAGATAAGTCAATATCATTCGTGGTTCAGCATTGTCCACCTCAGCCAGTGCTATATTGAAACGGTTCAAGAAAGATCTGATAGACTCACCAGGATTCTGCTCTAAACTGGACAATGACATGATATCCTTGGCCTTCGAAGCATATAGCCTAAACTGCTCCTTGAATTTTCTGGTCAAGTCTGAAAACTGATCGATAGATCGAACTGGCAACTTGGTGAACCACAGTAAAGCCACGCCTTCCAGGTATACGGGGAAATATCGGCACTTTATTTCGTCCGAGGCCCTGGCACCTGTCATGTGCCAATCATATTTATACAAGAACTCATTCGGATCACTTGTCCCTTTGTAAGCTGGAATAGTTGGAGGGACAAACTTCCTTGGAAATTCCGCCTTCAAGATTTTTTCAGTAAAAGGAGTTTTACTTGGAGCGAAACCCCATTCCTTCTCATCTTCGACCCTTTGCATACTTTCTTTCATGATCTGCCGGACCATTCCAGAAAGATATTCTTCATCATGTCGAGTTCTAGATCCACCGGCCTCAGGTACTGCCTGCTCAAAGGGACTAGTAGGCCTTTCAGGAGCATTTCTTTCATTAACATCATGAATGTTGCCAGCATAGTTCCTTTCATTACCAGCCGGTTGATTGTTTGCCCCAAGTAAGTCGTTCAACTTATTCAGAATCAGAGCATTCTGGGCACTTTGAGCCTCTAGTTGTGCATTTTGGGCGTTTATCTGCTGGTTTAGCCCTAGAATCACAGCATCCAATTCCGCTTTCGTAACTCCAACAGATGGAGTGGGTAGATTAGGTACAGGGGAAGCGGAGGTTCCCTCTTGAATGTTCCCAGATCTGACAGATCTACTCTTCCTTCCAGGAGCCATAATCTCAGATATACTTCTGGTTTTTAAGGAAATTCTTTCTTCAAATCTCTGCGAAGCAATGATGACAGCTGTCCTGAGTTCAATTCTCAGTGAAAGCACCAAAAATGGTGACGCTTAAATTTGAACGCTAACACCCCGGTGTGTGAAGTATAGTTGTGAAAGCACCACCCGATAGATCGGGAAAGAATTATAAGCAAGTAATAGCGGAAAAGCAGTAAACAACAGCAATTTTATAGTGGTTCGGCTTATAGGTATAGCCTACGTCCACTTTAAATACTTTTATTGATGATCACGTTACAAGTTGATACAAATCTTCTCGAGTACAATACACTTTGAATTACAAAAGACTTAGAGCAAGTAGCTTAAACTTCAATGGAAATGAGAGTCTTCGAATCCATGTTGGATGTTTACAATCTCTTTTTGAAGTTGTATGTGGTGTTCCTAGTGTCTCAAGAGCTTCAAGTGTTGAATTGGTTTGGAATGCAGCAGAGTATCAGCGCTTGAAGAGAATGTGCCCAAAGTCCCTTTCTAGTTGGAGTTAGTGCTGTATTTATAGGCGTGATTTTCTGGGCAGAATTTATTTCCAAGTTCTAAGTCGCAGCCGACTTAGTATAAGCCGTGGCCGACTTACCATATGTCGTGGCCGATTCACCGAGCCAAGTTCATGGCTTAATGGAAGCAAGCTTGCCTGAACTCATACCATCTGTCTTAAGTCGTCGCCGAGATAAGCTAGGTTGTGGCCGGCTTAAGGCAAGTCGCGGCCGAGTCACCTGGCCCTTCTACGGTTTCACCTAGGTCGCCTCCGAGTCAACATAGCATTATCTCCATAACACGGCATCGGACTTGCATTTTAGTAGCCTTTAGGTCGTGGACGGCTTAGCATACGTTGTTAAGTCGGTTGCCGACTTACGTATAGGTCGTGCACCTTTCCAAGTCCTGATCAATTAGGTCGGCAGCTTCCTTAGGTAATTAGATCAACACTCAATTTAGGTCGGTAGGCTTCCTAAGTCGGTACTCCTTAAGGCATTAGGTCGTTACCCATTTAAAGCCTTAGGTCGGAAACTTTTGTAAAGGTATTTGAGTCGCAAAGTACTTTGAGTCGCTGTCCCTTCTGAGTTATTAAATCGGCAACCATTGAGTCGTCATTCGTTTTAAGTCGGCAATGAGTTAAGGTTGTTGGGTCAGTTCACCTTTTAAGTCGTAGGTCTCTTAAGTCGGTAGCCCTTTTTGAGTATTAAGCCGGCATGCTTCTCAAGCCGTTAGGTCGGGCTCCCTTATGCCTTAGGTCGGCATCCCCTGTTGAACCTTAAGTCGGTATCTTTTCCAAGTCTTATCTTGCTAGGTCGTTAGCTCCTTAACTCGTGGGCTTCTTAACTCGTGGGCGAAACGGGGTTAACAACACCCAATTCTACCAACAAGCCAATTGATTCCAAGCGGGGACCACGCTGCTAGAGGTATGTTGTAGATATGTATCCAAATAGGAACCGAAGTGACTGAGCCACAAATGTTGCATACTGTGGGGTCCCATTGTTTAACAATAAACAATTTATTCCTCATGATTATCGGGTCAGCTTGTATAATCCTCCTCTAATCATCCTCACATGAAAATAGGAACATAAAGACAACTCCATCTGATTTAACCTTGATACTACCCTTCAGCCTCCACACTCGCTTGAGGTGTTGCACCACTGCTGTAAATGATAGGGGGTTCATCAAGGAAGAAACCAACTACATAATCGTGCCATATACTTCGGCCAGCTTCCTGAACAGAGTCAGGTAGAACCAATGCATCCTCAACAAATTCATTGATGAAGTTAACATGCATATACTTCCCCGCATTGCGCGGTTTGTTCTTGAAAAGAGAAGTCCATGGTTGTTGACTCGAGTTGCTGATGGGAGGGTCAGGCAAGGGAGAAGGGGAGTAAGGACTGGTTAAAGAGGACGAGCCAAAGGGATGGCCTGGGAGTAATGGTGGAGGATCAGGTTCAGGCACTGGAGGGACAGGGGAAGGCAAAAGTTGGGATGGAAGGGAGTGGGGGACGATATGCTCTGCCATTAAAAGTAAAAAAGTGAATTATTCTTAATGTATGTATATATATTTTTAATAAAGCATTAAAGTAGCTTTTAATTTAAATATTTTAAAGTATATTTCATAATAAAGTGTTTTAAATCATTTTAAAATCTAAGTTATGTGCTTAGTGATTTCAGTGGAAATAGAAAATACTTGGAATTTATTCTGAGAAAGGAAGATAGTTTGGCACTGTTTTCAAAAGGGTTTGAAAAGTAATTTGAGAAATTATTTATTTTTTGATGGTTGTTGTGAATATTAATTGATAGTTAAATCACCGACTATCAATACTGGCCAAATGCGCTGATTGTTTCGAAGAGAACGGGATCGGGATTTATTTCTCGAAAATCACTTCGATCCGGTTTGTACGGTTCGTGGGAAACGAGTTTGGATTCGAAGTTGGAGCAGTGAAGTGCAAGGGCTAGTCGCTACTAATCCTGAGGATATTTCCAAAATGGATGTAGTAGGAATAGTGCCTTCGGTTCCGTTCGAACCCGGGACGGACTTGTATGGATGAATGCTTTCGGAACATCGTCAGGAGGACGATGGGCATTCTAAGGGATATATTCTAAAATGGTATCGCTTAGCCTCAAGCCTCATCAACCGGGAATGACTGAAAATCAGGGGTTATGCAGCAAGGCTTGGTGGGCAGCACCCATTTCCAGGTAAGGTCATCCCTGTCTAGATGTCCCTTTTATTTCGGCTTAGTGGTGCGGTTGCTGATCCCTACCGCGGGGTGATCTTACTTAGGACTATCCAGTAATAGGTAGTCTGGGTCTTGTGTTGCAGGGGGTCGGGAGTGATCCTCGGTACTGTGATCTAGGCCACGTATCGTGACAGGTGGTACCCCAATGCCTAGTCATTAGTTGGAAATCCATTCTCCCTACGTGCCTTTTACGAGTTTTGTTTGTATTACCCACTCTGTGGCTAGTAGCTGGAATTTAATAGATGTAACAATTTCGGCTATTTTAGTAAGTATTTGTATATAGACCCTATTATAATATCAGAGGATTTTAATATAAAACTGTTTTAGCTATCGTAAGGTAAAAACCCGACATGTTTATTGGTGGCGTGGTCTTACGAGATGCTTTTGTTTTCAAAAGGATTTTGAAACTTTAATAATCAATTTGAGTGTGATTCTCTCACGCTAGTTTTCCAGACTGACTCGGGTGTTATTTAACTATAATGCTTGGGTCAGACCGGTTATTATAGGATACATGATATTATGTTGTGGAGTTCAGGAGACGAGCTGGATGACGATACGTACTCCCGTACTTGCTTATATATATTCCGCTGTGATGTTTAGTTGTGTACTTAGTTGTATGAGGGCAGGTTATGATTACTGCCAATTGTGTGTTTTGTGATTGATGCACTTTGGTAATATAATGCATAACAGATATATATTTGTTTTTGTGTAAAGATCATTTATTATCTATTATATTTTATTTCGCTGCGATGGTTAGATTCTGATGTTTTCTGTTTTCTCTCCTTCTACCTCTTCTTCTTTAACCCAATGGTTCGTATTTTTGTGCAACATGAGTTGATTGTTGTAGAATAGTGTAGACTCAAGGGGTACGGATTTGTGGGTTGTTACAGTTTTTGTTTGCTCATACCAGTCCCATGACTGACCTAGAGTTTATTGTTCCCTTCCTGAACTCTGGGTTCCCACAATTTTCCACACGGGCAGTCTAGAGTTAGGTTTTTTAGAAAATCGAATAGTAGATATCGATTCGATAGCTTTCAGCCTTAGGATTTGGCAATCACATTTGGATCGAGTTGCTTCACTTCATCTTGATTAGGAGTTCAAGCTACTTCTTGATTGGTGCTTTGGAGATGTTGTTACATTTCTGGATTCTATCTCTCTTTCCCTCTTGAAGACCATATTGGAGATATGGTTCCGCTGCTAGTGTTATCTTTTCATTCCACTGCTATTGTCTTGTATCATATCTCGGATGTATATTGATATTCATTGCATCATTCAGTTGTATCTGATATTGTATCAATGTTGTATACTGATATATTGTTTTTCTTCCGCTGTGTTGTACTCAATGTGTTATAAGCTCCGACGAACCAGATTCAACGTTTGGATCTGCGGCGTTTGAATACGAGTGTCGTATTCGGTGTCGATTTTCGAAGGTCGAGTCAGGGTCGTTAGAATTGGTATCAGAGCTAACGGTTGAAACTTTAGCTCAGGACTATAACACATTAGGTAACTAATCAGAGATAGGGTGAAATATACCCTAGAATGAGTATATCCAAAGATATCTGTTCGTGTGCCTCAGTAAATTCTCTTGCTATCCACTATAGTAAGTATGAGTGCAAGAAGAGGATGAGATAGGGGACAGTGGAGTACCACTACAAATGGTCAATACCTAGCGACAGTGGAAATAACTTTCTCTACCGATCTCCTTTGATTCGATTTCAAATTCTTTGATTGCTTCGTACGAGCTACAAGAAGAATTTTCTGCGTGATGGTGGCCCTACGAATCGTGTAGATAAGTTCCTACCTTATATTCTCGTTATCAGCTTTTCGTCTTAAAACTCTAATGAATTTGAAAATTTATTTGAAAAAAAAATTGGTTAATATAATATAAGGCTAAATTTGAATTGTATAAATAAAACGATATCGGTTAAAACCAAATTTGAAATTCTATTGTAATTTCTTGTGTAGACTGAATTCCGAAGAGGGACAAGTTGGTATATACTTTGGGATGTTCCGACCTAAATTGGAACCCATATCTAGTGTTTGAGAATTATGGAAGATTAAATCCATCTATCTATTCTCTGGGGACCAACATATTCTACAAATGATTATTTATCTCTTCGAACTAATCAATGCCCTTGCATATTCGTAGACCGGATGACCCGTGTATCTTGTGTAATATTGAATAAGTTGTTCTCATATTGTTGATATTCTGATTTGGTAAGCCAAATGCAGAATTAATATTCTGTTTGATCTGGAAAACTGTTTCTCCACCTTTGTGTATCCATTCTTTGTTGACTCACTTGCAAATTTTGAGGACGAAATTTTCTTAAGGGGGAATCTGTAACGATCCCGATTCTTGAGTCGAATTTAATTGGTAATTAAATTAAATTTTGGATTCAATTGTGAATTAGTTGAGAATTTATTTGGATTTGAAAAATAAATAAATTGAATTAAATTTTAAGCTGGAAGTTCTAAGAATGAAATATATTGTGAATGGAATTTTTGGGTATATTTGAATTTTCCAAAATAAATAAGGTGTATGTTTATTTATATAAATAGATTATAATTTGAAGTTTGATTTTGAGATTGAAATTCAATAATTAATATTTTTATAAAACTAATTGGATCTAAAAGTTGTATTTTGGAAAACAATATATGTATCAAATTAGAATTGTAGGTATGTAATCTAATTTGATTTGAAAATCATTTGTTATAAATTTGTGTAAGTGCAAATTGAAATGTATGAATATAAAGTCTTAATATGTATTTACTTTTTTTTTAAATTTATAAAGCCTAATACCATTTGAAAATAATAAAAACATAGATTGTATGTAACGTTAAAACATATGGCAATTTAAAAAAGAAAGTATTCATTTACAATTGAAATTATAAATAAAGTAAGGTTTAAAAACAAAGTTATGAATTTATTTATAAAACAAGGTTTAATAAAAAGTTCAGAATATTTTTCTTTTATACTTGAAATAAATTAGTTTTGTACATATTTAAACTAAATAGGAAATATATTACATAGACATATGTAAATATAAAGATTAAGTAATTTATAAAAGAAAGGGGTTTAAAATATAAATTAAAAATGAAGAAAGGTATGAAACATAATTTTTAATAAAACTAAACATAGGGTTTAAAACATAAATTTGTTGTATCTATACACTTGTAAGCCATGCACATAAGAAATTTGCAAGTGTAAAAGCATGAAGTGTGAAATTAAACAAGTGGCACATTTTTTCTTTAAGTTTAATTTTTTATAAATATTAGTAAAGAAGAAAGCAGGCTGTTCATTTTTGCTGTACAAAATTTCTTTCTCAAATTTGAAAATCAGTTCTTCCTCAAAAACCATAAAATTTATCAAACATCAAAACTTGAATATCATTCCTCAAATCTGAAAACAAGATCAATTTAAAGCTGAATAAAAATGTAGAAGCAACTCAATAGAACTCATCAACCTGGAAAAGCAAGATCAGAAACAAAATACAAAACTGAAACAACTACTCAGCTCAACACAATCAAGTTGAAATCAAAAGCATGCAACAAATCGGTTCAACATCAAGTCCAAGTTCTCTGTTTTTTGGAAATCAAAATCATCAATCTAGAAACAAAGATTTGAATCAAAGTCGGGATCTAGCAGTAAATTCAACACCAAAGTAAAACAAACTTCAGATCATCATCAATAAAACTTCTCTGCTCTTTGTCATTGCCTCAAACCACTTAGGTGAGCAAATCTACCTGTTAAAACTTGAATCTGTTCTATGCTTTGTTTCTATGAAGTGAATTTGTTTTGTATGAAAATAAATGGAATTGTATGCCTGAGTATTAAAAGATATGCGGGCATGCATGTATAAGTACAGGCATTTCACCCTGTTAAGAAGATATACAGACTTAAGTTAGAAAAAAAAATTAGATTCCTCTTATTCCAATCTTTTTTAAGATTTGAGATTTAAACAAAAAGGTGATTAGATTAACTAGATCTTAGTTTTGAAAATACTGTTAAATATAATTAATAAGTAACATTTACCTGGAAGCATGAATTATAGTAACAACTCAAAACTATGGCAAATTTGACTTTAATGATTTATTGTTTCACTTATATAATCTTTTTTGAAATTAAAAGTTATGATTTTTAAGAACAACTTCATGATTTTTAAATCATTAATCGTTGAGGAATCTTATGTTGACCGGAGATGGGAATATCGTCAAATTCTAGTGATCTACGACGAACTGATGGCCGTGATTCTGGGTGAAACTAGCTGGGGCATCGGAGGACATAGGAAAAACATGAATTCAATTTATAAAATACCGTGGTAGGAATTTGTCAATCTAGGGTTCGACAGTAGTTTTTGGTTGATGGGATTCTCGATAGAACTGCATTCTCGTCAGAGACTTTTATTCGATCGCACCCAGAGGAAATTGTTTGGGGGTCAACGGGGTAGCTTTGGTCGTGGTGGCTAGGTCGTCGGTGGACGAGGTCGATGGCATGGGGTGGATTTAGGTTGCTGGGTTGGGTTTCCATTTCGAGCGGATAACTTATTTCGATTTCGTGGCGAATTCATCGATGTTGAATGGTTGAAGCATTCATGTTGTTGATCGTCGACATGCTGATGGCAATGGAAGGGGTTGAAAGTGGTCCAATCACTCGTGCATGTGCATGTGTGTGCACTTGAGTCTGGGTTGTTGAAGTGTTGGGGAAGAAGATGGTTGTGTCTCGAGTTTGATCTCAGGGGACTAATTTATTGGCTCGGGGTTGCTGTTGAATGTTCACGAAGTGTTTAAATGGGTAACAGGTTTTAAATTTGAAACAAATTATAATAGACTTTGGAAAAAAAGAAATTGACTCGGGTTGTTTCTCGGGAAAAAGAAGTTTGGTCTCGAGGAAGAAGTGAAGCAGGCTCGGGATTTTTGGTGAATTGCTCGGGTTTTATTTTTAATTATCACGTTTTTAAAATTTAAAAGGAAAACTTTGTCCAGGTTTTAAAATATGAAGTATAAATCATTTTTAAATGTATGAATGTATTTTCAAACGATATGTTAAACCAGGTTTTAATATACTAAAGCAATTCAAGTTTAAGAACAAAGTTTTCAAAGATTTAATTTTACAATGAATGCTTTTAAAAATTTATTTGATTATGTGATAGGTTAATTATCTTATTGTTTTTAAAATATAATAATGTAATTAAGTAATGAATTAAGATAAAAAGGTTCATCTTTAATTAATTTAGGTAGATAATTAAAGGTATAATTATTTGATTAATTTATTAAGTAATTAATTGAAGGTTTACTTACTTAAAGAATAATTTGTTAATGTGATTAATCTATAGTCGATTAATTAATGTAATGGATAATTAAAGGTTAATTAAGTAATAATTTAAAAGTTAATTAAATTGTAATTGAAGGGTAATTAATTTTGTGATTAATTATTAATTAATTGACGTATAATTTTTTATTAATTAAGATTTAATTAATTAAAAATTAAGGGTTAATTACATAATGCAATTAATTTAAGATTAATAAAGTGTAATTAATTAAAAGATAAATTTATTTATGAAAGTAAATTAAAGCTAATTACTTTGTGCAATTAAATAAAAGCTAATTGCTTTGTGTAATTTAATAAAAATAATTACTTTTTGTAATTAAATAAAAGCTAATTACTTTGTGTAATTAAATAAAAGATAATTAATTTGTGTAATTAAATAAAAGCTAATTACTTAGTGAAATTAATAAAGGATAATTAATTAAGGGTAATTAATTAATTAAAGATAATTAATTAAAAGGCGAGTTAAATAACTAAAGGTTGATGAATTATAATTAAAGGTTAATTAATTTATTATTAATGGTTAATTAATAAATGAGTAAAGAATAATTAGTCAAAATGATTTAAAATTTATTAATGTTAATTAACCAGGATTAGTAATTCATAAGTAATTAATCTGATTTAAATTAATCGGACAATTAACTGATCTTACTTATGAATGTTTAGATTTAATTGGATGCTTTGAATTGTCTGATATCCCTGATACGTGATGTTCTATGATATGATTAAGCTGTGAAATGTAATTTATTATTTTTGATGAATGTAATTTGTTTATCTGCAATCTACCTATGTTATTTATCTGTGATCTGTGAATAAAGATAAGTGTTATAGTTTATACCGCTTATCAAATATATTGCTGTATTTGAATCTGCAATGATTGATATTGTGCACTATTGTGTAGAACCCCTGGACCACACTTATACACGCACAAATATGGATTGCACGTGGAAATTGGTTAAGTCGCAGATTTTTGAAGTAGATTTAAAATTGAATTTTTGAATCTAAATGGTTTTGGAAATGGATTGGGTTGAATATAAAAAGCTTTTGAAAAGGAATTTCAAAGATTAAAGTTATTTTTGAATAACTTGATTTAATTTTGAATTTTGATTTGAATTTGAATTCAAAAATTTGAAATTAAATCCAATTTATGATTTGGAAAGGGTATACAGGTTTATTTGGGTTTTAAATCATTTTTAAACCGTTGTTTTGGGAATTTGAATTTAACCCAAAGATTTTAACTTGTATAAATGAAATCGGATATTTTTCAAAATGAAAACTTTTTGTTTTTCAAATAATAAAAGCTTTCATATAAGAAATTAATTTCCAATTTGTGTTAAAAGGATTTCAACTTGAAATGAAAATGGTTTTCCAAGTTATGAATAAATCTTTGCAAACGGGTTTGGAAGCTATAAGTTAAATCTTTGTTTTAAAGATTGGATGAGTTAATCCTAATCGAAATGGAAACTGTTTTGAAAATATATGAATGAATCTTTGTGAAACTGGGTGAACTTTGTGAAATGAATCTTTTTGTTTAAAGATTTGAAATGGTAATTTGTTTAAACCATTTGAAGAAAGATTTTGGGTTTTTCAAAATTGTGACTTAACTGAAATCCCATATCCATATGTTTTTAAATATTGCGCTCACTATTCGGTTTAGCCGGGAGAGGACCTTGTGTCATATAACCCATTCCGAATAGTGATACGACGATAGCATTTGAAGACCGGTGGTGAAGACCGAGTGTCTTCGAGAACAATCGGATAACCTGTCGATTTACTCTGCACTGAGTTGCTCCGGTATAGAGTTCTCCATCTGTGATGGGGAGTCTGATGGGAATTATGGATGCTCGATTGCAAGGGATTCTTCGAAAGTGCCTTCGGTTCTGTTCGAACCTGGAACAGACTTGTATGGTTGTATATCTGACATTACACTTTGAGATATAAAGCTTATCTCTATCAAATACATTTCTGCTTGGTGGTGGAGAATTTGTTCTCTTAGCTTAACACCCTTCTCTGAGACGTACGAGCTCAGAGGTTATGTAGTTTATAGTTATCAGTGATATACTCCCAATTTAGTAATGTGGCACGCTGAGTGTTGTTGTGTATCATTTGTCGATCAAAGCATGGATTTTGTATAAAGCGTAGCTTTGTGGATAAGACTGCATCAGGACCTCACACCCCGGAAATGGTCGAAACAGGAAAGATGCGACAAGGTTATGAGGGTCTCTCCCTTTAGGGTGTGTCATTCCCTTCTGGAAAAGGGTGCTATCATGATAGGAGCCTAGATACTTAACTCATGTGGTCACTGCAAATCTATTATTTTGTGATTGAGAGGCGCCTCGGATAAAGGTCGCAAACGACCGGGGGATGGCGTGCTCGTGTAGTAGTTACCTAGTTACAGAGGTAACCCGGCCTTGTGTTGGTAGAGACTGGTTAAGCTCTCGGGACATCCCTCCAGAGGCGTTCCCATGTGGCAGTAGGAAGTTCCTTAGCCTGACCATTTGTTGGAAATACAATCTTCAATACGCACCTTGTACGGTTTTAGTTGTAGAACCTGCCATTTACTTATGGTGGTCACCAATATTTAGATGGTAGCTATAGTAGGCATAGTACGAAATGTCTATGCTGGCTAAGATTAATATTATACTTACGAAATGGTTTTTCTACACTATGCACTAGTAATAATATCAAAGAAATTTTCTCATATCAAGCATATTTGACTATCATTAGGAGAAAATCTCCTCCAATTCTGTGTTTGCATTGTGTGTGTGGCGGGAGGCCTTATGGTAGTTTCATTTTCTAAAAGCATTGCGGATTTCAAATTTTAAATTCTTTTGCTATTGGTTTTAAAGATAAATTGTTTTAGTTTGCTCATACCAGTCCCATGACTGACATGGAGTTTATTGTTCCCTTCCTAAACTCTGGGTTCCCACAATTTTCCACACAGGCAGTCTAGAGTTGGGTTTTTCAGATAATCGAATAGTAGATATCGATTTGATAGCTTTCAGCCTTAGGATTTGGCAATCACATTTGGATCGAGTTGCTTCACTAGATCGTGATTAGGAGTTCGAGCTACTTCTGGATTTATGCTTTGGAGATGGAGTTACAGTTCTGGATTCTATCTCTCTTTCTCTCTTGAAGACCATATTGGAGATATGGTTCCACTGCTAGTGTTATCTTTTCTTTCCACTGCTATTGTCTTGTATCATATCTCCGATGTATATTGATATTCATTGTATCATTCAGTTGTATCAGATATTGTATCAATGTTATATACTGATATATTCTTTTTCTTTCGCTGTGTTGTACTTAATGTGTTATAAGCTCAAGCGAACCAAATTCGACGTTTGGATCTACGGCATTTGAATACGAGTATCGTATTCGGTGCCAATTTTCGAAGGTCTAGTTAGGGTCGTTAGAGTCTATCATTTCAACCCATAATGATTTTCTCCTATTCTACAGATCGTTTGGGTATGTATCATTTCAACCCATAGTGAATTCTATACTAACAGGGAACTAGCAGAGTGATAACAAATATGATAATAATATAACAAGCATATATCATCAATATAAATTATAGATAATGGTGTCAGGTGTCACAAGTGAACAGATAGCATATATATAGTAATGCAAATCAATAACAACAGCATATTTCAATTGTCGTTTCAATTGAAATTAATTTTAATAAATATAAGAACTTACTCATGAGTGATTGCTCACTTTCGAGGCTACAGAAAACAGGATATGACACGGATACGCACATAGATACGGACACTGAAAGAGAGTTACGAATCCAAGCACGAATTTGATGATCAAAGCTAGTAACAAGAAATAGACGAAATCAAATCAGAATTGGGTTGATGTAGATAGTGGTATAAGTGCACATTTATATGACTATATATGACAATTAAATATATATATTTAAGAAATCATTGTTTTTACACTAAACACATATAAATAAATAAAAAAAATTCAATATACATTGTATAGTTAGAAATAAATACAAATTATATATACTATATGAATAATAAATGCAAAATACTTAAATATACAATGCATTTAATTCGAGAATATCTATATATACAGTAAATAATCAATTTAAACATACCCGAAATGAATATTTAATTTCAAACACAAAACAAAGTCTCTATATGTATAAATTTGAAAACTAACTAATGCATACACCTTAATAGTTAAACAATGTATACACACAATATTAGAACCAAATTTGTGTGTGTGTATATATAACACTTATATAAAATTGCACAAACCTGTACATACATATAAATATATATACAGTAACAAATATTATACTTATATATACTAGACTAGTGGTGCTGCACCTTACGGCCTTTATAGGCCATAACATCACACAGGAATGCAATCCATAAATGTACATATTGTAACTAGATTGTATAAAACATTTAACTGTAATAACACAATATATACTAATATATTGTGTGCTAAATTTCGAGACATATATATAACATACTTATAGGTAAGCTTTATAAACTGTGTAGCCTTTATGACTAACTGGCATATAAAAAAATTATATAACCAACGTTGTATAAAAATAAGTATATACACGTTACATATCTAAAACAATATATAAACATACATAAGTAATATAATTTATACCAAGAAAAGTGATAATATGAGTTTTCATACATGATAGTATCATATACAGTAAATAAACTTACTTTACTATAAAATATATACGTACAAGTGCAAGCACGAAAAGTATCTTATTTTCAAGTTAATACTTTATTGACATTAATATATATATATATATATATATATATATATATATACACAGATCTCAAAATTTATATATTTTACGTAAGCAGAACCTGTACATAATTTCTTTTATTAAAATATCAACCTGGTTATATGAAACTTCTTACATGATTATGTTTGGTAAATCATAAATTATATAGCAGCTAGTATAAACGTACATGTAAATAAGATATAGGAAAATCATATAAAATCACACTGGCACATATACGAATAACACGGCTTATAAATTTAAACCCCACAAAGTATCATATATAAACTCATATATAGACATATACCTCACATATGTGGCACCGGTGGATTATCAAGCACAGACAGAGGAAGGAATGCACGCACAGTGCACAAAACAATGGATGATGGTGAGTCTCAGCTAGGTGACGACGCCTCGATACAGGCGTTTGGTCTCGGCTGCATAGGAAAACTGCCGATGTTGGAAGGAGACAGGGTCGGCCGACAGTATTTGTGCCTTCGGCTACAAGGATACCCTTGCCTGGTGTGCCAATATATGTTGCAATGGCAATGAGTACATTAGCTATTTTCCACAGTAGCAAGACAAATGATCAGTGGATGGAAGAGTGATTGTTGGACGGAGGAGTGCACGGGTTGGTAGCCTGGACGAAAGCTAGCATGGGTTTCAATAGAGAGGATAGGAGAAGCTTTGGTGAAGAATAGGAATGGGTTGCATGAAAATAGTACAAGCTGTAGAGGGAAATGAAGGAGAATGTGAACAGGCTTGGAATAAAAAAAAAATCTTTGTGAAGAACAGAACGACAAAATGAAATATAGGGTCTATCAAAAAGGCAAGGCAGGTACATTGAATTTCGAAAGTAATAATATCAGATGGTTATTGGTTTCACGTTGGACAACCAATAGTCACGAGAAATCCAAAAGACTCGGTTGCAGAACCGATATGCTAAGCGTTTCGCAGATTGCACCGCACACCAAACTCCAAAATAAACAATCGAATATATTGCGGAGATCGGCACGACATGACGATCAAAATGGTATACAGATATCAGTGGTACGATCATCTAATCAAAAGTCGATATTTGGTACCGGAAAAGCTGCTAAAATGTCTGAAATAAGATAAACGGAGCAATAGAAGTCAAAATTTTGAGAAACGAGATATGATGTCTCACTTAGAAGATGATTTACAAATTTATTGCTGAAAAATATTCAGGTTTAGAAAATATTTTATTATCATCAAACATTAACTGATTTAAATTGAAGTAAAATTACATAGTAAAATAGATTTCCATATTATCCGATGAAAATTTACAATTTGCTATGTTTAATTAGACGTATTCCAAATATGAAATTTTTATTTCAAAATTTTATTGTTTAAAATTTCACAAAATATCAATTAAAAATATAAATTAAACCACTAAAATTTTTGAGTCGTTACATATAGAAATTTAAAATTTGAATTTAATTGGAAGATAATTGAATTAATTTAAATTGTAAGTAAATAAAACTTGAACTAAATACTCGAATTTAATTTAAATTGGGTTAAGTAAAGTAAATTTGAAGAATTAGTTTGAAGTGGACTAAAGATAAGGTTTTGGAAAAAAAATGGTTTGAGATAAAATAAACTGGAATTTGAAATAATTTGTAAATGGAACTGATTTAAACAATGATATAAATCAGTTGTGAATGGAAGATATTTGAGAAAAAATTCAGTATTTAGAGTTTAAAGAAAAATTGAATTTATATGGAATTAGAACTCAATTTGAATAAAAGAGTATATAATGGCTTAAGAAATGAAGTGAAAATAGTATATGAAGTATATAAAATACTTATATTGAACTTAAGAAATGAATGGTGGAATTCTTAAGGTAAATTTGGAATTGAGGAAATATTCTAAGTAAATATTTGAATGAGGATTTGATAAATGTAACAACCCGCATATTTAACGATTATATATTTAAATGTTTTATTTAAATATAGCGTCGTTAGTCGGATTTAGGTCCAAAAAGTTAATTTTTACAAGTGGCCGAATTGGAACTCGAAACCATTTCCATTGATTCCAAAATGGCATTTGCGATCTTTTTGAGTATAAGCTTTGATATGTTTGGAGTAAGTCGAATTTTGCTATTTGCTAAGTAGGCTTTTGGGTTTGGGTTTCACCCAAACTATTCTATAAACCAACTCAGCCCTTTCTCACCTTCCATTCACACATTTTCATTTCTTAAGCTTAAGCAAAACTGAAAATGGGGGAAGAGAATGGGAAATAGAAACTCCAAGCCCTAGTTCCTCTTGCAAATCCAAATTCTTGCTCCAAAAATCAAAGAGAAGCTATTGGTAAGCCTCCTCTTCATCTTCTCCAACTCTTTCTCCTTCAATTTCAGAAAGTTTCCTAAACCTAACTTAGGAAAATACTTGTTTTGATCTTAGATTGAAGCTAGTTGAGTTGAAGTGGAGATTGGTTGGTCTTCACCTTGCAAATTGAACTCCTTCTTCTTTGTTTTTGGATTAAATGTGAGTTTTAAACTCACATCTACTTCTTTTGATATCATTGATGTTAGGTATGAATTCCTAACACTTGTTCATTTCCATTTGCTTTCGATTTGGGTTGATTAAGTGAAAATGCCAAATTATGATTTTTGAAGACAAATCTGTGTAAAACCTTATATGGTTGATGTTTATGTTGTTCGGAGTGTTCGGGTGTGTCGTTAAGGTTGGGTAGTCGTTTGACGTAAGCCCATAATCAACACGCATCCGATTGCTTTCGATTTGTTTGGCCATAGATGGCCTAGGTTTAGGAAATGCCTGACCATCAGGTTTCAGGCATCTGAATCCCTATTTCAGACATCTGAATATTGTTCTGGGGAAGATTTTTATTCCCAGATTCAGACGTCTGAATTTATATTTCAGACGTCTGAAAGTGCTAAATTTCAACCAGAAAGGAAATAGGCAAAATAATGCCTATTTCAGACGTCTGAAAGTTTGGGTTCAGACGTCTGAATTCTGTTCTGGAAAACAAATTAATTTCCAGATTCAGACGTCTGAACCACTTCTTTCAGACGTCTGAATCTATTGTCTTTTTCCAATTTGCCTTGTTCGCTTAGTTTTCCAAATTTGATCGATGCATATTGATTCCATTTAGTTGTTTATGCATATTTGACCTTGATGATTCCTTTTTGAATTCATTCACGGGTTTTTATAAATGATTTCTTCAAATCGTATTAAAAGTTCGTTTCTCCGATTTATAAATTCTATTTAAAACACATGCACAATTTCGCACTTCGAGCGAAGTGGAAGGGTGATTAAATGGTTGGGCAAAACACGGACCATGAACCTGTGCGTTTATCCTTCCGATTAATCCCCGACCTATTCAATTGATCGTTTTGACCTTCGGGTTTGGTTTACCGATGATATGAGGTGAACTTTGTACTGCTTTGAGTGTGAAAGTGACTGACGGATAGTAAACCGTTTAGTGCGAACGAGTGGTTATGGGACGCACGTTGACACTTTTCGGATTCCTTTTCGAGAGTTGTGACACATTCCTCCAGTTAGTGGTGTCCTGTACTGGTTCTTCAACCTTCACCACTACGGTTTGTTGCCTTCAGGGCTTATTGCCTTCGGGTTTGTTGCCTTCGGGTATGTGGCCTTCGGGTATGTTGCCTTCGAGTTTGTTGCCCTATAGTATCGCTTTTTATGTTGGTCGTTATGAGCCACATGGGTGATATTGGGTTTGGAGTCTTCGGGCTCATGGATCATTGTATATACAGTACTGAGCTCGAGCAATATTTTTGATGTTTCATTTGATATGTATATTCCCTTGGTATCGCCCTTCGGTGTTGGTCTTTTTGAGCCGCATGATGTGTAGCGTTTACCTTGTGGAACTTGTATACCTTATTGGTATTTGTTATTTGCCTTTATGGCTTGTTTTGGGATATTCCTGTCTTTTGTTTATTTGAGTTGCCGATGATATGAGGCTTGTTCTATTATGATTCATCTTTTGTTAGATGATTGTGTTATCTCTTTTAGAGATATTTGATATACATTGTGACCATGCAGGTTATTGTTGTTCAGTTTATCTAACTGATTTGTTTAGCTAGACTGACCCGTGTATTTATACTCGGGTCAGACCGAGTTGTTTCATGTTAGGTGCTTTTGGACTTAGCCTATTTTGCTTCTGCATGGACTATTCAACTTGTTCCTTTGTGTTAAAGCTTTTTGTGTAGTCCTTTTTGTTCTAACTCTGATATGTATTATTTGGACTCGTCTGTATATTGTGGTTTGCTATACCACTTGACGTGTATTAGTTTGTATACTCTGTTGTGTATCAATATATGTGTATATGATGATCTACTGTTCTGTGATGTATATTACATTTGAATTGTTATATTCTGTTCTGATAGAACCTCCAACCACCTATGGTTTTGTTTTAAGTATTCATTGGGTATGTCGACCTGCTTGGTATGTTAATTGTCGATGTATTCAATAGATAGTTAGAGAAAGGCTATAGATGGTCGCTCCTAAACAGCCTTATTCTCCATGTTAGTTGACGACATTACCCTGTAGTGTCCTTGGCTAGCGTGGGTATAGAGGTGGGGCGTCACAATAAAGACGTGTGAAATGATAAGTGTGAATAAAAAGAAAATTTATATAGCTAATAATCAATTGATAAATACGTAGGATGTACGTATACTACTATATTCTCATAACGATTTGATCCAGATTTGAGCACAGAATTTCGAGATAGCTATATCGATCCGAGTTGAGATTTTTCCACTCGATTTTCGACGACGATCTCTGGATATGGATCTTTGATTGATTCTGGAAATTGTCTATCATATTTATGCCTATGCAAGTAGAATGACGGTTTTTGATCAAGAAACCAGATCTGAGTACGCCCTAGGAAGTCGAGTGGACGATCTAGTTCGGAAGTAAAATTGTATGATCGAGTGAGCGATCAGATTTGGTATTGCGTACGGATGATATACGGACATTGTATGGGCTTGATGAAATGAATATTGGAAAATGTGTGAAGAGAATAAATTTGACTGTACTAGTAAACTCTATTGGTAGATAAATACAGGTATCTAAAGGCAAAGGATAAATGGATGTTTTGATTTCTGAAGATAAATTTGAATTGTCCAACAAAGAGGTATGTGTTTAAATTTCCGTGTGAAATTTGATGATTTTTTATGTAGCCACTTGGCGTTTTGTTTTCTTTTGAAATCTTAGGGCCCGTAGAGACATTTTGTAGTTGTACCGAGCTAGCCGTACAAAGGAGACACTGGCGAAATTTTTCAAAAATTTAGGGAGTTAGAAAATTTTTAGGACATTTTGATAATTTAAAATTAGGTTTAAAATTTAAATTTGAATGGTTGAGTAAGTAATGTTGTTTGGAAATTTTGGAAGAGTTTGGAAAGATAGTAAGAATAATAATGTGGCTTTAATAAAAAGATTTTTTTGGGTATTGTCAAAACTACTTGGTTTTGGGAACTTAAAAAAAGCTATTTGGATTGGAAAATAGTTAACGGGATTATGGATCATTCCTCTTAACTAAAAATGTCAAGGAAGAAATTCTTTTAAGGGGGAAGGAATGTGACAATCTGGAATTTTAGATATTTGAAATTGGAAATTTAATTGATTTTAAATATTTAAAAGTTAGTTTATAACTCGAATTTCAAATATCACTATTTAATGGATAACTTAAATATTGAATCAATAACTGGAAATTGGGAAAAATTGTTGAATCTGGAATTTCAAGCTTGTTAAAAATAAATTGAAGGCTTATAAAATTTATAATAGTGATACTAAAGATAATAGATATGTTAAAACTAAATTTAAAAGCAGTTTGTTCAGTTTTAAAAATATATAGTTTAAGTTGACGTTTAAAAATAGCCTTTTGAGACACAGTCTCAGATTTTGACGAAACCAGTTCCATTGGATCTGTAATATTGTATTATTATCAGATTTCAAATTTTGTAGTGTTTGTTGTTGTCGTTTGGCCATACGACAGATTAACGCGCTAAAATCTATATCGAAAATTTAAATAAATAACTGGTCCAAAAAGCTATTTTCTCCATATGATCTAATTAGCACTCAAAACCTTTTCCATTGTGTTCGTACTAGGGGTATAACATTATAAACGCCTAGCGGCATGCCTCGATTGAAGATCGAAATCGTGAGTTGCCGAGATGATTTGAATTTGAATTTAAACATAAATAATATTATTGCATTTGAAACACTGTAGTCTTTGTAGACACGTAGAGAAAATTTTACATGCGTCTCCTGCTTTTTAACACGTGCATTCTTCTTGTTATTTTTACTTTGTTAAACTTGAATACCTGAGCTTCTCTTTCAGAAACAAAATGAAAATCAAATTCAAAATTTAATGGCGACCCCATTCTTCCCATTGTCGTTCACTTTTCCCCCATTCATCTCCACTCTGTTCAAAAGAAATAGCCATGCTTATTATTTCAAAATTGAAATCAACAGCCTCCTTCTCGTCCCAGTTAGATTCGAAGCCATGGCCGTGATTATAAAAAAGAGAAACGGAAGCTCGAATTCAAATCCAAACATTCAAAAATCAAAAACCAAATTTCACGAATCAAATTGGCCGATTCTTTCCTTGCACCTTCGAATCGAGCGTGACGTAGTTGAGTTCGGGGGGCACGACGACCTTTTGGTGTCATTCGCAAGGATAGGCTTGAGTCAGTTAGCAGGTGGTGGCGATTTCATGTCCCCTGAGTAGTTGAGGGTAGTGGTGGCTAGGGCTTTGGCGAGTGGAAGGAGATGTGCGTCAACGATGAGGCGGTTGCTGTTGTGGCGGGAGGGGTTCAACGACGTCAGAGGTAGTGAATGGAGCGGAAACAAGGTCATTCTCGTGTTGCAATGTAGGTGGCGATGTCTTCGCGAGCAGCTAAGGGCTTCGCTGTAGGGTGGGTGGCATAGGAATCTTGTGAGGTAGTTTTATATATTTATTAATTTATAGATTATGCTTATAGATGGAAAATATAAATCAGAAAAAAGAAAAAAAAAAAGAAAAAGATAATTATTTAATATTTATACATGTATGAATTAGAAAAAATAAAAATAAATATGAATTTTTAAAGTATTGGTAGTTCATTTTTGAAATCAATAGTTTATTTTGATAAAAATATATTTGTGGTTTTGATTTGAAGAAAAATATATATATAACAGAAATTTTTAAAGGTTGAAGTAATATAAAATTAGATTTTTAGATCTATAATTTTTTTTATAAGCATATATATATATATATATATATAGGTAGTTCAAAAGGAAATAAATATACTTATATCCATTTTAATTTACTAGTTTAGATTAAAATAATTTATTAAGGTAACTTATGTGGTTAATAAACATATTTAAATTATTTAGTTAATAAAAGATTTTTTAAAGGGAAAATTGATTTAAACTAAATTATTAGTTGATTAAATTATTAAAAAGGAAATCAATTGTTTGATTAGTTCAATATTAATAAAATCATATAATTGTTATACAAGGTCAAAAATCGTGAAAACAAGTTGGAATGGAAATGGATTGCAAAACAAAGGCAAAGATGAGATCTTCTCACTAAATTGGATTACCTAGTTTAATTTAAATAGTTAGAATTAAATTATTGGATTGGTTACTTGAATTGATAATGTTATCAGTTGGATGTTATGTTCTATACAGTAGTATGTGTATATATATATATATATATATATATATATATATATATATTGGAATGATTGATATTCCCGCATTATATAGTAGATGAGACCCAATGCGCCCCGCATAATAGCGGATGACCCTATATACCGCGATATTACACCTTGAAGTGGAATTGGTATTTATATTGTGCTAACATCTTGAATGTAGGGAAACAGGATGGAAGGATTCAGTTGGATTTCTCAAATGTTGATTTTATTTCATTTTCTGTGATATAATTTATTAATGATCTGTGATTGATTATATTGGTAATTGAAATTAATGAAGGTTATGGTTTGGTTGAATATATTTTGGTATTTTATGATACCAGAAATATAAAAAATTGGATTTTTGAAAGGAAATTAAAGTGGAGAATTTTAAGTAAAATAATTTTAGAGAATTGGAAAAACCAAACGAAGGAATTTGGAAAGGATAAAGGTTGATTTTTGAAATCCTATTGAATAAATTCCAAGTATGGGGAAAAAGATTTTTTTTTTATAAATGGAAACAAATGGATTTTGAGAACTTAAGTAGTATTGTTTAAAAGTTGAAGAATTTATTTAAAATTCGGATTTTAAATGGTTTGGGTGAAATAAAGGGAGAATTTAAAAAAAATTAAGTATGAAATTAATATTTCAAAATTTAAATAAGATTCCAAATCATAAATATAGAAGTCAATATCGAATTAATGGATTTTAAAATAAATTTGGGTAAGCAAAGGAATTTATTTTAAAAATGGAGTTAGTTTTGGAAATCGATTTGAAAATTGATTAAATGTTTGAAACTATGTTTGAAAAGGAGGATGAGACTATGGAATTTGTAAACTGGGTTTATAAAGTGAAATAACGTATCAGTGGATATTTCGAAGTATAAATTCACGGTGGGAATTTATAAAGGAATAGGTAGTTTTTTTAAAATAAATAGTGGTTTATTTTTAAAGGTGCGAAAGAAAAGTGTATTTCCCTGAAAGGCCAAAGACGTTTTCAAAGCAGATTTTTAAGTTTAAGTTGGAAATTTTAAAGTTGTTTTAAAAGAATGTTTTTGAGAAATTATTTATTTAAGTAGTTTAGAATTTTAAGTTAAATATTTATTATATTAGTTATAGTAGTAATTATTTTAAAAGGCTAATTGGTATTTTGATTTAAAAAGATAATTATTAATATTTATATGTTACAAAGTAGTTTTATTTTAAAGATAGTTTTGCTAAAACTTTTATTTGAAAGACTTGTATAGAATTTCATTACTTTTATTTTAAGATTGTGTTGTCTTAAGTATTACATGAGAAATTACTATAAAATTACATAACTAGTATTTTAAATATAAAGTGTTTAAAATAGTTTTATTTAAAGTATTTTTAAAGTATATTTTTGGATTAATTAATTTAAATTATTTTAAAATCTAAAATATTTGAACTTGATGATTTCTAGTGGAAATAAACGATCAGGTGGAAACTTATTCTACGAGAGAAAGGGGTGATTTGAAAACTATTGTAACGATCCTGACTCGACCTTCGAAAATCGGCACCGAATATGTCACCTATATTCAAATGCCGCAGATCCAAACGTCGAATCTGGTTCGCCGGAGCTTATAACACCATTAATTAAACAACACAGCGAAAGAAAAAGAACAATACATTGAAATACAATATTTGATACAAGTGATGATACTATAGATATCGATATACATCAGAGATATGATACAATACAATAGCAGCGGAAAGGAAAAATAGATAACACCAGAAGCGGAACAAATAACTCTAAGGTAGTCTTCAAGAGAGAACTCCATCATAAGCAAGAACCAACATCACGATACACTAAGACAAGCAAATCTCATCTACATCCAACCATTGAACTAGCTCCACATAATCCACTGAACCTAACTATCTGAAAAACCCAACTCTAGACTGCTCGTGTGGAAAATAGTGAGCACCCAGAGTTTAGGAAAGGAACAATAAACTCCAGATCAGTCATGGGACTGGTGTGAGTAACGAAAACAGTTTATCTTTAAAAAAACAACAAGAGAGTTTTTAAAGTTAATTCGCAATGCTTTTAGAAATGGAACTACCTTAAGACCTCCCGCCACACACACAATGCAAACGCAGAATTGGAGGAGATTTCTTCTTATGATAGCCAAATATGCTTGATACGCGAATTTCATTGATATTATTACTATAAGTGCAAAGTGCCGAAAACATTTCGAACGTATAATATAAATCATAGTCAACATAGACATTTTGAACTATGCCTACTATAGCTACCATCCAAACAGTAGGGCGCCACCATAAGTAGATGGCAGGTAATACAACTAAAATCGTACAAGGCACGTATTGTTTTGTTTGGATTTCCAACAAATGGTTGGGCAAAGTAACTTCTCATACCGAAATGGAACGCCTCTAGAAGGACGTCCTCGAGCAACATCTTTCAGTTCTCAGCTAACACAAGGCCGGCTACCCCCTTCCGGGGAGTAAGGAACCTGAGATACACCACCCCCGGTCCTTTTGGACCTTCATCCAAGGCCTCGGTACCAACATCACACAGTAATAAATATAGTGTGTCCACATGAGTAAGTATCTGGGCCCCATACCATGATACTACCCCTTTCCAGAAGGAATGGTCATACCCTAGGGAAGCTACCCCTGAAACCTTGCTGCCACGATTCCTGTTTCGACCATTACCGGGTTGTGAGGCTCGACGAAGTCTCGTCCACAAAGCTACGTTTTCTACAAAAGCCACGCTTTGATTAACAAATGATCAGCAGCACTCATCATGCCACATTACCAAGTTCGGAGTATATCGCTGATAACCATCAACTACATAACCTCTAAGCTCGTACGTCTCAGAGAAGGGTGTTAATCCAAGAGAATAAACTCTCTGCACCAACAGATATGTATTTGAAAGAAATCTGCTTTATATCTCAAAATGTAATGTCAGACATACAATCCATACAAGTCTGTTCTGGATTCGAACAGAACCGAAGGCACTTCCAAAGAAGCCCTTGCAATCCGGGTATTCACAATCCCGATCGGACTTCCCATCACTTAGGGAATCTCTATACCAAAGCCATGATGAAGAGAAAATCGACAGGTCATCCTATCATTCTCGCAAATACCCGGTCTTCACCACCGGTCTTCAATGCTATCCATATACGTCGTATCACTACTCGGAATGGGTTATATGACACATACGTCCTTCCCTGGCTAAACCGAATAACGAGCGCAATAATAAAAATCATACGGATACTGGGGTCTCAGTTAAATCACAGCTTAAAGCCAAAAACCCTTCATTTAAATGGTTAAACAAATTACCATTTCCAATCTTTTAAACAAAATGATTCATTTCAAAAAGTTCACCCCATTCACAAAGATCCATTCATGGATTTCAAAACAATTTCCATTTCAATTAACTCATTAAATCTTTAAATCAAGATTTAACTTATAGCTTTCAAAATTCGTTTTTCAAAGATTCATTTATAGCCTTTCAAAACAATGCCATTTTAAGTTGGATTAACTCATTCGGTCTTTGAATCAAAGACTCATTTCATAGCTTTCAAAACATTTCAATTCTATTTCAAACTTGAAATCTTTCAATATAATTGGGAAATCCTTTCTTTAAATTAAAGCTATTATTATTTGTAAACAAGTAGTTTTCGTTTTGGGAGAATCCGATCTTATTTATACAAGTTAAAATCTTTGGGTTAATTCAAATTCTCAAAACAATATGTTTTAAAATGGTTTAAAATCCATATAAACACATTTATAACTTGTATACATTTTTAAAGCATAACTTCCAAACACGGATTTCTATTCCAAATCCTGAATTCAAATTTAATTTAAATTATTTAAATTCCAAAATTTTATCAAGTTATTCAAGATAACTTTTATCTTTAAAAACCCCTTTCAAAAGCTTTTCATATTTAACTCAATTTCATTTTCAAACCATTTGAATTTCAAATTTCAAATTTCAAATTATTTCAAAAATCTATGACTTAACCGATTTTCCCGTAAAATCCATATTTGTGTGTGTAAGGTGTAGTCCAGGGATTTCACACAATAGTGCTACATCATCAATCATTACAGATACATCAATATCGATAAGCGGTATAATTCATAACGCTTATCTTCATTCACAGTTTTATGGATGAAATAAATTTATCAATCGCAACGATTCATCAATATAATTCGATGTGGTTTTCGGATAACCAACTGGAATCCGACTCCCTGTCACATCGAAATTTAAATGCCGTTTTAAGGCCAAGGGTTTTGATATTCACACAGCAGTACATTCATCACAGATATAACAGCTCAGCACAAAGTATTTTATATAGCATCACATCACATATCAGATATATCAATCCAATACACAACATTCAATAGAATACAGTCATCCATAAATATGCTCAATTAATTATCCGATTTATTTAAATCAGCTGGGTCATCAATCATCATTAATCGATTCCAAATCATTTGATTAAAGGTCCTTTAATCATTTATTAATCAAATTAAATCAACTTTAATTTTTTTTAATAAATAACCTTTAATTATTCAATTATCTTATAATTAATTTCCCTTAATTAATTCATTAACAATTTAATTAACTCTTAATTAATTACTATTTAATTAATTATTCTTAATTAATTTCAATAAGTGATTATCCTTAATTACTTATTTTTAATAAATCACAATTTAATTACATCGAGTAATTATACATAAATCCCGTGATTAGTTATCTTTAATTGATTAATCATTCATTAGGTAATTAAGCTTTATCACTTTATTTTATTTTTGTAAGCTCCTTAGGATAAAATTTCCAAATCAAAAAAAATTTGAATTTCAAAACATTTAGATTAACAGGTTAAACTTGGGAAAACTTTATTTTTATAATATTGTGGTTTTAAAAACGAACCTGAGTGCTTTCCATGATTTACTCGAGTAAATACCTGAGTTACTCACCAAGTTTCCCGAGATTGTCCTATTTAAATCTTTAAATACTTTAACAATTTAAAGCTATTAAACATTTCATTTTTTATAAAACTTATTTTATTTAAAAATCAGGAATTCAGATTTCGATTTAAGTCTAGGTTTCAAAATTTGATTTAAACTTTGTTTAAATTTCTTACTTTACAATTTCGAATTCCATTTTTAATTTAAAATTCTTCTAACTTAACTTAATTGCTTAAACCTTTAAGTTATTTAAAACAATTTGAATTTGAAAAATCTATTTCCAAACAAAATTTCAAAACTGAACTTCAATTTATATTTTAAATTTGATTTAAACTTAGTTAAAACTTTGTTTTATAAATTTGAAATTTAATTTTTTTAAAATTTTACAAAAACAGGACAGGTTTTGTTTTAAAAACTGTACAAGTTTTCTACCAGAGTCGGACCACTTCCTGCTTCGAGTTCAGATCTGAGCTTTCTCCCATTTTCCCTGAGTATTCCCCCTGCTTCTTTTCTTCGTCATTTTTTTAGAGAAAAAACTTGAGTACAAAAACTATTACACTTGCATATCACTCCACGCTCTCGAGCTCAAACCCGAGGCACGAACCCACCTACATGAGATTCCCTTCAAGTTTTCCCATGAAACCCAAGTTCTGACATGTGATCAGATGTCTTGCACATGCACACGGCGGCGTTGGAGCTCTGGCGAACCTCGCCTCACCCAACAAGTTGCGATTGATCAAAATACTCAAAATCCAAGATCAATTCGATGCGTAAACTTCCATAGCGAAACTTGACCCATCGTTCGAAATACTGGACTCGACTCTCCTCAGATAAATCACCTCACCCCCTCCATGTCATCCACGTGAGGCGCCGCCACTTCGACCACACCTCGCCAACCCCCTTCACTACTCATTCCCAGGGATTCACGTAGCTCGATCAGACAGAGGTGAAGTAACAACCTCGTTTCTAGACCCCAAAAAACACACGACTTAAACCCTAAACCTCACTCGTTCCTTCAATCCTTTCAACAGAAAAATTATTTAACAATTTTCCCATTATAATCGATTTCCAAACTTACTTCATGCAAAGTTTCAGCGATCGAAATTCCTTTGATCTCTGGGATTCGACTAAAATCCAATTTTTTTTCAACTAACAACTACTTCCTAACCCCAATATTAAAAATCATCAATATAGTTTTAAAAATCCTATTTTCGAATAAGTATTCATGTGATATATTTGAAATGACAATTCAGCATGTTCGAAATTTTCATCTTGATAAGTTTTCCTGTAAAATTTTGAAATTTCATACTGTATATTATTGTTTTTCTTCTTGAACTATTTTTATAATATAATTCTTGCTCAAATACACATCTTTTGTTTTGAAACCCGAGCTTGATAGTGATCAACACATGTGGGATCGAATTTTGTTCTATTTGTTTCATACCGAACTCCAAGAACAGGAGAGGAAACCTGTTTACAGAGCTTCAAAATGTTTAACCGAATGGTTAAATCATCGCAACAATTCAAACTAACTTGGTCAGTGATAAATTATCTTTGAGTACGAAGGATAACTTATTTACTCACCTTTATCTTGCAGAATGAACAGAGTTGAAAGAGGATTTGAAACTTGCAAGCTGAAGCTTTCATTTTTTTTCTCTGGTTGGTAGTTGATGTTTAAACTGATTTATTGTTTAAAGTTTTGAGATGATATTACCTCAGTTTCTTTTTTTTCGTAGCTTTGAGGATGGACGAAAGGAGATAGTAGGTTGATGCATATAAGAAAAGATGTTCATTGGGTGATGTATTTGTACAATAGTGTGAATATTTTTATCTTGTACAATCCATCAGAGATTTTTTTTTCCTTTCAATGGTGGCCGAAGTGATTTTCATTAAATGCCTATGCTTATTTAACTCGCCTGATAATCTTGCTTGGTGGCTAATGAATATATATTGTGTACTAAAGATGATCTTGCATTGATTACTTTGTCTTACTTCCCTTTTTTTTGTTTACATCCCATGCTTATGTACTTCTTTGTTTTGGCTGATATGATATGGTATTGAATGCATAAGCTTGTACATAGATATTTTTTTGTTTTATAATTTTGTATCTGACTGTTTTCCTTTGTAAGCTCATTCATATATGTTTTTACTTGTTTCATTTTGAGTATATATTTCCTTTGCTTTGGCCTTATTACTTTAGAATACGAATGAAGTTCTATTTCTAATATGTTGTTATAATTTTTAGCTAAGGTATTCACTTTATATTTTACAAAGTTTATTAATATGTTGTTAGAATTTGTCTAATTTATTTCTAGCTTAAATATTTATTTATTTATTTACTTTAATACTTATTGTTTTATTTTACATTTTGCATTCATTTATTTTAATATCATACTTTAATGTTTTTAGATTTTTATTTTTATTACTATTCATATACCTTTGTAATATTTAATATAAGTGATATTTTTTTCTTCTCATAAATCAAAAGCTTTCAAATAAATTTTTATATTACATTTTTCTTATTATTATCATTTTAAACTCAATTAAAATCGAGGATCGTTACAACTGTTTCAAAGAGTTGAAGGGTAGAAAAATAGTTTGCAAAAATATTTTGAAATAAATTATTTGGGAAATTATTTAAATCCGATGGTTTTTTATTGATGTTATTTGATCGTTTAATAACCGACTATTAATATTGGCTAATGCGTTGATCGTTTCAATGAGACTGGGATCGAGATTAATTTTTCGAAAACCACTTCAATTCGGTTTGAACGTTTTTGTAAGGAAGATAAAAGCTTGGAGTCAAAGATGGAGCAGTGAAGTGTAAGGGCTAACCGCTACTAATCCTAACGGTGATTCCAAAATGGATGTAGTAGAGGTAGTGCCTTCGTTCCGTTCGGACCCAGAACGGACTTGTATGGATGTATGTCTGATGTTACACTTTGAGATATAAAGCTGGTTTCTATCAAATACATTTTTGTTTGGTGGCGGAGAATTTATTCTCTTAGCTTAACACCCTTCTCTGAGACGTACGAGCTCAGGGGTTATATAGTTGATAGTTATTAATGATATATTCCCAATTTGGTGACGTAGCATGCTAAGTGTTGAGCATTGGTTGATCGAAGCATGGCTTTTGTATAAAGCATAGCTTTGTGGGACGAGACTTCATCGAACCTCACACCTCGGGAAATGGTTGAAACAGGAAGGATGCAGCAAGGTTATGGGGTTCGCGACCCTAAGAGTATGGGCTCCATACCATAATACCACTTTAATCCAGAAGGAAATGCCCATTTATGGTATCAAGCATGTTTGACTACTATAAGGAGAAACCTCTACCATTTGTGCGATTGCATTTGAGTGTGTACCGGGAGACCTTATATTAGTTTTATTTTCCAAAAGCATGAAAGGATTTTTGGCATAAATAACAGTTTTATGTTCTCACACTAGTCCCATGACTGACTCAGAGTTTATTGTTCCCTTTTTCTAAACTCTACGTGCCCCTAATTTTCCACACGGGCAGCCTAGAGTCAGGTTCTCAGTACGTTCTGGAGCTAAGTCAAGAAGTAGATATGGATTTGGAAGTCTTTGGTTTGGAAGCTTTTGGTTTTGAGCTTTTTGATTTGGACTTTGGAGCTTTGGAAATGAAGATGCAGTATGTTGGACTCTCTTGAAAGACCATGTTGATGTTATTTTTCCGCTGTTATGTTGTATTCTGCTGTCGTGTAATATATATATATATATATATATATATATATATAACGCAGATGATGTAATGTATAAACAGATATAGTTCTTTTGTTTAAAGATTAGTCATTTATCTATTATATATTGTTCTGCCGTGTTTGTGAGATTCTGATGTTGTTTTCTATTTCTTCTTCTACCTCCTTCTTCTTTAACCCTAATGGTCCGTTTTTTTGGCATTTGATTATTCGTCATCTAATACAATGGACGTATTCATGTCGATTTTCGAGGGTTGAAAAATCGGGTCGTTACGCTCAATATATATATATATATTATGTATGTGAATATATATATATATATATATTTAATAAATTTAAAAATGAATTATTTCATACATTTACTGTATTATTATTGTTTTTTTCAAAATCTATACATATTGGTTAAATAAAGCAAAAAGATGAAACTGCTACCTCAGTCGAACAACGAACACGACCCACAACGCCAGAAAGACTCTCTGCCGCATAGAACAGATCCTAGCCAATCACGACAACTCGAGTGGGGCCTAATTTGTGATAACCCAGAATTTTGGGCAATATCAATTTAATAATCTGTATTAAAATTTAAATTGATTTGATAATCTTTGTAATAAAATTGAATTTAACTTAATAATTTAATTAAATAAATATTTAATTGGTAGATTTTATCTTTTTAAAGCTAATAAATTGTTTTCTATTTATAATGTATGTGTGTGTGTACATATATATATATATATATATATATATTTGTATATATTGTAAATAGATGAGCTTTGTTTTAAATTTAATTAAAAAAGCATATTTTCTAATTCTAATATTTTTGATAATTTGGAAATTGATTTATTTAATATTAAGATTTTTAAAGCTACTTAATAAATAACTATATGATTTTAAAATACTTAAGGTAAGTGTTAATTGTTTAAATTTATTTTAGCTTAAGTTTAAATTTAAATTAATTAACAAAATGGTTTGATCTATTTTCTTTTTAAATATAGCTTGATAAAATAAGTAATTTATTAATACTAAAATAATTTCTTTTATAAATTATTTCAAATTGGTAAATGAGTTATTTTTAAACAATAATACTAATGTATTGTTTTTACATATAGATTTTTAATAAAAATAGAATTGTTATTTCAATATGAATTTTTATGTATATATAACTTGATTTTTAAATTGGACTTTTGAATTTGTTTTGAATTTGAATTTAAAGTTTTGAAATTCAAAGTAAAGATTCCAAATTGTTTTGGATTTTAAAATATTTGTATAAACAATTATTTATGAATATAATTATTTTATTTCTTTTAAAAATTATCTATATATATATAAATATATACTTATTAACTAATTAATTAAGCATAACCTTTATTAACATTTAAAATATAACTAATTAACTTAAAGATGACATGTGTTATTTTCCTAAGCTTCCTATAACATGTGTAATTTAAATAATTAATGTGTGTGACAAGTGTCATTTAATTCATTTTTTTCGTTTATTTTTATTTTGAAAACATTTCAGCTTATTTAAACATTTTCCTTCTTCCCTTTCATTCTTCTTTCTATTTTTCTAAATCTAAAGCTGAAATAAAATCAATAACCATCTTAAATCTGTAATCAAACATCTCAGAGCAAAATCCCTGCAAAATGAAAACAAACACACATGTAAATCACTTTCCAAAATCTGTAATCAAAATAAAAAACCTGCGACTATTTCAAAGCAAACCTGTACATTTTCAAATCTGTTCTAAAGCCTGTAATCATTTTCTAAAGTTTCAAATGAAATCTGGAAATTGTCTACTGCATGCAACTGCATTTTCAAATCAAAGCAACCTTTCAGCAAAACAAGTTTTAAAGAGTTCAAGTTTTCCAAGCTTTTCAAATCTGGAAGCATGCAGATAATAAATCAACAGCAAAAGCATTTCAGCACTCAAGTTTTTAAAGATCAAAAGCATTAAAATCTTTTCAAATCTGGAAGCTTTGTTCTTCTTTAATTCTACTGAGTAACATCACTACTTTAAAAAGTTCAAGTATATGTTTTGTTGCATGTTCATCTCTAAAAAATAGTATGTTTGTGGTAATATTTTAAGTGAATCTATGTGAGTATATATTTGGATATGTTGGTGTGTGCATGTTGTGTATTTGGATGTTTTTCTCTGATTCCCGCTTCCAAGTTCTAGATCTAATCATAAATCAATTGCTCTTGATCAAATCTTTGTTAGTACTTAAGTTTTAAACAAATTGTGTTTGCTATATCATAGATTTAAGTTTAAAATTTTGTTTAAGTTAAAACAAATTTGTATTGTCACTGGAAATAATAAATCAACACAGCAACTTAAAATAAGTCAAATTTCAATTTAAATGTTTCATGGATTCAGGTATATGAACTAAATACTTAAACTAAAACTTGTTTTTAGAAACTAAAATCACAATTTTTAGTAGTAAGATGAGTGTGCAGTTCTGGAATGAACTGAAAATGGGAATTGGGGATTTTCTGGTAATCTCGAGGATCTGGGAGGTTGCAGTTTCCAGTGGTGATGGCGGAGTGATCGAAGATGATGGGAAAAATGTCCGATGGTGATGCATTTCACTATGGCGGCAGCAGTGATGGATTCTTGTCTGTAACCCTAGTTTTAACTCGGATGGGTTTATGGATCGGCACGTCTTCCCAAGTGAATCGAGTGCAAAAGGATTTTGGGTAATGGAAGCTTGGTCATTGATAAAGACTTGACCAGACTTCCAGAGGTAACGGTCGTCGGAAGGTCGTGGACGAGGCAATTTCCAAGTTTGAAGGTGGTTCCAGTTTTGGTTTCCAGGTTTGGCTTGAGATCTCAAATTCGATTTCGAGATTGGGAGAACGGTCTGATGATCGTATTAGGGTGTATGAGTGTTTGTCGATGTAGGAAGACCACCGGAGGTGGCCGGAGTCGATCAACGTCACCATGCATGTGCACGGTGCACTGTATTTTCTGATGAAGTTGAATTTGGTTTGAGGGGTTAGTATACTCGAGTTTTACTCGAAGTATTTGGATGATTTTCTCGAAGCACCTTGGGTTTTGGCTCGAAGTCAATTAATAGTGGCTCGGGTTAATTTTGTGGGTTACAGGTTTAAACCTGTTCTGTTTTAAAAATTTAAAACTGAAGTTTAAAATGTAAAGCAGAGATTTAAACTAAGTTTAAATATGGATTCAAGTTTAGTTTGAATCTCAGTTTTGAAATAATTTAAGTTCTTAAAATTCAAATTATTTTTAAAAACCTTAAAATGTTTAAATAATTTGAATTTAAAAATGATGTTTAAAATGTAAGTAGGGTTTAAATCTAAGTTTAATCTGGATTCAAATCCAAATCTGTATTCCAGTTTTGAAATAAAAGAAAGTTTTTAAATTTAAATTGTTTTAAACAACTTTGAATGTTTAAAGTATATTTTGAATATGGTTTGAATTTAAAAATGAATTTGGTTTTTGAATTCTTTTAAACTTCTTTATAAAAAAAATTATTTCCTTAACATAAGATTTTAAAAGGTTTTTAAATTGTGTTTAAAAACTTTGTTTAAGTTAAATTTGTATTCATTTTAAATCTTAAATTTAAAATGAAATTTGCAAGTAAATTTGAAAGCAAATTGTTTTAAAATGCTTTGTTAATGATAATTTAATCATTAATAAGAATAAAGTTTTATCTTAAAGATAACTAGGATTTAATAATTTGGATTCATTAAATTGTTAAGATAATTAAAATGGATAATTTATTTATTTAATTAATTAATGATTTGGATAAATTAAATAAGTAGTTAAAGGTTTAAATTAATTAATTAAGGTTAAGTTAATTAATTATTTAGTATGATTAATTTGTAATTAAGGATCATTAATTAAATAAGATTAGATTTTAATTAATGATTAGGAATTAGTTTATCAAGTAATTAAAGATTAGTTAAGTTACAGTTAAAACTTAATTAATTAAATAATTAAAGGTTAATTAATTAGTAATTAAGATTTATTAATTTGTAATTAATAATGTTAAATCTAAGTTAATTACTTTAGAAAAGTAACTAAAGAGTTGTTAATAGTTAATGAAGGTCATTAACTTGAGATTATTTAATAATTAATTAATGTGATTAATTTTAATAATTAATTAGATTAATTAATAAAGGACAATCATTTATGAGATTGTTTCAAATATAATTACTTAATGAAAGTAATTAAACTAATTAATTACTCATGGTAATTAATTAAATAAATTTGATTAGTTTAAGTTAATTAATTAAGTTTAGTTAATTTAGAATAACCACTTGAGGATTTGATAAGTATAATTACTTAGGAGAGTAATTAATGGATAAAAACTGGATGTAATTAATTAAAGTATGGAAGAGATTTGGGGTTAATTGCTTTGTGTAATTAATATGAAAGATAATTAGTTAGTGATAGTAATTAATAATCAATTACTTAGTGTGATTAATTAAAGAATTGATTAATAAAGTCTTTTGAAGATAATTAAGTGATGTAATTAACTAAGGGTAATTAATTACATATAAGATTAATCAAGGGTGATTAATATCTACAATTAATTAAATTAATTATTAAATATTATTAATTACAGAATAATTTATTTATTTAATGAAGCAATTAAGGGTAGTTAATTACTGCATGAGATTAATCAAGAGTGACTAATAAATGTAGTTTAATTAAAGATTAATTACTTAATGTAATTAATTTAATTAATAAAAAAGTAATTAGGGATCATTAATTGATATAATTAATGATGTAATTAAGGGTTGATTAATTAAGATTAATTAATCAAAAAAATGAAGTAATTAATTAATGTAATTAATTAAGGATTAATGTAATTAATTATAGTTAATTAATGAATGAAATAATTAAAGGTTAATTACTGTAAATGGTTAAGGAAAATTAATTTGTGAAATTAATTAAAGGATAATTACTTAAATGTAATCAAAGGATAATTAATCAAGGATGATTAATTAAGGTGGATAATTAGAGGATAATTAATTAATTGATTGGTAATTAATTAATGGTTATGTAAGCAAGATTTATAATGATGAAGTAATTAATTTAATTTAATTTAAATTAATTAGAGATGAAATAATATGTTTAATTTATTTTGAATTAATTATAGTGCGATTAATTAATCCTTGCTTATGGATGGATGATATTGATTGCCTTGAATGATTTGAGATCTCAGATATGAGATAAGTAATGATGTGTGATATGGATGCTTTGGTTGAAGTATGATGATAATGTGAATTATCTATTTGTGATGATAATATGGATTATCTGTTTATGATGATAATGTTGATTATCTATTGTGATATTGTGAATTATCTATCTGTTTTATATAGATAATTGAATTGTATTGTTGTAAAACTTTAAAACAACTTGGACCTAAAAGATGGCAATTTGGATTTTGATGAGACCGGGATTGGGTTTCCAGATTTAGATATCTAAAAACCTCATCAATCCAAATTAACAATAGGTCGTGAATCTCAAGTGAAGATGAAGATTCAGAGTGCAAGGGTAATCGTCGTTAACTTTGAGGGTGTTCCAAAGTGAGTGTAACGAGATAATGCCTTCGGTTTGTTCGAACCCGGAACAAACTTGTATGGATTGAATGCCTTCAGAACATCGTCAGGTGGACGATGAGCATTCTAAGAGATGTGTTCTCTAAAGGTAATCGTAGCATCAAGCCTCATCAACCGAGAATGGCTAAAACATGGGAGGTGCAGCAAGGTTAGATGGGTAGCACCCAAGTAGGACAAGATTTTCCCCTGTCTAGAAGTGCCTTTTTATTCGACTGTGTGGGCAGTTGGAACGCGCTCCAACTACGGGGTTGTCTTGTTCGGGACTGTCCAGTAAGGGATGGTTTCGGCCTTGTGATGCAGAGGATTTT
The DNA here is from genome assembly GCA_030765085.1 of Allium cepa. NCBI lineage: Eukaryota > Viridiplantae > Streptophyta > Magnoliopsida > Asparagales > Amaryllidaceae > Allium > Allium cepa. The sequence continues at coordinate 903,834,094 of CM060938.1, read as the reverse complement.
GGGTGGATCCTCAGTACGTTGATCTAGGCCATGCACTGTGACGGGCGATACCCCAGTAGCCCTGCCATTGATGGAAACCCATTCTTCCTACGTGCCTTTACGGTTTTGATTGTATTACCCACTTTGTGGCTAGTATGCTGGAATTTAATCATGTAAAAATTTCAGCTATTTCTTATTTATTTGAAAACCTTAGACCCTATTATAATATCACTGGATTTCCTATCAAATGTTTTGGTTAGCATAAGGTAAAATCTTACCCATGTTTATGTGTGGAAGGTATTATGTGATAACTTTTCTTCCAAAGGTTTTTCAAAGTTAAGCAACCTTAACCTGTTGCTCACACCAGACCCATGTCTGACCCGGAGTTTATCTTCTGTTTTCTTAAACTCTTGGGTACTCAAATTTTTATGAGTAGCCAAGGAATTTAGGTTAGCTTTGATGAATTCTAAAGGAGCAATGGAGCAGGAGGCTTTAGCATTTGTAGATATATATATATATATATATATATATATAGTGTTCCTCTGTGTGTTCTCAGAGTCATTCGTTTGACCTGTATCCTGTGTTGTAATAACTAGACAGGTGTTTATAACTGTCTAGTATATGATGTATAATTTGTGTAACTCTGATATATGATGTGTACAATGTAATATTTATATGATTAATATAATTTATTCGTTCCGCTGTTGATATTCTAATGTTGTTTGTTTCTTTCTTCTCTATCTTTTCTCTTTTCTATCCCTTTCTCTCTTATTAATGATGCGTCATACTGTGGAGAGAATGGCGGGTCGTTACATTTGGTATCAGAGCACTAGGTTGAGTGAATACCTAGGCTTTGGAGTGAATTCTTTCTTGAGAGAGTGTACTTGTATTTTTAATATATATATACACACACACACACACACACACACATACCTATTTGTTGGATTACCTGTTCAGGTTATCCAATATGAGTTCTAAAGGTAGATAGGGTAGTAGTGTGTGTAGCACAACTACTACCAATGGAAGTAGTCCGAGTGTTGAGATTGGATGTGTATATGTCAAGACTGTAGACCCAATACCATCTCGAGTGAGCTTTGCAGTGGTGTAAAGATTTCACAAATCTCTGAACGAACTGTTAAGGTTCGGAGTCCATCTTTGAAGTTGGATGAGTGGAGTTTGGATCTGTCGGTAGAGCAGAAGCAATTGATGGTATCTTGATACCTCAGGAAGTGGTAGCTGTGTGATGATACGCAGTGACTATGGATGTTTCTGAAGATGTTTCTTTGGAACAAGTTTAAGGAAGTGTGTCTGCTTTAGTGAGGTGGCTGTGTTCAGCAAGTTGTTTCTGCTTGGTTTGAGGCCTGAGTTTCTTGAGGAGCTTCTGGATAGGAAGGTCTTTTGGCTTAGCAGCTTTTTGGAAAAAGAGTTCAGAAGCAGCAAATTGGATCCATTTCTTCGATGGATTGGTTTGTTAGCGTAAGCTGTTCTGGTTGGCAAAGAGAGAACAGTTTTCTTTGGATATTAGGCTGGGTTGATTGCAAAAGTGACCTGCGATAGCTGAGAGTTCCCTTTGGTTATCTTTTGCTTGGCATTGAGGCATCTCCTGGGATTGGAGGTTGTCAGAGGTTTGCCTTAGCATCTGGAGATTGTGTTTCCTTATCAACTAGGGTTCCAGGAGTGAAACCGGTGGTTCGGCTTAGTAGAAGGATGGTTCCTAGAGATAAAGTTTGGTGAAGCAGCTCATGTTTTGGGGGAATTTCTAAGTTTTCTCTTTATGGATCTATTGAACCATATCTCTGGAATGTGTAGCCCAGTTTGTGCTTGTGTTCATAATCAGCATTCTTATCTACTCCAGATCAGAGTTGTGCGGCGGAAGCAGTTTGGGAGTGCACCTATTTTATCTTTTCCGGACAGGCGAAGTAAGTTCAGTCTTCTGGAGTTTGAGGAGTAAAGTTTATTCTTGGTTTTTGATTGATCCTGGGAGGATCATTGTGTTGGGTTGTTTTTGGTCTAGTTTGTTTCTAGAAGCATTAGCATAGAGTGAGCTGATCAGGAAGGATGTAGGCAGCCAAGATCATCCAAAGAGTTCTGAGGATAAGAGACAAAGGAATTTGGATTCCAGAGTCGGAGATTTGATTTTGGATAAGTGTTTGATCAACAGGATCGTATTGCCAGTTTGGATAACTGGGATTCAGTATGTTTCACGTATCTCTGAGGAAGTATGTGTATGGTCTATCTCTGGTTTTGGAACCAGTAGTTTAGGAAGTTTTGGTTGTTGAGTCAGACTTGTCTGTGGTCTAATATCCGGTTTAGTGTTGTAGATCTAGATGAATAGGAGCTCTATAGCTTAGTAGTTTAGATTGTTTGGATTCTACAGAGTGAGTATTCCAATAATTATACCTAGGAAACTCTAGGAAATTCTATCCAAAATTTTTTTGGATAGTTAGATTTGTTTGATTCTGTGAATTGGTTGCTATGGTTGTTAGCATATGATTGATAATATATGCTTATGATTTAAAATTAAAATCTTTAATGAGATTATTAAATTACCTTTGCTTTTAAATTTTGGGGACGAAATTCTTTTAAGGTGGGAGGAATGTGATGACCCATAATTTTGGGCAATATCAAGTAATAATCTGTATTAAAATTTAAATTGATTTGATAATCTTTGTAATAAAATTGAATTTAATTTAATAATTTAATTAAATAAATATTTAATTGGTATATTTTATCTTTTAAGAGCTAATAAATTGTTTTCTGTTTATAATGTGAGTGTGTGTGTGTGTGTGTGTGTGTGTGTGTGTATATTGTAAATAGATGAGTTTTGTTTTAAATTTAATTAAAAGGGCATATTTTCTAATTCTAATAATTTTGATATTTGGAAATTGATTTATTTAATATTAAGCTTTTCAAAGCTACTTAATAAATAACTATATGATTTTAAAATACTTAAGGTAAGTGTTAATTGTTTAAATTTATTTTAGCTTAAGTTTAAATTTAAATTAATTAACAAAAAGGTTTGTTTTATTTTCTTTTTAAATATAGCTTGATAAAATAAGTAATTTGTTAATACTAAGATAATTTCTTTTATAAATTATTTCAAATTGGTAAATGAGTTATTTTAAACGATAAAAATAATGTATTTTTTTTACAAATAGATTTTTAATAAAAATAGAATTGTTATTTCAAATTGAATTTGCATATATATATAACTTGATTTTTAAATTGGACTTTTGAATTTGTTTTGAATTTGAATATAAAGTTTTGAAATTCAAAGTATAGATTCTAAATTGTTTTGGATTTTAAAATATTTGTATAAACTTTTATTGATGAATATAATTATTTTATTTCTTTTAAAAATATATATATATATACTAATTAACTAATTAATTAAGCATAACCTTTATTAACATTTAAAATATAACTAATTAACTTAAAGATGACATATGTTATTTTCCTAAGCTTCCTATAACATGTGTAATTTAAATAATTAATGTGTGTGACAAGTGTCATTTAATTTAGTTTTTTTCTTTTATTTTTATTTTTAAAACATTTCAGCTTATTTAAACATTTTCCTTCTTCCCTTCAATTCTTTTTTCTATTTTTCTAAATCTAAAGCTGAAATAAAATTAGTAACCATCTTCAATCTGTAATCAAACATCTCAGAGAAAAATCCCTATAACCATAGTCAAATTGAAATCAAACACACTTGTAAATCACTTTCCAAAATCCGTAATCAAAATCAAAACCTGTAACTATTTCAAAGCAAACCTGTACATTTTCAAATTTTTTCTAAAGCCTGTAATCATTTTCCAAAGTTTCAAATGAAAACTAGAAATTATCTACTGCATGCAACTGCATTTTCAAATCAAAGCAACATTTCAGTAAAGAAAGTTTTAAAGAGTTCAAGTTTTCAAAGCTTTTCAAATCTGGAAGCATGCAATTTATAAATCAAAAGCAAAAGCATTTCAGCACTCAAGTTTTTAAAGATCAAAAGCATCAAAAGCTTTTCAAATCTGGAAGCTCTGTTCTTTTTTAATTCTGGTAAGTAACATTACTACTTTAAAAAGTTTAAGTATATGTTTTGTCGCATGTTCATCTCTGAAAAATAGTATGTTTGTGGAAATATTTGAAGCAAATCTCTGTGAGTATATATTTGGATATGCCGGTGTGTGCGTGTTGTGTATTTGGATGTTTTTCTCTGATTCCAGTTTCCAGGTTCTAGAGCTAATCATAAATCAATTGCTCTTGGTCAAATCATTGTTAGTACTTAAGTCTTGAACAAATTGTGTTTGTTGTATCATAGATTTAAGTTTAAAATTTTGTTTAAGTTAAAACAAATTTGTATTGTCACTGGAAATAATAAATCAACACAACAACTTAAAATAAGTCAAATTTCAATTTAAACGTTTCACGGATTAAGGTATATGAATCAAATACTTAAACTACAACTTGATTTTAGAAACTAAAATCACAATTTTTAGTAATAAGATGAGTGTGTAGTTCTGGGATGAACTTAAAATGGGAATTGGCGATTTTCTAGTAATCTCGAGGATCTGGGAGGTTGTAGTTTCCAGTGGTGACGGAGAAGTGATCGAAGATGATGGGAAAAATGTCTAATGGTGATGCATTTCACTGTGGCGGCAGCGGTGATGGATTCTTGTCTGTAACCCTAGTTTTAACTCGGATGGGTTTATGGATCGGCATGTCTTTCCTAGTGAATCGAGTGCAATAGGATTTTGGGTAATGGAAGCTTGGTCGTTGAATGGCCGGAGTTTCAGAGGTAATGGTGGTCGGAGGGTCATGGATGAGCTAGTTTCTAGGTTTGAAGGTGGTTCCAGTTTTGGTTTTCAGGTTTGGGTTGAGATCTCGAATTCGGTTTCGAGATTGGGAGAACGATCTGATGATCGTATTAGGGTGTATGAGTGTTTTTCGACGTGGGAAGACCACCGGAGGTGGCCGAAATCGGTCAGCATCATCGTGCATGTGCACGGTGCACTGTATCTTCTGATGAAGTTGAGTTTGGTTTGAGGGGTTTGTATACTCGAGTTTTACTCGAAGTATTTGGATGATTTGCTCGAAGCACCTTGGATTTTGGCTTGAAGTCAATTGATAGTTGCTCGGGTTAAATTTGTGGATTACAGGTTTAAACCTGTTCTTTTTTAAAAATTTAAAACTAAAGTTTAAAATGTAAAGCAGAGATTTAAACTAAGTTTAAATCAAAGTTTAAATCTGGATTCAAGTTTAGTTTGCATCTAAGTTTTGAAATAATTTAAGTTTTTAAAATTTAAGTTGTTTTTAACAACCTTAAATTTTTTAAATAGTTTGAATTTAGAAATGAAGTTTAAAATGTAAGTATGGTTTAAATAGAATTTTAATCTGGATTCAAATCCAAATCTGTATTCCAGTTTTGAAATCAAAGAAAGTTTAAAATTTAAATTGTTTTAAACAACTTTGAATGTTTAAAGTATATTTTGAATATGGTTTGAATTTAAAAATGAATTTGGTTTTTAAATTCTTTTAAACTTCTTTATAAAAAAAGTATTTCCTTAACATGAGATTTTAAAATGTTTTTAAATTGTGTTTTAAAACTTTGTTTAAGTTAAATTTGTATTCATTTTAAACCTTAAATTTAAAATGAAATTTGAAAGTAAATTTGAAAGCAAATTATTTTAAAATGCTTTGTTAATGATAATTTAATCATTAATAAGAATAAAGTTTTATCTTAAAGATAACTAGGATTTAATGATTTTGATTCATTAAATTGTTAAGATAATTAAAATGGATAATTTAATTAATTAATTAATGATTTGGATAAATTAAATAAGTAATTAAAGGTTTAAATTAATTAATTATTTATAGAATAATTAATTTGTAATTAATGATATTTAATTAAATAAGATTAGATTTTAATTTATGATTAGGAATTAATTTATCAAGTAACCAAAGATTAATTAAGTCATAGTTAAAACTTAATTAATTAAATAATTAAAGGTTAATTAATTGGTAATTAAGATTTATTAATTTTTAATTAATAATGATTAATCTAAGTTAATTACTTAAGAAAAGTAATTAAAGAGTTGTTAATAGTTAATGAAGGTCATTAACTTGAGATTATTTAATAATTAATTATTGTGATTAATTTTAATAATTAATTAGATTAATTAATTAAGGATAATCATTTGTGAGATTGTTTTAAATATAATTACTTAATGAAAATAATTAAAGGAATTAATTAATCAAGGTAATTAATTAAATAAATTTGATTAGTTTAAGTTAATTAATTAAGTTCAATTAATTTAGAACAATCACTTGAAGATTCGATAAGTATAATTACTTAGGAAAGTAATAATGGATAATTACTGGATGTAATTAATTGAAGTATGGAAGAGATTTGGGGTTAATTACTTTGTGTAATTAATATGAAAGATAATTACTTAGTGAAAGTAATTAATAATTAATTACTTAGTGTTATTAATTAAAGAATTGATTAATAAAGACTTTTGAAGATAATTAAGTAATGTAATTAATAAGAGTAATTAATTACAAATGAGATTAATCAAGGGTGATTAATAAAAATAATTAGTTAAATATTAATTATGAAAGATAATTCATTAAGGAATAATTTATTTATTTAACGAAGTAATTAAGGGTAGTTAATTACTGGATGAGATTAATCAAGTGTGATTAATAAATGTGGTTTAATTAAAGATTAATTACTTAATGTAATTGGTTTAATTAATTAAAAAGTAATTTGGGATCATTAATTAATATAATTAATGATGTAATTAAGGGTTGATTAATTAAGATTAATTAATCAGAAAAATGAAGTAATTAATTAATGTAATTAATTAAGGATTAATGTAATTAATTATAGTTAATTAATGAATGACGTAATTAAAGGTTAATTACTGTAAATGGTTAAGGAAAATTAATTTGTGAAATTAATCAAAGGATAATTACTTAAATGTAATCAAAGGATAATTAATCAGGGATGATTAATTAAGGTGGACAATTAGAGGATAAGTAATTAATTGATTGGTAATTAATTAATGGTTATGTAAGCAAGATTTATAATGATGAAGTAATTAATTTAATTTACTTTAAATTAATTAGAGATGAAACAATAAATTTAATTCATTTTAAATTAATTATAGTGTGATTAATTAATCATTTCTTATGGATGGATGATATTGATTGCCTTGAATGGTTTGAGATCTCAGATGTGAGATAAGTAATGTTGTTTGATATGGATGCTTTGGTTGAAGTATGATGATAACGTGAATTATCTATTTGTGATGATAATATGGATTATCTGTTTACGATGATAATGTTGATTATCTATTGTGATATTGTGAATTATCAATCTATGTGTATATAGATAATTGAATTGTATTGTTTTAAAACTTTAAAACAACTTGGACCTAGAAGATGGCGATTTGGATTTCGATGAGACTGGGATCGGGTTTTCAGATTTGGATATTCGAAAACCACATCGATCCAAATTAATGATATGCCGTGAATCTCGAGTGAAGATGAAGATTCAGAGTGCAAGGGTTATGGTCGTTAACTCTGAGGGTGATTCCAGAATGAGTGTAACGTGATAATGCCTTCAATTTCGTTCGAACCCGGAACGAACTAGTATAGATTGAATGCTTTCAGAATATCATTAGGTGGACGATGAGCATTCTAAGAGATGTGTTCTCTAATGGTAATCGTTGCCTCAAGCCTCATCAAACCGGAATGGCTAAAACAGGGGAGGTGCAGCAAGGTTAAGTGGGTAGCACCCAAGTAGGACAAGGTTTTCCCCTAGCTAGAAGTCCTTTTTTTATTCGGCTTTGTGGGCAGTTGGAACGTGCGCCAACTGCGGGGTTGTCTTGTTTGAGACTGTCCTGTAAGGGATGGTTCCGGCCTTGTGTTGTAAGGGATTTAGGGTGGATCCTCGGTACGTTGATCTAGGCCACGTAATGTGACGGGCGGTACCCCAGTAGCCCTTCCATTGATGGAAACCCGTTCTTCCTACGTTCCCTTGCGGTTTTGGTTGTTTTACCCACTTTGTGGCTAGTCTGCTGGAATTTAATCATGTAACAATTTCAGCTATTTCTCATTTTTTTGAAAACCCTAGACCCTATTATAATATCACTGGATTTTCTATCAAATGTTTTGGTTATCATGAGGTAAAAACTTAACCATGTTTATGTGTGGGAAGTCTTACGTGATACCTTTTCTTTCAAAGGTTATTCAAAGTTAAGCCACCTTAACCTATTACTCACACCAGACCCATGTCTCACCCGGAGTCTATCTTCTGTTTTCTTAAACTCTTGGGTACTCAAATCTTTACGAGTAGCCAAGGGATTCAGGTTAGCTTTGACGAATTATGGAGGAGCAATGGAGCAAGAGGCTTCAACGTTTGTAGATATATATAGTGTTCCGCTGTGTGTTCTCTGAGTTGTTTGTTTGAGTTGTATCTTGTGTTGTAATAACTAGATAAGTGTTTATACTTGTCTAGTATGTGATGTATAATCTGTGTAACTCTAATAGATGATGTGTACTATGTAATATTTATATGATGAATATAATTTTTTCGTTCTGCTGTTGAGATTCTAGTGTTGTTTCTTTCTTTCTTCTCTATCTTTTCTCTTTTCTATCCATTTCTTTCTTATTAATGATGCGTCATTCTGTGGAGAGAATGGCAGATCATTACATAATTCTTCCCATGCCGCACTTTCCCTCTGACCCACTTCGACCATCGCGCTGAGAGCATCCCCCATCACCACGACTTCCCAACAGCTATCACGATCCTATGACTCTCCTCCCACTTCGTGTTTTTCCCTGACATCGAGCACCTCGCCTCGATTGGTTCAATCGCCACCTACAGCTACTCCATGCTGCAAGCCCATCTCGAATCCAACCTAACTGGTCGACCAATCCCTTTTCGTTCGATCTTGACACATGGATTCGATTTTCAATTGATATAGAGGAGGATGAGATTCATGATTATTATATGAAAAGAAAAAGAGGGCGATTCGAAATGAAATTGCGGCCGGGATTTCGAAACAGGGAACTGAATTGACTAAAAGAAATTCTTGGCCATAAATTCTTTTCTTTGTTCATTTCTTTTTTTTGAATCAGTTAAAGTATTGCGTTCTCCTCTTTTCTTTTTTAAAAAATCGATTTAATTGCAACTGAAAGGAGTGAGGAAGAAGAATTGTTTTGAACAAGAAGGCTTTGTCTTTTCATAAAGATGCATGTTAACCAGATGAACACGTGTCTTAAAAGTTTCTTTATGTGTCTACACTTGCTAATGCAATTATATTATATTTAAATTTAAATTTAAATTGTCATTATAACGCAACTCACAATCTCTACCTCCTATCAAGGCAGGCCGCTAGGCGTTTATAATGTTATACGCCTATTTCGAATGCAATGGAAAAGGTTTCGAGTCCTTACTCGATCATATAGAGAAGATAGCTTTTTGAACCCAGTTATTATATTAACTTTCGATATAGATTTTAGCGTGTTTACTTACCGTATGATCACACGACAACTCTAAACACAATGAAATTTAAAATCCGATAATAATACACTATTACGGTTCCAATGGAACTGGTTTCGTCAAACTCCAAGATTGTGCCTCAGAAAGCTATTTTAAATATCGATTTAAACGATGTATTTTTTAAACTGAACAAAACACTTTTAAATTCAATTTTAAAATTTCTATCATATTCAGTGCTATCATTATAAATTTTAAAAGCCATAGAAATATTTTTAACAAGCTGAAAATTCAAGAATCGATATTTTACCCAACTTCCAATTATTTAATTCAGTAATTAAATTATCCAATAAATTGTGATATTTGAAATTCAAGTTAAAACTAACTTTTTAAATATTTAAAATCAGTTAAATATTTCAATTTCAAATATCCAAAATTTTAGGTCATCACAATATCTCACTTTATTATTATATATAAACAATCAGCAAGCCACAACAACTTATATATAAAACTTACTTTATTACTATATACATAAAACGTCGATCTGTTATAAATTTTGTACTATAAACAAATATAACTTATGGAACATAAACAACAGATCTCTGAAGTACAAACTAGTATAAACTTACGCAATATAAACAACTATATATATTTATATATGAAATTGAAAATCAATATAAATAAACAAATATTCTAACTTTCAAAAATTTCATATGTATATATATATGAATAGGTTTATTCTTAAGGATGAATAGGGCAATATATTTATGCTATATATATATATAAACTTTATAATTTATTCTTAGATATGAAAATTTGAATTTAAAATACACTTTCCAAAGTAAAACGTAAAGAAAGGAAAAGAGCAAAAAAAAAACATGTAAAACATATAAACATGCACTTCCAAAACTTTAAAATATGTACTTGCTATATTTTCTTTTCCTTTTTTCTTATATATCAGAGAAGGCTGCAAGTCTAAGAGAAGCAAGACAAAGGTCAGGCTCGCTATGCGCAGCTGCCAGTATGGCTCGGAGCTGACAAAGCGGAGGAGATAAGGCGATATCCGGTGGCTTGCATGTGAGTGGGTCGTTCGGTGGTCTCGGCTGTCATGGGCAGAAGGCAGTGGAGGCCAGAGGAGGTTTGGCAGTGGGATGACGTGGTAGTAGGAGGCGATGGGAGCACAGGGTTTAGTTGTGTGAGCTTGGTGATGGGAATGGAACGGCAGGAGGTAGGTGGGATCAAGTTGTAGTGGAGGGTTTGGGGAGAGCCGGGCAGTCTCCGTGGAGGAACATCAAGGTGGTGGCAGGGCCGGCCCGATGAGTTGGGTTGCTCGAGACGAATACGACATTTGTTGCCTTTTATACAAAATAAATAAACAAGACTAATATTATAATACATATATTTTTAGTTCACACAAAAACACAAAATATTTCTAACGTACATTGATACATTATACAAAAGTGTTAACATGCTATGATAATAAACCATCATCTACATCAAGCATTCTAGTTTGATACATCAAACTATTTCAACGAAAACAACTTCTTCTTGCATTTCTTGAAGCAAACTCTTCAATTATATCGTCATATTTTATCATATTCAAATATTCATTTTCAATTGAGATCATTGCTAACCCACTTAATCTTTCTTGTAGCATGGTGCTTCAAAGATAAGTTTTAATTAACTTTAATTTAGAAAAGCTTCTTTCCGCCGAAGCAACCATGACGGGAATAGTCAATAAAACCCGATATGCAACTCACGCATTTAGAAATCCACTCACATCGCTATATATTATTTGGCACTCAGATATGAAAGTTAATTAGATGAAGAAAAAACAAAAATTAGGTGAACAAAACAAAACAAAAAAAACATCTGTGAAATATAAGATGAAGAAAAAAAACAACATCTGTCAGAGAAACATCTTTCAACGTTAAAGATACAAAAATTTAAAGCTTCATGGAAAGTAAACTGTGCAGCCTTTATGTAAAAAGAAGTTATCATTGTATACTGACGTAAATATACAAACTTGCCTTCTTCAAAATAGAATTTCTTTTAAAAGAGGATTCAAATGGTTGGTCTTGCAAATCATATCAACATTACTATCTGTAAATTCCTTTTCCTACATGTCAATAAAACAAAATGGGCTGAAATATCAATTGAGATCCTAACTCCTATTAATGAATATTATCAATCAACTTTTATATGCAAGTATATAATTTCACTTTTATAATTTCTTAACTAATACTCAATAACTTCTGAACTAATACTCAATAACAAATATTATCAATCAGATAGATATAAAACTATCAAATCAACAAATTGAAAATTTGCAATACTATCAAATCTTGGGTTTCAGGTTAAAGAGACAAGTTTTTAAATTGCAATACTATCAGTCAATCAAATCATCGAATTAGGGATTTTGAATTAGAAACTAAAATTATATAAAACTAAAGGAGAAACCTGAAAATTATATACATATATTACCTCTGAGTATGAGAGAATTTTGCAGCTCTCCAGAGAGGAAGACACAAATGGACAGATGGATGATGAGCGTTTATGGTTCGCGAGAGCAGGAAGAAACGCTTTTTTTTGTGACAAATTGAAATTTTGTTGCCCTTGTTGGGGGGTTGCGCAATTCATTTGCCTGATGGGCCTTGACTAATGGCCGGGCCTGGGTGGAGGCAATGTAGAGAATGGCCGGTGGTGGCATGGCTTTGTTCGGTCGAGAGAAGCAAGGTAGAGGGAGGAGGGGATTATGTGGAGGCTGTATAGTTTCGTCATTGTGGCTGTGTTTTGGCAGAGGCAAGCGAGGTGATGGAGGAGCTAAAGTGAGTTGTTTTATGCAAGCAATATACGAGCGCTGCATGGAGGCGGTTGGGTTATCAATCAAAATGAAAACGGAAGCCAACCTATTATATTCCTTTTATTTTATAAAATAGGAACAGAAAGGAATATGAAACAAAACGCAATATATAATTTGAAACTGGAAATGTTAATAGACAAGAGGCAGAAGGAGAAGGTGATTGGTCCGTAAAATGGGAAGGTTACGTGATAAAGATGATGAACAGTTTTCAAGCAAGTTATATATATGAACGTATATTATAAAATTTAGTTATATATAATTTTTGTAGAAAAGAATAAAATAGAAAAAAGGGGAGAGAACCCGCAATGAATAAACAAACCAATATTTTATTGAAAAGGTAGGAATAGTAAAAGCCAACTAAATTGAATTCAAGAAAAAATAAAAGCAAGTGGCTGTTTAGTTTATACGGTAGAAAATGAAAGGATATGAGAAGCCAAAAGGTCAAATACAAAACCAGTACGACTGATTGTTTTACCTATTTCTCCGTGCATCGGACTCCAAAATGCACAAATGAATATAATGCAAAGATGAGCAATCTTCATTATTGATTAAATAAAATTTAAACCAAATTTCAATATCATTATCAATCATATTAAATTCAGTTTAATTATTCAAAATTTCCCATATAAAATTTAAACAGATTAATTGTTCGATTTTCAACAAATTGCAATATTAGATTTTATATGAATTTTAATTATCAATCAGTTACTTTATTTACATCCAATCAATTTAACATTTATTATTTAATCCAACTACACATTCAATACATCGCATTATCTTCCAATAGTTTTTATTGCCCAAGTCTTCGAAATAATTCATTTCAAAATTTTATTCAAGTTCATATCCAATAATTTATATTAAAAATCATTAAATTTTTATTTTAACCATTTTATTCATTGATTGCACTTAATTTAATAATGTTAAATTAGCTAAAAATACGGGTCGTTACAATCTCCTCCACTCAAAACTTTTCGTCCTCGAAACGGAAGTAAGTATATAATTTTAACATTTGATATATTTCATTTAGAATAATCAACATATATAACAATAATATTTCATTTGTAAAACCATTACAACATTCCTACTATGCTACTCTGATCGGTTTACAGAATTTACGAGTTAGTTATAAAAACAAGCTGTAAAAAATTTGAAACTTCAAAAAATTTCTAACAACCGAATTTATGGAAAATTTTAACAGAGTCTCCTTTGCGCGGCTCACTCGGAACAATTAAAAAATGCCACTACAGGCCCAAACCAACAAAGAAAACAAAAACAAAGTGGCTCCATCATAAAACCATCAAATACAATGATAAAAAAACATGTACCTTTTTGTCGGGCTATCCAAATTTTTCTTGATTTTAAATACCTATATCTTATTTACCAATGATATCCAGTCATACATCTTAAAATCATTTTATATTTTGTGTAATAGCCCATAATTTTGTAAATATTTTTAATTAAATTTTTATTTGGAAACTTTGATTTTTAAATCATTTAAAAGTGAAATTTTAGAATTTTCCAATGTATGTTTGGAATTTGTTTGTAATTTATTTTCCAAATACAATAAAATAAACAATTTCTGAAAATCTTATATTTTGGTCAACTGAAGGTCAAAGTTTGACAGCAGTTGAAATTTAAATTTGAATTTTTTAAAGTTTTAATCTTTTCTTTGAAGCAGAATATAATTCTGATATCCGTTCTGCTTTTCTTTTCGTAATATTCCGTTTTATACTTTTTAAATTGGATAAAATACAGCGTTAACATCCAATTATTTTCTGTATTTTATTTTCTTTTTTCCCATGTTCATCTCTCTATATTCTTTTCCTATTTTATATTGTTTAAATATGATTTCATTTATTGAATTTTGATTGGATTTTATATGGATTATTGGGCTTGGAAATTTAAAGAGTCTTCTGTTTATTTTCTTGGAAATCAAGTAGGCCCCTCATTTTCTACCCACTTCAATACGCTAGCTGTAACGACCCAGAATTTCTGTTAATTAAAATTCATATATTTAATTGATTTTAAATATTAACAAGTATAATTTTTAAGTCGAATAAATTTTATTTCGAGTATCTATATTTAATTGGATAATTAAATCGATAATTTAATATTTGAAATTCCAGAAAAAATTGGAAATTGGGTTTAATGTGATTAAAAATGATTTACAATATATTAAATCATATTGGAGTTAGAGTGATGTTATGGAACTTTTAAAATCTAATTAAAATTTAATTTGTAGAAATTGAATATTTTAACATTTAATTGACGAGTTAAAATGACCATTTTTCAAACAGTCCGAATTTCGATGAAACTAGTTTCATCGGATCCGTAATGTTATATTATTGCAAGATTTCAAATTTCGTGTCAATCTGATTTACGCTTTGTCCAGGGCAAGCCAAAACGCATAGAAATTAGTTAAATCGGTTTAATTTAAATTTGATCGTTTATTTCTGTAACTCATACATACGATCGAATTAGCTTCCAAAACATGTTCCATTGTGTTCGAAACGCTGGTAAAACCCTAGCAATGCCTGCCGGCATGCTTCATTTGGAGTTCGGAAAATTTCAAGTGAATAGTGTTTTGGAAATTTTTCTATATAAGGACCTCACATCTTCAATTTGCAAACTAAAATCAAACCCTAACCCTAACTGTCTTCAGCCGCCACCCTCTAGATTAATGGCCAAAAATAGCCAATGTTCTTCCCTCAATCTCATCAAATCCATCCACTTTCACGTCTCGACTTCAACTACAATATTGTAGAGCGTATCGAGCTCTATAATATCAACGGTGGAGATTGATTTTCATCGACCGGAGACGAAGCTAGGAGCCACGTTCTTCCTTGGTTCATTCACGGTTTTCAACGTACAGGGGAGGCCGAGCTCCACCTTGCTCTGGCCGAAGGTGCACGTGGTGATGGGCTTCGAAGCCATGGTCTCTGATCGACGTATATGTCGACGATGGTAATGCGTTGACTAGGGTTTCAAGTGCGGCTATGGGTTTGTTGTGCGCGTATTTACCTGTAGGAGGAAAAGATGATGAACATGGCCACGATTCAGAGTTGAAAAATCTACGGCCCAGATGTGTTATAGGTATAAAAAAATTAAAAGGGATTGTATATTAAATTATATTTTAATTTGTATAAACTTTAAATTGTTGTAACTCTTTCATACGAGGTCGGAAATGCACGAAACAAATTGCATTGGCTTCGTTTTGACGAGCACTATGCAATGGAGCTGGAATGGAATCGATTGGAGCTAGTGAAAATTTTGGGTAAAATTAAACGCGCGTTTAATTTTATTCAAAATAAAACACTACGACTGTTATTGAAACCAAGGTGAGAACTCCTCACCCAATCGAATTTGTTTCGATTTAAATTTAAAATTGTTAAATTTAAAATTTCTTGATTGTGTTGATTTTATGCTTGGAAGATAAATTATTGTCTATTGTTTTGAAATAGACCCTATACGCCGTATATTAAGCGGAGGTTATTTATTAAAAACATATACCGCGATATTTCACTTTGAAGTGGAATTGGTATTATATATGTACTTGGAGTTGATTTCCCGCACTATATAGCGGATTAGACCCTATTGCGCCGCATAATAGCGGATAATATTTTATAAATCCCATATACCGCGATATTTCACCTCGAAGTGGAATTTGTATTGTGCTAACATCTGTGGATGCAGGAAAACAGGTTGGAGGGATCCAACTGGATTCCTCAAATGATTGAATTGGTTTCAATGTTGTGTGTTGATCTATTTATAATCTGCGTGATTATCTTTGTAATTGAAATCGTTAAAGGCTAAAATTTAGCCGAATATATTTTTGGTATCGTTAGATGCCGAAAATAAATAAAATTGGATTTTTGAAAATTTAAATTGAGAATCTATAATGAAATTTATTTTTGGGAATTGGATTAATTCAGATGAAGGAATTAAAAAAAAGTTTATTTTTGAATCATATCGAACTATTTCATAATTATGGGAAAAGCTTTAATAAATTAATTTCGGGTAATATTATTTAAAGGTTTTTATTCAAAAATATGGATTTCAAGGAGTTTGAAAATAAAAGAATTTGTATTCTTTAAAAAAAGAAATTATTTTGAAAATAAATAAATTTAGAAATCCATTTGGGAATTGATTTTGGTAATTGAAAATAGATCATTTGGAAATCCATTTAGAAATTTATTTGGTGTTTTGAAATCAATTTGAAAATTAATTTGGGGTTTAGTACAAATTGATTTCAATTTGAAATTTGAATGAAATTCACTTAATGTTTAATTTCTTGGAAAATCAATATGGAATTTGATTTGGTGTTTTTGGAAATCAATTGAAAACTGATTTGGTGTTGAAAGTGAATAATTGAAATCGATTTGAAAAATCGTATAAAAAGTGAATATTTGGAAATGTAAATCACAATGGAAATTTATAAGGGAATTTTTGTTTTGAAAATAAGCATTGATTTATTTTTAAAAAGTATGGAAATAAATTTACGGATTTGGAACGTAAATTTAATAAATCGGTAAGGATTTATTTAATTGGTTTGAATAAACCATTTTGAAATGAAAGTGTATTCTCCCTGGGAAGCCGAATAAGATTTTCTGAATAGTTTTGAAATATATGTATATTGTGAGGATCCGCAAATCCGTACTCCTTGAATAGACACTAATCTCTAGTGATTAGCTCAAGATGAACGGAAATACGAATTCATAGGGTTTAAAAAAAGAAAAAGATAGAACAGAATAGAAAGAAACAACAGAACAATATCAGAATCTCACAATCGCAGCGGAACAACATATAATAGATAAATGAATAATCTTTAAACAAAGAACTATATCAGTTATTACATTACATCACATTACATTACATTATATCATCAAAGTGTACAACAACAACAAACAGCGGAAAAGAAATACTATATACTAGTTTGATACGCCATGCCCTCCAGCTTGCCTCTAGCAACTCCCGAATTCCAGAATATCCTGATAAACCTTAACTCTTGACTGCCCGTGTGGAAATTGGTGGGCACCCAGAGTTTAGGAAGGAAAACAATAAACTCCGAGTCAGTCATGTGACTGGTGTGAGAACTAAAACAGTTTATTTATCTTTAAAATCAAAATAGAGGAATATTTTTAAAGTCAATTCGCAATGCTTTTAAAAATAAGACTACCATAAGGCCTCCCGCACACACACAATGCAAACGCAGAATCGAAGGAGATTTCTCCTTATGATAGTCAAAGATGCTTGATACGCATTAAAAAGAACATTTGATATTATTACTAGTGCATAGTGTAGAAAAAAAATCATTTCGAAAGTAAAGATTTAAATCTTAGCCAACATACGACCATTATCGTATGCCTACTATAGCTACCATGTTCAATAGCAGGTTACCGCCACATTCCATGGCAAGTTCTACAACTAAAACCGTACAAGTCTCGTATTGTTTCTTTGGATTTCCAACAAATGGTCAGGCCAAGGAACTTCCCATTGCCACATAGAAACGCCTCTGGAATGACGTCCTGAGAACCTAACCGGATCTCTGCCAACACAAGGCCGGGTTACCCCTAACTGGGTAACTACTGACACGAATATGCCATCCCCCGATCGTAACCGATCTACATCCGAGGATCCTCGCTTTCCAACAACCACAAAGTAATAAGTTTGCAGCACAAAATAGGTTAAGTATCTGGGCTCCATACCATGATACCACCTCTATCCAGAAGGAATGACATACACTAAAGGGCGGTACCCCTAATAACCTTGCTGCATCCTTCTTGTTTTGACCATTTCCGGGGTGTGAGGTCCGACGAAGTCTCGTCCACAAAGCCACGCTTTGGTACAAAGCCGTGCTTTGGGTCAACAAATGATCAAAGAAATGATCACAAAGATAAGTGATCAAACAAATGATCATATCACAAATGATCAAACAATGATCATTTCACAGCAACACTCAGCATGTCACATTACCAAATTGAGAGTATATCACTAATAACCTTCAACTACATAACCTCTGAGCTCTTACGTCTCACAGAAGGGTGTTAATGCTAAAAGAATAAATTCTCCGCCACCAACAGAAATATATTTGAAAGAAATCAGCTTTATATCTCAATTTGTAATGTCAGACATACTATCCATAAAAGTCTGTTCCAGGCTCGAACAGAACCGAAGGCACTTACAAAGAAGTCCTTGCAATCCAGATATTCACTAATCACGTTCGGACTTCCCATCACATATGGAGTCTCTATACCGGGGACCAGTCGATGCAAAGACATTCGACGAGTTGTCCTTTCGCTTTTGAAAATATCTGGTCTTCAACACCGGTCTTTAAATGCAATTAATAACGACGTATCACATATTCGGAATCGGTTATACGACCCCAAGGTCCTTTCCCGGCTAACTCGAATAGTGAGCGCTTATTTAAAAATAAGTATGGCATTCAAATTCAAGCAAATCACAACAAATACCCATTCAAAGGTAAATATTGATAGTCGGTTATTGAACTATCAATTGATATGCACAACATCACCAGATTCCAAATAATTTTCCAAATTATTTATTTTCCAAAAAATATCTTTACATGATATATAATTTTCACACTTCAACCATTTGAAAACAATTTTCAAATCACTTTTCATCTTTACCACTTTTGAAAACAAATTTCAAACATTTTCCTTACGCGGAAATACTTTCATTTCAACATGGTTCATTTAAACCAATTAAATAAATCCTTAACGATTTACTTTATATTTACGTTCCAAATCCGTAAATTTATTCCCATACTTGAAAAATAAATCAACGTTTATTTTTAAACAAATTCCCCTTTCTTTTATAAATTCCATAGTGAATTTATATTTCAAAATATCTACTGATACACGGTTTTCAATAGATTTCAAATATTCATTTTCAATTTATCTTCAAAAAGATAAATTCTCAAAACGTTTCATTTCTCATTGAGAAAATATTTCCATACTTATTTAATAAGTAATTCACAATCTTTTTATTTTCTACACTTGGAAAATATTCAATATACTTAAATCTAAATTAAGTATATATTTCATTCTTTAAGGAAATCATTCTCTTAAACATATTTATTTGGGCCAAAATGAATGTTACGTAAAACATCGTTACGACAACCCAAAAATCACTAGTATAGGGATTCGAAATTTAAAATAGATATATAAATCCCAATACTATCCAAAACATTTCCTTTCGGAAATCATTTACTATAACAACAGTGTTATAGTCCACCATTTCCTTCTACTTCTCGAAAACGTCTATTTCAACAATGAATGTTGAAATCTATGGTTTCGAATCTTAACACATTACAAAAACATCGTTAGATCGTTTTAATTCTATTTAAAACATCACGTCCAAAACATTTTCTTTAACATATTATTCACTATTCAAAAACGTGAATATACTTCGTTAACCAATTTCAACATTTCTATACATTTTACTTTAAAGGATTATTCACTGTCTAAAACGTGAATATAACTCCATTTATAAGTTATAACAATTTACTTATCAAAATAAGCCGTTTGCGGATTTATAAAACAATGTTTATAAATTCCATTTCTATTTATTTTATAACAACTCCTTTTTATGACTCTCCTTTATTAACCTATTTCAATTTATAACTCAATGATATACCAAAAGTTCACATTATAAGTTAAATGCTTATAATTTTATTTGTTTACAAAATCGTTCTTTTAAACTTCCCAAATTATAAATCTTATAACTTTTAAGATTCATTTATTTACCCAAATCTATTCTTTTAATAACTTTACAAATTTTATAAACCTACTTCTTATAAAATTCCATTTATAACTTCACCGTTTATAATTCTATAAATTTCATTCATTTATGAAATTCATTTACACTTCATCCTAACACTTATAAAAACTCGTTTTATAATTCAAATATTTTAATTTATAAATATTAATTTTATAAATCCTTTATTTAAATCAATTTATACTATTATTTTAAAACATCTTTAAATTCCTTTATAATTTCATCATTTTCTTTGATTTATAAAATAATCAAATTTTATAAATCCTATATTTAAACTTTTTACAATAAATTCAAAAATCCCAATTTAAACTATTTTATAAAATCATTAACCCCATATTTTCAAAAATCAACTTTTTACTATATTTCTCAAAAATCATAATTTTTATAACTTTAAAATTTTAACGTTTATTTATTTAAAATGGATCAATTCCAAAAATATTTTATAAACGTATACTTTCAAAAATCACTTTAAAAATCCTTTTAAAATTCCAAAATTTGGCCCAATGATGCTACACACCAAATAGTCAATCACGACAACAACGACATCATATATCTGTATATGATAATCAACGAATATCAAAATATCCATAATCAAATAAATACTGTTGAGGAATCCAGTTGGATCCCTCCAACCTGTTTTTCTGCATCCAAAGATGTTAGCACAATACCAATTCCATTCCAGTACGCGCGGTATATGGGATTTAAAATATTATCCGCAATTATACGGTGCAACAGGGTCTCATCCGCTATATAATGCGGAAAATCAACTCCAAGTACATATATAATACCAATTTCACTGTACTGTGAAATATTCGCGGTATATGTTTTTAATAAATAACCTCCGCTAACTAATGGCGTATAATGTCTATTTTAACAATCAATAGATAACAATCATTGATGCAGTGCAAGCTAACAAATTCTTAAGTCATGCAGAGGTAGCCACGGCTTTAGCTCACTCAGGAAGTTTAGGTCGCTGACGACCTAGTGGAGAAGGCTTAGGTCGCTCACGACCTAACAAGTCACGACCTAACCAAGAGCAAAAGAAGGAAGGTGCAGGCAGTTCGCGACCTAGTACATTGGTAACTCGTCCACACGACCTAACGACTTATGACCAACGTCTTACTAAAGCTGACTTGTGTGAAGACTTAGGTCGTTTGGGAATAGGTCGCTCGAAATTAAGTTGCTCGGTGTTGGGTCCTTCGAGATATGCAGCATTCTCTTGGAGTGGTGATTCCTTAGGTCGCTCTATTGAAGGTCGCTGAAGTCCTAAGTCGCTACAACGAGTTACGACCTAAGTTAGGTCGCGTGAAGATGTTCTGAAGTTGTTACTTAAGTCATTGCTTTTTTTAGGTCGTTACTTGGTTAAGTCGAGTATGTTGGTTTGTACTGTGTTAAACTTAAGTTGTAAGTCGTTATAAAGGTAGGTCGTTCATGTTGTATATGTTGTTGAGTCGCGTGTTGTTAGGTCGCGAACTACTATAAGTCGCGTACCAGTGATTGTTGGAGTCTGTTAGGTCATTAACGACCTTGTATAGGTCGTAGTTCGCGTGTTGTAATTCTGAGATGTACATATGTTGTAACTTGAAAAGTGATAAGTGGCTAACGACCTTGTAAGGTCGTAGGTCGTCTTGTATTGAGTCGTAGTGTGTTTGTTAAGTCGTGTAACAATGTTAGGTCGCGTGCGACCTAGTGAGGCCTGGGTTGTAAGCCTATAAATAGGCGAGTTGGGTCATTGTAAAAAGTAGTTGAATTGTTGAATAAAATTCTTGTTTGTTAGCTTTGTGCTTTCATTAAATCGGTAGTTGAGTGTGATCTCCTATCTCCACCTACGGTATTCGAGTGCGCTCGAATCAACGTTCGTTGAAGCCAATTCGCGGAATCAAGTGCGCTTGATCAACGCTCAAAGAATTGTAGATCTCTTTTCATGGCATCATGCGCGATCAACGTGTCAGAGATAGCTAGAATTCGGTATCTTCGGATCAACGAATTTGGGCCTTTCGATATACTTCAATCCATCGATTGTTACTTTCATCGATCACATTGTTTTCCGAATTATCCGCTGCGTTAGTTTGGTATCGGAGCTAGTCTTAGCCAATCATAGCTAAGCCGAGTCTTGGAGCCAAGGAGTTTGAAGTTTGGTGTTCATCGTGTTCATTGTGAAATTGCAACAAGTTGGAAGCTTTCAATCCATTTCATTTTGGATCAAAGTCCGAAAAGTGTTTGAAGTGTTTGAGCCGTGCTTTGTTGAGTCGAGCCGACCTAAGCCTTAGGTCGTTGCATATTGTTCGAGCTAGTGGTAGCCGTGACTTGTTGTTTAAGTTTGAGTTGAAGATTTGTGAAGTTTTGAAGTGTTTGTGTTGATTCAATCTTGCCGCCAAGAAGAGCTAACCGACATCAAAATGTGGAAGCATTGTATCGAAGGGAAGAAGCCGAGTAGATGGAACAATGCATTAATGAGAAATTTGATGAAGGCATTGGGAAGCTAGAGAAGTTGATGATTGATATGAATCAAACTCAAAGGAGGAGATCACCAATCTCGAACCATGGAGGAAACCGAGTTTCGCCATCGGTTACGGAAGCGAGGAGGGTATCACCGTAATCTTTTAGAGAAGGAAGAGAAACATCAATTTCATCAAGGAGAGATCAGCATGACTATGGACATGAAGAAAGGAGAACTCCACGAGAATTTGAAAATGAGCCATATAGAGATGAAGAGAGACATAGTAGAAGGGACATGCGTGATCGAAGGGATGTTGATGGTCGAGATCGATATAGACGTACATTTGATTTTGATGAAGAGGGTGATAGAGCTAGCATTCATTATCGAGATCGAGACCAAGTTCGAAATTCATATCGGGATGTAAATGATGATCGTCGTTGGGAATCGGGTATGAAGATGGAAATTCCAGAATTCAAGGGTAGTATGGTTGCAGAAGAATTCTTAGATTGGTTGTCCAATGTTGAGGAAATTTTTGACTTTAAAGAAGTTCCTGAGCATAGAAGAGTTAAGTTGGTTGCTACAAGGTTGAGGGGGAGAGCTTTGGCGTGGTGGCAGCAAACTAAACTTACAAGGGAGAGAATGGGAAAGTCAAAGATTGAATCATGGGAGAAGATGAAGAAATTGATGAGAGCTACATTTTTACCTTACAATTATCAATCACTGATGTATCAGAGGTTACAGAATCTGAGGCAAGGGACGAAGACTGTTAGTGATTATGCCGACGAATTTTATCAACTGATTGCTCGAAATGACATTATGGAGACAGAGGAACAATTGACTGCTAGGTTTGTTGGGGGGTTGAGAATGCAGATTCAGGATATGGTGAACATGTTCGATCCTAGATTTGTTGCTGAAGCACACCAGAAGGCGTTGACTTGGGAGAAGCAGGGAAGACGAGGTGGTGGCGTGTTTACAATTCCAACAATCAAGTGAAGGGTGCTAGTGGGAGTTCCAATGTTTCTAAAGTTGTTGCAAAACCAGTTGTACAGGAGGCTGCGAAGGCGAAGGTCAATAACAGTTTCAAGTGTTATAATTGCCAAGAAGTGGGTCACAAGAGTAATGAATGTCCAAAGCCGAAGAAACGAGCTATGATAGCTGAGGTTGAAGATGAAAATATAGAAGTTGAATATTCCAATTCACCACTTGTTGAGGAGGAAGAAGTGTTGTCCGGAGATGAGGGTTGTAATTTGATGATGAGGGGGTCTTGTTTAACACCAAAGCAAGAGGATTTTTCTAGTTGGTTGAGGAGCAACATTTTTTGGTCAACGTGCATTATTCTGGGGAAGGTTTTCAAGTTTGTTATTGATGCTGGAAGTTGTGATAATATTATTTTCACCGAGGCTGTTAAGAAGTTGGCATTGAAGACTGAGAAACATCTGAAACCTTACAAGTTAGCTTGGTTGAGGAAGGGTGGTGAAGTGAAGGTTTGTCGAAGAGCTTGTGTGAATTTTTCAATTGGGAAGAATTACAAAGATGAAATTTGGTGTGATGTTGTGGACATGGATGTATGCCATTTGTTGCTGGGGAGACCGTGGCAGTATGATAGAGCGGTGTAACATGATGGTCGTACCAACAGTTACAGTTTCATGTTTGAGGGCACAAAAATCACTTTAGTTCCCAAGAAGTGACAACCAGAAGAAAGCAAGTTGGAGGAGATTGAAGAACTGAAAACTTTGCTATCTTTGAAGGAGTTTGTTAAGGAGGTTGAAGAGGAGCCTGAAGTCTTTTTGTTGATTGGGCGAGAGTGTAATGAAGTGGTTGAAGTTCCTGAAGAAGTAAAGCCAGTGCTAGAAGAATTTGAAGATGTATTTCCAAAAGAACTGCCGAAAAATTGCCACCGTTGAGAGACATACAACATCAAATTGATCTAGTGCCAGGTGCTGTTTTACCGCATAGGCCACATTATCGTATGAGTCCGAAAGAACACGAGGAGTTGAGAAGGCAAGTGGAAGAGTTACTTGAACAAGGGCGCATACAAGAGAGTTTAAGTCCTTGTGCTGTACCAGCATTGTTAGTACCTAAAAAGAATGGTTCGTGGAGAATGTGTACTGATAGTCGGGCATTGAACAAGATTACTGTTCGCTACAGATTTCCTATGCCAAGACTAGATGACTTGCTAGATCAGTTGAGTGGAGCTGTCATATTTTCGAAGATTGATCTTAAGAGTGGTGATCATCAAATTTGAATCAGACCAGGGGATGAATGGAAGACAACATTCAAGACGAGGGAAGGACTATATGAATGGCTGGTTATGCCGTTCGGTCTATCGAATGCACCAAGTACATTCATGAGGGTGATGAACCAAATTTTCAGGCCATATATTGGGAAGTTTGTCGTTGTTTACTTTGATGATATTCTGATTTATAGTGCGAGCACAGAGGAGCATATTCAGCATTTGCAGAGGGTGTTAATTATTTTTCGTGAAGAGCAGTTTTATGCAGCAACAAAGAAGTGTGTGTTCATGACTCAAAACGTTTTATTTTTGGGGTATGTCGTATCTGAGAAGGGCATCCAGGTGGATCAAAGTAAAGTTGAAGCTATTAGAAATTGGCCACAACCCAGGATTATCACTGAAGTTAGAAGTTTACATGGGTTAGCATCATTCTACCGAAGATTCATTCCACACTTCAGTAGTGTGATGGCACCAGTTACTGATTGTATGAAGGAGAAGAAGTTTTCGTGGTCAGAGGAAGCAGGATTTGCTTTTGAGAAGATCAAGACACTATTGACGTCTCCGCCAATTCTTGTATTACCAGATTTTAAGTTGTTGTTTGAGTTACATACTAATGCTTCAAAGGTTGGGATTGGTGGAGTATTGAGTCAGAGTGGAAGACCAGTTGCTTATTTCAGTGAGAAGTTGTCAGGAGCCAAGTTGAGATATAGTACTTATGATGTTGAGTTTTACGCAATTGTTCAAGCTGTGAAACACTGGAGACACTATCTATTTCAGAAAGAGTTTGTTCTTTACACTGATCATGAGGCATTGAAACATTTGCAAGGGCAGGACAAGATTTCAGCAAGGCATGCATCGTGGATTGCCTATTTGCAACAGTTTACTTTTGTCGTGAAACATAAGTCAGGAGTGACGAATCGTGTGGCTGATGCTTTGAGTAGGAGGAGCCATTTATTGACGACAATGAAGGTAGAGGTGACAGGTTTTGAATTATTGCCAGAGTTGATTGAAGATGATCCTTACTTTACAAAGTTTGTTGAGAAAGTCAATGATGGGAGTACTGATGAATTTATGTTGGTGGATGGGTTCTTATTCAAAGGAAATCGACTATGCATTCCAGATTGCAGTTTGAGGATGAAAATTGTGAAAGAGTTACATAAAGAAGGCCATGTTGGTAGAGATCGTACATTTCAATTGATTTCTCAGTCTTATTTTTGGCCGTCAATGAGAAAAGAGGTGGAAAGGTTTGTGGAGAGATGTCATATCTGTCAGGTTTCGAAGGGAACCGCGACCAATGCAGGATTGTATATGCCGTTACCTGTACCGACCAAACCTTGGGTAGATGTGAGCATGGATTTTGTTTTGGGTTTGCCTAGAACTCAAAGGGGTAACGATTCCATTTATGTGGTGGTTGATCGGTTTTTGAAAATGGCACATTTTATTGCTTGTAAGAAGACGGCGAATGCTGTTCATATTGCTCAGTTATTTTTCAAAGAGATCTATCGACTTCATGGGTTGCCAGAGTCTATAGTTTCGGACAGAGATACTCGTTTTCTGAGTCATTTTTGGCTAAGTTTGTGGAAGATGGTCGGAACGAAGCTGAAATTCAGTAGCGCTTACCATCCGCAAAATGATGGACAGATGGAGGTTGTGAAAAGATCGTTGGGAAACTTATTAAGATGTCTTGTGAAGGACAATTTGAAGAGCTGGGATTCGAAATTGTGTCAAGCAGAGTTTGCTCACAACCATACGGTTAATCAAAGCACAGGATTCAGTCCATTTCAGGTTGTTTATTCGTCGATTCCAAAGGGACCATTGGATCTAACAGCAGTGCCATATCAGAAGGGAGTTGTTAAGCGGGCTAGTGACTTCGTAAATGAGTTACAGGAGTGCCACAGAACTGTTCATGACTGGTTGCTTGCATCAAATGAAAAGTATAAACGACTGGCGGATAAGAAGCGGAGAAGTGTGAATTTCGAGGAAGGTGATTTGGTTTATGCAGTGTTGACAAAAGATCGTTTTCCAGTGGGAACGTACAATAAATTGAAGGCGCGAAAGATTGGTCCTGTAGAAATTTTGAAGAAAATCAATGAGAATGCGTATCAATTGAATTTACCAGAAGATGTTCATACTTCAGATGTTTTCAACGTCAAATACCTAATTCCGTATTATGGAAATGAACTTGTGGTGGAAAAGGATAGTGAAAATTCGAGGTCGAATTTCTATCAACCAGGGGAGGATGATGCAGTGCAAGCTAACAAAGTCTTAAGTCGTGCAGAGGTAGCCACGGCTTTAGCTCGCTCAGGAAGTTTAGGTCGCTCACGACCTAGTGGAGAAGGCTTAGGTCGCTCACGACCTAACGAGTCATGACCTAACCAAGAGCAGAAGAAGGAAGGTGCAGGCAGTTCGCGACCTAGTACATTGGTAACTCGTCCACACGGCCTAACGAATTATGACCAACGTCTTACTAAAGCTGACTTGTGTGAAGACTTAGGTCGTTTGGGAATAGGTCGCTCGGAATTAAGTCGCTCGGTGTTGGGTCCTTTGAGATATGCAACATTCTCTTGGAGTGGTGATTCCTTAGGTCGCTCTATTGAAGGTCGCTGAAGTCCTAAGTCGCTACAACGAGTTACGACCTAAGTTAGGTCGCGTGAAGATGTTCTGAAGCTGTTACTTAAGTCATTGCTTTTTTTAGGTCGTTACTTGGTTAAGTCGAGTATGTTGGTTTGTACTGTGTTAAACTTAAGTTGTAAGTCGTTATAAAGGTAGGTCGTTCATGTTGTATATGTTGTTGAGTCGCGTGTTTTTAGGTCGCGAACTACTATAAGTCGCGTACCGGTGATTGTTGGAGTCTGTTAGGTCGTTAATGACCTTGTATAGGTCGTAGGTCGCGTGTTGTAATTCTGAGATGTATATATGTTGTAACTCGAGAAGTGATAAGTCGCTAATGACCTTGTAAGGTCGTAGGTCGTCTTGTGTTGAGTCGTAGTGTGTTTGTTAAGTCCCGTAACAATGTTAGGTCGCGTGCGACCTAGTGAGGCGTGGGTTGTAAGCCTATAAATAGGCAAGTTGGGTCATTGTAAAAAGTAGTTGAATTGTTGAATAAAATTCTTGTTTGTTAGCTTTGTGCTTTCATTAAATCGATAGTTGAGTGTGATCTTCTATCTCCACCTATGGTATTCGAGTGTGCTCGAATCAACGTTCGTTGAAGCCAATTCGCGGAATCAAGTGCGCTTGATCAACGCTCGAAGAATTGTACATCTCTTTTCACGGCATCATGCGCGATCAACGTGTCAGAGATAGCTAGAATTCGGTATCTTCGGATCAACGAATTTCGGTCTTTCGGTATACTTCAATCCATCGATTGCTACTTTCATCGATCACATTGTTTTCTGAATTATCTGCTGCGTCAATCATCGTTCAAAGATACAATCAAGAATTTTAAATCTAACTATTTTAAAATAAAAACCGAAAACGATTCGATTAAGTGAGAAGTTCTCACCTTGATTTCAATTTCGTTTTTAGCTTTTATTTCGAATAAAATTAAACGTGCGTTAAATTTTACCCAAAATTCTCACTAACTCCAAATGACTCCAATCCAATTCCATAGCGTAGTGCTCGTCAATACAATTCCAACGCAGCTGGTTTCGTGCGTTTTCGACCTCGTATGAAAAAGATACGAATTTTTAAAGTTACACGATTTATATAATTACAAATTTACAACATAATTTCAATCTTAAACCTAATTGAATCCTAGCCATCCGTCACTTTGCCCTAGATCACAGCCGCTCCTTTTGCTTCTCCTCCCTCTCCCCTTCACGCCTTCGTTCCTCTCAAGATTAAAAAAAACGCACGCAACCCATATATCACTATGAAACCCTAAATCTCGCGACAAATTCAAGCACTTTTACATTGATCAAATGATGCCATTTTGAAGCCCTTCACTCATACTACACTCGGCCAGAGCAAGGTGGAGCTCGGCCCCCCATCTCTCTCGAAAAAGTGTATGAACGGCAAGCGTTTGAATGCATTTTGTTGTCAATCCGTGCAACGAAACTCGATCATAACCGTTGAGATTATAGATCACAACATCCTCAACAACTTTGTAGTTGATAATTTCTCGATTCGATGTGTGGATTAGAAGATAATTGGAGGAGAAAGAGAGTGTATTTCGGCCATTCATTATTCATGGAGGCGGCGGCTGATGGTTTGAAACCCTAGCCTCTTTTTCCTTTTGCAATTGTGAATATTTGAGGGCTTATATAGAAAAATACGCGAACACTATTCACCTCGAATTTTTCGAACTCCAAACGAAGCGTGCCGGTTGGCGTTTCTAAGGTTTACCCCACGTTCCGAACACAATGGAACGTGTTTCGGGAGCTAACTCGGTCATCTGTGTGAGTTATGGCAATAAACGTTCAATTTAAATATAATCGATTCAAACTAATTTCTAGGCGTTTTAGCTTGCCCCGGACAAACGGTAAATCCGATTGACATGAAATTTGAAACCATACAATAATATCAGATTACGGATCCGATGAAACTGGTTTCGCAAAATCCGAGACTGTTTGAAAAATGACTATTTTAACTCGCCAAATTAATATTAAAACAATTTCGATGCGTTTCGAGCTGCCACGATCAAACGAATACTACGATTGCTACGAAAATTGAAATCCGATAATAACAAACTATTACGACTTTCACTAGTCGATTAAATATTAAAATATTCAATTTTCACAAATAAACTTTTAATTCGATTTTAAAAGTTCTATAACATCATTCTAACTCCAATATGATAAAATAAAATTTTACAAATCATTTTCAATCATATTTAACCCAATTTTCAATTATTTCTGTATTTTCAACTATTTAATTATCGATTTAATTATTCAATTAAATCCAATTATTCGAAATAAAATTTATTCGACTTATAAATTTCACTTATTAATTTTTAAAGTTAATTAAATATACAAATTTTAATTAATAGAAATTCTGGATCGTTACATATATAAAATTCTAGAATTGGTTTTGAAAAGAATATTTTGGAGAAATTAACTTCTTAAATTGTTTTAAATCCTTTAAGTAAAGATTTATTAAGTTGATTTTTGAAATGATTATTCCTAAGATTTTAATCAGTATTTGTTTTAGAAAATAGTTATTTAAATATTTATACTCTATTTACTAATTTTATTTTGAAAAATTAGTTTGGATTTAAGTTTATATAACATAGGTATAATATTTTATCACTAATATTTTAAGTAAAGTGTTTAAAGAAAAATGGTTTTATTTAAAAGTGTTTTCCAGGTATATTTTTGGATAAGAAATTTCAATTATTTTAAAATATTTGAACTCGGCAGATTTTCAGTGAAAATGAATAACTATTTGTAAGTGTTTTCCGCTTTGGGAAAATGATTTGAAATTTAATTTCAAAAGTTGTAAAGGTGAAAATTGATTTGAAATTTGTTTTCAAATGGTTGATGTGTGGAAATTATGTCTTGTAAAGATATTTTTGAAAATAAATAATTTGGGAAATTATTTGAAATCGGGTGATGTTGTGAATATTGATTGATAGTCAAATAACCGACTATCAATTGACCCTTAAATGGCTATTTGTTGTGAATTGGTTGAAATTGAATGCTACACTTATTTTTAAATTATTGCGCTCTTTATTCGGATTACCCATTTCGAATAGTGATACGACGTAATGGATAGCATTGAAGACCGGTGTTGAAGACCGTGTATTTGTGAAAATGATAGGATGACCTATCGATTGTCTCTGCACCGTTAGCTACGGCACGGAGATTTCCTTTGTGATGGGAAATTCGATCGGGATTGTGAATACCCGGATTGCAAGGGCTTCTTTTGAAGTGCCTTCTGTTCTGTTCGAGCCCGGAACAGATTTGTATGGTTACGTGTCTGACATTAAATTTTGAGATATAAAGCAGATTTCTTTCAAATACATTTATGTTGGTGGTGGAGAATTTATTCTCTTAGCTAAACGCCCTTCTCTGAGACGTACGAGCTCAGAGGTTATGTAGTTGAAGGTTATCAGTGATATATTCCCAATTTGGTAATGTGACATGCTGAGTGCTGCTGTGTGTTGATCATTGGTTGATCATTTGTTGATCAAAGCATGGCTTTGTGCCTAGCTTTGTGGACGAGACTTCGTCAGACCTCACACCCCGGAAATGGTCAAAACAGGAATATGCGGCAAGGTTATGAGGGTTGCTCCCTTTAGGGTATGTCATTTCCTTCTGGAAAAGGGTGGTGTCAGGTGTGGATCCCTGATGCTTAACCTATGTGATTGCTCCAATCTCATTTTCTGTGTGGTTGTTGCTTTGTGATCGAGGGCCCTCGGATAAAGGTCCCAAAGGACTTGGGGGTGGCATACTCGAGTAGTAGTTACCTAGTTATAGAGGTAACCCGGCCTTGTGTTGGCAGAGATCCGGTTAGGTTCTCGGGACATCCCGCCAGAGGCGATCCCATATGGCAGTAGGAAGTTCCTTAGCCTGGCCATTTGTTGGAAAATCCAAAGAAACAATACGAGTCCTGTACGGTTTTAGTTGTAGAACCTTCCATTTAATATGGTAGCTATAGTAGGCATACTATAATGGTACCTATGCTGGCTAAGATTAATATTAATATTTCAAAATGTTTTCCACACTTTGCACTTATAGTAATAATATCATGTAATTCTCTCGTAGCAAGCATGTTTGACTATCATAAGGAGAAATCTCCTCCAAGTCTGCATTTGCATTGTGTGTATGGCGGGAGACCTTATGGTAGTTTCATTTTCTAAAAGCATTGCGAATTGACTTTAAAATTCTCTTGCTGTTTGTTTTTAAAGACAAAAAACTATTTTAGTTCTCACACCCATCCCATGACTGACCTGGAGTTTATTGTTCCCTTCCTAAACTCTGGGTGCCCATCATTTTCCACACGGGCAGTCTAGAGTCAGGTTATTAGGTCATTCTGGAATTCAGAAGTTGCCGTAGAGATATGGAGGCAAGCTGGATGGAGAGACGTACCACTGTATATGATATTATCTTTTTCGCTGTAGAATTAACTTGTAAGGACAAGTTTGTATAGCTGTCCATTCTTGTATTGTGTTGCATATTGACTCTGATGATGTAATGTATAAAATGTATAGTTCTTTTTATTTAAAGATTATTCATTTATCTATTATATGTTGTTCCGCTGCGATTGTGAGATTCTGATATTGTTTCTGTTGATTCTTCTTTCTTTCTTCTTCTACCTCTTCTTTTTAAACCCTAAGGGTTTGGTTTCCCGGCATTCGATTGCTCGGCAGTTGATACAGTGGACGTATTAATGTCGATTTTCGAAAGTCGAAGAATCCGGTCTTTACATCTGGTATAAGACCATTTGGTTAAGCGACAACTTTGGCTCTGTTGGGTGTTACTCATTAGAGATAGAGTCAGTTAATAGATACGAGCGCGTATTTATTAGTGAAAAATAAAATTGTTTTATATTGTGATGATTGGTTTATGGAGTGGTATATGGGTTCTGGTCGGTATAGTCTATACAACTCTATCAATAGGGATCTCTAAACATTGGAACAAAACAATTCAACATGATATTGTTTTAAAATATGGTAAATGAAACAATTTTACCCAAAACTATTTCCGTAGATAAAGGAAATAATCTTTGTAAATTATTATAGTATATGGTTGTTTGATTGTTAGGAAGTGATAATATTATTATCATTTGAGTAGGAAACTGAAATCGTAACTCCAAAGTTAAGAAATAAATTCACATACAAATGGAATTTATGAATATGAATTGTAAATGTGATTTATAATTTGAAGTAAAAATTCCAGAGAAGTGTTTGGAAATGTTCTGAAAATAATTTGAAAATTTGGGAGATTTGGGAGGTTTAAATCCTTTTTGGTTTGAAAATAATTTTCGAAGATTTTGGAGAAATATTTTGGAAGCGATAAAAGCACTAAACTCTTTTTGGTCGCTGGAAAATAATTCCGATGATGATCGCGACATCATCGGTGTTCATTTTCGGGTTTCCAAAAGAGGAATTGCTGCCAGATTGTTTTAAATTAAAGTTGTTTGGAAAATTTGGGTTTGGTTTTGGAAATTCAAAAGATAATTTGAATTGATTTCAAAATTGGTTTTGAAAGGTTGAAAAGACTTTGGAATCCTATTTTAAATATTTATCGAATTGGTAAATGAGTTGATAACTTATACAATTTGAATTTTGATATAATAAATTTAACTTAAAGGATGGAGTTAAATTAAAGTAAGTATAAGTGAATCAATTAAATAAAGTGAATTTAAAGAAAGGTCTAATTGGCTAAGTGAAATGATCTTATATATATAAGGAAATATTACTTAAAGAAAATTTATTAAGTTAAAAATAAATTTGGGTTAGTAACAAATGAATTGGAAGTGAGTTTGAATCATGAAAATAAAATTGTGAATGGATAAATAAATTTACAATTGCAAGTAAATGTAATTGAAATTGAATGTTGAAAAGGAATATAACTTAAGTAATGTTGAATGAAGTTGATTCTGGGATCGAAGTAAATTAATAAAGTGAAGTGATAAATATAAACTTGAGTTATATAAATGAAATTCAACTTGAAATGTTAAATGAATTAGCAATTGGATTAATGAATGGATTGAATGTTGATCAATCAAATGTAAACAAATTGATATGAAATAATGAATATAAGTGTTAATTCATTAAAAGCTAATTGAATAAATTGAATGTAAGTCAATTTAATATTAAACCAATTGGAATTAAATGTGTTAAACCATTAAAGGAAAACAAAGTGAATATGAATGTTGAATGTAAAGTGAATAAATTCGGTCGTGTTGAATATACATTGGTTGTTATTTGATTGTTAATTGATTGTATATAAATTCATTAAGTGTTGATGAAATTGAATTAGTGAAATTGAAAGCTAAAGTAATTGAATCCAAATTGGAAGTAAATGAATATGAACTAGATTTGATTTGAATTGAAAGTGAACTAATGTGAATATAAATTAGTGAATGTAAACTAACTGAATTCGAATAAAATTGATAATGCAATCTAGAATGAAAATGGATATATAACTTCAATAGTAAAGTAAAAATGGTATAAGAAGTATATATTGAAAATTTTGTAAAGAAATGTACAAAATAAATTTGAAAATTGTAATTGGATATTGTGGTTAGAAGGATATACAGGTGAATTAAAGGAAATGGAATTGGGATTTTGATTTTGAAAAAAAAAATTGAATTGCTCGACCAAAAGGTACGTATTTGAATTTCAGTATGAATTTTGATGATTTTCTTGTCCAGCTACTTGGCTTTTTCTTTTTTTTTTGAATCTGAGGGGCCATAGTGCCATTTTGTTGTCGTACCAAGCTAGCCGTGCAAAGGAGACACTGGCGAAATTTTCTGAAAATTTAAGACATTAGAATATTTTTGAGAAAAATTGGAAAATTTTGAAAACTATAACTTTGATTTGAATTGAAAAGTTAAACGATATAGTTGGTTTTGAAAAGATAACTAAGTTGGATTTGAAAACTTAGTAAAGTTATTGTAAGAAGATTAACTATTGAATTTTTGGGAAAGTTAAACACTTAAGTGATTTTTTAATTTAATTTGAACAAATTGTAATGAAAATGTAGGAGTTGAACTAGAAAATGGAAACCACTGTTTTCGTTGAAGTTAAAGGTTTTGGAAAAGGTTAATATAAAATTTTCACTAAGTGGATTTTTGAAAAGTCAATGGATTATGTAACTTTTTCTTACTTGGTAATTTCGAGGACGAAATTCTTTTAAGGGGGGAAGTTTGTAACGACCCATAATTTCTATTAATTAAAATTCATATATTTGATTGATTTTAAATATTAACAAGTAGAATTTTTACGTCGAATAAATTTTATTTCGAGTATCTAGATTTAATTGGATAATAAAATCGATAATTTAATATTTGAAATTCTAGAAAAAATTGAAAATTGGGTTTAATGTGATTAAAAATGATTTATAAAGTTATATTAAATCATATTGGAGTTAGAGTGATGTTATTGAACTTTTAAAATTTAATTAAAAGTTAATTTGTAGAAATTGAATATTTTAATATTTAATTGACGAGTTAAAATAGCCATTTTTCAAACAGTCTCGGATTTGGACGAAAGCAGTTTCATCGGATTCGTAATGGTATATTATTGTAAGATTTCAAATTTCGTGTCAATCGGATTTAAGGTTTGTCCGGGGCAAGCAAAAACGAATAGAAATTAGTCAAATCGGATTAATTTAAATTTGATCGTTTATTTCCGCAACTCGCACATAAGATCGAATTAGCTTCCGAAACATGTTCCATTGTGTTCGGAATGCGTGTAAAACCCTAGGAACGCCTGCCGGCACGCTTCGTTTGGAGTTCGGAAAATTTCAAGTGAATAGTGTTTTGGAAATTTTTCTATATAAGGACCTCACATTTTCAATTTGCAAACCAAAATCAAACCCTAACCCTAACTGTCTTCATCCGCCACCCTCTAGATTAATGGCCAAAAATAGCCAATGTTCTTCCCTCAATCTCGTCAAATCCATCCACTTTCACGTCTCGACTTCAGCTACAATATTATAGAGCGTATCGAGCTCTATAATCTCAACGGTGGAGATTGATTTTCGTCGACCGGAGACGAAGCTAGGAGGCCACGTTCTTCCTTGGTTCGTGCACGGTTTTCATTGTACAGGGGAGGCTGAGCTCCAACTTGCTCTGGCCGAAGGTGAACGCGGTGATGGGCTTCGAAGCCATGGTCTCTGATCGACGTATATGTCGACGATGGTGATGCGTTGACTAGGGTTTCAAGGGCGGCTATGGGTTTGTTGTGCGCGTATTTACCTATAGGAGGAGTAGATGATGAACACGGCCGCGATTCAGAGTTGAAAAATCTACGGCCCTGATGTGTTATAGGTTTAAAAAAATTAAAAGGGAATGAAAATTAAATTATATTTAATTTGTATAAACTTTAAAATGCTTGAACTCTTTCATACGAGGTCGGAAATGCACGAAACAAATTGCGTTGGCTTCGTTTTGACGAGCACTACGCAATGGATCTGGATTGAAATCGATTGGAGCTAGTGAAATTTTTAGATAAAATTAAACGCACGTTTAATTTTATTCAAAATAAAACACTACGACTGTTATTGAAACCAAGGTGTGAACTCCTCACTCAATCCAATTTGTTTCAATTTAAATTTTAAATAGTTAAATTTAAAATTGCTTGATCGTGTTGATTGTATGCTTGGATGATAAATTATTATCTATTGTTTTAAACTAGGCCCTATACGCCGTATATTGAGCGGAGGTTATTTATTAAAAACATATACCGCGATATTTCACCTTAAAGTGGAATTGGTATTATATATGTACTTGAGTTAATTTCACACATTATATAGCGAATGAGACCCTATTGCGCCGCACAATAGCGAATAATATTTTATAAATCCCATATACCGCGATATTTCACCTCGAAATGGAATTCGTATTGTGCTAACATCTATGGATGCAGGGAAACGGGTTGGACGGGTCCAACTGGATTCCTCAAATGATTGAATTCGTTCCAATGTTGTGTGTTGATCTATTTATAATCTGCGTGAATATCTTTGTAATTGAAATCGTTAAAGGCTAAAATTTAGCCGAATATATTTCTGGTATCGTTAGATGCCGAAAATAAATAAAATTGGGTTTTTGAAAATTTAAGTTGAGAATTTATAATGAAATTTATTTTTGGGAATTGGATTAATTCAGATGAAGGAATTAAAAAAAAGTTTATTTCTGAATCATATCGAATTATTTCAAAAATATGGGAAAAGCTTTAATAAATGAATTTCGGGTAATATTATTCAAAGGTTGAAAATTTATTCAAAAATACGGATTTTAAGGAGTTTGAAAAAAAAGAATATGTATTGCTTAAAAAAAGAAATTATTTTGAAAAGAAATAAATTTAGAAATCCATTTGGGAATTGATTTTGTTAATTGAAAATAGATCCTTTGGAAATCCATTTAGAAATTTATTTGTTGTTTTGAAATCAATTTGAAAATTAATTTGGGGTTTAGTAGAAATTGATTTCAATTTGAAATTTGAATGAAATTCACTCAATGTTTAATTTCTTGGAAAATCAATATGGAATTTGATTTGGTGTTTTTGGAAATCAATTGAAAACTGATTTGGTGTTGAAATTGAATAACTGAAACCAATTTGAAAAATCGTATAAAAAGTGAATATTTGGAAATGTAAATTCACAATGGAAATTCATAAGGGGAATTTGTTTTGAAAATAAACATTGATTTATTTTTAAAAGTGTGGAAATAAATTTACGGATTTGGAACGTAAATTTAATAAATCGGTAAGGATTTATTTAATTGGTTTGAATAAACCATTTAAAATGAAAGTGTATTCTCGCTGGGAAGCCGAATAAGATTTACTGAGTGGTTTTGAAATATATGTATACAAAATTCTAGAATTGGTTTTGAAAAGAATATTTTGGAGATATTAACTTCTTAAATTATTTTAAATCCTTTAAGTAAAGATTTATTAAGTTGATTTTTGAAATGATTATTCCTAAGATTTTAATCAGTAATTGTTTTAGAAAATAGTTATTTAAATAGTTATGCTGTATTTACTAATTTTATTTTGAAAAATTAGTTTGGGTTTAAGTTTATATAACATAGGTATAATATTTTATCACTAATATTTTAAGTAAAGTGTTTAAAGAAAAATAGTTTTATTTAAAAGTGTTTTCCAGATATATTTTTGGATAAGAAATTTCAATTATTTTAAAATATTTGAACTCGGCAGATTTCTAGTGAAAATGAATAGCTATTTGTAAGTGTTTTCCGCTTAGGGAAAATGATTTGAAATTTAATTTCAAAAGTTGTAAAGGTGAAAATTGATTTGAAATTTGTTTTCAAATGGTTGAAGTGTGGAAATTATATCTTGTAAAGATATTTTTGGAAATAAATAATTTGGGAAATTATTTGAAATCGGGTGATGTTGTGAATATTGATTGATAGTCAAATAACCGACTATCAATATTGACCCTTAAATGGCTATTTTTTGTGAATTGGTTGAAATTGAATGCTACACTTATTTTTAAATTATTGCGCTCGTTATTCAGATTACCCATTCCGAATAGTGATACGACGTAATGGATAGCATTGAAGACCGGTGTTGAAGACCGGGTATTTGTGAAAACGATAGGATGACCTATCGATTGTCTCTGCACCATTAGCTACGGTATGGAGATTTCCTTTGTGATGGAAAATTCGATCGGGATTGTGAATACCCGGATTGCAAAGGCTTCTTTTGAAGTGCCTTCGGTTCTGTTCGATCCCGGAACAGACTTGTACGGTTACGTGTCTGACATTACAGTTTGAGATATAAAGCAGATTTCTTTCAAATATATTTCTGTTGGTGGCGGAGAATTTATTATCTTAGCTAAATACCCTTCTCTGAGACGTACGAGCTCAAAGGTTATGTAGTTGAAGGTTATCAGTGATATATTCCCAATTTGGTAATGTGACATGCTGTGTGCTGCTGTGTGCTGATCATTGGTTGATCATTTGTCAATCAAAGCATGACTTTGTGCCTAGCTTTGTGGACGAGACTTCGTCAAACCGCCCACCTCGGAAATGGTAAAAACAAGAATATGCGGCAAGGTTATGAGGATCGCTCCCTTTAGGGTATGTCATATCCTTCTGGAAAAGGGTGGTGTCAGGTATGGAGCCCTGATGCTTAACCTATGTGGTTGCTCCAATCTCATTTTCTATGTGGTTGTTGCTTTGTGATCGAGGGCCCTCGGATAAAGGTCCCAAAGGACCGAGGGGTGGCATACTCGAGTACTAGTTACCTAGTTACAGAGGTAACCCGACCTTATTTTGGCAGAGATCTGGTTAGGTTCTCGGGACGTCCCGCCAGAGGTGATCCCATATGGCAGTAGGAAGTTCCTTAGCATGACCATTTGTTGGAAAATACAAAGAAACAATACGAGCCCTGTACGGTTTTAGTTGTAGAGCCTGCCATTTAATATGGTAGTTATAGTAGGCATATTATAATGGTACCAATGCTGGCTAAAATTAATATTATACTTTCGAAATGTTTTCCACACTTTGTACTTATAGTAATAATATCAAGAAATTCCCTCGTATCAAGCATGTTTGACTATCATAAGGAGAAATCCCCTCCAAGTCTGCGTTTGCATTGTGTGTGTGGTGGGAGACCTTACGGTAGTTTCATTTTCTAAAAGCATTGCGAATTGACTTTAAATTCTCTTGTTGTTTGTTTTTAAAGATAAATAACTGTTTTAGTTCTCACACCAGTCCCATGACTGACTTGGAGTTTATTGTTCCCTTCCTAAACTCTAGGTGCCCATCATTTTCCACACGGGCAGTGTATTGTCAGGTTATTAGGTCATTCTGGAATTCAGGAGTTGCTGTAGAGATATGGAGGCAAGCTGGATGGCAAGACATACCACTTGTATATGATATTATCTTTTCCGCTGTATAATTAACTTGTAAGGACAAGTTTGTATAGCTGTCCATTCTTGTATTGTGTTGCATATTGACTCTGATGATGTAATGTATAAAATGTATAGTTCTTTTGATTTAAAGATTATTCATTTATCTATTATATGTTGTTCCGCTGCGATTGTGAGATTCTGATATTGTTTCTGTTGATTCTTCTTTCTTTCTTCTTCTAACTCTTCTTATTAAACCCTAAAGGTTCGGTTTTCCGGCATTCGATTGCTCGGCAGTTGATACAGTGTGCGTATTAATGTCGATTTTTGAAAGTCGAAGAATCGGGTCTTTACATTAGCCGTTCATAACATCCATAGTTGTTCCTTTCTAACCCTAGTCACCACAACATTTCGCAAGTCACGTACAAAAAGTTTCTCGTCTCTTAAAAATTCATTT
The DNA here is from genome assembly GCA_030765085.1 of Allium cepa. Classification (NCBI taxonomy): domain Eukaryota; kingdom Viridiplantae; phylum Streptophyta; class Magnoliopsida; order Asparagales; family Amaryllidaceae; genus Allium; species Allium cepa. Next base: position 903,794,349 of record CM060938.1, on the reverse strand, counting down.
GCTTTAAAAAATATACAAGCTTCAACTCATGGCTTCCTCTTCTCTTCTTTTATTCTTTTCCATTATTTTTCTCAAGCATGGCTCGGCCTCCACCTTTAGCCGACCTCCATCTTCACAACATCAACCTATTGCCAGCCACCATCACCTCCTCCTCACCACCAACCCAAGGTTGTGACCACCAAGAGTGTAATAGCCTGGAATTTTCGATCCCGAAAACTCCAGATAGTCAGGGAAAGAAGAAAGAGAGATAGAAGAAGAAGAAGAAGAAACACCACAAAGATTCTCACATTCGCAGCGGATGAAAATATAATATCAAATAATAACAGTTTACAAAAGAATTATGTATCTGTTAAATATATTTATAATACATCAGAGTTACACAAATATATAGACACAGGATATGCACAATCATCATGTCTGAGATATAAAACAATATAATACAGCGGAAACACTCCATATGTTCTTGCCATCCAGCTCGCCTCCTGAGCTCCAGAACGTCCTTACCTGAAAATGTGTAATACTCGGTCTGACTCGAGCATTATATCCAAGTAACACCCGGGTCAGGCTGGAAACCAGCGTGAGTAAACTCATGTAACATGAAATACCAGAGCATAAAACTTATTTAAACCCGAGGTTAGTCGTGTAAATTTTCAAATTCACAATTTTGTAACAACCCGCATATCTAACGATTATATATTTAAATGTTTTATTTAAATATAGTGTCGTTAGTCGGATTTTTAAGTCCGAAATGTTACTTTTTGCAAATAGCCGAATTGAAACTCGAAACCATTTCCATTGATTCCAAAATGGCGTTTGCGATCTTTTTGAGTATAAGCTTTGATATGTTTGGAGTAAGTCGAATTTTGCTATTTGCTAAGTGAGCTTTTGGGTTTGGGTTTCACCCAAACTATCTAATTAACCCTAACTCAGTCCCTCTCCTCTACCCATTTACTCATTTCCTAAAAACTTAAGCTAAAAACTGATAATGGGGGAAGAGAATGGGAATTAGAAACTCCTAGCCCTAGATCCTCTTGCAAATCCAAATTCTTGCTCCAAAATCATAGAGAAGCTATTGGTAAGTCTCTCTTCTTCTTCTCCAACTCTTTCTCCTTCAATTTCATAAAGTCTTCCTAAACCTAACTTAGGAAAATACTTATTTGTTCTTAGATTGAAGTTTGTTGGGTTGAAGTAGTGATTGGTTGGTCTTTTTCTTGTGATTTAGCTCCATCTTCTTTGTTTGTGAGATTAAAAGGTGAGTTTTTAACTCACATCTACTTCTTTTGATATCATTGATGTTAGGAATGAATTCCTAATATATGTTCATGTGCATTTGCTTTCGATTTGGATTGCTTTGGTGAAATTGCCAAATTATGAGTTTTGAAGCCAAATCTATGTAAAACCTTATATGGTTGATGTTTATGTTGTTCGGAGTGTTTGGGTGTGTCGTTAAGGTTGGATAGTCATTTGACGTAAGCCCATAATCAACACGCATTCGATTGCTTTCGATTGTTTGGCCATAGTTGGCCTAGGTTCAGGAAATGCCTGGCCATCTAGTTTCAGACGTCTGAAATGCCTAATTCAGACGTCTGAATACTGTGCTTGGGAAGAAATTTATTCCCAGATTCAGACGTCTGAATTTATATTCCAGACGTCTGAATTGGCTAAATTTCGACCAGAAAGGAAATAGGCAAAATATTGCCTATATTGCCTATTTCAGACGTCTGGATGTTTGGGTTCAGACGTCTGAATCCTCTTTTGAAAAACAAATTGATTTACAGATTCAGACGTCTGAATCCCTTCATTCAGACGTCTGAATATGATGTTTTTGGCCAATTTGCCTTGTTCGTTTAGTTTTCCAAATTTAGTCGACACTTGTTGATTCCAATTAGTTGTTTATGCATATTTGACCTTGATGATTCCTTTTTTACTTCATTCACAGGTTTTATAAATGATTTCTTCAAATCGCATTAAAAGCTCGCTTCTCCAATTTATAAATTCTATTTAAAACACACACAATTTCGCACTCCGAGCGATGTGGGAGGAGAAATAAATGATTAGATAAAACGATTGCAATGAACACGTGCGTTCATCTTTTCAATTAATTCCCAATCTATTCGTTTGAACGTTTTGGCCTTTTGGTCTGGTTTTCCTATGAGACGAGGTAAACTTTGTACTGCTTTGAGTGTGAAATTAAATAACGGATAGTAAACCGTTTAGTGCGAACGGGTGGTTATAGGACTCACGTTACCACTTTTAGGATTCCTTTCTGGGAGTTTGTGACACATGTTGCCTTTGGGATAATGTCTTCGGACTGTCTCCTTCTGGCTTGTTGCCTTTAGTATCGCTTCCAATGTTGGCCGTTATGCGCCACATGGGTGATATTAGGTTGCCCTATTGTATCGCTTCCGACGTTGGCCGTTATGCGCCACATGGGTGATATTGGGTTGCCATATTGTATCACTTTCGGAGTTGGTCCATCGTCACCGCTCGAGAGATACTTGGGTTTTTTGCCCTATTGTATCGCTTTCGGAGTTGGTCCATCGTCACCGCTCGAGAGATATTTGGGTTTGTTGCCCTATTGTATCGCTTTCGGAGTTGGTCCATCGTCACCGCTCGAGAGATACTTTGGTTTGTTGTAATTGCAATTTTCTAATGTTTCATTTGATATGTATATTCCTTGGGTATCGCCCTTCGGTGTTGGTCTTTTTGAGCCGCATGATGTGTAGCGATTACCTTGTGGAACTTGTATACCTTATTGGTATTTGTTGTTTGCCTTTATGGCTTATTTTGGGATATTCCTATCCTTTGTTTCTCTGAGTTGCCAATGATATGAGGCTTGTTTGTTATGATATGATTCATCTTTTGTTGATGATTGTGTTATCTCTTTTAGAGATATTTGTTATACTTTGTAACCTTGCAGGTTTATTGTTGTTCAGTTTATCTAACTGATTTGTTTAGCTAGACTGACCCGTGTATTTTATACTCGGGTCAGACCGAGATGTTTCAGGTTAGGTGCTTTTGGACTTAGCCTCTTTTTCTTTCGCATGGACTATTCCGCTAGTTTGTTGTTTGTCATAGCTTTTGTGTAGTCCTCATCTGTTGTAACTCTGATATGTATTCTTGTAAACTCGTCTGTATATTGTGGTTTTCTATACCACTTGACATGTATCATTTTGTATACTCTGTTATGTATCTGTATATGTGTGTATGATGATGATCTACTGTTCTGTGATTTATATTACATTTGAGTTGTTATATTCTGTTCTGATCGATCCTCCAACCACCTATGGTTTTGTTTTAAGTATTCATTGGGTATGTCGACCTGCTTGGTATGTTTATTGTCGATGTATTCAATAGATAGTTAGATCAAGGCTATAGATGGTCGCTCCCAACCAGCCTTATTCTCCGTGTTAGTTGACGGCATTACCCTGTAGTGTCCTTGGCTAGCGTGGGTATAGAGGTGGGGCGTCACAAATTTGTTATAGACATCACTAATTCCACACATCAATATCTAAGTACCAAAAACTTAGATTAAATGGTCCAAATCACTTAAATCATCTCATACAAGCCTAATGATTTCACGTATCAATTTATAAAGAATCGAAGTGGTTTTGGGTATTTACTAATATCCGACTACGGTCTCTTCGAATTTAATACCATCTTAGCCCGAGTTATTTAAATGAACCACAATCCAACTTTAAATACAAAGTGTCACTTTTTACACAGAAATTCATCATCATTAATAACCACATTATAAATGTCCACCCAAACATTTCATATCACAAAACATTTTATATCACAGAATAACACGGCATATCATCTAATAGATATCATCCAATTCAGATATTTTATTCAAACAATCATTCGTATAATCCCTATTATAATTAATTTAATTAACTTAAATTAAATCAATTACATAAGAATAAATCACCTAACTTTGATTAATCGACCATTAATTAATTTCAACCTTTTAATTAATCAATCATTCTTCAAATATCCATCTTAATTAATCACCTTGAATAATTATCTTCAATTACATAGAGTAATTATCCTTCAATTAATTTCACGAATTAACTATCCTTAACCATTTACAGTAATTAACCTTTAATTACTCTTATTTATTACATTAATCAATGATCCTTAATTACTTCTTCAATTAAGTAATTATACTTAAACAATTCCATAAATTGATTATCTTTAATTAATTAATCTAATTAACCATCTTAATTAACCATTTGATAATCCTTAGTTAATGATCTTTCATTAACTAATAACAATCCTTTAACTACTCTCTAAGAAATTAAACTTTAATTAATCATCTCTTAATCCAAATTAATTAATTCTTATTAACCAATTAATTAATTTCTAATTACTCAACCATTTAAGTGCTTAACTATGATTAATTAAATAAATTAATTATCCATTTTAATTAACTTAATAATTTAATGAATTACAAATCATTAAAACTTCATTTATTTAAAGATAAAAACATTTTTTCTTATTTATGATCAAATTATCATTAACAGAGCATTTAAAAACAATTTACTTTAAATTTTCTTTCATTTCAAACTGGAACACAGATTTAAATTTTGATTCCCGATTTAATTTAGACTTTAAAAAAAACTTTACTTACATTTTAAATCTTTATTTTAAATCCAAACCATTTAACAATTTAAAGTAGTTAAAAAATTTAAATTTAAAAACATTATTTATCTTTAAAACTGAGATTCAAACAAAATTTGAATTCCAAATCAATTTCCTGAATATAATTTCCTTAAATTCCTTACTTAAAAATTCCTCTCATTTTCCTTTAATCCCAATTCATTTACTGATATATTTTTTAAAATACCCAATTTTATTTATCCAACAATAACACAGCATAACTAAATTTTCAAATTAATCCATCATGGAATACCAATAAAATACAACACAGATTATAAAGATAATCTCTATATTGCGAGGAATCCAGTTGGATCCCTCCAACCTATTTCCCTGCATCTACAGATGTTAGCACAATAATAAATATCGATCAAATCTGATAATAATGATCACATACAACTAAACAACCAATCAATCATTCATTTAAATTTTAACTATTTAAAATTAGCTGGAAATTCCAGATGTGAGTGAGATTAACTCACCTTGAATTTGTTGCGCGTTTAAATTTTGAATTAAATCGACCGCGATCGATTTAACCCAAAATTTTGCTAGCTCCGATCGTCTCCAAATTCGCACTGCAGCGTAGATCGCGTCGCTGTGATTATGGTGCTTCTCGTTTCGTTGAAATCTGATAATGTACATAAGAATTATTCAGTTTTAAAGATTTATATATAAATTTAAATTAATTCTTTTTTTATTACCAAAAAAAATCGTCCGTTCATCATAAATAAGGAAAAAAACAAGGCCGCTCCAACTGCTTCTTCTACTTCATGCGTTACATGTAGGAGCCAAACCCAAAGTCGCGATCCAAATCCAGAAATCGCGACAATCCACGGCGATAACTAGCTCGATCAAAGGCCACCACTACAAACCCCATCGCCGACTCGACCTCCACCCAGAACACACGCGAACTCGGCAGCTACACCATCCCAAAACATGTGTGCAAACGTCCACCTTCCACCATGATTTTTTGGCCATCCAAAGCTCAATACTCGATCGCGACCGTCCACTTCGAAGATCTCAGAGTCCTCTACGATCTTTCATTTGGAAGAATTTGCTATAAGCTCACGAATTTGAAGAAAAATGAAGGAGAAGGCAAGTTGTTTTCGGCCATTGATAGTTTTGAGAGGCGTCTGAGAATTTACTAGGGTTTCGGCCTCTTAACGTGTATATAAACGTTTATTTATATTGTTTTATTAATAAAATTTCCAAATAACAAGCTTATACAAACGAACTCCAAATCACACGTGCCGCCTGGCGATTATAAGGTTTTACCCGCGTTCCGAACACAATGGAAGGTGTTTCGAAGGCTAATTCGAACATATGCGCGAGTTACGGAAATAAGTGATCAATTTTAAATTAAATTGATTCAAATAGTTTCTATGCGTTTTGTGCTGCCAGGGTCAAATGACAACTCTGATTGCTACGAAAATTGAAATCCGATAATAACTAACTATTACGGATCCAATGGAATTGATTTTGTCAAATTCCAAGACCGCGCCCCGGAAGGCTTTTTTAACTCGTCGATAAATTCGAGCGATTTTCAAAATCGTCGATATCACTTAATTAAAATTTTACCAACTCAAAAAATAAATCATATATAATTTATAATCACATCAGAAATTATTCTGATTCATCCCGAATCAAAATCTGATTATTTACATTATTATATTATTAAATTCTATTATTAAATTAATATAAAATCCTAACTTTGACTTATCGACTCTCAGTTCCATCCAAAGGTCCAACAACACTATTTAAATCCTAATAGACTTAAAATAAATTTTAGAAACCATTTTCGTATTTATTTACTTCCAGATTCACAAATTATTCCAATTCCAAATATTAAATTATTATTATTCAAATCCAACTGAATTGTCATACTCGATATTTTAACAACTATATTGATTTAACCAAAATCTGCTTACTCAAAATCAAATTATAATTCACATTCAACATTTAAAATGAATTAAATGTTCAAAATCTAACGACCAAAATTCTGGATCATTACATTCCTCCCCCTTATAAAAATTTCATCCTCGAAATTCGCCAAGGTATGAAAAATATTTCCAGACTCACTTACTTGCCCAAAATTCATTTAATTAAGAGCTTACACACTTCTCAAACCTTTTAACTCAATTCCAAAACCATTTGCTTATATATTCTAACTCAAAAGCTTTTATTTCCAACATTATTTCAAAATTCAACTTCCCGAGTTAACCAAAATTTTCAAAAATTTCAAAAAATTTCTATCTCCCAAAATTTTGGAAAATTTTTGACAGCGTCTCCTTTATGCGGAGAGCGTTTTACAATCTCACAATAGTCATAAATATGTATACATCGACCCCCACGGTCGGAAAAACAAAAACAGTTCATATTTCCTATTTTTATTGCGTAGGCCTACCTTTCATTAGCATTTTTAAGCAAGTGGGTTATTATTTTGGCAATTAGCGCAACCAAATCCAACCAAACGCTTCCTAGTACCTGTACTTACTCAATTCAAATATGTAAGTGCCAAAATCATGTAACTTAACAACATTTTACATATTTAACTAGTAAACATATGAGTTTCTATAAGCAATACAGGTTAAACAATATTTATAAGCAACTTATAGGGTTGTGACATTAATTTTAATTGTTTACAACCAATTCGTATTCAACTTCATTCAATTTAAATGGTTTACAACTCAATTGCTTACATTCAATTCATTTTTAAGCAAAACAAACTCATATTCACTTCAATTGATCTTAAAACCAATTTATTTAATCTTTATCAACTCATAGAATTTTAATTACCTTCTTTTATGTCAAACGAAAATTCATTCTATGCAATTTGATGATATCCATGTGAATAAATAATTATTTAAGTTTTATAACCAATTTAAATTTATTCTGACTCAATTTATTTTAATTCCTTCCTACTTGAAGTCAAGCTTCTATAAATTTTAAACTTATGTTAATTTACTTTAGTTTAATCCAACTTCAAAACTTAAGCTCACTTCATTTGCAAAATAAATTTTCCTTTTCAATTTAACTTGGTTCTATTTCAATCAAATCTCATTTTCAACCAACAAATTTATTTGATTAGTTATTATAAATTTAATTTCCAAATTCAATTCATTCACGACTCATTTAACTAATTATAAGGCCATTTTCAATTTATTTCTTCCTTCTTGAACTTAATTTGCAATTCAAACCATTTCTGTTGCAATTCAACTTCCTTTTTATTCGACAATATTCCAATTGTATCCAATTTACTCACAATTCAAGTCAAATTTAATTTATAACTCAAGTTTTCATTTCCAAACTCCATTAATAACTCCCAATTCAACTTCTATTTAACCAATTTTAATCTTATTAACATAGTCACTTAACTAATTTATTTAGCTAACTAGCTTACTCCTTTATTTTAAAATTTTAGAAATACTTTTAAATTCACGTAATAATATTAAAATAGCTTTTTATAAAAATACTTCTTATAAATCGATGTCTCAACCAGTCTATCCTTGTTCTCATAGAAATTCGGTCATACTTTGATCAGGCGTAGGACTAAAAATCTATAAGTACTTGGTAAACCTGTTTTCAACACCCAGTGTAAACACTTGGGAAAATAATTTTATTGGAAATATAGAAAACAGTTTTTGAAAATAGAGGAAATATCTTTGGTAAGAATGTTCTGGAAATCATCACCCTCATCCATGGCCGCAGTTACATCCTCGGTTATGTTGCCATCGCAGCAAAAGTCCATGTAACTATAGGCACTCCACGACCCTCGGTTACGCCATAGAACCCACAACAGATCGCACTTACATTCCAAGGTTACGTTGCCATCGCAGCAAAAGTCCATGTAACTGTGGCATCAACGCCCTCGATTTTCGCTGTCAAAATGAAACTTCTCCACTCCCACATAGGTCGCAGCCTACGGATGTAAAATCAAACATTGACCTTTGGCTCTCAGCAGCACACACGACTTTCGCTATGTTACCATAGGTTGCAGTCTACCGATGTAAAATCAAACATATACCATTGGCTCTCAACAGCAAACACGACTTTCGCTATGGTCTACAGTAGATCGCAGTGACAACGAGTTACACTATCGCCACAACATAACCCAAATGCCTCTGTAGGCATCAGCGCCCTCAACTTTTGCTACACACTACTCATAATCCTCAGGAACTAGTTTTGTCCGGACTCTTCACATGATCAACTTTAGAACCCCCCCTTAAGGTTCAAGGCAGTACCACCCTGTGGCACTCCTGAGAAGTTCATTTCAAGGGAGCGCCTTTTTCCCCAGAGCCATTATCAAAACACTTTATACTATACACATATAGTATCTTCCAAATCATACACCTAGTATGAATCTCAAATAAATCTCCTTTCTCAAAATCGATTATCCCAAAATCGATAATTCTCAAACTAGGCTTTCCAAATTCCAATATTGATTTTTCCCAAAAATCAAAAGCCTTTCCAAATCCAAAGGTTCCCAAAACTTTTTCCAAAATCCTCATAAGATCCTTTATATATATATATAAATTTTTTTAAAAACTTTGGATCATTTCAAACTTGTATAAAACTCCTTTTATACTTCAAACATTTTCAAAATCCCTTATCTTCCGGCAATAGATTCGACAAGGAAATATTTATCTTATATAACAAAGATATATAACTTTGTTTATTCAAAATCAAATATTCATATTTGATTACCCTTTTTTATAAAGTTCTTTCCATCTTACTGATCATCATAAAAATATCCAACTTTCACTTTTATCCATTGTATATTTCACAAAATATACTTTCATTTCAAAAGAAATCATTTCACATTTCTTATTCATAAATTTTCAATATCAATTTCATTCAAATCCGTACGATGTACACATATCATCCGTACGCTATACCAATCTGATCGCTTACTCGATCACACAATTACACTTCCGAACGAGTATCGTCCACCCAACTTCCTAGTGCGGACTCAGATCTGGTTTCTTGATCAGAAAACGTCATTCTCCTTGCATAGCCATAACTGCGATAGAGAATATCCAGAACAAATCAACAATCCATATCCAGGTTCGCCGTCGAAAATCGAGTGAAAAAACCCAACTCGGATCGATATAACTATCTCGAAATTCTATGCTCGAATCTGAATCAAATCACTATGCGAATAAAATAATATACGTGCATCCTACGTATTTATCTTCATTGATTATCAACTAAATCAATTTCTCTTTCTATTCACATTTCCTTTAATTTCTATCTACATAATCACAATTGTTTCAATTCCATTCGATTATCACTTTAATGCTTATCCCAAATGGATATTCAATCATAAACAGTTTGAACTCTGTCCAGCTTAAATTCAGAAAATTGCTTGAAAATTTTAAAATAGATAAGTCGTTGAAAAAAATTAATAGTTTGTGAAATAGCTGTAAAATAGTTAAGTAATTGCAAAATAGTAAAATAACTGCAAAATAGTGGTAAAATAGTAACTAGTTATGAAGTAGTTGGAAAAATAGTAATTAGTTTATAAAATAGCTGTAAAATAGTTAAATAGTTTCGAAAGTAGTTGTTAAGTAAATATAAGATAGTTTTGGAATTCATAAAGAAAAGTTGTATAGTAAATAGTTAGGAAAATAGATTTATACTAAAATAATTTATTTTGAAAATAGTCCAGAGCCACACTGTTCAATTCCCCATCAATTCAATATAAATTTCCACTTTCTGTACCAAAAATGGTCACAACACTCTTCGAAAGTTTTTGAAGAGATAAAAGTGAATAATATAAATGTAAAATGAAGATTATCTAATAAAAACTCCAATAAACAATAACACGGATGCATAGACAAGCAATTTAGAGTGGTTCGGCGTGTTGCCTACGTCCACTATGAAGTTTTTGGGATTTTATTGATTTTCATTGAACGATTACAAGTGATTATAGCGAACAACAGTAAAATATAGCTTGGAATTCGAATTCAATAGCAAGGGTAGGATGAAAATCTCGATCTGGTAGAGTCTGGGCACTTTTTTAATCAAAAGGTCCTTTTTCTGTTGGCTTTGGGGCTCTATTTATAGGCGTAGGAGGTTGATATCGCGCTCAAACTTCGGGAGACTCCTTTTGGCACGTGAGTGGGCCCACACGATCGATCCCACCAAGTTTCGAATCGATCTATGATCGATATGAATTGATTTCGTATCGATCAAGAAATGGTCCAATCGAGCTGAGACTTGGCAGGAACATTCCTTGGCTTTTACGAAAGCTTCTGTGAAAATTTCGTAGTATTTGGATCAGTGGATCTTGAGTTATGATCGATATGAGATGATGTTCCTCGGAGTATTGTTTCATTCGAATCCACGGCTTCAAATTGACCTACTTCGAATCGATGAAGCACGTGATCCTACGGCTACGTGGCACGCACTCTTCGCATCAGTCCACTCTGTGCTCCGGTTTGACCGTGTCGCATCCATAGATCTCGCCTCGTTTGTATCGAGTGTCGTTATCCAATTTGCATTGATGGATACGAATAGCAGTTCCATTGATCGATATGAACTAATGAAAACTGATGGTTACGAACAGGATTTCCCTTGAGGGACATGAGTAAGGAAGACACTTGGTGGGTATGAAGTAGGCCTCGGCGAATCGATACGAAATGCAAGATCTACTAATGGATACGAACTGAATCGAGTCGAACCGAGGCTCCCTGATGGGTTCGAACGAGATCGAGTCAAACTGAAGCTATAAGATGGATGTGAGGTCTCTGCCGCTCTGATCGATACGAAAATTATGAATTCTAACCGGGTTCAATGATGGATGTGAAAATGGGATTATTTCCTTTAACTTGCATCGATCGTAACTTGAGCATACGAACTCGGATTGACTTGAAATTTGGAATGCTGACTTCATTTGTTGTAGGTCGAGCATCGATGGATATGAATAAGTAGTTTTGAATCGATGGAGCTCAATGCCTTTAGGACTATCTTCGCCGTGCGCTTTGTATCGATGAATCTATTTACCATTTCAAATCGATAGGGGCTTGGGCCAATGGATTCGAGCATGCCATTCAACTCGATCGGAGTATTGACCTGCTATGACCGGTCGCAAGGACTGGAAGGCGAATCGCCCCTTCCCTTTACAATCGTTCATATAAATACCTTAGACTTCTGCCATTTTTCACTTTTTCACTTTTTACTGCTACTGTTACTTTATTTCCTGCCTTCGTATCACTTCGAGAATAAACAGATCTACAGGAACCTTCGTTCCCAAATCGCTTCACTACATCAAATCTTCAAACCGATATCCAAAAATCAGGTAATTGAATGACTAGTCCACGTCGTAGCAATGTGATTTGAAATCAACTGTCAATCTATCTTCATACGCGATCGATCTCCAGGATGCTAAAGTTAAAAATGCTCAGAAAGGACTGTCGTGGTGCTCGAGCAATTTGGGGAAGAAGAATGGTCGAAGGATACGAATTACATGTTCACATCGGTCGATTAAGGAGACAGATTTTTTCGTATCGATCTGGGGGTGACGGGATTTCATTTCGATCTGTAGTTGAGGGAATATTATGTGGAGGAATGGAACGGCTTCGTATCGATTGATGGTGGTTGGAGTTCGTATCGATCGATACATAATTTACTTCGGCGATCGATTTGAAGCTGATCACTTGCAGTTGACACAAATTGGGCATCATAAGTTGTTTCGATGCCGCTGTAACGACCCGTAAGTTTCATGGTTTTAATTTGGTTAAATTAATAAGTTTGTAATTGAATTTAGTAGAAAAATAAAATCAATTAAAACCTGCTTATAGAATTCGAAGCTAATTCAAATGAATTTAAGTAGTGAAAAGTTTTTCCTGTATAAAAATTTAGTGTGAGAAATTTATGAAAATATTAAATTGATTTAATGCAATAAAATAATGTAAACGGTAGTTAGAATAAATTTAGGAATCATATTTGTGCAGGTTAATAACTTATGACTTGAATGAAATTCCAATTCAATAAAATCATTTAAATGTATGTTTTGATTTTATAGAATATGAGAAAAACAAACGTAAGGATTTGATTAATACATATGTTATTTATTCAGTGTATTGAATAAAATTGGAATCCAATTGAAATTAATGATAATAACATTGGTATTAGTTAATATATAAATTTCAATGCATGAATGGAATGAAATGAATGTATGTAAATGTATACTAGGAAAGAAGAATTAATATTGAATTTGATTTATGAATAAATATATGTTGAATAGTAATGAAATGTAAAGTAAATGGCGATCGTATAAAATCAGTACAAGTTGGTAATGTATAAACCTTAATGAACATTCAAATTTAATAGATTTATTCAAATGTAGGACTTAGTTATAAGCGTGGAATTATGGGTATGATAACAATTAGTATAAATTCCTAATTAAGTGGCATGTTGAAATGGGTGTTTTAATTTGGAATTTATATTTAATTTTGATAAAATTGTTTAAGGTTTACAATAACAGAAATTTAGGTAATAAAAGTTAGCACAAGTGGATAAATAATAACCATATAAGGGAATAACATTAATATAAATTAAGTTGGAACAAATTGGATGTAGAGAAATAAAGGTAAGCATTCAATATATTAATTAATGTTGGTGATGATAACGTACTTGGTGATTTATTTTATAGTAACAGAAGTGGGAACGTAATGTAATAAAAGCGTAGATGTAGGTTAAGTAATAAATTGTGGATTTGGGGAATAAGTTGAACTTTTGATAATTAAGATAATTAATGCGGAAAATATGTAAAGTAAGTTATAGAATGTAAGTAATTAATTGAAAGTAAATTTAGTGTGTAAAATTTTTATAGTGAGTGAAGTATATTATAAAATAAAAAAAACCTTACTTTATACATTTAATTGATAGGAGTGCACTTAGGAATGTAATATTTATTCTAATCACTGTAAATAGAGGTATGTTAATGCAAGGAAATAAATTGACGTTATATAGTGAATTATGTTAGTTATTCACAATAAGAGAAAATGAAATAGTTAATACAGATAAAAGTGAAACGGGAAATATGAATGCAATAGTGTGAATCCAACATTTAATTCATCTAACTGAAAATAAAGATTTATTAATTTAATTAAATAGAAAATTTCTGAACTTGTATGAAATTAAGGGAAATTCTGAAATCGATAAATTTAGCAACTTTCAATTAACTTTCAATTTGTTAAACTATCGTAATTGATTTAGAAATATGAAGAGTTGCTTATTTGGAAAGAGGGTTATTTCAATTAAATGGGAATAAAATGTTAAATACTACGTTAATGGAGTAAGTTGAAAATTTAGGATAACAATATATTGACCATTAATCAATGTTAATTTATCTACTTGGTGATAATGGAGTGAATAAAAGAATTAAAAATCCAAATAAATGAATATCATGGGCAATTAAGTTTAATCACTAGATAAATTGAAAATTTAAAACTTAATGTTGTAAATTTGGATTTTTAACGATAAAATGAATGTTTTATTTGTAAACGTAGGTTTAATTTCATTAAAATAAAGAAGAGAAAGATTGATTTTTTAAAGAAAGGAATATATGATTTGAACTATGTTTTAGCTTACAGACTAATTACAAGAGTAGGAGAATAATCTATTTATTACACTTGTGTATAAACAATAAATTTATAAACATGTTTAAATAAACAATTGTTCTATATTTTTATCCATTTTAATTATCTGTTTTAAAAATTTAACTTTGTAATTAACTGCAATTAATGTAATTCAAACATTTCAATTAAAAGGAAAGAAAACGTTGATTGCAATTAATAGATTTAATAAAAGAAACGAACTTTTAGCGTTAAACAAAAAGGGTGTTTTGATGGAAATAAAAGATCATTTTGAGAAATCAAAATTGAACGTTTTCATTTTTAAGGTAAGTATAAATATTTTATTATGCGTAGATAAAAACATAAATGCGTATAAATTTGAATATTAATTGAGTTAATGAAGTTAATTTGGTTACGTAAAAAAAATTAAAGGTTGTGCAAGGTACATGGTCCCTTCATTTTTATTTTTTTATTATTAATTGTTGCATGAACGTTTTAAAACAGTTACCTTATTTTTAATAGTTGATCCGTTTTTTTTTTCCTCCTTCTGTTTAATACCTGAGCATAGACTTTTAGATTATATTTATTTCTTGCCACCTCATTTTCACGTATACAAAATCTAACTTTCGTTTGCAAACTTTTCCATTCTTACGTACATTTCCTTATGCATTATTAATGCCTGAAGCTTTAAAAAATAAAACGTTACATTTATTTCGGTCCCGCCACATTCATTTTCTAATTATAAATAACCTACATCTTATTTTTCTTTTACATTTTGTTTCTCTTAACTCTAACCTTATAAATACGATATGATGCAAATGAAACCCTAGCCTCCATGCTACTCTTCTTCTTCTTCTTCTTCTTCTTCTTTTTTTTTTTCTTGTTTTTCTCAAAGCTCCTTACTATCTCTCATTTTAAATTGTCCTTCCTCTTCAAATATTCTTCTTCTTCTTCAAATTTTCTTCTATTTCAAACTTTCTTCTTTCTTTTCAAATCTAGATCTTCTCTTCCATTTTCAGTTCTTATTTTAATCATTTTTTTTTCTTTTCAATTCTTCTTTATCAAATCTTTTTTTTTTCCTTTCAAACCTTTTAAAAATAAATAGATTCATATAATAAGGAGGAAAGTTAAAGTAAATCGAAATAAAAGAAAAATTACGGAACAAAGTTAGCAATCACGAAGAAGCATACGCGTTTTTCAAGAGGGAAAAGTGGCTGTGGCACAGTATTTTATTTTATTTTTGTTTATTTTTAATTTCAAATGCAAATCGTTTTATTGTGATTACTTTCACATACGAACTCCGTTTCACGCGAAATTTCTTTTGTTAGGATCGTAATTAAATTCTAGATCTTTTGACGCGGGTTTGGACAGATTTGGAGACCTTCGAATTTTGGGTTTAAATCGGATTTAAATTCGATTTAAATTCAAAAGGTGAGTGTTTTAACCCACTCACAACTTCTAAAACTTCTTATGTCTGTTAAATTAATTTTAGATATGAGTAGAAATTTATTTATGATTGTTTGGCATGTTTATTCATTATCTCTGTTAAATTGCATTTATTTAATTTAACTGTTAATTTATTTTATTTATTGCATAAATTTGACAGTTAGAATTTATTTATTTGCATATTAACTATCAGTCATAGTTATGTTAAATTTTTATTTCATATTAACTGCCAGTTAAATTTACGTTTATTTTTGCATATAAACTGCCAACTAACAGTTATTAAATTTATTTTTAGTATAAACTGATAATTGATACCATTATTTATCACCTGTTATATATTGATGATTGTTTGAAATTGGATGATGACTGTGGTAAATGGATGTATGTTTTGAAGGATGAATGGATGATTAATTTTATTAATTGCAAGTTGCTATGCATTTCATTTCACTCGGGATTGCGGTTTGAAATGATATACAACCGCATTTTTATTTTAAATTGGGGATTGAAATGATAAACATCCGTATCACTTGACCATAGGGTAGAAAATTTTATACAGACACCGCGGTAAATATGTAAAATTATTTTTGAGATGTTTTACTATGGTTTTGTAAAGCTATATATATATATGTATGGTTTATGGGATATTGATTTGGTTATTTATATATATATATATATAGTAAATTTTGGTTTTTAAGCTTCGTATAAATTTGATTTGAAGTATAAAATAAAGTTTGATTTTTAGATCAAAAACGATTTAGCATCTATTTAAAATCTAATTTCTGGAGTTTTATGACTTAAATGAGAATAGATTTGGAAGATGAATATTAAGTAAGTTGGAATTTAATAAAAATTAAATTTTTAAAGGATATGATTTTGATAACTTGATTTTTGTGTAAAGTGGTTTAAATGAATATCAGGTTGATTTAAATGAATATATCAAGTTAATAAATTGAAAGATTTTCCAATTATGTGAAGTTAAAGGTTTTACCTAAATTATATTGAATTCATTAAGTAAACATTTCAAAATCTAAATAATTAGTAATTGAATTTGATATATATGGGTTTGTCAAATGAGTTTGTTTGTTTTTAAATGGTGAAATATTTAATGCTTTGAAACATAAGAATTAAAAATGGTATTTGGAAGGTTAAATCGATATTTGGAAATTGATTTGTGAAATGTAAAGAAGCTATTTTGGTTTATAAAAGTAATTTAATATTTAACCATTTGAGAGATGGAATTTGTTTCAAAGTTATGGCTTTCAAGGTAGTATAATTTAGAAATATTATATTCAAGAGTTATGATTTCTAAATGTTTTACTTTAAAACCACTATGATTTTTGGAAAGAATATATATTGGAAAATAAAATGATATCGTATTGATTTGGGGTTTTAAGAATAAATGATATCGTATTTATATGGGTTTTAAATGGATATTTTATTTTGGTTTTAAAAGAATAATTATTTTTAAATAACCGCGGTGTTATAATAACGATTGGTTGGCAAAGAGACCGGGATCGGATATGGACATACTCTCTGTCGATACCGAAAACCACTTTGACTAACTGTGTACGCGGTGGAGATTCCAGAATGAAGTAGGTTGGTGGCGGCGTTTCCTGTAAGGTAAATACATGGACCCGACTCCCGTGAGTTGGCATAAGGTGGCTAAAACAAGAGCGATTCTCGGGCCAATGAGGTCATTTCTCTGATCGGACACTCCTCTTCGATATTGTACTTTGACTTTGGATTGATTCAGTGGCCACTTTTACTTTGATTTTTGGGGGAGTTTGTTCGAGGTGGGCGATAGGTGCGGCTGTGCATTTCCATCAGCCCGGATAGCAATTGGTATAACTACCCTGGCATTGCCTAGTTGTGCCGTGTCACCTACCCTATCGCGCCTTGTACGAGTTTGGATTTCTCCCGTAGCCCGTGTGGTATCCTCTGGTGGCTTCCCGACCAGGAGGGACCATGATATTGGATGGACTACTGGGACTATTACGTGTTAAGGGGAATATTGGGTCACTCCTTAACGGTATTAAAAACTAAGTTTATTTTATAAATAGACACTATTATAATAGCGCAATATACTACATAGTACATAGTTTAACGGATCCTTAGGAGATGTAAATCCCGAGTATCTCTTGAGTTACTGCACTCATATTTATTTCTGTTAAATTTAACCTTCATAAGATCTTTTAGTTCTGACTCGAGTGTTTTTGTCTTTTCAAATTCGCTCGGGTCAGTCCGAGTGTTTCAGGATCAAAGACTTTAGCTCTGGAGGACGAAGACGGAGATTTCTGTTATTATTATAAATTATATTCCACTACACTCATATTTTCCGCTGCATTGTCATATGTTATGTATACTCTGAGATGTACTGTATAATATAATCAATAGTTTTGTAAAACAGCTTTATAAACTGTATATTTTATTATTATATTTTATCCTTCCGCTGTGAGATTCTATTTTGTTTTATTTCTTCTCTGTTTTTCTTATTTACCCCATAACAATCCGCCCTTACGTATGGTTTGAATCGACATGTTTGTCTGTTTAAAGCGTGCGAAAAGGCAGGACGTTACAGTTGGTATCAGAGCTTTGGTTTAGCGATAAATCTTAGCTTTGTGGGGTTTGACTCTTTACTAATAAGGTAGTAATACCCTATGGGAGTCGCCGAGTGTATATATATGAGAGAGCGTATTTGTTAGTGTTATAAAAATATTTTAATATTGTGTTAATCTGTTCCGTTTCGTATTTATAAATTCTGGTTGGTGCATGGGACGCTGTGACATCAATAGGGATTTCTAAACACTTAATAGGACAAACCGACATAATATTTGTTTTTAATATGGGTGAAAGAAATAATTTTTCCAATTATATTTTCTATATATAAAATAAAATTTTCAAATGATATCTATATTTGGTTGCAATATATTGGTTGTAAGGAATAAAATTTATAAATAATAGGTAAATAAGATTAAAAATAAAATAAATGAATTCGAAATTTAGAACTTAAGTTCCGTGGTTTTGGAAATTCTTACAATTGATTTTTGGAATATAATAATCATATTTTAAAGTATTTTTTTTCTTCTGATATGAGTATTTCAATACAATTTGAAAGAAGTGTTTTAAAAGAAACTTTGAAAAGAAATAAGTTCTGTACTTCCCCCTCTGTCGCTGGAAAATAATTTCGGTGATGAGTGCATGCATCATCGACATTCATTTTCGAGTTTCGAAGTGGGAAGACCACTATAGTAATTTAATGCAGAATTATTAAGAAAATTTTCGTTTTAATTATAATTGGATATATATATATATATATATATATGTTAAGCGTAGATATCTATCTATTATTTTGAAATAATTTGAAATTTAACCCAGTTTTAATTCTTAAATTTCCATTAATTAATTGTGTCAATTATTGTAGTGAATTGAAACATAGGTAATTAATAAATTAAAACCTCTAAAAGAAATAAGAGATTTAATGATAGGTTATAAATGGTATTAAATGAAATTTGAAATTATAACCTGTGAAAATAAAGAATATTATTATTGAATTTTAAATTAATCATAGGTAATGTGAAAACTTGTATAACTTTCAATTACATCTTTAAAACATATATAACTTACCAAATAATAAAAGTTGAAATGTTCAATAGGAAATGTAATAGAATTTTGTACAAGTAAGAGTAGGTAATGAAGTATTCAAATGAAATTGCTATTATAAATGAGAATTTAATGTTATAAACTTAGGTTATAATTGGGATTTTACTATAAGAGAATATAATTAAAGGCAAGTATGACAAATGAATGATTATAAACTTAAGTAATTAAAGGGTGGATAAATAAGATCATGAAATATTAAACGAATGAATAATAGCAAGTAGTAAGTGAAAATAAATGAGTGTAATATGATAAAGAGAAACTGTAAATTTAAGAAAAGGGTTGAAGTATTTTCTGAATAAAATAAAAAGAAGAAAAAATGAAAATAAATGAAGTAATCACTGAATAAATGAAAGAAAGGAAATCAAACAGCTAAAGTATGAAATAAATTTATAATAAGTTAATTTGGTTTGTTGGTTTAAATTGTTATTGTTTGATCTATGGTTGGTTGGGTAAGGAAATTTGAAGTTGTTGGATGAAGAAATAATCTATTTTCGTTCCATCTAAGACTGTTGAGTAAGTGATGCACTTGATAGTTATTTTCATTCCGTACAAATTTCAAGTTTTGAACCCGAACAACTGTTTGTTTGTTTGATTGAATGGTTGCTTTGTTTTGGGTGTGTATGCTGGTTGTGAAATGGATGGTTGTTGTATTGATTGGGTGTTAATGGTTGAAACCACTTAAATATTTCACTTTATAAAATAAAAAAATCCGTAAAATTTTAGACTTAGAATATTTTGAAAATGTTTTTCCAAACTTGATCTATTTAAGTATAAAAGGATATAATGATTATAAAACGGGTATATTTTATTTAAGGAAATAAATTTAATAAATTTTTGTTATAAAGTTAATGGTTGAATAAGGTATATTGACTTCTTAGTTCTTCGTTTTCCCTTCTTTTTCCTTTTCGGGGACGAAAAGTTTTGAGTGGGGGAAAGTGTGACGACCCGTAAATTTCATGGTTTTAATTTGGTTAAATTAATAAGTTTGTAATTGAATTTAGTAGAAAAATAAAATAAATTAAAACCTGCTTATAGAATTCGAAGCTAATTCAAATGAATTTAAGTTGTGAAAAGTTTTTCCTGTATAAAAATTTAGTGTGAGAAATTTATGAAAATATTAAATTGATTTAATGCAATAAAAGAATGTAAACGGTAGTTAGAATAAATTTAGGAATCATATTTGTGCAGGTTAATAACTTATGACTTGAATGAAATTCCAATTCAATAAAATCATTTAAATATATGTTTTGATTTTATGGAATATGAGAAAAACAAACGTAAGGATTTGATTAATACATACGTTATTTATTCAGTGTATTGAATAAAATTGGGAATCCAATTGAAATTAATGATAATAACATTGGTATTAGTTAATATACAAATTTCAATGCATGAATGGAATGAAATGAATGTATGTAAATGTATACTAGGAAAGAAGAATTAATATTGAATTTGATTTATGAATAAATATATGTTGAATAGTAATGAAATGTAAAGTAAATGGCGATCGTATAAAATCAGTACAAGTTGGTAATGTATAAACCTTAATGAACATTCAAATTTAATAAATTTATTCAAATGTAGGACTTAGTTATAAGCGTGGAATTATGGGTATGATAACAATTAGTATAAATTCCTAATTAAGTGGCATGTTGAAATGGGTGTTTTAATTTGGAATTTATATTTAATTTTGATAAAATTGTTTAAGGTTTACAATAACAGAAATTTAGGTAATAAAAGTTAGCACAAGTGGATAAATAATAACCATATAAGGGAATAACATTAATATAAATTAAGTTGGAACAAATTGGATGTAGAGAAATAAAGGTAAGCATTCAATATATTAATTAATGTTGGTGATGATAACGTACTTGGTGATTTATTTTATAGTAACGGAAGTGGGAACGTAATGTAATAAAAGCGTAGATGTAGGTTAAGTAATAAATTATGGATTTGGGAATAAGTTGAACTTTTGATAATTAAGATAATTAATGCGGAAAATATGTAAAGTAAGTTATAGAATGTAAGTAATTAATTGAAAGTAAATTTAGTGTGTAAAATTTTTATAGTGAGTGAAGTATATTATAAAAAAAAAACCTTACTTTATACATTTAATTGATAGGAGTGCACTTAGGAATGTAATATTTATTCTAATCACTGTAAATAGAGGTATGTTAATGCAAGGAAATAAATTGACGTTATATAATGAATTATGTTAGTTATTCACAATAAGAGAAAATGAAATAGTTAATACAGATAAAAGTGAAACGGGAAATATGAATGCAATAGTGTGAATCCAACATTTAATTCATCTAACTGAAAATAAAGATTTATTAATTTAATTAAATAGATAATTTCTGAACTTGTATGAAATTAAGGGAAATTCTGAAATCGATAAATTTAGCAACTTTCAATTAACTTTCAATTTGTTAAACTATCGTAATTGATTTAGAAATATAAAGAGTTGCTTATTTGGAAAGAGGGTTATTTCAATTAAATGGGAATAAAATGTTAAATACTACGTTAATGGAGTAAGTTGAAAATTTAGGATAACAATATATTGACCATTAATCAATGTTAATTTATCTACTTGGTGATAATGGAGTGAATAAAAGAATTAAAAATCCAAATAAATGAATATCATGGGCAATTAAGTTTAATCACTGGATAAATTGAAAATTTAAAGCTTAATGTTGTAAATTTGGATTTTTAACGATAAAATGAATGTTTTATTTGTAAAGGTGGGTTTAATTTCATTAAAATAAAGAATAGAAAGATTGATTTTTTAAAGAAAGGAATATATGATTTGAACTATGTTTTAGCTTACAGACTGATTACAAGAGTAGGAAAATAGTCTATTTATTACTCTTGTGTATAGACAATAAATTTATAAACATGTTTAAATAAACAATTGCTCTATATTTTTATCCATTTTAATTATCTGTTTTAAAATTTTAACTTTGTAAGTAACTGCAATTAATGTGATTCAAATATTTCAATTAAAAGGAATGGAAACGTTGATTGCAATTAATAGATTTAATAAAAGAAACGAACGTTTTGCGTTAAACAAAAAGGGTGTTTTGATGGAAGTAAAAGATCAGTTTGAGAAATCAAAATTGAACGTTTTCATTTTTAAGGTAAGTATAAATATTTTATTATGCGTAGATTGTAACGACCCGTTAAATTTATGATATTTAATAAATTGAATTAATATAATTTCAAATTTGTTGAGGAATAAATGTAGAGATTGGGTATAGTAGTTGAAATTTAGTGTAAAAAATAAATTTTATGACGATAAATGTGGATAATGCAAATTGTCACAATTTGATTTAAAGTTAATTTTAAGAAACAAACAAATGTTGAATCTGTGAATGTAGTACAAATATTAACTTGAATGGTGTTCATTAATACAAAGATGTAATTAGTATAGATAGTAATAATTTATGCCTGTAGTGAAAAAGAAATCTAATAGAGACATAAACTCTAATTATATAAAGGAGTATAAATCTGAACAAATTTATGAAGATTGATAAGGACAGTGTTTGTAATCAAGTTTGGTTATTAATATTTGAAAGATAGATATGTGTAAATACGTTAATGAATTTATAATGGGAAGGAATGGTAGAATGGAAAGAATATATATAATAATAGGCAATTGATTCAATTAAGGGAATTAAATTATAATAAATGGTCATTTAATAAATTCAACGTTCTGTGAGAAATCATAATAGTTGTGTATAATGTACAAACTTCGATTTGGGAATTTATTGGATTTATAACGGTTTTGGTTTTTCGTGTGTGAGTTAAAAGTTATTCCTTTTTGTAAGGTAATAGAAGAATGCATAAAATATAAACAGGGCTTAATAGAATTGATACTTAATGAATTGAATAAATTGTCCATTTATGTAGATATGTATAGTGAAATAAATGGCCTAAGCAAATTAAAATGGGATAATTATTGAGATTTGTACTCTGAAAATAAATAGTAACATTTATTTGCAAGTAATAAAAGCCTATTTAGGTGATTAGAATTTAGAGTAAACGACTATTATATGTTACCTATTCTTGTTTCTTGTTAATTTAAATTTTGGGAATTTATTCAATTTACCCGCCAATTTACCGCAGTTAAGGTGGAATAGATTGGTAAATGAGTAATGTTAAATACAAATAAGATGTAACCAAGGGAAATCCCATTTATAATAATTTATGTAAAATAAAGTATAGAAACTAAGAAATGAAAATATGAAAAATGTGGATGCAATGAGATCTTAAGTGATAATAACTCTGTTAGGCAAGTGATGACGGAAATTTTGTGTATAACCAAATAAAAACCCAAATTTGTTTGCAATCAATTGAATTTATTGCAATTTAATGGATTTAATATCAAATAGTTTATGTAATTATTAGTTGGAAGAAATGGGAGTTATTTGTAAAAAGTATGAACCAAATGTTAATTTTTCTTATGGAATTGACAATTGATATATTTTGAGTTGAATAATAGAAATCAAGCTTTATTTATTTGGATGTAATTTATGGTAATTTGGATTTATTGCAATAGTTAATTCCATAGAATAAAGTTAAAACTAATTCAAATTTAGTTGGACATTGTTGATATAACTTTAGAAAGCAAGATTTTATCTATAATTTGAATATTAAATCCAACAAAGGGTATTTACTACAAGTAAAAGGGAATTAAACGTAAAATATTACGTTATTGGATTTAAAATGGAATTTGTAAACAATTGAGTGAATTTAATAAATTTATCAAACTTATAATGTTGAATTCGTTAAGATTGGAATTAATAATAGTAAAGAAGAATGAGGGAATAATAATTTGAAAACATAGCAATAGATATTAATGTAACGTTACCTTAAATAAGTTAAGGCAAACCAATGGAGAATAGTGTAGATACCTTTATAATACGATGATTGTGTGTAAAGGAAATGGGAATAAAGTTATTAATAATTTGGAATTTTATTTATGGTAAAAAGTTTATTTGCAATCAAATGAGTTGGAATGGAAATCAAATCTATTTATCTAATTGGATTTAAGTGAGAGTATAAGAGTATATGATTTAATAATTGGGTTTTTGCGAATAAAATTTATAATTCCCAAATAATAAGAAAACGCAGAAATTAACACTGCAAAATTGATATACTTATAAATTTTAATTCACATCCAAGCTTGGAAAACCATTTGGGATTGTTTGAATTATATAAGTCACAAAATTTGGCCAATATTAGAAGTACCAATGAAATAAAACGTAAATAAATAATATGAATGGGAACCAATATTTATTTATTTATTTAATGGGATTTAAATTTCTATAGTATGATTTATTTCAATTTATCGAAATCTATTTACAAGGAAATATGTATTTAGAGGATAACTTTAAAACCATTTGGGGCAATTTGATATATATTACCATTTAAGTTATCTATGATAATGGTTGGTTTTTAAAAGGAATAAAAAAATCAAAAGAATTCATAACCATTTTAAACCCCTCTATATAAACACAGCTATTCAGCCCTAGCCTCCTTTCTATTGTCATTTGTCTACACGTTCATTTTCTTCAATCTTCTCTCTTCCTCAATGGATGCATTTCAGATCCAATTTCAAATTACAAATCAAAGCTGAAAATTCAAAGTCCTCCTAAAAATCTCACAAAAATATATGTTAACCTTCTCGAAACACGTAATCTCATGGTGTAATTCGTTTTTCGAATGGAGTCATAGTTTGCTCAGAATAAATTCAAACAGTCGCGTATGCGTTTTCTCATGGGGAAGGCGTGTTTCCCTGTAGGCTGACGTGGCGTTTAGCATAGTAGGTGAGTTCGTGTATTGTTTTGTTTATATTTAATTTTGTTTTCCAATCGATTTTTCATCATAACTTTTTCATACGACCTCCGATTCAAGCGAGATTTCTTTTGTTAGGTTCGTATTTAAAATCCGGATCTGATGACGCTGGTTTGGACGGATTTGGAGACAGTCGAATTTTGGGTTTAAATCGGATTTTACATTCGATTTAAATTCAAAATGTGAGTGTTTTAACCCACTCACAACTATTTTAACCTTTTATGTTTGTTAAATTAATTTTAGAAATGAATAGAAATTTAATTATGAGTATTTGGCATGTTCATTTCATCATAGTTGTTAAATTGCATTTATTAATTTAACTGTTGATTTAATTTATTTATTGCGTATTAATTGACAGTTAGAATTTGGTTGTTGCATGTAAACTGCTAGTTAACAGTTATATAAATTATTACTGAATATAAACTGTTAGATTAATAGTTGTTAACTTAATTTGAATAAAATTGCCAGTTATTACCTGTTTTATATCGTCAAATATATATTGGTATTGATTGATATTGATTGATGATTGTGATTGGATGATGGATGATGTTGATGAATGGATGTTTTATTTGTATATCATTAAACTGCAAGTTAGCATGCATTTTCTTTTTTTTGGGATTTGTGGTTTGAAATGATATAAAACCGCAAAGTTTTACTTTTAAATTGCGGATTGAAATGATAAATATCCGTATCACTTGACCATAGGATAGAAAATTTTATACAGGCACCGTGGTCTATATATAAATTATTTTAAAGGTGATTTCTATGGTTTGGATGTGATACGTTTTATAAAAGTTTAATGTTGATATTTTATAAATATTATTCTTCCATTTATATATATATACATGTAACAACCCATAATTTTGTGAATATTTTTAATTAAATTTTTATTTGAAATTTTGATTTTTAAATCATTTAAAAGTGAATTTTTAGAATTTTTCCAATGTAAGTTTGGAATTTGTTTGCAATTTATTTTCCAAATGCAATAAATAAATGATTTTTGAAAATTTTATATTTTGGTCAAAATTTGAATTTTCAGTTTAAATTTTTTTTTTAAAATTTGAATTTAAATTTTAATCTTTTTCTTTGAAGCAGAATATATTTATGATATCTGTTCTGCTTTTCGTTTCGTTAAATTCCGAGTTATACTTTTTAAATTAGATAAATTACAGCGTTTTACACGTAGTTATTTTATGTATTTCAATTTCTATTTTTCTATGTGCATTTCTATATTTTTATTTTCTATGTTATTTTATTTTATTTTTTCTATTTTGTTTATCTAAACTTTATTTATTGGATTTCACTTGTGTGTATATCTTTTCATAAAAGGCTTGGAAGAAATCACGGAGACATGCGTTACATTTCTTTAATGCTTGCCTTTTTATTTACCTACCCTCTTTATTACTTACCCTAGCCATCCACCGTTCATAGATGTGAATTGCTCTTATTAATCATGTACAAACATCTTAAAATATCCTCTTTTCAATTCCATTTAAGAATTATATATATATATATATATATATATATATATATATATATATATATATGCATGTATGTTACTTTCTCCTTATTTCTTGCCTTTTATTTCCTAGCCTTTTTGTTTTTCTATCATTTACTCCTCTTTAGCCGTTCAAATCTTTTCTTGCCATCCACTCCACTTCATAATTCACGTACACATTTACTTCACATTTCATTTCTAGAAAGAAATGTATGCAAATAAATGGCTTGGAGAAATTTTAGAGGCATACGTTTCATTGGTTAAACTCTTGCCTTTTTCATTTGCATGGCCTTTATTATTTTCTAGTCGTTTCCTCCTCATTCCTAACCATGAATTACTCTACTCATAGCCTTGCATATCAAGTTGAAAATTCACGTACAAAATTTATTTCCCATCTCTCATTTTTCATTTGCATTTAAAAATAAAATATATTGTACGTTTCTTTCTCCTTAACTTATGCATTTCCGTTTCCCTAGTATTCATTACTCCTTAGCGGTTTTTTCGACTTATATAGTCGTGTATTTCCTTTTATCATTCACGTACAAAACTCCTCAAACATATCTCATTTCATTTCCCTATGTTTGTTCTTTAATTTTTATTTTTATTTTTATTTTAATTGTATAAACTTAGATCTTATTTATTTGGTTTTGATTGATTTATCTATTTTAATGGTAAGGAAACAAATTAATTAGGCGTATGTTGCTTTGCTTTAATTGGCATACGTTACATTTGTTTTACTTCCTGCCTCTTTATTTGCTTATCTTTGATTTCCTACCTCCTTAATTACCTTCTAGCTATGCATTTTATTTTCTTTAAACTGTGAGAAACTTTCCATTCACTTCATTTGTCATATGCGTTCAAACAAAAAAATATACACAAGATTCCTTCTCCTTAAATTGTGCCTTTTTAAAATTTATAATTAATTTCTGTGTTTCACTTTTTTTTATTTCTATATCCATCTTCTTATTTACTTTATTTATTTATTTAGTGAAGGTTTCTTTTATACATCTATATTTATTGGATAAGTAACAAATCTTTAAGATATGTTTTAAATGTAGGCATACGTTTCTTAATTTATTTCTTGCCTTTATATATTTCCCACCTTTTAATCTTCTACCATATCTATTCATAAATGCATAGACGTGATTTTCTCCTTTTCAATCACGTACAAAGTTATCAAACTCCTCTTTTCATTTGTTTAAGAAAAATATATACAAGATCTTTTCCCTACTTAAATTGTGCATTTTTAAATTTCCTTGTCATTTTATTTTCTAACTATTCCTAAAACTTTAGCCATTCATACCTTATCAATTCATGTGAAAAAGCAAGTAACTCACTGCATTTTGTTCCATTGTTTCTTTTTATTTAATAGAAAATAAATCACATTCATTCACTAGCCTTTCATTTTCTAAACCCTAGCCGCCTTCTTTTTAGTTCTTATTCACGTACAAGTTCTCATACTCTCATTTTCATTTGCGTGAAGAAAATACAACAAGCTCTAGGTTATTTCCATGGCTTCCTTCTCTCTTCTTTTTCCACTTTTTTTTTCTCTTTTTCCTTTTTGTTTTCTCCTTGCATAGCTCGGCCTCCACTACCACAACATCACCTCCTCCTCACTATTAGACCATGGCTAAGCTCACTTGGTGGTTGAAAGCAAGGTTATGTTCTTTGATTCGTAATTGCATAGTTTAATCCATCTTTTGTTGTGTTGAATCTTATTCTTATGATTTGTGTATTTGTTATATACAAGATATGGATCTTGACTTTCCATCTACTCAAAAGTTTGGTCATGCCATGTCGTGCTTTGCGGAGTTTCAATTGTGTATTGTGAATTTGATTCTAGCTTTTAAAAGGTGAGTTTTTTTATCACTCTAGACATACGTACTTATATTATTGTGTAATAATGACAAATGGATCTGTATAAATTGATATGTCATTCATACATGCCTGTAGTATGTTATATGATGTTAAATGCTGTTTATATATTTGTTGCATCATTTAATATGTATTTATATGTTATACTATTCATTTTATATACTGTATCTCACACTGCAAGTTCCCTATCGCTATGGGCTGAAATGATAGGCTCAAATGATTTTTATTGCATTTATTTTACTTGGGATTGCAGGTTTGAAATGATAGAACCCGGATTTTTTTCTTTTTTTTTTAATTACGGATTGAAATGATACATATCCGTATCACTTGACCTAGGTTAGAAAATTTTATACAGGCCCATGGATAAAATTTTATAATAGTTTCTAAAATTATTAAGTATTTTGAATTTATAAATATATGGAAATTGAAATAAAAAGTTAATTTAAAGAGTTAGAATATAAAGAGATATTGGTTTTCTATAAGTTAAATCTTTATAAGTTGATTTTGGTTTTCAATTATAATGAAAAAAAATCTTTATTTGGTTTTAAATTTGTAATTTAAAGATTTGGAATATAATAAACAACTTAATAATGAAATTTGATTTAATGTGGAATTCTAAATCTAGCCTAGTAGTTGGAATGATTTTTTTTCCATGAAGCGGATATGTTTGTATAAATAGGTTTACAGTGATTTTCTATAAGTTAACTTGTATAGGTTAATGTATAAAATGTAATTTATGTATATGACTTAACTTGATGATTGGAAATTGGTTTCCAAATGGAAATTTTAAGTTAGGAAACGTGTAAAGTCCTAATTAATGAGAGAACATATAAGGTTTTTAATTAATGCAAGGAACATGTAAAGTTTTTAATTAATGCAAGAAACATGTAAAGTTTTAATTAATGAAAGAAAAATGTAAGTTTTTAATTTAATGAAAGAAACGTATAAAGTCCTAATTAATGAGAAAACATATAAATTTTTAATTAATGCAAGAAACATGTAAAGTTTTAATTAATGAAAGAAAATTGTAAGTTTTTAATTAATGAAAGAAGTGTGTAAAGTCCTAATTAATGGGAGAACATGTAAAGTTTTTAATTAATGCAAGAAACATGTAAAGTTTTAATTAATGAAAGAAACGTGTAAAGTTTTAATTAGTGTGGTATTGATTAAATTAATAAATGCACTTTACTATAATAGGAATGTAAATTAAAACGTACATTTGATAATGTAAGTTTTAATTAGTGTAATATTGATTTAAAATAATAAATGCTTTCTTGTAATAAAAATGTAAATTAAAGCATACATTTGATAATGTAAGTATTAATTAGTATAATATTGATTAAAATGATAAATGCTCTTTATTGTAATAAATGTAAGTTAAAACGTACATTTGACATGTAAGTTTTAATTAATATAACGGTGTATTTTAAATTGATTAAAATGATAAATGTTCCTTACTGTAATAATAAAATGTAAGTTGATAATGTACATTTCATATGCAAGTTTTAATTAATGTAAATGGCATATTTTAAATGATTAAAATAATAATGTTTCTTTATTGTAATAATAATATATGTTAATAAGGTACTTTTAACTTAACATAAGAATTTCAGCTTTAAATTGGATATTACAGTAACAAAGTTTATTTAACTATAAGGCTATGATAAAATGACCATGTTAAATTTGTAAGTATATAAATACTTTGATTATATAAAATGTTAAAGTGGAAGTATTACATTCCAAAAATGCTATGATTCCTTAAGGTTACATTTCCAAAATGCTATGATAATTTAAAGGAATATTTCAAGTTTAATAAATTGAAGGAAATATTCAGTGATTTGAAAATTTGGGTTTTGTTTAAATGATATATTATTGAATTAGTTTGAAATGGAAATGATACTACTGTGATATGGTTTTGAAATGAGTATGATATTTTGGTTTTGAAAGTATATACTATTTTTAAAGAAATGATATGATTTTGAAATGGATATGCTAGTTTGGTTTTGAAAGTATAAATGATTTTGGAATAAATATCCATGGGTTATAATAACGTTTGGTTATTAAAGAGACCGGGATCGGAAGTTGTCATACTCTCTGCCAACTCCGAAAACCACTTTAACAACCGTGTACGCGGTGGAGATTCCAGAATGAAGTAGGATGGTGGCGGCGTTTCCTTTGAGGTAAATACGTGGACCCAACTCCCATGAGTTGGCATAAGGTGGCTAAAACAGGAGCGATTGACGGGTTAAGGGGGTTAGCGCCCTTTATCGGATACTCCTCTTCGATACTATACTCTGACTTTGGATTTATTCGGTGGCCATCTTTACTTTTGATTTAGGGGGGAGTTTGTCCGAGGTGGGCGGTAGCTGCGGCTACACGTTACCACCGACCCGGAAGCGTAATTGGTATATCTACCCTGGCATTGCCTAGTTGTGCCGTGTCACCTACCCTATCGCGCCTTGTACGAGTTTGGATTTGTCCCGTAGCCCCTGTGGTATCCTCTGGTGGCTTCCCGATCAGGAGGGACTATGATATTGGATGGACTACTGGGACTATTACGTGTTAAGGTGGAAAATGTAAAGCCTTAATGCTATTTAAAAGTATGTTTATTTTACTATAAACACTATTATAATAGCGAAATATTACTACATAGTAAATAGTTTAACGGATCCTTAGAGGATGGGAGGTCCCAAGCATCCTTTAAGTTACTTGTACCTTATATTACAGTTCACTTGAGTTGGTTTACATTGTATAAGTATGTATGTCCTGACTCGAGTGTTTTGTGTTTTGCTTTACGCTCGGGTCAGACTGAGTGATACAACATTCGAGACTCACCTTCGGAGTTGGAGCTTTGCTTGAAGATCCAGCTATCTACTTCAATTCCAGTTATTCATTTGATTCCAGTTATTCAGTTGATTCCAGCGATGTATTCAGCTGTGTATTTGATTATTGTATTGAACTTTTATTGCATCTTGTTTAACTCTGATGTATTTACATAGTAGCTTCATGAACTACTATCTCTTTGCTTCTGCTGCATTATATTACTCTGTGTCTGTGATCTGTGATTTATTTATTTATTGTATATTCTGAGTTTTGCCAAATTTTTATTTACAATTCGGTATTTTGAGCAATTCAAGTCCGACATGTGCGGATGCGAATGGTTGAAAATAGCGGGTCGTTACAATACATATGAAGTTAAATTTTTGAATTTAAGCTGTGTATAAATCCGTTAAATAAAAATGGGATAAAAATTTAGATATAGGATTGATAATTTATAAAATATGCTAAGTTTGGAAAGGTTTAAATATATGATATGCATAAACTGAATTTTTCTAAATAAACTTAAATGTATATTCTAGTATAAAGTAAATTGGGAAATTATCTAATTACTAGAATTTGGAGTTTTATTTATGAATTTATGTGAATATTCAAACTAAATAATAAAATATTTAATTTGTTGAAAGAATAAATTCCAACTTTAGTTTGAATATTAATACTCCAATGGATTTATATATATAGAAATAGAAATGGTTTTGGAACTTGAAGTGATATTTAAATTATGGTTTTAACTTTAAATAAAGAAATATTTCTGTAAAGCCATGTAATTTATTTTCTTTACAAAGTAACAGTAAAGTTAAACCTTTGAATTCATATACCGTTGAATATCCAAACCATTCAAGTTTTAAAAGTTATGGTTTTAAATTATGAATTTCGAAATATTATGATTTGAAAAGATATTTGGCTTCAGATGTTATAAAGCAATTTTGATTTTGGAAAAGAATTATATTTGGATAAAATGATATCATATGGTTTTGGGTTTTGAAATGATATCGTATTCATGGTTATGAAATGGAATGTTTATTCTGATTTTTAAAGTATAACCTATTTTTAAATGACCGCGGTGTTATAATAACGATGGGTTGGCAAAGAGACCGGGATCGGATATCTGACATACTCTCTGTCGATACCGAAAACCACTTTGACTAACCGTGTACGCGGTGGAGATTCCAGAATGAAGTAGGTGGTGGCGACGTTTCCTGTAAGGTAAATACGTGGACCCGACTCCCGTGAGTTGGCATAAGGTGGCTAAAACAGGAGCGATTCTCAGGCCAATGAGGTCATTCCTTTGATCGGACCCTCCTCTTCGATATTATACTTTGACTTGGATTGATTCAGTGGCCACTTCTATATTTTGATTTTGGGGAGTTAGTCCGAGGTGGGCGGTAACTGCGGCTACGCGTTTCCACCAGCCTGGATAGCAATTGGTATATCTACCCTGGCATTGCCTAGTTGTGCCGTGTCACCTACCATATCGAGCCTTTACTACGAGTTTCTATTTGTGTCGTACCTATGGAGTATCCTCTGGTAGCCTCCCGATCAGGAGGTATTACGGTACTGTATAGACTATTGGCATTTTACGTGTTAAGGTGGAAAATGTAAAGCCTTAACGCTATTTAAAAGTAAGTTTATTTTATAAATAGACACTATTATAATAGCGCAATATACTATATAGTAAATAGTTTAACGGATCCTTAGGAGATGTAAATCCCGAGCATCTCTTGAGTTACTGTACCCATATTTATTTCTGTTAATTTAACTCACATAAGATCTTTTAGTTCTGACTCGAGTGTTTTTGTTTTTTTCAAATTCGCTCGGGTCAGTCCGAGCGTTTCAGGATAGCAGATTTTAGCTTTGGAGGACGAAGACGAAGAATCGGTATTATTTTATATATAGTATTGCACCACACTCTTTCTATTCCGCTGCATTGTTGTATTTGGTATGTGTAACTCTGATATTCATTGTATAAGTAAAATCAAGCTTTTGTAAACTGTTTATGAACTGTATATTGGTTATTATATTTTATCCTTCCGCTGTGAGATTCTGTTTTGTTTTATTTCTTCTCTGTTTTTCTTATTTACCCCATAACAATCCGCCCTTGCGTATGCTTTGATTTGGCACGTGTGTCGTTTTAAAGTGTGCGAAAAGGCGGGCTGTTACAAGTTGGTATCAGAGCTTTGGTTTAGCGATAAACCTTGGCTTTGTGGGGTTTGACTCTTTGTTAATAGGGTAGTAAAACCCTATGGGAGTCGCTGAGTGTATATATATGAGAGAGTGTATTTGTTAGTATTAATAAAAAGATTTTTATATTGTGTTAATCTGTTCTGCTTTGTATTTATAAATTCTGGTTGATGCATGGGACGCTATGTCATCAATAGGGATTTCTAAACACTTAATAGGACAGACCGACATAATACTTGTTTTAAAATAGGTGAATGAAATAATTTTGCCTATTATATTTGTTATATATAAAAATATTTATAAAGATATATATATTTGGTTGCCATAGATTTGGGTGTTAGGTAATAAAAAAATATTTATAATAATTGAAGCTAAGTGAAATTTTAATAAATCAAATTGGAGATTTTAGAACTTAAGTCCGGGATTTTTGAAAATCTGCTTTCAAAGGATTTATGAAATATAATGATTTGATTCATAAGTATTTTCTTATTTAAATATTTAGTGTAATTTGGAAGAAATTGTTTTAAAAAAATCTTGGAGAAAATAAGTTCTGTACTTGCCTCTCTGTCGCTGGAAAATAATCTCGGTGATGGCGGCCGCATCATCGACTTTCATTTTGGAGTTTCGAAGGGGAAAGACCACTGTAGTAAATTCTACTGTAGATTTATTTTGAAAATATCTAAATTTTAATTGTTTTAAATATAATTTGAGATATAAGTTGTAAGAAATCATTTATCTGTTATTTTTAAAATAATTTGAAATTTGACCCGGAATTTAATTCTTAAATTTCCATTAATTAATGGTTTAAGCTATTTTAGTGAAATAAAAAGTAAGAAATTAATGAATTGAAACCTCTAATTTAGGTAGGAGAATTTAATGCAAAGTTATAAGTGGGAATTAAAGGAAATTTGAAATTTTCAACACATGAGACAAAAAGTAATATTGTTGAACATTAAATTTAATTAAAAGATGAGATAAAACTTGTATAAGTTCAATTGCATTTTTCTTTAACATATATAACTTACCAGATATGAAAAGTTGAAATGTTAAATAAGGATTGGAATCGAATGTTATGCAAGTAGAAATTTTGGAAATAGTGAAGTATTCAATAAATTGCTGATTTAATAAGAATTAGATGGTATAACTTAAGTATAATTGAAATTTTACCATAATTAAAGTTAAGTATAATTAATAGGTGATATGAACTTAAGGAAATTAAATGAAATTCTTAAATAAATAAGGATTGATGTGTAGGGTTATAATATTTAGTATGAGTCTAATGCTACTAGTTGAATAAAATAAAAAGTAAGAATTAAGGAATTGAAACCTTAAATAAATGAATGAAATTAAAGGTAAGTTGAAATTTTAATTTATAAAACAAATATATATTAATTAAAGGAATTGAGAAGAAACTTGTAAATTTTCACTTACATTCTTAAAACATACATAACTTACCATATAATAAAAAGTTGCAATGTTAGTAAGAAAATGTAAAGGGAAATCTTACAAGTGAAGCTTGAGGTGATTAAGGTATTCAATAAATTTACTGTTATTAATGAGAATTAATTGTATAACTTAAGTTATAAGTAAAGGTAAGTAGTATAAATAGATGATATAAACTTTAGTCAATAAATTGGAATACAAGTATAGTGAATTTTGTAATAAATGGAAAATGAAGATTGTAAGAAATAAAGAAATCCCTCCATAAGTGAAAGAAAGAAAATCAAACCACTGAAGCATGAAATAAATGAATAATAAGTTAACTTAGTTGTTGGTTTGAATTGTTAGTGTTTGATTTACGTTGTTGGGAAAGGAATTTGAAGTTGTGGGATGAATAAATAATCTATCTATGTTCCATCTAAGACTGTTGAGTAAAGGATGCACTTGATAGTTATTTTCATTTCATACAAATTTCAAGTTTTGAACCCAAACAACTATTGTTTGATGGATTAAATGGTTGCTTGGTTGTGTGTATGTATGCTGTTTGTAAGGTTGATGGTTGTTGTACTGATTGGTTGATTAATGGTTGAGGCCACCTAAACATTTCACTTTAATATAAATATTTAACCTTTCAGATTATATAAGTGAATACAGGTGTTGGAAGCAACTGCTACTGCTTTTGGTTCCAAAATAATAAGCGTATTGCCCGACAATTAGGTACGTTTCCGGATTACGTTTAAAGCGCTATTTTATATATTTTCCCGTGTTAGGATATTTTATTTTGGATATATATGTAATATATTGTATATTTGGATATTATATTTTCTCCAGAGTCCCTCCGTACAAAGGAGACTTTGCCAAAAATTTTCGTAAATTTTGGACTTAGAATTTTGTTAAAATATTTTTCCAACTTTAATAATTCAAGTATTAAAGGATATGATTGATTATAAAACAAGTATATTTCATTAAAGGAAATTAATCCAGTAAAATATAAGTTAATATTTGAAATTAGATATACTGTTTTATTCTTCCTTGTAACGACCCGCCGCTCTGACCGCCTCCAGTCGGTAATTAAACCAACTAGAAACGTTCAAAATGACGGATTGTTATTTAGTTTATAACATTTAAACAGAATCAGTCACAGAATCACAGAAACAATAATATATTTTATAAACAAACTTTTATATACAAATATCAGAGTTTTATACAATGAACCAAAATTTTAATACAGCGGAACAGTTGTCTATATATATATATATATATATATATATATATATATCTTTTATTAAATACAAGAAAAATCTCTTGAAAACTTTAGTGAATGCCGAAATCCCCTCTCTCTAACTTTGCGGCCTGAAAATCTTCAAGCTGTAAAAATACTCGGTCTGACCCGAGCGTTAATTGCAAAACACAAAAACACTCGAGTCAGGATTAATCTTAACTCAAGTAAATAAATTTGCAATGAATTGAATAAAATGAATCACATGAATCAATTTAATCTATTATGGATTTTCATTATTAACAGCTTTAATTTTTAAAATCTGTCAATCCCGTGTGGCTGCAGTACACACGTATACTTTGCACACATGTGCACTGCCTCGCCAACACGTATGCTCCACACAAAAGCACAGATAAAAGAGTCAAGAAGGCATCAGACAAAGCAATACAAACAGAAATGTCGAAGCAGGCTATCAAAGGCAGTGGCTCAGAAATGCCAAAGCCAAGAAGAACTACGTGACAAACTAGATACAGTTCAGATAATCAAGCCAGAGCCACCCAAGTGCAGAGCAAACCATGACACAGTGCAGTAGCACTGCAATAGTGCATACAACAGAGACCAAAGACAAGCATACATAAATGTATGTATAAAATGATCAGCATCTACAAAGTGCAGTGGTACCACCGAATGCACCAATGCAACTAAAATTCAAAAGCTCTTAATGACAATCTTAATGATGACATATATGGTAGTGCAGACTACAATTTAGTGCAACAAAATAACCCAAATGCAACAGTTATACCAACATAGTGCAACAATGAAGCACTAAAAAGTATACAGGCCCGAAACATCAAGCCCAGATGCAACAGAATGGTACAAGTGCAACAGAACTCCAATGAACATGAAGACATAAATAACATCAAATGCAAGACCAACTGCAGAAGTGACCAAGGCAAAGCACAAGAGTGTAACCTCAAGTAGCTTCACAGTACATGGACATATATACATATATATATATATATATATATATATATATATATATATATATATATATATATATATGCAGCAGTGACCAACTTAATTGACAGAAATGCACAATTGCAAGGTGGAGTAAATGCCAACATGAAATGATCAAGAATCAAAATAGAGACAAGGTAAATCAAGGCAGTGCATCAAATGACCAAGCTACAAGTATGGCAGTGAAGCAACTCAAGAGATCAACATCAATAAACCAAAGTGCAGACAAAAAATTTCATTTTCAAAACCTTGAATTAAGTCTTCAACTTAAACATGAATTTCATTAAACATGAAAACTGCAACTTCTCTGTTATAAAACCCTGCAAACTGTTTTAATTTTTTTATTTAAAACTGAATTTAATTTTAAGATTTCACTTTTTAAAAAAAACTTTGAACTCAAAACTATATTTGAATTCAGATTCAAATATTCCCTGAATCAAGTTTCAACTTAAAATATGAATTTATTCTAAAATTTAAAACTGCAAAGCTTCTAAGGCTTAAACCTGAACTGTTTTCAAGTCTTGATCCACACAGAATTTAAATCTTACATTTGATTTTTTTTTAAACTGCAAAATCAATTCAGTTTAATCTTATATTTGATTAAATTTTAAATCTTTAAAATAAGAGTTTCATTCAAGATTTTAAAAACTGTAAAATCACAGTCTCGAAAACCTGCACAAAATTCTCAGGTTTTAAAACCTTATGCTCCGAGTCAAAAACATAATCACCTGAGTACCACTTCGGGTCAATCAATCCCCTGCTTCGGGTCAGAAGCACAAAAACTCGGAGAAAACTGCAAACACTTCAGTGGCATATGTATATGTATGTAACATCATCAAAATCTCATAGCAACAGCTAATAACTAATTAAACTTTAGTAAAAAGTTTACTCACATGCAAAGTATTTATCAAATAAATACAGACTTACTCACATGCATACATACATAACAGTTATCATCAAGTTTTCAAAATATTATAGGTCAAGGCCTGAGACAAGTTCAACCACAAAGCAAACAATAAAATGTTGAACCACCTCATATACCAGTGTAACAGCAAGTTACAAAGATCAACATTGAAACTCAGTGAACCCAGTCAAAGCAAAATTAAAACATGTCTACCATACATATGAATCAATTTCATATGTACAACAAACACCCAAAACAAATGTCATGAACCAACAGAAGAAATCAAAATGCATCCATGGAACAGTAAGAAAAACAAAATTGTCCAGTAGACAGAAGATCGTGTCACGATGACAACAATCTCATATATACATACATAAATGCATATATATATATGAAGTGCAGTCACGATTGCAAATGATGGTAGCAGTTTCAAATCACAAAGCATGCAGCAAAACAAAACAAATATTGGGTAGCATCTGCTCTCATCAATTAAAACAAATCACGACTTGATAGCATCTTAGCATTTGTTCTTATGTATTTAAAAACAAATATTCAAATATATTAAATAGCATCTGTTCTTATTTGTTTAAATAAGAAAAAATTGATAGCA
Organism: Allium cepa; assembly: GCA_030765085.1. NCBI lineage: Eukaryota > Viridiplantae > Streptophyta > Magnoliopsida > Asparagales > Amaryllidaceae > Allium > Allium cepa. The sequence goes on along the minus strand of CM060938.1, from coordinate 903,755,565 downwards.
TCTGTTCTTATCAGTTTTTTTTTTAAAAAACAAATTTGGGTAGAATCTGTTCTTAACAGTTAAAAACAAATTAACAGCATCTGTTATTATCAATTTAAACACATCTGTTCTCATCAGTTGAAAATTCAAGCAAATCGAGCAAGTGACAGCAAATAGCATCTGTCCTTAACAGTTTAAACGAAAATTCACAAAGCATCTGTTCTTGTTAGTTCAGATTCAAGTAACCGAGCCAATGATAACATATAACACCCGAAAACATAGCATGCAACCAAGCATTCAAGTCAACAAATTTAAGAACTTGCATTAAAATCAACCGTGAGTAAAAAACTCACCTTTGCAAACGAATTTGGGGCACGCGAGCGAGATTGAAGCCGAAGCCCTAATTTCTGAAGGCGAACGAAGAGGAATCGAACTCGAATTGAAGCCCTAAAATTTGGAGAGGAGGAATCGAAGACAAAGACGATTACACGGCCGCCATTTTTATTTCTTTTCGTGTGAAATCTGAAATGATGGAGGAACGAGATCTCGGCATGCTTTGAAGTGAAGTGTGCGTAAGTTAGGGCGTGATTTTAGGGCGTATGTCAGAGACGATAAAATATTGTGTACCAAAAGATCTTGCAATCTTTCTTTTTCTTATTTTATTTCACTTATTTTTTTTCCCATTTCAAAACTCAAATTGTTTTGTATATATTTTCTTTAGTAAGCTTTGTTTAATTTTGTTATTAAAATTTTAACTAAGTATATCTATTTAATTTATTTTGTATTGATTAAAATTTTATTCCCTTTTTATTTAAGTTAAAGAAAATTGTTATTAAAACCAACCATCAATTTATAAATTTACATAAGCAAAAAATTCCTAAATCCAAACTATTTTTCTAAGTTATTAGTTTGAATTTAAAATATAAATTCAATGTTCAATTTCAACTCCAAAGTCAAATGTAAATATTATTCAACTTTTTATAGATTAAATTTAAAAATTTAATCGCCAATTTCATTGTTATATTGCGAATTTCAATTTAAATTATCATTCAAATATTTAAAATAAATTAAATATCCACAATTTAAATTGTTCAAATTTCAGGATCGTTACAATCTCCCCTCCTTAAAAGAATTTCGTCCCAAAATTACAAGTAAGGAACAATGATTGTTGAAATTTCACTAATATTTATATTTTACACAATTTTATCAAGTTTGAAACTTATTAGAAATAAATGAATATAGGATTCATTCTATTTGTTTTATCTCACTAACTTTGTTCAATATCTTTTGTTCATTAATTTCTACAATCAAGACGCAAAAGTCTTTTACTAAAGTTTTCAACTTACAAAACCCAAATTTTAAACTTGAAATCTTGTTAAAAATCTACATGGTATAACTTTTTCAAAGCTGTAGACTTCCAAAATATCTCAAAGATCCTCTTCCTTAATTTATTAGGTTGGAATTATGCAAATTTTAATTCCAGATTATTGAATTTCTATTCAAAGTTTTGAAAATACTTGCTAACTCGAAATTTAACAAGTCTATTGTCGTTCTTACAGACTTTAGGCATACGCTGGCCAGGCGCAGGACTAAAAATCTCCAAGTACTAGATATACTTGCTTCAATTCCCAGTGAAAATACTTTTTTAAAAATTCTTTTAAAAATGGATATGGAAAGCACATTCCCCCATGGATCACAGTTTACCCGGCGGTTCCGCTACTATCCCAGTAGAATCGCTTGTAAACTATAGATTTCTCATCTCTTGAATTTCGCCATGGTTGTTGCATAGATCGTAGCTTACTCGGCGGTTGCGCCACTATCCCAGTGGAATCGCTTGTAACTGTAGGCATCTCGCCCCACGAATTACGCTATTTCATATCATCTAGATCGCGGTGTACCCGGCGGTTACGCTACTATCCCAGTAGAATCGCTTGTACCCATAGGCATCTCGCCCCTCGAATTCCGCTAGTTCCCGATCCCAAACACGATGATCCATCGTGGGGGATTTTAGTCCGAATGGACATTCCACATATGGAAATTCAACGTAGCTACGAATTTCAAATGGACACTCATATCGAGTTCCAATAACCTTCACAAATTTTAAATGGAAGGTACTTTTCCATATCCTCAGTTTGGAAAACATAATATCATATATACATATATAATATTTCATTTCACACTTCGTACATATCATACTCATGTACTTACATAAGTTTTCCACAACAATTTCTTTCCAAACTAATGGTTTTCGAATTTATCGTATTCTCATATATACGTTATGAAAACCACAATATTTCATACCCATAACAAATAGAGGATTCACAAATTTTCCATCTCATAATCCATTTAAAAATTTTCCCCTAAGTCGATTTGGAATTTTAAGTTTATCTCAAACCTAATTCACATTCATAATCCAATTTATTATCGACTTCACATTCGATTTGGATTTCAGGTTACATCGTCAATTCTCAACACATAATTGATTTCTACCGATATATAACCTCTGAGTTTATATGTCTCAGAGAAGGGTGTTAAGCTAAAAGAATAAATTCTCCGCCACCACAGATATATATTTAATAGAGATCAATTGATATGTCATCAATTCACAATGTTAGACATACAATCCAAATCGATCATTCAAAATTTAAAGTTCAACTTATATTGTTTTTGGTGTCAAAGTTAAACTCAATTTTAACTCAAGATTCAATCCTTTTTGAAAAATTTCCAAGTTGAACTAATTGTTCAAATTTCTCAAAATAATATCTTTACAAGATATATAATTTTCACACTTAGCCATTTGAAATCAATTTCAAATATTCATTTTTCAATTTATCTTTAAAAGATAAAATTTCAAACCCTTCATTTCATATTGGAAAACATTTCCATACTTATTTAATAATAAGTAATTCACAAATCCATTTATTTTCAACACTTGGAAATATTCAATATACTTAAACCAAAATCAAGTATATATTTCATTCTTAAAAGAAATCATTCTTTTAAACACATTTATTTGAGTCAAAACGAGTGTTGTGTAAAACATCGTTACGACGACTCAAAATCACTAGTATAGGGACTCGAATTTTATATAGATATATAAATCCCAATACTATATAAACATTTCCTTTGATTTCTCTCGAAAACGTCTATTTCAACAATAAATGTTGAAATCTATGCTTTCGATTCTTAACACATTTCAAAACAACTTAAAATGGATTTACTTCATTTCATAGTGTTGCTTCCCAAAAACATTCCCATTTAAGTTTTTCAACTTCAACTTAATTCACAGTTTGAATTTTGCATACATTTCAAAATATTGGTTTTAGACCAACTTCGAATTTCCAATATTAAGTTTTCCACTTAACTTAATTCCATGCCCGTTCAAATTCAAATTCTTCATTGAATCTATTTAAATCTCTTATAAATTTTCATTAGATTCATATCTCCTATTATATCTCATTTATTGTCCAAAACCATAGATATAATTCCTTTAATAAGTCACAACAATTTACTTATCAAAATAAGTCATTTGCGGATTTTACAAACACTTTACAAATTCCATTTCTATTTATAAAACTTCGTTTTATAATCTCCTTCCTTAATTTGATTCAATTCAATTTAATCTATATAACTCAGTTATATACCAAAATCTATATTATAAGTTAAATACTTGTAGTCCATTTATTTACTAAATCGTTCCTCACAACGTTTGAAATCAATTTTCAAAAGAATTCAAAATTAAATTTCCAAATTATAGTTCAATAATTCTCTTGGTTATAACCAAATTAACATATCCTTTTATTTCCCAATTATTACTTAGGAGATATTCAAAATATTTGATTTAAACCAATTCGTTAATTCACTTAACTCATATTTTATTTTTCCATAACTCTCAAAAGTTCGATAATGAGTTTCCGAACGATCGAAACTCAATCTAACGAGACCTCACTGAAGAGAAACTATCGCAAACCTAAATTTAGAGAGGGGAATTTTCAAAAATAATTCTAATTTTCAAAATACTTTTTATTTTAAAGAAAACAATTTTAAACTTCTTTAGATTTGAAAACACTTTCTTTAAAGTGATTCTAGTAACTATTCATATTAAACGCCATAAACTAAGCTTTGTGTAAACCAAAGCTCTGATACCACTTTTGTAACGACCCGCCGCTCTGACCGCCTCCAGTCGGTAATTAAACCAACTAGAAACGTTCAAAATGACGGATTGTTATTTAGTTTATAACATTTAAACAGAATCAGTCACAGAATCACAGAAACAATAATATATTTTATAAACAAACTTTTATATACAAATATCAGAGTTTAATAAAATGAATCAGAATTTTAATACAGCGGAACAGTTGTCTATATATATATATATATATCTTTTATTAAATACAAGAAAAATCTCTTGAAAACTTTAGTGAATGCCGAAATCCCCTCTCTCTAACTTCGCGGCCTGAAAATCTTCAAGCTGTAAAAATACTCGGTCTGACCCGAGCGTTAATTGCAAAACACAAAAACACTCGAGTCAGGATTAATCTTAACTCAGGTAAATAAATTTGCAATGAATTGAATAAAATGAATCACATGAATCAATTTAATCTATTATGGATTTTCATTATTAACAGCTTTAATTTTTAAAATCTGTCAATCCTGTGTGGCTGCAGTACACACGTATACTTTGCACACATGTGCACTGCCTCGCCAACACGTATGCGCCACACAAAAGCACAGATAAAAGAGTCAAGAAGGCATCAGACAAAGCAATACAAACAGAAATGTCGAAGCAGGCTATCAAAGGCAGTGGCTCAGAAATGCCAAAGCCAAGAAGAACTACGTGACAAACTAGATACAGTTCAGATAATCAAGCCAGAGCCACCCAAGTGCAGAGCAAACCATGACACAGTGCAGTAGCACTGCAATAGTGCATACAACAGAGACCAAAGACAAGCATACATAAATGTATGTATAAAATGATCAACATCTACAAAGTGCAGTGGTATCACCGAATGCACCAATGCAACTAAAATTCAAAAGCTCTTAATGACAATCTTAATGATGACATATATGGTAGTGCAGACTACAATTTAGTGCAACAAAATAACCTAAATGCAACAGTTATACCAACATAGTGCAACAATGAAGCACTGAAAAGTATGCAGGCCCGAAACATCAAGCCCAGATGCAACAGAATGGTACAAGTGCAACAGAACTCCAATGAACATGAAGACATAAATAACATCAAATGCAAGACCAACTGCAGAAGTGACCAAGGCAAAGCACAAGAGTGTAACCTCAAGTAGCTTCACAGTACATGGACATATATATATATATATATATATATATATATATATATATATATATATGGAACTGCCACTGTATGCAGCAGTGACCAACTTAATTGACAGAAATGCACAATTGCAAGGTGGAGTAAATGCCAACATGAAATGATCAAGAATCAAAATAGAGACAAGGTAAATCAAGGCAGTGCATCAAATAACCAAGCTACAAGTATGGCAGTGAAACAACTCAAGAGATCAACATCAATAAACCAAAGTGTAGACAAAAAATTTCATTTTCAAAACCTTGAATTAAGTCTTCAACTTAAACATGAATTTCATTAAACATGAAAACTGCAACTTCTCTGTTATAAAACCCTGCAAACTGTTTTAATTTTTTTATTTAAAACTGAATTTAATTTTAAGATTTCACTTTTTGAAAAAAACTTTGAACTCAAAACTATATTTGAATTCAGATTCAAATATTCCCTGAATCAAGTTTCAACTTAAAATATGAATTTATTCTAAAATTTAAAACTGCAAAGCTTCTCAGGCTTAAACCTGAAACTGTTTTCAAGTCTTGATCCACACAGAATTTAAATCTTACATTTGATTTTTTTTAAAACTGCAAAATCAATTCAGTTTAATCTTACATTTGATTAAATTTTAAATCTTTAAAATAAGAGTTTCATTCAAGATTTTAAAAACTGTAAAATCACAGTCTCAAAAACCTGCACAAAATTCTCAGGTTTTAAAACCTTATGCTCCGAGTCAAAAACATAATCACCCGAGTACCACTTCGGGTCAATCAATCCCCTGCTTCGGGTCAGAAGCACAAAAACTCGGAGAAAACTGCAAACACTTCAGTGGCATATGTATATGTATGTAACATCATCACAATCTCATAGCAACAGCTAATAGCTAATTAAACGTTAGTAAAAAGTTAACTCACATGCAAAGTATTTATCAAATAAACACAGACTTACTCACATGCATACATACATAACAGTTATCATCAAGTTTTCAAAATATTATAGGTCAAGGCCTGAGACAAGTTCAACCACAAAGCAAACAATAAAATGTTGAACCACCTCATATACCAGTGTAACAGCAAGTTACAAAGATCAACATTGAAACTCAGTGAACCCAGTCAAAGCAAAATTAAAACATGTCTACCATACATATGAATCAATTTCATATGTACAACAATCACCCAAAACAAATGTCATGAACCAACAGAAGAAATCAAAATGCATCCATGGAACAGTAAGCAAAACAAAATTGTCCAGTAGACAGAAGATCGTGTCACGATGACAACAATCTCATATATACATACATAAATGCATATATATATGAAGTGCAGTCACGATTGCAAATGATGGTAGCAGTTTCAAATCACAAAGCATGCAGCAAAACAAAACAAATATTGGGTAGCATCTGCTCTCATCAATTAAAACAAATCACGACTTGATAGCATCTTAGCATTTGTTCTTATGTATTTAAAAACAAATATTCAAATATATTAAATAGCATCTGTTCTTATTTGTTTAAATAAGAAAAAAATGATAGCATCTGTTCTTATCCGTTTTTTTTTTTGAAAAAACAAATTTGGGTAGAATCTGTTCTTAACAGTTAAAAACAAATTAACAGCATCTGTTATTATTAATTTAAACGCATCTGTTCTCATCAGTTGAAAATTCAAGCAAATCGAGCAAGTGACAGCAAATAGCATCTGTCCTTAACAGTTTAAACGAAAATTCACAAAGCATCTGTTCTTGTTAGTTCAGATTCAAGTAACCGAGCCAATGATAACAGATAACACCCAAAAACATAGCATGCAACCAAGCATTCAAGTCAACAAATTTAAGAACTTGCATTAAAATCAACCGTGAGTAAAAAACTCACCTTTGCAAACGAATTTGGGGCACGCGAGCGAGATTGAAGCCGAAGCCCTAATTTCTGAAGGCGAACGAAGAGGAATCGAACTCAAATTGAAGCCCTAAAATTTGGAGAGGAGGAATCGAAGGCGAAGACGATTACAAGGCCGCCATTTTTATTTCTTTTCGTGTGAAATCTGAAATGATGGAGGAACGAGATCTCGGCATGCTTTGAAGTGAAGTGTGCGTAAGTTCGGGCGTGATTTTAGGGCGTATGTCAGAGACGATAAAATATTGTGTACCAAAAGATCTTGCAATCTTTCTTTTTCTTATTTTATTTCACTTATTTTTTTTTCCCATTTCAAAACTCAAATTGTTTTGTATATATTTTCTTTAGTAAGCTTTGTTTAATTTTGTTATTAAAATTTTAACTAAGTATATCTATTTAATTTATTTTGTATTGATTAAAATTTTATTCCCTTTTTATTTAAGTTAAAGAAAAATGTTATTAAAACCAACAATCAATTTATAAATTTACATAAGCAAAAAATTCCTAAATCCAAACTATTTTTCTAAGTTATTAGTTTGAATTTAAAATATAAATTCAATGTTCAATTTCAACTTCAAAGTCAAATGTAAATATTATTCAACTTTTTATAGATTAAATTTAAAAATTTAATCGCCAATTTCATTGTTATATTGCGAATTTCAATTTAAATTATCATTCAAATATTTAAAATAAATTAAATATTCACAATTTAAATTGTTCAAATTTCAGGATCGTTACATTCCTTCTCCCTTCCTTTTCCTTTTCGGGGACGAAAAGTTTTGAGTGGGGGAGATTGTAACGACCCGTTAAATTTATGATATTTAATAAATTGAATTAATATAATTTCAAATTTGTTGAGGAATAAATGTAGAGATTGGGTATAGTAGTTGAAATTTAGTGTAAAAAATAAATTTTATGACGATAAATGTGGATAATGCAAATTGTCACAATTTGATTTAAAGTTAATTTTAAGAAACAAACAAATGTTGAATCTGTGAATGTAGTACAAATATTAACTTGAATGGTGTTCATTAATACAAAGATGTAATTAGTATAGATAGTAATAATTTATGCCTGTAGTGAAAAAGAAATCCAATAGAGACATAAACTCTAATTATATAAAGGAGTATAGATCTGAACAAATTTATGAAGATTGATAAGGACAGTGTTTTTAATCAAGTTTGGTTATTAATATTTGAAAGATAGATATGTGTAAATACGTTAATGAATTTATAATGGGAAGGAATGGTAGAATGGAAAGAATATATATAATAATAGGCAATTGATTCAATTAAGGGAATTAAATTATAATAAATGGTCATTTAATAAATTCAACGTTCTGTGAGAAATCATAATAGTTGTGTATAATGTACAAACTTCGATTTGGGAATTTATTGGATTTATAACGGTTTTGGTTTTTCGTGTGTGAGTTAAAAGTTATTCCTTTTTGTAAGGTAATAGAAGAATGCATAAAATATAAAAAGGGCTTAATAGAATTGATACTTAATGAATTGAATAAATTGTCCATTTATGTAGATATGTATAGTTAAATAAATGGCCTAAGCAAATTAAAATGGGATAATTATTGAGATTTGTACTATGAAAATAAATAGTAACATTTATTTGCAAGTAATAAAAGCCTATTTAGGTGATTAGAATTTAGAGTAAACGACTATTATATGTTACCTATTCTTGTTTCTTGTTAATTTAAATTTTGGGAATTTATTCAATTTACCCGCCAATTTACCGCAGTTAAGGTGGAATAGATTGGTAAATGAGTAATGTTAAATACAAATAAGATGTAACCAAGGGAAATCCCATTTATAATAATTTATGTAAAATAAAGTATAGAAACTAAGAAATGAAAATGTGAAAAATGTGGATGCAATGAGATCTTAAGTGATAATAGCTCTGTTAGGCAAGTGATGACGGAAATTTTGTGTATAACCAAATAAAAACCCAAATTTGTTTGCAATCAATTGAATTTATTGCAATTTAATGGATTTAATATCAAATAGTTTATGTAATTATTAGTTGGAAGAAATGGGAGTTATTTGTAAAAAGTATGAACCAAATGTTAATTTTTCTTATGGAATTGACAATTGATATATTTTGAGTTGAATAATAGAAATCAAGCTTTATTTATTTGGATGTAATTTATGGTAATTTGGATTTATTGCAATAGTTAATTCCATAGAATAAAGTTAAAGCTAATTCAAATTTAGGTGGACATTGTTGATATAACTTTAGAAAGCAAGATTTTATCTATAATTTGAATATTAAATCTAACAAAGGGTATTTACTACAAGTAAAAGGGAATTAAATGTAAAATATTACGTTATTGGATTTAAAATGGTATTTGTAAACAATTGAGTGAATTTAATAAATTTATCAAACTTATAATGTTGAATTCGTTAAGATTGGAATTAATAATAGTAAAGAAGAATGAGGGAATAATAATTTGAAAACATAGCAATAGATATTAATGTAAGGTTACCTTAAATAGGTTAAGGCAAACCAATGGAGAATAGTGTAGATACCTTTATAATACAATGATTGTGTGTAAAGGAAATGGGAATAAAGTTATTAATAATTTGGAATTTTATTTATGGTAAAAAGTTTATTTGCAATCAAATGAGTTGGAATGGAAATCAAATCTATTTATCTAATTGGATTTAAGTGAGAGTATAAGAGTATATGATTTAATAATTGGGTTTTTGCGAATAAAATTTATAATTCCCAAATAATAAGAAAACGCAGAAATTAACACTGCAAAATTGATATACTTATAAATTTTAATTCACATCCAAGCTTGGAAAACCATTTGGGATCGTTTGAATTATATAAGTCACAAAATTTGGCCAATATTAGAAGTACCAATGAAATAAAACGTAAATAAATAATATGAATGGGAACCAATATTTATTTATTTATTTAATGGGATTTAAATTTCTATAGTATGATTTATTTCAATTTATCGAAATCTATTTACAAGGAAATATGTATTTAGAGGATAACTTTAAAACCATTTGGGGCAATTTGATATATATTACCATTTAAGTTATCTATGATAATGGTTGGTTTTTAAAAGGAATAAAAAAAATCAAAAGAATTCATAACCATTTTAAACCCCTCTATATAAACACAGCTATTCAGCCCTAGCCTCCTTTCTATTGTCATTTGTCTACACGTTCATTTTCTTCAATCTTCTCTCTTCCTCAATGGATGCATTTCAGATCCAATTTCAAATTACAAATCAAAGCTGAAAATTCAAAGTCCTCCTAAAAATCTCACAAAAATATATGTTAACCTTCTCGAAATACGTAATCTCATGGTGTAATTCGTTTTTCGAATGGAGTCATAGTTTGCTCAGAATAAATTCAAACAGTCGCGTATGCGTTTTCTCATGGGGAAGGCGTGTTTCCCTGTAGGCTGACGTGGCGTTTAGCATAGTAGGTGAGTTCGTGTATTGTTTTGTTTATATTTAATTTTGTTTTCCAATCGATTTTTCATCATAACTTTTTCATACGACCTCCGATTCAAGCGAGATTTCTTTTGTTAGGTTCGTATTTAAAATCCGGATCTGATGACGCTGGTTTGGACGGATTTGGAGACCGTCGAATTTTGGGTTTAAATCGGATTTTACATTCGATTTAAATTCAAAAGGTGAGTGTTTTAACCCACTCACAACTACTAGAAGCTTTTATGTTTGTTAAATTAATTTTAGAAATGAATAGAAATTTAATTATGAGTATTTGGCATGTTCATTTCATCATAGTTGTTAAACTGCATTTTTTAATTTAACTGTTGATTTAATTTATTTATTGCGTATTAATTGACAGTTAGAATTTGGTTGTTGCATGTAAACTGCTAGTTAACAGTTATATAAATTATTACTGAATATAAACTGTTAGATTAATAGTTGTTAACTTAATTTGAATAAAATTGCCAGTTATTACCTGTTTTATATCGTCAAATATATATTGGTATTGATTGATATTGATTGATGATTGTGATTGGATGATGGATGATGTTGATGAATGGATGTTTTATTTGTATATCATTAAACTGCAAGTTAGCATGCATTTTATTTTTTTTGGGATTTGTGGTTTGAAATGATATAAAACCGCAAAGTTTTACTTTTAAATTGCGGATTGAAATGATAAATATCCGTATCACTTGACCATAGGATAGAAAATTTTATACAGGCACCGTGGTCTATATATAAATTATTTTAAAGGTGATTTCTATGGTTTGGATGTGATACGTTTTATAAAAGTTTAATGTTGATATTTTATAAATATTATTCTTCCATTTATATATATATACATATGAATTTAAATTTTTGAATTTAAGCTGTGTATAAATCCGTTAAATAAAAATGGGATAAAAATTTAGAAATAGGATTGATAATTTATAAAATATGCTAAGTTTGGAAAGGTTTAAATATATGATATGCATAAACTGAATTTTTCTAAATAAACTTAAATGTATATTCTAGTATAAAGTAAATTGGGAAATTATCTAATTACTAGAATTTGGAGTTTTATTTATGAATTTATGTGAATATTCAAACTAAATAATAAAATATTTAATTTGTTGAAAGAATAAATTCCAACTTTAGTTTGAATATTAATACTCCAATGGATTTATATATATATAGAAATAGAAATGGTTTTGGAAATTGAAGTGATATTTAAATTATGGTTTTAACTTTAAATAAAGAAATATTTCTGTAAAGCCATGTAATTTATTTTCTTTACAAAGTAACAGTAAAGTTAAATCTTTGAATTCATATACCGTTGAATATCCAAACCATTCAAGTTTTAAAAGTTATGGTTTTAAATTATGAATTTCGAAATATTATGATTTGAAAAGATATTTGGCTTTAGATGTTACAAAGCAATTTTGATTTTGGAAAAGAATTATATTTGGATAAAATGATATCATATGGTTTTGGGTTTTGAAATGATATCGTATTCATGGTTATGAAATGGAATGTTTATTCTGATTTTTAAAGTATAACCTATTTTTAAATGACCGCGGTGTTATAATAACGATGGGTTGGCAAATAGACCGGGATCGGATATCTGACATACTCTCTGTCGATACCCAAAACCACTTTGACTAACCGTGTACGCGGTGGAGATTCCAGAATGAAGTAGGTGGTGGCGACGTTTCCTGTAAGGTAAATACGTGGACCCGACTCCCGTGAGTTGGCATAAGGTGGCTAAAACAGGAGCGATTCTCAGGCCAATGAGGTCATTCCTATGATCGGACCCTCCTCTTCGATATTATACTTTGACTTGGATTGATTCAGTGGCCACTTCTATATTTTGATTTTGGGGAGTTAGTCCGAGGTGGGCGGTAACTGCGGCTACGCGTTTCCACCAGCCTGGATAGCAATTGGTATATCTACCCTGACATTGCCTAGTTGTGCCGTGTCACCTACCATATCGAGCCTTTACTACGAGTTTCTATTTGTGTCGTACCTATGGAGTATCCTCTGGTAGCCTCCCGATCAGGAGGTATTACGGTACTGTATAGACTATTGGCATTTTACGTGTTAAGGTGGAAAATGTAAAGCCTTAACGCTATTTAAAAGTAAGTTTATTTTATAAATAGACACTATTATAATAGCGCAATATACTACATAGTAAATAGTTTAACGGATCCTTAGGAGATGTAAATCCCGAGCATCTCTTGAGTTACTGTACCCATATTTATTTCTGTTAATTTAACTCACATAAGATCTTTTAGTTCTGACTCGAGTGTTTTTGTTTTTTCAAATTCGCTCGTGTCAGTCCGAGCGTTTCAGGATAGCAGATTTTAGCTTTGGAGGACGAAGACGAAGAATCAGTATTATTTTATATATAGTATTGCACCACACTCTTTCTATTCCGCTGCATTGTTGTATTTGGTATGTGTAACTCTGATATTCATTGTATAAGTAAAATCAAGCTTTTGTAAACTGTTTATGAACTGTATATTTGTTATTATATTTTATCCTTCCGCTGTGAGATTCTGTTTTGTTTTATTTCTTCTCTGTTTTTCTTATTTACCCCATAACAATCCGCCCTTGCGTATGCTTTGATTTGGCACGTGTGTCGTTTTAAAGTGTGCGAAAAGGCGGGCCGTTACATAGATAAAACATAAATGCGTATAAATTTGAATATTAATTGAGTTAATGAAGTTAATTTGGTTACGTAAAAAAAAAATTAAAGGTTGTGCAAGGTACATGGTCCCTTCATTTTATTTTTTTTTATTAATTGTTGCATGAACGTTTTAAAACAGTTACCTTATTTTTAATAGTTGATCCGTTTTTTTTTCCTCCTTCTGTTTAATACCTGAGCATAGACTTTTAGATTATATTTATTTCTTGCAACCTCATTTTCACGTATACAAAATCTAACTTTCGTTTGCAAACTTTTTCATTCTTACGTACATTTCCTTATGCATTATTAATGCCTGAAGCTTTAAAAAATAAAACGTTACATTTATTTCTGTCCCTCCACATTCATTTCCTAATTATAAATAACCTACATCTTATTTTTCTTTTACATTTTGTTTCTCTTAACTCTAACCTTATAAATACGATATGATGCAAATGAAACCCAAGCCTCCAAGTTACTCTTCTTCTTCTTCTTCTTCTTCTTTTTCTTGTTTTTCTCAAAGCTCCTTACTATCTCTCATTTTAAATTGTCCTTCCTCTTCAAATATTCTTCTTCTTCTTCAAATTTTCTTCTATTTCAAACTTTCTTCTTTCTTTTCAAATCTAGATCTTCTCTTCCATTTTCAGTTCTTATTTTAATCATTTTTTTTTCTTTTCAATTCTTCTTTTTCAAATCTTCTTTTTTTTCCTTTCAAACCTTTTAAAAATACATAGATTCATATAATAAGGAGGAAAATTAAAGTAAATCGAAATAAAAGAAAAATTACGGAACAAAGTTAGCAATCAAGAAGAAGCATACGCGTTTTTCAAGAGGGAAGAGTGGCTGTGGCACGGTATTTTATTTTTGTTTTGTTTATTTTTAATTTCAAATGCAAATCGTTTTATTGTGATAACTTTCACATACGAACTCCGTTTCACGCGAAATTTCTTTTGTTAGGATCGTAATTAAATTCCAGATCTTTTGACGTGGGTTTGGACAGATTTGGAGACCGTCGAATTTTAGGTTTAAATCGGATTTAAATTCGATTTAAATTCAAAAGGTGAGTGTTTTAACCCACTCACAACTTCTAAAACTTCTTATGTCTCTTAAATTAATTTTAGATATGAGTAGAAATTTATTTATGACTGTTTGGCATGTTTATTCATTATCTCTGTTAAATTGCATTTATTTAATTTAACTGTTAATTTATTTTATTTATTGCATAAATTTGACAGTTAGAATTTATTTATTTGCATATTAATTGTCAGTCATAGTTATGTTAAATTTTTATTTCATATTAACTGCCAGTTAAATTTACGTTTATTTTTGCATATAAACTGCCAATTAACAGTTATTAAATTTAATTTTAGTATAAACTGATAATTGATACCATTATTTATCACCTGTTATATATTGATGATTGTTTGAAATTGGATGATGACTTTGGTAAATGGATGTATGTTTTGATGGATGAATGGATGATTAATTTTATTAATTGCAAGTTGCTATGCATTTCATTTCACTCGGGATTGCGGTTTGAAATGATATACAACCGTATTTTTATTTTAAATTGCGGATTGAAATGATAAACATCCGTATCACTTGACCATAGGGTAGAAAATTTTATACAGGCACCGCGGTAAATATATAAAATTATTTTTGAAATGTCTTACTATGGTTTTGTAAAGCTATATATATATATATATATATATATGAATGTATGGTTTATGGGATATTGATTTGGTTATTTATATATATATATATATATATAGTAAATTTTGGTTTTTAAGCTTTGTATAAATTTGATTTAAAGTATAAAATAAAGTTTCATTTTTAGATCAAAAACGATTTAGCATCTATTTAAAATCTAATTTCTGGAGTTTTATGACTTAAATGAGAATAGATTTGGAAGATGAATATTAAGTAAGTTGGAATTTAATAAAAATTAAATTTTTAAAGGATATGATTTTTATAACTTGATTTTTGTGTAAAGTGATTTAAATGAATATCAGGTTGATTTAAATGAATATATCAAGTTAATAAATTGAAAGATTTTCCAATTATGTGAAGTTAAAGGTTTTACCTAAATTATATTTAATTCATTAAGTAAACATTTCAAAATCTAAATAATTAGTAATTGAATTTGATATATATGGGTTTGTCAAATGAGTTTGTTTTTTTTAAATGGTGAAATATTTAAAGCTTTGAAACATAAGAATTAAAAATGGTATTTGGAAGGTTAAATCGATATTTGGAAATTGATTTGTGAAATGTAAAGAAGCTATTTTGGTTTATAAAAGTAATTTAATATTTAACCATATGAGAGATGGAATTGGTTTCAAAGTTATGGCTTTCAAGGTAGTATAATTTGGAAATATTATATTCAAGAGTTTTGATTTCTAAATGTTTTACTTTGAAACCACTATGATTTTTTGAAAGAATATATATTGGAAAATAAAATGATATCATATTGATTTGGGGTTTTAAGAATAAATAATATCGTATTTATATGGGTTTTAAATGGATATTTTATTTTGGTTTTAAAAGAATAATTATTTTTAAATAACCGCGGTGTTATAATAACGATTGGTTGGCAAAGAGACCGGGATCGGATAAGGACATACTCTCTGTCGATACCGAAAACCACTTTGACTAACCGCGTACGCGGTGGAGATTCCCGAATGAAGTAGGTTGGTGGCGGCGTTTCCTGTAAGGTAAATACGTGGACCCGACTCCCGTGAGTTGGCATAAGGTGGCTAAAACAGGAGCGATTCTCGGGCCAATGAGGTAATTCCTCTGATCGGACACTCCTCTTCGATATTATACTTTGACTTTGGATTGATTCAGTGGCCACTTTTACTTTGATTTTTGGGGGAGTTTGTTCGAGGTGGGCGGTAGCTGCGGCTGTGTGTTTCCATCAGCCCGGATAGCAATTGGTATATCTACCCTGGCATTGCCTAGTTGTGCCGTGTCACCTACCCTATCGCGCCTTGTACGAGTTTGGATTTCTCCCGTAGCCCGTGTGGTATCCTCTGGTGGCTTCCCGATCAGGAGGGACCATGATATTGGATGGGCTACTGGGACTATTACGTGTTAAGGGGAATATTGGGTCACTCCTTAACGCTATTAAAAAGTAAGTTTATTTTATAAATAGACACTATTATAATAGCGCAATATACTACATAGTACATAGTTTAACGGATCCTTAGGAGATGTAAATCCCAAGCATCTCTTGAGTTACTGCACTCATATTTATTTCTGTTAAATTTAACCTACATAAGATCTTCTAGTTCTGACTCGAGTGTTTTTGTCTTTTCAAATTCACTCGGGTCAGTCCGAGCGTTTCAGGATCAAAGACTTTAGCTCTGGAGGACGAAGACGGAAATTTCTGTTATTATTATAAATTATATTCCACTACACTCATATTTTCCGCTGCATTGTCATATGGTATGTATACTCTGAGATGTATTGTATAATATAATCAATAGTTTTGTAAAACAGCTTTATAAACTGTATATTTTATTATTATATTTTATCCTTCCGCTGTGAGATTCTATTTCGTTTTATTTCTTCTCTGTTTTTCTTATTTACCCCATAACAATCCGCCCTTACGTATGGTTTGAATCGACATGTTTGTCTGTTTAAAGCGTGCGAAAAGGCGGGATGTTACAGCCGCCATCGTTGATCGATATGAAACCAAAGCCTGTGATCGATGTAGAATTATATTCCCCTGATCGATTCGAAATGTGTCGACTCGACTGTGATCGATATGGAACGTATCGATTCGAACACAATCGATACGAAACGTATCGATGCAAACTCGATCAATACGAAACATATCGATGCAATCTTAGTCGATACGAAAATGGCCCGCTTGATCGATATGAATTGCATCATTCCTGGGTATTATGACTTGAATTTCTGGTGATCAATCTACGTATGAACCCTGATGGATACGAAACCTTGTGTCGCTGCTCATATAACTCCGATGAGTTTCATTCTCGCATACGTGGACTTAACTGTTAGACTGCATATTTGACTGCCTTTCGAAGCTCGTCGTTGGAGCTGTAACTTCACAAAAAGATAATGAACTTTAACTCGAATCTAACACCAACACCATGATGGTACGGTTGTGACGGTTAGCAATGACGGTCATTCTAACTGGACTTTGAAATTTTGTCTCTTGCGTATTTTCTTATCTCTGTAGAGTCTTTTTAAGTACTCCATAGCACTGCACTGCACAACACATCCACACTTTACATGAGGGGAACACATGGGCTCTTTGTCTTCTAATGATGATTTTTCGTGAGTTAGTTAGTTATGGAAACTCCAAGCTCGCAGCCACTGGAAATTCAGAGTATAATTCCTCCCAGACTTGAAATACTGGACATCGAGGCCGAAGATATCGATCCGGCCCCGGACGAGGCACCAGATGCACCTTTTATCAATAGTCCACCAGACTCTGTTTCGTCCAATATTTTTGAAGACATGCTAGGGAGAATATGCTTAAGGCATGGTTTGTCAATAGACGACGTAATATTGCCGGGACTAGATGACAGATCACATAATCCACCGGAGGGGTACACCGCCTTCAATTGACATGTGTGCACAGCTGGGACGCTTCCCCCGTTCAATCAGTACATAAGAGAAGTGTTATCTTTTATAGGGATCACCCCATCTCAGCTACACCCAAATGGATATGCTTTACTGAATAGCTTGTTCATTGCATTTATGGAGCACCTCTATCGACAACCCCGACTGACCGAAATGGGATACTTGTTGTAACGAACCGGAATTTTGGGTCGCTAGATGTGAACGTTTAGTTCATTTTAAATATTGAATATGTATTATAAATTTAATTTTGAAATAAAAGATTTTGGGTTAAATTAATAAATTGGTTAAATTTCAAATACGAGAATTTAATTTAAATTTGAGTGATAATAATTTAATATTAGAATTGGGATAATTTGTGAATCTGGGTGTAAATAGATATAAAATTAGATTCTAAAATTTATTTTAAGTCTATTTGGATTTGAATTATAATACTGGACCATTGGATGGAATTAAAAGAGGATAGGTTGAATTTGGAATTTTATATTAATTTAATTTTGGAATTTAATAATAGAATAAAGCAAATAATCAGATTTTGATTTAAACTGAATCATAATGATTTCTAATGTGAATATAAATTTTATACAAGTTATAATAGAGTTCATAAAGTTCTAAAAGTTAAATTTTAAGTGATTTCGACGATTTTGAAAATCGCTCGAAATAATTGATGGGTTAAAATAGCCTTCCGGGGCACAGTCTCGGATTTCGACGAAACCTATTCCATTCGATCCGTAATAGCTAATTATAATCGTATTTAAATTTTCGTAGCAATCAGAGTCGTTGGTTGACCCTGGCAGCTCAAAACGCATAGAAGCCACTTTAATCGATTTAAATTAAAATTGATCATTTATTTCCGTAACTCGCGCATTTGACCAAATTAGCCTTCGAAAAACGTTCAATTATGTTCGAAACATAGGTAAAACCTTGTAAACACCTATCGGCATGCGTCGTTTGGAGATCGTGTGAAAAAGTTGCTTTGAAGAGAATTAAATAATTAAAAATAGGTTTACGTATATATATACGCACTTAAACTAAACCCTCTAACCTAACCCTAACATCAGCCGCCGCTAATATTTTTAATGGGCGAAATTCAATCGCCTTCCACCTTAAATATTCCTCTATCCATCGGGTTTCAAAAAATTTTCACAACATGAAGGTCGAAGAGCGCATCGAGACGATCAAATCCATACGGTCGAGATCGTAGTTGAGGTGACGAGACGGCCAGAATCGGGCCCATAGGGTTTTCGTTCATGCACTAATCGCGAGCAGTGGGAAGCACCGAGTGCGGCGAGAGTATAAGCGAGGGTGGAACGTGGCACAGCGTGTTCGGTGGTGGTGGCCGATCGACGTATAGGGGGCCGAGAATGGTAGCGGTTGTCGATTTTATTAATCGACGATGGGTTCGTATTTTTTCCAAATCGCATGAGGGAGAGGAGAGGGTGTGCGGCCTGTATGGTATAAAAAAATTGTTTTCAAATTTATATTCAAACATTAAAAATTCATATCTCGTGCGTTTGTTGTCAGATTTTGACGAATTTGGTGGCGCCGGAATCGCAGCGACGAGTACTTCGCAGTGGAGCAATTCTGGGATGATTTCGAGCAAGTTAAAATTCAGATTAAATCGAATGCTGTTTGATTTAATTTAAATTTGAACGCTCGTCGAAAACCCAAGGTGAGTTAATCTCACTCACATCTGGATACCAATAACTTAAATAGCTATTATTTAAATGTTTGATTGGTTGTTCAGTTGAATATGATAATTATTATCAAATTTAATCGATATTTATTGGTTGTGCTAATATCTGTGGATGCAAGGAAACAGGTTGGAGGGATCCAACTGGATTCCTCACAAATAGAAATTAATTTATATTATGTGGTATATCTCATTTATATTCTGTGATAAATTATTTTAGATCCTGTTATGCTATGGTCTATTTATATATTGTGTTAGATTAAATTGAAATTAAATTGTGTTGTGATATGATTGGGTGAATACAACCCGGGAATTTAAATATAAATAAATAAATTTTGGTTTAAAGGAAATAAAGGAAATTCTTAAGTGAAGAATTTAAAAGGAATTAAATTCAATAAATTAGTTGGTAAATTTAAAGTGTTTGAAATTGTGAATTTAAAGAGAAATGTGAGTTGTTTAGAATAATAGCGAGATTTATTTTTAAAGGATAGGAAGTGTGCTTTCTCCTGGAAACTTTAATATGTTTTTAAGAAAAGTTTTCAAATATAAATCTGCAATTTAAATATGTTTAGAATATTTTAGAAAGAAATATTGTTTTAAATTGTTTTTAAGTGAAAGCAAATATTTGATTAAGTCTGCGAGCATAGCTCAGCTGGTTGTGGACTACCTTCCAACCATGGAACAAAGTTCCTAAAGGTTGGGGGCTCGAGTCCCACAGCCGAGATATGTTTCCTAAGGCCTTGAGCGGTTATCCTCCAATAAGCTGAAAATGGCGGTGAGATTGATGCTCTGGGCTGGGCTGGCTAAAAAGGGGGGTCAGTGTGGCGGACAGCTATATCCCCTAGCTCTACTCTCCGGAGTAGGGTTAAAAAAAATCAAAATAAAAATATTTGATTAAGTAATTATGGTATTTAATTATTTTTAAAAAGTAATGTAGTATTAAGTTCTCAAAAGCAAATTATAATATAAAAATTTAATTTAATAACTTTATTTTAAAAGTTAAATTTGACTTAAAGTACTTAGGAAAACCTCTATATAATTCCTTAAGTATTATTTTCAATTAAATAATTTCTAGAAGCTTTATTTTAAATATTTTAAACATATATTTGAATGTGATTTCTAAGAAATAGCAGTGTGTTTAAAATAAAAAGAAGTTTATTTTAAAACATGGGAAGGGACTTACGGGATGAACGTAAAATTGAATTGGAGTAAATCGTGTAGGATTTATAGAAAGAATTCTTTGGGTTATCATAAAATGGAAGTGTATTTCCCTGAAAAGCCGAGTACGTTTTTTTAAAGCAGATTTTTAAAAAGGGTTAGAAATTTGAAATTATATTAAAGAATGTTCCAACAAATTATTTAAGTTTTAAATTTTTTAAAAGTGAACATTTATCAAAGTAGTTATAGAAGTAATTATTTTAAAGGGGTAATTAGAATTATGGTTTAAAGAATATTTTTTTTTTATACTTTATAAAATGGTTCTATTTTAAAGATAATCAATCAGAATATTATTTGAAACTTGTATAGAATTTCATAGCTTTATTTTTAAAATTTAGTATGACTTGACTTTATTTTGAAGAAATAGTTTATTTTTTGTAAAGCAGTTTTATTTGAAATATTTTTAAAGGTATATATATTTAAATCAAGTATATAAAAAGTTTTAATACAAATGTTTAATGTATTTTCAAGAATAAAGAATTTAAATTGTTTTAAATCTTAAGGATTGATGCTTGGATGTTTTCAAGGGAAGTAACAATTTAGGGAATTTATTCTATGAGAAGAGTTGGGTTTGAAAAGTGTTTTCAATGGGATTTGTAAATGGAAGCATATCTGGCAAAGGTATTTTCGAGGAAAATAAATAATTGGGAAATTATTCATTGTGTGATGGATGTTTGTGAATGTTAATTGATAGTTAAGTCACCGACTATCAATATTGGCCAATGCGTTGATCCTTTCGAAGAATCCTGGATCGAGATTAATTTCTCGAAAACCACTTCGATCCGGTTTGTACGTTTTCGTGAGAAAAACGAGTTCGGAGTCGAAGATGGAGCAGTGATGTGCATGGGCTAGTCGCTACTAATCCTGAGGATATTTCCAAAATGGATGCAGTAGGAGTAGTGTCTTCGGTTCCATTAGGAATGACTGAAAATCAGGGGTTATGCTGCAAGGTTAAGTGGGTAGCACCCATTCAGGGTGAGGTCATCCCTGTCTAGATGTCCCTTTATATTCGGCTTAGTGGTGCGGTTGCTGATCCTAACCGTGGGGTGAACTTACTCTGGACTATCCAGTAAGGAGTAGTCCCGGCCTTATGTTGCAAGGGATCGGTAGTGGTCCTCGGTACACTGATCTAGACCAGGTACTGTGATAGGTGGTACCCCAGTGCCTAGTCATTAGATGGAAATCCACTCTCCCTATGCGCCTTTTACGAGTTTTGTTTGTATTACCCACTTTGTGGCTAGTAGCTGGAATTTAATAGATGTAACAATTTTGGCTATTTTATAAGTATTTGTATATAGACCCTATTGTAATATCAGAGGATTTTTATAAAAAGTGTTTTATCTATCGTAATGTAAAAACCCGACATGTTTATTTATGGCATGGTCTTACGAGATTCTTTCGGTTTCAAAAGGATTTTTGAAACTTTAATAATCAATTTCGGTGAATTATTATCAGCTGGTATTCCAGACTGACTCGGGTGTTATTTCATTATGATGCTCGGGTCAGACCTAGTATTATGTGTTCAGGATAGGATGCTATGGAGCAGGAGAAGAGCTAGAGTCTGAGACGTATTATCCGTACTTGTTTATATCCGCTGCTGTGATTGTTTGAGAATGTCAGACTGGTAAATATTGTTTGTTGTTATACTCTGATGATATGTTGTATAAAACAAATATAGTTTTCATTTTGTATAAAGATCTGTTATTATGTATTATATTTTGTTCCGCTGCGACTATGAGATTCTGAAATTGTTTAGTTCCTTCTTTCTTCTATCTTCTTCCTTTTTCCTCAACAATCTGTCTTTTTCGGCACTTGATCGTCGGCATATCATACTTTGGGGTATTTTGTGTCGATTTTCGAGGTTCGAGAAGGGCGGGTCGTCACACTTGGTATCAGGGCTAGGTTGGCGACAACCTCGACTTTGGTGGGGGAAATTACTCATTAAACAGAGTCAATAGTACTTTATAATGAGTTGAGTGTATTAATAGATATGAGAGCATACTTGTGAGTGAATATAAAATTGTTTTTATACTGTGTTGACTTATCGGTTGAGTGTTTGTGAATTCTGGTCGGTACGGGAAGTACAACCATATCGATCGGGGCTTCTAAACTCTTAAACAAGATAAACCGACATAGTATTGTTTTTAAAGTGGGCAAATGAAATAATTTTACCCAAAATTTTATTTTGATATAAAAGAAATAATTTTTCTGAAATTATTATATATATTTGATTGTTTGGATGTGGATATCTTAAACAAATAAGAATCTAAAATTTAGTCTAAAATTTGAAATTGTTATAACCAAATAAAATTCTATGAGTATAAATTATGCAAAAGAAAAATAACTGAATTTGAATTAAACCAGAATTTAAATCTCGAATATTTTGAAAAGTGCTTTAAATGATTGTAAACAAAAGTTTGAAAATTTAAAATCTTGGGGATGTTCGAATTGTTTTCCAAAGTGTTTGAAGGCAAAGATGGAGTATTATTTTGGGTCATAGTTTGAATGGAAATCGTTTTGAAATGAATTTGTGGAAGTAAGGAAGCACTGAACTCACTTCAGTCGCTAGAAAATAATCCTAATGATGACGACCACATCATTAGAATTCATTTTCGTGTTTCTAATGTGATGGATTGCTTCCATAGTAATTGGATATGATATCTGTTTAAGATTTGTTTGGTATACAAGGTGTTTTAGGAATTTCAAAGGAGGAAATTTGTTTTGGTATAAACAAGTTATTTGGAATCCGGAGATTTGATTTGATATACCCAGTAAGTATGAGTTCATTATTATTTCAAAATGGTTTTGAAATAAAAACGGGCAATTGAATTCTGGAATTTTTTTTTTAAATATTATGTAAAGTTAAAATGAATCAACCATTGAACTTATTAAGTGAAGTTGATATTAATAAGAAGGAAATGAAAATTTTGATCCTGAAATTAAAATTTAACTCGAGTGTATGGAAGTGAATAGAAAATTTGAATTTAACTTGGGATAAGTTAAATAAATTGGACTTAGGATTAAATTGATTTGGATTAAATCAAAGTGTAAAATGACTTTGTAATTGCGGGTCATTGTGAAATAAATTGCACCCATAAGCTATTAAGTGTTATAATTATAATCTGAAATTGTGGATTTAAAATTTGCAAAGAATTAAATTGAAAGAAGATTTGTATCCTTAAAAATTCAGTGATACATATATATAGAATTTGGAATTGTGATTATAAGATGTAAATGGATTAAAATGAGCAATATGAGCTTTAAAATAAATAAGATAGTGAATTTAAGAATAGAAAATCAGATTTGGAAACCCAAATAAAATGGAATTATAATCACAAATGGGAAATAGTTGAATGGTATGGTGAATTCAAACTTAATCTCAAATGAAATGTTAATTGAGATAAGGTAAAGTGAGATATAAAAGATGTGAATGAACTTAAATCAGTAAATAAATTTTTAACTTGTATATGGAGAATTAAAATTGGATTGAATTGGATTTAACTTCGATTAAATGGAATGGAGTTGAATTTGGATTGAATTAAAATCAAAATTCAGTTGTGTTACAAATAATTTTGAATAGAATTAAATTCTTATTTAAAATAGTAAGAGAAATGGAATGAATTCAAGTTGGCTTAATAAAACTTAGTTGGACTTGAATTAAATTTGGAAAAGAATTAAATTGAAAGGAAATTTAATTTAGATTAAGCAAGAATGATATTGTATGAATAAAAATTTATCTCAACTAAATTCAAAGAAATCGTTTGAGAATGAATTTAGCGTAAGCTAAATTAAACAAAGAGAAGCTTGAAGATGAATTTAGTGTAAACTAAATTAAATATAATTTGTATTGGCATGGATGAAATTTTTGAGGTTTGTTAAAAAAATTTGAAAAGAAAAATAAAAACAGAGTTCTAGTATGGGATTTAGTTTTGGCAATAAAAAGCTGAGAGTGCGAATAAATAATGGAATTAGATTATAATAGTGATTATTTGACTTATAAATAAATTCAAATGAGTGAAATGATTTAAAGTGGTCTCATTGTTAATAAATTTTTTTTAAAATGGATTGAATAAATAAATAAATAAAATCAATTTAAAATGGATATGGTCCAGAATGCAAGTGAAATTCAGTTTGGGTATAAGATAATTGAAAATAGCCATATTATAAATAAAATTCAGGATGAATCGAGGAGATGAATTAAAATTTAAAATGGATTGAGTAAGTAAATAAATTGAATTAAAAATTGTAAATGAATTAGAACTTGATTTGGATGAGAAACAAATTAAAATAAAATAAAATTGATATAAGAAGAAATGGAAATATTGTGAAATTGATAGAACTTAAGCAAATTGGAAAATAAATGTGGTCGAGCTTTATAAGTGATCTTGAATGAAATTTTTTTAGGTAATAAACATTGAAATGCAATTGAAAAGATTATAATTAAATATTGTGATGAAATAAGAACGTGTGAGTCGTAAATAATATAGAATGAGATGATATTAATTTAAACTTAAGCTGAATAAGGAACTTGAAGTGAGAATAAGGATTTGATTTAAAAATTGCAAAGAAATAAGAATACTTGGGGTTGTGAAAAATTCCGAATGAAGTAAAATTAATATAAATCTAAGTTGGAATTAATTTTAAATGGTTATAGTTTAAGTGATTGTTCCTTGCTTGAATAACATTAAAACTTGCATAGAAATTGATCGTTTTATCGTAAACGAAAGTGAATGAATTAAGAGAGGTAAATAGAATTGGTTTTTGAATCAACTGGAATGGATTGAAATTTTATTAAGTGGTTTTGTATATTAATACAAGTGAATCATAAAGGAAATGCAAGTATATCAAAATTAAAATTAAAAATTCAATTGTAAATCAATTTGGAATTGAATTGAAGTAAATTGATGCAAGTAATACGCATGATAAACCAAAATGATGTGAATATGAGCTTAATTGGTACGAAGATGAATTGATTGTAATAAATATGAATTGTATATGGTGAACTTGAATGTAAATTATTCGAGTGGAATAAAATGAAGTTTGGACTTGCATAAGAAATTAGAATGGTGTTGAAAACTGGTAGATTGTTTCCTTTTAGAAGTTAACATGTAGAATTACGAAATGTATTGTTTGGGGTTTGTAATTGATGTGTTTGTCTAGTTTAATGAATAGAATGTTATTAAAATTCTTATATTATTGAAAACCGATGTGTTTGTTTGAGTAAGTACAGGTACGGGAGGCAGTAGTTAGAGTTGGAGCGCGTATATGCAATATTATTTAGCTTATTACTTTAAAAATGCTAGTAAAGGTACGCCTACGCAATAAAAATAGGAAATATTAAATGTTTTTGGTTTTTCCGACCGTGTGGGTCGATGTATATATATTTATATCTATTGTGATATTGCAAAAGCTCCTCCGTACAAGGGAAATTCTGCCAAAATTTTCCGAAAATTTTAGGAGTTAGAAATTTTTTGAATTTTTTTGAAATGTTTTGTTAACGACAAATTGGTTTCAAATTAAAATTAAATAAAAAGAATTTTGGGATAGGAATTGAAACTAGTAGTTTTGATTCGAAACTATAGAGTTTAGGCAAAGTGAATTTAAGATTTTCACTAAGTAGATTTTGCTATTGGGTTTGAAACATTCTTCTATCTTAGCAAATTTCGGGGACGAAACTTTTATAAGGGGGGAAGAATGTAACGACCCGGAATTTTGGGTCGCTAGATGTGAACGTTTAATTCATTTTAAATGTTGAATATGTATTATAATTTGAATTTTGAAATAAAAGATTTTGGGTTAAATTAATAAAATTAGTAAAATTTCAAATACGGGAATTTAAATTAAATTTGAATAATAATAATTTAATATTGGAATTGGGATAATTTGTGAATCTAGGTGTAAATAGATATAAAAATAGATTCTAAAATTTATTTTAAGTCTATTTGGATTTGAATTATAATACTGGACTGTTGGATGGAATTAAAAGTCGATAGGTTGAATTTGGAATTTTGTATAAATTTAATTTTGAAATTTAATAATAGAATAATGCAAATAATCAGATTTTGATTTATACTGAATCATAATGATTTCTAATGTGAATATAAATTTTATACGAGTTATAATAGAGTTAATAAAGTTTTAAAAGTGAAATCGACGATTTTGAAAATCGCTCGAAATAATCGATGAGTTAAAATAGCTTTCCAGGGCACAGTCTCGGATTTCGACGAAACCAGTTCCATTGGATCCGTAATAGTTAGTTATTATCAGATTTCGATTTTTGTAGCAATCGGAGTTGTCATTTGACCCTGGCAGCTCAAAACGCATAGAAACCACTTTAATCAATTTAAATTAAAATTTGACCATTTATTTCCGTAACTCACGCATATGACCAAATAATCCTTCGAAACACGTTCCATTGTGTTCGGAATGTAGATAAAACTTTATAAACGCCTATCGGCACGCGTCGTTTGGGGATCGTGTGAAAAAGTTGATTTAAAGAGAATTAAATAATTAAATAATTGGTTTACGTATATATAAACGCGCTTAAACTAAACCATCTGACCTAACCCTAACATCAACCGCCGCTAATATTTTTAATGGGTGAAATTCAATCGCCTTCTACCTCAATTCTTCCTCCATCCATTGGGTTTCAACAAATTTTCACAACACGAAGGTTGAAGAGCCCATCGAGACGATCAAATCCATAGGGTCGAGATCATAGTTGAGGTGACGAGACGACCAGAATCGAGCCTGTAGGGTTCTTGTTCATGCTCTAATCATGAGCAGTGGGAAGCACCGAGTGCGGCGAGAGTATGGGCGAGGGTGGAACGTGGTGCAGCGTATTCGGTGGTGGTGGTCGATCGACGTACAGGGGGTCGAGAATTGTAGCGGCTGTCGATTTTTGTAACATCCCGCCTTTCCACACGTTTTAAATCGACACACGTGCCAATTCAAACCATATGGAAGGGTGGATTGTTATGGGGTAAATAAGAAAAACAAAGAAGAGGAAAAAAACTAAACAGAATCTCACAGCGGAAGGATAAAATATAATAATAAATATACAGTTCATAAAACTGTTTACAAACATTTGATTCTTCTTTATACAATAAATATCAGAGTTCACATACCCATAAATATCAATGCAGCGGAATTAAATAGTGTTGTGGAATAATATAGTAGATAGCAATACTACTAATCTTCGTCTTCGTCCTCCAAAACTAAAGTCTTCGATCCTGAAACGCTCGGACTGACCCGAGCGAATTGAAAAGACAAAACACGCGAGTCAGAACTAAAAGATCTTATGTGATTTAAATTAATAGAAATAGATATGAGTGCAGTAACTCAAGAGATGCTCGGGATTTACATCTCCTAAGGATCCGTTAAACAATTTACTATGTAGTATATTGCGCTATTATAATAGTGTCTAATTGTAAAATAAACTTACTTTTTTCTTAGCATTAAGGGGTTACCCATATAGCCCTTAACACGTAATAGTCCTAGTAGTCCATCCAATATCATAGTCCCTCCCGATCGGGAAGCCACCAGAGGATACCAGACGGGCTACGGGAGAAATCCAAACTCGTACAAGGCGCGATAGGTTAGGTGACACGGCACAACTAGGCAATGCCAGGGTAGATATACCAATTACGCTTCCGGGTCGGTGGTAATGCGTAGCACGCCGCTACCGCCCACCTTGAGCCACACCCCCAAATAAAATCAAAAGTGGCCACCGAATCAATCCAAAAGTCAAAGTATAATATCGAAGGGATGTGTCCGATCAAAGGTGCTACCTTATTAACCCGTCAATCGCTCCTGTTTTAGCCACCTTATGCCAACTCGTGGGAGTTGGGTCCACGTATTTACCTTACAGGAAACGCCGCCACCAACCTACTTCATTCTGGAATCTCCACCGCGTACACGGTTGTTATAGTGGTTTTCGGAGTTGGCACAGAGTATGACAACTTCTGATCCCGGTCTCTTTAACAACCAAACGTTATTATAACACCGCAGTCTTTAAAATAGTTTATACTTTAAAACCAGAAAATAATTTATCCATTTCAAAACCCATAAATACGATGTCATTTCCATTTCCAAAACAACTCACTTTGATATTATTTTTATAAAACCCAAATCAATAATATCATTTATTTCAAATACATTTCTCTTCCAAAATCATACTGCTTTAAAATTTATAATATCTGGAAACCAAATATTTGAATTATAGCTTTCAAAACATAATACTGCGAAATTCATAGCATTAAAACCATAACTTCTAAATCTTGAATGGTTTGGATATTCAACAGTATATAAAATAAAATGGTTTGAATTTAAATTTACTTTATAAAATAATTTCTATGACTTCACAATTTTTATTCATTTAAAATTTAGGTCTAAACTCCATAAATTTAGATTTCTTTTAGTTTCAATAAAACACTTCGATTTCAATATATTCAAACTTTGAGTATTTAACAATTTCAAAACTCAGGTTGGAAATTCTATTCAATAATTTATTTTCCTATTATTTAGGTTTGAAATACTCTCCAAATAAATCCATAAAATAAAACTCAAAATTTCTAACAAATAAATATTTCCTTCAATTTATTTATACTAGAAATATTCATTTAACTTATTTTGAATAAAATCCAGTTATAAATATTGTACCTTTAAAATTTCCAATTTACCTCCCAATCTTTACTGATTTAAATCATTAAAACTCTATATATACATACGATATCTTAAACATGTACTTAAACATTTAACATAAATAATCAAACTCCATTGTTCAACTTATTTATTTTTATTTAACCAATTTATACATAGCTTAAATTCAAAAAAAAATTAAATATATAAGTATATATAAAATATATTTATATAATATCCAATTTTAATATTTATTAAACCGTATCATATCCAAACCATAAAAATCATTTCAAAATAATTTTATATATAAACCGCGGTGCTTATATATAATTTTCTATCCTATGGTCAAGTGATACGGATATTTATCATTTCAATCCGCTAATTAAAAATAAAAATTACGGCTGTATATCATTTTATTCCTAACAACCAATATATTGCAACCAAATGTAATCTTTACAAAAATTTATTATTTATATAGGAAATATAATTGGCAAAATTATTTCATTCACCTATATTAAAAACAAATATTGTGTCGGTCTGTCCTATCAAGTGTTTAGAAATCCCTATTGATGTTCTAGCGTCCCATGCATCAACCAGAATTTATAAATACGAAACGGAACAAATTAACACAATATGAAAACCTTTTTATAACACTAACAAATACGCTCTCTCATATATATACACTCAGCGAATCCCATAGGGTATTACTACCCTATTAATAAAGAGTCAGACCCCACAAAACTAAGGTTTATCGCTAAACCAAAGCTCTGATACCAGATGTAACATCCCGCCTTTCCGCACGTTTTAAATCGACACACGTGCCGATTCAAACCATACGGAAGGGCGGATTGTT
The DNA here is from genome assembly GCA_030765085.1 of Allium cepa. Classification (NCBI taxonomy): domain Eukaryota; kingdom Viridiplantae; phylum Streptophyta; class Magnoliopsida; order Asparagales; family Amaryllidaceae; genus Allium; species Allium cepa. The sequence continues at coordinate 903,725,214 of CM060938.1, read as the reverse complement.
ATGGGGTAAATAAGAAAAACAGAGAAGAGAAAAAAACTAAATAGAATCTCACAGCGGAAGGATAAAATATAATAATAAATATACAGTTCATAAAACCGTTTACAAACATTTGATTCTTCTTTATACAATAAATATCAGAGTTCAAATACCCATAAATATCAATGCAGCAGAGTTAAATAGTGTAGTGGAATAATATAGTAGATAGCAATACTACTAATCTTCATCTTCATCCTCCAGAACTAAAGTCTTCGATCCTGAAACGCTCGGACTGACCCAAGCGAATCGAAAAGACAAAACACTCGAGTCAGAACTAAAAGATCTTATGTGAGTTAAATTAACAGAAATAGATATGAGTGCAGTAACTCAAGAGATGCTCGGGATTTACATCTCCTAAGGATCCGTTAAACAATTTACTATGTAGTATATTGCGCTATTATAATAGTGTCTAATTGTAAAATAAACTTACTTTTTTCTTAGCATTAAAGGGTTACCCATATAGCCCTTAACACGTAATAGTCCCAGTAGTCCATCCAATATCATAGTCCCTCCTGATCGGGAAGCCATCAGAGGATACCAGACGGGCTACGGGAGAAATCCAAACTCGTACAAGGCGCGATAGGGTAGGTGACACGACACAACTAGGCAATGCCAGGGTAGATATACCAATTACGCTTCCGGTTCGGTGGCGTAGCGCGCAGCTACCGTCCACCTTGAGCCACACCCGCAAATAAATCAAAAGTGGCCACCGAATCAATCCAAAAGTCAAAGTATAATATCGAAGGGATGTGTCCGATCAAAGGTGCTACCTTATTAACCCGTCAATCGCTCCTGTTTTAGCCACGTTATGCCAAATCGCGGGAGTTGGGTCCACGTATTTACCTTACAGGAAACGCCGCCACCAACCTACTTCATTCTGGAATCTCCACCACGTACACGGTTGTTATAGTGGTTTTCGGAGTTGGCACAGAGTATGACAACTTCTGATCCCGGTCAATTTAACAACCAAAAGTTATTATAACACCGCGGTCTTTAAAATAGTTTATACTTTAAAACCAGAAAATAATTTATCCATTTCAAAACCCATAAATACGATATCATTTCCATTTCCAAAACAACTCACTTTGATATTATGTTTATAAAACCCAAATCAATAATATCATTTATTTCAAATACATTTCTCTTCCAAAATCATACTGCTTTAAAATTTATAATATCTGAAAACCAAATATTTGAATTATAGCTTTCAAAACATAATACTGCAAAATTCATAGCATTAAAACCATAACTTCTAAATCTTGAATGGTTTGGATATTCAACAGTATATAAAATAAAATGGTTTGAATTTAAATTTACTTTGTAAAATAATTTCCATGACTTTACAATTTTTATTCATTTAAAATTTAGGTCTAAACTCCATAAATTTAGATTTCTTTTAGTTTCAATAAAACACTTCGATTTCAATGTGTTCAAACTTTGAGTATTTAACAATTTCAAAACTCAGGTTGGAAATTCTATTCAACAATTTATTTTCCTATTATTTAGGTTTGAAATATTCACCAAATAAATCCATAAAATAAAACTCAAAATTTCTAACAAATAAATATTTCCTTCAATTTATTTATACTAGAAATATTCATTTAACTTATTTTGAATAAATCCAGTTATAAATATTGTACCTTTAAAATTCCCAATTTACCTCCCAATCTTAACTGATTTAAATCATTAAAACTCTATATATACATACGATATCTTAAACATGTACTTAACCATTTAACTTAAATAATCAAACTCTATTGTTCAACTTATTTATTATTATTTAACCGATTTATACATAGCTTAAATTCAAAAAAAATATTAACTATATAAGTGTTTGCACCAAAATTGGGCACAACACTCTTCGGATGTGTTTGAAGAGATAAAATGAAGAGAAAATTTGTAAAATGAAGTAGATCTAACAAACACACCAATAAATATATATGAAAATGCAAAGAAACACAGAGTATTAGAGTGGTTCGGCGTATCGCCTACATCCACTATGAAGTTTTGTCACTTTATTGCTCGATACTTGAAGATTACAAGTTTTTTATAGCAAAGTACAGCAGATAATAAGTTGAAATTCGAAATCAATGGCAGTGATGATGATATGGAGTGATTCTGGCAGCGTCCGGGCGTGCTTTTTCTCTAAAAATTCTCCGATTCCTTTTATGAATGACCAGGGGCTTTATTTATAAGTGCTGAAGGCTGATATTTCGCTGAAAATTCGGGAGACCACTTCTGGCACGTGAGGGGGCCCGCATGCCCGGCCTTAGAAAATTGGGGACCGTTCCGGGATCGATTCGAACTCAATTTCGAATCGATCAAGATTTGATCCGCTTGGGTTGAAATTTGGCATGAACATTTTTCATGTTGCCAGTAAGATACTGTGAAAATTTCATAGCATTTGGACATGTAGATTGTGAGATATGATCGATGCAAGTTGGTCCGTGATCGATACGAAGCAATTTCGAATCGATCAAGATTTGATCCGATTGAGCTGAAATTTGGCCTGAACATTCCTCATGTTGGCAGTAAGCTACTGTGAGAATTTCATAGCATTTGGACATGTGGATTGTGAGATATGATCGATGCAAGTTGGTCCGTGATCGATACGAAGCAATTTCGAATCGATCAAGATTTGATCCGATTAAGCTAAAATTTGGCGTGAACATTCCTCATGTTGCCAGTAAGTAACTGTGAAAATTTTGTGGCATTTGGACTTGTAGATCTTGAGTTATGATCGATGCAAGTTTGGATTTCTCAACCGTGATCGATCAATATCTTGAGCATACCAACTCCGATTGACGTGAAATTTGGAATGTTGGCTTTATTAGCTTTTCTTGTCATGTCATATCAATTGTAACTCGATCTGGACTCGGAAAAAGTTTACCGACATCCATAGCAGACCTATGCATTAACGATCTCCAGGACGAACCATCCTTGTTTTCTAGTCAAGTTCTTGGTGTCATGGCCTTGCCAAAAGGCGGGATAACAATAAGTATATATAAAATATATTTATATAATATCCAATTTTAATATTTATTAAACCGTATCATATCCAAACCATAAAAATCATTTCAAAAATAATTTTATATATATATACTGCGGTGCCTATATATAATTTTCTATCCTATGGTCAAGTGATATGGGTATTTGTCATTTCAATCCGTAAATTAAAAATAAAAATTGCGGCTGTCTATCATTTCAAACCGCAATCCCGAATGAAAATGAAAATGGATAATAACTTGCAGTTTATACAATATAAAATATAGCATCCATTCATCCAAATATCAATCATCAACCATTTATTTCAATCATCATCCAATTTAAACAAACATCAATATAGAGCATATAAAATATAACAGGTAATAAATAACAAGTATTAACTAACAGTTTATATTCAATAATAAATTTAACAACTGTTTAATAGAGGTTTATATGCAAATAAATAAATTTTAACTGGCAAATTACAAGCAATAATATAATTAATTAACAGTTAAATTAAATAATGTGATTTAACTGAGATGATGAATAAAATATGCAAAACAGTCCTAAATAAATTTCTACTCATATGATAAATCAATTTAACAAACATAATAAATTTTAGAAGTTGTGAGTGGGTTAAAACACGCACCTTTATACGAATCCGAAAATAATAGACTTCTAATTAATTGCTCCGCTCTATGTTTACTTAGTCTTCTTCTTAATTACTAGATTTGTTCCAAAAAAATCTTTTATTTTGATTTACTTTAATTTTCCTCCTTTTTATATTCATAATATATGTATGTATCTTTAAAAGGTTTGAAAAAAAGAATATTTGAAAAAAGAAGAATTGAAAAATAAATGGATTAAAACAAGAACTAAAATTGGAAGAGAAGATCTAGATTTGAAAAGAAAGAAGAAAGTTTGAAATAGAAGAAAATTTGTAGAAGAATAATGTTTGAAGAGGAAGAAAAAATTAAAATGAGAGATAATAAGGAGATTTGAAGAAAGAAAAAAAAGAAAAAGAAAAAATGAAGAAGATTAGAATGGAGGCTGGGGTTTCATTTGTGTCATATCCTATTTATAAGGTTAGAGTTAGGTTTAGGGCCAAAGAGATTTGAAAAGAGAGGCTGGTATTAATTAGAAATAAATGAAATGACGTTTCAAAAAATGAAGTTGGAAAATGAATGGAAAAATAAAGTAAACATGAACAAACTTGGTATTGACATATAGTAAATATGAACAATCTTTTTTTAAAAGTAGCAGGTATTAAAAAGACGTAATTATTAATTAGAAAAGGAATGAATGGACCAGCTCTATACTATAAACAAACTTTTAGAATTCAAATTTCAAAACAATCGTTCACTTAATTAATTTTGTTAACCCTAAACATACCAAAATTAACATCCTTTAAAGATTTAATTAACACAAAATAAAGGAAAATAAATTTTCTACACAAATTTGTGTCATAAATTAAAAGAATATATAGCATTAAGAACTTTTCATTTCTCCCTCTTTGTAATAAGATTGGGAATCAAACAAATATGTTAACATTTCGATTGAATGTTTTACTAGGAATGCATTAACATACATTCAAAAATATGAAGCATAAGCAAGGTAATATAAACAGGTGTATAATATATATATGTGCATCTTTATCGCCACTTATAGTTTACATTCATAAATAAAAGGTATGAAAATAATCCACATAAGGAGGCAATGAATGTAAGAATAAATTATAAAAGCGAAGATGGAAAGGTAAGTTATGTTCCAATTAAAATTTAATTGAAAAGGAAATAGTCAAGTGTAAATCTATGTTACCCCTTTTATCATCTACTATTAACATTTAATTTAAGCCTAAATAATCCTTTCTTTTTAATGATCTAATTGGATCTAAAACATAAGTTTAAATTTAGGTATAAACATATATGCAATAAATTAGCATTAAATTTTGAAACGTGAACTGATTTAATTGGAAATAAATCACCCAATCCAAATTTATTTTAATAAGTTTCCAATTAAACTGATTAGATTCGATTCCAACCCTTTAATTGAGTCTATCATTACTTTGTAACGCAGTTAATACTTGTCTCATATTTCATTCCATACATATATTCAAATTTCTAGCTTCCCTTTGTATAAATTATTATTTCCAAATATATTGAAGTTGTCAACTATATACATTTGTTAAACTTAGAAACTCAATTAATTCATTAAATAGGTTTCATTCTTTTATATTAACTTATGAAATAAATATGCATTTCCGTTGCTTATTACCCTTATACTTTTCAATTACAGTTCTCCCCCACATAAATGAGACAATTAATTTCATCTAAATGTAATTGTTTTCCAATATATTGATAAATTTTATTTCCATTCCTTGTAATACAACAAATTGTCAAATATGAATAACTTTAACATCATTTCCTTTAATTTAAATCATCAATTCATTCATACACCATTAGAAATACATTATTAACCCTTACTGCCCTAATTTATACTAATATAACCTTTAATTAGATTAATTTCAATTTATTACCCATTTTAATTTATTAGACTCCATTAACGTTAAATTAAATTTAAGTTATCACTAATGTTGAATTTGATTACATACACCGTTCTCATCCTATTATCAATAGGATGAATTTTCATTGATTCGTAATTATTGCGTTAATATCCACAAATTTCATCCATATTTCCATTAACGTAATAATTTAATATTAAATTCGACTTATTTGCAATAAATTCCCTTATTTAATTTTAAATTTCAAATAAATTAATAAATCTAGATTTTCATTCCTAAAATCCACCACATGTTATATTATAAATAAAATTAACATTGGTTACATCATAAGGAATTAACAATCTTCAATGACAAATCAATTTACCCTAACTGCACAATTAGGTCAAATAACTGCAATTGTTTACACATTAAATTTTATAAATTATTAATTGAAATCTTAACAAATTTGTTTACTTGATTTAAAACCTTGCTATTCAACAAATTGACATTTATGGGTGTAATTAACATTGACTTATATTACATTTCATTAATGCATGCTTCATTACATACTATTTAATTATATTTGCCAAATATGTACATTAATTACTACTCATATTCTTAATTAATTTACTTACTTGGTTTCATACTTATAAGTTTTCACTTCCAAACAATATTATAATTACCTACGGGACATTGATTTTATTTCATGTAATCATTAATTAATTCACTAAATGCCTTTGTTTTCTTATATTCAATTTATTACCATTTAAGTACATTTATTATCAACAACACACGTTATAATTACTTATCTACAATTATTGCATAAATTTTCAATGTATTACGTATTACTCCATCGGTTAATATAACTTTGAATTCATCCAATTACCACTAATTATATCATTTCATTTGTTAACATTTATCAACTTTCCATAACCTTATTTCCTTTATTAACATTCAGTTACTATTAAGCAATATATTATTGCATTGGTTAATTCTACAGTTATTTTAATTAATCATTTTCTATTTTATAACCATTTTTTATAATTCATTCTTAGCATTAACTTAAATATAAGTTATAAAATTGTTTACTTCTTCCTAGATTTAATCACAAAATGTTAATTGAATTAACCAATTTATAAATCAAAATTTACGGATCGTTACAATTTTCTTAATCGACGATGGGTTCGTTTTTTTCCTGATCGCGTGAGGGAGAGGAGAAGGTGTGCGGCCTGTATGGTATAAAAAATTTGTTTTCAAATTTATATTCAAACTTTTAAAATTCATATCTCGTGTGTTTGTTGTAAGATTTCGACGATTTTGGTGGCACCGGAATCGCAGCGACGAGTATTTCACAGTGGAGCAATTCTGGGATCATTCTGAGCAAGTAAAAATTTAGGTTAAATCAAACGCCGTTCGATTTAATTTAAATTTGAACGCTCATCGAAAACCCAAGGTGATTTAATCTCACTCACATCTGGATATCGGTAATTTAAATAGCTAATATTTAAATGTTTGATTTATTGTTCAGCTGAATATGATAATTATTATCAAATTTAATCGATATTTATTGGTTATGCTAATATCTGTGGCTGCAAGGAAACAGGTTGGAGAGATCCAACTGGATTCCTCACAAATAGAAATTAATTTATATTCTGTGGTATATCTCATTTATATTCTGTGATAAATTATTTTAGATCCTGTTATGCTATGGTCTATTTATGTACTGTGTTAGATTAAATTGAAATTAAATTGTGTTGTGATATGATTGTGTGAATACAACCTGGGAATTTAAATATAAATACGTAAATTTGGGTTTAAAGGAAATAAAGGAAATTCTTAAGTAAAGAAGTTAAAAGGAATTAAATTCAAGAAATTGGTTGATAAATTTAAAGTGTTTGAAATTGTGAATTTAAAGGGAAATGTGATTTGTTTAAAATAATAGCGAGATTTATTTTTAAAGGATGGGAAGTGTGCTTTCTCCTTGAAACTTTAGTATGTTTTTAAGAAAAGTTTTCAAATATAAATCTGTAGTTCAAATATGTTTAGAATATTTTAGAAAGAAATATTATTTTAAATTATATTTAAGTGAAAGCAAATATTTGATCAAGTAATTATGGTATTTAATTATTTTTAAAAGTAAAGTAGTATTAAGTTCTCAAAAGCAAATTATAATATACATATTTAAATTGATAACTTTATTTTAAATGTTAAATTTGACTTAAAGTACTTAGGAAAACCTCTATATATTTCCTTAAGTATTATTTTCAGTTAAATAATTTCCAGAAGCTTTATTTTGAATATTTTAAACATATATTTGAAAGTGATTTCCAAGAAATAGCAATGTGTTTAAAATAAAAAGAAGTTTATTTCAAAATATGGGAAGTAATTTACGGGATGAACGTAAAGTTAAATTGGAGTAAATCGTGTAGGATTTATAGAAAGAATTCTTTGGGTTATCCTAAAATGGAAGTGCATTTCCCTGAAAAGCTGAGTATGTTTTATAAAGCAGATTTTTAAAAAAGGATTAGAAGTTTGAAATTGTGTTAAAGAGTGTTCCAAGAAATTATTTAAGTTGTAAAAATTTTAAAAGTGAACATTTATCAAAGTAGTTATAGAAGTAATTATTTTAAAGGGGTAATTAGAATTATGTTTTAAAGAATATTATTATTATTTATACTTTATAAAATGGTTCTATTTTAATGATAATCAATCAAAATATTATTTGAAACTTGTATAGAATTTCATAGCTTTATTTTTAAAATTTAGTATGACTTTACTTTATTTTGAAGAAATAGTTTATTTTTTGTAAAGCAGTTTTATTTGAAATATTTTTAAAGGTATATATATTTAAATCAAGTATGTAAAAAGTTTTAATATAGATGTTTAATGTATTTTCAAGAATAAAGAATTTAAATTGTTTTAAATCTTAAGGATTGGTGCTTGGATGTTTTCAAGGGAAGTAACAATTTGGGGAATTTATTCCATGAGAAGAGTTGGGTTTGAAAAGTGTTTTCAACGGGATTTGAAAATGGAAGCATATCTGGCAAAGGTATTTTCGAGGAAAATAAATAATTGGGAAATTATTCATTGTGTGATGGATGTTTGTGAATGTTAATTGATAGTTAAATCACCGACTATCAATATTGGCCAATGCATTGATCGTTTCGAAGAATCCTGGATCGAGATTAATTTCTCGAAAACCACTTCGATCCGGTTTGTACATTTTCGTGAGAAAAACGAGTTCGGAGTCGAAGATGGAGCAGTGATGTGCATGGGCTAGTCGCTACTAATCCTGAGGATATTTCCAAAATGGATGCAGTAGGAGTAGTGTCTTCAGTTCCATTAGGACCCGGGACGGACTTGTATGGATGAATGCTTTCGAAAAATCGTCAGGTGGGCAATGGGCATTCTAAGTGAAACGTTCTAAAAGGTAACGCTTAGCCTCAAGCCTCATCAACCGGGAATGACTGAAAATCAGGGGTTATGCAGCAACGTTAGGTGGGTAGCACCCATTTAGGGTGAGGTCATCTCTGTCTAGATGTCCCTTCTTATTCGGCTTAGTGGTGCGGTTGTTGATCCCAAGCGTGGGGTGATCTTAATCGAGATTATCCAGTAAAGGGTAGTCTCAGCCTTATGCTGCAGGGGATCGGGAGTGGTCTTCGGTACACTGATCTAGACCAGGTACTGTGACAGATGGTACCCTAGTTCCTAGTCATTAGTTGAAAATCCATTTTCCCTACATGCCTTTTACGAGTTTTGTTTGCATTACCCATTTTGAAGCTAGTAGGTGGAATTTAATAGATGTAACAATTTCGGCTATTTTATAAATATTTGTATATTGACCCTATTATAATACCATAGGATTTTTATAAAAAGTGTATTAGCTATCGTAAGGTAAAAACCTGACATGTTTAATTGTGGCGTGGTCTTACGAGATGCTTTTATTTTCAAAAGGATTTTTGAAACTTTAATAATCAATTTTGGTGCATTATTATCAGCCGGTTTTCCAGACTGACTCGGGTGTTATTTCATTATAATGCTTGGGTCAGACCGAGTATTATATGTTCAGGATATGATGCTATGGAGCAGGAGAGGAGCTGGAGTCCGAGACGTATTATCCGTACTTGTTTATATCTGCTGCTGTGATTGTTTGAGATTATAAGCCTGGTAAATATTGTTTGTTGTGATACTCTGATGATATGTTGCATAAAACAAATATAGTTTTCATTTTGTATAAAGATCTGTTATTATGTATTATATTTTGTTCCGCTGCGACAATGAGATTCTGAAATTGTTTAGTTCCTTCTTTCTTCTATCTTCATTCTTTTTCCTCAACAATCTGTCTTTTCCGGCATTTGATCATCAGCATATCATACTGTGGGGTATTTTGTGTCGATTTTCGAGGGTCAAGAAGGGTGGGTCGTCACACTTATTCAACTTCAAGAGTCGAACTGATAGTCCATCTTTCACATTCTTAGAGGCCGTAAGAAACTGTCAAGTAATTACGGGGTCTTGGACTAGGCTGAGCTACTTCAAGACAGAGTGTTTTTTGTTAGATGCCCCCAGAATTTGCCAGACGTTGGCTATTCAGACGTTTGCTATCTTTTCGAGCTGTCGGCAAGACACTTGTAAATGAAACCCAACTCGTATCTCTTTTTCTTTACAGCGATAATTCAGCGACCTGAAGGCAGATATTACAAGGAGATAGTTCGGGTTCTTCAAGAGGTTCGAGAGGAACATCAACGTGGTCTTAATGGCCGGAAACCTTAGGATTCTTGGGCTGATCAAAGAAAAAGTATAAGGCTCGACGGTGCACTAAGGACTATCTCAAGGGAGCGAGTTAAGCGTAAAAACCTAGAGTTGTTACAATCGAAGAGGCTGATTCCGAAAGAATCCGCACTGATGATGAACCGTTGGGCGAACCTGCGGATGCAGCCCAGGATTCTGAAGAAAAGAGAAAAGGTAAGGTAGCCATTTTCAAGCCATCCAAAAAGGGGAGATGGAAATCTGTAATCATGTCCCGACCCGCCTCCGGAATTAGAATTTCGGAGATGTCTCCCCCGAGAATAGAAATTCTTTACGAAGGGCTCGCCGATCTTCCAATTCCGAACGACGTGTCCATGCAGCATGATGCTGGATTGGATGAACTCCAGGATGCCTTAGTTTTAAGCGAATCTCTGCCCACTAGCGTGGTTGACACATCCGGTTGGTCGGGGGGTTGCACATATATACACACTTCATGGCACTACACGATTTCTGACTGTAAGTTGCCTTTTTCGGAAGATTACTAACTTCGTTTCTGTTTTGCTTTGCAGATATCATGTCCGGTCGAGGCTCAATGCTCGATAGTTTATACAGCAAACGCAAGTCTTCGTCATACGACGAATATCATAGGAGGGAAGGAGATAGGGATCATGATCAAGGCTATTCAAGCCAAGAGCAATCTGATAGGGATAGGGGATATGTACGCTGATCCCGATCTCGCACACCCCCTCCCAGAGCTCCCACACCGCCTCTGGTTCCTATTTCGAGGCCTCTAGAGACTTCACGGCACAATCCGTCTTCCCATTCTTTGCGGTCTGGCTCTCATCGCCAAACTGAAGTGGTAGACCCTTCAACTACAACACAGGCCCTCGTCGAGCCCACTGAGGAAGGAGCGATGAGGCTCGCTCAGATGAAAAAGGATTTTCCTGATATATGTTTTGATGGGTTCGTCTTTCCCCCATGCTTGAAAAGGATTCCAGCGTCGGCCGAACATACTGTGCACGATTATGTCGTGGATATATTCTTCCAGTATCAGGACCGGGCAGTCATGGTTGAAAAGCTGGAGAAAGAACTTGGCCAGAAAGACCGGATTATTCAAGCGCTTAATAGTGAGGCCGAGTCTTCTTGTAAGTCTGAGATTGAGGCTCTTAAGAAAGCCGATGTGGCCCAAGCGGCGATGGATAGAATGAAGCGGGAGCACTATGCCACAATGGAGGACATGGGCCACAGGAACATCATCGTTACCGCTGGGCGGGACGCAGCCCTTAAAGAGCTTAACGAGCTCAAGTCTAAATTTTATGAGATCATAAAGGAAAAGGATGCTGCTAACGTTTCCGGACAGGAAGCGTGCAATCAAGCTGTGGTGCTCCAGAGGGAGAGAGATGCGGCCATGAATAAGGTTCGCGAGGTGGAGGCCGGAGTTGATGAGAAGGTTCGGCAGGTAGAGACCAGGCTTGAGGCGGACACAGAGGAGCTTCGCGTCACTTCCAATGCCAACGTACTGAGACAAAGGAACTTGGCATGGCTTGACGATTACTCTACTCATCTATACAACTCCTGGAATTTGTTGGTCGAAGAAGAGAAGGCGGTGCTATCGGGTCGTGCCCTTGACGAATTTGAGCTGGAGAACCGCATATTGAGCGAAGACGAAAAGAAGGTTCTTCATGACTCTATGATTTCTCATGTGCGAGAGAGACTGGGCACCCAGCACATAGAAATTGGGGAAGGCTCTGGAGTTGAGCATCATGCTACAAGTTCCGAGATTTTTACTTCATCTCGATCTAAGCCCACTCTAGTGATCGAGCCCCAGTCCGTCACGGCCTATGACCCTGAACAGCCACGCCTTTCTCCTATTAAGGAGCAGTCATCTGAAGTTGTTCACCCAACCGCAAGCCGAACTGAGGAACGTACTCTAAACAAATTTCATGTGTATTTGAAATGAAGGGCTCGTTTTCTAAAGTGTGTTCTAACAACTTCATTTCTGCTTTGTCCAGTGATCTAAGTTACATTGATAGCGCCTCTTGCTATCCAAGAATCACATCAAGTGCAGGAGGACATTATTACTAAGGCGATTACCACGACTGCGGCCGTGCCAATTGAGGTGACACAAGGGAGCTCAATTTCTTTTGACGAGCAGATGATGAATGAGCTCCTAGGCCGACATAGCGACCCTTTTGCGGACTTACTGTTCGTCCTTAGTGGGCTTTCGCCTGCTTCTAGTGCTTCAACATAGTTCATTGCTGCCCCCAGTGAAGCCCGTGCTGCTCGTGAAGCAGAGATACTGGCTGAAATCAACGCAGAGATGGAGGTGGCAGCACATGGCGGAAGTTCCGGGAGTGTAATGACGGCGGTCGGCCCAACTCCACTTTGGGTGATATCTTCTGGGGGCACACTCGTCGACACTAGCATGCCCATTCTGCCCCCAGTTATAGACCCGACTCCTCCGACTCCTCCCGAAGGGAATATTCCTTTAAGTTCAAGTGCGGAGGAAGACGTTGATATCAAGCCTTCGTCATGGGATAATCTGCCAAAAGGTAAGGGCTCGAAGCGAATGACCGTTGGCGTTTCCGGCGGTTCCGCCTCGAAGAGAAGGCTGAAGAAGAAAAAGTAAATAAGCCCCATTTGGTATATTTTTGGCAGTTAGGAATGTACTTTTGTCTTTCTTTCATAGGCCGTGTATAGATGCAGGCTCGGCCCCCTGTTAGTACAAATTTTTTGGAATAACTTGTACATGAATCTTCACATATAATTTAGTTGAAATGAAATTTTGTTTCTTGGCTTCAACTTACATTTCTTTTGTGCTTAAGTATTACAGTATTTTAATTTCAGTTCAGTGTACTTGTGGAGTTTCATCCTTTGAGTTGAGTTTGTTTTAGCTGCCAAGTCTGAAAATCGTGATCACAAGTCATAACTGGGGATCGAGTCGGACTTGGACGTTGTACTGCTTCGGTCAACTATTAACACTTAAGCTTTGCCCCTAGTCTAAGGGGTGAGTTATAAAGATTGGCTAGTGACCACAAATTGTTTCTGTCCTTTTAGGTTTTGTGTCGTCGGACCGATGCCAAAATAAGTGAGAATTGAACGGTTGAATCACGCTTGTTTATTTATAAACAGTCGCATCAACACTCTGGGAATCAGCGGTTGTATTTAGGCAATCAATCATGCACATCGAAGTTTTTAAGCACATGTCCATACTCTGGGGACTTAGAGTTATTCGTAATCGATTATCTGGTTCACATTCTAAGAATCTGAAAACTGTCGATGTTCGTAACACAGTTCACACTCCAGGAACTTTGACTTTGTATTTATACTCCAATTCACACTCTGGGAATTTGGAGTTAGCATTTATATTTTGTTTCGCACTCCGGGAACTGGGAATTGATGTTTGTACTCCAATTCACGCTCTGGGAATTTGGAGTTGGTCGACAGATGGTTAGTCACATATGTTTAGGCTTTTTAGGAATTCGTTCACACTCTGGGAACGATGGATTTATCGAGATCGTGGATGGTCGGATCACATACACCCTGAGTTAACAAGCGAGGTCGTTAGATGGATGGGTCCATCCTCCTCTAACTTGGTTAGAATATGGTCGAAGTCGTTGGGCGGATGGGTCCACCCTCTCCGAAACCGCATTTATATGTTTATACACCAACTCACACTCTGGGTGTTTGGAGTTGGCCGGAAAATGGTTAGTCACGCTTGTTTGGGGCATTTGGATTGTGTTCGCGCTCTGGGAACAATGGAATTATCAGTATCGTGGATGGTCTTTTCACATCCATCCCGAGTCAACAAGCAAGGTCGTTAGATGGACGGATCCATCCTCCTCGAACTTGTTTAGGATACGGTCGAAGTCGTTAAGCGGACGGGTCCGCCCTCTTCGAAGCCGTATTTATAAGTTTTATATGCCAACTCGCACTCTGGGAGTTTGAAGTTAGTGTTTATACTCCGGTTTGCATTCTGGGAGCCTAGATTTGACATTTATACTCCAATTCGCACTCTGGGAATTTGGAGTTAGCTTTATACTCCGGTTCGCACTCTGGGAACCTAGAGTTGATGTTTATACTCCAATTCGCACTCTGGGAATTTGGAGTTAGTTATAGGACTGTCGTGTGTTGGTCCAGTTCAGCCTTCAATGTGACGGCTTACCCCCGAGTTGAGGTTTCACTTAGTAAGTGGTCGTTCGTATCACAGTCACTTTCTATTTGAATAAATTCCATCGTATGATAGAACTTAGCTCTTCGTGCGTCGTGATAGTTGAATGTCGCATTCGGTGAATCACAGCCCTAGTTTGAAGAGATGGTGATTTATCGTTAGAACAGAAAAACATGGCAAAGTCAGTGCCTTATAACAAATTCGAACTTCAAAATGCAAAGACGGATTGCAAAGGATTTATAGACTAAATAAATAAAGCCTGTCATGTGTAACAGTGACGAAGATCCTCATTGTTCCAGGCTCTTGACAAAGTGGGTCTGCCACTAACGACGTCTATCATTAATCTCCCGCTAGTACGGGCGGGGTCCTCCTGTCTCGCCTGATCGGGCGTATTATTCTGATTTGATGAGCCCACTCCTCCAGGCTGCGGCGCCCGCACAAATTGTTCCAGCTTCCACTCTCTAATCAACTTTCCACGAGATCTTGCAAATGACGACATTCATTCGTATTGTGCACGTAGCTTTCATGAAACCTGCAAAAATTTCCCATCTGGATTTGCCTTTCTGACGACGATTTTGGCTCAGGTTTTTTATATTGAATTGTATTACAGGTTTGTAAATACAAGTTCTTCGGTGATGTATTCAAAGGAGCGTAGTTGTCAAACATAGGATTCTTGCGCTGTGGGCCACGGTTCTGATCTCGCTTTCTATTTTGATTCACGTTCTTCCTTCGCTGAGTATGTTTGTTTTGAATGTTCAACTAAACTTTTCCGAAGCTCTCACCGGACTGTTTGACCGCAACATTGCTTTGGATTCCTTCCGTGCTTGGCCCTACATTAGTTTGCTTCCTAGACTTTTTCGCATCTTCCCTTCTCAGGAATGGAGCCGCTTTAGCATAGAAACGGTCCAACGATGCAGGTGGTTTTTCGCCAGCCAGTTGCCGAATTCAGAGTCGTGGTCAATCCCCTTAGTCAACGCCATAAGGATGGTGTTATCGTTCGGATTGCTGATTTCCACACACGCATCATGGAATCTCTCTAAGTAGAATCTGAGTGTTTCTTCGGGACCTTGGGTGACACTAGATAGAGTGTTGACATCATTCGGCCTTGCGATGTGCATGCAGAATTGCTCAACGAATTTAGTGGCCAACTGGTCAAAGGAGGAAATGGATCGAGGTGGCAATCGAGTGAACCACATGGTAGCGATGCCCCCCAAGGAGTTGGTAAAACTACGGCATTTCACTGCATCATCAGCTCTAGAAGCGCTCATTGTCCACTCATATTTCAAAATATGTTTGTTGGGGTCGGAGTTTCCTTCGTACATGGGTAGAGTCGGCATCCTGAATAGCCGAGGGGGTTCAGCAGTAAGTATATCATCTGTAAAAGGAGTGTGACTTCGGGAGATTCCCCAGTCGTCATTCGTGAGACCCTGGTTCTCACGGATCATCTGACGTATCATGGTCGGGAGATCCAACATTTGTACGCCCTATGTGTGTCAAGCCAAAGTGCGGTGGGGTCCCACATTATGAGGTTGGACTGGATGCTGTCGACGGTCCAAGTCTCGCCTTCTTGGCACATAGTCTTCTGGGACGTATGGTTCAGGAGTACGTCCGTGCTGACGACGGTCTAGGTTCGACTGATTTCGAGCATCGACCCCTGGTTCAACCGCGGCGGTCATAGCACGGTAGTTTATGGTGTAGTGAGGAGCGGTACCCCCTCGGGAGGAGGGTTCGGTCTGGAAATTGGCCGATGGCCCAACTCTCAACTGTTCAACGGGCATTGCCGGTTGACGCCCAGCAGTTTGTCTGTGACTCCCATCCAGTCGGGGTCGTGGAGATCGATGATGGTAATTAGAGGAGGCAGAACTTTCTATGGAGAAGCGAGAAGCATGATCTCACCTAGATCTCCTCTGCTTCTGGCGACTCAGCTGGCCGATCAGCTCCTGAAGCAGCAACTGGAACTCTTGTCGGGTAACCGGGCCTGATGGTTTCGAGGGACCGATGGCGTCTTGGTTAGATGGAGGTAGTAGCGTGTGATTCTGTCTATCTCGGCTTTCTTGATCG
Source organism: Allium cepa (assembly GCA_030765085.1). Lineage (NCBI taxonomy): Eukaryota > Viridiplantae > Streptophyta > Magnoliopsida > Asparagales > Amaryllidaceae > Allium > Allium cepa. The sequence goes on along the minus strand of CM060938.1, from coordinate 903,708,715 downwards.
ACAACGTTGGAGGTGGTCCTTGTGCTAACCATAGCAATGAATGAGATCCTTTCCTAGACTCTATGCAAATCTGAATAGGTTGGAAGGAATCTGGATTAGAAATATGGATGTTTCTCTTAGATCTATGCAATCCGGCATCGACGATAGATCCAGCGAGCAAGAGAAGATCTGGATTTTCTCAGTGAAAGCACCAAAGTGTTTGTACCAAAATTGGGCACAACACTCTTCGGAAGTTTTTGAAGAGATAAAAGTGAAGCATATAAATGTAAAATGACGATTATCTAACAAAACTCCAATAAACAATAACACAGATGCACAGACAAGCAATTTAGAGTGTTTCGGCGTGTTGCCAATGTCCACTAGGAAGTTTTTTGGGATTTTATTGATTTTCTTTGAATGATTACAAGTGATTATAGTGAAAAACAGTAAATTATAGCTTGGAATTTGAATTCAACAGCAAGGGTAAGATTCAAATATCAATCTGGTAGAGTCTGGACGCTTTTTCAATCAAAAAGTCCTTTTTCTATTGGCTTCGAGGCTCTATTTATAGGCATAAGAGGTTGATATTCGTGCTCAAACTTCAGGAGACTCCTTCTGTCACGTGAGTCGGCCCACACGATCGATCCCACCAAGTTTCGAATTGATCTGTGATCGATACGAATTGATTTCGTATTGATCAAGAAATGGTCCAATCGAGCTGAGACTTGGCAGGAACATTCCTTGGCTTGTATGTAAGCTTCTGTGAAAATTTCATAGTATTTGGATCAGTGCATCTTGAGTTACGATCGATACGAGATGATGTTCCTCGGAGTATTGTTTTGTTCGAATCCATGGGTTCGAATCGACCCACTTCGAATCAATGAAGCACGTGATCCTGCGGCTACGTGGTGCGCACTCTTCGCATCGATCCACTCTTTGCTCCGGTTTGACCGTATCGCATCCATAGATCTCGCCTCGTTTGTATCGAGTGCCATTATCCAATTTGCATTGATGGATACGAAAGAACAAGAACATGATGGATACGAACACCAGTTCCACTGATTGATATGAACTAATGAAGACGTGGTTACGAACAAGATTTCCCTTGAGGGACATCAGTAAGGCAGACACTTGGTGGGTACGAAGTAGGCCTCAGCCGATCGATACGAAATGCAAGCTCCGCTAATGGATACGAATTGAATTGAGTCAAACCGAGGCTCCCTGATGGGTTCGAACGAGATCGAGTTGAACTGAAGCTATAGGATGGATGTGAGGTCTCTGCCGCTCTGATCGATAGGAAAATGATGGATTCGAACTGGGGTTCGATGACGGATGCGAAAATGGGATGATTTCCTTTAACTTGCATCGATCGTAACTTGAGCATACGAACTTAGATTGACTTGAAATTTGGAGTGCTGGCTTTTATGGCATCGTTAGTCGTGTCTTGTCGGTTGTAGCTTAATACGGACTCGGACAAAATTCATCGACATCCATAGCGAATCTATGCATGCTCGATATCCAGGACGATTGATCCTAAGCTTGTAATCAGTTCTTTGATATCTCGACCCTACCAAAAGGCGGGATAACATCCACTTCCATTTAAATTGACTCAATTCTAATTTAAATAACTTCAGTTTCTATTGAAATTGATTTAACCATAATTCAAGTTGAATAAATCTTGATTTCTTTCCAAATTCAAATCAAATTCCATTCGATTTTAAACCTATTCAACATTAATTACAATTCCAAATTATTCCACTCAATTTGGACTAATATCAATTGAACCCACTTCAATTTCAAATCATCTCAATTCCTGTTTGAATTAGTCCCAATTCCCATTTGAATTTGAACCCATTCAACCTCAATTTCATTTCAAATCAATCCAACTCAAATTTTCCATTTGAATTTTTAAACTTATCCATCTTCAATCACAATTCTAATTAATATAAATCAAATTTAATTTGAACTAATTCAATTCAAATTTCCAAATTTAAACCATCTCGAATTATATAAATTCGAGTTAAAGCTTTAAATGTTGATTTAATCCTTTAAACCAATTTGACCTTTACTTCTTCATAAACCTATTTCTAGGTTCAAATAATAATTCAAATCCAATTCACAATTTAAAGATTATTAATAGGATAATATTATCCAAATTATTTTAAAACACCCATACATTTCAAATTTACGGACCTCAAACCCATTTTGAGATCGCACAAACTCCCAATTAAAATAACCATTTAACTTCCTAATTTAAATCCCCATTTCATATTGAAATTTCCAAATCAAGTTGTCAATTCAAACTTATTTAACTTCCTCTACGTTAAATTCAATTTACTTAATCCAGTCAAATTTACACAATTTGAATTTCCATTTAAATTTTATACTTCAGATTAATAACCTTCCCACTTAAGTTTAAAACTTATTTCACTTTGGGTTTCACATCACATTCCAAGGAAAATTCAAAACTCAACCTTAGAGTTTATTGCATATTTATTTCCTTTAAACACCAGGTTACTTTTAAATTTTAAACCACCTTTGGTTTTAAATTCAAACAAATTCCTTTAAAATTTTCAAACGACTCTTGTTGAATCAAGCTCTATCATTCAAATAATATTAAATAAGATTGTTTACTATTTCTTCATTACTTTGAGACAAAATTTTCAAATTCTGGACCCAGATTTAAAACTCCACAATTCAGATCAACTTCAGTTCCAATTTATAAGTCATACTTGCCCAAATATTTTACTTCCTTAAACATTTCATTTTGCTTCCTCATTAATTTTTAAACACAACAATCATTTATGATAATAACCAAGATTATCATATCTTAAACCGTTCATTATCATCTTATTCTGAAACTCTTTCCAATTCAAGATTTCAATTTCAGTTTGAATCCATTTCAAACTTACCTTTATTCAATTTCAGTTTGGTTGTATAATATTACTTCTTAATTTAATTCCAATAATTTAACAACCAACCACCTTAATATTTATTAGAAGGAAATAATGCTTTATATACCAAAATATAGTCTTATATAAAATCATTTAAAATCTCTATATAAGAAAATAACAAGTACGCTCTCATACACACACACACACACTCAACTCATTCTAGGGTACCATTGATTCTATCCTTAATGAGTAATCCCACCCGAGCCAAGGTTCTCGCTTAACCTTCAGCTCTAATGCCAACTGTAATGGCTCAGAATTTTCGATACCGAAAACACCAGATAGTTAAGGAAAGAAGAAAGAGAGATAGAAGAAGAAGAAGAAGAAGAAGAAACACAACAAAGATTCTCACATTTGCAGCGGATGAAAATATAATATCGAATAATAATAGTTTACAAAAGAATTCCGTATCTATCAAATATATTTATAATACATCAGAGTTACACATATATACAGACACTAGATATACACAATCACCTTGTCTGAGATATACAATAATATAATACAGCGGAAATAATCCATCCGTTTTTGCCTTCCAGCTCGCCTCTTGAGCTCCAGAACGTCCTTACCTGAAAATCTGTAATACTCGGTCTGACCCGAGCATTACATCAAAGTAACACCCGGATCAGGCTGGAAACCAGCGTTAGCAAACTCATCTAACATGAAATACCAGAGCATAAAACTTATTTAAACCCGAGGTAACTCATGTAAATTTTCAAATTCACAATTTGTCATAGACATCACTAATTCCACACATCAATATCTAAGTACCAAAAACTTAGACAAAATGGTCCAATTCACTTAAATCATTCCATACGAGCCTAATGATTTCACATATCAATTTATAAAGAATCGAAGTGGTTTCCAGTATTTACTAATACCCGACTCTGGTCTCTTTGAATTTAATACCATCTTAGCCCGAGTTATTTAAGTGAACCACAATCCAACTTTGAATACAAGGTGTCACTTTTTATGTAACATCCCGCCCTTTTGACCGCCCCTAGTCGGTAATTAAACCAGCTTGAAACGTTCAAAATGACGGATTGTTATTTAGTTTATAGAGTTTAAACAGAATCAGCCACAGAATCACAGAATAATAATATTTTGTAAAAATGAATTTTTTTTTACAAATATCAGAGTTTATACAATGTATTAAATTTACACAACGAAATATTTCTTTAAGTACAAAATTCCCAAACTAAAGTGAGTGTTTTCCCCCTCTCTCTAACTTCGCTGCCCAAAAATCTTCAAGCTGCAAAACACTTGGTCTGACACGAGTATTACATTGAAAAGAAAATATTACACTGGTCAGTCTAATTCAAACTCAGTTATTAGTGCATAGAGGCAATAATAATGAATTAATGAAATAGACGACAGTCACAATAATTCTCATCTATCCGACCCTTTTAATAAAGAAATCGGATAACGGTAAATATAACACTTAATAGTGTTAAACAACAAATCAGTAGATTCAAATTATCAACGAAGATATATGAAAGAATTATCATGAAGATAATTTATAAAACAACAGAATTGCCAAAACGGCAATTAACAATAAAGCCTAATTATTAAGTAAATAATTAGAAACTCATAATCTAATTATCAAATTGATAATTAGTCAACAAAAAAATCATCAAATTAAACTAAATCAATTCAAACAATTGAAATGTCACTTAAGACATCAATACTGATTGGCTGCAGTACACGCACGCGTGCACTGCCTCGTCAATACCGTAATGAAATACCCCAAAAGTTCAATAAATCAAAAGCACAAAGCTCCAACTCAAATCAAAATGAAACTCAGGTGCAATAGAAATGAATAGTGACATGCATAAGTGACTCGAACCAGTGAGTCAAGTACAAGTTAAGACAGTGGACAAACCAGGATAAACAACTTCACATCCTAATTGACCAGACTTCAAGCTGAGCAATGGATTAGTAAATAGTGACTTTAGTATAATAGTGCCTTGTATTTATATTTGAACTCTTTTTTTTTCTTTTTTTTCTTTTTAGAAAACTCAGGTCAAACCTGGGTTTAAAAATTTTAAAACAGTTCTTAAATTTTTCAAAGTTGTTAACTAACTGTTTTTAACTTACTATATGTTAAATCTTCAGTTTAGGATATAACAACCAATATTGTCTTTCACTAAGCTCAAACCGATCAGCATATCAGTAGATAATGATTTTCTTTTTTTTTAAATCTTAGTTTAAGTCTTGCTTTAAATTTCAAAATCCATTTTTAAAATTTAGGATTCTAAAATTTATTTGAATTCAAACTTAAATCTTTGATTTAAATACCTGTTTTCCAAACATGCTTTCAACTTTTACATTTTATTTTAGAAATCTGAAACAGTTACAGGTTTCATTTAAATTCAATTCAAAAACCAATTCTTTACTTATCATTTCTGATTTATTTAAAACAAATTCAATTTTAAACATGTTTATCCCAAAACCCGGTTTTTCAAAGCTAACTTGAATTCACTTTTAATGTTTGGTTAAACTTAGTTAACATTGACCTGAGACTTACATTTTGCTTTCAGTTTCCAAAAATAACAGTTCAGGTTTGAACCGCATAGCATCGCATAACTAGCAACAGAAAAACTTCGGGCCAAATACTTCAAATCCCTGAGTAAATTCTCGAGTTACCCGAGCTATATGCCAACATCTCAACCAACAAAGTATGAAAATAGGCAGTGTAACAGGCACAACATTTAGCAAGTTAAATGCCTCAGCATCACAACAGACTCGAAGTCAATCCCAAAACTAAGTACAGGCAGAGGGAAAAAAATGCTAGCATGAAGTACAACTCGAACTCAAGTCAATGACAACAACACTACAGGCGCTAGATCAGGGTGACAACAGAGACAAGCTCAACAAAACCAAGTGGAGATAACCAACAAAACTAGACTCAGGTCAGTGAACACTTTAGGTATGCAAACCGCAAAGCAAAGCTTCTTCATCTAATTAACAACACAAGCTACAGCCTCAATGCTCAAGCAACTGCAGCAATGCAAAATGGAGACTAGCACATAAGTATTCGTAGTCACATATATGATCAAGTGGCTACACAGTGCACAACAGACTCAAGTCTGCACTCAAAACTCAATCTAGGCACAATGAATGACATATATGATAAGTGATCAGTGGACAAGGCATGAAAGTTTGAACAAGAATCGAGTGCTACATTAAAGAGTGCACAAATAACACATGGAGGTAATGCACAGGTTGATGGGACAAGAAGTACAACTAATGATGCAAGATAGTGATTGAGTGAATCAAACCAGTTTTACACACGAATGAACACATGAGCAAGAAACAACATCCAGACCAAAAACAAACTCAACATGAAGAGAAATGTCGAATGCACAATTGAAACAGTTTGCTACAGGTTAATGAAAAATATCAAATATCAATGCCTAGGCCGAGGAACAAAAATTCAAAACTAAGTCAGATAAATCTTAAGCATCGCCAACAAAAGGATACAACTATATGAATGAAGGAACCATAGATATGGCACCACAGCACATAACAATTAAAGGTTAATGCCGATGCCAACATAAAATGCAACTTAATCAAACTGTCTCAAAATCAAGTCAGAGCTGTGACAACCAAGGCCAAAACGAAATCAAACATGCCAACAAAACCAAAACAGTAGCAAGTTCATTCATGACCGAAGTCAGGCATCATCACATATACAATATCACAAAATTTAGTCTGTATTTTTTTTCTCAAACCAAAGATAGTGTCGAAGACAACAAGACAAACAAAATCAACATCAGAAAATCCAAGCAACCGAGTAAATCACAAAAGCACAAATTGGAAAAAAAGTCACAAAAATCACCAAATAAAATCGAATTTGCAGAAATACCATTTTAGAGATGAATTAGATATGAGTAACTAGAATTACTCACCTTGCTTTCTAAAGCACGCATCAAAGAATCGATCGAAGAAACCCTAGCCGAATCGAAGCAAAGACGACCGATTGACAAAGCGAATGAACGAGAATCATCTCGAGAGACGTTGATTCCAAAAATCGCGAAGCCCTAATATCAGACCAGAGAGGAAGGAGAACGAAGAGAGGCCGCCATTTTTCTTTTTCTTTTTTTTCGTTTGAATTTTCTTTCTGACATCGAACGAGACTTTGTCCATGCTTTGAAATGAAGGTTGCGTGATTTTAGGAGTGAGTTAAGGTGTGATTTTAGGAGGAAAAGTTTGGACGTGAATATATAAATATAAATTTTAAATAAAATTTTCGATATAAATTTTTCAACGCGTTTATATATCGTACGCTCACACAACAACTCCAATCACTACGAAATTTGAAATCCGATAATAATTCAATATTACGAACTCAATGGAACTAGTTTCGTTGAATTCCGAGGTTGTGCCCCGGAAGGCTATTTTTGAATTCAATTTAAACAATAAAATTTCAAAACTGAGCAAATCACTTCCAAATTCAATTCTGAAGCTTCTATTATCTTCAGTATTATCAATAGGAATTTTACAAGCCTTTGAAATATTTTTAATCAGCTCAAAATTGAAGATTCAAATTTTTATTCAACTTTCAATAGATTAAATTCTAAAATTTAATCACCAAATTCATTTTGATAATTTGAAATTCAAGTCAAACCATCATTCAAAAAATTTATTAAATTTTTTCAATTTAAATTATTAAAAATTCAGGGTCGTTACAATCTTCCCCCTTTAAAAGAATTTCGTCCCGAAATTATAAGTTAGGAAAAATGATTGTTAAAATCTCATCGATATTTATACCCTACACAATTTTACCATGCTCGAAACTTATTAAAAATAAATAAATATAGGATTCATTCCATTTGTTTTATCTCACTAACTTTGTCCATTATCTCCTTTGTTCATTGGTTTCTACAATCAAGACACAAAAGTCTTTTACCAAAATTTTCGACTTACAAAACTCAGATTTAACTTGAAATTCTTCATGTTAGAGATTTGCATATTATATTTTTTCCAAAGCTGTGGACTTTCAAGACATTTTAAAGATCTTCTTCCTTAGTTTATTAGGTTGGAATTATGTAATTTTAATTTCAGACTATTGATTTGCTATTTAAAGTTTGGGAATACTTACTAACTCGAAATTTAACAAGTTTATCGTCGTTCTTACAGACAATAGGCATACGCTGGCCAGGCGCAGGACTAAAAATCTCCAAGTACTAAATATACTAGCTTCAACTCCCAGTGAAAATACTTAAAAATCCTTTTAAAAATTGATATGGAAAGCACGTTCCCCCATGGATCACAATTACTTGGTGGTTACGCTACTATCCATGTAGAATCGCTTGTAATCTGTAGATTTCACATCTCTTGAATTTCACCATGGTTGTTGCCATAGATCGCAGTTCACACGGCGGTTACGCTACTATCCCAGTAGAATCGCTTGTAAACGTAGGCATCTCGCCCCTCGAATTACGCTATGGCATCTAGATCGCAGTTTACACGGCGGTTGCGCCACTGTCCCAGTGGAATCGCTTGTAACTGTAGGCATCTCGCCCCTCAAATTTCACTAGTATACATCATGATCAATCAATATGATCCCATCAACATGATCCCATCACGAGGTATTTTAATTCAAATGGTCACTCCAACTAATGGAAATTCTACGTAGCTATGAATTTCAAATAGACACTCATAACGAGTTCCAACACCTTCACAAATTTTGAATGGAAGGTACTTTTCCATATCCTCAGTTTAGAAAACATATGTCATATATATGTAGTACTTCATTTCACATTTCGTACATATCATACCTATGTAAACTTACATAAGATTTCCATAACAACTACTTTCCAAACTGATGGTTTTCGAATTTACTGCATTCTCATATATAAGTTCCGAAAACCACAATATCCCATACCCATAACAAATAGAGGATTCCTAAATTTTCCATCTCGTTACCGATTTAAAATTTTCCTCTAAGACGATTTGGAAGTTTAAGGTTATCTCAAACCCAATTCACATTCATAATTCCATTTATTATCGACTTCACACTCGATTTGGATTTCACGTTACATCGTCAATTCTCAACACATAATTGATGTCTACCGATATACAACCTCTGAGCTCGTATGTCTCAGAGAAAGGTGTATATAGCTAAGAGAATAAATTCTCCGCCACCAAACAGATATATATTTAATAGGGATCAATTGTTATGTCATCAATTCACAATGTTAGACATACAATCCAAATCGACCATCCGAAATTCAAAACTCAACTTATATTGTTTTTTATGTCGAAGTTAAACTCAATTTAACTCAAGATTCAATCTTTCTGAAAAATTTCAAGTTGAACTAACTGTTCAAATTTCCCATTTAACCTTTTCAACTTCGACTTAATTCATAGTTTGAATTCCGCATACTTTTCACAATATTGGTTTTAAACCGACATCAAACTTTCCAATATTAAGTTTTCCACTTAACTTAATTCTCTGCACGTTTAAATTCAAATTCATCACTGAATCTATTAAACCTATTATGGATTATCATGTTGACAAACTTCAAATTTGAAATCTAAGTCCCATTTGAACCTTGCATTTTCTTTCTATTTCCAAAATAATCAACTAGTTCTTTAGTAAACCATTCATCGACTTGGTTCCATTAGATTTATATCTTCACATTAACTATTTTAGGCATTAGTCTAAACTTGAAATATAAGCTTTACATCAAAACTAGTTTGATTTATACAGTTAAGTTGACAAATAAATTTCCTTCCTGTATATACTACTAGTATTATTCTTCAAAACATTTGAAATCAATTTTCAAAAGAATTCAGAATCAAATTCCCAAGTTATAGTTCAATGATCCTCTTGGCTATAACTAAATTGACATGTCATTTTATTTCCCAATTATTACTTTGGAGATATTCAAAATATTTGATTTAAACCAATTCATTAATTCACTTAACTTATATTTTATTTGTCATAAATCTCAGCAATTCGATAATGGGTTTTCGAATGATCGGGACTCTAATCTAAGGAGACCTTACTGAAGAGAAACTATCGTAAACCTAAATTTAGAGAGGGGGATTTCCGAAAAGGATTTGAATTTTCCAAATTACCTTTTATTTTCAAAAAAAACAATTTATACTTCTTTAGATTTGAAAAACGTTTTCTTTAAAGTGATTCTAGTGACTATTCATATTAAACGCCATAAACTAAGCTTTGTATAAACCAAAGCTTTGATACCACTTTTGTAACATCCCGCCCTTTTGCCCGCCCTTACTCGGTAATTAAATCAGCTTGAAACGTTCAAAATGATGGATTGTTATCTAGTTTATAAAGTTTAAACAGAAGCAGCCACAAAATCACGGAAAAACAATATTTCGCAAAAATGAATTCTTTTTTACAAATATCAGAGCTTATACAATGTAATAAATTTACACAATGGAATATTTCTTTAAGTACAAAATTCCCGAACTAAAGTGAGCGTTTTCCCCCTCTCTCTAACTTCGCTGCCCGAAAATCTTCAAGCTGCAAAACACTCGGTCTGACCCGAGTATTACATTCAAAAGAAAATAATACACGGGTCAGTCTAATTCAAACTCAGTTATTATTTCATAGAGGCAATAATAATGAATTAATCAAATAGACGACATTCATAATAATTCTTGTCTATCCGACCCTTTTAATTAAGAAATCGGATAACGGTAAATATAACACTTAACAGTGTTAAACAAAAAATCGGTAGATTCAAATTATCAACGAAGATATATGAAAGAATTATCATGAAGATAATTTAGAAAACAACAGAATTGCCAAAACGGCAATTAACAATAAAGCCTAATTATTAAGTAAATAATTAGAAACTCGTAATCTAATTATCAAATTGATAATTAGTCAACAAAAAAATCATTAAATTAAACTAAATCAATTCAAACAATTGAAATGTCACTTAAAACATCAATACTGATTGGCTGCAGTACACGCACGCGTGCACTGCCTCGCCAATACCGTAATGAAATACCCCAAAAGTTAAATAAATCAAAAGCACAAAGCTCCAACTAAAATCAAAATGAAACTCAGGTGCAATAGAAATGAATAGTGACATGCACAAGTGACTCGAACCAGTGAGTCAAGTACAAGTCAAGACAGTGGATAAACCAGGATAAACAACTTCACATCCTAACTGATCAGACTTCAAGCTGAGCAATGGATCAGTAAATAGTGACTTTAGTATAACAGTGCCTTGTATTTATATTTGAACTCATATTTTTCTTTTTCTTTTTACAAAACTCAGGTCAAACCTGGGTTTAAAAATTTTAAAACAGTTCTTAAATTTTTCAGAGTTGTTAACTAACTGTTTTTAACTTACTATATGTTAAATCTTAAGTTTAGGATATAACAACCAATATTGTCTTTCACTAAGCTGAAAAAGATCAGCATATCAGTAGATAATGATTTCTTTTTTTTAAATCTTAGTTTAAGTCTTGCTTAATTTTCAAAATCCATTTTTAAAATTTAGGATTCGAAAATTTATTTGAATTCAAACTTAAATCTTTGATTTAAATAACTTTTTTCCAAACTTGCTTTCAACTTTTACATTTTATTTTAGAAATCTGAAACAGTTACAGGTTTCATTTAAATTCAATTCAAAAACCAATTCTTTACTTATCATTTCTGAGTTATTTAAAACAAATTCAATTTAAAACATGTTTATTCGAAAATTCGGTTTTTCAAAGCTAACTTGAATTCACTTTTAATCTTTGGTTAAACTTAGTTAACATTGACTTGAGACTTACTTTTTGCTTTCAGTTTCGAAAAATAACAGTTCAGGTTTGAACTACATAGCATCACATAACTAGCAACAGAAAAACTTCGGGCCAAATACTTCAAATCCCTGAGTAAATTCTCGAGCTACCCGAGCTATATGCCAACATCTCAACCAACAAAGTATGAGAATAAGTAGTGTAACAGGCACCACATTTAGCAAGTTAAATGCCTCAGCATCACAACAGACTCGAAGTCAGTCCCAAAACTAAGTACATGCAGAGGAAAAGAAATGCGAGCATGAAGTACAACTCGAACTTAAGTCCATGACAACAACACTACAGGCGCTAGATCAGGGTGACAACAGAGACAAGCTCAACAAAACCAAGTGGAGATAACCAACACAACTAGACTCAGGTCAGTGAATACTTTAGGTATGTAGACCGCAAAGCAAAGCTTCTTCATCTAATTAACAACACAAGCTACAGCCTCAATGCTCAAGCAACTGCAACAATGCAAAATGAAGACTAGCACATAAGTATTCATAGTCACATATATTGTAACAACTCGCATATTTATCGATTTTATATTTAAATGATTTATTTAAATATTTTACCGTTAATCGGATTTTGGTCTGAAAAGCTACTTTTTGCAAACGGTCAAATTAGGGCTCGAGACCACTTCCATTGAGTCCGAAATGCCGTTTACAATTTTTTTAAGTATAAACTTTGATATTTTTGGAGATAGTGGAATTTTTCCACTTTTACACTTTGGACTTTGGGTTGGGTTAGCCCAAACTATTAAACTTAAGCTCCATTCCCTCTTTCTCCTCATTCTTCATAAATTCCTAACAACCAAGCTTCATCAAAAATGGTGGAGGGAAAGGGAAATTAAAATTCCAAGTCCAAGTTCATTTGCAAATTCAACATCAAACTCCAAAATCAAAGTGAAGCCATTGATTCAAGCTTGTGGTTGCTTCTCCATTGCCTTCAAGCATTTTCTTCATAAATTTGGTGAAAAGGTGAGATTATTATCTCACATTCTTGTCTATAACTATCCTGAACTGTTGGGAATGATTTCCTATCACGTTAGCATGCACATTTGCTTTTGGTTTGGATTGGATTGGCGAAAAACTCTAATTTTTAGTGCTTTTGGAAAATTCTTGGCGCTAGGTCGTTCTGCCCATGTTAGGTCGTTCGCTGTTGAAAAGTCACTCAGAGAATAGCTCGTTTCTGGCCTTAAACCCATTCGCGTACATTAGGTCGTTCGCCTCGGAATTAGGTCGTTGGGCTTTAGGTCGTAGGTTGCATCGGCACTTAGGTCGTTGGGTCGTTCTGCCTTCAGTCTTTAGCTCGCTCGACATTGTTTTAGTGGTTAGGTCGTTTGACCTTTATATCGTTAGGTCGTGTGACCTTGTTAAGCCCCTAAGTCGCACGGCCTTGTGTGAGATGCTAGGTCGTTTAAGTGCTTAGGTCGTAGGTCGCTCGGCCTGATTAGGGTCGTTAGGTCATTCGTCCTACTTATGCCGCTCCATACTACTACATTTAACTCGTTCGCCCTTAGGTCGTTAGACCTTAAACCGTGAGCCTTTAGGTCGCTCGACCCCACTTCAACCTTAGTTCGCGACCATGTTTGGTCGTTGACCCCTTTAGGTCGCTCGGCTATGCAACTTCCCATAGGTCGCTCACTTGGTTGAGTCGCACCACACCTGAGCTCGACCATGTTAGGTCACCAGTTTCCCTTAGGTCGCGTGCATCTTAGGTCGCAACTTCTTGGTCTTGTGTTACTCCTTAACTCGTTTACCTTAGGTCGTTAGACCTTGATTCGTTTGACCTATTTTACTTTAGGTCGTTCCATTGCTCTTTAGCTCGGCCTAGTTAGGTCATATGAGTATTTCTATTTTAATGGATTTGGAACTGATTTCCTTGGATTTTATTCACGTCTTCGAATGTGAACTTTGAAATTGATTGTTTCTACAATCACTTTTGTGATTTTTCACTTTAAAAATATAAAGGTTTCAATACTAGTAGTAAATACCAAAACTCTTTCATCAAAGCAAATTTCAAAACTATTTTATTATAAAGCTCTTTCCCTAAACCGTTTTCCAATCTATTAGTATATACAAACCTTTACCTCTCGGATAAGAAATCGAATTAAACAGCTTAGTAAAACAAGTGGTATGAAACGCTTGCGTTTGCTTCGTCGGTTAACACTTGGACTTGTTGGATTGAATCTTTGTGACAATTTTCTAGTGAAGATTTACAGTTTGTTTGTAAATATTTAAGTTAAGCAAGTGGTGACGGGACATGAAGCTAAACTTTCATATTTACTAACTTAGTGTAATTGACACTTTTTGATGATCTTGATGATCATTTTTGTGATTTAGACTAGCAACTGTGCGATGTCTCTTTGTCTACGAGGGAGACTAAACCCCGTTTGTGTGATGTTTCGCCATCACATATGTGGGGTAGCGCCCCACGGCCTTCGGGCCATTCGTGTGTCAAAAATTTAATGGCTAGCTACCATGAGATAGCGTATCGTTCGTGTGATACAGCTGTTGGTGAGTTTTCATGCTCCCGTTCGTGTGATAGGCCTCCCCCTTTTGTGATTGCTGGATTTCGTGTGTTGATTTCTAGAATTTATGCTTCACCAATTTTCGTGATTTCTGTTGATATGTTTTATCAATTTTTGTGCATTGGTGAATTCGTGTGTCATTGACTTGTTATGAATACAAGTTTCGCGTATGATGCCCCTTTGGATCTTTGAGAAGATTCTTGTGATATTGATTGATTTCTTGTTGATGATTCATTTACATACTTTTTATAGTATGCCATTATGGTAATTATATGTTTATGCCATATCTCTTATTCTATATCATGTTATCTGATATTTATAGCTAGACTGATCCGTTTATTATTTTCTTATGAAATAATACTCGGGTCAGACCGAGATGTTACAGGTGCTTCTACTTGACTTTCTTCCAGGGATTCATTACTCTGACTTTTGGCTAACCACTTAGATTAGCAGCTTTTGTTACATACATTTGAGAGATAGACTCAGTGTTGTATACTTATTCTTTTGTATAGCACTTGTTGCTATTCTTTTGTGTTATTGTGGATCTTTCAGACCACCACTCTGATGAACACTTTCATGTGTTATATATATATATATATATATATATATATATATATATATTCATATCTTTTTCCGTCTTTGTGATATGGATGTCTGTGATTGATTTGTGTTATGTTTATTTCTACATTTGTTTCCGAAGATTTTATATAGCCAATGTGTGATACCTTTGAGTTTGTACCGGTATGTCGGACTTCATGCTATACTATCTGACATACCGATGCTCGCACAAAGAAATTACATGGATGGTCGCTCCTATCCAGCCTTATTCTCCGTGCTAGTCGACAGCATTACTCCGTAGTGTTCTTGTTTTGCGTGGGTATAGAGGTGGGGCGTCACAGCTTGGTATCAGAGCCAAACTTCGAAACAATATGGAATATTATAACAAGGATCATCGTCCTAAGTCCATCTTAGGAGTCGTGTCGTAGGATTTGATTCGGGTCTTCGTACCGTTCTATCCTATTCTTGTTATGATTCCTTGTTTTACCTATCATGATTGCTTGATCTTTATTTGAAGAATAACCTTTTTCTTCTTATCTCTTTCTCAAAGAAGAGGATGTCTAGACTAGGCCGTCCCAGAGCCGGATCATCTAGTGCTGCTCCCTAGGATGGAGTATTTATGACTGCCCAGCAGCTTCTTGATCTCGTTAAGAATGCTCAGGCAGCTGGTTCTAATACGGGGTCTACTCACCCTAAATCTGGATTTGCATGTTTGTGCAATGATTACACTAATTTAGGTGGGAAACCATTCAAAGGTTCAGAAACCATTATAGAAGTCCAAGCTTGGCTGAGAACGTGCGATCGGATCTTTTCCCGCATGGATCTCATTGATCACCATCGAGTCCAAGTGGCTTCTAGCATGCTCTAAGAAAGAGCATTAGATTGGTATGAGCTTCTTATTTCTGAAATAGTAGAAGCGGATCTTACCTGGGAGCAATTCCGGGAGTGCTTCGAATTGAAGTTCGTGCCAGAAGTAGAGAAGGTGACATTGGCTCGCCGTTTTATAGACCTTGTTCAAGGTGAATCCTCCGTGACATATTATGTCGCGTCTTTTGAATCTCTGTTTAAATACGGGGTTGAATATATCAACACCTCATTGAAGAAGAACCAGAGATTTGTTTATGGCTTGAACAAGAATCTCAAGAAGCCATTACTTCTAAAATTAGAAGTATCTTTTGACCAACTTATAGATATCGCTCTTCGACTTGAAGAGGCAGATAAAGAAAGTGATGTCGAAGTTGTGGGAGCCAAACCAAACTTCAACAACAACAAGAAAAGGCCAAACAAATTCAAAGGTCCTTATCCCAACAAAAAGGGTAAGCAAGCAACTCCTGCTGCAAAGGCTCCTTCGCCTAGCAGTGGGAAATGCTTCAATTGTGGATCTATGGATCATTTTGCGAACAAGTGTTCGAAGCCTCGTATTTGTCGCTATTGTAAGAGCCCGGATCATTATATATATCAATGCCTCAAACTTGAAGGCAAGATGGAGGGAAAGTTAAACGTTGCTCAAGCCCCTGGCAACACATCTCGTGGCCAAGGTATTTCTCATTCTATTCTTGATGGCATCATTATATTTCATGAACAACCTATTGAGTTCTTTTTGAGACGGGTGCATCCCATTCTTTTATATCAAAAGAACTTGTTGATACTTTTTCTTTAAATATTGTTGCTTTGATGACTTCTTTAAGAATTGCGAATCCGGTGGGTGGATCCGTAACTCTTAGTTTGCTTTGTAAAGATGTGGAGATTATTTTATGTGATTTTTCTTTCCTAGCCGATTTGCATGTCATGCGTTATTTAGGCTTTGGAATAATTTTGGGAATGGATTGGCTTAACCGTTATCAAGCCCATATCCTAAGTCCTGAGCGGACTATTCATCTCCGACATCCACTATCTGTTAATCAGATTTCTGTTAATCTTAAAGATTCAGAATCCTGTTTGATTGCATCCTTATATTCTTTAAATCCTCGTGATGACGACGATGATGAGGAGGATGATATTATTTCTCGTATACACGTTGTTCGTGACTTTTCCGACATATTCGAGCCCGTTTTAGGATTACCACCTAAGCGAGCAATTGAGTTCAGAATTAATCTTATTTCTGGGGCTCAACCTTTTACTCGTCCTCCTTATCGCATGTCCAATAAGGAAAATGAGGAGATGCGCAAACAATTGTCCGAATTAGAGACAAAGCAATTTAGTTGCTCTAGTTCCTCGCCTTGGGGAGCTTCGGCAATTTTCGTGACGAAATTCGATGGTACACTTAGGCTTTGCGTTGACTACCACAAGCTTAATGATCTTACTATCAAAAATAAATACCCCTTACCTCGGATTGATGACTATTCGATCAACTTAGTGGTGCTAGAGTCTTTTCACAATTGGACTTGGCTACCGGTTTTCATTAGCTTCGTATTGCAGAGGATAGCATTCCTTTGACATCATTCCGAACTCGCTATGGATCTTATGAATGGCTAGTTATGCCATTTGGTTTAACGAATGCTCCAGCTTATTTCGTTGACCTTATGGATCGAGTTTTTAAAGATTTCCTCGATCGGTTTGTTCTCATCTTTATTGATGATATTCTGGTATATTCAAAAACCGAGGAGGAGCATGAAAAGCATCTTCGGATTGTACTGGAAACTCTTAGGAGCAATCAATTAAAAGCAAAGTTTTCTAAATGCCACTTTTGGCAATCCCGTGTAAAGTTTCTCGGTCATATTATTTCCGAATCCGGAATATCAGGGGATCCTTCAAAGATTGAAGCGATTCAAAATTGGAAGAGACCAGAGAGCGTCATGGAAATCCGTAGTTTCCTTGGATTGGCGGGTTATTGCTGTCGTTTTATCAAAGACTTTTCTAAGATTGTCGTACCTCTTACTAGCTTAACAAAGAAAGGTGTTAAATACATTTGGTCGGACAAATGTGAAACTTCTTTTCAGAAATTAAAAGAACTCCTTTCTGATGCCCCTATTCTTGTTATTCCCGAAGGTAATCAAGATTTTGTTGTTTATACCGACACAAGTCGTGTTGGTTTGGGTGTCGTTCTTATGCAAAAAGAACGTGTTATTGGTTATGCTTCTAGGCAATTGAAGCCAGCCGAGACTAGATATGCCACTCATGATTTAGAGCTCGTGGCTATTGTTTTCGCCCTTCGTATTTGGCGTCATTATCTTTTGGGAGAGAAATTTGTCCTTTATATTGATCATAAGTCTTTGAAATATGTATTCTCTCAAAAGGAACTTAATTTGCATCAACAGTGTTGGCTCGAGTTCCTTGCGCCTTATGATCTTGATATACTTTATACTCCCGGAAAGGGAAATCGTGTTGTCGATGCACTTAGTCGCAATCAAAAAGCGGTTGTTTCATTGATGATATCCGAATGGAATGATCTCGAGATTTTATCCACTTGTGAGATTCGAGATCGTGTTTCTGATTTATGTTCATCTCTTGTTTTATGTAGCCTTGAGGCTCATCCTTCTCTTCTCGACCGCATTCTCGAAGTTCAAAGGCTAGATCCCGAATTGGCCCTTCTTTTCCAAAGGTTAAGGGATAAAATTGATATTGAAGATTTGAAAGACTTTAATATTGATTCTCGTGGCGGCATTCGAAAATTTGGTAGACTTACCGTGCCAAATAATAGTGATCTTCGTAAAGATATTTTAGAAGATTCTCATCGTTCTAAATTAACCATTCATCTCGGTAGTAGTAAAATGTACGCAGATATGAAGCGACTTTATTATTGGGAGGGAATGAAATCTAATATTGCTAACTTTGTTAAGTGTTGCATGACTTGCCAACTTGTCAAAGCCGAACATCAAAGGCCCAGTGGGTTATTGCAACCATTAGAAATTCCAATTTGGAAGTGGGATCAAATTTCTATGGACTTTATTGATGGCCTTCCCCGTTCTCGTTCGGGTCATGATAGCTTATGAGTTATAGTTGATAGACTTACTAAATCTGCCCATTTTATTCCCGTTCGGTCTAGTCGAACCGTTTCGCTCTTGGCCAAACTTTTTATTAAAGAGATTCTTAAATTACATGGAATTCCTACGTCTATTGTTAGCGATCGTGATCCATTGTTTACTAGTGGATTTTGGAAGAGTCTTCAAAAAGCTTTGGGAATGAAGCTAAATTTTAGCACCGCTTATCATCTCCAGTCCGATGGACAAACTGAGCGTGTGAATCAAACTCTTGAAGATCTTCTTCGTTCTTGTGTGCTTGATTTTGGTGGAAGTTGGGAAGATCATATTTCACTTGTTGAGTTTTCCTATAACAATAGCTTCCAATCTAGTACGGTATGGCACCGTTTGAGGCACTCTATGGTAGGACATGCCGGTCACCTTCTTGTTGGCTTAAGGCTGGTGAGAAGCTGGTTTTAGGTCCTGATTTTATTCGGGATTCCACAGAGAAAATTGACCTTATTCGACATAGGATGGTAGAAGCCCATAGTAGACAAAAATCCTATGCCGATAACTGAAGAAGGAAATTAGAGTTTTCTGTGGGAGACCTTGTGTTCATTCGTGTTTCACCTATGAAGGGTGTTGTACGTTTCGGTCGATTGGGAAATTAGCACCTCGTTATATTGGCCCATTTCCTATCACTAAACGTATTGGTTCTATGGCTTATTGCCTTTCTTTACCAGCTCAATTCTCTGCTATGCATGACGTGTTTCACATTTCTGAATTAAGGAAATGCCTTCGGGATTCCGATTTTATTCTCGAGCCCGGTGTTTTAGAAGAAATTGAAGTTTCGCCGAATTTAACTTATGAGCAAAATCCTGTTCGTATTATTGCTTCGGAGGTCAAAAGGCTTTGAAATAAAAATGTTCCACTTGTGAAAGTTCAATGGTCCTCAAATCCTAAGAATGGCTCTTGGGAATCTAGAGAATTCATTGAGCGTACACATCCAGACTTACTTTATCATGCTCTTTAAAGTGAACTTCATATTTCTAATTACTTTTGTGTTAATATGCTTTTATGGTTGTTACTTTTATTCCCATCTTATATATTGCGAAGACGCAATTTCTTTAAGGAGGGGAGTCTGTAACAACCCGCATATTTATCAGTTTTATATTTAAATATTTTATTTAAATATTTTATCGTTAATCGGATTTTGGTCCGAAAAGCTACTTTTTGCAAATGGTCAAATTAGGACTCGAGACCACTTCCATTGAGTCCAAAATGTCGTTTACAATTTTTTTAAGTATAAACTTTGATATTTTTGGAGATAGTGGAATTTTTCCACTTTGGACTTTTGGTTGAGTTAGCCCAAACTATTAAACTTAAGCTCCATTCCCTCCTTCTCCTCATTCTTCATAAATTCCTAACAACCAAGCTTCATCAAAAATGGTGGAGGGAAAGGGAAATTAAATTTCCAAGTCCAAGTTCATTTGCAAATTCAACATCAAACTCCAAAATCAAAGTGAAGCCATTGATTCAAGCTTGTGGTTGCTTCTCCATTGCCATCAAGCGTTTTCTTCATAAATTTGGTGAAAAGGTGAGATTTTTATCTCACATTCTTGTCTACAACTATCTTGGACTATTGGGAATGATTTCCTATCACGTTAGCATGCACATTTGCTTTTGGTTTGGATCGGATTGGCGAAAAACTCCAATTTTTAGTGCTTTTGGAAAATTCTGGGCGCTAGGTCGTTCTGCACATGTTAGGTCGTTCACTGTTGAAAAGTCACTCAGAGAATAGATCATTTCTGGCCTTAAACCCGTTCGCGTACGTTAGGTCGTTCGCCTCGGAATTAGGTCGTTTGGCTTTAGGTCGTAGGTCGCATCCGCACTTTGGTCGTTGGGTCGTTCTGCCTTCAGTCTTTAGCTCGCTCGACATTGTTTTAGTGGTTAGGTCGTTTGACCTTTATATCGTTAGGTCGTGTGGCCTTGTTAAGCCCCTGAGTCGCTCGGCCTTGTGTGAGACGCTAGGTCGTTTAAGTGCTTAGGTCGTAGGTCGCTCGGCCTGCTTAGGGTCGTTAGGTCATTCATCCTATTTAGGTCGCGAGTTTCCTTTAGGTCGCGTGCATCTTGGGTCACACCTTCTTGGTCGTGTATTACTCCTTAACTCATTTACCTTAGGTCGTTAGACCTAGATTCGTTCGACCTATTTTACTTTAGGTCGTTCCATTGTTCTTTAGCTCGGCCTAGTTAGGTCATATGAGTATTTCTATTTTAATGGATTTGGAACTAATTTCGTTGGTTTTTATTCATGGCTTCGAATGTGAACTTTGAAATTGATTGTTTCTAATCGCTTTTGGGATTTGTCACTTTAAAAATATAAAGGTTTTAATACTAGTAGTAAATACCAAAACTCTTTCATCAAAGCAAATTTCAAAACTATTTTATTATAAACCTCTTTCCCTAAACCATTTTCCAATCTATTAGTATATACAAACCTCTACCTCACTCGGATGAGAAATCGATTTAAACGGCTTAGTAAACAAGTGGTATGAAACACTTGCGTTTGCTTCGTCGGTTAACTCTTGGACTTGTTCGATTGAATCTTTTGTGACAATTTTCTAGTGATGATTTACAGTTTGTTCGTAAATATTTAAGTTTTACAAGTGGTTATGGGACATGAAGCTAAACTTTCATATTTACTAACTCAGTGTAATTGACACTTCTTGATGATCACGACGATCATTTTTGTGATTTAGACTAGCAACTGTGCGATGTCTCTTTGTCTACGAGGGAGACTAAACCCTGTTTGTGTGATGTTTCGCCATCACATATGTGGGGTAGCGCCCCACGGCCTTCGGGCCATTCGTGTATCAAAAATTTAATGGCTAGCTACCATGAGGTAGCGTCTCGTTCGTGTGATACAGCTATTGGTGAGTTTTCATGCTCCCATTCGTGTGATAGGCCTCCCCCTTTTTGTGATTTCTGGATTTCGTGTGTTGATTTCTGGAATTTATGCTTCACCAATTTTCGTGATTTCTATTGACAAGTTTTATCAATTTTTGTGCATTGGTGAATTCGTGTGTCATTGACTTGTTATGAATACAAGTTTCGCGTATGATACCCCTTTGGATCTTTGAGAAGATTCTTGTGATATTGATTGATTTCTTGTTGATGATTCATTTACATACTTTTTATAGTATGCCATTATGGTAATTATATGTTTATGCCATATCTCTTATTCTATATCATGTTATCTGATATTTATAGCTAGACTGGTCCGTTTATTATTTTCTTATGAAATAATACTCGGGTCAGACCGAGATGTTACAGGTGCTTCTGCTTGACTTTCCTCCAGGGATTCATTACTCTGACTTTTGGCTAACCACTTAGATTAGCAGCTTTTGTTACATATGTAACGAAACGAATTTTGCCTGCTCGAAAATCGACATCCATACTTCATATCGTATTCGAATGCCGTAGATTCGATCGTTCCAATCTGATTCGCCGGAGCTTATAACAACATTAAGTAAATAATACAGCGGAATAAAAAGAATAATACATTGATATACAACATTGATACAATATCTGGTACAACAGAGGATACAATGAATATCAATACAATCAAAATACAATAAAATAGCAGCGGAAAAGGAATAGATAACAC
The DNA here is from genome assembly GCA_030765085.1 of Allium cepa. Taxonomy (NCBI): domain Eukaryota; kingdom Viridiplantae; phylum Streptophyta; class Magnoliopsida; order Asparagales; family Amaryllidaceae; genus Allium; species Allium cepa. Next base: position 903,686,350 of record CM060938.1, on the reverse strand, counting down.
TAGCAGCGGATAATCTCCATCTTCAAGTGCCAATTCAGAAATAGCTCGAACTCCCCATAAAATGCACCAAGCTAGGCAAGACTGGTGCGAACCAAGGACTGAACTAACTCCAGATAATCCACTGGACCTAACTATATGAAAAACCCAACTCTGGACTGCTCGTGTAGATAATAATGAGCACCCAGAGTTTAGGAAAGGAACAATAAACTCCGGATCAGTCGTGGGACTGGTGTGAGCAACAAAAACAATTGATCTTTAAAAACAATCAACAAGAGAATTTTAAAGTAAATTCGCAATGCTTTTTGAAAATGAAACTACCATAAGACCTCCCACCACACACACAATGCAAACGTAGACTTGGAGGAGATTTCTTCTTATGATAGTCAAACATGCTTAATACGCAGAAAATTTCTTTGATATTATTATTATAAGCGCACGGTGCAGAAAAGCATTTCGAAAGTAGAATATTAATCTTAGCCAGCATAGGTACCATTATATTATGCCCGCTATAGCTACCTCCTGAGGAGACAGGTTCTACAATTTAAAACCGTACAAGGCTCGTATTGTTTCTTTGGATTTCCAACAAATGGTCAGGCCAAGGAACTTCCCATTGCCACATGAGAACGCCTCTGGAAGGACGTCCTCGAGAACCTAACCGGATCTCTGCCAACACAAGGCCGGGTTACCCCTAACTGGGTAACTACTGACACGAGTATGTCATCCCCCGGTCGTAACCAACCTTTATCCGGGATCCCGATAACCAACAACTACAAAGTGATAAATTTGCAGTAACCACATAGGTTAAGTATCTGGGCTCCATACCATGATACCACCTCTATCCAGAAGGAAATGAACATACCCTAAAGGGGCGCTACCCCATAATAACCTTGCTGCATCTTTCCTGTTTTGACCATTCCGGCGTGTGAGGCTCGACGAAGTCTCGTCCACAAAGCTACGCTTTGGTACAAAGCCATGCTTTGGGTCAACAAATGATCCAAGTAATGATCACAATGATAAATGATCAAACAAATGATCATATCACAAATGATCAAACAATGATCATTTCACAGCAACACTTAGCACGTCACATTACCAAATTGGGAATATATCGCTGATAACCTTCAACTACATAACCTAGGAGCTCGTACGTTTCAGAGAAGGGTGTTAAGCTAAAAGAATAAATTCTCCGCGACCAACAGAAATGTATTTGAAAGAAATCTGCTTTATATCTCAAGTTGTAATGTCAGACATACAATCCATACAAGTCTGTTCCGGGTTCGAACAGAACCGAAGGCACTTCTTACGAAGCCCTTGCAAATCCGGGTATTCACAATCCCGATCGGACTTCCCATCACTTAGGGAGTCTCTATACCGGCGCGACTCAGTGCAGAGACAATCGATAGGTCATCCTATCGCTCTCGCAAATACCCGGTCTTCATCACCGGTCTTCAAATGCTATCCATAACGACGTATCACATATTTGGAATGGGTTATACGACACAAAGGTCCTTTCCCGGCTAAACCGAATAGTGAGCGAAACATTTAAAAACATATGGACATTGGATCTCAATTAAGTCACACTTAATAATTCAAAACTTTCTTTCAAATGGTTTAAACCAATTACCATTTCAAATCTTTTAAACAAAAGATTTATTTCATAAAGTTCACCTACTTTCACAAATATTCATTCCCGAATTTCAAAACAATTCCGTTTCAAAAAGCTTAATTCGTTTAAATCTTTAAACCAAAGATATGTCTCATAGTTTTCAAATCGTTCCCAAATATTCATTTTTCAAAATTCGTTTTCGAATGTCCATCTATAACTTGGAAAACTATCTTAGTTTAAATTTGAAATCCCTTTCAATAAGATTTGAAACCGTAGCTTTTTATCATTTAGAAACAACAGTTTTATTTTTGGAAAAACTCGATTTCACTTATACAAGTTACAATCTTTGGTTTAAATTTTAATTCCCAAAATAATACTTAAAAGTGGTTTATCCCATATATAACCAATATAACATCTTTAATTCCTAATTTCAAATCATAGAATTCAGTTCCTAATTTTGAATTCAAATTTAAATCAAATTATTTAAATTTCAAAACTTAATCAAGTAAATTAAAAATAAATTTTAACTTGAAATTCCATTCCAAAAGCTTTTAACTTTTATTCCGATTCCATTTCCAAAACATTTGAATTTAAAAATTCAAATTCAAAACTATTTCAAAAATCTGCGACTTAATTGATTTCCTCGTGAAATCCATAATTGTGTGTGTATGGTGTGGTCCAGGGGTTTAACACAATAGTGCAACATCATTCAATCATCACAGATCAAATACAACAATATATTCGATAAGCGATATAAATTATAACGCTTATCTTTCATACATAGATTCGCAGATAATACACAAATGTACATAAATAAATGAGTAAATTTCACACAGCTCAATTCACAGAATAAGATATTACAGATCAGATAGGACAATCAATTCAGGGCATCACATATAATATGATCATTCATAAGTAAGGTCAAGCATTCAATAATCATTTATAAATAGGATTAATTAATTACTTAATCCTAAGTAATTCAATTTATTTCAAATAAATAAATTACTTATGAATTAATTATTAAATTCCGATTTATTTGTCACAAATCGTTTGATATAAATAAATTTATCAAACCCTTTCAATAAATTGTTCTTAATTAATAATTTAATTAGATTAACCTTAAGTTAATAATCATTTAATCTGAATTAATTTCATTAAATAATTATCTTTAAAGTAATAAATTACCCTTACAAACAAATCAACATTCACTTATATTAAATGTAATTGTAACTTAATCTCCTGATTAATTAACTTAAAACTTAATTAATAAAGTTAAATTTACAATTACAAATTAAACTGATACAAAACATTAATTATCCATTCTAACTAACTTAATGATAAATGTATTACAAATCATTTAATCTTTATTAAATTTAAGATGAACTCATTCTTAGTGGTGATTTAAATTCATTTACCAACATGTTTAAAAACCTTTTAAATTCCAACTAATCTTTCTAAATTTTATTTTAAACCCAAGATTTAAAAATGAACCCTCCTTTGTCTTTTAGTAAAGTTTAAACAAAATTTAAAAATCCTTTAAATTACTTTTTTTTAAGTAATATTTTATTATAAAGAAATTTTAAAGATTTGAAATCAAATCCTAAAACATTTAACTTATTTAAATATTTAAAATACTTGCATTTATCACTTTTTCATTTCAAAATCTGAAAATCAATTATATGTTCAAGTCTAGTCTTCAGATTTGTTTTTTTTTTCAACTTTGCTTAAACTTTCTTTTACAACTCAATTTCTAATTTTATATTCAATTCTTTTAAATAGAATATTTCTTAATTGTTATTAAAACAAATTTAAACTTAAAAAAAATTAGTTATACCCAAACCATGTTGTAAACTAACTTAAGTTTATATATTTAAACTTTTGTCTTTAAACTGGCTTAAGCTTTGTTTCAAAATTAAATTTTAAACTTTTAAAAAAAAAACAAGTTATGTTAATTAATCCTGAACATCACTGACTCGAGCCCCACAATGCTTGCTTCGAGTCAAAACGAAGATTCCCCGAGCCAAACGTCCAAACTACTCGACATGTTCTCGAGTTTCCCCTTTTCTCTGTTCTTCCCAGGCAACAGAAAAAAACTCAGGCAACAGAGCACGTGCACGTGCACGTCGCCACTGGCCATCTTCCGACATCACCACATTGTCGAACATGTCGATCCTTCTCCTCAAACCCAACTCCGGCCCCTTGAACTTCGTCACCGCCTCGAGATCAAAAATTTGAGTTCGACTCAAACCTGGAAACTTACACAGCAACACCCCTCTTCGAACTTGTCAACGCCAAGTTCTCGGCGTTCCGATCACTAGGCGGCTCCAAACTCCGGTCACCACTCCGCCACCCACCTAGCTTCTACCCCCTCCAATGACATGCAACTCGATGCTTTCTATAGGATGAACGAACCAAAAAGTTTTCGGCCTTAAAAACTAGGGTTTAAAACACTAAACGTTCGCCGCCGCCGCCACCGTGCTTCGATCGACTCCCTGGCATTTTTGCCAAAGTCTCTTATCACTCCACTACAACCAGAGGAAACCCCGACCTCCATGATCAAGAAGATCACCAGAAATCCTTACATAACCATTCTCTGTTAAAAATAGAACTGCACCTTCAATCCCAAACTATAAATTATGATTCTAGCGTTAAAAATCATATTTTTGTTCATGTGTTTGTTTCATATATCTGAATCCATAATCCATGATAATTAAATTTTTAACTTATTTAAGTTTGCACGGTTCTTTTCTTATTTCCAGAGGCAATACAAACTATTTTAACTTAAACAAGTTTTTTTTTTAATTTAAAATCTATGATATAACAAACATATTTTGTTCTAGACTTAAGTTCTAATAAATATTTGATCAAGAGCAATTGATTTTGTGAACTGATTTAGAACATAGAAACTAAAATCAGAGAAGCATCCAGATCATAGCAGTGCCCACACATCAAAACATTCACAGATATACACACAGAGTTTAAAATATATTCACGACATACTTGTTTTAGAGTTGAATATGCAACATAACTATATATTTAAGCCTAAAAAAAATGTTACTCACCTTAATTAACAAAGAACACCACAGGCTTTTCTTTTGATTTCCTGGAACTGTAAATTCGAAACTTTGCTTTCCAAATGAAGTTGAACTCTTCGCATGCTTGATACTTATTACAGCTTTGAAAATGTCTGAAGAATTTGAGAAAATGTTTACAAGTATGCTCAGCCTTGTGAACGAAAGCTGTACGCATATAGAAAGAAAGAGGTGTGCAGATACAAGATTTTCTTTTATTTGGTCAGGGATATTTTTCTCTTATGGAGGCTGAGGTGATTTCTTTGCCTGTACTAGCGATGATGGCATTAAATGCCTTGGTCTCTTTTCAAGTTTACATTTACCATTTCTTTATTTTTTTTTCATGTGCAATCTTGCTTATTTTATTTTCTTGTACTTTTCTTGCTTGCCTCGGCTGATGGATATAAGGTAGTGTACTAGAGATATTAATTAGACTTGTACAAATATATATTTTATAATTTTCCTACTCTAGTTCGGCTGTACATGTTTTTGAGATAACATGATGGCTACTTTTACAAGCTTCTATACTCTTATATATATTTTTTTCTTTCTTTGACTTATACTTATTAATTTGTAATTTAAACAAATTTCTATTTTATATAACATGATATTAGAATTTATCTAACATCTTTACTTTATATTTTATAATTCAAGATATTTACATTGTCATTCATTCATTATCGAGATATTAAATTAAAACAATTTATAAAAGAAACCATCCCTTTATAAACATATATTATTTGAATATGAAAAACTCAAATCAATTTATCAATTAATTCCACAATTATTAATCAAAATTTAATTTAATTATCAATTTAAAATAAATTAAAATTCGGGATCGTTACAGATTTCCCCCCTTAAAATGAATTTCGTCCTCGAAATTCGCAGGCACGAAAACAAGACAGAGATAGATAGATTCAATCTTCTACCATTTTTCAAATACTAGGAATGGATTCCAAATTCAAGTCGGAATACCTCAAAATATATATCAATTTGTCCCTCTTCAGACTTCGATCAACCCCAGAAACTACAATAGAATTTCAAATTTGGGTTTAAACGAAATCGTTTTATTGATACCCTTCAATTATGTCCTTATATTCTATTAACCAATTTAACTCAATTTAAAATTTCGAATTTATTTAAATTTCTAATTTCAAATTCATATTCATTAAGATTTTAAATCAAAAACTGATAAGAAATTGATGGAGATACGAAATAAGGATTTTCTACAACGATTCGTATGACTATCACCGCACCGAAACTTCTTCTGGAGCTGTCGCGAAACAATCAAAAGAATTTAGAGACGAATCAAAGGAAATTGATAAGAAAGTTGTTTCCACTGTTGTTACAGAGTATCGACCAATTATAGTCGTATTTCCCTGTCCCCTATCTCGTCCTCTTCTCGCACTCATACTCACTATCAGTGGATAGCAAGAGAATTTACTGAGGCGTTCAAACGGATATCTTAAGGATATACTCATTCTAGGGATACTTCACCCTATCTCTAATGAGCTACTTAATGTGTTATACTCTTGAGCTAAAGTTTCACCTTAGCTCTGATACCACTTGTAACGAAACGAATTTTGCCCGCTCGAAAATCGACATCTATACTTCATATCGTATTCGAATGCCGTAGATTCGATCGTTCAAATCCGATTCGCCGGAGCTTATAACAACATTAAGTAAATAACACAGCGGAATAAAAAGAATAATACATTGATATACAACATTGATACAATATCTGGTACAACAGAGGATACAATGAATATCAATACTATCAGAGATACAATAAAATAGCAGCGGAAAAGGAATAGATAACACTAGCAGCGGATAATCTCCATCTTCAAGTGCCAATTCAGAAATAGCTCGAACTCCCCATAAAATGCACCAAGCTAGGCAAGACTGGTGCGAACCAAGGACTGAACTAACTCCAGATAATCCACTGGACCTAACTATCTGAAAAACCCAACTCTAGACTGCTCGTGTAGAAAATAATGAGCACCCAGAGTTTAGGAAAGGAACAATAAACTCCGGATCAGTCGTGGGATTGGTGTGAGCAACAAAAACAATTTATCTTTAAAAACAATCAACAAGAGAATTTTAAAGTAAATTCACAATGCTTTTTGAAAATGAAACTACCGTAAGACCTCCTACCACACACACAATGCAAACGCAGACTTGGAGGAGATTTCTTCTTATGATAGTCAAACATGCTTAATACGCAGAAAATTTCTTTGATATTATTATTATAAGTGCACGGTGCAGAAAAGCATTTCGAAAGTAGAATATTAATCTTAGCCAGCATAGGTACCATTATATTATGCCCGCTATAGCTACCTCCTGAGGAGGCAGGTTCTACAATTTAAAACCGTACAAGTCTCGTATTGTTTCTTTGGATTTCCAACAAATGGTCAGGCTAAGGAACTTCCCATTGCCACATGAGAACACCTCTTGAAGGACGTCCCCGAGAACCTAACCGGATCTCTGCCAACACAAGGCCGGGTTACCCCTAACCGGGTAACTACTGACACGAGTATGTCATCCCCCGGTCGTAGCCAACCTTTATCCGGGATCCCGATAACCAACAACTACAAAGTAATTAATTTGCAGTAACCACATAGGTTAAGTATCTGGGCTCCATACCATGATACCACCTCTATCCAGAAGGAAATGAACATACCCTAAAGGGGTGCTACCCCCTAATAACCTTGCTGCATCTTTCCTGTTTTGACCATTCCGGGGTGTGAGGCTCGACGAAGTCTCGTCCACAAAGCTACGCTTTGGTACAAAGCCATGCTTTGGGTCAACAAATGATCAAAGTAATGATCACAAAGATAAATGATCAAACAAATGATCATATCACAAATGATCAAACAATGATCATTTCACAGCAACACTTAGCACGTCACATTACCAAATTGGGAATATATCGCTGATAACCTTCAACTACATAACCTCTGAGCTCGTACGTCTCAGAGAAGGGTGTTAACCTAAAAGAATTAATTCTCCGCCACCAACAGAAATGTATTTGAAAGAAATCTGCTTTATATCTCAAGTTGTAATGTCAGACATACAATCCATACAAGTCTGTTCCGGGTTCGAACAGAACCGAAGGCACTTCTTACGAAGCCCTTGCAAATCCGGGTATTCACAATCCCGATCGGACTTCCCATCACTTAGGGAGTCTCTATACTGGCGCGACTCAGTGCAGAGACAATCGATAGGTCATCCTATCGCTCTCGCAAATACCTGGTCTTCATCACCGGTCTTCAAATGCTATCCATAATGACGTATCACATATTCGGAATGGGTTATACGACACAAAGGTCCTTTCCCAGCTAAACCGAATAGTGAGCGAAACATTTAAAAACATATGGATATTGGATCTCAATTAAGTCACACTTAATACTTCAAAACTTTCTTTCAAATGGTTTAAACCAATTACCATTTCAAATCTTTTAAACAAAAGATTTATTTCATAAAGTTCACCTACTTTCACAAATATTCATTCCCGAATTTCAAAACAATTCCGTTTCAAAAAGCTTAATTCGTTTAAATCTTTAAACCAAAGATTTGTCTCATAATTTTCAAATCGTTCCCAAATATTCATTTTTCAAAATTCGTTTTCGAATATCCATCTATAACTTGGAAAACTATCTTACTTTAAACTTGAAATCCCTTTCAATAAGATTTGAAACCGCAGCTTTTTATCATTTAGAAACAACAGTGTTATTTTTGGAACACTTATACAAGTTACAATCTTTGGTTTAAATTTTAATTCCCAAAACAATACTTAAAAGTGGTTTATCCCATATATAACCAATATAACATCTTTAATTCCTAATTTCAAATCATAAAATTCAGTTCCTAATTTTGAATTCAAATTTAAATCAAATTATTTAAATTTCAAAACTTAATCAAGTAAATTAAAAATAAATTTTAACTTGAAATTCAATTCCAAAAGCTTTTCACTTTTATTACGATTCCATTTCCAAAACATTTGAATTTAAAAATTCAAATTCAAAACTATTTCAAAAATCTACGACTTAGTTGATTTCCTCGTGAAATCCATAATTGTGTGTGTATGGTGTGGTCCAGGGGTTTAACACAATAGTGCAACATCATTCAATCATCACAGATCAAATACAACAATATATTCGATAAGCGATATAAATTATAACGCTTATCTTTCATACATAGATTCGCAGATAATACACAAATGTACATAAATAAATGAGTAAATTTCACACAGCTCAATTCACAGAACAAGATATTACAGATCAGATAGGACAATCAATTCAGGGCATCACATATAATATGATCATTCATAAGTAAGGTCAAGCATTCAATAATCATTTATAAATAGGATTAATTAATTACTTAATCCTAAGTAATTCAATTTATTTCAAATTAATAAATTACTTATGAATTAATTATTAAATTCCAATTTATTTATCACAAATCGTTTGATATAAATAAATTTATCAAACCCTTTCAATAAATTATCCTTAATTAATAATTTAATTAGATTAACCTTAAGTTAATAATCATTTAATCTGAATTAATTTCATTAAATAATTATCTTTAAAGTAATAAATTACCCTTATAAACAAATCAACATTCACTTATATTAAATGTAATTATAACTTAATCTCCTGATTAATTAACTTAAACCTTAATTAATAAAGTTAAATTTACAATTACAAATTAAATTGATACAAAACATTAATTATCCATTCTAGCTAACTTAATGATAAATGTATTACAAATCATTTAATCTTTATTAAATTTAAGATGAACTCATTCTTAGTGGTGATTTAAATTCATTTACCAACATGTTTAAGAACCTTTTAAATTCCAACTAATCTTTCTAAATTTTATTTTAAACCAAAGATTTAAAAATGAACCCTCTTTTGTCTTTTAGTAAAGTTTAAACAAAATTTAAAAATCCTTTAAATTACTTTTTTTTAAAGTAATATTTTATTATAAAGAAATTTTAAAGAGTTGAAATCAAATCCTAAAACATTTAACTTATTTAAATATTTAAAATACTTGCATTTATCACTTTCTTTCATTTCAAAATCTGAAATTCAATTATATGTTCAAATCTAGTCTTCAGATTTGTTTTTTTTTTCAACTTTGCTTAAACTTTCTTTTACAACTCAATTTCTAATTTTATATTCAACTCTTTTAAATAGAATATTTCTTAATTGTTATTAAAACAAATTTAAACTTAAAAAAATTAGTTATACCCAAACCATGTTGTAAACTAACTTAAGTTTATATATTTAAACTTCTGTCTTTAAACTGGCTTAACCTTTGTTTCAAAATTAAATTTTAAACTTTTAAAAAAAAACAAGTTCTGTTAATTAAACCTGAACATCACTGACTCGAGCCCCACAATGCTTGCTTCGAGTCAAAACGAAGATTCCCCGAGCCAAACGTCCAAACTACTCGACATGTTCTCGAGTTTCCCCCTTTCTCTGTTCTTCCCAGGCAACAGAAAAAAAACTCAGGCAACAGAGCACGTGCACGTGCACGTCGCCTCTGGCCATCTTCTGACATCACCACATTGTCGAACACGTCGATCCTTCTCCTCAAACCCAACACCGGCACCTTAAACTTCGTCACCGCCTCGAGTTCAAAAATTTGAGTTTGACTCAAACCTGGAAACTTACACAGCAACACCCCTCTTCGAACCTGTCAACGCCAAGTTCTCGGCGTTCCGATCACTAGGCGGCTCCAAACTCCGGTCACCACTCCGCCACCCACCTAGCTTCTTCCCCCTCCAATGACGTGCAACTCGATGCTTTCTATAGGATGAACGAACCAAAAAGTTTTCGGCCTTAAAAACTAGGGTTTAAAACATTAAACGTTCGCCGCCGCCGCCACCGTGCTTCGATCGACTCCATGGCATTTTTGCCAAAGTCTCTTATCACTCCACTACAACCAGAGGAAACCCCGACCTCCATGATCAAGAAGATCACCAGAAATCCTCACATAACCATTCTCTGTTAAAAATAGAACTGCACCTTCAATCCCAAACTATAAATTTTGATTCTAGCGTTAAAAATCTTATTTTTGTTCATGTGTTTGTTTCATATATCTGAATCCATAATCCATGATAATTAAATTTTTAACTAATTTAAGTTTGCATGGTTCTTTTCTTATTTCCAGAGGCAATACAAACTATTTTAACTTAAACAAGTTTTTTTTTTAATTTAAAATCTATGATATAACAAACATATTTTGTTCTAGACGTAAGTTCTAATAAATATTTGATCAAGAGCAATTGATTTATGAACTGATTTATAACCTGGAAACTAAAATCAGAGAAGCATCCAGATCATAGCAGTGCCCACACATCAAAACATTCACAGATATACACACAGAGTTTAAAATATATTCACGACATACTTGTTTTAGAGTTGAACATGCAACATAACTATATATTTAAGCCTAAAAAAATGTTACTCACCTTAATTAACAAAGAACACCACAGGTTTTTCTTTTGATTTCCTGGAACTGTAAATTTGAAACTTTGCTTTCCAAATGAAGTTGAACTCTTTGCATGCTTGATACTTATTACAGCTTTGAAAATGTCTGAAGAATTTGAGAAAATGTTTACATGTATGCTCAGCCTTGTGAACGAAAGTTGTACACATATAGAAAGAAAGAGGTGTGCAGGTACAAGATTTTCTTTTATTTGGTCAGGGATATTTTTTTTCTTATGGAGGCTGAGGTGATTTCTTTTCCTGTACTAGAGATGATGGCATTAAATGCCTTGGTCTCTTTTCAAGTTTACATATACCATTTCTTTATTATTATTTTCATGTGCAATCTTGCTTATTTTATTTTCCTGTACTTTTCTTGCTTGCCTCGGTTGATGGATATAAGGTAGTGTACTAGAGATATTAATTAGACTTGTACAAATATATATTTTATAATTTTCCTACTCAAGTTCGGCTGTACATGTTTTTGAGATAACATGATGGCTACTTTTACAAGCTTCTATACTCTTATATATTTTTTTTTTGTTTGCTTTCTTTGACTTATACTTATTAATTTGTAATTTAAACAAATTTCTATTTTATATAACATGATATTAGAATTTATCTAACATCTTTACTTTATATTTCATAATTCAAGATATTTACATTGTCATTCATTCATTATCGAGATATTAAATTAAAACAATTTATAAAAGAAACTATCCCTTTATAAACATATATTATTTGAATATGAAAAACTCAAATCAATTTATCAATTAATTCCACAACTATTAATCAAAATTTAATTTAATTATCAATTTAAAATAAATTAAAATTCGGGATGGTTAACTTAATGTTGTATACTTATTCTTTTGTATAGCACTTGTAGTTATTCTTTTGTGTTATTGTGGATCTTTCAGACCACCACCCTGATGAACACTTTCATGTGTTATATATATATTCATATCTTTTTCCGCCTTTGTGATATGGATGTCTGTGACTGATTTTTGTTATGTTTATTTCTACATTCGTTTCCGAAGATTTTATATAGCCACTGTGTGATAGCTTTGAGTTTGTACCGGTATGTCGGACTTCATGCCATACTATCTGACATACCGATGCTCGCACAAAGAAATTACATGGATGGTCGCTCCTATCCAGCTTTATTCTCCGTGCTAGTCGACAGCATTACTCCATAGTGTTCTTGTCTAGCATGGGTATAGAGGTGGGGCATCACATATATGATCAAGTGGCTACACAGTGCACAGCAGACTCAAGTCTGCACTCAAAACTCAATCCAGGCACAATGAATGACATATATGATATGTGATCAGTGGACAAGACATGAAAGTTTGAACTAGACTCGAGTGCTACATTAACTAGTGCACAAATAACACATGGAGGTAATGCACAGGTTGATGGGAAAGCAAGTACAACTAATGATGCAAGACAGTGATTCAGTGAATCAAACCAGTTTTACACATGAATGAACACATGAGAAAGAAACAACATCCAGACCAGAAACAAGCTCAACATAAAGAGAAATGTCGAATGCACAATTGAAAAAGTTTGCTACAGGTTAATGAAAAATATCAAATATCAATGCCTGAGCCGAGGAACAAAAATTCAAAACTAAGTCAGATAAATCTCAAGCATCGCCAATAAAAGGATACAACTATATGAACACGACAGTATGAAGGTGAGGGTACCATAGATATGGCACCACAGCACACAACAATTAAAGGTCAATGCCGATGCCAACATAAAATGCAACTTAAATCAAACTGTCTCAAAATCAAGTCAGAGTTGTCACAACCAAGGCCAAAACGAAATCAAACATGCCAACAAAACCAAAACAGTAGCAAGTTCAACCACGACCGAAGTCAGGCATCATCACATATACAATATCACAAAATTTAGTGTGTATTTTTTTTTCTCAAACCAAAGACAGTGTCGAAGACAACAAGACAAACGAAATCAGCATCAGAAAATCCAAGCAACCGAGTAAATCACAAAAGCACAAATTGGAAAAAAGGTCACAAAAATCACCAAATAAAATCGAATTTGCAGAAATACCATTTTAGAGATGAATTAGATGTGAGTAACTAGAATTACTTACCTTGCTTTTTAAAGCACGCATCAAAGAATCGATCGAAGAAACCCTAGCCGAATCGAAGCAAAGACGACCGATTGACGAAGCGAAGGAACGAGAATCATCTCGAGAGATGCTGATTCCAAAAATCGTGAAGCCCTAATATCAGACCAGAGAGGAAGGAGAACGAAGAGAGGCTGCCATTTTTCTTTTTTTTCGTTTGAGTTTTCTTTCTGACTTCGAACGAGACTTCAGCCATGCTTTGAAATGAAGGTTGCGTGATTTTAGGCGTGAGTTAAGGCGTGATTTTAGATGGAAAAGTTTGGATGTGAATATATAAATATAAATTTCAAATAAAATTTTTGATGTAAATTTCTCAACGCGTTTATATATCGTACGCTCACACAACAACTCCAATCACTACGAAATTTGAAATCCGATAATAACTCAATATTACGAACTCAATGGAACGGGTTTCGTTGAATTCCGAGGCTGTGCCCCAGAAGGCTATTTTTAAATTCAATTTAAACAATAAAATTTCAAACTGAACAAATCACTTTCAATTTCAATTCTGGAGCTTCTATTATCTTCAGTATTATCAATAGGAATTTTACAAGCCTTTGAAATATTATTAATCAGCTCAAAATTGAAGATTCAAATTTTTATTCAACTTTCAATAGATTAAATTCTAAAATTTAATCGCCAAATTCATTCTGATAATTTGAAATTCAAGTCAAACCATCATTCAAATATTTAAAATTTATTAAATATTTTAAATTTAAATTGTTCAAAATTCAGGATCGTTACATTTTACACAGAAATTCATCATCATTAATAACCAAATTATAAATGTCCACCCAAACATTTCATATCACAAAACATTTTATATCACAAAATAACACAGCATATCATCCACTAGATATCATCCAATTCAGATATTTTATTCAAACAATCATTCATAAGCAATCATTGTTAATCCCTATTATAATTAATTTAATTAACTTAAATTCAATCAATTACTTAATAATAAATCACCTAACTTTGCTTAATCAACCATTAATTAATTTCAACCTTTTAATTAATCAATCATTCTTCAAATATCCATCTTAATTAATCACCTTGATTGATTATCTTCAATTACATAGAGTAATAATCCTTCAATTAATTTCACAAATTAACTGTCCTTAACCATTTACAGTAATTAACCTTTAATTACTCTCATTTATTACATTAATTAATGATCCTTAATTACTTCTTCAATTTAGTAATTATACTTAAACAATTCCATAAGTTGATTATCTTTAATTAATTAATCTAATTAATCATCTTAATTAACCATTTGATAATCCTTAGTTAATGATCCATCATTAACTAATAACAATCCTATAACTACTCTCTAAGAAATTAAACTTTAATTAATCATCTCTTAATCAAAATTAATTAATTCTTATTAACCAATTAATTAATTTCTTATTACTCAATCATTTAAGTGCTTAACTATGATTGATTACATAAATTAATTATCCATTTTAATTAACTTAATAATTTAATGAATAACACATCATTAAAATTTCATTTATTTAAACATAAAAACAGTTTTTCTTATTTATGGTAAAATTATCATTAACAAAGCATTTAAAAACAATTTACTTTAAGTTTTCTTTCATTTCAAACTAGAATACAGATTTAAATTTTGATTCCAGATTTGACTTAGACTTTTAAAAAAAACTTTACTTACATTTTAAATCTTCATTTTAAATCCAAACCATTTAACCATTTAAAGTAGTTAACAATTTAAATTTGAAAGCTTTATTTATCTTTAAAATTGAGATTCAAACAAAACTTGAATTCCAAATCAATTTCTTGAATTTAATTTCCTTAAATTCCTTACTTAAAAATTCCTCTCATTTTCCTTTAATACCAATTCATTTACTGATAATTTTTTTAAAATACCAAATTTTATTTATCCAACCATAACACAACATAACTAAATTTTCAAATTAATCCATCATGGAATACCAATAAAATACAACACAGATTATAAAGATAATCTCTATATTGTGAGGAATCCAGTTGGATCCCTCCAACCTGCTTCCCTGCATCCACAGATGTTAGAACAATAAATATCGATCAAATCTAGTAATAATGATCACATACAACTAAAGAACCAATCAATCATTCATTTAAATTTTAACTATTTAAAATTAACTGGAAATTTCAGATGTGAGTGAGATTAACTCACCTTGAATTTGTTGAGCATTTAAATTTTGAATTAAATCGATCGCGATTGATTTAACACAAAATTTCACAAGCTTCGATCGTCTCTAAATTCACGCTGCAGCGTAGATCGCGTTGCTGCGATTCCGGCGCTTCTCATTTCGTTGAAATCTGATAATGTATGCAAGAGTTATTCAGTTTTAAAGATTTGTCTGTAAATTTAAACTAATTTCTTTTTTTTATTACCAAAAAAAATCGACCATTCATCACAACTCAGGAAAAAAACGAGGCCGCTCCAACTGCTTCTTCTACATCGCGCTTTACAAGTAGGAACCGAACTCAAAGTCGCGATCCAAATCCAAAAATCGCGGCAATCCACGGCAATAACTTGCTCGATCGGAGGCCACCACTACGAACCCCATCGCCGACTCGACCTCTACCCAAAACACGCACGAACTTAGCAGCTCCACCATCTCGAAACACATGCACAAACGCCACCCTCCACCATGATTTTCTGGCCATCCAAAGCTCAATACTTTATCGCGACCGTCCACTTCGAAGATCTTGGATTCCTCTACGATCTTCCAGTTGGAAGAATTTTCTATAAGCTCATGGATTTGAATAAAAATAGAGGAGAAGGCAAGATTTTTTCGGCCATTGATAGTTTTGAGAGGCGGCTGAGAAGTAACTAGGGTTTCGGCCTCTTAACGTGTATATAAACATTTATTTATATTATTTTATTAGTGAAATTTCCAAATAAAAAGCTTATACAAACGGAATCCAAATCACACCTGCCCCCAGGCAATTATAAGGTTTCACCCGCATTATAAACATAATGGCACGTGTTTCGAAGGCTAATTCGAACATATGCGCGAGTTATAGAAATAAACGTTCAATTTTAAATTAAATCGATTCAAATAGTTTCTATGTGTTTTGAGCTGTCAGGGTCAAATGACAACTCCGATTGCTATGAAAATTGAAATCTGATAATAACTAACTATTACGGATCCAATGGAACTAGTTTTGTCAAACTCTGAGACCGTGCCCCGAAAGGCTATTTTAACTCGTCGATAAATTCGAGCGATTTTCAAAATCATCGAAATCACTTAAAATTTCTCGTCTAAAATTTTACCAACTCAAAAATAAATCATATAGAATTTATTAGTAATTATTCTGATTCATCCCGAATCAAAATCTAATTATTTACATTATTATATTATTAAATTTTATTATTAAATTAATATAAAATTCAAAAATTGACTTATCGGCTCTTGATTCCATCCAAAGGTCCAACAACACAATTTAAATCCTAATAGACTTAAAATAAATTTTAGAAACCATTTTCATATTTATTTACTTCCAGATTCACAAATTATTCTAATTCCAAATATTAAATTATTATTATTCAAATCCTATAGAATTGCCATACTCGATATTTTAACTAATCATATTGATTTAACCAAAATCTTCTTACTCAAAATCAAAATATAATTCACATTCAAAATTTAAAATGAATTAAATGTTCAAAATCTAACGATCAAAATCCTGGTCATTACAAAGAGGCAATACATCACCACATCTCATTGAAATAGCCTAGCCAAGCAACATATGCATCCCTTCCTCCTATGTTTGCCTCGGCCACCAATTCCGATCACATCCTCCTTGCTTTGCCTTGACCATACTACTTCTTGCCGTGCAACTTGACCAAGATCCAACATAGGGCCGAGCCAATATGACTATGGCCGAACCAAAGAACCCAAGATCATTCACATACCTGCCTCATTGCATTCCAATTGACTTTGCCTTACCACCACTTCAATTCCTAACCATGGTCGTGCGTTCTTGTTCCTTTAGCTGAGCCTACAAGTCCTAGAAACCATCTTGGTCGAGCATGCTTTGAACTGATCTAGCCTGTTTGTGAAGTGGCCGAGCCTAATAGCCTTGGTCAAGCAATTCTAGGTCATGTTTGATTCATACTTTCATTGTTTTGATTTTCTTTGTATTGAATCATATTCTTAAGTTTGTGTATCGGTGTTGTTTACAAGATGTGGATTTTGAATCTTCATCCACTCAAAATATAGTCGTGCCTTGTCGTGCTTTCCGGAGTTTCAGTTGTGTATTTTGAATTATTATCTTTAGCTTTAAAAAGGTGAGTTTTTCACTCTCGACATACGTACTTTTATAATTGTGAAAGGATGACAAGTGAATATGTAAAAATGATATGTTATGTTCATATATGCCTGTGATATGTTTATATGATGTTAAATGATGTTTATATATTTGTTACATCATCTATTATGATATTATAGGCTACACTGTTATTTTATGTTCTGTATCTCACATTGCAAGTTCCCTATCACTATGGGTTGAAATGATACATACCCGAACGGACTTTAGAATAGGGAAAAATCGTTATGAGCTGAAATGATAGGCTTGAACAATTTTTATTGTATTTATTTTACTTGGGATTGTGGGTTTGAAATGATAGAACTCGGATTTTTCTTTTTAAATTACAGATTGAAATGATACATATCTGTATCACTTGACCTAGGTTAGAAAATATTATACAAGCCTTATATTTTTAAATAATACTTTCCTAAAAATTTATTAATTATTTTTAAATAATATTTTCCTAAAAGATTATTAATTCTTTTTGAATTTTGTAAATATATGAAATTTTTGACTTAAAATTTGATTTAATGCTTTAAATTATAAAGGTGCATTGGTTTTTCTATAAGTTAAATTTTATAAGTTAATAATTGGTTTTAGGTCAAATTAAAGATCTTTATTGATGATAAATAACTTAATAATTGAGTTTGACCTCATATGGAAGTTGTAAATCTAATCTAGAAATTGTTATGAATTTTTCTTTATGAAATGGACATGTTTTGCATAATAAGTAATGTATTTTGAACTAGTAAAATGAATACAGCTTTAATCGGGCATTTTGTAATAAAATTTATTTAACTAGAAAATCATAGTTAATTGATGTCTAAATGAATAGATCTATAAGAAAATTTTATTGTTATATTAACTATGATAAAATATTCTTTTGTAAAATGTTATTTTTTGTAAGATAAATAGCTATGACTTTAAAATGGAAAAATGTATCACGAGTTACGACTTAACTTGATATATGGAAATTTGGTTTTAAATGAAATTTTTAAGTTAAATATATAAATGGAAATTTAGTTTTATTTGTGAAATAGGGATTTTTAAAATAAAGTGTTAAGTTGTTTGTTGAAATAAAAGTTAAGTAAAATAATGCGTTTTGACTTATAAATGAATTATAGTTCAATTGGATATTTAATTATAAAAATTTGTTCTACTTAATCATAAGTTAAATGATATCCAAATGAATATTTTCTGAAGTGAAAAATGTTATTTTATAAATTAAAAATGCCTAAACTTGAAGTTTTAATGTTTTTGAAAAGATATAATAAAATCTGGAATTTTGCTGGTAGCATTTCCAAAATGCTATGGTTTTAAGATGGTATTTGTTAAGTGCTATCATTTTTGAAATAAACTAAGTTCTGAAATAAAAATAAATTTACTGCAGCACTTTGTAAGTGTTGTTGTTGTTGAATGTAAACAGTTTGCAAGACTAGTAAGCTACTGCAGCACTTTGTAAGTGCTATTTGTTATCCCATTTTTGGTCAAAACTGGAATATCAACAAATTAACAAGGAATTATGGACATCAGCATTGGGGATCGGTTGGAATCAAGGCTATGACCGATATCGTTAAAATTTGGTTGAACTCCGATCGGGACGAAATTGATAGGAAATGATGATAAGGACTAGGAAAGGCTATGTTTCAAATTTTAGGTTGATCGGAGTTCACATGGAGGAGTTATGATCGATGCAAGGTAGGAAAGGCATGTTGTTCGAATCCATCAGGGGGTCAAGGTGGTGCTCGTTTCGAATCCATCGGATTCGAACCCATCAGGTTCGCATCGATCGAAGGCAAGGCGCAGGGATGGTTCGAATCGATACACTTCGTATTGATTGGTATGGATTAGGCTCTAAGAAGTTCGCATTAGGTGTTGGTTCGACTCGATAGTGTTCGAATCGATCGAGTTATTGGTTCGACTCGGTTACTTCATATCGATCGAAAGGCAAGGACTTCGTATCGATGCCATTCGTATCGATCGATATGGAGTCGACTTGATAGTGTTCGTATCAAAGGCAAAGTAGGATGAAGGACAGGTGGACTTCGACTCGATCACAGCATGGATCTCCTTCGTATCCATATGGTGTGTTGCTTCGAATCGATCCTGGATTCGTACCTATCGATACGAAGAGAACGTTCGAGAAGGATACACGGGGAGTCGACTTCATGGATTCGAAGGACTTAGGGACAACATTCGTATCGATTCGAAGCGATCGATACGAACAGGGGAAGAAACGATCAACGGGCGACAAAGGTGGATCGACTCGGAGAATTCGTGACACATCATCGATGCGCATGCACTTTGAATGGATTCGAAGAAGAGAGATTCGAAGCAATGGATTTGGAGGAGGTGGGTTCGAAGCATGGGTTCGAACCAAGCAGAGCGCACGGAGCCTTGATCTCGAATCCATCATATCTTCCAAATCGTTGATCCAAATGCAATGAAATTTTTATAGGAGCTTACATACATGTTGAAGAATGTTCTCACCAAATTTCACCTCGATTGGATGCATTCTTGATCGATTCGAACCTTACTTCGAATCGATCCCAATGTGGGCCCAATTTCCTAAGGACGGGCGCGTGGGCCCCCTCACGTGCCTGAAGCGGTCTACCGGATTTTTAGGGGAAATATCAGCCTCCTACGCCTATAAATAGAGCCCCTGGTCATTCAGAAAAGGGGTCGGAGAATTTAGGGAGAGAAAGCACGCCCGGACGCTGCCAGGATCACTCCATATCATCATTGCTGCTGTTTATTTCGGATTTGGACTTTGTAACTGTTGTATTCACTTGTAACCAGCAAGGATAATCAATAAAAGGATAAAACTTTGGAGTGGACGTAGGTCGGAGATAGCCGAACCACAATAAAAACTTGTGTCTTTGTTCATTACTTTTGGACTACTGTTTATTATTTGCTGAGATCTGTGATTTGTGTTTGAATATTGTTGGTTTGTATTCATACACTGGTGCTTTCACGGTATTCGGGGTTTGTGACCAATTTTGGCGCAAACACTTTGGTGCTTCCACTGAGAACAACTAGCACCCGCTACATCGGATAGAAGTTTGGATTTGGAAGACAATGACTAGGCAAAATAGCAGAAGGCAAAGGGCTGAGAGAAGCCAACAGGAAGGAAGTCAACAAGCATCCTCCGGAGGTGAGGAAGGACCGGCTTCGATCTACATAACCCGGGATGAAATGGAAGCCATAACAAATTCACTGCAGGAGAGGTTGTTGAAGAGTCAACAGGAAATGATGCAGACCTTCTTGGAGCAAATGAGAGCCACAGGGATGCAAAACTTAGGAACAGCTACAACCGTTGTGGATGCAGGACAAGGAGCTAGGATTGTGGAACCCAATGGAGGACAGGATACAAAGGCGGAAGGCAATCAACAGGAGCTTGGGGGTAGGCCCACCGGATCCAACATAGGAGGACCTTTGGAAGCAATTCAACAGGCTAGAACCAACATCGCTGCTAGCGAGCCACATGAGGAATATGTACCCGAGTTCCCTCAGGGGCATGAGGGGCAACCCCCAACAGACAATAATGGATTAGTATAAATCATCAGAAGAACTGTGCGAGGTGGTTTGACCAACAGAGACTTGGAAGGAGTGAATAAGAGTCCGTTCGCTCAGGAAATAAGGATGGCTCAGAACCCACCTAAATTCAAGCTACCGAGCATGGAGGTATATGATGGCAAGGCAGATCCAACAGACCACTTGATGAGGTACACCAGACATATGGAGGCGCTGGTGGCATCGGAGAAAGTGATGGCCCGATGCTTCCCTTTGTATTTGACGGACTTAGCTGTAATGTGGCTTAGGCAGCTGGGAGAAGGATCTATCAGGACTTGGAGGGAATTGGTGGAAAAGTTTTTGGGACAGTTTCGGGTTCACGTCAAGAGGCCGAAGAATGTGATGACATTAACATCGGTGAAGCAAAGGACGGATGAATCGCTTAGAGCTTTTCTGACTCAATTCAGTGCGGCAGTCGCTTTGGTGGATCGGCCTGATCCATCGATGGTTTTAATGGCAGCACTATCAGGAGTCAGGGAGGACTCGGATTTCAAGGTGTCTTTGATAAGAGATCCTCCACAGGATCTCGATGAGTTCTATCACGAGGCAGATAGGTTCCTTCGGCAAGAAGATGCAAGCACGGATTTAAAGGTGAAAAAGGTTAATGTAACTATGTGTGAAGGACCATTCAGCAAAGGTCTGGATAAAGACAAAGGGAAAAGGAAGTTGGACGATGATTCTGGAAATGCTAGGAAGCGATGGAAGGATTCGAAGTTTTCCACATACACAGGATTGAACGAGACGCTGGAGCGGATATACCTGGATACTCGGAATTGCCTTCCTTACCAGAGGCCGGCTAGGAGAGAACCATCAGAACGGGAAAGGACATCAGGAAGGCACTGCCTCTTCCATGATTTAGATGGACATGATACCAACAGCTGCAGGCACTTAAAGGATATAGTCGAGGAGCATGTAAGGAATGGACAGTTACAACAATATGTTGGAACTCGGAATGCAACGGTGGAGCAGGAGCAACCACCGACCACCTCACACCATGATGATGTGAGGCCCAGGGATGATGGTCGATTGATCATCCATTGACCAGTATAATATGGAATAAGTAACAAGCTACTAGCAAACGGCAAAGTCATTTACACATGTACGGGGACGGAGATAGTCCCTAGGCATGCTCTGAATGATGATAAACTAGGATGCTATGGTTTGTGAAATTTATTTTTCTCTTTTGGATAGGACATTGCTTTTCTTTTCAGATTTGGTTTTGGAGTTTGGATTGAACTCCTGGTTTTGTTTGCCTTTGGATTTGGGTTTTCCTTTGGATGACTGTTTTTGATTTTGGATGCTGCTTTGGATTTCTGGTTTTCTGGTTTTGATTTGGATTTTGGATTCGAATTTCGAATTTGGATTTTGGATTGGATTTTGATTGGATTTTTATCTGGTTTTTGATAAACGGTCGTCGAGTATGGATTATGTCTGGCAAGGGGTGAGTCACTTTGCCCGAACGTGGTAAATTGGTTCATTCAGGTCGTCAAGTATGGACTATGCTTGGCAAGGGTCCAGAGTGACCAGGATTCGGCCTAGGACTTAGGCCCTGTATTATCAACTGTTATTTTCAGGTCGTTGGGTATGGACTATGCTCAACAAGGGTCCGGAGAGACCAGGATTCGGCTTAGGACTAAGCCATGGCATTGTACAACGTCCAGGGACACTGGACCAAGGTCGTCAGGTGTGGATTGTTCTTGGCAAGAACCCAGAGAGGTTAGCTCAACGTCCAGAGATAGTGGACCAAGGTCGTTAGGTGTGGATTGCGCTTGGCAAGAACCCGGAGAGGTTAGCTCAACGTCCAGGGACACTGGACCAAGGTCGTCAGGTGTGCATTGCGCTTGGCAAGATCCTGGAGAGGTTATGGATTCGGATATCGACCCGGAGAGGTCCTGGATTCGGTTATTGGCTATTGGACAAGGATGGATTAGGACTCGGTTGTCGAGTTCGAATGGATATGGAATTGGCTAACGCTTTGGTTATTGGATTCGGAATTGGACATCGACTCGGAGCAGTCAAGGAAGATATACTCTGGCAATATGGCTATGGACTTTGGATATTTGACTCGGAACTATTCAAAACACGCCTTGTTATCACAAGGCATGTTTTGGGGGGGCAAAATGTTATCCTATTTTTGGTCAAAACTGGAATATCAACAAATTGGCAAGGAATTATGGATATCAGGATTGGGGATCGGTTGGAATCAAGGCTACGATCGATATCGTCAAAATTTGGTTGAACTCCGATCGGGACGAAATTGATTGGAAATGATGATAAGGACTAGGAAAGGCTATGTTTCAAATTTCAGGTAAATCGGAGTTCACATGGAGGAGTTATGATCGATGCAAGGTAGGGAAGGCATGTTGTTCGAATCCATCAGGGGGTCAAGGTGGTGCTCGTTTCGAATCCATCTGATTCGAACCCATCAGGTTCGCATCGATCGAAGGCAAGGCACAGGGATGGTTCGAATTGATACACTTCGTATCGATTGGTATGGATTCGGCTCTGAGAAGTTCGCATTAGGTGTTGGTTCGACTCGATAGTGTTCGAACCGATCGAGTTATTGGTTCGACTCGGCTACTTCGTATCGATCAAAAGGCGAGGACTTCGTATCGATGCCATTCGTATCGATCGATATGGAGTCGACTTGATAGTGTTCGTATCAATGGCAAAGTAGGATGAAGGACAGGTGGACTTCGACTCGATCACAGCATGGATCTCCTTCGTATCCATATGGTGTGTTGCTTCGAATCGATTCTAGATTCGTACCTATCGATACGAAGAGAACGTTCGAGAAGGATACACGGGGAGTTGACTTCAAGGATTCGAAGGACTTAGGGACAACATTCGTATCGATTCGAAGCGATCAATACGAACAGGGGAAGAAACGATCAACGCAACGACAAAGGTGGATCGACCCGGAGAATTCGTGACATGTCATCGATGCGCATGCACTTTGAATGGATTCGAAGTGACGGATTCGAAGAAGAGGGATTTGAAGCAATGGATTCGGAGGATGTGGGTTCGAAGCATGGGTTCGAACCAAGCAGAGCGCACGAAGCCTTGATCTCGAATCCATCATTTCTTCCAAATCGTTGATCCAAATGCAATGAAATTTTTACAGGAGCTTACATACATGTTGAAGAATGTTCTCTCCAAATTTCACCTCGATTGGATGCATTCTTGATCGATTCGAACCTTACCTCGAATCGATCCCAATGTGGGCCCAATTTCCTAAGGACGGGCACGTGGGCCCCCTCACGTGCCTGAAGTGGTCTATCGGATTTTTAGGGGAAATTTCAGCTCCTATGCCTATAAATAGAGCCCCTGGTCATTCAGAAAAGGGGTCGGAGAATTTGGAGAGAGAAAGCACGCCCGGACGCTGCCAGGATCACTCCATATCATCATTTCTGCTATTTATTTTGGATTTGGACTTTGTAACTGCTGTATTCACTTCTAACTAGCAAGGATAATCAATAAAAGGATAAAACTTTGGAGTGGACGTAGGCCGGAGATAGCCGAACCACTATAAAAACTTGTGTCTTTGTTCATTACTTTTGGACTACTGTTTATTATTAGCTGAGATCTGTGATTTGTGTTTGAATATTGTTGGTTTGCATTTATACACTGGTGCTTTCACGGTATTCGGGGTTTGTGACCAATTTTGGCGCAAACACTGTTGTTGTTGAAAATGAACTGTTTTGAAATAATCACTAAATACCTACCGTAACACTTTATAAGTGCTTCTGTTTTGAATTTGACAATGTTTTGAAATATCTCTATATCTACTATAACACTTTATAAATGCTGTTATAGCTGAAATTTACAATGTATTGGAAATTTTATAATTGAATGAATGAACTTAGAAATGTTACAACTTTAAAATGAATATTATTTGACATTGAATTTAAATGGTTTAAATTATGATTATCTTAATGGTGTTATGATTTTCTAAATATTATGATTTTTAAAAGAATAACATTTCCAAAGTGTTATGATGTTAAGTAGTATGATCCCCAAATGATAACATTTCTAAATTATATGATTTCAAAGTATTATGGTTTCAAAGTGTTTGGTTTCAGAGTTGTTGTAACTTCGAAAGTATCATAGTTTTGGAAATGAAATTATTTGAAATTGTATTTCGTTAAGGATTCTCTTTAAATATATCAATTTGAAACTTATTAAAATTGGAGATTTAAGAATATGACTTTTAAAGTGTTTTGGTTTAAGATGATATAAAGGAATATTTCATGTTTAATAAATTGAAGGGAATATTCAGTGATTTGGAAATAAGGGTTTTATTTAAATGATATATTGATTTGGTTTTTGAAATGAAATAATATAGTATTTAATTTGAAATGGATATTATTTTGGAAAGAAATGGTAATTGATTTTAAATGGTTTTGGAATAGAAATGTTTTGAAATAAATATCCATGGGATATAATAACGGTTGGTTATTAAAGAGACCAGGATCGAACATGGGCATACTCTCTGTCGATACCGAAACCACTTAAACAACCGTATACGCGGCGAAGATTCCAGAATGAAGTAGGATGGCGGCGGTGTTCCTTTGAGGTATATACATGGAGCCGACTCCCGTGAGTTGGCATAAGGTGGCTAAAACAAGAGCGATTCTCGGGCCAATGAGGTAGCTTCTCTGATCGAACACACTTCTTCATATGCCATTCTATTACTTTGTGATTGATATGGTACGCATCTTTGATTTTAGGGTGTGTGTATCGAGGTGGGCGGTAGCTGCGGCTATGCGTTACCATAAGTCCGGATAGCAACTGGTATATCTACCCTGTCATTGCCTAGTTGTGTCGTGTCACCTACTCTAGCGAGCCTTGTACGAGTTTGGTTTTCTCCCATTGCCCATGGAGTATCCTCTGGTGGCTTACCGATCAGGAGGGACTATGATACTGGATGGACTACAGGGACTATTACGTGTTAAGGTGGAAAATGTAAAGCCTTAACGCTATTTAAAAGTAAGTTTATTTTACTATAGACATTATTATAATAGCAAAATATTACTACATAGTAAATAGTTTAACGGATCCTTAGAGGATGGGTAGTCCCAAGCATCCTTTAAGTTACTTGTACCTTACATTACAGTTCACTTGAGTTGGTTTATATTGTGTAATTATGTATGTCCAAACACGCGTGTTTTGTGTTTGCGTTACACTCGGGTCAGACTGAGTGATATAGTATTCAAGACTCACCTTCAGAGTTGGAGCTTTGCTTGAAGAACCAACTATCTATTTCATTTTAGTAATCCAGTTGATTCTTGTGATGTATTCTGATTGTACTTGATTATCATATCGAGACTTCTGTTGTATCTTGTTACTTCAGTTGTAGCTTGTTTAACTCTGATGTATATATGTATAGTAGCTTCATGGACTACTATCTCTTTGCTTCCGCTATGTTATATTACTCTATGTCTATGATCTGTGATTTATTTATTTATTGTATATTCTGAGTTTTGCCAAATTTAAATTAACAATTTGGTATTTTGAGCTATTCAAGTTCGGCAAGTGTGCTTTTATTGTCAATTTGAATGGTTGAAAATATCGGGTCGTTACAGTTGGTATCAGAGCTTTGGCTCTAGGCAAACTTAGCATATACGTTAAATTTATTTACAGAATCACTTTCGTTCAAGCTTGAATCTCTTCTCTTTGACTCCATTTCCTTTGAATTTTGGAACGTTCCCTTAGTTCCGAAAGCCATTCTTGTCCCTCATAATTTGCATTCTTTTGATTTTGGAGTATCCCATAACTCCACTTTGGATGATCTTCACAATGAGTCGGTGGTCTTTCCAATCTTAAATTTACTTGTAAAGGGGTGAAACCCCTTTTCAGTAGGCATTTATTCACCGGAGATTTTATATATCTTCAGTTTAGATGCCACTGTCTCTTGTTATCCCAAGTCCTATCTCTTGAGATCGAATGTAGATTTGCCTCAGAATTCCACATCGATCTCATTCTTGAACTCACGGTTGACTCGATTAAGGTTGCTCAAGATTTATATAAGCTTATCCATTACCTTATTCAGTTAGTTAATCATCTTATCTTTTGTTCCAACTTATCCTCAAATCAAAATTTTCTTCGATTCTAGTTAATCAAATTCGAATCTCTAGCCTTGCTTTGAAAATCTATTCATGTATAGTGTATTTGTAAATCTGTATTTAAAATGTTTTATATATTGTGTTGTTTGAGTTGTTGATGTTGATTTGAGTTTTCGACCGATTCGTCTGATCAACGCTATCGATAGGATCTCCAAAACACTTGAACAGAGCAAACTGACGCCATATAGTTTTCAACTTGGTAAATGGATAAATTTGTATAATTATATAATATGTATGTATGTATGTATAATTTTCTGAATTTTGATAGTTAATTAAATTGGATGTTGAGAAATAATATTTGGCTTTATATATAGCTTGTAACCATTAGCTTTTGTTTTATATATAAATAATTGAACTATAAAACGTGGCTATAAATTAATCTGGAAATTTAAATGAATTTAAAACAAGAAGCTAAGAATTTAATTTCCGATGGTTCCAGACTTTATGTTTAAAGTTTTAAAGGGTGTACTATTTAGAGTATTTCAAGTAGAAATTATTCCAAAGAATTTTAAGTTCAAATCAACGCTCTTTTCTCTATCGCTGGAAAATAATTTTGGTGATGACTGCAGCATCATCGACATTCATTTTCGAGTTTCGAAGTGAAGGGACCATTTTGTAGTTTTACTACAGTCTTGTTTTGGAGAATTTAATTGATTTGGATTTCTAAAATATGACTTGATTTATAATATATGTGATATGTGATTTAAAATTTGATGTTATATATAAAGTGTATATTTATCTATCTCTAAAATAGTTTAAAGATAATCGGAAATTTAATTCTTAAAATTTTATCTTACAAGATAATTTCCATTATAAAATGAAACCATAATATTGAATAAATATTTGTGTTGAAATAATTGAATTAGAAAATTTTACTTGTATAATACTCGATTACATTCCAATATAACTTACGTAAATTATTCAGAAATTGAATATGTAATTAAATAATATACAATATAAAAAGAATTTTATAAATAAAATTTGAGTGGTTATAATAAATGTTATACACTAAAATTTGAGTTATAAAAGATTAACAGAGGTAAATAGAATAAAATGGTCAATTGAATAATATACAGTATAAAATGGTGTTAAAGAATTTTTAAATAAATTGGAGTAGTTATAATAAGTATAAATAAACTAAATAGATACGAATAGATATATTAAGTGAAATAAATTCAACAATAATTTGGAATAAAAAAAGAATTAGATTTATTGAATAAATTATGAGTATAAGAAATGATTTTCAAATTCATGATTTTAGAAATTGTTAATTTAAGATAATTGGATGATAAGATAATGAAATTAGAAATAGTTAAGATTTATTTAACTTAGGTGAAATCAAACAGATGAAATCAATTTTTAATTTAAGTTGAAATTTTCATGGTTTTAAAATTTATTATCTTATATTGTTTTCAAATCTCTCATTTCAGGTTGTTCCTATTCTCCTGCATCCTAAGAAGGAATTGAATTCCGAATTGATCTTATTCATGAAGTTTGTCATGTAGTTCTTCCTCCCAGAAGAACTTATCTTTACCTTTCTATTTTGGAAAGCCTTTCAAGAATCTTTGGTACTCATCTGAATCTGAGCACTGCTTACCATCCACAAACCGACGATCAGAAAGAGTGAACCAGATTCTAGAGGATATTCTTCATGCTTATGTTCTTGATTATGGACTATCTTGGGAAGATCATCTCCACCTTGTTGGATTCACCAATAACGACACTTATCAGGTATAATTTCAATCTTCTTTTCATCGTGTTTTATTCCCATCTCATTCTATCCCATTTCCCTTGTTTTCCCTATCTCGTTCCTTTTCGAGGATGAAAAGTTTTAAGTGGGGGAGAGTGTAACAGCTCATAATTTTGTAAATATCTTTAATTAAATTTTTATTTCGAAACTTTGATTTTTAATTATTTAAAAGTGAAATTTTATAATTTTCCAATGTAAGTATGGAATTTGTTTCTAATTTATTTTCCAAATACAATAAAATAAACAATTTCTAAAAATCTTATATTTTGGTCAACTGAAGGTCAAAGTTTGACAATAGTTGAAATTTTAAATTTGAAATTTTTTAAATTCTAATCTTTTTCTTTGAAGCAGAATATAGTTCTGATATCCGTTCTGCTTTTCGTTTCATAAAATTCCATTTCATAGTTTTTAAATTGGATAAAATACAGTGTTTACACGCAATTATTTTCTGTATTTTATTTTCTTTTTTCCCATGTTCATCTCTCTACTTTATTTCTCTATTTTATGTTGTTTAGAATTTTATTTCATTTATTGAATTTTGATTAGATTTTATATGGATTATTGGGCTTGGAAATTTAAAGAGTCTTCGGTTTATTTGCTGGAAATCAAGTAGGCCCTTCATTTTCTACCCACTTCAATACCCTAGCTGATGCAGCACGATCTACAAGTTGTCAAGTGTTAAGTCGGCCACGGGTTAACATAGGCCTAGGTCATGTGAAGGAAGCTACGGAGTTAGGTCGTTTGAAAGTGATAAGTCGTTGCCGACTTAGGGGAGATTGCTCACGACCTAAGGAAATGATTCTAAGTCGCCCGCGACTTAACTGGAGATTTGAAGGAACACGTGGGAAAAAGACGCAAGCTTATGAAGGAAGTTTGAGTCGTTTTCGAGCTAAATTGGAGACCAGAGGGATAAGTCGGCAACCGACTTAAAGCGCAGCATGTATGAGTCGTAAGTCGTAACCTTGATGAGTCGGCATGTACTGTGTTGTTAAGTCGCTCATAGTTGAGTCGTTGGTATGTTGATAAATCGGTTGCTTTGTTGAGTGAGTCGTTCTTGTATGTCGCTGCCGTGAGTCGTATGAAGTGTGGATGTGCTGGTATGATGAGTCGTGTAGTGTTGTTGAGTCGCGTATATGTTCTCTTGAGTCGCTGCCGACCTAAGCTAAGTCGCTGCCGACCTAAGGGTTGTGGCGTGAGTTGAAAACACTATAAATAGGGAGTGAGTTGTAATTTTTTTGGGGGGTTGAATATTGAATAAAATTTCCTTTTGTTAGCTTTGTGCTTTCATACAATTGATAGTTGAGTGTGATCTCCTATCTCCTCTTTCGGTTAATCGAGTGCGCTCGATTCAACGATCGAAGAAGCCGATTCACGGAATCTAGTGCGCTAGATCAACGTGCGAAGAATCGTAGATCTTTGAACACGGTATAGTGCGCTATCAACGTGTTTGAGATAGCTAGAGTTCGGTATCTTTGGATCAACGAACTTGGGCATTTTTGGGTATCTTTAACTCACCGATTACTACATTTCATCGATTGAAGTTTTGTTTGATTAATCCGCTGCGTCATTATTGGTATCGGAGCCATACTTAGCCAATCATAGCTAAGTTGATTCTTGGAGCCAAGTTTTTGAAGTTTTTGAAGTTTGAAGGAGTTCATCGTGTTCATATTGAAGTTGCATCAAGTTTGGGGTGTTTGATCCATTTCATTTTGGATCGAGGAGTTGGACTTTGTTTGGATTTTGAATTGGTGTTTGCGCGCCAATTTTTTTGGAGGGTTTTGGAGTAAGAGTGAAACCAAGCCGTGAAGTGTCAAAGCCGAGACAAGTGGGAGCCGACCTTACTTGAATTGTTAACTCGTTGCCGAGTTAGTGTGAGCCGAGACAAGCATAGCCGTGTATTGTTGAGCTTAGATTGCTTTGTTGAGTGGAAAGCTTGAAGTCTTGTGTTGAATTTTTGAAGTCTTGTGAAGTTTACAACCATGCCACCAAGGAGAGCTAACCGACATCAAAACGTTGAAGCTTTGTATCGTAGGGAAGAAGCCGAGCTTTTGGAACAACGTATTAATGAAAAATTTGATGCAGGCATTGGTAAATTGGAGAAATTAATGATTGATATGAGTTAGGATAGAAGGGGAATTTCACCTGAATCAAGCCGTGGAAATAGTAGAGTTTCATCACATTCGGAACGGGAGAGAAGAGAAAGTCAAGAGCATAGAAGTGTTGACAATCGAAGTAGGAGGAATGTTGATGATCACGATAGAAGGGATGTTGGTAGTAGAAGTGGTGTTAGAGATGTTGGAGGACGAGATCGACAACGCTATACACCTGACTTTGAGGATGAGTTTGACGGTGAAAGAGGAAGTGTTCATTACAGAGACAGAGATCAGGGACAACGTCAGTATCGGGTTATTGATGATGATCGACGTTGGGAATCGGGTATGAAGATGGAGATTCCGGAGTTTAAAGGCGGGATGGTTGCTGAGGAGTTTTTAGATTGGTTATCTAATGTGGAGGAAATCTTTGATTTCAAGGAGGTGCCGGAGAATAGAAGGGTGAAGTTGGTTGCTACTAGGTTGAGGGGGAGAGCATTGGCGTGGTGGCATTAAACTAAACTTACTCGTGAACGGATGGGGAAGTCAAAGATAGAATCTTGGGAAAAGATGAAGAAGTTGATGCGATCTACTTTCTTACCTTATAATTACCAATCACTTATGTACCAAAGGTTGCAGAATCTGAGGCAAGGGACGAAGTCTGTTAGTGATTATGCTGATGAATTTTACCAACTCATTGCTAGAAACGATATTATGGAGACAGAAGAACAGCTGACAGCTAGATTCATTGGGGGATTGAGAATGCAGATCCAGGATATGGTTAATATGTTTGATCCTAGATCTGTAGCGGAGGCACATCAGAAAGCGTTAGCTTGGGAGAAACAGGGAAGGCGTGGAGTTGGTGTGTTTACTAACTCTAATAATCCAGTGAAGGGTGTTGGTGGAAGTTCTAATGTTCCTAGACTTGTTACAAAACCAGTGGTGAAAGAGGTTGAGAAGGCGAAGGCTAACAATGTTTTCAAATGTTATAATTGTCAGGAGTTGGGTCACAAAAGCAATGAATGTCCGAAGCCGAAGAAGAGAACCATAGTTGCAGAAGTTGAGGAGGATGATGGTGAGGAGGCAGAATGTTCAAATACACCTGATGTTGAGGAGGAAGAAGAAGTGTCGGGAGATGAAGGTTGTAATCTTATGATGAGGAGGTCATGTTTTACACCAAAGCAAGAGGAGGATTGTAGTTGGTTGAGAAGCAATATTTTTCAGTCGACATGCACTATTCTGGGAAAAGTCTGCAAGTTTGTTATTGATGCGGGAAGTTGTGATAATATTATTTCTACAGAGGCTGTGAGGAAATTGAACTTGAAGACTGAGAAGCATCCTAAACCGTACAAGCTAGCATGGTTAAGGAAGGGAGGTGAAGTGAAAGTGTGTCGGAGAGCTTGTGTGAATTTTTTGATTGGAAAGAAGTACAAGGATGAAATTTGGTGTGATGTCGTAGATATGGATGTTTGTCACTTATTGTTGGGCAGACCATGGCAGTTTGATAGAGCAGTTCAGCATGACGGTCGTGCCAACAATTACAGTTTCATGTTCGAGGGTACTAAAATCACTTTGGTTCCTAAGAAACAGCAGCAGAAGGAGAGCAAGCTAGAAGAGATTGAAGAATTGAAAACTCTGTTGACTTTGAAGGAGTTTGTTAAAGAAGTTGAAGAAGAACCGGAAGTATTTTTGTTGATTGGGCGAGAGAGTAGTGAAGAGGTTGAAATTCCGGAAGAAGCAAAGCCAGTTTTGAAAGAATTTGAAGATGTCTTTCCAGAGGAGTTGCCAAAGGAGTTACCGCCACTTAGAGACATTCAGCATCAAATTGATCTTGTTCCAGGAGCAGTGTTACCACATCGACCACATTACCGTATGAGTCCGAAGGAACATGAGGAATTACGAAGGCAGGTGGAAGAGTTGTTGGAACAGGGACGTGTTCAGGAAAGTTTAAGTCCTTGTGCCGTGCCAGCATTGTTAGTACCAAAGAAAGACGGAACATGGAGGATGTGCACAGATAGTAGAGCTTTGAATAAGATCACTGTTCGTTACAGATTTCCTATGCCGAGGTTGGATGATTTGTTGGATCAGTTGAGTGGGGCAACTATATTTTCAAAGATTGATTTGAAGAGTGGTTATCATCAAATTCGTATCAGACCTGGAGACGAATGGAAGACAGCTTTCAAAACTAGAGAGGGGTTGTACGAATGGTTGGTTATGCCATTTGGATTGTCAAATGCACCTAGTACATTCATGCGGGTGATGAATCAAATTTTTAGGCCATTCATTGGGAAGTTCGTCGTGGTTTATTTCGATGATATTCTGATTTATAGCAGGAGTACGGAGGAGCATGTTCTACATTTGAGGGAAGTGTTGCTTATTCTTCGTGAAGAACAATTTTATGCTGCTACAAAGAAATGTGTGTTTATGACACCCAGTGTTTTATTCCTGGGTTATGTTGTTTCAGGAAAAGGTATTCAAGTTGACCAGAGTAAAGTTGAAGCAGTCAGGAATTGGCCACAGCCAAAAACAATTACAGAAGTGCGAAGTTTTCATGGGCTAGCGTCATTCTACCGAAGGTTCATTCCACACTTCAGTAGCGTGATGGCTCCAGTGACTGATTGCATGAAGGGTAAACAGTTTGTGTGGTCAGAAGAAGCAGGGGTTGCCTTTGAGAAGATCAAGGAATTGTTAACGTCTGCACCAATTCTTGTTCTACTTAATTTTCAGTTATTGTTTGAATTGCATACTGATGCATCGAAGGTTGGTATTGGAGGAGTTCTGAGTCAGAATGGGAAGCCAGTTGCATATTTCAGTGAAAAGTTGTCAGGGGCGAAGATGAGATACAGTACATATGACGTTGAATTTTATGCTGTTGTTCAGGCTGTTAAGCATTGGAGACATTACTTATTTCAGAAGGAATTTGTTCTGTACACTGATCACGAAGCTTTGAAACATTTACAGGGGCAGGATAAAATTTCAGCGAGACATGCATCATGGATTGCTTATCTGCAGCAGTTTACTTTTGTCGTTAAGCACAAATCAGGGGTGACAAATCGGGTAGCTGATGCTTTGAGTAGGAGGAGTCATTTACTAACGACAATAAAGATTGAAGTGACGGGGTTCGAAATGTTGCCTGAGATGATTGAAGGAGATCCTTACTTTGAGAAATATGTTGAGAAAGTGAAGGATGGGAGTACCGATGAATTCATGTTAGTTGATGGTTTTCTGTTTAAAGGAAATCGTTTATGTATTCCGGATTGTAGTTTGAGGATGAAGATTGTGAAGGAGTTGCACGAGGAAGGACATGTAGGCCGTGATCGTACTTTGCAGTTGATTTCGCAATCTTACTTTTGGCCGTCGATGAGGAAAGAGGTGGAAAGATTTGTGGAGCGATGTCATATTTGCCAAGTTTCAAAGGGGACAGCAACAAATGCAGGGTTGTATATGCCATTACCTGTACCGACTAAGCCATGGGTTGATATTAGCATGGATTTCGTTTTGGGTTTGCCGCGAACTCAAAGGGGAAATGATTCGATATTTGTTGTGGTGGACAGGTTTTCAAAGATGGCACATTTTGTTGCTTGCAAGAAGACAGCAGATGCAGTACGAGTGGCACAGTTATTTTTCAAGGAAATTATCGAATTCATGGTTTACCAGAATCTATTGTTTCTGACAGGGATACTAGATTTTTGAGTCATTTTTGGCTTAGTTTGTGGAAGATGGTGGGAACGAAGCTGAAATTTAGTAGTGCATATCATCCGCAGACAGATGGGCAAACAGAGGTTGTGAACAGATCATTAGGAAATTTGTTGCGATGTTTAGTGAAAGATAATCTGAAGAGTTGGGACATGAAGTTATGCCAGGCAGAGTTTGCTCATAATCATGCAGTGAATCGTAGCACAGGATTCAGTCCATTTCAGATTGTATATTCAAATTTGCCCAGGGGACCGTTGGATTTAGCGGTGATACCACGACCGAAGGGAACATTTAAACGAGCTGCTGATTTTATTGAAGGATTGACGGAGTGTCATAAGATCGTTCATGAGCGATTGGAAAAGTCGAATGAGAAGTATAAGCGAGCTGCTGATTCGAAACGACGAAATGTTGAATTTAACGAAGGTGATTTAGTTTACGCCGTGTTGACAAAAGATCGATTTCCAATAGGAACTTATAACAAGTTGAAAGCCAGAAAAATTGGCCCAGTAGAAGTTGTGAAACGGATCAATGAAAATGCTTATAAGTTGAAGCTGCCGGAGGATGTGTACACTTCTGATGTGTTCAATGTTAAGCATCTTGTACCATATTATGGAAATGGACAATCTAATGTGGAAGAACTTACAAATTCGAGGACGAATTCCTCTCAACCAGGGGAGGATGATGCAGCACGATCTACAAGTTGTCAAGTGTTAAGTCGGCCACGGGTTAACATAGGCCTAGGTCATGTGAAGGAAGCTACGGAGTTAGGTCGTTTGAAAGTGATAAGTCGTTGCCGACTTAGGGGAGATTGCTCACGACCTAAGGAAATGATTCTAAGTCGCCCGCGACTTAACTGGAGATTCGAAGGAACACGTGGGAAAAAGACGCAAGCTTATGAAGGAAGTTTGAGTCGTTTTCGAGCTAAATTGGAGACCAGAGGGATAAGTCGGCAACCGACTTAAAGCGCAGCATGTATGAGTCGTAAGTCGTAACCTTGATGAGTCGGCATGTACTGTGTTGTTAAGTCGCTCATAGTTGAGTCGTTGGTATGTTGATAAATCGGTTGCTTTGTTGAGTGAGTCGTTCTTGTATGTCGCTGCCGTGAGTCGTATGAAGTGTGGATGTGCTGGTATGATGAGTCGTGTAGTGTTGTTGAGTCGCGTATATGTTCTCTTGAGTCGCTGCCGACCTAAGCTAAGTCGCTGCCGACCTAAGGGTTGTGGGGTGAGTTGAAAACACTATAAATAGGGAGTGAGTTGTAATTTTTTTGGGGGGTTGAATATTGAATAAAATTTCCTTTTGTTAGCTTTGTGCTTTCATACAATTGATAGTTGAGTGTGATCTCCTATCTCCTCTTTCGGTTAATCGAGTGCGCTCGATTCAACGATCGAAGAAGCCGATTCACGGAATCTAGTGCGCTAGATCAACGTGCGAAGAATCATAGATCTTTGAACACGGTATAGTGCGCTATCAACGTGTTTGAGATAGCTAGAGTTCGGTATCTTTGGATCAACGAACTTGGGCATTTTTGGGTATCTTTAACTCACCGATTACTACATTTCATCGATTGAAGTTTTGTTTGATTAATCCGCTGCGTCACTAGCCGTTCATAACATCCATAGTCGTTCCTTTCTAACTATAGCCGCCACAACATTTTGAAAATCACGTACAAAAAGTTTTTCATCTCTCGAAAATTCATTTGCGTGAAAAAAAATATACAAGCTCCAATTCATGGCTTCCTCTTCTCTTCTTTTATTCTTTTCCTTTGTTTTTCTCAAGCATGGCTCGGCCTCCATCTTTAGCCGACCACCATCTACACCAAATCAACCTATTTCCAACCACCATCACCTCCTCCTCAGCACCAACCCAAGGTCGTGACCACAAAGAGGCAATACATCACCACATCTCATTGAATTAGCCTAGCTGAGCCACATATGCATTCCTTCCTCCTTTGTTTGCCTCGGCCACCAATTCCTTGCACCACCTCCTTTCTTTGCCTTGACCATACCACTCCTTGCCGTGCCACTTGACCAAGATCCAACATAGGGCTGAGCCCATATGACTATGGCCGAACCAAAGAACCCAAGACCATTCACTTACCTTGCCTCATTGCATTCCTATTGACATTGCCTTACCACCACTTCAGTTCCTAACCATAGCCGTGCATTCTTTCTCCTTTAGCTGAGCCTACATGTCATAGAACCCATCTTGGCCGAGCATTCTTTGAAGTGATCTAGCCTTTTTGTGAAGTGGCCGAGCCTAATAGCCTTAGTTAAGCAATTCTAGGTCATGTTTGATTCATACTTTCATTGTTTTGATTTATATTCTTTGTATTGAATCATATTCTCATGTTTGTTTACAAGATGTGGATCTTGAATCTTCATCCACTCAAAATATAGTCGTGCCTTGTCGTGCTTTTCGGAGTTTCAGTTGTGTACTTTGAATTATTATCTTCAGCTTTAAAAAGGTGAGTTTTTCAGTCTCGACATACGTACTTTTATAATTATGAAAGAATGACAAGTGAATATGTAAAACCGATATGTTATGTTCACATATGCATATAATATGTTTATATGATGTTTATATATCTGTTACATAATATGTTATGATATTATAGGCTACACTGTTATTTTATGTTCTGTATCTCACATTGCAAGTTCTCCATCACTATGGGTTGAAATGATACATATTTGAACGGACTTTAGAATAAGGAAAAATCATTATGAGCTGAAATGATAGGCTTGAATGATTTTTATTGTATTTATTTTACTTGGGATTGCGGGTTTGAAATGATAGACCCGGATTTTTCTTTTTAAATTACGGATTGAAATGATACACATCTGTATCACTTGACCTAGGTTAGAAAATATTATACAGACCCATGGTTATATTTTTAAATAACACTTACCTAAAAATTTGTTAACTATTTTTAATTAATATTTTCCTAAAAGATTATTAAGTATTTTTGAGTTTTATAAATATATGAAATTTTAAACTAAAAATTTGATTTAATGCTTTAAATTATAAAGTGTATCGGTTTTTCTATAAGTTAAATTTTATAGTTAATAATTGGTTTTAAGTTGAATTGAAGGTCTTTATTGATTATAAATAACTTAATAATTGAGTTTCACCTAATATGGAAGTTGTATATCTAACCTAGAAATTGTTATGTATTTTCCTTTATGAAACGGATATGTTTAGTATAATAAATAATGTATTGTGAACTGGTAAAAAGGAATATAGTTTTAATTGGACATTTTGTAATAAAATTTGTTTAACTAGAAAATCATAGTTAATTGATGTCTAAATGAATAGATCTATAAAGAAAATTTGATTGTTATATTAACTATGATAAAATATTCTTTTGTGAAATGTTATGTTTTGTAAGATAAATAGCTATGACTTTAAAATGGAAAAAAGTATCTTAAGTTATGACTTAACTTGATAATTGGAAATTTGGTTTTAAATGAAATTTTTAAGTCAAGTAAATAAATCGAAATTTAGTTTTATTTGTGAAATGGGGATTTTTAAAATAAAGTGTTAAGTTGTTTGTTTAAACAAAAGTTAAGCAAAATAATGTGTTTTGACTTATAAATGAATTGTAGCTAAATTGGATATGTAATTATAAAAATTTATTCCACTTAATCATAAGTTAAATGATATCCAAATGAATATTTTCTGAAGCGAAAAATATGATTTTATGAGTTAAAAATCCTAAAGTTGAAGTTTTAATGTTTCTGAAAAGTTATAATAAAATCTGATATTTTATTGGTAGCATTTCCAAAATGCTATGGTTTTAAGATGGCATTTGTTAAGTGCTATCATTTCTGGAATAAACTAAGTTCAAAAATAGAAATAAAGTTACTACAGCACTATGTAAGTGTTGTTGTTGCTGAATGTAAACTGTTTGCAATACTAGTAAGCTACTGCAGCACTTTGTAAGTGCTGTTGTAGTTGAAAGCAATCTGTTTTGAATAATCACTAAATACCTACCGTAACACTTTATAAGTGCTGCTGTTTTGGTTTTGACAATGTTTTGAAATATCTCTATATCCACTATAACACTTTATAAATATTGTTGTAGCCGAAATTTACAATGTATTGGAAATTTTATAATTGAATGAATGAACTTAGAAATGTTACAACTTTAAATTGAATATTATTGACATTGAATTTAAATGGTTTAAATGATGATTATTTTAAAGGTATTATGATTTTCTAAGTATTATGTTTTTCAAAAGAATAACATTTCCAAAGTGTTATGATGTTAAGTAGTATGATTCCCAAATGACAACATTTCTAAATTGTATGATTTCAAAGTATTATGGTTTTAGAGTAGTTGTAACTTCAAAAGTATCATGGTTTTGGAAATGAAATTATTTGAAATTGTATTTAATTAAGGATTGTCTTTAAATAAATTAATTTGAAAATTATTAAAATTGGAGATTTAAGAATATGACTTTTAAAGTGTTTTGGTTTAAGATGATATAAAAGAATATTTAAAGTTTATTAAATTGAAGGGAATATTCAGTGATTGGGAAATTTGGGTTTTATTTAAATGATATATTGATTTGGTTTTTGAAATGAAATAATATAGTATTTAGTTTGAAATGGATATTATTTTGGATAGAAATGGTAATTGATTTTAAATGGTTTTGGAATAGAAATGTTTTGAAATAAATATCCATGGGTTATAATAACGGTTGGTTGTTAAAGAGACTAGGATCGGATATGGGCATACTGTCTATCGATACCGAAATCACTTGAACAACCATGTACACGGTGTAGATTCCAGAATGAATTAGGATGGTGGCGGTGTACCTTTGAGGTATGCAACGAAACGAATTTTGCCCGTTCGAAAATCGACATCCATACTTTACATCGTACTCGAATGCCGTAGATTCGATCGTTCAAATCCGATTCGCCGGAGCTTATAACAACATTAAGTAAATAACACAGCGGAATGAAAGAATAATACATTGATATACAACACTGATACAACAGAGTGATACAATGAATATCAATATACATCAGAGTAATGATACAATAGAATAGCAGTGGAAAAGAAATAAATATAGATGACAACAGCAGCGGATAATCTTCATCTCCAAAGCTCCAATCCAGCAATAGCTCGAACTCCCATAGATAAGCAAGTGCAGTCCATATCCAAAGACTGAACTAGCTCCAGATAAAATCTACTAAACCTAAGTATCTGAAAAAAAACCAAACTCTAGACTGCTCGTGTAGAAATTAATGAGCATCCAGAGTTTAGGAAAGGAACAATAAACTCCGGATCAGTCGTGGGACTGGTGTGAGCAACAAAAACAGTTTGTCTTTTAAAAACAATCAACAAAAGAATTTTAAAGTAAATTCGCAATGCTTTTTGAAAATGAAACTACCATAAGACCTCCCACCACACACACAATGCAAACGCAGACTTGGAGGAGATTTCTTCTTATGATAGTCAAACATGCTTAATACGCAGAAAATTTCTTTGATATTATTATTATAAGTGCACGGTGCAGAAAAGCATTTCGAAAGTAGAATATTAATCTTAGCCAGCATAGACATTACGAACTATGCCTACTATAGCTACCATCCAAACAGTGGGGCGCCACCATAAGTGAATGGCAGGTTCTACAACTGAAACCGTACAGGGTTTCGTATTGTTTCTTTGGATTTCCAACAAATGGTCAGGCCAAGGAACTTCCCATTGCCACATGAGAACGCCTCTGGAAGGACGTCCCCGAGAACCTAACCGGATCTCTGCCAACACAAGGCCGGGTTACCCCTAACTGGGTAACAACTGACACGAGTATGCCACCTCCCGGTCCCTTTGGACCTTTAACCGAGCGCTCGATAACCAACATCACACTATAGTAAATAGAGTGTTTTCCACATGAGTAAGTATCTGGGCTCCATACCA
Organism: Allium cepa; assembly: GCA_030765085.1. Lineage (NCBI taxonomy): Eukaryota > Viridiplantae > Streptophyta > Magnoliopsida > Asparagales > Amaryllidaceae > Allium > Allium cepa. Next base: position 903,645,544 of record CM060938.1, on the reverse strand, counting down.
TGATACCACCCCTTTCCAGAAGGAAATGAACATACCCTAAAGGGGCGCTACCCCCTAATAACCTTGCCGCATCTTTCCTGTTTTGACCATTCCGGGGTGTGAGGCTCGACGATGTCTCGTCCACAAAAACACACTTTATACAAAAGATGTGCTTTGGGTCAACAAATGATCAAAGTAATGATCACAAAGATAAATGATCAAACAAATGATCATATCACAAATGATCAAACAATGATCATTTCACAGCAACACTTAGCATGTCACATTACCAAATTGGGAATATATCGCTGATAACCTTCAACTACATAACCTCTGAGCTCGTACGTCTCAGAGAAGGGTGTAAAGCTAAGAGAATAAATTCTCCGCCACCAACAGAAATGTATTTGAAAGAAATCCGCTTTATATCTCAAAATGTAATGTCAGACACACAATCCATACAAGTCTGTTCCGGGCTCGAACAGAACCGAAGGCACTTCCAAAGAAGCCCTTGCAATCCGGGTATTCACAATCTCGATCGGACTTCCCATCAGTTAGGAAATCTCTATACCGGAGCAACTCAGTGCAGAGACAATCGATAGGTCGTCCTATCGTTCTCGCAAATACCCGGTCTTCACCACCGGTCTTCAAATGCTATCCATAACGACGTATCACATATTCGGAATGGGTTATACGACACAAAGGTCCTCTCCCGGCTAAACCGAATAGTGAGCGCAACATTTAAAACGTATGGATATGGGATTTCAATTAAGTCACAACTTAATAATCAAAATTTTCTTTTCAAATGGTTTAATCTAATTACCATTTCAAATCTTTTAAACAAAAGATTTATTTCATAATGTTCACCTACTTTCATAATTATTCATTCTCGGATTTCAAAACAATTTCGTTTCAAAAAGCTTAATTCAATTTGATTTAAACAAATCATCAATTTAAATCTGTTAAAAATGAACAGATTTAATTAATAGCTTTCAAAAAAAATTCATTCATAACTTGGAAAACTATTTTTCAACTCAATCTTGAAATTCCTTTAATTAAACTGGAATTTCATTTCTTATCTGAAAGTTTTTTTTATTCTTTTTAAACAAACAGTTTTCATTTCGAAAATTTGGTTCATCTATACGAGTTAAAGTTCTTTGGTTAAATCCAAATTCTCAAAATTATACTTTTAAAATGGTTTAACTCATAATGACTAGTATAATATCGTTAATCCCTAGTTTCAAATTATAGAATTCAATTCCTAATTTTGAATTCAAATTTAAATTAAATTATTTAAATTCCAAACATAATCAAGTAATTTAAAATAAATTTCCATCTCTGAAATTCCCTTTTTAATTACTTTTAACTTTAAAACCCAATCGATTTCCAAAACATTTGAATTTAAATATTCAACTTTTAAACTATTTCAAATCTGTGACTCAATCAATTTCCCCGTGAATCCATATTTGTGTGTAAGTGTGGTCCAGGGGTTTAACACAATAGTACAACATCATTCACCATCACAGATCAAACACAGAACTAAAATTTGATAAGCGATATAAACTATAACGCTTATCGTCCATTCACAAATTCATAGATAATATACGAATGTAAATAACTGAATAAATCATACACGGCACAAATCATAGAACAAAATATCACAGATCAGATAGGACAATCAATATAATCATCGATTTAAATCAACGGTTTTGATTTGTTTAAATTTAATTGCATAATTAAAAATGAATTGTATTTTATTCTTTGCTTAATCAATTACTAATAAATTAACTTATTTCAATTCATTAATTACCTATTAAGTATACACTTAATTAATGAATTAATTCTTAATAACTAATCAATAACCTTAATTATTGATTTATAAAACTTAATTTGACAATTAATTATTATTATTTGCTTAATTAATCCTTTATTATTAATTAACTTAATCGTTTCACCATTAATTATTTATTTAATCAGTTATCTATGATTTGTTAATTAACCATTTTCAAATAATTGATTAAAATCTTGATTTCAAATGATTTTATACACGATTATCATTAAATCCTTTAATTACAAATTCAATGAAGTTTTAAATTACTTATGAAATTACAATTGTAAATTTGATTACATACATAATTAACTTCTATTTTAAATTAATTACTCAATTTTGTTTCAACAAAGCTTCAAAGATCATCAGCGCTTAAAACAGTTTGTTTAATACCTAATAACAAAGTTTACACTTAATTTTATTACTATCATTTCCATATTATAGCTATAACCAACTTCTGCAATATAAAACCGAAGTCAACACCGTGCTTGCCTCGGGTAGGACTCGAGAGAACCCAGCAAATTCTCGCGTTCGAACCCCCTGTGTCTACTTCTTCTTCTCCCCTGTTTTTTTTCTTTTTTCTTTTTTTAAAAGCTTAAGTTTTATTTAAACTGTTAAAACTTATAACCCACGCGCGTACTCAACACACGACTCAGCAAAACCCCGAAGCAAAGGATGATAATACTCGAGTTTTCCTCGAGTCGACTCAAACACGCTTATCTCCGCCGCCGTGCACGTGCACGGCGGTCCACCACCGCGCTAACATCTCGCGACTCCACCTACAAGTCGTAAATCCTCCACTTACTCGATAACAAAACCCAGTTCAATCCCATACGCACGAAATCAAAATTCGACCTAAAAGTCGAACTGTTTCCATGAACACGGTGGACAAAACCACCACGTACTCACTGTCACGACCGCCATAGACAACGAGGCTCCGGTCAAATCTTGCCGACACCCTACTCTAGCACCTCCCAAAATCCCATGACACTCGGTCGAGCTGAGGCGTCGCGCGAGTCGAACGAACTGCACCCAAAAATTACTGACCCTTAAAACCCTACTATTGATTCTCCTCAACAATTCTTGCATTCGAAAATTATTTCAACAATTTTCTGGTAATCTTACAATATTACTCTAGCTTCAAATCGAATTTCAACAAAAATTATTGAATGAATCATTTAAAATTCATAGAAAAGCAGAAATGGGTTATTGTCAAACTGCTCCTAGACTTGTTCACTAAAATTTATAATTTGGGTCTTAAAAATCATAACATAGTATGTTATTTCAAGATATAGATTTGAATTTACAATTTATACTATTCGAATGTTTGATCATCATTTATTTTTTTTACTGTAAGTTTAAGTTCCAGTGCTTAAATTATACAGTTTCCTTACAATCACTTCAAACTTTAAACTGAAGCTTTAACAAATATTACTTAGTTAAATTACTAATTAATCAAGATGACTTTATATAAAGGTATGAATTATTCTTTACTTCCTTTGATTCAACAGAAACTTAAAACCTGTAAGAATATCAAGATGCAGAACAAATAAAACTATGCCAAACATTCCAGAAATTTAAACCATAACAATACTATATGAAGTACAAATTAAAAGTTAGATTGAAAAACATGTTTACTCACAAATATTAACAGATGTAAGAGCAACAAATTCATACCTTAAAAATAATTGAAAATATAAGTTACTCACCTTTAAGGAAGAAGAACAGAGCCAGCTTAATGAAACTGATCGAACTTGCAAGGTGAAGTGAAGTCCCCCCCTCTATAATCTTTGGTTTCAGTTTGTTTGCGTTGCTTCTGAAGTTAAACTTCCAGGTTTTGAATCTATTTATTCTACTTTAAATTGTTTTAAAGCTTCCAGGTTTTGATTCTCGTTTAGTTGTAACTGGAGCTTTTTTTTTCTTTTGGAATTTATTCAAGTACAAGATGATACTTCAATTTCTACTTGATTCTTTATTTTTTTTTTTAAAGGAACGAACTGAGATGAAGATTGCTATATGTAGAGTAAGTTTACAGGGACATCACTTGGTACAGGGATATTTTCTTTGCTGGTACAAGTGATAGTATTTTTTTTGTTATAGGCTAGAGGTGTAAACATTAAATGCATTTGTACTTATTCCATGCTTGCCCACATCTTTTTATTTTTTTACTCGGCTGAAATATATTCTTGTGTGCTAGAGGATATAGCATTAATTTCTTTGGTACCTTGTGTTTTTGTTTGCAACCCATGCTTGTATACATTTCATTTGTTTACTTTGTATAAGTATGCACAAGTGTACTTTTGCCTATGTTTTATTTTCTTGTATTCGGCTGAGATGGTGTCTCTACTTTTGTTTACACTTACTATTTGTAATGTATGTGCAGTTCTTTCTTTGCTTTGTACCTTTTTGTTTCAGATTTTGGTTTCTTTCTTTTGATGTTTACTTTACATCTTGCTTTCTTGTTGCCTGCATACTTGTTTACATTTACTTTGTTTTTTTTTTCATTTTTCCAAGTTCTACAGGCTATACCCTTATCATTCTTGTCTGCATATTATATTTGCAGCTACACTCCTTTTAGCTCGGCTGGAAAAGAAATTTTTTTTTTTTTTTTAGTTTACACTTATATTTGAATTGTTTGCTCGTACCATATTTTATTACTGTCTTATTCCTTTATATTGATTTGCATGCTTTCCTACTTACCTGACAGCTTTTGCATTTTATGTTGATAGATTTTTCTAAGTATATGTTTTCTTTTCACTTGCTTGTGCTAATACTTGTTTATTTGTACAAAGACATTGATTTTTTTTCCACTTTCCTTTGTTTCTCAGTTGAAATGATTTTGTGGTGGCTGCAACTTGTTTCTTATATTTTCTTCTTGAATTATACCTTGTAATAAGAATGCATATTTATATTTTATATGTTGTTATAATTTTATTAACATTTTGTTTGTGTTTTATTTTACTTTGTATACTTACTTTTATATTTCTATAGTTTACATAACCAAAATTTAAAGGTATTTATTTCATACATATATTTTTATTTCATAGCTTAATACTTATTTTTTTAACTTATATACTTATCATCTTAACTATTTCATTCATTCAATATTTATATATTAGATTCTAAAAGAAATCATTTTTAAAACTTAATAAAATAACGCATATCTTTTTTTTTTATTTTGTAAATCTTGTGATTCGTATTTTATATAACTATAAAATTATTTGAGATATTCATGTTTTTATTTAAATCTAAAGAAACTCAAATTAATTTATCTTTTACTTTTACAATTTTAAATCAAAAATGAATTTAATTATCAATTTACAATAAATTAAAATTCAGGATTGTTACAGACTTCCCCCCTTAAAAAGAATTTCGTCCTCGAAATTCGCCAGAGAGAGATAACGAAGATAGATGAAAGATAGAGAAACAATTTTTCGTGTCAAACTAGATATCTATTCTGCATTTGGCTTACCAAATCGGAATATCAATGATATGAGCACAAACTCATACAATATAGGATACTCGGGTCATAAAATCTACGAAATATGCAGGAGCATTGGTCAGTTCGAAGGGATAACTAACCATTCATAGAATATATTGGGACCCAAAAATAGACAGATATATGGATACAATTTCAAATTTTTAGTTTAAAACTAAAGTATACCTATCAACCATAACAGCCAAAGCAACCAATTCATCCAAACAAACAATTCTGGCCAAATCGGAGTTTATGTCCCATATTAATATATCGAATTTCCTTCCTGGATCTACCAGAAACTATCAAAGAATTGGAAAGAGACGCTGAACAAAAGAGATTGATAGAGAAAAGATTGTTTCCACTGTTGCAAGAAATTGACCATTTATAGTGATACTTCCCTGTCCCCTATCTCGTTCTCTTCTCGCACTCATACTTAATATCGGTGGATAGTAAGAGAATTTACTGAGGCATTTAAACGGATATCTTAGGGATTACTCATTCTAGGGATACTTCACCCTATCTCTAATGAGCTACTTAATGTGTTATACTCCTGAGCTAAAGTTCAACCTTAGGCTCTGATACCACTTGTAACGAAACGAATTTTGCCCGTTCGAAAATCGACATCCATACTTTACATCGTACTCGAATGCCGTAGATTCGATCGTTCAAATTCGATTCGCCGGAGCTTATAACAACATTAAGTAAATAACACAGCGGAATGAAAGAATAATACATTGATATACAACACTGATACAACAGAGTGATACAATGAATATCAATATACATCAGAGTAATGATACAACAGAATAGCAGTGGAAAAGAAATAAATATAGATGACAACATCAGCGGATAATCTTCATCTCCAAAGCTCCAATCCAGCAATAGCTCGAACTCCCATAGATAAGCAAGTGCAGTCCATATCCAAAGACTGAACTAGCTCCAGATAAAATCTACTGAACCTAAGTATCTGAAAAAAAACCCAACTCTAGACTGCTCGTGTAGAAATTAATGAGCATCCAGAGTTTAGGAAAGGAACAATAAACTCCGGATCAGTCGTGGGACTGGTGTGAGCAACAAAAACAGTTTATCTTTTAAAAACAATCAACAAGAGAATTTTAAAGTAAATTCGCAATGCTTTTTGAAAATGAAACTACCATAAGACCTCCCACCACACACACAATGCAAACGCAGACTTGGAGGAGATTTCTTCTTATGATAGTCAAACATGCTTGATACGCAGAAAATTTCTTTGATATTATTATTATAAGTGCACGGTGCAGAAAAGCATTTCGAAAGTAGAATATTAATCTTAGCCAGCATAGACATTCCGAACTATGGCTACTATAGCTACCATCCAAACAGTGGGGCGCCACCATAAGTGAATGGCAGGTTCTACAACTAAAACCGTACAGGGTTTCGTATTGTTTCTTTGGATTTCCAACAAATGGTCAGGCCAAGGAACTTCCCATTGCCACATGAGAACGCCTCTGGAAGGACGTCCCCGAGAACCTAACCGGATCTCTGCCAACACAAGGCCGGGTTACCCCTAACTGGGTAACAACTGACACGAGTATGCCACCTCCCGGTCCTTTAGGACCTTTAACCGAGCGCTCGATAACCAATATCACACTATAGTAAATAGAGTGTTTTCCACATGAGTAAGTATCTGGGCTCCATACCATGATACCACCCCTTTCCAGAAGGAAATGAACATACCCTAAAGGGGCGCTACCCCCTAATAACCTTGCCGCATCTTTCCTGTTTTGACCATTCCGGGGTGTGAGGCTCGACGAAGTCTCGTCCACAAAAACACACTTTATACAAAAGCCGTGCTTTGGGTCAACAAATGATCAAAGTAATGATCACAAAGATAAATGATCAAACAAATGATCATATCACAAATGATCAAACAATGATCATTTCACAGCAACACTTAGCATGTCACATTACCAAATTAGGAATATATCGCTGATAACCTTCAACTACATAACCTCTGAGCTCGTACATCTCAGAGAAGGGTGTAAAGCTAAGAGAATAAATTCTCCGCCACCAACAGAAATGTATTTGAAAGAAATCTGCTTTATATCTCAAAATGTAATGTCAGACACACAATCCATACAAGTCTGTTCCGGGCTCGAACAGAACCGAAGGCACTTCCAAAGAAGCCCTTGCAATCCGGGTATTCACAATCTCGATCGGACTTCCCATCACTTAGGAAATCTCTATACCGGAGCAACTCAGTGCAGAGACAATCGATAGGTCGTCCTATCGTTCTCGCAAATACCCGGTCTTCACCACCGGTCTTCAAATGCTATCCATAACGACGTATCACATATTCGGAATGGGTTATACGATACAAAGGTCCTCTCCCGGCTAAACCGAATAGTGAGCGCAACATTTAAAACATATGGATATAGGATTTCAATTAAGTCACAACTTAATAATTCAAAATTTTCTTTTCAAATGGTTTAATCCAATTACCATTTCAAATCTTTTAAACAAAAGATTTATTTCATAATGTTCACCTACTTTCATAATTATTCATTCTCGGATTTCAAAACAATTTCGTTTCAAAAAGCTTAATTCAATTTGATTTAAACAAATCATCAATTTAAATCTGTTAAAAATGAACAGATTTAATTAATAGCTTTCAAAAAAAATTCATTCATAACTTGGAAAACTATTTTTCAACTCAATCTTGGAAAACTATTTGATTTAAACAACTCATTTCTTATCTGAAATTTTTTTTATTCTTTTTAAACAAACAGTTTTCATTTTGAAAATTTGGTTCATCTATACGAGTTAAAGTTCTTTGGTTAAATCCAAATTCTCAAAATTATACTTTTAAAATGGTTTAACTCATAATGACTAGTATAATATCGTTAATCCCTAGTTTCAAATTATGGAATTCAATTCCTAATTTTGAATTCAAATTTAAATCAAATTATTTAAATTCCAAACTTAATCATGTAATTTTAAATAAATTTCCATCTTTGAAATTCCCTTTTTAATTACTTTTAACTTTAAAACCCAATCCATTTCCAAAACATTTGAATTTAAATATTCAACTTTTAAACTATTTCAAATCTGTGACTCAATCAATTTCCCCGTGAATCCATATTTGTGTGTGTAAGTGTGGTCCAGGGGTTTAACACAATAGTACAACATCATTCACCATCACAGATCAAACACAGAACTAAAATTTGATAAGCGATATAAACTATAACGCTTATCGTCCATTCACAAATTCACAGATAATATACGAATGTAAATAACTGAATAAATCATACACGGCACAAATCATAGAACAAAATATCACAGATCAGACAGGACAATCAATATAATCATCGATTTAAATCAACAGTTTTGATTTGTTTAAACTTAATTGCATAATTAAAAATGAATTGTATTTTATTCTTTGCTTAATCAATTACTAATAAATTAACTTATTTCAATTCATTAATTACCTATTAAGTATACACTTAATTAATGAATTAATTCTTAATTACTAATCAATAACCTTAATTATTGATTTATAAAACTTAATTTGACAATTAATTATTATTATTTGCTTAATTAATCCTTTATTATTAATTAACTTAATCGTTTCACCATTAATTATTTATTTAATCAGTTATCTATGATTTGTTAATTAACCATTTTCAAATAATTGATTGAAATCTTGATTTCAAATGATTTTATACACGATTATCATTAAATCCTTTAATTACAAATTCAATGAAGTTTTAAATTACTTATGAAATTACCATTATAAATTTGATTACATACATAATTAACTTCTATTTTAAATTAATTACTCAATTTTGTTTCAGTAAAGCTTCAAAGATCATCAGCGCTTAAAACAGTTTGTTTAATACCTAATAACAAAGTTTACACTTAATTTTATTACTATCATTTCCATATTATAGCTATAACCAACTTCTGCAATGTAAAACCGAAGTCAACACGGTGCTTGCCTCGGGTAGGACTCGAGAGAACCCAGCAAATTCTCGCGTTCGAACTCCCTGTGTCTACTTCTTCTTCTCCCCTGTTTTTTTTTCTTTTTTCTTTTTTTTAAAAGCTTAAGTTTTATTTAAACTGTTAAAACTTATAACCCACGCGCGTACTCAACACACGACTCAGCAAAACCCCGAAGCAAAGGATGATAATACTCGAGTTTTCCTCGAGTCGACTCAAACACGCTTATCTCCGCCGCCGTGCATGTGCACGGCGGTCCACCACCGCGCTAACATCTCGCGACTCCACCTACAAGTCGTAAATCCTCCACTTACTCGATAACAAAACCCAGTTCAATCCCATACGCACGAAATCAAAATTCGACCTAAAAGTCGAACTGTTTCCATGAACACGGTGGACAAAACCACCACGTACTCACTGTCACGACCGCCATAGACAACGAGGCTGCGGTCAAATCTTGCCGACACCCTACTCTAGCACCTCCCAAAATCCCATGACACTCGGTCGAGCTGAGGCGTCGCGCGAGTCGAACGAACTGCACCCAAAAATTACTGACCCTTAAAACCCTACTATTGATTCCCGTCAACAATTCTTGCATTCGAAAATTATTTCAACAATTTTCTGGTAATCTTACAATATTACTCTAGCTTCAAATCGAATTTCAACAAAAATTATTGAATGAATCATTTAAAATTCATAGAAAAGCAAAAATGGGTTATTGTCAAACTGCTCCTAGACTTGTTCACTAAAATTTATAATTTGGGTCTTAAAAATCATAACATAGTATGTTATTTCAAGATATAGATTTGAATTTACAATTTATACTATTCGAATGTTTGATCATCATTTATTTTTTTTACTGTAAGTTTAAGTTCCAGTGCTTAAATTATACAGTTTCCTTACAATCACTTCAAACTTTAAACTGAAGCTTTAACAAATATTACTTAGTTAAATTACTAATTAATCAAGATGACTTTACATAAAGGTATGAATTATTCTTTACTTCCTTTGATTCAACAGAAACTTAAAACCTGTAAGAATATCAAGATGCAGAACAAATAAAACTATGCCAAACATTCCAGAAATTTAAACCATAACAATACTATATGAAGTACAAATTAAAAGTTAGATTGAAAAACATGTTTACTCACAAATATTAACAGATGTAAGAGCAACAAATTCATACCTTAAAAATAATTGAAAATATAAGTTACTCACCTTTAAGGAAGAAGAACAGAGCCAGCTTAATGAAACTGATCGAACTTGCAAGGTGAAGTGAAGTCCCCCCCTCTATAATCTTTGGTTTCAGTTTGTTTGCGTTGCTTCTGAAGTTAAACTTCCAGGTTTTGAATCTATTTATTCTACTTTAAATTGTTTTAAAGCTTCCAGGTTTTGATTCTTGTTTAGTTGTAACTGGAGCTTTTTTTTTCTTTTGGAATTTATTCAAGTACAAGATGATACTTCAATTTCTACTTGATTCTTTTTTTTTCTTCAAAGGAACTAACTGAGATGAAGATTGCTATATGTAGAGTAAGTTTACAGGGACATCACTTGGTACAGGGATATTTTCTTTGCTGATACAAGTGATAGTATTTTTTTTTGTTATAGGCTAGAGGTGTAAACATTAAATGCATGTGTACTTATTCCATGCTTGCCCACATCTTTTTATTTTTTTACTCGGCTGAAATATATTCTTGTGTGCTAGAGGATATAGCATTAATTTCTTTGGTACCTTGTGTTTTTGTTTGCAACCCATGCTTGTATACATTTCATTTGTTTACTTTGTATAAGTATGCACAAGTGTACTTTTGCCTATGTTTTATTTTCTTGTATTCGGCTGAGATGATGTCTCTACTTTTGTTTACACTTACTATTTGTTATGTATGTGCAGTTCTTTCTTTGCTTTGTACCTTTTTGTTTCAGATTTTGGTTTCTTTCTTTTGATGTTTACTTTACATCTTGCTTTCTTGTTGCCTGCATACTTGTTTACATTTACTTTGTTTATTTTTTTTCTTTTTTCCAAGTTCTACAGGCTATACCCTTATCATTCTTGTCTGCGTATTATATTTGCAGCTACACTCCTTTTAGCTCGGCTGGAAAAGAAATTTTCTTTTTTTCTTTTTTTTTTTAGTTTACACTTATATTTGAATTGTTTGCTCGTACCATATTTTACTACTGTCTTATTCCTTTATACTGATTTGCATACTTTCCTACTTACCTGACAGCTTTTGCATTTTGTGTTGATAGATTTTTCTAAGTATATGTTTTCTTTTCACTTGCTTGTGCTAATACTTGTTTATTTGTACAAGACATTGATTTTTTTTCCACTTTCCTTTGTTTCTCAACTGAAATGATTTTGTGGTGGCTGCAACTTGTTTCTTATATTTTCTTCTTGAATTATACCTTGTAATAAGAATGCATATTTATATTTTATATGTTGTTATAATTTTATTAACATTTTGTTTGTGTTTTATTTTACTTTGTATACTTACTTTTATATTTCTATAGTTTACATAACCAAAATTTAAAGGTATTTATTTTATACATATATTTTTATTTCATAGCTTAATACTTATTTTTTTAACTTATATACTTATCATCTTAACTATTTCATTCATTCAATATTTATATATTAGATTCTAAAAGAAATCATTTTTAAAACTTAATAAAATAACACATATATCCAGCAAATTCTCGCGTTCGAACTCCCTGTGTCTACTTCTTCTTCTCCCCTGTTTTTTTTTCTTTTTTCTTTTTTTTAAAAGCTTAAGTTTTATTTAAACTGTTAAAACTTATAACCCACGCGCGTACTCAACACACGACTCAGCAAAACCCCGAAGCAAAGGATGATAATACTCGAGTTTTCCTCGAGTCGACTCAAACACGCTTATCTCCGCCGCCGTGCATGTGCACGGCGGTCCACCACCGCGCTAACATTTCGCGACTCCACCTACAAGTCGTAAATCTCCACTTACTCGATAACAAAACCCAGTTCAATCCCATACGCACGAAATCAAAATTCGACCTAAAAGTCGAACTGTTTCCATGAACACGGTGGACAAAACCACCACGTACTCACTGTCACGACCGCCATAGACAACGAGGCTCCGGTCAAATCTTGCCGACACCCTACTCTAGCACCTCCCAAAATCCCATGACACTCGGTCGAGTTGAGGCGTCGCGCGAGTCGAACGAACTGCACCCAAAAATTACTGACCCTTAAAACCATACTATTGATTCCCCTCAACAATTCTTGCATTCGAAAATTATTTCAACAATTTTCTGGTAATCTTACAATATTACTCTAGCTTCAAATCGAATTTCAACAAAAATTATTGAATGAATCATTTAAAATTCATAGAAAAGCAAAAATGGGTTATTGTCAAACTGCTCCTAGACTTGTTCACTAAAATTTATAATTTGGGTCTTAAAAATCATAACATAGTATGTTATTTCAAGATATAGATTTGAATTTACAATTTATACTATTCGAATGTTTGATCATTATTTATTTTTTTTACTGTAAGTTTAAGTTCCAGTGCTTAAATTATACAGTTTCCTTACAATCACTTCAAACTTTAAACTGAAGCTTTAACAAATATTACTTAGTTAAATTACTAATTAATCAAGATGACTTTACATAAAGGTATGAATTATCCTTTACTTCCTTTGATTCAACAGAAACTTAAAACCTGTAAGAATATCAAGATGCAGAACAAATAAAACTATGCCAAACATTCCAGAAATTTAAATCATAACAATACTATATGAAGTACAAATTAAAAGTTAGATTGAAAAACATGTTTACTCACAAATATTAATAGATGTAAGAGCAACAAATTCATACCTTAAAAATAATTGAAAATATAAGTTACTCACCTTCAAGGAAGAAGAACAGAGCCAGCTTAATGAAACTGATCGAACTTGCAAGGTGAAGTGAAGTCCCCCCTCTATAATCTTTGGTTTCAGTTTGTTTGCGTTGCTTCTGAAGTTAAACTTCCAGGTTTTGAATCTATTTATTCTACTTTAAATTGTTTTAAAGCTTCCAGGTTTTGATTCTTGTTTAGTTGTAACTGGAGCTTTTTTTTTTCTTTTGGAATTTATTCAAGTACAAGATGATACTTCAATTTCTACTTGATTCTTTTTTTTTCAAAGGAACGAACTGAGATGAAGATTGCTATATGTAAAGTAAGTTTACAGGGACATCACTTGGTACAGGGATATTTTCTTTGCTGGTACAAGTGATAGTATTTTTTTTTGTTATAGGCTAGAGGTGTAAACATTAAATGCATGTGTACTTATTCCATGCTTGCCCACATCTTTTTATTTTTTTACTCGGCTGAAATATATTCTTGTGTGCTAGAGGATATAGCATTAATTTCTTTGGTACCTTGTGTTTTTGTTTGCAACCCATGCTTGTATACATTTCTTTTGTTTACTTTGTATAAGTATGCACAAGTGTACCTTTGCCTTTGTTTTATTTTCTTGTATTCGGCTGAGATGATGTCTCTACTTTTGTTTACACTTACTATTTGTTATGTATGTGCAGTTCTTTCTTTGCTTTGTACCTTTTTGTTTCAGATTTTGGTTTCTTTCTTTTGATGTTTGCTTTACATCTTGCTTTCTTGTTGCCTGCATACTTGTTTACATTTACTTTGTTTTTTTTCTTTTTTCTTTTTTCCAAGTTCTACAGGCTATACCCTTATCATTCTTGTCTGCATATTATATTTGCAGCTACACTCCTTTTAGCTCGGCTGGAAAAGAAATTTTTTTTTTTTTTTTTTTTTAGTTTACACTTATATTTGAATTGTTTGCTCGTACCATATTTTATTACTGTCTTATTCCTTTATATTGATTTGCATACTTTCCTACTTACCTGACAGCTTTTGCATTTTATGTTGATAGATTTTTCTAAGTATATGTTTTCTTTTCACTTGCTTGTGCTAATACTTGTTTATTTGTACAAAGACATTGATTTTTTTTCCACTTTCCTTTGTTTCTCAGCTGAAATGATTTTGTGGTGGCTGCAACTTGTTTCTTTTATTTTCTTCTTGAATTATACCTTGTAATAAGAATGCATATTTATATTTTATATGTTGTTATAATTTTATTAACATTTTGTTTGTGTTTTATTTTACTTTGTATACTTACTTTTATATTTCCATAGTTTACATAACCAAAATTTAATGGTATTTATTTTATACATATATTTTTATTTCGTAGCTCAATACTTATTTTTTTAACTTATATACTTATCATCTTAACTATTTCATTCATTCAATATTTATATATTAGATTCCAAAAGAAATCATTTTTAAAACTTAATAAAATAACACATATCTTTTTTTTATTATTTTGTAAATCTTGTGATTCATATTTTATATAACTATAAAATTATTTGAGATATTCATGTTTTTATTTAAATCTAAAGAAACTCAAATTAATTTAACTTTTACTTTTACAATTTTAAATCAAAAATGAATTTAATTATCAATTTACAATAAATTAAAATTCAGGATCGTTACAAGGTATATATATGGACCCGACACCCGTGAGTTGGCATAAGGTGGCTAAAACTGGAGCGATTCTCGGGCCAATGAGGTAGCTCCTCTGATCGAACACACTTCTTCGTATGCCATTCTGTTACTTTGTGATTTATATGCTGCGCACCTTTGATTTTTGGGAGCGTGGATCGAGGTGGGCGGTAGCTGCGGCTATGCGTTACCACCAGTCTAGATAGCAATTGGTATATCTACCCTGGCATTGCCTGGTTGTGCCATGTCTCCTACCCTAACGAGCCTTGTATGTTTGGTTTTCTCTTGTAGCCCATGGAGTATCCGTTGATGTCTTCCCGATCAGGAGGGACTATGATACTGGATGGACTACTGGGACTATTACGTGTTAAGGTGGAAAATGTGAAGCCTTAACGCTATTTAAAAGTAAGTTTATTTTACTATAGACATTATTATGATAGCGAAATATTACTACATAGTAAATAGTTTAACAGATTCTTAGAGGATGGGAAGTCCCAAGCATCCTTTAACTTACTTGTGTCTTATATTGTAGTTCACTTGAGTTGGTTTACATTGTATAAGTATGTATGTCCTGACTCGAGTGTTTTGTGTTTGCCTTACGCTCGAGTCAGACTGAGCGATACAGCATTCGAGACTCACCTTTAGAGTTGGAGGTTTGCTTAAAGAACCCGCTATCTATTTCATTTCAGATATCCAGTAGATTCCGATAATGTATTCTAATTGTACTTGATTATCATATTGAGACTTCTGTTGTATCTTGTTACTTCAGTTGTAGCTTGTTTAAATATGATGTATATATGTATAGTAGCTTCATGAACTATTATCTCTTTACTTCCGCTGCATTATATTACACTGTGTCTGTGATCTGTGATTTGTTTATTTACTGTATATTATGAGTTTTGCTAAGTTAAATTAACAATTCGGTATTTTGAGCTATTCAAGTCTAGCACGTGTGGTTTTATTGTCAATTTGAATGGATGAAAATATCAGGTCGTTACATTTTGCATCTTCGGTTTCAAATATTTGCTTCACTTAAGCCCTTACGATGTACATATATCATCCGTACGCAATGTCAAATCTGATCGCTCACTTGACCACACAATTTCACTTCCGACTAGTATCGTTCACAAGACTCTCTAGTGCGGACCTAGATCTGGTTCCTTAATCAAAAACCGTCATTCTCCTTTCATAGCCACATACTATTACAGAGAATTCCAAAATCAAATCAAAAATCCATATCCGGGGTTGGCCGTCGAGAATTGAGTGAAAATTCTAACTCTGATCGATACAAATTATCTCAAAATTCTATGCTCGAATCTGGATCAAATCGTTGTGCGAACAAAATAATATACGTACAACATACGTATTACCTTTCGATAGATTTCTATCCAATTCATCTATATTAAATTTCTTTTACTTACCTTCATTTCATTCACAATAAATTATTCACAGTCCATTATTTACATATCCTTTATTTACCTAGTTTATCCATTTCTTTACATAGCATATTCATTAATAATATCATTTCATAAACATCATTCCATAGAATTTGCTTACTTAAATTCATTTTAAACATTCTATACAATTTAATTAAATTCAATTTCATTTTCCAATTGATTCTTAGTTACACCCAATCCTTTTCATTCACATTCATTTTCATACCCTCCTTTAATAACATATTTATTTATGAAACATTTTATTAATCACCACTTTAGTTTATGATCATTCTATAAAAGTCAAATATAAGAAGTTGGACTTTTTCTAAGTTTATAATTATTTCAAAAGTTATAAATTAAATTTCAAAATTTCTTTGTAAATTTATATTTAATTCTATAACCCAATTACAAAGATATTATTTGATTCATTTTTCTACTTTCTTAAGCTCACTTACTTATTCCATTTAGTCATTACACATTTCATAATGTACTTAAGTGTATAACACATACTATTACAACGAAATTTCCATTTACATACATTCTAATTACTTTTAAATTTGTTTACTTGTATTGTCACGACCCGAAATCCAATGTTCGAAAATTGACATCAAATACCTCACTTGTATTCGACTGCCGAAAATTCAAACATCGAACTCCAGTCGGATGGGGCTTATAACAACATTAGATGAGTATGAAACAGCGGAAAAAAAGTGAATATCATGCATTACATCACAGATACAACATCATCATGATATCCATTACAACATCAGAGTATTCTTATACATATATCACAACTTCAAATAGAACATCACAATAGAACAACAAGTGATCATATGCCAAAAATTCTTCAAAGGAATGAAGCGATAGTGAACATCCAAAACTAAGAACCCTGAGATCCAAAAGCTTTCAAAACATCTCCAAGGCAAAAGCCTTCAAAAACCGATACCCTCCAAACCAAAAAGACTTCAAAATCCAGCTAACACCAAAACATAGAAAACCTGCTACTGGGCTGCCCGTGTGGAAATTATGGGCACCCAGAGTTTAGAAAGAAACAATAAACTCCGGGTACGTCATGAGACTGGTATGAGTAAACAAAAAAAGTTGTTTTTAAATAAAAACAAATTTTTAAAAGAAAATCCAGTATGCTTTTTTTTGAAAATGAAACTACCATAAGACCTCCCGCCACACACATAATGCAATCGCAGAGTTGGAGGAGATTTCTTCTTGTGATAGTCAATTTTACTTGATACGGGAAAAATTCTTTGATATTATTACTAGTGCATAGTGTAGAAAATAATTTCAAAAATATAATATTAATCTTAGCCAGCATAGGTACCATTATACTATGCCTACTATAGCTGCCACCAGAGGTGGCAGGTTATACAAATTGCAATCGTAAAGGGCTCGTATTGTTTCTTTGGATTTCCAACAAGTTGTCAGGCTAAGGAACTTCCTATGCTACATGTCTATGCCTCTGGAGGGACGTCCCGAGAAGTTAACCAGTTCTCCGCCAACACAAGGCCGGGTTACCTCTGTAACTAGGTAACTACTACACGACTATGCCATTCCCGGGGCGTTTGTGACCTTTATCTGATTGCCCTCTATCACAAAGCAACAACCACACAGTAAGTGAGATTGCAGAAACCACATAGGTAAAGTATATGTGCTTCATACCATGATACCACCTTTTTGCAGAAGGAAATGACACGCCCTAAAGGGTGTGACCCTCATAACCTTGCCGCATCTTTCATGTTTCGACCATTTTCGGGGTGCGGGGTCCGATGAGGTCTTGTCGACAAAGCTACGCTTTACATGGAATCCATGCTTTGATCACAAATAATCAACAAATGATCATCAACACACAGTAGCACTTAGCATGCCACACTACCAAATTGGGAGTATATCGCTGATAACCTTCAACTACATATCCCTTGAGCTCGTACGTCTTAGAGAATGGTGTTAAGCCAAGAGAATAAATTTTCCGCCACTAACAAATATGTATTTGAAAGAAATCTGCTTTATATCTCAAGATGTAGTGTCAGACATACAACCATACAAGTCTGTTCCGGGTTCGAACAGAACCGAAGGCACTTCGTCCAATAAAGGAAGAAGCCCTTGCAAATCCGGGTATCCACAATTCCGATCGGACTCCCCATCACATGTGGAGATCTCTATACCTTAGCAACTCAGTGCAGAGACATTCGATAGGTTGTCCTATCGTTTTCGAAGAAACTCAGTCTTCACCACCATCTTAAAATGCTATTCATTTCGTTGTATCACTATTCGGAATGGGTTATATGACACAAAGGTCCTCTCTCGGCTAATCCGAATAGTGAGCGCTCAATTTTAAAACATGTGAATGTATCAATCACAAAGATTCACATTTAAGGTTCGATGTGGGTTTTGGATAACTAATTGAAATCTGAATCCCTGCCGCATCAAAGTTTAAATGCCATTTTATGGGCAAAAGGGTTTTCATAGAAACAAATCATGAATCACAGTTCAGCATAAAACAATTCACATCACACAGTATCACAATCACAACAGAAATATCAATCCAGTACATAATATTTGGTAATAGTCAATCATCTTCAATTAAGGTGAATGGGATTTAAATGAATTAACCACATAATTATTTTTATCAATTATTTTAAATCAATGATTAATTATTCTTAACTATGAAATGATTAAATCTTAATTAACTTTATTGATTAATTTTTCTTTAATTAATTATCTCAATTTATTAATTCTTAATTGTTAATTAATTAAATCTTAATTACTTTTATTAACTAATTATTCTTTAATTAATTATCAATTACAAAGTAATTACAAATCATTAATTGCTTAATCATTATTTAATCATTATAAATAAATTTGTTTTTAAGTTAACATTTTGAATATTTGATTTACTTCTCAATTTTTATTAAGTTAAATGTAAAACAATTTTATTTAAAAACATAAATTTTGAAATATCTTTGAACATCATTAATTTCAAACAATCATTCCAACACCATTTACTTCACATTCCATTAACAAACTATCATTATTTTATAAAGAATGGATTCAGAAAATCGTTTAAACTTATGTTTTCAAAAAAAAAATCAAAACTAGAATTTTCTGTTTTCAACGTCCTTCCCGAGGCCGTCTCGAGTCATCCCCGAGCGAAATTGCTCCATGCTTCGAGTTTCCTACAAATCGACCCGTATAAATTTTTACCAACTAAAATTTTGTTTAAGTTTAAATGACCCGGTGCAACGCCAAAGCTACTCGACCATAGCTTCGAGTCATCTCCCGCAAAACCACATGTTGTACTTCCATTCAAGAATCAGAATCATCCCCCCCCCCAAAAAACAAACTGCTGATACAACAAAACCGTGTGCACGTTCCACATTGTCAAGGTCATCACTGGTCGAAGCTTCGACCATCATCAAGTCGATGACTAAGTTTTTGACCCATCGAGCCACCCCAAAGCGCGAACCATCGCCACGATCGAAATCGGGCTCCACGACCCGTACTTCATCAAAAGCCATCACCAGAAAATGGCCCCGTCCCTCCACCTCTTGCCATCAGAGGCCACAAAAACTTAAATGAGCTTCGCCAATGTTAGACGCCGCGATTGGCACCGGTGTCAGGAAGTCGGATCACCCAACGACGACGCAGCACCCTCTTTTTCAATTGCGAGCAGATATGGGTTTTGAACCCTAATTCGATCTCGAACCAAAAATATAAAGATTATAAATTCAGCTTGTATTTTTCTAAGGATTTCAAACCCTCAAGCTAGATGTGATGACGAACTCGAGGCCCACAAATACGTAGTTCACCACAATTTTACAAAATCAAACTTTATGATCAAGTTAAAATTTCTCACTAAAACTGTATTAAAAATTGAGATTTAACTTTCAAAAATCGCTATTTTCAATGTCGATTCAGATATTATTAATGAAATTTAAATTTATGATATTCGAATTCCTGCCTAATTTGGATGGTGGCTGTGTTTTCACAGTTTCCAGAAAAAACAACTATATTGCCTTGCTCTGATTTGTTATTAAAACATACTAGATGATTAAAACAAACACTTTGTTTTGTTTACAATCCAATTTCAGGAGGAAACAGAGAGAGTGGGGTTCCAGTTTGACATGAGTTTACTCTATAAACCAGAGGCTAAGAAGAACAGGAGTGGAAATCCTGAATATATTCATACCCAAGCAAATACACACATACACAACCATTTTTTCACATGCTAAGGTTTTCAACATCATTCAGGCATGCATACGACAACAATAAATTGGATCAAACAGAAGTTCACTCACCTGTTGCCTGAGAACAGATGCTTCTGCAGTTTTTTTTAAAATTTGAGATAAATGCCAGGATAATTCTTTCTACTATGATCTTGAAATTGAATCTGCAACTTATAAGTAAAAATCTTTGGTTATTCTTTGTCGTATTTGTTTGCTTAATTCATCAATGACAAACAATATTCAAGCTTACTTACAGTTTGAATTTCTTATACAACAGAGAAAGATTTTGTCTACTACTTAAAATCCAGAACTAACTTAATCTTTGAAACCTGATTTTTTTTCCTGCAACTGATTAATTCAATTGGTTAATTCTTGCTTTATTACTGTTTAACAAATTCAAATTAAAAATTTTAAAAGAAAAGTTCGCTTGCCTTAAATTATTTCAGAGAATCCAGCTCTGTTTCTAGCCAAAACTGGAGCTTTGATTTTATTTATCTGCAGTTTAAAACCTTTGTTAAAACTTGATTTTAAAATTACAAATTCACTAAACTATAAAGTTTAAAGTTTACCTAAGAGATGGAATGTAAAACTACTGCTTTGAGTTGGAGATGATTCTCAGATTTTAGTTTTTTGAATTCAAGAGGAAGTTAGCAATTTTTTTTTTACTATTTCCTATGGTGTTGAGATTTGTGATGCTCAAAACCTTTTTACTGTTCTTTCAGAAATTTGAGATGCTAAATAATTAAAACAGGGAAGCTGAAAAGTTTTTAATATTTTAATTTTTTTTTTCAGTCAACTATATTGAATGCCACTTGTTAAAACCAATCATGAGATCTCTACACTTGTAAATTTTTACACCATCTCCCTTATGCATGTTTAACACTTGTACTTTTACAAAGACAAAAGAAATTTTAAATAAATTTTTTTATATCAAATTCACTTTATTAATAATTATACCCCTTATTCATTTGTATATATACAGTGTTAAAAGAAAAAATGTTTTAACCAATCTTTTACATTATATAAATTACACATTTATGATTTTAAATGCCAATTATTTCTTTAAAACATTTATTTTAAATTTAGATTCAAATTCCAATTAAACTTGAATTAAAAATCCATTTACGTCTGTTTATATACTCATACATATATTTGTACAATTTAAATTCAATTTCAACATATACATTCAAGTCTACTCATATATGCCTTATATAAATATAATTTAAATTCAAATGATTTTTAAAACATTTATTATTTCAAATTTTTAAACTCAAAAGAAATTGGAATTTTATTCATATATAATTTATCACCCTTTTTATTTGTTTTGAAACTTTTCAATTTATTTTTAAATTAATTTCCAAAAGTTTTAAATATATTACCAATTTAATTTGATAAATTTTGGGATGTTACATGTATAACATTCCATTGCATATCCAAATCATTATTTTAACTTTTTAACATTTGGTAAGTCTTATTATGTGCTTTAGAATGCAAGTTTGTACTACAGAATTTAATTTGATTCGTTTTACTTAATTAGAATGTTCACTATTTTAACTTATTTGAAAAAATTTAGCTTAGATTTCTTAGTACTCTTATTTTATAAGTTCCGGTTATACAAATATTTCATTTCATTCAAATAATCTGAAGATTATTAATTAACTTAAAATTTAAACCACCGGGTACATTTCAAATCGTTTGATATAAGTATATATACATATCTCTTTTATATATCAAATCATACTTTTGGAGTTTACACAAAAATCTATGTCAAAACAATTTCATAGTTAAAGCTTCTCAGAAGTCTCCCCTACATTGAGACTCGAAAATGAACGCCAACGATGTGGCGCTGTCATCAAGAAATTATTTTCCAGCGATAGAAGAGAGTTCTCTGCTTTTATTTCTTTTTAAAAACATTTTTTAAAACATTTTTATTTAAAATTACCTCTAAAATAATGCTATAATTTTTATTTTCTCCAAAACACTTTGAAAAACATTACCAAAATCTCTTAAGATTTAAAAATTCCCAAATACTTAGTCCAAATCCATTTGAAACATTTCCTAAAATTTCCGAAATTAAAATTCTAGTTTGAATCCAATTTTAATTAAAACTCGTATGTATAATCATACTTATGCAATTCTATTTGGTTATGTATCCCATTCCAAAATTTAAAAATCTTATTTTGATTGTAATATTAATAATCAAACATTTCAATATCTTATAATAATTTCTA
Organism: Allium cepa; assembly: GCA_030765085.1. Classification (NCBI taxonomy): domain Eukaryota; kingdom Viridiplantae; phylum Streptophyta; class Magnoliopsida; order Asparagales; family Amaryllidaceae; genus Allium; species Allium cepa. The sequence continues at coordinate 903,622,845 of CM060938.1, read as the reverse complement.
GAAAATATTTCTTTTATATCAAAATATAGTTTGGGAAAAATTATTTCATTCACCCTCTTTAAAATAATACTATGTCGGTTTACCTTGTTTAAGAGTTTAGAAATCCATATCGATATGGTTGTACTTCCGACCAGAATTCACAAAACACTCACCCGATAAGTCAACACAACATAAAACATTTCATATTCACTAACAAATACGCACTCATATCTATTAATACATTCAAACTCATTCTAGGGTACTACCGACCCTATTTCTAAGGAGTCAAACCCCACAAAGATAAGGTTATCGCTAAACCAAAGCTCTGATACCAACTGTAAAGGCGCGGCTCTTCGTTCACTTTGAGTAGACAATAAATCACACATGCCCTACTCATATTTAATGAAAATATGAATCTTTAGGGGTTAAATAAGAAAAATAAGAAAATAAGAAAGAAAACAAACACAGAATCTCATAGCGGAATGACAAAATATAATAATCAAATAAACAGTTCATGAAGCTGTTTATACAACACATTTGATTATAATCTATACAACATTTATCAGAATTTATATACATCGGGGATAAATAAATAATGCAGCAGATAACATGATGCAGGAATACTAATGGAAATAATATACCAAATCTTCGTCTTCGTCCTCCAGAAATTTTCAATAAGCTAAAAAACTCAGGACTGACCCGAGCGTATTGAAATGACAAAACACTCGAGTCAGGACTAAAATATCCTTATGTAAGTCAAATCGATATCGCTTATAACATGAGTGCAACGGCGTCGGAGTTGTTTACGGGTTTTCATATCTCCTATCTAGTGTATAACATGCGTGCAATAACTCAAGTGATGTTATAGAATTTTTCACCTCTTATGAATCCGTCAAAATATTTACATGTAGTATAATGCTATATATATAATGTCTAATCAGTAAAAATAAATATTAAAATAGGGTTAAGGCTTTACATTGTTCCGCCTTAACGCGTTTTTAAGCATTGGCATACAGTTTGCATTTAACACCACCAGTAGGACGTCGGTAGTCAGGGATGCGTCGTGATATGACAACACTAAACCAAAATCGTATGGGTCTCGTTTAGGGATAAAAGTATGACAAGTCACATGAGCAAATGCCCAAGATAGGATATGTTATGCCGCTTTTTGGCAAGGCCGTGACACCAAAAAATTAACTGGAAACCAAAGACGGTCCTCCTCGATTGTCATTTATACACAGGTTCACTATGGATATCGATGAATTTTTTCCGAGTCCATATTGAGCTACAATTGATACGTCATGGCAAGGAAAGCCGTAAAAGCCAAATTTCCAAATTTCAAGTCAATCGAAGTTCGTATACTCGAGATATGATCGATGCAACTTAAGTAAACAAGCCATTCGAATCCATCAAAGAGCCATGATCGAGTCAATCTATTTGAATCCTTCATGCATGACCGCGCTGTTCTAATCCATCATGTTCATATCGATCAAAGTGACTTCGCCTCATATCCATTGTGTTCGTATCGATCCAGCAAAGCCTTATTTGTATCCATCGAATTATCGGCAGTTCATATCGATCAGGTGACCTTAGTTCGTATCCATCAAATGGTCTGGTGTCTGTCGGGTCCACTGACCAACATCCATGAAAAAGCAGCACTTGGTATCCATTGATTGTAACGTCAGTGTTCATTTCGTACCGACCAATCACGCACACTTCGTATCGATTGACCTTTCAACGATACGAAACCAACACCTCTCATCGATATGGAGTGGACATGCAATGGATCTATACGAATTGAAATGCAGTCGATCAACGCGAACAACGCAAAGATGATCGATACAAACAAAGCCAAAATGATCGATATGGACAAGATACACTCACACAAAGACTTAGTCACTCGGCGCGAAAAGTGGATCGATCCGAGGAGTTAGCGCCACGTCAACTTGCAGGCGTGTGCTCAACATCGATTCACTTTGATTGATACATATATATCGATTCAAACCAAACAGCCTACTGAAAACTTGAATTTTCATCGATCATATCTCGCAATCCACGGGTCCAAATGCTATGAAGTTTTCACAGGAGCTTACGTATGGCCTAAAGAATGTTCATGCCAAATTTCGACTCGATAGGATCAAATCTTGATCGATATGAAATTCGTCGTATCAATCACAGATCGAGCCAAAATCAGCTGGGATCAATCCCATATGGCCACATGTCCCGAGATCTGGGCAAGGCATTTACAGCCTATGCCTATATATAGCACCTTAGAGCCTACAGAGAGGGGATCTTTGGCTATCCGATGTCTAGACTCTACCGAAAACATCTTTTCACTACAGAGCTGTTGTTGTACTCGAATTTCATCACTGTAATCCACTGTAATCAGTTGTAACCAGTGAGGAAAGTCGATAAAAGACTAACTTTTAAAGTGGACGTAGGCCGGAGATAGTCGAACCACTATAAATCTTGTGTTTCTTTCTACTTCTATCTGTTTTAAGTTTATTATTCTTCATTTTTCATTCTCTACATTACCTAGATCTATGATTTGTGTTTATACACTGGTGCTTTCACGATATTTGGGGTTTGTGGCCAATTTTGGCACAAATACTTTGGTGCTTTCACTGAGAAAAAGTAGCACCCTCTATACCAGATTTGGAGTTCAGATTTGAAAGGCTAAAGGATTCAGATTTGAAAAACTAGGACAAGGCAATTAATTAAAAGACAAAGGGCGGAAAGGAGCCAACAGGCGGAGAGTCAAGAGGCGTCTTCTGGGGATGGAGTAGGTCCAGCTTCGATCAACATCACCAAGGATGAGATAGAAGCTATGATGGATTCAATGCACGAAAGATTGCTGTAGAGCCAACAAGAAACGACGTAGAGCTCCTTTGAGCAGATGAGAGCAGCCGGAGCACAAAACCTAGGACCAGATACAGGTGCTGCCAACAAAGGACAAGGAGCTGGAGCTACAGAGAATGCCGGAGGTCAGACCCAAGACCAGAATGCAGAGCATGAGGGCAATTGATAAGGACTTGGGGGCAGAGCCTCGGGATCTGACACTGGAAGACCCATAGTTGGAGTTCAGCAGGCTAGAGCCAACGCCAACATGAATGAACCACATAAAGAATATTACCCAGAATACCCTCCGGGACATGGGGGCAGGATGGAAACATGCTAAGGAACCCCTGGATGGAAACGAACGAATTGCTGGATTAGTGCGATGGATTATAAGGGAAGGATTGCCAAGCGGAGGCTTAGAAGAAGTTAGTCGTTGTCCGTTCACTCCGAATATTGGAAATGCCATGAACCCTCCCAAATTCAAGCTACCTACGTTGGAGGCTTACGATGGAAAGTCAGACCCGACCATGTATATTACCAGATACATCAGGCATATGGAAGTGCTAGGGGCATCCGAGGAAGTGACGGCATGGTGTTTCCTTCTATATTTAATAGATTTGGTTGCGCTTTAGTTCAGGCAGCAAGAGAATGGATCAATTATAACATAGAGCAAGCTAGTGGAATGCTTCATGAGACAGTATAGGGTCCACATGACACGACCCAAGAGTGTGATGAGCTTACCTTTGATGAAGCAAAGGACCGAAGAATCCATAAGAGATTTTCTACTACGATTCAATGCAACGGTGGCTTCAGTAGATCGCCCGGATCCATCAATGATTTTGATGGCGGCGGCGGCAGGAGTTGCAGAAGGCAGTGAATTTAAGGATTCTTTGGCAAGAGATCCACCACAAGATCTTGGAGAATTCTATCATGAAGCTGAAAGATTCATTCAACTAGAAGATTCACGTGTCGATAGGCGGTAAATAAATGCCATGCAAGGCGAAGGAAACTCCAAGGAACAATATGGGATAGACATAGGAAAGTAGAAGCAGGATGACAGATACGATGGTCCTGACAAACGAAAAAAATCCCGAGAATTCAGATTCAAACAATACGCTGACTTGACAGCGAACCTGGAATCGATTTACATGGATACTCGAGGGCAGCTCCCCTATCGAAAACCACCCAGGTTAGGTCCCATCGAACAAGAACGTAGAAGTGGCAAGTATTGCCTATTCCATGAGCTGGAAGGGCATACTACTGATGAATGCTGCCATTTGAAGAATGAGGTGGAAGATCATGTTAGAGGTGGTAGATTGCCACAATATGTGAGAAATCGGGCAGCGGCCGTAGGACCTGAGCAACTACTACTTGCACCCAACAGAACTAATCCTGGATCAGGATCATGACTCATCATTAATTGATCATGATGGCAAGGGCCAAGTTCAGGACTTGAACTTTGGTCAATTACATGAAATTCTTTGATTTGATTTCAAAATAAAACGGCTATTCCACTTACACATGTAAGAGAACCGAAGAGATCCCTAGGCATGCTCTGAGATGGTAATAGACCGCGCTGCCCGAAGAGGCAGTATCAAAATTTTTCCTTTGTTTGTGATTGAACATTTGGAATTTGAATTTAATAAATGAACTTGAATTTCTCAAAATAATCCTTTGACCGAAGAGTTAAAGGATGAATATTAAAAGTCAATTTGACATTGATCACTTTATGACCTTACCCGAGGAGATGGGGTCCGGAGTGCAAGAAGTGAGCTGCTTCGCCAAGAGTGACATGATCAATTCAATTAATGTCGTTCCCCATTCACGGGAGAGTGGTTGGATCGGGGTTTGCTAAGCGCCAAGAGTGGCTGTAATAGGCCTAAGATTTGGGCTACGACATCGCTTAATGTTCAGGAACACTGAACCGGAGTGCAGGGGGAGTTGCCACTTCGCTGGATAGTGATAGGATCGGCTCACTCGACGATGTTTTCCCTTCACCGAAGAGTGATAGGATGGAATCCAACAAGAGACCGGAGAGGCTATGATCGGCCTAGGATGACCAGGACATCGCTATATGCCCTTGCTCGGGCCAGAGTGCAAGGGATAGAAAGCAGCACCGGAGCACGATAGGATCTTTCTATTCGATCGTTAAGTTTGGAATGGGCTTAGCAAGGGTTCGAAGTGGCCATCAATGGTCTGGAGAGGCCATAGGATTTGATTACTGATTTCCACACGTTGAAATTGATACTAATTCGGCTTCGAACAACCATGAACTCGATAGACAATACTATAACTATGAATAAAACATGGACTCACGATATTGGATTTGAAGCTATTCAAAACATAACTTCTTATCACAAGGCATGTTTTGAGGGGCAAGTGTTATCCCGCCTTTTGGCTAGGCCGTGACACCAAAAAATTAACTGGAAACCAAAGACGGTCCTCCACGATTATCAGTTATAAACAGATTCACTATGGATATCGATGAATTTTATCCGAGTTCGGATTGAGCAACAATTGACAAGACATGGCAAGCAAAGCCGTAAAAGCCAACGTTCCAAATTTCAAGTCAATCGGAGTTTGTATGCTCAAGACATGATCGATGCAACTCAAGCAAACAAGTCATTCGTATCCATCAAAAAGCCATGATCGAGTCGATCTGTTCGAATCCATCCTTGACCGCGCTATTCGAATCCATCGTGTTCGTATCGACCATAGTGACTTCGCCCCATATCCATCGTACTCATACCGATCCCGCGAAGCCTTATTCATATCCATCGAATTATCGGCAGTTCGTATCTATCAGGTGACCTTGGTTCATATTCATCAAATGGTCTCATATCCATCGGGTTCACTAATCAACATTCATGAAAAAGAAGCACTTCGTATTCATTGATTGTGACGTCAATGTTCATTTTGTATCGACCAATCACGAACACTTCGTATCGATCGACCTTTCACCGATACGAAACCAATACCTCTCATCGATACAGAGTGGACATGTAAGGGATCGATACGAATTGAAATGCAGTCGATCGATGCGAACAATGCAATGATGATCGATACGAACAAAGCCCAAATGATCGATACAGACAACATGCACTCAAACAAAAGACTTAGTCCCTCCGCGCGAAAAGTGGATCGATCCGAGGAGTTAGCACCATGTCAACTTGTAGGCGCGTGCTCTACATCGATTCACTTCGTTCAATACGAATACATCAATTCGAACCAAATAGCCTACCAAAAATCGAATTTTCATCGATCATATCTCGCAATCCACAGGTGCAAATGCTATGAAATTTTTACAAGAGCTTTTGTATGGCCTAAAGAATGTTCACGCCAAGCTCGATAGGATCAATTCTTGATCTATACAAAATTCGTTCGTATCGATTACGGATCGAGCTGAAATCACTTAGGATCGATGGCGTGGGCCAACTCATATGCCAAAAGAGGTCTCCCGAGATCTAGACGAGGTATTTGCCATCTACGCCTATAAATAACACCTTAGAGCCTACAGAAAGGGGATCTTTGGCTATCCGACGTCCAGACTCTGCCAAAAACATCTTTGCACAACAAAGCTGCTGTCGTACTCAAATTTCATCACTGTAATCCGCTGTAATCAGTTGTAACCAGCGAGGAATGTCAATAAAAGATTAACTTTTAAAGTGGACGTAGGTCGGAGATAGCCGAACCACTATAAATATTGCGACTTTGTCCACTTCTTTTTGTTTTAAGTTTATTATTCTTCATTTTCATTCTCTACATTACTTAGATCTATGATTTGTGTTTATACACTGATGCTTTCATGATATTAGGGATTTGTGGAAAATTTTGGCACAAACATGATATTACCAGTTTACCCTTCCCGGCTGGTGGTAACGCATCATAGCCATGACCGCCCACAACATCCAACATGCCCATAAAATCGGAGAGTGCGCATCAATCACTCACAATGTATATGATGGTAATACGAAGATGTGCGTTCGCTCGGTATAATTAATTCACCTGGCCGGTACGGCTCCTGTTTTAGTCATTTCAAATTGGCACAAGTGCCAGGCTAATCCATCATCATTCTCTTTTTTAAAATCTAGCAAATAAGACCAAATCCAACCACCTTGTTCTGGATCATCGCTCCACATACACAATAGTCAAAGTAGTTTCGGTATTGACAAAGAGCATGCACATATCCAACCCTAGTCTTTTTGAAAACCAAAATGTTATTTTATACACTGGTTGGTACTTTTACATTTCCAAAAAAGTTCATACTTGATATCAAAATATCATATTTGCTTCAAAATCAAATCCATTTCGAAATCATCATATTTACCTGAATATACTATTTTGGTTCAAAATCATCCTCGCCTCAATATTCCAATTTCGCTTCGAAAAAATTTTGAATTCCACTTTGGGTTATAACTTCATTCGACCCAATTTGTATTTAAATCAATGACTTAAAAATAAAATTCTACCCTTGACCAGTTTGAATTTTTAAAAAATAGTTTGAGTAGTTTTAAAATAGTTTACACAATTTAAATAGTTAAAATTAGTTTAATTGTTTGAAATAATTTAAATTTGTTTAAATGTTAAAGTGTTTAATACAAAATAGTTTAAGTATTAAAATGGTTTATATAGTGAAATAATTTGGAAAATCAAAATAATTTGAATATCAAAAGAATATAGATTTTTAAACAGTTTATACTTAAATAATTTACTTAAAAATAGTTTCAAAGTCAAAACAATCCAATTACAACTTCCCAATTCAAGTCAATTCCAATTTCCATTCAATTGATTCAATTTCTATTTCAAATCAAATCAATTTCAACTTCGGTTTCAAATTGATTCAATTCCACTTTCAAATACAATTAATTCAATTCCAATTTTAGTTTATATCAATTTTAAGCTTGATTTTCAAAACATCGATTCAAAACATTTTTATAAAATTATCCTTCAATATTCAATTTAAAATCGCAATCATCAATCATTTAAACATTTCTTTTACCAAATTTAAATTTCAACATTCCAAACTTCAAATTTCATAAATTCGATTTTCATTTCTTTAAATTCAAAATCATTAAATAATTTCAAAACCAATACTATTAAAATCATTTAATTTAACCAATCTGATGCCCATATATAATTTTCTATCCTATGGCCAAGTGATCAGTTATTTCAATTTAATTTCAGGAATGGATATAAATCATTTTAATCCTAATCATAGTGTCATAGGTATATATCATTTTAGCTTATTTCTTAATTTATTCTAAATAGTTAAATTTACCGTTTATATATTGTAAATAATATGCAGGGTAATAATAGGATATATCAGAATAAATAGACATCCAAATCATCTAAAATATCAACCAATAACATCAATCGCAATCAATTATCCAAACAGTCGATATAATTCACAAAAATTTAATAATTATTAATATCAGGTATTTTTACTGGCAATTAATTTCAAATTCAAATTTAACTTTCAATTTTAATTTTTAATAGTTAATTCAGTTGACAATTAAATTTATCAAACAACGACTAAAATTCCTATCACTTCATGATTTCAAATGTAACAATCATAAAAATATTCTAGTACTTATGAGCATTATAAAACACTCACTGTGAGTTTTCAATTTTAAATCAAATCGAACGACGTTCGATTTAACCTAAAATTTTAGTTAGCTCCAAACGTCTCCAATTCTATTCCACGACGTAGCGCTCATCACCTTGAACCCATCGCTGTTTGTTTCGTCCAATTCAGACATCGCATGACAAATATATATCATTTATAATATTTATAATTTATAATATATAAAAATTTACATTTTCCATTTTTTAATAACCTAAAACAGATCTGGTCGCACGTTCTTCCACTCGAGATCCAAGTCGTGCATCTCATCTTCTTCATGGCGCCAGGCAACTTCAAACTCGCACAACCCATCATATGCATCGTTCATCGAGTTGTCGTGCCATTCACACTCAATTTGATGACGATCCACTAACGTCAATAGAAAGCTCACTCCTTGGCACGTCTACGGCCAGAGATCGGCTTCCCCTCGATGTGCCATGGCCACGAAACCATCACCAAAAGCCAGAATGAACGCGACGTCCTCCTGGCCTCCACACCCCATCCTTTTAGATCTCCACCATTAATTGTAGAACTCGAAGAGCTCTACACTTTTCATTTAGAAGCTGAAGCTTAATATCATGTGGATTTCAAAATCATTTGAGAGGAAGATCGACCATTAATGGCCATCGATATAGAGTAAACGGCTGCTTCATAAATTAGGCTAGGGTTTACTGTGCTCTCTTATGTATAGGTGAATACGCAATACTTTATTATTACTTTCCACTTTTTCTGGATGAACTCCAAATGAAGCGTGCCACCTGGCATTTATGATGTTATACCCCTATTTCGAACGCAATGGAATATGTGTCAGGGCCTAATTCGATCGAAAGTGGAAGAAAGCTTTTTTAATCAAATTAAAATATTAAATTTTCAACATTACTTTCAATGCATTTCTATCCAGTACGATCAAACGAGAACTCCAAATGTTAAGAAATTTGAAATCCGATAATAACACACAATTACGGACCCAATGGAACCGGTTTCATCGAATTCCGAGAATGTACCCCGGATCGCAATTTTAACGTCTCGATTATAATATAAAATTTTCAATTTCTAATTGTTAATGTAAAAATTAGAACGCTAACACCCCGGTGTAAGTAGAGAAAATGAAGTGAAAGCACCACCCGTCGATACAGGAATCAGAAACAAGCAAACAGAAAAATAGTAAAGAGACAACAGTTTTATAGTGGTTCGGCTTCAAGTTAAGCCTACATCCACTTTAATCTTCTTTATTGCTGAATTGATTACAACTTTACAACAATCTTCAATTACAACACTTCAAAGACAAGTAGCTAGAACTCCGATGTAGAAGAACTCTTTGAATCCATGTCGAATGAGTTTGATTTCTTCTTGAATTTCGATGAAGCGTCTTTCGTGTTTGAAGTGTTGGATGAGTTGTGAAAACAGCAGAGTATCGGCGTTCCAATAGTGAGCCCAAAAGGTCCTTTTCTGGTTGGAGTATGTGGGGTATTTATAGGGAAATTCCGGAGCTAGATCGTAGGTCGTGAGAGACCTAGAGGTAGGTCGTAGGTCGTCAGCGACCTAGTGGGAACGGCTTACGGCTTAACTAGAGTGTACTTGATCACCTCGAACAAACTAACAAGTCATAGGTCGTGAACGACCTAGGGAGGAAGCGGCATAAGAAGCTTATTCGTTATGTTCAGGTCGTGAGCGACCTAAGGAGAATAGTTGGCGACTTACGGTTGGGAACGGCATAAGAAGTTGCTTCATTCTGTGATAACTCGCTAGGTCGCTGGATCTTTTACGTCGCTAGGTCGTTCAGCTACTAGGTCGCTAGGTCGCTTATCTCTAGTACCTTTAGCCCGTTAAGCCTAAGCCTTTCTATTATGATATGATGTTGCCCTGTGTTGATGGTTAGGTCGCTAGGTCGTTAATAACCTTAGGCCGCTTATTTCCTTGGGCCGCTGAGTTCGTAGAATACGGAAGTTAACATTTGCCCCTCGAAGTACACGCCTATGCCTTAGGTCGTGTGCTTCGATCTAATTTTGCTAGGTCGTGAGCGACCCAAGAGATCTCTCATGCCCATTCGACTTTCCCTCTTTACCTTATATAAAGCGCTAGCTCGTTCCTTCCTCTTTACTTGCTTCAGCCTTCAAAAACGCCATTGAAGAAACTTCAAACCTGAACTTTCCGATCACCGATCATCCTTGCGATTTCATCACGTAAGTGAATCCGTTCTCTGTTCAACTCACGATCACCATTAAATCATGGATTTGGATTCCCATCTTTAACCTCTGATCCAATTTTATATTCTCATGTTTCATTGCGAACCATGCTTCGATCGATTTCTGATGGACTTGAGGTGGTTCGATTCGATTTTGGGTGATCTTTGTTGATTTGAGGAGGAGATGATGGATTATAGTGCCTCGAGTTAACTAGTTTGTGAGTTTGGAGGATGTGAGAAAGTCCTTAACGGGTAAATGGTTAGTGGATTACATGTCGAACCGTTGCGCTCCTGGTGATTGTGAGGTGATGGACACGTGGCTGCACTCGAGTGGAGGACAGGCCGTAGGCCTATCGGTTTGATCGTGAATCATACGACCTATCTTGCTTACGACCTAATTTCTTGCGACCTATCATACTTGCGACCTAACTTGCGGGAATGACATGAAACTTAAAGTAGAGCGACCGACCTATCATACTTGCGACCTAACTTGTTGGAATGACATGAAACTTAAAGCAGAGTGACCTAGGAGATTGATGACTTAACTTCTTGCGGCATAGGTCGTAGGTCGCGTATGCATTTGAGCGACCTAGGACTTAGCCTGTTTTGCATTGCCTTGAATTCCTTTCAACTCGAATGAACATGACATTGCTGAATTGAATTCCCAACTTGAACTGCCGAGAAAACAAGCTTGAACTTGTTGTACTTCTTTACAGATCTCATTAAATTTAATGCTAATAACCTGTTAAATACAACATTTGCAGAAAAATGGGACGAATATACTGCCACTGATCGCCCACATCGAATGACAGATTAGTCGATAAAAGATAATCAACTTAAAGAAATTATATGAGATGCTGTGAATCAACAAACCCAAGCGAAGTATTAAAGCAAAGCAATGTTAATCAATTAAAACTGATTTGTTTGCATCAACACTGCACTTGTATTTGGACTTAAAACAACAAGCCCTGAAACTTTATAATTGAGAAATGCCTGTTAGTTTAATTTCAGTTATGTTTGCTTGTCGTTTGTGTTAGTTTTGCACAACATTCACACATTTCGAAAACGTGTACCTTCATATTTGAATATCCAGTTCCTTGTGTAGAATGTCTTCTCAACAAGAGGAAATGGTAGGACAAGCTGGAGAGGCCTTCCCGATAGCCAATCCACTGGATAATCCTCTAGAGAGGACTCCAACTACCCTGAGTCAACGGGCATTCAATCAGCTACGCATTCAGTTTGGTATTGTTGAAGCAGATGCTATACTTCCCGGGCCAAATGATACTGCTGACAGGCCTCCTCTCAGTTTTGTCACTGTTAATCGCCAGATGTGCCTGTGCGGCGCTATTCCTCCCTTCAATGAATTTCTTCAACAACTCCTTCTCCGACAAACCATCTCTCCCTTTCAATTGCATCCCAATGGCTACGCCATCCTGATGGGATTGTGCGTTCTATTCAGGAAGACACTTAACCGTCTTCCGAGCTTTGAAGAAATCTGCTACTTATGCTCATTCGCAAAGAATAAAGATCACCCCTCCATCATACTCGTAAGAAGTGCCAGAAACCGTAAACTTATCACCGATCTTTCCGAAAGTGCTCACGGTTTTTTGAAACAATTCTTCTTCGTTCGCTGCCCCCCAGGGTTTTATGCTATCTGGAGAGTAAGAAGTAAGATTGCTCATCCCCGTTCTTTCTATTTCTGAGTTTTTCGAGATCTGAGTTGCTAAGTGCTAACTTCATTCTTTACTTTTACAGCACTTCCTCCTCCTTCTAGAGACTCTAGCCATAAACCAACTTTTGAAAGATTGAGTGTCGTGGCAGCTGAGGAAAGAAGTATTAAATTTTTGCTGAAAGATGAGTTTCTGCACCAATTCGGACTTCTGCACTCTTCTCATTCTACTCAGCCTCATGAAGTTCATGATTCTCCAGCAAAGACGCCAGATGCCCCTGTTTCCGCCGAAGAACCTACACCGAAAGAACCTACTACTGAGGCTTCATTGGTAAAGTGTTCAACTTCAATTGACGTTGCGGGGCCATTTGGAAAACTTGCACTTGCCCCGGTCATCGAAGAATAGGAACCTCCCCAACAATCTGGGAAATCTTGTGACGAAAGGACTGAGAGAACGAGTCCCGCCAAGCACAGTGGTGATGATACTTTTGAGGGGTTGAGCGACCTGATGATTACTTCACAGGAGCTCTTTAGAGATGAAACTGTTTCTACCAAAGTTCTCTCTCCAGCAGTTGAAGCGACCTCTATTTAGCGACAAATTCCGTCAACCCAAGAGTTGACACTTGCTACAAAATCCGTCGTTACTCCCCAACCGTAGAGCGGTTCGTAGTTTGACGCACGTAGTTTGCACGTTGCACACACTTAGGATTTTTCTGCACCTGTAAGTATTTAGCTCCTTTACTTCGAAGATTCTTAAACTTTATCTCTTTCTCATTTTCAAGTTCTCCAATGGGACGAAGCGGCTCATATTATGATGATTTCCAGCGCTACGGGAGGCACGATTCCTATGATCCGAGGTGATATCTTCCTGGCCCCAGGGAGACCGATGAAGAGAGGCCGCAAGAAAGGCTCGTGAGAGACGTATTTATGAGGAATGCTACGGGGGTAGGGATGAACGACATGATTCTTCCTAGAGAGAGGATGATTCTCACAAATGTAAATTTCGTGATGACAATGGGAAAAGTCATGTTGTCGAAGATCCGAGTAAACGGGCCAAACACAGTGAAAAGCTGGCATCCGAAATTTCTGAAAAGCCCGCTGCTCCCGTGCCTTCTCAATCTCCTGCCCTTACTCGAACTGATATCCAGACAATCATCAGCAGGCCCTCATATCAAGTTGGACAGGGTCCGGCTACTCTTCAAAGTCGGTTTCCTCACTGGTGCTTAAAAGAAGTGCGTTTTGACCTTGATTTGGTTCCCATTGACAAGCAAGCTATGTTGCGCAATCTTGATGCCGTCAAACTCGATATTGAGAGAATGTCTCACTGGCAAAAACTTTTCGACGAACTTCAAAGGGTAAATCGTGCAAACCTTGAAGCCATGCTGACAATGGAAAATGACAAATCCGAGTGGTAGAAAACTCTTGATCAGCATGACGCAGAAATGAGGAGCATTGCCGCTTATAATGAGAAGCTTGAAGCGGAAGTTGAAAAACTTAAAGAAGAGCTTGCCACTTCTTCCACTTCCTATTCTCAAAAGGAAAAAGTGCTACAACAACAAGTACAGGATGCTCATGTCGCTCAATGAGACACTGAAGCTAAGCTCGAGGGACAAGGGAAAATTATGGAAAGCTATCGCACTGATATTGTTCAGTTGCGAGAAAAAACTAGCTCACAGGACATAGAGATTGCAATGCTAAAAGCTTAACTTTCTAAAGTTGAAAAACAGCGAGATGAGGTCGTTGCTGGCAAAGTTGCAGCCGAAGAATCTCATGAGGCCACTAAAGCCAACATCAGCTCAACATTATTCGACTTTTACTTACATAGCGTCCTGGGGCATGGTAGCCTCTCTATTTTAGGCCCTAGATATGAGATTACTTTGGCCGAAGTATGGGAAGCCGCACTTGACATGCTTGGAGATGCTGGCTATGCCGAAATAGATCTTGAAGCGCTCTATCTAGATGACAATGCACGTATTGCTCTTGCCAGGGGAAAGGATTAACTTGCAAACGAGCGGGCCGGAATGGCGGAAGGAGACCATCTAGGGTAGGCAACCATAACTGACCCAGTTCAACCTTCAGTTTCGGCTGACATTGACATTGTTGGCTCCAGCTCCCATTCTCCACCTCCTGCTAAAGCTGTCATTGAGAGTGCAGCTGCTCATACTAGAGATGAGACCCAAGAAAGCACAGAAGCGCAAGACTTTGAATTTGACGTAATAAAGCCTACTTCTCCAGGTAACCTCAATGCTGATCTTGCTCAAGTGGACTGCTCGTTTACTTCACATGAGCTTGATGAACTTTTTGATTATTACTTAAATCTTGATGCGCCACTATCTCCTCTCTTTACGAGAGATACTGACTTTAACTTCTCTTCTCCTGTAGTGAAAGTACCAAGTACTGCTCAGACTTCCCCTCCCCCAGCTGTTCCCCCTCCGTCTCTTAAGGTTACTCCTCCTTCTGTTTCTCAACCGGGATCACAAGTGGAGCAGATAGAAGCTCTTCGAGACTTGGATGATCCTATTGCTTCGCAAGAACAGAGGGTTGAAGAACCTGAAGAAGGCGAAAAAACCCCGGAGCAAACTGCTTCTGATGACATAAAATTGTCTGCACTTTTCTCTCCGGGTAGCGAGTCTTCTTCAAGGAAGAAGGGGAAGCGTGGAGTCTCAAAGAAAAAGAAAGAAGCTTTCGCTAGCGAAGAGAAAGCAGTAGAAGATCCAATTGTACCCCTTTCTCCTTCTTCCCCTACTCTTACAAGCCGACCCAAAAAGTTAATCATCCGGCCAAGCGAGGGCTCGAAAGGTGGCAGGAAGAAAAAGTGATGGGTCTGGTTCTATGCTTTTTGTCTCGCTTTTTGCTTGTATATACAAAGGCTTGTGTTGACCGGAGATTGTGCGGGTACCGGTCCCCGCCTTCTTTTTATTTTGAAACCTGCACATGTATAAAATTTTCATAGTATGGAATAAAATGATTCTTTTACTTGTACAAACTTCTGTCTGTATTTATGAATGCATTTATTCTTCATTTTCATACAAGTTTCTTTATTTTCTTTGTGTGATGTTGCAGTAAGCCTGTGGTATGTTGCTTGAGCATTGCTTTTATGAATGTAACTATATTATATTGCCCCCATACCACGGCTTATTGCAATCTCTTTCACATTGTAATAATTTGGAGAACAACCCTTCTGTTTCGAGAAGACTCGTACTCTTTCTTTGAAGAATGACTTTTCCATTTTGAGGAGGCTTGCATCCGTACTTTTAGAGAATAATTTTACCTTTTTAAGGAAATATTTCTTTGATTTAGTAGAATGTGCCTTGTATTGAAGAAGTTGTTCTCTCTTTTTTTTTATACACTTCAACTTTTGGAGATGATCACTCCTTTATTTTTAAAGAAAAGTAGTGAATTCTCCAGTGCGGTGAAGTGGGCTTCAAAAGAAGACTTTGATTTGGTACTTCAACTTTTTGAGAAGAATATTTTCATTGTGGAGAGATTGATCTTCTCTTAAGAGTAGAAGTACGCCACTAAAGAGGGCTTTTTTCTTTCTTTTGTTTTTCATATTTGTTGCGCCTCATTGGTGTTAACGCTCAAATTTAAACGCTAACACCCTGGTGTATAAGATGTGATTGTGAAAGCACCACCCGTTCGTACGGGAAACAGAAATAAGCAGAAAGTATGCAGAAAAACAGTAAGAGACACAGTATTTATAGTGGTTCGGCTTATAATCCAGCCTACGTCCACTTTAATCTTTTTATCACTAGTTTGATTACAATCCTTTACAAGATCTTTCAATTACAACACACTTCAAGTGATAGGATATGTAAAACAAGTAGCTCAAGCTTTGATGTTGACAATCATCTTCAAATCCATGGCGAATGTGGATGATTCCTTCATGGAGTTCCTTTAGAAGTTTGTTGGATCTAAAAAGCTTTGAAGTAGTCTGGAATTCGGCAGAGTAATGGCGCTTGAAGAGAATGAGCCAAAAAGTCCTTTGCATGTTGGAGATGGTTGCATATTTATAGAGAGTTCTGGGCGAAAAAAAAAAAGTGCCAAGTCCTAACTCGTGGCCGACTTAAGATAAGTCGTGTTCGACTTAAGGTAAGTCGTCCCCGAGTCACTGAGCTGAGTCTATGGCAGTTCGCCTTTTTTGAACCCATCCCTAAGTTCTAAGTCGTGTATGAGTTATCTGGCTGCAATTGCTAATTTCCTTTCTTTAGTCGTATACGACTCTTTCTATGCCGTAAGTCGTAGTCGACTTAACTAATTGCAAATGGTTTAAAGCAAGTCTTAACTCGTAGACGAGTTAAGAGATGTGTCTTTAGGTCGTATCCTCTTTAAGTCGTAAGGGTCTTAAGTCATACAAACTGCAGTTATCATTAAGTCGTAGGCCATCCATTTCGTTAAGTCGTGAGCCGCTTATCTCGTAAGCCTATTATCTCGGGTTCCTGTTTATCTCGTAGAGGCTTAACTCGTGGATGATCTTAACTCGTACACTTGCTAATTTGCAGATCTGCTAATCTCGTAAAGGCTTACCTCGCAAGTAGCTTAACTCGGGTACTCCTTAACTCGTAGGCCGCTTATCTCGTAAGCTTGCCAACTCGTAGAGGTCTTTAAGTCGTAGGAAGTTACTGACTCATGTATCCTTTAACTCGTACATGCCTTGAGTCGTACATGCCTTAACTCGTGGACCTGTTAACTCGTGAACGAGTTAGGGTTAACATTTGCCCCTCGAAGCACACGCTTAAATCGTAAGTCGTGTGCTTCGACTTATCATAACTCGGTCATGTCGTTTCAAATCCCAACCTTTCTAGATATAAAAGCCTGAGTCGTCCTTCTTCTCATCACTTAACCTTTTAAACCGCTTTCTGCCATTAACGCATCTTCAAGCTCTCCGAGGCGATTTCGTCCCGATTCATCTCCGATTCTTTCTAGCATCAAACAATCGTAAGCGATCTTGCTTCAAACATCGACCGTTAACCATTGTTACTTTATGTATTCAGTTCTTCGTTTCTGGCCTGCCCCTTCAAACCCTACGAGTTCTGCCAAATCGATCACTGATGAATTCAAACTTGTTTGGCTTGACTTATGGCGATTTGTGATTTGAGGCGACCTGTAATGTGATAGGTTTAGGTCGTTGTTTATTGTGAGGTTATTAGGTTTTCGGGTTGGGAATTGGAGAGGAAGGCAGGTTGGTTGAGAAATTTGACTGAATAGAGTGAAGAATTGTCTCATATACAACCCAGAGATTCTCCATGCGACCTAGCGAATTCCATGAATCGTAGCCGAGATAAGACTTAAAGGATTTCCAGTCGATTTGCATCATAGCCTTTTTCTTGTTCCTCGAGTTACGACTTAGGACTTAGGGGATTACCAGCTTGATGTGTTGACGACTTAGGATAGGAACGACTCATCCCTTGAGTCGGTTACGACTTAGTACTTGAGTCGGTTTTGACTTAGTACTTGAGTCCGATACGACTTAGCACTTGTGTTTTTTAGGATCTGCTTAAACCTTGAATTGTTGCAGTGATGTTGAACTGTTGAACTTTGATGCCTTCTTTTACAAATTACTTTGACTCGCAAGCTAACAACCTGTCCAATACAACATTTACAGAAAAACCGGGGCGAATATACTGCCATTGATCGCCCTCTTCGAATGACAGATTAGCTAATAACAGTCATTAAACTTAAACAGATTGTGTGAATGAAGTGCTCAACTTATTAACTTCAAGTGAAATACTAAAGCAATACTGAAACAGTCAATTAAAATTGACCAGCTCGCATTAATATTATACTTGAACTAAAGACTAACAAGTTCTGAAATTTTTGTAATCGATCAATCGTCGACTAGTCTTATTTCAGTTATATTTACTTGTTATTTTTTATTAGTTTTTTGCACAACACTTCACACTTTTTTAGGAAACGTGCACCTTCATATTTGAATATCCAGTTGTTTGTGTAGAATGACTTCTCAGGAAGGTGATGCAACAGTTCGGACTGGAGAGGTAACTGTTCTTCCGGCTCCACTGGTTAATCCTCCCGAAAGAGCTCCTACTTCACTATCATACAAAGTTTTTCGCCAGTTGTGTGCTCAGTTTGGTATCGTTGAATCAGATGCCATTCTTCCCGAAAGAAATAACACTGCCGATATAGCTCCTTCTGGCTTTGTGACAATTAACCGGCAAATGTGCCTAAGTGGAGGCATTCCTCCTTTCAACGACTTTTTCCAACAACTTCTCCATCAACTGGCCATTGCTCCATCCCAGCTACACCCCAATGGCTATGCCATTCTAATGGGGTTGTGTGTGCTTTTTAGGAGAACACTTGATCGACTTCCAAGCTTTGGTGAAGTTTGTTATCTATGCTCTTTTACTCGGACTAAGGATCATCCTTCCATTACTGTTGTGAGGAGCGCCCGAAACCGCAAACTGATTGTTGGCCTCCCTGATACTGCTCACGGGTTTTTAACCCAATTCTTCTATGTTCGTTGCCCTCCGGGGTTTTATGGTGTGTGGAGAGTTGGAAGTAAGGGCGTTCAGCTTTATTCCTGACACATGTTTTCCTTATAAAATCTTTTCATAGCCTGAGTAGTTAGATGTTAATTTCCCTTTTTACTTTTCAGCGCTTCCACCTCCTTCTAGAGACCCAGGCTATAAGCAAATTTTTGAAAGATTGAATGCTGTGCCAGTAGAAGAGAGGAGTATAAAGTTTTTGCTGAGAGATGACTTTTTACATCAATACGGGCTTCTTCACTCTTCTCGCTATACTCAGCCTCGTGAAGCCCCGACTGAAGTTCCCGATTCCCCGACTGAAGCATCGGATGCCCCCGTTACTATCGAACAACCCTCATCAAAAGAGTCTAACATCGAAGCTTCATTGGTGAAATGTTCCACCCCTACCGACATTATGGGGTCATCTAGTAAGACGGCACTTGCCCCGATTGAGGAAGAAGAAGAACCTTCACAGCCTCTCGGGGGATTAGCTGATGTAGGAACTGAGAAAACAAGTCTCACCGAGCATGATGGTGACGATGTTTATGATGGGTTGAGCGACATAATAGTGACCTCACAGGAGCTTTTTAGAGATGACGTGTCTAAAACTATCTCTCCTATAATTGAGGCGACGTCCCTTCTTCGACTAACACCAACACAAACACCAACTCCTCATACCCAAGCTATCATCACCTCTACACCAATGAGTGGTTTGTAGCTTAATGCGCGTAGCTTGCACATCACACAACACTTAGGATTTTTTGGCATTTGTTCACATTTAACTTCTTTTCTCCGGGAGTTTCTAAGACTTGCTATTTTTGCCTTTTCAGATTCCTCTATGGGGCGCAGCGGCAGCGGTTCTTATTACAAAGACTTTCGACGCTATGGAGGGCGTGGC
This sequence comes from Allium cepa, assembly GCA_030765085.1. Taxonomy (NCBI): domain Eukaryota; kingdom Viridiplantae; phylum Streptophyta; class Magnoliopsida; order Asparagales; family Amaryllidaceae; genus Allium; species Allium cepa. Next base: position 903,603,171 of record CM060938.1, on the reverse strand, counting down.
AGCTATGATTACAAGCAATACTATACCGATCCCAGAGAGACCAATGAGCAGAGAGCTGCGCGAAAAGCTGAAGAGAGGAGAAGGTATGAAGAACGTCATGAGGGAGCGGGCACGCGACATGAATCCTTCCCAAGGGATGATGATTCCCATAAACGTAAAACGCACGATGATAGGGGGAAGAGCCATATTGAGGATTCGAGAAAGCGGACCAAACTTGGCGAGGAGCACGTGCCCGTGACATCTGAGAGACCTGGCGCCTCAGTTTCTATTGACATCCCTTCCAAATCTCCTGCTCTTGAAGGAAGTGCCATCCAAACACTTCTCAACAGGCCTTCATACCATGTTGAAAGGGGCCCCCCGACTTTGCAGAGCCGATTCCCGAACTGGTGTTTGAGGGGGGTACGCTTCGACCTTGATTTGGTCCCCATTGACAAAGAAGCTATGTACAGAAATCTCGATGCTGTCAAGCTTGATATCGATAGAATGTCTGGATGGCAAAAGCTGGTTGATGAACTTCAAAGAGTTAATCGGGCTAACATCGAAGCAATGCTGACCATGGAAAATGACAAATCAGAATGGCAGAAGATTCTTGATCAACACAACGCTGAGATGAAGGAGATAGCCGAATACAATGAAAAACTCGAAGCTGAAGTAAAGCAGCTCAAAGATGATCTTGCCTCTTCTACTAATACTTACACCCAAAGAGAAGAGGTATTGCAAAAACAAGTGCGAGATGCGCACGCCAGCCAGAGGGACGCTGAAGCTAAAGCTGAGAGGTTAGAACAAGCTGTAGAGAACCACCGCACTGATGTCACCCAGTTGCAGAATAAACTGAGCGCCCGGGACATGGAGATTGAAGCGCTAAAAGCCCAACTTGCTCAGACCGAAAAAGATCGAGATGAGGCCATGGCTGGCAAAATTGCAGCCGAAGAAACTGCTCAGACCATGGAAACCGATATCAATTCGACTTTATTCGATTTTTATTTACACTGTGTCTTGGGACGCGGCAGCCTCTCTTTTCTTGGTCCTAAGTATGAAATCACCCTGGCCGAGGTGTGGGAAGCTGCTCTTAACATGTTTAAAGACGCCGGGTATGGCGATGAAGATTTTGAGGCGCGTTACCTGGATGAGGAAGCTCGCGCTGCTCTTGCGAAGGGGCGAGAACAACTTGCCAGGATGAGAACTGGAATGGCGGAAGAGGAACGTTCTGGAAAGGAATTAACGCTTACTTCCTCTGTCCAACCTCCAGTTTCTCCTGTGGTTGACATCACGGGTTCTAGCTCCTATACTCCGCCTGCAACTAAGACAGTAACTGAAACTACAAGTGCACAAGGCGGGGATGAAGGTGGTGAAAGCAACGAAGCACAGCGATATGAAATCAGCCTCAGAGATCCAACTGCTCCAGGTAAACTTGACACCGGACCAGCCCAAGTGGTGAACTGCTCGTTCGCTCCTTGTGAACTTGACGATCTTCTTGATTATTTTTCAAATGTCAATGAATTCCCGACTTTTGATTATTCCTCAAATGTCAATGAATTCCCGACTTTTGACGAGCCGTCATCCCCTCTCTTTTCGAAAGATACTGATATTTTAAGTTTTTTCTCCTTCGTAGAGAAAGCACCGAGCCAAACTCAAGCTTCTTCTCCCCCGGTGATCCTTCCTCCATCTCTTCAAGTGGCGCCTCCTTCTGCCTCGCAACCTGGGTCTCAAGAAGAACAAATAGAGGCTCTTCACGGCTTGGATGATCCCATTGCTTCACAAGAGCAGAAAGATGAAAGGCCTGAGGGAGGTGACACATCTTCAGAGCGAACTCCCTCTGACGAGATTGTTCTATCTAAACTTGTCACTCCCGGGAGTGAGTCTTCCTCAAAAAAAAAGAAGAAAAAAGAAGCGTGGGACACCAAAGAGGAGGGGGAAGATAGTCACCACCACTGAAGAGGAGCTGAAAGCTGGACCGGTTGCGCCTTCCTCTCCCACTTCCCTTATGCCCACCGACCGCCCTGATAAGCTGATCATTCGGCCGGGTAAAGGGTCTAAAGGCAGCAAAAAGAAGTGAAGATCTTCAGTTTCTAGTTTTTTGTGTTTTGCATGTACTGGCCGAGAATTGTGCGGGTACCGGCCCCCGCTTTTCTTTATTTTGAAACCTGTACCTGCATTGTAATTGAATAAAATGATTCCTCGTTTGTACAAACTTTTGTTTGAATTAAAGAATACATTTGTTATTCGTTTTGGCATGAGTTTATTTGATATTGCAGCGAGCTTATGGTATGTTACTTGAGCGTTACCTTTTGCTGGTTTAGTTATACCATATCGTGTGTAATTATACTATATTGCCCCCATTCCATAAGTATGCTGCAATATTCTATACCTCGAGGGGACTTGCACTCTTATTTGCTAAAGAATAATTATTTTATTTTTATTTTAAAAAGAATTCTTGTAGAGTGCAACCCCCTTCATATGAGTTTCTACGCGCTTTGTCCTTTGAAGAAATCACTTCTTTCTTTTTTGCTTAAGTACATTTTCTTTTTTACCGAGTGATTTCTTTTATGTAGCAAAGCGGACCTCTGAAGGGTACTTTAACTCCTTTTCTCTTCTCTTCTTCCCTTTTTTTTTTTTTTTTTTTTTTTTTTTTAAAAGAAGATCATTTTCCAGAATAGGTAAATTACTCTTCCTTTGTGAGTTAAAGCATGCCCCTGATGAGGATTTTTCTTTTTTATATATGGAAAGTTGTACCTCTACGGAGGGATTTTTTCACGTTTCAACACTTGGAAGTTTTATTTCAATCTCGGCGAAACGTGTACCTCCAAAGAGTTTTGCCTTAGAAAGCTTTTCCACGTTTCAACACTTGGAAGTTTTATTTCAATCTCGGCGAAACGTGGGCTTCCGATGAGGTCTTTCTTCTTGATTGTGCCTCCGAAGAGGTCCTTATTTTGCTTGTCTTTCAACTCCGGTGAAGTGAAATTCCGAAGAGCGGCTGTTACACTTCAACTCCTGGTGAAATATGCCTCCGAAGAGGTCTTTATTTTATTTGCATTTCAACTTTGGTGAAGTGAAACTCTGAAGAGTAACTACCCCAACTCTTGGTGAAATGTGCCCCCGAAGAGGTCTTTATTTTGTTTGCATTTCAACTTTGGTGAAGTGAAACTCCGAAGAGCAACTACTTCGACTCCTGGTGAAATGTGCCTCCGAAGAGGTCTTTATTTTGTTTGCATTTCAACTTTGGTGAAGTGAAACTCCGAAGAGCAACTACTTCGACTCCTGGTGAAATGTGCCTCAGAGAGGGTTTTCATCGCCTGGAAGTTGCTCTCTCATGGTTGGAGGGTCATGACTCCTCCAATCTTTTTTGTTGAGTAGAGAACTTTCTTTTTTTTGTGGCATATGACCCATTAGAGGCCTTTTATCCTCCGAAGAGTTGTGCCTCTGAAGAGGACTTGTGTTGCTGATGATGGATTTTGGTTGTTTCCTCGTCTTCTTGCTTATGCCTTTCAATTCCTCTATTTTTCCTTTCCAAGTCGTCATTTCCCCTTTTTTGCAAGTAGCTGGTTTAATCCAAGGAAGTATACTTCATTGACAGGCAAGTTCGTGAGAACGGGCGCTAGCTTCCTAATTGGATGTTTGTTTGTTCAAACAATCTCAATTTATTAGCAAGGGCTCGTTTTTACGAAATCATTAGCCGTTCAATTGAAATATTTCCTATCTAGGATTTGAATTCGGGTTTTTTATGACTTGAAATTTGTTCGTTGAATGATGGAGTGAATTGCTCGGTCTTATTATGTGCAAGTTTTACTTCCATTGTCTGCAAAAATTTAAATCGACATTTTAGCAATACATTCTATGTACTTTTTATATCGAAAATAAAGCAAACATGTAATAAAAGTAAGGAACACAAGATTTATAGTGGTTCGGCCAAAAATCTGGGCCTACATCCACTTTATATTCATTCATCATTCACTTTCATCAGTTTTACAATTGCTTTCAATTACAAGAATCATACATTCACAATTCTTTTTACAATATTTCAACAAGAATTTCAAGTAAAATATGGACGCAAATGATTGCTGTTCCATGCCCTTGGAATTTGATCTCCTTCAACAGTAGTGAGTTTGAATGTGCCGTCAAGAAGCTTCTGACCTATCACATACGGTCCTTCCCAATTGGGCCCAAACACACCTGTCGCGGTCATAATTCTTTTCAGGACTAGATCTCCGATTTCAAAGCTGCGTTGGCGAACTTTAGAATTGAAATGTCTGGCTATTCTTTGTTGATGAGCTGCAACTCTGAGTTCTGCTTCTTCTCTTTTCTCATCAAGAAGATCTAGTGCTTCAGATTGCAACTTTTCATTTTCCATTTGACTGAAGTGGATTCTTCTATGTGAAGGGATCTCTGTTTCTACCGGAATCATTGCTTCCGACCCGTATGCTAATGAAAACGGAGTATGCCCAGTTGCAGTTTTGTGGGTAGTTCTATATGCCCATAGTGCTAGTGGTAGCTTATCGACCCAACCACCCTTAGCTCTTTCAAGTTGCTTTTTGATGGTTGACTTGATAATTTTATTTACTGCTTCCACTTGCCCGTTTGCCTGCGGATGAGCTACTGCTGAGAAGCTTTTCAGGATTTTGAATCGTTTACAAAAATCTTGGAATTCTTCACTTTCAAATTGAGTACCATTATCTGTAATTATCTTTTGAGGCACACCGTATCTGCAAATGATATTCTTAGTCACAAAATTTATCATCTTTTTGGAGGTGATGGTTGCCAATGGTTCAGCTTCAGCCCATTTAGTGAAATAATCTACAGCAACAATGGCATATTTGATTCCAGATTTGGCGGTTGGTAAAGGTCCGATCAAATCTATTCCCCAAATTGCAAACGGCCACGGACTGGTCATTTGTGTGAGTTCAGTAGAAGGTGCTCTAGGAATTTTGGCAAATCTTTGACATCTGTCACATTTTCGAGAGTAATTTGCAGCATCTCGATTAATTTCTGGCCAAAAATATCCATATCGGAGAATTTTCTTTGCTAAAGTTTGACCACCTGAATGATCCCCACATTCTCCTCCATGTACCTCTGATAGGATTATTTTGGCTTCTTCTTTGGATACACATCGAAGTAGTGGCATTGAGAATCCTCGTCTGTATAATTGACCATCCTGGATTATATATCGAGAAGCTTTTCTCAGTAGCTTTTGTCGTTCTTTAGAGTTTTCTGGTAAAGAGCCATTGAGTAGATACTTTGTTATTGGAGTCATCCATGATTCTTGCTCTTGCGACATACTCATAACCCAATCGATATCCATTTCATCAATGCTTGGATTTGACAAAACTTCCACTGGAACTAACCCTAAGGATTGGGCTTCGCCAGAACTTGAGTATTTTGCGAGAGAATCTGCTTTCATGTTTTCTTCTCGAGGAATATGACTTATCGTGTAATGGTCGAATTCACATAAAAGTTCCCAAGTCTTTGACACATAAGTGGGCAGATTTCCTCCTTTCGTTTGAAACTCCTTCTTGACTTGGCATACTATAAGCTGAGAATCACTGAAGATCTGTAACGCTCGAATGTTTAGTTCTTTAGCAATTTTTAAACCAGCAATCAGAGCTTCATATTCTGCTTCATTGTTTGTTGAAGGAAATTCTAATCTTAGCGCATAGCATAATGACCGGCCTTCAGGAGTTTCAAGAACAATTCCAGCACCTGAACAGTAATCATTTCTTGCGCCATCTACAAATAACTTCCATTGGATTGGGGAGTTCTCGATTGTTTCTTCCTCGCTGTTACCCTTGTCTGTAAATTCTGCAATAAAATCTGCCAAAGCTTGTCCGTTGATCGCTTTTCTAGGATGATAAGTGATGTCATATTGGCTCAATTCAATATTCCACTTTAAAAGGCGGCCCGAAGTCTCGGGGCGAAACAAGACTTGCTTTAAAGGTTGATCAGTGAGGACTTTGATAGGATGAGCCTGGAAATATTGCCTCAACTTTCTTGAGGCAATCAATAGACAATAGGCGAGTTTTTCCAACTTGGAGTAATTCATTTCTGCCCCAGTGAGTCTTTTGCTGATATAGTAAACTGGATGTTGAATCCTTTTGTCTTCCCGTACCAGCGCTGCACTTAAAGCATGAGATGAAACTGCCAAGTATATAAGAAGATCCTCGCCATCGCCGGGCCTAGAAAGTATTGGAGGCTTTTCCACATGTTGAATCAATTCTTCAAAAGCTTTCTGGCATTCGGGAGTCCAGTCAAAGTTTTTCTTTCCTTTCTTTAGAGCGTCGAAGAATGGAATGCATTTATCAGTAGCTTTGGATATGAACCGACTTAAGGCGGCAATTTTTCCATTGAGACTTTGCAATTCCCTCTTTGTTTTAGGAGCTTTGACTTCTTTTAAAGCAGTGATTTGAGCTAGACTAGCTTCAATGCCCCTAGCGCTCACGATGAAACCCAAGAACTTTCCAGATTCTACCCCGAAAGAACATTTTAAAGGGTTAAGCTTCATTCCGTATCTTCGGAGGATTGCGAACATTTCTGCTAAGTGTTCGATGTGATCCACTGCTTTCTTAGATTTTACTAGCATGTCATCAACGTAAACTTCCATAGTCTTTCCCAACTGCGGTTTGAACATAGCATTGACCAGTCTTTGGTATGTTGCCCCCGCATTCTTCAACCCAAAGGGCATAACTCTGTAACAGTAAAGACCGACATCGGTGATAAAGCTTGTGTCCTCCTGATCTGGCTCATGCATCATGATCTGATTATATCCGGAGTAGGCATCCATAAAAGACAACAATTCATGACCCGCTGTTCCATCTACCAGTTGATCGATCCTGGGTAATGGGAAGCAGTCTTTGGGACAGGCCTTGTTTAGATCTGAAAAGTCGATGCACACTCTCCATTTACCATTGGCTTTCTTAACCAGCACTGGATTTGAAACCCAATTTGGATAGGTAGATTCTCTGATGAAATTATTCTCCATGAGCCGGTCAACTTCCTCTTTCAATGCTGTCGACCTTTCTGGACCTTGGATTCTTCTTTTCTGCTTTACCGGCGTGAACTTTGGGTCGATATTCAGAGCATGTACCGCAACTTCTGGGGATATTCCGCACATATCGGCATGGGTCCAAGCGAAAACATCCAGGTTTGCTTTCAAAAAAGATATCAAGGCATTCTGAACTGACACATTAAGTTGTGAACCCACATTCAGCACCTTGTTTGGGTCCTTCAGATCAACGGGCACCGGTATCGTTGTTTCTGCTGGTACCACCCTACTCTCCCCCGCACTGGCCTTTCTAGGATCCATCACTTTTCGCGCCCCGCTATGCTCGCCAGTGCAGGGTCCGCCCTGTAGTTGCTATAGGGTTGGCGTTTTGATGCGGATTGGGGTTGCCGCATCTTTTCCCATTTCTCTCTTCCTTGTTTCTCGCAGCTCTGTCATATAACATTCTCGCCCAGCGTTCTGGTCTCCTTTAATAACTCCTACCCCATTGTCTGTAGGGAATTTAATAGTAAGACACCATGGGGCAAGGACAGCTTTGAATGCAGCAAGAATAGGTCGACCAAAGAAAGCATTATAAGCAGAAAATTCATCTACTATCACAAAAGTCTGCTTGCGAACTACTTTTCTTTCTCCTTCTCCGAGTTCCACAAGCAAGTCAATGGTTCCTACTGGTTGCTTTGGCTCCCCTGCGAAGCCAGCAATTTTTTGCAATGATGCCTGCACTTCAACCATAGGAATCTTCATCTGGTCGAAGGTTTTCTTAAAGAGGATATTACAGGATGCGCCGCTGTCGATAAGAATCCTTCTGACGATGGCTGGCCCAATGCCAGCCGAGATGACCAAAGGATCCAAGGTTGGGGCTTCAATACCGATGGAATCCCTGGTTTTGAATACAATGTCATCATTGAATGTCTTTCGTTGCTTCAAAGGCGTAGTGTCTTCTAGAACAAAAACATTTTCTTCCTCCGGTGCATATTTCAGGGCCCGGGAATACCTTTCCATCTCACCCCAGCTTCTGCCCGCTGGGTGAGGTCCGCCTGTAATGATATTGATAACAGGCCTTCCAGACTCAAAACCTGCATCTTTGCCATTAGTCCCAGATTGATGAGCAGGAGTTTGCTGTCCTTGGTTCGACGAAGCAGGATTATTATTATCATTCTTCTTCACAAATTGTTGTAGTTTATTTTCCCTTAACAATTCTTCAATTAGATTCTTCAATTGACGGCAGTCATCAGTGTCATGACCGGGCTGATTATGGAAGCGACAGAACCTCCCACTTTGCACAGCTTTTTTCCCGGTTCTCAAGACTGGGGGTTTAGGATAATTGACAGAATCTTTGGTAGCCAGGTAGATTCGTTCTGGAGTATCTGACAAAGGTGTGTATTCTGATGGCTTGAAGGATCTATGCTTCTTCTGATTATTCTGTTGTTTTCCATTGTTGTTCTCCCTCTTCTGTCCCACAGACTCATTTTTGCGTGGAGCATTGGTGTTAGCTTCAACCTTTTCCAATGCTGCTTTTGTCGATACAGGGCGGCTCTCCAGACGCATGAACTCGTCTGCTTTCTTGTAGAACTTTTCGAGAGAGCTTGGTTCCTTCATATTCAACCATCTTCCAAACTCACTAGATTTATCTATGGCCCTCATCAAATAGGTCAAGACCATGCGGGGTTCTGCATTATCCACCTCAGCTAACGCTATATTAAAGCGATTTAAAAAAGACTTGATAGTTTCCCCCGGATTCTGTTCCAAACCGGATAACGACATGATGTCTTTTGCCTTTGAAGCATATAGCCTAAATTGCTCTTTAGATTTCCTGGTTAGGTCTGAAAACTGATCGATGGACCGGACAGGTAGTTTTGTGAACCAAAGCAGAGCTACGCCTTCCAAATATACGGGGAAATATCTGCATTTTACTTCATCTGAGGCCCGGGCACCCGTCATATGCCAATCATACTTATACAGAAATTCGTTTGGATCACTTGTCCCCCTATAAGCTGGGATAGTTGGAGGAGCAAATTTTCGTGGGAATTCAGCCTTTAGAATTTTTTTCAGTAAATGGAGTCTTGCTTGGAGCAAAGCCCCATTCTTTCTCATCTTCGACTCTTTGCATGCTCTCCTTCATAATTTGGCGAACCATTCCAGAGAGATATTCTTCATCATTGCGAGCCCTAGATCCGCCAACCTCAGGAAGTATTTGCTCAGCGGGGTTAGTGTCCCTTTCGGAAACATTCCTTTCTTCAGTTTCATGAATATTACCAGCAAAATTCCTTTCATTAGCTGTTGATTGACGGTTTGCCCCGAGCAAATCGTTCAACTTATTCAGGATTAAGGCGTTTTGGGCATTCTGGGCTTCCATTTGCACATTTTGAGCATGTATCTGTCTGTTCAACCCCAAAATTGCGGCATCCAACTCTGCTTTCGTAACCCCAACAGTTGGAGTAGCTTGATTTGGTGTTGGGGAAGCGGAGGTTCCCTCTTGAACGTTTGCAGATCTCACAGATTTACTTTTCCTTCCAGGAGCCATGATTTCGGATAAACTTCTGGTTCTTAAAGAAACTTTATCTACAAATCTTTCTGAAGCAATGATGATAGATGTCCTGAGTTCAATTCTCAGTGAAAGCACCAAAATGTTAACGCTCAAATTTAAACGCTAACACCCTGGTGTATAAGATGTGATTGTGAAAGCACCACCCGTTCGTACGGGAAACAGAAATAAGCAGAAAGTATGCAGAAAAACAGTAAGAGACACAGTATTTATAGTGGTTCGGCTTATAATCCAGCCTACGTCCACTTTAATCTTTTTATCACTAGTTTGATTACAATCCTTTACAAGATCTTTCAATTACAACACACTTCAAGTGATAGGATATGTAAAACAAGTAGCTCAAGCTTTGATGTTGACAATCATCTTCAAATCCATGGCGAATGTGGATGATTCCTTCATGGAGTTCCTTTAGAAGTTTGTTGGATCTAAAAAGCTTTGAAGTAGTCTGGAATTCGGCAGAGTAATGGCGCTTGAAGAGAATGAGCCAAAAAGTCCTTTGCATGTTGGAGATGGTTGCATATTTATAGAGAGTTCTGGGCGAAAAAAAAAAAGTGCCAAGTCCTAACTCGTGGCCGACTTAAGATAAGTCGTGTTCGACTTAAGGTAAGTCGTCCCCGAGTCACTGAGCTGAGTCTATGGCAGTTCGCCTTTTTTGAACCCATCCCTAAGTTCTAAGTCGTGTATGAGTTATCTGGCTGCAATTGCTAATTTCCTTTCTTTAGTCGTATACGACTCTTTCTATGCCGTAAGTCGTAGTCGACTTAACTAATTGCAAATGGTTTAAAGCAAGTCTTAACTCGTAGACGAGTTAAGAGATGTGTCTTTAGGTCGTATCCTCTTTAAGTCGTAAGGGTCTTAAGTCATACAAACTGCAGTTATCATTAAGTCGTAGGCCATCCATTTCGTTAAGTCGTGAGCCGCTTATCTCGTAAGCCTATTATCTCGGGTTCCTGTTTATCTCGTAGAGGCTTAACTCGTGGATGATCTTAACTCGTACACTTGCTAATTTGCAGATCTGCTAATCTCGTAAAGGCTTACCTCGCAAGTAGCTTAACTCGGGTACTCCTTAACTCGTAGGCCGCTTATCTCGTAAGCTTGCCAACTCGTAGAGGTCTTTAAGTCGTAGGAAGTTACTGACTCATGTATCCTTTAACTCGTACATGCCTTGAGTCGTACATGCCTTAACTCGTGGACCTGTTAACTCGTGAACGAGTTAGGGTTAACAATTGGAGGGCTTCCTGTTTTGCTCTCTTAAGTGCTTTCTCACAGTTAAATGGATCCACGGGGCGGACGCAAGTTACTTACTTGGATGTTTGTTTGCACAAACAGTCGCAGTCAGTTAACGAGGGCCATGTGCCTTCATTTTATGAAGGTGCCCCTCTGGTGGTTCCACCAACCTTATTGGTTGAGAAAATATCTCTTCTTGGGACGTGCCTCCGAAGAGGGCTTGTGGTGCCTCGGGAGAGGGCTTCTGCCTCTAGAGAGGGCAGGTGTGCCTTTGGAGAAGGCTGGTGCCTCCAAAGAGGTCTTGTGGTGCCTCGGGAGAGGGCTTTGTTGCATTTCAACTCTGGTGAAATGGGCCTCCGAAGAGGGCTTTTCACATTTCAACTCTTGTGAAGTTTGCACTTCAGATCTTGGTGAAATTTGTGCCTCCGGAGAGGTCTTTTATCATTTCAACTCTGGTGAAACGGGCCTCCGAAGAGGGTTTTCACATTTCAACTCTTGTGAAGTTTGCACTTCAGATTTTGGTGAAATGTGTGCCTCCGAGTAGAGATTTTGCTTGGAAGTTACTTTCTCATGGTTGGATGGATTCACGGGACAGATGCAAGTTACTTGGATGTTTGTTTGCACAAACGATCTCAAATAGTTAACAAGGGCCCTGTGCCTTCATTTTGTGAAGGTGCCCCTCCGGTGATTCCACCAATCTTTTTTGGTTGAGAAAGAAAACTTTCTTTATCTGGCATGTCCCGTTAGAGGTCTTTATCCTCCGAAGAGTTGTGCCTCAGAAGAGGGCTTGTGCCTCCGAAGAGGGCTTTTGTTGGCCGGAAAGCTACTTCTCACAGTTGAATGGACCCACGGGGCGGACGCAAGCTACCCGATTGGATGTTCGTTTGCACAAACGCTCGTAATCAGAGGGCCCTGTGTCTTTCACTTGAGAAGGTGCCCCTCCGGTGGTTCCACCAACCTTATTGGTTGAGAAGAACACTTTCACTTTTTGGCATGCCTCTGAGGAGGGCTTTGTTGTCTGCTTGCCCATGTCTTTTCACCATCTGCCCTCAAGCGATTTTCAAGCTAATGCTCTTTTCTTTGTCAGTCATTTGTTCCTTTCCCAGAGAAGTGTACTTCATTGTTGAGTGAACCCATGGGGCAGACGCAAGCTATTTGACCGGATGTCCGTTTGCGCAGACGATCACAATCAGTTAGCAAGGGCCTGGAACCTTCACGTTGCGAAGGTGCCCCTCCAGTGGAATCACCAACTATTTGTGAGAAGCACTTTTGATGTAGGGATTGAATGTGGGATTCTTGTGACTTGATATTTTTTGTTGAGTGGTTTACAGGAATCGCTGAGCCTTGTGATGTGTTGAACAGGTAAGCTTTGCTTTGATAGCCTGCAATATTAAATCGACATTTTAGTAGTATATTTAAAATATTTGCATATCGAAATGAAACAGGCATTTTATAGTTAATAAAAGAACAAAAGATTTGTAGTTCTTATTTGCATTGATTTTACAATGGCTTTTTATAAAAGAATGACACATCCATCATTTTACAAATTCGAAGCAATGTTTTTAAGTAAAACGAGGACACAAGCGATTGCTGCCCCATGCTCTCGGAATTGAATCTCCGGTGCGAGGAGATCTCTATTTCCACTGGAGTCATTGCTTCTGATCCGTATGTTAATAAAATCGGAGTCCTTGAATTTTTTGCTTTCGGATTGGGTGCCATTGTCAGTGATTATCTTTTTGAAGCACACAGTCGGCATTTGTCACGCTTTAGGACTAGATGGCAGCCACTTTCAGAACAGAAACATTTTCTCGCTTCGGGGCTTATCTCAAAGCGCGAGCATATCTTTTCATTTCACCCCAACTTATGCCCGCTGGGTGAGGGCCCCCTGTGATGACATTAATGATAGGCCTCTCAGATTCCTACGCTACAGTTCTTTCATCCGAGTCATAGAGATGAGCAGGAACTAGTTGCCCCTGAGTAGATGAAGATGGGTCATTCCAATTTCTCTTGACATATTGTTGCAATTTGTTCTGCCTCAGTAGTTCTTCAATCAAACTCTTTAAATGGCGACATTCGTTAGTATCATGGCCAGGTTGATTATGGAACCGACAGAATCACCCACTTTGAACGGCCTTTTTCCCAATCTTTACCACAGATGGTTCAGGATAATCGATGACATCTTTGGTAGCAAAAAAGATATTCCCTGGAGTATCAATTAGGGGAGTAAAATCTGAGGGTTTGAAGTAGTGAGTTTTCTTCAGATCTTTCTGCCTTTTCCAACTATCATTCTCCATTTTCTATCCTCCGGATTCCTTTTTTTTAGAAGCAACGTTGTTGTTTATAATCTCGGCCACGACTGCTTTTGTTGGAAAATGAAGTTTTTCTAAGCGCATAAATTCGTCAGCTTTTTTATAAAACTTCTCAAGTGAATTTGGTTCTTTCATCTTTAACCACTTGCCAAATTCACTAGATTTGTCAATGGATCGCACCAAGTAAGTCAGAATCATTCTTGGCTCGGCATTATCCACTTCAGCCAAGGCTATGTTGAAGCAGTTTAAGAAAGATCTGAGAGGCTCTCCGGGATTTTGTTCAAGGTTGGAGAGTGACATTATATCCTTGGCCTTCGAAGCATATAGCCTGAACTGGTCTTTGAATTTTCGAGTGAGGTCAGAAAATTGATCCACCGAACGAACCGGTAGCTTCGTGAACCAAAGTAGAGTCACTCCTTCCAAATACACTGGAAAATACCTGCACTTGATCTCATCCGAAGCCATGGCCCCTGTCATATGCCAGTCGTATTTGTATAAGAATTGGTTAGGGTCACTTGTTCCTCGGTAAGCCGAAATAGCGGGAGGAACAAACTTCTTAGGAAATTCAGCCTTTAGGATTTTTTCGGTAAACGGAGTTTTGCTTGGAGCGAACCCCCATTCCTTTTCATCTTCTTCCCTTTGCATACTTTCTCTCATAATTTGTCAAACAATTCCCGAAAGGTATTCTTCATCGTTTAGGGGCTTCATGGGACAGACGTCAGCCGTTTTCTCGGAAGTTTGCCTGGACAAACGTTCGCGGAGGGTTGGTTGCGGCCTTGATCCTCCGACTTGGGGAGGTGTCCCTTCGACAGTGTTGACTATTTTTTGAGGAATACTCTTTCCTTGGGAATCATGAGGGTCTTCGGCAAAGGTTCATGCATTGTCTTCTGGTTAGCGGTTAGCCCCAAGCAAAGCATGTATCTGATCCAACATCAAAATGTTCTGGGCTTCCATTTGCTGATATAACCCAAAGACTGCAGCGTCTAACTCAGCCCGTGTAATTCCAACACTTGGCGCTGCTTGACTCAATGAAGGAGAAGTGGCGGTATTCTCTTGGACATCACCGGATCTAGCAGATCTGCGCTTTCTTCCAGGAGCCATAATCTCCGATAGACTCTTGGTTTTGAGATAGATTCCTTCAACAAACTTTTGCGAAGGAATGATGAAAGTAGCCTGAGCTGGGTTCTCAGTGAAAGCACCAAAAATGTTAACGTAAAAATTAGAATGCTAACACCCCAGTGTAAGTAGAGAAAATGAAGTGAAAGCACCACCCGTCGATACGGGAATCAGAAACAAGCAGAAAATACAGAAAAATAGTAAAGAGACAATAGTTTTATAGTGGTTCGACTTCAAGTTAAGCCTACGTCCACTTTAATCTTCTTTATTGCTGAATTGATTACAACTTTACAACAATCTTCAATTACAACACTACAAAGACAAGTAGTTAGAACTCCGATGTAGAAGAACTCTTTGAATCCATGTCGAATGAGTTTGATTTCTTCTTGAAGTTCGATGAAGCGTCTTTCGTGTTTGAAGTGTTGGATGAGTTGAGAAAACAGCAGAGTATCGGCATTCCAATAGTGAGCCCAAAAGGTCCTTTTCTGGTTGGAGTATGTGGGGTATTTATAGGGAAATTTCAGAGCTAGGTCGTAGGTCGTGAGCGACCTAGAGGTAGGTCGTAGGTCGTCAGCGACCTAGTGGGAGCAGCTTACGGCTTAACTAGAGGGTACTTGATCACCTCGAACAAACTAACAAGTCATAGGTCGTGAACGACCTAGGGAGGAAGCGGCATAAGAAGCTTCTTCAGTATGTTTAGGTCGTGAGCGACCTAAGGAGAATAGTTGGCGACTTACGGTTGGGAACGGCATAAGAAGTTGCTTCATTCTGTGATAACTCGCTAGGTCGCTGGATCTTTTAGGTCGCTAGGCCGTTTAGCTACTAGGTCGCTAGGTCGCTTATCTCTAGTACCTTTAGCCCGTTAAGTCGCTAAGCCTTTCTATTATGATATGTTGTTGCCCTGTGTTGATGGTTAGGTCGCTAGGTCGTTAATAACCTTAGGTCGCTTATTTCCTTGGGTTGCTGAGTCGCGGAATACGGAAGTTAACACTAATTATTCACTTTTAAATTCAATTTTAAATATTAATAATCTTCGTTGTCGATTAAATAAAATTTAAATTAAATTCCGATACCGTCATCAATCATATTAAACTCAGAGTTCAATTATTCAAAATTTCCCATATTAAATTTAAACAGATTAATTGTTCGATTTTCAACAAATTGCAATAGTAGATTGTAAATAAATTTTACTTATCAATCAATTACTTTATTAACATCTAATGAATTTAAAATATATTATTTAATCCAACCACACATTCAATACATCACATTACCTTCCAATACTTGTTATTACCCAAATCTTGGAAATAAGTTTATTTCAAAATTTTATTCAAGTTCATATCCAATAACTTACATTCAAAATCATTAAACTTTTATTTTTAACTATTTTATTCATTAATTACATTAAATTTAATAATTTTAAAATAGCTGAAAATATGGGTCGTTGCAATCTCCTCCACTCAAAACTTTTCGTAATTGAAAAAGAATTAAGTATAGAACTTTAACATTTGATATATTTAATCAACATATAAAACAATAAGATTTCATTTATAAAACCATTACTACGTTTCTACTACGCTACTCCGATGGGCTTATGGAATTTACAAGTTATTTATCAGGAAAAGTTAAAAAAGTTTTGAAACTTCAAAAAATTTCTAACACCCGAATTTATGGAAAATTTCGGCAGAGTCTCCTTTGCGCGGCTCGATCAAAACAACTAAAAAATGCCATATGGGCTCCTAACCAACAAAGAAAACAAAAGGCAAGTAGCTACATCATAAAATCATCAAATCCAATGACAAAATAAACATACACCTTTTTGTCAGGCCATCCAAAATTTCTTAATTTCAAATACCTACATCTTATTTATCAATGATATCCAATCATACAATTTAAATTCATTTTATATTTTGCATCTTCAATTTCAAATATTTGCTCACTTAATCCCGTATGATGTACATATATCATCCGTATCCAATGTCAAATTGGATCGCTCATTCGACTGCACAATTTCACTTCCGACTAGTATCGTTCACACGACACTCTAGTGCGGACTTGGATCATGTTCCTTATCAGAAACTATCATTCTCCTTGTGTAGGAATATACTATGATAAAGAATTACAGAATCAAATCAAAAATCCATATCTAGAGTTTGCTGTCGTTAATCGAGTGAAAAATCCCCACACTTATCGATATAAATTATCTCAAAATTCTATACTCGAATCTGGATCAAATCATTATGCGGATTAAATAATATACGTACAAATTACATGTTACCTTTCAATAGATTTCTATCCAATTCATCTATGTTAAATTTCTTTTACTTACCTTCATTTCATTTACAATCAATTATTCGCAATCCATTATCCATATCCCTTATTTACTTAGTATATCCATTTCTTTACATAGTATATTCTTTAATACTATCATTTCTTAAGCATCATTCCATAGAATTTGCTTACTTAAGTTCATTTTAAACATTCTATACAATTTAATTAAATTCAATTTCATTTTCCAACTGATTCTTAGTTACACCCAATCCTTTTCATTCATATTCATTTTCATAATCTCCTTTAATAACAGATTTATTTATGAAACATTTTATTAATCATCACTTTAGTTTATGATCATTCCATAAAATCATATATAAGAAGTTGGACTTTTTATAAGTTCATAATTATCCCAAAAGTTTTAAATTCAATTTCAAAATTTCTTTACGAATTTATATTTAATTCTATATCCCGTTTACAAAGATATTATTTGATTCATTTTTCTACTTTCTTAAGCATACTTACTTATTCCATTTAGTCATTAACCAATTCATAATATACTTAAGTATATAACACTTACTATTACAACAAAATTTCCATTTACATACATTCTACTTACTTTTAAATTTGTTTACTTGTGCAACATCCCATTGCATATCCAAATCATTATTTTAACTTTTTAACATTTGGTAATTCTTATTATATGCTATTAGAATGCAAATTGGTACTATACAAATTAATTTGATTCATTTTACTTAATTAGAATGTTCATTATTTTAACTTGTTTAAAAACATTTAGCTTAGATTTTTTTAGTTCTCTTATTTTGTAAGTTATGATTGTTCAAATATTTCATTTCATTCAAATAATTTGAAGATAATTAACAAACAGAACTTAAAATTTATCCATCGGGCACATTTCAAATCATTTGAAATAAGTATATATACCTATCTCTTTTATATATCAAATCATAATTTTGGAGTTTAAACAATAATCTGTTTTTCAAAAAAAATTCATAGCAAAGCTTCTTAGAAGTCTCCCCCTCTTTGAGACTCGAAAATGAACATCAATGATGCGGCGCAGTCATCACCAAATTATTTTCCAGCGGCAAAAGAGATTTCTCTGCTTTTATTTCTTTTTAAAAAACATTTTTATTCAAAAATACCTCTAAAATAATACTATCGTTATTATTTTCTCCAAAACAATTTGAAAAAACATTTCCAAAATCTTTTAAGATTTAAAAATTCCCAAACACTTAGTCCAAATCCATTTGAAACATTTCCCAAAATTTCTGGAATTTAAATTCTGGTTTGAATCAAATTTTAGTTACAACTCATATGTAATTTAGAAGCCGAAGAACTCCCCTCGATGCGCCATGGCTAGGAAACCATCACCCAAACCCAGAACGAATGCGATGCCCTCCTGGCCTCCACACTCCATCGTTTCAGATCTCCACCGTTGATATTGAAGAACTTTACACTTTTCATTTAGAATCTGAAGCTTGATATCGTGTGGATCCCAAAATAATTTGAGAGGAAGATTGACCATTAATGGCCATTGATGTAGAGAAGACGGCGGCTTCATAAATTAGGCTAGGTTTTACTGTGCTCTCTTATATATAGGTGAATACGCAATATTTTATTATTATTTTCAACTTTTTTCGGACGAACTCCAAACAAAGCATGCCACCGGGCATTTATAATGTTATACCCATATTTCGAACGTAATGGAATATGTTTCGGGGCCTAATTCTATCGTAGGTGGAAGATAGTTTATTTAATCGAATATGATATTAAATTTTCGACATTACTTTCTACGCATTTTTATCCCGTAAGACCAAATGATAAATCCAAACATTACAAAAATTGAAATTCGATAATAACACACAATTACGGATTTAATGGAACTGGTTTCGTCGAATTCCAAGACTATGCCCCAGATCACTATTTTAACGTCTCGGTTATAATATAAAAAATTTAATTTTTAATTTCTAATTATTCACTTTTAAATTCAATTTTAAATGTTAACAATCTTCATTGTTGATTAAATAAAATTTAAATCAACTTCTGATATCGTTATCAATCATATTAAACTCTGAGTTCAATTATTCAAAATTTCCCATATTAAATTCAAACAGATTAATTGTTCGATATTCAACAAATTGCAATATTAGATTTTAAATGAATTTTAGTTATCAATCAATTATTTTATTTACATCCAATGAATTAAACATTATTATTTAATCCAACTAAACATTGAATACATCGCATTACCTTCCAATACTTGTTATTAGCCAAATCTTCGAAATAAGTTTATTTAAAAAATTTATTCAAGGTCATATCCAATAACTTACATTCAAAATCATTAACTTTTTATTTTTAACTATTTTATTCAATAATTACACTAAATTTAATAATTTTAAAATAGCTAAAAATACGAGTTGTTACAATAAGTTATAATCAGAAAATAAGCCTTTGTATGCCATCCACTCTAATATATATTTTAAAATTTCCTAGAGATTTGAATGATCCTGAAGCTTTCATTTAGATATTGATGAGCATCATTTAGAGTTAACTCTAATTTAGATATCAGGAAGAAGATATCAGGAAGCTCAGTTCAAAATTTATGGCTATCTGCGGCAACCTCTACTCTACTATTTTATACCCTAGGTGTGACGACCCCGACTTCAACCTTCGAAAATCGGCATCCAATACCTCATCCGAATTCAAATGTTGGAGATTCAAATGTTGGAGTCTGAATCGCTGTAGTCATAACACATTAGATGATAACAACACAATGGAAACAAGTTAACTTCATTCATACACTTCATGGATTACAACAGTCTACAACAAGTGACGAACATCATCAGAGACCTATATATACAACACAACAGCGGAAAAATAACATCAACATGGTCTTCCAAGAGAGTTCAACATAATGCATCTTCATTTCCAAAGCTCCAAATTCCAAACCAAAAAGCTCAAAACCAAAAGCTTCAAAGACTTCCAAATCTACATCTACTTTCCAACTTAGCTCCAGAACCTACTGATGACCTGACTCTAGGCTGCCCGTGTGGAAAATTAGGGGCACTTATAGTTTAGCAAAGGGAATCATAAACTCCAAGTCAGTCATGGGACTGGTGTGAGAAACATTAAAAACAGTTATTTGTACAAAAAGAAATACGCTCATGCTTTTGGAAAATGAAATTACCATAAGGTCTCCCGGCACACACTCAAATGCAATCGCACACATGGGGGAGGTTTCTCCTTATAGTAGTCAAACATGCTTGGTACGTGAAAGTTATTTTGATATTATTTTTAGTGCATAGTGTGGAAAAAACATTTTGCAAGTATAATATTAATCTTAGCCGGCATACTTATCATTAAAGTATGCCTACAATAGCTACCATGTTGAATGGCAGGTTCTACAACTGAAATCATAAGGTGCTCGTATTGTTTCGTTTGGATTTCCAACAAATGGCCAAGGCTAAGGAACTTCCTTTATCCGAATGGCTACGCCTCTGGAGGGACGTCCCAAGAACCTAACCGGATCTCTGCCAACACAAGGTCGGGTTACCTCTGTAACTAGGTAACTAACTGTCATGAGTAAGCCATCCCCTGGTCGTAACCGACCTTTAACAGGGCCCTTTAAATTCCAACAACCAGGTAAGTGAAATATCTGGGCTCCATACCATAAAACCACTTTTAATCCAGAAGGAAATGCACATACCCTTAGGGTTACAAACCACGTAACCTTGTTGCATCCTTCCTGTTTCGACCATTTCCCTGGGTGTGAGGTTCGATAAAGTCTCGTCCCACAAAGCTACGCTTTACACAAAAGCCATGCTTCGATCAACCAATGCTCAACACTTAGCATGCCACATCGCCAAACTGGGAATATATCACTAATAACTATTAACTACATAACCTCTGAGCTCATATGTCTCAGAGAAGGGTGTTAAGCTAAGAGAATAAATTTTCCGCCACCAAACAGAAATGTATTTGATAGAAACCAGCTTTATATCTCAAATTGTAATGTCAGAAATACATCCATACAAATCCATCCTGGGTCTGAATGGAACCGAAGGCACTTCGTCCAATTAAGGGAAGAAGTCCTTGCAAATCCGGATATCCCCAATCTCGTCAAGACTCCCCATCACATAGGGAAATCTTTATATCGGAGTAACTCGGTGCGAAGACAATCAATAGGCTATCCTTTCATTTTCGAAAATACCCGGTCTTCAACCACAGTCTTCAAATGCAATTCCGTTCCGTCATATTATTATTCGGAATGGGTTTTCGACTTAATGCCCTTCCCTGGCCTTTCCGAATAATGAGCGCTTATTTAAGACATATGAATACATTTGGATTTTAGTTAAATCACAACTTTTTAGCCCTTATTTCCCCAAACCTTTCCATTTGAATGATTTAAAAAAAATTCTTTTTTTAATCTTTTAAACAAAAGATTCACCTTTTAAAATTCAATGCAGAACATTATATTCATATGGCAATTCATCGCAGATGAATAACTTACATTTATTACAGCTCAATCCAAAGTAATTCATATTACAGAATATTACAGATTAAAATAATAGAGATATTAATCAATCCAAGCATTCAATAAAATTAATCATTCATAAGCGTGATTAATTAATCATATAATTTATAATTAATTTAATTTAAACCAAATAAATTAATTACTTATGAATTAATTACCTAACCCTGTTTAATTATCATTAATTAATTACAAAACATTTGTTATTATTTTAATTAATAAATGAAATTAATTAATCATCATTAATTACTTACATTAATTAACTATCCCTTAATTACTGATTAATTGCTCTTTAATCATTAATTAATTATCCTTTAATCATTTATTAATTAAACTGTAATAAACTGGATCCTACCAAATAGAAATTAATTTATATTCTGTGATATACCTTATTTATTATTCTGTGATAATTTGTTTAGATCTTGATATGCAGCAAGGCTGGTGGGCAGCACCCATTTCCGGGTAAGGTCATTCCTGTCTAGATGTCCCTTTTATTTCGGCTTAGTGGTGCGGTTGCTGATCCCAACCACGGGGTGATCTTACTCGGGACTATGCAGTAAGGGGTAGTCCGGGCCTTGTGTTGTAGGGTATCGGGCGTGGTCCTCGGTACGCTGATCTAGACCAGGTACTGTGACAAGTGGTACCCCAGGCCTAGTTATTGTTGGAAATCCATTCTTCCTACGAGCCTTTTACGAGTTTTGTTTGTATTACCCACTCTGTGGCTAGTAGCTGGAATTTAATCATGTAACAATTTCGGCTATTTTATAAGTATTTGTATATAGACCCTATTATAATATCAGAGGATTTCTATAAAAAATTGTTTTAGCTATCGTAAGGTAAAAACCCGACATGTTTATTTGTGGCATGGTCTTACGAGATGATTTTGTTTTCAAAAGGATTTTTGAAACTTTAATAATCAATTTGGATGCATTATTATCAGCTGGTATTCCAGACTGACTCGGGTGTTATTTCATTATAATGCTCGGGTCAGACCGAGTATTATATGTTCAGGACAGGATGCTTGGAGCAGAAGAGGAGGTGGAGTCCGAGACGTATTGTACGTACTTTTATATATATCCGCTGCTGTGAATTGTATGGAATTGTCTGACTGGTAAATGATGTTTGTATGAGATACTCTGATGATATGATGTATAAAACAGATATAGTTTCATTTTGTGTAAAGATCTATTATTTACACTTGGTAAATTTCTATTTATGAGGGATCCAATTGGATCCCACCAACCTGTTTTCCCTTTTAGTTTAAACACATTGCTATTTCCTGGAAATCACTTTCAAACATACGTTTAAAATTTTTAAAATAAGCACTAGAAATTATTTAATTGAAAATAATACTTAAGGCACCTACGACCACACGCGCAAGTCGACGATCACCTTCCAACACCATTTCAACCTTCAAATCAATTGCAGAGGCTAAAAATCAAAATCGAGCTTCGAGCTCAAAACTGGAAGCAAATGTCGAAACTGGAAATCGCCTCAAACCCAAGACTCCGACCACCATAGAGACTTTACCTCCGGCCACGACTTCCTCCACCCTCCATCTGTCATCCCCCCAAATCTGGGAAAGCTCGGTCACCTGTAGATGTCGCGCCGATAAATTTTTTGATCAACAGAAAATCTTGGGTTAAAAACTTCAATCCTAAATTACCATCGCCACAATGCTTAAATCCTCTTCCCCGTAATTTTCCATGAAACCACGATCGTGCTTCTACCTCCAGAAAAACTGCTAACCAGAAGACCCTCTTAGCCTTGCTGCACCTTCCCTGTTTTAGCCATTCCCGGTTGATGAGGCTTGAGGCTACGATTACCTTTATAGAACACATCTCTTAGAATGCTCATCGTCCACCTGACATGTTCTGAAATCATTCAATCCGTACAAGTTCGTTCCAGGTTTGAATGAAACCGAAGGCATTATCTCGTTACACTCATTTTAGAATCACCCTCAGTGTTAACGACGATAACCCTTGCACTCTGAATCTTCGTCTCGAATCTGAAAGTACTACCCGTCGAACTCATCACAGAATCACCTTAATTAATCACCCTTGATTAATTATTCTTTAATTATATTCAAGTAATTATCCTTTAATTAATTTACAAATTAATTGTACTTAACCAAATACAGTAATTAACCTTTAATTACTTTATTAATTAATTAACTATACCCAATCAATCCTTAATTAATTACATTAATTAATTACATTTAATCATTTATTATTGATTAATTAATCTTAATTACATCATCTTAATTACATCATTAATTATATTAATTAATGATCTCTAATTACATTTTAATTAATTGCCTTATTTAAATTAATTACATTAAATAATTAATTAACCTTTAATTATTAATTAATTAACCTTTAATTATTAATAGTTAATTAATTAATTGTTCTTTAATTACTTTTATTAATTAATTAATTTTTAATTACCCAAGACCTTAATTAATTAAAGATAAACCATTTGTCTTAATTAATTACTTAATTATTATTTAATAAACCTTGGAATTAATTATCATAACATAAATTAACTTAAGACCCTTAAGTTAATTAATAATTAAAAATATTTTATCTTCTTAATTAATTACTTAATTATACTATTTAAATTTATTTAAAATAAACTTAAGAATTAATTATACATAAAAGACATTTAATAAAATATCTTAAACTTAATTAATTTAAAACAACTTATTTTATAACTTTTAACTAATTTCCAAACTTAAACGAAACAATTATTATTTAAAAGAATTAGTTTAAAAATTTGTTTAGACTTGATTTAAAACATTTTATAAACTTGTTAATACACTTTCTAAAAAGAACCCGAGTCTAACCCATGTGCTCCCCTTACTCAAACCCGAGAAATATTTTCATCTTCTCTTTCCCTTTATTTTTAAAAAAACTTGGTTTTGGTTTAAACTTAAAAACTGTATAATGTGTTAAAATTACTCGCGAACAAACCGAAGCATACTCGAGCCATCACAAAACTTTCCGGAGTCAAAACCCGAGACACCCTTCTTCTTCTTCGATGCCAAACCATTGACACGCAATAGACACCACGTGCACGTGCACAGGTGAACGAATCTGCTCCGACCATCGATGCCACCTCCAGCACGTCGACGACCATCTCCCCTAACAGTGCAACCACCCAGAACTTTAAGACATCCATGAAATCGAATTTGAGCATATCAACTACCACCTGGAACAAACCAATCATCTAATAAACACCTCGACCCGCCACCTCAGACCACCAGAACACTCTAAACTCCGACCATAGCTCCGCCATTGACCCACGCTCCGATCCCACGCACTCCGAGCCAGTCTGATGCTTTGACGACGACGAACTCGCTTCGAACTCACATCAACCAAACCAGGTCTTAAAACCCTAAATCACCAATGTTCATCCACCACGGTGAATAATAAATTCACCAACCATTTTTGCCAAAGCCCCTGACCCATAAGCAAGCTTCAACAACGACCACGAGACCCAAACATCCATCGATCACCAGAAAATACAAAAATCCTCTTTCTCGTTCAACCACGAATTCCTCATGCAAAACAAAACTAAAGTCTTGATTTTTCATTTAAAATTCATGGTTTTTAAATACGAATCAGACGATGTAGGTGAATTAAGAAACCATGACAATCGAATTTTGATATGCTTCTGAGTTTTACTGTACTTTCTGAATTTCTAGAAAAACTCTAACTAACTATACTTGAAAATATTTTTAAAACTTAGATCTTGTTAATTCATACACTTTTTGTTTAAACATCATCGGCTACAAGAGATTAGAGGAAGAGAGATCAAATTTTTAACTTGTTTTAAAACATGTAAACTTAGTACAGAGGCATTTTTGCCTATACATAGACATGCACACCAATATTTACATATATATACAGACATGCAGGCACATTTTACATCTATGCAACATACTTCAAGTATTTATCACATGAAATCAAGACTTAACAGATTTAAGATTTCAAAAAAAAATGTTTACTCACAGATTTAGATGTAGAACAGAGGAGCTTTTTTTTGAAAAAAAAACCTGGAAATGCTTTGAGCTTGAAAACTGGAAAAATGGATCTTGCTTTGATCTTGTTGAATTTGCTTGATGTTTAAGGTGATCTTTGCTTGCTTCAGGTTTTAGATTTTAATCTCTGGTTTAGTTTCAGGTTTTTAATTTTGAAATATATAAAAGAAAATGAAGAGTAGAAGTATAAATGTGTATATATATAGCCTTGAATCCTTTTATTTTTTTAAAAATAAAAATAAAAATTATGAAACTTGTTATTTGCATGCTATAATCAACTTACACTTGTTAATTTACATGCCTTATGTTTTTATTACTATCATCATTTATGTTTTTATATTTATGTTATGTTTAATTTTAAAAGAAAGTGTATTAAATCTTTTATCAAATCTTATTTTTAAGCTTAAGCTATTATATCTTAAATTAATATATATTTATCTATAGTGTTTTATATTTATCTATGTTTTATGTTATTTTTATATTAAGCTTTTCCTTTTATTTATTTTGTATATAACTTTAAAGAAAATGATTTAAAACTGATTATATATTAATAAATAAACATATATATATACATATATATATTAGTTTTTAAAATATAGATTTTTAATCCAAATTATTTTTAAGATATTTATTTTTGAATTTTAAATTAAAAAACTATTTACAATCTTTATATATATACACACATAAACAAACACATCTCCAATTTGTTTTGAAAAAATTCAAATTAGTTCACAAATTAATTCTAAAAAGTATATTAATTACTAAATTAAATTTGGCTTAAAAGTGGAATCGTTACAAATTCCCCCCTTAAGAAAATTTTGTCCTCGAAATTTGATAGACAGGGAGAAAAACAAAGAACAAATGAACACATAAAAAGATAGAGAAATGGTTTACCAGATCAAACCGAAATATCTATTCTACATTTGGGATAGGACTTCTGCATGCTCTCCTCTGTTTCCCAAGTATAATCATTCGGATCTCCACTCCATTATACTTTCATTAATTTCACCACTTAATTCCTTAACCGCTTTTCATCTCGTCCAATAATCTTCAATGGTTCTCTTTTCACCACCAAGTTAGGCGTGATTTCCAAATCCTATTGAGCGGCCTCCTCAATGATATGATCTGGGTCATGCACATACATCCAAAGGCGTGAAACATGGAACACAATATGCACGCCAACTAACCAATTAGGTAACTTCACTCGATAAGCCAAACGACCAATCCTCTTAAGTATAGGAAATGACCTATGTATCGTGGTGCCAGCTACCCGTCTTTCCAAATCTGAAAACTCCATGTATTGGAGAAACCTTTAAGAAAACTGAATCTCCAACCTGGAACTCTAAAGTTCTTCTCGTGTGGTCGGCATAACTTTTCTGTCAACTCTGGGTAGTTTTCAACTTCTTACGGATTAAATCAACCTTCTTAGAAGCTTTCCTTATCATGTTCGGACCAAGAACAAGCCTATCACCCGACTCAAACCCACACGCAGGTGATCTACAAGGATGACCATACAATGCTTCGAAAGGAGCCATTCCTATACTGGCATGATAACTATTATTATACGAAAACTCAACCAAACGCAAAATGGTCCTCCCAAGAACCTCCAAAATCAATAATACAAGCACGCAAAAGATCTTCCAAGATTCGATTTATTCTCTTAGTTTGCAAATCAGACCGCGGGTGGTAAGCAGTACTGAAGTTCAACTTGGTTCCTAGTGCGGCTTGAAATGCCTCCTAAAATTTGCTAGTGAAGATCGGGTATCAATCACTCATTATATTACTTGGTATTTCATGGAGTCGTACAATCTCCTTCACATATAACTCTGCCAAACTCACTGCCGTTCGGGTGGATTTAACGGGGATAAAGTTGGCAGTTTTGGTCAGACGATCCACAATAACCCAAATCGCCTCATTACCCTTTCGAGTTTGTGGCAAACCATCTATGAAATCCGTAGACACTTGGTCCTTTTTCCATTTGGGCACTTCTAGTGGTGGGGGTAAACCTGCCATCGTCATTTGATCACTCTTTATTTGTTGGCAAGGTGTGCATCGACTAATATAAATGGATATATCCATCTTCATCGTTTCCCACCAGAAGGTCCTCTTAATATCTCGATACATTCTGTTAACCCGTGGATGGATACTAAACTTGGATTTGTGACATTCGTCCAATACTTCTCGTTTGAGATCTGGGATGTCTCAGACATAAACCCTCCCTTTCAACCTTATAGTTCCACTATTATAGATTTCAAAGATGGAATCTTCGCCTCGACGTATTCTCCCATAAATTTCTTGGAGAAACTTGTCTTCTTTTTGCATAGTAGCAATCTTCTCAAGAAGAGTGGGGGTGACAACGAGATAAGCAAGAATAGCATGTCTTCTACTTAAAGCATCAGCTACCACGTTGGCTTTACCACGTGTATACTGAATATCCAGTTCGTATGACGCTAGGAATTCCAACCAACGTTGCTGTCTTAGATTCAAATCCTTCTGGGTAAAGAGTTATTTCAAAGATTTATGGTCGATGAACAATTAAAATTTTTCATGCAGAAGATAAATGATGTAGACCAGTTCGATGAAGACTTAGGTCGCGAGCGACCTAACGAACTAAAAGGTCACGTGCGACCTAACGGGTGAAGAGTAACGAGCTAATGGTTCAAGAAAGCAAGGTTATCGAGATAAACCACCTTAGGTCGTTCACCAGTGGGTTGCTACCTAACGAGAGACGGAATAATGTAACAAGCAATGAGCTCCGACCTAAAGGACTACGACCTAGTGAATTATTCCAGAAACCTAGGTCTTAGGAAACATTAAGTCGCTCGTATTCCTTAGGTCGCTAACGACCAAACCAGAAGCCGCCTTTTCCTTAGGTCGTTATTGATATGTCGCTACAGATCATAGGTCGCTTCGATGTAGGTCGCGTGAAGGGTTCCTGTTGCTGTAAAGAGATAGGTCGCTTGTCACTTAGTTCGTAACTCGTGAGGGTTGTACTTCTGTTGGTTCGTTTGATTGTAAGGTCGTTGATGTTGTATTGACCAGTTAGGTCGTAGGTCGTTAACGACCTATACTTTGTCGTAGGTCGTGAGTTGTCAGCAGTATTTGTTGTGTTTTGTTAGCTCGTGTAGTGTTGAATTGCTAGGTCGTTTTCGACCTATGTTAGGTCGTTGGTCGCAGCATATGTGTTGAGGCTGTTTGTGTTGAGTTGTAACGCCTATAAATAGGCAAGGTGAGTCATTTGTAATTGATTGTTGATTTTGAATGAAACTTTGTTTGAGTGCTTTGTGCCTCTTTTGAAATTGGTAGTTGAGTGTGATCTCCTATCTCTACTTTCGGTATTCAAGTGCGCTCTAATCAATGATTGTTGAAGCCAATTCATGGTATCAAGTGCGCCTGATCAACGTTTGAAGAATTGTAAATCTTCTTTCACGGTATCGTGCGCGATCAACGTGTTGAAGATAGCTAGAATTCGGCATCTTTCGAGATCAACGAATTTGGGCCTTTTGGTATTTTCATTCCATCGATTGCCACTATCATCGTTGTTTCCATTTTCTGAATATCGTTGCATCAGTTTTGGTATCAGAGCTAGACTTAGCCAATCATAGCTAAGCCGAGTCTTGGAGCCAAGGAGTTTGAAGTTTGGTGTTCATCGTGTTCATTGTGAAGTTGCAACAAGTTGGGAGTTTTCGATCCATTTCATTTTGGATCAGAGTTCGGAAAGTGTTTGAAGTTTGCTCGTGGGAAGTTTGCGTGCCAAAGTGAAGTTTGAAGTTAAGTCACGTCATTTTGGTCCGAGCTAGTTGAAGCCGAGGCGAGCTAAGGAAGTACGAGCGAGCTAAGCAAGTTAGGTCGCGAGTAGTTGTTTCCGAGCTAGAGGAGCGTGTGAGCTTGAGTTAGGTCGTTCTAGGCCAAACCGAGCTAGAATTGAAGTCTTTTAAGTCTGTGTTTGAATTTGTGAAGATTTGACAATGCTGCCAAGAAGAGCTAATCGTCATCAAAATGTTGAAGCGTTGTATAGAAGAGAAGAAGCCGAGCAAATGGAACAATGAATCAATGAGAAATTTGATGAAGGCATTGGGAAGTTAGAGAAGCTGATGATTGATATGAATCAAAGTCAAAGGAGAAGGTCGCCAGTCTCGAACCATGGAGGAAACATAGTTTCGCCATCGGTTACGGAAGCGAGGAGGGTGTCGCTACAATCTTTTAGAGAAAGAAGAGAAACATTAATTTCATCGAGGAGAGATCACCATGACTATAGACATGAAGAGAGAAGAACTCCACGTGAGTTTGAAGATGAGCCATATCGAGATGAAGAGAGACATAGTAGAAGGGACATGCGTGAACGAAGGGATGTTGATGGTCGAGATCGATATAGACGTACATTTGACTTTGATGAAGAGGGTGATAGAGCTAGCATTCATTATCGAGATCGAAACCAAATTTGAAATTCATACCGGGATGTAGAGGATGATCGACGTTGGGAGTCGGGAATGAAGAAGACGGAAATTCCTAAATTCAAAGGTGGAATGGTAGTAGACGAGTTTCTGGATTGGTTGTCTAATGTTGAAGAGATTTTTGACTTTAAAGAAGTTACCGAGCATCGAAGAGTGAAGTTAGTTGCTACAAGGTTAAGGGGGAGAGCTTTAGCATGGTGGCAGCAAACTAAACTTACAAGGGATAGAATGGGGAAGTCAAAGATTGAGTCTTGAGAGAAGATGAAGAAGTTGATGAGAGCTACGTTCTTGCCGTACAACTATCAATAACTCATGTATCAGAGGTTGCAGAATTTGAGGCAAGGAACGAAGACTGTTAATGATTATGCTGATGAATTCTATCAACTGATTGCTCGAAATGATATCATGGAGACAGAGGAATAGTTGACTGCTAGGTTTATTAGAGGGTTGAGGATGCAGATCCAGGACATGGTAAATATGTTTGACCCTAGATCTGTCGCTGAAGCGCACCAGAAAGCGTTGGCTTGGGAGAAGCAGGGAAAACGAGGAGGTGGTGTGTTTCCAAGTTCCAATGCTCAGAAAAAGAGTGCTAGTGGGATTTCCAATGTTTCTAAAGCTGTCAGTAAACCAGTTGTGAATGAGGTTGCAAAGGCAAAGGTCAACAACAGTTTCAAATGCTATAATTGCCACGAAGTGGGTCACAAGAGCAATGAATGTCCGAAGCCGAAGAAGCGAACAATGATTGCTGAAATGGAAGGTGAGGATGTTGGTGAAGGTAATTCTAGTCCAGTTGAAGAGGATGAACAAGATATATTGTCGGGAGATGAAGGATGTAATCTTATGATGAGGAGATCTTGTTTAACACCAAAACAAGAGGATGAGGCTAGTTGGTTGAGGAGTAACATCTTTCAGTCGACATGCACGATATTGGGGAAGGTTTGTAAATTTGTGATTGACGCGGGAAGTTGTGACAATATCATTTCTACTGAAGTTGAGAGAAAGTTAAAGTTGAAGACGGAGAAGCATCCAAATCCTTACAAGTTAGCATGGTTGAGAAAAGGAGGAGAGGTGAAGGTGGACAGGAGAGTTCATGTTCCATTTTCTATAGGGAAGAAGTATAAAGACGAGATCTGGTGTGATGTGGTGGAGATGGATGTTTGTCACTTGCTTTTGGGAAGCCATTGTAGTATGATCGAGCAGTGCAGTATGACGGTCAGACCAATAGCTACAGCTTTATGTTTGAAGGTGTTAAGATCATTTTGGTTCCAAAGAAGAGACAACAAGGAGAGAGCAAGTCAGAAGAGATTGAGGAGCTGAAGACTTTGTTGACTTTGAAAGAGTTTGTTGAAGAAGTAGAAGAGAGTCCAGAAGTATTTTTATTGATTGGACGTGAAGCTACCGAAACTGTTGAAATTCCTGAAGAAGTAAAACCAGTTCTGGACGAGTTTAAAGATGTGTTTCCTGAAGATTTGCCAACGGAGTTGCCACCGTTGAGGGATATTCAGCATCAGATAGATCTTGTGCCAAGAGCAGTATTACCACACAGACCACATTACAGGAAGGGTCCTAAGGAGCATGAGGAACTCAGAAGGCAGGTCGAGGAGTTGTTAGAACAGGGGCATGTTCAGGAGAGCTTGAGTCCATGTGCAGTGCCAGCCTTATTGGTACCAAATAAGGATGGGACTTGGCGCTTGTGTACGGACAGTCGGGCTCTAAAAAGATCACTGTGAGATACAGGTTTCCTATGCCGAGGTTCGATGATTTGATTGATTAGTTGAGTGGGGATGTTGTGTTCTAAAAAAATTGACTTGAAGAGTGGATACCATCAAATTCGTATTAGACCGGGTGATGAGTGGAAGACTACTTTTAAAACTAGGGAAGGTTTATACGAATGGCGCGTTATGTCGATTGGCTTGTCAAATGCTCCTAGCACTTTTATGAGAGTGATGAACCAGATTTTCAGACCATTTATTGGGAAGTTCGTAGTAGTTTACTTTGACGATATCTTGATCTATAGTGGGAGTATGGAAGAGCATATCCAGCATTTGCGAGAAGTGCTGTTGATTCTACGATAGGAGCAATTCTATGCAGCAGCGAAGAAGTGCGTGTTCATGACGCACAGTGTTTTTTTTCTGGGGTATGTTCTGTCAAAGGAAGGTATTCAAGTGGATGAAAGAAAAGTGGAAGCTGTCAGAAGTTGGCCACAACCCAAGACAATTACCGAA
Source organism: Allium cepa (assembly GCA_030765085.1). NCBI lineage: Eukaryota > Viridiplantae > Streptophyta > Magnoliopsida > Asparagales > Amaryllidaceae > Allium > Allium cepa. The sequence goes on along the minus strand of CM060938.1, from coordinate 903,571,439 downwards.
GTGAGGAGCTTTCATGGGTTGGTATCTTTTTATCGAAGATTCATTCCATATTTTAGCAGTATAATGGCACCTGTAACCGATTGCGTGAAAGGAAAGAAGTTCGTGTGGACAGAGGAAGCAGAGTTAGCTTTTGAGAAGATCAAGACACTATTGACGTCAGCACCAATTCTAGTACTGCCAGATTTTCAGTTGTTGTTTGAATTACATACTGATGCTTCGAAGGTTGGGATTGGTGGAGTATTGAGTCAGAAAGGAAGACCAGTTGCTTATTTCAGTGAGAAGTTGTCTGGAGCCAAGTTGAGATATAGCACTTATGTTGTGGAATTTTATGCAATTGTTCAAGCCATGAAGCACTGGAGACATTATCTGTTTCAGAAGGAGTTTGTTTTTTATACGGATCATGAAGATTTGAAGCATTTGCAAGGGCAGGACAAAATTTCAGCTAGGCACTCTTCATAGGTTGCGTATCTACAGCAATTTACTTTTGTTGTGAAACACAAATCAGGGGTGACGAATCGTGTAGCTGATGCCTTGAGCAGGAGGAATCATTTGTTGACAACAATGAAGGTTGAAGTGACAGGATTTGAACTATTGCTAGAATTTTTTGAAGAAGATCTTTACTTTGCAAAGTTTGTTGAGAAAGTCAAGGATGGGAGTACTGATGAGTTTGTGTTGGTAGACGGATTCTTATTCAAGGGGAATCGATTATGCATACCGGATTGCAGCTTGAGAATGAAAATTGTGAAAGAGTTGCATGAAGAAGGGCATGTGGGTAGAGATCGTGCATTGCAGTTGATTTCTCCATCTTATTATTGGCCATCGATGAAGTGGGAAGTTGGAAGATTTGTGGAAAGATGTCATGTTTGTCAAATTTCGAAAGGGACAGCGACAAATGCGGGTTTCTATATGCCTTTACCTATTCCTACAAAACCGTGGGTAGATGTAAGCATGGATTTTGTGTTGGGCTTACCAAGGACACAACGGGGAAATGACTATATCTATGTTGTGGTAGACCGTTTCTCGAAGATGGTACATTTTGTTGCTTGTAAAAGGACGGCAGATGTAGTTCATGTGGCACAGTTGTTCTTTAAAGAGATCTATCGTTTACATGGTTTACTAGAATCTATAGTTTCAGACAGGGATACCAGATTTCTGAGTCATTTTTGGCTAAGTTTGTGGAAGATGGTGGGAACAAAGTTGAAATTTAGTAGCGCTTATCATCCGCAGACAGATGGACAAACGAAGGTTGTGAACAGATCGCTGGGAAATTTATTACGGTGTCTTGTGATGGACAATCTGAAGAGCTGGGATGTGAAGTTATGTCAAGCGGAGTTTGCTCATAATCATGCAGTGAGTCGTAGTACAGGATTCAGTCCATTTCAGATTGTATATTCAAGCTTACCAAAGGGACCGTTATATTTGACGATAGTGTCACAACCGAAGGGAACAGTTAAGCGGGCTGCTGATTTCTTTGATGGGTTGACGGAATGCCATAGAATCGTTCAGGAACCATTGGAGAAGACGAATGACAAGTATAAACGAATTGCGGATCTAAAGCGAAGTAGTGTTGAATTTAATGAAGGAGAGTTAGTATATGCTGTACTAACGAAGGATCGTTTTCAAGTGGGAGCATACAATAAACTTAAAGCTTGAAAGATTGGTCCTGTAAAGATTGTGAAACGGATCAATGAAAATGCTTATAGGTTGAAGCTGCCGGAGGATGTGTACACTTTTGATGTGTTTAATGTTAAACATCTTATACCTTATTATGGAGATGAACAATCCAATGGGGAAGAAATTTTACATTCGAGGACGAATTTTTCCAAACTAGGGGAGGATGATGCAGGCCAGTTCGATGAAGACTTAGGTCGCGAGCGACCTAACGAACTAAAAGGTCGCGTGCGACCTAACGGGGTGAAGAGTAACGAGCTAATGGTTCAAGAAAGCAAGGTTATCGAGCTAAACCACCTTAGGTCGTTCACCAGTGGGTTGCTACCTAACGAGAGATAGAATAATGTAACAAGCAATGAGCTCCGACCTAAAGGACTACGACCTAGTGAATTATTCCAGAAACCTAGGTCGTAGGAAACATTAAGTCGTTCGTATTCCGAAGGTCGCCAATGACCTAACCAGAAGCCGCCTTTTCCTTAGGTCGTTATTGATATGTCGCTACAGAGCATAGGTCGCTTCAATGTAGGTCGCGTGAAGGGTTCCTGTTGCTGTAAAGAGATAGGTCGCTTGTCACTTAGTTCGTAACTCGTGAGGGTTGTACTTCTGTTGGGTCGTTTGATTATAAGGTCGTTGATGTTGTATTGACCAGTTAGGTCGTAGGTCGTTAACGACCTATACTTGGTCGTAGGTCGTGAGTCGTCAGCAGTATTTGTCGTGTGTTTGTTAGCTCGTGTAGTGTTGAATTGTTAGGTCGTTTTCGACCTATGTTAGGTCATAGGTCGCAGCATATGTGTTGAGGCTGTTTGTGTTGAGTTGTAACGCCTATAAATAGGCAAGGTGAGTCATTTGTAATTGGTTGTTGATTTTGAATGAAACTTTGTTTGAGTGCTTTGTGCCTCTTTTGAAATTGGTAGTTGAGTGTGATCTCCTATCTCCACTTTCGGTATTCGAGTGCGCTCGAATCAAAGATTGTTGAAGCCAATTCACGATATCAAGTGCGCTTGATCAACGTTCGAAGAATTGTAGATCTTCTTTCACGGTATCGTGCGCCATCAACGTGTTGAAGATAGCTAGAATTCGGCATCTTTCGAGATCAACGAATTTGGGCCTTTCGGTATTTTCATTCCATCTATTGCTACATCATCGTTGTTTCCATTTTCTGAATGTCCGCTGCGTCAATAATGATGCCAGATTTTCAAAGCAAAGATAACCGCCAAAAGCTCATAATCATGGGTCAGGTAGTTCTTCTCATATGGTCGCAATTATCTACTTACGTAGGCAATCACTCTACCCTCTTGCATTAGAACAACACTCACTCCTTCACCACATGCATCTGTGTAAATAGATAGACCTTTATTCTCGTTAATAATAGCAAGAACGGGAGCATTGGTCAACCTTTTCTTCAATTCTTGGAACGCTTCCTCTCACTTTGGTGTTGAAATAAATTTGGAATTCTTCATAGTCAGCTTAGTTAATGGACTGGCTAACTTAGAGAAACCCTGGGCAAACTTTCGATAATATCCAGCTAATCCTGGAAAATTTCTGACTTCCTTTTCGGTTGTGGGTTGCTTCCAATCTAGGATAGCGGAAACCTTACCAGGGTTTACAGAAATTCCTTTTTCTATTAAAAAATGTCCTAGAAATCTAACTTCTTTTACCCTAAAATGACATTTAGAAAACTTGGCAAAAAGAATATTCCTCCTCAATATTTCCAAAACTATTTTTAAGCCTACGGCATGCTCTTCTTCAGTTTTGGAATAAATCATAATATCGTCGATAAGTACGACAACGAACTTACTCAACACTTCGCGAAATACTCGGGTCATCAGGTCTACGAAATATGCACGGACAATGGTTAGTCCGAAGGGCATAACTAAGCATTTGTAGAATGTATCGGGACCCCTAAAAGTAGTCAAATGGATACAATCTTTCGCAATTCTCAGCTAAAGGAATCCTTGGGCTAAGTCCACCTTGAAAAAGAATCGAGCACCATGCAATTGATCGAACATGTCATCGATTAAGGGCAAAGGAAATTTATTCTTAATGGTTAACTTATTAAGATCTAGATAATCTACGCACAATCTCAAAGATCCATCGGACTTGGCTATAAATACTACAGCCGAACCCCAATTGGAACGACTAGGTCGTATAAATCCTTTCCCCAATAAATCTTGGGTTTGCTTAATTAGCTCTACACTTGTAACGACCCGCAAATTTTCGATAATTAAAATAGCTAATTTGATAAGATTTCGTGATTTAAGGTTAGAAAAAAATTGTAAGTCGTTTGGAATAATAATAAATGTTGAATCCATTGGGTATAATAGAGTAATTGATTGATAAGTAAAATCTATTTAAATCAAATATTGAATATTGAACAGGTAAATTGTTTAAATTAAATATTTAAAACTTATTGAATAACTGAATAACTGTAAAATGAAAATAGTGTTCTAAATTGTGAATTGGTTTTAAAAGTTGAATCTTATAAGTTCAATTTCAATATTTCTAAAGATAATGAATTATTGGATAAGCGAAATTGTTTAAATTTAATATTTGGAATTTATTGAATAATTTAATAATTGGAATTGAATAACCGTATAATGGAAATGGCTGTTCCATAATTTTAATTCGTTTCAAAAGTTAAATTTTTAAGTTCGTTTTGAATATCTCAAAAGATAGTGATTTAAGAATAATCAAATTGTTTAAAATTTAATATTACAAATGTTGGAATAATTAAATTCCGAATTTGATATGATCAATTTGATATTGAAATATAATATATGAATATAGAGTGAATAATTGAAATTTGATTTAATATGATTCAGATTGGTTTCCAAAGTGAATATAAGTTATATTGGGATTATAATAGAGTTAATAAGATTTTAAAATTGGAAATTATTGGATAATTGAATAACGGGTTTAATATGATTAAAAATGATTTGTAAAATTTTATTTTATCATATTAAAGTAAGAATGATGTTGTAGAACTTTTAAAATTGAATTAAAAGTAAATTTGTGAAAATTGAATATTTTAATGTTTAATTATCGACTGAAAAATAGCCAATTTTCGAACAGTCTCAGAATTGGACGAAACTAGTTCCATTGGATCCGTAATAGTTTGTTATTATCGAATTTCAATTTTTGTAGCAATCGGAGTTTTCGTTTGACCGTGGCCGCTCGAAACGCATCGAAATTGTTTTAATATTAATTTGACGAGTTAAAATAGTCATTTTTCAAACAGTCTCGGATTTTGACGAAACTAGTTTCATCGGATCCGTAATGTGATATTATTGTAAGATTTCAAATTTCAAGTCAATCGGATTTATCGTTTTCCGGGAAAAGCCAAAACGTCTAGAAATTTAGTTAATCGGTTTAATTTAAATTTGATCGTTTATTGCCGTAGGTCGCACAGATGATCGAATTAGCCTCCAAAACCTGTTCCATTGTGTCCGGAACGCGGGATAAACCTTGGGTACGCAGGTCACCGTGCGTAAATCGGAGTTCGAAAAATTGGAAGTGAATAGTGTTCGTTGAAACTTCTATAAAGGACCCCTTCTCTTCACAATTGCAAAAACCCTAGCCCTCTGTCTGTAGCCGCCACCCTCTAGATTAATGGACGAAATTTAATCTCTTTCTTCCTCAAATTTCTTTCAATTCATCAGTTATTAGCCAAAGTTTTCAACTAGCAAAACGTAGGGGACATCGTGATTGACAAATCCAACGGTGGAGATTTGAATTGGTGTTGTGTGGAGGCCAAAATTGGCTCACGTTCGGCCGAAGTACGCACTCTTTTCAAGAGAGAGGGGGGCCGAGCTCCACCCCATGGCAGCCAAGTATAGTGCTCGTGACGAGCTTTGCAATGGTGGTTCCTGATCGGCCTCTCGTCGAGAGATGGCGGAGAATAATTCAACCCTAGGCGATGGATCATGGGTTACTTCGTGCGTGAGCTTCCTGGAGCGAACGAATGCATATGGAAGAAAGAAGCATGCGGCCCTGATCTGCAAATTCAAATCGTGCGGCCCAAAATGGATGAAGGTTTAAACTAAAAGAAATTATAGTTTATTATATTTATAATTCGTTCAAATGTTTAAAAATGCATATCTCTTTCATACGAGGTCGGAATTCGACGAAATCAATTGCGTTGGGTTCGTATGGACGAGCACTACGCTATGGAATTGGATTGGAATCGTTTGGAGCTAGTAAAAATTTTGGGTAAAATTAAACGCTCGTTTAATTTTATTCGAAATAAAACGCTGGAACTACATTGAAATCAAGGTGAGTGTTTTATAATGCTCACAACGTACTGAATATCTTTATGCTAGTTAAATTAGACATTATAAAGTGTTATGAATTTTATTTGTCGTTGTTTGATAAAATTTAGTTATCATATAGATTGTCATTTGAATTAACAGTTGAAAATTAAATTGATAGTTAAATTGAAATTGAAATTGAATTGCGATTAAATTACCTGACATTGATAACTATGAAACTGCCATGAATTGTATTGTCTATTGGATGATGTATTTTGATGGATGTTATTGATTGATATTTAAATGTTCGGATGTTTATTTGCTTATATATACTTTATGCATACATATGACACTATGATTTGATTTAAGTAATATATATTCATCCCTGACATTTAATTGAGATAAATAATTATTTGGCCATAGGATAGAAAATTATATATGGACATCGAATTGGCTAAATTAATAATTTTAAAAATCGTCGATTTGAAATTTATTTAAATGTTTTGATTTAAAAGTTATAAATAGAAATCAATTTATAGAAATCTAATTTATTGAAAAAAATTGAGTTTGGAATGTTGAAATAAATTTTGGTTAAAAGAAATTGTTAAATGATTTAAGTTGAGACTTTGAAATTTAAAATTGGGTTATGATTGAATTTCGAAAATTTATTCGTTTTAAAAGATTGAACCTTAATTCGAGCTTTGAATATTACTAAGTAGAAGTGATATAATAATGATATTTTGAAATCGAGCTTGGAATTGAATCATATTTGAAATTTGGATTTAAATTTGAATATTGAAGGATAATTTTGTTAAGTATTATAAATTGATATTTTGAAAAATCAAGCTAAAAATCGATATAAATTGAAATTGAATAAATTAATGGTGAATGTAAAATTGAATAAATTTGAAGTCAAAGTTGACATTGATTTGAATTGAAATCGAAATTGAATCGGTAAAATGGAAATTGAAATTTGTTTTGAATTGTGAAGTTATAATTGAAATGGATTGGTTTTGAAGCTGTTCTATTTTGTTTTCCAAATTACTCTGTTATATAAACCATTTTGAATAATTAAACTATTTTAATCTATTTTTAATCTACTTAACCCGATTTAAATTATTTTAAACTAATTTATCTATTTTAAATCCATTTTAAAGATTTTAAGTATTTTTAAGTATTTTAATTATTTAAACTATTTTTAAACTACTTAAAACTATTTTCTAAAATTTCAATTAGGTCAATAAGGTGAAATGTTTATGTTTAAATCTTAAATGTAAATACGAATTGGTTTAAATGAAGTTGCAACTTAAATTGAAATTCGAAAGGATTTTGAAATCGAAATGAGATATTGAGGCGAAAAATGATTTTGAAACGGAATCTTACAATTTGAACGGATACGATGATATTTGAAATGGATTTGATTTTTGAAGCGAATATGATATTTTGATATCAATTATGAATCGGTTTGAAATGTAAAAGAGCCAATGGTGTAATAATACGTAGTTATTAAAGAGACCGGGATCGGATATGGACATACTCTCTGTCGATACCGAAAACCACTTTAATAACTATTATACGCGGAGTGTTGATCCAGAATGAAGTGGATGGTTTGGTGAACGCGTTGACTGAAGAAAGAGAACAATATTGGATGACCCCTGACATGACTAAAACAGGAGCCGCGCCGGGCCATTGAGGTTCGCCACCTCTAGCGGACACACTTCTTCGATACCATACCTATTACATTTGTGATGCGATTTGGGTGCACCCCTTGATTTGGGAGTGTTGCTTCGCGGTATTGGGGTAGCTGCTGGCTATGCTCAAAATCAGTCCGGATCACGCAACTACTAGTATCCTAGTTGGTATCGCCTCATGTACCTTGTTATACTGATTATCCTATTCGCGACCACTACGTTTGGTTTTGTGTTATACCTATGGGGTACCCTCTGATAAGCACCAGTTTACGGTGGGGCTTACGGTGCTGTATAGACTATGGCATTATAAAAATGTGTTAAGGGGGATTATGGTAACGCCTTAACGCTATTTTGATACTTTATATTACTGATAGGCATTATCTACTTAGCGTATTGTACTACATAGTAGATTGTTTAACGGATCCTTGAGAGATGGAAAATCCCGTAACATCTCTTAAGTTATTGCATGCACATTGACACTAGATAGGAGATGTCAAACCCCATAAACATCTCTGACGCCGTTACACTCATATTTATTTACGATTGATTTAACTTTCATAAGGATATTATAGTCCTGACTCGAGTGTTTTGTCTTTTCATTACGCTCGGGTCAATCCTGAGTTTTCAGATTTTTGAAGATCTATTCTGGAGGACGAAGACGAAGATTTGGTACACTATTACTATTATTATTTGTGCATCATGCTATCTGCTGCATTATTTTATTTGTTCTGTTGTATATGTATAACTCTGATAAATGTTGTATAAATAATTGTCAAAGTATAGTAAACAGCTTCATGAACTGTTTATTTGACTATTATATTTTATCGTTCCGCTGCGAGATTCTGTGTTGTTTTATTTCCTTTTGTTTCTCTTTCTTTTCTTATTTACCCCAATAACCATCTGCCCTTTTGAATGGTTCGGAATCGGCATGTGTATTTGATCGTCGGTTTAACTGTCCAAAAAGGCGGGTCGTTACAGTTGGTATCAGAGCTTTGGTTTAGCGATAACCTTATCTTTGTGGGGTCTGACTCTTTATAAATAGGGTAGTTATACCCTATGATGAGTCGCTGAGTGTATATATATGAGAGAGCGTATTTGTTAGTGATATAAAATATTTTATATTGTGTCGGTTGATTTGTTGAGTGGCTTATGGATTCTGGTCAATACGAGTAATTAACGTCATTGATAGGGATCTCTAAACACTTAAACAGAACAATTCGACATAGTATTGTTTTGAAATTGGGTAAATGAAATAATTTTGCCCTAATTATATTTTGTATATAAATAATTTATTTTCAAAATTTATTGTGACTTATCTAGCTTACCTGGTTGTTAGGAATGATAATATTGGTCATTATCATTAATTGGATATTGTAATTTAATAAATAAGATGAATTACAAAATGAACAATGATAAAACACTTGTGGAATGTTTTAAGAAAGAAAATCCTATAAGAATGTTTTATAAAGGTGACTTATAAATTAAAATAGATTTAAATTGGAAAAATATTGAATTTAAGACACGGGGACTTTTAAAATGGTTTTCAAAGCTTTGAAGAAAATATGTTATGATATTAGTTGGAAAATATTTTTGAGAAATATTTTGAAAGGATTTTTAAGAAGGAACGAATTCAGTACTCCTCTCTTATGTCGCTGGAAAATAATTTCGGTGATAACTGCGCAGCATCATCGACGTTCATTTTCGAGTCTCAAAGTGAGGGAGACTTCTAAGAAGCTTTGCTTTTTCTTCAGAATTATTTTGGGTAAATGGGTTTTGGTTTAAATTCCAAAGGTATGATTTGATATATAAAGATATAAGTGTATGTGTTTATTTCAAATGATTTGAAAAGAACCGGGCATTTAAATTTCTAAGTTCTGTTAATTAATAATTTTCAAATTATTTGAATGAAATGTGAATAACCAGAATTTATAAAATAAGAGGATAAAGATATCTAAGCTATTGTTTGGGAAAAACTTTAAAGTTGAAAGGTAAAGAGGATTTAAACAAATTAAATTTATGAACATTCTAATTAAGAAAAATGAAATTCAATAAATTTGTATAATACCAAAATTGCATTCTGATAACGTATAACAAGACTTAACTAATTGTAAAAAGTTAAAATAATGTTTTGGATATGTAATGAGATATTGTATAAATAAACAAAACCCGAAAATAATTGAAATATACAAGTAAGGAAAACTCAAAAGGAATTAAAATGTATATAAATGAAATTTTTGTTGTGAAAAAAATTTATATATACTTAAATATAGCATGAAATGATGAATGGATAAATGAAACAAGTAAGTGAACTTAAGAAAGGAGACAAATGAATTGTATAATATCTTTCGTAAATTGGTTATAGAAAATAAATATAAATTGCATAGAAAAAAAAGATTTTGAATTTTTAACCTTTAAGATAAATGTAAACTAAGAAAAGTCATTTATGAGAGGTTAGACTTTTATAGGATGATTAATAAACTAAAGTGCTGGTTAATAAAATGTTCCATAAATGAATTTGTTATTAGCTAAAATTATGAAATTGAAGTAAATGTAAACAAAAGAATTTGGTATAGCTAAGAATCAATTGGAAATGAAATTGAGTTTAATTAAATTATATAGAATGTTTAAAATGAACTTGAGTAAGCAAATTCTTTGATATGATGTTTGAGAAAAGATAATGATAAAGAACATGCTATGTAAAGAAATGAATATACTAACTGAATAATAGATTGTGAATAATTAATTGGAAAGAAAAAGAAGTCAATAAAATAATTTAGTATAGATAAATTGGATAGAAATCCATTGGAAGGTAATACGTGAGATTGTACGTATATTATTTTATTTGCATAACGATTTGATCCAAATTCGAGCACAAAAATTTCGAGATGATTTATATCGATCCAAGTTGGGATTTTTCACTCGATTTTCGACGGCGAATCCTAGATATGGATTTTTTTAATTTGATTCTGGAATTCTCTATCATAGTATATAGCTATCCAAGGAGAGTAACAGTTTCCAATCTGGGAACCAAATCTGAGTGCGCACTAGAGAGTCGGGTGAACGATACTAGTTGGAAGTGAAATTGTGTGATCGAATAAACGATTAGATTGATATTGCCCACGGATGATATATGTACGGCTTACGGACTTAATTAAAGTTAATATTGGAAATTTATGATGCCAAATATAAAATGATTCTTTTAAAATTATATGATTTGGTCGTTATATGATTGTTAGTTGATTTTTTTTTGTTTTTTTTTCGCAAGGCCAGCCTGTTTTTATAGTGGACAGTCCACATTTATTAAATATTAAAGGAAAAGAGATACACAGCCATAAGAAGTAAGAACAAATAAAAGTACAAGGCAATTACGCAAACATAAGGAAAAATGACAGTCAGTAAACAATCATCTGATGATATTACTTAGCACGGTCGTGAGAGAAGAATACTTGTTGGCAAAGCGACGATTGTTTCTCTCATCCCAAATAGCAGCCACCGTAAGCTTAACATGTTTGAGAAGGCAAATGGACGAACTCGATTTCCATCGCGTGGCTTTGAAGATACGTAACCATTCTAATTTACGGTCACAAACAGGAGAGTGTGCATTTATGTGTAAAAGAGTTCGTCTCCACAGATGAAAGGAAAAAAGACAATTGAAAAGAAGATGGCCAACATTCTCAGTTGCACGATTACAAAGGATGCATTTGGATTGATCGATGAAATTCCTCCTCATAAGATTGTCTTGCGTGTGTAGTGCATTGTTGAGGCATTTCCAGAGAAGTAAGTTATGCTTAGGTTTAGATCCAGTTTGCCAAATTCTAGAGTACCAGGCAAAATTAGTGGTGGAAGTGCTGCATATGATAGAGTTGTAAACATTAGAAATGTTGTGAGATTTAGCACACCAAGCAAGACCATCTATATTCTGATTAGTGTATTTATCACTGATATGGCTCCAAACAGAAGACAGAGTGGTCGATGAAACATGGGGCAATTGTAAGCCATCATCAGTGATAAAATCTTTGGCAGTAGCATGCATTGGGATACCAGAGTTAGAGATAAGATTGTAGTCAACAAGATTTGAAAGAATCATACCAGGAGAGCACCAAGGAGAGAACCAGAAGGCATTGTTTTTGTCACATTGAACCCAAGGTAAAAATAGCTGCCTATGCTTTAATATTTTTTTCCAGAGGTAACTAGCATTGTTTTCGGGTATCATAGTCCAGAAATTATTATTTTTAAGATTATAGTGCCTATTCCAGATAGCCCAAAGACCAGTCTTATCAGTTAATAATTTATTGACATAATTTGAGTTAGCAGCTATATTCCAAGTTTTGAGATTTATTATGCCTAATCCCCCCATTTTGAAAGGTGTGATTATCTTTTTATAAGCAATAGGTATGAGTTTGTTAGAGTAAATATTCCCATGCCAAATAAAATGGTTAAAAGCACAATTAAGCATGTTAATAAGTTTAGCAGGTATGATAAATAAATGAAAATAATAAGTGCACATGGCAGTAGCAATACTTTTGATTATCGCAAGCCTACCAGCTTGAGATATATTAGCAGTATTCATAGTATTCAGATTTTGGGTTATTTTTTCAAACATCGGGAGGCATTGAGTGGTATTAATTCTAGATTTACATAAAGGAGCACCTAGGTAAGTTGCATTGTTATCCATATTTTGAAGACCAGAGAGTTGCAGAATGTTTGAGAACATAGTTTCAGACACACCAGCAATACTGATATGAGATTTGCACTTGTTAATTTGCAATCCAGTCATATTTTTGAATGTATCTAATGTAGCAAAAGTATTAGTAATAGATTTGATATTTGGTTTAGTGAAGAGAAGAAGATCACCAGCAAACATTAAAGTGGTAATTTTATGTACTTTGCATTTAAGGTGATAATCAATTAGTTTGTTATTATTATCTCTGCATAAAAGTTGAGTTAAAACTTCCGTAACAATGACAAAAATAGAGGAGGATATAGGATCCCCATGCCTTATACCTTTCCCAGTTTTAAAATATCCAAAACTTTCACCATTTATAGCTAAAGTTATCTTAACAGTGGAAATGCAAGAGTGAATCCAAGCTAGAAAGGGAAGGGGGAAGTTCAATCTGGACATAATAGATATTATAGCTTCCCATTTAATTGTGTCAAAAGCTTTTTAAATATCAAGTTTAAGGAAACATCTAGGAGAAATATTTTTCCTATTATATCCCCTAATTAATTCTTGGGCTAGCAATATATTGTCAGTAATTGTTCGACCAAGAATAAATCCATTTTGATTAGAAGAAATTAAATCTTTCAAGCAATTTTTCATACGTTTGGATATGACTTTTGCAATGCATTTATAAATTACATTGCAACAAGCAATAGGCCTAAACTCAGTGACACTTTGTGGTAGGTTAGTTTTGGGGATTAAAGCAAGTTTAGTATGATTAATGCCATTAAGAAGAATATTAGTCTTAAAAAAGTGGAGTATGGCATTACAGAAATCAGAGTTTATTATACTCCAACATTTTTGAAAGAAATGAGCACTGAAGCCATCAGGACCAGGGGAGCTATCTTTCTTCATATTAAATATAGCATCAGTTATTTCCTCTTTAGTAATCTGTTTTATAAGATTATTGGATTGTTCATCATTTATTATTTTAAAGTTTAAGTCAGTAAGTATATGAAGATCAGGATTATTTTCATTGTTAGAGAAGAGATCTTTGTAATAAGAGAGAAAAGCATTTTTGATACCAATCTGGGAGGTAGCTTCATGACCATTTTTGTCTTTTATCCTATGAATGATGCTAGAAGCTTTTTTTATCTTCAAAGAATTGTGAAAGATTTTAGAATTTTTGTCACCTCCAATATCCCAGTTCTTCCTGTTTTTAGCTTTCAGCATATTAACTTCAGTGACAATTGCTTCTTTTAATTGGGTAGATAAGTGATGCTCCTTGTTAGATAAATCAGTATCATTGGGATTAGCCTGCATCATAATATGAATATTGTTTAGTTCATTTCTTATTTTGGTTGATAAATTATTACCTGAACCAAATTTTTCTGAAGCCCAAGATTTGATATTGATTTTGCAGTCTTTTAGTTTGGCATGAAGTATGTACATGGGGTTGCCATACTTATTAACACACCATGTATGTTGGATTAAACTCATGAAATCACTTTCTTTAGTCCAACTGTTGAAGAAGTTGAAGGAAGAGGGACCTTTTATATAAGCATTTCCCCAATCTAGGATGATAGGACTGTGATCAGATAAGGATGGTGGAAGAAAATGAGCTAATAGGGAAGGCCAGATAGTATAAGCATCATTGTTTAAGTATGATCTATCCAGCCTGCAGAAAGTACGAGAACCCGTCCTACTGCAATTATTCCAAGTATAGAAAACACCAGTCTTAGGCATCTGATGGAGCTGGGCAGTATGAATGGAGTTATTAAGAGGGGAAACATCATTGAGACTGAGAGGAAGCCCTCCTGATTTGTCATCAGAGAATTGCATGCAATTGAAATCCCCCAAGCATATCCATGTCATAGCATTTGGGTGAAGAGAAGGAAGCAAGTCAACCAGGTATTGCCTTTTATGTTTAGTATTTCCGCATATATAAAAGTAGTAAAAAAAGAAGTATTAGTGGGCAAGTGAAGAATACTACAGTGTATAAATTGTCTATGTGTAGCCACAGTATTGACAGTATAAATATGGGGGTTCCAGATTATCATGATGCGACCATAAGGAGCATTATTGTGATTGTGTATCATAGACCAAGAAGGAGCAATAAATTTTGCTACTTCACTAGTAACCAGTTCAGTATATTTTGTCTCAGCTAGGCAAAGAAGTTGTAGTTTGTTGCCCTTTATAAGTTGTTTGATTTCGAACTTTTTTGCTTTGTCATGACCACCTCTGATATTCCAGTATCCCATACTATCCATCATATTTTCTTTTTATTTGCTTTGGCAGATTGCCTGGTGAATCTTTTCTTCTTCCCTGATGTGCTTTTGTTGCTCATTTTAACAAGTATTTGTTCAGATGAGTAATCCATGTTATCATTTAGATCATCCAATGACTCACTGGAGCATTCTTCATCAGTCTCAATATTGTTGTCAGTAGCATTATGCCTTGAACTAGGAGTATCAGGAAGATATAAAGTAATGTCAGCTGGAGGCTTTAGCTTCAAATAAGGACTTTTAACTTGCTTTTTCGATGTAGTAGAGTTTTTTCTACTGCTAGCTATTTGTAAATTATTTGGTGTATTATTGGGAACTTGAATATTTGTAGCATCAATGTCTGTATTGTGGATGGGAGTGGTTGTCATTTGTAATGACTTATTTGTCACAATATTATTTCTGTTTTTTGGGGAGATAGCTTGTGTAATACCTGAATCTAGTTCACATGTTGCTTCACTGTTGCTGATTTGTTTTCCAATATCAAGGTGTTTGTCCATAGTTTTATTGCTATTGTGCTCTGTAGACATTTCTGTATTTGTTTGAGCTTCATCAGGAATCTCAATTATTTCACCTTCCTCCATATCAGCAAGCAAAGAAAAGGAGTTATTGGTCTCTATATTACCATCTTTATCTTTTTCATTATTTTTCTGCATTTTATCATATCCAGTAGAATCTTTTATCTTATTATTTTCTTTGGAGTTTTGTGCCTCTGCTGGAATATCATTGGTTTGTTTTATTTTCTTTTGCCAGTGCTGCTGCTTAACTCTGTTCATATCAACTCCATCTTTTTTGCTATTTTCTTGAACAGTTTTATTTTGGGATTGTTTTGCATTGTCTGCCATTTGTTTTGCTTTTTCCTTGTTGACATGCTTATCACCAGTTTTAGCATTAATATCTTCTTTGCTACCATGTAAGTCACAAGATAAGGTGGAGTGGCCAAAAACTTTGCACTCGGTACATATAAGAGGTTTCCATGTGTATTCAACATACACTTTTTGTATTGTATCTTGTTTGTCTCCAATAAGAATATAATCAGGTAACTCTTTATCCGGCGTTATTTCTACCAAACACTTAGCATATTCCATACGTTCTTGCTTCTCTGTAGCTTCATTGAAGCATATTAACTTACCCAAATGACAGGCAATCCAATTAATACCTAGTAAAGTCCAAGCTATATGTGGTATATTATATAAATGTATCCAAATTGGCACATTTTTAACTTGAGACTGCACTGTGCCAAAGGATGGTTTCCAGCTTGTTATAATAAACATTTGACCACGTATGAATGTGGGATCTTCTTTCAGAATTTTTATTTTATCCTCTTAACAATTAAATTTGAAAAAGAAATTTGTACCATTCGACTTTATATCATAAGAACCCTTGAGCTTCCAGAATTTCTTGACGTGTGAGAAGACAGCCATGTAATTTACTGAAACACCAAGAAAAAATCCAACTAAATAATCATCCCAATAGTTTTTGCCTTCAGTATACAATTCTTCTAGGGGCATAAGAGGTTCGCCAAGATAGTTGAGTTTGTAGTCCAAAGGAGTAAATACACCAGCACTACGAGGTTTGGTAGAAAAAAGAGATGACCATGAACATGTAGAGGAAGGAAACAAGACTGGAGAAGGAACAGGAACAGAGGAAGAGGAAATTAGCGGGGCAGAAATGGTGGACGGGCCTGGAGGCGGCAAAGACGGCGGAGGTGGAGGAGGAGGAGGGACCGAGGGGATTGCAACAGCCTGCTGGGGAAGAGAAGGTAAGATAGGATGAGAAGGAGGCGAAGAGGAAGACGGAGAGGGAGCAGATAATATAGCCGTTGCTGCCATTAGTTGATTTTATATAATTCATTAAGTGTTAATGAAATTGAAAGCTATAAATCATTGAAATCAAATTGGAAGTTAAATGAATTTAAATAGAATTTAAATTTGCTTCAAATTGGAAGTGAACTAATGTAAATATAAATTAGTGAATGTTAACTAATCGAATTGAGAATGAATGTTAGTAAAATCCAACGTTAATGAATCAACTGTGATTAAAATTGAAAATCAAGTCAATAAATATTAATGAGAAGTGAATTCATATTGATTGGTTATGGATTTGTTGGATGATAGTTGGATGATAATTGATTTGGTGGATGCATTTGTTGTTTTATTGCATTTGCTATGTTGGCACATGTAGTTGTTATGTTGCTATATTGTGTATATTGATATTATTTTCATATATGCATGTTTCTCATGGTTTGTTGAGTGTTTAGTAGGTGCGGATTGCGCTTGCTTCGCATTTGGAGCTCGCTTTCGCGCTATATTAGCCGTATATGCTCGCTAATAATATATAAGGTACTTATCTCGGATTACATACCGTACTTTTACACTTTTTTCCCTGCGGGATGCCTCATCACTTGATGAGATGTATATTTGTGATATATATACTGTCATTTTTTTTTTCGATCGAGCCACGCAAAGGAGACTCTACCGAAATTTTCCGTAAATCCGGGTGTTAGAAAATTTTTCAAGTTTTAAAAATTTTTATAACTTGTTTTGATAACTAACTTTTAAAGTTAGAAAGCCGTTCGGAGTAACTTAGTGGAAGCGTAGTTATGACTTTATAAGTGGAATTTCATTGTTTTATAAGTTGGTAACTTTGAATAAAATATATCTAATGTTGAATTCAATACTTAGTTCCTTTTCCCTTCTTTTTCCTTTTCGGGGACGAAAAGTTTTAAGTGGGGGAGAGTGTAACGACCCGTAAATTTTCGATAATTAAAATAGCTAATTTGATAAGATTTCGTGATTTAATGTTAGAAAAAAATTGTAAGTCGTTTGGAATAATAATAAATGTTGAATCCATTGGGTATAATAGAGTAATTAATTGATAAGTAAAATCTATTTAAATCAAATATTGAATATTGAACAGGTAAATTGTTTAAATTAAATATTTAAAACTTATTGAATAATTGAATAACTGTAAAATGAAAATAGTGTTCTAAATTGTGAATTGGTTTTAAAAGTTGAATCTTATAGTTCAATTTCAATATTTCAAAAGATAATGAATTATTGGATAAGCGAAATTGTTTAAATTTAATATTTGGAATTTATTGAATAATTTAATAATGGGAATTGAATAACCGTATAATGAAAATGGTTGTTCTATAATTTTAATTCGTTTCAAAAGTTAAATTTTTAAGTTCGTTTTGAATATCTCAAAAGATAGTGATTTAAGAATAATCAAATTGTTTAAAATTTAATATTACAAATGTTGGAATAATTAAATTCCGAATTTGATATGATCAATTTGATATTGAAATTTAATATATGAAAATAGAGTGAATAATTGAAATTTGTTTTAATATGATTCAGATTGGTTTCCAAAGTGAATATAAGTTATATTGGGATTATAATAGAGTTAATAAGATTTTGAAATTGGAAATTATTGGATAATTGAATAACGGTTTTAATATGATTAAAAATAATATGTAAAATTTTATTTTATCATATTAAAGTAAGAATGATGTTGTAGAACTTTTAAAATTGAATTAAAAGTAAATTTGTGCAAATTGAATATTTTAATATTTAATTATCGACTGAAAAATAGCCAATTTTCGAACAGTCTCAGAATTGGACGAAACTAGTTCCATTGGATTCGTAATAGTTTGTTATTATCGGATTTCAATTTTCATAGCAATCGGAGTTTTCGTTTGACCGTGGCAGCTCGAAACGCATCGAAATTGTTTTAATATTAATTTGACGAGTTAAAATAGTCATTTTTCAAATAGTCTCGGATTTCGACGAAACTAGTTTCATCGGATCCGTAATGTGATACTATTGTAAGATTTCAAATTTCAAGTCAATTGGATCTATCGTTTGTCCGGGACAAGCCAAAACGCCTAGAAATTTAGTTAATCGGTTTAATTTAAATTTGATCGTTTATTGCTGTAGCTCGCACAAATGATCGAATTAGCCTCCGAAACCTGTTCCATTGTGTCCGGAACACGGAATAAACCCAAGGAACGCCGGTCACCGTGCGTAAATCGGAGTTCGAAAAATTGGAAGTGAATAGTGTTCGTTGAAACTTCTATAAAGGACCCCTTCTCTTCACAATTGCAAAAACCCTAGCCCTCTATCTGCAGCCACCACCCTCTAGATTAATGGCCGAAATTTAATCTCTTTCTTCCTCAAATTTCTTTCAATCCATCAGTTGTTAGCCAAAGTTTTCAACTAGCAAAACATAGAGGACATCGTGATTGACAAATCCAACGGTGGAGATTCGAATTGGTGTTGTGTGGAGGCCAAAAATGGCTCGCGTTCGGCCGAAGTACGCACGCTTTTCGAGAGAGAGGGGGGCCGAGCTCCACCCCATGGCAGCCGAGTAAAGTGCTCATGACGAGCTTTGCAATGGTGGTTCCTGATCGGCCTCTCGTCGAGAGATGGCGGAGAATAATTCAACCCTAGGCGATGGATCATGGGTTACTTCGTGCGTGAGCTTCCTGGAGCGAACGAACGCATATGGAAGAAAGAAGAATGCGGCCCTGATCTGCATATTCAAATCATGCAGTCCAAAATGGATGAAGGTTTAAACTAAAAGAAATTATAGTTTATTATATTTATAATTCGTTCAAATGTTTAAAAATGCTTATCTCTTTCATACGAGGTCGGAATTCGAAGAAATCAATTGCGTTGGGTTCGTTTGGATGAGCACAACGCTATGGAATTGGATTGGAATCGTTTGGAGCTAGTGAAAATTTCGGGTAAAATTAAACGCTCGTTTAATTTTATTCGAAATAAAACGCTGGAACTATATTGAAATCAAGGTGAGTGTTTTATAACGCTCACAACGTACTGAATATCTTTATGCTAGTTAAATTAGACATTATGAAGTGTTATGAATTTTATTTGTCGTTGTTTGATAAAATTTAGTTGTCGTATAGATTGTCATTTGAATTAACAGTTGAAAATTAAATTGACAGTTAAATTGAAATTGAAATGGAATTGCGATTAAATTACCTGACATTGATAATTATGAAACTGCCATGAATTGTAATGTATTTTGATGGATGTTATTGGTTAATATTTAAATGTTTGGATGTTTATTTGCTTATATATACTGTTATGCATACATATGACACTATGATTTGATTTAAGTAATATATATTCATCCCTGACATTTAATTGAGATAAATAATTATTTGGCCATAGGATAGAAAATCATATACGGACACCGAATTGGCTAAATTAATAATTTTAAAAATCGTCGATTTGAAATTTATTTAAATGTTTTGATTTAAAAGTTATAAATAGAAATCAATTTATAGAAATCGAATTTGTCGAAAAAAATTGAGTTTGGAATGTTGAAATAAATTTTGGTTAAAAGAAATTGTTAAATGATTTAAGTCGAGACTTTGAAATTTAAAATTGGGTTATGATTGAATTTCGAAAATTTATTCGTTTTAAATGATTGAACCTTAATTCGAGCTTTGAATATTACTAAGTAGAAGTGATATAAAAATGATATTTTGAAATTGAGCTTGAAATTGAATCATATTTGAAATTTGGATTTAAATTTGAATATTGAAGGATAATTTTGTTAAGTATTATAAATTGATATTTTGAAAAATCAAGCTAAAAATCGATATAAATTGAAATTGAATAAATTGATGGTGAATGTAAAATTGAATAAATTTGAAGTCAAAGTTGACATTGATTTGAATTGAAATCGAAATTGAATCGGTAAAATGGAAATTGAAATTTGTTTTGAATTGGGAAGTTATAATTGAAATGGATTGGTTTTGAAGCTGTTTTATTTTGTTTTCCAAATTACTCTGATATATAAACCATTTTGAATACTTAAACTATTTTAATCTATTTTTAGTCTACTTAACCCAATTTAAATTATTTTAAACTAATTTATCTATTTTAAATCCATTTTAAAGATTTTAAGTGTTTTTAACTATTTTAATTATTTAAACTATTTTTAAACTACTTAAAACTATTTTCTAAAATTTCAAATAGGTCAATAAGGTGAAATGTTTATGTTTAAATCTTAAATGTAAATACGAATTGGTTTAAATGAAGTTGCAACTTAAATTGAAATTCGAAAGGATTTTGAAATCGAAATGAGATATTAAGGCGAAAAATGATTTTGAAACGGAATCTTACAATTTGAATGGATACGATGATATTTGAAATGGATTTGATTTTTGAAGCGAATATGATATTTTGATATCAATTATGAATCGATTTGAAATGTAAAAGAGCAAACGGTGTAATAATACGTAGTTATTAAAGAGACCGGGATTGGATATGGACATACTCTCTGTCGATACCGAAAACCACTTTAATAACTATTATACGCGGAGTGTTGATCCAGAATGAAGTGGATGGTTTGGTGAACGCATTGACTGAAGAAAGAGAACGATATTGGATGACCCCTGACATGACTAAAATAGGAGTCGCGCCGGGCCATTGAGGTTCGCCACCTCTAGCGGACACACTTCTTCGATACCATATCTATTACATTTGTGATGCGATTTGGGTGCACCCCTTGATTTGGGAGTGTTGTTCGCGGTGTTGGGGTAGCTGCTGGCTATGCTCAACATCAGTCTGGATAACGCAACTACTAGTATCCTAGTTGGTATCGCCTCATGTACCTTGTCATACTGATTATCCTATTCACGACCACTACGTTTGGTTTTGTGTTATACCTATGGGATACCCTCTGATAACCACCAGTTTACGGTGGGGTTTACGGTGCTGTATATGGCATTATAAAAATGTGTTAAGGGGGATTATGGTAACGCCTTAACGCTATTTTGATACTTTATATTACTGATAGGCATTATCTACTTAGCGTATTGTACTACATAGTAGATAGTTTAACGGATCCTTGAGAGATGGAACATCCCGTAACATCTCTTAAGTTATTGCACGCACATTGACACTGGATAGGAGATGTCAAACCCTGTAAACATCTCTGACGCCGTTACACTCATATTTATTTACGATTGATTTAACTTTCATAAGGATATTATAGTCCTGACTCGAGTGTTTTGTCTTTTCATTACGCTCGGGTCAGTCCTGAGTTTTCAGATTTTTGAAGATCTATTCTGGAGGACGAAGACGAAGATTTGGTACACTATTACTATTATTATTTGTGCATCATGCTGTCTGCTGCATTATTTTATTTGTTATGTTGTATATGTATAACTCTGAAAAATGTTGTATAAATAATTGTCAAAGTATAGTAAACAGCTTCACGAACTGTTTATTTGACTATTATATTTTATCGTTCCGCTGCGAAATTCTGTGTTATTTTATTTCCTTTATTTCTCTTTCTTTTCTTTTCTTATTTACTCCAATAACCATCTGCCCTTTTGAATGGTTTGGAATCGGCATGTGTATTTGATCGTCGGTTTAACTGTCCGAAAAGGCGGGTTGTTACAACACTTCCTTTGTGCCATCCTACGACTTGCATGCACAACTAGACGGGCATTAGGAACCAAGTCGATTTTAAATTCGATTTCGCTATGCGGAGTTAAATACTTAACTTCTTCAAATACGTCAAGAAATTCTCGTACATTAAGTATGGATTCCAAACTCGGGTCGGGATACCCTAAAGTATACATTAGCTTGTCCCTCTTCGGACTTGGATCCTCACAAGAAATCACAAAAAAATTCCCATGTTTGGTTTTGACCAAAATTGTTCTATTGATACAATCTAATGTAGCTTCATATTTTGTTAACCAATTCATTCCAAGTATAATCTCAAATTCATTAAAGTCAAGAATGAAAAGGTTGATAGGAAACCAATGAGAATACGAAATAGGAACCTTTCTACAACGTAAACAAAGATTCATAATGCCTCCTACCGGGTTCCACACAAATAGGTTCGTCTACGAATTCGGGTTCAAAATTTAACTCTTCTACGGTTTGTTGGGAAATAAAACTATGAGTGGCTCTAATGTCGAATAGAACTCAAACAATTTTATCATAAATAAGAAGATTACCTTCCAAAACCCCTTTACCTTTATTAGCTCCTGAGGTTGAAAGTTCATCCTTGATGGAATATACCTTTGCTACTTGGGCCTGCTTTATTATTGGGCATTCTTTAACATGTGTCCTGGCTTATGGCAATAGTAGCATTCCCTGTCTTCTTGTCTTGACTTCTTAGGTTGATCCCTCTTCCCTTGCTTCTTGGGCTTCTTGCAACCATTTGAGTAATGACCTTTCTCCAAACAGTTGAAACGGGTAACATTTTTGCCTTGTTCTCCTGAGTATCCTTCTTCTCTTTACATTGCCAAGGCTTCTTTCCTCCAAACTTTCTCTTCTCTAATTTGGATTACTTCCACTTCCTTTCTCGTCTGGAATCTCTTGTTTATCTAATGTGGAAAATCTATGTCCCATGTCTACCAAATCAGCAAAAGACTCCTTCACATGGCCTATCATCCTTTCATGAAACTTCTTGTTCATCCCTTTAATAAATCTCTCATTCTTCTTAAGAGGGGTATTCACCAATTCGGGTCCAAATCGGGATAACTCTTATTTAACTATTCTTCAAAAGATAGATTTCCTTGCTCCAAATCGGTAAACTCTTTATACATCCTGGAAATACCAAAGGAAGGCATATAACGCTGCTCAAATACTTGCTTGAATCTATCCTATGTAAACTCATCCTCCGATTCGGCCAAAGTAACGGTCTTTCCACCATGCCAAGGCTTCTTCCTAGAGCTGCCAGGAATCCATCAACCTCCTTTGATCATCATCCAATTTCAATCCTTTGAAAATCCTCTCACAAGATCGAATCCAAGCTTGCGCTTTTATAATAGTCTCCAAATCATTGAATGGTTTCCCTCCAGTCTTGAGAAATTCTGATATAACTCTGCCAGATTTGGCTGGAGTTGGATGGAAAGAGTTGCTCCTTCCATTACTATTGCAGGGTCTCGACCATTTGTAGTGGTACTCCCCTTCCCCTACCTCATCCTCTTCTTGCACTCATTTTCACTATCTGTAATAGTAAGAAAATTGATTTAGGCATACGGACGAGATATCATAGGGAATATACTCATTCTGGGGAGTTTCTAACCCTATCTCTAATGAGTCGCCTAATGAGTTATACTCCAAAGCTAAAGTTCTTACTCAACCTTTAGCTCTGATACCAAATGTGACGAACCCGACTTCAAACTTTGAAAATCGGCATTCAATACATCACCCGTATTCAAATGCCGAAGATTCAAACGTTGGGGTCCGGATCGCTGGAGTCGTAACACATTAGATGATTACAATACAATGGAAACAAAATAACTTCATTAATAAACTTCATGGATTACAACATTCTACAACAAGTGACCAACATCATCAGAGACCTATATATACAACACGACAACGGAAAAATAACATCAGCATGGTCTTCCAAGAGAGTTCAACATACTGCATCTTCATTTCCAAAGCTCCAAAGTCCAAACCAAAAATCTCAAAACCAAAATCTTCAAAGACTTCCAAATCTACATCTACTTTCCAACTTAGCCCCAAAACCTACTGATAACTTGACTCTAGGCTGCCTGTGTGAAAAATTAGGGGCACCTAGAGTTTAGCAAAGGGAACAACAAACTTCGAGTCAATCATGGGACTGGTTTGAGAAACATAAAAACAGTTATTTGTACAAAAAATATCTCTTCATGCTTGTGGAAAATGAAACTACCATAAGGTCTCCCGGCACACACTCAAATGCAATCGCATACATGGGGGAGGTTTCTCCTTATTGTAGTCAAACATGCTTGGTATGCAAAAATTCTTTTGATGTTATTTTTGCGCATATTGTGGCAAAAAACATTTGACAAGTACAATATTAATCTTAGCCAGCATATGTACCATTATAGTATGCCTACTATAGCTACCATGTTAAGTGGCAGGTTCTAAAACTGAAATCGTAAAGGGCTCGTATTGTTTCATTTGGATTTCCAACAAATGGCCAAGGCTAAGGAACTTCCTTTATCCGAATGGGCACGCCTCTAGAGGGATGTCCTGAGAACCTAACCGGATCTCTGCCAACACAAGGCCGGGTTACCTTTATAACTAGGTAACTAACTGTCACGAGTATGCCATCCCTCGGTCGTAACCGACCTTTATCGGGGCCCCTCGAATTCCAACAACCACGTAAGTAAAATATCTGGGCTCCATACCATAACACCACTTTTAATCCAGAAGGAAATGCACATAACCTTAGGGTCGCGAACCCCATAATCTTGCTGCATCCTTCCTGTTTCGACCATTTTCGGGGGTGTGAGGTTCGATGAAGTCTCGTCCCACAAAGCTACGCTTTACACAAAAGCCATGCTTCGATCAACCAATGCTCAACACTTAGCATGCCACATTACCAAACTGGGAATATATCACTGGTAACTATTAACTACATAACCTCTGAATTCGTATGTCTCAGAGAAGGGTGTTAAGCTAAGAGAATAAATTCTCCGCCACCAAACAGAAATGTATTTGATAGAAACCAGTTTTATATCTCAAAGTGTAATGTCAGACATACATCCATATAAGTCCATCCTGGGTCTGAATGGAACCGAAGGCACTTCGTCCAATTAAGGAAAGAAGTCCTTGCAAATCTATGCATCCCCAATCTCGTATGGACTTCTCATCACATAAGGTAATCTCTGTACCAGAGCAACTTGGTGTAGAGACAATCAACAAACAATCCTTTCATTTTCGAAAATACTCAGTTTTCAACCACCATCTTCAAATGCAATTCCATTCCATTGTATCATTATTCGGGATGGGTTTTCGACTTAATGCCCTTTCTCAGCCTTTCTGAATAATGAGTGCTTATTTAAAACATATGAATACATTTGGATTTTACTTAAGTCACAACTCTTTAGCCCTTATTTCCCAAAACCTTTTCTTTTGAATGATTTAAACAAATTTCCTTTTTTAATCTTTTAAACAAAAGATTCACCTTTTAAAATTCAATGCAGAACATTATATTCACACAGCAATTCATCACAGATAAATAACTTACATTTATTACAGCTCAATCCAAAGTAATTCATATCACAAAATATTACAGATTAACATACTAGAGATATTAATCAATCCAAGCATTCAATGTAATTAATCATCCTTAAGCAAGATTAATTAATCACATAATTTATATTTAATTTAATTTAAACCAAATAAATTAATTACTTATGAATTAATTACCTAACCGTAATTAATTATCATTAATTAATTAAAAACCATTTGTTATTATTTTAATTAATAAATGAAGTTAATTAATCATCCTTAATTACTTACATTAATTAATTATCCTTTAATCATTTATTAATTAACCTTTAATACTTAATTAATTAACCTTTAATTATTAATTAATCAACTTTAATTATTAATGATTAATTAATTAATTATTCTTTAATTACTTTCATTAATTAATTAATCTTTAATTACCCAAGACCTTAATTTTTTTAGCAAAGCTAGCCAGCTTTATAGTGGGCCGTGCCACTGAATAAATAATGGGAAAACAGGTGCTCTACACATGCATAGAGCAACTAAAAGGGCAAAATCTGATAGCACAGGAGCTAGACAAATGAGCCTAAACTACTAAAATAGCATGACTAATCTTTCTCAGAAGAGGAAGAACAATCACGACCAATAACCGAAGAATGTCCAATAACATGAGAAAACCCTGCGAAGAGAGCAACCAGACGAGGATCATAACCATCAGAGTCAGGAGAGAAAAGAAATTTCCTATCCCATCTGACATCATAAAACTTACTTTTATTTTCCTCACCAATCTCACCAACCCTAGTGAGGCACAAACCATCTCCCTCAATATGGTAGATAAGATAATGATTCTCCCCCCAATATCACTGATAAATGCATAAAATGTGTCCCTCTCTGGCGCGTATCTCATATCAGAAGGGGCGTGAACCTAAGCACGTTCATCAGAATTCCAGGAAAAGGTATCAGGTGTGGAAGCAGAAAGATCCACCTCAAGGGGTGAAGGAGGAGAACCAAAAGATGGGGCTGTATCAGGCACTGAAATTGAAGGAACAACGCTAACCGGAGCAACAGCAGAAGGGACCACAATAGGAGGAACTACAATGGGAGCAACCGGGGCATCAACTAAGGGAACAGGTGAAGCAACCTTCTTAACCCACTTTCGGACAGGCGGATGAGGGAGAGGAATCCGGTCAACAAGGGGAACAACCAGTCTAGAACATACATCAGCTGAATGGCCAAAAGTCTGACAAGACGAGCAAATCTCAGGTTTTCAACGATAGCAAACTCTGACCTCAGCTACATGGCTCTCATCTAATCTGACCTTTAACACCGAAGGCAAAGGCTTGTCAGGAGTAATCTCAATGAGCGCTTTGGCATAAACTAGCTTCTTTTCGGCCACAGTATTTGCATCATAACATATCACCTTACCAACTAGACCAGCTAGCCAGTCAATCCCAATAAGAGGCTGGAGAACATAAGGAATATGAGAAAAATGGGCCAAGATGGGAATAGATAAAACTTGTTCTTTCGCACGATCCATAGAAGGACTCCACGTTGTGATAATGAATGTTTTTCCATCAATCAGAGTTGGGTTAGCCTCCAGAATACGATGCCTTTAATCACTACACATGAACTTAAAAAAGAACATTTCATTATCAAAGTGAACACTCAAACCACCTCTAGGCCTCCACGCCAGGTTGCACCTCGACTTAACTAGATGATAGGGAGGATTGGAGTCAAGAAAGAAACCAACCAATTGATCTTTCCAAAAATCCACACCTGCCTCAATCACTTCCATGGGCGGAATCATCACACCCTCATTCTCGACTATATCAAAGCGCTGAGGAAAATGCATACCGGCATTACTAGGCAACTTGGTAAACAAAGATGACCACCGTGAAGCAGGCCGACGCAAGGGAGGGGCCAAAGGATTAGCAAGGGAACCAACAGACTTGGGATTATTTTCAACAGCAATACAATAAGCATCAGTAGTGCCACCCAAAGATACGCCAGATTTAGCCGTGAAGAGGTCATCGGTGACAACACGGCCAACAGATTCTACTACACAATCAAACACGGGATCAAGAACAGACCACACAACCATGGAATCACCAACTCCAGTTCAAGAGTTCAACCCAACTAACGACTGACCAATTGGAAACACTCGAGTACAATTATCATTCCTATATTCATTGGCCGAGGCAACCAATTGGACAGCCATACCACCGTTACTAAAATCAGTTATCACAGAGCCATCATCTACCAATTTAGATTCAACAGGAAGACCCACCCCCAAAATCGACCAAGCATTATCAGAAGAAGATGCAAGGAAAGGCGTCAGAGGGGACATACCAGAATTCGGAGTGCTTCCATGAACGAATGAAGCAGTAGCAGCAGGGGTTAATAATTCAGACAATATACCAGTCATCGAGCAACCCAGCTTCACTGAAGGCAAGACGCAGTTGCCGGCTACCGGTGCACGTGAGAAATACAGGAAGTCACAGGAGCATTAACGCTCGTTGAAGCCAAAGGATCGCAAGAAACGCGATCCAGATCTAAAATCGATTTCATCCACAAGCGCAACAGGAGGGGAGATGAGAAAGAAAGGACGGGGATGGCAAAAAAGAAGGGGGCAGGCGAAGGACGAACCAGAAACGACAATTACTAGAGGAAGGCGAAAATCGCCAGATCGTCGGTCACCATCTTTGATTTCATTTGAATCGCTATTTAAATTTATCTTAATTAATTTCACCATCAACCAAGACCTTAATTAATTAAATATAAACCATTTATCTTAATTAATTACTTAATTATTATTTAAATCTTATTTAATAAACCTTGGAATTAATTATCATAACATATAAATTAACTTAATACCCTTAAGTTAATTAATAATTAAAAATATTTTATCTTCTTAATTAATTACTTTATTATACTATTTAAATTTATTTAAAATAAACTTATGAATTAATTATACATAAAAGACATTTAGTAAAATACCTTAAACTTAATTAATTTAAAACAACTTATTTTATAACTTTTAACTAATTTCCAAACTTAAACAAAACAATTATTATTTAAAAGAATTAGTTTAAAATTTTGTTTAGACTTGATTTAAAACATTTTATAAACTTGTTAATACACTTTCTAAAAAGAACCCGAGTCTAACCCGTGTGCTCCCCTTACTCGAACCCGAGAAATATTTTCATCTTCTCTTTCCCTTTTTTTAAAACTTGGTTTTGGTTTAAATTTAAAAACTGTGTGATGTGTTAAAATCACTCGTGAGCAACCCGAAGCATACTTGAGCCATCACAAAACTTTCCCAAGTCAAAACCTGAGACACCCTTCTTCTTCTCCGCTCCCAACCCACTAACACACTACAAAAACCACATGCACGTGCACGTGCACAGGTAAACGAAGCAGATCCGACCATCGATGCAACTCCAGCACGTCGACGACCATCTCCCTTAATAGTCTGACCACCCAGAACCTCGAGACATCCACAAAATCGAATTCGAGCATATCGACTTCCACCTGGGACAAACCGATCATCCAATAATCGCCTCGACCCGTCACCTCAGACCAACAGAACATCCTAAACTCCGACCATAGCTCCACCATTGACGCACGCTCCGATCCTCGTCACTCCAAGCCAATCCGATGAATTGATGACGATGAACTCACTTCGAACTCACGTCGACCAAACCAGGTCTTAAAACCCTAGATCGCCAACGTTTAACCAGCACGGTAAATAATAAATTCACCGACCATTTTTAACAAAGCACCTGACCCTCAAGCAAGCTTCAGCAACGACCACGAGACCCAAACATCCTCCGATCACCAGAAAATACAAAAATCCCCTTTCCCTTTCAACCACGAATTACTCATTCAAAACAAACCTAAAAATCTTGATTTTTCTTTTAAAATTCATGGTTTTTAAATACGAATCAGATGATGTAGGTGAATCAAGAAACCATGACACTCGAATTTTGACATGCTTCTGAGTTTTACTGTATTTTTTGAATTTCTAGAAAAACTCTAGCTAATTATACTTGGAAAATATTTTTAAAACTTTAATCTTGTTAATTCATACACTTTTTGTTTAAACATCATCAGCTTAAAGAGATTAGAGGAAGGAAGATTGAATTTTTAACTTGTTTTAAAACCTGTAAACTTAGAACAGAGGCATTTTTGCCTATACACGGACATGCACACTAATATTTACATATGTATACAGACATGCAGGCATATTTTACACTATACAACATACTTCAAGTATTTATCACATGAAATCAAGATTTAACAGATTTAAAAATTTTAAAAAAATGTTTACTCACAGATTTAGATGTAGAACAGAGGAGCTTATTTTTTTGAAAAAAACTTGAAATGCTTTGAACTTGAAAACTAGAAAAATGGGTCTTGCTTCGATCTTGTTGAATTTGCTTGATGTTTGAGATGATCTTTGCTTACTTTAGGTTTTAGATTTTAATCTCTGATTTAGTTTCCGGTTTTTAATTTATATGTATATGAAAGAAATGAAGAGTAGAAGTATAGATATGTGTATATATAGCCTTGAAATCCTTTTATTTTTTTACAAATAAAAAGAAAATTCATGACACTTGTTATTTGCATGTTATAATCAACTTATGCTTGTTAATTTGCATGCCTTATGTTTTTATTATTATCATCATTTATATTTTTATATTTATGTTATATGTTTAATTTTAAAAGAAAGTGTATTAAATCTTTTATTAAATCTTATTTTTAAGCTCAAGCTATTATGTCTTAAATTAATAAATACTTATCTATAGTGTTTTATATTTATATATGTTTTATGTTTTTTTATATTAAGCTTTTCCTTTTATTTGTTTTTTATATAAGTTTAAAGAAAATGATTTAAAACTGATTATACATTAATAAATAAACATATATATATATATATATCTGTATATATTAGTTTTTAGAATATAGAGTTTTTAAATCTAATTTATTTTTAAGATATTTATTTTTGAATTTTAAATTAAAATTCTATTTACAATCTATATATATACACACACATAAACAAACACATCTCTTATTTGTTTTGAAAAAAATCAAATTAGTTCACAAATTAATTCTAAAAATTATATTAATTACTAAATTAAATTTGGCTTAAAAACGGGATCGTTGCAACTAGGTTTGGGATTTGATTTAGAAAGCAATGAAATATGGCCCAAATTAGGGTATTAATTTGTGAAATTTGGAAATTAACAATGAGATACCCCAAATCCAAATAGCAATATCCTCTGTGTGACATTTCTAAACTTAGATTCGGGTTTTAGTAACAATTGTCTTTATATTAAGATCTTGAGCCTAGATCAGAGCATATGTCGGATAATTAGAGATTATTAGCAATTATCATTGTAAAAGGAATCCCCGGCCCAGATTAGGGCATAGTTGGGTAAGCAGAAATCCATAGTAAGTGTTGTCATAATTGAAACCCTTGGCCCTGATTAGGGCATATGTTGGACAACCATAAGTCCATGGAAATCGTCTTTATAGTAATAACCACAATCCCAGATTAGGGCATTAAGGAAAATCAAGCAATAATCTCGATATCCAGATTCGTGTATAAAGATTTTAAGTGATTAATAAAGACCCAAAACGCATATTCGACTATTAATAGATGATGTTTAGAAATGAAAGTCCTGAAACCCATATTGGGTATTATAAGGACTATAAGTAATTGGAATCGATCCGAAACCCAGACTCGGGTATTAGTAGATGAAATGTTGAAATAAGAAACCCAAAACCTAGATTCGGGTATCTAGTGGATGGAGTTGGGCTTTACTCTTTAGATTCCGTCTTTCTTGACATGTATGAACCCTCCCGGTTTTGCATGTAGTTGTAATTTGATCAATTGCTTCTTGGGCTTGGACGTCATAGTCCACTGAAGATATACCACTTCTCGGTTTTGGGCATCTTAGTCTATGACTGTAAGAGCCTCTTCTCGGGCATGGACATCTTAGTTCATTGTTTGATAAGCCTCTTCTTGGATTTGGTAATCTTAGTCTATTGTTTGATGTTTCTCTTCTTGGGCTTGGACATCTTAGTCCATTGTTTGATGTGCCTCTTCTTGGGCTTGGACATCTTAATCCATTATTGTCCGGTGCTCTTGACTAGCTCATATTAGAGGTAGGAACAAAGGACTTGCCCAATCTCCATCTAGGAGGCGCCCTACCCTGGCCATTGTGCAACATGGACAGGGGCTTGTTCGGTGCTTTAACCTGGGCATAGTGTGTTGTGGATATAGGCTTACTTCGTCCTTCCTCTAGGAGGTGCCTTACCCTGGTCATAGCATGGCACTGATAAGGGCTTGTTTAGTTCTTTATCTTGGCCATCTTATGGTGCAGATAAAGGCTTACTCCATCCTTCCTCCAGTAGGTGCCTTGACCTGATCAGAGGCGCGGTCAAGGGCTTGTCCGGTGTTTTAAACTGATCATTTTATGGCGTGGCTAAAGGCTTACTCCATCCTATCTCCAGGAGATGCTTTGCCATGGCCATCTCAACGTGGACGGAGGGTTTCTACCGTCTAAGCTAGACTGCCATCTTAGGTTATATCCAAATATAAGGAACATTTTACTTCCAACCATGTGGATTTTCTTTTTGAAGAAAGAGATGTTTTATTCACTCGTCATTGAAAAATATGGCCTCAAATGTTTGGCATTCCATGTTCTCAGAATCATATTGATATTTGGTCGCCATAATTTGTAAGCTTCTTAGGGGATTACTTTGCAAATGATTAATGGGCCTTCCCAATTTGGCCCTAGGGGTCCATTTATGGAATTCTTGGTATTTTCCATTATCCTTCGGAGTACCAAATCTCCTTCATGAGATGACCGAGTTCTCACTTTTGAGTTGTAATACCTTAAGATTCTTCGTTGATACTCAACGGTTCTTATAGCTTCCTCATCTCTTAATTCATGTATTAAATCTAAGGATTCTCTTTTCAGCTCTTGATTCTTATCGAATGCATAAGAGATTCCTCAGTGCGTGGGTATCTCAATCTCTATTGGTAACATCGCCTCACACCCATATGCCAAAGAGTAGGGAGTATGTCATGCTGCCATTTTAGTCGACATTCGATAAGCCCATAACACAAGTGGCAGTTCTTCTACTCAATTTCCTTTTGCCCAGTTTAGCCACTTCTTCAGAATTGTCTTTATGGTTTTGTTTGCATCCTCAACTATCCATTTGCTTTTTGATGTGCGACGGATGAAAAGCTTTTAATGATTCCATTCTTGTAGCAAAAGTGAGAGAATTCTTCACTCTCAAATTGTATCTCGTTGTTAGAAATTATCTTCGGGGGAATTCCAAACCTGGTGATGATATTCTTAATAATGTATCAGAGTACCTTCCTAGAAGTAATCTTTCGAAGCGGTTACGCTTCAACTCATTTAGTGAAATAATCTATGGCGACTATGGAACATTTTGCTCCATCTTTTGAAATCGGCAATGGACCGGTTAAGTCTATTCCCCACATGTTAAAGGGCCATGGACTTACAATTGAAGTCAATTGGCTTCTGGGCAACTTGGGAATCTTTGAGAATTTCTGACATTTTTCACATCTTCTCACATATTCGATGGCTTGGCATACCATTCATGACCAATAAAATCCTTGCCTCATTATTTTCTTTGTCAATTTTGTTCCATTTGAATGATCTCCACACAATCTCTTGTGTTTTTTAGGCATTAAATTTACTTTATCATTTAGGCTTAGACATCTTTGATAGGGAAGAGCATATCTCTTCTTATAGAGGATTCCATCCATCATTATGAAGGTTGGAGCTTGTCTCCTTATTTTCCTTGCCACACCTTTGCTAGGTGAAAGTATTCCCTTTATAAGGTGTTCAACAATGGGTGACGTCCAGATGTCATCATATATGTTACTTAATCTTGGTTGTTCAACCCTTTTATCTGATATTTCTATATTATTTTCTCCTCTCTCCCCCTTTGCGAATTAGCTTGAGACCTTATCAAAACTAGCAATTCCTTTCCCTATACAGACGTCTCTTCTCCAATACGTGGAATTTCCTGATATCCCACTGGAACAATACATGTTTTTGGGGCTCCCCTTGAGCTTGCTAGTTTTGCTAGGGAGTCTACTTATGAGTATTCCGCTCTTGGAACTTGGTGTATTGAAAAGTCTTCAAACAAAGCAAGCATTTTTAGTACCTTCTTAACGTATAAAGATAGCTTAGGGTCCTTTGTTTGATATATCTGTTTCACTTGGTTCACTATTAGCTCAGAGATACTAAAGATTTGTATTCGTGTAATTTGGAGTTCTAATTTCCAAGGTTAATCGCGCCACCATAGATTCATATTTTACCACATTGTTAGTTGTGGGGAATCCCAATTTCATGGCATAATCTAAATGGTTTCCATCTGCTGTGATGATTACTATGCTGCACCGACCCCTTGTTCATTTGATGCACCATCAATAAATAATTGCCACATGGGATTTTGATCCTTCTCCTTTTTTGATTGTTTGTTAATAAAGCTAGTGCACTCATTAATGAAGTCTACTAATGCTTGCCCCATGATTGCAGCTCGTGGATGAAATTCTTTGTCATATTGGCTAAGCCTGATCTCCCATTTCACAAACCATCCTGAAGTTTCTGGTTTACTAAAGACTTTCTTAAGGGAGAAATTGGTCAATGCCTTTATTGGATGTACCTGAAAATATGCTCTATGCTTTCGAGCTGTGAGAATCAAGCAATAGGCTAACTTTTCTACAGTTAGGTATTGAACCTCTGCATCCTTCAACCGTCTGCTTACATAGTATAATGGAAGTTGTGTCCCACTTTCTTATCTAATTAGAACTGAGCTGACTGCATGTTTTGAGACTGCCATATGTAGTTGTAAAATTTCCTCATTCTTGTGACTAGAAAGTATCTATGGCTTTTCCAGATGGCTTTTTAATTCCTGAAGGGCTTTCTTGCAATCTTCTCCCCATTCAAAGTTATTATTTTTCTTGATTACATCAAAGAAGGGTATACACTTGTCGGCAGTTTTAGTAATGAAACAACTTAGGGCAGCTACTCTTCCATTTAAACTCATCACTTCCTTGCTGATTTTAGGTTCGATCATGTCCTCAATGGCTTGAATTTGATCAGGACTAGCATCAATCCCCTAAGCACTCACAAGGTAGCCTAAATTATTTATAGAATGGATTCCAAAAGAGCACTTTGTGTGTAACGACCCTGAATTTTGAACAATTTAAATTGAAAATATGTAATTAATTTTAAATATTTGAATGATGGTTTGAATTGAATTTCCAATGTAACTATGAATTTGGCAATTTAATTTTAAAATTTAATCTATCGAAAGTTGAATAAAATTTAAATTTGACTTTGGAGTTTGAAATTGAACATTAAAATTTGTATTTAAGATTCGAACTAATGACATAAGTTGTAAATAAAATGAGAAACAAATTAAATACATAATTGTACAAAATTAATAATGTCAGCCACCAAAGATCTGCATAGTCTAAAAATAATAATAATAATAATAATAATAATAATAATATATCTACATAGCAAACTAGAATCATCTCAGCCTTCTTGGCTTGCAAAGGAAGACAATAATTTTTATAAAAATGTATGAAACGTAAAATAAAGACCCGATCCCCTTTATTCATTTTCTCGTTCATTTTAAAACCCTAATCAGCAAACGAAAAGAAAAAAAATGGCGACGTTCAAAGCTTAGGGCTTTTCGAAATTAGGGCTTCAATTCGATCGATTCTCTGGTTGCTTCACTTGCGTTCGAACGCGACTGCTCCGATTTGCAAAGGTGAGTGATCCCCTCACTCACATCTAATTTCATTCTTCAGTCATTCGTTTTTTTAGATGTTGATGATTTTTATCTATCCTGGTTCGTCTTCTTGTTTTACACGGTTGTGATGATTTTCTTTTACTGTAATGATGATTTCCTGGTTCACTTGTTCGAATTTCTGGAAATTGATTTTGTGTTGGCTTCGGCCTTGCTTTCTCTGATGAACTACGGGCATGTTGGTTTCATAACCACGGCAGGCTTTGTATTGACTTCAGTCACTTGAAATATAAATGTGATTTGGTGATTTCCATGGCCTTGAATTCTTTGATTTTCATTCATATACAAATGTTTGATGTTTTCTGACTTTATCAAGTCGTATAAATTTATGAATTCACGGCTGGGATTATTTTTGAAATTGAATTTGATGATGTTGTTTTATTTGACTTTGGCCAAAGATGCAACTTTGATTTCTCTGGCATGTTTTACTTTGCTTGTACTAAATGCACTGTGCCTCGTTTGAACCGTCTTGTAGTATGTTCAGCTTGACCTTTATTTGAAGTAGTTCTGCCTTGTGTGGCTATACATTTGTTGACAATACTTGTTATCTGATGTTGTTGTTGGTTGAAGATGTCGTATGTGTGTGTGCCGAAGTAAATTTAGTTACTAACTGGAAAAATGTTTTATATGTATTTAAACTTGAACTGTTTGCCTGAAATGCTAAAAGAAATTTGAATTTCAAATCAATGGTTAACTTAGTTTAACCAAATTTTAAAAGTGAGTTCCAGTTAGTTGTGAAACCTGGATTTGGAATAAATAAGTTTTAAATCTAACTAATTTTTTTTTAATATCTTAAAGATGTTAAGGGGATTAAGTGTTGTTTTAGAATTTGGACTTAAAGTGAAACCTGGAATTTTTTTAAAAAAAAAATTGGGTTTCATGTAGCTATGTACTCCATTGTCCACTGATATATGCCATTCACTGATGCATTGATCTTGGTTCGGCTGTATCTTTGGTATTGTTTGTATTGGGTTGTACCTGCCTATTACTCAATTCATGGGATTGCTTTGATTTATTCTTTTAGCAAGTACTTCGATCATATGTCCTCTGTCCTTTATTATTTTGCTTTGAATTGTTATAGTGGCATTTGGCATCACTTTGTATACATGTATCAAGTACTTGCCTGACAATGTTATTTAGAAAAGAAAAAAAAGTTCACACACCTACATGCCTGTACCTATTTCCAGTAGCCTAACCTTTCATGCATATATAAACAAGTACTTGCATGTATATGTTAGTAACTTTGTACCAACTTCTATTTGTATTTTGGCTTTGAGTAAGAAGATAAAATTTTCGAAATTTTCCTCTGTACATGTTCTCATTAGTACATACTTATTGTAGCCTCGACTCGACTCTGTCCACCGGTTTATGTGTTTCCCCTCATGCTACTTTATTATCAAGTAACACTTGAGTCTGCTCATGGATTTGCCATTGAGCATTTCTGCACTTTGTTGGGTCTGTATTTTGCTTGAGTTCCCTGAGTACATGTATGTAGTGATCATTTGATTTGCCCATTTGAGTCAGTGATGTGTCTGCATTGCTATCATAGGAAGTAAACTTGTTCATTTCAGTTTGGTTATGTTGCATTGAAGTATTTTTGTTGTCCACTGTTGGACATTTGGGTTCTTTTGAGTTGCAGGGTATTTGTTCTGTAGTTATATTCACTTGGATGTTGGTTATGTAGTTTTGGGTTCGGTTGTACTACTGTTGTCACTCATGTATATCCCACCGTACATCGCTTCATATGGCCTTGCATTTTCGTTCTGGCCTTTGTATATTGTTGCTCTGCTTCCCAGTTTTATATATGAGACTGTTTGTATTTTGGAGTTTGAACCACGACTTGATGGAGTTGCTGCCATTACTGTTGGCACTGACTTCATCTTGTCTGCACTTTGATGAAATTGTTTTGTGCACATTGTGAATCTTGAGATGTATGCATCCATTCATGCACACATCCTTGCAGTTTGTATTTGCTGTGTCCTTGTATTCAGGTGGTGGCTGCAGTCTTGTTGCAGTTTGCCCTTGAGTTCGAAGTGGGGCTGCAGTTCATTTTTATGAAAATTTTGCACTTGTTGAAGTGTGTAGTAATAAGTTGTTTGGGAACTTGTTTTCTTGAGTTTACTTGAGTTTATGCAAAACAATTGCATTTTGACCTGGCCATGTTGCATATGTTTTGGTGTTGAAGCTGTGTTGAGTCACTGACTTGACCTCTGCAGCTTTGATTTCTGATAGTATTCTCTGTTGTGATGTTTTCACATGTAGTTGTGGCGAGGCAGTGCACGCAAGCGTGAACTGCAGCCACACAGTATCGACATTTTTAATTGATATTTGAACCTTCAATTGATTTTGGTTCGTTGACCTTTTGAGTACATCATCACGATAGTGGCGAGGCAGTGCACGCGAGCGTGAACTGCAGCCACACAGAGTAACATTTTGAATGTGGCGAGGCAGTGCACACGAGTGCGTGTACTGCAGCCCTACCAAATTTGATGTTTTAATTGTTTTGTCTTCTTTTCTATTGATGAAATTGTTTTATGTTGCCAGTTCAAAATATTTTTAAATCACAGTTTTATTTGTTTTAAATCTGATGATTTTGTAGTTACTTGCCGTTTAGGCAATTCTGATGTTTTTCCTAAAATTATTTTCATTAATAATCCTTTCATCTATCTTCATTGATAATATGAATCCACTGATTTATTGTTTAACACTGATAAGTGTTATATTTACCGTTATCCGATTTCTTTGTTAAAAGGGTCGGATAGGTGAATTTACATTTGACTGTCGTCTAATTGCTATTGCTTCTATGCACTAATAACTGAGTTTGAATTAGACTGACCCGTGTATTATTTTCTTTTGAATGTAATACTCGGGTCAGACCGAGTATTTTACAGCTTGAAGGTTTTCGGGCAGCGAAGTTAGAGAGAGGGGGGGAAACGCTTCACTTTAGCTTTTCGGGATTTTGTACTTAAAAGTGATATTCCGCTGTATAAAAATTTAAATGCATTGTATAAACTCTGATATCTGTATATAAAAGAAAAATTTATTTATGTAAAATGCTATTATTATTCTGTGATTCTGTGGCTGATTCTGTTTAAACTCTATAAACTAAATAACAATCCGTCATTTTGAACGTTTCAAGTTGGTTTAATTACCGACTAGGGGCGGTCAGAACGGCGGGTCGTTACATTGTGGTTTCTGTTTCGTTTGAGATTTTCGCAATACCCAAAACATCTCTTCTGAATCTTAATGATGATTTTCTGGTACACCGGACTTTATCAGCGTATCGTTCACATAGACTTCCATATTCCGGCCAATTTGCTCTTTAAACATTCGGTTGACCAATCTTTGATATGTTGCTGTTGTGTGCATCTCCACCACCGAACCATCCTACTACCGAACCAACCGTCTTTCCATGCATTACCGGACCGGCATACCACCGAGCCAACTCCTAGCCGAGCCAACCCACCTCCTACGTACCACCGAACCAACCTCACCGAACCAAGCTCCACTGGTCCAAGGCCTCACCGAACCAAACTCAATCCTCTACCACCGAACCAGATGAAGGGAACCCATTACCGAACCAACCTATCTCCACTCACCACCGAACCAACACAAACCAACCATCATCGGATCGCTCACCACCGGACCAAGTCCCGCCGTATCAAACTCCATCCATCCCCTACCGGACTAACTACTACCGGTCCAAACCCTCTCCAAACAATGCCGGTCCAAGCTCCATCTCCAAACAATGTCGGTCCAAGCTCCATCTCCAAACAATGCCAGTCCAAACCCTCTCCAAACAATGTCGGCCAATGCATAGCCGAACCAGGCACCATCCACTCACCACCGGACCATGTCCCACTGAATCAACCCACCTCCACACGTTGCCGAGCCAGAAGCAATGGAGAACACGACCGGACCAACTCTGCCAGGCCAGATTGCATCAGCCCAGGCCCACCAGCAGCTATATACATCCAAGACCCCTACCCCCAGCATCACTCTATAAATAGAGGGGCAGTGGTACAACAATGGAAGACAAGTTTGAGAGCT
Source organism: Allium cepa (assembly GCA_030765085.1). NCBI lineage: Eukaryota > Viridiplantae > Streptophyta > Magnoliopsida > Asparagales > Amaryllidaceae > Allium > Allium cepa. Next base: position 903,531,968 of record CM060938.1, on the reverse strand, counting down.
CAAGCACGGAAGGAACTTTCAAACAACTTTCAGATACTTGTAATCAAAGCTTTGTACTTGTAATCTGAATAGAAAAGGAGAATAACATATAAAGTGGACGTAGGCACATTCTGGTCGAACCACTATAAATCTGTGTGTCTTTTACATTTTAGTCCCTGCTTTTTACATATTCGCCCAAATCACTAAGAACAACATATAATCAACTAAATCATACGACTTGGAGGTGTTTGCCCATTTTCTGTGCAAACATTTTTGGTGCTTTCATTGAGAACTCGAACTAGAAGCTTCAGCTTCTCCCACGTAACCTTCTTCTTAACAGCATCGTTCATTGCTCCGAAAACATGACTTCCAGGCAGAGGAAAGATGTTAACAAAGGAAAGAATGTCGCAACTAGCAGTTTTCCAGATCCAGTGGCCCTAGATCAAGAGAATCATCCCGTTCCAACTACGGTACCAGATGAAAATCAGGCAAATCCGACAGCCCCCGCCACGGAACAACCAATTACCAGGGCAGATCTGGACAAGGTTGTGGTTGAAGTAACTAACAGCTTTGCATCTCAACAAGAAGCTTGGTGGACCAACTCATGTCGCGCTTAAGGGATGCTGAAGAATCCAACCGCAACACCGAATCATGGGGTGAATCCCAGTCTGGAGGATCTGGGAGGCGACAAAGATCTTCCTTCTTCGAAGAGGCAAATAACAGAAACAACAATGGTAGGAGCCGAGCCCGGACTCAACTCGAATTCCGATCCGAGGAGACGCTTGGAACCGAACCCAACAGGGGACGTACCAGGCGAGGGTCGGATGTAGCTGAGCCTGTCATGCTACCTAACCATGGAAACACCCATGAGCGGGGCCGAGCTAGAGTTCTGCCCGAAGTTGGACCTGAGGAAGTGCCCGGAACAGAACCCAGCAGGGGAAGGTCAAGGCAAGGGCCAACTATAGCTGATCCTAGCATGCTCTCGGAGGATCAAAGACAGCCACTGGAAAATATTAGGAGTGATAGACGATACCATCCCTATAGACCATCTAGACAGAATCAATCCCGTAGAGAGGAACCAAACTCAATTCTATCTGCTCCAAACTCTAATGAAAGGATGGCGCGATTGTTCGGAGAATGCGTCCAACGAGATCAAAGAAATCGAGGAATAGGGGCTAGGGTAACCAGCCCTTTCACCCACAATATCGAAGTTGCCATCACCCTCCGAGAATGGAAAATGCCAACAATGGAACCTTACAAGGGAATCTCTGACCCCGTTGTACACCTGCAGAGATACACACAGCATATGCTCATGAGCGGAGCCACAGAAGAAGTGTTGTGCAAGTGCTTTCCACTATTCTTGGCAGATCTAGCTACCTCCTGGTTCTGCCATCTACCCTAAGGATCCATCAGCTCATGGGAAATGTTGAAGGAGAAGTTCATCAGCCAGTTCTGCATTCATGTTGAACAACCCAAGGATGCTTATTCCCTATCTAATATCAAACAGAAGCCTGGAGAGACAGTGCAGCAATATCTAACCCGATTCAATGCCGCAGCGGCTGTAGTCCAAGATGCCGATGAGAAACTTATCTTAATGGCCCTCTGTAGTGGTGTGCATCCGGATACGATACTTGCTAGAAGATTAACGAAAGAAAAGCCAGCTACCTTAGCCGATTTCTTCCATGAAGCCGTAAAATATATGAGACTTGAAGATGCTGCCATTGAAAGACAGACAGTACAACAAACTAAAGCAGCTCATGGCAGCACATCCACTGTAGCAAAGGACGCCCAGAGGAATGACTCTAGAGACAATGCTGGGGGAAAGAAAGGGGAAAAACGCCTATATCGGGCAGGACCAAGATTTGACGCTTACACTCCTCTGAATGAAACAGTTGAAAACATCTTCCTGGCCATCCAAGACGAGCTTAAATACAAACGCGCCCCGTACAAGACGGAATCAGATCACGCAATCAAGTCTGGGAAGTTCTGCCGCTTCCATGAATCCCATGGGCATGATACCATGAATGTCGTCATCTCCGAGACCTAATTGAAGAACACATCAGAAGGAAGAGATTGGAACACTATGTAAACGGTCAGGACAGGACTCCAGCTCCTGTCAAGGAAAACCCAGGGCCGCTCCACCCAGAGACAGGTGGAAGAAATCACAACACCAACGGTTCCAGTCAAGAGAAGATAGTAGTCCATACAATATCTGGAGGACCACACATCGCTGACAGAAACTGGGCAGAAATGGAAAGATATGGAAAGTCACTTAGAAACAATAGAGACTGCATCAATTCCATCGTGGAAGAACACCGCCCGAAGCGGAAAGAGGATAATGACATCACATTCAGTAGGCGTGACCTAGAAGGAAGACAGTACCCTCACGCGGATCATATGGTCATCTCTGCCTGGTTCGGTCCAACCCAAGTTTTCTGAATCCTAGTAGACACTTGAAGCTCAGTAAATATCCTATTCAAGCATGCTTTCGATAAGATGAAGCTATCAATGAAGGATGTGTCCCCCTGCAAGAAACCACTACACGGTTTCACTGGAGATGCGAAGATGCCCCTCGGGCAATTGGATCTCTTTGTTGAAATAGGAAGTCATCCCCGCTTCGTTGTACGGAAACAAACATTTGTGCTAATAGATAACCACTCGGCCTACAACGCCTTCTTAGGAAGACCAGCCTTGTCTGACTTTCAAATTGTCCTAGCCCCGTGGTGCCTGAAGATGAAATTTCCAACAGATAACGGAATAGGAGAAGTAGAGGGAGATCAAGACGCCGCTCGAGATTGCTATGTGACTGAACTTCGCAATAACCGCAGGAAGGATAAAGGGAAGGATGCAGAGGCTTCTCTCTGCAAGAAAAACTTGGAAGCATAGCAACTAAAGAAAGCCCCTCCACTTCGATATACCAGTGATCCTTTCAATGAATTAGACCCCAGGGACAAAGAGGAGGAGGCCACAGCCGAGCCTGCAGAGGCTATGGAATTTGTATCTACAGACAAACACGACTCAAGTAGACTGCTGAGAGTCGGGCCTCAGTTAAGAGCGGAATTGAAGGGTTAACTCATCGATTTTCTTCGCCACAACTTGGATGTACTTGCATGGACGCACGCTGACATGACTGGAATCTCCCCAGACGTAGCATGCCACGTACTGAACATCGATCCCACCAAGGTGCCAGTAAAACGGAAAAAGAGAAGCATGGGGGCAGAACGATCAGCAGCCCTCGAGGAAGAAGTAAAGAACCTATTTGCCAATAACTTCATACGAGAAGCCATCTACCCTGAATGGATCTCCAACCCGGTACTGGTAAAGAAGGCTAATGGGAAGTGGAGAACATGCATCGACTTCTCCAACTTAAATGACGCTTGCCCGAAGGATTGCTTCCCGCTCCCCCGAATCGATCAACTCGTGGACAGCACAGCCGGACACGAACTCTTATCCTTTATGGACGCATACTCAGGATATAATCAGATCCCTATGCACGCCCTCGATCAAGACCACACTAGTTTCATCACTGACCGGGGATTGTACTGCTACAGAATGATGCCTTTTGGACTTAAAAATGCCGGAGCTACTTATCAGCGCCTCGTCAACAAGATGTTTGCGGAACTAATAGGACGAACTATGGAAGTTTATGTGGATGACATGCTGGTAAAATCGAGGAAAACCAACGATCATGTAAACCACCTAGATGAGATTTTTGAAGTACTTCGCCAAGATGGAATGAAGCTTAGTCCTCTAAAGTGCTCCTTCGGAGTATCGTCGGGAAAGTTCTTGGGATTCATCGTCCATGCCAGGGGAATTGAAACAAACCCTGAGCAAGTCCGGGCTCTGAAAGAAATCAGGATACCTTCCACTCGAAGAGAAATGCAAAGCCTAAATGGAAAAGTGGCCACCCTAAGCAGATTCATCTCTAAAGCAACTGACAAATGCATCCCTTTCTTCGATGCTTTAAGGAAAGACAAGGGAAAGTTCGAATGGACTGGCGAATGCTCGACAGCCTTCCACAACCTAATCGAACACCTCCAGAGACCACCAGTACTCTCGACTCCAAATGAAGGCGAAGAGCTATACCTATACCTTGCTGTGTCATCTCATGCTCTAAGCGCCGCTTTGGTAAGAGAAGACGACCGCGCGCAGCGGCCAGTATACTTTGTAAGCAAGAGGTTTACGGGGGCAGAAGCCAGATACCCTAAACTTGAGAAGCTACCGTACTGTTTGCTAATCACGTCACGAAAACTGCGACACTATTTCCAATCTCATTTCATCAGAGTTTTAACCGATCAACCGCTGTGGCAGGTACTCCATCGCCCCGACACTTCTGGGCGACTACTTAAATGGTGCATTGAACTAAGTCAATATGATATCACCTACCATCCTCGCACCGCCATCAAGGGACAAGCCATGGCCGACTTCATTGCCGAATTCACTACCAACGAAGGTAAGGGTCAATCTGAAATGGCAAAAAACATCAAGTGGAATATCTTTGTGGATGGAGCATCAAACGAACAAGGCTCGGGGGAAGGTATTGTAATAATCACTCCCAGGGGAAGGAAGCTACACTATGCTCTAAGGTTGGAATTCACTGCCACCAACAATGATGCAGAATATGAAGCAGTGATAGCTGGATTAGAACTTGCCTTAGAGATTGGAGTCAGTTCTTTGTGTATTCATAGTGATTCACAACTTATTGTAAACCAAATACTAGGAGAATTCCAGACTCGAGGAGAACAACTCACAGCATATCTAAAGAAGACCAAGCGGCTACTTGATCAGTTGGACCACTATTTAATCAAACACATTCCTCGAGAGGAGAACCGAGAGGCTAACGAACTGGCAAAGCAGGCTAGCATGAAGAGCAGCACCATTTCCGGAGCAGTAGTCATCTCAAAACAACCGACCCCAAGTTTCGAACAAGAGGATATGATAGCTGCAATCGAAGAAGAAACTTGGATGACTCCTATCCGGAAATACTTACAAGATGGCACACTACCCAACGAGCGTAACGAAGTCAAGAAAATCCTGAGGAAAGCTTCCCGCTACACAATACAAGAAGGCATCCTCTACCGGCGCGGCTTCTCTAACCCCTTATTAAGGTGTGTTGTTGGAAGGGAAGCCAGGGAAATCTTATCCAACATCCATCAAGGAAGCTGCGGAGATCACACTGGAGGGCAGAATCTGGCAAAGAAAATACTCCGATATGGATATTTCTGGCCCACTTTAAACAAAGACGCCTTAGACTTCGTCAAAAGATGTGACACATGTCAGAAATTTGCTAAGATCCCTCGACTACCAACTAATGAGATTACTCAGATGACCAGCCCTTGGCCCTTTGCAGTATGGGGAATTGACTTGATTGGCGAACTGCCAATGGGCCGAAGCGGAGCCAAATATGCCATAGTGGCAGTCGACTGTTTCACCAAATGGGTGGAAGCAGGAACCTCTAAATAAAATATCTTCGGCAAAAGTTATTAACTTCTTGATTAAAAATGTTCTATGCAGGTATGGGGTTCCACTCAAAATCATATCGGACAATGGACTTCAGTTTGACAGCGAGGAATTCGCCGACTGGTGCCAAGAGCACGGAATTCACAAAAGCTTCTCATATGTGGCTTATCCCCAGGCAAATGGACTAGTCGAAGCTGTCAACAAAATTCTCAAAACTCTAATCAAGAAGAAGCTTGAAAAGTCAAAAGGCTCTTGGGTGGATGAACTTCCTACGGCACTTTGGGCCTATCGAACATCTTTCAGAACATCAACGGGGCATACTCCTTTCTCTTTGGCATACGGATCGGAGGACATGCTCCCTGTCGAAACTATAGTGCCTTCCCACCGTAGGATCCACTACAACTCAGAAGAGAACGAAGAGCTCCTTTACATGTCATTGGATCTAATTGAAGAAAGAAGAAACGATGCAACACTCAAAGCAGCAGCTCACAGACAAAAAGTGGCAGCGCAACACAACTCTAAAGTCAAGCACCGCAGCTTACAAGAAGGAGACCTTGTCCTTAAGCGAGTCTTCCCGCGCTCCGGGGCGCTAGATACAATCTGGGACGGACCATATGTGATTCATAAAGACCTCCACAACGGAGCTTATATTTTGTCAACAGTGGACGGAGAGGTGTTCCAGAGGGCATGGAACATCCGATACCTTCGTCGATACTTTTCTTAACTGGTACTGCCCATATGAAGTGAATTAACAAAGAGAATCGGTGGACGTAGGCATTTTCGTGCCGAACCACTTTAAAAATCTTGTCTCTTGTTAACTTGTTCCTTTATATCTTGGCTGCTTGTTAAGCTTTATCCTTTTCTGTTGAACAAAATCCTGCGTAACAGCATTTCCATTCGGGACACTTCATGGCACAATCTCACCTGGACAAGACCTAATAGGTACTATGCGAATCTATGCCCTCGCCAATGAGACACTTTTACTCCAGCATCCCTCTGCTGCGGGTTAACTCATTGCTCGCGACGGCCCTTAAAGCCAACTGTAATGAGCCGAGTATAAGCCACCGAGGAGGCCGAAAATAGCCTAGGCAGCTCATTACGGCGTTCGGCTCGCCGGCGACCGTGAACCGATTATAAGCCCCAACATAAGGTGTGGCCAGCCAGGGGTACTTCACGGTTGACGATCGGCACCCACGCTAGCCGGCCACGGTAAATCGAATAATACCCACGATTACGGGCCATAATGGTCCGGGTAGTTACCGTGCGCGATCGGCTCCGATGTGTCTTAAGTGTGGCTGTGGTAAAAAAGAAAACTCCCCGCGGAGGTGTAAGATGGGTGACAAATGTCTCCAAGACCCACAGCTAGGGAAAGTGACTACAAAACCCGTTTGCCACGAACTAAAGCACATCGAAGGCCTTCCGTGATTGGAAGTTTTACTATTTCTTATATTTCCATTTTTATTTATAAAAACTTTCCTCCTATCCTCTATAACGATCCCTAAAGTACATGACACAAAATAGGAGACGCTCACTAATGGGAATAAGAACTCACAGCTGGATGGCAGGTCACTCAGCTGCACTCCATATTCGATTGTACAAGGCATTCAAAGCTACCGTCTATAGCTAAAACTTGAAGGGCGGTACTTTCTTCTCTTGTACATAAATATGTAACTATAATTTTTTCGCACATCACACAAACATTGCAAAACTATAATTTATTCCCACATCACACAAACATTGCAAGATATGAAATTATATTTTAAGCAAGAACTTGACATCAAACACAATTGACTCACTAGCACATGCACAGCTATATTTCATGCAAAACATCAAAATAACGACAACATTCAAACATGACAGAACCAGCTTATGTTATAAAATCACATGTTAAGAATAAAGTCGTTCGTTGTAATGACGTAATTACAACCTAAAAGTACATTAATGTTTGAAACTAGCATATACAGGAATGTCAAGTAAAACCAAAAATGTTCGGATCAAGTCAAAATAGTCGGCAGCGTCAGAACTTCATCTCTACTCTTCCATCCCCCAAGGTCTACTTGACCGCAGGATCAGAACTCTCAGCATGCTGACCAGAGGTCCCACCTGTCCAATCCAGGAGAAGAATCTATTAGATAAACGATGAGCAATCAAGTTAAGAAAAGATTAGAAGGGAAGACTTACCAGCGTCTTCTCCCTGATCATCATCCTCCAACTGCACACCCACTTCCTCGGCGGCAAGCAGCCGCATGCCCTCCTTCACTGCCACCTACTCCTCCTTAGTGAACTGGGCGGTAACCACATCCATTCTGAAGGCCGCACCACCTCTTTATCCGCATCAGCCTTGGCCTCCTCCAAAGCCCGGAGATATATCGTAGCCATGACCCGGGGATAATCATCCATCCAGGATAAGTTTCCCTGCTTCCAGGTACGGAAGTACATGTCCTAGAGCATCTCATCCATCATCCCCTCGTTCTCCTCAAACTCCCTCATCCGGACCTCAGAAGCCGACAACTTTGCAACGGCAGTATCCCTCTCCGATCGGTATCGCGAGCAGTCGGCCTGGAGGGATTTCCTCATCGCCTCCATCTCCTCCTTCAGCTTGGCTTGAGCAAGCTCCACGGCTTCAAGCTTCCCAGATAACCCCTCTACCTGCTCGAGATACGCCTTCCGGACCTCATCCATCGTTGCTATGGCCGTATCGATCCATTCCTTGCAGATAGCCTCCATTTTTCGCAGCTCTGCCTTGCTAGCCTCTTCCATGGTTTTCTTTAGTCGTCTGGAGGCCGCCTCATGCTGGGAGATCTGGATGGCCTGATCGGCAAGCTTTTTGGCCTGATCGGAAACCATTAGCCGTAACCAAATGTTAGCACTTTCGATTTCCTCTCCAGCCTTGACCAATCGAGCATGATGCCCCATCAGCTTCCTGGTCTCCTCAACCACCCGATCGATGTTTGCCCTGGCCTCATCCCCCATAGTCACAATCCGAGTGGTCAACAAGTCGAGATCCAAAGACTTAGCCTCATCAAGCACCCTTACCATAGGGTTGCAGGGTAAGAGGTGCTCACCGATAACCTCATCAAAAGAAATATCATGGGAACTCGGGTCCAAGTCCGGATGATCCGCGAACGAGTTGCGAGCCGAGCTGGGATGATCTATTGGGGTAACAGTAGGGCTTTCAGACGGATGCGGGGAAGGTACAAACTCAATATCCTCCTCTGCAACATCCTGGAGAGGCTGAGTTGGGGGATGAGGGCGAGATGGAGATTCAAACAAGGAGTGACTCCTCTTTCTCTCTTGAATACCCTCCTCAATAACTCCGAGAAGAGGACGGTAGCCAACTACGTCCCCATAACGGGTGGTCGGAGGCTTTGGTTTGGCGGAAGCTTTAAGGAGTTTGAATTGTTCGAGGCGGTGCCGAATGTCTGTAGTCTTAGCCGCTTCGCCCGCTCCTGGAATAAAAACTAAGTGTTACAAGCATATATTGAGCTATAATTCAAGAAACGTATCAAGTTAAGAAGGGTAAAAAGATGCTTTTGTTATACAAACCCTGGGGAGGAGTAGGATACTGCAATAAGTCCTAGATCTCATTCCAGGATGGAAGCTGGCCATAAAATATCCCTAAATCCTTATCATAAACGGAGTCGTGAGGAGTCAAAAATTCACCTTGAGTCGCCGAAGTTACCCTAGCTGAATGACCCTTAGAAGATGGATCGACACCAGTCCCAGCCTTGTCAGCCTTCTTCGCCTTCTCCACCAAGGCCGATTCTTCCTCCGACCCCTCAAAAGCCTGGCAGAAAGCATCATCCGTCCACTCTTGGATCTCACCTGCCTGCTCAGAAGACAAAGCCCTGATGCCATCACCACTCTGTCCTTCGCCACCATTACCACCATCACCTTCTCCATCACCTCCGCTCTCCTCCTCACCTCTTTCCTCCTCTCCACTTTCCTCCTCCAGAACATCTGGGCATGTGCTGGGAGAGGGTCCATCGGATTTCTTGAGCTTCTTCCCCCCGACGACTGGAGGTATCGAGATGGGTCTCCTCTTGCTGCTCTTTTTCGTGGCCCCTCCTTTTTCTTTGGCAGCTCTTTCCTCAGCCGTATCCCTCTGCTTGACCAAAGACTGATGTGGTAGAATCAAGTTGTGTCCCAGGAGAGTGGCATTCCTGATTAGGTAAGAAGCTGACCTATCCCTTTCCGAAATGGCCTCTATCTCTGTGGCCATCTGAACCAGGTGATCATTCTCCACGACCGCAAAGCCACCTATCGCTAGCAAGAGATAAAAGCATATGAGAAGAAGCATTTCAGTCGGAACGGAAATTATAAATAAGCTTCAACTTACAGCCGGAGGTGAAACGACGGATAGGAACAGAGTCATCTTTGACGAAGAACCATTCTTTTTTGAACATGCTGAACTTCGAATATAAGTCCAAGACCAGCTTGAAGGACACGGCCGATTCCAAGCTGATATATGGAGACCCCTTCTTGTAACCTCTCAAGTTGTACAAATATCGGATCTCCCAGTTAGAAGGGAGACGCCCGTATCTCCTCTGGAAGATGATAAACAAGCACACCAAGATGGCGTAGGAGTTGGGCTGAAGCTAGAAAGGAGCCACCTTCAAGTACGTGATGAAGCTGACTATCCAGGCGTTGATCGGAGGAATGGCCCCACACATACAATGGTACCTACTATAAGCAAAATATCTTTCAGGGGTGTTGTACGGCATCACTCCTTCCCTCGGTAACAGCATACACGCTCTATCAATCCCAAAGGAGCGAGAGATAACATCAAGCTACTCCTCTTTGAGGGAACTTGGAAAGCAGTCAGGAGGAGAGTTCGAGAGCTCCCGAGGGTCGTATCCATCCACTAGTGATCTCGGGGGAGGTCCATGACGTACCGATCCTGACTGAGCTAGGGGCACTGTGGAGGACTCTTCTTTGTCCGTGGATTTCTTCTTATCTGATCGAGTTTCTACTTTGCGAGACATTTATCTGCACTATGAGAAAGTATATCGTTAAAACAGAGGATATGAACATGCAAGTATATGTAGTCCGAAATTTCACTCGTAATTCAAAACATAAAAATTCAAGTATATAAGGTCCATTCGGCACTCAAATCCCCAAGTTTCATTCGGCATGGAAGTTCATTCGGTATTCGAACATCATGTCCCATTCGGTAGTCCAGCCATAAGGGTTCATTCGGCAAAAGCAAAATACCTGATTCGGCAGTTGAGTATGATTCGGCGCTCGGTTGATTCGGCTGTTTTGGAACGGTCAAGTTTGGTTCGGCACTCAGTTGATTCGGCTATCTCACTAGGTAGGGAATAACGAAAGCCTAACACCCCTATTTATAGACGAACGCAGGATGACCGGACCGGATGGTTCGGCACGTATGACCGGATGGAAACACCCAAGTCAAAACAAAGCACGCCATGTGCATGCACATGCCCTACTTTGGGGGGCAAGTGTTGTGTGCATCTCTACCACCAAACCATCCTACTACCGAACCAACCGTCTTTCCATGCACTACCGGACCGGCATACCACCGAGCCAACTCCTAGCCGAGCCAACCCACCTCATACGTACCACCGAACCAAGCTCCACCGAGCCAAGGCCTCACCGAACCAAACTCAACCCTCTACCACCGAACCAGATGAAGGGAACCCACTACCGAACCAACCTATCTCCACTCACCACCGAACCAACACAAACCAACCATCACCGGATCGCTCACCACCGGACCAAGTCCCGCCGTATCAAACTCCATCCATACCCTACCGGACCAACTACTACCGGTCCAAACCCTCTCCAAACAATGCCGGTCCAAGCTCCATCTCCAAAAAATGCCGGTCCAAGCTCCTTCTCCAAAAAATGCCGGTCCAAACCCTCTCCAAACAATGCCGGCCAAAGCATAGCCGAACCAGGCTCCATCCACTCACCACCGGACCATGTCCCACCGAATCAACCCACCTCCACACGTTGCAGAGCCAGAAGCAAGGGAGAACACGACCGGACCAACTCTGCCAGGCTAGATTGCATCAGCCCAGGCCCACCAGCAGCTATATACATCCAAGACCCATGCCCCCAGTCTCACTCTATAAATAGAGGGGTAGGGGTACAACAATGGCAGACAAGTTTGAGAGCTCAAGCACAGAAGGAACTTTCAAACAACTTTCAGATACTTGTAATCAAAGCTTTGTACTTGTAATCTGAATAGAAAAGGAGAATAACATATAAAGTGGACGTTGGCACATTCTGGCCGAACCACTATAAATCTGTGTGTCTTTTACATTTTAGTCCCTGCTTTTTACATATTCGCCCAAATCACTAAGAACAACATATAATGAACTAAATCATACCACTTGGAGGTGTTTGCCCATTTTCTGTGCAAACAGTTGCCCCTACATTTTTTTAACCCAAATGGAATTGCCTTGTATAATAAATCACCCATTCGATTATGAACCTAGTGTGCTCCTCATTTTGTTGAATATTGGTGTTTGACTGTACCCTGAACAGGCATCCATAAGAGACAACAACTTGTGCCCGCTTGTTACATCTACCAACTGGTCTATTTGCGACGATGGAAAACAATCTTTCGGACATGCTTTGTTCAAATCCGTGTAGTCAATGCAAGTCATCCATTTCCCATTCGATTTCTTTACTAGAATAGGATTTGCTAACCACTTTGGATAGTATATTTTTCGAATAAATCAATTCTTAAGGAGTTTGTTAACCTCTTCTTTCAAAGCATCTGATTGTACCTTGTCCATCTGTCTCTTTCTTTACCTTATGGAGGTTGGTACTAGATTGATGTTGAGAACATGACACATGGCCATTGGACCAATTCCTAACATACCGAAATGTGATCAGGAAAATATGTCATTGTTGACTTTTAGAAATTGTATCAAATCCTTCTTTAAGTAACCCTTAAGATTTTTTCCTACCTTAACCACTTTGCTAGCATCATCTAAATCTACGTATGCTTCTTCAACATCCTCTTTGGGTTTTTGGTTTCCCCTCAGCAATCGAATTCCGTGACTATTGGGCTTTCTTCTACTGAGTTCGCATCAATTCTCCTTCTCTTGCCTGCAGAAGGAATGTACGTTTGATACATACATTTTTTAGATTTATTAATTTTAATCTTTGTTATGAATGTTGGATGTGAGAATCTATCATCCAAAGGCTGTAAAATAGTAGAAGAATCAAAGTAAGTAGAATACTCCCTTTTATACTGGTCTAGAGTAGCAAGATACATTTTTCGGGAGCTAAACTATTCCCCTCGGATAGTCCCCCATCCTCTTTTTGTCAAGAATTTTACAATGAAATATTTCAGGGAGACGAAGGCATCTATTTCATCGAGAGTTGGCCTGCCAAAGAAGGCGTTGTAGTATGAGGGTTGGTTGATTGTCACAAAGATTGTTTCAAAGGATCTAGAGGTTGGTGGGACCCTCATCTCCACAAGCAGCTTTATCTGTCCCACTTGAGTTAATCCATTGTTGTTGAATCCAAATATGGACTCCATGTTTGGCTCCAGTTTGTCTTCAGGAATGTTCATCTGATCGAAGGCATGGTTGAAGATTACATTGACTACACTGCCTGTGTCAATCAGAATTTTAGAGACGATGGATAACTCAATTTGCACAGTAATCATCAAAGGATCATTATGCAGATGGTGAAACTCTTTATTAACTCTTGAAGAGAAATGACGAGGTTAGGCATCTGAATGTTGAGACTGGATTCTTCATCCTGATTTTATTCGGGATTCCACAGAGAAAATTGACCTTATTCGACATAGGATGGTAGAAGCCCATAGTAGACAAAAATCCTATGCCGATAACTGAAGAAGGAAATTAGAGTTTTCTGTGGGAGACCTTGTGTTCATTCGTGTTTCACCTATGAAGGGTGTTGTACGTTTCAGTCGATTGGGAAATTAGCACCTCGTTATATTGGCCCATTTCCTATCACTAAACGTATTGGTTCTATGGCTTATTGCCTTTCTTTACCAGCTCAATTCTCTGCTATGCATGACGTGTTTCACGTTTCTGAATTAAGGAAATGCCTTCGGGATTCCGATTTTATTCTCGAGCCCGGTGTTTTAGAAGAAATTGAAGTTTCGCCGAATTTAACTTATGAGCAAAATCCTGTTCGTACTATTGCTTCGGAGGTCAAAAGGCTTTGAAATAAAAATGTTCCACTTGTGAAAGTTCAATGGTCCTCAAATCCTAAGAATGGCTCTTGGGAATCTAGAGAATTCATTGAGCGTACACATCCAGACTTACTTTATCATGCTCTTTAAAGTGAACTTCATATTTCTAATTACTTTTGTGTTAATATGCTTTTATGGTTGTTACTTTTATTCCCATCTTATATATTGCGAAGACGCAATTTCTTTAAGGAGGGGAGTCTGTAACAACCCGCATATTTATCAGTTTTATATTTAAATATTTTATTTAAATATTTTATCGTTAATCGGATTTTTGGTCCGAAAAGCTACTTTTTGCAAATGGTCAAATTAGGACTCGAGACCACTTCCATTGAGTCCAAAATGCCGTTTACAATTTTTTTAAGTATAAACTTTGATATTTTTGGAGATAGTGGAATTTTTCCACTTTTACACTTTGGACTTTGGGTTGAGTTAGCCCAAACTATTAAACTTAAGCTCCATTCCCTCCTTCTCCTCATTCTTGATAAATTCCTAACAACCAAGCTTCATCAAAAATGGTGGAGGGAAAGGGAAATTAAATTTCCAAGTCCAAGTTCATTTGCAAATTCAACATCAAACTCCAAAATCAAAGTGAAGCCATTGATTCAAGCTTGTGGTTGCTTCTCCATTGCCTTCAAGCTTTTTCTTCATAAATTTGGTGAAAAGGTGAGATTTTTATCTCACATTCTTGTCTACAACTATCTTGGACTATTGGGAATGATTTCCTATCACGTTAGCATGCACATTTGCTTTTGGTTTGGATCGGATTGGCCAAAAACTCCAATTTTTAGTGCTTTTGGAAAATTCTGGGCGCTAGGTCATTCTGCCCATGTTAGGTCGTTCACTGTTGAAAAGTCACTCAGAGAATAGATCATTTCTGGCCTTAAACCCGTTCGCGTACGTTAGGTCGTTCGCCTCGGAATTAGGTCGTTTGGCTTTAGGTCGTAGGTCGCATCCGCACTTTGGTCGTTGGGTCGTTCTGTCTTCAGTCTTTAGCTCGCTCGACATTGTTTTGGTGGTTAGGTCGTTTGACCTTTATATCGTTAGGTCGTGTGGCAATGTTAAGCCCCTGAGTCGCTCGGCCTTGTGTGAGACGCTAGGTCGTTTAAGTGCTTAGGTCGTAGGTCGTAGGTCGCTCGGCCTGCTTAGGGTCGTTAGGTCATTCGTCCTATTTAGGTCGCGAGTTTCCTTTAGGTCGCGTGCATCTTGGGTCACACCTTCTTGGTCGTGTATTACTCCTTAACTCATTTACCTTAGGTCGTTAGACCTTGATTCGTTCGACCTATTTTACTTTAGGTCGTTCCATTGTTTTTAGCTCGGTCTAGTTAGGTCATATGAGTATTTCTATTTTAATGGATTTGGAACTAATTTCGTTGGATTTTATTCATGGCTTCGAATGTGAACTTTGAAATTGATTGTTTCTAAAATCGCTTTTGTGATTTGTCACTTTAAAAATATAAAGGTTTTAATACTAGTAGTAAATACCAAAACTCTTTCATCAAAGCAAATTTCAAAACTATTTTATTATAAAGCTCTTTCCCTAAACCATTTTCCAATCTATTAGTATATACAAACCTCTACCTCACTCGGATGAGAAATCGATTTAAACGGCTTAGTAAACAAGTGGTATGAAACACTTGCGTTTGCTTCGTCGGTTAACTCTTGGACTTGTTCGATTGAATCTTTTGTGACAATTTTCTAGTGATGATTTATAGTTTGTTCGTAAATATTTAAGTTTTACAAGTGGTTATGGGACATGAAGCTAAACTTTCATATTTACTAACTCAGTGTAATTGACACTTCTTGATGATCACGACGATCATTTTTGTGATTTAGACTAGCAACTGTGCGATGTCTCTTTGTCTACGAGGGAGACTAAACCCCGTTTGTGTGATATTTCGCCATCACATATGTGGGGTAGCGCCCCACGGCCTTCGGTCCATTCGTGTATCAAAAATTTAATGGCTAGCTACCATGAGGTAGCGTCTCGTTCGTGTGATACAGCTATTGGTGAGTTTTCATGCTCCCATTCGTGTGATAGGCCTCCCCCATTTGTGATTTCTGGATTTCGTGTGTTGATTTCTGGAATTTATGCTTCACCAATTTTCGTGATTTCTATTGATAAGTTTTATCAATTTTTGTGCATTGGTGAATTCGTGTGTCATTGACTTGTTATGAATACAAGTTTCGCGTATGATACCCCTTTGGATCTTTGAGAAGATTCTTGTGATATTGATTGATTTCTTGTTGATGATTCATTTACATACTTTTTATAGTATGCCATTATGGTAATTATATGTTTATGCCATATCTCTTATTCTATATCATGTTATCTGATATTTATAGCTAGACTGATCCGTTTATTATTTTCTTATGAAATAATACTCGGGTCAGACCGAGATGTTACAGGTGCTTCTGCTTGACTTTCCTCCAGGGATTCATTACTCTGACTTTTGGCTAACCACTTAGATTAGCAGCTTTTGTTACATATGTAACGAAACGAATTTTGCCCGCTCGAAAATCGACATCCATACTTCATATCGTATTCGAATGCCGTAGATTCGATCGTTCAAATCTGATTCGCCGGAGCTTATAACAATATTAAGTAAATAATACAGCGGAATAAAAAGAATAATACATTGATATACAACATTGATACAATATCTGGTACAACAGAGGATACAATGAATATCAATACTATCAAAGATACAATAAAATAGCAGCGGAAAAGGAATAGATAACACTAGCAGCGGATAATCTCCATCTTCAAGTGCCAATTCAGAAATAGCTCGAACTCCCCATAAAATGCACCAAGCTAGGCAAGACTGGTGCGAACCAAGGACTGAACTAACTCTAGATAATCCACTGGACCTAACTATATGAAAAACCCAACTCTAGACTGCTCGTGTAGATAATAATGAGCACCCAGAGTTTAGGAAAGGAACAATAAACTCCGGATCAGTCGTGGGACTGGTGTGAGCAACAAAAACAATTGATCTTTAAAAACAATAAACAAGAGAATTTTAAAGTAAATTCGCAATGCTTTTTGAAAATGAAACTACCATAAGACCTCCCACCACACACACAATGCAAACGCAGACTTGGAGGAGATTTCTTCTTATGATAGTCAAACATGCTTAATACGCAGAAAATTTCTTTGATATTATTATTATAAGTGCACGGTGTAGAAAAGCATTTCGAAAGTAGAATATTAATCTTAGCCAGCATAGGTACCATTATATTATGCCCGCTATAGCTACCTCCTGAGGAGACAGGTTCTACAATTTAAAACCGTACAAGGCTCGTATTGTTTCTTTGGATTTCCAACAAATGGTCAGGCCAAGGAACTTCCCATTGCCACATGAGAACGCCTCTGGAAGGACGTCCTCGAGAACCTAACCGGATCTCTGCCAACACAAGGCCGGATTACCCCTAACTGGGTAACTACTGACACGAGTATGTCATCCCCCGGTCGTAACCAACCTTTATCCGGGATCCCGATAACCAACAACTACAAAGTAATAAATTTGCAGTAACCACATAGGTTAAGTATCTGGGCTCCATACCATGATACCACCTCTATCCAGAAGGAAATGAACATACCCTAAAGGGGCGCTACCCCCTAATAACCTTGCTGCATCTTTCCTGTTTTGACCATTTCGGCGTGTGAGGCTCGACGAAGTCTCGTCCACAAAGCTACGCTTTGGTACAAAGCCATGCTTTGGGTCAACAAATGATCCAAGTAATGATCACAAAGATAAATGATCAAACAAATGATCATTTCACAGCAACACTTAGCACGTCACATTACCAAATTGGGAATATATCGCTGATAACCTTCAACTACATAACCTAGGAGCTCGTACGTTTCAGAGAAGGGTGTTAAGCTAAAAGAATAAATTCTCCGCCACCAACAGAAATGTATTTGAAAGAAATCTGCTTTATATCTCAAGTTGTAATGTCAGACATACAATCCATACAAGTCTGTTCCGGGTTCGAACAGAACCGAAGGCACTTCTTACGAAGCCCTTGCAAATCCGGGTATTCACAATCCCGATCGGACTTCCCATCATTTAGGGAGTCTCTATACCGGCGCGACTCAGTGCAGAGACAATCGATTGGTCATCCTATCGCTCTCGCAAATACCCGGTCTTCATCACCGGTCTTCAAATGCTATCCATAACGACGTATCACATATTCGGAATGGGTTATACGACACAAATGTCCTTTCCCGGCTAAACCGAATAGTGAGCGAAACATTTAAAAACATATGGACATTGGATCTCAATTAAGTCACACTTAATAATTCAAAACTTTCTTTCAAATGGTTTAAACCAATTACCATTTCAAATCTTTTAAACAAAAGATTTATTTCATAAAGTTCACCTACTTTCACAAATATTCATTCCCGAATTTCAAAACAATTCCGTTTCAAAAAGCTTAATTCGTTTAAATCTTTAAACCAAAGATTTGTCTCATAGTTTTCAAATCGTTCCCAAATATTCATTTTTCAAAATTCGTTTTCGAATGTCCATCTATAACTTGGAAAACTATCTTAGTTTAAACTTGAAATCCCTTTCAATAGGATTTGAAACCGCAGCTTTTTATCATTTAGAAACAACAGTTTTATTTTTGGAAAAACTCGATTTCACTTATACAAGTTACAATCTTTGGTTTAAATTTTAATTCCCAAAACAATACTTAAAAGTGGTTTATCCCATATATAACCAATATAACATCTTTAATTCCTAATTTCAAATCATAGAATTCCGTTCCTAATTTTGAATTCAAATTTAAATCAAATTATTTAAATTTCAAAACTTAATCAAGTAAATTAAAAATAAATTTTAACTTGAAATTCCATTCCAAAAGCTTTTCACTTTTATTCCGATTCCATTTCCAAAACATTTGAATTTAAAAATTCAAATTCAAAACTATTTCAAAAATCTGCGACTTAATTGATTTCCTTGTGAAATCCATAATTGTGTGTGTATGGTGTGGTCCAGGGGTATAACACAATAGTGCAACATCATTCAATCATCACAGATCAAATACAACAATATATTCGATAAGCGATATAAATTATAACGCTTATCTTTCATATATAGATTCGCAGATAATACACAAATGTACATAAATAAATGAGTAAATTTCACACAGCTCAATTCACAGAACAAGATATTACAGATCAGATAGGACAATCAATTCAGGGCATCACATATAATATGATCATTCATAAGTAAGGTCAAGCATTCAATAATCATTTATAAATAGGATTAATTAATTACTTAATCCTAAGTAATTCAATTTATTTCAAATAAATAAATTACTTATGAATTAATTATTAAATTCCGATTTATTTATCACAAATCGTTTGATATAAATAAATTTATCAAACCCTTTCAATAAATATTATTAATTAATAATTTAATTAGATTAACCTTAAGTTAATAATCATTTAATCTGAATTAATTTCATTAAATAATTATCTTTAAAGTAATAAATTACCCTTATAAACAAATCAACAATCACTTATATTAAATGTAATTATAACTTAATCTCCTGATTAATTAACTTAAACCTTAATTAATAAAGTTAAATTTACAATTACAAATTAAACTGATACTAAACATTAATTATCCATTCTAACTAACTTAATGATAAATGTATTACAAATCATTTAATCTTTATTAAATTTAAGATGAACTCATTCTTAGTGGTGATTTAAATTCATTTACCAACATGTTTAAAAACCTTTTAAATTCCAACTAATCTTTCTAAATTTTATTTTAAACCTAAGATTTAAAAATGAACCCTCCTTTGTCTTTTAGTAAAGTTTAAACAAAATTTAAAAATCCTTTAAATTACTTTTTTTTAAGTAATATTTTATTATAAAGAAATTTTAAAGAGTTGAAATCAAATCCTAAAACATTTAACTTATTTAAATATTTAAAATACTTGCATTTATCACTTTTTCATTTCAAAATCTGAAATTCAATTATATGTTCAAGTCTAGTCTTCAGATTTGTTTTTTTTTCAACTTTGCTTAAACTTTCTTTTACAACTCAATTTCTAATTTTTTATTCAATTCTTTTAAATAGAATATTTCTTAATTGTTATTAAAACAAATTTAAACTTAAAAAAAATTAGTTATACCCAAACCATGTTGTAAACTAACTTAAGTTTATATATTTAAACTTCTGTCTTTAAACTGGCTTAAGCTTTGTTTCAAAATTAAATTTTAAACTTTTAAAAAAAAAAACAAGTTCTGTTAATTAATCCTGAACATCACTGACTCGAGCCCCACAATGCTTGCTTCTAGTCAAAACGAAGATTCCCCGAGCCAAACGTCCAAACTACTCGACATGTTCTCGAGTTTCCCCTTTTCTCTGTTCTTCCCAGGCAACAGAAAAAAACTCAGGCAACAGAGCACGTGCACGTGCACGTCGCCTCTGGCCATCTTTCGACATCACCACATTGTCGAACATGTCGATCCTTCTCCTCAAACCCAACTCCGACCCCTTAAACTTCGTCACCGCCTCGAGATCAAAAATTTGAGTTCGACTCAAACCTGGAAACTTACACAGCAACACCCCTCTTCGAACTTGTCAACGCCAAGTTCTCGGCGTTCCGATCACTAGGCGGCTCCAAACTCCGGTCACCACTCCGCCACCCACCTAGCTTCTTCCCCCTCCAATGACGTGCAACTCGATGCTTTCTATAGGATGAACGAACCAAAAAGTTTTCGGCCTTAAAAACTAGGGTTTAAAACATTAAACGTTCGCCGCCGCCGCCGCCGTGCTTCGATCGACTCCCTGGCATTTTTGCCAAAGTCTCTTATCACCCCACTACAACCAGAGGAAACCCCGACCTCCATGATCAAGAAGATCACCAGAAATCCTCACATAACCATTCTCTGTTAAAAATAGAACTGCTCCTTCAATCCCAAACTATAAATTATGATTCTAGCGTTAAAAATCTTATTTTTGTTCATGTGTTTGTTTCATATATCTGAATCCATAATCCATGATAATTAAATTTTTAACTAATTTAAGTTTGCACGGTTCTTTTCTTATTTCCAGAGGCAATACAAACTATTTTAACTTAAACAAGTTTTTTTTTTTTAATTTAAAATCTATGATATAACAAACATATTTTGTTCTAGACTTAAGTTCTAATAAATATTTGACCAAGAGCAATTGATTTATGAACTGATTTAGAACCTGGAAACTAAAATCAGAGAAGCATCCAGATCATAGCAGTGCCCACACATCAAAACATTCACAGATATACACACAGAGTTTAAAATATATTCACGACATACTTGTTTTAGAGTTGAACATGCAACATAACTATATATTTAAGCCTAAAAAAATGTTACTCACCTTAATTAACAAAGAACACCACAGGCTTTTCTTTTGATTTCCTGGAACTGTAAATTTGAAATTTTGCTTTCCAAATGAAGTTGAACTCTTTGCATGCTTGATACTTATTACAGCTTTGAAAATGTCTGAAGAATTTGAGAAAATGTTTACATGTATGCTCAGCCTTGTGAACGAAAGCTGTACAAATATAGAAAGAAAGAGGTGTGCAGGTACAAGATTTTCTTTTATTTGGTCAGGGATATTTTTTTTCTTATGGAGGCTGAGGTGATTTCTTTTCCTGTACTAGAGATGATGGCATTAAATGCCTTGGTCTCTTTTCAAGTTTACATATACCATTTCTTTATTATTATTTTCATGTGCAATCTTGCTTATTTTATTTTCCTGTACTTTTCTTGCTTGCCTCGGTTGATGGATATAAGGTAGTGTACTAGAGATATTAATTAGACTTGTACAAATATATATTTTATAATTTTCCTACTCTAGTTCGGCTGTACATGTTTTTGAGATAACATGATGGCTACTTTTACAAGCTTCTATACTCTTATATTTTTTTTTTCTTTCTTTGACTTATACTTATTAATTTGTAATTTAAACAAATTTCTATTTTATATAACATGATATTAGAATTTATCTAACATCTTTACTTTATATTTTATAATTCAAGATATTTACATTGTCATTCATTCATTATCGAGATATTAAATTAAAACAATTTATAAAAGAAGCTATCCCTTTATAAACATATATTATTTGAATATGAAAAACTCAAATCAATTTATCGATTAATTCCACAATTATTAATCAAAATTTAATTTAATTATCAATTTAAAATAAATTAAAATTCGGGATCGTTACAGATTTCCCCCCTTAAAATGAATTTCGTCCTCGAAATTCGCAGGCACGAAAACAAGACAGAGATAGATAGATTCAATCTTCTACCATTTTTCAAATACTAGGAATGGATTCCAAATTCAAGTCGGAATACCTCAAAATATATATCAATTTGTCCCTCTTCGGATCAACCCCAGAAACTACAATAGAATTTCAAATTTGGGTTTAAACGAAATCGTTTTATTGATACCCTTCAATTCTATCCTTATATTCTATTAACCAATTTAACTCAATTTAAAATTTCGAATTTATTTAAATTTCTAATTTCAAATTCATATTCATTAAGATTTTAAATCAAAAACTGATAAGAAATTGATGGAGATACGAAATAAGGATTTTCTACAACGATTCGTATGACTATCACCGCACCGAAACTTCTTCTGGAGCTGTCACGAAACAATCAAAAGAATTTAGAGACGAATTAAAGGAAATTGATAAGAAAGTTGTTTCCACTGTTGTTACAGAGTATCGACCAATTATAGTCGTATTTCCCTGTCCCCTATCTCGTCCTCTTCTCGCACTCATACTCACTATCAGTGGATAGCAAGAGAATTTACTGAGGCGTTCAAACGGATATCTTAAGGATATACTCATTCTAGGGATACTTCACCCTATCTCTAATGAGCTACTTAATGTGTTATACTCTTGAGCTAAAGTTTCACCTTAGCTCTGATACCACTTGTAACGAAACGAATTTTGCCCGCTCGAAAATCGACATCTATACTTCATATCGTATTCGAATGCCGTAGATTCGATCGTTCAAATCCGATTCGCCGGAGCTTATAACAACATTAAGTAAATAACACAGCGGAATAAAAAGAATAATACATTGATATACAACATTGATACAATATCTGGTACAACAGAGGATACAATGAATATCAATACTATCAGAGATACAATAAAATAGCAGCGGAAAAGGAATAGATAACACTAGCAGCGGATAATCTCCATCTTCAAGTGCCAATTCAGAAATAGCTCGAACTCCCCATAAAATGCACCAAGCTAGGCAAGACTGGTGCGAACCAAGGACTGAACTAACTCCAGATAACCCACTGGACCTAACTATCTGAAAAACCCAACTCTAGACTGCTCGTGTAGAAAATAATGAGCACCCAGAGTTTAGGAAAGGAATAATAAACTCTGGATCAGTCGTGGGACTGGTGTGAGCAACAAAAACAATTTATCTTTAAAAACAATCAACAAGAGAATTTTAAAGTAAATTCGCAATGCTTTTTGAAAATGAAACTACCGTAAGACCTCCCACCACACACACAATGCAAACGCAGACTTGGAGGAGATTTCTTCTTATGATAGTCAAACATGCTTAATACGCAGAAAATTTCTTTGATATTATTATTATAAGTGCACGGTGCAGAAAAGCATTTCGAAAGTAGAATATTAATCTTAGCCAGCATAGGTACCATTACATTATGCCCGCTATAGCTACCTCCTGAGGAGGCAGGTTCTACAATTTAAAACCGTACAAGTCTCGTATTGTTTCTTTGGATTTCCAACAAATGGTCAGGCTAAGGAACTTCCCATTGCCACATGAGAACGCCTCTGGAAGGACGTCCCCGAGAACCTAACCGGATCTCTGCCAACACAAGGCCGGGTTACCCCTAACTGGGTAACTACTGACACGAGTATGTCATCCCCCGGTCGTAGCCAACCTTTATCCGGGATCCCGATAACCAACAACTACAAAGTAATAAATTTGCAGTAACCACATAGGTAAAGTATCTGGGCTCCATACCATGATACCACCTCTATCCAGAAGGAAATGAACATACCCTAAAGGGGTGCTACCCCCTAATAACCTTGCTGCATCTTTCCTGTTTTGACCATTCCGGGGTGTGAGGCTCGACGAAGTCTCGTCCACAAAGCTACGCTTTGGTACAAAGCCATGCTTTGGGTCAACAAATGATCAAAGTAATGATCACAAAGATAAATGATCAAACAAATGATCATATCACAAATGATCAAACAATGATCATTTCACAGCAACACTTAGCACGTCACATTACCAAATTGGGAATATATCGCTGATAACCTTCAACTACATAACCTCTGAGCTCGTACGTCTCAGAGAAGGGTGTTAAGCTAAAAGAATAAATTCTCCGCCACCAACAGAAACGTATTTGAAAGAAATCTGCTTTATATCTCAAGTTGTAATGTCAGACATACAATCCATACAGGTCTGTTCCGGGTTCGAACAGAACCGAAGGCACTTCTTACGAAGCCCTTGCAAATCCGGGTATTCACAATCCCGATCGGACTTCCCATCACTTAGGGAGTCTCTATACCGGCGCGACTTAGTGTAGAGACAATCGATAGGTCATCCTATCGCTCTCGCAAATACCTGGTCTTCATCACCGGTCTTCAAATGCTATCCATAACGACGTATCACATATTCGGAATGGGTTATACGACACAAAGGTCCTTTCCCGGCTAAACCGAATAGTGAGCGAAACATTTAAAAACATATGGATATTGGATCTCAATTAAGTCACACTTAATACTTCAAAACTTTCTTTCAAATGGTTTAAACCAATTACCATTTCAAATCTTTTAAACAAAAGATTTATTTCATAAAGTTCACCTACTTTCACAAATATTCATTCCCGAATTTCAAAACAATTCCGTTTCAAAAAGCTTAATTCGTTTAAATCTTTAAACCAAAGATTTGTCTCATAGTTTTCAAATCGTTCCCAAATATTCATTTTTCAAAATTCGTTTTCGAATGTCCATCTATAACTTGGAAAACTATCTTACTTTAAACTTGAAATCCCTTTCAATAAGATTTGAAACCGTAGCTTTTTATCATTTAGAAATAACAGTTTTATTTTTGGAACACTTATACAAGTTACAATCTTTGGTTTAAATTTTAATTCCCAAAACAATACTTAAAAGTGGTTTATCCCATATATAACCAATATAACATCTTTAATTCCTAATTTCAAATCATAGAATTCAGTTCCTAATTTTGAATTCAAATTTAAATCAAATTATTTAAATTTCAAAACTTAATCAAGTAAATTAAAAATAAATTTTAACTTGAAATTCAATTCCAAAAGCTTTTCACTTTTATTCCGATTCCATTTCCAAAACATTTGAATTTAAAAATTCAAATTCAAAACTATTTCAAAAATCTGCGACTTAGTTGATTTCCTCGTGAAATCCATAATTGTGTGTGTATGGTGTGGTCCAGGGGTTTAACACAATAGTGCAACATCATTCAATCATCACAGATCAAATACAACAATATATTCGATAAGCGATATAAATTATAACGCTTATCTTTCATACATAGATTCGCAGATAATACACAAATGTACATAAATAAATGAGTAAATTTCACACAGCTCAATTCACAGAACAAGATATTACAGATCAGATAGGACAATCAATTCAGGGCATCACATATAATATGATCATTCATAAGTAAGGTCAAGCATTCAATAATCATTTACAAATAGGATTAATTAATTACTTAATCCTAAGTAATTCAATTTATTTCAAATTAATAAATTACTTATGAATTAATTATTAAATTCCAATTTATTTATCACAAATCGTTTGATATAAATAAATTTATCAAACCCTTTCAATAAATTATTCTTAATTAATAATTTAATTAGATTAACCTTAAGTTAATAATCATTTAATCTGAATTAATTTCATTAAATAATTATCTTTAAAGTAATAAATTACCCTTATAAACAAATCAACATTCACTTATATTAAATGTACTTATAACTTAATCTCCTGATTAATTAACTTAAACCTTAATTAATAAAGTTAAATTTACAATTACAAATTAAATTGATACAAAACATTAATTATCCATTCTAGCTAACTTAATGATAAATGTATTACAAATCATTTAATCTTTATTAAATTTAAGATGAACTCATTCTTAGTGGTGATTTAAATTCATTTACCAACATGTTTAAAAACCTTTTAAATTCCAACTAATCTTTCTAAATTTTATTTTAAACCCAAGATTTAAAAATGAACCCTCCTTTGTCTTTTAGTAAAGTTTAAACAAAATTTAAAAATCCTTTAAATTACTTTTTTTTAAAGTAATATTTTATTATAAAGAAATTTTAAAGAGTTGAAATCAAATCCTAAAACATTTAACTTATTTAAATATTTAAAATACTTGCATTTATCACTTTCTTTCATTTCAAAATCTGAAATTCAATTATATGTTCAAATCTAGTCTTCAGATTTGTTTTTTTTTTCAACTTTGCTTAAACTTTCTTTTACAACTCAATTTCTAATTTTATATTCAATTCTTTTAAATAGAATTTTTCTTAATTGTTATTAAAACAAATTTAAACTTAAAAAAAATTAGTTATACCCAAACCATGTTGTAAACTAACTTAAGTTTATATATTTAAACTTCTGTCTTTAAACTGGCTTAACCTTGGTTTCAAAATTAAATTTTAAACTTTTAAAAAAAACAAGTTCTGTTAATTAAACCTGAACATCACTGACTCGAGCCCCACAATGCTTGCTTCGAGTCAAAACGACGATTCCCCGAGCCAAACGTCCAAACTACTCGACATGTTCTCGAGTTTCCCCCTTTCTCTGTTCTTCCCAGGCAACAGAAAAAAAACTCAGGCAACAGAGCACGTGCACGTGCACGTCGCCTCTGGCCATCTTCTGACATCACCACATTGTCGAACACGTCGATCCTTCTCCTCAAACCCAACACCGGCCCCTTAAACTTCGTCACCGCCTCGAGATCAAAAATTTGAGTTCGACTCAAACCTGGAAACTTACACAACAACACCCCTCTTCGAACCTGTCAACGCCAAGTTCTCGGCGTTCCGATCACTAGGCGGCTCCAAACTCCGGTCACCACTCCGCCACCCACCTAGCTTCTTCCCACTCCAATGACGTGCAACTCGATGCTTTCTATAGGATGAACGAACCAAAAAGTTTTCGGCCTTAAAAACTAGGGTTTAAAACATTAAACGTTCGCCGCCGCCGCCGCCGTGCTTCGATCGACTCTCTGGCATTTTTGCCAAAGTCTCTTATCACTCCACTACAACCAGAGGAAACCCCGACCTCCATGATCAAGAAGATCACCAGAAATCCTCACATAACCATTCTGTGTTAAAAATAGAACTGCACCTTCAATCCCAAACTATAAATTTTGATTCTAGCATTAAAAATCTTATTTTTGTTCATGTGTTTGTTTCATATATCTGAATCCATAATCCATGATAATTAAATTTTTAACTAATTTAAGTTTGCACGGTTCTTTTCTTATTTCCAGAGGCAATACAAACTATTTTAACTTAAACAAGTTTTTTTTTTTAATTTAAAATCTATGATATAACAAACATATTTTGTTCTAGACTTAAGTTCTAATAAATATTTGATCAAGAGCAATTGATTTATGAACTGATTTAGAACCTGGAAACTAAAATCAGAGAAGCATCCAGATCATAGCAGTGCCCACACATCAAAACATTCACAGATATACACACAGAGTTTAAAATATATTCACGACATACTTGTTTTAGAGTTGAACATGCAACATAACTATATATTTAAGCCTAAAAAAATGTTACTCACCTTAATTAACAAAGAACACCACAGGCTTTTCTTTTGATTTCCTGGAACTGTAAATTTGAAATTTTGCTTTCCAAATGAAGTTGAACTCTTTGCATGCTTGATACTTATTACAGCTTTGAAAATGTCTGAAGAATTTGAGAAAATGTTTACATGTATGCTCAGCCTTGTGAACGAAAGCTGTACAAATATAGAAAGAAAGAGGTGTGCAGGTACAAGATTTTCTTTTATTTGGTCAGGGATATTTTTTTTCTTATGGAGGCTGAGGTGATTTCTTTTCCTGTACTAGAGATGATGGCATTAAATGCCTTGGTCTCTTTTCAAGTTTACATATACCATTTCTTTATTATTATTTTCATGTGCAATCTTGCTTATTTTATTTTCCTGTACTTTTCTTGCTTGCCTCGGCTGATGGATATAAGGTAGTGTACTAGAGATATTAATTAGACTTGTACAAATATATATTTTATAATTTTCCTACTCAAGTTCGGCTGTACATGTTTTTGAGATAACATGATGGCTACTTTTACAAGCTTCTATACTCTTATATATATTTTTTTTGTTTTCATTCTTTGACTTATACTTATTAATTTGTAATTTAAACAAATTTCTATTTTATATAACATGATATTAGAATTTATCTAACATCTTTACTTTATATTTTATAATTCAAGATATTTACATTGTCATTCATTCATTATCGAGATATTAAATTAAAACAATTTATAAAAGAAACTATCCCTTTATAAACATATATTATTTGAATATGAAAAACTCAAATCAATTTATCAATTAATTCCACAACTATTAATCAAAATTTAATTTAATTATCAATTTAAAATAAATTAAAATTCGGGATCGTTAACTCAATGTTGTATACTTATTCTTTTGTATAGCACTTGTCGCTATTCTTTTGTGTTATTGTGGATCTTTCAGACCACCACCCTGATGAACACTTTCATGTGTTATATATATATTCATATCTTTTTCCGCCTTTGTGATATGGATGTCTGTGACTGATTTTTGTTATGTTTATTTCTACATTCGTTTCCGAAGATTTTATATAGCCACTGTGTGATAGCTTTGAGTTTGTACCGGTATGTCGGACTTCATGCCATACTATCTGACATACCGATGCTCGCACAAAGAAATTACATGGATGGTCGCTCCTATCCAGCTTTATTCTCCGTGCTAGTCGACAGCATTACTCCATAGTGTTCTTGTCTAGCGTGGGTATAGAGGTGGGGCATCACATATATGATCAAGTGGCTACACAGTGCACAGCAGACTCAAGTCTGCACTCAAAACTCAATCCAGGCACAATGAATGACATATATGATATGTGATCAGTGGACAAGACATGAAAGTTTGAACTAGACTCGAGTGCTACATTAACCAGTGCACAAATAACACATGGAGGTAATGCACAGGTTGATGGGAAAGCAAGTACAACTAATGATGCAAGACAGTGATTCAGTGAATCAAACCAGTTTTACACATGAATGAACACATGAGCAAGAAAAAACATCCAGACCAGAAACAAGCTCAACATAAAGAGAAATGTCGAATGCACAATTGAAAAAGTTTGCTACAGGTTAATGAAAAATATCAAATATCAATGCCTGAGCCGAGGAACAAAAATTCAAAACTAAGTCAGATAAATCTCAAGCATCGCCAATAAAAGGATACAACTATATGAACACGCCAGTATGAAGGTGAGGGCACCATAGATATGGCACCACAGCACACAACAATTAAAGGTCAATGCCGATGCCAACATAAAATGCAACTTAAATCAAACTGTCTCAAAATCAAGTCAGAGCTGTCACAACCAAGGCCAAAACGAAATCAAACATGCCAACAAAACCAAAACAGTAGCAAGTTCAACCACGACCGAAGTCAGGCATCATCACATATACAATATCACAAAATTTAGTGTGTATTTTTTTTCTCAAACCAAAGACAGTGTCGAAGACAACAAGACAAACGAAAACAACATCAGAAAATCCAAGCAACCGAGTAAATCACAAAAGCACAAATTGGAAAAAAGGTCACAAAAATCACCAAATAAAATCGAATTTGCAGAAATACCATTTTAGAGATGAATTAGATGTGAGTAACTAGAATTACTTACCTTGCTTTCTAAAGCACGCATCAAAGAATCGATCGAAGAAACCCTAGCCGAATCGAAGCAAAGACGACCGATTGACGAAGCGAAGGAACGAGAATCATCTCGAGAGATGCTGATTCCAAAAATCGTGAAGCCCTAATATCAGACCAGAGAGGAAGGAGAACGAAGAGAGGCTGCCATTTTTCTTTTTTTTCGTTTGAGTTTTCTTTCTGACTTCGAACGAGACTTCAGCCATGCTTTGAAATGAAGGTTGCGTGATTTTAGGCGTGAGTTAAGGCGTGATTTTAGGTGGAAAAGTTTGGACGTGAATATATAAATATAAATTTCAAATAAAATTTTTGATGTAAATTTCTCAACGCGTTTATATATCGTACGCTCACACAACAACTCCAATCACTACGAAATTTGAAATCCGATAATAACTCAATATTAAGAACTCAATGGAACGGGTTTCGTTGAATTCCGAGGCTGTGCCCCAGAAGGCTATTTTTAAATTCAATTTAAACAATAAAATTTCAAACTGAACAAATCACTTTCAAATTCAATTCTGGAGCTTCTATTATCTTCAGTATTATCAATAGGAATTTTACAAGCCTTTGAAATATTATTAATCAGCTCAAAATTGAAGATTCAAATTTTTATTCAACTTTCAATAGATTAAATTGTAAAATTTAATCGCCAAATTCATTATGATAATTTGAAATTCAAGTCAAACCATCATTCAAATATTTAAAATTTATAAAATATTTTAAATTTAAATTGTTCAAAATTCAGGATCGTTACATTTTACACAGAAATTCATCATCATTAATAACCAAATTATAAATGTCCACCCAAACATTTCATATCACAAAACATTTTATATCACAAAATAACACAGCATATCATCCACTAGATATCATCCAATTCAGATATTTTATTCAAACAATCATTCATAAGCAATCATTGTTAATCCCTATTATAATTAATTTAATTAACTTAAATTCAATCAATTACTTAATAATAAATCACCTAACTTTGCTTAATCAACCATTAATTAATTTCAACCTTTTAATTAATCAATCATTCTTCAAATATCCATCTTAATTAATCACCTTGATTGATTATCTTCAATTACATAGAGTAATAATCCTTCAATTAATTTCACAAATTAACTGTCCTTAACCATTTACAGTAATTAACCTTTAATTACTCTCATTTATTACATTAATTAATGATCCTTAATTACTTCTTCAATTTAGTAATTATACTTAAACAATTCGATAAGTTGATTATCTTTAATTAATTAATCTAATTAATCATCTTAATTAACCATTTGATAATCCTTAGTTAATGATCCATCATTAACTAATAACAATCCTATAACTACTCTCTAAGAAATTAAACTTTAATTAATCATCTCTTAATCAAAATTAATTAATTCTTATTAACCAATTAATTAATTTCTTATTACTCAATCATTTAAGTGCTTAACTATGATTAATTACATAAATTAATTATCCATTTTAATTAACTTAATAATTTAATGAATAACACATCATTAAAATTTCATTTATTTAAACATAAAAACAGTTTTTCTTATTTATGGTAAAAATTATCATTAACAAAGCATTTAAAAACAATTTACTTTAAGTTTTCTTTCATTTCAAACTAGAATACAGATTTAAATTTTGATTCCAGATTTGACTTAGACTTTTAAAAAAAAACTTTACTTACATTTTAAATCTTCATTTTAAATCCAAACCATTTAACCATTTAAAGTAGTTAACAATTTAAATTTGAAAGCTTTATTTATCTTTAAAACTGAGATTCAAACAAAACTTGAATTCCAAATCAATTTCTTGAATTTAATTTCCTTAAATTCCTTACTTAAAAATTCCTCTCATTTTCCTTTAATACCAATTCATTTACTGATAATGTTTTTAAAATACCAAATTTTATTTATCCAACCATAACACAACATAACTAAATTTTCAAATTAATCCATCATGGAATACCAATAAAATACAACACAGATTATAAAAATAATCTCTATATTGTGAGGAATCCAGTTGGATCCCTCCAACCTGCTTCCCTGTATCCACAGATGTTAGAACAATAAATATCGATCAAATCTAGTAATAATGATCACATACAACTAAAGAACCAATCAATCATTCATTTAAATTTTAACTATTTAAAATTAACTGGAAATTTCAGATGTGAGTGAGATTAACTCACCTTGAATTTGTTGAGCATTTAAATTTTGAACTAAATCGATCGCGATTGATTTAACACAAAATTTCACAAGCTTCAATCGTCTCTAAATTCACGCTGCAGCGTAGATCGCATTGCTGCGATTCCGGCGCTTCTCATTTCGTTGAAATCTGATAATGTATGCAAGAGTTATTCAGTTTTAAAGATTTGTCTGTAAATTTAAACTAATTTCTTTTTTTTATTACCAAAAAAAATCGACCATTCATCACAACTCAGGAAAAAAACGAGGCCGCTCGAACTGCTTCTTCTACATCGCGCGTTACAAGTAGGAGCCGAACTCAAAGTCGCGATCCAAATCCAAAAATCGCGGCAATCCACGGCAATAACTTGCTCGATCGGAGGCCACCACTACGAACCCCATCGCCGACTCGACCTCTACCCAAAACACGCACGAACTTAGCAGCTCCACCATCTCGAAACACATGCACAAACGCCACCCTCCACCATGATTTTCTGGCCATCCAAAGCTCAATACTTGATCGCGACCGTCCACTTCGAAGATCTTGGATTCCTCTACGATCTTCCAATTGGAAGAATTTTCTATAAGCTCATGGATTTGAATAAAAATAGAGGAGAAGGCAAGATTTTTTCGGCCATTGATAGTTTTGAGAGGCGGCTGAGAAGTAACTAGGGTTTCGGCCTCTTAACGTGTATATAAACATTTATTTATATTATTTTATTAGTGAAATTTCCAAATAAAAAGCTTATACAAACGGAATCCAAATCACACCTGCCCCCAGGCAATTATAAGGTTTCACCCGCATTATAAACATAATGGAACGTGTTTCGAAGGCTAATTCGAACATATGCGCGAGTTATAGAAATAAACGTTCAATTTTAAATTAAATCGATTCAAATAGTTTCTATGTGTTTTGAGCTGTCAGGGTCAAATGACAACTCCGATTGCTATGAAAATTGAAATCCGATAATAACTAACTATTACGGATCCAATGGAACTGGTTTTGTCAAACTCTGAGACCGTGCCCCGAAAGGCTATTTTAACTCGTCGATAAATTCGAGCGATTTTCAAAATCATTGAAATCACTTAAAATTTCTCGCCTAAAATTTTACCAACTCAAAAATAAATCATATAGAATTTATTAGTAATTATTCTGATTCATCCCGAATCAAAATCTAATTATTTACATTATTATATTATTAAATTTTATTTTTAAATTAATATAAAATTCAAAAATTGACTTATCGGCTCTTGATTCCATCCAAAGGTCCAACAACACAATTTAAATCCTAATAGACTTAAAATAAATTTTAGAAACCATTTTCATATTTATTTACTTCCAGATTCACAAATTATTCTAATTCCAAATATTAAATTATTATTATTCAAATCCTATAGGATTGCCATACTCGATATTTTAACTAATCATATTGATTTAACCAAAATCTTCTTACTCAAAATCAAAATATAATTCACATTCAACATTTAAAATGAATTAAATGTTCAAAATCTAACGATCAAAATCCTGGTCATTACAAAGAGGCAATACATCACCACATCTCATTGAAATAGCCTAGCCAAGCAACATATGCATCCCTTCCTCCTATGTTTGCCTCGGCCACCAATTCCGATCACATCCTCCTTGCTTTGCCTTGACCATACTACTTCTTGCCGTGCAACTTGACCAAGATCCAACATAGGGCTGAGCCAATATGACTATGGCCGAACCAAAGAACCCAAGATCATTCACATACCTGCCTCATTGCATTCCAATTGACTTTGCCTTACCACCACTTCAATTCCTAACCATGGTCGTGCGTTCTTGCTCCTTTAGCTGAGCCTACATGTCCTAGAAACCATCTTGGTCGAGCATGCTTTGAACTGATCTAGCCTGTTTGTGAAGTGGCCGAGCCTAATAGCCTTGGTCAAGCAATTCTAGGTCATGTTTGATTCATACTTTCATTGTTTTGATTTTCTTTGTATTGAATCATATTCTTAAGTTTGTGTATTGGTGTTGTTTACAAGATGTGGATTTTGAATCTTCATCCACTCAAAATATAGTCGTGCCTTGTCGTGCTTTCCGGAGTTTCAGTTGTGTATTTTGAATTATTATCTTTAGCTTTAAAAAGGTGAGTTTTTCACTCTCGACATACGTACTTTTATAATTGTGAAAGGATGACAAGTGAATATGTAAAAATGATATGTTATGTTCATATATGCCTGTGATATGTTTATATGATGTTAAATGATGTTTATATATTTGTTACATCATCTATTATGATATTATAGGCTACACTGTTATTTTATGTTCTGTATCTCACATTGCAAGTTCCCTATCACTATGGGTTGAAATGATACATACCCGAACGGACTTTAGAATAGGGAAAAATCCTTATGAGCTGAAATGATAGGCTTGAACAATTTTTATTGTATTTATTTTACTTGGGATTGTGGGTTTGAAATGATAGAACTCGGATTTTTCTTTTTAAATTACAGATTGAAATGATACATATCTGTATCACTTGACCTAGGTTAGAAAATATTATACAAGCCTTATATTTTTAAATAGTACTTTCCTAAAAATTTATTAATTATTTTTAAATAATATTTTCCTAAAAGATTATTAAGTCTTTTTGAATTTTGTAAATATATGAAATTTTTGACTTAAAATTTGATTTAATGCTTTAAATTATAAAGGTGTATTGGTTTTTCTATAAGTTAAATTTTATAAGTTAATAATTGGTTTTAGGTCAAATTAAAGATCTTTATTGATGATAAATAACTTAATAATTGAGTTTGACCTCATATGGAAGTTGTAAATCTAATCTAGAAATTGTTATGAATTTTTCTTTATGAAATGGACATGTTTTGCATAATAAGTAATGTATTTTGAACTAGTAAAATGAATACAGCTTTAATCGGGCATTTTGTAATAAAATTTATTTAACTAGAAAATCATAGTTAATTGATGTCTAAATGAATAGATCTATAAGAAAATTTTATTGTTATATTAACTATGATAAAATATTCTTTTGTAAAATGTTATTTTTTGTAAGATAAATAGCTATGACTTTAAAATGGAAAAATGTATCACGAGTTACGACTTAACTTGATATATGGAAATTTAGTTTTAAATGAAATTTTTAAGTTAAATATATAAATGGAAATTTAGTTTTATTTGTGAAATAGGGATTTTTAAAATAAAGTGTTAAGTTGTTTGTTGAAATAAAAGTTAAGTAAAATAATGCGTTTTGACTTATAAATGAATTATAGTTCAATTGGATATTTAATTATAAAAATTTGTTCTACTTAATCATAAGTTAAATGATATCCAAATGAATATTTTCTGAAGTGAAAAATGTTATTTTATAAATTAAAAATGCCTAAACTTGAAGTTTTAATGTTTTTGAAAAGATATAATAAAATCTGGAATTTTGTTGGTAGCATTTCCAAAATGCTATGGTTTTAAGATGGCATTTGTTAAGTGCTATCATTTTTGAAATAAACTAAGTTCTGAAATAAAAATAAATTTACTGCAGCACTTTGTAAGTGTTGTTGTTGTTGAATGTAAACTGTTTGCAAGACTAGTAAGCTACTGCAGCACTTTGTAAGTGCTATTTGTTATCCCATTTTTGGTCAAAACTGGAATATCAACAAATTAACAAGGAATTATGGACATCATCATTGGGGATCGGTTGGAATCAAGGCTATGATCGATATCGTCAAAATTTGGTTGAACTCCGATCGGGACGAAATTGATAGGAAATGATGATAAGGACTAGGAAAGGCTATGTTTCAAATTTTAGGTTGATCGGAGTTCACATGGAGGAGTTATGATCGATGCAAGGTAGGAAAGGCATGTTGTTCGAATCCATCAGGGGGTCAAGGTGGTGCTCGTTTCGAATCCATCGGATTCGAACCCATCAGGTTCGCATCGATCGAAGGCAAGGCGCAGGGATGGTTCGAATCGATACACTTCGTATTGATTGGTATGGATTCGGCTCTGAGAAGTTCGCATTAGGTGTTGGTTCGACTCGATAGTGTTCGAATCGGTCGAGTTATTGGTTCGACTCGGTTACTTCATATCGATTGAAAGGCGAGGACTTCGTATCGATGCCATTCGTATCGATCGATATGGAGTCGACTTGATAGTGTTCGTATCAAAGGCAAAGTAGGACGAAGGACAGGTGGACTTCGACTCGATCACAGCATGGATCTCCTTCGTATCCATATGGTGTGTTGCTTCGAATCGATCCTGGATTCGTACCTATCGATACGAAGAGAACGTTCGAGAAGGATACACGGGGAGTGGACTTCATGGATTCGAAGGACTTAGGGACAACATTCGTATCGATTCGAAGCGATCGATACGAACAGGGGAAGAAACGATCAACGGGCGACAAAGGTGGATCGACCCGGAGAATTCGTGACACATCATCGATGTGCATGCACTTTGAATGGATTCGAAGAAGAGAGATTCGAAGCAATGGATTTGGAGGAGGTGGGTTCGAAGCATGGGTTCGAACCAAGCAGAGCGCACGGAGCCTTGATCTCGAATCCATCATATCTTCCAAATCGTTGATCCAAATGCAATGAAATTTTTATAGGAGCTTACATACATGTTGAAGAATGTTCTCACCAAATTTCACCTCGATTGGATGCATTCTTGATCGATTCGAACCTTACTTCGAATCGATCCCATTGTGGGCCCAATTTCCTAAGGACGGGCGCGTGGGCCCCCTCACGTGCCTGAAGCGGTCTACCGGATTTTTAGGGGAAATATCAGCCTCCTACGCCTATAAATAGAGCCCCTGGTCATTAAGAAAAGGGGTCGGAGAATTTAGGGAGAGAAAGCACGCCCGGACGCTGCCAGGATCACTCCATATCATCATTGCAGCTGTTTATTTCGGATTTGGACTTTGTAACTGCTGTATTCACTTGTAACCAACAAGGATAATCAATAAAAGGATAAAACTTTGGAGTGGACGTAGGCCGGAGATAGCCGAACCACTATAAAAACTTGTGTGTTTGTTCATTACTTTTGGACTACTTTTTATTATTTGCTGAGATCTGTGATTTGTGTTTGAATATTGTTGGTTTGTATTCATACACTGGTGCTTTCACGGTATTCGGGGTTTGTGACCAATTTTGGCGCAAACACTTTGGTGCTTCCACTGAGAACAACTAGCACCCGCTACATTGGATAGAAGTTTGGATTTGGAAGACAATGACTAGGCAAAATAGCAGAAGGCAAAGGGCTGAGAGAAGCCAACAGGAAGGAAGTCAACAAGCATCCTCCGGAGGTGAGGAAGGACCGGCTTCGATCTACATAACCTGGGATGAAATGGAAGCCATAACAAATTCACTGCAGGAGAGGTTGTTGAAGAGTCAACAGGAAATGATGCAGACCTTCTTGGAGCAAATGAGAGCAACAGGGATGCAAAACTTAGGAACAGCTACAACCGTTGTGGATGCAGGACAAGGAGCTAGGATTGTGGAACCCAATGGAGGACAGGATACAAAGCCGGAAGGCAATCAACAGGAGCTTGGGGGCAGGCCCACCGGATCCAACATAGGAGGACCTTTGGAAGGAATTCAACAGGCTAGAACCAACATCGCTGCTAGCGAGCCACATGAGGAATATGTACCCGAGTTCCCTCGGGGGCATGAGGGGCAACCCCCAACAGACAATAATGGATTAGTATAAATCATCAGAAGAACGGTGCGAGGTGGTTTGACCAACAGAGACTTGGAAGGAGTGAATAAGAGTCCGTTCGCTCAGGAAATAAGGATGGCTCAGAACCCACCTAAATTCAAGCTACCGAGCATGGAGGTATATGATGGCAAGGCAGATCCAACAGACCACTTGATGAGGTACACCAGACATATGGAGGCGCTAGTGGCATCGGAGAAAGTGATGGCCCGATGCTTCCCTTTGCATTTGACGGACTTAGCTGCAATGTGGCTTAGGCAGCTGGGAGAAGGATCTATCAGGACTTGGAGGGAATTGGTGGAAAAGTTTTTGGGACAGTTTCGGGTTCACGTCAAGAGGCCGAAGAATGTGATGACATTAACATCGGTGAAGCAAAGGACGGATGAATCGCTTAGAGCTTTTCTGACTCAATTCAGTGCGGCAGTCGCTTTGGTGGATCGGCCTGATCCATCTATGGTTTTAATGGCAGCAGTATCAGGAGTCAGGGAGGACTCGGATTTCAAGGTGTCTTTGATAAGAGATCCTCCACAGGATCTCGATGAGTTCTATCACGAGGCAGATAGGTTCCTTCGGCAAGAAGATGCAAGCACGGATTTAAAGGTGAAAAAGGTTAATGTAACTACGTGTGAAGGACCATTCAGCAAAGGTCTGGATAAAGACAAAGGGAAAAGGAAGTTGGACGATGATTCTGGAAATGCTAGGAAGCGATGGAAGGATTCGAAGTTTTCCACATACACAGTATTGAACGAGACGCTGGAGCGGATATACCTGGATACTCGGAATTGCCTTCCTTACCAGAGGCCGGCTAGGAGAGAACCATCAGAATGGGAAAGGACATCAGGAAGGCACTGCCTCTTCCATGATTTAGATGGACATGATACCAACAGCTGCAGGCACTTAAAGGATATAGTCGAGGAGCATGTAAGGAATGGACAGTTACAACAATATGTTGGAACTCGGAATCCAACGGTGGAGCAGGAGCAACCACCGACCACCTCACACCGTGATGATGTGAGGCCCAGGGATGATGGTCGATTGATCATCCATTGACCAGTATAATATGGAATAAGTAACAAGCTACTAGCAAACGGCAAAGTCATTTACACATGTACGGGGACGGAGATAGCCCCTAGGCATGCTCTGAATGATGATAAACTGGGATGCTATGGTTTGTGAAATTTATTTTTCTCTTTTGGATAGGACATTGCTTTTCTTTTCAGATTTGGTTTTGGAGTTTGGATTGAACTCCTGGTTT
Organism: Allium cepa; assembly: GCA_030765085.1. NCBI lineage: Eukaryota > Viridiplantae > Streptophyta > Magnoliopsida > Asparagales > Amaryllidaceae > Allium > Allium cepa. The sequence continues at coordinate 903,493,150 of CM060938.1, read as the reverse complement.
TGTTTGCCTTTGGATTTGGGTTTTCCTTTGGATGACTGTTTTTGATTTTGGATGCTGCTTTGGATTTCTGGTTTTCTGGTTTTGATTTGGATTTTGGATTCGAATTTCGAATTTGGATTTTGGATTGGATTTTGATTGGATTTTTATCTGGTTTTTGATAAACGGTCGTCGAGTATGGATTATGTCTGGCAAGGGGTGAGTCACTTTGCCCGAACGTGGTAAATTGGTTCATTCAGGTCGTCAAGTATGGACTATGCTTGGCAAGGGTCCGGAGTGACCAGGATTCGGCCTAGGACTTAGGCCCTGTATTATCAACTGTTATTTTCAGGTCGTTGGGTATGGACTATGCTCAACAAGGGTACGGAGAGACCAGGATTCGGCTTAGGACTAAGCCATGGCATTGTACAACGTCCAGGGACACTGGACCAAGGTCGTCAGGTGTGGATTGTTCTTGGCAAGAACCCAGAGAGGTTAGCTCAACGTCCAGAGATAGTGGACCAAGGTCGTCAGGTGTGGATTGCGCTTGGCAAGAACCCGGAGAGGTTAGCTCAACGTCCAGGGACACTGGACCAAGGTCGTCAGGTGTGCATTGCGCTTGGCAAGATCCTGGAGAGGTTATGGATTCGGATATCGACCCGGAGAGGTCCTGGATTCGGTTATTGGCTATTGGACAAGGATGGATTAGGACTCGGTTATCGAGTTCGAATGGATATGGAATTGGCTAACGCTTTGGTTATTGGATTCGGAATTGGACATCGACTCGGAGCAGTCAAGGATGATATACTCTGGCAATATGGCTATGTACTTTGGATATTTGACTCAGAACTATTCAAAACACGCCTTGTTATCACAAGGCATGTTTTGGGGGGGCAAAATGTTATCCTATTTTTGGTCAAAACTGGAATATCAACAAATTGGCAAGGAATTATGGATATCAGGATTGGGGATTGGTTGGAATCAAGGCTACGATCGATATCGTCAAAATTTGGTTGAACTCCGATCGGGACGACATTGATTGGAAATGATGATAAGGACTAGGAAAGGCTATGTTTCAAATTTCAGGTAAATCGGAGTTCACATGGAGGAGTTATGATCGATGCAAGGTAGGAAAGGCATGTTGTTCGAATCCATCAGGGGGTCAAGGTGGTGCTCGTTTCGAATCCATCGGATTCGAACCCATCAGGTTCGCATCGATCGAAGGCAAGGCATAGGGAAGGTTCGAATTGATACACTTCGTATCGATTGGTATGGATTCGGCTCTGAGAAGTTCGCATTAGGTGTTGGTTCGACTCGATAGTGTTCGAACCGATCGAGTTATTGGTTCGACTCGGCTACTTCGTATCGATCAAAAGGCGAGGACTTCGTATCGATGCCATTCGTATCGATCGATATGGAGTCGACTTGATAGTGTTCGTATCAATGGAAAAGTAGGATGAAGGACAGGTGGACTTCGACTCGATCACAGCATGGATCTCCTTCGTATCCATATGGTGTGTTGCTTCGAATCGATTCTAGATTCGTACCTATCGATACGAAGAGAACGTTCGAGAAGGATACACGGGGAGTTGACTTCAAGGATTCGAAGGACTTAGGGACAACATTCGTATCGATTCGAAGCGATCAATACGAACAGGGGAAGAAACGATCAACGCAGCGACAAAGGTGGATCAACCCGGAGAATTCGTGACACGTCATCGATGCGCATGCACTTTGAATGGATTCGAAGTGACGGATTCGAAGAAGAGGGATTCGAAGCAATGGATTCGGAGGATGTGGGTTCGAAGCATGGGTTCGAACCAAGCAGAGCGCACGAAGCCTTGATCTCGAATCCATCATTTCTTCCAAATCGTTGATCCAAATGCAATGAAATTTTTACAGGAGCTTACATACATGTTGAAGAATGTTCTCTCCAAATTTCACCTCGATTGGATGCATTCTTGATCGATTCGAACCTTACCTCGAATCGATCCCAATATGGGCCCAATTTCCTAAGGACGGGCGCGTGGGCCCCCTCACGTGCCTGAAGCGTCTATCGGATTTTTAGGGGAAATATCAGCTCCTACGCCTATAAATAGAGCCCCTGGTCATTCAGAAAAGGGGTCGGAGAATTTGGGGAGAGAAAGCACGCCCGGACGCTGCCAGGATCACTCCATATCATCATTTCTGCTATTTATTTTGGATTTGGACTTTGTAACTGTTGTATTCACTTCTAACCAGCAAGGATAATCAATAAAAGGATAAAACTTTGGAGTGGACGTAGGCCGGAGATAGCCGAACCACTATAAAAACTTGTGTCTTTGTTCATTACTTTTGGACTACTGTTTATTATTTGCTGAGATCTGTGATTTGTGTTTGAATATTGTTGGTTTGCATTCATACACTAGTGCTTTCACGGTATTCGGGGTTTGTGACCAATTTTGGCGCAAACACTGTTGTTGTTGAAAATGAACTGTTTTGAAATAATCACTAAATACCTACCGTAACACTTTATAAGTGCTTCTGTTTTGAATTTGACAATGTTTTGAAATATCTCTATATCTACTATAACACTTTATAAATGCTGTTATAGCTGAAATTTACAATGTATTGGAAATTTTATAATTGAATGAATGAACTTAGAAATGTTACAACTTTAAAATGAATATTATTTGACATTGAATTTAAATGGTTTAAATTATGATTATCTTAATGGTGTTATGATTTTCTAAATATTATGATTTTTAAAAGAATAACATTTCCCAAGTGTTATGATGTTAAGTAGTATGATCCCCACATGATAACATTTCTAAATTATATGATTTCAAAGTATTATGGTTTCAAAGTGTTTGGTTTCAGAGTTGTTGTAACTTCGAAAGTATCATAGTTTTGGAAATGAAATTATTTGAAATTGTATTTCGTTAAGGATTCTCTTTAAATATATCAATTTGAAACTTATTAAAATTGGAGATTTAAGAATATGACTTTTAAAGTGTTTTGGTTTAAGATGATATAAAGGAATATTTCAAGTTTAATAAATTGAAGGGAATATTCAGTGATTTGGAAATAAGGGTTTTATTTAAATGATATATTGATTTGGTTTTTGAAATGAAATAATATAGTATTTAATTTGAAATGGATATTATTTTGGAAAGAAATGGTAATTGATTTTAAATGGTTTTGGAATAGAAATGTTTTGAAATAAATATCCATGGGATATAATAACGGTTGGTTATTAAAGAGACCAGGATCGAACATGGGCATACTCTCTGTCGATACCGAAACCACTTAAACAACCGTGTACGCGGCGAAGATTCCAGAATGAAGTAGGATGGCGGCGGTGTTCCTTTGAGGTATATACATGGAGCCGACTCCCGTGAGTTGGCATAAGGTGGCTAAAACAAGAGCGATTCTCGGGCCAATGAGGTAGCTTCTCTGATCGAACACACTTCTTCATATGCCATTCTATTACTTTGTGATTGATATGGTACGCATCTTTGATTTTAGGGTGTGTGTATCGAGGTGGGCGGTAGCTGCGGCTATGCGTTACCATAAGTCCGGATAGCAACTGGTATATCTACCCTGTCATTGCCTAGTTGTGTCGTGTCACCTACTCTAGCGAGCCTTGTACGAGTTTGGTTTTCTCCCATTGCCCATGGAGTATCCTCTGGTGGCTTACCGATCAGGAGGGACTATGATACTGGATGGACTACAGGGACTATTACGTGTTAAGGTGGAAAATGTAAAGCCTTAACGCTATTTAAAAGTAAGTTTATTTTACTATAGACATTATTATAATAGCAAAATATTACTACATAGTAAATAGTTTAACGGATCCTTAGAGGATGGGTAGTCCCAAGCATCCTTTAAGTTACTTGTACCTTACATTACAGTTCACTTGAGTTGGTTTATATTGTGTAATTATGTATGTCCAAACACGCGTGTTTTGTGTTTGCGTTACACTCGGGTCAGACTGAGTGATATAGTATTCAAGACTCACCTTCAGAGTTGGAGCTTTGCTTGAAGAACCAACTATCTATTTCATTTTAGTAATCCAGTTGATTCTTGTGATATATTCTGATTGTACTTGATTATCATATCGAGACTTCTGTTGTATCTTGTTACTTCAGTTGTAGCTTGTTTAACTCTGATGTATATATGTATAGTAGCTTCATGGACTACTATCTCTTTGCTTCCGCTATGTTATATTACTCTATGTCTACGATCTGTGATTTATTTATTTATTGTATATTCTGAGTTTTGCCAAATTTAAATTAACAATTTGGTATTTTGAGCTATTCAAGTTCGGCAAGTGTGCTTTTATTGTCAATTTGAATGGTTGAAAATATCGGGTCGTTACAGTTGGTATCAGAGCTTTGGCTCTAGGTAAACTTAGCATATACGTTAAATTTATTTACAGAATCACTTTCGTTCAAGCTTGAATCTCTTCTCTTTGACTCCATTTCCTTTGAATTTTGGAACGTTCCCTTTGTTCCGAAAGCCATTCTTGTCCCTCATAATTTGCATTCTTTTGATTTTGGAGTATCCCATAACTCCACTTTGGATGATCTTCACAATGAGTCGGTGGTCTTTCCAATCTTAAATTTACTTGTAAAGGGGTAAAACCCCTTTTCAGTAGGCATTTATTCACCGGAGATTTTATATATCTTCAGTTTAGATGCCACTGTCTCTTGTTATCCCAAGTCCTATCTCTTGAGATCGAATGTAGATTTGCCTCAGAATTCCACATCGATCTTATTCTTGAAGTCACGGTTGACTCGATTAAGGTTGCTCAAGATTTATATAAGCTTATCCATTACCTTATTCAGTTAGTTAATCATCTTATCTTTTGTTCCAACTTATCCTCAAATCAAAATTTTCTTCGATTCTAGTTAATCAAATTCGAATCTCTAGCCTTGCTTTGAAAATCTGTTCATGTATAGTGTATTTGTAAATCTGTATTTAAAATGTTTTATATATTGTGTTGTTTGAGTTGTTGATGTTGATTTGAGTTTTCGACCGATTCGTCTGATCAACGCTATCGATAGGATCTCCAAAACACTTGAACAGAGCAAACTGACGCCATATAGTTTTCAACTTGGTAAATGGATAAATTTGTATAATTATATAATATGTATGTATGTATAATTTTCTGAATTTTGATAGTTAATTGAATTGGATGTTGAGAAATAATATTTGGCTTTATATATAGCTTGTAACCATTAGCTTTTGTTTTATATATAAATAATTGAACTATAAAACGTGGCTATAAATTAATCTGGAAATTTAAATGAATTTAAAACAAGAAGCTAAGAATTTAATTTCCGATGGTTCCAGACTTTATGTTTAAAGTTTTAAAGGGTGTACTGTTTAGAGTATTTCAAGTAGAAATTATTCCAAAGAATTTTAAGTTCAAATCAACGCTCTTTTCTCTATCGCTGGAAAATAATTTCGGTGATGACTGCAGCATCATCGACATTCATTTTCGAGTTTCGAAGTGAAGGGACCATTTTGTAGTTTTACTACAGTCTTGTTTTGGAGAATTTAATTGATTTGGATTTCTAAAATATGACTTGATTTATAATATATGTGATATGTGATTTAAAATTTGATGTTATATATAAAGTGTATATTTATTTATCTCTAAAATAGTTTAAAGATAATCGGAAATTTAATTCTTAAAATTTTATCTTACTAGATAATTTCCATTATAAAATGAAACCATAATATTGAATAAATATTTGTGTTGAAATAACTGAATTAGAAAATTTTACTTGTATAATACTCGATTACATTCCAATATAACTTACGTAAATTATTCAGAAATTGAATATGTAATTGAATAATATACAATATAAAAAGAATTTTATAAATAAAATTTGAGTGGTTATAATAAATGTTATACACTAAAATTTGAGTTATAAAAGATTAACAGAGGTAAATAGAATAAAATGGTCAATTGAATAATATACAGTATAAAATGGTGTTAAAGAATTTTTAAATAAATTGGAGTAGTTATAATAAGTGTAAATAAACTTAATAGATACGAATAGATATATTAAGTGAAATAAATTCAACAATAATTTGGAATAAAAAAAGAATTAGATTTATTGAATAAATTATGAGTATAAGAAATGATTTTCAAATTCATGATTTTAGAAATTGTTAATTTAAGATAATTGGATGATAAGATAATGAAATTAGAAATAGTTAAGATTTATTTAACTTAGGTGAAATCAAACAGATGAAATCAATTTTTAATTTAAGTTGAAATTTTCATGGTTTTAAAATTTATTATCTTATATTGTCTTCAAATCTCTCATTTCAGGTTGTTCCTATTCTCCTGCATCCTAAGAAGGAATTGAATTCTGAATTGATCTTATTCATGAAGTTTGTCATGTAGTTCTTCCTCCCAGAAGAACTTATCTTTACCTGTCTATTTTGGAAAGCCTTTCAAGAATATTTGGTACTCATCTGAATCTGAGCACTGCTTACCATCCACAAACCGACGATCAGAAAGAGTGAACCAGATTCTAGAGGATATTCTTCATGCTTATGTTCCTGATTATGGACTATCTTGGGAAGATCATCTCCACCTTGTTGGATTCACCAATAACGACACTTATCAGGTATAATTTCAATCTTCTTTTCATCGTGTTTTATTCCCATCTCATTCTATCCCATTTCCCTTGTTTTCCCTATCTCGTTCCTTTTCGAGGATGAAAAGTTTTAAGTGGGGGAGAGTGTAACAGCTCATAATTTTGAAAATATCTTTAATTAAATTTTTATTTCGAAACTTTGATTTTTAATTATTTAAAAGTGAAATTTTATAATTTTCCAATGTAAGTATGGAATTTGTTTCTAATTTATTTTCCAAATACAATAAAATAAACAATTTCTAAAAATCTTATATTTTGGTCAACTGAAGGTCAAAGTTTGACAATAGTTGAAATTTTAAGATTGAAATTTTTTAAATTCTAATCTTTTTCTTTGAAGCAGAATATAATTCTGATATCCGTTTTGCTTTTCGTTTCATAAAATTCCATTTCATAGTTTTTAAATTGGATAAAATACAGTGTTTACACGCAATTATTTTCTGTATTTTATTTTCTTTTTTCCCATGTTCATCTCTCTATTTTATTTCTCTATTTTATGTTGTTTAGAATTTTATTTCATTTATTGAATTTTGATTAGATTTTATATGGATTATTGGGCTTGGAAATTTAAAGAGTCTTCGGTTTATTTGCTTGGAAATCAAGTAGGCCCTTCATTTTCTACCCACTTCAATACCCTAGCCGTTCATAACATCCATAGTCGTTCCTTTCTAACTATAGCCGCCACAACATTTTGAAAATCACGTACAAAAAGTTTTTCATCTCTCGAAAATTCATTTGCGTGAAAAAAAATATACAAGCTCCAATTCATGGCTTCCTCTTCTCTTCTTTTATTCTTTTCCTTTGTTTTTCTCAAGCATGGCTCGGCCTCCATCTTTAGCCGACCACCATCTACACCAAATCAACCTATTTCCAACCACCATCACCTCCTCCTCAGCACCAACCCAAGGCCGTGACCACAAAGAGGCAATACATCACCACATCTCATTGAATTAGCCTAGCCGAGCCACATATGCATTCCTTCCTCCTTTGTTTTCCTCGGCCACCAATTCCTTGCACCACCTCCTTTCTTTGCCTTGACCATACCACTCCGTGCCGTGCCACTTGACCAAGATCCAACATAGGGCTGAGCCCATATGACTATGGCCGAACCAAAGAACCTAAGACCATTCACTTACATTGCCTCATTGCATTCCTATTGACATTGCCTTACCACCACTTCAGTTCCTAACCATAGCCGTGCATTCTTTCTCCTTTAGCTGAGCCTACATGTCATAGAACCCATCTTGGCCGAGCATTCTTTGAAGTGATCTAGCCTTTTTGTGAAGTGGCCGAGCCCAATAGCCTTGGTTAAGCAATTCTAGGTCATGTTTGATTCATACTTTCATTGTTTTGATTTATATTCTTTGTATTGAATCATATTCTCATGTTTGTTTACAAGATGTGGATCTTGAATCTTCATCCACTCAAAATATAGTCGTGCCTTGTCGTGCTTTTCGGAGTTTCAGTTGTGTACTTTGAATTATTATCTTCAGCTTTAAAAAGGTGAGTTTTTCAGTCTCGACATACGTACTTTTATAATTATGAAAGAATGACAAGTGAATATGTAAAACTGATATGTTATGTTCACATATGCATATAATATGTTTATATGATGTTTATATATCTGTTACATAATATGTTATGATATTATAGGCTACACTGTTATTTTATGTTCTGTATCTCACATTGCAAGTTCTCCATCACTATGGGTTGAAATGATACATACTTGAACGGACTTTAGAATAAGGAAAAATCATTATGAGCTGAAATGATAGGCTTGAATGATTTTTATTGTATTTATTTTACTTGGGATTGCGGGTTTGAAATGATAGACCCGGATTTTTCTTTTTAAATTACGGATTGAAATGATACACATCTGTATCACTTGACCTAGGTTAGAAAATATTATACAGACCCATGGTTATATTTTTAAATAACACTTACCTAAAAATTTGTTAACTATTTTTAATTAATATTTTCCTAAAAGATTATTAAGTATTTTTGAGTTTTATAAATATATGAAATTTTAAACTAAAAATTTGATTTAATGCTTTAAATTATAAAGTGTATCAGTTTTTCTATAAGTTAAATTTTATAGTTAATAATTGGTTTTAAGTTGAATTGAAGGTCTTTATTGATTATAAATAACTTAATAATTGAGTTGACCTAATATGGAAGTTGTATATCTAACCTAGAAATTGTTATGTATTTTCCTTTATGAAACGGATATGTTTAGTATAATAAATAATGTATTGTGAACTGGTAAAAAGGAATATAGTTTTAATTGGACATTTTGTAATAAAATTTGTTTAACTAGAAAATCATAGTTAATTGATGTCTAAATGAATAGATCTATAAAGAAAATTTGATTGTTATATTAACTATGATAAAATATTCTTTTGTGAAATGTTATGTTTTGTAAGATAAATAGCTATGACTTTAAAATGGAAAAAAGTATCTTAAGTTATGACTTAACTTGATAATTGGAAATTTGGTTTTAAATGAAATTTTTAAGTCAAGTAAATAAATCGAAATTTAGTTTTATTTGTGAAATGGGGATTTTTAAAATAAAGTGTTAAGTTGTTTGTTTAAACAAAAGTTAAGCAAAATAATGTGTTTTGACTTATAAATGAATTGTAGCTAAATTGGATATTTAATTATAAAAATTTATTCCACTTAATCATAAGTTAAATGATATCCAAATGAATATTTTCTGAAGCGAAAAATATGATTTTATGAGTTAAAAATCCTAAAGTTGAAGTTTTAATGTTTCTGAAAAGTTATAATAAAATCTGATATTTTATTGGTAGCATTTCCAAAATGCTATGGTTTTAAGATGGCATTTGTTAAGTGCTATCATTTCTGGAATAAACTAAGTTCAAAAATAGAAATAAAGTTACTACAGCACTATGTAAGTGTTGTTGTTGCTGAATGTAAACTGTTTGCAATACTAGTAAGCTACTGCAGCACTTTGTAAGTGTTGTTGTTGTTGAAAGCAATCTGTTTTGAATAATCACTAAATACCTACCGTAACACTTTATAAGTGCTGCTGTTTTGGTTTTGACAATGTTTTGAAATATCTCTATATCCACTATAACACTTTATAAATGTTGTTGTAGCCGAAATTTACAATGTATTAGAAATTTTATAATTGAATGAATGAACTTAGAAATGTTACAACTTTAAATTGAATATTATTGACATTGAATTTAAATGGTTTAAATGATGATTATTTTAAAGGTATTATGATTTTCTAAGTATTATGTTTTTCAAAAGAATAACATTTCCAAAGTGTTATGATGTTAAGTAGTATGATTCCCAAATGACAACATTTCTAAATTGTATCATTTCAAAGTATTATGGTTTTAGAGTAGTTGCAACTTCAAAAGTATCATGGTTTTGGAAATGAAATTATTTGAAATTTTATTTAATTAAGGATTGTCTTTAAATATATTAATTTGAAACTTATTAAAATTGGAGATTTAAGAATATGACTTTTAAAGTGTTTTGGTTTAAGATGATATAAAAGAATATTTAAAGTTTATTAAATTGAAGGGAATATTCAGTGATTGGGAAATTTGGGTTTTATTTAAATGATATATTGATTTGGTTTTTGAAATGAAATAATATAGTATTTAGTTTGAAATGGATATTATTTTGGATAGAAATGGTAATTGATTTTAAATGGTTTTGGAATAGAAATGTTTTGAAATAAATATCCATGGGTTATAATAACGGTTGGTTGTTAAAGAGACTAGGATCGGATATGGGCATACTGTCTATCGATACCGAAATCACTTGAACAACCATGTACACGGTGTAGATTCCAGAATGAATTAGGATGGTGGCGGTGTACCTTTGAGGTATGCAACGAAACGAATTTTGCCCATTCGAAAATCGACATCCATACTTTACATCGTACTCGAATGCCGTAGATTCGATCGTTCAAATACGATTCGCCGGAGCTTATAACAACATTAAGTAAATAACACAGCGGAATGAAAGAATAATACATTGATATACAACACTGATACAACAGAGTGATACAATGAATATCAATATACATCAGAGTAATGATACAATAGAATAGCAGTGGAAAAGAAATAAATATAGATGACAACAGCAGCGGATAATCTTCATCTCCAAAGCTCCAATCCAGCAATAGCTCGAACTCCCATAGATAAGCAAGTGCAGTCCATATCCAAAGACTGAACTAGCTCCAGATAAAATCTACTGAACCTAAGTATCTGAAAAAAAACCCAACTCTAGACTGCTCGTGTAGAAATTAATGAGCATCCAGAGTTTAGGAAAGGAACAATAAACTCCGGATCAGTCGTGGGACTGGTGTGAGCAACAAAAGCAGTTTATCTTTTAAAAACAATCAACAAAAGAATTTTAAAGCAAATTCGCAATGCTTTTTGAAAATGAAACTACCATAAGACCTCCCACCACACACATAATGCAAACGCAGACTTGGAGGAGATTTCTTCTTATGATAGTCAAACATGCTTAATACGCAGAAAATTTCTTTGATACTATTATTATAAGTGCACGGTGCAGAAAAGCATTTCGAAAGTAGAATATTAATCTTAGCCAGCATAGACATTCCGAACTATGCCTACTATAGCTACCATCCAAACAGTGGGGCGCCACCATAAGTGAATGGCAGGTTCTACAACTAAAACCGTACAGGGTTTCGTATTGTTTCTTTGGATTTCCAACAAATGGTCAGGCCAAGGAACTTCCCATTGCCACATGAGAACGCCTCTGGAAGGACGTCCCCGAGAACCTAACTGTATCTCTGCCAACACAAGGCCGGGTTACCCCTAACTGGGTAACAACTGACACGAGTATGCCACCTCCCGGTCCTTTAGGACCTTTAACCGAGCGCTCGATAACCAACATCACACTATAGTAAATAGAGTGTTTTCCACATGAGTAAGTATCTGGGCTCCATACCATGATACTACCCCTTTCCAGAAGGAAATGAACATACCCTAAAGGGGCGCTACCCCCTAATAACCTTGCCGCATCTTTCCTGTTTTGACCATTCCGGGGTGTGAGGCTCGACGATGTCTCGTCCACAAAAACACACTTTATACAAAAGACGTGCTTTGGGTCAACAAATGATCAAAGTAATGATCACAAAGATAAATGATCAAACAAATGATCATATCACAAATGATCAAACAATGATCATTTCACAGCAACACTTAGCATGTCACATTACCAAATTGGGAATATATCGCTGATAACCTTCAACTACATAACCTCTAAGCTCGTACATCTCAGAGAAGGGTGTAAAGCTAAGAGAATAAATTCTCCGCCACCAACAGAAATGTATTTGAAAGAAATCCGCTTTATATCTCAAAATGTAATGTCAGACACACAATCCATACAAGTCTGTTCCGGGCTCGAACAGAACCGAAGGCACTTCCAAAGAAGCCCTTGCAATCCGGGTATTCACAATCTCGATCGGACTTCCCATCACTTAGGAAATCTCTATACCGGAGCAACTCAGTGCAGAGACAATCGATAGGTCGTCCTATCGTTCTCGCAAATACCCGGTCTTCACCACCGGTCTTCAAATGCTATCCATAACGACGTATCACATATTCGGAATGGGTTATACGACACAAACGTCCTCTCCCGGCTAAACCGAATAGTGAGCGCAACATTTAAAACATATGGATATGGGATTTCAATTAAGTCACAACTTAATAATCAAAATTTTCTTTTCAAATGGTTTAATCTAATTACCATTTCAAATCTTTTAAACAAAAGATTTATTTCATAATGTTCACCTACTTTCATAATTATTCATTCTCGGATTTCAAAACAATTTCGTTTCAAAAAGCTTAATTCAATTTGATTTAAACAAATCATCAATTTAAATCTGTTAAAAATGAACAGATTTAATTAATAGCTTTCAAAAAAAATTCATTCATAACTTGGAAAACTATTTTTCAACTCAATCTTGAAATTCCTTTAATTAAACTGGAATTTCATTTCTTATCTGAAAGTTTTTTTTATTCTTTTTAAACAAACAGTTTTCATTTTGAAAATTTGGTTCATCTATACGAGTTAAAGTTCTTTGGTTAAATCCAAATTCTCAAAATTATACTTTTAAAATGGTTTAACTCATAATGACTAGTATAATATCGTTAATCCCTAGTTTCAAATTATAGAAGTCAATTCCTAATTTTGAATTCAAATTTAAATCAAATTATTTAAATTCCAAACTTAATCAAGTAATTTAAAATAAATTTCCATCTTTGAAATTCCCTTTTTAATTACTTTTAACTTTAAAACCCAATCCATTTCCAAAACATTTGAATTTAAATATTCAACTTTTAAACTATTTCAAATCTGTGACTCAATCAATTTCCCCGTGAATCCATATTTGTGTGTAAGTGTGGTCCATGGGTTTAACACAATAGTACAACATCATTCACCATCACAGATCAAACACAGAACTAAAATTTGATAAGCGATATAAACTATAACGCTTATCGTCCATTCACAAATTCACAGATAATATACGAATGTAAATAACTGAATAAATCATACACGGCACAAATCATAGAACAAAATATCACAGATCAGACAGGACAATCAATATAATCATCGATTTAAATCAACAGTTTTGATTTGTTTAAATTTAATTGCATAATTAAAAATGAATTGTATTTTATTCTTTGCTTAATCAATTACTAATAAATTAACTTATTTCAATTCATTAGTTACCTATTAAGTATACACTTAATTAATGAATTAATTCTTAATTACTAATCAATAACCTTAATTATTGATTTATAAAACTTAATTTGACAATTAATTATTATTATTTGCTTAATTAATCCTTTATTATTAATTAACTTAATCGTTTCACCATTAATTATTTATTTAATCAGTTATCTATGATTTGTTAATTAACCATTTTCAAATAATTGATTAAAATCTTGATTTCAAATGATTTTATACACGATTATCATTAAATCCTTTAATTACAAATTCAATGAAGTTTTATATTACTTATGAAATTACAATTATAAATTTGATTACATACATAATTAACTTCTATTTTAAATTAATTACTCAATTTTGTTTCAGCAAAGCTTCAAAGATCATCAGCGCTTAAAACAGTTTGTTTAATACCTAATAACAAAGTTTACACTTAATTTTATTACTATCATTTCCATATTATAGCTATAACCAACTTCTGCAATATAAAACCGAAGTCAACACCGTGCTTGCCTCGGGTAGGACTCGAGAGAACCCAGCAAATTCTCGCGTTCGAACCCCCTGTGTCTACTTCTTCTTCTCCCCTGTTTTTTTTTTCTTTTTTCTTTTTTTTTAAAGCTTAAGTTTTATTTAAACTGTTAAAACTTATAACCCACGCGCGTACTCAACACACGACTCAGCAAAACCCCGAAGCAAAGGATGATAATACTCGAGTTTTCCTCGAGTCGACTCAAACACGCTTATCTCCGCCGCCGTGCACGTGCACGGCGGTCCACCACCGCGCTAACATCTCGCGACTCCACCTACAAGTCGTAAATCCTCCACTTACTCGATAACAAAACCCAGTTCAATCCCATACGCTCGAAATCAAAATTCGACCTAAAAGTCGAACTGTTTCCATAAACACGGTGGACAAAACCACCACGTACTCACTGTCACGACCGCCATAGACAACGAGGCTCCGGTCAAATCTTGCCGACACCCTACTCTAGCACCTCCCAAAATCCCATGACACTCGGTCGAGCTGAGGCGTCGCGCGAGTCGAACGAACTGCACCCAAAAATTACTGACCCTTAAAACCCTACTATTGATTCCCCTCAACAATTCTTGCATTCGAAAATTATTTCAACAATTTTCTGGTAATCTTACAATATTACTCTAGCTTCAAATCGAATTTCAACAAAAATTATTGAATGAATCATTTAAAATTCATAGAAAAGCAAAAATGGGTTATTGTCAAACTGCTCCTAGACTTGTTCACTAAAATTTATAATTTGGGTCTTAAAAATCATAACATAGTATGTTATTTCAAGATATAGATTTGAATTTACAATTTATACTATTCGAATGTTTGATCATTATTTTTTTTTTTTACTGTAAGTTTAAGTTCCAGTGCTTAAATTATACAGTTTCCTTACAATCACATCAAACTTCAAACTGAAGCTTTAACAAATATTACTTAGTTAAATTACTAATTAATCAAGATGACTTTATATAAAGGTATGAATTATTCTTTACTTCCTTTGATTCAACAGAAACTTAAAACCTGTAAGAATATCAAGATGCAGAACAAATAAAACTATGCCAAACATTCCAGAAATTTAAACCATAACAATACTATATGAAGTACAAATTAAAAGTTAGATTGAAAAACATGTTTACTCACAAATATTAATAGATGTAAGAGCAACAAATTCATACCTTAAAAATAATTGAAAATATAAGTTACTCACCTTTAAGGAAGAAGAATAGAGCCAGCTTAATGAAACTGATCGAACTTGCAAGGTGAAGTGAAGTCCCCCCCCCCCTCTATAATCTTTGGTTTCAGTTTGTTTGCGTTGCTTCTGAAGTTAAACTTCCAGGTTTTGAATCAATTTATTCTACTTTAAATTGTTTTAAAGCTTCCAGGTTTTGATTCTTGTTTAGTTGTAACTGGAGCTTTTTTTTTCCTTTTGGAATTTATTCAAGTACAAGATGATACTTCAATTTCTACTTGATTCTTTATTTTTTTTTTAAAGGAACGAACTGAGATGAAGATTGCTATATATAGAGTAAGTTTACAGGGACATCACTTGGTACAGGGATATTTTCTTTGCTGGTACAAGTGATAGTATTTTTTTTTGTTATAGGCTAGAGGTGTAAACATTAAATGCATTTGTACTTATTCCATGCTTGCCCACATCTTTTTATTTTTTTACTCGGCTGAAATATATTCTTGTGTGCTAGACGATATAGCATTAATTTCTTTGGTACCTTATGTTTTTGTTTGCAACCCATGCTTGTATACATTTCATTTGTTTACTTTGTATAAGTATGCACAAGTGTACTTTTGCCTATGTTTTATTTTCTTGTATTCGGCTGAGATGATGTCTCTACTTTTGTTTACACTTACTATTTGTAATGTATGTGCAGTTCTTTCTTTGCTTTGTACCTTTTTGTTTCAGATTTTGGTTTCTTTCTTTTGATGTTTACTTTACATCTTGCTTTCTTGTTGCCTGCATACTTGTTTACATTTACTTTGTTTTTTTTTTCTTTTTTCCAAGTTCTACAGGCTATACCCTTATCATTCTTGTCTGCATATTATATTTGCAGCTACACTCCTTTTAGCTCGGCTGGAAAAGAAATTTTCTTTTTTTTCTTTTTTTTTAGTTTACACTTATATTTGAATTGTTTGCTCGTACCATATTTTATTACTGTCTTATTCCTTTATATTGATTTGCATACTTTCCTACTTACCTGACAGCTTTTGCATTTTATGTTGATAGATTTTTCTAAGTATATGTTTTCTTTTCACTTGCTTGTGCTAATACTTGTTTATTTGTACAAAGACATTGATTTTTTTTCCACTTTCCTTTGTTTCTCAGCTGAAATGATTTTGTGGTGGCTGCAACTTGTTTCTTATATTTTCTTCTTGAATTATACCTTGTAATAAGAATGCATATTTATATTTTATATGTTGTTATAATTTTATTAACATTTTGTTTGTGTTTTATTTTACTTTGTATACTTACTTTTACATTTCTATAGTTTACATAACCAAAATTTAAAGGTATTTATTTTATACATATATTTTTATTTCATAGCTTAATACTTATTTTTTTAACTTATATACTTATCATCTTAACTATTTCATTCATTCAATATTTATATATTAGATTCTAAAAGAAATCATTTTTAAAACTTAATAAAATAACACATATCTTTTTTTTTTATTTTGTAAATCTTGTGATTCATATTTTATATAACTATAAAATTATTTGAGATATTCATGTTTTTATTTAAATCTAAAGAAACTCAAATTAATTTATCTTTTACTTTTACAATTTTAAATCAAAAATGAATTTAATTATCAATTTAAAATAAATTAAAATTCAGGATTGTTACAGACTTCCCCCCTTAAAAAGAAATTCGTCCTCGAAATTCGCCAGAGAGAGATAACGAAGATAGATGAAAGATAGAGAAACAATTTTTCGTGTCAAACTAGATATCTATTCTGCATTTGGCTTACCAAATCGGAATATCAATGATATGAGCACAAACTCATACAATATAGGATACTCGGGTCATAAAATCTACGAAATATGCAGGAGCATTGGTCAGTTCGAAGGGATAACTAACCATTCATAGAATATATTGGGACCCAAAAATAGATAGATATATGGATACAATTTCAAATTTTTAGTTTAAAACTAAAGTATACCTATCAACCATAACAGCCAAAGCAACCAATTCATCCAAACAAACAATTCTGGCCAAATCGGAGTTTATGTCCCATATTAATATATCGAATTTCCTTCCTGGATCTACCAGAAACTATCAAAGAATTGGAAAGAGACGCTGAACAAAAGAGATTGATAGAGAAAAGATTGTTTCCAATGTTGCAAGAAATTGACTATTTATAGTGATACTTCCCTGTCCCCTATCTCGTTCTCTTCTCGCACTCATACTTAATATCGGTGGATAGTAAGAGAATTTACTGAGGCATTCAAACAGATATCTTAGGGATTACTCATTCTAGGGATACTTCACCCTATCTCTAATGAGCTACTTAATGTGTTATACTCCTGAGCTAAAGTTCAACCTTAGGCTCTGATACCACTTGTAACGAAACGAATTTTGCCCGTTCGAAAATCGACATCCATACTTTACATCGTACTCGAATGCCGTAGATTCGATCGTTCAAATCCGATTCGCCGGAGCTTATAACAACATTAAGTAAATAACACAGCGGAATGAAAGAATAATACATTGATATACAACACTGATACAACAGAGTGATACAATGAATATCAATATACATCAGAGTAATGATACAATAGAATAGCAGTGGAAAAGAAATAAATATAGATGACAACATCAGCGGATAATCTTCATCTCCAAAGCTCCAATCCAGCAATAGCTCGAACTCCCATAGATAAGCAAGTGCAGTCCATATCCAAAGACTGAACTAGCTCCAGATAAAATCTACTGAACCTAAGTATCTGAAAAAAAACCCAACTCTAGACTGCTCGTGTAGAAATTAATGAGCATCCAGAGTTTAGGAAAGGAACAATAAACTCCGGATCAGTCGTGGGACTGGTGTGAGCAACAAAAACAGTTTATCTTTTAAAAACAATCAACAAGAGAATTTTAAAGTAAATTCGCAATGCTTTTTGAAAATGAAACTACCATAAGACCTCCCACCACACACACAATGCAAACGCAGACTTGGAGGACATTTCTTCTTATGATAGTCAAACATGCTTGATACGCAGAAAATTTCTTTGATATTATTATTATAAGTGCAAGGTGCAGAAAAGCATTTCGAAATTAGAATATTAATCTTAGCCAACATAGACATTCCGAACTATGCCTACTATAGCTACCATCCAAACAGTGGGGCGCCACCATAAGTGAATGGCAGGTTCTACAACTAAAACCATACAGGGTTTCGTATTGTTTCTTTGGATTTCCAACAAATGGTCAGGCCAAGGAACTTCCCATTGCCACATGAGAACGCCTCCGGAAGGACATCCCCGAGAACCTAACCGGATCTCTGCCAACACAAGGCCGGGTTACCCCTAACTGGGTAACAACTGACACGAGTATGCCACCTCCCGGTCCTTTAGGACCTTTAACCGAGCGCTCGATAACCAATATCACACTATAGTAAATAGAGTGTTTTCCACATGAGTAAGTATCTGGGCTCCATACCATGATACCACCCCTTTCCAGAAGGAAATGAACATACCCTAAAGGGGCGCTACCCCCTAATAACCTTGCCGCATCTTTCCTGTTTTGACCATTCCGGGGTGTGAGGCTCGACGAAGTCTCGTCCACAAAAACACACTTTATACAAAAGCCGTGCTTTGGGTCAACAAATGATCAAAGTAATGATCACAAAGATAAATGATCAAACAAATGATCATATCACAAATGATCAAACAATGATCATTTCACAGCAACACTTAGCATGTCACATTACCAAATTAGGAATATATCGCTGATAACCTTCAACTACATAACCTCTGAGCTCGTACGTCTTAGAGAAGGGTGTAAAGCTTAGAGAATAAATTCTCTGCCACCAACAGAAATGTATTTGAAAGAAATCTGCTTTATATCTCAAAATGTAATGTCAGACACACAATCCATACAAGTCTGTTCCGGGCTCGAACAGAACCGAAGGCACTTCCAAAGAAGCCCTTGCAATCCGGGTATTCACAATCTCGATCGGACTTCCCATCACTTAGGAAATCTCTATACCGGAGCAACTCAGTGCAGAGACAATCGATAGGTCGTCCTATCGTTCTCGCAAATACCCGGTCTTCACCACCGGTCTTCAAATGCTATCCATAACGACGTATCACATATTCGGAATGGGTTATACGACACAAAGGTCCTCTCCCGGCTAAACCGAATAGTGAGCGCAACATTTAAAACATATGGATATGGGATTTCAATTAAGTCACAACTTAATAATTCAAAATTTTCTTTTCAAATGGTTTAATCCAATTACCATTTCAAATCTTTTAGACAAAAGATTTATTTCATAATGTTCACCTACTTTCATAATTATTCATTCTCGGATTTCAAAACAATTTCGTTTCAAAAAGCTTAATTCAATTTGATTTAAACAAATCATCAATTTAAATCTGTTAAAAATGAACAGATTTAATTAATAGCTTTCAAAAAAAATTCATTCATAACTTGGAAAACTATTTTTCAACTCAATCTTGAAATTCCTTTAATTAAACTGGAATTTCATTTCTTATCTGAAAGTTTTTTTTATTCTTTTTAAACAAACAGTTTTCATTTTGAAAATTTGGTTCATCTATACGAGTTAAAGTTCTTTGGTTAAATCCAAATTCTCAAAATTATACTTTTAAAATGGTTTAACTCATAATGACTAGTATAATATCGTTAATCCCTAGTTTCAAATTATAGAATTCAATTCCTAATTTTGAATTCAAATTTAAATCAAATTATTTAAATTCCAAACTTAATCAAGTAATTTAAAATAAATTTCCATCTTTGAAATTCCCTTTTTAATTACTTTTAACTTTAAAACCCAATCCATTTCCAAAACATTTGAATTTAAATATTCAACTTTTAAACTATTTCAAATCTGTGACTCAATCAATTTCCATGTGAATCCATATTTGTGTGTGTAAGTGTGGTCCAGGGGTTTAACACAATAGTACAACATCATTCACCATCACAGATCAAACACAGAACTAAAATTTGATAAGCGATATAAACTATAACGCTTATCGTCCATTCACAAATTCACAGATAATATACGAATGTAAATAACTGAATAAATCATACACGGCACAAAACGTTGAACAAAATATCACAGATCAGACAGGACAATCAATATAATCATCGATTTAAATCAATAGTTTTGATTTGTTTAAACTTAATTGCATAATTAAAAATGAATTGTATTTTATTCTTTGCTTAATCAATTACTAATAAATTAACTTATTTCAATTCATTAATTACCTATTAAGTATACACTTAATTAATGAATTAATTCTTAACTACTAATCAATAACCTTAATTATTGATTTATAAAACTTAATTTGACAATTAATTATTATTATTTGCTTAATTAATCCTTTATTATTAATTAACTTAATCGTTTCACCATTAATTATTTATTTAATCAGTTATCTATGATTTGTTAATTAACCATTTTCAAATAATTGATTAAAATCTTGATTTCAAATGATTTTATACACGATTATCATTAAATCCTTTAATTACAAATTCAATGAAATTTTAAATTACTTATGAAATTACCATTATAAATTTGATTACATACATAATTAACTTCTATTTTAAATTAATTACTCAATTTTGCTTCAGCAAAGCTTCAAAGATCATCAGCGCTTAAAACAGTTTGTTTAATACCTAATAACAAAGTTTACACTTAATTTTATTACTATCATTTCCATATTATAGCTATAACCAACTTCTGCAATATAAAACCGAAGTCAACACCATGCTTGCCTCGGGTAGGACTCGAGAGAACCCAGCAAATTCTCGCGTTCGAACTCCCTGTGTCTACTTCTTCTTCTCCCCTGTTTTTTTCTTCTTTTTTCTTTTTTTTAAAAGCTTAAGTTTTATTTAAACTGTTAAAACTTTTAACCCACGCGCGTACTCAACACACGACTCAGCAAAACCCCGAAGCAAAGGATGATAATACTCGAGTTTTCCTCGAGTCGACTCAAACACGCTTATCTCCGCCGCCGTGCACACCACTGCGCTAACATCTCGCGACTCCACCTACAAGTCGTAAATCCTCCACTTACTCGATAACAAAACCCAATTCAATCCCATACGCACGAAATCAAAATTCGACCTAAAAGTCGAACTGTTTCCATGAACACGGTGGACAAAACCACCACGTACTCACTGTCACGACCACCATAGACAACGAGGCTCCGGTCAAATCTTGCCGACACCCTACTCTAGCACCTCCCAAAATCCCATGACACTCGGTCGAGCTGAGGCGTCGCGCGAGTCGAACGAACTGCACCCAAAAATTACTGACCCTTAAAACCCTACTATTGATTCCCGTCAACAATTCTTGCATTCGAAAATTATTTCATCAATTTTCTGGTAATCTTACAATATTACTCTAGCTTCAAATCGAATTTCAACAAAAATTATTGAATGAATCATTTAAAATTCATAGAAAAGCAAAAATGGGTTATTGTCGAACTGCTCCTAGACTTGTTCACTAAAATTTATAATTTGGGTCTTAAAAATCATAACATAGCATGTTATTTCAAGATATAGATTTGAATTTACAATTTATACTATTCGAATGTTTGATCATTATTTATTTTTTTTACTGTAAGTTTAAGTTCCAGTGCTTAAATTATACAGTTTCCTTACAATCACATCAAACTTCAAACTGAAGCTTTAACAAATATTACTTAGTTAAATTACTAATTAATCAAGATGACTTTATATAAAGGTATGAATTATGCTTTACTTCCTTTGATTCAACAGAAACTTAAAACCTGTAAGAATATCAAGATGCAGAACAAATAAAACTATGCCAAACATTCCAGAAATTTAAACCATAACAATACTATATGAAGTACAAATTAAAAGTTAGATTGAAAAACATGTTTACTCACAAATATTAATAGATGTAAGAGCAGCAAATTCATACCTTAAAAATAATTGAAAATATAAGTTACTCACCTTTAAGGAAGAAGAACAGAGCCAGCTTAATGAAACTGATCGAACTTGCAAGGTGAAGTGAAGTCCCCCCCTCTATAATCTTTGGTTTCAGTTTGTTTGCGTTGCTTCTGAAGTTAAACTTCCAGGTTTTGAATCTATTTATTCTACTTTAAATTGTTTTAAAGCTTCCAGGTTTTGATTCTTGTTTAGTTGTAACTGGAGCTTTTTTTTCTTTTGGAATTTATTCAAGTACAAGATGATACTTCAATTTCTACTTGATTCTTTTTTTTTTTCAAAGGAACGAACTGAGATGAAGATTGCTATATGTAGAGTAAGTTTACAGGGACATCACTTGGTACAGGGATATTTTCTTTGCTGGTACAAGTGATAGTATTTTTTTTGTTATAGGCTAGAGGTGTAAACATTAAATGCATGTGTACTTATTCCATGCTTGCCCACATCTTTTTATTTTTTTACTCGGCTGAAATATATTCTTGTGTGCTAGAGGATATAGCATTAATTTCTTTGGTACCTTGTGTTTTTGTTTGCAACCCATGCTTGTATATATTTCATTTGTTTACTTTGTATAAGTATGCACAAGTGTACTTTTGCCTATGTTTTATTTTCTTGTATTCGGCTGAGATGATGTCTCTACTTTTTTTTACACTTACTATTTGTTATGTATGTGCAGTTCTTTCTTTGCTTTGTACCTTTTTGTTTCAGATTTTGGTTTCTTTCTTTTGATGTTTACTTTACATCTTGCTTTCTTGTTGCCTGCATACTTGTTTACATTTACTTTGTTTATTTTTTTCTTTTTTCCAAGTTCTACAGGCTATATCCTTATCATTCTTGTCTGCATATTATATTTGCAGCTAAACTCCTTTTAGCTCGGTTGGAAAAGAAATTTTCTTTTTTTCTTTTTTTTTTAGTTTACACTTATATTTGAATTGTTTGCTCGTACCATATTTTATTACTGTCTTATTCCTTTATACTGATTTGCATACTTTCCTACTTACCTGACAACTTTTGCATTTTATGTTGATAGATTTTTCTAAGTATATGTTTTATTTTCACTTGCTTGTGCTAATACTTGTTTATTTGTACAAGACATTGATTTTTTTTCCACTTTCCTTTGTTTCTCAGCTGAAATGATTTTGTGGTGGCTGCAAGTTGTTTCTTATATTTTCTTCTTGAATTATACCTTGTAATAAGAATGCATATTTATATTTTATATGTTGTTATAATTTTATTAACATTTTGTTTGTGTTTTATTTTACTTTGTATACTTACTTTTATATTTCTATAGTTTACATAACCAAAATTTAAAGGTATTTATTTTATACATATATTTTTATTTCATAGCTTAATACTTATTTTTTTAACTTATATACTTACCATCTTAACTATTTCATTCATTCAATATTTATATATTAGATTCTAAAAGAAATCATTTTTAAAACTTAATAAAATTACACATATATCCAGCAAATTCTCGCGTTCGAACTCCCTGTGTCTACTTCTTCTTCTCCCCTGTTTTTTTTTCTTTTTTCTTTTTTTAAAAGCTTAAGTTTTATTTAAACTGTTAAAACTTATAACCCACGCGCGTACTCAACACACGACTCAGCAAAACCCCGAAGCAAAGGATGATAATACTCGAGTTTTCCTCGAGTCGACTCAAACACGCTTATCTCCGCCGCCGTGCACGTGCACGGCGGTCCACCACCGCGCTAACATCTCGCGACTCCACTTACAAGTCGTAAATCCTCCACTTACTCGATAACAAAACCCAGTTCAATCCCATACGCACGAAATCAAAATTCGACCTAAAAGTCGAACTGTTTCCATGAACACGGTGGACAAAACCACCACGTACTCACTGTCACGACCGCCATAGACAACGAGGCTCCGGTCAAATCTTGCCGACACCCTACTCTAGCACCTCCCAAAATCCGATGACACTCGGTCGAGCTGAGGCGTCGCGCGAGTCGAACGAACTGCACCCAAAAATTACTGACCCTTAAAACCATACTATTGATTCCCCTCAACAATTCTTGCATTCGAAAATTATTTCAACAATTTTCTGGTAATCTTACAATATTACTCTAGCTTCAAATCGAATTTCAACAAAAATTATTGAATGAATCATTTAAAATTCATAGAAAAGCAAAAATGGGTTATTGTCAAACTGCTCCTAGACTTGTTCACTAAAATTTATAATTTGGGTCTTAAAAATCATAACATAGTATGTTATTTCAAGATATAGATTTGAATTTACAATTTATACTATTCGAATGTTTGATCATTATTTTATTTTTTTTACTGTAAGTTTAAGTTCCAGTGCTTAAATTATATAGTTTCCTTACAATCACTTCAAACTTTAAACTGAAGCTTTAACAAATATTACTTAGTTAAATTACTAATTAATCAAGATGACTTTATATAAAGGTATGAATTATCCTTTACTTCCTTTGATTCAACAGAAACTTAAAACCTGTAAGAATATCAAGATGCAGAACAAATAAAACTATGCCAAACATTCCAGAAATTTAAATCATAACAATACTATATGAAGTACAAATTAAAAGTTAGATTGAAAAACATGTTTACTCACAAATATTAATAGATGTAAGAGCAACAAATTCATACCTTAAAAATAATTGAAAATATAAGTTACTCACCTTCAAGGAAGAAGAACAGAGCCAGCTTAATGAAACTGATCGAACTTGCAAGGTGAAGTGAAGTCCCCCCCTCTATAATCTTTGGTTTCAGTTTGTTTGCGTTGCTTCTGAAGTTAAACTTCCAGGTTTTGAATCTATTTATTCTACTTTAAATTGTTTTAACGCTTCCAGGTTTTGATTCTTGTTTAATTGTAACTGGAGCTTTTTTTTTCTTTTGGAATTTATTCAAGTACAAGATGATACTTCAATTTCTACTTGATTCTTTTTTTTTCCAAAGGAACGAACTGAGATGAAGATTGCTATATGTAGAGTAAGTTTACAGGGACATCACTTGGTACAGGGATATTTTCTTTGCTGGTACAAGTGATAGTATTTTTTTTTTGTTATAGGCTAGAGGTGTAAACATTAAATGCATGTGTACTTATTCCATGCTTGCCCACATCTTTTTATTTTTTTACTCGGCTGAAATATATTCTTGTGTGCTAGAGGATATAGCATTAATTTCTTTGGTACCTTGTGTTTTTGTTTGCAACCCATGCTTGTATACATTTCTTTTGTTTACTTTGTATAAGTATGCACAAGTGTACCTTTGCCTTTGTTTTATTTTCTTGTATTCGGCTGAGATGATGTCTCTACTTTTGTTTACACTTACTATTTGTTATGTATGTGCAGTTCTTTCTTTGCTTTGTACCTTTTTGTTTCAGATTTTGGTTTCTTTCTTTTGATGTTTACTTTACATCTTGCTTTCTTGTTGCCTGCATACTTGTTTACATTTACTTCGTTTTTTTTTTCTTTTTTCCAAGTTCTACAGGCTATACCCTTATCATTCTTGTCTGCATATTATATTTGCAGCTACACTCCTTTTAGCTCGGCTGGAAAAGAAATTTTCTTTTTTTCTTTTTCTTTTTAGTTTACACTTATATTTGAATTGTTTGCTCGTACCATATTTTATTACTGTCTTATTCCTTTATATTGATTTGCATACTTTCCTACTTACCTGACAGCTTTTGCATTTTATGTTGATAGATTTTTCAAAGTATATGTTTTCTTTTCACTTGCTTGTGCTAATACTTGTTTATTTGTACAAAGACATTGATTTTTTTTCCACTTTCCTTTGTTTCTCAGCTGAAATGATTTTGTAGTGGCTGCAACTTGTTTCTTATATTTTCTTCTTGAATTATACCTTGTAATAAGAATGCATATTTATATTTTATATGTTGTTATAATTTTATTAACATTTTGTTTGTGTTTTATTTTACTTTGTATACTTACTTTTATATTTCTATAGTTTAAATAACCAAAATTTAAAGGTATTTATTTCATACATATATTTTTATTTCATAGCTTAATACTTATTTTTTTAACTTATATACTTATCATCTTAACTATTTCATTCATTCAATATTTATACATTAGATTCTAAAAGAAATCATTTTTAAAACTAAATAAAATAACACATATCTTTTTTTTTTATTTTGTAAATCTTGTGATTCATATTTTATATAACTATAAAATTATTTGAGATATTCATGTTTTTATTTAAATCTAAAGAAACTCAAATTAATTTATCTTTTACTTTTACAATTTTAAATCAAAAATGAATTTAATTATCAATTTACAATAAATTAAAATTCAGGATTGTTACAGACTTCCCCCCATAAAAAGAATTTCGTCCTCGAAATTCGCCAGAGAGAGATAACGAAGATAGATGAAAGATAGAGAAATAATTTTTCGTGTCAAACTAGATATCTATTCTGCATTTGGCTTACCAAATCGGAATATCAATGATATGAGCACAGACTCATACATATAGGATACTCGGGTCATAAAATCTACGAAATATGCAGGAGCATTGGTCAGTTCGAAGGGATAACTAACCATTCATAGAATATATTGGGACCCAAAAATAGACAGATATATGGATACAATTTCAAATTTTTAGTTTAAAACTAAAGTATACCTATCAACCATAACAGCCAAAGCAACCAATTCATCCAAACAAACAATTCTGGCCAAATCGGAGTTTATGTCCCATATTAATATATCGAATTTCCTTCCTGGATCTACCAGAAACTATCAAAGAATTGGAAAGAGACGCTGAACAAAAGAGATTGATAGAGAAAAGATTGTTTCCACTGTTGCAAGAAATTGACCATTTATAGTGATACTTCCCTGTCCCCTATCTCGTTCTCTTCTCGCACTCATACTTAATATCGGTGGATAGTAAGAGAATTTACTGAGGCATTCAAACAGATATCTTAGGGATTACTCATTCTAGGGATACTTCACCCTATCTCTAATGAGCTACTTAATGTGTTATACTCCTGAGCTAAAGTTCAACCTTAGGCTCTGATACCACTTGTAACGAAACGAATTTTGCCCGTTCGAAAATCGACATCCATACTTTACATCGTACTCGAATGCCGTAGATTCGATCGTTCAAATCCGATTCGCCGGAGCTTATAACAACATTAAGTAAATAACACAGCGGAATGAAAGAATAATACATTAATATACAACACTGATACAACAGAGTGATACAATGAATATCAATATACATCAGAGTAATGATACAATAGAATAGCAGTGGAAAAGAAATAAATATAGATGACAACAGCAGCGGATAATCTTCATCTCCAAAGCTCCAATCCAGCAATAGCTCGAACTCCCATAGATAAGCAAGTGCAGTCCATATCCAAAGACTGAACTAGCTCCAGATAAAATCTACTGAACCTAAGTATCTGAAAAAAAACCCAACTCTAGACTGCTCGTGTAGAAATTAATGAGCATCCAGAGTTTAGGAAAGGAACAATAAACTCCGGATCAGTCGTGGGACTGGTGTGAGCAACAAAAATAGTTTATATTTTAAAAACAATCAACAAGAGAATTTTAAAGTAAATTCGCAATGCTTTTTGAAAATGAAACTACCATAAGACCTCCCACCACACACACAATGCAAACGCAGACTTGGAGGACATTTCTTCTTATGATAGTCAAACATGCTTGATACGCAGAAAATTTCTTTGATATTATTATTATAAGTACACGTTGCAGAAAAGCATTTCGAAAGTAGAATATTAATCTTAGCCAGCATAGACATTCCGAACTATGCCTACTATAGCTACCATCCAAACAGTGGGGCGCCACCATAAGTGAATGGCAGGTTCTACAACTAAAACCGTACAGGGTTTCGTATTGTTTCTTTGGATTTCCAACAAATGGTCAGGCCAAGGAACTTCCCATTGCCACATGAGAACGCCTCTGGAAGGACGTCCCCGAGAACCTAACCGGATCTCTGCCAACACAAGGCCGGGTTACCCCTAACTGGGTAACAACTGACACGAGTATGCCACCTCCCGGTCCTTTAGGACCTTTAACCGAGCGCTCGATAACCAATATCACACTATAGTAAATAGAGTGTTTTCCACATGAGTAAGTATCTGGGCTCCATACCATGATACCACCCCTTTCCAGAAGGAAATGAACATACCCTAAAGGGGCGCTACCCCCTAATAACCTTGCCGCATCTTTCCTGTTTTGACCATTCCGGGGTGTGAGGCTCGACGAAGTCTCGTCCACAAAAACACACTTTATACAAAAGCCGTGCTTTGGGTCAACAAATGATCAAAGTAATGATCACAAAGATAAATGATCAAACAAATGATCATATCACAAATGATCAAACAATGATCATTTCACAGCAACACTTAGCATGTCACATTACCAAATTGGGAATATATCGCTGATAACCTTCAACTACATAACCTCTGAGCTCGTACGTCTCAGAGAAGGGTGTAAAGCTAAGAGAATAAATTCTCCGCCACCAACAGAAATGTATTTGAAAGAAATCTGCTTTATATCTCAAAATGTAATGTCAGACACACAATCCATACAAGTCTGTTCCGGGCTCGAACAGAACCGAAGGCACTTCCAAAGAAGCCCTTGCAATCCGGGTATTCACAATCTCGATCGGACTTCCCATCACTTAGGAAATCTCTATACCGGAGCAACTCAGTGCAGAGACAATCGATAGGTCGTCCTATCGTTCTCGCAAATACCCGGTCTTCACCACCGGTCTTCAAATGCTATCCATAACGACGTATCACATATTCGGAATGGGTTATACGACACAAAGGTCCTCTCCCGGCTAAACCGAATAGTGAGCGCAACATTTAAAACATATGGATATGGGATTTCAATTAAGTCACAACTTAATAATTCAAAATTTTCTTTTCAAATGGTTTAATCCAATTACCATTTCAAATCTTTTAAACAAAAGATTTATTTCATAATGTTCACCTACTTTCATAATTATTCATTCTCGGAATTCAAAACAATTTCGTTTCAAAAAGCTTAATTCAATTTGATTTAAACAAATCATCAATTTAAATCTGTTAAAAATGAACAGATTTAATTAATAGCTTTCAAAAAAAATTCATTCATAACTTGGAAAACTATTTTTCAACTCAATCTTGAAATTCCTTTAATTAAACTGGAATTTCATTTCTTATCTGAAAGTTTTTTTTATTCTTTTTAAACAAACAGTTTTCATTTTGAAAATTTGGTTCATCTATACGAGTTAAAGTTCTTTGGTTAAATCCAAATTCTCAAAATTATACTTTTAAAATGGTTTAACTCATAATGACTAGTATAATATCGTTAATCCCTAGTTTCAAATTATAGAATTCAATTCCTAATTTTGAATTCAAATTTAAATCAAATTATTTAAATTCCAAACTTAATCAAGTAATTTAAAATAAATTTCCATCTTTGAAATTCCCTTTTTAATTACTTTTAACTTTAAAACCCAATCCATTTCCAAAACATTTGAATTTAAATATTCAACTTTTAAACTATTTCAGATCTGTGACTCAATCAATTTCCCCGTGAATCCATATTTGTGTGTGTAAGTGTGGTCCAGGGGTTTAACACAATAGTACAACATCATTCACCATCACAGATCAAACACAGAACTAAAATTTGATAAGCGATATAAACTATAACGCTTATCGTCCATTCACAAATTCACAGATAATATACGAATGTAAATAACTGAATAAATCATACACGGCACAAATCATAGAACAAAATATCACAGATCAGATAGGACAATCAATATAATCATCGATTTAAATCAACAGTTTTGATTTGTTTAAACTTAATTGCATAATTAAAAATGAATTGTATTTTATTCTTTGCTTAATCAATTACTAATGAATTAACTTATTTCAATTCATTAATTTCCTATTAAGTATACACTTAATTAATGAATTAATTCTTAATTACTAATCAATAACCTTAATTATTGATTTATAAAACTTAATTTGACAATTAATTATTATTATTTGCTTAATTAATCCTTTATTATTAATTAACTTAATCGTTTCACCATTAATTATTTATTTAATCAGTTATCTATGATTTGTTAATTAACCATTTTCAAATAATTGATTGAAATCTTGATTTCAAATGATTTTATACACGATTATCATTAAATCCTTTAATTACAAATTCAATGAAGTTTTAAATTACTTATGAAATTACCATTATAAATTTGATTACATACATAATTAACTTCTATTTTAAATTAATTACTCAATTTTGTTTCAGCAAAGCTTCAAAGATCATCAGCGCTTAAAACAGTTTGTTTAATACCTAATAACAAAGTTTACACTTAATTTTATTACTATCATTTCCATATTATAGCTATAACCAACTTCTGCAATATAAAACCGAAGTCAACACCGTGCTTGCCTCGGGTAGGACTCGAGAGAACCCAGCAAATTCTCGCGTTCGAACTCCCTGTGTCTACTTCTTCTTCTCCCCTGTTTTTTTTCTTTTTTCTTTTTTTTAAAAGCTTAAGTTTTATTTAAACTGTTAAAACTTATAACCCACGCGCGTACTCAACACACGACTCAGCAAAACCCCGAAGCAAAGGATGATAATACTCGAGATTTCCTCGAGTCGACTCAAACACGCTTATCTCCGCCGCCGTGCACGTGCACGGCGGTCCACCACCGCGCTAACATCTCGCGACTCCACCTACGGGTCGTAAATCCTCCACTTACTCGATAACAAAACCCAGTTCAATCCCATATGCACGAAATCAAAATTCGACCTAAAAGTCGAACTATTTCCATGAACACGGTGGACAAAACCACCACGTACTCACTGTCACGACCGCCATAGACAACGAGGCTCCGGTCAAATCTTGCTGACACCCTACTCTAGCACCTCCCAAAATCCCATGACACTCTGTCGAGCTGAGGCGTCGCGCAAGTCGAACGAACTGCACCCAAAAATTACTGACCCTTAAAACCCTACTATTGATTCCCGTCAACAATTCTTGCATTCGAAAATTATTTCAACAATTTTCTGGTAATCTTACAATATTACTCTAGCTTCAAATCGAATTTCAACAAAAATTATTTAATGAATCGTTTAAAATTCATAGAAAAGCAAAAATGGGTTATTGTCAAACTGCTCCTAGACTTGTTCACTAAAATTTATAATTTGGGTCTTAAAAATCATAACATAGTATGTTATTTCAAGATATAGATTTGAATTTACAATTTATACTATTCGAATGTTTGATCATTATTTATTTTTTTTACTGTAAGTTTAAGTTCCAGTGCTTAAATTATACAGTTTCCTTACAATCACTTCAAACTTTAAACTGAAGCTTTAACAAATATTACTTAGTTAAATTACTAATTAATCAAGATGACTTTATATAAAGGTATGAATTATTCTTTACTTCCTTTGATTCAACAGAAACTTAAAACCTGTAAGAATATCAAGATGCAGAATAAATAAAACTATGCCAAACATTCCAGAAATTTAAACCATAACAATACTATATGAAGTACAAATTAAAAGTTAGATTGAAAAACATGTTTACTCACAAATATTAATAGATGTAAGAGCAACAAATTCATACCTTAAAAATAATTGAAAATATAAGTTACTCACCTTTAAGGAAGAAGAACAGAGCCAGCTTAATGAAACTGATCGAACTTGCAAGGTGAAGTGAAGTCCCCCCCTCTATAATCTTTGGTTTCAGTTTGTTTGCGTTGCTTCTGAAGTTAAACTTCCAGGTTTTGAATCTATTTATTCCACTTTAAATTGTTTTAAAGCTTCCAGGTTTTGATTCTTGTTTAGTTGTAACTGGAGCTTTTTTTTTTCTTTTGGAATTTATTCAAGTACAAGATGATACTTCAATTTCTACTTGATTCTTTTTTTTTTTTCAAAGGAACGAACTGAGATGAAGATTGCTATATGTAGAGTAAGTTTACAGGGACATCACTTGGTACAGGGATATTTTCTTTGCTGGTACAAGTGATAGTATTTTTTTTTGTTATAGGCTAGAGGTGTAAACATTAAATCCATATGTACTTATTCCATGCTTGCCCACATCTTTTTATTTTTTTACTCGGCTGAAATATATTCTTGTGTGCTAGAGGATATAGCATTAATTTCTTTGGTACCTTGTGTTTTTGTTTGCAACCCATGCTTGTATACATTTCATTTGTTTACTTTGTATAAGTATGCACAAGTGTACTTTTGCCTATGTTTTATTTTCTTGTATTCGGCTGAGATCATGTCTCTACTTTTGTTTACACTTACTATTTGTTATGTATGTGCAGTTCTTTCTTTGCTTTGTACCTTTTTGTTTCAGATTTTGGTTTCTTTCTTTTGATGTTTACTTTACATCTTGCTTTCTTGTTGCCTGCATACTTGTTTACATTTACTTTGTTTATTTTTTTCTTTTTTCCAAGTTCTACAGGCTATACCCTTATCATTCTTGTCTGCATATTATATTTGCAGCTACACTCCTTTTAGCTCGGCTGGAAAAGAAATTTTCTTTTTTTCTTTTTTTTTAGTTTACACTTATATTTGAATTGTTTGCTCGTACCATATTTTATTACTGTCTTATTCCTTTATACTGATTTGCATACTTTCCTACTTACCTGACAGCTTTTGCATTTTATGTTGATAGATTTTTCTAAGTATATGTTTTCTTTTCACTTGCTTGTGCTAATACTTGTTTATTTGTACAAGACATTGATTTTTTTTCCACTTTCCTTTGTTTCTCAGCTGAAATGATTTTGTGGTGGGTGCAACTTGTTTCTTATATTTTCTTCTTGAATTATACCTTGTAATAAGAATGCATATTTATATTTTATATGTTGTTATAATTTTATTAACATTTTGTTTGTGTTTTATTTTACTTTGTATACTTACTTTTATATTTCTATAGTTTACATAACCAAAATTTAAAGGTATTTATTTTATACATATATTTTTATTTCATAGCTTAATACTTATTTTTTTAACTTATATACTTATCATCTTAACTATTTCATTCATTCAATATTTATATATTAGATTCTAAAAGAAATCATTTTTAAAACTTAATAAAATAACACATATATCCAGCAAATTCTCGCGTTCGAACTCCCTGTGTCTACTTCTTCTTCTCCCCTGTTTTTTTTTTCTTTTTTCTTTTTTTTAAAAGCTTAAGTTTTATTTAAACTGTTAAAACTTATAACCCACGCGCGTACTCAACACACGACTCAGCAAAACCCCGAAGCAAAGGATGATAATACTCGAGTTTTCCTCGAGTCGACTCAAACACGCTTATCTCCGCCGCCATGCACGTGCACGACGGTCCACCACCGCGCTAACATCTCGCGACTCCACCTACAAGTCGTAAATCCTCCATTTACTCGATAACAAAACCCAGTTCAATCCCATACGCACGAAATCAAAATTCGACCTAAAAGTCGAACTGTTTCCATGAACACGGTGGACAAAACCACCACGTACTCACTGTCACGATCGCCATAGACAACGAGGCTCCGGTCAAATCTTGCCGACACCCTACTCTAGCACCTCCCAAAATCCCATGACACTCTGTCGAGCTGAGGCGTCGCGCAAGTCGAACGAACTGCACCCAAAAATTACTGACCCTTAAAACCCTACTATTGATTCCCGTCAACAATTCTTGCATTCGAAAATTATTTCAACAATTTTCTGGTAATCTTACAATATTACTCTAGCTTCAAATCGAATTTCAACAAAAATTATTTAATGAATCGTTTAAAATTCATAGAAAAGCAAAAATGGGTTATTGTCAAACTGCTCCTAGACTTGTTCACTAAAATTTATAATTTGGGTCTTAAAAATCATAACATAGTATGTTATTTCAAGATATAGATTTGAATTTACAATTTATACTATTCGAATGTTTGATCATTATTTTTTTTTTTACTGTAAGTTTAAGTTCCAGTGCTTAAATTATACAGTTTCCTTACAATCACTTCAAACTTTAAACTGAAGCTTTAACAAATATTACTTAGTTAAATTACTAATTAATCAAGATGACTTTATATAAAGGTATGAATTATCCTTTACTTCCTTTGATTCAACAGAAACTTAAAACCTGTAAGAATATCAAGATGCAGAACAAATAAAACTATGCCAAACATTCTAGAAATTTAAATCACAACAATACTATATGAAGTACAAATTAAAAGTTAGATTGAAAAACATGTTTACTCACAAATATTAATAGATGTAAGAGCAACAAATTCATACCTTAAAAATAATTGAAAATATAAGTTACTCACCTTCAAGGAAGAAGAACAGAGCCAGCTTAATGAAACTAATCGAACTTGCAAGGTGAAGTGAAGTCCCCCCCTCTATAATCTTTGGTTTCAGTTTGTTTGCGTTGCTTCTGAAGTTAAACTTCCAGGTTTTGAATCTATTTATTCTACTTTAAATTGTTTTAACGCTTCCAGGTTTTGATTCTTGTTTAATTGTAACTGGAGCTTTTTTTTTCTTTTGGAATTTATTCAAGTACAAGATGATACTTCAATTTCTACTTGATTCTTTTTTTTTTCAAAGGAACGAACTGAGATGAAGATTGCTATATGTAGAGTAAGTTTACAGGGACATCACTTGGTACAGGGATATTTTCTTTGCTGGTACAAGTGATAGTATTTTTTTTTTGTTATAGGCTAGAGGTGTAAACATTAAATGCATGTGTACTTATTCCATGCTTGCCCACATCTTTTTATTTTTTTACTCGGCTGAAATATATTCTTGTGTGCTAGAGGATATAGCATTAATTTCTTTGGTACCTTGTGTTTTTGTTTGCAACCCATGCTTGTACACATTTCTTTTGTTTACTTTGTATAAGTATGCACAAGTGTACCTTTGCCTTTGTTTTATTTTCTTGTATTCGGCTGAGATGATGTCTCTACTTTTGTTTACACTTACTATTTGTTATGTATGTGCAGTTCTTTCTTTGCTTTGTACCTTTTTGTTTCAGATTTTGGTTTCTTTCTTTTGATGTTTACTTTACATCTTGCTTTCTTGTTGCCTGCATACTTGTTTACATTTACTTTGTTTTTTTTCTTTTTTCTTTTTTCCAAGTTCTACAGGCTATACCCTTATCATTCTTGTCTGCATATTATATTTGCAGCTACACTCCTTTTAGTTCGGCTGGAAAAGAAATTTTCTTTTTTTTTAGTTTACACTTATATTTGAATTGTTTGCTCGTACCATATTTTATTACTGTCTTATTCCTTTATATTGATTTGCATACTTTCCTACTTACCTGACAGCTTTTGCATTTTATGTTGATAGATTTTTCTAAGTATATGTTTTCTTTTCACTTGCTTGTGCTAATACTTGTTTATTTGTACAAAGACATTGATTTTTTTTCCACTTTCCTTTGTTTCTCAGCTGAAATGATTTTGTGGTGGCTGCAACTTGTTTCTTATATTTTCTTCTTGAATTATACCTTGTAATAAGAATGCATATTTATATTTTATATGTTGTTATAATTTTATTAACATTTTGTTTGTGTTTTATTTTACTTTGTATACTTACTTTTATATTTCCATAGTTTACATAACCAAAATTTAATGGTATTTATTTTATACATATATTTTTATTTCGTAGCTTAATACTTATTTTTTAACTTATATACTTATCATCTTAACTATTTCATTCATTCAATATTTATATATTAGATTCTAAAAGAAATCATTTTTAAAACTTAATAAAATAACACATATCTTTTTTTTATTATTTTGTAAATCTTGTGATTCATATTTTATATAACTATAAAATTATTTGAGATATTCATGTTTTTATTTAAATCTAAAGAAACTCAAATTAATTTATCTTTTACTTTTACAATTTTAAATCAAAAATGAATTTAATTATCAATTTACAATAAATTAAAATTCAGGATCGTTACAAGGTATATATATGGACCCGACACCCGTGAGTTGGCATAAGGTGGCTAAAACAGGAGCGATTCTCGGGCCAATGAGGTAGCTCCTCTGATCGAACACACTTCTTCGTATGCCATTCTGTTACTTTGTGATTTATATGCTGCGCACCTTTGATTTTTGGGAGCGTGGATCGAGGTGGGCGGTAGCTGCGGCTATGCGTTACCACCAGTCTAGATAGCAATTGGTATATCTACCCTGGCATTGCCTGGTTGTGCCATGTCTCCTACCCTAACGAGCCTTGTATGTTTGGTTTTCTCTTGTAGCCCATGGAGTATCCGTTGATGGCTTCCCGATCAGGAGGGACTATGATACTGGATGGACTACTGGGACTATTACGTGTTAAGGTGGAAAATGTGAAGCCTTAACGCTATTTAAAAGTAAGTTTATTTTACTATAGACATTATTATGATAGCGAAATATTACTACATAGTAAATAGTTTAACAGATTCTTAGAGGATGGGAAGTCCCAAGCATCCTTTAAGTTACTTGTGTCTTATATTGTAGTTCACTTGAGTTGGTTTACATTGTATAAGTATGTATGTCCTGACTCGAGTGTTTTGTGTTTGCCTTACGCTCGAGTCAGACTGAGCGATACAGCATTCGAGACTCACCTTTAGAGTTGGAGGTTTGCTTAAAGAACCCGCTATCTATTTCATTTCAGATATCCAGTAGATTCCAATAATGTATTCTAATTGTACTTGATTATCATATTGAGACTTCTGTTGTATCTTGTTACTTCAGTTGTAGCTTGTTTAAATATGATGTATATATGTATAGTAGCTTCATGAACTACTATCTCTTTACTTCCGCTGCATTATATTACTCTGTGTCTGTGATCTGTGATTTATTTATTTACTGTATATTATGAGTTTTGCTAAGTTAAATTAACAATTCGGTATTTTGACCTATTCAAGTCTAGCACGTGTGGTTTTATTGTCAATTTGAATGGATGAAAATATCAGGTCGTTACATTTTGCATCTTCGGTTTCAAATATTTGCTTCACTTAAGCCCTTACGATGTACATATATCATCCGTACGCAATGTCAAATCTGATCGCTCACTTGACCACACAATTTCACTTCCGACTAGTATCGTTCACAAGACTCTCTAGTGCGGACCTAGATCTGGTTCCTTAATCAAAAACCGTCATTCTCCTTTC
Source organism: Allium cepa (assembly GCA_030765085.1). Lineage (NCBI taxonomy): Eukaryota > Viridiplantae > Streptophyta > Magnoliopsida > Asparagales > Amaryllidaceae > Allium > Allium cepa. The sequence goes on along the minus strand of CM060938.1, from coordinate 903,455,948 downwards.
ATAGCCACATACTATTACAGAGAATTCCAAAATCAAATCAAAAATCCATATCCGGGGTTGGCCGTCGAGAATTGAGTGAAAATTCTAACTCTGATCGATACAAATTATCTCAAAATTCTATGCTCGAATCTGGATCAAATCGTTGTGCGAACAAAATAATATACGTACAACATACGTATTACCTTTCGATAGATTTCTCTCCAATTCATCTATATTAAATTTCTTTTACTTACCTTCATTTCATTCACAATAAGTTATTCACAGTCCATTATTTATATATCCTTTATTTACCTAGTTTATCCATTTCTTTACATAGCATATTCATTAATAATATCATTTCATAAACATCATTCCATAGAATTTGCTTACTTAAATTCATTTTAAACATTCTATACAATTTAATTAAATTCAATTTCATTTTCCAATTGATTCTTAGTTACACCCAATCCTTTTCATTCACATTCATTTTCATACCCTCCTTTAATAACATATTTATTTATGAAACATTTTATTAATCACCACTTTAGTTTATGATCATTCTATAAAAGTCAAATATAAGAAGTTGGACTTTTTCTAAGTTTATAATTATTTCAAAAGTTATAAATTAGATTTCAAAATTTCTTTGTAAATTTATATTTAATTCTATAACCCAATTACAAAGATATTATTTGATTCATTTTTCTACTTTCTTAAGCTCACTTACTTATTCCATTTAGTCATTACACATTTCATAATGTACTTAAGTGTATAACACTTACTATTACAACAAAATTTCCATTTACATACATTCTAATTACTTTTAAATTTGTTTACTTGTATTGTCACGACTCGAAATCCAATGTTCGAAAATTGACATCAAATACCTCACTTGTATTCGACTGCCGAAAATTCAAACATCGAACTCCAGTCGGATGGAGCTTATAACAACATTAGATGAGTATGAAACAGCGGAAAAAAAGTGAATATCATGCATTACATCACAGATACAACATCATCATGATATCCATTACAACATCAGAGTATTCTTATACATATATCACAACTTCAAATGGAACATCACAATAGAACAACAAGTGATCATATGCCAAAAATTCTTCAAAGGAATGAAGCGATAATGAACATCCAAAACTAAGAACTTGAGATCCAAAAGCTTTCAAAACATCTCCAAGGCAAAAGCCTTCAAAAACCGATACCCTCCAAACCAAAAAGACTTCAAAATCCAGCTAACACCAAAACATAGAAAACCTGCTACTGGGCTGCCCGTGTGGAAATTATGGGCACCCAGAGTTTAGAAAGAAACAATAAACTCCGGGTACGTCATGAGACTGGTATGAGTAAACAAAAACAGTTGTTTTTAAATAAAAACAAATTTTTAAAAGAAAATCCAGTATGCTTTTTTTAAAAAATGAAACTACCATAAGACCTCCCGCCACACACATAATGCAATCGCAGAGTTGGAGGAGATTTCTTCTTGTGATAGTCAATTTTACTTGATACGGGAAAAATTCTTTGATATTATTACTAGTGCATAGTGTAGAAAATAATTTCAAAAATATAATATTAATCTTAGCCAGCATAGGTACCACTATACTATGCCTACTATAGCTGCCACCAGAGGTGGCAGGTTATACAAATTGCAATCGTAAAGGGCTCGTATTGTTTCTTTGGATTTCCAACAAGTTGTCAGGCTAAGGAACTTCCTATGCTACATGTATATGCCTCTGGAGGGACGTCCCGAGAAGTTAACCAGTTCTCTGCCAACACTAGGCCGGGTTACCTCTGTAACTAGGTAACTACTACACGACTATGCCATTCCCGGGGCGTTTGTGACCTTTATCCGATTGCCCTCTATCACAAAGCAACAACCACACAGTAAGTGAGATTGCAGAAACCACATAGGTAAAGTATATGTGCTTCATACCATGATACCACCTTTTTGCAGAAGGAAATGACACGCCCTAAAGGGTGTGACCCTCATAACCTTGCCGCATCTTTCATGTTTCGACCATTTTCGGGGTGCGAGGTCCGATGAGGTCTCGTCGACAAAGCTACGCTTTACATGGAATCCATGCTTTGATCACAAATAATCAACAAATGATCATCAACACACTGTAGCACTTAGCATGCCACACTACCAAATTGGGAGTATATCGCTGATAACCTTCAACTACATATCCTCTGAGCTCGTACGTCTTAGAGAATGGTGTTAAGCTAAGAGAATAAATTTTCCGCCACCAACAAATATGTATTTGAAAGAAATCTGCTTTATATCTCAAGATGTAGTGTCAGACATACAACCATACAAGTCTGTTCCGGGTTCGAACAGAACTGAAGGCACTTCGTCCAATAAAGGAAGAAGCCCTTGCAAATCCGGGTATCCACAATTCCGATCGGACTCCCCATCACATGTGGAGATCTCTATACCTGAGCAACTCAGTGCAGAGACATTCGATAGGTTGTCCTATCGTTTTCGAAGAAACTCAGTCTTCACCACCATCTTAAAATGCTATTCATTTCGTTGTATCACTATTCGGAATGGGTTATATGACACAAAGGTCCTCTCTCGGCTAATCCGAATAGTGAGCGCTCAATTTTAAAACATGTGAATGTATCAATCACAAAGATTCACATTTAAGGTTCGATGTGGGTTTCGGATAACTAATTGAAATCTGAATCCCTGCCGCATCAAAGTTTAAATGCCATTTTATGGGCAAAAGGGTTTTCATAGAAACAAATCATGAATCACAGTTCAGCATAAAACAATTCACATCACACAGTATCACAATCACAACAGAAATATCAATCCAGTACATAATATTTGGTAATAGTCAATCATCTTCAATTAAGGTGAATGGGATTTAAATGAATTAACCACATAATTATTTTTATCAATTATTTTAAATCAATGATTAATTATTCTTAACTATGAAATGATTAAATCTTAATTAACTTTATTGATTAATTTTTCTTTAATTAATTATCTCAATTTATTAATTCTTAATTGTTAATTAATTAAATCTTAATTACTTTTATTAACTAATTATTCTTTAATTAATTATCAATTACAAAGTAATTACAAATCATTAATTTCTTAATCATTATTTAATCATTATAAATAAATTTGTTTTTAAGTTAACATTTTGAATATTTGATTTACTTCTCAATTTTTATTAAGTTAAATGTAAAACAATTTTATTTAAAAACATAAATTTTGAAATATCTTTGAACATCATTAATTTCAAACAATCATTCCAACACCATTTACTTCACATTCCATTAACAAACTATCATTATTTTATAAAGAATGGATTCAGAAAATCGTTTAAACTTATGTTTTCAAAAAAAAAAATCAAAACTAGAATTTTCTGTTTTCAACGTCCTACCCGAGGCCGTCTCGAGTCATCCCAGAGCGAAATTGCTCCGTGCTTCGAGTTTCCTACAAATCGACCCGTATAAATTTTTACCAACTAAAATTTTGTTTAAGTTTAAATGACCCGGTGCAACGCCAAAGCTACTCGACCATAGCTTCGAGTCATCTCCCGCAAAACCACATGTTGTACTTCCATTCAAGAATCAGAATCACCCCCCCCCCCCCCCAAAAAAAACAAACTGCTGATACAACAAAACCGTGTGCACGTTCCACATTGTCCAGGTCATCACTGGTCGAAGCTTCGACCATCATCAAGTCGATGACTAAGTTTTTGACCCATCGAGCCACCCCAAAGCGCGAACCATCGCCACGATCGAAATCGGGCTCCACGACCCGTACTTCATCAAAAGCCATCACCAGAAAATGGCCCCGTCCCTCCACCTCTTGCCATCAGAGGCCACAAAAACTTAAATGAGCTTCGCCAATGTTAGACGCCGCGATTGGCACCGGTGTCAGGAAGTCGGATCACCCAACGACGACGCAGCACCCTCTTTTTCAATTGCGAGCAGATATGGGTTTTGAACCCTAATTCGATCTCGAACCAAAAATATAAAGATTATAAATTCAGCTTGTATTTTTCTAAGGATTTCAAACCCTCAAGCTAGATGTGATGACGAACTCGAGGCCCACAAATACGTAGTTCACCACAATTTTACAAAATCAAACTTTATGATCAAGTTAAAATTTCTCACTAAAACTGTATTAAAAATTGAGATTTAACTTTCAAAAATCGCTATTTTCAATGTCGATTCAGATATTATTAATGAAATTTAAATTTATGATATTCGAATTCCTGCCTAATTTGGATGGTGGCTGTGTTTTCACAGTTTCCAGAAAAAACAACTATATTGCCTTGCTCTGATTTGTTATTAAAACATACTACATGATTAAAACAAACACTTTGTTTTGTTTACAATCCAATTTCAGGAGAAAACAGAGAGAGTGGGGTTCCAGTTTGACATGAGTTTACTCTATAAACCAGAGGCTAAGAAGAACAGGAGTGGAAATCCTGAATATATTCATACCCAAGCAAATACACACATACACAACCATTTTTTCACATGCTAAGGTTTTCAACATCATTCAGGCATGCATACGACAACAAGAAATTGGATCAAACAGAAGTTCACTCACCTGTTGCCTGAGAACAGATGCTTCTGCAGTTTTTTTTAAAATTTGAGATAAATGCCAGGATAATTCTTTCTACTATGATCTTGAAATTGAATCTGCAACTTATAAGTAAAAATCTTTGGTTATTCTTTGTCGTATTTGTTTGCTTAATTCAACAATGACAAACAATATTCAAGCTTACTTACAGTTTGAATTTCTTATACAACAGAGAAAGATTTTGTCTACTACTTAAAATCCAGAACTAACTTAATCTTTGAAACCTGATTTTTTTTCCTGCAACTGATTAATTCAATTGGTTAATTCTTGCTTTATTACTGTTTAACAAATTCAAATTAAAAATTTTAAAAGAAAAGTTCGCTTGCCTTAAATTATTTCAGAGAATCCAGCTCTGTTTCTAGCCAAAACTGGAGCTTTGATTTTATTTATCTGCAGTTTAAAACCTTTGTTAAAACTTGATTTTAAAATTACAAATTCACTAAACTATAAAGTTTAAAGTTTACCTAAGAGATGGAATGTAAAACTACTGCTTTGAGTTGGAGATGATTCTCAGATTTTAGTTTTTTGAATTCAAGAGGAAGTTAGCAATTTTTTTTTACTATTTCCTATGGTGTTGAGATTTGTGATGCTCAAAACCTTTTTACTGTTCTTTCAGAAATTTGAGATGCTAAATAATTAAAACAGGGAAGCTGAAAAGTTTTTATTATTTTAAATTTTTTTTTTCAGTCAACTATATTGAATGCCACTTGTTAAAACCAATCATGAGATCTCTACACTTGTAAATTTTTACACCATCTCCCTTATGCATGTTTAACACTTGTACTTTTACAAAGACAAAAGAATTTTTAAATAATTTTCTTTTATATCAAATTCACTTTATTAATAATTATACCCCTTATTCATTTGTATATATACAGTGTTAAAAGAAAAAATGTTTTAACCAATCTTTTACATTATATAAATTACACATTTATGATTTTAAATGCCAATTATTTCTTTAAAACATTTATTTTAAATTTAGATTCAAATTCCAATTAAACTTGAATTAAAAATCCATTTATGTCTGTTATATACTCATACATATATTTGTACAATTTAAATTCAATTTCAACATATACATTCAAGTCTACTCATATATGCCTTATATAAATATAATTTAAATTCAAATGATTTTTAAAACATTTATTATTTCAAATTTTTAAACTCAAAAGAAATTGGAATTTTATTCATATATAATTTATCACCCTTTTTATTTGTTTTGAAACTTTTCAATTTATTTTTAAATTAATTTCCAAAAGTTTTAAATATATTACCAATTTAATTTGATAAATTTTGGGATGTTACATGTATAACATTCCATTGCATATCCAAATCATTATTTTAACTTTTTAACATTTGGTAAATCTTATTATGTGCTTTAGAATGCAAGTTTGTACTGCAGAATTTAATTTGATTCGTTTTACTTAATTAGAATGTTCACTATTTTAACTTATTTGAAAACATTTAGCTTAGATTTCTTAGTACTCTTATTTTATAAGTTCCGGTTATACAAATATTTCATTTCATTCAAATAATCTGAAAATTATTAATTAACTTAAAATTTAAACCACCGGGTACATTTCAAATCATTTGATATAAGTATATATACATATCTCTTTTATATATCAAATCATACTTTTGGAGTTTACACAAAAATCTATGTCAAAACAATTTCATAGTTAAAGCTTCTCAAAAGTCTCCCCTACATTGAGACTCGAAAATGAACGCCAACGATGTGGCGCAGTCATCAAGAAATTATTTTCCAGCGATAGAAGAGAGTTCTCTGCTTTTATTTCTTTTTAAAAACATTTTTTAAAACATTTTTATTTAAAATTACCTCTAAAATAATGCTATAATTTTTATTTTCTCCAAAACACTTTGAAAAACATTACCAAAATCTCTTAAGATTTAAAAATTCCCAAATACTTAGTCCAAATCCATTTGAAACATTTCCCAAAATTTCCGAAATTAAAATTCTAGTTTGAATCCAATTTTAATTAAAACTCGTATGTATAATCATACTTATCCAATTCTATTTGGTTATGTATCCCATTCCAAAATTTAAAAATCTTATTTTGATTGTAATATTAATAATCAAACATTTCAATATCTTATAATAATTTCTAGAAAATATTTCTTTTATATCAAAATATAGTTTGGGAAAAATTATTTCATTCACCCTCTTTAAAATAATACTATGTCGGTTTACCTTGTTTAAGAGTTTAGAAATCCATATCGATATGGTTGTACTTCCGACCAGAATTCACAAAACACTCACCCGATAAGTCAACACAACATAAAACATTTCATATTCACTAACAAATACACACTCATATCTATTAATACATTCAAACTCATTCTAGGGTACTACTGACCCTATTTGTAAGGAGTCAAACCCCACAAAGATAAGGTTATCGCTAAACCAAAGCTCTGATACCAACTGTAAAGGCGCGGCTCTTCATTCACTTTGAGTAGACAATAAATCACACATGCCCTACTCATATTTAATGAAAATATGAATCTTTAGGGGTTAAATAAGAAAAATAAGAAAATAAGAAAGAAAACAAACACAGAATCTCATAGCGGAATGACAAAATATAATAATCAAATAAACAGTTCATGAAGCTGTTTATACAACACATTTGATTATAATCTATACAACATTTATCAGAATTTATATACATCGGGGATAAATAAATAATGCAGCAGATAACATGATGCAGGAATACTAATGGAAATAATATACCAAATCTTCGTCTTCGTCCTCCAGAAATTTTCAATAAGCTAAAAAACTCAGGACTGACCCGAGCATATTGAAATGACAAAACACTCGAGTCAGGACTAAAATATCCTTATGTAAGTCAAATCGATATCGCTTATAACATGAGTGCAACGGCGTCGGAGTTGTTTACGGGTTTTCACATCTCCTATCTAGTGTATAACATGCGTGCAATAACTCAAGTGATGTTATAGGATTTTTCACCTCTTATGAATCCGTCAAAATATTTACATGTAGTATAATGCTATATATATAATGTCTAATCAGTAAAAATAAATATTAAAATAGGGTTAAGGCTTTACATTGATCCGCCTTAACGCGTTTTTAAGCATTGGCATACAGTTTGCATTTAACACCACCAGTAGGACGTCGGTAGTCAGGGATGCGTCGTGATATGACAACACTAAACCAAAATCGTATGGGTCTCGTTTAGGGATAAAAGTATGACAAGTCACATGAGCAAATGCCCAAGATAGGATATGTTATGCCGCCTTTTGGCAAGGCCGTGACACCAAAAAATTAACTGGAAACCAAAGACGGTCCTCCTCGATTGTCAGTTATACACAGGTTCACTATGGATATCGATGAATTTTTTCCGAGTCCATATTGAGCTACAATTGATACGTCATGGCAAGGAAAGCCGTAAAAGCCAAATTTCCAAATTTCAAGTCAATTGGAGTTCGTATACTCGAGATATGATCGATGCAACTTAAGTAAACAAGCCATTCGAATCCATCAAAGAGCCATGATCGAGTCAATCTATTCGAATCCTTCATGCATGACCGCGCTGTTCTAATCCATCATGTTCATATCGATCAAAGTGACTTCACCTCATATCCATCGTGTTCGTATCGATCCAGCAAAGCCTTATTTGTATCCATCGAATTATCGGCAGTTCATATCGATCAGGTGACCTTAGTTCGTATCCATCAAATGGTCTGGTGTCCGTCGGGTCCACTGACCAACATCCATGAAAAAGCAGCACTTGGTATCCATTGATTGTAACGTCAGTGTTCATTTCGTACCGACCAATCACGCACACTTCGTATCGATTGACCTTTCAACGATACGAAACCAACACCTCTCATCGATATGGAGTGGACATGCAATGGATCTATACGAATTGAAATGCAGTCGATCAACGCGAACAACGCAATGATGATCGATACAAACAAAGCCAAAATGATCGATATAGACAAGATACACTCACACAAAGACTTAGTCACTCGGCGCGAAAAGTGGATCGACCCGAGGAGTTAGCGCCACGTCAACTTGCAGGCGTGTGCTCAACATCGACTCACTTTGATTGATACGTATATATCGATTCAAACCAAACAGCCTACTGAAAACTTGAATTTTCATCGATCATATCTCGCAATCCACGGGTCCAAATGCTATGAAGTTTTCACAGGAGCTTACGTATGGCCTAAAGAATGTTCATGCCAAATTTCGACTCGATAGGATCAAATCTTGATCGATATGAAATTCGTCGTATCAATCACAGATCGAGCCAAAATCAGCTGGGATCAATCCCATATGGCCACATGTCCCGAGATCTGGGCAAGGCATTTACAGCCTATGCCTATATATAGCACCTTAGAGCCTACAGAGAGGGGATCTTTGGCTATCCGATGTCTAGACTCTATCGAAAACATCTTTTCACTACAGAGCTGTTGTTGTACTCGAATTTCATCACTGTAATCCACTGTAATCAGTTGTAACCAGTGAGGAAAGTCGATAAAAGACTAACTTTTAAAGTGGACGTAGGCCGGAGATAGTGGAACCACTATAAATCTTGTGTTTCTTTCTACTTCTATCTGTTTTAAGTTTATTATTCTTCATTTTTCATTCTCTACATTACCTAGATCTATGATTTGTGTTTATACACTGGTGCTTTCACGATATTTGGGGTTTGTGGCCAATTTTGGCGCAAATACTTTGGTGCTTTCACTGAGAAAAAGTAGCACCCTCTATACTAGATTTGGAGTTCAGATTTGAAAGGCTAAAGGATTCAGATTTGAAAAACTATGACAAGGCAATTAATTAAAAGACAAAGGGCGGAAAGGAGCCAACAGGCGGAGAGTCAAGAGGCGTCTTCTGGGGATGGAGTAGGTCCAGCTTCGATCAACATCACCAAGGATGAGATAGAAGCTATGATGGATTCAATGCACGAAAGATTGCTGTAGAGCCAACAAGAAACGACGTAGAGCTCCTTTGAGCAGATGAGAGTAGCCAGAGCACAAAACCTAGGACCAGATACAGTTGCTGCCAACAAAGGACAAGGAGCTGGAGCTACAGAGAATGCCGGAGGTCAGACCCAAGACCAGAATGCAGAGCATGAGGGAAATTGATAAGGACTTGGGGGCAGAGCCTCGGGATCTGACACTGGAAGACCCATAGTTGGAGTTCAGCAGGCTACAGCCAACGCCAACATGAATGAACCACATATAGAATATTACCCAGAATACCCTCCGGGACATGGGGGCAGGATGGAAACATGCTAAGGAACCCCTAGATGGAAACGAACGAATTGCTGGATTAGTGCGATGGATTATAAGGGAAGGATTGCCAAGCGGAGGCTTAGAAGAAGTTAGTCGTTGTCCGTTCACTCCGAATATTGGAAATGCCATGAACCCTCCCAAATTCAAGCTACCTACGTTGAAGGCTTACGATGGAAAGTCAGACCCGACCATGTATATTACCAGATACATCAGGCATATGGAAGTGCTAGGGGCATCCGAGGAAGTGACGACATGGTGTTTCCTTCTATATTTAATAGATTTGGTTGCGCTTTAGTTCAGGCAGCAAGAGAATGGATCAATTATAACATAGGGCAAGCTAGTGGAATGCTTCATGAGACAGTATAGGGTCCACATGACACGACCCAAGAGTGTGATGAGCTTACCTTTGATGAAGCAAAGGACCGAAGAATCCATAAGAGATTTTCTACTACGATTCAATGCAATGGTGGCTTCAGTAGATCGCCCGGATCCATCAATGATTTTGATGGCGGCGGTGGCAGGAGTTGCAGAAGGCAGTGAATTTAAGGATTCTTTGGCAAGAGATCCACCACAAGATCTTGGAGAATTCTATCATGAAGCTGAAAGATTCATTCAACTGGAAGATTCACGTGTCGATAGGCGGTAAATAAATGCCATGCAAGGCAAAGGAAACTCCGAGGAACAATATGGGATAGACATAGGAAAGCAGAAGCAGGATGACAGATACGATGGTCCTGACAAACGAAAAAAATCCCGAGAATTCAGATTCAAACAATACGCTGACTTGACAGCGAACCTGGAATCGATTTACATGGATACTCGAGGGCAGCTCCCCTATCGAAAACCACCTAGGTTAGGTCCCATCGAACAAGAACGTAGAAGTGGCAAGTATTGCCTATTCCATGAGCTGGAAGGGCATACTACTGATGAATGCTGCCATTTGAAGAATGAGGTGGAAGATCATGTTAGAGGTGGTAGATTGCCACAATATGTGAGAAATCGGACAGCGGCTGTAGGACCTGAGCAACTACTACTTGCACCCAACAGAACTAATCCTGGATCAGGATCATGACTCATCATTAATTGATCATGATGGCAAGGGCCAAGTTCAGGACTTGAACTTTGGTCAATTACATGAAATTCTTTGATTTGATTTCAAAATAAAACGGCTATTCCACTTACACATGTAAGAGAACCGAAGAGATCCCTAGGCATGCTCTGAGATGGTAATAGACCGCGCTGCCCGAAGAGGCAGTATCAAGATTTTTCCTTTGTTTGTGATTGAACATTTGGAATTTGAATTTAATAAATGAACTTGAATTTCTCAAAATAATCCTTTGACCGAAGAGTTAAAGGATGAATATTAAAAGTCAATTTGACATTGATCACTTTATGACCTTACCCGAGGAGATGGGGTGCGGAGTGCAAGAAGTGAGCTGCTTCGCCAAGAGTGACATGATCAATTCAATTAATCTCGTTCCCCATTCACGGGAGAGTGATTGGATCGGGGTTTGCTAAGCGCCAAGAGTGGCTGTAATAGGCCTAAGATTTGGGCCACGACATCGCTTAATGTTCAGGAACACTGAACCGGAGTGCGGGGGAGTTGCCACTTCGCCGGATAGTGATAGGATCGGCTCACTCGACGATGTTTTCCCTTCACCGAAGAGTGATAGGATGGAATCCAACAAGAGACTGGAGAGGCTATGATCGGCCTAGGATGACCAGGACATCGCTATATGCCCTTGCTCGGGCCAGAGTGCAAGGGATAGAAAGCAGCACCGGAGCACGATAGGATATTTCTATTCGATCGTTAAGTTTGGAATGGGCTTAGCAAGGGTTCGAAGTGGCCATCAATGGTCTGGAGAGGCCATAGGATTTGATTACTGATTTCCACACGTTGAAATTGATACTAATTCGGCTTCGAACAGCCATGAACTCGATAGACAATACTATAACTACGAATAAAACATGGACTCACGATATTGGATTTGAAGCTATTCAAAACATAACTTCTTATCACAAGGCATGTTTTGAGGGGCAAGTGTTATCCCGCCTTTTGGCTAGGCCGTGACACCAAAAAATTAACTGGAAACCAAAGACGGTCCTCCACGATTATCAGTTATAAACAGGTTCACTATGGATATCGATGAATTTTATCCGAGTTCGGATTGAGCAACAATTGACAAGACATGGCAAGCAAAGCCGTAAAAGCCAACGTTCCAAATTTCAAGTCAATCGGAGTTTGTATGCTCAAGACATGATCGATGCAACTCAAGCAAACAAGTCATTCGTATCCATCAAAAAGCTATGATCGAGTCGATCTGTTCGAATCCATCCTTGACCGCGCTATTCGAATCCATCGTGTTCGTATCGACCATAGTGACTTCGCCCCATATCCATCGTACTCATACCGATCCCGCGAAGCCTTATTCAAATCCATCGAATTATCGGCAGTTCGTATCTATCAGGTGACCGTGGTTCATATTCATCAAATGGTCTCATATCCATCAGGTTCACTAATCAACATTCATGAAAAAGAAGCACTTCGTATTCATTGATTGTGACGTCAATGTTCATTTTGTATCGACCAATCACGAACACTTCGTATCGATCGACCTTTCACCGATACGAAACCAATACCTCTCATCGATACGGAGTGGACATGTAAGGGATCGATACGAATTGAAATGCAGTCGATCGATGCGAACAATGCAATGATGATCGATACGAACAAAGCCCAAATGATCGATACAGACAACATGCACTCAAACAAAAGACTTAGTCCCTCCGCGCGAAAAGTGGATCGATCCGAGGAGTTAGCACCATGTCAACTTGCAGGCGCGTGCTCAACATCGATTCACTTCGTTCAATACGAATACATCAATTCGAACCAAATAGCCTACCAAAAATCGAATTTTCATCGATCATATCTCGCAATCCACAGGTGCAAATGCTATGAAATTTTTACAAGAGCTTTTGTATGGCCTAAAGAATGTTCACGCCAGGCTCGATAGGATCAAATCTTGATCTATACAAAATTCGTTCGTATCGATCACGGATCGAGCTGAAATCACTTAGTATCGATGGCGTGGGCCAACTCATATGCCAAAAGAGGTCTCCCGAGATCTAGACGAGGTATTTGCCATCTACGCCTATAAATAACACCTTAGAGCCTACAGAAAGGGGATCTTTGGCTATCCGACGTCCAGACTCTGCCAAAAACATCTTTGCACAACAAAGCTGCTGTTGTACTCAAATTTCATCACTGTAATCCGCTGTAATCAGTTGTAACCAGCGAGGAATGTCAATAAAAGATTAACTTTTAAAGTGGACGTAGGTCGGAGATAGCCGAACCACTATAAATATTGCGACTTTGTCCACTTATTTTTGTTTTAAGTTTATTATTCTTCATTTTCATTCTCTACATTACTTAGATCTATGATTTGTGTTTATACACTGATGCTTTCATGATATTAGGGATTTGTGGGAAATTTTGGCACAAACATGATATTACCAGTTTACCCTTCCCGGCTAGTGGTAACGCATCATAGCCATGACCGCCCACAACATCCAACATGCCCATAAAATCGGAGAGTGCGCATCAATCACTCACAATGTATATGATGGTAATACGAAGATGTGCGTTCGCTCGGTATAATTAATTCACTTGGCCGGTACGGCTCCTGTTTTAGTCATTTCAAATTGGCACAAGTGCCAGGCTAATCCATCATCATTCTCTTTTTTAAAATCTAGCAAATAAAACCAAATCCAACCACCTTGTTCTGGATCATCGCTCCACATACACAATAGTCAAAGTAGTTTCGGTATTGACAAAGAGCATGCACATATCCAACCCTGGTCTTTTTGAAAACCAAAATGTTATTTTATACACTGGTTGGTACTTTTACATTTCCAAAAAAGTTCATACTTGATATCAAAATATCATATTTGCTTCAAAGTCAAATCCATTTCGAAATCATCATATTTACCTGAATATACTATTTTGGTTCAAAATCATCCTCGCCTCAATATTCCAATTTCGCTTCGAAAAAATTTTGAATTCCACTTTGGGTTATAACTTCATTCGACCCAATTTGTATTTAAATCAATGACTTAAAAATAAAATTCTACCCTTGACCAGTTTGAATTTTTAAAAAATAGTTTGAATAGTTTTAAAATAGTTTACACAATTTAAATAGTTAAAATTAGTTTAATTGTTTGAAATAATTTAAATTTGTTTAAATGTTAAAGTGTTTAATACAAAATAGTTTAAGTATTAAAATGGTTTATATAGTGAAATAATTTGGAAAATCAAAATAATTTGAATATCAAAAGAATATAGATTTTTAAACAGTTTATACTTAAATAATTTATTTAAAAATAGTTTCAAAGTCAAAACAATCCAATTACAACTTCCCAATTCAAGTCAATTCCAATTTCCATTCAATTGATTCAATTTCTATTTCAAATCAAATCAATTTCAACTTCAGTTTCAAATTGATTCAATTCCACTTTCAAATACAATTAATTCAATTCCAATTTTAGTTTATATCAATTTTAAGCTTGATTTTCAAAACATCGATTCAAAACATTTTTATAAAATTATCCTTCAATATTCAATTTAAAATCGCAATCATCAATCATTTAAACATTTCTTTTACCAAATTTAAATTTCAACATTCCAAACTTCAAATTTCATAAATTCGATTTTCATTTCTTTAAATTCAAAATCATTAAATAATTTCAAAACCAATACTATTAAAATCATTTAATTTAACCAATCTGATGCCCATATACAATTTTCTATCCTATGGCCAAGTGATCAGTTATTTCAATTTAATTTCAGGAATGGATATAAATCATTTTAATCCTAATCATAGTGTCATAGGTATATATCATTTTAGCTTATTTCTTAATTTATTCTAAATAGTTAAATTTACCGTTTATATATTGTAAATAATATGCAGGGTAATAATAGGATATATCAGAATAAATAGACATCCAAATCATCTAAAATATCAACCAATAACATCAATCGCAATCAATTATCCAAACAGTCGATATAATTCACAAAAATTTAATAATTATTAATATCAGGTATTTTTACTGGCAATTAATTTCAAATTCAAATTTAACTTTCAATTTTAATTTTTAATAGTTAATTCAGTTGACAATTAAATTTATCAAACAACGACTAAAATTCCTATCACTTCATGATTTCAAATGTAACTATCATAAAAATATTCTAGTACTTATGAGCATTATAAAACACTCACTGTGAGTTTTCAATTTTAAATCAAATCGAACGACGTTCGATTTAACCTAAAATTTTAGTTAGCTCCAAACGTCTCCAATTCTATTCCACGACGTAGCGCTCATCACCTTGAACCCATCGCTGTTTGTTTCGTCCAATTCAGACATCGCATGACAAATATATATCATTTATAATATTTATAATTTATAATATATAAAAATTTACATTTTCCATTTTTTAATAACCTAAAACAGATCTGGTCGCACGTTCTTCCACTCGAGATCCAAGTCGTGCATCTCATCTTCTTCATGGCGCCAGGCAACTTCAAACTCGCACAACCCATCATATGCATCGTTCATCGAGTTGTCGTGCCATTCACACTCAATTTGATGACGATCCACTAACGTCAATAGAAAGCTCACTCCTTGGCACGTCTACGGCCAGAGATCGGCTTCCCCTCGATGTGCCATGGCCACGAAACCATCACCAAAAGCCAGAATGAACGCGACGTCCTCCTGGCCTCCACACCCCATCCTTTTAGATCTCCACCATTAATTGTAGAACTCGAAGAGCTCTACACTTTTCATTTAGAAGCTGAAGCTTAATATCATGTGGATTTCAAAATCATTTGAGAGGAAGATCGACCATTAATGGCCATCGATATAGAGTAAACGGCTGCTTCATAAATTAGGCTAGGGTTTACTGTGCTCTCTTATGTATAGGTGAATACGCAATACTTTATTATTACTTTCCACTTTTTCTGGATGAACTCCAAATGAAGCGTGCCACCTGGCATTTATGATGTTATACCCCTATTTCGAACGCAATGGAATATGTGTCAGGGCCTAATTCGATCGAAAGTGGAAGAAAGCTTTTTTAATCAAATTAAAATATTAAATTTTCAACATTACTTTCAATGCATTTCTATCCAGTACGATCAAACGAGAACTCCAAATGTTAAGAAATTTGAAATCCGATAATAACACACAATTACGGACCCAATGGAACCGGTTTCATCGAATTCCGAGAATGTACCCCGGATCGCAATTTTAACGTCTCGATTATAATATAAAATTTTCAATTTCTAATTGTTAATGTAAAAATTAGAACGCTAACACCCCGGTGTAAGTAGAGAAAATGAAGTGAAAGCACCACCCGTCGATACAGGAATCAGAAACAAGCAAACAGAAAAATAGTAAAGAGACAACAGTTTAGGCTACAACAACAAGTACAGGATGCTCATGTCGCTCAATGAGACACTGAAGCTAAGCTCGAGGGACAAGGGAAAATTATGGAAAGCTATCGCACTGATATTGTTCAGTTGCGAGAAAAAACTAGCTCACAGGACATAGAGATTGCAATGCTAAAAGCTTAACTTTCTAAAGTTGAAAAACAGCGAGATGAGGTCGTTGCCCGCAAAGTTGCAGCCGAAGAATCTCATGAGGCCACTAAAGCCAACATCAGCTCAACATTATTCGACTTTTACTTACATAGCGTCTTGGGGCGTGGTAGCCTCTCCATTTTAGGCCCTAGATATGAGATTACTTTGGCCGAAGTATGGGAAGCCGCACTTGACATGCTTGGAGATGCTGGCTATGCCGAAATAGATCTTGAAGCGCTCTATCTAGATGACAATGCACGTATTGCTCTTGCCAGGGGAAAGGATTAACTTGCAAACGAGCGTGCCGGAATGGCGGAAGGAGACCATCTAGGGTAGGCAACCATAACTGACCCAGTTCAACCTTCAGTTTCGGCTGACATTGACATTGTTGGCTCCAGCTCCCATTCTCCACCTCCTGCTAAAGCTGTCATTGAGAGTGCAGCTGCTCATACTAGAGATGAGACCCAAGAAAGCACAGAAGCGCAAGACTTTGAATTTGACGTAATAAAGCCTACTTCTCCAGGTAACCTCAATGCTGATCTTGCTCAAGTGGACTGCTCATTTACTTCACATGAGCTTGATGAACTTTTTGATTATTACTTAAATCTTGATGCGCCACTATCTCCTCTCTTTACGAGAGATACTGACTTTAACTTCTCTTCTCCTGTAGTGAAAGTACCAAGTACTGCTCAGACTTCCCCTCCCCCAGCTGTTCCCCCTCCGTCTCTTCAGGTTACTCCTCCTTCTGTTTCTCAATCGGGATCGCAAGTGGAGCAGATAGAAGCTCTTCGAGACTTGGATGATCCTATTGCTTCGCAAGAACAGAGGGTTGAAGAACCTGAAGAAGGCGAAAAAACCCCGGAGCAAACTGCTTCTGATGACATAAAATTGTCTGCACTTTTCTCTCCGGGTAGCGAGTCTTCTTCAAGGAAGAAGGGGAAGCGTGGAGTCTCAAAGAAAAAGAAAGAAGCTTTCGCTAGCGAAGAGAAAGCAGTAGAAGATCCAATTGTACCCCTTTCTCCTTCTTCCCCTACTCTTACAAGCCGACCCAAAAAGTTAATCATCCGGCCAAGCGAGGGCTCGAAAGGTGGCAGGAAGAAAAAGTGATGGGTCTGGTTCTATGCTTTTTGTCTCGCTTTTTGCTTGTATATACAAAGGCTTGTGTTGACCGGAGATTGTGCGGGTACCGGTCCCCGCCTTCTTTTTATTTTGAAACCTGCACATGTATAAAATTTTCATAGTATGGAATAAAATGATTCTTTTACTTGTACAAACTTCTGTCTGTATTTATGAATGCATTTATTCTTCATTTTCATACAAGTTTCTTTATTTTCTTTGTGTGATGTTGCAGTAAGCCTGTGGTATGTCGCTTGAGCATTGCTTTTATGAATGTAACTATATTATATTGCCCCCATACCACGGCTTATTGCAATCTCTTTCACATTGTAATAATTTGGAGAACACCCCTTCTGTTTCGAGAAGACTCGTACTCTTTCTTTGGAGAATGACTTTTCCATTTTGAGGAGGCTTGCATCCGTACTTTTAGAGAATAATTTTACCTTTTTAAGGAATTATTTCTTTGATTTAGTAGAATGTGCCTTGTATTGAAGAAGTTGTTCTCTCTTTTTTTTTATACACTTCAACTTTTGGAGATGATCACTCTTTTATTTTTAAAGAAAAGTAGTGAATTCTCCAGTGCGGTGAAGTGGGCTTCAAAAGAAGACTTTGATTTGGTACTTCAACTTTTTGAGAAGAATATCATTGTGGAGAGATTGATCTTCTCTTAAGAGTAGAAGTACGCCTCTAAAGAGGGCTTTTTTCTTTCTTTTGTTTTTCATATTTGTTGTGCCTCATTGGAGGGCTTCCTGTTTTGCTCTCTTAAGTGCTTTCTCACAGTTAAATGGATCCACGGGGCGGACGCAAGTTACTTACTTGGATGTTTGTTTGCACAAACAGTCGCAGTCAGTTAACAAGGGCCATGTGCCTTCATTTTGTGAAGGTACCCCTCTGGTGGTTCCACCAACCTTATTGGTTGAGAAAACATCTCTTCTTGGGACGTGCCTCCGAAGAGGGCTTGTGGTGCCTCGGGAGAGGGCTTCTGCCTCCGGAGAGGGCAGGTGTGCCTTTGGAGAAGGCTGGTGCCTCCGAAGAGGTCTTGTGGTGCATCGGGAGAGGGCTTTGTTGCATTTCAACTCTGGTGAAATGGGCCTCCGAAGAGGGCTTTTCACATTTCAACTCTTGTGAAGTTTGCACTTCAGATCTTGGTGAAATGTGTGCCTCCGGAGAGGTCTTTTATCATTTCAACTCTGGTGAAACGGGCCTCCGAAGAGGGTCTTCACATTTCTACTCTTGTGAAGTTTGCACTTCAGATTTTGGTGAAATGTGTGCCTCCGAGTAGAGATTTTGCCTGGAAGTTACTTTCTCATGGTTGGATGGATTCACGGGGCAGATGCAAGTTACTTGGATGTTTGTTTGCACAAACGATCTCAACTAGTTAACAAGGGCCCTGTGCCTTCATTTTGTGAAGGTGCCCCTCCGGTGATTCCACCAATCTTTTTTGGTTGAGAAAGAAAACT
This sequence comes from Allium cepa, assembly GCA_030765085.1. Classification (NCBI taxonomy): domain Eukaryota; kingdom Viridiplantae; phylum Streptophyta; class Magnoliopsida; order Asparagales; family Amaryllidaceae; genus Allium; species Allium cepa. Next base: position 903,436,860 of record CM060938.1, on the reverse strand, counting down.
TTCTTTATCTGGCATGTCCCGTTAGAGGTCTTTATCCTCCGAAGAGTTGTGCCTCAGAAGAGGGCTTGTGCCTCCGAAGAGGGCTTTTGTTGGCCGGAAAGCTACTTCTCACAGTTGAATGGACCCATGGGGCGGACGCAAGCTACCCGATTGGATGTTCGTTTGCACAAACGCTCGTAATCAGAGGGCCCTGTGTCTTTCACTTGAGAAGGTGCCCCTCCGGTGGTTCCACCAACCTTATTGGTTGAGAAGAACACTTCCACTTTTTGGCATGCCTCTGAGGAGGGCTTTGTTGTCTGCTTGCCCATGTCTTTTCACCATCTGCCCTCAAGCGATTTTCAAGCTAATGCTCTTTTCTTTGTCAGTCATTTGTTCCTTTCCCAGAGAAGTGTACTTCATTGTTGAGTGAACCCACGGGGCAGACGCAAGCTATTTGACCGGATGTCCGTTTGCGCAGACGATCACAATCAGTTAGCAAGGGCCTGGAACCTTCACGTTGCGAAGGTGCCCCTCCGGTGGAATCACCAACTATTTGTGAGAAGCACTTTTGATGTAGGGATTGAATGTGGGATTCTTGTGACTTGATATTTTTTGTTGAGTGGTTTACAGGAATCGTTGAGCCTTGTGATGTGTTGAACAGGTAAGCTTTGCTTTGATAGCCTGCAATATTAAATCGACATTTTAGTAGTATATTTAAAATATTTGCATATCGAAATGAAACAGGCATTTTATAGTTAATAAAAGAACAAAAGATTTGTAGTTCTTATTTGCATTGATTTTACAATGGCTTTTTATAAAAGAATGACACATCCATCATTTTACAAATTTGAAGCAATGTTTTTAAGTAAAACGAGGACACAAGCGATTGCTGCCCCATGCTCTCGGAATTGAATCTCCGATGCGAGGAGATCTCTATTTCCGCTGGAGTCATTGCTTCTGATCCGTATGTTAATAAAATCGGAGTCCTTGAATTCTTTGCTTTCGGATTGGGTGCCATTGTCTGTGATTATCTTTTTGAAGCACACAGTCGGCATTTGTCACGCTTTAGGACTAGATGGCAGCCACTTTCAGAACAGAAACATTTTCTCGCTTCGGGGCTTATCTCAAAGCGCGAGCATATCTTTTCATTTCACCCCAACTTATGCCCGCTGGGTGAGGGCCCCCTGTGATGACATTAATGATAGGCCTCTCAGATTCCTACGCTACAGTTCTTTCATCCGAGTCATAGAGATGAGCAGGAACTAGTTGCCCCTGAGTAGATGAAGATGGGTCATTCCAATTTCTCTTGACATATTGTTGCAATTTGTTCTGCCTCAGTAGTTCTTCAATCAAACTCTTTAAATGGCGACATTCGTTAGTATCATGGCCAGGTTGATTATGGAACCGACAGAATCACCCACTTTGAACGGCCTTTTTCCCAATCTTTACCACAGATGGTTCAGGATAATCGATGACATCTTTGGTAGCAAAAAAGATATTCCCTGGAGTATCAATTAGGGGAGTAAAATCTGAGGGTTTGAAGTAGTGAGTTTTCTTCAGATCTTTCTGCCTTTTCCAACTATCATTCTCCATTTTCTATCCTCTGGATTCCTTTTTTTTAGAAGCAACGTTGTTGTTTTTAATCTCGGCCATGACTGCTTTTGTTGGAAAATGAAGTTTTTCTAAGCGCATAAATTCGTCAGCTTTTTATAAAACTTCTCAAGTGAATTTGGTTCTTTCATCTTTAACCACTTGCCAAATTCACTAGATTTGTCAATGGCTCGCACCAAGTAAGTCAGAATCATTCTTGGCTCAGCATTATCCACTTCAGCCAACGCTATGTTGAAGTAGTTTAAGAAAGATCTGAGAGGCTCTCCGGGATTTTGTTCAAGGTTGGAGAGTGACATTATATCCTTGGCCTTCGAAGCATATAGCCTGAACTGGTCTTTGAATTTTCGAGTGAGGTCAGAAAATTGATCCACCGAACGAACCGGTAACTTCGTGAACCAAAGAAGAGTCACTCCTTCCAAATACACTGGAAAATACCTGCACTTGATCTCATCCGAAGCCATGGCCCCAGTCATATGCCAGTCGTATTTGTATAAGAATTGGTTAGGGTCACTTGTTCCTCGGTAAGCCGAAATAGCGGGAGGAACAAACTTCTTAGGAAATTCAGCCTTTAGGATTTTTTCGGTAAACGGAGTTTTGCTTGGAGCGAACCCCCATTCCTTTTCATCTTCTTCCCTTTGCATACTTTCTCTCATAATTTGTCGAACAATTCCCGAAAGGTATTCTTCATCGTTTAGGGGCTTCATGGGACAGACGTCAGCCGTTTTCTCGGAAGTTTGCCTGGACAAACGTTCGCGGAGGGTTGGTTGTGGTCTTGATCCTCCGACTTGGGGAGGTGTCCCTTCGACAGTGTTGACTATTTTTTGAGGAATACTCTTTCCTTGGGAATCATGAGGGTCTTCGGAAAAGGTTCCTGCATTGTCTTCTGGTTAGCGGTTAGCCCCAAGCAAAGCATGTATCTGATCCAACATCAAAATGTTCTGGGCTTCCATTTGCTGATATAACCCAAAGACTGCAGCGTCTAACTCAGCCCGTGTAATTCCAACACTTGGCGCTGCTTGACTCAATGAAGGAGAAGTGGCGATATTCTCTTGGACATCACCGGATCTAGCAGATCTGCGCTTTCTTCCAGGAGCCATAATCTCTGATAGACTCTTGGTTTTGAGATAGATTCCTTCAACAAACTTTTGCGAAGGAATGATGAAAGTAGCCTGAGCTGGGTTCTCAGTGAAAGCACCAAAAATGTTAACGTAAAAATTAGAACGCTAACACCCCAGTGTAAGTAGAGAAAATGAAGTGAAAGCACCACCCGTCGATACGGGAATCAGAAACAAGCAGAAAATACAGAAAAATAGTAAAGAGACAATAGTTTTATAGTGGTTCGACTTCAAGTTAAGCCTACGTCCACTTTAATCTTCTTTATTGCTGAATTGATTACAACTTTACAACAATCTTCAATTACAACACTACAAAGACAAGTAGTTAGAACTCCGATGTAGAAGAACTCTTTGAATCCATGTCGAATGAGTTTGATTTCTTCTTGAAGTTCGATGAAGCGTCTTTCGTGTTTGAAGTGTTGGATGAGTTGAGAAAACAGCAGAGTATCGGCATTCCAATAGTTAGCCCAAAAAGGTCCTTTTCTGGTTGGAGTATGTGGGGTATTTATAGGGAAATTTCAGAGCTAGGTCGTAGGTCGTGAGCGACCTAGAGGTAGGTCGTAGGTCGTCAGCGACCTAGTGGGAGCAGCTTACGGCTTAACTAGAGGGTACTTGATCACCTCGAACAAACTAACAAGTCATAGGTCGTGAACGACCTAGGGAGGAAGTGGCATAAGAAGCTTCTTCAGTATGTTTAGGTCGTGAGCGACCTAAGGAGAATAGTTGGCGACTTACGGTTGGGAACGGCATAAGAAGTTGCTTCATTCTGTGATAACTCGCTAGGTCGCTGGATCTTTTAGGTCGCTAGGCCGTTTAGCTACTAGGTCGCTAGGTCGCTTATCTCTAGTACCTTTAGCCCGTTAAGTCGCTAAGCCTTTCTATTATGATATGTTGTTGCCCTGTGTTGATGGTTAGGTCGCTAGGTCGTTAATAACCTTAGGTCGCTTATTTCCTTGGGTCGCTGAGTCGCGGAATACGGAAGTTAACACTAATTATTCACTTTTAAATTCAATTTTAAATATTAATAATCTTCGTTGTCGATTAAATAAAATTTAAATCAAATTCCGATACCGTCATCAATCATATTAAACTCAGAGTTCAATTATTCAAAATTTCCCATATTAAATTTAAACAGATTAATTGTTCGATTTTCAACAAATTGCAATAGTAGATTGTAAATAAATTTTACTTATCAATCAATTACTTTATTAACATCTAATGAATTTAAAATATATTATTTAATCCAACCACACATTCAATACATCACATTACCTTCCAATACTTGTTATTACCCAAATCTTGGAAATAAGTTTATTTCAAAATTTTATTCAAGTTCATATCCAATAACTTACATTCAAAATCATTAAACTTTTATTTTTAACTATTTTATTCATTAATTACATTAAATTTAATAATTTTAAAATAGCTGAAAATATGGGTCGTTGCAATCTCCTCCACTCAAAACTTTTCGTAATTGAAAAAGAATTAAGTATAGAACTTTAACATTTGATATATTTAATCAACATATAAAACAATAAGATTTCATTTATAAAACCATTACTACGTTTCTACTACGCTACTCCGATGGGCTTATGGAATTTACAAGTTATTTATCAGGAAAAGTTAAAAAAGTTTTGAAACTTCAAAAAATTTCTAACACCCGAATTTATGGAAAATTTCGGCAGAATCTCCTTTGCGCGGCTCGATCAAAACAACTAAAAAATGCCATATGGGCTCCTAACCAACAAAGAAAACAAAAGCCAAGTAGCTACATCATAAAATCATCAAATCCAATGACAAAATAAACATACACCTTTTTGTCAGGCCATCCAAAATTTCTTAATTTCAAATACCTACATCTTATTTATCAATGATATCCAATCATACAATTTAAATTCATTTTATATTTTGCATCTTCAATTTCAAATATTTGCTCACTTAATCCCGTATGATGTACATATATCATCCGTATCCAATGTCAAATTGATCGCTCATTCGACTGCACAATTTCACTTCCGACTAGTATCGTTCACACGACACTCTAGTGCGGACTTGGATCATGTTCCTTATCAGAAACTATCATTCTCCTTGCGTAGGAATATACTATGATAAAGAATTACAGAATCAAATCAAAAATCCATATCTAGAGTTTGCTGTCGTGAATCGAGTGAAAAATCCCCACACTTATCGATATAAATTATCTCGAAATTCTATACTCGAATCTGGATCAAATCATTATGCGGATTAAATAATATACGTACAAATTACATGTTACCTTTCAATAGATTTCTATCCAATTCATCTATGTTAAATTTCTTTTACTTACCTTCATTTTATTTACAATCAATTATTCGCAATCCATTATCCATATCCCTTATTTACTTAGTATATCCATTTCTTTACATAGTATATTCTTTAATACTATCATTTCTTAAGCATCATTCCATAGAATTTGCTTACTTAAGTTCATTTTAAACATTCTATACAATTTAATTAAATTCAATTTCATTTTCCAACTGATTCTTAGTTACACCCAATCCTTTTCATTCATATTCATTTTCATAATCTCCTTTAATAACAGATTTATTTATGAAACATTTTATTAATCATCACTTTAGTTTATGATCATTCCATAAAATCATATATAAGAAGTTGGACTTTTTATAAGTTCATAATTATCCCAAAAGTTTTAAATTCAATTTCAAAATTTCTTTACGAATTTATATTTAATTCTATATCCCGTTTACAAAGATATTATTTGATTCATTTTTCTACTTTCTTAAGCATACTTACTTATTCCATTTAGTCATTAACCAATTCATAATATACTTAAGTATATAACACTTACTATTACAACAAAATTTCCATTTACATACATTCTACTTACTTTTAAATTTGTTTACTTGTGCAACATCCCATTGCATATCCAAATCATTATTTTAACTTTTTAACATTTGGTAATTCTTATTATATGCTATTAGAATGCAAATTGGTACTATACAAATTAATTTGATTCATTTTACTTAATTAGAATGTTCATTATTTTAACTTGTTTAAAAACATTTAGCTTAGATTTTTTTAGTTCTCTTATTTTGTAAGTTATGATTGTTCAAATATTTCATTTCATTCAAATAATTTGAAGATAATTAACAAACAGAACTTAAAATTTATCCATCGGGCACATTTCAAATCATTTGAAATAAGTATATATACCTATCTCTTTTATATATCAAATCATAATTTTGGAGTTTAAACAATAATTTGTTTTTCAAAAAAAATTCATAGCAAAGCTTCTCAGAAGTCTCCCCCTCTTTGAGACTTGAAAATGAACATCAATGATGCGGCGCAGTCATCACCAAATTATTTTCCAGCGGCAAAAGAGATTTCTCTACTTTTATTTCTTTTTAAAAAACATTTTTATTCAAAAATACCTCTAAAATAATACTATCGTTATTATTTTCTCCAAAACAATTTGAAAAAACATTTCCAAAATCTTTTAAGATTTAAAAATTCCCAAACACTTAGTCCAAATCCATTTGAAACATTTCCCAAAATTTCTGGAATTTAAATTCTGGTTTGAATCAAATTTTAGTTACAACTCATATGTAATTTAGAAGCCGAAGAACTCCCCTCGATGCGCCATGGCTAGGAAACCATCACCCAAACCCAGAACGAATGCGATGCCCTCCTGGCCTCCACACTCCATCGTTTCAGATCTCCACCGTTGATATTGAAGAACTTTACACTTTTCATTTAGAATCTGAAGCTTGATATCGTGTGGATCCCAAAATAATTTGAGAGGAAGATTGACCATTAATGGCCATTGATGTAGAGAAGACGGCGGCTTCATAAATTAGGCTAGGTTTTACTGTGCTCTCTTATATATAGGTGAATACGCAACATTTTATTATTATTTTCAACTTTTTTCGGACGAACTCCAAACAAAGCATGCCACCTAGCATTTATAATGTTATACCCATATTTCGAACGTAATGGAATATGTTTCGGGGCCTAATTCTATCGTAGGTGGAAGATAGTTTATTTAATCGAATATGATATTAAATTTTCGAGATTACTTTCTACGCATTTTTATCCCGTAAGACCAAATGATAAATCCAAACAATACAAAAATTGAAATTCGATAATAACACACAATTACGGATTTAATGGAACTGGTTTCGTCGAATTCCAAGACTATGCCCCAGATCACTATTTTAACGTCTCGGTTATAATATAAAAAATTTAATTTTTAATTTCTAATTATTCACTTTTAAATTCAATTTTAAATGTTAACAATCTTCATTGTTGATTAAATAAAATTTAAATCAACTTCTGATATCGTTATCAATCATATTAAACTCTGAGTTCAATTATTCAAAATTTCCCATATTAAATTCAAACAGATTAATTGTTCGATATTCAACAAATTGCAATATTAGATTTTAAATGAATTTTAGTTACCAATCAATTATTTTATTTACATCCAATGAATTAAACATTATTATTTAATCCAACTAAACATTGAATACATCGCATTACCTTCCAATACTTGTTATTAGCCAAATCTTCGAAATAAGTTTATTTAAAAAATTTATTCAAGGTCATATCCAATAACTTACATTCAAAATCGTTAACTTTTTATTTTTAACCATTTTATTCAATAATTACACTAAATATAATAATTTTAAAATAGCTAAAAATACGAGTTGTTACAATAAGTTATAATCAGAAAATAAGCCTTTGTATGCCATCCACTCTAATATATATTTTAAAATTTTCTAGAGATTTGAATGATCCTGAAGCTTTCATTTAGATATTGATGAGCATCATTTAGAGTTAACTCTAATTTGGATATCAGGAAGAAGATATCAGGAAGCTCAGTTCAAAATTTATGGCTATCTGCGGCAACCTCTACTCTACTATTTTATACCCTAGGTGTGACGACCCCGACTTCAACCTTCGAAAATCGGCATCCAATACCTCATCCGAATTCAAATGTTGGAGATTCAAATGTTGGAGTCTGAATCGCTGTAGTCATAACACATTAGATGATAACAACACAATGGAAACAAGTTAACTTCATTCATACACTTCATGGATTACAACAGTCTACAACAAGTGACGAACATCATCAGAGACCTATATATACAACACAACAGCGGAAAAATAACATCAACATGGTCTTCCAAGAGAGTTCAACATAATGCATCTTCATTTCCAAAGCTCCAAAGTCCAAACCAAAAAGCTCAAAACCAAAAGCTTCAAAGACTTCCAAATCTACATCTACTTTCCAACTTAGCTCCAGAACCTACTGATGACCTGACTCTAGGCTGCCCGTGTGGAAAATTAGGGGCACTTATAGTTTATCAAAGGGAATCATAAACTCCAAGTCAGTCATGGGACTGGTGTGAGAAACATTAAAAACATTTATTTGTACAAAAAGAAATACGCTCATGCTTTTGGAAACTGAAATTACCATAAGGTCTCTCGACACACACTCAAATGCAATCGCACACATGGGGGAGGTTTCTCCTTATAGTAGTCAAACATGCTTGGTACGTGAAAGTTATTTTGATATTATTTTTAGTGCATAGTGTGGAAAAAACATTTTTCAAGTATAATATTAATCTTAGCCGGCATACTTATCATTAAAGTATGCCTACAATAGCTACCATGTTGAATGGCAGGTTCTACAACTGAAATCATAAGGTGCTCGTATTGTTTCGTTTGGATTTCCAACAAATGGCCAAGGCTAAGGAACTTCCTTTATCCGAATGGCTACGCCTCTGGAGGGACGTCCCAAGAACCTAACCGGATCTCTGCCAACACAAGGTCGGGTTACCTCTGTGACTAGGTAACTAACTGTCATGAGTAAGCCATCCCCTGGTCGTAACCGACCTTTAACAGGGCCCTTTAAATTCCAACAACCAGGTAAGTGAAATATCTGGGCTCCATACCATAAAACCACTTTTAATCCAGAAGGAAATGCACATACCCTTAGGGTTGCAAACCACGTAACCTTGTTGCATCCTTCCTGTTTCGACCATTTCCCTAGGTGTGAGGTACGATAAAGTCTCGTCCCACAAAACTACGCTTTACACAAAAGCCATGCTTCGATCAACCAATGCTCAACACTTAGCATGCCACATCGCCAAACTGGGAATATATCACTAATAACTATTAACTACATAACCTCTGAGCTCATATGTCTCGGAGAAGGGTGTTAAGCAAAGAGAATAAATTTTCCACCACCAAACAGAAATGTATTTGATAGAAACCAGCTTTATATCTCAAATTGTAATGTCAGAAATACATCCATACAAATCCATCCTGGGTCTGAATGGAACCGAAGGCACTTCGTCCAATTAAGGGAAGAAGTCCTTGCAAATCCGGATATCCCCAATCTCGTCAAGACTCCCCATCACATAGGGAAATCTTTATATCGGAGCAACTCGGTGCGAAGACAATCAATAGGCTATCCTTTCATTTTCGAAAATACCCGGTCTTCAACCACAGTCTTCAAATGCAATTCCGTTCCGTCATATTATTATTCGGAATGGGTTTTCGACTTAATGCCCTTCCCTGGCCTTTCCGAATAATGAGCGCTTATTTAAGACATATGAATACATTTGGATTTTAGTTAAATCACAACTTTTTAGCCCTTATTTCCCAAAACCTTTCCATTTGAATGATTTAAAAAAATTCTATTTTTAATCTTTTAAACAAAAGATTCACCTTTTAAAATTCAATGCAGAACATTATATTCATATGGCAATTCATCGCAGATGAATAACTTACATTTATTACAGCTCAATCCAAAGTAATTCATATTACAGAATATTACAGATTAAAATAATAGAGATATTAATCAATCCAAGCATTCAATAAAATTAATATAAGCGTGATTAATTAATCATATAATTTATAATTAATTTAATTTAAACCAAATAAATTAATTACTTATGAATTAATTACCTAACCCTGTTTAATTATCATTAATTAATTACAAAACATTTGTTATTATTTTAATTAATAAATGAAATTAATTAATCATCATTAATTACTTACATTAATTAACTATCCCTTAATTACTGATTAATTGCTCTTTAATCATTAATTAATTATCCTTTAATCATTTATTAATTAAACTGTAATAAACTGGATCCTACCAAATAGAAATTAATTTAAATTCTGTGATATACCTTATTCATTATTCTGTGATAATTTGTTTAGATCTTGATATGCAGCAAGGCTGGTGGGCAGCACCCATTTCCGGGTAAGGTCATTCCTGTCTAGATGTCCCTTTTATTTCGGCTTAGTGGTGCGGTTGCTGATCCCAACCACGGGGTGATCTTACTCGGGACTATGCAGTAAGGGGTAGTCCGGGCCTTGTGTTGTAGGGTATCGGGCGTGGTCCTCGGTACGCTGATCTAGACCGGGTACTGTGACAAGTGGTACCCCAGGCCTAGTTATTGTTGGAAATCCATTCTTCCTACGAGCCTTTTACGAGTTTTGTTTGTATTACCCACTCTGTGGCTAGTAGCTGGAATTTAATCATGTAACAATTTCGGCTATTTTATAAGTATTTGTATATAGACCCTATTATAATATCAGAGGATTTCTATAAAAAATTGTTTTAGCTATCGTAAGGTAAAAACCCGACATGTTTATTTGTGGCATGGTCTTACGAGATGATTTTGTTTTCAAAAGGATTTTTGAAACTTTAATAATCAATTTGGATGCATTATTATCAGCTGGTATTCCAGACTGACTCGGGTGTTATTTCATTATAATGCTCGGGTCAGACCGAGTATTATATGTTCAGGACAGGATGCTTGGAGCAGAAGAGGAGCTGGAGTCCGAGACGTATTGTACGTACTTTTATATATATCCGCTGCTGTGAATTGTATGGAATTGTCTGACTGGTAAATGATGTTTGTATGAGATACTCTGATGATATGATGTATAAAACAGATATAGTTTCATTTTGTGTAAAGATCTATTATTTACACTTGGTAAATTTCTATTTATGAGGGATCCAATTGGATCCCACCAACCTGTTTTCCCTTTTAGTTTAAACACATTGCTATTTCCTGGAAATCACTTTCAAACAAACGTTTAAATTTTTTAAAATAAGCACTAGAAATTATTTAATTGAAAATAATACTTAAGGCACCTACGACCACACGCGCAAGTCGACGATCACCTTCCAACACCATTTCAACCTTCAAATCAATTGCAGAGGCTAAAAATCAAAATCGAGCTTCGAGCTCAAAACTGGAAGCAAATGTCAAAACTGGAAATCGCCTCAAACCCAAGACTCCGACCACCATAGAGACTTTACCTCCGGCCACGACTTCCTCCACCCTCCATCTATCATCCCCCCAAATCTGGGAAAGCTCGGTCACCTGTAGATGTCGCGCCAATAAATTTTTTGATCAACAGAAAATCTAGGGTTAAAAACTTCAATCCTAAATTACCATCGCCACAATGCTTAAATCCTCTTCCCCGTAATTTTCCCTGAAACCACGATCGTGCTTCTACCTCCAGAAAAACTGCTAACCAGAAGACCCTCTTAGCCTTGCTGCACCTTCCCTGTTTTAGCCATTCCCGGTTGATGAGGCTTGAGGCTACGATTACCTTTATAGAACACATCTCTTAGAATGCTCATCGTCCACCTGACATGTTCTGAAATCATTCAATCCATACAAGTTCGTTCCAGGTTTGAATGAAACCGAAGGCATTATCTCGTTACACTCGTTTTAGAATCACCCTCAGTGTTAACGACGATAACCCTTGCACTCTGAATCTTCGTCTCGAATCAGAAAGTACTACCCGTCGAACTCATCACAGAATCACCTTAATTAATCACCCTTGATTAATTATTCTTTAATTATATTCAAGTAATTATCCTTTAATTAATTTACAAATTAATTGTACTTAACCAAATACAGTAATTAACCTTTAATTACTTTATTAATTAATTAACTATACCCAATCAATCCTTAATTAATTACATTAATTAATTACATTTAATCATTTATTATTGATTAATTAATCTTAATTACATCATCTTAATTACATCATTAATTATATTAATTAATGATCTCTAATTACATTTTAATTAATTGCCTTATTTAAATTAATTACATTAAATAATTAATTATCCTTTAATTATTAATTAATTAACCTTTAATTATTAATAGTTAATTAATTAATTGTTCTTTAATTACTTTTATTAATTAGTTAATTTTTAATTACCCAAGACCTTAATTAATTAAAGATAAACCATTTGTCTTAATTAATTACTTAATTATTATTTAATAAACCTTGGAATTAATTATCATAACATAAATTAACTTAAGACCCTTAAGTTAATTAATAATTAAAAATATTTTATCTTCTTAATTAATTACTTAATTATACTATTTAAATTTATTTAAAATAAACTTAAGAATTAATTATACATAAAAGACATTTAATAAAATATCTTAAACTTAATTAATTTAAAACAACTTATTTTATAACTTTTAACTAATTTCCAAACTTAAACGAAACAATTATTATTTAAAAGAATTAGTTTAAAAATTTGTTTAGACTTGATTTAAAACATTTTATAAACTTGTTAATACACTTTCTAAAAAGAACCCGAGTCTAACCCATGTGCTCCCCTTACTCAAACCCGAGAAATATTTTCATCTTCTCTTTCCCTTTATTTTTAAAAAAACTTGGTTTTGGTTTAAACTTAAAAACTGTATAATGTGTTAAAATTACTCGCGAACAACCCGAAGCATACTCGAGCCATCACAAAACTTTCCGGAGTCAAAACCCGAGACACCCTTCTTCTTCTTCGATGCCAAACCATTGACACGCAACAGACACCACGTGCACATGCACAGGTGAACGAATCTGCTCCGACCATCGATGCCACCTCCAGCACGTCGACGACCATCTCCCCTAACAGTGCAACCACCCAGAACTTTAAGACATCCATGAAATCGAATTTGAGCATATCAACTACCACCTGGAACAAACCAATCATCTAATAAACACCTCGACCCGCCACCTCAGACCACCAGAACACTCTAAACTCCGACCATAGCTCCGCCATTGACCCACGCTCCGATCCCACGCACTCCCAGCCAGTCTGATGCTTTGACGACGACGAACTCGCTTCGAACTCACATCAACCAAACCAGGTCTTAAAACCCTAAATCACCAATGTTCAGCCACCACGGTGAATAATAAATTCACCAACCATTTTTGCCAAAGCCCCTGACCCATAAGCAAGCTTCAACAACGACCACGAGACCCAAACATCCTTCGATCACCAGAAAATACAAAAATCCTCTTTCTCGTTCAACCACGAATTCCTCATGCAAAACAAAACTAAAGTCTTGATTTTTCATTTAAAATTCATGGTTTTTAAATACGAATCAGACGATGTAGGTGAATTAAGAAACCATGACAATCGAATTTTGATATGCTTCTGAGTTTTACTGTACTTTCTGAATTTCTAGAAAAACTCTAACTAACTATACTTGAAAATATTTTTAAAACTTAGATCTTGTTAATTCATACACTTTTTGTTTAAACATCATCGGCTACAAGAGATTAGAGGAAGAGAGATAAAATTTTTAACTTGTTTTAAAACATGTAAACTTAGTACAGAGGCATTTTTGCCTATACATAGACATGCACACCAATATTTACATATATATACAGACATGCAGGCACATTTTACATCTATGCAACATACTTCAAGTATTTATCACATGAAATCAAGACTTAACAGATTTAAGATTTCAAAAAAAAATGTTTACTCACAGATTTAGATGTAGAACAGAGGAGCTTTTTTTTGAAAAAAAAACCTGGAAATGCTTTGAGCTTGAAAACTGGAAAAATGGATCTTGCTTTGATCTTGTTGAATTTGCTTGATGTTTAAGGTGATCTTTGCTTGCTTCAGGTTTTAGATTTTAATCTCTGGTTTAGTTTCAGGTTTTTAATTTTGAAATATATAAAAGAAAATGAAGAGTAGAAGTATAGATGTGTATATATATAGCCTTGAATCCTTTTATTTTTTTAAAAATAAAAATAAAAATTATGAAACTTGTTATTTGCATGCTATAATCAACTTACACTTGTTAATTTACATGCCTTATGTTTTTATTACTATCATCATTTATGTTTTTATATTTATGTTATGTTTAATTTTAAAAGAAAGTGTATTAAATCTTTTATCAAATCTTATTTTTAAGCTTAAGCTATTATATCTTAAATTAATATATATTTATCTATAGTGTTTTATATTTATCTATGTTTTATGTTATTTTTATATTAAGCTTTTCCTTTTATTTATTTTGTATATAACTTTAAAGAAAATGATTTAAAACTGATTATATATTAATAAATAAACATATATATATATATATTAGTTTTTAAAATATAGATTTTTAATCCAAATTATTTTTAAGATATTTATTTTTGAATTTTAAATTAAAAATCTATTTACAATCTTTATATATATACACACATAAACAAACACATCTCCAATTTGTTTTGAAAAAATTCAAATTAGTTCACAAATTAATTCTAAAAAGTATATTAATTACTAAATTAAATTTGGCTTAAAAGTGGAATCGTTACAAATTCCCCCCTTAAGAAAATTTTGTCCTCGAAATTTGATAGACAGGGAGAAAAACAAAGAACATATGAACACATAAAAAGATAGAGAAATGGTTTACCAGATCAAACCGAAATATCTATTCTACATTTGGGACAGGACTTCTGCATGCTCTCCTCTGTTTCCCAAGTATAATCATTCGGATCTCCACTCCATTATACTTTCATTAATTTCACCACTTAATTCCTTAACCGCTTTTCATCTCGTCCAATAATCTTCAATGGTTCTCTTTTCACCACCAAGTTAGGCGTGATTTCCAAATCCTATTGAGCGGCCTCCTCAATGATATGATCTGGGTCATGCACATACATCCGAAGGCGTGAAACATGGAACACAATATGCACGCCAGCTAACCAATTAGGTAACTTCACTCGATAAGCCAAACGACCAATCCTCTTAAATATAGGAAATGACCTATATATCGTGGTGCCAGCTACCCGTCTTTCCAAATCTGAAAACTCCATGTATTAGAGAAACCTTTAAGAAAACTGAATCTCCAACCTGGAACTCTAAAGTTCTTCTCGTGTGGTCGGCATAACTTTTCTGTCAACTCTGGGTAGTTTTCAACTTCTTACGGATTAAATCAACCTTCTTAGAAGCTTTCCTTATCATGTTCGGACCAAGAACAAGCCTATCACCTGAGTCAAACCCACACGCAGGTGATCTACAAGGATGACCATACAATGCTTCGAAAAGAGCCATTCCTATACTGGCATGATAACTATTATTATACGAAAACTCAACCAAACGCAAAATGGTCCTCCCAAGAACCTCCAAAATCAATAATACAAGCACGCAAAAGATCTTCCAAGATTCGATTTATTCTCTTAGTTTGCAAATCAGACCGCGGGTGGTAAGCAGTACTGAAGTTCAACTTGGTTCCTAGTGCGGCTTGAAATGCCTCCTAAAATTTGCTAGTGAAGATCGGGTATCAATCACTCACTATATTACTTGGTATTTCATGGAGTCGTACAATCTCCTTCACATATAACTCTGCCAAACTCACTGCCGTTCGGGTGGATTTAACGGGGATAAAGTTGGCAGTTTTGGTCAGACGATCCACAATAACCCAAATCGCCTCATTACCCTTTCGAGTTTGTGGCAAACCATCTATGAAATCCGTAGACACTTGGTCCTTTTTCCATTTAGGCACTTCTAGTGGTTGGAGTAAACCTGCCATCGTCATTTGATCACTCTTTATTTGTTGGCAAGGTGTGCATCGACTAATATAAATGGATATATCCATCTTCATCGTTTCCCACCAGAAGGTCCTCTTAATATCTCGATACATTCTGTTAACCCGTGGATGGATACTAAACTTGGATTTGTGACATTCGCCCAATACTTCTCGTTTGAGATCTGGGATGTCTCAGACATAAACCCTCCCTTTCAACCTTATAGTTCCACTATTATAGATTTCAAAGATGGAATCTTCGTCTCGACGTATTCTCCCATAAATTTCTTGGAGAAACTTGTCTTCTTTTTGCATAGTAGCAATCTTCTCAAGAAGAGTGGGGGTGACAACGAGATAAGCAAGAATAGCATGTCTTCTACTTAAAGCATCAGCTACCACGTTGGCTTTACCACGTGTATACTGAATATCCAGGTCGTATGACGCTAGGAATTCCAACCAACATTGCTGTCTTAGATTCAAATCCTTCTGGGTAAAGAGTTATTTCAAAGATTTATGGTCGATGAACAATTAAAATTTTTCATGCAGAAGATAATTGATGTAGACCATTTCGATGAAGACTTAGGTCGCGAGCGACCTAACGAACTAAAAGGTCACGTGCGACCTAACGGGTGAAGAGTAACGAGCTAATGGTTCAAGAAAGCAAGGTTATCGAGCTAAACCACCTTAGGTCGTTCACCAGTGGGTTGCTACCTAACGAGAGACGGAATAATGTAACAAGCAATGAGCTCCGACCTAAAGGACTACGACCTAGTGAATTATTCCAGAAACCTAGGTCGTAGGAAACATTAAGTCGCTCGTATTCCTTAGGTCGCTAACGACCAAACCAGAAGCCGCCTTTTCCTTAGGTCGTTATTGATATGTTGCTACAGATCATAAGTCGCTTCGATGTAGGTCGCGTGAAGGGTTCCTGTTGCTGTAAAGAGATAGGTCGCTTGTCACTTAGTTCGTAACTCGTGAGGGTTGTACTTCTGTTGGTTCGTTTGATTGTAAGGTCGTTGATGTTGTATTGACCAGTTAGGTCGTAGGTCGTTAACGACCTATACTTGGTCGTAGGTCGTGAGTTGTCAGCAGTATTTGTTGTGTTTTGTTAGCTCGTGTAGTGTTGAATTGCTAGGTCGTTTTCGACCTATGTTAGGTCGTTGGTCGCAGCATATGTGTTGGGGCTGTTTGTGTTGAGTTGTAACGCCTATAAATAGGCAAGGTGAGTCATTTGTAATTGATCGTTGATTTTGAATGAAACTTTGTTTGAGTGCTTTGTGCCTCTTTTGAAATTGGTAGTTGAGTGTGATCTCCTATCTCTACTTTCGGTATTCAAGTGCGCTCTAATCAACGATTGTTGAAGCCAATTCATGGTATCAAGTGCGCCTGATCAACGTTCGAAGAATTGTAAATCTTCTTTCACGGTATCATGCGCGATCAACGTGTTGAAGATAGCTAGAATTCGGCATCTTTCGAGATCAACGAATTTGGGCATTTTGGTATTTTCATTCCATCGATTGCCACTATCATCGTTGTTTCCATTTTCTGAATATCGTTGCGTCAGTTTTGGTATCAGAGCTAGACTTAGCCAATCATAGCTAAGCCGAGTCTTGGAGCCAAGGAGTTTGAAGTTTGGTGTTCATCGTGTTCATTGTGAAGTTGCAACAAGTTGGGAGTTTTTGATCCATTTCATTTTGGATCAGAGTTCGGAAAGTGTTTGAAGTTTGCTCGTGGGAAGTTTGCGTGCCAAAGTGAAGTTTGAAGTTAAGTCACGTCATTTTGGTCCGAGCTAGTTGAAGCCGAGGCGAGCTAAGGAAGTACGAGCGAGCTAAGCAAGTTAGGTCACGAGTAGTTGTTTCCGAGCTAGAGGAGCGTGTGAGCTTGAGTTAGGTCGTTCTAGGCCAAACCGAGCTAGAATTGAAGTCTTTTGAAGTCTGTGTTTGAATTTGTGAAGATTTGACAATGCTGCCAAGAAGAGCTAATCGTCATCAAAATGTTGAAGCGTTGTGTAGAAGAGAAGAAGCCGAGCAAATGGAACAATGAATCAATGAGAAATTTGATGAAGGCATTGGGAAGTTAGAGAAGCTGATGATTGATATGAATCAAAGTCAAAGGAGAAGGTCGCCAGTCTCGAACCATGGAGGAAACATAGTTTCGCCATCGGTTACGGAAGAGAGGAGGGTGTCACTACAATCTTTTAGAGAAAGAAGAGAAACATTAATTTCATCGAGGAGAGATCACCATGACTATAGACATGAAGAGAGAAGAACTCCACGTGAGTTTGAAGATGAGCCATATCGAGATGAAGAGAGACATAGTAGAAGGGACATGCATGAACGAAGGGATGTTGATGGTCGAGATCGATATAGACGTACATTTGACTTTGATGAAGAGGGTGATAGAGCTAGCATTCATTATCGAGATCGAAACCAAATTTGAAATTCATACCGGGATGTAGAGGATGATCGACGTTGGGAGTCGGGAATGAAGAAGACGGAAATTCCTAAATTCAAAGGTGGAATGGTAGTAGACGAGTTTCTGGATTGGTTGTCTAATGTTGAAGAGATTTTTGACTTTAAAGAAGTTCCCGAGCATCGAAGAGTGAAGTTAGTTGCTACAAGGTTAAGGGGGAGAGCTTTAGCATGGTGGCAGCAAACTAAACTTACAAGGGATAGAATGGGGAAGTCAAAGATTGAGTCTTGAGAGAAGATGAAGAAGTTGATGAGAGCTACGTTCTTGTCGTACAACTATCAATAACTCATGTATCAGAGGTTGCAGAATTTGAGGCAAGGAACGAAGACTGTTAATGATTATGCTGATGAATTCTATCAACTGATTGCTCGAAATGATATCATGGAGACAGAGGAATAGTTGACTGCTAGGTTTATTAGAGGGTTGAGGATGCAGATCCAGGACATGGTAAATATGTTTGACCCTAGATCTGTCGCTGAAGCGCACCAGAAAGCGTTGGCTTGGGAGAAGCAGGGAAAACGAGGAGGTGGTGTGTTTCCAAGTTCCAATGCTCAGAACAAGAGTGCTAGTGGGATTTCCAATGTTTCTAAAGCTGTCAGTAAACCAGTTGTGAATGAGGTTGCAAAGGCAAAGGTCAACAACAGTTTCAAATGCTATAATTGCCACGAAGTGGGTCACAAGAGCAATGAATGTCCGAAGCCGAAGAAGCGAACAATGATTGCTGAAATGGAAGGTGAGGATGTTGGTGAAGGTAATTCTAGTCCAGTTGAAGAGGATGAACAAGATATATTGTCGGGAGATGAAGGATGTAATCTTATGATGAGGAGATCTTGTTTAACACCAAAACAAGAGGATGAGGCTAGTTGGTTGAGGAGTAACATCTTTCAGTCGACATGCACGATATTGGGGAAGGTTTGTAAATTTGTGATTGACGCGGGAAGTTGTGACAATATCATTTCTACTGAAGTTGAGAGAAAGTTAAAGTTGAAGACGGAGAAGCATCCAAATCCTTACAAGTTAGCATGGTTGAGAAAAGGAGGAGAGGTGAAGGTGGACAGGAGAGTTCATGTTCCATTTTCTATAGGGAAGAAGTATAAAGACGAGATCTGGTGTGATGTGGTGGAGATGGATGTTTGTCACTTGCTTTTGGGAAGACCATTGTAGTATGATCGAGCAGTGCAGCATGACGGTCGGACCAATAGCTACAGCTTTATGTTTGAAGGTGTTAAGATCATTTTGGTTCCAAAGAAGAGACAACAAGGAGAGAGCAAGTCAGAAGAGATTGAGGAGCTGAAGACTTTGTTGACTTTGAAAGAGTTTGTTGAAGAAGTAGAAGAGAGTCCAGAAGTATTTTTATTGATTGGACGTGAAGCTACCGAAACTGTTGAAATTCCTGAAGAAGTAAAACCAGTTCTGGACGAGTTTAAAGATGTGTTTCCTGAAGATTTGCCAACGGAGTTGCCACCGTTGAGGGATATTCAGCATCAGATAGATCTTGTGCCAGGAGCAGTATTACCACACAGACCACATTACAGGAAGAGTCCTAAGGAGCATGAGGAACTCAGAAGGCAGGTCGAGGAGTTGTTAGAACAGGGGCATGTTCAGGAGAGCTTGAGTCCATGTGCAGTGCCAGCCTTATTGGTACCAAATAAGGATGGGACTTGGCGCTTGTGTACGGACAGTCGGGCTCTAAAAAGATCACTATGAGATACAGGTTTCCTATGCCGAGGTTCGATGATTTGATTGATCAGTTGAGTGGGGCTGTTGTGTTCTCAAAGATTGACTTGAAGAGTGGATACCATCAAATTCGTATTAGACCGGGTGATGAGTGGAAGACTACTTTTAAAACTAGGGAAGGTTTATACGAATGGCGGGTTATGTCGATTGGCTTGTCAAATGCTCCTAGCACTTTTATGAGAGTGATGAACCAGATTTTCAGACCATTTATTGGGAAGTTCGTAGTAGTTTACTTTGACGATATCTTGATCTATAGTGGGAGTATGGAAGAGCATATCCAGCATTTGCGAGAAGTGCTGTTGATTCTACGATAGGAGCAATTCTATGCAGCAGCGAAGAAGTGCGTGTTCATGACGCACAGTGTTTTGTTTCTAGGGCATGTTCTGTCAAAGGAAGGTATTCAAGTGGATGAAAGAAAAGTGGAAGCTGTCAGGAGTTGGCCACAACCCAAGACAATTACCGAAGTGAGGAGCTTTCATGGGTTGGTATCTTTTTATCGAAGATTCATTCCATATTTTAGCAGTATAATGGCACCTGTAACCGATTGCGTGAAAGGAAAGAAGTTCGTGTGGACAGAGGAAGCAGAGTTAGCTTTTGAGAAGATCAAGACACTATTGACGTCAGCACCAATTCTAGTACTGCCAGATTTTCAGTTGTTGTTTGAATTACATACTGATGCTTCGAAGGTTGGGATTGGTGGAGTATTGAGTCAGAAAGGAAGACCAGTTGCTTATTTCAGTGAGAAGTTGTTTGGAGCCAAGTTGAGATATAGCACTTATGTTGTGGAATTTTACGCAATTGTTCAAGCCGTGAAGCACTGGAGACATTATCTGTTTCAGAAGGAGTTTGTTTTTTATACGGATCATGAAGATTTGAAGCATTTGCAAGGGCAGGACAAAATTTCAGCTAGGCACTCTTCATAGGTTGCGTATCTACAGCAATTTACTTTTGTTGTGAAACACAAATCAGGGGTGACGAATCGTGTAGCTGATGCCTTGAGCAGGAGGAATCATTTGTTGACAACAACAAAGGTTGAAGTGACAGGATTTGAACTATTGCTAGAATTTTTTGAAGAAGATCTTTACTTTGCAAAGTTTGTTGAGAAAGTCAAGGATGAGAGTACTGATGAGTTTGTGTTGGTAGACGGATTCTTATTCAAGGGGAATCGATTATGCATACCGGATTGCAGCTTGAGAATGAAAATTGTGAAAGAGTTGCATGAAGAAGGGCATGTGGGTAGAGATCGTACATTGCAGTCGATTTCTCCATCTTATTATTGGTCATCGATGAAGTGGGAAGTTGGAAGATTTGTGGAAAGATGTCATGTTTGTCAAATTTCGAAAGGGACAGCGACAAATGCGGGTTTCTATATGCCTTTACCTATTCCTACAAAACCGTGGGTAGATGTAAGCATGGATTTTGTGTTGGGCTTACCAAGGACACAATGGGGAAATGACTATATCTATGTTGTGGTAGACCGTTTCTCGAAGATGGTACATTTTGTTGCTTGTAAAAGGACGGCAGATGTAGTTCATGTGGCACAGTTGTTCTTTAAAGAGATCTATCGTTTACATGGTTTACTAGAATCTATAGTTTCAGACAGGGATACCAGATTTCTGAGTCATTTTTGGCTAAGTTTGTGGAAGATGGTGGGAACAAAGTTGAAATTTAGTAGCGCTTATCATCCGCAGACAGATGGACAAACGAAGGTTGTGAACAGATCGCTGGGAAATTTATTACGGTGTCTTGTGATGGACAATCTGAAGAGCTGGGATGTGAAGTTATGTCAAGCGGAGTTTGCTCATAATCATGCAGTGAGTCGTAGTACAGGATTCAGTCCATTTCAGATTGTATATTCAAGCTTACCAAAGGGACCGTTAGATTTGACGATAGTGTCACAACCGAAGGGAACAGTTAAGCGGGCTGCTGATTTCTTTGATGGGTTGACGGAATGCCATAGAATCGTTCAGGAACCATTGGAGAAGACGAATGACAAGTATAAACGAATTGCGGATCTAAAGCGAAGTAGTGTTGAATTTAATGAAGGAGAGTTAGTATATGTTGTACTAACGAAGGATCGTTTTCAAGTGGGAGCATACAATAAACTTAAAGCTTGAAAGATTGGTCCTGTAAAGATTGTGAAACGGATCAATGAAAATGCTTATAGGTTGAAGCTGCCGGAGGATGTGTACACTTTTGATGTGTTTAATGTTAAACATCTTATACCTTATTATGGAGATGAACAATCCAATGGGGAAGAAATTTTACATTCGAGGACGAATTTTTCCAAACTAGGGGAGGATGATGCAGGCCAGTTCGATGAAGACTTAGGTCGCGAGCGACCTAACGAACTAAAAGGTCGCGTGCGACCTAACGGGGTGAAGAGTAACGAGCTAATGGTTCAAGAAAGCAAGGTTATCGAGCTAAACCACCTTAGGTCGTTCACCAGTGGGTTGCTACCTAACGAGAGACAGAATAATGTAACAAGCAATGAGCTCCGACCTAAAGGACTACGACCTAGTAAATTATTCCAGAAACCTAGGTCGTAGGAAACATTAAGTCGTTCGTATTCCGGAGGTCGCCAATGACCTAACCAGAAGCCGCCTTTTCCTTAGGTCGTTATTGATATGTCGCTACAGAGCATAGGTCGCTTCAATGTAGGTCGCGTGAAGGGTTCCTGTTGCTGTAAAGAGATAGGTCGCTTGTCACTTAGTTTGTAACTCGTGAGGGTTGTACTTCTGTTGGGTCCTTTGATTGTAAGGTCGTTGATGTTGTATTGACCAGTTAGGTCATAGGTCGTTAACGACCTATACTTGGTCGTAGGTCGTGAGTCGTCAGTAGTATTTGTCGTGTGTTTGTTAGCTCGTGTAGTGTTGAATTGTTAGGTCATTTTCGACCTATGTTAGGTCATAGGTCGTAGCATATGTGTTGAGGCTGTTTGTGTTGAGTTGTAACGCCTATAAATAGGCAAGGTGAGTCATTTGTAATTGGTTGTTGATTTTGAATGAAACTTTGTTTGAGTGCTTTGTGCCTCTTTTGAAATTGGTAGTTGAGTGTGATCTCCTATCTCCACTTTCGGTATTCGAGTGCGCTCGAATCAATGATTGTTGAAGCCAATTCACGGTATCAAGTGCGCTTGATCAACGTTCGAAGAATTGTAGATCTTCTTTCACGGTATCGTGCGCGATCAACGTGTTGAAGATAGCTAGAATTCGGCATCTTTCGAGATCAACGAATTTGGGCCTTTCGGTATTTTCATTCCATCTATTGCTACATCATCGTTGTTTCCATTTTCTGAATGTCCGCTGCGTCAATAATGATGCCAGATTTTCAAAGCAAAGATAACTGCCAAAAGCTCATAATCATGGGTCAGGTAGTTCTTCTCATATGGTCGCAATTATCTACTTACGTAGGCAATCACTCTACCCTCTTACATTAGAACAACACTCACTCCTTCACCACATGCATCTGTGTAAATAGATAGACCTTTATTCTCGTTAATAATAGCAAGAACGGGAGCATTGGTCAACCTTTTCTTCAATTCTTGGAACGCTTCCTCTCACTTTGGTGTTGAAATAAATTTGGAATTCTTCATAGTCAGCTTAGTTAATGGACTGGCTAACTTAGAGAAACCCTGGGCAAACTTTCGGTAATATCCAGCTAATCCTGGAAAATTTCTGACTTCCTTTTCGGTTGTGGGTTGCTTCCAATCTAGGATAGCGGAAACCTTACCAGGGTTTACAGAAATTCCTTTTTCTATTACAAAATGTCCTAGAAATCTAACTTCTTTTACCCTAAAATGACATTTAGAAAACTTGGCAAAAAGAATATTCCTCCTCAATATTTCCAAAACTATTTTTAAGCCTACGGCATGCTCTTCTTCAGTTTTGGAATAAATCATAATATCGTCGATAAGTACGACAACGAACTTACTCAACACTTCGCGAAATACTCGGGTCATCAGGTCTACGAAATATGCACGGACAATGGTTAGTCCGAAGGGCATAACTAAGCATTTGTAGAATGTATCGGGACCCCTAAAAGTAGTCAAATGGATACAATCTTTCGCAATTCTCAGCTAAAGGAATCCTTGGGCTAAGTCCACCTTGAAAAAGAATCGAGCACCATGCAATTGATCGAACATGTCATCGATTCAGGGCAAAGGAAATTTATTCTTAAGGGTTAACTTATTAAGATCTAGATAATCTACGCACAATCTCAAAGATCCATCGGACTTGGCTATAAATACTACAGCCGAACCCCAATTGGAACGACTAGGTCGTATAAATCCTTTCCCCAATAAATCTTGGGTTTGCTTAACTAGCTCTACACTTGTAACGACCCGCAAATTTTCGATAATTAAAATAGCTAATTTGATAAGATTTCGTGATTTAAGGTTAGAAAAAAATTGTAAGTCGTTTGGAATAATAATAAATGTTGAATCCATTGGGTATAATAGAGTAATTGATTGATAAGTAAAATCTATTTAAATCAAATATTGAATATTGAACAGGTAAATTGTTTAAATTAAATATTTAAAACTTATTGAATAACTGAATAACTGTAAAATGAAAATAGTGTTCTAAATTGTGAATTGATTTTAAAAGTTGAATCTTATAAGTTCAATTTCAATATTTCAAAAGATAATGAATTATTGGATAAGCGAAATTGTTTAAATTTAATATTTGGAATTTATTGAATAATTTAATAATTGGAATTGAATAACCGTATAATGGAAATGGTTGTTCCATAATTTTAATTCGTTTCAAAAGTTAAATTTTTAAGTTCGTTTTGAATATCTCAAAAGATAGTGATTTAAGAATAATCAAATTGTTTAAAATTTAATATTACAAATGTTGGAATAATTAAATTCCGAATTTGATATGATCAATTTGATATTGAAATATAATATATGAATATAGAGTGAATAATTGAAATTTGATTTAATATGATTCAGATTGGTTTCCAAAGTGAATATAAGTTATATTGGGATTATAATAGAGTTAATAAGATTTAAAAATTGGAAATTATTGGATAATTGAATAACGGGTTTAATATGATTAAAAATGATTTGTAAAATTTATTTTATCATATTAAAGTAAGAATGATGTTGTAGAACTTTTAAAATTGAATTAAAAGTAAATTTGTGAAAATTGAATATTTTAATGTTTAATTATCGACTGAAAAATAGCCAATTTTCGAACAGTCTCAGAATTGGACGAAACTAGTTCCATTGGATCCGTAATAGTTTGTTATTATCGGATTTCAATTTTCGTAGCAATCGGAGTTTTCGTTTGACCGTGGCAGCTCGAAACGCATCGAAATTGTTTTAATATTAGTTTGACGAGTTAAAATAGTCATTTTTCAAACAGTCTCGGATTTCGACGAAACTAGTTTCATCGGATCCGTAATGTGATATTATTGTAAGATTTCAAATTTCAAGTCAATCGGATTTATCGTTTGTCCGGGACAAGCCAAAACGTCTAGAAATTTAGTTAATCGGTTTAATTTAAATTTGATCGTTTATTGCCGTAGCTCGCACAGATGATCGAATTAGCCTCCAAAACCTGTTCCATTGTGTCCGGAACGCGGGATAAACCCTGGGAACGCAGGTCACCGTGCGTAAATCGGAGTTCGAAAAATTGGAAGTGAATAGTGTTCGTTGAAACTTCTATAAAGGACCCCTTCTCTTCACAATTGCAAAAACCCTAGCCCTCTGTCTGTAGCCGCCACCCTCTAGATTAATGGACAAAATTTAATCTCTTTCTTCCTCAAATTTCTTTCAATTCATCAGTTATTAGCCAAAGTTTTCAACTAGCAAAACGTAGGGGACATCGTGATTGACAAATCCAACGGTGGAGATTCGAATTGGTGTTGTGTGGAGGCCAAAATTGGCTCGCGTTCGGCCGAAGTACGCACGCTTTTCGAGAGAGAGGGGGGCCGAGCTCCACCCCATGGCAGCCAAGTATAGTGCTCGTGACGAGCTTTGCAATGGTGGTTCCTGATCGGCCTCTCGTCGAGAGATGGCGGAGAATAATTCAACCCTAGGCGATGGATCATGGGTTACTTCGTGCGTGAGCTTCCTGGAGCGAACGAATGCGTATGGAAGAAAGAAGCATGCGGCCCTGATCTGCAAATTCAAATCGTGCGGCCCAAAATGGATGAAGTTTTAAACTAAAAGAAATTATAGTTTATTATATTTATAATTCGTTCAAATGTTTAAAAATGCATATCTCTTTCATACGAGGTCGGAATTCGACGAAATCAATTGCGTTGGGTTCGTATGGACGAGCACTACGCTATGGAATTGGATTGGAATCGTTTGGAGCTAGTAAAAATTTTGGGTAAAATTAAACGCTCGTTTAATTTTATTCGAAATAAAACGCTGGAACTACATTGAAATCAAGGTGAGTGTTTTATAACGCTCACAACGTACTGAATATCTTTATGCTAGTTAAATTAGACATTATGAAGTGTTATGAATTTTATTTGTCGTTGTTTGATAAAATTTAGTTATCATATAGATTGTCATTTGAATTAACAGTTGAAAATTAAATTGATAGTTAAATTGAAATTGAAATTGAATTGCGATTAAATTACCTGACATTGATAACTATGAAACTGCCATGAATTGTATTGTCTATTGGATGATGTATTTTGATGGATGTTATTGATTGATATTTAAATGTTCAGATGTTTATTTGCTTATATATACTTTATGCATACATATGACACTATGATTTGATTTAAGTAATATATATTCATCCCTGACATTTAATTGAGATAAATAATTATTTGGCTATAGGATAGAAAATTATATATGGACACCGAATTGGCTAAATTAATAATTTTAAAAATCGTCGATTTGAAATTTATTTAAATGTTTTGATTTAAAAGTTATAAATAGAAATCAATTTATAGAAATCGAATTTATCGAAAAAAATTGAGTTTGGAATGTTGAAATAAATTTTGGTTAAAAGAAATTGTTAAATGATTTAAGTTGAGACTTTGAAATTTAAAATTGGGTTATGATTGAATTTCGAAAATTTATTCGTTTTAAAAGATTGAACCTTAATTCGAGCTTTGAATATTACTAAGTAGAAGTGATATAATAATGATATTTTGAAATCGAGCTTGGAATTGAATCATATTTGAAATTTGGATTTAAATTTGAATATTGAAGGATAATTTTGTTAAGTATTATAAATTGATATTTTGAAAAATCAAGCTAAAAATCGATATAAATTGAAATTGAATAAATTGATGGTGAATGTAAAATTGAATAAATTTGAAGTCAAAGTTGACATTGATTTGAATTGAAATCGAAATTGAATCGGTAAAATGGAAATTGAAATTTGTTTTGAATTGTGAAGTTATAATTGAAATGGATTGGTTTTGAAGCTGTTCTATTTTGTTTTCCAAATTACTCTGTTATATAAACCATTTTGAATAATTAAACTATTTTAATCTACTTAACCCAATTTAAATTATTTTAAACTAATTTATCTATTTTAAATCCATTTTAAAGATTTTAAGTATTTTTAAGTATTTTAATTATTTAAACTATTTTTAAACTACTTAAAACTATTTTCTAAAATTTCAAATAGGTCAATAAGGTGAAATGTTTATGTTTAAATCTTAAATGTAAATACGAATTGGTTTAAATGAAGTTGCAACTTAAATTGAAATTCGAAAGGATTTTGAAATCGAAATGAGATATTGAGGCGAAAAATGATTTTGAAACGGAATCTTACAATTTGAACGGATACGATGATATTTGAAATGGATTTGATTTTTGAAGCGAATATGATATTTTGATATCAATTATGAATCGGTTTGAAATGTAAAAGAGCCAATGGTGTAATAATACGTAGTTATTAAAGAGACCGGGATCGGATATGGACATACTCTCTGTCGATACCGAAAACCACTTTAATAACTATTATACGCGGAGTGTTGATCCAGAATGAAGTGGATGGTTTGGTGAACGCGTTGACTGAAGAAAGAGAACAATATTGGATGACCCCTGACATGACTAAAACAGGAGCCGCGCCGGGCCATTGAGGTTCGCCACCTCTAGCGGACACACTTCTTCGATACCATACCTATTACATTTGTGATGCGATTTGGGTGCACCCCTTGATTTGGGAGTGTTGCTTCGCGGTGTTGGGGTAGCTGCTGGCTATGCTCAAAATCAGTCCGGATCACGCAACTACTAGTATCCTAGTTGGTATCGCCTCATGTACCTTGTTATACTGATTATCCTATTCGCGACCACTACGTTTGGTTTTGTGTTATACCTATGGGGTACCCTCTGATAACCACCAGTTTACGGTGGGGCTTACGGTGCTGTATAGACTATGGCATTATAAAAATGTGTTAAGGGGGATTATGGTAACGCCTTAACGCTATTTTGATACTTTATATTACTGATAGGCATTATCTACTTAGCGTATTGTACTACATAGTAGATTGTTTAACGGATCCTTGAGAGATGGAAAATCCCGTAACATCTCTTAAGTTATTGCACGCACATTGATACTAGATAGGAGATGTCAAACCCCGTAAACATCTCTGACGCCGTTACACTCATATTTATTTACGATTGATTTAACTTTCATAAGGATATTGTAGTCTTGACTCGAGTGTTTTGTCTTTTCATTACGCTCGGGTCAATCCTGAGTTTTCAGATTTTTGAAGATCTATTCTGGAGGACGAAGACGAAGATTTGGTACACTATTACTATTATTATTTGTGCATCGTGCTATCTGCTGCATTATTTTATTTGTTCTGTTGTATATGTATAACTCTGATAAATGTTGTATAAATAATTGTCAAAGTATAGTAAACAGCTTCATGAACTGTTTATTTGACTATTATATTTTATCGTTCCGCTGCGAGATTCTGTGTTGTTTTATTTCCTTTTGTTTCTCTTTCTTTTCTTATTTACCCCAATAACCATCTGCCCTTTTGAATGGTTTGGAATCGGCATGTGTATTTGATCGTCGGTTTAACTGTCCAAAAAGGCGGGTCGTTACAGTTGGTATCAGAGCTTTGGTTTAGCGATAACCTTATCTTTGTGGGTCTGACTCTTTATAAATAGGGTAGTTATACCCTATGATGAGTCGCTGAGTGTATATATATGAGAGAGCGTATTTGTTAGTGATATAAAATATTTTATATTGTGTCGGTTGATTTGTTGAGTGGCTATGGATTCTGGTCAATACGAGTAATTAACGTCATTGATAGGGATCTCTAAACACTTAAACAGAACAATTCGACATAGTATTGTTTTGAAATTGGGTAAATGAAATAATTTTGCCCTAATTATATTTTGTATATAAAGAATTTATTTTCAAAATTTATTGTGACTTATCTAGCTTACCTGGTTGTTAGGAATGATAATATTAGTCATTATCATTAATTGGATATTGTAATTTAATAAATAAGATGAATTACAAAATGAACAATGATAAAACACTTGTGGAATGTTTTAAGAAAGAAAATCCTATAAGAATGTTTTATAAAGGTGACTTATAAATTAAAATAGATTTAAATTGGAAAAATATTGAATTTAAGACACGGGGACTTTTAAAATGGTTTTCAAAGCTTTGAAGAAAATATGTTATGATATTAGTTGGAAAATATTTATGAGAAATATTTTGAAAGGATTTTTAAGAAGGAATGAATTCAGTACTCCTCTCTTATGTCGCTGGAAAATAATTTCGGTGATGACTGCGCAGCATCATCGACGTTCATTTTCGAGTCTCAAAGTGAGGGAGACTTCTAAGAAGCTTTGCTTTTTCTTCAGAATTATTTTGGGTAAATGGGTTTTGGTTTAAATTCCAAAGGTATGATTTGATATATAAAGATATAAGTGTATGTGTTTATTTCAAATGATTTGAAAAGAACCGGGCATTTAAATTTCTAAGTTCTGTTAATTAATAATTTTCAAATTATTTGAATGAAATGTGAATAACCAGAATTTATAAAATAAGAGGATAAAGATATCTAAGCTATTGTTTGGGAAAAACTTTAAAGTTGAAAGGTAAAGAGGATTTAAACAAATTAAATTTATGAACATTCTAATTAAGAAAAATGAAATTCAATAAATTTGTATAATACCAAAATTGCATTCTGATAACATATAACAAGACTTAACTAATTGTAAAAAGTTAAAATAATGTTTTGGATATGTAATGAGATATTGTATAGATAAACAAAACCTGAAAATAATTGAAATATACAAGTAAGGAAAACTCAAAAGGAATTAAAATGTATATAAATGAAATTTTTGTTGTGAAAAAAATTTATATATACTTAAGTATAGCATGAAATGATGAATGGATAAATGAAACAAGTAAGTGAACTTAAGAAAGGAGACAAATGAATTGTATAATATCTTTCGTAAATTGGTTATAGAAAATAAATATAAATTGCATAGAAAAAAAAGATTTTGAATTTGTAACCTTTAAGGTAAATGTAAACTAAGAAAAGTCATTTATGAGAGGTTAGACTTTTATAGGATGATTAATAAACTAAAGTGCTGGTTAATAAAATGTTCCATAAATGAATTTGTTATTAACTAAAATTATGAAATTGAAGTAAATGTAAACAAAAGAATTTGGTATAGCTAAGAATCAATTGGAAATGAAATTGAGTTTAATTAAATTGTATAGAATGTTTAAAATGAACTTGAGTAAGCAAATTCTTTGATATGATGTTTGAGAAAAGATAATGATAAAGAACATGCTATGTAAAGAAATGAATATACTAACTGAATAATAGATTGTGAATAATTAATTGGAAAAAAAAAGAAGTCAATAAAATAATTTAGTATAGATAAATTGGATAGAAATCCATTGGAAGGTAATACGTGAGATTGTACGTATATTATTTTATTTGCATAACGATTTGATCCAAATTCGAGCACAAAAATTTCGAGATGATTTATATCGATCCAAGTTGGGATTTTTCACTCGATTTTCGGCGGCGAATCCTAGATATGGATTTTTTTTAATTTGATTCTGGAATTCTCTATCATAGTATATAGCTATCCAAGGAGAGTAACAGTTTCCAATCTAGGAACCAAATCTGAGTCCGCACTAGAGAGTCGGGTGAACGATACTAGTTGGAAGTGAAATTGTGTGATCGAATAAGCGATTAGATTGATATTGGCCACGGATGATATATGTACGGCTTACGGACTTAATTAAAGTTAATATTGGAAATTTATGATGCCAAATATAAAATGATTCTTTTAAAATTATATGATTTGGTCGTTATATGATTGTTAGTTGATTTTTTTTTGTTTTTTTTTGGCAAGGCCAGCCTGTTTTTATAGTGGACAGTCCACATTTATTAAATATTAAAGGAAAAGAGATACACAGCCATAAGAAGTAAGAACAAATAAAAGTACAAGGCAATTATGCAAACATAAGGAAAAATGACAGTCAGTAAACAATCATCTGATGATATTACTTAGCACGGCCGTGAGAGAAGAATACTTGTTGGCAAAGCGATGATTGTTTCTCTCATCCCAAATAGCAGCCACCGTAAGCTTAAGATGTTTGAGAAGGCAAATGGACGAACTCGATTTCCATCGCGTGGCTTTGAAGATACGTAACCATTCTAATTTATAGTCACAAACAGGAGAGTGTGCATTTATGTGTAAAAGAGTTCGTCTCCACAGATGAAAGGAAAAAAGACAATTGAAAAGAAGATGGCCAACATTCTCAGTTGCATGATTACAAAGGATGCATTTGGATTGATCGATGAAATTCCTCCTCATAAGATTGTCTTGCGTGTGTAGTGCATTGTTGAGGCATTTCCAGAGAAGTAAGTTATGCTTAGGTTTAGATCCAGTTTGCCAAATTCTAGAGTACCAGGCAAAATTAGTGGTGGAAGTGCTGCATATGATAGAGTTGTAAACATTAGAAATGCTGTGAGATTTAGCACACCAAGCAAGACCATCTATATTCTGATTAGTGTATTTATCACTGATATGGCTCCAAACAGAAGACAGAGTTGTCGATGAAACATGGGGCAATTGTAAGCCATCATCAGTGATAAAATCTTTGGCAGTAGCATGCATTGGGATACCAGAGTTAGAGATAAGATTGTAGTCAACAAGATTTGAAAGAATCATACCAGGAGAGCACCAAGGAGAGAACCAGAAGGCATTGTTTTTGTCACATTGAACCCAAGGTAAAAATAGCTGCCTATGCTTTAATATTTTTTTCCAGAGGTAACTAGCATTGTTTTCGGGTATCATAGTCCAGAAGTTATTATTTTTAAGATTATAGTGCCTATTCCAGGTAGCCCAAAGACCAGTCTTATCAGTTAATAATTTATTGACATAATTTGAGTTAGCAGCTATATTCCAAGTTTTGAGATTGATTATGCCTAATCCCCCCATTTTGAAAGGTGTGATTATCTTTTTATAAGCAATAGGTATGAGTTTGTTAGAGTAAATATTCCCATGCCAAATAAAATGGTTAAAAGCACAATTAAGCATGTTAATAAGTTTAGCATGTATGATAAATAAACGAAAATAATAAGTGCACATGGCAGTAGCAATACTTTTGATTATCACAAGCCTACCAGCTTGAGATATATTAGCAGTATTCATAGTATTCAGATTTTGGGTTATTTTTTCAAACATTGGGAGGCATTGAGTAGTATTAATTCTAGATTTACATAAAGGAGCACCTAGGTAAGTTGCATTGTTATCCATATTTTGAAGACCAGAGAGTTGCAGAATGTTTGAGAACATAGTTTCAGACACACCAGCAATACTGATATGAGATTTGCACTTGTTAATTTGCAATCCAGTCATATTTTTGAATGTATCTAATGTAGCAAAAGTATTAGTAATAGATTTGATATTTGGTTTAGTGAAGAGAAGAAGATCATCAGCAAACATTAAAGTGGTAATTTTATGTACTTTGCATTTAAGGTGATAATCAATTAGTTTGTTATTATTATCTCTGCATAAAAGTTGAGTTAAAACTTCCATAACAATGACAAAAATAGAGGAGGATATAGGATCCCCCTGCCTTATACCTTTCCCAGTTTTAAAATATCCAAAACTTTCACCATTTATAGCTAAAGTTATCTTAACAGTGGAAATGCAAGAGTGAATCCAAGCTAGAAAGGGAAGGGGGAAGTTCAATCTGGACATAATAGATATTATAGCTTCCCATTTAATTGTGTCAAAAGCTTTTTGAATATCAAGTTTAAGGAAACATCTAGGAGAAATATTTTTCCTATTATATCCCCTAATTAATTCTTGGGCTAGCAATATATTGTCAGTAATTGTTCGACCAAGAATAAATCCATTTTGATTAGAAGAAATTAAATCTTTCAAGCAATTTTTCATACGTTTGGATATGACTTTTGCAATGCATTTATAAATTACATTGCAACAAGCAATAGGCCTAAACTCAGTGACACTTTGTGGTAGGTTAGTTTTGGGGATTAAAGCAAGTTTAGTATGATTAATGCCATTAAGAAGAATATTAGTCTTAAAAAAGTGGAGTATGGCATTACAGAAATCAGAGTTTATTATACTCCAACATTTTTGAAAGAAATGAGCACTGAAGCCATCAGGACCAGGGGAGCTATCTTTCTTCATTTTAAATATAGCATCAGTTATTTCCTCTTTAGTAATCTGTTTTATAAGATTATTGGATTGTTCATCATTTATTATTTTAAAGTTTAAGTCAGTAAGTATATGAAGATCAGGATTATTTTCATTGTTAGAGAAGAGATCTTTGTAATAAGAGAGAAAAGCATTTTTGATACCAATCTGGGAGGTAGCTTCATGACCATTTTTGTCTTTTATCCTATGAATGATGCTAGCAGCTTTTTTTTATCTTCAAAGAATTGTGAAAGATTTTAGAATTTTTGTCACCTCCAATATCCCAGTTCTTCCTGTTTTTAGCTTTCAGCATATTAACTTCTGTGACAATTGCTTCTTTTAATTGGGTAGATAAGTGATGCTCCTTGTTAGATAAATCAGTATCATTGGGATTAGCCTGCATCATAATATGAATATTGTTTAGTTCATTTCTTATTTTGGTTGATAAATTATTACCTGAACCAAATTTTTCTGAAGCCCAAGATTTGATATTGATTTTGCAGTCTTTTAGTTTGGCATGAAGTATGTACATGGGGTTGCCATACTTATTAACACACCATGTATGCTGGATTAAACTCATGAAATCACTTTCTTTAGTCCAACTGTTGAAGAAGTTGAAGGAAGAGGGACCTTTTATATAAGCATTTCCCCAATCTAGGATGATAGGACTGTGATCAGATAAGGATGGTGGAAGAAAATGAGCTAATAGGGAAGGCCAGATAGTATAAGCATCATTGTTTAAGTATGATCTATCCAGCCTGCAGAAAGTACGAGAACCCGTCCTACTGCAATTATTCCAAGTATAGAAAACACCAGTCTTAGGCATCTGATGGAGCTGGGCAGTATGAATGGAGTTATTAAGAGGGGAAACATCATTGAGACTGAGAGGAAGCCCTCCTGATTTGTCATCAGAGAATTGCATGCAATTGAAATCCCCCAAGCATATCCATGTCATAGCATTTGGGTGAAGAGAAGGAGGCAAGTCAACCAGGTATTGCCTTTTATGTTTAGTATTTTCCGCATATATAAAAGTAGTAAAAAAAGAAGTATTAGTGGGCAAGTGAAGAATACTACAGTGTATAAATTGTCTATGTGTAGCCAAAATATTGACAGTATAAATATGGGGGTTCCAGATTATCATGATGCGACCATAAGGAGCATTATTGTGATTGTGTATCATAGACCAAGAAGGAGCAATAAATTTTGCTACTTCACTAGTAACCAGTTCAGTATATTTTGTCTCAGCTAGGCAAAGAAGTTGTAGTTTGTTGCCCTTTATAAGTTGTTTGATTTCGAACTTTTTTGCTTTGTCATGACCACCTCTGATATTCCAGTATCCCATACTATCCATCATATTTTCTTTTTATTTGCTTTGGCAAATTGCCTGGTGAATCTTTTCTTCTTCCCTGATGTGCTTTTGTTGCTCATTTTAACAAGTATTTGTTTAGATGAGTAATCCATGTTATCATTTAGATCATCCAATGACTCACTGGAGCATTCTTCATCAGTCTCAATATTGTTGTCAGTAGCATTATGCCTTGAACTAGGAGTATCAGGTAGATATAAAGTAATGTCAGCTGGAGGCTTTAGCTTCAAATAAGGACTTTTAACTTGCTTTTTCGATGTAGTAGAGTTTTTTCTACTGCTAGCTATTTGTAAATTATTTGGTGTATTATTGGGAACTTGAATATTTGTAGCATCAATGTCTGTATTGTGGATGGGAGTGGTTGTCATTTGTAATGACTTATTTGTCACAATATTATTTCTGTTTTTTGGGGAGATAGCTTGTGTAATACCTGAATCTAGTTCACATGTTGCTTCACTGTTGCTGATTTGTTTTCCAATATCAAGGTGTTTGTCCATAGTTTTATTGCTATTGTTCTCTGTAGACATTTCTGTATTTGTTTGAGCTTCATCAGGAATCTCAATTATTTCACCTTCCTCCATATCAGCAAGCAAAGAAAAGGAGTTATTGGTCTCTATATTACCATCTTTATCTTTTTCATTATTTTTCTGCATTTTATCATATCCAGTAGAATCTTTTATCTTATTATTTTCTTTGGAGTTCTGTGTCTCTGCTGGAATATCATTGGTTTGTTTTATTTTCTTTTGCCAGTGCTGCTGCTTAACTCTGTTCATATCAACTCCATCTTTTTTGCTATTTTCTTGAACAGTTTTATTTTGGGATTGTTTTGCATTGTCTGTCATTTGTTTTGCTTTTTCCTTGTTGACATGCTTATCACCAGTTTTAGCATTAATATCTTCTTTGCTACCATGTAAGTCACAAGATAAGGTGGAGTGGCCAAAAACTTTGCACTCGGTACATATAAGAGGTTTCCATGTGTATTCAACATACACTTTTTGTATTGTATCTTGTTTGTCTCCAATAAGAATATAATCAGGTAACTCTTTATCCGGCGTTATTTCTACCAAACACTTAGCATATTCCATACGTTCTTGCTTCTCTGTAGCTTCATTGAAGCATATTAACTTACCCAAATGACAGGCAATCCAATTAATACCTAGTAAAGTCCAAGCTATATGTGGTATATTATATAAATGTATCCAAATTGGCACATTTTTAACTTGAGACTGCACTGTGCCAAAGGATGGTTTCCAGCTTGTTATAATAAACATTTGACCACGTATGAATGTGGGATCTGCTTTCAGAATTTTTATTTTATCCTCTTGACAATTAAATTTGAAAAAGAAATTTGTACCATTCGACTTTATATCATAAGAACCCTTGAGCTTCCAGAATTTCTTGACGTGTGAGAAGACAGCCATGTAATTTACTGAAACACAAAGAAAAAATCGAACTAAATAATCATCCCAATAGTTTTTGCCTTCAGTATACAATTCTTCTAGGGGCATAAGAGGTTCGCCAAGATAGTTGAGTTTGTAGTCCAAAGGAGTAAAAACACCAGCATTACGAGGTTTGGTAGAAAAAAGAGATGACCATGAACGTGTAGAGGAAGGAAACAAGACTGGAGAAGGAACAGGAACAGAGGAAGAGGAAATTAGCGGGGCAGAAATGGTGGACGGGCCTAGAGGCGGCAAAGGCGGCGGAGGTGGAGGAGGAGGAGGGACCGAGGGGATTGCAACAGCCTGCTGGGGAAGAGAAGGTAAGATAGGGTGAGAAGGAGGCGAAGAGGAAGACGGAGAGGGAGCAGATAATATAGCCGTTGCTGCCATTAGTTGATTTTATATAATTCATTAAGTGTTAATGAAATTGAAAGCTATAAATCATTGAAATCAAATTGGAAGTTAAATTAATTTAAATAGAATTTAAATTTGCTTCAAATTGGAAGTGAACTAATGTAAATATAAATTAGTGAATGTTAACTAATAGAATTGAGAATGAATGTTAGTAAAATCCAACGTTAATGAATCAACTGTGATTAAAATTGAAAATCAAGTCAATAAATATTAATGAGAAGTGAATTCATATTGATTGGTTATGGATTTGTTGGATGATAGTTGGATGATAATTGATTTGGTGGATGCATTTGTTGTTTTATTGCATTTGCTATGTTGGCACATGTAGTTGTTATGTTGCTATATTGTGTATATTGATATTATTTTCATATATGCATGTTTCTCATGGTTTGTTGAGTGTTTAGCAGGTGCGGATTGCGCTTGCTTCGCATTTGGAGCTCGCTTTCGCGCTATATTAGCCGTATATGCTCGCTAATAATATATAAGGTACTTATCTCGGATTACATACCGTACTTTTACACTTTTTTCCCTGCGGGATGCCTCATCACTTGATGAGATGTATATTTGTGATATATATACTGTCATTTTTTTTTCGATCGAGCCACGCAAAGGAGACTCTATCGAAATTTTCCGTAAATCCGGGTGTTAGAAAATTTTTCAAGTTTTAAAATTTTTTATAACTTGTTATGATAACTAACTTTTAAAGTTAGAAAGCCGTTCGGAGTAACTTAGTGGAAGCGTAGTTATGACTTTATAAGTGGAATTTCATTGTTTTATAAGTTGGTAACTTTGAATAAAATATATCTAATGTTGAATTCTATACTTAGTTCCTTTTCCCTTCTTTTTCCTTTTCGGGGACGAAAAGTTTTGAGTGGGGGAGAGTGTAACGACCCGTAAATTTTCGATAATTAAAATAGCTAATTTGATAAGATTTCGTGATTTAATGTTAGAAAAAAATTGTAAGTCGTTTGGAATAATAATAAATGTTGAATCCATTGGGTATAATAGAGTAATTAATTGATAATAAAATCTATTTAAATCAAATATTGAATATTGAACAGGTAAATTGTTTAAATTAAATATTTAAAACTTATTGAATAATTGAATAACTGTAAAATGAAAATAGTGTTCTAAATTGTGAATTGGTTTTAAAAGTTGAATCTTATAAGTTCAATTTCAATATTTCAAAAGATAATGAATTATTGGATAAGCGAAATTGTTTAAATTTAATATTTGGAATTTATTGAATAATTTAATAATGGGAATTGAATAACCGTATAATGAAAATGGTTGTTCTATAATTTTAATTCGTTTCAAAAGTTAAATTTTTAAGTTCGTTTTGAATATCTCAAAAGATAGTGATTTAAGAATAATCAAATTGTTTAAAATTTAATATTACAAATGTTGGTATAATTAAATTCCGAATTTGATATGATCAATTTGATATTGAAATTTAATATATGAAAATAGAGTGAATAATTGAAATTTGTTTTAATATGATTCAGATTGGTTTCCAAAGTGAATATAAGTTATATTGGGATTATAATAGAGTTAATAAGATTTTGAAATTGGAAATTATTGGATAATTGAATAACGGTTTTAATATGATTAAAAATAATATGTAAAATTTTATTTTATCATATTAAAGTAAGAATGATGTTGTAGAACTTTTAAAATTGAATTAAAAGTAAATTTGTGAAAATTGAATATTTTAATATTTAATTATCGATTGAAAAATAGCCAATTTTCGAACAGTCTCAGAATTGGACGAAACTAGTTCCATTGGATCCGTAATAGTTTGTTATTATCGGATTTCAATTTTCATAGCAATCGGAGTTTTCGTTTGACCGTGGCAGCTCGAAACGCATCGAAATTGTTTTAATATTAATTTGACGAGTTAAAATAGTCATTTTTCAAATAGTCTCGGATTTCGACGAAACTTGTTTCATCGGATCCGTAATGTGATACTATTGTAAGATTTCAAATTTCAAGTCAATTGGATTTAACGTTTGTCCGGGACAAGCCAAAACGCCTAGAAATTTAGTTAATCGGTTTAATTTAAATTTGATCGTTTATTGCTGTAGCTCGCACAAATGATCGAATTAGCCTCCGAAACCTGTTCCATTGTGTCCGGAACACAGGATAAACCTAAGGAACGCCGGTTACCGTGCGTAAATCGGAGTTCGAAAAATTGGAAGTGAATAGTGTTCGTTGAAACTTCTAATAAAGGACCCCTTCTCTTCACAATTGCAAAAACCCTAGCCCTCTATCTGCAGCCACCACCCTCTAGATTAATGGCCGAAATTTAATCTCTTTCTTCCTCAAATTTCTTTCAATCCGTCAGTTGTTAGCCAAAGTTTTCAACTAGCAAAACATAGAGGACATCGTGATTGACAAATCCAACGGTGGAGATTCGAATTGGTGTTGTGTGGAGGCCAAAAATGGCTCGCGTTCGGCCGAAGTACGCATGCTTTTCGAGAGAGAGGGGGACCGAGCTCCACCCCATGGCAGCCGAGTAAAGTGCTCGTGACGAGCTTTGCAATGGTGGTTCCTGATCGGCCTCTCGTCGAGAGATGGCGGAGAATAATTCAACCCTAGGCGATGGATCATGGGTTACTTCGTGCGTGAGCTTCCTGGAGCGAACGAACGCATATGGAAGAAAGAAGAATGCGGCCCTGATCTGCATATTCAAATCATGCAGTCCAAAATGGATGAAGGTTTAAACTAAAAGAAATTATAGTTTATTATATTTATAATTCGTTCAAATGTTTAAAAATGCTTATCTCTTTCATACGAGGTCGGAATTCGAAGAAATCAATTGCGTTGGGTTCGTATGGATGAGCACAACGCTATGGAATTGGATTGGAATCGTTTGGAGCTAGTGAAAATTTCGGGTAAAATTAAACGCTCGTTTAATTTTATTCGAAATAAAACGCTGGAACTATATTGAAATCAAGGTGAGTGTTTTATAACGCTCACAACGTACTGAATATCTTTATGCTAGTTAAATTAGACATTACGAAGTGTTATGAATTTTATTTGTCGTTGTTTGATAAAATTTAGTTGTCGTATAGATTGTCATTTGAATTAACAGTTGAAAATTAAATTGACAGTTAAATTGAAATTGAAATGGAATTGCGATTAAATTACCTGACATTGATAACTATGAAACTGCCATGAATTGTATTGTCTATTGGATGATGTATTTTGATGGATGTTATTGGTTGATATTTAAATGTTTGGATGTTTATTTTCTTATATATACTGTTATGCATACATATGACACTATGATTTGATTTAAGTAATATATATTCATCCCTGACATTTAATTGAGATAAATAATTATTTGGCCATAGGATAGAAAATTATATACGGACACCGAATTGGCTAAATTAATAATTTTAAAAATCGTCGATTTGAAATTTATTTAAATGTTTTGATTTAAAAGTTATAAATAGAAATCAATTTATAGAAATCGAATTTGTCGAAAAAAATTGAGTTTGGAATGTTGAAATAAATTTTGGTTAAAAGAAATTGTTAAATGATTTAAGTTGAGACTTTGAAATTTAAAATTGGGTTATGATTGAATTTCGAAAATTTATTCGTTTTAAATGATTGAACCTTAATTCGAGCTTTGAATATTACTAAGTAGAATTGATATAAAAATGATATTTTGAAATTGATCTTGGAATTGAATCATATTTGAAATTTGGATTTAAATTTGAATATTGAAGGATAATTTTGTTAAGTATTATAAATTGATATTTTGAAAAATCAAGCTAAAAATCGATATAAATTGAAATTGAATAAATTGATGGTGAATGTAAAATTGAATAAATTTGAAGTCAAAGTTGACATTGATTTGAATTGAAATCGAAATTGAATCGGTAAAATGGAAATTGTAATTTGTTTTGAATTGGGAAGTTATAATTGAAATGGATTGGTTTTGAAGCTGTTTTATTTTGTTTTCCAAATTACTCTGATATATAAACCATTTTGAATACTTAAACTATTTTAATCTATTTTTAATCTACTTAACCCAATTTAAATTATTTTAAACTAATTTATCTATTTTAAATCCATTTTAAAGATTTTAAGTGTTTTTAAGTATTTTAATTATTTAAACTATTTTTAAACTACTTAAAACTATTTTCTAAAATTTCAAATAGGTCAATAAGGTGAAATGTTTATGTTTAAATCTTAAATGTAAATACGAATTGGTTTAAATGAAGTTGCAACTTAAATTGAAATTCGAAAGGATTTTGAAATCGAAATGAGATATTAAGGCGAAAAATGATTTTGAAACGGAATCTTACAATTTGAATGGATACGATGATATTTGAAATGGATTTGATTTTTGAAGCGAATATGATATTTTGATATCAATTATGAATCGATTTGAAATGTAAAAGAGAAAACGGTGTAATAATACGTAGTTATTAAAGAGACCGGGATTGGATATGGACATACTCTCTGTCGATACCGAAAACCACTTTAATAACTATTATACGCGGAGTGTTGATCCAGAATGAAGTGGATGGTTTGGTGAACGCATTGACTGAAGAAAGAGAACGATATTGGATGACCCCTGACATGACTAAAATAGGAGTCGCGCCGGGCCATTGAGGTTCGCCACCTCTAGCGGACACACTTCTTCGATACCATATCTATTACATTTGTGATGCGATTTGGGTGCAACCCTTGATTTGGGAGTGTTGTTTCGCGGTGTTGGGGTAGCTGCTGGCTATGCTCAACATCAGTCTGGATAACGCAACTACTAGTATCCTAGTTGGTATCGCCTCATGTACCTTGTCATACTGATTATCCTATTCACGACCACTACGTTTGGTTTTGTGTTATACCTATGGGATACCCTCTGATAACCACCAGTTTACGGTGGGGCTTACGGTGCTGTATATGGCATTATAAAAATGTGTTAAGGGGGATTATGGTAACGCCTTAACACTATTTTGATACTTTATATTACTGATAGGCATTATCTACTTAGCGTATTGTACTACATAGTAGATAGTTTAACGGATCCTTGAGAGATGGAAAATCCCGTAACATCTCTTAAGTTATTGCACGCACATTGACACTGGATAGGAGATGTCAAACCCCGTAAACATCTCTGACGCCGTTACACTCATATTTATTTACGATTGATTTAACTTTCATAAGGATATTATAGTCCTGACTCGAGTGTTTTGTCTTTTCATTACGCTCGGGTTAGTCCTGAGTTTTCAGATTTTTGAAGATCTATTCTGGAGGACGAAGACGAAGATTTGGTACACTATTACTATTATTATTTGTGCATCATGCTGTCTGCTGCATTATTTTATTTGTTATGTTGTATATGTATAACTCTGATAAATGTTGTATAAATAATTGTCAAAGTATAGTAAACAGCTTCACGAACTGTTTATTTGACTATTATATTTTATCGTTCCGCTGCGAGATTCTGTGTTATTTTATTTCCTTTATTTCTCTTTCTTTTCTTTTCTTATTTACTCCAATAACCATCTGCCCTTTTGAATGGTTTGGAATCGGCATGTGTATTTGATCGTCGGTTTAACTGTCCAAAAAGGCGGGTTGTTACAACACTTCCTTGGTGCCATCCTACGACTTGCATGCACAACTAGACGGGCATTAGGAACCAAGTCGATTTTAAATTCGATTTCGCTATGCGGAGTTAAATACTTAACTTCTTCAAATACGTCAAGAAATTCTCGTACATTAGGTATGGATTCCAAACTCGGGTCGGGATACCCTAAAGTATACATTAGCTTGTCCCTCTTCGTACTTGGATCCTCACAAGAAATCACAAAAAAATTCCCATGTTTGGTTTTGACCAAAATTGTTCTATTGATACAATCTAATGTAGCTTCATATTTTGTTAACCAATTCATTCCAAGTATAATCTCAAATTCATTAAAGTCAAGAATGAAAAGGTTGATAGGAAACCAATGAGAATACGAAATAGAAACCATTCTACAACGTAAACAAAGATTCATAATGCCTCCTACCGGGTTCCACACAAATAGGTTCGTCTACGAATTCGGGTTCAAAATTTAACTCTTCTACGGTTTGTTGGGAAATAAAACTATGAGTGGTTCTAATGTCGAATAGAACTCAAACAATTTTATCATAAATAAGAAGATTACCTTCCAAAACCCCTTTACCTTTATTAGCTCCTGAGGTTGAAAGTTCATCCTTGATGGAATATACCTTTGCTACTTGGGCCTGCCTTATTATTGGGCATTCTTTAACATGTGTCCTGGCTTATGGCAATAGTAGCATTCCCTGTCTTCTTGTCTTGACTTCTTAGGTTGATCCCTCTTCCCTTGCTTCTTGGGCTTCTTGCAACCATTTGAGTAATGACCTTTCTCCAAACAGTTGAAACGGGTAACATTTTTGCCTTGTTCTCCTGAGTATCCTTCTTTTCTTTACATTGCCAAGGCTTCTTTCCTCCAAACTTTCTCTTCTTCCAATTTGGATTACTTCCACTTCCTTTCTCGTCTGGAATCTCTTGTTTATCTAAGGTGGAAAATCTATGTCCCATGTCTACCAAATCAGCAAAAGACTCCTTCACATGGCCTGTCATCCTTTCATGAAACTTCTTGTTCATCCCTTTAATAAATCTCTCATTCTTCTTAGGAGGGGTATTCACCAATTCGGGTCCAAATCGGGATAACTCTTATTTAACTATTCTTCAAAAGATAGATTTCCTTGCTCCAAATCGGTAAACTCTTTATACATCCTGGAAATACCAAAGGAAGGCATATAACGCAGCTCAAATACTTGCTTGAATCTATCCTATGTAAACTCATCCTCCGATTCGGCCAAAGTAACGGTCTTTCCACCATGCCAAGGCTTCTTCCTAGAGCTGCCAGGAATCCATCAACCTCCTTTGATCATCATCCAATTTCAATCCTTTGAAAATCCTCTCACAAGATCGAATCCAAGCTTGCGCTTTTATAATAGTCTCCAAATCATTGAATGGTTTCCCTCCAGTCTTGAGAAATTCTGATATAACTCTGCCAGATTTGGCTGGAGTTGGATGGAAAGAGTTGCTCCTTCCATTACTGTTGCAGGGTCTCGACCATTTGTAGTGGTACTCCCCCTTCCCCTACCTCATCCTCTTCTTGCACTCATTTTCACTATCTGTAATAGTAAGAAAATTGATTTAGGCATACGGACGAGATATCATAGGGAATATACTCATTCTGGGGAGTTTCTAACCCTATCTCTAATGAGTCGCCTAATGAGTTATACTCCAAAGCTAAAG
This sequence comes from Allium cepa, assembly GCA_030765085.1. Taxonomy (NCBI): domain Eukaryota; kingdom Viridiplantae; phylum Streptophyta; class Magnoliopsida; order Asparagales; family Amaryllidaceae; genus Allium; species Allium cepa. Next base: position 903,392,940 of record CM060938.1, on the reverse strand, counting down.
TTCTTACTCAACCTTTAGCTCTGATACCAAATGTGACGAACCCGACTTCAAACTTCGAAAATCGGCATTCAATACATCACCCGTATTCAAATGCCGAAGATTCAAACGTTGGGGTCCGGATCGCTGGAGTCGTAACACATTAGATGATTACAATACAATGGAAACAAAATAACTTCATTCATAAACTTCATGGATTACAACATTCTACAACAAGTGACCAACATCATCAGAGACCTATATATACAACACGACAACGGAAAAATAACATCAGCGTGGTCTTCCAAGAGAGTTCAACATACTGCATCTTCATTTCCAAAGCTCTAAAGTCCAAACCAAAAATCTCAAAACCAAAATCTTCAAAGACTTCCAAATCTACATCTACTTTCCAACTTAGCCCCAGAACCTACTGATAACTTGACTCTAGGCTGCCTGTGTGAAAAATTAGGGGCACCTAGAGTTTAGCAAAGGGAACAATAAACTTCGAGTCAATCATGGGACTGGCTTGAGAAACATAAAAACAGTTATTTGTACAAAAAATATCTCTTCATGCTTATGGAAAATGAAACTACCATAAGGTCTCCCGGCACACACTCAAATGCAATCGCATACATGGGGGAGGTTTCTCCTTATTGTAGTCAAACATGCTTGGTATGCAAAAATTCTTTTGATGTTATTTTTGCGCATATTGTGGCAAAAAACATTTGACAAGTACAATATTAATCTTAGCCAGCATATGTACCATTATAGTATGCCTACTATAGCTACCATGTTAAGTGGCAGGTTCTAAAACTGAAATCGTAAAGGGCTCGTATTGTTTCATTTGGATTTCCAACAAATGGCCAAGGCTAAGGAACTTCCTTTATCCGAATGGGCACGCCTCTAGAGGGACGTCCTGAGAACCTAACCGGATCTCTGCCAACACAAGGCCGGGTTACCTTTATAACTAGGTAACTAACTGTCACGAGTATGTCATCCCTCGGTCGTAACCGACCTTTATCGGGGCCCCTCGAATTCCAACAACCACGTAAGTAAAATATCTGGGCTCCATACCATAATACCACTTTTAATCCAGAAGGAAATGCACATAACCTTAGGGTCGCGAACCCCATAATCTTGCTGCATCCTTCCTGTTTCGACCATTTTCGGGGGTGTGAGGTTCGATGAAGTCTGGTCCCACAAAGCTACGCTTTACACAAAAGCCATGCTTCGATCAACCAATGCTCAACACTTAGCATGCCACATTACCAAATTGGGAATGTATCACTGGTAACTATTAACTACATAACCTCTGAATTCGTATGTCTCAGAGAAGGGTGTTAAGCTAAGAGAATAAATTCTCCGCCACCAAACAGAAATGTATTTGATAGAAACCAGTTTTATATCTCAAAGTGTAATGTTAGACATACATCCATATAAGTCCATCCTGGGTCTGAATGGAACCGAAGGCACTTCGTCCAATTAAGGAAAGAAGTCCTTGCAAATCTATGCATCCCCAATCTCGTATGGACTTCCCATCACATAAGGTAATCTCTGTACCAGAGCAACTTGGTGTAGAGACAATCAACAAACAATCCTTTCATTTTCGAAAATACTCAGTTTTCAACCAACATCTTCAAATGCAATTCCATTCCATTGTATCATTATTCGGGATGGGTTTTCGACTTAATGCCCTTTCTCAGCCTTTCTGAATAATGAGTGCTTATTTAAAACATATGAATACATTTGGATTTTACTTAAGTCACAACTCTTTAGCCCTTATTTCCCAAAACCTTTTCTTTTGAATGATTTAAACAAATTTCCTTTTTTAATCTTTTAAACAAAAGATTCACCTTTTAAAATTCAATGCAGAACATTATATTCACACAGCAATTCATCACAGATAAATAACTTACATTTATTACAGCTCAATCCAAAGTAATTCATATCACAAAATATTACAGATTAACATACTAGAGATATTAATCAATCCAAGCATTCAATGTAATTAATCATCCTTAAGCAAGATTAATTAATCACATAATTTATATTTAATTTAATTTAAACCAAATAAATTAATTACTTATGAATTAATTACCTAACCATAATTAATTATCATTAATTAATTAAAAACCATTTGTTATTATTTTAATTAATAAATGAAGTTAATTAATCATCCTTAATTACTTACATTAATTAATTATCCTTTAATCATTTATTAATTAACCTTTAATACTTAATTAATTAACCTTTAATTATTAATTAATCAACTTTAATTATTAATGATTAATTAATTAATTATTCTTTAATTACTTTCATTAATTAATTAATCTTTAATTACCCAAGACCTTAATTTTTTTAGCAAAGCTAGCCAGTTTTATAGTGGGCCGTGCCACTGAATAAATAATGGGAAAACAGGTGCTCTACACATGCATAGAGCAACTAAAAGGGCAAAATCTGATAGCACAGGAGCTAGACAAATGAGCCTAAACTACTAAAATAGCATGACTAATCTTTCTCAGAAGAGGAAGAACAATCACGACCAATAACCGAAGAATGTCCAATAACATGAGAAAACCCTGCGAAGAGAGCAACCAGACGAGGATCATAACCATCAGAGTCAGGAGAGAAAAGAAATTTCCTATCCCATGTGACATCATAAAACTTACTTTTATTTTCCTCACCAATCTCACCAACCCTAGTGAGGCACAAACCATCTCCCTCAATATGGTAGATAAGATAATGATTCTCCCCCCAATATCACTGATAAATGCATAAAATGTGTCCCTCTCTGGCGCGTATCTCATATCAGAAGGGGCGTGAACCTAAGCACGTTCATCAGAATTCCAGGAAAAGATATCAGGTGTGGAAGCAGAAAGATCCACCTCAAGGGGTGAAGGAGGAGAACCAAAAGATGGGGCTGTATCAGGCACTGAAATAGAAGGAACAACGCTAACCGGAGCAACAGCAGAAGGGACCACAATAGGAGGAACTACAATGGGAGCAACCGGGGCATCAACTAAGGGAACAGGTGAAGCAACCTTCTTAACCCACTTTCGGACAGGCGGACGAGGGAGAGGAATCCGGTCAACAAGGGGAACAACCAGTCTAGAACATACATCAGCTGAATGGCCAAAAGTCTGACAAGACGAGCAAATCTCAGGTTTTCAACGATAGCAAACTCTGACCTCAGCTACATGGCTCTCATCTAATCTGACCTTTAACACCGAAGGCAAAGGCTTGTCAGGAGTAATCTCAATGAGCGCTTTGGCATAAACTAGCTTCTTTTCGGCCATAGTATTTGCATCATAACATATCTCCTTACCAACTAGACCAGCTAGCCAGTCAATCCCAATAAGAGGCAGGAGAACATAAGGAATATGAGAAAAATGGGCCAAGATGGGAATAGATAAAACTTGTTCTTTCGCACGATCCATAGAAGGACTACACGTTGTGATAATGAATGTTTTTCCATCAACCAGAGTTGGGTTAGCCTCTAGAATACGATGCCTTTCATCACTACACATGAACTTAAAAAAGAACATTTCATTATCAAAGTGAACACTCAAACCACCTCTAGGCCTCCACGCCAGGTTGCACCTCGACTTAACTAGATGATAGGGAGGATTGGAGTCAAGAAAGAAACCAACCAATTGATCTTTCCAAAAATCCACACCTGCCTCAATCACTTCCATGGGTGGAATCATCACACCCTCATTCTCGACTATATCAAAGCGCTGAGGAAAATGCATACCGGCATTACTAGGCAACTTAGTAAACAAAGATGACCACCGTGAAGCAGGCCGACGCAAGGGAGGGGCCAAAGGATTAGCAAGGGAACCAACAGACTTGGGATTATTTTCAACAGCAATACAATAAGCATCAGTAGTGCCACCCAAAGATACGCCAGATTTAGCCGTGAAGAGGTCATCGGTGACAACACGGCCAACAGATTCTACTACACAATCAAACACGGGATCAAGAACAGACCACACAACCATGGAATCACCAACTCCAGTTCAAGAGTTCAACCCAACTAACGACTGACCAATTGGAAACACTCGAGTACAATTATCATTCCTATATTCATTGGCCGAGGCAACCAATTGGACAGCCATACCACCGTTACTAAAATCAGTTATCACAGAGCCATCATCTACCAATTTAGATTCAACAGGAAGACCCACCCCCAAAATCGACCAAGCATTATCAGAAGAAGATGCAAGGAAAGGCGTCAGAGGGGACATACCAGAATTCGGAGTGCTTCCATGAAAGAATGAAGCAGTAGCAGCAGGGGTTAATAATTCAGACAGTATACCAGTCATCGAGCAACCTAGCTTCACTGAAGGCAAGACGCAGTCGCCGGCTACCGGTGCACGTGAGAAATACAGGAATTCACAGGAGCATTAACGCTCGTTGAAGCCAAAGGATCGCAAGAAACGCGATCCAGATCTAAAATCGATTTCATCCACAAGCGCAACAGGAGGGGAGATGAGAAAGAAAGGACGGGGATGGCAAAAAAGAAGGGGGCAGGCGAAGGACGAACCAGAAACGACAATTACTAGAGGAAGGCGAAAATCGCCAGATCGTCGGTCACCATCTTTGATTTCATTTGAATCGCTATTTAAATTTATCTTAATTAATTTCACCATCAACCAAGACCTTAATTAATTAAATATAAACCATTTATCTTAATTAATTACTTAATTATTATTTAAATCTTATTTAATAAACCTTGGAATTAATTATCATAACATATAAATTAACTTAATACCCTTAAGTTAATTAATAATTAAAAATATTTTATCTTCTTAATTAATTACTTTATTATACTATTTAAATTTATTTAAAATAAACTTATGAATTAATTATACATAAAAGACATTTAGTAAAATACCTTAAACTTAATTAATTTAAAACAACTTATTTTATAACTTTTAACTAATTTCCAAACTTAAACAAAACAATTATTATTTAAAAGAATTAGTTTAAAATTTTGTTTAGACTTGATTTAAAACATTTTATAAACTTGTTAATACACTTTCTAAAAAGAACCCGAGTCTAACCGTGTGCTCCCCTTACTAGAACCCGAGAAATATTTTCATCTTCTCTTTCCCTTTTTTTAAAACTTGGTTTTGGTTTAAATTTAAAAACTGTGTGATGTGTTAAAATCACTCGTGAGCAACCCGAAGCATACTTGAGCCATCACAAAACTTTCCCAAGTCAAAACCTGAGACACCCTTCTTCTTCTCCGCTCCCAACCCACTAACACACTACAAAAACCACATGCACGTGCACGTGCACAGGTAAACGAAGCAGATCCGACCATCGATGCAACTCCAGCCCGTCGACGACCATCTCCCTTAATAGTCTGACCACCCAGAACCTCGAGACATCCACAAAATCGAATTCGAGCATATCGACTTCCACCTGGGACAAACCGATCATCCAATAATCGCCTCGACCCGTCACCTCAGACCAACAGAACATCCTAAACTCCGACCATAGCTCCACCATTGACCCACGCTCTGATCCTCGTCACTCCAAGCCAATCCGATGAATTGATGACGATGAACTCACTTCGAACTCACGTCGACCAAACCAGGTCTTAAAACCCTAGATCACCAACGTTTAACCAGCACGGTAAATAATAAATTCACCGACCATTTTTAACAAAGCATCTGACCCTCAAGCAAGCTTCAGCAACGACCACGAGACCCAAACATCCTCCGATCACCAGAAAATACAAAAATCCCCTTTCCCTTTCAACCACGAATTACTCATTCAAAACAAACCTAAAAATCTTGATTTTTCTTTTAAAATTCATGGTTTTTAAATACGAATCAGATGATGTAGGTGAATCAAGAAACCATGACACTCGAATTTTGACATGCTTCTGAGTTTTACTGTATTTTTTGAATTTCTAGAAAAACTCTAGCTAATTATACTTGGAAAATATTTTTAAACCTTTGATCTTGTTAATTCATACACTTTTTGTTTAAACATCATCAGCTTAAAGAGATTAGAGGAAGGAAGATTGAATTTTTAACTCGTTTTAAAACCTGTAAACTTAGAACAGAGGCATTTTTGCCTATACACGGACATGCACACTAATATTTACATATGTATACAGACATGCAGGCATATTTTACACTATACAACATACTTCAAGTATTTATCACATGAAATCAAGATTTAACAGATTTAAAATTTTTAAAAAAATGTTTACTCACAGATTTAGATGTAGAACAGAGGAGCTTATTTTTTTGAAAAAAACTTGAAATGCTTTGAACTTGAAAACTAGAAAAATGGGTCTTGCTTCGATCTTGTTGAATTTGCTTGATGTTTGAGATGATCTTTGCTTACTTTAGGTTTTAGATTTTAATCTCTGATTTAGTTTTCGGTTTTTAATTTATATGTATATGAAAGAAATGAAGAGTAGAAGTATAGATATGTGTATATATAGCCTTGAAATCCTTTTATTTTTTTTACAAATAAAAAGAAAATTCATGACACTTGTTATTTGCATGTTATAATCAACTTATGCTTGTTAATTTGCATGCCTTATGTTTTTATTATTATCATCATTTATATTTTTATATTTATGTTATATGTTTAATTTTAAAAGAAAGTGTATTAAATCTTTTATTAAATCTTATTTTTAAGCTCAAGCTATTATGTCTTAAATTAATAAATACTTATCTATAGTGTTTTATATTTATATATGTTTTATGTTTTTTTATATTAAGCTTTTCCTTTTATTTGTTTTTTATATAAGTTTAAAGAAAATGATTTAAAACTGATTATACATTAATAAATAAACATATATATATATATATCTGTATATATTAGTTTTTAGAATATAGAGTTTTTAAATCTAATTTATTTTTAAGATATTTATTTTTGAATTTTAAATTAAAATTCTATTTACAATCTATATATATATATACACACATAAACAAACACATCTCTTATTTGTTTTGAAAAAATTCAAATTAGTTCACAAATTAATTCTAAAAATTATATTAATTACTAAATTAAATTTGGCTTAAAAACGGGATCGTTGCAACTAGGTTTGGGATTTGATTTTGGAAAGCAATGAAATATGGCCCAAATTAGGGTATTAATTTGTGAAATTTGGAAATTAACAATGAGATACCCCAAATCCAAATAGCAATATCCTATGTGTGACATTTCTAAACTTAGATTCGGGTTTTAGTAACAATTGTCTTTATATTAAGATCTTGAGCCTAGATCAGAGCATATGTCGGATAATTAGAGATTATTAGCAATTATCATTGTAAAAGGAATCCTCGGCCCAGATTAGGGCATAGTTGGGTAAGCAGAAATCCATAGTAAGTGTTGTCATAATTGAAACCCTTGGCCCTGATTAGGGCATATGTTGGACAACCATAAGTCCATGGAAATCGTCTTTATAGTAATAACCACAATCCCAGATTAGGGCATTAAGGAAAATCAAGCAATAATCTCGATATCCAGATTCGTGTATAAAGATTGTAAGTGATTAATAAAGACCCAAAACGCATATTCGACTATTAATAGATGATGTTTAGAAATGAAAGTCCTGAAACCCATATTCGGGTATTATAAGGACTATAAGTAATTGGAATCGATCCGAAACCCAGACTCGGGTATTAGTAGATGAAATGTTGAAATAAGAAACCCAAAACCTAGATTCGGGTATCTAGTGGATGGAGTTGGGCTTTACTCTTTAGATTCCGTCTTTCTTGACATGTATGAACCCTCCCGGTTTTGCATGTAGTTGTAATTTGATCAATTGCTTCTTGGGCTTGGACGTCATAGTCCACTGAAGATATACCACTTCTCGGTTTTGGGCATCTTAGTCTATGACTGTAAGAGCCTCTTCTCGGGCTTGGACATCTTAGTTCATTGTTTGATAAGCCTCTTCTTGGATTTGGTAATCTTAGTCTATTGTTTGATGTTTCTCTTCTTGGGCTTGGACATCTTAGTCCATTGTTTGATGTGCCTCTTCTTGGGCTTGGACATCTTAATCCATTATTGTCCGGTGCTCTTGACTAGCTCATATTAGAGGTAGGAACAAAGGACTTGCCCAATCTCCATCTAGGAGGCGCCCTACCCTGGCCATTGTGCAACACGGACAGGGGCTTGTTCGGTGCTTTAACCTGGGCATAGTGTGTTGTGGATAAAGGCTTACTTCGTCCTTCCTCTAGGAGGTGCCTTACCCTGGTCATAGCATGGCACTGATAAGGGCTTGTTTAGTTCTTTATCTTGGCCATCTTATGGTGCAGATAAAGGCTTACTCCATCCTTCCTCCAGCAGGTGCCTTGACCTGATCAGAGGAGCGGTCAAGGGCTTGTCCGGTGTTTTAAACTGATCATTTTATGGCGTGGCTAAAGGCTTACTCCATCCTATCTCCAGGAGATGCTTTGCCCTGGCCATCTCAACGTGGACGGAGGGTTTCTACCGTCTAAGCTAGACTGCCATCTTAGGTTATATCCAAATATAAGGAACATTTTACTTCCAACCATGTGGATTTTCTTTTTGAAGAAAGAGATGTTTTATTCACTCGTCATTGAAAAATATGGCCTCAAATGTTTGGCATTCCATGTTCTCAGAATCATATTGATATTTGGTCGCCATAATTTGTAAGCTGCTTAGGGGATTACTTTGCAAATGATTAATGGGCCTTCCCAATTTGGCCCTAGGGGTCCATTTATGGAATTCTTGGTATTTTCCATTATCCTTCGGAGTACCAAATCTCCTTCATGAGATGACCGAGTTCTCACTTTTGAGTTGTAATACCTTAAGATTCTTCGTTGATACTCAACGGTTCTTATAGCTTCCTCATCTCTTAATTCATCTATTAAATCTAAGGATTCTCTTTTCAGCTCTTGATTCTTATCGAATGCATAAGAGATTCCTCAGTGCGTGGGTATCTCAATCTCTATTGGTAACATCGCCTCACACCCATATGCCAAAGAGTAGGGAGTATGTCATGTTGCCATTTTAGTCGACATTCGATAAGCCCATAACACAAGTGGCAGTTCTTCTACTCAATTTCCTTTTGCCCAGTTTAGCCACTTCTTCAGAATTGTCTTTATGGTTTTGTTTGCATCCTCAACTATCCATTTGCTTTTTGATGTGCGACGGATGAAAAGCTTTTAATGATTCCATTCTTGTAGCAAAAGTGAGAGAATTCTTCACTCTCAAATTGTATCTCGTTGTTAGAAATTATCTTCGGGGGAATTCCAAACCTGGTGATGATATTCTTAATAATGAATCAGAGTACCTTCCTAGAAGTAATCTTTCGAAGCGGTTACGCTTCAACTCATTTAGTGAAATAATCTATGGCGACTATGGAACATTTTGCTCCATCTTTTGAAATCGGCAATGGACCGGTTAAGTCTATTCCCCGCATGTTAAAGGGCCATGGACTTACAATTGAAGTCAATTGGCTTCTGGGCAACTTGGGAATCTTTGAGAATTTCTGACATTTTTCACATCTTCTCACATATTCGATGGCTTGGCATACCATTCATGACCAATAAAATCCTTGCCTCATTATTTTCTTTGTCAATTTTGTTCCATTTGAATGATCTCCACACAATCTCTTATGTTTTTTAGGCATTAAATTTACTTTATCATTTAGGCTTAGACATCTTTGATAGGGAAGAGCATATCTCTTCTTATAGAGGATTCCATCCATCATTATGAAGGTTGGAGCTTGTCTCCTTATTTTCCTTGCCACACCTTTGCTAGGTGAAAGTATTCCCTTTATAAGGTGTTCAACAATGGGTGACGTCCAGATGTCATCATATATGTTACTTAATCTTGGTTGTTCAACCCTTTTATCTGATATTTCTATATTATTTTCTCCTCTCTCCCCCTTTGCGAATTAGCTTGAGACTTTATCAAAACTAGCAATTCCTTTCCCTATACAGACGTCTCTTCTCCAATACTTGGAATTTCCTGATATCCCACTGGAACAATACATGTTTTCGGGGCTCCCCTTGAGCTTGCTAGTTTTGCTAGGGAGTCTACTTATGAGTATTCCGCTCTTGGAACTTGGTGTATTGAAAAGTCTTCAAACAAAGCAAGCATTTTTAGTACCTTCTTAACGTATAAAGATAGCTTAGGGTCCTTTGTTTGATATATCTGTTTCACTTGGTTCACTATTAGCTCAGAGATACTAAAGATTTGTATTCGTGTAATTTGGAGTTCTAATTTCCAAGGTTAATCGCGCCACCATAGATTCATATTTTACCACATTGTTAGTTGTGGGGAATCCCAATTTCATGGCATAATCTAAATGGTTTCCATCGGCTGTGATGATTACTATGCTGCACCGACCCCTTGTTCATTTGATGCACCATCAATAAATAATTGCCACATGGGATTTTGATCCTTCTCCTTTTTTGATTGCTTGTTAATAAAGCTAGTGCACTCATTAATGAAGTCTACTAATGCTTGCCCCATGATTGCAGCTCGTGGATGAAATTCTTTGTCATATTGGCTAAGCCCGATCTCCCATTTCACAAACCATCCTGAAGTTTCTGGTTTACTAAAGACTTTCTTAAGGGAGAAATTGGTCAATGCCTTTATTGGATGTACCTGAAAATATGCTCTATGCTTTCGAGCTGTGAGAATCAAGCAATAGGCTAACTTTTCTACAGTTAGGTATTGAACCTCTGCATCCTTCAACCGTCTGCTTACATAGTATAATGGAAGTTGTGTCCCACTTTCTTATCTAATTAGAACTGAGCTGACTGCATGTTTTGAGACTGCCATATGTAGTTGTAAAATTTCCTCATTCTTGTGACTAGAAAGTATCTATGGCTTTTCCAGATGGCTTTTTAATTCCTGAAGGGCTTTCTTGCAATCTTCTCCCCATTCAAAGTTATTATTTTTCTTGATTACATCAAAGAAGGGTATACACTTGTCGGCAGCTTTAGTAATGAAACAACTTAGGGCAGCTACTCTTCCATTTAAACTCATCACTTCCTTGCTGATTTTAGGTTCGATCATGTCCTCAATGGCTTGAATTTGATCAGGACTAGCATCAATCCCCTAAGCACTCACAAGGTAGCCTAAATTATTTATAGAATGGATTCCAAAAGAGCACTTTGTGTGTAACGACCCTGAATTTTGAAAAATTTAAATTGAAAATATGTAATTAATTTTAAATATTTGAATGATGGTTTGAATTGAATTTCCAATGTAACTATGAATTTGGCAATTTAATTTTAAAATTTAATCTATCGACAGTTGAATAAAATTTAAATTTGACTTTGGAGTTTGAAATTGAACATTAAAATTTGTATTTAAGATTCGAACTAATGACATAAGTTGTAAATAAAATGAGAAACAAATTAAATACATAATTGTACAAAATTAATAATGTCAGCCACCAAAGATCTGCATAGTCTAAAAATAATAATAATAATAATAATAATATATCTACATAGCAAACTAGAATCATCTCAGCCTTCTTGGCTTGCAAAGGAAGACAATAATTTTTATAAAAATGTATGAAACGTAAAATAAAGACCCGATCCCCTTTATTCATTTTCTCGTTCATTTTAAAACCCTAATCAGCAAACGAAAAGAAAAAAAATGGCGACGTTCAAAGCTTAGGGCTTTTCGAAATTAGGGCTTCAATTCGATCGATTCTCTGGTTGCTTCACTTGCGTTCGAACGCGACTGCTCCGATTTGCAAAGGTGAGTGATCCCCTCACTCACATCTAATTTCATTCTTCAGTCATTCGTTTTTTTTAGATGTTGATGATTTTTATCTATCCTGGTTCGTCTTCTTGTTTTACACGGTTGTGATGATTTTCTTTTGCTGTAATGACGATTTCCTGGTTCACTTGTTCGAATTTCTGGAAATTGATTTTGTGTTGGCTTCGGCCTTGCTTTCTCTGATGAACTACGGGCATGTTGGTTTCATAACCACGGCAGGCTTTGTATTGACTTCAGTCACTTGAAATATAAATGTGATTTGGTGATTTCCATGGCCTTGAATTCTTTGATTTTCATTCATATACAAATGTTTGATGTTTTCTGACTTTATCAAGTCGTATAAATTTATGAATTCACGGCTGGGATTATTTTTGAAATTGAATTTGATGATGTTGTTTTATTTGACTTTGGCCAAAGATGCAACTTTGATTTCTCTGGCATGTTTTACTTTGCCTGTACTAAATGCACTGTGCCTCGTTTGAACCGTCTTGTAGTCTGTTCAGCTTGACCTTTATTTGAAGTAGTTCTGCCTTGTGTGGCTATACATTTGTTGACAATACTTGTTATCTGATGTTGATGTTGGTTGAAGATGTCGTATGTGTGTGTGCCGAAGTAAATTTAGTTACTAACTGGAAAAATGTTTTATATGTATTTAAACTTGAACTGTTTGCCTGAAATGCTAAAAGAAATTTGAATTTCAAATCAATGGTTAACTTTGTTTAACCAAATTTTAAAAGTGAGTTCCAGTTAGTTGTGAAACCTGGATTTCCAAAAACTTGTTCGTCGATGGAAATTCTATCGGTTTAGAAAACCGTCGAACGAATTTAAATTAAAAATAACCGCAAGCGCACGGCGTACTATCGTAGTACGTGGCGAATACGGGTCGATCCGCAGGGAATTGATGATTTTAAAATCTATTCAATCAAATTAAACCAAGCTTGAAGAGAATGTTTAACTAGAAAAGAAGAAAAACAAGCAAAAGAAAATGGATAAAAATATGAGTGTTAAGACAATTTAGAGGCAATTTGCACTCTCTAGATCACATAAATCAACAAAATGAAGTTATGATCTCTCTTTTCTTGTCATTAGTGAATTAGTTGATGTGTTTATCATAAGTATGGTATATTTGTGCTATTAATTAGCTCAATATAAACCATCAAACTATAACACAACCACTAATACACTTTTAAATCACATAGAATATGACAACAAAGTTGAAAGCAAAATCTATTTTAAGCATGGCCTATTAACTATTAATTAGAAATATAAGCCATCAAAATTTAATTTCAACAATCACTTCTTTACCATAATCATATGTAGATGAAGAGGCAATTGGTGTTTTGTTTGTTTAAGCATAGTCTATTTGTTATGAACAACATAGACTATCAAATTCAAAGCTAAACAACATCATCAAACCACTTCAATCATTCTCATTAAGCATAAAAAGAGAGCATAAACATCAAGTTAAGTTGAAGCTACATGATTAGAGAGCTTCATTACCCCTAAATTGAAGGGGTTTAGCTTCTCATATTTGTTATCAAAACAACAAATGTAGCTTTCAACATAAAAGAATAAGAAAAGAAAAAGAGAGCAAAATTAAATGAAAAAACTATTCTACTTGCATGAAAGTAAATCTACACTACAACATGAAAGTAAATAAGCATGAAAAGAAAAAGAACATGTATTGAAGTTGCATAAAAAAATTACATAAAAGAGAAATGGCTAAGTAGCCATGGAAAAGAGAAGAGAGCTTTCTTTTATTTGATCTAAAACTAAACTAAAGAGAGACTAAGAGAAGAGATGATGATACATGAAACATATGGGTATTTATATAAGTTTAAAACCCTAATTCCTATTTTTGGGGAATGCCCAAAATGCCCATGAGAAAGTGTGGAGGCCAAGTTATCATTAGCATGTTTTAATCCCCACTTAAATGTACATGAAGCCATTAAATCCATAAGCATGTGCGTTAGCCTTTAATTTGTACATTAAGGTAGGTGGGTAGGTGGGGTCCTCCATGATCTTCACTTTGAATTATTTACATCTTTATTCCTTTGTATTGATTTTGTGCATGCATATCTTCATGAAACCACTTGTAAAAGTCACCAAATTTCCTACAAAAAACATAGAAAATTCTAAGTAAATTTTCACAATTTAATAAATGCACAAAAATGACCATTTCACCCTTGTATGAAGATGAATGTGTGACAATTTGGAATTAATGTGAATTTTGGTTAAAACAAGTTAAAATACCCAATATGATCATTTATTTAATTTAAATAGATTAAATATGGCGATAAAAATGTGCACATTTACGTGCACATCAATAAGTTTTAAATCTAACTAATTTTTTTAATATCTTAAAGATGTTAAGGGGATTAAGTGTTGTTTTAGAATTTGGACTTAAAGTGAAACCTGGAATTTTTTAAAAAAAAAATTGGGTTTCATGTAGCTATGTACTCCATTGTCCAGTGATATATGCCATTCACTGATGCATTGATCTTGGTTCGGCTGTATCTTTGGTATTGTTTGCATTGGGTTGTACCTGCCTATTACTCAATTCATGGGATTGCTTTGATTTGTTCTTTTAGCAAGTACTTCGATCATATGTCCTCTGTCCTTTATTATTTTGCTTTGAATTGTTATAGTGGCATTTGGCATCACTTTGTATACATGTATCAAGTACTTGCCTGACAATGTTATTTAGAAAAGAAAAAAAAAGTTCACACACCTACATGCCTGTACCTATTTCCAGTAGCCTAACCTTTCATGCATATATAAACAAGTACTTGCATGTATATGTTAGTAACTTTGTACCAACTTCTATTTGTATTTTGGCTTTGAGTAAGAAGATAAAATTTTCGAAATTTTCCTCTGTACATGTTCTCATTAGTACATACTTATTGTAGCCTCGACTCGACTCTGTCCACCGGTTTATGTGTTTCCCCTCATGCTACTTTATTATCAAGTAACACTTGAGTCTGCTCATGGATTTGCCATTGAGCATTTCTGCACTTTGTTGGGTCTGTATTTTGCTTGAGTTCCCTGAGTACATGTATGTAGTGATCATTTGATTTGCCCATTTGAGTCAGTGATGTGTCTGCATTGCTGTCACAGGAAATAAACTTGTTCATTTCAGTTTGGTTATGTTGCATTGAAGTATTTTTGTTGTCCACTGTTGGACATTTGGGTTCTTTTGAGTTGCAGGGTATTTGTTCTGTAGTTATATTCACTTGGATGTTGGTTATGTAGTTTTGGGTTCGGTTGTACTACTGTTGTCACTCATGTATATCCCACCGTACATCGCTTCATATGGCCTTGCATTTTCGTTCTGGCCTTTGTATATTGTTGCTCTGCTTCCCAGTTTTATATATGAGACTGTTTGTATTTTGGAGTTTGAACCACGACTTGATGGAGTTGCTGCCATTACTGTTGGCACTGACTTCATCTTGTCTGCACTTTGATGAAATTGTTTTGTGCACATTGTGAATCTTGAGATGTATGCATCCATTCATGCACACATCCTTGCAGTTTGTATTTGCTGTGTCCTTGTATTCAGGTGGTGGCTGCAGTCTTGTTGCAGTTTGCCCTTGAGTTCGAAGTGGGGCTGCAGTTCATTTTTATGAAAATTTTGCACTTGTTGAAGTGTGTAGTAATAAGTTGTTTGGGAACTTGTTTTCTTGAGTTTACTTGAGTTTATGCAAAACAATTGCATTTTGACCTGGCCATGTTGCATAGGTTTTGGTGTTGCAGCTGTGTTGAGTCACTGACTTGACCTCTGCAGCTTTGATTTCTGATAGTATTCTCTGTTGTGATGTTTTCACATGTTGTTGTGGCGAGGCAGTGCACGCAAGCGTGA
This sequence comes from Allium cepa, assembly GCA_030765085.1. Lineage (NCBI taxonomy): Eukaryota > Viridiplantae > Streptophyta > Magnoliopsida > Asparagales > Amaryllidaceae > Allium > Allium cepa. Next base: position 903,377,363 of record CM060938.1, on the reverse strand, counting down.
ACTGCAGCCACACAGTATCGACATTTTTAATTGATATTTGAACCTTCAATTGATTTTGGTTCGTTGACCTTTTGAGTACATCATCACGAGAGCGTGAACTGCAGCCACACAGAGTAACATTTTGAATGTGGCGAGGCAGTGCACACGAGTGCGTGTACTGCAGCCCTACCAAATTTGATGTTTTAATTGTTTTGTCTTCTTTTCTATTGATGAAATTATTTTATGTTGCCAGTTCAAAATATTTTTAAATCACAGTTTTATTTGTTTTAAATCTGATGATTTTGTAGTTACTTGCCGTTTAGGCAATTCTGATGTTTTTCCTAAAATTATTTTCATTAATAATCCTTTCATCTATCTTCATTGATAATCTGAATCCACTGATTTATTGTTTAACACTGATAAGTGTTATATTTACCGTTATCCGATTTCTTTGTTAAAAGGGTCGGATAGGTGAATTTACATTTGACTGTCGTCTAATTGCTATTGCTTCTATGCACTAATAACTGAGTTTGAATTAGACTGACCCGTGTATTATTTTCTTTTGAATGTAATACTCGGGTCAGACCGAGTATTTTACAGCTTGAAGGTTTTCGGGCAGCGAAGTTAGAGAGAGGGGGGAAACGCTTCACTTTAGCTTTTCGGGATTTTGTACTTAAAAGTGATATTCCGCTGTATAAAAATTTAAATGCATTGTATAAACTCTGATATCTGTATATAAAAGAAAAAATTATTTATGTAAAATGTTATTATTATTCTGTGATTCTGTGGCTGATTCTGTTTAAACTCTATAAACTAAATAACAATCCGTCATTTTGAACGTTTCAAGTTGGTTTAATTACCGACTAGGGGCGGTCAGAACGGCGGGTCGTTACATTGTGGTTTCTGTTTCGTTTGAGATTTTCGCAATACCCAAAACATCTCTTCTGAATCTTTATGATGATTTTCTGGTACACCGGACTCTATCAGCGTATCGTTCACATAGACTTCCATATTCCGGCCAATTTGCACTTTAAACATTCGGTTGACCAATCTTTGATATGTTGCTGTTGTGTGCATCTCCACCACCGAACCATCCTACTACCGAACCAACCGTCTTTCCATGCATTACCGGACCGACATACCACCGAGCCAACTCCTAGCCGAGCCAACCCACCTCCTACGTACCACCGAACCAACCTCACCGAACCAAGCTCCACCGGTCCAAGGCCTCACCGAACCAAACTCAATCCTCTACCACCGAACCAGATGAAGGGAACCCACTACCGAACCAACCTATCTCCACTCACCACCGAACCAACACAAACCAACCATCATCGGATCGCTCACCACCGGACCAAGTCCCGCCGTATCAAACTCCATCCATCCCCTACCGGACTAACTACTACCGGTCCAAACCCTCTCCAAACAATGCCGGTCCAAGCTCCATCTCCAAACAATGTCGGTCCAAGCTCCATCTCCAAACAATGCCAGTCCAAACCCTCTCCAAACAATGCCGGCCAATGCATAGCCGAACCAGGCACCATCCACTCACCACCGGACCATGTCCCACTGAATCAACCCACCTCCACACGTTGCCGAGCCAGAAGCAAGGGAGAACACGACCGGACCAACTCTGCCAGGCCAGATTGCATCAGCCCAGGCCCACCAGCAGCTATATACATCCAAGACTCCTGCCCCCAGCATCACTCTATAAATAGAGGGGCAGTGGTACAACAATGGAAGACAAGTTTGAGAGCTCAAGCACGGAAGGAACTTTCAAACAACTTTCAGATACTTGTAATCAAAGCTTTGTACTTGTAATCTGAATAGAAAAGGAGAATAACATATAAAGTGGACGTAGGCACATTCTGGTCGAACCACTATAAATCTGTGTGTCTTTTACATTTTAGTCCCTGCTTTTTACATATTCGCCCAAATCACTAAGAACAACATATAATCAACTAAATCATACGACTTGGAGGTGTTTGCCCATTTTCTGTGCAAACATTTTTGGTGCTTTCATTGAGAACTCGAACTAGAAGCTTCAGCTTCTCCCACGTAACCTTCTTCTTAACAGCATCGTTCATTGCTCCGAAAACATGACTTCCAGGCAGAGGAAAGATGTTAACAAAGGAAAGAATGTCGCAACTAGCAGTTTTCCAGATCCAGTGGCCCTAGATCAAGAGAATCATCCCGTTCCAACTACGGTACCAGATGAAAATCAGGCAAATCCGACAGCCCCCGCCACGGAACAACCAATTAGCAGGGCAGATCTGGACAAGGTTATGGTTGAAGTAACTAACAGCTTTGCATCTCAACAAGAAGCTTGGTGGACCAACTCATGTCGCGCTTAAGGGATGCTGAAGAATCCAACCGCAACACCGAATCATGGGGTGAATCCCAGTTTGGAGGATCTGGGAGGCGACAAAGATCTTCCTTCTTCGAAGAGGCAAATAACAGAAACAACAATGGTAGGAGCCGAGCCCAGACTCAACTCGAATTCCGATCCGAGGAGACGCTTGGAACCGAACCCAACAGGGGACGTACCAGGCGAGGGTCGGATGTAGCTGAGCCTGTCATGCTACCTAACCATGGAAACACCAATGAGCGGGGCCGAGCTAGAGTTCTGCTCGAAGTTGGACCTGAGGAAGTGCCCGGAACAGAACCCAGCAGGGGAAGATCAAGGCAAGGGCCAACTATAGCTGATCCTAGCATGCTCTCGGAGGATCAAAGACAACCACTGGAAAATATTAGGAGTGATAGACGATACCATCCCTATAGACCATCTGGACAGAATCAATCCCGTAGAGAGGAACCAAACTCATTTCTATCTGCTCCAAACTCTGATGAAAGGATGGCGCGATTGTTCGGAGAATGCGTCCAACGAGATCAAAGAAATCGAGGAATAGGGGCTAGGGTAACCAGCCCTTTCACCCACAATATCGAAGTTGCCATCACCCTCCGAGAATGGAAAATGCCAACAATGGAACCTTACAAGGGAATCTCTGACCCCGTTGTACACCTGCAGAGATACACACAGCATATGCTCATGAGCGGAGCCACAGAAGAAGTGTTGTGCAAGTGCTTTCCACTATTCTTGGCAGATCTAGCTACCTCCTGGTTCTGCCATCTACCCTAAGGATCCATCAGCTCATGGGAAATGTTGAAGGAGAAGTTCATCAGCCAGTTCTGCATTCATGTGGAACAACCCAAGGATGCTTATTCCCTATCTAATATCAAACAGAAGCCTGGAGAGACAGTGCAGCAATATCTAACCCGATTCAATGCCGCAGCGGCTGTAGTCCAAGATGTCGATGAGAAACTTATCTTAATGGCCCTCTGTAGTGGTGTGCATCCGGATACGATACTTGCTAGAAGATTAACGAAAGAAAAGCCAGCTACCTTAGCCGATTTCTTCCATGAAGCCGTAAAATATATGAGACTTGAAGATGCTGCCATTGAAAGACAGACAGTACAACAAACTAAAGCAGCTCATGGCAGCACATCCACTGTAGCAAAGGACGCCCGGAGGAATGACTCTAGAGACAATGCTGGGGGCAAGAAAGGGGAAAAACGCCTATATCGGGCAGGACCAAGATTTGACGCTTACACTCCTCTGAATGAAACAGTTGAAAACATCTTCCTGGCCACCCAAGATGAGCTTAAATACAAACGCCCCCCGTACAAGAAGGAATCAGATCACGCAATCAAGTCTGGGAAGTTCTGCCGCTTCCATGAATCCCATGGGCATGATACCATGAATGTCGTCATCTCCGAGACCTAATTGAAGAACACATCAGAAGGAAGAGATTGGAACACTATGTAAACGGTCAGGACAGGACTCCAGCTCCTGTCAAGGAAAACCCAGGGCAGCTCCACCCAGAGACAGGTGGAAGAAATCACAACACCAACGGTTCTAGTCAAGAGAAGATAGTAGTCCATACAATATCGGGAGGACCACACATCGCTGACAGAAACTGGGCAGAAATGGAAAGATATGGAAAGTCACTTAGAAACAATAGAGACTGCATCAATTCCATCGTGGAAGAACACCACCCGAAGCGGAAAGAGGATAATGACATCACATTCAGTAGGCGTGACCTAGATGGAAGACAGTACCCTCACGCGGATCCTATGGTCATCTCTGCCTGGTTCGGTCCAACCCAAGTTTTCTGAATCCTAGTAGACACTTGAAGCTCAGTAAATATCCTATTCAAGCATGCTTTCGATAAGATGAAGCTATCAATGAAGGATGTGTCCCCCTGCAAGAAACCACTACACGGTTTCACTGGAGATGCGAAGATGCCCCTCGGGCAATTGGATCTCTTTGTTGAAATAGGAAGTCATCCCCGCTTCGTTGTACGGAAACAAACATTTGTGCTAATAGATAACCACTCGGCCTACAACGCCTTCTAGGAAGACCAGCCTTGTCTGACTTTCAAATTGTCCTAGCCCCGTGGTGCCTGAAGATGAAATTTCCAACAGATAACGGAATAGGAGAAGTAGAGGGAGATCAAGACGCCGCTCGAGATTGCTATGTGACTGAACTTCGCAATAACCGCAGGAAGGATAAAGGGAAGGATGCAGAGGCTTCTCTCTGCAAGAAAAACTTGGAATCATAGCAACTAAAGAAAGCCCCTCCACTTCGATATACCAGTGATCCTTTCAACGAATTAGACCCCAGGGACAAAGAGGAGGAGGCCACAGCCGAGCCTGCAGAGGCTATGGAATTTCTATCTACAGACAAACACGACTCAAGTAGACTGCTGAGAGTCGGGTCTCAGTTAAGAGCGAAATTGAAGGGTCAACTCATCGATTTTCTTCGCCACAACTTGGATGTACTTGCATGGACGCTCGCTGACATGACTGGAATCTCCCCAGACGTAGCATGCCACGTACTGAACATCGATCCCACCAAGGTGCCAGTAAAACGGAAAAAGAGAAGCATGGGGGCAGAACGATCAGCAGCCCTCGAGGAAGAAGTAAAGAACCTATTTGCCAATAACTTCATACGAGAAGCCATCTACCCTGAATGGATCACCAACCCGGTACTGTTAAAGAAGGCTAATGGGAAGTGGAGAACATGCATCGACTTCTCCAACTTAAATGACGCTTGCCCGAAGGATTGCTTCCCGCTCCCCCGAATCGATCAACTCGTGGACAGCACAGCCGGACACGAACTCTTATCCTTTATGGACGCATACTCAGGATATAATCAGATCCCTATGCACGCCCCCGATCAAGACCACACTAGTTTCATCACTGACCGGGGATTGTACTGCTACAGAATGATGCCTTTTGGACTTAAAAATGCCGGAGCTACTTATCAGCGCCTCGTCAACAAGATGTTTGCGGAACTAATAGGATGAACTATGGAAGTTTATGTGGATGACATGCTGGTAAAATCGAGGAAAACCAACGATCATGTAAACCACCTAGATGAGATGTTTGAAGTACTTCGCCAAGATGGAATGAAGCTTAGTCCTCTAAAGTGCTCCTTCGGAGTATCGTCGGGAAAGTTCTTGGGATTCATCGTCCATGCCAGGGGAATTGAAACAAACCCTGAGCAAGTCCGGGCTCTGAAAGAAATCAGGATACCTTCCACTCGAAGAGAAATGCAAAGCCTAAATGGAAAAGTGGCCGCCCTAAGCAGATTCATCTCTAAAGCAACTGACAAATGCATCCCTTTCTTCGATGCTTTAAGGAAAGACAAGGGAAAGTTCGAATGGACTGGCGAATGCTCGACAGCCTTCCACAACCTAATCGAACACCTCCAGAGACCACCAGTACTCTCGACTCCAAATGAAGGCGAAGAGCTATACCTATACCTTGCTGTGTCATCTCATGCTCTAAGCGCCGCTTTGGTAAGAGAAGACGACCGCGCGCAGCGGCCGGTATACTTTGTAAGCAAGAGGTTTACGGGGGCAGAAGCCAGATACCCTAAACTTGAGAAGCTACCGTACTGTTTGCTAATCACGTCACGAAAACTGCGACACTATTTCCAATCTCATTTCATCAGAGTTTTAACCGATCAACCGCTAAGGCAGGTACTCCATCGCCCCGACACTTCTGGGCGACTACTTAAATGGTGCATTGAACTAAGTCAATATGATATCACCTACCATCCTCGCACCGCCATCAAGGGACAAGCCATGGCCGACTTCATTGCCGAATTCACTACCAACGAAGGTAAGGGTCAATCTGAAATGGCAAAAAACATCAAGTGGAATATCTTTGTGGATGGAGCATCAAACGAACAAGGCTCGGGGGAAGGTATTGTAATAATCACTCCCAGGGGAAGGAAGCTACACTATGCTCTAAGGTTGGAATTCACTGCCACCAACAACGATGCAGAATATGAAGCAGTGATAGCTGGATTAGAACTTGCCTTAGAGATTAGAGTCGGTTCTTTGTGTATTCATAGTGATTCACAACTTATTGTAAACCAAATACTAGGAGAATTCCAGACTCGAGGAGAACAACTCACAGCATATCTAAAGAAGACCAAGCTGCTACTTGATCAGTTGGACCACTATTTAATCAAACACATTCCTCGAGAGGAGAACCGAGAGTCTAACGAACTGGCAAAGCAGGCTAGCATGAAGTGCAGCACCATTTCCGGAGCAGTAGTCATCTCAAAACAACCGGCCCCAAGTTTCGAACAAGAGGATATGATAGCTGCAATCGAAGAAGAAACTTGGATGACTCCTATCCGGAAATACTTACAAGATGGCACACTACCCAACGAGCGTAACGAAGTCAAGAAAATCCTGAGGAAAGCTTCCCGCTACACAATACAAGAAGGCATCCTCTACCGGCGCGGCTTCTCTAACCCCTTATTAAGGTGTGTTGTTGGAAGGGAAGCCAGGGAAATCTTATCCAACATCCATCAAGGAAGCTGCGGAGATCACACTGGAGGGCAGAATCTGGCAAAGAAAATACTCCGATATGGATATTTCTGGCCCACTTTAAACAAAGACGCCTTAGACTTCGTCAAAAGATGTGACAGATGTCAGAAATTTGCTAAGATCCCTCGACTACCAACTAATGAGATTACTCAGATGACCAGCCCTTGGCCCTTTGCAGTATGGGGAATTGACTTGATTGGCGAACTGCCAATGGGCCGAAGCGGAGCCAAATATGCCATAGTGGCAGTCGACTGTTTCACCAAATGGGTGGAAGCGGAACCTCTAAATAAAATATCTTCGGCAAAAGTTATTAACTTCTTGATTAAAAATGTTCTATGCAGGTATGGGGTTCCACTCAAAATCATATCGGACAATGGACTTCAGTTTGACAGCGAGGAATTCGCCGACTGGTGCCAAGAGCACGGAATTCACAAAAGCTTCTCATATATGGCTTATCCCCAGGCAAATGGACAAGTCGAAGCTGTCAACAAAATTCTCAAAACTCAAATCAAGAAGAAGCTTGAAAAGTCAAAAGGCTCTTGGGTGGATGAACTTCCTACGGCACTTTGGGCCTATCGAACATCTTTCAGAACATCAACGGGGCATACTCCTTTCTCTTTGGCATACGGATCGGAGGCCATGCTCCCTGTCGAAACTATAGTGCCTTCCCACCATAGGATCCACTACAACTCAGAAGAGAACGAAGAGCTCCTTTACATGTCTTTGGATCTAATTGAAGAAAGAAGAAACGATGCAACACTCAAAGCAGCAGCTCACAGACAAAAAGTGGCAGCGCAACACAACTCTAAAGTCAAGCACCGCAGCTTACAAGAAGGAGACCTTGTCCTTAAGCGAGTCTTCCCGCGCTCCGAGGCGCTAGATCCAATCTGGGACGGACCATATGTGATTCATAAAGACCTCCACAACGGAGCTTATATTTTGTCAACAGTGGACGGAGAGGTGTTCCAGAGGGCATGGAACATCCGATATCTTCGTCGATACTTTTCTTAACTGGTACTGCCCATATGAAGTGAATTAACAAAGAGAATCGGTGGACGTAGGCATTTTCGTGCCGAACCACTTTAAAAATCTTGTCTCTTGTTAACTTGTTCCTTTATATCTTGGCTGCTTGTTAAGCTTTATCCTTTTCTGTTGAACAAAATCCTGCGTAACAGCATTTCCATTCGGGACACTTCATGGCACAATCTCACCTGGACAAGACCTAATAGGTACTATGTGAATCTATGCCCTCGCCAATGAGACACTTTTACTCCAGCATCCCTCTGCTGCGGGTTAACTCATTGCTCGCGACGGCCCTTAAAGCCAACTGTAATGAGCCGAGTATAAGCCACCGAGGAGGCCGAAAATAGCCTAGGCAGCTCATTACGGCGTTCGGCTCGCCGGCGACCGTGAACCGATTATAAGCCCCAACATAAGGTGTGGCCAGCCAGGGGTACTTCACGGTTGACGATCGGCACCCACGCTAGCCGGCCACGGTAAATCGAATAATACCCACGATTACGGGCCATAATGGTCCGGGTAGTTACCGTGCGCGATCGGCTCTGATGTGTCTTAAGTGTGGCTGTGGTAAAAAAGAAAACTCCCCGCGGAGGTGTAAGATGGGTGACAAATGTCTCCAAGACCCACAGCTAGGGAAAGTGACTACAAAACCCGTTTGCCACGAACTTAAGCACATCGAAGGCCTTCCGTGATTGGAAGTTTTACTATTTCTTATATTTCCATTTTTATTTATAAAAACTTTCCTCCTATCCTCTATAACGATCCCTAAAGTACATGACACAAAATAGGAGACACTCACTAATGGGAATAAGAACTCACAGCTGGATGGCAGGTCACTCAGCTGCACTCCATATTCGATTGTACAAGGCATTCAAAGCTACCGTCTATAGCTAAAACTTGAAGGGCGGTACTTTCTTCTCTTGTACATAAATATGTAACTATAATTTTTTCGCACATCACACAAACATTGCAAAACTATAATTTATTCCCACATCACACAAACATTGCAAGATATGAAATTATATTTTAAGCAAGAACTTGACATCAAACACAATTGACTCACTAGCACATGCACAGCTATATTTCATGCAAAACATCAAAATAACGACAACATTCGAACATGACAGAACCAGCTTATGTTATAAAATCACATGTTAAGAATAAAGTCGTTCGTTGCAATGACGTAATTACAACCTAAAAGTACATTAATGTTTGAAACTAGCATATACAGGAATGTCAAGTAAAACCAAAAATGTTCGGATCAAGTCAAAATAGTCGGCAGCGTCAGAACTTCATCTCTACTCTTCCACCCCCCAAGGTCTACTTGACCGCAGGATCAGAACTCTCAACATGCTGACCAGAGGTCCCACCTGTCCAATCCCGGAGAAGAATCTATTAGATAAACGATGAGCAATCAAGTTAAGAAAAGATTAGAAGGGAAGACTTACCAGCGTCTTCTCCCTGATCATCATCCTCCAACTGCACACCCACTTCCTCGGCGGCAAGCAGCCGCATGCCCTCCTTCACTGCCACCTACTCCTCCTTAGTGAACTGGGCGGTAACCACATCCATTCTGAAGGCCGCACCACCCTCTTTATCCGCATCAGCCTTGGCCTCCTCCAAAGCCCGGAGATATATCCTAGCCATGACCCGGGGATAATCATCCATCCAGGATAAGTTTCCCTGCTTCCAGGTACGGAAGTACATGTCCTGGAGCATCTCATCCATCATCCCTCCTTCTCCTCAAACTCCCTCATCCGGACCTCAGAAGCCGACAACTTTGCAACGGCAGCATCCCTCTCCGATCGGTATCGCGAGCAGTCGGCCTGGAGGGATTTCCTTATCGCCTCCATCTCCTCCTTCAGCTTGGCTTGAGCAAGCTACACGGCTTCAAGCTTCCCAGATAACCCCTCTACCTGCTCGAGATACGCCTTCCGAACCTCATCCATCGTTGCTATGGCCATATCGATCCGTTCCTTGCAGATAGCCTCCATTTTTCGCAGCTCTGGCTTGCTAGCCTCTTCCATGGTTTTCTTTAGTCGTCTGGAGGTCGCCTCATGCTGGGAGATCTGGATGGCCTGATCGGCAAGCTTTTTGGCCTGATCGGAAACCATTAGCCGCAACCAAATGTTAGCACTTTCGATTTCCTCTCCAGCCTTGACCAATCGAGCATGATGCCCCATCAGCTTCCTGGTCTCCTCAACCACCCGATCGATGTTTGCCCTGGCCTCATCCCCCATAGTCACAATCCGAGTGGTCAACAAGTCGTGATCCAAAGACTTAGCCTCATCAAGCACCCTTACCATAGGGTTGCAGGGTAAGAGGTGCTCACCGGTAACCTCATCAAAAGAAATATCATGGGAACTCGGGTCCAAGTCCGGATGATCCGCGAACGAGTTGCGAGCCGAGCTGGGATGATCTATTGGGGTAACAGTAGGGCTTTCAGACGGATGCGGGGAAGGTACAAACTCAATATCCTCCTCTGCAACATCCTGGAGAGGCTGAGTTGGGGGATGAGAGCGAGATGGAGATTCAAACAAGGAGCGACTCTTCTTTCTCTCTTGAATACCCTCCTCAATAACTCCGAGAAGAGGACGGTAGCCAACTACGTCCCCATAACGGGTGGTCGGAGGCTTTGGTTTGGCGGAAGCTTTAAGGAGTTTGAATTGTTCGAGGCGGTGCCGAATGTCTGTAGTCTTAGCCGCTTCGTCCGCTCCTGGAATAAAAACTAAGTGTTACAAGCATATATTGAGCTATAATTCAAGAAACGTATCAAGTTAAGAAGGGTAAAAAGATGCTTTTGTTATACAAACCCTGGGGAGGAGTAGGATACTGCAATAAGTCCTGGATCTCATTCCAGGATGGAAGCTGGCCATAAAATATCCCTAAATCCTTATCATAAACGGAGTCGTGAGGAGTCAAAAATTCACCTTGAGTCACCGAAGTTACCCTAGCTGAAGGACCCTTAGAAGATGGATCGACACCAGTCCCAGCCTTGTCAGCCTTCTTCGCCTTCTCCACCAAGGCCGATTCTTCCTCCAACCCCTCAAAAGCCTGGCGGAAAGCATCATCCGTCCACTCTTGGATCTCACCTGCCTGCTCAGAAGACAAAGCCCCGATGCCATCACCACTCTGTCCTTCGCCACCATTACCACCATCACCTTCTCCATCACCTCCGCTCTCCTCCTCACCTCTTTCCTCCTCTCCACTTTCCTCCTCCGGAACATCTGGGCATGTGCTGGGAGAGGGTCCATCGGATTTCTTGAGCTTCTTCCCCCCGACGACTGGAGGTATCGAGATGGGTCTCCTCTTGCTGCTCTTTTTTGTGGCCCCTCCTTTTTCTTTGGCAGCTCTTTCCTCAGCCGTATCCCTCTGCTTGACCAAAGACTGATGTGGTAGAATCAAGTTGTGTCCCAGGAGAGTGGCATTCCTGATTAGGTAAGAAGCTGACCTATCCCTTTCCGAAATGGCCTCTATCTCTGTGGCCATCTGAACCAGGTGATCATTCTCCACGACCGCAAAGCCACCTGTCGCTAGCAAGAGATAAAAGCATATGAGAAGAAGCATTTCAGTCGGAACGGAAATTATAAATAAGCTTCAACTTACAGCCGGAGGTGAAACGACGGATAGGAACAGAGTCATCTTTGACGAAGAACCATTCTTTTTTGAACATGCTGAACTTCGAATATAAGTCCAAGACCAGCTTGAAGGACACGGCCGATTCCAAGCTGATATATGGAGACCCCTTCTTGTAACCTCTCAAGTTGTACAAATATCGGATCTCCCAGTTAGAAGGGAGACGCCCGTATCTCCTCTGGAAGATGATAAACAAGCACACCAAGATGGCGTAGGAGTTGGGCTGAAGCTAGAAAGGAGCCACCTTCAAGTACGTGATGAAGCTGACTATCCAGGCGTTGATCGGAGGAATGGCCCCACACATACAATGGTACCTACTATAAGCAAAATATCTTTCAGGGGTGTTGTACGGCATCACTCCTTCCCTCGGTAACAGCATACACGCTCTATCAATCCCAAAGGGGCGAGAGATAACATCAAGCTACTCCTCTTTGAGGGAACTTGGAAAGCAGTCAGGAGGAGAGTTCGAGAGCTCCCGAGGGTCGTATCTGTCCACTAGTGATCTCGGGGGAGGTCCATGACGTACCGATCCTGACTGAGCTAGGGGCACTGTGGAGGACTCTTCTTTGTCCGTGGATTTCTTCTTATCTGATCGAGTTTCTACTTTGCGAGACATTTATCTGCACCACGAGAAAGTATATCGTTAAAACAGAGGATATGAACATGCAAGTATATGTAGTCCGAAATTTCACTCGTAATTCAAAACATAAAAATTCAAGTATATAAGGTCCATTCGGCACTCAAATCCCCAAGTTTCATTCGGCATGGAAGTTCATTCGGTATTCGAACATCATGTCCCATTCGGTAGTCCAGCCATAAGGGTTTATTCGGCAAAAGCAAAATACCTGATTCGGCAGTTGAGTATGATTCGGCGCTCGGTTGATTCGGCTGTTTTGGAACAGTCAAGTTTGGTTCAGCACTCAGTTGATTCGGCTATCTCACTCGGTAGGGAATAACGAAAGCCTAACACCCCTATTTATAGGCGAACGCAGGATGACCAGACCGGATGGTTCGGCACGTATGACCGGATGGAAACACCCAAGTCAAAACAAAGCACGCCATGTGCATGCACATGCCCTACTTTGGGGGGCAAGTGTTGTGTGCATCTCCACCACCAAACCATCCTACTACCGAACCAACCGTCTTTCCATGCACTACCGGACCGGCATACCACCGAGCCAACTCCTAGTCGAGCCAACCCACCTCATACGTACCACCGAACCAAGCTCCACCGAGCCAAGGCCTCACCGAACCAAACTCAACCCTCTACCACCGAACCAGATGAAGGGAACCCACTACCGAACCAACCTATCTCCACTCACCACCGAACCAACACAAACCAACCATCACCGGATCGCTCACCACCGGACCAAGTCCCGCCGTATCAAACTCCATCCATACCCTACCGGACCAACTACTACCGGTCCAAACCCTCTCCAAACAATGCCGGTCCAAGCTCCATCTCCAAATAATGTCGGTCCAAGCTCCATCTCCAAAAAATGCCAGTCCAAACCCTCTCCAAACAATGCCGGCCAAAGCATAGCCGAACCAGGCTCCATCCACTCACCACCGGACCATGTCCCACCGAATCAACCCACCTCCACACGTTGCCGAGCCAGAAGCAAGGGAGAACACGACCGGACCAACTCTGCCAGGCTAGATTGCATCAGCCCAGGCCCACCAGCAGCTATATACATCCAAGACCCCTGCCCCCAGTCTCACTCTATAAATAGAGGGGCAGGGGTACAACAATGGCAGACAAGTTTGAGAGCTCAAGCACGGAAGGAACTTTCAAACAACTTTCAGATACTTGTAATCAAAGCTTTGTACTTGTAATCTGAATAGAAAAGGAGAATAACATATAAAGTGGACGTTGGCACATTCTGGCCGAACCACTATAAATCTGTGTGTCTTTTACATTTTAGTCCCTGCTTTTTACATATTCGCCCAAATCACTAAGAACAACATATAATCAACTAAATCATACCACTTGGAGGTGTTTGCCCATTTTCTGTGCAAACAGTTGCCCCTACATTTTTTTAACCCAAATGGAATTGCCTTGTATAATAAATCACCCATTCGATTATGAACCTAGTGTGCTCCTCATTTTGTTGAATATTGGTGTTTGACTGTACCCTGAACAGGCATCCATAAGAGACAACAACTTGTGCCCGCTTGTTACATCTACCAACTGGTCTATTTGCGACGATGGAAAACAATCTTTCGGACATGCTTTGTTCAAATCCGTGTAGTCAATGCAAGTCATCCATTTCCTATTCGATTTCTTTACCAGAATAGGATTTGCTAACCACTTTGGATAGTATATTTTTCGAATAAATCAATTCTTAAGGAGTCTGTTAACCTCTTCTTTCAAAGCATCTGATTGTACCTTGTCCATCTGTCTCTTTCTTTACCTTATGGAGGTTGGTACTAGATTGATGTTGAGAACATGACACATGGCCATTGGATCAATTCCTAACATACCGAAATGTGATCAGGAAAATATGTCATTGTTGACTTTGAGAAATTGTATCAAATCCTTCTTTAAGTAACCCTTAAGATTTTTTCCTACCTTAACCACTTTGCTAGCATCATCTAAATCTACGTATGCTTCTTCAACATCCTCTTTGGGTTTTTGGTTTCCCCTCAGCAATCGAATTCCGTGACTATTGGGCTTTCTTCCACTGAGTTCGCATCAATTCTCCTTCTCTTGCCTGTAGAAGGAATGTACGTTTGATACATACATTTTTTAGATTTATTAATTTTAATCTTTGTTACGAATGTTGGATGTGAGAATCTATCATCCAAAGGCTGTAAAATAGTAGAAGAATCAAAGTAAGTAGAATACTCCCTTTTATACTGGTCTAGAGTAGCAAGATACATTTTTCGGGAGCTAAACTATTCCCCTCGGATAGTCCCCCATCCTCTTTTTGTCAAGAATTTTACAATGAAATATTTCAGGGAGACGAAGGCATCTATTTCATCGAGAGTTGGCCTGCCAAAGAAGGCGTTGTAGTATGAGGGTTGGTTGATTGTCACAAAGATTGTTTCAAAGGATCTAGAGGTTGGTGGGACCCTCATCTACACAAGCAGCTTTATCTGTCCCACTTGAGTTAATCCATTGTTGTTGAATCCAAATATGGACTCCATGTTTGGCTCCAGTTTGTCTTCAGGAATGTTCATCTGATCGAAGGCATGGTTGAAGATTACATTGACTACACTGCCTGTGTCAATCAGAATTTTAGAGACGATGGATAACTCAATTTGCATAGTAATCATCAAAGGATCATTATGCGGATGGTGAAACTCTTTATTAACTCTTGAAGAGAAATGACGAGGTTAGGCATCTGAATGTTGAGACTGGATTCTTCATCCGGGGTTCCTCTTAGGTAGAGTAAATGCCTTCTTTAGCTTCCTTAATATACCTGCTTCGGGCCTCATTGGTGTTTCCTGCTAGATGTGGCCCACCATGAATCACATCAATTCTGTTTATTGGCGGGCTCAAGCCTAAGGGGTCTTTATCTTCCAATATATTTAAAGCATTGCTAGGGTTCTTCTTAGACCATCATCTATCTGTTGAGATTTTTGCTGATCCTAAATGAACACCTTCAAATGGCCCTCATGGATTAGTTTCTGAATAATGCCAGCTAGAACCCTGCACTCATCGGTCTTGCGGCTGTTGGCCTTATGATAAGCACATTAATCTCCTCCTTTTTCTTGGTTCAAGGTTATTCTTGGCTTTAAAGGAGGTTAGAAAGTTGATTCTTTCCTTAGCTACGGCACAGACGTAAGACGGTGGCTTGATTAAAACGACTACATTAGCGATTGGCTCTTCCCATCTTGTCCTTTTGTGCCTCGATATTGGCCAAACCTTCCCCTTTCTTTCTTGAGGATAGTCTTCTTCTTATTTAACTCATCCATCTGGATGAACTTGTCAGCTTGGAAATGGAAGTCTTGCAATTATTTGCAGTCGTTGACAAAGAGCTGCTTCTAGAAGGGAGTGTTTGGAATGAACTGCAATTAACTTGTCTCGATCATTCATGTCTTTGGCTTTTAGAGCTTAAGCATTGAACCTCCTTAGATAATCTCCCAAGGATTCTCCCTGTCTTTTCTTTATATTAGCCACGACTATATAGTCGATCGTGGGATCTTTGACATGCAAAATTGGGTGGAGAACTCATAAGAGAACTACTTCCATGAGTATATGGGTTTCTCCTAGTATTGTCTATACCATTTTGATGCAATTCCCAGGAGAGTGACCGGGAGCAATCGGCACCTGACGGCCTCAGATGCATTATACAAGTACATTTGGCTATCAAAAGCCATTAGATGATCATCTGGGTCTGTAACCCTATGATATTGCATTGATGGGATCTTTAGATATGGCGGGATGACGGTTGCCATGATCTTATCAGTGAAGGGTGACACTCTTTCATTGTCATTAACATTTTCATCCACTGTTCTCTTCCCTGTCGAATTCATAGCACCCTTTATTGCCTTTTCAGCTGCATCTTTTAGATAAGCCTCAACACTGCAGTAATTTTTCTGCTCCGGGCAATACTCTTTTGACATTGAGCTTCCTGATTACTCAAGTGACTTGTCGAGATCTCTTCCTTGATGGTTAGCTTTTGACTAAAGACGCTCCTTCTTCTTAGGGGATGTTAAGTCTATTTTACTTTTGTATTCAGCGGAGTTGGCTTTTAAATTTCTCCTGGGTAAATCACCTATTCTCCCTAAGTTGGTTTTGGTATCTTTGAAGATATCTGAGATAATGCCCTTTTAAGTAGTTCTTGCATCTCCTACAGCTGCTGCTCCAAGTGTTTAATCATTGCAGCATTATCATCTTGCCAAGCTGGTGAAGAAGGCTGTCCACGAATAGCCCCATCCAGACTAATGGATAGAGTTATGTTCTCTTCAAGAGTGGTGATGTGGACAACTCTCAATTCTGCATAATCGTTTTGATTTCATTTTCCCACACAAATTAATTGAACCAAAATTAGTCTATGATTTAGTGACAAGGCTGGAGGTTCGAGACCTCCTTCTAGCGCCAAAAATGTTAACATGAAAACTTGTCAACATCCTCAATGTTATGTGAAAAGTAACCAAGCTGTTGGAAAGATCTCTCCTTTCGAGACCTACCATTCGACCAGGTTGATTTACTCGAAAAGGTTTAAGGAAAATGCTCTACCTTTCGCCTAGTTTGGCTTAATAGAAAGGGTTTAGGAGTTAATTTTACCTTTCGACCCGGTTGACTTGGTCGAAAGGCTTTAAGAAGTTAGTTTAGGAATGCATGCTAAAGAAGTTATGTCATGCTCGAAACCTTTCCTTTGAGTGTGTCGAAAGTAGATGATTATCTTGGCTTTTCATTCCCTTCAATCATGTCGAAAGGCTTGTTCCAACCCTTTCGATCATGTCGAAAGGGATGTATATTTCACTAATATGACACAGCAGCTTTTGACCCCATTGTTTCTCTACTTTTGTTCTGGTACCCCTTCGAAAGGGTTGCAGATAGAGCTGGGAAAATCCCCTTCCGAATGAGTTCCTCTCCATACAATTATTAGTCAATTATAAAATGAGACCCCTTCGTAACCTCGATTTTTGACTTCGTCAAGTAGAGTTCCACTCTTTCGAAACAGATCACGCTTATAACTGCCCAAATTTCACTTTGTTTTCCCTATATAAGATCATCTTGGATATTTCCCAGTTTCGTAACTTCACCAATGTCGAAACCCCATCATCACTTTCATTTTAATTGTCTATGTTGGTTTCAACTGCATATATCGGAGTCGATCCTATGCATTACATTGACAAAAAGAAATTAAGACAATATGTTAGAATCATATGCAATGGATCATTAGACTAGCTAATGATCTAAATGAACTTCCTTCTCGTCGAAATCCATAATGAACCTGTCATCTCTCTTTATTAATAATTCAAAATGAGTTACAATTAAAAGTTCTTTATCCCCGATTTGATTTATGATTTCTTATTGATTTAACTGCAGCTAAGAAATCGAAGTAGAAAGAAATGAATTTGGATGTTCCAAGAATCGGTCCCCTAAAATCGGACCCCTTGGATCTTATTCATAGATGTAGGTTGGCCATCTTTCACGCCTGTGCCTTCGACTCCATCGTAAGGCATCGAAAGGCATCTTCTCTGAATTCTTTGTTTTACCCTAGCACTTCCTTGGTCTTCCTCAAGCCCTTTCGATTAAGCGAAAGGATCCTTTACCAACCTTTCACCATTGCTATGTTATGAGTATCTTTTCTTTCTGCATCTTTTAGAACATCTTTGGACGTTGCCGAAAGGTCTCCAAATGCGTTTTTCCCTTTGTGTCTGTGCAATTAATGTCTCACTATAACCCTGCTATAATCCCTCTACATCTCATAGCAGATTTCTACCGTTATGATTTTTCCATGTAGCCCCAAATATAACCTTTCCACTTTAAGCCCTGCTATTTTCCGTTATATCCCGTTATTCCCGCTATATTCCGCTATATCTTCTTTAAAAGAAAGGAATTGAAAAATGACATTTATACATTATAAAATTATGAAATTAGTTTATTTAATTGAATTTTTAATATATTTTAGAAATGAAAACTCTCTACTATTCTACTAAATTCAATTATCTATATAACTGTTTTGTGTTTATTTACAGTATATTCGCACGTGGTTTTCTTTAAAATTATTTATGTATTAATTATAATTCAATTGAATGTTAATTTTTCATTTAATTGCAATTTATATATTTGTAAAAACATTAAGTACAAGTTTTATGTGTTTTCGAGTCATCTGCTATATCCCGCTATATCCTCGCCGTATCCCCGTTATGACTTTTTCTACCTCCGCTGCATTGAATCTGCTGAGCACTTTAACTATATAGCTTCGTGTTGCTTTGTTGTCATTGGAAGTAATAATGGGAGCCTTTCAACACTGTCAAAGGCTTTTCGTAGGGCCTCGAAGACATTGAAGCTCTAATGGTTCCATCATTGTTGGAAGCTTCCAAATGCTTATTTGTTGATCGACGCGGAACCTTCCCCGGATGCCATTGGCCTTGACCAGTTCGAAAGGCTTAGATATGCTTTTGAAAGAATTGTCATGTAGGTGAAACCTTTGATTCCGAAAGGTTTGGTGTGTAAGCATGAGATTATGATACATTGACTTCAAAAAGGGGTTCCGAAGCGGTCTTTGCTTATTTATCTGTGTCGAAAGGTTGAAAGTGGTGGAAGAGTAGTCTTATTTTCATCCGAGTCGAAAGCCTTCACACTATATGGGAAGTCATTGCCTTCGACTCCTTCGAAACCTTCTTAATGCCTTTGAAACGTATTCTTATAAGCTTTATTGAAACCCACTTTAGTAGATGTTGGTGCTTTTTGTATCTTCTTGCATGCCTTTGTCTTCTGGGTGGATTTTATGTCTAACAAGTAAGTATAATACTTCAACGAGAGGGGATGAATATCGAAGATGCAATTACAAAAATTAAAAAACATGTCGAATTTTGTGAAAAATCTAGAGACGATGGATTTGAAAGCATGATGGATGAAGACAATAAGCTGGCAAATGATGTTGGTATTGGTCCAAAATTTATTGGAAAGAGAGTTATATGAAGAAAAATCAATTTGACGAAGATATCGGGAAGGACAATGAAAGACAATCTCCCAAGAATAATTTTAAATTTACTTATTTTCATATAATAGTAGATCAAGTTTTGACTTCACTCAGAGATTGGTTTGATCAATTTAAAACTTTATGAAGAAACTTTTGGATTTTTGTTGAATTTGAGATTTAAAAATATTCATGATGATTAATTAAAGGATCACTACATGTATCTCGAAGGTTTTTTGAAGCACCACTAAGAGCAAGATATTTGTAGTAAAGAGTTATTTTTTGAGCTTTGATAACTAAACAAAATCCCACCATTAAAAGTAACTACATCAATTGATATACTTAAATACTTGAGATCTTACCTCGATGTAAGTCTGTTTTTAATTTTTTGGGTTTTTCTTCAAAAATTCTATTGACTATTCCGATTATGGTTGCTTCAGTTGAAAGAAGTTTTTTAAAACTAAAATTGATAAAGACGTATCTCTGGACTACTATTTTGCAAGAGAGATTAAATGGGCTAACTATTATTTCAGTTGAAAACAAATATTTAGATAAGCTTAATCATGAAGATGTAATAGACGAATTTGCTTCAACAAATGCAACAAGAAGTTGTTTTCTTTAATATGGATTAATATGTTAGGATGTTATGTTTGCATTTTGACCTTTTGGCATGTGATCAAGATGACCAAGTTGATCAACGTTTTGTGATGGATGTTAAATTTTATAGAAAATTTATATTTGTCTTGTACATATATTATTTTAGGTTGAATTAAGGGGCAACAAAAAAAATACTTGTTTAAAATATGGCATTGAATACCCATGGGTCGGCTTAGATGCCAGTATGCCAAGTACTTGCTAATTATGGAGTTATAAAGCATAATAAGATTTGGAGTAAAGAAAGAAATTAAAATAGGGATTTAGAGGCCTTTTAAATCAAGTTTTGAAGTGGAACGTAGGGCAACAAATTGAAGTTTATGTAATCATAAAGAGTGAACACTACTTCGTGTTTTTCTATTCAATATGGTCTAAGTTGCCTAATCTTAGCGCAAAAAGGTCTAAAAGATTAATTTAGCTAAAACTTATTTAATTTCAAAGAAAGAAAAGAGTAAGTTAAGATATTTTAATGTACCAAAGAATGCTTTAAAGGTAAGAAGTTTCCTTATTTTGGCTAGTTGTTAAAAGAAATCCATTAAAGACTTCATAACGATTTCTACGACGTTGACACATCCTATCAAGAAAACATTATTTTTCTCATGGAACTCAAAATGTGAAAATGCTTTTATTAAGCCAAAAGAGTTGTTTATTGATCATAAGTCCAAAAAGTATCTTTTTATTTTAACATCTCCAAAAAAGGTAGATGACTTGGTTTATTTGTAGATGACTATAAAGATTTGACTATTCGACCCTCGAATATCGACACTAAATACATCCACGGTATTCACGTGTTGAACATTCAAGTGTCAGGAAGACAAATAGTTAGGTAAAAATAGAATAAGGAATAAAGAATACATCAGAATCTCGCTACGGAACGATAATATATAATATCAAAAGAACATTTTAAAGGCTTACTCCGAATACGAAATTTTCAAAGCTACGAAACCTACTTACTATCATCAGTTTGGAAAGTTATAACTGCTTTCCCTTGAAATGCTGATATATAATATAATGCAGCAGAAATAGAAATAAATAGATAACAGAAACCTCCAGCCCGTCTTCTGAACTTTGAAGCATCCAAAGTAAAACATGCTTTATTCAGCCTATTCTAGAGTGCGCGGGGCATTTAGGAAAAATAAAAACCAAGTGTCGGACATAAGTTTGGTATGAGAAAACCCAAGATAATGCAACATGTAACAACAACTATTGGGATCGTATGGATTTCCATAATGGTTTTTCTCTCAAAGAAACCAACCATTCATTAAGTTAACATAGTGATATAATAGATGATATTTAGAGTGTGGAATATAAATTATATCAAATAGCTGTATTGCTTACATTGATCACACCACAACAATATTAGGTTACATTCAGAATCACTAAGATACGTTTGCATATTAGATTTTTCCGTATAAATCTCTTCGGTCGAAGCCGAATCCAATCTCTTGCATAAGGGTAAGAAAGTACCTTCCGAGCGTCTGTACATCTCTAAATAAAATATATCATTAAGGTAAACACAACTAGCCTACGTACCTATAGAACTACTTGGAACCAAGTATCGTCAACTTCTGGTACCAACATCGATAAGCATACTCTAGATGTGGAGTTAATATAACATGTCATATTAGCAAAACCCTAGGTTGTGCATCATACTCTATTTTCTATCATTTTTGATGTCGAGGTCATGTTTGGCATCTCTCACACAAATCTTCATTATTCGAACAAAATACGAATCCCCAACTGGATTCTCGTATAAGTCCTCTGATGAATGCTAATGCTGACCTCTCCTCGGACTTAATAGGATAGACAGTTCATCTCTATAGCATTAACTTCACAATTGCTTTCAAAACATAGAACTTGTTGAAGTGATAATCGGTAAGTAAAACACTTACTGATACCGGACTCTCCAAAATATTCGATGAATTTTCAGTTAACTCGATTTCGGTTCTCTCAAAAGTAAGTGAAAGATAAAGACGTTTCGTACCAATGCTCCTCCCCGGGGTTCTTATTGGTAAGAATTCGAAGCCTTTCTATGTTTTTGAAGTGATATTTGGTCAAGTTCGATAGTCGACTGATTGACTATCTAGATAAACATTCGCTAATAGAAATCAAAGTTCGTATACTTAACACATTTTCGACTTTTCTACTAATACTATCCCTCGGTCAAGAATGAAGCCAGGTAAGTTAGAGCACTGGTTTCATATCAAAGCCTTGCTTAGACACTTTATTTCTTGACTCTCGTAGATAGATAAGTCTACTTAGTTGGCTTTTAGTGCTAAGCATAGTAGTACTTAACATTCAATAAATAATTAATTAACCTTAACCATTTCTGGTCAAGAGGGAAGTCGGTAGATTAAAGTACTATTGCTTCATTCATACTCAAACATCAATCTTAACTCTCACAAATTGAGAAGTCCATCTCGCTCGACTTATAGTTTTGGAATTGGACTGGAAAGGCCATTTGGGATTATAGTTAAAGCTATTAGTATGGTATGGTTCTAAGTAAGGAATGCGTATTTCTTATCTAAATGATATTGCCAAATACAATTATGGTAAAGCTTGATATTTCATTTGTCGGACATTTGTTGCTCAGTTTCACTCCACATTACAACAGGGTTAGAGGAGACAATGCTGATTTTAGAGGAAAGTGGAGGTAAAGATTTGTGGCGATTATCTATCTATTTGTGCTTTTTTATGTATTCCTAACAAGCCCATTCAATTAGTTATATTATTTTGGAATACTATAATATGGAGGTTTTATGTATGTTATTGTGATGATAATGTGTTATGTTTCTGAAATGGTTTTCTTTTATGAAATGATTTCTTCTTTTAGATATTATATTTATTTTCATTCCACTGTGTGATTCTAAAAGTATAGGTAGATAGCTCTGTGTACTGTGTATTGTTTAAAATTTATCAACCAATACCCAGCCTTGGAATGGTTCTAAGTTCCAATAGGCCTTTTTCGGGTCGGGGTTTAGGTCTGTTTCGAGGCGGGTTGTTATAGTACCAGCAGTTGTGTATACATTATACTACTGTGGGACATATCCAACTGCAGGACCCGTGGGATTATACGTTCGTGTACAGTGAAGGGAATATACCAGTAGGAAGGTTCACCATATCCGAAGTATCAAAGGACAAGTATAGTTTGCTCAACCTTTTAAGTGGTACGTTTAAGTAAATAACTGAGCATTTCCTTGATTGTGTTAGGTAATCTAAATGGGATGGTGAGCAAGGCTCGGCGCTATGGATGGTGGGAGTGATACCATATACGAGGAGTAGGAGTAATTACATAGGTTGAGAACATCATCGGTCCCGAGCGGTCAGTGGAAAGACAAGGAATATGCCTAACCGAACTATATCTCCTACTAGTGTAGATTCCGTCTAGGACATGTACTGCCTCATAGTTGTTTGCTAGTTTGTTTGTTGTAAAGAGGCAAGGCTTGATAACCTTTTTGTGGAGGTCTTTCAAAACGAATAAAATAGTCCGTGGGGCTGAGTTCATGGTGTTTGCGCAAAAAATGGGCAAACACCTCAAAGTCGTACGATTTAGTTGATTTTATGTTGTATTTAGTGATTTGGGTGATTTATGCAAATATATAAAAAGCAGGGACTAAACTGTAAAAGACACGCAGATTTATAGTGGTTCGGCCAGAACGTGCCTACGTCCACTTTATATCTTATTCTCCTTTTTTCTCTTCAGTTTACAAGTACAAAGCTTTGTATACAAGTATATGAATGTTGTTTGAAAGTTCCTTCCGTGCTTGAGCTCTCAAACTTGTCTGCCATTGTTGTACCCCTGCCCCTCTATTTATAGAGTGAGGCTGGGGGCAGGGGTCCTGAATGTATATAGCTGCTGGTGGGCCTGGGCTGGAGCAATCTGGCCTGGCAGTTTGGTTCGGTTTCCCTTGGTTCGGTGGTAGGAGTATGGTGATGGACCGGTGGAGCTTCGGTTCGGTGAATGTTTATCCGGTGGTGAGTGGATGGAGCTTGGTTCGGTGGGACATGGTCCGGTGGTGAGTGGACGTGGGTTGGTTCGGTTATAGAGGAGCATGGAGGCATGTTGGTTCGGCGGAGGTTGGTTCGGCGATTGGTGAAGAAGTCTGGTTCGGTGGCAGTGAGTTGGGAATGCCGAATGAACTCTTGTACTGGGAACGCCTGATGAACCTGTGTGCTCTGAGTGCCGAATGAGGCTTTGCTTCATATTGCCGAATGGGCTATGCCGAATGTGATATGTGATGTACTACCGAATGAATCTTTAAACCTTTGATACCGAATGGACTTTTATACTTGAATCATGAGTGAAATCCCAGACTTATATACGCTTGCTTGCTTCTAATTGTTCCGGTCGTGGTGGAAACGCACATAACATTGATATTCTAGTTTTGACCAAAAAATGGGATAACACTTTGCCCCCCAAAATATGCCTTGCGGTAGGAAGGCGTGTTTTGTAATGCCATGAGCTGGATGTTCATATCCTGTTGACAACCTGTAAAGAGCTTGATATTTTATATGGCCCCAAATGACGACCGTTCGGGATCGAGCTATTTGGGATGAAGCGCGGCCGTTCATGCTCAAGCGCCTAACTTCAAATGACGATCGTTCGTGAACGAGTCATTTGAGGTGAAGTGCGACCGTGCGCGGTCAAGCGTGTAAATCCATGCGTTGATCGTTCGGGATCGAGACATCTTCGGTGAAATGTGACCGTTCAAGGTCAAGCGCTCAACTTCAAATGACGACCGTTCGTGATCGAGTCATTCGAGGTAAAGTGCGACAGTGCGCGGTCAAGTGGCGGGCCCCAAATGACGACCGTTCGCGATCGATCCATTTGAAGTAAGGTGAGTTGTGCCGTTCGGGGCGAGTTGTGACTGTTCGAAGTCGGGTGCTGTTCGAGGCGATTTTTGATCGTTCGCGATCGTGTGCCGTTCGAGGCGAGTTTGTGACTGTTCGAAATCGAGTGCCGTTCGAGGCAAATTGTGACCGTTCGGAGTCGAGTGCCGTTCGTGGCGAGTGGTGACTGTTCGAAGTCGGGTGCCGTTCGAGGCGAGTTGTGACCGTTCGCGGTCGGGTGCCGTTCGAGGCGATTTTGTGACTGTTCGGAGTCGAGTGTCGTTCGAGGCGAGTTGTGACCGTTCGCGGTCGGGTGCCGTTCGAGGTGATTTTGTGACTGTTCGGAGTCGAGTGTCGTTCGAGGCGAGAAAGCATGCCCGGGAGGGCTTGATGTTATGGATGCCAGGGTCACGTTCGGGTGAGTTCCTGGATTGTTTGTGTGCCTGTTGGAGACGAATAAGTGTGCCCGGGGGGGCTTGGTACTGTCGATACCAGGTTCACGTTCGAGTGGGTCCCTGGATCGTTTGATTGCTTGGAGTTCATGTTTGGGGGAGTTTCTGAACCAAAAGATTTTGGCAGTTCATTGCCATGAAGGAGGTGCTTGTGGACCGTTCGCGATCCAACGGGCATGCAAGTAAATCCTTTCACGGAGTTGCAAATATCAAAGCAATAATCATACGAGTTCCCCAGTAGGAACGTTCAAATCAAAATCAAAGCGGGAGCAAGACGAGGATGTCAAAGTGTAAACTCTTACTATGGTGCGGTCAGTAGTCATTCAGAGCATGTCTATGGATCGTGCGCGATCGCTTACATGTGTAAATGATTTAACCGTGTTAGTGAGAGGTTTGCGACTTGTTCATCGCTTTCGACCTGCCCCCCGAGTTCACGAGGGAATTTTACCTGCCCCCTGGCTTAGCGTTCATTCCTTACCAGGTGGCTCAGAGGCCTCTATCTCTCTCTCTGGGATTGGATTAACATGCTCCAAGTGTGGTGCCCCCATGCGGGATCGATGCCTGATTAATAGTCGTCTGCTGATTGGGGGTTGCCCCCTGCTGAGCCATTTCATCTGCTTGCTGGTTGAGCATTTCTGATCCAGCTACATGGATCTGAGTTCCGGCATTTCCTGCGCGCGTAATGTTGTCTGAGAAGAGCTTGCGTCACCTCCTCTTGTCTTTTCATCATGACTTCCATTTCCTCTCTGGTGATGTAGATGGATGCTCCTCCTGCTCCATTTCTAGAAGAAGTCTCTTGATTTTCCTTCATTTTCACATCTCTCTGGCCTTTTGCCTTCTACTATTTTGCCTAGTCATTGTCTTCCAAATCCAAACTTCTATCCGATGTAGCGGGAGCTGGTTCCTCTCAGTGAAAGCACCAAAATGTTTGCGCAAAAAATGGTCACAAACACCCAATGTCATATAAACTAGTTGATTTTATGATGTTCTTAGTGATTTGGATGATTTATGCAAATATATAAAAAGCAGGGACTAAACTGCAAAAAACACGTAGATTTATAGTGGTTCGGCCAGAACGTGCCTACGTCCACTTTATATCTTATTCTCCTTTTTTCTCTTCAGTTTACAAGTACAAAGCTTTGTATACAAGTATATGAATGTTGTTTGAAAGTTCCTTCCGTGCTTGAGCTCTCAAACTTGTCTGCCATTGTTGTACCCCTGCCCCTCTATTTATAGAGTGAGGCTGGGGGCAGGGGTCCTGAATGTATATAGCTGCTGGTGGGCCTGGGCTGGAGCAATCTGGCCTGGCAGTTTGGTTCGGTTTCCCTTGGTTCGGTGGTAGGAGTATGGTGATGGACCGGTGGAGCTTCGGTTCGGTGAATGTTTATCCGGTGGTGAGTGGATGGAGCTTGGTTCGGTGGGACATGGTCCGGTGGTGAGTGGACGTGGGTTAGTTCGGTTATAGAGGAGCATGTAGGCATGTTGGTTCGGCGGAGGTTGGTTCGGCGATTGGTGAAGAAGTCTGGTTCGGTGGCAGTGAGTTGGGAATGCTGAATGAACTCTTGTACTGGGAACGCCGGATGAACCTGTGTGCTCTGAGTGCCGAATGAGGCTTTGCTTCATATTGCCGAATGGGCTATGCCGAATGTGATATGTGATGTACTACCGAATGAATCTTTAAACCTTTGATACCGAATGGACTTTTATACTTGAATCATGAGTGAAATCCCAGACTTATATACGCTTGTTTGCTTCTTATTGTTCCGGTCGTGGTGGAAACGCACATAACATTGATATTCTAGTTTTGACCAAAAAATGGGATAACACATGGTATAAAGGTGGGTAGAATATGGCTAAATATTTGTAATGCCGTTACTAGGCGCAACAAGAGTTTCCTTGGTACGCACGATGACGAGGACGTGAACTGCGCTGACAATGGTCCTAATGAGGTGTTGAGTTATGGATACTAGCTGAGGAGGTATCTTGGTCCAAAGGGGGACTGTGGTCGTTACACACACACATATGTAGTTGTAGTCCGCCTCACGTAGATGGGGCATATCGTACGCACACGTGGGGTCAAGACGACTAAGTAAAACAAACACTATGCCAAAAAAGATATCAAACAACAGATATATTCTGTTGCCTGAAAGCATAAATATTTTTCGTATAATTCTGTGTCATCTCATTGCACATCAGACCACAAGACTATCCTCGTCGTCTAATATACTAATACAACAAAGAAAGAAAAAAATATTTGTTTATTGTTTGATATTATAATATCATTCCTAGAATTTCCTATCAGAGAATATATATTGACTAATATGAATACTAGTTACACGTATATGTTGTTCTCATCTTATAACTACTAAAGATGGATATTATATGTTGTCTAAAAGTTAGTAAAATAACAGTTTTCTGTAATCTTAATGAAATTCACATTTCCGTTAAATGTTAGAAGCTGCTTCATCCAACAGATGAATGTTGCTTTGCATGGTTTCACATAACAGTAAATCTATAGTTTTATGTTGTTTGATTCGCACAACTACAATCGAGCCTTGATGGTTACCATTGTTTGAATGCAGTTCAGATAACACACATCAGCTTTTGTATGCGTTATTTCTTTTTACATGAAACGACACCTTAATTCACTGTTCACATGAAAACGTAAAAACAGAAATCTTATAAATCCTGCCAAATACAATATAATTGGTTCTATGTTCGATGCCAAACCTAAATACATATTCTACAAGCAACAGTTCAACATCAACCAACATAAACTAAGCAACTGAACCCATAGATATACAAAATTCAACAAAACCAACATAGACAAGGTTAACTAACAAGGGTTCAATTGCAAGATGCATATTTATATAATATAACTAGTAAACATATATACAAGTTAGGCACTATAATTGTGCAAACTTGTAGACATGCGTAGCCCACTCCACCCAAACAGTATCAGTATTCCCACATATTGTTTAGAGCCTTCTCCCACTGCGGAAATACAGAAGTTAACTTTACACGGCATGGATCTCAAAATATGCCTAACTAAAATACAACATTGACATATGTTACTTTCCACGTATGTTGCGCGGTAAACAATGCAGCAAACAATAAAAGCAACTAAATTGGAGAAAAATATATTATTACGAACATTCCAACTTAATAACATTTATTTTCATTCAATGTCACTTTACTTGCATAACGAAACAAATTTAACAAAATATAAAACTTTAAAAGTTTCGCTTAAATTGCACTTTAAACAGTACTTAAAAAACAAGGTTTGTTTTGAATTTTAATAAGTTTCATGGGCTTAATCGACAATATAAAAAGGCTGAAGGGTTTTATCTTTATTACTGAAAATTAACGAGGGTGAAAACATAATTTCCACTAATTGAAATTCATTCTTGCTTTGCAACAATATTATTTCGGACAAATTTTCAAAGAATGCTAGTTTTCAAAACTATTTCGCGATAGGAGATGGTTTTGTAACTTATTACCAAACAAGGCTGGTTTGTGCCCATTCAGCAGCCAACGCAGCCATTCTGTAACTGTCTTGATGAAGCGCAACTATAAGTTGCGCTTTTTTTTAGGCGCAACTCATTGTTGCGCCAAAAAATGTTGTAAATGGAAAAATTGAAAAAAAATTAGGTGCGTAACTCATAGTTGCGCGCTAAAAAAATTTATAAAAAAAATTAGCGCAACTCATAGTTGCGCTTTATCCTGGCAGTTATAAAACTGCTGAGTTGGCTGCTGACTGGGCCAAGACCAGCCTTGTTTGATAATAAGTTTCAAAAGCAGGATTAACTAATTAATTTAATTAATTATCAAAAATTAATCACATTAATTAATTGTTAAATAATCTTAAGTTAATGACCTTCATTAACATTTCTTAATTACTTAATTAAGAATTAACTTATACAAATCATTATTAATTATCAATTAATTAATATTTAATTTCAATTTAATTAA
Source organism: Allium cepa (assembly GCA_030765085.1). Taxonomy (NCBI): domain Eukaryota; kingdom Viridiplantae; phylum Streptophyta; class Magnoliopsida; order Asparagales; family Amaryllidaceae; genus Allium; species Allium cepa. Next base: position 903,348,308 of record CM060938.1, on the reverse strand, counting down.
TCTCAAATTATTAATTAATTAAGTGTTAATTAAAATCTTAATTATCTTTAATCACTTTATTAAATAAATCTTAATCATTAATTAAAATTTAATTAACCATTCTTAATTATAGATTAATTAACCTTAATTAATTAATCTCAAATCTAATTAATTAACTTAAAAATTATTAATTACTTAATTAAACATCCACATTATTAATTAATTAAATAATTAATATTCCATTTAAATTACTTTAATAATTTAAATGAAACCAATTTCTTAAGTTCTAAATTAAGAAACATTCTTCTTATATAAAGTGTTTTAAACAAATTGTTTCAAACAAATTTAATTTAAAAAAAATTCTTTTTAAATTTCAAACTGAACCACAATTTAAATTTTCATTCCAGATTCAACTTAAAAATTTAATACTTGTTTGCGTAAAAAATGGCCGCAAACACCCAAAGTCGTATGAACTAGACGATTTTATGTTGTTCTTAGTGATTTGGGTGATTTATGCAAATATATAAAAAGCAGGGACTAAATTGTAAAAGACACACAGATTTATAGTGGTTCGGCCAGAACGTGCCTACGTCCACTTTATATGTTATTCTCCTTTTTTCTTCAGATTACAAGTACAAAGCTTTGATTACAAGTATCTAAAGTTGTTTGAGAGTTCCTTTCAGGTTTGAGCTCTCAAACTTGTCTGCCATTGTTGTACCCCTGCCCCTCTATTTATAGAGTGAGGCTGGGGGAAGGGGTCTTGGATGTTTATAGCTGCTGGTGGGCTTGAGCTGAAGCAATCTGGACTGGCAACTTTCTGGTTCGGCGAAGCTTTGGTTCGGCCGAGTTGAGGAGAGGAGTGTGGTTCGGTTGAGTGTGGGATTGGACCGGTGGTGGAGGAGAAGAGGTCGGTCCGGTGCCACCTTGGGTTTGGTTCGGTAGTTGGGGATTCGGTGGTGAGTGATTTAGTTGGTCCGGTGGAAAGGTTGTGGATAGCTGGTTCGGTGGAGGGAAGGAGGCTCGGTAGCCCATGCCGAATGGGTTGGAGAATGCCGAATGAACCTTGGTGTTATGAATGCCGAATGGATCAGTGTGTTCTGAATGCCGAATGGGGCTTTGCCGAATGAAACCTTAAACTTCTTAATGCCGAATGAGCTTTTGCACTTGGGTTATGAACGAAATCTTCGACTTGTATACGCTTGGTGGTTGCTTCTTCTTAGCTCGGTCGTGGTGGAAATGGACACAACATTGATATTCCAGTTTTGACCAAAAATGGGATAACACTTTGCCCCCCAAAATATGCCTTGCGGTAGGAAGGCGTGTTTTGTAATGCCGTGAGCTGGATGTTCATATCCTGTTAATGTCCTCTTGCCTCGCGGTAGGAAGGCGTGTCTTGTAATGCCATGAGCTGGATGTTCATATCCTGTTGACAACCTGTAAAGAGCTTGATATTTTATATGGCCCCAGATGACGATCGTTCGGGATCGAGCTATTTGGGATGAAGCGCGGCCGTTCATGGTCAAGCGCCTAACTTCAAACGACGACCGTTCGCGATCGAGTCATTCGAGGTGAAGTGCGACCGTTCGCGGTCAAGCGCATAAATCCATGCGTCGATCGTTCGGGATCAAGCCATCTGCAGCGAAATGTGACCGCTCAAGGTCAAGCGCTTAACTTCAAATGACGACCGTTCGGGATCGAGCCATTCGAGGTAAAGTGCGACAGTGCGCGGTCGAGCCTGTAAGTCCATGCGTTGATTGTTCGAGATCGAGCCATCTGTGGTGAAATGCGACCGTTCAAGGTCAAGCGCCTAACTTCAAATGACGATCGTTCGTGATCAAGTCATTCGAGGTAAGGTGCGACAGTGTGCGGTCAAGTGGCGGTCCTCAAATGACGACCGTTCGCGATCAAGCCATTTGAGGTAAGGTGTAACAGTCAGTGATCAGGTGGCGGACCTCAAATGATGACCGTTCGCGATCGAGCCATTTGAGGTAAGGTGAGTTGTGCCGTTCGAGGCGAGTTGTGATCGTTCGCGATCGGGTGCCGTTCGAGGCGAGTTGTGACTGTTCGAAGTCGGGTGCCGTTCGTGGCGAATGAGTGTGCCCAGGGGGGGACTTAATATTATCAGTGTTGGAGTTACTGTTTGGGGGAGTTTTCGAATCAAAGACTTCGGCAGTTCGCTGCCATGCAAGAGGTGCTCGTGGACCGTTCGCGATCCAACGGGCATACAAGTAAATAATTTTTTCATAGAATTGTAAATGTTAGAGAAATAGTACCTTACAGCAGAAATGTCCAAACAGGAAGAATTCAAATGTTCAAATCGAAACAAAAGCAAAGCAAGGATGTCAAAGTGTAAGTTCCCACTCCGAAGCAGTCAATGATCATTCAGAGCATGCCTGGAGATCGTTCGCGATCTCGTACATGTGTAAATGATTTAATTGCGTTAGTGGAAGCTTACGACTTGCTCATCGTTATTTTAATCAAGCAATCAATGGATAATCAAATGGTGTCCTGATCCAGGGTCACCTCTAGCTGATGTAGAGGGTGGTCGCTCTGGCTCCACCGCTGGAGTTCGCCTCCTCACATACTGAAGGAGCATACCGTTCCTGATAAGCCCTTCCACCTCATCCTTCAAATGCCTACAATCATTAGTATTATGGCCATTCAATTCATGAAATACACAAAACTTATCTGATTTTCTTTCGTCAGAGGTTGGATCCCTTCGCATTGGTCTACGATACGGAACCTGCCCCTTGGTATCCTGATAAATCCGTTCCAAACTCTCATTCAGCTCTGAATAGGTGGTGAATCGTGGCTCTCTTCGTAGCCACTTTGTCCTGTCATCATTATCCTCAGCCTTTCTTTTTCCTTTGCTAGTCTCCGCACCCTTTCCAGGTGGGTTTCCGCTCTTGATTGTGTAAACGTAATCTTCTTCCTCTCTTTCTGCACTAGCATCTTCCAAACGCAGAAACTTTTCAGCCTCATGATAGAACTCTCCCAGATTCATAGGCGGGTCCTTGGTTAATGAATTCTTGAACTCTGTATTACCAGCTATTCCAGATACAGCCGCCATCATGACCATAGATGGATCTGGTCGATCCACTGATGCTGCCGCCGCATTAAATCGCGTTAGAAAGCTCCTCAAAGTCTCTCCAGTTTTCTGTTTCAAGGTTGCCAAAGTCACCACATTCTTGAGTCTCGCAATATGGACCCTGAATTGCCTCATGAATCTCTCAGTTAAATCTGCCCATGTTCCTATGGAGCCGCTCTCCAGTTGCCTAAACCATAACGCTGCAATGTCCGTCAAATACAGTGGAAAGCACCGGGCCATAACCTCATCTGATGCCTCCAGCACTTCCATATGTCTCATATACTTCGTTAGATGGACCGTGGGGTCCGTTTTCCCGTTGTACATGTCCAATGATGGTAGCTTGAATTCTGGTGGGTTCCTAGCCATCCTAATCGCAGAAGAAAAAGGACTCCTGTTTACATCTTCCAAGTCTCTGTTTACTAAATCGCCTCTCATAGCTCTTCTAACCATCTCTGCTAATCTGTCGTTGTCTCCAAGCTGTAGTTCTCGTTCACTGTCTTCGACATGCCCCCCAAGTCCGCGGGAGTTATCATGTGTATGCCTCCCTGGCTGAACGTTCATTCCTCTATTGCTACCAGGTGGCTTGGATGCCCCCATCTCACTTCCCGGGGTCGGATCAACATGCTCTGCGTGAGTGCCCCCTAGCTCTGGTGCTGCGCCAGATGGTCCTGCTCTGTTCTGAACTCCAGTTGCTCCTTGGATTTGTGCTCCAATTTGCCCAATTTGTTGAAGTAAGTTCTGGATCATCTCTTCTTGTCTTCTCATCATGACCTCCATCTCATCCCTAGTGATGAAGATCGACGCTTGATTCCCTCCTGAGGAATCCTCTTGACTTCCTTGGTGTTCACTTCTCTCTGGCCTTTGCCTTCTACTTGTTTGTCTCGTCATAACTCTTAGATCTGAACTCTTAGATTTTCAAATTCAACTTCTATCCGTGTAGCGGAAGCTGGTTCCTCTCAATGAAAGCACCAAAATGTTTGCGTAAAAAATGGCCGCAAACACCCAAAGTCGTATGAACTAGACGATTTTATGTTGTTCTTAGTGATTTGGGTGATTTATGCAAATATATAAAAAGCAGGGACTAAATTGTAAAAGACACACAGATTTATAGTGGTTCGGCCAGAACGTGCCTACGTCCACTTTATATGTTATTCTCCTTTTTTTTCTTCAGATTACAAGTACAAAGCTTTGATTACAAGTATCTAAAGTTGTTTGAGAGTTCCTTCCAGGTTTGAGCTCTCAAACTTGTCTACCATTGTTGTACCCCTGCCCCTCTATTTATAGAGTGAGGCTGGGGGCAGGGGTCTTGGATGTTTATAGCTGCTGGTGGGCTTGAGCTGAAGCAATCTGGACTGGCAACTTTCTGGTTCGGCGAAGCTTTGGTTCGGCCGAGTTGAGGAGAGGAGTGTGGTTCGGTTGAGTGTGGGATTGGACCGGTGGTGGAGGAGAAGAGGTCGGTCCAGTGCCACCTTGGGTTTGGTTCGGTAGTTGGGGATTCAGTGGTGAGTGATTTAGTTGGTCCGGTGGAAAGGTTGTGGATAGCTGGTTCGGTGGAGGGAAGGAGGCTCGGTAGCCCATGCCGAATGGGTTGGAGAATGCCGAATGAACCTTGGTGTTATGAATGCCGAATGGATCAGTGTGTTCTGAATGCCGAATGGGGCTTTGCCGAATGAAACCTTAAACTTCTTAATGCCGAATGAGCTTTTGCACTTGGGTTATGAACGAAATCGTCGACTTGTATACGCTTGGTGGTTGCTTCTTCTTAGCTCAGTCGTGGTGGAAATGCACACAACATTGATATTCCAGTTTTGACCAAAAATGGGATAACAATACTATACTTACACTTCCATCTTCATTTTTAAATTCAAATCATATAACCTTTTCTAAAATAGTTAAAACAAATTTAAATTTAAAAACTTATTTTAAAAACTGACATTAAAATAAAAATTCAGGTTTTAAAACTGAATTTAAACTTATTTTAAATTCTTATTTCATAATTTAAAACCTAAAGTCTTAAATTCAAAACAATGTTCTTTTATATTTTAAAAGTTTAGAAACTAAATTTAAATTCCTAGATTTAAATTAAATTCAAATTCAGATTCATATGCTAAGTTCCATATTTCAGTTTCCAGATTTAAACTTTATTTTAAATTTTCAGTTACATTTTAAAATTTACTTTTAAATTTAAAACAGAAAAAAACAGTTTCCTGTTTTGGTTTAAAACATCTTACATTTTGAATTCTAAAATGTTTCAAATTCCAAGAATTAACTATTGATTTCAAATTTAAATTTTAGGTTTAAGAATTTCAGATTGAACTTCATCTTTAAATTTTTAAACTTTACTTTTAAATTTTTAAAAACAGAAAGACAGTTTCTGTTTTGGTTTAAAACCAAACTTGAGTTTAAAAGCATTTCAAATTTATTTCAAAGATCTAAAATTTAAACTTATTGAATTCAAATTCAATTTCAGGTTCAAACTTATCTTCAGATTTTTGTTTGCAATTTACTCTTTACTTCAAATTTTATAAAACCTGGAAAACAGGTTTCTGATTTTGCTTAAGACCAACTAAAATTTCAAAATTTAAATTATTTCAAACCTAAGGTTGAAACTGATTGAATTCAAATTTAAATTCAGTTTTTAAATCTTAGTTTTAAATTTAAGTTTACATCAAAACCCTTGTTTAAATTTTAAAAATAACAGGAAAACAGTTTCTGTTCTTTCAAAACCTGAAACACCAAAATAACCCGAGCTCCCGTATATTTACTTCGAGTCACAAGTCCCTCTACTTCGAGTCACCCTCCAATTTCCCCGAGACCAACACGAGGAATCAAACTATAACCTACCTCAATCATCTCCTCATCACCACTGTGCACCTGCACATCCACTCCGGCCATCACTGGCCAAACCCACGACCATCCCACGGTCAACAATCCTTCCCTCAGGCCAACTCAACACCCACTTCTACATCATGTGCTCGAATTCGAGTTTGAGACTCAAATTCCAAAACCTGGAACTGCAGACAGCAACCAACATCCCCAACCTGTCAACATCAATTCCTCCCATCTCCGACCACCATCACCTTCCATACTCCGGTGAAGACCTCACCAAACCACCATCTATCAACTCGCAAAACATGGTTGAACTCGATCAACCGAGGAGATCACAGTCAACCAAGAACAGTAACCCAATAAAACTAGGGTTCACCACTAAAAATCCCAAATTACAACCTAAAAATTGAATTGCAATCAAATTCAGTAATTTTCTCATCATCAATGATAGCTACACTATCTCCAGAAACAAATTCAACCAAATCAAAAGCAAGTATCAATTATGCTAATCAAATATGTATGATACAGTAAATTTAAAACTGTACCTTGTTTAAAACACTATAAATTGTAATATTATTTTTAAAAATCATAGTTTTGGAAGATGTTTTGAATTGAAATTCTGAAACATTTATTCGTGATACTTAAATTTTCCATTTTTACAAAATTCAGCTGTGTTGTTCATGTTCCAGACAACACAAAAACTATACAGCTAAAAAAAAACTTTTATAATTTATTTTATCATGAAATAAAAAAATTTCATTCAATGATAGAACATAATAGCAACCAGATCAAGGGAAAAGAATTATTTATCAATTTTGAACTTAAATTGTACAGGCAGAACCTTGGGAAATCAAACATGCCTCACACCCATATATACACAGGCAAATTCAAAAGCATATACAAAATTTAAACTTGTTAGATAAACTAGCATGTAATCCCTACTTAATTTATTTTTAAATTGGGTGTTACTCACAGATTTTTGAAGAGCAGAGCACAGTTTGAAATCCCCTGCATTTGAATGCCTTTAAGACTTGCTTGCAGTTTTCCAGACTTTAACTTTGTTTTTAAAAGATGCTTCCAGATTTAAAGAATTGAATGTAGGAAATCATGATTTCCAGATTTTAGAAAGGTTGAATGCAAGTTTGTTTGCTTGAGAATGGAATGCATGTATGCTTATGAAAGAGGGGAATGCAAATTTGTTATGCATTGATTTTAAAGTGGAATGTTAATGAAATGAAAAATGAGAAAAGAAAGGGAAAAGAAAATATGCAAGTTTAAATAACAATAATTGATTTAAATTAAAATTAAAGGAAAATTAAAACCAAAATTTGACACATGTCTTTAGTATGAACACTTGTAAATTCTCTTGCTTAAACTCATAACACATGTTAACTCATATCTTAAATTACTTACACATGTCATTTAAAATGATTTGTTATTTTATTTAAAGTTAATGAATGTTTAAATTAAATTAATTAGTTCTTATACTTAGTTATGTATATAAATAATTTCTAAAGAAATAAGCAAAGTGTTAATATAAATACAACAATATACAAATTAATCATTTGAAAAAGATACTTTTAAACGATTAAAATAAATTTATAAAAGAGTTTGTAACTTACATGAATACATGTTTCATATTTAAAATTGTATTTTAAATTGTATTTTAAATCTCATATTAAATTTACAAATCACATTTTATAAATCAATATTTTAAAAAGAATAACACAAACATTTTAATATTCAAACTTAAGTTAAAAATGAATTTTAAACCAATAAAACATTTATCTTACATATTTAAAATCACTTAGTTATTTTATTAAATATTTTTGAAAAGCTTAAATCAAAAATAAATAAAAATTCCTAAATTCAAAACATTAAAATTATGCTATACTAATTTAACAACTTAAAATATATATAAATATATATACATATACATTTTATAAATAGAAAACAATTTATTAACTTATTAAAAATAAATTCACAAGTTAAATATTTAAATAAAGATGATTATTAAATCAAATCAAATTTATTAACAAAAATTATCAATTCAATTTAAATTTAAACACAGATTATTAAATTTATATTGTCCAAAATTCCGGGATATTACAATCCTTCCCCCTTAAAAGAATTTCATCCCCGAAATTTAAAACAAAGGTAACTTAATAATCTATTAAAAGATTTTATTTTAAAATACAGTATATGTTAATCATATGCCAACAATCAATGCAACCAATTCACACAATCAGAACAAATCTAACTATCCAAAAGAATTTTGGATAAAACTTTCACGAGTTTCTCCGGTATATATATATCGAGATACTCGCTCTATAAAATCCAATCAATCCATATTATTAAACTATAGAGCTCCTAACAACAATTCTATACAGAATATCAGACTACAGACGAGTCTGACTCAACAAACAATCCATCCTAAACTGCTGGTTCTGCAACCAAAAATATCAAACACGTACTCCCTTAGAGATACGTGAAACATACTGAATCCCAGTTATCCAAACTGGCAATTCAACTCTAGAAAACCAAACACTCATCTTACCAAAACACAGAAGAAATCCAAAACACTTCGAAGCTAGCTTCACAGACATGCCAAAACTTATAGCTCCTTGGATCAGAGAAAAACTTATCCCAAATCAAATCTCCGATTCCAGAATCCAAATTTCTCTGCCTCATATCCATAAATACTCTTCGGACGATCCTGGGCTACCAACATCCTTCCTGATCAGCTTAACTCTTGCTGATTCCATTAGAAACAGACTGAATCAAAACAACCCAATGATCTCCTCAAGATCAATCAACCCAATGATCTACTCAAATTTTTATGAGTAGCCAAGTGATTAGGTTTGGATTAGCATATGTTTTGGAAGCTGGAGCTGGAGTCTAGACGTACTATCTATCTATATTCGCTGTAGTGGCATTTTGATGTTGTGTTTTGAGTTGTATGGGTTGGGAAAACTCTTATGAATGTCAGATGTAATGGAGTAGTATTGTTTTGTGTACTCTGATATGTAAACTTATGTAATGGATATGTGTAATATTATATTTTGTTCGTTTCCGCTGTGAGATTCTGATGATTGTTTGTTCTTTTCTTTCTATCTTTCTATTTCTATCTCTTTCTGTTCTTATTGATGATACGTCTTTCTGGATATTGAAAGACGGGTCGTCACAGTTGGTATCAGAGCTAACATACATATGCAACATATTTTTTTTATACTTAAATTTTGATTTAAAATTTACTCACTTGTTTTTGTTGTGAAGACTTAAGCTGCTGGAAAAGAATTTGGACTGCAGATTTCTCTCTTTACTGTAATTTGTTGCAGATTTTTGTTTTGAAAAGAGGCTTGAATGTTTGTTAAATTTTGGTTGAAAGAGTAGAAATTTAGATTTGAAGATGAAGGAGTGTTTTCTCTTTTCTCTTCTTGCTTTAGAAACTTTAGGATGAGAAAAATTAAATTAGGCATAAGGAATAGCTTTTTATTTGAAATTTTGTTTTTACAAAAATTTAAAGAAAAGAAAATCAAAACATTTTTATTTTAATGTCAGTTTTTAAAATAAGTTTTTAAATTTAAATTTGTTTTAACTATTTTAGAAAAGGTTAAATAATTTGAATTTAAAAATGAAGATGGAAGTGTAAGTAAAGTATTAAATTTTTAAGTTGAATCTGGAATGAAAATTTTAATTGTGGTTCAGTTCGAAATTTAAAAAGAAATTTTTTTAAAATTAAATTTGTTTGAAACAAATTGTTTAAAATACTTTATATAAGAAGAATGTTTCTTAATTTAGAACTTAAGAAATTGGTTTCATTTAAATTATTAAATTAATTTAAATGGAATATTAAATTATTTAATTAATGAATAATGTGGATGATTAATTAAGTAATTAATAATTTTTAAGTTAATTAATTAGATTTGAGATTAATTTAGGTTAATTAATCTATAATTAAGAATGGTTAATTAAATTTTAATTAATGATTAAGATTTATTTAATCAAGTGATTAAAGATAATTAAGATTTTAATTAACACTTAATTAATTAATAATTTGAGATTAATTAAATTGAAATTAAATATTAATTAATTGATAATTAATAATGATTTGTATAAGTTAATTCTTAATTAAGTAATTAAGAAATGTTAATGAAGGTCATTAACTTAAGATTATTTAACAATTAATTAATGTGATTAATTTTTAATAATTAATTAAATTAATTAATTTAAAAATAATCTATTGTTTAAGTTTAATTACTTATGAAGGTAATTAATGAATTAATTACTTGGTGTAATTAATTTGATTAAGATGATTAGTTTAGATTAATTAAGTTAAATTAATTTAAACACTTGTGGATTGTTGATAATTACTTAAGGAAGTAATTAATTAATAATTACTGAATGTAATTAAAGATATTTATTTATAGAAGTAATTTGGATTTAAAATACTTTGAAATTTTTCAAGGGATAAATAAAGATAATTAATTAAGAGTAATTAATTTATGGGATGAGTAATTAAAGTAGTTAATTACTAGGTGTTATTAATCAAGGGTGATTAATATATATGTGTGGATTAATTTCAAATTAATACTTATGTAATTAATTTATATATAGAGATTGATTAAATGTAATCAGAAATCATTAATTAATTAATTAATGATGTAATTTGGAATTGATTAATTAAGGTATAATCAATAATAAATAAATGATTAATGTAATTAATTTTAGCTAATTAATTAATTAAGCAATTACAAGTTAATTATTTACAAAGGGTTTAATATAATCAACTTGTGTAATTAATATTAAATGCTATTTACTTATTGTAATTAGAGATGGTTAATCAGTAAGGATTAATTGAAATGAATATTGAGATGATGATTTATAAATTGATTTGTAATCAATTGATGGTTAAGATAGCACGATTAATGATGAAGTAATTAATTTAATTCATTTTAAATTAATTATAAATGGTGTGATCACTAGGTCATTGCTTATGTTTGATGATTGGTATTGATTGCCATGTATGGTTTGTAATCTCAGCTATGAGATAAAATGTATGTGATATGCATGCATTGGTTGCATTGTGATAATGATATGGATTATCTGATTTTGATATGAATTATCTGTTGATGATAATGTTGATTATCTATTGTGTTGTGAATTATCTATCTGTGTGTACACAGATAATGAATTGAAATTGTTTTAAACTCTAAAACAACTTGAACTTAAAAGACACATTTTGGATTTCGATGAGACCGGCATTGGGTTTCCATATTTGAATATCCGAAAACCACATCGATCCAAATTAACGTTAGGTCGTGAATCTGAAGTGAAGGTGAAGATTCAGAGTGCAAGGGTTATTGTCGTTAACTCTGAGGGTGATTCCAAAATGAGTGTAACGAGATAATGCCTTCGGTTTCGTTCGAACCCGGAACAAACTTGTATGGATTGAATGCTTTCAAAACATCGTCAGGTGGACGATGAGCATTCTAAGTGTTATGTCCTATAAAGGTAATCGTTGCTTCAAGCCTCATCAACCGGGAATGGCTAAAACAGGGGAGGTGCAGCAAAGCTTCGTGGGTAGCCCCCACTTGAGAGCAAGATTTACCCGTCTAGATGTCCCTTTATTTCGGTTTAGTGGTGCGGTTGCTGATCACAACTGCGGGGTGGTCTTGTTCGGAACTGTTCAGTAAGGAATTGTTCCGGCTTTGTGTTGCAGGGGAGCGGGCGTACTCCTCGGTACGGTGATCTAGGCCACGTAATGTGACGAGCGGTACCCCAGTAGCCCAGCCATTGATGGAATCCAAAATCCAATAAGTGCCAACGGTTTTGATTGTATTACCCACTTTTGTGGCTAGTAGCTGGAATTTAATGAATGTAACAATTTCGGCTATTTCTTATTTACTTGAAAACCCTAGACACTATTATAATATCACTGGATTTCCTATCAAATGTTTTGGTTAGCGTAAGGTAAAAACTTTTCCATGTTTATGTGTGGAAAGTCTTACGTGATACCTTTTCTTTCAAAGCTTTTTCAAAGTTAAGCAACTTTAACCTGTTACTCACACCAGACTCATGTCTGACCTGGAGTTATTTCTGTTTTCTTTATCTCCTGGGTACTCAAATTTTTACGAGTAGCCAAGGGAATTCAGGTTAGCTTTGTCGAATTGTGGAGGAGCAATGGAGCAGGAGGCTTCTACGTATAGTTATATAGTTTTACGCTATGTTGGTATCTCTGAGTGTCTTCTGATTTGTGTATTGAGTTGTAATAACTAGATAGGTGTTTATAACTGTCTAGTATGTATCGTATTGCCTGTGTAACTCTGATATTTGATGTATACTATGTAATACTTTGTTATTAATATAATTTATTCGTTCTGTTGTTGAGATTCTTGTATTGTTTCTTCTTTCTCTTATTTCTTTTCTATTTTCTATCCCTTTCTTTCTTAAGGATGATACGACTTTTTGTGGAGAAAAAGTCGGGTCGTCTCACTTGAAATTGTTTCAAAAACTAACCTACTTCGAAAATTTGTCCTATTACTTCACTAGACTTTCAATGAGGAGAAACTATTTTATCTCAATTCCAAAGAGCAACTTACGTATTTGAGAACAAAAAAGGAACAAGGATTCCTAGTCATATTCTACAATATAATTGCCAATGAAGTGGCATTAAAATGTTAACAAATATTTTTGCAAGAATATAATACGGTAAAATCGCCTATGAAGCTTTAACAGCACCATCTATTACTCTGGTTCAATATGAAGCTCATCTCCCTGTATAGTGACAACTATACAGCAACTCTTTCCAAGCTTACCAACTGCTTCTTGGCAACGCTCAGTTCCTGCAAAATAGTAATTTCTTAATGTAGCATGTCACAACTTTAAATTATCTATCCAAACTTTCACTTCTGCTATACATCAAAACTACTTAAAAGTTATTATTTCAAACTTGTATGGAGGAAGTTCAAAATATGTTGTTGCTTTGGGCTCTTGTTGTTTTATTAAACTTGTCATTCCTACTCATAATATATGAATCCAGAAATTCTCCTAGTCTACCAGTTAGACATATATGATTTATTGCTTTAAATAAAGAAGATAAGTTACACAGCTGATTTATTGCTTTACATAAAGAAGAGAAGTTACATCTGATTTATTGCTTCACATACAAAAGAGAAGTGATCATGTGTGAACAATAACAAGGCGTACTTCAATGTGATACTCAAGGTGACCTAATTATAGAATTGGAGAATATGAAATCCACCAGAAAAGAGAACACATGAAAAAATGTTGGATTGTTACCTTGTATGAAATCTCATGGGCCTTTAGTAATGTTAGAATACTCTCCAGAAACATTAGTGGAACCATTGTGAGATTGGTTCGGGTTTGTTGAGTAAGGATCATAGACTGACACTGAATTGCCCCAAAAATGTCTATTTTATACCATTTTAGTGCTTCTTGTAGTCTTTTGCCGAGCATTTCGACCCTAAATAACGAGAAAATTATAATACCAAAACTAACAATGACATAATTGTGTTAATGTTTGTTACATAAAGTATATTGATGCAAACAACTGCAAGACAGATGATATATGACATATCAAGAATACGGATATGTTTATGACAAGATGGATATAATACATGGATTCCCCACCAAGGTTTTAAATCTCGGATATCAGACACATTTCGCCTCTGCGATTTTAGAGGCTCGGTATCGTATCAGGGGAGATCTCGGACGAGACGAGTGCATCTCGGACGCCAATATTGGATTTACATCTCGAACCTAGAGCTCATCCCGAGACCATATCGAGGTATAACACATCACATAATTTATAGAAAAAAAATGCATGGTAAAGGTTTATCTAACATTTACTGAATGACTGCAACTAATCTCCACCATTCTAACTGAAACAATAATGCATTTATACTTCAACTATATGAAATTGTTCAATAAAAGTTACAAAACATCATCAGTTTTAGCAATTACATATAAGTAGATGAAATGTAACAAATTAATTGAAAAAAAGCGGTATCTATACAATTACATATATGCAGTAAGAATAACATAATAACAGTATCACGAACTGATGCAAATAAAAGCAAATGCATATAAGAAATATCAGGAATCGAATGGTTTCAGGTAATGTAAATCTACTTGCAGAAGGTTATGCAGTAAGAATAACAAACTAAATTTACTTGCACATCTATTCTAAATTATACTGCATATTCAATTTTTGAAAGATTGAATTTCATTAAAATAGAAACAACCCTAATTTACATAAATGTAGTGAGTAGAGAGATTGGTCGAAGATGAAGCTGCAGACTGTCAAAAGCGAGATCGAGTAGTCGAAAATTGAAAGGAACCGCGAACTGTTTGATGTTGGAAGAGGGAGTTCGATTTTTTCAAAAGAGAAGTTCGATTTTTTCTCTAGAGAAGAGAGAGTTCGATATTTTGACCGTGATATTTTGAGAAGTTGAGTCGGAAAGAAATGGGTTTTGTTCATTTTTTTAATGATAGACTGAGATGGTCCTATTTTTTTTGAAAAAAACAATATACCGAGGATAACTTGAAATATCGTTTCACTCCAAATATCGGCCGATATATGTAAATTTCGACCGGTATAATCGAAACGAGATATCAATCGATATCTTATGTTTCATTTCGCCCAAGCTTCAACTGAGATCTCAGTCGAGATATCGGCCGAGATTTAAAACAGTGTTCCCCACTATACGAAGATGACCAAAATATCCCACTGAGTTGATTATGATTTTTATCCATCAATGTTTAAGTGCAATAATACTAGGCCTATCAACGGATGCTTTCGGATGCGGATAGTGTCATGTCCGCATCCGCATCCAAAATTATTTTCGGATATTGGATATCCGCATCCGCGGATACGGACAGATATCGGATAAGGGGATTTTAGGCTGAAGGAAAAAGTTATAGAAAAATTTAGTTATAGGGACAAGAAGTTTGATTTTTAGGCTGAAGGACACTTTTTAGTGTAAATCAGAGAATGATAGTTATAACTATCATTTACTGTTTACACTAACAAATGTCCTTCAGACTAAAAAGCAAACTTTGCTGTCCTTGAGACTAAATTTTTCCGCAACTTCTTCTCTACGCCTATTTTCCTGTTAAATCAAATACTTAACATGAATGCCCCTCCTGTTAGCCGAAACCCGTTCAAATCGACTTACCCAGATTCGGGCTCTGTAGCATCACTCATCGGATAATTATCTCATCCGCTAATGACCAATAAATCAAGAATTGTAAAAGGAAAATTTCGTTTAACATAAATATTTTTCAATCTCATTGATCATAAAGGTGTTAAAAATTAACAAATATGATGATGATAAATAGTTTCAAACAGTTGATAAGCATTAAATGCATATAATATAAATTACCAACTTAACAAAATAATAAATGGATATCTTTCATTGTACCAAAATGCCAATAATTTGAACTATAATTTTGACAAAAATCGGACGGATAATTTTTGGATACGGATGTCTTCGTATCTGCATCAGCATCCTTTTTTTGGATATCGGATATTTACGCTTTTCGGATGCGGATGGTGACGGATTTAAGATTTTTCAGGTATGCATTGATAGACTCAAACAATACAGAGAATTTTTTTGTGTCATTAACATAGGTGCAATTTGCTCTTCCCCAATATGTATGAATTTTCTCATGCCTAATGGTATGCAATTGAATTGACAGCGATGGCATGTGAAATCTCGCTTGTCTACTTAGCTATTGTATCTTCTCTATCAGCACAAAGGGAATTTAACAAGTGGGAAAGTACAGTATATATTTTTAAGACAAAGTTACAGGTACGTTAATTGCCATGGTTCTATTAGTACATGCAAGCAAATTAAGTTTCTTCTCAATGTTCACCACTTCCACGTGATTTCAGCAACGAAACAGAGAATCGCTAACTCAAAAATATTTTGTTGAATCTTTATATTCACCATTTCCACTCTTTCATTGAATTTCCACTTATATTAGAATGTATATCCATGCAGATCGACAAATTTTCTAATGTTTTCACCAACTCAAAAGACAAAAGTAGTTATTATTCAAACAAGTTTCGGTATTCTGGGGAGCGTAACGTGAGAGCAAACATACATAATTAAATCATATTAATAAAGAATAGACAAACCTTGCTCATGCATATCTCCTAGTGAGGTGCAAACCGTCCAGTTACGGTCGGATGACCGCAATTCATGCAATCAAAAATCTCACTAGCAATAGCAGGATGAGTCTGACAAAATATATCAACCATATGTTTGCCATTTGATTCACTGCTGTTGCTAGGACTCAGACCTCGTGCCTGGATTCACAATCCATACTCTTCATCTTCTTTATCAAGACTGCGATCCAAACCTAGCCTAGCTATTCTATGACTCTCTGATGCAACATCCACAATAATTGAATCAAGCATATCTTCAAAAAGTTTATGGCATCGTTATATACAGAAAAACTCAACAGTTAGTTATATAAATGAAATAAATTAACTGCAAATATGATATATGATATCATATACACTTGCCAGCTTGTTAGTGGTAATGGAAGTTCTAAACTCCATGGAGACACAAGCACTGTACAACATGCGCATCTAGTTTCCTAGGGTGTCAGTCTAAAATTCTAAAACAAAGGAAACACGTACGAATACATGGCTTGTTCCCAATCATGCTGATATAGTAAAGTTGTAGCAGCCTAATACATAGCACATGATAGCAATACCGGTAAGATGAAGCAATACCGGATAGATAATACCTTTATTTCAATAAGCATACCAGGTTTATTTTAAAAAGTAATAAATATTATAAAAATCTAGTTCGGCTAGGGCAATCAATCTCCTAGGACCGGCCCTGGAACTAAGACACTGAACACCTCGGCAAAGTCGAACAAAGTAATTTACAGAATTGTAAATATATACTGAACGAAGGAATAACAATTTCTGTAAAAAAAAAAATTGTACAATGCATCAGCAGGAAAATTCAATATTGAAAACTTACCAACATGATCGAATGTTGAAGCCAACTTCGCCCTTTCCCAAGTTCTCTAAAGAACAATATTGACAAATAGCATTCACACAATTCATTAAACCGAGAAAACAAATCCATCTATAAAATATGATTTCAAATGCAGATGAATAGATTCGCAAGTACCTGAATCATAGGCTTGCCACGAATAGGGAGGCTCCCCCTCGAACCGGATGAAGCGAAACGGGCATAACTCTGGACTGAGTCCTCCTGAAGCGGAGGAGGGCAACAGCCGCGTGGACCCCAGCAGCCAATGCTATTGCGGTGCCACGAAGAAGGCCATGCACAATCCATGCTTTTTTGGGTTCAGTGGATGAAGAAGATGATGAATCTGAAATACAGGTCGTCATCTCTGTATTTTCCGACTGTTGGGTGTGAATTTGTCTGAGGTTGGAAGGGCTTGGGATTTAAGGGATCTCCAATGGGTTCCGCCGCCCAGATTAAGGTTCCGCCGAGATAAAATTTGGGTTCCATTGAAATTGGGTTTTGAGGACGAGATAGCACGGGAGGGTGAGAAACGGAAAAGGAGGAAATAATATTATAGTACGGTGCTGTTTTGAAAGGGGAATATGTACGGAGCCAAAACTTAATTAGCGTTTGACGAATGGGACTTATGTTTGTTTTATTTTTCAAAATAGGAAGCAGAAAATTAAAAAAAAAAGACCGTCTTTTGGACGCTAATTTTGTTTTTTAAATTGGTCATTTTTTACAATACACATGCGTCGTGTTTGTTTTTATATAAACGAAAATTCAAAGCTAAAAAAGATGAACCAAACACTACTTAAAGTTTTTAATAACTTCAATCAAACAATAGACAAATCTTCTATAGAAATAAAACTAATTATAAGAGGGAAAATACTACGTTGACCGTGTTGAGAGAGAAAACAAATTATCGATATGAAGCCTAAACTAATTTTTTTTTTCAATTTCAATCAATCAATACATAAATATTGTCTAAAAACAAAACACAGTTTGGACCTTAAAAGTATGAATTTTATGAACGACACTAAAATGTTGCTCGAATGGCAAGAATTAAATCTCAATAAAATAATAATTTCAAGAGCCATGTCATGCAGCATATGATTTTTCCATATGTTGTGTGAAAAAGTGGTATAATAGAAAATTTATCATATGTTATGTGATCATTGTTGTCTGTTTCACTTTGGCATAGTGAAAAGACATAACATATAATGAAAGTAAATCGACATAAAATAGTGTTATGTATAAAGCATGTAATTAACCAATCAGCATAACGTTTTCTGACCAGCTTTAGAGGGGCATGTCCTGGTACAAGGTGAAAACGGAGGAAGACATATTTCCTTATTTATGCTCGGCACTAACAAGGGCATTAGACATTAAAAGTGTCAACTTTGGTCAGTAACTATATGTTATATGCTTTACTGTTCCATTGTGTGTTTATATGGATAGTATTTTGATATGGATTTGTTTATTTTCAACGAACCAAAAACCACGATCCGTGCTTTGGTGGACTTAGATTATCGATTTAGCAAAAATTCGAGTTCGTCGGGGTGCGGGTTGTTACAGGGCGGTCGGTATGAACTTCCCCTCAAATCTGGCTTTAAACTACTCTTAGGTGAACTGATTTTCAGTGTAACGACGCAGAAAATTTTTCATTTGAAATTCAGATATTTAATTGATTTTAAATATTCAAAAGTAAATTTTATAAGTTGAATAACTTATATTTTGAGTATAATGATTTAATTAGATAATTTTATTGTTAATTTAATATTTGAAATGGTGTAAATAATTGGAATTTAAATTTAATATGAATGAAAATAATTTATAAAGATGAATTAAATTATATTTGAATAAAAATAAAATTAGTAAACTTTTGAAATTGAATTTAAAAGTTAATTTGTAGAAATTGAATATTTTAATATTTAATTGAGGTGTAAAAATAGTCATTTTTCATACAGTCTCGGATTTCGACGAAACCAGTTTCATTGGATCCGTAATGTTATATTATGTCAATCGGATGTAACGATCCATAAATTTTAATGGTTTTTAATAACGTAATTAAATTGAAAATTTAATATTTGATATACGTCTTCTTGAACATAGCAACTGGTAAATTTTCAACTGATAATATGAAAGTTTATTTTATTGTGTAATTTTATTTCAATTCAAATCAGTTAAAAGTTTATGATAATAAAATATTTTCCAAAGCTGAATATTTTTATACAATAAATTTGTAAATCATCTTTTGAGTGAGATGTCATATTTCGTTTCTCCAAATTTGGACTTCTCCTGCTTCATTTATCTTATTTTCGACAAAATAGCAGCATTTTCGGTACCGATTATCGACTTTTGATAAGATGATCAAACCAATGATATCTGTATACCATTTTGATCGTCTCATCGTGCTGCTCTCTGCGGTATATTTATTTATGTATTTTGGGGTCCGATACGCGATGGAAACAATAAATTGTTCGTTGTAATGGTAACATAAACTGTGACTTTACTATTTCTTTCGATTTCAAAATTTGAAACGTGCTTTCTGAAAAGTCGCTACTATGTGGCTAGCTGTTACTTAGGATCGTGTGATATGGAATATAATAAAATCTATATGCGGAAAACAAACGATAATAGCAAAGTAAATGAAAATAAGTAAAATAAAACAAACACACCAGGAATTTTTATACTGGTTCGAACTTCCCGTTCTACGTCCAGTCCCAGACTCCTTTCTGGAATTTCACTAACAACAATCCTCACTTAACGGAGGAATATGTTTACAACACCTGAACAACAGAACAGGATTTCGATGCCTCAACAGCCGAAGAGGACTTCACTCGTCTGAACAGCAGAACAGGACTTCAACTTATACAGGGAGTATTTGACACAGTGTGTTCTTGATAACACGAATTTGTCTCTTGATAGTACAACCTTCCTATAATCTTCTCCTTTTGATATTTATATATGTGTATGTAAAGAATACGGAAGTAAATGAATGATTTTGAATAAATTTGAATGCACAAGAGTATTTGAATCAAGAATATGAGAGTAGAGTAAGAACAGACTGAAATTCGTTGATAAAAGAATGATTCTATTGTGTTTATATAGATTATAAATAGGTGCATTTGTTAGTGAAGAGTTATTATGAAGAGATATGGTCATATCTATTGAATGAAGGACGCATCTCTTCACGAATGGAAGTGCCTATTTGAAAATATAGCCGTTGTAGATATTCAAACTTCTGAATTGAATAATTCAGACTTCTGAAATTACACTAAACAATATTCAGACTTCTGAATTGAATCATTCAGACTTCTGAATTTGCACTAAACAATATTCAAACTTCTGAATTGAATAATTCAGACTTCTGAAATTGCACGAGCTCAAACCAGAAAGGAAATAGGCTATTTTTGGCCTTATTTAGATGTCTGAAAATTTTAATTCAGACGTCTGAATATTGTGAAACAATATTCAGGTTTCAGCATTCAGACGTCTGAATGAAGTATTTCAGACGTTTGAAATTAGCCTATAACAAAAAATTACCATAGCTCAAATGGCTTGAGCACTTGCCTTCTTAACTAGCGACCTGGGTTCGAGTCCTGCTCCATGCAATTTTTGAAAACTTGATTTTTCATTTGAAATATGAATGTATATGTATGTATACCATTTGGAGAAGATTTTAACATTTGTAAACTCTAGACACGATACTTTATGACTAATAAAACTTTGTTTGTCACCTTTGTCTTGTCTCTATCGTGTATGTCTCTTCTTGTATCTTCATATACAAAACTTTTGTACTGTGTATCTTTATTTTGAACGTATTTGATTATTTCTTTTTGATGCTCATGTACCTGCAAATTAGCTTAGAGCTTCTTTGATATAATTGTATAGTTGTTGTCATTAAAGTCCAATAATTGAGGTTCTAACATTCTCCCCCTTTTTGATGATGACAACTATACAATTTAAAAAAAAAAATCATTCTATATAAAAAAATATATAAATATGTTTAAAACTCCCCCTAAGTATAACATCTCCCCTTAAGTATAATATCTCCCTCAATTAATATGCATATGAATTTCTCCCCCTTTGTCATTATAAAAAAGAATGAGGGAATATAATAAATATAGTGAGATAAACTCAATATTAATTATGGAGAAAAATAAAATAGATTTTACCATATTTGCTGAAGTCCATATTTCATTGCAAGCACGTAATTCTATTAAATGTATGGATCATTCTTTAAAATTCCAAAATTTATCATTTTCCTTTTGTTTCTCCAAGTACCTGCAATAAATAATAATCATTTTCGGTGCCCACTAACTATATTAGGGTCCGGGGGGTTAGGTCTTTGGAAACCATACCCATTTTGGTGCGGTTGAACCTTTATAAATATAATTTTCATTACAAATCACATTCTTATAATAGTTGCTAATATAAAGTTGTTTATCATGATCAATCATATTAGCTAAAATCCATATCTTAATACTATTAGTCATTAGCTTAGTACTTGAAGAATAATTTCTATCATTTCTAAACAAAGTACTATTATGACTATAACCGGTTTTAAAACTATCTTGGTTACTAGTACTATCACTAAAATTAGTATACAAGAATGCATATCTAGGCCTATTTTTACTTTTAGCTTTTTTACAGCCTAAACCGCTTTTATCATTGTGAGCTTTTGGATTCTTAACATAACCTAATCCCTTCTTATTTGAAGCAAGTTGAGAATTTTCAATAATCCTGGATAAATTTTCTCTCCCTTTATTAAAATTGGAAATATATTTAGTAATGTCATCAAGCTTAGTTTTGAGACTAGTGTTCTCTAACTCGACAATTTTAATTTTTGTTTTTAACTCATGATTCTCAGAAGCTAGAGCATTATTCTTTTCTTTTTAAACTTCTATTTCTTGACTTAATAGAGCGAGTTGAGAATTGTCAGAGAGTGAATCTTGAATTTTCTCAAGTTGTTCTTCTAATATTTCCTTCTCGTCTTTAAGCATATCTCTTTAGAATTCTACTTTCTTCTGATTTTTCAGAGCTTCCTTATATTTTCTTTTGAGACTCTTTAAAGTGTCTAGAAGTTGTGAATTTATTTCTATCATATCAACAAAAGGTAGATCACTAACCTCATTATCTTTTTCCATGAAGCACTTCTTTGTTTGCTCCTTTGATTTTTCTTTATTGCTCTTCCTCTTCTTATTGCCTTGACTAGATCTCTTTGTAGCCATTTATTCTAGGATGTTGTTACGATCTCTAGAATCCCAGGCTCTGATACCAAATGAAAAGTCGCTACTGTGTGGCTAGCTGTTACTTAGGATCGTGTAATATGGAATATAATAAAATCTAAATGTGGAAAACAGATGATAATAGCAAAGTAAATGAAAATAAGTAAACTAAAACAAGTACACCAGGAATTTTTATACTGGTTCGAACTTCCTGTTCTATTTCCAGTCCCAGACTTTTTTCTGGAATTTCACTAACAACAATCATCACTTAACCCGGAGGAATAGGTTTACAACACCTGAACAGCAGAACAAGATTTCGATGCGTCAACAGTCGAAGAGGACTTCACTCGCCTGAACAGCAGAGCAAGACTTCAACTTATACAGAGTGTATTTGACACAGTGTGTTCTTGATAACACGAATTTGTCTCTTGATAGTACAACCTTCCTATAATCTTCTCCTTTTGATATTTATATACGTGTATGTGAAGAATATGGAAGTAAATGAATGATTTTGAATAAATTTGAATGCATAAGAGTATTAGAATCAAGAATATGAGAGTAGAATAAGAACAGATTGAAATTCATTGATTAAAGAATGATTCCATTGTGTTTATATAGATTATAAATAGGTGCATTTGTTAGTGAAGAGTTATCATGAAGAGATATGGTCATATCTATTGAAATGAAGGATGCATCTCTTCACGAATGGAAGTGCCTATTTGAAAATATGGCCGTTGTAGATATTCAGACTTCTGAATTGAATAATTTAGACTTCTGAAATTGCACTAAACAATATTCAGACTTCTGAATTGAATAATTTAGACTTCTGAATTTCCACTAAACAATATTCAGACTTCTGAATTGAATAATTCAGACTTCTGAAATTGCATAAGCTCAAACCAGAAAGGAAATAGGCTATTTTTGGCCTTATTCAGACGTCTGAAAATTTTCATTCAGACATCTGAATATTGTGAAACAATATTCAGGTTTCAGCATTCAGACATCTGAATTTAGCCTATAACAAAAAATTAGCATAGCTCAAATGGCTAGAGCACTTGCCTTCTGAATCAGCGACCCAGGTTTGAGTCTCGCTCCATGCAAACTTTGAAAACTTGATTTTTCAATTACAATATGAACGTACACGTATGTATACCATTTGGAGAAGATTTTAACATTTGTAAACTCTAGACATGACACTTTATGACTAATAACACTTTGTTTGTCACCTTCGACTTGTCTCTATCGCGTATATCTCTTCTTGTACCACCATATACAAACTTTTGCACTGTGTATCTTCATTTTGAACGTATTTGATTATTTCTTTTTGATGCTCATGTACCTGCAAATTAGCTTAGAGATTCTTTGATATAATTGTATAGTTGTTGTAATTAAAGTCCAATAATTGAGGTTCTAACACTGTCCAATCAAGTCATTAATTGCTTTAAAGTCTCAGCTAAATCAGTGGGTGACCATTGCTACTACAATTTCTACTTTTCTAGTATATATTTATTAGCTGTTTCATTTCTCTGACCATTCGTTACCTTGCACTGTTTCGCTATATATTATATTTTTCCTATAGCTCATATATATCTCTCTCCATCACCACCATTTGTGTGACGCCGCACCTCTATACTCACGCTAGTCAAGAACACCACGGAGTAATGCCGTCAGCTAGCACGAAGAATAAGGCTGTTGAGGAGCGACCATCCGTGTATTTGCTTTGTGCGAGCACCGATATGTCAGATAGTATAACATGCATTTCATTTCTAGAGGATTCCGACATGCCGATACAAACTCAAAGCTACTGCACAGTGGCTATAATATCTTCAGAAACAAATATAGAAATAAGCATAACACAAAACAGTCACAGATATCCATATCATACAGGCGGAAATAGATATGAATATATAACACTTAAAAGTGTACATCAGAGTAGTGGTCAAAAAGATCCACAATAACACAAAAGAATGGATACAAGTGTAAGACAAAAGAATATGTATACATCGAGGAGTCTCTATCTCAAATGTATAACAACATAAACTACCAATCTAAAGTAGTTAGCCAAAAGTCAGGTAATACTCCATGATGAGGAGTCAAGCAAAAGCACCTGTAACGCCTCGTTCTGACCCGAGTATTATTTGATAAGAAAATAATAAACCAATCAGTCTAACTATAAATATCAGATAAAATGATATATGATAAGGGATATGACAAAAACGTATGAAAACCATAAAGCCATACTGTGATAAGTATGTAATTGAAAATCAACAGAGATTAATCTATATCACAAGAATCTTCTCAAAGATCAAAAAGAATGTCATACTCTTTATTTTTATTCACCAAGTCATGAATATTGGCAAACATCACAATGCCAATTGTAAAAGTTGTTGAATCACAAATTCACCAAAGCACAAATATTAATAGAACTTATCAATGTAATCACAAAAATTGGTGAAACACAAATTCTAGAAATCATCAATAGAAATCCAGAAATCATAAAAAGGGGGAGGTCTATCATAAAACGGGAGCATGAAAACTCACCAACACATGTATCACACAACGGAACGCTATTCCATGGTTGCTAACCATTAATTTTTGAGCCGAAGCTCCACAAAACGGCCCGAAGACCAGGGGTCGCTACCCCACCAAATTAAGCAAAAACTCCACAGAAATGGGGTTTAGTCTCCGTCGCAGACAAAGAGACATCGCACATTGCTAGTCTAAATCGCTAAATGATCATCATCGATCATCAAGAAGTGTCAATTACACTAAGCTAGTAAATAGATGAGTTTAGCTTCATGTCCCAAAACCACTGGCTTAACTTAAATATTTACGAACAAACTGTAAGTCTCCACGAAAATTGTCATAAGAGATTCAATCGAACAAGTTCAAGAATTAACTGATGAAGTGAACGCAAGCGTTTCATACCACTTGTTTTACTAAGCCGTTTAATTAGATTTCTCATATGAGTGAGGTAAAGGTTTGTATATACTAATAGGTTGAAAAACGGTTTTATAAACGAGTTTGCTATTAAAATAGTGTTGAAATTGTTTTGATGAGAAAGTTTTGATATTTACTACTAGTATAAAAAACCTTTGCGTTTTAAATTGACAAAGCACAAAATTGATTGTAGAAACAATAAATCACCAAAATTTCACGTTCAAAGATGTGAATTAAATCCAAAGAAATCGATTCCAAATCCATCAAAATGGATATACCCAAAAATTCCAAAATAGAAGTCATCTAGGTCGATAATAAATGATGACAACAAATCGGAAAACCACGAATCGATAAAAATTGAAATTTCAAATAAAATAGGCTAAATAGGAAAATAGAAGCAGGTCAGTCGACTGACTGCAAATGGCCAGTCGAATGATCCAGAAACCTGGAAGTTTCATTTCCTATAGTCAGTCGACTGATTACAGAGGCCAGTCGACTGATTGCAGGAAAAAGAGACTTCCTATCTCTGTAAACTGCCTCGGAACCTTCATTGGCTACAGCCATTCGACTGACTACAAGAGGTCAGTCGACTGACTGAGCCATGGGCTGTTTTTCAGCCTATAAAATGAAGAGAAAACTCTTCCAAAATGCAACCGAACGATCAAAGGCGCTAGGGGTTTATGCCTATCGACAACCCGACGTCAAAGGCTCTTCGATTCATCACCAAAAGGATGATCAAACATCAAAATTAATTTTTTTCCAAAGATTGGACTCCAAAACACCAAAAATAAGAGAACTCACCAATTCAATCCAAATCAAAGGCAAATGCACATGAATAAGTGTTAGAAATTCATACCTAATAATCAAAGATAGTTATAGACATAGATGTGAGAGAAAATCTCACATTTTGCACAAAAACAAGGATGAAGAAGCTATAAAGCAAGGCAAGAGCAATCACTCTTCAATTCCAACCCAAGAATCTTGAATCTTAGCTTAAAAGAAAAACATTTCCTAAGTTAGATTTAGGAATTTCTGAAATTGAAGGTAGAATGAGTTGGAGAAGAAGAAAAAGATGCTTACCAATAGCTTCTCATTGAATTTGGAGTTGGAGCTTGGATTTGCAAAGGAACTAGGGCTTAGTAATTCTAATTCGTTTTCTCTTCCTCCATATTTATGAAAGCTTGAAGGTATTAGGAAATGAAAGTGAATGAAGAGAAGTGGGGGTTGAGCTAGAGTTAATAGTTTAGGCTAACCCAAACCCAAGGTCCAAAGTGCAAAGGGTCAAATTTTAGCTAGCTCCAAACATATCAAAATTTATACTTAAAAAGGTCGCAAAAGGCGTTTTGAACTCATTGGAAGAGGTCCCGAGTCCTAATTCGACCGTATGCAAAAAGTAGCATTTCGGACTATAATCCAACTAACGATGCTATATTTAAATAAAATATTTAAATACATAGTCGTAAAATATGCGGGTTGTTACAGACTCACCTCCTTAAAGAAATTGCGTCCTCATAATACTTAAGAAGAAAGATAAAAGTAACAACCATAAAAGCATATCAACACAAAAGAAATTCGAAATAAAAAGTTCACCTCAAAGAACACGAGAAGTAAGTATGGATGTGTTCGCTCGATGAATTCTCTTGATTCCCAAGAACAATCCTTAGGATTTGAAGACCATTAGACTTTCACAAGAGGAACATCTTTATTTCGAAGGCACTTAACCTCCGAAGCGATGATACGAATAGGATGTTGCTCATAAGTCAAATTAGGTGAAATTTCAATTTCTTCCACAACACCGGGCTCAAGAATAAAATCAGAATCTCGAAGACATTTCCATAATTGAGAAACGTGAAACACGTCATGAATAGCTGAAAACTGAGCCGATAATAAGAGGCGATAAGCCACGGAACCGATACGTTCGGTGATGGGAAATAGACCAATATACCGAGGAGCTAATTTTCCCGATGGACTGAAACGCACAACACCCATCATAGGTGAAACACGAATAAACACAAAATCTCCCACAGAAAATTCTAATTTTCTTCTTCGGTTATCGACATAGGATTTTTGCTTACTTTGAGCTTCTTTCATCCTAGACGGATGAAGTCAATCTTTTCTGTGGAATCACGAACAAAATCTAGACGTAAAATCAGCTTCTCACCGGCCTCAAGCCAACAAGAAGGAGATCGGCATGGCCTTCCATAGAGTACCTCAAAAGGTGCCATACCAATGCTAGATTGGAAACTATTATTATAGGAAAACTCAACAAGAGAAATATGATCTTTCCAATTTCCACCAAAATCAAGAACAGACGCACGAAGAAGATCTTCAAGAGTTTGATTCACACGCTCAGTTTGTCCATCGGACTGAGGATGATAAACGGTGCTAAAATTAAGCTTCGTTCCCAAAGCTTTTTGAAGACTCTTCCATAATCCACTAGTAAACAACGGATCATGATCGCTAACAATAGAAGTAGGAACTCCTAATTTCTTTAATAAAAAGTTGGGCCAAAAGCGGTATGGTCCGATTGGACTGAATGGGAATAAAATGGGCGGATTTAGTAAGTCTATCAACTATCACCATAGGCTATCATGACCCGAACGAGAACGGGGAAGGCCATCAATAAAATCCATGGAAATTTGGTCACACTTCCAAATTGGAATGTCCAAAGGTTGCAACAACCCACCGGGCCTTTGATGCTCGGCCTTAACAAGTTGGAAAGTCATGCAACACTTAAATTTTTTAGCAATATCGGATTTCATTCCATCCCAGTAATAAAGTCGCTTTATATCCGCGTACATTTTACTATTACCGGGATGGATGGTAAATTTAGAATGACGAGAATCCTCTAAAATATCTTTATGAGGATCACTAATATTTGACACGATAAGTCTACCAAATTTTCGAATACCTCCACGAGAATCAATATCAAAGTCTTTCAAGCCTTCAATATCAATTTTATCCCTAAAATTTTGGCTAAGAAGAGCCAATTCAGGATCTAGCTTTTGAGCTTCAAAAATACGGTCAAAAAGAGAAGGATGAGCCACAAGGCTACATAAAACAAGAGATGGACATAAATCGGATTCACGATCTTGAATCTCACAAGTAGACAAAATATCGAGATCGTTCCATTCGGATATCATCATAGAAACAACCACTTGTTGCTTACGACTAAGTGCATCGGCAACACGATTTCCCTTTTCGAAAGTATAAAGAATATCAAGATCATAAGATGCAAGGAATTCAAGCCAACGTTGTTGATGCAAATTAAGTTCCTTTTGAGAAAATAAATACTTCAAAGATTTACGATCGGTATAGAGAACAAATTTTTCTCCCAAAAGATAATGACGCCAAATACGAAGGGCGAAAATAATAGTCGCGAGCTCTAAATCATGAGTGGCATATCTAGTCTCGGCAGGCTTTAATTGCCTAGAAGTATAAGCAATAACACGATCTCTTTGCATAAGAGCTGCACCCAAACCAATGCGACTAGCATCGGTATAAACAATAAAATCTTGGTTTCCTTCGGGAGTTACAAGGATAGGAGCATCGGAAATGAGTTCTTTTAATTTTTGAAAAGAATCTTCATATTTGTCCGACCATATGTATTTAACTCCCTTCTTTGTCAAGCTAGTAAGAGGCACGACAATTTTAGAAAAGTCTTTTATGAACCGGCGATAATAACCTGTCAATCTAAGAAAGCTACGAATTTCCGTCACACTCTCCGGTCTCTTCCAATTTTGTATCGCTTCAATCTTTGAACAATCCACGGAAATTCCGGATTCAGAAATAATATGACCAAAAAATTTCACACGAGGTTGCCAAAAGTGGCATTTAGAAAAATTTTCTTTTAATTGATTGCTGCTAAGAGTTTCCAACACAATCCGAAGATGCTTTTCATGCTCTTCCTCGGTTTTAGAATATCATCTATAAAGATGAGAACAAATCGATCGAGAAAGTCTTTGAAAACTCGATTCATAAGGTCAACGAAATAAGCTGGAGCATTCGTTAAACCAAATGGCATAACAAGCCATTCATAAGATTCATAACGAGTACGGAATGATGTCAAAGGAATGTTATCCTCTGCAATACGAAGCTGATGAAAACCGGTTGCTAAGTCTAATTGTGAAAAGACTCTAGCACCACTAAGTTGGTCGAATAAATCATTAATACGAGGTAATGGATATTTATTCTTGATAGTAAAATCATTAAGCTTGCGGTAATCAATGCAAAGCCTAAGTGTACCATCAGATTTCTTCATAAAAAATAGCTGAATCTCCCCAAGGAAAGGAACTAGAACGAATAAATTGCTTCGTCTCTAATTCGGATAATTGTTTGTGCATCTCCTCATTTTTTTATTGGACATACGATAAGGAGGACGAGTGATAAGTAGAGCTCCAGGAATTAGATTAATTCTAAACTCAATTGCTCGCTTAGGTGGTAATCCTAAAAGGGCTCAAATTTGTCGGGAAATTCACGAACAACGTGAATAAGAGATGTTGGGCGTGTTTCCACCGAACCAACCCACCACCGGACCAACAAAGGCACTGCCAAATCAACCAACGAAGGAACCACCGAGCCAAAACCACTCCAAAGACTACCGAACCAAAACCCCTCCAACCAACAACGGTCCAATGCTACCGAATCAAGGCCAAGAAGGCACTACCGAATCAAGGCAAAGAAGGCACTACCAAATCAAGGCAAAGAAGGCACTGTTATCCCGCTTTTTGGCAAAGCCGTGATACCAAAAGATTGGCCAAAAACAAAGGACAGTTCGTCTCAGAGATTGGTTGCACTTCTCTTCGCTATGGATATCGATGAATTTTGTCCGAGTCCGGATCGAGCCACAATTGATAGGGTATGACGAGAAAGATATATAGATGTCCGCATCTCAAATTTCAAGTCAATCCGAGGTCGTATGCTCAAGTTATGATGGATTCAAGTTGAGAGAGATGGACCTTGCTCGGTTCGAATCCATCACACCTTCATTAGTTCGAACCCATCTAATTCGAACCCATATAGTTCGAACCCATCTAGTTCGAACCCATCTAGTTCGAATCCATAAGCAGGAACGTCGTTCGAATCCATCAGCTAGTGCTTGCCTCGCATCCATTCAGTTCGACTCCATCAAACAAGCCCTCAACAACCATGCTTCGAGTCCATAAGCCATACATTGGTTCGAATCCATCCCACTAGGCCTTGGTCCGAATCCATCGAGGTATCCCTGTCTCTCGAACCCCCCAAGAACCACTCTTCGAATCCATGAAGTTCAAGAAGCCTCGGCTCCAATTCATAACCATCTTCGAATCCATGGAGTAGAGAACCCTTCGTATCGATCGAACAATGGAACGCCTTGATCGACACGAAGGAACGCACGTTTGATCGAATCGAAGGAGCATACCTTCGAATCCTTCTCTTCGAATCCATCAAGTACACACAGCAAGTACCACGTTGTCGCCTTCACATGCAAAAGCATGGATTCGAACCTATGGATTCGAACCATATGGGTTCGAACCTATGGGTTCGAACCATATGGATTCAAACCATATGGATTCAAACGAATCCATAGGATCGAGTCGATGCAAACAGGGTACACGAAGATGCAATCTTGAATCGATTATATCTCTCAATCCCTTGATCCAAATGCCGTGAAATTTTCGTAGGAGCTTGATTATACACTGAAGAATGTCCATACCAAATTTCGCCTCGATTGGATGCATTTTTGATCGATTCGAACCTCACTTCGAATCGATCCCAAATTGGGCACGGATTCCGAGAATGCGGGCTTATGGGCCCCCCTCACGTGCCAGGCGGCCTCCCTGAGTTTTAGGCGGGATCTTGGCCTTCCACGCCTATAAATAGAGCCCCTGGTCATTCAGAAAAGGGGTCGGAGAATTTGGAGAGAAAGAGTACGCCCAAATGCTGCCAAATACGCTCCATACCTTCTTCACTGTCGTTAATTTTGAATTTAAGTCTGTTGTCTGCTGTAATTTGCTTCAAAACACTTGTAACCTTCAAGTATTAAGCAATAAAGTGATAAAACTTCATAGTGGACGTAGGCGCATCGCCGAACCACTCTAAATTCTTGTCTTCTGTGCAATTTATTTTTCTGTGACTTGGAGTTTTTGTTAGATAATCTTCATTTCTAATTTAAGTTCTTCATTTATTATCTCTTCAAAGGCTTCCGAAGGTTGTTGCCCAATTTTGGTGCAAACACTTTGGTGCTTTCACTGAGAAAAACCCAGTTTTTTCTCCTGCTCCTTGGATCTATCTTCAATACCGGATTGCATAAATCTAAGAGGGAGATCCAGACCTCATATTCAGACTCCTTCCGTTCTCTTCAAATTTGTTTAAAGTCTAGGAAAGGAATCCAACCTTCAAGATGGTTAGTACAAGGACCACTTCTAACGTTGGAAATCAAGAAGGCCGGGATAGGCAAAATCCCACACAGCTGCAGCCAACCAATCAGGATGCTGCTGGGCAAATGGATCAGTCAGGTCCGGTTACAAGACAGGAGTTCCAAACATTACTCCAGGAATTAACTCAAAGCCGACAACAGCTAACTGAGCAGTTGCGTGTCAATGCTGAGTTGACTAATCAACTAAACCGCCAAAGGCAAAGAAGATCCAAGAGGGACCATGCCTCGCATTCTTCCACGGAAAGCTCTGCCTCATCCGACTATGGCGGCAGATCTACCCGCCCCAGGCTAGACGGAAGTCATGCGCATGCTTCTGGTCTCCGGCAAATGTTAACTGTTGGGCAAATAAGAGTTGGCCCCTCTGCCAGTTTTCATACGGGGCCTTCTTCCCGAGGAGGCACTGTTCCACATCATACTGCGGATAACCAAGCCACCGCCACTGCAGTTGACACAGTAGTTGACACCCGAAATCACTCCAGTCAGAACTACCACCAGCAGGAACGTGTCCCAGGACCGTATGTCCCAGAAGACATCGAGCCAAGGAGGCGAGATATGGATCGTCGACAGCGCCCGATCCCACCTCGCACTGTGGAACCCGACCACACTTTGGCTCGCCACCCTTCGAATACGGCAACACCTGATCTCCCAACTATGGTCCGCCAAATGATTCGCGAAAGTCAGGGCTTAACAAATGACGATTGGGGGATCTCTCGAAGTCATACCCTATTCACTGATGACATATTATATGCTTAGCCTCCCCGGCGATTCAGGATACCGACACTGCCCATGTATGAAGGAAATTCCGACCCTAACCAACATATTCTGAAATACGAATGGTCAATGACTGCTGCAAGAGCTGATGATGCAGTAAAGTGCCGTAGTTTTCCCATTTCTTTAGGGGGAATTGCGACAATGTGGTTTACACGATTACCACCGCGATCTATCTCCTCGTTTGACCAATTGGCTACTAAATTTATTGAATAATTCCGTATGCACATTGTCAGGCCTAAAGACGTAAATACTTTATCTAGTGTCACTCAAGCCCCAGGAGAGACACTCAGGCGATATTTGGAAAGATTTAATGCCGCTTGTGTCGAGATCACTAACACCAATGATAATTCAATCTTGATGGCTTTGACTAAGGGAATTGACCCCGAATCTGAATTTGGAAACTGGCTAGCTGGAAAACCTCCCGCATCGTTGGATCGTTTCTACTCCAAAGCCGCCCAATTCTTAAGGCGTGAGGACGCGAAACAATCTAGGAAGCAGGACGATGCGAGATCCGGCAATGAAGGGGTTCAGAGCAATGTGGCGGTTAAACAGTCAGGGGAGGGCTCAGGAAGAGTGCAGTTGAATATTCAAAATAAGCAAACCCAGCCGAGGAACGGCGATAATAGAAATAAGAAGCAGGATCAGAATCGTGGCCCGCGACGTAGGGCGCAAATGTTTGAAAGCTATACCCCACTGAATACGACACTGGAGAACGTGTATCTACAAACTTGCAATGTGATGCAGTATAAGAAGCCAACTCCGAAGCCAACATCGGAAAAACATATTCAAACAGGGAAGTTCTGTAGATTTCACGAAAGCTATGGACACAATACCAATGACTACAGGCATTTGCAAGACCTTATTGAAAAATTGATCAGAGAAAGGAAGTTGGATCAATTCGTGCGGGCACCGCAAGCTGGTGGTGTGGGCCCGTCAAACCAAAATCGTGCACAAAACCAAGAGAGACAGGAGGAGCCCGCTCGTACAAGCGGGAGGTTGGTCATAAATACAGTCAGTGGTGGTCCTCATCCAGCAGATCGAAGCTGGAGGGAAATGGAATCGTACGCCAATTCGATCAGGCACGTGAGTTTCGAAAGCTGCAGTACACTTGATGAAGGGGCTCCGGCCAAACGACAAAGGACAATGGCAGATTATATCGTATTTAGAAATCGAGATGCTGATAAAGTCAAAGCCCCGACTATAGACCCACTAGTCATATCCGCCCAGGTTAGTCCTGCCTGGATGAAGAGGATCCTGGTGGACAGCGGAAGCTCAGTAAATATCTTGTTTAAAAGGGCGTATGATCAAATGAAGATGGAAGCCAACGATTTAAAGCCCTGTCAATATGGAATCCATGGCTTCGATGGAAGTGCTAATATACCCACCGGAATGGTGGAATTGCCAGTAGAGTTGGGAAGCGGAGAACGCCGCAGAGTTCGAATGTTACAATTTGTTGTCCTAGATATCCATTCACCTTATAATGCCTTTTTGGGCCGACCGGCCCTTGCCGAATTTAGGGCAGCAATTGCCCCGTGGTGTTTAACTCTAAAATTCCCTACTGACCACGGGATTGGAGTCATTCAAGGAGACCAAGCTGCAGGGAGAGCCTGTTACGTTGCTGAACTGAGAGAAGCACAGAGAAAGGAGAAAGGAAAGGGCGTGGAGGAATCTCTCTGCGTCCGTTTTGCCGATGATTGACAATTAGCGCCTGGGCCTCGGCCTGGGCACCACGACCAATTCCATAAGGATCTTGACCCCAGAGGCACTAAAGATAATAATGAATCCAAAGAGAGTCAAGCTTCCCCAGCCGAGCCGACGATTGATGTTCCAATTGATGACAATAATGATTCGAAAATGTTAAAAATTGGGTCTCAGCTAAACCTGCAAGCGCAACAGGAATTGGTCGAATTTCTCCAAGCGAATCTAGACATATTCGCCTGGACGCACTCTGATATGTATGGGATCTCGTCGGACATCGCGAGCCACACCCTAAATATTGACCCGCGGTACATCCCGGTCAAGCAAAAGAGACGCGGTATGGATCCAGAGAGATCTGCCGCCCTCAAAGAAGAAGTCGATAAGCTAAAGACGAATGGGTTTATCCGAGATGCTTTGTACCCGGAGTGGGTATCCAATCCTGTACTAGTCAGAAAACTGAATGGAAAATGGAGAACGTGCATCGACTACTCTGACTTAAATAAGGCTTGTCCGAAAGACAGTTTTCCACTTCCTCGAATCGATCAACTTGTGGATTCGACGGTCGGGCATGAATTATTATCTTTCATGGACGCTTACTCTGGGTACAATCAGATACCCATGCATGCGCCCGATCAAGAACATACGAGCTTCGTAACTGACCTAGGACTATACTGCTACAAGGTCATGCCTTTTGGGTTAAAGAATGCCGGAGCAACTTACCAACGCTTAGTCAACCGAATGTTTGCCGACCAGATCGGAAAAACCATGGAGGTCTATGTGGATGACATGTTGGTAAAATCATGATACTCCACTGATCATGTCAAAGACTTAGAGTCAATGTTCAGTGTCCTCCGGAGATATGGGATGAAGCTTAATCCGCTAAAATGTCATTTTGGAGTCACCTCCGGAAAGTTCCTTGGGTTCATCGTCAACGCCCGGGGAATAGAAGCCAACCCCAAGAAGATCTGGGCGATCAGGAATCTTCAAACCCCAAGGACCATAAAGCAGGTTCAGAGTCTCAATGGGATGGTTACAGCACTGAGCAGGTTCATCTCGAAATCAACTGATAAATGCATACCCTTCTTCGATCTGATCCGAAAAGGGAAACGAAATTTAGAATGGACTACAGAATGTGAGGACGCATTTCAATCGCTAGTTCAGCATCTTTCCACACCACCGATCCTGTCAAAACCTGTTGATCACGAACGATTATACCTTTATCTGGCTGTATCTGGAAACGCAATCAGTGCTGCGTTAGTTCGAGAGGAAGACCGAGTGCAGAAACCAGTCTACTATGTCAGTAAACGGTTAACCGGGGCCGAGAGAAACTATCCAAGGTTAGAAAAATTGGCATACTGCCTAGTCATCGCCTCGAGGAAGCTCCGTCCGTATTTTCAGGCTCACCCTATCATTGTGTACACCGACCAGCCGTTACAACAGGTCCTCACACGACCGGAGACGTCTGGCAGGTTACTGAATTGGAACATTGAACTGAGTCAATTCGACATCACATATGCTCGAAGAAGATCCATACACGGTCAAATCCTTGTGGATTTCATTGCCGAATTCACTGTTCCTGAAGACTTACCTGAAACTAGTAACTCCCTTAAATATATATGGAAGCTATATATTGATGGTGCATCCAACAATCGGTGCTCGGGCGTAGGGATAATGCTTGAGACTCCCGAGGGCCGATCCATATGCTACGCTTTAAAGTTTGATTTCCGTGCAACCAACAACGAAGCCGAATATGAGGCTTTGCTCACCGGGTTGGAGTTGGCCCGTGATCTGAGAATTATCACTGTGGAAATTTACTGTGATTCCCAGTTAGTGGTATGCCAAGTTCGGGGTGAATATCAGGCCAAAGATCGAAGATTAGCCGCTTATCTAGCCCGGGTCCGAGAAATACTTGATCAGTTTGATTATTATACCATTTTCTACGTACCCCGAGAGCACAATCGGAAAGCCGATTCGTTGGCAAAGTTGGCAAGTACAGGCGAAGCTCAACACTTGGGACTCGTTGCTGTCGAGACTTTATCCTCTCCAAGCATTGATCGAGCAGAGAATGAATTAACATTTGAAGCTACTTCCAATAGGGAATCGTGGATGACCCCCTACCAAGACTACATTGAGCGTGGCATACTGCCCGAACGACGAAGTGAGAAAAGACAGATTCTTCGAAAGGCTTCACGGTTTGTCATTCAAAATGGAGTTATGTATCGGAGGGGATATTTTGTTCCTCTTCTCCGTTGTATCGCACACGACGAAGTCAAACGAGTGTTACGCGATGTGCACGAAGGAGAATGTGGCGATCACAATGGGGGGCAAGCACGTGCCAAGAAAATACTTCGATATGGATATTATTGGCCTACCGTTAACCGTGATCTATGGACTATGCCAAAAGATGTGATAAATGCCAAAGACACGCTCGGATCCCTAGAGCCCCGCCTTCTGAGATAACCCAAATGGTCAGTCCGTGGCCATTTGCAATGTGGGGGATTGATATAATTGGTGCATTGCCTTTAGCTAAAGGGGGCGCAAAGTACGCCATAGTCGCAGTTGATTACTTCACCAAATGGGCTAAAGTTGAACCTCTTGCAACGATTACGACAAAAAAAGTAATCAACTTCGTGGTACGCAACATCATCTGCCGGTTTGGTCTCCCGCATACTATTATCACCGACAATGGAGCCCAATTCGACAGTGCTGAATTCAGGGACTTCTGTCAACGATTTCACATCCATAAGAAATTCTCTGCAGTAGCACACCCTCAAGCGAATGGTCAAGTTGAGGCCGTCAATAAGGTTATCAAGTCTATATTGAAGAAATGGCTGGAGAAAGCCGGGGGCAAGTGGGTTGAAGAACTGCCTATGGCTCTGTGGGCGTACCGAACGACTCACAAAACTGCAACCGGACACACTCCATTTTCTCTATCCTATGGCTCTGAAGCCGTTATTCCAGTCGAAGTGGAAGTTCACTCTCATCGTGTGACATATTACGACCCGAAAACGAATGCTATATTATTCGCTGAATCTCTGGATCTACTTGATGAGAAGAGTGAAGAAGCTGATTTGAGGGCAGTAGCATATCGGGGTCGAGTCGCTCGAATATACAATGCCAAGGTCCGCCCGTGGACCTTCGAACCCGACGATCTCGTACTCAAGAGGATTTATCCGGCCCCTTCGCACATGAAGCCAAATTGGGAAGGGCCGTATGTGATTTCACAAAAGCTCGGAGATGGCACGTTCAAGTTGTCAACCATTGACGGTCTTACTTTACCGAGAGCTTGGAATAGCGAAAGCCTCCGTCGCTACTATACATGACATACTTTATTTATCTATTTCTAGTCAATTTCTTCCTTAGCATTTTATTTTTGCATTTTGAAATTTGAACTTGTAATAAGGCAACTGATTTTGCCATATTTCTTTCGTTTCAGCAATAAAATGCCATCTCTTCGAGCCAAAAGTTGTGATTCACTGAAAATAACGCATAATATCACGTTGCATGAAGAGCTAAATTCCATCGCACGGTGGGATTTATTCAAATAGGGAGTAACTGTGATGCGACCAGTCACTCACTAAGTGAAACCCGAGCTCAGGGATAGAACACAATACCAGCATTTACAGGGATTGATACACGACAATCCTTTTACTAACTCCAAATTCCCAGAGTGCGAACTGGAGTATAAACATTCACCAATTCGTTCCCGGAGTGCGAACGGACTCCAAATTCCCAGAGTGCGAATTGGAGTATAAACATTCACCAATTCGTTCCCGGAGTGCGAACGGACTCCAAATTCCCAGAGTGCGAATTGGAGTATAAACATTCACCAATTCGTTCCAGGAGTGCGAACGGACTCCAAATTCCCAGAGTGCGAATTGGAGTATAAACATTCACCAATTCGTTCCCGGAGTACGAACGGACTCCAAATTCCCAGAGTGCGAATTAGAGTATAAACATTCACCAATTCGTTCCCGGAGTGCGAACGACTTCGAATTCCCAGAGTGCGAATTGGAGTATAAACGTTCGGCAATTCATTCCCAAAATGCAAACCAGAGAACACGTGCTACCTCCAAATTACCAGAGTGCAAGGTGGAGCACAAGTGCTACATCGAAGTTCCCGAAGTGTGAACCGAGATGTCAACACTAACTCCAAGTTCCCGGAGCATGAAGCAGAGTATAAATACCAATTCCAGGTTCGCAGAACGTGAACCATGTTACAGGTATCGATATCTCTCGAACTCCCGAAGTCTGAGCTGAATTATCGATCTTAAATTATCCTGAGTCCCCCAGAATGTGGCCGTGTGCCCAAGATTTGCAATAAATGCGATCCACCACCAGAATATGAATATTATTGCCCGCGACTAAGGGGCAAAAAAGCTGAGTGTTAATCACTAACTTAAGTGATACTATGTCCAGAGTCTAACTCATTCATTAAATCATGACACGAAGCTATGTTTAAACACTGGGAAGATAAAAAACAAACACTGCAAAACATTTAGGTAAAAGAAAAGGTCAATTTCCCATTTCATCAGCCAACAAAAACAGGTTTGATTACATGGCAAGTAAAGATGTTTCAATTAAGTGGAGGCCGAATCCACACACATACACGGCCCTAAAAGAACAAAAGAAGAGATAAAAGAATTGCTATTCACAATAACATGATGAAGCGAGAAACTCACTCTTTCTTCCTCCGGTGCTTCTTCCTTGGAGTCGAGCCACTAGTCCCACTACCCGGCTTCCTGCGAGACTTTTTGCCTTTCTTGGGAACATCCTCCGGATCTGGCATAATATCAACGTCTTCCTCAGAACTGCAAGGGATAGAGATCCTTTTGTGAGGACGAACCGAAGGCATGGGAGCGGTGACAGGTGTTTGTTCAGCAACACTCGAGACGGTTACCGTGCCACCGGGAGAAATCATCATTAAAGAAGATAAGCTTGAAGGAGCAGCGTCACTACCGGGAACAACTGTCACTGTCGTGGCCATCTTAGCACTTATCTCGGCTAAAATCTCTTCCTCTCGAGACAGGTGGGCTGCACTGGATACGCTAGTGGTCGTCACGATCGAACTAAAAACTAGAGCAGCTCCACTCGTCCCAAATGAAAGACCAGGAATAGGGTCAAGAGGGTGACCAAGTAGCTCTTCAATCATTTGAACATCGAATGACATCGAGCTCCCCTCTCCCATATCACCAACCATGGCAGCAGTTGAGACCGCCTCGGTGACAATAACTCCGCGCGTAGGATATAAAACCGGAGGAACTGGGGGCACGAGTGCGACACTCTCGGTCATTGAACAAAAAGAATGGGAGCTATCAGACCAGAAAATTCTCTCAAAAATCGATGCTTTAAAGCGTAAGGAAAATAATTAAAGTACCTACTTTACCTTGCCTTGGAGCTTGGACAAGCTCAGAGACGGCAGTCTTGCCCGAAGACAACTCCGGTTGGTCCGGATTGTAAGCTGGGATAGCTTGTGGATCAACCGCGGCGATAGCTTCAGATGAAGTCGAGACAGAGACTTCAATATTCTCGCTATGATGCGCGACACCCGAACCTTCGTCGATCTTCGTTTGATGGATGTCAAGTCTTTCTTTCTCAACAGAAATTATCGCTTCATGAAGAGTTCTCCTCTCATCCTCGCTGAGCAGACGTGACTCAAGCTCAAACTCATCTAATACCCCATCCGGGCAAGACATCCTCTGGTTTTCCACTAATTTCTTCCAGGCATTGTAGAGAGGCATCGAGTATTCTCCTAGCCAGGAGAGATTTCTATGCTCTAATACATTGGCATTATATGTGTCCAAGAGATCGTCAAATTCGGCCTCCATCTTGAACCTCTCTGCCTAGATTCTCTCCTCCACCTCCGATTCAACCTCCTTAACCCTTGCAACCGCCGCATCACGCTCAGCTCGAAAAGATACAGCCTTCTCACATGCTTCTTGCGCGGCTACATTAGCATTGTCCTTTTCTTTATTCATGTCAGCAAACTTAGCCTTTAATTCCTCTAGTTCCTTGATTGTCGCGTCCCGCTCAGCTTCAACATTCTTGTATCGATGGCCTAAGTCTTCAACTAAAGTGCAATGTGCCTGTTGCATCTTCGCCATCTCAACTAATGTCTCATCAACCTTTTTTAACGACTCGACCTCGGCCTTGCGGGAAGATTCCGCCTCAGATTGGAGTACGTCTACAATGCAATTCTTCTAAGCCAAATCGGCTTCCAGTTTCTCGATAATCTTGGCTCGATCGAAGGCAGCTTTTGAAGCTTTAACAGCCGCTTTATACCATTCCTTGTACTGGGCATAGAGTCACGGGTGTAGCTAAGTGCCATGGTCACAGCGTCTTCGGGGATTCTTTTAAGGTTGGGAGGAAAAATACAAGCATCAAAGCAAATCTCTGGAAAATCCCTTTTCAATTGAGCAAGTCTGATGGCCCCTTCACCAGAGGGCTCAATCAGGGCCTCCTCTACGGACGTGGACGTGGACGTGGACGTTGCAATCTCAGTTCTAGAGCGGTGTGGCTCGAGCCTCGAAACCTGCGAAGATGGTTGATGTCGCAGAGGCTCAGATACTGAGACGTGGCTTCGGGATGGCGGAGGAGATCGAGAAAGGGAGCGATGTCTACGGTCTCTGTCCGATCGTTCCTGGCTAGAGTAACCACGATGATGATCCTTTGCATGATACTCCTGGTCGTGATGCCTCCATTCGCGATCGCGATCAGAGTCTCCACGTCGAGATTCGTAATAAGATGAAGGGTGATGCACTCTTCGGAGTTTATCCAGTGTAGACTGACGGTCGGACATAGCACCTGAAAAAGAGAAGCAGTTCAGTTAAGTACCAGGCGAAATCGATATGACATGTGCGGAAGTCGTGTAGTGTTATGAAAGTGTATGCAAATGTGCAAAACCCCCGACCAACCAGAAGTGTCGACTGCACTAACAGGTAAAGGCTCGCTTATGTCTAACGCCTCCCAGAACTCATTCAACCCGGACTCGTGATGAAGAGATATGCATTCCGGGATGGGAATGCCATCCAGTCCTATAAAAATGTTTCCTGATTGACAAAGAGCAGCGTCAGAGGAAGTAATTCCGGGGATCAAACGAGATACGACTACAGACTTCCGTCTCTTAAATTTAGGGACAACAGCCTTGCCTTTCCGCTTTTTTCCTACTCGGGAAAGATCAGCCGCTAGCTCGGTGTCAATGGGCGTCCTCTCATCATCGCTCATTTCTCTTATCACTATACCGGGTTTTCATTTCACCGTCTTCAACTTTGCCTTCGAAGCCGATTTTGCCAACCCCTCGATGACAATACTCTGGTTCGTCTCAATTAAACCCAGCATCCTTAAGTTATCATCAGTTAAGACCAAGTCGATGTGCCGCAAATCACTCGGGACCTCTTGTAAACTTGGGACAACGCCTCTGTAGCGACCGCCGTCAGGTCTTGATATGATAGCTGCAATAAAAACGCCCGATGTTAGTTCAAGTGTTAACGACGACTATTAGAGAAGTCTTGCACAATTTACGACACTCACGTCTGGACAGCCATCGCCTAGCGAACCCTGGGGGGCATTGAACGAAAAACCATTCATTCTTAAAATAACTGAGTCTGGTCCAAGCTCCCGTCACAATCTGGCAGTTTCTAACTGCTTCCAAAAAGGTGAAAGATGGACTGTCGCCCCTACTCTTGAAGTTGAACATGTGTCTAATCTCAGTTGGCCTTGGCGGACGAAAAAGATGGTCCACAAATAAAATGAAAACACTGTTCAACAACGCGTTTGGGATGAAGTTGTGCGGGAGCGATTCCAATGAACGATAGCATCTCCTGGATATATTGGTTAAATGGGGGGAGAGTTCCAACCGCACAGGCATGGCGATAGAAAGCAGTATACCCCTCGGGTGGATTGTGAGGTCTATCATCAACACCCGGTAGCAAAACGTCATCTGGGGATAAGTTATGTTTCAAACATATCCGACCCAATAATTCTTCGGAGATATTGGATTGAACGGAGTCTACGGGATCCTCGATAAATAAAGCCTCCGGCACTTCGTCCGGAGCCGGATCTATTACTTCAGGAGGGATTTCTGGAATTTCTAGCACTTGAGGAGGCGAGCTTTGTACCTCTTGTCGTTGAGAACTCGAAGACTCCATAATTAACTAACTCACCAGAAAGCAGCGTTAAGTACAAAGAAAGCCCGTAATTCCCCGGTGTGAAGTATGTGAATATGTCGTGCAGTGCAAGTGTTGTGCATAACTTAAGAAAATTTTACAAGATTGGAACACGATGTCCGAATAACGAAACTTTGGAATTTGAGAATGAAAATGACCATCATCGCTGACTGTCACTTCCACAACGCCATTCAGCTCCTGTTGACCAATTCAAGTACCGTTCTGTTATATTGTTGGTTAAGTCACAGTTCCATCGTCGAGCTTCAAAAGGGAGGTCAAGTTTTAAAAGTCAAGATCAATTATGCAAGGCCGAAGCTCGCCGGAGTCAAGTATGCTAAAGTTCAGTGAGTTCGTTAAAGTTCAACTTGAAATTGGTCGTAGTTCAGATGTTGGAGCAAATCAGAAGAGTAGGAGTCCCAGAAGCAAGGATGTTCGAATCGATCGACTCGAATCAATACGAGTCGAATCGATGAACTTCGAATCGATCGACTCGAATCGATACAAGTCGAATCGATGAACTTCGAATCGGTACGCCCCGACTCCATGTAGTTCGACTCGATGAGACCTTGGGACAGAGAAGCAATTCGAATCCATGAGC
The DNA here is from genome assembly GCA_030765085.1 of Allium cepa. Lineage (NCBI taxonomy): Eukaryota > Viridiplantae > Streptophyta > Magnoliopsida > Asparagales > Amaryllidaceae > Allium > Allium cepa. The sequence continues at coordinate 903,305,570 of CM060938.1, read as the reverse complement.
TCTCATGAATTCGAATCGATCAAAATTGAGCTCCTTTGAATCGATCAATGTATCTTTACTTCGAATCGATCAATATTGAGCTCCTTCGAATCGATCGGAATACCGTAATTTCGAATCGATCGCCACGAGCCTTTTTTCTTTTTCTTTTGTAACCATCGATTCGAAGCTATGCATTCAAAACCGATTCGAATCGCTCATTCCTGGATCGATGCGAAACAATGAAAGACAACACTCTGATCGATACGACTCGAATGGTTTCATTCCTCAGTTCCATCGAGTCGACCCACTTCGTTCAGATCTCACCACTCTTCAAGATTTTCAGAAGAAAGGATTGAATCAATGCCAAAAAATTCCAGTTTTATCATTCTCAACTCGAATCGATCCCTTGCTTACCTGATTTGATTCGATTACAAATGGAAGCTTGAAGAAATTTGATCGATTCGTGGAAAAGCATGTTTGATTTGGCTCTGGGAGATCGATTCGAAGAAGCAGCTAAAGCAATAGTAAAAGGTAAAAAGTGAAAATGGAATCGGCCTCGTGCATTTATATGGATTCCAGGATGGATTAGTGGCGCTTCGTCTCCCGGTCATATTGACCGCTTGCCACAGGTCACAGCTCCATCGATTCGAACAACTACTTTCGAAACCACAAAGCTTCGAATCCATCACAACGTTGAATCCTTCAAGAGACTTCGAATCCATCATGACTCCGACTCCTTCGTAAACTTCGAATCCGACGAGGCAGCATCGATGCGAGGCAACATCGATTCGAAGAAGCACTCGAACAAGGGCTGGATCGAAGATCCAATCGATTCGAAGCACGAGGTCCATCGGGCCATCGATTCGAAAGTCATCGATTCGTACAAACATAACTTCGAATCCATCAAAAACCACCGATGAAAATGGACGAAATCGTTTCAAGTGTGAAAAATTACTTGTCTACCTTGTATACCGATTCAGGAGAGGATCGATACAAGAGGATAATCATAGACAACCATAAAAACAATGCTTTGACTTGAATCTAAAATCGATTCAGGAGAGAATCGATACGAAATTCAATAGCGAACAAAACCGACATGGCTCGTGGACGCACGACGTTAACAAGGGTCAAACTAATATATGTGCATACATATCGAACTAACATTTGATTTTAAACATTTACAGAGATCAAACACTCATCCTGTTACAACTACAACAGCCAACGGCTAAGCTCTATTATACAACAATCAATCATATCAAGGCAAGGTTACAGCAATACAACATACGAGTCTCAACAAAAGAGAGCAATGATTTTTCAGAAAGAAATGGCAACTATTCAAAGCACGTCATGTTCCCACAAGACGTACTTTGGGGGGTAAAATGTTATCCCGCTTTTTGGCAAAGCCGTGATACCAAAAGATTGGCCAAAAACAAAGGACAGTTCGTCTCAGAGATTGGTTGCACTTCTCTTCGCTATGGATATCGATGAATTTTGTCCGAGTCCGGATCAGGCCACAATTGATAGGATATGACGAGAAAGATCATAGATGTCCGCATCTCAAATTTCAAGTCAATCCGAGGTCGTATGCTCAAGTTATGATGGATTCAAGTTGAGAGAGATGGACCTTGCTCGGTTCGAATCCATCACCCCTTCATTAGTTCGAACCCATCTAGTTCGAACCCATATAGTTCGAACCCATCTAGTTCGAACCCATCTAGTTCGAATCCATAAGCAGGAACGTTGTTCGAATCCATCAGCTAGTGCTTGCCTCGCATCCATTCACTTCGACTCCATCAAACAAGCCCTCAACAACCATGCTTCGAATCCATAAGCCATACATTGGTTCGAATCCATCCCACTAGGCCTTGGTCCGAATCCATCGAGGTATTCCTGTCTCTCGAACCCTCCAAGAACCACTCTTCGAATCCATGAAGTTCAAGAAGCCTCGGCTCCAATTCATAACCATCTTCGAATCCACGGAGCAGAGAACCCTTCGTATCTATCGAACAATGGAGCGCCTTGATCGATACGAAGGAACGCACGTTTGATCGAATCGAAGGAGCATACCTTCGAATCCTTCTCTTCGAATCCATCAAGTCCACACAGCAAGTACCACATCGCCGCCTTCACATGCAAAAGCATGGATTCGAACCTATGGATTCGAACCATAAGGGTTCGAACCTATGGGTTCGAACCATATGGATTCGAACCATATGGATTCGAACGAATCCATAGGATCGAGTCGAAGCAAACAGGGTACACGAAGATGCAATCTTGAATCGATCATATCTCTCAATTCCTTGATCCAAATGCCGTGAAATTTTCACAGGAGCTTGATTATACACTGAAGAATGTCCACACCAAATTTTGCCTCGATTGGATGTATTTTTGATCGATTCGAACCTCACTTCGAATCGATCCCAAATTGGGCACGGATTCCGAGAATGCGGGCTTATGGGCCCCCCTCACGTGCCAGGCGGCCTCCCTGAGTTTTAGGCGGGATTTTGGCCTTCCACGCCTATAAATAGAGCCCCTGGTCATTCAGAAAAGGGGTCGGAGAATTTGGAGAGAAAGAGTACGCCCAAACGCTGCCAAAAACGCTCCATACCTTCTTCACTGTCGTTAATTTTGAATTTAAGTCTGTTATCTGCTGTAATTTGCTTCAAAACACTTGTAACCTTCAAGTATTAAGCAATAAAGTGATAAAACTTCATAGTGGACGTAGGCGCATCGCAGAACCACTCTAAATTCTTGTCTTCTGTGCAATTTATTTTTCTGTGACTTGGAGTTTTTGTTAGATAATCTTCATTTCTAATTTAAGTTCTTCATTTATTATCTCTTCAAAGACTTCCGAAGGGTGTTGCCCAATTTTGGTGCAAACAGGCACTACCGAATCAAGGCGAAGAAGGCACCATCGAACCGAAGCACCACTGAACCAAGGTTGCCAGGCCAGATCACATCAGCCTAGGCCCACCAGCGGCTATATACATCCAAGACCCCTACCCCCAGCCTCAATCTATAAATAGAGGGGTAGGGGTACAACAATGGTAGACAAGTTTGAGAGCTCAAGCACGGACAGAACTTTCAAATAACTTTCATACACTTGTAATCAAAGCTTTGTACTTGTAATCCGAACAAAAAAGGAGAATAACATATAAAGTGGACGTAGGCACATTCTGGCCGAACTACTATAAATCTGTGTGTCTTTTACAGTTTAGTCCCTGCTTTTTACGTATTTGCATAAATCACCCAAATCACTAAGAACAACATAAAATCAACTAAAACATATGACTTGGAGGTGTTTGCCCATTTTTTGTGCAAACATTTTTTGTGCTTTCATTGAGAGCTCGAGCTAGAAGCTTCAGCTTCTCCCACTTAACCTTCTTCCCGACAACATCGCTCATTGCTTGGAAGACATGTCTCCCAGGCAGAAGAAAGATGTTAGCAGAGGAAAGAACATCGCAACTAGAGCGTTCCAGATCCAGTGATCACAGATCAAGAGAACCATCCCGTATCAACAGTAGTACGAAATGGAAGTCAGGCAAATCCGACAGCCCCTGCCATGGAACAACCGACAGCAATTACTAGGACAGATCTAGATAGGGTTGTGGCTGAAGTGACTAACCGCTTCACATCCCAACAAGAAGCCTTGGTAGACCGACTCATGTCACGTTTAAGGGATGCTGAAGAATCCAACCGCAACACTGAATCATGGGATGATTTCCAGTCTGGAGGATCTGGGAGGCGACAAAGATCTTTCCTCTTCGAAGAAGCTAACAACAGAAACAGCAATGATAGGAGCCAAGCCCGAACTCAGCCCGAACTCCGACCCGAGGAAACATTTGGAACCAAACCCAACGGGGGAGATACCAGGCGAGGGTCGGCTATGGCTGAGCCGATCATGCTACCTAGCCATGGAAACACCAATGAATGGGGCCGAGCTAGAGTCCAGCCCGAAGTTGGACCCGAGGAAGTGCCCAGAACAGAACCCAGCAGGGGAAGATCAAGGCAAGGGCCAACTGTAGCTGACCTTGGCATGCTCCCAGAAGACCAGAGACAGCCACTGGAAAATATTAGGAGTGATAGACGATACCATCCCTACAGATCATCTGGACGGAATCAATCCCGCGGAGAAGAACCAAACTCATTTCTATCTGCTCCAAATTCTAATGAAAGGATGATGCGATTGTTCAGAGAGTGCGTCCAACGGGATCAAAGAGATCGAGGGATAGGCGCTAGGGTAACCAGCCCTTTCACCCGCAATATCGAAATTGCCATCACCCCCCGAGAATGGAAAATGCCAACAATGGAACCTTATATGGGAATCTCTGACTCCGTTGTACACTTGCAGAGATACACGCAGCATATGCTCATGAGCGAAGCCACAGAAGGAGTATTGTGCAAATGCTTTCCACTATTCTTGGCAGATCTAGCTACCTCCTGGTTCTGCCACCTACCCCAAGGATCCATCAGCTCATGAGAGATGTTGAAAGAAAAGTTCACCAGTCAGTTCCGCATTCATGTGGAAAAACCCAAGGATGCTTATTCCCTATCTAATATCAAACAGAAGCCTAGAGACACAGTGCAGCAATATCTTACCCGATTCAATACTATAGCGGCCGCAGTCTAAGATGCCGATGAGAAACTTATCTTAATGGCCCTTTATAGTGGCGTGCATCCGGATACTAAGTTTGCTAGAAGATTAACGAAAGAAAAACCAGCTACCTTACTCGATTTCTTCCATGAAGCCGAAAGATATATGAGACTTGAAGAAGCTGCCACTGAAAGACAGACAAGGCAACAAACCAAGGCAGCTCATGGCGACACACCCGCTGTAGCAAAAGACGTCCGAAGAAATGACTCTAGAGACAATGCTGGGGGGCAAGAACGGAGAAAAACATCTATATCGGCCAGGACAGAGATTTGACACTTACACTCCTTTGAACGAGACGATCAAAAACATCTTCCTGGCCACCCAAGACGAAGTTAAATATAGACGCCCCCCGTACAAGAATGAATCAGATAACGTAATTAAGTCTGGAAAGTTCTGCCGCTTCCACGAATCTCATAGGCATGATACCAATGAATGCCATCATCTCCGGGACTTAATTGAAGAACACATCAGACGGAAGAGACCGGAACGCTATGTAAAAGGTCAGAACAAAACCCCAGCTCCAGCCAATGAAAACCCAAGGCCACCCCTCCCAGAAACAAGAGGGGGAAATCGCAACACCAGCGACTCCAGTCAAGAGAAGATAGTGGTCCATACCATATCAGGAGGACCACACATCACCGACAGGAACTGGACAGAGATGGAAAGATACGGAAGGTCACTTAGAAATAATGAAGGCTACGTTAATTCTGTTGTGGAAGAACGCCACCCGAAGCGAAAAGAGAATGATGACATTACATTCAACAGGCGTGACCTAGAGGGAAGGCAGTACCCTCGCGTGGATCCTATGGTCATCTCTGTCTGGTTCGGTCCAGTCCAGTCGAAGTTTTTCGGATTCTAGTAGACACTGGAAGCTCAGTAAATATCCTATTCAAGCATGCTTTCGACAGAATGAAGCTGTCAATGAAGGATGTGTCTTCCTGCAACAAACCACTACACGGTTTCACTGGAGATGTGAAGATGCCCCTCGGGCAACTGGACCTCTTTGTTGAAATAGGAAGTCACCCCCGTTCCGTTGTACGGAAACAAACATTTGTGCTAATAGATAACCACTCGGCCTACAACGCCTTTTTAGGAAGACCAGCCTTGTATGACTTCCAAATTGTCCTGGCCCCGTGGTGCCTGAAGATGAAATTTCCAACAGACAATGGAATATGGGAAGTAGAGGGAGATCAAGATGCCGCTCGAGATTGCTATGTAACTGAACTTCGCAATAACCGCAGAAAGGATAAAGGGAAAAATGCAGAGACCACTCTCTGCATGAAAAACTTGGAAGCATAGCAACTAAAGAAAGCACCTCCTCTTCGATATACCAGTGATCCTTTCAATGAATTGGACCCCAGGGACAAAGAGGAGGAGGCCACCGCCGAGCCTGCAGAGGCTATGGAGTTTGTATCTGTAGACAAACACGACTCAAGTAGACTGTTGAAAATCGGATCTCAGCTAAGAGCAGAATTAAGGGATCAACTCATTGACTTTCTTCGCCACAATTTGGATGTATTTGCATGGACGCACGCTGACATGACTGGAATCTCCCCAGACGTGGCATGCCATGTACTAAACATCGATCCTACCAAGGTGCCGGTAAAGCAGAAAAAGAGAAGTATGGGGGCAGAACGATCAGCAGCACTCGATGAAGAGGTAAAGAACCTACTTTCCAATAACTTCATACGAGAAGCCATCTACCCAGAGTGGATCGCTAACCCGGTACTAGTAAAGAAGGCTAATGGGAAGTGGCGAACATGCATTGACTTCTCCAACTTAAATGACGCTTGCCCGAAGGATTGCTTCCCACTCCCCCGAATCGATCAGCTGGTGGACAGCACAGCAAGGCACAAACTCTTATCTTTTATGGACGCATACTCAGGATATAACCAAATCCCTATGCACACCCCCGATTAAGACCACACTAGTTTCATCACTGACCGGGGATTGTACTGCTATAGAGTAATGCCTTTTGGACTTAAAAACGCCGGAGCTACCTATCAGCGCCTCATCAAAAAGATGTTTGCCAAACTAATAGGACGAACTATGGAGGTCTATGTGGATGACATGCTAGTAAAATCGAGGAAAGCCAACGATCACGTAAGCCACCTGAACGAGATGTTTCAAGTACTTCGCCAATATGGAATGAAGCTGAATCCTCCAAAGTGCTCATTCGGAGTATCGTCAGGAAAGTTCTTGGGATTCATCGTCCATGTCAGAGGAATTGAAGCAAACCCCGAACAAGTCCGAGCCCTGAAAGATATCGGGATACCTTCCACTCGAAAAGAAATGCAAAGCCTAAATGTGAAGGTAGCCGTCCTAAGCAGATTCATCTCTAAAGCGACTGACAAATGCGTCCCCTTCTTTGAGGCTCTAAAGAAAGTCAAAGGAAAGTTCGAATGGACCGACGAATGCTTAACAGCCTTCTTTAACCTAATTGAACACCTCCAGAGACCACAAGTACTCTCAACTCCAAACGAAGGCGAAGAGCTATACCTATACCTTGCTGTGTAATCTCATGCTCTAAGCGCCGCTTTGGTGAGAGAAGACAACCGCGCGCAACGACCAGTATACTTTGTAAGCAAGAGGTTAACGGGGGCAGAAGCCAGATATCCTAAACTTGAGAAGCTAGCATACTGTTTACTAATCACGTCACAGAAACTGCGACACTATTTCCAATCTCATTCCATCAGAGTTCTAACCGATCAACCGCTAAGGCAGGTACTCCATCGTCCCGACACTTCTGGAGAACTACTTAAATGGTGCATTGAACTGAGTCAATATGATATCACCTACCATCCTCGCACCGCCATCAAGGGACAAGCCATGGCCGATTTCATTGCCGAATTCACTACCAAAGAAGATAAGGAGCAATCTGAAATAGCAAAGGACATTAAGTGGAATCTCTTTGTGGATGGAGCATCAAACGAACAAGGCTCGGTGGAAGGTATTGTAATAATCACTCCCAGGGGAAGGAAGCTACACTATGCTCTAAGGTTGGAATTCGCTGCCACCAACAACGATGCAGAATACGAAGCAGTAATAGCTGGATTAGAACTTGCCTTAGAGATTGGAGTCAGTTCTTTATGTCTTCATAGTGATTCTCAACTTATTGTAAACCAAATACTAGGAGAATTTCAGACTCGAGGAGAACGACTCACAGCATATCTAAAGAAGACCAAGCTGCTACTCGATCAATTGGATCACTATTTAATCAAACACATCTCTCGAGAAGAAAACCAAGAGGCCGACGAGCTGGCAAAGCAAGCTGGCATGAAAGACGGTACCATTTCCGGAATAGTAGCCATCTCAAGGCAACTAACCCCGAGTTTTGAGCAAGTGAATCTGATAGCTGCAATCGAAGAGGAAACTTGGATGGCTCCCATCCGAAAATTCTTACAAAATGGCACACTGCCCAGCGAGCGTAACGAAGTCAGGAAAATCTTGAGGAAAGCTTCCCGCTACACAATACAAGAAGGCATCCTCTATCGGCGCGGCTTCTCTAACCCCTTTTTAAGGTGTGTCGCTGGAAGGGAAGCTAAGGAAATCTGATCCAACGTTCATCAAGGAAGCTGCGGAGATCGCACTGGAGGACAGATTCTGGCAAAGAAAATACTCTGATATGGATATTTCTGGCCCACCTTAAACAAAGACGCCTTGGACTTCGTCAAAAAATGTGACAGATGTCAGAAATTTGCTAAGATTCCTCGGCTACCAACCAATGAGATTACTCAAATGACCAGCCCTTGGCCCTTTGCAGTATGGGGAATTGACTTGATTGGAGAACTGCCAGTGGGTCGAGGCGGAGCCAAATATGCTATAGTGGCAGTCGACTATTTCACCAAATGGGTGGAAGCGGAACCTCTAAATAAAATATCTTCGGCAAAAGTTATTAACTTCTTGATCAAAAATGTTCTATGCAGGTACAGGGTTCCACTCAAAATCATATCGGACAATGGACTTCAGATTGACAGCGAAGAGTTTACCGACTGGTGCCAAAAGCATGGAATTCACAAAAGCTTCTCATCTGTGGCTTACCCTCAGGCAAACGGACAAGTCGAAGCTGTTAAAAAAATTCTCAAAACTCTAGTAAAAAAAAAGCTTGAAAAATCGAAAGGTGCTTGGGTGGATGAACTTCCTACGGCACTTTGGGCCTACCGCACATCTTTCAGAACATCAACAGGGCATACTCCTTTCTCTTTGGCATACGAATCGGAGGCCATGCTCCCAGTCGAGACTGTAGTACCTTCCCACCGTAGGATCCACTATAATCCAGAAGAGAACGAAGAACTCCTTCACATGTCTTTGGATCTAATTGAAGAGAGAAGAAACGATGCAGCACTCAAAGCAGCAACTCACAAGCAGAAAGTGGCAGCACAATACAACTCCAAAGTCAAGCATCGTAGCTTACAAGAAGGAGATCTTGTCCTATAGCGAATTTTCCCACGCCCCGGTGCACTAGATCCAATCTTGGAAGGACCATATGTAATTCACAAAGATCTCCACAACGGAGCTTATATTTTGTCAACAGTGGACGGAGAGGTGTTCCAGAGGGCATGGAACATCCAACACCTTCGTCGATACTTTTCTTAACTTGTACTGCCCATACGAAGTGAATTAACAAAGAGAATCAGTGGATGTAGGCATTTTCGTGCCGAACCACTTTAAAAACTTGTCTCTTTTTTAACTTGTTCCATTATATCTTGGCTGCTTGTTGAGCTTTATCCTTTTCTGTTGAACAAAATCCTGTGTAAACGACATTTCCATTCAAGACACATCACAGCGCGACTTCACCTGGACAAGACCTAACAGGTACTATACGAATCTATGCCCTTGCCAATGAGACACTTTTGCTCCAGCATCCCTCTGCTGCGGGTTAACTCATTGCTCGCGACGGCCCTTAAAGCCAACTGTAATTAGCCGATTATAAGCCACCGAGTAGGCCAACCATAGCCTAGGCAGCTCATTACGGCGTTCGGCTCGCCGGCAACCGTGAACCTACTTTAAGCCCCAACATAAGGTGTGGCCAGCCAGAGGTAGTTCACAGTTGACGATCGGCACCCACGCTAGCCGGCCACGGTCGAATAATACCCACGATTATGGGCCATAATGGCCCGGGTAGTTACCGTGCGCGATCTCGGCTCCGAGTGTCTTAAGTACGGCTGTGGTAAAAAAGAAAACTCCCCGTGGAGGTGTAAGATGGGTGACAAATGTCTCCAATACCCACAGCTAGGGAAAGTGACTACAAAATCCGTTTGCCACGAACTTAAGCACATCGAAGGCCTTCCGTGATTGGAAGTTTTACTATTTCTTATATTTCTACTTTGTTTAAAAACTTTCCTCCTATCCTCTGCAATGATCCCTAAAGTACAGGACACAATATAAGAGACGCTCGCTAATGGGAATAGGAACTCACAACTGGATGACGGGTCACTCAGCTGCATTCCACGCTCAGTCATACAAGACATTCAAAGCAACCGTCTACGACTAAGACACAATGGGAGTTACTTTCTTCTTTTGTATATGAATACGTAGCTATAATTTATTCGCACATCACACTAACGTTGCAAGATATGAAATTATATTTTAAGCAAGAACTTGACATCAAACACAATTGAATCACATGAATATACACAACTATATTTCTTATGAAACACACCAAAATAACGATAGCATTCAAATATGACAGAATCAGCTTAAGTTAAAAATTACATGCCAAAAATAAAGTCGTTCGTTACGAATAACATAATTACAGCCTAAAAGTTACATTAATGTTTTGAGACTACCATAGACAGTGATGTCAAGTAAACCAAAAGATGCCCAAATCAAGTCAAGGAGTCGGCTGCATTGGAGCTTCACCTCTATCCTACTGGCCCTTCGAGATCTACTTAACCGCAGGATCGGAACTCTCAGCATGTTGACCAGAGGTAGTTGGTGCTTCAGAGGTCCCGCCTATCCAATTCAGGAGAAGAATCCGTTAAATAAACAATAAGCAATCAAGTTATGAAAAGCAAAAAGGGAAGACTTACCAGCATCTGCTCCTTGATCATCATCCTCTAATTGCACACCTACCTCCTCCGCGGTAAGAAGCCCCATACCCTCCTTTGCCGCCACTTTCTCCTCCTTGGTGAATTGAGCCGTAACCACATCCATTCTAAAGGCCACACCACCCTCCTTATCTGCATCGGCCTTAGCCTCCTCCAGGGCCCTGAGATAAATCCTGGCCATGACTCGGGGATAATCATCCATCCAAGATAAGTTACCCTGTTTCCAAGTGCGAAAGTATATATCCTGAAGCATCTCATCCATTATCCCCTCATTCTCCTCGAAATTCCCTATTCGATCCTCAGAAGCCAACAGCTTTGCCGTGGCGGCATCCCTCTCCGATTGGTATCGCGAGCAGTCAGCCTGAAAGGATTTCCTCACCGCCTCCATCTCCTCCTTCAGCTTGGTTTGAGCAAGCTCTACGGCTTCAAGTTTCCCGGATAACTCCTGTACCCGCTCAAGATCCGCTTTCCGAACCTCATCCACTGTTGCAATAGCCATGTCAATCCGTTCCTTACAAACAGCCTCCATTTTCCATAACTCCGCCCTGCTGGCCTCTTCCATGGTTTTCTTTAATTTTCTAGAAGCGGCCTCATGTTGAGAGATCTGAATGGCCTGATCTGCGAGTTGTTTGGCCTGGTCGGAAACCATTAACCGCAATCGGATATTAGCACTCCCCATTTCTTCCCCAACCTTGACCAGTCGGGCATGATGCCCCATTAGCTTCCTGGTTTCCTCAGCAACCCGGTCAATGTTTGCCTTAGCTTCGTCCCCTAAAGTTACGACCCGAGTGGTAAGAAAATCAAGGTCCAGGGACTTAGCTTCATCCAATACTCTTACCATAGGATTACGGGGAAGAAGGTGCTCACCGGTAGCCTCATCAAAGGTAATATCACAAGAACCCGGATCCGGATCCGGATGACCTACAAACGGATTACGAGCCAAGCCGGGATGGCCTATTCGGGTAACGGTAGGATTTTCAGACGGGTGCGAAGGAGGTCTAAATTCAGTATTCTTCTTTGTGGTATCCCGAAGAGGCTGAGTTGGGGATTGAGGACCAGGTGAGGGTTCAAACAAGGAACGACTCCTCTTCTTCCTTTAGATATCCTCTTCGATAACTCCAAGAAGAGGACGGTAGCCGACTACGTCTCCAGGGCGTGTAGTCGGAGGCTTTGGTTTGATAGAAGCCTTGAGAAGTTTGTATTGTTCAAGGCGGTGCCGAACATCTGATGTCTTGGCCACCTTGCCCGCTTCTGTGATAAAAATCAAGTGTTACAAGCATACATTGAGCTATAATTCAAGAAATATATCAAGTTAAGAAGAGTAAAGAGACGCTTTTGTTATACAAACCCTGGGGAGGAGTAGGATATTGCAATAAGTCCTGGATCTCATTCCAGGACGGGAGATGGCCGTAAAATATTCCTAAATCCTTATCATAAATGGAGTCGGCAGGAGTCAAAAATTCACCTTGAATCGCAGGAATTGCCTTAGCTGGATCGCTCTTAGAAGATGAATCGGCGCCGGCCTTGTCAGCTTTTTTGGGCTTCTCCACTAAAGCCGATCCTTCCTCCAACCCTTCAAAAGCTAGGCGGAAGGCGTCATCTGTTCATTCCTGGATCACGCCTGCTTGCTCAGAAGACAAAGCCCCAGGGCCATCACCGCTCTGTCCGTCGCCGCCATCTCCGCTATGACCATCACCATCACCTTCTCCACCACTTCCACTCTCTGCCTCACCTCCTTCATCCTCGCCTCCTTCCTCCTCCACATCTTCCTCCTCTGGGACATCTGGACATGTGCTGGGGGAGGGTCCATCGGACTTCTTAAGTTTCTTCCCCCCGGCAATTGGATGTTTCGAGAAGGGTCTCCTTTTGCCGCTCTTTGCCGCAGCCCCTCCTTTAGCTTTGGCGGCCCTCTCCTCAGCTGTGTCTCTTTGCTTGACCACAGACTGGTGTGGTAGAATCAAGTTGTGCTCCAAAAGAGTGGCATTCCTGATCAAATAAGAAGCTGCCCTTTCCTTTTCCGGGATGGCTTCTACTTCCCCAGCCATCCGAACCGAACGATCATTCTCTACAACCGCAAAGCCACCTGTCGCTAGCAAGAAACAAAGCACATAAGGAGGAGCATTGCAGTCAGAACAGAAATTATAAATAAGAGTCAACTTACAGCCAGAGGTGAAGCGGTGGAAAGAGACGGAGTCATCTCTGACAAAGAAACATTCCTTCTTGAACATGCTAAATTTTGAATATAAGTCCAGGACCGGCTTGAAAGACATGGCCGATTCTAAGCTAATATATGGGGACCCCTTCTTGTACCCTCTCAAGTTGTACAGGTGCCGAATTTCCCGTTTGGAGGGGGACGCCCGTACTTTCTCTGGAAAATAATAAACAGGCTCACCAAGATGGCATAGGAGTTGGGCTGAAGTTGGAAAGGGGCCACCTTCAAGAATGTGATGAAGCTGACGATCCAAGCGTTGATCGGAGGAATGGCCCCGCACATGCAGTGATACCTACTATAAGTAAAATATCCTTCAGGGGGGTTATACGACATGACTCCTGTTATCCCGCTTTTTGGCAAAGCCGTGATACCAAAAGATCGACCGAAAATAAAGGACAACTCGTCTCCGGGATTGGTCATACTTAGCTTCACTATGGATATCACCGAATCTTGTCCGAGTCTAGATTGAGCTACAGTTGATGGGACATGACAAGAAAAGTCATAAAAGTCAGCATCTCAAATTTCAAGTCAATCCGAGTTCATACGCTCAAGTTGTGATCAATTCAAGTTGGAGGAAATAACCCTAAGTTCGAATCCATCAGAAGATCATGAGTTCGAATCCATCGGCTTCCTCTTACTTCGAATCCATGGGATCACTCCACTTCGTATCCATCAAGTTGAAGTCCTTCGAATCAAGTCACTACACTTCGCCTCCATCAGAGCATATGAGTTCGAATCCATCAGGAGGCCAAGCTTCGTATCCATCCCAATGGCCTTCCTTCGAATCCATCAAACGACCTCCACCTCGAATCCCTCAAGGCGAGATGCTTTGAACCCATGCAGTTGATTGACTTTGAATCCACCATGTTGAGGAAGCTTCGTATCGATCAGCTATGGAATACCTCGAACGATTCGAACAAGCATCTCCTCGAATCCTCTAAGTAGAAGCGTTAAAAAACCATGGATTCGACCCAGTAAACTCGGAGAAAAAGTAGGATCAACCCAAGAAGCGCGCACCACGTCACCATTTGCACGCGCAAGCCATCGATTCGACCCTAACCTATTCGAAGGGGACCGATTCGAACGAGACACATCAACCGAAAATGCAATCTTGAATCGATCATAACTCGAGATCTACAAGTCCAAATGCTATAAAATTTTCACAGAAGCTTGCATACATGTTGAAGAATGTCCACACCAAATTTCACCTCGGTTGGACACTTTTTTGATCGACTCGAACTAGAGTTCGAATCGATCCCAAAGTGGGCCCGGATTTCCTAAGGCCAGGCGTGTGGGCCTCCCTCACGTGCCAGAAGCGGTCTCCCCGAATCTTAGGCGAAATATCAGCCTCCTACACCTATAAATAAAGCCCCTGGTCATTCAGAGAGGGGATCGGAAAAATGTTTAGAGACAAAACACGCCCGGGCGCTGCCAGAATCACTCTATATCATCATAGCTGACATTGATTTCGAATTTCCAATTGTAATTCACTGTTGATCGCTGTAACAACTTGTAATCATTGAAAGAGAATCAATAAAATATAAAAATACTTCACAGTGGACGTAGGCAACACGCCGAACCACTATAAATCGTCTGTCTATGCTTTTACATTACTGTTGATTGGAGTTTTTTTATAGATATTATTTGTTTTGAATTTACATTCTTCATTATTATCTCTTCAGCGACTCCCGAAGAGTGTTGTGACCAATTTTGGTGCAAACACTTTGGTTCTTTCACTGAGAAAACCCAGATTTTCTCCTGCTCTTTGGATCTGTCGTCGATACCGGATTGAATAAATCTAAGAGAGAGATCCAGATCATCAAGTCCAACTTCCTTCCCTTCTATTCAGATTTGCACAAAGTCTAGGAAAGAAATTCAACCTTCAAGATGGTTAGCACAAGAACCACTTCAAACGCTGTCAATCAAGAAGAACAGGATAGACAGAATCCTGCTCCACTACCTCCATCTAATCAAGTTGCTGCTGGACACTCGGAACCATCAGGTCCAATTACCTGACAGGAGTTGCAGTTACTACTCCAAGAGCTGACCCAGAGTCGACAACAATTAGCAGAACAGCTACGCGCTAACGTCGAGCTGATCAACCAACTGGATCGTCAAAAGCGAAAGAGATCCAAGAGAGACCATGCTTCTCACTCATCTAGCGAAAGCTCTTCCTCTTCTGATTATCATAATCAATCTCCACGACCCCGACTAGACGGGAGTCACATGCCAGCCACTGGAGATCAACCGGCAATGACTGTTGGGCAACTGAGAGTTGGTCCATCAGCCAGCTTCCAAACCTGACCTTCCTCCCAAGGAGGTGTCGTTCCTCGTCAGCATGGACAAACTCCTGAACCATACGTCCCAGGGGACTATGAGCCAAGAAGGCAAGATTTGGACCGTCAACAACATCCGGTCCAACCCCAAAGTATGGAACGTAACCACACTCCGGTGCAAGCCACGCAAAACGTGCAAATGCCGGATCTTTCAACTATGATACGTCAGATGATCCGTGAAAGCCGGGGACTCACGAATGACGATTGGGGAGCTTCTCGGAGTCACACTCCTTTTACGAATGACATTCTTGTTGCTGAACCCCCACGGCGATTCAGAATGCCAACTCTATCCACTTATGAGGGGAACTCCGACCCCAACCAGCTTATTCTGAAATATTAATGGTCGATGACCGCTGCCAGAGCCGACGATGCAGTAAAGTGTCGTAGTTTCCCCATATCCTTGGGGGGCATCGCTACCAAGTGGTTTACTCGACTGCCACCTCGATCCATCTCTTCATTCGGCCAGTTGGCCACAAAATTCGTTGAGCAATTCCGCATGCACGTCACAAGGCCAAAAGATGTCAACACTCTGTCCAGTGTCACCCAAGCTCCTGGAGAGACGCTCAGACACTACTTAGAGAGATTCTATACTGCATGTGCGGAGATCAGCAATCCGAACGATAACTCCATCCTTATGGCGTTAACCAAGGGGATCGACCCTGATTTCGAGTTTGGCAACTGGTTAGCTGGAAAACCACCTGCATCATTGGACCGTTTCCACGCCAAGGTGGCTCAATTCCTGAGAAGAGAAGACGCGAAACAGTCTAGGAAGCAAACTGATGCAGGACCAAGTACGGAAGGAATCCAAAGCAATGTTGCAATCAAACAGTCCGGTGAGAGCTCCGGAAAAGTCCAGTTGAACATCAAAAACAAACAAGCTCGGCGAAGAGAGAGCGTGAATCAAATTAAAAAACAAGATCAAAATCGTGGCCCACAGCGCAAGAATCCAATGTTTGGCAGTTACACTCCTCTGAATACATCACTAGAGGACTTATATTTACAAACCCGTGATACAATTCAGTATCAAAAACCTGCACCAAGACCGTCGTCAGAAAAGCAAATCCAGACGGGAAAGTTTTGCAGGTTCCATGAAAGCTACGGGCACAATACGAACGAGTGTCGTCACTTACAAGATCTCGTTGAGAAATTGATCAGAGAAAAGAAGCTGGAACAGTTTGTTCAGACGCCGCAGCCGGGAGAAGCGGGCCCATCAAATCAGAGTAATGAATTCAATCATCTGATATAGGAAGACTCCACCCCCACCGACTGGAGGTTAGTAGTAAATGCTGTTGGAGGTATCCCTCATCTAACAAAGCGAAGCTGGGATGAGATGAAGTCATATGCCAGTCCTACTAGGTATGCGGATGCTGCATGCTGTAGAAATTTGAAAGATAGAGTTCCGATCAAACGACAGAAAGCAATGACTAACGACATCATATTTCAGTGTAGTAATGATGACAGAATCGTAGTCCCGACTACCGATCCACTAGTCATATCAGCTCAGGTAGGCCATGTGTGGATGGAAAGGATTCTGGTTGACATCGGAAGTTCCGTGAATATAATATTTAAGCGAGCCTACGACCAAATGAATCTGAATGCCAAATACTTGAAACCATGCCAATCCAGTATTCGCGGCTTCGACGGGAGCGCGGCCATACCCATTGGAGAACTAGAAATACCAATGAAGTTGGGAACTGGACAGTGTTGCAGAGTCCGGACATTGCGATTCGTGGTGATGGACATAGATTCACCGTACAATGCTTTCTTAGGCCGACCAGCGCTTGTTGAATTCAGGGCTGTTTTCACCCCATGGTGCCTAACCTTAAAATTCCCCACTGACAAAGGAGTTAGTGTTGTTATGGGAGACCAGGCAGACTTAAGAACTGTCATACTCTGAAAGCGAGTTTCCCGGTCGCACGATGTCAATATTCAACCCCAAACCTTCAAAATTGGTGATTTCGTCTACGGAAGAGTACACTCAACACCATTGCACGTGAAACCAACATGGGAAGGGCCATGTGTGATTGAACAAAAATTCGGGAATGACCTATTCTTGCTATCGACATTGGGCGGTCCTATTTTGCCAAGAGCCTGGAGAAGCGAGAACCTTCGCCATTGCTACACATGACAGGCTCTATTCAATATATGAATACTTTACAATTTTCTTTGCATTCTGAAGTTTGAACTTGTAATAAGGCACTGACTTTGCCATATTTTCTTATTTCAGCAATAAATTACTACCTCTTCAAGCTAGAACTGTGATTCACCGAATGCAACATTCGACAATCACGACACACAAAGAGCTATGTTCCATCAAACAATGGAATTTATTCAAATAGCGAGTGACTGTGATACGACCGGCCACTCACTAAGTGAAACCCCAGCTCGGGGACAAGCCATCACATCAAAGGCTGAACTGGACCAACACACGACAGTCCTACAACGGACTCCAACTTCCCAGAGTGCGAATTGGAGTGTAAACATTCAATAACTCGTTCCCAGAGCGCGAACGGACTCCAACTTCCCAGAGTGCAAATTGGAGTATAAACATTCAATAAGTCGTTCCCAGAGCTTGAACGGACTCCAACTTCCCAGAGTGCGAATTGGAGTATAAACATTCAATAACTCGTTCCCAGAGCGCGAACGTACTCCAACTTCCCAGAGTACGAATTGGAGTATAAATATTCAATAACTCGTTCCCAGAGCGCGAACGGACTCCAGCTTCCCAGAGTGTGAATTGGAGTATAAACATTCAATAACTCGTTTCTAGAGCACGAACGGACTCCAACTTCCCAGAGTGCGAATTGGAGTATAAACATTCAATAACTCGTTCCCGGAGTGTGAACGAATTCCTAAAAAGCCCAAATAGATGTGACTGACCATCTATCGGCCAACTCCAACTTTCCAGAGCGTGAATGGAGTACAAACATAAATTACAAGTTCCCGGAGCGCGAACCCAAACATACATGCTATCTCCGAATTCCCAGAGTGCGAATTGGAGCACAAATACTACGTCAAAGTTCCCGGAATGCGAAACGAAATATCAATACTAACTCCGAGTTCTCGGAGCGTGAAGCGGAGTATAAACATCAATTCCAGGTTTTCGGAGCGCGAACCGTGTTACGAACATCGATAACTCTCAAATCCCCGGAGTGCGGATCAGGCTATCGATCTCAAATTATCCTAAGTCCCCAAAGCGTGGACATGTGCTTAAGATTCGCAATAAGTGCGATCAACCACCAAGATGCAAATGTTGTTCCCCAAAACTTGGGGGCAAAAAAGCTTAAGTGTTAATCGCTAACTAAAGAAGTACAATGCCCGGAGTACAACTCATTCATCAATCATGACACGAAATTATGTTTTTCATACCTGGCAGATAAAAAACAAACAATGCAAACACTTAAGTAAAAGAAAAGAGCAACTTCCCATTCCATCAACTAACAAAAATAGGTTTGATTACATGGCAAGTCAAAAGATTTCAATTAAGTGGAAGCCGAATCCACACATATACACGGCCCTAAAAGAACAAAAGAAGAAGTAAAAGAATTGCTATCTACAACTACATGATAAATCAGGAAGCTCACTCCTTCTTCTTCCGAGGCTTCTTCTTTGGAGTCGAGCCGCTGGACCCACTACCCAGCTTCCTATGAGATTTCTTGCCCTTCTTTGGAACATCCTTTGGATCTGGCATAATATCAACATCTTCCTCAGAGCTGGAGGGGACAGAGATCCTTTTGGAAGGACGAACTAAAGGCGTGGAAGCTGTGACAGGTGTCTGTTCAGCAACGCTTGAGACGGTCACCGTGCCACCGGGAGAGATCACCATTAGAGAAGATAAGCTTGAGGGGGCAGTGTCGCTTCCAGAACCACCGACCGTTGTCATCGTGGCCATCTCGGCGCTTATCTCAGCTAAAATCTCTTCTTCTCGAGACAACTGAGCTGCGCTGGACACGCTGGTGGTCGTCATGACAGAACTGAAAACTGGAGCAGCTCCACTCATCACGAATGAAGGATCAGGAATAGGGTCAAGAGAATGACCAAGTAGCTCCTCAATCATTTGAGCATCGAATGACATTGAGCTCCCCTCTCCAATGTCACCGGCCATGGCAGCAGTTGAAATTGCTTCGGTGACAATAACTCCATGCGTAGGATATAGGACCGGAGGAACTGGGGGCACGGACGTGGCACTTTCAGTCACTGAACAAAGGAGAGCAAAAATAACCAGTCCAGTAAATTCTCTCAAAAATCGTTACTTTAAGACATAAGGGAAATAATCAAAGTACCTTCCTTACCTTGCCTTGGAGCTTGGACAGGCTCGGAGACAGCAGTCTTACCAGAAGATAACCCCGGTTGGTCCGGATTGTAAGCAGGAATGACTTGTGGGTCAACCGCGGTGATAACTTCGGACGAAGTCGGGATAGGAACTTCGATATTCTCACTATGATGCGCGACACCCGAACCTTCACCGATCTTCGTTTGATGGATGCCAAGTTTTTCTTTCTCGACAAAGATTATCGCCTCATGAAGAGTTCTCCTCTCTTCCTCGCTAAGCAGACATGACTCGAGCTCGAACTCATCTAATACTCCATTCGGGCAAGACATCCACTTGTTCTCCACTAATTTTTTCCAGGCACTACAGAGAAGCATAGAGTAATCCCCTAGCTAGGCGAGATTTCTGTGCTCTAACACGTTGGCATTATATGTATCCAGGAGTTCGTCAAATTCGGCCTCCATCTTGAACCTCTCTGCCTGGACTTTCTCCTCCACTTCCGTTTCAACCTCCTTAACCCTTGCGACTGCTACATCGCGCTCAGCCCGAAGAGACACAGCTTGCTCACACGCTTCTTGTGCTGCCGTATTAGCATCGTCTTTTTCCTTGTTTATATCAGCAAACTTAGCCTTTAATTCCTCTAGTTCTTTAGCTGCCGCATCCCGCTCGGCCTCAACAATTTTTTATCGATGGCCCAAGTCTTCTACTAAAGTGCAATGTGCCTGTTGCATCTTTGCCATCTCAACTAATGTCTCATCAACCTTTTTTAGAGACTCAACTTCGTCCTTATGGGAGGATTCCGCCTCAGATTGAAGTATATCGACAATATGGTTCTTCTGAGCCAAGTCGGCTTCCAGTTTCTCAATAATTTTGGCCCGATCAAAGGCTACTTTTGAAGCTTTAACAGCCGCATTATACCATTCCTTGTACTCAGCATAGAAGTCATGGGTATAACTAAGTGCTGTGGTCACGGCGTCTTCGGGAATTCTTTTAAGATTAGGAGGAAAAATACAAGCATCGAAGCAAATTTCCGGGAAGTCCTTCTCCAATTGAGAAAGTCTGATAGCCCCTTCACCGGATGGTTCAATAGGGGCCTCCTCCACAGCCGTGGTCGTAACAACCTCAGTTCTAGAACGATGTGACTCAAGCCTCGAAACCTGTGAAGACGGTTGCTGTCGTAGAGGCTCAGATACCTAAATATGGCTTTGGGGTGGCGGAGGAGAACGAGAAGGGGAGTGGTATCTCCGGTCTCTGTTCGAGCGCTCCTGACTAGAGTAACTACGAGGATGATCCCTTGCATAATATTCTTGCCCATGATACCTCCGTTCGCGATCGCGATCGGAGTCCCCACGTCGAGATTCATAATAAGACGAAGGATGATGCACTCTTCGGAGTTTGTTTAATGTAGATTGACGCCCAGACATAGTACCTGAAAAAGAGAAGCAATTCAGTTAAATACCAGGCAAAAGCAATACGATCTGTGCGGAAGTCTTGTAGTGTTATGAAAGTGTATGCAAATGTGCAAAACCCCCGACCAACAAGAAGTGTCGACTGCACTAACGGGTAAAGGTTCGCTTATTTCTAACGCTTCCCGGAGTTCATCCAACCCGGACTCGTGTTGGAGAGATACTTATTCCGGGATAGGAATGTCATCCAGTCCTATAAAATTGTTTCCTGATTGACAAGGAGCAGCGTCAGAGATAGTAGTTCTGGGGATCAAACGAGATACGACTACAGACTTCCGTCTCTTAAATTTAGGGACAACAGCCTTGCCTTTCCGCTTCTCTTTTATTTGGGAAATATCAGCCGCTAGCTCGGTATCAGTGGGCGTCCTCTCATCGTCGCTCATTTCTCTTATTACTATGCCGGGTTTTCTTTTCACCGTTTTCTTCTTTGTCTTCGAAGCCGGTTTCGCCAACCCCTCGATAACAATGCTCTGGTTCATCTCTATTAAACCCAGCGTCCTTAAGTTATCGTCAGTTAACACCGAGTTGATGTGCCGCAAATCACTCGGGACCTCTTGTAAACTTCGGACAACGCCTTTATAATATCCACCGTCAGGCCTTGAGACGATAGCTGCAAGAAGAACACCTGATATTAGTACAAGTATTGATAACGACTGTTTAAAGAAGGCTTGTGCAATTTACAACACTTACGTCTAGACAACCATCGCCTAGCAAACCCTGGAGGGCATCGAACAAGAAACCATTCATTTTTAAAATAACTGAATCTGGTCCAGGCTCTCGTCACGATCTGGCAGTTTCTAACTGCTTCCAGAAAGGTGAAAGATGGGCCATCGCCCCTGCTCTTGAAGTTAAATATGTGTCTAATCTCGATTGGCCTTGGCAGAAAAAAGAGATGATCCATAAATAGGACAAAAACACTGTTTAGCAATGCGTGTCCGTTGGGATGAAGTTGTGAGGGGGCGATTCCAATGAACGATAACATCTCCCTGATATATTGGTTAAATGGAGGGAGAGTTCCAACCGCACAGGCGTGACGATAGAAAGCAATATACCCCTCGGGCGGGTTGTGAGGTCTGTCATCAACGCCCGGTAGCAAAACGTCGTCCGGGGATAAGTTATGTTTTAAGAAGATCCGGCCCAGTAAGGCTTCAGAAATACTAGACGAAACGGAGTCGATAGGATCCTCGATAAATATGGCTTCTGGCACTTCGTCCGGAGCTGGACCAACTACTTCGGGAGGAATGTCAGGGATTTCAAGTATTTCTGGAGGAGGCGAACTCTGTACTTCTTGTTGTTGAGAGCTCGAAGATTCCATAACTAACTAACTCATCAGAAAGCAACATTAAGCACATAGAAAACCCGTTCATTCCTAGTGTAAAGTGTGTGAGGTGCAGTGCAGTGTTGTGCATTACTTAGAAAGATTCTATAGAGTTAGAGAAAATTTGCAAACAGCAGGATGTGCGAACGAAAAAACTCTGAAAATCGACACCGGAAATGACCGTCATCGCTGACCGTCACAACCTCGTCATCCAGATGCCGCTGATCGATTCAAGCATAAATCCGTTATATTTTTGGTCAGGCCACAGTTCCATCGACGAGCTTCAAAAGGCAGTCATGTAAAGTCCTACAGTCAAGATCAGTTATGCAAGGTAGAAGCTCATCGGAATCAAGTTTACTAAGGTTCATTAAGTTCGTCAAAATTCAGCTTGTAATCAGTCATAGTTCAAGGTTGAAGAAAGTCAGATGTGTCGTATTCTCTGAATGAAGGACGATCGAATTGATCACCTCGAATCGATACGAGTCGAATCGATGTGCTTCGAATCGATAGAGGGTCGACCCGATGCACTTCTTATCGGAGTAGGTCCTTGGAACAATATCCATAGCATCAAGTGAAGGAGCGCTTCGAGTCCATCAACAAAGCAAGTTCATATCGATCG
The DNA here is from genome assembly GCA_030765085.1 of Allium cepa. NCBI lineage: Eukaryota > Viridiplantae > Streptophyta > Magnoliopsida > Asparagales > Amaryllidaceae > Allium > Allium cepa. The sequence continues at coordinate 903,282,666 of CM060938.1, read as the reverse complement.
AACTCAACGCCTTCGAATCGATCATAGAATCATCACTTCGAATCGATCGATACGAGCCACTTCCCTTCGCAAGCATCGATTCGAAGCCCCATAATCAGGACCGATTCGAATTACCCCAGTCCGGATCGATACGAAGCAAAGAAAAGCAAAATCCCCCAAGATCTCTGCTTCTCCAAGAGAACTCCAGCACTTTGTTACGCTTCGTCCATCGATTCGACCCACTTCATTCAGATCTCACCACCCTCCAAAATTTTCGAAAGAAAAAATTAAGGATGATGGCGAAGGTTTGCAGTTCCATCGTTCTCACTCAACTTGGCTTAATACATTAATTACCTGGTTTATTGTGATTACGAGTGAAAGATTGAAGGTTTTTAACCGATTCGAAGAAGCGTCTCTCTCAAGTATGAGGGGGTCGATACGAAGAAGAAGACAGAGCAACAGTAAAAAGTAAAAAGATGAAAATGAGCCCAGCCTCACGTATTTATATGAATCCTAAGGAGGAAATGTGACGCTTCGCCTCCTGGTCGACCTGACCGATTGCTACCGGTCAAATACCAATCGATTCGAATGACCACGTTCGAATCCATCACGCTTCGAACCCCTCAAAGCTTCGAATCCATCAAGACAGCATCGATGCGAGGCTTCATCAACATGAAGTGATTGAACGAAAGCTGAATTAAAGCCGAGAAATCCTATCGATTCGAAGCGCCAATTTCATGACCATCGACCCTAGCGATTCGAAGATTGTCGATTCGAATGGTCATTTTGAATCCATCAGAAACCATTGATGAGAATGAACACATCGCTTCGATATGAAAAAATTACTTGTCAACCTTCTATATCGGTTCAGGAGAGGATCGATACGAAGGGACTTTTCAAAACAACCATCAAGCGTTGTCTCAACTCGAATTTCCAAATTGGTTCAGGAGAGAATTGATACGAAATTCAATATCAGACAAAATTGACAACGACTCGTGGACGCACGATGTTAACAAGGGTCAAACTAACATATGTGCATATATGTTGGACTAACATTCGATTTTAAACATTCACAGGGATCGAATACTTATCTGGTTACGATTACAACAACCAGCAGCCAGGCACTATCCTGCAGCAATCAATCATATCAAAGCAAGGTTACAACCTTCGACAAAAGAGAATGATTGTTAAGAGAGAAATCGCATCTTTTCAAAGCACGTCATGTTCCACAAGACGTACTTTGGGGGGCAAATGATATCCCGCTTTTTGGCAAAGCCATGATACCAAAAGATCGACCGAAAACAAAGGACTGCTCGTATCCGGGATTGGTCATACTTAGCTTCACTATAGATATCACCGAATCTTGTCCAAGTCCAGATTGAGCTACAGTTGATGGGACATGACAAGAAAAGTCATAAAAGTCAGCATCTCAAATTTCAAGTCAATCGGAGTTCATACGCTCAAGTTGTGATCAATTCAAGTTGGAGGAAATAACCCTAAGTTCGAATCCATCAGAAGTTCATGAGTTCGAATCCATCGGCTTCCTCTTACTTCGAATCCATGGGATCACTCCACTTCGTATCCATCAAGTTAAAGTCCTTCGAGTCCATGAAGTCACTCCACTTCGCCTCCATCAGAGCATATGAGTTCGAATCCATCAAGAGGCCAAGCTTCGTATCCATTCCAATAGCCTTCCTTTGAATCCATCAAACGACCTCCACCTCGAATCCTTCAAGGCGAGATGCTTCGAACACATGCAGTTGATTCACTTTGAATCCACCATGTTGAGGAAGCTTTGTATCGATCAGCTATGGAATACCTCGAACGATTCGAACAAGCATCTCCTCGAATCCATTCCCTCGAATCCACTAAGTAGAAGCGTCAAAAACCATGGATTCGACCCAGTAAACTTGGAGAAAAAGCAGGATTAACCCGAGAAGCGTGCGCCACGTCACCATTCGCACGCGCAAGCCATCGATTCGACCCTAACCGATTCGAAGGGGATCGATTCGAACGAGACACATCAACCGAAAATGCAATCTTGAATAGATCATAACTCGAGATCTACAAGTCCAAATGCTATAAAATTTTCATAGAAGCTTGCATACATGTTGAAGAATGTCCACACCAAATTTCACCTCGATTGGACACTTTTTTGATCGACTCGAACTAGAGTTCGAATCGATCCCAAAGTGGGCCCGAATTTCCTTAGGCCAGGCGTGTGGGCCTCCCTCACGTGCCAGAAGCGGTCTCCCCGAATTTTAGGCGAAATATCAGCCTCCTACACCTATAAATAGAGCCCCTGGTCATTCAGATAGGGGATCGGAAGAATCTTTAGAGACAAAGCACGCCCGGGCGCTGCCAGAATCACTCCATATCATCATAGCTGACATTGATTTCGAATTTCCAGTTGTAATTCGCTGTTGATCGTTGTAACAACTTGTAATCATTGAAAGAGAATCAATAAAACGTAAAAATACTTCACAGTGGACGTAGGCAACACGCCGAACCACTATAAATCGTCTGTCTATGCTTTTACATTACTGTTGATTGGAGTTTTTGTTAGATAATATTTGTTTTGAATTTACATTCTTCATTATTATCTCTTCAACGACTCCCGAAGAGTGTTGTGACCAATTTTGGTGCAAACAACTCCTTTTCCTGGCAACATCATACGCGCTCTATCAATCCCAAAGGATCTAGATATAGCGTCAAGCTGCTCGTCTTTGAGGGAGCTGGGAAAGCAGTCAGGCGGTGGGTTCAAAAGCTCTTGGGGGCCGTACCCATCTACTAATGATCGCGGGGATGGTCCATGTCATTCTGGCTCTGACTGAACTGGGGGCACTGTGGGGGACTCCCCTTTGTCCTTGGATTTCTTCTTGTCAGAACGAGTTTCTACTTTATGAGACATTATCTGCAACACGAAAAAACACGTCGTTAGAACAAGGGATGTAGACAAACAAGTACCTACGGCCTGGAATCTCATTCATAATTCAAAACATAAAAACTCATTCGGTAGTTCAAGCATAAGCCCATTCGGCACTCACACACCCCAAAATCATTCGGTAGCTCGAGGAAGAAGCCCATTCGGCACTCACATTCCCCAAACTCATTCGGCAGTTCAAACATAAAATTTATTCGGCAGAGGAAAACCTCACCTGATCCGGCAGTCGAATCTGGTTCGAAACTTGATTGATTCGGCTATTTCAAACGATGAAGGACGACAAAGGCGTATAGCTCATACTTATAGGCAACGTAGGAGGACCGGACCAACCAGTTCGGCACTCGGGCCGAATGAGGGCGTCCAAGTTGAGAAAAAACAAAGCGCGACATATGCATGCATATGCCCCACTTTGGGGGGCAAATGCTGGGCGTGTTTCCACCGAACCAACCCACCACCGGACCGACAAAGGCACTGCCAAATCAACCAACGAAGGAACCACCGAACCAAAACCACTCCAAAGACTACCGAACCAAAACCCCTCCAACCACCACCGGTCCAATGCTACCGAATCAAGGCCGAGAAGGCACAACGGAATCAAGGCAAAGAAGGCACTACCGAATCAAGGCAAAGAAGGCACTACGGAATTAAGGCGAAGAAGGCACCACCGAACCAAAGCACTACCGAACCAAGGTTGCCAGGCTAGATCACGTCAGCCCAGACCCACCAGCAGCTATATACATCCAAGACCCCTACCCCCAGCCTCACTCTATAAATAGAGGGGTAGGGGTACCACAATGGCAGACAAGTTTGAGAGCTCAAGCATGGACAGAACTTTCAAATAACTTTCATACACTTGTAATCAAAGCTTTGTACTTGTAATCCGAACAAAAAAGGAGAATAACATATAAAGTGGACGTAGGCACATTCTGGCCGAACCACTATAAATCTGTGTGTCTTTTACAGTTTAGTCCCTGCTTTTTACGTATTTGCATAAATCACCCAAATCACTAAGAACAACATAAAATCAACTAAAACATATGACTTGGAGGTGTTTGCCCATTTTTTGTGCAAACAAGAGAAATGACATCTTCCTCATCATCATTATCATCATCATAAGGATTTAAAGAATATAAAGATGCTATGAAGTTGGAATCCGAATCTTGAAGAACAATAGAAATCTGCTTAACAGATTGTGTGTGTCGAAGATGAATAGTCCGCTCAGGACATAGGATTTGAGCTTCATAACGGTTAAGCCAATCCATCCCCAAAAACATTCCGAAGCCTAAGTACCGCATAACATGCAAATCGGCTCGGAAAGATAAATCACATAAAATAATCTCGACATCACTACAAAGTAAACTGAGTGTTGCGGATCCACCGTCCGGATTCGCAATTATCAAAGAAGTCATTAAAGCAACAACACTTAAAGAAAAAGTATCAACAAGTTCTCTTGATATAAAAGAATGAGATGCTCCCGTATCAAAAAGAACTCGAATAGGTTGATCATGAAACATAATAATGCCATCAAGGATAGAATGAGAAATACCTTGACCACGCGAAGTGTTACTAGGAGTTTGCACCACATTTAGATTTCCCCCTTCTTGCTCTGAAGTTTGGGACATGCAGATATATAATGACCCGAACTCTTTCAATAGAGACAAGCAAGGGACTTGCAACACTTATTTGCGTAATGGTCCTTGGGACCACAATTGTAGCATTGCCCACCACTAGAGGTAGAAGTCTTTGCTATAGAAGTTGCTTGTTTCCCTTTCTTGTTGGGATAAGAACCTTTGAATTTATTAGGCCTTTTCTTGTTGTTGTTGAAGTTTGGTTTGGCACCCACAACTTCAACATCACTTTCCTTATCTGCCTCTTCAAGTCGAAGAGCGATATCAACAAGTTGATCAAAAGAAACTTCTAACTTTAGAAGTAATGGCATTTTAAGATTTTGTTCAAGCCATAAACAAATCTCTGATTTTTCTTCAATGGGGTATTAATGTACTCAATCCCGTATTTAGAAAGGGATTTGAAAGGTGCGACGTATTCCGTCACAGAAGATTCACCTTGAATAAGGTCAATAAAACGACGGGCCAAAGTCACTTTTTCAGCTTCCGGCACAAACTTTGATTCGAATCTTTCCCATAATTGCTCCAAAGTAAGATCCGCTTCAATAATTTCAGAAATAAGAAGTTCATACCAATCTAATGCTCTTTCTTGGAGCATACTAGAAGCCACTTGGACTCGATGAAGATCAATAAGATTCATGCGAGAAATGATGCGATCGCATGTTTTAAGCCAAGCTTGGACTTGAATGACGCTTTCGGAACCCATGAATGGCTTCCCATCCAAGTTGGTATAGTCAATGCACAAGCTTGCAAACCCGGATTTAGGGTGAGTAGGCTCTGGAATGGGTCCAGCAGTCTGAGCATTCTTTACAAGATCAAGAAGCTGTTGGGCAAACATAAATACTCCATACTGGAGAGTAGCACTAGATTGACCGGTGCTTGGACGACCAGGTCTAACCATTTCTCTTCTTTAAGAAAGAAAGAACGAAGAAGAAAAAGTTATTCTCAAAATGAATATCAAACAATAATGATTGATAAGACAAGGCATCACAAAGAAAATAGGATAGAACGAGTCCAATGACTCGAATAAAATCCTAAGGCACGACTCCTAAGATGGACTTAGGACGATGATCCTTGTCAAATTATTCTACATTGTTTCGGAGTTTGGCTCTGATACCAAGCTGTGACGCCCCACCTCTATACTCACGCTAGCCAAGAACACTACGGAGTAATGCCGTCGATAGCACGAAGAATAAGGCTGTTGAGGAGCGACCATCCATGTAATTGCTTTGTCCGAGCACCGATATGTCAGATAGTATGATAAGCATTTCATTTCTAGAGGAATCTGACATGCCGATACAAACTCAAAGCTACTACACAGTGGCTATAATATCTTCGAAAACAAATATAGAAATAAACATAACACAAATCAGTCACAGATATCCATATCACACAAGCGGAAATAGATATGAATATATAACACTTAAAAGTGTACATCAGAGTAGTGGTCAAAAAGATCCATAATAACACAAAAGAATGGATACAAGTGCAAGACAAAAGAATAGGTATACATCGATGAGTCTCTATCTCAAATGTATAACAACATAAACTACCAATCTAAAGTAGTTAGCTAAAAGTCAGGCAATACTCCATGATGAGGAGCTAAGCAGAAGCACCTGTAACACCTCGGTCTGACCCGAGTATTATTTGATAAGAAAATAATAAACGGATCAGTCGGACTATAAATATCAGATAAAATGATATAGGATAAGAGATATGACAAAAACGTATGTAAACCATAAAGCCATACTGTGATAAGTATGTAATTGAAAATCAACAGAGATTAATCTATATCACAAGAATCTTCTCAAAGATCAAAAAGAATGTCATACTCTTTATTTTTATTCACCAAGTCATGAATATTGGCAAACATCACAATGCCAATTGTAAAAGTTGTTGAATCACAGATTCACCAAAGCACAAATATTGATAGAACTTATCAATGTAATCACAAAAATTGGTGGAACACAAATTCTAGAAATCATCAATACAAATCCAAAAATCACAAAAAGGGGGAGGCCTATCACAAAACGGGAGCATGAAAACTCACCAACACATGTATCACAAAACGGAACGCTATTCCATGGTTGCTAACCATTAATTTTTGAGCCGAAGCTCCACAAAACGGCCGGAAGACCATGGATCGCTACCCCACCCAATTGAGCAAAAGCTCCACAGAAATGGGGTTTAGTCTCCCTCGCGGACAAAGAGACATCGCACATTGCTAGTCTAAATCGCTAAATGATCATCATCGATCATCAAGAAGTGTCAATTACACTAAGCTAGTAAATAGATGCGTTTAGCCTCATGTCCCATAACCACTGGCTTAAATTAAATATTTACGAACAAACTGTAAGTCTCCACTCGAAAGTTGTCACAAGAGATTCAATAAGAACAAGTCCAAGAATTAACCGACAAAGTAAACGCAAGCGTTTCATACCACTTGTTTTACTAAATTGTTTAATTAGATTTCTCATACGAGTGAGGTAAAGGTTTGTATATATAATAGGTTGGAAAACAGTTTTATAAACGAGTTTGATATTAAAATAGTGTTGAAATCATTTTGATGAGAAAGTTTTGATATTTACTACTAGTATAGGAACCTTTGCGTTTTAAAGTGACGAAGCATAAAAATGATTGTAGAAACAATCAATCACCAAAATTTCACGTTCAAAGACGTGAATTAAATCCAAAGAAATCGATTCCAAATCCATCAAAATGGATGTACCCAAAAATTCCAAAATAGAAGTCATCAAGGTCGATAATAAATGATAACAACAAATCAAAAAACCATGAATTGATAAAAATTGGAATTTCAAACAAAATAGGCTAAATAGGCAAATAGAAGCAGGTCAGTCGACTGACTGCAAATGGCCAGTCGACTGATCCAGAAACCTGGAAGTTTCACTTCCTACAGTCAGTCGACTGATTACAGAGGCCAGTCGACTGATTGTAGGAAACAGAGACTCCCTGTCTCTGTAAACAGCCTCGGAACCTTTATTGGCTACAGCCAGTCGACTAACTGCAAGAGGTCAGTCGACTGACTGAGCTGTGGGCTGTTTTTCAGCCTATCAAATGAAGAGAAAACTCTTTTAAAATGCAACCGAACGAGCAATGACGCTAGAGATTTATGCCTATCGACAACCCAGCCTCAAAGGCTCTTCGATTCATTACCAAAAGGATGATCAAACATCAAAGTTATGATTTTTCCAAAGATTGGACTCCAAAACACCAAAAATCGGAGTACTCACCAATTCAATCCAAATCAAAGGCAAATGCACATGACTAAGTGTTAGGAATTCATACCCAACAATAAAAGATTGTTATAGACATAGATGTGAGATAAAAATCTCATCTTTTGCACAAAAACAAGGATAAAGAAGCTATAGAGCAAGGCAAGAGCAATCACTCTTCAATTCCAACCCAAGAAGCTTGAATATAAGCTTAAAAGAAAAAACATTTCCTAAGTTAGGTTTAGAAATTTTTGAAATTGAACGTAGAATGAGTTGGAGAAGAAGAAGAGGATGCTTACCAATAGCTTCTCATTGAATTTGGAGTTGGAGCTTGGATTTGCAATGAAACTAGGGCTTAGGAATTCTAATTCTTTTTCTCTTCCCCTATTTTTATAAAAGTTTGAAGGTACTACGAAATGAAAGTGAATGAAGAGAAGTGGGGGCTGAGCTAGAGTTAATAGTTTAGGCTAACCTAAACCCAAGGTCCAAAGTGCAAAGGGTCAAATTTTAGTTAGCTCCAAACATATCAAAATTTATACTTAAAAAGGTCGCAAACGGAGTTTTGAACTCATTGGAAGAGGTCCCGAGTCCTAATTCGACCGTATGCAAAAAGTAGCATTTCGGACTATAATCCAACAAATGATGCTCTATTTAGATAAAACATTTAAATACGCAGTCGTAAAATATGCGAGTTTTTACAATTTGCCGAGCCATGGCAGCCCGCACCCAGCAACTTCTCTCCACTTCCTCCGGCCTTCGCCCTCACGCACCTCCCCCTCTCCTCCAACTTCATCGACCGAGTGGCTCCATTACCGGAAACCACTGATGTTCCTCCTTCCACCTCGCTTTCAGTCATTAGAGCAGGCATCACCTCCTCACCCAAAAGCCTAGCCGAGCCTTGTTCTAACCATTTCCATAGCCGCCTCGTCTCTTTGCCTTGTCCATTCTTCTCCCCTGCAGCCAAAATATGAGGCCAAGCATTTTTCATTTTCCAAAAGATAGTCTATTCATATTAAAGGTATTATACGTACATATGTTTGTATACTTATATATTGATTTTTTTATAAACATTAATTTTTAAACATAAGAAAGTAAGCAAGTGTATATATATACATTCGGTATTAGTAGTTTTATATATATTTCTATAGGTTGCTTTATTTCTTTATTTCATATCATACAGTTTTAAAATATAACAGATAGTATAGTATAATAAATTATTCCATATATGTTTCTGGTTAAATAAGAGTTAGTTCACTTTATACATCAACAGTCTGTTGTTTTATGCGTATATTACATATATAATAGTCTACTTTTGTTCTTTTGGGTTTGATGTAGATTATGTACAGTAATATAGCATAACGTATTGAGATAATGTAAGTAGTATATAGTGATAGATTTGCTGTTGACATTTTATAAGTTGATTTCTATGTGTTTGCGCAAAAAATGGGCAAACACCTCTAAGTCGTATGAGTTACTTGATTTTATGTTATTTTTAGTGATTTGGGTGATTTATGCAAATATATAAAAAGCAGGGACTAAACTGTAAAAGACACACAGATTAGTCCCTGCTTTTAGTGATTTGGGTGATTTCTATGTGTTCTGGCCGAACCACTATAAATCTGTGTGTCTTTTACAGTTTAGTCCCTGCTTTTTATATATTTGCATAAATCACCCAAATCACTAAAAACAACATAAAATCAAGTAACTCATACGACTTAGAGGTGTTTGCCCATTTTTTGCGCTAACATTTTTGGTGCTTTCACTGAGAACTGATTCAGGAAAAGTTAAATTTGAAGACTTAAGAATTCAGATCTAAGAACTATGACAAGACAAATGAGTAGAAGACAAAGGCCAGAGAGAAGTGAACATGAAAGAAATCAAGAAGCTTGGTCAGAAGCGAATCAGGCATCGATCCCGTATGGGGGCACCACACTTGGAGCATGTTAATCCAATCCCAGAGAGAGAGATAGAGGCCCCTGAGCAATCTGGTAAGGAATGAACGCTCAGCCAGGGGGCAGGTAAAATTCCCTCGTTAACTCAGGGGGCAGGTCGAAAACGATGAACAAGTCGCAAACCTCTCACTAGCACGGTTAAATCATTTACACATGTGAGCGATCGCGCACGATCCATAGGCATGCTTTGAATGACTATAGACCGCACCGTAGTAAGAGTTTACACTTTGACATCCTCGTCTTGCTCCCGCTTTGACTTTGATTTGAACGTTCCTATTGTGGGACTTGTATGATTATTGCTTTGTTATTTGCAACTCCGTGAAAGGATTTACTTGCATGCCTGTTGGATCACGAACGGTCCACGAGAACCTCTTGTATGGCAATGAACTGCCAAAGTTTTTTTGATTCAGAAACTCCCCCGAACATGAACTCTAGCAATCAAACGGTCCAAGGACCCACTCGAACGTGAACCTGGTATCAACAATACCAAGCCCCCCCGGGCACACTTATTCGCCTCCAATAGACACACAAACGATCCAGGAACTCACCCGAACGTGACCCTGGCATCGATAATACAAAGCCCTCCCGGGCACGCTTTCTCGCCTCGAACGGCACCCAACTTCGAACAGTCAAAATTCGCCTCGAACGGCACCCGACCGCGAACGGTCACAACTCGCCTCGAACGGCACCCGACCTCGAACGGTCACAATTCGCCTCGAACGGCACAACCCGACCTCGAACGGTCACAACTCGCCTCGAACGGCACAACTCGCCTCACCTTAAATGGCTCGATCATGAACGGTCGTCATTTGAGGTCCGCCACTTGACCGCGCACGGTCGCACTTCACCTCAATTGGCTTGGTCCCGAACGATCGTCATTTGAAGATAGGCGCTTGACCATGAACGGTCGCACTTCACCTCAAATATCTTGATCCCGAACGGTCGTCATTTGAGGTCACATAAAACTGTAAATTCCTTTGCAGGACATCAACAGGATATGAACATCCAGCTCATGGCATTACAAAACACGTCTTCCTACCGCAAGGCATGTTTTGAGGGGCAAAGTGTTATCCCATTTTTTGGTCAAAACTGGAATATCAACAAATTGGTTAATCGGAGCTCGTATGAAGGAAATATGACCGATGCAAGGTACGAAGAACATACTGTTCGAACCCATCGGCACGCAAGGATGGTTCGAATTGATCAGGCACTTAGGAATTCGTATCGATGCACTTCGTACCAATGGGATGGTGAAGGTTAGCAGCATGTTTGTATCAATCGGTGTTGGGCGTGTTTCCACTAGACCGGTGCTACCGCCGAACCAAGATGAAGGAAGCCACCACTGAATCAACGCCATCTCCATGCTACTACCGGTCCAGCTCCATCTCCAAGAAATGCCGAACCAAGCCTCTCCACCTCGAAGCTGAACCAATCCATCTCCAAGCAATGCCGAACCAAGCCTCTCCACCTCAAAGCCGAACCAATCCTCTCCACTAGCCTGCCGAACCAACCTTCTCCAGGTGACCACCGGACCAACCACTGCCGAACCAACTCCCTTCCCATGCCTACCGAACCAAAGTGGTACCGGACCAATTCCCCTCTCCTCCATCACCGGACCACTTCCCTGCCGAACCAACCCACGCTCCACTCACTACCGGTCCAATCAGCACTCCACTCACCGCCGAATCAAGGTCTTGCCGATCCAGCACTGCAAGGCCAGATTGCTTCAGCCCAGGCCCACCAGCAGCTATATACATCCAAGACCCCTGCCCCCAGCCTCACTCTATAAATAGAGGGGCAGGGGTACAACAATGGGGGACAAGTTTGAGAGCTCAAGCACGGATACAACTTTCAAACAACTTTCAGTTACTTGTAATCAAAGCTTTGTACTTGTAATCTGAAGAGAAAAGGAGAATAAGAGATAAAGTGGACGTCGGCACGTTCTGGCCGAACCACTATAAATCTGTGTGTCTTTTACAGTTTAGTCCCTGCTTTTTATATATTTGCATAAATCACCCAAATCACTAAAAACAACATAAAATCAGTTAAATCACACGACTTTGAGGTGTTTGCCCATTTTTTGTGTAAACACTATGTGTTTTAATGAGTATAAATAGTTATATAATACTATAGTAAGTTATATTAGCATATACATACATACATACACATATATATTATTGTATATATATGTATAAAGTTCCAAAATATAAGTTTATATTTGTTTGGGTATCACCTGTTGGGTTTTAATACATTGGTTTATATTAGTTGTACATCTATGTTGATATATATTATATATATATTACATGTTTTTCCACCAGTATATATAAGAGTTGCAGATTTGTTTATTGTTGTAATTATGTATTTCAAAATTTCTATGTTCTGCCCTGGGAAGTTTACATTCTTTATGTATAAATATATAATGTATGTTAATAATATAATACGTGTAACATAAAGGAAGTATAAATTATATAAGTATTTTATTATTTCAACGGTATATATGTTTCCAAAGTTATTACTGGTCAGTTTATTAAATCTAGTTTTCACTATCTTATGCATTAGATTATATATTAGTATATCTATATATATTGATTAAAATATAATATATGTATATGTTTGATTTCAAGGTATATATATTTAAATGTAGGATTTATTTAAAATGTATGTGTATATTTTCAATTTTAATATTGGGTTCAAGGAAAATAATAATTAAATATTCATCTTGTCTAAATTTTTATATCAAGCTAATTTGATTCGTTCTCGTCGATTTCTGTTATCAGATCTGTTCATTGAATTCGTGCCAATATAGCTTTGATTTGGAATTTGTGCTTTGGAATTCGTAGCTCATTTCTTTGTATATCCTCTCTAACCTCGAAAGGCGAGCAATCACTCGCGATTAGTGTTCTTATATTTAGTAAATTTGATTATAATTGAAAAGACAATTGAAATATGCTGTTGTTAGTTATTTACATTGCAATATATATGCAGTTATCTATATCTGTTCCCTTGTGGGATATGAAACCATATTCTGTTGTTTATATCGTATTGTTATTGATGATATTTGCCTGTTATTATTATTATCATATCTATTATCACTCTGCAAGTTCCCTGTTAGTATAGAATTCCCTATGGGTTGAAATGATATATACTCGTATATATTTAAATTACAGATTGAAACGATAAATATATGTATCATTTGACCATAGGATAGAAAAGTATATACGAACACCGTTGGTCTATATATAGATATTTTGAAAATGATTTCTATGGGTTTGAAAGGAAATATATATGGTTTTATTTAAATTTGAAAATATTATGTATATGAATAAGTTTCAATATAAAAGAAATTTAATAATAAGCTTTACATTTAGTAAAATTTGATTTAAGTAATATGCAATATGATTAAGTATTTATTTAAATTTTGATTTTAAAATAGATTTTTAGATGATTACTATAAGTTAAGGTTGGAAAGATTAACTTGAATTTATTATATTTAATTAAGGATTTTTTTTAATGAAATCGATTTGAAACTTATTGAATTTGAGGGTTTTAAGATACGATTTTATAACCTGATTTTGATTTAAGTAATTTAATGAATATTTCACGTTTAAAAAAATTGAAGGAAATATTTAGTAAAATGTAATTTAAGGTTATTTAAATAATATTGAATTTATTAAGTGAATATTCCAAGACTAAATAATAATGAAGTTAAATCAAGATCTATATGAAACAGTTAAATTTAGTTTTGAAAATGTTGAATATTTAAAGCTTTGAAATATATTGAAATTTAAGTGGTTTATTTTATGGTTCAAATCTGTATTTGAATCGATGTAATTTCAAATGGTTTATTTGGAAGCTAAATTGAATTTTAATTGACAAATTAAAATTAAATTAAATTTGAATTTGGAATTCGAGTTGATTTGGTTCCATTTGTGAAATTTGAGGAAATTACAAACATTGTACTTTATAAATTATTTGATATATATAAACTATTTTAATATAAACTATTTTATTTATAAACTATTTTATTTTATATACTATTATTAAACTTTTTAAGTGGAGGAAGTTATGATTTCAAAGTTATGGTTTTCTAAAGAATTATGATTTCAAAGTGTTTTGGGTTTCAAAAGTGTTGTAACTTTGAAAGTGCTATAGTTTGAAAATAGATATATTTGAAATGGAAATGATATTTTGGTTTTGAAGTATAAATTATTTTGAATTGACCACGGTGTTATAATGAGGATTAGTTGTTAATAGCATATATTTCGACATTGTAGATAGTTCTATGGATCCTTAGAGGATGGTTATCCCCAACATCCTTTGAGTTACTTGTATCTCAGTTGATATTTCACTTGAGTTGGATTTATTGATATAAGAATGTTAATCCTGACTCGAGTGTTTTATGTTTTGTTTTAAGCTAGGGTCAGACTGAGTGACATAGCATTTGAGACTCACCTTTGGAGTTTGGAGTTTCACTTGGAGATCCAACTATCGATTCAGCTTTCATCTTTTCCAATTGATTTGTTCAGAGATGTCATCTGTTTTTATTCGAGACTTCATCGTATTTGAGATATTCTTCTGTATTTTATTTCTAACTCTGATGGTTGTGTAGTAGCTTCATGAACTGCTATTTATCTATTCCGCTGCATTATTATTATATTACTCTATGTCTGTAATTCTGTGATTGATTTATTTACTGTATATGCTGAGTTTTGCCCAATATAAATTAACAATCTAATATTTTGAGCAATTCAAGTCCGGCATGTGTGGATGCGAATGACATGAAATAACGAGATGTTACAGTTGGTATCAGAGCTCTGGTTTTAGGCAAATCTTAGCATATGTAGTAGATTTAATTATAGAATTACTCTCATTCGTGCTTGAATCTCTTCCTCCTTGAGTCGAATTTCCTTTGAGTTTTGCAACATTTCCTCGGTTCCAAATTCCATTCATTTCTCTTCATACTCGTGTTCTTCTTTTGATTTTGGAGTATCCCATAACTCCATCTCGAATGATCTTTATAAAAATCGACGATCCCCCTAATCTTTGAATGATTTGTAATGGGTGAAACTCCTTTACAATTGGCATTGATTCACCGGAGATTTCTATACCCTCGGTTTAGATGCTGCTACCTCTTGCTATGTCGAATTCTATCTCTGGCGATCGAATGTCAATTTGCCTTAGAATTGCGCATCGATCATATTTCTGAAGTCACGGTTGACCCGGTTAAGCTCACCCGCGATTTATATAAGTATATCCATCTTCTATTGTGTAATTTAATTATCTCATCTTCATTCGAGCCTATCTTCGAATCTGAATTCGATTTGATTTGAGTCCCTCTAATTTAAATCTCTATCTTTGTTTTGAAATCCATTCTTGAATCAACCTTTGAAAAATCGTGTTTAGTTGTACTTTAGAAATTATTTTATATATTGAAATAATTATTTTGATAAGTATGACTATATTCTGTATATAAAGTGAAAATGTTTTTGATAAGGATTATATACCTTTTAAAAGAGAGAATTTGAAGTTTCGAAAGGATTTGAAAATTTGAAAATTTTATAAGAAATTGATTTATATAAAATGATTTATAACTGAAGGGTCTTAAATTGGAAATTTGTGAGATTGAGCTTCGGTATTTTTGAAAATTGGTTTTAAGATTTTGAAAATATATAATAATACGATTTGAAAGTATTTTCCGAATAAGAAATGTTTCAAATGACTTTAAATGAGTTCCAATGATTTCAAAGAAAATTTAAAAAATGGATTTCAAAAAAATAGAAGTCCAGAACTCACTTGTGTCGTTGGAAAATAATTTCAGTGATGATTGCACGCATCATCGACATTGATTTTCGAGTTTCAAGTGGGGGAGAGGCCACTTTAGTAGCTTTGTTATGCAATTGATTTTGTGAACCCAATTTTGATATCAAATTCTGAGGTATGATTTCATATTTTCGAAAGATATACTGATATATATTTGAAACGATTTGAAGAGAGCTCGATGTTCAGTCCTCAAGTTTCGGATTTGTTTTGGTATAACCCTATCTATTGAAATTGATTTACCGACTGGTTGCTGATTTCCAACTCTTGAATTGGAAATTTGATTTCTTCGACTATTTTAATGTTCAAACACTTCCAAATCGAGGTTTAACTTTCGAAGCTAAGTAATTTCGAAAAGTATAAATTATTTGATAAAGTGTATAAGTTTAGTTTTGTATGTTTAAGTATGAAGTAATATGATTTAAATAAGTTTGAAACTGTTTTGTTAAGTAAATGAATAAGACAATTTTGAATTATACTAATATGAAATTTAGTTTTGAATGTTTTTAACAAAGTAACATCTTCTATAAAACTATACATACATACATACATACATACACACACACACACACATATATATAGAATAATAATTTTCAAAAGGTAAATCGGATCTTTCAAGTATAAAAAAAATAGTTTAAAGGTTTTAAAGGGATGGTTATAAACTTGGTAATCATTTTTGGGTATAATTGATTTTGAGAAAATATTTGGTTTCGAAAATAGATTGGAATTTAAGACCCAATATTTATATGATGATTTTGGAAATGAATTTGTTTGACTTAAATTATGATTTAGAAACAAGAATTATTTTCTAAACCTGTTATTTTGGAAACTTTGAAACTGAAGATATTTAATTTGGAAGAAATAATTTTTTGAAATCGTATATGATTTTGAAACTGAACTGATATTGAAACTAATTGAAATTGGGAATCTTATTTTTCTAAATACTTGATTTGGGAGTTATCGAACTTACATAAAATTGATTTGTATAAGTATAAAGTTGATTCGAAAACTATTGATTTGAAAAGGTACTCAATTTGAAAAGCGAAATCTTATATAATCAAAGTCTATATAAATGTGGTTCGATATACTATTGATTTTGGAAATTATTCGATGTGAAAATGAAATCTTATATATAATCGACTTTATATAAGTACGATATTTGAAATTGATTTGAAAGGGTACTATATGATACATATTTTTGAAGTAAAGATATTGAAAGTGCCTTCTGCTTGATATCCTCTTTACGGCCACATTTTGGATTCATTCTATCGATATTATTCTCTCTGATTTTGGTTTTTCGGATATGATACTTGAGTGTCCTTTGAATTCCATGGCGTTACCCATTGTCTTACGAACTCGACTGCATAGCGTAATTCGCAAGGCAGTGATTGCTTAAAAGGTACGGATGTTTCCTGGGGGATCCAGGCGTAACCATTGTGTATCTGCGATCTATGGTCGTTTTAGTTGCGTAATCCGCAAGGCAGAGATTGCTTAAAGGGTACGGATATTTCTTGAGGGATCTAGGCATAACCATTGTGTATCCACGGTCTATAGGTTTTTTATTATCGTAGCGTAATCCGCAAGGCATAGATTGCTTAAAGGGTACAGATGTTTCCTGGGAGATCTAGGCGTAACCATTATGTATCTGCGGTCTATAGTTTTTTGCTATCATGGCGAAATTCACAAGGCAATGATTACTTAAAAGGTACAGATGTTTCCCGGGGGACCCAGGCGTAACCATTGTGTATCTGTGATCCATGATTCGATTCGGTTGATTTGTTTGGATTGTACT
Organism: Allium cepa; assembly: GCA_030765085.1. Classification (NCBI taxonomy): domain Eukaryota; kingdom Viridiplantae; phylum Streptophyta; class Magnoliopsida; order Asparagales; family Amaryllidaceae; genus Allium; species Allium cepa. The sequence goes on along the minus strand of CM060938.1, from coordinate 903,265,324 downwards.
TTCCATATCGGTTTTGAATGTTTTTCGAGTATTTTTCACTGGGTGTTGAAACATGTATACTAAGTACTTGGAGAATTCTAGTTTTGCGCCTGATTAGCACATGGCCAAATTCTGCAAGAACGAGGATAAACCTTTTAAGACATCGAGTTATAAAAGTATTTTTGATAAAGTATTATATAAAGGATATTTTGATCATTTTTTTATTTTCTTTCTAAATAATTTAAAATGTTTAAAATATTGTTTATTTATGTACTACATGTTTTAATAGTAAATTATTAGTGTTTTATGAAGTGATTAATCTTTATATAAATAACTGAATGGAAATCAATTTAAAAATAAATGAAATTTTACGATCTGAATTGACAGTGAACTAACAAACTTGAATCAAATGACTATTTATGGATATAATAAATGGGTTTAACCAAATTATTGAATATTAATTTATTTAAATTGAAATTTATACAGTTGTAAATTAATTGTTTATCTTGTCTTTCAATCTATTTTTCTTTCTGGTTGTTTCTATTCTCCAACCTTCTCCCTTTTCGGGGACAAAAAGTTTTGATGGAGGAGAGTGTAACGACCTAACTTTTTTAATGGTTTTTCATAACGTGATTAAATTGAAATTTTGTGAAATTTTAAATATCAATATTTGAAAATAAAAATTTAATATTTGGTATACGTCTTCTTAAACATAGCAACTGGTAAATTTTCAACTGATAATATGAAAGTTTATTTTATTGTGTAATTTTATTTCAATTCAAATCAGTTAAAAATTGATGATAATAAAATATTTACCAAACGTGAATATTTTTATACAATTAATTTGTAAATCATCTTCTGAGTGAGACGTCATATTTCGTTTCTCCAAATTTGAACTCCTATAGCTTCATTTAACTTATTTTCGACAAAATAATAGTATTTTCGGTACCGATTATCGACTTTTGATAAATGATCGTACCACTTATATCTGTATACCTATTTGATCGTCTCGTCGTGCTGATCTCTATGGTATATTTATTTCTCTATTGTGAGGTCTGGTCTGCGACGGAAACAATAAACTGTTCGCTGTAACGGTACCATAAACTGTGACTTTACTATTTCCTTCGGTTTTAAAATTTCGAAACATGCTGTCCAATCAAGCCATTAATTGCTTTAAAGTCTCAGCTAAATCAGTGGGTGATCGTTGCTACAACAATTGCTACTTTTCTAGTATATATTTATTAGCTGTTTCATTTCTCTAACCGTTTGTTACCTTGCACTGTTTCACTATGTATTATATTTTCCCTGTAGCTCACATATCTCTCACTCTCCATCACCACCATTTACCGAGCCATGGCAGCCTGCACCCAACAGCTCCTCTCCACTTCCTCCGGCCTCCACCCTCATGCACCTCCCCCTCTCCTCCAGCTTCACCGACCGAGTGGCTCCATGACCCGAAACCGCTGATGTTCCTCCTTCCACCTCGCTTTCAGTCATTAGAGCAGACATCACCTCCTCTCCCAAAAGCCTAGCCGAGCCTTGTTCTAACCATCTACATAGCCGCCTTGTCTCCTTGCTTGTCCATTCTTCTCCCCCGCAGCCAAAGTATGAGCCCGAGCATTTTTCTTTTTCCAAAAGATAGTATATTCATATTAAAGGTATTATAAGTACATATGTTTGTATACTTATATATTGATTTTTTTATGAACGTTGATTTTTAAACATAAGAAAGTAAGTAAGTGTATATATATATATATATTCGGTATTAGTAGTTTTATATATATTTCTATAGGTTGCTTTATTTCTTTGTTTCATATCATACAGTTTTAAAATATAACAGATAGTATAGTATAATAAATTATTCCGTATATGTTTCTGGTTATATGAGAGTAATTAGTTCACTTTATACATCAGTAGTCTGTTGTTTTATGCATATATTATATATATAATAGCCTACTTTTATTCTTCTGGTGTGATGTAGATTATGTACAGTTATATAGCATAAGGTATTGAGATCATGTAAGTTGTATATAGTGATAGATTTGCTATTGACATTTTATAAGTTGATTTCTATGTGTTTTAATGAGTATAAATAGTTATATAATACTATAGTAAGTTATATTCGCATATATATATATATATTGTTGTGTGTGTATATATATATATATAAAGTTCCAAAATATATGTTTATATTTGTTTGGGTATCACTTGTTGGGTTTTAATACATTGATTTATATTAGTTTACATCTATGTTGATATGTATTATATATATATTACACGTTTTTCCACCAGTATATATATGAGTTATAGATTTGTTTATTGTTGTAATTATGTATTTCAAAGTTTCTATGTTCTGCCCTAGAAAGTTTACAGTCTATATGTATAAATATATAATGTATGTTAATAATATAATACGTGTAACATAAAGGAAGTATAAGTTATATAATTATTTTATTATTTCAACGGTATATATGTTTTCAAATTTCTGGTTTTCACTGTCTTATGCATTAGATTATATATTAGTATATCTATATATATATTGATTTAAAATATAATATATGTATATGTTTGATTTCAAGGTATAAATATTTAAATGTAGGATTTATTTAAAATGTATATTTTTAGTTTGAATATTGGGTATAAGGAAAATAATAATATAATATACATCTCGTCTACATTTTTATATCAAGCTAATTTGATTCGTTCCCATCGATTTCTGTTATCAGATTTATTTATTGAATTCGTGCCAATATAGCTTTAATTTGGAACTTGTGCTTTGGAATTCGTAGCTCATTTCTTTATCTATCCTTTCTAGCCTCGAAAGGTGAGCAATCACTCATGATTAATATTCTTATATTTATTAAATTAGATTCCAATTGAAACGACAATTGAAATATGCTGCTGTTGGTTATTTACATTGCTATATATATGCGGTTATTTGTATCTGTTTCCGTGTGTGATATGACACCATATCCTGTTGTTTATATTATGTTGTTATTGATGATATTTGCCTGTTATTATTATTATCATACCTGTTATCACTCTGCAAAGTTCCCTGTTAGTATATAATTTCCTATGGGTTGAAATGATACAAACCCGAACGATCTGAAGAGTAAAAGAAAATCGTTATGGGATGAAATGAAAAACCCAAGTGTTTTTCATTGAATTGAATTTGGGATTGCGGGTTGAAATGATATATACCCATATATATTTAAATTACGGATTGGAATGATAAATATCCGTACCACTTGACTATAGGATAGAAAAGTATATACAAACACCGTTTGTCTATATATAAATATTTTGAAAACGATTTCTATAGGTTTGAAAGGAAATATATACGGTTTTATTTAAATTTGAAAATATTATGTATATGAATAAGTTTTAATATAAAACAAATTTAATAATAAGCTTTAAATTTAGTAAAGTTTGATTTAAGTAAAATACAATATATTTAAGTATTTATTTAAATTTTTATTTTAAAATAGATGTTTAAATGATTACTATAAGTTAAGGTTGGAAAGATTAACTTGAATTTATTGTATTTAATTAAGGATTTTGTGTAATGAAATCGATTTGAAACTTATTGAATTTGAGGATTTTAAGATATGATTTTATAACCTGATTTTGATTTAAGTAATTTAATGAATATTCCATGTTTAAATAAATTGAAGGAAATATTTAGTAAAATGTAATTTAAAGTTATTTAAATAATATTGAATTTATTAAGTGAATATTCCAAGACTAAATAATAATGAAGTTAAATCAAGATCTATATGAAATAGTTAAATTTAGTTTTGAAAATGTTGAATATTTAAAGCATTGAAATATATTGAAATTTAAATGGTTTATTTTTTGGTTCAAATCTGTATTTGGATCGATGTAATTTGAAATGATTATTTAGAAGCTGAATTGAATTGTAATTGATAAATTGAAATTGAATTAAATTTGAATTTGGAATTCGAGTTGATTTGAATCGGTTTGTGAAATTTGAGGAAATTATAAATATTGTACTTTATAAATTATTCAATATATATATAAACTATTTTATTATAAAATATTTTATTTATAAACTATTTTATTTTATATACTATTATTAAACTGTTTAAGTGGTGGAAGTTATGATTTCAAAGATATGGTTTTTCAAAGAACTATGATTTCAAAGTGTTTTGGATTTCAAAAGTGTTGTAACTTTGAAAGTGCTATAATTTGGAAATAGATATATTTGAAATGGAAATGATATTTTGGTTTTGAAATATAAATTATTTTGAATTGGCCACGGTGTTATGATGACAATTAGTTGTTAATAGCATATATTTCTACATTGTAGATAGTTCTATGGATCCTTAGAGGATGGTTATCCCCAACATCCTTTGAGTTACTTGTATCTCAGTTGATATTTCACTTGAGTTGGATTTATTGATATAAGAATGTTAATCCTGACTCGAGTGTTTTATGTTTTGTTTTATGCTAGGGTCAGACTGAGTGACATAGCATTTGAGACTCACCTTTGGAGTTTGGAGTTTCACTTGGAGATCCAACTATCGATTCAGCTTTCATCTTTTCCGATTGATTTGTTCAGAGATGTCATCTGTTTGTATTCGAGACTTCATCGTATTTGAGATATTTTGTTCTATTTTATTTCCAACTCTGATGTTTGTATTGTAGCTTCATGAACTACTATTTATCTATTACGCTGCATTATTATTATATTACTTTGTGTCTGTGATTCTGTGATTGATTTATTTCTTGTATATGCTGAGTTTTGCCAAATATAAATCAACAATATGATATTTTGAGCAATTCAAGTTCAGCATGTGTGGATGCGAATGACATGATATAACAGGATGTTACATCGGATTTACGATTTGTTCGAGCAAGCTAAAACACATATGAATTCATTTAAATGAATTTTAAATTTAAATAGTCGATTCGAAAATCTGTCTTCTAAGTATGATCTAATTAGCTCTGATATATATTCCATTGCGTTCGGAATAGGGGTAAAATATTATGAATGCCAGACGGCATGCTTCGCTTCGAGTTTGAAAAATTTTCGGATGAATAATGCGCGTAAATTTTCTATATAAGGCCACATATTTTTCTATTTTGCAAACCCTAATTCAGCTAAACCCTAGCCGCCACTTCTTCATTTCAATGACCGATATTTTTGATCCTTCCACCTTGTTTTTCTTCAAATCCATCCAGTTTTACGAAAAGTCTTCAACTACAAAAGCATAGAGCACGATGAGAGCTTCGATTTCAATGGCGATGATCGAAAATAATGTGATGGATCGATGGCAAATCGAGCTTGAACGTTCGCCATTCATGCGCATTTTTCCATGCGATGGAAAAACTGAGTTCGACCGATTTTTTGGTGGTGGTGTGCCTCGAGGCGAGTTTCGTTTTGGTGGTACTCGATCGTTGCATAGATGGTCATGGAGGAAAAATAATTCAACGGGAAAGGGGGACCATTGGGTTATTTGCGTATGTCTTAGCCTGGGGACGGAGAAGAAGTAACTCGCGGTCATGATCTCCCCAAAGAAAATTAGACGGTTGCGATTTGATAAAGGTTTAAAAATAAATAGAAATTTGTAAATTAATTTATATATAAATTCATATGATGTGTAAAAATGCATAACTTCTTCATACAAGCTCCATTTCTGACGAAACAAGTTACGTTTGGTTCGTATTGACGAGCATTACATTTTAGAGCTAGTTTGGAGTTGATTGGAGCTAGTGTAAATTTTGGGTAAAATTAAACGGCTGTTTAATTTTATTCGGAATAAAACACTACAACTGCTATTGGAAACAATGTGAGTACCAACTCACTCTTTCTATGTCGCTGATATTTTTATATAAGTGAGAATAAAATTATTTTATGCTGATTAATGATTATTCGGATGATATATGATATATTATCTATATATTGATTGGTATTTGGATATATTCCTGCCTATTGGAGCAGATGAGACCCTATATGTTCCCGTGCATGAGCGGATGACCTTTTTACGTGCATCTACCTCGAAGAGGATATTGTACACATATTTCTAATATGTATATTTGTTGCAGGTGACAAGTTGGCGGGATCCAACTAGATTTCTCACCAGTATTGGTTTTATTTACAGATATTGATATATATGTTGTTATCATGTGATATATGATGTTTTGGATGCTGTGATCGATGTATTTAGTGTTGTTGCAGCATTGGGCCTATTTTTGGAAGTTTAAAAATATTAAAGTGATGATTTCAATTTGAAAAAGGATTTTCAAGTGATTTTGAAAATAGATGTTTTGTAAATTTTTGAATTGTTAAGTAAATGGATTTATTTTAAATAAATGAAAGTTACAATTTTTTTATGTTATAAAAATTATGATTTTTGAGAAATATAATTGAAATGCGATTTTTGAAATATGGAGTAACTATTTTGTAAATAGTTTAAATTGAGGTTTTTGAATTATGTTAAATGGTTTATATATAAGATTTATAAATGGATATTTTATAAATCAAAATAATGGAATTATAAAGAAGTTTTGTAAGTGTTAAAATGAAGCTACAATTGAATTTGATAAGTAAATAAGATTTATGAATTTTTGAAGTTATAAAAGAATGAATTTTGTAAATAAGAGATTTATAAGTGTTTAGCTTATAATTTGTATTTTGGCATATAAATGAGATATATATGGAATTGGTTAATAAAAGGGATTTTGTATATTAAAGTTATATAAAATAGAAATGTGAATTTACATAAATTATTTTATAAATTCGAAATCAACTTATTTTGATAAGTTAAATATAGAAGTTTATTAAAGCGAATAATCCTTTAAATCAAATATTGCAATAATGATGAATTTAGTTGGGGAATTATATTCACTATTTTGGATAGTGAATTATCTTTTAAATTAAAATGAATATTTTGGAAGATGATCTTTTAAATAGAGTTAAATTGCTGAAGATGTTTGTAACGACCCAGGATTTTGGACATCTTGAGTTGTGAATATTATTTATAATATTCAATGATATTGTATTTCAATATACAATATTTGCATTAATAAGTGATCTATTATTATATAAATTTTTTCTAAAATCAATATAACTTGGGTTTTCAAAACTATATTAAATTATTAAGTTTATTTAAATAAAATTTCTTAAATATATATTTTGTTTCAAAGTAAAATATGTATATTTTTTTAAGATTTAATATATATATTTATTCTAAAGTTGAAATATGATAAGAATTTAAATTTATTGTGAATTCATTATTTTCATATATAGAATGATAAATTTTTTATGTAATAAAATTGATGAAAATTCTTAATGAAGTGAAAGTGTTATACTTTGATTTGGCATTTACCAACAATATTGTTTATATTGAATAAAATAATTTTAAGTTTCTTTAAAAATATATGTACCTTGAATAAGACAATTATATATATATATATATGTTATGATAAGTTAAAAGAAAAATTTATAATAGTTAATTGAGAAAAATGTTACAAATTGCTATGTATAAAAATCACATAAATAAATAAGAAAAACTATTTATACATAAATATTAATGAAACATAGTTTGTTTGAAGTCATATATTTTATATTATAAAGAGGAGAGTGACTTGATTTATTTTAAAATTTAATCTATGGTATAGATTTTTATTTTTATCAAAGTTTCATTTGATATAAAATTATATGAAAATATAATTGTTATTTTATTTCATTTTGTTTAAAGTAACAATATATTTATTAAAAAGTACTTATCAAATAAAATGGGGTAATTTTAATTGATTAATTCCTCATCTTTATTTTAAAAACAAATAAGAATTCATACCTTAAGTCTTATTTAATTAAGTTTTTATTTTTGTTTAAAATGTAATAGTGACAACCACATTTGTACTTGATTTAACCTTAAGTGTGGGCTGTTGAATCTTAAATATAGTTGCATGTGTATCAATATTGTATGGCATATGTAAACAATACAATAAAGAATGGACCTCCAAAACTTTTTACTGTTAAATGTAAGTGCAGATTAACAAAGAAGAGCAAGTAAACTAAATTAATCTAATTAAATCTATGGGTTAATAAGTAGGAAATTCTATCATTAAAACAAACTTACACTTGGCACTTTAAAATTGGAAATCCAACATAATCATGTAAGTTTCTTTTCAAAAAATTTCTCTGTTTAAAAAGGATATTACCTCAGCCTCCAAAAGTTATTTCTGTCCAACATTTATGTTGAAAAGTTTACAACTATATAGGTTATAAAATCAGTAGCTAAAGAATATCTCAGCTCACATTTTCAAAATATCAGAACATAAAAAAAGAAAAAAAGTAGCAACACTCTGAAAATTTTGCAAATAAGAAGAAGAGATTTCTCTGTTAGATTCAAACTCTGGGATTCTAAAACAAGATTTCAAGTTTTTAAAATTCAACTTCAAGTTTTAAAAAGGATCAGGAACCAGATGTTCAAGGTGAGAAAACAGTAGCTTTCAAAATGAAAATTTTATGCATGCTCTGTTACAGTGATTATTATGTTTATCTTTACTTCTAAAATCCATATATGTTGATCCAGTGCGAACTTGAAGATTTTGTAAACTAGAAATATGTTTATTTACTAGAATAGTTTAAGTTAAAATTGGTTATTTAATTTCTTATGTTGTGTAGTTAGTTTGGGGTTGGTTTTACAGTAGAAATTAGATTTTTGTGAAATTTTAAAATGTTTGAATCAAAGATTCAAGCATGCATGTTGGTTTCTCTAATAAAAATAGGATTTTTACAGGTTGAATCGTGATTTTTAACCACCTAGTTTGTAGGGAATTTGGGTTTGAACCTTTTCTGTTCAAAAATTAATTTCCGACGATTTCTTCGTCGAGGGGTGGTGCGGCCTGGACAGGGGGGTGCCGGGTGACGTGGGGAAGAGGATGACCATGGTGGAATTTTTGATTTTTGCTTTTGATTGCGCGTGCATGGTGGTTGTAGGGTTTTGAGGTGGCGGTGAAAGGCCTGTAAACGCGATCAACCCGAGAAGAAGGAACAGGGCCGAGTTCTTCAAGAATTGGCAGGAAGGAAGTGTCGGAGATTTACTTGCCATCGGTGGATAAGTTGTGTCGATTGGTGGTAAGAATTAAGAGCAGTTCGATCGAAACCGAGTTTGGGTTTTCTAATGGTTCGAGTTGAAGGGGTGTTTTTCGAGGGAGGTGATTTGAGTCGTCATTGACATGACGATGATGACCAGAAGGGGAAAAGAGACCGACCCAGGAATTCGCGATGTTGTATTGGGCATCGAAGCATTCGTGCATATGCACTGCGTGTACGTAATTCCGACCATGGTGGTTTTGAAAAGGCGAGAAGGAGGGTTTGTTATGGGTTGTATTTGTTCGTCTTGCCAATGTTTAGGAGAGTGGTCGTCAAGATGATCGGTGATGGTCTCGGTTGGTTCGATATCGGTTTCATCAGGTTGGTGATGTTTCTTTTCTGGTTTCTGGAAATTGGGAAGAAGAGATAGGGAGGAGTGGGTTCGTGCAGTTTAGTTCTGGTTTGGGCTTCGGCCCAACGGAACCGTGTTGATTTTTCTTTTTAGGGTATCGGCTTGGATATATCGGACTTGTTTGTGGGTCGAGCATGTTGCTTTAGACTGATCGATTAATGGTTGGTTTGTTTACAAATAAAGTTTATTATTTTAAATAAATTGGTATTTAAAAAGTTTTCAATTTATATTGTTCTTTTTCACATTCAACAAATATGATGATATGTGAATTTTTTTTAAACAACATTCTTAATCTTAAATAATATTTAAGATTTAGTTAAAAACAATGGTTTTTAATAATAACAAATTGTTATATTAATACTCAATTATAGTTATTAAGTAAAATTGATATTAGCATTTGATTCAATTTAAATGATAAAATTCTTTTACTTAAGTTTATTCGAATAAATTGAGTAAAGTAAAGATGATTTAGAAGATCATTAAAATTGAGCTTTGAATTAATCAAGTGCTTAAAGAATTTTTTTTTTAAATTTATAATAATTAATGAAGGGATTAAAGGTTGATTAGTTAACGGATAAGTAATCAATATAATGATTATCAAATAATTAATTATAATTAATTAAGGGATTATGTAATTAATTAAGCAATTAAAGATTAATTGCTGAAATGGTTAAAATAATTAATTTATGGAATTAATTAAAAGTTAATTACTTAATGTAATTAGGAAATAATTAATCAAGGATGATTAATTTAAAAAGTGAAATATAATCGAAATAATAAAAGGAAATAAATACTTATACTTTGAAGTGAATTCAAGTTCTTAAGTTATATTATAATATAATTATTTCATAGATAAAACGTTATGGAATGAATGGTTCGTATCGACGAATGTTATGTCGTCGTTTGATACATTGTGAAGTTAATATATGAAATTGTATAAGCTTGTTTAGATAGGATCTAATTATCAATCGGGAATGAATGCCATTTAATAATCTTATGGCCAAACTGTTGAAATGACCCTAATTGATTGGTTGCATTTATTTAGATTGTTTAAACTAGAGGACATTGGGACAGTGGGGACTGACACCATTCCGTTTTATAATTAATCTAATTATTGTGTAGGGTGTAAGCCATTGACCTGATTGTGATTGAATAATTGTTCTAGTAATGATAATCTCTAATCTATTGTTCTTGCATATATCTGTTATGTGCCTATTAATTATATTGAGAATATATTGTGAATCGATCTATGGAAATGGATTGATTTGAATATCTGAGATTGTAAATTATGAAATGTGAATTGATAAGTACCATTGGACTGGTAAGCCTTGTTCGTTTTGAATTGATTCATGAAATTAGTTTTGTTTAAAAATAAAGTAATATAATAATATTATTTTTAGAAATGTTTTTAAGATTGATCAATATTTGGAATATTGAAAGTAGCTTTTTATTTCTACCTTTGAAATCTTTTTATGTTATAATTTTTAAATTGTTTCAAGTATTAACTCATTTTGTAATAACTCTTTAAAGGACAATTTTTATTAATATTTGAGCTTATTTTCTTCAAATTAAAATCTCTTTAATAAAAGTAGTCTAAATAATAAATTATAATAATCTTTATGAAGAATATTTTATCTATTTAACTTGAAATAGTATTTGTAAATTTATAAGTATGATTTGGAAGGAAATAATTTTATATATATTTCAAATGAAATAAGCTTTCTTAAATAAATGGTAATTCACTTGGATTTTAAAAGGTGAACAAGGTTTAACGGTTGCAATGGGAAATAACTTTGTTGTATTGAATTGATTGCTTTGATAGTTAAATAACCGACTGTCAAAATTGGACAAAATCTGACTTTGGAAATATCTAGAAGAGACTCGAGAATTATATGGTACGGTTACCGATCGAGGTGCTATACCGTACGTATAAACTCGTTTTTTCTCCAGGCCGAATTATAAGGAGACCCGTATATTAACGGTTAGGAGGTGAACTCTGATCTTGTATTTCATCAGTGTATTTCCTAAAGAACCGGGGTTGAGTTTACTGGGAAATAGCGAACGTTGTTTCGAAGAGACCGGGATCGGATTTGAAATCCGAAAACACTTCGATCCAATAATACGTTTTCGGGATGAATACAAGAGCTTGGAGTCGAAGATGGAGCAGAGAAGTCCAAGGGCTGCTCGCTACTAATCCCGAGGGTGATTCCAAAATGGATGTAGTAGGAACTGTGCCTCCGGTTCCGTTCGAACCCGGAACGGACTTGTATGGACGAATGCTTTCAGAACATCGTCAGGTGGACGATGAGCATTCTAAGGGATATGTTTTAAAAAGGTAACGCTTAGCCTCGTGCCTCATCAACCGGGAATGACTGAAAATCAGGGGTTATGCAGCAAGGCTTCGTGGGTAGCCTCCACTTGAGAGTAAGGTCATCCCTGTCTAGATGTCCCTTTTTATTTCGGCTTAGTGGTGCGGTTACTGATCCCAACTGTGGGGTGATCTTATTCGAAACTGTCCAGTAAGGGATGGTTTCGGTCTTGTGTTGTAGGGGAGCGGGCGTACTCCTCGGTACTGTGATCTATGCCACGTACTGTGACAGGTGGTACCCTAGTGCCAGTCATTAGTTGGAAATCCATTTTCCCTACGCGCCTTGTGCGAGCTTTGTTTGTATTACCCACTCTGTGGCTAGTAGCTGGAATTTAATAATGTAACAATTTTGGCTATTTTAATAAGTATTTGTATATAGATCCTATTATAGTATCAGAGGATTTCATAAAAAAATGTTTTAGCTATCGTAGAGTAAATACCCGACATGTTTATTTGTGGCGTTGTCTTACGAGATACTTTTGTTTTCAAAAGGAATTTTCAAAATTAATAATAAAGTTGATTGTGTTTTCTCACGCTGGTATACCAGACTGACCCGTGCTTTGGTGTTTTCCTATATGCTCGGGTTAGACCGAGCATATTTCCAGGTTTAACTGGAAGAGTGGAAGCTTCAGAAGAAAGAGTTGGATCGGGAGACGTATTCTCGTAATTGTTTATATGTAATCCTTGGTCGTGTGATTATGATTGTAAGGACAGGAATAGTATAACTGTCCGAGTTATATGGTTGTAACTCTGATGTAAAATCTGTATATGTGATTTATAATGGTAACATTATTAGTTTCATTTAAAGATTTGTTTATATTATAATTTATTCGTTCCGCTGTGAGATTCTGATTTGTTCTCTTTTATTCTATCTTCTTTCTATTTCTATCTTCTATCTTTCTTTCATTATCCGTCATTCCATACGATTTTAACTGAAAAAAGTGGTTCAAAGTCGGTTTAAATTAGTACGGGAAAATGGGTCGTGACATTGTGGTATCAGAACCTAGGTTGAGTGAATACCTAGGTTCGAGTAGGTTGCTCATTAGGAATAGAGTCTATAGCAACCTGTTGAGTCTGAGTGTATGTATATATATACGGGAGTGCGTATTAGTTAATTGTATAAAATGATTATATATTGTGTTAATTGATCGGTTAAGTGGCATATGGATTCTGGTCAATGCGAGTAGCTAACGTTATTGATAGGAATCTCTAAGCACTTGAACCAGGCCAATGGACACAATATTGTTTTTAAAAGGGGTAGATGAAATAATTTTACCCAAATATATCTTCCATATAAAAGATATGATTATTTTTAAATATATATGGAATTTAAAATGAGTGGTTGCGATTGTAATAATTTATCATCTGGTTTCTGTGTGGTCTTAGCTAACAACCTTAAGTATATGCATTGGATTGTCCTTTTTACTAGAGTGTACCCTTAGAAATTGAACCCTTTACAATTTGAATCTGTGGAAAATGTATACTTTATAAGTTTTATTTACAAGAGAAATTTAGAAAACTCTTAAATTGATATTTGAACTAGTAAATTTTTGGGAATATAAACTTTGATGAACTTCTTAACTTATAGAATTCTAAACCTTAGGATCTCATTTCTAGACTTGACTTTGATTATAGAGAACCCGTATTATTCATCGCGGTGGAGCTTTGGCCCGAGCTAGGAGAGAGGGTGACTTGGACGAAGTCAAAAGGATTAGGGCGGGACTTAATGAGCCATCCTTGTATGAAGAAGAGCCTGAGGCACCTGAAGAGCCGGTTGAGCAGCCTCAGCCGCAGCCTCAACCGCAGCCTCAGCCTCAGCCTCATCAGAAAGATTCAGAAGAGGACTTCGACGACGAAGAAGAATTTGAGGTCAAAGAAGAGGAGGAGTTCGACGACGAGGAGGAATCCGAGGTGGAAGAAGATTCCGAGTCTGAGATCGATGATGATTTCATTCGGAATATAGTTGAAGCTGTTGAGGGACCAGTTGCTAGTGGACCTAATCCAGAGGAGGTTCAGGTTCCTGATAATGATAGAGAGGTTAGGGAGTTATCGGGACCTGAGAGGGAGGACTCCAATAGTAGGAATCCGTAGTAGGAATTGGGTTGTTTTCTCCTCTATGTATATATAGTTTTTGTTTGTGTTTTGAACCATGGACGTCATGGATGTTAAGTGTTTGATAGACTAATTACATATCTGTGTATTTATTTATGGTTGATGGATTGTAATAACATTTGTAGGAATGTTTTGGATAGTGCTTAACGTAATGTATATTTTGATATACTATGTGAATTTTTATGTTTACCAGTGTAGTTTGAGTTGTTACTGATCTATTTTATTGGAAGTGGATAATTTTTACTAGCTTAACTGCGGAATTTCGGGGACAAAATTCTTTTAAGGGGGAAGATATGTAACGACCCAGGATTTTGGACATCCCGAGTTGTGAATATTATTTATAATATTCAATGATATTGTATTTTAATATACAATATTTGCATTAATCAGTGATCTATCATTAGATAATTTTTTTCTAAAATCAATATAACTTGGGTTTTCAAAACTATATTAAATTATTAAGTTGATTTAAATAAAATTTCTTAAATATATATTTTGTTTCAAAGTAAAATATGTATATATTGTTTAAGATTTAATATATATATTTAATCTAAAGTTGAAATATGATAAGAATTTAAATTTATTGTGAATTCATTATTTTTATAACGACCCGCAAATCCACACCCCTTGAGTCAACACTATTCTACATCAATCAACTCAAAATGTCCAGAAATGCGAACCATTTTGATTTAAGAAGAAGAGGTAGAAGGAGAAAATAGAAACAACAACAGAATCTAACCATCGTAGCGGAATAAAATATAATATATATTAACAGATCTTTACACAAAAGAAAACTATAACTGTTTATACATATATCATCAGAGTACAACATCAGAGTTCCACATCAATAACATACAACGAGATACACAGCGGAATAATAACCAAATACGGAAGTACATATCGCCATCCAGCTCGTCTCCTGAGCTTCCCAACATCATATCCTGTATCCTATAATACTCGGTCTGACCCGAGCATTACAGTTAAATAACACCTGAGTTAGTCTGGAATACCAGCGAGAGAAAATCACACTCAATTTATTATTAAATTTCAAAAATCCTTTGAAAAACAAAAGCATCTCGTAAGACCACGCCACAAATAAACATGTCGCGATTTTAACCTACGATAGCTAAAACAATTTTTATAGAAATTATCTGATATTATAATAGGGTCTATATAAAAATACTTATAAAATAGCCTAAATTGTTACATTAATTAAATTCTAGCTACTAGCTACAGAGTGGGTAATACAAACAAAACTCGTACAAGGCTCGTAGGGAGAAAGGATTTTCAACTAATGACTAGGCACTGGGGTACCACCTATCACAGTACGTGGCCTAAATCATAGTACCGAGGAGTACGCCCACTCCCTTGCAACACAAGACCGGGACAACCCCTTACTGGATAATCCCGAGTGAGATCACCCCACGGTTGGGATCAGCAACCGCCCATTAAGCCGAAATAAAAAGGGACATCTAGACAGGGATGACCTCACCCTACTTGGGTGCTACCCACCTAGCCTTGCTGCATAACCCCTGATTTTCAGTCATTCTCGATTGATGAGGCTTGAGGATAAGCGTTACCTTTTAGATCGTTTCACTTAGAATGCTCATCGTCCACCTGACGATGTTCTGAAAGCATTCATCCATACAAGTCCGTCCCGGGTCCGAACGGAACCGAAGCCACTATTCCTACTACATCCATTTTGGAAATATCCTCAGGATTAGTAGCGACTAGCCCTTGCACTTCACTGCTCCATCTTCGACTCCGAACTCGTTTTCATGAAACTTACAAACCTGATCGAAGTGGTTTTCGAGAAATAAATCTCGATCCCGGTCTCTTCGAAACGATCAACGCATTTGGCCAATATTGATAGTCGATGATTTAACTATCAATTACATTCACAAGCATCCATCAAACAATAAATAATTTCCCCCAAATTATTTATTTATCTTAAAATTTCTTCACAAGATATATTTTCCAAATTTTCAGCCCTTTTGAAAACAGTTTCAACCCAGTTTCCTCTCATGGAATACATTTTCCAATTATTTATTTCCACTAAAACACCAAGTACAAAATACTTTAGATTTTAAATAATTTAAAAGCACTTTATTATAAAATATCCTTTATAACAATTAAAGTTAAACTACTTTTATACTTTATTAAAATATAATAAAACCACTTTATAAAATATAAACTAAATATCTTCCGCTTTTTAAATATAATACTAAGTCACTTTTATATAATTAATACAATAATAGATTGAATATACTTACTTTAGAATTTAACATTTAGAAATAGTAATTTTCCAAAACATGCTTTAAAAAAATATATTAAAACCTTTAATTTATATTTAAAATTTCTTTGAAAACCATACTTGGCTATCCAGGGAAATACTCTTCTCTTTCACAACTTTTTAAAAATAAATCACCATTCATTTTTAAATATATTCACATTCCTTTATAAATTCCCACCTCGAATTTATATTTAAATGATCCATTGATATTTTATTTCACCTTATAAATCCAGGTTATAAAGTCCAAAATCCCACTTCTCCTTTAAATTTCAATTCCAAACACTTTAATCAACTTCAAATTAATTTCCAATTTACTTCACTGGAAATAAATTTACTTGCCTTCTTCATTTCTTTCAAAATACATTAACTTCCAGATTTTATTTCTTTATTATGAGTTAAAACCCTTTTTACTGAAAATACCAATTTCAGATTTCCGATATCCCTTCTTTATCCTTTAATTAAATTTAATCCTTAAATTTAAAAATAAATTCTTTGTTTTTTGATATAATATTACGCAGGTTTAAAATTTAATATTTCTCTGTTTATTTAAAATTCCCCATTCCCATTCTCGGAATTTATTTATTAAAATTTTAAAAATTACTTTTATTCTTCCCAATTCATTTTTCAACTTATTCAAATTCTCTATAGTTATTTGACTTAAAAATTTACTCTTTCATTTCTTTCAAAAATCTAATTCTACAGATTTTGATAACTCGGTATCGAAATATTCAATCCAATCATCATCCAATATCTCAATTATCAATAAAATCATCACAGGATATCAAATATTCACAACACAGAATATTAAATAATCTAAATAAATTTTTGAGGAATCCAGTTGGATCCCTCCAACCTATTTTTCCCTGCATCCACAGATGTTAACACAATACCAATTCCACTTCGAGGTGGAATATAACGGTACATGGGATTTATATAAAATCATCCGCTATTATGTGGCGCATAGGGTCTCATCCGCTATATATATTACGGGAAATCAATCACTCCAATATATACTATATACTACTATACAATATATCACATCCAATCAATCAACCATTCAAACAAATATTTAAATTTAACCATTTAAACTTAAGCAAACCAGATGAGTGAGATTAACTCACCTTTGCTTTTATTGTTGTAATCCGATTCACACCGTCCTGATTCTCAACGATTAAGACCTTGTATAAAGATTTATACAGTTTATTAATATTCAAAAAAAAATCAAACAATCAATTGCCATTTAATAAATTTGTTTTAAACTAATAATTAATTTCTTATCATAAATAATTTTTTTAGAATTGAAGTAATTGAATAAATTAATTAAACTCGTTAATCACCAATATATTACTTTAAAACAGTAAGTTTAAACATGCATCCTTATTTATCTTTTCTTTTGAAACCACGTATATTTTTATAAAATAATATATACAGATTAAAAATGTAATTTTTTTCTAACGGTTAATACCAATTTGTGTGTGTATGTGTGTATATATGTATATTCTGCTTACAAAAATCATCATAGCAACCCCTTTACCTTTCAAACAAAAATTCTTTTAAGTAACCATAACTTTAGGTTTAAACAAATTATCGAAAAACAAACAAAAAGAGAGAAATCAAACCTCAATTGCACAGGAATGACTCAACGAGCTACCAATCCCAGTGACCTCCTTCAGATTTCACCACCGAAGCCCGTCGTTCGAGGTTCGCGACCACTGCGTTGCCTTTCGCCGGTTGCGAGCTTCCAGCCCACTCAACTTCGCCTAGCAGCCGAGAAAAACTACCTCCACCACCTCGAAACGATAATGCGACCTCCCCCTTTTACCCGCGCACGCGAGCTCCGATCGCGACCCACCTTCACGCAAGCCGAGCCACTCACATGCGCCCCCACAGTGCCCCGATTCCCACCCAAATTGCCTCACAAAACCGGCGACTCGATTGATAAACTCGCGAATTTCTATTCGCACGGGAGCGCGATGTCCCCTCCCCTCTCATTTGAATTGATTTTTTCATTCGATTTCGAATGGACGAACGAGTAAAGGAGGCACGGGGACCTTTTTTTCTTGTGCTCCGCCATTTCGAATAGAGGAAGAAAGGGAGTTTCGATTTCATTTAAAGCAGAAGAAAAAGGATTTTTAACTGGGAAGCAAGAAAAGGGGGTTTGCGTGATTGTTAAAGGGATGGTAGCGTACAGGAGAAAACAAGTTATAGTGTTTTGATGGAGAGGAAAGCTGCGATGGGAAAAGTGAAAAACAAGTAGGCTGATGTTGATATAATTTCAGCTAAAGTAAAAATGTTGTCCAAAATATATATTTAAATTAAATTTCCGATGTAACTTTCAGCGCGTTTATATAACGTATGCTCACACAACAACTCCGATCACTACGAAATTTGAAACCTGATAATAATAATACAATATTACGAATCTAATGGGACTGGTTTCATCGAATCCCGAGAATGTGCCCCAGAAGGCTATTTTTTTAAATTCAATTTAAGCGATGTATTTTAAAAAAACTGAAAAAAAATGTGACATTCTATTTCAAAAATTCTCTCATCTCCAGTATTATTAATGTGAAATTTTATAAGCCTTCAATTTAATTTCAACAAGCTTAAAACTCCCGATTTAAAATTTTACCCAACTTCACATTATTAAATAAAATAATTAAATTACCCAATAAATAGTGATATTTGAAATTCAAATTAAAAGTAAACTTTCAAATATTTAAAATCAATTAAATATTCCAATTTCAAATATTCATAAATTCCGGGTTGTCACATTCCTCCCCCTTAAAAGAATTTCGTCCCCGAAATTGCTAGATAAGAGGAATGATTCATAACCCATTAACTATTTCTTCAACCCAAATAGTTTCCAACAACTTGCCAAAACAAATCTTTTTATCGAAGACACACTAACGCTCTTCTAACCTTTCAAACTTATCCATAAGTTCCCAAGCAATATTACTTACTTAACAATTCAAATTTAAAATAAAATTTGAACTATCAAAATTTTCTTAAAAATTTTCCGACTCCTTAAATTTTCAATTTTTTTTGCCAGCGTCAACTTTGCGCGGCTAGCTCGGTACAACTACAAAATGGCTCTACGGCCCCTAATCCAAAAAGAAAAACAAAAGCCAAGTGGCTAGATCAAAACCCAATCAAATTCCATACAGAAATTCAAATACATACCTTTTTGTCGAGCAATTCAAGTTTATCTTCTGAAATCAAAAATCCCAATTTTTCCATTGCTTTTATACACCTGTATATCCTGTTTAGCAATAATGTCCAATTACAATATTCAAAATCATTTTATTCATTTCCTTTCAAAATTTCAATATTTGCTTTATTTAAGCCCATACGATCCACATATATGATCCGTACGCAAACTAAATTCGATCGCTCACTCAATCACACAATTTCGCTTCCGAACTAGTATCGTCCACCCGACTTCCTAGAGCGGACTCAGATCTGGTTTCTTGATCATAAACCATCATTCTCCTTGCATAGTCATAACTATGATAGAGAATTTCCAGAATCAATCAAAATTCCATATCCAGGGTTCGCCGTCGGAAATCGAGTGAAAAATCCTAACTCGGATCGATATAATTACCTCGAAATTCTGTGCTCGAATTTTGGATCAAATAGCTATATGCGAATAGATAATATACGTACATAGTACGTATTTATATCCATCCACTTTTATTCACATTCATTTTGATTGTTATTCACTTTTCCCACAATCCTCACAGTCGCAACTATCAGTTTCAACCTTAATTCAATTATTCACTCAGCATACTTTCAAAACCAAATTTACTTAAGAATTCACTATTCATTTCTTAAATTCAATACAAATATTTTACATACTTCTTACATTTATTTTCACTTCACCCTTGAAGTTTTTATTCATTTCTATTCATTTTGCCCTTACAATTCCACTTGAATTCTGTTAACGCCAAAATTTGAACGTTAACACCTCGGTGTGTGTGCTGTAGTTGTGAAAGCACCACCCGATGATTCGCGAATAGAATATAAGCAGAAAAAGTACAGAAAAGCAGTAAACAACAGCAATTTTATAGTGGTTCGGCTTAAGGAAGAGCCTATGTCCACTTTGAATATCTTTATTGATGATTTGATTACAAGTCGATACAATTGCACTTCGATTACAACACACTTCGGACTAGTAGATCAAACTTCGAAGGAGAACAATCTCTTGAATTCATTTTAAATGATGCAGATTCTTTCTTGAAGTTCGTTGTAGCGTCCTTGGAGTGCTTGAAGTATTGGTCGAGCTGATCAAAATGATGGAGTCTCGCTGCCTTGAAGAGATGATCGGTCCAAAAGTCCCTTGTATGTTGGAGCCCATGCCATATTTATAGAGTTTCCTGGACTAAGTTGTATGCGGCTTTCAGAACTTTACGGGTTAGGTTAACCCGGCTGCGACTTAAGGTTAGTCTTCACAAGGTAGAGGTCTTCACGAGGTAGAGGACTTCACGGGTTAGCTTGACTTGTATGCAACTTAGGGTAAGTCTTTGCGAGTTAACATGTTATAGGGACACGGGTTACGAATTAACAGGTCGTGAACGACTTAAAAACAGACAACCACTTGGTGATCGCTTTGGATTAATTTAAGTCGCTCGGACCTCTCATTTGTTCATTTCCTAACACGTGAGCTTGTTAACTCGCTAACCCGCTCGTTGGCTTACTAACTCGCTAACTCGTTAGCTTTCTAACTCGTTAACTCGCTAGCTGTCGTAAACTCTAACTCGCTAAGTCGCTGAGTGCCTTAACCCGTTAAGTCGTTGATCCACTGAGCTGTTACAAACCCTGAGCCGCTGAGTCGTTTCATTCCTCTAAGTCGCCTTGAACCTTAACCCTTTAGCTAATTGAGTCGTATCCAGTTGAGTTGGCCTGAGTCTTAACTCGTTGGTAATAACGGGGTTAAAGTTTTCCCCTCGGAGTATACGCCTAAGGGTTAGGTCGTATGCTTCGACATCTCTTAACTCGTGCTACCCTGAGTCGTTGAGTCGTTAGCGACTTATAAGAGGCTTGAGTCGTTCGTGTCGATTCGAGTCCCTCTGCTCGTGTATATAAGCTGGTGAGATGCCTCCTTCTTGCCTTTTACTTCACATTCATATCTTAACTCACTTAGCAGATCACCAAGCTCCCTGAAGAAGAATCCGAATCAACCAGCTCCGATCCACCAACAACGTAAGTGATTCAAATCATTATCGAACCACGATCTTGGTTGAACTGTAAATCTTCCAATTTCTGTTCCTACCTCGATTCCATTGAACCATGACCTCCACGACCTCCATTTACTCCGCCGCTTCCTTTCGCTGTGAATCACAACTCTCAATCGTTGATAGACGCATTGTTACTGTGATTCGTGAGATTGTACTAGGCTTATGACAAATTAATGGTGACCTGATTTTTAGATGGTTTGGTGGCGTGGAGGAATGATGAATTCCATGGAGAGGATGGTGAATTTCCTTATTCCGCTGTTAACGGGTTATCGGGTTATGGTTTGAGATAGTGAAATGTTACGTGAAGGAGAAGTTAGTGAGTGAGCAGATCTGAACGACTCAAGGACTTTGAGCAACTTAGCAAATCTGAACAATTCTGGAGTCTTGAGCGACTTAGGAGTTAGGATTAGATGCCCCAGCTTAGGAGTTAGGATCTTTGAATAGTTTGGGTCCTTCCAACGACTTAGCAGCTTAGGACCTTCTAACGACTTAGTGAGTTAAGTCGCGTTCGACTTAGGACTTGACCATATTTTTCGCTGCTGCACGGCCTTGTTTCTTGTGTCCTAAAACTTAAGCAATCTTGCTTTGCCTTGATTTGAAGCATTGAACTTTGACCCCTTAACTCATATTGTGACTCAAGGACTTGCACTAAGCTTGGCAACTTCAAGATTTTGACGAAGCTTGAACAAGTTTCCAAACTGAACAACTTGAATTCGTTTATAAATTGCATCAACTAACAACCTGCCAAACACAATTTCTGCAGAAAACAAAGGCGAATATACAGCCATTGACTGCCTATATCAAATGACAGATTAGCCGATAAAGAATAATTATTTCAAATGAATTATGTGAATGAAGTGTTATTAATCAATCAAATTCAAATGGCGTATTAGCGCAAAGCTAAAAAAATCAACTAAAGCTGATTGGTTTGCATTAATACTGCATTCAAATTTTGAAACAACAAGCTCTGAAATTTAATAATCGATAAGTATTGACTAATTTGATTTCAGTTATCTTTACTTGTCATTCTTATCAGTTCTGCACAACACTTCACACACTTTTAGGAAACGTGCACCTTCACATTTGAACATCCAGTTGCTTATGTAGAATGGCTTCTCAACAAGAAGAATCGATGGGCCAGGCTGAAGATGTCTCCCCAATAGCTAATCCATTGGATAACCCTCCAGAGAGAACTCCTACTACTCTGAATCAGCGGGTGTTCAACCAACTGCGCATCCAATTTGGTATTGTTGAAGCTGATGCCTTACTCCCGGGACCAAATGATACTGCAGATAGGCCCCCTCTTGGCTTTATCGCTGTCAATCGCCAAATGTGCTTGAGTGGAGCCATTCCTCCTTTCAACGACTTCTTACGATAGCTTCTTCTTCGCTTAACTATCTCTCCATTCCAATTACACCCAAATAGTTATGCCATTTTAATGGGGCTATGTGCACTGTTCATGAGGACATTTAATCGCCTTCCCAGCTTCGAGGAGATTTGCTATTTATGCTCATTCATAAAATTTAAAGACCATCCCTCTATTACACTCGTGAGAAGTGTGAGAGGCCGTAAATTGATTATGGATCTCTCTGAAAGTGCTCATGGGTTTCTGAATCAGTACTTCTTTGTTCGTTGCCCCGTGGGTTTTATAGCACCTGGAGAGTTGGAAGTAAGTTTTGTTCTTTCCATTTGGGCTTTTCCGAAATTCCAGTTGTCGAGTGCCAACTTTACTCTTTACCTTTGCAGCATTTCCTCCTCTTTCGAGAGATTCAAGACATAAGGCGACTTTTTAAAGATTGAGTGTTGTGCCAGTGGAAGAGAGGAGCGCTAGGTTTTTACTGAGGGATGAGTATTTGCACCAACTCGGGCTTCTTCACCCTTCACGATCTATCCATCCTCGCGAAGTCCCTGATTCTCCGGCTGAAGCATTAAATGCCCCAGCTTCCATTGAAGAACCTGTGCGGAGTGAAACTACCATCGAAGCTTCACTAGTGAAGTGTTCAACTCCGAAGGATGCTGCGGGGCCGTCTGATAAGTCTGTACTTGCCCTAATCACTGAAGAAGAAGAGCTTCCGCATCGGGTAGAAAAGACCATCGAAGAAGGAGCTGATGGAAGGAGCCTTGTCAGGCATGATGGTGAAGACATCTTTGGGAATTTAAGCGACATAATAATCACTTCTCAAGAACTCTTTAAGGATGACCCTACCACTGCTAAAATTATATCTTCGACGGCCGAAGCGACCCCTGCTCTTAAGCAAACTCCTTTAGCACAAGAACTGCCATTAGTTACAAAACCTGTCACTACCCCTCGACTGTCGAGCGGTTCGTCGTTCGGCGCATATAGTTTGCACGTCACACACACCTTAGGATTTTTCAGCACCTCTATGCACTTATCTTTTTATACTTTAAAGATTTCTAAAGCTTATCTTTTATTTCAGATTCTCCGATGGGACGCAGCGGATCCTACTATGATGATTTCCAGCACTACGGGGGGCGTAGTCAATATGATTACAGGCGCTACCTCTCCTCCTACAGAGAATCCGATGAACAGAGGGCCGCCCGAAAGGCTCGGGATAGGAGGGCTCAAGAAGAGCGTCAAGAAAGAAGAGAGAGGGAGGAGCGCCACGATTCTTACCAAAGAGGCGACGACTCCCATAAGAGAAAATCCCATGATGACCGAGGAAAAGGTCATATAGTTGAAGACTCAAGCAAGCGAGCCCGTCATAGCGAGAAGCATGTCTCTACTACTCCTGAAAAGGTTACTGCCCCCGCCTCGCTCGATATCCCTTCTGGCTCTCCTGCTCTTGGGAAAGCAGGTATTCAATCAATAATTAGCAGGCCCAAATTCCAAGTTGGACCGGGCCCAGCCACTTTGCAAAGCCGATTTCCACAGTGGTGCCTGAAGGGAGTGAGGTTCGACCTTGATTTAGTCCCCATTGACAATTCTGTCATGTTACGAAATCTTGATGCCGTCAAGCTTGATATTGAGAGGATGTCGAACTGGCAAAAACTTGTCGACGAGCTTCAAAGGGTTAACCGTGCAAATATAGAGGCCATGCTCACTATGGAAAATGATAAAGCCGAATGGCAAAAGGTTCTCGAGCAACACGACACTGAAATGAGGAGCATCGCTTCTTACAATGAAGAGCTTGAAGAAAAGTTGAGGAACTGAAACAAGAGCTTGCTACTTCCTATTCTCAAAAAGAAGAAGTGCTCCTAAAACAAGTGCGAGATGCCCATGCCAGCCAAAGAGATGCCGAAGACAGGCTTGAAGTGCAAAAAAGAATTAGTGAGGGTTATGTTGCTGAGGTTGAAGAGCTTCGGAAGAAAAACAGCTCCCAAGAGGCGGAGATTCAAATGCTTAAGCTTCAACTTTCCAAAGCTGAAAGGGAGCGTGATGAGGCCGTTGCCGGCAGAATTGCAGCTGAAGAATCTCATGAGGCAACGAAAACCAGCATTAGCTCAACATTATTTGATTTCTATTTGCACAGCGTCCTGGGGCGCGGAAGTCTTGCCTTTTTAGGTCCCAAGTATGAAATTACTTTGGCTGAAGTGTGGAAGGCCGCACTTGATATGCTTAGTGCTGCGGGCGCTGGTTATGCCGAATCAGCCCTTGAGGAGCATTACTTGGATGACGATGCTCGCGCAGCTCTCGCCAAAGGAAGGGAACAACTTGCAAGATCACGAGTTGAAATGATGGGGAAAGAGCATCAAGAAAAAGAGACAACTTTGACTGCCCCTGTCCCTCCTTCAACTTCAGTTGATGTTGACATTGTCGGTTCTAGCTCTCATACACTGTTTCCTACCAAAGCTATCACCGAAGCCATAATTACACAAGCCGTAAATGAGCCACAAGAGAGTGCTGAAGCTCATGACTACGAAATTGATGTGATACCACCAACTTTTCCAGGTAACCCTAATAATGCTCAGGGAGACAACTTGCCGGTTTCTCACGAATTTGGCGAGCTTCTTGATTATCTCTTGAATCTCGACGAGCCATTGTCTCCTCTTTTTGCGGGAAATACTGACACTTTTAACTTTTCCTTTGTAGAGAAAGCGCCGAGCATCATTCAAACTTATTCACCTCCAGTTACTATTCCTTTGCCTTCCCCAGTCACTCCTACTCCTCATCTGGGATCACAGGAAGAAATAATAGGTGCCCTTCAGGGCTTGGATGACCCAGCTGCTTCGCAAGAGCAAAAAGATAAGGGACTTGAGGGAGGTGAGATATCTCCGGAGCGGACTCCTTCTGATGACGTAATTTTGTCTAAACTTGTTACTCCAGGGAGTGAATCTTCTTCAAAGAGGAAGAAGAAACGCGGAACATCAAAGAGGAGGAGGAAGAGCATCATTGCTACTGAAGAGGAACCGGAAGTTGGACCAGTTGTACCTCCCTCTTCTTCGTCCCTCATGCCTATAGATCGACCCGAAAAGCTAACCATCCGGCCAGGTGAAGGGTCCAAAGGTGGCAAGAAGAAATGAAGATTCCAGTTTCAAGTTTTTAGCTTTTTGCAATTACTGGTCGGGGATTGTGCGGGTACCAGCCCCCGCTTTCTTTATTTTGAAACTTGTACCTGTAAGAAATTGTAATTGAATTGAATAAAATGATTCTTTATTTGTTCAAACTCTTGTTTGTTTCTGAGGATGCATTTACTTATTCACTTTCGTACGAGTTTCTTTATGTGATATTGCAGTAAGCTTGTGGTATGTTACTTGAGCGTTATTTTTACCAATGTAACTGTACCATATTGCCCCTATACCATAAGCTCGTTGCAATATTTTAAACATTGATGGGACTCATACTCTTATTTTCTGGAGAATAATTATCCCATACTTGAAGGAATATTATTCTACTCAAAATAGAGTACAGTTCCTTTTATATGTGTTTTCACACTCTACTCTTCGGAGATATCACAAAACGAATTCTCCTATGTAGTAAAGCGGGCCTCTGAAGTACTCTTCGAGTAGCACTTCAGTTTCTCAGGAAGAATTTTGTCGAATTTGACAAGTCAATTTTCCTTTAAGGTTTGAAGTGCAATTCTGGAGAGGGCTTTTTGATCTTTGTTTTGCATTTTTGATGAAATGGTTCTTTGAAAAGTTGAGCCTCTGAGGAGGGCTTTTCCGCGTTTCAACACTTGGAAGTTTTATTTCAATCTTGGTGAAACGTGTGCCTCCGAAGAATTCTTTATTTGGCATTTCAGCTCTGGAGAAGTGGGCCTCCGAAGAGTTCACACTTCAGCTCTAGTGAAATGTACCCCCGAAGAGGTCTTTATTTGGCACTTCAAACTTGGGAAGTGTGCCTCATTGGAGGACTTTAGTTTGCACTTCAAACTTGGGAAGTGTGCCTCATTCGAGGACTTGAGTTTGCACTTCAGTCTTGGGAAGTGTGCCTCATTGGAGGACTTGAGTTTGCACTTCAAACTTGGGAAGTGTGCCTCATTGGAGGACTTGTGTTTTTTTTGTCTGCTTGCCCATGCCTCTTCACCATCCGCTCCTTAGCGATTCCCCGTTATCATTTCCACAGCCATGTTCTTTTCTTTGCTAGTTATTTGTCTCTTTTCCAGAGAAATGCTCCTCATTGTTAAATGAATCCATAGGGCAGACCCAAACTACCCGACTAGATGTCTGTTTGCACAGATGATCTTTGTCGGTTAGCGAGGGCCTGGAACCTTCGCGTTGGGAAGGTGCCCTTTTGGTCGTATCAACTATTCGTGAGGAACATTTCTTATATAGGAATTCAATTTGGAACCTTTTCTGGCTTGGAATTTATTTGCTTAATGACTTATAGGAATCGCTTAGTTTTGTGATGTGCTGGCTAGGTAAGCTTTGCTTTGATTGCCTGCAATATTAAATCGACATTTTAGCAACATATTCAAGATGTTTGGCATATCGAAATGAAACAGGCCTTTTATAGTAATAGAAAACACAAGATTTATAGTTCCTATATTTCATTTGCAATGTTTTTACAATGACTTTTAATATGAGAATGATAAATCCATCCTTCTTTTACAAATTTGTAACAAATCTTTTAAAGTAAAACATGGATGCAAGTCATTACTGTCCCAAGCTTCTCGGGATTGAATCTCCGGTTGTGAGAACAGGAACATTCTCTCCCTCCGGGGCTTTTTTAGAGCATGAGCGTATCCCTCCATCCCATCATGATTCCTGCCCGTCGGGTGAGGGCCTCCCCTGAGTGGATGAGGATGGGTCATTCCTGTTTCTTTTGACATATTGCTGGAGTTTATTCTGTCTCAATAATTCTTCAATCAAATTCCTTAAATGACGACATTCGTTGGTGTCATGACCAGGTTGGTTGTGGAACTGACAGAATTTCCCATTATGCATAGCATTCTTCCCAACCTTCAACTCAGGTGGCTTAGGATAATCAAAAGCATCCTTGTTTGCGAGAAAGATGTTCTCCAGAGTATCAGTTAAGAGAGTAAAGTCTGAAGGTTTAAAGCGGCGAGCTTTCTTCAAGTCTCTCTGCTTTTTTTCACCATCGTTCTTCCTCTTCTGTCCTCTAGATTCTCTTTTTTCAGAAGTAACACCAACATTCAAAATTTCGGCCTCGATTGCTCTTGATGTCGCAGAAAAGCTTTCCAAGCGCATAAATTCATCAGCCTTTTTATAGAATTTCTCAAGTGAGTTTGGCTCCTTCATTTTTAGCCATTTACCGAATTCACTCGATTTATCGATAGCCCGCATTAGATAAGTCAAAACCATCCTTGGCTCTGCGTTCTCGACTTCAGCTAGGGCTATATTGAAACGATTTAAGAATGATCTGGTAGATTCTCCGGGGTTTTGTTCTAGACTAGAGAGTGACATTATATCCTTGGCTTTTGTAGCATATAGCCTAAACTGATCCTTGAACTTTCGTGTTAAGTCAGAGAATTGATCCACAGATCTAACTGGCAGCTTTGTGAACCAAAGTAAGGCCACTCCCTCTAAGTATACCGGAAAGTAACGGCACTTGATCTCATCTGTTGCTCTTGCCCCGGTCATATGCCAATCGTACTTGTACAGGAATTGATTAGTGTCACTTGTCCCTCGATAGGCTGGGATGCTAGGAGGTACAAATTTCCTGGGAAACTCCGCCTTTAAAATCTTTTCAGTGAACGGAGTTTTGCTCGGAGCGAACCCCCAATCGTTTTCATCCTCATGCCTCTGCATACTTTCTTTCATGATTGAGCGGACCATCCCTGATAGGTACTCCTCATCGTTCAGAGGTCTTGCCGGGCAGACGTCCGCGTCCGCTGTTCTTTCGGAAGTTCGCCTGGGCAAATATTCGCGAAAAGTTGGTTGCGGCCTTGAACCTTCAGCTTGGGAAGGTCCCCTTGCAGTGGTGTTGTCTGCTCTTTGAGGAATACCTTTCTCTTAGGGGACATGGGCATCTTCAGCATAGATTGTTTCATTATCCTGCCGTTGGTGATTTGCCTCAAGCAAGGCGCTTAACCTATCCCTAATCAAGATATTCTGGGCATTCTGGGCTTCCAATTGCGCATTCTGAGCATTCAATTGTTTATTCAATACCAAAACCACGGTGTCCAACTCTGCTCGAGTAACTCCAACAGTTGGAGCTGCTTGACTTGATGAAGGAGAGATAGCAGTATTCTCTTGATCATTGTTGGATCTTGCAGAACTCCATTTTCTTCCAGAAGCCATTATTTCCCGTAAACTTCTGTTTTTGAAAGAAATCTTTTCAACAATCCTTTGCGGAGCAATAGTGGAAATTTCCTGAGTACAATTCTCAGTGAAAGCACTAAAAATGTTAACGCCAAAATTTGAACGTTAACACCCCGGTGTGTGTGGTGTAGTTGTGAAAGCACCACCCGATGATTCGGGAATAGAATATAAGCAGAAAAAATACAGAAAAGCAGTAAACAACAGCAATTTTATAGTGGTTCGGCTTAAGGAAGAGCCTACGTCCACTTTGAATATCTTTATTGATGATTTGATTACAAGTCGATACAATTGCACTTCGGTTACAACACACTTCGGACTAGTAGCTCAAACTTCGAAGGAGAACAATCTCTTGAATTCATTTTAAATGATGCAGATTCTTTCTTGAAGTTCGTTGTAGCGTCCTTGGAGTGCTTGAAGTATTGGTCGAGCTGATCAAAATGATGGAGTCTCGCTGCCTTGAAGAGATGATCGGTCCAAAAGTCCCTTGTATGTTGGAGCCCATGCCATATTTATAGAGTTTCCTGGACTAAGTTGTATGAGGCTTTCAGAACTTTACGGGTTAGCTTAACCCGGCTGCGACTTAAGGTTAGTCTTCACAAGGTAGAGGTCTTCACGAGGTAGAGGACTTCACGGGTTAGCTTGACTCGTATGCAACTTAGGGTAAGTCTTTGCGAGTTAACGTGTTATAGGGACACGGGTTACGACTTAACAGGTCGTGAACGACTTAAAAACAGACAACCACTTGGTGATCGCTTTGGATTAATTTAAGTCGCTCGGACCTCTCATTTGTTCATTTCCTAA
Organism: Allium cepa; assembly: GCA_030765085.1. Classification (NCBI taxonomy): domain Eukaryota; kingdom Viridiplantae; phylum Streptophyta; class Magnoliopsida; order Asparagales; family Amaryllidaceae; genus Allium; species Allium cepa. The sequence continues at coordinate 903,235,372 of CM060938.1, read as the reverse complement.
CACGTGAGCTTGTTAACTCGCTAACCCGCTCGTTGGCTTACTAACTCGCTAACTCGTTAGCTTTCTAACTCGTTAACTCGCTAGCTGTCGTAAACTCTAACTCGCTAAGTCGCTGAGTGCCTTAACCCATTAAGTCGTTGATCCACTGAGCTGTTACAAACCCTGAGCCGCTAAGTCGTTTCATTCCTCTAAGTCGCCTTGAACCTTAACCCGTTAGCTAATTGAGTCGTATCCAGTTGAGTTGGCCTGAGTCTTAGCTCGTTGGTAATAACGGTGTTAACAAATTCAATTTGGCTTCCACTTTGAATATTGAATTAATTTCACTTACTAATTAATTTAAATCTCAAATAAAATTTTATTTGCAAACTTTACCCTTTTTTTTAGTTCCTTCTTTTAGTTTCTTTGAACAATTTCTTCGATTTCACCTTACTTTACAAACTTAAATTAGATTTCAATATTCAGTTTTAATTCTATTTGCTTACCAATTTTAATTCATTTGTCGTTAGTGAAAATTTTCAAAAGATTCAAAAAATTTCTAACTCCCAAAATTTTTGAAATTTTTTGGCAGAGTCTTTTTTGTATAGGAGCTTTTGCAATTTGACAAGAGATACAAATATATATACATCGACCCATAAGGTCGGAAAACAAAAAAACAGTTCATATTTCCTATTTGCATTGCGTAGGCGTATCTTATTTAGCATTTTAAGCAAACGACTTATTTATTTTAGCATTAGCGCAACCAAATCCTGCCATGCGGCTTCCCTATACCTGTACTTACTCAATTAAACATGTAAGTGACGAATATACAAAGCTTATTAACATTTCAATTAATTTCAACAGCTAAACACATGTATAACACAAGCAATATACACTAAATGTTGTCCATAAGTAAATTTATAAAGTTTCAACACAAATTTAAATGCTTTCAACCCATTCACCCACCATCTCACTTAATTCATTCTTATTTCGTTCCATTTAAATGCTTACACTCCATTTCTTACATTCAATTCATTTAATCCAAACGAACTCATTACATAATATATTTACAAGCCAAACATCTGTCACATCAAATTGGTATTCAACTGGCATTTCCTTTCATTAACTAAAGAGTTTTATTTAAGATCATTTCATTAAACTCGACACAATCATTTCACAATTTTTCCTAAGTCAAGGCTTTTACCCAAATATTACTTCAGTTATTTATTTCCTTCAAGATATTTCAACTTCAAAACTCAAGTTATACTTTGTTTTTATAAGCACTTCCCAATTTAAATCCTTAATTTGATTTTCAATCATCAAACCAATCTCATTTACTAATTTAATTAAATTAGTTTATTCAGTCATTTCTTTTAAACTTCAAACTTCCATACTTAATTCACTCTGAATTTATTCCCATCAATAACAAGGAAAATTTTAAATTTATGTCTACTTAATATCCGAAGATGGAAGAAGAAGGAGATAACACTCAACTTCAACAAAAGTGGCACAAAGCACACAAACAAATTTTATTCAAAATCAATCAACTTTACAATGACAACACACCTGTATTTATAGAGATTTTACAACACATATACACGACTCAACATACATGCGACACACGAGCTAACACTACACGACATAAGCACAAACGACCTAAGCACAACGACCTACGTCATAAGCTTCAGCGACCTAAAAATCAGCGGCTTAAGCTTCAGCGACTCAAGGTAGTGTGACATCATGCGACATAAAAATGGAGCGACCTAGGCAGATAGCACAGTTGGGCGACTTAAAAGAACAGTGACCTAAGGAAATATCCCATCACGTGACCTAACTTCATGCGGCTTAAGAGATAACATATGGTAAGTGACCTATAGAGTGCGGTATGTGAGAGCGACTTAAAGGAAGCGGCGTATGCGACCTAACTTTTTAGGTCGTAACTTGTTAGGTCGTAGCTCGATAGGTCGTAGCTCGGTATGTTGAAGCGACCTAAGGAAAAGCGACCTGAGTGATTCGCTGCTTCACCATCCCCTTGTGTCTTGTTAGGCCGTAACTTGTTAGGTCGCGGCCGACTTAGGACCAGGCATCCGTCCCCTGGTTGACTCACTAATTCGATAGGTCGCGGCCGACCTATGGCATGCGACTTACGAACATGGTGCGCTGCATCATCCTCCCCAGGTTGGAAAGAATTCGACCCCGAATTCACACTTTCCTCTTCCTCGACAAGCTTGTACTCATGATACGGAATCAAATGTTTAACGTCGAAAACGTCAGTAGTATGAATATGATCCAGTAATCTTAACTGATAAGCATTCTCATTGATCTACTTAACGATTTCTACTGGGCCAATCTTTCGAGCTTTCAATTTGTTGTAAGTTCCAACTAGAAAACGATCTTTCGTCAATACTACGTAAACAAAATCACCCTCTTTGAAGTCTGCACTCCTTCGCCTCTTATCTGCTAGTTGCTTATACTTATCATTTGACTTAAGCAATCGTTCATGAACAATCCTGTGACGCTCTTGCAACTCATTCACGAAATCACAAGCTCGTTTAACAACCCCTTTCTGACATGGAACTGTCGACAAATCCAACGGTCCCTTCGAAATGGCTGAATATACTGCTTGAAATGGACTGAATCCCGTACTTCGATTAACGGCATGATTATGTGTGAACTCTTCCTGACACAAGTTCACATCCCAGCTCTTTAAATTACCCTTCACAAGACATCTCAACAAGTTTCCCAAAGATCTGTTCACCACTTCCGTTTGCCCATCCGTTTGTGGATGATAGGCGCTACTAAAATTCAGCTTAGTTCCAACCATCTTCTACAGACTCAACCAAAAATGACTTAGAAATCGAGTATCCCGGGAAAAAACAATGGACTTAGGAAGCCCATGTAGTCGATAAACCTCTTTAAAGAACAATTGAGCGACATGGACTGCATCAGCGGTCTTTTTACAAGCTATGAAATGTGCCATCTTCGAAAATCTATCCACCACAACATATATAGAATCATTCCCTCGTTGAGTTCTTGGCAAACCCAAAACAAAATCCATGCTAACATCAACCCATGGTCTAGTAGGCACGGGCAATGGCATATACAATCCTGCATTCGTAGCTGTTCCTTTGGAAACTTGACATATGTGACATTTCTGCACAAATCTTTCAACTTCTTTCCTCATGGAGGGCCAAAAATACGATTGAGAAATCAATTGCAAGGCACGATCTCTTCCCAAATGACCTTCTTCATGCGATTCCTTCACAATCTTCATTCGCAAACTGCACTCTGGTATACACAACCGATTTCCTTTGAAGAGAAAACCATCTACCAACACATACTCATCCGTCTTCCCTTTCTCAACTTCATCTACAATCTTAGCAAAGTATGGATCTTCAGCAAACAATTCTGGAAATACATCAAAATCTGTCAGTTGAACTCTCATCGTAGTCAACAAATGATTTCTTCTACTCAATGCGTCTGCCAAACGATTTGTAACTCTCGACTTATGCTTTACAACAAATGTAAACTGTTGCAAGTATGCGATCCATGAAGCATGTCTGGCTGCAATCTTATCCTGTCCCTGCAATTGTTTCAATGCTTCATGATCAGTATACAACACAAACTCTTTATAAAACAAGTAGTGTCTCCAATGCTTTATGGCTTGGACAATAGCATAGAACTCTAAGTCATAGGTACTGTATCTTATCTTGGCTCCAGAAAGTTTCCCACTAAAATAAGCAGTTGGACGCCCCTTTTGACTTAATACCCCACCAATTCCAACTTTAGATGCATCAGTATTCAGCTCAAAGAGTAACTGAAAGTCCGGGTATCTAAGAATTGGTGTTGTAGTCAAAAGTGTCTTGATCTGTTGGAAAGCAGAATCAGCCTCTTCATTCCATACAAACTGCTTTCCTTTCATACAATCTGTCACTGGTGCCATCACGCTAATGAAATGTGGAATAAACCTTCGGTAGAATGATGCTAAACCATGGAAACTTCTCACTTCAGTTATAGTCCTGGGTTATGGCCAATCCTTGATTGCTTCAAATTTACCTTGATCCACATGAATACCTTCCTTGGACAACACATGTCCCAAGAACAAAATACTGTGTGTCATGAACATGAACTTCTTTGTTGCCGCGTAAAATTGCTCCCGACGAAGTATCATCAACACTTCCCGCAAGTGTTGTAGATGTTCTTCTGTGCTTCCACTGTATATCAATATATCATCAAAGTATACTGTTTGCGCCAAAAACGGTCACAAACACCCAATACCGTGAAAGCACCCGTTTATCAACACAGATCAGCAATAACAAACACAGAACTCAGATCTAAGAGATAGTAAATGCAACAAATCACAGATCACAGTAAACAACACAGGATTTATAGTGGTTCGGCGTTCGTGCCTACGTCCACTTTGAAGGTATTATCTTTATTGATTCACTTGATGATTTTCAATCGATTACAGCATATTACAGCAAGTTGTAGCTTTGATACTTGATTACAATGATGTTGGAAAGACCTAGAATTGAATCTGGCAGAGCCTAGGCTTGTTTTCTCTCTCCCGAATCTCCGACCCCTTTTCTGAATGATCAGGGGCTATATTTATAGGCGTGGAAGGCTGAAATCCCGCCCAAAACCTGGGGAGGCCGCTTGGCACGTGAGGGGGGCCCGCAAGCCCGCATTCTCGAAATCCGTGCCCAATTTGGGATCGATTCGAAGTAAGGTTCGAATCGATCAAAAATGCATCCAATCGGGGCGAAATTTGGTGTGGACATTCTTCAGTGTATAATCAAGCTCCTTTGAAAATTTCATGGCATTTGGACTTGCAGATCTCGAGTTATGATCGATTCAAGATTGTGTTTCCGGTCAGCAGCCTTGGTTCGAACCTATAGGGTCGAATACATCAGGGTCGAATCCATCAGGGTCGAATCCATCAGGGTCGATACGATGGATTTGAAGTGAATCAACTGCGTGAGTCTCGTGTCGAACTGCATCTGCCTGGTTCGAATCGAGGAGAGGGGGCTTCCTTCGCATCGATGGTAAGCTCGCATCGATACATGTGATGGATACGAACTGAAGCTCCGCAATGGATTCGAACGATCATCGATTCGAACTAGGCACCGGTGCGAACGATACGAAGCTCATGGATATGAAGACGCAATCCATTGATGGATATGAAACAGTGCTTCTAGCATGGATACGAACGTGCTGATGGATTCGAATGCAATCGGTTCGAAGTACATGATGGCTGATGGGTTCGAACATGGCAGGCAGTGATGGGTTCGAACCAATCGATTCGAAGGATGGGTTCGAACTTCATGGTTTCGAAGGGAGGATATCGGATGGGTTCGAACCGAACAGGGGCTATCCTTCTCGAGTTGAATCCATCATATCTTGAGCGTACGAACTTGGATCGACTTGAAACTTGAAACGCTGGCTCCTACAGCTTTGCTTATCGTGTGTTTTCAATTCTGGCACAATCCGGACTTGGACAAAATTCATCGATATCCATAGCGAGGTGAAGCACAACCAATCTCTGAGACGAACTGTCTTTTGTTTTTGACCTATCTTTTGGTATCACGGCTTTGCCAAAAAGCGGGATAACACTTTGCCCCCCAAAACATGCCTTGCGGTAGGAAGGTGTGTTTTGCAATGCCTTGAGTTGGATGTTCATATCATGTCATCTACCTGTAAAGAACTTGATAGTTTCATATGTCCTCAAATAACGATCGTTCGGGATCGAGCTATTTGGGATGAAGTGCGGCCGTTCAAGGTCAAGCGCTTACTTCAAATGACGACCGTTCAGGATCGAGTCATTCGAGGTAAAGTGCGATAGTGCTCGGTCAGGGGGCGGACCTCAAATGACGACCGTTCGTGATCGAGCCATTAGAGGTGAGTCGAGTTGTGTCGTTCGAGGCAAGTTGTGATCTTTCGCGATCGTGTGCCGTTCGAGGCGAGTTTGTGACTGTTCAGAGTCGGATTTCATAATAAGTGAATCATGATCGTTCGCGGTCGGTGCCGTTCGAGGCGAATTGTGATCATTCGCGATCGTGGGCCGTTCGAGGCGGATTATGATCGTTCGCGATCGTTTGCCGTTCGAGGCTGATTATGATCGTTCGTGATCGTTTGTCGTTCGAGGCTGAGTATGATCGTTCGTGATCATTTGCCGTTCGAGGCTGATTATGATCGTTCGTGATCGTTTTTCATTCGAGGCGAATTATGTGTGCCCGGGGGGGACTTAGTATTATCGATGGCGGAGTTCATGTCCGAGGGAGTTTCTGGATCAAAGATTCTGGCGGTTCATCGCCATATAGAAGGTGCTCGTAGACTGTTCGCGATCCAACGGGCATGAAAATAAATTCTTTCATGGAATTGCAAATATCAAAACAATGATTATACGAACCTCACCACAGAAATGTTCATACAAACAGAATCTAAATGTCAAATCAAAATCAAAGCGAAGAATCTAAATGTTCGAATTAAAATCAAAGCAAAAAAGCAAAGCAGGGATGTCAAAGTGTAAACTCTAACTATGATGCGGTTGGTAGTCATTCAGAACATGCCTACGGATCGTGCGCGATCTCTCACATGTGTAAATGATTTAACCGTATCAGTGAGAGGTTTACAACTTGTTCATCGTTATTTCCATCAATCAATGGATAATCAGACGTTGTCCTGACTCAGAGCCACTTCTAGCGAGGTAGACGGCGGGCGCTCTGGCTCTACTGCTGGAGTTCGTTTCCTCACATACTGAAGGAGCATACTATTCCTGACATGCCCTTCCACCTCGTCTTTCAGATGCCTGCAATCATTAGTGTTATGACCATTCAGTTCATGAAATATGCAATACTTATCTGATTTCCTTTCGTCGGAAGTTGGGTCCCTTCGCATTGGTCTGCGATATGGGATCTGTTCCTTGGTATCCTAATAGATTCGCTCTAAATTCTCGTTCAGCTCTGAGTATGTGGTAAATCTCGGTTCCCTTCGTGGTCGCATCGGCCTATTAAAGCCACTCTCAGCCTTTCGCCTCCCCTTGCTAGTTTCTGTACCTTTCTCCGGAGGATTTTCATCTTTGACTGTGTAAACATTGAGCTCATCTCCTTCTTCTCTTTCTGTACCTGCGTCTTCCAATCGTAAGAACTTTTCCGCCTCATGATAGAATTCTCCTAGATCCATAGGTGGATCTTTTGTCAATGAATTTTTGAAATCCGAGCCATCAAGCTATTCCGGAAACGGCTGCCATCATAACCATGGATGGATCTGGCCGATCCACCGATGCTGCTGCCACATTGAATCATGTCAGAAAACTCCTCAAAGTCTCTCCAGCTTTCTGCTTTAGGGTTGCCAAAGTCATCATATTCTTGGGTCTTGTAATGTGCACCCTAAATTGCCTCATAAATCTCTCAGTTAAACCATTCCATGTTCCGATAGATCCACTCTCCAGTTGTCTAAACCATAACGCTGCAATATCTGTCAAATATAGTGGAAAGCATCGGGCCATGACCTCTTCTGATGCCCCCAGCACTTCCATGTGCCTCATATACTTTGCTAGGTGAACCGTGGGGTCCGATCTCCCATCATATGTGTCCAACGACGGTAACTTGAAATTCGGTGGGTTTCTAGCTTGTCTGATTGCCGGAGTGAAAGGACTCCTATTAACATCCTCTAGGTCTTTGTTTACCAAACCGCCTCTCATAGCTCACCTAACCATCTCTGTCAACTTATCATTGTCTCCAAGATGTAACCTTCGTTCGCTACTTTCAACCTGCCCCCCGAGTTCATGAGGGAATTCTGGAATCTGCCCCTTGACTGAGCGTTCACTCCTCTACTATTCCCGGGTTGCGCAGATGTTCCTCTTTCTCTCTCTGAAATTGGGTCAACGTTCTCCAAGGGGGTGCCTCTTAACCCAGGTGCTATGCCGGATGGTCCTGCTTCGTTCTGAACTCCATCCGTTACTCTATTCTGTGCTCCAAGTTGTCCAATTTGCTGAAATAAGCTTTGAATTAATTCCTCTTGCCTTTTCATCATTGTTTCCATCTCACCCCTGGTGATGAAAACTGAAGTTTGATTCCCTCCTGAGGAAGCCTCTTGACTTCCTTGGTGTTCACATCTCTCTGGCCTTTTTCTTCTACTCGTTTGTCTCGTCATAACTCTTAGATCTGAACTTTTGGATTTTCAAATTCAACTTCTTCCTGAATCAGTTTCTCAGTGAAAGCACTAAAATGTTTGCGTCAAAAATGGTCACAAACACCCAATACCGTGAAAGCACCCGTTTATCAACACAGATCAGCGATAACAAACACAGAACTCAGATCTAAGAGATAGTAAATGCAACAAATCACAGATCACAGTAAACAACACAGGATTTATAGTGGTTCGGCGTTCGTGCCTACGTCCACTTTGAAGGTTTTATCTTTATTGATTCACTTGATGATTTTCAATCGATTACAGCGTATTACAGCAAGTTGTAGCTTTGATACTTGATTACAATGATGTTGGAAAGACCTAAAATTGAATCTGGCAGAGTCTACGCTTGTTTTCTCTCTCCCGAATCTCCGACCCCTTTTCTGAATGATCAGGGACTCTATTTATAGGCGTGGAAGGCTGAAATCCCGCCCAAAACCTGGGAAGGCCGCTTGGCACGTGAGGGGGGCCTGCAAGCCCGCATTCTCGGAATCCGTGCCCAATTTGGGATCGATTCGAAGTAAGGTTCGAATCGATCAAAAATGCATCCAATCGGTGCAAAATTTGGTGTGGACATTCTTCAGTGTATAATCAAGCTCCTGTGAAAATTTCATGGCATTTGGACTTGTAGATCTCGAGTTATGATCGATTCAAGATTGTGTTTCTGGTCAGCAGCCTCGGTTCGAACCCATAGGGTCGAATCCATCAGGGTCGATACGATGGATTCGAAGTGAATCAACTGCGTGAGTCTCGTGTCGAACTGCATCTGCCTGGTTCGAATCGAGGAGAGGGCGCTTCCTTCGCATCGATGGTAAGCTCGCATCGATACATGTGATGGATACGAACTGAAGCTCCGCAATGGATTCGAACGATCATCGATTCGAACTAGGCACCGGTGCGAACGATACGAAGCTCATGGATATGAAGACGCAATCCATTGATGGATACGAAACAGTGCTTCTAGCATGGATACAAACGTGCTGATGGATTCGAATGCAATCGGTTCGAAGTACATGATGGCTGATGGGTTCGAACATGGCAGGCAGTGATGGCTTTGAACCAATCGATTCGAAGGATTGGTTCGAACTTCATGGTTTCGAAGGGAGGATATCAGATGGGTTCGAACCGAACAGGGGCTATCCTTCTCGAGTTGAATCCATCATATCTTGAGCGTACGAACTTGGATCGAATTGAAACTTGAGACGCTGGCTCCTACAGCTTTGCTTATCGTGTCCTACGAACTTGGACAAAATTCATCGATATCCATAGCGAGGTGAAGCACAACCAATCTCTGAGACGAACTGTCATTTGTTTTTGACCGATCTTTTGGTATCACGGCTTTGCCAAAAAGCTGGATAACATATACCACCACGAAATTTCCAATAAATGGTTGAAAGATCTGATTCATCACTCGCATAAAAGTACTAGGTGCATTCGAAAGACCAAATGGCATGACCAACCATTCATACAACCCCTCCCATGTCCTGAAGGCTGTCTTCCATTCATCCCCTGGTCGAATTCGAATTTGATGATACCCACTCTTCAGATCAATCTTTGAAAAGATAGCAGCTCCACTCAGCTGATCTAACAAGTCATCCAATCTTGGCATCGGAAATCTGTACCTCACTGTAATCTTGTTTAGCGCTCGACTATTACTAGACATTCTCCAAGTTCCATCCTTCTTTGGTACTAACAAGGCTGGTACTGCACAAGGACTTAAACTTTCTTGTACGCGTCCTTGTTCAAGTAACTCCTCCACCTGCCTTATCAACTCTTCGTGCTCCTTTGGACTCATTCTATAATGTGGTCTATGTGGTAACACAGCTCCCGAAACAAGATCAATCTGATGTTGTATGTCTCTCAACGGTGATAATTCTTTTGGTAATTCTTCAAGAAATGCATCTTCAAATTCCTTCAACACTGGCTTAACTTCCTCAGGAATTTCAACCGTTTCACTACTTTCACGTCCAATCAACAGAAATACTTCAGGCCCATCCTCTACTTTTTTGAAAAACTCCTTCAAAATAACAGAGTCTTTATTTCCTAGATTTCCTCCAATTTGCTTACACTTTGTTGTCGCTTTTTAGGAAATAAGGTGATTCTAGTGCCATTGAACATGAAACTATAGCAGTTAGTCCTACCATCGTGTTGCACGGCTCTATCAAATTGCCACGGTCTTCCCAACAACAAATGACATACATCCATATCTACCACGTCACACCAAATTTCATCGTTATACTTCTTTCCAATGGAAAAAGTTACACAAGCCCTTCGACTAACCTTCACTTCCCCACCTTTCCTCAACCAAGCCAATTTGTAGGCTTTGGGATGCTTCTCTGTCTTTAACGCTAACTTCTTTACAGCTTCCGTAGAGATAATGTTATCACAACTTCCTACATCGATAACAAACTTACAAACCTTTTCCAAAATAGTGCACGTTGACTGAAAAATATTACTCCTCAACCAGCTAGTCTCCTCTTCCTGCTTTGGCATCAAGAAAGATCTCCTCATCATTAAAGAATATCCCTCGTCTCCCGTCAGTAATTCTTCTTCCTCCTCAACTTGTGGTGAATTGGAACATTCTACTTCTGCATCCTCATCCTCAAGCTCAGCAACCATCGTTCACTTCTTAGGCCTCGGGCATTCATTGCTCTTATAACCAAACTCCTGACAGTTATAACACTTGAAATTGTTGTTGACCTTGGTCTTAGCAACTTCATTGACAACCGATTTACTAACAGCCTTGGAAACATTAGTATCGCTACTAGCCCCTTTCACCTGATTGATCGAACTTGTAAATGCACCACCTCCTCTTCTACCTTGCTTCTCCCAAGCTAGAGCCTTCTGGTGTGCTTCAGCAACGGATCTTGGATCAAACATATTTACCATATCTTGAATTTGCATTCTCAATCCTCCAACAAATCTAGATGTCAACTGTTCCTCTGTTTCCATGATATCGTTTCTAGCAATCAGTTGATAAAACTCATCTGCACAATCATTTACCAATTTTGTCCCTTGTCTCAAATTCTGTAAGCGCTGATACATAAGAGACTGATAATTATAAGGTAAGAAAGTAGTCTTCATCAACTTCTTCATCTTTTCCCATGAAACAATCTTCGACTTTCCCTTTCTTTACCATGTAAGTTTAGTTTGTTGCCACCATGCCATAGCTCTACCTCTCAATCGTGTAGCAACCAACTTAACTCTACGATGCTCGGGTACTTCTTTGAAGTCAAAAATTTCTTCAACATTTGATAACTAATCTAGAAATTCTTCCGCTATCATTTCTCCTTTGAATTCTGGAATCCCTATTTTCATCCCCGACTCCATCGACGATCATCTTTAAAATCTCTATTTCGACTTCGTCCTTGGCCATGGTTTCGACAAAAGCTACTATCACCATCACTGGATTCCTCTAAATCTGACGTATGCCAATGTCGATTCTGACCATCAACATTTCTGCTACCACGCACGTCTCTTTCTCCCAAAACTGAAGGTGAAACTTTGTTTCCACTATGATGCGAAACTGGTGAAGTTCTCCTTTGACTTTGATTCATGTCTCTCATCAACTTTTCTAACTTTCCAATACCTTCATCGAACTTTTCATTGATACGCTGCTCCATCTGCTCAGCTTCTTGTCTTCTATATACATCTTCAACATTTTGAATTCGATTAGCACGTCTTGGAGGGATGATTATCAACAAACTCGGATCCAACACAAATACTACTTAACTCGGCTCTGCACTAGCTCGGCTTCGACCTAACCTAACTTAGCTCGGTTTTGAACTTAGCTCGGGCTCGACTTAACTCTATAAGCTCTTCAAGCTCTGATACCAAATTAATGCAGCGGATTAACAAACTTTGACGTGCTAGTAATGTTTGATACAAATTGATGCTATTTCTTCCTCACGAAATGATTCGTGTCAAGTACAACAAAGATAAATGCCCAAATCCGTTGATCTCTCGAGATACCGGATTCTAGCTATCTTCAACACGCTGATCGTACACGATTCCGCGTTAGAAGATCTACGATTCTTCGACGTTGATCCTGCGCACGAGATTCCATGAATCGGCTTTAAGTTCGTTGATTCGAGCGCACTCGAATATCCGAAGATGGAAGAAGAAGGAGATCACACTCAACTTCAACAAAAGTGGCACAAAGCACACAAACAAATTTTGTTCAAAATCAATCAACTTACAATGACAACACACCCGTATTTATAGAGATTTTACAACACATATACACGACTCAACATACATGCGACACACGAGCTAACACTACACGACATAAGCACAAACGACCTAAGCACAATGACCGAAGAAATTACAACATTAAGTCAACAAATGACCTACGTCATAAGCTTCAGCGACCTAAAAATCAGTGGCTTAAGCTTCAACGACTCAATGTAGTGCGGCATCATGCGACATAAAAATGGAGCGACCTAAGAAGATAGCACAGTTGGGCGACTTAAAAGAACAGCGACCTAAGGAAATATCCCATCACGTGACCTAACTTCATGCGGCTTAAGAGATAGCATAAGGTGAGCGATCTATAGAGTGCGGCATGTGAGAGCGACTTAAAGGAAGCGACGTATGTGACCTAACTCTTTAGGTCGTAGCTCGATAGGTCGTAGCTCGGTATGTTGAAGCGACCTAAGGAAAAGCGGCCTGAGTGGTTCGCTACTTCACCATCCCCTCGTGTCTTGTTAGGCCGTAACTTGTTAGGTCGCGGCCGACTTAGGACCAGGCATCCGTCCCCTGGTTGACTCACTAATTCGATAGGTCGCGGCCGACCTATGGCATGCGACTTACGAACATGGTGCGCTGCATCAGATTTTTATCCACCAATTCAATCCATCATTGTTATAATCCAATTCTATTTTATTCGACTACACTTCCAATTACATTTAATTCACCAACAATCCAAGCTGAATTCATTTATACTCGAGTTCATTTCCAATTTCATTAACTAATTAATTATATATTGGTTTATTCCAATTTTATACCCAATATTTGATTTTTATTTCAAAAATCACTTTAACTATTTTACTGGAGTTCAATCTATTTTATAATTTAAGTTTTGGATTTTATTCATTTCCCAAAATACAAAACTAATTTATTTTGGCTTATTTATTCCGCTTCTAAATTTTATGAGTCACAACTTATTTATATCCCTTCCTTTATCCATTTATAATCAATTCCATTCACATTTTACCTTTAACTCGGAATTATACATTTTATTTAGCCAATATACTTTTATTATTGCATAAACATTTAAAATAAGATTCCAGAGTTTAAAGAATTTCCCAAAATTTCAAAATCACTTTTGAAATCAACTACATCCAAAATCCTTTGGCAAATTCAATTATCCCTTTGAAGTTCAAAACGAAACCCAGTTCGCAAACCATTCCAATTTAAAATATTCAGGTAGCAATTCCTCTCTTGGAAACTCGAAAATGAACATCGATGATGTCGCAATCATCATCAGAATTATTTTCCAGCGACCGAAAGAGTTTAGTGCTTTTATCTCTTTAACAACATTTCAAATATTTTTAATTTCCAAATCTCACAACATTTCAAATACAACTCAAAATATTTCCAAAATAATACTATTATTCCTCCAAATCTTTTTGAAACCGTTTTCAAACCCAAAGGAATTTAAAAAAAAATTCCAAAAATCCCAAATTGTAATTTCTTTAAATCTATATTCAAACATTCTCTGGAATTTTATCTCATTCAATTTCAAATGTTTTTCTCGAATTCTATTCCAAAATTGTAATCACCTTTACAGTTTACATTTACAAGTCTCATCTGTATATGAAGTTTATTTCAATTTATAAATTACATTTATAATCTATATTTCAAATTCCATTTTGTTATATAAATTTATTCTTCAACTTTGGTTATAAGTTTTCAATTTCTTATTCAATTTCTACACAATATGTTAATAATTTAATATTATCATTCCTTAAAAATCAAGCATCCAAATACTTTAATACTTTACAAAAATTATATCTTTTATATACAAAAATAATTTGGGTAAAATTATTTCATTTACCCTACTTTAAAACAATACTGTGTCGAATTGTCATATTCAAGTGTTTAGAGATCCCTATCAATAACGTTAATTACTCGTATTGACCAGAATCCATAAACTACTCAGTAAACCAATCAACACAATATAAAATCATTTTATATTGTGCTAACAAATATGCGCTCATATCTATTAATATGCTCAAACTCAGTCTAGAGTACTATTGACTCTATTTCAATGAGTAATTCCCACCAGAGCCAAGGTTATCGCTAACATAAGCTCTGATACCAACTATAACGACCCGCAAATCCGTACCCCTTGAGTCAACACTATTCTACATCAATCAACTCCAGATGTCTAGAAATGCGAACCATTTTGATTTAAGCAGAAGAGGTAGAAGGAGAAAATAGAAACAACAACAGAATCTAACCATCGCAGTGGAATAAAATATAATATATATTAACAGATCTTTACACAAAAGAAAACTATAACTGTTTATACATACATCATCAGAGTACATCATCAGAGTTCCACATCAATAAATTACAACAAGATACACAGCGGAATAATAACCAAATACGGAAGTACGTATCGCCATCCAGCTCATCTGCTGAGCTTCCCAACATCATATCCTGTATCCTATAATACTCGGTCTGACCCGAGCATTCCAGTTAAATAACACCCGAGTCAGTCTGGAATACCAGCGTGAGAAAATCACACTCAATTTATTATTAAATTTCAAAATCCTTTGAAAAACAAAAGCATCTCGTAAGACCACGCCACAGATAAACATGTCGGGTTTTTACCTTACGATAGCTAAAACACTTTTTATAGAAGTCCTCTGATATTATAATAGGGTCTGTATACAAATACTTATAAAATATCCGAAATTGTTACATTCATTAAATTACATCTACTAGCCACAGAGTGGGTAATACAAACAAAACTCGTACAAGGCTCGTAGGAAGAATGGATTTCCAACTAATGACTAGGCACTGGGTTACCACCTGTCACAGTACGTGGCCTAGATCACAGTACCGAGGAGTACGCCCGCTCACCTGCAACACAAGACTGGGACTACCCCTTACTGGATAATCCCGAGTGAGATCACCCCGCGGTTGGGATCAGCAACTGCCCACAAAGGCGAAATAAAAAGGGACATCTAGACAGGGATGACCGCACCCTACTTGGGTGCTACCCACCTAGCCTTGCTGCATACCCCTGATTTTCAGTCATTCCCGGTTGATGAGGCTTGAGGCTAAGCATTACCTTTTAGATCGTTTCACTTAGAATGCTCATCATCCACCTGATGATGTTCTGAAACCATTCATACATACAAGCCCGTCCCGGGTCCGAACGGAACCGAAGGCACTATTCCTACTACATCCATTTTGGAAATATCCTCAGGATTAGTAGCGACTAGCCCTTGCACTTCACTGCTCCATCTTCGACTCCGAACTTGTTTTCACGAAACGTGCAAACCGGATCGAAGTGGTTTTCGAGAAATAAATCTCGATCCTGGTCTCTTCGAAACGATCAACGCATTTGGCCAATATTGATAGTCGGTGATTTAACTATCAATCACATTCACAAGCATCCATAAAACAATAAATAATTTTCCCCAAATTATTTATTTATCTTAAAATATCTTCTCTAGATATATTTTCCAAATTTTCAACCCTTTTCAAAACAGTTTCAACCCAGTTTCCTCTCTTGGAATACATTTTCCAATTATTTATTTCCACTGAAACGCCAAGTACAAAATACTTTAGATTTTAAATAATTTAAAATCACTTTATTATAAAATATCCTTTATAACAATTAAAATTAAACTACTTTAATACTTTATTAAAATATAATAAAACCACTTTATAAAATATAAACTAAATATCTTCCTCTTTTTAAATATAATACTAAGTCACTTTTATATAATTACTACAATAATAGATTGAAAAAAATGCTTATTTCAGAATTTAACATTTAGAAATGGTAATTTTCCAAAACATGTTTTTTTTAAATTAAAACCTTTAATTCATATTTAAAAATTCTTTGAAAACCATACTTGGCTATCCAGGGAAATACTCTTCTCTTTCACAACTTTTAAAAAATAAATCACCATTTATTTTTAAATATATTCACATTCCTTTATAAATTCCCACCTCGAATTTATATTTAAATGATCCACTGATATTTTATTTCACCTTATAAATCCAGGTTATGAAGTCCAAAATCTCTCTTCTCTTTTAAATTTCAATTCCAAACACTTTAATCAACTTCAAATTAATTTCCAATTTACTTCACTGGAAATAAATTTACTTGCCTTCTTCATTTCTTTCAAAATACATCAACTTCAAGATTTTTATTTCTTTATTATGAGTTAAAACCCTTTTTACTGAAAATACCAATTTCAGATTTCCGATATCCCTTCTTTATCCTTTAATTAAATTTAATCCTTAAATTTAAAAATAAATTCTTTGTTTCTTGATATAATATTACGTAGGTTTAAAATTTAATATTTCTCTGTTTATTTAAAATTCCCCATTGCCATTCTCAGAATTTATTTATTAAAATTTTAAAAATTACTTTTATTCTTCCCAATTCATTTTTCAACTTATTCAAATTCTCTATAGTTATTTGACTTAAAAATTTACTCTTTCATTTCTTTTCAAAAATCTAATTCTACAGATTTTGATAACTCGGTACCGAAATATTCAATCCAATCATCATCCAATATCTCAATTATCAATAAAATCATCACAGGATATCAAATATTCACAACACAGAATATTAAATAATCTAAATACCTATTTTTCCCTGCATCCACAGATGTTAGCACAATACCAATTCCACTTCGAGGTGGAATATCGCGGTGCATGGGATTTATATAAAATCATCCGCTATTATGTGGCGCATAGGGTCTCATCCGCTATATATATTGCGGGAAATCAATCACTCCAATATACACTATATACTACTATATAATATATCACTATCCAATCAATCAACCATTCAACCAAATATTTAAATTTAACCATTTAAACTTAAGCAAACCAGATGAGTGAGATTAACTCACCTTTGCTTTTATTGTTGTAATCCGATTCACACCATCCTGATTCTCAACGATTAAGACCTTGTATAAAGATTTATACAGTTTATTAATATTTGAAAAAAAAATCAAACAATCAATTGCCATTTAATAAATTTGTTTTAAACTAATAATTAATTTCTTATCATAAATAACTTTTTTAGAATTGAAGTAATTGAATAAATTAACTAAACTCATTAATCACCAATATATTACTTTGAAATAGTAAGTTTAAACATGTATGCTTATTTATCTTTTCTTTTGAAACCAGTATATTTTTATAAAATAATATATACAGATTAAAAATGTAATTTTTTTTCTAACGGTTAATACCAATTTGTGTGTGTGTGTGTATATATATTCTGCTTACAAAAATCATCACAGCAACCCCTTTACCTTTCAAACAAAAATTCTTTTAAGTAACCATAACTTTAGGTTTAAACAAATTATCGAAAAACAAACAAAAAGAGAGAAATCAAACCTCAATTGCACAGGAATGACTCAACGAGCTACCAATCCCCGTGACCTCCTTCAGATTTCACCACCGAAGCCCGTCGTTCGAGGCTCGCGACCACTGCATTGCCTTCCGCCGGTTGCGAGCTTCCAGCCCACTCAACTTCGCCTAGCAGCCGAGAAAAACTACCTCCACCACCTCGAAACGATAATGCGACCTCCCCCTTTTACCCGCGCACGCGAGCTCCGATCGCGACCCACCTTCACGCAAGCCGAGCCACTCACACGCGCCCCCATAGTGCCCCGATTCCCACCCAAATTGCCTCACAAAACTGGCGACTCGATTGATAAACTCGCGAATTTCTATTCGCATGGGAGCGCGATGTCCCCTCCCCTCTCATTTGAATTGATTTTTTCATTCGATTTCGAATGGACGAACGAGTAAAGGAGGCACGGGGACCTTTCCTTCTCGTGCTCCGCCATTTCGAACAAAGGAAGAAAGGGAGTTTCGATTTCATTTAAAGCAGAAGAAAAAGGATTTTTAACTGGGAAGCAAGAAAAGGGGGTTTGCGTGATTGTTAAAGGGATGGTAGCGTACAGGAGAAAACAAGTTACAGTGTTTTGATGGAGAGGAAAGCTGCGATGGGAAAAGTGAAAAACAAGTAGGCTGATGTTGATATAATTTCAGCTAAAGTAAAAATGTTGTCCAAAATATATATTTAAATTAAATTTCCGATGTAACTTTCAGCGCGTTTATATAATGTATGCTCACACAACAACTCCGATCACTACGAAATTTGAAATCTGATAATAATAATACAATATTACGAATCTAATGGGGCTGGTTTCATCGAATCCCGAGACCGTGCCCCGGAAGGCTATTTTTTTTTTAAATTCAATATAAACGATGTATTTTAAAAAAACTGAAGAAAAAAATGTGAAATTCCATTTCAAAAATTCTGTCATCTCCAGTATTATTAATGTGAAATTTTATAAGCCTTCAATTTAATTTCAGCAAGCTTAAAACTCCCGATTTAAAATTTTACCCAACTTCACATTATTAAATAAAATAATTAAATTACCCAATAAATAGTGATATTTGAAATTCAAATTAAAAGTAAACTTTCAAATATTTAAAATCAATTAAATATTCCAATTTCAAATATTCAAAAATTCTGGGTCGTCACATTCGTCCCCCCTTAAAAGAATTTCGTCCCCGAAATTGCTAGATAAGAGGAATGATTCATAACCCATTAACTATTTTTTCAACCCAAATAGTTTCCAACAACTTGCCAAAACAAATCTTTTTATCAAAGACACACTAACGCTCTTCTAACCTTTCAAACTTATCCATAAGTTCCCAAGCAATATTACTTACTTAACAATTCAAATTTAAATTTAAAACCAAATTTGAACTATCAAAATTTTCTAACTCCTTAAATTTTCAAAAAATTTTGGCAGCGTCTCCTTTGCGCGGCTAGCTCGGTACAACTACAAAATGGCTCTACGACCCCTAAATCCAAAAAGAAAAACAAAAGCCAAGTGGCTAGATCAAAACCCAATCAAATTCTATACAGAAATTCAAATACATACCTTTTTGTCGAGCAATTCAAGTTTATCTTCTGAAATCAAAAATCCCAATTTATCCATTGCTTTTATACACATGTATATCCTATTTACCAATAATGTCCAATTACAATATTCAAAATCATTTTATTCATTTCCTTTCAAAATTTCAAAATTTGCTTTATTTAAGCCCGTACGATCCACATATATCATCCATACGCAAACTAAGTTCGATCGCTCGCTCAATCACATAATTTCGCTTCCGAACTAGTATCGTCCACCCGACTTCCTAGTGCGGACTCAGATCTGTTTTCTTGATCAGAAACCATCATTCTCCTTGCATAGTCATAACTATGATAGAGAATTTCCAGAATCAATCAAAATTCCATATCCAGGGTTCGTCGTCGAAAATCGAGTGAAAAATCCTAACTCGGATCAATATAATTACCTCGAAATTCTGGATCAAATAGCTGTGCGAGTAGATAATATACGTACATCCTACGTATTTATATCCATCCTTTTTTATTCACATTCATTTTGACTGTTATTCACTTTTTCCACAATCCTCACTGTCGCAACTATCAGTTTCAACCTTAATTCAATTATTCACTTAGCATACTTTCAATACCAAATTTACTTAAGAATTCACTATTCATTTCTTAAGTTCAATATAAATATTTTACATACATCTTACATTTATTTTCACTTCACCATTGTAGTTTATATTCATTTCTATTCATTTTGCCCTTACAATTCCCCTTGAATTCAATTTGTCTTCCTCTTTGAATATTGAATTAGTTTCACTTACTAATTAATTTAAATCTCAAATAAAAGTTTACTTGCAAACTTTACCCTTTTTTAGTTCCTTCTTTTAGTTTCTTTGAACAATTTCTTCGATTTCACCTTACTTTACAAACTTAAATTAGATTTCAATATTCAGTTTCAATTCTATTTGCTTACCAATTTTAATTCATTTGTCGTTAGTGAAAATTTTCAAAAGATTCAATTCGCGACTCGATTGATAAACTCGCGAATTTCTATTCGCACGCGAGCACGATGTCCCCTTCCCTCTCATTTGAATTGATTTTTTCATTCGATTTCGAATGGACGAACGAGTAAAGGAGGCACGAGTACCTTTCCTTCTTGTGCTCCGCCATTTCGAATAGAGGAAGAAAGGGAATTTCGATTTCATTTAAAGCAGAAGAAAAGGATTTTGAACTGGGAAGCAAGAAAAGGGGGGTTTGCGTGATTGTTAAAGGGAGGGTAGCGTACAGGAGAAAATAAGTTACAGTGTTTTGATAGAGAGGAAAGCTGCGATGGGAAAAGTGAAAAACAAGTAGGCTGATGTTGATATAATTTCAGCTAAAGTAAAATTGTTGTCCAAAATATATATTTAAATAATTTTCGATGTAACTTTCAGCGCGTTTATATAACATATGCTCACACAACAAGTCCGATCACTACGAAATTTGAAACCCGATATAATACAATATTACGAATCTAATGGGGCTGGTTTCATCGAATCCTGAGACTATGCCCCGGAAGGCTATTTTTTTAAATTCAATTTAAACGATATATTTTAAAAAAACTAAAAAAAAACTGTGAAATTCCATTTTAAAAATTCAATCATCTCCAGTATTATTAATGTGAAATTTTATAAGCCTTTAATTTAATTTCAACAAGCTTAAAACACCCGATTTAAAATTTTACCCAACTTCAAAGTATTAAATAAAATAATTAAATTACCCAATAAATAGTGATATTTGAAATTCAAATTAAAAGTAAACTTTTAATATTCAAAATCAATTAAATATTCCTATTTCAAATATTCAAAAATTCCGGGTCGTCACAATTTTCATATATAGAATGATAGGTTTTTTATGTAATAAAATTAGATGAAAATTCTTAATGAAGTGAAAGTGTTATACTTTGATTTGATATTTACCAAATTGTTTATATTGAATAAAATAATTTTAAGTTTCTTTAAAAATATGTGTACTTTGAATAAAACAATTGTATATATATATGTGTGTGTGTGTGTGTTAAGATAAGTTAAAAGAAAAATTTATAATAGTTAATTGAGAGAAATGTTATAAATTGATATGTATAAAAATCACATAAATAAATAAGAAAAACTATTTATACATAAATATTAATGAAACATAGTTTGTTTGAAGTCATATATTTTTATATTATAAAGAGGGGAGTGACTTGATTTATTTTAAAATTTAATCTACGGTATAGATTTTTATTTTTATCAAAGTTTCATTTGATATAAAATTATATAAAAATATAATTGTTATTTTATTTCATTTTGTTTAAAGTAACAATATATTTATTAAAAAGTATTAATCAAATAAAAGGGGGTTATTTTAATTGATTAATTCCCCATCTTTATTTTAAAAACAAATATGAATTAATACCTTAAGTCTTATTTAATTAAGTTTTTATTTTTGTTTAAAATGTAATAGTGACAACCACATTTATACTTGATTTAACCTTAAGTATGGGCTGTTGAATCTTAAATATAGTTGCGTGTGTATCAATATTGTATGGCATATGTAAACAACACAATAAAGAATGGACCTCCAAAACTTTTTACTGTTAAATGTAAGTGCAGATTAACAAAGAAGAGCAAGTAAACTAAATTAATCTAATTAAAACTATGGGTTAATAAGTAGGAAATTCTATCAGTAAAACAAACCTACACTTGGCACTTTAAAATATGGAAATCCAACATAATCATGTAAGTTTATTTTCAAAAAATTTATCTGTTTAACAAGGATATTACCTCAGCCTCCAAAAGTTATTTCTGTCCAACATTTATGTTGAAAAGTTTACAACTATATAGGTTATAAAATCAGTAGCTAAAGAATATCTCAGCTCACGTTTTTAAAATATCAGAACATAAAAAAAGAAAAACGTAGCAGCACTCTGAAAATTCTGCAAATAAGAAGAAGAGATATTCTCTGTTAGATTCAAACTCTGGGATTCTAAAACAAGATTTCAAATTTTTAAAATTCAACTTCAAGTTTAAAAAATGATAAAGAACCAGACGTTCAAGGTGAGAAAACAGTAGCTTTCAAGATTAAAATTTTATGCATGCTCTGTTACAGTGATTATTATGTTTATCTTTACTTCAAAAATCCATATCTGTTGATCTAGTGTGAACTTGAAAATATTGTGAACTAGAAATATGTTTATTTACTAGAATAGTTTAAGTTAAAATTGGATATTTAATTTCTTATGCTATGTAGTTAGTTTGTGGGTGGTTTTACAGTAGAAATCAGATTTTTGTGAAATTTTAAATTGTTTGAATCAAAGATTCAAGCATGCATGTTGGTTTCTCTGATAAAAATAGGATTTTTATAGGTTGAATCGTGATTTTTAACCACCTAGTTTGTAGGGAATTTGGGTTTGAACCTTTTCTGTTCAAAAATTAATTTCCGACGATTTCTTCGTCGAGGGGTGGTGCGGCCTGGACAGGGGGGTGCCGGGTGACGTTGAGAAGAGGATGACCATGGCGGAATTTTCGATTTTTGCTTTTGATTGCGGTTGCAGGGTTTTGAGGTAGCGGTGAAAGGCATGTAAACGCGATCAACCTGAGAAGAATGAACATGGCCGAGTTCTTCGAGAATTGGCAGGAAGGAAGTGTCGGAGGTTTACTTGCCATCGGTGGACAAGTTGTGTCGATCAGTGGTAAGAATTAAGAGCAGTTCGATCGAAACTGAGTTTGGGTTTTCTAATGGTTCGAGTTAAAGGGGTGTTTTTCGAGGGAGGTGATTTGAGTCGTCGTTGAAGTGATGATGATGACCAGAAGGGGAAAAGACACCGACCTAGGAATTCGCGATGTTGTATTGGGCATCGAAGCATTCATGCATGTGCACTGCGTGCACGTAATGCCGGCCGTGGTGGTTTTGAAAAGGCGAGAAGGAGGGTTTGTTATGGGTTGTATTTGTTCGTGTTGCCAATGTTTAGGAGAGTGGTCGTCGAGATGATCGGTGATGGTCTCGTTGGGTTCGGCATCGGTTTCATCAGGTTGGTGATGTTTCTTTTCTGGTTTCTGGAAATTGGAAAGAAGAGATAGGGAGGAGTGGGTTCGTGCAGTTTAGTTTTGGTTTGGGCTTCGGCACAATTGGACGTGTGTTGATTTTTTTTTTTAGGGTATCGGCTTGGATATATCGGGCTTGTTTGTGGGTCGAGCATTTTGCTTTGGACAGATCGATTAAGGGTTGGTTTGTTTAAATATAAAGTTTGTTATTTTAAATAAATTGGTATTTAAAAAGTTTTCAATTTATACTGTTCTTTTTCACATTAAACAAATATGATGATATGTGATTTTTTTTTAAACAACATTCTTAATCTTAAATAATATTTAAGATTTAATTAAAAACAATGGTTTTTAATAATAAAAAATTGTTATATTAATACTTAATTATAGTTATTAAGTAAAATTGATATTAGTATTTGATTTAATTTAAATGATAAAATTCTTTTACTTAAGTTTATTCGAATAAATTGAGTAAAGTAAAGATGATTTAGAAGATCATTAAAATTGAGCTTTGAATTAATCAAGTGCTTAGAGAATTTTTTTTAAACTTATAATAATTAATGAAGGGATTAAGGGTTGATTAGTCAATGGATAAGTAATCAATATAATGATTATCAAATAATTAATTATAATTAATTAAGGGATTATGTAATTAATTAAGCAATTAAAGGTTAATTACTGAAATGGTTAAAATAATTAATTTGTGGAATTAATTAAAAGTTAATTACTTTTTTTTTTTTTTTGGCATAGCCAGCGGGGTTGACTGGACCCCTACCAGTTTTATTGAAACACAATAAAAGCGAAACTACAAGAGAGCAGAAAAGGAAATTAGGAAATGTAATTAGGAAATTACTTAATGTAATTAGGAAATAATTAATCAAGGATGATTAATTTAAAAAGTGAAATATAATTGAAATAATAAAAGGAAATAAGTACTTATACTTTGAAGTGAATTCAAGTTTTAAGTTATATTATAATATAATTATTTCATAAATAAAACGTTATGGAATGAATGGTTCGTATCGACGAATGTTTTGTCGTCGTATGTACCATTGTGAAGTTAATATGTGAAATTGTATAAGCTTGTTTATGTAGGATCTAATTATCAATCAGGAATGAATGCCATTTAATAATCTTATGGCCAAACTGTTGAAATGATCCCAATTGATTGGTTACATTTATTTAGATTTTTTAAACTAGATGACATTGGGACAGCGGGGACTGACACCATTCCGCTATATAATTAATCTAATTGTTGTGTAGGGAGTAAGCCATTGACCTGATTATGATTGAATAATTGTTCTAGTAATGACAATCTCTAATCTGTTGTTCTTGCATATACTGTTATGTGCCTATTAATTATATTGAGAATATATCGTGAATCGATCTATGGAAATGGATTGATTTGAATATCTGAGATTGTGAATTATGAAATGTGAATTGATAAGTACCGTTGGACTGGTAAGCCTTGTTCGTTTTGAATTGATTTATGAAATTAGTTTGTTTAAAAATGAAGTAATATAATAATATTATTTTTAGATTTGTTTTTAAGATTGATCAATATTTGGAATATCGAAAGTAGCTATTTATTTCTACCTTTGAAAATCTTTTTAAGTTATAATTTTTAAATTGTTTCAAGTATTAACTCATTTTGTAACAACTCTTTAAAGGACAATTTTTATTAATATTTAAGCATATTTTCTTCAAATTAAAATCTCTTTAATAAAAGTAGTCTAAATAATAAATTATAATAATCTTTATGAAGAATATTTTATCTATTTAACTTGAAATAATATTTGTAAATTTATAAGTATGATTTGGAAGGAAATAGTTTTATATATATTTCAAATGAAATATGCTTTCTTAAATAAATGGTAATTCATTTGGATTTTAAAAGGTGAACAAGATTTAACGGTTGCAATGGGAAATGACTTTGTTGTATTGAATTGATTGCTTTGATAGTTAAATAACCGACTATCAAAATTGGACAAAACCTGACTTTGGAAATATCTAAAGTAGACTCAAGAATTATATGGTACAGTTACCGATCGAGGTGTTATACCGTACGTATAAACTCATTTGTTCTCTAGGACGAATTATAAGGAGACCCGTATATTAACGGTTAGGAGGTGAACTCTGATCTTGTATTTTGTCGGTGTATTTCCTAAAGAACAGGGGGTTGAGTTTACCGGGAAATAGCGAACGTTGTTTCGAAGTGACCGGGATCGGATTTGAAATCCGAAAACCACTTCGATCCAACAATACGTTTTTGGGATGAAGACAAGAGCTTGGAGTCGAGGATGGAGCAGAGAAGTGCAAGTGCTACTTGCTACTAATCCTGAGGGTGATTCTAAAATGGATGTAGTATGAATAGTGCCTTTGATTCTGTTCGAACCCGGAACGGACTTGTATGGACGAATGCTTTCAGAACATCGTCAGGTGGACGATGAGCATTCTAAGGGATATTTTCTAAAAAGGTAACGCTTAGCCTCGTGACTTATCAACCGGGAATGACGGAAAATCAGGGGTTATGCAACAAGGCTTCGTGGGTAGCCCCCACTTGAGAGTATGGTCATCCCTGTGTAGATGTCCCTTTTTATTTCGGCTTAGTGGTGCGGTTGCTGATCCCAACTGCGGGGTGATCTTATTCGAAACTATCCAGTGAGGGATGGTTCCGGTCTTGTGTTGTAGGGGAGCGGGCATACTCCTCGGTACTGTGATATAGCCAACGTACTGTGACAGGTGGTTCCCCAGTGCCTAGTCATTAGTTGGAAATCCATTTTCCCTACGCGCCTTGTACGAGTTTTGTTTGTATTACCCACTCTGTGGCTAGTAGTTGGAATTTAATAATGTAACAATTTCGGCTATTTTAGTAAGTTTTTGTATATAGACCCTATTATAATATTAGAGGATTTCATAAAAAAATGTTTTAGCTATCGTAAGGTAAAAACCCGACATGTTTATTTGTGGCATGTTCTTACGAGATGCTTTTGTTTTCAATAGGAATTTTCAAAATTAATAATAAAGTTGATTGTGTTTTCTCACGCTGGTATACCAGACTGACCCAGGCTTTGGTGTTTTCCTATATGCTCGGGTCAGACCGAGCAATTTCCAGGTTTCACTGGAAGAGTGGAAGCTTCAGAAGGAAGAGTTGGATCGGGAGACGTATTCTCGTAATTGTTTATATGTAATCCTTAGTCGTGTGATTTTGATTGTAAGGACAGGATTGATATAACTGTCCGAGTTATATGGTTGTAACTCTGATGTAAAATC
Source organism: Allium cepa (assembly GCA_030765085.1). Classification (NCBI taxonomy): domain Eukaryota; kingdom Viridiplantae; phylum Streptophyta; class Magnoliopsida; order Asparagales; family Amaryllidaceae; genus Allium; species Allium cepa. Next base: position 903,208,744 of record CM060938.1, on the reverse strand, counting down.
TGTATATGTTATTTATAATGGTAACAGTATTGGTTTCATGTAAAGATTTGTTTACATTATAATTTATTCGTTCCGCTATGAGATTCTGATTTGTTCTCTTTTCTTCTATCTTCTTTCTGTTTCTATCTTCTTTCTTTCTTTCATTATCCGTCTTTCCGTACGATTTTAACTGACAAAAGTGGTTCAAAGTCGGTTTAAATTGGTACGGGAAAATGGGTCGTGATAATGTTTTAAATGTGTTAAGTATCAAAAGCATAGATTTCAACATCCATTGTTGAAATAGACGTTTTCGAGAAATAAGGAAATGATGGACTATAACAATGTCGTTATAGTAAACGATTTTCGAAAGGAGATGTTTTGTATAATATATGGGATTTATATATCTTTTAATTATCGAATCCCTATACTATTGATTTTGGTTTGTCGTAACAATGTTTTACGCAACATTCATTTTGGCCCAAATAAATGTGTTTAAAGAGAATGTTTTCCTTAAAGAATAAAATATATACTTAATCATGATTTAAGTATATGTAACTTTTTTCCAGGTGTTGAAAATAAAGAGATTTGTGAATATGCTTATATTATTGAAATAAGTATATGGAAATGTTTTCCAATGTTGAAATATCGAAATGGTTTTTGAGAATATATCTTTTTAAAGATAATTTGAAGTGAATATTTGGCAAGTGATTTAATTAACAAAAGATTAATAAAAAGGGCCTAGAGATTGCATATGGTGCTAAATATTCATTGTTTGTTGCATTGATAGTTAAATAATCGACTATCAAATTCGACCAATTTTTAGTTCCTCGACTTGATGTGGGAACTATTTAGTCGTACACTTAGTACGCAGCCTTCTGTGTAGGCTTGATTATCTTTGTGTTAAGGATCTTGATTCATGTAGTGCAGAGTATTGCTCCAATCTATCGAGCTTCCTTCTTGGCTGAAGGGTTGTAAGTTGAAAGTTGGAAATGTGATAAGTCAATGAGACTTAGTTTCTGTGTAAGGTTGAGAAATGCTTTTGCATTGTTGGTGCAAAGAGACCGGGATAGGTTTATCCATAAACCACTTCGGAAAACATTTATACAACGATTGTGCAGGTTGGCTGTGATGATATTGATATTATGGATTTTCATAGTAAAGGACTGTTTGTTGATCGTTTAGGGTTAAAATCCCAATATACATCCAATAGATGTAGTCTCTTCGTTACAAAATATCCAATGCAAGGACTATTTAATCCTAAGGATTTCTTGACAAGATGTGGTAGGAGAGTACCTTCGGTTTGTCCTGTTCCTGGATAACTTGTATGTTGTTTGGCATATCTAAAGATTACGTACATTGGGTTTTACAAACGTATAACAGTGGTGGCGGAGAAGGAAACTTTTCTTATTTTAACACCCTCTTTGAGACGTATGGGCTTAATGGTTGTATTTTTGTGGAAGGCAATTAGTAGTGAGCGGAAATGGCCGTGTGGCATTCAAAGTGATGTGATATGTGAAAGGTAATTATTACCTCAGGCCTCACCAATCGGAAATGACCAAAACAGGGTTAGATGTAGTAAGGCTAAGTGGGTCGTTCCCAAATAGGATATAATCATCCTCTTCAAGATATATCTTTACACAATATGGCATCGTGTATCTGATTATTGTGCCTTGTATGCTATGAGGGCCCTCGAATAAGGTCGGTAAAGACCGAAGGATGACATATTCGACACTATCTAATTACAGAGGTAGGCCGGTCTTGTGTTGGTAGAGGAACTTTGTGATGGTTTATTTGGACATCCATCTAGAGGTGTACCTATCGGAAGGTAATCCCTTCACCTAGTCATTTGTTTGGAAATCCAAACTCTACTACATGCCTGCCATTTTGATCGTATTACCCATTTTGGGCTATATGCTGGAATTTAATCAATGTAACAATTTCGACTATGATTAATATTATTTTTATACTAAGCACTAGTATAATATAAAAGAATTTGATTATCGTAAGGTAAATAATGTCAGTGTTTATGTGTGGGCGTGTCTTACGAGATACTTTTGTTTTGATAAAGGAAAAGTTTGGTAATTTAATAAATTCAATTGAGTGTGTTTCTCATGCTGGTTTACCAGACTGATCCAAACGTTGTTCCCTTTCAATGCTTATGTCAGACTGAGTATATTTACAGGTTCAGATTTGGTGCTTTTGGAGATTCAGCAGGAGAGCTGGAGATCTTCGTTTCGTATACACATATCTTTTTTGATTATCTGCTTTGCGCATTGTTGCTTCGTTGTTGTATATTATCGGGAATTGTGAGGACAGGTTACTATAACTATCCAGGCTGATAACTAGTAATTGATTGTTGAACTACGATTGATGTATATGTATACAGTTTATGTTCTGTAAAGGTCTTTAATATGATATTATATGTTTTCTGCTGCGATGTGGGATTCTGCATTGTTTTGTTTGGTTTTATATTCTCTCTTTCTTCTCTTCTCTTCTTCCATCTTCTTTTCTTTCTCTTGACTTTCCGTCAGTCTGTGCTTTTGGATCGAACATGTGTGGATTATTGTCGATTCAAAGGGTACGTATTTGCGGGTCGTCATACGTGGTATCAGAGCTTAGATTTTGTATATTCCTAAGCTTTTATGTGTACTCAATATAGATAGGGACAGTAGCACCCTAGATTGAGTTTGAGTGTATTATAGATATGAGCGCGTATTTTTTAGTGATTATAAAATGTTTTATATTGTGTTTACTTATCCATTGATCCGTTTATGAATTCAGGTTGGTATGTGGGATGCCATATTATCGATAGGTATTTCTAAACACTTAAACGAGGCAAGTCGACATGGTATTATTTTAAATTGGGTAAATGAAATAATTTTACCTTGATTATATTTTATATATAAAGGAAACAATTTTTCAAAAATTTTTAAAGCGTATATAAATTGATTGTTTGGTTATTTGAAAATGTAAATATATATAAGTTAATAAAAGATGCTTGAATAATCTTAATAAAAAAGCAACAATTGTAAAAGAAGAATAAATTATATAAGTAAATGAATTATAAAGATGGAATTATAATTAATATGATTTAGAATTGTGAAATAATCTTATATATAAGAAACAAAACTATAACGAATATATTATGAATATGAGTTATAAATAAAAATGAATTTAAACTAAGAATTTCAGAATTTGAATCTCGTTGATTTTAACAATTATTTTTCAAAGTAAAAAGATGTTATATTATTATGAATCTAAATATGGAGTGATCTTATATAAGTAAAGCAAAATAAGTGAAATTATATAACTAAATGATTTATAAATAAGATTTATAAATATAAAAAGGAAGTTTAAAAGAATATAAAGCACTGAATTCACTACTATTGCTGGGAAATAATAAGGGTTGTGACTGCAGCAACATCAGTATCATTTTCGAGTTTCTATGTGATGGATTTGCTACCAATAGTGAATTGAAATTGAAGCTTTGATGTGATAAACAAATTTGAATTTAAAATCCAAGTTGAAATTGATAAATATAAGTGAAATGAATTTGGACTTATAATATGAAATAAATTTTTTTAATTTTGGTAAAGTTGAAATAAATTTGAGTTAGCATAATAAATATATGATTTGAAATTTTTCTAAAGGGATGTTAAATAAATTGAATTGGATTGAACTGGATTAAATAAGTTATTGAAATGAAAATTAAATTGAAGTGGTAAGTTATTATATAATATGAATTTGAAAGTTTAGATAACTAAGTGTATAACTTATAAATCGGAAAAGGTGAGTAAAACCAATTGTTAAAACGGTTAAACAATTTTGTTAAGCAAAGCAAAATCTAAATTTGAGTAGTGATATGGAATTTGACTTTAGTAAAAGTTAAATAAAATAGAATTTGAATTGAATTAGTAGTGAACTTAAGTTGTATAGTAGAAGCAAGTGTAAATGAAGTTGAAATGTAACATAATTTAAGTAATGCAAGTGAAAATGAAATGAAATATAACTTAAGTAATGTTGGATGAAGTTGAATTTGACATCAATATGAATTAATAAAGTGAATTAATGAAATGAAGTAGTTAAATGAATATGAATTTAATCTATATAAAGAAATTCAACTTTAATTGTATAAGTGAATTAGTGAATAAACATGAATGTTGAGAGTAAATTAAATAAAATTGGTAATGATTGGATATGCATTGGTTGATAGATGGATGTTAGTTGATTGTATAGAGATTCATTAAATGTTAATGAAATTGAATTAATAAAATTAATAGTAGGTAAATCTAAATAGAATTGAATTTAATTTGATTTGGAAATGAACTAAAATGAATGTAAATTAGTGAATGTAAACTAATTGAATTTGAATAAATGAATGTTAGAAAAATCCAATGCTACCGAATCAAATGTGAATAAATTGAAAATCAATTCAATGAATATTAATAAGAAGTGAAGGTATATTGATTTGGTTATGGATTGACTGGATAGATATTAGTTTGTTGGATGTTAGTTGGATGATAGTTGTATGATGGTTGGATTGGTTGCTTTTGATTGCACTTGCTATATTAGCATACATAGTTGTTGTATTGGTATATTTTGTACATTTATATTACTTTCATATATACATGTTTCTAATTTGTTTTTTGAGTATTTAGTAGGCGTGTATGGTGCTTGCTTCACATTTGGAGCTCGCTTTCACGCTATATTAGCAGTATATGCTCGCTAATAATATATAAGGTACATATCTCGGATTACATATCGTACTTTTATATTTTCTCCCCTACGGGATGCCTCTTCCTCGAAGATGAGATATATATTTGTGATATATATGTATATATGTTGTGATCCTACTACGATCGAAACGCGCAAAGGAGGCAATGGTGAAATTTTTTGAAAATTTAAGGCGTTAGAAATTTTTTGAGAAATTGAAAAAAGAAATTGACAACTAAGATTTGATATTAAGTTGAAAGTTAAATGAAATTAGTTAGTTTTGAAAAGATAACTATATATGGATTTGAAAACTTAGAAATTTTTTGTAAGAGGTTTAAATGAATTTGATATCTAATTTGAACGAATTGTTTTGAAAAGTTAATGGATTTTGTGACTTTTTCTTAATTGGTAATTTCAAGAACGAAATTCTTTTAAGTAGGGAAGAATGTAACGACCCATAATTTCTGCCATTTGAAATTCGGATATTTAATTGATTTTAAATATTCAAAAGTAAATTTTATAAGTTGAATAATTTATATTTCGAATATAAGGATTTAATTGGATAATTTTATTGTTAATTTAATATTTGAAATTGTGTAAATAATTGAAATTTTAATTTAATGTGAATGAAAATAATTTATAAAGATGAATTAAATTATATTTGAATTGGAATAAAATTAGTTAACTTTTGAAATTGAATTTAAAAGTTAATTTGTAGAAATTGAATATTTTAATATTTAATTGACGTGTAAAAATAGTCATTTTTCATACAGTCTTAGATTTCGACGAAACTAGTTTTATTGGAATAGTAATGTTATACCATTGGAGGATTTTAAATTTCGTGTCAATCAGATTTACGGTTTGTCCGGAGCAAGCTAAACCACATATAAATTCGTTTAAGTGAATTTTAATTTTAAATAGTCGATTCGAAAACCTGTCTTCCAAATATGATCGAATTGGCTTTCGATATATATTCCATTGCGTTCAGAATAGGTGTAAAACATTATAAATGCTAGGCGGCATGCTTCGTTTCGAGCTCGAAATTTTTTTGAATGAATAGTTTGCGTAAATTTTCTCTATAAGGCTACTTATTTTTCTATTTTGCAAACCCTAATTCAGCTAAACCCTAGCCGCCACTTCTTCATTTCAATTGCCGATATTTTCGATCCTTCCTCCTCATTTTTCTTCCAATCCATACACTTTACGAAATGTCTTCAACTACAAAAGCATGGAGCACGATGAGAGCTTCGATTTCAACGGTGATGATTGAAAATAACGTGATGCATCGACGACAAATCAAGTTCGAACGTTTGCCATTCACGCGCATTTTTCCATGTGATGGAACGACCGAGCTCGAATGGTTTTTTGGTCATGGCGTGTCTCAAGGCGAGCTTCATTTTGGTGGTACACCATCGTTGCATAGATGGTCATGGAGGAAGAATAATTCAACGAGATTGGGCGGCCATTGGGTTATTTGCATATGTCTTAGCCTGAAGAAGGAGAAGAAGCACCTCGCGGCCACGATCTCTCCAAAGAAAACTAAACGGTTGCAATTTGGTAAAGGTTTAAAAATAAATAGAAATTTGTAAATTAATTTATATATAAATTTGTGTGATGTTTAAAAATGCATAACTTCTTCATAGGAGATCCGTTTTTGACGAAACAAGTTATATTGGGCCAATATTGACAAGCATTACATTTTGGAGCTAGTTTGGAGTTGATTGGAGCTAGTGTGAATTTTGGGTAAAATTAAACAGCTGTTTATTTTTATTCGGAATAAAATACTACAAATGCTATTGGAAACAATATGAGTACAACTCACTCTTTCTGTCTCGTCGATATTTTTATATAAGTGAGAATAAATTTATTTTATGCCGATTGATGATTTTTTGGATGATATATGATAAATTATCTATATATTGATTGGTATTCGGATATATTCCTTCCTATTGGAGCAAATGAGACCCTATATGTTCCAGTGTATGAGCGGATGACCTTTTGTACACACGCCTGCATCGAAGTGCACATTGTAGACATATTTCTAATATGTATATTTTTTGCAGGTGACAGGTTGGAGGGATCCAACTGGATTCCTCACAAGTATTGGTTTTATTTACAGATATTAATATATATATGTTGTTATCATGTGATATATGATGCTTTGGATGTTGTGATTGGTATATTTAGTGTTGTTGCTGCATTGGGCCTATCTTTGGAATTTTAAAAATATTAAAGTGATGATTTTCAATTTGAAAAAGGATTTTCAAGTGATTTTGAAAATATATGTTTTGTTAGTTTTTGAATTGTTAAGTAAATGGATTTATTTTAAATAAACGAAAGTTATAATTTTTTTATGTTATAAAAATTATGATTTTTAGGAAATATAATTGAAATGTGATTTTTGAAATATGGAGTTAACTATTTTGTAAATGGTTTAAATTGAGATTTTTAATTATATTAAATGGTTTGTATATGAGATTTACAAATTGATATTTTATCAAAATTATGGAATTATAAAGAATTTTTATAAGTGTTAAAATGAAGCTACAATTGAATTTTATAAGTAAATAAGATTTATGAATTTGTGAAGTTATAAAAGAACGAATTTTGTAATAAGAAATTTATATGCAATTAGCTTATAATTTGGATTTTGGCATATAAATGAGATATATATGAAATTGGTTAATAAAAGGGATTTTGTATTCTTAAGTTTTATAAAATAAAAATGTGAATTTATAAACATTATTTTATAAAACCGAAATCAACTTATTTTGATAATTTAAATATAGAAGTTTATTAAAGTGAATAATCCTTTAAATTAAATGTTGCATAATAATGAATTTGGTTAGGGAATTATATTCACGATTTTAGACTGTGAATAATTCTTTAAATTAAAATGAATGTTTTGGGAAGTTATCTTTTAAATGGACTTGAATTGTTGAAGATTTTTTAAATGTGTTAAGTATTTAAAGCATAAATTTCAACATCCGTTGTTGAAATAGACGTTTTCGAGAAATAAGAAAATGATGGACTATAACACTGTTGTTATAGTAAATGATTTTCGAAAGGAATGTTTTATATAATATATGGGATTTTATATCTATCTAATTATCGAATCCCTATACTAGTGATTTTGGGTTTTTGTAATGATGTTGTACGCAATATTCGTTTTGACCCAAATAAATGTGTTTAAAGAGAATGTTTTCTTTAAAGAATAAAATATATACTTAATTGTGATTTAAGTATATGTAAATTTTTTTCTAAGTGTTGAAAATAAAGAGATTTATGAATATGCTTATATTATTGAAATAAGTATATGGAAATATTTTCCAATGTTGAAGTATCAAAAAGGTTTTTGAGAATATATCTTTTTAAAGATAATTTGAAGTGAAAATTTGGCAAGTGATTTAATTAATAAAGATTAATAAAAAGGGCCTAATGATTGCATTGGTGCTAACTATTTGTTGTTTGTTGCTTTGATAGTTTAATAACCGACTATCAAATTTGGCAAATTTTTAGTTCCTCGACTTAATGTGGGAACTATTTAGTCGTACACATAGTACATAGCCTTCTGTGTAGGCTTGATTATCGTTTGTGTTAAGGATGTTGATTCGTGTAGTGCAGAGTATTACTCCAATCTATCGAGCTTCTTTCTTGGTTGAAGGATAACAAGTTGAAAGTTGAAAGTGTGATAAGTCTATGAGACTTAGTTTTCGTGTGTGGTTGAGAAATGTTTTTGCATTGTTGGTGCGAAAAGACTGGGATCGATTTATCCGAAAATCACGTCGGACCAACATTTAGGCGACGATTGTGTAGGTTGGTTGTGATGATATTGATATTATGGATTTTCATAGTGGAGTACCACTAGTTGATTGTTTGGGGTTAAAATCCCAATATACATCTAGTAGTAGTAGTCTCTCCATTATGAAATATCTAATGCAAGGACTATTCACTACTAATCCTAGGGATTTCCCGACAGGATGTGGTAGGAGAGTGCCTTAGGTTTGTCCTGTTCTTGGACAACTTGTATGGATGTTCATCAAACATTGCATTTCTGAAGATTGCGTACATTGGTTTTTACAAACGTACGTCAGTGGTGGCGGAGAAGGCAACTTCTCTTTGCTTAACACCCTCCTTAAGACATATGAGCTAAAGGGTTGTATTTTTATGGAACACAATTAGTAGTAAACGGAAATGGCCGTGTGGCATTCAAAATGATGTGATATGTGTTATGTAAAAGGTAATCGTTACCTCACGCCTCATCAACCGAAAATGACCAAAACAGGGTTAGATGCAGTACGGCATAGTGGGTCGCTCCCAAGTAGGATATGATCTTCCTCTTCTAGATATACCTTTACACGCTATGACGTCGTATATCTGATTATTGTGGTTTGTATGCTATGAGGGAATTTGAAAAAGGTTGGTAATGACTGGAGGATTGACATATTTGGTACTATCTAGTTATAGGGATAGGATGGTCTTATGTTGGTAGAGAACTTTGTGATGGTTTCTCGGGACATCCATCTAGAGGTGTACCTATTGAAAGGTAGTCCCTTCACCTGGTCATTTGTGCGGAAATCCAAACTCAACTACGTGCCTGCCATTTTGATCGTATTACCCATTTTGGGCTATATGCAAATTTCGACTATGGTTAATATTATTTGTATACTAGACACTAGTATAATATAAGAGGATTTGATGTGAAATGTTTTAGTTATCGTAAGATAAAAACATGTCCATGTTTATGTGTGGGCTATCTTACGAGATACTTTTGTTTTGATACAGGAAAAGTATGGTAATTTAATAAATTCAGTTGAGTGTGTTTCCCATGTGGTTTACCAGACCGATCCAGGCGTTCTTCCCTTTGAATCCTCGGGTCAGACCGTCTACATTTACAGATTCAAATTTGGTGCTTTTGGAGCTTTTGCAGGAGAGTTAGAGATCTTCATTTCTTATACATGTATCTGTTTTGATTATCCGCTTTGCACATTATTGCTTAGTTGTTGTATATTATCGAAAATTGGGAGGACAAGTTATTATAACTGTCCAGGCTGATAACTAGTGATTGATTGTTGAACTTTGATTGATGTATGTATATACTATTTCTATTTTGTAAAGATCATTGATATGATATTATATGTTTTCCGCTGCCATGTGAGATTCTGTATTTTTCTTTTTGGTTTTATCTTATTTCTTTCTTCTCTTCTCTTCTTCTATCTTCTTTTCTTTCTCTTGACTTTCCGTCAGTCTATGCTTTCTGGGTCAAACATGTGGATTATTTTCGATCCAAAGGGTACGGATTTGCAGGTCGTCACATTCAGGAGTAGAAATCTTCACAACATTCCACCATTCCATAAATTGACTTTGAGGTTTCTTAGAGGATAACTTCCTCTTCGTCGCATCCTCCAAGCCCTCGAAAATGTGTTCGCAGTTGTCTAACCAGTCCTGCACTTCTATAGTCGATTCATTCTAAGAAATGTAGCCACCAAGACCAAGGTAGTCCTTATTTGGGTTTGCAAAATTGGCTCTGGACGCTTGTATGGGAGCACTACCATCCACGCCAACTGGTGCAACACCTTATGTAACGACTGTAACGACCCGTATTTTACGTATTGGTATATCGTAGAATTATTAGGTCGTTAGTGTTGTTTAGGTCATCCATAGCTTAAGTCGTGTGGAAGCTAGCTCGTGTGGTGTTTATGTCGTAGCTAGCTTGGGTCGTGTGACCGAGTAAGGTGGTGATCGACCTATAGTTAAGTCGTAGACAACTTAGGAGGGTGCACGAGTTACGAGTTATTGGGTTACGACCTAAAGTGTTGCAACGACCTTGAGGAGTTAGGTCATGAGCGAGTTAGTGGAGTTAACGACCTAAGGGTTGTGAGAAACCTAGTAGTAGCGGCTTAAGAGGTGAACGACCTAGGGAAGATAGGTCGTGGACGAGTTAAGGGAGTTAACTCGTGAAGGGGCGACTTAAGTTAGGTCGGTAGTTAACGAGTTACGACCTATAGGTATGACCGACCTAAGAGTTACTGAGTTAAGGGGTTTAGCGGGTTAGTTTGTGAGCGACTTAGGCTTAAGGCTTAAGTCGTTGGCGAATTAAAGTGTTAGGTCGTTAGGGTAGATAGGTCGCTAAGTAGTTAAGTCGCGACATCGTAGACCTGCATTCATTTTAAGTCGCGTAGCTTTGGGACCGTTAGATCGTGTGAGCGATTTAGTAACTCGCTGTGTCGTAAGTCGTAACTTGTTTATGAGTTAGCGGATCTGCGTTCATTTTTAGGTCGCAGGAATTGTTGAGCCGTTGGATCTGATAGGTCGTTAGGAGTCTTGGTGTTAGGTCGTTAACGACATAGTTAACCCGCATTTCTTTTAGGTCGTTGGTTAGGCTGTGTGTTAACTCGTGTAGCCATTAGATCATAAGCTTTTAAACCGTCCGTGCCTTAACTCGTTAGTTCGATGGGGCAGTTAGGTCGGGGAGATTCTTAGGTCGGCAACGACCTAAGACCGAGCGAGTTAATTCCGAGCGAACGACCTAAGGGTGATTTCAGCCTATAAATAGAGGGCTTTGGCTCACTTTTTGGCACCGGATTTTGAAGCAACGAAGTGCTGCCATTTTGAGAGCTCGACTACAACATTTCTTCATCTCCTTTTCTCCATTCCAATCTAGTTCTAACATCCATCCAAGATCGAAGATCGAGATCGAAGATTCAAGGGCCAAAGTTGAAGATCTTCATCCAACGAAGCTAGATTTCAACGTTTCAAGCGGGATTTCGACGAATCAAGCTTGAATCTTCGCTGTCCAGATCTGAAGTTGATTGTTTTTGAGGTGCTTAGGTGATTTGGTGAGTGGTGGTTATCTCTCACGCGGACCCAAAGGAGTATATTGGTTTGGTGGTTTGTTGGAGTGTTGTAGATAGTGATTGTTATGCATTTTTCCTTAGATCCAAGTGTAAATCCATTATTTATGAAGATGTTTACTTATGCAAGTTCATTTATCAAGTTGTAGAGACAAAACCCATTATTTATATTTATTAGATCTATGCTAAAAAACCCATGATTCATGTATGTTAGATCTATGCTCATTTATTTACGAAATTGCCATTGTAGTTATAAATCCCTATTAAGACCATGTTTGATTACTTGATTGCTTAAGCTAATGATTGATTTGATTGATTGCTATGTATGTTAGTTGATTGATAGTTAGATCTAGACAAGATGGTCGAAGATGATTCAAAAGCTAAGTGGAAAGGCTCTTGAATGGTGAAAGCTGCTTGTGGCATATGAAGCGGATGATGAAGCTCATATGGATGGATTCGATGATGATGGACTTTGCTATGATTAGAGGAAGCAAAGTATGATGATGAAATGGACTTTGCCATGATATGTTGAGGCGAAGTATGATGATGAGATGGACTTTGCTAAGATGCGTTGGAGCAAAGCATGATGTGGAAGCCTTGGTTTAATCCAGACGGGATCATCCCAAGCATGTTGATTACTCGATGATGCGGTTCGAGTTGGTGGATAATGGTGGGCTCGAGAGGCGCTTGAGCTATAATGGGAATAGTCGTCGAGGAGGATGACTAGAAGGCTGAGATCTTATCGTTATTGAAGGTTCTAGCAAGCTCAAAGCAAGAGTACGTTGGGTAGATCCGTTACACCCTGGCACGGGTCATGATGACGTGCTAGTACTCTGGGTAGATTCGTTATACCTAGGCACGGGTCACGATGACGTGCGGAATTATGTCTAGAACCGGGGTTGCCATTAGCCCTTGACGGATGATTGAAAGATGAGTTGGTCATTCAATTAACGATAAAATCAAGGCAATGATAACAGTGATAGCCAGAGTCATGGATGTTTGGATGTTTGGTTGTACCATCATTCGGTCTCAAGAGCGGTGTTTTCTGGGTGCTTATCTGATCTTGGTTTAGGCCTTGGGGGTTTGTATTTGGAAAACATCGACCTTGACTCGAGTGATTATTGCCTTACTTTAATTGTCTGCTATGTTATGCTTGCTTCTCCTTAGTGTGTGTCTGGGGGCTATCACTGTAGAAAGAGGTGGAGTGGGATGGTTTGGTTCCTATTCCTTTTATCCCTTATGCTCTTTTGGTATGTTTGATAGTTGATTTACTGCTCACTAAGACTTTGTCTGACTCAAGGTTTTATGTCTCCTCTTATTACCTTGGGCTGTTCATCCATGTTGGGATGGGCAGACTAGGTAGCAGGTGACAGGTGTTGTTCTTGGAGATCTACGCTGATGATGACGAAGACGAGCAGGAGGCATTTGCATATTATTTCATATTATATGTACTGGGTGTTCCGCTGCTATATTTGTTTGAGTGTTATGTAGTGAGGCTTTGTGTATGGATGATTCATATGTTTGTATAAAACTACTATGATGCTTATATGATGATATTCTGTTCTATGGAGCTTCACTATATTATATTTCTCTATTGTATTTTATCCATGCGCTGTGAGTTGTACGATAGAGTATGTTGTTTTATCTTACCCTGATGATCGTCCATGGCTGCCTGGCACGCCTTTCAGCGCATTATTTCCTTGTTTAAGTGCGGGAGTCATGGGCGGTCGTCACATTTGGTATCAAAGCTTTGGTTAATCGATTTTACCCAACGCTCGCTGACGTAACTACGTATGAGAGACGTAATTGTATTTTGATGGATGATTACTATATATAATATAGTAGCTTAGAAGGATTTGAACTCCTTATGTAGTTGTTTCTCAAGGTGTTCTAAATCATTCTTTTTAAAGATATTAAGGATGAGCCGAAGTGAGAGACAAGCTGCTAGGGAAAGCCGTGCTGCTAGGGAAGCTGTTGATTATGCTCCTATGTTTGAGGCTATGATGACTGTGATCATGAGGAGGATACCAGCGTCAGGATCATCAGTGGATGTGGGAGTTCGAGTTCAAGTTCAAGCTCCAAGACCGGTGGATTTTGCTAAGCTTTGCAAGGACTATACTTCTCTTGGAAGAAAGGTCTTCTTGGGAACGGAATCGACCATTGAAGTGCAGAGGTGGATTGATGCTTGTCAAAGGATCTTTGGTGATTTAGGAATTGAGGATGCAACTAAGAGGAAGCTTGCATCAAGGCAGCTTCAAGGGAGAGCTTCGGATTGGTGGAATTCTATCACCATTGATACTCCAGAGGAGGAGATTACTTGGGAGCAATTCCAAGTTAGATTTGAAGCTAAGTTCATTTCTACAGCTCAGAAATCTGTTTTGTTCAAGAAGTTTGTAGAGCTCAAGCAAGGTGGGAGATCGGTTCTTGAGTACGTTTCTGAGTTCGAAGCTTTGTCCAAGTATGCTCGATCGTATATTGAATCCCCATACCAGAAGAATGAGAAGTTCGTGACAGGCTTGGACAGTTATCTTGGAAGGCAGTTGGTGGATCATCTGGACGATCCATTTGAGAAGCTAGTGGAGAAAGCTCTCAGGCACGAGAGTTTGTTTCCTAAGGAAGTATCTGTTGTTGCTGTGACCAAGGAGGAGTCTAAACCACAGCAGGGTGGAAACAAGAAGAGGAAGCAGCAACAGCAGAAGGGTAAGGATGGTCAGAAGAAGCCGAAGGGGGAAAAGACCTGCTACAATTGTCGGCAGAAGGGCCATCTCTCCAAGGATTGCAAGAATCCAAAGGTGTTGTTGAAATGCTACACTGTGATAAGCTCGGGCATATTAAGAAGAACTGTCCGAAACCGATAAAGGACAGGCAGGTTGTGCAAGCTTATGCTTTGGGGGCTGTTCCGTCATCTTCGAAAGCTCCTACTGCTGAAGAGAAGGGGAAGAGTGTGGTGGTTCAAGGTACTCTTTCTATTTGTGGTGTTCCAGTTAGAGTGTTGTTTGATACTGGAGCGTCGCATTCTTTTGTTTGTGATGATTTGGTAGCCGGTTAGGTTTGAAACCGGATATTGTTGATAGACCATTGGTTGTGACAAATCCAGTTGGGGGTTCGTCTTGTTTGTGTATGTTATGCCGTGGTCTAGTTGTGTCGAGTCATGATTGCTCGTTTGTTTGTGATTGCTTTGTTATGAACTTTGTGGGGTTCGAAATTATTTTGGGTATGGACTGGCTTAGGAAGTATGCGGCAAGGATTGATTGTGAGAGGCTGGAGGTGACAGTCGGGAATGTGGAAGGGCGAAAGGTTATGATACGATGTAAGCATGAGGAAGGCGTCTTCATGAGCTTCATGTATTCGCTGGTTGTTCCACGGGATGGACTGTCATCGGTGCCTATTGTGAATGGATTTGAGGATGTCTTTGATGAAGTCAAAGGATTACCGCCGCATAGGGAGATCGATTTTCGTATCGATTTGGTTGAGGGAGCCAGACCCATTGTGATGCCGCTTAGGCGAATGGCGCCTAAGGAACAACAAGAGTTGAAGGTGCAAGTTGATGACCTTTTACGGAAAGGATTCATTCGGCGTAGTGTGTCCGAATGGGGTGCACCAGTTGTGTTCGCAACCAAAGCGGATGGATCGTTGAGGTTGTGTGTCGATTATCGTGAGCTGAATAAGGTGACTAAGAAGAACAAGTATCCATTGCCAAGAATAGATGACTTGTTTGATCAGCTTCACGAAGCTAAGGTGTTTTCTCAGATGGATTTGGCAACGGGATTTCACCAGTTGAGAGTGGCTAAGGATAGTGTGCCGAAGACTGCTTTTAGGACACCATCCGACTTTTATGAGTGGCTGGTAATGCCGTTTGGATTGACTAACGCACCAGCATATTTTGTGGATCTTATGAATAGAGTATTCAGAGATCAGTTGAACAAGTTTGTACTTGTGTTCGTGGATGATATTTTGGTTTATTCCAGAACTGAAGAAGAGCACAAGACGCACTTGAGGATTGTTTTGGAAATCTTGCGGAAACATCAACTGAAAGCTAAGTTTTCGAAGTGTCACTTCTGGAAGAGTGAAGTGAGATTCTTAGGCCATGTTATTTCTGGAAATGGAATAGCGGTTGATCCCGCTAAGGTGGCAGCAATCCAGGATTGGGTTAGACCTAAGAATGCATCTGATGTGAGAAGTTTTCTTGGATTAGCAGGATATTATCGTCGGTTTATCAAAGACTTTTCCAAGATAGCTGCACCGTTAACAGGATTGACGAAAAAGAACCAAGTGTTCAAATGGGATGATAAGTGTGAGCAAGCTTTCGTAATCCTGAAAGAGCGACTGACAAGTGCTCCTGTTTTGACTATTCCAAGTGGGAATGATGAGATGGTGGTTTACACCGATGCATGTGGTACTGGACTTGAGGCAGTGCTAATGCAGAAGGATAAAGTTGTTGCGTATGCAAGTCGACAACTAAAGCCACATGAAAGGAATTACTCGACTGATGATTTGGAGTTAGCGGCGATTGTATTTGCTTTGAAGATGTGGAGACATTACCTGTTGGGAGTTCGATTCGAGTTGTTTACGGATCATAAGTCGTTGAAGTATCTGTTCTCCCAAAAGGATTTGAATCTTCGACAGTAACGGTGGCTAGAGTTTTTAGCATCGTATGACTTTGGTATAGCCTATACTCCAGGAAGAGGTAACGCATTGGCAGATGCGTTAAGTCGAAGACATGCAGGATTGGGAGCCATGTTTTCAGAATGGAAGAGTCTCGAGTATTTGGCTGGATTTGATTTCAGGCCTAGATGTGAGTTGGAACCTGAGATGTTGGCAAACTTATCGATAAGACCTACTCTAGTGGAAAGAATTGGCGAGAGCCAAAAGCGAGACGATAAGCTTGTCAAGATTATTTGTGATTTGGAATCTGGATTGGACCTAGAGAAGGATAAAGGATTCGAGGTCGATCGAGAAGGTTGGCTTCGAAAGCAAGGACGATTGGTTGTTCCCGATATAGATGGATTGAGAGATGAAGTTCTGAGGGAAAGTCGTCACTCGAAGTTGACGATTCATCCAGGTGGAAATAAGATGTATCGGGACATGAAGAGAACCTACTACTGGGAAGGTATGAAGAAGGATGTTGGAAGTTTTATTTCCAAGTGTATGAACTGCCAGTTGGTGAAAGCTGAGCAGAAGAAGCCCAGTGGATTACTTCAGCCATTAGAGGTTCCTACATGGAAGTGGGAGCAAGTATCGATGGATTTTATCGATGGTCTACCTAGAACCAGGGCAGGGAATGAAGGGATTTGGGTCATTGTAGATCGTTTGACTAAGAGTGCAAGATTCATTCCTGTTTGATCGACTAGGACTGCATCGAAGTTGGCTGAGCTTTATGTTAAGTGGATAGTTCGATTCCATGGTATTCCGAAGAGTATAGTGAGCGATCGAGACCCATTGTTCACTAGTGAATTTTGGAAGAGCTTCCAGGAAGTTTTGGGAACTGAGTTGTGTTTGAGTACAGCTTATCACCCTCAAAAAGATGGTCATACCGAGAGAGTCAATCGAGTTTTGGAAGATCTCCTTAGAGCATGTGTTTTGGACTTCGGAGGATCATGGGAAGATCACCTTCATTTGGGGGAATTTGCGTATAATAACAGCCACCAGTCAAGCATTGGTATGGCACCATTTGAGGCATTATATGGAAGACCATGTAACTCTCCGACATGTTGGTTGGAAACTAGAGAAAAGCTGATACTTGGGCCAGAGATGATTCGACAGACTTCGGATTGAATAGAGATCATTCGGCAACGAATGAAGGCAGCCCAAGACCGTCAGAAAAGTTATGCTGATAAACGTCGAAAAGATTTGGAATTCGACGTAGGTGATATGGTTTTTGTGAAGATTTCTCCACTAAAGAATGTTATTCGATTCGGGAAGAAAGGAAAGTTAACTCCGAGATTTGTTGGACCATTCCCGATTATCGAGCGAATTGGAAAGCTCGCTTATAGATTGGAGTTACCGGAAAAGATGGCGGGTGTGCACAATGTTTTTCATGTATCTTATCTACGGAAGTATGTGCATGACCCAAGTACAGTGGTTTCTGCTGATAGCTGTGAAGACTTGGAGGTTGATTCAGTGGTTACGAGACCTCGTAAGCCGCTTCGTGTTGTTGAAACCGACACGAAACAGCTTAGGAGGAAGACGATTACGTTGCTCAAGATACAATGGAGTGATGATGTTAACGACTGTACATGGGAGGAGGAAGAGAGGATGAAGGCAGCTCATCCTGAACTCTTCGAGGTATGGCCCTAAGGTGTCGTGGCATCTCATGAATTTGTAACTTGTTCTAATCTTAGAATTCCTCATGCTAGGCTAGAAATTGGATGCATGGTTTGTTGATTGCTATGGATGGTAGGCATGCAGAATAGTTTTGGTTGCACTTGTTTGTTTGGAATTTCGGGGGCGAAATTCCTAAGGGGGAGAGAATGTAACGTCCCGTATTTTACGTATTGGTATATCGTAGAATTATTAGGTCGTTAGTGTTGTTTAGGTCATCCATAGCTTAAGTCGTGTGGAAGCTAGCTCGTGTGGTGTTTATGTCGTGGGGAGCTTGGGTCGTGTGACCGAGTTAAGGTGGTGACCAACCTATAGTTAAGTCGTAGACGACTTAGGAGGGTGCACGAGTTACGAGTTATTGGGTTACGACCTAAAGGGTTGCAACGACCTTGAGGAGTTAGGTCGTGAACGAGTTAGTGGAGTTAACGACCTAAGGGTTGTGAGAAACCTAGTAGTAGCGGCTTAAGAGGTGAATGACCTAGGGAAGATAGGTCGTGGACGAGTTAAGGGAGTTAACTCATGAAGGGGCGACTTAAGTTAGGTCGGTAGTTAACGAGTTACGACCTATAGGTATGACCGACCTAAGAGTTACTGAGTTAAGGGGTTTAGCGGGTTAGTTTGTGAGCGACTTAGGCTTAAGGCTTAAGTCGTTGGCGACTTAAAGTGTTAGGTCGTTAGGGTAGATAGGTCGCTAAGTAGTTAAGTCGCGACATCGTAGACCTGCATTCATTTTAAGTCGCATAGCTTTGGGACCGTTAGATCGTGTGAGCGATTTAGTAACTCGCTGTGTCGTAAGTCGTAACTTGTTTACGAGTTAGCGGATCTGCGTTCATTTTTAGGTCGCAGGAATTGTTGAGCCTTTGGATCTGATAGGTCGTTGAGGAGTCTTGGTGTTAGGTCGTTAACGACTTAGTTAACCCGCGTTTCTTTTAGGTCGTTGGTTAGGCTGTGTGTTAACTCGTGTAGCCATTAGATCATAAGCTTTTAAACCGGCCATGCCTTAACTCGTTAGGTCGATGGGGTAGTTAGGTCGGGGAGATTCTTAGGTCGGCAACGACCTAAGACCGAGCGAGTTAATTCCGAGCGAACGACCTAAGGGTGATTTCAGCCTATAAATAGAGGGCTTTGGCTCACTTTTTGGCACCGGATTTTGAAGCAACGAAGTGCTGCCATTTTGAGAGCTCGACTACAACATTTCTTCATCTCCTTTTCTCCATTCCAATCTAGTTCTAACATCCATCCAAGATCGAAGATCGAGATCGAAGATTCAAGGGCCAAAGTTGAAGATCTTCATCCAACGAAGCTAGATTTCATCGTTTCAAGCGGGATTTCGACGAATCATGCTTGAATCTTCGCTGTCCAGATCTGAAGTTGATTGTTTTTGAGGTGTTTAGGTGATTTGGTGAGTGGTGGTTATCTCTCACGCGGACCCAAAGGAGTATATTGGTTTGGTGGTTTGTTGGAGTGTTGTAGATAGTGATTTTTATGCATTTTTCCTTAGATCCAAGTGTAGATCCATTACTTATGAAGATGTTTACTTATGCAAGTTCATTTATCAAGTTGTAGAGACAAAACCCATGATTTATATTTGTTAGATCTATGCTAAAAAACCCATGATTCATGTATGTTAGATCTATGCTCATTTATTTACGAAATTGCCATTGTAGTTATAAATCCCTATTTAGACCATGTTTGATTACTTGATTGCTTAAGCTAATGATTGATTTGATTGATTGCTATGTATGTTAGTTGATTGATAGTTAGATCTAGACAAGATGGTCGAAGATGATTCAAAAGCTAAGTGGAAAGGCTCTTGAATGGTAAAAGCTTCTTGTGGCATATGAAGCGGATGATGAAGCTCATATGGATGGATTCGATGATGATGGACTTTGCTATGATTAGAGGAAGCAAAGTATGATGATGAAATGGACTTTGCCATGATATGTTGAGGCGAAGTATGATGATGAGATGGACTTTGCTAAGATGCGTTGGAGCAAAGCATGATGTGGAAGCCTTGGTTTAATCCAGACGGGATCATCCCAAGCATGTTGATTACTCGATGATGCGGTTCGAGCTGGTGGATAATGTGGGCTCGAGAGGCGCTTGAGCTATAATGGGAATAGTCGTCGAGGAGGATGACTAGAAGGCTGAGAACTTATCGTTATTGAAGGTTCTAGCAAGCTCAAAGCAAGAGTACGTTGGGTAGATCCGTTATACCCAGGCACGGGTCATGATGACGTGCTAGTACTCTGGGTAGATTCGTTATACCTAGGCACGGGTCACGATGACGTGCGGAATTATGTCTAGAACCAGGGTTGCCATTAGCCCTTGACGGATGATTGAAAGATGAGTTGGTCATTCAATTAACGATAAAATCAAGGCAATGATAACAGTGATAGCAAGAGTCATGGATGTTTGGATGTTTGGTTGTACCATCATTCAGTCTCAAGAGCGGTGTTTTCTGGGTGCTTATCTGATCTTGGTTTAGGCCTTGGGGGTTTGTATTTGGAAAACATCGACCTTGACTCGAGTGATTATTGCCTTACTTTAATTGTCTGCTATGTTATGCTTGCTTCTCCTTAGTGTGTGTCTGGGGGCTATCACCGTAGAAAGAGGTGGAGTGGGATGGTTTGGTTCCTATTCCTTTTATCCCTTATGCTCTTTTGGTATGTTTGATAGTTGATTTACTGCTCACTAAGACTTTGTCTGACTCAAGGTTTTATGTCTCCTCTTATTACCTTGGGCTGTTCATCCATGTTGGGATGGGCAGATTAGGTAGCAGGTGACAGGTGCTGTTCTTGGAGATCTACGCTGATGATGACGAAGACGAGCAGGAGGCTTTTGCATATTATTTCATATTATATGTACTGGGTGTTCCGCTGCTGTATTTGTTTGAGTGTTATATAGTGAGGCTTTGTGTATGGATGATTCATATGTTTGTATAAAACTACTATGATGCTTATATGATGATGTTCTGTTCTATGGAGCTTCACTATATTATATTTCTCTATTGTATTTTATCCATGCGCTGTGAGTTGTACGATAGAGTATGTTGTTTTATCTTACCCTGATGATCGTCCATGGCTGCCTGGCACGCCTTTCAGCGTATTATTTCATTGTTTAAGTGCGGGAGTCATGGGCGGTCGTCACAACGACCCACCCTTTTGACCCTCAAAACTCGATATTAATACATTTACGGTACTCTTATGTCGAGCATCCAAGTAGCGGAATGCAATGATCTAGAATTTTGGTCATTTGTTTCTGAGATATTTAATTGATATTAATATTAAATATTGGTTTAAATAGTTATATAACTCAAAAATCTAAAATAGTGTTTAAATTGAGTTAATAATTTAAATTCAAATTCAAAGATTTGTTTGAAATTATTTACTTTGTGAATTTATATTTGAGTATTGTCTCAAATAATTGGATTATAAAAAGAATACTTAATTTGCTTATGATATTACATAATTGGAAAATAATAAATTTAATTATTTGTTTAACTACAATAATGAAGGCTTCCAACAAAAAAATTATTGGAAAATAAATTATTATTTCTACGAGTCGAAGTCCATTAACATGCTTTTAAATTAATTTATGTGATTTTTCCATAATTTTTAATTTGAAAAATAATGAATCTAAATTTGACATTTTATCGTCAAATAGCAGCATTTTGTGATTTTACAGAATGCAATAACCGGTGTACATTATTATTGGTTTGTGATCATCTTGTTATTCCGAGAACGACCATATATTTCGTATCGTCGTTTGGAGACCGTACGCGAATGGAGCCGGTGCAGCGAAATGTCGAAATTTTTTGATTATATAATTAACCTCAGACGATTCGTACCCTTTAGCCAACAATTTTCTCTATCGCGCTACCTTTTCTATTCTCCGTACTTCCCTTTTTCTCTTCACATATTTGAAATCATAAATGGCCGATCTTCATCATTATAAAAAAAAATCAAAACAGGTGCAAGAAAAATCAGGAATTTTTTTGAAAAGGGTGTATCTTTGTGTTAGTTGTTGGTAGTTGTTCATATGGTGGCAAATTTAGAGGATACGAATCGTTTTCCTATGGTTGACAATTTTGAACAGTGAGGGGTTTTGAGAGTTGAAGCTAAAGTTAGCTTTGGTGAGATATTGGAAAGTCTATCGAGGAAAAGGAGGTTGTTTTTGGGTTCGGCGAGTCAAATAGCATTACTGGTCATGTCTTTGATGGGTGTAGCTGTTGGTGAGGTGGTGTAAAGTGCTTGGGTCAAGGACGAAGGAGGGCTGAGTCATGAGAGGCTAGGGAGAGTCGGGTGTGGCTTCGAGGGATTGGAAGGTGGAGATTTTGTCGATGAAGCATGTGGTGATGTTGGTCTGGATCCTAGTGGAGTGGAGGAGGAGCATGGTGGGTCACGTGGGTTTAGGGCTGCAGTAGGTGGTGATTGTCATGATATGAGGATGGGTCTTGGATAGGATGGAATAGTGATGGAGAGATGTAGTTCGTCAAGGGAGAGCCGTTGGCGAGTTTGGAATTAGATACCATGACAAGGTGAAGGAGAGAGAGGGAGGAGAAGCATCGACAATGGTGCGTTCTAACAGGAAGCGGGGATAAGCAGAATTTGGGAAAGATGGTTTAGTTCTTAATATGATAATTAATTAAACAAGTGTAATTAGTTAAGTAAAGATATTAATTAATTAACGTATCTTATTAAATTGATAACTTGCTTGTTTTAGGCCGGAATTTAACGTGGTCAGTCACATTAGGACCGTAAATACATCATGGAATTAGATTCATGGAAATTAGAGCTTATGGAATTTCGCATGAAAATTGAATGCTATTTGATTTTAGAAGAAACAAAAGCGATTCGGGATTAACTCGAATCATAGTGAATAAATCTCACTTATTTGGATTACTGGTTTTAATTTGTTAAAATTTAATTGTTGGTTGATTGGATGAATTTATAAATTATTATTAGTTGGATGTTATATTATATATATAGTAGTATATATATTATTAGTTGGGTATATACCCACCAATTGCGGCGGATGAGACACTATGCACCCCGCATAATAGCGGATGACCATTTTTATTGCAATATCCCACGTCGAAGCGGGGTTATTATTATTATTTTATGTTATATAACATCTATGGTTGCAGGAAGACAGGTTGAAGGGATCTGTAGGATCGATTTCACCCTAGAGGTGGGGTGAATAGGGTGATGGTATTAATTATAAAAATTAATTGCGGAAGCTTATAAAATAATTTCAACACATAACACAGAATAATAGCAGCATAGAAAAATAGCACAATAGTAAAATAAAGAAATAGAACGACACAGAATTTACCTAGCTTCGGTAAAACCCTGCCTACGTGCTGCCCTCAAGGTTTCTAATAGAAATTAGATAGTCAGACGCTTACACACGTAAACTCGCGACACTCGCTATCGACTAAACCTAACTCTACGCTCAAAACCCTGCCACAACTCGGCCTCTGAGTTGCGAATTCTCAACCTACGCCACGTAGTTTGTCCCCTAGTCACACGACTACTAAATACAACCTTTTAAAAGAGAATTTAAATTTAAAAACAGATTTAAAACAATTTAAACTAAAAAACTAATTAAAAAAACAAGCCCAAATATAAAACAAGGCCAATCCAAATTAAAAGGAGATTTATATCCCTTTTCTTTTAATTCTTCGGCCCGTTCCTTTTTCCTGTGCTCTTGATAATGGCGGCTTGTTCTCGTTTTCCTTTGCTTGCAAATTAGGGCTTTATATCTCGAACTGTTTTTAATTCGATCGAATCGGTGATGATTTGCGTGTTGCCTTGATCGATTTGATTCCTTGTTGCTCACTGTGGCTGCTTCGACGAGTTCGATTCTTGCTTCGGTAAGAATTTATGCTTTTGTGCTTTGATGATTTTCGTACTCAAACTCTTGTCCATATGCCGATGATGATTATTGCAATTTACAGAGATTGAATCCTTGTATTTGCATTCGTCTGAAGTTAGTTGAATTTGTCAATTACTTTTTCTCGGCCGGTTGATTCTGCTTGAACGCTTGAGATTTTACTGACTTGTTCAATTCGAATCTTTCCTTTTCTTCACTGTCACGGTTTTAGCTTGAAATCGTTCGGTCGTTCCTTGATTGTTACGGCAGCTACTTTCCTATTTTATTTGGATTTGACTTTTGACTTTTTCCAGTTTTGTACTGCGTTGATTTCTGACTTAATTAAAATTCGATATTGATTTGTTCATTTTTCTGATGCTTTGACTTTGGTCACTTTTGCATAAATGTTGAACTCATTCCTCCACTGTGGCCTTCGACTTTACATTCTCTGGTCGTGACTTTGTAGTCTTTGTATTGTCACTGTAATGTATTCTTCAGGCCGCTTGGATATTGTTGGTCTCTATGGTATTGTTGTTGCCCTTTGTATATTTTGATTGCCATATCCTATGCTCGAGCTCTTTGCACACTAATGCATCCTGGAGCTCGTCTTGTTGCAGTTTGGCTTTGTGTACATGTAAGTTGCATTTGTGAACATCGTCGAGTCTAGTTGTATTTGCATTGTATCACTTGATAGCATCAAGTCTGATCTACAGTTGCCATTTCTGTTGTACTATTTCTGGCCATTCTTGTTGCCTCTGTTCATTTGCAATATTGTGGTTCATGTGTCTGATTTACTGTTGAGTCTTTGATATTGGTATGGAGTACATTGTTGGCTAAGTGCATTCTGATCATTTTGGCACTGGGTCTGCATACATGTGCTTACTTTGAGCATGTTTCATTTGGTCGTCTGCACCTCTGGCATGCTGCAGCTTGGTCTTGCCATTTGTATTTTGCGTTCATGTCTGATCATTGAAGAGTTGCATTGTTCCATGTATTTGTGCTTTGAAGCCGTTTTGATTTGTTGAAGCTTTGCATTTGAGTTGAGCCAAGACAACAATGGCTTGACCTTTGCATTCAATTTATTGTTTGGTGCCTTTTTGAATTTTTCAGTCTTTCATGAGCATACTGACTTTATAGTTGGACTGTGCATTAACCTTGAGTTGAACCCAGTTTTAAAAACTCAGGTTTGACCTTGTGCTGATGAGGAGATTTTATTTATATTGCACCTGTGTGGAACCCGTCCTTTTATTTTGGGTTTGACCTTGTGCTCACCTGTCCCTGTAACATTATCAAGTGTATGTCGGTGTGCACGGCCTTGTGGCATGTACAGTGATACACTTTGCATGCCACTAGCTGTTCGTGTATGATAAATTCAAATTTAAATGACGTCGAACAACCTAAATAACTGAGGCAAATATTATTTTCAAAATCCATATTTTATTTTATATTGCAAAAAATATTTCTTTTTCAATTTTACTGCGTTAGTGAGTATTTTTGTAGATTGTTCAGATGCTGGATTCTAACTGGAATGAGGTTGAAATAAACTACGAGTATGAGTAATATGTAGTGAGGAATTTATGTAAATTGAATTTTGATGTAATCAGAAATTGTATTGTAATTGAAATTGTATAGTGAATAGTGAGAGCTTGAATTTATACTATTCAAAATTGTAATAAATATTTGTTTGAATAAAATTTATGTTTGAATTCAAAATCTGTGTATTTAATTTTATTCAGCAAATATTTATTTAATCTATGAAAAATAAAATAGTACATTAACAAATACATTTAAATGAATGTATATATGTTTATTATCATCAAACAAAAATCATATAAGCGCATATTCAACAATCTCTCCCTTTTGATGATAACAAACATATATTTAAGATTTTGAATGTGTTAAATGTATTTGCTCTATAGATATATCCTAATCGCTCCCCTTATTTAAATGCTTCCTCTCTACACGAAGCTCCCCCTACAAATATGCGTACAATTAAATAATATGCAAATGAGCCTAGATGCAAATGGAAAAATATTTGACCTTTGCTTGATTTTATTTGACAAAATCTTAACTTTTCTCTCCCCCTTTTGTTATCAGCAAAAGAATAATAGTGTTAGAGAAAATAGAGATAAAGTGATCGATATTAATTCAACATTAAAACTCAATTGAATATAAATATTAAATTTCAATAAAAAACTCAAACAAAAATCATAACTACCCTCGTTAGGCGCATATTCCACTTTTAGAAGTAATGGAAATGATGTCATCATATAAAACCATATAGTTGTATCTGTTTGTGGCACATTTATGTTAGGAATTTGAATATCTACTAATCATGCATAACCGTTAGGACTTTTAAATGAGATTAGTAGTATTCCAATTTAATTTTAAAAATGAATTCAAGCATCTTCTAATCACGCATAACCGTGAGGACTTTTTAATGGGATTAGAATCAACTTGTTTATCTAATAAATCAATTTTGATATGTGTTCCATACATGCATAACCGTGAGGACTTTTAAATGAGCATGGAAGCACATAACAAATTCCAAGTAATTCACCCATGCATAACCGTGAGGACTTTTAAATGAGAGTGAATACTTTGGATTTTATTTTGTTTTATAAAATGAAAAACGAATGATTCCTATTTAAAGTACCACATATCAACAAACTATATTGAATTTTTGATGACGATGGTTGATAGAAATATTATAGACATAGAAATGGTTATGGAATCTTTACCCAACAAAAAGTTTTATAACTCTTGTTTGAATTTCTAAAGAAATTTACTAATTATACCGTCTCGAGTCATAATATATGATCAATATTAGCACTCATCACTCTTTCAATCACTATTCATCTTTTTGATAATCATAGGGAATTAGATTAGTCAAAATAGTCATTTAAAATCAAATTCAAACATAATTATGAAACCAATTTTTCAAAATGACTAATCTGAAAATATGGTCAAAAATGATTTTCTCGAGGGGGTTTTATAAGAAAATTTTCTGCTATTTGAAAATTATTTGAAATGAAAAATATGCAGTTATTTCCTTTGAAAAACGATGCAGTTACTAAATGTTTCAAAAATCATGTTCAACTAGTAATTTTTTTATCAACTAGATTACCAGTGTAATCTGCATCTGAATTTCTTTTTCACTCAAAAATTATCATTGATTGAATTTGATCGACCAAACCATGAAGTGTGCATCAAAAATTTCAAACTCAATTTTAACAACAATTTAAATGACATTCTTTGAATTTTAAGCCGTGAAAATAATCAAAAAACCGTGAATATAGAGTTAGCCAAATTATAACCAAATGTATTAATATCCAACAAAACACTATTTTTGATCCAACCTAATATAATCAAAAAATTTAGAGAATTTTATAGTGTTTTTGGCATAAATATAATTGGCCAACTATGTTGAACAAGTCAGAATCAAAATCATCATCTCTTCACCATCTCAATATTTGCTGATTTTAATTCAGACTATGGTGCGGATCATCACATTTAATATATCGTTCAAATAAATATACCATTACCTGTTGTACCTTTATGATATTTTTCGTTGTTGTCCATTGTGATTCTGTCACCTTTATAATAGGCTAAGGAACTTTGCTTTGTCGCCCGTTCTGTTTCTGGAACAACCAAAAATCCAGAGAACACTGTTGTTGTTCCTTAGCCTGCCACCACACCTACATGGGAAAAAATTTATGTGACCTATTTGTTTTTATAGGTCCATGGTTGTTAGTGGCAGAAAATTTTGAAAAACAATTTTGTAAAGACCCAAAACTATTTATAATTGTTCCCTTCGGCACCCAAATTTGTTTAACTTTGAGAGTTTTTATATTTGTGCCTTTTAGAACCCAAATCGATATAGTTTTCACATGTTTGGGTCTATACCAACAATTATTGTGATCGTGTCCATATTTTCTACAAATTGTGCACACGGAATTAACTTGATTAATATTGCTTTCAACAATTTTCGAACTACTACATCCAAGTCCATGTCTAACCGTATTAACAGTTTGCTTTCCTAATAGCATATTCAACGATTTTTCACTTTTTGAAAATTTATCTAAAGTCGTTGACAATTGTTGGACTTGTGTTTTGAGAGATTCATTTTCGTTCAATAATTGTGTGCACTTTTTGATAGAATTTTCTCTCCAAGTATTTTCGTTCTCTTTCAAAATCAGAATTTCATTTTCAAGTGATTTTATATTAATTTCTGATTTTTTAATTTCTTCTTCGAATGTTGGACACTTATCACACTTAGGGATCCTACATTGATAGGTTTTAACTAATTGGTCAAGTTGTTTATTTAAATCTATCAAAGTATCTTTTTGTGATTCAAGTTTGGCATACTTCTCCCTAAGTCGTTCAAAACAGCCACTCACTTCGTGGAAATATATAAGTAATTCTGAATGAGAAAGTTTTGATACCTCACTTGGCTAGTCATCATCACTGTCAGTTATTTCACCATGAAGACATATGTCTGCTTTCTTACTCTCACTGTTAGTACTTTGATTATCTTCATCCCTGGTATTCCACATGGCTGTAACGACCCAGAATTTTGAACAATTTAAATTGAAAATATATAATTAATTTTAAATATTTGAATGATGGTTTAAATTGAATTCCCAATATAACTATGAATTTGGCGATTAAATTTTAGAATTTAATCTATTGAAAATTGAATAAAATTTTGAATCTTCAATTTTAAGCTGATTAAAAATAATTTAAAGGCTTAGAAAACTCACATTGATTATACTGAAGATAATAGAGGCTTCAGAATTGAATTTGAAAGTGATTCGTCCAGTTTTGAAATTTTATCGTTTAAATTGAATTTAAAAATAGCCTTCCGAGGCACGGTCTCGGAATTTGACGAAATCAGTTCCATTGGGTCCGTAATGTTGAATTATTAT
The DNA here is from genome assembly GCA_030765085.1 of Allium cepa. Classification (NCBI taxonomy): domain Eukaryota; kingdom Viridiplantae; phylum Streptophyta; class Magnoliopsida; order Asparagales; family Amaryllidaceae; genus Allium; species Allium cepa. The sequence continues at coordinate 903,180,072 of CM060938.1, read as the reverse complement.
CAGATTTCAATTTTGGTGGCGTTCAGAGTTGATATGTGAGCATACAATGTTTAAACGCGTTGAAATTGTGTCGAGAAACAAATTGAATTTAAAATAAAAATAATATTAAAACTTTAACCAAGATAAATATCTTCCCTATTCTACACGGGCATCAATGTCATTGTCCTTCCTCCTTACTTTGCATTTAATAAAAACGTGGTTGCATTACAGTTCGTCTAAATTCACGCCTAAAATTATGCCTAAACCTGCGCCCAAAATCACGCACATTTCGTTTCAAAGCAGGGTCGTAGTCTTCTTCGAAAATCAAAAGAAGAAAAACGAACAAAGGAATTAATGGCAGCCATGAGTTCTTCTTCGTCCCCAAAAAAAAATTAGGGCTTTGATCGACTTTTTGCCGCCACGGTTTCGAATTCACCTTGCTCGTTCCTCACCACCGCGTCTCTGACTCGTTCAAATCAAAGGCGGCCGACCCAGTAGCTTTGATCGATCGATTTGCTTCGCCTCGTTCTCGACCGCTCTAGGCAAAAGGTGAGTGACCCTCACATCTACTTCATCCTCTTTAGGTCGTTCGATTTTGTTATGAGTTGATAATTTCTCTGTTGTTTTTTTTTATTTATTAAAAAAAAATGGTGTTGAATTTTGATTGGTTCGATTCCTTCTTGTTGGCTTCGGCCTTGTTTTCTCTGATGAACTGCAGGCATGTTGGTTTCGTATGGCTCGCATTGACTTAGTTCACTTGATATATATATGTGATTTGGTGATTTCCATGGCTTCGGCCCTATACATTTGTTTGCATTTTTTTTTGCACATTATAGCCTTGGTCCAGAAGCTTCTCTTGTGACACATCTGACTTCGGTCGTTTTGATTTTTGTTCGATGTTGATATTTTCTGACTTGGTCAATTCGTTGCCTTGATTATTACGGCACTGTTTTGATTCGAAACACAGTATTTGCCTTCTGTTCACCTGTAGTTGTATTCACTTCATTGTTGTGTTTGCACCCCTTTCTGTTGCACTTGTTGTTCGCTGTGTCTTGTTCACCATGTTGCATTATTCACTGATGCACTTGCTCATTTCCACTGCTTCATCATGTTGTATTCATCCCTGTACTTGTAGTTGTGTAGTTCTTCTGGCTTCACATGTGCACAGAGTTGTTTGCAGTCATTAACACATCCAAGTATTCACTTTTTGTTCACTATAAGATCAAGTTTGCATATTATTATGGTTCATGTATGTTGAGTTTATTTGAAAATGATATTGGCCCTTGACCTAGTTTATTTGAAAAAAAAATGAAAGAGTCGAGACAAATTTAAATGTTAAGTGTAGTTGTCTCAAGTTTTTGGAAACCTGTTTGTCCCAAACTTTGGTCTGGGTTTAAAGTTGGAAACTGAATTTAACAAAGTTTCAAAACTAAATCTTAAAGTATGAACTTAAATCAAGTTGTATACTAGTTGTAATGTTTAAGTTTCATAAAATTTTGTTACCAGTTTAAAACTGAAGTTTTCAAAGCCAAGTCTTATTCCCGTTTAAATCTGATCTGGTTCAAGATTAGTTGAATCTTAGTTTGAAAATTTATTGCAGTCTCTTTTCCCCTGTAGCATACTGTGGCTTGTGATAATGTTGTCCTCGACTTGATTTTACGATGACTGTGATTTCTTTCTCATTGACTTTGGCATTGTTCTACCTATTGCATTTGGACTTGAGCATACTGAATGTTGTTTCTCGATTTTGAATCTGGTTTTGGGTTTGAACCATGACATGATGGAGTTGTTGCCATTACTATTGGCCTTGACTTCGTCTTGTCTGCACTTAGATGATCAGGTTGCATACTCCCTGACACCTTTATGTGCTTTGTATATTTGATGGCACTTGGTGAACACTGTTTATCTCGGTAGTATTTTCTACCTTGTTCTTTTACTCTGGCTTGAACTGTTCGATTTGGACTTGGTTGCTAACTGGATTTTTGTGAAAATAATTATGAAAGAAATTGAGTTAGGCTCTGCCTTGATTTGAAATCTGCAACTAAATTTTGTGAAAATAATTTAAATGAGGACTTGCTTTGATTTTTGCAATTTCTTTCAATGATGACTTCAGTCCTTATGTTGATGGTGAAACTGTTGATCCAAGGTGGTTTCGACACTGTCTTGATGGCTTTGTTCGAACTACCTTTGTCACATACTTATTTTGGTGTTGTTCTATTTTGGTATAGATATGTATGCGTGTTCATATATATGCATACATGCATTCTTGTACTTGTGTTGCTTGTTGTCTTGAATTTTCTCACTGTGTTCACAGTGTTGTTCCTTATGTTTGATTTGAACTATGATTTCACTGTGTCGAGTTGTACACAAGCTTGTTCCCCAGATTTGGTGACTGCAGTTTCATTTGTACAGTCTGCCCTTGGATTCGTTTATGCAGTTGCCCTTGTCGGTTTGCATTGCATCGATATTTGATTCTTGATTAACTTCGGTTTGTTGATCTTTTGAGTACATCATCATGATAGTGGCAAGGCAGTGCACGCAAGCGTGAACTGCAGCCACACGGTATTGATTTTATTGATATACTATTTTGTTTTGATTTATGATCTTTTGCATATTTCATTACGGTAGTGGCGAGGCAGTGCACGCAAGCGTGAACTGCAGCCACACAGAGTTAACATTTTAAATGTGGCGAGGCCGTGCACGCGTGTGTGTACTGCAGCCCTACTAGACTTGATGTTTTAAATGATGTTTTCTATTGATGGAAATTTATTTTATGTTGCCAATTCAATATATTTTGAATTGCATTTTGATGATTTTGTAGTTAATTGCCGTTTAGGCAATTCTGATGTTTTCTAAATTATTTTCATTGATAATCCTTTCATATATCTCCGTTGATAATCTGAATCTACTGATTTATTGTTTAACACTGTTAAGTGTTATATTTACTGTTATCCGATTTCTTGTTAAAGGATCGGATAGGTGAATTTATATTTGATTGTCGTCTAATTGTTGTTTGATTATTATTGCCTCTATGCACTAATAATTGAGTTTGAATTAGACTGACCCGTGTATTATTTTCTTTTGAACGTAATACTCGGGTCAGACCAAGTATTTTACAGCTTGAAGATTTTCAGGCAGCGAAGTTAGAGAGAGTTGGAGGAAACGCTTCACTTTAGCTTTTCGGAGATTTTTGAACTTAAAAGAAATATTTCGCTGTATAAAATTTAATTCATTGTATAAAATCTGATATATGTAAGAAAAAAATTCATTTACGTGAAATATTATGATTATTCTGTAATTCTGTGGCTGATTCTGTTTAAACTCTATAAACTGAATAACAATCCGTCATTTTGAACGTTTCAAGTTGGTTTAATTACCGACTGGGGGCGGTCAGAAGGGCTGGTCGTTACAAAAAGTGGTATCAGAGCTTTGGTATATACAAAGCTCAGATTATGATGTTTAATATGAATAGTTACTAGAATTACCTTAAAGAAAGTGTTTTTCAAATTTAAAGAAGTATGAAATTGTTTTCTTTGAAAGGTATTTTAAAAATTCAAATCTTTTTCGGAAACTCCCCTCTCTAAATTTAGGTTTGCGATAGTTTCTTTTCGGTAAAGTCTCCTTAGATTCGAGTTTCGATCTTTTGAAAATCTATTATCGAATTGCTGAGATTTATGAAAAATAAAATATAAGTTAAGTGAATTAATGAATTGGTTTAAATCGAATATTTTGAATATCTCCGTAATAATAATTGGGAAATAAAATGACATGTCAATTAGTTGTAGCCAAGGGGGTCATTGAACTATAACTTGGGAATTTGATAAGTAAATTGTTATAGCTTATTAAAGGAGTTATATCCATGATTTTGGACAGTGGATAATCCTTTAAAAAAATAATAAAATGTAGAAATGATGAAATTGGTTGACGAAGTATATTCACGATTTTGGACAGTGAATAAAATATTAAAGGAAATGTCTTGGGGAAATGATTGAATAATCCAACCTCTGCTAATAAGGATTGCAAATATTGATAGGAAACTTCGAAAACATCTTGTTAATTATAATGGCGAAAACCGAAGCACAAAAAGTAGCACGCCGTGAACAAAGAGCAATTGCCCGTAGAGAAGCAGAAGCGGCACGTGCGGAAATTGAAAGGAGATTCAATGAAAGGCAAGCTCCTGGTCCCTATGATGAGGTTATTTGTTATCGATGTCATAAAAAGGGACATTATGCTGTTATGTGCCGAGAGAGGAGAAAGAAAAGGAATGTGGATGATCGGTTCGCTCGCCCTGAGATTGTGTGTTTTAAATGTCGGGGAAAAGGGCATTTTCTTAGTCATTGCCCTGAAGTGAAAAGGAAGAAACGCGCACTCGATTTACCTGTCGACAGATTGACAATCTGCTATCATTGTCGCCAGACTGGACATATAGCCAGAAACTGCACCGAAAGACAGCATGGAAAGCAAGCTATAGCCCGACCAGCTAGAGCGAAAAGTGTTAAGGTGATGGATAAGGATGGAAACATCTCATATTGTTGCGGGAACTGCGAGAATTGGGGACATGTTGATTTTGAATGTGTTAATTCTCCTTTAACACAACCTGAAATAGTGCATACCGAAGATGAAAGTTTGGCAAAGATGCGTACTACCAGACGGAAGTCGATAGTCCTTAATAATTCTGAATCTTAAACCAATCAGTATATTTGAAGCAATCAATATATTTTGTAATACTATCTTTTGTAATCCACAATCTTCTATGTACGTCTTTTAAAAGTATTAAGCTATGTATAATTTTGTACGGAAGGAAATATTTTAATGAAATAGCATCTTGGGAAGGAAATTTAATTGTTGATTTAACTGTAGGAATCAAACTAGTTTTGATGTAAAATTTATATTTCAAGTTTAAAACTAATGCCTAAAATGGTTAATGTGGAGATATAAATTTAATGGAACCAAGTCGATGAATGGCTTACTAAAGAACTAATTGATTATATTTGAAAATAGAAAAGCAAATGCAAAGTTCAAATAGAATTTAGATTTCAAATTTGAAGTTGTCAACATGATAATCCATAATAGGTTTAATAAATTCAGTGATGAATTTGAATTTAAACGTGCGGAAAATTAAGTTAAGTGAAAAACTTAATATTGAAAAGTTTGAAGTCGGTTCAAAACTAATATTGTGAAAAATATGAGGAATTCAAACTATGAATTAAGTTGAAGTTGAAAAAGTTAATGGTTTTAAAGATGTTTTGAAATGTATTAATTATCGAATACATAGATTTCAACATTCATTGTTGAAAAAGACGTTTTCGAGAGAAAATAAGGAAATGGTGGACCATAACACTGTTGTTATAGTAAATGGTTTCCGAAAGGAAATGTTGTTTATAGTATTGGGATTTATATATCCATCTTAAATTCGAATCCCTATACTAGTGATTTTGAGTTGTCGTAACGATGTTTTACGCAACATTCGTTTTGACTCAAATAAATGTGTTTGGAAGAACGCCTTCCTTAAAAGAATGGAATATATACTTAATTGTGATTTAAGTATATTGAATATTTTCCAAGAGTTGAAAACAAATGGATTTGTGAATTACTTATTATTAAATAAGTATGAAAATGTTTTCCAATATGAAATGAAAGGTTTGAAAATTTTATCTTTTAAAGATAAATTGAAAAGTGAATACTTGAAATTTGTTTCAAATGGTTAAGTGTGAAAAATTATATATATCTTGTAAAGATATTTTTGGGAAATTTGAAAAATTAGTTCAACTTGAATTTTTTTTCAAAAAGATTGAATCTAAAGTTAAATTGAGTTTAACTTTGACATCAAAAAACAATATAAGTTGAGTTTTGAATTTCGAATTGGTCGATTTGGATTGTATGTCTAACATTGTGAATTGATGACATAGCAATTGATCTCTGTTAAATATATATCTGTTTGGTGGCGGAGAATTTATTCTCTTAGCTATATACACCCTTCTCTGAAACATATGTGCTCAGAGGTTATATATCGGTAGACATCAATTATGTGTGTTATCCCGCTTTTTGGCAAAGCCGCGATGCCAAAAGAACGATTGAAAACGGAGAATAGTTCGCCTCAGAGATTGGTCATACTTCGTTTCGCTATGGATATCACTGAATTTTGTTCGAGTCCAGATTGAGCCATAATTGGTAGGACGCGGCAAGAAAGACCATAGGAGTTAGCATCTCAAGTTTCAAGTCAATCCGAGTTCATATGCTTGAGTTATGATCGATTCACTTTGAAGGGGAAGGCTTAGGTTTCGAACCCATCGTTGACCAACGGTTCGAAACGATCGCTTTCGAATCCGTAAGTTTCGAAACCATCGAACCACCACGGTTTCGACTCCATCACCTTCGACTCCATCACCTTCGACTCCATCGTGTTGAATCCATCGTGTTCGAATCGATGGGTCTCGTATCCATGGAGAAGTGACACAGCTCGTATCCATCACAGAAGCCATGCTTCGAACCCACCACAAAGCCTTGTTCGACTCCAAACAAGAATCCTTGTTCGAATCCATCATTGGACATTGCTCGAACCCAAACATGGAACCTCGTTCGAACCCATCCATGAAGTCATGTTCGAACCCATCATGTGTAGCCTCATTCGAACCCACTGGGTCAACCAACCATGATGACGTGTCTTCCATCGGTTCGAATTCGCCGAGATATATGGAGTCGAAGCGGTCAACTCGGAGTGAAGACCGGATCGATTGGAAGTTTGCGCTCCACGTCACCACGAAGATGCGTGCCATGATGGATTCGAAACCATCGGTTCGAAAGCATAGTTTCGAACCAAACTGCCATGCAATGAACCCCATTTTGAATCCATCATATCTCCCAATCTACTGATCCAAATGCCACGAAATTTTCACAGAAGCTTGCATACATGTTGAAGAATGTCCACGCCAAATTTCACCTCGATCGGATGAATTTATGATCGATTCGAATGGAGTTCGAACCGATGCCAAAGTGGGCCCATACTTTCTGAGGCCGGGCGCGTGGGCCCCCTCACGTGCCAGAAGTGATCTCCCGAGTTTTCAGCAAAATATCAGCATCCTACGCCTATAAATAGAGCCCCAGAGCCAACAGAAAAAGGAGGCTCTCTCTCTCTAACTTTCGGGATCTTCCAACTCTCAAGCGCCCAGACTCTACCGGATCGACATTTCCATCATAACTTTGCTGTTGATTTCGAATTTCCAGTTGTAACTTGCTGTTGATCGCTGTAACAACTTGTAATCATTGAAAGAGAATGAATAAAACATCAAAGAACTTCACAGTGGACGTAGGCAACACGCCGAACCACTATAAATCGCTTGTCTACGCATTTTCTTTATTGTTGCTTGGAGTTTTTGTTAGATAATACTCATATTCAGTTCATACTCTTGATTGTTATCTCTTCAACGACTCCTGAAGAGTGTTGTGACCAATTTTGGTGTAAACACTTTGGTGCTTTCACTGAGAAAACCCAGATTTTCTCCTGCTCGTTGGATCTGTCATCGATACCGGATTGAATAAATCTAAGAGAGAGATCCAGATCTTTAAATTCAAATTCCTTCCATTCTATTCAGATTTGCAAAAGTCTAAGGAAAGGAATTCAACCTTCGAGATGGTTTGCACAAGAACCACCTCAAATGTTGTCAATCAGGAAGAACAGGATCGACAGAATCCTGCACCTCTACCTCCACCTAATCAAGATGCTACTGTACACTCGGAACCCTCAGCTCTGGTTACCCGACAAGAGTTACAGTCGCTACTCCAAGAGCTGACCCAGAGTCGGCAATAACTAGAAGAACAGCTACGTGCTAACGCTGAACTAATCAACAAGTTGGAAGCGAAAGAGATCCAAGAGAGACCACGTGTCTCGCTCCTCCAACGAGAGTTCTTCATCTTTTGATTATCACAATCGATCTCCACAACCCGGACTAGATGGGAATCGTATGCCAACTGCTGGAGGTCAACCAACAATGACCGTTGGACAACTGAGAGTTGGTCCATCAGCTAGTTTTCAAACTGGACCCTCCTCCCGAGGAGGTGCCATCCCACACCACACTACAGAGTACCGTGCTACTGACGTTGCGGCTGAACCAGGGGTCGACGTTCAAGATCAGTCGGACCTGAACCGTCGTCATGACGGACGTACTCCTAAACCATACGTCCCAGAGGACTATGAGCCAAGAAGGCAAGACTTGGACCGTCGACAATATCCGGTCCAACCCTAAAGAATGGAACGTAACCATACTCCGGTGCAGGCCGCCCAAAATGCGCAAATGCCGGATCTTTCAACTATGATACGTCAAATGATCTGTGAGAGCCAGGGATTCACAAATGACGATTGGGGGGTTACCCGAAGTCACACTCCCTTTTACGGACGATATCCTTACTTCTGAACCCCCATGGCGATTCAGGATGCCAACTCTACCCATGTACGAGGGAAACTCCGACCCTAACCAACATATTCTAAAATATGAATGGTCGATGACGGCTGCCAGAGCCGACGATGCGGTAAAGTGTCGTAGTTTCCCCATATCCTTGGGGTTATCGCTACCATGTGGTTCACTCGATTGCCACCTCGATCCATCTCTTCATTCGACCAGTTAGCCACAAAATTCGTTGAGCAATTCCGCATGCACGTCGTAAGACCCAAAGATGTCAACACCCTGTCTAGTGTCACTCAAGCTCCTGGAGAAACACTCAGACACTACTTAGAGAGATTCCATACTGCATGCGTGGAGATCAGCAATCCAAACGATAACTCCATCTTTATGGCATTGACTAAGGGGGTCGACCCCGATTCTGAGTTCGGCAATTGGTTAGCTGGAAAACCACCTGCATCGTTGGACCGTTTCCACGCCAAGGCAGCTCAATTCCTGAGGCGAGAAGACGCGAAACAGTCTAGGAAGCAAATTGATGCAGGACCAAATACGGAAGGGATCCAAAGCAATGTTGCAATCAAACAGTCCGGTGAGAGTTCCGGAAAAGTTCAGTTGAACGTCAAAAATAAACAAACTCGGCGAAGAGAGAGCGTGAATCAAATTAAAAAACAAGATCAAAATCGTGGCCCGCAACGCAAGAATCCGATGTTTGACAGTTACACTCCTTTGAATACTTCACTGGAGGACTTGTATTTACAAACCCGTAATACAATTCAATATGAAAAACCTGCTCCAAGACAGTCGTCGGAGAAGCAAATCCAGACAGGAAAGTTTTGCAGGTTCCATGAAAGCTACGGGCTCAATACGAACGAGTGTCGTCACTTACAAGATCTCATTGAAAAACTGATTAGAGAAAGAAAGCTTGAATAGTTTGTGCAGTCACCGCAGCCCAGAGAAGCAGGCCCATCAAATCAAAACAATGAACCCAATCGACTGAGACAAGAGGACTTCGACGGTCCCCGTGGAAGATTGGTGATAAACGCCATCAGTGGCGAACCAACTTTCTCAGGAGCCTGGAACGACGAAGATCTTCGTCACTGTGACACATGACAGGCTCATTCAATCTATGAATACTTTGCAATTCTTTTACATTCTGAAATTTGATTTTGTAATAAGGCACCGACTTTGCCATATTTTCTTGTTTCTGCAATAAATATTATCTCTTCGAGCTAGAGCGGTGATTCACTGAATGCAACGTTCAACAATCACGACACACGAAGAGCTAAATTCCATCGAACAATGGAATTTATTCAAATAGCGAGTGGCTGTGATATGACCGGCCACTCACTAAGTGAAACCCCAGCTCGGGGGCAAGCCATCACATCAAAGGCTGAACTGGACCAACACACGACAGTCCTACAACTAACTCCAACTTCCTAGAACGTGAATTGGAGTATAAACATTCCATAATTCGTTCCCACTGTGCGAACGGACTCCAACTTCCTAGAACGTGAATTGGAGTATAAACATTCCATAATTCGTTCCCACTGCGCGAACGGACTCCAACTTCCTAGAGCGTGAATTGGAGTATAAACATTCCATAATTCGTTCCCACTGCGTGAACGGACTCCAACTTCCTAGAACGTGAATTGGAGTATAAACATTCCATAATTCGTTCCCAATGCGCGAACGGACTCCAACTTCCTAGAACGTGAATTGGAGTATAAACATTCCATAATTCGTTCCCACTGCGCGAACGGACTCCAACTTCCTAGAACGTGAATTGGAGTATAAACATTCCATAATTCGTTCCCACTGCGCGAACGGACTCCAACTTCCCAGAGTGTGAATTGGAGTATAAACATCAAATCCATCGTTCCCAGAGTGTGAATGAATCCCTAAAAAGCCCAAATAGGTGTGACTGACCACCTATCGGCTGACTCCAACTTCCTAGAGTGTGAATTGGAGTATAAACATAAAATCCATCGTTCCCAGAGTGTGAACGAATTCCTAAAAAGCCCAAATAGGTGTGACTGGCTGACTCCAACTTCCCAGAGTGTGAATTGGAGTATAAACATAAAATCCATCGTTCCCAGAGTGTGAACGAATTCCTAAAAAGCCCAAATAGGTGTGACTGACCACCTATCAGCTGACTCCAACTTCCCAGAGTGTGAATTGGAGTATAAACATCAAATCCATCGTTCCCAGAGTGTGAACGAATTCCTAAAAAGCCCAAATAGGTGTGACTGACCACCTATCGGCTGACTCCAACTTCCCAGAGTGTGAATTGGAGTATAAACATCAAATCCATCATTCCAAGAGTGTGAACGAATTCCTAAAAAGCCCAAATAGGTGTGACTGACCATCTATCGGCTGACTCCAACTTCCCAGAGTGTGAATTGGAGTATAAACATCAAATCCATCATTCCAAGAGTGTGAACGAATTCCTAAAAAGCCCAAATAGGTGTGACTGACCATCTATCGGCTAACTCCAACTCCTCAAAGCATGAATTGGAGTATAAACATAAATTATAGGTTCCCGGAGCGCGAACCGAAGCACCCAAGCTGACTCCAGATTCCCAGAGCGTGAGTCGGAGTACAAACAACAATTCCAGGTTCCCGAAGTGCGAACCAAAATGTCAACATCAACTCCCAGTTCCCATAGTGTGAAGTGGAGTATAAACATCAATTCCAGGTTCCCAAAATGCGAACCGTGTTACAAACATCGATAACACTCAAATTCCTGGAGTGCGAAACTGATTATCGATCTTAGATTACCTTAAGTCCCCAGAATGCGGACGTGTGCTTAAGATTCGCAACAAGTGCAATCAACCACCAAAAATACAAGTGCTGTTCCCCGAAACTAGGTGGCAAGAAAGCTAAGTGTTAATCACTAACCGAAGTGATACAACGTCCGAAGTTCAACTCATTCATCAAACACAACTTGTGACCAAGATTTTCAGGCTTGGCAAATGAAACGAACTCTACTTGACGGTAAGAACACCACAAGTACACCGGACTGAAAACAAGACACTACAAGCACTTAAACACAAATAAAACGATAATTGAAACAAAGAAACTGAATTTTATTTCAACTAATTGGAGACAAGGACTTACATACAAATAAGTTCTTCCAAAAAGAATTCCTACTAGTAGGGGCCGAACCTGCATCTATACACGACCTACTAACAAAAAAGCAAAAACAAGTTCCTATCTACCAAAAACATCCGCTTGAGAGGCCGCTTTATTTCTTCTTCTTTGACCTCCTTATCAGCGGTTCGTCATCAGAATCACTGGGGACAGAAATTCTTCGTTTTGAATGTCTCCTCTCTGGTGGTTGCTCTTCGGTCGGGGGCATAATGTCAATGTCCTCTTCAGAGTTAGAATCTACGTGAAGGCTTCCCACCGGAGGAGTAGGAGGGACTGGATCCGTAATGGAAGACGGGATAACGCCACCCGATGATACCACCCTAACAGGTGCTGAACTCTGCGCCACCGTGCTGCCACTAAAACTACCACCTTGCCCCGCAGCCTCTATTTCGGCGTTGATCTCGGCCAGAATCTCCTCATCACAAGTCGCTTGGGCCTGGCTGGGGGCATCCACGGTCTGCATTGAAGAACTTGAGGTCGGCGGGAGGTTACTGACAATGATAAATGGTAGGTCTATGGAGAAACCACCCTGCTGACCGAGCAGCTCGCCCACCAATTGTTCGTCGATAGATAAGGATCTTTCCTGCGCCACCTCGGTAAACACCGCCATCGTCACAACAGTCGTTTCGGTGGTGATGGCCTTATCTCCCTTACTTGACTCTTGAGCCACGACAATCGGCGCAATTCCAGTCGCTAAGCAAAAATAAGAAGTTATTAGTAACTGCTTCAAAACAAACTCCCTATTTGGAATACACTTAAGATAAGTTCGGAGTACCTTCCCCAGTTTGACTCGTTGACGGTTGGATGGCCTCAGAAGTATGCTCCCGAATAGGAGATAGCCGCGGTTGTTCTAGGTCATAAGCAGGAACGGACTGTGAACCAACCACGGATACAGGCTCTAATGAAGGTGGAGCGGTGCTTTCAGTAACGGCAGCGTGATGCTCAACACCTGATCCCTCTCCAACCTCTAAAGAACGACCACCAATCATCTCCTTCTCATGAGCAATAATAGCGTCATGAAGGATCCTCTTCTCATCCTCTGTAAGCAACCGGTTTTCGAGCTCGAATCGGTCGACCGATTCACCCGGATGCGCTTCCTCTTCCTCCTCCACCAATCGGTCCCAAGCGCTACGGAGATGTATCGGGTAGTCCTGAAGCCAGGCCAAATTTCTATGTCTCAACACATTGGCGTTATAAGTTATGAGCAGATCTTCGATATCGGCCTCCAGCCTGGCCTCTGCCCTTTGAACCCTCTCCTCAACCTCGGCCTCGACTGCCTGAACTTTGGCCACTGCCGCATCTCTTTCAGTACGAAGCACTACGGCTTGTTCGCATGCTTCTTGCGCCGCGTTATGCGCGTCATCTCTGTCTTTAGTAATTTCAGCAAATTTAGCCTTAAGCTCATTAAGTTCTTTCAACGCCACATCCCGCTCGACAGCGACGATAGTGTTCCGGTGGCCCATGTCTTCCACCATGGCGTAGTGCTCTTGTTTCATCCTATCCATGGCCGCTTGAGCTTCATCGGCCTTCGTAAGAGCCTCCATCTCTGATTTTCGAGATGATTCAGCACTTGTACGATGCGATCTTTTTGAGCCAGCTCGTCTTGAAGTTTTTCAATGGTAGCCGCTCACTCGAAGGCCAACGCCGATGCTTTATCGGTCGCCTTATACCACGCCCTGTATTGGGCATAAATGTCATGCACATAGTCGTGCGCCAACTGCTCGGCCTCCGGCGGGATTCTCTTCAAGTTCAGAGGAAAGATGTAGTTATCGAAGCAAATATTCGGGAAGTCCCTCTTTAACTGCGCAAGTCTGATTGCTCCTTCCCCCGAAATTTCAGTAGAAGGCTGTTCCGCAACTATCGGGGTCATCGCCTCAGATCTGGAAGATTGGGAAACTGACTTATATCGAGAAGACTCAGAAGGACGAGCATAAGGAGGAGGTTGCACAGGATCTCTGGAAGGAGGAGGGGTACGCGATCACGATCGACGCTTATAGCCTCTGTCCGTGTCAAATCTCTCATGACTAGAATACCCAGAGCGTCCCTGGTCATAATACCCAGAGCGTCCCTGGTCATAATCTCTATCCCCTTCTCGTCTGCGCGAATCGTAATATGAAGGCTTGCGGGCATGTCGAAGACTCCCAAGCATTGAACCTCGCTTAGACATAGTATCTGCAAAGCAAAATAAAATAGAATTAATCACCTTTCGAAACAGATAGTTTACAGTCAAAGGTTATGCAGTGTCGTGAAATGTGTATGAATATGCATTCCCCCCGACCAACCAGAAGTGTCGACCTCGCTAGTAATAAGAGGCTCGCTCAATTCTAGAGTACGATGGAATTCCTCCAACCCGACATCATGTTGAAAAGACACATCGTCCGAGATTGGAAGATCGGCAAGCCCTTCAAAAAGAATTTCAGTTCTCGGAGGAGACATCTCCGAGATTCTAACTCCGGGAGCGGATCGGGTCGTGACAACTGATTTCCATCTCCTTTTCTCACTTGACTTGACAATGGCGGCCTTGCCTTTTCTCTGCTCTGCGACATCCGAAACTATATCCGTAGGCTCGGTCAGCGGCTCATCATCGGTATGGGTTCTTTCTGAGTCAGCTTCCTCAGCTATAATAACTTTGGGCTTCTTGTCCTTGACTCGTTTCTTCGAGACGACCCTTAGTGTCACGTCAAAACTTATGCTCTGACCTCGTTCGATCAACCCATAAGTCCGGAGATGCCTATCCGTCAGGAGCAACTCCATGTCCCTATCTTCGCTCGGGACTCCCTGGAGTACTCAGACTATCTCTTTAAATTGTTCGCCTTCGGGTCGCTGAATCGTTGCTGTAAGAATAATAATAATATATAAGTCCCACTTCGGCTGCAATTGCCGTAGTAATTATTTAAGAACTCAGCTATACTCACGCCTGAATAACCATCGCCGGGCAAATCCTGGAGGACATCTGACATAAAACCATTCTGTCCTGTAGTAACTCAACCTGGTCCAAGATCCGGTAACCACTTGACAATTCCTCACCGCTTCCAGGAATGCGAAAGAGGGATAATCACCCCGGGTTTTAAAATTGAACAAGTATCTGATTTCGATCGGGAGTGGCGGTCGATGGAGATATTCCATAAATGCAATGAACAAGCTATTGAGCGACGCATATCCGTTCGGGTGCAACTGAGCTGGGGCGATCCTCAAAAACGACAATACTTCCCTTATGTACTCGTTGAACGGAGGAAGTGTCCCGGCCGCACATGCGTGGCGGTTAAATGCTGTATATCCTTCCGGCGGATTTTGTGGTCTATCATTCGGCCCCGGCAGTAACACATCATTCAATGACAGGCCGTGCCTCAATCATATTCTCGCCAACATATCTTCAGAAATATTGGATGGAACGGAATCCGATGAATTGGCAATGAACGACGCATCGGGGAGTTCGTCCAGGGCTGGACCGATCATCTCAGGATCAATATCCGAAACCTCTAGTCTCGGGGAAACTGTACCTTGAATCTCCTGCTGCTGTGAACTTGAAGGTTCCATAACTAGCTAACTCATGAGAAACCATCGTTAGACGACAAAGGACCCGTGCGTTCCCCAGTGTAAAGTGTATGAATGTGTGTGGTACAGTGCCATGCATTACTTGAATAAATGTCGCAGAGTTAAAGTAAATATGCAAACGACAAGGCTGCCGAGCCTAGTTGTAATGACCGTCATCGCTGACCGTCATCACTAAACTGTTTATATGATGGAAATCGACTCGAATAGATTGTTATAGTTCCATCGACGAGCTTCGAAAGGTGGTCAAGTATGCAGTTTAATATTCAATTCCAAATATGCAGGAATGAAGCTCGTCGGAGTTATGCTTAGAAAATTTCAAATTTTGGAATCCATCGTAGAGGGTTCGAACCGATCACAAGGACTTCGTTCGAACCCAACCAAACATCACTTCATTCGAAACCATCCTAATGTCGCTTCGAATCGATGCAGAAAGGCGCACTTCAACTCGATGGTCAGGTGTCAAGTTCGAATCGATCAATGAAGGATGACTTCGAACCCAACCTTGGTTAACTGGTTCGAACCGGTAAGGAAACCCTCAACTCCACATCGACCACGTTCGAATCGACGACCTTCGTATCGATGCAACGTTAAGAGCTTCGAACCGATAGCTGATGGGTTCGAATCCATCGATTCGAATGGATCCATCGAATCCATCAATCGGTGCGAACTGTGCACCCCCATAAGGTCATTCCAAGGATCGATACGAAATCCAAGTAAAAAGATGCCGCCATCATCGATTCGAACACGACCCATGCATCGGTTCGAAGCCCTCCCAAACCAGATCTGGTTTTGCCAATCTCGAGGCTATGCAATCGATGAAGATGAGATAGGTTCGAAGTCACTTTGCCGTTTGGATTCAAGGCTAATTACCTAGTTTATGTGATGGATTCAAGGAATTAAGGTCTTGGATCTGGATTGGTTCGAGTACGCGATGCAGTTCCTTCTCCTCTGACGCTTTGAGACAAGGCAGGACACAGTGAAAGCAAGGCGAGAGTTAAAAAAGTGAAAAGTGAAAAAGTGGCAGGCCCATTGCTATTTATATGGAGTTTTGATTTTGACCGAGACGATTCCTCTTCCGTTAGACTTGACCGGTTGCAACCAGTGAGAACGTGGATCGTTTCGAAACCATCCATTTGAAGCCATTTGGCTAATGCCGTGAGGGTTCAAAGTTACCCTCACACTTCATCGATACGAAGTACACAACGGGACAATGAATTGCATCGATGCGAAACGCGCAGTGGGCACATCATTTCGAAGCCTCTATTCGCGACTCCATCCACAACCTACCGAAACGAACTGCTAGTTCGAATCCATCCTTTCACATCGGTTCGAATGTCAGTTTCGAACCCATCACAACACAATTATACTCCATCCATATGAATGTAGATTTCAAACCCATCAATGCTCCAACACATCGGTTCGAAATATCACATTCACGCAACGCAGAGTCGTTTCCTTCAACCTTCTACATCGGTTCAGGAGAGGATCGATACGAAGGAACCTTCCACAGCAACCATCAAGCGTTGTCTCAATTCAAATTTCAAAATCGGTTCAGGAGAGAATCGATACGAAATTCTATAGCAAACCAAACTGACACGACTCGTGGACACATGACGTTGGCAAGGGTCAAATTAACATATGTGCATATATGTCGAACTAACATTCGATTTTAAACATTTACAGGGATCAAACACTCATCTTGTTACAAATGCAACAGCCAACGGCTAAGCACTATTATACATCAATCAATCATATCAATGCAAGGTTACAGCAATACAGCGTACAAGTCTCAACAAAAAAGAGAGCAATGATTGTTCAGAAAGAAATTGCAGCTATTCAAAGCACGTCATGTTCCCACAAGACGTACTTTGGGGGGCAAATGTTATCCCGCTTTTTGGCAAAGCCGCGATGCCAAAAGAACGATTGAAAACGGAGAATAGTTCGCCTCAGAGATTGGTCATACTTCGTTTCGCTATGGATATCACTGAATTTTGTCCGAGTCCAGATTGAGCCACAATTGGTAAGACACGGCAAGAAAGACCATAGGAGTTAGCATCTCAAGTTTCAAGTCAATCCGAGTTCATACGCTCGAGTTATGATCGATTCAATTTGAAGGGGAAGGCTTAGGTTTCGAACCCATCGTTGACCAACGGTTCGAAACGATCGCTTTCGAATCCATAAGTTTCAAACCCATCGAACCACCACGGTTTCGACTCCATCACCTTCGACTCCATCGTGTTGAATCCATCATGTTCGAATCGATGGGTCTCGTATCCATGGAGAAGTGACACAGCTCGTATCCATCACAGAAGGCATGCTTCGAACCCACCACAAAGCCTTGTTCGACTCCAAACAAGAATCCTTGTTCGAATCCATCATTGGACATTGCTCGAACCCAAACATGGAACCTCGTTCGAACCCATCCATGAAGTCATGTTCGAACCCATCCTGTGTAGCCTCATTCGAACCCACTGGGTCAACCAACCATGATGACGTATCTTCCATCGGTTCGAATTCGCCGAGATATATGGAGTCGAAGCGGTCAACTCGGAGTGAAGACCGGATCGATTCGAAGTTTGCGCTCCACGTCACCATGAAGACGCGTGCCATGATGGATTCGAAACCATCAGTTCGAAAGCATGGTTTCGAACCAAACAACCATGCAATGAACCCCATTTTGAATCCATCATATCTCCCAATCTACTGATCCAAATGCCACGAAATTTTCACAGAAGCTTGCATACATGTTGAAGAATGTCCACGCCAAATTTCACCTCAATTGGACGAATTTATGATCGATTCGAATGGAGTTCGAACCGATGCCAAAGTGGGCCCATACTTTCTGAGGCCGGGCGCGTGGGCCCCTCACGTGCCAGAAGTGATCTCCCGAGTTTTCAGCGAAATATCAGCATCCTACGCCTATAAATAGAGCCCCAGAGCCAACAGAAAAAGGAGGCTCTCTCTCTCTCTGACTTTCGGGATCTTCCAACTCTCAAGCGCCCAGACTCTGCCGGATCGACATTTCCATCATAACTTTGCTGTTGATTTCGAATTTCCAGTTGTAACTTGCTGTTGATTGCTGTAACAACTTGTAATCATTGAAAGAGAATCAATAAAACATCAAAGAACTTCACAGTGGATGTAAGCAACACGCCGAACCACTATAAATCGCTTGTCTACGCATTTTCTTTATTGTTGCTTGGAGTTTTTGTTAGATAATATTCATATTCAGTTCATACTCTTGATTATTATCTCTTCAACGGCTCCCGAAGAGTGTTGTGACCAATTTTGGTGCAAACAATGTGTTGAGAATTAACGATGCAACGTGAAATCCAAATCGAATGTGAAGTCGATAATGAATTGGATTATGAATGTGAATTAGGTTTGAGATAACCTTAAATTTTCAAATCAATTTAGAGGAAAATCTTAAATTGGTAATGAGATGGAAAATTTTGAAATCCTCTATTTGTTATGAATATGAGATATTGTGGTTTTCGTAACTTATATATGTGAATGTAATAATTCGAAAACCATCAGTTTGGAAAGTCATTATTATGAAAATTCTATGTAAGTTTATATAGGTATGATATGTACGAAATGTGAAATGAAGTACTATATGTATATGACATATGTTTTCTAAACTGAGGATATGGAAAAGTGCCGTCCATTTATAATTTGTGAAGGTGATTGGAACTCGGTGTGAGTGTCCATTTGAAATTCGTAGCTACGTAGAATTTCCATTAGTGGGGACTGGAATCCCCCACGATGGATCATCGTGTTGGGATCGGGTGCTAGCGGAATTCGAGGGGCGAGATGCCTATGGTTACAAGCGACTCTACTGGGATAGTAGCGTAACCGCCGTGTAAACCGCGATCTAGAGGATATAGCGTAATTCGAGGGGCGAGATGCCTATGGTTACAAGCGACTCTACTGGGATAGTAGCGCAACCGCCGCGTAAACTGCGATCTAGAGGCCGAAGCGTAATTTGAGGGGCGAGATGCCTACGGTCACGAGCGATTCTACTAGGATAGTAGCGTAACCGCCGTGTGAACCACGATCTATGGCAACAACCATGGCGAAATTCAAGGGATGTGAAATCTACAGATTACGAGCGATTCTACTGGGATAGTAGCGTAACCGCCGGGTAAAATGTGATCCATGGGGGAACGTGCTTTCCATATCCATTTTTAAAAGATTTTTAAGTATTTTCACTGGGAGTTGAAGCAAGTATATTTAGTACTTGGAGATTTTTAGTCCTGCGCCTACCAGCGTATGCCTAATGTCTACGAGAACGACGATGGACCTGTTAAACTTCGAGTTAGCAAGTATTTTCAAAACTTTAAATAGCAAATCAATAGTATGAAATTAGAATTACATAATCCCAACCTAATGAATTAAGGAAGAAGATCTTTTAAAATATCTTGAAAGCCTACAGCTTTGGAAAAGATGTAATATGCAAATCTCTAGCATGAAGAATTTCAAGTTTAAAATCTGAGTTTTGTAAGTCGAAAATTTTGGTAAAAGACTTTTGTGTCTTGATTATAGAAATAAATGAACAAAGCTAGTGAGATAAAATAAATGGAATGAATCCTATATTTATTTATAAGTTTCGAACTTGGTAAAATTGTGTAGGGTATAAATATTGGTGAGATTTTAACAATCATTTTTTCCTAACTTATAATTTCGGGACGAAATTCTTTTAAGGAGGGAAGATTGTAACGACCCAGAATTTTGAAAAATTTAAATTGAAAATATTTAATCAATTTTAAATATTTGAATGATGGTTTAAATTGAATTCCCAACATAACTATGAATTTGGCGATTAAATTTTAGAATTTAATCTATTGAAAATTGAATAAAATTTTGAATCTTCAATTTTAAGCTGATTAAAAATAATTTAAAGGCTTAGAAAACTCACATTGATTATACTGAAGATAATAGAAGCTTCAGAATTGAATTTGAAAGTGATTCGTCCAGTTTTGAAATTTTATCGTTTAAATTGAATTTAAAAATAGCCTTCCGAGGAACGGTCTTGGAATTTGACGAAATCTATTTCATTGGGTCCGTAATGTTGAATTATTATCAGATTTCAATTTTCGTGGCGTTCAGAGTTGATATGTGAGCATACGACGTTTAAACGCGTTGAAATTGTGTCGAGAAACAAATTGAATTTAAAATAAAAATAATATTAAAACTTTAACCAAGAAAAATATCTTCCCAATTCTACATGGGCATCGATGTCATTGTCCTTCCTCCTTACTTTGCATTTAATAAAAACGTGGTTGCATTACAGTTCGTCTAAATTCATGCCTAAAATTATGCCTAAACCTACGCCCAAAATCACGCACATTTCGTTTCAAAGCAGGGCCGTAGTCTTCTTCGAAAATCAGAAGAAGAAAAAATGAACGAAGGAATTAATGGCGGCCATGAGTTCTTCTTCATCCCCCAAAAAAATTAGGGCTCTGATCGATTTTTTGCCGCCACGGTTTCGAATTCATCTTGCTCGTTCCTCACCACCACGTCTCTGACTCGTTCAAATCAAAGGCGGCCGACCCAGTAGCTTTGATCGATCGATTTGCTTCGCCTCGTTCTCGACCGCTCCAGGCAAAAGGTGAGTGACCCTCACATCTACTTCATCCTCCTTAGGTCATTCGATTTTGTTATGAGTTGATAATTTCTCTGTTGTTTTTTTGTTTATTAAAAAAAATATGGTGTTGATTTTTGATTGGTTCGATTCCTTCTTGTTGGCTTCGGCCTTGTTTTCTCTGATGAACTACGGGCATGTTGGTTTCGTATGGCTCGCATTGACTTCGGTCACTTGATATATATATATGTGATTTGGTGATTTCCATGGCTTCGGCCCTATACATTTGTTTGCATTTTTTTTTTGCACATTATAGCCTTGGTCCAAAAGCTTCTCTTGTGACACATCTGACTTCGGTCGTTTTGATTTTTGTTCGATGTTGATATTTTCTGACTTGGTCAATTCGTTGCCTTGATTATTATGGCACTGTTTTGATTCAAAACACAGTGTTTGCCTTCTGTTCACCTGTAGTTGTATTCACTTCATTGTTGTGTTTGCACCCCTTTCTGTTGCACTTGTTGTTCACTGTGTCTTGTTTACCATGTTGCATTATTCACTGATGCACTTGCTCATTTCCACTGCTTCATCATGTTGTATTTATCCCTGTACTTGTAGTTGTGTAGTTCTTCTGGCTTCACATGTGCACAGAGTTGTTTGCTGTCATCAACACATCCATGTATTCACTGTTTGTTCACTATAAGCTCGAGTTTGCATATTATTGTGGTTCATGTATGTTGAGTTTATTTGAAAATGATATTGGCCCTTGACCTAGTTTATTTGAAAAAAAAAATGAAAGTGTCAAGACAAATATAAATGTTAAGTGTAGTTGTCTCAAGTTTTTGGAAACCTGTTTGTCCCAAACTCTGGTCTGGGTTTAAAGTTGGAAACTGAATTTAACAATGTTTCAAAACTAAATCTTAAAGTATGAACTTAAATCAAGTTGTATACTAGTTGTAATGTTTAAGTTTCATAAAATTTTGTTACCAGTTTAAAACTGAAGTTTTCAAAGCCAAGTCTTATTCCCGTTTAAATCTGATCTGGTTCAATATTAGTTGAATCTTAGTTTGAAAATTTATTGCAGTCTCTTTTCCCCTGTAGCATACTGAGGCTTGTGATAATTTTGTCCTCGACTTGATTTTACGATGACTGTGATTTCTTTCTCATTGACTTTGGCATTGTTCTACCTATTGCATTTGGACTTGAGCATACAGAATGTTGTTTCTCGATTTTGAATCTGGTTTTGGGTTTGAACCATGACTTGATGGAGTTGTTGCCATTACTGTTGGCCTTAACTTCGTCTTGTCTGCACTTAGATGATCAGGTTGCATACTCCCTGACACCTTTATGTGCTTTGTTTATTTGATGGCACTTGGTGAACACTGTTTATCTCGGTAGTATTTTCTACCTTGTTCTTTTACTCTGGTTTGAACTGTTCGATTTGGACTTGGTTGCTAACTGGATTTTTGCGAAAATAATTGTGAAAGAAATTGAGTTAGGCTCTGCCTTGATTTGAAATCTGTAACTAAATTTCGTGAAAATAATTTAAATGAGGACTTGCTTTGATTTTTGCAATTTCTTTCAATGGTGACTTCAGTCCTTATGTTGATGGTGAAACTGTTGATCCACGGTGGTTTCGACACTGTCTTGATGGCTTTGTTCGAACTACCTTTGTCACATACTTATTTTGGTGCTGTTCTATTTTGGTATAGATATGTATGCGTGTTCATATATATGCATACATGCATTCTTGTACTTGTGTTGCTTGCTGTCTTGAATTTTCTCACTGTGTTCACAGTGTTGCTCCTTATGTTTGATTTGAACTATGATTTCACTGTGTCGAGTTGTACACAAGCTTGTTCCCCAGATTTGGTGACTGCAGTTTCATTTGTGCAGTCTGCCCTTGGATTCGTTTATGCAGTTGCCCTTGTCGGTTTGCGTTGCATTGATATTTGATTCTTGATTAATTTTGGTTCGTTGATCTTTTGAGTACATCATCACGATAGTGGCCAGGCAGTGCACGCAAGCGTGAACTGCAGCCACACGATATTGATTTTATTGATATACTATTTTGTTTTGATTTATGATCTTTTGCATATTTCATTACGGTAGAGGCGAGACAGTGCACGCAAGCGTGAACTGCAGCCACACAGAGTTAACATTTTAAATGTGGCGAGGCCGTGCACGCGTGTGTGTACTGCAGCCCTACTAGACTTGATGTTTTAAATGATGTTTTCTATCGATGGAAATTTTTTTTATGTTGCCAATTCAATATATTTTGAATCGCATTTTTATGATTTTGTAGTTAATTGCCGTTTAGGCAATTCTGATGTTTTCTAAATTATTTTCATTGATAATCCTTTCATATATCTCCGTTGATAATCTGAATCTACTGATTTATTGTTTAACACTGTTAAGTGTTATATTTACCGTTATCCGATTTCTTGTTAAAGGATCGGATAGTTGAATTTATATTTGACTGTCGTCTAATTGTTGTTTGATTATTATTGCCTCTATGCACTAATAACTAAGTTTGAATTAGACTGACCCGTGTATTATTTTCTTTTGAACGTAATACTCGGGTCAGACCGAGTATTTAGCAATTTGAAGATTTTCAGGCAACGAAGTTAGAGAGAGTTGGAGGAAACGCCTCACTTTAGCTTTTCGGGGATTTTTGTACTTAAAAGAAATATTCCGCTGCATAAAATTTAATTCATTGTATAAACTCTGATATATGTAAGAAAAAAATTCATTTACGTGAAATATTATGATTATTCTTTGATTCTGTTGCTGATTCTGTTTAAACTCTATAAACTGAATAACAATCCGTCATTTTGAACATTTCAAGTTAGTTTAATTACCGACTGGGGGAGGTCAGAAGGGCGGGTCGTTACAATGGCTGCAAAACTTCTCCTTTTTGATTTCTTTTCGAAGTCGCGTCGATTTTGAGGACAATTGGGCTTGATGTGTCCGGGTTGGTTGCACTTATGACAGATGATCTTCGATTCTTCAGGATTGTCTAATATTTTATTTATTCTGCTTTTCAATTTTTGATTTAGAGCTGGATTTCCATATTTGTAATTCCACCTTTTGATTTCTTTATTATCAGCTCTAATTCCGCTGCTCCGTCATCATCATCACCATCACCATCACTTTCTGTTGTTCCTTTGAGAACCAAAGATATCTTGCGAGTATCTCCTCCTTCACGCTCTTCCTTGAATTTCATTTCTAGCTCATAAGTGGTGAGATTTCCGATGAGTTCTTCGACTTTCATTTGTTTCAAATCTTTTGATTCTTGAATGGCAGTCACTTTGGCTTCACTTCGTGGAAGGACTCTGAGGATTTTTCGGACTATCTTCAACTCTGTGTATGATTTTCCAAGAGCTTTTGATTTGTATACGATATTGAAAAGTCATCCATGCATCTCTTTAACATTTTCTTCCTTTGCCATTGTGAAATTTTCGTATTCGCTGCTTAGCATGGCAAGGCGAGATTCTTTGACTTGAGATGTTCCTTCATGAGTCACTTCTAGTATGTGCCATATTTCCTGCGCAGTTAGACAATGTGAGACACGATTAAATTCAAATTGATCCAATGAACAGATAATAGAATTCATAGCTCTAGCATTAGCATTTTGTAATTTATTTTCTAGTTCTGTCCATTGATCCATCGGTTTATCTATTTCCTGATTGTCTACAATTATAGTTAGTGCTATATAACCTGTCTCAACAATGTTCCAAGCGTCAGTGGTTTTTAGAAAAATTTCATTCTATTTTTCCAATAAGCATATTCACCATTGAACATTGGTGGTCTGACTATGGACTGACCCTCAGCAAAAGCATTATTAAAAGAAGCCATTTTAAAAATTCAAACTTTTAAACAAAACTGATTTTTTAAAAATGAATTTGTAAAACAAAAGGTTGACTTCTATTCCTAGCTCTGATACCACTTGTAGGATCGATTTCACCCTAGAGGGGGGGTGAATAGGGTGATGGTATTAATTATAAAAATTAATTGCTGAAGCTTATAAAATAATTTCAACACAGAAAACAGAATAATAGCAGCACAGAAAAATAGCAGAATAGTAAAATGCAGAAATAGAACGACAAAGAATTTACCCAGCTTCGGCAAAACCCTGCCTACGTGCTGCCCCCTAGGTTTCTACTAGAAATTAGATAGTCAGATGCTTACACACGTAAACTCGTGACACTCGCTATCGACTAAACCTAACTCTACGCTCAAAACCCTGACACAACTCAGCCACTGAGTTGCGAATTCTCAAACTATGCCACGTAGTTTGTCCCCTAGTCACACGACTAGTAAATACAACCTTTTAAAAGAGAATTTAAATTTAAAAATAGATTTAAAACAATTAAAACTAAAAAAACTAATTAAAAAAAAACAAGCCCAAATATAAAACAAGGCCGGTCCAAACTAAAAAGAGATTAATATCCCTTTTCTTTTAATTCTTCGACCCCTTCCTTTTTCCTGTTCTCTTGATAATGGCGGCTTGTTCTCATTTTCCGTTGCTTGCAAATTAGGGCTTTGTATCTCGAAGCGCCTATTTTTAACTCGATCGAATCGGGGATGATTTACGTGTTGCCTTGATCGATTTGATTCCTCGTTGCTCACTGTGGCTGCTTCGACGAGTTCGATTCTTGCTTCGGTAAGAATTTATGCTTTTGTGCTTTGATGATTTTTGAACTATTGTCCATATGCCGATGATGATTATTGCAATTTATAGAGATTGAATCCCTGTATTTGCATTCGTCTGAAGTTAGTTGAATTTATCAATTACTTTTTCTCATCCGGTTGATTCTGCTTGAATGCTTGAGATTTTACTGACTTGTTCAATTCGAATCTTTCCTTTTCTTCACTGTCACGGTTTTAGCTTGAAATCATTCGATCGTTCCTTGATTGTTACGGCAGCTACTTTCCTATATTATTTGGACTTGACTTTTGACTTTTTCCATTTTTATACTGCGTTGATTTCTGACTTAATTAAATTTCGATATTGATTTGTAATTCAACTTCATTTTTCTGATGCTTTGACTTTGGTCACTTTTGCATAAATGTTGAACTCATTCCTCCACTGTGGCCTTCGACTTTACATTCTCTGGTCGTGACTTTGTAGTCTTTGTATTGTCACTGTAATGTATTCTTCAGGCCACTTAGATATTGTTGGTCTCTGTGGTATTGTTGTTGCCCTTTGTATATTTTGATTGCCATATCCTGTGCTCGAGCTCTTTGCACACTGATGCATTCTGGAGTTGGTCTTGTTGTAGTTTGGCTTTGTGTACATGTAAGTTGCATTTGTGAACATCGTCGAGTCTAGTTGTATTTGCATTGTATCACTTGATAGCATCAAGTCTGATCTACAGTTGCCATTTCTGTTGTACTATTTCTGGTCATTCTTGTTGCCTCTGTTCATTTGCAATATTGTGGTTCATGTGTTTGATTTACTGTTGAGTCTTTGATATTGGTATGGAGTACATTGTTGGCTATGTGCATTCTGATCATTTTGGCACTGGGTCTGCTTACATGTGCTTACTTTGAGCAAGTTTCATTTGGTCATCTGCACCTCTGGTATGCTGCAGCTTGGTCTTGCCATTTGTATTTAGTTTGCGTTCATGTCTGATCATTGAAGAGTTGCATTGTTCCATGTATTTGTGCTTTGATGCAGTTTTGATTTGTCGAAGCTTTGCATTTGAGTTGAGTCATGACAACAATGGCTTGACCTTTGCATTCAGTTTATTGTTTGGTGCCTTCTTGAATTTTGCAGTCTTTCATGAGCATATTGACTTTATAGTTGGACTGTGCATTAACCTTGAGTTGAACCCAGTTTTAAAAACTCGGGTTTGACCTTGTGCTGATGATGATATTTTATATATATTGCACCTGTGTTGAACCCGTCTTTTTATTTTGGGTTTGACCTTGTGCTCACTTGTCCCTGTAACATTATCAAGTGTATATCGGTGTGCACAGCCTTGTGGCATGTACAGTGATACACTGTGCATGTCACTAGCTGTTCGTGTATGATAAATTCAAATTTAAATGATGACGAACAACCCAAATAACTGAGGCAAATATTATTTTCAAAATCCATATTTTATTTTATATTGCAAAAAATATTTCTTTTTCAATTTTACTGCGTTAGTGAGTATTTTTGCAGATTGTTCAGATGCTGGATTCTAACTGGAATGAAGTTGAAAATAAACTACGAGTGTGAGTGATATGTAGTAAGGAATTTATGTAAATTGAATTTTGATGTAATCAGAAATTGTATTGTAATTGAAATTGTATAGTGAATAGTGAGAGCTTGAATTTGTACTATTCGAAATTGTAATAAATATTTGTTTGGATAAAATTTCTATTTGAATTCAAAATCTGTTGTTCAGCAAATATTTATTTAATCTATGAAAAATAAAATAGTACATTAACAAATACATTTAAACGAATGTATATATGTTTATTATCATCAAACAAAAATCATATAAGCGCATATTCAACAGGATCCAACTGGATTCCTAAAAAATGTTGATTTTAATTTCATATACAATGATATATAATGTGTGTGAATAATCTGTTATATATTATATAGTGATTTGAATTAGTAGACGTTATAGTAGCATTGGCCTTAATTTTGTATTATAAATACCATAGATAATATTTTTGAATTTGAAAAGGAAATTCAAAGGCGATTTTGGAATTGATAATTTTTATATTGAATTTTGGGATTATTAAAAAAGGGAATTGACTTGGACAAAATAAATAAATTGGTCTTAGATATTTATTTGGCTATTTTGTACAATGGTATCAATAGAGAATTTCAAATTGAGGATTGTTTTTAAGTGATGGATTTTTAGACAGTGATTCCTAAAATACGAAATAGAAGTCGAAATTGAGGATTGATACGGTTTGGAATATATTTTGGATTTTATAAGAAATAGATTTCTAAATGGAATTTCAAATAGAAATCGATTTATAAATGAGATTTATTTAATATAAATCTGTTATTAACAAAGAACAACAGGAAATGAGTTTATAAATTTATAAACGATGTTTATAATTAAAGTGAAATGATTATCATTTGATAAGTTGGAAATATAAATTCACCACGTGAATTTAAAGTGAGATACGAAAATCGGTTTAGAGAAAGATAGTGGATTCTATTTTGGAATTTGGAAATCATTGTGAAATTAGAAATGAAAATTGATTTGTGATAAATCGATAGAGGTGTATAAATATAAGAATGGTTATGTTGAATTATAAAAATAAATTTTTATCTAGAAGTTAGATTTTGTTTCAAAAGAGATTTTATTTATTAAACTATGTGGTTTAAAACTGTTTTAGTATTGAGACATTTCGAGAAGTAGATTATTCAAATATTTAGTATTTATTGAAACGAGTTCAATTTTTATCACAAGCTTTGTAAATCGGTTAGTTTTATTTTAAAAAAATGAATTGGGAATGAGTTATCAATGTTTATTTAAAGTGTTTGATATTTTAAATAATTACTTAAACGAGTTTTTAAAATAAATTATTATTCTTTAAAAATACTTATTATATATATATATATATATATATAGTTTTGAAATGATTGAGATATATTCATAAATCCGCTCGAGATTTGTAAACGCGGTTTATTTAATGGATATGATTTTGATAAGAGAAATCTTATAAGGGGTTTTGGGATAAAATGGAATTTCCAAAATGTTGAAATAAAGGAACTTCGAAAATGAATTTGAACTTATAAAAGAAGTTATAAATTATTGGTTGGGTTTATAAAAGAGTATAATCAGTTTTGGAAATTGTAAAAAGTAATTTAGAAATAATTTCTGAAATTTATGAGATAAATTATGAATTATTTCCTAAATTTGATATTAAAATATAAATATTCTCCTAAGTATTAAATATTCACATGGTTTTGGAAAATATTCTCCTAAGTATTAAAAAGAGGGTTTTGGAAAATATTTAAGTGTGAAATGAATTATAGAAATATTTTTCTAAGTGTTAAGAATTGAATTCAGAAAAATATTTCTAAGTGTTGATATGGTTTGAAAATATCCTGTTATGGATTTAAGTATTTAAAATTGTTTTCAAAATGTTGTAATGTTGGAAGAGAGTTGAATATATATCTTTGAAGAGATATTTTGAAATGAATTTGTGGAAGATTTATAAAATTGGGCCTAGTGACTCCTTATGTGTGTGTAATTTGATAGTTAAATAACCGACTATCAAATCTAGCCAAATTCGTTGACCGATTCGAAGAGACCGGGATCAGATTTAATTATCCAAAAACCACTTCGATCTGATTTGTGCATTACGAATCGTGATACCTTGTAGATAATGAAGACGGTGGTTTTGGAGATTCGGTTTGTTCAGACCTAGAATAATTTGTATAGATGAATGCTATTATGTGCATCGTGGTTTGGAAGGCAGTATTAGCATTCCAAGTATGAATGCTATTCTTAAGGTAATATGTAGCCTCAAGCCACATCAGCCGGGAATGACTAAAACAGAGGACATGCAGCAAGGCTATGTGGTTCGCTTCCATTAGGGTATGATCATCACTCATCTAGAGTGGACACCTATCATCACTTTCATTTATATACATTTCGGTGGCCCATTAGTGGTGATCATATTCGCTACTATCCAGTAAGGAGTAGGCTGGTCTTGTGTCAGAAGGGATCGATAGGTTTGATCTTGGTACATTTTTCTAGAGGTGTACTGTGATGGGCGGTACCCAAATAGCCCTGTCGTTATATGGAATCTAACATCCACTACGAGTCTGTATGGTTTTAGATGTGCCCAACTATGCTGAAACATGAGTGCAAGCATTTCTGCTATTTTTTAATTTATTTTCTATCGACACTATTATAATATCATATGATTTTGATATAAAATGTTATGGTTATCGTAAGGTAAAAACCCATCGTATTTATGCATGGCGTGGTCATACGAGATGCGTTTGTTTTCAATGGATTTGATAATAGTAATAATTCATATTGAGTGTGTTTGCTCAAGCTAGTTTTCGAGACTAACTCGGGTATTATTTTATTATAATGCTTGGGTCAAATCGAGTATCGTAGATCTAGGTTAGGATGCTATGGAGCTCAGGAGACGAGCTGGAGGATTTTAGGTATATCACACATACTTGGTTATTTCCATAGTGTGTGTTATGCTGTATATTCAATGCATGTGAGAACAAGTTAATATAACTTTCAAGATTGATTGTTGACTGTTGTACAATGATGACTGTATGTATATTACAGTTACAGCTTCTTTGTATAAAGATATGTTATTACATATTACAATTTTTTCCACTACGATTGTAAGATTCTGTATTATTGTTTCTGTTTCTTCTTCTATCCTCTTCTTTCTCATAGTTATTCATCTTTTCATAAATTTTTGTTAGACAAGTGTGATTTAATATCATCTCAAAGGGTACGAAACGACAGGTCAATACAGTTGGTATCAGAGCTTAGGTTGAGCGAACACCTAGACTTTTATGGGATAGCTCATTAAAGATAGGGTTAGAATACCCTAGAATGAGTTTGAGTGTTTTTATATATGAGTGCAAATTTGTTAGTGATATAAAATGTTTTATATTGTGTTGGTGGATTTGTTGAGTGGCTTATGAATTATGGTCGGTACAAAAAGTACAACTATATCAATAGGAGTTAAACACTTGAATCGAGCTATTCGACACAATATTGTTTTGAAGTGGGGTAAATGGAATAATTTTACCTATATCATATTTTATATATAAAGGAATAATTTTTCAAAAATTATTATAGTTATATATAATGTGGTTGGTTATTAGGAATGATGATAAGTGATTATTATCATCTATTGGTTGTTGTTTGTGCCTAAATAAAAATTGTTTATTGTAACATAAATTAAATAAGTAAATTTATAAGTGTGATTTACAAATAAAATGGATATAAATTGAGAATTATGGAATCTAAGTGTCGATGTTTTGAAATGATTTTCAAAGAGTTCTAGAAAATAATAACAGTATTATTTTAGAAGTATTTTTGAATATAAACATTTTTAAAGGGATCTTTAAAGGAGATAAAAGCACTGAAATCACTTTGGTTGATGGAAAATAATTTCGACGATGATCGTGACATCATCTTTGTTCATTTTCGAGTTTCTAGGTGATGGATTGCTACCATAGTGGTTTACTGTTGGAATTCTATTTTGATAAAACAAGTTGTTTTGGAAAATTCAAAGTATGATTTGATTTACGAATATATTATGTGTATATATGTATATATATATATGATTTTAAAATGATTTGAAATAAAAAACGAGTGTTTAAATTCTGTAGATTCCTATTTAAGCGGTTTGTGAAATAAATGAAAATAATTTTTTTAACTTATAATGTGGAAAATGGTATGGATAAGAAAGAAATTGTGAAATGGAGATATGCGATTAAATGGAGTTCAGCTTAAGTTATATTGAAAAAAAAAATTTGAAATATATGAAAGTGGCAAGGATAATGAAATAAATCAGTGAAGTGAACTAGTAAAGTGAATGTAAATGGAAATTGAATATGAGCTTAACTTGTGAAGTGAAAATAAACATAAGAGCGTTGTAAATGTTTATAATAATTTAAGTAAATTTTATGGAATGATTCCTAAGTAATAAATGGAAGTGGAAAGGAAATGGGTTGAAGGGAAATCATATGATTTTGAACTAATTAAATGTGAATAATGCTAAGGAATGTGATAATGAATATGAATGAGAATGAAATGAATATAAATACAATGAATGTAGACCAATGAATGTGCATTAATTGAATGAAAATTAATTAACACGAATGAGGCATGAATGAATTGGGTGTAAGTAATGTGAATGTGAATAAACAAATGGATAATGTAAGCAAATTGACATGATTATAAATAAATTGAATGTTGATAACTGTAAATGGCAAAAATTATATGGTTGGATATTTTGTGTAAATAAGAAACAGGGATATAGAGCAAAATAAAATTGGTTGTTCGACTAAAAGGTACATGTTTAATTTCGATTGATTTGATGATATTATGGCT
Organism: Allium cepa; assembly: GCA_030765085.1. Taxonomy (NCBI): domain Eukaryota; kingdom Viridiplantae; phylum Streptophyta; class Magnoliopsida; order Asparagales; family Amaryllidaceae; genus Allium; species Allium cepa. The sequence goes on along the minus strand of CM060938.1, from coordinate 903,148,351 downwards.
AGTCACTTGGCGTTTAATTAGTTTAGGCCTAGTGGCAATTTGTAGTTTTTCCGATCAAGCCCCGCAAAGGAGACGCTGGCGAAATTTTCCATAAATTTAAGAATTAGAATTTTTTTAATGAATTTTAGGAAGAATTTCGATAAATAAAATTTGATTTTTAGTTATGACTTGAAAGGATATTAGTGTGGTTTTTAGCATGCTATTAGTCAGTATTGGTGAATGAATTTGGAAACTTAGAAAATATGATGATTAAGTTGAAACTGTTTAATTTTGAAATTAAAATCTTAAGGGAATTTTGTAATCAATTTTAACTAAATTAGTCTTGGAAAGTTAATATGTTGTTGCATTTTTCTTACCTCAATAATTTTGAGGACGAAATTCCTTTAAGTGGAGAAGAATGTAACGACCTAGAATTTTGGTCATTTGTTTTTCAAATATTTAGTTGATTAAATATTGGTTTAAATAGTTAAATTACTCAAAAATCTAAAATAGTGTTTAAATTGAAGTTAATAATTTAAATTCAAATTCAGAGATTTGTTTAAAATTATTTACTTTGTGAATTTATATTTGAGTAGTGTCTCAAATAATTGGAATGTAAAATGAATAATATTTAATGGATTTAATTTGCTTATGATATTACATAAATGGAAAACAATAAATTTAATTGTTTGTTTAACTACAGTAACGAAGGGATCAAACAAATAAATTATTGGAAAATAAACTATTATTTCTACGACTTAAAGTCCATTGACGTATTTTTAAATTAATTTATTTGATTTTTCCATAACTTTTAATTTGGAAAATATTGAAGCTAAATTGGATGTTTTATCATCAAATAACAACATATTATGATTTTACAGAATGCAATAACCGGGGTATATTATTATTATTTTGCGACCATCTCGCTATTCCGAGCACGACCATATATTTAGTTCTGTTGTTTGGAGACCGAACGCGAACGGAGAGTGATACAGCGGAATGTTGGAAAATTTTGATTATATATGTAACCTCGGACAATTCATACCCCTATGCAAACAATTTTCTCTACCGTGCCACATTTTCTTATTCTTTGTACTTCCCTTTTTTCTCTTAGCATATTCTAAATCAGAAATGGCCATCTTCATTATTATAAAAAAATTCAAAACAAGTACAAGAAAAATCAAAAAAAAAATTGAAAAGGGTATACTTTGTGTTAGTTGTTGGTAGACATTTATATGGTGGCAAATCCAAAAGAATGAATATCATTTTCCTATGGTCGACGATTACGAACAGTGAGGGGTTTTGAGGGTTGAAGCTAAAGTTAACTTTGGCGAGATATTGGAAGGTCGATCGAGGAAAATGAGGTTGTTTTCTGGTTCGGTAAGTCAAATAGCATCTCTGGTCAAGTCTTTGATAGGTGCGGCTATTGCTGAGGTGATGCGATGTGCTTGGGTCAGTGACGGAGGAGGGCTGAGTCGTGAGAGGCTAGGGAGAGTTGGGTGTGGCTTCGAGGGTAATGAAAGGTGGAGATTTTGTCAGTGAAGCTTGTGGTGATGTTCGTTTGGATCCTAGTGGAGCAGAGGAGGAGTATGGTAGGTTGCATGGGTTTTACGGCTGTAGAAGGTGGTGATTGTCATCATCTGAGGATGGGTCTCGGGTGGGATGGATTGGCGATGGAGAGATGTAGTTCATCAAGGGGGAACCACCGACAAGTTTGGAATTTGATACCATGGTGAGGTGAAGGAGAGAAAGGGAGGAGAAGCATCGGCAATGGTGGGTTCTAACAGGGAGTGGGGATAAGCAGAATTTGGGGAAAATGGTTTAGTTCTTAATAGGTAATTAATTAAACAAGTGTAATTAGTTAAGTAAAGATATTAATTAATTAGTGTATCTTATTAAATCGATAACTTGCTCGTTTTAGGTCAGAATTTAACGCGACCAGTCGCATTAGGATCGTATTGACATGAGCTACGTTATGGAATTAGATTCATGGAATTTAAAGCTTACGGAATTTTGCATGAAAATCAAATGCTAATTGATTTTAGATGAAACAAAAGAAATTCGGTGTTAACTAGAATCAAAGTGAGTAAATCTCACTCATTTGGATTACTAGTTTTAATCTGTAATGTTAAAATTTAATTATTGGTTGACTAGATGAATTTGTAAATTATTATCTGTTAGTTGTTATATTATATATATAGTAGTATATATGTTAGTAGTTGGGTATATTCCCTCCGATTGGAGCGGATGAGACACTATGCGCCCTACATAATAGGGGATGACACTTTTTATTGCGATATCACGCCTTAAAGCGGGATTGTTATTATAATTTTATGTAATATAACATCTGTGGTTGTAGGGAAATAGCTTGGAGGAATACAACTGGATTCCTCAAAAATGTTGATTTAAATTTCATATGTAGTGATATATTATGTGTGTGAATAATCCGATATAGATTATGTAGTGATTTGAATTATTGGATGTTATAGTGGCCTTAGTTTGGTGTTATAAATACCATATAATATTTTGAATTTAAAAGGGAAATTCAAAGGCGATTTTGGAATTGATAATTTTTATATTGAATTTTGGGATTATTAAGAAAAGGGAATTGATTTGGATAATATGAATAAATTGATTTTGGATATTTCTTTAGCTATTTCTTACAATAAGACTAATAGAAAATTTTAAATTTGAGGATTTTTTTTAAATAATGGATCTTTAAATGAGATTCTTAAAATATGAAATGGAAGTCGAAATCGAGGTTTGGTACGGTTTTGGAATATAGTTTGGATTTTATAAGAAATAGATTTCCAAATGGAATTTTAAGCAGAAATCGATTTATAAATGAGATTTCTTCATTTTAAATATTTAATTAACAGAGAACAACCGGAAATGGGTTTATAAATTTGTAAACGATGTTTATAAATAATGTGAAATGATTATCATTTGATAAGTTGGAAATATAAATTCACCATGTGAATTTAAAGTGAGATGCAAAAATCGGCTTAGGGAAAATAGTGGATTCTATTTTGGAATTTGGAAATAGGTGTGAAATTAGAAATGAAAATCTATTTGGGATAAATCGAAAGAGATTAATTATTATAAGAATGATTATGTTGAATTTTAAAAATAAAATTTTATCTAGAAGTTAGGTTTTGTTTTAAAAAAAGATTTTATTTAACATACTATGTGGTTTAAAATTGTTTTAATATCGAAATATTTTGGGGAGTGGATTATTCAAATATTTAATATTTATTGAAATGAATTCAAATTTTTATAATAAGCTTTGTAAACCGATTAGTTTTATGTAAAAAAATGAATTGGGAATGAGTTATCGATGTTTATTTAAAGCGTTTGATATTTTAAATAATTACTTAAATGTGTTCTAAGAATAATCATTATTCTTTAAAATACTTATCATATATATATATATATATATATAGTTTTGAATTGATTGAGACTTGTTTATAAATCCTCTCTAGATTTGTAAACGAAGTTTATTTAATGGATATGATTTTGATAACAGGAATCTTATAAAGGATTTTGGGAGAAAATGGAATTTCCAAAATGTTGAAATATAGTAACTTCGAAAATGAATTTGAATTCATAAAAGAAGTTATAAATTGTTGGCTGGGTTTATAAAAGAGTATAATTGGTTTTGGAAATTGTAAAAAGGCATTTGTAAATAATTTTAGAATTTTATGAGATAGTTATGGAATATTTCCTAAATTTGACATTAAAATGATTTTGAAGAAATCTGCATATAAATATTCTCCTAAGCATTGAGAAGAGGGTTTTGGAAAATATTTTAATTTTGAAATGAATTATAGAAATATCCTTCTAAGTGTTAAAAATTGAATGTTAGAATGCTGGAAGAGAGTTGAATATATATCTTTGAAGAGATATTTTGAAATGAATGTTTTGAAAGATTTATAAAATTGGACCCAGTGACTGCTTATGTGTGTAATTTTATAGTTAAATAACCAACTATCAAACCTTCCCAAATTCATTGATCGATTCGAAGAGACCGAGATCGGATTTAATTATTCGAAAACCACTTCGATCCGATTTGTGTATTACGAATCGTAAAATCTCGAAGATAATGAAGATGGTGATTTTGGAGGTCTAGTTTGTTCAGACCCAGAACAACTTGTATGGATGAATGCTATCATTCGCATCGTGGTCTAGACGGTAGTGTTAGCATTCCGTGTATGAATGCTAATCTTAAGGTAATACGTAGCCTCAAGCCTCATCAATCGAGAATGACTAACATAGAGGAGATGCAGCAAGGCTATGTGGGTCGCTTCTATTATGGTATAATCATCACTCATCTAGAGTGGACATCTACCATCACTTTCATTTGTATGCATTTTGGGGCCCATTAGTGGTGATCCTATTCGGTACTATCCAGTAAGGCGTAGGCTATTCTTGTGTTCGCAGGGATCGATAGTTTCAATCTTGGTACAGTTTTCTAGATGTGTACTGTTGCGGTCGATACTCCAGTAGCCATATCATTGAATGAAATCCAATATCGACTGTTAGCCAGTACGGTTTTAGATGTGCCCAACTATGTTGAAATGTGAGATGCAAGCATTTTAGTTATTTTATAGTTTATTTTCTGTAGACACTATTATACAAATGATTTTGATATATAATGTTTTTGTTATCGTAAGGTAAAAACCCGTTGTATTTATGTGTGGCGTGGTCTTATGAGATACCTTTTTCTTCAAAGGATTTTGATAATAGTAATAATTCATATTGAGTGTGTTTTCTCACATTGGTTTTCCAGACTAACTCCAGTGTTATTTTATTATAATGATTGGGTCAGACTGAGTATCATCGATCCAAGTTAGGATGCTATGGAGCTCGAGAGACGAGCTGGAGGATTTTAAGCATATTACACATATTGGTTATTCCGTTGTGTGTGTTATGTTGTATATTCAGTACACGTGAGGAAAAGTTATTATAACTATCCAAATTGATTGTTGACTGTTGTACTCTGATGATTGTATGTATATTACATTTATAGTTTCTTTGTATCAAGATCTGTTATTATATATTATATTTGTTCCATTACGATTGTGAGATTCTATATTGTTGTTTCTATTTCTTCTTCTATCCTCTTCTTTCTTATATCTATATATTTTTTCGTACAATTTGTATTAGCCAAGTGTGATTTAATGTCAGCTCAAAGAGTATGGAATAGCGGGTCGCTACACGGAAAGACGAACTGTTGGACAAAAATGAAAGAAGAGATAAAACATAATCTCATATCATGACGAGTAACATATAATATACAATAGATCCTCACAAAAAACTATAATATACGTACATCAAATCGTAATCACTAATCATTGATATTGATAGTTATAACAACATGTCATCACAATTTCTAATATACATAGACAACCAATGCAGCAGAAAATAACATATACGTGAGTGCATCTTGGAGAATCCAGCTCGACTCTTGAAGCTCAAAAGCATCCACACTGTATCTAAAGATATACCCGGTCTGATCCAAGCATTACAAGTAAATAATGCCTAAATCAGTCTATTAACTAGCGTGAGAAAACACACCTCAAATAGATTTAATGTTTATAACTTTTCAAAATAAAGGTATCTTGTATGACAGTGCCATATATACACATGGTCGAGTTTTTATCTTATGATAACCAAATTATTTCATGTTATAATGATGTTTAAAGTTTAAAATAAATTATTATTGAATCATAGCCAAAACTGTCATATTAATTAAATTCCAACACAATAAATATACAACTAAGTCGGCGAGGCACTTATTGGAGAATGGATTTCTATACAATGACAAGACTAATGGGGCACCGCCTACCATAATACATCTTTAGATAAAACTTGATAGAATTAGAGGTACGCCCTAGGGCAATTATGTAGTTTGTTACATATATCTAACTCGTTGACAATCTTGTTCAAAATTAAGGTACTTTCTTTCTATTATATACTTGATATAATATGGCTATATTAATTAAGCAATTTAATTAAAAGTATATTTAACAGAAAATCCACAAATGGTATATTCTACGATAGTAGTGACAAAGTGCTTTAACCGTAAGTAATTTATCACAATGAAACGAGTGTACCATTTTAAATATTCTTAGTCAAGATGCATCAAGACTAGATATTGATGTATTTGTAGGATCGTTTTCACTCTAGATGGGGTGAATAGGGTGATACTAATAATAATAAAAATTATTGCGGAAATAAAAATCAATAGAATAAAATAATGCAGAAGAGATCACACACAAATTGAAGTTTGATCTTAATTGCATCCCTTTGTGTTCACTCGAGTCTGGTTTGTTCGTAGCTTCATGTGTATATGTATAGTGCTCTCTGGTATGTATGCTTGTATATTAGAACTTCTTGGAGTGTGGTTGCTTTACTTTGAATCATACTTGCTGTCACACGCTGTCACTTGATCATTTCATGTTGAGTTGCTGTTCTTTGTGTTCATGTGCGATCCGGTTTCATATGTGGAACTAGTCTCACTTTTTTATTCTGCTTGCACATTTTTATTTTTTGACCATATTTGCTTGATGCAATTTGTTCCACTTTGTGTGGATTGATATGCTCCCTGGTTTTATTGATGCGTGCACTTTGATTTCATATGCACTCCGAACTGGTGCATACTTTTTATTGTTGTCATGTTGATGCTCCTATGTTGCTTGATTCATACTCTCTGGTCTTGGTGTTGTTGTAATCTCCTTAGCCATTTACCCTGATTTCTTGATGTCCATTCACTTGTTCAATTTCTGAACTGATATTGCCTTGGTTCAATCATGAAACTGAGTTAGTGCACATGATGCTGCATGACACATTCACTGGTCCTGTGCACTTGCCTTCATTTGGGTCCATGGTGCTGGTGCCTTTTGTTGTTTGCTGGTCTATCCATTTTGCTATTTGCTTTGGTGCGCAATTTGCTGATCTGATTTGATGTTCAGGTGTACTGATATCTCTTGGATGAAATTTGAGATGCTGAGGCAATGCACATGTGTACGTGTACACATGCGTATATGCAGGCTCTTTCGCTCATGTTGTGACTTTATTTCTATTGCACCTGAATATTTGCAATTGAGTTGAAACCAGCATATGCTTGGGTTTGACCTTGTGCTCACCTGTCCCTATAATTTTTACACCCAATTGTATTTCGGTGTGCACGACCCTGTGAGATGTACAGTGACACACTGTGCACGTTACAAGTTGTCTGTGTAGATGAATTCAAAAGAAAAAAATGACGAACAACCCAAATAACTGAGGCAAACAACATTTTCAAAACACATATTTTATTTTGTATTGCAAATATTTTCTTTTTCAATTTTACAGCGTCAATATTTATTTTGCAGATAGCTCATATAATAACCCGCATATTTTACAATTGTATATTTAAATGATTTATTTAAATATAGCATCGCTAGTCGGATTAAAGTTCAAAATGGTACTTTTTGCAAACAGTCAAATTAGGACTCAAGACAACTTCCATTGAGTCCAAAATGGAGCTTGCGACCTTTTTGAGCATAAAAATTGATATGCTTGGAGTTGAGTAGAATTTCGCTATTTTTCTATTGGGCTTTGGGTTTGGATTTCAGCCCATTAACCCCACATAATACCCTAACTCCACCCCTCTCCTCTTCATTCATTCTATTTTTTCCTAACACTTAAACTAAAGAAAAATGGGGGAAGAGAAAAGAAAATAAAATTCCTAAACCCTAGTTTAGCTAGGAAATACAAATTCAAGATCCAAAATCAAAGGGAAGCTTAGTAAGCATCCTCTTCATCCTCTCCATCTCAATCTCTCTTCAATTTCCAGAAATTGCTCTAACCTAACTTAGGAAAAACTTCACCTTTGATAATAGATTGAAGAATTCTTGAGGTATATTAAAGAGAAATTGGTCTTGCTTTATTTTAAAGCCTCTCATTCGTTGTTTTTGAGTTTAAAGGTGAGTTTTTGAACTCACATCTACGTCTATAACTTTCATTGTTGCTAGGTATGAATTACTAACATCTATTCATGTTTATTTGTTTTTGATTTGAACTGATTTGGTGGATTTTCCCATTTTCATGTTTTGAAGTCAAAATCATTGAAAATCCTATCTTGGATGTTTGAACATATTATTTGGGGTGTATCGAAGAGCCTATATGGCTGGGTTGTCACTTGGCATAAATCCCTAGTCTCCGTCGCTCGTCAGATCGCTTCCGAATCATTTTGGCCATCATTGGCCCAGGCTAATTTCTGCCCAGCTGAACTAACCAGACGTCTGGTTGGTAATTTCAGACGTCTGGTTATGGTCCTTGGAGAAATTATATAACAAACGTAGAAATAAAATAGCAGAGACAAATTCTAGACTTCTAATTTATTAGTTTAGACGTCTAGTTAAGGTTTAGACGTCTGGCAGAAGTTTTGGAGGTTTTCTGAATTATTTCCAGAACCTAAATCCATACGTCTGGTTGAACCTCCAGACGTCTGGAATTGCTAGTTTTGGATATTTTTGATGTTTTTGATTGGATTTCCAATTTTTATCGATTTTTGTTGATCCAATTAGTTATTATCACTTTTATTGATATTGATGACTTCATTTTCTGGATTTTGGTAATATCCATTTTGATGGGTTTGGTATCGATTTCTATGGATATGATTCATGTCTTCAAATGTGAATTTTTGACGACCGATTGTTTTACAGTCGTTTTCTGTGCTTGTCATTTTAAAATACAAAGGTTTCTATACTAGTAGTAAATATCCAAACTATTTCACAAAAATGATTTCAACATTATTTTTAATACAAAGCTCGTTTTTAAAACCGTTTTCCAATTTATTAGTATATACAAACCTTTACCTCATTCATTCGAGAACTCCAGTTAAACGACTTAGCGAAACAAGTGGTATAAAGCGCTTGGGTTTACTTTGTCGGTTAATTCGTAGACTTGTTCGACTGAAATCTTGTGACAATTTTCGAGTGGAAATCTACAAACTGTTCGTAAATATTGATGTTAAGCTAGTGATTTGGGACATGAAGCTAAACTCATTTATTTACTAGCTTAGTGTAATTTACACTTCTTTTTTATTAATGATGATCATTTTGTGTTTTGAGTGGAAATCTGTAATTTGTTCGTAAATATTTAAGTTAAGCCAGTGGATATGGGACATGAAGCTAAACTCATTCATTTACTAGCTTGATGTAATTTACACTTATTCTATGGTGCTTTGGCTTAATTTTTATGGGCTAGAGATCCATGTTCTTTTATGGAGATCGGTTCATCGGCCGTACCGTTATTGCACTACGTCGTTGTTCCGAATTAATTGATTTTCAGTTTCATCGGGCGTACTGCTATTGCACTACGTCGTTGTTCGAATCGAGTTTTAGATTCATCGGACGTACCGTTGTTGCACTACGTCGTTGTTCCGAATTAACTGAGTTCGGTTCATCGGGTGTACCAATATTGCACTACGTCGTTGTTCCGAATTAATTGAGTTTTAGGTATATCGGACGTACCCTTATTGCACTACGTCGTTGTTTCGAATTAATTGAGTTTCAGGTTCATCGGGCGTACCGTTATTGCACTATGTCGTTGTTCCGAATTAATTGAGTTTCAGGTTCATCGGGCATACCGTTATTGCACAACGTCGTTATTTTGAATTATTCGAGTTTTAGGTTCCTCGGGCATACCGTTATTGTACTACGTCGTTGCTGCCTCTATGATTAGCGACCATGGGATGACGACCCGTTTGTGATACACATGTTGGTGAGTTTTCATGCTCCCATTTGTGATAGGCCTCCCACTTTGTGGTTTCTGAATTTCTAATTGATGATTTCTAGAATTTGTGTTCCACCAAATTTTGTGATTGGCATTGATATGTTTTGTCAGTATTTGTGATTTGGTGAATAAAATAAAGAATATGATATTCTTTTTGGTGTTTGAGAAAATTTGATATATTGTATTATTTTTGTTGTTATTTAATGTATACTTGTCACAATATGGCATTATTGTTATCATACAATTTTGTCATATCTCTTATCCTATCACATTTCATATGATATTTTTAGCTAGACTAATCCATTTATTATTTTCTTCTTAAATATTGCTCGGGTCAGACTGAGGTATTTCAGGTGCTTCTGTTTGACTTCTTATCAGGGTCCGTCATCTGACTTCTAGATAACTACTTATCTTAGTAGTTTTTGCTTCTATACATTCGAGATAGAGACTCCTTGATGTATACATATTCTTTTCTCTAGCACTTGTACCTATTCTTTTGTGATGTAGTGGAACTTATATGACCACTACTTTTATGTACACTTTTATGTGTCATATTCATATCTGTTTCCGCCTTAGTGATATGAATATCTGTGACTGATTTATGTTATGCTTATTTTATATTTCTTTCTAAAGACCACATAGCCAATGTGTAGTACCTTTGAGTTTGTATCAGTATGTCAGATTTCCTCTTGAAACGAAATGCATGATATTTTATCTGGCACATTGGTACTCGCACAAAGCAATTACACAGATGGTCGCTCCTCAACAGCCTTATGCTTCATGCTAGTTGATGACATTACTCCATAGTGTTCTTAGCTAGTGTGAGCATAGAGGTGGGGCGTCACAGCTTGGTATCAGAGCCAAACTTCGGAACAATATAGAATAATATAGCAAGGATCATCATCCTAGTCTTTCTTAGGAATCATGCCTAAGGATTAATCCGAGTCTTAGGACCCGTTCTATCCTATTTTCTTTTGTGATGCCTTTTTTTATCAATCAAATTTGTTTGATATTTATTCTGAGAATAACCTTTGTCCTCTTCTTTCTTTCTTCCTTTAAGAAGAAGAGATGGTTAGATCTGGCAGTCCTAGCACTGGTCAATCCATTAGTCCTTCTTTGGATGGCGTATTTATGTCTGCCCAACAACTTTTAGATCTTGTAAAGAATCAAAGGTTTATCTATGCTTTGAGTAAGAACCCCAAAAAGGTTTTACCTCTGAAACTAGAAGTTCCTTTCGATCGGCTTGTAGATATCACTCTTTGACTAGAAGAGGCTAATAAAGAAGTGATAGTGATGTTGGAGGTTCCAACAAGAGCCTCAATAACAACAAGAAGAGGCATATTAAGTTCAAAAGCACTAATCCCAACAAGAAAGGGAAGCAGGCAACTTAGGTAGCAAAGACTCCTACCTCTAGTCGTGGACAATGCTACAATTGTGGTTCCAAGGACCATTATGCAAATATGTGTTTGAAGCCCCTTACATGTCGCTATTGCAAAAGTTTGGGTCATCTTTTATCTTCATGTCCCAAACTTCAAAGCAAGAAAGAGGGAAAGCTGAATGTTGTGCAAGCCTCTAGTAACGCTTCTCTTGTTCAAGGTATTTCTCATTCAATCTTTGATGGCATTATTTTATTTCATGATTATCCTATTCAAATTCATTTGAGATGGGTGAATATCATTCTTTTATATCAAAAGAACTTGTGGATTCTTTTTCTTTAAACATTATGGGTTGGATGACTTCGTTGAGAATTGTGAATTCGATTGGTGGATCTGCAACACTCAGTTTATTTTGTAAAGATGTCGAGATGATTTTATGTGATTATGCTTTCTGATCCAATTTGTATGTTATGTGCTACTTAGATTCGTAATTGTTTTTGTGAAAGAATTGGCTTAATCATTATGAAGCCCATATCCTATATCCCGATTGGATTATTCATCTTCGACATTTTCAATCTATTAAGCAGATTTCTATCGTTCTTAATGACTTTGATTCCAATTCGGTGGCATCCTTATATTCTTTAAACCCACATGATGACGAAAATGATATTTCTCTCATTCAAGTATTTTGTGAATTTCTCGATATCTTTGAGCTTGTCTTAGGTTTAACACCTAAGCAATCTTTTGAGTGGTGCTAAGGTCTTTTTAGCTCAACCTTTCCATCGGTTTTCATCAGCTATGAGTTATGGAGGGTAACATTTCACTTACCGCATTCCGCACTCGTTATGATTCTTATGAGTGACTCATGATGTCATTTGGTTTGTCCAGCTTATTTCATCCATTTTATGAATTGAGTATTCTGCGAATATCTCGATGAGACCATCCTTGTATTCATTGATTATGGATGAAAACAACAATTTAAAATTTTCAAATCTTTTTAATAAGATATTTACAAGTATAATTGGATTTTGTTCTTAAAATGAGCAAAGAATATTCGTAAAAAATTTACGAGACATGTTTATCATATAGAAGATGATTTTGTGTTGTTTTCCCCATTGAGTGCTTTTAGAATTCTGGTTGATGCGCTTAATCAATGTTATCGATAGGAATCTCCTAAAGGCTATGATGAGACAGTCAGACATAATAAATTGACTTGTAATAAGTAAATTTTTCTAAAAAGATGATTACATAATATTCATTATAATTTTGAATGTCTTAGCTTTTTGGGAAAGAGGATCATTTAAAAGAACTCTTTTCTGATGCTTCTATTCCTGTGATTCCCGAAGGGAAACAAGACTTCACTATTTGTACCGATGCTAGACATATTGGTTTGGGTGTCATTCTCTTGCAAAAGGGAACGTGCGATCACTTATGCTTCTAGGAAATTAAAGCTTGCCAAGACTAGATATGCCACTTATGATCAGAGCTCGCGGCCATTGTTTTCGCTCTTAGAATTTGGCGTCATTATCTTTCAGGAGAGAAACTTGCTCTACACCGATCATAAATCTTCGTAGTATTCATTTTCTTAAAAGGAACTTAATTTGCATCAACAACGTTGGCTCGAGTTCCTTGCATCTTATGATCTTGATGTTCTTTATACTCCCGGAAAAGGGAATCATGTTGTCGATGCCCTTAGTCGTAAGCAACAAGCGGTTGTTTCAATGATGATATCCGAATGGAATGATCTCAAGACTTTGTCTACTTGTGAGATTCAAGATCGTGAATCCGGTTCATGTTCATCTCTTATTTTAAGTAGCCTTGATGCTCATCCTTCTCTTTTAGCACCGCTTAGCGTCCTCAATCCAATGGACAAATAGAGTTTGTGAATCAAACTCTTGAACATCTTCTTCATGCATATATTCTTAATTTTGGTGGAAGTTGGAAAGATCATATTTCTCTTGTTGAGTTATCTTACAATAATAGCTTCCAATCAAGTATTGGTATGACACCTTTCGAGGCACTCTATTGTAGGCCATGCCGATCTCTTTCTTGTTGGCTTGAGGCCGGTGAGAAGCTGGTTTTAGGTCCAGATTTTACGTGATTCCACAGAAAAGATTGACCTTATTCTTCATAGGATGAAAGAAGCTCAAAGTAGACAAAAATCCTATGCCGATAATCGAACAAGGAATTTGAAATTTTCTGTGGGAGATTTGGTGTTTATTCATGTTTCACCTATGAAGGGTGTTGTGCGTTTCAGTCGATTGGGAAAATTAACACCTCGATATATTGGCCCATTTCTCATTACCGAATGTATTGGTTCCGTGGCTTATCGCCTTTTATTACCGGCTCATTTTTTTGCTATTCATAATGTTTTCCACATCTCTCAACTGGGGAAATGCCTTAGAGATTCCGATTCTATTCTTGAGCCCTGTTATTGAAGAAATTGAAGTTTTACCTAATTTGACTTATACGCAACATCCTATTTGTATCATTGCTATGGAGGTTAAACGCCTTCATAATAAAGATGTTCCATCCTATTTGTATCATTGCTATGGAGGTTAAACGCCTTCGTAATAAAGATGTTCCGCTTGTGAAGATTCAATGGTCCTCAAATCCTAAGGATTGCTCATGGGAATCCAAAGAATTCATCGAGCGAACACATCCGGACTTACTCTCTCGTGCTCCTTAAGGTGAACTTCTTATTTCAAATTTTCTTTTGTGTTGATATGCTTTTGTGATTGTTACACTTTGTTTTCTTCTTAAGAATTGCGAGGATGCAATTTATTTAAGGAGGGGAGTCTGTAACAACTCATATATTTTACGATTGTATATTTAAATGATTTATTTAAATATAGCACCATTAGTCAGATTAAAGTCTGAAATGCTACTTTTTGCAAATATTCGAATTAGGAATCGAGACCACTTCCATTGAGTCCAAAATGGTATTTACGACCTTTTTAAGTATAAACATTGATATGTTTGGAGTTGAGTAGAATTTCGCTATTTTTTCTATTGGGCTTTGGGTTTGGGTTTCAGCCCAGTAACCCCACATAATGCCCTAACTCCACCCTCTCTCCTCTTCATTCATTCTATTATTTTCCTAACACTTAAACTAAAGAAAAATGGGGAAAGAGAAAAAAACAAAATTCCTAAATCCTAGTTTAGCTAGGAAATTCAAATTCAATGTAACGACCCGTAAATTTCGACAATTAAATTTTAGTTAAAAAGGGATTATGTAATAAAAAAAATTGTAAAGAAAAAAAAAGATATATATAAAAGAGATAGAATTTATGCTGGAATGAACGCTAAATGAAAATCCAATGATTGAGATAGTGTAAGATGTATACCTGTGTGTAAGTTGAATAAATATAGGAGATTTAAATTTATAACTAATAATGAATTGTGTTTGCACAAAAAATGGACAAACACCTCCAAGTCGTATTATTTAGTTGATTATATGTAATTTTCAATGATTTTAGATGAGTATGTAAATATGAGAAAAGTAGGGGCTGAAATGTAAAAGACACACAGATTTATAGTGGTTCGGCCAGAATGTGCCTACGTCCACTTTATATGTTATTATCCTCTTTCTTTCAGGTTACAAGTACAATGCTTTGTATACAAGTGTATGAAAGTAGTTTGAAAGTTCCTTCCTTGCTTGAGCTCTCAAACTTGTCTGCCATTGTTGTACCCCTGCCCCTCTATTTATAGAATGAGGCAGGGGGCAGGGGTCTTGGAGGTATATAGCTGCTGGTGGGCCCGGGCTGAGACAATCTGGACTGGCAATCACCTGGTTCGGTAGAGCTTCGTTCGGCGTTGGGCTTTGGATCGGTGGTAGGTAGGGACCGGTGGTAGATAGGCGGTTCGGCGCTCGTTTGGTCTTAGGTGGTTCGGCGCTCGTTTGGTCCGGTGGTGGCCTTGTTGATGGGTTGGTTCGGCACGCATGGGAGAGGCCGAATGGGGCTTGGAGAAGGTTGGTCTTATGCCGAATGAGAATGCCGATCCGGTGTGCCAAATGAGATGGAGGAGCGTCGGCTCGGTGGCCGAATGGGACTGGCCGAACGAGCTTGGGGCCGAATGTGGCATGGGACCGAACGAGCTTGTGACCGAATGAATCCTTGGGCCGAACATGCTTGGGCCGAATGAGTTTCTACCCTGAGAATGTTGGACGGACTTGGCTCGTACTGCCGAATGGAGCTTCCATGCCGAATGGACTTGGCTCGTACTGCCGAATGAAGCTTCATGCGTGAGTGCCGAGTGTTCCTTGGCCTTGGTGAATGAACTGGAGGTTATTCATGTCGAATGAGCTATGGCTTGCATTGTCGAATGGGAAAGAGGCCGGTCATGCTGAATGAAGTGGTGATTGCGAACCCGGGTGAAACAGACGCTTCGTTGTCTCAAGATCTTCTGGGTGAGAATTCGCCCAACATTTGCCCCCCAAAGTGGGGCACGTGCTTGCACGTGTCGCGCTTTGTTTTGCCCCGTGGTAGGAAGACTAGCTTTATAACGCCAGGGATTGGACGTTCGTATTCTGTTGATGTCCTGCAAAGGAATTTACAGTTTTAGTGTGATTCCAAATAGCGATCGTTCATGATCGAAATATTTGAGATGAAGTGAACTGTGTCGCTCGGGACGAGCAAGTGTGCCCCGAAGGGGCTTAGCATCGTCGATGCCAGGTTCACGTTAGAGTGGGTCCCTGGGTCGTTTGCCAAGGTGGTTTATCGCCAGCTCAGAGCATGCCTAGGGATCGTTCGCGACCGCGTACATGTGTAAGTGGCTTAGCCATTTCACAATTATCAAATATCCATTCGACCGATGGGCTTAAAAATACGTGTCAAAGTGTAAATTCCCACGATGGTAGGGTTAATAACCATTCAGAGCGTGCCTATGGACCATTCGAGGTCGCGTACACGTGTAAACGATTTAATCCACGTCGGTGAGGACTTTACGACTTATTCATCGTTATCATAATCTTATTTTATTAGTTAGTTCTGGAGTTCGGTACTTATCTGAGGGAGGCGCCTGCGTGCCCCCAGTTCCTGGTCTTGGACGGTAGATAGAGGGTTCCGTTCGGTTCTTGGTTGGTCCGGCTATTCTCATCCGGCTTCTGGTGGTCCGGTATCATTGGTCCGGTTGGGCGAGACATCTGGTTCGGTGGTTGTGAGTTTGCCTATATATAGAGGCCGTACCCCCCTTGTTTTTCTTTACCGAACGAGTAGAGCCGAATCACTCCATTGCCGAATCAAGTGTTTGCCGAACCAACCTTATACCGAACCAGGTATATACTTATTACCGAATACACACGTATGTCCTTGCTTCACCGAATGGGACTACTGCCTTGGAGCCGAATGAGATGAAAACCGAATGGGGTTGAAACCGAATGAACTTGGAAACCGAATGAACTTGGAAACCGAATGAACATGGAAACCGAATGAACTTGTGATCTGGAAGACTTCAGCTTGCGAATGAAATTCCACACTTGCACGCACTTGTTTGTTTACTTTTCTATTTTCCTTGTTCTAATATTAGGTTTTTCTTGTGCTGCAGAAAATGTCTCGCAAAGCGGAAACACGATCAGACAGAAAGAAGTCTAGAGGCACAGGAGAGCCTTCTTCTTCCTCGCCCCCAGTCCAATCAGGATCCGGGCAACACCGACCTATTCCGAAGTCTCTAGTGGACGGATGTGGTCCACAGGAACTTTTGAACTCTCCCCCTGACTGCTTCCCAAGCTCCTTAAAGGAGGAGCAACTTGACGTTATATCCCGTTCCTTTGGGATAGACAGGGCTCTTATGTTGTTACCCGGGGGAAGGGGTCATGCCATATGATCCCCCTGAGGGGTACTTCGCTTATAGCCGGTACCATTGCATGTGCGGGGCTATTCCTCCAATCAACGCCTGGATACTAAGCTTCGTCACTTATCTGAAGGTGGCTCCATTCCAGCTTCAGCCCAACTCTTATGCCATTCTGGTATGCTTATATGCTATCTTCCAGAAGAGATATGGGCGCGCCCCCTCCAACCGGGAAATACGATATCTGTACAATCTGAGGGGGTACAGGAAGGGGTCCCCATATATTAGCTTGGAGTCAGCCGTTTCCTTCAAGCCTGTTTTGGATTTATACTCGAAGTATAGCATGTTCAAGAAGGAATGGTTCTTTGTCAGGGATGACTCCGTCTCTATTCGCCGATTTACCTCCGGATGTAAGTAAAAACTCTACTCATAATTCCTGTCTTGGCTGTAATTCACTCTCTTATGCGCTTTTATTTCTTGCTAGCGACAGGTGGTTTTGCGGTTGTGGAAGATGATCGCTTGGTTCGGATGGCAGCAGAAATTGAAGCTATTTCCGGGAGAGACAGATCGGCTGCTTATCTGATTAGGAATGCCAGGCTCTTGTCGTATAATTTGATCCTCCCACATCAGTCCGTAGTCAAACAGAGGGACACGGCAGAAGAGAAGGCTGCCCAGCCTAAAGGTGGGGTGACAGCGAAGGGTGGCAAGAGGAAGCCCTTTGCACAACGTCCAGTCGTAGGAGGCAAGAAGCTCAAGGAGTCCGATGGCCCTTCTCCAAGTACTTGCCCGGATGTCCCGGAGGAGGAAGGTGTAGAAGAGGAGGAAGGAGGTGAAGTTGGAGAAGGGTCGGAGGGTGGAGGAGATGGCGATGGTCAGGGTGGTAGCGGTGTTGCTGCTCTAACCTCTGAGCAGGACCTCGAACTGGATGAGGCTCTCCGTCGGGCCTTCGGGGAGTCAGAGGGGGAGTCGGAAACAGAGAAGGAAACGGAGAAGGCAGAGGAAACCGGCAAAGCTGTGGTTAGCACTGACCCATCCTCTAAGGGTTCCTCAGCTAGGGTGACCCCGGCGATGCAAGGTGAACTTTTGTCTTCTGCCGATTCCATTTTCGATAGGGACTTAGAAATTTTTTACGGTTCACTTCCGTCCTGGAATGAGATCCAGGACTTATTGCAGTATCCCACTCCTCCGCCGGGTTTGTATAACAGATGTGTCTCCTCACTTTTCTTTCTTTTTAACTTAGCACATTTTTTGAATTGCGGATTATTGTATGTTCGTAACACTTGTTCTTTATTCCAGGGGCAGGCCAGGCGGGTAAAACGTCGGATGTTCGACACCGCCTTGAACAATTTAAGTCGAGGAGAGCTTCCGCGAAACCTTCTACTGATCGCACTGGGGACGTAGTCAAGTACCGCCCTCTTCTTGGGGTCATCGAAGAGGGCATTCAGAAGAGGAAGCGGAGCCGTTCCTTATTTGAGTCTTCTTCTGCTTCGCAGCTTCCTACTCTGTCTCCCCCTACTCAGCCCCCTTGTGATACTACGGAGGAGAGCACGGAGCCCTGCCCCCCTCCTCCTCCTTCCAAGAGATCTACTGTCATTCATATAAGGCGTCCCGATGTGCCTCGCCCCGTGCCTCGTGACCCTTTTGCCGGTCATCCTGATTTAGACCCAAGTTTTCGGGATATTTCATTTGATGAGACCACGGGCGAGCACCTACTTCCCCGCAACCCCATGGTACGTGTGCTGGATGAGGCCAAGTCCCTAGATCTTGATCTGCTTACTACTCGGGTAGTTACTATGGGGGACGAGGCCAAGGCTAATATTGACCGGGTGGCCGAAGAGACTAAGAAGTTAATGGAGCATCATGCTCGATTGGTCAAGGCCGGGGAGGAGATTGGGAGTGCTAATATTCGGTTAAGGCTAAAGGTTGCCGATCAGGCCAAGCAGCTTGCCGACCAAGCCATCCAGATCTCCCAGCATGAGGAAGCCTCCCAGCGTCTGAAAGAGACCATGGAGAAGGCCAGTAGGGCGGAGTTACGGAAGATGGAGGTTACCTGCAGGGAGCGGATTAACATGGCCATTACAACGGTGGATGAGGTTCGAAATGCGGATCTCGAGCGGGTAGAGGAGTTGTCGGGGAGACTCGAGGCTGCGGAGATGGCTCAGGCTGAGTTGAAGGAGGAGATGGAGGAGATGAGGAGGTCCCTTAGGTTGAAGGAGGAGGAAATGAGGAGGTCACTCCAGGCTGACTGCTTGAGATACCAATCAGAGAGGGACGTCGCCGTCGCTAAGTTGCAAGCTTCCGAGGCTCGGGTGAGGGAGTTTGAGGAAAATGAGGGGATGATGGATGAGATGCTTCAGGATATGTACTTCCATACTTGGAAAGAGGGCGGCTTGTCTTGGATGGACGATTACCCTCGGGTCATGGCCAAGGTGTATCTCCAGGCTTTAGAGGAGGCCAGGGTGAACGCGGGTAAGGAAGGCGGAGAGGCTTTCAACTTGAGTGCGGTTACTGCTCAGTTCTCAAAGGAGGAGCAAGCGGCGGTGAAGGAGGGGATGCGGCTGCTTGCTGCGGAGGAAGCGGGCGTGCAGTTGGATGATGAGGATCAAGCGGCGGATGCTGGTGAGTTATTCTTTTCCCTTTCTTTTCTTTCCGTGTTTTCATAACTTGATCGTTCGTTTAATGAATTCCTCTTCCGATCTGGACAGGTGGGACTTCAGATCCACATGCTGGGGGCTCCGATCCTGCGGCTAAGTAGGCTGGGGGAGTTGGTGATGGAGTGTGGATGCATCTGCCATCTTTTTGTTTCTTTTTTATCACTGTTCATGTTAGTCTTTGATATGCAACTGTAATAAAATTATTTGCAAAGAATAACTTCGTGTGATCTTATAATATAAGCTGATTTTGTCATGTTTAAATGTTGTTGCTATCTTTATGTGCTGTGTGAGAAGTATAATTATGTATATGCCTGTGATTCCACTTGTGTTTGATGTTAAGTTTTTGCTTGAAATATAATTTCACGTTTTGCAATGTCAGTGTATGAATAAGTTATAGTTACGCATTTATGTACAAGAGAAGAGAGTACCGCCCTTTATGTTTTATTCGCAGGCGGTAGCTTTGAGTGTCTTGTGTAACTGTTCACGGGTATAGCAGAGCGCCCTGCTACCCAGCACGCAGGCTTAGAGCCTCATGAGTGAATGTTTCCTATTTGGTTTCCTGTACTTTAGAGTTTGTTATACAGGATAGGAGAAAAATATTTAAATGAAATGGAAATATAGTAAAAGTAAAACTTCCAGTCACGGAAGGCCGTCGATGTGCTTAAGTTCGTGGCAAACGGGTTTTGTAGTCACTTTCCCTAGCTGTGGGTCTTGGAGACATTTGTCACCCATCTTACGCCTCCGCGGGGAGTTTTCTTTTTTACCACAGCCGCACTTAAGACACATCGGAGCCGAGATCGCGCACGGTAACTACCCGAACCGTTATGGTCCGTAATCGTGGGTATTATTCGATTTACCGTGGCCGGCTAGCGTGGGTGCCGTTGGCCGTGAACTACCCCTGGCTGGCCACACCTTATGTTGGGGCTTAAAGTAGGTTCACGGTTACCGACGAGCCGAACGCCGTAATGAGCTGCCATCGGCTATAGTCGGCCTTTATGATGACTTATAATCGGCTCATTACAGTTGGCTTTGAGGGCAGGCGCGCAATGAGTTAACCCGCAGCAGAGGGATGCTGGAGCAAAAGAGTCTCATTGGCGAGTGCATAGAATCGTGGCGTACCTGTTAGGCCTAGTCTAGATGAGGCCGCGGTGCGTCTTGAGTGGAGATGCCATAGGATTTTGTTCAACAGAAAGGGATAAAACTTAACAAGTAGCCAAGACATAAAGGAACAAGTTAAAAAGAGACAAGATTTTTTAAAGTGGTTCGGCACGAAAATGCCTACGTCCACTGGTTCTCTTTGTTAATTCACTTCATATGGGCAGTACAAGTTAAGAAAAGTATCGACGGAGGTGTCGGATGTTCCATGCCCTCTGGAACACCTCTCCGTCCACTGTTGACAAAATGTAAGCTCCGTTGTGGAGATCTTTGTGAATTACATATGGTCCGTCCCAGATGGGGTCCAGTGCCCCGGGGCGCGGAAAGATTCGCCTGAGGACAAGATCTCCTTCTTGTAAGCTGCGATGCTTGACTTTGGAATTGTATAGTGCTGCCACTTTTTGTTTGTGAGCTGCTGCTTTGAGTGCTGCATCGTTTCTCCTTTCCTCAATCAGTTCCAAAGACATGAGGAGGAGTTCTTTGTTTTCTTCTGGGTTGTAGTGGATCCTACGGTGGGAAGGCACAATAGTCTCAACTGGGAGCATTGCCTCCGATCCATATGCCAAAGAGAAAGGAGTATGTCCCGTTGATGTTCTGAAAGATGTGCGGTATGCCCATAGTGCCGTAGGAAGTTCGTCCACCCAAGCGCCTTTTGACTTTTCAAGTTTCTTCTTGATTAGGGTTTTGAGAATTTTGTTGACAGCTTCAACTTGTCCGTTTGCCTGAGGGTAAGCTACTGATGAGAAGCTTTTATGAATTCCATGCTCTTGGCACCAGTCGGCAAATTCTTCGCTGTCAAATTGGAGTCCGTTGTCTGATACGATCTTGAGGGGGACTCCATACCTGCACAGAATGTTTTTGATCAAGAAGTTAATAATTTTTGCTGAAGATATTTTATTTAAAGGTTCCGCTTCCACCCATTTGGTGAAATAATCGACTGCCACTATAGCATATTTGGCTCCGCCTCGGCCCGTTGGCAGTTCGCCAATTAAGTCAATTCCCCATACAGCAAAGGGCCAAGGGCTGGTCATTTGAGTAATTTCGTTTGTGGGCAGTCGAGGGATCTTGGCGAACTTCTGACATCTGTCGCATTTCTTAACGAAGTCTAGGGTATCTTTGTTTAGTGTGGGCCAGTAATATCCATATCGGAGTATCTTTCTTGCCAAAGTCTGTCCTCCAGTGTGATCTCCGCATCCTCCCTGATGGATGTTTGTTAATATCTCCTTGGCTTCCCTTCCGGCGACGCATCTTAATAAGGGGCTAGAGAAGCCACGCCGGTAGAGGATGCCTTCTTGTATTGTGTAGTGGGGAACTTTTCTCAAGATCTTCTTGGCTTCGTCACGCCTGTCGGGTAGTATGCCATCTTGCAAATATTTCCGGATAGGAGTCATCCAGGTTCCTTCTTCGATTGCAGTTATCAGATTTACTTGTTCGAAACTTGGGGCTAGCTGCCTTGAGATTACTAGTGCTCCGGGAATGGTGCTGTCCTTCATACTAGCTTGCTTTGCAAGTTCATCTGCCTCTTGGTTTTCTTCTCGAGGAATGTGTTTGATTAGATAATGGTCCAATCGATCGAGCAGCAGTCTGGTTTTCTTTAGGTATGCTGTGAGCCGTTCTCCTCGAGTCTGGAATTCTCCTAGTACCTGGTTTACGATAAGCTGAGAATCACTATGAATACATAAGGAATTGATCCCAATTTCTAGGGCCAGTTCCAATCCCGCTATTACTGCTTCATATTCAGCATCGTTGTTAGTGGCCGTGAACTCCAATCTTAATGCATAGTACAACTTTCTTCCCCTGGGGGTGACGATCACAATACCTGCCCCCGAGCCTTGTTCGTTCGATGCTCCGTCTACAAAGAGGTTCCACTTGATGTTTTTTGCTACTTCGGATTGTTCCTTGCCTTCGTTGGTAGTGAATTCGGCAATGAAATCAGCCATGGCTTGTCCTTTGATAGTGGTGCGGGGATGGTAGGTGATATCATACTGACTTAGTTCGATGCACCATTTGAGGAGTCGCCCAGAAGTGTCAGGACGATGGAGCACTTGCCTTAGTGGTTGATCGGTTAGAACCCTGATGGAGTGAGACTGGAAGTAATGTCGCAGTTTCCGTGACGCGATCAATAAACAATATGCTAACTTCTCAAGTTTAGGATATCTGGCTTCTGCCCCCGTAAATCTCTTGCTTACAAAGTAAACCGGACGTTGTGTGCGGTCTTCTTCTCTTACCAAGGCGGCGCTTAGAGCATGAGATGATACAGCGAGGTATAGGTATAACACTTCACCTTCATTTGGAGTTGAGAGTACTGGTGGTCTCTGAAGGTGTTCGATTAGGTTGAGGAAGGCTTTTAAGCATTCGTCGGTCCACTCGAACCTCCCTTTGTCTTTCTTGAGTGCTTCGAAGAAAGGGACACACTTGTCAGTTGCCTTGGAAATGAATCTGCTTAGGGCGGCCACCTTTCCGTTTAGGCTCTGCATTTCTTTTCGAGTGGAAGGTATCCTTATTTCTTTTAAAGCTCGGATTTGTTCAGGGTTTGCTTCGATTCCTCTGGCGTGGACGATGAATCCTAAGAATTTTCCCGATGATACTCCGAAGGAGCACTTTAGAGGATTCAGCTTCATTCCATATCGGCGAAGTACCCGAAACATATCGTCCAGATGGCTTACATGGTCGTTGGCTTTCCTGGACTTCACCAACATGTCATCCACATATACTTCCATAGTACGTCCTATCAGTTCTGCGAACATTTTGTTGACGAGGCGTTGATAGGTAGCTCCAGCATTTTTGAGTCCAAAAGGCATGACTTTGTAACAATATAATCCGCGGTCGGTGATGAAGCTAGTGTGGTCCTGATCGGGAGCGTGCATGGGGATCTGGTTATATCCGGAGTATGCATCCATAAAAGATAGGAGTTCGTGCCCAGCTGTGCTGTCCACGAGTTGGTCAATTCGGGGAAGTGGGAAGCAGTCTTTCGGGCAAGCGTCATTCAGATTGGAGAAGTCAATACATGTTCGCCACTTTCCATTGGCCTTTTTTACTAGCACTGGGTTAGCGATCCATTCTGGGTAGATGGCTTCCCGTATGAAGTCATTAGCAAGTAGATTTTTTACTTCCTCATCAAGGGCTGCTGATCGCTCTGCCCCCATGCTCCTCTTTTTCTGCTTTACTGGTACCTTGGTGGGATCGATGTTCAACATGTGGCATGCTACGTCTGGGGAGATTCCTGTCATATCGGCATGGGTCCACGCAAATACATCTAAGTTGTGGCGGAGAAAGTCAATGAGTCGATCCTTCAATTCCGTTTTCAGCTGAGATCCGATTTTTAATAGTCTACTTGAATCATGCTTATCTACCGATACGAATTCCATAGCCTCTGCAGGCTCGGCGGTAGCCTCCTCCTCTTTACCCCTGGGGTCTAGTTCATTGAAGGGATCGCTTGTGTATCGAAGAGGAGGGGCTTTCTTTAGTTGCTATGCCTCCAAGCTTTTCATGCAGAGAGTAGTCTCTGCATCTTTTCCTTTATTCTTTCTGCGGTTATTGCGAAGTTCAGTTACGTAGCAGTCTCGGGCAGCACCTTGATCTCCTTCTACTTCTCCTACTCCGTTGTCTGTTGGAAATTTCATTTTCAGGCACCAGGGGGCTAATACAATCTGAAAGTCAGACAAGGCTGGTCTTCCCAAGAAAGCGTTGTAAGCCGAGTGGTTTTCTATTAGTACGAACGTTTGTTTTCGCACAACGGAGCGGGGATGACTTCCTATTTCGACGAAGAGGTCAAGTTGCCCGAGGGGCATTTTTGCATCTCCAGTGAAACCGTGCAGTGGTTTGTCACAGGGGGATACATCCTTCATTGATAACTTCATTTTGTCGAAAGCATGTTTGAACAGGATATTAACGGAGCTTCCTGTGTCTATTAGAATCCGAAAAACTTTAGCTGGACCGAACCAGGCAGAGATGACCATAGGATCCATATGTGGGTACTGTCTTCCTTCCAAATCACGCCTACTGAATATGATGTCGTCGTTTTCTTTTCGTTTCGGGTGGCGTTCCTCCGTAATGGAGTTAACATATCCTTCGGCATTTCTAAGCGACTTGCCGTACCTTTCCATCTCTGCCCAACTTCTGTCGGCAATGTGTGGTCCTCCTGAGATGGTAAGGACTACTATCTTCTCTTGACTAGAGCCACTGGTGTTGTGATTGTTGCGACTCCCTCCGCCTACTTCTGGGAGGGGTTGCTTTGAGTTCTCATTGGCAGGAGTTGGAGTCCTGTTCTGACTTTTCACATAACGTTCCAGTCTTCTTCTTCTAATGTGTTCTTCGATCAAGTCCCGAAGATGGTGGCATTCATTGGTGTCATGTCCGTGGGATTCGTGGAAGCGACAGAACTTTCCGGACTTGAGTGCGTTATCTGATTCTTTCTTGTGCGGGGGGCGCTTGTATCCGAGTTCGCCCTGAGTGGCTAGGTAGATGTTTTCGATTGTTTCATTCAAAGGAGTGTAGGAGTCAAATCTTGGCCCTGGTCGATATTGGCGCTTCTCACCCTTTCTGCCCCCAGCATTGTCTCTAGATTCATTTCTTCGAGCGTCCTTAGCTGCAGTGGGAACCTTGTCCTGAATTATCTTGCCTTGTTGCCCTGGCTGCCTCTCCGTAGCAGCGTCTTCAAGTCTCATATACTTTCCAGCTTCATGGAAGAAATCAGGCAAGGTAACTGGTTTTTCCTTAGTTAATCTTCTGGCAAACTTGGTGTCTGGATGCACACCACTACAGAGGGCCATTAGAGTGAGTTTTTCATCGGCATCTTGAACTGCTGCCGCTGCGGCGTTGAACCGTGTTAGATATTGTTGTAGCGTCTCTCCGGTTTTCTGTTTGACATTGGATAGAGAATAAGCATCCCTGGGTTGTTCCACATGGATGCGGAACTGGCTAATAAACCTTTCTTTTAACATCTCCCATGAGTTGATGGATCCTTGGGGTAGATGGCAGAACCAGGAGGTAGCTAGATCTGATAGGAATAGCGGAAAGCATTTACATAATACTCCTTCTGTTGCTCCACTCATGAGCATATGCTGGGTGTATCTCTGCAGGTGTACGATGGGGTCGGAAGTTCCTTTGTAAGGTTCCATGGTTGGCATTTTCCATTCCCGGGGAGTGATGGCAGTTTCGATATTTCGGGTAAAGGGACTGGTGACCCTAGCGCCTATTCCCCGGTCCCTTTGCTCCCGTTGGACACATTCTCTGAATAATCGTGCCATCCGCTCGTCAGAACTTGGAGCGGACAAAAATGAGCTCGGTTCTTCCCTGCGGGATCTATCTCGTCCAGATGACCTGTAGGGATGGTACAGTCTATCACCTCTAGCATTATCCAGTGGTTGTCTTTGGCTGCTTGGATGCACGCTAGGACCAGCTACAGTTGCCCCCTGCCTTGATCTTCCCCTGTGGGGTCCTGTTTCGAGCACATCCATGGGGTCAACTTCGGGCTGGGTTCTAGCTCGGCTCCGTTCAGCGGGGTTTCTATGATTAGGTGGCATGACTGGCTCAGCTACATCCGACCCTCGCCTGGTGCCTCCCCCGCTAGGTTCGGTTCCAAGGGCTTCCTCGAGTCGGAATTCGGGCTGAGTCCGGGCGCGGCCCCTATCATTGTTTTTCCTGTTGATAGCTTGTTCGAAGAGTGAAGACCTTTGTTGCCTCCGGGATCCTCCGGATTGGGATTCACCCCATGATTCAGTGTTGCGGTTGGACTCTTCAGCGTCCCTTAAGCGTGTCATGAGTTGGTCCACCAAAGTTTCTTGTTGGGATGTGAAGCGGTTAGTTACTTCAGCCACAACCCTGTCCAGATCTGCCCTAGTGATTGGTTGTTCCGTTGCGGGACCAGTTGGATTTTCCTGATTTTCATCTGGTACTGCTGTTGAAGTGGGCTGATCTGTGATTGCTGGATCTGGAAGGCTGCTAGTTGCGATGTTCTTTCCTTTGTTAACATCCCTTCTCTGTTTGGAAGGCATGATTTCTAAGCAACGAGTGATGTCGTTAGGAAAAAGGTTGAGTGGGAGAAGATGAAGTTTGAGTTCAGTTCTCAGTGAAAGCACCAAAAATGTTTGCACAAAAAATGGACAAACACCTCCAAGTCGTATTATTTAGTTGATTATATGTAATTTTCAATGATTTTAGATGAGTATGTAAATATGAGAAAAGTAGGGGCTGAAATGTAAAAGACACACAGATTTATAGTGGTTCGGCCAGAATGTGCCTACGTCCACTTTATATGTTATTATCCTCTTTCTTTCAGGTTACAAGTACAATGCTTTGTATACAAGTGTATGAAAGTAGTTTGAAAGTTCCTTCCTTGCTTGAGCTCTCAAACTTGTCTGCCATTGTTGTACCCCTGCCCCTCTATTTATAGAATGAGGCAGGGGGCAGGGGTCTTGGAGGTATATAGCTGCTGGTGGGCCCGGGCTGAGACAATCTGGACTGGCAATCACCTGGTTCGGTAGAGCTTCGTTCGGCGTTGGGCTTTGGATCGGTGGTAGGTAGGGACCGGTGGTAGATAGGCGGTTCGGCGCTCGTTTGGTCTTAGGTGGTTCGGCGCTCGTTTGGTCCGGTGGTGGCCTTGTTGATGGGTTGGTTCGGCACGCATGGGAGAGGCCGAATGGGGCTTGGAGAAGGTTGGTCTTATGCCGAATGAGAATGCCGATCCGGTGTGCCAAATGAGATGGAGGAGCGTCGGCTCGGTGGCCGAATGGGACTGGCCGAACGAGCTTGGGGCCGAATGTGGCATGGGACCGAACGAGCTTGTGACCGAATGAATCCTTGGGCCGAACATGCTTGGGCCGAATGAGTTTCTACCCTGAGAATGTTGGACGGACTTGGCTCGTACTGCCGAATGGAGCTTCCATGCCGAATGGACTTGGCTCGTACTGCCGAATGAAGCTTCATGCGTGAGTGCCGAGTGTTCCTTGGCCTTGGTGAATGAACTGGAGGTTATTCATGTCGAATGAGCTATGGCTTGCATTGTCGAATGGGAAAGAGGCCGGTCATGCTGAATGAAGTGGTGATTGCGAACCCGGGTGAAACAGACGCTTCGTTGTCTCAAGATCTTCTGGGTGAGAATTCGCCCAACAAATTGTAGAAACGGGTATTTAACTTAATTGTTGAAAGTTAGGTGAAATATCAATAAAGAAATAGCGTAAATCGTCGCACTTGAATAAAATGTAAATTAAAGAAATAAAGACAAAATTTAAATTACCTATGTATTAATATATTAATAAGGACTGTAATTGTATGTGAATTAAGGTGATAATATAGATGGCAGTTGATGGATAACCAATTTAATGCAAATCCAAATGCAATTGAAACGGCTGTTTGAGTTTTGGAGTGAAAATGGGAATAGTGAATACAACATTATAACCTATTAATTAAATATGATTGTTTAATTAATACTAAAAGTAATAAAAGTTGGTAATAGTATTAATGAAATAATAATAAGAAGAATTGAAATTTATATAATGGAAAATTTGTTAATAAATGGATGAAAATATTGGATGAACTAATTGATGGAAATAAAATCTAAAGGAATGTTGAATAGAACATAAGTGATTGAAATTTGGTAGTGTGTATTGGAAATAAAGTTTATTTAATTTGTTGAGAAATTTAAATGTTGTTATTAAGAAAACGTTACTTTAGTAATTATTAAAATAGTAACGGGAAGTGTGAAGGTAAATTTATAAAAACATAAAACTTATTTTAAGGAATTAATTGAGTGTAGACTTATGAAATAGATTTAATGACAATAATTATTGTACGTATTTATTCTATTTGTTGGTTAAGTTTTATTTTTGATCAATTTCAATTAATGCACTAAATTATTGCAGTTAGTGTGGAATATTGGTAAGAGAATAAATAAGATGTAACCAAGGGAAAGGTCCATTTTATAATATAATAATTAGTGTGATCTTAGGAATGAATTAATTGAGGTTTAAGTTTTTATTTATGTGTAAAGTTAACAAAATTTCAATTAAATTGAAATCCAGTAATTTATGCAAATAAAGATGAGAATTGGGAAATATTACTGTAATGAATCATAAAAGAAATGTTAACTGTGTGGTTGAGTAATAATTGATTTATTTTGAGTTTTAATCCAATAAAATCAAATTTATTAGAATTTATTGCAATTAATTGGATTAATTGCAGTAACCTTTGGAAACTGGAACTTAGTAAAAATAATCTGGATTGGATTTCAAATAAATAGGTTAGTGTGAGTAACTGAATTACATACTATGAATATGTAACGACCCGAAATTTTCGAACCCGAAAATTTCAGATAGTTATGAAAAAGAAGAAAGAGATAGAAGAAGAAGAACAGAAACATCAAACATCTCACATTCGCAGCGGATAAAATATAATTATATAATAATAATAATAATAATAATAACAGTTTACAAAGGAACATTATAACTGTCGATTACATTTAATATACATCAGAGTTTCACATTATATACAGTCACTGGATATTTACAATTATCATATCTCAGATTATCAATAATATAAATACAGCGGAAATAAAACTTTATACGATATTGCCATCCAGCTCGCCTCCTGAGCTCCAGAACGTACCTACCTGAAAATCTGTAATACTCGGTCTGACCCGAGCATTACATCATAGTAACACCCGGGTCAGGCTGGAAACCAGCGTGAGTAAACCCAACTAATCATGGAATACCCAAACAACAACTTATATAAACCCGGGTAACATATGTCAATTTAATCAATTCACAATTTACTATAGACAACACTTATTTCACATATCAATTTCTAAGTATCAAACTTAGTTAAAATAATCCAATTCTCCTAACTTATTTCATTCCAGCCTATTGATTTCATAAATCAATATATAAAAGAAATTTGAAGTGGTTTCGGGTATTTCCTAATACCCGAACCCGGTCTCTTCGAGTCTCACGCCATCCTAACCCAAATTATCCAAATGGAATACACAACATTTCATCAGAGATTATCAACTCGTTCAAAACATCCAATACCATTCAATCATCCATAAGCAAAGCTTAATAACACAAATCAATTCAATTGATTTTAATTGAATTTCTAACCCCAATCACTTAGATTCCTTCATTTACATTAATTAATTCTAAATCAATTAATTAATCAATCCTTCCTTATTCATCCTAATTAATCACCCTGGATTAATTATCTTTCAATAACATTCAAGTAATTAACTTCAATTAATTTCTCGATATTGATTCTTCTTAACCAAAATCAATAAGTTATCTTAATTACTTATATTAATTACTTCTCATATGTCACTATTGAATAATTAATCTTAATTAATCAATCTTTAATTACATCATTAATTATATAAATTAATGATTTCTAATTGTATTTTAATTTATTCTAATCTAATTTAATTACTTTAATTAAATCACAATATTAATCTCTTGATCAATTACACGAGTAATCATCTTTTATTATTACCTTAAGTAATCGTTTGTCAAACCATCCATTGATTATTCTGGATTAATTTACTTAATAAATTAACTTAAACTTTAATTAATTAATAAATTCAAACCTTTGTTTACTAAATTAATCGCCCCAAATCATTAATTGACTGAGTTAATTAATTATCCATTTTAATTACCCTACTAATTTAATGAATCACAAATCATTAAATTCTTATTAACATTAAAATGGAAACAATTCATTTTTTTATGATTTAAGTTGTAAACAGCTTAAACCCCAATATATCGAGTCAAACCACAATTAACTCGAGAATCATCCAAAATCATAATTACCAGGACATCAATTCACAGTGCATATCAAATTAATTCAATCATTCAACCCAATATTTAAATTTAACAATCTAAATTTAAATAGAAATACTACAGAGTGAGATTTACTCACCTTAGATTTTGCAAATCCAAATCCAATCTCGAATAATTTTCTCCGCAATTGGACCTTGTAAAAGCATTAGATGATTTTATTAACATTCCAATTGATCGAACAATCAATTATTATTTATTTTAATCCAAACCAAAAATTTTAGTTTTAAATTAATTTTCCTTTCGATAAAACATTTTTATCAACTAAGTAGCTAAATATGCTTATTAAATAAATAAATAACCCTAAAGACATATATATATATATATATTTATATACCTGGTTGGTTTTTAAACAAAAATGTGAATTTGTAGTTTTATTTCCCGTCGAAATTAGTTATAGAAACAGAACTTCACCTTATTGTAAATATTTTTTATTTTATTTTTTCCTGTAACTAAACAACAGGATTTGCTTTACTATATAACCATATACATATACATAAATTAATAAAGCATAAAGAAGATATGCTCACCTCGACACTGAGCAACCGTCGCCTTTCCCAGACACGACCGAAACCAAGTAACGAAAACCGCGATTACACCATTGCCTTCACTCGAGAAGCACTGCCTTCCTCCACTTCAACTCATCGAAAACCGATCGATGCCATCACGAATTTCCCTAGCCTCGACGCTGCCCCTGCCCTTGCCGATAGAATTCAGGTGGAAAGCGGCTTCTCTTGAATTGAATTCGAGATTCGCGGCCACCACTGGGTTCGATCGATTTGTTTTTGGCTTGCCCTATTTTTTTTTTTTTTCGGAGGCCATGGATCTCTCTCTGGGAACTCAATTGATTATGAATTCCATTCCCCTTTTGAACCAAGAACGCGGCTCGATCGAAGATAAGGGAAGGGACTCGCGGGTTAATTTGGGAGTGGGAAAGAAAACGAACGATGTTTGTTTTCTTTTTTTTTCTTTTTTTTAGAAACAAAATTCTTCGGCCATTACACTTTATTTCTTTTCTGGATGTTTTCCAGTTCGATTTTCTGCTCAAGGTTAGAGAGAAAGATCGGGGATAATGTATAGGGTTGGAGAAGCTTCCTGAAAACGATTGGGTAAAAATATCTTTGATTATTTATTATATTATATTATAAAACTCCCCAAAACGTCTCGCTAATTGCTATTAAAATTTCGAACTCCTCTTAACGAATGCCGCTAGGCGATTATAAGGTTTTACCCACGTCCCGAACATAATGGAATGCGTTTCGGAGGCTAATTAGATTGTATGCGCGAGTTACGGAAGTAAACGATCAATTTTAAATTAAACCGATTAAAATAGTTCTGAGCGTTTCGAGCTGCCAGGGTCAAATGACAACTCTGATGGCTACGGAATTTGAAATCCGAAAATAACTAACTATTACGGATCCAATGAAACCGGTTTCGTTGAATTCCGAGACTGTGCCTCGGAAGGCTATTTTTAAATTCAATTTAACCGATATATTATTTAAAACTGAACAAATTACCTTTAAATTGAAATTCAACCATTCTATTATCTCCAGTATTATCATTATAAATTTTATAAGCCTTCAAATTATTTAAACAGGCTTAAAAATTTCAGATTCAGCATTTTATCAAATTTTAATTATTAAATTCAATATTTAAACTATATAATTCAATGATTTAATTATCAAGTAAATATTGATATCTGGAATTCGAGTTTAAGATTAACTTTTTAAATATTAGAAATCAATTAATTATTCCAATTTACATAGTTAGAAATTCCGGGTTGTCACATTTCTCCCCCCTTAAAAGAATTTCGTCCCCGAAATTACTAGCTAGGAAGAATGGTCCATTACCCGCTTATCTTTTCCCAAAACCCACAATCAATATCCATCTAACTATCCTTTATTAAAGACCCACTATCACCTTCATCAACTTCTCCAAAACCCCCTATAGTTTCATACAACCCTCTTTGTTCGAATATTTAAATTTAAAGGTAAAACCAAATTTTGAATTATCAAAATTTTCTCAAAATTTTTCTAACTCCCGGAAAATTTTGCCAGCGTTTCCTTTGCGCGGCTAGCTCGGTACTACTACAAAAGGCCTCTAGGGGCTCCCAAATTCCAAAAAGAAAACAAAAGCCAAGTGGCTACATCAAAAACCCAATCCAATTTCATCCAGAAATTAAAATACATACCTTTTTGTCGGGCAATACAAATTTATCTTTTAAAACCAAATCCAATTTCCTTTTTCCTTTATAACACCTGCATATTCTATTTAACAACAATATCCAACCACAATATTCCAAAATCATTTTAATATCTCTCCACATAAGTTTCATATCCTCTTCTATTCCCATTAGTTTTTCCCCATTTCATATGAATTCAATTTATTTTCGATTTCTAATTTTGAGTTTTATTTTTCATTTAAACTGATTTATATTAATTCCATTTACCCGTTTACTTTAATGTCCAATTTGAAATTGTTTTGCCGTTAACCAAAATTTTCCAAAAATTTTCTTACTCCCAAAATTTTCGAAAATTTTTGGCAGAGTCTCCTTTGTACGGAGGAGCTTTTGCAATTTGACAAGAGATATAAATATGTATACATCGACCTACACGGTCGGAAAAAGCAAAAACAGTTCATATTTCCTAATTTTATTGCATAGGCGTACCTTATTTAGCATTTTAAGCAAGCAGCTTGTTAATTTAAACAATTAGTGCAATCCAAATCAACCAAACAGTCTTCAGGTACCTGTACTTACTCAATTTAAATATGTAAGTGCCATATATATGAAGTTTTATTAGCATTTCACAAACATTTCAAAAACAACAAACACCAAACTCTTACCACAAGCGATTTATATGATTTAAAGCTAATCCAATTGCTTTCAACCAAATTTATATGTCATTACATTCAATTCTAATGGTTTACAAAGCAATTGTTCACATTTAATTCATTTTTAAGCAAAACAAACTCATATTCACTTCAATTGACTCAAAAATCAATTATATTTGCTTCCACTAATCCACACAATTTAATTAAATCCAGTTTACGTTAAACAACAATTATTTCTACGCAATTTGATAACCTCCATGTGAATAAATAATTACTTAAGTTTTATAACCTATTAAAATGGATTCCAACTCAATTTTATTTTCTTCAATTCCATTTTAACTTATTCACACCCATTCATTTAGTTCGCCACATTCCATTCTTATATACTAACCATTTCCAAATTACTTCAATCCAAGCTTTAATTAATGGGCTTTCATTCTTATTCGAAGCCAAGCTTCCATGCATTTTAAACTCAAGTTAACTAGTTTAATTTTAATTTTAATTCACCTACTCAACTTATTAAGATAATATGCAACACATACTTAACTCATTTATACCTCAAATTAATATGTCACCGAACTTAAATTCAGTCTAATAATTCAATTCTAATCACATCTTTGATTTAGTCTTTATTAAATCAGACTTCATCCATTATTATCTAATTCAATCAACTCATTTTTAACTCTTTAATTTACCATTTAATTCATTATCGAATTTATTTTATAATACAACGTCATTCTCAATTTATTTCTATTTACTTGAGCTTTGTTTGCAACTCAAATCAGTCTATTATAATTCACTGCATTTCATTCTACAACATTTCCATCATCTCAAATTTACTTGCAAATTTCATTAAATATTATTCAAATCACACTTGGATTTTATTTGCAATTCAAACCATCACATTTTTCAATCCAACTCTATTTCCTTTTTATTTTACAACATCTCCTCTTATTAAATTCATTATCAAACCCAAGTCGAATTCTATTTATAACTCGAATTCATTTCCAAACTTCATTATCTACTTACAAAACATTTTAGTTATCCGGGTTAAATTTTATATACATACTCTATCAAACAATTATTTAGCACATTAGCTTACTTCCAATTTTATACCAAGATTTGATTTTATTACAAAAAATCACATCATTTAAATGTTTCCCGAGTCCAATGTTTTTATTTTATAATTCCATTTTGGATTCCCCCTTTATTTTTAAATTTAGAAATGCCTTTAAATTTAGGTAATACAATTAAAATAGCTTTTTATAAAAATATTTCTTATAACTCGATGTCTCAACCAGTCCATCCTTGTTCTCACAGAAATACAGTCATACGTTGATCAGGCGTAGGACTGAAAATCTATAAGTACTTGGTAAACCCGTTTTCAACACCCCGTAAAAATTCTTCGAAAATAATTTTACTAAAAATATTGAAAACAGTTTTTGAAAACAGAGGAAATATATTTAGTGAGGATGCTCTGGAAATCATCACACCCATCCATGGTCACAGTTACATACCAGGGTTACGTTGCAGTCACAACAAAAGTCCATGTAACTGCAGGCTCTCCGCGGCCTCTCAATTACGCCATGGATCCCACACAACAGATCACAGTTGTTAACGCTAAAATTTGAACGCTGTTAACGCTAGAAAATAAACGCTAACACCCCGGTGTATAGATGGAAATTGTGAAAGCACCACCCGTTGGTACGGGAACAAAGTATATGCAAAGAAATCACAGGAAAGCTATAAGAGACACAGTATTTATAGTGGTTCGGCTCAGGATCAAGCCTACGTCCACTCTAAAGCTCTTTATTGCTGATTTAGTTACAATTCTTTACAATCAACTCTGATTACAACACACTTAGACAAATATCTCAAACCCCGATGTAGAAGAATCCTTCGAATGCATGATGAATGAGTTATTTCTCTTCCTGAGATTTGTTGAAATGTCTTTAGTGATTGGAGTGATAGAAGTGTTGTTTGAGTGTTGCTTGAAGTCGAGATAACAGCAGAGTAATGGCGCCTCGGAAGTCCGTCTCCCCAAAAGTCCCCCCAAATGTTGAATATGGCCATGTATTTATAGGCAAAATGTTAGGCTGAAACTGTCAAGTCATGAGTCGTGACCGACTCATGATGAGTCGTGACCGACTCATGATGAGTCGTGAGTCATCTATGAGTCACCCCTTTGCAGCATGACATTGAACTTGCCTCTGAGTCTTGTGTCGTGCGTCGACTTATCTTTTGAGTCGTAAACCTCCTTGAGTCGTGCCATCCTTAACTCATAGAATCTCCTTAACTCGCCAGGCTCCTTAGGTCGTAGGTTTCTTGAGTCGTTAGCCCGTTGAGTCGTGGACTTTTCCTGAGTCGTAGCTCCAATGAGTCGGTAAGACCTTAAGTGGATGAGTCGTGATCAGATGAGTCGGTCTTTGATGAGTCGGAACCAGGTCAAATGAGTCGGTACTTTCCCTAAGTCGTCCTTTCAATGAGTCGCTAATGCTTTAACTTATTAGGCTCCTTAAGTCGTGAGTCGATAGTCTTGATGAGTCGGCAACTTACTGAGTCGGCTTTCTTTATGAACCGTTAACCCTTTGAGCTGTCAGCTGACTGAGTCGCTATCAAATGAGTCGGTACCTTCCTTAAGTAGATGAGTCGGTAATCTATTGAGTCGCTGCCAGCTTTGAGTCGTTGGTCTATTGAGTTGCTTATCTCTATGAGTCGTGAGTCCTTCTTGAGTAGGTGAGTCGCTATCAGTTGAGTCGGTGCTTTCCTTGAGTCGTAGCTCCAATGAGTCGTTGAGCAAAACGGGATTAACACTTGCCCCTCGAAGTACACGCCTAAGTCGTAGGTCGTGTGCTTCGACTCATTCTGTCTCGTGCGCCGATTCAACTTTCATTGCCCTCAGCTATAAAAGATTTGAGTCATCACCCCTACCCCCTTCTTCTCATTATCCATCTGCTTCACTTGACCCTGCCATTAACGATCTTCCAAGCTTTCTGAGACAGGCTCAAGCTAATCAGTCACCAGTACATCTTCACCTTCATACTGCGTAAGTAATCTTAGTCAAGGCTCTGTCACGACCATCTCAGAAACGCGTTTCTCCGCTTTTTCCGATCTTAATCCAATTTAATGTATTACGCCTCACTGTGAATTTCATCATGACCGGTAGTTGTCAGACACGCTGGCACCACGATTCATGATAGCACGGTGATGCGTTGGATCCATGATGGATTTGAGATGGTTCAAATCAACCTTAGGTGATTCTATGACGTTAAACGATGATGGGTTATTGGGTCACATACCAACTGGTTGTCGAATTTGGGGATGAAGCAGAGTTTTCTAAGAACTTGGTGGAAATGATGGAGTTATTAGGTGTTTGGGGAAGACGGGTGGATGCTAGGTTGATGGCGTTAACGGGTATCGGGCTGGATAGGAGATGACCGGTCGAGGAAATGACTTAGGATCTCACGACCTAGTCGGTCTTGCCTTTCGGCCACTGGTTTTGAAATGCCTTGCAATCTCAACCGTACACGACTTAATGCTTCAGCCATAAACCGTAGATGACTCAAACTATAAGTCGTGAACGACTTAAGTCATAGGCCGTGAATGACTCAAACCATAAACTGTGAACGACCCAGCACTTGCTACTTTCCCGTGACTCATCCTTTAAACGGTACACGACTTAAACCATAAGCCGTGTACGACTCAGCAGCTTCCATGCGACCCAGTAGCTTTTACTATTGACTTTTAATCCGACCTAGCAAGTTTTACGACTCAAGCCATGAGTCGTAACCGAGTTAGAACTTAGAAGGTTTCTTGTTGCTTCGATCTGGAGCCTTCCTCCTGTTCTTTGACTTACGACTCATAGTGCTGCCGACTTATAACATCAGCGGTTTAGAGTTGGAGTAACCTAACTTAACTTGCCTTACTTTCCTTAGGTCGTAGTCGAGCCACCTAAATAGCCAACGACTTAGCTTAACCCGTACAAAGAATCCTTGAGTCGTTTTCGACTTAGTACTTGTAAATTTTGTTTGAACTCCGAATTATTGCATGGACTCTGAACTGCTATACTGCTGCATTCTTTTACTGATTACTTCAACTTGTAAGCTAATAATCTGTTAATACAACATTCACAGAAAACTGGGACGAATATACTGTCATTGATTGTCCACATCGAACGACAGATTAGTTAATGATATATAATTATCTTAAATAAATCGTGTGAATGAAGTGCTACCAATTTCAAGTGGAATATTAAAGCAGCACTGGATTAGTCAATTGAAACTGACCAGCCCGCATTAATATTGTGCTTGAGCTTTAAATAACAAGTTCCGAAATTATCATAGTCAATCAATCGTCAACCAGTTTAATTCCAGTTATCTTTACTTGTTATTATTATTATTTTATTAGCTTTGCACGACACTTCACACTTTTTAGGAAACGTGCAACTTCGCATTTGAACATCCAGTTGCTTGTGTAGAATGACCTCTCATCAAGAAGAGCCGATGGGTCAGGCCGAAGATGTCTTTCCAGTAGCCATCCCTATAGACAACCCTCTGGAGAGAACACCCACAACTTTGAATCAGCGGGTGTTTAACCAACTGCGCATTCAGTTTGGCATTGATGATGCTGACACCTTATTTCCGGGGCCAAATGACACTGCTGACAATCCTCCCTACGGCTTTGTTGCAGTCAATCGCCAAATGTGCTTAAGTGGGGCGATTCCTCCTTTTAACGGCTTTCTCCAACAGCTTCTGCTTCGGTTGTCTATCTCTCCATTCCAATTACACCCCAATGGCTATGCCATTTTGATGGGGTTATGTGTTCTATTCAGGAGAGTTTTGGATCGGTTACCAAGCTTCGAGGAGATCTGCTATTTTTGCTCATTCACGAAAACTAAAGACCATCCCTCCATTGTGGTTGTAAGAAGCGCTCGAAATCGCAAACTTATTACTGATCTCTCCGAAAGCGCTCACGGATTTTTGAATCAGTTTTTCTTCGTTCGCTGCCCCCCAGGGTTTTATGCCATCTGGAGAGTGGGAAGTAAGATTTCCTGTCTCTACTTTTTCCGTTTTGAAACTTTCTCGAGATCTGAACTCTCAGCTGCTAATTTCATTTTTTCTCTGTTTTTAGCACTACCACCCCCTGCTAGGGACCCAAGTCTCAAGCAAATTTTTGAAAGATTAAGTGCCGTGCCGGTAGAAGAGAGGAGCATAAAGTTTCTGCTAAACGATGAACTTTTACATCAATACGGACTCCTCCATCTCTCTCGCTTTACTCGGCCTCGTGAAGCTCCAACGGAGGTTCCTGACTCTCCGGTGAAAACTCCTGATCTTCCGATCTCCACTAAAGAGCACATACGAGGAGAAATTTCTGCAGAAACCTTATTAGTAAAGTGTTCTACTCCCAGAGACGATACGGGACCCTCCGAAAAGCCCGCACTTGCTCCCATTATTGAAGAAGAAGAGGAGCCCCTTTCCCAAACCAGGGAGAGTGCTGACAAAGGAGATGATGGAAGGAATCAGGTTGGGCATGCCGGTGATGACGTCTTTGGGGATTTAAGCGACATAATTATTACTTCCCAAGAGCTCTTTAAAGAAGACCCTGCTCATGGTAAAGCTATACCTCCGACGATTGAAGCAACATCTGCCCTCCAACAGACTCTTACTCCTTCATCTCAAGAATTGTCATCAACAGTGAAATCTATCACTTCCCCCCAACAGAGGAGTGGTTCGTTAGTCCAACGCGAGTAGCTTGCACTTCACACACAACTAAGGATTTTCCAGCACATTTATGCACTTATCTTCTTATACTTTAGAGATTTCTAAAGCTTATCTTTTCTTATTTCAGATTCTTCAATGACACGCGGCGGATCGTATTATCAGGATTTCCAACGCTACGGGGGGCGTGGTCAATATGATTATCGGCGTTACTTTCCCTCTTATAGAGAGTCTGATGAAGAGAGGGCTGCTCGAAAGGCTCGTGAAAGGAGGGATGCAGAAGAGCGTTATGACAGAAGGGATAGGGATGAGCACCATGATTCTCTGCAAAGGAGTGACGACTCTCACAAAAGGAAATCTTACGACGACCGAGGAAAAGGTCATGTAACTGAAGATTCAAGCAAACGAGCCCGACATGGTGAGAGACATACTTCCACTATTCCCGAAAAGCCTATTGCCCCTGCCCCTCTTGACATTACTTCCGACTCTCCCGCTCTTGGGAAGGAGGACATCCAGACAATAATAAGCAGGCCTAAATTTCAAGTGGGGCCTGGCCCAGCCACTTTACAAAGCCGTTTTCCACAATGGTGCTTGAAGGGCGTGAGATTCGACCTAGACTTGGTCCCCATTGACAAGTCTGCTATGTTGCGCAATCTTGATGCAGTCAAGCTCGATATCGAGAGGATGTCAAACTGGCAGAAGCTTGTTGATGAGCTTCAAAGAGTTAACCGTGCCAACTTAGAGGCCATGCTCACCATGGAAAATGATAAGGCTGAGTGGCAAAAGGTCCTTGAGCAGCACGACACTGAAATGAGGAGCATTACTTCCTACAACGAGGAGCTCGAAGCAAAGGTTGAGAAGTTGAAAGATGAGCTTGCTGCTTCCTCTACTTCATACTCTCAAAAAGAAGAAGTGCTTCTTAGACAAGTTAGAGATGCTCATGCCAGTCAGAGGGATGCCGAAGATAGGCTCGAGGCACAAAAAAGAATCAGTGAAGGCTATGTCTCTGATATTGCTGAGCTTCGAAAGAAAAACAACTCCCAGGAGGCGGAGATACAAATGCTTAAGCTTCAGCTTGCCAGAACTGAAAGGGAGCGCGATGAGGCTGTCGCCGGCAAAATCGCAGCCGAAGAATCTCATGAGGCGACCAAAAACAGCTTCGGCTCAACATTATTCGACTTCTACTTGCATAGCGTCTTGGGGCGTGGAAGCCTCGCCTTTCTTGGCCCCAAGTATGAGATCACTTTAGCTGAAGTGTGGGAGGCCACCCTCGATATGCTTGGTGCTGAAGGTGCTGGTTATGACGAGCCAGCCCTGGAAAGGCATTATTTTGATGAAGACGCTCGCGCTGCTCTTGCCAGGGGAAAGGAACAACTTGCCAAACTAAGAACCGAAGTGACGGAAGGGGACCAGCTGGGGAAAACCACTTCAACTACTCTAGTCCAGCCACCTTCTTCGTCTGAAGTCGACATTATTGGTTCCAGTTCCCATCTCGCTTCTCCTACCAAAGTTACCGCTGATATTACAAGCACACAAGGTGGAGACGAGGGTGAAGAGAGCGCTGATGCGCAAGCTTATGAAGTCGATATCAGGAAACCAGCTTCTCCAGGTAATTTCACTGTTAATCTTGCTACTGTCAATTCTGCTCAAGCTGGTTACCCGTTTATTTCTCATGAGTTTCACGAGCTCCTTGGCTATTTTCTCAACCTTGACGAGCCTTCATCTCCTCTCTTTACTGACTTCAACCTTTTTTCTTCTGTAGAGAAAGTACCAAGCACTGCTCAAACTTCTACTCCTCCGGTCATCCTTCCTTCATCTCTTCAGGCGGTGCCTCCTTCTGCCTCGCAACCTGGATCACAGGAGGAACAAATAGAGGCTCTTCACGGCTTGGATGATCCCATCACTTCGCAAGAGCAGAAAGATGAGAGACCTGAGGGAGGTGACATTTCCCCGGAACGGACTCCTTCTGACGACATTGTTCTATCAAAACTTGTCACTCCGGGGAGTGAGTCTTCCTCACAAAGGAGAGAGAAGCGTGGGACATCGAAAAGGAGGGGGAAGAAAATCACCGCCACTGAAGAGGAGCCGGAAGTTGAACCGGTTACACCTGCCTCTCCTACTTCCCTTATACCCACTGGCCGACCTGAAAAGCTGGTTATCCGACCGAGCAAAGGGTCCAAAGGAGGGAAGAAAAAGTGAAGATTTTAGTTTTTTGCCTTTTGTATGAACTGGCCGAGAGTTGTGCGGGTACCGGCGCCCGCTTTTATTTTGAAAACCTGTATCTGCATTATAGTTGAATAAAATGATTCTTCGTTTGTACAAACTTCTGTTTGAATTTGAGAATGCATTTACTATTTATTTTTGCACAAGTTTGTTTATATAGTGTTGCAGCGGGCTTATGGTATGTTGCTTGAGTATTACTCTACTGATGCATCTATACTACTATACCATGTTGCCCCCATACCTTAAGCTTGCTGCAATATTTTACACTTCGAGGGGACTTGCACTCTTATTTGCTAAAGAATAATTATTTTATTCTTTAAAGAAAAATTTTTATAGAGTACAAATCCCTTCGTATAAGTTTTTACGCTTTGTCGTCCGAAGAAATCACTTTTTTCTTTTGCTTACGTGCATATTTCACCAAGTGAATTCCTCTATGTGGTAAAGCGGACCTCTGAAGGGTACTTTAACTTCTTTTCTTTTTACGATCATTTCCCATAGTAGGCAAATTACTTTTCCTTTGAAAGTTAAAGTACGCTTTTGATGAGGATTTTTTTTTATATATAGAAAGTTGTACCTCTAAGGAGGGATTTTTTCACGTTTCAACACTTGGAAGTTTTATTTCAATCTCGGTGAAACGTGTACCTCCAAAGAGTTATGCCTTAGAAATCCTTTTCACGTTTCAACACTTGGAAGTTTTATTTCAATCTCGGTGAAACGTGGGTTTCTGAAGAGGTCTTTCTTCTTAATTGTGTCCCCGGGAGGGGGTTGTACCTCTGAGGAGGGATTTCTCACGTTCCAACACTTGGAAGTTTTATTTCAATCTTGGTGAAACGTGTACCCCCAAAGAGTTGTGCCTTTGAAGAAAGCCTTTTTACGTTTCAACACTTGGAAGTTTTATTTCAATCTCGGTGAAACGTGTGCTTTCAAGAAGGTCTTTGTTTTTGCATTTCAACTTTGGTGAAGTGAAATTCCGAAGAGCGGTTGCTACACTTCAATTCCTGGCGAAATGTGCCTCCGAAGAGGGCTTTTATTTTGTTTACATTTCAACTCTGGTGAAGTGAAATCCCGAAGAGCGGTTATAACACTTCAACTCCTGGTGAAATGGGCCTCCGAAGAGGGCTTTTTATTTTGTTTACATTTCAACTCTGGTGAAGTGAAATCCCGAAGAGCGGTTATAACACTTCAACTCCTGGTGAAATGGGCCTCCGAAGAGGGCTTTTATTTTGTTTACATTTCAACTCTGGTGAAGTGAAATCCCGAAGAGCGGTTATAACACTTCAACTCCTGGTGAAATGTGCCTCAGAGAGGGTTTTCATCGCCTGGAAGTTACTCTCTCATGGTTGGAGGGTCATGACTCCTCCAATCTTTTTTTGTTGAGTAGAGAACTTTCTTTTTTGTGGCGTATGACCCATTAGAGGTCTTTTATCCTCCGAAGAGTTGCGCCTCCGAAGAGGACTTGTGCCGCTGATGGTAGCTTTGGTTGTTCCTCTGTTCACTTGCTTATGCCTTTTCAGCGATCCTCTTTTTTTTTTTTTTTTTTTTTTTCTTTTCAAGTTTTCATCCCCCTTTCTCTCACAAGTGGCTTGTTTAATCCAAGGAAGTGTACTTCATTGCCAGGCAAGTTCGTGAGAACGGGCACTAGCTTCCTAATTGGATGTTTGTTTGTTCAAACGATCTCAATTTATCAGCAAGGGCTCGTTTCTATCGAAATCATTAGTCGTTCAATTGAAGTATTTCCTATCTAGGATTTGAATTCGGGGTCTTTGTGACTTGAAATTTGTTTGTTGAATGATGGTGAGAATCGCTCAGTCTTATTATGCGCAAGTTTTATTTCCATGGTCTGCAAAAATTTAAATTGACATTTTAGCAATACATCTTATGTATTTTTATATCGAAAACAAAGCAAGCATATAATGATAATAAGGAACACAATATTTATAGTGGTTCGGCCATGAAATTGGGCCTACATCCACTTTATATTTTTTTTATTATTTACTTGCATCAGTTTCACAATTGCTTTCAATTACAAGAATCATACATCCATAATTCTTTTTACAATTTTTCAACAAAATTTTCAAGTAAAGTATGGACGCAAGTGGTTGCTGTTCCATGCCCTTGGAATTTGCTCTCCATCAACAGTGGTGAGCTTGAATGTGCCGTCAAGAAGCTTCTGACCTACTACATATGGTCCTTCCCAATTTGGCCCAAACACACCTGTCGCGGTCATAATTCTTTTCAGGACTAGATCTCCAATTTCAAAGCTGCGTTGACGAACTTTGGAATTGAAATGT
Source organism: Allium cepa (assembly GCA_030765085.1). Lineage (NCBI taxonomy): Eukaryota > Viridiplantae > Streptophyta > Magnoliopsida > Asparagales > Amaryllidaceae > Allium > Allium cepa. The sequence continues at coordinate 903,104,730 of CM060938.1, read as the reverse complement.
CTGGCTATCCTTTGCTGATGGGCTGCAACTCTGAGGTTAGCTTCATCTCTTTTTTCATCAAGGAGATCCAGCGCTTCAAGTTGCAGCTTTTCATTTTCTGCTTGATTGAAATGGATTCTTCTATGTGAAGGGACCTCTGTTTCAACCGGGATCATTGCTTCCGATCCGTATGCTAACGAAAAAGGAGTATGCCCAGTTGCAGTTTTGTGAGTAGTTCTGTATGCCCATAGTGCGAGTGGTAGTTTATCGACCCAACCACCTTTTGCTCTTTCGAGTTGCTTTTTGATGGTTGATTTGATGATCTTGTTCACTGCTTCCACTTGCCCGTTTGCCTGCGGATGAGCTACTGCCGAAAAGCTTTTCTGGATTTTGAATCGTTTGCAAAAATCCTGGAATTCCTCACTTTCAAACTGAGTACCATTGTCTGTGATTATTTTCTGAGGCACACCGTATCTGCAAATGATATTCTTGGTCACAAAGCTTATCATTTTCTTAGAAGTGATAGTAGCCAATGGTTCAGCTTCAGCCCACTTAGTAAAATAATCAACTGCCACAATAGCATATTTAATCCCTGATTTAGCAGTTGGTAGCGGCCCAATGAGATCCATTCCCCAAATTGCAAATGGCCATGGACTGACCATCTGTGTGAGTTCGGTAGAAGGTGCTCTAGGAATTTTGGCATATCTTTGGCACTTGTCACATTTTCGGGAGTAATCTGCGGCATCCCGATTAATTTCTGGCCAAAAATATCCGTATCGGAGAATTTTCTTTGCTAGTGTTTGACCACCTGAATGATCACCGCATTCTCCTCCATGCACTTCAGCTAGGATTGTTTTGGACTCTTCCCGGGATACACATCGAAGCAATGGCATTGAGAATCCCCGTCTGTACAATCGGCCATCCTGAATTACATAGCGAGAGGCCTTCCTTAGAAGCTTTCGTCTTTCTATCGAGTTTTCTGGCAGAGAACCCCTGAGTAGGTAATCCAGTATTGGAGTCATCCATGACTCTTGTTCTTGAGATACATTCATAATCCAGTCTATATCCATCTCATCTATACTTGGCGCTGAAAGGACTTCTACAGGGACCAATCCCAATAGTTGAGCTTCTCCAGAACTTGAATACTTTGCGAGGGAATCCGCCTTCATATTTTCTTCACGAGGAATGTGGCTTATTGAATAGTGATCGAGTTCATATAGGAGTTCCCAAGCCTTTAACAAATAGGAAGGCAGATTTCCACCCTTTGCTTGAAATTCCTTCTTGACTTGACATACGATAAGCTGAGAATCACTGAAAATTTGTAATGCTCGAATGTTTAGCACTTTAGCGATTTTCAGACCTGCAATAAGAGCTTCATATTCCGCTTCATTGTTTGTTGAAGGAAATTCCAGTCTTAGTGCATAACATAATGATCGACCTTCAGGAGTTTCAAGTACCACTCCGGCTCCAGAACAGTAGTCATTTCTTGCGCCATCAACATACATCTTCCACTGGATTGGAGAATCATTGATCGCTTTTTCCTTACCATTATCTTTCTCTGTAAATTCTGCAATGAAATCAGCTAAAGCTTGTCCGTTGATCGCTCTTCGGGTCAACAGGTACCGGAATTGTCGCTTCCACCGGTACTACTCTATTCTCCCCTGTACTGGCTTTTCTGGGATCCATTTCTTTCCGTGCCCCGCTGTGCTCGCCAGTGCAGGGTCCGCTCTGTAATTGCTACAAAGCTGGTTCCGTGATGCGGACTGGAGTTGCCGCATCCTTTCCCATTTCTCTTTTTCTTGACTCTCGCAGCTCTGTCCAATAACATTCTCGCGCAGCATTTTGATCCCCTTTTATAACTCCTACTCCATTGTCAGTAGGGAATTTAATAGTGAGGCACCATGGGGCTAGGATAGCTTTGAATGCTGCGAGTGTTGGGCGGCCAAGAAAAGCATTATAGGCAGAAAACTCATCGACAATCACAAATGTTTGCTTTCGGACCACTTTCCTTTCTCCTTCCCCAAGTTCTACAAACAAATCGATGGTTCCTACTGGTTGCTTTGGCTCCCCTGTGAAGCCCACGATTTTCTGTGATGAGGCTTGCACATCGATCATAGGGATTTTCATCTGGTCAAACGTCTTTTTGAAGAGGATATTACATGATGCTCCGCAGTCAATGAGGACTCTTCTGACAATGGCTGGTCCAATACCAGCCGAGATGACCAAGGGATCTAAAGTAGGAGCTTCAATACCTGTAGAATCTCTGGCTCTGAAAATAATATCATCACTGAAAGTTTTTTGTTGTTTAAGGGGTGTAGTGTCTTCTAGAACAAAGACGTTTTCTTCGGCTGGAGCATATTTCAAAGCCCTGGAATATCTCTCCATCTCACCCCAACTCTTGCCAGCTGGGTGAGGTCCTCCGGAAATGACATTGATAACGGGCCTTCCAGATTCATGCCCCGTAGCTTTCTCACCTGCCCCAGGCTGATGAACAGGAGCCCGCTGCCCCTGACTCGATGATGCAGGATTGTTGCTATTCTTTTTCACAAATTGCTGCAACTTGTTTTCTCTTAGCAACTCTTCAATCAGATTCTTCAGCTGGCGGCATTCATCAGTTTCATGACCTGGTTGATTGTGGAAGCGGCAAAATTTCCCACTTTGTATGGCTTTTCTCCCAGTTCTCAAAGGGATAGGTTTAGGGAAATCGACGGAATCTTTGGTGGCAAGGTAGATGTGCTCCGGCGTATGTGATAATGGAGTATATTCTGATGGCTTGAAGGACCGGGGCTTTTTCAGATTACCCTGTTTCTTTCCATTATTATTCTCCCTTTTCTGCCCCACCGACTCATTCTTGCGTGGAGCGACAGTATTGTCTTCAGCTTTTTCCAACATTGCCTTTACTGGCAAAGGACGACTTTCCAAGCGAATGAATTCGTCTGCTTTTTTGTAGAACTTCTCGAGAGAGGTTGGCTCCTTCATATTTAACCATTTCCCAAATTTGCTTGACTTATCAATAGCCCTCATCAGATAAGTCAATATCATTCGTGGTTCAGCATTGTCCACTTCAGCCAATGCTATATTGAAACGGTTCAAGAAAGATCTGATAGACTCACCAGGATTCTGCTCTAAACTGGACAATGACATGATATCCTTGGCCTTCGAAGCATATAGCCTAAACTGCTCCTTAAATTTTCTGGTCAAGTCTGAAAACTGATCGATAGATCGAACTGGCAACTTGGTGAACCACAGCAAAGCCACGCCTTCCAGGTATACGGGGAAATATCGGCACTTTATTTCGTCGGAGGCCCTGGCACCTGTCATGTGCCAATCATATTTATACAAGAACTCATTCGGATCACTTGTCCCTTTGTAAGCTGGAATAGTTGGAGGGACAAACTTCCTTGGAAATTCCGCCTTCAAGATTTTTTCAGTAAACGGAGTTTTACTTGGAGCGAAACCCCATTCCTTCTCATCTTCAACCCTTTGCATACTTTCTTTCATGATCTGCCGGACCATTCCAGAAAGATATTCCTCATCATGCCGAGTTCTAGATCCACCGGCGTCAGGTACTGCCTGCTCAAAGGGACTAGTAGGCCTTTCATGAGCATTCCTTTCATTAACATCATGAATGTTGCCGGCATAGTTCCCTTCATTACCAGCCGGTTGATTGTTTGCCCCAAGTAAGTCGTTCAATTTATTTAGAATCAGAGCATTCTGGGCACTTTGAGCCTCTAGTTGTGCATTTTGGGCGTTGATCTGCTGGTTTAGCCCTAGAATCACAGCATCCAATTCCGCTTTTGTAACTCCAATAGACGGAGTGGGTAGATTAGGCACAGGGGAAGCGGAGGTTCCCTCTTGAATATTCCCAGATCTGATAGATCTACTCTTCCTTCCAGGAGCCATAATCTCAGATATACTTCTGGTTTTTAAAGAAATTCTTTCTTCTAATCTCTGCGAAGCAATGATGACAGCTGTCCTGAGTTCAGTTCTCAGTGAAAGCACCAAAAATGTTAACGCTAAAATTTGAACGCTGTTAACGCTAGAAAATAAACGCTAACACCCCGGTGTATAGATGGAAATTGTGAAAGCACCACCCGTTGGTACGGGAACAAAGTATATGCAAAGAAATCACAGGAAAGCTATAAGAGACACAGTATTTATAGTGGTTCGGCTCAGGATCAAGCCTACGTCCACTCTAAAGCTCTTTATTGCTGATTTAGTTACAATTCTTTACAATCAACTCTGATTACAACACACTTAGACAAATATCTCAAACCCCGATGTAGAAGAATCCTTCGAATGCATGATGAATGAGTTATTTCTCTTCCTGAGATTTGTTGAAATGTCTTTAGTGATTGGAGTGATAGAAGTGTTGTTTGAGTGTTGCTTGAAGTCGAGATAACAGCAGAGTAATGGCGCCTCGGAAGTCCGTCTCCCCAAAAGTCCCCCCAAATGTTGAATATGGCCATGTATTTATAGGCAAAATGTTAGGCTGAAACTGTCAAGTCATGAGTCGTGACCGACTCATGATGAGTCGTGACCGACTCATGATGAGTCGTGAGTCATCTATGAGTCACCCCTTTGCAGCATGACATTGAACTTGCCTCTGAGTCTTGTGTCGTGCGTCGACTTATCTTTTGAGTCGTAAACCTCCTTGAGTCGTGCCATCCTTAACTCATAGAATCTCCTTAACTCGCCAGGCTCCTTAGGTCGTAGGTTTCTTGAGTCGTTAGCCCGTTGAGTCGTGGACTTTTCCTGAGTCGTAGCTCCAATGAGTCGGTAAGACCTTAAGTGGATGAGTCGTGATCAGATGAGTCGGTCTTTGATGAGTCGGAACCAGGTCAAATGAGTCGGTACTTTCCCTAAGTCGTCCTTTCAATGAGTCGCTAATGCTTTAACTTATTAGGCTCCTTAAGTCGTGAGTCGATAGTCTTGATGAGTCGGCAACTTACTGAGTCGGCTTTCTTTATGAACCGTTAACCCTTTGAGCTGTCAGCTGACTGAGTCGCTATCAAATGAGTCGGTACCTTCCTTAAGTAGATGAGTCGGTAATCTATTGAGTCGCTGCCAGCTTTGAGTCGTTGGTCTATTGAGTTGCTTATCTCTATGAGTCGTGAGTCCTTCTTGAGTAGGTGAGTCGCTATCAGTTGAGTCGGTGCTTTCCTTGAGTCGTAGCTCCAATGAGTCGTTGAGCAAAACGGGATTAACAACAGTTACATCCAGGGTTACGTTGCCGTCGCAGCAAAAGTCCAAGTAACTGCAGGCTCTCAGCGGCCTCTGATTTTCGCTGACGAAATGAAACTTCTCCACTCCTACATAAGTCGCAGTCTACCGAGATAAACTCAAACGCAGACTGTTGGCTCTCAGCGGCACACACGACTTATGTAATGTTACCATTGGTCGCAGTTACATCCTGGGTTACGTTGCAGTCACAACAAAAATCCATGTAACTGTTGGCTCTCCGCGGCACACACGACTTACGCTATGGTAACTCAACTCATAATCCTCAGGAACTAGTTTTGTCCGGACTCCTCACAGGATCAACTTTAGAACCCCCTTGGGGCTCAAGGCTGCACCACCCAGTGGCACTCCTGAGAAGTCCATTTCAAGGGAGCGCCTTTTTCCCCAGAGCCATCATCAAAACACTTTATACTATATATATAGTATCTTTTAAATCATACACCTAGTATGAATTTTATCAAAGCTCCTTTACACAAAATCGATTATTCCCAAAATCGATAATTCTCAAACCAGGCTTTCAAAATTCAATATTGATTTTACCCAAAATCAAAAGCCTTTCCAAATCTAAAGGTTCCCAAAACCTTTTCTAAAATCCACATAAGATCCTTTATATATATATGCAGATATATAAAAAAAAATTAAAATTTCGGATCCTTTCAAACTTGTATAAAACTCCTTTTTATACTTCAAATACTTCCAAAATCCTTTTCTTCCCACAATAGATTCAACAAGGGAAGAATATATAACAAAGATATAACTTTGTTTACCCAAAATCAAATATCCACATTTGATTACTCTTTCCAATATCAATTCCTTTCTATTCATATTCACTTAAATTTCCATTCACTTATTCACATTTGCCTTAATTCCCATTTGGATTATCACTTAAATTCTTATCCCAGTTGGGTATTTAATCAAAAACAGTTTAGACTCCGACCAGTTTATATTTCGAAATTAGCTTGAAAATTTCAAAAATAGATAAGTAGTTGAAAAATAATTATTAGTTTGTAAAATAGCTATAAAATAGTTAAATAGTTATAGAAATCTTAGATAATTGCAAAATAGTTGTAAATTAGTAATTAATGTATAACATAGTTAAAATATAGTAATGAGTTTCTAAAATAGTTGAAAAATGATTAAATAGCTCCAAACCAATTGTAAAACAAGTATAAAATAATTTGGCCTTAAGAAAGAAAAGTTATATAGCTTGGAAAAATAAGTTTATATCAAAACAAGTTATATTAAAAAATAGTCCAAAGTCAAAACTGTGCACCTTACCCAACAATTCAATTTAAATTTCCACTCCATTTAAATTAACTCAATTTTAAATAACTCCAATTTCCATTGGACTGATTCATTCCCACTTCAAGTTGAATTAAGTCTCAATTTAGTTCCAACTTCAAATCAAATTCCATTTGATTTTAAACTTGTGCAACTTAATTATACTCTCAATTTTGCAACTTCTATTTCAAATCAATTGCATTCACATTTGCTTTTAACTTGGAGTTATACATTTTATTTAGCCTATATATTTTATTATTTCATAAACATTTTGAATCCAGATTCCAGAGTTTAAACAAATTTCCAAAATTTCAATATCACCTTAGAATTCAACTATATCCAAAATTCTTTGGCAAATTCAATTACCCCTTTGAATTTCAAAATCAAACCCAATTCACAAACAATCCCAATTTAAAACAATTTGGTAGCAATTTCTCTTTTAGAAACTCGAAAATGAACATCGATAATGCTGCAGTCATCACCGACTTTATTTTCCAATGACCAAAAGAGTTCAATGCTTTCATCTCTCTAAAAACATTTTCAAATATTTTTGATTTCAAATCTCCCAAATTTCAAACACAAAAATATTTTTGAAATAATACTATTCTTTCTTCAAAACCCTTGGAAACCACTTTCAAACTGTAACGACGCGGATTTTGCCCGCTCGAAAATCGACATCCATACTTCAAATCGTACTCGAATGCCATAGATTCGACCGTTCAAATCCGATTCGCCGGAGCTTATAACAAAATTAAGTAAACAACACAGCGGAATAAAAGAATAATACATTGATATTCAGCTTTGATACAATATCTGATACAAGAGATGATCCAATAGATATCAATATACATAAGAGATATGATACAATAAAATAGCAGCGGAAAAGAAAATAGATGACATCTAATAGCGGAACAATATAACTCTAAGGCAGTCTTCAAAAGAGAATTCCGAGAACTGTAACTCCATTTCCAAGAATCAATCCAGTAATAGCTCGAACTCCCAATAACGATGCGCCAAGATAACCAAGACTGGTGCGATCCAAAGACTGAACTAACTCCAGATAATCTAATAAACCTGACTATCTGAAAAACCCAACTCTAGACTGCTCGTGTAGGAAATAATGAGCACCCAGAGTTTAGGAAAGAAAACAATAAACTCCGGATCAGTCGTGGGACTGGTGTGAGCAACAAAAACAGTTTGTCTTTTAAAACATTCAACATAAGATTTTCAAAGTCAATTCGCAATGCTTTTTGAAAATGAGACTACCATAAGGTCTCCCGCACACACACACAATGCAAACGCAGAATCGGAGGAGATTTCTCCTTATGATAGTCAAAGATGCTTGATACGCATTTAAAAGAACATTTGATATTATTACTAGTGCATAATGTAGGAAAAATATTTCGAAAGTAAAGATATAAATCTTAGCCAGCATAGGCATTTCGCATTTATGCCTACTATAGCTACCATCCAAACAGTGTTGCGACACCATAAGTGAATGATAGGTTCTACAACTAATACCGTACAAGATTCGTATTGTTTCTTTGGATTTCCAACAAATGGTCAGGCCAAGGAACTTCCCATTGCCACATGAGAACGCCTCTGGAAGGACGTCCCCGAGAACCAAACCGAATCTCTGCCAACACAAGGCCGGGTTACCCCTAACTGGGTAACTACTGACACGAGTATGCCATCTCCCGGTTGCAACCAACCTTTAACCGGGGCCCCAGCAACAAATCACAAAATCATATATATATATCTGCGATATCAACATAAGTTAAGTATCTGGGCTCCATACCATGATACCACTTCTATCTAGAAAGAAATGCACATACCCTAAAGGGTGCTACCCCCAATAACCTTGCCGCATCTTTCCTGTTTTGACCATTTCCGGGGTGTGAGGCTCGACGAAGTCTCGTCCACAAAAATACACTTTATACAAAAGCCGTGTTTTGGGTCAACAAATGATCATCACAATGATCACCAAGATAGACGATCAAACAAATGATCCTATCACAAATAATCAACACAATGATCATTTCACAGCAACACTCAGCATGTCACATTACCAAATTGGGAATATATTGCTGATAACTTCAACTACATAACCTCTGAGCTCGTACGTCTCAGAGAAGGGTGTTAAGCTAAAAGAATAAATTCTCCGCCACCAACAGAAATATATTTGAAAGAAATCTGCTTTATATCTCAAATTGTAATGTCAGACATAACAATCCATACAAGTCTGTTCCGGGTTCGAACAGAACCGAAGGCACTTCTCACGAAGCCCTTGCAATCCGGGTATTCACAATCCCGATCGAATTTCCCATCACTTAGGAAATCTCTATACCAGGAGCTACCTAGTGCAGAGACAATCGATAGGCCATCCTATCGCTTTCGCAAATACCCGGTCTTCAACACCGGTCTTCAAATGCTATCCATAACGACATATCACATATTCGGAATGGGATATATGACACAAAGGTCCTCTCCCGGCTAAACCGAATAACGAGCGAAAATATTTTTAAAACATATGGATATGGGATTTCAATTAAGTCACAACTTAATAATTTAAAACTTTCTTTTCAAATGGTTTAATCCAATTACCATTTCAATCTTTAAACAAAAAGATTTATTTTCACAACCTTTAACGGTTTAAACAATTTTCACATTTTAATCTTTTTTAAACAAAAGATTCATTCACAGATTTTCCAAATCAATTGCCATTTCAATTTAACTCGTTAAATCTTCAAATCAAAGATTTAACTTATAGCTTCAAAACAATTTCATTTTGATTTGATTTAAACAAATCATCAATTTAAATCTGTTAAAAATAAACAGATTTAATTCATGGCTTTCAAAAAAAAGAATTCATTCATAACTTAGGGAAATCATTTCTCTATTCAATCTTGAAATTTCCCTAATTAACTGGAATCTCAGTTCTTATCTACAAGTATTTATCCTTTGAAAACAACAGTTTTCCTTTGGAAATCTGATTCATTTATACGAGTTGAAATCCTTGGGTTAAATTCAAATTCCCAAAAACAGTACTTAAAAGTGGTTTAATCCCTATATAACCAATATAACATCTTTTAATCCCTAATTCCAAATCTTAGAATTCAATTTCAAGTATTGAATTTAAACTTAAATCAAATTATTTAAATTCCAAAACTTAATCAAGTAATTTAAAAATAATAAATTTTATTTTGAAATTTCCTTCCAAAAGCTTTTCACATTTATTCCGATTCCATTTCCAAAACATTTGAATTTAAAAATTCAAATTTAACTATTTCAAACATATGTGACTTAACCGATTTCCTCGTGAAATCCATATTTGTGTGTGTATGGTGTGGTCCAGGGGTTTAACACAATAGTGCAACATCATTTCAATCATCACAGATTAAAACATAGAAATATAGTTGATAAGCGATATAAAACTATAACGCTTATCGTCCATTCACAGATTCACAGATAATATACAAATGTAAATAATGGAATAAATCATACACGGCACGAACCACAGAACAAAATATCACAGATCAGACAGGACAATCAATTCAAGGTATCTCATACAATACCATCATTCATAAGCAAGGTCAAGTATTCCATAATCATTTATAACAGGATTAATAAATTATTTATCCTAATTAATTCAATTTATTTCCAATTAAATTAATTACTTATGAATTAATTATCCAATTCTGATTTATTAATTACAAATCATTCGATATAAATTAATTTATCAAACATTTTGATTAATTAATTTATTCTTAATTAATCAAATTAATTAAATTAATCTCTGAACCAATTACATAATTAATTAACCTATTAATTTATTATCTTGAGTAATTAAACTTTTAATTACTTACCATTAAGCAATCACCTCATAACCATTAATCATCAATTACCAATTAATCTTTATCATTAAGTTAATCAAAATATTCAAATTCAATTACAATTGGTAATTTGCCCCTTAATTACTTTCATTAAGTAATTAACAATTTATAATTGATTTTCTTATTCAATTAATCTAATTAATTATCAAAATTATTCACATTAATTCAATCACTTAATAATTCCTAGTTAATTATCTTCATTTACTAATAGCATTTCTTTATTAATGACGTACTTAACATTAACATCTATATTTTTTTTTTAAACATTTACTTTTGAATTTACAATTTAGTTCCATTTTGAATTTAAGTTTAAATCGAATTATTTAAATTTCAGCTTTATAAATAAATTGATTTATTTAACTTACAAATTTAAGTTAAGCTAATTTATTAACTTTTTCATCAAATTTTTTTCTTTTAAATTTCATTTTTTTTTTCAAAATTTAAAATGAAATACCAGTTTATCTTTAATAAAGTTTACCACTAAAATTTTAAAACCTTTCAACTCACATGTTAGATAATATTAGTCATATAAAAGAAATTTACAAGAGTTTTAAACCCAATTATTTAAATTCAAATCATTGTATAAAATATACTTGAACATTTTAAAGTTGTTTAAATACTTTAAACTTAATAAAACTTCATTTATTTCAAAAGTTAATTTGAGTTCCATCTTTCAAATTCTGTTTTTAACTTATATAAAAATCTGTCTCTAAATTCAAGTTCTGTTTAAAACCATTACCCGAGGCTAGACAAAAATACTTCGAGTCAAACTCGAACGTGCTTCGAGCCAACCCTACCATTTACTCGAGTCAAACTCGAGAACGACCTGAAACCACTCACCATTAAAATTCCCAGATCTCTCACAAGTGCACGTGCACGTGTACAGGGACCGCAGGTGATTCCGATCATCGCTGATGATCTACCCACGACGATCAGCAACTCCAAAACCCAATCCAACATCCCACTGCCTAAAAATCGATTCGAATTCGAATTGAAAACCCAGACCTGGAACAACAAAAAAAAACGTACTCCTCAAACCTGTCACCACGTCGCATCCACTCCTCCGACCACCGGAGCAACAGCACCACCGGCCACCACTTCATCAATGTCAACGCTTCCACTTCCCAGTGTTACGCCGAACTCGATGCACCAGAGAGAGAGAACGATCAATCTTTTCCAGCTCATCCCAAACTAGGGTTACAAAATGAAACTACTCGCCGCTGTCACCATGTTGATCAGACCACCCTCTGAGTATTTTTCCAAGCCTCTCCGTACCTTCCCCTATCTCCGGACCGAGCCCCGACCTCCCTTGTCGCGCCGTTCACCGGAATTTGCCAAAAATAGAGTTTTCGTTCAACACCCAAATGCTCATGATATACTAACTTAAAAGTCATAAAATCTATTTTAAAAATCATGGTTCATAATGTTGAACACAATGATGTAAATGCAGTTTGTAATTAGGACACTTGAATTTGGACATAGTTTGATTTTTTTTTTCTTTCACTGTATATCTTCCTTTCTGACCAAATTGTCTTCATTCTTAACTTAACAATATTTTTAGCATTTGTATCTTAATCATATAACATATTCAATTTTAATTTTAAGACCTAACAAGAATTAGATAAGAAGATTTTGGATTTCGAATTTGATTCAGAACCTGTAACTAGAACAGGGGTTCATCTTCTTGTTCCCAGACATGCTCACAAATTTCTATATACATATACATGTATACATATAACCATTCTTATTCACAAAAACACATTTCCAAATTTTTGTTTTCATTCATCATCACAGACTCAAGAGAATAAAGGAAACCAAGTAAAGAAAAGATGTTTGCTCACCGTGTTTGCCAGAGGAAAATGACAGAGCTTGTTTTGCATTTGATTTTAGATCTGATTGAAGTTTGATTTCTTTTTCAGTTTTGAAATGAACGAATTTGAAATGGGAGGTTGATGTATATAAATGAGTTACAGGTAGGTGATGTATGGTTTGAACAATAAAAAGCATGGCCGAAGATGCTTGCACAGGTGATATAAAATTAGTACAAAAGGATAATATATTGTCTAGTACTAAGCATGGCTGAAGTATGCACAATAGGAAGAGACATTTGTTTATGTTTTCACCACTGTCTTGCACTGTTGGTCTCGGCTGGGATGATAGGGGTATGTACTTTTGCTTCTTATTTTATTAACATACTTATTTTTAGTTATGTTATTTTATTTTGACTTCATACTTATATACAAAACTTTTATTTTCATTGCTTTGTATTTCTTCATTTTACAAGTATACATACTTGGACATATAAAATGCTGTCTTCTTTTGTTCAACTTGACAATGTTTGCTTAGTCTTCATATATATTTATTGTTTTTATTAAGTACAAATTTGTTTGTGTTTTATTTTTTTCTTTGTATATTTTTGTTTGTTTTATTACTTGGTATTATTTTGTATTGATTTACTAAGATATATATTTACTTTATATCGAATAAAACAATAAAATTTATTTATTTCGTAATATAGAGGAATTTCTAGAGTTCTAGTTTGTTATTTAGATTTTAGCAATTATTTGTTTCTTTATACATATATTTTCCAAAATTTTATCTTATAAATTATTTATTTATTTTTAAAACCATTTATTTAAGATTTTATTTCAAATCCAATATATACATATATATTCACATATATACAAATTGTCAAATCCATATGACTTTATATATTTTCTAGTCGAATCGGGGAAACTCGCATCTCTTAAATCGACAAATCATACAATTTTAATTCAAAAATTCATTTAATTATCAATTTAAATTAAATTAAAATCTAGGGTCGTTACAGACTTCCCCCCTTAAAAGAATTTCGTCCTCGAAATTCGGAGGCACGAAAACAATAAGGATAGATGAAAGATAGAGAAATATCCTTTCAGATCAAACTGGATACCAATTCTGCCTTTGGTTTACCAAATCAGAATATCAACAATAGATACAAGAAATTATAATAGAATTTCAAAATTTGGTTTTAAACGAAATCGTTTTATCGATACAATTCAAATTATCCTTCAAATTCTATTAATCAATTTTAACTCAATTTAAAATTTCCAATTTATATTCATTAAGGTTTAAATCAAAAATTGATGAGAAACTGATGAAATACAAAGTAAGAATCTTCTACAACGATTCGTAGAGCATCAACGTACCGAACTTCTTCTGGGGCTGTCACGAAGTAATCAAAAGAATTTGGAAACGAATCAAAGAAAATTTGATAGAGAAAGATTGTTTCCACTGTTGTTACAGAGTATTGACAAATTATAGTCGTATTGCCTTGTCCCCTATCTCGTCATCTTCTTGCACTCATACTTACTATCAGTAAACAGCAAGAGAATTTACTGAGGCATTCAAACGGATATCTTAGGGATTGCTCATTCTAGGGATACTTCACCCTATCTATAATGAGTTACTTAACGTGTTACACTCCTGAGGTAAAGTTTAACCCTTAGCTCTGATACCAAATGTAACGACGCGGATTTTGCCCGCTCGAAAATCGACATCCATACTTCAAATCGTACTCGAATGCCATAGATTCGACCGTTCAAATCCGATTCGCCGGAGCTTATAACAAAATTAAGTAAACAACACAGCGAAATAAAAGAATAATACATTGATATTCAGCTTTGATACAATATCTGATACAACAGATGATCCAATAGATATCAATATACATCAGAGATATGATACAATAAAATAGCAGCGGAAAAGAAAATAGATGACATCTAACAGCGGAACAATATAACTCTAAGGCAGTCTTCAAAAGAGAATTCCGAGAACTGTAACTCCATTTCCAAGAATCAATCCAGTAATAGCTCGAACTCCCAATAACGATGCGCCAAGATAACCAAGACTGGTGCGATCCAAAGACTGAACTAACTCCAGATAATCTAATAAACCTGACTATCTGAAAAACCCAACTCTAGACTGCTCGTGTAGGAAATAATGAGCACCCAGAGTTTAGGAAAGAAAACAATAAACTCCGGATCAGTCGTGGGACTGGTGTGAGCAACAAAAACAGTTTATCTTTTAAAACATTCAACATAAGATTTTCAAAGTCAATTCGCAATGCTTTTTGAAAATGAGACTACCATAAGGTCTCCCGCACACACACACAATGCAAACGCAGAATCGGAGGAGATTTCTCCTTATGATAGTCAAAGATGCTTGATACGCATTTAAAAGAACATTTGATATTATTACTAGTGCATAATGTAGGAAAAATATTTCGAAAGTAAAGATATAAATCTTAGCCAGCATAGGCATTTCGCATTTATGCCTACTATAGCTACCATCCAAACAGTGTTGCGACACCATAAGTGAATGATAGGTTCTACAACTAATACCGTACAAGATTCGTATTGTTTCTTTGGATTTCCAACAAATGGTCAGGCCAAGGAACTTCCCATTGCCACATGAGAACGCCTCTGGAAGGACGTCCCCGAGAACCAAACCGGATCTCTGCCAACACAAGGCCGGGTTACCCCTAACTGGGTAACTACTGACACGAGTATGCCATCTCCCGGTTGCAACCAACCTTTAACCGGGACCCAGCAACAAATCACAAAATCATATATATATATCTGCGATATCAACATAAGTTAAGTATCTGGGCTCCATACCATGATACCACTTCTATCCAGAAAGAAATGCACATACCCTAAAGGGTGCTACCCCCAATAACCTTGCCGCATCTTTCCTGTTTTGACCATTTCCGGGGTGTGAGGCTCGACGAAGTCTCGTCCACAAAAACACACTTTATACAAAAGCCGTGCTTTGGGTCAACAAATGATCATCACAATGATCACCAAGATAGACGATCAAACAAATGATCCTATCACAAATAATCAACACAATGATCATTTCACAGCAACACTCAGCATGTCACATTACCAAATTGGGAATATATTGCTGATAACTTCAACTGCATAACCTCTGAGCTCGTACGTCTCAGAGAAGGGTGTTAAGCTAAAAGAATAAATTCTCCGCCACCAACAGAAATATATTTGAAAGAAATCTGCTTTATATCTCAAATTGTAATGTCAGACATAACAATCCATACAAGTCTGTTCCGGGTTCGAACAGAACCGAAGGCACTTCTCACGAAGCCCTTGCAATCCGGGTATTCACAATCCCGATCGAATTTCCCATCACTTAGGAAATCTCTATACCAGGAGCTACCCAGTGCAGAGACAATCGATAGGTCATCCTATCGCTTTCGCAAATACCCGGTCTTCAACACCGGTCTTCAAATGCTATCCATAACGACATATCACATATTCGGAATGGGATATATGACACAAAGGTCCTCTCCCGGCTAAACCGAATAACGAGCGAAAATATTTTTAAAACATATGGATATGGGATTTCAATTAAGTCACAACTTAATAATTTAAAACTTTCTTTTCAAATGGTTTAATCCAATTACCATTTCAATCTTTAAACAAAAAGATTTATTTTCACAACCTTTAACGGTTTAAACAATTTTCTCATTTTAATCTTTTTTAAACAAAAGGTTCATTCACAGATTTTCCAAATCAATTGCCATTTCAATTTAACTCGTTAAATCTTCAAATCAAAGATTTAACTTATAGCTTCAAAACAATTTCATTTTGATTTGATTTAAACAAATCATCAATTTAAATCTGTTAAAAATAAACAGATTTAATTCATGGCTTTCAAAAAAAAGAATTCATTCATAACTTAGGGAAATCATTTCTCTATTCAATCTTGAAATTTCCCTAATTAACTGGAATCTCAGTTCTTATCTACAAGTATTTATCCTTTGAAAACAACAGTTTTCCTTTGGAAATCTGATTCATTTATACGAGTTGAAATCCTTGGGTTAAATTCAAATTCCCAAAAACAGTACTTAAAAGTGGTTTAATCCCTATATAACCAATATAACATCTTTTAATCCCTAATTCCAAATCTTAGAATTCAATTTCAAGTATTGAATTTAAACTTAAATCAAATTATTTAAATTCCAAAACTTAATCAAGTAATTTAAAAATAATAAATTTTATTTTGAAATTTCCTTCCAAAAGCTTTTCACATTTATTCCGATTCCATTTCCAAAACATTTGAATTTAAAAATTCAAATTTAACTATTTCAAACATATGTGACTTAACCGATTTCCTCGTGAAATCCATATTTGTGTGTGTATGGTGTGGTCCAGGGGTTTAACACAATAGTGCAACATCATTTCAATCATCACAGATTAAAACATAGAAATATAGTTGATAAGCGATATAAAACTATAACGCTTATCGTCCATTCACAGATTCACAGATAATATACAAATGTAAATAATGGAATAAATCATACACGGCACGAACCACAGAACAAAATATCACAGATCAGACAGGACAATCAATTCAAGGTATCTCATACAATACCATCATTCATAAGCAAGGTCAAGTATTCCATAATCATTTATAACAGGATTAATAAATTATTTATCCTAATTAATTCAATTTATTTCCAATTAAATTAATTACTTATGAATTAATTATCCAATTCTGATTTATTAATTACAAATCATTCGATATAAATTAATTTATCAAACATTTTGATTAATTAATTTATTCTTAATTAATCAAATTAATTAAATTAATCTCTGAACCAATTACATAATTAATTAACCTATTAATTTATTATCTTGATTAATTAAACTTTTAATTACTTACCATTAAGCAATCACCTCATAACCATTAATCATTAATTACCAATTAATCTTTATCATTAAGTTAATCAAAATATTCAAATTCAATTACAATTGGTAATTTGCCCCTTAATTACTTTCATTAAGTAATTAACAATTTATAATTGATTTTCTTATTCAATTAATCTAATTAATTATCAAAATTATTCACATTAATTCAATCACTTAATAATTCCTAGTTAATTATCTTCATTTACTAATAGCATTTCTTTATTAATGACGTACTTAACATTAACATCTATATTTTTTTTTTTAAACATTTACTTTTGAATTTACAATTTAGTTCCATTTTGAATTTAAGTTTAAATCGAATTATTTAAATTTCAGCTTTATAAATAAATTGATTTATTTAACTTACAAATTTAAGTTAAGCTAATTTATTAACTTTTTCATCAAATTTTTTTCTTTCAAATTTCATTTTTTTTTTTCAAAATTTAAAATGAAATACCAGTTTATCTTTAATAAAGTTTACCACTAAAATTTTAAAACCTTTCAACTCACATGTTAGATAATATTAGTCATATAAAAGAAATTTACAAGAGTTTTAAACCCAATTATTTAAATTCAAATCATTGTATAAAATATACTTGAACATTTTAAAGTTGTTTAAATACTTTAAACTTAATAAAACTTCATTTATTTCAAAAGTTAATTTGAGTTCCATCTTTCAAATTCTGTTTTTAACTTATATAAAAATCTGTCTCTAAATTCAAGTTCTGTTTAAAACCATTACCCGAGGCTAGACAAAAATACTTCGAGTCAAACTCGAACGTGCTTCGAGCCAACCCTACCATTTACTCGAGTCAAACTCGAGAACGACCTGAAACCACTCACCATTAAAATTCCCAGATCTCTCACAAGTGCACGTGCACGTGTACAGGGACCGCAGGTGATTCCGATCATCGCTGATGATCTACCCACGACGATCAGCAACTCCAAAACCCAATCCAACATCCCACTGCCTAAAAATCGATTCGAATTCGAATTGAAAACCCAGACCTGGAACAACAAAAAAACACGTACTCCTCAAACCTGTCACCACGTCTCATCCACTCCTCCGACCACCAGAGCAACAGCACCACCGGCCACCACTTCATCAATGTCAACGCTTCCACTTCCCAGTGTTACGCCGAACTCGATGCACCAGAGAGAGAGAACGATCAATCTTTTCCAGCTCATCCCAAACTAGGGTTACAAAATGAAACTACTCGCCGCTGTCACCATGTTGATCAGACCACCCTCTGAGTATTTTTTCAAGCCTCTCCGTACCTTCCCCTATCTCCGGACCGAGCCCCGACCTCCCTTGTCGCGCCGTTCACCAGAATTTGCCAAAAATAGAGTTTTCGTTCAACACCCAAATGCTCATGATATACTAATTAAAAGTCATAAAATCTATTTTAAAAATCATGGTTCATAATGTTGAACACAATGATGTAAATGCAGTTTGTAATTAGGACACTTGAATTTGGACATAGTTTGATTTTATTTTCTTTCACTGTATATCTTCCTTTCTGACCAAATTGTCTTCATTCTTAACTTAACAATATTTTTAGCATTTGTATCTTAATCATATAACATATTCAATTTTAATTTTAAGACCTAACAAGAATTAGATAAGAAGATTTTGGATTTCGAATTTGATTCAGAACCTGTAACTAGAACAGGGGTTCATCTTCTTGTTCCCAGACATGCTCACAAATTTCTATATACATATACATGTATACATATAACCATTCTTATTCACAAAAACACATTTCCAAATTTTTGTTTTCATTCATCATCACAGACTCAAGAGAATAAAGGAAACCAAGTAAAGAAAATATGTTTGCTCACCGTGTTTGCCAGAGGAAAATGACAGAGCTTGTTTTGCATTTGATTTTAGATCTGATTGAAGTTTGATTTCTTTTTCAGTTTTGAAATGAACGAATTTGAAATGGGAGGTTGATGTATATAAATGAGTTACAGGTAGGTGATGTATGGTTTGAACAATAAAAAGCATGGCCGAAGATGCTTGCACAGGTGATATAAAATTAGTACAAAAGGATAATATATTGTCTAGTACTAAGCATGGCTGAAGTATGCACAATAGGCAGAGACATTTGTTTATGTTTTCACCACTGTCTTGCACTGTTGGTCTCGGCTGGGATGATAGGGGTATGTACTTTTGCTTCTTATTTTATTAACATACTTATTTTTAGTTATGTTATTTTATTTTGACTTCATACTTATATACAAAACTTTTTTTTTTCATTGCTTTGTATTTCTTCATTTTACAAGTATACATACTTGTACATATAAAATGCTGTCTTCTTTTGTTCAACTTGACAATGTTTGCTTAGTCTTCATATATATTTATTGTTTTTATTAAGTACAAATTTGTTTGTGTTTTATTTTTTTCTTTGTATATTTTTGTTTGTTTTATTACTTGGTATTATTTTGTATTGATTTACTAAGATATATATTTACTTTATATCGAATAAAACAATAAAATTTATTTATTTCGTAATATAGAGGAATTTCTAGAGTTCTAGTTTGTTATTTAGATTTTAGCAATTATTTGTTTCTTTATACATATATTTTCCAAAATTTTATCTTATAAATTATTTATTTATTTTTAAAACCATTTATTTAAGATTTTATTTCAAATCCAATGTATACATATATATTCACATATATACAAATTGTCAAATCCATATGACTTTATATATTTTCTAGTCGAATCGGGGAAACTCGCATCTCTTAAATCGATAAATCATACAATTTTAATTCAAAAATTCATTTAATTATCAATTTAAATTAAATTAAAATCTAGGGTCGTTACACAAACCCAAAGGAATTTTAAATTTCCCCAAAATTTCAAACTCCCAATCCATCAAATTCATAATTAAACATTACTCTGGAATTTTCATCTTACATTATTTCAAATATTCTCTGGAATTCTATTTCAACTCATATTATAATTTCAAATTATTTCCATCAACCTTACTCAATTTGAATTCCCACTTCAAACTTCAAAATTCCTTTTTCTCTTATAAGTTCAAACTTATATTACTTGAGTTATTATCACATTTCACGGGAAAGATCAAAACTCAAACTCTTAGAGTTTATTCTAGATTATCATGCATATCCATACATATATACATAATTATTTCTTGACCCTCCAGCTATATTTTAAAATTTAAACCACTTTTGGTTTTAAATTCTAATCAATTTCAAACAACCCATTGTTTCGACTAGTCCAATTTCCTTTTTATATTATTCTTATTTCCATAAATTCAAGATTAAATCTCAGTTTGAACCCCATTTCAAACTTACATTGATTTAAAGCTTTTTAAATAATTTAATCCCCGAATTCTAAACTTAGAATTTAAGCTTTCAATTAATTAAATTTTGATTTAGTTGTATTATATTGCTTATTAATTTTCATTCAATAAATTTAGCAACCAATCGCTTAAATATTTATTTGAAGGAAATATTGCTTTATATATCAAAATATATTTTATTTAAAATCATTTAAAACCTTTATATAAGAAAATAACAAGTACGCTCTCTCATATATTTATATACTTAACTCATTCTAGAGTACTACGGACTCTATTAAATGAGTAATTCCCACCAGAGCCAAGGTTCTCGCTTAACCTCGCTCTGATACCAAATGTAACGACCCGAAATTTTCGAACCCGAAAATTTCAGATAGTTATGAAAAAGAAGAAAGAGATAGAAGAAGAAGAACAGAAACATCAAACATCTCACATTCGCAGCGGATAAAATATAATAATAATAATAACAGTTTACAAAGGAACATTATAACTGTCGATTACATTTAATATACATCAGAGTTTCACATTATATACAGTCACTGGATATTTACAATTATCATATCTCAGATTATCAATAATATAAATACAGCGGAAATAAAACTTTATACGATATTGCCATCCAGCTCGCCTCCTGAGCTCCAGAACGTACCTACCTGAAAATCTGTAATACTCGGTCTGACCCGAGCATTACATCATAGTAACACCCGGGTCAGGCTGGAAACCAGCGTGAGTAAACCCAACTAATCATGGAATACCCAAACAACAACTTATATAAACCCGGGTAACATATGTCAATTTAATCAATTCACAATTTACTATAGACAACACTTATTTCACATATCAATTTCTAAGTATCAAACTTAGTTAAAATAATCCAATTCTCCTAACTTATTTCATTCCAGCCTATTGATTTCATAAATCAATATATAAAAGAAATTTGAAGTGGTTTCGGGTATTTCCTAATACCCGAACCCGGTCTCTTCGAGTCTCACGCCATCCTAACCCAAATTATCCAAATGGAATACACAACATTTCATCAGAGATTATCAACTCGTTCAAAACATCCAATACCATTCAATCATCCATAAGCAAAGCTTAATAACACAAATCAATTCAATTGATTTTAATTGAATTTCTAACCCCAATCACTTAGATTCCTTCATTTACATTAATTAATTCTAAATCAATTAATTAATCAATCCTTCCTTATTCATCCTAATTAATCACCCTGGATTAATTATCTTTCAATAACATTCAAGTAATTAACTTCAATTAATTTCTCGATATTGATTCTTCTTAACCAAAATCAATAAGTTATCTTAATTACTTATATTAATTACTTCTCATATGTCACTATTGAATAATTAATCTTAATTAATCAATCTTTAATTACATCATTAATTATATAAATTAATGATTTCTAATTGTATTTTAATTTATTCTAATCTAATTTAATTACTTTAATTAAATCACAATATTAATCTCTTGATCAATTACACGAGTAATCATCTTTTATTATTACCTTAAGTAATCGTTTGTCAAGCCATCCATTGATTATTCTGGATTAATTTACTTAATAAATTAACTTAAACTTTAATTAATTAATAAATTCAAACCTTTGTTTACTAAATTAATCGCCCCAAATCATTAATTGACTGAGTTAATTAATTATCCATTTTAATTACCCTACTAATTTAATGAATCACAAATCATTAAATTCTTATTAACATTAAAATGGAAACAATTCATTTTTTTATGATTTAAGTTGTAAACAGCTTAAACCCCAATATATCGAGTCAAACCACAATTAACTCGAGAATCATCCAAAATCATAATTACCAGGACATCAATTCACAGTGCATATCAAATTAATTCAATCATTCAACCCAATATTTAAATTTAACAATCTAAATTTAAATAGAAATACTACAGAGTGAGATTTACTCACCTTAGATTTTGCAAATCCAAATCCAATCTCGAATAATTTTCTCCGCAATTGGACCTTGTAAAAGCATTAGATGATTTTATTAACATTCCAATTGATCGAACAATCAATTATTATTTATTTTAATCCAAACCAAAAATTTTAGTTTTAAATTAATTTTCCTTTCGATAAAACATTTTTATCAACTAAGTAGCTAAATATGCTTATTAAATAAATAAATAACCCTAAAGACATATATATATATATATATATATATATATATATATATTATATACCTGGTTGGTTTTTAAACAAAAATGTGAATTTGTAGTTTTATTTCCCGTCGAAATTAGTTATAGAAACAGAACTTCACCTTATTGTAAATATTTTTTATTTTATTTTTTCCCGTAACTAAACAACAGGATTTGCTTTACTATATAACCATATACATATACATAAATTAATAAAGCATAAAGAAGATATGCTCACCTCGACACTGAGCAACCGTCGCCTTTCCCAGACACGACCGAAACCAAGTAACGAAAACCGCGATTACACCATTGCCTTCACTCGAGAAGCACTGCCTTCCTCCACTTCAACTCATCGAAAACCGATCGATGCCATCGCGAATTTCCCTAGCCTCGACGCTGCCCCTGCCCTTGCCGATAGAATTCAGGTGGAAAGCGGCTTCTCTTGAATTGAATTCGAGATTCGCGGCCACCACTGGGTTCGATCGATTTGTTTTTGGCTTGCCCTATTTCTTTTTTTTTTTCGGAGGCCATGGATCTCTCTCTGGGAACTCAATTGATTATGAATTCCATTCCCCTTTTGAACCAAGAACGCGGCTCGATTGAAGATAAGGGAAGGGACTCGCGGGTTAATTTGGGAGTGGGAAAGAAAACGAACGATGTTTGTTTTCTTTTTTTTTGTTTTTTTTTTAGAAACAAAATTCTTCGGCCATTACACTTTATTTCTTTTCTGGATGTTTTCCAGTTCGATTTTCTGCTCAAGGTTAGAGAGAAAGATCGGGGATAATGTATAGGGTTGGAGAAGCTTCCTGAAAACAATTGGGTAAAAATATCTTTGATTATTTATTATATTATATTATAAAACTCCCCAAAACGTCTCGCTAATTGCTATTAAAATTTCGAACTCCTCTTAACGAATGCCGCTAGGCGATTATAAGGTTTTACCCACGTCCCGAACATAATGGAATGCGTTCCGGAGGCTAATTAGATTGTATGCGCGAGTTACGGAAGTAAACGATCAATTTTAAATTAAACCGATTAAAATAGTTCTGAGCGTTTCGAGCTGCCAGGGTCAAACGACAACTCTGATGGCTACGGAATTTGAAATCCGAAAATAACTAACTATTACGGATCCAATGGAACCGGTTTCGTCGAATTCCGAGACTGTGCCTCGGAAGGCTATTTTTAAATTCAATTTAACCGATATATTATTTAAAACTGAACAAATTACCTTTAAATTGAAATTCAACCATTCTATTATCTCCAGTATTATCATTATAAATTTTATAAGCCTTCAAATTATTTAAACAGGCTTAAAAATTTCAGATTCAACATTTTATCAAATTTTAATTATTAAATTCAATATTTAAACTATATAATTCAATGATTTAATTATCAAGTAAATATTGATATCTGGAATTCGAGTTTAAGATTAACTTTTTAAATATTAGAAATCAATTAATTATTCCAATTTACATAGTTAGAAATTCCGGGTTGTCACAGAATAAGTAAACCAGGAAGATTAAATTTAATTAATATAAAATAGTTGATTTATTGCAAATAAAAGATTATGTAAATATTTAGTTAGGTGGAATTAAAGTTATTTACGTAATAAGGTATGAATCCACTGCTAATTTTATTTATGTGGAAATGAAAAGAGTACCAAAAACAAGCTTTGTCAGTATATTTAAGTTTAATGCATAATAATAAGTTAATGGTAATAAAAGAAGTTTAAACATCTAAATATTCTGTTAATAGAGAGTTGAGTTTAAATCTAAGAATATTAAGAAGTAGATTTTTGAATACAACATTTGATCCATCCACTTAAAATGTATAGATAGGATAATCGCAGATTTTTGATTTAAGTAGTGCAAACGGAGATTTATCTATTTATTTGGAATTGGAATTTATAAGTGTCTAAATAGGAAATAAGTGAAATTTATTTTTAAATATTCATAAATGAAGATTTAGATGAAGGTGAGAATGGTAATGCTTTAAATAGTAGAGACGTACACAAATCAATGTAGGTAATTAGAAATAAAATGTTGTCGAAACGATAAAACGTTTCTTGTGAAAAATGGATGACATAACGAAAAAGGGTAATGTATTCACTTGAATATAAATTGAAACTTATTTAAGGTATTAATTACAATGGATAGAGATTTTGGGTAACATTGTAAATGTTATGTAAGTAATGCAAATGTATGTCAACAGTAAGGGATTAGGATGAATTAAAAATTTGTAACATAGGAATTACCTGCCTATTTGTTAATAAAAAATTTGAATGGTTAGTAAGTGATAATAGAATAAGTGTACATTAGTGGAATTGAGGTAACGTTGGTTTTAATGTTGAGAAAATAAATGGGTATAGTAAAGTTTAAGTGAAAATGTAAGTATGTATAGGGGAATGAATTATTGCAGGGAAATATTTGGTAACCATTGCAATAAATGTAAATTAGTGTGCATTAATATGAAATTTAGTAATAGGTGTGAATAACTTAAACTTCTTCATAGGATAAAGAATGATGGAAATAACGTTTATTTAATATATCGGGATTTAATTGATCATAAAAGGTTGATTGTAAATCAAATGAAAAATGCTTAAATGGGAATTAAGTTATTTATTCATTTGGATTTAAAGCATGATTGAAATTATTGGAAACTGAATAAAACGTTTTATGTTGATTGAAATTTAAGTTGGAAGTAATTAAGATAAATAAAATATGTATAATATGGAATTCAAATGTGCATAGAAATGTGGATTTTAGTATGTAAACGTAAATCTATTGAGAATGGATAGAAATTTAATCTGTAATTATTACAGTAATTTAGAAATTTAGTTGAAATTGGAAATTTATCTATGTATTTGGAAATTTATGGAATTGTGAATAGATATATGGAAATTTAAATGAAGCATCTAATTATACATGTGTGAATACGCTTAAAATGCAATGTAAATGTTGAGAAAGAAATAATTTAATCCGTAACGTGTATAATTAATATCCTTTTGGGTCCACTTCTGTTGCACGTTAAAATTCGTGCACACCTATCCTTTTGCGATCTATCTATAAATATGCTGTGATAAACCCTAGCCTCCTTTCTATTGTCAATTGGCTGTACGTTCATTTTTCTTCATCTCTTTCTCTTCCTCAATGGTTGCAAAACCTAGTCTATCTACAATTCAAATTTTCTAATAAAATTCAAACTCTCCACAAAAATTCCAGAAAATTTTGTGATAAAGTTCTCGAGACACATAATCTGCTGGTACAATTCGTTTTCTGTTTTGGATATTCGTTTGACCAGAAAAAAAATTCGACGATGTGCTGTAGCTTTTAGCTGACGTGGCCATTGAAGTTAAGTGGGTTTTGTTTTATTTTATTTTATTTTTATTTTTGTTTTCAAATCGTTTAAAATGAATAACTTTTTCATACGTTCTCCGATTCACGCGAAATTTCTTTTGTTAGGATCGTTATTTAGTTCTGGATCTGATGACGCTGGTTTGGATAGATTTGGAAACCATCGAATTTTTGAGTTTAAATCGGGTTTAGATTCGATTTAAATTCAAAAGGTGAGTGTTTTAACCCACTCACAACTTCTAAAAGTTTTTATGTTTGTTAAATGCATTTTTGATATGAGTAGAAATGCATTTATGGCTGTTTGACATGTTTTATTCATCATATCTGTTAATTCGCATTTATTTAAATTAACTGTTAATTTAGTTAATTATTGCATATTAATGAACAGTTAGAATTTATTTATTTGCACATAAACTGCTAGGAAACAGTTATGAAATCTATTATTGAATATAAACTGTTAGTTAATAGTTGTTAAATTTATTTGAATATAACTGCCAGTTATTACCTGTTTATATTTTCAGAGATATATTGATATTGTTTATTTTGGATGATGATGGTGATTTGGATGATGGATGATGTTGATGAATGGATGTTTATTTTTAAATTGCAAGTTATCATGCATATTTCATTCGGGATTGTGGTTTGAAATGATATACAACCGCAAAATTTTATTTTAAATTACGGATTGAAATGATAAATATCCGTAGCACTTGACCATAGGATAGAAAATTATATACAGGCACCGTGGTCTATATATAAATTATTTTAAAGTGAGTTTTATGGTTTGGATGAGATACGGTTATTAAAATTTAGTTTTGATATTTTATAAATATTATTCTTCCATATATATATATATATATATATATATATACATATGAAAGTTAAATTTTGAATTTGAGCTTTGTATAAATCCGTTAAATAAAAATGGAATAAAAAAAAAAATTAGGAATGGATTTGATAATTTATAATATATAAGTTTGGAAGTTTTAAAGATGTGATATTTATAAACTGAATTTTTCCTAAATAAATTTAAAAAGGAATATTCTAGTATAAAGTAAATTTGAGAAAATATTTAATTACTAGAATTGGAGTTTAATTTATGGATTTGATGTGAATATTCAAGACTAAATAATAAACCATTTAATTTGTTGAAGGAATAAATTCCAACTTTAGTTTTGAAATATTAATACCCCAAATGGATATACATATATATATATATATAGAAATTGAAGTGATATTTAGATTTTGGGTTTAAAACTTTAAATAAAGAAATATATTGTAAAGCCATGGGAATTTATTTTTCTTTACAGAGTAACTTTAAAGTTAAACCATTTATTCTATATACCGTTGAATATCCAAACCATTTAAGTTTTAGAAGTTATGGTTTTAAAGTATAATTTTCGAAATATTATGGTTTGAAAGTATATTTCAATATTTGATTTCCAGATATTATAAATTTTAAAGCAGTATGGTTTTGGAAAAGAATTATATTTGGATAAAATGATATCATATTGTTTTGGGTTTTAAAATGATATCGTATTCATAGTTTTGAAATGGAAATTTCTATTCTGGTTTTAAAGTATAAACTATTTTAAATGACCGTGGTGTTATAATAACGATTGGTTGGCAAAGAGACCGGGATCGGATATGGACATACTCTCTGTCGATACCCGAAAACCACTTTGACTAACCGTGTACGCGGTGGAGATTCCAGAATGAAGTAGGTTGGTGGCGGCGTTTCCTGGAAGGTAAATACGTAGACCCGACTCCCGTGAGTTGGCATAAGGTGGCTAACACAGGAGCGATCGACGGGTTAATGAGGTCATTCCTCTGATCGGACACTCCTCTTCGATATTATACTTTGACTTTGGATTGATTCAGTAGCCACTTTTACTTTGATTTTTGGGGAGTTTGTTCGAGGTGGGCGGTAGCTGCGGCTACGCGTAACCATCGGCCCGGAAGCGTAATTGGTATATCTACCCTGGCATTGCCTAGTTGTGCCGTGTCACCTACCCTATCGCGCCTTATACGATTTTAGCTTTGTACCATACCTATGGAGTGCCCTCTGACGACGCCCAGTACGGGAGATATTACGGTACTGTATAGACTATGGGAATATATTCTGTGTTAAGGGCTATATGGGTAACCCCTTAACGCTATTTAAAAGTAAGTTTATTTTACAAATAGACACTATTATAATAGCGCAATATACTACATAGTAAATAGTTTAACGGATCCTTAGGAGATGTAAATCCCGAGCATCTCTTGAGTTACTGCACTCATATTTACTCCTGTTGATTTAACTCACATAAGATCTTTTAGTTCTGACTCGAGTGTTTTGTCTTTTCAATTCGCTCGGGTCAGTCCGAGCGTTTCAGGATTTGAAGATTTAGCTCTGGAGGACGAAGACGAAGATTTGTATTATCATTATTTATAGTATTGCACTACACTCACACTATATTCCGCTGCATTGATATTATTGGTATGTGAACTCTGATATTTAATTGTATAAAGAAGAATCAAATGTTTTGTAAACAGTTTTATAAACTGTATATTTTATTATTATATTTTATCCTTCCGCTGTGAGATTCTATTTTGTCTTATTTCTTCTCTGTTTTCTTATTTACCCCATAACAATCCGCCCTTCCGTATGGTTTGAATTGGCACGTGTGTCTGTTTAAATCGTGCGAAAAGGCGGGACCGTTACAGTTGGTATCAGAGCTTTGGTTTAGCGATAAACCTTGGCTTTTTGGGGTTTGACTCTTTGTTAATAGAGTAGTAATACCCTATGGGAGTCGCTGAGTGTATATATATGAGAGAGCGTACTTGTTAGTTTTATAAAAGGTTTTTATATTGTGTTAATCTGTTCCGTTTTGTATTTATAAATTCCGGTTGATGCATGGGACGCTGTGACATCAATAGGGGTTTCTAAACACTTAATAGGACAGACCGACATAATATTTGTTTTATTATAGGCGAATGCAATAATTTTGCCTAATCTATTTTCTATATATAAAATAAAATTTTCAAATTATATCTATATTTGGTTGCTATAGATTGGTTGTTAGGAAATAGAGGAAATAATAATAGAAATAAAATTGAAAAAAATAGATAAATGAATTTGGAAATTTAGAACTGAAGTTCCGGGGGTTTTTAGAAATTCTTTCAAATAAATTTTGGAATATAATAGTATTATTTATAAGTATTCTCTGATATAAATATTTCAATATAATTCGGAAGAATTGTTTTAAAAGAAGATTTTGGAGAAAAGTTTTGTACTTTCCTCTCTGTCGCTGGAAAATAATTTCGGTGATGAGTGCACGCATCATCGACATTCATTTTCGGGTTTCGAAGAGGAAAGACCACTGTAGAAATTTACTGCAGAATTGTTTAAGAGAATTTTATCGTTTTGATTTTTATAAGGAAAAAGAATATGTTTATCTACTATTTTAAATAATTTGGAATTAAACCCGGTATTTGGTTCTTAAATTTCCAGTTAATTAATAGTTCAATTTAGTATAGAAAATGTGAACCTTTAATTTAAGAAAAATATAAATACCATAGGAAGATAAGTAATGTAAATAAACAAATTATAAAACATTAGTAAATGAATTAGTAAACTTCTTTATTTATAAGAATTAATGTTATTGTGACGCCCCACCTCTATACCCACGCTAGCCAAGAACACTACGGAGTTGTGCTGTCAACTAGCACGGAGAATAAGGCTGTTGAGGAGCGACCATCCATGTAATTTCTTATCACACGATGGCTATAAATAATCTTCGGAAACAAACATAGAAATAAGCATAACGCAAATCAGTCACAGACATCCATATCACAAAGGCGGAAGAAGATATGAATATAAAACTAACACATGAAAGTGTACATCAGAGTAGTGGTCAAAAGATCCACAATAATACAAAAGAATAGCAACACGTGCTATACAAAAGAATACAACTATGAGTCTACGTCTCAAGTGTATACAACAAAAACTGCTAATCTAAACAGTTAGCCAAAAGTCAGAGTGATGAATCCCTGGGAAGAAGTCAAGCAGAAGCATCTGTAACATCTCGGTCTGACCCGAGTATTATTTAAGAAAATAATAAACGGATCAGTCTAGCTATAAATATCAGATGACATGATATAACATAAAAGATATGGCATAAACATAAAATATCCATAATGACATACCACTATAAGTATGTAAGTAATGATCAACAGAAGATCAGTCAATAAGAGATAAATCGATATCACAAGAATCTTCTCAAAGATCCAAAGAGGGCATCATACCCTAAACTTGTACTCATAACAAGTCAATGACATAAATTCCAGAAATCAACACAAGAAATCCAGAAATCACAGAAAAGAGAAAGAGGCCTATCACATGACGGTCCGAAGACCAAGGGGAGCTACCCCACATGTGTGATTGGAATCACACAGATTAAGGTCCAGACTAACCAAAAAGCAAAAAGGTATGTGTGAGTGGAATCACACAAGTGGTGTCTAGTCTAACCTCGCAACAAGAGACATCGCACAGTTGCTAGTCTAAATCATCAGAATGATCGTCATGATCAACGAGAAGTGTCAATTACACTAAGCTAGTAAATATAGAAGTTTAGCTTCATGTCCCATAACCACTTGCTTAACTAAAATATTTACGAACAAACTGTAAATATTCACTAATAAAATTGTCACAAGAGGTTCAATCGAACAAGTCCAAGAATTAACCGACGAAGTGAACGCAAGCGTTTCATACCACTTGTTTTACTAAGTCGTTTAATTAGATTTCTCGTCTGAGTGAGGTAAAGGTTTGTATATACTAATAGATTGGAAAACGGTTTAAGAAAAGAGCTTTGTTATTAAAAATAGAGTTGAAATTGTTTGTTAAAAGAGTTTTGATATTTACTACTAGTATTGAAGCCTTTTTATTATAAAGTGACAAAACACAGAAGCAATTGTAGAAACAATCAGTCACAAAGATCACATTCGAAGATGTGATAAAAATCCAAGGAAATCAGTTTAGCAAGTTCTGTTGAATGCTTTTCAGATAAGATCCCCTACGGAGGGGGGGTCCGGGGGGGTGGCAACCCCCCTAGGTGGGGGTGCGGGGGCAACGCCACCGCTTACGGGGTTCGACCTGCCCGGTCAGGTCGCGGGGGTCCAGGGGGCAGCGCCCCCGGCGGGGTGCGGGGCAGCGCCCCGACCAAAACGGTACGACCTAGTGAAGATAAAATGAGTTCTAACGACCTAAGGACTCAAGGGTCTAACGACCTAACGACTCAAGGGTCATACGACCTAACGACTCAAGGGTCTAACGACCTAGCGACTCAAGGGTCCAACGACTCAGCGACTCAAGGGTCCAACGACTCAGCGACTCAAGGGTCCAACGACTCAGCGACACAAGGGTCCAACGACTCAGCGACTCAAGGGTCCAACGACTCAAGGGTCCAACGACTCAGCGACTCAAGGGTCCAACGACTCAGCGACTCAAGGGTCCAACGACTCAGCGACACAAGGGTCCAACGACTCAGCGACACAAGGGTCCAACGACTCAGCGACTCAAGGGTCCAACGACTCAGCGACTCAAGGGTCCAACGACTCAGCGACTCAAGGGTCGAACGACCTAGCGACTCAAGGGTCCAACGACTCAGCGACTCAAGGGTCCAACGACTCAGGGACTCAAGGGTCCAACGACTCAGCGACACAAGGGTCCAACGACTCAGCGACTCAAGGGTCCAACGACTCAGCGACTCAAGGGTCCAACGACTCAGCGACTCAAGGGTCCAACGACTCAGCGACACAAGGGTCCAACGACTCAGCGACTCAAGGGTCCAAAGACTCAGGGTTAACTCGTGAACGACTCACGACCTATGGACGAACGACTCAACTCCGAACGACCTAAAAATGGCCAGAACGACTCAAGTGCAGAAAATTCAACAAAACGCTAAAAATTGGAGTTTTTCGCCAATCCAATCCAAACCAAATGCTAACATGCATGCAAAAATGATAGGGAATCATTCCCAACAGTTCAATATAGTTATAGGCTAGAATTGTGAGATAAAAATCTCACCTTTGCACCAAATATCAATGAAAATGAAGTTTTAAGCAAGCAAGAATCAATCCTTCTTCTATCTAAGCACAAGAAGCTTGAATCCAATGTCTTCTTCTTGAATTTGGAGTAGAAAGATGGATTGCAATTGAATTTGAGTTTTGGAATTTTAATTTCCCATTCCCTCCACCATTAATGCCAAAGCTTGATTAGTTAGAAAATTAATGAAGAGTGAGGAGAAGAGGGTTGGAACTTGGGCTTAATAGGCTAAACTAACCCAAAGTCCAAAGCGGGAAAAGTTAGTGAAATTTCACTAACTCCAAACCTATCGATGTTTATACTTAAAAAAGTTGTAAACGACATTTCGAACTCAATGGAAGTGGTCTCGAGTCCTAATTTGACCGTTTGCAAAAAGTAGCTTTTCGGACCAAAATCCGATTAACGAGTTAATATTTAAATAAAATATTTAAATACAAACTCGATAAATATGCGGGTTGTTACAGTTATAGGGTAGCAAATTTAGTGTAATTAAATTGTTACTATTATTAAATATAATAGTAACGTAAACCTTTAAATAAATGAATGAAATTAAAGGTAAGTGGAAATTGAAATTTATAAAACAAATATATTTATTTAACCATTAATTAATTAAAGAAATCGAGAAGAAACTTGTATAAATTTCACTTACATTCTTAAAACATATATAACTTACCATATAATAAAAGTTGCAATGTTAGTAAGGAAATGTAAGAGAAAACTTACAAGTGAAGAATGAGGAAATGAATAATTCAATGAATTTGCTTGCTATAATTAAGGAGAATTTAATGTTATTAATTTAAGTTATAATTGAAATTCTATCGAGTAAATATAATAAAAAGGTAAGTATGACAGATAGATGATTTTAAACTTAAGTGATTAAAGTGTGAATAAATAAGATCATGAAATTTTAGTAAATAGTTCATGAAGAAGAAATAAACAATGGAAAAAGATTGAAGCTATTTGTTAACAAATAAGTATAAAGGAATAATTATAAGTAATAAGTAAATTAATGAAACAAACATTAATGAGTAAATGAAATTTAAAAGTTACGTGAATCATAAAAGGAAATCAAACAACTAAGCATGAAATAAATGTATAATAAGTGAATTTGGTCGTTGTTTTGAAATTATTATTGGTTGATTTATGGTTGGTTGGGTAAAGAAATGTGAAGTTGTTGGATGAATAAATAATCTATCTTTGTTCCATCTAAGACTGTTGAGTAAAGGATGCACTTGATAGTTATTTTCATTCCATACAAATTTCAAGTTCTGAACCCGAACAACTTCTTGTTTGTTGGATAAATGGTTGCTTTGTCTTGTGTATGTATGCTGTTTGTAAGGTTGATGGTTGTTATTTGATTTGGTTGATTAATGGTGAAATCACTTAAATATTTCACTGTATCTAAATTTGTATATTTTAGCTAAATTAACTAATTTTGTAAATTTAAAATATTGATTTCGAAATTCTTCTTTTCCCTTCTTTTCCTTTTCAGGGACGAAAAGTTTTGAGTGGGGGAGAGTGTAACGACCCGTAAATTTCGACAATTAAATTTTAGTTAAAAAGGGATTATGTAATAAAAAAATTTGTAAAGAAAAAAAAGATATATATAAAAGAGATAGAATTTATGCTGGAATGAATGCTAAATGAAAATCCAATGATTGAGATAGTGTAAGATGTATACCTGTGTGTAAGTTGAATAAATAAAGGAGATTTAAATTTATAACTAATAATGAATTGTAGAAATGGGTATTTAATTTAATTGTTGAAAGTTAGGTGAAATATCAATAAAGAAATAGCGTAAATCGTCGCACTTGAATAAAATGTAAATTAAAGAAATAAAGACAAAATTTAAATTACCTATGTATTAATATATTAATAAGGACTGTAATTGTATGTGAATTAAGGGGATAATATAGATGGCAGTTGATGGATAACTAATTTAATGCAAATCCAAATGCAATTGAAACGGCTGTTTGAGTTTTGGAGTGAAAATGGGAATAGTGAATACAACATTATAACCTCTTAATTAAATATGATTGTTTAATTAATACTAAAAGTAATAAAAGTTGGTAATAGTATTAATGAAATAATAATAAGAAGAATTGAAATTTATATAATGGAAAATTTGTTAATAAATGGATGAAAATATTGGATGAACTAATTGATGGAAATAAAATCTAAAAGAATGTTGAATAGAACATAAGTGATTGAAATTTGGTAGTGTGTATTGGAAATAAAGTTTATTTAATTTGTTGAGAAATTTAAATGTTGTTATTAAGAAAACGTTACTTTAGTAATTATTAAAATAGTAACGGGAAGTGTGAAGGTAAATTTATAAAAACGTAAAACTTATTTTAAGGAATTAATTGAGTGTAGACTTATGAAATAGATTTAATGACAATAATTATTGTACGTATTTATTCTATTTGTTGGTTAAGTTTTATTTTTGATCAATTTCAATTAATGCACTAAATTATTGCAGTTAGTGTGGAATATTGGTAAGAGAATAAATAAGATGTAACCAAGGGAAAGGTCCATTTTATAATATAATAATTAGTGTGATCTTAGGAATGAATTAATTGAGGTTTAAGTTTTTATTTATGTGTAAAGTTAACAAAATTTCAATTAAATTGAAATCCAGTAATTTATGCAAATAAAGATGAGAATTGGGAAATATTACTGTAATGAATCATAAAAGAAGTGTTAACTGTGTGGTTGAGAATAATTGATTTATTTTGAGTTTTAATCCAATAAAATCAAATTTATTAGAATTTATTGCAATTAATTGGATTAATTGCAGTAACCTTTGGAAACTGGAACTTAGTAAAAATAATCTGGATTGGATTTCAAATAAATAGGTTAGTGTGAGTAACTGAATTACATACTATGAATAAGTAAACCAGGAAGATTAAATTTAATTAATATAAAATAGTTGATTTATTGCAAATAAAAGATTATGTAAATATTTAGTTAGGTGGAATTAAAGTTATTTACGTAATAAGGTATGAATCCACTGCTAATTTTATTTATGTGGAAATGAAAAGAGTACCAAAAACAAGCTTTGTCAGTATATTTAAGTTTAATGCATAATAATAAGTTAATGGTAATAAAAGAAGTTTAAACATCTAAATATTCTGTTAATAGAGAGTTGAGTTTAAATCTAAGAATATTAAGAAGTAGATTTTTGAATACAACATTTGATCCATCCACTTAAAATGTATAGATAGGATAATCGCAGATTTTTGATTTAAGTAGTGCAAACGGAGATTTATCTATTTATTTGGAATTGGAATTTATAAGTGTCTAAATAGGAAATAAGTGAAATTTATTTTTAAATATTCATAAATGAAGATTTAGATGAAGGTGAGAATGGTAATGCTTTAAATAGTAGAGACGTACACAAATCAATGTAGGTAATTAGAAATAAAATGTTGTCGAAACGATAAAACGTTTCTTGTGAAAAATGGATGACATAACGAAAAAGGGTAATGTATTCACTTGAATATAAATTGAAACTTATTTAAGGTATTAATTACAATGGATAGAGATTTTGGGTAACATTGTAAATGTTATGTAAGTAATGCAAATGTATGTCAACAGTAAGGGATTAGGATGAATTAAAAATTTGTAACATAGGAATTACCTGCCTATTTGTTAATAAAAAATTTGAATGGTTAGTAAGTGATAATAGAATAAGTGTACATTAGTGGAATTGAGGTAACGTTGGTTTTAATGTTGAGAAAATAAATGGGTATAGTAAAGTTTAAGTGAAAATGTAAGTATGTATAGGGGAATGAATTATTGCAGGGAAATATTTGGTAACCATTGCAATAAATGTAAATTAGTGTGCATTAATATGAAATTTAGTAATAGGTGTGAATAACTTAAACTTCTTCATAGGATAAAGAATGATGGAAATAACGTTTATTTAATATATCGGGATTTAATTGATCATAAAAGGTTGATTGTAAATCAAATGAAAAATGCTTAAATGGGAATTAAGTTATTTATTCATTTGGATTTAAAGCATGATTGAAATTATTGGAAACTGAATAAAACGTTTTATGTTGATTGAAATTTAAGTTGGAAGTAATTAAGATAAATAAAATATGTATAATATGGAATTCAAATGTACATAGAAATGTGGATTTTAGTATGTAAAAGTAAATCTATTGAGAATGGATAGAAATTTAATCTGTAATTATTACAGTAATTTAGAAATTTAGTTGAAATTGGAAATTTATCTATGTATTTGAAAATTTATGGAATTGTGAATATATATATGGAAATTTAAATGAAGCATCTAATTATACATGTGTGAATACGCTTAAAATGCAATGTAAATGTTGAGAAAGAAATAATTTAATCTGTAACGTGTATAATTAATATCCTTTTGGGACCACTTCTGTTGCACGTTAAATTTCGTGCACACCTATCCTTTTGCGATCTATCTATAAATATGTTGTGATAAACCCTAGCCTCCTTTCTATTGTCAATTGGCTGTACGTTCATTTTTCTTCATCTCTTTCTCTTCCTCAATGGTTGCAAAACCTAATCTATCTACAATTCAAATTTTCTAATAAAATTCAAACTCTCCACAAAAATTCCAGAAAATTTTATGATAAAGTTCTCGAGACACATAATCTGCTGGCACAATTCGTTTTCTGTTTTGGATATTCGTTTGACCAGAAAAAAAATTCGACGATGTGCTGTAGCTTTTAGCTGACGTGGCCATTGAAGTTAAGTGGGTTTTGTTTTATTTTATTTTTATTTTTGTTTTCAAATCGTTTAAAATGAATATCTTTTTCATACGTTCTCCGATTCACGCGAAATTTCTTTTGTTAGGATCGTTATTTAGTTCCGGATCTGATGACGCTGGTTTGGACAGATTTGGAGACCATTGGATTTTTGAGTTTAAATCGGGTATAGATTCGATTTAAATTCAAAAGGTGAGTATTTTAACCCACTCACAACTTCTAAAAGTTTTTATGTTTGTTAAATGCATTTTTGATATGAGTAGAAATGCATTTATAGTTGTTTGACATGTTTTATTCATCATATCTGTTAATTCGCATTTATTTAAATTAACTGTTAATTTAGTTAATTATTGCATATTAATGAACAGTTAGAATTTATTTATTTGCACATAAACTGCTAGGAAACAGTTATAAAATCTATTATTGAATATAAACTGTTAGTTAATAGTTGTTAAATTTATTTGAATATAACTGCCAGTTATTACCTGTTTATATTTTCAGAGATATATTGATATTGTTTATTTTGGATGATGATGGTGATTTGGATGATGGATGATGTTGATGAATGGATGTTTATTTTTAAATTGCAAGTTATCATGCATATTTCATTCGGGATTGTGGTTTGAAATGATATACAACCGCAAAATTTTATTTTAAATTGCGGATTGAAATGATAAATATCCGTAGCACTTGACCATAGGATAGAAAATTATATACAGGCACCGTGGTCTATATATAAATTATTTTAAAGTGATTTTTATGGTTTGGATGAGATACAGTTATTAAAATTTAGTTTTGATATTTTATAAATATTATTCTTCCATATATATATATACATATGAAAGTTAAATTTTGAATTTGAGCTTTGTATAAATCCGTTAAATAAAAATGGAATAAAAAAAAAATTTAGGAATGGATTTGATAATTTATAATATATGTTAAGTTTGGAAGTTTTAAAGATGTGATATTTATAAACTGAATTTTTCCTAAATAAATTTAAAAAGGAATATTCTAGTATAAAGTAAATTTGAGAAAATATTTAATTACTAGAATTGGAGTTTTATTTATGGATTTGATGTGAATATTCAAGACTAAATAATAAACCATTTAATTTGTTGAAGGAATAAATTCCAACTTTAGTTTTGAAATATTAATACCCCAAATGGATATACATATATATATATATATAGAAATTGAAGTGATATTTAGATTTTGGGTTTAAAACTTTAAATAAAGAAATATATTGTAAAGCCATGGGAATTTATTTTTCTTTACAAAGTAACTTTAAAGTTAAACCATTTATTCTATATACCGTTGAATATCCAAACCATTTAAGTTTTAGAAGTTATGGTTTTAAAGTATAATTTCCGAAATATTATGGTTTGAAAGTATATTTCAATATTTGATTTCCAGATATTATAAATTTTAAAGCAGTATGGTTTTGGAAAAGAATTATATTTGGATAAAATGATATCGTATTGTTTTGGGTTTTAAAATGATATCGTATTCATAGTTTTGAAATGGAAATTTCTATTCTGGTTTTAAAGTATAAACTATTTTAAATGACCGCGGTGTTATAATAACGATTGGTTGGCAAAGAGACCGGGATCGGATATGGACATACTCTCTGTCGATACCGAAAACCACTTTGACTAACCGTGTACGCGGTGGAGATTCCAGAATGAAGTAGGTTGGTGGCGGCGTTTCCTGTAAGGTAAATACGTGGACCCGACTCCCGTGAGTTGGCATAAGGTGGCTAAAACAGGAGCGATCGACGGGTTAATGAGGTCATTTCTCTGATCGGACACTCCTCTTCGATATTATACTTTGACTTTGGATTGATTCAGTGGCCACTTTTACTTTGATTTTTGGGGAGTTTGTTCGAGGTGGGCGGTAGCTGCGGCTACGCGTTACCATCGGCCCGGAAGCGTAATTGGTATATCTACCCTGGCATTGCCTAGTTGTGCCGTGTCACCTACCCTATCGCGCCTTATACGATTTTAGCTTTGTACCATACCTATGGAGTGCCCTCTGACGACGCCCAGTACGGGGGAGATTACAGTACTGTATAGACTATGGGAATATATTCTGTGTTAAGGGCTATATGGGTAACCCCTTAACGCTATTTAAAAGTAAGTTTATTTTACAAATAGACACTATTATAATAGCGCAATATACTACATTGTAAATAGTTTAACGGATCCTTAGGAGATGTAAATCCCGAGCATCTCTTGAGTTACTGCACTCATATTTACTCCTGTTGATTTAACTCATATAAGATCTTTTAGTTCTGACTCGAGTGTTTTGTCTTTTCAATTCGCTCGGGTCAGTCCGAGCGTTTCAGGATTTGAAGATTTAGCTCTGGAGGACGAAGACGAAGATTTGTATTATCATTATTTATAGTATTGCACTACACTCACACTATATTCCGCTGCATTGATATTATTGGTATGTGAACTCTGATATTTAATTGTATAAAGAAGAATCAAATGTTTTGTAAATAGTTTTATAAACTGTATATTTTATTATTATATTTTATCCTTCCGCTGTGAGATTCTATTTTGTCTTATTTCTTCTCTGTTTTCTTATTTACCCCGTAACAATCCGCCCTTCCATATGGTTTGAATCGGCACGTGTGTCTGTTTAAATCGTGCGAAAAGGCGGGACCGTTACATTCAAGCTCCAAAATCAAAGGGAAGCTTAGGTAAGAATCCTTTTCATCTTCTCCATCTCAATCTCTCTTCAATTTCTAGAAATTACAATAACCTAACTCAGGAAAAACTTCACGTTTGATAATAGATTGAATAATTCTTCAGGTGTATTGAAGAGGAAGTAGTCTTGCTTTATTTTAAAGCTTCTCATTCGTCGTTTTTGAGTTTAAAGGTGAGTTTTTGAGCTCACATCTACATCTATAACTTTCAATTTTGTAAGGTATGAATTCCTAACATCTATTCATGTTCATTTGCTTTTGATTTGAATTGATTTGACGGATTTTCCAATTTTGATGTTTTGAAGTCAAAATCATTAAAAATCCTATCTTGGATGTTTGAACATGTTATTTGGGTGTATCGAAGAGCCTATAAGGTTGGGTTGTCGCTAGGCATAAATCCCTAGCCTCCGTCGCTCGTCCGATCGCTTCTGAATTATTTTGTCCATCATTGGCCTAGGCTAATTTCTGCCCAGCTGAACCAACCAGACGTCTGGTTGGTAATTTCAGACGTTTGGTTTTGGTCCCTGGAGAAATTATACAACGAAGAAGAAAATAAAATGGTAGAGACAAATTCCAAACGTCTGATTTATTGGTTCAGACGTCTATGAGGTTTTTTGAATTATTTCCAGAACCCAAATTCAGACGTCTGGTTGAACCTCCAGACGTTTAAAACTACCTGTTTTTCCTATTTTGGCTGTTTTTGATTGGATTTCCAATTTTTATCGATTTTTGTTGATCCAATTAGTTGTTATCGACTTTGATGACTTCTTTTTCTAGATTTTTAGGAATATCCATTTTGATGGATTTGGTATCGATTTCTATGGATTTGATTCACGACTTCGAATGTGATTTTTGTTGATCGATTTTTTTACAATCGTTTTCTATGATTTTTCACTTTAAAATACAAAGGTTTCTATACTAGTAGTTATCCAAACTCTTTCACAAAAATGATTCCAACATTACTTTTAATAAAAAGCTCGTTTTTAAAACCGTTTTCCAATCTATTAATATATACAAACCTTTACCTCATTAGTTCGAGAAATCCAATTAAACGACTTAACAAAACAAGTGGTATAAAACGCTTGCGTTTACTTTATCGGTTAATTCTTAGACTTGTTGGACTGAAATCTTGTGACAATTTTCGAGTGGAAATCTACAATCTAATCGTAAATATTTAAGTTAAGCTAGTGGTAATGAGACATGAAGCTAAACTCATTTATTTACTTGCTTAGTGTAATTTACACTTCTTTTTGATCAATGATGATCATTTTCTGTTTTGAGAAGAAATCTACAATTTTTCGTAAATATTTAAGTTATGACAGTGGTTATGGGACACGAAGCTAAACTCATTTTCTAACTAGCTTGATGTAATTTACACTTATTCTATGGAGCTTTGGCTCAATTTTTATGGGCTAGCGACCCATGTTCTTTCATGGAGTTCGGTTCATAGGGCGTACCGTTATTGCACTACGTCGTTGTTCTGAATTAATCGAGTTTCAGGTTCATCGGGCGTACCGTTATTACACTACGTCGTTGTTCCGAATTAATTGAGTTTAAGGTTCATCGGGCGTACCGTTATTGCATTACGTCGTTGTTTCAAATTAATTGATTCGGTTCATAGGGCATACCGTTGTTGTAATACGTTGTTGTTCCGAATTAATTGAGTTTCAGGTTCATCGGGCTTACCGTTATTGCACTATGTCGTTGTTCTAAATTAATTGAGTTTCAGGTTCATCGGGTGTACCGTTATTGCACTATGTCATTGTTCCGATTTAATTGAGTTTCAGGTTCATTTGGGGTACCGTTATTGCACTACGTTGTTGTTTCAAATTATTCGAGTTTTAGGTTCCTCAAGCGTACCGTTATTGTACTACGTCGTTGCACCGGCTCTAGGGTTACCGACCATGGGATAGCGACCTGTTTGTGATACACGTGTTGGTGAGTTTTCTTGCCCCCGTTTGTGATAGGCCTCCCCCTTTGTGATTGCAAGATTTCTAATTACTGATTTCTGGAATTTGTGTTTCACCAATTTTTGCGATTGGCATTGATATGTTTTGTCAATATTTGTGGTTTAGTGAATAAAATAAAGAATATGACATTCTTTTTGGTGTTTGAGAAAATTTGAGATATTGTATGATTTTTGTTGCTATTTAATGTATACTTGTCACAATATGGCATTATTGTTATCATACAATTTTTTCATATCTCTTATCCTATCTCATTTCATATGATATTTATAGCTAGACTGATCCGTTTATTAATGTCTTCTTAAATAATACTCGGGTCTGACCGAGGTATTTCAGGTGCTTCTGTTTGACTTCTTATCAGGGTCCATCATCTGACTTTAGGCTAACTACTTAACTTAGTAGTTTTTGCTTTTATACATTCGAGATAGAGACTCTTTGATGTATACATATTCTTTTGTCTAGAACTTGTACCTATTCTTTTGTGATGTAGTGGAACTTATATGACCACTACTTTTATGTACACTTTTATGTGTAATATTCATGTCTGTTTCCTCCTTAGTGATATGAATATCTGTGAATGATTTATGTTATGCTTATTTTATATTTGTTTTCGAAGACCACATAGCTACTGTGTAGTAGCTTTGAGTTTGTATCGGTATGTTGGATTTCCTCTTGAAACGAAATGCATGATATTTTATCTGGCACATCGGTACACGCACAAAGAAATTACATAGATGGTCGCTCCTCAACAGCCTTATTCTTCATGCTAGTTGACGACATTACTCTGTAATGCCCTTGACTAGTGTGAGTATAGAGGTAGGGCGTAACAGCTCAGATGTTGGATTCAAAATGGAACAAAGTTGAAGATAAAAATACGAGTGTTGAGTGAATATGTAGTGAGGTCAAAATTGTGAATTGAAATTTGTGATGTA
Source organism: Allium cepa (assembly GCA_030765085.1). Classification (NCBI taxonomy): domain Eukaryota; kingdom Viridiplantae; phylum Streptophyta; class Magnoliopsida; order Asparagales; family Amaryllidaceae; genus Allium; species Allium cepa. The sequence continues at coordinate 903,062,273 of CM060938.1, read as the reverse complement.
AGCAAAATTGTGTTGTAATTGACAATGTGTAAATGTGTAGTGAGAGCTTAAATTTGTACTATTCGAATTTGTAATAAAAATATTTGTTTGAATAAAATATTTATTCGAATATGAATTCTGAATTATTTACTTTATCCAAAAAATATTTAAAATAAAATCGTACAATAACAAATAAAGTTAAATGGATATACATATATGTATATTTATTATCATCAAATAAAAATCATATACTAGCATATTCTACGATCTCCTCCTTTTGATGATACCAAACATATATTAAGATTTTGACTCTATTAAATGTATTTGATTTTGATGAATTCCATGAGCTCCATTTATTTGAATGCTCCCCCTACAACCAAGCTCCCATTTCACATATGCATGAAAAATAAATAAAATATGCAATGAAACTAGATGTGAGTATGCAAATATAAAATTTGAACTTATTTGCCAAAATCTTCACTTTCTCTTCCCCTTTTGTTACTAGCAAAAGAATAATAGTAATAGAGAAAAGTGATAAAGTGATAGACATTAATACAACATTAATAACCAATCGAGTATAAATATTAAATTTCAATAAAAAATCAAACAAAAATCATAGGTACTCTGTTAGGCGCATATTCCACTTTAGAGTGAAAGGCGTGATGTCGATATAGAACACCATATAGTTGTGTGGTATATTTATGATAGGAAACTGCTAAATACTTACTAACCATGCATAACCATTAGGACTTTTAAATGAAATTAGCAGTATTCTAATTTTTTTTTTAAATTAATTTCAAGCATCTTCTAACCACGCATAACCGTAAGGATTTTTAAATGGGATTAGAATCAGCTTGTTTATTTAATACTCAATTTTGATATGTGTTCCATACATGCATAATCGTGGGGACTTTTAAATGAGCATGAAAGCGCATAATCAAAGATTCCAAGTAATTTACCTATGCATAATCGCGACGACTTTTAAATGAGAGTGAATACTTTGGATGTTTTTATTGCTAATTAAATTTAAAAAATGAATAATTTCCCATTTAAAATACCACATTTTGACGTACTATATTGGACTTTGATGAGTGATGGTCGTTAGAAATATGATAATAAAAGAGATGGTCATGGAATTTTTACCAACAAAAGTTATTATAAATCTTGTTTAAATTTTTAAATAAATTTACTAAATATACTTTCTCAAGTCATAATGTATGATTAATATCAACCCTCATCGCATTTTTCGGTAACTATTTTTCTTTTTGATAATTAGTAGGGAGTCAAAATAGTTAACATAGACATATAAGATCAAGTTCCAAGAGTTATCAAATTTCTAAAATGCCTAAACAGAGATGAATTTGACAAAACTATTTTTTGAAAGGGATTTTGTAAGAAATGTCTGCCAATTGAAAAACAGTCAAAATGAAATTTATGCAGATATTGTCTTTGGAAATATGATCTCTAATGAAATGATGTCTAACATCTATATGCTTGGTGAAAGAACGATGTACAAGCTTATTTGTGAGGTCATAAGTCGGACTTGTTAAAAAAATTTTTTGACTTGACCATGCAACTAACGAATGTCCCAACATACAATACATTCCAGTAGTAATTTTTCCATCAACTAGACTACCGGCATTATATGAATACCCCTTTTAATTACAGTTATCATAAATTGGATATCATAGACCAAATCATGAGATGTGGAACAAATACCTTATAATCCTTTTACAACATTTAAAATGAGATTCATTTGGATTTGATTGAAACTGTGTACACAGGTAAGCAGAGAACACAATTTCAAGAAGCAGTAAGATGAAGAAGTGATCAATCATGCCTCGATGTTTCTTTTTGATCAACTACCTTCCCTTTTTCATCCTTTTCAATTTAACCGTGGTGCTCAAACTTTCTCGATTGATCACTGGCTGATTAAAATCTGATTATGGTGCAGATTTTCAGCACATAATACATCGTTCGACCCATTTTCACTTGCCACCATTGTAATTCTGTAGGCGAAGGAACTTCGATTTGTCGCCCGTCATGTGCCTGGAACATCCAGAATCCAAATACAACTTTGCAGTTCCAAAGCCCACCAACACACCTACACGAGGAAAGATTTTTGTGACCTATTTGCTTTTATAGGTCCATGGTTGTTTATGGCAAATGATTTTGAAAAATAAATTTGCATAGAACCAAAACAGTCTATTTTTGTTCCTTTTGGCACTCGGATTTATTTGATTTTAAAGGATTTAACATTTATGCCTTTAGGATCCCAAATTGGTATGGTTTTAGTGTGTTTGGGTCTGGACCAGCAATTATTGTGATTGTGTCCATTTTTTCTACAAATCGTACACTTGGAGTTGACAAGATAAGTTTCACTTCAGTATACCCAAGTCCTTGTCTAATAGGATTAACAGTTTGTTTTCCTAATAACATATTTAATGATCTTTCTCCTTTGGGAAATTTTTCTAAAGTGGTGGACAATTGTTGGACTTGTGATTTGAGAGATTCATTTTCATTTAACAACAAAGTGCACTTTTTGATAGAATTTTCTCTCCTAGTATTTTCACTTTCTTTTAGAATCAGAATTTCATTTTCAAGCGATTTAATTTTAATTTCTAATTTTTTAATTTCTTCTTCAAATGGACACTTATCACACTTAGGGATCTTATTTCAATAATTTTTAACTAATTGATCAAGCTGCTTATTTACTTCTATCAAACTATCTCTTTATAATTTCAATTTTAGCATACTTCTCCCTATGTCTTTTAAAACTGCCATTTACCTCATGGAAATATATAAGTAATTCCAAATGAGTATGTTTTGATACCTCGTTTGGTTGGTCATCATCACTGTCGCTTACTTCTCCTCGAAAGCCAGTTTTGCTTTTTCGCTCTCACTACCGGTGCTTTCATCTTTATCTTCATCACTTTCATCTCAAGTGGCTGCAAAACTTCTCCTCTTCGATTTCTTTCCTTGGCTGAGTCGATTCTGAGGATAATTTGGCTTGATATGACTGGGTTTATTGCAGTTGTGACAAATGATCTCCTGCTCTTCTGATGAAACTAACCGGATTTTTCGTCATTTGATTTGGAATATTTAGATGATTTTAAATATTGAACTTGAATTATAGATTGATTTTTAATATGGAAAATTTGGGTTTTTATTTATAAAATAATTTCAAAATTTAAGATATAGCGATTTATTAGATAATTTAATTATTGAATTTTATAATTGAATATTGGTTAAATTATTGTATCTTGAGTTATAACTCAATAAAATAATTTAAAAGCTTGTAAAATTTATATTAGTAGTGATGAAGATAATATAAGTTTTAAAATTGAATTTGAAAATGATCTGTTCAATTTTAAAAATAGTTTGTTCAAATTTATATTTAAAAATAGCAATCCGGGGCACCATCTCGAAATTCGACGAAAATAGTTCCATTGGATATGTAATACTGTATTATTATCATATTTCAAATTTTGTAGCTTTTGGAGTTATCGTTTAGTCGTACGAGATATAAACATGTTGAAAATCAATATCGAAATTTAATATTATAATTGGGTCCAAAATGCTATCTTCTCCATAAAATTGAATTAGGACTCGAAAACTTTTCCATTGCGTTTGGAATAGAGCATAACATTATGAACATCTAGCGGCACGCGTCCGTTGGGGTTCAAAGTTTCATGATAGAAATAACAAGATATTTTGGGATAAATTTATGTTATAAAATTTAAACCAACTCATACCGTCATTTCCATCATTTAAGCCTTCCCCATTCAACACGCAATTGATCAAAATCATGTCCCCCTCTTTTTAAACATCTTAGAGAAGAGGGAAATCAAAAAATGTGTTAACAGAAATCAAACGAACCTCCCTCCCTCATCCTATAATTCTATGCACGAAGTAAATATATCGAAATAAATTCGTTCCTTAAAAAAAAGGAAATTGCGCATCTCTTCCCTCATATTCTCCAGCTCAAATCGAGATCAAATCGAAGAACGGAAGATGAGAGAAGAACTCATGACAAATGGATCGTTCCTTCCCAGTTCGATCGCGATCGAACCACTTGCCACGCAAGATGTTCTAAGGAGGGATGAAGGCGAAGGTTGAAGGTCGGGCGACAGCTATTGCCAGTAAGTCGCGTAAGGGCCGTGATGTTTTAGTTGAATGGTGCAGTCAAGGCAAGAGGGAGGATCGGTGATTGTTCGAGCCGTGTATGTAGAGGCGAAGGCACTGTGGTCACGGTGATGGATAGGGGATCAATGGATGAAGGTCGGGTGAGGTCTCGGGTTTCTGAATGAAGGGGATAGGTGTGTTAAATGTAAATTTAAATTAAGCATGTTAATGATATATTCAATTATTTAAAATGTTAATAAATTCATAATTCATTCAGAAATTCGAAAAATCATGAAACAGTCAGATGGATTCGTAGCGTGAAATGGGCGATCTGGCATTAGTTTGGGATTTATCGGAGTCAGCTGAAATTTTTAAATTTAAATCGAATGCTGTTCGATTTAAATTTAAAATTTGATGGTTTGCTAATAAAAATCATGGTGATAATTTCTCATTCTTTTCGATTGCCACGATTAAAATTTAAATGTTTAAAATTTAAGTTATTAAATGATGGATGGATTGATAAATTTATAATTTGTCTGTTGGATGATACATTATATATATAGTAGTACATATATTAGTATTTGGAGTGATCTTCCAGCATACTATAGCGGATGAGACCTTATGCGTCCCGCATAATAGCGGATGACCCTATATACCGCGATATCCCCCTCGAAGTGGGATTGGTATTATTTTATGTTGTATTAACATCTGCGGATGCAGAAAAATGGGTTGGAGGGATCCAACTAGATTCCTCAAATGTATTGTTTATTTTTCATATATACTGATATAAGATTTGTGTAGAATAATCTATTATAGAATATTGTAATGATTGTAATTATTGGATGTTACTGTAGCACTGGCCTGAATTTTTATAATACAAATGCTATAAATATATTTTTAAAATTTATGGGATTAAAGGGAATTTGATATATATATATATATATATATATATATATATATATATATTGGAATTGGAGTTATTTTAAAGAAGTGAATCAGAAAAGTATATTTGAGTTTTGGTTATGCTTACCTATTGCAAATAAATAAATGGATGTTTTTTAAAAATGAATTATATAAGATAATTTATAAATGATATTCTAGAAATATAAAAGGGAGTTAAAATCAATATTGAAAATAGATTGGAAGTATAAATGGAATTTATAAGAAATGAATTTATGTAATGGAGTTAAATAAATAAAATTTGTTTATGAACAAATAAAAACAAAAAGGGGTTACAAAAGTTATAAACAATGTTCATAAATAAAGGAATTTGATATCAAATGATAATTGGGTATATAAATTTATAGGAGGAATTTATATTAGAATATGGAAACAGGGTTGGGAAAAATAAGAGATTCTATTTTTGAAGTGGGAATGGTTAGGGAAGCGAAATAAATTGATATGTTGTGAAATCGAGAGGAAGTTATAAATTAAATTGGTTATCGAGATTTTAAAATATATTTTTAAGAAGTTATGTTTGTTTTTCAAAGGGAAACTTTATTATTTAAACTATGAAATTTAAACTAGTTAGCATTGGAATACTTCAAAAAATGGATTTCCAATTATGTAATATTTATTAAAATAAAATTCTAATCCCTATTACCAGCTTTGTAAATTTATTTGTTTATTTTAAATGAGTTATTGATGCTTTATTAAAAGTGTTAAATATTTTAAATAATAACTTAAGTCATATGTTAGAAAAAATCACTATCCTTTAAAAATGCATATATATAGTTTGAAATGACTGAAAATTTATTTATAAAATTCACTCGAGATGTGTGGACAAGTTTTTTTTAAGGAGGAGATTTTATAAGAAAAATCATATAAGTGGAATTCTAATGATTTAAGAAAATTTAAATGCTTAAATGCGATAACTTGGGAAGATTGTGAATACATTTAAAAAAGTAAAAAATGGTTGGTTGGGATTATAAATAAGTATAATCGGGTTGGAAATCGTAAGAAGAAATTGTTAAAAATTTTGGAGACTTTTGAGATAAGTTGTGAAATATTTCCAAGTTAAATATTAAAATGATTTTAGGAAATTATATGTATAAATACTTTCCTAAGTGTTGAAAGAAGGTTTTGGAAAATATTTTAGTTGGAATTAAAATGATTTTGTTTCAAATTCATTCTTTTATTTTCAAATATAGAATATTGAAGAGATTTAATATATATATATATATATATATATATATATATACACCTTAGGGAAAGATGTTTTGAAACAAATATTTTGGAGATTTATAAAATAAGGCCTAGTGTTGCTTTTGGATGCTGTTTGATTGTTAAATAACCGACTATCAATATTGGCCAATTTCGTTAATCGTTTCGAAGAGACCGGGGTCGGATTTAATTATCTGAAAACACTTCGATCCAGTTTGAACGTTATGAATGAATACCATGAAGATGATGAAGATGGTGATTTGGTTTGTCCAGACCCAGGACTACTTGTATGGACGAATGCTACCAGAACATCTCCATTGGACGACCATAAGCATAATAAGTAAACTTTTGTTCTGAAAGGTAACGCTTAGCTTCAAGCCTCATCAACTGGGAATGACTAAAACAGAGGAGATGCAGCAAGGCTAAGTGGGTCGCACCCAAGTAAGGTATGTTATAACCTTTCTAGATGTCCTCAAAAACCTTTATATTATGGATATGGTTGTGCATGGAAGGAGCGCTCGGTGGTAAGGATGGGAACACCCAGGGTAATAACATATTCGATCTATCCAGGTTAGGGGTAGGCCGATCTTGTGTAGCAGGGGATCCCGCTTGGTCCTTGGTACATTGTTCTAGAGGTGTGTTGTGATGGGTGGTACCCCAATAGTCCAGTTTATCGATGGGATCCATCCTCCAAAAAGCGCCGTATGGTTTTGATTGTTCCTAACTATGCTGGAATGTGAGATGTAAGTATTTCAGCTATTTTCTATTTACTTTCTGTATACACTATTATAATATCAGATAATTCTAATATAACTGTTTTGGTTATGATAAGGTAAAAACCTATCGTGTTTATTTGTGACGTGGTCTTACGAGATATCTTTGTTTTCAAAGGATTTGGAAAAAGTTCATAATTCAAATTGAGTGTGTTTTCTCATGCTGGTTTTTTAGACTGACTTGGGTATTGTTTTATTATAATTCCCATGTCAGACCGAGTATTACAGATTCAAGTTAGGATGCTATGGAGCTCAGGAGAGAGCTGGAGGATTTCTAATGTATATCACGTACTTTTTTTATTCCGCTATGTGAGGACATGTTATTAGAACTGTCCAGATTGAGGTATTAATTGTTGTACTCTGATAATTGTAAGTATGAAAAGTTATAGATTCCTTTATATAAAATATGTTTATATATATATATATATATATATATATATATTATATTTTGTTCCGCTGCGATTGTGAGATTCTGTGTTGTTGTTTCTATTTCTTCTTTTATCTTTTCTTCTTAACCCTAAAGATTTGTTTTTCCGCCTAATTTGAGTTGAGCTGATGTGAAATATTGTTGACTCAAAAGGGGTCAGGATTTGTGGGCCTTTACAATTGGTATTAGAGCAGAAGGTTAAGCGAGAACCTTGGCTCTGGTGCGGATTACTCATTAGAGATAGAGTTAATGGTACTCTAGAATGAGTTTAGTGTAATAATAGATATGAGTGCGTATTTGTTAGTGATTATAAATGGTTTTATATTGTGTTGACTTATTGGTTGAGTGACTTATAAATTCTGATCGAATAGTGGGATGTCACTAAACCGATAGGAGTTTTTAAACGCTTGAACATGATAAACTGACACGGTATGGTTTTGAAGCGGGTAAATGAAATAATTTTACCAAAATTATATTTTTATATAAAAGGAAATAATTTTTAGAAATTATTATGGTATGATTGGAGTGTTTGGATTTAATATTATAATCAAAACAAGATTATAAATAGTTTATATTATCAACTAGACATTGTATAAATATGGGTTATACAATTGGGTTAAAAACCAAGACCTGAATTAAACCAGTGTTTAAAAAATTTAAATCTCGGAGATTTTGGAAGTGTTTTCCAAAGTATTTTGAAATAAATAATAGTATTATTATTTTGGAGATATTTTTGAATAGAAAAATGTTTTTAAATAGATTTTGGAAAGTGATAATAGCACTGAGCTCACTTCAGTCGTTGAAAAATAATCCTGGTGACGACTGTGCAGCATCCCCAATATTCATTTTCGAGTTTCTAAGATACGGATTACTACCGTAATTGATTTGTTCAGATGGGTTGGGCAAACTAGTTTTGATTTGAAAATTCCGAAGGGAATTTATTTTAGATAAAAACCAGGATTGGTTTAAAAGTTAAAAAGTGTGATTTGGGATATTGAGGTTTCAAAATGATTCGAAATAAATAACGAGTATTTAAATTTTTAAATCTTTATTAAAGTGTTTAGAAAATATCAAAAAATAAGTTATAAATTTATAAAATTGGGAATGATTTTAAAGAAAAATATGGAAATTGAATTTTGAAATTGAAATCAAAAGTGAAAAGATTAAATGGAATTTAACTTAGATTAGGTTGAAGGAATTAAATTTTAATAATTTAACTGGTTGTGATTTGAATGGAATTGATGAAATAAATTAAAAGAAATGGTGTGAAGTTTAAATTTAACATAAGATAAGTTAAATAAAAATTTAATTGAAATAAATAAATTTCAATAGCTTATAAAAATTGAAATAAATTGAATAAAAATATACTTGGTTATAAATAAATGTAGATCTTGAGCTTAAAATAAAGTGTGAATATATTCGACTATAAAAATTGATGGAAATGAGAAGAAAATAAGTTGTGTAACTAATTAAATTGGAAAAGTAAAATAGAAACCCAAATAAAAATGGTATGATATTTTAAAGAGAAGAAATAACATCCAAACTTGAGTTATAAAATAAATTAGAACTCAAGTAGATTGAGTGAAGTGATTTTTGAAATAAAATCAGATGTTGATTTATAAATTGGAAGTGAACTAATTAGATAATTGATTATTATTTAGATATAGAATGCAACTTAACTTGGTTGAATAAAAATTGAATTGTGGATTAAAAATGGATTTTGAAGTTAAACTCGAGTTATAAATAAAATTTGACTTAGATGGTAAGTGAATTAAAATATAATTGATATGTTGTCGAATAAAATGGAACTGGATTGAAATAGAAATTGTTTGAGTTGCAAATAAATCCAATTTGAGTATAAATATATTTAAAATGGCCTTGATATAAATTAAATGAGTTTGAGAATGAATTGAGTATGGAAATTAAAATTGAAGTGGGATAAGTGAAGAAACTAATTAATAAATTAGTAATTGGTATGAAGTTTGATTGAATAAAAATCAAATCAAAAGTTTGAAATGATTTTTATTGCAAAAAAAAGAACTTAAGTTGTTTGGTTGAAGTAAATAAACTTTCTTAAGTTAATATTGAAGCGACTATTCAAATTAGTATTGAATGATTCCAAGCTTAATTAAATAGATTTGAATATAATGAATGTGGATATTAGTGGAATATAAATAAGTTGATTGAGAATTAATTTGAAATGAAGTAGAGCTAAATATAAATTAATTTGGAACCAATTTAAAGTAGTTATAAACTAAGTGGATATTTTATTAAATAGATATCGTCAAAATTTACATGGAAATAAATTGTTGTTCGAGGGAAACGGAGTAAATAAAATCATACAAATAAAAGAGAATAACTTAATTTAAAATCAACTAGAATGAATATGAGTTGTTTGGTTTAAAAATAAATTGAATGCATATAAAATGAGTTGCAAATGAATCAAATTGAATGATGTGATATATGAATAGAACGAAAGTAATTAAATTAGCATCGGAACCTTATAATTGTTTATTGTATATATATTTAATTGGTTGGTTTATAAAGTTTGTATTTTAATTATGTGAACAAATGAAATGTTAGTAAACTTCAAATATTTGGTACTTGCGTGTTTAAATTGAGTAAGTACGGGTACCTTGAGCTATTTTGCTTGACTTTGATTGCGCAAATTGCAAAATAAATAAGCCACTTGCTTAAAAATGCTAAAATAAGGTACATTTTCGAATTAAATACTCGAAAATATAAAATATTGTTATATATTTTGTTTTTCGACCATGTGGGTCGATGTACATATATTTTTCTCTCTTGTCGTATTGCAAAAGGTCCTACGTACAAAGGAGACTCTGCCAAAATTTTCAGAAGGATGTTAGAAATTTTTGGAATTTTCTTGTTAACGGTGAATTGATTTAAGATTGGAATTGAAATAAAGGATTCTGGGATTGGAATTGAAAGTTAATTGTTTTGGGTAGAACCAAAAGATTAGAAAGTCAAATATCGAGTTTTCACTAAGTGGGTTTTGTTAAGTAAATGGGTATGGGGCATTTTTCTGCCGTAGCAATTTCGGAGACGAAATTCTTCAAAGGGGGGCGAATGTAATGACCCGGATTTTTCGATGTTTGATTTGGAATACTTAAATGATTTCAAATATTGAATTTGAATTATAGATTGATTTTTAATAAGGAAAATTTAGGTTTTTTTATAAAATAAATTCACAATTTAAGATATAGCAATTTATTGGATAATTTAATTATTGAATTTTATAATTGAATATTGGTTAAATTATTGTATCTTGAGTATTAAACTCGATAAAAATAATTTAAAGGCTTGTAAAATTTATGTTAATAGTAATGAAGATAATATAAGCTTCAAAAATTAATTTGAAAGTGATCTGTTCAATTTTAAAAATAGTTTGTTCAAATTGATATTTAAAAATAGCGATCTGGGGCATAATCTTGGAATTAGACGAAACCAGTTCCATTGGATCTGTAATATTATATTTTTATTAGATTTCAAATTTTGTAGCTTTTGGAGTTATACTTTAGCTGTACGAGATATAAATGCATTGAAAATTAATGTCGAAATTTAGTATTATAATTGGGTCCAAAAAGCTACCTTCTCTATACAGTCGAATTAGGACTCGAAACCTTTTCCATTGCATTCGGAATAGGGGTATAACATTATAATCATCTAGCGGCGCGCCTTCTTAGGGGTTCAAAGTTTCAAGATCGGAATAACGAGATATTTTCAGATAAATTTATATTATAAAATTTAAATCAACTCATACCGTCATTTCCATCCTTTCAGCCTCCCTATTCAACACGCAACTGATCAAAATCATGTCTCCCTCTTTTTAGATATCTTAAAGAAGAGGGAAATCGAAAAAAATGTGTTAACAGAAATCAAACGAACCTCCCTCCCTCATTCTACAATTCTATGCACGAAATAAATATATCGAAATAAATTCGTTCCTAAAAAAAAGAGGAAATCACGCATCTCTTTCCTCATACTCTCTAGCTTAAATCGAGATCAAATCGAAGAATGGAAGAAGAGAGAAGAACTTGCGATAAATTGAATCATGCCTTCCTAGTTCGATCACGATCGAACCACTCGCCGCGCACGATGTTCTGAGGAGGGATGAAGGCAAGGATTGAAGGTCGGGCAGTTGTTGCGAGTAAATCGTGTAGGGGCCGTAATGTTTTCGGTGAATGGTGCAGTCGAGGCCGGAGGAAGGATCGGCGATTGTTCGGGCCGTGTATGTGGGGGCGAAGGTGTTATGGTCATGATGATGGACATGGGATCGATGGATGAAGGCCGATTGAGGTCTCGGGTTTCTGAACGAAGGAGATATATGTGTTAAATTTAAATTTAAATTAAGCAACTTAATGATATTTTCAATTATTTAAAATGTTAATAAATTCGTGATTCATTATACGAGGTTCCAAAAATCATGAAACAGTCGCGATGGATTCGTAGCTGCAAAATGGGTGATCTGGAATTAGTTTGGGATTTATCGGAGTCAGTTGAAATTTTTAAATTTAAATTGAAAGTTGTTCGATTTAAATATAAAATTTGATGGTTTGCTAATAATAATCAAGGTGAGAATTTCTCACTCTTTTGGATTGCCACGATTTATATTTAAAAGTTTAAAATTTGAAATACTAGATGTTGGATTGATTGATAAATTTATAGTTTATCTGTGGGATGATACATTATATATATATATATAGTAGTATACATATTTGTATTTGGAGAGATATTCCCGCATACTATAGCGGATAAGACCCTATGCGCCCCGCATAATAGGGGATGACCCTATATACCGCGATATCCCCCTCGAAGTGGGATTGGTATTATTTTATGTTGTATTAACATCTGTGGATGTAGGGAAACTGGTTGAAGGGATCCAACTGGATTCCTCAAATATATTGTTTATTTCTCATATATAGTGATATATGATTTGTGTAGAATAATCTATTATAGATTATTGTAGTGATTGTAATTATTGGATATTATTGTAGCACTGGCCTAAACTTTTATAATTCAAATACTATAAATATATTTTTAAAATTTATGGAATTAAAGCGAGTTTGATAAAAAATTATATGTATTGTAATTGGAGTTATTTTAAAGAACTGAATCAGAAAAGTATATTTGAGTTTTGGTTATTGTTAACTATTGCAAATAAATAAATGGAGGATTTTTTTAAATGAATTATATAAGAGAATATATAAATGATATATAAAAAGGAGTTAAAATCAATATTGAAAATAGACTGGAAGTATAAATGGAATTTATAAGAAATGAATTTATATAATGGAGTTAAATAAATAAGATTTGTTTATAAAAAGATAAAAACCAAAAAGGGTTACAAAATTTATAGAAATTCGATATCAGATGATAATTAGGAATATAAATTCATAGGAGGAATTTATATTAGAATATGGAAACAGGTTGAGAAAAATAGGAGATTCTATTTTTGAAGTGGGAATGGCTAGGGAAGCGAAATAAATCGATATGTTGTGAAATCGAGAGGAAGTTATAAATTAAATTGGTTATCGAGATTTTAAAATATATTTTTAAGAAGTTAAATTTGTTTTTCAAAGGGAAACTTTATTATTTAAATTATGAAATTTAAACTAGTTAGCATTGAAATACTTCGAAAAATGGATTTCCAATTATTTAATATTTATTAAAATAAAATTCTAATTCCCTATTACCAGCTTTGTAAATTGCTTTGTTTATTTTAAATGAGTTATTGATGGTTTATTAAAAGTTTTAAATATTTTAAATAATAACCTAAGTGATATGTTAAAAATAAAAAAATAAGCCACTATCCTTTAAAAATGCGCGCGCACACACACACATATAGCTTGAAATGATTGAAACCTTATTTATAAAATTCTCTCGAGATGTGTAGATAGATTTTATTTTTAAGGAGGAGATTTTATAGGAAAAATCTTATAAGTGGAATTCTGGAGACTTAAGAAAATTTTAAATGCTTAGATGCAATAACTTCGGGAAGAATGTGAATTCGTTTAAAGACAGGTTTACTTTCTATAAACACTAAACTATTTTGGTTATTGTAAGGTAGTAGCCCATCGTGTTTATTTGTGACGTGGTCTTACGAGATACCTTTGTTTTCTAAGATTTTGAAAAAGTTAATAATTCAAATAGAGTGTATTTTCTCACACTCGTTTTTCAGACTGACTCGGGTGTTGTTTTATTATAATGCTCGAGTCAGACCGAGTATTACAGGTTCAAGTTAGGATGCTATGGAGCTCAGGAGACGAGCTGGAGGGTTTCTAATGTATATCACGTACTTGTTTTATTCCGCTGTGTGAGGATTGGTTAATATAACTATCCAGATTGAGGTAATAATTGTTGTACTCTAATGATTGTAAGCATAAACAATTACAAATTCCTTTGTATAAAATCTGTTATATATATATATATATATATATATATATTATATTTTGTTCAGCTGCGATTATGAGACTCTGTGTTATTGTTTCTATTTCTTCTTCTATGTTTTCTTCTTTACCCTAAAGATTCCTTTTTCCGCCTAATTTGAATTGAGCTGATGTGAAATATAGTTGACGCAAAAGTGGTATGGATTTATGGGCCTTTACCCTAAGTTGTCAAGAACTTTTACGATTCTATTCTTCAGCTGTTGATTTAGGGCAGGATGTCCATATTTTCGGTTCCATCTTTTGAATCTCTTTATTAACAGTGCCAACTCAGCTGCTCCATCATCATCACTTTCCGTTGTACCTTTCAGAGCTATTGATTTCTTTCGTGCATCACTTCCTTCACGTTCTTCCTTGAATTTCATTTCTAGCTCATAAGTCGTGAGATTTTCAATGAGTTCTTCAACTTTAACTTGTTTTATATCCTTTGGTTCTTGAATGGCAGTAGCTTTCGCTTCAAAATTTCATAGATGGACTCTGAGGATTTTTCGGACTATTTCCAATACTATGTATGGTTTTTCGAGAGCTTTTGATTTGTATACGAGATTAGAAAATCATCCATACATATCTTTGACATTTTCATCCTAGGCCATTTTGAAGTTCTTGTATTTACTACTAAGCATGGCAATGCAAGATTCTTTGACTTGGGAGGTGTTACCCAGTGGATTGACTAGGTAACCAGAGACCTGATGTAGAAGGCTCGTTCGGCATAAAGGGCTGTTCAGCACAACTAGGTCGTTTGGCATTTCATATCGTTCAGCATTCATGCCTCGCTCGGCATAGCAGGGTCGTTCGGTATCTATCCCCGTTCGACATTAACCTTGCTCGGCATGAAGCCTTGTTCAGCACAGCAGGGTCGTTCGGCATGAACCTCGTTCAACATTCATGCCTCGCTCGGCATTCCGGCCTCGTTTGGCATTTCAGCCTCATTCGGCATTCATGCCTCGTTCGGCATTCATGCCTCGTTTGGCATTCCAGCCTCGCTCAGCATTCTAGCCTCGTTCGGCATTTCAGCCTCGCTTGGCATTCATGCCTCATTCGGCGTTCCAGCCTCGTACAACATTCATACCTCGTTCGGCAGTCTAGCCTCGTTTCGGTATTTCAGCCTCGTTCAACATTCATGCCTCGTTGGGAATTCCAGCCTCGTTTGGCATCCTAGCCTTGCTCGGCATTCCAGCCTCGTTCGACATTCATGCCTCGTTCGGTATTCCAGCCTCGTTCGACATGAAGCCTCACTCGGCATTTCTCCTCACAAAGCATAGCAAGGTCGTTCGACAGTTATGGCTCGGCATGCAGATGTCACTCGCCACGGGCAGAGGTATCTCACTCTTAGGCCTAAGAGGGAAGTCCAATCCATCTTCATCTATAAATAGAAATACAAGGGCACAATGAAATGGACCTTTTTTCAAGAACATTGGGGAGACTCTGCCGCATTCAAGACTCATTCTTTTACTTAGAATTGTATTCAAATAGTTGGTGTACGGGTTGTATCAGTAATCAATTGTCGAGTAAAGCAACAAAGATTAACATCAAAGTGGACGTAGGGAGATACGCCGAACCACTATAAATTTGGTGTTCTTGTCTTTGCATTTAATCTAGCATACCGTTCTCTGTTTAAATTTACTTTCTTCATTAATCTCTCTACACAATCTTTCTTAAGGGTGTTAGAGACCAATTCTGGTGCTTTCACGGAGAATCGAATTCTCAGGCCGTTAGGATCTGCTTTGTAGCTACTGGATTGAATAAATCCCCCGAAGAAGATCCAAGTTATTCACGGGACGTCCGTTGATTCTACTTAGTGTTCTTATCAGTAACTCTACTATGGGAAGACCATGTACCCGATCAGCCTCTCATAATGCGGACATCAACGAGACTGCTAGCGTGCAATAGATAGGACCTAGCAACCAACAAGTAAACCTAGATGCAGGGACTACTGCCCAAAATCAAGCGGAAGTCGTTGCAAGGACAGAGTTCAATTACTTAATGAGATAACTCATGGAAAGTAGAAGAAGGCTCGCTGAGCAGATTCAAGCTAGTGCTAACATGATGACTCAGCTTACTCAGCAACCGCATCAGAATGCTAGAGGTAGCCCTGCTCCTCATTCTTCATCTGATAGCATGAATTCATCTGATGAACCTTCCTGGCGTAGACGTCGTAAAACCGAAACTGTGCAAGCAGGTGCAACTGATCGATAGACCAGGGATCAGTCACATCTTGGAGACCACGCCCAAGCCGAAACAGGAAACTTAAGAGCGGGAGCGCGTGTGGAGACCGGACGCTCCGCCCACTAAGATCCTAATGAAACTGGATACACGTTTGGCCGATCGCCAACAGAGGGGACAACAACCTGAGCGGCCCCGTAGAATAGAACCCAACCTTCCATCCTCCATACAAACTCCGGACTTATCGGCTATGATCAGGCAGTTGATGAGGGAGAATCAAGGCCTAACCAACGAAGATTGGGAGGTATCCAGAAGCCATACTCCATTCATCGATACCATTCTACAGGCCAAGTGCCCCAGGAAGTTTAGCATGCCAACTATCCCGACCTACGAAGTAAAGATTGATCCCAGACAACATGTGATGAGGTATGAGTGGATGATGGATTCTACCAGAGCAAATGATGAAACCAAATGTATGTGCTTCCCGATCACTTTATCTGGAATCGCCACCATGTGGTTCACTTGACTTCCCCTGTGGTCTATGTCCAGTTTTTAGGAATTGGAAACGAAATTTGTAGAACAATTCAGGATACATGCAGCTCGTCCTAAAGACGTGATGTCTCTATCAAGTGTAATTCAAGCCCCGGGAGAGTCACTGAAAGAGTATTTGCAAAGATTTCATGTTGTAGCTACTGAAGTTAGCAACCCGAACGACCATGCAATTTTTGATGGTGGTAATGCGAGGTGTAAATCCAGACTCAGAGTTAGGGGATTGGTTGGCAGGAAAGCCTCCAACAACGCTGGAGCGTTTCTATTCAAAGGCTCATCAATTCACAAGAAGAGAAGAAGCCAGGTGGACGAGGTGAGATAAGGCACCAGGGCATGTTCATGAGACTGTGAAAAGCAATATCACCGTATTACAATCCGACGATAACTCGAGAAAGGTTCAAGTCAATGACCAGAACAAGCCTGGACAGTCTAAAGGGTCCGGAGGAGGAAATCCTGGAAAGAAAAGAGAAGCAGGGAAATGGAAGCCGAGGATTCCAACCTACAATGAATACACCTCCCTGAACACGTCTCTTGAAAATATTTATCTGTTAACCTAAAACATTTTTCAATATAGAAAGCCACGCCCAAAGGAATCCACAGAGGAACAGAAGCGGACGAGGAAGTACTCTCGCTTCCATGAGACTTACAGGCACAATACAAAGGAGTGTAGGCACCTCCATGATGCCATAGAAAAGTTGATCAGGCAGAAAAAGCGGCATGAATTTATTAAGAACCCACAAGAGGGTAGGCAAGGAACATCATACCTCGGATGCGGGCTGGCTCCATGCCATCCAGAGGAACCTATCCGAACCGTGGGTAGATTGATCATAAACACTATAGTCGGAGGACCTTACCCTGTAGACAAGAATTGATAGGAGATGGAACGATATGCTACCTTTTTAAGGCATGCGGATTATGAGTGTTGTTCGAATGTGGAAGATGGAACCCCGCCAAAACAACAACGCATGATGACAGACGATATAGTGTTTAGGAGCCGAGATGCGGACAAGATGGAGGCTCTTACCGTTGACTCGATGGTCATATCTGCGACGATCGGGCCAGCATACGTCAAAATAATTTTAATTGATTGTGGAAGCTCCGTCAACATCATCTTCAAAAAGGCATATGACCAAATGAAGATGGAGACAAATGATTTAAAGCCATCTAAAGCCCGTATCCACGGATTTAATGGTGCAGCGACTGACGCGATGGAGTATGTTGAGTTGCCAGTTAAACTGGGAGAAGGTGAGTGTAGGAGGGTGCGAATCCTACCGTTCACAGTGTTGGATGTTGATTCTCAATATAATGTATTTCTGTGTCGTCCGGCCCTGGCGGAGTTTAGGACAGCTTTGGCCCCATGGTGTTTGATGTTAGAATTTCCGACAGACAAAGGATCCGGTGTAGTGCGTGGCGATCAAGTGACCGGTCGTGCATGTTATGTGGTAGAGCTGAGATAGGCTCAGCGGAGAGAGAAAGGAAAGGTTGCGGACAACTTCGTCTGCATCCGAAATACTAACAATTGACAAGTAGTTCCCGAGCCCTGGCTCGAGCGACATTCTCGAATCTATAGAGATATAGATCCGAGAGATGATGATGGGGTACCCAGGGAAGTGAATGCAGCACCGGCTGAGCTGACGATTGACATTCCAGTCAGCCGGGATGAACCGTCAAGATTGCTTAAGATTGGATCGCAATTCGACCCGTTAATGGCCGAGGATCTTACTGATTTCCTTCGAGCGAACCTGGACGTTTTCGCTTGGACACATTCTGATATGTGTGGGATTTCTCCCGATATTACGAGTCATATGTTGAACATAGACCCAAAGTACGTCTCAGTGAAACAGAAATGGAGAGGCATGGACCGGGAGAGGTCCGCCGCTCTTAGAGAGGAGGTGGACAAACTCAACGCCAATGGGTTCGTCCGCGATGCCCTCTATCCTGAATGGGTATCTAACCCTATGCTAGTGAGGAAATCGAATGGGAAGTGGAGAACTTGCGTTGATTATTCTGATCTAAACAAAGCATGCCCGAAGGATAGTTTCCCTTTACCTAGAATCGACCAGCTGGTTGATTCAACGGCCGGACACGAGTTTCTGTCATTTATGGATGCGTACTCGGGATACAATCAAATCCCGATGCACATTCCAAATCAAGAACACACCAGTTTCATCACAAATGTTTGGTTATATTGCTATGTAGTGATGCCCTTCAGATTGAAAAATGCGGAAGCAACTTATCGGCGTCTAGTGAACCGAATGTTTAAAGATCAGATTGGCAGAACGATGGAAGTCTATATGGATGACATGCTCCTGAAGTCATGACAGTTAAATGACCACATTTGAGACATAGCAGAGATGTTTGATATACTCAGGCATTGTGAGATGAAATTCAATCCTTCGAAGTGTTCATTTGGTGTTGCGTTAGGGAAGTTTTCGAGTTTCATTGTGAATTCATGGGGAATCGAAGCTAACCCGGAGAAGATTCAAGCTATTTGGGACATACAAGTTCCCAGAACTATAAAGAAAGTACAAAGCTTGAACGGAAAGGTGGCTGTGTTGAATCGATTCATATCCAAAGCTACGGATAAGTGCATTCCCTTCTTTGATGTGATAAAGAGAGGAAAGAGTAATTTCGAGTGGACATCCGATTGTGAGAAAGCATTCCGAGATCTGGTCAGGCATTTAGAAATTCCCCCGCTGCTATCAAAACCAATTGACCATAAAATATTGTATGTGTACTTGGCTATATCCCAACATGCTATCAGTACGGCTTTGGTTCGCAAGGAGGAGCGAGTTTAAAAGCTAGTGTATTATGTTAGTAAACGTTTGACAGGGGCATAAAGAAATTATCCTAAGATTGAGAAACTAGCTTACTTCTTGGTGATTGCATCATGCAAGCTTTATCCATACTTTCAGGCACACTCAATCAGTGTTTACACTGACCAACCCTTGCGGCAGGTGCTCCAACGGCCAGAAATCTCTGAAGGGATGTTAAAGTGGAATATTGAGTTGAGTCAGTTCGATATTACCTACCTTCCACGAAGTTCCATACAACGGCAAGCGTTAGCAGACTTCATTGCTGAATTCAACGTGTCCGACGAGTCAAACGGTCATAATGTCATACCTCCCATTCGATGGAAGATGTACATCGATAGGGCATCTAACTACCGTTGTTCGGGGGCTGGCGTAATTCTTGTGACTCTGGAAAATCGATCATTTTTTTATGCTTTGAAGCTCAAATTCACAGCAACAAATAACGAAGCCGAGTATGAAGCATTGATTGCTGGCTTGAGACTTATCAAAGAATTGGCGGTAAGATCAGTTGAAATCTTTCGTGACTCACAACTAGTGGTGTACCAAGTGCGGGGAGACTATCAAGCGAAGGGATAGAGACTTGCCCCATACATTGCACGGGTTCGGGAGCTACTAGCAAATCTAGAATATTATGATATCTTGCATGTCCCACGTGAACAAAACCAGGCAGCCGATTCATTGGCAAAATTTGCAAGCACTGGCGATGCATAACAATTGAGATTGGTTCTCATTGAAACCTTACATGCTCCGAGTATAAATATGATGGAGGTAGATTTTGTGTTAGAAAAAGAAATCGAGAAGGAATCGTGGATGACCCCATTCAAGCAATACTTGCTACACGAGGTCGTACCCAAAAGAAGGAGCGAAAGACGACTAGTCATTCGTAAGGCTTCGTGATATGTAATGCAGGATGTGATAATGTATCGGAGGGGATTCTCTACCCCCTTACTCCGGTGCAAAGCCCACGGTGAGATAAAACGAGTCTTGAAGGAAGTCCATGAATGAGAGTGTGGTGACCATACTGGAGGGCAGACGTTAGCAAAGAAAATCATCCGCTATGGATACTATTGGCCGAATGTGAATCGGGATGCCACAGACTATGTAAGAAGATGTGACAAATGTTAGAAATATACAAAAATCCCGAGATCTCCGTCGACGGAACTCACACAAATGGTTAGTCCCTGGACGTTTGCAATGTGGGGGATCGACATAGTTGGTTCTTTACCCATATCTAAAGGCGGTGCGAAATATGCAATTGTTGGGGTCGATTACTTTACCAAGTGGGCAGAAGAATAGCCTTTGGCCACTATCACCACCAAAAAGGTCATCAATTTTGTTGTGCGAAATATTATATGTCGTTTTGGCCTTCCACAAACTAACGTTACAGACAATGGAACTCAGTTCAAAAGCAAGGAGTTCAAAGAGTTTTGCCAAAAATATGGTATTAAGAAAAAGTTTGCAGCAGTTGCTCATCCAAAAGCTAATGGACAAGTTGAAGCCATGAACAAAATAATCAAGTCCATATTAAAAAAGCGTTTGGAAAAGGCTAGAGGCAAGTGGGTGGATGAACTTCCGATAGCGCTCTGGGCTTATAGGACCACCCATAAGTCCACGACTGGCCACACTCCATTCGCGTTGGCATATGGGATGGAAGCTGTTATACCCGTAGAACTTGAAGTTCTATCACATCGGGTAACTTA
Organism: Allium cepa; assembly: GCA_030765085.1. Lineage (NCBI taxonomy): Eukaryota > Viridiplantae > Streptophyta > Magnoliopsida > Asparagales > Amaryllidaceae > Allium > Allium cepa. The sequence continues at coordinate 903,041,114 of CM060938.1, read as the reverse complement.
CTACGACCCTGAGTCAAATCGGGATCTTTTACTGGAATCACTTGACTTCATTGATGAAAAACGTGATGAAGTTGATTTAAGAGCGGCTGCATACGGACATCGAGTCGCTCGATATTATAATGAAAAAGTCCGACCGAGAATCTTTGATGTGGATGACCTCTTTTTAAAAGAGTTTTCCTGTGATAACCCGAAATTTCAAAATATTTGTAATTGATTAAGTAACTGAATTTAATTATTGAAAATACTGATTTATAGATCGAACAAATAAAATATATGGGAATGATATATTGCTTTATAGTAAATTTAGGTATGAATAATAATGTGCAAATGTAGAAAATTCTAAGTGGGTTCATAGACAAGTATTAATATATATATTTATATATATATGTTTTGTTTTGTAAGAATATTAATTTGAATTCAATACATTAAAATTTTAAAGGAGATTTAAAGATAGAATTCTATATTTATAAACATTAGAGATAAATACTTAATAGATTTGAATATAGTGAAGCTTTATAAAAGCATTTTGAATGAAGGCAAGTGTTAAGATCTTGACACCCAAATTAACAAAAGTAAATCATTCAACATAAAAACATACAAGTGTAACCATTGAAATATGAAATTTAAAACCAAGAATTTATTTAGAGTTAATATTCTTCCTTCTTATTTACAAATGTGCTAAGTAGAGTTTATACATATTTTAAAAAACCTAAAACAAATGTCTTATTTTTGTAATATACAAATAAACATTAAAACATGTAATTGAATAAAGGTAATTTATATATGTATGTATATAAAAACATTAAAAGCTAAATAAATATAAACACTAAAACATGATAATATAAATAAGAAATCAATTTAGATACATTTATAAATAAATGAGTAATTATTTTAATATTGTAGTGTAACATGTGTAAGGTTATTATACCATGTGGAAGTCATGTGTAAGTATTCTAATAATCTTAAGGACAAGTGGCATTGTCCTAAATTTTATCTTGAAAACATTTATTAAAAATGTATTAAGTAAAACTTAGTAAAATCATTTTTAGTTCAAAATTTTCATCTCTTCTAAAGATTGAAACCAGATCTAAAAAAAAAACAGAGAGAAAGTTCAAAACCAAAACTAATCTGAATAAGTTTTCAAATGTGTAATCAAGATGAAGATCATTAACAATTTTCAAATCTGACATAACAAAGGGAAGATCAACTCATAGATCAAGTAGAGGGTTGATTCAGATTCAAGTTACAATTTCAAGCCTTAGCTTTAAGAATCAAGCAGCAACATATCATCTCAAACCCAAAAGCAACCCAGATTTTGAAAAAAAAAATGAAGTGATGAATGAAATAGCAGGCATGTTCTCTGTTCAGGCAAATTGCAAGTGAGTAAACTCTATTAGTTTTAATCTAATCTAGATGCATGGATTGAATTTAGAAGCATGATGAAAACATGTTTGCATGCAATAGAACTAAATATATGTATATGCAAATCTGGTGCCTGTGTTGAAATATAAAATGTTCATCTCTGTTTTTTTAAAATACAGAACACAGCTTTAATCAAATTCTCAATTTTCTTTCAATTAAAAAGAAAAGAAAAAAACCTTGTTGCATTAGATATTTAAACAATGCTTGTAAAGTCTGAGGTGAATGATGCTTTATTATGCATAGGTATGAGGTTACTTCTGTATTATAAATGTTTTTATGAGTGCATGCCTGATTTTTTTTTTTGTAAAAGCACCTCTGTTCTTGGTTTAAAAATAAAGTTGTTAAGAAAAAAAAAAATCCTAATTTACTAACCTGACCTTTGTTAGGCTTAAACATGCAAACATGATGTCTTTGTTTCATTATAAATTAAGGTTTAAGGTTTAGTTCTAGCAAAATAAGTTTTGGAAACTTCTGGAATTAGAAAAGTCCAGATAGAAATGGAAATGCATGATTAATCAAGTGTTATATTTTGTTGATTCGAGTTTGTATTTAGGATTGTCTGAGTAAAACATGATTTTTAAAGGAAAATAACAAAAATATAATACTGTATTGGGTGAGGAATTTTAGTTTGACTAGAAATGGTTCCTGAGGCGATTCCTGGTATTTTACTGATTTTTAGTGGCCGGGGGTTTGTCTGGAGGTGGTGCACGGTGAGGTGAAGCGAGGAAAAATGGTAGTTGGGGTTCGCGATCACTGGGGTGTCGGCGGTGAAGGAATTTGGTTTATAACCCTAGTTTGTTTGAGTTTGTTTTTTTTTGTCATCACGGGCTCGCTGGGTGATCGAGTAGCTTGGAATTTGGGAAAATGATTGTGAGGTGTGTCGACAGGGTGAGGCCGGAAGCATAGCAGTTCAGATGGACGGAGTCGTGGTGACGAGGGAATTTTCTGGTGGTGATCTCTTGTTACTATTTCAACTTCCACACTCAATTTTGATGTGAAGACAGTGATGGTGTTTGAGTGATTGTGGATGGATGCTACGGTGATTAATGGCGTGTTGACGTTACCAGAGGTGATCGTCGGCGTCGAAGTTCGATGTGCAGGTGCACAACGGAGATAGGGACTGTGTGTTGTTTGGGTTAGTTTGCTACTCGAAGAGGTGATCGAGTATTGAGGTGGAAGTCTCGAGTTTGAACTCGAGTTTATTTGCGTGTCTAAAGTTACAGGTTTTCAACTAAATAAATCTACAGTTTTTATTTTTATTTTGAGGAAATGGGAGGAAGGGAGTTTTTACTCGGGGTAGGCCTGTGTGGTCTTCGGATTGAACGGAAGCAGAGAAGATTAGCAGTTTTTTAAAAATGTTTTAAAAAGCTAATTGGGTTTGGCATTTAAATTTAAATCTAGTCAATACTTCTTATTTAATCCTACCTTATTTAAAATTTCTTCTTTAACAATTGATTAAGAGTTCTGAAATTTTGTTAGTTTAATTTTTATCTGAAGTGGTTTTAAAACATCAATTTAAAATGGAAGTTAATTTTTTTAGACAAGTAGGTTTTAAAATACAAATTGAAATTAGTTTTGAAACCTCTTCTCAATAATATTAAAGTTATATTAAGAACGTTTAGTTTTCTTAACTTTAAAATTTTCAAGTAAACTACTTTAGAAATTATTAATGAACTATTAATAGTTAATGAAGGTCATTAACTAAGGATTATTTAACAATTAATTAGTGTGTTTAATTTTAAAAATTGATTAGATTAATTAATTGATGATAATCATTTGAGAATTGTGTAAATATAATTACTTAATGGAAGAAATTTAGAAATTAATTACTTAATGTAATTAATGGAGTTTAATGTGATTGGATTAAATTAATTAATTAAGTTTAATTAATTATAGTCACTTGATGATTTGATAATAATTGTTTAATATAATTGATAAAGTATAACTACTTAGTAAGTAATTAATGATAATTACGGGATGTAATTTGAAAGTAATTTGGTTTAATTTATTTTGTATAATTAATCAAGGGATAAATTAGAGATAAACACAGAATGATCAATTTATTTGATGAAGTAATTAAGGTTAGTTAATTACTGATGTTATTAATCAAGGGTGATTAATAATTATGGTAGCAAGTAATTAGTGAAATAATTGAAGGTTAATTACCGTATTGGGTTAAGAATAATTAGTTTGAGAAATTAATTAAGGGTTGATTACTTAAACGTAATTAAAAGGTAAATAGAATAATATTGGAAACCTTGATTAATTATTATCCCTAACAGGTGGTTCGTGATGCCATGTAATATGATATGTTTGATTTAAACTGTAAAGGTGTGGATTCTATTTATGATGAATTACCGTGACATCCTGTATTACAAGTAAATTGTATTTCACTTGAATAATTTAAGTTAAGTTGGCAATGGTTTCGAAGAGACCGGAGTCGGGTATTAGTGAATACCCGAAACCACTTCGATTCTTTATAGTTGATATGTGAAATCATTAGGCTAGTATGGAACGATTTAAGTAAATTTGATCATTTAATCTAAGTTTAGTACTTAGAAATTGGTGAATGAAATAAATAATGTCGATAACAATTTGTGGAATTATAATTGATATAAGTTACCCGGGTTTATATAAGTTGTACACTTTTGTATTCCATGTTAGATGGGTTTACTCACGCTGGTTTCCAGCCTGACCCGAGTGTTACTTTGATGTAATGCTCGGGTCAGACCGAGTATTACAGATTTTCAGGTAAGGACGTTCTGGAGCTAAGGAGGCGAGCTGGAGTGCTGTGACGTTTGGAGAGCTTCTGATATGGTACATTACAGTATCTGAAACAGATTGATTTATCTGTTCTGTGTTTGTAAATCCATTGTAACTCTGATATATGTATATTAAACTGTAATTTGACAAGTACAGTTTCCTTTGTATAACTATTATTATGTGATATTATATTTTGATCCGCTGCGAATGTGAGGTTTCTGTGTTCCTTTTCTGTTCTTCTTCTATCTCTTTCTTCTTTCTTTTTCTTCTTTTCCTAACTATCTGGAAATTTCTGGATCGAAATTTCCGGGTCGTTACATTTGGTATCAGAGCAGAAGGTTAAGCGAGAACCTTGGCTCTGGTGGGATTACTTATTAAGGATAGGGTAAGTGGTACCCTAGAATGAGTTGAGTGTGTGTGTATATATATATATATATATATATATATGAGGGAGCGTACTTGTTATTTTCTTATATAAAGGTTTTTAAATAATTTTAAAAGTAAATAAATCTTATATAAGAAATAGATTATCTGTTATATTAAGGAAATTGGTTGTAGTATTAATTAAACTAAAAGTAATAGTAAGAATTAAAAAGAGATATAATACAACCAAATTGAAATTAAATAAGCACAAGTTTGAAATGGATTCAAACTGAAAATTTGATCTTGAATTTAGGAAAGGTTTCAGGATAAGGATAATCAATTAATTTATGTAATTAATTAAACTTTATTTAATGAGCTTATTAATGGATAATAATTGGAATTGATAAATTAAGAGGAAGTTACTTAATGAAGTAACTAGAAGTAAATAATTCAAAGGACAAATACTTAATAAAGGTAATTAAGAAATAAGTTAATTACCGAATGTGATTAATTAGGATTGATTAATGATGTAATTAATTTAAAGAAATAATAGATAATATTATTTAAGGCAATTGAATGAAATGGTCCTATTTCAAACAAAAGATGTTTGAAAATTTAAAAGAAAATTTGTTTTGGATTGAAACCAAAGGTGGTTTAAATTTTAAAATTTGACTTAGTGAGCCAAGGAGTAAATATGTATATTTGTGGATATACTTAAATATCAAAGATGGTTTGAGATAAACTCTAAGTGTTGAGTTTTAAATTTGGAATGAGATATGATACCCAAGGTAATAAGTTTTTGAACTTAATAAGTGAAAAGATTATTTATGAAAAGTTCAAAAATTTGAAATGGAAGTTCAAAATTGGGTAAGATTAACTGGATTAAGTGAATTGAGTCGAACTTGGGAAAAAGTTAATTAAGATGGAATGATCAACATGGTTGGGGAACTTCAAGATGGAATTGGAATTTTATTTGGGTAGTTAAATGGTTAATCTGAATTAGAAAGTTAGTGATCTCAAAATGGGTTTGAGATCCGAAAATTGGGAATGGAGGGATGATTTAAAATAATTTGAATGATATCATCCTATTATTGTTAAAAATCTTTAAGTTGTGAATTGGAATTGTTTAAATGAATGAGAGATGGAGTATGGTAATCCATTGTTGAGATGAGGGGTAAATTGATTTAAAGAAATTAAATCAACATTTGAAGTATTAACTCGAATTTATTCGAGATGGTTTAAAATTTAAAATTTGAATTAGTTCAAATTGATTTGAATAATTTGGAATTGTATTTAAAGTTGAATAGTTTTAAATTCAAATGGAATTTGAATTGAATTTGGGAGGAAATCAAGAATAATTCAACGTGATTTGGACATGAAGTTTGAAATTGGGATAAATTCAAACAGGAGTTGAAATGGATTGGAATTGAAGCGGGTTCAATTGAATGGATATTAGTCCAAAGTGATTGGAATAACTTGGATTGTAATTAAAGTTGAATATGTTTAAAATCAAATAGAATTTGATTTAAATTTGAAAGGGAATAGAGAATTAATTCAACTTGATTTTGGAATAAATAAGTCCAATGGAAATTGGAATTATTTAAATTGGAATTGGGATAATTTAAATTGAAGTGGAAATTTAAATTGAATTGATGAGAATGGAGATTGGAAAGTGAACAGTTTTGACTCTGAACTATTTTTAATATAAATTGTTTAATATAAACCTATTTTCAAAGCTATTTATTATATATGCAACTTTCCTTTAAAAGCTAAACTATCTTATATTTGTTTTACAATTATTTTTGAAACTGTTTTCCAACTGTTTTATAAACTAATTACTGTTTTCAACTACTAATTTCTATTTTATAGTATTTTGCAATTATTTAAAAATTTCTATGACTATTTAACTATTTTCAAATTATTCTACAATTACTGAACTATTTTATAGCTATTTTACAAACTAGTAATTATTTTCCAACTACTTATCTATTTTTAAAATTTTAAAGCTATTTTTCTAAATAAACTGGACAGAATTTAAACTGTTATTGGATGGATTCCCAATCGAAATAAGAGTAGAGGTGATAACCCAAATGGATTGAAGCAATTATGAGTAAGTGAATGAAAATTAAAGTGAATGTGAATAGAAATAGAATTGATTTGGCTAATAACCAATAAAGATAAATACGTAGGGTGTACGTATGTTATTCTATTAGCATAGTGATTTGATCCAGATTCGAGCACAGAATTTCGAGATATTTATATCGATCCGAGTGGGATTTTTCACTCGATTTTCGACGGCGAACCTGGATATGGATTGTTGATTGTTTCTGGATATTCTCTATCATAGTTATGACTATGCAAGGAGAATGACGGTTTCTGATCAAGAAACCAGATCTGAGTCCGCACTAGGAAGTCGGGTGGACGATACTAGTTCGGAAGTGGAATTGTGTGATCGAGTGAGCGATCAGATTGGTATAGCGTACGGATGATATGTGTACATCGTACGGATTTGAATAAAATTGATATAGAAAGGAATAATCAAATTTGAATATTTGATTTTGAGTAAACAAAGTTATATATCTTTGTTATATAAGATAAAACTCCCCTTGATGAATCTTTTGCCGGAAGGAAAGGGTTTTTGGAAATGTTTGAAGTATAAAAAGAGTTTTATTCAAGTTTGAAATGATCCAAGTTTTAAAAAGATTTTATATATCTGAATATATATATATATATATATAAAGGATCATATGAGGATTATGGAAAAAGGTTTTGGGAACCTTTGGATTTGGAAAGGCTTTGATTTTTGGGTAAAATCAATATGAGAATTTGGAAAGCCTAGTTTGAGAATTATCGATTTTGGAATAATCGATTTTGTGTAAAGGAGCTTTGTATAATATCATACTAGGTGTATGATTTAAAGATACTATATATGTATAGTATAAAATGTTTTGATGATGCTCTGGGGAAAAAGGCGCTCCCTTGGAATGGACTTCTCAGGAGTACCACCGGGTGGTGCTGCCTTGAGCCCCAAGGGGGGGTTCTAAAGTTGATCCTGTGAGGAGTCCGGAAAAAACTAGTTCCTGGGGATTATGAGTAGAGTATACCATAGCGAAAGTCGTGTGTGTCGCTGAGAGCCAAGGTCTACGTTTGATTTTATATCGGTAGACCGCGATCTATGGTATAACATAGCGAAAGTCGTGTGTGCCGCTGAGAGCCAACAGTCTGCGTTTGATTTTATATCGGCAGACTGCGACCTATGTTGGAGTGGAGAAGTTTCATTTGGACAGCGAAAATCAGAGGGCCGTTGAGAGCCTGCAGTTACATGGACTTTTGCTGTGACGGCAACGTAACCCTGGTTGTAACTGTGATCTGTTGTGTGGGGATCCATGGCGTAATCAAGAGGCCGCGGAGAGCCTGCAGTTACATGGACTTTTGTTGTGACTGCAACGTAACCCTGGTATGTAACTGTGACCATGGATGGGGGTGATGATTTCCAGAGCATTCTCACCGAAGATATATCCTCTATTTTCAAAAAAAAAAATGTTTTCTATATTTTCAATAAAATTATTTTCCAAGTATTTTCACTGGATGTTGAAAACGGGTCTGCTAAGTACTTATAGATTTTCAGTTGTACGCCTGATCAACGTATGACCGAATTTCTAGAAGAACAAAGATGGACTGGTTGAAACATCGAGTATAAAAGTATTTTTATAAAACTATTTTGGAAATATCATATACATTTGAAAAAAAATGTTTTAAAGTTATCAAAAGAGAATTTTTTTCTGATAATAATCATTTTAATATATTCTGGCTTTGTTCCTTTTCGGGGACGAAAAGATTCTAGGGGGGAGGAATGTGATAACCCGGAATTTCAAAATATTTGTAATTGATTAAGTAACTGAATTTAATTATTGAAAATACTGATTTATAGATCGAACAAATAAAATATATGGGAATGATATATTGCTTTATAGTAAATTTAGGTATGAATAATAATGTGCAAATGTAGAAAATTCTAAGTGGGTTCATAGACAAGTATTAATATATATATTTATATATATATATATGTTTTGTTTTGTAAGAATATTAATTTGAATTCAATACATTAAAATTTTAAAGGAGATTTAAAGATAGAATTCTATATTTATAAACATTAGAGATAAATACTTAATAGATTTGAATATAGTGAAGCTTTATAAAAGCATTTTGAATGAAGGCAAGTGTTAAGATGTTGACACCCAAATTAACAAAAGTAAATCATTCAACATAAAAACATACAAGTGTAACCATTGAAATATGAAATTTAAAACCAAGAATTTATTTAGAGTTAATATTCTTCCTTCTTATTTACAAATGTGCTAAGTAGAGTTTATACATATTTTAAAAAACCTAAAACAAATGTCTTATTTTTGTAATATACAAATAAACATTAAAACATGTAATTGAATAAAGGTAATTTATATTTGTATGTATATAAAAACATTAAAAGCTAAATAAATATAAACACTAAAACATGATAATATAAATAAGAAATCAATTTAGATACATTTATAAATAAATGAGTAATTATTTTAATATTGTAGTGTAACATGTGTAAGGTTATTATACCATGTGGAAGTCATGTGTAAGTATTCTAATAATCTTAAGGAAAAGTGGCATTGTCCTAAATTTTATCTTGAAAACATTTATTAAAAATGTATTAAGTAAAACTTAGTAAAATCATTTTTAGTTCAAAATTTTCATCTCTTCTAAAGATTGAAACCAGATCTAAAAAAAAAAAGAGAAAGTTCAAAACCAAAACTAAGCTGAATAAGTTTTCAAATGTGTAATCAAGATGAAGATCATTAACAATTTTCAAATCTGACATAACAAAGGGAAGATCAACTCATAGATCAAGTAGAGGGTTGATTCAGATTCAAGTTACAATTTCAAGCCTTAGCTTTAAGAATCAAGCAGCAACATATCATCTCAAACCCAAAAGCAACCCAGATTTTGAAAAAAAAAATGAAGTGATGAATGAAATAGCAGGCATGTTCTCTGTTCAGGCAAATTGCAAGTGAGTAAACTCTATTAGTTTTAATCTAATCTAGATGCATGGATTGAATTTAGAAGCATGATGAAAACATGTTTGCATGCAATAGAACTAAATATATGTATATGCAAATCTGGTGCCTGTGTTGAAATATAAAATGTTCATCTCTGTTTTTTTTAAAATACAGAACACAGCTTTAATCAAATTCTCAATTTTCTTTCAATTAAAAAGAAAAGAAAAAAACCTTGTTGCATTAGATATTTAAACAATGCTTGTAAAGTCTGAGGTGAATGATGCTTTATTATGCATAGGTATGAGGTTACTTCTGTATTATAAATGTTTTTATGAGTGCATGCCTGATTTTTTTTTTTGTAAAAGCACCTCTGTTCTTGGTTTAAAAATAAAGTTGTTAAGAAAAAAAAAATCCTAATCTACTAACCTGACCTTTGTTAGGCTTAAACATGCAAACATGATGTCTTTGTTTCATTATAAATTAAGGTTTAAGGTTTAGTTCTAGCAAAATAAGTTTTGGAAACTTCTGGAATTAGAAAAGTCCAGATAGAAATGGAAATGCATGATTAATCAAGTGTTAAATTTTGTTGATTCAAGTTTGTATTTAGGATTGTCTGAGTAAAACATGATTTTTAAAGGAAAATAACAAAAATATAATACTGTATTGGGTGAGGAATTTTAGTTTGACTAGAAATGGTTCCTGAGGCGATTCCTGGTATTTTACTGATTTTTAGTGGCCGGGGGTTTGTCTGGAGGTGGTGCACGGTGAGGTGAAGCGAGGAAAAATGGTAGTTGGGGTTCGCGATCACTGGGGTGTCGGCGGTGAAGGAATTTGGTTTATAACCCTAGTTTGTTTGAGTTTTTTTTTTTTTTTTCATCACGGGCTCGCTGGGTGATCGAGTAGCTTGGAATTTGGGAAAATGATTGTGAGGTGTGTCGACAGGGTGAGGCCGGAAGCATAGCAGTTCAGATGGACGGAGTCGTGGTGACGAGGGAATTTTCTGGTGGTGATCTCTTGTTACTATTTCAACTTCCACACTCAATTTTGATGTGAAGACAGTGATGGTGTTTGAGTGATTGTGGATGGATGCTACGGTGATTAATGGCGTGTTGACGTTACCAGAGGTGATCGTCGGCGTCGAAGTTCGATGTGCAGGTGCACAACGGAGATAGGGACTGTGTGTTGTTTGGGTTAGTTTGCTACTCGAAGAGGTGATCGAGTATTGAGGTGGAAGTCTCGAGTTTGAACTCGAGTTTATTTGCGTGTCTAAAGTTACAGGTTTTCAACTAAATAAATCTACAGTTTTTATTTTTATTTTGAGGAAATGGGAGGAAGGGAGTTTTTACTCGGGGTAGGCCTGTGTGGTCTTCGGATTGAACGGGAGCAGAGAAGATTAGCATTTTTTTAAAAATGTTTTAAAAAGCTAATTGGGTTTGGCATTTAAATTTAAATCTAGTCAATACTTCTTATTTAATCCTACCTTATTTAAAATTTCTTCTTTAACAATTGATTAAGAGTTCTGAAATTTTGTTAGTTTAATTTTTATCTGAAGTGGTTTTAAACATCAATTTAAAATGGAAGTTAAATTTTTTAGACAAGTAGGTTTTAAAATACAAATTGAAATTAGTTTTGAAACCTCTTCTCAATAATATTAAAGTTATATTAAGCACGTTTAGTTTTCTTAACTTTAAAATTTTCAAGTAAACTACTTTAGAAATTATTAATGAACTATTAATAGTTAATGAAGGTCATTAACTAAGGATTATTTAACAATTAATTAGTGTGTTTAATTTTAAAAATTGATTAGATTAATTAATTGATGATAATCATTTGAGAATTGTGTAAATATAATTACTTAATGGAAGAAATTTAGAAATTAATTACTTAATGTAATTAATGGAGTTTAATGTGATTGGATTAAATTAATTAATTAAGTTTAATTAATTATAGTCACTTGATGATTTGATAATAATTGTTTAATATAATTGATAAAGTATAACTACTTAGTAAGTAATTAATGATAATTACGGGATGTAATTTGAAAGTAATTTGGTTTAATTTATTTTGTATAATTAATCAAGGGATAAATTAGAGATAAACACAGAATGATCAATTTATTTGATGAAGTAATTAAGGTTAGTTAATTACTGATGTTATTAATCAAGGGTGATTAATAATTATGGTAGCAAGTAATTAGTGAAATAATTGAAGGTTAATTACCGTATTGGGTTAAGAATAATTAGTTTGAGAAATTAATTAAGGGTTGATTACTTAAACGTAATTAAAAGGTAAATAGAATAATATTGGAAACCTTGATTAATTATTATCCCTAACAGGTGGTTCGTGATGCCATGTAATATGATATGTTTGATTTAAACTGTAAAGGTGTGGATTCTATTTATGATGAATTACCGTGACATCCTGTATTACAAGTAAATTGTATTTCACTTGAATAATTTAAGTTAAGTTGGCAATGGTTTCGAAGAGACCGGAGTCGGGTATTAGTGAATACCCGAAACCACTTCGATTCTTTATAGTTGATATGTGAAATCATTAGGCTAGTATGGAACGATTTAAGTAAATTTGATCATTTAATCTAAGTTTAGTACTTAGAAATTGGTGAATGAAATAAATAATGTCGATAACAATTTGTGGAATTATAATTGATATAAGTTACCCGGGTTTATATAAGTTGTACACTTTTGTATTCCATGTTAGATGGGTTTACTCACGCTGGTTTCCAGCCTGACCCGGGTGTTACTTTGATGTAATGCTCGGGTCAGACCGAGTATTACAGATTTTCAGGTAAGGACGTTCTGGAGCTCAGGAGGCGAGCTGGAGTGCTGTGACGTTTGGAGAGCTTCTGATATGGTACATTACAGTATCTGAAACAGATTGATTTATCTGTTCTGTGTTTGTAAATCCATTGTAACTCTGATATATGTATATTAAACTGTAATTTGACAAGTACAGTTTCCTTTGTATAACTATTATTATGTGATATTATATTTTGATCCGCTGCGAATGTGAGGTTTCTGTGTTCCTTTTCTGTTCTTCTTCTATCTCTTTCTTCTTTCTTTTTCTTCTTTTCCTAACTATCTGGAAATTTCTGGATCGAAATTTCCGGGTCGTTACATTTCCCGGTCCCATCGCATATGAATCCCGCATGGGAAGGTCCATACGTCATTGAACGGAAGCTTGGAGAGGGAACTTTCAAGCCAGCGACCGTTGATGGTGCAACACTCCCCCGATCATGGAATAGCGAGCATTTGAGGCATTATTATACTTAGTCCATTTCTTTCATATGTTAGTTGCACTTATTTCCAGCATGTTTTTATTCTTAGTTTTCGGCATGTAATAAGATAATTTAGCTTATTTTCAATAATATAGGTTTGAAGCCATTATTATTATTATTATTGTTTCTGTGTATGATAATTCTATGGCAACCTACTGAAGTTGCATTATTCTGTCTGACGTATGAACGCACATGAACGCCTTAAAATCTCCGAGTCCCTTGAGTGCGGACTGGAGTACTTTGAGTTCTCTGAGTGCGGACTAGAGTATAAACGACTCAAAATCTATAAATCCCCTTAGTGCGGACACGAATACTTCGAGTCCCCTGAGTGCGGACCAGAGCATAAAGGACTTGAAATATCCAAGTCCCCTGAGTGCAGACTGGAGTACTCAGAGTCCCCTTAGTGCGGACCAGAGTATAGACGACTCAAAATCTCTAAGTCCCCTGAGTGCGGACTGGAGTACTCCGAGTCCCCTGAGTGCGGACCAGAGTATAAATGACTTGAAATCTCCAAGTCCTCTAAGTGCGGACTAGAGTATTCTGAGTCCTATGAGTGCGGACCTGAGTATAAACGACTCAAAATCTCTAAGTCCCCTGAGTGCGGACTGGAGTACTCTGAGTCCTCTGAGTGCAGACCAGAGTATAAACAACCTAAAATCTCCAAGTCTACGGAGTGCGGACTGGAGTACTCTGAGTCCCCTGAGTGCGGACCAGAGTATAAACGACTCAAAATCTCTATGTCCCCTGAGTGCGGACTAGAGTACTCTGAGTCCCCTAAGTGCGGACCATAGTATAAACGACTTGAAATCTCCTAGTCCCCTAAGTGCGGACTGGAGTACTCTAAGTCCCCTGAGTGCGGACTGGAGTATAAATGACTCAAAATCTCCAAGTTCCCTGAGTGCGGACTGGAGTACTCTGAGCCCCCTGAGTGCGGACCAAAGTATAAACGGCTTTAAATCTCCGAGTCCTCTGATAGCGGACTGGAGTACTCTGAGTCCCCTGAGTGCGGACCAGAGTATAAACGACATAAAAATCTCTAAGTCCCCAAAGTGCAGACTGGAGTCCTCTGAATCCCTAGAGTGTGGATTAGAGTATAAACGGTTTAAATTTTCTAAGGCCCTAAAGTGCGGATTGGAGTCCTCTGAATCCATAGAGTGCGGATTGGAGTATAAATGGTTTCAATTCTCTAAGTCCCCAGACTGCGTACTAGGACACAAATGACTTGAAGTCATCAAGTTCCCAGCATATGGACTGAAAATTATTCTAAGTACCCGAAGCATGGAACAAAGGATGTACAATTACAAAGAGTTTCCGACTTACATGATGATGAATTGAGAAGTTTATGTAACTCACAATTGCTTGGGTTTCGACCTCAATCATACAGAAAGCTGAACGATAAAAGTCTTTTGAAAGACAAATAATCTTTATTTATTCAAAAATAAGTTTCTACTACAACTCCTCCAAAACTCGAAGTCAAAAGTCTATCTACATGGACTACGAAAATAAATAAAAATAATTACATAATCTAAACTAACTCTCGTTGAACGAGAGTAACAATTATTTCTTTGATTTCTTTGACTTCTTTCCCTCCTTCACCTTCTCAGGGAATCCTCTTCCGCTCGTTTTCCCTTGGAAATTTTCTTTGATGGAGAGGTAACAACCGAGGAAGTACGGGGAACCTCAAGAAGCATGGACCCACCAGGGAGGATGACCTTCAACGGCTTGTTCAAAGGATCATCTAGGTCCACAGTTCGAGGCTCGACTTTGATTTCGGCCGTCGTTTTCTTTTCCTCCTCGAGCTGCTCCTTCATGCCCATTTTAGAAGTATGTTCAGAGGCGCTTGTGATCTCGATTTCATAACTTTCTTCAATGGGAGATGAAGTCTTAGACTTATCCTCATCGAACTCCCTGATCACCTAAGTATTTGGACCGGGAGTCTCTCCTGCGTGAGTAGCCTTACTTGTTTTCCCCTTTATCTCTTTGGCGTCATCGCTCCTTGGAGTGGGCCCAGGATCAGAACGGCCTGCGCAAAATCACGAAAAACAAACATTAGAATACAATGACCTCTCGTCAAAAATGACGACTATTGGAATTTTAAAATGAAGGGTTACATACCGGCTTTTGGCTGACTCTCAGCCATCCGAGGGGTCTCACCCTCTGGAACGGGAGATAGAATGTGAATGCCAAGGCCAGGGTCCTCCGGGTCATAACAAACATGTTGCTCAAATGGATCAAGTACCGGCCGATCAGCTGACTGAGTAGGAGCATGAGCTGGAGACTCGGTCCCGGATGGACCGGCAATAACATCTTTCCCTTTCGATGAGGAGGAACTATTGCAGTAAAGTGCCTTTGCCATAGACATGTCTGAAGGCTCGTTCCCCCTAAGAAATTCTTTTATTAAGGCATCTTCATCGACCTCCTTGGTGCCAAGTTCAACCTTCCTGATTTTTATTAAAGTCGCCCATGCCTCAGCTAGGGATTCGAGGTATCCCTCACCCAGAAAAGTTAAGTCTCGATACATGAGGACACGGGCGTTGAATTCTGCAATCAGCGGGTCGAACATGCATTTAACCTCCTCCCTACCAGCCTCTTTAGCCGCCTCAAGGCGAGAGTCAATCTCCATAGATGCTATTTTCTTGCCGTCTTCACGGGCTTCATCCTTTAGCATCCCGACTTTAGAAAGCTTATTGTTAAGCTTCGCCTTCAGAAGTCGTGTAGTAACGATCTCGTCGCAATATCGTTGCGACTCTTCTTGGATAACAGTCTTCTCCTCTCTTTCTTTGCAGAGTTGATCCTCCAGCTCTTCGACTTGGAGGAAAAATGCATCCCTTTCCTTCTCTACTGAATCCTTCTCTAAAGCTAGGGCCCCACAGCGTTGGAACGCCTCGTCAATTTCTTTTTTATGAGTTGTCTCCAGCGATTGACGGCTTCCGCTGTAACTTTAGCGCTTTGTTGGGCGGCTTCAAGCTGAGATTTGTAAGAGGCAAGCACTTCGTCCTGAGCTTTAATAATATCCTTATCATGGATAGCCTCGAGCTTCAGCCGATCAATTTCATGCTGATGCTCAATGGAGGCTTCTGAAACTTTTTCGGCTAAGTGCACGAATGCATCGTGCTGAACATAGACATCATTAGTGCAAGCAATAGCGCTTTGCTTAACATGTCTTGGAATTTGGTGAATCGTCAAAATAAATTTTAAGCTATCGAAGCATATCTTTGAAAACGAGACTTTAAGCTCAGCAAGTCATTCTACTACCGATGGATCTAATACACGAGCAAGATGAGTCTGCTTGGAGACTGCAGGTGTTCTGTAGGGATCTCTAGATTGCCTGGTACTTGATGAACCAGAGTGTTGATCCCGATGGGCCTTAGGCTGGGACCCCATATGTGCAGGTTTCTCTTTGCTGTGCTCCGGTTGAGAAGGAGGATCACGAGGGTAGGAGGGCTGAATATAAGTTTTTCTTCGGTAGGACGCTCTCGACGGTGGTAGTCTCGATCGCCAGAGTCATCTCTATCTCGACGCTTGTCGGAACCCGAATCCCGGTCGGATTAATGAAAAATTGATGAACTGCGAAGGCGGTTAAGTCCATGTGTATGCCCCATGTTAACTACACAGAGTTTAAATAACGACGAGTTAGCAAAGAATAGGGCGATGATAGAAAATTTAAGTGCAATGTGAAGTGCATGTGTTTGTGTGTCCTAGTGTTTCCCCCCGACGGACCGGTTTCCTTACTAATAGGATTTTTTTCTCCCTGGTTTTGGGCTTGAGCGCTTGTATTGCCTCTCGTGGGCGAATGAAGCTTATGGGCCTCTGGATCGTCGAAACCATAGTTGAGCAGATCATCAGGTATGGTAAGGTTCGACAGACCTTTCAAAGAACTTTCCAAGTGCTGCGAGGAAGCTTCTTTCTCTACTGGAATAAGGCTAACCTTAGAAGTTACACCCACTGCTTTCTTCCTCAGGTTGTATGTCAGCTTCTCCTTCCCCTTCGAAGGGGAAGGCGTCGTTTCGATGTCATGAACTTCGACTATCGTGTCCCGAGAAGGACTAACATTTTCACCCTATGCTTTGGGCATTTCGGCTTTTTTAATCTCCCCCTCCTCTAGTGTGCGAGGGGCATTGCATGCTGAAGACTCGGCCTGCTTTTTTCCTTTGCTCGAAGTAGGCCTGGTTATGGTAACACCTTGGGGGAAGCTTATTCGGCGATCTTCCGCCAGCAGCCCAAATTTCATGAGCGACTCATTCGAAATGAGAGATCCGATGCCCCGGTCTTCTACAGGGAGAGCTCTGATGGCTTCGATAGCTTCAGAATATCCGCAGCCCTCAGGATGTGGGTTGATACCTGTGAAAGTAGACGAAGAGTCAAAAAAGATGAAAATTTCGCTAAAGTGAAGTATTGATTCAGAAAAGGAACTTACTTCCTTCTACCCATCTCCTGGCAAAACCAGGAGGACAACGCAAGTAGAACCACTCTTGCTTGTACTGGGAAAATTTGCTCCATCCCCTAGTCAGGATTTGGCATTGACTATGCGGCTCGAGGAATATAAAAGATGGGCTATCTGACCTCTCTTGAAGCGATAAATATAGCGGATATCACCCTAAGTCGAAAGCCTGAAGAGGACCCTCATGAAGAGAATGCAAGTGTCGTATATGAATGCGTGGCTGTTCGAATGCAATTGCGATGGGGCAATCTCGATATACTGCAACACGTCTCGAAGAAAGGAGTTGAATGGTGGCACGCTGCCAACCCAGCACATGAATCTGTTACAGGCTGTATATCCGACTGGGGGAAGGTGAGGACGATCATGCCCCGATGGAACTAACACATCGTCGAAGGGGATTCCATGGACTGAGCATATCCGACGGAGCTACTTTCATTAATCTTTGAGGCTTGGGAATCAATTGGATCATCTAAGAAGATCGCTGCCTCCAGGGCATCGGGAGCCAAGTCGACAGATGCGGTCGCAAGGCTCGGCAGGTCTTGTGTGGGAGTAGTTGACGGATTTGAAGTTCATACTACTTCTTGTCGAGAGGATGGCCCGGGTTTGTCCGAGATCGTAGCAGAGCTAGATTTCCTAGACATCTCTAATGAAGATTGAATTTGATAAAACACCTATTTGAACTATTCTTGAAAAACAATCGACGTTAGACTTAACAACACAAATATCCCACCGTGTGGTGTGTGAATTAGTGCGATCATTCGAATGTAAGAGCCAAGAAATTAAAAGTCATCGGATTGGTGAAATAAAGTTAAACTTCGAACTATCATCTTCGAAGAACGCCAACGCTGACCATAGACGAGAGCATATCGTAAGATAGTTTATGTTTTGAACTCGGCATCGACACTGCGTATGAAAGGTTATTAACTATTAAGCAAGTTAAGTTCAAGTTTACAGTTGTCTAAACATGAGAGTTGTCAGTCCGGATTGTCCGATATGCTTAGTTATTTAAGTCTCTCTTTGTTCATTATCATATATTCAGGCACAAAATGTGTTGAGTCAATTGTGCAGGTTCGACTAGTGTTGCTGTTGTACACAACTCTTCTACCTATCCTCTCCACCATTTGGCATTCGTCTATTCATGCCGAACCGCAATCATGCTGAGTCGCCTCGTTCGGCACTCTATCCTCAACACCGACACTCTTCTACCTATCCACTTCATCGTTCGGCATTCGTTTAGTCATGCCGAACCGCAACCATGTCGAGTTGCCTCGTTTGGCATCTTGCCTAGCACCACCTTTCTCCAAACACATCCTCTCTACCGCTCGGCACGGACGAGTTATCCATTAAGTTATGCCGAGCCGCCTCGTTCGGCACTCTGCCCACCTTCCACTCTTCACATGCACTTCCACTAACATCGTTCGACATAAAAAATCATGTCGGGCCGTGGTCGTGCCGAGCCACATTGCTCGGCACGCTGAATCTAACTACAACTTCACTCTATTGCTTCTTCTCCAATGTCGTTCGGCATGAGGAAGTCATGCCGAGCCACATCAATACGTCTTCCTCCAAATCCCTCCTTCAAATAAACTAAACATCTTCCTAGATAGCCAATAGACCACAACTTCAACTCGCTCGTTGCCCTCTTCCATCCTCCACTCCACCTAGTCCTAAGGCTTCTTTAAACCTTGAATCCACTTTCCTAATCTACATGACTATCATTGTTTGTGGGTTAGAGGAAGGGCATGGGTTCGAGTTTTGTCTTAAATCCCTAATTAGGGAGAGTCAAACGAATGAAGGGTTTGTACCTAGAAGAAAGGGGCGAAGTATGATGGAGTGCTCGAATTGGAAGTAGAGATCTAATCGGGCTTGCTGTTGGAGACAATCGAGGAGTAACCAAGGTAACTTGAAGACAAAAGGAGTTGTTGAGGTGTTGATAAGGGTTTGGGTGGAGGCAAGTTCGTAAGTTCTATAGTGTGGAGGTAAAAGTAAAAAAAAGAAATGAAGTACCAACCTTTATAGGAGAAAGAAAAGAAGGTGAAGGGACAATGACCGGAAGAACCAGTCAAGGCTCAATGTCATTCGACATCTACATGTCGTTCGGCATCCAACACCTCGCTCAGCATTCGGGAAAACGCTATCGAGAAGACAAAGCCAAGGCTTTAAGAGGAACACAAAGTGCTAATGGTTCAAAGTGCATCATGTTCATCCGCATGATACACTTTGGAGGGCAAGTGTTACCCAGTGGATTGACCAGGTAACCAGCGACTTGATGTAGAAGCCTCGTTCGGCATAAAGGGCCGTTCGGCACAACTAGGTCATTTGGCATTTCATATCATTCGACATTCACGCCTCGCTCGACATAGCAGGATCATTCGTTATCTATCCCAGTTCGGCTTTAACTTCGCTCGGCACGAGGCCTTGTTCGGCACAGCAGGGTCATTCGGCATGAACCTCGTTCGACATTCATGCCTCGATCGACATTCCAGCGTCGTTCGACATTTCAGCCTCGTTCGGCATTTTAGTCTCGTTAGGCATTCATGCCTCTTTCGGCATTCCAACCTCACTCGGCATTCCAGCCTCGTACGGCATTCATGCCTCGTTCGACATTCCAGCCTCGTTCGGCATTTCAGCCTCGTTCGGCATTCACGCCTCGTTCGGCATTCCAGCCTCGCTCGGCATTCCAACCTCGTTTGGCATGAAGCCTCGCTCGACATTTCTCCTTACAAAGCATTGCAAGGTCGTTCGGCATTTGTAGCTCGGCACGCAGATGTCATTCGCCATGGGCCGAGGTATCCCACTCCTAGGCCCAAGAGGGAAGTCCAACCCATCTTCGTCTATAAATAGAAGGGCAGGGGCATAGTGAAATGGACCTTTTTTTGAGAACACCGGGGAGACTCTGTCGCATTCAAGACTCATTCTTTTTACTTAGCAATTGTATTCAAATAGCTGGTGTATGGATTGTATATGTAATCAATTGTTGAGTAAAGCAATAAAGATTAACTTCAAAGTGGACGTAGGCAGATACGCCAAACCACTATAAATCTGGTGTTCTTGTCTTTGCATTAATCTAGCACACCATTCTCTGTTCAAATTTACTTTCTTCATTAATCTCTCTACACAATCTTTCTTAAGGGCGTTAGTGACCAATTCTGGTGCTAACAGGAGGTTCTTTCATGAGTCACTTCAAGCGTGTGTCAAATTTCCAACGCAATTAGACAATGTGAGACACGATTAAATTCAATTTGATTTATTGAATAGATAATAGAATTCATAGCTTTAGCATTAGCTTTAGCATTAGCGTTAGCATTTTGCAGTTTATCATCAAGATCTATCCATTAATCCATAGGTTTTTTTACTTCCTGAATATCTACCGGTATAGTTGGTGTCCTATATCCCGTCTTAACAATATTCTATGCATCTATGGTTTTCAAAAAAAAATTCATTCTACTTTTCCAGTAAGCATATTCAAACATGGGTGGTCTAACTATGGACTAAGCCTCAGCAGAACATTATTAAAAGAAGCTATTTAAAAAATCAAATTTTTAAAACAAAAATTGATTTTTGAAAAATTAAATTTAAAAAGAAATGGTTTTTGTTCCTAGCTCTGGTACCGCTTGTAGAATCGTTTTCACTCTGGAAGGGGTGTGAATAGGGTGATACTAATTATAATAAAAATTAATGCGGAAATAAAAATCAATAGCAGAAAATAATGCAGAAGAGATCATACACAAATTTACCCAACTTCGGCAAGACCCTGTCTATGTGTTGCCACCAAGGTTTCTACTAGAAATTAAGTAGTCAGATGCTTACACACGTAAACTTACGACACCCGCAAATGACTAACCTAACTCTATGCTCAAAACCCTGCCACAACTTAGCTACCGAGTTGCGAATTCTCGAACTACACCACCGTAGTTTGTCCTTAGTCAAACGACTAGAATTCACACAAATTTTTAAAGTAAACTACAAGTTAAATAAAAATAAACACAAACAAAACCCTATATAATTAAGCCCAATACAATAATAAAGGCAAGCTCAAATTTACTAAAAGAAAGTCCTTTTTCTTTTAACTTCATAACTCTATAGCTCTGGCCGCCTTCTTTCTTCGTTCCTCTTCAACAATTAGGGTCTATAGCCGCTTGATATTGATCGATTGAATTGAAGTATTCACTTCACTTTGCTCGTCAATCGTCTTTCGCTTTATTGCTCACTCGGCTGCTTCGATTTGTCGAGTTCGACTGAATAAAAATTGGTATGTGAATTTTGCTTTGATTTCTCTATTTGATATGCTTGAACTTCACTCACATGAATTTGCCGATGATGTGGGAAGTTTATAGGGTTCGAACTTCTTAATTTTCGTTCGTATATTTCATTTAAATTCGTCTATTAGTTTTGCTCAGCCATACGATTGTTACTTGAACGAGGTGATTTATTTTTGACTTGTTCATTTCATACTCGGTTGGGTATGATTTGTATTTCGGTTCCGCTCATTACTCCTTTGACTTTGGCCCTTTGAATTTGGAGATAATTTTTTCCATTTTAATTTGTGTTTGTTCTGCAAGTTCAATTCTTTTCTGGCTTTGACTTGATGACTTCATTCAAACTACTACCTTGTTATCTTGTTCTGGTTTGGGTTCTCTTGCGTCTGTCTTGGTGCAGTCCATATTAGCCTTTGAATCATGTAGAGTTTTCATGTTGTATTGTTGAACTGAGCTTGTTGCATTACTGTTGCTTGATCTCTTTTCTAGATTTTGTTTTCATTCGAAGTCTTGTTGCCTTTAATCTGATCGATTGTGATATAATTTTGCTATGGTTCCTTTGAGTTACCCGTGCAGTTTCTTCGAGTCTGGTTGCATGTGTTGATTTGCATTCATATTGATCTTCATGTATGTTGATGTCTTCTCTTTTGAAGTCTGATTTGAGTTACATCCTTTTGTGTTCATTCGAGTCTGGTTTGTTCGTAGCTTCATGTGTATATGTATGGTGCTCTCTGGTCTGTATGCATGTATATTAGTGCTTCTTGGAGTGTAGTTGCTTTACTTTGAATCATACTTGCTATCACACACTTCACTTGATCATTTCTTATTGAGTTGTTGTTCTTTGTGTTCATGTGCGATCTGGTTTCATATGTGGAACTGCTCTCACTTTGTTATTCTGGTTGCACATTTTGATTTTTTGATCATATGCGCTTGATGCACCTTGTTCCACTTTGTTTTGACTTGACATGCTCCCTGGTTTTACTGATGCCGACGCACTTTGATTTCATATTCACTTTGAACTGATGCATACTTTATGCTATTGTCATGTTGATGCTCCTATGTTGCTTGATTCATACTCTCTGGTCTTGGTGATTGTTGTTATCTCCTTGGCTATTTCCCCTGATTTCTTGATGTCCATTCACTTGTTCAATTTCTGTATTAATACTGCCTCGGTTCTGTCATGCAACTGATTTAGTGCACTTGATGCCACCTGACCCATTCACTTGTTCACTGGTCCTACCTATGCACTTGCCTTCATTTGGGTCCATGGTATGGTGCCTTTTTTGTTTGATAGTTTGTCCATTTTGCCATTTGCTTTGGTGCACATTTTGCTAATCTGATTTGATGTTCATGTGTACCGATGTCTCTTGGCTGAAATTTGAGATGTTGAGGTAATGCACATGTGTATGTGTGCACATGTGTATATGTAGACTCTTATGCTCCCGTTGTGACTTTATTTGTATTGCACCTGAATATTTGCTCTTGAGTTGACCCTTTTTAAAATAAAAATTAAATTATTTAATTAACTTAAACTTCTTGAATTAACTAACTAATTACACATTATTAATTCTTAATCATTATTTAAGATAAAATATTATCTTAAATAAATCTTGAAATCTTAATTTAACTTAATTCCTTAATTAAATTAAATTATAAGAAATCATTAATTTCTTTCACTAATTATTAATTAACAAATCTAATTTCAAGTCAATGTGTTATCTTAAACTTTATTTGTTAATCAATAAAAACAATTATAAAATTATTTTATATTTTTCCCAAAATAAGTTTGAAAACAACATTAGCTAAAAACATTTAAACAAATCATATAAATTTCATTTATAAAATAATTCAATTCATAACAAGAATTTTACTTTGATTTAAACTATTTAAAGTTTTAGACCTATTCGTTAATTTTGAAAATTTTGTTAACACTTAAGTACAGGTTTACTCTTTTATTTACTGGGAACGAAGCACATGGACTTTAAATCCTAAAAAAAAATTGTTTGAACTAAACTGTTCAAAACCAAAACAGAAAACACAGCAATCCACCCCAAAGCCACACGAGTTCCCCGAGTTCTTTCCCGAGTTTCCCCTCCCATAACCCGATATCTACTTCGAGTAAACATATCAACCCAACACAGAAAAACTGCAGACACCAACTAGGGCTCGTGCACCTGCACCGGAGTTTGAGCCACCGCCGACCAACGTTGACATCGCCGACAAGTCATCCCACCTCTCCACAGTCCTCCACAAACAACCAAACTCCAAAATCTTCCCTTAATCAAAATCGAGTTCGTCAGTTGACAAAATTCAAAATCCCATCACCAGAAAACTCCAAAATCATCACCGCTGATCATCTATATCTACTACAACTCCGGCCATAGTCCACCGACCCACCAACCTTCCTTCACTCCAATTCTCACTTCACTCGACGCCATAAAGACGATGCAGTGATAAATTTCCAGTAGGCAATCAAAACTAGGTTTAAATTGAATTTCTGGCAAATTCAAACATCAAAGTGATTTAAAAATTCTTCAATGATTTTTGCTATACTTACTGATGTTTCAACTAGCTCTACCCAAAATCTCGAACACTCTAAATACACAAATCAACAGATTTTGGCAAAAACCCAAATTCCAGACAAAATCCAATTACACATTCAATACAATTTTAAAAAATGTGAATTTCTTTTTAAAATTCATATTTTCCAGTGACAACCCAGATTATATAATTATTTCATCTAATTTTCATCATTTGATTTCAACATTTATTATCAAATGTCACTGCATTGTAGGCTTCCCAGACAAATTCCAAAACATAATCTTAGTTTGAATCTTTTAGTTCTTGGTTTATGCTTAACTAACTTATTTTGTTTTGAATCTGTGTTTTAACTAGTTGTTTAAACAAAATAGTTTGAAGTTTAGATTTAAACTTCATCCTACAGTAAGTCAAAACAGAGATGATCAAGCAAACAAACATGCACAGTTTCAAAGCCATAACCTACATATTAAACATATGACTATACAGAAGCAAATTTATATGTATATGAATATCATCATAAATTCATAGAAATCAGCAACTTAACTAATTGAGTTTAGTGAAAATGTTTACTCACCTTATTTTTGAAGTGCAGAGATTCTGATACCAAGTGTGACAGCCCGCAAATCCGTACCCCTTGAATCAACACTATTCTACAGAAATTAACTCAAGTGGTACAGAAATACGAACCAATTTGGTTAAAGAAAGAGATAGAAGAAGAAGAAACTAAAACAATATCAGAATCTCACAGTCGCAGCGGAATAAAATATAATAGTAAATATTGATCTTTACACAAAATGAAATCAATAACTGTTTATACAACATACCATCAGAGTACCTCATACATCAATCAACACATAACAGACATACCATACAATCATAGCATAGCAGCGGATATATATATAGATAGAATAGTACGTCTCGAACTCCAGCTCCTCTCCTGCTCCATAGCAACCTATCCTGAACAAATAATACTCGGTCTGACCCGAGCATTATAATGAAATAACACCCGAGTCAGTCTGGCATACCAGCTGATAATAATGCACACAATTGATTATTAAAGTTTCAAAAATCCTTTTAAAACAAAAGCATCTCGTAAGACCACGCCACAAATAAACATGTCGGGTTTTTACCTTACGATAGCTAAAACACTTTTTATAGAAATCCTCTGATATTATAATAGGGTCTATTTACAAATACTTATAAAATAGCCGAAATTGTTACATGATTAAATTCCAGCTACTAGCCACCGAAGTGGGTAATACAAACAAAACTCGTAAAAGGCTCGTAGGGAAAATGGATTTCCAACAATGACTAGGCACTGGGGTACCACCTGTCACAGTACGTGGTCTAGATCACAGTACCGAGGACTACTCCCTTCGTCCCCTGCATCACAAGACCGGAATCACCTATGGGCAATTCCGAATAAGATCACCCCGCGGTTGGGATCAGCAACCGCACCACTAAGCCGAAATAAAAAGGAACCTCTAGACAGGGATGACCTTACTCTCCAGTGGGGGCTACCCACGAAGCCTTGCTGCATATCCCCTGATTTTCAGTCATTCCCGATTGGTGAGGCTTGAGGCTTAACGTTACCTTTAGAACGTTTCACTTAGAATGCCCATCGTCCGCTGACGATGTCACGAAGCATTCGTCCATACAAGTCCGTCCCGGGTTCGAACGGAACCGAAGGCACTATTCCTACTACATCCATTTTGGAAATATCCTCAGGATTAGTAGCGACTAGCCCTTGCACTTCACTACTCCATCTTCGACTCCGAAAACGTTTTATCGCACGAAAACGTACAAACCGGATCGAAGTGGTTTTCGAGAAATAAATCTCGATCCCGGTCTCTACGAAACGATCATCGCATTGTCCAATATTGATAGTCGGTGATTTAACTATCAATTAATATTCATGAACATCCATAGCATCCATCACACAATAAATAATATTCCATATTATTTATTTACCTCAAATATCTTTAAAAGATATATTCCAAATTTCCAAATTTATTTGAAAACATTTCCCAAAATTCTCCATTTACAAGGTAAATCCTTTACCATATATTTCCATTGGAAATATCCAAGTTCAAAACAGTTTAGATTTAAAACAGTTAAAAACATTTTAATTTAAAGTATACTTTAAATAGATAAATTTACTACTAATTATTTAATCAAAATATAATTCCAAAATATTTAAAGCAAAACTGTTTAAAAGATATAGCTTAATTTAAATTAAGGTTAAGTTATACTATATATTAAAATAAAGTGGTAAAAAGATTAACTCTTATTTCAATATACTTAGGTCAAAACTAGCTTTTAAAACAAATCCATTTGTAAACATAATTATTAAAATATTTATAAAATTTTACTATTGCTAATTTATAAAAAATCACTTTAAAATAATAATTTTCAAAACATTCTTTAAAACCAGTTTAAGATTTTAAAACTTTCTTTTTATAAAATCAATTTAAAACTCGAACTTGGTTTTTTTCCAAGAAAATCTCATTTCTACTAAATCATCACAGAAATCCTTCTCACGATTTCTGTCCATTTATTTACTTTAGTTTTATGGTTTTATAACATAAATTTATTTCCCAAATCTTCAACTAATAACATTTATCTTTAATTATCATTCCAGATTTTACAACTTCCAATTTCCATTCTAATCAGATTTCAAATTTTAATCCTTTAAAATTCATTATTAACCATATCTTTTATTTCTCTAAATTCAATTCATCCATTTATAATTAACTTTGGATTTATAAATTTATCCAACAATATTTCTATACAAATTCATTTCAGTTTTCCATCCAAATCGGGTTTTCAAACATTTATATTCTCTTAATTTCTCATTTAACAATTTCTCAATTTCTTTGAAACCCCATTTAATTTCTTTATAATTTAAACTGCAAATTTCCTTTATAATTAATATTCTGGGTTTATAGTTTAAACCACAACATCACAATGCAATTCAATTCCAAATTTATCAATCTCAATATATAAACAGGTATCATAATCAAATAATTACTATATTGTGAGGAATCCCGTTGGATCCCTCCAACCTGTTTTCCCTGCATCCACAAATATTAGCACAACAGTATATATATCAATTCAATTTGATAATAACTAACATATTCAGCTAAACATCCAAACAAACAATCAATACTAACTGTCTACTTTACTAGTATCCAGATGTGAGTGAGAATAACTCACTTTGAGTTTCGGCGAGCGTTCGAAATTTAAATTAAACCGGACGATGTCCGATTTAACCCAAATTTCTACTTGCCCGGATTGACTCCGGATCTGCTCCATCGCGTAGTGCTCGACTCAGCGATTCCAACGCATCCAAATTCGTTACAATCTGATAACGTATGAGATCGTTATTAATTTTCAAAGTTCGAACAACAATTTAAAACTAATTTTCTTTTATTTAATTACCAAGAAAATCAAAGCCGCTCATCTAAACTACCCAACGCGCACGCAAGCTTCCAGCCTTCTTCTCCTCTTCGCGTGTTACAGAAACGTGAACCCAAACATCACCGAGTTAGGGCACGAGACCACCGCCACCTACCACGCATTCAGCTCGATCGAGAACTACTGCTTCGAAGGCCTTCGCTCCCTCTACCTTCGGTCCATGCACCACGCATCGCGGCCCCCCCCTCCTGGCTCGAAAATCGAGCACGCACGGCCATGAACGGGCCACGAAATCTCCCCCTCCGCTTCACAGAACTCCATCTCCACCGTTCAATACGTGAATCTCGACTCTCTCTTCAATTTATTAGTTGGGAGTTTATGAAATTACTGCATGGATTGAGAGATTTGGGAGGAAGAAGCTAAATCATTTTCGGCCATTGACTATAATATGCGGCGGCCTGATGTTATTAGGGTTTGGAAAGAGATTAATATATATATATATAAATTGTTTAATATTATTTTATTAAAATAAATTCTCGATTTAATCACGTATGCAAACGAACCCCAATTCTCACGTTCCAATAGGCGATTCTAAGGTTTTTCTGCGTTCCGGACACAATGGAATAGGTTTCGTAAGCTAATTCAATCGTATGCACGAGATACGGAATTAAACGTTCAATTTCAAATTAAATCGATTAAAACGATTTCGATGCGTTTCGAGCTGCCGGGGTCAAACGACAACTCCGATTGCTACGAAAATTGAAATCCGATAATAACTAACTATTACGGATCCAATGAAACTGGTTTCGTCGAATTCCGAGACTGTGCCCCGGAAGGCTATTTTAACTCGTCAATTTAATTAAGCGATTTTCGAAATTATCGAAATCACTCCAAAACTCCACTTTTAAAATTTTATTAACTTAACAATAATTCATATAACATTTATAAACACATTAAAAATCATTCTGGCTCATTCCGGACTTAAATCGAATTAATTGCATTTTAATAATATTAAATTCATTTTAAATTCATATAAAATTCCAAATAATAATCTATTAACTTTTAAATTCTTCAAAAAAAATCTAACAATATCATTTATAACCTATGGAACTTAAAAATGCATTTAAACATCAATTTTATAACAATTACCATTCAATTTCCAATTTATTCTCAGTCCTAATAATTATTATTATTACTCCAATTCAAATGGAATCACCATATTTTGAAACTATAACTCATCTTATTAACTCAACCATAGTCTTCTATCTCTAAATTCAAATTATAATTCATATTCAACATTTAAAATGAATTAAATGTTCAATTTGAATAGCCTAAAAATACGGGATGTTACATTCCTCCCCCCTTATAAAATTTCGTCCCCGAAATTTGCATAAGGTAAAACATACTCTCAAACCCATTTACTTAACCCATTAGCTTTATCAAAAGCTTATATTCACTTTCCAAAAAGTTTCAGTTCCATATCAAAACCATTTTCTTTATTTACCCTAAAGCCTTAAATTTCAACTTATAACTTTCCAAGTTATTTAACTTTTTCCAAAACCCCAAAAATATTCTAACTCCCAAAATTTCCGGAAAATTTTGGCAGAGTCTCCCCTGTACGGAGGAGCTTCTGCGATATCGCAGGATACACAAATATATATACATCGGCCCACACGGCCGGAAACCAAAATATAACACAAGATATATATCATTTTCCAATTTTATTAGCGTAGGCGTACCTTTTAGCAATTTTAATAGCAAGTAGCTAATATATAATGCATATACGCGCTTCAAACCCTCTCGAACGCCTCGCATTCCTGCACTTACTCAACATACTCATTAGTTACAAGATATGAGCATTTTAATCACATTTCCAATGTAAATGCAAGCCAAACAACCATTACATAACCAAACCAAGCAATCTTCATACCTTTAACAATGTTAACCATTTACCAGCAAATCAAAGATTTAAATCACCTTTCAAATTGCCTATTCAAGTCCAACTTCATTTTAATTTCACTTGAATGATTTATTTCAACCAATTCATTGTTATTTAACATATAGTTAACATGTGCTTCACTAACATCTTTCTACACCATTTCAATATCAAGTTGATTTACAAACCAAAAAATTTTTTATTTCAGATTTTGAAGCATTTGCCTTACTAGGGTAATCCATTTTCATTCATATGCGAAGCCACTTAATAAATTTCCAATCCCTTCCAAACATTTCAAAAACCAATTCAATTTTGCATACAATAAGACCACCCATTCATATTCACTTCAATATCATGAATAAGTGCTTTAATTCATTTATATGCAACATTATTTAATTTGATTTTCAATCGAATCCTTATTTCCAATTTGAAGCACTCACATTCCTTTATTAAAATTTTAGTCCATTCTACTTTCATCCAAACTAACTTCATTTTACTTCACTCGAATGATTTACATTCAAGTTCATTATATATCACTTATATTAAGTGCAATCAATTCGCTTCTATTTCAACATATTTAACATATGCTTTACTTATATTTTTTTTATTTTTAACTTACATTTCCAAATTTGATTTAAAATCAAATTTTATTTTAAACTTGAAACATTTGTAATTCTTTCATGATTCATTTCCATATATATGCAAACATTGCTTATTAAAATGTTAATTCATCCCAATTGATTCCAACTCAATTCCATTTGCAACTTGAAACCAATTTACTTGCATTCATTTACCAACTCTTTGAATTGGATCCTAATCCATATCAATTTATTCAAACATCAATTCAATTGCATAATATCTCAATTCTTTCTTGCATACCAAAGTTAGTTTCATTTTAATTTGACTTCACTTAATCAAATTCTAATTTATCCAAAACCAATTTAGTTGTTTAAACAACTCAATTCTAAATACATTCAAATATTCAAGTCATTCAAGCAAAACAATTGCCACTTAAGATTATAACCCTTTAAAATTAATTCCAACTTGGATTTATATTAGTTTCATTAACCAATCCAAGTTTATATTAATATCTCTCCCTCCTGGATTATTTACAACCCATACATCCTTAATTTATCACAATAACTTATTAATATCATTTCTTGCAATTATTATCTAACAAATTTCATTCAACATTACTTAATAAGGCTCATTCTCAACCATTTTGTTTTTCTTTCAATTTGCTTAAGTTCTTTAACAATATTCTCATTATTTCCTTATAAATCAAATTTTATTTCATTTGATTCTCATTCAAATCAAATTTCCATTCATATACAAATTTAATGCTCTTTGTTTAGTTATCCAATTCATATTAAACTTATTTTATTTACAAAGAGGCCATTTAAATTATTTTACTCATTTGAATTTTATTTACAATCCAAATCATCATAAATATATTCAAATTCCATTATTCATTCACACCTCCAATATTCATTTCCATAATTGAATCCCAACTCAAATCAGGATTTCTATTTACTTTCCAAACTTGACTAAACTATCAAAATTCTCCATTACAATACAAATCCCAGTTAATTTGTAATTTAATTCAGTCAATAACATAATCCATATTAGTTTTCACTCCACTTTCTTAATTTACTCTGAATTCATTCATAATATCACCATTTTCCAATTATTTCATTTGGCACATTTAAATTTTCTACCTTTCCTTTTTACTCCTATAAATAGAATCTAAATTTCTTTCAATATTATTTATTACACAACTAAAATTCAATTTCAATTTCATTACCAAACAAACCTTATTCTCCCCATACATAAGTTCAAGACTTATTTTCCACTTAAGAACATTCACATTTATGTTCTCATTTTGCTTCATTAGACTTTGCATCTCATTTATGGTCAAAATTTAAATTTGCCACACCCTTCAACTCTTTCCATTAATGAATTCCAATTTCACTTCCATTCAAGAGTTTAAGTTGCTCATTTACGTCCATTCTCATTTTATAATCTCCAATTTAAGTTACTTAATAACTTAAGAATGTGAATTCCTTAATGCAATTATAAGCAATTTACATTTCACCTTTTATATCCAATTCATTTAGATTGGATTCATTTCCAAATTCCCAAATTTAATTCTCCATATACAAGTTCAAAACTTGTTTACTAACTTAAGTTCATTCACTTCTTTATATCCCACCTTACCTTATCTCAATTCACAATTTCATTTGAGATTAAGTTTGAATTCACCATACCATTCAACTACTTCCATTTGTGATTATAATCTCACTTTCAATTTTTATAAGTTCACCAACTTATTTATTTTAAAAACTTATATTGCTCATTTTACTCCACCATCATTTTATAATCACAATTCTAAATTCCATATGTATATATATACATCTGAATTCTTCAGGATACAAATTCCCTTAATTTATTTCTTTGCAAACTTCAAATTCACAACCTCAAACTATAAGTATAATACTTAATAGCTTATGGGTATAATCTATTACACAACAACCCAAATTTTCAAATCAACTTACTTTTGATTTAAACCCAAATCCATTTAATTCTGGGTCCAATATATTTAACTTGTCCAAGTTAAATTTAAATTTCCATTCACTTCAATACCCTTCATTTACTTCAATACATTTTATTCACTTTCAATTACTCAAATTAAATTTTAATTCCATGATTAAAATTTCTCATTTCCTTCTTATTAGCATTAGCTCCACTTAACAAATTAAATAGTTGATTCATTTCAACTTTACTCATTATTTGATTAGAACTTTCCCAGAATTCAATTTACCCGGTTTTATCTCAAAACCATTTTGAAATATATCAAATATATATACCCATTTGGTATATCAAATCAAATTTCCATGTTTTCCAAACCAATTTGTTTGTACCCAAAACAATTTGTTCATATCCCAAACAAATTTCCATTTTTGAAATATCCAAAACAACTGTTATCCCCAACAAATCCAAACAATACCATAACCAATTACTAGGGAAGCAATCCATCACTTTAGAAACTCGAAAATGAATTCTAATGATGTGGCCAGCATCATCAGAATTATTTTCCAGCGACTGCAGTGAGTTCAATGCTTCTTACTTTCCCAAATTTATTTCAAAACAGTTGCCATTCAAAAATATTTCCCAAACAACATTCCATTATTGCCTTCAATTCATTGGAAAACATTTCAAACTTCCCAGGATTTTAAATTTCCAAACTTTTATTTTCAATACTTTTAAAAATCCTTTCCAAAACTTCCGGGTTAAAATTCTGGTTTAAATTCAAATTTTAATTTCACTTCTTATTTGCAACGTATTTAATTAATTCTATTTGGTTATAACCATTTCAATTTTATAATCTTATTCACTTATCATTTCAAATTTGGTCAAATTCAAGATTCTTATTTGATTTTCAAAATTTGGCAACCAAACAGTCAAATATATATAATTTTCAAAAATTATTCTTTTTATATCAAAATATAATTTTGGATAAAATTATTTCATTTATCCACTTTAAAACAATACTATGTCGGTTTATCTTGTTTAAGAGTTTAGAAACCCCTATCGATACGGTTGTACTTCCCGCACCGACCAGAATTCATAAACACTCAACCGATAAGTCAACACAGTATAAAAACAATTTTATATGCACTAACAAGTACGCTCTCATATTTATTAATACACTCAACTCATTATAGAGTCCTATTGACTCTATTTGATGAGTAATCACCCCACCAAAGATGTTGGTCAGAATAATTTAATGATAATAATTACTTAATGTAATTTATGGAGTAAGATTTCTTAGAGAAGTTTTAATTGATAATTACTGGGATGTAATTAAGGAAAGGTGATTTATTTAAAAGTAATTTGGATAATTACTTTTGTAATTAATCAAGGATAAATTAAGATAGATAATTAATTATTGGATAATTAATTTATAAATGAGTAATTAAGGTAGTTAATTACTGGATTTTAATATTAATCAAGGTGATTAATAATGGTATTTAATTTAATTACTAAATGTAATTAATTTTTAATTGAGTAATTAATTTAAATATTAATTAGAGATCATTAATTATTATAATTAATGATGTAATTAAGAATTGTTTAATTAAGAATTAATTAATTAATTAAGTGATTAATCAATTGTAATTAATTAAGGATAAATGTAATTAATTATAGTTAATTAATGAAGTAATTAAATGTTAATTACTTATGATTAAGGTTAATTAATTTTATGAAATTAATTTAAGACTAATTACTTATTGTAATTAGTGAATGATTAATCAAAGATGTTTAATCAAGTTAAATACTTAATGAATGATTAATTAACTAGGTTGATTAATCAATGGATTTATAAGCAGGATTTATAGATGAGTGATTAATTTAATTTATTTTAAAACCACATCGATTCCAAAGCGTGTCTTTTAAGTCCAAGTTGTTTTAAAGGTTTTAAAACAATTAAATTCAACTATCTACATACACAGAATAGATAATTCACAGGCCACAATAGATAATCAACATCATCAAATAACAGGTAATCCACAATACCAATATCATAATAGATAATCCATATATCAACATCCCAATTGATAATCACAATTCAACCAAGCATTCCTATCATACGACCATACTTATCTCATTACTGAGATCACACAGCATTCAAGACAATCAATGTCATCCAATCATTCATAAGCAATGATTAACTCAAACCATAACATAATTAATTTAAAATGAATTAAATTAACTATCTCTAATTAATTTAAAGTGAATTAAATTAATTATCTAATTACTTAATTAATTTAAAATTAATTAAATTAATTACCTTTATCACAATAAATCTTGCTTAATTAACCATTAATTAAACAAATTAATCAATCATCATTCCAATTAATCAACCTTGAATAATTAACTCTTTAATAAAGTAATTAATCCCTAATTATTTTCATTAATCATATCAATTAATGATCCTTAATTAATCATACTTAGATTAATTGCTTTTAATTAATCACTTAAATACAGTAATTAATTATTACTTCTTAATTACTTTTAATTACTTTATAAATTCATTTGATTTATTACACCAAGTAATAAACCTTTAATTACTTCAACAAGTAATTACCCATTAAAATTTACTTCCCAAATCAGTAATTACCTTATCTCAATTACCTCTGTAATTAATCAATTACTTATCTTAAATAATTAACCTTATCAAAACTTATTAAGTAAACATACTTAATCTTTTATCAAGTGATCCTATTTCATTAATTAACAAATTAATTAACCTACTTGATTTCAATCATCTCATAAAACATAGTCGAGTAATTCATCCTTCAATTACTCGTTAACCAAATTAATCTTCAGTTATCAGATTAATTATCTTCAATTATTAATTAATAAACCTTTATTAATCAATTCTTTAAATCAAAAATAATTAATCATTAATTACTTTTATAATTAATTAATTAAACTTAATTAACTAATTAATTAACTCTTAATCATTAATTAATAAACTTAATTATTAATTAACAATCTTAATTACAAATTAATTAATCCATAATTATCTATTAATTAATACTTAATAAAGGTTTTTGAATAATTAAGTTTTAATTTGGTTTCTTAATTAATAATTAAGAAGTTATTAATCTATAATTCAAGTTAATTAAGAATTAATTAACTATTATTAAGGTTTAATTAATTATAATTAAGAATTAATTAATAGATAATTATGGATTAATTAATTTGTAATTAAGATTGTTAATTAATAATTAAGTTTATTAATTAATGATTAAGAGTTAATTAATTAGTTAATTAAGTTTAATTAATTAATTATAAAAGTAATTAATGATTAATTATTTTTGATTTAAAGAATTGATTAATAAAGGTTTATTAATTAATAATTGAAGATAATTAATCTGATAACTGAAGATTAATTTGGTTAACGAGTAATTGAAGGATGAATTACTCGACTATGTTTTATGAGATGATTGAAATCAAGTAGGTTAATTAATTTGTTAATTAATGAAATAGGATCACTTGATAAAAGATTAAGTATGTTTACTTAATAAGTTTTGATAAGGTTAATTATTTAAGATAAGTAATTGATTAATTACAGAGGTAATTGAGATAAGGTAATTACTGATTTGGGAAGTAAATTTTAATGGGTAATTACTTGTTGAAGTAATTAAAGGTTTATTACTTGGTGTAATAAATCAAATGAATTTATAAAGTAATTAAAAGTAATTAAGAAGTAATAATTAATTACTGTATTTAAGTGATTAATTAAAAGCAATTAATCTAAGTATGATTAATTAAGGATCATTAATTGATATGATTAATGAAAATAATTAGGGATTAATTACTTTATTAAAGAGTTAATTATTCAAGGTTGATTAATTGGAATGATGATTGATTAATTTGTTTAATTAATGGTTAATTAAGCAAGATTTATTGTGATAAAGGTAATTAATTTAATTAATTTTAAATTAATTAAGTAATTAGATAATTAATTTAATTCACTTTAAATTAATTAGAGATAGTTAATTTAATTCATTTTAAATTAATTATGTTATGGTTTGAGTTAATCATTGCTTATGAATGATTGGATGACATTGATTGTCTTGAATGCTGTGTGATCTCAGTAATGAGATAAGTATGGTCGTATGATAGGAATGCTTGGTTGAATTGTGATTATCAATTGGGATGTTGATATATGGATTATCTATTATGATATTGGTATTGTGGATTACCTGTTATTTGATGATGTTGATTATCTATTGTGGCCTGTGAATTATCTATTCTGTGTATGTAGATAGTTGAATTTAATTGTTTTAAAACCTTTAAAACAACTTGGACTTAAAAGACACGCTTTGAAACCAGCATAGGCTCGGGTTTGACCTTGTGCTCACCTGTCCCTATAATTTTAACGGCAAGTGTATATAGGTGTACACGGCCTTATAACATGTACAACGATACATTGTGCATGTTACAAGTTGTTCATGTAGATGAATTCAAAATAAATAAATGACGAACAACCCAAATAACTGAGGCAAATAACATTTTCAAAACACACACTTTATTTTGTATTGCAAAATATTTACTTCTTCAATTTTACAGCATCAATGTTTATTTTGCAGATAGCTCAGATGCTGGATTCAAGCTGGAACAAAGTTGTAGATAAAATACAAGTGTTGAGTGAATATGTAGTGAGGTCAAAATTGTAAATTGAAATTTGTGATGCAATCAAAATTGTATTGTAATTGACAATGTGTAAATGTATAGTGAGAGCTTAAATTTGTACTATTGGAATTTGTAATAAAATATTTGTTTGAATATGAATTCTGAGTTATTTACTTTATTCAACAAATATTTATTTAATTATGCGAAAAATAAAATATTACAATAACAAATACGTTTAAACGAATACATATATATACATATACATACATATATATATATATATATATATATATATATATATATATATATATATATATATATCTGTGTGTGTTTATTATCATCAAAAAAAGATCATATACTAGCATATTCTATAGTATCCATTGAGACTAATGACATCTTTGAAAGCTTTCCTAATGCCTCCTTCAAAAGCTTTCCTAACGCCTTTAAAACCTTCACTCATGATCCTTATCGAAGCCTACTTTAATAGAAGGTGGTATTTTTTGCATCTTCTTTTATGCCTTTCTTTCATTAAGTGGATTTTATGGCTAACAGAACCCTAATTCGGTTTCTATCAAAAGTTATAGCCGTTACAAATTTTCAAAGGTAAAATCGTTTAATAAAATTCTAAAGATAGAAAATGTAGATAGTAAGCATTTTCAAAGTTGCAGAGTTATATGATTTCATATGAATATAAAATTAAAATTTTATGATCTATCGATATGTGAAATATGGGTCGTTATCAATTAAGAAAATCCTAAATTTTATAAGGTGTTAGGACAGTTTTTGCATGAATGAGATCATTATTATTATGCTAACTTTATGGAGGTAAACGAGTAGGTGCATGCTTGATGTTTGTGTTTTTGCAAGCTTTGTATAGACGCATATTGCGATATTTAAGGGAGTACTCATGGTAATACTAAATTACTAATCACTTATACATTTTGTTGGATTTTTGGATATTCCCTATAGGTAAACTACGTAGAATAAGGTTGGAGAGTATAGCTAGCAATAGAACAGAGGTACATAGGTATTCATTTTCTTATAACGAGAATGATACCTAATTTAAGTAGAATACTCATTTTGGTGTATTGGGGAATCGAACCCTAGACCGAGGTACATAGCTACTTATTATAGTGGAAATTAGAATCCTTTTTTTCAAACCGAGGTGCATAGCTACTTATTATAGTGGAAATTAGAATCCTTTTTTTCAAACTTATAAACAAAAACCTTTCATAAAACTGATTTTCAATCAAAATTATTTTCAATAAGGTTATTTATTTTTTGTTTTTTCTCGAAAATCAAATATGCACTGCAGTTTTTATGACAATTTTTTTGAATTTTCATTTTGTAAAAGTGCAATATTTATAGTTTTTACTGTAGATATTTGCAATTCAACTCCAAACATTTGAAGTTTTAGAACTATCAATACCTACGGTCTGACCGAAATTAAAATCAATGGTGACTTTCGAAATATATCTTTGAAAATGATCGGTTGTATATTTTGAAACTTAAAGAGGGTATTTCACAAAAGTTCTCATAATGATATCGTTGTTCTCTTTTATTATTTAGGCTTATGTATTGCCTTCATATAAGTTTTTATACATTTATTTAATTGTTGTTTGAGATACACTATTATATAAATACACGATACTATATACTCTAATGTTGGGAGCATATGATTTGTTTTGATATTCTCAAAACAATTAAAACTTAAATCTCACTTTGTCTCTTAAAACAAGTATTCCTATATCTCATATTGTCATAGCTTATTAAAGAGGAGATTAAGAAATAGAGATTGATCAATAAGAATAGAGGACTAGCCATTTTAATCAGGATCAACTCAATTATAGGGAACTTTTACCATCAATATGTACCGAGTTCATTACAAGAAACAATGTCAATAGCATCGCTGAGGGGCGATGGCCATCGATAGCTATCGATAATTGTTTCGACGGCTAGCGACGACTCGTCATTTTTTTGATTATCAAGCTAAAGATTAATTTGTTTGATTTCTATTACGCTTTTAAAAATTAATCTGTTTAATTTCTAATACGCTTTTAAAAAATATTTAAAAATAGTAATTTAATTTCTGAAAAGTAAACAAGATTTTTAGCACAACTATTCAACGTAATGACTGTTCTGATAAGTTAAATTTGTATTTCTGATGATCTGTTTTCCCGTAATTCGAATATTTAACATTATTAGAAATCTGACTCTCACGATCAATCTATATGGCTTTTAGTTGGTCCGTTAAGCAACTTCGATAATCTTTGTTTTGTGTAACATTTTTATGAACTAAAATATTTTTAAAACCGTTGTGTAATTAATTATGAATTTTTAATTGTTTTTAGCACTAAAATATTATATAAAATAAGATAATCATCAAAAAATAAAGTTTATTGGATCATATGTCGATCTAAAGTATATTTGACCTATTTTCAGAAAATGATGAAAAAGTAAACAAATGCAGGTGTCGATCTTGAGTTTTAAATTTATAGCCTTTCGTCGACATTCGGATTGAAAGCCCTTCGTTTGAAGGCCATACAACCTTGGATCGTGGCCGAATTCGAACCACATATGCTTGGCAATATGTTTATCCAATCCGTATGGTTGTGTTATTAAGAAAATAAGCGAAAAAAATTTAACCTCGAAACAAGTCATTTCGATAAGAGTTTATAACACCTATAATGTTGGCTAGCCGATATGAACCATCGTTAATGTCATTGACGATGTCATCACTAAAGCCATCGCTGTACTGTTGGTTAAGGTTTGTAGAAATGTCGGTTTTATTCGTCGGCTAGCGACGGCTTTTTGTCATCGCTATTGACAGTGTTTCTTGTAGTGGTTGCAACATATATACCATAAAATATATGGTGTTCAAACAGAAATCGTGAACTACAGATTCAGTCTTGATAGTCAATATGAACAAAACAGGCAAGGATGCTCTGTATATATGCATATATGCATATATATATATATATGCATATATATATATATGCATATATATATATATATGCATATATATATATATATATATATGCATATATATATATATATAATAAGGGAAGAACACTAAAGTTTTACATAACATGGAAGCTCCCTTGACTGTAGTTCTCTACAAAGATTTAGAGGTCCACAATAAGAATGAAACGCCCTTTTTTCGAACATCCAAAACAAATCCTATGCTTAAGGAGTTTCCCTTATTTTATCTATATATATATAATCATTCTTCTCTTTTCTTTTCTTTTTTTTCTTTTTATGTTGTTGTTGAAACAGCAGTAGGCATTTTGGCAATGCAGCTATTCATGTTTGCCATTTTCGTCGCTGCTTAGTCCACCTGATTTCCATTGTTCTCTCAACTGCTCAAAATTTGTAAATTCATTCAATCAGATATATTAATACTGAGCAGGTGAGTATTCTACCAAAGGAGGAAAACCAATTATTTTGAATACATTTTTTATTATCAAAGCAAAACCTTCTCATTTATTGCATCCGTTTTGATTATTTGATGTTCTAGGTTCATCAATTGGTGCACGTAAAGCCAAAATTACAAATATATATAGGGATGCATGCAAGTATGAATTTGTACAGAGTTTGTAAAGGAAGAAAAATTTATACACAAATTGTGTGAAACTTCAAATGCTGCTCTTACTTAATTAACACACAAACACCAAAAAAAAATTAAAAAAATTAAAATAAAATAAAGGCAAACAATTTTTTTTTACCGTCAAACCTACATACGAATCTTATGGTACTTAGCTTAATCATTATCTATTAAATGAATGCACAAGAAAATGTTTGAATTACCTTAGATAGGTGATCTTTTTGATACCTATAACCCTGCAGTAGCAAAAAAAGAAAGATTGGTTATACTATTACATGCAGCAAAGATGATGAAACATTCATCGATGAAATTCCAACCTTGTCGGTTCCATATATATAATCCCAGTATGTGAAGACAGAAGCAAAGTTGCTCTGGCATTGCTGTCCCACATAATGATGATAATCGTGGTATTCTGCACCTCCATAAAATGGGATGTATTTGGTCGGAGTTTGGGGGAAGTCATATCTATTCAGCACCGATATATTAGTTAAAGCAGAATAAGTCGAATCATTTCATGGTAATGCACCTTATTAGTGTTTTACGAATTACAAATTGTCACCACAT
This sequence comes from Allium cepa, assembly GCA_030765085.1. NCBI lineage: Eukaryota > Viridiplantae > Streptophyta > Magnoliopsida > Asparagales > Amaryllidaceae > Allium > Allium cepa. The sequence goes on along the minus strand of CM060938.1, from coordinate 903,000,258 downwards.
TCCATGTAGATTGTACATTGGTAGGTTATTTGATGTTTGCGTGAAGACATATTTGAAGCTCTTCTTATGCTAATTAGACATGGCAAAAAGTTGAAGAAACAATGGATAAAATAGACATGAAGGAGACAGGACATTTTTAATTTTCAAAAACCATACATATAATTAATTGAAGACAACTTAAGACCAAGGTAATTAGACAGCATTTTTTTATATGATATAACGTTCTGCAAATTCATGGTTAAATTTGAAAACCAGTTTTCGTACAAAGCTAGGCTGTCACTACGTTTAATTGCATCGATTCCAACTGCGCAAAAGGTTTGCAGACATGGCTCGATGAACATTTGAGAATTGTGGAGCATAGAGAAACAATCAATGTGCATCTGTATACCTAGGCCATTAATTTATGTAAAACAAATATGGGTTTTAAATTACAAAAAATGAACACTATGCCTAATAATTTTTTCCATCTATGTAATACACTTAACTAATCATGTATCTAATTAAGTTTTTTAATATTGATGTATGGAATTATGAAGACTGAAAGAAAGTAGAGCAAAGGCTGGAGGAAGATGTAACAAGAAGAAAACGAAATGCTTCCAGATATAGGCAGAAAAGGAGCAAAAATGGGCAGAACTACCCAAAAAGAAGACGCCTATAAATCTATAAATGTCCAGACCAACTATAAATGATAACCATATAAGCAGACAGAGATGGATCAAAAAATAATTTCAGATGGGCAGTTAAGTATTGAGTGAGTAATTAATGAGTGTATTTAATGAAAGATCCAAGACGTAGATGGTCAACATACAAAAGAACAAAAATATACCAGGATTCTACAAAACGGTAAAAAATACTATGGTTAGATCACCTAGTCTCTTTCAGTGGATAGGAAGGCATAGTCTAGTTTTCTAAGGGCACCTTATTGCGTTAAAAGATATAACAGATGACGAAGATGTCATTAAGTGTTTATCCTCAACATTTAAAGATTGCCAAGATGCAACATGGGAACAATTAATTGTTAATAGTATAATCTTTGCACAGCTGAAATAATGGAACGTGCTTTCGGTTGGCTGAACGTGATTTAGAAGCCCACAATGAGTACACATGCACATTCTTGTTTAAGTTCTATACAATACCATTATTATGTATACATTCCAGCAAGAGTATGATAACCAGATAAGAAAATAGCTGCGTTGTACAAATGATCTCTTATATTGACATAAACATGTCATACAAATATCTGATCAAATGTTATATGTATTAGATTGCATTTACTGCAAGGATTTCAAATTTTCCTACGGTTGGCTTCATTCATAACTTGCAACAAAGCACATGCATAATATTTACGGGTGAAATTCAAAAAAGGACAAAGGCTAAATTAGATGCATAAACTTGTGGCACAGTCCAAAATCAAATACCAAAAGTGTATGTTATAAAGAAGTCAAGGTAGCATATCATACCCACAATGTGTTTCAATAGCTTCAATGTGTCTGATGATAAACCACAACCAGAAGGTTACAATGTGGCATGGGACTATGGCAGGCCCAAGAAATGCTGGAAAACCTAGAATGATAACTTCGGACCAATGAGCATAGGGTGCAGCAAATCCAACAGGAGCAGTGAATTCATGATGAACATGGTGAATCAGATCATATCCCAATTTAGTGTGTAGCAATCTATGAATCCAATAGTTGAAGAAATCTTCAATAATAAAATATACAATTATCTGTGAAAGCATTTCCCAGCCCGATGGAAGTGGCAAGCCAGTTCGGATTCCGACAGCCTGATTAAATGTTAAGTTAGTTTACACCAATAATGGGAATACATATATATACACGTACATGTGTGTGTATGTACATACAGATAACCGAATAATTTTGTAATTTCAGATGATAATTCATTATATTTCCTAGTTTAAATATAACACTGCCACATGTTAATACTTTTCTTTGAATAAACATACCATGTTATATTGGTTCAGCTGATTTTATTTTTTCTTTGAACAAAAAGTAACTGATGCAGCTGAGGCCAGAGAAGAAGTTGTGCAAACTTTAATTCCTGAAAACACGAATTTGTGGTGTGGTGTGATGAGTCGTCCACGACTCAATGAGGGCTTGAGTCGTTGCCGAGCTAAGGAAGGAGGTTTACGAGTTAATGAAGCACGAGTTAAAGTTCTAAGTCGGCTACGGGTTAGGCGCTTGAATCGGGGCTGACCTAAGAGACCACATGGGAAGAAGTTACGGCTGAATCATTCGAGCTTGATGAGTCGTACACGACTCAACGGATCACCTATAAGTCGTTTCCGACCTAAGGCATCATGTGTGGAAAAGGTACGAGTTAATGAAGAAGGGCTGAGTCGGGACCGAGCTAATTGGAGACCAGAGGGACAGTGGAGCGAGCTAACGAGATACGACTTAAGATGAGTCGGTGAAGTTGTGTGATGTAGTGTTGTGTTGAGTCGTGGGTGTATAAGTCGTTACCGACTTAGTATAGGTCGTGGAAGTATGTATGGCACTAAGTCGTGTGCGACTTAAATGTTGAGTCGGCAATAGCCTGAGTCGGTCATGTATGTAATATGTTGAGTCGGTAATGTATATGAATCGGTCGTGTTGAGTCGGGTGAGTTGTTGTATGTAGGTCGTACTTGTTAAGTCGGCCAGTGTTTGAGTCGGTCACTATGTGCTGTGTTGTAATGGGTTAGGTCGCCATTGTAATAAGTCGGTAACGACCTTGCCTAAGTCGTTTGCCTAGTGTTCTGTTGTAAAGGAGTTGAGGCGTTTGGTGTTAAGTCGGTCACGACCTAAGTTAGGTCGTAAGTCGCGACCGACCTAAGAGTCAGGTGATGATCTGTTTGTGTTGCGTTGTGAAAGCTATAAATAGCGCGTGTGTTGTAATTTTTGAGGTGGTTGAATATTGAATAAAATTTCCTTTTGTTAGCTTTGTGCTTTCATACCAATTGGTAGTTGAGTGTAATCTCCTATCTCCTCTTTCAGATAATCGAGTGCGCTCGATTCAACGATTGCAGAATCCGATTCACGGTATCTAGTGCGCTAGATCAACGTACGAAGAATCGTAGATCTTCTTTCTCGGCGTCGTGCGCGATCAACGAGACGAAAATAGCTAGAATCCGGTATCTTTGGATCAACGGATTTGGGCATTGCAGTATTTTCAACTCACCGATTGCTACAATTCATCGATTGAAGTTTGTTTTGAATTATCCGCTGCGTCAGTTTGGTATCGGAGCCATACTTAGCCAATCATAGCTAAGTTGATTCTTGGAGCCAAGTTTTTGAAGTTGAAAGTTGTTCATCGTGATCATATCGAAGTTGCATCAAGTTTGGAGTGTTTGATCCATTTCATTTTGGATCGAGGAGTTGGACGTTGTTTGGATTTTGGTCTTGGGTGTTTTGCGCGCCAAGGTTTGAAGTGTAGAACATTACCGAGCTAAGTCTTAGCCGACTTAGTGTTGAACCGATCTAAGGTGTGGCCGAGTTAACTTGTGGCCGAGATAAGTGGGTGTGAGCTTTGTGATTTGTTGAGCCGAGTAGATCCATTGCCGATCTAAGTGGAGGCCGAGCCTAGTGAAATTGTGTGAAGGCTTTTGAAGTCTTGTGTCGAATTGTTGAAGTGTTTGTGAAGTTTTTCAACCATGCCACCAAGGAGAGCTAATCGTCATCAAAACGTTGAAGCTTTGTATCGTCGAGAAGAAGCTGAACTTATGGAACAACGTATTAATGAAAAGTTTGACAAAGGCATTGGAAAATTGGAGAGATTGATGAATGATTTGAATCAAAGGAGGAGATCACCAAACTCGAACCATGGAGGAAACCGAGTTTCGCCATCGGTTACGGAAGCGAGGAGGGTATCGCCACATTCTTGTAGAGATAGAAGAGACACATCAATTTCATCACGAAGAGACCATCATGACTATGCATATGAAGAGAGGAGAAGTCAACGTGAATTTGACAAAGAAGCATATCGGGATGAAGAGAGACATAGTCAAAGAAGCATGCATGAAAGAAGGAATGACAATGGTAGAGATCGATGTAGACGTACTTTTGATTTTGTTGAAGAGGGGGATAGAGCTAGTATTCATTATCGAGATCGAGACCAAATTCGAAATTCTTATCGGGATGTTGAAGATGATCGTCGATGGGAATCGGGTATGAAGATGGAGATTCCAGAATTTAAAGGAGGGATGGTAGCAGAAGAATTTCTCGATTGGATTTCTAATGTTGAAGAGATCTTTGATTTCAAGGAGGTTCCTGAGCATAGAAGGGTGAAGTTAGTTGCTACAAGGCTGAGGGGGAGAGCTTTGGCATGGTGGCAGCAAACTAAACTTACCAGGGAGAGAATGGGGAAGTCAAAGATAGAATCTTGGAAGAAGATGAAGAAGTTGATGAGATCTACTTTCTTACCTTATAATTACCAATCACTTATGTACCAGAGGTTGCAGAATCTGAGGCAAGGGACAAAGTCTGTTAGTGATTATGCTGATGAATTTTACCAACTCATTGCCAGAAACGATATTATGGAAACAGAAGAACAGTTGACTGCTAGATTCATTGGGGGATTGAGAATGCAGATCCAGGATATGGTTAATATGTTTGATCCTAGATCCGTTGCGGAGGCACATCAGAAAGCGTTAGCTTGGGAGAAACAAGGAAGACGTGGAGGTGGTGTGTTTACTAATTCTAATAATCCAGTGAAGGGTGCCAGTGGGAGTTCTCATGTTCCTAAACCTGTGACAAAACCAGTGGTGAAGGAGGCTGAGAAGGCGAAGGCTAGCAGTGTTTTCAAATGCTATAATTGTCAGGAGTTGGGTCATAAAAGCAACGAATGTCCGAAGCCGAAGAAGAGAACCATGGTTGCAGAAGTTGAGGAGGATGATGGTGAGGAGGCAGAATGTTCAAATGCACTTTATGTTGAGGAGGAAGAAGAAGTGTCAGGTGATGAAGGTTGTAATCTTATGATGAGGAGAAGTTGTTTGACACCAAAACAGGAGGAGGATTGTAGTTGGCTGAGAAGTAATATTTTTCAATCGACATGTACTATTCTGGGAAAAGTCTGCAAGTTCGTTATTGATGCTGGAAGTTGCGATAATATTATTTCTACAGAAGCAGTAAGGAAATTGAACTTGAAGACCGAAAAGCATCCTAAACCATACAAGCTAGCATGGTTAAGGAAGGGTGGTGAAGTGAAAGTGTGTCGAAGAGCTTGTGTGAATTTTTCGATTGGGAAGAAGTACAAGGATGAAATTTTGTGTGATGTCGTAGACATGGATGTTTGTCATTTATTGTTGGGCAGGCCATGGTAGTTTGATAGAGCAGTTCAACATGACGGTCGTGCCAACAGCTACAGTTTCATGTTCGAGGGTACTAAGATCACTTTGGTTCCCAAGAAACAGCAACAGAAGGAGAGTAAGCTAGAGGAGATTGAGGAATTGAAAACTCTGTTGACTTTGAAAGAGTTTGTTAAAGAAGTTGACGAGGAACCTGAAGTGTTTTTGTTGATTGGGAGAGAGAGTAGTGAAGAAGTTGAGATTCCAGAAGAAGTAAAACCAGTTTTGAAAGAATTTGAAGACGTGTTTCCAGAGGAGTTGCCTAAGGAGTTACCACCACTTAGGGACATTCAACATCAGATTGATCTTGTTCCGGGAGCAGTGTTGCCGCATCGACCACATTACCGAATGAGTCCGAAGGAACATGAGGAGTTGAGAAGGCAGGTGGAAGAGTTGCTTGAGCAGGGGCGTATTCAGGAAAGTTTGAGTACATGTGCGGTGCCAGCATTGTTAGTGCCAAAGAAGGACGGGACATGGAGAATGTGCACAGATAGTAGAGCTTTGAATAAGATCATTGTTCGTTATAGATTTCCTATGCCAAGGTTGGATGATTTGCTGGATCAGTTGAGTGGGGCAACTATATTTTCGAAAATCGATTTGAAGAGTGGTTATCATCAAATTCGTATCAGACCTGGGGACGAATGGAAGACAGCTTTCAAAACGAGAGAAGGGTTATACGAATGGTTGGTTATGCCATTTGGTTTGTCAAATGCACCTAGTACATTCATGCGGGTGATGAATCAAATTTTTAGACCATTCATTGGGAAATTCGTGGTGGTTTATTTCGATGACATTCTGATTTACAGCAGGAGTACGGAGGAGCATATTCTACATTTGAGGGAAGTGTTGCTTATTCTTCGTGAAGAACAATTTTATGCTGCTACAAAGAAATGTGTGTTCATGACGCACAGTGTTTTATTTCTTGGTTATGTTGTGTCAGGAAAGGGTATTCAAGTTGACCAGAGTAAAGTTGAAGCAGTCAGGAATTGGCCACAGCCAAAGACAATTACGGAAGTGAGAAGTTTTCATGAGCTAGCGTCATTCTACCGAAGATTCATTCCACACTTCGGTAGCGTGATGGCTCCAGTTACTGATTGCATGAAAGGGAAACAGTTTGTATGGTCAGAGGAAGCGGGGGTTGCATTTGAGAAGATCAAGGAATTATTGATGTCTGCACCAATTCTTGTTCTACCTAATTTCCAGTTGTTTGAATTGCATACTGATGCTTCGAAGGTTGGTATTGGAGGAGTTCTGAGTCAGAATGGAAAACCAGTTGCATATTTCAGTGAGAAACTGTCAGGGGCTGTTATCCCATTTTTTGGTCAAAACTAGGATATTCATGTTGTGTGCGTTTCCACCACGACCGGAGCAAAAAGAAGCAAGCAAGCATACATAAGTCAAGGTTTTCACTCAAATTTCACATATAAAAGTTCATTCGGCGCTCCAACACTCAAGCCCATTCGGCGTCTACAACATATGGTTCATTCGGTAATCATCACCAGAGTCATTCGGCATATCTAGAATAAGGCTTCATTCGGCAGCGTCATCCGGCATTCCCAGTGCCAAAGTACATTCGGTATTCATTCATTCGGCAGTATGAAGCAGAGCCTCATTCGGCATTTAGAGTTCCGGATCTCATTCGGCCAAACATGCCTCCAAACTCACCACCGAACCAAGCTCCACTGGTCCACTCCTTTCCTACCACCGAACCAGGTGACTACCGAACCGAAGCTTCTCCATCCTTCTCTCCAAGCATAGCCGAACCAAGGAATGCCGAACCAAAGTTGCCAGTCCAGATTGCTTCAGCCCAAGCCCACCAGCAGCTATAAACATCCAAGACCCCTGCCTTCAGCCTCACTCTATAAATAGAGGGGCAGGGGTACAACAATGGCAGACAAGTTTGGGAGCTCAAGCCTGGAAGGAACTCTCAAACAACTTTAGATACTTGTAATCAAAGCTTTGTACTTGTAATCTAAAGAAAAAAGGAGAATAACATATAAAGTGGACGTAGGCACGTTCTGGCCGAACCACTATAAATCTGTGTGTCTTTTACAGTTTAGTCCCTGCTTTTTATATATTTGCATAAATCACCCAAATCACTAAATACAACATAAAATCAACCAACTCATACGACTTTGGGTGTTTGCGGCCATTTTTTACGCAAACATTTTGGTGCTTTCACTGAGAAAAACCAGCTCCCGCTACATCGGATAGAAGTTGAATTTGAAAATCTAAGAGTTCAGATCTAAGAGTTATGACGAGACAAACAAGTCGAAGGCAAAGGCCAGAGAGAAGTGAACACCAAGGAAGTCAAGAGGCTTCCTCAGGAGGGAATCAAGCATCGATCTTCATCACTAGGGATGAGATGGAGGCCATGATGAGAAGACAAGAAGAGATGATCCAGAACTTACTTCAACAAATTGGGCAAATTGGAGCACAAATCCAAGGAGCAACTGGGGTTCAGAACGGGGCAGGACCATCTGGCGCAGCACCAGAGCTAGGGGGCACTCATGCAGAGCATGTTGATCCAACCCCGGGAAGTGAGATGGGGGCATCCGAACCACCTGGTAGCAATAGAGGAATGAACGTTCAGCCAGGGAGGCATACACATGAAAACTCCCGTGGACTTGGGGGGCAGGTCGAAGGCAGTGAACGAGAACTACAGCTTGGAGACAATGACAGATTAGCAGAGATGGTCAGAAGAGCTATGAGAGGCGGTTTAGTAAACAGAGACTTGGAAGATGTAAACAGGAGTCCTTTTTCTTCTGCGATTAGGATGGCTAGAAACCCACCAGAATTCAAGCTACCATCATTGGACATGTACAACGGGAAAACGGACCCCACGGTCCATCTAACGAAGTATATGAGACATATGGAAGTGCTGGGGGCATCAGAGGAGGTTATGGCCCGGTGCTTTCCACTGTATTTGACGGACATTGCAGCGTTATGGTTTAGGCAACTGGAGAGCGGCTCCATAGGAACATGGGCAGATTTAACTGAGAGATTCATGAGGCAATTCAGGGTTCATATTGCGAGACCCAAGAATGTGATGACTTTGGCAACCTTGAAACAGAAAACTGGAGAGACTTTGAGGAGCTTTCTAACACGATTTAATGCGGCGGCAGCATCAGTGGATCGACCGGATCCATCTATGGTCATGATGGCGGCTGTATCTGGAATAGCTGGTAACACAGAGTTCAAGAATTCATTAACCAAGGACCCGCCTATGAATCTGGGAGAGTTCTATCATGAGGCTGAAAAGTTTCTGCGTTTGGAAGATGCTAGTGCAGAAAGAGAGGAAGAAGATGACGTTTACGTAATCAAGAGCGGAAACCCACCTGGAAAGGGTGCGGAGACTAGCAAAGGAAAAAGAAAGGCTGAGGATAATGATGACAGGACAAAGTGGCTACGAAGAGAACCACGCTTCACCACCTATTCAGAGCTGAATGAGAGTTTGGAACGGATTTATCAGGATACCAAGGGGAAGGTTCCGTATCGTAGACCAATGCGAAGGGATCCAACCTCTGACGAAAGAAAATCAGATAAGTTTTGTGTATTTCATGAATTGAATGGTCATAACACTAATGATTGTAGGCATTTGAAGGACGAGGTAGAAGGGCATATCAGGAACGGTATGCTCCTTCAGTATGTGAGGAGGCGAACTCCAGTGGTGGAGCCAGAGCAACCGCCCTCTACGTCAGCTAGAGGTGACCCTGGATCAAGGCACCATTTGATTATCCATTGATTGCTAGATTAAAATAACGATGAACAGGTCGTAAGCTTCCACTAACGCAATTAAATCGTTTACACATGTACGAGATCGCGAACGATCTCCAGGCATGCTCTGAATGATCATTGACTGCTTCGGAGTGGGAACTTACACTTTGACATCCTTGCTTTGCTTTTGTTTCGATTTGAACATTTGAATTCTTCCTGTTTGGACATTTCTGCTGTAAGGTACTATTGCTTTAACATTTACAATTCTATGAAAAAATTATTTACTTGTATGCCCGTTGGATCGCGAATGGTCCACGAGCACCTATTGCATGGCAACGAACTGCCGAAGTATTTGATTCGAAAAATTCCCCCAAACAATGACTCCAACACTGATAATATTAAGTCCCCCCCCCCCGGGCACACTCATTCGCCTCGAACGGCACCCGACTTCGAACAGTCACAATTCGGGGCAAAGATGAGATACAGTACTTATGACGTTGAATTCTATGCTGTTGTGCAAGCTGTTAAACATTGGAGACATTACCTATTTCAGAAGGAATTCATTCTTTACACTGATCACGAAGCTTTGAAACATTTACAGGGGCAAGATAAGATTTCCGCGAGACATGCATCATGGATTGCTTATTTGCAGCAGTTTACTTTTGTCGTTAAACATAAGTCAGGGGTGACGAACCGTGTGGCTGATGCTTTGAGTAGGAGGAGTCATTTACTAACGACAATGAAGGTTGAAGTAACGGGGTTTGAGTTACTGCCAGAGATGATTGAAGAAGATCCTTACTTTGTGAAATATGTTGAGAAAGTGAAGGATGGGGGTACCGATGAATTTATGATGGTTGATGGTTTTCTGTTTAAAGGAAATCGTTTATGTATACCGGACTGTAGTTTGAGGATGAAGATTGTAAAGGAGTTGCACGAGGAAGGACATGTGGGCCGTGATCGTACTTTACAATTGATTTCACAGTCTTACTTTTGGCCGTCGATGAGAAAAGAGGTTGAAAGATTCGTGGAGCGATGTCATATTTGCCAAGTTTCAAAGGGGACAGCAACGAATGCAGGGTTGTATATGCCATTACCAGTACCATCTAGGCCATGGGTTGATATTAGCATGGATTTCGTTTTGGGTTTGCCAAGGACTCAAAGGGGAAATGATTCTATATTTGTTGTGGTGGACAGGTTTTCGAAGATGGCACATTTTATTGCTTGCAAGAAGACGGCGGATGCTGTTCATGTTGCTCAGTTATTTTTCAAGGAGATCTATCGACTTCATGGATTACCAGAGTCTATTGTGTCGGATAGAGATACTCGTTTTCTGAGTCACTTTTGGTTGAGTTTGTGGAAGATGGTGGGAACGAAGTTGAATTTTAGCAGTGCTTATCATCCACAAACAGACGGACAGACGGAAGTTGTTAACAGGTCATTGGGAAATTTGTTACGATGCCTTGTACAGGATAATTTGAGAAGTTGGGACATGAAGCTATGCCAGGCAGAATTTGCTCATAATCATGCAGTGAATCGTAGCACGGGATTCAGTCCATTTCAGATCGTATATTCAAATTTACCCAGGGGACCGTTGGATTTGGCAGTAGTACCACAGTCAAGAGAGACAGTTAAACGAGCCGCTGATTTTGTTGAAGGATTGACAGAATGCCACAAAATCGTTCAGGAACGATTGGAGAAATCGAATGAGAAGTATAAGAAGTTTGCAGATTTGAAACGACGAAATGTTGAATTTAAGGAAGGTGATTTAGTTTATGCTGTATTAACGAAGGATCGTTTTCCGGTAGGTGCTTATAATAAGTTGAAGGCACGAAAAATTGGTCCAATTGAAATTGTGAAGAAAATTAATGAAAACGCTTATAAGCTGAAGCTGCCAGAAGATGTTTACACGTCTGACGTGTTCAATGTTAAACATCTTGTTCCATATTATGGAGATGAACATTTTGAGGAGAAAGAATTTGCAAATTCGAGGTCGAATTTTTCTCAACCAGGGGAGGATGATGCAGCTGAGGCCAGAGAAGAAGTTGTGCAAACTTTAATTTCTGAAAACACGAATTTGTGGTGTGGTGTGATGAGTCGTCCACGACTCAATGAGGGCTTGAGTCGTTGTCGAGCTAAGGAAGGAGGTTTACGAGTTAATGAATCACGAGTTAAAGTTCTAAGTCGGCTACGGGTTAGGCGCTTGAATCGGGGCCGACCTAAGAGACCACAGGGGAAGAAGTTACGGCTGAATCATTCGAGCTTGATGAGTCGTACACGACTCAACGGATCACCTATAAGTCGTTTCCGACCTAAGGCATCATGTGTGGAAAAGGTACGAGTTAATGAAGAAGGGCTGAGTCGGGACCGAGCTAATTGGAGACCAGAGGGACAGTGGAGCGAGCTAACGAGATACGACTTAAGATGAGTCGGTGAAGTTGTGTGATGTAGTGTTGTGTTGAGTCGTGGGTGTATAAGTCGTTACCGACTTAGTATAGGTCGTGGAAGTATGTATGGCACTAAGTCGTGTGCGACTTAAATGTTGAGTCGGCAATAGCCTGAGTCGGTCATGTATGTAATATGTTGAGTCGGTAATGTATATGAATCGGTCGTGTTGAGTCGGGTGAGTTGTTGTATGTAGGTCGTACTTGTTAAGTCGGCCAGTGTTTGAGTCGGTCACCCTGTGCTGTGTTGTAATGGGTTAGGTCGCCATTGTAATAAGTCGGTAACGACCTTGCCTAAGTCGTTTGCCTAGTGTTCTGTTGTAAAGGAGTTGAGGCGTTTGGTGTTAAGTCGGTCACGACCTAAGTTAGGTCGTAAGTCGCGACCGACCTAAGAGTCAGGTGATGATCTGTTTGTGTTGCGTTGTGAAAGCTATAAATAGCGCGTGTGTTGTAATTTTTGAGGTGGTTGAATATTGAATAAAATTTCCTTTTGTTAGCTTTGTGCTTTCATACCAATTGGTAGTTGAGTGTAATCTCCTATCTCCTCTTTCGGATAATCGAGTGCGCTCGATTCAACGATTGCAGAAGCTGATTCACGGTATCTAGTGCGCTAGATCAACGTACGAAGAATCGTAGATCTTCTTTCTCGACGTCGTGCGCGATCAACGAGACGAAGATAGCTAGAATCCGGTATCTTTGGATCAACGGATTTGGGCATTGCAGTATTTTCAACTCACCGATTGCTACAATTCATCGATTGAAGTTTGTTTTGAATTATCCGCTGCGTCAGTAACTTAACAGGATTGGATCTCTTTCTCAGCAAAAAAATAGGGAACGCGTTCACTCATTCATATTGATCATTAGATCATGATTTTCAAATGATCTAATTTAAAATATTGTTTTCAAATTCACAGGAAAAATTACATATTGAAAAAAAATAAAAAAATAAAAAAAGAAAGAAAGAAAAAAAGAAACATCCATTTCAACTTATACCACTGGATACATAATCCAAATGGTCTAAATGAATGGATGAACCCTCTTCTTTGCTTTTGTACTGAAAATGGAGATCAGAATCCTTGGCCAATACAGGGAGTTTTGGAGTGGCGTAACTCTCACATAAATTTTTCTTCCACAACTGATAAGTTTAGCATTTTTTAATTTCTCAAGAGCAGTTAGGAAAATTGACACCAATTTTCAATAGAAGAAAATTCAAGAATAACTGAATAGCACCACGATTTGCACCTTCCAAAGTAAAGTTTCGACGTAACTTTGAAAAAAAAGCCAAACAGAAACCTAATGAACATAAAGAATGACCTGAGAAATTTTAATTAAACCCTGATACAATGTTCAATTGATTATCAAACAAATCACCGGTACAAGAGCATTTCAAACATTGGTTACATATAATTTAACTCAACGACGAAAGTACACATGCATTGCACCTATTCCTTTGGAAAAAAAAGCCCCAAATTTACCACCCTAGAAATTGCAGACCTTTAGCTGAATCAAAAACTCAAACACAATGCAAGTATGAAAAAAATGTACCTTAATCATAGGATAAGACATAAGCTGCAACGATCCAACCGCAAAAACAAAAGTCTTGATAACATCTCTATAACATTTAGCAACCCTGTCAACGGACAATCGAACTTTAGGCTGCAGCTTATACTTATGAATCGATTTGGGATTCGTGAGCTCGATATAAGCAATCGGCAACGGCGCAATGGAATAAATGATAATCAGAAACAATACATTGTGTGCATGAAGCCAGAAATCGTGAATATGGGCCGAGTACTGGAACCAGGCAGTTTCTAGTCCAGTGAGGTTACGGCCGAGGGAGAATTCGGCATCGTTGATACTCTGATAAGGGAGCATCGCCAACAGGTTTTTGAAGACGAATGAGTCAGGAGCATTTGTTGGTATTTATAGAAAGTTAAGCACGTGCGAAGCGGAAGGAGCGTTTGATCCTTAATTTGACCTGCTTGCAAGCGTTAGTTAATACGCACGAGCAACAGTTCCCTGCTACATTTACAATAGCTTGCTTCATTTGAAACAATAAGCTGATGAATAAGTTAGGATTCTTCGTGAAATAGCGTTAATTATGTTTCCCTCCTATGCAAAATTGAATTCCTTAAACAATAATGATGATGATGCGACTAGGTTTAGGTGCAGGGCCAGCCTAAACAGTTCAAAAAGCCTCCAACAAGAAAGAGCATACTTTGCTAATTTTTCTTATCCAATAGTGTTTTTAATTTGGTGAATGTTATTTCAAACTCATTCCTTTTTGGATCAGATCAAATGGTTTGGTAAGAATTGTTCCATCACGCTACACAAGTTTCGAACTTGTGACTTCTCGCACCAAAGCCGAATTACTTAACCACCGAGACAATGGTGCTTGTCAGCTCACGTTGTTCACTTATTAATTAATAGTACCATACAATAGTAGAGGAAACGAATGTTTGATTGTATAATTATTTTTTAAGAAAATTTTAATACCGCATGATTGCAATTTATTAAATAGAAAATTATTTGCATAACAGAAACATAACATAATTTTTTTAGATATAATATATAATAGAGAAAAGTTTAAAAATTAAGCAATGGAAAGATATATATTTATGTACATACAAACATATATTCCAGGAGTAGGAATAGGTACAAATTGTTATTTTAAAACATGGAAATCTAAAAACAGGAAAATAGGCATAAGGACAAACTTTGAAATTTTTTCAGGCTGAGGGACAATAAGTTTATTTTTTTGGATGAAGGACAATGCTAGTTATAATTAACATTTTGTATAGTGTAAAACTGAATAGAATGCTAGTTATAATTAGCATTTTGTATAGTGTAAAAGTTGAATATAATACTAAATATAACTAGCATTTGTCCTTCAGCCTAAAAATAAAACTTCATGTCCTTCAAGCTAATTTTTTTTCAAAGTTTGTCCTTTTCCCTAATTCTTTCATCTAAAAATTACAGCGATGTATATTTTATTAGTTTACTTATACTATTTAATATTTATAAACTTATAAAAGTATATATAATTAACATATAATATATATAAATTTTAAAAAATATTACTAGAAATTAGTTTAAAAAATATATCATTTTAGCAAAAAAAATTAACCACGGATGCGTACACTAGAAAAATTTATAAAGATATATAGTGACATTTAAAATTTAACCAAGAATTGTTCCACTTACATTAAACAACAATTTTATATTCTTGCCTGTAATTGAAGAAAAGAGTTAAAAACATGCTTATTTCATGTTATGAATCTAAATTTTGCTAGTACCGATAATTTATTTATCCAATTTTTTTTTATTCGCTTGTACAATTATGAAATATATGAAAGAGCATTATGACTTGTACAATTATGTTAAAGGAGCGACATCAAATACTTGGGCTATTACTCAAGCCCATTTACAATTTATCACTTACACTATAAATACAAAACAAATGTAGATGTACAGGTTATCAATCATTCTATAAACCACAAATATAAATAAAGATAAGCATTTCATTCTCAAATTTTATTTTGGTAGCCCAAACTGTTTAATAATAGTAAATGTCTTGCCGGAATCCTCATCAGAGTTGATCTCATCACCTAAAGATTGGTTGCGCCTTGGCTGCTAGATTTCAGGTAATCACTATGCACATTTCTAGGCTATGCTACTAATCAAAAGGGATATAAGTGTTTAGACAACAATGGAAGAGTGTACATATCAAGGCATGTGTTTCCATTTAGCAAGATAGAAATCAAAACCTGACAAAAGATATACAATCCAAGATTTACTTTACCACCAATACCTTTGCAGTCAGAAGTGATCATACCAGTTCAAGATGATGCAACTCAAAACACTCAGTACCCACAACTATCAACCAGAGGTGACTCCAGCCCACAACTCACAATGTCCAGCACCGAACCTGGCCATGAGCTAAATGAATCACATGAAAGTCCAAATCATGCACCATAGCAAAGTTTTAGTGCTCAATCGGACTCTTATCAAGCATTAGATGATTCACGATAACCTAGTACTCAATAAGAGATCATAATATATGACAGAAGTCAACAATCCACTCCTGCAAAGACTGAGCATCGCATGATAACAAGGGCAAAGAGTGGTATATTCAATCCAAAATATACAATGTAGAGTTAGAAGCTTATGAACCAAGCACATGTAATGAAGCCATACAAAGTGAAAAATGGAAGACGGCCATAAAAAAGAATATGATGCACTAATAAAGAATAAGACATGGGTTCTTGTTCCTTTACCATGTCATAAAAATGTTATAGGGTGTAAGTGGACATACAGACTAAAAAAATGCTAATGTTTTTAAATAAATACAAGGCAAGACTAATGGTAAAAGGGTATTCACAACAAAATGTTTTTGACTTCAATGAAAATTTTGCACCTGTTATGAAACCATCTTCTATCAGAATTATTGTAACCATTGCCTTGCATAAAAATGGGAGCATCAAGCAATTAGATGTAAAGAATGCATTTTTAAATGGTGTTTTGCAGGATGAAGTCTATATGGAGCGACCTTATGGATTCAAACAATGGTGCAGTAAAGAATTTGTGTGTAAACTAAACAAAGAAATCTATGGTCACAAGAAAGTACCAAGAGTCTGGTTTGATAAACTGAAATCAACTTTAACGAAGTTTGGCTACAATTCAACAAAATTAGGCAATTCGCTGTTTACCAAATTTACTAGTGATACTGTTACTTACATACTAATTTATGCTGATGATTTTATAATTACAGGTAACAGTGAGTCAGAAATCAATAGTATTACACAACATTTGAACAAAGAGTTTTCCTTTTAAGATCGGGGGCATCTAGGCTATTTTGGCATTGAAGTTAAGATGATATCAAGCACTGAAATACACTTAAATCATAAAAAATACACTTTAAAAATTCTTGTCAGAGCTAAAATGGACCTAGAAAATGCTCTTCCTGCTCCAATGACAAGCAACTTGCATTTATCCAAAAATAAGGGTGAACCAATAACGAATGACAAACAATACAGAAGTATAGTAGGAGCACTACTATATATTACAATAACTAGACCGAAGATCTCATTCAGTATAAATAAAGTAAGTCAATTCATGTAAAGACCACTAGATAAACACTAGAAAACAGTAAAGAGAATTCTAAGATATCTTAAAGGGACTATAAATCAAGGATTAGTTCTCTAATCATGCAAATCACTTAATATCAATGGTAATGCAAAGGCAGATTGGACAATAGATCATGATGATAGAAGGTCAAGTAAAGGATATTGCATATTTTTTCGGTAAAAATCCAATTTCATAGTGCTTTAAAAAGCAATATATTATATCTAGATCTAGCACTGAAGTAGAATACAAGAGTGTTGCTAGTGCTATAGCAAAAATCATGTGGATTGAATCATTACTAAGTAAACTACAAATCAAAACTAATAGCAAAGCAACAATTTGGTCTGATAACCTTAGTACAATTTCATTTACGGCAAGTCCAGTATTACACTCCAGAACAAACATATGGAAATTAGATCTATACTTTGTTATAGATCAAGTTATGAGAGGAAAGCTAAGTGTAAATCACATACCAGCATCTTACTACAGAGCGGATGCGCTTACAAAACCACTGTCCAAGAAAAACTTCATCAGATCAAAGCAAGCATTGAAGATTTATAAAGTAGACCGCAATTTGGAAACAACTCGCAAACCCTAATTCACAATTCAGCTGCCTATCAAGACGCACCTACAAAACCATTGCTAAAGAAAGAGTAAGATTAAAGCATGGATTGAAGGTGGATGAAGTCGGCTACAATTTGAAAATTACTTGCAAACCCTTCATACTTCAACAGCTTATCAAAGAGTAGGTGCACCTATAAGACCGTTGCTGAAGCAATATTTTGTAAGATTAAAGCATGAAATTGAAGATATATGATGTTGGCTGCAATTGGGAATAAATAGCAAACCCTAACCCTAGTTATATTTGAGTGGGGGTATCGAATGAAATATGCTCGAGAGCATAAAATATACGAAAGAGCATTTTTTTTGAAATGGTACTTTATATACAACATGTCACTAGGACAACATATCACATGTCAATAAACGATCGAATCACACTATGCAAGTTTCGAACCTATGACCTCTCACACCAAAGTCGAATCACTTAACCACTTGGACAATGGTGCTTGTCACGAAAGAGCATTATCACTTGTATAATTATGGTAGAGGAGCGGTATCGGGTACTTGGGCTACTACTCTAGCCCATTTACAATTCATCACTTGTTTTCAACTTGTACACTATAAACATAACACAAATGTGCATATACAAGATATCAATCATTCTGTAAAGCGCAAATATAAACAACGAAAAGCATTTCATTCTCAAATTTTATTTGTTGAACTATGTTGGTGTAAGATTAAAGATTCTTGTGGCTCAATCGATCAGACCATAAGAACTGCGCTGATCGCTATTTTTTATTTTTCTGATTTAAATATAAACTTATTTCAGTTAATCTTAAATTTTTAACAATTATATTAATATATTTAAATTTAAAACAATTATTTTTTTGGGCCATCACTGTAACATCCCGCTTTTTGTACGCTTTAAATCGACGATAAACCACACGCGTCAGACTTAAACCATACAGAAGGGCGGATTGTTATGGGGTGAATAAGAAAAAGCAGAGAAAGAAAAAAACAAAATAGAATCTTGCAGCGGAATGATAAAATATAATAATCAAATAACCAGTTCATGAAGCTGTTTTACAAAAACATTTGATTATACTTATACAATACATATCAGAGTTACACATACCAGAGAATAATCAATAATAATGCAGCGGAACAATGTGATGCAGTGGAATATAATAAATAAATGTAATACAAATCTTCATCTTCGTCCTCCAGAAGTAAGGTCTTCGTATCCTAAAATGCTCAGGCTGACCCAAGCGAATTGAAAAGACAAAACACTCGAGTCAGAACTAAAAGATCTTATGTGAGTTAAATCAACATAAATAAATATAAGTGGAACGGCGTCAGAGATGTTTACGGGTTTTGTCATCTCCTATCCTGTGTCTAACCTGAGTGCAGTAAATTTAGAGATGCTCGGGATTCATATCTTCAAAGGATCCGTTAAACTATTTACTATGTAGTAATATTTCGCTATTATAATAATGTCTGTTAGTAAAATAGACTTACTTTTAAATAGCGTTAAGGAGTGACCCAATATTCCCCTTAACATGTAATAGACTCATTAGTCCATCTAGTATCATAGTCCCTCCTAATCGGGAAGCCACCAGAGGATACCATACGGGCTACATGAGAAAACCAAACTCGTACAAGACGTGATAGGGCAGGTGACATGGCACACAAGGCAATGCCAGGGTAGATATACCAATTACGCATCCGGGCTGGTGGAAACGCGTAGCAGCTATTACCCCCACCTCGAGCCACACCCCCAAAATCAAAAATCAAAAGTAGCCACCGAATCAATCCAGAAGTCAGAGTATAATATCGAAGGGATGTGTCCGATAAGAGGGGATACCTCCTTGGCCCAAGAATCGCTCCTGTTTTAGCCACCTTATGCCAACTCACGGGAGTCAGGTCCATGTATATACCTTAATAGAACGTCACCGCCATCTTACTTCATTCTGCAATCTCCACCCCGTACACGGTTGTCAAAGTGGTTTTCGGAGTTGGTAGAGAGTATGACAACTTCCGATCCCGCTCTCTTTAACAACCAAACGTTATCATAACACCGCAGTCTTTCAAAACAATTTATACTTCAAAACCAGAATATAATATCCATTTCAAAACCATATAAATACGATTTCCTTTCCATTTTAAAAACCCAAATAAATATAATATCATTTTATTTCAAATATATCTCTTTTCCAAAATCATAGCACTTTCAGATTTATAATATTTCAAAACCAGACGCTTGAAATATAACCTTTCAAAACATAATACTACGAATTTCATAGCTTCTAAACCATAACTTCCAAAACTTAAATGGTTTGGACATTCAAACAGTATATAAAATAAAATAATTTGAATTTTAAATTACTTTATAAAGTAAAATAATTTCCTCGACTTCACAATTTTATTCACTTTAAATTAAATCTCAATTCTTAACTTTCAACTCACTTTCAGTTTCAATAAACCATTTCAATTTCAATATATTTCAAACTTTGAGTATTGAACAATTTCAAAACTAAGGTTGGTAATTACGATTCAACAATTCAATGTTCTATTATTTAGTTTAGAAATATTTGCATAATAAATCCATTATCATTTAAATAAAACTCAAATTACCAATAACTAAATATTTCCTTCAATTTATTTATACTTGAAATATTCGTTTAATTCATCTTAAACCAAAATCCAATTATAAAAATCATACCTTTCAAATCTCAATTTTATTAAATTTCCAATCAATTTCATATTTATTTTCCCACCTTATTCTCATTTAAGTTATTATAAACTCTAGAAATATAATTTAAATAAATACTTAACCATATTATATCTTAATAAAATCAACTTAATTATTAAACTTCTTTTATGCTTTAAACCAAATTTTTATTAATACATAGCTTAAAAACAAGAACTTAACTATATATATATTAACATTTATAAAATATCCAAATCAATATCTCATAAAACCATATATTTCATTACAAAACCATAGAAAATCATTTCAAAATATTTTTATATATAGACCACGGTGTCTGTATATAATTTTCTACCTTATGGTCAAGTGATACAGATATTTATCTTTTCAATCCGTAATTTAAAATAAAAATACGGTTATATATCATTTCAAACCACAATCCCGAATGAAATAAAATGCATAACAACTTGCATTTTATAACAATATAAAATACAACATCCATTCATCTAATATCAATCATCAACCATTTATCACAAACATCATCTAATTCAAATAATAACATCAATATATAATAGATAATAAACAACAGGTATTTACTGGCAATTTATATTCAAAAGTAAATTAAACAACTATTTAACTGGCAGTTTATATTCAATAATAAATTAAACAACTATTTAACTGGCACTTTGCATTCAATAATAAATTAAACAACTATTTAACTGGCACCTTGCATTCAATAATAAATTAAACAACTATTTAATTGGCAGTTTATATTCCATAATAAATTAAACAACTATTTAACTGGCAGTTTATATTCAATAATAAATTAAACAACTATTTAACTGGCAGTTTATATTCAGTAATAAATTAAACAACTATTTAACTTGTAGTTTATATTCAGTAATAAATTAAACAACTATTTAACTGGTAGTTTATATTCAATAATAAATTAAACAGCTATTTAACTGGCAGTTTATATGCAGTAATAAATTTAATAACAATTTAATTCAAATAAATACAATTTAACTGAGATGATGATTAAAAATATGCCAAACAGTCATAAATAAAGTTTTAATCACATCATAGATCAATTTAACAAACATAAGAAATTGTAGAAGTTGTGAGTGGGTTAAAACACTAAACTTTTGAATTTAAACTGAATTTAAATTCAATTTAAATAAAAATTAAAACAGTCTCAGAATTCGTCCAAACTAGTGTTAAAATATCTGGAATCCCGGTACGATCCCAATGGAGAAAATTGCACATGAATCGGGCCTCGTATGCAAAAGTTATGCTAATTAGAATACTTGAATTGAGATTTAAATATAATAAAATAAAACGAAGATGATACCAATCATGATCGGCCACGTCAACATTGCTGTAACCCGCGTGAACCCAACTCACTTCATAGTTCCACTTTCACGCCGCCACCTACCAGGCAAAAATAGCCACCAAAACGCCATCGCTGACCTGATCTGGAGCTGCCGTAGGCTGTACCACTGCAAGCCGAGCCCACTTGCCACACACGGCACCTCCTCGTCACCGAACAAGGCCCCAAAAGCTTGCCGTCGTCGGTTAGGTTAAGATGTTAATTTAATTTTTCCACACGATCAAGCCTTCAATTCATCTAACGAACCCTGCAGATGCAACCCGTTCGTCACTCTCTTCCATATGGTATCAACGATTTGACGATCCGACGAAGTCCATCACGACGTAACGAATGGCCGTGATTGGTTCTTCAATTTCTGGACAAACCGTCGTTCAATTTGGAAAACGAATCAACAATTGAGATGCGCTCTTCGAGAGCTTTCCGACGATATAAAATATGATATAGTTTGTGGAGTTTGAAATTTTGATTTGATTTTGAATTGCAATTGGATCTAGAATTTGATTGTCTATCATTGAGGAGGAGAGACAACTGAATTGTACGTACAGAACAATGAATATAAGGAATAGATTAGGGTTTATAACGAGGTATATATACACAAGGCTGAAATTAGAATGGATGGACACGATTGATATATGCATTGAACGATAAAATGGCCCGAAAAGCCCGTTCTGACTCCGGAACGAAATTGGTCAATCCATATATCAAAATAGATGTGTTAAAATATTTTAAACGCGTTGGAACAAGTTTCACGTCCAAATTCCATCGTATGAAGAAGTTATGCTAAATCAAATTATTTCAAATTGATTTCAATTTCATTGATTTCTATGAGTTTCGAGCCCGTACGATCAAACGACACGTCCGATCGCTACGAAACTTGAAATCCTACAATAATTCACCGTTACGAATCCGATGAAACTTGTTTCATCGAAATCCAAGTCAGTGGCCAAAATGGCTATTTTCCAGCTAATTAAATAAATTAATATTAAATTAAATCATTTCCGTCCAATTATCATTATTTCCAATTTCTATCATTTTGGATTACTTAATAATTTAAATTCTTTTAACATAAATTCTTTTATTAACTTATTATTGGACATTTCACAATTTATAGCAGTTAATTTCAAATTTCAATTAATTCAGTAATTATAATTTAAATTCCTAATAAAATCCATACATTTGATTTCTAAATCTTGTTATTGAATCAATTTATCAATTTATGGATAAAATTATCATTGGTTTATTTTAATTGCATTAACATTTCCCATTCCATCCTAATTTCAATTAATATAGTATTTAATTTCATTTACTTACCATTTAAATATAATTGATTTCATTAAAACTTTAGTTAACCTTAAGATAAAACTATCATTTTGAGAGGGATTAAAATGGCGTTTGGCGAATGGCGTTTGGCGATTGGAACCGCGTCTCCTCTGTAACCTCTGTTTCCTCCATTCCTTCTTTTTCTGTTCGCCGCCCCTACCTCACATCAATCACTTCTCTTCGTCCTCCCTTCCCCCACGCCCTTCTCTCATTCCATGCCGACTTCTATGACTTCGGTTTCTTCGTCAAAGGCTTCAGATCTGGTACGTGGTTCTGGCGAGCATTTGGCTTCTGCTCCCACGATTCGTGCACCTTTGCCGCTTGCTGAGATTGTCACGCCATTGCCGCTGTCTGGTATTCTTTCTGAATTCTCAACTCCGGTCTCGTCCTTGCCTTCGGTGCTTGGCCCCATTCCTACTTTTGGTAAGTCCCCCTTGTCATCGTTTTTAGCTGCTTCAACTGCGAATGCTTGGTCGACATTAGCCGTGAGTCTTCCAGTTGACTCTTGTTTGGAAGTTGGTATTGATTTACCTGATAGTCATGGCGGTAAGTTGGATATAGGGGTGGCTTCGGCCGATGATATTGAGAATGTTACATGTAATCATGCGGTGTGTAGTGCATCTGTTGATGATGCCGAAATCAGTTTTGCTGCGGGATTGGGAAGCAAGAAAAATTCTGGAGTTATTCTGGGTGGCACATCAAATGTTCGATGTTATGACAATGCAAATGAACCCATGTCAGTTGTATCTCATGAACCACATGTCCCTTCTCTGGTTCGGCCTGCGACTAGTTGGTCTTCTTTGTTTTCCAAGCTCCCTAGTAATGCAGGTATTCACTCTCCTCGTCGTTTTGAATTAGTTGAGAACGAGGGAGTTATGGTTCCACCGTTGGAAGTAATTGAGGCGGGAATGGACTTTTGGAAAGACCATTTGGTTGGTTTCTTTCTTGATTCTAATCCTCCCTATCACGTAGTTAAGTCGAGGTGTAATATGGTGTGGAAGCCTAAAGGTGGATTGTCTGTTCACTATGACAATGAAATGTTCTTTTTTAAGTTTGCGCGTAGTGATGAAAGGCAACGTATTCTGGAATCTAACCCTCTCCTTATTGATGGTAAACCGTTCATAATCACTACGTGGAGTCCTACAGTGGATCGTGCTAAGGAACAAGTTTTATCTATTCCTGTCTGGGCCCATTTTTCTCATATTCCTTCTGTTCTCCAGCCTCTTATTGGGATTGACTGGCTTGCCGGTCTGGTAGGTAAGGTGATATGTTATGATTCTAATACTGTGGCCAGGAAGAAACTTGTTTATGCCAAAGCTCTAATTGAGATCACCCCTGATAAACCCTTGCCTTCAGTTTTAAAGGTCAAACTAGATGAGAGACATATTGCTGAAGTCAGAGTACGCTATAGTTGGAAACCTGAGATATGTGACTCTTGTCAGTCTTTTGGTCATTGTGCTGTTGCCTGTCCTGGACTGGTTGTCCCCTTTGTTCATCGGACGCCTCTTCCTCGACCTCCTGTCCGTACTTGGGTTAGGAAGTTTGCTGATCCTGCTTCATCTATACCATTTGCTGTTGAGCCTCTTGCTCCAGATTTAGTCCCCCCTACCGTGGATCCTCTTGCTGTCCCTATGGCTAGCGTTGCTCCTCCTGGGTCTGTGCCAGATCTATCCCCAGCTTCTGGCTCGCCTCTTTCTTCCCCTGAGGTGGATCCTACTGTTTCCGCTACTGAT
The DNA here is from genome assembly GCA_030765085.1 of Allium cepa. Lineage (NCBI taxonomy): Eukaryota > Viridiplantae > Streptophyta > Magnoliopsida > Asparagales > Amaryllidaceae > Allium > Allium cepa. The sequence continues at coordinate 902,975,922 of CM060938.1, read as the reverse complement.
ATGATTTCCTGGAACTCAGATGAGCGTGCTTGGGTTCACTCTCCTTCTGACATGAGATATTCGCCTGAGAAGGACATTTTTTACGCCTTTATTAGTGAGACTGGTGGCGAGAGTCGTTATCTTATGTATCAAATTGTGGGTGAAGGATTATGCCTCATTACTGATGGTGAGTTAGGGGAGGAGAACAAAAGTAAGTTTTACGATGTCACTTGGGATCGGAAATTTCTATACTCGTCTGGTTCAGCTGGTTATGATCCGTGTTTGGCTACTCTCTTCGCTGGGTATTCGCATGTTTTTGGTCCATCGGCGGTTGATGGACGAAGCCATTCTTCCTCTTCTGAGGAAGACTGATTCTGTTGTATTAGTAGTTTAGGCTTGTCTGTCTAACTCCTGTTCTTTATTTTTTAATTTCTTTTCTCCTCCGTAGTTGCTCTGTGCATGTGCAGAGCACCTGTTCTACCTTTTATATATACAGTGGCACGGCCCACTTTAAAGCCGGCTAGCTTTGCTAAAAAAAAATAAATATAATTGATTTCCAATAAATTTTATAGACTATTTTAATAGATAACCTGTAATGATCGTTACCATAACCTTTAATTTCATTTATGAATCCATTATGTATAAACCAATGTTCCAATTCTTTTAAAATATTGATTTTTATTTAATTATAATTAACTCTCTATTTCATACAACAATTATATATTTACATTTGTTTCTTATATTCGATCTCATAACCAGTTATAACTATCTTCATTATTTCACTTTTGAAATTTCATTTCAATTGTTATGATTAGTTTTTTTATTATCATCTCAATATTCATTGAAATTTCATTCAAGATGTTATTTCCATTTCCAATCCACAAAATCTTTTATTTTCTTCAATATTAAATTACAGATTTTTATTTTCTTTCCGAATTAAATTACCAGAACTTATTAAATTAACAAATTTTAATTATTGAAAATTACGAGTCATTACACTCTCCCCCACTCAAAACTTTTCGTCCCCGAAAAGGAAAAAAGAAGGGAAAAGAAAGAATTAAGTAAACAATACATCTTATTCAAAAATATTAACTTTATAAACAAATAAATTTACAAAATTAATTAATTTAAATAAAATATACTAATTTATAACCATTAAATCTTTTTATACTCAAATAACAAAATTTTGGAAAATATTTCATAAAATTTTCTAAGTCCAGAATTCACGAAAAATTTCGGTAGAGTCTCCTTTGTACGGAGAGGCTCGGGAGAAAATATAATATCAAATATAACAATATACAACATATATTTTCCAAAATAATATATATTCCAACACGGGAAAAACAATATAATAATGCTATAAACCGTAATCCAAAAACGTACCAATTTGTCGGCAATTAACGCTTAATTGTGAAATCAAAAGCAGTAGCAATTGCTTCCATAACCTGTATTTCACTTATATAATCCAAAAAGAGTTAATAATTATATAAAATGAAATGTTTAAAGTTGTTTCAACCATAAACAAATTAATCAATGCAAACAACAATCACTTGCAACAAGACATACAACCATCATATAGAATCAACACAAATCAATCATTCATTCATATCAAACAAAACAAATAGTTGTTCGAGTTCAAACTTTAAATTGCACAGAATGAGAAAATAAACTACTTAGTGCACCATTTACTCAACAGTCTTAGATTAAACTAAATAGATTATTCATTCATCCAAACAATTTTAAAGTATCCTTACCCAAACAACCATAACTAAACCAACAGCAATTTCAAACAATAGATCAATTTCATTCTTATTAATTTCATTTCATACATTTGTTGTTTGATTTCCTTTTCATCCAAATAACGATTTATCCTTTATATTTACACTTATTTCTTGCAAATTTTCATTTCCATCCGTTGATTCACTGTCTATTTCACTTATTTGCACTTATACTTACATAAATTCATTTTATTTATTCATATCATATAAATTTTATTTTTATTGCAATACATTCATTCATTTCTCAATTTCATTTATTTTCATTTATTTATTACTGAATTTCATTTATTCATTTATTTATAACACTTACCTTCAATTTATTTAATATTTAGCCTTCCAATTATACTTAAGTTTATAACAACTACAACTATCAAACTTTATTTATTAAAGAATTCCATTGAATACTTTCATTACTTCAAGTTTTTACTTGTATAATATCGTATTGCATTTTCTTATTTCTTTTAAATTAATTTAATGTTCAATAATCTTATCTTTTGTCTTATAGGTTACACTTTTCAAATTTTCTCGTAATTTCATTTATAACCAAGCATTTAATCTCTTATTTAAATTAAAGGTTCCAATTATTAATTAGTTACGTCCCATTTCACTACAATAATTGAAACTATTAATTAGCGAAAACTCAAGAACTAAATACCAAGTTAAATTTCAAATCATTTTAAAATAATGGATAAATATATACTTACAATTTATATATCAAATTATATTTAAAACAATTTAAAATTTATATTTGTTTATCAAAACAGATCTGCAGTAAAACTACTACAGTGGCCTTCCCAATTCGAAACTCGAAAATGAATGTCGATGATGCGTGCACTCATCACCGAAATTATTTTCCAGCGATAGAGAGGGGAGTACAGAACTTATTTCTTTCCAAAATTTTCTTTAAAATAATTTTTTTCAAATCTTATTGAAATATTTATAAAAGAAAATACTTCTAACACTATTATTATTATATTCCAAAATCATTCAAAAGAGACTTTCAAAACCCGGAACTTAAGTTCTAAAATTTCCAATTTTCATTTAGTTTATTTTAAATCTTATTTCAACAAATATTTATAAATTTCACTATCTAACAACCAATATAATACAACCAAATATATATCTTATTTATAAAATTTATTTTTGATATATATAGAAAATATAATAGGCAAAATTATTTCATTCATCTATATTCAAAACAAATATTGTGTCGGTTTGTCCTATTAAGTGTTTAGAAATCCCTATTGATGTCATAGCGTCCTATGCACCAACCAGAATTTATAAATACAAAACTAAACAAATTAATACAATATTAAAACCTTTTTATAACACTAACAAATACGCTCTCTCATATATATACACTCAGCGACTCATCACAGGGTATTGCTGTTTGCGCCAAAAATGGTCACAAACCCCAAATATCGTGAAAGCACCAATATATGAATATTAATCAACACTATCCGAACACAAATCTCAGATCTCAGCAAACAGATAACAATACTTCAAATATAATGATCAGAAACACGGGATTTATAGTGGTTCGGTTATCTCCGACCTACGTCCACTTTAAAGATTTATCTTTTATTGATTATCCTTGCTGGTTACAATTGATTACAGCAATTATAATGAAGAAACACTAGCAATGATAGAGTGCAAAGTTGAATCCGGCAGAGTCTGGACGTTGAACAACCAAAAGATCCTTCTTCTGTAGGCTCTGGGGCTCTATTTATAGGCGTAAGAGGCTGATATTTCGCTCAAACTTCGGAAGACTCCTTCTGGCATGTGAGTGGGCCCACGCGATCGACCCCACCAAGTTTCGACTCGATCCGAGATCGATACGAACCAATTTCGTATCGATCAAGAAATAGTCCAATCGAGCTGAAACTTGGCAAGAACACTCTTTAGCCTGTACGCAAGCTCCTGCAACGTTTTCGTATCGACCCCTTCGTGTCCATCATCTTCGCAATGATCCAAGGCACATGCCTATCTACTGACGTGGCGCTATTTCTCAGGCCTGATCCTAACTTCGTGCCGAGTTGAATGCTTCTTTCCTAAGATCGTGGACGTCCTTCGCTCACATCCATATTTTACGCTCGTTCGTGTCCGTAGTTTCGGAACCTAGTATTCGTATCCACCTGCTCGCATCCCTTCAACCATTTTGCGTATCGAGGCCAGGAGAGTGTTTCGATCGATCCGTTTGATCGATACTAAATTAAGATATAGGAGGCATTATTGATCGATACGAAAAAAGTACGAAGGGCCAACAGATGGATACGAAGCTAGTCTTTAGGATGGATACGAATGAAGCCTTACCTGATGGATACGAGTGAGGCCTTACCTGCTGGATACGAAGACGTCAATACGAAGCATGTCGCCTGCCTCCATCCTGATTGATTCGAACTGATCGAGTCGAACAAACCATCACGTGCTTGCCTACCACTATGGGTCCACTTCCGTCGAGTCGAAATCCTCTGTTCTTCCCATCTTATCGATACGAATGCACTGTTCGTATCCATGTGGATCGATGCGAAATGCATCGATACGAACCAATATTCACATAATTTGATCCATCCATATCTCGAACATATGAACTCCGATTGTCCTGAAAATTGAAATGTATCCTCTCCTAGCCCTGTTCATCATTCCCAATCGATTCCACCTTGATCAGAGCACATTCAAATTTTGACGACAACGACCGCAGCCTTGGTTTCCAATCGATTTCCATTTCCGATATCCATCCCTTCTTGCCAATTTGTTGATATTCCAGCCTTGACCAAAAGGTGGGATAACATTTGCCCCCCAAAATATGCCTTGTGGTGTTTTGAATAGCTCTGAATCCAATATCCAAAGTCCATAGCCATATCATCCGAACGCATCATTCTTGACTGCTCCGAGTCGTTGTCTGATGCCAAATCCAGTTATGAAAGCTTTTAGTCAATTCCATATCCATTCGAACTCGACAACCGAGTCCTAATCCATCCTTATCCAATAGCCAAAAACCGAATCCTGGACCTCTACGGGTCGATATCCAAATCCGTAACCTCTCCGGGTTCTTGCCAAGTGCAATCCACACCCGATGACCGTGGTCCAGTGTCCCTGGACGTTGTATAATTCCATGGCTTAAATCCTATGACGAATTCTGGTCACTTCGGACCCTTGTCGAGCATAGTCCATACTCGACGACCTGAAATAGTAGCCAATAACGTTGGGCCTAAGTCCAAGGCCGAATCCTGGTCTCTCCGGACCCTTATTGAGCATAGTCCGTACCCAACGACCTAAAACAATAACCGATAATATAGGGCCAAAGTCCTAGGCCGAATTCTGGTCACTCCGGACCCTTATTGAGCATAATCCATACTCAACGACTTGAATAAGCCGATTTACCACGTTCGAAAAAAGCGACTCACCCCTTGCCAGGTATAATCCATACCCGACGACCGTTTGCCAAAAACTAGATGAAAATCCAAACAGAATTCAATCCGAAATCCAAACCAAATCAGAAAATCAAAAATCCACATCTAAAATCAAAACCAGCATCCAAACATTAGAACAATCACCCAAACAGAAATCCAAACCAGAAAAAAGACAGAATCTGGAGTTCAAACCAAACTCCAAAACAAAACCAAAGAAACGAGTATCCAATCCAAAAATAAAGATAAGATTTCACAAACCATAGCATCGCGGTTTATCATCATTCAAAGCATGCCTAGGGGCCATCTCTGTCTCCGTACATGTGTAAATGACTTTGCCACTTTGTAATAGTCTGCTACTTATTTCATAACATCCCAGTCAATTGATAACCAATCGACCATCATTCCTAGGCCTCACGCCATCATTGTTTGAAGTAGATGGTGGTCGCTCCTGCTCCACCGCCACATTCCGAGCCCAACATACTGCCTCAATTATCCATTCCTCACATGCTTCTCAATTATATCATTCAAGTGCCTGCAGCTGTTGGTATTATGTCCATCCAAATCATGGAAGAGACAGTGCCTTCCCGATGCCCTTTTACGTTCAGAAGGTTCCCTCCTGGCCAGACTTCGGTAGGGAAGGTGATCCTGGGTCTCCATGTATATTTGCTCCAATGTTTCATTCAATCCAGTGTGGGTGGAGAATTTTGGCTCCCTCAATCGTTTCCTGGTCTTTTCCGAATCGTCATCAAGCTTCCTTTTTCCCTTTCCTTTGTCTCTGTCCAAGCCTCTGCTGGATGGTCCTCCACCCTCAGTCGCATTCACCTCCTCTAACTTTAAATCTATGCATGCGTCCTCTTGCCGAAGGAATCTTTCAGCCTCATGAAAGAATTCCCTAAGATCCAGTGGTGGGTTTCAGATTAGAGATACTTTGAAATCTGAATCCTCTCTGAATCTTGAAATTACTGCCATTAGAACCATCGATGGATCTGGTCGATCCATCGAAGCAACCGCCGCATTGAACTGAGTCAGGAAAGCTCCGAGTGACTCATCTGTCCTTTGCTTGATTGATGTTAGTGTCATCACGTTCTTCGGCCTCTTGATATGAACCCGAAATTTCCCCAAAAACCTGTCCACCAACTTCGTCCACGTTCTGATAGATCCTTCTTCCAGCTGCCTGAACCACATCGCAGCTATATCCGTCAAGTATAAAGGGAAGCATTTGGCCATTACTTCCTCCGATGCCCTCAGCACTTCCATGTGTCTGGTGTATCTCATCAAGTGATCGGTTGGGTCAGCCTTGCCGTTGTATACTTCCACGCTAGGTAGCTTGAAACTGGCGGATTCCGAGCTATCATGATTTCCCGAGTAAACGGACTCTTGTTCACTCCTTCCAGATCTCTATTGGTCAAAACTCCGTGCATAGTTCTTCTAATAATCTCAACTAATCCAGCATTGTCCATCAAAGGTTGCCCTCCATGCCCCCGAGGGAATTCTGGTACATATTCTTCATGTGACTCGTTAGCGTTAGCGTTCGCTCTAGCCTGTTGAGCTCCATCCATAGGTCTTCCAGTGTCAGATCCTGTGGGTCTGCCCCCCAAGTCCCTGTTGATTGCCTTCTGGATCTACGTTCTGACCTTGAGTCTGACCTTCATCGGTTTCCGTAACCCTAGCTCCCTGTTCCAAATTCACAGTTGCTGCAGTAGTTGGATCAAGGTTCTATATCCCTACATCTCTCATCTGTTCAAAGAAAGTCTGCATCATATCCTATTGACTCTTCAACAATCTCTCATGTAATGAATCTGCCATAGCTTCCATCTCATCCCTGGTAATGTAGATAGAAGTTTGTCCTTCTCCTGCTCTGGAGGATGCCTCTTGACTCCCTCCTTGTAGGCTTCTCTCAGCTCTTTGTCTTTTACTTGTCTGTCGAGTCATTGTCCTCAAAATATGAATTCTTCAAGCCTTTCAAATCTGAACTCTTAATCTGGTGTAGCGGGTGCTAGTCCTTCTCAGTGGAAGCACCAAAGTGTTTACGCCAAAAATGGTCACAAACCCCAAATATCGTGAAAGCACCAATATATGAATATTAATCAACAATATCCGAACACAAATCTTAGATCTCAGCAAACATATAACAATAATTCAGAAATAATGATCAGAAACACGGGATTTATAGTGGTTCGGCTATCTTCGGCCTATGTCCACTTCAAAGATTTATCTTTTATTGATTATCTTCGTTGGTTACAATTGATTACAGCAATTATAATGAAGAAACACTAGTATATTAGCAATGATGGTGTGAAAAGTCGAATCCGGCAGAGTCTGGACGTTGAACAGCCAAAAGATCCTTTTTCTGTAGGCTATGGGGCTCTATTTATAGGCGTAGGAGGCTGATATTTTGCTCAAACTTCGAAAGACTCCTTCTGGCACGTGAGTGGGCCCACACGATCAATCCTATCAAGTTTTGACTTGATCCGTGATCGATACGAACCAATTTCGTATCGATCAAGAAATAGTCCAATCGAGCTGAAATTTGGCAAAAACACTCTTTAACTTGTACGCAAGCTCCTGGAACGTTTTAGTATCGACCCCTTCGCATCCATCATCTTCGCATCGATCTAAGGCACGTGCCTATCTACTGACGTGGCGCTACTTCCCAGGCCTGATGCTAACTTCGTGCCGAGTTGAATTCTTTTTTCCTAAGATCGTGGACGTCCTTCGCTCACATCCATATTTTACGCTCATTCGTGTCCATAGTTTCACAACCTAGTATTCGTATCCACCTGCTCGCATCCCTGCAATTCACATCATTTTTCGTATCGAGGCCAGGAGGGTGTTTCGTATCAATCCGTTTGATCGATACGAAATTAAGATATAGGAGGCATTATTGATCGATACGAAAAAACATACGAAGAGCCAACAGATGGATACGAAGCTAGTCTTTAGGATGGATATGAATGAAGCCTTACCTGATGGATATGAGTGAGGACTTACCTGCGGGATACGAAGACGTCAATACGAAGCATGTCGCCTGCCTCCATCCTGATCGATTCGAACTGATCAAGTCGAACAAACCATCGCGTGCTTGCCTACCACTCTACGTCCACTTCCATCGAGTCGAATTCCTCTGGTCTTCCCATCTTATCGATATTAATGCACTGTTTGTATCCATGTGGATCGATGCGAAATGCATCGATACGAACCAATATTCACATAATTTGATCCATCCATATCTCGAACATACGAACTCTGATTGTCCTGAAAATTGAAACGTAGCCTCTCCTAACCTCGTGCATCATTCCCAATTGATTCCACCTTAATCGAAGCACGTCCAAGTTTTGACGACATCGACCGCAGCCTTGGTTTCCAATCGATTTCCATTCCCGATATCCATCCCCTCTTGCCAATTTGTTGATATTCCAGCCTTGACCAAAAGGTGGGATAACAATTACTACCCTATAAATAAAGAGTCAGACCCCACAAAGCTAAGGTTTATCGCTAAACCAAAGCTCTGATACCAGATGTAACATCCCGCCTTTTTATACGCTTTAAATCGACAATAAACGACACACGTCAGACTTAAACCATACAGAAGGGCGGATTATTATGGGGTAAATAAGAAAAAGCAGAGAAAGAAAAAAAATAGAATCTTGCGGTGGAACGATAAAATATAATTGTAACGACCCGCCTTTTTGGACAGTTTAAACCGACGATCAAATACACATGTTGATTTCAAACCATTCAAAAGGGCAGATAGTTATTGGGGTAAATAAGAAAAGAAAAGAAAAGAAATAAAGGAAATGAAACAACACAGAATCTCGCAGCGGAACAATAAAATATAATAGTCAAATAAACAGTTCATGAAGCTGTTTACTATACTTTGATAATTATTTATACAACATTTATCAGAGTTATACATATACAACAGAACAATTTAAATAATGTAGCAGATAGCATGATGCAAGTGTAATAATAGTAATAGTATACCAAATCTTCGTCTTCATTCTCCAAAATAGATCTTCAAAAATCTAAAAAATTCGGGACTGACCCAAGCGTAATGAAAAGACAAAACACTCGAGTCAGGACTAAATATCCATTTACATATATTTCAATTCCTTTAGAGTTTTTCTTCTCACTTGTATACTTCAATTACTTCCAAGTTCTGTTTATTTGTATAATATCTCATTACATATCAAAACATCATTTTAACTTTTAATATTTGGTAAGTCTTGTTATATGTTATCAGAATGTAATTTTGGTATTATACAAATTTATAGAATTTCATTTTACTTAATTAGAATGTTCACAAATTTAATTTGTTTAAATCCTCTTTACCTTTCAACTTTAAAGTTTTCCCAAACAATAGCTTAGATATCTTAATCCTCTTATTTTATAAATTTTGGTTATTCACATTTCATTCAAATAATTTGAAAATTACTAATTAACATAACTTAGAAATTTAAATGCCCGGTTCTTTTCAAATCGTATGAAATAAACATATACACTTATATTTTTAATATATCAAATCATACCTTTGGAGTTTAAACCAAAACCCATTTACCCAAAATAATTTCAAAGAAAAGCAAAGCTTCTTAGAAGTCTCCCCTACTTTGAAACTCGAAGATGAACGTCGATGATGCTACGCAGTCATCACCGAAATTATTTTCCAGCGACATAAGAGAGGAGTACTGAATTCATTCCTTCCTTTAAAATTCTTTCAAAATATTTCCATAAACAATTTCCAACTAATATTACTATATTTTCTATAAAATTTGAAAACCATTTTTCAAAATCTCCGGGTCTTAAACTCAATATTTTCCAATTTAAATCTATTTTAATTATAAGTCACCTTTATAAAACATTCTTATAGGGTTTTCTTTCTTAATACAGTTCACAAGTTGTTTTATCATTGTTCATTTCGTAATTCATCTTATTATTAAATTACAATATCTAATTAATGATAATAACCAATATTTTCATCTCTAACAACCAGGTAAGCTAGATAAGTCACAATAATTTCTGAAAATTTTTCTTTATATACAAAATATAGTTAGGGCAAAATTATTTCATTTACCCAATTTCAAAACAATACTATGTCGAGTTGTTCTGTTTAAGTGTTTAGAGATCCCTATCAATGACGTTAATTACTCGTATTGACCAGAATCCATAAGCCACTCAACAAAACAACTGACACAATATAAAACATTTTATATCACTAACAAATATGCTCTCTCATATACACTCAACTCATTCATATAGTTTACCTCTATTTCAATGAGTTATTCCCCACTAGAGCCAAGGTTTATCGCTAAACCAAAGCTCTGATACCAACTGTAACGACCCGCCTTTTTGGATAGTTTAAACCGATGATCAAATACACATGTCGATTCCAAACCATTCAAAAGGGCAGATATTTATTGGGGTAAATAAGAAAAGAAAAGAAAAGAAATAAAGGAAATGAAACAACACAGAATCTCGCAGCGGAACGATAAAATATAATAGTCAAATAAACAGTTCATGAAGCTGTTTACTATACTTTGACAATTATTTATACAACATTTATCAGAGTTATACATATACAACAGAACAATTTAAATAATGCAGCAGATAGCATGATGCAAGGGTAATAATAGTAATAGTATACCAAATCTTCGTCTTCATTCTCCAAAATAGATCTTCAAAAATCTGAAAAACTCAGGACTGACCCGAGCGTAATGAAAAGACAAAACACTCGAGTCAGGACTAAATATCCTTATGAAAGTTAAATCAATCGTAAATAAATATGAGTGTAACGGCGTCAGAGATGTTTAGGGGGTTTGACATCTCATATCCAGTGTCAACGTGCGTGCAATAACTTAAGAGATGTTACGGGATTTTCCATCTCTTAAGGATCCGTTAAACTATCTACTATGTAGTAATGTACGCTAAGTAGATAATGTTTATCAGTAATATAAAGTATCAAAATAGCGTTAAGGCGTTACCATAATCCCCCTTAACACATTTTTATAATGCCATAGTCTATACAGCACCGTAAGCCCCACCGTAAACTGGTGGTTATCAGAGGGTACCCCATAGATATAACACAAAACATAACGTAGTGGTCGCGAATAGGATAATCATTATGACAAGGTACATGAGGCGATACCAACTAGGATACTAGTAGTTGCGTGATCCGGACTGATGTTGGGTATAGCCAGCAGCTACCCCAACACCGCGAAACAACACTCCCAAATCAAGGGGTGCACCCAAATCACATCACAAATGTAATAGATATAGTATCGAAGAAGTGTGTCCGCTAGAGATGGCGAACCTCAATGGCCCGGCGCGGCTCCTGTTTTAGTCATTTCAGGGGTCATCCAATATCGTTCTCTTTCTTCAGTCAACGCATACACCAAACCATCCACTTCATTCTGGATCAACACTCCGCGTATAATAGTTATTAAAGTGGTTTTCGGTATCGACAGAGAGTATGTCCATATTCGATCCCGGTCTCTTCAATAACTACGTATTATTACACCGTTGGCTCTTTTACATTTCAAATCGATTCATAATTGATATCAAAATATCATATTCGCTTCAAAAATCAAATCTATTTCAAATATCATCGTATCTGTTCAAATGTGAGATTCCGTTTCAAAATCATTTTTTGCATCAATATCTCATTTCGATTTCAAAATCATTTCGAATTTCAATTTTGGTTACAACTTCATTTAAACCAATTCGTATTTAAATTCAAGACTTAAATATAAACATTTCACCTTATTGACCAGCTTAGAATTTTAGAAAATAGTTTTTAAGTAGTTTAAAAGTAGTTTAAATAATTAAAACTAGTTAAAAATACTTAAAATCTTAAAATGGATTTGAAATAGATAAATTAGTTTAAAATAATTTAAATTGGGTTAAGTAGATTTAAAATAGATTAAAATAGTTTAAGTATTCAAAAATGGTTTATATAACTGAGAAATTTAGAAAACAAAATAAACAGCTTCAAAACCAAACCATTTCAATTATAACTTCTCAATTCAAAACAATTTCAATTTCCCTTCTACCGATTCAATTTCGATTTCGATTTCGATTAAATCAACGTCAACTTTGACTTCAAATTTATTCAATTTTATATTCACTTTTAATTAATTCAATTTCAATTTATATCGATTTGGAGCATGGTTTTTCAAAATATCCATTTAGAACACTTGCAAAATTATCCATCAATATTCAAGTTTAAATCCAAATTTCAAATATGATTCAATTCCAAGCTCGATTTCAAATTATCATTTTAATATCACTTTTACTTAATTATCCTTCAATATTCAAGTTTGAATCCAAATTTCAAATATGATTCAATTTCAAGCTCAATTCCAAAATATCATTTTTATATCGCTTTTACGTAGTAATACTAAAAGTTAGAAATAATGTTCAATTTTTAAATCAAATAAATTTTCGAAATTCAATCATATCCAAATTTTTAAATTTCAAAGTCTCAACTTTATTATTTAATAATTTCTTTTAACCAAAATTTATTTCAACATTCCAAACTCAATTTTCCGATAAATTCGATTTCTATAAATTTGATTTCTATTTATAACTTTTAAATCAAAACATTTAAATAAATTTCAAATCGACGATTTTAAAAATTATTAATTTAGCCAATTCGGTGTCCGTATATAAGTTTCTATCCTATGGCCAAGTAATTATTTATTTCAATTAATGTCTGGGATGCATATATATTACTTAAATCAAATCACAGTTTCATATGTATGCATAACAATATATATAAGCGAATAAACATCCAAACATTTAAATATCAACCAATAGCATCCATCGAAATACATCATCCAATACACAATAAAATTCATGGCAATTTCATAGTTATCAATGCCTGGTAATTTAATTGCAATTCAATTTCAATTTTTAATTTCAAATTTAACTGTCAATTTAATTTTCGACGGTTAATTCAAATGACAATTAAATTCTATCAAACAACGACAAATAAAATTCATATCACTTCATAATATCAAATTACTAGCATAAAGATATTTAGTACGTTGTGAGCGTTATAAAACACTCACCTTGATTTCGATGCAGTTCCAGCGTTTTATTTCGAATAAAATTAAACGAGCATTTAATTTTACCCGAAATTCAAACTAGCTCCAAACGACTCCAATCCAATTCCGTAGCGTAGTGCTCGTCGAAATGATTCCAACGCAAAAAGTTTCGTCGAATTCCGACCTCGTACGAAAAAGATATACATTTTTAAAGTTACACGAATTTATTATATATAAAATTTACAAATCTATTTAAAATTTTATAACCTAATAGAAATCTCAGCCGTTCGATTTCATTCCCTGCAATCACCGCCATCCCTTGCTTCTCCCCTCTTCCCTCACATTTGCGTACACAGCCGAAGAACCCATGGCCGCCACTTGCTTCACGAATTATCTAGCCTCCATCGTCGAGCTACACAACGATCAGAGAGTGCCACTTCAAAGCCACGACAAAGAGCAACCTTCGGCCCAAGACCGGTCAGACCCGGTGCCCCCGTAGCTCTCGAAAAACGTGAAGAATGGTCGGCCATCTTGAGCAATTTCTGGTCGATCCACAGCGAGTTTTCCGATCACAGCCGTTGATTACCTTCGTCTCGTGATGCTCTACATTTTCCATGTTGAAGGTTTGTTGAAACGATGAATGGATTTGAAGATAAGAGGAGGAGAACGAAACGATTTTCTGGCCTTCAGTTTTAGAGGCCGGCGGCTAGGGTTTTAAACCCTATTTTTTTTTTGTGATAAAAGGGGGGGGGCTATTTATTGAAAATATCGAACACTATTCATTCCAGAATTTCCAAACTCCGATTTACGCGCGGTGACTAGCATTTCTAGGGTTTATCCCGTGTTCCTGACACAATGGAACAGGTTTCGGAGGCTAATTCGATCATCTATGCGAGATATGACAATAAACGATCGATTTAAAATTAAATCGATTAAACGATTTTCTATGCGTTTTCGCTTGCCCCGGACAAACGATAAATCCGATTGACACGAAATTTGAAAACTTACAATAATATCACATTACGGATCCGATGAAACTGGTTTCGTCGAAATCCGAGACTTTTTGAAAAATGAATACTTTAACTTCCAAATTAATATTAAAACAATTTTAACGCGTTTCGAGCTGCCACGATCAAACGACAACTCTGATTGCTACGAAAATTGAAATCCGACAATAACAAACTATTACGGATCCAATGGAACTAGTTTCATCCAATTCTGAGACTGTTCAAAAATTGGCTATTTTTCAATCGATAATTAAATATTAAAATATTCAATTTTCACAAATAAATTTTAATTTCAGTTTTAAAAGTTCTATAACATCATTCTAACTTTAATATGATAAAATAAAATTTTACTAATCATTTTTAATCATATTAACCCCGTTATTCAATTATCCAATAAATTCCAATTTTAAAATCATATTAACTCTATTATAATCCCGATATAACTTACATTCACTTTGGAAACCAATTTGAATCATATTAAATCAAATTTCCATTATTCACTCTATTTTCATATATTAAATTTCAATATCAAATTAATCATGTCAAATTCGGAATTTAATTATTCAAACATTTGTAATATTAAATTTAAACAAATTTGATTATTCTTAAATCACTATCCTTTGAAATATTCAAACGAACTTATAAAATTTAACCTTTAAAACCAATTCACATCTTTGAACCCTATTTTCATTTTACAGTTATTCAATTATTCAATAAGTTTTAAATTTTTAATTTAAACAATTTAACTGTTCAATATTTGACGGATTTCAACATTGGATTTTTAAATTAATAAAAATTTCATCATAAGTCGATTTACCATATTACGTCAAATGAATTTCCACATTATTATTTAACTACAGTTAGAGATAATGCATTCAACTAATATATAAACTTTCATTTCAATTGCAATTGGTTCACAAATTCAATTCGACTAACTAAATGAATAGGTAACTAAAATAATTATCACCGTTAACTTTCAATTACTTATAGGTTTATTCTTTACAAACAAGCGTCACAATTACCTATACAATACAAATTCACTCAATTACCTTTCACCACATATTATTTCAATTGATTTGGGATTTCATTCAACTCATAAATAATAAACTTAGATAAAATTTGTTGCATTTCATTCTAGTTATTGTTATTCCAAACGACTTACAAATTTTTTTCTAACCTTAAATCACGAAATCTTATTAAATTAGCTATTTTAATTATCGAAAATTTACGAGTCGTTACACTCTCCCCCACTCAAAACTTTTCGTCCCCGAAAAGGAAAAAAAAGAAGGGAAAAAGCACTAAGTATAGAATTCAACATTAGATATATTTTATTCAAAGTTACTAACTTATAAAACAATGAAATTCCATTTATAAAGTCATAACTACGCTTCCACTAAGTTACTCCGAACGGCTTTCTAATTTAAAAGTTAGTTATCAAAATAAGTTTAAAAAAAAATTTAAAACTTGAAAAAATTTCTAACACCCGGATTTACGGAAAATTTCGGCAGAGTCTCCTTTGCGCGGCTCGATCGGTACAGCTACAAAATGCCTCTACGGGCCCCAAAACAACAAAAGAAAATCAAAAACCAAGTGGCTCATCAAAAATCACCAAATCCAATGACAAAATAAACATGTACCTTATATATTTTTAGCGAGCATATACGAATAATATAGCGCGAAAGCGAGCTCCAAATGCGAAGCAAGCGCAATCCGCACCTACTAAACACTCAACAAACTATGAGAAACATGCATATATGAAAATAATATCAATATACACAATATAGCAACATAACAACTACATGTGCCAACATAGCAAATGCAACAAAACAATAAGTGCAACCATAAAGCAACTATCATCCAATAAATCCATAACCAATCAATATAAATTCACTTCTCATTAATATTTATTGACTTGGTTTCAATTTTAATCATAGTTGATTCATTGACGTTGGATTTTTCTAACATTCATTCTCAATTCAATTAGTTAACATTCACTAATTTATATTTACATTAGTTCACTTTCAATTCGAATCAAATTAAATTCTATTTAAATTCATTTAACTTCCAATTTGATTTCAATGATTTATAGCTTTCAATTTCATTAACACTTAATGAATTACATACAATCGACTAACAATCATGTACCAACTAAATCGTACCCAACATAACCAAATTATTAATTTACATTCAATTTGGTTTATCTCTTTTATATATATATCCTGTTATATAATTTTAAAAGAATCACTTTTAGATTTGGCATCATAAATTTCCAATATTAACTTTAATTAAGTCCGTAAGCCGTACATATATCATCCGTGAGCAATATCAATCTAATCGCTTATTCGATCACACAATTTCACTTCCAAACTAGTATCGTTCACCCGACTCTCTAGTGTGGACTCCGATTTGGTTCCTTGATTGGAAACTGTTACTCTCCTTGCATAGCCATATACTATGATAGAGAATTCCAGAATCAAACCAAAATCCATATCCAGGGTTCGCCGTCGAAAATCGAGTGAAAAATCCTAACTTGGATTGATATAAATCATCTCGAAATTTTGTGCTCGAATTTGGACCAAATCATTATGCGAATAAAATAATATACGTACAATCTCACGTATTACCTTCCAATAGATCTCTATCCAATTTATCTATACTAAATTATTTTATTGACTTCTATTTTTTCACTTAATTACTCACAATCCATTATTCAGTTAGGATATTCATTTATTTACATAGCATATTCTTTAACATTATCTTTTCTTAAACATCATATCATAGAATTTTCTTACTCAAGTTCATTTTAAACATTCTATATAATTTAATTAAATTCAATTTCATTTTCCAATTGATTCTTAGCTATACCAAATTCTTTTGTTTACATTTACTTCATATTCATAGTTTCAGTTAATACAAATTTATTTGTGGAACATTTTATTAACCAGCACTTAGTTTATTAATCATCCTATAAAAGTCTAACCTCTCATAAATGATTATTCTTAGTTTACAGTTATCTCAAAAGTTACAAATTCAATTCCAATTTCTTTGCAATTTATATTTATTTCCATAACCAATTTACAAAGATAATATGCAATTCATTCGTCTACTTCCTTAAGCTCACCCATTTATTCCAATTTTTTCATTGATCACTTCAGAATATACTTAAGTATATAACTAATTTTTTTTTTTCACAACCAAATTTCCATTTACATATATTTCAATTCCTTTAGAGTTTTTCTTCTCACTTGTATACTTCAATTACTTCCAAGTTCTGTTTATTTGTATAATATCTCATTACATATCAAAACATCATTTTAACTTTTAATATTTGGTAAGTCTTGTTATATGTTATCAGAATGTAATTTTGGTATTATACAAATTTATAGAATTTTATTTTACTTAATTAGAATGTTCACAAATTTAATTTGTTTAAATCCTCTTTACCTTTCAACTTTAAAGTTTTCCCAAACAATAGCTTAGATATCTTAATCCTCTTATTTTATAAATTTTGGTTATTCACATTTCATTCAAATAATTTGAAAATTACTAATTAACATAACTTAGAAATTTAAATGCCCGGTTCTTTTCAAATCGTTTGAAATAAACATATACACTTATATTTTTAATATATCAAATCATACCTTTGGAGTTTAAACCAAAACCCATTTACCCAAAATAATTTCGAAGAAAAGCAAAGCTTCTTAGAAGTCTCCCCCACTTTGAAACTCGAAGATGAACGTCGATGATGCTGCGCAGTCATCACCGAAATTATTTTCCAGCGACATAAGAGAGGAGTACTGAATTCATTCCTTCCTTTAAAATTCTTTCAAAATATTTCCATAAATAATTTCCATCTAATATTACTATATTTTCTTTAAAATTTGAAAACCATTTTTCAAAATCTCCGGGTCTTAAACTCAATATTTTCCAATTTAAATCTATTTTAATTATAAGTCACCTTTATAAAACATTCTTATAGGGTTTTCTTTCTTAATACAGTTCACAAGTTGTTTTATCATTGTTTATTTCGTAATTCATCTTATTATTAAATTACAATGTAACAACCCGTATTTTACGTGTCGATAGATCGTAGAATCTACAGGTCGATAGTGTTGTTTAAGTCGTCCTTAGCCTAAGTCGTAAGGAGGGATATGTAACTCGTATGGACGATTTAAAGAAGGTGACCGGGTTAAGAAATGGGCGGGTTACGAGTTAAGGAAGTTGCCGAGTTAATGACTCGTAGGACCTGGCCGACCTAATAGTTACCGAGTTAAGAAGTTGGCGAGTTAAGGGTATGGCCGACTTAAGGAGTTAGCGACTTAGGGGCTGGGACGATCTAACGAGTTAGCGGGTTAGTGAGGTTAGCGTGCTGGCGAGTTAGTGGAGTTAACGACCTAAGGGGGTTAGGTCGTATGGTTGTTAGGTCGGAGGGGTTTTGGAGCGACCTAAGGAAGATACCGAGTTAGCGACCTAGTGGTTCTGACCGAGTTAAGGAAGCTAGGTTGAGTGGTCCTTCTAAGTCGTAAGTCGTTAACGACTTAGTTAGGTCGTAGAGTAGATAGCTCGTTATAGGTCGTGAAAACCCAGTGTGTAGATAAGTCGCGTGAGCGACTTAGTGTTAAGTCGCTTGAGCGACTTAGTGTTAAGTCGCGTAGCTTTGTGAGCCGTTGGATCTAATAGGTTGTAGAGGGGCCTTGGAGTTAGGTCGTTAACGACCTAGTTAACCCGCGTTTTGTTTAGGTCGTTGGATAGGATTTGTGAGTGTTGTGTTAGGTCGCAACGTTTGCTAAGCCGTATGACGTTGAGTCGTTAGGTCGTGAGTCGTGGGGATTTTGGGTCGTGAGTCGTAACACGTTAGGTCGGCAACGACCTAAGACCGGGCACGAGTTATAGAGGCGGACGAACTAAGACTCAGCCTATAAATAGAGGGCTTTAGCTCACTTTTTGGCACCGGTTTTTGAAGCGATGAAGTGCTGCCATTTTGGAAACTCGACTACAACATTTCTTCATCTCCTTTTCTCCATTCCAATCTAGTTCTAACATCCATCTAAGATCGAGGATCAAGGTTGAAGATTGAAGAGCCAAAGTTGAAGATCTTCATCCAACGAAGCTAGATTTCATCGTTTCAAGCGGGATTTCGACGAATCAAGCTTGGATCTTCGCTGTCCAGATCTGAAGTTGTTAGTTTTTGAAGTGTTTGGGTGATTTGGTGAGTGGTAGTTATCTCTCACGCGGACCCTAAGGAGTGTATTGGATTGGTGGTTTGTTGGAGTGTTGTAGATAGTGTTTTTATGCATTTTTCCTTAGATCCAAGTGTAGATCCGTTACTTATGAAGATGTTTACTTTTGCAAGTTCATTTACCAAGTTGTAGGGACAAAACCCATGATTTATACTTGTTAGATCTATGCTAAAAACCAATGATTCATGTATGTTAGATCTATGTTCATTTATTTACGAAATTGCCATTTTAGTTATAAATGCCTACTTAGACCATGTTTGATTACTTGATTGCTTAAGCTAATGATTGATTTGATTGATTGCTATGTATGTTAGTTGATTGATAGTTAGATCTAGACAAGATGGTCGAAGATGATTCAAAAGCTAAGTGGAAAGGCTCTTGAATGGTGAAAGCTGCTTATGACATATGAAGCGGATGTTGAAGCTCATATGTATGGATTGGATGATGTTGAGATGGACTTTGCCATGATGCGAGGAGGCAAAGCATGATATTGAGATGGGACTTTGCCATGATGCGAGGAGGCAAACCATGATGTTGAGATGGGACGGGTCATGATGACGTTCCAAGCACGGGCAGTGACGACGTGCAAAGTAGTGATAATGGTTAGCTTGAGAGGCGCTTGAGCTATTATGGAAATAGTCGTCGAGGAGGATGACTAGGAGGTTGAGATCTCATCGTTGTTGAAGGTTCTAGCATGCTCAAAGCAAGAGTACGTTGGAACGGGCTGCGATGACGTTCCAAGCACGGGCTGCGACGACGTGCTAGTACTCTGGGTAGTTGCGAAAATTCCTAGGCAAGGGATGCGACGACGTGCGGAGTTATGTCTTGAACCGGGGTTACCATTAGCCCTTGACAGGTGGTCATTCAACTAACGGTGAAATCAAGGCAATGATAACAGTGATAGCCAGAGTCATGGATGTTTGGATGTTTGGTTGTATCATCATTCGGTCTCAAGAGCGGTGTTTTCTGGGTGCTTATCTGATCTTGGTTTAGGCCTTGGGGGTTTGTATTTGGAAAACATCGACCTTGACTCGAGTGATTATTGCTTTACCTTAATTATCTGCTATGTTATGCTTGCTTCTCCTTAGTGTGTGTCTGGGGGCTATCACTGTAGAAAGAAATGGAGTGGGATGGTTTGGTTCCTATTCCTTTTATCCTTTATGCTCTTTTGGTATGTTTGATAGTTGATTTACTGCTCACTAAGACTTTGTCTGACTCAAGGTTTTATGTCTCCTCTTATTACCTTGGGCTGTTCATCCATGTTGGGATGGGCAGGCTAGGTAGCAGGTGACATGTGCTGTTCTTGGAGATTTACGCTGATGATGACGAAGACGAGCAGGAGGCTTTTGCATATTATTTCATATTATATGTACTGGGTGTTCCGCTGCTGTATTTGTTTGAGTGTTTTGTAGTGAGGCTTTGATGTATGGATGATTCATATGTTTGTAT
The DNA here is from genome assembly GCA_030765085.1 of Allium cepa. NCBI lineage: Eukaryota > Viridiplantae > Streptophyta > Magnoliopsida > Asparagales > Amaryllidaceae > Allium > Allium cepa. Next base: position 902,955,014 of record CM060938.1, on the reverse strand, counting down.
AAAACTACTATGATTCTTATATCATGATTTTCTGTTATGATGCTTCACTATATATTTCTCTATTATACTTTATCCATGCGCTGTGAGTTATACGATTGATTCTGCGATGTTTATCTTACCCTGACTATCATCCATGGCTGTCTGGCACACTTTTCAGCGCATTATTTCCTTGTTTAAGTGCGGGAGTCATGGACGGTCGTCACATTTGGTATCAGAGCTTTGGTTAATCGATTTTAGCCAACGCTCGCTGACGTAATTACGTATGAGAGACGTAATTGTATTTTGATGGATGATTACTATATATAATATAGTAGCTTAAAAGGATTTGAACTCCTTATGCAGTTGTTTCTTAAGGTGTTCTAATCATTCTTTTTACAGATATTAAGGATGAGTCGAAGCGAGAGACAAGCTGCGAGGGAAAGCCGTGCTGCTAGGGAAGCTGTTGATTATGCTGCGATGTTCGAAGCTATGATGACTTCGATCATGAGAAGGATACCAGCTTCAGGATCATCAGTAGATGTGGGAGTTCAAGTCCAAGCTCCAAGACCGGTGGATTTTGCTAAGCTTTGCAAGGACTATACTTCTCTTGGAGGAAAAGCTTTCTTGGGGACAGAGTCGACCATTGAAGTACAAAGATGGATAGATGCATGTCGAAGGATCTTTGGTGACTTAGGGATTGAGGATGGAACTAAGAGGAAGCTTGCATCGAGACAGCTTCAGGGAAGAGCTGCTGATTGGTGGAATTCTATCACCATCGATACACCAAAAGAAGAGATTACTTGGGAGCAATTCCAAGTCAGATTTGAAGCTAAGTTCATCTCTATGACTCAGAAATCTGTTTTGTTTAAGAGGTTTGTGGAGCTCAAGCAAGGTGGGAGACCAGTTCTTGAGTATGTTTCTGAGTTTGAGGCTTTGTTCAAGTATGCCAGATCGTATATTGATTCTCCCTACCAGAAGAATGAGAAGTTTGTGACCGGTTTGGATGCTTATCTTGGGAGGCAGTTAGTGGATCATCTGGACGATCCATTTGAGAAGCTTGTGGAGAAAGCTCTCAGGCATGAGAGTTTGTTTCCTAGGGAAAATTCTGTTGTTGCTACAGCCAAGGAATGATCTAAACCACAGCAGAGTGGAAACAAGAAGAGGAAGCAGCAGCAACAGAAGGGTAAGGATGGCCAGAAGAAGCCAAGGGGCGAAGTGACTTGCTACAATTGCCAGCAGAAGGGCCATCTTTCCAAGAATTGTAAGAATCCAAGGGCACCGGCGAAATGCCACAACTGTGACAAGCCAGGGCATTTCAGGAGGGATTGTCCGGAACCGAGGAGGGATAGGCAGATTGTGCAAGCTTATGCTTTGGGAGCTGTGCCGTCGTCTTCAAAAGCTCCTACTGCTGAAGAGAAGGGGAAGAGTGTGGTGGTTCAAGGTACTCTTTCCATTTGTGATGTTCCAGTTAGAGTGTTATTTGATACTGGAGCGTCGCATTCTTTTGTTTGTGATTATTTGGTAGGCCGGTTAGGTTTGGAACCGGATATTGTTGATAGGCCATTGGTCGTGACTAATCCAGTGGGGGGTTCGTCATGTTTGTGTATGATATGCCGTGGTCTAGTTGTGTCGAGTCATGATTGCTCGTTTGTTTGTGATTGCTTTGTTCTGAACTTTGCGGGGTTCGGAATTATTTTGGGTATGGACTGGCTTAGGAAGTATGCGGCAAGGATTGATTGTGAGAGGCTGGAGGTGACAGTCGGGAATGTGGAAGGGCGAAAGGTTGTGATACGATGTAAGCATGAGGAAGGTGTCTTCATGAGCTTCATGTATTCGCTGGTTGTTCCACGGGATGGACTGTCATCGGTGCCTATTGTGAATGGATTTGAGGATGTCTTTGACGAAGTCAAAGGGTTACCGCCGCATAGGGAGATCGAGTTTCGTATCGATCTAGTTGAGGGAGCCAGACCTGTGGTGATGCCTCTTAGGCGGATGGCGCCTAGGGAGCAGCAAGAGTTGAAGGTGCAAGTTGATGACCTTTTGCAAAAAGGATTCATTCGGCGTAGTGTGTCCGAATGGGGTGCACCAGTTGTGTTCGCAACCAAAGCGGATGGATCGTTGAGGTTGTGTGTCGATTATCGTGAGCGGAATAAGGTGACTAAGAAGAACAAGTATCCATTGCCGAGAATAGATGACTTGTTTGATCAGCTTCACGAGGCTAAGGTGTTTACTCAGATGGATTTGGCAATGGGATTTCACCAGTTGAGAGTGGCTAAGGATAGTGTGCCGAAGACTGCTTTCAGGACACCATCCGGTTTTTATGAGTGGCTGGTGATGCCGTTTGGATTGACTAACGCACCAGCATATTTTGTGGATCTTATGAATAGAGTGTTCAGAGATCAGTTGAATAAGTTCGTGCTTGTGTTCGTAGATGATATTCTGATTTATTCCAGAACTGAGGAGGAGCACAAGACGCACTTGCGGATTGTTTTGGAAATCTTGCAGAAACATCAGCTGAAGGCTATGTTTTCGAAGTGTCACTTCTGGAAGAGTGAAGTGAGGTTCTTAGGCCATGTTATCTCTGGAAATGGAATAGCGGTTGATCCCGCTAAGGTGGCAGCGATCCAAGATTGGATTAGACCTAAGAATGCATCTGATGTGAGAAGTTTTCTTGGATTGGCAGGATATTATCGTCGGTTTATCAAAAACTTTTCCAAGATAGCTGCACCGTTGACAGGATTGACGAAGAAGAACCGAGTGTTCAGATGGGATGATAAGTGTGAGCAAGCCTTCGTAATCCTGAAAGAGCGACTGACGAGTGCTCCTGTTTTGACTATTCCAAGTGGGAACGATGAGATGGTGGTTTACACCGATGCATGTGGTACTGGACTTGGAGCAGTGCTAATGCAAAAGGATAAAGTTGTTGCGTATGCTAGTCGACAACTGAAGCCGCATGAAAGGAATTATCCGACTCATGATTTGGAGTTAGCGGCAATTGTGTTTGCTTTGAAGATGTGGAGACATTATCTATTGGGAGTTCGATTCGAGTTGTTTACGGATCATAAGTCGTTGAAGTATCTTTTCTCCCAAAAGGATTTGAATCTTCGACAGCAACGGTGGCTAGAGTTTTTAGCATCGTATGATTTTGGTATAGCCTATACTCCGGGAAAAGGTAACGCAGTGGCAGATGCGTTAAGTCGAAGACATGCAGGATTGGGAGCCATGTTTTCGGAATGGAAGAGTCTTGAGTATTTGGCTGGATTTGATTTCAGGCCTAGATGTGAATTGGAACCTGAAATGTTGGCAAACTTATCGATAAGACCTACTCTTGTGGAAAGAATTGGCGAGAGCCAAAAGCGAGACGATAAGCTTGTCAAGATTATCCGTGATTTGGAATCTGGATTGAATCCAGAAAAGGATAAAGGATTTGAAGTCGATCGAGAGGGTTGGCTTCGAAAGCAAGGACGACTAGTTGTTCCCGATATAGATGGATTGAGAAATGAAGTTCTGAGGGAAAGTCATCACTCGAAGTTGACGATTCATCCAGGTGGAAATAAGATGTATCGGGATATGAAGAGAACTTATTACTGGGAAGGCATGAAGAAGGATGTTGGAAATTTTATTTCCAAGTGTATGAACTGCCAGTTGGTGAAAGCTGAGCAGAAGAAGCCCAGTGGATTACTTCATCCATTAGAGGTTCCTACATGGAAGTGGGAGCAAGTGTCGATGGATTTTATCGATGGTCTACCTAGAACCAGGGCAGGGAATGAAGGGATTTGGGTCATTATAGATCGTTTGACTAAGAGTGCAAGATTCATTCCTGTTCGATCGACTAGGACTGCATCGAAGTTGGCTGAGCTTTATGTTAAATGGATAGTTCGATTCCATGGTATTCCGAAGAGTATAGTGAGCAATCGAGACCCATTGTTCACTAGTAGATTTTGGAAGAGCTTCCAGGAACTTTTGGGAACCGAGTTGTGTTTGAATACAGCTTATCATCCCCAAACAGATGGTCAGACTGAGAGGGTCAACCGAGTTTTGGAAGATCTCTTGAGAGAATGTGTTTTGGACTTCAGAGGATCATGGGAAGATCACCTTCATTTGGTGGAATTTGCTTATAATAACAGTTATCAGTCGAGTATTGGTATGGCACCATACGAGGCATTATATGGAAGACCGTGTAACTCTCCGACATGTTGGTTGGAATCTGGAGAAAAGCTGATACTTGGGCCAGAGATGATTCGACAGACTTCGGATTGTATAGAGATCATTCGGCAACGAATGAAGGCAGCCCAAGATCGTCAGAAAAATTATGCGGATAATCGTCGTAAGGATTTGGAATTCGACGTAGGCGATATGGTTTTTGTGAAGATTTCTCCTCTAAAGAATGTTATTCGATTCGGGAAGAAAGGAAAGTTAACTCCGAGATTTGTTGGACCATTCCCGATTATCGAACGAATTGGGAAGCTCGCTTATAGATTGGAGTTACCGGAAAAGATGGCGAGTGTGCACAATGTTTTTCATGTATCCTATCTACGGAAGTATGTGCATGACCCAAGTACGGTGGTTTCTGCTGATAGCTGTGAAGACTTGGAGGTTGATCCAGTTGTTTTGAGACCTCGTAAGCCGCTTCGCGTTGTTGAAACCGACACGAAACAGCTTAGGAGGAAGACGATTACGTTGCTCAAGATACAATGGAGTGATGATGTTAACGACTGTACATGGGAGGAGGAAGAGAGGACGAAGGCAGCTCATCCCGAATTCTTCGAGGTATGGCCCTAAGGTATCGTGACATCTCATGAATTTGTAACTTGATTTCTATCTTAGAATTCTGCATGCTAGGTTAGAATTGGATGCATGGTTTGTTGATTGATATGGATGGTAGGCATGCGGAATAGCTTTGATTGCTGTTGTTGTTTGGAATTTCGGGGATGAAATTCCTAAGGGGGAAGAATGTAACGACCCATATTTTACGTGTCGATAGATCGTAGAATCTACAGGTCGATAGTGTTGTTTAAGTCGTCCTTAGCCTAAGTCGTAAGGAGGGATAGTTAACTCGTATGGACGATTTAAAGAAGGTGAACGGGTTAAGAAATGGGCGGGTTATGAGTTAAGGAAGTTGCTGAGTTAATGACTCGTAGGACCTGGCCGACCTAATAGTTACCGAGTTAAGAAGTTGGCGAGTTAAGGGTATGGCCGACTTAAGGAGTTAGCGACTTAGGGGCTGGGACGAGCTAACGAGTTAGCGGGTTAGTGAGGTTAGCGTGCTGGCGAGTTAGTGGAGTTAACGACCTAAGGGGGTTAGGTCGTATGGTTGTTAGGTCGGAGGGGTTTTGGAGCGACCTAAGGAAGATACCGAGTTAGCGACCTAGTGGTTCTGACCGAGTTAAGGAAGCTAGGTTGAGTGGTCCTTCTAAGTCGTAAGTCGTTAGCGACTTAGTTAGGTCGTAGAGTAGATAGCTCGTTATAGGTCGTGAAAACCCAGTGTGTAGATAAGTCGCGTGAGCGACTTAGTGTTAAGTCGCTTGAGCGACTTAGTGTTAAGTCGCGTAGCTTTGTGAGCCGTTGGATCTAATAGGTTGTAGAGGGGCCTTGGAGTTAGGTCGTTAACAACCTAGTTAACCCGCGTTTTGTTTAGGTCGTTGGATAGGCTTTGTGAGTGTTGTGTTAGGTCGCAACGTTTGCTAAGCCGTATGACGTTGAGTCGTTAGGTCATGAGTCGTGGGGATTTTGGGTCGTGAGTCGTAACACGTTAGGTCGGCAACGACCTAAGACCGGGCACGAGTTATAGAGGCGGACGACCTAAGACTCAGCCTATAAATAGAGGGCTTTGGCTCACTTTTTGGCACCGGTTTTTGAAGCGACGAAGTGCTGCCATTTTGGGAACTCGACTACAACATTTCTTCATCTCCTTTTCTCCATTCCAATCTATTTCTAACATCCATCTAAGATCGAGGATCAAGGTTGAAGATTGAAGAGCCAAAGTTGAAGATCTTCATCCAACGAAGCTAGATTTCATCGTTTCAAGCGGGATTTCGACGAATCAAGCTTGGATCTTCGCTGTCCAGATCTGAAGTTGTTAGTTTTTGAAGTGTTTGGGTGATTTGGTGAGTGGTAGTTATCTCTCACGCGGACCCTAAGGAGTGTATTGGATTGGTGGTTTGTTGGAGTGTTGTAGATAGTGTTTTTATGCATTTTTCCTTAGATCCAAGTGTAGATCCATTACTTATGAAGATGTTTACTTTTGCAAGTTCATTTACCAAGTTGTAGGGACAAAACCCATGATTTATACTTGTTAGATCTATGCTAAAAACCCATGATTCATGTATGTTAGATCTATGTTCATTTATTTACGAAATTGCCAATTTAGTTATAAATGCCTACTTAGACCATGTTTGATTACTTGATTGCTTAAGCTAATGATTGATTTGATTGATTGCTATGTATGTTAGTTGATTGATAGTTAGATCTAGACAAGATGGTCGAAGATGATTCAAAAGCTAAGTGGAAAGGCTCTTGAATGGTGAAAGCTGCTTATGACATATGAAGCGGATGTTGAAGCTCATATGTATGGATTGGATGATGTTGAGATGGACTTTGCCATGATGCGAGGAGGCAAAGCATGATATTGAGATGGGACTTTGCCATCATGCGAGGAGGCAAACCATGATGTTGAGATGGGACGGGTCATGATGACGTTCCAAGCACGGGCTGTGACGACGTGCAAAGTAGTGATAATGGTTAGCTTGAGAGGCGCTTGAGCTATTATGGAAATAGTCGTCGAGGAGGATGACTAGGAGGCTGAAATCTCATCGTTGTTGAAGGTTCTAGCATGCTCAAAGCAAGAGTACGTTGGAACGACGTTCCAAGCACGGGCTGCGACGACGTGCTAGTACTCTAGGTAGTTGCGAAAATTCCTAGGCACGGGCTGCGATGACGTGCGGAGTTATATGACGACCGCCCATGACTCCCGCACCAAAACAAGAGAATAGTGCGCTGAAAGGTGTGCCAGGCAGCCATGGACGATAGTCAGGGGTAAAATAAAACATCGCAGAATCTCTATCGTAACTCACAGCGCATGGATAAAATACAATAGAGAAATATATAGTGAAGCCTCATAACAGAAAATCATCATATAAGCATCACAGTGGTTTTATACAATCATCTCAACAAATCCATACATCAAGACCTCACTACAAACACTCATCAAACACAGCGGAACACCCAGTACATATAGTAAGAAAACTAATATGCAAAGCCTCCTGCTCGTCTTCGTCATCATCAGCGTAGAACTCCAAGCACAGCACCTGTCACCTGCTACCTAGTCTGCCCATCCCAAACATGGATGAACAGCCCAAGGTAATAAGAGGAGACATAAAACCTTGAGTCAGACAAAGTCTTAGTGAGCAGTAAATTAACTATCAAACATACCAAAAGAGCATAAGGGATAAAAGGAATAGGAACCAAACCATCCCACTCCACCTCTTTCTACAGTGATAGCCCCAGACACACACTAAGGAGAAGCAAGCATAACATAGCAGACAATTTTACGGTAAAGCAATAGTCACTCGAGTCAAGGACGATGTTTTCCAAATACAAACCCCCAAGGCCTAAACCAAGATCAGATAAGCACCCAGAAAACACCGCTCTTGAGACCGAATGATGATACAACCAAGCATCCAAACATCCATGACTCTGGCTATCACTGTTATCATTGCCTTGATTTCACCGTTAGTTGAATGACCATCTGTCAAGGGCTAATGGTAACCTCGGTTTTAGACATAACTCCACACGTCATCGTGACCCGTGCCTAAGCCGAACGCATCAGCCCAGAGTACTAGCACGTCATCGTGACCCGTGCCTGGAACGTCATCGTGACCCGTCCCAACGTACCCTTGCTTTGAGTATGCTAGAACCTTCAACAACGATGAGATCTTAGCCTCCTAGTCATCCTCCTTGACGACTATTTCCATACTAGCTCAAGCGCCTCTCAAGCTAACCATTATCCACACCAACCCGGACCGCATCACCGAGTTATAACTTTGCACGTCGTCATGACTCGTGCTTGGAACGTCATCGTGACCCGTCCCATCTCAACATACGCCTTGCCTCATCATATCATAGCAAAGCCCCTTCTTGGAACGTCATCATGACCCGTCCCATCTCAACATAAGCCTTGCCTCATCACATCATGGCAAGATCCCACATCCTCGAATCCATCCATATGAGCTTCCACATCCGCTTCATATGCTACAGGCAGCTTCCACCATTCAAGAGCCTTTCCACTTAGCTTTTGAATCATCCCAACTATCTTGTTCCAAATCAACTACAAGCTAACTTGAAACAATCAAATCAATCATATATCCAAACATTCAACCATTCAAACAAGATCTAATAAGCAATATCAATCATAATGGCAATTTCGTAAATAAATGAGCAAAAGTCTAACACATATGAAATCATGGATTTTTAGCATAGATCTATCAAATATAAAACATGGGTTTTGTCTCTAATACTCGATAAATAACTTTGCATAGGTAAACATCTTCATAAATGATGGATCTACATGCAGACTTAAGGAAAATGCGAGAAAACACTATCTTAAACACATAAACAAGCCACCGATCCAATATACTCCTTTGGGTCCGCGTGAGAGATAACTACCACTCACCAAATCACTCAAACACCTCAAAAACTAAGCACTTCAGATCTGGACAGCGAAGATCCAAGCTTGATCCGGCAATATCTCGCTTGAAACGAAGAAATCTAGCTCGAACGGATGAAGATCTTCAACTTTGGCACTTGAATCTTCGATCCCGATCTTCGATCTTGGATGGATGTTAGAACTTGATTGGAATGGAGAAAAGAAGATGAAGAAATGTTGTAGTCGAGTCTTCAAAATGGCAGCACTTCGTCGCTTCAAAAACCGGTGCCAAAAAGTGAGCTAAAGCCCTCTATTTATAGGCTGGAATCCCCCTTAGCTCGGCCATCTTCTTAACTCGGAGCTCGCTATTAGGTCGTCCCCGACCTATCACATGCTGACCTAACACTCACACCGACTTAACCTTGCCGACTCACGACCTAAGCAACTCAAGAACACAAGGCCGACCTAACTATAAGTCGACTCAACCAATCACATGACCTACCGACCTAATCATACGAGACACGACCTAACGGCTTAGCCTTATGGCCGACCTAAGCCCTAGCCGACTCAACGTAAGTCGGTCACGACTTAACCAACGCCGACCTAACACGCATGCACGACTCAATGGCCTAAGTCCCCAACGACTTATCTACTATACGACTCATCTACCAACCACTAGGTCGAACTCTCTATAGGTTGAACACGACTCATCCCCTTAACCCGGTAACGACTCAACCTATCTTGTTAAGTCATATTAATGACTTAACATACTCTCGACTCATCAGGGTTAACAACCTTCGACTCATCGTTAAGTCGTTCCTAACGACTCAGGACCAAAGCAACTTACGACCTACCCCCCTGGGTCGGTCAAAACCTTAAGTCGTTACACCCATAACTCGTTAACTCCTTAACTCGGCAAACCCTATGAGTCGTAACTCGTTGACTCGGCCACACTTCTTATCTCACTATCTTCTTAGGTCGGTCACCCCTATGAGTCGGCCAACCTTTAAACCACTAACCTCCTTAAGTCGGCAACACTATAGGTCGGTCACTACCTTATCCCGGTGACCCTTTAACTCGGTAATACGTTAGCCTAACTAACCCGGCCATACTCAAGACTCAAACTCGGCTAAGCCCATGAGTCGGTCACGACTCAACTCTCACACGAGCTAACTTCCACACGACTTAAGCTAGAGATAACACAAACAAAACTAACGACCTAGAAATTCTACGATCTATCGACACGTAAAATACGGGTCGTTACATTCTCTCCCCCTTAGGAATTTCGCCCCCGAAATTCCAAGCAAACTACAGCAATCAAAGATATTCCGCATGCCTACCATCCATAGCAATCAACAAACCATGCATCCAATTCTAGCCTAGCATGCAGAATTCTAAGACTTAGAACAAGTTACAAATTCATGAGATGTCGCGACACTTTAGGGCCATACCTCGAAGAGTCCGGGATGAGCTGCCTTCATCCTCTCTTCCTCTTCCCACGTACAGTCGTTAACATCATCACTCCATTGTACCTTGAGCAACGTAATCGTCTTCCTCCTAAGCTGTTTCGTATCGGTTTCAACAATACGAAGCGGCTCACGAGGTCTTCTAACCACTGGATCAACCTCTAAATCTTCACAGCTATCAACAGAAACCACCGTAGTTGGGTCGTGCACATACTTCCGTAGATAAGATACATGAAAAACATTATGCACACCCGCCATCTTTTCCGGTAACTCCAATCTATAAGCGAGCTTTCCAATTCGCTCGATAATCGGGAATGGTCCAACAAATCTCGGAGTCAACTTTCCTTTGTTCCCGAATCTTATAACATTCTTCAACGGAGAAATCTTTACAAAAACCATATTACCCACGTCGAATTCCAAATCCTTTCGACGATTATCAACATAACTTTTCTGACGATCTTGGGCTGCCTTCATTCGTTGCCGAATGATCTCTATACAATCCGAGGTCTGTCGAATCATCTCTGGCCCAAGTATCAATTTTTCTCCAGTTTCCAACCAACATGTCGGAGAGTTACACGGTCTTCCATATAATGCCTCATATGGTGCCATACCAATGCTCGACTGATAACTGTTATTATAAGCAAACTCCACCAAATGGAGGTGATCTTCCCATGATCCTCCGAAGTCCAAAACACATGCTCTAAGAAGATCTTCCAAAACTCGGTTGACTCTCTCAGTCTGACCATCTGTTTGAGGATGATAAGCTGTACTCAAACACAACTCAGTTCCCAAAACTTGCTGGAAGCTCTTCCAAAATCCACTAGTGAACAATGGGTCTCGATCGCTCACTATACTCTCCGAAACACCATGGAATCGAACAATCCACTTCACATACAACTCAGCCAACTTCGATGCAGTCCTAGTTGATCGAACAGGAATGAATCTTGCACTTTTGGTCAAACGATCTACTATGACCCAAATCCCCTCATTTCCTGCCCTAGTTCTAGGTAGACCATCGATGAAATCCATCGACACTTGCTCCCACTTTCATGTAGGAACCTCTAATGGCTGAAGTAATCCACTGGGCTTCTTCTGCTCAGCTTTCACCAACTGGCAGTTCATACACTTGGAGATAAAATTTCCAACATCTTTCTTCATACCTTCCCAGTAGTACGCCCTCTTCATATACCGATACATCTTATTTCCACCTGGATGAATCGTCAACTTCGAGTGATGACTTTCCCTCAGAACTTCATCTCTCAATTCATCTACATCGGGAACAACCAATCGTCCTTGCTTACGAAGCCAACCCTCTCGATCGACCTCGAATCCCTTATCCTTCTCTGGGTCCAATCCAGATTCCAAATCACAGATAATCTTGACAAGCTTATCATCTCGCTTCTGGCTCTCGCCAATTCTTTCCACAAGAGTAGGTCTTATCGATAAGTTTGCCAACATCTCAGGTTCCAATTCACATCTAGGCCTGAAGTCAAACCCAGCCAAATACTCAAGACTCTTCCATTCTGAAAACATGGCTCCCAATCCTGCATGTCTTTGACTCAACGCATCAGCTACTGCGTTACCTTTTCCTGGAGTATAGGCTATACCAAAATCATAAGATGCTAGAAACTCTAGCCACCGTTGCTGTCGAAGATTCAAATCCTTTTGGGAGAACAGATACTTCAACGACTTATGATCTGTAAACAACTCGAATCTAACTCCCAATAGATAGTGTCTCCACATCTTCAAAGCAAACACAATCGCCGCTAATTCCAAATCATGAGTTGGATAATTCCTTTCATGCGGCTTTAGTTGTCGACTAGCATACGCAACAACTTTATCCTTCTGCATTAGCACTGCTCCAAGTCCAGTGCCACATGCATCGGTGTAAACCACCATCTCCTCATTCCCACTCGGAATAGTCAAAACAGGAGCACTCGTCAGTCGCTCTTTCAGGATTACGAAAGCTTGCTCACACTTGTCATCCCATTTGAACACTTGGTTCTTCTTCGTCAATCCTGTTAACGGTGCTGCTATCTTGGAAAAGTCTTTGATAAACCGTCGATAATATCCTGCTAATCCTAGAAAACTTCTCACATCAGATGCATTCTTAGGTCTAACCCAATCCTGGATTGCTGCCACCTTAGCGGGATCAACCGCTATTCCATTTCCAGAAATAACATGGCCTAAGAACCTCACTTCACTCTTCCAGAAGTGACATTTCGAAAACTTAGCCTTCAGCTGATGTTTCCGCAAGATTTCCAAAACAATCCGCAAGTGCGTCTTGTGCTCTTCCTCAGTTCTGGAATAAATCAGAATATCATCCACGAACACAAGCACGAACTTATTCAACTGATCTCTGAACACTCTATTCATAAGATCCACAAAATATGCTGGTGCGTTAGTCAATCCAAACGGCATTACCAGCCACTCATAAAACCCGGATGGTGTCCTGAAAGCAGTCTTTGGCACACTATCCTTAGCCACTCTCAACTGGTGAAATCCCGTTGCCAAATCCATCTGAGAAAACACCTTAGCCTCGTGAAGCTGATCAAACAAGTCATTTATTCTCGGCAATGGATACTTGTTCCTCTTAGTCACCTTATTCAGCTCACGATAATCCACACACAACCTCAACGATCCATCCGCTTTGGTTGCGAACACAACTGGCGCACCCCATTCGGACACACTTCTCCGAATGAATCCTTTCCGCAAAAGGTCATCAACTTGCACCTTCAGCTCTTGCTGCTCCCTCGGTGCCATCCGCCTAAGAGGCAACACAACAGGTCTGGCTCCCTCGACTAGATCGATATAAAACTCGATCTCCCTATGCGGCGGTAATCCTTTGACTTCGTCAAAGACGTCCTCAAATCCATTCACAATAGGCACCGATGACAGTCCATTCCGTGGAACAACCAGCGAATACATGAAGCTCATGAAGACGCCTTCCTCATGCTTACATCGTATCACAACCTTTCGCCCTTCCACATTCCCGACTGTCACCTCAAGCCTATCACAATCAATCCTTGCCGCATACTTCCTAAGCCAGTCCATACCCAAAATAATTCCGAACCCCGCAAAGTTCAGAACAAAGCAATCACAAACAAACGAGCAATCATGACTCTACACAACTAGACCACGGCATATCATACACAAACATGACGAACCCCCAACTGGATTAGTCACAACCAATGGCCTATCAACAATATCCGGTTTCAAACCCAACCGGCCTACCAAATCATCACAAACAAAAGAATGCGACGCTCCAGTATCAAACAACACTCTAACCGGAACACCACAAATGGAAAGAGTACCTTGAACCACCACACTCTTCCCCTTTTCTTCAGCTGTAGGAGCTTTTGAAGACGACGGCACAGCTTCCAAAGCATAAGCTTGCACAATCTGTCTGTCCTTCCTTGGCTCTGGACAGTCCTTCCTGAAATGCCCTGGCTTATCACAGTTGTGGCACTTCAACTGTACCTTTGGATTCTTGCAATCCCGGGAAAGATGACCCTTCTGTCGGCAGTTGTAACAAGTCACTTCGCCTTTCGGCTTCTTCTGGCCATCCTTACCCTTCTGTTGCTGCTGCTTCCTCTTCTTGTTTCCATTCTGCTGTGGTTTAGATCCTTCCCTGGTTACAGCAACAACAGAACTTTCCTTAGGAAACAAACTCTCATGCCTAAGGGCTTTCTCCACAAGCTTCTCAAATGGATCGTCCAAGTGATCCACCAACTGCCTCCCAAGATAAGCATCCAGACCAGTCACAAACTTTTCATTCTTCTGGTAGGGAGAATCAATATACGATCTGGCATACTTGGACAAAGCTTCGAACTCAGAAATATACTCAAGAACTGGTCTCCCACCTTGCTTGAGCTCCACAAATCTCTTGAACAAAACAGACTTCTGAGCCGTAGAGATGAACTTAGCTTCAAATCTAACTTGGAATTGCTCCCAAGTAATCTCTTCTTCTGGTGTATCTATGGTGATAGAATTCCACCAATCAGCAGCTCTCCCTTGAAGCTGTCTCGATGCAAGCTTTCTCTTGGTTGCATCCTCAATCCCTAAGTCACCAAAGATTCTTCGGCAAGCATCAATCCATCTCTGCACTTCAATAGTCGACTCCGTCCCCAAGAAAGCTTTTCCTCCAAGAGAAGTATAATCCTTGCAAAGCTTAGCAAAATCCACCGGTCTTGGAGCTTGGACTTGAACTCCAACATCTACAGATGATCCTGAAGCTGGTATCCTCCTCATGATTGAAGTCATCATTGCCTCAAACATAGGAGCATAATCAACAGCTTCCCTAGCAGCACGGCTATCCCTCGCAGCTTGTCTCTCGCTTCGACTCATTCTTAATATCTGTAAAAAGAATGATTAGAACACCTTAAGAAACAACTGCATAAGGGGTTCAAATCCATCTAAACTACTATATATTATATATAGTAATCATCCATCAAAATACAATTACGTCTCTCTTACTTAATCACGTCAGCGAGCGTTGGCTAAAATCGATTAACCAAAGCTCTGATACCAAATGTGACGACCACCCATGACTCCCGCACCAAAACAAGAGAATAGTGCGCTGAAAGGTGTGCCAGGCAGCCATGGACGATAGTCAGGGGTAAAATAAAACATCGCAGAATCTCTATCGTAACTCACAGCGCATGGATAAAATACAATAGAGAAATATATAGTGAAGCCTCATAACAGAAAATCATCATATAAGCATCACAGTGGTTTTATACAATCATCTCAACAAATCCATACATCAAGACCTCAATACAAACACTCATCAAACACAGCGGAACACCCAGTACATATAGTAAGAAAACTAATATGCAAAGCCTCCTGCTCGTCTTCGTCATCATCAGCGTAGAACTCCAAGCACAGCACCTGTCACCTGCTACCTAGTCTGCCCATCCCAAACATGGATGAACAGCCCAAGGTAATAAGAGGAGACATAAAACCTTGAGTCAGACAAAGTCTTAGTGAGCAGTAAATTAACTATCAAACATACCAAAAGAGCATAAGGGATAAAAGGAATAGGAACCAAACCATCCCACTCCACCTCTTTCTACAGTGATAGCCCCAGACACACACTAAGGAGAAGCAAGCATAACATAGCAGACAATTTTAAGGTAAAGCAATAGTCACTCGAGTCAAGGACGATGTTTTCCAAATACAAACCCCTAAGGCCTAAACCAAGATCAGATAAGCACCCAGAAAACACCGCTCTTAAGACCGAATGATGATACAATCAAGCATCCAAACATCCATGACTCTGGCTATCACTGTTATCATTGCCTTGATTTCACCGTTAGTTGAATGACCATCTGTCAAGGGCTAATGGTAACCCCGGTTTTAGACATAATTCCGCACGTCATCGTGACCCGTGCCTAAGCCGAACGCATCAGCCCAGAGTACTAGCACGTCATCGTGACCCGTGCCTGGAACGTCATCGTGACCCGTCCCAACGTACCCTTGCTTTGAGTATGCTATAACCTTCAACAACGATGAGATCTTAGCCTCCTAGTCATCCTCCTTGACGACTATTTCCATACTAGCTCAAGCGCCTCTCAAGCTAACCATTATCCACACCAACCCGGACCGCATCACCGAGTTATAACTTTGCACGTCGTCATGACCCGTGCTTGGAACGTCATCGTGACCCGTCCCATCTCAACATACGCCTTGCCTCATCATATCATAGCAAAGTCCCTTCTTGGAACGTCATCATGACCCGTCCCATCTCAACATAAGCCTTGCCTCATCACATCATGGCAAGATCCCACATCCTCGAATCCATCCATATGAGCTTCCACATCCGCTTCATATGCTACAGGCAGCTTCCACCATTCAAGAGCCTTTCCACTTAGCTTTTGAATCATCCCAACTATCTTGTTCCAAATCAACTACAAGCTAACTTGAAACAATCAAATCAATCATATATCCAAACATTCGACCATTCAAACAAGATCTAATAAGCAATATCAATCATAATGGCAATTTCATAAATAAATGAGCAAAAGTCTAACACATATGAAATCATGGATTTTTAGCATAGATCTATCAAATATAAAACATGGGTTTTGTCTCTAATACTCGATAAATAACTTTGCATAGGTAAACATCTTCATAAATGATGGATCTACATGCAGACTTAAGGAAAATGCGAGAAAACACTATCTTAAACACATAAACAAGCCACCGATCCAATATACTCCTTTGGGTCCGCGTGAGAGATAACTACCACTCACCAAATCACTCAAACACCTCAAAAACTAAACACTTCAGATCTGGACAGCGAAGATCCAAGCTTGATCCGGCAATATCTCGCTTGAAACGAAGAAATCTAGCTCGAACGGATGAAGATCTTCAACTTTGGCACTTGAATCTTCGATCCCGATCTTCGATCTTGGATGGATGTTAGAACTTGATTGGAATGGAGAAAAGAAGATGAAGAAATGTTGTAGTCGAGTCTTCAAAATGGCAGCACTTCGTCGCTTCAAAAACCGGTGCCAAAAAGTGAGCTAAAGCCCTCTATTTATAGGCTGGAATCCCCCTTAGCTCGGCCATCTTCTTAACTCGGAGCTCGCTATTAGGTCGTCCCCGACCTATCACATGCCGACCTAACACTCACACCGACTTAACCTTGCCGACTCACGACCTAAGCAACTCAAGAACCCAAGGCCGACCTAACTATAAGTCGACTCAACCAATCACATGACCTACCGACCTAATCATACGAGACACGACCTAACGGCTTAGCCTTATGGCCGACCTAAGCCCTAGCCGACTCAACGTAAGTCGGTCACGACTTAACCAACGCCGACCTAACACGCATGCACGACTCAATGGCCTAAGTCCCCAACGACTTATCTACTATACGACTCATCTACCAACCACTAGGTCGAACTCTCTATAGGTTGAACACGACTCATCCCCTTAACCCGGTAACGACTCAACCTATCTTGTTAAGTCATATTAATGACTTAACATACTCTCGACTCATCAGGGTTAACAACCTTCGACTCATCGTTAAGTCGTTCCTAACGACTCAGGACCAAAGCAACTTACGACCTACCCCCCTGGGTCGGTCAAAACCTTAAGTCGTTACACCCATAACTCGTTAACTCCTTAAATCGGCAAACCCTATGAGTCGTAACTCGTTGACTCGGCCACACTTCTTATCTCACTATCTTCTTAGGTCGGCCACCCCTATGAGTCGGCCAACCTTTAAACCACTAACCTCCTTAAGTCGGCAACACTATAGGTCGGTCACTACCTTATCCCGGTGACCCTTTAACTCGGTAATACGTTAGCCTAACTAACCCGGCCATACTCAAGACTCAAACTCGGCTAAGCCCATGAGTCGGTCACGACTCAACTCTCACACGAGCTAACTTCCACACGACTTAAGCTAGAGATAACACAAACAACACTAACGACCTAGAAATTCTACGATCTATCGACACATAAAATACGGGTCGTTACAAGTTATGTCTAGTACCGGGGTTACCATTAGCCCTTGACAGGTGGTCATTCAACTAACGGTGAAATCAAGGCAATGATAATAGTGATAGCCAGAGTCATGGATGTTTGAATGTTTGGTTGTATCATCATTCGGTCTCAAGAGCGGTGTTTTCTGGGTGCTTATCTGATCTTGGTTTAGGCCTTGGGGGTTTGTATTTGGAAAACATCGACCTTGACTCGAGTGATTATTGCTTTACCTTAATTATCTGCTATGTTATGCTTGCTTCTCCTTAGTGTGTGTCTGGGGGCTATCACTGTTGAAAGAGGTGGAGTGGGATGGTTTGGTTCCTATTCCTTTTATCCTTTATGCTCTTTTGGTATGTTTGATAGTTGATTTACTGCTCACTAAGACTTTGTCTGACTCAAGGTTTTATGTCTCCTCTTATTACCTTGGGCTGTTCATCCATGTTGGGATGGGCAGACTAGGTAGCAGGTGACAGGTGCTGTTCTTGGAGATCTACGCTGATGATGACGAAGACGAGCAGGAGGCTTTTGCATATTATTTCATATTATATGTACTGGGTGTTCCGCTGCTGTATTTGTTTGAGTGTTTTGTAGTGAGGCTTTGATGTATGGATGATTCATATGTTTGTATAAAACTACTATGATGCTTATATCATGATTTTCTGTTATGATGCTTCACTATATATTTCTCTATTATATTTTATCCATGCGCTGTGAGTTATACGATAGATTCTGCGATGTTTATCTTACCCTGACTATCGTCCATGGCTGCCTGGCACACTTTTCAGCGCATTATTTCCTTGTTTAAGTGCGGGAGTCATGGGCGGTCGTCACATACAATATCCAATTAATGATAATAACCAATATTTTCATCTCTAACAACCAGGTAAGCTAGATAAGTCACAATAATTTTTGAAAAATTTTCTTTATATACAAAATATAGTTAGTGCAAAATTATTTCATTTACCCAATTTCAAAACAATACTATGTCGAGTTGTTCTGTTTAAGTGTTTAGAGATCCCTATCAATGACGTTAATTACTCGTATTGACCAGAATCCATAAGCCACTCAACAAAACAACCGACACAATATAAAACATTTTATATCACTAACAAATACGCTCTCTCATATACAATCAACTCATTCATATAGTTTACCTCTATTTCAATGAGTTATTCCCCACTAGAGCCAAGCTTTATCGCTAAACCAAAGCTCTGATACCAACTGTAACGACCCGCCTTTTTGGACAGTTTAAACCGACGATCAAATACACGTGTCGATTCCAAACCATTCAAAAGGGCAGATAGTTATTGGGGTAAATAAGAAAAGAAAAGAAATAAAGGAAATGAAACAACACAGAATCTCGCAGCGGAACGATAAAATATATTAGTCAAATAAACAGTTCATGAAGCTGTTTACTATAATTTGACAATTATTTATACAACATTTACCAGAGTTATACATATAAAACAGAACAATTTAAATAATGCAGCAGATAGCATGATGCAAGGGTAATAATAGTAATAGTATACCAAATCTTCGTCTTCATTCTCCAAAATAGATCTTCAAAAATTTGAAAAACTCAGGACTGACCCGAGCGTAATTAAAAGACAAAACACTCGAGTCAGGACTAAATATCCTTATGAAAGTTAAATCAATCGTAAATAAATATGAGTGTAACGGCGTCAGAGATGTTTAGGGGGTTTGACATCTCATATCCAGTGTCAACGTGCGTGCAATAACTTAAGAGATGTTACGGGATTTTCCATCTCTTAAGGATCCGTTAAACTATCTACTATGTAGTAATGTACGCTAAGTAGATAATGTCTATCAGTAATATAAAGTATCAAAATAGCGTTAAGGCGTTACCATAATCCCCCTTAACACATTTTTATAATGCCATAGTCTATACAGCACCGTAAGCCCTACCGTAAACTGGTGGTTATCAGAGGGTACCCCATAGATGTAACACAAAACATAACGTAGTGGTCGCGAATAGGATAATCAGTATGACAAGGTACATGAGGTGATACCAACTAGGACACTAGTAGTTGCGTGATCCGGACTGATGTTGGGCATAGCCAGCAGCTACCCCAACACCGCGAAACAACACTCCCAAATCATGGGGTGCACCCAAATTGCATCACAAATGTAATAGATATAGTATCAAAGAAGTGTGTCCGCTAGAGATGGCGAACCTCAATGGCCCGGCGCGGCTCCAGTTTTAGTCATGTCAGGGGTCATCCAATATCGTTCTCTTTCTTCAGTCAACGCGTACACCAAACCATCCACTTCATTCTGGATCAACACTCCGCGTATAATAGTTATTAAAGTGGTTTTCGGTATCGACAGAGAGTATGTCCATATCCGATCCCGGTCTCTTCAATAACTACGTATTATTACACCGTTGGCTCTTTTACATTTCAAATCGATTCATAATTGATATCAAAATATCATATTCGCTTCAAAAATCAAATCTATTTCAAATATCATCGTATCTATTCAAATGTGAGATTCCATTTCAAAATCATTTTTCGCATCAATATCTCATTTCGATTTCAAAATCATTTCGAATTTCAATTTTGGTTACAACTTCATTTAAACCAATTCGTATTTAAATTCAAGACTTAAATATAAACATTTCACCTTATTGACCAGCTTAGAATTTTAGAAAATAGTTTTTAAGTTGTTTAAAAGTAGTTTAAATAATTAAAACTAGTTAAAAATACTTAAAATCTTAAAATGGATTTGAAATAGATAAATTAGTTTAAAATAATTTAAATTGGGTTAAGTAGATTTAAAATAGATTAAAATAGTTTAAGTATTCAAAAATGGTTTATATAACTGAGAAGTTTAGAAAAGAAAATAAACAGCTTCAAAACCAAACCATTTCAATTATAACTGCTCAATTCAAAACAATTTCAATTTCCCTTCTACCGATTCAATTACGATTTCGATTTCGATTAAATCAACGTCAACTTTGACTTCAAATTTATTCAATTTTATATTCACTTTTAATTAATTCAATTTCAATTTATATCGATCTGGAGCATGGTTTTTCAAAATATCCATTTAGAACACTTGCAAAATTATCCATCAATATTCAAGTTTAAATCCAAATTTCAAATATGATTCAATTCCAAGCTCGATTTCAAATTATCTTTTTAATATCACTTTTACTTAATTATCCTTCAATATTCAAGTTTGAATCCGAATTTCAAATATGATTCAATTTCAAGCTCAATTCCAAAATATCATTTTTATATCGCTTTTACGTAGTAATACTAAAAGTTAGAAATAATGTTCAATTTTTAAATCAAATAAATTTTCGAAATTCAATCATATCCAAATTTTTAAATTTCGAAGTCTCAACTTTATTATTTAATAATTTCTTTTAACCAAAATTTATTTCAACATTCCAAACTCAATTTTTCGATAAATTCGATTTCTACAAATTTGATTTCTATTTATAACTTTTAAATCAAAACATTTAAATAAATTTCAAATCGACGATTTTAAAAATTATTAATTCAGCCAATTCGGTGTCCGTATATAATTTTCTATCCTATGGCCAAGTAATTATTTATTTCAATTAATGTCCGGGATGCATATATATTACTTAAATCAAATCACAGTTTCATATGTATGCATAACAATATATATAAGCGAATAAACATCCAAACATTCAAATATCAACCAATAGCATCCATCGAAATACATCATCCAATACACAATACAATTCATGGCAATTTCATATATAGTTATCAATGCCAGGTAATTTAATCGCAATTCAATTTCAATTTTTAATTTCAAATTTAACTGTCAATTTAATTTTCGACGGTTAATTCAAATGACAATTAAATTCTATCAAACAACAACAAATAAAATTCATATCACTTCATAATATCAAATTACTAGCATAAAGATATTTAGTACGGTGTGAGCGTTATAAAACACTCACCTTGATTTCGATGCAGTTCCAGCGTTTTATTTCGAATAAAATTAAACGAGCGTTTAATTTTACCCGAAATTCAAACTAGCTCCAAATGACTCCAATCGAATTCCATAGCGTAGTGCTCGTCGAAACGATTCCAACGCAAAAAGTTTCGTCGAATTTCGACCTCGTATGAAAAAGATATACATTTTTAAAGTTACACGAATTTATTATATATAAAATTTACAAATCTATTTAAATTTTTATAACCTAACAGAAATCTCAGCCGTTCGATTTCACTCCCTGTAATCACCGCCGTCCCTTGCTTCTCCCTCTTCCCTCACGTTTGCGTACACAGCCGAAGAACCCATGGCCGCCACTTGCTTCACGAATTATCTAGCCTCCATCGTCGAGCTACACAACGATCAGAGAGTGCCACTTCAAAGCCACGACAAAGAGCAACCTTCGGCCCAAGACCGGTCAGACCCGGTGCCCCCGTAGCTCTCGAAAACGTGAAGAACGGCCTGCCATCTTGGGCAATTTCTGGTCGATCCACCGCGAGTTTTCCGATCACAGCCGTTGATTACCTTCGTCTCGTGATGCTCTACATTTTCCATGTTGAAGGTTTGTTGAAACGATGAATGGATTTGAAGATAAGAGGAGGAGAACGAAACGATTTTCTGGCCTTCGGTTTTAGGCCGGCGGCTAGGGTTTTAAAGCCTAATTTTTTTTATTTTTGTGATAAACGGGGGGGGGGGCTATTTATAGAAAATATCGAACACTATTCATTCCGAAATTTCCAAACGCCGATTTACGCGCGGTGACCGACATTTCTAGGGTTTATCCCGCGTTTCGGACACAATGGAACAGGTTTTAGAAGCTAATTCGATCATCTGTGCGAGATATGACAATAAACGATCGATTTAAAATTAAATCGATTAAACGATTTTCTATGCGTTTTCGCTTGCCCCGGACAAACGATAAATCCGATTGACACGAAATTTGAAACCTTACAATAATATCACATTACGGATCCGTTGAAACTAGTTTCGTCGAAATCCGAGACTTTTTGAAAAATGACTATTTTAACTTGCCAAATTAATATTAAAACAATTTTAACGCGTTTCGAGCTGCCACGGTCAAACGACAACTCCGATTGCTACGAAAATTGAAATCCGACAATAACAAACTATTACGGATCCAATGGAACTAGTTTCGTCCAATTCTGAGACTGTACAAAAATTGGCTATTTTTCAATCGATAATTAAATATTAAAATATTCAATTTTCACAAATAAATTTTAGTTTCAGTTTTAAAAGTTCTATAACATCATTCTAACTTTAATATGATAAAATAAAATTTTACTAATCATTTTTAATCATATTAAACCCGTTATTAAATTATCCAATAAATTCCAATTTTAAAATCTTATTAACTCTATTATAATCCCGATATAACTTTTATTCACTTTGGAAACCAATTTGAATCATATTAAATCAAATTTCAATTATTCACTCTATTTTCATATATTAAATTTCAATATCAAATTAATCATATCAAATTTGGAATTTAATTATTCAAACATTTATAATATTAAATTTAAATAAATTTGATTATTCTTAAATCACTATCCTTTGAAATATTCAAACGAACTTATAAAATTTAACCTTTAAAACCAATTCACATCTTAGTACCCTATTTTCATTTTACAGTTATTCAATTATTCAATAAGTTTTAAATTTTTAATTTAAACAATTTAACTGTTCAATATTTGACGGATTTCAACATTGGATTTTTAAATTAAATAAAAATTTCATTATAAGTCGATTTACCATATTACATCAAATGAATTTCCACATTATTATTTAACTACAGTTAGAGATAATGCATTCAACTAATATATAAACTTTCATTTCAATTGCAATTGGTTCACAAATTCAATTCGACTAACTAAATGAATAAGTAACTAAAATAATTATCACCGTTAACTTTTAATTACTTATAAGTTTATTCTTTACAAACAAGCGTCACAATTACCTATACAATACAAATTCACTCAATTACCTTTGACTATATATTATTTCAATTGATTTGGGATTTCGTTCAATTCATAAATAATTAACTTAGATAAAATTTGTTGCATTTCATTCTAGTTATTGTTATTCCAAACGACTTACAAATTTTTTTTCTAACCTTAAATCACGAAATCTTATTAAATTAGCTATTTTAATTATCAAAAATTTACGGGTCGTTACAATAATAATCAAATGAACAGTTCATGAAGCTATTTTACAGAAACATTTGATTATACTTATACAATACATATCAAAGTTACACATACTAGAGAATAATCAATAATAATGTAGCGGAACAATGTGATGCAGTGGAATATAATAAATAATAGTAATACAAATCTTCGTCTTCGTCCTCCAGAAGTAAGGTCTTCGAATCCTGAAATGCTCAGGCTGACCCAAGCGAATTGAAAGACAAAACACTCGAGTCAGAACTAAAAGATCTTATGGGAGTTAAATCAACATAAGTAAATATGAGTGGAACGACGTCAGAGATGTTTACTGGTTTTGACATCTCCTATCCAGTGTCTAACATGAGTGCAGTAACATAAGAGATGCTCGGGATTCACATCTCCTAAGGTTCCGTTAAACTATTTACTATGTAGTAATATTTCGCTATTATAATAATGTTTATTAGTAAAATAAACTTACTTTTAAATAGCGTAAATAAGTGACCCAATATTCCCCTTAATATGTAATAGTCCTAGTAGTCCATCCAGTATAATAGTCCCTCCTGATCGGGAAGCCACCAGAGGATACCACATGGGCTACAGGAGAAAACCAAACTCGCACAAGGCGCGATAGGGTAGGTGAAACGGCACACAAGGCAATGCCAGGGTAGATATACCAATTACGCATCCGGGCTGGTTGAAACGCGTAGCAGCTACTACCACCCACCTCGAGCCACACCCCCAAAATCAAAAATCAAAAGTGACCACCGAATCAATCCAAAAGTCAGAGTATAATATCGAAGGGATGTGTCCGATAAGAGGGGCTACCTCCTTGGCCCGAGAATCACTCCTGTTTTAGCCACCTTATGCCAACTCACGAAAGTCGGGTCCACATATATATCTTAATAGAACGTCCCCACCATCCTACTTCATTCTGGAATCTCCACCGCGTACACGGTTGTCAAAGTAGTTTTCGGAGTTGGTAGAGAGTATGACAACTTCCGATCCCGGTCTCTTTAACAACCAAACATTATTATAACACCGCGGTCTTTCAAAACAATTTATACTTCAAAACCAGAATATAATATCCATTTCGAAACCATATAAATACGATATCCTTTCCATTTTGAAAACCCAAATCAATATAATATCATTTTATTTCAGATATATCTCTTTTCCAAAATCATAGCACTTTCAGATTTATAATATTTCGAAACCAAAAGCTTGAAATATAACCTTTCAAAACATAATACTACGAATTTCATAGCTTCCAAACCATAACTTCCAAAACTTAAATGGTTTGGATATTCAAACAATATATAAAATAAAATAATTTGAATTTTAAATTACTTTAAAATAATTTCCTCGACTTCACAATTTTATTCACTTTAAATTAGATCTCAAATCTTAACTTTCAACTCACTTTCAGTTTCAATAAACCATTTCAATTTCAATATATTTCAAACTTTGAGTATTAAACAATTTCAAAACTAAGGTTGGTAATTACGATTCAATAATTCAATGTTCTATTATTTAGTTTAGAAATATTTGCATAATAAATCCATTATCATTTAAATAAAAGTCAAATTACCAATAACTAAATATTTCCTTCAATTTATTTATACTTGAAATATTCATTTAATTCATCTTAAACCAAAATCCAGTTATAAAAATCATACCTTTAAAATCTCAATTTTATTAAATTTCAAATCAATTTCATATTTATCTTCCACCTTATTCTCATTTAAGTTATTATGAACTCCAGAAATATAATTTAAATAAATACTTAACCTTATTATATCTTAATAAAATCAAACTTAATTATTAAACTTCTTTTATACTTTAAACCAATTTTTTTTATACATAGCTTAAAACCAAGAATTTAACTATATATATATTAACATTTGTAAAATATCCATATCAATATCTCATAAAACCATATATTTCTTTACAAAACCATAGAAAATCATTTCAAAATATTTTTATATATAGACCACGGTGTTTGTATATAATTTTCTACCACATGGTCAAGTGATACAGATATTTATCATTTCAATCTGTAATTTAAAATAAAAATACGGTTATATATCGTTTCAAACCGCAATCCCCAATGAAATAAAATGCATAACAACTTGCAGTTTATAACAGTATAAAATACAACATCCATTCATCTAATATCAATCATCAATCATTTATCACAAACATCATCCAATTCAAACAGTAACATCGATATATAACAGATAATAAACAACAGGTATTTACTGGTAGTTTATATTCAAAAATAAATTAAACAACTATTTAACTGGCAGTTTATATTCAATAATAAATCAAATAACTATTTAACTGGTAGTTTATATTCAATAATAAATCAAACAACTATTTAACTGGCAGTTTATATTCAATAATAAATCAAACAACTATTTAACTGGCAGTTTATATTCAATAATAAATGAAATAACTATTTAACTGGCAGTTTATATTCAATGATAAATTAAACAACTATTTAACTGGCAGTTTATATTCAATAATAAATTACACAACTATTTAACTGGCAGTTTATATTCAATAATAAACTAAACAACTATTTACCTGGCAGTTTATATGCAGTAATAAATTTAATAACAATTTAATTCAAATAAATTCAATTTAACTGAGATTATGATTAAAAATATGCTAAAAAGTCATAAATAAACTTCTAATCACATCATAGATCAATTTAACAAATATAAGAAATTTTAGAAGTTGTGAGTGGATTAAAACACTTACCTTTTGAATTTAAATTGAATTTAAATTCAATTTAAATCCAAAATTCAAACAGTCTCAGAATTTGTCCAAACAAAGGTCAAAATATCCGGGATCCCGATACGATCCCAACGGAGAAAATCGTGCATGAATCGGGCCTCGTATGCAAAAGTTATGCTAATTAGAACACTTAAATTGAGATTTAAATGGAATAAAATAAAAGAAGATGATACCAATCATGATCGGCCACGTCAACATCGCTGTAACCCACGTGAACCCAACTCGCTTCGTAGTTCCACTTTCACACCGCCACCAACCCGACAAAAATAGCCACCAAAACGCCGTCACTGACCTGATCTAGAGCCGCCGTAGGCGGTCCCACTACAAGCCGAGCCCACTCGCCACACACGGCACCTCCTCGTCACCGAAAAAGGCTTCAAATGCTTGCCTTCGTTGATTAGGTTAAGATGTTAATCGAAATTTTCCACACGATCAAGCCGTCTATTCATCTAACGAACCCTACCGATGCAACCCTCTCGTCACTCTCTTCCATACGGTATCAACGATTTGACGATCCGACGAAGTCCATCACGACATAACAAACGACCGTGACTGGTTCTTTAATTTCTGGAAAAACCGTCGTTCAATTTGCAAAACGAATCACAAAATTGAGATGCGCTCTTCGAGAGCTTTCCGACGATATAAAATACGATATAGTTTGTGGAGTTTGAAATTATGATTTGATTTTGAATTGCAATTGGATCTAGAATTTGACTGTTTGCCATTGAGAAGGAGAGACAACAGAATTGTATGTATAGAACAATGAACATAAGGAATAGGTTAGGGTTTATAACGAGGTATATATACACAAGGCTGAAATTAGAATGGATGGACACGATTGACATACGCGTTGAACGATAAAATGGCCCGAAAAGCCCGTTCTAACTCTGAAACGAAATTGGGTTAACCCATATATCAAAATAGATGTTTTAAGATATTTTAAACGCACTGGAACAGGTTCATGTCCAAATTCCATCGTATGAAGAAGTTATGCTAAAATCAAATTATTTTAAATTGATTTCAATTGATTTCAATTTCAATGATTTCTATGCGTTTCGAGCCCATAAGATCAAACGACACGTCCGATGGTTATGAAACTTGAAATTCTACAATAATTCACCGTTATGGATCCGTTAAAACTATTTTTGTCGAAATCCAAGTCAGTGGCCAAAATGGCTATTTTCCAGTTTATTAAATAAATTAATATTAAATTAAATTAAATCATTTCCGTCCAATTATCATTATTTCCAATTTCTATCATTTTGGATTACTTAATAATTTAAAATCCTTTAACACAAATTCTTTTATTAACTTATTATTGGACATTTCACAATTTACAACAGTAAATTTCAAATTTCAATTAATTCAGTAATTATAATTTAAATTCCTAATTAAATCCATACATTTTATTTCTAAATCTTGTTATTGAATCAATTTATCATTTTATGGATAAAATTATCATTGGTTTATTTTAATTACATTAACATTTCCCATTCCATCCTAGTTTCAATTAATATAGTATTTAATTTCATTTACTTACCATTTAAATATAATTGATTTCCAATAAATTTTATAGACTAATTTAATAGGTAACCTGTAACGATCGTTACCATAACCTTTAATTTCATTTATGAATCCATTATTTACAAACAAATGTTCCAATTCTTATAAAATATTGATTTTTATTTAATCATCATTAACTCTCTATTTCATACAACAATTATATATTTACATTTGTTTCTTATATTCGATCTCATAACCAGTTATAATTATCTTCATTATTTCACTTTTGAAATTTCATTTTAATTGTTATGATTAATTTTTATTTTATTATCATCTCAATATTCATTGAAATTTCATTCAAGATGTTATTTCCATTTCCAATCCACAAAATCTTTTATTTTCTTCAATATTAAATTACAGATTTTTATTTTCTTTCCGAATTAAATTACCAAAACTTATTAAATTAACAAAGTTTAATTATCGAAATTTACGGGTTGTTACAATCACCAATATCCCAATGTTTAGGCGCTTCGACTTTGGTCGAGAAGTTTTAGGTTCGAAACTTGCATAGCGTGATTCAAACATATATTGACATGTAGTATGTTGTATACTGTGACGATCCATAATTCTGTACCCCTTGAATCGACAATAAACCACACATGTCCAATCCAAAAAGCACAGAATGACGGCAAGTCATGAGAAGAAAAAAAGAGAGAAGAAGAGAAGAGAAGAAAGAGAGAAGAAGAAAACCAAACAGAACAATACTGAATCTCACATCGCAGCGGAAAACATATAATATCATATCAATGATCTTTACAAAACAGAAACTATAATATCATATACATACATCCATCAGAGTTCAACAATCAATCACTAATCATCAGCCTGGACAATAATAATAACATGTCCTTACAATTGCTGATAATATAAACAATAATGCATCGGAAAATAAACAGATACGTGTATACGACATGAAGACTTCCAGCTCTCCCACTGAAGCTCAAAAGCACCAACTCTAAACCTAAAAATATACTCGGTCTGACCCGAGCATTGAAAGGGGAGAACGTCCGGATCAGTCTGGTAAACCAGCGTGAGAAAACACACTCCACTGAATTTATTAAATTACCAACACTTTTCTTTTCAAAACAAAAGTATCTCGTAAGGCACGTCCACACATAAACATGGACATGTTTTTGCCTTACGATAACCAAAACATTTTATATTAAATCATTCTATATTATGATAGTGTCTATTTCATAATGACTTGTTTTAGAAGTGTCAAGAGGCGTTTCCAATATATCGTTTGGATTAATGACTTGATTATCGATTTGTTTACTAGAACGCAAAGTCATGATAGCATTCATTAGGGTTATATTTCTATCTTGAATAATATAGGCTTGATTCGAATTTGTATTTTAATTTCTGGGATTTGAAACTGGCTGATTTGGGAATGTGCCTTGTAATTGTTCACTTGCAGACGTGACCAATTGACTCATTTGCATTTCAAATTTAGCAATTGATTGACTCGTATTTTGCATATATAAGGTCAATTTTTTTTCTCGCAAATTACTGTTTGATTGGAGATTTTATGTAGTTGCCTTAGCCAAAGTTTCAAGACTTTTCTCAAGTGAACTTAATCGTTTATCGTCTTGAGGAGGAAAAGATTGTTGCGGTTGATTTGAGACGGACCCATAAAATTTTGTTGATAATGATTGGGTTGAAAGGGAGAATTCGAAGCATTATTCAGAAATACTTTAAAATTGGGGAGAACCAAATTTGTGTTGGGAATATTTTGGTCCCACGCAAAATTCGGATGATTTCTCCAACCAGGATTGCATGTTAGAGAAAACGTGTCATTCTTAACTTTATTGAAAGCATTGAGTTGTTTAATCGAATTAGGGCACTGATTGGCTATGTGATTCAGATCGTTACACTTACAACATATGAGTTGGGAAGCTTGGTTCATTTGATTTGATAGAAAACATTATTGAATTTATTAATCATTGCATCGTGTTTAGCTTCCAAATCCAAAGATGATCCTATCGAGTGTGCGCTCGATTATGAATATATTGATTTTCATTAGAATGTTCCCATTGGGACGATTTTTCGGCTAGGTTTTCGAGAAATTGCCAAGTATCGTCATGATGTTGGATAAGAAAATTGCCTTCGCACATTGATTCAAGCATGGTTCATGAGCTGTTTTTGAGCCATCGTATAAAATTTGGCAAATGATCCACTTTTCGAAGTAATGTTGTGGACATTTTATCATAAGCTCTTTAAATCTTTCAAAATATTTTCCAATGGTTCATCCCTAAATTAATGAAAATTGAGGATTTCATTCCGGATTTTATTTGTTTTTCCCAAGGGGTAGAACTATTTTAAGAGAACTTCAACGAATTCTTTCCAAGTTTTAATTGAGTTTAAAGGTAAGCTGGACAACTATTTTTTAGCGTAATCAATAAGAGCAAATGGAATTATTCAGAGTTTGATTTCGTCATTACTAAGTTGTTGGAGTTTAATGGTTGTGCAAATTTATTCGAATTCTGTAAAGAAAATGTACGAGTCATTGTGTTTGAAATTGCCAAATTTTGGGAGCATGGAAATATGATTTGAGTGAATTTCGAAATGTTCACCCGTAAGGGTGGGTAATGTGATGTAAGAAGTAATAGAAACTCTATCGGGAACGATTTTATCCATAAGAGTTCGAGAGGCGTTCTCGTTTTCCATTTCAGAAGGATCGTCTTTTCGAGTTAAACGATTCATTGTTACGTCACGAGTCCAAGTGTTTGTTGTTGTGTCACGAGTCCAAGTACTCATGGACAATTATGAGAAAGAAGAAGAATCGAATTTAAGAGAAAGAAGCAAGGTTAAAAAAATGAAGTGGGAAATTGTTTGTTTTTTTATATTTTTTAAAGGGAAAATTATTTACCAAAAAGGTTTTATTACTTTATAGGGAAATTTGATTTTTTTTTATTTTTATGGATTTTTGGATTTTCAAAAATATGTTCTTTTTTATATGTTTTCACTTTTATTTTGTTTTAGAAAGATTGATTCTTTTTACTTTTTGATTTCGTTTTTCTAAAAAAACTAACTCAATTTTTTTTTAATTTTCAAAAGAAAATTACTTGTTTTTTTGGATTTTTTAATTTGATTGAAAATTTTCAAAAGAAAAGATAAAAAACGATTTTTTTTGGATTTTTTTAAAAAACTAAGTTAAGAAAAATTTACAATTTTTTTAGTTTTGGATTTTGAATTTTTTTAAAAAAAAATGCATGAACTAATGCAACTAAATGAATGCAATGACATTACAAATTTTCTGTCCTTGGTAGCTCCTAATCCAAAATTGTATAATCACACTTTGTCTTAATCGAACAAAATATTTTTTTAGCTAGGTAACGGACAAGAGTTATCGGTGCATTATGAATCACCGTGGCAATGCAGCCGATGGTTCAAGTACCTTCGGAGAAACAATCAGTATAATATATATGAATCACCATAATATTTATAACCGGTTATTCCTCTACCATAGCCAAGACACCAAGAAATAAAATTTTTCAAAGAAGGCAATTTTCAAGATACAATTAAGCCTTATGTAAGCTCGCGACTCCCTTAAGTCTAAAGTCTAATCGTTATTATTAACAAATTCTAAGATGAAATGCAATTTTTGGGCCAAGGAAGCGGTAATGAAATCCCTGTGAATTGGTGTGTTGCGCTAAGAAAATAAAAATAGGATGATATGAATGCGAAATAGAAATTAAACATGAATTAACGATGCAACTACGAATGAAATTTGTTTTTGTTTTTGAATTTTTTTTTAAAAAATGCAAGCAACCGACAATGCAAAACAAATAAAAACAAGGGTTAAAAGCACGATACCGGAGCGTGCTGAATTATTAGCAATTGATTTTTTTTAGCGGTAGTTTTTTAGCAAGCAAAGCGGTTATTTTTGACAAATGGTTCTTCTCCTTATTTGCTTTATCAACCTGAAATTTTGAACAAAATAAATAAATAAATAAATATATTTGTATGTCGTTTTATAAATCAAAGAAGAAACTAATGTAAGGAAAATCAAAACAAATAAAATCAAATGAAACAAAACAAATGAAAGAAAGAATAGAGAAAACAATTCAAAGCAAATGAAATCAAAATCTTGTTTGTTTTTTTATTTTTTATCAAACCCAGTGGGGCCTGGCCTACTTAAACAAGAGATACGACCACAATTAAATTATTCAACCAAATTCACGAATTATTAAAAAAAATCGCAATCAAATTTCCAATCAAATTCCAAACAAAATACGCCTCTCTCGAATTCAATTCCAAACCTAAATCAAATTGCAGCGTATTTGTGCACGGTTGTTTTTTGATTCTCGTGCGTTTGTGGGGGTTTGTAGTAGTGGTTCGCCGTTTTGGGGATTTTCAGGTGGGGGTTGCGGCAATTAGGTAGAAGAGGTGGTAAGTTCAGGTGAATTAGGTGAAGTTCAGATTTTTGGTGGAGTTGATTGACTTTGTGAACTTTTATTTTGGGAGGTGCTGATGGTGTTATGAGGTGTTTCGGGTGAGTTGTCTGGGTGAAGGCGACGTTGGTGATTGGGCGAGGAGATGTTGCCGGCAGCAGCTTGTGTCGAAGAGGCATAAGGTTGAACTTGTAGCAGCAGTGGATGTCAGGTTTGAAGTGATGACGATGGAAATGAGGTAGTGGTTGAATTTGTTGACGGTGGGGAGTTCCATGATGATCAAGTGAATTGTAGAGACTGGTTTGTGGCTTTGTATGGTCATTGGTTGTGGGATGGTGGAGTTTTGGTTATTGCGGGATGGTGATGTTTTGTTGCTTTGGAAGGGTGCAGTTATACAAGGCAGAAGTGATGGGCAAACAGAAGTATAGCAGGGGTGCAGGCAGGTTGGTGACTGGATGGTTGGTTGTTAATGTGGTTAGAAGTATGGTTGATATGGTAGAGGAGTTATGTGCACAATGGTGCACAAGGTTATGTGTTTTTGATGGAGGATGTTAACAGTGGAGGAGTGGGTACGTGATGTAGTTTGTTGGAGTGACAGTTTTGATGGTTGTGTGGATGCAGGTTGGAATAAGTGAATGTAGCTTGGCTGTAGTGAGAGTTGACAGTGCCTTGGAGTTGTTGTATAGGGGAAGTTGCTTGGTGGAGGAGCAAGGCAGGTTGATATTTGATGTGATGGTGTTTGTTTGTATTGATGTGTGAGATTTCAGGTTGGCAGTGATGCTTTTATATGCAGAGGGAGGCAAATGGGTGTTTGAAGTTGAGATGTACAGGGAAGTTTGTTGTGTTTCTTGTGTGCAGGCAATGGTATTGTGTAGTGAAGATGGATGTCGGACAGTGAAGTTTGAAGGTTGTAGGAGAGGAATGGGAAGAAATGTGGAAGTATGGATGGCGATAGAGGTTTTGGGTGTTGAAATGATGCAAGTTGAGGTAATGTGCATAGGGTTTTGGGTGTGTTCAAACTATAATGTGCACGGGGTTGTGGCAAACAGAGGTGGAGATACGTTGTAGTGAAAGCAGATGTTGATGTGGCTTGGTGGTTCAACTTGTTTGAGTGATGGTCTGTTGCTGTTTGGGTTGCAGGAGGATGTGCAAAAGTTATGCAGCAGTATGGGGTTGTAGAAATGTGATATGGCAGAGGGTAGTTGTTGTACGTAGGTGGTTTATGTGCAAAGTTTTATGCGCACAATTGTGATGCACAGAAGTTAGCAGTGAAGTTTGTATATGAATGTAAACACTTTGGGTAACGAACCGCCTTTCTTGCATTCAGAAGATGAATCATTATGGGTTGAAGAAATAAGAAAGATAAGAGAAAGACTAATCAAACACAAAATCTTACCACGCATGGAGCAACATATAATAGATAATGTAGTATATTACATAGTCAAGCCAAAATATTACATCAGAGTTCAATGATACAAAGTTCCAGACTGGGACAATTACAACTGGTTGTCCACAAATGACATAGGTCATACATACATACATACACAGCGGAGTACTTAATAATATTGATAAATATCCATGAATCCGCCTGCTCCAACTTCTCCACCATGCTTTCGAAAGAAACCTAGATCGGTTGACTACTCATAAAAAATTGTGTACCCAAGAGTTTGGGGAAAAGAAAATAAACTTCGGGTCAGACATGGGTCTGATGTGAGTAAACTTAAACAATGGAATATTGATTTGAAAACTCTTTTGGAAACAAGAGTATCTGGTAAGAGTACCACGCCGCACATAAACACGGATGAGTTTTACCTTACGATAACTAAAACACATTCTATATAAAATCGATTGTATTATTATAATGACTAAGGATTTAAAGTAAATAGAGAACATAGTTGAAATGTTTGCATCTCACATTCCAACATATTATGTTTACAATCAAAACCGTAAAGCTCGTATTGGAGAATGAATTCCAACTAATGACTGGGCTACTGGGGTACCGTCCGTCACATTACGCCTCTTAAAAATGTACCGAGATCGTACCTAACGACCCTTGTTAACAAAGGACTGACCTACCATTTACTTGATAGTACCGAATATGATCATCTCCTTGGTTGGGATTAACAATCATTCTGGGACTTAATTATGAGAATAGGGACTCGTTCTAGATGGGATGATCAATACCTTAATGGGCGTGATCCACATGGCCCTGCTACATATCCCATATTTTAGTCATTCCCTGTTGATGAGGCTTGGGTCCACGTTTTACCTTTCAATAGCACTTCCCTCTTGGAATGCTAACATTGCCTTCCAATGTTGACACAATGTCAGCATTCGTCCATACAAGTCATTCAGGAGATGAACGAACCGAAGGTACTATATCCACTACACCCGTTTTGGAATCAACCCTCAGGGTTAGAAGCAATAGCCCATGCACTTAAAGTCTTGAACCTTGATCATGACTTCAAGACATCCAATTCGAATGTTTACTTTGGTTTGAAGTGGTTTTCAGATAACAACTTGTCACCCGATCCTGATCTCTTCAGACCAACGTTCGATAACTTAAAATGGTCAAGTTATTGATAGAGAACAATTTCACTATCAGTTGGGAAATTAACATATGGAAATACATTCCATACTTAAGTTATCACGACCCGCTTACCGAAATTAACCTCCTTATGTTTATCACAATTCCGATATCCAACAATCGTGCTTAACACAAACGACTTACTTTCCATAAACGAGTCAACGTTTTCAATCACTACTTTAATTCATTAGGCTACTTAATGGTTCAGACAAGAGATCATTTGGTTTGGAATCAATTCACCTTGAGAAGAATATCGGTTTAAAACACATTCGGTTTAATTTAATATCACCTTTGGAAAAGATTTAATTAATTAAATAAATAAATCAGTTTAAATACTAATTAAATATTAATTAATCCAAATTAAATCAAGACTAAATCATAATTAAACTCTAATTAGACTTAATGAACTTAGTTAGGTCATAATTAACTTCCTAATGCATCTTGATTGTTAAATCAAATCATTATTAATTAAACCCTAATTAATTAAAATACAATTAAATAATCACCTAATTAAATAATAATTAATTAACTAATTAACTTAATTAAATAATTATTAACCATCAATTACTTTTAAATCATGTTAAATACCAATTAAAACTAATTAATTAATCAAACAATTGTCATTAACTTAACTTAAGTGTTGATTAATTACTAATTACCTACTAAATTACTAATTAAAGCTAATTTTCTTTTTTACAGCAAAGCTAGCCGGCTTTAAAATGGGCCGTGCCACTGTATATAAATAAAAAACAGGTATTCTGCACATGCACAGAATAGCTAACATGGTTTTAAAATGGCTATACAACTATACATACAAGACACTAGAAGTCCTCTTGGGAGGAGGAACCACTGTCGTCATCTACTGGACAAGGCCCCATAACATGGATAAATCCTGAGAAATGAGCTACAATATCTGGATCAAAATCCGCGGAATAAGAGGAGTAAATAAATTTTCTATCCCAAGAATCATCCGCCAAAATAAGTCTGTTGTCATCTCCATCGTCTCTATCGTAGGAAAGAATAAGACAATCACCAACAGTATGATAAAATAACCGCCTCTTCTCTCCATCTCCACCTATGAACATATAATAACAATCAAACTCTAGACTATATCGCATCTCAGATTTCACATGAACCCAAGTCTTCTTCCTAGAGTTCCACTCAATCACTAGAGTTGGAATGACAACATCAACAGAAGGAACCAGAGATACAGAGGAGAGAGAAGACACATCAATAACAGGAGAAGGAGAAACAACTTCAGAAGCATAAATCAAGATGTTACAATCTGGGGCCTTACGGATCTCGGCAGGGGTAGAAGGGTGAGAGTTCAGAAGCCACCGACTTGTAAGAGGACGAGGAAGAGGGATTTTTTCAGGATAGGAAGAGGAGGGTCACCTGATGTATCGGAATGAGGGAGATGCTTGCATGAAAGTGCTGCATGACCAAAGGAATGACATATCTCACAGATATCGGGTTTCCATCCATAGTGAATACCAATTACCGCAACATGGCCTTCAGTAGGGCAAACTGTGAGCTTAGTAGAAAGAGGCTTGAATGGGGTAATTTCGATTAGAGCTTTAGCATAAACGATCGTACCTCTAGCCACTGTGTTCGAGTCAAAACACTTAAGATCTCCAACTAAACTAGCAATCCAATTCAAACCAAGCAACGATTGAAGAACAAAGGAAATATGGGAGAAGTGAGCCCAAACAGGTATAGATAAAACATGATCTCTTGCACTTTCAATGGACTTACTCCATGAAGTAATAATAAGTGGTTTACAATCAATGAAAGTAGGCTCAACCTCAAGCACACGCTGTCTCTCCTCCTTTTTAGAAAATTTGAAGAAAAACGTAGAGTTATCAAACAGAACCTGGAGACCACCCTTGAGTTTCCAACGGTTCTTACAATGTTCCTGAATAATACAATACGACAGATTCGAATCAAGAAAGAACCTAATCATGTAGTCGGCCAATAGTCTTCGCCAGCCTGAATGACCTCTGGTGGAGGAATCAAGACCCCGTCAACCTCCACAGTTTCAAATGAACGTGGTACATAATTTCCTGCGTTGCACGACATTGACTTAAACAAAGCTGTCCATTTAGGAACTTGAGGGGCATTAACCGAAAAAGGAAGAGGAGATAACAGAACAGACGGAGGATCAGAAAAGGGTGCGTGCAAAATAAGAAACGGGTTTGCTGGGACATTTACATTCCCTTCTGCATTTTTACAAGCAGGATTAGTGCACAAAAAATTTGGTTCGAGACCATCACGAGAGACATTTAAATTCCGACCAACCACAGTCACATTCAATCCATCAGCAGATTCCAACCCACAGTTCACGGCATAATTGTTTATCGGCTAATTTTCTATCAGTTTAGAAAACAATCGAAAAGTTTTGAAATAAATTTAACCGCAAGCACACGGTGTACACTTGTAATACGTGGCGAATACGGGTCGATCCGTAGGGAATTGATGATTTTAAATTTCTATTCAATCAAATTAAACCAAAGTCGATGGAAATTTAAGCTAGAGAATTAGAGAATTAACTAACTAATTAAAAGAAAAGAGAAGCAAATATAAGAGTTAAGTGACAGTAGAGAATAAATCCACTCTCTAGATCATGTAGTTCAACACATATGAAATCATGATCTCTCTTTTATAGTCAAAAATGCTTTAATTGATGTGTTTATCATAAATATGACATATTTGTGCTATTGATTAGCCCACATAAGCCATCAAACTATAACACACCCCTTAAACCACTAACTAACTTTCATGAAACTTGATAATGAAAATGAAATCTATTTTAAGTATGGCCTATTAACTATTGATTAGAAATATAGACCATAAAATTTGAATTTCAAATCACTTTCTTATGCCATAATCATATTTTGATGAAGAAACATTTGTGTTAGTGATTGTTTAAGCATAGCCTATTTGGTGTCAACAATATAGGCTATCAAATTCAAAGTAAGAACAACAAATAAAACACTTTATTGATCATCATTAAGCACAGAAGAGAGCATGAATTAACAAATAGTTGAAGCTACACAATTAAAGAGCTTCATTACCCCTAAATTGAAGGGATTTAGCCTCTCATATTTGTTATTCGATTAACAAATGTAGTTAGCAACATGAAAGCAAAAAGAAAGAAAACTGAAAGCTAATGGAAAAGAGAAGCTAATTAATAAGAATTAAAACTAATATACTTTGCATGAAAATAAAATCTACACTATTAGCACGAAAGAAAGAAAGTATGTAAGTAAAATAAAACACTAATTAACATTGCATAAAAGGAAGGAAAAATACATGAAATAAAAATGGCTAAGTAGCTATGAAAAGAGAAAGAGAGCTTGTTTTTTATTTTGAGCCTAAACTAAACTAAGTGGGACTAAGGAAGAAGAGAACCTAAAAGAGAGACTAAGGAAGAGTAAGTGAGACTAAGAGAGACTAAGTAAGAAAAAGGTTACATGA
The DNA here is from genome assembly GCA_030765085.1 of Allium cepa. Taxonomy (NCBI): domain Eukaryota; kingdom Viridiplantae; phylum Streptophyta; class Magnoliopsida; order Asparagales; family Amaryllidaceae; genus Allium; species Allium cepa. Next base: position 902,916,432 of record CM060938.1, on the reverse strand, counting down.
AACATAAGACGTATATACACATGTGTTAAACAAGTTAAAATATGCACACAAATGACCGTTTTGCCCCTATATGAAACATAGGAAATATATGCACACAAATGACCGTATGAAACATAAGAAATATATGCACACAAATTACCGTTTTGCCCCTATATAAAGATGGATATGTGACAATTTGGAATTAATATGGATTTTGGTTAAAACAAGTTAAAATACCCAATATGATCATTTATTTAATTTAAATAGATTAAATATAGTGGTAAAAATATGCACATTTACGTGCACATCAACAATCAGTTACATTATCACAGTTTATTCAAATGTCAGAATTAGACCAGTTGGGAGCATTAGTTGCCGAAGCAAGAAATGATGATTAAAAACGCTCACCAGAGGAAAAAGCTTACAATTCATGCTCCAACATCATTATCAGCGATTAAGGAAGATAGGGGATTTTCCATATTAAGTGTTGCAGTCGAAAGAGTTGGTTCAACTGAAGCGGCAATTGGAACTAGAGCATTGGCCAAGGCCGGATCTCCAACAGTAAGAGAAGACCTGCAAGCATAGGCAGAAAAATAGGTGACGAACGGACGACCTTAGCGGGTCGTAGAGGCAACGAAATCAAGATCTGAAACTTGAGCCTCCAATTGATGTGACCAGGTCTTTTTCATCTTTAGCATGAGGGGGAGACGTGGCGAGGCGTTGAAGAGAAGGGACTGTTAGGAAAAAGGGAGGCGGAGGATAAAGATTGGGGGACAGACGGGAGCTGGCCATGCCCGAAGTCGTTACCTTTAACCGCAATTAGCAAATTGGAGGAGCAACCATTACATTTTTCATACAAAAAGTGGGCAAGTTACCTTTTATTTAACTAATTAATTAAATATTTATTTAATAATTAAATTACAAAACTTAATTGCTTTTTAATTAATAATTAAGTTATTTTGAAAACTCTTACAAAATAATTTCTAGTTAAAATTACTTGAAACTAAAATCAATAAATTTCGTCGAACTACATCCATAGCGACTATCGCTACGGGCGTAGTTCACTCTAACATATTCTTAGCGAACCACTTCACAACCCCTTACTTTTTTTGATAGTTTGAAACACTCTTTAGAAAATTTAAAAGAAAAAAAATCTTTTGAACCTAAAGCTAGAAACTTTAATCCGTTTCAAAACTTTAAACTTTGAAAAACAACTTTGATTCCAACTGGATCTCAAATCCATCTTAATTACACAAAGCAGCTACTTTATTTACGAAAACTCATGCCATAGCTTATGTTTTACAATCAACACATTACTAACACAAACCATATTCATCATAGGTTGCAAGTATACATCCATTTATACATGATTACTAACTTTATAATACAACATCGATTTCCATAACCAAATCAAGCTATAATAAACCATCCAAATCATAACCAAACCACATGGTTACCAATCAACTTCTACTCTATATTATCACTATAATAATAACTTAATAATAAAGTAAAAATCTTTTACAAAATAAGGTAGTTTACTCACCGAAATTCCATAGATTCAACTCTAACTTTTATTAGACCTTTCTAATGAACTTAGAGCTCTAAAAGGAAGTTGATTTCTTGGATTTTTGGCTACTAATGGGCATGGCCTGATGGATTATTGGCTCGACCTAGAGTGTAGGTGGGAATGTGGGTAATTGCTTGATGGAGGAGGGTGTGTAAGGTGGTAGAGAAGGGTTTTAGCTAAGGAAAATGTGTTTTGAAGTCAAAAAACTTGATTTTTTTTCCTAACTTTTGCAAACTATGGAAGCGATGGATATTTTGGAGAGCAAGTTTTAGAAAGTGAAGTGGAGAAAGCGAATGAGAATGTATGTGTGTGGATATATATTTATAGGCAAAAAGATATGGAGAAAATTACTAAATTATCATTTGATGATTTAACACAATATGTCATGATATTTGAAAAATCACATCGCCTTCCTACCCCTCTCTCTTGTCACATCCCCCCTCCTTCTCTAGTCAAACCCTTAAGCTCATGATGAGTAATGATGTCTAATTATGAAACTATTAAGATATGACAACACTTAATAATATATTTTTATATATAATGTTTATTATTTTTAAAGTTATGAATTGCCACATCACCTGTTAATAATAATTAATATAAGATAATCTATTCCTAAGTATATTATTATTTAGTTAATTATCTGCTATATATGTTTACATATGGTGTGCATAGACGAAAAAAATTCCAGACAACTTTCCGGTGTCGGAAGGTCGAAATTTCGAAAAACGTTCTTGGGTCACTTTTACTACTTTTCTACGAACTATTTAATTAGGTGAACAAATTTTAAAAACGATTTTTCCCTCATTATTAATTAATGAAAATGAATTTATTTATTAAAAAATTATCTTTATTGACTATACAAAATACATATAATTGCCTAGTTAAAGCAACCAAGCCCTGGGTCGTTGCATTCTACCCCCCTTAAAAGAATTTCGTCCTCGAAATTTCTAACAAAAGTTAACATGAAAGAAATCATATATTCATACCATAAAATTCATAAAAAAGGTATACAAGTATCCAAAATAACAATACATCCATGACACATACACAATAACAATCCTAACATCCATCCAGGATTAGCTTCCTTTACGTGGTCCACAGTTTCCCAAGTGCAATCTCTGGGATCATCGCTCCACTGCATCTTAACAAGTCGCATCACTTTGTTGCGCAATTTCTTCTCATCTTGATCCACAATATTGACTGTATCCCAAACTATCATCAGGTTCGGTTCTATTTCCAAGTCATCCTGAACTGACGTTTCCACAACTGAAGGTTGTTCGTGCACACTTTTTCTCAAATCGGACATATGGAACACATTGTGAATTCCTGGAAAAAATTTTGGAAGCTCAACTCTATAAGCGAGTGGTCCAATCCTTTCCATGATCTTGAATGGTCCAATGTATCACGGTGCCAGCTTTCTACTTTTCCAAATCGAACGACTCCTTTGATTGGAGTTATCTTCACATACGTAACATCACCGACTTCGAATTCCAAATCCTTCCTTCTCTTGTCAGCATAGCTCTTTTGGAAATCCTGAGCTCCTTTCAACCTTCTTCCAATAGTTCCAACTTTCTCCATCGCCTCTCAAATCATATCTGGACCAAGAACAAATCAATCTCCAGATTCTACCTATTACATAGGCAATTTGCATAGTTTCCCGTATAGAGCTTCAAAAGGCGCTATTCCAATGCTAACTTCATAGCTATTGTTATAAAGAACTCAACCAAGTGAATATGATCCTCCCATGATCCTCCAAAATCAAGAATACATGCTCCCAGCATATCTTCCAAAATGTGATTAACTCTTTCAGTCTAGCCATCGGTTTGAGGATGGTAGGCAGTACTTAGGCTTAACTTCGTTCCCAAAGCTGTTTGTAGAGCTCCCCAGAATTGGCTCATGAAGATAGGTTCTTGATCACTTACTATGCTTATTGGAACTCCACGCAGACAAACTATTTCCCTCATATAAATTTTTGCCAATAAAGCTGCCATTCTAGTTAGCTTGACAGGGATAAAATGTGCAACCTTTGTTAACCGATCCACAATGACCCACACACCTTCGTTTCCTTTCCTAGTTCTAGGTAAATCATCTTTGAAATCCATTGATATCATCTCCCATTTCCACTTAGGGATCTCCAAAGGTTGAAGTAATCCAGTCATTTTATGATGATCTCCCTTAATTTGTTTGCAACTCGCACATCTTCTCACAAAGGTGGGGATACCCTTCTTCATTCCTGGCCACCAAAAGACTCTCCTCATGTCCTTATACATCTTATGGACTCTAGGGTGAATACTCAATCTAGATTTGTGACATTCCAACGATACTTCCTATCTCAGTTCATCTATATCAGGAATGCACAATCTTCACTTGATTTTTAAAACACTTTGGTGATCCATCTCAAAATCTGCACATTGACCTTCCTTGACTCCTTGAATTAACTTCTCCATAGCACCATCCTTCCTTTTGTTCTCCATTATCGTTAGCTAAAGAGTCGGGGTAACTTCTAAAAGAAACAAAACTGCATTCCTGCTTAAGGCGTCCACAACCACATTAGCTTTTCGCAGCGTATAAAGCATATCCAAGTCGTATGTCGCTAAGAAATCTAACCGTCTTTGCTGCCTAAAATTCAGGTGTTTTTAGGTGAAATAATAATTTAGGGACTTATGATCAGTATAGAGCTCGAATTTTTCACCTAATTGAACATGAAGAAAATCCTACTTACTAGAATATCTAGAGAAAGAAGAAAGAAGAAAACCATGAAGAAGGAAAGAATTTACCTAACAAATAATGCCTCTGCATTTTCAATGCAAACACCATAGCCAACAATTCCAAGTCATGTGTAGCATAATTCTTTTCACGAGGCTTTAACTGTCTACTAGTATATGGAATCACCGTTTCATTCTACATCAGAACAACACCCGATCCCACTCTAGATGCATCGGTATAAATCGTAAACCCACTACTCCCATCTGGGACAGCCAAGATTGGGGCACTGGTCAACCTCTTCTTCAATTCCACAAATGCCTCCTTACACTTTGGAATCCATATAAATTTTTCAACCTTCTTCGTTAGCTTAGTAAAATGTGAGGAAATCTTAGAATAGTCCTGAAGGAATCTTCTATGGTAGCCGGCCAATCCTAAGAAACTATGAACTTCAGTAGGAGTTCGTCGCTTCCATTCCTGTACTGTTTCCACCTTTATCGAGTCAATTGATATACCATCTCCCGATACAATGTGCCCTAAAAGTCTTATCTCCGATTGCCAAAAATGACATTTAGAAATTTTGCTTTCAAAACATGCCTCCTAAGGGTTTTTAAAACTACTTCCAAGTGATATCTATACTCCTCTTTCGATTTGGAGTAAATTAAAACGTCATCGATAAAAACAAGCACAAACTTATTTAGAACCTTTTGAAAAATACGATTCATAAGATCCATGAAATTTGAAAGTACATTGGTCAGCCCAAAAAGCATAATTAACCATTCAAAGAAAAAGTCTAGGCCCCTAAAGGTAGTTAAGGGTATACTATCCTCAGCAACTCTTAATTGGTGAAATCTGGTAGCTAGATCCATTTGGGAAAATATTGTAGCTCCATGAAGTCGGTCAAATAATTCATCGATACGAGGCAAGGGATATTTATCTTTATTAATCAACTTATTCAACTCTCTATAGTCAATACACAATCTTAAAGTTCCATCCGACTTAGCCACGAAGGCTACTGTTGATCCCCAGCTCGACTGATTAGGTCTAATCAATCCCCTCTCCAACAAGTCCTGGGTTTGCTTTACTAAATCTTCTCTTTCCCTCGGAGCTATTCTTCTCATAGGTTGGACTATGGGTCTTGCACCCGGAACTAGATCAATGTGAAATTCTACATCCCTATGTGGGAGTAAATTCCTATCTTCTTCAAACATATCAGGAAAGTTCTTAGCAGCCTCTATGGATCCTAACCCTTCTTGAGATGCTTCCAAAGCATACAGGAAACTACACATATGAATACCAGGGTCCTCACAAGGTACTTTAGCTATATTTTCCAACTTGGTTACTAATGTTACCATTCTTTCTCTACAGTCTAAGATAGACCCATATATTGATAACCAGTCCATACCGAGAATGAGCTCAAATACCTTAAAATCTAAGATATATAGAACACAAGTAAAATGATGGGAAAGATAAGAAATTGGCACGTCTTCACACACTAGGTTAAAATGGATTACACCTCCTATAGAATTAGATACGCAAATAGCATTTTCTATAATATTTGGGATAAAATGAAGTTTCTTTATGGCTTCTAAAGAGATAAAACTATGGGAGGCACCGGTATCAAACAAAACTCGAACAAAAATAACATTAATTGATAGGGTACCTTCAAGAATGCCCTTTCCCTTCACATTTCCTAAGGCTAATGGCTCGCCCTTAACATCATATATTTTAGCCGGCTGCACCTTCTTCATGAGCAGGCAGTCCTTTATCGTATGTCCAGGCTAGTGACAGTTGAAGCTTAATGCCTTCTAGACCATTGGAGAGATAGGTCCTGCTAGCTGCTTGGAAGTTTTAGAGTCTTTACAGAATTTGGCAATATGACCCTTCTACTTACGGAGATAACAAGTGGTATCTGTTTGTACCAAAAGTGGGCACAACACTCTTCGGATGTAATTGAAGAGATTAGAATGAAGAAACTAAATGAACAAGGAGACTAATCTAACAACCACACCAAGTAAAGTATGCGGAAATAGAAAGAGACAAGAATTTATAGTGCTTCGGCGTTGTACCCTACATCCACTTTGAATGGTTTTGCTGTTTATCAATGGTTCTCAACCGAGTACAATAGTACAAAGCACTAGCACTCAAGTTACGATGGAGTTTCAGAAGAGTAACGGCGTACCAAAAGTCCTTTTTCAATAGGCATAGGGGTCCTATTTATAGGAGTAGATCTTAAAATATCTCTCTCGATCCGTGGAATACCTCTTCCCACAAGTGGGAGGGCCCACCGGATCGATCAAGGATCGTTTAGGATCGATACCTGATCGATCCATGTGCACTTCGTGTCGATCAAGGAATGGCCCAATGGAGCTGCGATCGATCATGGTGGTTCTTCAGTGAATAACAAGCTTCTGTGAAAATTTCATGGCATTTGGACTTGTGGTTTTTGAGTTATGATCGATCTAAGATTGGAATTGCAAGTAGGCCGATGGATTCGCACCGATACATGCGTGTTGATCGATTTCGTATCAATGACATGGCTTGAGTATTTTGTAAAGATCCATATTTCATGCTGAGAGACCGTTTCCTCTAGTTTGAATACTTCCTTCATACCCATCTGAGGTTGTTCTCTTTGTATCGATGCTTTTCATGCTATTTTGTATCGATGCCAAAGTCATCCCTTCGTATCGATAGCTAGTTCTTCCCTTCGTATCGATCAAATAAGTGATCGATACGAAGCATTATGCTATTGCATGATGGATACGAAATGAATGGATATGAATTAGATGGATTCGAGCCAAATGGATACAAAGTATATGGATGGACGTGAGGTGGATGGATACGAACCTGATGGATACGAAGTTGATGGATACGAAATGGACACGTTTCACGTGAACCTTGATCGATCCATAACATGATCATATGAACTCTGATGGATCTAAAATTTGGAATGTTTCCTTTCATAGATTTTATTGTCATAACATTCTAATTGTAGCTCGATTTGGACTTTGACTAAGTTTGCCTGTATCCATCGTGGACCTGTAGATAACTGATCTCCGGGGCAGGTTGTCTTTAGTTTCTAGTCAAGTCCTTGGTGTCATGGCCTTGCCAAAAGACGGAATAACATTTTCCCCCCAAAGTACATCCTATGTGAACATGGCATACTTTGAAAAGCTGCCATCTTTATTCTAAAAAGTTCTATCTGATTTGTTGAGCAGTTGTCATCATTACATCAAGAGATTTAACCTTTGATTGATTTCTAGTAGTATGAATGTCGAGTCGTACACTGCCAATAATCTTGTAGTTTTATGTTGTAACTGATGGTCGATTGCTAGCAATTTGTTGTCAGTTGTTCTGGTTGTCACCAGGTAAGCATTCGATTCCTGCTAACTTTGAGAATCAAATGATAATATAACATGCATGCACATATGTTAACTTGACTTCCGTTTATATTTGCATGTTCACGGGTCGTTGTCAATATTTGTACCAAAATTGGGCACAACACTCTTTGGATGTGTTTGAAGAGATAAAATGAAGAATATAAATGGAAAACGAGAAAGATCTAATAAACATACCAATAATAGGGAAGAAAAACGCACAGAAAGAAATGGATTTAAAGTGGTTCGGCGTATGGCCTATGTCCATTGTGAAATGATTGACTTTTATTAACTTTTGCTTGTTGGTTACAACAAATTACAATAGTAAAACTCGAGTACAACAGTGATTTTGGCAGAGTCTGCACATAAAAGAGCCAAAAGTCCCTTTTATATAGGTCCTAGGCTGCTATTTATAGGCGTAGGTTGCAAATATATCGCTCAGATCTCGAAAGACCTCTTCTTTCACGTGGATGGGCCCACACTATCGATCCCATGCCGTTTGCATTCGATCTGTGATCGATACGAACGAATTTCGTATCGATCAATATTTCGCCCAATCGAGTCGAGTCAAACATGAACGTTCTTGAGGATGTATGCAAGCTCCTGTGAAAGTTTAGTGGCATTTGAACTGGCATATTTTGAGTTATGATCAATGCAAGCTTGATTTTGCAAAAGGCTGCTGAATTCGCATCGATGTTGTTTGTATCGATAACTTCGTATCAATAGTTCTGCATGTGATGTCTAATGAAGTGGCGCTTTCTTTTAGGATCGATCCACTTTTTATGCCGAGTGACCGAGTCTTTTACACGAATGTGTTTTCTTCATATCGATTTTGTACATTACACTTCGTATCACTTCCTGTGTTCCACTTCATATCGACGCCATGTGCTCCACTTCATATCGATCATCGAGTATTTGGTTTCGTATTGATGGGAGGTGTTGATTTCGTATCGATCTGTGGCCGATCGATACGAAGCATGCTTGAAATTGGATCGATATGAGATGGACACCAGCACTACTGCTGTGGATACGAAATGGGAGGTTATGAATGGATACGAAGTGGGTCAACTCCGATGGATACGAAGGAAGTCGCTGCTGATGGATTCGAACGAAATCGATGCGAAGAAGGTTGACCGATGGATACGAACAAGTTTATTCTCTTGGCTTGGATTGATCATATCTTGAGCATATGAACTCGGATTGACTCGAAATTTGGAATGTTGGCTTCCATAAATTTTCTTGTCGTGTCATGTTAATTGTAGCTCGATCCGGACTCGGGAAAAATTTACCAGTATCCATAGCGAACCTGTGTATACCTTTTTTCAGGATGAACTGTCTTTGGTTCTCAGTCAATTTCTTGGTGTCATGGCGTTTCCAAAACGCTGGATAACATTTTCCCCTCAAAGTACGTCTTGTGAGAACATGACGTGCTTTGAAAAGTTGCAATTTTCATTCTGAACAGTTTTATCTGACTTGTTTGAATGGTTGTTGTCTTCTCGTCGAAAGGTGTAACTTTTGATTAATCTTTAGTAATATAAATAATGAATTGTTTGCTGCCAATCGTAGTACTATGCACTTTTGTAACTGAGTGTTGAATGGTGGCAAACCGTTGTTTTTTGTTGTAATTGTCATTAGGTAGGCATTCAATTCCTATGAACATTTTAAAAATTTGGATGTTAGTCTATCATACATGTACATATGTTAACCTAACTCTCGTTATCATTCGCACGCTCACGAGTCGTTGTCAGTTTTCTCTTTTTGAATTCCGTATCGATCATCTCCTGAATCGATGTGAAATTTGAGTTGTACCAACGCTTTGTGGTTATTTTAGAATGTCTCTTCGTATTGATCCTCTAAAAGGTCGAAAAATTGTTTTCGTATCGATGTCGATCGACATAAATTTAGTTGCTGTTTTGATGTAGATCGTATCGATGGATACGAGATCTTAGGTTCTTCTAATAGGGGATACGTAATTGTTGTTTCTTATCAATGGAGTTGAGTGGAATTAACATGATATTGTAGTGACTTTCATATCGATGGTCATAGATACATGATGGTAGGATCTTGGAGTGCTTGTTTCATATTAATGGATACCAATGTATACGACCGGCTGTTGCATTAGATGGATGATGGATTGATACAAAGAAGGCCTCTTTGCATCGATGAATCAGTGATGGATACGAATAGCCGTGGCTTCAGGTTGATAGTAAGTGGATACGAACATGAGGTTTCGTATCGGTGATGTGAAAACTGCTTCTATCGGTCACTGGCTGGGAGATGAATTGTTTCCTCCTATCTATACACCCATATAAATATGTTTTGTACTTAGAATTTTTCACTTGCTCACTTTTTACTTTCTACTTTCGTATCGATAGAGCACTCGGGAAATAAAAACTGTCTTGGTCCCAAATCGTCTAACTCTTTTTTCCTTCGAACCGATTGCTCAGCTTAGGTAATTAACTAATCCATTCCATTCTAGCATGATGAGACTCGAGTTTCCATGCCAATTCATTCGAGGTCATGGTCGATTCCGGCGACGTCATTACAGGAGTTGGGTCGGAGCAAGATTGAGGAAGGAGAAATAGCGTTCGAATAGCATGGGGAAGAAAGTCGACTGATGGATACAAGGTGGAGTGTTGTAATATTGGGAAGTAATTCGTATCGATCGGGGAACACTAGGAGTTCGTATCAATCCTGGAAGTGCTAAATGGAAGGGTGAGATTCATATCGATTAAGGATGGTAGGAGTTCGTATCGATTAGGAGCGATCGATACAAAGATTTAGCTCATGTGATTGATATGAATTTCTGACTCCGGTGATCGATACGAAGACTAGGCATGTGATCGATGCAAAGTCTTGCCCCCGGTGATCGATATGAAGTCTAGACCGATGATCGATGCGAAGCCGAAGGTTTTAGATCGATAATAATCCTAGTCTTACCCGACTGATATGAAATTGAACTTATGTTGAACGATCTAAGTTTAAATCTTGATGGATACAAAATCTTGTGCATATTCGAACCTGACTCCAATGAGCTTCAGCCTTGCTTATCTGGACTTAACTGTTAAACTGCATATTTTGACTGCCCTTCGAAGCTCGTCGATGGAACTGTAACTTGACAGAATTTTAACAAACTTTAACTCAGATCCTTCACTAAGGTATGGATGGCATGGTTGTGACGGTCAGCGATGACGGTCACTCCAATTGAATTCTGAAGTCTCGTCGTTTGAACATCACTTAAATTCTGTAGAATTTTTTAAGCACTATATAGCACCGCACCGCACAACACATTCATGCACTTCACAATGGGGAGCACACGGGCTTATTATAATCTAATGATGGATTTTGACGAGTTGATTAGTTATGGAATCTACAAGTTCATAGCATCAGGAGCCTCAAAGTTCGTCTTCTCCAATAATAGAGATGCCAACCATTGCAGCCGAAGTGATTGGTCCGGCTCCGGATGAGTTGCCGGAAGCAACTTTTATCGCGAACCCTCAAGGTTCTATGCCGTCCAATGTCTTCGAATATATATTAGGGTGAACATGCTTAAGGCACGGTCTACCATTAGATGACGTCTTGCTACCCAGACCAAATTATAGGCCACACGCTCCCCTAGAAGGATTCACGGCCTTTAATCGACATTCATGCACAACTAGCTTTCTTTAGAATCGCTCCGTCATAATTACATTCAAATGGATATGCACTGTTGAATATTCGATTTATCGTTTTTATGGAACATCTCTTTCGACCCCCGACCCTGGAAGAAGTCAGATACGTGTTTAATGTCAATAGCCGGGGAGACAATCCTTCCTTTGCATTTCTAGAAATTGTTAGGAATTTCTAAGTGGTGATAGGATCTTGGACTGGGCTTAGTTATTTTAAGACAGAGTGGCTTTACTTTCATTGCCCTCCAGGGTTCGTCAGCCGATGGTTAGTTAGACGTAAGATCTCCAACTTTTCCAGAAGCTAATGAGATGGTAATAACGGACATTGAAACTAATATTTTATTTCCTTTACAGCCGCAATTTCGCAATCCGAAAGTGCCTGTTTCAAAGAAATAGTACGGATTCTTCAGGAAGTGCCGGGTGAGAAGAGAGACGTGGACTCGGTGCTCATTGATAGAAACTTGAGGATTGTCGAGCTAATCGATCGAAATCAAAGCATAAGACTGGAGGGATCACTTAGGGCAGCCTTGGTGAGAGGGGCTAAACATAAAGCGCCCGGGATCGTAATTACTGAGGAGAGCGATGAAGAGGACACGCGCACTGATGACGAACCCCTGGTTGGGCCTCCTGAGAGTTTTTAGGATTTAAAGGAAGGAGAAAAGGCAAGGCAGCAGCACATAAGCGTCATAAGCCTTTGAGATGGAAATCCGTGATTGTGTCTTTGCCAATCTCCGGTGTTAGAACCTCGAAGGCTCCTCCATCGCAAATAGAGAATCCTTTTGAAGGGCTTGCCGACATTCCAATTCCGGACTATGTGTCGCTCCAACATGACACCAGATTGGAAGGGCTTCAAAGTGCCTTAGATTTAAGAGAGTCACTTCCTACAAGTGTGGCCGACATATCTGGTTAGTCGAGGGGTTTAACACATGCATACATACACTTCATGGTACTACACGATTTCCAATCTTAAGCTATTCATTTCTGGAGATTACTGATCCTGCTCTTCTTTCTATCCTACAAATACGATGACTAGGCGAGAATCTATGTTGGGAAGCCTCCACTTCACATGCCAGTCATCCAGTTCATACTACGAGTCCCGTAGGAGGGAAGCTGACAGAGACCGCGATCGTGATTATTCTAGTCAAGAACGTTACAAGAGGGAGAGGATAGAGATAGAGAATATAGATATTGCCCTGATCATGCTCTTCACCTCCTCGAGCTTCAACACAACCGTCCGGCCATGATAGACAACCATTAGAGCCTCCACGCCAAAAACTGTCTCCTCAAGTTCCAGGTCTGATTTGCAGCATCGCAGGTCTGAGGCTGAAGATCCCATTATTACTGAACAACCGATCACCAAGCCTACTGGGGAAGGAGCATTCAAAATCGCCCAACTGAGAAAAGATTTTATGAACATTTGTTTCAACGGCTTTATCTTCCATCCACACTTAAAGAAATTCCTGCTGAGGCGGAAAAAACGATGCATGATTACATCCATGATATCTATACCTAATACAAGGAGTGGATAAAAGCCGCGGATAAAGCATCGGCGGATGCTTTTGAGCGAGCAAGAACAAATGAGAAGTTAGAAACCAACCTCGCCTAAAAAGACCGTATAATTCAAGTGCTTAATAATGAAGCCGAATCTTCTTGAAAATCCGAAATAGAATCCACCAAGAAAGCCGATGAGGAAAATCAATCTATGGAAAGGATGCGACATATGCATTTTGCTTTGGTCGGAGATGGGCAACCGAAGCACCACTGTTACGGCCGAGAGGGATGCTGCTCTGAAGGAACTCAATGAGCTTAAAGCAAAACTCTCTGAAATCATTAAAGAAAAGGATGATGCAAACAAAACAGCCCAGGAGGCGTGCGAACACGCTATGGCGCTCCAGGGTGAAAGGGATGCGGCAACACTCAAAATTCAGTAGGCCGAGGCCAAGGTTGAGGATGAAGTTAAAATGGCGGAAGCCAGGTTAGTGGCCGACATTTAAGACCTTTTGATTATATACAATGCTAATATCTTGAAGCATAGAAACCTGACCTAGCTCGATAATTATCCAACACACCTGTATAATGCTTGAGGCTGATTGGTAGAAGATGAAAAAGCCGAACACCAAGCTGAATCGATTGATGAATTTGAGCTCAAGAACCGGGTGTTGAGTGAAGATGAAAGGAAAGTTCTCCATTATATCATGATCACATACGAAAAGGGGAAACTTGGCACTCAACATTCTAAAGTTGGAGAAGGTTCTGGTGTTAAGCACCATGATATAAATTCTGAAACTCTTGCGCTAACTCAGCCTGAATCTATATCCGTGGTTGATCCTCAGTCCGTTCCTGCTTATAATCCTGATCAACCATGGTTATCTCCAATTCATGAGCACGTCTCTGAAGCTGCTCCGCCACCCGCGAGCCAAACTGAGGAAGGTATTCTAAGCATTTCTTGTGCTCATCCAAAGTTTGGAACACTGATTGGAGTAATTGCTAACTCTTTTTATTTGTCTCTATTCAGTGATAGGAGCTTCATCTGCTATGCCTCCTGCAACCTAAGAGTTGCATCACAAGCAGGAGGCTATCATTACAGAAGCGACCATGACAACGGTTACTGCATCTACGGATGGGGTACAAGGGAGCACCCTCACTTTCGATGTACAAATGATGGAGGAACTTCTCGGTCATCACAGTGGCCCCTTTGTTGATCTGCCATTTATCATGAGTGGAAGCGCACGTATGACTGGCTCCTCAGGCTCAACTGCTAACGTCCTCGGCGAGGCTCAGACAATTCAAGAAGAGGATATAATAGCCGAAATCAATGCCGAGATGGAAGCAGCCGAGCGGGCTAGTAGCTTTGGAGGTGGAATGGAAGGCCCTGGTCCAGCCCCTTTACAGATGATCTCCCCGGGAGGAACAGTCGTTGATACAAGTGTGCCTCCTCCACCTGCTAACATTGATCCTATCCCTCCGACTTTGCCTTCAGGAAGCATTCCTGTCCACTTGAGTTCGGAGGAGGAAGTTAACATAATGCCTCCAGTTGGAGATTAGCCGCCAAAAAGCAAAGGTTCGAAGAGAATGCCAAGCGGCAAATCCAGCGGTTCAACATCGAAGAAGAAGCTGAGAAAAAAGAAAGAATAAATATGCCTTCTCGACTCATTTTTGGTAGATTAATAGGAATTTACTGTTGCTTTCTTTTTGTAGGCCGTGTATGGATGCGGGTTCGGCCCCTGCTAGTAGGATTTTTGGTATAGTTTTGTACTTATCCTTTTTCTTCTAAAGAATAGTTGAAACAAAATCTCATTTGTCTTCTGTACAACTTGCGTTCATCTGTTTAAGCGTTCCAGCATTCAAACTTCAATTCATTGTACTTACGGAATTTTGGTCTCCGAATCAAGCTTGGGTTTAGTCGCTAAGTTCCGAGGCTACGACTTCGGGTCGCGGTCGAGTGTTAAGTTGAATTCCGATGCTGCACTATCTCACTCAGTGACCGATACTTAAGTTCTACCTCAGATCAGGGGATACTTTCGAAAGATCGATCAGCATTCGCCATTTGTCTTTAACACATCGATCGCAATCTTTGTGAAACGAAGTTGTAACATAGCGAGTTCGAGTAGTCGAACCACACTCGCTCATCAATTGGTGATCACATCCACACCTTGGGGATTTCACTTATTCATCGGCAGTCGGTTGTGTCCGCTTTAGTTTTAGTGATATGTCCATGCTCTGGGGACTTGAGTTATTTCCATGGTCGGTTAGTCACACACGTTCGATATTTAGAACTACGTCCACACTTCGGGGACTTAGATTGATTTTTAGGTGGTCAGTCAATCCCGATTTACATTTACGCTCTGACCACACTACGGGGACTCAGAATTGTCTTACAGATGGTCGATTCGTATCCGATTTGTTTTTAAACTCCAATCCTCACTTTGGGGATTTATAGTTAGCCGGTGTTTGCACTCCAGTCCATACGCTGGGGACTTAGAGTTAGCAGATGTTTATACTCTTGTTAGCACTTTAGGAATCTGGAGTTAGTTGATGAGTGGTCGAACCACACCCACTTGGTTTTTATGTTTATACTCCAGTTCACACTCCGGGAATCTGGAGTTGGCCGACAGATGGTCAGTCAAATCTGTTTAGGCTTTAGGATTTCGTTCGCACTTCGGAAATGATGGATCTATCAAGAACGTGGATGGTCGACTCAAATCCATCCTAAGTTAACAAGCGAGGTCGTTAGATGGACAAATCCATCCTCCTCAAACTTGGTTAAATACGGGCTTAGTCGTTAGGTGGACGGATCCACCTTCTTAGAGACCATATTTACAGATTTATACTCCAATTCGCACTATAGGAATCTGGAGTTAGTTAGAGGATTGTCGTGTATCAATCCTTTTTTGACTTCAGTGTGATGACTTATCCCCGAGCTCAAGTTTCACTTAGTGAGTGCCCGGTCGCATCACAGTCACTCCCTATTTAAATAAACCCACCATAAGGTGGAACTTAGCTCTCCGTCATAGTGATGATCATATAATGCATTTCAAAAATTCACAGCTCTGGCTCGAAGAGATTGCATTTTATTGCTGAAATAAGAAAATACGGCAAAGTCAGTCGCCTTCTTACAAATTTAAATTTTGAAATGCACAAACAAATTGCAAATGAAAAATAGACTGAATAAATAAATAGAGCCTGTTATTTATAATAGCGACGTAGACTTTCGCTGTTCGAGGCTCTTGGCAGAATGAGACCGTCAACGGTCGATAATTTGAATGTAACGTCTCCGAGCTTTCGTTCAATGACATACGACCCTTCCCACATTAGTTTCATTTGTGAAGGAGCCAGGTAAATTCTCTTGAGGACAAGATCACTAGTTCGAAGGTTCGGGGTCGGACCTTCGCATCATATATCCGGGCGATTCGACTTCGATATGCGGCTGCCCTCAAACTAGCCTCTTCATGCTTCTCATCTAATAAATCCAAAGATTCGGCAAGTAATATAGCATTCGTTTTTGGATCATAATAAGTCACACGAGGAGAAGGTACTTTCGTCTCGACTGGAATAACAGCTTTAGAACTGTAAGAAAGAGTGAATAGAGTGTGGCCGGTCGTAGATTTGTGGGTTGCCCGATAAGCCCATAAAGCCATAGGAAGTTCATCGACCCATTTACCCTCGGCCTTTTCCAGTCATTTCTTCATAATAGACTTTATAACTTTATAATAGCTTCAACCTGTCCATTCGCTTGAGGGTGTGCAACTGCAGAGAAGTTCTTCTGGATGTGGAATCGTTGACATAAATTCTTAGATTCAGCAATGTCAAATTGGGCTCCGTTGTTTGTGACAATGGTATGTGGAAGACCAAGACCAAATCGGCAGATAGTGTTGCGCACTACAAAGTTGATCACTTTCTTGGTCATGATTGCAGCAGTAGGTTCGGCTTCGGCCCGTTTGGTAAAGTAATCAACTGCAATGATGGAGTACTTTGCACCACCTTTTGCTAGAGGAGAGAACTAATAATGTCAATGCCCCATACTGCAAATGGCCATGGAATGACCATCTGAGTTAATTCTGCAGGTAGGGCTCTAGGAATCTGAGCATGTTTTTGACATCTGCCACATTTTCTGGCATAGTCAGATGCATCGCGGTTTACAGTCGGCTAATAGTATCCGTATTGGAGCACTTTCTTGGCGAGAGCTTGCTCTTCGGTGTGATCGCCACATTCTCCTTTGTGTACATCATGCAATACTCGTTTGATTTCATCGTGAGCGATATACCAGAGTAAAGAAATAGAGTACCCTCTCCTATATATGAATCCACTCTAAATAGTGAACCGCGAAGCTTTTCAAAGAGCTTGTCTCTTTTCACTCTTGCGCTCTGGCAGGGTCCCATGCTCAAGATAATTTCTGAACGGAGTCATCCACGACTCCTTATTGGGAATGACCTCAAATGCCCAATCTGTTTCCACCTGATCGATGCTCAAAGAAGATAATGTTTCCACGAGAACGATTCCCATTTGCATTGCCTCACCTGTACTTGCCAATTTTGCTAATGAATCGGCCTTTTGATTGCGCTCTCGTGGGATGCAATAGATGGCATAATAATCGAACTAATTCAATATCTCTTGGACCCGAGCTAGGTAAGCAGCCAGCCTTCAGTCTTTAGCCTGGTACTCCCCCGGAACCTGACATATGACTGTTAGTCCTTAAGATGATGGTTTTGATGACAAAAACCTTAGGACTTGTTATAAAATATAAATACTAACATTATAGTTTATATATATGTATATGTAGGATATAAACATGCAGGTACCAAGAATGAAGACTGTATAGTATAGAGATTCAAGACCGAAGATATCAAGATTGAAGTCTCATGAGTGTCGAAATATCAAGAGTTTAAGATTTCAATAGTACAAGATAAGTATTGAGTCTAGAATTATGTTAAAACTTCTTGAAAGCACGTACATCTTTATTCGAATTTATTCATGAAACGGAATCCACTTCGAGCCTGTTAAAGGGACGGAACCCCAGTGGGATGGAACCCACGACAATATCTATTGGAACATATAGTGGTCCTATTTTGACATCCATAATTTTATAAAAATTCTTTTCAAAAATATATCTCTTGTTTTTAAGAAGAATATTTTCAAAACTTTATTTTCAAAAAGACATCTCTCTTGGTTTTAAATATTTTAGCCTCAAAACTATTTTTATCATTTTTAATATTTTGATTTCAAAATTGTCCTTCCCTTTAAACCATCTCTTGTTTTAAATATTCAGCTTTAAAATATTTGTATACTCAGATTTTAAATCACTTTATAGATTAAGATTATATATATTAAAAATTACTTTCTTAACTCTTTTATATGTTTAAACTATATTCAAATACATTTACAAAGTTTAATTGTTTTGATAAATTATAGAAACTAATTTTAAATAAGAAAATCAAAACATTTGTTTTGCCTTGAGCATGTCGACATCCCTCAACCCCCATGCCGACACGGTGTCCGTTATTTTTTAATTTCAATTTTCAAAAGAAGTGTATATTCATCGTATTCTTTCACGAATAGATATGGCTGTTGCTTACTATAAATACCAGTAAGTTCTAAACGAATTTTTTACCAGATTTCATTTATTTTCTCTCCTTTTCATCTTCCATATTTATTCTAAAGAATCCTAAACTATACTCTGCCGAAATACCAAGTGAATCAAACTTGACTATCTCTTGTTTGATTCTCTGCCACTCACTCCATAAGATCTCAGTGCTATTCGGAGTTATAGATTTTTTTGTAAATCAAACTGTTGAGTAAAAGGTGTGGCTGAGCCTTGAAATCAATTGGGTGTGATTGTAGCCCCGGAAATCAGTTAGGTGATCTTGTAGCCTGGTCAAATCAAGAGAGTTTGCCATGGACTCCAATACAGGAGTGTGTACCTCGTAGCCTTGAAATCGTGGGTGTAATCTGAGAGATTATTTTAATAAGAAATCCGTACGATTGTACGGGACTGGATGTTGGGTAACTCCGAACCAGTATAAAATCCTGGTGTGTTCTTTCCTTTACTGCTTTAATTTAGTATTTGCATCTATGTCCGATTCTGTGATTATATCCATGTCTGTAAATTGCATTTGTTGGTGATTAAATTACATAAGTTTCGAAAAGATTTAGAAAATCCATAAAACACTGTTCACCCTCCCTCTAGTGTCATTCTAGCCTTAAGATTCGCAATCCGCATTTCTCACATTTGGTAACAGAGAATTGGTTTTCAAAGTTTTCATAATCTGAATTTTGAAAAGTTTTCAAAATGGCTACCAACAGTGGTTCTGTTAACACTATCACTAGTTCATTTGTAGAGGGTCAGTCTACTGCCAGACCACCACTTTTTAATGGCAGTAACTATGCATATTGGGCATGTAGAATGAAAATATATTTACAGTCAATAGGATTAGACACTTGGAATATCTTACAAACTGAATATTCTGAACCCACAACTAGTTTTGCACAGTGGACTACTAAGCAAAAGACTATTGCACAAAATAATTCCAAAGCCATGAATATTTTATATTGTTCACTTGATGGGAATGAATTCAATAGAGTATCGGTTTGTAAGTCTGCATATGGTATTTGTAAAACTTTGCAAGTTACTCATGAAGGAACAAGCAAAGTCAAATAGACCAAAATATCCATACTCACAAATCTGTTTCAATTATTCAAAATGAATTCTAATGAGTCCATTTCAGATAAGTATAGTAGATTTCAGGATATTGTGCATTCTCTAATATCATTGGGAAAAAGTTTTTCCGAAGAAGATCAAGTCAGAAAAATTCTAAATTCTCTTACGGCGGAATGGGATTAGAAAACTCTTGCAATCGAAGAAGCGAATGATATCATTTTAAATATTGAAGAATTGATAGGAAATCTAATGTCGTTCGAAGTATAAATGAAAGGGAGAAGAGATACCAAATCATTTGAAAAGAAGTCAATTGCATTCAATGCATTAACAGATGGATCAGACCCGGGAAGAGATGATGATGAAGAAATAGCTTTCATGACAAAGAATTTTTGGAAGTTTCTGAAATACAGAAAGATGAACAACTTTAAAAAGATTGATCACAGGAATTATCGAAATCATAATGAAGTACCAAACCACGTCAAATGTTTCAACTGTGACGAACCAACCATCTCAAAAGAGACTGTCCATATCCTGATAAGCAAAAGTTTCTTGCAAGCAATGATTATACAAAGAAAAGGAAAAGAGCGTATAATGCTACACTAGACGATTTAGACTCAGACTCATTCTCAAGCGTTGATGATCAGAAGACGGAAAATTCAAATATGTGCTTTACGGCTACTCATGATTCCAATGATCTCGGAGATACGAATCTAAAAAAAGGTACACGTTTATAATATATTGGTTGAAATTGTTTGCTTAAAATTATTTGATTGTTTGATTGTTTTTGAAATTATGTTTTATTTAAATTTTAAATTTTTATTATTATGTTTATTTTTATTTTTAATATTATAGTATTTTTAATTAAAAGAGTATTATTATAGTTAATATTACTCCAGAAAATAAATAGACATTAAAAATAATATATGTATATAAATATTAAAGTATATAGGAAAATATAAGTCACATGAATTCTCTGACCCATGTTGACATGGCCCTATCCATGATGTCAATATCCCTGTCAGAAATTTGAAACTCAAATTTGAATTCAAATCTTTGATTTTCCCTCCACCTTTTCACCAAGTCCAATGTTCTGGAAAGGTACCTTTTGAGAAGAGAACATGTCTATTGAATATTTATTTATTTCCATTATCTTATCATACCTTTTCACTTTTATTTTGAAATTCAAACTCTCTTTCACTCCATCAAACTTTCTACTCTCTTAAAAATGCTTCTTCAAGCACTCCATCCACAACGAGGCTGTCTAAAAGCATTAAAGAGTATCTCGATACTGATCCAGAAGCAATCAAGGCTTATGTAAGCTATGCTAATTTCGAAAAAGTTCATACAGGAGAGTTTGCTATCTTTAGCGATTTCTCTACATATGAAATCAATACTCTTCTTAAAGAGAATCATATCCTTAGTCTTTTTGACAATTCTCAAAATGATTTTGTTTGTTACCTAAATCTTGTGAAAATGTTTTATGCGAATTTGAATCGCGGTTTTTATGAAGGAAATGAAGATGAAATTTGGAGTAGTGTTATAGGCACTAAAATTGTTTTAAATTGTGAAATTTTGAGCAACATTCTCAATTGCAAGAATTTAGGAATAGATCTTTCTACTTTCAATATTAATGAACATGATCGTGAGACATTTCATCACATTTTTGAAGGAGATGACAACTTTGAATTTAAAAATCGTAACTTTCGTCCAAAAGCACCTATTGTCAATCTTCTTTTGCAACATACTATCACTCCTAGATCGGGAAATTTCAATAACTCGACTTTCAAAGTTTGTAAAGCTCCTTTGGCTGTCTTTGGTCATTATGACATTAATTGGGCATAAGTGATTATGGATGAACTTCATCCTAAGAATTTGGAAATGGATTAGAATACCTTGTATCATAGAATCTATCTCACTTAGATTTTTAGTTATTGTTATCCAGCAAATTAGTCACCATCCTTGAAGAAGAAATTAAAGATTTACTTCCTGATTTCCTTGCATTTATTACCTCAAATAATTAATAAAATCCAACCATATCTCCACTATAAATACCAATAACCACCAAAGCCGGATTTAATGCCAATAATTGCCATGATAACCTGCGTATTTATTACTAATTAACGCCAACCATTTCCATATCAAATATTCCTTAATTCCCTTCATCCTTACCTAAAATAAGAAGATTATGCTGCAATTAATACCAGCCTAGTCAGCGTCACTACAATTCCACACAATCACCGGGTCAAGGCTTACAGCTATAAAGACACCAAGTATTGCAAAAGAAAGAAAGAAAGAAAATGAAATAGAAAATATGACTTCTCCTCTGCTCCTCAAAATCTCTTGTAATATGAAACTACGAGTGATAAATAAAATATAAAGTGGATGTAGGCCATAGATTATGCCGAAGCACTATAAAAATTTCTTCTCTTTTATCTTTCCTTCTTTTTATCTGCTTATTTTGGTGATCTGTATTGCTGTTTTCTGGATTGCTGTTAAGACTGGTGCTTTCATTTACATTTGGGTGTTAGTGACCAATTTTGGCGCTTACATTTTGGTGCTTCCACTGAGAAGAACAAAGAAATCACAGATCTGAAGCTTATTCTATGTTAGGAAGAAGATCCAACTCTAGATCTAAAAGAAAAGATTTAGATCTAAAAAGCAGGTTCCAAGATCTAGCTTTTAGAAGATGAAGAAGCCTCATATAAAGAAAAGTGCTATGGAAGAAACTCAGCAAGGGGGCGAATAGGATGCGTCCTCTCATTCAAACTTTCCTTCTACCATGAAGCAAATAGCTAGGGGCAATCAGCAAGGACCAGAAACAGGGAGCATGCAATGCCCCTCACCCAGATAAGTAACCGACTCTAGGGTCTGCTAATCAAATAGAAATTATCATCAACTGAACTGAACTAAATAAATGAGCTAGAATTTAGATTCCTTTCTGTATTTGAATTATGCATCATCAAAAAATGCTTTAAAATTTAGCATTTGAGAAGCGATTTACTCATGTAAGCAATCCCGAATGTAAGCGGTCCAATGCTCTGATTCCTTTCCATGAGCGACACCTCATAAAAA
The DNA here is from genome assembly GCA_030765085.1 of Allium cepa. Lineage (NCBI taxonomy): Eukaryota > Viridiplantae > Streptophyta > Magnoliopsida > Asparagales > Amaryllidaceae > Allium > Allium cepa. Next base: position 902,893,911 of record CM060938.1, on the reverse strand, counting down.
AATGATTTCTTGCATAAAACTAGTTTTAAAGGTTAGTGCTTAGAGAACGACTTACACATGTGATGAGCGACCCCGAACGGTCCACAGCCATGCTCTGATTCGTTTCTAAGGGCGACACCTTTCAAAAATCTTTATAGCATCGTTTTTGCTTTCAATCAAAGGAATGGTCAGACACTTAACATCTGCCAAACATTCAAAGAGATGAGAATTTTATGCCAACAAATTTGCTTTCACCAACACAAGTTCTTGAGCGAAGCACGCCTCGTTTCCAACAAGGCATACTTCGAGGGGCAAATGTTATCCAGCAAATTAGTCACCATCCTTGAAGAAGAAATTAAAGATTTACTTCCTGATTTCCTTGCATTTATTACCTCAAATAATTAATAAAATCCAACCATATCTCCACTATAAATACCAATAACCACCAAAGCCGGATTTAATGCCAATAATTGCCATGATAACCTGCGTATTTATTACTAATTAACGCCAACCATTTCCATATCAAATATTCCTTAATTCCCTTCATCCTTACCTAAAATAAGAAGATTATGCTGCAATTAATACCAGCCTAGTCAGCGTCACTACAATTCCACACAATCACCGGGTCAAGGCTTACAGCTATAAAGACACCAAGTATTGCAAAAGAAAGAAAGAAAGAAAATGAAATAGAAAATATGACTTCTCCTCTGCTCCTCAAAATCTCTTGTAATATGAAACTACGAGTGATAAATAAAATATAAAGTGGATGTAGGCCATAGATTATGCCGAACCACTATAAAAATTTCTTCTCTTTTATCTTTTCTTCTTTTTATCTGCTTATTTTGGTGATCTGTGTTGCTGTTTTCTGGATTGCTGTTAAGACTGGTGCTTTCATTTACATTTGGGTGTTAGTGACCAATTTTGGCGCTAACAGTTATTTTTACGTTGATTACAAAAGGGAAGAATTTGTTTCAAGAAAAGTGTTTAATCATGCCAACATTTCTCTCATGAAAATTCCTTACATATTTCAACAATATGAATCTCTTGCCGAAAAGGATGAAAGATTGGCACATGAAGATATGGAGGAAGAAGATGAAGAAGAAGAAGAAGGGGAGGAAATGGAAATTGAAGAAGATAATGAAGAAACCTCCTTGGAACGTATTGAATATCCTACCAATACTAACAATCCTTCCAACAAAACTCTCCTCAAAAATCAAAATATTATAGTGGAAAATCAACGGATTCTCAAAAGATCCGTTAGTAAATTGGATAAAATGTCCACTAATATGAACAAATTATTTGCTAAAGTTGGTCGAAAACTTAGCTTATCATCATCCTCCTCATCCTCTAGCACATTCTAAGAATTAGGTTGCGATGTACTAGTTTGTTTTGTGTGAGCTTATATTGTTTGTTTTTCATATTATGTAGTATCTTGTGTATTATCTTATCTATTTATAAAAATAATCTATCTTATGTTTTTCTACCTTATCGTGTCTCTGGAATAAATGTTAGTATAGTATATAAGTTTATATATATACATACTTATTCACAAAATAAATAAGACACATAAATTAACAGACCCATGTCGACATGCCTCTACCCCCTATGTCGACTTATAACTGTTAGATTTGGTTACTTTTAAAATTTTGAAATTAAAATAACTAACTCGTGTCTATTCCTTTTAAAAAATTTCTGCCTATTTAAACACATGTTTCTTCCAGAAATTTGTAATCTTTTCATTTCTACTTATCTCTATTTGTATCTCTTCACTACTTATCAAAAATGTCGTCCTCTTCTCATACTCTAAGTGATAATCTTAAAGAAACTCTCAATTCATTCAAGAATATACTTACTTTTATTCTCCGCAATCAAAGGCACTTAGAACTAAGGCAGATGATAAAAGAACAAGAGAAGCATTTCGATGCCCTCCGTTGGATGATTTCTACCATAAACAAAGATGACCGCGATGCAAATCCTGTAGGAACTTTGATTCGAGATAATGAAGATTGGGAAGTTATTAAAAAGGATCCTATCTTTCGAGAAGAAAGATGGGTTGAAGTTCCTAGAAATATTTGATCTCCTTATGGTTTGAATTGCTTATTTTTGAATTGTGTTATTTGATTTGATTTGCTTTGATTTAATTAGAATTGATTTGGTTTGAATGGATTGTATAACATTATATGAAACATAGTATATAGTTAATAGGTTTAAACTTTCATATTTTTCATGTCTTTATTATTAACTCATGTCATTTTCTATATATATATATATAAATATATACACACTCCATCATAATTTGTCACGGGTACTCCTGTGTAAGACTAAGGGGGAGTTATATTAGTTTAGGATAAGTTTTTTTTGATGACAAAGGGGGAAAATATAAAATAGAGTAGTTAGAGTAGTTAGGCTTAGATTAAGAGGGAGTTATTAGTTTTAGGGGGAATTATTGTGTAGGAGAAGTATATTTTATAAACACAGGTTGTCATCATCAAAAAGGGGGAGATTGTTAGTCCTTGTGATGATGGTTTTGATGGCAACAACCTTAGGACTTGTTATAAAATATAAATAATAACATTATAGTTTAGATATATATATATATATATATACATGATATAAACATGCAGGTACTAAGAATGAAGGCTGTACAATATAGAGCTTCAAGACTGAAGATATCAAGATTGAAGATTCATGAGTATCAAGATATCAAGAGTTCAATATTTCAGTAGTACAAGATAATTATTGAGTCGAGAATTATGTTAAAACTTCTTGAAAGCACTTACATCTTTATTTGAAATTTATTCGTGGAATGGATTCCACTTCGAGCCTGTTAAAGGGATGGAACCATAATGGGATGGAACCCACGACAATATCTAGTGGAACATATAGTGGTCCAATTTTGATATCCACTAATTTTATAAAAATGCTTTTCAAAACTATATCTCTTGTTTTTAAAAAAATGTTTTCAAAACTTTCTTTTCAAAAAGTCATCTCTCTTGGTTTTAAATATTTTAGCCTCGATAATATTTTTATCATTTTTAATATTTTGATTTCAAAATTTTCCTTGTTTTTAAATCATCTCTTTTTTTAAATATTTAGCTTTAAAATATTTATATACTCAGATTTCAAATCACTTTATAGATTAAGATTATATATAATAAAAATTACTTTCTTAACTCTTTTATATGTTTAAACTATAATCAAATATATGTACAAAGTTTAGAAATTGTTTTGACAAATTATAGAAACAAATTTTGAATAAGAAAATCAAAACATAACCCCCCATAACGACATGGTGTCCGTTATTTTCAAATTTAAATTTTCGAAAGAAGTGTCTATTCGTCGTATCCTTTCACGAATAGATATGGCTGGTTCTCTACTATAAATACCAGTAAGTTCTAAATGAATTTTTTTACCAGATTTCATTTATACTAAAGAATCCTAAACTATACTCAGCCAAAATACCAAGTGAATCAAACTTGATTATCTCTTGTTTGATTCTCTGCCACTCTCTCCATAAGATCTCAGCTCTATTCGGAGTTATAGAATCTTTTGTAAATCAAACTGTCGAGTAAAAGGTGCGATTGAGCCTTGAAACCAATTGGGTGTGATTGTAGCCATGGAAATCAATTAGGTGATCTTGTAGCCTAGTTAAATCAAGAGAGTTTTCCCTAGACTCGAATACAGGAGGGTGTACCTCATAGCCTTGAAACCGAGGGTGTAATCTGGGAGATTATTTTTATAAGAAATCCGTACGATTGTACGGGACTGGATGTAGGGTAACTCCGAACCAGTATAAAATCCCTGTGTGTTCTTTCCTTTACTGCTTTTATTTAGTATTTTCATCTTTGTCTGATTCTGTGATTATATCTATGTCTATGAATTCCATTTATTGGTGATTAAATTACATAAGTTTCAAAAAGATTTAGAAAATCAATAAAACATTATTCACCCACCTCTAGTGTTATTACAGCCTTAAGATCCATAATCCGCATTTCCCACAATGACTAATTGCGAATCAAAATAAATCTCCAGGGCAATAATTCTTAAATCTCTGGAAAGTCTCAGTCCGGCAAGTAGGGCTTCGTATTTGGCTTCATTGTTGGTCGCACGAAAATCGAATTTTAATGCATAGCATATAGATCGGCTTTCAGGAGTTTTCAGCATAACTCCGACGCCTGAGCAACGGTCATTTAATCCACCATCAGTATGAAGCTTCCAGATATACTTGGAAGATTCACTGGTTTTGGGCAAGTCCTCTAGGCTAGTAAATTCAGCTATGAAATTTGCTAGGACTTGTCCTTGAATGGCTCATCTTGGAGTGTAAGTAATGTCAAACAGACTTAACTTGATATTCTACTTAAATAACCTACTAGACATCTCAGGCCGCGTAAGGACCTATCGTAACGGCTGGTTGGTGAAATGGAGATAGGATGAGCCTGGAAATACAGACGGAGCATTCTTGAGGCGATGACAAGAAAATAAGCCAACTTTTCCATTTTTGGATAATTTCTCTCTACTCCGGTCAGTTGTTTGCTAATGTAATATACCGGCCATTGTATCCGGTCTTCTTCCTAAATTAGGGCAGCACTAATTGTGTTTTCTTACACCGCCAAGTAGTGTACAATCTCTCGTGATCAATAGGCTTTGACAAAATAGGTGGCATGGAGAGGTGTTGAATCAGTGCTCGGAACGCACCCTTACATTCCATAGTCCATTGAATGTTTCGTTTCCCTTTTCTGATCAGGTCAAAGAAGGGAATGCATTTGTCAGTGGATTTTGAGATGAACCTGCTCAGCGTTGCTACTTTTCCGTTGAGGCTTTGAACTTGCTTTATAGTTCTTGGAGTCTTAAGATTTCCGATTTCCCAGATCTTTTTGGGATTAGCTTTGATTCCTCGAGCGTTGATGATAAATCCAAGGAGTTTTTCGGAAGCAACCCCAAAATGGCATTTTAATGGGTTGAGCTTCATTCTATATTCTCGGAGGATGTTAAACATTGATTCCAGGTCTTCGGCATGATCAGTGGAAAATTGCGATTTCACTAGCATGTCATCCACGTATACCTCCATGGTTTTTCCGATCTTTTTAGCGAACATTCGATTAACTAACCTTTGGTAAGTTGCCCCAGTGTTCTTGAGTCGAAAAGGCATAAATTTGTAACAGTGATGTCCCAGATCAGTTACGAAGCTGGTATGCTCCTGGTTAAGTAAGTGCACGGGTATCTGATTATAGCTAGAATATGGATCCATGAAGGATAAGAGTTCATGTCCAGCCGTTGAGTCTACGAGCTGATCGATTAGGTGAAGCGGAAAACTGTCTTTAGGGCAAGCTTTGTTCAAATCTGAGTAGTCAACACATGTTCTCCATTTCCCATTTGTCTTTCGGACGAGTACAGGATTAGACACCCATTCCGGGTATAATGCATCTCGAATAAACCCGGTCGATTTAAGCTTATCCACCTCTTCTTTTAGGGTGGCAGATCTCTCTGGATCCATACCTTGCCTTTTTTGCTTGACCGAGACATGCCGCGGGTCAATATTCAATGTGTGGCTTATGATGTTCGGGGAGATTCCACACATATTAGAATGTGTCCAGGCAAACCCGTCATTGTTTGCCTAAAGAAATTCATCCAATTCCTCTTGGAACTGTTGGCTTAGAAGAGATCCAATCTTTATCATTTTAGAATCGTCATCATCGTCGATTGTAACATCGATCGTCAGCTCGGCCAGGGAAGCATGACTGTCTTTACTTTCTTCTTCACTTTTGGTATCTCTCAGGCCAAGATCCCTTGGAAATTGGTCGGGGTGCCCAGGCCTAGGCCTAGGCGTTAATTGTCAATTCTCAACAAAGCGGACTTAGAGAGAGTCCTCTACGCCCTTCCACTTTTCTTTTCGCTATGCCTCTCACAGCTCAGCAATATAACAGGCTCATCCAGCAGCCTGGCTCCTTGAACGACTCCAACTCCATATTCAGTAGGGAATTCTAAAGTCAAACACCAAGGGGTAATGGCAGTCCAAAATTCAGCTAGGGCCGGTCGGCCCAAGAAAGCATCGTATGGCGATTCTATATCTAGTACACAAACTCTAATATCCAAACTCTCGCAGTTCTCCAATCCCCAATTCCACTGGCAGTTCCACCACTCCAGTGGGTATTGTTGCTCTCCCATTGACGCAATGGATACGGGACTTACAAGGCTTCAAATCTTTGGTTTCCATTTTCATCTGGTCATAGGCTCGCTTAAACAATATGTTTACAGAACTTCCACTGTCTACTAAGATCCTCTTCATCCAAGTTGGACCTACTTGAGCTGAGATGACAAGTGGATCAATGGTTGGGGCTTCGACCCGATCGGCATCTTCGTCTCGAAATACGATGTCATCGTTTTTTGTTGCTTGGCTGAAGCCCCATCTTCCAAACTACTACAACATTCGAAGCTCGCATGCCTGATAGAGCTGGCATACGACTCCAATTCCTTCAAGCTTTGGTCTGTTGGATGAGGACCACCACTAGCAGTATCTATCATCAACCTCCCGCCGGTACAAGCAGGTTCCTCATGTCTTGCCAGATTCAGTATATGGTTCTGATTTGATGGGCCCGCACCTCCTGACTGCGGCGCCCGCACAAACTGCTCCAACTTTCTTTTATGTATCAACTTCTCAATGATATCTTGCAAATGACAACACTCGTTCATGTTATGGCCATAGCTTTCATGGAATCTACAAAAATTCCTTGTCTGAATCTGTTTATCCGATTATTGCTTCGGAGCAGGTTTTTTATGCTGAATAGTATTGCAGGTCTGTAAATACACATTTTTCAGCGACGTATTCAAAGGAGTATAATTGTCAGACATAGAAGCCCTATGTCGTGGCCCACGATTCTGATCTCGTTTCCTGTTTTGATTTCCATTATCTTTCTATTGATTCTGTTTATTCTGTATGTTCAATTGCACTTTTTTGGAACCCTCCCCGGTTTGTTTAACAGCAACATTGCTCTGAATTCCTTCCACACTGGGCCCTATGTCATTTTTTTCCTAGACTGTTTCGCATCCTCCCTTCTCAAGAATTGGGCTGCCATGGAATAGAAATGGTCCAATGATGTAGGAGGTTTTTCAGCTAACCGGTTGTCAAACTCGGTATCGGGATCGATCCCCTTAGTTAGGGCCATCAGAATTGAATTATCATTGGGATTACTAATTTCAGTGCATGCACCATGAAATCTCTCCAGACAACATCTGAGTGTCTCTCTAGGAGCTTGAATTACACTAGACAAAGTATTAACATCTTTCGGCCTTGTGACATGCATGCGGAACTCCACAACAAATTTTGTTGCCAATTGATCAAAACACGAGATAGATCGAGGTGGTAAACGGTTAAACCACATAGTTGTTGTGCCCCCTAGAGAAATAGGGAAACTTCGACGTTCAATTGCGTCATTGGCTCGTGTAGTATTCATCAAACTTTAAGATATGTTGATTAGGATCAGAGCTCCCTTCATAAACAGGTAAAGTTGGCATCCTGAATCACCGAGATGGTTCAGCGTAGAGTATATCATCAGTGAAAGGGTTATGACTCTGGGGATTCCCCGGTCATCGTTGGTGAGACCCAGACTTTCACGGATCATCTGACGGATCATCGTCAGGATGACCGGCATCTAGACATTTTGAGTCTGCTGAGCCAAGGTGTGGTCGGGTTCCACAATGCGACGATGGACCGGTCGCAGTCGACGGTCCATATCTCGCCTCCTTGGTTCTAAGTTCTCGGGGACATACGGTTCTGGAGTGTATTCATGCTGGCAACGGTTCGGATCTGTCCGGTTTCGGGCATCAACTCCCAATTCAGTAACAGTGGCAACAGTGCGGTTGTCCGTAACATGATAAGGAATAGTATCTCCTCGGGAGAAGGGTCTAATCTGATGGCTGGTTGACGTGCGGACTCTCGGTTGCCCAAGACTCAGCGTATGCCGGTGTCTAGTAGCTTGCATATGACTTCCATCTAGCCATGGGCGCATGGATCTATGAAGGTAGTCAGAAGATGCTAAACTCTCGGTGGATGAATAGGAAGCTTGATCCCTCCTGGATCTCCATCGTCTTTGACGATTCAGTTGATTGGTCAATTCCGCGTTGGCATGGAGTTGATGAGTTAGCTGTTGGCGACTTTGCATTAGCTCTTGCATTAGTAATTGGAATTCTTTCCTAGTGATAGGGCCCTGTGGATCCAATAGTCCGGTAGCATTCTGATCAGTCAGAGGTTGTTGTACGGGGTTCTGTCTGTCCCGTCCTTCAAGATATGCAGCTGTTGAAGTAGTCCTAGTGTTAACCTTGATGGATATCGAAGCTCTTTCCTAGACTTGACGCAAATCTGAATAGGATGGAAGAACTTTACACTTGAAATCTGGATCATCTTCTTAGATTTACGCAATCTGATATCGATAGTAGATCCAAAGAGAAGGAGAAAAACTGGGTTTTCTCCGTGAAAGCACCAAAGTGTTTGTACCAAAATTGGGCACAACCCTCTTCGAATATGTTTAAAGAGATAAAATAAAGAATATAAATGGAAAAAGAGGAAGATCTAACAAATACACCAATAATAAGCAAGAAAAACGCACAGAAACACACGGATTTAGAGTGGTTCGGCGTATGGCCTAAGTCCACTATGAAATGATTGATGCTTATTAACTTTTGCTTACTAGTTACAACGAATTACAACAATAAAACTAGAATAGAGCAGTGATTTTGGCAGATTCTGAACGTAGAAGAGCCAAAAGTCCTTTTCTATAGGTCCAGGGCTGCTATTTATAGGCGTAGGTTGCAAATATCTCGCTCAGATCTCGAAGGAGCTCTTCTCTCACATGGGTGGGCCCAAACGATCGATCCCATTTCATTTGCATTCGATCCGTGATTGATACAGATGAATTTTGTTTCGATCAATATTTTGCCCAATCGAGTCGAAATCGATCATGAACGTTCTAGGGAATGTAGGCAAGTTCCTATGAAAATTTGGTGGCATTTGAACTTGTATATTTTGAGTTATGATCGATGCAAGCTTGATATTGCAAAAGGCTACTGAATTCGCATGGATCCTGTTCGTATTGATAGCTTCGTATCGATGGTTCTACATGTGATGTCTGATGATGTGGCACTTGCTTTTAGGATCGATCCACTTTTTATACCAAGTGACCGAGTCTTTTACTTAAATGGGTTTTCTTCGTGTCGATTTGGTGCATTCCACTTCGTATCACTTCTTGTGCTCCACTTCGTATCGACGCCATGTGCTCCACTTCGTATCGATCATGAAGTATTTGGTTTTGTATCGATGGGAAGTGTTGATTTCGTATCGATCTATGGTCGATCGATACGAAGCATGCTTGAAACTGGATCGATACGAGATGGACTCCCACGCTACTATGATGGTACTAAATGGGTGGCTATGAATGGATACGAAGTGGGTCAATTTCGATGGACATGAAGGAAATCGCTGTTGATGGATTTGGATGAGATCGATGCAAAGAAGGTTAACCGATGGATACGAACAGGTTTATTCTCTTGGCTTGTATCGATCATATCTTAAGCATATGAACTTGGATTAACTTGAAATCTGAAATTTTGGCTTCTATAAGTTTGCTGTAGCTCGATTCGGACTCGGTCAAAATTTACCAGTATCCATAGCGAACCTATGTATACCGTTTTCCGGGATGAACTGTCTTTTGTTCTCAGTCAATTTCTTGGTATCATGGCCTGGCCAAAAGGCCAGATAACGGTCAAGTTCCTTTGCTCTTGTTTGGATCGAGTTTCATATCGATCTTCTCCTGGATCGATGTGAAATCAAGTTGTAACAATGATTGATAGTCAATTTGATTCACTCTTTCGTATCGATCCTCTCATGTATCGATCTAGCATGTTTGAGTGTTGGCTTCATATCGATGGCTATCAATACGGAATAGACTGAGTATGGCGTGTTGCGTAACGATCGATACAACACATGGGTTCTTGAATTGATGGATACGAAAGTAGGGTTTCAGACTAATGGAGTTGAACAGTAAAGAAATAACCAGGCTGTGATCTTCGTATCGATGGATACGAACTAGTGGTGTTCGGATTGATGTGTGGCAATGGATACGAAGCGCTGGTGGGTATGAAGTGTTAAACTCTGGATCGATTTGTGTTGATGGATACAAGTGCCAACCTTCGTATCGATGGATGTTAACCGTTTCTCTCGGTTTAGTGACTGGGATACCAAACGTCTTCCCTTGGATTTGATGCCATATAAAAAGATTTTGGACTTAGACAAATTTTTTACTTGCTTTGCTACCGCTCTTACTTCGTATCGATCTGAAGAAAGAAAAAAAAGAACTGAAACTTCGTCTACCAAAGCAGCTAACTTTTAATCCTTTGACCCAGTTCCTCCAATCTAGGTAAATGATTAGTAGACCATTCCTAAAGTGATGAGATACGAGCCTTTACGCCATTCCGTCCAAGGCTGCAGCCAACTCAGCGTTGTTGGTGTCAGAGCTTGGCTAGAGTAAGGTTGAGGAAGTACTTTAATGGCGTCTTGGAAGCTTAGGGAAGAAGGAGAGCGATGGATTGAGTCTCTTACTCCGAATCTCTCCTTTGAACATCTATTGATACAAGACGTGGATCAATCAGGTTCATGATGTTGTGAAGCAGTTTGTCGATCGAGTGGAATACTTCGTATCGATGTGGGTAGATGGATACGAAACTTATTCATCCTGGATCGATACAAAGCGGCTGTTGGGGAAATCGATACGAAGTATGTGATCGATACGCACAGTTGATTGGTACGAACCGTATCAATACGAAATATCTTTAATGGATCGATACGAATACATGCCTCAGAGGAGCGATCCAACTCAAACTATGATGGATATGAAGCATAGCCTTAGGCATTTGAACACTTAACTCCGATGAGCTTTAGCCTTGCATACTCGGACTTGACTATAAAACTGCATATATAACTATCCGTCAAAGTTCATCGATGGAACCGTAACTTGATAAACATAACCAATCTTAACATGGATCGTTCTTTGAAGTAAGAATGGCATGGTTGAGATGGTCAGCAATGACGGTCACTCCGGTCGAATCCCGAAGTCTTGTCACTTTACCATCTTTTAAACTTATAGAAATTCAAAGAATTATGTAGCACTGCACTACACAACATGATCACTCACTTCACATCAGGGGAACACGGGTTTCTTGCCATCTAATAATGATTTTTACTACATTCAATAGCTATGGACCTCGGAAGCTCCGAGCAGCACGAAGTTCAAAGTCCTCCACTTCCTAGGATAGTAAGGCCAGACATTACGGCTGACGTAGTAAGTCCTACTTCGGATGAACTGCCGCGTGCAATGTTTGTCTTGAATCTGGAGGACTTGGTCCGCTCCAAGATTTCTAAAGATATGCTAGGCAGAATCTGTCTCAGGCATGGACTATCTTTGGAAAGGCTAGAAGACAGAGCTCACAATCCCCCGGCAGGGTTTACAGCTAGTAAAAGATTTATGTGTGTAGCTGGAATGTTTCCCCTATTCAAATAATTTATTCGGGATGTGCTGTTCTTCTTGAGGATTGCACTTTCTCAGCTGCATTCGAAGGGATATGCACTTCTCAGTAGCTTATATATCATCTTCATGGAACATCTTCTCCACCTCCCGACCGTCGATGAAATTAGATACTTATTCAATGTCAAGTGTCGCGGGGATAATCCTTCGTTCACTTTCCTAGAAGCGGTGAGGAACTGCCAAGTCATGGCAGGTGCTTGGAGTAAGTTAAGCTACTTTAAGACAGAATGATTCTTTGTTAGGTGTCGACCAGGTTTTGCTAGACGATGGTCAGTCAGACGTAAGTGCTTTAACTTCTTCGTTAATTAACTGGGTAATATAAGTTGATGCTGAATCAATTACCGCATTTCATTTTACAACTTCACTTTCACGGCCCGAAGGAGCACAGTTTAAGGAGATAGTGAGAATGCTTCAGGTGGAAGTGCCCGTTGAGCTCGGGGAAATATATGAAATTCTTAGTGATGAAAGCTTGATTGTTGTGGGGCTCATAGAGAGAGGTCAAAGCAATGGGCTAACAGGAATTCCCAGGGTAGCTCCGGTAGGGCAGGGAGGAAGAAAAGCTCCTATCGTGCCCCCAGCCGCGAATTGGGCGATGATGAGAGTACGTCAGCTAAGCATGAGCCCGTGGTTGTGCCTCCGCAGAGCCTTCGATTATCAGAATCAAAAAGAAAGGGCAAAACTCTTGCCCACAAAGCCAAGAGGCACAAAACTGTTGTAATAACTCAGCCTGTGGCAATGTCTACAGGTTCGTACACCTCTTGTCCATAAACAGAAGGTTCATTGAGATAATTATCGGATATTCCTATTCCAGATGACACATCCACTTTTTAGGTGTTCGGAGGACTAAAGTTCTATGAACTAGAAAATGGCCGAATGAATTTTATAATAAAAATAACCGCAAGCGCACGACGTACTATCGTAGTACGTGGCGAACACGGTGGATCCACAGGAAATTGTTGATTTTAAAAATCTATTCAATCAAATTAACCAAATTTGAGTGAAAGTTAAGCTAGAGAATTATAAAATTAGCTAACTAACTAAAAGAAAAGAGAAGAAAATGTAAGAGTTAAATGACAATTTAGAAAATAAATCCATCTGTAGATCACATAGTTAAACATATATGAAATCATGATCTCTCTTTTATGGTCATTAGTGCTTTAATTGATGTGCTTATCATAAGTATGGCATATTTGTGCTACTGATTAGCCAACATAAGCCATCAAACTATAACACATCCCTTAAAGCACTTACTAACTTTCATGAAACTTGACAAAGAAAATGAAAATGAAATCTATTTTAAGTATGGCCTCTTAACTATTGATTAGAAATATAGACCATCAAATTTGAATTTCAAGTCACTTTCTTATGCCATAATCATATTTCAATGAAGAGGCATTTGTGCTAGTGATTGTTTAAGCATAGCCTATTTGGTGTCAACAATATAAGCTATCAAATTCAAAGCAAGAACAACAAATAAAACACTTCATTGATCATCATTAAGCACAAAAAGAGAGCATGAGTTAACAAATAGTTGAAGCTACATAATTAGAGAGCTTCATTACCCCTAAATTGAAGGGGTTTAGCCTCTCATATTTGTCATTTGATTAACAAATGTAGCTAGCAACATGAAAGAAAATAGAAAGGAAAATGTAAGCTAATGGAAAAGAGAAGCTAATTAACAAGAATTAAAACTAATCTACTTTGCATGAATGTAAATCTACACTACCAACATTAAAGTAAATGAACAAGGAAAGTAAATGAACAAGGAAAGTAAAATGAACAAGTAATTAAATTGCATAAGAAAAAGAAAGTTATATGAAAATAAAAACAAATGGCTAAGTAGCCATGGAAAAAAAAGAGAGAAGAGCTTTTTTTATTTTGAGCCTAAACTAAAACTAAGAGAGACTAAGTGAAGAAGAGGATTACATGAAACATAAGGGGTATATATACATGTGTTAAAACCTAATTCATATTTTTGGGGAATGCCCAAAATACCCTTGAGAATGTGTGGAGGCCAAGTAATCATTAGCTTCTACTAATTATCATTTAGGTTTACATGAAGCCATAAACTCCATAAGCATGTGCGTTAGCCTCTAATTGAAAATCAAGGTAAGTGGGTGAGGTCCTATATGTTCTTCACTTTGAATTATTTCCATCTTCATTCTTTTGAATCTTCTTTGTGCATGCATTTCATCATAAAACCACTTGTAAAATTCACCAAATTTCCGAAAAACCAACATAGAAAATTTCAAATAAATTTTCACAATTTAACGAATGCACAAAAATGACCATTTTACCATTGTATGAAGATGAATATGTGACAATTTGAAAATAATTTGAATTTTGGTTTAAACAAGTTAAAATACCCAATATTACCATTTATTCAATTTAAATATATTAAATATGGTGGTAAAAATATGCACATTTACGTGCACATTGAATACCCCCACACTTATCTTTTTATTCGTCCTTGAATGAAAAAAAGTTAAGATAAAATCCATTTTCGTAGGGAGCACGATTGCATTGAGCATATGCAACAAGCAGTTAAACCTCTGGTGTCCCCAGTAGGATGAGTGTTGTCTCATAAGGGTTTTCAGCGGACACTGCCCACAAAATCCAAATGCAGGATGAAAATATTTATAAAATGCAAGATTTATTTACAAAGAGATGAATGCGAGTTTTTGAAAATATTTACAATGAAGGATTCACTTTTAAATCGACACAAATAAGTTAAATATAGGTTTCGATCATTATCTTGAAAATTTAAGCCATCCGAATCGCCAAGTTGAAGAAAGAATTCTTGAATATTTTTTTCGATGGCTTCCACTTCCCTCAAAACTTGAAAAGAATCCCCAACGACATAGAAAAACTGGTGCAGGTTTATGTGCACTATGCATATAACCAGTATATGGAATGAGTTAGGATGGCTGAAAGGGTTTCGGCGGTATCTCTCGAGCACGCTAAAACGATTGAAAAATTAAAGAGCGACCTTTCTGAAAAAGGCAGAATAATAACGGCGCTTTCCGATAAGCTTGAATCTTCGAGGAAAACTGAGGTGGAGGCCAAACATAAAGCCGAGGAAGCCAGGAAGTCCGTGGAAAACATATGGAAAACTCATGTGGACTTAGTGCATGAGATGGGTCACTATAACACCATCATTACAGTTAGAAATGCGGATCACAGATCTTAAGGCTAGGATTAACACTAGAGGGGAGGGTGAATAGTGTTTATAAAGAATTACTAAATCTTTTTGAGTTTATATTAATTTGAACACAGATGTATGCAATATACAGACACAGATATGATCACAGAAACAAACACAGATGCAGAAATAAAGTAAAAGTAGTAAAGGAAAGAACACACCGGATTTTATACTAGTTCGAAGTTACCCTACATCCAGTCCCGCATAACAAGTACGGATTTCCTTTCAAAAGCAATCTTTACAATTACACCCTCGATTTCAAGGCTACGAGGTACACTCTCAAGAATCACAATCCTCTGGGTAGAGATACTTGACTTTACGGGCAACAAGTTCATCTAATTGATTTTCCAAGGCTACAATCACACCTTATCTCGCTTGATTGATTTTCAAGGCCACAATCACATCTTTTCTCGCTTAATAGATTACAAAGAAGTCTATTACTCTGAATAGCACTGAGAACATTGTTGAGATAGTGATAGAGAATCAGACTAGAAGTAATCGAGTTCGATTCAATGTTGATTTCGGCAGAGTAATGATAAGAATATGTATTAAGAAATGTGGAAGTAAAAGAGGAGTGAAAAACAGAAAATCTGATATAAAATTCGTTGAAACTAACCCCTATTTATAGAAGAACAACAGCCATGTCCATTTGTGAAGAGATATGACGAATAGATACTTCTTTTGAATTTTAAAATTTGAACTCAACTGACACTATGTCGACATGGTCACCATGGGTATGTCGACATCCCAAAGCATTTTTCAATGATTAGATTTTCTTTGAAAATAACCTTTATCTTATATTAAAACTAATTTAAACTTTATAAATATACTTGACTATACTTAAAATTCATAAGTAAATCTAGGGAATAATATATATAGAATTTTTACTATCATTTTATATTTAAATCCAAGTATAAATATTTAAATGTTAAATATATTATTTAAAAAGATAGTTTAAAATCAGGAGTAATTTGACTTTGAAATTAAAGATGATTTTGAGGCTAAAAGTATTTAAAATCAGGATAGAGTTTTTTGAATCTTTTAAAAGGAAAGTTTTGAAATCATTTTGAAAACGAGATAATTTTGTAAAAATCATTTGAATAAAAATTAGCAGATACAAAACAGTGTTCCACTAGATTTTTCGTAGGTTCCATCCTACTTAGGGTTCCATCCCTTTAACGGGCTCGAAGTGAATTCCATTCCACGAATAAACTCCCCCTTAATCTATGGCTAGCTACCTTATTTTATACTTCTCCCCCTTTGTCATCAACAAAAACTAACTCCCCCTCATTCTTGGACTAAAGTACCTATATTAATAAACTATACAATGGAATATATGATAGATAGATTAAGAAATAATTATACTTATGAACATGATAATTAATCAAGGACTATATACATTTCAATGTATGTATACAACCATCAAACCAAATTAAGAAATCAATCCACACAAAGTATCAATGCAAACCAAATCAAATCAATTCAAACAATCAAATAAAGACAAAGCAATAAAATCAAACGTTATGAGGAACTTCCAACCATCCTTCTTCTCCAAATATAGGGTCTGCTTTAATGGCATCCCAATTTTCATTGTCATTGGTGAGAGAGACAGGAGGATGTGCTTCATTATCATCCTTTTGCAAGGAGGAGATCATCCATCGTATCGCATCGAAATGCCTTTCTTGCTCCTTCATCATCTGCATTTGAATCAATTCTAAGTGTCGCTGGTTATGAAGTGTTAACGCTAAAATTTGAACGCTAACACCCCAGTGTATGAGTTATAGTTGTGAAAGCACCACCCGATAGTTCGGGAACAGATTGTAAGCAGAAAACAACAGAAAAGCAACAAACAACAACGATTTTATAGTGGTTCGGCTTAAGGGTATAGCCTACGTCCACTTTAAGTACTTTTATTAATAATCTCACTACAAGTTGATACAATTCTCCTCAAGTACAATATACTTCAAGTTATAAGTGATTTGGAACAAGTAGCTTAAGTTTCAATGTCGACTAAAGTCCTTGAATTCATATTGAAGATGTGTGGTTCCTTCGTGAATTTCTTCGAAGTCATCTTTGAATCTCGAAAACTCTAAGTGTTGATGGAGTTCCCAATGCAGCAGAGTAACAGCACTTGAAGGAAATGAGCCCCAAAAGTCCCCCCCATGTTGAATATGGCCATATGTATTTATAGGCAAATTTTTAGGCTGGAATTGTCAAGTCATGAGTCGTGACCGACTCATGATGAGTCGTGATTCGTCTGCGAGTTAAAAAGTCACGGTCCAAAATGAGGTGACATGGAACTTCTACATAGCAACTTTAAGTCGTGGAGGACTCAAGCTAGGTCGTGAACGACCTATCGTAAGTCGTAAGTCGGTCCTTTGTTGTTTTGGGAATTTAGTCAGTTAGGTCATGACACGTACATGACTCATAATGAGTTATAACCCGTTCACGACTCATAGTAGGTCGCGGCCGACCTACCGGGTTAGCTTACTGCTTGGTCCAAAGCTAGGCAGGCTCATCATTAAGTCCTGAGCCGTTCACGAGTTAACCAGTGCAACTTTCCTTGATGCTAGTATGAGTCGTACACGACTCATCATAAGTCGTATGTCGTTAACGAGTTATCTTATTATAACACGGTCTTGAACTTGTCTCTGAAGTCTTAGGTCGCACCAACTTTATGCCGCATACCTCTTAGGTCGTGGACTTCCATAGGTCGTTAATGCCTTAACTGCAAACCTTCCTTAACCCGTTAGCTTGTTGAGTCGTGTTACCATTTAAGTCGTAGGCTCCTTAGGTCGTAGAGGCCTTAAGTCGTAGACTCCTTAAGTCATAGGCCTCTTGAGTCGTTTCTTACGATGAGTCGTGGACCTGTTGAGTTGCTGAGGCAATTCCTTTGGTGAGTCGGTAATGCGTTGAGTCGGTCTGTCTTGTGAGCCATTAACCCCCTTGAGTCGTAACCCTTTAAGTCACTTTGAGCTTTAGGTCATTAACTTAGTGAGTCGGTGACTCGATGAGTCGTGAGGCTTCTTGAGTCGGTACTTTCCCTAAGTCGTCCTTTCAATGAGTCGTGTTCTTTCTTAAGTCGTTAATGCTTTAACTCATAAGGCTCCTTAAGTCGTGAGTCGTACGTGAGTTAATTGTACTTGGCTTTCAGATTTGCACACTTAGGTCGCTAACGACTCATGGTGAGTCGCATCCCACTGAGGCGCTGGGTCCCTTTTCAGTTGAGTCGGCCCAGGCTTTAACTTGTTGACAAAACGGGGTTAACATTTGCCCCTCGAAGCACACGCCTAAGTCGTAGGTCGTGTGCTTCGACTCATCTTAACCCGTGTGCCGATTCAACTGCCACTGCTCGAAACTATAAAAGACTTGAGTCGTTCTCCTTTGCTTCCTTCTTCTCATTTCTTATCCTTTGAACCGTGTCTGCCATTAAAATTTTTCTGAGCTCCAAAAGCAATTTCAACTTGATTCCCCTCCGATTATCTCTGACATCACATCACGTAAGCAATTTTGCCCCCTTTCTGATTGTCGATCATCATTGATTCATGCGCTCCGCCCTTACCTTCAATCTATCCCCTTGAGCCTTGCGAGTTTGGTCGCCCTAATCACTAATGGATTGAGGATTGTCTAACCCAATGATTTGCAACTTAAGGAGAAATGGATTGAAGATTGTTTGATCCAACGATTTGCGACTAGAGGCGATCTACTGACGCCATTAAATTAGGGTTGTAAATTGAGAGTTTATTGGGTTAATGGGTTAAAAGTTGGAAGATCAACGGGTTAGGAGTTAGGATTGAAATGGTTTATGGGTTAGAAGGCAACCTGGTTAGGAGTTAGGTGTTTAGTTGGTCAGATCGATTCGAATACTGCTTTAGGTACGACTCAGTCATTTTTGTATGATCCAACAACCATGATCCGACCCAACATGCTCCACAGCCTAAGCCTTGAGTCGTGGCCGAGATACGACTCATGACTTACGACTCATGATTTACGACTTACGGCCTAAGCCTTGAGTTGAACCAGAGCTTCTCCCTTTTTATACGACTTATGACTTAGGGTATTGCCGACTCAAAATTTTTTTGAGCCGTTGACGAGTTAGGACTTGCGTGAATTCTGCTCGAACTTTGGACCATTGCACTAACTTTGAACTGTTGAACTTTATTGCATTCATGCGCAGGTTATTTTGACTTGCAGGCTAACAATCTGTTCAATACAACATTCACAGAAAACTGGGACGAATATACTGTCATCGACTGCCCATATCAAATGACAGATTAGTTAATAACAGATAATTAACTTAAACAAATCGTGTGAACGAAGTGCTATCGATTTCAAGTAGAATATTAAAGCAACACTGAAACAGTCAATTGAAACTGACCAGCCTGCACTAATATTATGCTTGAATCTTTAAATTAACAAGTTCTAAAATAACCATAGTTGATCAATCGTCAACCAGTTTAATTCCAGTTATGTTTACTTGTTATTTTTTATTAGCTTTGCACGACACTTCACACTTTTTAGGAAACGTGCACCTTCATATTTGAATATCCAGTTGCTTGTGTAGAATGACTTCTCAGGAAGGAGATGCAACAGTTCAGATTGGAGAGGCAACCGCTCTTCCGGCTCCACTAGTCAATCCTCCCGAAAGAGCCCCTACCACACTATCATACAAAGTTTTTCGCCAGTTGTGTGCTCAGTTTGGCATTGTTGAATCAGATGCCATTCTTCCCGAAAGAAGTAACACCGCTGACATAGCACCTTCTGGCTTTGTGACAGTTAACCGACAAATGTGCCTAAGTGGGGGCATCCCTCCTTTCAATGACTTTTTTCAACAACTTCTTCGTCAATTGGCCATTGCTCCATCCCAACTACACCCCAACGGCTACGCCATCCTAATGGGGTTGTGTGTGCTATTTAGGAGAACACTTGATCGACTTCCGAGCTTTGATGAAATTTGTTACTTATGCTCCTTTACCCGGATCAAAGATCATCCTTCTATTACTGTTGTGAGAAGCGCCCGAAACCGCAAATTAATCGTTGGCCTTCCTAAAACGGCTCATGGGTTTCTAACCCAGTTCTTCTTTGTTCGTTGCCCCCCGGGGTTTTATGCTGTGTGGAGGGAAGGAAGTAAGATCACCTATCCTTACTTCGCTTGTTATCTGGCCTTTGCGAGACTAACCTGCTAAGTGCTAACTCTGCTTCTTTTTATTTTCAGCGCTGCCTCCTCCCTCTAGGAATCCCGGTCACAAGTCGACTTTTGAAAGGCTTAAAGCCGTGCCGGTTGAGGAGAGAGACATTCAATTTCTGTTGAAAGATGAATTTCTGCATCAGTACGGACTTTTGCACACTTCTCGCTTCACTCAGCCTCGTGAAGCTCCAACGGAAGTTCCAGACTCTCCAGTGAAAACTCCTGATGCCCCGGTTTCCACTAAAGAGCGCGTGCAGGGAGAAACTTCTATAGAAATTTCATTAGTGAAATGCTCAACTCCAAGAGATGACACGGGGCCATCCGAAAAGCCCGCGCCTGCCCTATAACTGAAGGAGAGGAAGAGGAGCCCCTTTCCCAAACCGGGAAGAATGCTGGTGGAGGAGTTGATGAAGGGAGTTTGGTCAGACATGATGGTGATGACGCCTTTGGGGATTTGAGTGACATAATTATCACTTCCCAAGAACTCTTTAAAGACGACCCTACCTGTGCTAAAGCTATTCCCCCGATGATTGAGGCGACATCTTCCCTCCAACAGACTCCAACTCCTTTATCCCAAGAACTATCATTGACAGCGAAACCTATTACTTCCCCTCAACCGAGGAGTGGTTCGTTAGTTCAACGCGAGTAGTTTGCACTTCACACACAACTGAGGATTTTCCTGCACATTTATGCACCCTTTTTTTTTTTTAAATATTTGAAAAATTCTCAAGTTTTGTTTCTTCTTTAGGTTCTTCAATGAGGCGAGGCAGCTCATACTATAGTGACTTTCAGCGATATGGGAAACGCAGCCAGTATGGCTATCAGTCCTATCCTCCTGTTCATAGAGAGACTGATGAAGAAAGGGCTGCTCGGAAGGCTCGGGAAAGACGTGACTATGAAGAACGTTATGGAAGACCAGATAATCGACATGATTCCTTCCACATAGAGAGTGACTCCCTTAAACGCAAATCTCATGATGACAGAGGGAAGAGTCACATAACTGATGATTCGAGCAAACGGGCCAAAGTTACTGAGGAGCCAATGCCTTCACTTTCAGAGAAGATTACTGCTCCTACTTCTTCTCAATCTCCTGCCCCTTCTCCTACTGACATCCAAGCAATCACCAATAGGCCATCTTATCAAGTAGGACCAGGTCCAGCCACCCTTCAAAGCCGATTTCCTAATTGGTGTTTAAAAGGAGTTCGCTTCGACCTCGATCTGGTTCCCATAGATAAAAATGCTATGTTACGGAACCTTGATGCAGTCAGAACTGATACTGAGAGGATGTCATCTTGGCAGAAACTCGTTGACGAGCTCCAAAGGGTGAATAGGGCCAATCTTGAAGCTATGCTTACCATGGAGAACGACAAAACTGAATGGCAAAAGATCCTCAAACAGCATGATGCAGAAATGAGGAGTATTGCCGATTATAATGAGAAACTTGAGGCAGAAGTTGGGAAACTTAAGGAAGAGCTTGCTACTTCTTCCACTTCTTATTCTCAAAGAGAGAGCGTGCTTCTTCAACAGGTGCGGGATGCTCATGCCGCGCAAAGAGACGCTGAGGCCAAAGCTGATGGGTTGGAGCAGGTTATAGAGGGCAACCGTACTGAAATTACTCAGCTACGAGGACAAACTGGCCTTCAGGCTGCAGAGGTTGAGAAATTGAAAGCCCAGCTATCCAAAGTGGAGAGAGAACGAGATGAGGCCGTTGCGGGTAGGATTGCAGCTGAAGAAGCCCATGAAGCCACTAAAGCTGATATTGGCTCGACACTATTTGACTTCTACTTGCATTGTGTATTAGGGCGTGGCAGTCTTTCATTCCTGGGCCCCAAGTATGAGATCACCCTGGCCGAAGTGTGGGAGGCTGCACTAGATATGTTTAAAGGGGCCGGATACACTGAGGAGGAGTTGGAGGTGAATTACTTAGACTTTGAGACCCGCGCAGCCCTTGCCCGAGGGAAGGAGCAACTTGCTAGATCGCGGGTTGACATAGTAGGGGAAGGGCATCAAGAAAAAGAAACAGATTTGACTGCTCCTCTTCCTCCTCCAACTTCGGCCGATGCTGGCATTGTTGGTTCCAGCTCTTACGTACCGATCCCTGCTCAAACTGATACCGGGGCCAAAGTTACTCAAGCTACAGATGAATCGCAAGAGAGTGCTGAAGCTCCGGATTATGAAATTGACGTAATAAAAACAACTTCTGCAGGTAATTCTACTGTAAATTTTTCCACTGTCAATCTCGCTCAAGTGGATTACTCATTTATTTCACATGGGTTTAATGAGCTCCTTGACTATCTTCTCACCCCTGATGAGCCTTCGTCTCCTCTCTTTACTGACTTTATTGATGAGCCTTCATCTCCTCTCTTTACTGACTTTAACCCCTTTTCTTCTGTAGAGAAAATATCAAGCACTGCTCAGATTTCTACTCCTCTGGTTATCCCTCCTCCATCTCTTCAGGTGGCTCCTCCTTCCGCTTCGCAGCCTGGATCACAGGAGGAGCAAATAGAAGCTCTTCATGGCTTGGATGATCCCATCGCTTCGCAAGAGCAGAAAGATGAGAGACCTGAGGGAGGTGACATATCTCCGGAGAGGACTCCTTCTGATGACATAGCTCTATCTAAACTTGTCACTCCAGGGAGTGAGTCTTCCTCAAAAAGGAGAAAAAAGCGTAGGACATCAAAAAGGAGGGGAAAGATAACTACTGCTACCGAAGAGGAACCAGAAGTTGGACCAGCTGAGCCTACCTCTCCTTCTTCCCTTATGCCCACTGATCATCCTGAAAAGCTGATCATTCGGCCGGGCAAAGGGTCCAAAGGTGGTAAAAAGAAGTGAAGATTTTAGCTTCTTGTCTTTTGTTTGTATCGATCGAGAATTGTGCGGATACCGGCCCCCGCTTTTTTGCTTTGGAACCTGTATCTGTAATACATTTGAATAAAATGATCTTTTATTTGCACATATTCTTGTTTGAATTTGAGAATGCATTTATTATTCATTTCTGCACAAGTTTACTTATGATATTGCAACGGGCTTATGGTTTGTTGCTTGAGTATTACCTTACCGACGTAGCTATACCGTTTTGTATGTAACTATACCATGTTGCCCCCATACCTTAAGCTTGCTGCAATATTTTATACTTCGAGGGGATTTGCACTCTTATTTGCTGAAGAATAATTATTTTATTCTTAAAGAAATTTTTTTGTAGAGTACAATTCCCTTCGTATAAGTTTTACGCTTTGTCCTTCGAAGAAATCACTTCTTTCTTACGTACATATTTTACCAAGTGAATTCCTCTTTGTGGTAAAGCGGACCTCTGAAGGGTACTTTAACTCTTTTTATTTTGAGGAAGATTTCCTTTGGAAGTTAAAGTATGCTTTTGATGAGGATTTTTTTTTTATAGAAAGTTGTACCTCTGGGGAGGGATTTTTTCACGTTTCAACACTTGGAAGTTTTATTTCGATCTCGGTGAAACGTGTACCTCCAAAGAGTTGTGCCTTTGAGGAAAACCTTTTCACGTTTCAACACTTGGAAGTTTTATTTCAATCTCGGTGAAACGTGGGCTTCCGCAGAGGTCTTTCTTCTTGCTTGCATTTCAACTCTGGTGAAGCGTAATTCCGAAGAGCGGCTGTTACACTCCAACTCCTGGTGAAACGTGCCCCCGAAGAGGTCTTTATCTTGTTTGCATTTCAACTCTGGTGAAGTGTAATTCCGAAGAGCGGCTGCTACACTTCAACTCCTGGTGAAATGTGCCTCCGAAGAGGTCTTTATTTTGTTTGCATTTCAACTCTGGTGAAGTGTAATTCCGAAGAGCGGCTGCTACACTTCAACTCCTGGTGAAATGTGCCTTCGAAGAGGTCTTTATTTTGTTTGCATTTCAACTCTGGTGAAGTGAAATTCCGAAGAGCGGCTGTTACACTTCAACTCCTGGTGAAATGTGCCCCAGAGAGGGTTTGCATTGCCTGGAAGTTACTCTCTCATGGTTGGAGGGTCATGACTTCTCCAATCTTTTTTGTTGAGTAGAGAACTTTCTTTTTTGTGGCATATGTCCCATTAGAGGTCTTTGTCCTCCGAAGAGTTGTGCCTTTGAGTAGGGCTTTTAGTTTAAGCTTCAAACGTGGGAAGCGTGCCTCATTGGAGGGCTTTAGTTTAAGCTTCAAACATGGGAAGCGTGCCTCATTGGAGGACTTTAGTTTACACTTCAAACTTGGGAAGTGTGCCTCATTGGAGGGCTTTGATCTCTGAGGAGAAGCATTCGGTCTCCGTAGAGAAGCATTTTGCCTTCGAAGAGGGCTTTTGTCTCTGAGGAGAAGCATTCGGTCTCCGTAGAGAAGCTTTCTGCCTCCGAAGAGGGCTTTGGTCTCTGAGGAGAAGCATTCGGTCTCCGTAGAGAAGCTTTTTGCCTCCGAAGAGGGCTTTTCACATTTCATCTCACGGGAGTATGTCGACCGTTTGTGGTGAAATGCGTGCCCCTGAGTAGGGTTATTGTTAGGAAGCTTGGGGTTTCCGTTTCTTCGTTGGACGGATCCTCGGGAGTATGTCGACCGATAATTCCGCAACTTTATAACAAGAAAGACGCCCCTCTTTTTGGTGAAGCCTGCTTAAGGACTTTATCCTCCGGAGAGTTATGCCTTCGAAGAGGACTTGTGCTTCTGAAATGGTTTGTTGCTGGCTGACGCTTGCTCCAGCATGTCTCTCTGCCATTGATTCATGTTGACGATCCCCCTTGTCTTTTGCAAGTGTCATTACTTTTAGTTCCCAACCATTTCCCTTACCCAAAGGAGTATATTTTATAGTTAAGCAAATTGGTGGTGGCAGACATAGGTTCTTTAACTTGCTGTTTGTTTGTTCAAACATTTGCAGCTAGTTATATATGATCTGCTTCTATCCACATTGCTCACTTTCGTTTGAAGTTCTTCCTTTGTAGGATTTGAATATGGGAACTTCCAATGGCTCAGTGCTTGACTGCTGAACGGTGTTGCGGATTGCTTGGTCTCGTGACCGGTAAGCTTTGTTTTTTATGGCCTGCATCATTCAAGCGACTTTTAGTGACACAATTATCGTATTTCATATGCCGAAATAAAACAAAGCAGTTTATAATAGTAGGGAACACAAGAATTATAGTGGTTTAGCCGAAACTGGGCTTATATCCACTTTATAGCTTTTGTTATTCGCGTGGCTTGCAATTGCCTTTAACAGAAGAATCATATATTTGTAAATTCTTTGCAATATTTCAGCAAAGATTTCACGTAAAATACGGATGCAAATGGTTGCTATTCCAAGTTCTTGTAATTGGCTTTCTTCTGACAGTTGTGAATTCGATTGATTATATTAGCAATCCCCTGGTGCCATCTTTAAGCGTGCACCATCTTCTTCTGCTGGCAGGCAGTTTTTAACTGAAGAAATATACTCTAGTCAAATCCTATTTGCTTGCTTAGAGTACTTCGTATTCAGGATTCGACCCTGGAATTTTGTTGTTTAAGATTTGCTTTTGAATGCTACCAAGGGTCGCTTGATATCGCAATGAGTCAGCTTGATATTGATCGCCTGCAAATTTAGATCGATATTCTTAGTGATATTCTCAGAGTATTTCACATATCGAAATAAAATAAGCGACTTGTAATAATAGAGAAAGCAAGACTTATAGTTTCTATTATTTATTTGCACTGTTTTTACAACAGATTTTGATACAAGAATTATTAGATCAGCATTCTTTTACAAATTTGAAGCAAAGTGTTCAAGTAAAGTATGGAAGCAATTGCTGCCCCAGGCTTTAGGGGTTGAATCTTTGGCATGAGAGGACTAAATGGCAACATCTTTCAGAATCGAAACTTCCTTTCACTTTGAAGGTCTCCTTGAAGCGTGAGCACGTCTTCCCGCCTCATCCAATTTTTTCCTACCTCGTGAGGGCTTGCCGTGATGATACTGATAATAGGACC
This sequence comes from Allium cepa, assembly GCA_030765085.1. Taxonomy (NCBI): domain Eukaryota; kingdom Viridiplantae; phylum Streptophyta; class Magnoliopsida; order Asparagales; family Amaryllidaceae; genus Allium; species Allium cepa. The sequence continues at coordinate 902,868,036 of CM060938.1, read as the reverse complement.
CTCGTCTCCCTGTGCTACAGTTCTTTTATTTAAGCTGCACTGTTGAGTGGGAACTAGCTGCACTTTAGGGGATGAGGAGAAGTCATTTCCATCTTTCTTCACATATTGTTGCAGTTCATTTTGTTTGAGCAACTTTTCAATTTCTTTCCTCAAATGGCGACATTGGTTAGTGTCATGGCCAGGCTGATTGTGAAATTGGCAGAATTTTCCATTATCTGTCGCGCTTCTCCTCATCAGAGTTGGTTTGGGGTACATAACAACGTCTTTTGTTGTCAAGAAGATATTTTCCGGAGTGTCGGTCAAGGGAGTGAAGTCGGAGGGTCTGAGGCGTCGAGCTTTTTTCAAGAGCTTCTGCTTTCTCCTTCCTCCATTCTCCTCTCTTTGTTCAATCATCTCCGGTATGTATTCTTCATCATTACCAGGACTCAATGGGTAGTCGTCAACTATTCTTTCAAAAGTTCGCCTTGACAAACGTTCATGGATAGTTGGTCGTGGCCATGAGTTCTCCATTTGGGGGATTGTTCCAATAGTAATGCCAGTTGCTCGTTGAGGAGTATTCCATTCTTCTGAAACATGGGCCTCTTTGGCAATGGTTTTTATATCACTTTCTAGTTGATGGACCTCCTCTTGCAATGCATTTATCTTGTCAAGTATCCTGTTGTTCTGAACCTCCATGTGTTGATATAATCCATATACCACGGCGTTTAATTCAGCCCTTGTGACTCCAATATTTGAAGCTGTTTCGCTTAGCGTGGGAAGAGCAATGGCGTTGCTGCAAGCACCTTCAAACCTCGAAAACTTTCGTTTCCTTTCAAGAGCCATGATTTCTGTTAGTCTCTTGGCTTGGGGAGAATTTCTTTTTACAGGCTTTTGTTGAACAATGGTTGAAGTTTTGCCTGAGTTCAGTTCTCAGTGAAAGCACCAAAAATGTTAACGCTAAAATTTGAACGCTAACACCCCAGTGTATGAGTTATAGTTGTGAAAGCACCACCCGATAGTTCGGGAACAGATTGTAAGCAGAAAACAACAGAAAAGCAACAAACAACAACGATTTTATAGTGGTTCGGCTTAAGGGTATAGCCTACGTCCACTTTAAGTACTTTTATTAATAATCTCACTACAAGTTGATACAATTCTCCTCAAGTACAATATACTTCAAGTTACAAGTGATTTGGAACAAGTAGCTTAAGTTTCAATGTCGACTAAAGTCCTTGAATTCATATTGAAGATGTGTGGTTCCTTCGTGAATTTCTTCGAAGTCATCTTTGAATCTCGAAAACTCTAAGTGTTGATGGAGTTCCCAATGCAGCAGAGTAACAGCACTTGAAGGAAATGAGCCCCAAAAGTCCCCCCCATGTTGAATATGGCCATGTATTTATAGGCAAATTTTTAGGCTGGAATTGTCAAGTCATGAGTCGTGACCGACTCATGATGAGTCGTGAGTCGTCTGCGAGTTAAAAAGTCACGGTCCAAAATGAGGTGACATGGAACTTCTACATAGCAACTTTAAGCCGTGGAGGACTCAAGCTAGGTCGTGAACGACCTATCGTAAGTCGTAAGTCGGTCCTTTGTTGTTTTGGGAATTTAGTCAGTTAGGTCATGACACGTACATGACTCATAATGAGTTATAACCCGTTCACGACTCATAGTAGGTCGCGGCCGACCTACCGGGTTAGCTTACTTCTTGGTCCAAAGCTAGGCAGGCTCATCATTAAGTCCTGAGCCGTTCACGAGTTAACCAGTGCAACTTTCCTTGATGCTAGTATGAGTCGTACACGACTCATCATAAGTCGTATGTCGTCAACGAGTTATCTTATTATAAAACGGTCTTGAACTTGTCTCTGAAGTCTTAGGTCGCACCAACTTTATGCCGCATACCTCTTAGGTCGTGGACTTCCATAGGTCGTTAATGCCTTAACTCGCAAGCCTTCCTTAACCTGTTAGCTTGTTGAGTCGTGTTACCATTTAAGTCGTAGGCTCCTTAGGTCGTAGAGGCCTTAAGTCGTAGACTCCTTAAGTCATAGGCCTCTTGAGTCGTTTCTTACGATGAGTCGTGGACCTGTTGAGTTGCTGAGGCAATTCCTTTGGTGAGTCGGTAATGCGTTGAGTCGGTCTGTCTTGTGAGCCATTAACCCCCTTGAGTCGTAACCCTTTAAGTCACTTTGAGCTTTAGGTCATTAACTTAGTGAGTCGGTGACTCGATGAGTCGTGAGGCTTCTTGAGTCGGTACTTTCCCTAAGTCGTCCTTTCAATGAGTCGTGTTCTTTCTTAAGTCGTTAATGCTTTAACTCATAAGGCTCCTTAAGTAGTGAGTCGTACGTGAGTTAATTGTACTTGGCTTTCAGATTTGCACACTTAGGTCGCTAACGACTCATGGTGAGTCGCATCCCACTGAGGCGCTGGGTCCCTTTTCAGTTGAGTCGGCCCAGGCTTTAACTTGTTGACAAAACGGGGTTAACATGAAGAATAAACGAGAGAATATTCTTGAACAAATTAAGAGTTTCTTTAAGATTTTCGGATAAATTATGAATTGGATTAGCCATAGTTGAATTTGTGAAAGAAATGAAGGATATAGAAGATAAGAAATAATTTTCAAAGAAGAATTCTAGAAGAAACATGTATTTATAGGTGTAAAAATTCGTTTGAAATGAATAGATATTTGTTAGTTATTCAAATTTCAAATTCAAAAATGAATTTTCATTTTTGACCAGTACATGTCGACATGGTCATATGGGGTATGTCGACATGGGCTAGCGAAAAAATATGACTAATTTGATTTTGTGAATAATTGTGTGTATATATATATTTATATAATATACTAACAGTTATTCTAGAGATAAGATAAGCTAGATAACAGAAAAGAAATTTCATTTCATTGCATACTAAGACGATACAACGATTAAACATAAAGAACTATATGAACTTTCGAATTAAAACAAACTAAAACACATACAACAAGATACGAAAAGATAAAACTAGTTAGCGGATGATGATGATGAAGATAGTCTAAGTTTCTTGCTGACTTTGGAAAAGAACTTTTTCATCTTTGAAGAAATATTATCCAACGTTTTACTAACGGATCGTTTAAGAATACGTTGATTCTCAACAATAGTCTTTTGGTTTTTGAGAACGGTTTTGTTGGATGGATTTGGAGGATAATCAATGCTTTCCAAAGAGGTTTCACCTTCTTCTTCTTCTTCTTCAATTTCCATTTCATCCCCTTCTTCTTCTTCTTCTTTCCCTTCCTCCTCTTCCATTTCCTCATGAGCCAAACGCTCTTCCTTTTCGGTATAGGTCTCATAAGGTTGAAAAATATATCGAATTTTCATAAGCGAAATGTTGGAATGATTGAAAACTTTTCTAGAAACAAATTCTTCGCCTTTGAAATCCACTCCAAAATAATTAAAAATCCGAGTGAGATAAATTCCATGATATAAAATGTTCTCACCCATTTCAAGATTTTTGGGATGAAGTTCATCCAAAATAACTTGCGCCCAATCAACATCATAGTTTCCAAAAATAGCAAAAAGAGCTTTGCAAACTTTTGAAGTAGGATTGTTAAAATTCCTCGATCTTGGGGTCAAAGTATGTTGCAAAAGAAGGTTGACAATTCTTGCTTTTGGTCGAAAATTTCGATTTTTAAATTCAAAATCATCATTTCCTTCGAAAATGTGATGAAATGTCTCACGATCATTTTCATCGATTTTAAAACTAGAAAGATCCATTCCTGAATTTTTGCAATTGAGAATGGTACCCAGAAGATCACAATTCAAAACAATTCTAGTGCCTTTGACACTACTCCAAATTTCATCCTCATTTCCATCATAAAATCCATGGTTTAAATTAGCATAGAAAATTTTGACAAGATTTGGATAGCAAACAAAATCATTTTGTGAAGCATCAATAAGACTAAGAACTCCATTGTTTGCAAAAAGAGAATCAATTTCATAAGAAGAAAAATCTTGAAAAATAGCAAACTTTCCGGGAAGCACTTTGGCATAGTTTGCATAATTGATGTATACTTTTATTGCCTTCGGATCATTGAATTGTTGCCCTTTTATTTTTCTAGAAACTCTCATAGTGGAAGGGTTGCTTGAAGAAGCCATTAAAGTAGAGAGTAGAGAGCTTGAAGTTATGAAGAGAGAGTTTGAATTTGAAAATGAGAGTGAAAAGATATGATAAAAGATAGTGAATAAATAGATCCTCAAAGGACATATTTTCTGGTCAAAAGGTATCTTTTCGGAGAATTGAATGAAGTGAAAAGGTGGAGGGAAATTCAAACATTTGAATTCAAATTTTGAAATTCAAATTCTAGTACCCATGTCGACATCATGGTAGGGACCATGTCGACATGTGCTAGTGAATTTTCATGAATTATTTTTCCTAAGTTACTCTAATATATATATATATATATATATATATACTTATTATTTTTAATGTCTATATATATCTGAAATATTATTAGACTTCTGGTATATTTCAGAAAATATTATTATACTATTAAAATAATAATAATAATAAAATAATAAAATAATAAAATAATAATAAAAAATAGAAAATAAAATTTTAAAATATAAATAACACCTATTCAAAATCAATCAATCAAACAATCAAGCATCTAATTCTAAGCAAGCAATTTCAACCAATTGTATTGTAAATGTGTACCTTTTTCTGAGTCCGTTTCTCTGAATTCGTCGGAGTCGTGAACTGCCGTGAAACACAAATTTGAATTATCTGTCTTCTGATCCTCATCACTTGAGGACGAGTCTGAGTCATCTAGAGTAGCAGCAAATGCACGCTTTCGTTTCTTTGCTGGATCATTGTTCATAGGAGGATTTTGCCTATCTGGATACGGACAGTCTCTTTTGATATGACTTGGTTCATCATAGTTGTAACATTTGACATTATTTGGCATTACATTCTGATTTCTGGACTTCTCATAGTTGTTTCTCTTGAGATTATTCACCTTTTTGAATTTCAGGAACTTCCTAAAATTTCTGGTCATTAAGGCTATCTCTTCGTCATTATCGCTGTTTGAGTCTGATCCATATGTTAATGCATTGAATGCCATTGATTTCTTTTCAGATGCTTTGCTTTCTCTTCTCCCGATCATTTGAACTTCAAACGACATTAGCTTTCCAATTAATTCTTCTATCCTTAAAGTACTATGCCATTTGCCTCTTCGATCGCAAGTGTCTTTTGATCCCATTATGGAGTAAGAGGATTTAAAATCTTTCTGACTTGATCTTCTTTAGAAAATTCTTTTCCCAAAGATATTAGAGAATGCACAATATCCTGAAATCTACTATACATATCTGAAATAGACTCACTAGTATTCATTTTAAATAATTGAAACTAATTTGTGAGAATGGAAATTTTGGTCTGTTTAACTTTGCTTGTTCCTGCATGAGTAACTTGCAAAGTTTTCCAGATTTCGTATGCAGACTTACAAACTGACACTCTATTAAATTGATTTCTATCTAGTGAGCAAAACAGAATATTCATTGCTTAGAATTATTTTATGGAACAGTCTTTTGCTCAGCGGTCCACTGTGCAAAATTAGTTGTGGGTTCAGAATATTTAGTTTATGTAATATTCCAAGTGTCTAATCCTACAGATTGTAAATATATTTTCATCCTACATGCCCAATATGCATAATTACTACCACTAAAAAGTGGTGGTCTGATAGTAGACCGACCTTCTACAAATGAACTAGTGACAGGGATACCAGTGTTAGTAATAATACCAGTGTTGGTAGCCATTTTGAAATTTTTCAAAAATCGGATTATGAAACTTTGAAAACCTTGCTCCGATACCAATTGTTAGAAACGTGGATTACGGATCTTAAGGCTAGGATTAACACTAGAGGGGGTGAATAGGGTTTATAAAGAATTACTAAATCTTTTTGAGTTTTTGTTAATTTGAACGCAGATGTATGCAATATACAAACACAAATATGATCATAGAAACAAACACAGATGCAGAAATAAAGTAAAAGCAGTAAAGGAAAGAACACACCGGATTTTATACAGGTTCGGAGTTACCCTACATCCAGTCCCGCACAACAAGTACGGATTTCGTTTCAAAAGAAATCTTTACAATTACACCCACGATTTCAAGGCTACGAGGTACACCCTCCAGAATTACAATCCTCTAGGTAGAGATACTTGATTTTACGGGCAACAGGTTCACCCAATTGATTTCCCAAGGCTACAATCACACCTTATCTTGCTTGATTGATTTTTAAGGCCACAATCACACCTTTTCTCACTTAATAGATTACAAAGAAGTCTATAACTCTGAATAGCACTAAGAATCTTGTTGAGACAGTGATAAAGAATCAAACTAGAAGTAATCGAGTTCGATTCATTGTTGATTTCGGCAGAGTAATGATAAGAATATGTATTAAGAAATGTGGAAGAAGAAGAGGAGTGAAAAACCAGAAAATCTGATATAAAATTCGTTGAAACTAACCCCTATTTATAGAAGAACAACAACCATGTCCATTCGTGAAGAGTTAGGACGAATAGACACTTCTTTTGAAATTTAAATTTTGAACTCAACTGACACTATGTCGACATGGTCACCATGGGCATGTCGACATCCCAAAGCATTTTTTAATGATTCGATTTTCTTTGAAAATAACCTCTTTATCTTATATTAAAACTAATTTATACTTTATAAATATACTTGACTATAGTTAAAATTCATAAGTAAATATAAGAATAATATATATATAGAATTTTACTATCATTTTACATTTAAATCTAAGTATAAATATTTAAAAGTTAAATATATTATTTGAAAAGACAATTTAAAATCAGGAGTAATTTGACTTTGAAATTAAAGATGATTTTGAGGCTAAAAGTATTTAAAATCAGGATAGAGGTTTTTGAATCTTTTAAAAGGAAAGTTTTGAAATCATTCTAAAAACAAGATAATTTTGTAAAAATCATTTGAATAAAAATTCTCGGATACAAAATAATGTTCCACTAGATTTTTCATAGGTTCATCCTACTTTGGGTTCCATCCGTTGAACGGGCTCGAAGTGGATTCCATTCCACGAATAAATTGGATTTTAAGATGCCAGTGCTTTTCTAGGAGTTTTAACAAAATTCCAAATTAAATTGCTTATTCTTGAAGTCTTGAACTCTTGATAATCTTGATACTCATGAGTCTTCTATCTTGATATCTTGAATCTCTATACTGTACGGTCTTTATTCTTGGTACCTGCATGGTTAAATCCTGCATATACATATATATCTAAACTTATTATGTCAGTATTTATATTTTATAATCTATTCTAAGGTTATTGTCATCAAAACCATCATCTCACGGACTAACAATTACTTAGGAAAGGGACTATGCATGGAAAGAGGTTGAGGAGCTAAGGGCGAAGCTAGCCGAGGCTAACAAAGCCGCCTAGGTGGCATGTGAACATGCGATGAGACTTAAGTAGGAGAGGGATACAGCGAATCTTAAGGGCGAGGAAGTCGACGCCAAGATTGATAGGGATTTAAAGCGATTATGGCTAGGATGGAGAGTGAATTTGAAGATCTCCCAGTCATGTACAATGCCAATGTCTTAAGAAATCGCAACTGAAACGGGCTCAGTGAAGATTATCCTTTCCAACTATACAAGGCCGGAGTCGCTTGGTAGAGGACGAAAAGGTGATCCGCAATGCTGCAACTATCGATGAGTTCGAACTTGAAGCTCAAGTGCTAGTCAGAGATGAGCCTAAAATCCTCCATGATATAATCATTTCTCTTGAGAAAGAAAGATTGGATCAAGGATCAAACATGACGAAGTAAGCTCTGAAGTGCCTCTAGTGTCCTAATCTGAGACTACTTCTTATATCGATCCTCTAGTTGTTTCGGAGTATAACCCCGATAGACTACATCTTTCTCCGATACTTGAACGCGGCTTGAAAGGTGCATCAGCTCAGTAGGGAGCTAACCCGAGGAAGGTATTCTAGACACTTCTCTTGTTCCTCAAAATGGTGGAGCACCATCAGATGATATTACTAATATATTCTCTTATCTTCGTTCAGTCTTAGATTCTACACTAGCTGATCTTCCTGCAGCCCAAGAAGTACATCACGAGAAGGAGGTGCTAGTGACGAAGGCTACAGCCATGATGGCCACTACATCGGCTGGGGAGATGCATGATAGCAGCTGCTTGCTTGATGAAAAATTGATGGAAGCACTCTTCAGCCATTAAATCGATCCAAGCATTAAAGTGTCGTTCAATGTAGATGAAGATGTGGCCATCATGGGCTCCTCGGGTCCGACTAGCAGCATTCCAATGAGCATATGTGCGGACCGGGTGGAGCAGATAATGGTGGAAATAAAAGTTGAAATCGAGCAAGCTAAGCAGGCTCGTAGAGCTGGTGGAGGTATGGCGGGTCCTGGTCTAGTCACGATACTTGTTGTTTCTCCAGGTTGCACTATCACTAATATTAGTGCGCCTCCTCCTTCTAACATCGAGAGTGCCACCATTCCTCTAGTCCCGCACACAGAGGATATTCTGATCCCTATGAGTTTCGGGGAGGAGACTGCTTCAATTCCCTTAGCTGGAGACAAGCCAACTGGAGTAGGCCGAGGAGATAATGGTTCAAAGAGGGAGAGTGTTCTGAGTGGCAGCTCAAGCGGGTCTACACTGAAGAAAAGCAAGAAGGATAGAAAATCAAATGCATAGACTTGCACTTTTGCATCTTCTCTTTTTAGTAGACAGCTAGAATAGGCTTTTCTTTCTATTTTGTAGGCCATGTATAGATGCGGTTTGGCCCTTGCTTATAGGAATTCTTTCAATAGATTTTGTACTTATTTTTTCAAAGAATAGTGGAAACAAAATTTCTTTTTGTTTTTCATCACCACTCTCTGTTAATTTGTTTAAGTATTTCGGCACTCGCGTTTCCATTCAATGTGCTTGTAAGGATTTAGTCTCTGAGTCGAACTTGAGTCCGGTCATTAGGTCCTGAAGTCATGGCTTTGGGTCATAATCAAAGTTTGAGTCGAGTCCCAACATTGCGATATCTCAGTCAGTGGCTGGTGCTTGAGTTATGCCCCCAGTCCTGGGGAGAATCGAAGTAGTTAGTCGGCAGTTGTTCTCCGCCTTTACTAACATTAATTTAACTTAGTCGGAACAAAGTTAAAGTGACATGAATTTGAGTGATTTAATCACACTCGCTCATTTGCTAGTACTTGCATTCACACTCTAGGGATTAGACTTGTATGCCAGTGATTGGTCACGCCTGCTTAATGTTTGGAACTGTATCCACACTCCGGGGATATAGGTTATTTTATGGGCGGTCGGTTACGCTTGTTTAATGCTCATAATTATATCCACACTTCGAGGACATAATTTAGTTTTTCGGCAGTCAGTCACACCCATTCTGGTGTTTATACACTAGTCCATGCTCTCGGGACTAGAGTTGGTTGATGGGTGGTCAGTTACACCCATTTGTTGTTTATACTCCGGTCCGTGCTCCCGGAACAAGAGTTAGTTGTTGGGTGGTCAATCACACCCATTTATGTTTATACTCCATTATGCACTCCTGGAATCTGAAGTTGGTCGATAGACGGTTAATCACATCTGTTTATGTTTTAGGATCTTGTTCGCATTCCGAGAACAAGGAGTTGGTCAAAGTTATGGACGGTCGTCTCACATCCACCTTGATTTGGCAAGCGAAGTCGTAGATGGACAGATCCATCCTCTTCGAGTTTGGAGAAAAAAAGGCGAGGTGATGGATGGTTGGATCCATCCTCCTCGAGCCTAGATTGAATGAGGCGAAGTCGTGGGCGGATAGATCCACCATCTATAAGCCTATATTTTGGAGTTTGTACTTTAGCTCGCACTCCAGGAGCTGGAATTCGTTAGAGGACCATCGTGTTTCGATCTCTCTTTAATTAATCATTGCTTGCGCTCAAGCTTGGGGTTTCACTTAGTGAGTGACCGGTCGGATCATGATCACTCCCTATTTGAATGAGTCCCACTATAGGATGGTACTTAGATCTTCGTACATCGTGACGGTCGCACGATGCATTTCAAGAATTGCCACTTTGGCTTGATGAGTCTACATTTTATTGCTGAAATAAGATAGTATGGAAAAGTCTGTTGCCTTATTACAAGTTCAAACTCAGAAAATGCATAAACAAATTTCAAAGGAAAAGCAGACTAAATGAATAAAATCCAGCTATGTGTAATAGCGGTGGAGACTCTAGCTATTCCATGCTCTCGGCAAAGTAAGACCGTCAACAGTTGATAGTTTGAATGTGCCATCTCTAAGTCTCTGCTTGGTGACATATGGTCCTTCCCATGTCGGTTTCATATGTGAAGGGACCGGATAAATTCGCTTAAGTACGAGATCGCCAACTACGAAGATTCTTGATCGGACCTTAGCGTTGTATAATCGGGCGACTCGACTACGATGTGTGGCTGCCCTCAACTTAGCCTCTTCATGCTTCTCATTCAGTAAATCTAGATACTCTACAATAGGATGACATTCATCTTTGGATCATAATAGGTCACATGGTGAGATGGTACTTCTAGTTCAACTGGGATAACATCTTCAGAGTTGTAGGAAAGTGCAAACGGAGTATGGTCGGTCATGAACTTGTGGGTAGTTCGATACGCCTATAGGGCCAATGGAAGCTCATTGACCCACTTAACTCCAACTTTTTCAGCCGTTTCTTTAGAATGGACTTGATAACTTTGTTGATAGCTTCGACTTGCCCATTCGCTTGAGGGTTGGCTACTGCTGAGAACTTCTTCTAGATGCGATAACATGACAGAAATTTTTGAATTCGACACTATCGAATTAGGATCCATTGTCAGTGATTATCATTCATGGGATGCCAAAGTGATAGATGATGTTGCGCACAACAAAGTTGATTACTTTCTTCATCGTGATAGTAGAAAGGGGCTCAGCTTCCGCCCATTTTGTAAAGTTGTCAACTGCAATGATGGTGTACTTCGCACCACTCTTGGCCAGAGGTAAAGACCCTATTATATCAATGCCCCATGTGGCAAATGGTCATGGATTGACCATCTGATTAATCTCGGTTAGCGGGGCTCTTGGAATTCTAGCATGTTTCTAGCACCCATTGTACTTCTTAGCGTAATCTGATGTGTCTCGATTCACGGTTGGCTAGTAACTTCCATATCTGAGTATTTTCTTCGTAAGGGCTTGCCCTTCAATGTGATCGCCACACTCTCCTTCATGCAAATTTTGTAACATTCGTTCGATCTCTTCGTGGGCGATACACCGGAGTAAAGTAATAGAATATCCCCTCCTATATAGGAATCTATTCTGGATAGTAAATCGTGAAGATTTTCGAAGAACCTATATTTTCCCACTTCTGCCTCGGGTAAAGCTCCATGCTCAAGATAGTTTCCGAATGGAGTCATCCACGACTCCTTCTTGGGTATTGCCTCATACCCAGTCTGTCTCCATTTGATCGACACTCAAAGCGGTAAGTGTCTCGATGGGAACGAGCCCTATCTTTTGTGCTTCACCAATACTGGCCAGTTTCGTAAAGAATCGGCTTTCTGATTGCGCTCTCGGGGTATACAATGAATAACATAATAGTCAAACCGATTCAAACACTTCTTTAACCCAAGCAAGGTAAGTGGATAATCTCCGATCTCTGGCTTGATACTCCCCTCGAACCTGGCATACGACCAATTGCGAATAACAATAAATTTCCATAGCGATAACTCCCAAGTCTTTGGAAAGCCTTAGTCTAGCAACCAAAGCTTCATACTTGGCATCGTTGTTTGTTGCACGGAAGTCAAACTTCAAAGCATAGCATATGGATCAACCGTTTGGGGTTTCGATGACCACTCCAGCACCTGAGCAATGGTCATTTGATGGACCATCAGTGTATAGCTTCCATGTGCATTTGGGAGATTCACTGGCTTCGTGAATATCTTCCGGTATGGTGAATTCAGCTATGAAGTCTGCCAGAACTTGTCCTTGAATAGCTCATCTTGGTATATAAGTGATATCCAATTGATCCAGCTCGATGTTCCATTTAAGCAATCTACTAGACGTCTCAGGTAATGTCAAGATCTATCGCAATGGTTGGTCGGTGTAAATAGTGATTGGATGAGCCTAGAAATATGGACGGAGCTTCCTTGAGGCTATAATGAGACAATAAGTCAGCTTTTCCACCTTCGGGTAGTTTCTTTATGACCCTGTTAATCTTTTGCTGATATAATAGACCGTCGTTGGATCCGATCCTCTTCTCAAACTAGTGCGGCACAGATTGCATTTACCGAAACCACTAGATAGACATATAGTCTCTCGCGATCAACCGGCTTCGACAAGATATAAGGTGTTGCCAGATGCTGAACTAGTTCCTGGAATGCGCCTTCGCACTCCTCTGTCCATTCGAAATTTCGTTTTCCTTTTCTGATCAGGTTAAAGAAGGGAATGCACTTGTCTGTAGAATTGGATATGAATCTGCTTAAGGCTTCCACCTTCCCATTGAGGCTTCGCACTTGCTTTACTGTCTTGGGAGTTTCAAGATTTTGAAATTCCCAATTTTTTTAGGGAATGGCTTCGATTCCTCTGGTGTTGACGATGAATCCAAGGAACTTTCCTGATGCTACTCCGAAATAACACTTCAACGGATTGAGCTTCATTCTGTACTGTTGGAGTATTTTAAACATCGTTTCCAAATCATCGATATGGTTGACGGACACTCGCGACTTCACGAGCATATCATCCACGTCTCCATTGTTTTTTTGATCTGGTTAGCGAACATTCGGTTCACGAGCCAATGATAAGTTGCTCCAGCGTTCTTGAGTCCGAATGGCATCACCCTGTAGCAAAAGAGTCCCAGATCGGTAATGAAGCTAGTATGCTCTTGATCGTGAATATGCATCGGTATTTGATCCGAAATATGCATCCATGAAAGATAAGAGTTCTTGTCTGGCCATTGGGTCGACCAGTTGGTCAATTCTAGGAAGCGGGAAGCTATCTTTGGGGCAGGCTTTGTTCAAATCTGAGTAGTCCACACTTGTCCTCCATTTCCCATTCAATTTTCTGACAAGCACTGGATTCGACACCCACTTTGGGATTAAAGCATTACGGATAAACCCATTAGTCTTAAGTTTTTCTTTTTCTTCCTTTAGGATGGTAGATCTCTCTGGATCCATACCGCGTCTATTTTGTTTCACCGCGACTTGCCGTGGAACGATGTTTAATGCATGGCTCACGATGTTTGACTAGATCCCACACATATCTGAATGAGTCCAGGCAAACACATCAAGGTTTGCCTGGAGAAAATCAACTAACTCCTGTCTCATCTAGGGGCTGAGTTGAGATCTGACCTTCACTATCTTGGAATCATCATTGTCATGGATCGAAACATCAATCGTCAACTCTACTAGGGAAGCCTGGTAATCTTTTACTTCCTCCTCATCATTATTGTCTCGGGGATCAAGGTCTATAAGGAACTAGTTGTGGCTCCTGGGCCAAGGGGCCAGGCATTAGCTGTCAATTTTCTAAAAAACGGACATAGAGAGATTCCTCTACGTCCTTTCCTTTCTCCTTTCGCTGCGCATTCCGCAGCTCCGTAGCATAGTTGGCGCATCCAGCTACCTAATCACCATGTATTACTCCGATCCCATTATCAGTGGGGAACTTCAGATTTAAACACCGTGGGGCATTCGCTGCCCTAAAATCTAAAAGGGCCGGTCAACCCAAGAAAGCATTATAAGGGAGTGTATGTCTAACACAAAAGACTGCAACATCCGGACTCTCCAACGATCTCCAATAACCAACTCAACGGGCAATTCCATCATCCCAGTTGGTATAGTCGTGCTTCCGTTAAAACCATGAATACGTTATTGACACGGTTTCAAGTCTCTCGCTTCCATCCTCATTTGGTCATAAGGGCGCTTAAAAAGAATGTTTACAGAGCTTCCGCTGTCAACCAAGATCCTCTTCATCTAAGTAGGACCTATATGGGCTAAGATGACCAATGGGTCGATAGTGGGGGCCTCCACTCTATTAGCATCACGATTTCTTAAAACGACGTGGTCTGTCATCGTCCACTGTTGTTTTGCTAGGGCCCCATTATCAGAACTACTACAACATTCAAAGTCCATGCCTAATCGAACTGCCATATGACTCCATTTCCTTCCAGATCCGATCAGCCGGACGAGGACCATCACTCACAGTGCTTATTACCAACCTTCCATTGGTACGCGCGGGTTCTTCGGGCCTACCTGGCCTTGACCTTAATTCGGATTAGTCCGGCCCACACCTCCATCCTACGGCGTCCGAATAAACTTCTCTAACTTTCTTTCTTTGATCAACCTCTCGATGTTGTCTTGCAAATGGACGCACTCAATAGTGTTATGGCTGTAACGATCATGGAACCTATAGAACTTTTCAGTCTGAATTTGTTTCTCAGATAATGGTTTCGGAGTTGGCTTCTTATACTGTCAGGTATTACAAGTCTGAAGGTAAACATTTTCCAGCAATATATTTAGGGGAGTATATTGGTCGAACATGGGATTTTTGCATCTCGGTCTACGATGTGGGTCTCTCTTCTTCCCTTGACGTCCATTGCCCTTCTGTTGACCTTGCTTGTTCTATATGTTCAGTTTTACTTTACCGGAATTCTCACCGGTCTTTTTCACAACAACATTACTTTGAATGCCTTCTCCATTGGGCCCCACTACGTCCTACTTCCTAGATCGTCTAGCATCTTCACTCCTCATAAATTGGGCCACCTTAGCATAGAAACGATCCAATGAAGCGGGGGGTTTCTAAGCTAACTAATTGCCAAACTTGGAATCATGATTGATCCCTTTAGTCAATGCCATTAGAATAGAATTATCATTGGGGTTGCTGGCCTCGACACAAGTAGCATGGAACCTTTCCAAATAACGGCTAAGGGTCTCTCTTAGATTTTGAGTAACACTGGACAAGGTGTTGACATCCTTTGGTCTAGTAGCATGCATACGGAACTGCTCGACAAACTTAGTAGCCAATTGATCAAAACATAAGATGGACCTAGGTGGTAGACGAGTAAATCACATAGTCGCAATGCCTCCCAAGGAGGTAAGGAAGCTTCTGCATTTGACAGCATCACCAGCTCGAGCGGCATTCATGAGCCATTCATATTTCAAGATATGCTGGTTAGGATCTGAATTTCCTTCATACATCGGTAGAGTCGGCATCCTGAATCGACGAGGTGGCTCTGCATAAAGAATATCATTGGTGAATAGAGTGTGACTTCAGGAGATTCCCCAATTATCATTGGTAATGCCTTGATTTTCTCTAATCATCTGGCGTATCATGGTTGGAATGTTAGGCATCAGGATGTTTAGGGCCATGGCATGGTCAGGTTCCATGTTGGGGGGATGGTCCGGTTGCTGTCTACGGTCCATTCCTCGTCTCCTTGGCTCCTGATCATTAGGGACGTGAGGATCCTAAGCAAGAACATGTTGGTGATGAGCTAGATCTAGTTGGTTCTAGATCTCGGCTTCCAGATCTATAGCGGCAGCAGCTGCATGGTCATTAATGATGTAATAAGGAAGTACCTCTCCTTAGGAGGAGGGTCCATCTCGATGCCCTATAGAAGGACCAATCCCGGCTTATCCAAGATTCATAACATGCTGATGCCCAAAGGCTTCTGCATAGTTTCCATCTAGCCGACGGCGTAGATTTGTCATTGAATTCGGATGAACCAAACTTTCGATCGAGGAATGAGAGACATGATCACTTCTAAATCTCCTTCGCCTTTTTCGTGCAGTTGGTTTACGAGTTCCATGTTGGCACAAGTCTGCTGAGTGAGCTCTTGACGGCTCTAAGTAAGCTTTTACGTGAGGGTCTGGAACTCCTCTCTAGTCACAAGACCTTGTGGATCTGGAGCTCCAGTTGACATTCAGCTTGATGTGGTTAGCTGCGTGGGATTTTGCCTATCCCTTCCTTTTGGATCTGCAACATTTGAAGCAGTTCTAGTAGTGCATACCATAATGAATGTAGCTCTTTCCTAGATCTAGAATAATCTGAATAAAATGGAAGGAACTACTAGAAGATAGATCTGGATCTCCTCCTTAGATTTTTGCAATCCAACAACGGTTGGGGATCCACGGAATCAGAGAGAAATGAAGTTCTCTCAGTGAAAGCACTAAAGTGTTTGTACAAAAATTGGACACAACACTCTTCGGATGTAATTGAAGAGATTAGAATGAAGAAATTATATGGAAAAAGAGGCTAATCTAACAATCACACTAAGTAAAGTATGTAGAAATAGAAAGTGACAAGAATTTATAGTGGTTCACCGTTGTAGCCTACATCCACTTTAATAGTTTTTCCGTTTATTGATGGTTTTCAATTGAGTTACAACAGTACAAAGCACTAGCACTCAAATTACAATGGAGTTTCAGCAGAGCAACGACATAGAAGAGCCAAAAGTCCTTTTTTAGTAGGCATAAGGGTCCTATTTATAGCAGTAGATCTGAAAATATCTCCTTCAAACCTCGGAATACCTCTTCTCACATGTGGGTGGGCCCACCAGATCGATCAGGGGTCGCTTGGGATCGATCCCTGATTGACCCATATGCACTTCGTATCGATCAGGGAATGGCCTAATAGAGCTACGATCGATCATGGTGGTTTTTCAGTGAATAAGAAAGCTTCTGTGAAAATTCTTTGGCGTTTGGACTTGTAGTTTTTGAGTTATGATCGATCCAAGATTGGATTTGCAAGTATACTGATGGATTCGTATCGATACATGCGTGTCGATCAATTTGTATCGATGACATGGCTTAAGTATTTTGTAGAGATCCATATTTGATGCCGAGAGACAGTTTCCTTCGTGTGACTACTTCCTTCGTATTTATCTGAGGTTGTTCTCTTTATATCAATGCTTTTCATATGGTTTCGTATCGATGCCAAAGTCATCCCTTTGTATCGATACTTGGTTCTTCCCTTCTTATCGATTAAATGGGTGATCGACACGCTGCCGCTATTTCCTAATGGATATGAAATGGATGGATATGAATTAGATGGATGTGAGCCAGTTGGAAACAAAGTATATGGATGGATCTAAGGTAGATGGATACAAAGCCGATGGATATGAAGTTGATGGATACGGAATGGACATGTTTCACGTGAACCTTGATCGATCCATAACTTGAGCATATAAACTCCGATTGACCTAAAATTTGGAATGCTTCCTTTCATAGCTTTGCTTGTCATACCATGCTAATTGTAGCTCGATCCGGACTCTGACCAAATTTCCCTGTATCCATCGTAAACCCATTGATAACTAATCTCCAGGGCAGATTGTCTTTAGTTTCTAGTCAAGTCCTTGGTTTTACGACCTTGCCAAAAGGCGGGATAACAGTATCCTTAAACTTGTTCCCCTTATTACCTCATGGATTTACCTTTCCTTTGCCCTGCTTACTCCAATTCAGGCAGAACTTCCTATTGCTTGAATTGTTGCTGCGGGCATTATCATTTGTTGCTGCTAGGGTACGCTTCTTCTTGTCCAAGACTTCATACCTTAATGACAAGTCTACCAAGTCCACAAATGAACCCTTAACATGGGCAGTCATCCTCTCATTGAAATTCTCCCTCATTCCTAAAACGAACATCTTATTTTTCTTCAGCGGGGCGCAGATCAATTCCATTCCAAAGCAAGATAGCTCATTGAACTTCGTCTCATATTCTTCCACAAACGAATCTCCCTGCTTCAGGTCTAAGAAATTTCTTTACATTCGAGTCTTACCAGCTGCAGGCAGGAATCGATCTTCAAATGCTTCCTTAAAATGGGCCCAAGTGAACTCCTCTTTTGGAACAATGGTTGTGAGCGGGTCCCACCAAGCAGCGGCTCCTTCCTGTAATTTCCATGATGCTGTGAATCTCTTCTACACATCTAGACCTTTGAAAATCTTTTCACAAGTGTGCCACTAAGCTTGAACTTCTACGATAGGCTAGCTCCATTAAATGGTATCCCTTCTAGATTTGTGTAACTTTACATAAAGCTGCAAAATTCACCTTTGGCTGCCCTAGTGTTGGCTCTTCTACAGTTCAAACCCTTCCAGTCTGTGTCCGACCATTGGTGGTCGTAGTGCTGCGAGTTCCTCTACCACTTCTGCCTCCAGTGCTCATTTCTTACTACCTAGGAATTGCAAGATACTTCGTAGAATACCTTGGATGAGATAAATTCCAAAAAGGAGAGCACCAATCAAACCATCAAAGTTGATCTAGCTATCAAGGATATATATTTATATATATGAGTAAAATTACAAATATGCTCTCTCAGAGTTGATCCTAACCCATAGATACTAGGGGTTCGCTTAATCTAATGCTCTGATATCAAAAGTAAAGAACCAACTTTCTTGCATTCGAAAGTTGAATCATTATGGATTGAAGAACTAAGAAAGATAAGAGAAATATCAATCAAACATAGAATCTTACCATGCATGGAACAACATAAATAGATAATGTAGTATATTACATAGTCAAGCCAAAATATTACATTAGAGTTCAATGATACAGGTTCTAGACTAAGACAATTACGACTGTTTGTCCACAAAAGAAATAGGTCATACATACACATCAGAATACTTAATAATATTAATAACTATCCATGAAACCACCTGCTTCAGCTCCTCCGTCATGCTTTCGAGAGAAACCCATATCACTTGACTACTCATAAAAATTGAGTACCCAAGAGTTTAGTGAAAAGAAAATAAACTTCAGGTCATACATGGGTCTGGTGAGAGTAAATAAAAATAATAGAATGTTGATTTGAAAATTCTTTTGGAAACAAGAGTGTGACGCCCCACCCTGAGACCCATATTAATAAAGAGAATTACTTAGTAATTATGTCTGCTAATGCGGAGAATAGAGCTGGTTAAGGGCGACCATCATAGTCTTGCAATAGATAAGAGCTAAGTTTGTCGATTTGGTACTTCATTTTTTTCCATTTCGTCTTGAGTATTTGACGTACTTAATTCCTAACTAATACACTACTATGGTGGCTATAGGATCGACTCAGAAACAAAATATAAAAACTACAACAATCATAAGTCATAGAACAACAACACAGATAATATATACATACAGTTACATCAAATGTAATACAACCTGTCACAAGTGGTATTCAACCACAATATATTCCTACATCCCATAAAAGAATATATATATATATATATAATAAGTTCCCAACAAAATGACTACAACAGAAAAAAAAGCCATTTAACCAAAGGTGAAGGAGAAGTCCAACAGGCATAGCTAGCAAAAAGGGTCCAACCACCTAACCTGCAACTCGGTCTAACCCGAGTAATGAATACACGGGTCTGGTTAACTAGAACTTGATATTAGCATAAGCTAAAGTGATACGAATGCATAAGGGAAGTATTCCGTTAATTCTAAAGGAATAGTATAAGTAATGTCTATTTATACATCCAAGGGTGAAAGCGTCATAGAACCCATAGTTAATTCATAAAAGGTTTAACATGTCATATATGGTTTATGTTCAATGGAATTCAAAATAAATGTTTCTAGCAAACTCATGAGCAATAAAAGAAGCATCAAAATCCTCAAAATCAAATATCATCGAACTCTATCACGAGTTCAAAACCTCATTATCGAAATCACCATAAAAATACATATATAGATATATATGCCTTTCTCTAAATCAAGGCTATAAACAAAAGTATCATCTGAAAATGGTGAAATCAAAACAAATCAAAAACTCATAAAATTCTTCGGATTGGCCAAATCCTCGATTGCATGCCGAAGCAATGCTGCACGTGCAGAACCCATACCAGTACAGTATATGTAATTTAGGTACCCATACATCGCGACGACCATAGTCATAATACATCATGATGACCAAAGTCGTAAAACATCAAGACAACCGAAGTCATAAACATCGTGATGACCAAAGTCGTAGAACATAGTGATGACCTGAAGGTCTATAGTATTGCTAAACATCGTGAATGTGTCACAAACTCACAGATAGGGACCTGGAAAATTATAACGTGTGTCTAATACCGCACGTTTGCACTTAGCAGTTTACTATCTACTAGTCGATGCCATATTAGAAAACATCATAAATCTCATAAAGTCATGACTTGCCTTGTTTCATCGGCAAGTATCAAAAAGGCATCATACTTATCTCATCTCATGAACAGATATAGAACACCGTGATGGTTTTTCATGAACCATACTTCCAAAAAGAAAATATCACCCTAAAGCCATGCCTCATTTCATCGGCATATGCGATGATTACATCGTGATGGTTCTCGTCGACTATACTCCTAAATAGGAGATCACGAACCATAGAATTAGCCAATTATAGGCTAACTCAGAAAATTCCTAAATATAGGAATTAAAATTTCTCAAAATGCGCCATAATATAGCAAATCCCAGAAATCATCTCAAAAATATGTACTCGAGTGATTTTGATCATACAAGTCCAGAATTAACCGAAAAAGTAAACTCATGTGTCCCATACCACGTATTTTACTAAATCGTTTAATTCTATTTCTCATACGTTCGAAAAGTGTAAAAGAACATATATTATTTATAAAATAGTTTAATTGAGAAAATGAGATTTTAAAATAATTTTCTGAAATCATTTTGTAGACATTTTATTGAGATTTCTCCTTATTATAGGAAATAAATATATTTACAATACATTGAAATAATTTAAAAATAATTTAAAAGTGATTTGAAAATATTTAATAATAATGATTTCAAATACAAAATTATTGAGAAATTTTCTCAAAATTTATTTGGAAGATATAATGCTTGAAATCGAGGAAAAACGAAGAAATTACTCCAAATCGATATTCGAATTCAATTCGAATTTAAATCAAATTTAAAATTCCCAATTCCTTTAAATCTTGGCTAATCCATTGGTGGATATCATAGCCCATAATCATCATCAAAATCATCACAAAATTTGCATCAAAACAAATGTCAAAATCATTGCAATTCAAAGGCAAAATATCACGAAATAAACTATGGAAAGCAAACAAACAAAAGCCCACAACAACTCATGCTTGGGCCAATAGGAGGTCAACCTAGCCCAGTGGCCAGGTCGACCACCTGGTTGACCTGGAAGGTGCTGTTTCGACCTGCCTGTCAACCCAGGCTGCAGACTCTTCCCAAGTTGTTTTTCCTGCCCCGTATTGATATTCCAAAGAACATTTAATATAACAAACGATTGATTTATCGACTGAAATTCGACATGCACATAGTATAACATCTAAACAACACTCTGGAAAGATCCGGTAGCAATTCAAGTGAAAGTCAAAGAGTTATGACTACTCAAAGTGGCAACCAGAAACAAGGAATTCAATAAAACAACTAACAGAAAGATGAACTTATACAGTTAACTTTCACAGAGCGATTTTTTTGCAGGCATCATTTTTCAGTTAGAAAATGTGACTTTTTTACTCATCTTGACAATTTTGCAAAGTTTTGTTAGCAAGCAACGAATTTGGTGGGGAATAGAGGCTCTAAGCACCTGTACTTGCTGAAAAAGAAGCATGCAGAAAGAATAGAACAAGTTGCCGTAAATTCATACCCAATTCAAAACCTTTGATGAAATTTACAGAGTATTGGGGTTTGATTACCCTTCATTTTCTTATTCTAGTGAATTCTCTTTTTGAATTAGCAGCAAATTTTGGTGGAAATTGGATTTAGTTGAAGGTAGCCATGAATTTTCTATTTTCTTTTGTTTATAGTATAGTATGCTTTGAGAAGATGGAGCAAACGAAAGCTACGTTCAGTTAGTTTTCTTAAGCTAGAAGGTTTTGGGTAATAGACTAATGGATCAATTCATACCAAAGTGAGCCCAAACGTAAAAATATTAGTGAAAAATAACAAAGGAATGTATATATTTTACCTATTTTATAACCATATGCACAAATTCTCTTATTTGAAAGCAATAAAGTGTATACATCTTATTTGTATGCAATTGAACTTGTTATTAGAAAAAAATAAAATTTATTTTAATTATAAAAAGATATTTTTAACAATAAAACCCTATTTTTGACAATATTTTATAATTCACATTATTTTAGTATAAAAACACTATTT
Organism: Allium cepa; assembly: GCA_030765085.1. Taxonomy (NCBI): domain Eukaryota; kingdom Viridiplantae; phylum Streptophyta; class Magnoliopsida; order Asparagales; family Amaryllidaceae; genus Allium; species Allium cepa. The sequence goes on along the minus strand of CM060938.1, from coordinate 902,845,949 downwards.
TTAAAGCCCAACTTGTTCAATTTTTTTTTCTTTATCGAACGAATCATTTTAACTTTATTGAATTATCAAAATATTATTTTTAGACAATATTTCATCTTCTATTTTATTAAAATACATATTTTTTTCATATTTCTCCTTTTATTTTTAATAAAAGGTTAGTATTGGCAATAATTACAAATATTATTACATTGACTCAAATAAAATCCAATAAATCATTATTTTTACTCCAAATCCTTAAAATAAAGTTTTTAAAACTTTATTTTCATAAATTTATATTTATTTCAGCAATTAAATGTTGAAATGTATCACTTGATTAGTTTATTAACTCAAATTACCAAAAATTCCAATATTTTCAATTTATTACCCAAATTTCCATATAATAAAATTTTATACTAAAGATTTAACTCCAAACACATTGTTTATTGGAAATAAACAATTTTTAACAAATTTTAACCACTCTATTTCATTTTATTCTCAATATTAAATTATGACCGTCGTTATAATTTATTATCATCGGTAATCACCAATACCAGGGTTGTTACAGACTCCCCCTTATAAAAAAATTGCGTCCTCGTTATTTATAGAGGAAATCTATATTCAACACCCTTTATTTCATTATGAAAATGAAATTTAGATAGATTAAAATGGAAAATTATTGCCTTTGTCATGAGAAGATAAGAATCCAGGATACGATCGCTCGATGAAATTTTTGGTTTTCCAAGTGCAGTCATTGGGAATATCAGACCATTCAATCTTCACAAGCAAAACACCCTTGTTTCGAAGACATCTAGATCCTGAAGTAAGAACTCTAATAGGATGCTGAACATAAGATAGATCAGGAGAGATTTCCAACTTCTTTAAAGCATGAGAATTAAGCATGGAATCTGAATCTCATAGTCACTTCCTCAACTGGAAAACATGGAATAGATTATGAACTCCAGAAAACTAATCGGGAAGTGCTATACGATATGCAACAGGACCGATACACTCTGTAATAGGAAATGGCCAAATATAGCATGGTGCAATTTCCCTGACTGGCTGAAGCGTATCACTCCCTTTAGAGGAGAAGCTCGAATATAAACAAGACCGCCCACTGAGAATTCAAAAGGCCTCCTACGGTTGTCCGCTTATGATTTCTATCGACTTTGAGCCTCTTTCATTCTCTCTCGAATAAGATGGATCTTCTCGGATGAATGTCGAATAGACTCGGGGCCCAGAATAAGCATTTCCCACGACTCGAGCCAACACGATGGAGAACGACATGGCCTTTCATATAACGCTTCGAAAGGAGCCATGCCGATAGAAGATTGGTAGTTATTATTATAAGCAAACTCAACTAGAGGAAGATGATCCTCCCAATTACCACAAAAATCTAAGATACAAGCACGAAGCCCAGTTAATAAGAAATTAGCACTAGTGGCAGACGAGGTAGAGGAACTAGCAGCACTATGACCACCAATAGTCGGGCTAAGACTGGAAGGGTTGGAACTGTAGAAGAGCCAACACTAGAGCAGCCAAGGTGAATTTTGCAACTTTACGTAAGGATTACAAAAATCTGGGAGGTAAACAGTTTAAGGGAACTTAGTCTATCATAGAAGTTCAAGCTTGGTTGTGCACTTGTGAAATGTTTTTCAACGGTCTGGGTCTATCAGATGAGAAAAATAGATTTTTAGCATCATGGCAATTGCAAAAGGAGCCGCAGCTTGGTGGGAATCGCTCACAGCCAATGTTCCAGAAGAGGAGTTTACTTGGGCTCGTTTTAAGAAAGCATTTGAAGATCAGTTTCTGCCTACATCTGGTAAGACTCGGACGTGCAGAAATTTCTTGGACTTGAAGTAGGAAGATTCAACTGTGGCAGAATACGACACAAAGTTCAATGAGCTATCTTGTTTTGGACCGAAATTGATCAACACCCCGCTAAAGAAAAATGAGATGTTCTTTTTGGGAATGAGGTAGAATTTCCATGAGAGGATGACTGCCCATGTTAAGGGTTCATTTGTAGACTTGGTAGACATGGCGTTAAGGTATGAAGTCTTGGACAAGAAGAAGCGTACCCCAGCTGCAACAAATGATAATATCGACAGCAACAATTCAAACAAATGGAAGTTCAACCCGAATTGGAGTAAGTAGGGTAATGGAAAAGGAAATCTAGGAGGGAATAAGGGGAACAAGTTTAAGGATACCACTTGTTATCTCTGCAAGCAGAAGGGTCATATTGCAGAATTTTGTAAAGACTCTGAAATTTCCAAGCAGCTAGCAGGACCTATCTCTCAAATGGTCCAGAAGACATTATGCTACAACTGTCACTAGCTTGGAATATGATAAAGGACTGCCCATTCATAAAGAAGGTGCAGCAGGCTAAAGTGTATGTGGTTAAAGACGAGCCATCAACCTTAGGAGATTTAAAGGAAAAAGGAATTCTTGAAGGTACTTGTTACTACTAAATATAGATTCAACCACGTCGAAACCCTATTGAATAGAAGACAAAGAAGAATAAGAGAGAAAAGCACCAACAAGATCTTTCGAAGGCGTCGAAGGGATGTAACAGCCAAAGATTAGAAGTGTCAAAAGCTTACGTAAAGGTCGAAGGTGTCGAAAGCATGCTTTCGCTTTAGTTAACACCTTTCGAAGCAAGTTCTTCCGCTTGCATGATGACCTTTCGAATGATTTAAAGTAATAGCTTTCAAAGACAATGCGTAAACACCCTTTATATGCGTGCCAAACCTTTCGAGTTCAAAGGTTCCGCCTTTACTCAAATCAGTCAGAAGCATACCTTGGTCGAAACAACCCTTTCGGAAGAAAATTCAAGCCTTTCGAACCAGTCAAAGCCTTTGATATCCAGGGAAGGTTCCGCATCAAGTCGCAAGCATATGTTTGGAAGCTACAAACAACATCGAAACCATTACCATTTATCACCTTCGAAGCCCCTGGAAATAACCCATCGACTGAGTCGAAGGCTCTTACAAAGCAACATAAAGAAGAGAAGGTGCAACACCCATTTCGATGAAGACAAAGGCATTCGAGCCTGTTTGAAAGCATTGAAAAGGGGGAGCGTAAGTACTGAAGGAGTCGGAAAGCATATGAAGCCACCTTTCGATGAGGTTGAAAGCATTGGGTTGAAAGGTACCAGCCCACATCTATAAATAAGACCCAAGGGGTCTGGTTTAAGGGATCCACTCTCATTCATTCTACACTTGTATTTTCTTAATTCTACAAAATTGTAAACCCTAATTTGTAAATCAAATTAGGGAGAATTGTCCAACAAAGGATTTATTGAGTTTCTAAAGGGAAGACTTCAATACTCTTGTTTACGTAGTTGTTTCGAAGGCTTTTATCATTTCTAACACTGTTTTCTAGGTATCGCCCCCATCAAAAGATATCTTCCGACCTAGTCGAAACCTCTGAAATTTCAAGTAATCCCAGTCATTTACTCTAGGCCGCGTTTCACTGGACCATTACTTTCTAAAGGATCGAAACCTTAACTCAAGCCGATTTAACCTTTAATTTATAGTTCAAACCCTAGTCACTTAGGATTCCAGCTTTCGATATGGCCGAAACTATTCAGAACAAATCATACCCTAGAACCTTAGTGCCACCCTTTAGGCTTATGTAATCGCTTTGAAAGGGCTGTTTCGAAGGGATAACCAGACTACTCTATTCAGCTCGAAAGACCAGAAACAATAGAACTTAAGCCTTTCGACTGATTTAAATGGTAAAATAAAGGGAAGTGTTAGAATAAGGATTAATTCGAAAGATAATCTAAGGGAGGCATTCACATCCTTGTACACTCCAATAAATCAAAAGACCAAAATGGGATTAACTTTTTCCAATAAATCTACTTTGGGGTGTTGACAAGTTTTCATGTTAACATTTTGGCGCTAGAAGGAGGGCTTGAATCTCCGTCTCTGTTGAACACCGAACTCCACATCCCAACTATTTCCAAGTTCTTCCACTCAAGGTCTTACTTCATAATGGCCAGCAGAATCAAAAGATCCAACACAGGATCCTCGAAACCATACATAATTGGATTCTCCCAAAAAACAGCTAATGGTAGGAATAGTTAAGAAGAACAACTATTAAGGATGAAGACTTTAAGAATCAGAAGGAAAAATAATGTTGAAGCCTATGATCCAGTTAAATGGAGTTTAAACACTTTTCGTATTGGTCCCACTCTAAAAAAGAAAAGGGAAGTGATAATTTATTTGACCAAATGAGAAAAACAATTCAACACTATACCAAAGGCACAATCTTTGAAGAAGGAATAATGGCAGAGCACAATGCCTTTGCACATAAATGGGGTCAAGTCACAAGTGGGGCAATACTTGCATCGGAACCCCAGCCTGTTATCTAAAGGTAAACTCTAGAGCGAAGTAATAAAAGATTTGGAAGCTATTCTAAAGAAACAAGATTCAAGTCAAGACTTCTAAAAGAGTGCAACCTAATGATATCTATAGAGAATGTCTGCTTGCTAACTAAGGATGAGCTTAATTATTGGCCATCATAGAAACAGAAACCGAAATATGAAAGAAATTTAGGGGAATTGTGATGACCCGATATTTTTCACAATTTAAATTGAAATAATATACATTTATAAGTATAGGATAAGTGGCATGACATGGTGAAGACAAGTGGCATAATATGGACCATACACTTATCTTAAGATGAAATAGGATTATGACACATATATCACTTAGGTGTACACTTCTAGAACACCCTAAATGATTACTTAATAAGGTATGTGTCATGAAATGAAGCTTGCATAAAAAGATGAAGGACACGTGTCACAAGATTAAATAAGATGGTGACACATAACCCCTTTAGGTGTCCATGTGTAGAAACATCTTAAGACACCTAAGTAGGCATGTGTCAACATTCTAAAGCTTGTGCAAAGAGAAGTAGACAAGTGTCCAAAACTAAAATTACCAAACTAGCCTTGAAAATTACTATATAAAGGGTGGAAATGTTCACTTATTTTTCTTTCTTTCACAAAACAAAAACAAAAGTAAGATAAAGTGAAAAGGCTGGAGAAAGCTAAGGAAAAGAGAGTCAAGGCAAATGCACAAGTTTAAGGTGAGAAAACGTATTTAAATTTCTAGTATTCATGTTATTCTTGAAGAGATGATAGTTGTAAGTAACAGTGGCTCGGTTCTATCAAAAACGCAGCTTAGTAATTTGACCATAACTTTCTCAATCCTTAATGAAATTACGATTACTTGGATGTTATGGAAAGATTATTTCATGTACTACAACTTTGATGTTTTGTGTTTTCTGTAATTTGGATGTTAGCTATGTCAAAATTGAATTTTTCTACTGTAATCCCGAGAGCAAAACCAATATTAGCTCTGTGCTTAAGGCTAAAACTAAATTGGCCATAACTTCTTCGTTTCTCAACCGATTTCGATAAATTTAGATGTTTCAGAAAGCTTAGACTTTGTTCTAAAACTTTTATGTTTTGAGTTATCCAAAATTTCGACGTTATCCTGGCCAAAATTATAATTGTTTATCACTGTCCCGAGACAAAATGACAGAAGTTATGAAATTCAAATCTCAGAATTGTTTTATCCATAACTTTTACAAATTCTATCGGAATTCGGTAATTTTTAATGTTCCGGAAAGCTTAGAAACTAAGCTACAGCTTTTACTTTATTCATTTTGCCTCTTTTCGATGTTTTCTATGCTAAAATTGCAATTGTTTGTCGCTATCCTGCAAATGCATAAGTTCAGGCTAAGCTTAATGTTTTTAGTAAAATGGTCATAACTTTTGAACCTTTGATCCAAATTTGATGATCTTGGTCATTCTGGAAAGCTAACGGAAAGGCCTATAACTTTTATTTATATTATTTTTTGAAATACGTTGATTAAGATGTTGAAAAACATCTTGCAAACTCGCTGTCCAGCTGTTATAGAGTACTCAGTGTCTTGTGCAAAGCTGAGCTAGTATTCTGTGCATAACTTTTGCATTTCTTATCCAAATCCTATAATTTTTGAAGTTTTGGAAACTGCAGGAAGAATGTGATAACTTTCATTTGTGTCACTTTTTAAAATTCGGCCATCTATATATATGAATTTGAGGTGCAAGCTCGGGTTAAATTTCTGCCCGAAATGAACATGTTTGTTTCTAAGAAAATGAAATCGATGATGTACTTAGAAGTTTAAATAGTTTGTAATTAAAAATGAATTAACGAATGAACTTGTAATTAAGTGTTTAATTTATGTTAAGAACTTAAAGAAGTACTTTAAGGATTGGTTAACGAATATAGCTAATGAAAGATCAATGATTAAAAGCTATTAAATGATTCATTGATGTGATTAATTTAAGGCCATTAATTTTATTAATTAATTAAGGGTAATCAATTGTGAAATTTGAAAGGGATAATTACTTAATGTAATTTATAAAGTAAGGTTACTTAGTAAGGTAATTAGTGATACTTGAAATTACTGGATGTAATAAATTAATGGATGGATAATAAATAGAAGTAATTTAGATTTAAATTACTTGGTGAAATTAATAAGAAGGGTAAGTTCTTAGTAGAAGCAATTGAATACTTGAAATGAATGTACAAAGGTGATAAATTTAAGATGGATATTTAGGGAATGATAAGTTACTGGAGTGTAACTAATTATTAGTAAATAAGCAAGGTTTCAATGATGAATATTGTGGGTTTTAATTAATATAATTAAATTAGATGTGTAGTGATGTAATCAAAGCCCGACTAATTAAGATTGATTAATCCATACCAAATGACTTATAAGAAATTAATTAATATAAGTAACTAAGGATTAATGTAATCAAATAATTAATTTATTCATGATGTAGTTAAGATGTCTTAATGATATTGGTTGAGATTAATTAATATTGTGAAGTTAACTTAAGATAATTACTTGAATGTAATTGAAAATAATTAATCCAGGGTGATTAATTAAGATGAATAGTGAAGGGTTGACTAATTAATTGATTTGGAATCAATTAATATTGAATGAAGGAATCTAAATGAATGTGGTTAGGAGTTCAATTAGAATCAATTGAATTGATTTGTATGTGATTAAACTTTGCTTATGATTGGTTGAATGGTATTGGATGCTTTGAATGAGTTGATATCTCTGATATGAAATGTTGTGTATTTCATTTGGATAATTTGGGTTGATGATATGAGTTTCGAAGAGATCGGGGTCGGGTATTGGGAAATACCCGAAACCACTTCGAATTTTATAAATTGATTTGTGAAATCAATTGGCTAGAATGAAGTGATTTAAGTGAATTGGATTATTTTATCTAAGTTTGGTACTTAGAAATTGATGTGTGGAATAAGTGGTGTCTAAAATAAATTTTGGCTTTGAGAATTGATATAAGTTACCTCGGGTTTATATGAGTTGTTTGTTGGTATTCCATGTTAGCTGGGTTTACTCACGCTGGTTTCCAGCCTGACCCGGGTGTTACTTTGGTGTAATGCTCGGGTCAGACCGAGTATTACAGATTTTCAGGTAGGTACGTTCTGGAGCTCAGGGGACGAGCTGGATGGCAAGTACGTATAGAGTATTTCCGCTGCAGTATATTATTATATATCCGAGACATGATTTGTATATGATCAGTGACTATATATATGTGAAACTCTGATGTATTAAAGTGTAATCAACAGATAAATATTCTTTTGTAAACTGTTATTATTTATTATTATATTTTATCCGCTGCGAATGTGAGCTTTCGGTGTTCTATTCTTCTTCTTCTTCTATCTCTTTCTTCTTTTCCATAACTATCTGGAATTTTCGGGTTCGAAAATTTCGGGTCGTTTCATTTGGTATCAGAGCTGAAGGTTAAGCGAGAACCTTGGCTCTAGTGGGGATAACTCATTAAGGAGAGTCCATAGTACTCTAGAATGAGTTGAGTATACATATATGAGAGCGTACTTGTTATTTTCTTATAAAGGTTTTAAATGATTTTGTATAAAAGTATATTTTGATATATAAAGCAGTATTTCCTTCTAATAAATATTTAGGTGATTGGTTGTTAAATTATTAGAATTAAATTAAGAAGTAATATAAAATACAACCAAATGGAAATCAGGAATTGGAATTAAATTAAGTGGTAACAGAAAATACAACCAAATTAAAAATTAAATTTAATTAAGAAAGAAATTCTGGGATTAGGACTCAGAAATTAAATCGTTTAAAAACTTTAAATGAGAAAAGCTAATTTGGTTTAACAAGTTAGAGGACTCAACTCGAATTTATATAATTCGAGATGGTTTAAAAGTGAGATTGAAATTGAACATAGTCTTATTGTAAAACAAGGAATGTTTGGAAGATTTTTGAGGGGTTTGTTTTGTAATTAAAACCAAGGGTGGTTTAAAATTTAAAGGTAATCTGGTGTGTAAAGGAAATAAATATGTATATATATATGGATATACATGAAATCAAGGATAATTTGAAATAAACTCTCAATGTTGAGTTTTGACTTTCCCTGCGGTGTGATGTAAAAACCCAAAGTAATATAAGTTTTGAACTTATAAGAGGGAAAGAATTTTGAAATTTGAAGTGGGAATTCAAATTGAGTTAGATTGATTGGATTAAGCGAATTGAAATTTAACTTGGGAGAAGTTAAATAAGTGTGAATGAACAACTTGAATTGGAAATTTCAAGATGAAATTGAGATTTAACTTGGATAGTTAAGTGGTAATTTGAATTGGGAATTGGTGTGATCTCAAATGGGTTTGAGATCTAGAAATTGAAAATGAATGGATGTTTTAAAATAATTTGGATGATACCATCCTATTGTTGTTAAAAATCTTTAAATTGTGGAGTGGATTTGTTTAAGTGGATGAGAAATGAAGTGAGGTAATATATCCATTATTGAGATAAAAAAAAAACAAATCTAACCTCAATTTGAAATTAAGGATATAGAATTATTTTGAACTGAAAATTTGAATAATTGAATTTGTAAATTAAACTTGTTTAAGAATTGGTGTCAAACTAGAAGATAAAATTGGGTAATAAATTAATTTTTTAAAATAAAATTGTTGAACTCTTATGAAAATTGTGAAATAAGTAAGTAAAGAAAATTTAAAATGGAATTTGATTAAAATTCGGAAAGACATTGAGAATTAATTGAACTTGAATTGGGGTTAAACCAATTTCAGTGAAAATTGAAGTTATTTAAATTGGAAGTTGGGAAAGTGAACAGTTTTGGCTCTGGACTATTTTCAATATAAATTATTTTCATATAAACTTAGTTTCCAAGCTATTACATATATACAACTCTTCTTTCTTAAAGCCAAAATATTTTATACTTGTTTTACAATTATTTTTGGAGCTATTTAACTGTTTTTCAACTGTTTATAAACTAATTACTATTTTTCAACTATGTTACAAATAAATTACTATTTTACAACTATTTTGCAATTATCTAACATGTATGAAACTATTTAATTAATTTCCAACTATTTTACAATTAGTTAACTATTTTTCAACTACTTTGCAAACTAATAATTATTTTTCAACTTCTTATCTATTTTTAAAATTTTTCAAACTATTTTCTAAATTGGTCGGAGTTCAAACTGTTATTGATTAAATACCCAACTGAGATGAGAATTGAAGTGATAATCCAAATGAGGATTAATGTAAATGTGAATAAAGTGAATGTGAATAGAAAGGAAATTGATATTGGAAAGAGTAATCAAATTGGAATATTTGATTTTGAATAAATGAAGCTATATATCTCTGTTATATAAAGATAAATCTTCCCTTGTTGAATTTATTGATGGAAGGAAAATGATTTTTGAAAGTGTTTGAAGTATAAAGGGATTTTATACAAGTTAGAAATGATCCAAAGTTTTAAAATTTTATATATCTGTATATATATAAAGGATCTTATGAGGATTTTGGAAAGGGTTTTGGGAACCTTTGGATTTGGAAAAGGCTTTTGATTTTTGGGTAAAATCAATATATGGAATTTGGAAAGCCTATTTTAAGAATTATCGATTTTGGGATAATCGATTTTGTGTAAAGGAGCTTTGATAAAAATTCATACTAGGTGTATGATTTGAAGGATACTATATGTATAGTATAAAGTGTTTTTGATGATGGCTCTGGGGAAAAAGGCGCTCCCTTGGAATGAAATTCTCAGGAGTACCACCGGGTGGTGCTGCCTTGAGCCCCAAGGGGGGGTTCTAAAGTTGATCCTGTGAGGAGTCCGGACAAAACTAGTTCCTGGGGATCTTGAGTAGAGGTTACCATAGCGAAAGTCGTGTGTGCCGCTGAGAGCCAACAGTCTGCGTTTGATTTTATATCGGCAGATTGCGACCTGTGGTAACATAGTGAAGGTCGTGTGTGCCGCTGAGAGCCAACAGTCTGCGTTTGATTTTATATCGGTAGGCTGCGACCTATGTTGGAGTGGAGAAGTTTCATTTTGATAGTGAAAATCAGAGGCCGCTGAGAGCCTGCAGTTACATGGACTTTTGCTGCGACGGCAACGTAACCCTGGATGTAACTGTGATCTGTTGTGTGGGATCCATGGCGTAATCGAGAGTGCCGCAGAGAGCCTGCAGTTACATGGACTTTTTTTGCGACTGCAACGTAACCCTGGTATGTAACTGTGACCATGGATGGGGGTGATGATTTTCAGAGCATTGTCACCAAAGATATTTCCTCTATTTTCAAAAAACGTTTCCTATATTTTGAATAAAATTATTTTCAAGTATTTTCACTGGATGTTGAAAACGGGTTTACCAAGTACTTATAGATTTTCAGTCCTACGCTTGATCAACGTATGACTGAATTTCTGTGAGAACAAGGATGGATTGGTTGAGACATCGAGTTATAAGAAATACTTTTTAATAGTATAAGGTGGATTGAAAAGCATTTCTAAATTGTTAAAATAGAAGTGTTGAAATTTTGGGAAAATTTAAGGGCAAATCCAAATGGAATTATAAAATAAAAATTGGACTCGGGAAAAATTTAAATGATGTGATTCTTTGTAATAAAGTCGAATCTAGATATAAAATTGGAAGTAAGCTAATTGGCTGAATAATTGTTTGATCGAGTATGTAAATAAAATTTAACTTAGGTAAATAAAATGGATTGTAAGTTGATAATGGGTTTGGAAATGAATTCGAATTATAAATAGAATTCGATTTGGGTTTGATAATGGATTAAATAAGAAGAGATGGTGTAAAAATAAAATAAAGTTGGATTGAAAATGTGTTGGTTTGAATTACAAATTAAAAAAAAAATCAAGGGTGATTTGAATAATATGTAATAAAATTTGCAAGTAAATTGGATATAAGAGAAGTGATTATAATAGAAATGGTTTGAGTTGCATAACCCAACCCAAATGAATAGAAATAAAATTGAGAATGGCCTTGTATTAATAAATTCGCAATTGAATTAAGTAAGTGAAATCAAAAATATAAAAGGGGGAAATAAATGGGTTAATGGAATTAAATAATAAATGGATGAAGCCTGATTGAATAACAACTAAATCAAGGTTGTAACTGGAATTGGATCATCAGACTGAACTTAAGTTCGGTGACTATTAATTTGAAGCATTAATGAGTTAAGTATGTGCTTGGATATTATTTTGATAAATTAAAAAGGTGAATTAATGTTAAAGTAAATTAACTTAAGTTTAAAATTTATGGAAGTTTGGCTTCGAATAAGAATGGAAGCCCATTAAATAGAAGCTTGGATTAAATTAATTTGGGAATGGTTATAAATTTATAAGTATTTGAATGTGCCAAGCTTATGAAATTATTTTTACATGAAACAGTTGCGGGAAAGAAATGGAATGCAATGTATAGTTGGTGAATAAATTAAAAATGAAATGAACTTAAGTACATAATGGGTTGAAATTAATTTGAAGTAGTTATAGACCGAAATGAATACTTTATCAAGCGAATATTGTCAAATTTGCATGGAATAAATTGTTGTTTGCTGTGAATGAATGTAATTAAAATCCTATGGGTTGAGAGAAGTAAACAAATTTTGAGAAAATTTTTGATAATTCAAAATTTGGTTTTAAATTGAAATTTAAAGGATTGAGCAAAAAAGGGGGTATTGCGTGAAAACAACAGAAGGTTTTAGGAAGTTGGTTAAGCTTAAGTGTCTTTAATAAAAGGTAATTGGTAGAATGTTGAATTGTGGGTTTTGGGAAAAGTAAACGGGTTTTGAACCATTCATCCTAACTATTAATTTCGGGGACGAAATTCTTTTAAGGGGGGAGGAATGTGATGACCCGATATTTTTAACAATTTAAATTGAAATAATATACATTTATAAGTATAGGATAAGTGGCATGACATGGTGAAGACAAGTGGCATAATATGGACCATACACTTATCTTAAAATGAAATAGGATTATGACACATATATCACTTAGGTGTACACTTCTAGAACATCCTAAATGATTACTTAATAAGGTATGTGTCATGAAATGAAGCTTGCATAAAAAGATGAAGGACACGTGTCACAAGATTAAATAAGATGGTGACACATAACCCCATTAGGTGTCCATGTGTAGAAACATCTTAAGACACCTAAGTAGGCACATGTCAACATTCTAAAACTTGTGCAAAGAGAAGTAGACAAGTGTCCAAAACTAAAATTACCAAACTAGCCTTGAAAATTACTATATAAAGGGTGGAAATGTTCACTTATTTTTCTTTCTTTCACAAAACAAAAACAAAAGTAAGATAAAGTGAAAAGGCTGGAGAAAGCTAAGGAAAAGAGAGTCAAGGCAAATGCACAAGTTTAAGGTGAGAAAACGTATTTAAATTTCTAGTATTCATGTTATTCTTGAAGAGATGATAGTTGTAAGTAACAGTGGCTCGGTTCTATCAAAAACGTAGCTTAGTAATTTGACCATAACTTTCTCAATCCTTAATGAAATTACGATTTCTTGGATGTTCTGGAAAGCTTATTTCATGTACTACAACTTTGATGTTTTGTATTTTCTGTAATTTGGATGTTAGCTATGCCAAAATTGAATTTTTCTACTGTAATCCCGAGAGCAAAACCAATATTAGCTCTGTGCTTAAGGCTGAAACTAAATTGGCCATAACTTCTTCGTTTCTCAGCCGATTTCGATAAATTTAGATGTTGCAGAAAGCTTAGACTTTGTTCTAAAACTTTTATGTTTTGAGTTATCCAAAATTTCGAAGTTATCTTGGCCAAAATTATAATTGTTTATCACTGTCCCGAGACAAAATGACAGAAGTTATGAAATTCAAATCTCAGAATTGTTTTATCCATAACTTTTACAATTCGTATCGGAATTCGGTAATTTTTAATGTTCCAGAAAGCTTAGAAACTAAGCTACAACTTTTGCTTTATTCATTTTGCCTGATTTTGATGTTTTCTATGCTAAAATTGCAACTGTTTGTCGCTGTCCTGCAAATGCATAAGTTCAGGCTAAGCTTAATGTTTTTAGTAAAATGGTCATAACTTTTGAACCTTTGATCCAAATTTGATGTTCTTGGTCATTCTGGAAAGCTAAAGGAAAGGTCTATAACTTTTGTTTATATCATTTTCTGAAATACGTTGATTAAGATGTTTAAAAACCTCTTGCAAACTCGCTGTCCTGCTGTTATAGAGTACTCAGTGTCTTGTGCAAACCTGAGCTAGTATTCTGTGCATAACTTTTGCGTTTCTTATCCAAATCCTATAATTTTTGAAGTTTTGGAAACTGCAGGAAGAATGTGATAACTTTCATTTGTGTCACTTTTTAAAATTCGGCTATCTATATATATGAATTTGAGGTGCAAGCTCGGGTTAAATTTCTGCCCGAAATGAACATGTTTGTTTCTAAGAAAATGAAATCGATGATGTACTTAGAAGTTTAAGTAGTTTGTAATTAAAAATGAATTAACGAATGAACTTGTAATTAAGTGTTTAATTTATGTTAAGAACTTAGAGAAGTACTTTAAGGATTGGTTAACGAATATAGCTAATGAAAGATCAATGATTAAAAGCTATTAAATGATTCATTGATGTGATTAATTTAAGGCCATTAATTTTATTAATTAATTAAGGGTAATCAATTGTGAAATTTGAAAGGTATAATTACTTAATGTAATTTATAAAGTAAGGTTACTTAGTAAGGTAATTAGTGATACTTGAAATTACTGGATGTAATAAATTAATGGATGGATAATAAATGGAAGTAATTTTGATTTAAATTACTTGGTGAAATTAATAAGAAGGGTAAGTTCTTAGTAGAAGCAATTGAATACTTGAAATGAATGTACAAAGGTGATAAATTTAAGATGGATATTTAGGGAATGATAAGTTACTGGAGTGTAACTAATTATTAGTAAATAAGCAAGATTTCAATGATGAATATTGTGGGTTTTAATTAATATAATTAAATTAGATGTGTAGTGATGTAATCAAAGCCCGACTAATTAAGATTGATTAATCCATACCAAATGACTTATAAGAAATTAATTAATATAAGTAACTAAGGATTAATGTAATCAAATAATTAATTTATTCATGATGTAGTTAAGATGTCTTAATGATATTGGTTGAGACTAATTAATATTGTGAAGTTAACTTAAGATAATTACTTGAATGTAATTGAAAATAATTAATCCAGGGTGATTAATTAAGATGAATAGTGAAGGGTTGACTAATTAATTGATTTGGAATCAATTAATATTGAATGAAGGAATCTAAATGAATGTGGTTAGGAGTTCAATTAGAATTAATTGAATTGATTTGTATGTGATTAAACTTTGCTTATGATTGGTTGAATGGTATTGGATGCTTTGAATGAGTTGATATCTCTGATATGAAATGTTGTGTATTTCATTTGGATAATTTGGGTTGATGATATGAGTTTCGAAGAGACTGGGGTCGGGTATTGGGAAATACCCGAAACCACTTCGAATTTTATAAATTGATTTGTGAAATCAATTGGCTAGAATGAAGTGATTTAAGTGAATTGGATTATTTTATCTAAGTTTGGTACTTAGAAATTGATGTGTGGAATAAGTGGTGTCTAAAATAAATTGTGGCTTTGAGAATTGATATAAGTTACCCCGGGTTTATATGAGTTGTTTGTTGGTATTCCATGTTAGTTGGGTTTACTCACGCTGGTTTCCAGCCTGACCCGGGTGTTACTTTGGTGTAATGCTCGGGTCAGACCGAGTATTACAGATTTTCAGGTAGGTACGTTCTGGAGCTCAGCGGACGAGCTGGATGGAAAGTACGTATAGAGTATTTCCGCTGCAGTATATTATTATATATCCGAGACATGATTTGTATATGATCAGTGACTATATATATGTGAAACTCTGATGTATTAAAGTGTAATCAACAGATAAATATTCTTTTGTAAACTGTTATTATTTATTATTATATTTTATCCGCTGCGAATGTGAGCTTTCGGTGTTCTGTTCTTCTTCTTCTTCTATCTCTTTCTTCTTTTCCATAACTATCTGGAATTTTCGGGTTCGAAAATTTTGGGTCGTTTCAGGAATCCTACTACCATTTCCATATGATGAATGGACATAAGACTAACCACTACAGTGCCTTAGAAGGGATGATAACCAGCTTTGTCTGTCAACGCAAAATCAAGGAATTTGTAAAACGATCATAAAAAAGTCAATAAACAATTACTTTTCTAAGAAAGACCTACATGGTTGGGAGTGAAATGCTCCTTTCATTTGGACAATACCTTAAACGGTCAAAGCCTCTATGCGTGCTAAGTTGGCCAGGGCAGAGCACCTCCTGGAGCGAGGAGTGTAAGCCTTTAACCGTACACGTTATGGACAGGTTAAAGCATCCACAAGCCATTGGTTACACCTCTGGTCAGATTAAGGCACCTCCTAGAGGGAGGAGTGTAAGCCTTTGTCCGCACCACATTATGGCTAGTTAAAGCATTAACAACCCCTGTTCACGCTATGCTATGGCCAAGGCAGGGCGCCTCTTGAAGGGAGGAGTATAAGTCGTTATTTCCACCACACTATGGCCAGGTTAAAGCATCGACAAGCCCTTGGTCATGCCTCTGGTCAGGTCAAGGTTCCTTCTAAAGGGAGGCTGGGTTAGTCATTAGTTCCACCATCTAAGAATGATCTAACCCAAAGCACCAAACAATGGACTAAGACGTCCAAGCCCAAGAAGAGGCTCATCAAAAAATAGACCAAGATGTCCAAGCTAAGAAGAGGATCACCAAATGATGGACTAAGATGTCCAGGCCTAATAAGAAGCTCATCAGATATCAGACTAAGTTATCCAAGCCCAAAAAGTGGCATATCAAATAAAGGACTAGGATGTCTAAGCTGGAGAAGCAGCCAATCAAACAACAACTTTATACAAGGCCTAAGAGGTCTACACATGTCAAAGAAGACAGAATCTAAGGATTAGAATGAGGCTCTACTTATTTTTACTTGAATCTGGGGTTCGATTTTATTATTCCTAAATATTATCCATTAATGACCAAATATGGGTTTCGGTTCATTCTTTGTTGAAGTATGAAACTTCATTCATTAATATCCAAATCTAGGTTACAGATCTTTCAATTACTCTTACCTGAATCCGAGTTCCGAGAATATTACCTAATTTCACTTATTAGTGCCCTAATCTGGGCCTAAGGTCTCTATTATGGATTTCTTATTTTCCACTACTAATGCCCAAATCTAAATCAAAGACTTCTATCAAAAGGATCATTATTATGGATTTTCGGTTATCATTCACAAATACATCTGAGTTTCAAGTCTCTTAACTTCTAAATATCATCCAATAATACCCGAATCTGGGTTCTGGGCTTCTAAACTTACAAATTTCATTAATATCCGAATATAGGTCAATGGATTTCTACTACAAATTTTTAGATAATAGTTTCTGAACTTCCATTACCTAATCATTATTAATCCTTTATTGGTTTTCTTTGAAGGATAGTTTTCTAATACATTTAAACTCCTGATTGAGGATAAATATTTTCTGCCAATAGACTCAGATATTCCAGCAATATGGTTAAAGTTAAATTCTTAACGGTTTCTCATCGTGATCAAAGATGGGTTTCAAGATATTTAGTCAAATACAATTACTATTCATTTATTACCATATGATTGACATAATGATTTGTTAATATATGCGAATGCTATAGATAGACTTTTACATTTAGCAAAAGATAGAAAATAAAGTTTGCTTCATACTTTTCAGGGAAATCGGATTAGTAAAGGAGATTGAAAGGCCCAGCAAATAAAGGCAATGTGTTATAAGCAGTCAAATGAATGTTTGAAAGATAAAGCTTATAGGAAAGGATCACAAACCGGGTGATTTTTACAAAATTTACATGATTTACATAATTTATGAAATTATTTACAAGTGCGTAGAACAAATATATACATTTCATAAGTTTGAATCTTTCATAAATCTTGGGTAGCCTTGTTCAGGTTCTCAGCGATTAAAGGATCTACAATATGGCGGATATCGATACAAAGGACTTCTTTAAGTTTCTTCTCTTCCTTCCTTATCATGTCCGCATCATCAATCGCATCGATATTAGTTTTCAAAGCACGATTTAAAGCTCTATTTGCACCTCTAAGGGTCTTATTTTCCTTTTAGACTCAGCGACGCCTTCAAATGGAGATAGTTATCATACTTGAGTTTTTGAATTCTAGCATCATACTCGTTTATGCACTATGAGTATTAACTTTCTACTATTCGTCAAATATTTCATCATTTTAAATTTAACATTCCTGCACCACTCGCCCACTACCTTCTCATTTAAGCCTGAGGGAGGATTTGTTGTAGTGAGAAATCATTGAGCAGCAAGGGAAGTAAATCTTGTAGATTTAGCAGTAGATGGAGTAGCATGAGGTATTAGAAAATCAATACTCGAAATATTATTCCCCATAATAAATTCCAATGACTTGCTCTGAGCTTGACTATCCTTCAATTTCATCTCCAAATCTCTTATTTGTTGAAAAAGTTCTTACATTTTGTGATCGAAGTCAATTGAAGAATTTGACTTAACTTGACGCTTCAAAGTGGAAATCATTTCATTTTTGCTATTGATATCAGCTTCTAAACTGGCAATCTGGTCCTTAAGATTTCTATTGTTTTCTGAAGTACGAATCTTTTATGCCATCTTAAAGCTTTGTTATAACCATGAAAATAAACAAGTAACCTATCCTCAAGAAGTTTACTCTTTTAACGTTTCGCTAAAAACATGTCCTTTAGATTAATAAAGCAAGATGCTGAGTCTAATGAGAGTGGCACTGTGGATAACTGTAATTCCTATTTGAATAAAAAGGAAAAAGAATCAAGTCAAACCGTAATGATCAAACTCTTTACTACCGTAACAAAAGATTACAAATCACGTAACAATGAAACTAAAAGATACAATAGACATTTGTTTTATATCTAAAGATGAGAAACAAGATCTCTAACTTTACTCAATGAATTAGCAGAAAGAATAACCGATGGGTCAAAGAGAATATTAACTCCTTCTGGAGTAATAACCGGTAAACATTTTCTATAATCCCATTCCCTAGCTGGAGGGCTGTCACGACCTCAAATTAGTTTAGTATGGAATGTCTAGATCTCCATAAGTAGATTTCTCTCTCATCACCAAGGAAATCGAAGCGGAAAAGAGGATTTTCCACATAAAGTTTTTGTAAATCTCTATGAAATCAATATCTTGCTGATTTTGATGATTTTAAAATTGACGCCTTTTCGAGGTAAAATCTTCTCAATTTAACATATTGGCTTAAGTAATCTTTAGAGACAAGATTGCCTGAGGAACATTCTCTTTATGATAACATAATAGAATACAACTAAGTATAGAGAGAAAATTAAAACGAACATTCATAAATCATTATTATTACATAATTACCATTATTCATCAGGTTCATAGAAAATTGATTTTGTAAAGAATTCTGGAATAAATTTGTCCTTATAGAACTTGAATTTTTCAGAAGGAAGGTCTTCAGTTATTGATCTAACTCGAGACAAGTTCCAACATGCTTTGAGATGTGGGTTAGATTCGAATTCATCCAAGTATCTTTTGTGTAAATGTCTAAGTAAACCCCCACTAGAATCACCTAGATATGAGAAGTCAACGGTCGGGTGTCTAAAATAGGCATTGTATAAGAAATTAACTAAAATGTTTCTCTCTTCGATCAACATCCAGAAAATGGTAATCAATTCCCGATTTTCCTTCAAAAGAGCGTCATAACGAAGGCATGCTCTACACAACCGTGGGGCAGCTTCTTGATGCTTAAAGGATGCTAACACTGCCGCACTTCTATTGAGTCTTTGATATTTATCAAAAAGAATGTTTTGCTCCTTCAATTGTTTGTCTAACTCCCTATATAAACTATTTATCTCCGCTTGTTTTCTTTCAAGCTTGGTTTTAGGAGTGGATAGATTTTTTCCTTATCTAAATAAATGATTTACGCTATTATTATCATCAAAGTGAAAGATGTTTAACTAGAGAATCTCATACCTGAGATACCAAGACTAATGCTTGGGAAACCTGCTCTTTTTCTCTTGGCACTTCCACATCAATTAAAGCAGGCTCTTCTTGAGGGTAGGGAGGTATAAGAGAATTAGGCGGGCTCGCTTCATGAGGAGACGAGTACTTTTCAGAGGTCTTTGTATTATCATCTCCATCTTTTTCAGAAGCTTCAATTTGGCCACCTCCGTTGCCACCTGATCCTTGTCCCCCATTGATGTTATCATCCCCGTCATCATTGCTATCATCGTCATTAACATTTTCATTATCTCTCCCCTTCTCTTTAATGGCCTCGTCTTTGTTATCTTCATATCGAAGTCAGATTTGACTTCGAAAGAAAGAACTTCAAAGGAGGGAATTTTGGAGGCATTAATCTCCTCCCTTTCGGTGGCCTCAATTCCCTACTTCATCTATTTGATCTTCCAATAACCCTATCGATAAGAGCAGGATCAAGCGTGGGAAAGGTTAATTCAAGGCACTTGTCAATGTTATCGGTATAGGCGAGCATTGAGGCACTCTTGAAAGAGTTCATCGTAATATCTTCAAGAGAAGTGTCAAGAAATTGCGAATCTCACCGTTTTGCATCAGAGATGACGTTGACTGTCAATTTCAAAGAGGCTTTTTTCTTTTTAAACTTTTCCTTCAGAAAGGCTTATTTTGCCACCGTTTGGATCTTTTCCTAGTTGGATTCTTTTAAGGTCGTTTTCATTGCCATGTTTTCTTCAGGAAGGAGTTGGCGGGCTTTCCTTTATTTTGAGATAATGGATTCCGACTGAGTGAGAGAAGCTCTCAATCGCTCCAGTTTAGTCAAAGCTTCGTCTTTCTCTATGGATGGAAAAAAGAGACTTGATTCTTTAAGCTAGAAATTTCCTACCGAAGCTTAGATGTTTCGGCAGAAGATCTACACACATGTTCACACAAAGATAACCGACTCTGGGAAATCTAAAAGATGAAGTACGACATAAGTCAAAAAATTTAAACAAGAGCAGTAACAATAAAGTCAAATGAAGAGGAACTTACCAAGAGTATTGGTTCTATTAAAGAACAATAATGACCCACCAAGTCAGGAATAGAGGAAGGCTGGTGCATGGAGGTAAAAGATGAAGAATGCAGAATAGATCGAACTATCTCTTCCATATTATCTAAGGATGCAGGTGAGGGTGACCTAGAAGCAATGAGATTTTTAGAAGGGGTCGTAGTCTCTAATGGTTCCGCATTTTCTCAATCGCACTAGGCGAGGTAGAAACAACGATGCGAGAAAGTGGGTCAACCACGGTGGGAGTCCTTTTAGATTGTTCAGAAAGAATTTGAATGGATGGACTCTCCAAAGTTTTTTCAATATTTAAAGACTCCTCCTTCTCTCATCGTGGAGAATCAGGAACTTCAACTATTTTTGCAATCTTTAGATGCAGCTCCACCACCGCCGATTAAACAAATTTCCTCTTGACGTCCATCTTTGTTTTGGTAAGAGCCTGAGAAAAGGATGGCCCATGAGAAGTCGAAGAGGGAGGAGCAGGAGCACAAATGAGATTTTCCACCTGAAGAGTAGCTTAAGAGAATTCAACAGATTATAAGTCAGTGGAATAATTTGAAAAAGCAACACAGTAATAGATAAGTGCAGCATTTACAACTTACCAGAGTGGTCAGGATATATAGCTGATATTAGGGAGAAATTTGTAGGATATCCTAAAGAAAGGAAGCGTTTGCTTTGGGACGTGTGTTGGATCAAAGGGGGTTGGCCGAGAATCCGTTGACCGATTAGCAAGAGAGAGTACTTCTACGAATTTATGAGATTCAACAGCGTTAACCTATTCCCAATTTTGCTTAAAGCTGCAATAAAGGACTCCACTGTTCTCTTATCCTCCTTATTTATCCTTTAGCAATAGCATTTGACAAAAAGTACAGATCAGTAAAGAAAAGTAATTAATGTGCGTGTGTGTATATGTTATTCTAAAATTCAATTTTTTTTATCCAAAATCATTCTTGCTCTAAATGAAAGTTTTATTTTTATACGTCTCAAAACATGCAACAATTAATAACAAAAGAAATAAAGGGACCATGTACATCGCACAACCTTTTTGAAATTCTATTTGTGAAACGTAACCAAATTGACTTCATTAACTCAAATAATATTCAAATTTGTACGCATTTAATTTTTTTATCTATGCATAATAAATAAAATTACTTACCATAAAAATGAAAACGTTCAATTTGGTTTTCCTAAAATGATCTTTTATTTCCATTAAAACATCCTTTCTGTTTAACCCAAAAGATGCGTTTCTTTTATTAAATCTATTAATTGTAGTCAACATTTTCTTCCCTTCTCATTGAAATATTTCAATTATATTAATTACAGTTACTTATAAAGTTAAATTTCAAAACAGACAACTAAAATGGATGAAAAAATAGAATAACTGTTTCCTTTAGTCATTTAAGCACATTTATAAATTTGTTGCTTATACAGTAGAGAAATAAATAACTTACTTAAATAAATTATTTTTCTACTTTTGTAATCCATCTATATGCTAAAACACAGTTCAAATATACTTATATTTCTTCCTTTAAATCAATCATTCTATTCTTTATCTTAATGAAATTAAAACTACATTCACAGTTGAAAGATCCATTTTATTTGATAATAAATGTTCTTTTCATTAAACCAACTTATATTTAAAGATTATCCCATTAAAGAGTCACAGAAATAATACTTCGTACAACCACATCATTTCTTTATCAATTAATTTCATATTATCATTATATTTGAACCAAATTTAAGTGCTTACAATTTGAACGTAATATTTCTCAATGAAATTCTCATTATATTTTTAACATAAAACATATGTTGCACATATCATTAATTAATTACCATTTACTTCTATCTCTTATTAGTGGCAAGATATAATTACTATTACTTACAATGATTAAATCTCAAAACATACCCTAATACAGGGAAGATAATTAATCCAATTGTTTCCTTTGAAATCCAATTTTCTATGTTAAACCCAATATCTGTATACTAATTTAATTCCATCATTTAATTACAAATGTAATAAAACCTGTTCATTATATATTTAAATTCCAAACAAATCCTTTTATTTTGATTTACATTCTTATTATTAAATCAACTATTCCCTTATGCAATTGATTGACATAAGTTTTACACTCACCACTCAACAGTTAACATTTCTTCTTATATAAATTGTAATATTTTAATTACGTTAAATCTCCATTAATTACCAAATAAATTTCTAACCGATTTAATAATAAGAAAATAAATGAAACAATGGTTATACGTTAATAATCTATATCTATTAACTTATTCTTTACAAACAAAAGTTAATAAATTTACGTACAAAATAATTGATTTCATACTCCATATTAAAACCAATTGCAATTAATAACATAAGATTACATCAATTTATACATCATTTATTCTATTCCTTATTAACCTTTATTATTTAAATTGATTGAAATTACGTTAACATAGTATAGTAGTCAATTACATTCAATCAATATTAGCCAATTATATGTTTTTTCTCATTAAGTTATTTGTTTTAAGATTTATCTTAAAGTCAAAATTTCAAATCTAATAAGATTCAATTTAATAAATCATAAATTTTAATTTATGACAATACTAAAGCACAAAACCTTATTAAATTTAATATTTTTAATTATCAAAATATGGGTTGTTACAGTCTCCCCCACTCAAAACTTTTCGTCCTCGAAAAGGAACAAGAAGGAATCGAGGAGTTTGAAATATTTTATTTAAAATGATCAATTTATAAAGAATTTAACTTAAGTATTTAAATTTAATATAAATTTGAAAATAACTCCATTCGGTTATTGAATAAAAATTTAAGTTTTTTGGTATTTGCCCTTGAAGAGAAATGAAATATTTCAACATATCTAAAAATTTAGTTAAAACATTTAACCTCATTCACTTAGTAAATATAAGATATATTTATAACATCCTCAAAGCATTATGCAAAGATTTTTCAAAAGTATAAAACAATGTTAGAAATTTATATCAAACATTATAATAAGCTTTAAAATACAGTTCCTTAAATCTAAAAAATTTATTAGACTCATTATTTTTAAAATAAGTATAAACTCAATATTATTAAACTGAAACTAATAGTATGCTCAAATCTTACATTAAATTTCTAAATCAAAGTATAAAATTTCATACCTTCATAATTAATTTAAACACTTGTTTCAAAATGAATATTCTAATACAAAATTTAAATAGTAAATAAACCTATAAACTTTACTATTTGTACTTTGAAATCAAGTAAATATTTCAAACTATACTTCCAACATAGGGATTCAAATTTATTTGTCAAGTATATTGCTATAAATAAACTTCGCAAATCAAATTTTTCCCATTTATATAATATATTTAAATTCTACATTCAAAGAAACTTATATAAATTTTACTTGCAATATTCATTTGAAAGCTTCATTTGCAATTCAATTATCTTTAGTACTTTAAAATTTTCAAAACCCATTTGTAAAATTTCCCGCTTCCTTTATAAGTAACATTTATATGTTTAAATGACACCTTTATAAACATATGAAAACTATTTGGAAACAGTTATTCACATCATTAGTTATATTTACAAGGAAGTTATTTGAAAGCATTAAATCCATAATCCATAAATTTAATAATTTACCTCAAGACACTTTGCAAACATTATTAATAAATCAATAATCATTTGCTTTAAATATTTTTATTTAATTAATAACTTCCAAAATATTTATAATTTTCTATTAAACCATGTAGTATATAAATAAAAAATATTTTAACGGTTATATTCAAAAAGGAAAGGAAGGTAGATTCTGGAAACAGAATATAGGAGAACAACTAAAGCTGAGCAGATAAGGCAGATTCAAAAGAATAGTATCGGGTACGAATCGTTAAATCAAACCATAAAATTTTAAATTTCAAATATTAATTCAAAATTTCTTTGTTGGGAAAAAAACTTTTATAATAAATACCTTTATAATAATACTTTTATAATAAAATACTATTATATCGAAATATATTTTCCTTTCTAAAATACTTTTATAGCTCGATGTTTCAACAAGTTTATCCTCGTTCTTGCAGACTCTGGCCATTCGTTGATCAGGCGCAAAGCTAGAATTCTTCAAGTACTTAGTAGACTTGTTTCAACACCCAGTGAAAATACTTGACAAACCTTTAAAACAGATATGGAAAGTACAATCCAAACAAAACAACCAAACCAAAACCTTTGTCTGACCATGGTTCGCAGTTACACAATGGTTACGCCTGGATCCCCCAGGAAACAATCCATATCTGTAAGCTTTCTCAGCCCTGCGAGTTACGCCAGGATGACTAGTAGAGTGCAAGATACACAATGGTTACGCCTGGGTCCCCCAGGAAACAATCCGTACCCCTAGGCTGTCTCAGCCAGGCAGTTTCGCTACTATTCGTGACCTACACAGATTGCAGGATACACAATGGTTACGCTTGGATCCCCCAGGAAATAATCCATACCCCTAGGCTAGACTCAGCCATGCAATTGCGCTATGCAGTCGCGAGAGAAAAAAAACCATGGTTTACGCCACGGTGGGAACACTCGAGTATTACATCCGGAAAACCAAAAATCGGAGAGAATAATATCAATAGAATGAATCCACGATGTGGCCACAAAGCGGATATCAAGCAGAAGGCACTTTCCATATCTTTACTTCGAAAATATATATCATACGGTACCTTTTCAAATCACTTTCAAATATCGTACTTATATAAAGTCCATATATATAGGATTCCATTTTTCCCAAATCGAATACTTTCCAAATCAATAGTAGATAAAATCATACTTATATAGACTTCGATTATATAAAATCTCTTTCCAAATTGAGTACCTTTCAAATCAATAGATTTCAAATCAACTTCATACTCATACAATCCATTTTATATAAGTTCGACCACTCCCAAATCAATAGGTTCTCAAATTTCAAATCCTTTCAATATCAATTCAGTTTCAAAATCATATATGATTTCACCAAATTTTCTTCCAAATTAAATATATAAATTTCAAAGTTCCCAAAATAATAGGTTTATAAAATTATCCCATTTTCCAAATTAAAATAATTCAAGTCAAACAAATTCATTTCCAAAATCACCATATAAGTACTGGTTTTTAATTTCAATTTAATTTCAAAACCAAATATTTTCCCAAAATCAATTATACTCAAAATGTTTTCCAAATTTGTAATTATCCCTTTTTTTTAACTTTTAAACTATCTATTTCTATGTGAAATATCCAATTTACCTTTCTAAAAACCATTATTCAACTATTTTTTTTCAAAACATTTCAAAACTAAATTTATATTCTTTAATAAAATTTTTATACTCTTCGAAATTTCTTAGCTTTGAAAATTTAATCTCGATTTGGAAGTGTTCGAACATTCAAAATAGTTAGGGAATCAAATTTTCAATTCAAGAGTTGAAAATCAACAATAAATCAATAAATCAATTATTAAATCCGAAACTCGAGGACTGAACACCGGTCTCATTTTAAATTGTTTCAAATATATACTTATAACTTTCTAAAATATCAAATTATACTTCGGAATTTGAAACCAAAAACGGTTTTACAAAATCACTTGCATAGCAAAGCTATTAAAGTGGCCTCTTCCCCACTCTGAAACTCGAAAATCAATGTCGAAGATGCGTGCACTCATCACCGAAATTATTTTCCAGCGACATAAGTGAGTTCTGGACTTCTATTTTCTTGAAAACTTCTTTGAAAGTTCTTCAAAATTGTTGGAATTCATTTGAACTCATTTGAAACATTTCTTATTGGGAAAAATACTTTTAAATAGTATTATTTTTATATATTTTCCAAAATCTTAAAACCAATTTCAAAATACCGGAATTCAATTCTCGAATTTCAAAATTAACTCTTCAGTTATAAATCATTTTTATATAAGTCAATTTCTTATAATTTTTCAAAATTTCAAATCCTTTCAAAACCTTTTTATATAGAATAACATTTCTTATTTGCTTTATATATATAGGTATATAATCCTTATCGAAAACATTTTCACTTTTATATATATAAAAAAAATCATAGTTATCAAAATAAAATAGAACAAGATAGTTTGTATAAGAAAAATAAAAGAAATAGTTTTGTAAAAATGGTTTTAAATCAATAGTAATTTTGCATAAAAGAAAATTCCAATTTAAATTATGAAGATATCCAACCCTACAACTTTCAATTTCAGCGCCAAAGCATATCAATAATATTAGAACATAAGATGTACGTATGTCATTATTTTGCAAAATCACATTCGATCGCTCGCTCGATCACACAAGTTCGCTTTCAAACTAGTATTGTCCATTCAACTTCCCTAATGCGGACTTCGATATGGTTTCTTGACTAGAAACTATCATTCTCCTTGCATAGTCATATACTATGATAGAGAATTCTAGAATCAAACCAAAAATTCCATATCAAATATTCGCCATCAAGAATCGAATGAAAAATCCTAACACGAAATGATGTAATTCACATGGAACTTGTGTACTAAAATCCGGATCATATTAATTATGCAAATAAAATAACATACGCACAACTTGCGTATTTATTCCAATTTGATTCATTACAATTACATTTCAATCAAATTCATTTTTTTAATCTCATTGATCAACACAAATATCACTTCATACTTTAATATTTATTTCGTAGAATTTTTCCATTTAATATAAAACATTAATATATTCATTCTCATAATATTGCTTATATTTCTCTTCAATTTAAATTACATTCATTTCACATGTAATATTTCTCATTTAATACTACATTTATTTGCTAATCATTTCATAAGGAATTTTCTTAAGTTCATAACCAATTTATAAAAGCTTAAATTTTTTTATGAACATTATTCGGGCTTAAAGTTATCACAACTTTAATTATAACTATTTATTGCAACATCCATTTATTTCATAAACAATTTTACAAGGCATGACTTTATTTATATTCATTTCATTTTTAGTTCACCTTTACCTTTCACTTTATTTATTACACATTTCATAAATATTAACTAAGTTTACAATTTCAATTTTTAAATATTATTACATTACATGCCAATAATGTATACAATAATTATACTCAACTATAACATATTAACCTTGTTTCACTTACTTTCATATTAAGTTTATCAAATTCAACTGCATAATTCAACACAATTATTAAGTTTCAACTCATGTATTAATTCAGAAGTTTTGACAGTCCAAATATCCAAATATTCCATTTTATTTGAATAGTTGAAACTACCAATCAATAAACAATTAGTTTCATAACAAAACATTTTAATTCCATAAACAAATATCCAAATTATTCATTTTATTCTCTTTAATACAACATTACTAGTCTAGTGTTTAGTCTATTAATTCAATCAACAATAATTAGCCAATGCTTATAAACAGATAAAAACTCAACTAATCAACAATAAATGATAATAACTAAATATTACCATTTCATAAACCAAACACATTACAAATAACTATATCAGTTATAAAAATTTATTCCTTTATATATATCATATAATATTAGGAAAATTATTTTCATTTCAAAACTTATATAAAACATTTTTATAACACTAACAAATACGCGCTCTCGTATATACACTAAGACAACTCATTCTAGGGTATTACTACCCTATCTCTAATGAGTTAACTCCAAACAGGCTAAGGTATGTCCAACCAAAGCTCTGATACCAACTGTAACGATCCACCTTTTTGGACGATTTAAATTGACAATAAACCACACATGTCTGATTCAAACCATTCGAAAGGGAGGATTGTTAATGGGGTAAATAAGAAAATAATAGAAAAGAAGGAAAAATAAAACAGAGAATCTCGCAGCGGAATGACAAAATATAATAATCAAATAAACAGTTCATGAAGCCGTATTACAATTGACATTTGATTATACTTTTACAATTCAAATCAAGATTATACATACATCAGAAAATAAAAATATAATGCAGCTGTGGAATAATAATAATAATAAATAGCAATAATATACTGAATCTTCATCTTCGTCTTCGTCCTCCAGAAAATAAAATGGTCTTCAATACACTGAAAAAGCTCAGACTGACCCTAGCATAATGAAAAACAATACACTCGAGTCAGAACTAAAAGTTCTTATGTAAGTCAAATCAATCTCAAATAAAAATATGAGTGCAATGGCTTCAGAGAGGTTATGGGATTTTTCATCTCCTATCAAGTGTACATCGTGAGTGCAGTAATTTACGGGATTTCAAATAATTTGAAATACCAATTTTAACCACTTTATTTAAAATAAATCTGAAGTTTAAATTAATAACATAAATTTTTTAAATAATTCAGTTTTAATAAATAATCCAAATTCAAGAAATTGTATGAGTATATATCATTTCAACCCATAATTTAATTGTCTTAATTATCCAATTCTAAAATGATTCAGAGGACCACTTAAATGATGTCAATAATATAGAAGGTGATAACAGGGACATATTGCAATAAACAAACAACCATACATCCAACATATCAATCAATAAGCATCCATTTCAAACAACATCCAAATCAACCAATATATTTCAATATATAATAGTTATCAATATCGGGGTTTAACTATCAATTAAATTCCAATATAAAATTAAATGTCAATTCAAATTCAATATCAATTCAAATGTGAACTTAAATCAACAAATTTAAAATAAAATAAAATTATATATCACATCATATATTTTATTTAACTTGCAATGTAATTTTTAGTATTGCGTGAGTGGATTGAATCACTTACCTTTTTGCTTTCCCTTTTCTAGCCAGATTTGGATCTGCAACTACTTTCTCATTTTATTTTGTTTCCTTGCTATCTTAATCTTTTTTTTATAGAAAGTTTTGAAGAGAAGATTGTATAAATCTGGATTTGAAGAAAAAGACATGGAAAGAAGAGAAGGTTTAAAAGAGAAAAAAATTAAATAAGAAGATGAATTAAAAAAAGAAAAGGAAGCTTTGAAAAAGAAGAAGAAGATTTGAAGAAGAATAAAAAAAAGCATAAAAATGAAGCAAAAAAAAGAGAAGAAGGAGATTTAAAAAGAAAAAAAATGAAAAGGGAATGAGGAAGGTGAAGAGTGAAAAGAAATGAGATGAAAATTTTATTTGGAAAAATGAAGCTACAGAAGATGAGATTAGAAATGAGGCTACAGGAATGAAGATGGAAAAAAAATGAAAAGCTAATAAGGTATATATAAACAAACTAGGAATTGAAATAAAGTAAAAATATGAATAGCCCTAAAATGTAGTATTGAAAGTTGTAAACTAAAGGAATAAATATATCAATAAAGATAAAAATAAATCTTCCGTTTCAAATTTGAAGCTTCCAGAATTGCGAATGAAAGGAAGCTACAAGAACTAATGATGCATAAGCAAAATAAACTTTTGAAACGGAAAATAGTAAGTGCTAATTAGATGGCATGCATATTAATTTGGATGTTCGCATTAAAAACGAAAAAAAAAACATAAATGGAAAAAAACTTCAGGTAAAGCATTTAAAAAGAGCAAACGAATAAAGGAGAAACAAATGAAAAGAATTTGGAAATTATTAATTATAAATAAATCAAATGAAGTAACCATTAATTTATAAGAAATGAATGAGTAGCTTAATTATTAGACTACTTGAAAACGAAAAGAGAGAGATTGCAAGGTGATAATAAATGTAAAGTAAATGAAGGGACCGCCTATTTCCTATAAACAAATCTTTTGGGTCCACATTCCAAAACTTGCTCCAATTAATTTATATCAATAAACCCAAATATACTTATATTTACATTATTTAATTCCATAATAAAACATTCGTTTTATGCTAATATATGTGCACACTACATTAACTCAATCAATCAATTAACAATCAACCAATCAATTAATCAAACATTCAATATATTTATTTATTTACGTTACTCAAACAAATTTTATTGATTAATAAATATATATCAACTTATGCACTATAAAAATGATTTACTTTACTTTTTAATTATTGTAATGGTCGCATTAATGCAACCCATTTATAAATTTTAACCATATATAAAATGGAAAAATGAATATAAACTTATGTAATCAATGTACAACTGTAAAAAAAAAAGTAATTTCTAATTGATTCCACGATATTTACACAACCATGAACCCTCTGATATATTTAAAAGTTTGAATATTAATGTGCGTGTGTGTATATATTATTCTAAAATTCAATTTTTTTATCCAAAATCATTCTTGCTCAAAATGAAAGTTTTATTTTTATACGTCTCAAAACATGCAACAATTAATAACAAAAGAAATGAAGGGACCATGTACATCGCACAACCTTTTTGAAATTCAATTTGTGAAACCTAACCAAATTGACTTCATTAACTCAAATAATATTCAAATTTTTATGCATTTAATTTTTTTTATTGATGCATAATAAATAAAATTACTTACCATAAAAATGAAAACGTTCAATTTGGTTTTCCCAAAATGGTCTTTTATTTCCATTAAAACATCCTTTCTGTTTAACCCAAAAGATGCATTTCTTTTATTAAATCTATTAATTGCAGTCAACGTTTTCTTCCCTTCTCATTGAAATATTTCAATTATATTAATTACAGTTACTTATAAAGTTAAATTTCAAAACAGACAACTAAAATGGATGAAAAAATAGAATAATTGTTTCCTTTAGTCATTTAAGCACATTTATAAATTTGTTGCTTATACAGTAGAGAAATAAATAACTTACTTAAATAAATTATTTTTCCACTTTTGTAATCCATCTATATGCTAAAACACAGTTCAAATATACTTATATTTCTTCCTTTAAATCAATCATTCTATTCTTTATCTTAATGAAATTAAAACTACATTCACAAATGAAATATCCATTTTATTTGATAATAAATGTTCTTTTCATTAAACCAACTTATGTTTAAAGATTATCCCATTAAAGAGTCACAGAAATAATACTTCGTACAACCACATCATTTCTTTATCAATTAATTTCATATTATCATTATATTTGTACCAAATTTAAGTGCTTACAATTTGAACGTAATATTTCTCAATGAAATTCTCATTATATTTTTAACATAAAACATATGTTGCACATATCATTAATTAATTACCATTTACTTCTATCTCTTATTAATGGAAAAATATAATTACTATTACTTACAATGATTAAATCTCAAAGCATACCCTAATACAGGGAAGATAATTAATCCAATTGTTTCCTTTAAAATCCAATTTTCTATGTTAAACCCAATATCTGTATACTAATTTAATTCCATCATTTAATTACAAATGTAATAAAACCTGTTCATTATATATTTAAATTCCAAACAAATCCTTTTATTTTGATTTACATTCTTATTATTAAATCAACTATTCCCTTATGCAATTGATTGACATAAGTTTTACACTTACCACTCAACAGTTAACATTTCTTCTTATATAAATTGTAATATTTTAATTACGTTAATTCTCCATTAATTACCAAATAAATTTCTAACCGATTTAATAATAATAAAATAAATGAAACAATGGTTATACATTAATAATCTATATCTATTAACTTATTCTTTACAAACAAAAGTTAATAAATTTACGTACAAAATAATTGATTTCATACTCCATATTAAAACCAATTGCAATTAATAACATAAGATTACATCAATTTATACATCATTTATTCTATTCCTTATTAACCTTTATTATTTAAATTGATTGAAATTACGTTAACATAGTATAGTAGTCAATTACATTCAATCAATATTAGCCAATTATATGTTTTTTCTCATTAAGTTATTTGTTTTAAGATTTATCTTAAAGTCAAAATTTCAAATCTAATAAGATTCAATTTAATAAACCATAAATTTTAATTTATGACAATATTAAAGCCCAAAACCTTATTAAATTTAATATTTTTAATTATCAAAATATGGGTTGTTACATTTGTACTTACACAAATGTGAATTGACTCCATTTGAATGTGTAGAACTATTATGTGATGTTATAACTGCCTGTGATCATTCATATATGATGTTAAACCTATTAAATCACCTGTCATATCATCTGTTACTGTTATATATTGCTATTATGTTTATTTATATATGTTTATCACACTGCAAGTTCCCTGTTGATTAGAATCACTATGGGTTGAAATGATACATACTCGAACGGACTTTAGAATGGGGAAAAATCGTTATAGGCCGAAATGATAGGCATGAACGGTTTTTATTTATTTTATTTTAACTTGTGATTGCGAGTTTGAAATGATAGGACCCAGATTTTTCTTTTTAAACTGCGGATTGAAATGATATATATCCGTATCACTTGACCTAGGTTAGAAAACTATATACAGGCCCGTTGTTATATTTTATAAAGTATTTTGAATATTTGAAATATTTTTAAAAGTGAAAATTTATGAAATTTGATTTAAATTGGGTTTTAATGTTTAAATAAAGAAATTTTGGATTTTTAAAAGTTAAAAATGTAAATCAAATGAATGGTAAAAAGTGAATTTTTGAAATATAACTTAAATTTGGAAATTTGGACTTTGGCTTTTAAAGTGACATTTAAGTTATATAAATAAAATTTTACGTGATTTAAATGTAAATTTATGATAATTTGATTTAAAAAGATTTTAAAGTATTTTAAATAAAGGATGTATGATTTTTGTATAAGTGGAAAATGTTAAATAAATAAATGGTTAAGTTGTATTATTGAAATATAACTTAAAGTCTGGAAATTTGGATTTTGGTTAAAAATGATATTTAGGTTATATAAATAAAAATAGAAATTTAATTATATTGGAAAATGGTAAATATGATAATTTGATTTAAATTTGAATTTAAGTGATTTATTAAAGTATTATTGATTTTTCTATGAATTTAAGTGGTAGAATAAATGAATGTTTAAAGGTGAAATTTTAAAATATAACTTGACTGGGAAAGGAGAATTTGGTTTCAATTAGAGGTTTAAGTTAATTAAATAAAATTGGAAATTTAGTTTATTATGTGTAATGGAAATAAAATATAAGTGTTAAATTTATTTGTTAAAAATGTGAAGAAAAGAAATGATACCCTTGAATTTGTTAAGTGAAATTTGTTGGAAATTTGGATTTTTCTGTAATTGTTACTTTATAAAAATCATAAATTAAAAGAGTATTTTTAATGAATATTTTTAATGTTAAATTTTGATTATAAATGTTTGAAGAGTTTAAAAATGAAGTTATTTATTTGCTGGAAATACACTAAAATCTAGAATTCACTTTTAATAGCATTCAGAAATGCTATGGTTTCTGAATTGAACTAAAACTGAGTATAAGAGCTATTATAGCATTTTTTGGAATGCTATAGTTGCTGTAGTTGAACTTATAGGCTAAAATTGAACTCATGCCTATTACAGCAGTTCTGTAATTGTTGTAGGAGTCTGCTATCTTTGCTGAAACTAATAAAAATCTTTAATTTGAAACCTGAGCTATTACAGCATTTCTGGAAATGCTGTCTTAGCTGAATTGAACTAATTTTCAACAAAAACTGAGTTTTAATAGCAGTTTTAAATGCTGTCTTTGCTGAATAAAAATGTTTTCGAGTAAAACTTATAATAGTTTTTCCATATGCTGTGAAAGGCTGAAATTTTCAATGTTTATGGTTTTTAACTTAGTAAATGAGCTCAGAATGATTTGAAACTTTGAATTGATACGAAAGTTTAATAATTACACTTTAAAATGGTTTAAATGAATTATTTTGATTTAAATATAAACTATTTAAAAAGTGGCTTGAAATGATAATAAATGAATGATATCTTTGAATTTAAAAGATATTTAAAGTTGAATATTTGGTTTTGAACTTATATAATGATTTGAAACTAAATTTTTGAAAAATATGATATTTTGATATTAAAATGATTAGAAAATAAAGTTTTTAAAGATATGATATTTTGATATTATAACGATTTGAAAATGAAGTTATGAAAGATATGATATTTTGATATTGAAATGATTTGAAAATGAAGTTTTGGAAGATATGATATTTATGTATTAAAAATGATTTGAAAGGAAATTTTGAAAGGATATGATAATTCAATATATTGAAAAGGTTTGGAAATGATTTAATCTTTATCTTGATAAAGATTTGGATTAAAAATGATATTTTAGTTTGAAGTATAAAATATTATTTTAAAGTTATAACCACGGGTTATAATAACGATTGGTTTCCAAAGAGATCGGGATCGGATATGGGCATACTCTCTGTCGATACCGAAAAGCACTTTGACTAACCGTGTACGCGGTGGAGATTCCAGAATGAAGTAGGATGGTGGCGACGTTCTTGTGGTATGTTACGTGGACCCAACTCCCGTGAGTTGGCATAAGGTGGCTAAAATAGGAGCAGTCTCAGGCCAGGATAGGTCGCACCTCGTAGCGGACGCATTTCTTCGATACCATACTATTACTTTTGATTGTTTGGGCGCACCTCCGATTTTGGGAATGTGTTCCGCGGTGGGCGTATGTGGCTGCTGCGTTACCACCAGCCCGAGTGTCGTAATTGGTATATCTACCCTGGCATTGCCTTGTGTGCCGTGTCACTTATCATATCGAGTCATTACTACGAGTTTCTATTTGTGTCGTACCTATGGAGTATCTTCTCGTAGTCTCCCGGTCAGGAGATATGCAGGTAGTGTATAGACTTCTGGCATTTTACGTGTTAAGGTGGAAAATGTAAAGCCTTAATGCTATTTTAAAGTAAGTTTATTTTATAGATAGACACTATTATAATAGCATAATATTACTACATAGTAAATAGTTTAACTGATCCTTAAAGGATGGGAGGTCCCAAGCATCCTTTAAGTTACTTGTACCTTTACTACAGTTCACTTGAGTTGGTTTACATTGTATAAGTATGTATGTCCTGACTCGAGTGTTTTTATTTATTTATTCTTGGGTCAGCCTGAGTATTCACAGATTTGGATTTCCACTTTCTAGAGATTGGAATCGCTGGAGATTATCTGCTTGTCAAGTTTTATCTATCTCAGTCTGTTGTTCTATTTCAGCTTTTGTATTTGTGAACTTCTATGTATTGAGACTTCTGTTGTACTCTATTTCTTCTGTTGTATCTTATGTAACTCCGATATATTTACATAGTAGCTTCATGAACTACTATTTCTTTTACTTCCGCTGCACTATTATTACTTTGTGTCTCTGATCTGTGATTTTATTTACTGTATATTCAGAGATTTGCTAAATTTTATTTACAACGTGGTATTTTGAGCAATTCAATTCTGGCATGAGTGTCTACCTATACACTTATAATGGATGCGAATGGTTGAAAATATTAGGTTGTTACACTATCTCTTTGCAATTTTCAGAAATTCCTATAACCTAACTTTGGAAATTCATTTCATTTGATAACAGATTGAAGATTCTAGAGGTGTTGTTGAAGAGAAATCAATCTTAGTTTGTTTTAGAGCTTCTCATTTCTATATTTGGGTTTATAGGTGAGTTCTTGAACTCACATCTATGTCTATAGCTTTCATTGTTGTTAGGTATGAATTCCTAACATCTATTTCATATTCAATTGCTTCTTGATTTGAATTGGTTTGGTGAATTTTCCAATTTTGATATTTTGAAGTCAAAATCTTTAAAGATCCTATCTTTGGTGTTTGGACATGTTTTTGTTGGTGTAGCGAAGAGCCTATAGGGCTGGGTTGTCGATTGACATAAATCCTTAGCATCCATCGCTCGTTCGATCGCTTCAGGTTTGGATTTTGCCCCTTTTGGGCTAGGCTGATGTTTGCCTAGCAAAAAAATCCAGACGTCTGGTTGAAAAATCCAGACGTCTGGTAAGGTTCCCTGGAAAAGGAAAAAAATAGCAAATGCAGAAAAAAATGGCTGAGACAAAATCCATATATTTGGTTAAACCCAACTAGACGTGTGGTCCTGTGCAATTTTTCCTATTTTGGCTGTTTTTGAGTGGATTTCTAATTTTATCGATTTTTGTTGCTCCGGTTAGTTTTTGTCGATTATTATCGACATTAATAACTTCTTTTATGGATTTTGGAAATATCCATTTGATTGGATTTGTTATCGATATTTATGGTTTGAATTCACGTTGTCGAATGTGGATTTTGGTGAAAGATTGTTTTTACAATCATTTCTGTGATTTGTCACTTTTAAATACAAAGGTTTCTATACTAGTAGTAAATACTTAAACTCTTTCACAAAAAACGATTTCAACGTTACTTTTATTACAAAGCTTATTTTTAAAACCGTTTTCTAATCTATTTGTATATACAAACTTTTACCTCATTCGTATGTGAAATCTAATTAAACGACTTAGCAAAACAAGTGGTATAAAACGCTTGCGTTTACTTCGTCGATTAATTCTTGGACTTGTTCGATTGAAATCTCGTGAGAATTTTCGAGTGGAAATCTACAATTTGTTCGTAAATATTTATGTTAAGCCAGTGGTTATTGTAACAACCCAGTATTTTGTAATTATTTTAATTTAATTTTGATTTAACTTTATTTATTTAATTTAGATAATTTTTTTAAAACTTTGATTTTGATGTGAATTATAATTCCAAACATGACTAAATAGAATAATTTTTCCAAAAAGTGAATTTTGGTCAAAATAGTTCAACTTTGACTTTTAACTTAAAAATTTGAAAGTTTGAAAATTTAAATTTTCTATTTTATTATTGAAAGTAAATAAAATTTTAAGAACACTGCTTTTCGTTACGTTGAAATCTGATTTATAATGTGAAAGTTATGCCCTTTTAACTGCTGTGCGTAAATTGCTGTAATTAACAAAATTGTTTATTTTAAATTATATAAATAATATTTTATTTGGTCATGTAATGTTCTAATTTATATTTATATGGGTAAAATAACATGTTATGTATACATTTTGGTTTTAAAACATTTTTGAAAGTGTAATTGACATTTTCCAATGTCAGTTGTATTCTGTTTTTAATTTTTAATTTCTAGTTTCAATTTATTAAAGAAATTCTTTATTTATTTTTGTATTTTTCTTAAGAACTTATTTTCTTCTCATTTCCACTTTATTTTGTTCCTCATTTATTTTATTTAATTGACTTTTAATTTGTTTTGAAGTGAAATAGAAATTTTATAAAGCTAGTGATATTTATTTGTAATTTTCATGTCCTATTTCCAATTTTTAAACAATTTCTTTAATTATTTTTCTACTTTCTCTAAATTTAATTATTTATTTTACTTTAAAAATGTTTTAAAGATTATTTTATTTCAAAATTTTGCTTTAGAATATTTTTGAAATGAAGTAGATATTTTTCCAAAGTCAATGGTGATTTATTTCTAATTTCTGGACACTGTTTTGGATTTTTAAGCAATTTCTTTTATTCTTTTTCTATTTTACTTAAATTTTATTATTTATTTTCATTTTATTTCACTATGTTTCGGTTTTTAAAAGTATTTACGGATTTTACTTTTGTTTTAATTGAATTTAAGAAAAAGAAATTTGAAGAGTTTTAAAAAGCTTTGAAACTTAAGTCTTTTCATCTCCTATGTCCTTTCAATTGCCACAAATCCTCATTTACTTCTTTTGGCTGTGTATTACATTGTTTGGCCGTGCTTTTTCTTCTTATTTTTGTACATATTTTGCCTTGTCTTCTCATGCTTGTTGCTAGGCCTCCACTCCATAGCCATGGCCACCACCTCCTACATCTCTTCCCTGTCATCATCACCAGCTACTTCTCTGGTCTTGACTAAGGCCGAGGCCACCATGGTGCCAAAACTCCAAAAAAATGCAACAGTGTCCTTGAACCATGCTAATTTGACCACCACTTGGTCACCACTTCCATTTCCACTACCACCATGACCTTAGGCTGCCACCACCACCTCTGTCCAGACCTCCTCTCACCACTCCAGCCACTGACCTTACCACACTCCACTAGCTGAGCCCAAACACCCCAAGGCCGAGCCCTTTTGTTGACCAAAACCTCCACTATTTGGCTTGCCTCTCCATATTCATGTGATTGTAACTCCTCTGCATGCCATGCCTTGTAGCCGTGCACCCCTAGCTCCATACCTGAGCCAAAGCAGGTCCAAACCTGAGCCAAAGCATATCCAAACCTGAACCAAAACATCCCATAAGCCGTGCTAGCAAGTGTAGAAAGCAAGGCAAAAAGTTGTGTATTCAAATTGCTTTTGATTTCAAAGTTATTCAATTTCAATGTTGTGTTGAATTATAATTTTATTCTATTTTGTTTTGGGTTGTAACACAAGATTTTAGCTTGGATTTTCTCTCCACTCAAGTCCGTAGCCTTATCATCGTGCTTTTGATTCTGTTGTGTCATTGGTTTTGTTATCTCCAGCATTTAGGGGTGAGTAAATCTCACCAGACATTTATACTTATACAAATGTGGATTGACACCATTTGAATGTGTGGAACTATTATGTTGTAACGACCCGTAAATTTCGACAATTAAATTATTAGTTAAAACGAGATTATGTAATATAAATTTGTAAAGAAAAATATATATATAAAAGAGATAGAATTTATGCTGGAATGAACGCTAAATGAAAACTTCAGCAACGGTAATTAAATCTTAATTATTGTTAAATTAATGAAAATCCAATGATTGAGATAGTGTAAGATGTATACATGTGTGTAAGTTGAATAAATAAAGGAAATTTAAATTTATAACTAATAATGAATTGTAGAAACGGGTATTTAACTTAATTGTTGAAAGTTAGGTGAAATATCAATAAAGAAATAGCGTAAATTGTCGCACTTGAATAAAATGTAAATTAAAGAAATAAAGACAAAATATAAATTACCTATGTATTAATATATTAATAAGGACTGTAATTGTATGTGAATTAAGGTG
Organism: Allium cepa; assembly: GCA_030765085.1. NCBI lineage: Eukaryota > Viridiplantae > Streptophyta > Magnoliopsida > Asparagales > Amaryllidaceae > Allium > Allium cepa. The sequence continues at coordinate 902,806,581 of CM060938.1, read as the reverse complement.
GTAATATAGATGGCAGTTGATGGATAACAAATTTAGTGCAAATCCAAATGCAATTGAAACGACTGTTTGGGGTTTATGTAGTGTAAATGGAAATAGTTAAAAGCATTATGATTTCTTAATTAAATATGTTTATTTAATTGATGCTGAAAGAAACAAAATTGGAAAATTTATTTATAAGATATAAATTGCAAATTGTGTAATGAAATTAAATTGTTAAATTGTGGATGTAAACATTGGATAAATTAATGGAAGTGGATTTTTAATGTATGTTGGATAGAACACAAGTGATTGCAATTCGGTAGTATGTATTGAACATAAAGTTCATTCAATTGTGGAGAAAGTTTTAATTAAGAAAAACGTTACTTTAGTAATTATTCATACAGTAACGGAAGAGTGAATATAAATTTATAGTAACGTAAAACGTATTGTAAGGTAATAAGTAAAGGTAGACTTATAAAATAGATTTATGACAATAAATTTTGTAAGTTATTTATTCTATTTGTTGGTTAAGTTTTATTTTTGATCAATTTCAATTAATGCACTAAATTTTGCAGTTAGTGTGGAATATTGATAAGAGAATAAATAAGATGTAACCTAGGGAAAGGTCCATTTTATAATATAATAATTAGTGTGATCTTAGGAATGAATTAATTGAGGTTTAAGCTTTTATTTATGTGTAAAGTTAACAAAATTTCAATTAAATTGAAATCCAGTAATTTATGCAAATAAAAGTCAAGGTCCTACAAGTAATCATATTATTTTGCTTGAAAGTAATAAACTTAAAGTTAATTAAATTTTTATGGCAAAAATTGTATAAGTTACTTATTTGTTTAGTTCATAAAAAAATATAATTCGAAAGCAATTGCAGTAATTGACTAAATTAGTGGTGATTGAATGAAATTCAAGGTATATGAACCAATGAAGTAATACATAATAGATTGAATGGTCTACGAAATTGAAATTATGTAATTGAGTAACTTGTGTTTGTAAACAATAACTTAAATGCAGTTAAAAGTAAACGATGGCGATAAGAATGTGTTGCCCGTTTATTTAGTCTACTAATTGAAATGAGAAATCGATCAGAATTAAATGAACCTTAAATGTTATATAAATAAGAATTAATGCAGTAACTAATATAGTGCAAATAAATTTATGGAACAAATTGTAATATCTTAACTGATGGAAATTAAATATTGCAGGTAATGTAAATTCCATTTATAATACGACTATTTATTGTAAATCAAGATTTTCAATTTATTTGAATAATAAGGATTAAGGTAATTGAGTTAATTGCAATTAAGTAATTTAACGTTTATTATTAAGTTAATTGTAGATTTAGTTGGAGTTGGAAAATATTTAGTTAGGTGGAATTAAAGTTAATTACATAATAAGGTATGAATCCACTGCTAATTTTATTTATGGAAATGAAAAGAGTACCAAAAACAAGCTTTGTCAGTATATTTAAGTTTAATGTATAATAATAAGTAGTGGTAATAAAAGAAGTTTAAACATCTAAATATTCTGTTAATAGAGAGTGGAGTTTAAATCTAAGAATATTAAGAAGTAGATTTTTGAATACAACATTTGATCCATCCACTTAAAATGTATAGATAGGATAATCGCTGATTTTTGATTTAACTAGTGCAAACAGAGATTTATCTATTTGGAATTGGAATTTATAAGTGTATAAATAGGAAATAAGTGAAATTTATTTTTAAATATTCATAGATGAAGATTTAGATGAAGTTGAGAATGGTAATGCTTTAAATAGTAGAGACGTACACAAATCAATGTAGGAAATTAAAATAAAGTGTTGTCGAAACGATAAAACGTTTTTTGTGAAAAGGGATGACATAACGAAAAAGGGTAAAGTATTCACTTGAATATAAATTGAAACTTATTTAAGGTATTAATTACAATGGATAGAGATTTTGGGTAACATTGTAAATGATATGTAAGTAATGCAAATGTATGTCAATAGTAAGGGATTAGGATGAATTAAAAAAGTTGTAACATAGGAATTACCTGCCTATTTGTTAATAAAAATTTGAATGGTTAGTAAGTGATAATAGAATAAGTGTACGTTAGTGGAATTGAGGTAACGTTGGTTTTAATGTTGAGAAAATAAATGGGTATAGTAAAGTTTAAGTGGAAATGTAAGTATGTATAGGGGAATGAATTATTGCAGGGAAATATTTGGTAACCATTGCAATAAATGTAAATTAGTGTGCATTAATATGAAATTTAGTAATAGGTGTGAATAACTTAAATCTCTTCATAGGATAAAGAATGATGGAAATAACGTTTATTTAATATATCGGAATTTAATTGATCATAAAAGGTTGATTGCAAATCAAACGAAAAATGCTTAAATGGGAATTAAGTTATTTATTCATTTGGATTTAAAGCATGATTGAAATTATTGGAAACTGAATAAAACGTTTATGTTGATTTAAATTTAAGTTGGAAGTAATTAAGATAAATAAAATATGTACAATATGGAATTCAAATATACATAGAAATGTGGATTTTAGTATGTAAACGTAAATCTATTGAGAATGGATAGAAATTTAATCTGTAATTATTACAGTAATTTAGAAATTTAGTTGAAATTGGAGATTTATCTATGTATTTGGAAATTTATGGAATTGTGAATATATATATATGGAAATTTAAATGAAGCATCTAATTATACATGTGTGAATACGCTTAAAATGCAATGTAAATGTTGAGAAAGAAATAATTTAATCCGTAACGTGTATAATTAATATCCTTTTGGGACCACTTCTGTTTGCACGTTAAAATTCGTGCACACCTATCTTTTTTCGATCTATCTATAAATATGCTGTGATAAACCCTAGCCTCCTTTCTATTGTCATTTGGCTGTATGTTCATTTTTTTTCATCTCTTTCTCTTCCTCAATGGTTGCAAAACCTAATCTATCTACAATTCAAATTTTCTAATAAAATTCAAACTCTCCACAAAAATTTCCAGAAAATTTTATGATAAAGTTCTCGAGACACGTAATCTGCTGGTGCAATTCGTTTTCTGTTTGGATATTCGTTTGACCAGAAAAAAAATTCGACGATATGCTGTAGCTTTTAGCTGACGTGGCCATTGAAGTTAAGTGGGTTTTGTTTTATTTTATTTTATTTTATTTTTATTTTCAAATCGTTTAAAAAGAATATCTTTTTCATACGTTCTCCGATTCACGTGAAATTTCTTTTGTTAGGATTGTAATTTAGTTCCGGATTTGATGACGCTGGTTTGAATAGATTTGGAGACCGTCAAATTTTTGGGTTTAAATCGGATTGAAATTCGATTTAAATTCCAAAGGTGAGTGTTTTAACCCACTCACAACTTCTAAAAGCTTTTATATTTGTTAAATTAATATTTGATATGAGTAGAAATTTATTTAGAATTGTTTGACGTGTTTTATCCACCATATCTGTTTATTTGCATCTATTTAAATTAACTGTTAATTTAGTTTATTTATCACGTATTAATTGACAGTTAGAATCTATTTAATTGCATATAAACTGCTTGTTAAAAAGTTATAAAATTTATTACTGAATATAAACTGTTAGATTAATAGTTGTTAAATTTAATCTGAATAAAATTGCCAGTTATTACCTGTTTTATATTATCAAATATATATTGTTATTGATTGATATTGATTGATGATTATGATTGGATAATGGATGATGTTGATGAATGGATGTTTTATGTGTATTTCATTAACTGCAAGTTATCATGCATTTTTCATTTCATTTGGGATTTGTGGTTTGAAATGATATAAAACCGCAAAGTTTATTTTTAATTGCGGATTGAAATGATAAATATCTGTATCACTTGACCATAGGATAGAAAATTTTCTACAGGCACCGTGGTCTATATATATAAATTATTTTAAAGGTGATTTCTATGGTTTGGATGTGATACGATTTATAAAAATTAAATTTTGATATTTTATAAATATTATTCTTCCATTTATATATATATATACATATGGAGTAAATTTTTAATATGAAATGTATATGAATCCCTTTAATAAAAATGGAAATTTTAGGAAAATGGTGTTTGATAATTTATACTATATGTTAAATGTTTAAATTTGGAAATTTTAAGATATGATATTTATAACTGGATTTTTCCAAGATAAGTATAAAATGAATATTCTAGTATAAATTAAATTGAAGAGATATTTAATTGCTAGAAATTGGGAGTTGTTTATGAATTTATGTGAATATTCAAGACTAAACAATAAACATCAAATTTGTTGAAAAAAATTAAATTCCATCTTTAGTTTTGAATATTTATACTCCAAATGATTTATACACATAGAAATTTAAGGGGTTTTAGAACTTAAAGTGATTATGGTTTAAACTTTAATAAAGAGCCATATTTGTAAAGCCATGTAAATTATTTTCTTTACAAAGTAACCATAAAGTTAAATCACTTATTTTATATATTGTTGAATATCCAAACCATTTAGTTTTGAAAGTAATGGTTTTAAAAACTATGGATTTCGAAGTATTATGTTGAAAGTTAATATTCAAATATTTGGTTACAAGGAATTATAAATTTTAAAAGTGGCATAATTTTTGGAAAAGATTTATATTTGGGAAATGATATCATTGATTTGGGTTTTATAAAAATAATATCAAAATGAATCGTTTTGGGTTTTAAAGAAGAAATAATATCGTAATATTATGGTTTTGAAATGGATTATATTCTGGTTTTAAAGTATAAACTATTTTTAAATGACCGCGGTGTTATAATAACGATGGGTTGGCAAAGAGACCGGGATCGGATATGGACATACTCTCTGTCGATACCGAAAACCACTTTGACTAACCGTGTACGCGGTGGAGATTCCAGAATGAAGTAGGTGGTGGCGACGTTTCCTGTAAGGTAAATACGTGGACCCGACTCCCGTGAGTTGGCATAAGGTGGCTAAAACAGGAGCGATTCTCAGGCCAATGAGGTCATTCCTCTAATCGGACCCTCCTCTTCGATATTATACTTTGACTTTGGATTGATTCAGTGGCCACTTTTACTTTGATTTTGGGGAGTTAGTCCGAGGTGGGCGGTAACTGCGGCTACGCGTTTCCACCAGCCTGGATAGCAATTGGTATATCTACCCTGGCATTGCCTAGTTGTGCCGTGTCACCTACCATACCGAGCCTTTACTACGAGTTTCTATTTGTGTCGTACCTATGGAGTATCCTCTGGTAGCTTCCCGATCAGGAGGTATTACGGTACTGTATAGACTATTAGCATTTTACGTGTTAAGGTGGAAAATGTAAATCCTTAACGCTATTTAAAAGTAAGTTTATTTTACAATTAGACACTATTATAATAGCGCAATATACTACATAGTAAATAGTTTAACGGATCCTTAGGAGATGTAGATCCCGAGCATCTCTTGAGTTACTGCGCTCATATTTATTTCTGTTAATTTAACTCACATAAGATCTTTTAGTTCTGACTCGAGTGTTTTGTCTTTTCAATTCGCTCGGGTCAGTCCGAGTGTTTCAGGATTTGAAGTTTAGCTCTGGAGAACGAAGACGAAGATTTGTAGTATTACTATTATTATTTATCTAGTGCACTACACACTGTTCCGCTGCATTGTTATTGGTATGTGTAACTCTGATATGTATTATATAAATGTTTGCAAACAGTTTTATAAACTGTATATTTTCTTATTATATTTTATCCTTCCGCTGTGAGATTCTATTTGTTTATTTCTTCTCTGTTTTTTCTTATTTACCCCATAACAAATCCGCCCTTCCGTATGGTTTGAATCGGCATGTGTGTTGGTTTAAAGTGTGCGAAAAGGCGGGATGTTACAGTTGGTATCAGAGCTTTGGTTTAGCGATAAACCTTGGCTTTGTGGGGTTTGACTCTTTGATAATAGGGTAGTAATACCCTATGGGAGTCGCTGAGTGTATATATATGAGAGAGCGTACTTGTTAGTTTTATAAAAGGTTTTTATATTGTGTTAACCTGTTCCGTTTTGTATTTATAAATTCCGGTTGATGCATGGGACGCTGTGACATCAATAGGGGTTTCTAAACACTTAATAGGACAGACCGACATAATATTTGTTTTATTATAGGCAAATGAAATAATTTTGCCTAATCTATTTTCTATATATAAAATAAAATTTTCAAATTATATCTATATTTGGTTGCTATAGATTGGTTGTTAGGAAATAATAATTGAAATAAAATTTAAGAAAATAGATAAATGAATTTAGAAATTTAGAACTCAAGTTCCGGGGTTTTGAAAATTCTTTCGAACAAATTTTGGAATATAATAATATTATTTATAAGTATTTTCTGATATAATATTTCAATATAATTCGGAAGAATTGTTTTAAAGGAAGATTTTGGAAAATAAGTTTGTACTTCCCTCTCTGTCGCTGGAAAATAAATTTCGGTGATGAGTGCACGCATCATCGACATCCATTTTCGAGTTTCGAAGAGGAAAGGCCACTGTAGAAATTTACTGCAAAATTGTTTAAGAGAACTTTATCGTTTGATTATAATTAAAGTTATAAAAGTAAAAAGAATATGTCTATCTACTATTTTGAACAATTTGGAATTAAACCCGGTATTTGGTTCTTAAAATTCCAGTTAATTAATAGTTCAATTTAGTATAGAAAATGTGAACCTTTAATTAAAGAAAATTTAATATCATAGGAAGATAAGAAATGTAAATAAACAATTGTAAACATTAGTAAATGAATTAGTAAACTTCTTTATTTATAAGAATTAATGTTATAAGGTAGCAAATTTAGTGTAATTAAATTTTTACTATTATTAAATATAATTGTAACGCAAACCTTTAAATACATGAATGAAATTAAAGGTAAGTTGAAATTTGAAATTTATAAAACAAATATATTTATTGAACCGTTAAATAATTAAAGAAATTGAGAAGAAACTTGTATAAATATCACTTACATTCTTAAAACATATATACCTTACCATATAATAAAAGTTGCAATGTTAGTAAGGAAATGTAAGAGAAAACTTACAAGTGAAGATTGAGGAAATGAATAATTCAATGAATTTGCTATAATTAAGGAGAATTTAATGTTATTAATTTAAGTTATATTTGAAATTCTATCGAGTAAATATAATAAAAAGGTAAGTATGACAGATAGATGATTTTAAACTTAAGAGATTATTGTGTGAATAAATAAGATCATGAAATTTTAGTAAATAGTTCATGAAGAAGAAATAAACATTGGAAAAAGATTGAAGCTATTTGTTAACAAATAAGTATAAAGGAATAATTATAAGTAATAAGTAAATTAATGAAACAAACATTAATGAGTAAATGAAATTTAAAGGTTACGTGAATCATAAAAGGAAATCAAACAACTAAGTGAAATCAATGTATAATAAGTGAATTTGGTCGTTGTTTTGAAATTGTATGGGTTGATTTATGGTTGAGAAATGTGAAGTTGTTGGATGAATAAATAATCTATCTTTGTTCCATCTAAGACTGTTGAGTAAAGGATGCACTTGATAGTTATTTTCATTCCATACAAATTTCAAGTTCTGAACCCGAACAACTTCTTGTTTGTTGGATAAATGGTTGCTTTGTCTTGTGTATGTATGCTGTTTGTAAGGTTGATGGTTGTTTTTTGATTTGGCTGATTAATGGTGAAATCACTTAAATATTTCACTGTATCTAAATTTGTATATTTTAGCTAAATTAACTAATTTTGTAAATTTAAAATATTGATTTCGAAATTCTTCTTTTCCCTTCTTTTCCTTTTCGGGGACGAAAAGTTTTGAGTGGGGGAGAGTGTAACGACCCGTAAATTTCGACAATTAAATTATTAGTTAAAACGGGATTATGTAATATAAATTTGTAAAGAAAAATATATATATAAAAGAGATAGAATTTATGCTGGAATGAACGCTAAATGAAAACTTCAGCAACGGTAATTAAATCTTAATTATTGTTAAATTAATGAAAATCCAATGATTGAGATAGTGTAAGATGTATACATGTGTGTAAGTTGAATAAATAAAGGAAATTTAAATTTATAACTAATAATGAATTGTAGAAACGGGTATTTAACTTAATTGTTGAAAGTTAGGTGAAATATCAATAAAGAAATAGCGTAAATTGTCGCACTTGAATAAAATGTAAATTAAAGAAATAAAGACAAAATATAAATTACCTATGTATTAATATATTAATAAGGACTGTAATTGTATGTGAATTAAGGTGGTAATATAGATGGCAGTTGATGGATAACAAATTTAGTGCAAATCCAAATGCAATTGAAACGACTGTTTGGGGTTTATGTAGTGTAAATGGAAATAGTTAAAAGCATTATGATTTCTTAATTAAATATGTTTGTTTAATTGATGCTGAAAGAAACAAAATTGGAAAATTTATTTATAAGATATGAATTGCAAATTGTGTAATGAAATTAAATTGTGGATGTAAACATTGGATAAATTAATGGAAGTGAACTTTTAATGTATGTTGGATAGAACACAAGTGATTGCAATTCGGTAGTATGTATTGAACATAAAGTTCATTCAATTGTGGAGAAAGTTTTAATTAAGAAAAACGTTACTTTAGTAATTATTCATACAGTAACGGAAGAGTGAATATAAATTTATAGTAACGTAAAACGTATTGTAAGGTAATAAGTAAAGGTAGACTTATAAAATAGATTTATGACAATAAATTTTGTAAGTTATTTATTCTATTTGTTGGTTAAGTTTTATTTTTGATCAATTTCAATTAATGCACTAAATTTTGCAGTTAGTGTGGAATATTGATAAGAGAATAAATAAGATGTAACCTAGGGAAAGGTCCATTTTATAATATAATAATTAGTGTGATCTTAGGAATGAATTAATTGAGGTTTAAGCTTTAATTTATGTGTAAAGTTAACAAAATTTCAATTAAATTGAAATCCAGTAATTTATGCAAATAAAAGTCAAGGTCCTACAAGTAATCATATTATTTTGCTTGAAAGTAATAAACTTAAAGTTAATTAAATTTTTATGGTAAAAATTGTATAAGTTACTTATTTGTTTAGTTCATAAAAAAATATAATTCGAAAGCAATTGCAGTAATTGACTAAATTAGTGGTGATTGAATGAAATTCAAGGTATATGAACCAATGAAGTAATACATAATAGATTGAATGGTCTACGAAATTGAAATTATGTAATTGAGTAACTTGTGTTTGTACACAATAACTTAAATGCAGTTAAAAGTAAACGATGGCGATAAGAATGTGTTGCCCGTTTATTTAGTCTACTAATTGAAATGAGAAATCGATCAGAATTAAATGAACCTTAAATGTTATATAAATAAGAATTAATGCAGTAACTAATATAGTGCAAATAAATTTATGGAACAAATTGTAAGATCTTAACTGATGGAAATTAAATATTGCAGGTAATGTAAATTCCATTTATAATACGACTATTTATTGTAAATCAAGATTTTCAATTTATTTGAATAATAAGGATTAAGGTAATTGAGTTAATTGCAATTAAGTAATTTAACGTTTATTATTAAGTTAATTGAAGATTTAGTTGGAGTTGGAAAATATTTAGTTAGGTGGAATTAAAGTTAATTACATAATAAGGTATGAATCCACTGCTAATTTTATTTATGGAAATGAAAAGAGTACCAAAAACAAGCTTTGTCAGTATATTTAAGTTTAATGTATAATAATAAGTAGTGGTAATAAAAGAAGTTTAAACATCTAAATATTCTGTTAATAGAGAGTGGAGTTTAAATCTAAGAATATTAAGAAGTAGATTTTTGAATACAACATTTGATCCATCCACTTAAAATGTATAGATAGGATAATCGCTGATTTTTGATTTAAGTAGTGCAAACAGAGATTTATCTATTTGGAATTGGAATTTATAAGTGTATAAATAGGAAATAAGTGAAATTTATTTTTAAATATTCATAAATGAAGATTTAGATGAAGTTGAGAATGGTAATGCTTTAAATAGTAGAGACGTACACAAATCAATGTAGGAAATTAGAAATAAAGTGTTGTCGAAACGATAAAACGTTTTTTATGAAAAGTGATGACATAACGAAAAAGGGTAATGTATTCACTTGAATATAAATTGAAACTTATTTAAGGTATTAATTACAATGGATAGATATTTTGGGTAACATTGTAAATGATATGTAAGTAATGCAAATGCATGTCAATAGTAAGGGATTAGGATGAATTAAAAAAGTTGTAACATAGGAATTACCTGCCTATTTGTTAATAAAAATTTGAATGGTTAGTAAGTGATAATAGAATAAGTGTACGTTAGTGGAATTGAGGTAACGTTGGTTTTAATGTTGAGAAAATAAATGGGTATAGTAAAGTTTAAGTGGAAATGTAAGTATGTATAGGGGAATGAATTATTGCAGGGAAATATTTGGTAACCATTGCAATAAATGTAAATTAGTGTGCATTAATATGAAATTTAGTAATAGGTGTGAATAACTTAAATCTCTTCGTTGGATAAAGAATGATGGAAATAACGTTTATTTAATATATCGGGATTTAATTGATCATAAAAGGTTGATTGCAAATCAAATGAAAAATGCTTAAATGGGAATTAAGTTATTTATTCATTTGGATTTAAAGCATGATTGAAATTATTGGAAACTGAATAAAACGTTTATGTTGATTTAAATTTAAGTTGGAAGTAATTAAGATAAATAAAATATGTATAATATGGAATTCAAATATACATAGAAATGTGGATTTTAGTATGTAAACGTAAATCTATTGAGAATGGATAGAAATTTAATCTGTAATTATTACAGTAATTTAGAAATTTAGTTGAAATTGGAGATTTATCTATGTATTTAGTAATTTATGGAATTGTGAATATATATATATGGAAATTTAAATGAAGCATCTAATTATACATGTGTGAATACGCTTAAAATGCAATGTAAATGTTGAGAAAGAAATAATTTAATCCGTAACGTGTATAATTAATATCCTTATGGGACCACTTCTGTTTGCACGTTAAAATTCGTGCACACCTATCTTTTTTCGATCTATCTATAAATATGCTGTGATAAACCCTAGCCTCCTTTCTATTGTCATTTGGCTGTATGTTCATTTTTTTTCATCTCTTTCTCTTCCTCAATGGTTGCAAAACCTAATCTATCTACAATTCAAATTTTCTAATAAAATTCAAACTCTCCACAAAAATTTCCAGAAAATTTTATGATAAAGTTCTCGAGACACGTAATCTGCTGGTGCAATTCGTTTTCTGTTTTGGATATTCGTTTGACCAGAAAAAAAATTCGACGATATGCTGTAGCTTTTAGCTGACGTGGCCATTGAAGTTAAGTGGGTTTTGTTTTATTTTATTTTATTTTATTTTTGTTTTCAAATCGTTTAAAAAGAATATCTTTTTCATACGTTCTCCGATTCACGCGAAATTTCTTTTGTTAGGATCGTAATTTAGTTCCGGATTTGATGACGCTGGTTTGAACAGATTTGGAGACCGTCAAATTTTTGGGTTTAAATCGGATTTAAATTCGATTTAAATTCCAAAGGTGAGTGTTTTAACCCACTCACAACTTCTAAAAGCATTTATGTTTGTTAAATTAATATTTGATATGAGTAGAAATTTATTTAGAATTGTTTGACGTGTTTTATCCACCATATCTGTTTATTTGCATCTATTTAAATTAACTGTTAATTTAGTTTATTTATCGCGTATTAATTGACAGTTAGAATCTATTTAATTGCATATAAACTGATTGTTAAAAAGTTATAAAATTTATTACTGAATATAAACTGTTAGATTAATAGTTGTTAAATTTAATCTGAATAAAATTGCTAGTTATTACCTGTTTTATATTATCAAATATATATTGTTATTGATTGATATTGATTGATGATTGTGATTGGATGATGGATGATGTTGATGAGTGGATGTTTTATGTGTATTTCATTAACTACAAGTTATCATGCATTTTTCATTTCATTTGGGATTTGTGGTTTGAAATGATATAAAACCGCAAAGTTTATTTTTAATTGCGGATTGAAATGATAAATATCCGTATCACTTGACCATAGGATAGAAAATTTTATACAGGCACCGTGGTCTATATATATAAATTATTTTAAAGGTGATTTCTATGGTTTGGATGTGATATGATTTATAAAAATTAAATTTTGATATTTTATAAATATTATTCTTCCATTTATATATATATATATACATATGGAGTAAATTTTTAATATGAAATGTATAAGAATCCCTTTAATAAAAATGGAAATTTTAGGAAAATGGTGTTTGATAATTTATACTATATGTTAAATGTTTAAATTTGGAAATTTTAAGATATGATATTTATAACTGGATTTTTCCAAGATAAGTATAAAATGAATATTCTAGTATAAATTAAATTGAAGAGATATTTAATTGCTAGAAATTGGGAGTTGTTTATGAATTTATGTGAATATTCAAGACTAAATAATAAACATCAAATTTGTTGAAAAAAATTAAATTCCATCTTTAGTTTTGAATATTTATACTCCAAATGATTTATACACATAGAAATTTAAGGGGTTTTAGAACTTAAAGTGATTATGGTTTAAACTTTAATAAAGAACCATATTTGTAAAGCCATGTAAATTATTTTCTTTACAAAGTAACCATAAAGTTAAATCACTTATTTTATATATTGTTGAATATCCAAACCATTTAGTTTTGAAAGTAATGGTTTTAAAAACTATGGATTTCGAAGTATTATGTTGAAATTTAATATTCAAATATTTGGTTATAAGGAATTATAAATTTTAAAAGTGGAATAATTTTTGGAAAAGATTTATATTTGGGAAATGATATCATTGATTCGGGTTTTATAAAAATAATATCAAAATGAATCGTTTTGGGTTTTAAAGAAGAAATGATATTGTAATATTATGGTTTTGAAATGGATTATATTCTGGTTTTAAAGTATAAACTATTTTTAAATGATCGCGGTGTTATAATAACGATGGGTTGGCAAAGAGACCGGGATCGGATATGGACATACTCTCTTTCGATACCGAAAACCACTTTGACTAACCGTGTACGCGGTGGAGATTCCAGAATGAAGTAGGTGGTGGCGACGTTTCCTGTAAGGTAAATACGTGGACCCGACTCCCGTGAGTTGGCATAAGGTGGCTAAAACAGGAGCGATTCTCAGGCCAATGAGGTCATTCCTCTAATCGGACCCTCCTCTTCGATATTATACTTTGACTTTGGATTGATTCAGTGGCCACTTTTACTTTGATTTTGGGGAGTTAGTCCGAGGTGGGCGGTAACTGCGGCTACGCGTTTCCACCAGCTTGGATAGCAATTGGTATATCTACCCTGGCATTGCCTAGTTGTGCCGTGTCACCTACCATACCGAGCCTTTACTACGAGTTTCTATTTGTGTCGTACCTATGGAGTATCCTCTGGTAGCTTCCCGATCAGGAGGTATTACGGTACTGTATAGACTATTGGCATTTTACGTGTTAAGGTGGAAAATGTAAAGCCTTAACGCTATTTAAAAGTAAGTTTATTTTACAATTAGACACTATTATAATAGCGCAATATACTACATAGTAAATAGTTTAACGGATCCTTAGGAGATGTAGATCCCGAGCATCTCTTGAGTTACTGCGCTCATATTTATTTCTGTTAATTTAACTCACATAAGATCTTTTAGTTCTGACTCGAGTGTTTTGTCTTTTCAATTCGCTCGGGTCAGTCCGAGTGTTACAGGATTTGAAGTTTAGCTCTGGAGAACGAAGACGAAGATTTGTAGTATTACTATTATTATTTATCTAGTGCACTACACACTGTTCCGCTGCATTGTTATTGGTATGTGTAACTCTGATATGTATTATATAAATGTTTGCAAACAGTTTTATAAACTGTATATTTTCTTATTATATTTTATCCTTCCGCTGTGAGATTCTATTTGTTTATTTCTTCTCTGTTTTTTCTTATTTACCCCATAACAAATCCGCCCTTCCGTATGGTTTGAATCGGCATGTGTGTCGGTTTAAAGTGTGCGAAAAGGCGGGATGTTACATATGTGATGTTATAACTGCCTGTGATCATTTATTTATGATGTTAAACTTGTAAATTTACCTATCATATCATCTGTTACTGTTATATGCTATTAACTGTTCATTTATATCTGTTTATCACACTACAAGTTCCCTGTAGATTAGATTCACTATGGGTTGAAATGATACATACCCGAATGGACTTTAGAATAAGGAAAAATCGTTATGGGCTGAAATGATAGGCCTGAGTGATTTTCAATTTATTTCATTTACTTGGGACTAGGGGTTTGAAATGATAAAACTCGGATTTTCTTTGTAAAGTACGGGTTGAAATGATATATTACCCGTATTACTTTACCTAGTGTAGAAAATTATATACAGGCCCGTAGTTAAAATATGTTTTTCTAAAAAATTTAAAATATTTTAGAAATGTAATTATTATAATATTTTGATTTAAAATTAATTAAAAATAATTTTGTAAAGTATTATTGATTTTCTGGAAATTTACAAGTTAAATAAATTATGGAAAAGTTAGAAAATCGGAAATGTAAGTTATTTTGGAAATTTTGAATTAATTATAATTGGAAATTAAATTAAATATGAGATTATGGTAAATTTATGATAATTTGAATTTAAAATGAATTTAACGTGATTTTATAATGTATTATTGATTTTTGAATAAAGTTAAAATGTCAAATGAATGATTATTTAAGTTGAAATTTTGAAATATAACCAAAATGGGAATTTGTGAATTTGGCTTAAAAGTGAATTTTAAGTTAAGTTAATAAAAATGGAATTAAGTTATATTTGAAATTTTAAACTTAAGAGTTAAGTTGAAATTTAATGTAATGAATTTAAATTTTAATGTTGAAATTTAATAAGTGAATTATTAATAAATATTGATTTTTGAAAGGAAATTAAACATTATGAAATCATGAATTTAAGGAAAATTAAATAACGATTATAAATATGAAAATGTATGATTTTATAAGTTAAAAATGTTTTAAATAAAAATTTAAGTATTTGTGAAATTCTATTGAATATTTGAAGTTAATTAACAACATTTTTAAATACTATCTTTTGTTAAATTGAATTGTTTTGAATGTAACTTTCTGTAGCATTTTCCAAATGCTGCGAAAGTTGAATTTTCATTGTTTTAATAAATTTAAGTGAATAAATGAACATTGAAAAAGTTTAAATTTTTGGAATTTAATAATTTAATTATTAAATGTAATAACTTCATTTTTATGATTTAAAATGAAGTAATTTGTTTGAAATATAAACTATTTTGAAATGTGTGTTGAAATGGTATTTAAATAAAATGAATGTGGTTTTGAAAAGATATGATATTTGGATAAATATTAAAATAATTTGAAATGTGGTTTTGGAAAGATATGATATTTTGATATATTTAAAATGATTTGAAATGTGGTTTTGAAAGATATGATATTTGGATATTAAAATGACTTGAAAAGAAGTTCTGAAAGATATGATATTTGATATTTAAATGATTTGAAAATGAAGTTTTGAAAGATATGATATTTTGATATTTAAATGATTTGAAAGGAAGTTTTGAAAGGATATGATAATTTAATATATTTAAATGGTTGGAAATGACTTGATATTTATTTTGATAAATATTTGAATTTGAACTTATATGATGATTTGAAATGAAGTTTTGAAAGATATGATATTTGATATTTAAATGATTTGAAAATGAAGTTTTGAAAGATATGATATTTTGATATTTAAATGATTTGAAAATAAAGTTTTGAAAGGTATGATATTTTGATATTAAAATGATTTGAAATAAAGTTTTGAAAGATATGATATTTTTATATTAAAATGATTGATATTAAAATGATTTGAAAATGAAGTTTTGAAAGATATGATATATTGATATTAAAATGATTTGAAATGAAGTTTTGAACGATATGATATTTTGATATTAAAATGACTTGAAAAAAAGTTCTGAAATATATGATATTTTGGAAATGAAGCTTTGAAAGGTTATGGTATTTTAATATGTTAAAATGATTTGAAAGGAAGTTTCGAAAGTATATGATAATTTAATATATTGAAATGGTTAGAAATGACTTGATATTTACGATAAATATTTGAATTTGAAAGATATGATATGTTGATATATTGAAATGGTTTGGAAATGATTTAATCTTTATTTTGATAAAGATGTGGATTGAAATGATATCTATATTTTAAGTATAAAATATTTTATTTAAGTTAAAACCACGGGTTATAATAACGATTGGTTTCCAAAGAGACCGGGATCGGATATGGGCATACTCTCTGTCGATACCGAAAAGCACTTTGACTAACCGTGTACGCGGTGGAGATTCCAGAATGAAGTAGGATGGTGGCGACGTTCTTGTGGTATGTTACGTGGACCCAACTCCCGTGAGTTGACATAAGGTGGCTAAAACAGGAACTATCAGCTGAGGTAACACCTCTTATCGGATGCTTTTCTTCGATACCATTCTATTACTTCTGATTGTCTGGGCGCCCCTCCGATTTTTTGAGAATGTGTTTCGAGGTGGGCGTATATGGCTGCTCCGTTACCACCAGCCCGTGTGCGTAATTGGTATATCTACCATGGCACTGCCTTGTGTGTCGTGTCACCTACCATATCGAGCCTTTACTACGTATTTCAATTTGTGTCGTACCTATGGAGCATCTTCTCGTAGTCTCCCGATCAGGTGATATGCAGGTGTTGTATAGACTATTGGCATTATTTGTGTTAAGGGCTATATGGGTAGCCCCTTAACACTATTTAAAAATATGTTTATTTTACTATTAGACATTATTATAATAGCGCAATATTACTACATAGCAAATAGTTTAACGGATCCTTAGAGGATGGGCGGTCCCAAGCAACTTCTAAGTTAATTGTACCTTTACTACAGTTCGCTTGAGTTGGTGTACATTGTATAAGTATGTATGTCCTGACTCGAGTGTTTGTATTTTTATTTACGCTCGGGCCAGCCTGAGTATTCACAGATTTCGATTTCCACTTTCTGGAGATTGGAATCGTCGGAGATTATCTGCTTGTCTAGTTTTATCCGTTTCACTTCCAGTTATCCTGTTGATCCCATTGTTGTATTCATTTTGTACTTTGTTATCATCTTAGACTTCTGTTGCACTTTATTTCTTCTGTTGTATCTTATTTAACTCTGATATATTTATATAGTAGCTTCATGAACTACTATTTCTTTTACTTCCGCTGCATTATTAAATACTCTATGTCTGTGATCTGTGATTATTATTTACTGTATACTCTGAGATTTGCAAAATTTTTATTTACAACGCGGTATTTTAAGCAATTCAATTTCGGCATGAGTGTCTACCTATACACTTATAATGGATGCGAATGGTTGTAAATACCCGGTTGTTACATTTGATATCAGAGCTTTGGGTTTGAGGCAAAACTTAGAATATACAGTAGATTTATTTACAGAATCATTTTCGTTCGAGTTTGAATCTCTTCCTCTTTGATTCGAATTTCCTTTGAATTTTGGAACGTTCCCTACGGTTCCAAAATTCATTTTGTCCCTCATTATTCATTTCCTTTTGATTCTGCAATATCCCATAACTCCACTTCGAATGAGCTTTATAGTGAATTGGCGGTCCCGCCAATCTCACAAAAATTCCTTTGTAAACGGGGAAACTCCTTTACAATTAGCATCGATTCACCAGAGATTTATATTTATCCTTGGTTTAGATGCTAATATCTTTTGTTATTCTCAAAATCTATTTATTGAGATCGAATGTAGATTTACCCTAGAAAAAAAATCCATATTGATCTTATTCTTTAAGTCACGGTTGACCCGGTTAAGGTTGCCCGCGATTTACATAAGCTTACCCATCTCCCTACTCTGTTAATTAATCATCTTGTCTTTTGTTTCCAATCTATTCTTCCAAACATTTTGAATTGTACTTGTAAATCTATGTTTTGTTTTATATATTGTGTTGTTTAAGTTGTTGATGTTGATTTGGGTTTCCGATCAATTCGTCTGATCAACGCTATCGATAGCATTTCAAAAACACTTTAACAGAACAAACTGACACAATATTATTTTTTAATTTGGTTAATGAAATAAATTTTGATATATAAGTAAATTTATGGAGCTTAATAAATTGATTTAAATTGATTATTTGAAATGATAATACTTGATTTATCGTTTATTATTTTATAAATGAATTTATAAATAGTTGTTTATAAATTGACTTGGGAACTGAAATGAATTTAGAACAAGAAATTTGAGAATTTAATTTCCGATGGTTTTAAACATTGTGTTTAAGTTTTAAAGTATGTTATCTTAAGCATTTTCGATTAAGAATATGTTTCCAAAGAATTTTAAAGTTTAAAAACCAGTGCTCTTCTCTTCGTCGCTGGGAAATAACTTCGGTGATGACCGCGGCATCATCGACATTCATTTTCGAGTTTCGAAGCGAAGAGACCGCTCTGTAGTCTTACTACAGCTTTGTTTTGGAAAATAAAATTTATTTGAATGTCTAAAATATGACTTGATTTATAATATATAGATGTATGATTTAAATTTGATTTGATAAATTATGTACATACATTTATTTATCTCTAAATGGTTTGAAGAAATCGAAAATTTAATTCTTTAATTTCATTTTAAAGAATAATTTCAATTATAAAAAGAAAATCAAAATTTTGGATGAATATTCAAGCATGTAATGATTTAATTAGAAAGTTTTATTTGTATAATACTCAATTGCACTCCAATATAACTTACCTAAAATTTCAGAAGTTAACAATGCAATTGGATAATATACAATATAAAAGATTTTATAAATAAAAGTTGAGTGGTTATAATAAATGTTATACCCTTAAATTTTAGCTATAAAATGATTAACAGAGGTAAATATAATAAAGGGTAATTGAACAACTTACAATAAAATTATGTTAGAAGAACTAAAAAATAAAATAAAGTAGTTATAATAAGTGTAAGTATATTTAACATAAGTGATAAATATATTGAGAGGAATAAATTTAATTTTATTAGAATAAAGAAGAATTAAATTTATTAAGTATATTATGAGTATAATAAATGATTTTTTTTCAAACCTATGGTTTTAAAATTGTTAATTTAAGGTAATTGGATGATAAGATAATGAAATTTGTGATAGTTAAGATTTATTGAACTTGTGTAAAAAAAATTACTTTCTATTTAAGTTGAAATTTCCATGGTTTCAAATTTAATTCCTTATTTTTTTTTCAAACTATCTTTTGGTTTTCCTTACAATTCTTATCTTGCTACAGACTAGTATAGGCATCTTTCTATAATCTTTCTGTTTAAGAAATCTTTGTATAATCTTTGATAATCCGTGGTACTTATTTTAAATCCACCTTTCCGTGCTTGTGTCCTTGATTCTAGAGGATCTTGGAAAGATTATCTCCACCTTGTTAAACTTACATATAACAACAGTTATCAGGTATAATCTCAATCCTTCGTATCACATTGTCTTAATCTTATTTCATTTCTATCTTTTCTATGCTTTCCCGTACCTCATTCCTTTTCGGGGACAAAAAGTTTTGAGTCGGGGAGAGTGTAACAACCCTGTATTTTGTAATTATTTTAATTGAATTTTTATTTAACTTTATTTATTTAATTTAGATAATTTTGTTAAAACTTTTAATTTGATGTGAATTATAATTCCAAACATGATTAAATAGAATAATTTTTCCAAAAAGTGAATTTTGGTCAAAATATTTCAACTTTGACTTTTAACTTAAAAATTTGAAAGTTTGAAAATTTAAATTTATCTTTTATTATGAAAGTAAATAAAATTTTAAGAACACCGCTTTTCGTTACGTTGAAATCTGATTTATAATGTGAAAGTTATGCCCTTTTAACCGTTGTGCGTAAATTGCTGTAATTAACAAAATTGTTTATTTTAAATTATATAAGTAATATTTTATTTGGTCATGTAATGTTCTAATTTATATTTATATGGGTAAAATATCATGTTATGTATATATTTTGGTTTTAAAACAATTTTGAAAGTGTAATTGACATTTTTCAATGTCAGTTGTATTCTGTTTTTAATTTTTAATTTCTAGTTTCAATTTATTAAAGAAATTCTTTATTTATTTTTATATTTTTTCTTAAGAACTTATTTTCTTCTCATTTCCACTTTTTTTTGTTCCTCATTTATTTTATTTAATTTACTTTTTATTTGTTTTAATGTGAAATAGAAATTTTATAAAGGTACTGATATTTATTTGTAATTTTCATGTCCTGTTTCCAATTTTTAAACAAATTCTTTAATTATTTTTCTACTTTCTCTAAATTTAATTATTTATTTTACTTTGAATTTTTTTTAAATATTAGTTTATTTCAAAAATTTTATTTAGAATATTTTTAAAATGAAGTAGATATTTTTCCAAAGTCAATGATGATTTATTTGTAATTTCTGGACACTGTTTTGGATTTTTAAGCAATTTCTTTTGTTCTTTTTCGATTTTCTTTAAATTTTATTATTTATTTTAATTTTATTTCACTTTGTTTCAGGTTTTAAAAGTATTTACTGATTTTACTTTTGTTTTTGTTGAATTTAAGAAAAAGAAATTTGAAGAGTTTTAAAAAGCTTTGAAACTTAAGTCTTTTCATCTCCTATGTCCTTTCAATTGCCACAACTCCTCATTTACTTCTTTTGGCTGTGTATTACTTTGTTTGGCCATGTATTACAATGCTCATTCACGTGAAAAAACATATCCCTCATCTCATTTTCACGGCTAGCAAAAATATTGGTAATGGCATCATCCTTTTATGCTTTTTCTTCTTATTTTCGTACATTTTGCCTTGTCTTCTCATGCTAGTTGCTAGGCCTCCACTCCATAGCCATGGCCAAAACCTCCTACATCTCTTCCATGTCATCATCACCAGCTACTTCTCTGGTCTTGACCAAGGCCGAGCCCACCATGGTGCCAAAACTCCAAAAAAATGCAACAATGTCCTTGAACCATGCTAATTTGACCACCACTTGTTCACCACTTCCATTTCCACCACCACCATCACCTTAGGCTGCCACCACCACCTCTGTCTAGACCTCCTCTCACCACTCCAGCCACTAACCTGACTCACACT
This sequence comes from Allium cepa, assembly GCA_030765085.1. Classification (NCBI taxonomy): domain Eukaryota; kingdom Viridiplantae; phylum Streptophyta; class Magnoliopsida; order Asparagales; family Amaryllidaceae; genus Allium; species Allium cepa. Next base: position 902,785,365 of record CM060938.1, on the reverse strand, counting down.
CCACTGGCCGAGCCCAAATACCCCATGGCCGAGCCCTTTTGTTGACGAAAACCTCCACTATTTGGCTTGCCTCTCCATATTCATGTGATTGTAACTCCTCTACATGCCATGCCTTGTAGCCGTGCACCCCTAGGTCCATACCTGAGCCAAAGCATGTCTAAAACTGAGCAAAGCATGTCTAAACCTGAGCCAAAGCATCCCCTTAGCCGTGCTAGCAAGTGTAGAAAGCAAGGCAAAAAGTTGTGTATTCAAATTTCTTTTGATTTCAATGTTATTCAATTTCAATGTTGTGTTGAATTATAATTTTATTCTATTTTGTTTTGGGTTGTAACACAAGATTTGTAGCTTCGATTTGCTCTCCACTCAAGTCCATAATCTTATCATCGTGATTTTGATTCCATTGTGTCATTGGTTTTGTTATCTCCAGCATTAGAGGTGAGTAAATCTCGCCAGACATTTATACTTATACAAATGTGAATTGACACCATTTAAATGTGTAGAACTATTATGTGATGTTATAACTGCTTGTGATCATTTATTTATGATGTTAAACTTGTAAATTTACCTATCATATCATCTGTTACTGTTATATGTTATTAACTGTTCATTTATATCTGTTTATCACACTGCAAGTTCCCTGTAGATTAGATTCACTATGGGTTGAAATGATACATACCCGAACGGACTTTAGAATAAAGGAAATCGTTATGGGCTGAAATGATAGGCCTGAGTGATTCTCAATTTATTTCATTTACTTGGGACTGTGTGTTTGAAATGGTAAAACCTGGATTTTCTTTGTAAATTACGGGTTGAAATGATATATTACCCGTATCACTTTACCTAGCGTAGAAAATTATATACAGGCCCGTAGATAAAGTATGTTTTTCTAAAAATTTTAAAATATTTTAGAAATGTAATTATTATAATATTTTGATTTAAAATTAATTAAAAATAATTTTGTAAAGTATTATTTATTTTCTGGAAATTTACAAGTTAAATATATTATGGAAAAGTTAGAAAATCTGAATTTAAGTTATTTTGGAAATTTTGATTTAATTATAATTGGAAATTAAATTAAATATGAGATTATGGTAAATTTATGATAATTTGAATTTAAAATGAATTTAAAGTGATTTTATAATATATTAATGATTTTTGAATAAAGTTAAAATGTGAAATGAATGATTATTTAAGTTGAAATTTTGAAATATAACCAAAATGGGAATTTGTGAATTTGGCTTAAAAGTGAATTTTAAGTTAAGTTAATAAAAATGGAATTAAGTTATATTTGAAATTTTAAACTTAAGAGTTAAGTTGAAATTTAATGTGATGAATTTAAATTTGAATGTTGAAATTTAATAAGTGAATTATTAATAAATACTGAATTTTGAAAGGAAATTTAACTTTATGAAATCATGAATTTAAGGGAAATTAAATGACGATTATAAATGTGAAAATGTATGATTTCATAAATTAAAAATGTTTTAAATAAAAATTTAAGTGTTTGTGAAATTCTATTGAATATTTGAAGTTAATTAACAACATTTTTAAATGCCGTCTTTTATTAAATTGAATTGTTTTGAATGTAATTTTCTGTAGCATTTTCCAAATGCTGCGAAAGTTGAATTTTCATTGTTTTAATAAATTTAAGTGAATAAATGAACATTGAAAAGTTTAAATTTTTGGAATTTAATAATTTAATTATTAAATGTAATAACTTCATTTTGATGATTTAAAATGAAGTAACTTGTTTTGAAATATAAGCTATTTTGAAATGTGTGTTGAAATGGTATTTAAATAAAATGAATGTGGTTTAGAAAAGATATGATATTTTGATATATATTAAAATGATTTGAAATGTGGTTTTGAAAAGATATGATATTTTGATATATTTAAAATGATTTGAAATGTGGTTTTGAAAGATATGATATTTTGATATTAAAATGACTTGAAAAGAAGTTCTGAAAGATATGATATTTGATTTAAATGATTTGAAAATGAAGTTTTGAAAGATTTGATATTTTGATATTTAAATGATTTGAAAGTAAGTTTTGAATGGATATGATAATTTAATATATTGAAATGGTTAGAAATGACTTGATATTTATTTTGATAAATATTTGAATTTGAACTTATATGATTATTTGAAATGAAGTTTTGAAAGATATGATATTTGATATTTAAATGATTTAAAAATGATGTTTTGAAAGATATGATATTTTGATATTTAAATGATTTGAAAATAAAGTTTTGAAAGATATGATATTTTGATAATAAAATGATTTGAAATAAAGTTTTGAAAGATATGATATTTTGATATTAAAATGATTGATATTAAAATGTTTTGAAAATGAAGTTTTGAAAGATATGATATTTTGATATTAAAATGATTTGAAATGAAGTTTTGAAAGATATGATATTTTGATATTAAAATGATTTGAAATGAAGTTTTAAAAGATATGATATTTTGATATTAAAATGACTTGAAAAGAAGTTCTAAAATATATGATATTTTGGAAAAGAAGCTTTGAAAGGTTATGATATTTTAATATATTAAAATGATTTGAAAGGATATGATAATTTAATATATTGAAATGGTTATAAATGACTTGATATTTATTTTGATAAATATTTGAATTTGAAAGATATGGTATGTTGATATATTGAAATGGTTTGGAAATGATTTAATCTTTATTTTGATAAAGATGTGGATTGAAATGATATCTATATTTTAAGTATAAAATATTATATTTAAGTTATAACCACGGGTTATAATAATGATTGGTTGGCAAAGAGACCGGGATCGGATATGGGTATACTCTCTGTCGATACCGAAAACCGCTTTGACTAACCGTGTACGCGGTGGAGATTCCAGAATGAAGTAGGATGGTGGCGACGTTCTTGTGGTATGTTATGTGGACCCAACTTCCGTGAGTTGGCATAAGATGGCTAAAACAGGAACGATCTCGGGCCAACTGAGGTGGCACCTCTTGTCGGACGCATTTCTTCGATACCATTCTATTACTTGTGATTATTTAGTCGCCCCTCCAATTTTTTGGGAATGTGTTCCGAGGTGGGCGTATGTGGCTGCTGTGTTACCACCAGCCCGTATGTGTAATTGGTATATTGCCTTATGTGCCGTGTCACCTACCATATCGAGCCTTTACTACGAGTTTCTATTTGTGTCGTACCTATGGAGCATCTTCTCGTAGTCTCCCGATCAGGAGCTATGCATGTGTTGTATAGACTATTGGCATTATTTGTGTTAAGGGCTATATGGGTAACCCCTTAACGCTATTTAAAAGTATGTTTATTTTACTATTAGACATTATTATAATAGCGCAATATTACTACATAGTAAATAGTTTAACGGATCCTTAGAGGATGGGCGGTCCCAAGCATCTTCTAAGTTACTTGTACCTTTACTACAGTTCACTTGAGTTGGTTTACATTGTATAAGTATGTATGTTCTGACTCGAGTGTTTGTATTTTTATTTACGCTCGGGTCAGCCTAAGTATTCACAGATTTCGATTTCCACTTTCTGGAGATTGGAATCGTCGGAGATTATCTGCTTGTCTAGTTTTATCTGTTTCACTTCCAGTTATCCTGTTGATCCCATTGTTGTATTCATTTTGTACTTTGTTATCATCTTAGACTTCTGTTGCACTTTATTTCTTCTCTTGTATCTTATTTAACTCTGATATATTTATATAGTAGCTTTATGAACTACTATTTCTTTTACTTCCGCTGCATTATTAAATACTCTGTGTCTATGATATGTGATTATTATTTACTGTGTACTCTGAGATTTGCCAAATTTTTATTTACAACGCGGTATTTTGAGCATATCAAATCCGGCATGAGTGTCCACCTATACACTTATAATGGATGCGAATGGTTGAAAATATTGGGTCGTTACAGTTATGGGACATGAGCTAAACTTATCTATTTACTAGCTTAGTGTAATTTATGAAAGGGAGTGCGGATTAAGGATCTTAAGGCTAATTTAACACTAGAGGGGGGTGAATAGTTTTTAATGAATTCTAAGACTTATATGGACTTAATGAAATTATGACACAAAAAAATGCAGAACTTAATCACAGAACATTCACATAATCAAACACAGACGCAGAAAGTAAATAAAAAGTAGTAAAGGGAAAGAACACACCGGATTTTATACTGGTTCGGAGTTACCCTACATCCAGTCGTGTACCAAGGCAAACCACCTCATACAGATTTTTATTATACCAATGTCGAGATTACAATCCTCAATTTCTAAAGGCCTTGAGGTACCCTCCTGTCTCATGAGTCCCGGGCAAACTCTCTTGATTTACGGGCTACAAGATTACCTAATTGATTTCCAAGCATAACCACACCTTATAGAGAGACTCGATAAACTTTTGATTACAAATTGATCCTGTAACTCTGAATAGCACTTTGATATTCAAGAGAGAGCAGAGAATCAAACAAAATGATATTCTAATTTGATTCACTTGAGAATTCGGCAGAATTTCGACAGATCTTTAAAATATGAAAATTATGGAATATGGATTTGTGGAGAAGAAGTGAAGAAAATAAGAAATAAGTTAGTTAAAAAATTCATTTTTAAAGGCTATTTATAAAGCACCAACGGCCATAACCATTCGTGAAGAGATTTAAACGAATAGACACTTCTTTTGAAAATTGAAACTTTTGAATTCAATGGCCACCATGTCGACATGGGGTATCCCATGATGTTGACATCCCTATGTTAAAAAAAATTGTAAAATTTGTTTTGGAATGAAGTTTAAAACTAGAGTTTACTTTAAAACAAAAACAAATAATATTTTAAGGCTAAAACATCTTTTTGAAAATCATTTGAAAAGATAATTTTAAGGCTAAAATATTTTGAAAAGCAATTTTGAAAATCATTTTGAAAAACCATTTTGAAGTAGTTTTGCAAGCTTCTTCCTACAGAATATCACATCACATCAGGACTCGAGAACTTGTACAAAACCAGGATGTTCGTAGGTTTGTAAGCCACTTGTCGTAGGTTTGTAGGCTACTTATCGTGGGTTTGTAAGTTACTAAGAAGGGAGAAATGAGTTCCATCCCAAATGAAATTCGAAATGAAGATTTCCTTGCTATTATGAAGTTTTAACAAAAACTAGACACTTATCTTAAAATCTTGATCTTGATACTCATGAGTCTTCAAACTTGATTTCTTCATTCTTGATCTTTATACTGTACATTCTTCAATAATCAGTACCTGACTTATATATATCCTGCATAATAATATTCATATATATCTAGATAATAGTGTTAGTATATAAGTTATAATAAAATAAGTTACAAAGGTTGTTGTCATCAGAACCACTATCTCCAGTTCCTAACAATCTCCCCCTTTTTGATGATGACGACCTTATAAAATATACTTACCACTTCAATCATACCATAACTCCCCCTTACACCAACAACTCTCGTTTACTACAAGCCTACTATTTTATATAACTTCTCCCCTTTTGTCATCAACAAAAAAATAACCTATGAACTTTGAAATTAATAGAAAATGAGACACACGAACATATGATGTAAGAATAATAACTATGTATGAGTGAAATATAGCATCCTTAGTTAAATGGAATTCAAGATCTTATACACAAAAGATTGTTTTTTGAAGTACATTAATTAAGATAGCACTTATATACAAATTAACAAACCGATATACAATCAAGAAAATGAAAAAAAGGCTTAACGAGGACCCTTAACTATTGGTGATTTATGGACCGAACAATTTGGATTTTGCCTTGCTTATCTTGTTCTCTAGCCATTCACAGTTGACTCACTTGAATTTCTGTCATTATTTGAAGCAAATATTTCATCTTCTCTTGCAATTTGATGACTCGTACATGTGTGGATCGTTGAAAGGACCAGAATGAGGAGAAGTGGGTGAAGAAGGTTCATTGTAAGAAGAGGAAGCCATTAATTTACTATTTTAGTAGTTTGTTATAGAGAAAAGGAGTAAAAGTTGAAATATATAAATATATAACTTAATAACTAATTTTAGTGGGAAATTTAAATTTGAAAATCATGGCTAGTATGTCGACATAGGGGGATGGGTCATGTCGACATGCCCAGTTCAATTTTTGAGAAATTTTTATTTATATTAATTATTATCTATACTTGTATTATTTATAATTTATATTTAAATTAATGAACATACACCTAATTCTCTTCTAAATTTAGTAAAGTTTTGTTCATTTAATGTTTTGGTTAAAATAACAGAAATTTGTTTTTTAGTATTAATATATTCAAGAATTATGACTTCTTTACTTATATTATCTCTAAGAAAATGATGTCTAATATCAGTATGTTTTGTTCTAGCATGATGTGTGGGATTCTTGGATAGATTTATTGCACTAGTATTATCATGATAAATTGATGATTTAGTTATAGTTAATCCAAAATCTTTTAAAATTTGTTGCATATATATAACTTGATAATAAGCCAAAGCAGCAGATATATATTCAGCTTCAGTTGTTGAGAAGGATACAGTGTTTTGCTTCTTACTAAACCAAGAAACCAGAGAATGTCCTAGAAAGTGTCAAGTTTCACTTGTACTTTTTCGGTCTGATTTACAACCAGCGTAATCAGCATCACAATATGAAATTAAATCAAATACATCGTTTTTAGGGTTAAAAAAAACCATAATCTAAAGTATGTTTTACATATCTTAAAATTCTTTTAACAACTTTTAAGTGAGTTTCTTTAGGTTGAGATTGGTATCTTGCACAGAGAAAGACACTATGCATTATGTCAGGACGACTTGTTATTATATAAAGCAACGAACCAATCATTCCCCTGTATAATTTTTGTTCAACATCTTTTGGTTTATCTTCCTTATTGAAAGCTACAGTAGTTGTCATTAGAGTTAGTTTCCCACCAGAAGTGGTCAATCCAAATTTTTTAATTAAATTCTTAGCATATTTTTGTTGACTAATGAAAATTCCTTTATCTAATTATTTGATTTGAAGTCCTTAGAAGAAGCTTAGTTCTCCCATATGACTCATTTCAAATTCTTTAGTCATTATATCTGAAAATTCTTTATTCATTATGTTATTAGATGATCCAAATATTATATCATCTACATATATTTGTACTAATTGAACATCATTTTGTTTCTTTTAATAAAAAGAATTGTATATATTTTAGCAAATTCAAAACCAGATTGTAGTAAATAAGATCTTAGTCTTTCATACCAGGCTCTAGGAGCTTGTTTCATACCATATAAAGCTTTCTTTAATTTATATACGTGATTTGAAAATTTATTATCTTCAAAAAGTGGAGGTTGTTCAACATAAACATCTTCTTTTACAATACCATTTAGAGAAGCACTTTTAACATCCATTTGATATAACTTAAAATTATTGTAGTTTGCGAAAGCAAATAGAATCCTGATAGCTTCTAGTCTTGCTACGGGTGCAAAGGTTTCGTCATAATCAATTCCTTCTTCTTGACAATAACCTTGCATGACTAAACGAGCTTTATTTCTCATGACCTCGCCAAGTTCATTCATTTTATTTTAATAAACCTATTTTGTTCCAATTATACTTTTATCCTCAGGTCTAGGAACAATTTCCCAAACATCATTTCTGGTGAACTGATTCAATTCTTCTTGCATAGCAAGAATCCATGAATCATCAAATGATGCTTCCTTTGGATTTTTAGGTTCAATAGTTAATATAAAAGCTACATTACTCATACTATTTAGTTGATTTCTTGTTTTAACTAAAGATTCAATATTTCCTAGTATATTTTGTACATGATGATCTTTTAATCGCCTAATTCTTTTATTAGGTTGAATAATTTCACAATTAGTTTCATTACGTTCATTATTTAATGTTATAAAATCTTCTTCATCTTCTATTTGTACAGTATCTTTATAATTTTCATCAAAAGATACATGCATTGTTTCTTCAATAGTGTTAGTTCTTAAATTATAAACTCTAAATGCTTTACTTCTTTTAGAATATCCGATGAAGATACCTTCGATGGATTTAGGTTCAAATTTATCTAAATTATCTTTTGTATTAAGAATAAAACACTTACTATCAAAAACTTTAAAATAAGCTACTATGGGTTTCTTATTGTAAAGTAATTCATATGGTGTTTTATTAGTTAATGGTCTAATTAAAATCCTATTTAATATATAACAAGCTATAGCGACTGCTTCAGCCCAAAAGATTTTAGGTAAGTTACTATCAGAAAGCATTGTTCTAGCACACTCTTGAATCATTCTATTCTTACGTTCTACCACTTCGTTTTGTTGTGGAGTTCGTGGAAAAGAAAAACTATGAGTAATTCCTCTTTGGTTACAAAAATTCTCAAAATTTTCATTTTCAAATTCTCCACCTCGATCACTAGGAATAGTTTTTATTTTTAGAGAAAGTTGATTTTGAATTCTTTTAACAAAATTTTTAAATAATTCAAAAGCATCACTTTTAAGTCCAAGAAAAATTGTCCAAGTATATCTTGAATATTTATCTATAATTACAAAAACATATTTATTGTGATTAATTGATTGAACTTGAGATGGACCAAATTAATCTAAATGAAGTGATTCTAGAGGTTTGGAAGTAGAAATCATATCTTTTAATTTAAATGAACTTTTCTTAAGTTTTCCTAATTGGCAAGCATCACATATACTGTTTACTTTAAAGTTTAACTTGGGAAGACCTCTAACTAAGTCAAATTTTGATAACCTAGGTAACAGTTTGAAATTTAAATGACCAAATCTTTTATGCCAAATCCAAGGGTCACTTGTATTAGCCAAAAGACATAAGTTATCATTTGAAATTTTCATACTAAAGATGTAAATATTTTTCTTCTTAATTCCTTCAAAGATAATATTTGACTTATTATCTTCGATGCGACACTTATCTTTTCCAAATTTAATTTTAAATCCTTTGTCACATAGTTGACTTATACTAAGCAAATTATATTTTAAATTCCTAACTAGCAAAATATCATAAATAAGAGGAGTTTTAGAATTACCGACATTGCCGATGCCAATCACATATCCTTTTTGAGTTATCTCCAAAGTGTTAATACCCTGGGTATTGATTTTGATGACAGCAACCATATAAATATTACTGCAAACGTATCTTCGAGTTATGCAGTCATATCAGATATATTATGAAGACATTTACGGTGATAAACAAGAATACAGTGGAAGCAAATGAATTATAGAAGAAGGTTAATCAGAGCAATTGAAGAACAAAACCCTATTAGAGAAGAATGTTGAAGGATAAAGGTGTTTGAAGTGATGAGGAGTTGGTTGTACCTTAGAATATCTTGTTAAAGATCCCATGGCAATTGTACTTGAAGATCATCAACCATCGACCTCAATTGAATCACAAAAATCCACAAATATAAGGTAATTTGAAATGCTAAAAATTTGCAACACTTAATAGTGTTGCTGTTCATTTTGCAACATGGGTATGTCGACATGGGGGTACCTAGTATGTTGACATACTAGCAGTTTTCAGAATTTCAAATTTTGAATGAAGAGACATTTCCCTCCATCTCTCCACCAAAAGACACTTCTCTTCAACAACTATATCAAGGCCTCTGAAAACGAATTTTAACATCAGAAATTCTTATTTTCTCTTACTCCTTCTTCTCCAAACATTTACAAGAGAATTTCATTGCATACTCTTCAAATCTTCTTGCAAATCGATACTATTTCACTCCAATTCTTCATAGATTTGCAAGCCACACAATATCAGAGAGTTGTACTTGAATTCACATCATTCTCTCTCTGATTTCATCCTATTCCTCAAAGAATTCAAAGATATATTGTCATTGGAGGTCTATAGGATCATTGTACTGAATCTGCAAGAATCTGTATTGAAGATACGACTAGTTGCCATAGTTTGTTGTTGGTGATAAGGAGAAGATGTTCTTATAGCCTGTAAAATCAAGAGGGTGTGTCTTGTAGCCCGTGAAACCAAGATTGTAAAGTTGTTCTTGCCACCCATGGAAAGCAAGCCATCATAGTGGAATTCTGCACGATAGAGTGCAGGACTGGATGTAGGATTGGTTAATTCGTACCAGTATAAAAATCCGGTTGTTATTTACATTACTGCATTTTACTTTATTACTTACTTATTCTCTGATTGCTTCTTTATATTCATAAGTAAGTAGTTAATACACATTTCACCACTTCTAGTGTCAGAATAGCCTTAAGATCCAACATTATGTTGTAGCCACCCCAGTTTCTAACAATTGGTATCAGAGCATTGGTTTTCAAAAATTCATAATTTGGTTTTTGAAAAGTATAAATGGCTAATGACAATAGTAACACATTTTTTAACACTTTTGTAGAAGGGCAATCTACCACTAGACCCCCTCTATTTAATGGTAGTAGTTATGCATATTGGGCTTGTAGGATGAAATGTTATTTGCAGTATAATGGTTCGGATATTTGGAACATTACCCAAATAAAGTATATAGAGCCTCAAACTGAACATTCAAAATGGACACTAGACTAAAAGACCCAAGCACTTAATAACTCTAAGGCCATGAACATTCTATTTTTCTCCTTATATAGAAATGATTTAATCGAGTGTCTATTTGTAATTCTGCATATGAAATTTGGAGAACACTGCAAGTCACACATGAAGGCACCAATAAAGTAAAACAAACAAAGATATCTATGCTAACAACCTATTTCAACTCTTTCAAATGAAGCCAAATGAGTCTATTTCTGATATGTATTTTAGATTTCAAGATATAGTACATGCCTTAATATCTTTAAGAAAGAAAATTACTGAAGAAGACCAAGTCAGAAAGATCTTGAATTCACTTCTAGTGAATGGGATCAGAAGACTCTGGCAATTCAAGAAGTCAATGATATTAGTATTATGAAATTAGAAGATTTAATTGGTAACCTAATGTCTTATGAAGTAAAGTTGTAGATTAGAAAAGAGAATCAGGCAAATGAGAAGAAATCACTAGCACTCAATGCTATGATCGACACAGATGCACCAGATGATGATGCTGTTGATGATGATATCGAGTTTATGACCAAGAAGTTCAAGAAATTCTTGAAGTATTGAATAACAAACAAACTTCGAAAAACTAACAACAATAATTCTAGAAATTGAAATGTTGTTAAGTGTTTCGAATGTGATAAACCCAGTCATTTGAAAAGAGACTGTTCCAAACTGATGAAATCAAAGTCAAACACTTTCAATATGGAGAGGAAACAGGCATTCAATGCAAAATGGGATGATTCAGATACATCATCAAGTGATAGTGATTCAGAAACAGAAAATGCCAACATGTGCTTCATGGCAAAGGATGATCAGGTATGGAATTTTAATAAAGAAATTACTAATGTTTTGAATGATATGAATCAGGGATATAAAATACTTAGGAAAGAGTACAGCAATAGTTCGTTAGAGATAGATAGATTAAAAATATTTAGTGAAAGGTTAATCAAAGAAAAACAATGTCTAAAAGATGAAATTGAAAGACTTAATGGGTATAATGATGAAAAGGATTTGACACTTAGAAGTTTTGAAAAACTAAAAAGTGAAAATGAATCCTTAAAATCAGAAAATCTTTCAATGAAGTCACAGATCACTAGTCTGAATGACAAGGTAACATCTTTGGACAATGTTATTCTTAACCATAATAAGGATTTTGACAAAATGAAGACTGATATAGATAAATTTAACAAAGGAAAGGATAATCTAGAAAAATTATTATCTGCATCTAAACACACTAGGAATAAACGTGGACTTGGATACATCCCTAAGGCTAAATGAAAGAAAAATAGTACTCAAAGTACTAAGTTTGTTAAGGCTACCAAGTTCAAACCTAAACCTAGAAAATTAAAGTTAAATTCTCCAAATAGATTCATTAATTTATGGGTTCCAAAAGGGTTGGATGATATTGAAAAAGAAAAATATATTGATAATTTTATTAATAAGGTTCATTCATCTAATGATTATATTTTGAAAGGAAATTTAAACTCTTCATGGGTTTGGAATCCCAAAACTTAACCCCATGGACCCTAGAATAAAAAGGGTACCAGTGTGCATACTTTATAATTTTTTCAGGTACCAAACAATGTATTTCAGATAGCAGATGTTCAAAGCATATGACGAAAAATCTATTGAACATTGGACAAATATGAAAAGGATTTGTTATTGGCATCGGCAAAGTTGGTAACTCTAAAACTCATCCTATATTTGATAAGTTCATTTGATGTTTTGAATTGATTTGGTGTCCCCCCATGTTTTTTTATTTATAAGCATTTATCTCTATATACAAACTCTACATGTTGTCTAGCAGTGATTTAAGCGACTCTTTTTTGCCCTTTTTTGTTGATGACAAAGGGGGAGAAAAGGTATAAATATACTAGGCAAAATGATAGGGGGAGTGCATAGAGTTAGGGGGAGTCAAATATAAGAGTATTATATTTTATCTCTCAAATATTTATATGGTTGTCATCATCAAAAAGGGGGAGATTGTTAATACCCTGGGTATTGATTTTGATGACAACAACCATATAAATATTACTACTAACGTATCTTCGAGTTATGCAGTCATATCAGATATATTATGAAGACATTTACAATGATAAACAAGAATACAGTGGAAGCAAATGAATTGTAGAAGAAGGTTAATCAGAGCAATTGAAGAACAAAACCCTATTAGAGAAGAATGCTGAAGGATAAAGGTGTTTGAAGTGATAATGAGTGGGTTGAACCTTAGAATAACTTGTTAAAGATCCCATGGCAATTGTACTTGAAGATCATTAACCATTGACCTCAACCGAATCACAAAAATCCACAAATATACGGTAATTTGAAATGCTGAAAATTTGCAACACGTAATAGTGTTGCTGTTCATTTTGCAACATGGGTATGTCGACATGGGGGTACCTAGTATGTCGACATACTAGCAGTTTTCAGAATTTCAAATTTTGAATGAAGAGACATTTCCCTCCATCTCTTCACCAAAAGACACTTCTCTTCAACCACTATATAAAGGCCTCTGAAAACGAATTTTGACATCAGAAATTCTTATTTTCTCTTACTCCTTCTTCTCCAAACATTTACAAGAGAATTCCATTGCATACTCTTCAAATCTTCTTGCAAATCGATACTATTTCACTCCAATTCTTCATAGATTTGCAAGCCACACAATATCAGAGAGTTGTACTTGAATTCACAACATTCTCTCTCTGATTTCATCCTATTCCTCAAAGAATTCAAAGATCTATTGTCATTGAAGGTCTATAGGATCATTGTACCGAATCTGCAAGAATCTGCATTGAAGATATGACTACTTGCCATAGTTTGTTGTTGGTGATAAGCAGAAGGTGTTCTTGTAGCCTATAAAATCAAGAGGGTGTGTCTTATAGCCCGTGAAACCAAGATTGTAAAGGTGTTCTTGCCACCCGTGGAAAGCAAGCGATCATAGTGGAATTCTGCGCGATAGAGTGCAGGACTGGATGTAGGATTGGTTAATCCGAACCAGTATAAAAATCCGGGTGTTATTTACATTACTGCATTTTACTTTATTACTTACTTATTCTCCGATTACTTCTTTATATTCATAAGTAAGTAGTTAATACACATTTCACCACTTCTAGTGTCTGAATAGCCTTAAGATCCAACATTGTGTTGTAGCCAACCCAGTTTCTAACACAAAGTTGAACAATCCACCATCTTGATATATAATGTCATTGAGTACCTCGGGATTTCTAGTCATATGCCTTGAAAATCCACTATTAAATATCTATTTATCTTTCTCAATTTGCACAGTTTGTCCATTGGTTGTCGATTCTTCAAAAGCCATGTAACATATCTGTTCCTACATAACAAACCAATTTGATAGATAACTTGATTTTTCATAAAAACTATATGCAGACTTATGATACTTTGATGAGATGCATAAATTCAAAATAGTATTAACAAAATTTCCAAAAATGCCATTTTTAACTTTTCAAGTTTCAGATTATGAAAACTATGAAAACCTATGCTCTGATACCAATTGAAAGGGAGTGCGAATTAAGGATCTTAAGGCTAATTTAACACTAGATGGGGGTGAATAGTGTTTAATGGATTCTAAGAATTATATGGACTTAATTGAAATTAGGACACAAACAAATGCAGATCTTAATCATAGAACAATCACATAATCAAACACAGATGCATAAAGTAAAAAAAGTAGTAAAGAGAGAGAAAACACCCGATTTTATACTGGTTCGAAGTTACCCTACATCTGATCGTGTACCAAGGGAAACCACCTCATATAGATTTTTATTATACCAATGTCGAGATTACAATCCTCAATTTCTAAAGGCCTTGAGGTACCCTCCTGTCTCACGAGTCCAGGGCAAACTCTCTTGATTTACGGGCCACAGGATTAACCAATTGATTTCCAGGCACAACCACATCTTATAGAGAGATTCGATAAACTTTTGATTCCAAATTGATCCTATAACTCTGAATAGCACTTTGATCTTCGAGAGAGGGCAGAGAATCAAACAAGAATGATATTTTAATTTGATTCACTTGAGAATTCGGTAGAATTTCGGCATGATCTTAAAAGTATGAAAATTATAGAATATGAATTTGTGGAGAAGAAGAAGTGAAGAAAATAAGAAATAAGTTAGTTAAAAAATTCGTTTGTGAAGGCTATTTATAAAGCACCAACGGTCATAACCATTCGTGAAGAGATTTAAACGAATAGATACTTCTTTTGAAAATTGAATCTTTTGAATTCCACGGCCACCATGTCGACATGGGGTATCCCATGATGTCGACATCCCTACGTAAAAAACAATTGTAAAATTTGTTTTGGAAATGAAGTTTAAAACAAGAGTTTATTTTAAAACAAAAATAAATAATATTTTAAGGTTAAAACATCCTTTTAAAAATCATTTGAAAAGATAATTTTATGGCTAAAATATTTTGAAAAGCAGTTTCGAAAATGATTTTGAAAAACCATTTTGAAGTAGTTTTGCAAGCTTCTTCCCGTAGAATATCTTATCATATCAGGACTCGAGAATTTTACAAAACCAGGATGTTCGATGGTTTGTAAGCCACTTGTCATAGATTTGTAAGCTAATTGTCGTGGGTTTGTAGGCCACTAAGAAGGTAGAAATGGGTTCTATCCCAACTGAAATTCGGAATGAAGATTTCCATACTATTATGAAGGTTTTAACAAAACTAGACACTTATCTTGAAATCTTGATACTCATGAGTCTTCAAACTTGATTTCTTTATTCTTGATCTTTATAATGTAGTCTTTAATAATCAGTACCCACCTTACATATATCCTGCATAATAATATTCATATATATCTAGACAATAGTGTTAGTATATAAGTTATAATAAAATAAGTTACAAAGGTTGTTGTCATCAAGACCACTATCTCCAGTTCCTAATAATTTACACTTCTTATGGATCAATGATGATCATTTTATGGTTTGGACTAGCGATGTGCGATGTCTCTTTGTCCGCGTGGGGGACTATACCCGTTCTGTAGAGCTTCGTCTCATTTTTATGGGCTAACGACCTATGATATTTTAACTTTTTTATGGAATTTGGTTTATCGGGCATATCGCTGTATTACGTCGTTGTTCAAACTTATTTGAGTTTCAGATTCATTGGGCGCATCGCTGTACTACGTCATTGTTCCAGATTATTTAAGTTTCTGGTTCCTCGGGCGTATCACTGTACTACGTCGTTGCACCGGCTCTATGGGTTAGCGACCCATGGGATAGCATCTCAATTGTGATACACGTGTTGGTGAGTTATCATGCTCTCGTTTGTGATAGCCCATATTTATGTTTTCTGGATTTCTAATTATCGATTTCTAGAATTTTTGTGTTCCAACTATTTTTGTGATTTGTATTGATAAGCTTCATCATTATTTGAGGTATGGTGAATAAGCAAAAGAATATGACATTCTTTTTGGTGTTTTTGAGAAAATTTGAGATATTGCATGATGTTTGTTGTTATCATATATTATATCTCTTATCCTATCTCATTTTATATGATATATATATAGCTAGAATGATCTGTTTATTATTTTCTTCTTAAAAAATACTCGGGTCAGACTGAGGTGTTTCAGGTGCTTCCACTTGACTTCTTAGCAGGGACTAGCTTCTGACTTTTGGCTAACTACTTTATCTTAGTAGTTTTTGCTTTTATACATTCGAGACAGAGACTCCTTGATGTACACATATTCTTTTGTCTAGCACTTGTACCTATTCATTTGTGATGTAGTGGATCTTTTATGATCACTACTTTGATGTTCACTTCTACGTGTTATATTCATATCTGTTTCCGCCTTATTGATATGAATATCTGTGACTGATTTGTGTTATGCTTATTTTATATTTGTTTTCAAAGGCCACATAGCTACTATGTAGTAGCTGTGTGTTTGTATTGGATATGTCAGATTTCCTCTTGAAATGAGATGCACGTCATACTATCTGACATATCGGTACTCGCACAAAGCAATTACACAAATGGTCGCTCCACAGCAACCTTATTCTTTATGCTAGTCGACGGCATTACCCCATAGTCTCCTTGGCTAGTGTAAGTATAGAGGTGGGGCGTCACAGAGATGTTCGGGTTTCCATCTCCTAAGGATTGGTTAAACTTTCTACTATGTAGTACATACGCTATTATAATATGCCTGCAGTAAAGTAAAGTATTAAAATAGCGCTAAGGTGTTACCCATATCCCCCTTAACACATTTTATATAATGTCGTTCTATACAGATACTGTAAACTCCACCCGTAGGTGGGCTATCACAGAGCACTCCATAGGTACGACACAAAACAAACTCGTAGAAGGTGCATTAAGGCATGCGACACGGCATTAGAGGCAATGCCAGGGTAGATATACCAATTGCGGATCCGGACTGATGGTAACGCATAACAGCTACTACCGCCCACCTCGGAACACACTCCCAAATAAAATCAAGGGATGGCCACCAAATCAATCACAAAGTAGTAGAATGGTATCCAAGAAATGTGTTCGATAGGAGGTGTAACATCCCGCCTTTTCGCACACTTTAAACCGACACACGTGCCAATTCAAAGCATACGCAAGGGCGGATTGTTATGGGTAAATAAAAAAACAGAGAAGAAATAAAACAAAATAGAATCTCACAGCGGAAGGATAAAATATAATAATAAATATACAGTTCATGATAACTGTTTACAAAATATTTATTTTACTTATACAATGAATATCAGAGTTACACATACCAGTACAATCAATGCAGCGGAATAGAAAGAGTGTAGTGCAATACAATAGATAATAATAAGGAATTCTTCGCCTTCGTCCTCCAAAGCTAAAATCTTTGATCCTGAAATGCTCGGACTGACCCGAGCGAATTTGAAAAGACAAAACACTCGAGTCAGAACTAAAAGATCTTATGTGAGTTAAATTAACAAAAATAAATATGAGTACAGTAACTCAAGAGATGCTCGGGATTTACATCTCCTAAGGATCCGTTAAACTATTTACTATGTAATATATTGCGCTATTATAATAGTGTCTATTCATAAAATAAACATACTTTTAAATAGCGTTAAGGCTTTACATTTTCCACCTTAACACGTAAAATGCCAATAGTTTATACAGTACCGTAATACCTCCTGATCGGGAGGCTACCAGAGGATACTCCATAGGTACGACACAAATAGAAACTCGTAGTAAAGGCTCGATATGGTAGGTGACACGGCACAACTAGGCAATGCCAGGGTAGATATACCAATTGCTATCCAGGCTGGTGGAAACGCGTAGCCGCAGTTACCGCCCACCTCGGACTAACTCCCCAAAATCCAAATATAGAAGTGGCCACTGAATCAATCCAAGTCAAAGTATAATATCGAAGAGGAGGGTCCGATCAGAGGAATGACCTCATTGGCCTGAGAATCGCTCCTGTTTTAGCCACCTTATGCCAACTCACGGGAGTCGGGTCCACGTATTTACCTTACAGGAAACGCCGCCACCACCTACTTCATTCTGGAATCTCCACCGCGTACACGGTTAGTCAAAGTGGTTTTCGGGATCGACAGAGAGTATGTCCATATCCGATCCCGGTCTCTTTGCCAACCCATCGTTATTATAACACCGCGGTCATTTAACAATAGTTTATACTTTAAAACCAGAATAAACATTTCCATTTTAAAACTATGAATACGATATCATTTTAAAACCCAAAAACAATATGATATCATTTTATCTCAAATATAATTCTTTTCCAAAATCATACTGGATTAAAATTTAGAATATCTGGAAACCAAACATTTGGTTTATACTTTCAAACATAATATTTCGGAATTCATACTTTTAAAACCATAACTTCAAAGCTTAAATGGTTTGGATATTCAACGGTATATAGAATAAATGGTTTAACTTTAAAGTTACTTTGTAAAGAAAATAATTCCCATGGCTTTACAAATATATTTCTTTGATTAAAGTCTAAGCCAAAATTTTAAATATCACTTTCGAGTTCCAAAACCATTTAAATTTATATATATATATATATATATATATATATATATCCATTTTGAGTATTAATATTTCAAAACTAAGATTTGAATTTCTATTCAACAAATTTATAGTTCTATTATTTAGTTTTGAATATTCACCTAAAATTCATAAATAAAACTCCAAGTTCTACTATTAAATGATTTCCCAAATTTACTTTATACTAGAATATACACTTTTAAGTTTATTTAGAAAATTCAGTTTATAAATATCGTATATTTAAACTTTTCCAAACTTAGCATATTTTATAAATTATCAATCCCATTTCTAAATTTTTATTCCATTTTTATTTAACGGATTTTTATACACAGCTTAAAACCAAAAATTTAACTTCATATGTATATATATATATAAATGGAAGAATAATATTTATAAAATATCAAAATTAAACTTTTATAAAACGTATCACATCCAAACCATAGAAATCACACTTAAAATAATTTATATATATAGACCACGGTGCCTGTATAAAATTTTCTATCCTATGGTCAAGTGATACGGATATTTATCATTTCAATCCGCAATTAAAAATAAAACTGTGGTTATATATCATTTCAAACCACAATCCCAAAATGAAATGAAGTATGCATGATAACTTGCAGTTTAAATGATATAAAATAAAACATCCATTCATCAACATCATCCATCATCCAAATTACAATCATCAATCAATACCAATCAATATCAATGTATATTTGGTAATATATAACAGGTAATACTGGCAATTTTATTCAAATTAAATTTAACAACTATTAATTCTAACAATTTATTATTCAGTAATAATATATATATATAATTGTTAACTAGCAATTTATATGCAAACAATAAATTCTAACTGTCACTTAATACGCAATAAATAAATTAAATTAACAGTTAAACTAATAAATGCAATTTAACAGTTATGATGAAATAAACATGTCAAATACTCATAAATAAATTTCTATTCATTTTCTAAAATTAATTTAACAAACATAAAAGCTTCTAGTAGTTGTGAGTGAGTTAAAACACTCACCTTTGGAATTGAAAATTGAATTTAAACTCAAAATTTTGACGGTCACAGAATTTGTCCAAACCAGCGTCATCAGGTCTGGAATTAAATTACGATCCTAAAAAAAAAATCTCGCTTGAATCGGAGGTCGTATGAAAAAGTTATGACGAAAAATCGATTGGAAAACAAAATTAAATATAAACAAAACAATACACAAACTCACCTACTATGCTAAATGCCACGTCAACCTACAGGGAAACACGCCTTCCCCATGAGAAAACGCGTACGCGACTGTTTGAATTTATTCTGAGCAAACTATGACTCCATTCGAAAAACGAATTACACCATGAGATTACGTGTTTCGAGAAGATTAACATATATTTTTGTGAGATTTTTAGGAGGACTTTGAATTTTCAGCTTTGATTTGTAATTTGAAATTGGATCTGAAATGCATCCATTGAGGAAGAGAGAAGATTGAAGAAAATGAACGTGTAGACAAATGACAATAGAAAGGAGGCTAGGGCTGAATAGCTGTATTTATATAGAGGGGTTTGAAATAGGGTAGATAGACCGTAGAATGAACGTGCGGAACAACTATGGCCCAAAAAGCCCGCTATGCCTCCGGAACCGAATTCATTAAATCTATATATCCAAATAGGTGAATATATCACTGGATTCATATCTCAATATGTAAGTATCTCCAATTTCATCTGAACTTGTAAATACTAAATTTCAAATATTTCTTCAATTAACGTTAACGTAATAATTATTTATTATTTATTGTAGTTAATTATCAATTATAGTTTATATACTAAATAGATGATAAATTTTGAATACTTGTTATCATTAACGTTTTATTTCCACTTACAAATAAATGCAATTATTACATATTCTCCCTTTATTAATAACCTTCCTATTCCCATGGATTATTCCTTAGCAAATTATATCTATTAATTACGATTGATTACCCTAAATAAATTCCAAATTATTAAATAAACTTTATTTCCATTCCCTTTACTCACAAACCATCGTATTATAAAGATATTTACACTATTCTCCATTTATTACCTTTAATTCAAAAGATAAACAATCGTTAACCTTTAATCCCAGTTACTATATCCAACTCCTACCTTTATTCTAAATTAGATTAGAAATTATATCAATTTAATTCATTTAATATTATCAAATTTAACGGGTCGTTACAATCTCCCCCACTCAAAACTTTTCATCCCCGAAAAGGAAAAGAAGGGAGAAGGAAGAATAAAACAGTACATCTTATTTCAATTATTGACTTATAAACAATAATTTACTAAATTAATTAACTTAAATAAAATATACTTGTTTATAATCATTATATTCCTTTATACTTAAATTATTAAAGTTTGGGAAAATATTTTCAACAAAATTCTAAGTCCAAAATTTTACGGAAAATTTTGGCAGAGTCTCCTTTGTACGGAGAGACTCTGGAGGAAATATAATATCAAAATATAAAAAATATATTACAAATATTATCCAAATATTATATCCCAACACGGGAAATATATAAAATAGCGCTTTAAACGTAATCCGAAAGCGTACCTATTTGTCGGGCAATATACGCTTATTATTATGGAACCAAAAGCAGTAGCAGTTGCTTCCATCACCTGCACACACTTATATAATCTAAAAGTTAAATATTTATATTAAAGTGAAATGTTCAGGTGGTTTCAACCATTAATCAACCAATCAATACAACAACCATCTAACTTACAAACAGCATAAATACACAAAGCAAATCAACCATTTTCCATCAAACAAATAGCTGTTTGGGTTCAAAACTTGAAATTTGTATGAAATGAAATTAACTATCAAGTGCATCCTTTACTCAACAGTCTTAGATGGCACAAAGATAGATTATTTATTCATCCAACAACTCCAAATTCCTTACCCAACAAACATACATCAAACAATAACAATTCAAACCAACACCAAATTAGCTTATTATACTTTTATTTCTTTCATTTATGGAGGGAATTCTTTATTTCTTACAATCTTCATTTTCCATTTATTACAAAAATCACTATATTTGTATTTCAATTTATTTACTAAAGTTCATATCATCTATTTATACTACCTATCCTTTCTTATATAGTAAAAATCCCAATTTACTTAAGTTTATACAATAAATTCTCATTAATAACAGCAAAATTATTGAATACCTTTATTACTTCAAGCTTCACTTGAAAGATTTCCCCTTACATTATCTTACTAACATTGCAACTTTTATTATATGGTAAGTTATGTAAGTTTTAAGAATGTAAGTGAAAATTTCAAGTTTCTTTTCAAATCCCTTTTATTAATTTATGGTTCAACAAATATATATTCGTTTTATAAACTACAATTTCAACTTAACCTTTTTCATTTCTTTATTTAATGTTTACGTTCCTATTATATTTAATTGTAGTAATCATTTGGAATTTCCTTAAATTCTTAATCTGATAACATTCATTCTTGTAAGCGAAAGATTTTACTTATTCATTAACTATGGATTGCAGTCATTTATTTTTTCCTACTTTCCATTATAGTAGAATAGGGGGGAAATTAAAACAAACTTAAGTTAATAACTCTTCACCTCAATCTTTCTTTATTTTCTTAAGTTTCAAATTTTGCTTAAGTTTATACTATTTAATTCTTATTTGATAGCAAGCTATTGAATAATTCATTATCTCCAAAATCTCTACTTGTAAAATATTCAATTCCAATCTCTTTTCTACATTTCAACCTCTTACATTTGGTAAGTTATTTATTGTTAAAGGAGATGCAATTGGACTTATACAAGTTTAATCTCAATTCTTTTAATTCATTGATTTTTCAATAAATCTTTACCATTATTTATCAGTTAAAATTTTAACTTCCTTTATACTTAGCATTAATTCTCTTACTTAAATTAGAGGTTTCAAACCATTTATTACTTACCTTATATTTCACTAAAGATAATTTAGACAATTAATTAATGGAAAATTTTAGAATTGAATACCGGGTCAAATTTCAAATTTACTTTTAAAAATAATAGATAATTAATTTCTTACAACTTTTATATCTCTAATTATCTTTAAACACTTAAAATTTTAAATAATTCCAAAATAGATCTGCAGTGGAATCTACTACAGTGGCCTTTCCCCTTTGAAACTCGAAAATGAAAGTCGATGATGCGGCCATCATCACCGAAATTATTTTCCAGCGACAGGGAGGAAAGTACAAAATAAATTTTCTCCAAAATCCCTTTTTAAAACAATTCTTCCGAATTATACTAAATATTCATATAAGAAAATACTTATAAACCAAATCATTATATTCATAAATCCTTTGAAAGCCGATTTTCAAAATCCCGGACTTACGTTCTAAAATCTCCAATTTGATTTATTAAAATTTCAACTTAGCTTTAATTTATTATAAATATTTTTTTTCCTAACACCCAATCTATTGCAACCAAATATATATATATATATATATATATATATATATATATCTTTATAAAAATATTTTTGTATATAGAAAATATAATAGGCAAAATTATTTCATTCACCTATATTAAAAACAAATATTATGTCGGTATGTCCTATTAAGTGTTTAGAAATCCTTATTGATGACATAGCGTCCCATGCATCAACCAGAATTCATAAATACAAAGCGGAACAGACTAACACAATATCAAAATCTTTTATTAATACTAACAAATACGCTCTCTCATATATATACACTCAGCGACTCCCATAGGGTATTTCTACCCTATTAACGAAGAGTCAAACCCCACAAAGCCAAGGTTCAGTCGCTAAACCAAAGCTCTGATACCAACTGTAACATCCCGCCTTTTCGCACACTTTAAACCGACACACGTGCCAATTCAAAGCATACGCAAGGGCGGATTGTTATGGGTAAATAAAAAAAACAGAGAAGAAATAAAACAAAATAGAATCTCACAGCGGAAGGATAAAATATAATAATAAATATACAGTTCATGATAACTGTTTACAAAATATTTATTTTACTTATACAATGAATATCAGAGTTACACATACCAGTACAATCAATGCAGCGGAATAGAAAGAGTGTAGTGCAATACAATAGATAATAATAAGGAAACCTTCGCCTTCGTCCTCCAAAGCTAAAATCTTTGATCCTGAGACGCTCGGACTGACCCGAGCGAATTTGAGAAGACAAAACACTCGAGTCAGAACTAAAAGATCTTATGTGAGTTAAATGAACAAAAATAAATATGAGTACAGTAACTCAAGAGATGCTCGGGATTTACATCTCCTAAGGATCCGTTAAACTATTTACTATGTAATATATTGCGCTATTATAATAGTGTCTATTCATAAAATAAACATACTTTTAAATAGCGTTAAGGCTTTACATTTTCCACCTTAACACGTAAAATGCCAATAGTCTATACAGTACCGTAATACCTCCTGATCGGGAGGCTACCAGAGGATACTCCATAGGTACGACACAAATAGAAACTCGTAGTAAAGGCTCGATATGGTAGGTGACACGACACAACTAGGCAATGCCAGGGTAGATATACCAATTGCTATCCAGGCTGGTGGAAACGCGTAGCCGCAGTTACCGCCCACCTCGGACTAACTCCCCAAAATCTAAATATAGAAGTGGCCACTGAATCAATCCAAGTCAAAGTATAATATCGAAGAGGAGGGTCCGATCAGAGGAATGACCTCATTGGCCTGAGAATCGCTCCTGTTTTAGCCACCTTATGCCAACTCACGGGAGTCGGGTCCACGTATTTACCTTACAGGAAACGCCGCCACCACCTACTTCATTCTGGAATCTCCACCGCGTACACGGTTAGTCAAAGTGGTTTTCGGTATCGACAGAGAGTATGTCCATATTTGATCCCGGTCTCTTTGCCAACCCATCGTTATTATAACACCGCGGTCATTTAACAATAGTTTATACTTTGAAACCAGAATAAACATTTCCATTTTAAAACTATGAATACGATATCATTTTAAACCCAAAAACAATATGATATCATTTTATCTCAAATATAATTCTTTTCCAAAATCATACTGGATTAAAATTTAGAATATCTGAAAACCAAACATTTGATTTATACTTTCAAACATAATATTTCGGAATTCATACTTTTAAAACCATAACTTCAAAGCTTAAATGGTTTGGATATTCAACGGTATATAGAATAAATGGTTTAACTTTAAAGTTACTTTGTAAAGAAAATAATTCCCATGGCTTTACAAATATATTTCTTTGATTAAAGTCTAA
Organism: Allium cepa; assembly: GCA_030765085.1. NCBI lineage: Eukaryota > Viridiplantae > Streptophyta > Magnoliopsida > Asparagales > Amaryllidaceae > Allium > Allium cepa. Next base: position 902,760,518 of record CM060938.1, on the reverse strand, counting down.
GCCAAAATTTTAAATATCACTTCCGAGTTCCAAAACCATTTAAATTTATATATATATATATATATATATCCATTTTGAATATTAATATTTCAAAACTAAGATTTGGAATTTCTATTCAACAAATTTATAGTTCTATTATTTAGTTTTGAATATTCACCTAAAATTCATAAATAAAACTCCAAGTTCTAGTATTTAATGATTTCCCAAATTTACTTTATACTAGAATATACACTTTTAAGTTTATTTAGAAAATTCAGTTTATAAATATCATATATTTAAACTTTTCCAAACTTAGCATATTTTATAAATTATCAATCCCATTTCTAAATTTTTATTCCATTTTTATTTAACGGATTTTTATACACAGCTTAAAACCTAAAATTTAACTTCATATGTATATATATATAAATGGAAGAATAATATTTATAAAATATCAAAATTAAACTTTTATAAAACGTATCACATCCAAACCATAGAAATCACACTTAAAATAATTTATATATATAGACCACGGTGCCTGTATAAAATTTTCTATCCTATGGTCAAGTGATACAGATATTTATCATTTCAATCCGCAATTAAAAATAAAACTGCGGTTATATATCATTTCAAACCACAATCCCAAAATGAAATGAAGTATGCATGATAACTTGCAGTTTAAATGATATAAAATAAAACATCCATTCATCAACATCATCCATCATCCAAATTACAATCATCAATCAATACCAATCAATATCAATGTATATTTGGTAATATATAACAGGTAATACTGGCAATTTTATTCAAATTAAATTTAACAACTATTAATTCTAACAATTTATTATTCAGTAATAATATATATAATTGTTAACTAGCAATTTATATGCAAACAATAAATTCTAACTGTCACTTAATACGCAATAAATAAATTAAATTAAGAGTTAAACTAATAAATGCAATTTAACAGTTATGATGAAATAAACATGCCAAATACTCATAAATAAATTTCTATTCATTTTCTAAAATTAATTTAACAAACATAAAAGCTTCTAGTAGTTGTGAGTGAGTTAAAACACTCACATTTGAAATTTAAAATTGAATTTAAACTCAAAATTTTGACGGTCACAGAATTTGTCCAAACCAGCATCATCAGGTCTGGAATTAAATTACGATCCTAACAAAAAAAAATCTCTCTTGAATCGGAGGTCGTATGAAAAAGTTATGACGAAAAATCGATTGGAAAACAAAATTAAATATAAATAAAACAATACACAAACTCACCTACTATGCTAAACGCCACGTCAGCCTACAGGGAAACACGCCTTCCCCATGAGAAAACGCGTACGCGACTGTTTGAATTTATTCTGAGCAAACTATGACTCCATTCGAAAAACGAATTACACCATGAGATTACGTGTTTCGAGAAGATTAACATATATTTTTGTGAGATTTTTAGGAGGGCTTTGAATTTTCAGCTTTGATTTGTAATTTGAAATTGGATCTGAAATGCATCCATTGAGGAAGAGAGAAGATTGAAGAAAATGAACGTGTAGACAAATGACAATAGAAAGGAGGCTAGGGCTGAATAGCTGTGTTTATATAGAGGGGTTTGAAATAGGGTAGATAGACCGTAGAATGAACGTGCGGAACAACTATGGCCCAAAAAGCCCGCTATGCCTCCGGAACCGAATTCATTAAATCTATATATCCAAATAGGTGAATATATCACTGGATTCATATCTCAATATGTAAGTATCTCCAATTTCATCTGAACTTGTAAATACTAAATTTCAAATATTTCTTCAATTAACGTTAACGTAATAATTATTTATTATTTATTGCAGTTAATTATCAATTATAGTTTATATACTAAATAGATGATAAATTTTGAATACTTGTTATCATTAACGTTTTATTTCCACTTACAAATAAATGCAATTATTACATATTCTCCCTTTATTAATAACCTTCCTATTCCCATGGATTATTCCTTAGCAAATTATATCTATTAATTACGATTGATTACCCTAAATAAATTCCAAATTATTAAATAAACTTTATTTCCATTCCCTTTACTCACAAACCATCGTATTATAAAGATATTTACACTATTCTCCATTTATTACCTTAATTTATTTAAGGTAACCTTAAATTAATATCTATTGCAATGATCCAAATTACCATATCTTATATCCAAATAAATAAAGCTTGATTCCTTTATTAACTCCTTTGGTTTTCAATTAACCCTTTATGGTGAATATAACTCCCAATGTATAATTGAAACCTTATTTCCATTTGATTTCACTGTTTCATTAAATATCCTCATATTCCAGCTAAATCAACTAACGTACAAATTAGCTATTTCAATTTCCTTTAATTGCGATTTTCATACTATAGTAATTAAATTCCATTAACCACATAAATAAATGTTGATCCCCATCTATTTACATTATTTTACATTGGTGCTTCTATTTACACTTAGCTTTGTATAAATGTTTGAATGCGGAGTCTTGTCTATTAACGTATTAATTAAGCCTTAAAAATCAATTAATATCGCTTTCTTAGTCTAACCTCTTTTTACCCATATTTATTTTAATGTAACCTTTGAATTCATTCCCAATTCACCAATTTCCATTAATTATACTTTACAAACGTGTTTCCAATATATAGGTATTTTATGCTAATTGTTATCATACCCATAATTACATGCTTATAACTAAGTCCCATATTTGCATAAATTTATTCAACGGTCACTTTTAATTAGTTACTATCCATTTTCCAATCCAAATGTAAATCTTCCACTATTGAATTCTTATATTAAATGAATTTTATTCTAGGTAATATTTTTACCAATATTCACTGATTCAACATTTATATGTTTCTTTAAATTAACTTTCAACCAAATGTGACAATTTACATTTCATTTCTATTCAATATATATTCATTTTATTCCATTCATTTGGGTACTGCATTAAAATATATTTATTAACCAATACTAACGTTATTATCATTAATTATGATTGGATTCCAAGTTTTTATTCAATACCTTGAACAATAACTTACATATTAATCAAATCCTTCTTCTACTTAATTCAAATTGGATTATATTCCAATTCCTATAACCTAGGTCTTAAGTCATCATTTACATAATTAAATTTAGCGTTTATTTCAATCTTCATTTATAAATTTAAAGTTCTACTAACTAGATTACAAAACTTATGAACTTTAACAAATTTAATCCACCAAATAAATTTTCGAATGTTTATATATTTGCAATCCAATTCAGTTATTGTTTCATTAATACCATTTTAATCAACTAATTATGACTTATAACCACAAACACAAATTTCGTTATTTCAATCTATGTCGTATAAACATTTCAATCGTTAACCTTTAATCCCAGTTACTATATCCAACTCCTACCTTTATTCTAAATTAGATTAGAAATTATATCAATTTAATTCATTTAATATTATCAAATTTAACGGGTCGTTACAATCTCCCACACTCAAAACTTTTCGTCCCCGAAAAGGAAAAGAAGGGAGAAGGAAGAATAAAACAGTACATCTTATTTCAATTATTGACTTATAAACAATAATTTACTAAATTAATTAACTTAAATAAAATATACTTGTTTATAATCATTATATTCCTTTATACTTAAATTATTAAAGTTTGGGAAAATATTTTCAACAAAATTCTAAGTCCAAAATTTTATGGAAAATTTTGGCAGAGTCTCCTTTGTACGGAGAGACTCTGGAGGAAATATCATATCAAAATATAACAAATATATTACAAATATTATCCAAATATTATATCCCAACACGGGAAATATATAAAATAGCGCTTTAAACGTAATCCGAAAGAGTACCTATTTGTCGGGCAATATACGCTTATTATTATGGAACCAAAAGCAGTAGCAGTTGCTTCCATCACCTGCACTCACTTATATAATCTAAAAGGTTAAATATTTATATTAAAGTGACATGTTCAGGTGGTTTCAACCATTAATCAACCAATCAATACAACAACCATCTAACTTACAAACAGCATACATACACAAAGCAAATCAACCATTTTCCATCAAACAAATAGTTGTTTGGGTTCAAAACTTGAAATTTGTATGAAATGAAATTAACTATGAAGTGCATCCTTTACTCAACAGTCTTAGATGGCACAAAGATAGATTATTTATTCATCCAACAACTCCAAATTCCTTACCCAACAAACATACATCAAACAATAACAATTCAAACCAACACCAAATTAGCTTATTATACTTTTATTTCTTTCATTTATGGAGGGAATTCTTTATTTCTTACAATCTTCATTTTCCATTTATTACAAAATTCACTATATTTGTATTTCAATTTATTTACTAAAGTTCATATCATCTATTTATACTACCTATCCTTTCTTATATAGTAAAAATCCCAATTTACTTAAGTTTATACAATAAATTCTCATTAATAACAGCAAAATTATTGAATACCTTTATTACCTCAAGCTTCACTTGAAAGATTTCCCCTTACATTATCTTACTAACATTGCAACTTTTATTATATGGTAAGTTATGTAAGTTTTAAGAATGTAAGTGAAAATTTCAAGTTTCTTTTCAAATCCCTTTTATTAATTTATGGTTCAACAAATATATATTCGTTTTATAAACTACAATTTCAACTTAACCTTTTTCATTTCTTTATTTAATGTTTACGTTCCTATTATATTTAATTGTAGTAATCATTTGGAATTTCCTTAAATTCTTAATCTGATAACATTCATTCTTGTAAGTGAAAGATTTTACTTATTCATTAACTATGGATTGCAGTCATTTATTTTTTCCTACTTTCCATTATATTAGAATAGGGGGGAAATTAAAACATACTTAAGTTAATAACTCTTCACCTCAATCTTTCTTTATTTTCTTAAGTTTCAAATTTTTCTTAAGTTTATACTATTTAATTCTTATTTGATAGCAAGCTATTGAATAATTCATTATCTCCAAAATCTCTACTTGTAAAATATTCAATTCCAATCTCTTATCTACATTTCAACCTCTTACATTTGGTAAGTTATTTATTGTTAAAGGAGATGCAATTGGACTTATACAAGTTTAATCTCAATTCTTTTAATTCATTGATTTTTCAATAAATCTTTACCATTATTTATCAGTTAAAATTTTAACTTCCTTTATACTTAGCATTAATTCTCTTACTTAAATTAGAGGTTTCAAACCATTTATTACTTACCTTATATTTCACTAAAGATAATTTAGACGATTAATTAATGGAAAATTTTAGAATTGAATACCGGGTCAAATTTCAAATTTACTTTTAAAAATAATAGATAATTAATTTCTTACAACTTTTATATCTCTAATTATCTTTAAACACTTAAAATTTTAAATAATTTCAAAATAGATCTGCAGTGGAATCTACTACAGTGGCCTTTCCCCTTTGAAACTCGAAAATGAAAGTCGATGATGCGGCCGTCATCACCGAAACTATTTTCCAGCGACAGGGAGGAAAGTACAAAATAAATTTTCTCCAAAATCCCTTTTTAAAACAATTCTTCCGAATTATACTAAATATTCATATAAGAAAATACTTATAAACCAAATCATTATATTCATAAATCCTTTGATAGCCGATTTTCAAAATCCCGGACTTAAGTTCTAAAATCTCCAATTTGATTTATTAAAATTTCAACTTAGCTTTAATTTATTATAAATTTTTTTTCCTAACACCCAATCTATTGCAACCAAATATATATATATATCTTTATAAAAATATTTTTGTATATAGAAAATATAATAGGCAAAATTATTTCATTCACCTATATTAAAAACAAATATTATGTCGGTATGTCCTATTAAGTGTTTAGAAATCCCTATTGATGACATAGCGTCCCATGCATCAACCAGAATTCATAAATACAAAGCGGAATAGATTAACACAATATCAAAATCTTTTATTAATACTAACAAATATGCTCTCTCATATATATACACTCAGCGACTCCCATAGGGTATTTCTACCCTATTAACGAAGAGTCAAACTGAAACGACCCGACTTCCTATCTCCAGGAAATCACATCATTTTGAAGAAAGAAAGGGATATAAGAAGAAAAGAAAGAGAAAGAAGAACACAAACAACATCAGAGAACTCACAGCGGAACGAATAAAATATAATATATCACATAAGATATTACATAGTATCAGATTACATCAGAGTTACATAACTTATACAACACATATTAGACAGTTATAAACATCTGTCTAATTCATACAACTCAAGTACAACAGAAGAAACAGATACCAAACACAGCGGAACTGTTAACATTTATCTCGGTTATGGCTCACCGGTCTAAAGCTTGGAAGGAAGGCCGACCTAACCATTCGCATTACTTGCCGACCCAATGGATAAAGGCGGGCCGACCTAGCATCTCAAAGAGTGTTGCCGACCTAAAGGATGCGGGGAAGGATCCGATCTAACTCGATGCCGACCTAACTGGTTAAGAAGTATGCCGACCTAATGCCTTAACATGGATGCCGACTTAACTGGTTAAGAAATATGCCGACCTAATGCCTTAGCATGGATGCCGACCTAACTGTTAAGCACAAACTCACCCACCTATGAGTCGTGGCCGACTTATGGGTTATGGTAAGTCGTAACCGGTCTAAGGGTGTGAAGGATGAAGTGGCGAAATAGTTTAGCACCTGGCACACTAACTCGGCGGCGACCCAACACTTAAGGTTTGGAGCTAGAGAAGCGCGCGTCTTTCACTTAGACCGGAGACCGTGCCTGAGAGAAGGAGGGCGACATATAACTCAGCCTGACCAGGAGCCGACCTACGACTTAACCCATCTCGGCCACTACCTCCGACCAAACACCGTAAGCCCCTATAAATACACGACCATCACCAACATTCAGAGGACTTTTGGTCGATCAATTTCAAGCGCCATTACTCTGCCGAATTCCAGACTACTTCAACACTTAAAACTTTTGAGATTCAAAGAACGTCTAAAAGAACTTCATAAAGAAATCATCTACATCCACCATGGATTTGAAGATTTTTGTCAACATCGAAGTTTGAGCTACTTGTTCTAAGTCTTTTGTAATTCAAAGTGTATTGTACTTGAGAAGATTTGTATCAACTTGTAACGTGATCATCAATAAAATTAAAGTGGACGTAGGCTATACCCATAAGCCGAACCACTATAAAATTGCTGTCGTTTACTGCTTTTCCGCTATTACTTGCTTGTAATTCTTTCCCGATCTATCGGGTGGTGCTTTCACAACTACACTTCACACACCGGGGTGTTAGCGTTCAAATTTAAGCGTTAACATTTTTGGTGCTTTCACTGAGAACCCAACTCAGGAAAACTCTCATCATTGCTTCACAGAGATTTGAAGAAAGAATTTCCTTAAAAACCAGAAGTATATCTGAGATTATGGCTCCTGGAAGGAAAAGTAGATCTATCAGATCTGGGAACATTCAAGAGGGAACCTCCGCTTCCCCTATACCTAATCCACCCACTCCATCTGTTGGAGTTACGAAAGCGGAATTGGATGCTGTGATTCTAGGGCTAAACCAGCAGATAAACGCCCAAAATGCACAACTAGAGGCTCAAAGTGCCCAGAATGCTCTGATTCTGAATAAGTTGAACGACTTACTTGGGGCAAACAATCAACCGGCTGGTAATGAAAGGAACTATGCTGGCAACATTCATGATGTTAATGAAAGAAATGCTCCTGAAAGGCCTACTAGTCCCTTTGAGCAGGCAGTACCTGAGGCCAGTGGATCTAGAACTCGACATGATGAAGAATATCTTTCTGGAATGGTCCGGCAGATCATGAAAGAAAGTATGCAAAGGGTCGAAGATGAGAAGGAATGGGGTTTCGCTCCAAGTAAAACTCCGTTTACTGAAAAAATCTTGAAGGCGGAATTTCCAAGGAAGTTTGTCCCTCCAACTATTCCAGCTTACAAAGGGACAAGTGATCCGAATGAGTTCTTGTATAAATATGATTGGCACATGACAGGTGCCAGGGCCTCCGACGAAATAAAGTGCCGATATTTCCCCGTATACCTGGAAGGCGTGGCTTTACTGTGGTTCACCAAGTTGCCAGTTCGATCTATCGATCAGTTTTCAGACTTGACCAGAAAATTCAAGGAGCAGTTTAGGCTATATGCTTCGAAGGCCAAGGATATCATGTCATTATCGAGTTTAGAGCAGAATCCTGGTGAGTCTATCAGATCCTTCTTGAACCGCTTCAATATAGCACTGGCTGAGGTGGACAATGCTGAACCACGAATGATATTGACTTATCTGATGAGGGCTATCGATAAGTCAAGCGAATTTGGGAAATGGTTAAATATGAAGGAGCCAACCTCTCTCGAAAAGTTCTACAAAAAAGCAGACGAATTCATTCGCTTGGAAAGCCGTCCTTTACCAGTAAAGACAGTGTTGGAAAAAGCAGAAGACAACACTGTCGCTCCACGCAAGAATGAATCGGTGGGGCAAAAAGGGAGAATAGTAATGGGAAGAAACAGGGTAATCTGAAGAAGCCCCGATCCTTCAAGCCATCAGAATATACTCCATTATCACATACACCGGAGCACATCTACCTGGCCACTAAAGATTCCGTCGATTTCCCTAAACCTATCCCTTTGAGAACTGGGAGAAAAGCCATACAAAGTGGGAAATTCTGCCGCTTCCACAATCAACCAGGTCATGAAACTGATGAATGCCGCCAGCTGAAAAATCTGATTGAAGAGTTGCTAAGAGAAAACAAGTTGCAGCAATTTGTGAAAAAGAATAGCAACAATCCTGCATCATCGAGTCAGGGGCAGCGGGCTCCTGTTCATCAGCCTGGGGCAGGTGAGAAAGCTACGGGGCATGAATCTGGAAGGCCCGTTATCAATGTCATTTCCGGAGGACCTCACCCAGCTGGCAAGAGTTGGGGTGAGATGGAGAGATATTCCAGGGCTTTGAAATATGCTCCAGCCGAAGAAAACGTATTTGTTCTAGAAGACACTACGCCCCTTAAACAACAGAAAACTTTCAGTGATGATATTATTTTCAGAGCCAGAGATTCTACAGGTATTGAAGCTCCTACTTTAGATCCCTTGGTCATCTCGGCTGGTATTGGACCAGCCATTGTCAGAAGAGTCCTCATTGACTGCGGAGCATCATGTAATATCCTCTTCAAAAAGACATTTGACCAGATGAAGATCCCTATGATCGATGTGCAAGCCTCATCACAGAAAATCGTTGGCTTCACCGGGGAGCCAAAGCAACCAGTAGGAACCATCGATCTGTTTGTAGAACTTGGGGAAGGAGAAAGGAAAGTGGTCCGAAAGCAAACCTTTGTGATCGTCGATGAATATTCTGCTTATAACGCTTTTCTTGGCCGTCCAACACTCGCAGCATTCAAAGCTATCCTAGCCCCGTGGCGCCTCACTATTAAATTCCCTACTGACAATGGAGTAGGAGTTATAAAAGGGGATCAAAATGCTGCGCGAGAATGCTATTGGACAGAGCTGCGAGAGTCAAGAAAAAGGGAAATGGGAAAGGATGCGACAACTCCAGTCCGCATCAAGGAACCAGCTTTGTAGCAATTACAGAGCGGACCCTGCACTGGCGAGCACAGCGGGGCACGGAAAGAAATGGATCCTAGAAAAGCCAGTACAGGGGAGAATAGAGTAGTACCGGTGGAAACAACAGTTCCGGTACCTGTTGACCCAAAGGACCCAAATAAGGTGTTGAATGTGGGTTCGCAGCTTAATGTTTCGATTCAGAATATCTTGATATCTTTCCTGAAGGCGAATTTGGATGTCTTTGCTTGGACTCATGCCGATATGTGTGGAATATCCCCGGAAGTTGCGGTACACGCTCTGAATATTGACCCAAAGTTTACGCCAGTTAAACAGAAAAGAAGAACCCAGGGTCCAGAAAGGTCAGCAGCATTAAAAGAAGAAGTTGATCGACTCATGGAAAATAACTTCATCAAAGAATCTACATATCCGAATTGGGTTTCAAATCCTGTGTTGGTCAAGAAAGCTAATGGGAAATGGAGAGTGTGCATCGATTTTTCTGATCTAAACAAGGCTTGCCCCAAAGATTGCTTCCCATTACCCAGGATCGATCAACTGGTAGACGGAACTGCGGGACATGAATTGTTATCCTTCATGGATGCCTACTCCGGTTATAACCAAATCATGATGCATGAGCCGGATCAGGAGGATACAAGCTTTATTACAGATGTTGGGCTTTATTGCTACAAAGTTATGCCCTTCGGATTAGAAAACGCAGGGGCAACCTACCAAAGACTTGTTAATGCTATGTTCAAACCGCAATTGGGCAAAACTATGGAAGTCTATGTCGACGACATGTTAGTAAAGTCCAGGAAATCAGCGGATCACATTGAACACTTAGCAGAAATGTTCGCAGTCCTCCGTAAATACAAAATGAAGCTTAACCCCCTGAAATGTACATTTGGGGTCGAATCCGGAAAGTTCTTAGGTTTTATTGTCAGTGCTAGGGGCATAGAGGCTAGTCCAGCTCAAATTACTGCCTTGAAAGAAGTCAAAGCTCCTAGAACAAAGAAGGAATTGCAGAGTCTCAACGGAAAGATCGCCGCCCTGAGTCGGTTCATTTCCAAAGCTACTGATAAATGCATCCCATTCTTCGATGCCCTGAAAAAAGGAAAGAAGAACTTTGAATGGACTCCCGAATGCCAAAAAGCCTTTGAAGAGTTGATCCGTCATATGGAAACGCCTCCGATACTTTCTAGGCCAGGCAATGGTGAGGATCTTCTTATATACTTGGCAGTATCATCTCATGCTCTAAGTGCAGTGCTGATACGGGAAGACAAAAGGATTCAACATCCAGTTTACTATATCAGCAAAAGACTCACTGGGGCAGAGCTGAATTACTCCAAGTTGGAAAAACTCGCCTATTGCCTACTAGTTGCATCGAGGAAACTGAGGCAATATTTCCAAGCTCATCCTATCAAAGTACTCACTGATCAACCTCTGAAGCAAGTCCTGTTTCGCCCTGAAACTTCGGGTCGTCTTCTAAAATGGAACATTGAACTTAGTCAATATGACATCACCTATCACCCCCGAAAAGCAATCAACGGACAAGCTTTAGCTGATTTCATTGCAGAATTCACAGAGAAAGATAATGGTGAGGAAAAAGCGATCAATGATTCTCCAATCCAGTGGAAGATGTATGTTGATGGCGCAAGAAATGACTACTGTTCTGGAGCCGGAGTGGTACTTGAAACTCCTGAAGGTCGATCATTATGTTATGCACTAAGACTGGAATTCCCTTCAACAAACAATGAAGCAGAATATGAAGCTCTTATTGCAGGTCTGAAAATCGCTAAAGAGCTAAACATTCGAGCATTACAAATTTTCAGTGATTCTCAGCTTATTGTATGCCAAGTCAAGAAGGAATTTCAAGCGAAAGGTGGAAACCTGCCTTCCTACTTGTCAAAGGCTTGGGAACTCCTATATGAACTCGATCACTATTCAATAAGCCACATTCCTCGGGAAGAGAATATGAAGGCAGATTCCCTCGCAAAGTATTCAAGTTCTGGTGAAGCTCAACTATTGGGATTGGTCCCTGTAGAAGTCCTTTCAGCGCCAAGTATAGACGAGATGGATATAGACTGGATTATGAATGTATCTCAAGAACAAGAGTCATGGATGACTCCAATACTGGATTACCTACTCAGGGGTTCTCTGCCAGAAAACTCGATAGAAAGACGAAAGCTTCTAAGGAAGGCCTCTCGCTATGTAATTCAGGATGGCCGATTGTACAGACGGGGATTCTCAATGCCATTGCTTCGATGTGTATCCCGGGAAGAGTCCAAAACAATCCTAGCTGAAGTGCATGGAGGAGAATGCGGTGATCATTCAGGTGGTCAAACACTAGCAAAGAAAATTCTCCGATACGGATATTTTTGGCCAGAAATTAATCGGGATGCCGCAGATTACTCCCGAAAATGTGACAAGTGCCAAAGATATGCCAAAATTCCTAGAGCACCTTCTACCGAACTCACACAGATGGTCAGTCCATGGCCATTTGCAATTTGGGGAATGGATCTCATTGGGCCGCTACCAACTGCTAAATCAGGGATTAAATATGCTATTGTTGCAGTTGATTATTTTACTAAGTGGGCTGAAGCTGAACCATTGGCTACGATCACTTCAAAGAAAATGATAAGCTTTGTGACCAAGAATATCATTTGCAGATACGGTGTGCCTCAGAAAATAATCACAGACAATGGTACTCAGTTTGAAAGCGAGGAATTCCAGGATTTTTGCAAGCGATTCAAAATCCAGAAAAGCTTTTCGGCAGTAGCTCATCCGCAGGCAAACGGGCAAGTGGAAGCAGTGAACAAGATCATCAAATCAACCGTCAAAAAGCAACTCGAAAGAGCAAAAGGTGGTTGGGTCGATAAACTACCACTTGCACTATGGGCATACAGAACTACTCACAAAACTGCAACTGGGCATACTCCTTTTGCGTTAGCATACGGATCGGAAGCAATGATCCCGGTTGAAGCAGAGGTCCCTTCACACAGAAGAATCCATTTCAATCAAGCAGAAAATGAAAAGCTGCAACTTGAAGCGCTGGATCTCCTTGATGAAAAAAGAGATGAAGCTAACCTCAGAGTTGCAGCTAGCAAAGGATAGCCAGACATTTCAATTCCAAAGTTCGTCAACGCAGCTTTGAAATTGGAGATCTAGTCCTGAAAAGAATTATGACCGCGACAGGTGTGTTTGGGCCAAATTGGGAAGGACCATATGTAATAGGTCAGAAGCTTCTTGACGGCACATTCAAGCTCACCACTGTTGATGGAGATCAAATTCCAAGGGCATGGAACAGCAACCACTTGCGTCCATACTTTACTTGAAAATTTTGTTGAAAAATTGTAAAAAGAATTATGAATTTATGATTCTTGTAATTGAAAGCAATTGTGAAACTGATGCAAGTAAATAATGAAAGAATATAAAGTGGATGTAGGCCCAATTTCATGGCCGAACCACTATAAATCTTGTGTTCCTTATTATCATTATATGTTTGCTTTGTTTTCGATATAAAAATACATAAAATGTATTGCTAAAATGTCGATTTAAATTTTTGCAGACAATGGAAATAAAACTTGCGCATAATAAGACCGAGCGATTCTCACCATCATTCAACAAACAAATTTCAAGTCACAAAGACCCCGAATTCAAATCCTAGATAGGAAATACTTCAATTGAACGGCTAATGATTTCGATAGAAACGAGCCCTTGCTGATAAATTGAGATTGTTTGAACAAACAAACATCCAATTAGGAAGCTAGTGCCCGTTCTCACGAACTTGCCTGGCAATGAAGTACACTTCCTTGGATTAAACAAGCCACTTGTGAGAGAAAGGGGAATGAAAACTTGAAAAGAAAAAAAAGAGGATCGCTGAAAAGGCATAAGCAAGTGAACAGAGGAACAACCAAAGCTACCATCAGCGGCACAAGTCCTCTTCGGAGGCGCAACTCTTCGGAGGATAAAAGACCTCTAATGGGTCATACGCCACAAAAAAGAAAGTTCTCTACTCAACAAAAAAGATTGGAGGAGTCATGACCCTCCAACCATGAGAGAGTAACTTCCAGGCGATGAAAACCCTCTTTGAGGCACATTTCACCAGGAGTTGAAGTGTTATAACCGCTCTTCGGAATTTCACTTCACCAGAGTTGAAATGTAAACAAAATAAAAGCCCTCTTCGGAGGCCCATTTCACCAGGAGTTGAAGTGTTATAACCGCTCTTCGGGATTTCACTTCACCAGAGTTGAAATGTAAACAAAATAAAAGCCCTCTTCGGAGGCACATTTCGCCAGGAGTTGAAGTGTAGCAACCGCTCTTCGGAATTTCACTTCACCAAAGTTGAAATGCAAAAACAAAGACCTCCTTGAAAGCCCACGTTTCACCAAGATTGAAATAAAACTTCCAAGTGTTGAAACGTGAAAAGGCTTTCTTCGAAGGCACAACTCTTTGGGGGTACACGTTTCACCGAGATTGAAATAAAACTTCCAAGTGTTGAAACGTAAAAAATCCCTCCTTAGAGGTACGACCCCCTCCCGGGGACACAATCAAGAAAAAAGACCTCTTTGGAAGTACACGTTTCACCGAGATTGAAATAAAACTTCCAAGTGTTGAAACGTGAAAAGGCTTTCTTCGAAGGCACAACTCTTTGGGGGTACACGGTTCACCGAGATTGAAATAAAACTTCCAAGTGTTGAAACGTGAAAAATCCCTCCTCAGAGGTACAATTTTGTATAAAAAAAAAAATCCTCATCAAAAGCGTACTTTAACTTTCAAATGGAAAATGATCGTAAAAAGAAAAGAAGTTAAAGTACCCTTCAGAGGTCCGCTTTACCACATAGAGGAATTCACTTGGTAAAATATGCACATAAGCAAAAGAGAAAAGTGATTTCTTCGAACGACAAAGCGTAAAAACTTATACGAAGGGAGTTGTACTCAATAAAAATTTTCTTTAAAGAATAAAATAATTATTCTTTAACAAATAAGAGTGCAAGTCCCCTCGAAGTATAAAATATTGCAACAAGCTTAAGGTATGGGGGCAACATGGTATAGTAGTATGGCTGCATCAGTAAAGTAATACTCGAACAACATACCATAAGCCCGCTGCAATATTATATAAACAAACTTGTGCAAAAATAAATAGTAAATGCATTCTCAAATTCAAACAGAAGTTTGTACAAACGAAGAATCATTTTATTCAACTATAATGCAGATACAGGTTTCAAAATAAAAGCGGGGGCCGGTACCCGCACAACTCTCGGCCAGTTCATACAAAAGGCAAAAAGCTAAAATCTTCACTTCTTCTTCCCTCCTTTGGACCCTTTACTCGGTCGAATAACCAGCTTTTCAGGTCGGCCAGTGGGTATAAGGGAAGTAGGAGAGGCAGGTGTAACCGGTTCAACTTCCGGCTCCTCTTTAGTGGCGGTGATTTTCTTCCCCCTCCTCTTTGATGTCCCACGCTTCTCTCTCCTTTGTGAGGAAGACTCACTCCCCGGAGTGACAAGTTTTGATAGAACAATGTCGTCAGAAGGAGTCCGTTCCGGGGATATGTCACCTCCCTCAGGTCTCTCATCTTTCTGCTCTTGCGAAGCGATGGGATCATCCAAGCCGTGAAGAGCCTCTATTTGTTCCTCCTGTGATCCAGGTTGCGAGGCAGAAGGGGGCACCGCCTGAAGAGATGAAGAAAGGGTGACCGGAGGAGTAGAAGTTTGAGCAGTGCTTGGTACTTTCTCTACAGAAGAAATGAGGTTAAAGTCAGTAAAGAGAGGAGATGAAGGCTCATCAAGGTTGAGAAGATAGCCAAGGAGCTCATGAAACTCATGCGAAATAAATGAGTAACCCGCTTGAGCAGAATTGACAGTAGCGAGATTAACAGTGAAGTTACCTGGAGAAGCTGGTTTCCTGATATCGACTTCATAAGCTTGCGCATCAGCGCTCTCTTCACCCTCGTCTCCGCCTTGTGTGCTTGTAATATCAGCAGTAACTTTGGTGGGAGATGCGAGATGGGAACTGGAACCAATAATGTCGACTTCAGACGAAGAAGGTGGCTGGACTAGAGTAGTTGAAGTGGTTTTCCCCAGCTGGTCCCCTTCCGTCACTTCGGTTCTTAGTTTGGCAAGTTGTTCCTTTCCCCTGGCGAGAGCAGCGCGAGCGTCTTCATCAAAATAATGCCTTTCCAGGGCTGACTCGACATAACCAGCACCTTCAGCACCAAGCATATCGAGGGCGGCCTCCCACACTTCAGCTAAAGTGATTTCATACTTAGGACCGAGAAAAGCGAGGCTTCCACGCCCCAAGACGCTATGCAAGTAGAAGTCGAATAATGTTGAGCCGAAGCTGTTTTTGGTCGCCTCATGAGATTCTTCGGCTGCGATTTTGCCGGCGACAGCCTCATCGCGCTCCCTTTCAGTTTTGGCAAGCTGAAGCTTAAGCATTTGTATCTCCGCCTCTTGGGAGTTGTTTTTCTTTTGAAGCTCAGCAATATCAGAGACATAGCCGTCACTGATTCTTTTTTGTGCTTCAAGCCTGTCCTCAGCGTCCCTCTGACTGGCATGAGCATCTCTAACTTGTCTGAGAAGCACTTCTTCTTTTTGAGAGTATGAAGTAGAGGAAGCAGCAAGCTCATCTTTCAACTTCTCAACCTTTGCTTCGAGCTCCTCGTTGTAGGAAGTAATGCTCCTCATTTCGGTGTCGTGCTGCTCAAGGACCTTTTGCCACTCAGCCTTATCATTTTCCATGGTGAGCATAGCCTCTAAGTTGGCGCGGTTAACTCGTTGAAGCTCATCAACAAGCTTCTGCCAGTTTGACATCCTCTCGATATCAAGTTTAACGGCGTCAAGATTTCGTAGCATAGCAGGCTTATCAATGGGGACTAGGTCGAGATCGAACCTCACACCCTTTAAACACCACTGCGGAAAACGACTTTGTAAAGTGGCTGGGCCCGGTCCCACTTGAAATTTAGGCCTACTTATTATTGTCTGGATGTCCTCCTTCCCAAGAGCAGGAGAGTCGGAAGTAATGTCAAGAGGGGTAGGGGCAGTAGGCTTTTCGGGAATAGTGGAAGCATGTCTCTCACCATGTCGGGCTCGTTTGCCTGAATCTTCAGCTACATGACCTTTTCCCCGGTCGTCGTGAGATTTCCTTTTGTGAGAGTCATCACTTCTCTGCAGAGAATCATGGTGCTCATCCCTATCCCTTCTGTCATAACGCTCTTCTGCATCCCTCCTTTCACGAGCCTTTCGAGAAGCCCTCTCTTCGTCAGACTCTCTATAGGAGGGAAAGTAACGCCGATAATCATATTGACCACGCCCCCCGTAGCATTGGAAATCCTGATAATATGATCCGCCGCGTGTCATTGAAGAATCTGAAATAAGAAAAGATAAGCTTTAGAAATCTTTAAAGTATAAGAAGATAAGTGCATAAATGTGCTGGAAAATCCTAAGTGTTGTGTGATGTGCAAGCTACACGTATTAAGCGACAAACCACTCTTTGGTGCAGAGGTGATGATAGCTTGGGTATGAGGAGTTGATGTTTGTGTTGGTGTTTGTCGAAGAAGAGACGTCGCCTCAATTACAGGAGAGATAGTTTTAGATACGTCATCTCTAAAAAGCTCCTGCGAAGTCACTATTATGTCGCTCAACCCCTCATAAACATCGTCACCATCATGCTTGGTGGGACTTGTTTTCTCAATTCCTACATCAGCTAATCCCCCAAGAGGCCGTGAAGGTTCTTCTTCTTCCTCGATCGGGGCAAGCACCGTCTTACTAGATGACCCCATAATGTCGGTAGGAGTGGAACACTTCACCAATGAAGCTTCAATATTAGACTCTTTTGATGTGAGTTGTTCGACAGTAACCGGGGCATCAGGAGTTTTCATCGGAGAATCGGGAACTTCTGTTGGAACTTCATGAGCATGCGTAGAACGAGAAGCGTGTAGAAGCCCGTAATTGTGTAAGAATTCATCCTTCAGCAGAAATTTTGTGCTCCTTTCTTCCGCAGCCACGGCACTCAACCTCTCAAAAACTTGTTTATGAATCGGGTCTCTAGAAGGGAGAGGAAGTGCTGAAAAGAGCAAAGAATGAAGTTAGCAACTGAAAGTTCGGATCTCAAAAAAAGTTTCAAAAACGAAAAAATGGAAACACTAGTCTTACTTCCTATTCTCCAGATGGCATAAAACCCTGGAGGGCAGCGAGTAAAGAAAAACTGGTTCAAAAATCCATGAACACTTTCAGTGAGATCGGAAAGGAGCTTGCGGTTTCTAGCACTTCTCACAATAATGAGTGAAGGATGATCTTTACTCTTTGTAAACGAGCACAGATAACGAATTTCTTCAAAACTCAGTAGGCGATCAAGAGTTCTTCTAAACAAAACACACAACCCCATCAAGATGGCATAACCATTAGGATGAAGTTGAAATGGAGAGATCGTCAATCGGAGAAGAAGAGTTCGAAGGAAGTCATTAAAAGGAGGAATCGCCCCACCTAAGCACATGTGGCGGTTGACTGCAACGAAACCATAGGGAGGATTATCAGCAGTATCATTTGACCCAGGGAATAGGACATCGTTTTCAGCAAAGCCAAATTGAGTGCGCAGCTGAATAAATGTTCTCAAAGATAGAATAGTCGAAGTTCTTTCCGGAGGATTCTCTATCGGAACTGTTGTCGGGAAAGTTTCTTCTTCTTGAGTTACCACTTCTTCTTCTCGGTGGGAAGTCATTCTACATAAACAACTATATGTTCGAATATCAAGGTGCACGTTTCCTAAAATGTGTGAGGTGTTGTGTAAGATCAACAAGACGATAAACAAATATAACTGGAATAAAAAAAAACTGGCAAGCATTTGTTAGTTATGAAAATCCAGGGGTCAGTGTTTTAAGTCTGAATACGTAGGCATAACATTGATGCAAACGAATTAGTTCAAATTGTTCATACTTTGCATTGATATTTGGCCTTAGTTGATCGATCCACAAGCATTTCATGCAATGCATTTAAGTTAATTACTTTGTCTTAACTAATCTGTCGTTTGATATGAACAATCGATGGCAGTATATTCGCCTTTGTTTTTCTTTGTTATTCTCAACAGGTTAACAGTTTACAAGCTAATACAATCTGTGAGATAGTGCAATGAGATTCAAGTAAATTCAAAATTAAAACAGTTCAAAGCTCTAATCAAGTGCTCAGGAAAGGCCTATGCTCCTAGGTGCCGATGCATTCAAGGCCTAAGTATCAACTCGGCCGTGGTCTAAAGGTCTCACGAGATAGGGTTAAGTCGGTAGCGGGCCGAGGTCTCAGCAGGTTGATTCAGCAACTCAAGATAAAAGCTCAAGTGCTAACTCGGCTGCGGTTCAAGCCTTAAAAGGGTTAGGTCGGAAAGTCCCTTAAATATTGGCTCGGCCTCGACTTAGGGCTTGCATCCCCAAATTAGATCGGCTACAGGTAGGGCCATCCAAAATCACCGAATCACATTCAAGCCAACTTCTTACTCAACCCGATAGCCCGATAATCGCTCCACCAACACGGACCCCTACTTCATTCATACCATTTCATGCTGCCGGATCATCCACTAAACCAAATCGAAGTCGTCTCAAATTTATCACATGATAATCCCGAACGGTCAGCCTAAAAATGACGAACCACCTTCATTACTTCATCGATCATTTAAGAGAGCAACCTAAGCATGGCAGGATCTGTAATGAAGCACCGTGCGAAGAGGCGGTTCGAATTTGAGCGACATAGTTCGTGATTTGGTAGTAATTTGCAGTCATAAGAGGAGTAGAATCACTTACGCACTAAAGAGTAGGAGTGGCTCGTGATCAGGTGGGATGAAATCGCCCTAAGGAACTCAAGAGTACTTTAATGGCGGAATTGAGCAGGAAATTAAGTGAAGAAGAAGAAGGAAGAGAGCCAGTTTATATCCCACGGTGAAGAGATGCGAAACGGCGCTAACTGATAGGTCGTGCGCGACCTACCGACCTAGGAGGAGCCGAGCTAAGAGGTGTCGAAGCACACGACTTAATCTTAAGGCATGTACTTCGAGGGGCAAATGTTAACATTTATCTCGGTTATGGCTCACCGGTCTAAAGCTTGGAAGGAAGGCCGACCTAACCATTCGCATTACTTGCCGACCCAATGGATAAAGGCGGGCCGACCTAGCATCTCAAAGAGTGTTGCCGACCTAAAGGATGCGGGGAAGGATCCGATCTAACTCGATGCCGACCTAACTGGTTAAGAAATATGCCGACCTAATGCCTTAACATGGATGCCGACTTAACTGGTTAAGAAATATGCCGACCTAATGCCTTAGCATGGATGCCGACCTAATTGTTAAGCACAAACTCACCCACCTATGAGTCGTGGCCGACTTATGGGTTATGGTAAGTCGTAACCGGTCTAAGGGTGTGAAGGATGAAGTGGCGAAATAGTTTAGCACCTGGCACACTAACTCGGCGGCGACCCAACACTTAAGGTTTGGAGCTAGAGAAGCGCGCGTCTTTCACTTAGACCGGAGACCGTGCCTGAGAGAAGGAGGGCGACATATAACTCAGCCTGACCCGGAGCCGACCTACGACTTAACCCATCTCGGCCACTACCTCCGACCAAACACCGAAAGCCCCTATAAATACACGACCATCACCAACATTCAGAGGACTTTTGGTCGATCAATTTCAAGCGCCATTACTCTGCCGAATTCCAGACTACTTCAACACTTAAAACTTTTGAGATTCAAAGAACGTCTAAAAGAACTTCATAAAGAAATCATCTACATCCACCATGGATTTGAAGATGTTTGTCAACATCGAAGTTTGAGCTACTTGTTCTAAGTCTTTTGTAATTCAAAGTGTATTGTACTTGAGAAGATTTGTATCAACTTGTAACGTGATCATCAATAAAAGTACTTAAAGTGGACGTAGGCTATACCCATAAGCCGAACCACTATAAAATTGCTGTCGTTTACTGCTTTTCCGCTATTACTTGCTTGTAATTCTTTCCCGATCTATCGGGTGGTGCTTTCACAACTACACTTCACACACCGGGGTGTTAGCGTTCAAATTTAAGCGTTAACAGGAACCAATATATATCTACACGTCGAAGCCTCCTGCTCCATTACTCCTCCAGAATTCGTCAAGCTAACCTGAATCACTTGACTACTCATACATAATATGAGTACCCAAGAGTTTAATAAAACAGAAAATAAACACTCGGGTCAGACAGGGGTCTGGTGTGAGTAAACAGTTTAAGATTGCTTAACTTTAGAAAAACCTTTGCAAAGAAAAGGTATCACGTAAGACTTTCCACACATAAACATGGAAAAGTTTTTACCTTACGCTAACCAAAACATTTGATAGGAAATCCAGTGATATTATAATAGTGTCTAGGGTTTTCAAGTAAATAAGAAATAGCCGAAATTGTTACATCTATTAAATTCCAGCTACTAGCCACAAAAGTGGGTAATACAAACAAAACCGTGGGGTCTCGTAGGGAAAATGGGTTTCCAACAATGGCAGGGCTACTGGGGTACCGCCCGTCACAGTACGTGGCTTAGATCACGGTACCGAGGAGCCACCCTAACTCCCCTGCAACACAAGGCCGGGACCATTCCTTACCGAACAGTCCCAAACAAGACAACCCCGGCGGTTGTCCGGATCAACCGCCCCACACAGCCGAATATAAAGGGGCTTCTAGACAGGGGTAAGTCTTGCTCTCCAGTGGGAGCTACCCACGAAGCCTTGCTGCACCTCCCCTGTTTTAGCCATTCCCGGTTGATGAGGCTTGAGGCTGCGATTACCTTTATAGAACACATTTATCTTAGAATGCTCATCGTCCACCTGACGATGTGCTGAAAGCATTCAATCCATACAAGTTCGTTCCGGGTTCGAACGAAACCGAAGGCACTATCTCGTTGCACTCATATTGGAATCACCCTCAGAGTCAACGACCATAGCCCTTGCACTCTGATTCGCCATCTCGAATCTATAAGTACTATTCCGTCAAACTCATTACGGAATCACCCACAGAGTTATACTGACGTATAGCCCTTACACCTCGAGTCTTCACTTGCTCCACTTGGATTAACGACCTAACGTTTAATTGGAATCGATGTGGTTTTCGGATTCCAAATATGGAAACCCGATCCCGGTCTCATCGAAACCAAACGCCATTTTAATGTCCAAGTTGTACTTAAGGGATTTGAACAGTTTAACTTATTCAGGATGATATAACAGATAGATGAATAACATTATCTCAATAGATAATACATATCAACATTCATATAATAAAGCAGCATATCACATATCTCATAAACATCCAAATCATCCAGTATCAACCAAACACCCAATATCAATCATCCAATATCATTCAACATCCAATATCAATTATTCAATATTAACCATTCAGTACTAATCAATCACCCATAGCAGAATTGATTAACTCTTAATCAGTTTAATTAACCTTTAATTAAATTAATTTCTATCCTTTAACCACTTGGATTATCTTAATCCTACTTCATTGATTTATCACAAATCAAATTCATTTATCATTCCTTAATGATCTTCTGTAATTAATCTTCCTTGATTAATTATCTCTTACTTACCTTCAAGTAATTATCCTCAACCATATTCAGTAATTATCCTTTAATTACCATCATTAATTACAATAATTAATGATCCTTCATTAATTAATTAACCATAATTAATTACATTAATCCTTAATTAATCCTTAATTAATTACAATTAATTAATCATATTAAAATTAATTACTTAAATTAATTACTTCATTAATTATATTAATTAATCATCTTTATTAATTAGTAATCCTTAATTAATTAAATAATTAACTTGTAATTAATCATCTCATTAACCATAAACAGTAATTAACAATTTGTAATTACTTATCTTAATTAATTAATTTCTTAATTAATTATTTCCAAATCAATTATATTAATCCTTGATTAATTAATCAAATTAATTAATCTTTAATTACTTCATTAAGTAATTATTAATCACATTTATTAATTAACTTAAATAAATTAAGTAATTAACTCTCAATTACTTCTATTAATAAATCTTAATTACTTCCTTAATTAATTACTTAACAAATAATTAATTACATTATCAAATAATTCCTAATTCAATAATTAATTAATTACTTCATAATTAATTAACTTTAAAACAATTAAATTAATCAATTCCATAATTGATAACATTAAGTGATCCCATTAATCACTTCCAATAAATTACTCACATGAGTAACTCCTCCAATTACTTCCATAAGCCAATCCTGTAATTACTTTCCATAAGTAATTAGCATTTTAATTACATTTTAAAAATTAACCATTGATTACTTTATTAAGTAATTACACTTAATTAATAAGTGATTATTTAAAATTAAATAAATAATTAACTAATTATTTAAAATTAATTAAACAATTAATTAATTAATTACTTATATTTCAAAATCTTTAATTAATTAAGAAAAATCATTAATCCTTTACTTAATTGCAAATCATATTTAAATCAAGTATTCTTAAGTTAACAAAAATATATTAACCCTATGCATCTTCATAAATAAATTATTAATCAAATTTCTATAATTTAAAATCCAATTATTCTATTTGGTTTCAAAATCTTAATATTAACCTTATTTCGAAATAAGGCATTTGAAATCAATTTCAAACTTAATTCATTATAAATTATCTAATTCTAAATTTATTAATTTCAATATAAATTTGAAAACTTGTTATTAAAACATTGCTTTACACTTTACTTAACTTTGATTTAATATCTAAATTCAAACACTCTTCTGAAATTAAATTTCAAACTATAATTAAGTTAAATTACTTTCATAAAAATCATCTAAATTTTAAATTTGAAAGTAAATTTCAATTTACATTTTAAAGCTTGAATAAAACAACAGGTTCTAACTTAATCCTTATTTTCTTTTATCAAACGTATTATAATATTAAGAGCTCACCTTCAATTATTCAAATACAAGTTGAATTTGCACTTAACAACTCACGGTGCTAACCTGAAGCCCTCAAACTAAATCACACGAGCAAAACACGGTAAAAACACGCGAACTAAACTTCGAGTTGCCCCTGGAAAAACGCACGAGAAACACGCGACAACGTCTTCGGGTTGTAACCTTCTTCCCCAAAGCTTCGAATATACAGAACCTCGAATCGTGCACGCGTGCACCTTGCACAGCATCTCCGGCCGCCGTAGGTTGACACGACCAACGTCGTCGATCTCTCTATCACACTCGAGCAAGTAACTAAACCCATATTGAACGAAACGCAAACGAATCGAAATATCAACTCCAAGCTCGAACAGCTGCAGAAGCAACTCGACGCCAAACTACCAATCGCCGACCACCACATCATCGATATGCTCTGCCGTCCTCACCATCGAGGCACTACGTCACGAACTACAACCTACCCAAACATGAACAATTCCGATCGAAAAACCATGTCGCGACAGCCTCTAAAGTCGAACCGAAAACTCAAACAAGCTAAACCCTAGTTGCCCCAAATTCCAACAATTTAACCATTGGAACACTAGTATTTTTCCCTTCATCCACGACATTCAAACAAGCTTCGATCCAAATCCAAGCTTCCATCATTAAGTAGTTCATCGGCAAATCACAAAAACAACCCAAAGGTTCAAACCCAAAATTCTCCCTATTTACACAACTAAAAATCATGAAACAAGTATTAAAAATCATGAATTTCCATTGCTATTCCAATCATACAATTAAAATTTAAGTTTAAGTTCATAAATTTTTTAGCCCAAATTGATTTTCTACTGTAAATTTAGAATTCTGAGAAACTCATCATTATTAAATCCTATGATTATTTTTAGATGATATGTTATGTGATTACAAACAGTTTTCATTTACAAAACAATATCAAATTGGCATCCAAAATCAAGTTACTGATTTTTGAAGTATCTTGAACTGTTTTAGTCAACACAGTATCTTCTTTGAATTTATACAGGCAATTCAACATTTAAATTCAACATGCATTCCAAAGTAAAACGAATTTTCATATAACATAATATAGATTAACACATGCATCAACATTCAAACATAAGTTGAACCAAACTGTTTTTAAAATATAGTTTACTCACCTGTTATTTATGCAGAGCATATTTCCAGGCTTGCTGTTGAAGTTAATTCTCTTGCATGCTTTAAAAACTTTGATTGATTAAAATGATGAACAGATTGAAATTGCAGTTGAGCTTCAAATTGGTTGTAGAAGAATTCAAGTTTGCAGGTTGAATATTATTTGAAATGCAGGTTGAGACTTTGATCTTGATTCCTTTGAAATTGCAAGTTTGACTTTATGTTGCAGATTTTCCCTTTTTTGTAGATTGAAGTGTTGTTACTCCTTATTAGAAATGCAGGTTGATATTGCTTTCCCTTATCAGGTTTTGATTTTTCCTTTAGATTTAGGTTTCATATTTTAGAAGGTGGTTTATTGTTTTTCCATTAAAACATTTTGAAAGAAGATAAACAATGTAAAATGAAAATGTTATGTTTTTATTAAAATTAAAGAAAATAAGTCCTACATGAAGACACTTGTCCCATAAGTGTTTAATGATCTTACACTTGTTTATTAAAGAGATTTACATGTGAACACATGTCTTTAAGTATTTTTAAATTGAATTTTATTAAATTTTAAATGTAAATATAAACTTACATTTTTACTTTCTTAATTGATAAATACTTATATGTATATAAATAAGTTTACTTTATAAAAGAAAATACCCTAAACTAATTATAATATAAAT
This sequence comes from Allium cepa, assembly GCA_030765085.1. Lineage (NCBI taxonomy): Eukaryota > Viridiplantae > Streptophyta > Magnoliopsida > Asparagales > Amaryllidaceae > Allium > Allium cepa. The sequence goes on along the minus strand of CM060938.1, from coordinate 902,735,155 downwards.
ATAATCTTATACATGTTATTTTAGATCTTAAACTTTCATTTTTAGTATAAACATTTTAAAAGAGAACAAACAAAGCTTGTTTAAATTCCTTTAAAACAATTCTATTTTTAAAAAAAAGTAACAATCTTATATTAGAAACAATTGAATTAAACTAAATTTTCTTTTTGAAAAATCTTATTAAATTTAAAACAAAACTTTAATTACAATATTCATTAATATATAATTTATTTATAGATTAAATTAAATTTTCAAAACAATTCAAATTATAACATATGCATACATACATTACAATTTGAGAATTCAATTTTTAATTTAAAACAAAAGATATTCCCATTCATAATATATATCAAATGTATATATTATAAATAGAATTAAAATTTTATTAGCTTTGAAAACAATTCTTATCAATTTATTGCCTGATTAAAATTTATTAACCTTTTAAAAGATTAAATTAACCAATTTAAATTAAAATTATAAAGAAAATCATTAAACCAATTAAATTATTTACACAGATTATTAAATTCTTATTGCCCAAAATTCCGGGTCGTTACACAAACCCCACAAAGCCAAGGTTCAGTCGCTAAACCAAAGCTCTGATACCAACTGTAACATCCCGCCTTTTCGCACACTTTAAACCGACACACGTGCCAATTCAAAGCATACGCAAGGGCGGATTGTTATGGGTAAATAAAAAAAACAGAGAAGAAATAAAACAAAATAGAATCTCACAGCGGAAGGATAAAATATAATAATAAATATACAGTTCATGATAACTGTTTACAAAATATTTATTTTACTTATACAATGAATATCAGAGTTACACATACCAGTACAATCAATGCAGCGGAATAGAAAGAGTGTAGTGCAATACAATAGATAATAATAAGGAAACCTTCGCCTTCGTCCTCCAAAGCTAAAATCTTTGATCCTGAAACGCTCGGACTGACCCGAGCGAAGTTGAAAAGACAAAACACTCGAGTCAGAACTAAAAGATCTTATGTGAGTTAAATTAACAAAAATAAATATGAGTACAGTAACTCAAGAGATGCTCGGGATTTACATCTCCTAATGATCCGTTAAACTATTTACTATGTAATATATTGCGCTATTATAATAGTGTCTATTCATAAAATAAACATACTTTTAAATAGCGTTAAGGCTTTACATTTTCCACCTTAACACGTAAAATGCCAATAGTCTATACAGTACCGTAATACCTCCTGATCGGGAGGCTACCAGAGGATACTCCATAGGTACGACACAAATAGAAACTCGTAGTAAAGGCTCGAAATGGTAGCTGACACGGCACAACTAGGCAATGCCAGGGTAGATATACCAATTGCTATCCAGGCTGGTGGAAACGCGTAGCCGCAGTTACCGCCCACCTCGGACTAACTCCCCAAAATCCAAATATAGAAGTGGCCACTGAATCAATCCAAGTCAAAGTATAATATCGAAGAGGAGGGTCCGATCAGAGGAATGACCTCATTGGCCTGAGAATCGCTCCTGTTTTAGCCACCTTATGCCAACTCACGGGAGTCGGGTCCACGTATTTACCTTACAGGAAACGCCGCCGCCACCTACTTCATTCTGGAATCTCCACCGCGTACACGGTTAGTCAAAGTGGTTTTCGGTATCGACAGAGAGTATGTCCATATCCGATCCCGGTCTCTTTGCCAACCCATCGTTATTATAACACCGCGGTCATTTAACAATAGTTTATACTTTAAAACCAGAATAAACATTTCCATTTTAAAACTATGAATACGATATCATTTTAAAACCCAAAAACAATATGATATCATTTTATCTCAAATATAATTCTTTTCCAAAATCATACTGGATTAAAATTTAGAATATCTGGAAACCAAACATTTGATTTATACTTTCAAACATAATATTTCGGAATTCATACTTTTAAAACCATAACTTCAAAGCTTAAATGGTTTGGATATTCAACGGTATATAGAATAAATGGTTTAACTTTAAAGTTACTTTGTAAAGAAAATAATTCCCATGGCTTTACAAATATATTTCTTTGATTAAAGTCTAAGCCAAAATTTTAAATATCACTTTCGAGTTCCAAAACCATTTAAATTTTTATATATATATATATATCCATTTTGAGTATTAATATTTCAAAACTAAGATTTGGAATTTCTATTCAACAAATTTATGGTTCTATTATTTAGTTTTGAATATTCACCTAAAATTCATAAATAAAACTCCAAGTTCTAGTATTAAATGATTTCCCAAATTTACTTTATACTAGAATATACACTTTTAAGTTTATTTAGAAAATTCAGTTTATAAATATCGTATATTTAAACTTTTCCAAACTTAGCATATTTTATAAATTATCAATCCCATTTCTAAATTTTTATTCCATTTTTATTTAACGGATTTTTATACACAGCTTGAAACCAAAAATTTAACTTCATATGTATATATATATATAAATGGAAGAATAATATTTATAAAATATCAAAATTAAACTTTTATAAAACGTATCACATCCAAACCATAGAAATCACACTTAAAATAATTTATATATATAGACCACGGTGCCTGTATAAAATTTTCTATCCTATGGTCAAGTGATACGGATATTTATCATTTCAATCCGCAATTAAAAATAAAACTGCGGTTATATATCATTTCAAACCACAATCCCAAAATGAAATGAAGTATGCATGATAACTTGTAGTTTAAATGATCTAAAATAAAACATCCATTCATCAACATCATCCATCATACAAATTACAATCATCAATCAATACCAATCAATATCAATTTATATTTGGTAATATATAACAGGTAATACTGGCAATTTTATTCAAATTAAATTTAACAACTATTAATTCTAACAATTTATTATTCAGTAATAATATATATATAATTGTTAACTAGCAATTTATATGCAAACAATAAATTCTAACTGTCACTTAATACGCAATAAATAAATTAAATTAACAGTTAGACTAATAAATGCAATTTAACAGTTATGATGAAATAAAAATGCCAAATACTCATAAATAAATTTCTATTCATTTTCTAAAATTAATTTAACAAACATAAAAGCTTCTAGTAGTTGTGAGTGAGTTAAAACACTCACATTTGGAATTGAAAATTGAATTTAAACTCAAAATTTTGACGGTCACAGAATTTGTCCAAACCAGCGTCATCAGGTCTGGAATTAAATTACGATCCTAAAAAAAAATCTCGCTTGAATCGGAGGTCGTATGAAAAAGTTATGACGAAAAATCGATTGGAAAACAAAATTAAATATAAATAAAACAATACACAAACTCACCTACTATGCTAAACGCCACGTCAGCCTACAGGGAAACACGCCTTCCCTATGAGAAAACGCGTACGCGACTGTTTGAATTTATTCTGAGCAAACTATGACTCCATTCGAAAAACAAATTACACCATGAGATTACGTGTTTCGAGAAGATTAACATATATTTTTGTGAGATTTTTGGGAGGACTTTGAATTTTCAGCTTTGATTTGTAATTTGAAATTGGATCTGAAATGCATCCATTGAGGAAGAGAGAAGATTGAAGAAAATGAACGTGTAGACAAATGACAATAGAAAGGAGGCTAGGGCTGAATAGCTGTGTTTATATAGAGGGGTTTGAAATAGGGTAGATAGACCGTAGAATGAACGTGCGGAACAACTATGTCCCAAAAAGCCCGCTATGCCTCCGGAACCGAATTCATTAAATCTATATATCCAAATAGGTGAATATATCACTGGATTCATATCTCAATATGTAAGTATCTCCAATTTCATCTGAACTTGTAAATACTAAATTTCAAATATTTCTTCAATTAGCGTTAACGTAATAATTATTTATTATTTATTGCAGTTAATTATCAATTATAGTTTATATACTAAATAGATGATAAATTTTGAATACTTGTTATCATTAACGTTTTATTTCCACTTACAAATAAATGCAATTATTACATATTCTCCCTTTATTAATAACCTTCCTATTCCCATGGATTATTCCTTAGCAAATTATATCTATTAATTACGATTGATTACCCTAAATAAATTCCAAATTATTAAATAAACTTTATTTCCATTCCCTGTACTCACAAACCATCGTATTATAAAGATATTTACACTATTCTCCATTTATTACCTTAATTTATTTAAGGTAACCTTAAATTAATATCTATTGCAATGATCCAAATTACCATATCTTATATCCAAATAAATAAAGCTTGATTCCTTTATTAACTCCTTTGGTTTTCAATTAACCCTTTATGGTGAATATAACTCCCAATGTATAATTGAAACCTTATTTCCATTTGATTTCACTGTTTCATTAAATATCCTCATATTCCAGCTAAATCAACTAACGTACAAATTAGATATTTCAATTTCCTTTAATTGCGATTTTCATACTATAGTAATTAAATCCCATTAACCACATAAATAAATGTTGGTCCCCATCTATTTACATTATTTTACATTGGTGCTTCTATTTACACTTAGCTTTGTATAAATGTTTGAATACGGAGTCTTGTCTATTAACGTATTAATTAAGCCTTAAAAATCAATTGATATCGCTTTCTTAGTCTAACCTCTTTTTACCCATATTTATTTTAATGTAACCTTTGAATTCATTCCCAATTCACCAATTTCCATTAATTATACTTTACAAACGTGTTTCCAATATATAGGTATTTTATGCTAATTGTTATCATACCCATAATTACATGCTTATAACTAAGTCCCATATTTGCATAAATTTATTCAACGGTCACTTTTAATTAGTTACTATCCATTTTCCAATCCAAATATAAATCTTCCACTATTGAATTCTTATATTAAATGAATTTTATTCTAGGTAATATTTTTACCAATATTCACTGATTCAACATTTATATGTTTCTTAAAATTAACTTTCAACCAAATGTGACAATTTACATTTCATTTCTATTCAATATATATTCATTTTATTCCATTCATTTGGGTACTGCATTGAAATATATTTATTAACCAATACTAACGTTATTATCATTAATTATGATTGGATTCCAAGTTTTTATTCAATACCTTGAACAATAACTTACATATTAATCAAATCCTTCTTCTAGTTAATTCAAATTGGATTATATTCCAATTCCTATAACCTAGGTCTTAAGTCATCATTTACATAATTAAATTTAGCGTTTATTTCAATCTTCGTTTATAAATTTAAAGTTCTACTAAACTAGATTACAAAACTTATGAACTTTAACAAATTTAATCCACCAAATAAATTTTCAAATGTTTATATATTTGCAATTCAATTCAGTTATTGTTTCATTAATACCATTTTAATCAACTAATTATGACTTATAACCACAAACACAAATTTCGTTATTTCAATCTATGTCGTATAAACATTTCAATCGTTAACCTTTAATCCCAGTTACTATATCCAACTCCTACCTTTATTCTAAATTAGATTAGAAATTATATCAATTTAATTCATTTAATATTATCAAATTTGACGGGTCGTTACAGGAGGAATGACCTCACTTGGCCCGGCGTAGCTCTTTTTTTAGCTACATTAAGCTGACTCACGAAAGTCAGGGTCATGTAAATAACTCATATGGAATCATTCGCCAAACCATCCTACTTTGTTTATGGAATCTCCACTACGTACATAGTTGTTAAAGTGGTTTTCGGTAGTGGCAGAGTGTCATACCCGATCCCGGTCTCATTAACAACCAAACGCTTATTTCACACCGGATGGTTCTTTTACATTTCAAAAGTCAATTCATACTTAATATCAAAATATCATATTTGATTTCAACCCATATAATTTTGAAATCATATTCACTTTCAAAACCATCTTAACTTTCAAAATCATATTTACTTAAATATGTCATTTCACAAAAAGGTATCAATTCCAAATTCCAACTTAAGTTGTATCATCACCAAGGATTTAAATATAAAAACTTTAACTTTACACAGTTTGCAATTTTAGAAAATAGTTTATACATTCATAAATAGTTTAATAGTTTAAATAGTAAAATAATTTAAATATATTTAAATTTGATTTAACTAAGTTTAAATTGATTTAATTAGATTAAAGATAGATTAAATAGATTTAATTAGGTTTAAAATGTTTTAAATAGATTAGTTATATATTTAATAGATTTAAATTATATTAAGTAGATTTTTAAATAGATTAAATAAATTTAAAATAGATTAAATAGATTTAAATTGTATTAAATATATTTAAAATAGATTAAATAAATTTAATTAGTTTAAAATAGGTAAAAATAAATTAAATTGGATTAAATAGGTTATAATAGATTAAATAAATTAAAAATAGTTTTAAATTGCTTAAAATAGTTTAAAATAATTTAAAATAGATTTCAAAGTTATATCCAAACATTTTCAATAACTCAATTCCGATAAATTCATTTATTTGGGACTTCAACTTGAAACTCCAATTTAAATCCTTTGAATAATTCATTAAATCAATTCAATTTCAGCATTAACGCTTGGATTATAGAAAATAATTCAATTTATATAAATCAATTTCTATTTCAAAATATCAATTAACTGAATTCGAAATTTCAAAGATTCAGAATCATTTAATTTAACCAATCCGGTGTCCGTACATAATTTTCTACCCCAGGGTCAAGTGATACGGATATTTATCATATCAATCAGCAATTTAAAATTTACGGCTACATATCATTTCAAACTGTAATCCAAAATTAATTAAAAATGCATAATATCGCTCGAGTCTATCATTTCAACCCATAACGACTTTTCCCTGATCTATAGATCGTTCGAATATGTATCATTTAAACCCATAGGGAACTTGCAGAGTTATAAAAATATAAAATTACAATATCCAGTCATCCAACATCAACAATCAAACATCCATCATAATCATCATCCAAATCAATTAATAAACATTAATAGATAACTGATAATCAATAACAGGTATTAAATTGACTATTTAAAAATTCAATATTGAATTAAACAATGATTAAATGCAACAAAAGTCAGATTTTACCAGAGTGACAATTTAAACATACCAAACATCAATCAATAAATTTCTAATCACATCATAAATTTAATTTAACTAACATAAGATAATTTAGTAGTTGTGAGCGGGTTAAAATACTCACCTTTGATTTTAAATTGATTTGAAATCCAAAATGAGGCACAAAATTCAACAGTCTTAGAATTCAACCAAACCAGCTCTATAATGCCCGGAATTTCGATACGATCCCAACTAAGTAAATCTCGCATGAATCCGAGCTTGTATGCAAAAGTTATTAACGTTATAAGATTGGAAAATTTCGACTTTGGGTCTTAGAATTCAGGGTTTTCGCCTCTAGAATTTGGAAAATAGGTTTGTGAAGGAGGAAGACGATGTACGTATAGAAATAATAACATGAGAAATGACTAGGGTTTATAACAGCCTATATACAGGCAGGGTTGGATCGAAACGACTACGCAACCCAAAAAGCCTGTTCCGACCCCGAAACGAAAATAGGTCATCCCATACATCGAAATGGATGTTTTCGATATTTTAAAACCCAACAGAACAGGTTTCAAGTCCTAATTCCATCGTATGAAGAAGTTGGCTTTTAAAATCAGCTTATTTCAATTGAATTTAATTAAATTGATCTCTACGCGTTTCGAGCCCATAAGATCAAATGGTAAGTCTGATCGCTATGAAACTTGAAACCCTACGATAATTCATCATTACGGATCCGATGAAACTTGTTTCATCAAAACCCGAGTCAGTGGCCAAAATGGCTATTTTGACGTTAATTAAATAAATTAATATTAAATTAATTAATCACTTTTTAATTCAATATTTATAAACTAACCCATTTTCATCCATTTTTATTACATAGACATTTAACGATAATTTAAAACAAGTTTACATAAAATTCCAGTGTAATTGGTTATTACACTAATTACAGTATTTAATTTCAACTGTAATTAAATCTTATTAATTATAATTTAATTCCAATAAATTAATCTAATTTGGTTCCAATCTTTTTATTCAATCAATTATTAGTCTATAGACATAGTTAACATTTGTTTACATCTTGTTACACAAATATTCTATAATTATCGTCTTTTACCATATTAGTTGCAGCATTCCAACAATATTGAACCTTTGTTGATTTTCCATTAAGTATAATTTAAAAATCCTACTAACTTTATTTATCTTGGTTTTATTTTTATTATTAAATCAATTTATTTCCTTATGAATGTAATTGACATTTTCGTCCATTTTAATACATTCCAAATTTGTAGTTAATGTTTTAATTCACATTAGTGTAACATTTATTTACATTTATTTGTAATTGATTAATTAAATTGGTAACAAATAACAATTGTCACCTTTTCTACATTTAACTACAATTGTAAATTTATTATTTACAAACAAATGTTATAACAACTTACATAATACTAATTCTATCCAATTACGTTTTATTACACATTGTTTCATTAATTAATACAACCTTTAATTTATCAGCTACTCTATTAATCCAATTATCAATTAATACACACATTACTACAATTAATTTACAATCTATAACCAATTATAAATTTTTAATCATTTTAATTAAATGGAATTACATTCAAAGCCATTTTCAATTACCTTAAATTAATACAATTTCATTTCATTCCAGTTATATTCTTACTATTAAATCACAAATTTTTATCTCTCCCAACGTTAAATCGCAAAACTCTACTAAATTAACAAATTTTTAATTATCGAAAATTACGGGTCGTTACAAACACGATCACCTCCACATGGAATTCCTTCGTGCATGTGTGCACGTGCAGGCGCATGAACTCTTCCGATGTCGAACTACCCAACCAGGACCACTCACCAATGCACAATCCAAAACTCTATCTCCTCTCCCCCATAGTTCCACCTCCGACCTTCTCTAGCCAAAACTGATTTATGTCGAGCCCGGGTTTTTTTCTACCATCGAGCAAAATCGACCTCGTCCCATCGAACCATCGACATTTAGGACATGCCATCACCACCGAAGAAGCCGTCTATCTTTCTCCTTGCCTCCGAGCCCCTCAGCGCCAAGTCTGATACCCTTCCACTGCGTCAACGACGAGAAAACAGAAATATACAAAACTTTCCCTAAAACCCTAAAAATGTCACTCCACCCAAATTCAAGACCAAAATCGAGATTTGGCCACGGTGGACCCTTTACCCATGTCACTACGATCGTCCCAAAGCCGACAGCCTGCAGCCTAGTTCACCCTCGAAACCAAAATCTATTTTTTTTATAAAAATCAATCATCTCAAAAATTCTCGAAGCCTAAGCTACAAAAAACATAATTTCTTCACTAAAGATCATGTTTTCACCCTAAGATCATGATTATATAAATGAATTAAGGTTTTATGGATACTGAATTTTGACCATAAATTGTTTTTCTTCTGTAAATCCAACATTTCACCCAAATTATAGCATGGATCGACCTTTAGCTATTTTTAGTGTATTCCTTACTAAAAAACAAACAAGTTACTAGTTTGTATATGAATCTAAACTTTGTTAACATTTTACAAGGAACAGTAAACGCTTACAGGCATTTCAAACAACAATTCTCACCTTTCACATATTGAAATACTTTGAAGTCTCCCATGTGAATCTTAGTTTTAGATCTGCAAAACTTGAATTCTTAAAACGAAGTAGCGTTGCCTTTGATTTGAACAGAGTGCTTTCTTTTGTTTACGGAGCTTATCATTTTTTAATAGGCTATACAAACTGAGCATAAACACACATACAACCTATATATATACACAGGTCTGGACATGGGATGGTGTGTAATTGAACAGGTTTTTAGCTCAAAAGTGATTTGATATGCCGTATAAGAATTTGTACAGTGATGGGTGAAAATCTTGAGATGATTTGAATTGATTTTGTTTTGAGTGTGAAATGAAATTTAAACAAATGTTTTGGTCTTTGCTTCTTTTGGCTAGGAAGTACTTATATGTGTGTGTGTGTGTGTGTGTGTGTTTATATTTGTTGTACATTTATACCTTTCCAGGCAATGCTTATTTTATTTTTAGTTTTTCCCTACTATAGGCTTATATAGTTGATTGGTAAATTTTGTTTTAACTTTCACATGATTTACCTTTTTGTTTGTTTACATTTTACTTTGTTGAATTTTCCCTTTTTGTTTTGTATAACAACTTCATACATGTATTTTGAAACACAAGAAATAATAAGTGGTTTGAAACAACTTCAAGTCTTTATATATATATATACACACACTTCTATATAACTCAAGGCTAAATGGAAATTTTTTCTATTTTATTTTAAGTGTGTAAAATAACATTTTCTAATAAAACATTGCTTTGTTAGTGATTTTCTTTTTCAAATAATTTTATAGATTTTTCTAATTTCTGTCATTATCTATTTTTTATATATATATAAATCTCTTCTTATATATTTACTTCTTTCATTTTTCAATATATAAAAATATATATTACTTTTTAATAAACTATATTTATTTGGTTCATACATACTATAATTTTCCTTTTGAACTTATATATCTGTATACATCCTTTTTTCATTTTCGACGTGTATATATATGTGTATGTATAAAATTCATATATAATAACTATATTTATTAGCTCACACATATGTATACTACATATATTGTTTTTAACCCACTAGCTTATTATAACGACCCATAAATTTTCGATAGTTAAAATAGTTAGTTTAATAAAATTCTGTGATTTGATGTAGGAAGAAATAAAAATTTGTAATTTATAATGAAATAATAACTAAAATGAAACTTAACAAGGTTAATCATTAACAATTTGAATGAAATTCCAATTAATTGAAGTGATTTAGAGGTTATACTTGATTATAAGTTGAATTTAAGAAAACAAAGGTCAATATATAATTAATTAATGAACTAGTATATAACAACTGGTAATTGAATAAAATCAGTGTATGTAAGAAATTGTTACATTTGTTTGTGAATAATGAACTTATAAGTGTGATTAAAAGTAATGGTGACAATTATTATATTTTACCTATTTATATAGTCTATTAAATTAAATTGGAAATCAATTGCAATAAATCTAATTAAATATTACGTTAATGTAAATTAAGGTAGTAATTGAAAATAATGTTAATTTTATTCATAATATGACAATTGGTGAATAAAAGGAATGGAAATCAAGATTTATCAATTTATTGGAATTTTGAGCTATAATAAATGGATTTATTGCAATTAAATGAATTTAAATATTACGCTAATGGGAATTAAGATGAAATTGGAGAACATTAGTGTACCAAGATATAAACCAATGTTAATTTTACCCAGAAGAAGATAATTGATTGAAAAACAAGATGAAAATCAAAATAAATGGATTTTTGAAATTTAAAATTATAATTTCCGAATTGATTGAAATTGAAATTAAATATTGAAATTGGCGAATATTCAATAATAAATTGATATAGAAATTTGTTTTAAAGGGTTATAAATCACTAAGTAATCCAAAGTGAGAAATTGTAAATTATTAAATATTGAATTAAAAGGCGATTAATTAATTTAATATTAATTTATTTAATTAACTTGAATATAGCCATTTTGTCCACTGACTTTGATTTCGGCGAAACTAGTTTCATCGGATCCGTAACGGTGAATTATTGTAGGATTTCAAGTTTCGTAGCGATCGGAGTTGTCGTTTGATCGTACGGGCTCAAAACGCCTAGAAATTAATTTAATTGAAATCAATTTGAAATAAGCTAATTTTAAAGCTAACTTCTTCATACAATGGAATTAGTATCTGAAACCTGCTCCATCGAGTTTAAAACAGTCTAAAACATCTATTTGATATATGTGCTGACCCATTTTCGTTCCGGAGACAGAACGAGCTTTTCGCGTCATTTATCGTTCAACATGTAAATCAATCTGGTCCATTCTTTACGTTTTCAGCTTTGCCTATAAATAGCCTGTTATAAACCCTAGCAACCTTTTATTTTCTATTGTCTATACGTACATTTCTTTCAGACAAACAAAACCCTAATTTCAAATTACAAATTCAATTTCAAATTCAATTCCAAAATCAAACTTCTTCAAACCCCATTATATTATATATCGATTTGAAGCTATAACAACCCATAATTTTTATAAATATTTTTAATTCAATTTATCTGAAAACTTCGATTTTTAAATCATTTAAAATTGAAATTTTTGAATTTTCCAATGTAATTTTGGATTTTGTTTATAATTTATTTTCCAAATATAATAAAATAAAGAATTTCTGAAAATTTTATATTTTGCTCAACTTTAGTCAAACTTTGACTTCCAGTTGAAATTTTTAAATTTGAATTTTTAATTTCTAATCTTTTTCTTTTAAACTGTATTTGATTCTGATATTGGTTCTGCTTTTCGTTTCATCAAATTCTGTTTTATACGTTTTAAATTTGATAAATTTCAGCATTTTACACGCGATTATTTTCAACATTTTTCCGTTTAATTTGCTAATCTATATTTTCTACTTCATTTCTATTTTATATTTTATTTCCTATTTTCTATTTAGTTTGGACTTTTTATCTGATTTTTATTCGAATTTTTGGCTTGGAAATTTAAAAGGACTTAAGTTTCTTTTCTTGGAAATAAAGTAAAGCCTCTTCCTTTTCTAGCCGTTCAAACGTTGTTGCCCTAGTCTTCAATTCTCATTTACCTCCTTAATTCACATACAAAACTTCTCAAATTATTCCTTTCTCATTTTATTTCTTGAAGCAGTAAGTTTCTCATGGCTTCCTCTTTCTTCTTTTTCCTTTTCTCTTTTCTTTTGTTTGTTCCTCCTTTAGCATGCTCGGCCACCTCCTATTGCCGACCATCTCCTCCCTACCACCACCACCTGCTCGGCCTCCACCACCTCATCACCTTCCCCTTGCCTTGCCGTGAACCCTAGATCCAATCCATCACCAAAATTGCCTTGAAACCCTAGCCGATCTACACCACTTCTTCCAACCCTATTCCCTTAGCCTCGGCCACCACCTATGCCAACACCACCTCCTTTCCTTACTCCAAGCCGTACCCTCTTGGTGATGATCTGACCTGATCCATGTCCAGCACCATGGCCGAGCCATGTAGCCATAGGGCCGAGCCCAAAACATTAACTTGCCTTGACCTTTTGCCTTCACTTGACTTCCACAAGCCATCTCTTCAACAAAACCAAGCCTAGCCGTGCCTTTGCTTGCCATAGCTAAGCACATATGCTTCAGATCCAGTCATGGACGAGCCATGTTGATGATGGTCTAGCCCACAGTGATGGTGGCTGAGCCACTTGTAATGCTTAAGCCAATATTTGTTCCATTTTGATTCATATTGTACATTATTCTGATTTAAATTCTTATGTTGAATTATATACTTATGTATGTTCATATTTGTTTGTTTACAAGACTCAAATCTTGGCTCTCCAACCACTCAAATCTAATTCGTGCTTTGTTGTGCTTTTCGAAGTTTGTTCGTGTGTCTTGAATTGTTATCTCCAGCTTTAGAAGGTGAGTTTATCACTCTCGACATCCGTACTTATATAATTGTGAAACAATGAAAAGTGGATATGTAGTAGTGATATGCCATGCTGTGATATGATATTTCATGATTTATAACCTGATTATATATTTGTTACTTCACCTGATATGATATGCCATATTATACTATTTATTGTATCTCCTGTTTCCCACACTGCAAGTTCCCTGTTAGAATAGAATCACTATGGGTTGAAATGATACATACCCGAACGGACTTGAGAACAGGGAAAACTCGTTATGAGCTGAAATGATAGACTCAAGCGATTTTTATTTTATTTTATTTGACTTGGGATTGCGGGTTTGAAATGATAGAACCCGGATTATTATTTTTAAATTACGGATTGAAATGATATATATACATATCACTTGACTTGGTTAGAAAATTATATACATACCCATGGTTAGATTTTATAATAGTTTTCCAAAAATTATTAAGTATTTTGAATCTTTAAATATATGAAATTTTAATTTAAAATTTGATTTAATGATTTTTAAATATAATGAGATATTGGAATTTTTAGAAGTAAATAATTGGTTTAAACTAAATTAAAGACTTTCTCTACGATAAATAACTTAATAATTTAAATTTGATTTAATATGGATTTTTATCCTAACCTAATAATAATAAATTTTATTTATGGAATAGATATGTTTTGTATAGAATAAAACTATGAAAAATTTGAAATAGTATGATCTACACATGTTATAGTAGTATTTGTAGCAATTTTAAACCGCTATGTTAACCTAGTTATGTTTTAAAAAAATGCTATGTTAGTTTTAAGTTATGTTTTGAAAATTCTACTATTTCTAAATGTTAATGATTTCCAAAATGCTACATTGTCAAAAATGTTATACTACTTCTGGTAATATTTTGAAAATGCTGTATTTATAAATGGTTTCATTTTGAATTGTTGTCATATATATGGATCATATTTTCAACTAGTATGACTTCTAAACGGTAACATTTTTAAAATACTATAATAAGGGTATGGTTTTGAAAGTGTTATGATTTTTAATATATTGCATTTTTAAAGTGCTATAACTAATATATATGGATTTGGTAATATTACCATTTGAAATGGATATTATTTTGGAAGAGTAATAACACTTGATTTTAAATGGTTTTGGAATAGAAATGTTTTGAAATAAAGAACCATGGGTAATAATAACGTGTTGTTGTTAAAGAGAACGGGATCGAAAGTTGTCATACTCTCTTCCAACTCCGAATACCACTTTAATAACCGTGTACGCGGTGGAGATTCCAGAATGAAGTAGGATGGTGGCGACGTTCTATTGAGGTATGTACGTGGACCCGACTCCCGTGAGTTGGCATAAGGTGGCTAAAACTGGTGCGATTGATGGGCTAATGAGGTAGCTCCTCTTATCGGACACACTTCATTGTATGCCATTCTATTAATTTGTGATTGATTGGTGCGCATCTTTGATATGTGGGAGTGTGGCCCGAGGTAGGCGGTAGTGGCTGCTATGCTTCACCATCGGTCCGGAAGTGCAATTGGTATATCTACCCTGGCATTACCTCATTGTGCAGTGCCACCTACCCTAGCGCGCCTTATACGATTTTTGTTTTGTACATTACCTATGGAGTGCCCTCTGATGACGCCTAGTACGAGGGAGATTACGGTACCGTATAGACTATGGGAATATATGTAAAATGCGTTAAGTGGGATATCGGGTAACGCCTTAATGCTTTTTTTAAATATATTATGCTTTACTTTAGACATTATTATAATAGCGTATATTACTACATAGTAAATAGTTTAACGGATCCTTAAAGGATGGGCGGTCCCAAGCATCCTTTAAATTACTTGTGCATTTCTATTACAGTTCACTTGAGTTGGTTTACATTGTATAAGTTTGTATGTCCTGACTCGAGTGTTTCGTATTTTGCTTTACACTCGGGTCAGCCTGAGTATCAGCTTTGGATTTCACCTTCTGGAGCTGGAGGATTTGCTGGAGATTACCTATCTATCTAGTTGTTGTGTATTTCTATTCAGTATTTCTATTCAGCTTATGTATTAGTGGACATTTATGTATTGGGATTTCTGTTGTATTTACTTTTCAGACTCTGATATTTTGTACTTGTTTTGAGACTGTGTTTGTAGTAGCTTCATGAATTACTATGTTATTTTATTTCGGCTGCGAGTCATTTTGATATTTCTATGTCTTTGATTCTTTGATTGGTTTTATTTGCTCCAAATTATATTACAATATACTATTTTGGATTATTCAAGTCCGACATGTGTGTTTCTATTGTCGATTTGAATGGTACAAAATAGTGGGTCGTTACATTTGGCATCAGAGCTTTGGTTTTTGGCAAACCTTAGCCTGTGGAGCAAAAACTCATTAGAGATGGGGTAGAAATACCCTAGAATGAGTTTAATCAATCATAAAATCATTTCTTTGTGAGAGAACGTATTGTAAAGTATAAAATGATTTTCAAGGGGTTTTCAAAAATTATGATATAAAACTTCTCTTTTTTTGGAAATCATATTTTTCTTAACTTCTTTCTTTTCCTTATCCATCTTGTTTGTAATTCCTTTGTTTACGATATTCAATTCTAATTGAATCTTATCCAATCTTATCTTATCTAATCTTGTCTTTGTTTCTCAATTACATTGGTCCTGAAATTAATTCTTGATTTTTCAGGATGGATCAAAGGAATGCTAGAGGTAGGGGTCGTGGTGTCGCCCCAGTTCCTTAGCCTGCTGCACCAGTTAGGTTCACTACTCTCTGTAAGGAATACACTGAACTTTGTGGATCCAAGTTTACCGGATCAGAGAGCATTATCGAGCCCCAACAATGGTTGAAAGGATCGGAGAGAATCTTCTTCGGTCTTGAGATCACTGATGCTCAGAAGCGTCAGTTGGCAGCTTGGCAGTTGAAAGGAGCAGCCTTGGATTGGTGGGAGACTATTACAACTCACACATTTGAGGCTGACATTTCTTGGGAGCAGTTCAGGTATCATCTTCTGTTTGTCTTGAATTTTGTTCAGTTTTCTCTTTTGAAAATTTTCTAATATTTCTTTATCGTTCTTTAGGGATGCTTTTGTTGTGAAGTGGATGCCCGAAGTAGGGAAGTCTCAGCTGTATCGGGAATTCATGGATCTCAAGTAGGGTGATATGTCATTTGCTGAATATGAGAGGAAGTTCAATGAACTTTCTAAGTTTTTTCCTAATCTGATTGAAACTCCTCTCAAGATGAATGAGAAGTTCATAGCCGGTGCTCGCTCGGAGTATTATGATCGTCTCATTGCTCATGTGCATAGCCCTTTCACTAGTCTGATGGATATGGCCATTAAATATGAGAATCCTACTTCTAAGGATCCTCCAGTTGCTTGTTCTGCTTTATCTCAGTCTTCCTCTGGTAAACTTAAGAAGAAAAAGCCTAATTTTCATCAGCTGAGGAAGAATTGGAACAAGACTCCAGGATTGGGATCTTCTTCATCTCAGAGGCAGCCCATCGACCTATCTTCAGTTACTTGCTTCAGATTTAATCAGAAGGGACACTATGCCAATAGTTGTCCTCCTTTACTTGGTGCTGCTATTCCTCCTCCAGCTCAGTTGTCTAGGCGTGATCTCTGTCACATTTGTCTATAGCCTGGCCATTTTAAGAAGGATTGTCCGACTCAACAGAAGAGCAAGTCCTCTGGTGTCTTTACTGTTACCTCTGCTTCTTTACCTGCTCCACCTGTTCCTGCTTCTGCTCCTAGTGATAATCAAGGCACTCTTCAAGGCACATTTTCTTTGTTTTATTCTCCTGTTCGTGTTCTATTTGATACTGGATCTTCCTATAGTTTTATTTCTGTGGATCTTTGTGATAAATTTGAGCATCTTCTTTCTCTCGGGTTTGCTCCTGAGCTTTTGTGTGTTTCAAATCCTATTGGGGGTCCTGCGAACCTTAGTAGGATTTGTAGAAAGGTGAAACTCTTCCATTCTAGCTATCGGTTTTCTGGTGATTTCTATGTTCTAGGTTTTGATGCTTTTGATCTATTACTTGGAGGTGATTGGCTGAAGAGGCATGATGTCGTTATCTCTTGTAAAATCCGAACTGTTTCTCTTGTGGATGATTTTGGTAATTCTTTGGTGATTCAGTGTTGCATGCCTCAGGTTTATGCCGACAGTTTTATTTTTTCTCTTGACTCTTCTCCGGATGATCTTGATTCTACTCCTATGGTCAGATTATATCCTGATGTATTTGGTGAAGTCACTTCTTTACCTCCAAAGTGGAAACTAAATTTTGCATTGATCTTATTCCTGGAGCTCAACCGGTAGTTCTTCCTCCCAGAAGGATGGCACACCATGCGAAGGTTGAGTTGAGGAAGCAAATTGAGGACTTGTTCTCCAAAGGTCTGATCAGACCTAACCATTCAGAATGGGGAGCTGCGGTGATTTTCGTCACTAATTCTGATGGTTCTTTGAGGATGTGTGTTGATTATAGGGAGCTGAACAAGCTCACTATGAGGAACATATATCATATGCCTCGTATTAATGATATGTTTGATCAGCTCCATGGAGCTACTGTTTTCTCTTAGCTTGATCTTGCCATAGGTTTTCACCAGCTTAGAGTTGCTAAGGAAAGTATTTCCAAGACAGCTTTCCATACTGAGAATAGTTTCTATGAATGGTTAGTTATTCCTTTTGGTTTGACTAATGCTCCTGCATTCTTTGTTGATTTGATGAATCGTGTTTTTCGTGATGTGCTTAACAAGTTTGTTCTAGTCTTTGTTGATTATATTCTTGTTTTCTCTAAATCTGAGGAAGAGCATAAATCCCATTTGAGCTTTGTTTTGTGGATTGTTAGAAGTCATCAGTTGAAAGCTAAATTTTCTAAATTCCATTTATGAAAAGGTAAAGTTCGATTCCTTGTGCATATTGTTTCTAGTAATGGAGTTTCTGTTGATCCAGTCAAGATCGCTGCGATCAACGTAAGTTTTCTTCTCTTCTCTTTCTATAATTTAATCATCCTATCTTTTTGTGGTCCTTATTTCTCCCTATTCTATTGCAGGATTGGGAAACTCCTTGGACTCCATTTGATATTCGCAGCTTCCTGGGCCTTGTCAGTTATTATCAGAGATTCATTGAAAATTTTGCTTGGATTGCTGCACCTCTCACTGCTCGTAAGAATGCTAAGTTTATATGGAATGATAAGTGTAAAGCTGCATTCAATGAGTTGAAGCGTAAGCTTACTTCCGCACCAGTGCTTACCGTTTCAAATGGAAATAAGGGATTAACGGTATATACTGATGCTAGTTGTAAGGGCTTGGGAGCTATTTTGATGCAAGATGGGAAGGTCATTGCTTATGCCAGCCGCCAGTTGAAGACCCATGAAGCAAATTATGCAGCTCATGATTTGGAATTGCTTGTTGTAGTCTTTGCTTTGAAGCTTTGCAGGCATCACCTTTTGGGTGCTAAGTTTGAGCTCTTTACCGATCATCAATCTTTGAAGTATATCTTCACCCAGAAGGATTTGAATCAGCGTCAGGTTAGGTGGCTTGAGTTCCTTGCTTCTTATGATCTCGACATTAGCTATACCCCTGGGAAGGCTAATGTTGTGGCCGATGCTTTGAGTAGGAAGAAGGCTTTGTTATGTCAGCTTGTTGTTTCTACTTCTCCTCTTTTGGATCGTATCATTGCTAAGCAGGATAAGAATGAGATGCTTAGGCTTATGAAGGAGAGTGTTCGCAGTAGAGTTGGTAGTAGTAGTCCTGATGGTAGTGGAGCCAAGATCGATAATATAGGTATTTTGAGGATTAGTAATCGAATTTGTGTCCCGAATGTTGATGGATTGAGGCAAGGGTTACTTTAGGAAAATCATCGATCCAGACTTTCTATTCATCCTAGCATGACGAAGATATACCAGGATATGAAGAAGCTTTATTGGTGGAGAGGTACGAGGTGAGATATCTCTATCTTTGTTAGTTGGTATGCGACTTGTCAGCAAGTCAAGGCAGATTATTAGAAGACCCCTGGTTTATTGCAGCCCCTTGAGGTTCCCAATTGGAAATGGGAACAGGTTTCTATGGATTTTATTGATGGATTGCCGAGGACTCGGAGGGGTAATGAGAGTATTTGGGTTATTATGGACAGACTGACCAAGTCAGCTCATTTCATTCCGGTCAAATCTATCCGTTTTGCTTCCAGTTTGTCTGAGATCTATATGAGGGAGATTGTTCGTCTCCATGTTGTTCCTCTTAGTACTATTTGTGATCGAGATCCTATCTTTACCAGTCAGTTTTGGAAAGCTTTTCAGGAATCTTTGTGTACTCATCTGAATCTGAGCACTGCTTACCATCCGCAGATTGACGGTCAAACGAAAAGAGTGAATCAGATTCTCGAGGATCTTCTTCATGCTTGTGTTCTTGATTATGAAGGATCTTGGGAAGATCATCTCCATCTTGTTGAATTCACCAATAACAACAATTATCAGGTAAATTTTCAGTCTTCTATTTTAATCTTATCTTAGTCTTTTATCTATCTCATTCCGTCTTTGAATTCAGGCAAGTATTGAAATGTCTCCGTTTGATGCTCTTTACGGAAGACCTTGTAGATCTCCATCTTGCTGGATTGAATCCGGTAATCGTGTGGTTCTTGGTCCTGATATGATTTTGCAGGCTTCTGAGAAGGTTGAGGAGATTAAGAGGAAGTTGAGGAGTGTTCAAGATAGGCAGAAGAAGTATGCTAATCGGCGTAGGAGGAGTTTGGAGTTTTCTGTTAGTGATCTGGTTTTCCTTAAGGTCTCTCCCTTAAGGAATGTGATTCGGTTTGGTCGGAGAGGGAAGCTTGCTCCTAGGTTTGTTAGTCATATCTCTGAGAGGATTGGTTCTTTAGCTTATCGTCTGGATTTGCATAAAAAGTTTTTTGGAGTGCATAATGTATTCCATGTTTTGCATCTTTGTCGATATCTGTATGATCCATCTTTGATTGTCCAGCCTTCTGCTCTCGAGAGTTCGTACATTGAACCTAATCTGACTATTGAGACGAAGCCACTTCGTATAATCGAAAAAGGTACGAAGCAGCTGAGAAGGAAATCTGTCAACCTGGTCAAAGTGCAGTGGAGTACGGATGATCGGGATTATACTTGGGAGGCGGAGGAGAGAATGCAAGCTTCGAATCTAGAGTTGTTTGTTTCAGGTACTATTTGCTTGTCTATCTTATCTTTTCTTGTTTCATATCTCGTTCCTTTTCGAGGACGAAAAGTTCTGAGTGGGGGAGGTTGTAACAACCCATAATTTTTATAAATATTTTTAATTCAATTTATCTGAAAACTCTGATTTTTAAATCATTTAAAATTCAAAATTTGGAATTTTCCAATGTAATTTTGGATTTTGTTTATAATTTATTTTCTAAATATAATAAAATAAAGAACTTATGAAAATTTTATATTTTGGTCAACTTTAGTCTAACTTTGACTTTCAGTTGAAATTTATAAATTCGAATTTTTTAATTTCTAATCTTTTTCTTTTAAACTGTATTTGATTCTGATATTGGTTCTGCTTTTCGTTTCATCAAATTCTGTTTTATACTTTTTTAATTTGATAAATTTCAGCGTTTTACACGTGATTATTTTCAGCATTTTTCTGCTTATTTTTCTATTCTATATTTTCTGCTTCATTTCTATTTTTTATTTTTTTCCTATTTTCTATTTTGTTCGGAATTTTTATTTGATTTTTATTTGAATTTTTAGCTTGGAAATTCAAAAGGACTTAGGTTTCTTTTCTTGGAAATGAAGTAAAGCCTTTTCCTTTTCTAGCCATTCAAACATTGATTGCCCTAGCCGTTCACTTCTCATTTACCTCATTAATTCACGTACAAAACTTATCAAATTATTCCTTTCTCATTTTATTTCATGAAGAAAAGATTTACAGTAAGTTTCTCATGGCATCCTCTTTCTTCTTTTTCCTTTTCTCTTTTCTTTTGCTTGTTCCTCCTTTGGCATGCTCGGCAACCTCCTATTGCCAACCATCTCCTCCTCACCACCACCACCTGCTCGGCCTCCACCACATCATCACCTTCCCCTTGCCTTGCCAGGAATGATAGATCCAATCCATTACCAAAATTGCCTTGAAACCCTAGCCGATCTACACCACTTCTTCGAACCCTCTCCCATTAGCCTCGGCCACCACCTATGCTAACTCCACCTCCTTTGCCTTACTCCAGGCCATACCCTCTTGGTGATGATCTGACCTGATCCATGTCCAACCCCATGGCCGAGCCATGTAGCCATAGGGCCGAGCGCAAACCATCAACTTGCCTTGACCTTTTGCCTTCACTTGACTTCCACAAGCCATCTCTTCAACAAAACCAAGCCTAGCCATGCCTTTGCTTGCCATAGCCGAGCACATATACTTTAGATCCAGTTACGACCGACCCATGTTGATGATGGTCTTGCCTATAGTGATGGTGGCTCGAGCCACTTGTATTGGTTAAGCCAATATTTGTTCCATTTTGATTTATAATGTATATTGTTTTGATTTAAATTCTTATGTTGAATTATATACTTATGTATGTACATATTTGTTTATTTACAAGATTCAAATCTTGGCTCTCCATCCACTCGAATCTAATCATGCTTTGTCGTGCTTTTCGAAGTTTGTTCGTGTGTCTTGAATTGTTATCTCTAGCTTTAGAAGGTGAGTGTATCACTCTAGACATTAGTACTTATATAATTGTAAAACAATGACAAGTGGATATGAGTAGTGATATGCTATGCTGTGATATGATATTTCATGATGTTATAACCTGATTATATATTTGTTACATCACCTGATATGATATGCGATATTATACTGTTTATTGTATTTCCTGTTTCCCACAATGCAAGTTCCCTGTTAGAATAGAATCACTATAGGTTGAAATGATACATACCCGAACGGACTTTAAAATAGGGAAAAATCGTTATGAGCTTAAATGATAGGCTCAAGCGATTTTTATTTTATTTGACTTGGGATTGCGGGTTTGAAATGATAGAACCCGGATTTTTGTTTTTAAATTACGGATTGAAATGATATATATCCGTATCAATTGACCTAGGATAGAAATTTATATACAGACCCATTGTTAAATTTTTATAATAGTTTTCTAAAAATTATTAAGTATTTTGAATCTTTAAATATATGGAATTTTAATTTAAAATTTGAGTTAATGATTTTTAAATATAATGAGATATTGGAATTTTAGAAGTAAATAATTGGTTTAAACTAAATTAAAGATTTTATCTATGATAAATAACTTAATAATGTAAATTTGGTTTAATATGAAATTTTATCCTAACCTAATAATAATAATAAAATTTTATTTATGGAATAGATATGTTTTGTATAAAATAAAACTATGAAAAATTTGAAATAGTATGTTCTACACATGTTATAGTAGTATTTGTAGCAATTTTAAAGTGCTATGTTAACCTAGTTATGTTTTAAAAAAATGCTATGTTACTTTTATGTTATGTTTTGAAAATGCTACTATTTCTAAATGTTAATGATTTCCAAAATGCTATATTGTTAAAAATGTTATACTAATTCTGTTAATGTTTTAAAAATGCTGTATTTATAAAAGATAGCATTTTGAAATGCTGTCATATATATGGATCATATTTTCAAGTAGTATGATCTCTAAAAGGTAACATTTTTAAAATGCTATAATAAGGGTATGGTTTTGAAAGTGTTATGATTTTTAAATTATTGCATTTTTAAATTGCTATAACTAATATATATGGATTTGGAAATATTACCATTTGAAATAGATATTATTTTGGAAGAGTAATAGCACTTGATTTTAAATGGTTTTGGAATAGAAATGTTTTGAAATAAAGAACCATGGGTAATAATAACGTTTGGTTATTAAAGAGACCAGGATCGGAAGTTTTCATACTCTCTGTCAACTCCGAAAACCACTTTAACAACCGTGTACGCGATGGAGATTCCAAAATGAAGTAGGGTGGCAGTGACGTTCTATTGAGGCATGTACGTGGACCTTTGATTTTTGGGAGTGTGGCCCTAGGTAGGCGGTAGTGGTTGCTATGCATTACCACCGGTCCAAAAGTGCAATTGGTATATCTACCCTGGCATTGCCTCGTTGTGCCATGTCACCTACCCTAGCGCGCCTTATATGATTTTTGTTTTGTACCATACCTATGGAGTGCCCTCTGACAACGCCCAGTATGGGGGAGATTACGGTATTGTATAGACTATGGGAATATATATAAAATGCGTTAGGGGGGATATTGGGTAATGCCTCAACGCTATTTTTAAATATATTATGCTTTACTTTAGACATTATTATAATTGCGTATATTACTACATAGTAAATAGTTTAACGGATTCTTAAAGTATAGGCGGTCCCAAGCATCCTTTAAGTTACTTGTGCATTTCTATTACAGTCACTTAAGTTTGTTTACATTGTATAAGTATGTATGTCCTGACTCGAGTATTTTGTATTTTGCTTTACGCTTCGGTCAGCCTGAGTATTAGCTTTGGATTTCACCTTCTGGAGCTAGAGGATTTGCTGGAGATTATCTATCTATTAGTTATCTATTTCTATTCAGTATTTCTATTCAGCTTAAGTATTAGTGGACACTAATGTATTGGGATTTATGTTGTATTTACTTTTCAGACTCTGATATTTCGTACTTGTTTTGAGACTGTATTTGTAGTAGCTTCATGAACTACTATGGTATTTTTATATCCGCTGCGAGTTATTTTAGTATTTCTGTGTCTGTGATTCTGTGATTGGTTTTATTTGCTCCAAATTATATTACAATCTACTATTTTGGATTATTCAAGTCCGGCATGTGTGGTTTTATTGTCGATTTGAATGGTACAAAATAGTGGGTCCTTACAGAAGCTCTCGACGAGCGCAAGTCAAATCTGTAGTTCGTTTTTCGATTTGGGTTTAATTATGGCCAGAAATTGATGTTGTAGTTTCGGTCGTTCATTGTATGGTTTCTCGTTCAACTGTCGATCGTCGTCGTTGGTTCGACCGGGGAGTGCAGTGTCATAGAGGTTGATGGGTAGCATGCATCTATATGGTTAGTTTGTCAAGATGGTCATCGAAATCGCCAGAAATGGCCAAGAATAGGCACGACGCCATGTGTTCCAGGGGCCACCGCAGGCGATCGCGCCACCATAGCCAAGCGCGGCCGGGATTAGGCGTGTCGACGGTGGTCTCTAATCTGGTGGATAGCGTACGAAGGCGGTGGCGTTTGGAGTTGATCGAGGCGGCTGAACTTTGAAGGAGATTCGTGTGTGTTACCGTGTTCTACAGTTAGGTTTTGTGCTTACGTGTTTTCAAGTGACGTGTTACCAATAGATTATTTTCTTAATTATTTTATAATTTTCATTTCAATTGTTCTGAATTACATAACTTCTACATACGAGGTCCAGTATATGCGTGGTTTCTTTGCTTTGGGATCATATCGAAATTCTGGACATTTTGACGCTGGTTTGGACAAATTCTGAGACTGTTGAGTTTTGGGCCTATGATTGGATTTTGATTCGATTTAAAATCGAAGGTGAGTGTTTTGTCCCACTCACATCTTCTAAAATTTCTTATGTTAGTTAAATTAAATTTATGATGTGCTTAGGAATTAATTTATGGATGTTTGGTATATTTAAATTGCTATTCCTGTTAATTCGAATTTATTTTGAATTAAATTGTCATTTAATTTATTATTGAATTTAAAATTGTTAGTTAATTACCCGCGTATAATAATCTGTTAATTGTTGATATTTATTGGTTGAATTGGATGATGATTGTGATGGATGTTTGAATTCATTATTGGATGATTGGATGCTATATTTGATTTATGAAATGCTATCACTCTGTAAGTTCCCTTAATTATTATTATGAAAATCACTATGGGTTGAAATGATATGTACCCGAACAATCTATAGATGAGGAAAAATCGTTATGGGTTGAAACGATAGACCCGGGCGATTTTATGGACTTTTATATTAATTCGAGATTGCGGTTTGAAATGATATATAACCGTAAAATGTTGAATTGCGGATTAAAGTGATAAATATCTGTATCACTTGACCCTAGGGTAGAGAATTATATAAGGACACCGTATTGGTTAAATTAAATGATTTTAAGTCCTTAATTTTTGAATTTAGTCAAATGATATTTTAAAATAAAATTTGATTTATATAAATTGAATTATTATCGAATTTCGAGTATTATGTTAAATTTGGAATTTTTTTAAAAGGATTGTTAAAAGAATTAAATTGAAATTTTAAAGTTGAATTTGAAATATTAGTGAAATTTATCAGAATTGAGTTATTTGAATAGTTTGAAATATAACTTTGAAATGTATTAAAATTGAAATAATTTAAATTGATATTTCAGACATGGACTGAAATCGATATAGAATTTAATAGTTTATTTAAAATTTAAAATTGAATGATTCAAAATTAGGTTTTGTTGATTTGGAAATTGAAATAGTTAAGATGTGTTGAAAAGGAATATATAGTTTAAAATTAATATTAAATTCCAAATTCATATTTTAATATAAACTGTTAAAAAATAATATTATTTTTAAAAAATTCTAATTATTAAGATTTTCAAATTATTAAACAATTTTAACCTATATTAACTATATCAAATCATTATTTTCCTATTTTAAACCATTTAATTTATTTTAAAACTAATTAACCCATGTTAACCTAGTTTAAATCTAATTAATCTATTTTAAGGCTATTTAATCTATTTTAATTATATTTAATCTATTTTAAATCTATTTAACTATCTTAAATCAGTTTAGCAGTATCTTTAATCTTTAATTAACTATTTTAGAGTATTTTAACTATTTACATGTAACGACCCGGATTTTTTGACATTGGATTTGGAATGTTAAAATGATTTTAAATATTGAATTTGAATTATAAATTGATTTTTAGTATGAAAAGTTTGATTTTCATTTAATAAAATAAATGAAGAATTTAAATATAGCGGTTTTATTGGATAGTTGAATTTAATAACGGAGAATTAGTAAAAGAGTG
Organism: Allium cepa; assembly: GCA_030765085.1. Classification (NCBI taxonomy): domain Eukaryota; kingdom Viridiplantae; phylum Streptophyta; class Magnoliopsida; order Asparagales; family Amaryllidaceae; genus Allium; species Allium cepa. Next base: position 902,708,558 of record CM060938.1, on the reverse strand, counting down.
GATCTGGAGTTTTAAGCTTGTTAAAAATATTTTAAAGGCATGTAAAATTTATATTAATAGTAATAAAGGTAATAAAAGTTTTAAAATTGAAATTGAAGGTGATATGTTCAGTTTTAAAAATATATCGTTTAAATTGACATTTAAAAATAGACTTCCGAGGCACAGTCTCGGAATTCGACGAAACTAGTTCCATTGGATCTGTAATAGTGTATTATTATCGAATTTCAAATATCGTAGCTTTCGGCGTTATCGTGTGGCCGTACGGTATGTAAACACGCTTCAATTAATATTGAAATCTAATATAATTATTGGGTCCAAAAAAGCTATCTTCTCCATAAGATCGAATTAGGACTCGAAACCTTTTCCATTTCGTTTGGAATAGGGGTATAACATTATGAACGCCTAGCGGCACGTCTCGATAGGAGGTCGAGATTTCATGTTGCAAAATTTGAGACGATTTAAATTTAAAACACGCACACACACACATATATATTTATCAACATTCAAATCTGTATTCCCATCAGCCTACTTTCTTTCACCATCAGACCTTTTTCTTTTCACCTCAAAAATTACTATAGCTCATCTGCTACACGCAACCTTCTCTTTCCCTCAGTTCAAACCTTTTCAAAAGTCGCCTTCCTCCGTATTAGAATCGCGTAGATCTCCCTTCTTCTCCTGGAAAAAAATTCAGAAACGAGAAAAGAAAATGTAGACGAACGAAATCCTCTTCCCTTCATTTAAAATCCACGCTCCTTTTTCTCTTTCTCTTCCAGTCGAACGTAATCGACTTTCAAAAGAAAAAAGGGGAAGCAACGCGAATTCACTAAACTAAAGATTTCTACCGCCTTCCTGTTCCATTGAAATGAATAACAGAATCAATACACGAATTCAAATCAGCAGCCTCGTTCAAAAAAATATCGATCGAAGAAAGATTTCAACGTGAGTTGAGGGAAATCGTCGAGGCAAGTGCTATGTCTGGTGGTGGCATCGTGGGTTCGAGGCGCATGGCTTGGGAAGACGCGGGCGTTGGCCGGAGTTCGATTGTATTTGCAAAGGTAGCACGCGTCTCGATTATCGGCGTTGAGGCTCGCGAGTTCGAGTCACGATGGGGAATAAGTGGCGCATGAGGCAGTAGCTAGGGTTTTGGGTTGGTGTTACCGTGGTGATTTCGAACTCGAGCAGGAGGTCATGAGGCCGGGTAGGCAAATTCGGTAGGAGACCAGCAGCAATGAGGTATTATTGTTTTTTTAATGAAACTGAATGTTTATATATAGAGGTTAGAAAAGGAAATTAGTAATTAACAGTAAAGTTTTTATTTAAAAAAAAGGTTGCAGTAAGGTATAAGCAAGTTTCATTTTTATTAAAGTTCAATAAGTAATATATATATATGTGTATATATATTAGAAAAATATATATATAAATTTACAGTAAGGTTTAAAAGGAAAATTATTAGTTTAAAATAAATTATTAGTTAATTAAATTATAATGGCAATTGATTGTTTGATTATTTCGAATCTTAATAAACCGTATAAATGTTTATACAAGGTCTAATGTCATCGTGAAATCAAGTCGAGATTGAAGTGGATTGCAACTAAAAATAAAGGTAAGAATTTTCTCACTCATTTGGATTACGGTTTAAATTTAAAAGTTTAAATTTAAATTATTGGATGCTTGACTTGATTGATAAATTTATAATTTATCTGTTGGATGTTATATGTATAGTAGTATATATATTAGTATTGGAGTGATTGATATTCTCGCAATATATAGCGGATGAGACCCTATGCGCCCCACATAATAGCGGATGACCATACATACCGCGATATCCCCCTCGAAGTGGGATTGGTATTTTATTTGTTGATTAACAGCTGTGGGTGTAGGAAATACAGGTTGGAGGAATCCAACAGGATTCCTCAAAAATATATATTGTTCATATATATGTTAATATATGATATGATGGATAAATTGACATAGTTTCTATGTGAACTGAATTATTAAATGTTAAATAGCATGGGAATTAAAACGGGCATTTAAATACCGTAGGCAATTAATTTGAAGGAATTTGAAAAGGGAATTTGAATAGTAAATATTTATATTGTAAATTGGATTTATTCTATAGGAAAATTAAGTGGGATAAAAATATATTAACTAATTTGGGCTATAATTAACCATTCGTAAAATGGATTTAAGAAGAGATTTTTGAAATAAAGTATATAAATGAACTTGAAGGACATTTTGAAAATTATGGAAAGGACTTAAGCAATAAATGGAAATAGATTTGAAATAAAGTGGAATTTATTGAGGAAAGAAATCAGACTTTTTAAAAAGAATCTGTTTTTATATATAGATGGAAAACTCAAGGGAGTTTATAAATTTATAAACGGGGTTTATAAATGAGATAGGTTGAGATCAGTAGATATGTTAAAAATATAAGATATAGCGTGAACATATATCAAGTTATGGAAGTTGTTTAAATATAAATAGTGGAATGTATTTCGAATATGGAAAATGGTGATATGGTCGAGGTGTTACGAATTAAGAGGGATTTATGAATTGAATTGGTGAATATTGGATTTTCTAAAAATAGACTTTTGCTGAGTAAATTGAAATTGTTTAAAATGGAATTTTGAAATCTACCGTACTATATAATTTTTATAAACTATTATCTGGATCTAGAATACCCCGAAATTAGCTATTATATACTTAATACTTATTGAAATAAATTCTAATGTTATAATCAGCTTTGTAATTTTATTAGTAGCTAAATAAGAATTTTGATGTTGATATTTTAGTTTTATCTAAAACCATATTTTGAAAATAAACCATTATTCTTATTTTATATATATTTAAATATTTTAAATTCAATAATAAATCAATCTCGAGATGGGAAACTAATTTAGTTAAATTAATAAGACTTTAGAGGGAAAATCTTATAGTGGTATTGTGGAAACTTAAATAATATCCAAGCATAGGTTAAGTAAACCGTGGAAGGTGAAATAAAATTCAGAAGGGAAGTTGAAGTGAAACTGAAATTTTAATTAAGCATAAATGGCTTTGAAAATATTAAAGGAAATAAATTAGGAATTCTGGAATTTATAAAATTCGTGTAAAACATGTTTGGAAATTTACAAATAAAGTTGTAAATGATTTGAGAAAAAAATAGAAAATAAAATGAATATTTTCAAAGTGTTGCGTAACCAATGAAGTGGAAAAAATATATTCTAAGTATTGGGCAAAGGTTGAAATTTATTCGGTGAGAATAAAAGTGATTTGAAAACTTTTTTCAAAGTGTTGAAGTATGGAAATAATATTTTATGAGGATATTTTGAAGTACATAATTTGGAAAATTATTTACGGCCTGATGATTGCTTGTGGATGTTATATGATAGTTAAATAACCGACTATCAATATTGGCCAATGCATTGATCGTTTCGAAGAGGCCGAGATCAAATTTAATTATCTAAAAACCACTTCGATCCGGTTTGAATGTAGCGAATGAAGACCGTGAAGATGACGAAGACGGTGATTCAGTTTGTCCAGACCCAGGGCAACTTGTATGGACGAATGCTATCAGACCATCGCCATTGGAGGGCGATGAGTATTCTAAGTTAATGTTTTCTTAAAAAGGTAATGCTTAGCCTCAAGCCTCATCAACCAGCAAGGCTAAGTGGGTAGCACCCAATTTGGGTAAGATTTCCTGTGTCTAGAGTCTCTTTATTTCGGCTGTGTGGGCGGTTGTTAGCTCCAACCGTGGGGTGATCTTATTCGGACTATCCAGTAAGGGGTGGCTCCAGTCTTGTGTTGTAGGGGATCGGGAGTGGTCGTCGATACTCTGGTCTAGACTAGGTACTGTGAGGGGCGGTACCCCAGTAGCACTGCCATTGTATGAAATCCATTCTTCAATAAGCGCCCGTACGGTTTTGATTATGCCCAACAATGCTAGAACTTGAGATGTAAGCATTTCAGCTAGATTCTATTTACTTTCTATAGACACTATTATAATATCAGACGGATTTGATATAAATGTTTTGGTTATCATAAGGTAAAAACCCGACGTATTTATTTGTGGCGTGATCTAACGAGATACCTTTGTTTTAAAAGATTTTCGAAAATATAATAATCCAATTAAGTGTGTTTTTCTCACGCTGGTTTTCCAAACTGACTCGGGTGTTATTATGATGCTCGGGTCAGACCGAGTTGAACAGATCTAGGATAATATGCTATGGTCTCTAGAGACGAGCTAGATGACAAAGACATATCTCTGTACTTGAAATATTATTTCCGCTGTGTAAGGATAGATAATAAGCTGTCCAAAGTGATAGATGATTGTTGCACTCAAATAATGGTATGTATATATAACAGTACAAATTTCTTTGTATTTAAAAGCTATTATTCTATATTATATTTTGTTCCGCTGCGATTGTGAGATTCTGATGTTGTTATTATCTTCTCCTTCTACCTCTTTCTTCTTTTGCCTTACGCTCGGGTATTTCTGGCATTCGATAGTTCGACATGTAATACAGTGGTCATATTAATGTCGACTTACGAATGTCGAAAAATTGGGTCATGACATTTTGGTGTCAGAGCAAAAGGTTAAGCGAGAACCTTGGCTCTGGTGGGGATTACTTATTAGAGATAGAGTCAGAGTACTCTAGAATGAGTTTGAGCATATTAATAGATATGAGCGCGTATTTGTTAGTGAATGTAAATGGTTTTATATTGTGTTGATTGATTTATTGAGTGGCTGATAAACGTTAGTTGGAACAGTCCGTACAACTGTATCGAAGGGATTTCTAAACACTTAAATAGAACAATTCGACACAGTATTGTTTTCGAAAGGGGTGAATGAAATAGTTTTACCCAAAAATATATTTTGATATAAAGGAAATAATTTTCTGAAATTATTATCCAAAAATTGGAATGTTTAGATGATAATATTATAGTCAACAAGACTATAAAATTTGAAACAGTTCATATAACTAATACAGGAAAATTGTATAAGTATAAATTATACAAAAGAAAAAAAATGAAATTTAACTTGGATTAAGTTGAAATTGTTTTTTTGAAATTTTTGATATTAAATTAATGGTGATTTGAAAGAAATAAATTAGTGAAGTAGATTAGTTAAATGGATTAAATTTTAGTTAAATGGATTAAATTTTGGATGTGATTGAATTGGAAAATTAAAAAAATTAAGTTGGATTGGAGAAACGAGAGATGAATTGTAATTAACTTGAACTAAATGAAGTTGAGTTGAAATAAAATAAAATTGAAATAAAATTCAGTTGAGTTATATATGATATTGAATGTAATTAAATTCTTACTTAAATAAATAAAAGTAAGTTGAACAAGAATTGGACTGGAATTGCTCATAAAGGATGGATTGAGTAAAGACATGCTTGGGCTATAAATAACTATATAGTCTTGAGTCCATAACGAAATGTGAATGTGCTTGATTATAAATTGATGGAAATATGAAATATAAGTGGGTGACTAAAAAAAGAGAAGTAAGATAAGAAACCCAAAATAAAGATTACTTGATATCTTGGAAAATGAAATAAAAATCCAAACTTTAATTATAAAATAGATTGAACTCAAGTAAAATAGTTAAAGTGATTTTTGAAATAAAAAAAATCAAATATTGATTTAAGAATTGGAAGTGAACTAATTAGATAATTAATTAGTTAATAAAATATGGAAATGGAACCTAAGTTGGCTAAATAAAAATTGAATTGTGAGTTAATAATGGAGTTTGGAAATGAACTCGAGTTATAAATAAAATTCGACTTGAATTGTTAGTAAACTAAATATAAATTTGAAATGTTGTCAAATAAAATAGAATTTGATTAAAATAGAAATTGTTGGAGTAGCAAATAAATCTAATTAGAGTGCAAAATAATTGAAAATGGCCTCGATATTAATTATATGTGCTTGGGAATGAATTAAGTTTGGAAGTTAAAATTTTAAAGTGGAATAAGTGAATAGACTAATCGAACAAATTAGTAAAATGGATGGGATTTGATTAAATAAAGATCAAATCAAGGATTTAAATTGGAGGTTGGTTACAAGAAAAATAAACTTAAGTTATGGAGTGAAATTATTTTAAGAAAATAAATAACTTAAGTTAATATTAAAAGAAGCTTGGCTTAAAATTTATTGGCGGATTGGTTTTTTAATATATGTTAGTATGGAATGTTGTCGAGCTTAATAAAATGGTTTTGATTGGTTTTGAATGAAACCTATGCGGATATGAATGAAATGCAGGTAAATGGATTGTGAATAAATTAGAATGGAATGAAATTATATTGGTTGCGAATAAGTTAAAATTGAAATGGAATGGAATTAAATATAAAATGAGTTGGATTTAATTTAAAGTAGTTATAAACTAAAATGGATGTTCTATTTAGTGAATATCGTCGAATTCACATAAAAAGTGTCGTTTAATGTAAACGAGAGTAACTCAAATTCTATGAATTGATAGAAGCAAGTAAAATTGATTTTAGAATCAATTGGAATGAATATGAGTTTGTTTGGTTTAAAAATGAATTGAATGCAAGCAATTGAGTCGTAAACGCATCCAAATGTTTCTTCTGTTGTGAGAACGGAAGTCATGCACAACCAGTACACGCATTCGCCGCCGCCGTCCGATGGACCAGGTTTGCTTTTAGAAAAGTATATAATTTCTAAATAATCTTTAATAAGAGAATTTTAAAGGCAATTTCTAAAGAGATTTCGACACGTTCCTAAAACTCGTTTATTCAACTTAATTTCTCTATAAAACATACAATTTTGCACTTCGAGCGAAAAAGGAGGAGAATTAAATGATTAGCCATGCTGTAACGCCCCACTCCAAGACCCACATTAGCAAAGAGTATTACAAGGTAATACCGTCTGCCAATACGGAGAATAGAGCTGTATAGGAGCAAGCATATATAGCATTGTCTTAACTATCCACTGAATACGTCGATAAATGTAGCATAGTGTAACGACCCGTAAAATTTCGATAATTAAAAATGTTAATTTAATAAGATTTCATGGTTAATGTTGGAAGAATTAAAAATTTGTAATTTATTTATGACAATAATAACTAGAAAGAATTGCAACAAATTTTATCTAAGTTAATTATTTATGAATTGAATGAGATCCCAAATCAATTGAAATAATATATAGTCAATGGTAATGGAATGAAGTTGTATTATATAGGAAATTGTGAAACTTGTTTGTAAATAATAAACTTATAATTATGATTTAAAAGTTAATGGTGATAATTATTATAAGTTACCTGTTTATTTAGTCAGTCGAATCGAATTAGGAAACCAGCTGCAATTGAAATGAAATTTTATATAGTAACTAGGTTTATAATCAATAACTAAAGGCGAATACTAAATGTTGGACGCTCTAGATGTGAATAAAGTAATTGAGTGATAACTAAAATTCAATTAAAAATCTAATGTTGAAATTTGTTGAATATTGAACAATTAAATTGTTTAAATTTAATATTGGAATTTATTGAATAATGGGAATTGAATAACCGTATAATGGAAATGGTTGTTCTATAATTTTAATTCGTTTCAAAAGTTAATCTTATAAGTTTGTTTTTGAATATCTCTAATGATAGCGATTCAAGAATAATCAAATTTGTTTAAATTTAATATTACAGATATTTGAATAATTAAATTTCGAATTTGATATGTTTAATTTGATATGTTTAATTTGATATTAAAATTTAATACATGAAAATACAGTGAATAACTGAAATTTTATTTAATATGATTCAGATTGGCTTCCAAAGTGAATGTAAGTTATATTTGGATTATAATAGAGTTAATAAGATTTTAAAATTGGATTTTTTAGCAATTCTGTAAATTTTGAAAAGTCGTCGATTTAATCGACGAGTTAAAATAGCCTTCCGGGGACAGTCTCGGAATTCGACAAAACAAGTTCCATTAGATTCGTAATAGTTTATTATTATCGAGTTTCAATTTCCATAGCAAGCAGAGTTGCCGTTTGACCACGGCAGCTCAAAACGCTTAGAAATTAATTTAATCGATTTAATTTAAAATTGATCGTTTATTTCCGTAACTCGCACATACGATCGAATTAGGACTCAAAACCTTTTCCATTGCATTCGGAATACGGGTAAAGCATTACGAACGCCTAGAGGCATGCCTTGTGTAACGACCCGATATTTTCAACCATTCGCATCCATTATAAGTGTATAGGTAGACACTCATGCCGGAATTGAATTTCTCAAAATACCGCGTTGTAAATAAAAATTTGGCAAATCTCAGAATATACAGTAAATAATAATCACAGATCACAGACACAGAGTACATAATAATGCAGCGGAAGTAAAAAGAGATAATAGTTCATGAATCTACTATATAAAAATAAGATACATCAGAGTTAAATAAGATACCACAGAAGAGTAAAAAGATACATCAGGTACAAATCAGAATACATCACTGAAACACTGGATACTGAAACAAAATAGATGGTTGGATCTTCAAGGAAAGCTCCAACTCCGAAGGTGAATCTTGAATGCTAACTCAATCAATCTGACTCAAGCGTAAAGCAAAATACAAAACACTCGAGTCAGGGCATAAATACTTATGAACTGTAAATAAACTCAAGTGAACAGTAACAAAAATGCATCAGTAACTTGAAGGATGCTTGGGATCGCCCATCCTTTAAGGATCCGTTAAACTATTTACTACGTAGTAATATTGCTCTACTATAATAATGTCTACAGTATAATAAATATACTTTTAAATAGCGTTCTATGCTACCCATATCACCCTTCACACATAATAGTCCCAGTAGTTCATCCAGTATCAGCATATCTCCAGATCGGGAGACTACCCTAAATACTCCACATGCTACGGGAGAAAAACAAACTCGTAGTAAAGGCTCGGTATGGTAGGTGACACGGCACACATGGCAATGCCAGGGTAGATATACCAATTATGCACACGGGCTGGGGGTAACGCAGCAGCCACATATGCCCACCTCGGAACACACTCCCAATCATAATCGGAGGATGGCCATCAAATCAATCACCAGTAAGAGTATAGTATCGAAGGAATGGGTTCGACCAGAGGTGCTACCTCCTTTGGCTCGAGATCGCTCCTGTTTTAGCCACCTTATGCCAACTCACGGGAGTTGGGTCCATGTAATATACCTCAAGAACGTCGCCACCATCCTACTTCATTCTGGAATCTCCACCGCGTACACGGTTGTTAAAGTTGTTTTCGGAGTTGGCAGAGAGTATGACAACTTCCGATCCCGGTCTCTTTAACAACCAAACGTTATTATAACGCCATGGTCATTTGAAAATAGTTTATACTTCAAAAGGATCAAATCATTTCATTTCAAAACTATATTCTTTTCAAAATAGTTTGCACTTCGAAACCAAAACCATTTTTATTTCAAAACTATATTCAAATCAAATAGTTTATCATTTCCATTTCAAACATATATTCAGCTTTAAAAAAATTCATAATACTTTCAAAGTATAACTTTTCCGAAATCAAAATACTTGAAATCATTACACTTTGAAAATCATAACATTCCAAAATCATTCATTTGAAATCAATCTTTTAATTCTTTACACTTTACAAATTTATTCCATGAAACCAAAATTTCAAATTTCCAATTTAATTCAATTCAAACCATCAGTTTCAATTTAGTTTAGTTTTCTAATAAAACATTTCAAATCTTAAAAATTTCAAATATAGATTTGATCTATAAGATAAAGAAATCCAATTTAATATATTTCCAAACTTTAATATTCCACATTTCAAAACTAAATTTTATAATTCCGTATATTCATATCTCAAATCTAATTTCATTATTATGTAGTTTTGAAATATTCATTTCATAAATCCAATATTATTTAAATAAACTTACATTACAATTAAACCAAATATCTTTTCATACAAATATAAACTTCAATATTCCTTTATCAAATAAATCAAAATCAAATATCATTCCACATTCACATTCTTTACTAAAATAAAGATCAAATCATTTCCAATCATTTCGAAATCATTAAAATATTACATCCTTTCAAAACTTCATAATCAAATCATTATTTGAATTCAAATCCAAATATTCAAATTTAAATATCATTTAAAAATCATATATTTCATTCATTTATTGTTTCAAACATCATTACAAAATACATTTCAAAATTCCATTCAAAAATTCATTTATCTCATTAAATCTCATTCCGTTTAACACATAACCAAGTAAACTTTATTTAAATTCAAATTCAATTTAAATTCCTTAAAAATTAAAATTTAAATATTCAAAACTTATAAAATTTCACAAATAATCCATTTCAAAAGTTAAATTATTTAACACTTTAAAATATAGCCCAAACAGTGTTAAAATCTATAACATTTCAAAACATTGTCAAATTATAGCAACGACAGCATTTATAAAGTTCTATCGTAGCTTTTAGTTTCCAAAATGGTTTAATTCAAGAATAACGACATTTATAAAATGTCGTAATAGATATTTAGTTATTTCAAACACTGTTAGATTCAAAACGATAGCATTTAAAAATGCTGTCAAAAGACTACAGCATTTTGAAAATGCTATAAAATTCCAGGTTTCATATTAGCTTTTCAAAAAAATAATAAAACTCTAATTTTATTATTATAACTTTAAAATCATATTGATAGACTTCAAAATTTCATATTTAAAATCATTTGAACATATGATTTAACACAATAAAATTTTAAGATCAAATATTCAATTTTACAAACTCCATTCATTTATTAAGTCAAAATTCACTGTTTATTAATTTATAAATTTAATAAACTTAACATTTTACTTCAAATATCATTTCAAAACTTTAAATTTAATTTCCATTATTTATTTACATTTTAAAATAAAATTTAAAGTCAAACATCACATTTACTCCAAATTTACACTTGAATTCACTTAAATTCATAATTTCAAGATTTAATATTTAACTTTCTTAAAACCATAATATATATATTTTTAAATCAAAATTTCATACTTTTGAAAATACATATTTAAAAAAAAATCATTTAAAAATATACCACGGGGTCTCTATATAATTTTCTAACCTAGGTCAAGTGATACGGATATATATCATTTCAATCCGTAATTTACAAAGAAAAGCGGGTTTTATCATTTCAAACCCGCAATCCCAAGTCAAATAAAATACAATAAAAATCGCTCAGGCCTATCATTTCAGCCCATAACGATTTTTCCCTATCCTAAAGTCCGTTCGGGTATGTATCATTTCAACCCATAGTGATTCTATTCTAACAGGGAACTTGCAGTGTGAATATATGCATTAACAATATAAACAATGTCAATGTCACAATATAATGTCATATATCAGATGTTAGGTGATAATTAACAGTTTTAACATGGTAATAACATGGCATAGCATATCATATGATCAACATTAACTTGCATAACATTTTATATTACTAATCACTTGTCATCAATTCACTATTTCATAAGTATAAATGTCAGAGTGAGAAAGACTCACCTTTTCAAGCTGAAGACCACTACGACACACAAACACGATTCCAAGGGCACGACAAGCACGACAATGGATTCAAATAAGCGGAGAGAGCCTAGATGATCATCTTGTAACAATCCGATAAACACAAACAAGACAATGCAATACATGAATATACAACACAAAACAATATTGAACAAGTTGAGATACAAAGCAACAAAGACAAGACAGCTTAACCTTGCCTTAACCACTCCACTGCTCGACCATAGGGGATCTTTTGCTTGGCCATTGGTGTATGTTTGGGTCAGGTATGGTATTATATAGGTCACGTTTAGCACACCCATGCACAGCAACATGAAGTGATGTGAAGGGGTAGTGGTGATAATATGAAGCAGACATAGGTTCAAGTGCAAAATAGAGTGGTTTATGCAACATTTGGCTCGGTTATGCCAAGTTTTGGGCTCGGCCCTACATACTTCAGGTATGGTCAGATCTAAAGTGATGTCTGGAGGTGGTGTAGGTAGGTGATGGTGGAGCTAGGGGTGTGGCCAAGTCAAGATATGAAGGAGATAGTGGAGTTTATGCCGAGGCTAGGCAATTTTTGTGTAGTTTTATGCAAGTTGTGGTGTTTTGGTCACATGGAGGTCACGACTTGTCTTGGTGGTCAGAGGAGAGGCTTATGAGCTGCTGGAGATGATGGTGGAGAGGATGGTGGTGGTGGTGGTAGAGGCTAGGCCTAGCAAAACACAAGAAGGATCAATGCAAAAATCAATAGGAAAATCATAAAAACAAGAAGAAAGATGATAGAATTTACCAAATTTTTGTAAAACAAATGGCCGTGAGTTTTTTTCTCTTGAGAGATGATAATATTTTCGTGAAAATGAGAAGGAGAAATGGGCTGAAAGGTGGAGTAAAGGTATGGCCAAGCATTGAAGAAAGGAGTTGGGAAAGTGAAAGGGCGGAATGCAAAAGGACTTAAGAATTTCAAAAGTTTAAAACTCTTCGAATTTCCTATATTTTTTTTTTAATTTTGTATAACTGAAATATATATATAAACTCAGATAAAATACAAAAATTTAGTAAATAAACAAAAATAAATAAATAAATATTAAATATATATAATTAAATTAAGAAAATAACAAAGAAAAATGTAAACTAGTCTAACGAATTTGAAAATAAATGGAACAAATTTGGAAAATTATTATGTATGTGAAAAAATATTTATAAATAAAGATAAGAACATAAAATAAAAATTAATTCACAAAATAAATGAATAAATTTTAATTAAATACAATTTTAATTAAGAAAATGGCTTAAAATTGCAAACTAGGCTTTTAAAATTTGGAATAAATTCAATAAGCTTTAGAAAATTTTTATCATCACTTTAAAAATACTTAAAAGTCAAAATATACATAATATAACAAATTAACACATATTAAAATAAAATATGAAAATAAAAATATAATTTATATAATTAAAAATAGACAAATTGTTAAATAAACAAATTATACTCAAAATTGAAATGTGCATAACTTTTGCAGTTTAACTCCGTTTTCAACGAAACGAAAAGCAGTGTTCAAGTTATTACATCTATTTTCATAATAAAAGATAAAATTTAAGAATTAAAATAATTTTAATTTGAAGTTTAAAAGTCAAAGTTTGAACAGTTTGACCAGAAATTCACTTATAGTAAAATATTCAAATTATACTAGTTTGAACTATAAATCACTTAATAATCATTATTTATATTTAAAAATGAAATGTTTGAAATAAAACAAATTTAAAATAACTTAAAATAAAATAAAGTCAATTTAAAAATATAACCAAAATCTAGGGTTGTTACACTCTCCCCCACTCAAAACTTTTCGTCCCCAAAAAGGAATGAGGTACGAGAAAGCACAGAAAAAGATAGAGTGAAATAAGATTAAGACAAGATGACAAGAAGATTGGAATTATCCCTGATAACTGTTGTTATAGGTAAGTTTAACAAGGTGGAGATGATCTTCCCAAGAATCTCCAGATGGAGGAACACAAGCATGAAAAGATCCTTTACAATCTGATTTACTCTTTCCTCTTGACCGACGATCCGTGGATGGAATGAAGTGCTCAGATTAAAAGATAATCAAAGATTATAGAAAGATTTCTAAACAGAAAGATTATAAATCGATGCCTATACCAGTCTATAGCAAGATGAGGAAAAATAAGGACAACTAACAGTCAGTTTGAAAACAAAATAAGATAATAAGTTTGAAAAACAAAATAAGATAATAGGTTTGAAATTTCCATGATTTCAACTTAAATTGATAATTAATTTTTTTTACACAAGTTAAATAAATCTTAAATATCTCTAATTTCATTATCTTATCATCCACTTTTCTTAAACTAACAATTCCAAAATCATGGATTTGAAAAATCATTATTATACTCATAATGTACTTAATAAATTTAATTCTTCTCTATTTCTAATTAAAATTAAATTTATTCCTCTCAATATATTTTATCACCTATGCTAAATATACTTCCATTTATTATAATTGTTTTAATTTATTCTTAATTCCTTTAACATCATTTATATTGTAAGTTATTCAATTACCCTTTATTATATTTACTTCTGTTAATCTTTTTATAACTAAATTTTAAGTGTATAACATTTATTTTAACCATTCAAATTTTATTTATAAAATCTTTTTTTATATATTGCATATTATTCAATTACATTGTTAACTTCTGTGTAATCTGGGTAAGTTGCATTTAAATGCAATTGAGTATTATACAAATAAAACTTTCTAATTCCCTCATCTCAAGTTTGAATCATTTATCTAAAATTTTGATTTTCTTTTTATAATTGAAATGATTCTTTGAGATAAAGTTTATCTATAAAATTTCCGATTCCTTCAAACCATTTAGAGATAATTAAATATATATACATAATATGTCAAATCAAATTTAAATCATATATATATATATATATATGTATATATTATAATTCCAGTCTCATTTTAGAAATTCAAATCAATTAAATTTCCCAAAACAAAGCTGTAGCAAGACTAAAGAACGGTCTCTTCACTTCAAAACTCGAAAATGGACATCGATGATGCCGCGGTCATCATCGAAGTTATTTTCCAGCGACAAAGAGAAGAGCACTAATTTCTAAACTTTCACGTTCTTTGAAAACAAATTTCTATTTGAAAATACTTTAGATAATATAACCTTTTACAACTTTAAACACAAGGTTTGAAACCATCGGAAATTAAATTCTCAAATTCTTGTTTTAAATTCATTTCGGTTCCTAAATAAATTTATAAACAACTATTTATAAATTCACTTGTAGAACAATAAATGATAAATCAAGTATTATCATTTAAAATTATCAATTTAAATCATTAATTAAGTTCCATAAACTTCTGTATCAAAATTTGTTTCATTAACCAAATTTTAAAATAATATTGTGTCAGTTTGCTCTGTTCAAGTGTTTTGAAAATCTTATCGATAGCGTTGATCAGACAAATCGATCGGAAACCCAAATCAACATCAACAACTCAAACAACACAATATATAACAAAACATTAATTTTAAATATTTGTTCACAAATACACTATACATGAAAAGATTTTTCAAAGAAGGATAGAGATTCAAATATGATTAACTCAAATCAAAGGAAATTCTGATTTGAAAATAAGTTGGAAACAAGGATGAGATGATTAAATAACAGAATAGGAAGATGGATAAGCTTATATAAATCGCGGGCAACCTTAACCGGGTCAACCGTGACTTAAAGTATAAGTTCGATGTGGATTTCTGGTAAATCTACATTCGTCCTCAAGAGATAGAGTTTGGGATAATAAGAGATACTAGCATATAAACCGAGGATATTAAATCTTTGGTGAATCGATGTTGTTGCAAAGGAGTTTCACCCCTTTACAAATCAATTTGAGATTGGCGAGACCGCCAACTCATTATAAAGATCCTTTTGAAGTGGAGTTTTGGGATACTCCAAAAATCAAAAGATGATGAATAGTGAGGACACGAATGGATCTTGGAACCGCAGGGAATGTTCCAAAAATTCAAATGAATCGAGTCAAAAGGAAGAGATTTAAACTCGAATGGAAGTGATTCTGAAATTTCATTTACCCTATATACTGAGTTTTGCCTAGAGCTACCAAAGCTCTGATACCAATTGTAACGACCCGATATTTTCAACCATTTGCATCCATTATAAGTGTATAGGTAGACACTCATGCCGGAATTGAATTGCTCAAAATACCGCGTTGTAAATAAAAATTTGGCAAATCTCAGAATATACAGTAAATAATAATCAAAGTTCACAGACACAAAGTATATAATAATGCAGCGTAAGTGAAAAGAGATAGTAGTTCATGAAGCTACTATATAAAAATAAGATATATCAGAGTTAAATAAGATACAACAGAAGAGTAACAAGATACATCAGGTACAAATCAGAATACATCACTGAAACACTGAATACTGAAACAAAATAGATGGCTGGATCTTCAAGGAAAGCTCCAACTCCGAAGGTGAATCTTGAATGCTAACTCAATCAATCTGACTCGAGCGTAAAGCAAAATACAAAACACTCGAGTCAGGACATAAATACTTATGAACTGTAAATAAACTCAAGTGAAAAGTAACAAAAATGCATCAGTAACTTAAAGGATGCTTGGGATCGTCCATCCTTTAAGGATCCGTTAAACTATTTACTATGTAGTAATATTGCGCTACTATAATAATGTCTACAGTAAAATAAACATACTTTTAAATAGCGTTCCGGGCTACCTATATCACCCTTCACACATAATAGTCCCAGTAGTCCATCCAGTATCAGCATATCTCCAGATCGGGAAACTACCCTAAATACTCCACGGGCTACGGGAGAAAAACAAACTCGTAGTAAAGGCTCGGTATGGTAGGTGACACGGCACACAAGGCAAGGCCAGGGTATAATATACCAATTACGCACACGGGCTGGTGGTAACGCAACAGCCACATACGCCCACCTTGGAACACACTCCCAATCAAACTCGGAGGATGGCCATCAAATCAATCACCAGTAAGTATAGTATCGAAGGAATGTGTCCGACCAGAGGTGCTACCTCCTTTGGTCCGAGATCGCTCCTGTTTTAGCCACCTTATGCCAACTCATGGGAGTTGGGTCCACGTAATATACCTCAAGAACGTCGCCACCATCCTACTTCATTCTAGAATCTCCACCGCGTGCACGGTTGTTAAAGTGGTTTTCGGAGTTGGCAAAGAGTATGACAACTTCCAATCCGGGTCTCTTTAACAACCAAACGTTATTATAATGCCGTGATCATTTGAAAATAGTTTATACTTCAAAAGGATCAAATCATTTCATTTCAAAACTATATTCTTTTCAAAATAGTTTACACTTCGAAACCAAAACCATTTTTATTTCAAAACTATATTCAAATCAAATAGTTTATCATTTCCATTTTGTTAACGCTTAAATTTGAACGCTAACACCCCAGTGTGTGAATTTTAGTTGTGAAAGCACCACCCGATGGTTCGGGAACAGATTGCAAGCAGATAATAGCAGAAAAGAAGTAAAGAACAACAATTTTATAGTGGTTTGGCTTAAGGGTATAGCCTACGTCCACTTTAAGTACTTTTATTGATGATTTCGTTACAAGCTGATACAATTCTTCCCAAGTATAATACACTTTGAATTACAAGAGACTTAGAGCAAGTAGCCTAAACTTCCATGGAGATGAGAATCTTCGAATCCATGTCGAGCATATATTATCTCTTCTTGAAGTTGTTCATAGTGTTCTTTGAGTCTTGAGTGCTTCAAGTGTTGGATTAATTGCAGCAGAGCATCGGTGTTCCAAGAGCATGAGCCCCCCCAAAAGTCCTTTGCTTGTTGGAGTTAGGGTCCTATTTATAGGCAATTTCGGAGTAAGGTCGTAGGTCATGACCGACCTAAGTAAGGTCGTAGGTCGTCTCCGACCTAAGTAAGGTTGTAGTCGACCTGAAGAGTATTGGCGCTCCTTCCATACGCATGCTAATTTGCACAAGTCCTAGGTCGTGTGCGACCTATCCCCCTGTGGCATAGCATAGTCAACCTCTATACTCTGGTATTTAGGTCGTTAGCGACCTAACCAAGGTCGTGAGTACTTTCCTGCAGCCATAGTTAATCTTAAGTCGCTGAATCCCTTAGGTCGCGAAGCTTCTTAGGTCGGTGGATAGTTAGGTCGCATAGAGTCTTTAGGTCGCTTGCTTGCTTATCTGGTTAGGTCGCAGCAACTGTAACGACCCAGAATTTTAAACAATTTAATTTGAAATATTTAATTTATTTTAAATATTTAAATGATGGTTTGAATTGAATTTTCAATATAACTTTGAATTTAACGATCTAATTTTAGAATTTAATCTATTGAAGGTTGAATAAAAATTTGAATCTTCAATTTTAAGCCGATTAAAAATATTTCAAAGGCTTGTAAAATTCATATTGATAATATTGAAGATTTTAGAAGCTTCAGAATTTATTTTGAAAGTGATTTGTACAGTTTTGAAATTTAATCGTTTGAATCGATATTTAAAAATAGCTGTCCGTGGCACTATCTCGGAATTCGACGAAACCAGTTCCATTGGGTCCGTAATATTGAATTATTGCGGGATTTCAAATTTCGTAATTTCCGGAGTTAATATGTGATCACACGAGATGTAAACGCGTTGAAATTTTCAACGAATAAAATTTAAATTTAAATTTAAATATGTCAACGTCAGTACACGTTCTCCTTTCTCACGCCTAAAATCACGCCGATAAATCACGAAAACGAGATCGTGCAAACCATACTCTTTCACGTTTTAAATTCACGCATCCCTCTCCCTTCTGTCGCCAGTTACAAAATCAAAGCTAAGAAAAAAATGGCAGAAGAAAAAAATCTCTCGTTCTCCTCGCTTGAAGATAATAGCCGAAGCCCCCCTCCTGTTCGTTTCTAAATCAAGTTTACTTTCCCCCCCTTTCCTTCTTCATTTACAAATCAATGCCGAAGCCTCTGTAAATAAAAAAAAAAAAAATCGAACTCGAGGCTGGATTTAATCGCGATCGATGGGGGGTTCTCAAGCGATGGTGCGGCGCACGATGGTGTGATGGAGGCGCGAGTCAGTGGGATTGGGCGGCATCAAATTGGAGGCAGCGACTTCGGCTAGGGCTCGCGCATGAGCTTCGAGTTCGGTGGTGTTGTTGGAATCGCGATGCTTGGATGGAGGCGCGATTGGGTTTAGGGTTGTGGGAGTGCGCGCGCTGAGATGGAGTGTGGTGGCTCGTAGGGCTTGCGGCGGCGTGGTCACGATGGCGGCGCGCACGCATATGGGGTCGAGGCGATGATCGCAAGGTGATGTCGCGAGATGATGGGGGCTCGAAATTCTGGGTTTTGATTTTTTGCAGTAAGGTATAAAATTTTATTTTGCTTTTATTATTTAATTTAATTTAATCCAAATATATCTATACATCACAGTAAAGTATATTCAAAATTTTTCAGTTCAATTTAATTTTGAAAATAAAAATATTGACAGAGGATAGATTTTTAAATCACAGTAAGGTATATTTTGAATTTATTTAAAATTACTAAATTTTTTATTTCTGCAGAAATCCAGTTTATAACTGTAAGTTAAAACAAATTTAATTAAAACCCGTTTTGAATTTTTAATTTTTAGTTTAAAAATAAAATAAAATATAATAGAGTTTAAACCTATACAAATTATTTTATTTCAAGTAGATATATGTGTATTTGGGTAAAATAAATAAATAGCTTCAAATAGGTTTATTTAATGATAATTGATTTTTCAATTTATTTTGAATATTAATTTATCATCTAATATTTTAGAGTGTCAAAATTTGAAAGGAAACGAGTTGAAATTGGAATAATAATGTATTATGAAAATAAATTTGTTTAATATCAAATTT
This sequence comes from Allium cepa, assembly GCA_030765085.1. Classification (NCBI taxonomy): domain Eukaryota; kingdom Viridiplantae; phylum Streptophyta; class Magnoliopsida; order Asparagales; family Amaryllidaceae; genus Allium; species Allium cepa. Next base: position 902,689,104 of record CM060938.1, on the reverse strand, counting down.
TAAGTTAAATGAATTTATTAACAGAAAGTGGTTAAAGAAAGAATTAGTTAATCGAATTTATTTAAAAGAAGATATGTTTAAAATTAAATTTATTTATTAAAACAAAATTATCAGTTAAATATAAATTTATTTTAGCAACTAAAGAGATATTGGTTAAAAAGGAATTTAGTTTTAAATTTAAATTTGGGGTTAAACAAATTTATTCAAAGTAATCGATTTAAAGAAGTTAAATAAATTTGTTTAAAGTAAATTTAATTGAAGTTTAAATTGAACTAGACAAATTTGTTAGGAATTTGATTTATTGGATAAATAAAAATAAAAGAAATTGATATAAGGATATTAAACAAATATGATTAGTGGAGTTGTTATAAAATAAATAGTTACGATAATAAATTTGTTTTATCTATTATAGTTACTAAAAAGGAAATCTTTAGTTAAAATTAAATCTATAGTTAATTAAATTATTTGAAAGAGAGTTTGGTTAATTGAATTAAATTTTTTAGTTGAAATAAATTTTTTAAAGAAGAAACGGATTTAAATAAAACTACTGATTTATTAAACAATCAAAAATGAAAATTTATTATTCGATCTATTCGAATATTAATAAATTGTATAAAATTGTTATACAAGGTATAAATGAAGGAATCAAGTTGAATTGGAAGTGGATGGCAAACAGGAATAAAAGGTGAGAATTTCTCACTCAAAAGGAATTTTATTGTTTATTTAAATTTTAAATAGTTAGATTTAAAATTGTTTGACCGTGTTGATTGAATGTTTGAATGATGATTGTTATATATATTTATTGGATGTGAATAGACCCTATACGCCGTTAGTAAGCGGAGGTTATTTATTACACACATATACCGCGATATTCCACCTTGAAGTGGAATTGGTATTATATTATATATATAGCAATATATATATATTGGCATATGTATATATTGCAGTTGATTGATTTCCCGCATTTTCTTTTAGCGGATGAGACCCTATGCGCCGTTAGTAAGCGGATATATATTTATAAAATCCCATGTACCGCGATATTCCGTCTTGAAACGGAATGGTATTGTGCTAATGTCTGTGGATGCAGGAAAACAGGTTGGAGGGATCCAACTGGATTCCTCACAAATATTTATTTAATTTCATATATTGTGATATTTGATTGTTATCATGGATGATATATGATGTTTGAAAGTTGTGATTGAATATTGATGTGTCGCATCATCGGGTCCAATTTTGAAGTTTAAAAATAACGATTTTTGATTTCTAAAGTGATTCTTGGAAATATACGTTTATATAATATTTTTGGAATTGATTCATCTTAAATAAATAATCGTTATAATTTTAATATTATAAAAATTATGATTTTTGAAAAATACAGTTAAAAGTTGATTTTTGAAAATATGGGATTAGTGATTTTATAAAATAGTTTGAACTAGGACTTCTGAATTTATTATAAGAAGTTTAGAAATAGGATTTATAAAATTTTTATTTTATAAATCAGAATGATGAAATTATAAAAGAGTTTAAAGATGTTTAAAGTAATAATATGAATTGATTTGTATTAAAAGATTTATAAGTTGATATTTATAAATTTAGAATATCTTGAATTATAAAACGAGCTTTTATAAGTGATAGAATGATTTGTAAATGAATTTCATAAATTGGAATTATAGAATTATAACGGTGAAGTTATAAATGGAATTTTATAAACAGTAGGTTTATAAAAATTTGTAAAGTTATTTAAAAGAATGGAATTTGGATAAATAAATGAATCTTATAAGTTATAAGATTTATAAAATTTATGAAGTTTAAAGGAATAATTTTGTAAATAGATAAATTATAAGTATTTGACTTATAATATGAATTTTTAGTATATCATTGTAATATGAATTGAGATAGGTTAACAAAGGAAGTTTATAAAAGGAAGTTGATATAAAATAAATAGAATAGAATTTATAAACGTTGTTTTATAAATTCAAAATGACTTATTTAATAAGTAAATTGATCTAATTTATTTATGGAGATATATTCATGTTTTAAACAGTGAATAATTCCTTAAAATAAAGGCAATAGAAGAAATGAAATTTATTAATAATATATATTCACGTTTTTGTATAGTGAATATTATGTTAAAGAATTATTTAGAACGTGATATTTTAAACAGAATTAAAACGATCTAATGATGTTTTAAAATATGTTGAGATTTGAAACCATAGATTTCAACATTTATTGTTGAAATAGATGTTTTCGAGAAATAGAAGGAAATAATAGATTATAACACTGTTGTTATAATAGAAAATTTCCGAAAGGAAATGTTTTGTATAGTATTGGGATTTATATATCTATTTTATTTCGAATCCCTATACTAGTGATTTTGGGTTGTCGTAACGATGTTTTACGCAACATTCGTTTTGGCCCAAATAAATATGGTTAAGTGAATGATTTCCTTAAAGAATGAATTATATACTTAATTTCGATTTAAGTATATAGAATATTTTCTAAGTGTAGAAATTATGAAAATAAAAGATTTTGAATTACTTATTTAAATAAGTATAGAAATGTTTTCCAATATAAGGTGAATATGTTGAGAATTTATCTTTTTGAAGATAAATTGAAAAATGAATATTTGAAATCGTATATTCATAAATATTTTGGAAATATAAATTCAATATGGAATTTATAAATGGAATTGGGAAAATAGGTTTAAAAATAAATATTGATTTATTTTTGAAATATGGAAAGTTATATCTTCTAAAGATATTTTTGGAAATAAATAATTTGGAAAATTATTTGGATTTGGTGATGCTGGCATGTCTATTGATAGTTCAATAACCGACTATCGATATATACCTTTGAATAGGTATTTGTTGTGAATTTGTTTGAAATTGAATGCCACACTTATTTTTAAAATAAGCGCTCACTATTCGGGTTAACCGGGAAAGGACCATGGGGTCGTATAACCCATTCCGAATATGTGATACGTCGTTATGAATTGCATTCGAAGACCGGTGTTGAAGACCGGATATTTTCGAAAAACGAGAGGGTTTCTTGTTGATTGTCTCTGCACTGGCTGATCCCTGGTATAGAGATCTCCATAAGTGATGGGAAATCCGAACGTGATTAGAGATTATTCGGATTGCAAGGACTTCTTTGTAAGTGCCTTCGGTTCTGTTCGAGCCCGGAACAGACTTGTATGGATTGTATGCCTGACATTACAAGTTGAGATATAAAGCCGATTTCTTTCAAATATATTTCTGAGGTGGCGGAGAATTTTTTCTTTTAGCTTAACACCCTTCTCTGAGACGTACGAGCTCAGAGGTTATATAGTTGAAGTTATCAGCGATATATTCCCAGTTTGGTAATGTGACATGCTGAGTGATGCTGAAATGATCATTGTGTTGATTATTTGTGATAGGATCATTTATTTGATCGTCTATCCTGATGATCATTGTGTTGATCATTTGTTGACCCAAAGCACGGCTTTTTGTACAAAGTGTGTTTTTGTGGACGTGAATTCATCGAGCCTCACATCCCGGTAATGGTCAAAACAGGAAAGATGCAGCAAGGTTATTAGGGGTTGCTGTAGCTCCCCTTAGGGTATGTACATTTCCTTCTGGATAGAGGTTGTATCATGGTATGGAGCCCAGATATTTAACCTATGTGGTTACTACGAGTTATTACTTTGTGGTTGTTGGTTATCGGGATCCCGTGAAAAAGGTCGTTTACGATCGGGGAATGGCGTGCTCGTGTCAGTAGTTACCCAGTTAAGGGGTAACCCGGCCTTGTGTTGGCAGAGTTCCGGTTTGGTTCTCGGGGATGTCTTTCCAGAGGCATTCTCAGTGGCAATGGGAAGTTCCTTGGCCTGACCATTTGTTGGAAATCCAATTCCCAATACGAAACTTGTACGGTATTAGTTGTAGAACCTGCTATTCACTTATGGTGGTCACCACTGTTTGGATAGTAGCTATAGTAGGCATACGATAATGGTCGTATGTTGGCTAAGATTTATATCTTTACTTTCGAAATGATTTGTTCTACACTATGCACTAATAATAATATCAAATGTTATTTTAAATGCGTATCAAGCATCTTTGACTATCATAAGGAGAAATCTCCTCCGATTCTGCGTTTGCATTGTGTGTGTGTGCGGGAGGCCTTATGGTAGTCTCATTTTTAAAAAGCATTGCGAATTGAATAAAAAAAATATTCCTCTATTTTGATTTTAAAGATAAATAAACTGTTTTGAGTTCTCACACCAGTCACATGACTGACTTGGAGTTTATTGTTTTCCTTCCTAAACTCTGGGTGCCCACCAATTTCCACACGGGCAGTCAAGGGTTAAGGTTTATCAGGATATTCTGGATATTCTGGAGTTGCTGGAGGCAAGCTGGATGGCATGGCATATTACTTATATAGTAATTCTTTTTCCGCTGCACTGTTTGATGTTGTATGTTGTTGTACACTCTGATGATATGTAATGTAATAACTGATATAGTTCTTTGTTTAAAGATTATTCATTTATTATTATATGTTGTTCCGCTGCGAATTGTGAGATTCTGATGTTGTTCTGTTGTTTTCTTCTGTCCCGTTCTATTTTAAAATTCTTCTATCTTCTATTTTTAAAAATTCTCTGTTTTCTAAAAAAATCGTCTATCTTCTTTCCTCTCTATTTTCTATCTCTTCTCTCTTCTACCTCTTTCTTTTTCAAAAAAAAACCATAATGGTTCGGTTTTTCGGCAACGAAAAATCGCTATCGTTACATTTGGTATCAGAGCTGTTGGTTAAGCGACAACCATGGTTCTGATGGGTATTACTCGTTAGAGATAGAGTCAGCAGTACTCTAGAATGAGTTTGAGTGTAATAATAGATATGAGTGCGTATTTGTTAGTGAATATAAAATTGATTTATATTATAAAATAATTTTTGCCCAAAACTATTTTGTATGAAAAGAAATAATTTTCAATGAATTATTATAGTATATGGTTGCATGATTGTTAGAAGTGATAATATTGAATTATTATCATTAGTAATGGAAAGAAATAAAAGGATTGAATTCAAATAAACTAACTTGATAAATTATTAATTCATGGACTAATGAATTGGAATTTGAATTGGTTAAATTAAAAGTTTAGTCGTAAGCTAAATTTGAAGATAAATTTGAATTTGTATAAAATTCAAGTAAGTAAAAGAAATAAATTGAAATTCTCTTTGTTGGTAATTAAGTAAATTTGAGATAAATTGAATATTGAAATGAATTAGTGAATAAAACTAATTCAATATAGTAATGTGAATTACTAAATAAAAGTTAATCGTTAGAATTCAATATTAGAATTGAGAATTGAATTCGAATGAAATCTAGAATTGAAAATTGAATTCAAATGAAATTGAAACGTGAAATTGAATGAAATTGAATATATAACTTCAATAGCGAAGTAAAAACGTATAAGAAGCATATGTTGAAAATTTTGTAATGAAATGTGCAAAATAGTTTGAATGTTGGATTTGGATGCTACTACTAGCAGATTATACAGGTTATACAGGTGTATAAAGGAATTGAGATTTTGATTTCAAAGATAAAATTGAATTGCTCGACAAAAAGGTACGTATTTCAATTTCAGTATGAGATTTGATGACTTTCTTCTCTAGCCACTTGGCTTTTCTCTTTTCTTTTTGATTCTGAGGGGCCATGGTGCCATTTTGTAGTCGTACCGATCGAGCCGCGCAAAGGAGACGCTGGCGAAATTTTTCGAAAATTTAGGGTGTTAGAAAAAATTTTGAGAAAAAAAATTTGAAAGTTTGAAATTTAAATTTGAATTTAAATCTGAATTGTTAGGAAAACAATATTGTTTGAAACCTATAATTGAAGTTGGAAAGCTAGTTGAAATGATAGTAAATCTTTAGTAAAAAGATTTAGGTTAGCAAGTTGATAAAACTATTTGAATTGTGAAAAATAATAGACGGGATAAGGGCATTCTTCTTAACTGGTAATTTCGGGACGAAATTCTTTCAAGAGGGAAAGATTGTAACGACCCAGAATTTTAAACAATTTAATTTGAAATATTTAATTTATTTTAAATATTTAAATGATGGTTTGAATTGAATTTTCAATATAACTTTGAATTTAACGATCTAATTTTAGAATTTAATCTATTGAAGGTTGAATAAAAATTTGAATCTTCAATTTTAAGCCGATTAAAAATATTTCAAAGGCTTGTAAAATTCATATTGATAATATTGAAGATTTTAGAAGCTTCAGAATTTATTTTGAAAGTGATTTGTACAGTTTTGAAATTTAATCGTTTGAATCGATATTTAAAAATAGCTGTCCGAGGCACTGTCTCGGAATTCGACGAAACCAGTTCCATTGGGTCCGTAATATTGAATTATTGCGGGATTTCAAATTTCGTAATTTCCGGAGTTAATATGTGATCACACGAGATGTAAACGCGTTGAAATTTTCAACGAATAAAATTTAAATTTAAATTTAAATATGTCAACGTCAGTACACGTTCTCCTTTCTCACGCCTAAAATCACGCCGATAAATCACGAAAACGAGATCGTGCAAACCATACTCTTTCACGTTTTAAATTCACGCATCCCTCTCCCTTCTGTCGCCAGTTACAAAATCAAAGCTAAGAAAAAAATGGCAGAAGAAAAAAATCTCTCGTTCTCCTCGCTTGAAGATAATAGCCGAAGCCCCCCTCCTGTTCGTTTCTAAATCAAGTTTACTTTCCCCCCCTTTCCTTCTTCATTTACAAATCAATGCCGAAGCCTCTGTAAATAATAAAAAAAAAAAATCGAACTCGAGGCTGGATTTAATCGCGATCGATGGGGGGTTCTCAAGCGATGGTGCGGCGCGCGATGGTGTGATGGAGGCGCGAGTCAGTGGGATTGGGCGGCATCAAATTGGAGGCAGCGACTTCGGCTAGGGCTCGCGCATGAGCTTCGAGTTCGGTGGTGTTGTTGGAATCGCGATGCTTGGATGGAGGCGCGATTGGGTTTAGGGTTGTGGGAGTGCGCGCACTGAGATGGAGTGTGGTGGCTCGTAGGGCTTGCGGCGGCGTGGTCACGATGGCGGCGCGCACGCATATGGGGTCGAGGCGATGATCGCAAGGTGATGTCGCGAGATGATGGGGGCTCGAAATTCTGGGTTTTGATTTTTTGCAGTAAGGTATAAAATTTTATTTTGCTTTTATTATTTAATTTAATTTAATCCAAATATATCTATACATCACAGTAAAGTATATTCAAAATTTTTCAGTTCAATTTAATTTTGAAAATAAAAATATTGACAGAGGATAGATTTTTAAATCACAGTAAAGTATATTTTGAATTTATTTAAAATTACTAAATTTTTTATTTCTGCAGAAATCCAGTTTATAACTGTAAGTTAAAACAAATTTAATTAAAACCCGTTTTGAATTTTTAATTTTTAGTTTAAAAATAAAATAAAATATAATAGAGTTTAAACCTATACAAATTATTTTATTTCAAGTAGATATATGTGTATTTGGGTAAAATAAATAAATAGCTTCAAATAGGTTTATTTAATGATAATTGATTTTTCAATTTATTTTGAATATTAATTTATCATCTAATATTTTAGAGTGTCAAAATTTGAAAGGAAACGAGTTGAAATTGGAATAATAATGTATTATGAAAATAAATTTGTTTAATATCAAATTTTAAGTTAAATGAATTTATTAACAGAAAGTGGTTAAAGAAAAAATTAGTTAATCGAATTTATTTAAAAGAAGATATGTTTAAAATTAAATTTATTTATTAAAACAAAATTATCAGTTAAATATAAATTTATTTTAGCAACTAAAGAGATATTGGTTAAAAAGGAATTTAGTTTTAAATTTAAATTTGGGGTTAAACAAATTTATTCAAAGTAATCGATTTAAAGAAGTTAAATAAATTTGTTTAAAGTAAATTTAATTGAAGTTTAAATTGAACTAGACAAATTTGTTAGGAATTTGATTTATTGGATAAATAAAAATAAAAGAAATTGATATAAGGATATTAAACAAATATGATTAGTGGAGTTGTTATAAAATAAATAGTTACGATAATAAATTTGTTTTATCTATTATAGTTACTAAAAAGGAAATCTTTAGTTAAAATTAAATCTATAGTTAATTAAATTATTTGAAAGAGAGTTTGGTTAATTGAATTAAATTTTTTAGTTGAAATAAATTTTTTAAAGAAGAAACGGATTTAAATAAAACTATTGATTTATTAAACAATCAAAAATGAAAATTTATTATTCGATCTATTCGAATATTAATAAATTGTATAAAATTGTTATACAAGGTATAAATGAAGGAATCAAGTTGAATTGGAAGTGGATGGCAAACAGGAATAAAAGGTGAGAATTTCTCACTCAAAAGGAATTTTATTGTTTATTTAAATTTTAAATAGTTAGATTTAAAATTGTTTGACCGTGTTGATTGAATGTTTGAATGATGATTGTTATATATATTTATTGGATGTGAATAGACCCTATACGCCGTTAGTAAGCGGAGGTTATTTATTACACACATATACCGCGATATTCCACCTTGAAGTGGAATTGGTATTATATTATATATATAGCAATATATATATATTGGCATATGTATATATTGCAGTTGATTGATTTCCCGCATTTTCTTTTAGCGGATGAGACCCTATGCGCCGTTAGTAAGCGGATATATATTTATAAAATCCCATGTACCGCGATATTCCGTCTTGAAACGGAATGGTATTGTGCTAATGTCTGTGGATGCAGGAAAACAGGTTGGAGGGATCCAACTGGATTCCTCACAAATATTTATTTAATTTCATATATTGTGATATTTGATTGTTATCATGGATGATATATGATGTTTGAAAGTTGTGATTGAATATTGATGTGTCGCATCATCGGGTCCAATTTTGAAGTTTAAAAATAACGATTTTTGATTTCTAAAGTGATTCTTGGAAATATACGTTTATATAATATTTTTGGAATTGATTCATCTTAAATAAATAATCGTTATAATTTTAATATTATAAAAATTATGATTTTTGAAAAATACAGTTAAAAGTTGATTTTTGAAAATATGGGATTAGTGATTTTATAAAATAGTTTGAACTAGGACTTCTGAATTTATTATAAGAAGTTTAGAAATAGGATTTATAAAATTTTTATTTTATAAATCAGAATGATGAAATTATAAAAGAGTTTAAAGATGTTTAAAGTAATAATATGAATTGATTTGTATTAAAAGATTTATAAGTTGATATTTATAAATTTAGAATATCTTGAATTATAAAACGAGCTTTTATAAGTGATAGAATGATTTGTAAATGAATTTCATAAATTGGAATTATAGAATTATAACGGTGAAGTTATAAATGGAATTTTATAAACAGTAGGTTTATAAAAATTTGTAAAGTTATTTAAAAGAATGGAATTTGGATAAATAAATGAATCTTATAAGTTATAAGATTTATAAAATTTATGAAGTTTAAAGGAATAATTTTGTAAATAGATAAATTATAAGTATTTGACTTATAATATGAATTTTTAGTATATCATTGTAATATGAATTGAGATAGGTTAACAAAGGAAGTTTATAAAAGGAAGTTGATATAAAATAAATAGAATAGAATTTATAAACGTTGTTTTATAAATTCAAAATGACTTATTTAATAAGTAAATTGATCTAATTTATTTATGGAGATATATTCATGTTTTAAACAGTGAATAATTCCTTAAAATAAAGGCAATAGAAGAAATGAAATTTATTAATAATATATATTCACGTTTTTGTATAGTGAATATTATGTTAAAGAATTATTTAGAATGTGATATTTTAAACAGAATTAAAACGATCTAATGATGTTTTAAAATATGTTGAGATTTGAAACCATAGATTTCAACATTTATTGTTGAAATAGATGTTTTCGAGAAATAGAAGGAAATAATAGATTATAACACTGTTGTTATAATAGAAAATTTCCGAAAGGAAATGTTTTGTATAGTATTGGGATTTATATATCTATTTTATTTCGAATCCCTATACTAGTGATTTTGGGTTGTCGTAACGATGTTTTACGCAACATTCGTTTTGGCCCAAATAAATATGGTTAAGTGAATGATTTCCTTAAAGAATGAATTATATACTTAATTTCGATTTAAGTATATAGAATATTTTCTAAGTGTAGAAATTATGAAAATAAAAGATTTTGAATTACTTATTTAAATAAGTATAGAAATGTTTTCCAATATAAGGTGAATATGTTGAGAATTTATCTTTTTGAAGATAAATTGAAAAATGAATATTTGAAATCGTATATTCATAAATATTTTGGAAATATAAATTCAATATGGAATTTATAAATGGAATTGGGAAAATAGGTTTAAAAATAAATATTGATTTATTTTTGAAATATGGAAAGTTATATCTTCTAAAGATATTTTTGGAAATAAATAATTTGGAAAATTATTTGGATTTGGTGATGCTGGCATGTCTATTGATAGTTCAATAACCGACTATCGATATATACCTTTGAATAGGTATTTGTTGTGAATTTGTTTGAAATTGAATGCCACACTTATTTTTAAAATAAGCGCTCACTATTCGGGTTAACCGGGAAAGGACCATGGGGTCGTATAACCCATTCCGAATATGTGATACGTCGTTATGAATTGCATTCGAAGACCGGTGTTGAAGACCGGATATTTTCGAAAAACGAGAGGGTTTCTTGTTGATTGTCTCTGCACTGGCTGATCCCTGGTATAGAGATCTCCATAAGTGATGGGAAATCCGAACGTGATTAGAGATTATTCGGATTGCAAGGACTTCTTTGTAAGTGCCTTCGGTTCTGTTCGAGCCCGGAACAGACTTGTATGGATTGTATGCCTGACATTACAAGTTGAGATATAAAGCCGATTTCTTTCAAATATATTTCTGAGGTGGCGGAGAATTTTTTCTTTTAGCTTAACACCCTTCTCTGAGACGTACGAGCTCAGAGGTTATATAGTTGAAGTTATCAGCGATATATTCCCAGTTTGGTAATGTGACATGCTGAGTGATGCTGAAATGATCATTGTGTTGATTATTTGTGATAGGATCATTTATTTGATCGTCTATCCTGATGATCATTGTGTTGATCATTTGTTGACCCAAAGCACGGCTTTTTGTACAAAGTGTGTTTTTGTGGACGTGAATTCATCGAGCCTCACATCCCGGTAATGGTCAAAACAGGAAAGATGCAGCAAGGTTATTAGGGGTTGCTGTAGCTCCCCTTAGGGTATGTACATTTCCTTCTGGATAGAGGTTGTATCATGGTATGGAGCCCAGATATTTAACCTATGTGGTTACTACGAGTTATTACTTTGTGGTTGTTGGTTATCGGGATCCCGTGAAAAAGGTCGTTTACGATCGGGGAATGGCGTGCTCGTGTCAGTAGTTACCCAGTTAAGGGGTAACCCGGCCTTGTGTTGGCAGAGTTCCGGTTTGGTTCTCGGGGATGTCTTTCCAGAGGCATTCTCAGTGGCAATGGGAAGTTCCTTGGCCTGACCATTTGTTGGAAATCCAATTCCCAATACGAAACTTGTACGGTATTAGTTGTAGAACCTGCTATTCACTTATGGTGGTCACCACTGTTTGGATAGTAGCTATAGTAGGCATACGATAATGGTCGTATGTTGGCTAAGATTTATATCTTTACTTTCGAAATGATTTGTTCTACACTATGCACCAATAATAATATCAAATGTTATTTTAAATGCGTATCAAGCATCTTTGACTATCATAAGGAGAAATCTCCTCCGATTCTGCGTTTGCATTGTGTGTGTGTGCGGGAGGCCTTATGGTAGTCTCATTTTTAAAAAGCATTGCGAATTGAATAAAAAAAATATTCCTCTATTTTGATTTTAAAGATAAATAAACTGTTTTGAGTTCTCACACCAGTCACATGACTGACTTGGAGTTTATTGTTTTCCTTCCTAAACTCTGGGTGCCCACCAATTTCCACACGGGCAGTCAAGAGTTAAGGTTTATCAGGATATTCTGGATATTCTGGAGTTGCTAGAGGCAAGCTGGATGGCATGGCATATTACTTATATAGTAATTCTTTTTCCGCTGCACTGTTTGATGTTGTATGTTGTTGTACACTCTGATGATATGTAATGTAATAACTGATATAGTTCTTTGTTTAAAGATTATTCATTTATTATTATATGTTGTTCCGCTGCGAATTGTGAGATTCTGATGTTGTTCTGTTGTTTTCTTCTGTCCCGTTCTATTTTAAAATTCTTCTATCTTCTATTTTTAAAAATTCTCTGTTTTCTAAAAAAATCGTCTATCTTCTTTCCTCTCTATTTTCTATCTCTTCTCTCTTCTACCTCTTTCTTTTTCAAAAAAAACCCATAATGGTTCGGTTTTTCGGCAACGAAAAATCGCTATCGTTACAGCAACCCTTAGATCGCAAGGTTACTTCAGCAGTTAGGTCATGGCCTTTTTGGGTCGCTGTTGCCTTTAGGTCGAGACAATCTTAGGTCGCAACACTTTAGGTCGCAGCTACTCTGTTAGGTCGCGAAGCTTGATAGGTCGCTCTCCTCTTTAGGTCGAGCCATCTTTAAGTCGCTAGGTCATTTCTATAGTTAGGTCGCTCCATGTCTTTAGGTCTTAGGTCGCTAATGAAGAGGAGTTAACATTTGCCCCTCGAAGTATACGCCTAGGTCGTAGGTCGTGTGCTTCGATCTTCTTAACTCGTGCTCTGATGAGTTGTTAGGTTGCAAGCGACCTATTGAGGAAACTAGGTCGTGTGTGTCGATTCACATTTTACTCCTCCGGGGTATAAATAGCTTAGGTCGTTCTTTCTTCATCTCATCTGTCTTAATATCTCATTCGGCCATTAACAGAATCTTGTGACTTCGAAAGCAATTCTGAGTTTAATCGTCCACCGATTCATCCCTGCTATTATATTGTGTAAGTATACTTAATCCCTATCCATCCCATGATCATCATCGAACCACGAATTTCCATCTCCGAATCTCATAACATTTTTGTATGTCGCGTTTCATCTTTTGAGTCAAGTTGTGGTCGATTTTGATCGCCATTAGTTGTGATTCATGCAAGCACAGTAATGAGTTGAATTCGCGATGGATCGGAGATGCTTTCAATCGGTTCTTGGATGATTCGGTGGTATATAGGAATGACGAACCTCACGAAGAGGATGATGGATTTCATCGTGAGTGATAATGGGTTATTGGGTCGTAGTTCAGCGGGATGGTGTGATATTGCGTGGAGAGGAAGTTGGCGATTTAGAAGATCTGAACGACTTAAGGATCCTTCGAATCTGCGACTTAACTCCTAGGTCGCACTAAGATTCAAACGACCTAGGACTTAACAAGTTTGCACATGAATTCCAAGCAGGACGTCTTAACAAATTAACGACCTAATCTTTTTTGCGGTATAGGCCGTAGGTCGCGGCTGAGTTTGGACTATGGGAAATCTGTACTGCCTTGAACCTTTTAACCTGCACAGTGCGACCTAATGAAGCCCCGACCTATGCTAGGTCGCTGGACGACCTATGACTCGTGAAATTCTGTGAAGACTTGGTTGAATTGTTTGAACTTGATTTCCGTTGCACTTTGTTGTAGATTATCTCTAATGCAGATAACCTGTTAAACATAATATTTGCAGAAAACTGGGACGAATATACTGCCATTGACTGCCCACATCAAATGACAGATTAGTCGATAAAGAGTAATTAATTTAAATGAACTGTGCGAACGAAATGCTGTGAACCAATGAATTCAAGTGAAGTGCTAAAGCAAAACTTAAAATATCCAGTTACAGCTGATTCGTTTGCATTAACACTATACTTGAGCTTTATATTAACAAGTCCTGAAATCTCATAGTCGACTAACGGTCAACTAGTTTAATTTCAGTTATGTTTGATTTCCTCTCTTTTTTTTTAGTTCTGCACAACACTTCACAGTTTTTAGGAAACGTGCACCTTTTCATCTGAACATCCAGTTGCTTATGTAGAATGACGTCTCAACAAGAAGAGATGACAGAACACGCCGAAGGGATTTTCCCGATTGCTATTCCACTAGAAAACCCTCCAGAAAGAACTCCTACCCTTCTGAAACAGCGTACGCTTAATCAATTATGCATTCAATTTGGCATTGCCGAGGCAGAAGTTTTACTTCCTGGACCTAATGACTTTGCTGATAGACCGCCTTACGGTTTTGTTGCCATAAATCGCCAAATGTGCTTAAGTGGAGCAATTCCTCCATTTAATGAATTTCTTCGACAAATCCTTCTTCGACTGACGATCTCTCCTTTCCAGCTGCATCCCAATGGCTATGCCATTTTGATGGGATTGTGTGTTTTGTTCAGGAGGACTCTTGACCATCTTCCGAGTTTTGAGGAGATCTGTTACTTATGCACTTTTGCAAAGAACAAGGACCACCCTTCAATTGTACTTGTAAGAGGTGCGAGGAACCGCAAACTTATTTTGGGTTTGCCGGAGAGTGCACATGGTTTCCTGAATCAATACTTCTACATTCGTTGTCCCGTAGAATTTTACGCAGGCTGGAGAGTAGGAAGTGATATCTTTTTTCCTTCCTTCTTCAATTTTATTCTAAGTTTTTTATGGTTCGTATTGCCAGGTGCTGATTCCATTTCTTATTTTTACAGCACTTCCTCCTCCTTCCAGAGATTCCAGCCATAAGCCAGTTTTTGAGAGGCTAAGCGCTGTGGCTGCTGAAGAAAGAAGCGCAAAATTTCTATTGACAGATGAGCTTCTTCATCGGTTTGAGCTTTTACACTCTTCTCGTTCCACTCAAATTCATGAAGTCCCAACGGAAGTTCCCGATTCTCCGATAAAGACTCCTGATGCCCCGGTCTCCACTAAAGAGCACATGCGAGGAGAAATTTCTACAGAAATTTCACTAGTAAAGTGTTCTACTCCAAGAGATGATGCGGGGCCATCCGAAAAGCCCGCGCTTGTTCCCATAACTGAAGAAGAAGAGCCCCTTTCTCAAACCGGGAAGAATGCTGATGAAGGAGTTGATGGAGGAAGTCTGGTTAGGCACGACGGTGATGATATCTTCGGGAGTTTAAGTGACATAATTATCACTTCTCAAGAGCTCTTCAAAGATGACTCTGCCGGTGCTAAAGTTATATCCCCAGCGGTTGAAGCGACATCCGTTCTTAACCAGACTCCTTCAACCCAGGAATTGCCACTAATTATTAAACCCGTCACCACCCCTCAGCCGGCGAGTGGTTCGTAGCTAGTTTGACACGCGTAGTTTACACACCACATGCACTTAGGATTTCTTTAACTTTTCTGTGCACATGCCCCTTTTTAATACTTGAAAGATTCTCAAGCTTTGTTTCTTCCTTTGATTTTAGGTTCTCCAATGAGGCGAAGCGACTTTTATTATGATGAATTCAAACAACTCGGGAGACGCGGACAGTATGACTATAGGCGCCATCTTCCCGCATACAGAGAAACTGATGAGGAGAGGGCCGCTCGCAAGGCTAGGGAAAGACGCTCCTATGAAGAGCGCTATGGGAGAGAGGAAGAAAGACATGACCCTCCTCATAGAGATGAGGACACTCATAAGCGAAAGATCCATGATGACAGAGGGAAAAGTCATATGATCGATTCTGTCAGCAAGCGGGCTAAACCTGCGAAGGAACGGTGCCTTCAATTTCTGAAAATGTTCCTGCTCCTTCTCCGGCTCCTGCTCGTTCTGATATTCAAACAATTATCAAAAGGCCCGCATACCAAGTTGGGCAGGGTCCACCCACTCTTCAAAGTCGATTTCCTCAATGGTGCTTAAAAGGGGTTCGATTTGATCTTGATCTGGTTCCTCTTGACAAACCGGCCATGCTACGAAATCTTGATGCAGTCAGGGTTGACATTGAAAGAATGTCCAATTGGCAGAAGCTGATTGACGAGCTTCAAAGAGTTAATCGAGCGAACCTTGAAGCCATGCTCACGATGGAGAATGATAAATCAGAGTGGCAGAAGACTCTTGAACAGCATGACTCTGAGATGAGGAGCATTGCTTCTTATAATGAAAAACTTGAAGCGGAAGTGGAAAAGCTTAAAGAAGAACTTGTTACTTCCTCCACTTCCTATTCTCAGAGGGATAGCATGCTCCAACAACAAGTGTGAGACGCGCATGCTAGTCAAAGAGCGGCTGAGGACAAACTCGCATATCAAGAAAAAGTCATAGAAGGCCACCGTGCTGAAGTTGCACAGCTGCGAGAACAAACTGGCTCCCAAAGCATGGAGATACAATTATTAAAAGCTCGACTTGCCAACGCTGAAAGAGAGCGCGATGAGGCTGTCGCCGGTAAACTTGCAGCTGAGGAAGCACACCAAGCTACTAAAGCCGACATCGGCTCTACACTATTCGACTTTTATCTGCAATGCATTTTGGGACGCGGTAGCCTTGCGTTCTTGGGTCCTAAGTATGAAATTACACTGGCTGAAGTATGGGAGGCTGCCATAGAGATGCTTGGGGGCGCTGGTTACTCTGAAGACCAGCTTGAAGAATACTATTTTGACGAAGAAACTCGAGCAGCGCTGGCCAGGGGAAAAGAGCAACTTGCTAAATTTCGGGCTGATTTGATAAGAGAGGAATGCCCAGAGAAGGAAGCGCTTGCAAATGCCCCTGTCCCCCCTTCGGTTTCAGCTGGCGTTGGTATAGCTGGTCCCAGTTCTTCTTCTCTGCCTCAGGACAAAGCAGATCTCGGAGTTACAACTCCTGGGGCTGTAGAAGAGCCTCAAGAGAGCACTGAAGTTCAGGACTATGAAATTGACGTGATAAAGACCACTTCTGCAGGTAATTCTACTGTAAATTTCGCCACTATCAATCTCGCTCAAGCGGATTGCTCACTTGTTTCCTATGGGTTCAATGAGATTCTTGGCTATTTTCTGAATCTTGACGAGCCTTCATTTCTTGATAAGCCTTCATCTCCTCTTTTTACTGACTTTAACCTCTTTTCTTCTGTAGAGAAAGTATCAAGCACCGTTCAGATTTCTCCTTCTCCGGTTATCCCTCCTCCGTCTCTTCAGGTGGCTCCTCCTTCTGCTTCACAGCCCGGATCACAAGAGGAGCAAATAGAGGCTCTTCATGGCTTAGATGATCCCATCGCTTCGCAAGAGCAGAAAGATGAGGGACTTGAGGGAGGTGAAATATCTCCAGAGAGGACTCCTTCTGATGACATAGCTTTGTCTAAACTTGTCACTCCAGGGAGTGAGTCTTCCTCAAAGAGGAGAAAAAAGCATGGAACGTCAAAGAGGAGGGGGAAGAAAATTATTGCTGCTACCGAGGAGGAGCCGGAAGTTGGACCAGTTGCCCCTCAGCCTTCTCCTTCCCTTATGCCCACAGATCGACCAGAAAAGTTAATCATTCGACCGGGCAAAGGGTCCAAAGGTAGTAAGAAGAAATGAGGACTTCAGTTTTTAGCTTTTTGTCTTTTGCATGTACTGGTCGAGAATTGTGCGGGTACCGGCCCCCGCTTTTTCTTTATTTTGAAACATGTATCTGCAATACAATTGAATAAAATGATCCTTTATTTGTACAAACTCATGTTTGAATTTGAGAATGCATTTATTATTTACTTTACAAAAGTTTACTTATATGATATTGCAGCGGGCTTATGGCATGTTGCTTGAGCATTACCTTTGCCGATTTGGCTATACCATACTGTATGTAACTATACCATATTGCCCCCATTCCATAGGCTTGCTGCAATATTTTATACTTCGAGGGGACTTGCACTCTTATTTTCTAAAGAATATTCCATTCTTGAAGAAATATTTTTGTAGAGTACAACTCCCTTCATATAAGTTTTTACGCTTTGTCCTTCGAAGAAGTCACCTCTTTTTTATGTGCACATTTTACCAAGTGAATTCTTCTATGTGGTAAAGCGGACCTCTGAAAGGTATTTTAACTTTTCTTTTTGAGGAAGATTATTTTCCAGAATAAGCAAATCAATCTTCCTTTGAAAGTTAAAATGTGCTTTTGATGAGGATTTTTTTTTTAACATAGAAAGTTGTACCTCTGAGGAGGGATTTTTCACGTTTCAACACTTGGAAGTTTTATTTCGATCTTGGTGAAACGTGTACCTCCAAAGAGTTGTGCCTTTGAAGAAAGCCTTTTCACGTTTCAACACTTGGAAGTTTTATTTCAATCTCGGTGAAACGTGGGCTTCCAAAGAGGTCTTCTTTCTAGATTGTGCCCCCGAAGAGGTCTTTATTTTGTTTGCATTTCAACTCTGGTGAAGTGAAATTCCGAAGAGCGGCTGTTACACTTCAACTCCTGGTGAAATGTGCCCCCGAAGAGGTCTTTATTTTGTTTGCATTTCAACTCTGGTGAAGTGAAATTCCGAAGAGCGGCTGTTACACTTCAACTCCTGGTGAAATGTGCCCCCGAAGAGGTCTTTATTTTGTTTGCATTTCAACTCTGGTGAAGTGAAATTCCGAAGAGCGGCTGTTACACTTCAACTCCTGGTGAAATGTGCCTCAAAGAGGGTTTTCATTGCCTGGAAGTTACTCTCTCATGGTTGGAGGGTCATGACTCCTCCAATCTTTTTTGTTGAGTAGAGAACTTTCTTTTTTGCGGCATATGTCCCATTAGAGGTCTTTATCCTCCGAAGAGTTGTGCCTCCGAAGAGGGGCATTTTTGCCTCCGAAGAGGGCTTCGGTCCCTTGAGGAGAAGCATTCGATCTCCGTAGAGAAGCATTTTGCCACTGAAGAGGGCTTCGGTCTCTGAGGAGAAGCATTCGGTCTCCGTAGAGAAGCATTTTGCCTCTGAAGAGGGCTTGGGTCTCTGAGGAGAAGCATTTGATCTTCGTAGAGAAGCATTTTTCCACTGAAGAGGGCTTCGGTCTCTGAGGAGAAGCATTCGGTCTCCGTAGAGAAGCAATTTGCCTCTGAAGAGGGCTTTGGTCTCTGAGGAGAAGCATTTGGTCTCCGTAGAGAAGCATTTTGCCTCTGAAGAGGGCTTTGGTCTCTGAGGAGAAGCATTTGGTCTCCGTAGAGAAGCATTTTGCCTCCGAAGAGGGCTTTGGTCTCTGAGGAGAAGCATTTGGTCTCCGTAGAGAAGCATTTTGCCTCCGAAGAGGGCTTCTCACATTTCATCTCTCGGGAGTGTGTCGACCGGGTGTGGTGAAATGCGTGCCCCTGAGTAGGGTTATTGTCAGGAAGTTTGGAGTTTCCTTCTCTCGATTGGACGGATTCTCGGGAGTGTGTCGAATGATAATTCCGCAACTTTGTAACGAGAAAGACGCCCCTCTGTTCGGTGAAGCCCGCTTAAGGTCTTTATCCTCCAAAGAGTTATGTCTTCGAAGAGGGCTTGTGCTTCTGAAATGGTTTTTTGCTGGCTGACGCTTGCTCCAGCGTGTCTCTCTACCATTGATTCATGTTGACGATCCCCATTGTCTTTTGCAAGTGTCATCACTTTTAGCTGCCGACCATTCCCCTTACCCAAAGGAGTATATTTTATAGTTGAGCAAATTGGTGGTGGCAGACACAGGTTATTTAACTCGTTGTTTGTTTGTTCAAACATTTGCAGTTAGTTAGATATGATCTGCTTCTATCCACATTGTTTGCTTTCGTTTGAAGCACTTCTTTTGTAGGATTTGAATATGAGAATTTTGAATGGCTCAGTGCTTGACTGCTGGACAATGTTGTGGATCACTTGGCCTCATGACCAGTAAGCTTTGTTTTTATGGCCTGCATTATTAAATCGACTTTTTAGTAACACAATTAACGTATCTTATATGCCAAAATAAAACAAAGCAGTTTATAGTGGTAGGGAACACAATAATTATAGTAGTTTAGCCGATACTGGGCCTATATCCACTTTACAGCTTTTGTTATTTGCCTGCCTTGCAATTGCTTTTGACAGAAGAATCATATATTTGTAATTCCTTTACAATATTTCAGCAAAGTTTTCATGTAAAATATGGATGCAAATGGTTGCTGTTCCAAGTCCTTAGAATTGGCTTTCTTCTGACAGTTGTGAATTTAATTGATTATATTAGCAATCCTTGGTGCCATCTTTAAGCGTGCACCATCTTTTTCTGCTGGCGGGTGGTTTTAACTGAAGAAATATACTCTAGCCAAATCCTATTTGTTTGCTTAGAGTACTTCTTATTCAGAATTCTCCCCTGGAATTTTGTTGTTTAAGACTTGCTTTTGAATGCTACCAAGGGTTGTTTGATATTGCAATGAGTCAACTTGATATTGATCGCCTGCAAATTTAGATCGATATTCTTAGTGATATTCTCAGAGTATTTCACATATCGAAATAAAATAAGCGACTTGTAATAATAGAGAAAGCAAGACTTATAGTTTCTATTATTTATTTGCACTGTTTTTACAACAGATTTTGATACAAGAATCATTAGATCAGCATTATTTGAAGCAAAGTGTTTAAGTAAAGTATGGAAGCAATTGCTGTTCCAGGCTTTAGTGATTGAATCTTTGGCACGAGAGGGCTAGATGGCAACATCTTTCAGAATCGAAACTTCCTTTCACTTTGAAGATCTCCTTGAAGCGTGAGCATGTCTTCCCGCCTCATCCAATTTTTTCCTACCTGGTGAGGGCTTGCCGTGATGATACTGATAATAGGACCTTCATCTCCCTGCGCCACGGTTCTTTTATTTAAGCTGCATTGTTGAGTAGGAACTAGCCGTACTTTAGAGGATGAGGAGAAGTCACTTCCATCTTTCTTCACATATTGTTGCAGTTCATTCTGTTTGAGCAATTCTTCAATCTCTTTCCTTAAATGGCGACATTGGTTAGTGTCATGGCCAGGCTGATTGTGAAATTGACAGAATTTTCCATTGTCTGTCGCGCTTCTCCTCATCAGAGATGGTTTGGGGTACACAACAACATCTTTTGTTGCCAAGAAGATATTCTCCGGAGTGTCGTTCAAGGGAGTGAAGTCGGAGGGTCTGATAAACGTTCGCTTTGATAGTTGGTCGTGAATAGTTGGTAGTTGTCAACTATTCTTTCGAAGGTTCGCTTTGATAAACGTTCGTGAATAGTTGGTCGTGGCCATGGATTCTCTATTTGGGGGATTGTTCCAATAATAATGCCAGTTGCTCCTTAAGGAGTATTCCATTCTTCTGAAACATGGGCCTCTTTGGCAATGGTTTTTATATCGCTTTCTAGTTGATGGACCTCCTCTTGCAATGCATTTATCTTGTCAAGTATCCTGTTGCTCTGAACCTCCATGTGTTGATATAATCCATATACCACGGCGTTTAATTCAGCCTTTGTGACTCCAATACTTGAAGCTGTTTCACTTAGCGCGGGAAGAGAAATGGCATTGCTGCAAGTACCTTCAAACCTCGAAAACTTTCGTTTCCTTTCAGAAGCCATGATCTCTGTTAGGCTTTTGGCTTGGAGAGAAATCTTTTTTACAGGCTTTTTTTGAACAATGGTTGATGATTCCTGAGTTCAATTCTCAGTGAAAGCACCAAAAATGTTAACGCTTAAATTTGAACGCTAACACCCCAGTGTGTGAATTTTAGTTGTGAAAGCACCACCCGATAGTTCGGGAACAGATTGCAAGCAGATAATAGCAGAAAAGCAGTAAAGAACAACAATTTTATAGTGGTTCGGCTTAAGGGTATAGCCTACGTCAACTTTAAGTACTTTTATTGACGATTTCGTTACAAGCTGATACAATTCTTCCCAAGTACAATACACTTTGAATTACAAGAGACTTAGAGCAAGTAGCCTAAACTTCGATGGAGATGAGAATCTTCGAATCCATGTCGAGCATATATGATCTCTTCTTGAAGTTTTTCGTAGTGTTCTTTGAGTATTGAGTGCTTCAAGTGTTGGATTAATTGCAGCAGAGCATCGGTGTTCCAAGAGCATGAGCCCCCCCAAAAGTCCTTTGCTTGTTGGAGTTAGGGTCCTATTTATAGGCAATTTCGGAGTAAGGTCGTAGGTCATGACCGACCTAAGTAAGGTCGTAGGTCGTCTCCGACCTAAGTAAGGTCGTAGGTCGTCTCCGACCTAAGTAAGGTTGTAGTCGACCTGAAGAGTATTGGCGCTCCTTCCATACGCATGATAATTTGCACAAGTCCTAGGTCGTGTACGACCTATCCCCCTGTGGCATAGCATAGTCAACCTCTATACTCTGGTATTTAGGTCGTTAGTGACCTAACCAAGGTCGTGAGTACTTTGCTGCAGCCATAGTTAATCTTAAGTCGCTGAATCCCTTAGGTCGCGAAGCTTCTTAGGTCGGTGGATAGTTAGGTCGCATAGAGTCTTTAGGTCGCTTGCTTGCTTATCTGGTTAGGTTGCAGCAACCCTTAGATCGCCAGGTTACTTCAGCAGTTAGGTCGTGGCCTTTTTGGGTCGCTGCTGCCTTTAGGTCGAGACAATCTTAGGTCGCAACACTTTAGGTCGCAGCTACTCTGTTAGGTCGCGAAGCTTGATAGGTCGCTCTCCTCTTTAGGTCGAGCCATCTTTAAGTCGCTAGGTCATTTCTATAGTTAGGTCGCTCCATGTCTTTCGGTCTTAGGTCGCTAGTGAAGAGGAGTTAACACATTTCAAACATACATTCACCTTTAAAAAAATTCATAATACTTTCAAAGTATAAATTTTCCGAAACCAAAATACTTGAAATCATTACACTTTGAAAATCATAACATTCCGAAATCATTCATTTGAAATCATTCTTTTAATTCTTTACACTTTACAAATTTATTACATGAAACCAAAATTTCAAATTTCCAATTTAATTCAATTCAAACCATCAGTTTCAATTCAGTTTAGTTTTCTAACAAAACATTTCAAATCCTACAAATTTCAAATATAGATTTGATCTACAAGATAAAAAAAATCCAATTTAACATATTTCCAAACTTTAATATCCCACATTTCAAAACTAAACTTTATAATTCCGTATATTCATATCTCAAATCTAATTTCATTATTATGTAGTTTTGAAATATTCATTTCATAAATCCAATATTATTTAAATAAACTTACATTACAATTAAACCAAATATCTTATCATACAAATATAAACTTCAATATTCCTTTATCAAATAAATCAAAATCAAATATCATTCCACATTCACATTCTTTACTAAAATAAAGATCAAATCATTTCCAATCATTTCAAAATCATTAAAATATTACATCCTTTCAAAACTTCATAATCAAATCATTATTTGAATTCAAATCCAAATATTCAAATTTAAATATCATTTAAAAATCAAATATTTCATTCATTTATTATTTCAAACATCATTACAAAATACATTTCAAAATTCCATTCAAAAATTCACTTATCTCATTACATCTCATTCCGTTTAACACATAACCATGTAAACTTTATTTACATTCAAATTCAATTTAAATTCCTTAAAAATTCAAATTTAAATATTCAAAACTTCTAAAATTTCACAAATAATCCATTTCAAAAGTTAAATTATTTAACACTTTAAAATATAGCCCAAACAGCGTTAAAATCTATAACATTTCAAAACATTGTCAAATTATAGCAACGACAGCATTTATAAAGTGCTATCGTAGCTTATAGTTTCCAAAATGGTTTAGTTCAAGAATAACGACATTTATAAAATGTCGTAATAGACATTTAGTTATTTCAAACATTGTTAGATTCTAAACGATAGCATTTAAAAATGCTGTCAAAAGACTACAACATTTTTAAAATGCTATAAAATTCCAGGTTTGATTTTAGCTTTTCAAAAAATAATAAAACTCTAATTTTATTATTATAACTTAAAAACCATATTTCTAGACTTCAAAATTTCACATTTAAAATCATTTTAACATATGATTTAACACAATAAAATTTTAAGATCAAATATTCAATTTTACAAACTCCATTCGTTTATGAAGTCAAAATTCACTGTTTATTAATTTATAAATTTAATAAACTTAACATTTTACTACAAATATCATTTCAAAACTTTAAATTTAATTTCCATTATTTATTTACATTTTAAAATAAAATTTAAAGTCAAACATCACATTTACTCCAAATTTACATACTTGAATTCACTTAAATTCACAATTTCAAGATTTAATATTTAACTTTCTTAAAACCATAATATATATATTTTTAAATCAAAATTTCATACTTTTGAAAATACATATTTAAAAAAATCATTTAAAAATGTACCACGGGGTCTGTATATAATTTTCTAACCTAGGTCAAGTGATACGAATATATATCATTTCAATCCGTAATTTACAAAGAATACCGGGTTTTATCATTTCAAACCCGCAATCCCAAGTCAAATAAAATACAATAAAAATCGCTCAGGCCTATCATTTCAGCCCATAATGATTTTTCCCTATTCTAAAGTCCGTTCGGGTATGTATCATTTCAACCCATAGTGATTCTATTCTAACAGGGAATTTGTTGTGTGAATATATGCATAAACAATATAAACAATGTCAATGTCACAATATAATGTCATATATCAGATGTTAGGTGATAATTAACTGTTTTAACATGGTAATAACATGGAATAGCATATCATATGATCAACATTAACTTGCATAACATTTTATATTACTAATCACTTGTCATCAATTCACTATTTCATAAGTATAAATGTCAGAGTGAGAAAGACTCACCTTTTCAAGCTGAAGACCACTACGACACACAAACACGATTCCAAGGGCACGACAAGCACGACAATGGATTCAAATAAGTGGAGAGAGCCTAGATGATCATCTTGTAACAATCCGATAAACACAAACAAGACAATGCAATACATGAATATACAACACAAAACAATATTGAACAAGTTGAGATACAAAGCAACAAAGACAAGACAGCGTAACCTTGCCTTAACCACTCCACTGCTCGACCATAGGGGATCTTTTGCTTGGCCATTGGTGTGTGTTTGGGTTAGGTATGGTATCATATAGGTCAGGTTTATCACACCCATGCACGGCAACATGAAGTGATGTGAAGGGGTAGTGGTGATAATATGAAGCAGACATAGGTTCAAGTGCAAAATAGAGTGGTTTATGCAACATTTGGCTCGGTTATGCCAAGTTTTGGGTTCGGCCCTACATACTTCAGGTATGGTCAGATCTGAAGTGATGTCTAGAGGTGGTGTAGGTAGGTGATGGTGGAGCTAGGGGTGTGGCCAAGTCAAGATATGAAGGAGATAGTGGAGTTTATGGCGAGGCTAGACAATTTTTGTGTAGTTTTATGCAAAGTTGTGGTGTTTTGGTCACATGGAGGTCACGACTTGTCTTAGTGGTCAGAGGAGAGGCTTATGAGCTGCTGGAGATGATGGTGGAGAGGATGGTGGTGGTGGTGGTTGAGGCTAGGCCTAGCAAAACACAAGAAGGATCAATGCAAAAATCAACAGGAAAATCATAAAAACAAGAAGAAAGATGATAGAATTTACCAAATTTTTGTAAAACAAATGGCCGTGAGTTTTTTTCTCTTGAGAGATGATAATATTTTCGTGAAAATGAGAAGGAGAAATGGGCTGAAAGGTGGAGTAAAGGTACGGCCAAGCATCGAAGAAAGGAGTTGGGAAAGTGAAAGGGCGGAATGCAAAAGGACTTAAGAATTCCAAAAGTTTAAAACTCTTCGAATTTCCTATATTTTCTTTTTTTAATTTTATATAAATGAAATATATATATATATAAACTCAGATAAAATACGAAAATTTAGTAAATAAACAAAAATAAATAAATATTAAATATATATAATTAAATTAAGAAAATAACAAAGAAAAATGTAAACTAGTCTAACAAATTTGAAAATAAATGGAACAAACTTTGGAAAAGTATTATGTACTTGAAAAAATATTTATAAATAAAGATAAGAACATAAAATAAAAATTAATTCACAAAATAAATGAATAAATTTTAATTAAATACAATTTTAATTAAGAAAATGGCTTAAAGTTGCAAACTAGGCTTTAAAAATTTGGAATAAATTCAATAAGCTTTAGAAAATTTTTATAATCACTTTAAAAATATTTAAAAGTAAAAATATACATAATATAACATATTAAAACATATTAAAATATAATATGAAAATAGAAATATAATTTATATAATTAAAAATAGACAAATTGTTAAATAAACAAATTATACTCAAAATTGAAATGTGCATAACTTTTGCAGTTTAACTCCGTTTTTAATGAAACAAAAAGAAGTGTTCAAGTTATTACATCTATTTTCATAATAAAAAATAAAATTTAAGAATTAAAATAATTTGAATTTGAAGTTTAAAAGTCAAAGTTTGAATAGTTTGACCAGAAATTCACTTACAGTAAAATATTCAAATAATACTAGTTTGAACTATAAATCACTTAATAATCAATATTTATATTTAAAAATGAAATGTTTGAAATAAAACAAATTTAAAATAACTTAAAATAAAACAAAGTCAATTTAAAAATATAAGCAAAATCTAGGGTTGTTACACCTTTATAGGAGTTCAAGATTTCGAGTTGCGTAGATCCAGGTATTTTGAAATTTAAATAAATATTTTAATTAGTCGATCTCCCTTTCAGTTGCAATAGCCTCTTCTTCCCTTTCTAATAACTGCATACGTAAGTCACAGTAAAGAAAAATCCAAGCTTCAAAATTTTTTTTTATCTCTCCTTCAATACTTGATAAAAAAATGTCTGACTAGTTTTAAAAATCCTATTTTATTGAGTGCTTCAATATGATATGCTCGTTGCTGGGTGTGGATACTATTGGGGTCGAGGCCGTTCTTAGGCGTGGACTAGGGTTGGAAATCATGGAGGATATAGGCTTTGATTCGTGAAACGGAGCCTTGATTCCAGTTCACCATCGAACTGACGGCTAGATTTTTGGTGAGCTCGGCGGCGTCTTGGGTGGTGTGGTCTGGTCGCGTGCGTACGGTTGGCTTTGGGAAGTGATAGTGGAGGAGTGGTCGAGCTCAAAGTGTGTGGTTCGGGGAGGTGGAGGTCGAGGAGAAGAGTTCGCCAGCGTCGTCGGATTTTGATTTCGTGCATCGGAGCTCCATGTCACCCCTAGCCTGCACGGCCAGGAGAAGGCATCTTGATGCCTGTACGTGTCCAGGCAAGTTGGGGAAGATGGAGTTTAGTGGGTTGGGCTTCATTTTCTTTGGGTATGAATTAATTTAAATATAATATAAATTGTTTTATTAATTCAAATGTTGATAACTTAAAAACCCTATAATTCCTTCATGCGAGGTCCAATTGGAACGAGAGTTTTTGCGTTTCGATCACGATGACGAGAGCTTCGAAATGAAACTGGTTTGAACGAATTTGGAGACAGTTGAAATTTGGGCTAAAATCGGGAGTCCGGTTTAGTTCCAAACCAGAACGTCTTGGTGACAACAAGATATCAAGTGAGTGTTTTATAACGCTCACAACGTACTGAATATCTTTATGGTAGTTAAATTTGATATTATGAAGTGATATGAATTTTATTTATCGTTGTTTGATAAAATTTAATTGTCATATAGATTGTCATTTGAATTCACCGTTGAAAATTAAATTGACAGTCAAATTGAAAATAAAATTGAATTGCGATTAAATTACCTGATATTGATATCTATGAAATTGCCGTGAATTGTATTGTCTATTGGATGATGTACTTCGATGGATGCTATTGGTTGATATTTAAATGTTTGGATGTTTATTTGCTTATATATATATATATATCCTGTTATGCATACATATGACACTGTGATTTGATTTAAGTGACATATATTCATCCCTGACATTTAATTGAAATAACTAATCACTTGGCCATAGGATAAAAAATTATATACGGACACCGGATTGGTTAAATTAATAAATTTTTAAAATAGTTGATTTGAAATTTATTTAAAATGTTTTGATTTAAAGGTTATAAATAAAATCAATTTATAGAAATCGAATTTATCGCAAAATTGAGTTTGGAATGTTGAAATAAATTTTGGTTAAAAGAAATTGTTAAATAATTTAAGTTGAGACTTTGAAATTTAAAATTGGGATATGATTGAATTTCGAAAATTTATTTGTTTTAAAGATTGAACATTATTTCGAGCTATGAGTATTACTAAGTAAAGGTGATATAGAAATGATATTTTGAAATTGAGCTTGGAATTGAATCATATTTGTAATTTGGAATTAAATTTGAATATTGAAGGATAATTTTGTTAAGTGTTATAAATTGATATTTTGAAAAATCAAGCTCCAAATCGATATAAATGGAAATTGAATTAATTGAAGGTGAATGCAGAATTGAATTAATTTGAAGTCAATGTTGACATTGATTGGAATTAAAATCGAATCGGTAGAATGGAAATTGAAATTGATTTGACTTGGGAAGTATAATTGAAATGGTTTGGTTTTGAAGCTGTTTCATTTTTTTTTCCAAATTACTATGTTATATAAACCATCTTTAAATACTTAAACTATTTTAACCTATACTAACTACATTAAATTATTTTTAAACCATCTTAAACCATGTCAACTTATTTTAATCTATTTTAAATCCAATAATTTATCTATTTGAAATCCATTTAAAGATTTTAAGTATTTTTAAGTATTTTAATTATTTAAAACTACTTTTAAACTACTTAAAACTATTTTCTAAAATTTCAAGCTGGTCAATAAGGTGAAATGTTTATGTTTAAATCTTTAATTTAAATACGAATTGGGTTAAACGAAATTGCAACCTAAATTGAAATTCGAAATGATTTGAAATCAAAATGAGATATTGAGGCGAAAAATGATTTTTGAAACGGAATCTTACATTTTTAATAGATATGATGATATTTGAAATGGATTTGATTTTTGAAGCGAATATGACATTTTGATATCAATTATGAATCGATTTGAAATGTAAAAGAGCCATCGGTGTAATAATACGTAGTTATTAAAGAGACCGGGATCGAATATGGACATACTCTCTGTCGATACCGAAAACCACTTTAATAACTATTATACGCGGAGTGTTGATCCAGAATGAAGTGGATGGTTTGGTGAACACGTTGACTGAAGAAAGAGAACGATATTAGATGACCCCTGACATGACTAAAACAGGAGCCGCGCCGGGCCATTGAGGTTCGCCATCTCTAGCGGACACACTTCTTCGATACCATATCTATTACTTTTGTGATTCGATTTGGGCGCACCCCTTGATTTGGGAGTGTTGTTTCACGGTGTTGAGGTAGCTGCTGGCTATGCTCAACATTAGTCCGGATCACGCAACTACTAGTATCCTAGTTGGTATCGCCTCATGTACCTTGTCATACTGGTTATCCTATTCGCGACCAACGTTTTGTTTTGTGTTATACCTATAGGGTACCCTCTGATAACCACTAGTTTACGGTGGGGTTTACGGTGCTGTATGGACTGTGGCTTTATAAAATGTGTTAAAGGGAATAATGGTAACGCCTTAACGCTATTTTAATACTTTACTTTACTATAGACATATTATAATAGCGTATTGTACTACATAGTAGATAGTTTAACGGATCCTTGAGAGATGGAAAATCCCGTAACATCTCTTGAGTTATTGCACGCATGTTGCAACTGGATATGAGATGTCAAACCCCGTAAACATCTCTGACGCCGTTACACTCATATTTATTTACGATTGATTTAACTTACATGAGGATATTTTAGTCCTGACTCGAGTGTTTTTTCTTTTCATTACGCTCGGGTCAGACCCGAGTTTTTCAGCTTATTGAAGGTCTATTCTAGAGGACGATGACGAAGATTTGGTATACTGTTACTATTATTATCTTTGCTCATGCTGTCTGCTGCATTATTTTATTTGTTCAGGTGTATATGTATAACTCTGATAAATGTTATATGAATAATGATCAAAGTATAGTAAACAACTTCATGAACGGTTTATTTGACTATTATATTTTATCGTTCCGCTACAAGATTCTATGTTATTTCATTTCCTTTATTTCCCTTTCTTTTCTTTTCTTATTTACCCTAATAACCATCTGCCATTTTGAATCGTTTGGAATCGGCATGTGTATTTGATCGTCGGTTTAAACTGTCCAAAAAGGTGGGTCAGTTGCTATCAGAGCTTTGGTTTAGCGATAACCTTAGCTTTGTGGGGTCTGACTCTTTATAAATAGGGTAGTAATACCCTATGATGAGTCACTGGGTGTATACATATGAGTGAGCGTATTTGTTAGTGATATAAAATGTTTTATATTGTGTCGGTTGATTTGTTGAGTGGCTTATGGATTCTGGTCAATACGACTAATTAAAGTCATTGATAGGGATCTCTAAACACTTAAACAGAACAATTCGACATAGTATTGTTTTGAAATGGGTAAATGAAATATTTTGCTCTACTTATATTTTGTATATAAAGAAAATTTTTCAGAAATTAGTGTGACTTATCTAGCTTACCTGTTTGTAAGAAATGATAATATTGGTTATTATCATTAATTGGATATTGTAATTTAATAAATAAGGTGAATTACAAAATGAACAGTGATAAAACACTTGTGGAATGTTTTAAGAAAGAAAATCCTATAAGAATATTTATAAAGGTGACTTATAAATTAAAATAGATTTAAATTGGAAAATATTGAATTTAAGACCTGGAGGTTTTGACAATGGTTCTCAAAGCTTTGAAGAAAATATATTGTGATATTAGTTGGAAAATATTTATGAGAAATATTTTGAAAGGATTTTGAAGAAGGAACGAATTCAGTACTCCTCTCTTCTGTCGCTGGAAAATAATTTCGGTGATGACTGCGCAGCATCATCGACGTTCATTTTCGAGTCTCAAAGTGGGGAGACATCTAAGAAGCTTTGCTTTTCTTTGAAATTATTTTGGGTAAATGGGTTTTGGTTTAAACTCCAAAGGTATGATTTGATATAGTAAAGATATAAGTGTACATGTTTATTTCAAAAGATTTGAAAAGAACCGGGCATTTAAATTTCTAAGTTATGTTAATTAGTAATTTTCAAATTATTTGAATGAAATGTGAATAACCAGAATTTATAAAATAAGAGGATTAAGGTATCTAAGCTTATGTTTTGGGAAAACTTTAGAGTTGTAGGGTACCTTTAAAGTTGAATGGTAAAGAGGATTTAAATAAATCAAATTTGTGAACATTCTAATTAAGTAAAATGAAATTCTATAAATTTGTATAATACCAAATTTGCATTCTAATAACATATAATATGACTTACCAAATATTAAGAAGTTGAAATGATGTTTTGGATATGTAATGAGATATTGTACAAATAAACAGAACCTGAAAATAATTTAAGTACACAAGTAAGGAAAACTCAAAAGGAACTAAAATGTATATAAATGGAAAATTTGGTTGTGACAGAAATTATAAATACTTAAATATAACATGAAATGATGAATGGATAAATGGAACAAGTAAGTGAACTTAAGAAAGAAGATAAATGAATCGTATTATATCTTTGTAAGTTGGTTATAAAAAATAAATATAAATTGCAAAGGGATTGTAAAAAAAAATTGAATTTGTAACCTTTAAGATAACTGTAAACGAAGAAAAGTCATTTATGAGAGGTTAGACTTTTATAGGATGATTAATAAACTAAAGTGCTGGTTAATAAAATGTTCCATAAATAAATTTGTTATTAACTAAAATTATGAAATTGAAGTAAATGTACACAAAAGAATTTGGTATAGGTAAGAATCAATTGGAAAATGAAATTGAATTTAATTAAATTATATAGAATGTTAAAAATGAACTTGAGTAAGCAAATTCTATGATATGATGTTTAAGAAAAGATAATGTTAAAGAATATGCTATGTAAAGAAATGAATATACTAACTAAATAATGGATTGTGAATAATTAATTGTAAATAAAAATAAAAGTCAATAAAATAATTTAGTATAGATAAATTGGATAGAAATCCATTGGAAGGTAATACGTGAGTTGTACATATATTATTTTGTTCACATAACGATTTGATCCAAATTCGAGCACAAAATTTCGAGATGATTTATATCGATCCAAGTTAGGGTTTTTCACTTGATTCTCGACGGCGAACCCTGGATATGGATTTTTGATTTGATTCTGGAATTCTCTATCATAGTATATGACTATGCAAGGAGAGTAACAGGTTCCAATCAAGGAACCAAATCTGAGTCCGCACTATAGAGTCGTGTGAACGATACTAGTTGGAAGTGAAATTGTGTGATCGAATAAGCGATTAGATTTGATATTGCTCACGGATGATATATGTACGGCTTACAGACTTAATTAAAGCTAATATTGGAAATTGAAGATGCCAGATATAAAATGATTCTTTTAAATTGTATAATTGGATATCATTGG
Source organism: Allium cepa (assembly GCA_030765085.1). NCBI lineage: Eukaryota > Viridiplantae > Streptophyta > Magnoliopsida > Asparagales > Amaryllidaceae > Allium > Allium cepa. The sequence goes on along the minus strand of CM060938.1, from coordinate 902,656,778 downwards.
TAAATGAGATGCACGTATTTAAAATCAAGGAAATTTGGATTGCCCGACAAAAGGTACATGTTTATTTGTCATTGGGTTTGGTGATTTTTGATTGTGCCACTTGGCTTTTGGGTTTTTTTTTGTTGGTTTGGGGCCCGTAGAGGCGTTTTGTAGATGTACCGATCAAGCCGCGCAAAGGAGACTCTGTCGAAATTTTTCGTCAATCCGGGTGATAGAAAATTTTTCAAGTTTAAAATTTTATAACTGGTTTTGATAACTAACTCGTAAACATTGTTGGCTAATTAGAGTAGCGTAGTGGAAGTGTAGTAACGATTTTATAAATGGAATTTCATTGTTTTATAAGTTGATAATTTTGAATAAAATATATCAAATGTTAAATTCTTTACTTAGTTCCTTTTCCCCTTCTTTTTCCTTTTCGACGACGAAAAGTTTTGAGTGGGGGAGAGTGTAACGACCCGTAAAATTTCGATAATTTAAAATGTTAATTTAATAAGATTTCATGGTTAATGTTGGAAAAATTAAAAATTTGTAATTTATTTATGACAATAATAACTAGAATGAATTGCAACAAATTTTATCTAAGTTAATTATTTATGAATTGAATGAGATCCCGAATCAATTGAAATAATATATAGTCAATGGTAATGGAATGAAGTTGTATTATATAGGAAATTGTGATACTTGTTTGTAAATAATAAACTTATATTTATGATTTAAAAGTTGATGGTGATAATTATTATAAGTTACCTGTTTATTTAGTCAGTCGAATCAAATTAGGAAACCAGTTGCAATTGAAATGAAATTTTATATAGTAATTAGGTTTATAATCAATAACTGAAGGCGAATACTAAATGTTGGACGCTTTGGATGTGAATAAAGTAATTGAGTGATAACTAAAATTCAATTAAAAATCTAATGTTGAAATTTGTTGAATATTGAACAATTAAATTGTTTAAATTTAATATTGGAGATTTATTGAATAATGGGAATTGAATAACCGTATAATGGAAATGGTTGTTCTATAATTTTAATTCGTTTCAAAAGTTAATCTTATAAGTTCGTTTTTGAATATCACTAAAGATAGTGATTCAAGAATAATCAAATTTGTTTAAATTTAATATTACAGATATTTGAATAATTAAATTCCGAATTTGATATGATTAATTTGATATTGAAATTTAATATATGAAAGTAGAGTGAATAACTGAAATTTTATTTAATATGATTCAGATTGGATTCCAAAGTGAATGTAAGTTATATTTAGATTATAATAGGGTTAATAAGATTTTAAAATTGGATTTTTTAGCAATTCTGTAAATTTTGAAAAGTCGTCGATTTAATGGACGAGTTAAAATAGCCTTCCAGGGACAGTCTCGAAATTTGACAAAACCAGTTCCATTAGATCCGCAATAGTTTATTATTATCAGGTGTCAATTTCCATAGCAAGCGGAGTTGTCGTTTGAACGTGGCAGCTCAAAACGCTTAGAAAGTAATTTAATCGATTTAAATTAAAATTAACCGTTTATTTTCGTAACTCGCACATACGATCGAATTAGAACTCGAAACATTTTCCATTGCATTCGGAATAGGGGTAAAGCATTATGAACGCCCAGCGGCATGCCTTGATAGGGGTTCAAGATTTCGAGTTGCGTAGATCGAGGTATTTTGAATTGTAAATAAATATTTTAATTAGTCGATCTCCCTTTCAGCTGCTATCCCATCTTTTCACTGTACCTTTGACCCATTCAAACACGCAATAGCCTCTTCTTCCCTTTTTAATAACTACACACACAAGTCACAGTAAAGAAAAATCCAAGCTTCAAATTTTTTTTATCTCTCCTTCAATACTTGATAAAAAAATCTCTACTAGTTTTAAAAATCCTATTTCATTGGGTGCTTCAATATGATATGCTCGTTGCTTGGTGCGGAAACTATTGGGGTCGAGGCCGTTCTTAGGCGTGGGCTAGGGTTGGAAATCATGGAGGATATAGGCTTCGATTCGTGAAACGGAGCCTTGATTCCAGTTCACCATCGAAAAGATCATCTACGGCTAGATTTTTGGAGAGCTCGGTAGCGTCTTGGAGGGTGCGTCCTGGTCGTGTGCGTACGGTTGGCTTTGGGTCGTGATAGTGGAGGAGTGGTCGAGCTCAAAGTGTGTGGTTCGGGGAGGTGGAGGTGGAGGAGAAGAGTTCGCCAGCGTCGTCGAATTTTGATTTCGTGCATCGGAGCTCTATGTCACCCCTAGCGTGCACGGCAAGGAGAAGGCATTCTTGATGCCTGTGCCTGTCCAGGAAAGTTGGGGAAGACTGAGTTTAGTGGGCTGGGCTTCATTTTCTTCGGGTATGAATTAATTTAAATATAATACAAATTATTTTATGAATTCAAATGTTGATAACTTAAAACCCCTATAATTCCTTCATGCGAGATCCAATTGGAACGAGACTTTTTGCGTTGCGATCACGATGACGAGAGCTTCGAAATGAAACTGGTTTGAAGGAATTTGGAGATAGTTGAAATTTGGGCTAAAATCGGGAGTCGTCCGGTTTAGTTCCAAACCGGAACGTCTCGGTGACAACAGGATATCATGTGAGTGTTTTATAATGCTCACAACGTACTGAATATCTTTATGATAGTTAAATTTGATATTATGAAGTGATATGAATTTTATTTGTCGTTGTTTGATAAAATTTAATTGTCATATAGATTGTCATTTGAATTCACCGTTGAAAATTAAATTGACGATCAAATTGAATATAAAATTGAATTGCGATTAAATTACCTGATATTGATTACTATGAAATTGCCATGAATTGTATTGTCTATTGGATGATGTACTTCGATGGATGCTATTGGTTGATATTTAAATGTTTGGATGTTTATTTGCTTATATATATATATCCTGTTATGCATACATATGACAATGTGATTTGATTTAAGTGATATATATTCATCCCTAACATTTAATTGAAATAACTAATCACTTGGCCATAGGATAGAAAATTATATACGGACACCGGATTGGTTAAATTAATAAATTTTTATTATAGTTGATTTGAAATTTATTTAAAATGTTTTGATTTAAAGGTTGTTTGCGCAAAAAATGGACAAATACTTCCAAGTCGTGTTGTTTAGTTGATTATATGTGATTTTCAATGGTTTGGATGAGTTATATAAATATGAAAAAAGCAAGGGCTGAAATCTAAAAGACACACAGGTTTATAGTGGTTCGGCCAAAACGTGCCTACGTCCACTTTATATGTTATTATCTTCTTTTCTTTCGGATTACAAGTACAATGCTTTGTATACAAGTAAATGAAAGTAGTTTGAAAGTTCCTTCCTTGCTTGAGCTCTCAAACTTGTCTGCCATTGTTGTACCCCTGCCCCTCTATTTATAGAATGAGGTAGGGGGCAGGGGTCTTGGAAGTATATAGCTGCTGGTGGGCCCGGGCTGAAGCAATCTGGACTGGTAATCATCTGGCTCGGCAGAGCTTCATTCGGCATTGAGCTTGGACCGGTGGTAGGTATGGACCGGTGGTAGTGAGTGTGGAGGTGGTCTGGTAGATAGTTGGCTCGGTGGTGGCCTTGTTGCTGGGTTGGTTCGGCATGGGTTGTCCTCCTTCTGGTTCGGCGGTAGGGAGGAATGTTGGTTCGGTTTGTTGGTTCGGTGGTGGAAAGGAGGCCGGTCCGGTGGTGGTTTGGACCGGTGGCCGAATATGGGGGAAGCCGAATGTGGATGACTGAAGGTAGGCTTGGTGATGGGAGCTTGGGGCCGAATGAAAGGAGCCGAATGGAAGGAGCCGAATGGAAGGGGCCGAATGGAGGCTTTGGCCGAACGAGCTTCTTCATGGAGAATGTTGGATGGACTTCTAGGTTAGTATTGAGCTTCTTGGCTGTCGAACGAAGTGGAGGTTGCAGGCCCGGGTGAAACTGTGACTTCTCGGCCTCGAGATCTTCTGGGTGAGAATTCGCCCAACATTTGCCCCCCAAAGTGGGGCACGTGCTTGCATGTGTCGCGCTTTGTTTCCCTACGGTAGGAAGGCTTGTTTTGTAACGCCCTGGGCTGGATGCTCGTATTCTGTTGATGTCCTGCAAAGGAATTTACAGTTTTAGTGCGATTTCAAATAACGACCGTTCGTGATCGGAATATTCGAGATGAAGTGAACTGTGTCGCTTGGGGCGAGAGGTGTGCCCCGAGGGGGCTTAGCATTATCGATGCCAGGTCCACGTTAGAGTGGGCCCCTGGATTGTTTGGTTTATTGCCAGCTCAGAGCATGCCTAAGGGTTGCTCTCGACCCCGTACATGTGTAAGCAGCTTAGCCATTTCCTAATTATCAGAATCAGATACCCGTTTAATCTATGAGCTTAAGAATGCATGTCAGAGTGTAAATTCTCACGACGATAGGGCTAATAGCCATTCAGAGCGTGCCTATGGACCGTTCGTGGTCGCGCACACGTGTAAATGATTAATCCATGTTAGTGAGAGATTTACGACTCATTCATTGTTATCATATTCCCTACTTTATTAGTAGGTTCTAGAATTCGGCACTTATCTGAGTGAGGCGCTCCGCATGCTCCTAGTTCCTGGTTTTTGTTGGTTAAGAGAGAGTTACATTCGGTTTTTGGTTGGTCCGGTTGTTCTCATTCGGCTTCTAGTTGGTCCGGTATTCAGATCCGGTGGGCCGAACTAGTTGGTTCGGCAGTCCTGAGCTCGCCTATATATAGAGGCCACACCCCCCTTAGTTTCTTCTTACCGAACCAGAGAGAGAGCCGAGCCCATTCTATACCGAATCAAAGACTTTGCCGAATCAAGTCACTTCCGAACTAGGTGAGTACTCTTTTGCCGAATGCCTTTTATTACCGAATGAATCTGATTGCCGAATATACGCGTAAGGCTCTTAATGCCGAATGGTACTGTGTACCGAATGAACTTGTGATAACGGTGCCGAATGAACTTGAGGCTCTAGTGCCGGATGAACTTCAGATTCTATTACCGAATGATTAATGACCTGTGTTGCCGAATGAACTTGAACTTCCAGTGCCGAATGAACTTTGTATTCGGACTTTGAGTGGAATTCCAGACTTATGCATGCTTGCTTGCTTATACTTCCGTTCTAACGTCATGTTTTTCACTTTTGTGTACGCAGATAAATGTCTTGCAAGGCAGAAACACGATCAGACAGACGGAAATCCAAGGATGGAGGAGAGTCTTCTTCTGTGCCCCCAGCCCAACCAGGATCCGGGCAACGTCGACCTGTTCCGAGGTGGTTAGTGGATGGATATGGTCCACAGAAACTTTTGGTCTCCCCTCCTGATTGCTTTCCTAGCTCTCTAAAGGAGGAGCAACTTGACGTTATATCCCGCTCCTTCGGGATAGACAGGGCTCTTATGCTGCTACCGGGGGAGGGGGTCATGCCATATAATCCCCCCGAAGGCTACTTTGCTTATAGCAGATATCATTGCATGTGTGGTGCTATCCCTCCTATCAATGCTTGGATAGTCAGCTTCACCACGTATTTGAAGGTGGCTCCTTTCCAGCTTCAACCTAACTCTTATGCCATCCTAGTGAGCCTTTTTGTTATCTTCCAGAGGAGGTACGGGCGTCCTCCTTCTAACCGGGAAATTCGATATTTGTACAACCTGAGAGGCTACAAGAAGGGATCTCCTTATATTAGTCTGGAAGCGGCCGTGCCCTTCAAACCAGTCCTGGACTTATATTCCAAGTTTACTATGTTCAAGAAAGAGTGGTTTTTTATCAAGGACGATTCTGTTTCTTTCCGCCTTTTCACTTCCGGCTGTAAGATGGATTTCATTTATATTTTCCATGTTCTGACTGTAGTGCTTTTTCTAACATGCTTCTATTTCTTGCTAGCGACAGGTGGTATTGCAGTCATGGAGGACGATTCCTTGGTGAGAATGGCTGCTGAACTAAAGGCTATTCCGGCACGGGACCGGTCGGCTTCCTTCTTGATTAGGAACGCAACCCTCCTGGAGTACAATTTGATCCTACCGCACAAGTCCGTGGTTAAGCAGAGGGATACGGCTGAGGAGAAGGCCGCTAAAGCTAAGGAGGGGGCTACGGTGAAGAGCGGCAAGAGGGAGCCTTTTGCAGAGCGTCCCGTTGTTGGGGGGAAGAAACTGAAGAAGTCTGATGGTCCTTCTCCAAGTACTTGCCCGATTGTCCCGGAGGAGGAAGGCGCGGAAGAAGGGGAAGGAGGCGAAGTTGGAGAAGGGTCAGAGGATGGAGGAGATGGCGACGGTCAGGGTGGTAGTGGCATTGGTGCCTTAACCTCTGAGCAAGACCTTGAACTGGATGAGGCTCTCCGTCGGGCCTTCGGGGAGTCGGAGGGAGAGTCGGAAACGGAGAAGGCAAAGGAAACCGACAAAGCTGTGGCTGGCGCTGACCCATCCTCTAAGGGTTCCTCAGCTAGGGTGATTCCGGCGATGCAAGGTGAACTTTTGTCTTCTGCCGATTCCATTTACGATAGGGACTTAGAAATATTTTACGGTTCACTTCCGTCCTGGAATGAGATCCAGGACTTATTGCAGTATCCCACTCCTCCGCCGGGTTTGTATAATAGATATCTCTTCTCACTTTTCTTTCTTTTTAACTTAACACGTTTTTTTGAGTTGTGGATCATGGTATGTTCGTAACACTTGTTCTTTATTCCAGGGCCAGGCCAGGTGGTTAAAACGTCTGACATTCGTCACTGCCTCGGACAATTCAAGTTGAAGAGAGCTTCCGATAAGTCGAAGCCTCTCACCGGTCGCCATGGGGACGTAGTCAGTTACCGTCCTCTTCTCGGGGTCATTGAAGAGAGCATTCAGAAAAAGAAGCGGAGCCGTTCCTTGTTTGAGTCTTCCTCCGATCCACAACCTCCTTCTCAGCCTCCTCGTGACATCACGGAGGAGGGGACGGAGCCTGGACCCCTTCCACCTCCTTTGAAGAATCCAACTGTTATCCGTATAAGCCGTCCTGACGTGCCTCGTACCGTGCCTCGCGACCCCTTTGCCGGTCATCCTGATTTGGATCCGAGCTCTCAGGATATTTCATTTGACGAGGCCACGGGTGAGCACCTTCTTCCCCGCAACCCCATGGTACGAGTGCTCGATGAGGCCAAGTCCCTGGATCTTGATCTGCTTACTACTCGGGTGGTTACCATGGGGGACGAGGCCAAAGCTAATATGGATCGGGTGGCTGAAGAGACCAGGAAGCTAATGCAGCATCATGCTCGTTTGGTCAGGGCCGGGGAGGAGATTGGGAGTGCTAACATTCGGTTGCGGCTAAAGGTTGCCGACCAGGCCAAACAGCTTGCCGATCAAGTCATTCAGATTTCTCAGCACGAGTAATCCTCCAGGCGGCTGAAAGAGACTATGGAGAAGGCTAGTAGGGCAGAGTTACGGAAGATGGAGGTCGCCTGCAGGGAGCGGATTAACATGGCCATTACGACAGTGGACGAGGTTCGAAATGCGGATCTCGAGCGGGTAGAGGAGTTGTCTGGGAGGCTTGAGGCCGCGGAGATGGCTCAAGTCAAATTAAAGGAAGAGGTGGAGGAGATGAGGAGGTCTCTCAAGTTAAAGGAGGAGGAAATGAGGAGGTCTCTCCAGGCTGACTGCTTGAGATACCGATCAGAGAGGGATGCCGCTGTCGCTAAGTTGCAGGCTTCCGAGGCCCGGGTGAGGGAGTTTGAGGAGGATGAGGGAATGATGGATGAGATGCTGCAGGACATGTACTTCTGTACTTGGAAGGAGGGCGGCTTGTCTTGGATGGATGATTACCCCCGGGTCATGGCCAAGGTATATCTGCGGGCTTTAGAGGAGGCCAGGGTTAATGCGGGTAAGGAAGGTGGAGAGGCTTTTAGTCTGGATGCGGTCACCGCTCAGTTCTCGAAGGAGGAGCAAGCGGCGGTGAAAGAGGGGATGCGGCTGCTTGCTGCAGAGGAAGCGGGTGTACAGTTGGAGGATGAGGATCAAGAGGCGGATGCTGGTGAGTTATTCTTTTCCCTTTCTTTTCTTTCTATGTTTCCATAACTTGATCGTTCATTGTTCGTTTAATGAATACCTCTTCTGAATTGGACAGGTGGAACTTCTGGTCAGCAAGCTAGGGGCTCCGATCCTGCGGCCAAGTAGGCTTGGGGAGTTGGTAGGATGAAAGTGAAGTGCGCAGCTGGTCCCTTGTTCGGATTCAGCCACCTTTATGTCTTCCTTTTATCGCTGTTTATGTTAGTCCAAAACATTGATGTGACTGTAATAATGTTATTTGTAAAGAATGACTTTTTGTGATTTTATGACATAAGCTGATTTTGCTATGTTTGAATGTTGTTGTTATTTTGATATGCTGCGTAAGAAATATAACTATGCATATGCCTGTGATTTTAGTTGCGACTGATGCTAAGCCTTTACTTGAAATATGATTTCATGTTTTGCAATGTTAGTGTGACGTGTGAATAAGCTGTAGTTACGTATTTATGTACAAGAGAAGAGGGTACCGCCCTTCAAGTTTTAGCTGCAGGCGGTAGCTTTGAGCGTCTTGTGTAACTGATTATGGAAATAGCAGAGTACCCTGCCATCCAGTATGCAGGCTTAGATTCTCATGAGTGAATGCTTCCTATTTGGTTCCCTGTACTTTGGAATCCGTTATACAAGATAGGAGAACAGTATTTAAATGGAATGGAAATATAGAAAAAGTAAAACTTCCAGTCACGGAAGGCCGTCGATGTGCTTAAGTTCGTGGCAAACGGGTTTTGTAGTCACTTTCCCTAGCTGTGGGTCTTGGAGACATTTGTCACCGATCTTACGCCTCTGCGGGGAGTTTTCTTTTTTACCACAGCCGCACTTAAGACACATCGGAGCCGAGATCGCGCACGGTAACTACCCGAAACATTATGGTCCTTAATCGTGGGTATTATTCGATTTACCGTGGCCGGCTAGCGTGGGGGCCGATCGTCAACTATGAACTGCCCCTGGCTGGCCACACCTTATGTTGGGGCTTATAATCGGTTCACAGTTGCCGGCGAGCCGAATCGCTGTAACGAGCTGCCATCGGCTATAGTCGGCCGTTATGATGACCTTTACTCGACTCGTTACAGTCGGCTTTAAGGGCCGAGGCGCAATGAGTTAACTCGGGTAGAGGGATACCGGAGCGAAAGTGTCTCATTGGCGAGGGCGTAGGAGCGCAGCGTACCTGTTAAGTTTTGTCCAGGTGGAGTCACGATGTGATGCGTCTTGGGTGGAGATGCCATAGGATTTTGTTCAACAGAAAAGGATACAGCTCGACAAGTAGCCAAGATATGAAGGCACAAGGTAACAAGAGACAAGATTTTTAAAGTGGTTCGGCACGATAATGCCTACGTCCACCGTGTTAATACGCTTCATATGGGCGGTACATGTTAAGCAAAGTATCGACGGAGGTGTCGGATGCTCCAAGCCCTCTGGAACACCACTCCATCCACTGTTGACAAAATATAAGCTCCGTTGTGAAGATCTTGATGAATTACACAGGGTCCGTCTACTGGTGTCTTCATGGTTAGGTAGCATGACAGGTTCAGCTACATCCGACCCATGCCTGGTACCTCCCTCGTGGGGTTCAGTTCCATGTGTTTCCTTGGTCGGAATTCGGGCTGAGTCCGGGCTCGGCTACTGGTGTTTTCATGGTTAGGTAGCATGACCGGCTCAGCTACATCCGACCCTCGCCTGGCACCTCCCCCATGGGGTTCGGTTCCAAGTGTTTCCTCGGGTCGGAATTCGGGCTGAGTCCGGGCTCGGCTACTACCATGGCTATAGAAGAAAGGTCTTTGTCGTTTCCCAGATCCTCCAGATTGGGACTCACCGCATGATTTGGTGTCGCGGTAAGATCCGCTTGAGGACAAGATCTCCCTCTTGTAAGCTGCGGTGCTTGACTTTGGAGTTGTATTGTGCTGCCACTTTTTGCTTGTGGGCTTCTGCTTTGAGTGTTGCATCATTTCTTCTCTCCTCAATCAGATCCAGAGGCGTGAGGAGGGGTTCTTCGTTGTCAAACTGGAGTCCGTTGTCTGATATGATCTTGAGTGGGACTCCGTACCTGTATAGAATATTTTTGATCAAGAAGTTGATAATTTATGCAAGGAGTTGATAATTTATGCCGTAGATATTTTATTTAGAGGTTCCGCTTCCATCCATTTGGTGAAACAGTTGGCTGTCATTATTGCATATTTGGATTCGCCTCGGACTATTGGCAGTTTGCAAATCAAGCCAATTCTCCATAATTTGCCACATCCTTTGACGAAGTTTGATGCATCTTTGTTTAAGGCGGGCTGGAAATATCCATATCAGAGTGTCTTCTTTGCCAGATTCTGCCCCCAGTCTGATTTCCGCAGCTTCCTTGATGAATGTTGGACAAGATTTCCTTGGCTTTGCTATGCCTATCGGGCTGTGTGCCGTCTTGCAGATGTTTCCGGATAGGAGTTATCCAAGTTTCCTCTTCGATTGCAGCTATCAGATTCATTTGCCCGAAGCTCGGGGCTAGTTGCTTTGAGTTGGTCATAGTTCCGGAGGTGGTTTCGTCTCTCCTGCTAGCTTGCTTTGCCAATTCGCCGGTCTCCTGATTCTCTCCTCGAGGAGTGTGTTTGGTTAAACGGTGATCCAATTCATTGAGTAGCAGCTTAGTCTTCTTTAGATGTGCTGTGAGTCGTGTCTGTCTGTAGGAACAAGTTCCATAGCCTCTGCAGGCTTGGCGGTGGCCTCCTCCTCTTTGTTTCTGGGATCTAGTTCATTGAAAGGATCACTGGTATATCGAAGAGGAGGGCTTTCCTTAGTGGCTATGCTTCCAAGTTTTTTATGCAAAGAGTAGCCTCTACAACTTTCCCTTTATCCCTTCTGCAGTTATTGCGAAGTTCAGTTACGTAGCAATCTCGAGCAGCGTCTTGATCTCCCTCTACTTCCCCTATTCCATTGTCTGTGGGAAATTTCATCTTTAGGCACCACAGGGCTAGGACAATTTGGAAGTCAGACAAGGTTGGTCTTCCCAAGATGGCATTGTAGGCTGAGTGGTTCTCAATTAATACGAACGTTTGTTTTCGCACGGTGGAGCGGGGATGACTGCCTATTTCGACAAAGAGATCCAGTTGCCCGAGGGGTAACTTTGCATCTCCAGTGAAACCATGTAGTGGTTTGTTGCAGGGAGATACATCCTTCATTGACAGTTTCATTTTGTCGAAAGCATGCTTGAATAGAATATTTACTGAGCTTCCTGTGTCTATTAGAATTCGGAAAATTTTGGCTGGACCGAACCAGGCAGAGATGACCATAGGATCCGTGTGAGGGTATTGTCTTCCTTCTAGATCACGTCTACTGAACGTGATGTCATTATTCTTTCTCCGTTTTGGGTGGCGTTCTTCTGTAACAGAATTGATGCATTCATCATTGTTTTTAAGCGACCTTCCATATCTTTCCATCTCTGCCCAACTTCTGTCGGCGATGTGTGGTCCTCTTGATATGGTATGAACCACTATCCTCTCCTGACTAGAGCTGCTGGTGTTGCGATTTCCTCCTCTTACCCCTGAGGGGGGTAGCCCTGGGTTCTCATTGACAAGAGTTGGATTTCTGTTTTGACTTTTCACATAGCGCTCTAGCCTCTTCCTTCTGATATGTTCTTCAATTAAGTCTCGGAGATGGCGGAATTCATTGGTATCGTGCCCATGAGACTCGTGGAAACGACAGAATTTTCCGGACTGGATTGCGTGATCTGACCCTTTCTTGTACGGGGGGCGCTTGTATGTAAGTTCGTCCTGGTTGGCCAGGAAGATGTTTTCAACTGTATCATTCAAAGGGGTGTAAGAGTCAAATCTCGGGCCTGGCCTATATAAGCGCTTTTCTCCTTTCCTGCCACCAGCATTATCTTTAGAGTTATCTCTTCGGATATCTTTTGCCACAGCGGATGCGCTGCCATGGGCTGCCTCAGTTCGTTGTATTGTCTGTCTTTCAGTGGCAGCCTCTTCGAGTCTCATGTACTTCCCAGCTTCATGGAAGAAATCAGGCAAGGTAACCGGTTTTTCTTTAGTTAGTCTTCTAGCAAACTTGGTATCCGGATGCACACCACTACAGAGGGCCATCAGAACAAGTCTCTCATTGGCATCTTGAACTGTTGCTGCTGCTGCGTTGAACCGGGTTAGATATTGTTGCAGTGTCTCTCCGGACTTCTGTTTGACATTGGACAGAGAATAAGCATCCTTGGGTTGTTCCACATGGATGCGGAACTGGCTAATGAACTTTTCTTTCAACATCTCCCATGAGCTGATAGATCCTTGGGGTAGGTGGCAGAACTAGGAGGTGGCTAGGTCTGCTAAGAATAGCGGAAAGCATTTACACAACACTCCTTCTGTTGCTCCGCTCATGAGCATATGCTGTGTGTATCTTTGTAAGTGTACGATGGGGTCAGAAGTTCCTTTGTAAGGTTCCATGTTTGGCATCTTGAATTCCCGGGGGGTAATGGCAGTTTCGATACTACGGGTGAAGGGGCTGGTGACCCTAGCGCCTATTCCCCGATCCCGTTGTTCCCGTTGGACGCATTCCCTGAATAATCGTGCCATTCGTTCATCAGAATTAGGAGCGGACAAAAATGAGCTTGGTTCTTCCCTGCGGGATCGATCCCGTCCAGATGACCTGTAGGGATGGTATAGTCTATCACTTCTGACGTTATCCAGTGGCTGTCTCTGGCTGCTCGGATGCATGCTAGGACCAGCTACAGTTGCCCCCTGCATTGGTGTTCCCCTGTGGGGTTCTGTTTCGAGCATTTCCATGGGGTCAACTTCGGGCTGGGTTCTAGATCGGCTCCGTTCAGCGGGGTTTCTATGATCAGGTGGCATGACTGGCTCAGCTACATCCGACCCTCGCCTGGCGCCTCCCCCACTGGGTTCGGTTCCAAGCGCTTCCTCGAGTCGGAGTTCGGGCTGAGTCCGGGCGTGGCCCCTATCATTGTTGTTCCTGTTGATAGCTTCTTCGAAGAGGGAAGACCTTTGTTGTCTCCGAGATCCTCCGGACTGGGATTCACCCCATGATTCAGTGTTGTAGTTGGATTCTTCAGCATCCCTTAAGCGTGACATGAGTTGGTCTACCAAAGCTCCTTGTTGGGATGTGAAGCAGTTAGTTACTTCAGCCACAACCCTGTCCAGATCTGCCCTAGTGATTGGTTGTTCCGTGGCGGGGCCTGTTGGAATTGCCTGATCTTCATGTGGCACTGCTGCTATAGTGGGATGGTTCTCTGGATCTGGATCCACTGGATTTGGAGCGCTGCTGGACGCAACGTTCTTTCCCTTGTTGGCGTCTTTTCTTGGTCTGGAAGTCATGTTTCCTAGGCAATGAAGGGTGCTATTGGGAAAGAAGGTTGAAGGAGGGAAGCTGAAGCTTCAAGTTCCAAGCTCTCAGTGAAAGCACCAAAAATGTTTGCGCAAAAAATGGACAAACACTTCCAAGTCGTGTTGTTTAGTTGATTATATGTGATTTTCAATGGTTTGGATGAGTTATATAAATATGAAAAAAGCAAGGGCTGAAATCTAAAAGACACACAGGTTTATAGTGGTTCGGCCAGAACGTGCCTACGTCCACTTTATATGTTATTATCTTCTTTCCTTTCGGATTACAAGTACAATGCTTTGTATACAAGTAAATGAAAGTAGTTTGAAAGTTCCTTCCTTGCTTGAGCTCTCAAACTTGTCTGCCATTGTTGTACCCCTGCCCCTCTATTTATAGAATGAGGTAGGGGGGCAGGGGTCTTGGAAGTATATAGCTGCTGGTGGGCCCGGGCTGAAGCAATCTGGACTGGTAATCATCTGGCTCGGCAGAGCTTCATTCGGCATTGAGCTTGGACCGGTGGTAGGTATGGACCGGTGGTAGTGAGTGTGGAGGTGGTCTGGTAGATAGTTGGCTCGGTGGTGGCCTTGTTGCTGGGTTGGTTCGACATGGGTTGTCCTCCTTCTGGTTCGACAGTAGGGAGGAATGTTGGTTCGGTTTGTTGGTTCGGTGGTGGAAAGGAGGCCGGTCCGGTGGTGGTTTGGACCGGTGGCCGAATATGGGGGAAGCCGAATGTGGATGACTGAATGTAGGCTTGGTGATGGGAGCTTGCGGCCGAATGAAAGGAGCCGAATGGAAGGAGCCGAATGGAAGGGGCCGAATGGAGGCTTGGGCCGAACGAGCTTCTTCATGGAGAATGTTGGATGGACTTCTAGGTTAGTATTGAGCTTCTTGGCTGTCGAACGAAGTGGAGGTTGCAGGCCCGGGTGAAACTGTGACTTCTCGGCCTCGAGATCTTCTGGGTGAGAATTCGCCCAACAAAGGTTATAAATAAAATCAATTTATAGAAATTGAATTTATCGCAAAATTGAGTTTAGAATGTTGAAATAAATTTTGGTTAATAGAAATTGTCAAATAATTTTAGTTGAGACTTTGAAATTTAAAATTGGGATATGATTGAATTTCGAAAATTTATTTGTTTTAAAGATTGAACATTATTTCGAGCTTTGAGTATTACTATGTAAAGGTGATATAGAAATGATATTTTGAAATTGAGCTTGGAATTGAATCATATTTGAAATTTGGATTTAAATTTGAATATTGAAGGATAATTTTGTTAAGTGTCATAAATTGTTATTTTGAAAAATCAAGCTCCAAATCGATATAAATTGAAATTGAATTAATTGAAGGTGAATGTAGAATTGAATTAATTTGAAGTCAAAGTTGACATTGATTGGAATTGAAATCGAATCGGTAGAATGGAAATTGAAATTGATTTGAATTGGGAAGTTATAATTGAAATGGTTTGGTTTTGAAGCTGTTTCATTTTGTTTTCCAAATTACTATGTTATATAAACCATCTTTAAATATTTAAACTATTTTAACCTATAATAACTACATTAAATTATTTTTAACCCATCTTAAACCATGTTAACTTATTTTAATCTATTTTAAATCTAATAATTTATCTATTTGAAATCCATTTAAAGATTTTAAGTATTTTTAAGTATTTTAATTATTTAAAACTACTTAAAACTATTTTCTAAAATTTCGAGCTAGTCAATAAGGTGAGATGTTTATGTTTAAATCTTGAATTTAAATACGAATTGGGTTAAATGAAGTTGCAACCTAAATTGAAATTCGAAATGATTTGAAATCGATATGAAATATTGAGGCGAAAAATGATTTTTGAAACGGAATCTTACATTTTTAATAGATATGATGATATTTGAAATGGATTTGATTTTTGAAGCGAATATGATATTTTGATATCAATTATGAATCAATTTGAAATGTAAAAGAGCCATCGGTGTAATAATACGTAGTTATTAAAGAGACCGGGATCAGATATGGACATACTCTCTGTCGATACTGAAAACCACTTTAAAAACTATTATACACGTAGTGTTGATCCAAAATAAAGTGGATAGTTTAGTGAACGCGTTGACTGAAGAAAGAGAACGATATTGGATGACCCCTGACATGACTAAAACAGGAGCTGCGCCTGGCCATTGAGGTTCGCCATCTCTAGCAGACACACTTCTTCGATACCATATCTATTACTTTTATGATTCGATTTGGGTGCACCCCTTGATTTGGGAGCGTTGTTTCGTGGTGTTGAGGTAGCTGCTGGCTATGCTCAACATCAGTCCGGATCACGCAACTACTAGTATCCTAGTTGGTATCACCTCATGTACCTTGTCATACTGATTATCCTATTCGCGACCACTACATTTTGTTTTGTGTTATACCTATGGGGTACCCTCTGATAACCACTAGTTTACGGTGGGGTTTACGGTGCTGTATAGACTATGGCATTATAAAACGTGTTAAGGGGAATTTTGGTAGCGCCTTAACACTATTTTAATACTTTTACTTTACTGTAGACATATTATAATAGCGTATTGTACTACATAGTAGATAGTTTAACGGATTCTTGAGAAATGGAAAATCCCGTAACATCTCTTGAGTTATTGCACGCACGTTGCCACTGGATATGAGATGTCAAACCCCGTAAACATCTCTGACGTCGTTACACTCATATTTATTTACGATTGATTTAACTTACATGAGGATATTTTAGTCCCGACTCGAGTGTTTTGTCTTTTCATTATGCTCGGGTCAGACCTGAGTTTTTCAGCTTATTGAAGATTTATTCTGGAGGACGAAGACGAAGATTTGGTATACTATTACTATTATTATCTTTGCATCATGCTGTCTGCTGCATTATTTTATTTGTTCAGGTGTATATGTATAACTCTGATAAATGTTATATGATTAATGATCAATATATAGTAAACAGCTTCACGAACTGTTTATTTGACTATTATGTTTTATCATTCCGCTACAAGATTCTATGTTATTTCATTTCCTTTATTTCCCTTTCTTTTCTTTTCTTATTTACCCCAATAACCATCTGCCCTTTTGAATGGTTTGGAATCGGCATGTGTATTTGATCGTCGGTTTAAACTGTCCAAAAAGGTGGGTCGTTACACATAGATTTTTTTTTACGTGGATCAGCATATCCAATAGATATTTAATACAAAACTATAATGGCTATAAGATCTAACTATACAAATATAACAACTCAAATGTAAAATGCATCACCAAACAGTAGATCATCACATACATATACTAGAAAACTTCGTCTTTCAAACAAAACTAGAATCATTGAATTCTAGTAGGAAATGAATGAGTTATGCTGTCTCAAACAAAGACTCAGGCCATGTTTGCAGCAACTCAAAACAACTACAGGCAAAAATCTGTGCATGAGACGATTTTGCAGCAACGTTTTGAACATTTATATGACAATATCTTTCAACCAAAATTTGCACAAGCTGTAACGCCCTAATTTACTTTCAGCTTTAAACTCAAAAATTATAAAAGAGGACAGAGATGTCCATCAGTTTTAAAACTCATTTTTGAATAACCAAACTGAAATTCTTTCAAAAGTAATACAAAGATGATTTCTGGCTTATTGAAAGCACTCTATTTTGCATAAATAATCGACTCATTTGGATTTGTAAATCGCAAGTTATTGCTGTTTTAAAACAGCACTTCTTAATCAAAATTTTCCGACACAAGACCTTATTTTTAACTTCATTTCTGCAAATTTTGGTTGAAAGATATTGTCGTTTAAATGTTCAAAACGTCGCTGCAAAATCTACTCAGGCATAGATTTTTGTCTGTAGTTGTTTTGAGTTGCTGCAAACATGGCCTGAGTCCATGTTTGAGATAACATAACTCATTCCTTTCCTACTGGAATTCAATGATTCTTTTTTTGTTTGAAAGACGAAGTTTTCTAGTATGCGCATACCACTTTTGAGCTCAATCCGATGCCATTTGTTCCTCTAATTTATGCCTGGAATTGAACGGAATAAATGAAAAAGATATATGAATTTGTTGAAAGCAATCAGAATTAATGCCGGAATCTTATAATTGCTTATGAATATTGTTTAGTATGCACTGCTTGTGTAAACCATATGTTTAGCTATTGAAAATAAATGAAATGTTATGAAATTTATATATTTAGTGCTTACGTGTTTAAAATGAGTAAGTACAGGTGCTGGGAGACCGTTTGGCTGGATTTTGGTCACGCTAATTGCTAAATAAATAAGCCGCTTGCTTAAAAATGCTAAAGAAAGGTACGCCTACGCAATAAAAGGAATAAAAATATAAATATTGTTGTTTATTTTTGTTTTTCGACAGTGTGGGTCGATGTATATATATTTATCTCTCTTGTCAAATTGCAAAAGATCCTCCGTAGAAGGGAGACTCTGCCAAAACTTTCCAGAAATTTTGGTAGTTAGAAATTTTTTGTTAACGACGAATCGATTTCAAATTGTATTTGAAAATAAAGGACATTGGAAGTGGAGTTGAAGACTAATTGTTTTGGGTAGAAGTTAAAGGATTAAAAAGAGAATATCGAGTTTTCACTAAATGGGTTTTTGTAAGTTAGTGGGTTTGGGCGTTCTTTCTACGTTAGCAAATTTTGGGGACGTAATTCTTTTAAAGGTGAAGGAATGTAACGACCCGGATTTTTCAATGTTGGATTTGGAATATTTAAATGATTTTAAATATTGAACTTGAATTATAAATTGATTTTTACTATAAAAAGTTTGATTTTCATTTAATAAAATAAATGAAGAATTTAAGTATAGCGCTTTATTGGATAATTGAATTTAATAACGGAGAATTAGTAAAAGAGTGGATCTGGAGTTTTAAGCTTGTTAAAAATATTTTAATGGCTTGTAAAATTTATATTGATAGTAATAAAGGTAATAAAAGTTTTAGAATTGAAATTGAAGTTGATTTGTTCAAGTTTTAAAATATATCATTTAAATTGACATTTAAAAATAGACTTCTGAGGTAGAGTCTCAGAATTTGACGAAACCAGTTCCAATGGATCCATAATAGTGTATTATTATCGGATCTCAATTTTCGTAGCTTTTGGAGTTATCATGTGTCCCTACGGTATGTAAACGCGCTGAAACTAATATCGAAATCTAATATAATTATTGGGTCCAAAAAAGCTATCTTCTCCATACGATCGAATTAGGACTCGAAACCTTTTTCATTTCGTTCAGATTAGGGGTATAACATTATGAACGCCTAGCGGCACGTCTCAATAGGAGGTCGAGATCTTGAGTTGCAAAATTTGAGACGATTTAAATTTAAAACACACACACACACAGATATATATATATATATATATATATATATATATATCAACATTCAAATCTGTATTCCCATCAGCCTACTTTCTTTCACCATTGGACCTTTTTCCTTTCACCTTAAAAATTTCTATAGCTCATCTGCTACACACAACCTTCTCTTTCCCTCAATTCAAATCTTTTCAAAAGTCGCCTTCCTCCGTATTAAAATCACGTGGATCTCTCTTCTTCTCTAGAAAAAAATTCAAAACCGAGAAAAGAAAATGCAGACGAACGAAATCCTCTTCCCTTCAATTCAAATCCACGCTTCATTTTCTCTTTCTCTTACAGTCGAACAAAATCAACTTTCAAAAGAAAAAAAGAGAGGAAGCAACACGAATTCGCTAAACTGCAGATTTCCACCTCCTCCCTCCTCAATTGAAATGAATAACAGAATCAATACACGAATTCAAATCGGCAGCCTCGTTCAAAAAAATAAAAAAATATCGATCGAAGAAAGATTTCAACGTGAGTTGAAGGGAGTCGTCGAGGCCAGCGTGATGTCCGGTGGCGGCATCTTGGGTTGGAGGCGCAAGACATGGGAAGACGTAGGCATTGGACGGAGTTCGATTGCATTTGGAAAGGATGCGCACGTCTCGATTAGCGGCGTTGAGGCTCACGAGTTTGGGTCAGGATGGGGAATAAGTGGCGCGTGAGGCAACAGCTAGGGTTTTGGGTTGGTGTTACCGTGGCGATTTTGAACTCGAGCAGGAGGTCACGAGGCTGGGTAGGCGATTCTAATAGGAGACCAGCAGTAGTGAGGTATTATCTTTTTTTTAATGAAACTGAATGTTTTAATATGGAGGTTAGAAAAGGAAATTAGTAATTAGCAGTAAATTTTTTATTTTTTTAAAAAAGGTTGCAGTAAGGTATAGGCAAGTTTCATTTTATTAAAGTTTAATATGTAATATATATATATATATATATGTATATATATTAGAAAAGAATATGTAAATTTACAATATGGTTTAAAAGGAAAAGTATTAGTTTAAAATAAATTATTAGTTAATTAAATTATAAAATGGCAATTAATTGTTCGATTATTTCAAATATTAATAAACCGTATAAATGTTTATACAAGATCTAAAGTCATCGTGAAATCAAGTTGAGATTGAAGTGGATTGCAAACAAAAATAAAGGTGAGAATTTTCTCACTCATTTGGATTACAGTTTAAATTTAAAAGTTTAAATTTAAATTATTGGATGCCTGACTTGATTGATAAATTTATAATTTATCTATTGGATGTTATATATATAGTAGTATATATATTTGTATTTGAGTGATTGATATTCCCGCAATATATAGCGGATGAGACCGTATGCGTCCCTCATAATAGCGGATGACTATATATACCGCGATATCCCCCTCGAAGTAAGATTGATATTTTATTTGTTGACTAACATCTGTAGGTGCATGAAAACATGTTGGAGGGATCCAACAGGATTCCTCAAAAATATTTATTATTTAAATATATGTTAATATATGATATGATGGATATATTGACATAGTTTGTGTGTGAATTGAATTATTAAATGTTAAATAGCATGGAAATTAAAATAGGCATTTAAATACCATAGACAATTAATTAGAAGGAATTTAAAAAGGGAATTTGAATAGTAAATATTTATATTGTAAATTGGATTTATTCTAAAGGAAAATGAAGTGGGATAAAAATATATCAACTAATTTGGGCTATACTTAACCATTCGTAAAATGGATTTAAGAAGAGATTTTTGAAATAAAGTATATAAAAGAACTTGAAGGATATTTTGAAATTATGGAAAAGGACTTAAGAAATAAGTGGAAAAATATTTGAAATAAAGTTGAATTTATTAAGGTAGGAAATTAAAATCAAACTTTTTAAAAAGAATCAGTTTTTATAAATAGATGAAAAACTCAAGGGAGTTTATAAATTTATAAATGGGGTTTATAAACAAGATAGGTTGAGATCAGTGGATATGTTAAAATGTAAGTTATGGCGTGAACTTATATCAAGTTATGGAAGTTGTTTGAAAATAAATAGTGGAATGTATTTCGAATGTGGAAATGGTGATATGGTCGAGGTGTTACGAATTAAGAGGGATTTATGAATTGAATTGGTGAATATTGGACTTTTAAAAAATAGACTTTCGTTGAGTAAATTGAAATTGCTTTAAATGGAATTTTGATATCTACTATACTATATAATTTTTACAAACTATTATCTGGATCTAGAATATTCTGAAGTTAGCTATCATATACTTAATATTTATTGAAATAAATTCTAACGTTATAATCAGCTTTGTAAATTTATTAGTAGCTGGATATGAATTTTGATGTTGATATTTCAGTTTTATCTAAATTCATATTTTGAAAATAAACCATTATTCTTATTTTAAAGATATGTATATACATATATATATATATATTTAAATATTTTAAATTCAATAATAAAATCAATCTCGAGATGGGAAGCTAAGTTTAGTTAAATTAATAAGATTTTAGAGGGAAAACATTATAGTGATAATGTGGAAACTTAAATAATTTCCAAGCATAGGTTAAGTAAACTGCGGAAGGTGAAATAAAATTCACAAGGGAAGTAGAAGTGAAACTGAAATTTTAAATAAGCATAAATGGCTTTGAAAATATTAAAGGAAATAAATTAGGAATTCTGGAATTTATAGAATTCGTGTAAAACAAGTTTGGAAATTTACAAATAGAGTTGTAAATGATTTTTGAGAAAAGAAATAGAAAATAAAACGAATATTTTCCAAGTGTTGAGTAAACAATGAAGTGGAAAAAATATATTCTAAGTATTGGGCAAAGACTGAAATTTATTCCGTGAGAATAAAAGTCATTTGAAAACTATTTTCAAAGTGTTGAAGTATGGAAATAATATCTTATGAGGGTATTTTGAAACAAATAATTTGGAAAACTATTTAAGGCCTGATGGTTGTTTGTGGATGTTATATGATAGCTAAATAACCGACTATCAATATTGGCTAATGCGCTGATCATTTCGAAGAGGCTGAAATCAGATTTAATTATCTGGAAACCACTTCGATCCGGTTTGAACGTAGCGAATGAAGACAGAGATGATGATGAAGACGGTGATTCGGTTTGTCCAGACCCAGGGCAACTTTATGGACGAATTCTATTAGACCATCGCCATTGGAGGGCGATGAGCATTCTAAGTGAATGTGTTCTTTAAAAAGGTAACGCTTAGCTTCAAGCCTCATCAAGCGGGAATGGTTAAAAAAGGGGAGGTGCAGGAAGGCTAAGTGGGTAGCACCTAATTAGGATAAGATTTCCCCTGTCTAGAGTCCCTTTGTTTCGGCTGTGTGGGCGGTTGTTAGCTCCAACCACGGGGTAATCTTATTCGGACTATCCAGTAAGGTGCAGCTTCGGTCTTGTGTTGTAGGGGATTGGGAGTGGTCCTAGGTACTCTGATCTAGACCAGGTACTGTGATGGGCGGTACCCCAATAGACCTGCCATTGTATGGAATCTATTCTCCAATAAGCGCCCGTATGGTTTTGATTGTGCCCAACAATGCTGGAACGTGAGATGTAAGCATTTCAGCTTGATTCTATTTACTTTCTATAGACACTATTATAATATCAGACATATTTGATAAAATGTTTTAGTTATCGTAAGGTAAAAATCTGACATATTTATTTATGGCGTGGTCTTACGATATACCTTTGTTTTAAAGGATTTTCAAAAATATAATAGTCCAATTGAGTGTGGTTTTCTCACACTGGTTTTCCAGACTGACTCGGGTGTTGTTTTATTATGATGCTCAGGTCAGACCGAGTTGAACCGATCCAGGATAATGTGTTGTGGAGCTCAACAGACGGGCTGGATGACAGAGACGTATCTTCGTACTTGAGTTATTATGTCCGCTATGTAAGGACAGATAAAAAGCTATCCAATGTGATAGATGATTGCTGTACTTTGATAATGTTATGTATATATAATAATGCAGATTTCTTTGTATTTAAAAGTTGTAATTCTATATTATATTTTGTTTCGCTGCGATTGTGATATTCTGATGTTGTTGTTATTTTGTTCGTCTGCCTCTTTCTTCTTTTGCCTTACGGTCGAGTATTTTCGGCATTCGATTGTTCGGGATGTAATATAGTAGTCGTATTAATGTCGACTTTTGTAGGTCGAAAAACCGGATCGTGACATTACAACTATGTAAATCGTATTTATAACTATCTAAACTATCTATCTAAATCACAAACTAAATTATGTGGATGTCATTATATTTTGAATCCTCGATTTTAAAGTGAATAAGGTTAAATGATATTATAACCTAAGTTGGGATTTAAATTAAATATTTGATTTGAATGTGAATTTTTTGAAATAAGGGTTGTAAACTATTTTGAAAATATGATTTTTGAAAGTGAATATCAACTTCGAAAGTGATATGGTTTGAATTGAATATGATATTTTGATATCAATTATGAAATAGTTTTGAAATTTAAAAAACCATCCGGTGTGTAATAATCATTTGGTTGTTAAAGAGACTGGGATCAGATATTTTCATCCTCTCTGCCAATACCGAAAACCACTTTAACAACTATGTACGCGGTGGAGATTCCAGAAATGAAGTAGGATGGTTTGGCGAACGATTTCTGTATGAGGTATAACGTGACCCTGACTCCCGTGAGTCAGCTTAGATGTGACTAAAACTGGAGCCATGCCGGGACAAGTGAGGTCATTCCTCCTATCGGGCACATTTCTTCAATAACATTCTATTACTTTGTGATTTGATTTGGTGGCCACCCTTGATTTGATTTGGGAGTGTGTCCGAGGTGGGCTGTAGTAGCTGCTATGCATTACCACCAGTCCGAATCCGCAATTGGTATATCTATCCTGCCATTGCCTCGAGTGCCGTGTTCAAATGCTATATAGCTCATTCTACGAGTTTGTTTTGTACCATACCTATCGTGTGCTATCTGGGTAAACCTCCAGTTTATGGTGGGGCGTATGGTACTGTATAGACTATGTGAATATATATAATGTGTTAAAGGGGATATGGGTAACACCTTAACGCTATTTT
Source organism: Allium cepa (assembly GCA_030765085.1). Lineage (NCBI taxonomy): Eukaryota > Viridiplantae > Streptophyta > Magnoliopsida > Asparagales > Amaryllidaceae > Allium > Allium cepa. The sequence continues at coordinate 902,633,034 of CM060938.1, read as the reverse complement.
AATACTTTTACTTTATTGTAGACGTATTATAATAGCATATTGTACTATATAGTAATTAGTTTAACGGATCCTCAAGAGATGGGAATCCCGAACATCTCTTAAGTTATTGCACTCACGTTGACACTGGATAGAAGATGTCAAACTCCGTAAACATCTCTAACGCCGTCGCACTCATATTTACTGTTGATTTAACTTACATAAGACCTTTTAGTTCTGACTTGAGTGTTTTGTCTTTCCAATTCGCTCGGGTCAGCCTAAGCATTTTAGGGTTGAAGACCTTATTTTGGGAGGACGAAGACGAAGATTTAGACTATTATTATTATATTTATTCCACTGCCTCATTTTGTTACGCTGCATTTATTTTTTTATTCCTATTTATGTAACTCTGATGTTAGTGTTGTAAAGAATAATCAAATGTATTTTTAAAACAGCTTCATGAACTATTATTTGATTATTATATTTTGTCATCCTGCTGTGAGATTCTGTATTTGTTTTATTTCTTTCTCTTTTTCTTACTTACCCCATAACAATCTTCCCTTTTGAATGATTTGAGTTTGGCATGTGTGTCTTCTTAAAACGTCCAAAAAGGCATGTCATTACAATTGGCATCAGAGCTTCGGTTTAGCGATAAACTTTGCTTTATGCGGTCTGACTCATATAAAACAGGGTAGTAATACCTTAGAATGAGTCGCTAAGTGTGTATATATATGAGAGATCATATTTGTTAGTATTATAAAATGTTTTTATATTATTTTAATTTATTCCGTTTTGTATTTATAAATTCTGGTTGATGCATAAGACGCTATGACATCGATAAGGATTTCTAAACACTTAATAGAGCAGACCGACACAATACTTGTTTTGAAAAATAGGTAGATGAAATAATTTTTGCCTATTATATATTTTGTATTCAAAATAATAAACTTTATAAATGATATAGTTGGTTTTTACATATTTGTTTGATAGGTGGTGAAATTTTATAAATACTAATGGAAAAATAAGGTTTACAAATAAAATGGATATAAACTGGGAAATTTGAGAACTTAAGTTCCAAGATTTTGAAATTTCTTTCAAAAGATTTTGGAATATAATATTTGTATTGTTTAGAAGCATTTCCTAATATAAATATTTCAAGATGATTTGGAATAAAATGTTTGAAGAGAAATTTTAAAGGAAATAAGTTTTGTACTCCCCTCTCTATCGCTGGAAAATAATTTCGGTGATGAGTGCACGCATCATCGACGTTCATTTTCGAGTTTCAAAGTGGAAAGATCGTTGTAGTAGTTTACTACACATTTGTTTTGATAAATAAATCTTAATTTTGATTTTCAAATACGATTTTATATATATAAAAGATATGATTATGTATATATTATTTTAAAATAATTGAAAAGGAACCCGGTATTTAGTTCTCAAGTTTTCGTAAATTAGAAAATTGAAATTATTGCAATGAATGGAATTTTGACTACATTAATAATTAGAAACTTCTAAAATGAAAATAAGAATCCGATGTTTAAGAAACTGATATTTGGAAACTCTAAATAAAAGGGGAAATGAAAATAAGAAATGGTAACTGTTGAACCTTTTGTTAACTAAATATATAAGGGAAACTTGTGTAACTTTCTATTGCATTCTAAAAGACATTTATACATATATATATAACTTACAAAATGTAAAAGTTGTAATGTTAAACAGGATATGTAATAGAATATTGTGCAAGTAAACATTAGAAAATGAAAGCATTCAATCGAATTACTTCTATAAATAAGAAATTCTAATGTTAAAATTTGTAATAAACTAAAATTAATTGTTTGAAATGCTACTAATAAAATGTAAGAGAAGTGATTAATGTATGAAAAATGATTATAAAATTAAGTAAATGATTTAAGTTATTTAAAATAAGTAGAAAAGATGAATACTGTAAGTAGATGATTTTAAACTCAAGTTAATGATGGAAGCCATTTATAATTAAAATGAATACTATATTAAATCTAATGACTATAACTTCAAAAGAGTTTAAATAATTTAGAAAATGTATATAAGGTAGTGAATGTAAAATTAAAAGTAAGAAAATTAATTAGAAACTTATGCACCAATGTATATTAATATCTAATGAAATCAAGTATATAAATTAATAAGTATGAACTAGGCAATAAAATGTATGTAATACTTGAATAATGAATTCATTGGTTATTATAAACAATTGAATGGAAATGACTTATGTAAGAAATGAATGTAATGTAATGAAAAGAAATTTCCATTAGGTGAATAAAAGGAAAAAAATGAATTTTGTAAGTAATGAAATGAAAGTAATTGAAAATAAGTACCGAATGAATGTGAAATTATTTACAAAAAAACCCATATAGTACTTAAAGAGTTGATTTGCATATGTTTAAATAATTGTGTATCTATAACATATGTAAGAAAATGTAATTAACATATGTAAATAAATGAATGTAAATAAATGACATTAATGGAAATTGAATTTTGTAGGAAATGAATGTAAATTAAAGAAAATAATCATTATATGGATGAAAATTTTGAACAGCAATGATATAAAATAAAATTAATAAGAATATACTTAAATATTATTGGATTCTTTGTTTGCATTGGCCTATCGGTTGTTTGGGAAAGGATACTTCTAATTGTTTGGATGTATGAATAATCTGTTGTGTTTTCTCTAAGACTATTGAGTAGATGGTATACCTAATAGTTTATTTGTCATTCTATACGATTCAAAGTGTGTAAGTCCGAACAAACCATTTGTTTTACAATTATTAACTCCTTTGCAATTATATAAGTGAAATATAGGTTTATGGAAGCAATAGCTGCTGCTTTGGTTTTATAAATTAAACGTTGTTTTCCCGAATAATAGGTACGTTTTTGGATTACGGTTTTATAGCGATATTATTTTATTTTCCCCTTCTTGGGATATATTATTTTGAAATATATGTGATATATATATATTATTATTATTGATAATATTTTATCTCCCAGACCTCTCCGTACAAAGGAGACTCTACCAAAATTTTCCATGAATTTTGGACTTCGATAATTTTTGTGAAATGATTTTCAAACTTGTATTAAGTTCAATATAAAAGGATTTAATTATTTTAATTTATATATAGTATTTAAATTATTTAATTATGTAAATTAATTGTTTATAAATTTATTATTTTGAATAGGATATATTGATTACTTAATTCCTTCTTTTCCCTAATTTTCCTTTTCGGGGACGAAAAGTTTTGAGTGGGGGAGAGTGTAACGACCCGTAAATTTTCGATAGTTAAAATAGTTAATTTAATAAGCTTCTGTGATTTGATGATGGAAGAAATAAAAATATAAAATTTAATAATGAAATTATAACAAAAATGAAACGTAACAATATTAATCATTAACAATTTGAATGAAATTCCAATTAATTGAAGTTATTTAGAGGTTATACTTGGTTATATATTGAATATAAGGAAACAAAGGTAAATATTTAATTAATTAATGAACTAGTATATAACAAATGGTAATTAAATAAAATCAGTGTATGCAAGAAATTGTAACATTTGTTTGTAAATATGAACATATAAGTGTGAATAAAAGTAATGGTGACAATTATTATATGTTACCTATTTATTTAGTCTATTAAATTAAATTGGAAATCAATTGCAATAAATCTAATTAAATATTACGTTAATATAAATTAAGGTAATAACTGAAAATAATGTTAATTTTATTCATAATATGGCAGTTGGTTGAATAAATAAAATGGAAATCAAGATTTATCAATTTATTGGAATTTAAGCTATAATAAATGGATTTATTGCAATTAAATGAAATTAAGTATTTAAAAATTACGTTAATGGGAATTAAAATTAAATTGGAGAAAATTGGTGTACTAAGATATAAACCAATGTTAATTTTACGTATAAGAAGACAATTGATTGAATAACACTACAAGAAAATTACTATTTTACAACACTAATTCTGCAACACTTCTCCAAAGTATTGTAAAGTGTTAGACCGTTTATAACATTTATTGAGAAAAATGTTGTAATAGGATTTTCCAAGCAACGTTTTTTGTACTACTATTGTAAAATAAAAGGTATTTAAAATGTTTGTTCAAAATGTTGTAGAAAACTATTTTTCACAATTGTTTTATTGTATGTTTTGTGTTTGTTTTTCATAAGAAGTTTGTAATGTTGTCGACTATGTAAATAGAAACATGTTTTTTAATCATTGTAATTAATACAATTCAAGAATATTTACCAAATATTGTAAATTCAAGGCTAAAAAACAATAGTAAATTCTATCTAATTTTTATTTTACAACGTCTACATAATGTTAGCACAAATTTTTTTTCGAACAACGTTTATTTTACATTGTTACAAACATTATATTTATCAACTTTTTCTTTATGTGGTCAATTCTCCTATTTCTACAACATATCATTAACATTGTCATAAATGTGTACTATAACTTTTATATGGTATTGTTAAAGGCTATAATAATGACAACAAACTACATATGCTATAAAAAACAATATATTTAACAACTTCAACCTGACATCATAAGCTTTTGTAATACAAAAACATTATAGTAATATTGTAGAAAAAATTGCGCTTAGTAATTTTGTCTCATAGTGTAAAGTACAACATTTAACAACAGATAGTTGATATTGAAAAATATTTCACTAAGAATCCTTTATTGCTGATTTAAATAGTTCATTAAGCAATTTTTTGTGTTTCAAAAATATTTTAACATCATCCATCCAAATCTTAAATTTTATCAGATGTGCACACGTTAATATAAGAAATATATTTTTCAAAACCAAAATTTTCTAAATCTTATCTTTTACTGCATTGGATTTGTGACGGCCGAAATTTTTAAGCATTTGAAATTGGTGTTGTTTGCACAAAAAATGGGCAAACACCTCCAAGTCGTATGATTTAGTTGATTTTATGTGGTTTTTGGTGATTTAGACGAGTTATGCAAATATGTAAAAAACAGGGGCTAAAGTGTAAAAGACACACAAATCTATAGTGGTTCGGCCAGAACGTGCCTACGTCCACTTTATATGTTATTCTCCTTCTTTCTTTTCAGATTACAAGTACAAAGCTTTGTATACAAGTATAAAGTAGTTTGAAAGTTCCTTCCAGGCTTGAGCTCTCAAACTTGTCTGCCATTATTGTACCCCTGCCCGTCTATTTATAGAGTGGGGCTGGGGGCAGGGGTCTTGGATGTATATAGCTGCTGGTGGGCCTGGGCTGAAGTGATCTGGTCTGGCAACGTTCTGGTTCGGCGGAGCTTGGTTCGGTATGCCATCCTTATGTTGGATCGGTGGTAGGAGCATGGAGCTGGTCCGAAGGTAGGCGATTCGGTAGGCAGGTGGTCCGGTTGAAGGTGAGGTTGTTCGGTTGTAGGTGATTCGGTGGCTCGGTAGGTAGGAGGCTAGTTCGGTTCGGTGGTAGATGGAGTAGCTTTGGTCCGGTAGGACGTTGGTCCGGCATTATTGGACTTGGTGTTTGGTCCGGTGGTAGGGGAGCATGGTGGACCAGTGGTGAATGATCCGGTGGTAGGAGGTGTGTGTTGGTGGTTTGGAGATTTGGAACGGCAACATGTGGTTCGGCTATGCTATGGACCGGATGAGGTTGGAGGTTGGTAGAGGAGCTGGTTCGGCAATTAGGGGAGGTAGGTTGGTCCGGTACCGAATGATTCGGTACCGAATGGCTTGGTTGTGTCTAATTGATGTTGGTTCGGTGATGGTGGGTTTAGAGTGTTTGTTCGGTGAGGCCTACGACCGGATGAAGCTTGACCGGATGGCCTTTGGTTCAGCAAGGAGGCGTTGTTTTTGCTCGATGGGCTTGGTTCGACGAAGGATGGAAACTCGTGGGTGAGAGTTCGCCCAACATTTGCCCCCCAAAGCGGGGCATATGCCCGCATATGTCGCGCTTTGTTTTAGATCATTCAGCTTAGGCACTCTCATGTGGCCCCAAGTGTGTAACCAATTGGTTGTCCTGCGCTCGCCTTGTGCCGAATATACATTGTGCCGAATAGACCTTGTGCCGAATCAGGTATACTTTTTGCAGCCGAATGAGCTTAAGTCTCTATCGCTGAATGGACTTTGGATTGAGAATGCCGAATGGGGTTTCGCTTTTTATTGCCGAATGAACTTCTATATCCAAATCTTGAGTGATATCCTATACTTACATATGCTTGTTCGCTTTATACACTTGCTTGCTTATATCTTTCGTTTCAATGATGTACCTCCTTGAGTTGCAGATAAATGTCCCAGAAAGTGGAAACTCGATTCGATAAGAGGAAATTTAAGGACAGAAGAGAGTCCCTCGGCGTGCCCCCAGCCCAGTCAGGACCGGGAAGACCAGGACCCATCCCGAGATTACTAGCGGATGAATATGGCCCAGTTCACTGAGGAGGAGAAAGCGGCGGTGAAGGAGGGCATGCGGCTGCTTACTGCTGAGGAGGTTGGCGTGTAGTTGGAGGATGAGGACCAAGGAGCGGATGCTGGTGAGTTTTCCCTTCTCAGCTTTTCATAACTCAAGTCGTTGAAGATGATATTGAACTCTTCAGAAAGGGTCAGAGAAGCTAAGCGAGGATCTGAAGGATGGCTTAGAGGAATGGCATTGATTATTTCATCCACATCCGGTACATTATTGTTCAAACCGCTGAATGATCCTGTACTGAAATCCAGTTGAGCATTATCAAATCCACTGAGCAGACCATCAATATTGTTTCAAAGATTATGATCGTCTAAGTAGTGCAATTGGTTATTCATGACCGCAGGAGGACTGATCATGTAATTTTGTATATGATGTGAAATGTGTAGCCAATGCAAAGGAGATTGAAGCTGGTAATGAATGTGCGTTTCATCATGAGTATTCTGGGTTCAAGCCTTGCTTCCGCTTCTTTTCTTTTTGATCGTTTACTGTTCGTTTAATGGATTCTTCCCTTGAATTTGACAGGTGGGACCTCTGGTCAACATGCTGGGAGTTCCGGTCCTGCAGCCAGGTAGATTCGGAGAGCTGGTAGGATGAGGGTGAAGTGCGGATGCAGCTGGTTCCTTGTCCGGATTGGGTCACCTTTTGATTTCCCTTTATCGCTGTTTATGTTAGTCCACAACATTGATGTGTTTGTAATAATATTGTTTGTGGTGAATGACTTTATGTAATTTCACAACATAAGCTGATTCCTTTATGTTGGAGTGTTATCACTATTTTGTAGTGCTGTGTAAGTGATGTAACTAAGCATGTTACTAGTGACTTGACTGTGCCTAATGCCAAGTTTTTTGTTTAAAGTATAATTTCCTCATTTTGCAACGGAAATGTGGTGTCTGAATATGAACTACAGTTATGCATTAATGTATAAAAGTAGAAGGTACCGCTGTTATCCCAACTTTTGGCAAAGTTGAGATATCCAAAATTTACTAAGAATCAATGATTACTATTCATGAATATCAACCATGCATTGCAGGATAACCATGGATATCGATGAATTTTGTCCGAGTCCGGAACGGGCCACAAATGATAGGACACGACAAGAAAGATCATAGAAGTCTGCATTTCAAATTTCAAGTCAATCCGAGGTCGTATGCTCAAGTTATGATGGATTCAAGTTAAGAGGGATGGACATTGCTCAGTTCGAAACCATCACCCTTCATCTAGTTCGAAACCAAGAGGTGAGGCCGCGCCTCGAATCCATGCCCATATGCCCCAGTTCGAATCCATGGAGTGCGCATCCATCGATTCGACTCCACTTCGAACCCTTCTAATTCGAACCCACCACGTTCGAACCCATCAGCTCGCCTTCCTTCGACTCCATCCAAGCCACTCCATAACCATTACTTCGAACCCATTAGAAATGCCCCTGCTTCGGCTCCATCGGCCTCGACGCCATCACAGTGGCTCACCTTCGAATCCATGAGCCAAACCATTGCTTCGACTCCATCAGGCAAACCCCCAGATAGCCTTGCCTCGAATCCATCGATGACCACTAGTTCGAATCCATGCAACTAAGAGAACTCTGACTCCATTCCCTGGCTATCTTCGAACCCATCATGGCTTCGGCTTCACGCAATCTTCGAATCCAACATGATAGAGGCTACTTCGAATCGATCCGGAGTAACGCAGTTGGATCGATTCGAACGAGTGTCTCCCCATCGATTCGAAGGCGAACTTCGAATCCAACCACGAAGCCATCCAGCGAACGCGGCAAAGAACTCGGACTCGACCCATTCAACTCGGCGAAAATCTTGGATCGAACCGAAGAAGGCGCGCCACGTCAAACCCTTGGATCGATTCGGAGTACTCGAATCAAACAGATCGATTCGAAGGAGTCCATAGCATCGGTTCGAAACAAACAGCATGCCGAAGAACCCAATTTCGAACCGATCATAACACTCAATCCACAGATCCAAATCCCATGAAATTTTTATAGGAGTTCGTCTACATGTCAAAGAACGTCCACGCCAAGTTTCATCACAATTGGACAATTTCTTGATCGATTCGAACCAGGGGTCGAATCGATACCAAAGTGGGCCCGGATCTCCAGAACTCGGCCATGTGGGCCCCCTCACGTGCTGGAAGTGGTCTACCTGATTTTTAGGAGAAATATCAGCCTCCTACGCCTATAAATAGAGCCCCAGGTCATTCAGAAAAGGGATCGGATTCTCTTTGGCAAGATCAAGACTCTGAAGCATCAAGACTCCAACGAGGCTCTACTTTGCACTCTACAACCACCGTTGTACTTGAATTTCAGAGCTATAATCTATTGTAATCCGCTGTAATCGATTGTAATCAGCGAAAAAAATCAATAAAAAGGAAAAACCTTTGAAGTGGACGTAGGCCGGAGATAGCCGAACCACTATAAATCGTGTGTTCTTGTTTATATTTACTATTCTGCTGCTTAAATCTGTGATTTGTGTTTGGATATTGCTGATTTATATTCCAACACTGGTGCTTTCACATTCATTGGGGTTTGTGACCAATTTTGGCGCAAACACTTTGGTGCTTTCACTGAGAAAAACTAGCACCCGCTACATCAGATTCAGAGTTCAGATTCAAAAGTTTGAAGAAACTCCAATCCGGAAACAATGACTCGACAAACAAGACAAAGGGTTGATAGGAGCCAACAAGGGGGAAGCCAAGAAGCATCCTCTGGAGCAAGAGAAGGACAAGCTTCCATATACATCACTAGGGACGAGATGGAAGCTATGGCTAATTCACTACGAGAGAGCATGATGAAAACTCAACATGAGATGCTGCAGAATTTCCTCGAGCAAATGAGGGCAGCAAACATGCAAAAACTTGGACCAAATACAACAGCTACAAGTGTGGGACAAGGAATCAGGATTGCAGAAGCTAATGAAGGTCAGGTTTAAGACCAAAATACAGGAATTGAAGGTGGTCAACAAGGCCTTGGGGGCAGACCCTCAGGGTCTGATACTGGAAGACCAACAGATGGAGCTCAACAAGCTGGAGCCAATGCATACGCTAACGAGCCACCAGAAGAATACGTACCAGAATTCCCTTCAAGGCTCGGGGGGCAGGATAGGAACTTGACAAGGGGGCAACTCCTAGACGAAGACGAGAGAATGATTGGCCTCATGCGAAGAATCATGAGAGGAGGATTGCCTAGTGGAGGGCTAGAAGAAGTTAGTCAAAGTCCGTTCACTTCAAACATCCGAAACGCAAAGAACCCTCCAAAATTCAAACTACCGACACTAGATCCTTACGACGGGAGATCAGACCCGACCATGCATATTACGAGGTATATCAGGAACATGGAAGTGCTGGGGGCATCCGAGGAAGTGATGGCACGATGCTTTCCTCTATATTTATCAGATTTAGCTTCACTATGGTTCAGACAACTGAAGACTGGATCGATAGGAACATGGAGCGAGCTCGTTGATTGCTTCATGAGACAGTTTAGGGTCCACGTGACGCGACCCAAGAGTGTGATGACTTTAGCATCAATCAAGCAAAGGACCGGAGAGTCCATAAAAGATTTCCTACTAAGATTCAACGTAACAGTGACTTCTGTAGATCGCCCGGATCCATCAATGATTTTAATGGCGGCGGTGGCAGGAGTCGCAGAAGGCACAAGATTAAAAGATTCTCTAAGTAAGGATCCACCACAAGATCTTGGAGAATTCTTTCATAAAGCCGAGAAGTTCATTCGATTAGAAGAATCACGAGTCGAAAGTCATGAAATAAATACCACACAAAGCATAGGAACCTCCAGAGAACAGTCCGGAGCGGACAAAGGAAAGAGGAAACATGATGACAGACATGATGGTCCTTATAAACGGAAGAAATTCCGAGAACCAAGATTCAGGCAGTACACCGATATGACCGCAGCCCTAGAATAAATCTTCACTGAAACTAGGGGGCAACTCCATTATCGAAAGCCACCTATAAGGGATCCCACTGAGCGGGAGCGCAGGACTGGAAAATACTGCCTATTCCATAAGCTGGATGGGCACACTGCAGATGAATGCCGTCACCTGAAGGATGAGGTGGAAGAGCATGCCAGAGGTGGTAGATTGCCACAATATGTCAGAGAACGGACAGCGGCAACGAGACTTGAACAACTACCGCCTCCACCTAGCAGGAACGATCCTGGATCGGGATCACGACTCGTCATCAACTGATTAAAGATGGCAAGGGCCAAGTCCAGGTTTTGGACATTGGTCGAATAATTTCATTTATGTTTATTTTCAGAATAAAACGGTTACTCCACTTACACATGTATGGGAACCGGAGAGATCCCTAGGCATGCTCTGAGATGGAGATAAACCACTACGCCCGGAGAGGCGATCCTTAGTTTTTTCCTGATGTTTGAGATTGAACATCTAGAACTTGAATTTAAATAAATAAATTGGAACTTCTTGCAATAAACCCTTTGACCGGAGAGACAAAGGATGAACATTAAATATCAATATAAAACATGATCGCTTTATGACCCTACCAGGAGAGACGGGGTCCGGAGTGCAAGAAGTGAGTTGCTTCGCCGGAGAGCGACAGGATCGACTCACTTAAGCACTATTTCCCCTTCATCGGAGAGTGACAGGATGGGATCCAGCAAGAGCCCGGAGAGGCTATGATCGGTCCCGAACGACCATGACATCGCTTAATGTTCAGATACACTGAACCGGAGTGCAAGAAGTGAGTTGCTTCGCCGGAGAGTAACAGGATCAACTCACTTAAGCGCTGTTTCCCCTTCACCGGAAAGTGACAGGATGGGATCCAGCAAGAGCCCGGAGAGGCTATGATCGGTCCAGAACGACCATGATATCGCTATACGTCCTAACTGGGACCAGAGTGCAAGGGATAGAAGGCAACGCCAGAGGGCAATAGGATCTTTCTATTCAATCACTGAGTCTAGAATGGACTTAGTAAGGGTTTAGAGTAGCCAATAATAGTCCGGAGAGACTATGAAACTTCATCCTCAATTTCTACGGAAGGAACGAATGCTAATTTGGCTTCGAACAGCCATAAACTTGATTGATAATACCACAACTATGCATGAAACATGAATTTATTACACTTGATTTAAGACCGTTCAAAACGTACCTTTTACAAAAAGGCATGTTTTGGGGGGCAAAGTGTTATCCCAACTTTTGGCAAAGTTGAGATATCCAAAATTTACTAAGAATCAATGATTACTATTCATGAATATCAACCATGCATTGCAGGATAACCATGGATATCGATGAATTTTGTCCGAGTCCGGAACGGGCCACAATTGATAGGACACGACAAGAAGGATCATAGAAGTTTGCATTTCAAATTTCAAGTCAATCCAAGGTCGTATGCTCAAGTTATGATGGATTCAAGTTAAGAGGGATGGACATTGCTCAGTTCGAACCCATCACCCTTCATCTAGTTCGAAACCAAGAGGTGAGGCCGCGCCTCGAATCCATGCCCATATGCCCCAGTTCGAATCGATGGAGTTCGCATCCATCGGTTCGACTCCACTTCGAACCCTTCTAATTCGAACCCACCACGTTCGAACCCATCAGCTAGCCTTCCTTCGACTCCATCCAAGCCACTCCATAACCATTACTTCGAACCCATGAGAAATGCCCCTGCTTCGGCTCCATCGGCCTCGACACCATCACAGTGACTCACCTTCGAATCCATGAGCCAAATCATTGCTTCGACTCCATCAGGCAAACCCCCAGATAGCCTTGCCTCGAATCAATCGATGACCACTAGTTCGAATCCATGCAACTAAGAGAACTCTGACTCCATTCCCTGCCTATCTTCGAACCCATCATGGCTTCGGCTTCACGCAATCTTCGAATCCAACATGATAGAGGCTACTTCGAATCGATCCGGAGTAACGCAGTTGAATCGATTCGAACGAGTGTCTCCCCATCGATTCGAAGGCGAACTTCGAATCCAACCACGAAGCCATCCAGCGAACGCGGCAAAGAACTCGGACTCGACCCATTCAACTCGGCGAAAAGCTTGGATCGAACCGAAGAAGGCACGCCACGTCAAACCCTTGGATCGATTCGAAGTACTCGAATCAAACAGATCGATTCGAAGGAGTCCATAGCATCGGTTCGAAACAAACAGCATGCCGAAGAACCCAATTTCGAACCGATCATAACTCTCAATCCACTATTCCAAATCCCATGAAATTTTTACAGGAGTTCATCTACATGTCAAAGAACGTCCGCGCCAAGTTTCATCACAATTGGACAATTTCTTGATCTATTCGAACCAACGGTCGAATCGATCCCAAAGTGGGCCCGGATCTCCAGAACTCGGCCATGTGGGCCCCCTCACGTGCTGGAAGTGGTCTACCTGATTTTTAGGAGAAATATCAGCCTCCTACGCCTATAAATAGAGCCCCAGGTCATTCAGAAAAGGGATCGGATTCTCTTTGGCAAGATCAAGACTCTGAAGCATCAAGACTCCAACGAGGCTCTACTTTGCACTCTACAACCACCGTTGTACTTGAATTTCAGAGCTATAATCTATTGTAATCTGCTGTAATCGATTGTAATCAGCGAAAAACATCAATAAAAAGGAAAAACCTTTGAAGTGGACGTAGGCCGGAGATAGCCGAACCACTATAAATCATGTGTTCTTGTTTATATTTACTATTCTGCTGCTTAAATCTGTGATTTGTGTTTGGATATTGCTGATTTATATTCCAACACTGGTGCTTTCACATTCATTGGGGTTTGTGACCAATTTTGGCGCAAACAACCGCCCTTCATGTTTCGGCAGTAGACGGTAGCTTTGAACGCCTTGCGTAACTGGATATAGATTGCAGGTGAGTATCATGCCACCCAGTAGTTGTAAGTCCCTATTTCCATTAGCGGGCATTCCCTATTTCATGTCCTGTACTTTCAAGCACCGTTACGGAGAATAGGAGAAAAGTTTTAAATGAAATGGAAATATAGGAAAAGTAAAACTTCCAGCCATGGAAGGCCGTCGATGTGCTTAAGTTCGTGGCAAACGGGTTTTGTAGTCACTTTCCCTAGCTGTGGGTCTTGGAGACATTTGTCACCCGTCTTACGCCTCTGCGCGGAGTTTTCTTTTTTACCACAGCCGCACTTAAGACACATCGGAGCCGAGATCGCGCACGGTAACTACCCGAACCATTATGGTCTGTAATCGAGGGTATTATTCGATTTACCGTGGCCAGCTAGCGTGGGTGCCGTTGGCCGTGAAGTACCCTAGGCTGGCCACACCTTATGTTGGGGCTTAAAGTAGGTTCACAGTTGCCGGCGAGCCGAACGCCGTAATGAGCTGCCATCGGCAATAGTCGGCCTTTATGATGACTTATAATCGGCTCATTACAGTTGGCTTTGAGGGCAGTCGCGAGCAATGAGTTAACCCGCAGCAGAGGGATGCTGGAGCAAAAGTGTCTCATTGGCGAGTGCATAGAATCATAGCGTACCTGATAGATTTTGTCCAAGTGGAGTGGCGCTGTGGTGCGTCTTGAATGGAGATGCCATAGGATTTTGTTCAACAGAAAAGGATAAAGCTCAACAAGCAGCCAAGATATGAAGGCACAAGGCAACAAGAGACAAGATTTTTAAAGTGGTTCGGCACGAAAATGCCTACGTCTACCGATTCTCATTGTTAATACGCTTCATATGGGCAGTACATGTTAAGCAAAGTATCGACGGAGGTGTCGGATGTTCCAAGCCCTCTGGAAAACCACTCCGTCCACTGTTGACAAAATATAAGCTCCGTTGTGAGGATCTTGATGAATTACATAGGGTCCGTCCACTGGTGTTTTCATGGTTAGATAGCATGACAGGCTCAGCTACATCCGACCATTGCCTGGCACCTCCCCCGCTGGGTTCGGCTCCAAGTGTTTCCTCGGGTCGGAATTCGGGCTGAGTCCGGGCTCGGCTACTGGTGTTTTCATTGTTAGGTAGCATGACAGGCTCAGCTACATCCGACCCCTGCCTGGCACCTCCCCCGTTGGGTTCGGCTCCAAGTGTTTCCTCGGGTCGGAATTCGGGCTGAGTCCGGGCTCGGCTCCTACCATGGCTACTTCTGTTATCAACCTCTTCGAAGAAGAAAGGTCTTTGTCGTTTCCCAGATCCTCCAGATTGGGACTCACCCCATGAATCAGTGTCGCGGGAAGGTCCGCTTGAGGGCAAGATCTCCCTCTTGTAAGCTGCGGTGCTTGACTTTGGAGCTGTATTGTGCTGCCTCATTCCTTCTCCCCTCAATTAGATCCAAAGACACGAGGAGGAGTTCTTTGTTCTCTTCTGGGTTGTAGTGGATTTTACGGTGAGAGGGCACTACAGTTTCAACTGGGAGCATGGCCTCCGACCCAAATGCCAAAGAGAAAGGAGTATGCCCTGTTGATGTTTTGTAAGATGTGCGGTAGGCCCAAAGTGCCGTAGGAAGTCCATCCACCCAAGCGCCTTTTGACCCTTCAAGTTTCTTCTGGATTAGGGTTTTGAGAATTGTGTTGAAAGCTTCGACTTGTCCATTTGCCTGAGGATAAGCTATGGATGAGAAGCTTTTGTGAATCCTGTGCTCTTGGCATCAGTCGGCGAATTCTTCGTTGTCAAACTGGAGTCCGTTGTCTGGTATGATCTTGAGTGGGACTCCGTACCTTCATAGAATATTTCTGATCAAGAAGTTGATAACTTATGCAAGAAGTTGATAATTTATGTCGAAGATATTTTATTTAGAGGTTTCGCTTCCACCCATTTGGTGAAATAGTTGACTGTCACTATTGCATATTTGGCTTCGCCTCGGACTGTTGGCAGTTTGCCAATCAAGTCAATTCTCCATACTGGTATCTATCACATCTTTCGAGGAAGTCCCATGCATCTTTGTTTACGGCGGGCCAGAAATCTCCATATCGGAGTATCTTCCTTGCCAGAGTCTGCCCCCCAGTGTGATCTATGCAGCTTCCTTGATGAATGTTGGAAAAGGTTTCCTTGGCTTCGTTACGCCTGCTAGGTTGTGTGCCACTTTGTAAGTATGTCCGGATGGGAGTTATCCAAGTTTCCTCTTCGATTGCAGCTATCAGATTCACTTGTCCGAAATTCGGGGCTGGTTGCTTTGAGATGGTTATTGTTCTGGAAGTGGTGTCGTCCCTCATGCTAGCTTGCTTTGCCAGTTCGTCGGTCTCCAGATTCTCTCCTCGAGGAATGTGCTTGATTAAATGGTGATCCAATTGATTGAGCAGCAGCTTAGGCTTCCTTAGATATGCTGTGAGTCGTGTTCGTCTATAGGTACAAGTTCCATAGCCTCTGCAGGCTCGGCGGTGGCCTCCTCTTTTTTCCTGGGGTCTAGTTCATTGAAAAGATCACTGGCATACCGAAGAGGAGGGGCTTTACTTAGTTGTTATGCTTCCAAGCTTTTCATGCAGAGAGTAGTCTCTGCATCTTTCCCTTTATCCCTTCTGTGGTTGTTGCGAAGTTCAGTTACATAGCAGTCTCGAGCAGCGTCTTGATCTCCTTCTATTTCTCCTACTCCGTTATCTGTTGGGAATTTCATCTTTAGGCACCACGGGGCTAGGACAATTTGGAAGTCAGACAAGGCTGGTCTTCCCAAGATGGCGTTGTAGGCCGAGTGGTTCTCAATTAGTACGAACGTTTGTTTTCGCACAGCAGAGCGGGGATGACTGCCTATTTCGACAAAGAGATCCAGTTGCCCGAGGGGTAACTTTGCATCTCCAGTGAAACCATGAAGTGGTTCGTTGCAGGGAGAGACATCCTTCATTGACAGCCTCATTTTGTCGAAAGCATGCTTGAATAGGATATTTACTGAGCTTCCTGTGTCTATTAGAATTCGGAAAATTTTTGCTGGACCGAACCAGGCAGAGATGACCATGGGATCCATGTGTGGGTACTGCCTTCCTTCTAGATCACGTCTACTGAATGTGACATCTTCATTCTCCTTCCTTCTCGGGTGGCGTTCTTCTGTAATCGAATGAATGCAGTCCTCATCGTTTCTAAGCGACCTTCCATATCTTTCCATCTCTGCCCAACTTCTGTCGGCGATGTGTGGTCCTCCTGATATGGTATGGACCACTGTCCTCTCCTGACTAGAGCCGCTGTTGTTGTGATTTCTTCCTCCTACCCCTGAGGGGGGTAGCCCTGGGTTCTCATTGGCAGCAGTTGGAGTTCTGTTTTGACCCTTCACATAGCGCTCCAGCCTTTTCCTTCTGATGTGTTCTTCAATTAAGTCTCGGAGATGACGGCATTCATTGGTATCGTGCCCATGGGACACGTGGAAACGGCAGAATTTTCCGGACTGGATTGCGCGATCTGACTCTTTCTTGTACGGGGGGCGCTTGTATGTAAGCTCGTCTTGGGTGGCCAGGAAGATGTTTTCAACTGTATCATTCAAAGGGGTGTAAGAGTCAAATCTCGGTCCTGGCCTATGTAAGCGCTTTTCTCCCTTCCTGCCCCCAGCATTATCTTTAGAGTTATCTCTTCGGACGTCTTTTGCCAAGGCAGATGTGCTGCCATGGGCTGCCTCGGTTTGTTGTACTGTCTGTCTTTCAGTGGCAGCGTCTTCAAGCCTCATATATTTCCCGGCTTCATGGAAGAAATCGCCTAAGGTAGCTGGCTTTTCTTTGGTTAGTCTTCTAGCAAATTTAGTATCCGGATGTACACCACTGCAGAGGGCCATTAGGATAAGTTTCTCCTCGGCATCTTGAACTGCTGCTGCCGCGGCATTGAACCGGGTTAGGTATTGTTGCAGTGTCTCTCCGGATTTCTGTTTGACATCGGATAGAGAATAAGCATCCTTGGGTTGTTCCACATGAATGCGGAACTGGCTAATGAACTTTTCTTTCAACATCTCCTATGAGCTGATAGATCCTTGGGGTAGATGGCAGAACCAGGAGGTAGCTAGATCTGCTAAAAATAATGGAAAGCACTTGCGCAACACTCCTTCCGTTGCTCCGCTCATGAGCATATGCTGTGTGTATCTTTGTAAGTGTACGATGGGGTCAGAGGTTCCTTTGTAAGGTTCCATTGTTGGCATTTTCCATTCTCGGGGGGTGATGGCAGTTTCAATATCGCGGGTGAAAGGGCTGGTTACTCTAGCGCCTATTCCCCGATCCCTCTACTCCCATTGGACGCACTCTCTGAACAACCGTGCCATCCTTTCATCAGAACTTGGAGCGGATAGAAATGAGTTTGGCTCTTCCCTGCGGGATTGATTCCGTCCAGACGACCTGTAGGGATGGTATAGTCTATCACTTCTGACGTTATCCAATGGCTGTCTTTGGCTATTCGGATGCACGCTAGGACCAGCTACAGTTGGCCCCTTCCTTGATCTTCCCCTGTGGGGTTCTGTTTCGAGTATTTCCATGGGGTCAACTTCGGGCTGGGTTCTAGCTCGGCTCCGTTCAGCGGGGTTCCCATGATTGTTGTTCCTATTGACAGTTTCTTCGAAGAGGAAAGGTCTTTGTTGCCTTCCAGATCCTCCAGACTGGGACTCATCCCATGATTCGGAGTTGCGGTTGGATTCTTCGGCATCCCTTAAGTGTGACATGAGTTGGTCCACCAAAGCTTCTTATTGAGATGTGAAGCGGTTAGTTACTTCAGCCACAATCCTGTCCAGATCTGCCCTAGTAATTGGTTGTTCTATGGCGGGAGCTGTCGGATTTCTCGGATTTCCATCTGGTACTGCTGTTGAAATGGGATTATTATCTGGATCTGGGGCTACTGGATCCGGAAGACTGCCAGTTGCGACGTTCTTTCCTTTGTTAACATCTCTCCTCTGTCTAGAAGTCATGTTGTCAGAGCAACAAGCGATGCTGTTAGGAAGAAGGTTGTGTAGGAGAAGCTGTAGCTTCAAGCTCGAGTTCGATTCTCAGTGAAAGCACCAAAAATGTTTGCACAAAAAATGGGCAAACACCTCCAAGTCGTATGATTTAGTTGATTTTATGTGGTTTTTGGTGATTTAGATGAGTTATGCAAATATGTAAAAAACAGGGGCTAAAGTGTAAAAGACACACAGATTTATAGTGGTTCGGCCAGAACGTGCCTACGTCCACTTTATATGTTATTCTCCTTCTTTCTTTTCATATTACAAGTACAAAGCTTTGTATACAAGTATAAAGTAGTTTGAAAGTTCCTTCCAGGCTTGAGCTCTCAAACTTGTCTGCCATTGTTGTACCCCTGCCCCTCTATTTATAGAGTGGGGCTGGGGGCATGGGTCTTGGATGTATATAGCTGCTGGTGGGCCTGGGGTGAAGTGATCTGGTCTGGCAGCGTTCTGGTTCTGCGGAGCTTGGTTCGGTATGCCATCCTTATGTTGGATCGGTGGTAGGAGCATGGAGCTGGTCCGAAGGTAGGCGATTTGGTAGGCAGGTGGTCCGGTAGAAGGTGAGGTTGTTCGGTTGTAGGTGATTCGGTGGCTCGGTAGGTAGGAGGCTAGTTCGGTTCGGTGGTAGATGGAGTAGCTTTGGTCCGGTAGGACGTTGGTCCGGCATTATTGGACTTGGTGTTTGGTCCGGTGGTAGGGGAGCATGGTGGACCGGTGGTGAATGATTCGGTGGTAGGAGGTGTGTGTTGGTGGTTTGGAGATTTGGACCGGCAACATGTGGTTCGGCTATGCTATGGACCGGATGAGGTTGGAGGTTAGTAGAGGAGCTGGTTCGGCAATTAGGGAAGGTAGGTTGGTCCGGTACCGAATGATTCGGTACCGAATGGCTTGGTTGTGTCTAATTGATGTTGGTTCGGTGATGGTGGGTTTAGAGTGTTGGTTCGGTGAGGCCTACGACCGGATGAAGCTTGACCGGATGGCCTTTGGTTCGGCAAGGAGGCGTTGTTTTTGCTCGATGGGCTTGGTTCGACGAAGGATGGAAACTCATGGGTGAGAGTTCGCCCAACGGGTGTATTTAATTGATTTTAAATATTTAAAAGTTAATTTTTAACTTGAATTCAAATATCACCATTTATTCGTTAATTTAATTATTAAGTTAAATAAGTTAAAATTGGTTAAAATGTTGAATCTGGAGTTTTAAGCCGGTTAAAAATAATTTAAAGGCTTATAAAATTTATATTGATAATACCAAGGATAATAGAAGTTTTAAAATTGAATTTAACACTGATTTGTTACGTTTTGAAATTTTATCGTTTAAATTGAATTTAAAAATAGCCTTCCGAGACACAGTCTCAGAATTTGACGAAACCCATTCGATCCATAATAGTGTTTTATTATCGGATTTCAAATTTTGTTGTGATCGGAGTTGTTGTGTGAGCATACGATATATAAACGCGCTGAAATTTATATCGAAATTCAATATAATAACTGATCCAAAAAGCTATCTTCTCCATATGATCGAATTTAGACTCGAAACCTTTTCCATTGCGTTCGGAATAGGTGTATAACATTATAAACGCCTAGCAGCACACCTCGATAGGATGTCAAGATTTTAAGCTTTGAATTCAAGACAATTTAAATTTAAAATTGAACTTAATATTTATATATACCCTAATCAACTCAGCCGAAATCCCTTCCCATCAGTTGCCTTTCTTTCACCACCATGCCTTTTCTCCTCAGCAGCTTTTGTTCCCTCTGTAATCACTGTAGCTCATCTGCTACACGCAAAATCACCTCCACGCAGACATTGCTTTTCCTTTATTTCATTTCAATACTGATACTCTACATTTTATAAATCAATCAAGACAACAATGGCCGAGCAAAATCAGTTCGATCTCTTAAAAAAATGGTCGAGGTCTTTCTCCTATCCTCCTCTTTCCTCTGAAATTCAAATCGAATTCGCAGTAAAAAGAAACGGCGATCGTTCCTCAATCAAATAAAAATAAACAAATGCAATCGAAGTCGATTTCGCTTCGACGCTGGGGACGAGCACGCAAAGGAGTCGGCATCCTTCGTGTGTTGCGCGGCATGCTACGGCAAGGTTTCAATCTCGTGGTCGATGCCATGTGCAAGGCAGGCGACGAGGTAGCTGCAAGCGACTAGTAGGGTTGTGGAACCGATTGGGCGAAGAGGCGATGCGATTTCTGGGAAAGCTCGAGAATAAGGCTTCGGTTCAGAGGATCTCGATCCGAGTGCAACTGAGCCGTGGGTCTCGAGCCTTTAAGGTAAAGTCGATGAGAAGGTCTAGGGGCTACGATGGTGGTTCGAGCGTGGTGACGTTTCGAGGTCTAATACTATGAAGAGAACAAGTTGGGATTGGTTCAGATTGCATATTTAAAATCAAAGGTGAGTTAATCTCACTCATCTGGTTGCTATTTAAATTTAAAAAGGGTTAAATTTAAATAATTGGTTGATTGATTGATTTGATTGGAATGTGCTATATTATATATAGTAGTATATATAGTATATCTTGGAATGATTGATTTCCCGCATTATATAGCGGATGAGACCCTATGTGCCGCATAATAGCGGAAGATATTATATATAAACTCATATACCGCGATATTCCACCCTGAAGTGGAATTGGTATTTTATATTGTGCTAACGTCTGTGGATGCAGAGAAAACAGGTTGGAGGGATCCAACTGGATTCCTTAACATTTATTTAAATTATTTAATATTCTCTGTTGTGATTATTTGGTATTCCATGATGAATTATATTGGAATATTGAATGCTATGGTTTGATTGAAAATATTTGGGCATAATGAGTTACCAAAGATATATAAATTGGATTTTTGGAAAGACAATAAAAGAGTGGAGTTTTAAGTAAAATAATTATAGTAAATTTGAATAAATTAAGAATGAATTGAAAAGGAATGAAGTGTAAATAAGAAACTAATAAATAAAATAATTTCCAGTATGAAAAAATATTTTGAATAAATAGAAATTAATGAATTGTAAATTTAAATGATATCAACTAAAGGAATAAAGAATTATTTTAAAATTCAAAGTTTAAATTTATTTAAAGGAATCAAGAAGTAATTTAAGAAATCTAAAATTGGTATTTCCAGTTAAAAGTATATTAAATCATAAGTAAGGAATAAAATATGAAATTAATGGGTTTTGGAATAAATGAAGTAAATTGGAAATCAATTTGAAATTTGATTTAAGTATGTGAAATTGGAATTTTAAAGGAAATGAGACTTTGGGAGTTTATAAAATGGATTTATAAAAGTAAAGTAAAATATATCAGTGTATATTTGGAAAATAAATTCACAATGAGAATTTATTAAAGAAATGGAAAATTTGTTTAAAAGTAAACAGTGATTTATTTTTAAAGGGATGTGAAGAGAAGTATATTTCCCTGGATAGCCAAGTACGATTTCAAAGTAAATTTTTAAATATAAGTTAAAAGTTTTAATGTTGTTTTAAAAAGCATGTTTTAGGAAATTTATTATTTCTAAATATTTAAATTCTAAAGTAAATATTTTTCAAATCTATTATCGTAATAATTATTTAAAAGGTGACTTAGTATTTTGTTTTAAAAAGTGAAAACCTAGTTTTATATTTATAAAGTAACCTTATTTTCAAATATTCATATAGTATATATTTTTAATAAATTATTGAAGTAGTTTTTAAAATAAATGTTTTAAAGTATATTTCAAAGTAAAGTGTTTTAAATTATTTTAAATATATAAAGTTTTATGATTAGTGATTTCAGTGTAAATAGAAAATACTTGGAATTTATTCTGAGAAAGGAAGATAGTTTGAAACTATTTTCAAAAGGGTTTGAAAAGTGGTAATATATGTTGTGAAGATATTTTTGGGATAAATAAATAATTTGGGAGATTATTTATTGGTTAATGGTTGTTTGTGAATATTAATTGATAGTTAAATCACCGACTATCAATATTGGCCAAATGCACTGATCTTTTCGAAGAGACCGGGATCGAGATTAATTTCTCGAAAACCACTTCGATCCGGTTTGTACGTTTCGTGGGAAACGAGTTTGGATTCGAAGTTGGAGCAGTGAAGTGAAAGGGCTAGTCGCTACTAATCCAGAGGATATTTCCAAAATGGATGTAGTAGGAATAGTGCCTTCGGTTCCGTTCGAACCCGGGATGGACTTGTATGGATGAATGCTTTTGGAACATCGTCAAGTGAACGATGGGCATTCTAAGGGATAAGATATAAAGGAAACGCTTTGCCTCAAGCCTCATCAGCTAGGAATGACTGAAAATTAGGGGTTATGCAGCAAGGCTAGGTGGGTAGCACCCATTCAAGGTGAGGTCATCCCTGTCTGGATGTCCCTTTTTATTTCGGCTTAGTGGTGCGGTTGCTGATCCCAACCGTGGGGTGATCTTACTCAGTACTGTCCAGTAAGGGATGGTTCCGGTCTTGTGTTGCAGGGTGTCGGGAGTGATCCTCGGTATGGTGATCTAGGCCACGTACTATGACAGGTGGTACCCAGTGCCTAGTCATTAGTTGGAAATCCATTCTCCCTACGCGCCTTTTACGAATTTTGTTTGTATTACCCACTTTGTGGCTAGTAGCTAGAATTTAATAAGGTAACAATTTCGGCTATTTGAATAAGTATTTGTAAATAGACCCTATTATAATATCAGAGGATTTTATAAGAAATGATTTAGCTATCGCAAGGTAAAAACCCGACATTTTTATTTATGGCGTCGTCTTACGAGATGCTTTTGTTTTCAAAGGAATTTTTGGAACTTTAATAATCAATTTGAGTGTGATTTCTCACGGTGGTATTCCAGACTGACTCGGGTGTTATTTAACTGTAATGCTCGGGTCTGACCGAGTAATTATATGATACAGGTTATGTTGCTGTAAAGCTCAGGAAAGGAGCTGGATGGCGATACGTACTTTCGTACTTGGTTATTATTCCGCTGTGTATTCAGTTGTATGTTATTGATGTTGTTGAACTCTGATGATGTATGTATAAAACAGATATAGTTTTCTTTTGTTTAAAAATCTATTATTATCTATTATATTTTATTCCGCTGCGATGGTTAGATTCTGATGTTGTTTCTGTTTTCTCTTCTTCTACCTCTTCTTCTTTAATCCAAATGGTTCGCATTTCTGTTCATCTTGAGTTGATTGATGTAGAATAGAGTTGACTCAGGGGTACGGATTTGCGGGTCGTTTCACTTGGTATCGGAGCTTAGGTTGGTGATAACCTTGGCTCCAGTGGAAATTACTCATAAAACAGAGTCCGTAGTACTCTAGAATGAGTTTGAGAGTATTAATAGATATGAGCGCGTATTTGTTAGTGAATATAAAATTGTTTTTATATTGTGTTGATTTATCGGTTGAGTGTTTATGGATTCTGGTCAATGTGTGAGACGCCACGTCATCGATAGGGATTTCTAAACTCTTAAACAAGATAAACCGACACAGTATTGTTTTTAAAGTGGGTAAATGAAATAATTTTACCTAAAGTTTTATTTTGACATAAAAGAAATATTTTTCAGAAATTATTATATATATTTGGATGATTGGTTGTTAATACTACAATTAAGTAAAAATCTAAATGGAGTGGTATATAACCAAATAGAATTGTCTAAGTATGGTTTAAATAAAAAAATAAAATAAAATATAAAAAAAATTGGATTTAAACCAGAATTTAAGTCTCGGAAGTTTTGAAAAGTGTTTAAATAAATTTGAACAAAAGGGTTTGGGAATTTGAAATCTTGGGAATGTTTGAAATAAAGGCAATAATGGAGTATTGTTTTGGAAAATATTGTTGAATGGAAATTGTTTTGGGAAGAATTTATGAAAGTAAGGAAGCACTGAACTCACTTCAGTCGCTGGAAAATAATCCTGATGATGATGGCCACATCATCCGTATTCATTTTTGAGTTTCTAAAGTGATGGATTGCTACCAGGATAGTTGGTTATGATATTATTTGGGCTTGTTGGGTATACAAGTTGTTTTAGAAATTTCAAAAGGAAAATTTGTTTTGGAAAAACAAGTGTTTGGAATCTGGAGATTTGATTTGAAATACCAAGTGGGTATGTGTAGTTTATCATTTCAAAATGGTTTTGGAAATGAAACCAGGCAATTGAATTCTAAGAAATTCTATTTAAAGAATTTGAAAAGTTTAAATGAATCAACTAGTGAACTTATAAAGAAAAGTTGATATTAATAAAAAGAAATTGGAAATTTTAATCGGCGAATTACAATTTAACTTGAGCGAATGAAAGTGAAGAAAATATATTTGAATTTAACTTGAGATAAGTGAAATAAAATTGAAATTGAAATTGAATTAAATTGGATATAAGTGGAAAGGTAAAATGATTATAATTGTGAAATGAAAATTTATGCCTTAAGCTAGTAAATGTTATATATATAATCTGAAATTGTGGTTATAAGATGAAATGACTCAAATGAGCAATGTAAGCTTTTAAGTAAATAAATAAATGTAAGCTAAGTAATTATTGAATTGGATTAAAATAGAATTAGTGTGAGTTGTAAACAAATCCAATTCAAGCATAGATCTTACTATAAATTAATTCAACAATGAATTGTTAATGTGAATTGAAATTTAAAAATGGATAAAAGAATAAACTAATCGAGTAAATTAGTAAAATAGTTGGGATTTGGATCAAAGGAAAATAAAATCAAAGTATTAAATGGAAGTTGGTTGATTAAAATAAACATAATTTATTGGATGGAATAGTTTGAAGAAAATAAATAACTTAAGTAAATTGTGAAGTGGTTATTTAATATATTGGTTGTCGAGTTTAATAAAATGGTTTGAAATCAAACTTTAGGAAATGAAAGAAAATGCAACGAAAAGATTGTGAATAAATTAAAATGGAATGGAATCAAGTGTAAATTGAGTTGGAATCAATTTAAATAGTTATAAAGGTTAAGTAATTATTTATTCACATTAATATTGTCGAATTGCACAAGAAAATGGATCGTTTGATGTAAACAGGATTAGATAAATTCTATGAGTTATTAGAAGTGAAACATGATGATTTTGAAATCAATTGGAATGAATATGAGTTTAATTTTCTTAGAATGAATTAATATAAGCGGGTAAGTTGTAAATCACTTAAACTTAATGGAATGGTTTGAAATTGGTTATACGCAATTGTAACAAGTGTCGGAATCTTGTATGTGCTTATGGAAATTATATAACATGGGTTATCTGTGAAATTTATGTGTTTAACTATTGCAAGTAAGTGAAATGTTAATAAATTTGCATATATTTAGTACTTAATGTTTGAATTGAGTAAGTACAGGTACCGGGAAGCCGTTGGGCTGGGTTTGATCTCGCAAAATACAAATTAAATAAGCCGCTTGCTTAAAAATGCTAAATAAAGGTACGCCTATGCAATAAAAATAGGAAATATGAACTGTTTTTTTTCGGACCGTGTGGATCGATGTATATATATTTATATCTCTTGTTAAATTGCAAAAGCTCCTCCATACAATGGAGACTCTGCCAAAAATTTTCGAAAATTTTGGGAGTTAGAATTATTTTTAAATTTTTTACTAACGACAAAGGATTTAAAATTGGTAAGCAAATAGATTTGAAACTGAATATTGAAATCTAATTTAAAATTGTGTATGTAAAGTAAGGTGAAATCAAAGAAATTGTTTGAAGAAACTAAAGGAAGGAAAAGTATGCAAATAAACTTTTGTTGAGATTTTAAATGAATAAGTAAGTGGTAAAAAGAAATGATTAATTAAATATGGGTTGTGATAAGGTGAATGAAATTCAATATGCAAAGTTTGAAGGCAAATTGAATTCAAATGGAATTGTAAAGGCCAAATGAATAGAAATGGTTATAAACTTCAATAGTGAAGTGAAAATAAATTTAAAGGTGTATAAAATATTTATATTAAACTTAAGAAATGAATGGGGAAATTCTTAAGTAAATATAGTATTGAAAAAATTTATTCTAGGTGAATAATTGAATGAAGATTAAAACTGAAAGTTGTGAAATGAGAAAATTGTGGATGGTGAATAAAAATCAAAATAAATGTGAATAAAAGAGAATGGATGTAAATACGTAGGATGTACGTATATTATTTTTATTCGCATAGTAATTTGATCCAGATTCGAGCACAGAATTTCGAGATTGTTATATCGATCCGAGTTAGGATTTTTCACTCGATTTTCGACGGCCAAACCTGGATATGTATTTTGATTAATTTTGGAAATTCTCTAACATAGTTATGTCTATGCGAGGAGAATGACGGTTTCTCATCAGGAAACCTGATCTGAGTCCGCACTAGGAAGTCGGGTGGACGTTACTAGTTCGGAAGTGAAATTGTGTGATCAATCAAGTGATCGAATTTGATATTGCGTATGAATGGTATATGTACATCGTACGGGCTTAAATGGAATGAATATTGAAATTTTGTAAGGAATTAAATAAATGATTTTGAATGTTGTGATTGGACATTATTGCTAAGTAGAATATACAGGTATTATGAAGGAAAAGGAAAATTGATTTTGATTTCAGAAGATAAATCGGAATTGCTCGACAAAAAGTTATGTGTTTAAAATCCTGTATGAAATTTGATTGGGTTTTTGATCTAGCCGCTTGCCTTCTGTTTTCTTTTGAAATTTGGGAGCCCGTAGAGGCATTTTGTAGTTATATCTAGCTAGCCGCGCAAAGGAGACGCTGGCGAAAATTTTCGAAAATTTAGGGAGTATGAAAAGTTTTAAGAAATTTTGAAAATTTAAATTGGGTTTTAAATTGAAATTTGAAGGGATGGGTATATGATATTGGTGAGAACGTAATGAAAGAAGTTGGGAAAGTTAGGAATTGTGATTGGATGTTCTTAATAAAAGATTGTTTTGGAAAGTTGATAAAAACTATTTGGTTTTGGGAAAAAGGTAAACGGGTATTGGACCATTCTTCCCAACTAGTAATTTCGGGGATGAAATTCTTTTAAGGGGGGAGGAATGTTACGACCCGGAATTTTTAAGCATTTGAAATTGGAGTATCTAATTGATTTTAAATATTTAAAAGTTAATTTTTAACTTGAATTCAAATATCACCATTTATTCGGTAATTTAACTATTAAATTAAATAAGTTAAAATTGGGTAAAATGTTGAATCTGGAGTTTTAAGCCGGTTAAAAATAGTTTAAAGGCTAACAAAATTTATATTGATAATACTGAGCATAATAGAAGTTTTAAAACTGAATTTAACATTGATTTGTTCAGTTTTGAAATTTTATCGTTTAAATTGAATTTAAAAATAGCCTTCCAAGACACAGTCTCAGAATTTGACGAAACCAGTTCCATTGGATCCGTAATAGTATTTTATTATCGGATTTCAAATTTTGTTGTGATCGGAGTTGTTGTGTGAGCGTACGATATATAAACGCGCTGAAATTTATATCGAAATTCAATATAATAATTGATCCAAGAAGCTATCTTCTCCATATGATCGAATTAGGACTCGAAACCTTTTCCATTGCGTTCGGAATAGATGTATAACATAATAAACGCCTAGCGACACGCCTCGATAGGGTGTCAAGATTTTAAGCTTTGAATTCAAGACAATTTAAATTTAAAATTTGAATTTAATATTTATATATACCCTAATCAACTCAGCCGAAATCCCCTTCCCATCAGTTGCCTTTCTTTCACCATCACGCCTTTTCTCCTCAGCAGCTTTTGTTCCCTCTGTAATCACTGCAGCTCATCTGCTACACGCAAAATCACCTCCACGCAGACGTTGCTTTTCCTTTATTTCATTTCAATACTGATACTCTACGTTTTATAAATCAATCAAGACAACAATGGCCAAGCAAAATCAGTTCGATCTCTTAAAAAAATGGTCGAGGTCTTTCTCCTATCCTCCTCTTTCCTCTGAAATTCAAATCGAATTCGCAGTAAAAAGAAACGGCGATCGTTCCTCAATCAAATAAAAATAAACAAATGCAATCGAAGTCGATTTCGGTTCGACGCTGGGGACGAGCACTCAAAGGAGTCGGCATCCATCGCGAGTTGCGTGGCGTGCTACGGCAAGGTTTCAATCTCGTGCTCGACGCCGTGTGCAAGGCATGCGACGAGGTGGCTGCAAGCGACTAGTAGGGTTATGGAACCGATTGGGCGAAGTGGCGACGCGATTTCTGGGAAAGCTCAAGATTAGGGCTTCGGTTCAGAGGATCTCGATCTGAGTGCAACTGAGCCGTGGGCCATGAGCCTTTCAGGTAAAGTCGATAAGAATGGTCTACGGGCTACGATGGTGGTTCGAGCGTGGCGACGTTTTGAGGTCTAATACTATAAAGAGAACAAGTCGGAATTGGATCAGATTGCATATTTAAAATCAAAGGTGAGTTAATATCACTCATCTGGTTGCTATTTAAATTTAAAAAGAGTTAAATTTAAATAATTGGTTGATTGATTGATTTGATTGGATGTGTTATATTATATATAGTAGTATATATAGTATATCTTGGAATGATTGATTTCCCGCATTATATAGCGGATGAGACCATATGCGCCGCATAATAGCAGAAGATATTATAAATAAACCCATATACCGCGATATTCCACCCTGAAGTGGAATTGGTATTTTATATTGTACTAACGTCTGTGGATGTAGGGAAAACAGGTTGGAGGGATCCAACTGGATTCCTCAACATTTATTTAAATTATTTAATATTCTCTGTTGTGATTATTTGATATTCTATGATGAATTATATTGGAATATTGAATGCTATGGTTTGATTGAAAATATTTGGGCATAATGAGTTACCAAAGATATATAAATTGGATTTTTGGAAAGACAATAAAAGAGTGGAGTTTTAAGTAAAATAATTATAATAAATTTGAATAAATTAAGAATGAATTGAAAAGGAATGATGTGTAAATAAGATACTAATAAATAAAATAATTTCAAGTATGGAAAAAGATTTTGAATAAATAGAAATGAATGTATTGTAAATTTAAATGATATCAATTAAAGGAATAAAGAATTATTTTAAAATTCAAAGTTTAAATTATTTAAAGGAATAAAGAAGTAATTAGAGAAATCTAAAATTGGTATTTCCAGTTAAAAGTATATTAAATCATAAGTAAGGAATAAAATCTAAAATTAATGTGTTTTGGAATAAATGAAGTAAATTGGAAATCAATTTGAAATTTGATTTAAGTGTGTGAAATTGGAATTTTAAAGGAAATCAGACTTTGGGAATTTATAAACTAGGTTTATAAAAGTAAAGTAAAATATATCAGTGTATATTTGGAAAAAAATTCAAAGTGGGAATTTATTAAAGAAATGGAAATTTTGTTTAAAAATAAACATTGATTTATTTTTAAAGGGATGTAAAGAGAATTATATTTCCCTGGATAGCCAAGTACGATTTCAAAGTAAATTTTTAAATATAAGTTAAAAGTTTTAATGTTGTTTTAAAAAGCATGTTTTAGGAAATTTATTATTTCTAAATATTTAAATTCTAAAGTAAATATTTTTCAAATCTATTATCGTAATAATTATTTAAAAGGTGACTTAGTGTAACGACCCGTATTTCACGTGTCGATAAATCGTAGGATTTGCAGGTCGTTAGTGTTGTTTGTGTTGCCTTTAGCTTGAGTCGTTTAGGAGTTGACCCGAGTGCTAGTAATGAGTCGTGACCGACTCATTAGGGGACCGACTCAGGAGGGGTAGCGGTTTAAAGTGTTAGCCGAGTTAAGGCTTGAGTCGTAACCGACTCATAGGATAGGTCGTGTGTGGGTTGCGACTCATAGAAGGCCGACTCATAAGGGACGACTTAAGATAGGCGAGTCAGTGGTGTTGCCGACTTATAGGGAGAACGACTCAAGGGGTTAAGGTTTAGGTCGTGGGTAGTTAAGTCGGCAGGGTGTTGTCTCGTGAGGAGGATGAGTCGTTACCCGGGTTAACGACTCATAGGAGTTACCGGGTTATAGCTTAAGTCGTGGGCGAGTTAGTGGCTTAAGGCTTGGCAGTGTGTTGATGAGTCGGTGAGGCCATAGGTCGTGAGTCGGCTAGGAGTTAAGTCGGCACTTGTATTGAGTCGTAAGTCGGCTAGGTGTTTTGTGCAGGCAGTGAGTTAGGTCGTGGAGTCTTGAGTCGTGTGTCGGTAGGTGTTGAGTTGGCCTGGGTTGTTGAGTCGTGTGAGTGGCTTGTGTTAGGTCGGCATAGTATGAGTCGTGAACGACTCATGATAGGTCGTGACCGACTCAGGGGCGACGACTCATGGTAGTTACAGCCTATAAATAGAGGGGTTTGGCTCACTTTTTGGCACCAGTTTTTGAAGCAACGAAGTGCTGCCATTTTGAAGACTCGACTACAACATTTCTTCATCTTCTTTTCTCTATTCCAATCTAATTCTAACATCCATCCAAGATCAAAGATTTAGATTGAAGATTCAAGTGCCAAAGTTGAAGATCTTCATCCGTTTGAGCTAGATTTCATCGATTGAGGCGAGATATTGCCGGATCAAGCTTTGATCTCCGCTGTCCAGATCTGAAGTGTTTAGTTTTCATAGTGTTTGGGTGATTTGGTGAGTGGTAGTTATCTCTCACGCGGATCCAAGGGAGTATATTGGATTGGTGGCTTGTTTTAGTGTTAAAGTTAGAGATTTCATGCATGTTTCTTAGATCTAAGTCTAGATCCATTGTTTCCAAAGACGTTTACTTATGCAAGTTTGTTTAACAAGTATTAGAGACAAAACCCATGTTTTATATTTGATAGATCTATGCTAAAAACCATGATATCACATATGTTGGACTTTTGCTCATTTATTTACGAAATTGCCATTATAGTTGATATTGCTTGTTAAATCTTGTTTGAATGTTTGATTGGTTGTATTAATGATTGATTGATTGAATGTATGATAGATTTGATTGTTTCAAATTGGCTTGTAGTTGATTTGGAACAAGATGGTTGGAGATGATTCAAAAGCTAAGCGGAAAGGCTCTTGAATAGTGAAAGCTACCTGTAGCATATGAAGCGGATATGGAAGCTCATATGGATGGATTCGAGGATGTGGGATCTTGCCATGATGCGAGAAGGCAAAGCATGATTGAGATGGGACTTTGCTATGATGTGATGAGGCAAGGCTTATGTTGGGATGGGACGGGTCATGATGACGTTCCAAGATAAGAGACTTTGCTATGATGTGATGAGGCATGACATATGTTGTGATGGGGCGGGTCACGATGACGTTCCAAGCACGGGTCATGATGACGTGCAAAGCTGTAACTCGGTGATGCGGTCCGGGTTGGGGTGGATAATGGTTAGCTTGAGAGGCGCTTGAGCTAGTATGGAAATAGTCGTCAAGGAGGATGACTAGGAGGCTAAGATCTCATCGTTGTTGAAGGTTCTAGCATACTCAAAGCAAGGGTACGTTGGAACGGGTCACGATGACGTTCCAAGCATGGGTCACGATGACGTGCTAGTACTCTAGGCTGATGCGTTCGGCTTAGGCACGGGTCACGATGACGTGCGGAGTTATGTCTAGACCGGGGTTACCATTAGCCCTTGACAGGTGGTCATTCAACTAACGGTGAAATCAAGGCAAAGTTAACAGTGATAGCCAGAGTCATGGATGTTTGGTTGTATCATCATTCGGACTCAAGAGCGGTGTTTTCTGGGTGCTTATCTGATCTTGGTTTAGGCCTTGGGGGTTTGTATTTGGAAAACATCGTCCTTGACTCGAGTGATTATTGTTTTACTTTAGTTACCGGTTATGCTATGATTGCTTCTCCTTAGTGTGTGTCTGGGGCTATCACTGTAGAAAGAGGTGGAGTGGGATGGTTTGGTTCCTATTCCTTTTATCCCTTATGCTCTTTTGGTATGTTTGATTGTTAATTTACTGCTCACTAAGACTTTGTCTGACTCAAGGTTTTATGTCTCCTCTTATTACCTTGGGCTGTTCATCCATGTTTGGGATGGGCAGACTAGGTAGCAGGTGACAGGTGCTGTGCTAGGAGTTCTACGCTGAAGATGACGAAGACGAGCAGAAGGCTTTGCATATTAGTTTTCTTACTATATGTACTGGGTATCCGCTGCTATATTTGGTTGAGCGATTTGTAGTGAGGCTTTCATGTATAGATTTGTGTGGACGATTGTATAAAACTACTTTGATGCTTATATGATGATGTTCTGTTCTATGGAGCTTCACTATATTATATTTCTCTATTGTATTTTATCCATGCGCTGTGAGTTATGCGTTAGAGATTCTTTTGTTTTGTTTTACCCTGACTATCGTCCATGGCTGCCTGGCACACCTTTCAGCGCATTATTTCCTTGTTTTGGCGCAGGAGTCATGGGCGGTCGTCACATTTGGTATCAGAGCTTTGGTTAATCGATTTTAGCCAACGCTCGCAGACGTAACTACGTATGAGAGACGTAATTGTATTTTGATGGATGATTACTATATATAATATAGTAGCTTAGAAGGATTTGAACTCCTTATGCAGTTGTTTCTTAAGGTGTTCTAATCATTCCTTTTTACAGATATTAAGGATGGATCGAAGTGAGAGACAAGCTGCGAGGGATAGCCGTGCTGCTAGAGAAGCTGTTGATTATGCTCCTATGTTTGAGGCCATGATGACTTCAATCATGAGGAGAATACCAGCTTCAGGATCATCTGTGGATGTGGGAGTTCAGGTCCAAGCTCCAAGACCAGTGGATTTTGCCAAGCTCTGTAAGGATTATACTGCTCTTGGAGGGAAGGTTTTCTTAGGGACGGAATCGACTATTGAAGTGCAGAGATGGATTGATGCTTGCCGAAGGATCCTTGGTGACTTGGGGATTGAGGATGCAACCAAGAGGAAGCTTGCATCAAGACAGCTTCAGGAAAGAGCTGCTGATTGGTGGAATTCTATCACCATAGATACACCAGAAGAAGAGATTACTTGGGAACAATTCCAAGTTAGATTTGAAGCTAAGTTCATCTCTACTGCTCAGAAATCGGTCTTGTTTAAGAGGTTTGTGGAGCTCAAGCAGGGTGGGAGGCCTGTTCTTGAGTATATTTCTGAGTTCGAAGCTTTGTCTAAGTATGCCAGATCATATATTGATTCTCCCTACCAGAAGAATGAAAAGTTTGTGACTGGTCTGGATGCTTATCTTGGGAGGCAGTTGGTGGATCATCTGGACGATCCATTTGAAAAGCTTGTGGAGAAAGCTCTTAGGCATGAGAGTTTATTCCCTAAGGAAAGTTCTGTTGTTGCTGTAACCAGGGAAGGATCTAAACCACAGCAGGGTGGAAATAGGAAGAGGAAGCAGCAGCAACAGAAAGGTAAGGATGGCCAGAAGAAGCCGAGAGGTGAAGTGACCTGCTACAACTGCCGACAGAAGGGTCATCTCTCCCGGGATTGCAAGAACCCAAAGGTGCAGTTGAAGTGCCACAACTGTGATAAGCTGGGACATATCAAGAAGGACTGTCCAGAACCAAGGAAAGATAGGCAGGTTGTGCAAGCCTATGCTTTGGGGGCTGTTCCATCATCTTCAAAAGCTCCTACTGCTGAAGAAAAGGGGAAGAGTGTGGTGGTTCAAGGTACTCTTTCCATTTGTGGTGTTCCAGTTAGAGTGTTGTTTGATACTGGAGCGTCGCATTCTTTTGTTTGTGATGATCTGGTAGGCCGGTTAGGTATGAAACCGGATATTGTTGATAGGCCATTGGTGGTGACTAATCCAGTTGGGGGTTCGTCATGTTTGTGTATGATATGCCATGGTCTAGTTGTGTCGAGTCATGATTGCTCGTTTGTTTGTGATTGTTTTGTTCTGAACTTTGCGGGGTTCGGAATTATTTTGGGTATGGACTGGCTTAGGAAGTATGCGGCAAGGATTGATTGTGAGAGGCTTGAGGTGACAGTCGGGAATGTGGAAGGGCGAAAGGTTGTGATACGATGTAAGCATGAGGAAGGCGTCTTCATGAGCTTCATGTATTCGCTGGTTATTCCCCGGAATGGACTGTCATCGGTGCCTATTGTGAATGGATTTGATGATGTCTTTGACGAAGTCAAAGGGTTACCGCCGCATAGGGAGATCGAGTTTCGTATCGATCTAGTTGAGGGAGCCAGACCTATTGTGATGCCTCTTAGGCGGATGGCGCCTAGGGAGCAGCTAGAGTTGAGGGTGCAGGTTGATGACCTTTTGCGGAAAGGATTCATTCGGCGTAGTGTGTCCGAATGGGGTGCACCAGTTGTGTTCGCAACCAAAGCGGATGGATCGTTGAGGTTGTGTGTTGATTATCGTGAGCTGAATAAGGTGACTAAGAAGAACAAGTATCCATTGCCGAGAATAGATGACTTGTTTGATCAGCTTCACGAGGCTAAGGTGTTTTCTCAGATGGATTTGGCAACGGGATTCCACCAGTTGAGAGTGGCAAAGGATAGTGTGCCGAAGACTGCTTTCAGGACACCATCCGGGTTTTATGAGTGGCTGGTAATGCCGTTTGGATTGACTAACGCGCCAGCATATTTTGTGGATCTTATGAATAGAGTGTTCAGAGATCAGTTGAATAAGTTCGTACTTGTGTTCGTGGATGATATTTTGGTTTATTCCAGAACTGAGGAAGAGCACAAGACGCACTTGAGAATTGTTTTGGAAATCTTGCGGAAACATCAGCTAAAGGCTAAGTTTTCGAAGTGTCACTTCTGGAAGAATGAAGTAAGGTTCTTAGGCCATGTTATTTCTGGAAATGGAATAGCGGTTGACCCCGCTAAGGTGGCAGCGATCCAGGATTGGGTTAGACCTAAGAATGCATCTGATGTGAGAAGTTTTCTTGGATTAGCAGGATATTATCGTCGGTTTATCAAAGACTTTTCCAAGATAGCTGCACCGTTGACAGGATTGACAAAGAAGAACCAGGTGTTCAGATGGGATGATAAGTGTGAGCAAGCTTTTGTAATCCTGAAAGAGCGACTGACGAGTGCTCCTGTTTTGACTATTCCAAGTGGGAATGATGAGATGGTGGTTTACACCGATGCATGTGGCACTGGACTAGGAGCGGTGCTAATGCAGAAGGATAAAGTTGTTGCGTATGCTAGTCGACAACTGAAGCCGCATGAAAGGAATTATCCGACTCATGATTTGGAGTTAGCGGCGATTGTGTTTGCTTTGAAGATGTGGAGACATTACTTATTGGGAGTTAGATTCGAGTTGTTTACAGATCATAAGTCGTTGAAGTATCTGTTCTCCCAAAAGGATTTGAATCTTCGACAGCAAAGGTGGCTAGAGTTCTTAGCATCGTATGATTTTGGTATAGCCTATACTCCGGGGAAAGGTAACGCAGTGGCTGATGCGTTAAGTCGAAGACATGCAGGATTGGGAGCCATGTTTTCAGAATGGAAGAGTCTCGAGTATTTGGCTGAGTTTGATTTCAGGCCTAGATGTGAATTGGAACCTGAGATGTTGGCAAACTTATTGATAAGGCCTACTCTTGTGGAAAGAATTGGCGAGAGCCAAAGGAGAGATGATAAGCTTGTCAAGATTATCCGTGATTTGGAATCCGGATTGGACCCAGAGAAGGATAAAGGATTCGAGGTCGATCGAGAGGGTTGGCTTCGAAAGCAAGGACGATTGGTTGTTCCTGATGAAGATGGATTGAGAGATGAAGTTCTGAGGGAAAGTCATCACTCGAAGTTGACGATTCATCCAGGTGGGAATAAGATGTATCGGGATATGAAGAGAGTTTACTACTGGGAAGGTATGAAGAAGGATGTTGGAAATTTTATTTCCAAGTGTATGAACTGCCAGTTGGTAAAAGCTGAGCAGAAGAAGCCCAGTGGATTGCTTCAGCCATTAGAGGTTCCTACATGGAAGTGGGAGCAAGTGTCGATGGATTTTATCGATGGTCTACCTAGGACAAGAGCGGGAAATGAAGGGATTTGGGTCATTGTAGATCGTTTGACTAAAAGTGCAAGATTCATTCCTGTTCGATCAACTAGGACTGCATCGAAGTTGGCTGAACTGTATGTGAAGTGGATACTTCGTTTCCATGGTGTTCCGAAGAGTATAGTGAGCGATCGAGACCCATTGTTCACTAGTAGATTTTGGAAGAGCTTCAAGGAAGTTTTGGGAACTGAGTTGTGTTTGAGTACAGCTTATCACCCTCAAACAGATGGTCAAACTGAGAGAGTCAACCGAGTTTTGGAAGATCTTCTTAGAGCATGTGTTTTGGACTTCGGAGGATCATGGGAAGATCATCTTCATTTGGTGGAGTTTGCTTATAATAACAGTTATCAGTCGAGTATTGGTATGGCACCATATGAGGCATTATATGGAAGACCGTGTAACTCTCCGACATGTTGGTTGGAAACTGGAGAAAAGCTGATACTTGGGCCAGAGATGATTCGACAGACTTTGGATGATATAGAGATCATTCGGCAAAGAATGAAGGCAGCCCAGGATCGTCAGAAAAGTTATGCCGATAACCGTCGAAAGGATTTGGAATTCGACGTAGGTGATATGGTTTTTGTGAAGATTTCTCCATTGAAGAATGTTATTAGATTCGGGAAGAAAGGGAAATTGACTCCTAGATTTGTTGGACCATTTCCGATTATCGAGCGAATTGGAAAGCTCGCTTATAGATTGGAGTTACCGGAAAAGATGGCGGGTGTGCACAATGTTTTTCATGTATCTTATCTACGGAAGTATGTGCATGACCCGAGTACGGTGATTTCTGCTGATAGCTGTGAAGACTTAGAGGTTGATCCCGTGGGTACGAGACCTCGTGAGCTGCTTCGTATTGTTGAAACCGATACGAAACAGCTTAGGAGGAAGACGATTACGTTGCTCAAGGTACAATGGAGTGATGATGTTAACGACTGTACATGGAAGGAGGAAGAGAGGATGAAAGCAGCTCATCCCGGACTCTTCGAGGTATGGCCCTAAAGTGTCGTGACATCTCATGAATTTGTAGCTTGTTCTAAGTCTTAGAATTCTGCATGCTAGGATAGAATTGGATGCATGGTTTGTTGATTGCTATGGATGGTAGGCATGCGGAATAATTGTGATTGCTGTTGTTTTCTTGGAATTTTGGGGGCGAAATTCCTAAGGGGGAGAGAATGTAACGACCCGTATTTCACGTGTCGATAAATCGTAGGATTTGCAGGTCGTTAGTGTTGTTTGTGTTGCCTTTAGCTTGAGTCGTTTAGGAGTTGACCCGAGTGCTAGTAATGAGTCGTGACGGACTCATAGGGGACCGACTCAAGGAGGGGTAGCGGTTTAAAGTGTTAGCCGAGTTAAGGCTTGAGTCGTAACCGACTCATAGGATAGGTCGTGTGTGGGTTGCGACTCATAGAAGGCCGACTCATAAGGGACGACTTAAGATAGGCGAGTCAGTGGTGTTGCCGACTTATAGGGAGAACGACTCAAGGGGTTAAGGTTTAGGTCGTGGGTAGTTAAGTCGGCAGGGTGTTGTCTCGTGAGGAGGATGAGTCGTTACCGGGTTAACGACTCATAGGAGTTACCGGGTTATAGCTTAAGTCGTGGGCGAGTTAGTGGCTTAAGGCTTGGCAGTGTGTTGATGAGTCGGTGAGGCCATAGGTCGTGAGTCGGCTAGGAGTTAAGTCGGCACTTGTATTGAGTCGTAAGTCGGCTAGGTGTTTTGTGCAGGCAGTGAGTTAGGTCGTGGAGTCTTGAGTCGTGTGTCGGTAGGTGTTGAGTTGGCCTGGGTTGTTGAGTCGTGTGAGTGGCTTGTGTTAGGTCGGCATAGTATGAGTCGTGAACGACTCATGATAGGTCGTGACCGACTCAGGGGCGACGACTCATGGTAGTTCCAGCCTATAAATAGAGGGGTTTGGCTCACTTTTTGGCACCGGTTTTTGAAGCAACGAAGTGCTGCCATTTTGAAGACTCGACTACAACATTTCTTCATCTTCTTTTCTCTATTCCAATCTAATTATAACATCCATCCAAGATCAAAGATTTAGATTGAAGATTCAAGTGCCAAAGTTGAAGATCTTCATCCGTTTGAGCTAGATTTCATCGATTGAGGCGAGATATTGCCGGATCAAGCTTTGATCTCCGCTGTCCAGATCTGAAGTTTCATAGTGTTTGGGTGATTTGGTGAGTGGTAGTTATCTCTCACGCGGATCCAAGGGAGTATATTGGATTGGTGGCTTGTTTTAGTGTTAAAGTTAGAGATTTCATGCATGTTTCTTAGATCTAAGTCTAGATCCATTGTTTCCAAAGACGTTTACTTATGCAAGTTTGTTTAACAAGTATTAGAGACAAAACCCATGTTTTATATTTGATAGATCTATGCTAAAAACCATGATATCACATATGTTGGACTTTTGCTCATTTATTTACGAAATTGCCATTATAGTTGATATTGCTTGTTAAATCTTGTTTGAATGTTTGATTGGTTGTATTAATGATTGATTGATTGAATGTATGATAGATTTGATTGTTTCAAATTAGCTTGTAGTTGATTTGGAACAAGATGGTTGGAGATGATTCAAAAGCTAAGCGGAAAGGCTCTTGAATAGTGAAAGCTGCCTGTGGCATATGAAGCGGATATGGAAGCTCATATGGATGGATTCGAGGATGTGGGATCTTGCCATGATGCGAGAAGGCAAAGCATGATTGAGATGGGACTTTGCTATGATGTGATGAGGCAAGGCTTATGTTGGGATGGGACGGGTCATGATGACGTTCCAAGATAAGAGACTTTGCTATGATGTGATGAGGCAAGACATATGTTGTGATGGGGCGGGTCACGATGACGTTCCAAGCACGGGTCATGATGACGTGCAAAGCTGTAACTCGGTGATGCGGTCCGGGTTGGGGTGGATAATGGTTAGCTTGAGAGGCGCTTGACCTAGTATGGAAATAGTCGTCAAGGAGGATGACTAGGAGGCTAAGATCTCATCGTTGTTGAAGGTTCTAGCATACTCAAAGCAAGGGTACGTTGGAACGGGTCACGATGACGTTCCAAGCATGGGTCACGATGACGTGCTAGTACTCTGGGCTGATGCGTTCGGCTTAGGCACGGGTCACGATGACGTGCGGAGTTATGTCTAGACCGGGGTTACCATTAGCCCTTGACAGGTGGTCATTCAACTAACGGTGAAATCAAGGCAAAGTTAACAGTGATAGCCAGAGTCATGGATGTTTGGTTGTATCATCATTCGGACTCAAGAGCGGTGTTTTCTGGGTGCTTATCTGATCTTGGTTTAGGCCTTGGGGGTTTGTATTTGGAAAACATCGTCCTTGACTCGAGTGATTATTGTTTTACTTTAGTTACCGGTTATGCTATGATTGCTTCTCCTTAGTGTGTGTCTGGGGCTATCACTGTAGAAAGAGGTGGAGTGGGATGGTTTGGTTCCTATTCCTTTTATCCCTTATGCTCTTTCGGTATGTTTGATTGTTAATTTACTGCTCACTAAGACTTTGTCTGACTCAAGGTTTTATGTCTCCTCTTATTACCTTGGGCTGTTCATCCATGTTTGGGATGGGCAGACTAGGTAGCAGGTGACAGATGCTGTGCTAGGAGTTCTACGCTGAAGATGACGAAGACGAGCAGAAGGCTTTGCATATTAGTTTTCTTACTATATGTACTGGGTATCCGCTGCTATATTTGGTTGAGCGATTTGTAGTGAGGCTTTCATGTATAGATTTGTGTGGATGATTGTATAAAACTACTTTGATGCTTATATGATGATGTTCTGTTCTATGGAGCTTCACTATATTATATTTCTCTATTGTATTTTATCCATGCGCTGTGAGTTATGCGTTAGAGATTCTTTTGTTTTGTTTTACCCTGACTATCGTCCATGGCTGCCTGGCACACCTTTCAGCGCATTATTTCCTTGTTTTGGCGCAGGAGTCATGGGCGGTCGTCACACTTAGTATTTTGTTTTAAAAAGTGAAAACCAAGTTTTATACTTTATAAAGTAACCTTATTTTCAAATATTCATTAGTATATATTTTTAATAAATTATTGAAGTAGTTTTTAAAATAAAGGTTTTAAAGTATATTTCAAAGTAAAGCGTTTTAAATTATTTTAAATATCTAAAGTTTTATGCTTGGTGATTTCGGTAGAAATAGAAAATACTTAGAATTTATTCTGAGAAAGGAAGATAGTTTGAAACTGTTTTCAAAAGGGTTTGAAAAGTGGAAATATATCTTGTGAAGATATTTTTGGGATAAATAAATAATTTGGGAGATTATTTATTGGTTAATGGTTGTTTGCGAATATTAATTGATAGTTAAATCACGGATTATCAATATTGGCCAAATGCGCTGATCGTTTCGAAGAGACCGAGATCGGGATTAATTTCTCGAAAACCACTTCGATCTGGTTTGTACGTTTCTTGGGAAACGAGTTTGGATTCAAAGTTGGAGCAGTGAAGTGCAAGGGCTAGTCGGTAGTAATCCTGAGGATATTTCCAAAATGGATGTAGTAGGAATAGTGCCTTCGGTTCCGTTCGAACCTGGGATGGACTTGTGTGGATGAATGCTTTTGGAACATCGTCAGGTGGACGATGGGCATTCTAAGGGATATTTTCTAAAGGTAACGCTTAGCCTCAAGCCTCATCAGCCGGGAATGACTGAAAATCAGTGGTTATGCAGCAAAGCTAGATGGGTAGCACCCATTCAAGGTGAAGTCATCCCTGTCTTGATGTCCCTTTTTATTTCGGCATAGTGGTGCGGTTGCTGATCCCAACCGTGGGGTGATCTTACTCGGAACTGTCCAGTAAGGAATGGTTCCGGTCTTGTGTAATTAATTATAGTTAATTAATTTGTGAAGTAATTAAAGATTAATTACTGTTTTTGGTTAAGAATAATTAATTTGTGTAATTTATTAAAGATAATTACTTGAATGTAATTGAAGGATAATTAATCCAGGGTGATTAATTAAGATGGATAATTAAGGGATGATTAATTAATTGATTTGAAATCAATTAATGTCAAGTGAAGGAATCTAAGTGATTGAGGTTAGTGATTCAATTAGAAGTGATTAAATTTATTTTGGAAGTGATCAAGTCTGTTTATGGATGATTGAATGGTATCGGATGCCTTGAATGAGTTGGTATCTCTGATATGAAATATTTTGTAGTATCATATGTTTGGATTTTAACGATCCAGAATTTCTGTCAATTAAAATTTGTATATTTAATTGATTTTAAATATTAACATGTGAAATTAAACAGTCAAATAAATTATATTTTGAATATCTAGATTTAATTGGACAATAGAATCGATAATTTAATATTTGAAAATACAGAAATAATTGATAATTGGGTTTAATGTGATTAAAAATGATTTATAAAGTTGTACTAAATCATATTGGAGTTAGAATGATGTTATAGAACTTTTAAAATTGAATTAAAAATTAATTTGTGAAAATGAATATTTTAATATTTAATTGACGAGTTAAAATAACCATTTTTCAAACAGTCTCGGATTTCTATGAAACCAGTTTCATCGGATCCATAATGTTATATTATTATAAGATTTCAAATTTTGTGTCAATCAAATTTACGGTTTGTCCGAGGCAAGCCAAAACGCGTAGAAATTGGTTTAATCGATTTAATATTAATTTGAACGTTTATTTCTGTAACTCGCACATATGATCGAATTAGCCTCCGAAACACGTTCCATTGTATTCGGAACGCGGGGTAAACCCTAGAAACGTCAGCCGGCATGCTTCGTTTGGAGTTTGAAAAATCTCGGATGAATAGTGTTTTGGCTATTTTCTATAAAAGGACCTTATTCCCTTCATTTTTCACAAAATCTCTCTCTTCCATGTTTCAGCCGGCCCTAATTATTCAATGGCCAGAAATTCATTCCCTTTCCCCTCCGATTCCTCACAATCACTTCGTTTTCACGCTCCGGCTTCTACACGAAAGTTGGAGAGCTCATCGAGCACTACGAGTTCAACAGTGGAGATTTGAAACGGCGTTGTGTAGAGGCCACAACTTGCCCACGTTCGTGCAGCAGTTCGAAGGGGATATCTCAATGGTGGAACGTTTTTGGGGGGTCGGTCTATGGCCGTGAGTGAGGAGTGGTATGGCATACGTAATGGAGGTTGCTGATCATCGCGTAGATGATCGGAGAGGGCTCGAAAAGTTAGGGAAAATGACGAGTAGATGGGTTCGACTGAACGCAAATCACCTGGAAGAAGAAGAGAGAAAAATGTGACCTGATGTAGCAAAAGAAACGAACGGCCCAGATTTGGAAATAAGGTTTAAAAATAAATAAAATGTGTGAAATTAGTTATATTAAAATTCGTACAGTGTTTAAACTATCATAACTCTTTCATACGAGGTCGAAAAATAACGAAACGAATTGCGTTGGGTTCATTTTGTCGAGCACTATGCAATGGAGCGGGATTGGGATTAATTGGAGTTAGTGAAGATTTTGGGTAAAATTAAACGCACGTTCAATTCTTTTTAAAATAAAACACTGAAACTATTATTGGAAATAAAGTGAGAACTTATCACTCAATAGAATCTGTTTCGATTTAAATTTTAAATAATTAGATTTAAAATTGCTTGATTGTGCTGATTTGTATGCTTGGATGATAAATTGCTATCTGTTGTATTTAAATAGACCATATACGCCGTATATTAAGCGGAGGTTATTTATTAAAATATATACCGTGATATTTCATCTTGAAGTGGAATTGGTATTATATATGTACTTGGAGTTGATTTCTCGCATTATATAGCGGATGAGACCCTATTGCGCCGTATAATAGAAGATAATATTTTATAAATCCTATATACCGCGATATTCTGTTTTGAAACGGAATTGGTGTTGTGCTAATGTCTGTGGATGTAGGGAAACACGTTGGAGGGATCCAACTGGATTCCTCACCCGTAT
This sequence comes from Allium cepa, assembly GCA_030765085.1. Lineage (NCBI taxonomy): Eukaryota > Viridiplantae > Streptophyta > Magnoliopsida > Asparagales > Amaryllidaceae > Allium > Allium cepa. The sequence goes on along the minus strand of CM060938.1, from coordinate 902,589,880 downwards.
TGATTTATTTACAAATATTGTTACATACTCTGTTATCATATTGATATGTGATGTTTGGATGCCGTGATTGATTATTTGGTGTTGTTGCATCATTAGCCCTATTTTGAAGTTTTAAAAATGTTAAAGGAACGATTTCTAATTTGAAAAGGATTTTAAAGTGATTTTTGAAAGTATATGTTTTATTAAAATTTTGGAATTGATTCATTTTAAATAAATAAATGTTATAAATTTAAATGTTATAAAAATTATGACTTTTGAGAAATATAGTTGAAAATTGATTTTTGGAAATAAGGAGTTAATGATTTTACAAAAATGTTTTAAATTGAGATTTTTGAATTTACTATAAAAGCTTATATATAAGATTTATAAAATTGGATTTTTATAAATCAAAGTGATTAAATTATAAAGGAGTTTTGAAAATCGTTTTAAAATAATAATATAAATGAATTTATAAAAGGATAAAATCTACGATTTGTGAAGTTATAAAAAAATAAGGAATTTGCTTATAATTTTGATTTTGGCATGTAAATGGACTATGGACAGAATTTGTTAATAAAGTGATTTCATAAGTTGAAGTTGTTATAATATATAAATGTGAATTTATAAACGTTGTTTTATAAATCCGAAACTGACTTATTTTGATAAGTCAATTATTATAGATTATTAAAGGAGATTTTCCACGATTTTGGATAGTGGATAATCCTTTGGAATAAAATGTGTGGAAATGATGAAATTGGTTAACGAAGTATATTCACGATTTTGGACAGTGAATAATATATATTAAAGAAATGTTTTGGGGAAGTGATATTTTGAAAAGAATTAAAACGATTTAAAGTTGTTTTAAAAATGTGTTAAGTATCGGAACCATAGATTTCAACATTCATTGTTGAAATAGACGTTTTCGAGAAATAAGGAAAACATGGACTATAACACTGTTGTTATAGTAAATGATTTTCGAAAGGATATGTTTTTTTATATATATATTACTTGGATTTATATATCTATCTTAATTTTGAATCCCTATACTAGTGAATTTGGGTTGTCGTAACGATGTTTTACGCAACATTCGTTTTGACTCAAATAAATGTGTTTGAAGAAGATGTTTTCCTTAAAGAATAAAATATATACTTAATTGTGATTTAAGTATATCGAATATTTTCCAAATGTTGAAAATAAATAGATTTGTGAATTACTTATTATTAAATAAGTATGGAAATGTTTTTCCAATATAAAGTGAAATGTTTGAGATTATATTTTTTAAAGATAAATTGAAAATGTGATTTAAAATTTGTTTTCAAACGGTTAAAGTGTGGAAAAATATATCTTGTAAAGATATTTTTGGAAAATAAATAATTTGTGAAATAATTTGGAATATGGTAATGTTGTGCATATCTATTGATAGTTAAATAACCGACTACCAATATTTACCTTTAAATGGGTATTTGTTGTGATTTTCTTGAATTTGAATGCTACACTTATTTTTAGTATTGCGCTCGTTATTAGGTTTAGCCGGGAGAGGACCTTTGTGTCATAAATCCCATTTCGAATAGTGATACGACGTATATGGATAGCATTGAAGACCGGTGGTGAAGACCCGATATTTGCGAGAACGATAGGATGACCTATCGATTGTCTCTGCACCGTTAGCTATGGTATGGAGATTTCCTTTGTGATGGGAAGTTCGATCGGGATTGTGAATACCCGGATTGCAAGGACTTCTTTGGAAGTGCCTTCGGTTTCGTTCGAACCCGGAACAGACTTGTATGGTTACATGTCCGACATTACGTTTTGAGATATAAAGCAGATTTCTTTCAAATACATTTCTCTTGGTGGCGGAGAATTTATTCTCTTAGATTAACACCCTTCTCTGAGACGTACGACCTCAGAGGTTATGTAATTGAAGGTTATCAGCAATATACTTTCAATTTGGTAATGTGGCATGCTGAGTGCTGTTGTGTGAAGATCATTCATTGATCATTTGTTGAACAAAGCATGGCTTGGTGCCAAAGCGTAGCTTTGTGGACGAGACTGCATCAGGACCTAACTCCCCAGAAATGGTCAAAACAGGAAAGATGCGGCAAGGTTATGAGGGTCGCACCCTTTAGGGTATGTCATTGCCTTCTGGAAAAGGGTGGTGTCAGGTATGGAGTCCTGATATTTAACCTATGTGGTTGCTCCAATCTCATTTACTGTGTGGTTGTTGCTTTGTGGATAGAGGTATCTCGAATAAAGGTCCCAAAGGACCGGGGGATGGCATACTCGAGTAGTAGTTACCTAGTTATAGAGGTAGCCCGGCCTTGTGTTGGCAGAGATCCGGTTAGGTTCTCAGGACGTCCCGCCAGAGACGATCCCAAGTGGCAGTAGGAAGTTCCTTAGCCTGACCATTTGTTGGAAAATCAAAAGAAACAATACGAGCCCTTTACGGTTTTAGTTGTATTACCTGCCATGAAATGTGGCGGCAACCTGCTATTGAACATGGTGACTATAGTAGGCATACGATACTGGTCGTATGTTGGCTAAGATTTATATTGTACTTTCGAAGTGTTTTTCTGCACTTTGCACTTATAATAATAATACTGAAAAGAAATTTGTGTATCAAGCATGTTTGACTATCATAAGGAGAAATCTCCTCTGATTCTGCGTTTTCATTGTGTGTGTGTGCAGGAGGCCTTATGCTAGTCTCATTTTTCTAAAAGCATTGCGATTCTAATCTAAAATATTTCTTTGTTTGTTTTAAAGATAAACTGTTTTAAGTTCTCACACCAGTCCCATGACTGACTTGGAGTTTATTGTTCCCTTCCTAAATTCTGGGTGCCCATCGGTTTCCACACGAGCAGTCTATAGTCAAGTTATCAGGTCATTCTGGAATTCAAGAGTTGCTGTGGAGCTCAGAAGGCGAGCTGGCTAGCGAAACGTATTACTTGTACATGATATTATCTTTTTCGCTGTGTATTCAGTTATGAGGACATGTTTTTATAACTGTCTATTGTTGTGTTGTGTTGTATATTGACTCTGATGATGTAATGTTTAAAATGTACAATTCTTTTGATTTAAAGATTATTCATTTATCTATTATATGTTACGCTGCGATTGTGAGATTCTGATATTGTTTCTGTTGCTCTTCTTTGTTTCCTTTTTCTTCTTCTACCTTTTTCTTCTTCTTAAACCCTAACGGTTCGATTTTCCGGCATTCGATTGCTCGGCAGTTGATACAGTGGACGTATTAATGTCGATTTTCGAGCGTCGAAGAATCGAGAACGTTACATGGACGGACATGATATTGTGGTTATCTATTAATGATGAATTGTTGTGTAAAGAGACATCTTGCATTTAAAGTTTGAAGTGTATTTCATTAGGATAACTTGGGTTAGGATGACATAAGACTCGAAGAGACCGGGGTTGGGTATTAGAAAATACCCGAAACCACTTCGAATTTTTATAGATTGATATGTGAAATCAATAAGCTGGAATGAAATGATTTAAGTGAATTGGACTATTTAATCTAAATTTTGGTACTTAGAAAATTGATGTGTGAAATAAGTGATGCCTATAACAAATTGTGAATTTGTAAATTGATACGAGCTACCCTGGGTTTTATATAAGTTGACTGCTTTGTATTCCATGTTAGATGGGTTTACTCACGCTGGATTCCAGCCTGACGCGGGTGTTACTTTGATGTAATACTCGGGTCAGACCAAGTATTACAGATTTCTGGGTAAGGACGTTCTGGAGCTCAGGAGGCAGGCTGGATGGCAGGAAAGTCTGGAGTGTTTCCGCTGTGATATATTTCTATTTATCTGAGACATGTTTATTTGTATGTGTCCAGTGTTGTATATGTGTAACTCTGATATATTAAAAGTGACAGATACCGTATTCTTTTATAAACTGTTATTAATTGATATTATATTTTATCCGCTGCGAATGTGAGAATCTGTGTTTTGTTCTGTTTCTTCTTCTATCTCTTTTCTTCTTTTTCCCTATCTATCTGGAATTTTTTTCGAGATCGAAAATCCGGTTTGTTAAAGTTGGCATCAGAGCTCAAGGTTAAGCGAGAATCTGACGACCCAAACTCGATGTCCGATAAACGACATCAAATTCGCATCGCCGGAGCTTATAACAACAATTAGATGAATATAAAACAGCGGAACAAAATCAATATCATAAATATCATCACAGTTACAACATCAACATAATATCCATACTATAACAGAGTATATAATACATACACCACAACTCCAAATACAACATCATGATAATACAACAGTGATCATATATCCAAAAATCCTCAAATGAAAGAGGTGATAACGAACTCCCAAAAGCTAAACACCTGAAATCTCCAAAAGCTCCTAAGATATCTCCAAGATAAGAGCTCCAAAATACCGCTCCTCCAAAATATAGAAACCTGCTACTAGGCCGCCCATGTGGAAATAATGGGCACCCAGAGTTTAGAAAAGAAAACAATAAACTACGGATCAGTCAGGGGACTGGTGTGAGTAAACAAGAACAACAGTTACTATTAAAGAAACTAGATTTATAAAAGAATTTTCAAAATGCTTTTAAAAATGGAACTACCATAAGACCTCCCGCCACACACACAATGCAAACGCAGAATTGGAGGAGATTTCTTCTTATGATAGTTAAATATGCTTGGTACGAGAAAAGAAATTCTTTGATATTATTACTAGTGCATAGTGTGAAATTAATTCGGAAGTAGAATGTCAATCTTATCCAGCATAGGTACCATTATACTATGCCTACTATAGCTATCACCTAAGGTGACAGGTTATACAACTAAAACCGTACAAGGCTCGTATTGTTTCTTTGGATTTCCAAGAATGGTCAGGCTAAGTAACTTCCTGGGCCACATGGGTATGCCTCTGGAGGGACGACCCGAGAACCTAACCGGATCTCTGCCAACACAAGGTCGGGTTACCCCTAACTGGGTAACTACTGACACGAGTATGCCATCTCCCGGTTGTAACCAACCTTTAACTGGGGACCCAGCAACAAATCACAAAGAATACATATATTTATCTGCGATATGAACATAAGTTAAGTATCTGGGCTCCATACCATGATACCACTTCTATCCAGAAGGAAATGCACATACCCTAAGGGGTGCTACCCCCAATAACCTGTCACTCCCAAAGAACCGAAGGCACTCCCAAAGAAGTCCTTGTAATCCGGATATCCACAATCCTGATCGGATTCCCCATCACATATGGAGAACTCTATACCGGAGCAACTTGGTGCAGAGTCAATCGACAGGTCATTCTATCGCTCTCGCAAATACCCGGTCTTCAACCCCTGTTTTCAAATGCTATCATAACGTCGAATCACATATTTGAAATGGGTTATATGACACAAAGGTCCTTTCCCGGCTAAGCCGAATAGTGAGCGTCAGTTTTAAAAACATGTGGATATGTCGTTCACAAAAATTCACAAGTTCGATGTGGGTTTCGGATAACAAACTAAAATCCGATTCCCTGTTGCATCGAAGTTTAAATGCCGTTTTACGGGCAAACAGGGTTTTCACATCAATACAGAACAAATTACAATTATAGCGCATCACATGGCAATCCACATAACACGGCATCACAATCAGAACAGAAATATTAATACAGTGCACAGCAATAGTTAGTTTATTTTCAAATGCGGTTTAAATAAATTTACCACAAAAATTATTTTTAAACCAATGATAAGAATTTGAATAAATAATTTAAATCTAAATTAACTCGATTAATTGTTTTCAAATTAACAAATTCTTACTTACTTAAATTTATTTAAATACTTGATTGTTTATAAATCAATTTAATTAAAAGTTTGTAAATCATTCTTAATTTCTTTTCAAAATCATTGATTAATAACAATTATCTACCTTAACTATCATTTTAAATCTTCTTTACACTTTAAAAATCAATTTATTGTTACATTGGAATTTTAAATGTAAATTAGATTTATTTGTTTAACTTAAGTTAATTTCTTAATTTATTACTTAACCCATTAGTTAATATTTCTTAATTACAAACCTATTAACCATTTAATTATAAATAAAAAATTTAACTGCTAATTTATTTGGTTTCCAATTTCAAATTTTAAACTACTTTACAGATTTTCAACCATCTTGCCATTTATTCAAATCAAAGCGGGTATCTTGTATTTTGAACAAGACTGTTTATATTCAAAAACGTTAACTTCAGCATTAACTAAAACTCGAGTAAACCATGCTTCCTGCTCGAGCCAACTCGCGTCCTCTTCTCTTCCTCCCCCGTGTTCTCTTCTCTTCCCAGTTTCTTTTTTTTCCCCCAAGTTACAAACTACTGAAGCATTTTATTTAAACATGAGCACCCTGACATGCGACCCCCTGTGCATGTGTACACCACCGCGCCTCCGCTCCAGTGGCCGCCGCGACCTCCAACACGTCACGATTCTTCCCCACACTCGAGAGCGATCTCCAATTCGATGCAAAATTCATGAAATCAAAAAAAACCTGTAGCTCGAAAAGAAACTGGAACGAACCCCCCTTGCAAAAACGCCTCGCCACTCCCAATGACGACCACCTGACACCATGAAACTCCGGCCACACGTCGACCACACCCTCCCCTACCCTCACCTGGAATCGCGTGCTACTCGGTCACTCGTAGGTAATGAAATCACCTTGCTTTTGACCCACTGCAAAACTCCATCTTAAACCCTACTTTGGGTTCGAACGACAAATCCATCCATTCGAAAAATTATTGAGCATTTTTTCTCGTCATTATAGAAGTTCAAACTAGCTTTGATTCAAATTTCAACATTTATCATTAACTCAATCACTGGTAATTCGAAAATTGTGATTTTTTTGTTCAAAACTAACTACTGTATGTATATTAAACTAAAAATCTAAAATTTTGTTATAAAAATCATAGATTGAAGTATGGATTCAGATTATAATCTTGAATTAATATTTTACAACATTTTATTTTTATCAAATTTTTACCTGGAACCTGTAAAAAAGATTACAGTGATGCTTGATAAAGAAGATCTTAAATCAACCTTTAAAAATCTTACTTTTAAGTTTAACAACTGGTTTAGTTGAGAATCAAAGCTTACAAAATATTTTAAACAACATGGTTTAAATGTTTGAATAGAAAGATGAAGTCTATAACAACTTTTCAAAGAACAGAGCATGTTAAAATCATATGCCTACTGAAGTATATGCAAACAGTTTAAAGATGAAGTTTGAACTAGTTTAAAATAAACTTAAAATTCTTTACAAAATTATGCTTACTCACAATGAATACAAGTTTTGAGACAGAGCCTAAAACTCATATTTTCCAGATCTGTACATAACACATTCACATACAATACCTACTTATACAAGCAATTTTCTTTTCCAGACATAACTTCAAACAACAAGTTTAAAAATCCAAATCCAAAGAGGTTTACTCACCTGGCAAATATTTGAAAACAAAGAATACTTTTGTATTTAAAAGTTGCAGTTTTGATCTTCCTGGATCTACTCTTGAACCCTGTTTTATTTAGTTGAATAAATTTTGCTCCAGTTTGTTGAATAAGGCGATGTTTGCTTTTATTTCTTTTGAAATTCTCAAATTAAATTTAAAAGTTCAAACTATTTAACGAATTTAATTTAACAAAATTCCAGAATGTTACAATATCTCCTCCTTAAGAAAATTTCATCCTCGAAATTGAAAGAGAGAGAAACGCAACAAAGAATATGCGAATTTAGAAATATAAAGAAATGACTTACAGTTTAAGCCGAGATATCTACTCTGCAATTGGGATATGATTTCTTCATATTATCTTCAGTCTCCCAGGTACAGTCCTTTGGATCGCCACTCCATTGAACTTTGACAAGTTTCACAACTTTGTTTTGCAATTGCTTCCCATCACGATCTACAATTTTTATCGGCTCTCTTTTAACTGCCAAGTTAGGAGTGATTTCTAGATCCTGCTGAGCAGCTTCTTCAATAATATCATCTGGATCGTGCACATATTTTCGAAGATTAGAAATGTGGTACACATCATGTACGCCAGACAACCAGCTGGGTAACTACACTCTATATGCTAGAGGACCAATCCTTTCCAGAATAGGAAAAGGACCAATATAACGCGCTGTTAACTTTCCAGTTTTCCCGAATCTCAATACACCCCGCATCGGAGATACTTTCAGAAATACAGAATCTCCAATTTGAAATTTCAAATTTCTCCTTCGGCAGTCATAATAGCTCTTCTGACGGCTTTGGGCAGTTAATAACTTCTTTCGAATAAAATCTACCTTTTCAGTGGCTTCTTTGATCATATCCGGTCCTAAGACGAGTCTGTCACCTGATTCGATCCAGCATGTAGGTGATCGACACGGATGACCATATAAAGCTTTAAAAGGAGCCATTTCTATACTGGCCTGATAATTGTTATTATATGAGAATTCAACCAGATGCAAATGGTCCTTCCAAGAACCACCAAAATCATGAACGTAAGCACGCAGTAGGTCTTCTAGAATTCGGTTGACCCTCTCAGTCTGCCCATCAGATTGTGGATGATAAGCAGTGCTGAAATTTAATTTCGTTCCCAATGCGTCCTGGAATGCCTCCCAAAATCTACTAGTGAAGATCGGGTCACGATCACTCACTATACTGTTGGGAATACCATGGAGGCGAACAATTTCCTTTATATATATACCTGCCAAGCTTGCCGCAGTCCGAGTGGATTTAACTGGAATGAAGTGAGAAGTTTTGGTTAGACGATCCACAATAACCCAAATCGCTTCATTGCCTTTCTTGGTTCGTGGCAATCCGTCGATGAAATCCATCGATACCTGATCCCTCTTCCATTTCGGTACTTCCAAAGGTTGAAGTAAACCGGCCACTTTATTTTGGTCGCTTTTGATTTGCTGACAAGTAGCACAACGACTCACATAAATCGTTATGTCTCTTTTCATCGTCTTCCACCAGAATGTTCTTTTAATATCACGATACATCTTGTTAACTCCTGGATGGATACTGAGTTTGGAAGTATTCATCTAAAATTTCACGCTTCAGATCAGGAATGTTCGGAACACAAATCCTGCCTTTTAATCTAATAATTTCATTATCGTCAACTTCAAAACTCGTATCTTCACCATGACGTATTTTCTCATAAATTTGATAAAGGAACACGTCCTCTTATTTTTTATTGGCGACTTCTTCAAGAAGAGTAGGAGTGATAACTAGATATGCGAGAACAACATGTCTTCTGCTCAAAGCATCAGCAACCACATTGGCTTTTCCTGGCGTATACAGAATATCTAAGTCATATGATGCCAGAAATTCCAACCAACGTTGTTGTCGCAAATTCAGATCCTTCTGGGTGAAAAGATATTTCAAAGATTTTATGGTCGGTGAATAATTCGAATTTTTCACCTAAAACGAAGAGAGTTTATTAGGTATATTTCTTTAGTCAAGTTAATTTCATAAATTGTTAAGAAAGCTGAAAAGATTCTTACCAGAAGATAATGTCGCCAGATTTTTAAGGCGAAAACAACTGCCAAAAGTTTCAAATCGTGCGTCGGGCAGTTCTTCTCGTGTGGACGTAATTGTCTACTCGCGTAGGCAACTACCTTTCCATTTTGCATTAATACTGCACCTACCCCATCACCACATGCATCAGTATAGACAGATAAGCCTTGGTTCCCGTTAACAATAGTGAGAACAGGAGCAGTGGTCAATCTCTTTTTCAATTCCTGAAAAACTTCTTCACATTCTGGAGCCCAAATGAACTTTGCATTTTTCATTGTTAGCTTAGTCAATGGGCTGGCCAACTTAGAAAAATCTTGAACGAGTTTTCGGTAATAGCCTGCTAAACCCAAAAAGCTTCGAACTTCTTTTGGAGTAGTGGGTTGTTTCCAATCAAGAATAGCGGAAATTTTGCCAGGATCTACCGAAATTCCTTCTTCATTAACAATATAGCCAAGTAATTTGACTTCATTGACCCAGAAGTGGCATTCGGAAAACTTTGCAAATAGAACATTTCTCCTCAATATTTCCAATATGATTTTAAGATGTTCGGCATGCTCTTCTTTAGTCTTAGAATAGATCAAAATATCATCAATGAATACAAGCACAAATTTATTCAAAACTTCCCGAAACACACGAGTCACAAGATCTACGAAGTATGCTGGAGCATTGGTTAGCCCGAAAGGCATAACTAACCATTCATAGAACATATCAGGACCTCTGAAAGCGGTCAAATGGATACAATCTTCGACGATTCGTAGTTGATGGAATCCTTGGGCTAGATCCATTTTTGAAAAGAAACGAGCACCGTGCAACTAATCAAATAAATCATCAATTCTTGGTAGAGGGAATTTGTTCTTGAGAGTTTGTTTATTTAGATCGCGGTAATCTACACACAATCTCAAAGATCCGTCTGATTTAGCAACAAATACGACGGCTGAGCCCCATTCAGAAACACTGGGTCGAATTAATCCTTTTGCTCGTAGTTCATCAGTTTGATGAACCAATTCAATCTTTTCTCTGGGTGCCATCCTGCAACTTGCGTGAACAACAGGACGAGCATTAGGTACCAAGTCAATTCGGAATGCTATTTCTCAGTGAGGAGCTAAAGATTTCACTTCTTCAAATACGTCGGAAAAATCCTGAACAACAGGTATAGACTGCAAAGTGGATTCAAGATATCCCAAAGTATACATCAATCTATCTCTCCTTGGACTTGGATCCTCACAAGAGATTTCAATAAAATTTCCAAGGTTCGTTTGGACTAAAACTGTCCGATTATTACAATCCAATATAGCTTCGTATCTCGATAACCAGTTCATACCGAGTAAGATTTCAAATTCATTAAATTCGAGGACAAAAAGGTTGATAGGAAATCGATAGCTGGCATATGAAATAGGAACTCTCTTACAATATGAACAAAGATTTGCGGGACCTCCAACCGGATTTTTCACACAAATAGGATCGTTAACAAATTAAGTTTTAAGTCCTGATTCATTTACGGTTTGTTGAGAGATAAAGCTATGTGAAGCTCCTGTGTTAAATAAAACTCTAACAGTTCTATTATAAATAGCAAGGTTACCTTCCAAAACACTTTTCCCATTATCAGTTTTTGAAGTTGAGGGGTCCTTCTTTATCGTATAAACTTTTGCTACCTGCGCTGGCTACATCACTGGGCAATCTTTAACAACATGTCCCAGCTTGTGACAATTGTAGCATTCTTTAACTTGCTTCTTCGGTTTTGGGCAGTTATTTGAATAATGGCCCTTCTCTTTGCAGTTGTAACAATTGACATTTCCTGCCGCGCTTCCCTAAATTCTCTTCTTCTTCTCATTGCCTTGCCAAGGTTTCTGGCCTCCAAATTTTCGTTTTTTTCAATTTTGATTGCCTGAATTACCTTTCTCTTCTGGGGCTTCTTGCACATCAAGGGTAGCGTATCTGTAACCCATATCAACTAAATCTGAAAAAGATTCCTTAACGTGGCTCGTCATTCTTTCATGGAATTTCTTATTCATCCCGCGAATGAATCTCTCGTTCATCTTTAAAGGCGTACTCACCAATTCGGGACCAAAACGAGACAATTCATTAAATCTGTTCAGATACTCTTCAAATGATAAACTTCCCTGCTTTAGGTCCATGAATTCCTGATACATTCGAGAAATCCCGGCTGATGGCAAATATCGCTTCTCAAACACTTCTTTGAAATTTTTCCAAGAAAACTTGTCTTCTGGCTTATCTAGCGTGATTGTCTCCCACCAAGCTGAAGCTTCATCTTGCAGTTGCCAAGAAGCTATGAATCGCTTCTGATCGTCCTCCAATTTTAGCCCTTTGAAGATTTTCTCACACGATCTTATCCAGGCTTGAGCCTCAACAATCGACACTTTGCCGTTGAACGGCTTACCACTAAGTCTCGAGAAACTTTTATGTAAATCAGCCAGATTCGGATGTTGCTGAACTGCCGCTATTGCCATTGGGGGACCTTGATCAGGTGATGTGGCACCTCCTTGACCCCTAACTCTTCCCCTTCATCCGCTCATTTCTTACTATCTGAAATTAGTAAGAAAATTGATTTAAATACACGAACAAAATATCTTAAGGAATATCAGCAGTAAAAGAAATAGACTAATAAATTTAGAGTTTAAGTCTCGGTTATACTCATTCTAGGGTATACTTCACCCTATCTCTAATGAGCCATCTAATGTGTTACACTCCGTAGCTAAAGTTCTTACTCAACCAACAGCTCTGATACCACTTGTGACGACCTAAACTCGACGTCCGATAAACAACATCAAAATCGCATCGCCGGAGCTTATAACAACAATTAGATGAATATAAAACAGCGGAACAAAATCAATATCATAAATATCATCACAGTTACAACATCAACATAATATCCATACTACAACAGAGTATATAATACATACACCACAACTCCAAATACAACATCATGACAATACAACAGCGATCATATATCCTAAAATCCTCAAATGAAAGAGGTGATAACGAACTCCCAAAAGCTAAACACCTTAAATCTCCAAAAGCTCCTAAGATATCTCCAAGATAAGAGCTCCAAAATACTGCTCCTCCAAAATACAGAAACCTGCTACTAGGCTGCCCGTGTGGAAATAATGGGCACCTAGAGTTTAGGAAAGAAAACAATAAACTCCGGATCAGTCATGGAACTGGTGTGAGCAAACAAAAACAATAGTTACTATTAAAGAAACTAGATTTATAAAAGAATTTTCGGAATTTCAACAAAAACAATAGCTGGAACCTGCATATTAAACAAAAACAAAAACAATAGCTTCGATTCAAATTTCAACATTTATCATTAACTCAATCACTGGTAATACGAAAATTGTGATTTTTTTGTTCAAAACTAACTACTCTGTGTATATTAAACTAAAAATCTAAAATTTTGTTTTAAAAATCATAGATTGAAGTATAGATTCAGATTATAATCTTGAAGTGATATTTTACAACATTTTATTTTTATCAAATTTTTACCTGGAACCTGTAAAACAAGATAACAGTGATGCTTGATAAAGAAGATCTTAAATCAACCTTTAAAAATCTTACTTTTAAGTTTAACAACTGGTTTAGTTGAGAATCAAAGCTTACAAAATATTTTAAACAACATGGTTTGAATGTTTAAACAGAAAGATGAAGTCTGTAACAACTTTTCAAAGAACAGAGCATGTTAAAATCATATGCCTACTGAAGTATATGCAAACAGTTTAAAGATGAAGTTTGAACTAGTTTAAAATAAACTTAAAATTCTTTACAAAATTATGCTTACTCACAATGAATACAAGTTTTGAGACAGAGCCTAAAACTCATATTTTCCAGATCTGTACATAACACATTCACATACAATATCTACTTATACAAGCATTTTTCTTTTCCAGACATAACTTGAAACAACAAGTTTAAAAATCCAAATCCAAAGAGGTTTACTCACCTGGCAAATATTTGAAAACAGAGAATACTTTTGTATTTAAAAGTTGCAGTTTGATCTTCCTGGATCTACTCTTGAACCCTGTTTTGTTTAGTTGAATAAATTTTGCTCCAGTTTGTTGAATAAGGTGATGTTTGCTTTTATTTCTTTTGAAATTCTCAAATTAAATTTAAAAGTTCAAACTATTTAACGAATTTAATTTAACAAAATTCCGGAATGTTACAGAGAACCTTGGCTCTGGTGGGATTACTCATTAAGGATAGGGTCAATGGTACCCCAGGATGTGTTGAGTGTGTGTGTGGGTGTGTGTGTGTGTATGAGAGTGTATTTGTTATTTTCTTATACAAAGATTTTAAATGATTTTATATAAGAATATATATGGTATATAAAGCAATATTTCTTTCTAATATTAAGGTAATTGGTTGTTAAATTATAGGAATTAAGTTAAGTAATAAAAATACAACCAAATTGGAATTAAACAAAGATAAGTTTAAAATGGATTCAAACTGAAATTAAAATCTTGAATTTGGGAAGATGTTCGTCGACGGAAATTCTATCGGTTTAGAAAAACGTCGAACGAATTTTGAAATAAAAATAACCGCAAGCGCACGGTGTACGAATGTAGCACGCGCGAATACGGGTCGATCCGTAGGGAATTGATGATTTTAAAATTTCCTACTCAATCAAATTAAACCAAAGTTGAAGAGAATGTTAAGCCAGAAAATTAGAAAATTAACTAACTAACAAAAAGAAAAGAAATGCAAATATGAGAGTTAAATGACAATTTAGAGAATAAATCCACTCTCTAGATCGTGTAGTTCAACACATGAAATCATGATCTCTCTTTTATGGTCATTAGTGTTTTAATTGATGTGTTTATTATAAGTATGACATATTTGAGCTATTGATTAGCCAATATAAGCCATCAAACTATAACACACCCCTTAAAACACTTACTAACTTTCATGAAACTTGACAAAGAAAATGAGAATGAAATCTATTTTAAGTATGGCCTATTAACTATTGATTAGAAACATAGACCATCAAATTTAATTTCAAATCACTTTCTTATGCCATAATCATATATTGATGAAGAGGCATTTGTGTTAGTGATTGTTTAAGCATATCCTATTTGGTGTCAACAATATAGACTATCAAATTCAAACCAAAAACAACAAATAAAACCACTTCTATCATCATCATTAAGCACAAAAAGAGAGCATGAATTAACAAAATGTTGAAGCTACATTAATTAGAGAGCTTCATTACCCCTATATTGAAGGGGTTTAGCTTCTCATATTTTTCATTTTATTAACAAATGTAGAAACAACATGAAAGCTAAAAAGAAAGAAAAATGAAAGCAAATGAAAAGAAAACTATTCTACTTACATAAAAGTAAATCTACACTACTAGCATGAAAGGAAATGAACATGTAAGTAAGAGGAAACACTAATTAACATTGCATAAAAAGAAAAGAAAATTACATAAAATAAAAATGGCTAAGTAGCCATGAAAAGAGAAAGAGAGCTTTCTTTTATTTTTGATCTAAACTAAACTAAAGAGAAGGAGGCCTAAGAGAGACTAAAGAAGAGATTAGAGAAGAGATATGATACATGAAACATATGGGTATTTATACAAGTTTAAAACCCTGATTCCTATTTTTGGGGAATGCCCAAAATGCCCATGA
The DNA here is from genome assembly GCA_030765085.1 of Allium cepa. Classification (NCBI taxonomy): domain Eukaryota; kingdom Viridiplantae; phylum Streptophyta; class Magnoliopsida; order Asparagales; family Amaryllidaceae; genus Allium; species Allium cepa. The sequence goes on along the minus strand of CM060938.1, from coordinate 902,574,741 downwards.
GAAAGTATGGAGGCCAAGTTATCATTAGCATGTTTTAATCCCCACTTAAATGTACATGAAGCCATTAAATCCATAACCATGTGCATTAGCCTTTAATTTGTACATTAAGGTAGGTAGGTAGGTGGGGTCCTCCATGATCTTCACTTTGAATTATTTACATCTTCATTCCTTTCTATTGATTTTGTGCATGCATATCTTCATGAAACCACTTGTAAAAGTCACCAAATTTCCTACCAAAAACATAGAAAATTCTAAGTAAATTTTCACAATTTAATAAATATATAAAAATGACCATTTCACCCTTGTATGAAGATGAATGTGTGACAATTTGGAATTAATGTAAATTTTGGTTAAAACAAGTTAAAATACCCAATATGATCATTTATTTAATTTAAATAGAATAAATATGGTGGTAAAAATATGCACATTTACGTGCACATCAAATACCCCCACACTTATCTTTTTATTCGTCCTCGAATAAAGAAAAACTAAGATAAAAATCAGTTTTCGTAGGGAGCATGATTGCATTGAGCGTATGCAACAAGCCGTTAAACCTCTGGGTGTCTCCAGTAGGACGAGTGTTGTCTCGTGAGGGTTTTCAGCGGATACTACCCACAAAATCCAAATGCAGGATGAAAATATTTACAAAATGCAAGATTTATTTACAAAGAGATGAATGAAATTTTTTTGAAAATATTTACAAATGAAGGATTTATTTTTAAATTGACACAAATAAGTTAAATATAGGTTTTGGTTATTATCTTGAAAGTTTATGTCATTTACTCGTCAAAATTTCCAACAAAAATCAAGTTATCATAACAAATAGACGATAGTTTAACTTGTTGTTTTGGTTAATAACAAAGTGTAACTATGAAATGGATCCTTAGTTGATTATCAAAGTTTATCAAAGTGGTATTTTCATTTCTTTTCAATAAAAAAATCAAATCAACTAAGTAAAAATAGTGCTAGGATTTCAATTGCTTGCTCTCTCATTATTTGCAAGAAAAATTACACACCTAGCTCAGGTAAATTGAGGCCAGATATACCGCCCATGCACTGCCTTTCGGGCTTATGTGAGGGGAGTACAGAGCATGGCGAGTGCACACACTTTCATGCACACACCTATCGACCGTAGGTGGTTTTTATTAAGTCTGTTTTTTTATATGTGTTCCATACATGCATAACCGTGAGGACTTTTAAATGAGTATGAAAGCACATAATCAAAGATTCCAAGTAATCCACTCATGCATAACCGTGAGGACTTTTAAATGAGAGTGAATACTTGGATGTTATTATTTTTTATTTTTATATATATTTTTTTTCTTAAAAGAGAGAGAGAGAGTGAGTTCTGCAAAATCATCTTAGCACCATTTAACTTAGAAGGCAAAAAAAATGTTATATCCTTTACTTTAAATCAACCACTTTTTAAAACAAAGATTTTCAATTAGGATGTACTTCATAATTAACACGTATGAATCTTCCTATATACTAGTTCAACCATTATTATTTGTAATCAAACTTCATTTTTATTTTTGTTAAGACAAATAAATTTTCAAAAATTTCAATTTAATAAACCAAAACCATATATTTATCTTAGTGTTTCCTTTAAAAATAAATCAAAAGAAAATTTGTTTTTGTGATTTTTTTTTATTTTTTTTGAGATTTTAAAGCAAAAATAAACCATGAGAAATAAAAAAATGAAGATGAGTCCCCACAGTCAACCCAAGTGGAAAGAGAAAAATAAAAACATAACCTTTATTTAAATGAAAATTAAAAGATGATTATTTACAAGACATCAGAAAGTATGCCGTTAAAGAGTAAATGAAACGGTCTTCCAAAGACCGATTCATTTGTCTCGTCAAGTATGCGAGACACAGCTTAAGCGTAGAAAACCAAATCGTAAAATATTTCAAAGTTGAATCTTGATTTGAAAAAACGAATGTCGTTTTGAAAATCGTACAAGTTGTTTTATTTTCAATGATTTTTGAGGTTGATAAAACAATTGATTGAAGTTCAAGTTTATTTTCACCAATTTGAAATTCAAGCTTATCATTGAAAACATTTTCAAAATTATTGATTTCAAAATCAAAATGGTGATTTTCATCTTCCCCATCGGAATTTAACAACTCGTCATCCAAAAGTCCAAAGAAATCGTGTTGATTGAATTCGTCTTCCTTTATTGAATTATCAACAACTTTATTACATGTGTCAAGTTCAAAATTCAAAGTTGCTGTATTCAAATTTTCGAAATCAAGAAAAGGAAGATCGAATTTTAAATTTGGTTCCATACCCTCAAAAGAATTGAAATCCAACTTAATTACCGTATTTTCAACAACTTGATTAAGATCGTCATTATCAATTTCAAAAATTGTCATTTGAAAGTCATCGATTTGGGTAAAAGATGGATTATCGTTTGACTTGTCACGCATTGAAATTTGATTTTGTTTCTCACGAAAATTTTCCAATGTTTTAATCGACAAATTTGTGTGATCATCATAGATTTCATTCATTTGCTCAACAAAGTCAAATTTGTAGTTATTAACTTGAAAATTTTCGATTTGGACTTATTGAGAACAAGAATTGTCAATTTCAATAAATGGTGGATTTGATTCTTCGGAAGTTGGGATTTGATTATGATTTTCACAAAAAGTTTTGTATTTATCAAGTAATAAATCCCCGTTGTCTTCTTCCATTTGGTCAACAAAATCAAATTCATGATTATTAATTTGAAAATTTTCATTTTGAATTTGTTGACAACCAAAGTTTTCAATCGTATCGTTATTGAAACTATTCCCATTGCCAAAATTATTTGAAAAATGGTTCACATTTTCGTCTTGATTTTGGAATTCATTTTGAAGCTCGAAATTGAATTGGCATGGGTTATACTCGAAATCATTTGAATTTTGAAGTGAATTCAAATTTTAATTATTTTGAAAACTTTGATTCGAGTTATTGCACAAATATGAATTACAAAACTTATTTATCATTTGATTTTGTTGTGTAGCGATTTCAAGCAAAGATGAAATGCTATTTTCAAGATTTGAAGGCCGGTCCTCATTTTGAAAATTTTGTGGTTCAAAATTCGAATCGTTTAAACAATAGTTGTCGTTAAAATATCCATACGAATTTGGAGTGAACTCATATGGATTATATTGATTTTCACAACTAAATTCAAGTGAGTAAGATGGAGGAAACTCGGACATTTTCAAGAATTTTTTTTTTGTTTTTTTGCTTTTATAAAGAAAAATATTTACAAGTGGAATTTATTTTTCAAAATGGAAAATTGATTTTTGTTTTGTTTTTGATTTCAATTTTTTTTGTTTTTGAAAAGATTTTTTTGGATTTTTTATTTTAATTTTTTTTTGGATTTTTGGAATTTTGATTTGAAAATTTTCAAAAGAAAAGGAAAAAAAAAACTAAGTTAAGAAATATTAACAATTTTTTTAGTTTTGGATTTTGAATTTTTTTTTGTTTTTTTTTAAATATGCATGAACTAATGCAACTAAATGAATGCAGTGGCCTAATTACGAATTATTTATCCTAAATTAACACAAAATTGTATATTCACAGTTGTCTTTGATAAACAAGATAGTTCTCATCCAGGTAACAGACAGGGGTTATCGGTGCACCACGAATCACCGTAGCAATGCAGTCGAAGGTTTAAGTACCTTCAGAGGAACAACCACTATAATATTTACGAATCATCGTAATATTTATAAATGGTTATTACTCTGCCGTAGCCTAGACACCAAGAAATTAAATTGTTCAAAGAAGACAAATTGTCAATATACAATTAAAAGTTATCGATGTCTAATCGTTATTATTAATCAAATTCTAAGATGAAATGCAAAGCAGAAAGTAAACGTGTATTAACAATGCAACTACAATGAAACTTTTGTTTTTTTTTTAATTTTTTTTTGTAAATGCAAATGCAAACAACCAACTATGGAAGACAAATAAAACAATAGATATAACAAGCAGACAATTTATTTTATTTTGGCAAGCAAAGCAAAGCAATTATTTTGGCAGCAGTTCTTCTCCTTTTGAAATTCTGCTTTGGCAACCTGAAATATAAAACAAGAATATGTACAATTTATTTTTATTTTTTTGAAAGGAAACTTAAAAGTAGGGTTTTACTTAAAAAAAAAAAATTTGGATTGTTCCTTTTTTTTTCTTTTAAAATATGATGATACTTGAACAAAAGAAAAGAATTTAACTAAACCAAACTCAGCCCACTTAAAATGTCAAAGCCCAAAACCGCAATTTTATATTCCCTTTCTCTGATAAAATAACTTAACAAAATAAGCAGACACTCAAACGAACGCAAAACAAAATCACAAATTTTGGTTTTCTGAAAAATCGAAAAACAAGCGGGTTAGTGAGGCGATTGGTTTTCTGAAGCGATTTGGAGATTTCGTGGAGGTTGCAGTGGTTCGAATTCGAGTGTCTCGATGGGGTTGCACTTGGGGTTGCCGCGACTTGGGTGAGGTTCGCGGCGTCGTTCAGGAGCGGTTGGCTAATTGCAGTGATGTTATTTGCAACAGCGCCGGGGGAGTCTTGTGGTTGATTGAGGAGTTAGTGAGTTGCAGCAGTGTAGTATTTTGATGTAGTGGATGGTAATTTTGTTTGTAGTCAGGGGGAAAGTGGGGTTGCGGTGAGGATGGACTGAGGAGAATTGGTGAACTGTTCGTCTTGGTTGTAGTGATGAGGTAATTTGTTGAAGTTTTGGAATGTATCAGATGTAGGCAGCAAGAAGGATTTTTGGGCAGTAGTAAAGGGTAGATGAGGTTTTTTTCTTCTTTGGTATATCACTAGGAGAAATGTAGCTGTTGTGGAAGTTGGCACTGCTGCGGGGTGATAATTGTGAGTATAGGATGTAGGCTGCTGGTTTGGGTAAAGTCAGGTTAGCTTGTTTGTTGCTCTGAAGGTATGTAATTGCCGCTGTGTTGAAGGCAATGTGTTGAATCAGTGAAGTGATTAGTGGTGATGGAGTTATGGTTGCAAAAGATGGTTGCAAGTAGTAATGTGGGGTTCGATGGTAGAATGTATGAGTGGTGGCAGGCTGGTTTTTGAATGTTGAGATGGTATATGTTGGTGTGAGTTTGTGGAGTAGCAGTTGCTTGACGTATGGTGGAAGATGGTATGTTGTTTGAAGGTTTGTGGGTGTTGAATGGTGAGAAGGAGGATGGCAGAGAAGTTTGTATAGGTGGATGTGCACTGTTGAAGGGGAGCTGCAGTCTGCAGTAGTTTGTTCAAGGCAGGAAGCAGTGATTTAGTGGTCACTGGTGGAGTTGCTGTGGGTTTGCTGGGAACTTTGACGTTGGTGAATGATGAAGGCAGGATGCAGTGAAGTGTTGAAGAAGATTGAAACAGTGAGCAGTAATGTTTAACAGAGAGTGGTGAGCAGAGAGTCTTTCAAATGTAAATTGGAAACCGAATATGTAATTGAAAAGCAAATTGAATGAATTTTTTTTTTGGAAATTGTGTTGTATTTTTTTTTTAATATATACAAATGCAAATGCAAATTGCAATGGCAAGAGACAATCACACAAAATAAAATCACACAACAAACATACACACAATTTTTATTTTTTTTAATGCAAACACAAACACACCAAATAAAAACACACAAAAAGAAAAATAACTCGAAGAGTAGAAAATTAAAATCAAAGCAACTCCCCGGCAACGGCGCCAAAAACTTGTTCGTCGATGGAAATTCTATCGGTTTAGAAAACCGTCGAACGAATTTTGAAATAAAAATAACCGCAAGCGCACGGTGTACGAATGTAGCACGCGCGAATACGGGTCGATCCGCAGGGAATTGATGATTTTAAAATTTCCTACTCAATCAAATTAAACCAAAGTTGAAGAGAATGTTAAGCCAGAAAATTAGAAAATTAACTAACTAACAAAAAGAAAAGAAATGCAAATATGAGAGTTAAATGAAATTTAGAGAATAAATCCACTCTCTAGATCATGTAGTTCAACACATGAAATCATGATCTCTCTTTTATGGTCATTAGTGTTTGAATTGATGTGTTTATTATAAGTATGACATATTTGAGCTATTGATTAGCCAACATAAGCCATCAAACTATAACACCCCCTTAAAACACTTACTAACTTTCATGAAACTTGACAAAGAAAATGAGAATGAAATCTATTTTAAGTATGGCCTATTAACTATTGATTAGAAACATAGACCATCAAATTTTAATTTCAAATCACTTTCTTATGCCATAATCATATATTGATGAAGAGGCATTTGTGTTAGTGATTGTTTAAGCATATCCTATTTGGTGTCAACAATATAGACTATCAAATTCAAACCAAAAACAACAAATAAAACCACTTCTATCATCATCGTTAAGCACAAAAAGAGAGCATGAATTAACAAAATGTTGAAGCTACATTAATTAGAGAGCTTCATTACCCCTATATTGAAGGGGTTTAGCTTCTCATATTTGTCATTTTATTAACAAATGTAGCAACAACATGAAAGCAAAAAAGAAAGAAAAATGAAAGCAAATGAAAAGAAAACTATTCTACTTACATAAAAGTAAATCTACACTACTAGCATGAAAGGAAATGAACATGTAAGTAAGAGGAAACACTAATTAACATTGCATAAAAAGAAAATAAAATTACATAAAATAAAAATCGCTAAGTAGCCATGAAAAGAGAAAGAGAGCTTTCTTTTATTTTTGATCTAAACTAAACTAAAGAGAAGGAGGCCTAAGAGAGACTAAAGAAGAGATTAGAGAAGAGATATGATACATGAAACATATGGGTATTTATACAAGTTTAAAACCCTAATTCCTATTTTTGGGGAATGCCCAAAATGCCCATGAGAAAGTGTGGAGGCCAAGTTATCATTAGCATGTTTTAATCCCCACTTAAATGTACATGAAGCCATTAAATCCATAAGCATGTGCATTAGCCTTTAATTTGTACATTAAGGTAGGTAGGTAGGTGGGGTCCTCCATGATCTTCACTTTGAATTATTTACATCTTCATTCCTTTGTATTGATTTTGTGCTGCATATCTTCATGAAACCACTTGTAAAAGTCACCAAATTTCCTACAAAAAACATAGAAAATTCTAAGTAAATTTGCACAATTTAATAAATGCATAAAAATGACCATTTCACCCTTGTATGAAGATGAATGCGTGACAATTTGGAATTAATGTGAATTTTGGTTAAAACAAGTTAAAATACCCAATATGATCATTTATTTAATTTAAATAGAATAAATATGGTGGTAAAAATATGCACATTTACGTGCACATCAGAAGAGTTTCAGAATAAGATAATAATGGACTGATTTCCGGATATGATAATCTTGGTTATTATCATAAATGGTTGTTGTATTTAGTAACGAATTGTTTAAGAAAGTAAAACATTTGGGTAAGTATGACTTATAAATTGGAACTGAAGATGATCCAAATTGTTAAGTTTTATATCTAGGTCCAGAAATTTGAAAATTGTTCCAAAGTGATAAAGAAATAATAAATAATATTATTTGAAAGAAAGAGCTTGATTCAAACAAGAGTTGTTTGAAAATTTTAAAACAATTTGTTTGAATTTAAAACCAAAGGTGGTTTAAAACTTAAAAGTAGCCGGTGTGTAAAGGAAATAAATATGAAATAAACTCTAAGGTTGAGTTTTGAATTTTCCTTGGAATGTGATGTGAAACCCAAAGTGAAGTAAGTTTTAAACTTAAGTGGGAAGGTTATTAATCTGAAGTTTAAAATTCGAATGGGAATTCAAATTTTGTAAATTTGACTGGATTAAGTAAATTGAATTTAACTTTGGGAAAGTTAAATAATTTAATACGCAACCTAAACTGGAAATTTCAAGATGAAATTGAGATTTAACTTGGAAAGTTAAATGGTTGATTTGAATTGGGAATTTGGGTGATCTCAAAATGGGTTTGAGATCCAAAAATTGAAAATGGATGGATGTTTTAAAATAATTGGATAATATTACCCTATTGTTATTAATAATCTTTAAGTCGTGAATTGGATTTGTTAAAAGAAATAGGGTGTGGTAATATATCCATTATTAAGATAAAATGGAATCATTTTGGACTTAAGACTTAAATGTTTAAGATAAAACTTCAAAGGTTGGGTTTTAAAATTTAAGTTTGGTGATAAATTGAATTTCAAAGATTTAGTTGTTTAAAAAGGATTTGAAATACTGTTTGAACTTTGAAATAAGTTTAAAATGGAATTTGGAGTCAGAATTAAACGGTTTAAAGATATAAGTTGATTTGATTTAAAGGATTAAATCAACCTTTAAAATTTAACTCGAATTTATAATTCGAGATGGCTTGAAGTTGAGATTTAAATAAAATTAGTTCAAATTGGGTTTGATTTGAATTAATTGGTATTGTGATTGAAGATGAATAAGTTTAAATTCAAATGGGAATTGGGATTAATTCAAGCAGAAATTGAAATGATTTGAAATTGAAGTGGATTCAATTAGAAATTAGTCCAAATTGATTTGAATAATTTGAAATTGTGATTAAAGTTGAATAAATAAATTCGAATGGGATTTGATTTGAATTTAGAAAAGAAATTGAGGATTATTTCAACTTGAATTGGGGTTAAATCAATTTCAATTTCAATTGAAGTTATGTAAATTGGAATTGAGTCAATTTAAATGGATGTGGAAATTTAAATTGAATTGATTGGAAATGGAGGTTGGGAATTGAATAGTTTTGACTCTAGACTATTTTCAAAATAAATTGTTTTAATATAAATCTATTTTTCCAAACTATTTACTATACAACTTTTCTTTTTAAACCTAAACTATCTTATACTTGTTTTACAATTATTTTTGGAACTATTTAACAATTTTTCAACTATTTTACAAACTAATTACTATTTTCAACTACTAATTACTATTTTATAGCTATTTTTCAATTATTTAAAATTTCTATAACTATTTAACTATTTTCTAATTATTTTACAATTACTTAACTATTTTACAGCTATTTCACAAACTATAAATTGTTTTTCAACTACTTATCTATTTTTAAATTTTTAAGCTATTTTTTAAATTTAAGCTGGACAAAGTTTAAATTGTTTATGATTAAATATCCATTTGAGATAAGAATTGAGGTGATAATCCAAATGGGGGTTGAGGCAATTGTGAATATATGAATAAGAATCTAAGTGAATATGAATAGAAAAGGAGATTGATTTGGCTAATAATCAATAAAGATAAATACGTAAGATCTACATATATTATTCTATTCGCATAATGATTTGATCCAGTTTCGAGCACAGAATTTCAAGATAGTATATCGATCCGAGTTGGGATTTTTCACTCGATTTTCGACGGTAAACCTGGATATGGATTGTTGATTGGTTCTGGATATTCTCTATCATAGTTAGGCTATGCAAGGAGAATGACGGTTTCTGATCAAGAAACTAGATCTGAGTCCGCACTAGAAAGTTTGGTGGACGATACTAGTTCGGAAGTGAAATTGTGTGATCGAGTGAGCGATCAGATTGGTGTAGCGTATGGATGATATGTATATATCGGACGAGTTTGAATGAAATTGATGTTGAAATTTGTGAATAAAAAGTGTGTAACGACCCGCTATTTTGGACCATTCGCATCGACAATAAAACCGTACATGTTCGACTTGAATAATTCAAAATACCGAATTGTTATTTTATATTTGGCAAAATTCAGCATATGCAGTAAAATAAATCAATCACAGAATCTCAGATACAAAGTAGTACAATAATATGCAGCGGAAGAAATGAATAGTAGTTCATGAAGCTATTATATAAACATCAGCGTTAGAAATAAAGTACAACAGAATATCTCAGATGCAGTGAAGTCTCCAGTACGACAGATGCCTTCTCTGGACCAATCAACTGGATGTTTGAAAGGATAGATAGCTGGAATTTCCAGCAAAGCTCCAACTTCGAAGGCGAGTCTCAAATGTTGTATCACTCAGTCTGACCCGAGCGTAAATCAAAGCAAAAAACACTCGAGTTAGGATTAACATTCTTATATCTATAAATCCAACTCAATTGAAATATCAGCTGAAATACAAGTAACTTAAAGAATGTTTGGGATAACCATCCTCTAAGGATTCGGGGAGCTATCTACAATGTAGAAATATACACTATAAAACCGTGGTCCTTTCAAATTAATTTATTCTTCAATACCAAAGTATCATTTTCACTTCAAATATATCTATTTTCCAAAAAGTTTGTATATATATATGTGTGTGTGTGTGTGTGTGTGTGTATTGAATAATTTATAAAGTAAAGTATTGATATTTCCTCAAGTTTCACTGATCACCTCAAAAACAACTCGACTTTCTCGTTCAAATTAAATTTAATCTCAAATTTTTAAATTTCCATTCAAATTAGTCTTCTAAATAACTAATTCAAATTATATCAATTTCAAATGCAAATCCAAATCACAATTTAACTATTTAAGTCCCCGTATTTTCAAAGCTTTAATATTCAACATTTCAAACTAAGCCTAACAGTTTCATATAGATCTTGATTTAAATTCATTATTATTTATTCTTGAAATTATTATTTATTCTTGAAATATCCTATAACAACCCGCATATTTATCGATTGTATATTTAAATATTTTATTTAAATATTTCACCGTTCGTCGGATTTTGGTCCGAAAAGCTACTTGTTGCAAACAGTCGAATTGGGACTCGAGACCACCCCCATTGAGTTCAAAATGACGTTTGCGACCTTTTTGAGTATATGCTTCGATATGTTTCGAGCTAGTGAAATTTTGACCTTTTTCACTTAGGGCTTTGGTTTGGGCTGAGCCCATTTACTCCACTTATACTATAGCTCGGTCCACCTCTCCTCTTCGCTTCATTCTTATTTTCCTAACACTCAAGCTTAAGCAAAAATGGTGGAAGACAATGGGAATTAGAAACTCCAAGCCCTAGTTCCTCTTGCTAGCTCAAGTTCTTGCTCCAAAATCAAAGAGAACACATTGGTAAGAATCTCCTTCTTCTTCTCCAACTCATTCTCTCTTTGATTTCAGAAAATTTCTAAACCTAATTTGGGAATTGTTTCTCTTTTAAGCTTAGATTGAAGCTTCTTGGGTTGTGTTGAAGAGTGGTTGATCCTCCTTAGTTTTCAAGCTTCTCCTTCTTAGCTTTTGGGTTAAAGGTGAGATTTTTAATCTCACATCTAGGTCTATGATTATCTTTGATTATTAGGTATGAATTCCTAATACTTATTCATGTGTATTTGATTTTGATTTGGATAGGTTTTGTGAATATTCCAAATTTAGTGTTTTGAGTTCAAATCTTCAAAAATCATAGCTTTGTTATTTGAACTTGTTTTCGGTGATGCATCGAAGAGCTTATAGTGACCGTGCTCGCCCGATTGCATTTGAAGAAGATTGCATCTTCATTTCATAGGCTGGAAAACAGCCTTAGTGCCAGTCAGTCGACTGGACCTTTGAGTCAGTCGACTGGTTGTAGCACATAAGCATTCCGAAGGCAACTACTAGAGGCTCGGGTCCTCTGTTTCCCCTGCATTCAGTCGACTGAATTTTTAGGTCAGTCGACTGACTGCAGGAAATTATTTTTCATGCTTCTGGTCCAGCCGACTGGACCTTTGAGTCAGTCGACTGACCTGCACCTATTTGCCTAATTGTGCCAATTTGTGCATATTTTTGCTTGGTTTCCAAATTCCATCGATTCGGGTTATTTCCCACTTGTTGTTGCTACGACTTTAATGACTCCTATTTTTGGAATTTGTGGGAATACCCATTTTGATGGATTCAGATCGATTTCTTTGGATTTTTATTCACGTCTTTGAATGTGAATTTTGGTGATTGATTGTTCTACAATCATCTTTGTGATTTGTCACTTTAAAAATATAAAGGTTTCAATAGTAGTAGTAAATATCAAAACTCTTTCCTCAAAACGATTTCAACTCTATTTTCAATACCAAACTCGTTTATAAAAGCGTTTTCCAATCTATTAGTATATACAAACCTTTAACTCACTCGTATGAGAAATCTAATTAAACGGCTTAGTAAAACAAGTGGTATAAAACGCTTGCGTTTACTTCGTCGGTTAATTCTTGGACTTGTTCGTTTGAATCTCTTGTGACAATTTTCTAGTGGAAACTTACAATTTGTTCGTAAATATTTAAGTTAGGCTAGTGGTTATGGGACATGATGCTAAACTCATATATTTACTAGCTTATTGTAATTGACACTTCTTGATGATCGATGATGATCATTTTATGGTTTAGACTAGCAATGTGCGATGTCTCTTTGTCTGTGTGGAGGACTTTTCCTTATTTTATTGAGCTTCGTCTCATTTCTTGCATGGGTCGTACCTTTTCAGGTGCGTCGATGTTTGTTTACACATGGGTCGTACCTTTTCAGGTGCGTCGATGTTTATTTATGCATGGGGTGTACCTTTTTAGGTGCATCGATGTTTGTTTACTTCGTGGAGCAATCGGCTCAATAAGTCGGGCACATGGGGCGTAACTTTCTAGGTGCGTCGATGTTCGTCTATGCATGGGGCGTATCTTTCTAGGTGCGTCGATGTTCGACTTTGCATGGGGTGTATCTTTATAGATGCATCGATGTTAGACATTACATGGGGTGTATCTTTCTAGGTGCGTCGATGTTTATTTATGCATGGGGCGAATCTTTCTAGGTGCGTCGATGCTAAAGCATGGGGCATATCTTTCTAGGTGCGTCGATGTTCGACTGTGCATGGGGCATGTCTTTCTAGGTGTGTCAATGTCCAGTTTGTGGGATTGTCCATCCATTTATTGTGATTTCTGGATTTCTAATTGATGATTCTGGAATTTATGCTTCACCAATTTTCGTGATTTCTATTGATAAGTTTTATCAATTTTTGTGTATTGGTGAATTTGTGTGTCATCAACATTTTGTGTATTGGCATTGATTTAATTGCCAATATTTATGGTTTGGTGAATAAAAATATAGAGTATGACATTCTTTTTATCTTTGAGAAGATTCTTGTGATATTGACCAATCTTTGTTTGATTTTCGTTACATACTAATTATAGTATGGCCTTATGGTTATCATACCTTTATTTCCATCATACCTCTTATTCTATATCATTCTATCTGATATTTATAGCTAGACTGATCCGTTTATTATTTTCTTCTTAAATAATACTCGGGTCAGGCTGCGATCTTACAGGTGCTTCCTCTTGACTTCCTATCTGGAACCATCATCCGACCTTTTGGCTAACTCCTTTAGTTTAGTAGTATAGTTGTATACATTTAAGATATAGACTCCTTGATGTATACATATTTTTGTCTAGCACTTGTATCTGTTCTTTTGTGATATTGTGGATCTTATTTGACCACTACTCTAATGTACACTTTTATGTGTAATATTCATATCTTATTCCGCCTTTGTGATATGAATTGTCTGTGACTGATTTATGTTATGTTGATTTCTATATTTGTTTCCAAATAATTTATATAGCCACTATGTAGTAGCTTTGAGTTTGTATCGGTATGTCGGATTTCCTCTTGAAATGAAATGCATACTACACTATCTGACGTATCGGTGCTCGTACAAAGCAATTACACGGATGGTCGCTCCTCAACAGCCTTATTCTCCGTGCTAGTCGACTGCATTACACCGTAGTGTTCTTGGCCAGCGTGGGTATAGAGGTGGGGCGTCACATCTTAGTATCAGAGCCAAACTTTGGAACAATGTAGAATAATTTAACAAGGATCATCGTCCTAAGTCCATCTTAGGAGTCGTGCTTTAGGATTTAATTCGAGTCTTCGTACCGATTCATCCTATTTTCTTTATGATTCCTTGTTTTATCAATCAAGTTTGATTGAAATTTATTTTGAGAATAACTTTTTCCTCTTCTTTCTTTCTTTCTTAAAGAAGAGAAATGGTTAGACCTGGCCGTCCCGGCGCCGGTCAATCTAGTGCTACTCCGCAGGATGGAGTATTTATGTCTGTACAGCAGCTTCTAGATCTTGTTAAGAACGCTATAGCATCCAGACCCAATCCAGAGCCTACTCATCCTAGATCCGGATTTGCACGCTTGTGTAGAGACTATACCGATTTGGGTGGAAGGCCATTCACGGGATCCGAAAGCGTTATAGAAATTCAAGCTTGGCTCAAATCATGCAATCGCATCTTTTCTCACATGAACCTTATTGATCTACATCGAGTCCAAGTGGCTTCTAGCATGCTCCAAGAAAGAGCATTAGATTGGTATGAGCTTTTAATTTCTGAAATCGTTGAGGCGGATCTCACTTGGGAGCAATTCCGGGAAAGATTCGAATTGAAATTTGTGCCGGAGGCCGAAAAAGTAACTTTGGCCCGGCGTTTTATTGACCTTGTTCAAGGTGAATCTTCCGTGACGGACTATGTCGCATCTTTCGAATCTCTTTCCAAATACGGGGTTGAATATATCAATACCCCATTGAAGAAAAATCAGAGATTTGTCTATGGCCTGAATAAGAATCTTAAGAAGCCATTACTTCTGAAACTTGAGGTTTCATTTGATCAACTTATTGATATCGCTCATCGTCTTGAAGAGGCCGATAATGAAGGTGATGTTGAAGTTATGCGTGCCCAACAAAACTTCGACAATAACTTGAAGAGGCCAATTAAATTCAAAGGCCCCACTCTCACCAAGAAAGGGAAGCAACAAACTCCGGTAGCAAAGACTCCTACCTCTAGTCGTGGACAATGCTACAATTGTGGTTCCACGAACCACTATGCAAGGGAGTGTCCGAAACCCCTCTTTTGTCGTTATTGCAAAAATTCTGGTCACCATATTACTGCATGCTCGTACTTCAATGTAAGAAGGAGGGAGAGCTCAATGCAGTGCAAGCGCCTGGTGGCACTTCTCTTAGTCAAGGTATTTCTCATTCAATCCTTGATTACATTTGTTTTATGGTTTTCCTTTTCGAGTTCTTTTTGATATGGGTTTCATCTCACTATTTTATATCAAAAGAACTTGTTGATTCTTTTCCTTTAAAACATTTTGGGCTTGAGGACTTATTTGAGAATTGTGAATTCGGATGGTAGATCCACAATACTCAATTTGCTTTTATTTGATGTTGAAATTATTTTATGTGATTTTTCTTTCCGAACCGATATTTTTACTTAGGCTCCGGAATTGATTTGTGCGATAGGATTGGCTTAATCATTATGAAGCCCATATCCTAATTTCTCGGGTGGACTATTCATCTTCGACATTTTCAATCTGTTAAGTAGATTTCTATTTTTCTTTTGTGATTTTGATTCCAATTTGATGGCACCATTTTATTCTTTAAACCCGCATGATGAGGAAAGTCTTATTTCTCTCATTCATGTAGTTTGAGAATTTTCCAGTATTTTTGAGCTTGTCTTAGGATTATCTCCTAAGAAAGTTTTGGAGTGATGTTAAGGTCTTTTTAGTCCGACCTTGCCACCGAATTTTTAATTTGGCTACGAGTTGCGGGAGTTAGCATTCCACTTACCGCATTCCGCACTCGTTATGATTCTTATGAATGACTTATTATGTCATTCAATTTGTCTAGCTTATTTCCTTCATTTTATAAATCCAATATTCTATGAAAATTTCGATGAGACCATTCTTATTTATGGATTTTGGATGGAAATAGAAATTTAAATTTTTTTGCAAATCTTTTTCATAAGATTTATTTATAAGTACAATTTGATTTTTGCTCTTAAAACGTGCAAAGGATATTCTTAAAACTTTTTAAGAGACATATAAAAGATTATTTTGTGATTGTACTGCCCTTTGAGTGTTTTAAGAATTTTGGTCGATGCGCTTGATCAACGTTATCGATAGGAATCTCCTAAACGCTTTGATGAGACAATCAAACATGATGTATTGACTTGTAAAACGTAAATTTTTCTAGAAAGATTTTTAGATTGAGATAATTGTAATTTTGAAAGTTTTAGCTTTTTGGGAAGGATGATTATTTAGAAGAACTCTTTTTCGATACTCCTATTCTTGTGATTCCCGATGGGGACCAAGACTTTATCTTTTGTACCAATGCTAATCATATTGGTTTGGATGCCATTCTCTTGCGAAAGAACACGTGCTATCACTTGTGCTTCTAAATCATTATAGCTTATCGTGACTAGATATGCCACTCATGATCTAGTGCTCTCGGCTAATGTTTTTACTTTTGGAATTTGGCATCATCGTATTTGGAAGAGAAATTTGTTCTCTACCTCGATCATAAATCTTTGGAATATTTGTGTTCTCTTAAGGAACTTCATGTTGACTCGAGTTCCTAGCATCTTATGATCTTGATATTCTTTTTATTCCCCAAGGGGAAATCGTGTTGCCAATGCGTTTAGTCGTGTGCAACAAGTGGTTGATTCTTTGATGATGTCTGAATGGAATTATCTTTTTATCAAGTTCATCGGGCGTTTGGATGTAATTCATTTTATTGAGTTTCATCTCATTTCTTTTACGAACTTGCGTCTGATGTTCTTTTATGGTGCTCGGTTCATTGGACGTACCTTTTTGTACTACGTCGGTGTTCCGAAATTCTTCGGGCTTTGGTTCATTGGGCGTACCGTTTTTGTACTACGCTGATGTCCCAAATTATTTGAGTTTCTAGTTTCTCGGGCGTACCGTTTTTGTACTACGCCGTTGCACCGGCTCAATTTTCTGCTATTCTTGACGTTTTCCACGTCTTTTAACTATGGAAATGCTTTTATGTTTCCGGTTTTTATTCTTGAGCCCGGTGTTATTGAGGGGATTGAAGTTTCACCAAATTTGACTTTTGAGCAACATTCTATTCGCATCATTGCTTCGGAGGTTGAGCGCCATCGATATAAAAATACTCTTTTTGGTAAAACTTCAATGGTTCTCAAATCCTAAGGATTGCTCTTGAGAAATCTTGAGAATTCATCGAACGAAAATTTTCGGATTTACTCCTTCGTGCTCTTTATAGTGGACTTCTTGATTCAAATTTTCTTTTGTGTTGATGTGCTTCCATGGTTGTTACTTCTTATTTTCCTCTTAAGTATTGCGAGGACGCAATTTCTTTAAGGAGGGGAGTCTGTAACAACCCGCATATTTATCGATTGTATATTTAAATATTTTATTTAAATATTTCACCGTCCGTCGGATTTTGGTCCATAAAGCTACTTGTTGCAAACAGTCGAATCGGGACTCGAGACCACCCCCATTGAGTTGAAAATGACGTTTGCGACCTTTTTGAGTATAAGCTTCGATATGTTTTGAGCTAGTGAAATTTTGACCTTTTTCACTTAGGGCTTTGGTTTGGGCTGAGCCCATTTACTCCACTTATACTATAGCTCAGTCCACCTCTCCTCTTCACTTCATTCTTATTTTCCTAACACTCAAGCTTAAGCAAAAATGGTGGAAGTGAATGGGAATTAGAAACTCCAAGCCCTAGTTCCTCTTGCTAGCTCAAGTTCTTGCTCCAAAATCAAAGAGAACCCATTGGTAAGCATCTCCTTCTTCTTCTCCAACTCATTTTCTCTTTGATTTTAGAAAATTCCAAAACCTAATTTGGGAGTTGTTTCTCTTTTAAGCTTAGATTGAAGCTTCTTGGGTTGTGTTGAAGAGTGGTTAATCCTCCTTAGTTTTCAAGCTTCTCCTTCTTGGCTTTTGGGTTAAAGGTGAGATTTTTAATCTCACATCTAGGTCTATGATTATCTTTGATTGTTAGGTATGAATTCCTAATACTTATTCATGTGTATTTGATTTTGATTTGGATAGGTTTCGTGAATATTCCAAATTTAGTGTTTTGAGTTCAAATCTTCAAAAATCATAGCTTTGTTATTTGAACTTGTTTTTGGTGATGCATCGAAGAGCTTATAGTGACCGTGCTCGCCCGATTGCATTTTGAAGAAGATTGCATCTTCATTTCATAGGCTGGAAAACAGCCTTAGTGCCAGTCAGTCGACTGGACCTTTGAGTCAGTCGACTGGTTGTAGCACATAGGCATTCCGAAGGAAACTACTAGAGGCTCGGGTCCTTTGTTACCCCTGCATTCAGTCGACTGAATTTTTAGGTCAGTCGACTGACTGCAGGAAATTATTTTTCATGTTTCTGGTCCAGTCGACTAAACCTTTGAGTCAGTCGACTGACCTGCACCTATTTGCCTAATTGTGCCTATTTGTGCATATTTTTGCTTGGTTTCCAAATTCCATCGATTCGTGTTATTTCCCACTTGTTGTTGCTACGACTTTAATGACTCCTATTTTTGGAATTTTTGGGAATACCCATTTTGATGGATTCGGATCGATTTCTTTGGATTTTTATTCACGTCTTTTAATGTGAATTTTGGTGATTGATTGTTCTACAATCATCTTTGTGATTTGTCACTTTAAAAATATAAAGGTTTCAATAGTAGTAGTAAATATCAAAACTCTTTCCTCAAAACGATTTCAACTCTATTTTCAATACCAAACTCGTTTATAAAAGCGTTTTCCAATCTATTAGTATATACAAACCTTTACCTCACTCGTATGAGAAATCTAATTAAACGGCTTAGTAAAACAAGTGGTATGAAACGCTTGCGTTTACTTCGTCGGTTAATTCTTGGACTTGTTCGTTTGAATCTCTTGTGAAAATTTTCTAGTGGAAACTTACATTTTGTTCGTAAATATTTAAGTTAGGCTAGTGGTTATGGGACATGATGCTAAACTCATATATTTACTAGCTTATTGTAATTGACACTTCTTGATGATCGATGATGATCATTTTATGGTTTAGACTAGCAATGTGTGATGTCTCTTTGTCTGTGTGGAGGACTATTCCTCATTTTATTGAGCTTGGTCTCATTTCTTGCATGGGTCGTACCTTTTCAGGTGTGTCGATGTTTGTTTACACATGGGTCGTACCTTTTCAGGTGCGTCGATGTTTATTTATGCATGGGGTGTACCTTTTTAGGTGCATCGATGTTTGTTTACTTCGTGGAGCAATCGGCTCAATAACTCGGGACATGGGGCGTATCTTTCTAGGTGCGTCGATGTTCGTCTATGCATGGGGCGTATCTTTCTAGGTGCGTCGATGTTCGACTTTGCATGGGGTGTATCTTTCTAGATGCATCGATGTTAGACATTACATGGGGTGTATCTTTCTAGGTGCATCGATGTATATTTATGCATGGGGCGAATCTTTCTAGGTGCGTCGATGCTAAAGCATGGGGCATATCTTTCTAGGTGCGTCGATGTTCGACTGTGCATGGGGCATGTCTTTCTAGGTGTGTCAATGTCCAGTTTGTGGGATTGTCCATCCTTTTATTGTGATTTCTGGATTTCTAATTGATGATTCTGGAATTTATGCTTCACCAATTTTCGTGATTTCTATTGATAAGTTTTATCAATTTTTGTGTATTGGTGAATTTGTGTGTCATCAACATTTTGTGTATTGGCATTGATTTAATTGCCAATATTTATGGTTTGGTGAATAAAAATATAGAGTATGACATTCTTTTTATCTTTGAGAAGATTCTTGTGATATTGACCAATCTTTGGTTGATTTTCGTTACATACTTATTATAATATGGCCTTATGGTTATCATACCTTTATTTCCATCATACCTCTTATTCTATATCATTTTATCTGATATTTATAGCTAGACTGATCCGTTTATTATTTTCTTCTTAAATAATACTCGGGTCAGACTGAGATCTTACAGGCGCTTCCTCTTAACTTCCTATCTGGAACCATCATCCGACCTTTTGGCTAACTACTTTAGTTTAGTAGTATAGTTGTATACATTTAAGATATAGACTCCTTTATGTATACATATTTTTGTCTAGCACTTGTATCTGTTCTTTTGTGATATTGTGGATCTTATTTGACCACTACTCTGATGTACACTTTTATGTGTAATATTCATATCTTATTCCGCCTTTGTGATATGAATTGTCTGTGACTGATTTATGTTATGTTGATTTCTATATTTGTTTCCAAATAATTTATATAGCCACTGTGTAGTAGCATTGAGTTTGTATCGGTATGTCGGATTTCCTCTTGAAATGAAATGCATACTACACTATCTGACGTATCGGTGCTCGCACAAAGCAATTACATGGATGGTCGCTCCTCAACAGCCTTATTCTTCGTGCTAGTCGACTGCATTACACCGTAGTGTTCTTGGCCAGCGTGGGCATAGAGGTGGGGCGTCACATATCCACTCAATATTACTTATATAGCCTTATATTACAATTATTTATATTTGCCTTCAATTTCTGTAAATGTGAATATTCATTAAATCACTAAAGCCAAAGTTATGTTATGGACTATATTTTAAGTTTTCAAATTCAATAAGTTTCGAATTGATTTAATTAAACAAATTATTAATTAAATACCATTCCAATCAATTCAACTTTATCTTCCTTACATATACAAATCATTGGATCCCTATTTAAAATATAATACTGAAAAATATTCTATTTATTAAATCAAACTTTATTAAATTAAAGTTTACTATTTAAATCTACTTTACATTAAACATATTTATACATAAAATATTCCAATATTAACTAAAACCCTATATTTCTTCCCTAAAACCATAGATATTATTTTCCTAATATTTATATATGGACCAACGGTGTCTGTATATGTACTTCTATCATATGGTTAAGTGGTACAGATATTTATCATTTCAATCCGTAATTAAATAAATAAATATATATATATACACACGGGTAGATACCTTTTCGATCCATAATCCCAATTCAGTTCTGTGACGCCCCACCTCTATACCCACGCTAGCCAAGAACACTACGGTGTAGTGCTGTCAGCTAGCACGGAGAATAAGGCTGTTGAGGAGCGACCATCCATGTAATTGCTTATCACACGGTGGCTATAAATAATCTTCGGAAACAAACATAGAAATAAGCATACACAAATCAGTTACAGACATCCATATCACAAAGGCGGAAGAAGATATGTATATATAACTAACACATGAAAGTGCACATCAGAGTAGTGGTCAAAAAGATACACAATAATACAAAAGAATAGCAACACGTGCTATACAAAAGAATACAACTATGAGTCTATATCTCAAGTGTATACAACAAAAACTGCTAATCTAAACAGCTAGCCAAAAGTCAGAGTAACAAAACCCGAGAAGAAGTCAAGCGGAAGCACTTGTAACATCTCTGTCTGACCCGAGTACTATTTAAGAAAATAATAAACGGATTAGTCTAGCTATAAATATCAGATGACATGATATAAAATAGAAGATATGGCATAAACATAAAATATCCATACTGACATACTACTACAAGTATGCAAATGATGATCAACAGAAGATCAATCAATAAGAGATAAATCAATATCACAAGAATCTTCTCAAAGATCCAAAAAGGGCGTCATACCCTAAACTTGTACTCATTGTTATCCCGCCTTTTGGCAAGGCTGAGATACCCAGGAACTGACTGGAAAAAGACAAGATCACATGTCCTCAACTTGGAATGATTGATTGGGCAACAACAAATATCGATGAATTTTGCCCAAGTCCGGATCGGGCTACAATTGATAAGACACGTCAAGCAAAGCCGTGGGAACCAACATCCCAAATTTCAAGGCAATCCGAGTTCGTAAGCTCAAGTTATCGCCGGTAGAAAGTGGAAGGAATAACCATGGTTTGAATCCATCAGTCGTCAGCCATGGTTCGAATCCATCAGAACACACCTTGCTTCGACTCCATCGAGCAAGCTTTAAGATCGTGTCCGTCCCATTATGCCTTGGTTCGAATCCATCCATGTATGCCCTAGCTCGAATCCATCGGGGGAAAGTTTCCTCGAATCCATGCATTGGTTCGAACCCATGAACTAAACCTTGCTTCGACTCCATCGAGCAAGCCTTAGTTCGAATCCATCTAGACCACCTAGCTTCG
Organism: Allium cepa; assembly: GCA_030765085.1. Lineage (NCBI taxonomy): Eukaryota > Viridiplantae > Streptophyta > Magnoliopsida > Asparagales > Amaryllidaceae > Allium > Allium cepa. The sequence goes on along the minus strand of CM060938.1, from coordinate 902,552,849 downwards.
AATCCATCGGAATAGCTATGGTTCGAACCCATCCCCGTATGCCTTACTTCGAATCCATCAAAGCGACCTCAAGGTCGAATCCATTAAAAACCCTTTCCTACTTCGAGTCCATCAATAGAGAATCCTTCGAATCAATTCATCAGTGGAGTCTTCGTATCGATTGACTATGGAATACCCTGATCGAAACAAAGGGAACTTGTGTTCAGTCGATTCGAAAGAGCATACCCTCGAATCCATTACTACGAATCAATCGAGTCATAGCAGCTAAAACCAAGGGTATGACCCAGAAAACTTGGAGAAAAAGGAGGATTGACTTGAAGCATGCGCACCACGTCATCACCTTCACGTGCAGAAGCATGGATTCGACCCTATGGATTCGAACCATATCGATTCGAACGAGTCCATAGGGCAAAACACACCATCTTGAATCGATCATAGCTCGAGATCTACAAATCCAAATGCTATGAAATTTTCACAGGAGCTTGCATATACATAGAAGAATGTCCACGCCAAGTTTCATCACGATTGGACACTTTTTTGATCGATTTGAACCAAGGGTCGAATCGATCCCAAAGTGGGTCCGGATCTCCAAAATTCGACCATGTGGGCCCCCACACATGCCAGAAGCGGTCTCGCTGAATTTTAGGCGAAATATCAGCCTCCTACATCTATAAATTGAGCCCCTGGTCATTCAGAAAGGGGATCGGAGAATTTTGAGACTAAAAGAACACCCGGACGCTGCCAGAATTGCTCTAGAGCACCACCGCTGCCTTTGATTTCGAATTTTGGCTTACTACCTGCTGTACTTTGACATAAAAAAGTTGTATTCTCCGAATATCAAGCAATAAAGTAACAAAACTTCATAGTGGACGTAGGCAATATGCCGAACCACTCTAAATCGTTCTCTCTCGTGCAATTTACTTTCTGTTATTTGGAGTTTTTGCTAGATAATCCACATTTTAATTTGCTTTCTTCATTTATTATCTCTTCAAAAACTTCCGACAACTGTTGTGCCCAATTTTGACACAAACACTCATAACAAGTCAATGACATAAATTGCAGAAATCAACACGAGAAATCCAGAAATCATAAAAAGGGAAAGAGGCCTATCACATGACGGTCCGAAGACCATAGGGTGCTACCCCATATGTGTGAGTCGAAATCACACAGATGAGGTCTAGACTAACCAAAAAGCAAAAAGGTATGTGTGAGTGGAATCACACAAATGGTGTCTAGCCTAACCTCGCAAACAAAAAAGGTATGTGTGAGTGGAATCACAAAAATGGTGTCTAGACTAACCTCGCGGACAAAGAGATATGTGTGAGTCGGAATCACACCAATGAGGTCTAGTCTAACCTTGCAAACAAGAGACATCGCACAATTGCTAGTCTAAATTATAAGAATGATCGTCATGATCAACGAGAAGTGTCAATTACACTAAGTTAGTAAATATAAAAGTTTAGTTTCATGTTGTTAACCCCGTTTTGCCCACGAGTTAAGAAGCTCACGAGTTAAGAAGCCCACGAGTTAAAGAGCACACGGGATAAGGCGTCTACGAGTTAAAGAGCTCACGAGTTAAGGAGCTAACGACCTAACAAGATAAGACCTAAACGACTTAGGGAATGTCACGACTCAACAGCCTTAGCTCATTGCCAACCTAAAATGAATGACGACTCAATGATTGCCGACTTAATGACTCAGAAGGGACAGCGACTCACCGGGGTATAAGCTTAATGCTTTAAAGGTGTTGGCCGACTCAAGGTGCTTCACGACTCAAGCAAGCAAACAAGAAGCTACGACCAGTTAACTCGTGCGCGACCGCAGCTCATGATTAACGACTTAAGAAAGACCTAAGGCCTAAAAGAGATGCCGACTCAATGACTCGACCAAGTTACCGACCTAAGGGGCATGAGAAGATGCCGACTTAAGGTTCAAGGAGATCCTGACCTAGGACTTAAAAAAGTCTACCGACCTAACGCATTCTTCGATCTAACAACTCAAATTGTTTACCGACTCAACTGTTAAGAATAAGTTGTCCACACCTAAGTCGTGGCTGACCTATGGTTCACGATAAGTCGTAACCAACCTATGGCTTGTGATAAGTCGTAACCGACCTAGAGATATGAAGGAAGAAGTAGTGCAACAGTTTAACGCGCGGCATGTTAACTTGGCAACGACTTAAGACTTGTGATATGAATTCAGACAAGCTTACTTCTATTAAGCCGTGGACTTGACTCGGTAAATCGACCACGACTTATGTTAAGTCGACCACGACTTATACTAAGTCGGCCACGACTTAGAACTTGGCAGTAATTCCAGCCCAGAATTCACTATAAATACGCGATCACCTCCAACATTCAATGGACTTTTGGCTCATTCTCTTCATACACCGGTACTCTGCTGCAAATCAATCCAACACTCAAAGCACTCAAGACTCGAAGAACATTACAAACAACTTCGAGAAGAGATCTCATATGCCCAACATGAACTCGAAGATTCTCATCTCCATTAAAGTTTAGGCTACTTGTTCTAAGTCTCTTGTAATTTGAAGTGTATAGAACTTGGAAATAATTGTATCGGCTTGTAAGAAGAATATTAATAAAAGTACTTAAAGTGGACGTAGGCTATACCCTTAAGCCGAACCACTATAAAATCGTTGTTGTTTGCTGCTTTTCTGTTGTTATTTGCTTATAATCTTTTCCCGAGTTATCGGGTGGTGCTTTCACAATCACATTCCACACACCGGGGTGTTAGCGTTCAAATTTTAGCGTTAACATTTTTGGTGCTTTCACTGAGAATTGAACTCAGGATAACTTCAACCATTGTTCAACAAAAGTCTAACAGGAATCATGGCTTCTGAAAGGAAACGAAAGTTTTCGAGGTTTGAAGGTACTTGCAGCAATGCCATTACTCTTCCCGCGCTAAGTGAAACAGCTTCAAGGATTGGAGTCACGAGGGCTGAATTAAACGCCGTTGTTTATGGATTATATCAACACATGGAGGTTCAGAGCAACAGGATACTTGACAAGGTAAATGCATTGCAAGAGGAGGTCCATCAATTAGAAAGCGATATAAAAACCATTGCCAAAGAGGCCCATGCTTCAGAAGAATGGAATACTCCTCAACGAGCAACTGGCATTACTATTGGAACAATCCCCCAAACGGAGAACTCATGGCTACGACCAACTATTCACGAACGTTTATCAAGGCGAACCTTTGAAAGGATAGTTGACAACTACCCCTTGAGCCCTGATGATGATGAGGAGTACATACCGGAGATGATCGAACAGAGAAAGGAGATTGAAGGAAGGAAAAAGCAGAAAGTCTCGAAAAAAGCTCGGCGCCTCAAACCCTCCGACTTCACTCCCTTGACCGACACTCCGGAGAATATCTTCTTGGCAACAAAAGATGTTGTTGTGTACCCCAAACCAACTCTGATGAGGAGAAGCGCGACAGACAATGGAAAATTCTGTCAATTTCACAATCAGCCTGCCATGACACTAACCAATGTCGCCATTTAAGGAAAAAAATTGAAAAGTTGCTCAAACAGAATGAACTGCAACAATATGTGAAGAAAGATGGAAATGACTTCTTCTCATCCCCTAAAGTGCAACTAGTTCCCACTCAACAATGCAGCTTAAATAAAAGAACCGTAGCACAGGGAGACGAGGGTCCTATTATCAGTATCATCACGGCAAGCCCTCACCAGGTAGGAAAAAATTGGATGAGGCGGGAAGACATGCTCACGCTTCAAGGAGATCTTCAAAGTGAAAGGAAGTTTCGATTCTGAAAGATGTTGCCATCCAGTCCTCTCGTGCCAAAGATTCAATCCCTAAAGCCTGGAGCAGCAATTGCTTCCATACTTTACTTGAACACTTTATTACAAATTTGTAAAAGAATGCTGATCCAATGATTCTTGTATCAAAATCTGTTGAAAAAAAAAACAGTGCAAATAAATAATAAAAACTATAAGTCTTGCTTTCCCTATTATTACACGTCGCTTATTTTATTTCCATATGTGAAATACTCTAAGAATATCACTAAGATTATCGATCTAAATTTGCAGGCGATCAATATCAAGCTGTTTCATTGCAATATCGAGCAACCCTTGGTAACATTCAAAAGCAAGTCTTAGACAACAAAATTCCAAGGTCGAATTCTGAATAAGAAGTACTCTAAGCAAACAAATAAGATTTGGCTAGAGTATGTTTCTTCAGTTAAAACCACCCGCCAACAGAAGAAGATGATGCACACTTAAAGACGGCACTAAGGAATTGCTAATATAATCAATCAAATTCACAACTGTCAAAAGAGAGCCAATTCCAAGAACTTGGAACAGCAACCATTTGCATCCATATTTTACATGAAAACTTTGCTGAAATATTGCAAGGAATTTACAAATATATGATTCTTCTGTTAAAGGCAATTGCAAGGCAGGCGAATAACAAAAGCTATAAAGTGGATATAGGCCCGGTTTCGGCTAAACCACTATAATTCTTGTGTTCCCTACTATTATAAACTGCTTTGTTTTATTTCGGCATATGAAATACGTTAATCGTGTTACTAAAAAATCGATTTAATAATGCAGGTCATAAAAACAAAGCTTACCGGTCACGAGACCAAGCGATCCGCGACATCGTCCAGCAGTCAAGCACTGAGCCATTCAAAATTCCCATATTCAAATCCTACAAAATCAAACGAAAGTAAGCAATGTGGATAGAAGCAGATCATATATAGCTAACTGCAAATGTTTGAACAAGCAAACAGCAAGTTAAAGAACCTGTATCTGCCACCACCAATTGGCTTGGTTATAAAATATACTCGTTTGGGTAAGGGAAATGATTGGCAGCTAAAAGTGATGACACTTGCAAAGGACAATGGGGATTGTCAACATGAATCAATGGCAAAGAGACATGCGTGAGAAAGCGTCAACCAGCAAAAAACCATTTCAGGAGCACAAGCCTTATTCAAAGGCACAACTTGTCGGAGAATAAAGACCTCAAGCGGGTTTCACCAAAAAAAAGGGTGTCTTTCTCGTTACAAATTCGCGGAGTTATCGGTGGACACACTCCCGAGAATCCATCCAACCGAGAAAAGGAAACTCTAAACTTCCTGACAATAACCCTACTCAGGGGCACGCATTTCACCACAACTGGTCGACATACTCCCGTGAGATGAAATGTGAAGAGCCCTCTTCGGAGGCAAAAAGCTTCTCTACGGAGACCGAATGCTTCTCCTCAGAGACCAAAGCCCTCTTCGGGGGCGAAATACTTCTCTACGGAGACCGAATGCTTCTCCTCAGAGACCAAAGCCCTCTTCGGAGGCAAAAAGCTTCTCTACGGAGACCGAATGCTTCTCCTCAGAGACCAAAGCCCTCTTCGGAGGCAAAAAGCTTCTCTACGGAGACCGAACGCTTCTCCTCAGAGACCAAAGCCCTCTTCGGAGGCAAAAAGCTTCTCTACGGAGACCGAATGCTTCTCCTCAGAGACCAAAGCCCTCTTCAAAGGCAAAATGCTTCTCTACGGGGACTGAATGCTTCTCCTCAGAGACCAAAGCCCTCTTCGGAGGCAAAATGCTCCTCTTCGGAGGCACAACTCTTCGGAGGACAAAGACAACTAACGGGACATATGCCACAAAAAAGAAAGTTCTCTACTCAACAAAAAAGATTGGAGGAGTCATGACCCTCCAACCATGAGAGAGTAACTTCCAGGCAATGCAAACCCTCTCTGGGGCACATTTCACCAGGAGTTGAAGTGTAACAGCCGCTCTTCGAAATTACACTTCACCAGAGTTGAAATGCAAACAAAATAAAGACCTCTTTGGAGGCACATTTCACCAGGAGTTGAAGTGTGACAGCCGCTCTTCAGAATTACACTTCACCAGAGTTGAAATGCAAACAAAATAAAGACCTCTTCGGAGGCACATTTCACCAGGAGTTGAAGTGTAACAGCCGCTCTTCGTAATTACACTTCACCAGAGTTGAAATGCAAACAAAATAAAGACCTCTTCGGAGGCACATTTCACCAGGAGTTGAAGTGTAACAGCCGCTCTTCGGAATTTCACTTCACCGGAGTTGAAATGCAAGCAAGAAGAAAGACCTCTTCGGAAGCCCGCGTTTCACCAAGATTGAAATAAAAATTCCAAGTGTTGAAACGTGAAAAGGCTTTCCTCAAAGGCACAACTCTTTGGAGGTACACGTTTCACCGAGATCGAAATAAAACTTCCAAGTGTTGAAACGTGAAAAAATCCCTCCCCAGAGGTACAACTTTCTATATAAAAAAAAATCCTCATCAAGAGCATACTTTAACTTCCAAAGGAAGAGTAATTTACCTATTCTGGAGAATGATCTTCCTCAAAAAAAAAGAGCTAAAGTACCCTTCAGAGGTCCGCTTTACCACAAAGAGGAATTCACTTGGTAAAATATGTACATAAGCGAAAGTGATTTCTTCGTAGGACAAAGCGTAAAAACTTATATGAAGGGAGTTGTACTCTACAAAAATACTTCTTCAAGAATGGAATATTCTTTAGAAAATAAGAGTGCAAATCCCCTCGAAGTATAAAATATTGCAGCAAGCCTATGGAATGGGGGCAACATGGTATAATTACATACAATATGGTATAATCAAATCTGCAAAAGGTAACGCTCAAGTAACATGCCATAAGCTCGCTGCAATGTCAAGTAAACGAACTTATGCAAAAATGAATAATAAATGCATTCTCAAGTCCAAACAGGAATTTGTACAAATAAAGGATTGTTTTATTCAAAATGTATTGCAGATACAGGTTTCAAAACAAAAAAGCGGGGGCCGGTACCCGCACAATTCTCGACCGGTAGAAGCAAAAGACAAGAAACTAAAATCTTCACTTCTTTTTACCACCTTTGGACCCTTTACCCGGCCGAATGATCAGCTTTTCAGGTCGGTCAGTGGGCATAAAGGAAGAAGGAGAGGTAGGCGCAGCTGGTCCAACTTCTGGATCCTCTTCAGTAGCAGTGATTATCTTCCCCTTCCTCTTCGACGTTCCGCGTTTTTTCCTCCTTTTTGAGGAAGACTCACTCCCTGGAGTGACAAGTTTAGATAGAGCTATGTCATCAGAAGGAGTCCGCTCCGGAGATATGTCACCTCCCTCAAGTCTCTCATCTTTCTGCTCTTGCGAAGCGATGGGATCATCCAAGCCATGAAGGGCCTCTATTTGTTCCTCTTGCGACCCGGGCTGTGAAGCAGGAGGAGGAGCCACCTGAAGAGACGGAGGAGGGATAATCGGAGGAGGAGAAATCTGAGCGGTGCTTGATACTTTCTCTACAGAAGAAAAGAGGTTAAAGTCAGTAGAGAGAGGAGATGAAGGCTCATCAAGGTTGAGAAAATAGTCAAGGAGCTCATGAAACCCATGTGAAATAAATGAGCAATCCACTTGAGCGAGATTGACAGTGGAAAAATTTACAGTAGAATTACCTGCAGAAGTTGTCTTTATTACGTCAATTTCATAATCCGGAGCTTCAGCATTCTCTTGCGATTCATCTGTGGCTTGAGTAATTTTGGCCCCGGTATCAGTTTGAGCAGGAATCGGTACATAAGAGCTAGAACCAACAATGCCAGCGTCGGCCAAAGTTGAAGGAGGAACAGGAGCAGTCAAATTTGTTTCCTTTCCTTTATGCACTTCCCCCACTATTTCAACCCGCGATCTGGCAAGTTGCTCCTTCCCTCTTGTCTTTATTACGTCAATTTCATAATCCGGAGCTTCAGCATTCTCTTGCGATTCATCTGTGGCTTGAGTAATTTTGGCCCCGGTATCAGTTTGAGCATGAATCGGTACATAAGAGCTAGAACCAACAATGCCAGCGTCGGCCAAAGTTGAAGGAGGAACAGGAGCAGTCAAATTTGTTTCCTTTCCTTTATGCTCTTCCCCCACTATTTCAACCCGCGATCTGGCAAGTTGCTCCTTCCCTCTGGCAAGGGCTGCGCGAGCCTCAAAGTCTAAGTAGTGCACCTCCAAATCCTCTTCGGTGTATCCGGCCCCTTTAAACATGCCTAGTGCAGCCTCCCACACTTCGGCCAGGGTAATCTCATACTTGGGGCTCAGAAATGCAAGACTGCCACGCCCTAATATACAATGCAAGTAAAAATCAAACAGTGTCGAGCCAATATCAGCTTTGGTGGCTTCATGGGCCTCTTCCTCTGCAATTCTACCCGCAACAGCCTCATCACTCTCTCTCTCAACTTTGGATAGCTGGGCTTTCAATTGTTCAATCTCTGCAGCCTGAAGGCCAGTTTGTCCTCGTAACTGAGTGATATCAGTACGGTTGCCCTCTATAATCTGCTCCAACCCATCAGCCTTGGCTTCAGCATCCCTTTGCGCGGCATGAGCATCCCGCACCTGTTGAAGAAGCACACTCTCCCTTTGAGAATAAGAAGTGGAAGAAGTAGCAAGCTCCTCTTTAAGTTTCCCAACTTCCGCCTCAAGTTTCTCATTATAATCGGCAATACTCCTCATTTCTGCATCATGCTGTTTAAGGACCTTTTGCCATTCAGTTTTGTCATTCTCCATGGTAAGCATATCTTCGAGATTGGCCCTATTCACCCTTTGGAGCTCATCAACGAGTTTCTGCCAAGATGACATCCTCTCAATATCAGCTCTGACTGCATCAAGGTTCCGTAACATAGCACTTTTATCTATGGGAACCAGATCGAGGTCGAAGCGAACTCCTTTTAAACACCAATTAGGAAATCGGCTTTGAAGAATGGCTGGACCTGGTCCAACTTGGTAAGATGGCCTATTGATGATTGCTTGGATATCAGTAAGGGAAGGGGCAGGAGATTGAGAAGAAGTAGGAGCAGTAATCTTCTCTGAAGGCGCAGGCATTGGCTCCTCAACCGTTTGCTCGAGTCATCAGTTATGTGACTCTTCCCTCTATCATCATGAGATTTGCGTTTAAGGGAGTCACTATCTCTGTGGGAGGAATCATGTCGATTATCTGGTTTTCCAAAGCGTTCCTCATAATCACGTCTTTCCCGAGCCTTCCGGGCAGCCCTTTCTTCATCAGTCTCTCTATGAACAGGAGGATAGGATTGATAGCCATACTGGCTGCGTTTCCCATATCGCGGAAAGTCATTATAGTACGAGCTGCCTCGCCTCATTGAAGGACCTAAAATAAAAAAGAGGAAGAAGCAAAACTTGAGAATCTTTCAAAAAAAAGGAAGGCATGTTCGCGGAAAGGTTAAGGAAATTCTAAGTGTGTGTGATGTGCAAACTATGCGCATCGAACTACGAACCACTCTTTAATGTGAGAGTAGTTGTGGGCGTAATAGTTGGCGTCAACTCTTGAGTCGACAAAGGTTGTCGCAAAACAGAAGTAGCCTCGACTACCCAAGAAGAGATCCCGGTAGTGATAGGATCGTCTTTAAAGATCTCTTGTGAAGTAGCGAAGAGGTCGCTCAGTCCTTCAAAAGTGTCATCCCTGCTCTGCTTAACAGGACTGGATTTCCGAGCTTCTTCACCAAGTTCTTGTGAATGGTGAGAAGATCCCTGAGGCTCTTCTTCCTCGATAACCGGAGCAAGTTTGTCAGATGGCCCCGCAGCATCAACAGAAGTGGAGCACTTCACTAGCGAAGCCTCAGGAGCAGGTCCTTTTGATATGGATGTGCTAGTAGAAACTGGGGCATCCAACGCTCTAGCCGGGGAGTCTGGGATTTCATGAGGACGTGTAGAACGAGAATTATGCAAAAGTCCGTACTGATGCAAAAATTCATCTTTCAACAGAAATTGAATATCTCTCTCCTCAACCGGCACAGCCTTAAGCCTTTCAAAAGTCGACTTGTAACTGGGATTCTTAGAGGGAGGAGGCAACGCTGAAAATAAAAAGAAGCAGAGTTAACACTTAGCAGGTCAGTCTCACGAAGGCCAGATAACAAACGAAGTAAGGATGGATGATCTTACTTCCTTCTCTCCACACAGCATAAAACCCAGGGGGGCAACGAACGAAGAAGAATTGGGTTAAGAACCCATGTGCAGTGTCAGGAAGGCCAACGATTAATTTGCGGTTTCAGGCGCTTCTCACAACAGTAATAGAAGGATGATCTTTGGTCCGGGTAAAGGAGCATAAGTAACAGATTTCATCAAAACTCGGAAGTCGATCAAGTGTTCTCCTAAATAGCACACACAACCCCATTAGAATGGCGTAGCCGTTGGGATGTAGCTGGGATGGAGCAATGGCCAATTGATGAAGAAGTTGTTGGAAAAAGTCATTGAAAGGAGGAATGCCCCCACTTAGACACATTTGTCGGTTAACTGTCACAAAGCCAGAGGGTGCTATGTCAGCAGTGTTACTTCTCTCAGGAAGAATGGCATCTGATTCAACAATGCCAAACTGAGCACACAACTGGCGAAAAACTTTGTATGATAGTGTGGTAGGGGCTCTTTCGGAAGGATTAACTAGTGGAGCCGGAAGAACAGTTGCCTCTCTAGTCTGAACTGTTGCATCTTCTTCCTGAGAAGTCATTCTACACAAGCAACTGGATATTCAAATATGAAGGTGCATGTTTCCTAAAAGTGTGAAGTGTCGTGCAAAACTAGTAAAAATAACAAGTAAATATAACTGGAATTAAACTAGTCGACGATTGATCGACTACGAAAATTTCATAACTTGTTAATCTAAAGTTCAAGCATAATATTAATGCAGGCTGGCCAGTTTCAATTGACTATTTCAGTGTTGCTTTAATATTTTACTTGAAATTGATGAGTTTAAAGCACTTCGTTCACACAATTTATTTAAGTTAATTATCTGTTATTAACTAATCTGTCATTTGATGTGGGCAGTCGATGATAGTATATTCGTCCCAATTTTTCGTAAATGTTGTATTGGGCAGATTGTTAGCTTGCAAGTTAAAGCGACCTGTGAATGAATGCAATAAAGTTAAACAGTTCAAAGTCCATGCAACGGTTCAAAGTACGAACAAAATTCATACAAGTCATGACTCGCCAACGACTCAAAGATTTTCCTTTTAATATCTTATGGGTTAAGTCAGGTCATTGGTTTTCTGGCTAACTTGCCCACGACTAAAGGATTAAGGGGCGGGCCAGCTTAAGTTGCTTCAATTCCAAGTCAATGATGTTCTAAACCGGCAGCGCTTTGGGTCAAAGGTCGTGAAATAGAGAAAGGACTCCAGTGGAAAAGCAATGGAAAATTTCCCAAGTACTAACACGGCCACGACTTAAAATTTCAAGCTTTAACTCGGCTACAACTCAGGGCTTGAGTCGTAAAGGCTGCTATGTCGCAGAGAATACTTGGTCGCGTTAAACTACTGAATCATGCTCAAAACAACGATTCACTCCTAACTTCCTCTCCTAACCCACAAGCTTTTTTTTCTCCTAACCCATTAATCCAATAACTTCACAGTCCTCAACCTTAATCTTATCACACTACGAAATCGTTATAAATCGCGAGTTATCCTGAATCAAATCAAATAGCCTTAGGACCACCGATGATCCATGCAGTAGTATTTGCAAGGCACAAGGATGTAAATCGTAGGCAGAGATCGATAATGATGATCAGCGACTTGGAAAAAGAGAAAGTTGCTTACGTGCTGTGAAGCTAGAGATGGTTGGAAGTAAAATTGGATCGAGATCGCCTTTGAAAGCTTGAAGACGTGATAATGGCAGGAATGGCTCAGGGGATAAGTAATGAGAAGAGTGAAATAGGAGGAACGACTTAAGCTTTTATATCAGGAGGCACTGGAACTCGAATCGGCGCAACCGGGTTATGATGAGTCGAAACACACGACTTACGACTTAAGCGTGTGCTTCGAGGGGAAAATGTTAACCCCGTTTCGCCCACGAGTTAAGAAGCTCACGAGTTAAGAAGCCCACGAGTTAAAGAGCACACGGGATAAGGCGTCTACGAGTTAAAGAGCTTACGAGTTAAGGAGCTAACGACCTAACAAGATAAGACCTAAACGACTTAGGGAATGTCACGACTCAACAGCCTTAGCTCATTGCCAACCTAAAATGAATGACGACTCAATGATTGCCGACTTAATGACTCAGAAGGGACAGCGACTCACCGGGTTATAAGCTTAATGCTTTAAAGGTGTTGGCCGACTCAAGGTGCTTCACGACTCAAGCAAGCAAACAAGAAGCTACGACCAGTTAACTCGTGCGCGACCGCAGCTCACGACTAACGACTTAAGAAAGACCTAAGGCCTAAAAGAGATGCCGACTCAATGACTCGACCAAGTTACCGACCTAAGGGGCATGAGAAGATGCCGACTTAAGGTTCAAGGAGATCCTGACCTAGGACTTAAAAAAGTCTACCGACCTAACGCATTCTTCGATCTAACAACTCAAATTGTTTACCGACTCAACTGTTAAGAATAAGTTGTCCACACCTAAGTCGTGGCTGACCTATGGTTCACGATAAGTCGTAACCAACCTATGGCTTGTGATAAGTCGTAAGTGACCTAGAGATATGAAGGAAGAAGTAGTGCAACAGTTTAACGCGCGGCATGTTAACTTGGCAACGACTTAAGACTTGTGATATGAATTCAGACAAGCTTACTTCTATTAAGCCGTGGACTTGGCTCGGTAAATCGACCACGACTTATGTTAAGTCGACCACGAGTTATACTAAGTCGGCCACGACTTAGAACTTGGTAGTAATTCCAGCCCAGAATTCACTATAAATACGCGATCACCTCCAACATTCAATGGAATTTTGGCTCATTCTCTTCATACACCGGTACTCTACTGCAAATCAATCCAACACTCAAAGCACTCAAGACTCGAAGAACATTACAAACAACTTCGAGAAGAGATCTCATATGCCCAACATGAACTCGAAGATTCTCATCTCCATTAAAGTTTAGGCTACTTGTTCTAAGTCTCTTGTAATTTGAAGTGTATAGAACTTGGAAAGAATTGTATCGGCTTGTAAGAAGAATATTAATAAAAGTACTTAAAGTGGACGTAGGCTATACCCTTAAGCCGAACCACTATAAAATCGTTGTTGTTTGCTGCTTTTCTGCTGTTATTTGCTTATAATCTGTTCCCGAGTTATCGGGTGGTGCTTTCACAATCACATTCCACACACCGGGGTGTTAGCGTTCAAATTTTAGCGTTAACACATGTCCCATAACCACTAGATTAACTTAAATATTTACGAACAAACTGTAAATCTTCAATAATAAAATTATCATTGGAGGTTCAATCGAACAAGTCCAAGAATTAACCGACGAAGCAAACGCAAGCGTTTCATACCACTTGTTTTACTAAGCCGTTTAATTAGATTTCTCATCCGAGTGAGGTAAAGGTTTGTACATACTAATAAATTGGAAAATGGGTTAAGAAAAGAGCTTTGTTATTAAAAATAGAGTTGAAATCCTTTTATTGAAAGAGTTTTGATATTTACTACTAGTTTTGAAACCTTTATATTTTAAAGTGACAAATTACAAAGCGATTGTAGAAACAATCAATCACAAAGATCACATTCGAAGATGTGATAAAAATCCAAGGAAATCAGCTCAGCAAGTTCTGTTGAATGTTTTTCAGATAAGATACCCTACGGAGGGGGGTCCGGGGTGGCGGCAACTAGGCCTGTCAATGGGTCGGGTTAGGTCGGGTTCGGGTCGGGTCAACTCGGGTGCGGGTTGATTTTTAAACGGGTCGGGTCAACCCGTTAATTAAACGGGTGGGTTTCGGGTTGACCCGACTATATATCGGGTGGGTTTCGGGTCGATTCGTGTAACCCATTAAGAATAATATTTGTATAAAGGAATAAAAATGGGCATGAAAATGTGGGAAGTTGTTAAATGCGAATGTGTAGAAATAAGTGAATGACAATAATACCCTTCTTTTGCAAGCTAAGATGAGAATTTTAGAGCAAAAGAAGGGTATTGTTGTCATTTTTTTATTGCAAACTAAGATGGTTACGAAAATTTGGGAAGTTGTTACGTGGAAATGGACATGAAAACATGGGTATATGCATGAAAACGTAGGAAGTGGTTAAGTGCAAATGTGTAGGATTAAGTGAATAACAACAATACCATTCTTGTGCAAGCTCAAATGAGAATTGTACAACAATACCGAGCTTATAAACGGGTTAGTCGGGTCAAATTCGGGTTCACAGGTCAACCCTAAACCCACCCGTTTATTAAACGGGTTCTAACGGGTTGACCTAAAAATGACCCGCCTTTTAAACGTGTCGGGTTAACCCGCTAATTTCCGTGCGGGTTTCGGGTCGTGTTTCGGGTCGTGTAGGAAATTGACAGCCCTAGTGGCAACCCATCAAGGTGGTGGTGCGGGGGCAACTCCCCTGCTACGGGGTTCGACCTGCCCAGTCAGGTCGCGGGGGTCCAGGGGGCAGCGCCCCCGGCAGGGTGCGGGGTAGCGCCCCATCCAAAAACGATACGACCTAGTGAGGGGAGCGACCTATCGAGATGAGGTCTAGCGACCTAATGGAAAATGGTTTAGGGTCTTACGACCTAACGACCTAAGTCAAGTACAAGGTCACGCGACCTAAAATGGTAAAGAGCCGTACGTGTTAACGACTTAAGGGGGCCAACGACCTACGACCTAAGGTCCATACGATCTAACTCCAAAGACGTTAGAACTGGCCAGAACGACCTACGACCTAAGTCCATATGACCTACGACCTAAGGTCCATACGACCTACGACCTAAGGTCCATACGACCTAACTCCGAAGACGTTAGAAATGGCCAGAACGACCTAAGTGCAGTTTTTCACCAAAAAAGCTAAAAATTGGAGTTTTTCGCCAATCCAATCCAAACCAAATGCAAATGTGCATGAAAAAGTGATAGGGAATCATTCCCAACAGTCCAATATAGTTTTAGACTAGATTTGTGAGATAGAAATCTCACCTTCGCTCAAATTCAATGAAGAAGAAGCTTGAAATCAATAGGGAAGCAACTACAAGCTAGGATCCAATGTCTTCACTTGATTATGGAGTTGGATGTTGAATTTGCAAGAGAATTTGAACTCGAAATATTAATTTCTCTTTCCCTCCACCATTAATGCTAAGGTTTGGTTGTTAGGAAATTTATGAAGAGTGAGGAGAAGGAGGTTGGAACTTGGGCTTAATAGGCTAAACTAACCCAAAGTCCAAAGCGGGAAAAGTTATTGAAATTTCACTAACTCGAAACGTACCGATGTTTATATTTAAAAAGGTTGCAAACATCATTTTGAACTCAATGGAAGTGGTATCGAGTCCCAATTTGAACGTTTGCAAAAAGTAGCTTTTCGGACCAATATCCGATTAACGACAAGATATTTAAATAAAATATTTAAATATAAAATCGATAAATATGCGGGTTGTTACAAGTTCAAATGAAAATCATTTGGGTTTATCATTTCAACCCATAATGATTTTCTCCTATTCTAAAGTCCATTCGGGTATGTATCATTTCAACCCATAGTGAATTCTATACTAACAGGGAACTTGCAGAGTGATAGCAGTTAATAAAATAATAACATGCATATATCATAAATAACAATATAATATAAACAACAGGATATGGTGTCATATCCTACAGGTGAACAGTTTCAGATAAGAGCATATATAACAATTTAAACAACTACACAAGCATATTTCAATTGTTGTTTCAATTGAAATCAAATTTAATAAATAAAAGAACGTTAATCGTGAGTGATTGCTCACCTTTCGAGGCTAGATAGATTTGATAAAGAAATAAGCTATGAAATCCAAAGCAACGCTAGATGTACAAGAATTGATGTAGAAAGTAGGCACGACGGACAAGGCTGATAATGTGAGATCGATGAGAATGATTGAATCAGTTGATATAAATTGAACCAAATGTATATATAAATATAATATATATTTTTTCATTTCAAAACATGTATTTAGTTTCAAATTTATATTTAATCCCATACTTATCAAATAAAATATATACATTTATACAACTTAAATTTAACAGGCACATCCTTTATACATACCATACCAACAATTGAACATATCATAATTAGTCAAGCAAGCTAAAATTTTATATATATTATATATCTAACCATCAGATATACTTCCTGTATACTTTAATCTAAGTTTTTATACCTTTCAACAGGGATCTTAACTTCTACAAATTTTTTTTTTGAACCTTAGATATTAGAAATAAAATCGTTTGTGCACTAGTTCTTCTGATAGAGACTCATTTTACTTATTGTTAAAAGCAACAGGGAAACCACGATAAATAATGTTACCATGTTAAGTAAATGTGCTATGCGTGTCCTTTTAGAAATTTATCATAGGTAACTGATCATTATAATGATATATGTGAAGTAGTTATTTGAAATTGTAACAGATTTTGGAATTTTAAACATTCAATAATCCTACAAACATTGACACTATGAAAATTCTTTGATTACAAAATACTCCTACTAGTACATTATGCAATAGTATTTTTGAATGTCGATAGATATTCCAAGCCCAGAGTGAAATATTCTCCTTCAACCTAAAAAGATGGTATCTACGCAACTCGAAGAAAGGTAAAATTTTGTAATTATATTGCTTTTATGGAATTTATTTATTTATTTATTTATTTTCCAATTTTGTGGAGACAGATATAAATAATAACTGGAAATATCTACAAAGTTTTAGCTCATTTTGAACTACGTAGATATATCATATTTCCATGCTGTTAGAGGTAGTTGGAGCATGGGCTTGAATGAACTTATATTTAAAATCAACATTTATATTATTAGCTTATCTAAAAATACACAGTGTCTGACACCAACATTTTAACATTTTCATTCTTCCTTCCTAATTTGTCTTGATGATTAGAAAGTGCAACCAAATTTTGAATCCTTGTTTTAATTAAAATTCATATCTTTTATATCACATGCATAAAATTTAACAAAAAAACAAGGTAGACCGGAAATGATCTTGCCACAATTGATATGCATATTCATACTCGAGTTAAATCTTAATGTCGAGATTGAAGACTAACCCTTTTTAATTCTTCATACATGTCTTTTCAACGTTAAATTTTACCATAAAATGTATTAAGTATGAATTTAATTACAAAATTATATGATTTTTGGTATCATTACATACAAAAAAATAGATGTTAATTGTAACACGGTTTAAACCCATAAATTTAACTGAAGGGGTTAGTCATATGTGTAGTGGACAAAAGGAATTGTACAGATATTTGCATAGCATGAATCCCAAAATAAGAAATGTGCGTATACTTTAAAACTTATATATATATAATATATAACTAACAGTGTATACTATATGTACATTATACACTAGCTTAATATTAACTTAACATAAAAATTACTTTTGCAAGATCCTATAACTTATGACTGTAAACGTGTATATATAGTAAACACATACGTTTTCTTCATATATACGAAACTTATAGAGTAAAATCAATGAGACCAAACACATACCACTAATATATGAATCTTATAAAAAATAGTATAATTAAATAATATATATTACCTTATCATATAAAAGAGAGGAGATGAGGATGAGGCACGAAGTGGAGGAGCGGAACTTTGGGGGCGAGGAGACTGCGACAAAATAGGAGCAGGTGGAAAAGTTTGATGAGCAAGCTTATGAACTGTATTTCTCAGAGCAGAGGAATAAAAGAGGAGAGGAAGAAGAATATAAGGATGGAATTATATAGGCCAAGATGAGCAACAGTCAATTATAATAAACGTATAAAGTTTTATGAATGCAAAAATAATGTACCGATATAAATGTAAAGTAACGAAAATGGAAAAATTCAAAAGCAAATAAATGAAACGAAACGTACACAAATAAACGAAAACCAATGAAGTGAAAAAGGCAATAATAGTGTAAATGTGAATCGTTGCCACGTAAACAAATAAAACGTATACAAATCTTTTACCGGTTATGTGATGGCAACAGTCACCCTTAATTGAGCTGAAAAATAAAAGCCATTGCTTTGAACGTATGCCATAAATTAAGTAACAGACACCGATTTCTAAATTTATTAGTAGCTAGGAATAGCAACGTTTGAACGTGAATTGGAAAAATTATTAAAGCAATTAATACCGTGGTCCAGCATGTACGTTTCAAATTTTGAAAACGATGGAAATAGAAATGGAACAGGTTGCAAAAGGAAAGCCACACGTACAAATGGAATAAAATGTTAACAATGAAACGTGCCACATTCAATGGAAAGAAACTGAAATGATAACGTCAAGCACGGGAATTGAGGACAATAAAGCAGAAAGTATGAGAAACGTAAAAGTGAATAAACGAATGAATGCAAGCTATATATATATATATAAATGATGTAAAATATTATGTTTCTGCCAGAGAGAAGAGAAAATGTTTGAAATGGAATGAATAGGGAAGGAACAAACCCGAAATGAAATAGCAACAGATAGAAAATTAAAGAGCTGCAGCACGAATACAGGGAGTAATAAAGGTAAGGTATTGATTGGTTTGTAACTGATGTAAAATTTGAATGGGCATGAATGAAATAAAATTTATGGTAACAGTCGATTCCATTGGTATCATGCAAATTTCTAAATCAATTATAATTATACGTAATCCAAATATTTAATTTTTTTTATTTCGAAATTTTATTATTAATAATTTCTCAAAAATCCAATTCAGTACGTTATAAACCAATTAAAAATTGCTAAAATTTTATGGGTCGTTACACTCTCCACCACTCAAAACCTTTCGTCTCCGAAAAGGAACAAAGTAGGAGAATAGAAACAATCAGATGAAAAATTAGACTTTTAAAAATAAATTAAACAATTTATTTAAAACCATATACTTTTTTTATTTAAATTAATTAATATTTAATAGATTACTCATTTTATTAAATCCATTCAATTAATTATGAAATTAGTTATTTATAAAACACTAAATTTTTTACTATTAAACCAGGTAGTATATAAATAAACAATATTTTAAAGGATATATTCAAAAGAAGGAAAGAAGGAAAGAAGATAGATTCGAAAAAGAGAATATAGGTGAATAAATAAAGCAGGGCAGATAAGGTAGATTCAAAAGAATAGCATCAGGCATGAATAATTAATTTCAAACCATAAGAATTTCAATTTCAAATATTAGTACAAAATTTCTCTGTTGAAAAATACCTTTTTAATAAAATATCTTTATATTGAAACAAATCTTTCTTTCGAAAATACTTTTATAACTCGTTGTTTCAACAAGT
Source organism: Allium cepa (assembly GCA_030765085.1). Lineage (NCBI taxonomy): Eukaryota > Viridiplantae > Streptophyta > Magnoliopsida > Asparagales > Amaryllidaceae > Allium > Allium cepa. The sequence goes on along the minus strand of CM060938.1, from coordinate 902,533,667 downwards.
TTATCCTCGTTCTTGCAGACTCTGGCCATGCGTTGATCAGGCGCAAAGCTAGAATTCTTCAAGTACTTAGTAGACCCGTTTCAACACCTAGTGAAAATACTTGAAAAACACTTTTAAAAACATATATGGAAAGTACAATCCAAACAAATCAATCAAACCAAAACATTTGTCTAACCATGGGTCGCAGATACACAATGGTTATGCCTGGATCCCCATGGAAACAATCCGTATCCGTAGCTTTCTCAGCCCTGCGAGATACGCCATGATGACTAGTAGGGTGCAGGATACACAATGGTTACGCCTGGATCCCCCAGGAAACAATCCGTACCCCCAGGCCGTCTCATCCAGGTAGTTTCGCTACTAATGTGACCTATATAGATACAGGATACACAATGGTTATGCCTGGATCCCCCAGGAAACAGTCCGTGCCCCTAGGCCAGTTCAGCCAGGCAGTTGTGCTATGCAGTCGCGATCATAAGAAAAGCCATGGGTTACGCCACGGTGGGACACTCGAGTATCACATCCGAAAAACCAAAAATCAGAGAGAATAATATCGATAGAATGAATCCACAATATGGCCACAAAGCGGATATCAAGCAGAAGGCACTTTCCATATCATTACTTCAAAAATATATATCATATAGTACCTTTTCAAATCACTTCAAATATCATACTTATATAAAGTCCATTATATAGGATTTCATTTCAAATCGAGTACCTTTCCAAATCAATAGTTTTCGAATCAACTTCATACTTATACAAGTCAGTTTTATATAAGTTCGATAACTCCCAAATCAAGTATTTAGTAAAATAATGTAACGACCCAGAATTTTATTAAATTAAAATTTGAACATTTAATTAATTTTAAATATTAATAAGTGAAATTTATAAGTCGAATAAATTTAATTTGAATTATTGGATTTAATTGGATAATTAAATCGATAAATTTAATATGTTAAATTATGGAAATAATTGAAAATTGAGTTAAATATGATTGAAAATGATCTGTAAAATTTTATTTTATCATATTGGAGTTAGAATGATATTTTAGAACTTTTAAAATCGAATTAAAAGTTAATTTGTGAAAATTGAATATTTTAATATTTAATCGACTAGTGAAATTTGCCAATTTTTGAACAGTCTCAGAATTGAACGAAACCAGTTCCATTGGATCCGTAATAGTTAGTTATTACCGAATTTCAATTTTCGTATCAATCGAAGTTATCGTTTGATCGTGGCAGCTCGAAACGCATCGAATTGTTTTTAATATTAATTTGTCGAGTTAAAATAGCCATTTTTCAAACTGTCTCGGATTCCGACGAAACTAGTTTCATCGGATCCGTAATGTGATATTATTGTAAGGTTTCAAATTTCGTGTCAATTGGATTTACCGTTTGTCCGGTACAAATTAAAACGCCTAGAAATCGATTTAAATCGGTTTAATTTAAATTGAACGTTTATAGCCATAACTCGCACAGATGTCCGAATTAGCTTCCGAAACCTGTTCCATTGTGGCCGGAACGTGGGATAAACCCTAGGAATGTCAGTTTCGGCGCGTAAATCGGAGTTCGGAATTCTCGGATGAATAGTGTTCGATTTTCTTCTATAAATAGAGACCCTTGCCTTCATAATTTAGAAAAAAAATAAAAACCTAATTTCTAACCCTAGCCGCCGTTCACCCTATTGAATGGCCAGAAACGTTCCAACTTCTTCTCTTTAGATCTTCCAATCCGTCAACAATTAGAGGAAGTTGTCAACATGAAAGTTGGAGATGGGAGTGAGTGCTACAATCTGAACGGTTGTGATGTAAAACGAAGCAACGGGGAAGGAGAAAAAGGGGGCCGACAGAGGGGAGCTGCGCACGTTTTCCTATGTGCATATGGTGGCCGAGCTCCACCATAGGGGGGCCAAGTGTAGTGCTCGCGTGAGGCTACGCGATGGTGTATCCTGATCGAGTTGCAGGTGAACGGGGAGGCGGCATTTACTAACCCTAATTTGGAAGGCATGGGTTTGAACGGCCTGTAGAGCAACGTGAGGGAGAGGAGAAGGAGCGTGCCGTCTTGATGTTGTGGTAGGAGATCTCACGGCTATGGTTGATTTAGGTTATAAAAATTATAAATTATGTTGTATTTATATAAGTTAAATTCGAGTAAAACTTGTAAATTGCATATCTTTTTCATACGAGGTCGAAAACGTGCGAAACCAGTTGCGTTGGAATCGTATGGATGAGCACTACGCGATGGAGTTGGATTGGAGTCGTTTGGAGTTAGTGAGAATTTTGGGTAAAATTAAACGCGCGTTTAATTTTATTCGAAATAAATCGCTAAAAACGAAATTGAAATCAAGGTGAGAACTTCTCACTCAGTCGAATCGGTTTCGATTTTATTTTAAATAGTTAGATTTAAAATATTTGAATGCATGTTTGAATGATGATTGTTATCTAATGATTGTTAAATTAGACATTATACGCCGTTAGTAAGCGGATGTTATTTATTAAAAACATATACCGCGAATATTTCATAAACAGTGAAATTGGTATTATAAATAATATCAATATATATATATATATTGGCATATGTATATATTGCAGTTGTTGATTTCCCGCATTTTTTAGCGGATGAGACCCTATTGCGCCATTATTAAGCGGATAATATTTAATAAAAACATATACCGCGATAATTTCGTACTGGAGCGAAATTGGTATTGTGCTAATGTTTGTGGATGCAGGAAAACAGGTTGGAGGGATCCAACTGGATTCCTCAACAGTATTTATTTGATTTCAGATATTTTGATATTTGATGGATTATCATATCGATATATGATATCGTTGTTAGTCGTGATTGACTATTTGGTGTGTAGCATCATTGGACCCAAATTTTGGGATTTTAAAAGGTTTTTAAAGTGATCTTTGAAAATATTAAATATTTTTGGAATTGATCCATTTTAAATGAATAAACGTTATAATTTTTAAAGTTATAAAACTTATGTTTTTTGAGAAATATAGTTAAAAGCTTATTTTTGAAAATATGAGATTTATGACTTTATAAAAGAGTTTAAATTGGGATTCTGAACTTACTATAAAAAGTTAAAATATAGGATTTCTAAAATTTTATTATTTTATAAATCAAAAGGATGAAGTTTTTAAAGGACTTTGAAGACGTTTTAAAAGAATAATATAAATTGGTTTATATTAAGAGATTTATAAATGGATATTTATAAATAGAAATATTGACATTATAAAACGAGTTTTTATAAGTGTTTGAATGAAGTAGAAATGAATTTCATTAAGGAATGAAATTTATAGAATGATAAACAGTGAAGTTATAAATGAAATTTATAAATAGTAAGATTTATAAAATTTATAAAGTTATTGAAAGAATGGTTTTGGATAAATCATTGAATCTTATAAGTTATAAGATTTATAATTATGAAGTTCAAAGGAACGATTTTTGCAAACAAATAGATTATAAGTGTTTAACTTATAATATGAACCTTTAATTTATAATTGAATTATAAACTGGAATAGGTTAATAAAGGAATTTATAAAAAGAAGTTGTTATAAAATAAATAGAAATAGAATTTATAAACGTTGTTTTATAAATTCGCAACGACTTATTTTGATAAGTTAATTTTTTATAACTTACTTATGGAGTTATATTCACGTTTTAGACTGTGAATAATCCTTTAAAATAAAATGTATAGAATTGATGAAATTTGTTAACGTAGTATATTCACGTTTTGAATAGTGAATAATACGTTAAAGAAAATGTTAGAATGTGATGTTTTAAATAGAATTAAAACGATCTAACGATGTTTTTAAATGTGTTATGAATCAAAACCATAGATTTCAACATTCATTGTTGAAATAGGCGTTTTCGAGAAATAAAAGGAAATGGTGGACTATAACACTGTTGTTATAGTAAATGATTTCCGAAAGGAAATGTTTTGTATAGTATTGGGATTTATATATCTATTTTAATTTCGAATCCCTATACTAATGATTTTGGGTTGTCGTAACGATGTTTTACGCAACATTCGTTTTGGCCCAAACAAATATGTTTAAGAGAGTGATTTCCTTAAAGAATGAAATATATACTTAATCTCGATTTAAGTATATTGAATATTTTCCAAAGGTTGAAAATAAATAAAATTTGTGAATTACTTATGGAATAAGTATGGAAACGTTTTCCAATATGAAGTGAATATTTAGAATTTATCTTTTTGAAGATAAATTGAAATGAATAGTTGAAATCGTATATGCATGGATATTTTGGTATGTAAATTCATTATGGAATTTATGAATGAAAAGTGGAATTTTTTAAAAATAAATATTGATTTATTTTTGAAGTGTTGAAATTATATATCTTGTAAAGATATTTTGGAAAATAAATAATTTGGAATCTGGTGATGTGTGCATATCTATTGATAGTTCAATAGCCGACTATCAATATTTTCCCTTTGAATGGGTATTTGATGTGAATTGTTTGAATTTGAATGCCACACTTATTTTTGAATAAGCGCTCACTATTCGGGTTAACCGGGAAAGGACCATGGGGCGTATAACCCATTCCGAATATGTGATACGTCGTTGTGAAATTGCATTGAAGATCGGTGTTGAAGACCGGTATTTGCGAGAGCGATAGGATGACCTATCGATTGTCTCTGCACTGGGTAGCTCCTGGTATAGAGATTCCATAAGTGATGGGAAATCCGATCGGGATTGTGGATATCGGGATTGCAAGGACTTCTTTGTAAGTGCCTTCGGTTCTGTTCGAGCCAGGAACAGACTTGTATGGATTGTATGTCTGACATTACAAGTTGAGATATAAAGCCGATTTCTTTCAAATATATTTCTGTTGGTGGCGGAGAATTTATTCTTTTAGCTTAACAGCCTTCTCTGAGACGTACGAGCTCAGAGGTTATGTAGTTGAAGGTTATCAGCGATATATTCCCAATTTGGTAATGTGACATGCTGAGTGTTGCTGAAATGATCATTGTGTTGATTATTTGTGATAGGATCATTTGTTTGATCGTCTATCTTGGTGATCATTTCTATGATCATTTGTTGACCCAAAGCATGGCTTTTGTATAAAGTATGTTTTTGTGGACGTGACTTCGTCGAGCCTCACATCCAGGAAATGGTCAAAACAGGAAAGATGCGGCAAGGTTATGAGGGATAGCTCCCTTTAGGGTATGTGCATTTCCTTCTGGAAAGGGTGGTATCATGGTATGGAGCCCAGATACTTACTCATGTTGATACACTATATTTATTACTGTGTGGTGTTGTAGGTGACGAGCGCTCGGTTAATGGTCCAATGGGACCGGGGGATGCCATATTCGTGTAGTAGTTATCTAGTGATAAAGGTAACCCGGCCTTGTGTTGGCAGAGAGCTGGTTAAGTTCTCGGGGACGTCCAGCCAGAGGCGTTTCCATGTGGCAATAGGAAGTTCCTTAGCCTGACCATTTGTTGGAAATCCAAAGAAACAATACGAGACTTGTACGGTATTAGTTGTATAACCTGCCATGGAATGTGGCGGTAACCTGCTATTGAACAGGGTAGCTATAGTAGGCATAAATGCGAAATGCCTATGCTGGCTAAGATTTATATCTTTATTTTCGAAATGAATTTTCCTACACTATACACTAGTAATAATATCAAATGTTATTTTAAATGCGTATCAAGCATCTTTGACTATCATAAGGAGAAATCTCCTCCGATTCTGCGTTTGCATGTGTGTGTGTGCGGGAGGCCTTATGGTAGTCTCATTTTTAAAAGCATTGCGAATTGAATTTAAAAATATCTCTCTATTTGATTTTAAAGCTAAATAAACTGTTTTGATTTCTCACACCAGACACATGACTGACTCGGAGTTTATTGTTTTCCTTCCTAAACTCTGGGTGCCCACCAATTTCCACATGGGCAGTTAAGAGTTAGGTTTATCAGGATATTCTGGATATTCAGGAGTTGCTGGAGGCAAGCTGGATGGCATGGCGTATTACTAATTTATATAGTATTTCTTTTTCCGCTGCATTGTTATTGTTGTATGTTGTTGTACACTCAGATGATATGATGTAATGAAATGTGTTGTAATGTAATAACTGAAATAGTTCTTTGTTTAAAGACTATTCATTTATTATTATATGTTGTTCCGCTGCGAATTGTGAGATTCTGATGTTGTTCTGTTGTTTCCTTCCTGTCCCGTTCTATTTTAAAATCTTCTATTTTCTGTTTTCTTTTCTCTCTATTTTCTATCTTCTTATCTACTCTTCTCTCTTTTTCTTTTCTTAAATTCTTTTTAAAACCCTAACTATTCGGTTTTTCGGCAACGAAAATCCGCAATGTTACATTTGGTATCAGAGCTTATGGTTAAGCGACAACCATGGTTCTGTTGGGTATTACTCGTTAGAGATAGAGTCAGTAGTACTCTGTAATGAGTTTGAGTGTAATAATAGCTATGAGAGCGTACTTGTTAGTGAATATAAAATTGTTTTGTATTGTGTTGACTTATCGGTTGATTGTTTATAGATTCCGATCGATCTAGTCTAGCTAACTATCGTAGATAGGGGTTTCTAAACTCTTAAACAAGATAAACCGACACGATATTGTTTAAAATTGGGTAAAAGAAATAATTTTACCTTGATTATATTTTATATATAAAGGAATAATTTTTCAGAATTATTATAGTGTATATAAGTTGATTGTTTGGTTGTTTGAATAATCTAAATAAAAGAATTATAAGAATTGAATTATAATTAAAGCGATTTACAATTGTGAAATAAACTTATATATATAAGAAGTGAAACTATATGGATATATTTATGAATATGAGTTGTAAATAAAAATGAATTTAAAGTTAAATGGAATATAACTTAAGTGTTGTTGAATGGAATTGATTTTGGTATTGCAGTAAATTAATAAATTTAAATGAATATGAACTTGAGTTATATAAATGAAATTCAACTTTGTAATTGAATTGAATGAATGGATTGAATGTTAATCAATTGAATGTAAATTAAGTTGATATGAAATAATGAATATAAATGTTAATTCATTAAAATCTAATATGATTGGAAGTTGAAAGATTTAATGAAAATCAAATTAAGTAAACCAAATTGAATGAATGTAAGCAAAGGAATTTGGTTGTAATTGATATACTTTGGTTGTTACTTGATTGTTGATTGATTGTATATAATTCATTAAATGTTAATGAAATTGGAAGCTATGTAATTGAATTCAAATTAGAAGTAAATAAATTTAAATAGAATTGAATTTGATTTGAAAGTGAACCAACTGGAATATGAATTAGTGAATATAAGCTAATTGAAAATGAATGTTAGTAAAAACATCCACTGTTAATGAATCAAATATGATTTAAATTGAAAACCATTTCATTGAATATTAATGAGAATATGAATGGATATTGAATTGGTTATGGATTATAGTTGGTTGATGGTTGAATATATATTGCATTTGTTCTTTAGTTGCATTTGCTATGTGACATATATAGTTGTTATGGAGATATATGTTGTATATTGAGATTATTTTCATATATGCATGTTTCTCATGTTGTTTGTTGAGTGTTTAGTAGGTGCAGATGGCGTTTGCTTCGCATTTGGAGCTCGCTTTAGCGCTATATTAGCCGTATATGTTTGCTAATAAAATATAAGGTACATATCTCGGATTAAATATCGTACTTTTACACTTTTTTCCCTGCGGGATGCCTCATTACTTGATGAGATGTATATTTGTGATATATATACTGTCATTTTTTTTTCGGATCGAGCCGCGCAAAGGAGACTATGGCGAATTTTTTCGAAAATTTAAGGCGTTAGAAAAAATTTGAAAAAATTTGAAAACTTTAACTTTGATTTTTGAATTGAAAGTTAAACAATAGTAGTTTGTTTTTGAAAGATAACTAAGTATGATTTGAAAACTTAGTAAGTATTGTAAAAAGTTTAATTATGAATTTTGGGAAAGTTAGTAGATTCTGTAACTTTTCTTACTTATAATTTCGAGGACGAAATTCTTTTAAGGGGGAAAGATTGTAACGACCCAGAATTTTATTAAATTAAAATTTGAATATTTAATTAATTTTAAATATTAATAAGTGAAATTTATAAGTCGAATAAATTTAATTTGAATTATTGGATTTAATTGGATAATTAAATCGATAAATTTAATATGTTAAATTATGGAAATAATTGAAAATTGAGTTAAATATGATTGAAAATGATCTGTAAAATTTTATTTTATCATATTGGAGTTAGAATGATATTTTAGAACTTTTAAAATCGAATTAAAAGTTAATTTGTGAAAATTGAATATTTTAATATTTAATCGACTAGTGAAATTTGCCAATTTTTGAACAGTCTCAGAATTGAACGAAACCAGTTCCATTGGATCCGTAATAGTTAGTTATTACCGAATTTTAATTTTTGTATCAATCGGAGTTATCGTTTGATCGTGGCAGCTCGAAACGCATCGAATTGTTTTTAATATTAATTTGGCGAGTTAAAATAGCCATTTTTCAAACTGTCTCGGATTCCGACAAAACCAGTTTCATCGGATCCGTAATGTGATATTATTGTAAGGTTTCAAATTTCGTGTCAATTGGATTTACCGTTTGTCCGGCACAAATTAAAACGCCTAGAAATCGATTTAAATCGGTTTAATTTAAATTGAACGTTTATAGCCATAACTCGTACAGATGTCCGAATTAGCTTTCGAAACCTGTTCCATTGTGTCCGGAACGCGGGATAAACCCTAGGAATGTCAGTTTCGGCGCGTAAATCGGAGTTCGGAATTCTCGGATGAATAGTGTTCGATTTTCTTCTATAAATAGAGACCCTTGCCTTCATAATTTAGAAAAAAACATAAAAACCTAATTTCTAACTCTAGCCGCCGTTCACCCTATTGAATGGCCAGAAACATTCCAACTTCTTCTCTCTAGATCTTCCAATCCGTCAACAATTAGAGGAAGTTGTCAACATGAAAGTTGGAGAGGGGAGTGAGAGCTACAATCTGAACGGTTGTGATGTAAAACGAAGCAACGGGGAAGGAGAAAAAGGGGGCCGACAGGGGGGAGCTGCGCACGTTTACCTATGTGCATATGGTGGCCGAGCTCCGCCATAGGGGGGCCGAGTGTAGTGCTCGCGTGAGGCTACGTGATGGTGTATCCTGATCGAGTTGCAGGTGAACGGGGAGGCGGCATTTACTAACCCTAATTTGGAAGGCATGGGTTTGAACGGCCTGTAGAGCAACGTGAGGGAGAGGAGAAGGAGCGTGCGGTCTTGATGTTGTGGTAGGAGATCTCACGGCTATGGTTGATTTAGGTTATAAAAATTATAAATTATGTTGTATTTATATAAGTTAAATTCGAGTAAAACTTGTAAATTGCATATCTTTTTCATACGAGGTCGAAAACGCGCGAAACCAGTTGCGTTGGAATCGTATGGACGAGCACTACGCGATGGAGTTGGATTGGAGTCGTTTGGAGTTAGTGAGAATTTTGGGTAAAATTAAACGCGCGTTTAATTTTATTCGAAATAAATCGCTAAAAACGAAATTGAAATCAAGGTGAGAACTTCTCACTCAATCGAATCGGTTTCGATTTTATTTTAAATAGTTAGATTTAAAATATTTGAATGCATGTTTGAATGATGATTGTTATCTATTGATTGTTAAAATAGACATTATACGCCGTTAGTAAGCGGATGTTATTTATTAAAAACATATACCGCGAATATTTCATAAACAGTGAAATTGGTATTATAAATAATATCAATATATATATATATTGGCATATGTATATATTGCAGTTGTTGATTTCCCGCATTTTTTAGCGGATGAGACCCTATTGCGCCGTTATTAAGCGGATAATATTTAATAAAAACATATACCGCGATAATTTCGTATTGGAGCGAAATTGGTATTGTGCTAATGTTTGTGGATGCTGGAAAACAGGTTGGAGGGATCCAACTAGATTCCTCAACAGTATTTATTTGATTTCAGATATTTTGATATTTGATGGATTATCATATCGATATATGATATCGTTGTTAGTCGTGATTGACTATTTGGTGTGTAGCATCATTGGACCCAAATTTTGGGATTTTAAAAGGTTTTTAAAGTGATCTTTGAAAATATTAAATATTTTTGGAATTGATCCATTTTAAATGAATAAACGTTATAATTTTTAAAGTTAGAAAAATTATGTTTTTTGAGAAATATAGTTAAAAGCTTATTTTTGAAAATATGGGATTTATGACTTTATAAAAGAGTTTAAATTGGGATTCTGAACTTACTATAAAAAGTTAAAATATAGGATTTCTAAAATTTTATTATTTTATAAATCAAAAGGATGAAGTTTTTAAAGGACTTTGAAGACGTTTTAAAAGAATAATATAAATTGGTTTATATTAAGAGATTTATAAATGGCTATTTATAAATAGAAATATTGATATTATAAAACGAGTTTTTATAAGTGTTTGAATGAAGTAGAAATGAATTTCATTAAGGAATGAAATTTATAGAATTATAAACAGTGAAGTTATAAATGAAATTTATAAATAGTAAGATTTATAAAATTTATAAAGTTATTGAAAGAATGGTTTTGGATAAATCATTGAATCTTATAAGTTATAAGATTTATAATTATGAAGTTCAAAGGAACGATTTTTGCAAACAAATAGATTATAAGTGTTTAACTTATAATACGAACCTTTAATTTATAATTGAATTATAAACTGGAATAGGTTAATAAAGGAATTTATAAAAAGAAGTTGTTATAAAATAAATAGAAATAGAATTTATAAACGTTGTTTTATAAATTCGCAACGACTTATTTTGATAAGTTAATTTTTTATAACTTACTTATGGAGTTATATTCATGTTTTAGACTGTGAATAATCCTTTAAAATAAAATGTATAGAATTGATGAAATTTGTTAACGTAGTATATTCACGTTTTTAATAGTGAATAATACGTTAAAGAAAATGTTAGAATGTGATGTTTTAAATAGAATTAAAACGATCTAACAATGTTTTTAAATGTGTTATGATTCGAAACCATAGATTTCAACATTCATTGTTGAAATAGGCGTTTTCGAGAAATAAAAGGAAATGGTGGACTATAACACTGTTGTTATAGTAAATGATTTCCGAAAGGAAATGTTTTGTATAGTACTGGGATTTATATATCTATTTTAATTTCGAATCCCTATACTAATGTTTTTGGGTTGTCGTAACGATGTTTTACGCAACATTCGTTTTGGCCCAAATAAATATATTTAAGAGAGTGATTTCCTTAAAGAATGAAATATATACTTAATCTCGATTTAAGTATATTGAATATTTTCCAAAGGTTGAAAATAAATAAAATTTGTGAATTACTTATTGAATAAGTATGGAAACGTTTTCCAATATGAAGTGAATATTTAGAATTTATCTTTTTGAAGATAAATTGAAATGAATAGTTGAAATCGTATATGCATGGATATTTTGGTACGTAAATTCATTATGGAATTTATGAATGAAAAGTGGAATTTTTTAAAAATAAATATTGATTTATTTTTGAAGTGTTGAAATTATATATCTTGTAAAGATATTTTGGAAAATAAATAATTTGGAAAATTATTTGGAAAATTATTTGGAATCTGGTGATGTGTGCATATCTATTGATAGTTCAATAGCCGACTATCAATATTTTCGCTTTGAATGGGTATTTGATGTGAATTGTTTGAATTTGAATGCCACACTTATTTTTGAATAAGCGCTCACTATTCGGGTTAACCGGGAAAGGACCATGGGGTCGTATAACCCATTCCGAATATGTGATACGTCGTTGTGAAATTGCATTGAAGAACGGTGTTGAAGACCGGTATTTGCGAGAGCGATAGGATGACCTATCGATTGTCTCTGCACTGGGTAGCTCCTGGTACAGAGATTCCATAAGTGATGGGAAATCCGATCGGGATTGTGGATATCCGGATTGCAAGGACTTCTTTGTAAGTGCCTTCGGTTCTGTTCGAGCCCGGAACAGACTTGTATGGATTGTATGTCTGACATTACAAGTTGAGATATAAAGCCGATTTCTTTCAAATATATTTCTGTTGGTGGCGGAGAATTTATTCTTTTAGCTTAACACCCTTCCCTGAGACGTACGAGCTCAGAGGTTATGTAGTTGAAGGTTATCAGCGATATATTCCCAATTTGGTAATGTGACATGCTGAGTGTTGCTGAAATGATCATTGTGTTGATTATTTGTGATAGGATCATTTGTTTGATTGTCTATCTTGGTGATCATTTCTATGATCATTTGTTGACCCAAAGCATGGCTTTTGTATAAAGTATGTTTTTGTGGACATGACTTCGTCGAGCCTCACATCCCGGAAATGGTCAAAACAGGAAAGATGCGGCAAGGTTATGAGGGATAGCTCCCTTTAGGGTATGTGCATTTCCTTCTGGAAAGGGTGGTATCATGGTATGGAGCCCAGATACTTACTCATGTTGATACACTATATTGATTACTGTGTGGTGTTGTTGGTGACGAGCGCTCGGTTAAAGGTCCAATGGGACCGGGGGATGCCATATTCGTGTAGTAGTTACCTAGTGATAAAGGTAACCCGGCCTTGTGTTGGCAGAGAGCTGGTTAAGTTCTCGAGGACGTCCAGCCAGAGGCGTTTCCATGTGGCAGTAGGAAGTTCCTTAGCCTGACCATTTGTTGGAAATCCAAAGAAACAATACGAGACTTGTACGGTATTAGTTGTATAACCTGCCATGGAATGTGGCGGTAACCTGCTATTGAACATGGTAGCTATAGTAGGCATAAATGCGAAATGCCTATGCTGGCTAAGATTTATATCTTTATTTTCAAAATGAATTTTCCTACACTATACACTAGTAATAATATCAAATGTTATTTTAAATGCGTATCAAGCATCTTTGACTATCATAAGGAGAAATCTCCTCCGATTCTGCGTTTGCATGTGTGTGTGTGCGGGAGGCCTTATGGTAGTCTCATTTTTAAAAGCATTGCGAATTGAATTTAAAAATATCTCTCTATTTGATTTTAAAGCTAAATAAACTGTTTTGAGTTCTCACACCAGTCACATGACTGACTCGGAGTTTATTGTTTTCCTTCCTAAACTCTGGGTGCCCACCAATTTCCACACGGGCAGTTAAGAGTTAGGTTTATCAGGATATTCTGGATATTCAGGAGTTGCTGGAGGCAAGCTGGATGGCATGGCGTATTACTAATTTATATAGTATTTCTTTTTCCGCTGCATTGTTGTTGTTGTATGTTGTTGTACACTCTGATGATATGATGTAATGAAATGTGTTGTAATGTAATAACTGAAATAGTTCTTTGTTTAAAGATTATTCATTTATTATTATATGTTGTTCCGCTGCAAATTGTGAGATTCTGATGTTGTTCTGTTGTTTCCTTCCTGTCCCGTTCTATTTTAAAATCTTCTATTTTCTGTTTTCTTTTCTCTCTATTTTCTATCTTATCTTTCCTATCTTCTTCTCTCTTCTTATGTCTCTTTCTTTTTCTTAAACCCTCAGTGTTCGGTTTTCCGGCATTCGATCGCTCGGCAGTCGATAAAGTGAGTATCGATGTTGAATTTTCGAAAGTCGAAGAATCGGGTCCTGACAAATAAGGTCCTCAATTTCAAATCAATCCAGTTTCCAAATCATATATGATTTCATACAATTTTTTACTCCGAATTAAATTTCTTCAGTTTCAAAGTTTACGAAATAATGGGTTTAGAAAATAATCCTAGTTTCCATATTAACATAATTTAAGTCAAACAAATTCATTTCCAGAATCACCATATAAATAATGGTTTTAATTCCAATCAAATTTTAAAACCAAATATTCTTCTCCAGATCAATTATACTCAAAATGGTTTCTAAATTTATAACTATCCCTTTAAAACCTTTAAACTATTTATTTTTATATGAAAAATCCAATTTTCCTTTTGCAAATTATTTACTTATCAAAAGTTTCAACTTTACTTAAGTCATACTCTTCATACTTTAAACATCCAAAACTAAACTTATATTCTTTATCAAATATTTTACACTCTTCGAAATTTCTTATTTTTAAAATTTTAAACCTTGATTTGGAAGTGCTCGTACCTTCAAAATAGTCGGTGAAATCAAATTTCAAATCCAAGAGTTGGAAATCAGCAACAAATCAGTAAATTAATTTTTATAAATAGAGTTATAATACTAAATCAAATCGAAAATTAGAGGATTGGACACCAGCTTCCTTTAAATCATTTTAAATATATATACATATATCTTTCGAATATCGAATTATACTTTGGAATTTGAAATCAAAATTTGTTTCACAATATCACTCGCATAGCAAAGCTACTAGAGTGGCGTCTACCCCACTCTGAAACTCGAAAACCAATGTCGATGATGTGTGCACTCATCACAAAAATTATTTTCCAACGACAAAGTGAGTTCTGGATTTCTATTTTCTTAAAACTTCTTTGAAATTTCTTTGAAATCGTTGGAACCCATTTAAAGTCATTTGAACACTTCTTATTCAGAAAATCCGTTCAAATCGTATTATTATATATATTTTTGAAATCTCAAAGCCAAATTTCAAAATACCGGAGTTCAATTCCTTGAAATTCAAATTCAAAACCCTTCAGTTATAAATCCTTTTATATAATCGAATTCCTTATAAATTTTCAAAATTTCACATTCTAAATTTTGGACTTTTGTTTTTTTAAAGATATATAACCTTATTGAAAATATTTCACTTTTATATATAGAATAAAATCATAGTTATCAACATAATAATTTTGGTATAAAACAATTTCTAAAATACAAACACAACCCGATTTTAAAAGGATGATTTAAGAATGGATTTCCAAATAGAGATAGAGATACAAATTAGAGGGACTCTAGTCTAATAGAATTCTGGTTCGAAGATAGGCTCGATCGATGACTAGGTAATTAAATTACAGAAATAGAAGATGGATATACATGTATAAATCGCGGGCGACCTTAATCGGGTCAACCGTGAGTTCAAGAATATAATCGACGCGGAATTCCAAAACAAATCGACATTTGATTTCCAGAGATAGAATTTGGCATATCAAGATATAGCAGCATCGTAAACCGAGGATACAAAAATCTTCGGTGAATCGATGCCAATTGTAAAGGAGTTTTCATCCCCTTTACAAAACATTCAGTAGAGTTATGGGATACTCCAGAATCAAACGAATATAAATAGAAAGAGACAAGAATGAATTTTGGAACCGTGGGACATTCCAAAATTCAAAGGAAATCGAGTCAAAAAGGAAGAGATTCAACTCGAACGAAAGCGATTCTTTAAATAAATTTACCATATATGCTAAGTTCTACCTAGAGCCAAAGCTCTGATACCAACTGTAACGACCCGTTATTTTGGACCTTTCGCATCGACAATAAAACCATACACGTCCAACTTGAATAATTCAAAATACCGAATTGTTATTTTATATTTGGCGAAACTCAGCATATGCAGTAAAATAAATCAATCACGGAATCACAGATACAGAGTAGTACAATAATACGAACCGGAATAAGTGAATAGTAGTTCGTGAAGCTACTATATAAACATCAGAGTTAGAAATAAAGTACAACAAAATATTTCAGATGCAGTGAAGTCTCCAGTATGACAGATGACTTCTCTGGACCGATCAAGTGGATGACTAAAAGGATAGATAGTTGGATCTTCAAGCAAAGCTCCAACTTCGAAGGCGAGTCTCAAATGCTGTATCACTCTGTCTGACCCGAGCGTAAAGCAAAACACAAAACACTCGAGTCAGGATTAACATTCTTATGTCTATAAATCCAACCCAAGTGAAATATCAGCTGAAATACAAGTAACTTAAAGGATGTTTGGGATAACCATCCTCTAAGGATCCGTGGAGCTATCTACAATGTAGAAATATACAGTATAAAACCGTTGTCCTTTCAAATTAATTTATTCTTCAAAACCAAAGTATCATTTTCACTTCAAATATATCTATTTTCTGAAAAGTGTGTATATATATATATATATGTATTGAATAATTTATAAAGTAAATTATTGATAATTTCCTCAAGTTTCACTGATCACCTCAAAAACAACTCAACTTTCTCGTTCAAATTAAATTTAATCTCATATTTTTAAATTTCCATTCATTCAATTTAGTCTTCTAAATAACAAAATCAAATTATATCAATTTCAAAAGTAGATCTAAATCACAATTTAACTATTTAAGTCCGTGTATTTTCAAAGCTTTAATATTCAACATTTCAAACTAAACCTAACTGTTTCATACAGATCTTGATTTAACTTCATTATTATTTATTCTTGAAATTATTATTTATTCTTGAAATATCCACTCAATATTACTTATATAGCCTTATATTACAATTCATTATATTTGCCTTCAATTTCTTTAAACGTGAATATTCACTAAATCACTAAAGTAAAAGTTATGTTATGGACTATATTTTAAGTTTCAAATTCAATAAGTTTCGAATTGATTTAATTAAACAAAATTATTAATTAAATACCATTCCAATCAATTCAACTTTATCTTCCTTACATATACAAATCATTGGAGATCTATTTAAAAAATAATACTTAAACATATTCTATTTATTAAATCAAACTTTATTAAATTAAAGTTTACTATTTAAATCTACTGTACATTAAACATATTTATACATAAATAATCCAATATTAACTAAAACCCTATATTTCTTCCCTAAAACCATAGATATTATTTTCAAAATATTTATATATGGACCAACAGTGTCTGTATATATACTTCTATCATATGGTTAAGTGATACGGATATTTATCATTTCAATCCGTAATTAAATGTAAATATATATACGGGTAAATATCTTTTTGACCCGTAATCCCAATTCAGTTCAAATGAAAATCGTTTGGGTTTATCATTTCAACCCATAACGATTTTCTCCTATTCTAAAGTCCATTCGGGTATGTATCATTTCAACCCATTGTGAATTCTATACTAATTGGGAACTTGTAGAGTGATAGCAGTTAATAAAATAATAACAGGCATATATCATAAATAAAAATATAATATAAACAACAGGATATAGTGTCATATCCCGTAGGTGAACAGTTACAAATAATAGCATATATAACAATTCAAACAACTACAGCAGCATATTTCAATTGTTGTTTCAATTGAAATCAAATTTAAAAAATAAAAGAACGTTAATCGTGAGTTATTGCTCACCTTTCGAGGCAAGATAGATTTGACAAAGAAACGAGCTATGAAATCCAAAGCAACGCTAGATGTACAAGAATTGATGTAGAAAATAGGCACGACGGACAAGGCTGATAATGTGAGATCGATGAGAACGATTGAATCAGTTGATATAAATTGATCTAAATGTATATATGAATATAATATATATATTTTTTCAATTCAAAACATGTATTTATTTTCAAATTTATATTTAATCCCACACTTATCAAATAAAATATATACATTTATACAACTTAAATTTAACAGGCACATCCTTTAAACGTACCATACCAACAATTGAACATATCATAATTAGTCAAGCAAGCTAAAATTTTATATATATTATATATCTAACCATCAGACATACTTCCTGTATACTTTAATCTAAGTTTTTATACCTTTCAATAGGGATCTTAACTTCTACAAATTTTTTTTTTGAACCTTAGATATTAGAAATAAAATCGTTTGTGCACTAGTTCTTCTGATAGAGACTCATTTTACTTATTGTTAAAAGCAACAGGGAAACCACGATAAATAATGTTACCATGTTAAGTAAATGTGCTATGCGTGTCCTTTTAGAAATTTATCATAGGTAACTGATCATTATAATGATATATGTGAAGTAGTTATTTGAAATTGTAACAGATTTTGGAATTTTAAACATTCAATAATCCTACAAACATTGACACTACACAAATCCTTTGATTACAAAATACTCCTACCAGTACATTATGCAATAGTATTTTTGGATGTCGATAGATGTTCCAAGCCCAGAGTGAAATATTCTCCTTCAACCTACAAATATTGTATCTACGCAACACGAAGAAAGGTAAAATTTTGTAATTATATTGCTTTTATGGAATTTATTTATTTATTTATTTTCCAATTTTGTGGAGACGGATATAAATAATAATTGAAAATATCTACGAAGTTTTAGCTCATTTTGAATTGTGTAGATATATCATATTTCCATGCTGTTAGAGGAAGTTGGAGCATGGGCTTGAATGAACTTATATTTGTAATCAACATTTATATGCAGCCTTGCTTTGTTAGCTTACCTAAAAATACACAGTGTCTGACACCAACATTTTAACATTTTCATTCTTCTTTCCTAATTTGTGTTAATGATTAGAAAGTGCAACCAAAATTTGAATCCTTGTTTTAATTAAAATTCATATCTTTTGTATCACATGCATAAAATTTAACAAAAAAACAAGGTAGACTAGAAATGATCATGCCACAATTGATATGCATATTCATACTCGAGTTAAATCTTAATGTCGAGATTAAAGACTAACCCTTTTTAATTCTTCCTACATGTCTTTTCATCGTGCAATAAATTTTACCATAAAATGTATTAAGTATGAATTTAATTACAAAATTATAAGATTTTTGGTATCAGTACATAAAAAAAATAGATATTAATTGTAACACGGTTTAAACCCAAAAATTTAACTGAAGGGGTTAGTCATATGTGTAATGGACAAAAGGAATTGTACAGATATTTGCATAGCATGAATCCCAAAATATGAAATGTGCATATACTTTAAAACTTACTTATATATATAATATATAACTAACACTATATACTATATATACAATATACACTAGCTTAATATTAACTTAACATAAAAATTACCTTTGCAAGATCCTATAAATTAGGACTGTAAACGTGTATACATATAGTAAACACATACGTTTTCTTCATATATACAAAACTTATAGAGTAAAATCAATGAGACCAACCGCATACAACTAATATATGAATCTTATAAAAAAATAGTATAAATAAATAATATATATATATATATATTACCTTATTATATAAAAGAGAGGAAATGGGGATGAGGCACGAAGTGGAGGAGGGGAACTTTGGTGGCGAGGAGACTGCGACAAATAGTAGCAGGTGGAAACGTTTGATGAGCAAGCATATGAACTGTATTTCTCTGAGCAAGGGAATAAAAGAGGAGAGGAAGAAGAATATAAGGATGGAATTATATAGGCCAAGATGAGAAACAGTCAATTATAATAAACGTATAAAGTTTTATGAACGCAAAAATAACGTACCGATATAAATGTAAAGTAACGAATGTGGAAAAATTCAAGCGCAAATAAATGAAACGAAATGTACGCAAATAAATGAAAACCAATGAAGTTAAAAAGGCAATAGTAGTGTAAATGTGAATTGTTGCCACATAAACAAATAAAACGTATACAAATCTTTTACCTGTTATGTGATGGCAACGGTCGCCCTTAATTGAGCTGAAAAATAAAAGCCAATGCTTTGAATGTATGCCATAAATTAAGTAACATACACTGATTTCTAAATTTATTAGTAGCAAGGAATAGCAACGTTTGAACGTGAATTGGAAAAATTATTAAAGCAATTAATACTGTGGTCCAGCCTGTACGTTTCAAATTTTGAAAACGAGGGAAATAGAAATGGAACAGGTTGTAAAAAGAAAGCCACACATACAAATGGAATAAAACGTTAACAATGAAACATGCCATATTCAGTGGAAAGAAACTGAAATGATAACATCAAGCACGGGAATTAAGGACAATAAAGTAGAAAGTATGAGAAACGTAAAAGTGAATAAACGAATGAATGCAAGCTATATATATATATATATGTATAAATGATGTAAAATATTATGTTTCTACCAGAGAGAAGAGAAAATGTTTGAAATGGAATAAATAGGGAAGGAACAAACCTGAAATGAAATAGCAACGGATAGAAAATTAAAGAGCTACAGCACGAATACAGGGAGTAATAAAGGTAAGGTATTGATTGGTTTGTAACTGATGTAAAATTTGAATGGACAGGAAAGAAATAAAATTTATGGTAACAGTCGATTCCCTTGATTTCATGCAAAATTCAAAATCAATTATAATTATTCGTAATCCAAATATTAATTTTTTTTATTTCAAAATTTTATTATTAATAATTTCTCAAAATCCAATTCAATACGTTATAAACCAATTAAAAATTGCTAAAATTTTATGGGTCATTACAAAGTGTGAAATGATTTTTGTTATCCCATTTTTTGGTCAAAACTGGAATATCAGTATTGGGTGCGTTTCCACCACGTCCGAAACAGGAAGAAGCAGGAAGAAGCAAGCAAGCGTACATAAGTCAGGGATTTCACTCAAGGTTCAAGCATAAAAATCCATCCGGCATTAAAGGTTGAAGGATCCATTCGGTAATCGTCACCAGAGTCATTCGGCATTCTCAGATACTAAGGCTCATTCGGCATTCGGCATTCGTGATGGCTCATTCGGCATTCGGCTTTCATGAAAACTCATTCGGCATACCCATTCGGCATACTCATTCGGCATTCCCAAGCTCCAACACCATCTATACACCACTGCCGAACCAAGCCTCACCTCCAACAACTACCGGTCCAGGCCACCTCACACCGAACCAGTTCCCTCTCCTCCAACACTGGACCACACTCCACTCAACCAACAACCGGACCAACCTACCACCGGTCCAACCATCCAGCTACGACCGAACCAAGCTCCGCCGAACCAGAAAGTTGCCAGTCCAGATTGCATCAGCCCAAGCGCACCAGCAGCTATAAACATTCAAGACCTCTGTCCCCAGCCTCACTCTATAAATAGAGGGGCAGGGGTACAACAATGGCAGACAAGTTTGAGAGCTCAAGCCTGGAAGGAACTTTCAAACAACTTTAGATACTTGTAATCAAAGCTTTGTACTTGTAATCTGAAGAAAAAGGGAGAATAACATATAAAGTGGACGTAGGCACGTTCTGGCCGAACCACTATAAATCTGTGTGTCTTTTACAGTTTAGTCCCTGCTATTTATATATTTGCATAAATCACCCAAATCACTAAAAACAACATAAAATCGACAGGTTCGTACGACATTGGGTGTTTGCCCATTTTTTGCGCAAACATTTTGGTGCTTTCATTGAGAGGAACCAGCTCTCGCTACATCGGATAGAAGTTGAATTTGAAAATCTAAGAGTTCAGATCTAAGAGTTATGATGAGACAAACAAGTAGAAGGCAAAGGCTAGAGAGAAGTGAACACCAAGGAAGTCAAGAGGCTTCCTCAGGAGGGAATCAAGCGTTGATCTTCATCACTAGGGATGAGATGGAGGCCATGATGAGAAGACAAGAAGAGATGATCCAGAACTTACTTCAACAAATTGGGCAAATTGGAGCGCAAATCCAAGGAGCAACTGGAGTTCAGAACGGAGCAGGACCATCTGGCGCGGCACCAGAGCTAGGGGGCACTCACGCAGAGCATGTTGATCCGACCTCGGGAAGAGAGATGGGGGCATCCGAGCCACCTGGTAGCAATAGAGGAATGAACGTTCAGCCAGAGAGACATACACATGAAAACTCCCGCGGACTCAGGGGGCAGGTCGAAGGCAGTGAACGAGAACTACAGCTTGGAGACAATGAAAGATTAGCAGAGATGGTTAGAAGAGCTATGAGAGGCGGTTTAGTAAACAGAGACTTGGAAGATGTAAACAGGAGTCCTTTTTCTTCTGCGATTAGGATGGCTAGAAACCCACCGGATTTTAAGTTACCATCATTGGACATGTACGATGGGAAAATGGACCCCACGGTTCATCTAACGAAGTATATGAGACATATGGAAGTGCTAGGGGCATCAGAGGAGGTTATGGCCCGGTGCTTTCCACTGTATTTGACGGACATTGCAGCGTTATGGTTTAGGCAACTCGAGAGCGGCTCCATAGGAACGTGGGCAGATTTAACTTAGAGATTCATGAGGCAATTCAGGGTTCATATTGCGAGACCCAAGAATGTGATGACTTTGGCAACCTTGAAACAGAAAACTGGAGAGACTTTGAGGAGCTTTCTAACGCGATTTAATGCGGCGGCAGCATCAGTGGATCGACCAGATCCCTCTATGGTCATGATGGCGGCTGTATCTGGAATAGCTGGTAATACAGAGTTCAAGAATTCATTAACAAAGGATCCGCCTATGAATCTGGGAGAGTTCTATCATGAGGCTGAAAAGTTTCTGCGTTTGGAAGATGCTAGTGCAGAAAGAGAGGAAGAAGATGACGTTTACGCAATCAAGAGCGGAAACCCGCCTGGAAAGGGTGCGGAGACTAGCAAAGGAAAAAGAAAGGCTGAGGATAATGACGACAGGACATATTGGCTACGAAGAGAGCCACGATTCACCACCTATTCAGAGCTGAATGAGAGTTTGGAACGGATTTATCAGGATACCAAGGGGTAGGTTCCGTATCGTAGACCAATGCGAAGGGATCCAACCTCTGACGGAAGAAAATCAGATAAGTTTTGTGTATTTCATGAATTGAATGGCCATAATACTAATGATTGTAGGCATTTGAAGGACGAGGTGGAAAGGCATATCAGGAACGGTATGCTCCACCAATATGTGAGGAGGCGAACTCCAGCAGTGGAGCCAGAGCGACCACCGTCTACATCGGCTAGAGGTGACCCAGGATCGGGGCACCATCTGATTATCCATTGATTGCTTGATTGAAATAACGACGAACAAGTCGTAAGCTTCCACTAACACAATTAACTCATTTACACATGTACGAGATCACGAACGATCTCTAGGCTTGCTCTGAGTGATCATCGATTGGTTCGGAGTGGGAACTTACACTTTGACATCCTTGCTTTGCTTTTGTTTCATTTTAATTTGAACATTTAAATTCTTCCTGTTTGGACATTTCCGCTGTAAGGTTCATATGACTATTGCTTTAACACTTACAATTCTATGAAAAATTTACTTGTATGCCCATCGGATCGCGAACGGTGCACGAGCACCTATTGCATGGCAACGAACTGCCGAAGTCTTTGATTCGAAAACTCCCCCAAACAATAACTCCCACACTGATAATATTAAGTCCCCCCCGGGCACACTCATTCGCCTCGAACGGCACCCGACTTCGAACAGTCACAATTCGCCTCGAACGACACCCGACTTCGAACAGTCACAACTCGCCTCGAACGGCGCCCGATCGCGAACGATCACAACTCGCCTCGAACGGCACAACTTACCTTACCTCAAATGCCTCGATCGCGAACGGTCGTCATTTGAGGTCCGCCACCTGATCACTGACTGTTACACCTTATCTCAAATGGCTTGATCGCGTACGGTCGTCATTTGAAGACCGCCACTTGACCGCGCACTATCGCACCTTACCTCGAATGACTTGATCACGAACGATCGTCATTTGAAGTTAGGCGCTTGACCTTGAACGGTCGCATTTCACCACAGATGGCTCGATCTCGAACGATCGACGCATGGACTTACAGGCTCGACCGCGCACTATCGCACTTTACCTCGAATGACTCGATCTCGAACGGTCGTCATTTGAAGTTAAGCGCTTGACCTTGAGCGGTCACATTTCGCTGCAGATGACTCGATCCCGAATGATCGACGCACGGATTTATACGCTTGACCGCGAACGGTTGCACTTCACCTCAAATGACTCGATCGCGAACGATCGTCACTTGAAGTTAGGCGCTTGACCATGAACGGCCGCGCTTCATCCCAAATAGCTCGATCCCGAACGGTCGTCATTTGGGGCCATATAAAATATCAAGCTCTTCACAAGTCATCAACAGGATACGAATATCCAGTTCATTGCATTACAAAACACGCCTTCCTATCGCAAGGCATGTTTTGGGGGGCAAAGTGTTATCCCATTTTTTGGTCAAAACTGGAATATCAGTGTTGGGTGCGTTTCCACCACGTCCGGAACAAGAAGAAGCAGGAAGAAGCAAGCAAGCGTACATAAGTCAGGGATTTCACTCAAGGTTCAAGCATAAAAATCCATCCGGCATTAAAGGTTGAAGGATCCATTCGATAATCATCACCAGAGTCATTCGGCATTCTCAGATACTAAGGCTCATTCGGCATTCGGCATTCGTGAAGGCTCATTCGGCATTCGGCATTCATGAAAACTCATTCGGCATACCCATTCGGCATACTCATTCGGCATTCCCAAGCTCCAACACCATCTCCACACCACTGCCGAACCAAGCCTCACCTCCAACAACTACCGGTCCAGGCCACCTCACACCGAACCAGTTCCCTCTCCTCCAACACCGGACCACACTCCACTCAACCAACAACCGGACCAACCTACCACCGGTCCAACCATCCAGCTACGACCGAACCAAGCTCCGCCGAACCAGAAAGTTGCCAGTCCAGATTGCATCAGCCCAGGCCTACCAGCAGATATAAACATTCAAGACCTCTGACCCCAGCCTCACTCTATAAATAGAGGGGCAGGGGTACAACAATGGCAGACAAGTTTGAGAGCTCAAGCCTGGAAGGAACTTTCAAACAACTTTAGATACTTGTAATCAAAGCTTTGTACTTGTAATCTAAAGAAAAAGGGAGAATAACATATAAAGTGGACGTAGGCACGTTGTTAACGCTAAAAATCGAACGCTAACACCCCGGTGTGAGGAAGGTAATTGTGAAAGCACCACCCGACAGCTCGGGAACCGATTATAAGCAGATAATAGCGGAAAAGTAGTAAACAACAACAATTTTATAGTGGTTCGGCTTAAGAGAGAGCCTACGTCCGCTTTGATTATCTTTATTGACGATTCGATTACAAGTCAATACAATTACACTTTGATTACAACACACTTCAAGTTACAAGTGGCTTAGAACAAGTAGCCTAAACTTCAATGTCGATCAAGATCTTTGAACTCATGTTGAACATGTATGATTTCTTCGTGAAGTTCCTTGAAGCGTACTTTGTATCTCAAAAGCTTTAAGTGTTGAAGTAGTTCGTAATGCAGCAGAGTAACGGCGCTTGAAATGAATGAGCTCCCAAGTCCTCCTCTAGTTGGAACTCGGGGTGTATTTATAGGCTTTGCTCGGAGTTAGGTCGTAGGTTGAGACCGACCTAGCTTAGGTCGTAGGTCGAGACCGACCTAACTTAGATCATAGGTCGTCCCTGACCCAGGATGCATTATCCTCTCTCCTGCAAGAATACACATGCTGATTTGTACAAGTCCTAGGTTGTGAGCGACCTATCCCCTTGCGGCACAGTATAGGCGACTTCTTCACTCAAGCATTTAGGTCGTTAGCGACCTATCATAGATCGTGAGCGACCTATTCATAGGTCGTGAGCACCTTATTGTAGCCATAGCTAGAGCCTTTAGGTCGCAGAGTTCTGTAGGTTGCAGCTTCTCTTAGGTCGCAGCTACTTTTAGGTTGCTCGATCAGTTAAGTCGCTAGGCCGCTCCATCTCTTAGGTCGCTAAGGACTGAAGGCACTAGGTCGCGTAAAGACTTTAGGTCGAGACCGTCTTAAGGTCGCATTCACTCTTAGGTCGTCCTACTTGTTAGGTCGCAGCTCTCTGTTAGGTCGCGAAGCTTGATAGGTCGCAGCCTCCTTTAGGTCGCGAAGCATTTTTAGGTCGTTCTTCTTTTTAGGTTGATCCATCTTTAAGTTGTAGCCTTTTAGGTCGCTAGGTCCTTGAATTGGTTAGGTCGCTACATTTTCCTTAAGTCTCTTACAGAAGGGAGTTAACATTTGCCCCTCGAAGTATACGACTTAGCCATAGGTCGTGTGCTTCGACTTTCTTAACTCGCGTTCTGAAGGGTTATTAGGTCGCAAACGGCCTAAGGAGAAGATTAGGTCGCGTGGTGTCGGTTCGTGTTCCGCTGCCCCAGAATATAAATACCTTAGGTCGCTCCTTTCTCTCCTCATCTGCTTCAGTATCAATTCCGCCATTAATAAGCTTCTGAATCCTCCGAGGACGACTCCAACAGCTTAACCACCAATCACCTCCATTACTAGATTGCGTAGGTGAATTTCACTAACATTCGATTGCATTTATCATCAAATCGCAAATGCTTCACTTGTCGCCCCTAATGTAATTTCATGTGCTGTGTTCGCTCAACAAGTCGCGATTCAATTAACCTTTCGACTGAGTCTTTGTTGTGATTCCTGTGAGCACGGCAGTATATCGGATTTGTGATGAATTTGAGGCGATTTGGATTGGATTTTCGGGCAATTCGTGACGATGTAGGAGGAAGATGGTGAATTATGGTGTTTTGGACTAGCTGGCATGCAAATTTGAGGAGATGAGGAGGGTTCTGATGGGTTAACGGGTTAATGGATTTTTAGCTACGCGGGTAATGGAGGAGATGATGTGGCAGCGTGTGAGTGGAGGATCGACCTTAAGGCTGTCTACTTGAATATGAACTTATCAGCGATCTAACTTTGAAGCGATCTAAGTTCCTGCGGCATTGGTTTTAGGTCGCGGCCGACCTTAGACTTAAATTCCTGTGGCATAGAAGTTAGGTCGCTGCCGACCTAGTACATGGATGGTTTGCATATGAACTTTAAACCGAACGACTTAACAGCCTAGCAACTTATCACCTTTGGATGACTGCATAGAGACTTAACATATCAACGACCTATCTTTTGCGACATAAGCTTTAGGTCGCGGCCGAGCTAGGACTTGACCAATTCGCATTATCTTGACATAAAGCCTTGAACTCTTTGATTTGCACAGCGCGACCTAAAAGAGCTCCGACCTATATTAGGTCGTTGGACGACCTGGGACTTGTGAAATTTTTTCGGAAAAAATTCCATTGAGTTATTTGGACTTAAGTTCTGTTGCACTTCTTTGTAGATCCCTTTAAAGTTGTCAACCTGTTAAATATGACATTTGCAGAAAAATGGGACGAATATACTGTCACTGACCGCCCACATCGAATGACAGATTAGTCGATAAAGAATAATCAACTTAAATGAACTGTGTGAGTGAAATGCTGACTCAAATAAAGTATTAAAGCAAAGCTAAAAATTTGTTTGAATTAACACTGCACTTGAGTTTTAAATTAACAAGTCCTGAAATCTCACAATCGATCAGTTGTTAACTAGTTTAATTCCAGTTATTTTGCTTGTTATTTTTATTAGTTTTGCACAGTACTTCACACTTTTAGGAAACGTTCACCTTCACACCTGAACATCCAGTTGCTTATGTAGAATGACGTCTCAACTAGAAGAAGCAGGACAAACTGGGGAGATTTTTCCAGTTGCTAACCAACTGACGGATCCTCCAGAGAGAATGTCAACCACTCTGAGCCACAAAGTTTTTCGTCAATTATGTATCCAGTTTGGCATCGTCGAAGCAGATGCTTTACTTCCCGGACCTAATGACTTTGCTGACCAACCACCTCATGGTTTTGTTGCCGTTAATCGCCAAATGTGCTCAAGCGGAGCGATTCCTCCTTTTAACGAATTTCTTCGGCAAACCCTTCTTCGGCTAACTATATCTCCTTTTCAACTGCACCCCAATGGTTATGCCATCTTGATGGGGTTGTGTGCGCTGTTCAGAAGGACGCTTGATCGCCTTCCTAGCTTTGAGGAGATCTGCTATTTATGCACATTTGCGAAAAATAAAGACCATCCATCTATCATTCTCATGAGAGGTGCGAGGAATCACAAACTCATCTTGGATTTTGCCAGAGAGTGCACACGGGTTTTTGACTCAGTTCTTTTATGTTCGTTGCCCTCCAGGGTTTTATGCAATCTGGAGAGTAGGAAGTAAGATCTCCGTTTCTTTTTCTTTCTTCAACTTTTCTCTGAGTTTCCCGAGATCCGAATTTTTGAGTGTTAACCTCATTCTTTATCTTCACAGCGCTTCCTCCTCCATCTAGGGACTCAAGCCATAAGGCGACGTTTGAGAGACTGAGTGCTATTCCGGCTGAAGAGAGAAGCGCTAAATTTCTATTAACAGATGAATTTTTACATCAATACGGACTTCTTCACCCCTCTCGCTTCACTCCGCCTCATGATGTTCCAACGGAAATTCCTGATTCTCCGATGAAAACTCCTGATGCCCCGGTCTCCACTAAAGAGCACATGCGGGGAGAAATTTCTATAGAAACTTCACTAGTAAAGTGTTCTACTCCAAGAGATGATGCGGGGCCGTCCGAAAAGCCTGCGCTTGCTCCCATAACTGAAGAAGAGGAGCCCCTTCCTCAAACCGGGAAGAATGTTGATGAAGGAGTTGATGGAGGGAGTCTAGTTAGGCACGATGGTGATGACATCTTTGGGAGTTTAAGTGACATAATTATCACCTCTCAAGAGATCTTTAAAGATGACTCTGCCAGTGCTAAGGTTATACCCCCGGCGGTTGAAGCGACATCCGCTCTTAAGCAGACTCCTTTATCCCAAGAACCGTCACCGGCGGTGGAACTGATTGCTTCCCCCCAACCAAGGAGCGGTTCGTTAGTTCAATGCGCGTAGCTTGCACATCACACACAACTAAGGATTTTTCAGCACTTTTATGCACTTATCTTCTTATACTTTAAAGATTTCTAAAGCTTAGCTTTTATTTCAGATCCTTCGATGAAATGCAGTGGATCCTACTTCAGTGATTTCCAGCGCTACGGGGGGCGCGGAAAATATGATTACGGGCGCTACTTCACCTCCTATAGAGAATCCGATGAAGAAAGGGCTGCCCGAAAGGCTCGTGAAAGGAGGACTGAAGAAGAGCGTCATGACAGAAGAGAGAGGGAGGAGCGCCACGATTCTTTGCAAAGAGGCGATGACTTCCACAAGAGAAAATCCCATGATGACCGAGGAAAAGGTCATATGGGTGAAGACTCAAGCAAACGAGCCCGTCATAGTGAGAAGCGTGCCTCTACTTCTCCTGAAAAAGTTACTGCCCCCTCCTCGCTCGACATTCCTTCTGATTCTCCCGCTCTTGGGAGAGCAGATATTCAAACAATAATTAGCAGGCCCAAATTTCAAGTTGGACCGGGTCCAGCCACTTTGCAGAGCCGGTTTCCTCAATGGTGCCTGAAAGGAGTGAGGTTCGACCTTGACTTGGTCCCCATTGATAAGTCTGCCATGTTACGAAATCTTGATGCCGTCAAGCTTGATATTGAGAGGATGTCGAACTGGCAAAAACTTGTCGACGAGCTTCAAAGGGTTAACCGCGCCAATATAGAAGCCATGCTCACTATGGAAAATGATAAGGCCGAATGGCAAAAGGTTCTTGAGCGACATGACACTGAAATGAGGAGCATCGCTTCTTACAATGAGGAGCTTGAAGCAAAAGTTGAGGAACTGAAACAAGAGCTTGCTACCTCCTCTACTTCCTATTCCCAAAAAGAAGAAGTGCTCCTAAAACAAGTGAGAGATGATCATGCTAGCCAAAGGGATGCTGAAGACAGGCTTGAAGTGCAGAAAAGAATCAATGAGAGCCACGTTGCTGATGTTGAAGAGCTTCGGAAGAAAAACAGCTCCCAAGAGGCGGAGATTCAAATGCTTAAGCTTCAACTTTCCAAAGTTGAAAGGGAGCGTGATGAGGCCGTCGCCTGCAGAATTGCAGCTGAAGAATCTCATGAGGCGACGAAAACCAGCATCGACTCAACATTATTTGACTTCTACTTGCACAGCGTCTTGGGGTGCGGAAGCCTTGCTTTTCTAGGTCCCAAGTATGAAATTACTTTAGCTGAAGTGTGGGAGGCCGCACTTGAAATGCTTGGTGCTGAGGGCGCTGGTTATGACGAATCAGCCCTTGAAAAGCATTACTTGGATGATGATGCTCGCGCTACTCTCGCTAAAGGAAGGGAACAACTTGCCAAATTAAGAACTGAAGCGACAGAAGGGGACCAGCTGGGCAAGACTACTTCAACTACTCCAGTCCAGCCTCCTTCCTCGTATGAAATCAACATTATTGGTTCCAGTTCCTTTTTTGCATCTCCTACCAAAGTTACTACCGAGATTACAAGCATACAGGGTGGAGATGAAGGTGACGAGAGTGCTGACGTGCAGGCATACGAGGTTGATGTCAGGAAACCAACTTCTCCAGGTAACTCTATCGTCAATCTCGCTACTGTAAACCTCACTCAAGTAGACTGCTCACTTGTTTCTTATGGGTTCAATGAGCTTCTTGACTATTTTCTGAATCTTGACGAACCTTTATCTCCTCTTTTTACTGATTTTAACCTCTTTTCTCCTGTAGAAAAAGTATCGAGCATCCTTCAGACTTCGCCCCCTCCGGTTATCCCTCCTTCGTCTTTTCAAGTGACTCCTCCTTCTGCCTCACAGCCCGGGTCACAAGAGGAGCAAATAGAGGCTCTTTATGGCAAGATGATCCTACCGCTTCGCAAGAGCAGAAAGACGAAGGACTTGAGGGAGGTGAGATATCTCCGGAGTGGACCCCTTCTGATGACATAATTTTGTCTGCTCTTGTTACTCCAGGGAGTGAGTCCTCTTCGAAGAGGAGAAAGAAGCGCGGAACATCGAAGAGGAGGGGGAAGAAAATCATTGCTACTGAAGAAGAACCGGAAGTTGGACCAGTTGCACCTCCCTCTCCTTCTTCCCTTATACCTACAGATCGACCTGAAAAGCTAACCATTCGGCCGGGTAAAGGGTCCAAGGGCGATAAGAAGAAATGAAGGTTCCAGCTTTGAGCTTCTTGTCTTTTGCATGTACTGGTCGAGAATTGTGCGGGTACCGGCCTCCCGCTTTTTTTATTTTGAAACCTGTATCTCCAAAGAGTTGTGCCTTTGAAGAAAGCTTTTTCACGTCTCAACACTTGGAAGTTTTATTTCAATCTCGGTGAAACGTGGGCTTCCGAAGAGGTCTTTCTTCTTGATTATGCCTCCGGGAGGAGGTCTTTATTTTGTTTTGCATTTCAACTCTGGTGAAGTGAAACTCCGAAGAGCGACTACTCCAACTCCCGGTGAAATGTGCCTCCGAAGAGGTCTTTATTTTGTTTGCATTTCAACTCTGGTGAAGTGAAACTCCGAAGAGCGGCTGTTACACTTCAACTCCTGGTGAAATGTGCCTCAGAGAGGGTTTTCATTGCCTGGAAGTTACTCTCTCATGGTTGGAGGGTCATGACTCCTCCAATCTTTTTTGTTGAGTAGAGAACTTTCTTTTTTTGCGGCATATGTCCAATTTGAGGTCTTTATTCTCCGAAGAGTTGTGCCTCCGAAGAGGACTTGTGCTTCCGATGATAGCTTTAGCTGTTTCCTTGTCCACTTGCTTATGCCTTTTCAGCGATCCTCTGTTTTTTCTTTTCAAGCTCACATTCCCTTTTCTTACAAGTAGTTTGTTTAATCCAAGGAAGTGCACTTCACTGTTAGGCAGGTTCGTGAGAACGGGCATAAGCTTCTTAATTGGATGTTTGTTTGTTCAAACGATCTCAATTTATTAGCAAGGGTCCGTTCCCAGCGAAATCATTGCCCGTTCAATTGAAGCACTTCCTATCTAGGATTCGAATTTGGGGCTTTTGTGACTCGAAATTTGTTTGCTGAACGATGACGAGAATCACTTGGTCTTATTATGTGCAAGTTTTATTTCCATTGTCTGCAAAAATTTAAATCGACATTTCAGCAATACATTTTATGCGCTTTTTATATCGAGAATAAAGCAAACATGTAATAATAACAAGGAACACAAGATTTATAGTCGTTCGGCCAGGAATTTGGGCCTACATCCACTTTATATTCTTTCATTATTCTCCTGCATCGATTTTACAATAACTTTCAATTACAAGATTCATAGATTCATAATTCTTTTTACAATATTTCAACAAAGTTTTCAAGTAAAGTATGGACGCAAGTGATTGCTGTTCCATGCCCTTGGAATTTGATCTCCTTCAATAGTAGTGAGTTTGAATGTGCCGTCAAGAAGCTTCTGACTTATGACAAATGGTCCTTCCCAATTTGGCCCAAACACACCTGTCGCTGTCATAATTCTCTTCAGGACTAGATCTCCAATCTCAAAGCTGCGTTGGCGAACTTTGGAATTGAAATGTCTGGCTATCCTTTGCTGATGAGCTGCAATTCTGAGATTAGCCTCATCTCTTTTTTCATCAAGGAGATCTAGCGCTTCAAGCTGTAGCTTTTCATTTTCTGCTTGATTGAAATGGATTCTTCTATGTGAAGGAACCTCTGCTTCTACCGGGATCATTGCTTCCGACCCGTATGCTAATGAAAAAGGAGTATGACCAGTCGCAGTTTTGTGAGTGGTTCTGTATGCCCATAGTGCAAGTGGTAACTTGTCGACCCAACCACCTTTCGCTTTTTCCAGCTGCTTTTTGATGGTTGATTTGATGATCTTGTTTACTGCTTCCACTTGCCCGTTTGCCTGCGGATGAGCTACTGCTGAGAAGCTTTTCTGGATTTTGAATCGCTTGCAAAAATTTTGGAATTCCTCGCTTTCAAATTGAGTACCATTGTCTGTGATTATTTTCTGAGGCACACCATACCTGCAAATGATATTCTTGGTTACAAAACATATCATCTTCTTAGAGGTAATAGTAGCCAATGGTTCAACTTCAGCCCATTTAGTAAAATAATCAACTGCAACAATAGCATATTTAATCCCTGATTTGGCAGTCGATAGCGGCCCAATGAGATCCATTCCCCAAATTGCAAATGGCCACGGACTGACCATCTGTGTGAGTTTAGTAGAAGGCGCTCTAGGAATTTTGGCAAATCTTTGGCATCTGTCACATTTTCGGGAATAATCTGCAGCATCTCTATTAATTTCTGGCCAAAAATATCCGTATCTGAGAACCTTCTCTGCTAAAGTCTGACCACCTGAATGATCACCACATTCTCCTCCATGTACCTCAGCTAAGATTGTTTTGGATTCTTCCCTGAATACACATCGAAGTAATGGCATTGAGAACCCTCTTTTGTACAATCGACCATCCTGGACTATATAGCGAGAGGCTTTCCTTAGTAGCTTCTGTCTCTCTCTCGAATTTTCTGGCAAAGAACCTCTGAGTAGGTAGTCCAGTATTGGAGTCATCCATGACTCTTGTTCTTGAGATACATTCATAATCCAGTCTACATCCATCTCGTCTGTACTTGGTGCTGACAGGACTTCTACGGGGACTAATCCCAATAGTTGAGCTTCACTAGAACTTGAATATTTTGTGAGGGAATCTGCCTTCATATTCTCTTCCCGGGGAATATGGCTTATTGAATAATGATCGAGCTCACATAGAAGTTCCCAGGCCTTTGACAAGTAGGCAGGCAGGTTTCCCCCTTTCGTTTGAAATTCCTTCTTGACTTGGCATACAATAAGCTGAGAATCACTGAAGATCTGTAATGCTCGGATGTTTAGTTCTTTAGCGATTTTCAATCCTACGATAAGAGCTTCATATTCTGCTTCGTTGTTTGTTGAAGGAAATTCCAATCTTAGCGCATAACATAATGACCGACCTTCAGGGGTTTCAAGTACCACCCCGGCTCCAGAACAGTAGTCATTTCTCGCGCCATCAACATATAACTTCCACTGGATTGGGGAATCATTGATCGCTTCTTCCTCACCATTACCTTTTTCTATGAATTCTGCAATGAAATCTGCTAAAGCTTGTCCGTTGATTGCCTTTCGGGGGTGATAAGTGATGTCATATTGACTGAGCTCAATGTTCCACTTTAGAAGACGACCCGAAGTCTCAGGGCGAAACAAGACTTGCTTTAGAGGTTGGTCAGTGAGGACTTTTATAGGATGAGCTTGGAAATATTGCCTCAACTTCCTTGATGCAATCAATAGACAATAGGCGAGTTTTTCCAACTTGGAGTAATTCAGCTCTGCCCCAATGAGTCTTTTGCTGATATAGTAAACCGGATGTTGAATCCTCTTGTCTTCTCGTATCAGCGCTGCACTTAGAGCATGAGATGATACTGCCAAGTATATAAGAAGCTCCTCACCATTGCCGGGCCTAGAAAGTATTGGAGGCGTTTCCATATGACGGATCAGCTCATCAAAGGCTTTTTGGCATTCGGTAGTCCATTCAAAGTTTTTCTTTCCTTTCTTCAGAGCGTCAAAGAATGGGATGCATTTATCAGTAGCTTTGGAAATGAACCGACACAAGGCGGCGACTTTTCCGTTGAGACTTTGCAATTCCTTCTTTGTTCTAGGAGCTTTGACTTCTTTTAAAGCGATAATTTGAGCTGGACTAGCTTCAATGCCCCTAGCGCTCACGATGAAACCTAAGAACTTTCCTGACTCCACCCCAAACGAACATTTCAAAGGGTTAAGGTTCATCCTGTATTTCCGGAGGACTGCGAACATTTCTGCTAAGTGTTCAATGTGATCCACTGCTTTCTTAGACTTTACTAACATGTCATCGACGTAGACTTCCATAGTCTTGCCCAATTGCGGTTTGAACATAGCATTAACAAGTCTTTGGTAGGTTGCCCTCGCATTTTTCAGTCCGAAGGGCATAACTCTGTAGCAATAAAGACCAACATCAGTGATAAAGCTCGTGTCCTCCTGATCTAGCTCATGCATCATGATCTGGTTATATCCGGAGTAGGCATCCATAAAAGATAGCAGTTCATGTCCCGCTGCTCCATCTACCAGTTGATCGATCTAGGGTAATGGGAAGCAATCTTTGGGGCAGGCCTTGTTTAGATCAGAGAAATCGATGTACACTCTCCATTTTCCGTTAGCTTTCTTAACCAGCACTGGATTTGAAACCCAATTCGGATAGGTAGATTCTTTGATAAAGTTATTCTCCATGAGCCGATCAACTTCTTCTTTCAATGCCGCTGACCTTTCTGGACCTTGAGTTCTTCTTTTTTGTTTCACAGGTGTAAACTTTGGGTCAATATTCAGAGAGTGTACTGCAACTTCTGGGGATATTCCGCACATATCGGCATGAGTCCAAGCGAAGACATCCAGATTTGCTTTCAGAAAAGATATTAAGATATTCTGAATTGACACATTAAGCTGTGAAGCCACATTCAACACCTTGTTTGGGTCCTTCGGGTCAACAGGTACCGGTACCGTCGTTTCCACCGGCACTACTCTATTCTCCCCCACACTGGCTTTTCTAGGATCCATCTCTTTTCGTGCCCCGCTATGCTCGCCAGTGCAGGGTCCGCCCCGTAATTGCTACAAGGCTGGTTCTTTGATGCGGACTGGGGTTGCCGCATCCTTTCCCATTTCTCTTTTCCTTGCCTCTCGCAGCTCTGTCAGATAACACTCCCGCCTGGCATTTTGATCCCCTTTTATAACCCCTACTCCATTGTCTGTAGGGAATTTAATGGTGAGGCACCATGGGGCTAGAACAGCTTTGAATGCTGCCAGAGTTGGACGACCAAGGAAAGCATTATAAGTAGAAAATTCGTCGACAATCACAAAAGTTTGTTTGCGGACTACTTTCCTTTCTCCCTCTCCAAGTTCTACAAGGAGATCAATGGTTCCTATTGGTTGCTTTGGCTCCCCCGTGAAGCCAGCGATTTTCTGCAATGAGGCTTGTACATCAACCATAGGGATCTTCATTTGGTCGAATGTTTTCTTGAAGAGGATATTGCAGGATGCACCGCAATAAATGAGAACCCTTCTGACAATGGCCGGTCCGATACCAGCTGAGATGACTAAAGGATCTAAGGTAGGAGCTTCGACACCTGTGGAATCCCTGGCTCTGAACACAATGTCATCATTGAAAGTTTTCTGTTGTTTCAGGGGCGTAGTGTCTTCCAAAACAAAGACATCCTCCTCGGTCGGCACATATTTCAAAGCTCGGGTATATCTCTCCATCTCACCCCAGCTCTTGCCAGCTGGGTGAGGCCCTCCCGTAATGACATTGATAACAGGCCTTCCAGATTCATGCCCCGCAGCCTTTTCACCTGTCCTAGGCTGATGAGCAGGAGCTTGTTGCCCCTGACTGGACGAAGCAGGATTGTTGCTATTCTTTTTCACAAATTGCTGCAATTTGTTTTCCCTTAGCAACTCTTCAATCATATTTTCAACTGACGGCATTCGTCGGTCTCATGACCGGGTTGATTATGGAAGCGGCAGAACTTCCCACTCTGTATAGCCTTTTTCCTGGTCCTCAGAGGAATAGGTTTAGGAAAATCAACAGAATCTTTAGTGGCAAGGTAGATATGTTCTGGCGTATCTGATAAAGGAGTATACTCTGATGGCTTGAAGGATCGAGGCTTCTTCAGATTGCTCTATTTCTTCCCATTGTTATTTTCCCTTTTTTGCCCTACAGATTCATTCTTGCGTGGAGCAACAGTGTTATCTTCAGCTTTTTCCAACACTGCCTTTACCGGTACAGGACGACTTTCCAGGCATATGAATTCATCTGCTTTTTTATAGAAATTTTCAAGGGAATTTGGTTCCTTCATGTTTAGCCATTTTCCAAATTCGCTTGACTTGTCAATGGCCCTCACCAGATAAGTCAGGATCATCCGGGGTTCTGCATTGTCTACCTCGGCCAGCGCTATATTAAAGCGATTCAAAAAAGATCTGATAGTTTCCCCTGGATTCTGTTCTAAACTTGACAATGACATAATATCTTTGGCTTTTGAGGCATATAGTCTGAACTGCTCCTTTAATTTCCGGGTTAAGTCAGAAAACTGATCTATAGATCGGATTGGAAGCTTGGTGAACCAAAGCAGAGCTACACCTTCGAGATACACAGGAAAATATCGAAACTTTATTTCATCAGAAGCTCTGGCACCTGTCATGTGCCAATCGTACTTATACAAGAATTCATTCGGATCACTTGTCCCCTTGTAAGCTGGAATGGTTGGAGGGACGAACTTTCTTGGAAACTCAGCCTTTAAGATTTTCTCGGTAAACGGGGTTTTACTTGGAGCGAAACCCCACTCTTTCTCTTCTTCTTGCCTCTGCATACTTTCTTCCATGATTTGTCGAACCATCTCAGAAAGATACCTCTCATCGTCACGAGCTTTAGATCCACCAACCTCAGGAAATGTCTGCTCAAAAGGGGTGGCAGCCCTCTCAGGAGCGTTCCTTTCTTCATCATCGTGAACATTGCCAGCAAAGTTCCTTTAATTACCCGTTGGTTGATGGTTTGCCCCAAGCAAATCGTTCAACTTATTCAGAATTAGAGTATTTTGGGCACTCTGAGCTTCCAATTGTGCATTTTGGGCATTTATCTGCTGGTTCAGCCCTAAGATTACAGCATCCAACTCCGCTTTTGTAACCCCAACAGATGGAGTGGGTTGATTAGGTACAGGGGAAGCGAAGGTTCCCTCTTGAACATTTCCAGATCTAACATATCTACTCTTTCTCCCTGGAGCCATGATTTCAGATAAACTTCTAGTCTTCAAAGGGATCACTTCAACAAACTTTCGTGGAGCAATGATGATAATTTCCTGAGTTCAATTCTCAGTGAAAGCACCAAAAATGTTAACGCTAAAAATCGAACGCTAACACCCCGGTGTGAGGAAGGTAATTGTGAAAGCACCACCCGACAGCTCGGGAACCGATTATAAGCAGATAATAGCGGAAAAGTAGTAAACAACAACAATTTTATAGTGGTTCGGCTTAAGAGAGAGCTTACGTCCACTTTGATTATCTTTATTGACGATTCGATTACAAGTCAATACAATTACACTTTGATTACAACACACTTCAAGTTACAAGTGGCTTAGAACAAGTAGCCTAAACTTCAATGTCGATCAAGATCTTTGAACTCATGTTGGACATGTATGATTTCTTCGTGAAGTTCCTTGAAGCGTACTTTGTATCTCAAAAGCTTTAAGTGTTGAAGTAGTTCGGAATGCAGCAGAGTAACGGCGCTTGAAATGAATGAGCTCCCAAGTCCTCCTCTAGTTGGAACTCGGAGTGTATTTATAGGCTTTGCTCGGAGTTAGGTCGTAGGTTGAGACCGACCTAACTTAGGTCGTAGGTCGAGACCGACCTAACTTAGGTTGTAGGTCGTCCCTGACCCAGGATGCATTATCCTCTCTCCTGCAAGAATACACATGCTGATTTGTACAAGTCCTAGGTTGTGAGCGACCTATCCCCTTGCGGCACAGTATAGGCGACTTCTTCACTCAAGCATTTAGGTCGTTAGCGTCCTATCATAGATCGTGAGCGACCTATTCATAGGTCGTGAGCACCTTCCTGTAGCCATAGCTAGAGCCTTTAGGTCGCAGAGTTCTGTAGGTTGCAGCTTCTCTTAGGTCGCAGCTACTTTTAGGTTGCTCGATCAGTTAAGTTGCTAGGCCGCTCCATCTCTTAGGTCGCTAAGGACTGAAGGCACTAGGTCGCGTAAAGACTTTAGGGCGAGACCGTCTTAAGGTTGCATTCACTCTTAGGTCGTCCTACTTCTTAGGTCGCAGCTCTCTGTTAGGTCGCGAAGCTTGATAGGTCGCAGCCTCCTTTAGGTCGCGAAGCATTTTTAGGTCGTTCTTCTTTTTAGGTTGATCCATCTTTAAGTTGTAGCCTTTTAGGTCGCTAGGTCCTTGAATTGGTTAGGTCGCTACATTTTCCTTAAGTCTCTTACAGAAGGGAGTTAACACACGTTCTGGCCGAACCACTATAAATCTGTGTGTCTTTTACAGTTTAGTCCCTGCTATTTATATATTTGCATAAATCACCCAAATCACTAAAAACAACATAAAATCGATTAGTTCGTACGACATTGGGTGTTTGCCCATTTTTTGCGCAAACAATTTTTGAATGAAAGTATATTTTGTGAAATACACAATGAATAAAAGTGAAAGTTGTATATTTCTATGATTAAAGGTTCGCTTTATAAAGAAAAGAAATGAGAAATCAAATTTGAATATTTGATTTGGAATAAATAAAGTTATATATCTTTGTTGTATAAGATAAATCTTCCCTTGTTGAATCCATTGCTAGAAGAAAGTGGTTTTTGGAAATATTTGAAGTATAAAAAGGGGTTTTATACAAGTTTGAAATGGTCCAAAGTTTTTAAAAATTATATATATATATATATATATATATATATGATCTTATGAGGATTTTGGAAAAAGTTTTTGGGAACCTTTGGATTTGGAAAGGCTTTTGATTTTCGGGTAAAATCAATATTTGGAATTTGGAAAGCCTAGTTTGAGAATTATCGATTTTGGGATAATCGATTTTGTGTAAAGGAGCTTTGTATGAGATCATACTAGGTGTATGATTTGGAAGATACTATATGTGTATAGTATAAAGTGTTTTGAAAATGGCTCTGGAGAAAAAGACGGTCCCTTGAAATGAACTTCTCAGGAGTACCACAGGGTGGTAAGTGTTTTGAAAATGGCTCTGGAGAAAAGGTGCTCCCTTGAAATGAACTTCTCAGAAGTACCACAGGGTGGTACTGCCTTGAACCCTAAAGGGGAGTTCTAAAGTTGATCCTGTGAGGAGTCCGGACAAAACTAGTTCCTAGGGATTATGTGTAGTGTGTAGAGAAAGTTGACGGCGCTGATGCCTACAGAGGCATTTGGGTTATGCTGTAACGACAATGTA
The DNA here is from genome assembly GCA_030765085.1 of Allium cepa. Lineage (NCBI taxonomy): Eukaryota > Viridiplantae > Streptophyta > Magnoliopsida > Asparagales > Amaryllidaceae > Allium > Allium cepa. The sequence goes on along the minus strand of CM060938.1, from coordinate 902,494,156 downwards.
ACTCGATGTCACTGTGATGTACTGCAGACCATAGCGAAAGTCGTGCGTGCTGCTGAGAGCCAACAGTCTACGTTTGATTTTATATCGGTAGACTGCGACCTATGGTAACATAGCGAAAGTCGTGTGTGTCGCTGAGAGACAACGGTCTACGTTTGATTTTACATCGGTAGACTGCGACCTATGTGGGAGCGGAGAAGTTTCATTTTGGCAGCGAAAATCGAGGGCGCTGATGCCTATAGCTACATGGACTTTTGCTGTGATGGCAATGTAACCCTGGAATGTAACTGCGATCTGTTATGGGTTCCATGGCATAATCGAGGGGTGTGGAGTGCCTACAGTTACATGGTCTTTTTCTGCGATGGCAACGTAACCCAGGATGTAACTGCGACCATGGATGGGGGTGATGATTTCTAGAGCATTCTCACCAAAGATATTTTCTCTATTTTCAAAAACTGTTTAATTTCTATATTTTCAATAAAATTATTTTCCCAAGTATTTTCACTTGGTGTTGAAAATGGGTTTACCAAGTACTTACATATTTTCAGTTCTACGCCTGATCAACATATGACCAAATTTCTGTGAGAACAAGGATGGACCTGTCGAAACATCGAGTTATAAAAGTATTTTTATGAAAACCATTTTAGCAATATTATATAGATATTAAAAGGTGTTTAAAAAAAATTGTTTGGGTTATGAATAATTTCGAATGAAATAAAATTGATATAGATTGAGATGGAATTAATGTAAAATGGTTATAAGCTTAAGTGATGGTCACTTGCATGGATAACTTTAAAATTTGCATGGAAATTGGTTATTTGTTGTAAACGGAATTGAATTGATTAAAAAAGCAAAGTAAGCTGGTTTTTGAATCAACTGGATTAGGTGACATCTAATTAAGTAGTTTTGAATATAAATGCAAGTGAATCATAAAAGAAATGCAAATATATCAAATTTAAAATAAAAATTTGATTGTGAATCAATATGGAATTGAATTGAAGTAAATTGAAGTAAGTAAAGCACATGTTAATCATATTGAAGTAAATATGAATCGAGAATAGTAAACTTGAATGTAAATCATTCTAGTGAAATAAAAATGAAGTTTGGATTGGTAAAGGAAATAGAAATATTGTTGAACCTTGTGGATTGCTTATAAAGAAGGTTAACATGAAGGATTATTGAAATGTGTTGTTTGGGCTATGAAATCATTGTGTTTAGCTAAGATAAATGAATGGAATGTTATTAAATTCTCATATTATTGAAAACTGATGAGTTTGTTTAAGTAAGTATAGGTACGGGAGGCAAGCGATAGAGTGGTAGCGTGTATATGCAATATAATTAGCGCTTGCTTTTAAAATGCTAATCAAAAGGTACGCCTACGCAATATAATTGGAAAATGATATATATATATATTGTGGTATATTTTGTTTTTCCGACCGTGTGGGTCAATGTATATATATTTATATCTATTGTAATATTGTGAAACGCTCTCCGTACAAAAGAGACGGTGTCAAAAATTTTAAAAAAATTTGGGAGTTCGAAAATTTTTGGAAATTCTAGAAATTTTTGGTTAACTAGAAAAGTGATTTTTGAATTAGGTTGAAAACAAGGTTTTAAGTTAAAAATAAAGCAAATGGTTTTGGAATTTGGGCTAAAGGTTTTGGAAAAATGATTGTGAGTTTTTAATTAAGTAAGTATGGGTAAGTAAATGATTTTAGCAGCATTTTTCTACCTTAGCAAATTTCGGGGACGAAATTTTTATAAGGGGGGAGGAATGTAACGGCCCGGAATTTTGGTCGTTAGATTTTGAACATTTAATTCATTTTAAATGTTAAATGTGGATTTTGAATTGATTTTGAAATAATAATTTTGTTAAATCAATAGAATTTAGTTGTAATTTTCAATATGGAAATTCAATTAAAATTTGAATAATAATTAAATATTTGGAATCAGAATAATTTGTGAATCTGGATATAAATGGTTATGGAAATGGTTTCTAAGATTTCTTTTAAGTCTATTTGGATTTAAATAATGATGTTGTACTTTTGGATGGAATCAAAAGTCGATAATTCAAATTAGGAATTTTTATATTAATTTAATAATGAAATTTAATAATATAATAATGTAAATAATCAGATTTTGATTCGGAATGAATCAGAATAATTTCTAATGTGATTATAAATTCTATATGATTTATAATTAAGTTAGTAAAGTTTCAAAAGTGAAAATTTAAGAGGTTTCGACGATTTTGGAAATCGTTCGAATTAATCGACGAGTTAAAATAGCCTTCCGGTGGACAGCCTCTGAATTCGACGAAACCATTTCCATTGGATACGTAATAGTTAGTTATTATCGGATTTCAATTTTCGTAACATTTGGGAGTTACCGTTTGTTCTTACGGGTGAGAAACGCGTTGAAATTAAAATCGATAATTTAATATTTAAACTCGATCCAAAAACCTATCTTCCACATATTATTGAGTCGGGCTCCGAAACACGTTCCATTGTGTTCGGAATGCAGGAAAAACCATATAATCGCCTGGCAGCATGTCTGATTTGGAGTTTGTTCGGAATTCTTGTAAAAAATTGAGAATAATATTAAAATAATAGAATACGTATATATATATATTCACGCACAAGAGAACCCTAGTCCCTTTTCTCAGCCGCCAGCATGAGCTCCAATGGCCGAAATTCTTTAAGCTTCGTCTTGAATTTTCTCCAAATCCATAAACTAATTTCAAAAACCTTCAACAACAAAAATCAAGAGCTTGTCGAAAGCTTTAAATCCAACGGCCGAGATGTTGTGTTGCGTAGTGGATCGCTCGGATTTTGTCTGCGTTTGTGCTCGGTTCGATCACGATTTCTATGTTAATGGGGAGCTCGAGTTCGTCGGGGTTAAGGGTTCTGTTGGAGCTCTCGAAGGCCCTTCATGTGGTGGTGGCTGATCATGGCCTAGGCGATCGAAGAGGAGGCGGTTTCAAACTCTAACGGCGGCATGAGCGGTTTTGTTCGAACCCTGGAGACGTGTGTGTTGTAGAAGAAGGTTGCGGCCTGTTTTTTTTGTTCGGTATTATAAAAAAAGAAATTTTTGTTTTAATTTGTAATTGAAACTAATAAATTTCATAACTAATGCACGCGAGGTCGAAATTGGGCGAAAAAGGAAGCGTCGGAATCGCAGCGACGCGATCTACGCGCTGTAGCCGATTCGGAGACATTTGGAGCAAGCAAAGATTTTGAATTAAATCGAACGGTTTGATTTAATTTAAAATTTAAAACGCTCATCGAAATTCATGGTGAGCTTATCTCACTCACATCTGGAATGCAATTTAGTTTAATTAGTTAATATTTAAATAATGGGTTGATTGATTGAATGTGATAATTATTATCAGATTGAATTCATATTTTATGTTGTGCTAACGTCTGTGGATTCAGGAAAACAGGTTGGAGGGATCCAACAGGATTCCTCAAAAGTATTTAGATTGTTTAATATTCTGTGTTATGAATATTTGATATTTTGTGATGAATTATATTGATAATTGGAATATTGAATACTATGGTTTGCTTGAATATGTTTCGGTACACTGGGTCATCAAAATATTTAGAATTGGAATTTTTGGAAGAAATGTAAGAGTAAATTTTGGAAGTGAAATAATTATAGAATAAATAAGAATGAATTGGAAAGAAATAAAAGTGATATTTAAAAACTGAAGTTAAATTGTAAAGTAGAGATTTAAAAAAAGTTTTAAATCAAAGTTAAATCTAGAATTCAAGTTAGTGAATCTCATTTTTTAAACAAATAAAGTTTTTAAATTTAAATTGTTTTAACAACTTAAATGTTAAAGTGCATTTTTAAATTGATTTGAATTTAAAAATGAATTTGGTTTTAAATTCCTTTAAACTTCTTTTATAAAATGAGTAATTAATTTATTTAATGTAAATAAAAAGGTAATTAATTGCTGGTTGAGATTAATCAAGAGTGATTAATATTTGTGGTTTAATTAATGATTAATTACTTAATGTAATTAATTTTGATTAGGATAAATTAAAATGTAATTAGAAATCATTAATTTATATAATTAATGATGTAATTAAAGGTTGATTAATTAAGATTAATTAATCAATAGTAAGTGATTTATGAGAAATTAATTAATATAAGTAATTAAGGATTAATGTAATTAATTATATCTAATTAATTTCTGAAGTAATTAAAGATTAATTATTGTTTTTGGTTAAGAATAGTTAATTTATGTAATTAATTAAAGATAATTACTTGAATGTAATTGAAGGATAATTAATCCAGGGTGATTAATTAAGATGAATAATTAAGGGATGATTAATTAATTGATTTGAAATTAGTTAATGTCAATTGAAGGAATCTAAGTGATTGCGGTTAGTAATTCAATTAGAAGTGATTAAATTTATTTTGGAAGTGATCAAGTTTGCTTATGGATGATTGAATGATATTGGTTGCCTTGAATGAGTTGATATCTCTGATATGAAATGTTTTATAGTATCATATGTTTGGACGGACATGATATTGTGGTTATCTATTAATGATGAATTGTTGTGTAAAAGGACATCCTGTATTTAAATTTTGAAGTGTATTTCATTTCGATAGCTTGAGTTAGGATGACATGAGACTCGAAGAGACCAGGGTCGGGTATTAGAAAATACCCGAAACCACTTCGAATTTTTATAGATTGATATGTGAAATCAATAGGCTGGAATGAAATGATTTAAGTGAATTGGACTATTTAATCTAAATTTTGGTACTTAGAAAATTGATGTGTGAAATAAGTGATGCCTATAACAAATTGTGAATTTGAAAATTGATACGAGCTACCTCGGGTTTTATATAAGTTGTATGCTTTGTATTCCATGTTAGATGAGTTTACTCATGCTGGTTTCCAACCTGACCCGGGTGTTACTTTGATGTAATGCTCGGGTCAGACCGAGTATCACAGATTTTCAAGTAAGAACGTTCTAGAGCTCAAGAGGCAGGCTGGATGGCAGGAACGTATGGAGTCTTTCCGCTGTGATATATTTCTGTTTATCTGAGACATGTTGATTTGTATGTGTCCAATATTGTATATGTGTGTTACTCTGATATATTAAAAAGTGACAGATACAGTATTCTTTTGTAAACTGTTATTAATTGATATTATATTTTATCCGCTGCGAATGTGAGAATCTGTGTTTTGTTCTGTTTCTTCTTCTATCTCTTTTCTTCTTTTTCCCTAACTATTTGGAATTTTTTTGGGGATCGAAAATCCAGTTCGCTCAAAAAGAAAATATAGTAGAAAATATAGATCATTATTATCAAAGATGAATAATAAAAGTATTAACCATGAGAAAGCACATATTTGTAGTCTGCCTTCCTTGTTGAATTTACATCCTTAGTGGAGTACAACAAGTATGATTTTCGGGATTGCATTATTGATCCATCTACCAAAGAAAGCCTTGTGTTTGGACCTCCTATTGAATTTTCTGGGCATTTTATGGCACTTTCAGGATTTTTTGGACATGGTTATGAACCAAACGATGCCTCATGCTCAACTATGACTTGACCTTAAAGCTTTTACTCATCCTATAGAGTTCGTACCAATATTCGAATAAATAGCAAGAAGTGGTTTTTATTTTAAGTTGGAAAAAAATTTAACAAACCATTTTCTTATTCTATGCTTGCTCCTTTTCTTCCCTCACGAAGGCAGTTTCTTTAACAATCGATAAATGATGGAGCTACGAGGAAAACAATAAAAGAATATCATTGTTTTCAGCAAATAGCATAAGATGCAACCAGTATACTATGCAAGACATATATTTAACTAACTACTAATATTGCAAAAAAATTGAACTGTTTTTATTTTCTGAAACCAATATTTACCAAAAGATTGAATTTCAAATCTATAATTCTATTGTTGATTGGCATCTAAATTTACTTGCAAACAAAAATATGTATTCCACAGGTTTTAAAATTCAACAATGGTAAATTTCTTCTGCTAACACTCCTACAGTATAATTAATAATGCAAAAGCAACACAGTTAAAAATATTTGCAATGGGTATATAATATTTACAGAACACATTGATTAAATAATATGCCACTTGCTAACGTCATGCCAAGAAGAAGAAAAACCATTAGTCTAACCACATTATTACAGTATAACTAACACATTCCCCTTAGTAATATAAACAATAATTTACAATCATTATGCATATTGGGTGTGTTCAGCTACTGTCTTTGAAATCGATTTCACATTCGGTATATGAAAACAGATTAATGAACCAGAAATTCAACAAATTTGGCCTACAGGAATCTAACATAGATTTAGCTTAAATATTCATCAAATTCAAGATATGAGAATCAATATATTGTTAGGTATGAAAATGCAGTAGCAAAATAGAAACCTAAACCAAAACTTGACTTAGCTTATACAATATTCTAACAGATCCAAAATACAAAATAGAACTATAGAAGAGAAAAAAAGGCATAACCATTGGAAGGAAACTCACTCCTCATATTATTGTATAAATTAAAGAACATCAAAACTCAAAGATTCTACTTTCCCTTCCTCCTTTATCCGAGCTTGGGTCCAGCAAAGTGAAATAGGCATTGGCGGATTAAAAAGGGGTTAAAATTTTAAGAAGCATAACATAACCAAATACAAAAGTAACAGTTCGAAACTCAAGAATTTAGGAAAATAATGTTCTTAAAAAAATCAAACTACAATAGAGAAATTCTGCAATACGGTATGTAGAATCAATTTTTCAGCTTCTACCAAAACTACAGAAATATGTGCCTTCATAATCCCTTCTCTCAAAACCATCATCGTCGGCCTAACTTCATCAAACTTTAATGCATAAAATGGTTGATAAATATCATCAGTTTCCTTGTCATACAGCTCTAACTCATGAAAACCTTGAGGTGTTGGTTTTATGACAACATACCAGTTAGATGATTCAGACTCTCTCGAATAAAATACTTGTTTGGCTTGTGAAGCTACAATGAAAGGATCGTTCAAAAATTGATTTTGAAATTGGTGAAGATTAATTAGTGTGATACCATCTTCAACCTTAGTACCACGGTTAATATTAGCCCAATCATTTGAATATAGGAATTTGAAAAATACTATAGTCCAACACAATAATCTCACGTAGAACACCGTAATAAGCTCTTGTTGGTTGCACATTACTGTTTGATTGTGAATCGTTTACGTTATTTGCTTCAATCGAAACGCCATTGTTTTGTGTGGATCTTTGAACACATTTGGTATGAAACCGAAGCCCATTTAATAATGTATCCAGTATATGTCATGGCTCGCTTTATAGGTTTATATGGTAACCATTTTATTGTATTAGAAACTGGAATATTCATAGTGATTTGCAATTCAACCTGAAACTTGACGGTGTGAGTTTTTTGTTTTAGACGTAGACAATAAAAATCGTAAATCGTATAATGCATACCTTTTCTTTAAACCAGTTACAAAAATCATCAGCATGTTTACCCCAAAGCGATGTTTCATTTTCTTTTCTACTTAAACGATTATCTAACTGCTTCAACTCATCCATATGCATTCTAGTAAAAAATAATAGAATAAAATAAGTCATATAGTGGTTTATATTGCGGTTATAACCATAATTTGTATTTAAATTAGTTATTGTTGTACTTACCTCTCGTAATTGAAAACTTGCTTTGTATTAAAAAGAACGTACCGATGAGCAGATTTCAGCATTTCATCGGACAATGTTACATGTGTTCCTTTACTAGTTGGTCGTCCAACATGAGGAGAATCGGTTTGAAATGCTTCATTTCTGCTGTGTTGTATTCCTATTTCAGCGGCTTGTTCTAAGTAACCACTATAATATCTCGAGCACTGCTCAGTAATGTACTTTTCTGCAATGCACCCTTTCGGTCTTGTTGGATTTTTCACATATCCTTTATGTAATTTCATATACCTATGAAAAGAAAATTAATGATATCAAAAATAAGTGTTCTAAAATACAATTCTACTTTATGAGCTTATAATGAAGTAAAGCCTTAGAGGTAAAAAGTAATAGTGCAGTACCTTTCAAATGGATACATCCAGCGATATTGTAAAAGCCTACATAGACGTAATTCTCGCACTAAATGTATGGTCAGGTGTAACATAATATCAAAAAGAAGAAGGAGGAAAATACCTTTCTAACAAGCATAACGTCTCAACAATTTTATTTTCAAGATCTTCAAGTCCTTTTTGATCGATTACTCTTTGGCGCATTTCATTAAAAAATCCACAATATCGAAATAATGCAGTTCTTGGGCCTTTCGTTAAGATTCCCCGCAAAGCTACAGGTTATAGTTGTTGCATCAAAACATGGCAATCATGAGACTTAAGACCTATTATTTTGTTGTCCTTTGAGAAACATCTTCGAATATTAGAGCTATACCCATTTGGCACCTTCAAATTTCTAAAACGATTGTAAAAAATTTCTATTTCTCGCTTTGCTAAGTTGATTATTGACGGTGGAAGGTATATTTTCCCATTCATCTCTTGACGATATAACTCTACCCAGATTCTCATGTATTATAGATCTTTACGAGAATTAAGACTGTCTTTGGACTTACCTTTTATATTCATAATGGTGCCAATAATACTCTCACTTACATTTTTTTTAACATGCAATGCATCCAAGTTGTGTCTTAGTACCAAATCCTAACAGATTCAAAAAAGAGATTTTTTAACGTCGATACTAATATAGAATCAAGGAATCGAATAGTGCATACTACGTTAAACACAAAGTAAGCAATACTACACGCACAGCTAAGTGCACAATAAAAAAAATAAGTAGTAAGCAATTAGCAAGATTAAAAATGTTATCATCCAAACAAACATGTAAAACAAGGAATCGATTTGTTCTAATTATGTGTTTAGTATCCATACTAAGTGTGTGCATAAATGGTATAATTTTTGAATATTGCTAATTCAAATATCTATACTGTTTTTAGTAGGACTTAAAAGGGAATAAACGAAATTTGTGTTGAAGAAACAGAAATAAATATAATTGAAAGTAGTGTACAATTGTAGCGCCCCACCTCTATACCCACGCTAGCAAAGAGTATTAATAGATAATACCGTCTGCTAACAGGGAGAATAAGGCTGTTTAGGAGCGACCATCTATAGCCTTGCTTTAATTATCTATTGAATACATCGACAATTGCCTTACCAAGCAGATCGACATATCCAATTAATACTTAAAACAAAACCATGGATGGCTAGAGGATCTATCAGAACAGAATATAACAACTCAAATGCAATATATATCACAGAATAGTAAACCATCATATACACATATACTGATACATAGTAGAGTATACAAAATAATACATGTCAAGTGGTATAGCAAACCATAATATACAGACGAGTTCACAAGAATACATATCAGAGTTACAACAAAATAGGACTACACAAAAACTATGACAAAAAGAAGCTAGCGGAGTAGTCCATGCAGAAGCAAAATAGGCTAAGTCCAAGGCACCTAACCTGAAACATCTCGTTCTGACCCGAGTATAAAATACCCGGGTCAGTCTAGCTAAACAAATCAGTTAGATAAACTGAACAACAATAAACCTGCAAGGTTACAAAGCATAATAGATATCTCCAAAGGAGATAACACAATCATCTAACAAAAGATGAATCATATGATAACAAGCCTCATATCATCGGCAACATCTAGAAACAAAGGATACAAATATCCCAAATCAAGCCAAAAAGGCAAATAACAATTACCCATAAGGTATACAAGTTCCACAAGGTAATCGCTACACATCATGCGGCTCAAAAAGACCAACACCGAAGGGCAATACCAAGGGAATATACATATCAATGAAACATCAGAAAATTGCTCGAGCTCAGTACTGTATAAACAAGGATCCGTGAGCCCGAAGACTCCGTACCCAATATCACCCATGAGGCTCATAAAGACCAACATCGGAAGCGATACTATAGGGCGACAAACCCGAAGGCACAAACCCAATATCACCCATGCGGCTCATAAAGACCAACATCGGAAGTGATACTATAGGGCGACAAGCCGTAGTGGTGAAGGTCGAAGACCCAGTACTGGACACCACTAACTGGCGGAATGTGTCACAACTCTCGAAAAGGAATCCGAAAAGTGTTAACGTATGTCCCATAACCACTCGTTCGCACTAAACGGTTTACTATCCGTCAGTCACTTTCACACTCAAAGCAGTACAAAGTTTACCTCATATCATCGGTAAACCAAACCCAAAGGTTAAAACGATCAATTGAATAGGTCGGGGATTAATCGGAAAGATAAACGCACAGATTCATGGTCCGTGTTTTGCCCAACCATTTAATCACCCTTCCACTTCGCTCGAAGTGCGAAATTGTACGTGTGGTTTAAATAGAATTTATAAATCGGAGAAGCGAACTTTTAATACGATTTGAAGAAATCATTTATAAAAATCTGTGAATGAATTCAAAAAGGAATTATCAAGGTCAAATATGCATAAGCAACTAATTGGAATCAATATGCATAGATCAAATTGGGAAAATTAAACGAATAAGGTAAACTGGCCAAAAACAGCGTATTCAGACGTCTGAATCCCCCGTATCGAAGAAGCTCTTCGATGATTTATCTTTGGATTTTTCTTCTTTGGTTACTTCTTTGAAAATTGCGAATCCAAACTGGTGCATCCGCAACGCTTAATTTGCTTGTATTAATGTCGAGATTATTTTATTTTATTTTTCTTTCTGAGCCAATTTGCATGTTATGCGTTACTTAGGCTTCGGAATTGATATTTTTGAAAGGATTAACTTAATTATTATGAAGTCATATCCTATATCCCGAGTGGACTATTCATCCTCAACATTTTCAATATGTTAAACAGATTTCTATTTTCTTTGTGATTTCGATTCCAATTTGATCTCATTTTATTCTTTAAGTCCTCATGATGAGGAAAGTGTTGTTTCTCTCATTTTTGTAGTTGGGAATTTTCTGGTATTTCTAGTTTTTTCTTAGGATTATCACCTAAGCAATATTTTGTTGTAGTGTTAAGGTGTTTTTAGCTCGACCTTACTACCGGTTTTCATTTGACTACGAGTTGTGGAAGTTAGCATTCCACTTACCGCTCTCCGCACTCGTTGTAATTCTTATGAATGATTTGTTGTGTCATTCAGTTTGTCCAACTCATTTCATCCATTTTACGAATCGAGTATTCTACGAATATCTCGATGATTCCATTTTTGTATTTGTTGATTTTGGATGGAATTAGCAATCTAAATTTTTTGCAAATCTTTTTCATAAGAGTTATTTATAAATATAAATGGAATTTTTGTTTTTAAAAGGAACAAAGAGAATTTTCAAAAGTTTTTAGAAACATTTTTATCATATAGAAGATGGTTTTGTGATTGTATTGCCCATTGAGTGCTTTAAGAATTCTGGTCGAAGCACTTGATCAACGTTTTCGATAGGAATCTCCTAAACACTTTGATGAGAAAATTTGACACAATAAATTGATTTGAAATAAGAAAAATTTTCTAGAAAAAAATAGTTACATAACGATAATTGTGATTTTGAAAGTTTTAGTTTTTCGGGGAAGAATATTATTTGAAAGAACTCTTTTTCGATACTCTTATTCTTGGGATTCCCGAAGGGAACCAAGACTTTATCTTTTGTTCCAAAGCTATTGGTATTGGTTTGGATGTCGTTCCCTTGCAAAAGAGAACGCGCTATCACCTATGTTTCTAAACCATTAAAGCTTACCGAGACTAGATATGCCGCCTATGATATAGTGCTCGCGGCTATTGTTTTCGCTTTTTGTATTTGGCATCATTACTTTTGGGTGAGGGATTTTGCTCTCCATACCAATCATAATTTTGAAAAGTTTATTTTCTCATAAGGAACTTAATGTTGGTTCGAGCTCCTAGCATCTTATGATCTTGATCTTTTAATCCCTAAAAAGGGGATCGTGTTGCCATTGCATTTAGTTGTAAGCAGCAAGTGATTGTTTCTTTGTTGATGTCCGAATGGGATGGTCTTTTTACCAAGTGATCGAGTTGCCAATGCATTTTGTTGTACTTTATTTTATTGAGCTTTGGTTCATTTGACGTATTTTTTGTACCACGTCGGTGTTCCAAATTATTTTGAGCTTAGGAATCCATAGAATTCTTTGAGCAAGCAAGTTCGGACTTATCCTCTCGTGCTCCTTATGGTGAACTTCTTATTTTGTTGTTCTTTTGTGTTGATATGTTTGTGGTAGTTGGGAGAATCACCTACCTCTTGTAGATTTCTCCTACAATAATAGTTTTCAGTCCAGGGGTGGCATGGCTCCTTTCGAAGCTTTATACGGAAGGCCATGTCGATCACCTTTTGTTGATTGGAATATGGGGAGAAGATTATTCTTGGCCCAGATTTTGTTCGTAATTCTTCCGAGAATATTGATCTTATCTAGTTGAGAATGAAAGAGGCACAGAGTCGCCAGAAATCCTACGCTGACAACCGTAGGAAGCCTCTCGAGTTCTCGATTGGTGATCTTGTTTTTATTCGTGTTTCTCCTTTGAAAGGGGTTATGCGTTTCAGTGCGACTGGGAAATTGGCTCCTCGTTTTATAGGACCGTTTTCTATTACTGAACGTATTGGCCCTGAGGCTTATAGAGTTTCGCTTCCAGCTCATTTATCTGGTATTCATGACGTGTTTCACGTCTCTCAACTTCGAAAGTGTCTTCGGGAGTTGGATTCTGTTATTTCTTCTCCTGATTTGCAAGAGCTTGAGGTCTCACCAGACTTATCTATTGTACAGCAGCCTATTCGCGTACTTGATACGGAGGTGCAACACCTTCGAAACAAGGACGTACCGCTCGTTAGGGTTCAATGGTCCGCAAATCCCAATGACTGTACTTGGGAAACCAGAGAGTTTATCGAGCGATCCTATACGGGTTTTCTATCTTTGCTTTGAAACGGTGAGAATGCCTTTTCATCTCAAGCTTATTTCCTTTTCTTTTGAATGTTGTATGTATGTAGTTGTTACAAATACCGTCTCTAGAAATTGCGAGGATGCAATTTTGTAAGGAGGGGACAACCCGCATATTTATCGATTTTATATTTAAATATTTTATTTAAATATTTTATCGTTAGTCGGATTTTAGTCTGAAAAGCTACTTTTTGCATACGGTCTAATTAGGACTCGGGACCACTCCCATTGAGTTTAAAATGCCGTTTGCGACCTTTTTGAGTATAAGCTTCGATATGTTTGGAGAAAGTTGATTTTTGCTACCTTTTCACTTTGGGTTTGGGTTTGGGCTCAGCCCTATGTTTAACTTATACTCAAATCTGTGCCACTCTTCCACATTCACCCTCATTTTCTTCCTCTTTACAGTTCTAAGGCAATAATGGTGGGAGAGATTGGAAATTAAAACTCCAAAATCCTAGTTCCTCTTGCAACCTCAAATTCCTAGCTCCAAATTCAAGAGAACCCATTGGTAAGCATTCTCTTCTTTTTCTCCAACTTATTCTCTTACCAATTTCAGAAATTCCTAAACCTAATTTTGGGAATGTTCGTGTTTTGAGCATAGATTCAAGCTCATTTGGGTTGTGTTGAAGAGAGGTTGATTCTCCATTTGCTTTCAAGCTTCTTCTTGTTTGATTTTTGTAAAAAGGTGAGATTTTTATCTCACATCTTTGTCTATAATTATCTTCGATTGTTAGGTATGAATTCCTAACGTTTATTCGTGTGCAATTGATCTTGGTTTGGATCAATTTCGTGTATATTCCAATTTTTGGTGTTTTGGTCTAATTTATGAAAATCCTATTATGGATATTTGGACATTGATATTTGAGGCGTATCGAAGAGCCGTTTAGGCTGGGTTGTCGTTTGACGTAATTCCTTAGTCATCGCCATTTGCTCGTTCGATCGTTTCCGATATTCGTTTGGCCATTTTTGTCCTAGGTTCAGGGAATGCCCTGAACCCTTCATTCAGACGTCTGAAACGTAATATTCAGACGTCTGAATATTGTTCTGGGAAGATTTATATTTCCAGATTCAGACTTGTTTGCGCAAAAAATGGACAAACACTTCGAAGTCGTGTTATTTAGTTGATTATATGTGATTTTCAATGGTTTGGATGAGTTATATAAATATGAAAAAAGCAAGGGCTGAAATGTAAAAGACACACAGGTTTATAGTGGTTCGGCCAGAACGTGCCTACGTCCACTTTATATGTTATTATCTTCTTTTCTTTCGGATTACAAGTACAACGCTTTGTATACAAGTAAATGAAAGTAGTTTGAAAGTTCCTTCCTTGCTTGAGCTCTCAAACTTGTCTGCCATTGTTGTACCCCTGCCCCTCTATTTATAGAATGAGGTAGGGGGCAGGGGTCTTGGAAGTATATAGCTGCTGGTGGGCCCGGGCTGAAGCAATCTGGACTGACAATCATCTGGCTCGGCAGAGCTTCATTCGGCATTGAGCTTGGAACGGTGGTAGGTATGGACCGGTGGTAGTGAGTGTGGAGGTGGTCTGGTAGATAGTTGGCTCGGTGGTGGCCTTGTTGCTAGGTTGGTTCGGCATGGGTTGTCCTCCTTCTGGTTCGGCAGTAGGGAGGAATGTTGGTTCAGTTTGTTGGTTCGGTGGTGGAAAGGAGGCCGGTCCGGTGGTGGTTTGGACCGGTGGCCGAATATGGGGAAAGCCGAATGTGGATGACTGAATGTAGGCTTGGTGATAGGGGCTTGGGGCCGAATGAAAGGAGCCGAATGGAAGGAGCCGAATGGAAGGGGCCGAATGGAGGCTTGGGCCGAACGAGCTTCTTCATGGAGAATGTTGGATGGACTTCTAGGTTAGTATTGAGCTTCTTGGCTGTCGAACGAAGTGGAGGTTGCAGGCTCGGGTGAAACTGTGACTTCTCGGTCTCGAGATCTTCTGGGTGAGAATTCGCCCAACATTTGCCCCCCAAAGTGGGGCACGTGCTTGCATGTGTCGCGCTTTGTTTCCCTACGGTAGGAAGGCTTGTTTTGTAACACCCTGGGCTGGATGCTCGTATTCTGTTGATGTCCTGCAAAGGAATTTACAGTTTTAGTGCGATTTCAAATAACGACCGTTCGCGATCGGAATATTCGAGATGAAGTGAACTGTGTCGCTTGGGGCGAGAGGGTGTGCCCCGAGGGGGCTTTGCACTATCAATGCCAGGTTCACGTTAGAGTGGGCCCCTGGGTCGCTGGTCAAGGTGGCTTATCGCTGGCTCAGAGCATGCCTAAGGGTTGTTCTCGATCCCGTACATGTGTAAGTAGCTTAGCCATTTCATAATTAAAAGATCCTCTTAACTGATGATCCTAAAGAGGGATGTCAAAGTGTAAATTCTCACGACGATAGGGTTAATAGCCATTCAGAGCGTGCCTATGGACCGTTCGTGGTCGCGTACACGTGTAAATTATTAGTCCGTGTTAGTGAGATATTTACGACTTATTCATCGTCGTCATAATCCTTATTTTATTAGTTAGTTCTGGAGTTCGATTCTTATCTGAGTGAGGTGCTTCGCATGCCCCCTGCTTCTGACTTTCGCTGGCGGAGACAACGTCATTCGGTGTTTGGTTGGTCCGGATGGATGTTTTCATTCGGCATGCGGTTGGTCCGGTATATGTTGGTCCGGTAGCCGGACCAGATGGTTCGGCAGATCTGAGCGCGCCTATATATAGAGCTACACCCCCTTAGTTTTTTCTTACCAAATCATCAAGTGCCGAACCAACACTATACCGAGCCAACACTCTCGCCGAATCAAACGAAAGCCGGACCATTTCGTGCCGAACCAACCTGCCTACCGAATCAGGTATATACGTATTGCCGAATGGACGTACTACCGAAGGTGTCTAATTTGCCGAGTACATGCGGAGGTCTTCATTTTACCGTATGGGCCTTCGGCCTTGGTGCCGAATGGATGTGTACCGAACCAAATTTTGAGGCCGAATGTGCATGGGATTTTAGTGCCGAATGGCCATATGCCTTCGATGCCGAATGACCATGTCTCGTACTGCCGAATGTGCTTGATTTTTTAGAGGAATCCCGGACCTATGCATGCTTGCTTGTTCATGTTTTTCACTTTTGTGTATGCAGATAAATGTCTCGCAAGGCAGAAACGCGATCAGACAGACGGAAATCCAAGGATGGAGGAGAGTCTTCTTCTGTGCCCCCAGCCCAACCAGGATCCGGGCAACGTCGACCTGTTCCGAGGTCGTTAGTGGATGGATATGGTCCACAGGAACTTTTGGTCTCCCCTCCTGATTGCTTTCCTAGCTCTCTAAAGGAGGAGCAACTTGACGTTATATCCCGCTCCTTCGGGATAGACAGGGCTCTTATGCTGCTACCGGGGGAGGGGGTCATGCCATATAATCCCCCCGAAGGCTACTTTGCTTATAGCAGATATCATTGCCTGTGTGGTGCTATCCCTCCTATCAATGCTTGGATAGTCAGCTTCACCACATATTTGAAGGTGGCTCCTTTCCAGCTTCAACCTAACTCTTATGCCATCCTGGTGAGCCTTTTTGTTATCTTCCAGAGGAGGTACGGGCGTCCTCCTTCTAACCGGGAAATTCGATATTTGTACAACCTGAGAGGCTACAGGAAGGGATCTCCTTATATTAGTCTGGAAGCGGCCGTGCCCTTCAAACCAGTCCTGGACTTATATTCCAAGTTTACCATGTTCAAGAAAGAGTGGTTTTTTATCAAGGACGATACTGTTTCTTTCCGCCTTTTCACTTCCGGCTGTAAGATGGATTTCATTTATATTTTCCATGTTCTGACTGTAGTGCTTTTTCTAACATGCTTCTATTTCTTGCTAGCGACAGGTGGCATTGCAGTCGTGGAGGACGATTCCTTGGTGAGAATGGCTGCTGAACTAAAGGCTATTCCGGCATGGGATCGGTCGGCTTCCTTCTTGATCAGGAACGCAACCCTCCTGGAGTACAATTTGATCCTACCGCACCAGTCCATGGTTAAGCAGAGGGATACGGCTGAGGAGAAGGCCGCTAAAGCTAAGGAGGGGGCTACGGTGAAGAGCGGCAAGAGGGAGCCTTTTGCAGAGCGTCCCGTTGTTGGGGGGAAGAAACTGAAGAAGTCTGATGGTCCTTCTCCAAGTACTTGCCCGATTGTCCCGGAGGAGGAAGGCGCGGAAGAAGGGGAAGGAGGCGAAGTTGGAGAAGGGCAGAGGATGGAGGAGATGGCGACGGTCAGGGTGGTAGTGGCGTTGGTGCCTTAACCTCTGAGCAAGACCTTGAACTGGATAAGGCTCTCCGTCGGGCCTTCGGGGAGTCGGAGGGAGAGTCGGAAAAGGAGAAGGCAAAGGAAACCGGCAAAGCTGTGGCTGGCGCTGACCCATCCTCTAAGGGTTCCTCAGCTGGGGTGATTCCGGCGATGCAAGGTGAACTTTTGTCTTCTGCCGATTCCATTTACGATAGGGACTTAGAAATATTTTACGGTTCACTTCCGTCCTGGAATGAGATCCAGGACTTATTGCAGTATCCCACTCCTCCGCCGGGTTTGTATAATAGATGTCTCTTCTCACTTTTCTTTCTTTTTAACTTAACACGTTTTTTGAGTTGTGGATCACGGTATGTTCGTAACACTTGTTCTTTATTCCAGGGCTAGGCCAGGTGGTTAAAACGTCTGACATTCGTCACCGCCTCGGACAATTCAAGTTGAAGAGAGCTTCCGATAAGTCGAAGCCTCTCACCGGTCGCCATGGGGACGTAGTCAGTTACCGTCCTCTTCTCGGGGTCATTGAAGAGAGCATTCAGAAAAGGAAGCGGAGCTGTTCCTTGTTTGAGTCTTCCTCCGATCCACAGCCTCCTTCTTAGCCTCCTCGTGACATCACGGAGGAGGGGACGGAGCCTGGACCCCCTCCACCTCCTTTGAAGAATCCAACTGTTATCCGTATAAGCCCTCCTGACGTGCCTCGTACCGTGCCTCGCGACCCCTTTGTCGGTCATCCTGATTTGGATCCGAACTCTCAGGATATTTCATTTGATGAGGCCACGGGTGAGCACCTTCTTCCCGGCAACCCCATGGTACGAGTGCTCGATGAGGCCAAGTCCCTGGATCTTGATCTGCTTACTACTCGGGTGGTTACCATGGGGGACGAGGCCAAAGCTAACATGGATCGGGTGGCTGAAGAGACCAGGAAGCTAATGGAGCATCATGCTCGTTTGGTCAGGGCAGGGGAGGAGATTGGGAGTGCTAACATTCGGTTGCGGCTAAAGGTTGCCGACCAGGCCAAACAGCTTGCCGATCAAGCCATTCAGATTTCTCAGCACGAGGAATCCTCCAGGCGGCTGAAAGAGACTATGGAGAAGGCTAGTAGGGCTGAGTTACGGAAGATGGAGGTCGCCTGCAGGGAGCGGATCAACATGGCCATTACGACAGTGGACGAGGTCCGAAATGCGGATCTCGAGCGGGTAGAGGAGTTGTCTGGGAGGCTTGAGGCCGCGGAGATGGCTCAAGTCAAATTAAAGGAAGAGGTGGAGGAAATGAGGAGGTATCTCAAGTTAAAGGAGGAGGAAATGAGGAGGTCTCTCCAGGCTGACTGCTTGAGATACCGATCAGAGAGGGATGCCGCTGTCGCTAAGTTGCAGGCTTCCGAGGCCCGGGTGAGGGAGTTTGAGGAGGATGAGGGAATGATGGATGAGATGCTACAGGACATGTACTTCTGCACTTGGAAGGAGGGCGGCTTGTCTTGGATGGATGACTACCCTCGGGTCAATGGCCAAGGTATATCTTCAGGCTTTGGAGGAGGCCAGGGTTAATGCGGGCAAGGAAGGTGGAGCGGCATTCAGTCTTGATGCTGTCACTGCTCAATTCTCGAAGGAGGAGCAAGCGGCGGTGAAGGAGGGGATGCGGCTGCTTGCTGCAGAGGAAGCGGGTGTACAGTTGGAGGATGAGGATCAAGCGGCGGATGCTGGTGAGTTATTCTTTTCCCTTTCTTTTCTTTCTATGTTTCCATAACTTGATCGTTCATTGTTCGTTTAATGAATTCCTCTTCTGAACTGGACAGGTGGGACTTCTGATCCACA
Source organism: Allium cepa (assembly GCA_030765085.1). Lineage (NCBI taxonomy): Eukaryota > Viridiplantae > Streptophyta > Magnoliopsida > Asparagales > Amaryllidaceae > Allium > Allium cepa. Next base: position 902,475,104 of record CM060938.1, on the reverse strand, counting down.
TGCTGGGGGCTCTGATCCTGCGGCTAAGTAGACTCGGGAGGTTGGTGATGGAGTGTGGACGCAGCTGCCATCTTTTTATTTCTTTTTATCACTGTTTACGTTAGTCATTGATGCGACTGTAATAATATTATTTGCAAAGAATAACTTCGTGTGGTTTTATAATATAAGCTGATTTTGTTATGTTTGAATGTTGTGGTCATCTTGATGTGCTGCGTGAGAAGTATAATTATGTATATGCATGTGATTCTAGTTGTGTTTGATGTTAAGTTTTTGCTTGAAATATAATTTCATGTTTTGCAATGTTAATGTACGGACAAGCTATAGTTACGCATTTATGTACAAGAAAAGAGAGTACCGCCCTTCATGTTTTATTTGCAGGCGGTAGCTTTGAGTGTCTTGTGTAACTGTTCACGGATATAGCTGAGTACCCTGCCACCCAGTATGCAGGCTTGGATCCTCATGAGTGAATGATTCCTATTTGGCTTCCTGTACTTTAGAGTTCGTTATACAGGATAGGGGAAAAGTATTTAAATGAAATGGAAATATAGAAAAAGTAAAACTTCCAGTCACGGAAGGCCGTCGATGTGCTTAAGTTCGTGGCAAACGGGTTTTGTAGTCACTTTCCCTAGCTGTGGGTCTTGGAGACATTTGTCACCCATCTTACGCCTCCGCGGGGAGTTTTCTTTTTTACCACAGCCGCACTTAAGACACATCGGAGCCGAGATCGCGCACGGTAACTACCCGAACCATTATGGTCCGTAATCGTGGGTATTATTCGATTTACCATGGCCGGCTAGCGTGGGTGCCGTTGGCTGTGAACTACCCCTGGCTGGCCACACCTTATGTTGGGGCTTAAAGCAGGTTCACAGTTGCCGGCGAGCCGAACGCCGTAATGAGCTGCCATCGGCTATAGTCGGCCTTTATGATGACTTATAATCGGCTCACTACAGTTGGCTTTGAGGGCAGGCGCGCAATGAGTTAACCCGCAGCAGAGGGATGCTGGAGCAAAAGTGTCTCATTGGCGAGTGCATAGAATCGTAGCGTACCTGTTAGGCCTAGTCCAGATGAGGCCGCGGTGCGTCTTGAGTGGAGATGCCATAGGATTTTGTTCAACAGAAAGGTATAAAACTTAACAAGCAGCCAAGACATAAAGGAACAAGTTAAAAAGAGACAAGATTCGCCTGAGGACATTAGAACTGATTGGCTCTCGCCAGAGGAATCGAAGGATCGGTCGAGTGGAGGAAGAGATTATGTAAGACTTTGGCGAGGGGGAGCTGATCAAGCCACGTGTCAAACCAGAAGGAGCTGTTTTCACCATTGCCAACGGTTATGTGGAATAGAGATTTGACACGAGGTAGGCATTGAATCACTCCCGCCCAAAAAGGTGAGGGTTTTATGTTTGGAGGATAGTGAAGGATAAGGTGGGTTTTGGAGCGATAGTATTGCGAAAGGACCAGATCTTTCCAAATGTAGTGATCTGGGCAGAGACATTTCCAGAGCCATTTAGTTAAAAGGGCAATATTGAGGGCACTGAGGTTAGGGATGCCCAGGCCCCCATGGCGTTTATGCAAGCAAACGGTATCCCAACTAATTAGTATTTTAACACCGCCCCCATTCCATAAGAAGTTTCTCCTGATTTTGTCTATACGATTAATGACCCAAGAGGGAAGCTTATGAAGTGACATCCAGTATGATGGAATGGCAGAGAGTACCGATTTAACGAGGACAAGACGACCCGCGATGGATAACGATTGGGCCTTCCAGCCCGAAAGCCTGGAACCAATTTTGGAGATGAGGGGGAGCCAATCAGTTCTAAAGAGCTTGGTGGGCCGGAGGGTTTTGTAGTAGTTTTTATTTTGCTGATGGTGCTACCGATCAAGCATGTTGATCGGATAATATACTGCTTTTTAAATATATAATTATATTTCTAACCGGCTATGTAGTCTCGCGCTACATACCCGTCTTTCTCCAAAAAAAAAAGAGACAAGATTTTTTAAAGTGGTTGGGCACGAAAATGCCTACGTCCACTGATTCTCTTTGTTAATTCACTTCATATGGGAAGTACAAGTTAAGAAAAGTATCGACGGAGGTGTCGGATGTTCCATGCCCTCTGGAACACCTCTCCGTCCACTGTTGACAAAATATAAGCTCCGTTGTGGAGATCTTTATGAATTACATATGGTCCGTCCCAGATGGGGTCCAGTGCCCCGGGGCGCGGAAAGATTCGCCTGAGGACAAGATCTCCTTCTTGTAAGATGCGATGCTTGACTTTGGAATTGTATAGCGCTGCCACTTTTTGTTTGTGAGCTGCTGCTTTGAGTGCTGCATCGTTTCTCCTTTCCTCAATCAGGTCCAAAGACGTGAGGAGGAGTTCTTCGTTTTCTTCTGGGTTGTAGTGGATCCTACGGTGGGAAGGTACAATAGTCTCAACCGGGAGCATTGCTTCTGATCCATATGCCAAAGAGAAGGGAGTATGCCCTGTTGATGTTTTGAAAGATGTGCGGTAGGCCCAAAGTGCCGTAGGAAGTTCGTCTACCCAAGCGCCTTTTGACTTTTCAAGTTTCTTCTTGATTAGGGTTTTGAGAATTTTATTGACAGCTTCGACTTGTCCGTTTGCCTGAGGATAAGCTACTGATGAGAAGCTTTTCTGAATTCCATGCTCTTGGCACCAGTCGGCGAATTCTTCGCTGTCAAATTGGAGTCCGTTGTCTGATATGATTTTGAGTGGGACTCCATACCTGCACAGAATATTTTTGATCAAGAAGTTGATAACTTTTGCTGAAAATATTTTATTTAGAGGTTCCGCTTCCACCCATTTGGTGAAATAATCAACTGCCACTATAGCATATTTGGCTCCGCCTCGGCCTGTTGGCAGTTCTTCAATCAAGTCAATTCCCCATACAGCAAAGGGCCAAGGGCTGGTCATTTGAGTAATCTCATTCGTGGGTAGTCGAGGAATCTTGGCAAATTTCTGACATCCGTCGCATTTCTTGACGAAGTCTAGGGCATCTTTGTTTAGTGTGGGCCAGTAATATCCATATCGGAGTATCTTTCTTGCCAAAGTCTGCCCCCCAGTGTGATCTCCGCATCCTCCCTGATGGATGTTTGATAAGATCTCCTTGGCTTCCCTTCCAACGACGCATCTTAATAAGGGGCTAGAGAAGCCACGCCGATAGAGGATGCCTTCTTGTATTGTGTAGTGGGGAACTTTCCTCAAGATCCTCTTGGCTTCATCACGCCTGTCGTGTAGTATGCCATCTTGCAAATATTTCCGGATAGGAGTCATCCAGGTTCCTTCTTCGATTCCAGTTATCAGATTCACTTGTTCGAAACTTGGGGCTAGCTGCCTTGAGATGGCTAGTGCTCCGGAAATGGTGCTATTCTTCATACTAGCTTGCTTTGCAAGTTCATCTGCCTTTTGGTTCTCTTCTGGAGGAATGTGTTTGATTAGATAGTGGTCCAATTGATCGAGCAGCAGTTTGGTTTTCTTTAGGTATGCTGTGAGTCGTTCTCCTCGGGTCTGGAATTCTCCTAGTACCTGGTTTACGATAAGCTGAGAATCACTATGAAGACATAAGGAATTGATTCCAATTTCTAGGGCAAGTTCCAATCCCGCTATTACTGCTTCATATTCAGCATCGTTGTTAGTGGCAGTGAATTCCAACCTCAATGCATAGTACAACTTTCTTCCCCTGGGGGTGATGATCACAATACCTGCCCCCGAGCCTTGTTCGTTCGATGCTCCATCTACAAAGAGGTTCCACTTGATGTTTTTTGCTACTTCGGATTGTTCCTTGCCTTCGTTGGTAGTGAATTCGGCAATGAAATCGGCCATGGCTTGTCCTTTGATAGCGGTGCGAGGATGGTAGGTGATATCATACTGACTTAGCTCAATGCACCATTTGAGAAGTCGCCCAGAAGTATCAGGACGATGGAGTACCTGTCTTAACGGTTGATCGGTTAGAACTCTGATGGAATGAGATTGGAAGTAGTGTCGCAGTTTTCGTGACGCGATCAATAAACAATATGCTAACTTCTCAAGTTTAGGATATCTGGCTTCTGCCCCTGTAAATCTCTTACTTACAAAATAAACAGGGCGTTGTGTGCGGTCTTCTTCTCTTACTAAGGCAGCGCTTAAAGCATGAGATGATACAGCGAGGTATAGGTATAACACTTCACCATCAGTTGGAGTCGAGAGTACCGGTGGTTTCTGAAGGTGCTCGATTAGGTCAAGGAAGGCTTTTAAGCATTCATCGGTCCACTCGAACTTCCCTTTGTCTTTCTTGAGGGCTTCGAAGAAAGGGACACACTTGTCAGTTGCTTTGGAAATGAATCTACTTAGGGCGGCCACCTTTCCGTTTAGGCTCTGCATTTCTTTTCGAGTGGAGGGTATCCTTATTTCTTTTAGAGCCCGGATCTGTTCAGGGTTGGCTTCGATTCCTCTGGCATGGACGATAAATCCTAAGAATTTTCCCGATGATACTCCGAAGGAGCATTTTAGGGGATTCAGCTTCATTCCATATCGGCGAAGTACCTGGAACATTTCGCTCAGGTGGCTTACATGGTCGTCGGCTTTCTTGGACTTCACCAACATGTCATCCACATACACTTCCATTTTTCGCCCTATTAGTTCCGCGAACATCTTGTTGACGAGGCGCTGATAGGTAGCTCCGGCGTTTTTGAGTCCAAAAGGCATGACTTTGTAACAATATAATCCTCGGTCAGTGATGAAGCTAGTGTGGTCTTGATCGGGAGCGTGAATGGGAATCTGGTTATATCCGGAGTATGCATCCATAAAAGATAAGAGTTCGTGCCCGGCTGTGCTGTCTACAAGTTGATCGATTCGGGGAAGTGGGAAGCAATCTTTCGGGCAAGCATCGTTCAGGTTGGAGAAGTCAATGCATGTTCGCCACTTTCCATTAGCCTTTTTCACTAGAACTGGATTGGCGATCCACTCTGGGTAGATGGCTTCTCGTATGAAGCCATTAGCAAGTAGGTTCTTTACTTCCTCATCAAGGGCCGCTGATCGCTCTGCCCCCATACTCCTCTTTTTCTGCTTTACTGGTACCTTGGTGGGATCGATGTTCAACCTGTGGCATGCTATGTCTGGGGAAATTCCTGTCATATCGGCATGTGTCCATGCAAATACATCTAAGTTGTGGCGGAGAAAGTCGATGAGTTGATCTTTCAATTCCGTTTTTAGCTGAGATCCGATTTTTAATAGTCTACTTGAATCATGCTTATCTACAGATACGAATTCCATAGCCTCTGCAGGCTCGGCGGTAGCCTCCTCCTCTTTATCCCTGGGGTCTAGTTCGTTGAAGGGATCGCTGGTATATCGAAGAGGAGGGGCTTTCTTTAATTGCTATGCTTCCAAGATTTTCATGCAGAGAGTAGTCTCTGCATCTTTCCCTTTGTTCTTTCTACGGTTGTTGCGAAGTTCCGTTACGTAACAGTCTCGGGCCGCGTCTTGATCTCTTTCTACTTCTCCTACTCCGTTGTCCGTTGGAAATTTCATCTTCAGGCACCATGGGGCTAGGATAATTTGGAAGTCAGACAAGGCTGGTCTTCCTAAGAAGGCGTTGTAGGCCGAGTGGTTTTCTATTAGTACGAATGTTTGTTTTCGCACAACGGAGCGGGGATGACTTCCTATTTCGACAAAGAGGTCAAGTTGCCCGAGGGGCATTTTTGCATCTCCAGTGAAACCGTGCAGTGGTTTGTCGCAGGGAGACACATCCTTCATTGACAGCTTCATTTTTTCAAAAGCATGCTTGAATAGGATATTTACAGAGCTTCCTGTGTCTATTAGAATTCGAAAAACCTTAGCTGGACCGAACCAAGCAGAGATAACCATGGGATCCATATGCGGATACTGTCTTCCTTCTAAATCACGCCTACTGAATATGATATCGTCATTCTCTTTCCGTTTCGGGTGGCGTTCTTCCATAATGGAGTTAACATGGCCTTCAACATTTCTAAGTGACTTGCCGTACCTTTCCATCTCTGCCCAACTTCTGTCGGCGATGTGAGGTCCTCCCGAGATGGTGAGGACCACTATCTTCTCTTGACTAGAGCCACTGGTGTTGTGATTGTTGCGATTCCCTCCGCCTACTTCTGGGAGGGGTTGCTTTGAGTTCTCATTGGCAGGAGTTGGAGTCCTGTTCTGACCCTTCGCATAGCGTTCCAGTCTTCTTCTTCTAATGTGTTCTTCGATCAAGTCCCGAAGATGGTGGCATTCATTGGTGTCATGTCCGTGGGATTCGTGGAAGCGACAGAAATTTCCAGACTTGAGTGCGTTATCTGATTCTTTTTTGTGCAGGGGGCGCTTGTATCCGAGTTCGCCCTGAGTGGCTAGGAAGATGTTTTCGATTGTTTCATCCAAAGAGTGTAGGAGTCAAATCTTGGTCCTGGCCGATATTGGCGCTTTTCAACCTTCCTGCCTCCAACATTGTCCCTAGATTCATTTCTTCGAGTATCCTTAGCTGCAGCGGGAACCTTATCCTGAACTGCCTTACCTTGTTGCCCCGACTGCCTCTCAGTGGCGGCGTCTTCGAGTCTCATATACTTTCCAGCTTCGTGGAAGAAATCGGGTAAAGTAGCTGGTTTTTCTTTAGTTAGTATTCTGGCAAACTTGGTATCTGGGTGTACATCACTACAGAGGGCCATTAGGGTGAGCTTCTCATCGGCATCTTGAACTGCGGCCGCTGCGGCGTTGAACCGGGTTAGGTATTGTTGCAGTGTCTCTCCGGATTTTTGCTTGACATTGGATAGAGAATAAGCATCCTTGGGTTGTTCCACATGAATGCGGAACTGGCTGATGAACTTTTCTTTCAACATCTCCCATGAGCTGATAGATCCTTGGGTTAGGTGGCAGAACCAGGAGGTAGCTAGGTCTGCTAGGAATAGCGGAAAGCATTTACACAACATTCCTTCTGTTGCTCCGCTCATGAGCATATGCTGGGTGTATCTCTGTAAGTGTACGATGGGGTCAGAAGTTCCTTTGTAAGGTTCCATGGTTGGCATCTTCCATTCCCGGGGGGTGATGGCAGTTTCGATATTGCGGGTGAAGGGCCTGGTGACCCTAGCGCCTATTCCCCGGTCCCTTTGCTCCCGTTGGACACACTCTCTGAATAATCGTGCCATTCGTTCATCAGAATTTGGGGCGGACAAAAATGAGCTTGGCTCTTCCCTGCGGGATCTATCTCGTCCAGATGACCTGTAGGGATGGTACAGTCTGTCACTCCTAGTATTATCCAGTGGTTGTCTCTGGCTGCTCGGATGCACGCTAGGACCAGCTACAGTTGCCCCCTGCCTTGATCTTCCCCTGTGGGGTTCTGCTTCGAGCATATCCATGGGGTAAACTTCGGGCTGGGTTCTAGCTCGGCTCCGTTCAGCGGGGTTTCTATGATTAGGTGGCATGACTGGCTCAGCTACATCCGACCCTCGCCTGGCGCCTCCCCCACTGGGTTCGGTTCCAAGGGTTTCCTCGAGTCGGAGTTCGGGCTGAGTCCGGGCGCGGCCCCTATCATTGTTGTTCCTGTTGATAGCTTCTTCGAAGAGGGAAGACCTTTGTTGTCTCCGAGATCCTCCGGATTGAGATTCATCCCATGATTCAGTGTTGCGGTTGGATTCTTCGACATATCTCAAGCATGACATGAGTTGGTTCACCAAAGCCTCTTGTTGGGATGCGAAGCGGTTAGTTACTTCCACCACAATTCTGTCTAGATCTGCTCTAGTTATCGCTGCCGGTTGTTCCGCGGCAGGGGCAGTTGGAATCGCTTGATCTTCATGTGGCACTGCTGCTGTAGTGGGATGGTTCTCTGGATCTGGATCCACTGGATTTGGAGCGCTGCTGGATGCAACGTTCTTTCCCTTGTTGGCGTCTTTTCTTGGTCTGGAAGTCATGTTTCCTAGGCAATGAAGGGTGCTATTGGGAAAGAAGGTTGAATGAGGGAAGCTGAAGCTTCAAGTTCCAAGCTCTCAGTGAAAGCACCAAAAATGTTTGCGCAAAAAATGGACAAACACTTCCAAGTCGTGTTATTTAGTTGATTATATGTGATTTTCAATGGTTTGGATGAGTTATATAAATATGAAAAAAGCAAGGGCTGAAATGGAAAAGACACACAGGTTTATAGTGGTTCGGCCAGAACGTGCCTACGTCCACTTTATATGTTATTATCTTCTTTTCTTTCAGATTACAAGTACAACGCTTTGTATACAAGTAAATGAAAGTAGTTTGAAAGTTCCTTCCTTGCTTGAGCTCTCAAACTTGTCTGCCATTGTTGTACCCCTGCCCCTCTATTTATAGAATGAGGTAGGGGGCAGGGGTCTTGGAAGTATATAGCTGCTGGTGGGCCCAGGCTGAAGCAATCTGGACTGGCAATCATCTGGCTCGGCAGAGCTTCATTCGGCATTGAGCTTGGAATGGTGGTAGGTATGGACCGGTGGTAGTGAGTGTGAAGGTGGTCTGGTAGATAGTTGGCTCGGTGGTGGCCTTGTTGCTGGGTTGGTTCGGCATGGGTTGTCCTCCTTCTGGTTCGGCAGTAGGGAGGAATGTTGGTTCGGTTTGTTGGTTCGGTGGTGGAAAGGAGGTCGGTCTGGTGGTGGTTTGGACCGGTGGCCGAATATGGGGGAAGCCGAATGTGGATGACTGAATGTAGGCTTGGTGATGGGAGCTTGGGGCCAAATGAAAGGAGCCGAATGGAAGGAGCCGAATGGAAGGGGCCGAATGGAGGCTTGGGCCGAACGAGCTTCTTCATGGAGAATGTTGGATGGACTTCTAGGTTAGTATTGAGCTTCTTGGCTGTCGAACGAAGTGGAGGTTGCAGGCCCGGGTGAAACTGTGACTTCTCGGTCTCGAGATCTTCTGGGTGAGAATTCGCCCAACAAGACGTCTGAATATAAGGTTTCAGACGTCTGAATTGGTTCATTTGGAACCAGAAAGGAAATAGGTTAAAATATGCCTATTCAAGACGTCTGAAACACTTGGTTCAGACGTCTGAATTGTGTTCTGGAAATCTTTATATTTCCAGATTCAGACGTCTGAACCACTTGTTTCAGACGTTTGAAACTGCAGTGTTTTTCCTGCTTGCCTATTGGCTTGAGAATTCCAATTTAAATCGATTCGTGGTGATCCTATTTGTTGTTATCATTTATTATGACATTGATGACTCCTTTTTAGGGATTTTTGAATATCCATTTCGACGGATTCTTTATCGGTTTCTTCGGATTTTACTCACGTCTTCGAATGTGAATTTTAGTGATTGATTGTTCTTACAATCTTCTTTGTGATTTGTCATTTTAAAAATATAAAGGTTTTCCATACTAGTAGTAAATATCAAAACTCTTTCCTCAAACGATTTCAATACTATTTTAATACCAAATTCGTTTATAAAACCGTTTTCCAATCTATTAGTATATACAAACCTTTACCTCACTCGTATGAGAAATCTAATTAAACGACTTAGTAAAACAAGTGGTATGAAACGCTTGCGTTCACTTTGTTGGTTAATTCTTGGACTTGTTCGATTGAAACACTTGTGACAATTTTCTAGTGGAGACCTACAATTTGTTCGTAAATATTTAAGTTAAGCTAGTGGTTATGGGACATGATGCTAAGCTCATATATTTACTAGCTTACTGTAATCGACACTTCTCGTTGATCATGATGATCATCTTTGTGGTTTAGACTAGCAATTGTGCGATGTCTCTTTGTCTGCGAGGGAGACTAAACCATGCTTTATGGAGTTTCGACTCAAATTGGTGGGGTAGCAACCCACGGTCTTCGGACCATTCGTGTCTCAAATTAATGGCTAGCTACCATGAGATAGCTTCTCGTTCGTGTGTTACAGCTGTTGGTGAGTTTTCATGCTCCCGTTCGTGTGATAGGCCTCCCCCTTTTTATTTAAGATTTCTGGATTGCGTGTGTTGAATTCTAGAATTTATGCTTCACCAATTTTAGTGATTTTCATTGATATGTTTTATCAATTTTTGTGCATTGGTGAATTCGTGTGTCATTAACTTGTTGTGAATACAAGTTTTGGGTATGATACCCTTTTTGGATCTTTGAGAAGATTCTTTGATATTGATTAATCGTTTATTGATTATCATTTACATACTTATAGTAGTATGCCATTATGGATATTATACGTCTATGCCATATCTTTCGTTCTATATCATGTTATCTGATATTTATAGCTAGACAGATCCGTTATTATTTTCTTATAAATAATACTCGGGTCGGACCGAGATGTTGCAGGTACTTCGACTTGACTTCTCTCCTGGGATCCATTACTCTGACCTTTTGCTAACTACTTAGATTAGTAGTTTTTGTTGTATACTCTTGAGATATTGACTCATTGATGTATTCTTTAATATAGCACATGTTGCTATTATTTTGTGTTATTGTGGATCTTTCTGACCACTACTCTGATGTACACTTTTATGTGTAATATTCATATCTTATTCCGCCTTTGTGATATGAATAGTCTGTGACTGATTTATATTATGTTTATTTCTATATTTGTTTTCGAAGATTTTATATAGCCACTGTGTGATAGCTTTGAGTTTTTGTCGGCATGTCGGATTTCCCCTTGAAAAGAAATGCTTGTTATATTATCTGACATATCGATGCTCGCACAAAGCAATTACACGGATGGTCGCTCCTCAACAGCCTTATTCTCCGTGCTAGTTGACAGCATTACACCGTAGTGTTCTTGGCTAGCGTGGGTATAGAGGTGGGGCGTCACAGCTTGGTATCAAAGCCAGATTTCGATCCTGGGACTTGTGGGTTATGGGCCCACCACGCTTCCGCTGCGCAACTCCGACCCAAATATCCTTCCATTCACACATTTTCATTTCTTAAGCTGGCCATTTGCAAAAAGTAACATTTCGGACCCAAAAATCCGACTAACGACGCTATACTTAAATAAATCCTTTAAATATAAAATCGTTAAATATGCGGATTGTTACAACAATGCCACAATAACAGCTAAGATGGCTTTACCTTCGAATAAGGAAGTTGGAAAAATATCGATTTCTTCTTCCATATTTTACTATTTGCATCATTCGTAGGTTTAGGTTGAATTTTATTCTTTTTATTTCTGTTTTTTCCTTTTTTTTTCTTTTCTTGCTTTTCATTCTTCCCCCAATCATTTACAATATTGCTTGTAGCTTTCAACACTTCAACGCCACTCATAATTCTTGGCTTAACTCTTTCTTCGATATTTCCATCAAACCAACTCTTTTTTTTCGATAGGCGTGATTAGGAGAAAGAAATCTTCTATTATGTATACAAACACACTTGCAACTGAATGGTAACCGGTTCGATAAAGTACCAATACCTTATATAGGACAAGCTTTCCTTCCTTTTGTAGTAATGCCAGCTAAATTTTAAATCATTGATGGTCCATAGTAATAGAGCATTTAATTTAAACATGGACTTACTGAATGAATCATATGTCTCCAATCCATTTTCCCATAAATCTTTTAAATCTTCTATGAGTGGTTCTAAATATATGTCAATATCATTACCAGGTTGCTTTGGACCTAGAATCAATAAAGACAAGATAAGATATTCTTTTTTCATGCATAACCATGGAGGTGGGTTGTACATAGCAAGCATTATAGGCCAACAACTGTAGGTGGAACTAAGATCGAAAAATGGATTAAATCCATCAGTTGCAAGTCCAATCTTAAATTTATAGCATCTGAACCGAAATGAGACCATTTTGTATTGACCATTCTCCAAGCCAATGAATCAACTGGATGTCGTATTCTTCCATCTATACTTTTATTGGTGTCATGCCACCTCAATTGTTATGCTATTTCTTATGACTTAAACATTCTTTTGAGCCTAGGTGTAATTGGAAAGTATCGAAGTACTTTTACAAGAAACCTTTTCGAACTTTCATTCTGATTATCTTTTTTCTTATACCGAGAAGTTTTACAATGTGGTCATACATCTAAATCTGCAAGTTCTTTTCTAAACAAACAACAATCAATCACACATGCATGAATTTTCTCATAATTCAAATTCGGTACCTTCAACAACTTTTTGGTTTCATAGTTTTTTTGGAAGTAGATTTCCATCTGGTATTATGTAATCATTTATCATTTTTAGAAGCTCATTAAAGCTGTTGGTTGACAATCCATTCATGGTTATGATTTTATATAAAGCAAGAGTAGCCGAAAGCTTAGTAGACTTTGTACAACCTAGATATAAAGGGAGTTCTGTGTCCTGTGGCATATAGTCATGTCGTATATCATCTTCTCGGTTCAAAATATCATTGTCAATTGCATCCACATACATCCTATGTGTACAAAATTTTTAGCATTTTCATGACTACTTTCAAAAGCAGAAGATGACTCACCATGCAAAACCCAATTAGTGTACGTTGGATCCATACCGTTGCAAACTAAATGATTTGTAACAACCCTAGATTTTTCGTATATTTTAATATTTGACTTTATTTTATTTTTAAATTATTTTAAACTTGTTTTATTTAAAACATTTTATTTTTAAATATAAGTGTTGATTATTATGTGAATTATAATTTCAAACCGGTACAAAGTGGATATTTTACTAAAAGATGAATTTCTGTTCAAACCGGTCAAACTTTGACTTTTAAATTTCAAATTTAAATATTTGAAATCCTAGATTTTATCCTTTATTATGGAAATAGATTTAATAACTTGAATACTGCTTTTCGTTTCGTTGAAAACGGACTTAAACTGTAAAAGTTATGTACATTTCAATTTTGAGTATAATTTGTTTTATTTTGCAAGTTTGTCTATTTTAAATTATATAAATCATATTTTCTTTGTTATATTTTATTTTAATATGTGTTAACATTTATTTTATGTATTTTTTGTCTTTTAATATTTTTAAAGTGATAATAAAATTTTCCCAAAATTTGTGCATTTATTTTCTATTTTAAAGGCTAGTTTCCATTTTTATGCTATTTTCTTCAATAAATTATATTTAATTAAAATTTATATATTTATTTTTGTGAATTCATTTTTTTTTGTTCTTATCTTTAATTATAAATATTTTTCAAGTACATAAAAATTTTCCAAAGTTCATTGCATTTATTTTCATATTTTCAAGACTAGTTTGCAATTTTTGCTGTTCTTGATTAATTAAATTTTATATAATTAATATTTATTTATTTATTTTTGTTTATTTACAAAATTTTCGTATTTTTATCTTAATTTATACATATATTTAATTTATTTAAAATTTCAAAAGAAATTTGTGGAAATATGAAAAGTTTTGAACTCTTTAAATTCCAAAGTCCTTTTACATTCCGACCTTTCATTTTCTCAACCTCCTTCTTTAATATTTTTTTGACGTGCATATTGTTTCTCTTTCTCAGCCATACTTCATTCAATTTTCATGAACTAAAATCATCTCTCAACCAAAAAAAATTGCATGGCCATTTGTTGTTCAAGCTTTGGCTAAAATCTTCTCTTCTCTCTTGTTTTTTTTTTGTGTTTTCTACTGAATTTTGCAACTGTTCTCTACATTCATAGCTCCACTCCTCCTCAACCAGGCTTTGGCCGACCACCACCACCCCCTTCCTCTGACCTTCACCCATCCTACTACCCCTCCACTTCAGGCCGAACAAATCCAAGGCCATGATCTACACAAAAATCCACCAAAAACCCATCACTACCTACAAGCCTAGCTTAGATTTGTTAACCCCTCCTTCCACAACCTCTAGCCGCCGCCACCTCCACCAACACCACCTCTGGCCTGACCTCCACCCTTTACCACACCACTCACCACCTCCAGGAGCCACTGGCCATGACCCATGACCTCTGGCCAAAACTATTTGTGCCAAAGATGTGATGTTATGTTGCATTGTTTAGCCTTGAACACCTAGTTTATGCACCTAGACTTCACCACCTTGCAAAAAAAATGTTGGCCGACCACTTGCATACCCAAACCAGACCTATATTACCCTAGGCCGAGCTAAACACCTATATAACTGAAGTACATGAGGTAGAGAGCAAGTGCAAGTAATTTGTTGTTATTTTGGGTATAGATTTCTTATGTTATTTGACGATAAATTTGTGTTGTAACTTATGTATTATTGTATTGTTTTGTGCATATATTATCAAGGCATATTGCTTTGGCTCTCCACTCTAAAGTCATTTCCGTATTGTCGTGCCTTCGTAGTGTCTGTATTGTTTGCTTTGGTAGCTATCTCCAGCTCTGAACAGCTGAGTTATTCTCACTAGACAATTTGTACCTATATAACTGATAAACCGACACCTCTTCAATCTGTAAATGTATTTCATCCTGTTATAACTGCTATAATATGATCATGTTATCCCATTTTTTGGACAAAACTGGAATATCGATGTTGTGAGCGTGTCCACCACGACCGGAACAAGAAGAAGCAAGCAAGCGTATATAAGTCTGGAATTCCACTCAAGATCCGAATACAAAGTCCATTCGGCCATATACTCTCATATTCATTCGGCTATGCAAGCATACGAACTCATTCGGCAATCCATGCCTAAGCTCATTCGGCATAGCGTCCAACCGGTCCAACACCACACAACCAATGCCGGACCAAACTCCTCACCTATGCCGAACCAAACTTCCCCCATGCCGAGTATAGCCTCACCGGTCCAAATCCTTCCCATGCTACCACCAAGCCAACAACCACCGAACCTTGCTACCACCGAACCAGTTCCCTCTCCTCCATCACCGGACCCCACTCCACCCAACCAACAACCGGACCAACCTACCACCGGTCCAACCATCCAGCTACGACCGAACCAAGCTCCGCCGAACCAGAAAGTTGCCAGTCCAGATTGCTCCAGCCCAGGCCCACCAGCAGCTATATACATCCAAGACCCCTACCCCCAGCCTCACTCTATAAATAGAGGGGCAGGGGAACAACAATGGCAGACAAGTTTGAGAGCTCAAGCCTGGAAGGAACTCTCAAACAACTTTAGATACTTGTAATCAAAGCTTTGTACTTGTAATCTGAAGAAAAAAGGAGAATAACATATAAAGTGGACGTAGGCACGTTCTGGCCGAACCACTATAAATCTGTGTGTATTTTACAATTTAGTCCCTGCTATTTACATATTTGCATAAATCACCCAAATCACTAAGAACAACATAAAATCGTCTAGTTCATATGACTTTGGGTGTTTGCGGCCATTTTTTACGCAAACAGATCATATGATGTTTACACCTGTTATTGCACCTGTTATATCACATGTTATTATTATATTATACTATTATATTATTTATATCAGTTATCACCATTGCAAGTTCCCTGTAGACTAGAATTGCTATGGGTTGAAATGATACATACCCGAACTGACTTTAGAATAAGGAAAAATCATTACGGGCTGAAATGATAGGCCTAAGCGATTTTTATTTATTTCATTCCTACTTGGGATTGCGGGTTTGAAATGATCAAACCCGGATTTTCATTGTAAATTACGGATTGAAATGATATAGTATTCGTATCACTTTACCTAGGCTAGAAAATGATATACAGATCTGTGGTTAAATTATGATTTTCTAAAAATTTTAAAATATTTTATAAATGTAAATATTATAGTATTTTGATTTAAACTTAAATATAAAAAATGAATTTCGTAAAGTATTATTGATTTTCTGAGAATTTATAAGTGAAATAAATAAATGGTAAAGTTAGAAATTTGAAATGTAAGTTATTTTGGAAATTCTAATTTGGTGATGAAATGGAATTTAAATTAAATATGAAATATGATAAATTTATGATATTTTGAATTAAAATGAATATAAAATGCTTTTATAATATATTAATGATTTTGAATAAAGTTAAAATGTGAAATGAATGAATATTTAAGTTGACTTTTGAAATATAACATAAATTGGAATTTATGAATTTTGTTTAAAAGTGAATTTTTGAAGGCAAGTAAATAAAATGAAAATAAGTTATACGGGAGATTTAAACTTAGAAATTAAGTTAAAATTTAATTATAAAGAATTGAAATTTAAAGTTTGAAATTTCATATATGAATTATTATTAAATATTGGCTTTGAATAAAAATTTAACTTTATAAAATCATGAATATACGGGTATTTAAATGATTGTTTAAAAGTGAGAAATTATGATTTTATAAGTTAAAAATGATTTATACTAAAATATAATTGTTTGTGAAACTGAATTGAAAACCCTTAATTTTAATTAACAGCATTTTTAAAATGCTATTATTTATAAGGTAAAGGATATTACAGCAATTGTAAATGCTGTAGTTGATATAAATGAACCAAATGGCTAAATTTTAATAAAGGGATATTATACCACTTTGTAAGTGCTATAATTGTGGAATTTAACTAAGGTTTTATTTGAACTAATGTAACCCTATTACAGTGTTTTAATGCTATCTTTTGTAAAATTGAATTGTTTTGAAAGTAACTTTCTATAGCATTTTCCAAATGCTGCGAAAGGTGAATTTTCATTGTTTTGATAAGTTTAAGTAAATAGATAAACTTTGAAAGATTTAAATTTTGAAGATTTAATAAGTTAATTATTAAATATAATAACTTCATTTTAATGATTTAAATGAAGTAATTGGTTTGAAATATAAACTATTTTGAAATGTGTGTTGAAATGGTATTTTAAATAAAATGAATGTTGTTTTGAAAAAATATGATATTGTGATATTTTTAAATGGTTTTTTGAATGAAATTGAATTTTTTAAAATGATATTTTATTTCAAAGTATAAATTACTATTTTGAAATTTTAATCACGTGATGTATATAAATTTGTGGTTTAACAAATCCTTGGAGGATGGGCAGTCCCAAGCATCCTTTAAGTTATTGTGCATTGCTACTATAGTTCACTTGAGTTGGTTTATATTATATAAGTATATATTGTCCCGACTCGAGTGTTTTGTGTTTTGCCTTACGCTCGGGTCAGTTTGAGTATTTATAGCTTTGGATTCTTTTCTAGAGCTGGTCTTTGCTGGAGATTCTACCTGTCTATCTGCTTAATTATCTATTTCAAAATTGCAGCTGTTTTAGTTTATTTGATGTATTAACGACCTCTATGTATTGGATTTCTATTATGCTGTTGTTTTGAAACTGATATTATGTATTATGTTTTGAGAGTTTGTAATAGTAGCTTCATGAACTACTATGGTTTTATTTTCCGCTGCGAGTTATTCTGATATGTTCAGTGTCTGTGATTCTGTGTATTTGATTTCATTTGCTCCAAATTTATTTACAATGCGGTTTTTTGAGCAATTCAAGTCCTACATGTGCGGATGCGAATGGCTGAAAATATCGCGTTGTTACAGTTGGTATCAAAGCTTTGGTTTTAGGCAAACTGTAGCCTGCGGAGCAAAAACTTATTAGAGATAGGGTAGAAATACCCTAGAATGTGTGAAATCAATCTTAGAATCATTTCCTTGTAAGAAAACGTATTTTCGAAGTATAAATGATTTCCAAATGATTTTAAAGGATTTTCAAAGATTATTTTGGTATAAAATTTTTCTTATTTTGGAATCAAGATGTTCTAAACTTTATCCCTTCGGTATCCATCTTGTTAGTAAGCTTTTGGTTTGGATTCTTGTCGATTAGGATTCCTTGAACTTTGGAACGCTCCCACTTGTTCTGAAATCCAGTCTTGTCCCTATTTTATCCTTTTGATTTTGGGGCATTCCATAACTCCACTCTAAATGACCTCTATAAGATTGGTGATTCCATAAATCTTCAAAGATTTGTAAAGAGGTGAAACTCCTTTACAATTAGCATTGATTCACTAGAGATTTCTGTATCCTCAGTTTATGATGTTATCTATCTCCTGCTCTACTCGGATTTTATCTTTGGCAATCGAATGTCGATTTGCCTTAGATTTCTGCATTGGTTATATTCCTGAAGTCACGGTTGACCGGTTAAGGTCGCCCGCGATTTATAAAGGCTTATCCATCTTCTATTTGGTAATTAATTATCACATCTTTGTTTGAGTTTATCTTTGAATCAGAATTCTATTTGATCAGAGTTCCTCTAAATCTCTGTTTTGTTTTGAAATCCTTCCTTGAATCATCCTTTGGAAATTTGTGTTTGATTGTGTTATGAAAATTTTGTATACATCGAGATTATTATTTTGATAAGGATGACCATATTTTGTATTTAAAAGTGAAATGTTTTCGATAAAGATTATATATCTTGTAAAATAAAAATTTAAAGTTTCAAAAGGATTTGAAATTTTGAAAATTTATAAGAAAATTGATTTATATAAAAATGATTTATAACTGAAAGGTTGTGAATTTGAATTTCGAGGAATCGAACTCTGGTGTTTTGAAATCGGTTTTAAGATTTTGGAAAATATATAATAATAATATGATTTAAAGATATTTTTCGAATAAGAAATATTTCAAATGTATTCGAATGAATTCCAAAGATTTCGAAGAGATTTTAAAGAAGTTTCAAGAAAATAAAAGTCCAGAACCCACTTATGTCGCTGGAAAATAATTTCGATGATGAATGCATGCATCATCGACATTGATTTTCGAGTTTCTGAATGAGGGAGAGGCCACTCTAGTAGCTTTGCTATGCGAGTGATTTTATGAAACAAATTTTGATTTCAGATTTCGAAGTATGAATTGATATTCGAAAGATATATGTATATATATATATTTGAAATGATTTAAAGTAAGCCGGTGTTCAGTCCACGAGTTTTGGAGTTGAAACCTATCTTTTGAAATTTTATCTACTTATTTGTTGTTGATTTGCCACTCTTGGATTGAAAATATGATTTCTTCGATTATCTTGAAGGTTCGAGCACTTCCAAATCGAGGTTAACTTTTCAAAGCTAATTTTTTTTGAAAGGTATAAGGTATTTGATAAAGAATATAAGTTTAGTCTGTATGTTTCAAGTATGGAATAATATGATTTGTATAAGTTGAAACTATTTTGTTAAGTAAATAAATAAGACTATTTTGAATTATACTAATATGAAATTTAGTTTTGAAATGTTTTGGATAAAAATTAGTCTTCAAATGTTTGAGAAAAATTTGGTTTTAAATGTTTTAACTTAGTAACATCTTTATGAAACTATTTATTTAACAAGTTGGACTAGATACATAAGTTGTACGTACGCTGTTTTATTCGCATAATTAATTTGATCCATGTTTTAGTACACAAGTTCGAGGTGAATTACACCATTTCCCGTTAGGATTTTTCATTTTATTCTTGATGGCGAATATTTGATATGGATTTTGGGCTTGATTCTAGAATTCTCTATCATAGTATATGGCTATGCAAGGAGACTGATGGCTTCTAGTCGAGAAACAATATCGAAGTCCGCATTAGGGAAGTCGAATGGACAATACTAGTTCGAAAGCGTAGTTGTGTAATCGAGCGAGCGATCGAATGTAATGTTGTGAAATGATGACATATGTACATCTTATATCCTAATATCATTGGTATACTTGATGCTGAAATTGAAAGTCGTTGGGTTGGATATCTTTGTAATTTAATTGGAAATTTTCTTTTATTAAAAACTACTATCAAATTTAAAACCATTTTTCAAAAATATTTTTCTTTTATTCTTCTTAAACTAACCGTTTTATTCTATTTTTCATACAAACTATTTTATATACAAAACTATTCTTAATTAAAAATCTTTTAGTAATCAAAGATGTTCAATCCCATATGGCTTTTCATGCAGCGAAATTTATTTTTTGAAAATTTTGATCCTTGTATAAGATAAACTTTATTTAAGTATAAGATGATTTTGAAAACCATTGATTTTGATAAATGAATAATTGAAACTTATATTAGTATGAAATGATATTTGGTTTACCTGTAATTTGAGTTTATTTAAAAATAATGGATTATGAAATAAATATTTCAACACTAAGTAATAATGAAGTAAAATTTGGGATATATGAAATTATAAATTTTAGTTTTGAAATATGGTATATTTAAGCCTTGAAACATATTTAACATTTAATATTTTATTTTGTAAATCAAATCTATATTCGAAATTTGATAATATTTGAAATGGTTTTGTTGGAAAAGTAGTTTGAATTGAAACCGATGGTTTGAATTGAATTAAAATTGGAAATTTTAGATTTTGGTTTAATTGAATAAACTTGTGAAATGTAAAGAATTAGGGGAATGTTTTATGATTTCAAATGTATGATTTCAAAATGTTATGATTTTCAAAGTGTAATGATTTCAAGTATTTTGGTTTGGAAATTTTTATAACTTTGAAAGTATTATGATTTTTGAAAGTAAATATATGTTTGAAATGGAAATGAATTTGTTTGACATAAATTTTGTTGATTTGGAAATTAGGATTATTTCCTAAATCTATTGCTTTAAGAAACTTTGAAACTGAATATATGTAATTTCGAAGAAAGATTTGGCAAAATCATATATGATCTTGAAATTGAAATGTTATTGAAACGAGAAAATTGAGAACCTTGATTTGCTAGATACTTGATTTGGGAGTTATCGAACTTATATAAAAATTGATTTGTATATGTATGAAGTGATTTGAAACTATTGATCTATAAAGGTACTAAACTTGTAAATTGAAACCTTATATAATCGAAGTCTATATAAGTGTGATTTGATTTACTATTGATTTTGGAAAGTATTTGATTTGAAAATGAAATCTTATATATAATGGACTTTATATAAGTATAATATTTGAAAGTGATTTTGAAAGGTACTATATGATACATGTTTTCGAAGTAAAGGTATGGAAAGTGCCTTCTGCTTGATATCCGCTTTGTGGCCACATTGTGGATTCATTCTATCGATATTATTCTCTCTCTGATTTGGGTTTTCCGGATATGATACTTGAGTGTCCATCGAATTCCATGGCGATCTCCATGGTCTTATGATCGCGACTGCATAGCGCAACTGCCTGGCTGAGCTGGCCTAGGGGTACGGATTGTTTCCTGGGGGATCCAGGCGTAACCATTGTTTATCCTGCACTCTATGTAGGCCGCATTAGTAGCGAAACTACCTGGCTGAGACAGCCTAGGGGTACGAGTTGTTTCCTGGTGATCCAAGCGTAACAATTGTGTATCATGCACTCTACTAGTCATCATGGCGTAACTTGCAGGGCTGAGAAAGCTTACGGATACGGATTGTTTCCTGGGGGATCCAGGCGTAACCATTGTGTATCTGCGATCCATGGTTAGACAACTGTTTTGGTTTGGTTGATTTGTTTGGATTGTACTTTCCATATCTGTTTTTAAAAGTGTTTTCCAGTATTTTCACTAGGTGTTGAAACAAGTCTACCAAGTACCTGGAGAATTCTTGCTTTGCACCTGATCAACGCATAACCAGAGTCTGCGGGAACGAAAGTAAATTTGTTAAGACATCGAGTTATAAAAGTATTTTGATAAAAGTATCTTGATAAAGTACTATATAAAGAATATTTTGATCAGTTATTTTCCCCTCTAAAGATTTTAAAATGTTTTAAATATTGTTTACTTTGAACCATCAGATTTAAATCAAATGACTATTCATCATATTATAAAATGTTTAAAATGTTATGAAATTTTAATTGAAATGTATAATGTTTTAAAATAATGGTTCATCCTTGTCTTTCAGCCTGCTTTCCCTCCTAGCTACTTTTTCCCTACCTTCTTTCGGGGATGACTTCCAACCTATTGTTCTTTCTTGTTGTTTCTTCGCTTCCTTCCTTCTCGAGGACGAAAAAATTTGAGTAGAGGAGAGTGTAACAACCCCAGATTTTTCATATATTTTACTATTTGACATTATTTTATTTTGAAATTATTTTAAACTTTTTTATTTCAAACATTTCATTTTTAAATATAAGTGTTGATTGGTATGTGAATTATAATTTCAAACTGGTATAAGTTGGATATTTTACTGAAAGATGAATTTCTGTTCAAACTGGTCAAACTTTGACTATTAAATTTCAAATTTAAATATTTAAACTACTAAATTTTATCTTTTATTATTGAAATAGATTTAATAACTTGAATACTGCTTTTCGTTTCGTTGAAAACGGACTTAAACTGTAAAAGTTATGTACATTTCAATTTTGAGTATAATTTGTTTTATTTTGCAATTTTGTCTATTTTAAATTATATAAATCATATTTTCTTTGTAATATTTTATTTTAATATGCGTTAATATGTTATTTTATGTATTTTTTGTCTTTTAATATTTTTAAAGTGATAATAAAATTTTTTCAAAATTTATTGCATTTATTTTCTATTTTAAAGGCTAGTTTCCATTTTTATGCTATTTTCATCATTAAATTATATTTAATTAAAATTTATATATATATTTTTGTGAATTCATTTTTATTTTGTGTCCTTATATTTAGTTATAAATATTTTTCAAGTACATAAAAATTTTCCAAAGTTCATTGCACTTATTTTCATATTTTCAAGACTAGTTTGCAATTTTTGCTGTTTTTGATTAATTAAATTTTATATAATTAATATTTATTTATTTATTTTCGTTTATTTACTAAATATTCGTATTTTATCTGAATTTATACATATATTTCAATTATTTAAAATTTCAAAAGAAATTTGTGGAAATATGAAAAGTTTTGAACTCTTTAAATTCCAAAGTCCTTTTACATTCCGACCTTTCATTTTCTCAACCTCCTTCTTTAATATTTTTTTGCCATGCATATTTCTTCTCTTTATTAGCCATACTTCATTCTATTTTCACGAATTGAAATCATCCCTCAACCAAAAAAAAATTGCACGGCCATTTGTTGTTCAAGCTTTGGGTAAAATCTTCTCTTCTCTCTTGTTTTTTTTTTGTGTTTTCTATTGAATTTTGCAATTGTTCTCTACCTTCATAGCTCCACTCCTCCTCAACCAGGCTTTGTCCGACCACCACCACCCCCTTCCTCTAACCATCACCCATCCTACTACCCCTCCACTTTAGGCCGAACTAACCCAAGACCATGATCCACACAAAAATCCACCAAAACCCCATCACTACCTACAAGCCTAGCCTAGATTTGTTAACACCTCCTTCCACAAACTCTAGCCACCACCACCTCCACCACACCACCTCCGACCTGACATCAACCCTCTGCAACACCACCCACCACCTCCAGGAGCCACTAGCCATGACCCATGATCTCTAGCCAAAACTATTTGTGCCAAAGATGTGATGTTATGTTGCATTGTTTAGCCTTGAGCACCTAGTTTATGCACCTAGACTTCACCACCTTGCAAAAAAAATGTTGGCCGACCACTTGCACACCCGAACCAGACCTATAGCACCCTAGGCTAAGGTAAAAACCTGCATAACTAAAGTACATGAGGTAGAGATCAAGTGCAAGTCATTTGTTGTTGTTTTGGGTATAAATTTCTTATATTATTTGACGATAAATTTGTGTTGTAACTTATGTATTATTGTATTGTTTTGTGTATATATTATCAAGGCATATAGCTTTAGCTCTCCACTCTCAAGTCATTTCCGTATTGTCGTGCCTTCGTAGTGTCTGTATTGTTTGCTTTGGTAGCTATCTTCAGCTCTGAACAGGTGAGTTATTCTCACCAGACAATCTGTACCTATATAACTGATAAACCGACACCACTTGAATCGGTAAATGTATTTCATCCAGTTATAACTGCTATATTATGATCATATGATGTTTGCACCTGTTATTGCACCTGTTATATCTCATGTTACTATTATATTATACTATTATATTATTTATATCAGTTATCACCAATGCAAGTTCCCTGTAGACTAGAATCACTATGGGTTGAAATGATACATAACCGAACGAACTTTATAATAAGGAAAAATCGTTATGGGCTGAAATGATAGGCCTGAACGATTTTTATTTATTTCTTTCTTACTTGGGATTGCGGGTTTGAAATGATCAAACCCGGATTTTCATTGTAAATTACAGATTGAAATGATATAGTATCCGTATCACTTTACCTAGGCTAGAAAATGATATACAGACACGTGGTTAAATTATGTTTTTCTAAAAAATTTAAAATATTTTAGAAATGTAAATATTATAATATTTTGATTTAAAATTAAATAAAAAAATGATTTTTGTAAAGCATTATTGATTTTCTAAGAATTTATAAGTGAAATAAATAAATGGTAAAGTTAGAAATTTGAAATGTAAGTTATCTTGGAAATTCTTATTTGGTGATGAAATGGAATTTAAATTAAATATGAAATATGATAAATTTATGATATTTTGAATTAAAATGAATATAAAATGATTTTATAATATATTAATGATTTTGAATAAAGTTAAAATGTGAAATGAATGAATATTTAAGTTGAATTTTGAAATATAACTTAAATTGGAATTTATGAATTTTGTTTAGAAGTGAATTTTTGAAGGTAAGTAAATAAAATGAAAATAAGTTATATGGGAGATTTAAATTTAAGTATTGAGTTAAAATTTAATTATAAAGAATTGAAATTTAATATGTGAATTATTATTAAATATTGACTTTTGAATAGAAATTTGCCTTTACAAAATCATGAATATACAGATATTTAAATGATTGTTTAAAAGTGAGAAATTATGATTTTATAAGTTAAAAATGATTTATATTAAAACATAATTGTCTGTGAAACTGTATTGAAAACCCAGAATTTTAATTAACAACATTTTTAAAATGCTATTATTTCTAAGGTAAAGGATATTACAGCAATTGTAAATGCTGTAGTTGATGTAAATGAACCAAATGGCTAAATTTTAATAAAGGGATATTATAGCACTTTGTAGTGCTATAATTGTGGAATTTAACTAAGGTTTTATTTGAACTAATGTAATACTATTACAGTGTTTTAATGCTTTCTTTTGTAAAATTGAACTATTTTGAAAGTAACTTTCTGTAGCATTTTCCAAATGCCGCGAAAGGTGAATTTTCATTGTTTTGATAAGTTTAAGTAAATAAATGAACTTTGAAAGATTTAAGTTTTAAAGATTTAGTAATTTAATTATTAAATATAATAACTTCATTTTAATGATTTAAATGAAGTAATTGGTTTAAAATATAAACTATTTTGAAATGTGTGTTTAAATGGTATTTCAAATAAAATGAATGTAGTTTTTAAAAGATATGATATTGTGATATTTTGAAATGGATTTTTGAATGATATTGAATTTTTTGAAATGATATTTGATTTCAAAATATAAATTACTATTTTGAAATTTTAATCACGGGATGTATATAAATTTATGGTTTAACAGAACCTTAGAGGATGGGCAGTCCCAAGCATCCTTTAAGTTATTGTGCATTACTGCTACAGTTCACTTGAGTTGGTTTATATTATATAAGTATATATTGTCCTGACTTGAGTGTTTTGTATTTTGCTTTACGCTCGGGTCAGTCTGAGTATTTACAACTTTGGATTCTTTTCTGGAGCTGGTCTTTGTTGGAGATTCTTCCTGTCTATCTGCTTTGTTATCTATTTCAAAATTTCAGCTGTTTTAGTTTACCTTGATGTATTAATGACCTCTACGTATTGGATTTCTATTATGCTGTTGTTTTGAAATAGAAATTATGTATTATGTTTTGAGAGTTTGTAATAGTAGCTTCATGAACTACTATGGTTTTATATTCCACTATGAGTTATTCAGATATGTTCTGCGTCTGTGATTCTGTGTATTTGATTTCATTTGCTCCAAATTCATTTACAATGTGGTATTTTGAGCAATTCCAGTCCGACATGTGCGGATGCGAATGGCTGAAAATATCGGGTTGTTACATGATCAAATGCAGTTTGACCTGTTAGGTGAACACCTAAGTTTTGACATTTTGTTCATGGACAACTAATATAGCGAAAGAGTTGATCATCCATCGAGTCTTGATTTTCATGATTGATCTTTTGAAGTTTCTTGTTTGCGCCAAAATTGGTCACAAACACCCAATACCGTGAAAGCACCAGTGTATGAATATAAATTAGTGATATTCAAACACAAACAACAAATCTCAACAAATAATAGGCAGCAATCCAAAAGTAAAGAACAGAGACACAAGTTTTATAGTGGTTCGGCTATCTCCGGCCTACGTCCACTCCAATCTTTTTTTTTTATTGATTATCCTTGAAGATTACAAGTGATTACAACAGTTGTAGTGACCAAATCTGAAGAAAATAGCAGTAATGATGCTATGGAATGATTTTAGTAGCGTCTGGGCTTGCCTTTCCTCTCCAAATTTTCCGACCCCTTTTCTGAATGACCAGGGGCTCTATTTATAGGCGTGGAAGGCTGAAATACCGCCCAAAACCTGGGGAGGTTGCTTGGCACGTGAGGGGGGCCCACAGGCCCGTGTTTTCGGAATCCGTGCCCGGTTTGGGATCGATTCGAAGTGACGTTCGAATCGATCAAGAATCCATCCAATTGAGCTGAAATTTGGTGTGAACATTCTTCAACATGTATGT
Organism: Allium cepa; assembly: GCA_030765085.1. Lineage (NCBI taxonomy): Eukaryota > Viridiplantae > Streptophyta > Magnoliopsida > Asparagales > Amaryllidaceae > Allium > Allium cepa. The sequence continues at coordinate 902,448,699 of CM060938.1, read as the reverse complement.
AAGCTCCTGTAAAAATTTCATTGCATTTGGATTAACGGTTTGGAAGATATGATCGATCCAAGTTCTAGAATCCGTGCGTCCTGACAGGTTCGAACCCATGCTTCGTCCATTTCGAAACCATGTCTTCCGAACCCATCTTTCTCGAGTCCAACTTCTTCGAATCCACCTCTACTTCGAATCCATAGTCCTCGTATCCATCGTTTCGAAACCATCATCTTCGAATCCAAGTTCATTTCTTTGAGACCGCTCCCTTCGAATCCATCCTCTTCGAAACCCCTCTTTTCGAATCCACGTCCTTCGTATCCATGACCTTCGAATCCATCTCCTTCTTCGAATCCATCACCAACTCCGAATCCATCACCAACTTCGAATCCATCACCAACTCCGAATCCATCAATCCATCACCAACTTCGAATCCATCACCAACTCCGAATCCATCACCAACTTCGAATCCATCCCCAACTTCGAATCCATAACCAGCTTCGAGTCCATGTCCATCGTTCAAATCCATGTCCATTGCATTGAAGCTACTACTTTCGAATCCATCTAGCTCCCACCGATTTGAAGCGTCATCGGTTCGAACTTCATGGGTTCGAACCTGATGGGTTCGAACCTGATGGGTTCGAACCTGATGGGTTCGAACCTGATGGGTTCGAACCTGATGGGTTCGAACAACATTCCTTTCTATACGAACTCCGATTAACCTGAAATTTGAAACATAGCCTTTCATAGTCCTTATCATCATTTCCAATCAGTTTCGTCCCGATCGGAGTTCAACAAAATTTTGACGATATCCATCGTAGCCTTATCTCCAGTTCTGATATCCATAATTCCTTGCCAATTTGTTGATATTCCAGTTTTGACCAAAAAAAGGGATAACAGCTTGCCCCCCAAAACATGCCTTGTGATAACAAGACGTGTTTTGAATAGTTCCGAATCCAATATTCGAAGTCAAAAGCCATATTGCCAGAGTATATCATCCTTGACTGCTTCGAGTCGATGTCCAATTCCATATCCAATAACCAAAGCCATAGCCAATTCCTTATCCATTCGAACTCGACAACCAAGTTCCAATCCATCCTTATCCAATAGCCAATAACCGAAGCCAGGACCTCTCCGGGTCGATAGCCAAATCCGTAACCTCTCTGGGTTCTTGCCAAGCGTGATCCACATCCGACGACCGTGGTCCAGTGTCCCTGGACGTTGAGTTAACCTCTCCGGGTTCTTTCCGAGCGCAATCCATGCTTGATGTCCTTGGTCCAGTGTCCCTGGACGTTGAGCCAACATCTCCGGGTTCTTGCCAAGCGTGATCCACACTTGACGACCTTGGCCCAGTGTCCCTGGGCGCTGTAAAATGCCATGGCTTAAGTCCTAAGCTGAATCCTGATCTCTCCGGACCCTTGCCGAGCATAGTCCATACTCGACGACCTTAAAATAATAAATGATAATAGAGGGCCTAAGTCCTAGGCCGAATCCTGGTCACTCCGGACCCTTGCCGAGCATAGTCCAGACTCGACGACCTGAAAATAATAAATGATAATAGAGGGCCTAAGTCCTAGGCCGAATCCTGGTCACTCCGGACCCTTGCCGAGCATAGTCCATACTCGACGACCTGAAAATAATAAATAATAATAGAGGGCCTAAGTCCTAGGCCGAATCCTGGTCACTCCGGACCCTTGCCGAGCATAGTCCATACTCGACGACCTGAAAATAATAAATGATAATAGAGGGCCTAAGTCCTAGGCCGAATCCTGGTCACTCCGGACCCTTGCCGAGCATAGTCCATACTCGACGACCTGAAAATAATAAATGATAATAGAGGGCCTAAGTCCTAGGCCGAATCCTGGTCACTCCAGACCCTTGCGGAGCATAGTCCATACTCGACGACCTGAATGAGTCAACTCACCTTGTTCGGGTAAAGTGACTCACCCCTTGCCAGGCATAATCCATACCCGACGACCATTTATCAAAAACCTGATAAAAATCCAACCAAAATCCCATCCAAAATCCATAATCCAAATCCAAAATTCAAATCCAAGATTCAAATCCAAAATCCAAAAGCAGAATCCAAATCCAAAACCAGAAAATCAGAAATCCAAACCAGCCTCCAAAACCAAAAACAATCATCCAAAGGAAAATCCAAATAAAAAGCAAGAAAAACCTGGAGCTCAATCCAAGCTCCAAAACCAAATCCAAAAAGAAAAGCAATGTTCAATGCAAAAGTAAGAAATAAATTTCACAAACCATAGCATCCCGGTTTATCATCATTCAGAGCATGCCTAGGGGCTATCTCCGTCCCCGTACATGTGTAAATGACTTTACCGTTTGCTAGTAGCTTGCTACTTATTCCATATTATCCTGATCAATGGATGATCAATCGACCATCATCCCTGGGCCTCCCATCATCACGGCGTGAGGTGGTCGGTGGTTGCTCCTGCTCCACCGTTGCATCCTGAGTTCTAACGTATTGTTGTAACTGTCCATTCCTTACGTGCTCCTCGATTATATCCTTTAGGTGCCTTCAACTGTTGGTATCGTGTCCATCCAGATCGTGGAAGAGACAGTGCCTTCCTGATGTCCTTTCCCGCTCTGTCGGTTCCCTCCTAGCCGGCCTTCGGTAGGGAAGGCGATTCCGAGTTTCCAAGTATATCCGCTCCAGCGTCTCGTTCAATCCAGTGTATGTGGAAAACTTTGGATCCTTCCATCGTTTTCTAGCGTTTCCAGAGTCGTCATCTAACTTCCTTTTTCCTTTATCTTTATCCGAACCGTTTTTGGATACCGCTCCAACCTCGATTGCACTAACCTTTTTCATCTTTAAATCCGTACTTGCATCATCTTGCCGAAGGAACCTTTCTGCCTCATGAAAGAATTCGTCGAGATTTTGCGGGGGATCTCGTATCAGAGATACCTTGAAATCCGAATTCTCCTTGACTCCTGATACTGCTGCCATTAAAACCATTGATGGATCAGGCCGATCCACCGAAGCGACTGCCGCACTGAATCGAGTTAGAAAAGCTCTGAGCGATTCATCCATCCTTTGCTTCACCGATGTTAAAGTCATCACGTTCTTCGGCCTCTTAACGTGAACCCGAAGCTGTCCCAGAAACTTTTCCACTAATTCCTTCCAAGTCCTGATAGATCCTTCTCCCAGCTGCCTAACCCACATTGCAGCTAAGTCCTTCAAATACAAAGGGAAACATCGGGCCATCACTTCCTCCGATGCCCCCAGCACCTCCATGTGTCTGGTGTACCTCATTAAGTGATCTGTTGGATCCGTCTTACCATCATATACCTCCACGCTAGGTAGCTTGAACTTAGGTGGATTCTGAGCCATCCTTATCTCCCGAGCGAATGGACTTCTATTCACTCCTTCCAAATCTCCGTTTGTCAAACCACCTCGCACAGTCTTCCTGATCATTTCTACTAATCCTGTATTATCTGGTAGGGGTTGCCCCCCATGCCCCCGAGGGAACTCTGGTACATATTCCTCGTGTGGCTCACTAGCAGCAACGTTAGCTCTAGCTTGTTGAATTCCTTCCAAAGGTTCTCCTGCATTGAATCCTGTGGGCCTGCCCCCAAGCCCTTGTTGATTGCCTTCTGTCTCCGTATCCTGTCCTTCATTGGGTTCCACAACCCTAGCTCCTTGTCCTGCATCCGCAGCTGCTGTAGCTGTTCCTAAGTTCTGCAACCCTGTAGCTCCCATTTGTTCCAAGAAAGTTTGCATCATTTCCTGTTGACTTTTCAACAATCTCTCCTGTAGAGAATTGGCCATAGCTTCCATTTCATCCCGAGTTATGTAGATCGAAGCCTGTCCTTCCCTATCCTCAGAGGATGCCTGTTGACTTTCTTCCTGTTGGCTTCTCTCAGCCCTTTGTCTTCTACTATTCTGCCTAGTCATTGTCTTCCAAATCCAAATTCCTCAAACTCTTCAAATCCGATGTAGCGGGTGCTAGTTGTTCTCAGTGAAAGCACCAAAATGTTTGCGCCAAAATTGGTCACAAACACCCAATACCGTGAAAGCACCAGTGTATGAATATAAATTAGTGATATTCAAACACAAACAACAAATCTCAACAAATAATAGGCAGCAATCCAAAAGTAAAGAACAGAGACACAAGTTTTATAGCGGTTCGGCTATCTCCGGCCAACGTCCACTCCAATCTTTTTTTTTATTGATTATCCTTGAAGATTACAAGTGATTACAACAGTTGTAGTGACAAAATCTGAAGAAAATAGCAGTAATGATGCTATGGAATGATTTTAGCAGCATCTGGGCTTACCTTTCCTCTCCAAATTTTCCGACCCCTTTTCTGAATGACCAGGGGCTCTATTTATAGGCGTGGAAGGCTGAAATCTCGCCTAAAACCTGGGGAGGTTGCTTGGCACGTGAGGGGGGCCCACAGGCCCGTGTTTTCGGAATCCGTGCCCGGTTTGGGATCGATTCGAAGTGACGTTCGAATCGATCAAGAATCCATCCAATTGAGCTGAAATTTGGTGTGATCGATCCAAGTTCTAGAATCCGTGCGTCCTGACAGGTTCGAACCCATGCTTCGTCCATTTCGAAACCATGTCTTTCGAACCCATCTTTCTCGAGTCCAACTTCTTCGAATCCACCTCTACTTCGAATCCATAGTCCTCGTATCCATCGTTTCGAAACCATCATCTTCGAATCCAAGTTCATTTCTTTGAGACCGCTCCCTTCGAATCCATCCTCTTCGAAACCGCTCTTTTCGAATCCACGTCCTTCGTATCCATGACCTTCGAATCCATCTCCTTCTTCGAATCCATCACCAACTCTGAATCCATCACCAACTTCGAATCCATCACCAACTCGGAATCCATCACCAACTTCGAATCCATCACCAACTTCGAATCCATCACCAACTTCGAATCCATCACCAACTCCGAATCCATCACCAACTTCGAATCCATCCCCAACTTCGAATCCATAACCAGCTTCGAGTCCATGTCCATCGTTCAAATCCATGTCCATTGCATTGAAGCTACTCCTTTCGAATCCATCTAGTTCCCACCGATCTGAAGCGTCATCGGTTCGAACTTCATGGGTTCGAACCTGATGGGTTCGAACCTGATGGGTTCGAACCTGATGGGTTCGAACCTGATGGGTTCGAACCTGATGGGTTCGAACAACATTCCTTTCCCACCTTGAATCCATCATATTTCCTCCATACGAACTCCGATTAACCTGAAATTTGAAACATAGCCTTTCATAGTCCTTATCATCATTTCCAATCAGTTTCGTCCCGATCGGAGTTCAACAAAATTTTGACGATATCCATCGTAGCCTTATCTCCAGTTCTGATATCCATAATTCCTTGCCAATTTGTTGATATTCCAGTTTTGACCAAAAAATGGATAACATTTCTCGTTGTATTTCATTGCATTGTTTACAAATTTCGTCCCCCATTCCTAAGACTCTCTAATGACCCTAGATAAAGAAACAAACATATAAAAGTAAAAATATAGTTTTTTTTTCACATTTTTGAAATCAAATTAGTACCTTGGTAACTGACACCAAGCTTTATTCATGTAAATAATGATGTCTTGTTATGTTCAATATCCAACGTACCTAACGAAACATATCAAAAATGAAGTGCTGTTATGTCCACTATAGCATCACTATATCTCTATATTTTATTAATTAAACAAGAATATTTTTACAGCACCAAACATTTAACAATGTAAAATGATAAGTTAATAACGAAACACGATTATCACAAGGAACAAGAAATTTCGAAGAAACAATGATGCTCGTAAACAAAAACTTGCACTTAAAAAATTATAATAAAATTGTATGGATGTAATATAGCTTATATAATATATAACAAAATGTTTTTTCATTACCACCATATTAAATTTCTTATACATTTGGATATGACCTATGCAACAACAATAATTTTTCAACATCCGTGTGCGAAGCACGGGTTCGCACTAGTTACATCATGAATGACAATTTGGTAGGGTAAAGAATACATAGATATATTTGGTTATGATAATTACAATTAAAATCGAACAAAACAATTATAGTGAATATGTTAAAGTTCACAGGCTATTTAAAGGATAATGTGTTAAAAATTTATCCACTAATGCATAGATATATTCACTATGGCATATAACGCCACTTTGTTGCTTTTGTAATTACACAGCTGCTTCAATGTGCATAGATATAGCTAAAGTATTCGCTGTGAATTGCAGATACAAAGACACAATGCAGTTCGATTCAATTAAATAAGAGTAACAAAAGCCTTTTGCAATGGGGAGAAATATAGTAATAGGACGAATTTGTAAACAGTTAGGAAAAATATTTGTCAACAGCTGAAAAAAGGAAGGGAAAAAAAGGTAAAAGCAACAGATGTAATACAAGGGAAACGTACTAAAACAGAAGACTCAATTGAAATAGAAATGATGATGCAATAAGAAAATAACATGGGTTCCAATATAAATTGCTATTGTTCACTGAATCTGATCTATGTTGATGGAGGGTACAAAACACGGCATACAGCTGGTCGCAGTAACCAATATTTGGAAACATTCAAAACATACAGAAGAGAACAATTGCGAGAAGTCTATTCATTTTTCAGCCTAAAAAATAAATGCTAGCAGCACATGTATGATATTGGGCTTGAGCGCAAATAGGTGATGTTTTCTTAGCCCTAATAGATGCATTACATCAGTCATTCATTTTAACCATTGAAGGTATTTGTACCTGCATCCAAAAAAGGCAAAAGTGTCATTGATGCAGTATTATTACTAAATTCTCTCACTGTTGGTCTGACCTAGTTAACTATATCTAATAATCAAGCTATGACTATATGATCATCTATACAAAGATACATTCATCAATTGTTTTCTAGAAGTTTTCCGACAGTGGTGGTGCAAGTGATTTTAGAATTTACAGCAAAAAATAAAAAACAATCTCATTTAGGTGGTTATCAACATTATTCTCACTACAGCACATGTTTTGACCCATCACTTAAATTGTGCATCTACCTTAAGCCCGAATACAACAACTTATATGCTTACCGTATTATTGATCATCGTAATTGTAAATGAAATTGAGTAAACTTAGCCAAATTATGTCATCAAACCTTGAAGCAATGTATTAAACGCTGAGCTGCATGGTTGAATCAAGCATTAATTATGTGAAGTCGCCGTTTAACCATCTCAAGCTATCAAAAAGCAAAATTCATTTTTCAATTATATTTTCATAATGCGGTTAAATTATTATCGTTAACATCAAACAAAATCATTACTACAGCTAAATTAGTATTGCATGGCACAAATGCAGTTAAAATATTCAGATGCAACAACAATTTGACGCAGCGGATAAATCGAAACAACTTCAATCGGTGAATTGTAGCAATCGGTGAGTTGAAAATACTGCAAGGCCCAAATCCGTTGATCCAAAGATACCGGATTCTAGCTATCTTCGTCTCGTTGATCGCGCACGATGCCGAGAAAGAAGATCTACGATTCTTCGTACGTTGATCTAGCGCACTAGATTCCGTGAATCGGCTTCACAAACGTGGATTCGAGCGCACTCGAATGACGTAGGTGGAGATAGGAGATCACACTCAACTACCAATTAGAGAAAGCACAAAGCAATCAAAGAGAATTTTATTCAAAAATCAACCACTTAAATGTACAACGCACACCCCTATTTATAGAGTTACAACTGTCCCCATAAGCCGTTGCCGACTCATAAGCTCCGACACATCATAAGTCGTTACCGACTTAGCACCCAACATACCTGTGTACATCATACGACTCATCGATATACGACTCATCCACCATACAGACTCAAGCGACTCATAACTAAGAACACACGACTCACAACTCAGTAACAATACTACGCCCCTATATGTCGCTGGCGACTTACGACTCATATATATACACACGGGTTACACGACTCAAAAGCAAACGACTCAAGATATGTACAGACTCAAAAAAGTACACGACTCAATGGTTCAAACGACTCAACATCCTTCCAACGACTTAAGAAACTTACAACAAATTACAACATAACACGTAAGCCGTGAACGACTTACCACTCAGAATACGACGACTCAAGACTCAATGGCCTGGGCCGACTTACGACTCAATTACTCATTCTTCCTGCGCATATCTCCACAACGACTTAGCTGAGTCGTGACCCGCGTCCGATTCAAAGCTTCTGTTAACTGGAACTTGCCCCTGCTTCATAATAAGTCGTGGACGACTTATAGATGAACCGTTGAGTCGTGTTCGACTCATCAATCTTGAACAACTTAACTCCTTGTTAACTCGTTGCTTTTCTTCCCGTGTCTCATTAAGTCGTGAACGACCTTCATTGAGTCGTCCTTCATTGAGTCGTGGATGACCCCTAAGTCCTTCCTTAGGTTGACTCGTGAACAACGTAAGTCGTATTCTTCTCCCACATGATTCCTTAAGTCGGTGATGACTTAATTCTACCCTCCTGAGTCATGAACGACTTGAATACTTGCCCTTGTCTCGTATACGACTCATCTCACGTGATTCCCTCAGTTGACTCGTGCACGACTTACGGGTTAAAACCGAAATTTCTTGACTCATGCACGACTTAGGAGATTGAACCGAAGCTTCATTACCTTGTAAATGGCCTAACTTCTGAACTCCTATAGATCGTACTACATAATCCTCCCCTAGTTGAGAAAAATTCGACCTCGAATTTGTAAATTCTTCCTCAACAATCTCACCTCCATGATATGGAATTAAATGTTTGACGTTAAAAACATCAGAAGTATAAACATCATCTGGTAACTTTAATCGATAAGCATTCTCATTGATTTTTTTCAAAACTTCAACTGGACCAATTTTTCTGGCTTTCAGCTTATTATAAGCGCCTACTGGAAAACGATCCTTGGTTAATACAGCATAAACCAAATCACCTTCTTTAAATTCAACATTTCGTCGTTTCAAATCTGCAGACTTCTTATACTTTTCATTCGATTTCTCCAATCGTTCCTGAACGATCCTGTGGCACTCCGTCAAACCTTCAACAAAATCAGCAGCTCGTTTAACTGTCTCTTTTGATTGTGGTACCACCGCTAAATCCAACGGTCCCCCGGGTAAATTTGAATATACAATCTGAAATGGACTGTAACCCGTACTACGATTCATGGCATGATTATGAGCAAATTCTGCTTGGCATAACTTCATGTCCCAACTTCTCAAATTATCCTGTACAAGACATCGCAACAAATTCCCCAATGACCTGTTAACAACTTCTGTCTGCCCATCAGTTTGTGGACGGTAAGCGCTACTAAAATTCAGCTTTGTTCCGATCATCTTCCACAAACTCAACCAAAAATGGCTTAAAAATCTAGTATCTCGATCCGAAACAATAGATTCTGGTAACCCATGCAATCGATACACCTCTTTAAAGAATAATTGTGCCACTCGAACTGCATCCGTTGTCTTCTTGCAGGCAATAAAATGTGCCATCTTCGAAAACCTGTCCACCACAACAAATATAGAATCCTTTCCCCTTTGAGTTCTAGGCAAACCCAAAACGAAATCCATGCTAATGTCAACCCATGGTTTAGATGGTACTGGTAATGGCATATACAACCCTGCATTCGTCGCTGTCCCTTTCGAAACTTGGCAAATATGACATCGCTCCACAAATCTTTCAACCTCTTTTCTCATCGATGGCCAAAAGTAAGATCGTGAAATCAATTGCAAAGTATGATCACGGCCCACATGCCCTTCTTCGTGCAACTCCTTTACAATCTTCATTCTCAAGCTACAGTCTGGAATACATAATTGGTTTCCCTTGAACAAGAATCCATCAACCATCACAAATTCATTTGAACTTCCATCCTTAACTTTCTCAACAAATTTTGCAAAGTAAGGATCCTCCCCAAATAATTCTGGTAACATTTCAAACCCTGTCACTTCAACCTTCATTGTCGTTAATAAATGACTCCTCCTACTCAAAGCATCAGCTACCCGATTCGCGACCCCTGATTTCTGCTTAACGACAAAAGTAAATTGCTGTAAATATGCAATCCACGATGCATGTCTCGCGGAAATCTTATCCTGCCCCTGTAAATGCTTTAATGCCTCATGACCAGTATGCAGAACAAATTCTTTCTGAAATAGGTAGTGCCTCCAATGCTTAACAGCTTGTACAACAGCATAGAATTCAACGTCATATGTACTGTATCTCATCTTTGCCCCTGACAGTTTCTCACTAAAATAAGCAACTGGCTTCCCATTCTGACTCAGAACTCCTCCAATACCAACTTTTGAAGCATCAGTGTGTAATTCAAACAACAACTGAAAATTCGGTAAAACAAGAATCGGTGCTGTCGTTAATAGTGACTTAATCCTTTCAAAAGCAACCCCCGCTTCCTCTGACCATACAAACTGTTTCCCCTTCATGCAATCAGTAACTGGAGCCATCACGCTACTAAAGTGTGGAATGAACCTTCGGTAGAATGACGCTAGCCCATGAAAACTCCGAACTTCTGTTATCGTCTTTGGCTGTGGCCAATTCCTGACTGCTTCAACTTTACTCTGGTCAACTTGAATTCCTTCTCCTGAAACAACATAACCCAGAAATAAAACACTATGTGTCATAAACACACATTTCTTTGTAGCAGCATAAAATTGTTCTTCACGAAGAATAATCAATACTTCCCTCAAATGTTGAACATGCTCCTCCGTACTCCTGCTGTAAACCAGAATATCATCGAAATAAACCACGACGAACTTCCCAATGAATGGTCTAAAGATTTGATTCATCACCCGCACGAATGTACTAGGTGCATTTGACAAACCAAATGGCATAACCAACCATTCGTACAACCCCTCTCTCGTCTTAAAAGCTGTCTTCCACTCGTCTACAAGTCTAATCCGAATTTGATGATAACCACTCTTCAAGTCAATCTTCGAAAAGATAGTCGCCCCACTCAACTGATCCAGCAAATCATCCAACCTTGGCATAGGAAATCTATAGCGAACAATGATCTTATTCAAAGCTCTACTATCTGTGCACATTCTCCATGTTCCGTCCTTCTTCGGTACTAACAATGATGGCACAGCACATGGACTTAAACTTTCTTGAATACGTCCCTGCTCCAACAACTCTTCCACTTGCCTTCGTAACTCTTCATGTTCCTTTGGACTCATTCGGTAATGTGGTCGATGTGGTAACACTGCTCCCGGAACAAGATCAATTTGATGTTGAATGTCCCTAAGTGGCGGTAACTCCTTAGGCAACTCTTCTGGAAACACATCCTCAAACTCTTTCAAAACTGGTTTCACTTCTTCTGGAATCTCAACTTCTTCACTACTCTCTCTCCCAATCAACAAAAATACTTCAGGTTCGTCCTCCACTTCTTTAACAAACTCCTTCAAAGATAATAAAGTTTTCAACTCCTCAATGTCCTCCAGTTTGTTCTCCTTCTGTGGTTACTTCTTGGGAACCAAAGTGATTTTAGTACCCTCGAACATGAAACTGTAACTATTGGCAAGACCGTCATGTTGAACTGCTCTATCAAACTGCCATGGTCTGCCCAATAACAAGTGACAAACATCCATATCCACTACATCACACCAAATTTCATCTTTGTATTTCTTTCCAATTGAAAAATTAACACAAGCCCTTCGACACACTTTCACTTCACCTACCTTCCTTAACCATGCTAACTTGTACGATTTAGGATGATTCTCAGTCTTCAAGTTCAACTTCCTTACTGCTTCTGTGGAGATAATATTATCGCAACTTCCAGCATCGATAACAAACTTGCAAACTTTCCCCAGAATACTGCATGTCGACTGAAATATATTGCTTCTCAACCAACTACAATCCTCCTCTTGCTTTGGTGTAAGACATAACCTCCTCATCATAAGATTACAACCTTCATCACCCGATACTTCTTCTTCCTCCTCAACATAAGGTGTATTTGAATACTCTGCCTCCTCACCATCATCCTCCTCAACTTCTGCAACCATGGTTCTCTTCTTCGGCTTCGGACGTTCGTTGCTTTTGTGACCCAACTCCTGACAGTTATAACATTTGAACCCATTGCTAACCTTCGCCTTCTCAGCCTCCTTCACCACTGGCTTACTGGTAGTTTTAGAAACATTAGAATTTCCACTGGCTCCCTTCACCGGATTATTGGAATTAGTAAACACACCACCTCCACGCCTTCCTTGCTTTTCCCAAGCCAACGCCTTTTGATGTGCCTCCGCCACAGATCTTGGATTGAACATATTAATCATATCCTGGATCTGCCTTCAATCCCCCAATGAATCTAGTAGTCAACTGTTCTTCTGTCTCCATAATATCGTTTCTGGCAATGAGTTGGTAAAATTCATCAGCATAATCACTAACAGACTTTGTTCCTTGCCTCAGATTCTGTAACCTCTGGTACATAAGTGACTGGTAGTTGTAAGGTAAGAAAGTAGATCTCATCAACTTCTTCATCTTCTCCCAAGATTCTATCTTTGACTTCCCCATTCGTTCACGAGTAAGTTTAGTTTGCTGCCACCATGCCAATGCTCTCCCCCTCAGCCTTGTAGCAACTAACTTCACCCTTCGATTCTCCGGAACCTCCTTGAAATCAAAGATTTCCTCCACATTAGACAACCAATCTAAGAACTCCTCAGCAACCATTCCGCCTTTAAACTCCGGAATCTCCATCTTCATTCTCGATTCCCAACGTCGATCATCCTCAATAACCCGATACTGACGTTGTCCCTGATCTCTATCTCTGAAATGAATACTTCCTCTGTCACCGTCAAACTCTTCATCAAAGTCTGATGTATATCGTTGTCTTTCACGTCCTCCAACATCTCTAACACCACTTCTACTACCAACATCCCTTCTATCATGATCATCAACATTCCTCCTACTTCGATTGTCAACACCTCTAGGCTCTTGACTTTCTCTCCTTTCCCGTTCCGAATGTGATGAAACTCTACTATTTCCACGGTTTGATTCAGGTGAAATTCTCCTTCGATTTTGACTCATGTCAATCATAAGCTTCTCTAGCTTTCTAATGCCTTCATCAAACTTCTCGTTAATATGTTGTTCCATAAGCTCGGCTTCTTCTCTTCGATACAAAGCTTCAACGTTTTGATGACGATTAGCTCTCCTTGGTGGCATGATTGAAAATCTTCACAAACACTTCAACAAAACAATAATAAGTCACGACTTCAAACTTCAAAACCCTTCTCTAGGATCGGCTACTTCCCAAGTATACACGGCCTAACTTCACTTCAAACACCTTTGCTCACTTTGATCCAAAATGGAATGGATCAAACACTTCAAACTTGATGCAACTTCAATATGAACACGATGAACAACTTCCAACTTCAAAAACTTGGCTCCAAGAATCAACTTAGCTATGATTGGCTAAGTGTGTCTCTGTACCAAACTGACGCAGCGGATAAATCGAAACAACTTCAATCGGTGAATTGTAGCAATCGGTGAGTTGAAAATACTGCAAGGCCCAAATCCTTTGATCCAAAGATACCGGATTCTAGCTATCTTCGTCTCGTTGATCGCGCACGATGCCGAGAAAGAAGATCTACGATTCTTCGTACGTTGATCTAGCGCACTAGATTCCGTGAATCGGCTTCACAAACGTGGATTCGAGCACGCTCGAATGACGTAGGTGGAGATAGAAGATCACACTCAACTACCAATTAGAGAAAGCACAAAGCAATCAAAGAGAATTTCATTCAAAAATCAACCACTTAAATGTACAACACACACCCCTATTTATAGAGTTACAACTGTCCCCATAAGCTGTTGCCGACTCATAAGCTCCGACACATCATAAGTCGTTACCGACTTAGCACCCAACATACCTGTGTACATCATACGACTCATCGATATACGACTCATCCACCATACAGACTCAAGCGACTCATAACTAAGAACACACGACTCACAACTCTGTAACAATACTACGCCCCTATATGTCGCTGGCGACTTACGACTCATATATATACACATGGGTTACACGACTCAAAAGCAAACGACTCAAGATATGTACAGACTCAAAACATACACGACTCAATGGTTCAAACGACTCAACATCCTTCCAACGACTTAAGAAACTTACAACAAATTACAACATAACACGTAAGCCGTGAACGACTTACCACTCAGAATACGACGACTCAAGACTCAATGGCCTGGGCCGACTTACGACTCAATTACTCATTCTTCCTACGCATATCTCCTTAACGACTTAGCTGAGTCGTGACCCGCCTCCGATTCAAAGCTTCTGTTAACTGGAACTTGCCCCTGCTTCATAATAAGTCGTGGACGACTTATAGATGAACCGTTGAGTCGTGTTCGACTCATCAATCTTGAACAACTTAACTCCTTGTTAACTCGTTGCTTTTCTTCCCGTGTCTCATTAAGTCGTGAACGACCTTCATTGAGTCGTCCTTCATTGAGTCGTGGATGACCCCTAAGTCCTTCCTTAGGTTGACTCGTGAACAACGTAAGTCGCATTCTTCTCCCACATGATTCCTTAAGTCGGTGATGACTTAATTCTACCCTCCTGAGTCGTGAACGACTTGAATACTTGCCCTTGTCTTGTATACGACTCATCTCACGTGATTCCCTCAGTTGACTCGTGCACGACTTACGGGTTAAAACAGAAATTTCTTGACTCGTGCACGACTTAGGAGATTGAACCGAAGCTTCATTACCTTGTAAATGGCCTAACTTCTGAACTCCTATAGATCGTACTACATCACAATTGCTTAATTCCAAAAATACTGCAAAATAATAACCGCTTTTGCGTAATGTATTTAAATTTTAACTACAGTAAGCTCGAATAAATCAACGTGTACAACCAAAATTATTACCGCATCACATAAATATAGTTGAAATATTCAATTTCTACCATGCATAATTCAAAATTGTCATTAGATTATAACTGCATTTTATTAATGTAGTTAAATTTTAATTGTATTAAGATTGAATAAATTCCTGAAATGTAGCCAAATTTATTACTACATCATATAAATGTGGTTAAAAATCTTCAAAAAAAATTAAATTTACCCAAAACTTGCTGGTAAACTATAATTGCATTTTCTTAATTTCATTAATTTATAAATGTTTTAAAATTGAATAAAATTATCAAATATAGTCAAAATCATTAATAATAAATGCAATAAAAAAGTGCCAATGTAGTTAAATTTATTCAAAAAATGCCTATGAATTATTACACCTTTTTTGATGGGGTTAAATTGCAATTGCACTAAGTTTGAATAAACTATCAAACACAATCAAAATTATTACTTTATTACATAATGCAGTTACAATATTAAAAGGCAAACACAATTGTATAATTCAAAAAAAATATTCCTTTCAAATCTGTGAAAAGATAATAAATACATTATAATAATCTAGGTAAAACTACTATGTAATGTTGTGATCATCATAATAATGCTATTACAGAAATGCGGTACACAGCGGTGACACAAAATAATTGGATTATATAAATGCAGTTAAAACTGCTATATAAAATTACGATTTTAAAAAATTTATTTTTAGCTATCAACAATGATTATCATTGGAAAGCATATTAAATTTGAGATTTTACAGTGAAAACGATTCTTAAATCCAATTAATGTAGAAAAAGTTATCACATTTCAAAGTTTGAAATAGAAAGAAATTATGAAATGTGATTGTTCATTTCCCAAAATATGAAGGAGGCATGTGTGCTCTTGAAATCTAACTCAATAATAATAGTATAGTATAGATACTTGATCGGTCAGTATTGTTAAAGATGATCTAAAACAAGATACGTTAAAGAAAAAATGGAAAGATGACCCTAGCATTTGAAACAAAGAAGTACAAAACAGCAAAGAAATGTACGGATTTCTATCACCAAATATTGAAGTGATTTTCTAAAGATTTAAAATTAATTTTGTTCTCTTTTTTCTTTACACAACAGTGAATCGGTAAGGAGTAAAGACCTCATACTACTGCTTTAATAAAACAATCCTTGTTTTGAATAAAAACAGCTAACAGAACACTAATATTCAGATATTACAAAACAATATCTCACTGAAAAATATTTTTAATTTGTCAAACAACCGATAACATTTTGCATTGGTGCGCTTATCAACAATATCTATTTTAAACTAAATCTAAAATCAAAATAGTTGAACTCAATAAGAAGTGAAATTTTATTCTATTGTGATAACTGCAAATGATAACAAAAGAATGCGATTTACAAATGCAGAGCAGGGAAGACCTAAATATGAAATCGATCAAATTTTACAGGTTCTTTTTAGCAATAAATATAAAATTTATCTAGATATAATTTGTTACCGCGGTTGTGAAGCGGAGCAAATGCGATGATGGTGAAGCGGAGTAGATAAAACAACGATGTAGCGGTCGCTATCGGTGGGGAACCGAGATTAACGAAGGAGAATTGACGAAGGAGAATTAGGGTTTTCTTCTACCTTAGGTTTTTACTGGAGAGTTTTTTCCCTAAGCGAGCATTTTTTGTTGTTATTTCGCCAATGGGATACAGGGTTTTGGACTTGGTCGTTGCTTAGGGATCCTTTAATTTATTTTTTAAAGTTATTTTATATTTTTATGAAAGGGTTTGTGAAAAATCATGACATATTAACATTAGTAATATTATTTTTCATATAATACAAATTAAAAAATATTCGACTGATTTGAATAGTTTAGTTGAGGTTTTGACATATTCAATCATTGGACTAGTAAATTGAATACTATTCGGCTCATTTAAAATCCGATAACGTAAATTAAAACGAACTATCTACGAACGAAGTAATAATCATGTCTGTATTATCCAACGTTATGTGGGTTAAATTTTAAAGCAACGAACGTTCAGCAAATCGACACGATGCCGAAATATTTTGACAGCGATGTAACGACCCGTATTTTTAGCTATTTTAAATTATTAAATTTAAAGTGATTATGGGTGTGAAGACCCTGACTCGACCTTCGAAAATCGGCACCGAATACGACACTCGTATTCAAATGCCGCAGGTTCAAACGTCGAATCTGGTTCGCCGGAGCTTATAACACATTAAGTAAATAACACAGCGGAAGAAAAGAATAGCATATATCATAAATACAACATTTGATACAATAACTGATACAATATGATACAACAGATGATATAATGAATATACATCATAGATATGATACAAGATAATAGCGGCGGAAAGAAAAGATAACACTAGCAGCGGAACAAATCTCCAAAATAGTCTTCAAGAAAGAACTCCAGAAAACAGTAATCTCCATCTCCAAAGCACCAATCTAGAAATGGCTCAAACTCCAAAACAAGATGAAGAGAAGCAACTCGATCCAAAATGCGATTGCCAAATCCTAAGGTTGAAAGCTATCGAATCTACACCTACCATTGATTATCTGAAAACCCCAACTCTAGACTGCCCGTGTGGGAAAATAGTGGGCACCCAGAGTTTAGGAAAGGAACAATAAACTCCAGGTCAGTCATGGGACTGGTATGAGCAAACAAAAACATTTGGTCTTTAAACAAACAACAGAATTTAAATTTGAAATCCGCAATGCTTTTTGGAAAATGAAACTACCATAAGGCCTCCCGGCACACACACAATGCAAACGCACACATGGGGGAGATTTCTCCTTATGATAGTCAAACATGCTTACTACGAGGAAAATTCTTTGATATTATTACTAGTGCATAGTGGAAAATCTTTCGAAAGTATAATATAAATCCTAGCCAGCATAGGTACCATGATACTATGCCTACTATAGCTGCCATGTTAAATGGCAGGTTCTACAACTAAAACCGTACAAGGCACGTATTGGATGAATGGATTTCCAACAAATGGTCAGGCTAAGGAACTTCCTACTGCCACATGGGATCGCCTCTGGTGGGACGTCCCGAGAAACTAACGTTACGGTTAGATCTCTGCCAACACAAGGCCGGGTTACCTCTGTAACTAGGTAACTACTACACGAATATGTCATCCCCCGGTCCTTTGGGACCTTTATCCGAGGCGCCTCAAAGCAACAACCACACAGTAAATGAGATTGGAGCAACCACATAGGTTAAATATCAGGGCTCCATACCTGATACCACCCTTTACCAGAAGGGAATGACACACCCTAAAGGGAGCGACCCTCATAACCTTGCCGCATCTTTCCTGTTTCGACCATTTCCGGGGAGTGAGGTCCTGATGCAGTCTCGTCCACAAAGCTACGCTTTGTACAACAAAGCCATGCTTTGGGTCAACAGATGACCAAAGCAATGATCACAAAGATAAATGATCAAATAAATGATCATATCACAAATGATCAACCAATGATCACCACACAGCAGCACTCAGCATGCCACATTACCAAATTGGGAATATCACTGATAAATATCAACTACATAACCTCTGATCTCGTACGTCTCAGAGAAGGGTGTTAAGCTAAGAGAATAAATTCTCCGCCACCAAGCAGAAATGTATTTGATAGAGATCAGTTTAATATCCCAAAGTGTAATGTCGGACATACAACCATACCAGTCTGTTCCGGGTTCGAACAGAACCGAAGGCACTTCCGAAGAAGCCCTTGCAAATCCGGGTATTCACAATCCCGATCGGACTTCCCATCACTTAGGAAATCTCTATACTGGCGCGACTCAGTGCAGAGACAATCGATAAGTCGTCCTATCATTCTCGCAAATACCCGGTCTTCACCACCGGTCTTCAATGCTATCCATAACGACGTATCACATATTCGGAATGGGCTATATGACACAAAGGTCCTCTCCCGGCTAAACCGAATAGTGAGCGCAATATTTAAAAACATATGGATATGGGATTTCAATTAAGTCACAACTTAATGATTCAAAACTTTTCTTTCAAAACGGTTAAACAAATCGCCATTTTTAATCTTTACACAAAAAGATTTATTTCACAAAGTTCACCCCGTTTCACAAAGATCTATTCATGGATTTCAAAAACAATTCCCATTCAATTTGGGTTAACCCAGTTAAATCTTTAAATTAAAGATTTATAGCTTTCAAAACACGTTTCCAAAGATTTATCTATAATTTGGAAAACTATCTTCAATTTAGACTTGAAATCCCTTTAACACAAATTGGAAATTCATTCTTATGTGAAAGCTTCAATCATTTGAAAACAAATAGTTTTCGTTTCCGAAAAATCCAATTTGTACAAGTTGAAATCTTGGGTTGAATTTTAAATTCCAAAACATCACCTTTAAAATGGTTTTAAAAACCCATATAAACCCATTAATAAGTTGGATAACTTTTAAATCCTAGTTCCCAAATTATAGCATTCAATTTCAAATATTGAATTCAAATTTAAATCCAATTATTTAAATTTCAAAACTCAATCAAGTTATTTAAAAATAATCATTTTCCAAAAACTTCAATTCTAGTTCAAAAACTATTTTGGATTTAAAAATTCAATTTTAAAGCAATTTCAAAATCTGTGACTTAACTAATTTCCACGTGCAATCCATATTTGTGTGTGTATAAGTGTGGTTCAGGGGTTTTACACAATAAGAGTGCCACATTATAAATCAGCACAGATTCAATTATTAGAATTCGATGTGGGTTTCGGATAACCAAATGGAATCCGACTCCCTGTCGCATCGAAATCCAAATGTCGTTTTACAAGTAAAGGGGTTTGCATATTCATATAACAATATATACATCACAGATATAACAGCTCAGTATAAAGCATCACATAGCGTCACATATCAAATATATCAATCCATCACACAACATTCATTAACAATCAAACATCTTAAATAAATCATGTGGTTATAAATTTTATTACCCACATAATTACTTTTATTTGAAATCTTTAAACCAATGATTAATTATCATTAACTATAATTAATTAAGTCTTAACCATCTTCATCTATTAATCATTTACTAAATTAATTATCTTAATTAATTATCCTTTAATTGTGATTAATTAATCTTAATTACATATTCCCCAATTAATTACTTTAAATAATAAACTTTTAATTTTTGATTGATTAAATCTTAGTTAAAATTAATTGTCCTTAATAAATAGATTCATTATTCCTTAATTAATTTCAACAATTAATTATACTTAACCAATTACAATTAATTATATTCAATTAATTAATCTAGTCAATTATCAAAATTAATTGCATTAATTAATTACTAAATTATCCCTAGATAATTATCACCCATTATTAACAACATTCCATTAATTTTACACTTAAGAAAATTTGAATTAGATTAATAAATCATTTCTAATTAATATTAATCTAAATCATTATTTAAAAATCAAATAATTAAGTGAAATCCTTAATTATTCAAACTAATTTAATTACTTATTAATTGACCCATTTAAATTCAAAATGTATTAAAACAATACATTTCTAAATTTAAATTCAAATTCTATTTAAAAATTTGATATTTAAAATGTTTAATCATTAAACATTAATTCAAATTAAAATAATTATAAACCTTACAACAAAATGAATGTTAAGGAACATTCATTATCTAAATATAAAGAAGGATTTAAATTGATTTTTTTCAATTTCCAAATTTAAATTAAACATTTCATATTTTAATTCAAATACTAAAGGAAACAAATTCTTTCAAGTTTTAAAACTTATTTGAAATCAAATTTCATTTTCAAATTCACTTTTAAACATATGAACATGTTCATTCATTTTTAAATTTACAAACTGTTGAATTCAAAACTGGTTTTCAAAGAAACTTAAAAAAACAGTTTTTCTTTTTATCTGAATTCAAGAACAAATTTAAGTTTCACTTCAACATCTAAATCTGTTCATACCTTTAAAACTTACAAAACTGTTTTTAAATCTAATTCTGGAAAAAAAAAAAACAAACCTGAAACTGATTTAGACTTGTCTTCAAATCTGAATTTAAAACTTGTTTAAATTTAGATTTTCATTTTAAAGACTTTGAATTCACAACTACATTTGAATTCAGTTACAACTTATGCTTGAATCAAACCCAGATTTTAAAAATATGAATTCATTCAAACATTAAAACTGCATAATTCTCTGGTTTTAAAACCCTGCAAAACTGTTTAAATTTTGATTTAAAACTGAATTTAAATTTAAGAATTCAATTTTTAAAAACTTTGAATTCTAAACTTCATTTGAATTCAGACTTACTTATTTTTGAACTAAATTACAATCTTTAAATTATGAATTTTTCCAATTCATAAAAACTGCTAACTACAGGTTAAACTCTGTAATCAACTAACCCGAGAACCTATCATATTTACTTCGAGTTTTCCTACCCATTGCTTCGAGTGAGAAGCACAAATTGCCGAGAATTACCCGAGTCAATTAATCCCTGCATATTACAGAAGTCCACCAGACCATAAGAAACTACTGCAAACCTGACCACATCCCTTAAACTCGCCTCCGACCATCATCATCGACGCGACCCTGGCCATAGCTTCCTCTACACTTCTTCTACAACTCCTCAAATCCCTACTCCACTTGATGCAACATAGAGCATGTGCAGATGCTATGAACTGCACACATAAAATCAGGTTTTTGAAAACCTAGAAACCTCAATTTCAATCACCATCTCTTCTGAACCAACTTCTGATCATCTATCACCACCTCACTGACATAAAAAAAAAACTGACAATCTTCCCCTACCAACCCTTCTGCATTCCACCTCCAGAAAGAACCAGAGCCCCCATGATACACTAGAAACTAAAATGAACCAAAATGACCCAATCTGTTTCACAGAAATGCTCACTCTCATGTGAAATTAAAATGTAATATTTTGTTTCCAAAGTCCACAAATTCAATTATGCATTCTGGTTGCAACTGTTTTAATGTTTAAAAGGTTTGATGTACTTACTTCTAAAAAAATATTTACTGTTAAAATTGTTTTCCAGAGACTACAGAATTTTAAATATAGTTAAATTTGGATTTATAACTATCATTCTAAACAACAAAGTTTGTTTATACTACAAATTCTAGTTCATACCAAATCAGGTGGTAAGGGATTCTAAATAATCTTAGTTTTTTTTTTTTCAATTAATTTGATAACCTGTTTTCTAACAGAGAGATGTCTCTGTATATCTACACACAGATACTTAATCAACCATATACACGCAGTCAAACATACATGCATGCAAACAACTTCAACATCATCATGGCAGAATCGAACTTCAAAAGAAAAAGAACCAAACAACAAATTCAAAGTTGAGGGTTTGCTCACCTTGGAGTTGTGCAGTGGAGACAAGAACAGAGATAGAGATGAATTTCTTTTGAGCCTGAACAAAAATTTTTTTTTTTCTTCTTCAATCTTTTAAAGATTAGATCTGCAGAAGTTTGTAAATTCAAAACTTTGCTCAAACTCCTGTTTATTTTCTTGTTTACTTCATCAATGACAAACAATAGAATTTATTTACTTACAGTTTGAATTTGTTTAAAGCTTCAAACTTGATTTATTTTCCAAGCTGCAGACTTCAATTCACATTTACTTTCAAGTTGAATCTGCATTTTTGATTTTGTTCAACTGTTTTAAACTTATGCTTTATCATTGATTAACAACATTAAATTAAAAGCTTTTTAAATAAATTTACTTATCTTTATTTAAATCCCAAAGAGAACTGCACTGTTCTAACCCATTTCAGGTTGAAGCCTTTGCATTCCATCTGAGTTTGCTTTGTGTTTTTTTTTTTCCATAAATCTGCAATTCAAGTTTTAAACTTGTTGTTGAAATTGATTTAAAAATCATAATTCTATAAACTATACATTTAAAACAAAACTCACCTGAATGTACATCACTACACCTTGAAAACACTTCAGATTTTTCTTTTTGAATTGAGTTGAAGCAAGCTTTAATTTTTTTACTGTCTACAGGTTTGAGACTTCCTTGAATTGAGAATAAGTTGGTTTTCCAATTTTTCTTCTACTTTACTTCTTTCAACTGGAATATCTAATTTTGATCTTGAACTTCCATTTGCATACTTCAGGCTTGCAACTCCCCATTGATATTGAAACTGGATTTGTTTTTTCTATGTTGAATTCCTGGTCTTAAACTTGCATGTTTACATGCTTTAGATTTTTTTTCAATTTCTTTGGTGTTTTAGATTGAAGTGCCAAATCTTTTGTTTACTATTGTTCAGATTTTGCTGAGTTGTTTAATAAGGGTGTATGGGAAAATGAAAAGTTTTTGTAATTTTTTTATCTTATTATTTTATTTTATTAAATATGGTGAATGCCATTTGTAAAAATGAAATCATGAGCTTTAGATTTTGTTAATTATCCTACTCTAAACCATGTGAATGTATGCATATGTTCATATTTAAATTCTTAAAGACAAAAGAATGTTTATTTTTATTTTTATATCATATTTACTTTTGTAAACATTTATCAACATATATATCACAATCTTTTTATAAATTTCACACTCAATCTTTAATTTGGTTCATACATTTATTTAAAAATTTATATTTACACAATTTACATTCATATAATTTTTTTTTTTTTATTTATTTTGTACAACTTTATAAAAAGAAAAGAATGGATTTAAACACTTTGATTTCATATTAATAATCGTTATATTTATTTATATAAGAGAATTAAATCTTAAAATAAATCTTTTTGAAATTTGTTACATCTACCAATATATATTTAATATTTTAGAAAACAACTATCATTTTTTTTCATATATTAATCTCAGGCTTTTAATTTCCATTATATTTTTAATACATTTTATTTTGAAGTTCAATACTTGTTTTTAAAAAATCACTTATTCTTAAATTTCTAATATAAATTTCTATTTAAAATCCAAATTATTTATTTATTCTAGAAAATTTTCTAATTAAATCACAATTTATTTTCAAAAATAAATTTAGTTACCAATTTAAACTTGATAAATTTCAGGAATGTTACAGATTTCCCCCCTTAAAAGAATTTCGTCCTCGAAATTGCAAGTAAGACGAGAAAGAAAAGATAATAGATAAAGAAATGGTTGATCGGATCAGGTCGAAATATTTATTCTGCATTTGGTTTTCCAAATCAGAATATTAACAACATGAGAACAAACTCATACAATTATTTCACAATATATTTGGGTTCACCGGTCTACGAATATACGAGGGCATTGATTAGTTCGAAGGGATAACTAATCGTTCGTAGAATATATCGGATCCCAGAGAATAGATAGATGGATCAAATCTTCATATTAGTTAACCAATTTACTTAATTTAAAATTTCCAATTTATTTAATATTATAAATTTCAAATTCATTAGAGTTTAGAACGAAAAGCTGATAAGAAATCGATGAAGATACGAAGTAAGGATTTCTACAACGATTCGTAAGGCCACTATCACACCGAAACTTCTTTCTGGAGCTGACACGAAGCAATCAAAAGAATTTAGAATCGAATCAAAGGAGATTGAGAAGAAAGGTTGTTTCCGCTATTGCGGGGTATTGACCATTGGTAGTGGTATTCCCCCGTCCCCTACCTCGTCCTCTTCTCGCACTCATACTTACTATCAGTGGATAGCAAGAGAATTTACTGAGGCACTCGAACGGATATCTTAGGGATATACTCATTCTAGGGTTTACTTCACCCTATCTCTAATGAGTTACTCAATGTGTTATACTCCTGAGCTAAAGTTTTACCCTCAGCTCTGATACCAAATGTGAAGAACCTCATTTCCGTCAGCAGTAACCGGTAGGCTTTTCAACCATCCCAGCCCCACCGTGGCTTACACTGGTACCCCAGACCTTGCTTTTACGGCCAGCCTCTCGACTGTCACGGCTTACGCCTAACCAACCCCGTAAAGAGGACGTGTAGGGGTAAGAGTCTCCCGTTCGCCACCTAACGCAAAGCGAGAACCCCCCATCACGTTTCACCTAGATAAGCAAGTCTGGTCCGGGTTCGAACAGAACCGAAGGCACTTCCGAAGAAGCCCTTGCAAATCCGGGTATTCACAATCCCGATCGGACTTCCCATCACTTAGGAAATCTCTATACTGGCGCGACTCAGTGCAGAGACAATCGATAAGTCGTCCTATCATTCTCGCAAATACCCGGTCTTCACCACCGGTCTTCAATGCTATCCATAACGACGTATCACATATTCGGAATGGGCTATATGACACAAAGGTCCTCTCCCGGCTAAACCGAATAGTGAGCGCAATATTTAAAAACATATGGATATGGGATTTCAATTAAGTCACAACTTAATGATTCAAAACTTTTCTTTCAAAACGGTTAAACAAATCGCCATTTTTAATCTTTACACAAAAAGATTTATTTCACAAAGTTCACCCCGTTTCACAAAGATCTATTCATGGATTTCAAAAACAATTCCCATTCAATTTGGGTTAACCCAGTTAAATCTTTAAATTAAAGATTTATAGCTTTCAAAACACGTTTCCAAAGATTTATCTATAATTTGGAAAACTATCTTCAATTTAGACTTGAAATCCCTTTAACACAAATTGGAAATTCATTCTTATGTGAAAGCTTCAATCATTTGAAAACAAATAGTTTTCGTTTCCGAAAAATCCAATTTGTACAAGTTGAAATCTTGGGTTGAATTTTAAATTCCAAAACATCACCTTTAAAATGGTTTTAAAAACCCATATAAACCCATTAATAAGTTGGATAACTTTTAAATCCTAGTTCCCAAATTATAGCATTCAATTTCAAATATTGAATTCAAATTTAAATCCAATTATTTAAATTTCAAAACTCAATCAAGTTATTTAAAAATAATCATTTTCCAAAAACTTCAATTCTAGTTCAAAAACTATTTTGGATTTAAAAATTCAATTTTAAAGCAATTTCAAAATCTGTGACTTAACTAATTTCCACGTGCAATCCATATTTGTGTGTGTATAAGTGTGGTTCAGGGGTTTTACACAATAAGAGTGCCACATTATAAATCAGCACAGATTCAATTATTAGAATTCGATGTGGGTTTCGGATAACCAAATGGAATCCGACTCCCTGTCGCATCGAAATCCAAATGTCGTTTTACAAGTAAAGGGGTTTGCATATTCATATAACAATATATACATCACAGATATAACAGCTCAGTATAAAGCATCACATAGCGTCACATATCAAATATATCAATCCATCACACAACATTCATTAACAATCAAACATCTTAAATAAATCATGTGGTTATAAATTTTATTACCCACATAATTACTTTTATTTGAAATCTTTAAACCAATGATTAATTATCATTAACTATAATTAATTAAGTCTTAACCATCTTCATCTATTAATCATTTACTAAATTAATTATCTTAATTAATTATCCTTTAATTGTGATTAATTAATCTTAATTACATATTCCCCAATTAATTACTTTAAATAATAAACTTTTAATTTTTGATTGATTAAATCTTAGTTAAAATTAATTGTCCTTAATAAATAGATTCATTATTCCTTAATTAATTTCAACAATTAATTATACTTAACCAATTACAATTAATTATATTCAATTAATTAATCTAGTCAATTATCAAAATTAATTGCATTAATTAATTACTAAATTATCCCTAGATAATTATCACCCATTATTAACAACATTCCATTAATTTTACACTTAAGAAAATTTGAATTAGATTAATAAATCATTTCTAATTAATATTAATCTAAATCATTATTTAAAAATCAAATAATTAAGTGAAATCCTTAATTATTCAAACTAATTTAATTACTTATTAATTGACCCATTTAAATTCAAAATGTATTAAAACAATACATTTCTAAATTTAAATTCAAATTCTATTTAAAAATTTGATATTTAAAATGTTTAATCATTAAACATTAATTCAAATTAAAATAATTATAAACCTTACAACAAAATGAATGTTAAGGAACATTCATTATCTAAATATAAAGAAGGATTTAAATTGATTTTTTTCAATTTCCAAATTTAAATTAAACATTTCATATTTTAATTCAAATACTAAAGGAAACAAATTCTTTCAAGTTTTAAAACTTATTTGAAATCAAATTTCATTTTCAAATTCACTTTTAAACATATGAACATGTTCATTCATTTTTAAATTTACAAACTGTTGAATTCAAAACTGGTTTTCAAAGAAACTTAAAAAAACAGTTTTTCTTTTTATCTGAATTCAAGAACAAATTTAAGTTTCACTTCAACATCTAAATCTGTTCATACCTTTAAAACTTACAAAACTGTTTTTAAATCTAATTCTGGAAAAAAAAAAAACAAACCTGAAACTGATTTAGACTTGTCTTCAAATCTGAATTTAAAACTTGTTTAAATTTAGATTTTCATTTTAAAGACTTTGAATTCACAACTACATTTGAATTCAGTTACAACTTATGCTTGAATCAAACCCAGATTTTAAAAATATGAATTCATTCAAACATTAAAACTGCATAATTCTCTGGTTTTAAAACCCTGCAAAACTGTTTAAATTTTGATTTAAAACTGAATTTAAATTTAAGAATTCAATTTTTAAAAACTTTGAATTCTAAACTTCATTTGAATTCAGACTTACTTATTTTTGAACTAAATTACAATCTTTAAATTATGAATTTTTCCAATTCATAAAAACTGCTAACTACAGGTTAAACTCTGTAATCAACTAACCCGAGAACCTATCATATTTACTTCGAGTTTTCCTACCCATTGCTTCGAGTGAGAAGCACAAATTGCCGAGAATTACCCGAGTCAATTAATCCCTGCATATTACAGAAGTCCACCAGACCATAAGAAACTACTGCAAACCTGACCACATCCCTTAAACTCGCCTCCGACCATCATCATCGACGCGACCCTGGCCATAGCTTCCTCTACACTTCTTCTACAACTCCTCAAATCCCTACTCCACTTGATGCAACATAGAGCATGTGCAGATGCTATGAACTGCACACATAAAATCAGGTTTTTGAAAACCTAGAAACCTCAATTTCAATCACCATCTCTTCTGAACCAACTTCTGATCATCTATCACCACCTCACTGACATAAAAAAAAAACTGACAATCTTCCCCTACCAACCCTTCTGCATTCCACCTCCAGAAAGAACCAGAGCCCCCATGATACACTAGAAACTAAAATGAACCAAAATGACCCAATCTGTTTCACAGAAATGCTCACTCTCATGTGAAATTAAAATGTAATATTTTGTTTCCAAAGTCCACAAATTCAATTATGCATTCTGGTTGCAACTGTTTTAATGTTTAAAAGGTTTGATGTACTTACTTCTAAAAAAATATTTACTGTTAAAATTGTTTTCCAGAGACTACAGAATTTTAAATATAGTTAAATTTGGATTTATAACTATCATTCTAAACAACAAAGTTTGTTTATACTACAAATTCTAGTTCATACCAAATCAGGTGGTAAGGGATTCTAAATAATCTTAGTTTTTTTTTTTTCAATTAATTTGATAACCTGTTTTCTAACAGAGAGATGTCTCTGTATATCTACACACAGATACTTAATCAACCATATACACGCAGTCAAACATACATGCATGCAAACAACTTCAACATCATCATGGCAGAATCGAACTTCAAAAGAAAAAGAACCAAACAACAAATTCAAAGTTGAGGGTTTGCTCACCTTGGAGTTGTGCAGTGGAGACAAGAACAGAGATAGAGATGAATTTCTTTTGAGCCTGAACAAAAATTTTTTTTTTTCTTCTTCAATCTTTTAAAGATTAGATCTGCAGAAGTTTGTAAATTCAAAACTTTGCTCAAACTCCTGTTTATTTTCTTGTTTACTTCATCAATGACAAACAATAGAATTTATTTACTTACAGTTTGAATTTGTTTAAAGCTTCAAACTTGATTTATTTTCCAAGCTGCAGACTTCAATTCACATTTACTTTCAAGTTGAATCTGCATTTTTGATTTTGTTCAACTGTTTTAAACTTATGCTTTATCATTGATTAACAACATTAAATTAAAAGCTTTTTAAATAAATTTACTTATCTTTATTTAAATCCCAAAGAGAACTGCACTGTTCTAACCCATTTCAGGTTGAAGCCTTTGCATTCCATCTGAGTTTGCTTTGTGTTTTTTTTTTTTCCATAAATCTGCAATTCAAGTTTTAAACTTGTTGTTGAAATTGATTTAAAAATCATAATTCTATAAACTATACATTTAAAACAAAACTCACCTGAATGTACATCACTACACCTTGAAAACACTTCAGATTTTTCTTTTTGAATTGAGTTGAAGCAAGCTTTAATTTTTTTACTGTCTACAGGTTTGAGACTTCCTTGAATTGAGAATAAGTTGGTTTTCCAATTTTTCTTCTACTTTACTTCTTTCAACTGGAATATCTAATTTTGATCTTGAACTTCCATTTGCATACTTCAGGCTTGCAACTCCCCATTGATATTGAAACTGGATTTGTTTTTTCTATGTTGAATTCCTGGTCTTAAACTTGCATGTTTACATGCTTTAGATTTTTTTTCAATTTCTTTGGTGTTTTAGATTGAAGTGCCAAATCTTTTGTTTACTATTGTTCAGATTTTGCTGAGTTGTTTAATAAGGGTGTATGGGAAAATGAAAAGTTTTTGTAATTTTTTTATCTTATTATTTTATTTTATTAAATATGGTGAATGCCATTTGTAAAAATGAAATCATGAGCTTTAGATTTTGTTAATTATCCTACTCTAAACCATGTGAATGTATGCATATGTTCATATTTAAATTCTTAAAGACAAAAGAATGTTTATTTTTATTTTTATATCATATTTACTTTTGTAAACATTTATCAACATATATATCACAATCTTTTTATAAATTTCACACTCAATCTTTAATTTGGTTCATACATTTATTTAAAAATTTATATTTACACAATTTACATTCATATAATTTTTTTTTTTTATTTATTTTGTACAACTTTATAAAAAGAAAAGAATGGATTTAAACACTTTGATTTCATATTAATAATCGTTATATTTATTTATATAAGAGAATTAAATCTTAAAATAAATCTTTTTGAAATTTGTTACATCTACCAATATATATTTAATATTTTAGAAAACAACTATCATTTTTTTTCATATATTAATCTCAGGCTTTTAATTTCCATTATATTTTTAATACATTTTATTTTGAAGTTCAATACTTGTTTTTAAAAAATCACTTATTCTTAAATTTCTAATATAAATTTCTATTTAAAATCCAAATTATTTATTTATTCTAGAAAATTTTCTAATTAAATCACAATTTATTTTCAAAAATAAATTTAGTTACCAATTTAAACTTGATAAATTTCAGGAATGTTACAATGGGATAAAAATGTTTAAAAAGAAAATTTAGTGAATTATTGGTGTAGTTATTCGATATGAACTTGACTAAAAATATGAAATAATAAATTCCAAAGATTTTGGCACTAAAAAGTACTGAAGTTAAATTTTATAAATTGAATGTGTTTGTTTTCCACAGCTAAAATTGAATAAAAAATGTTGAATTATTTGATAGGAATAAAACAATGTTGATAACTAAAATTTATTTGAAATCTAATGATTTATTAACATTGAGGTACTGGGTAATTAAATTGTTTAAATTAATATTGAAAATTATTTGAATAATTGAATTGTTAATTTAATATGATTGAAAATGATATCGGAAGTTGGTTTAAATTTTATTTAAACAACAATGAAGATTGTTAACATATAAAATTTTATTTAAAGGTGAATAATTAGAAATTGGAAATTTTTTTTACTTAACGAGTGAAAATAGTCATTTTGACCACTCTCTTGGATTTCGACGAAACCAGTTTCATCGGATCCATAATAGTGAATTATTGTAGGATTTCAAGTTTCGTAGTGATCGGACTTGTCGTTTTGCCGTACGAGCTTGTAACGTGTTGAAATTAATTTTGAAATTCGATAAAATAAATTGATTTTGAAATGCTATCTTCTACGTACATTCGAACTAGGCCTCGAGAAACTAGTTCCATTATGTTCAGAATAGGGGTAAAACATTATGAACGCCAGGCGGCATACCTCGTTTGGAGCTTGACATTTTCGAGTATAATTTGCGAAAAAATTTAAATAAAAAAAATCAACAACGCCAGATCTCATATACCATGCCCACTTGCCTTTCCCCTACTTTACCTCCCTCTCCCCTTATTTTGAATCGTCTCATTCAATCGAAAAATAGCAACAGGGCGATTTAGACATAAAATATGAACGATGCTCAAATCGTGATCGATCACGTTCGTGGAAGCCATGGATCAACGTCGAGGCGGTGAGTTAGGGTTTTGAAAGGGTATCACACACAACTAATCACGGCCGTGAGCATGTTGTTAGGGGAGACGGTTCGAACGTGGAGGTTGTTCGAGTGTGCTCATGGCTTGGGTATGACGCATAGGGTTGGAGGCAGCGCGACTGGCGGTGGCGAGGTGTGGAGGCTTCGGTTGATTTATAAAAAATGGGAATGAAGATACACGAGCGTTTGGGGGAGAAGGATGGTCACATGTTGCTTGAGAAGAATGCTGAGAAGGAATTGTTTGGATAGGTGAGGTTTTGTTTTATTATTTATTTTAATTAAGTTAAGTTAAATTTAATTATAATCTTATATTCGTTATCGTATAACTTTTTCCTACATGATCTGTTTTGGACAGAACGAGAGACGTTGGAATCGTTTCGACGAGGGATTTGGTGGGGAATCAAAGTGGTATTTATTTGGAGCTGAAAATATTGTTTGTTTCAAGTAAAAAGGGTGAGTGATTTATACGCTCACGGTTGACTAAATATTTTTATGTTAGTTAAATTGAAATTATGATGTGATATAAATTTATTGATTGTTGCTTGATAAATTTAATTGCCATCTAGATTGTCATTTTAATTAACTATTAAAAATCAAAATTGACAGTTGAATTTAAAATCAGAATTTAATTGCTAGTAAAATACCCGATATTGATAACTATGAAATTGTTGTGAATTTTATTGACTATTTGGATGTTGGTTGTGATGGATGAAAATTTACTAATATTTTGGATGGTTCGGATGTTTATTTATTTTAATATATAATGTTATTTTCCTACATATTATTTACAGTATATAAAACTGTAAACCGAACTATTTTGAATAAATTAAGAAATAGGTTGAAATGATCTATACTTATCACTGTTGTTTTGTACTAAAATCGATACACTTTTGGGAAACGTTCGAGTTCACAATCACTCGACGCTCGCTCCAGTCCGGCCCGATATTTGACCGAAGGGCGCATTAGGGTCGGAGCGAAAATTACATGAAGCATGCCCGACGGCGGTTTTGCTTTGAATCGGGTATGTGGAAACTCGGAGCGTGCTTTGGGTCACTCCGCTACTTGCCCGAAGCGCGCACTTGGATGCAGTTGCTTCGAGTCCCACATTGGAAAACTCGGAGATGGTTTCAGGTCAATCGGCATATTTCCTGAAGCAAGCCCAAGGAAGTCTCCACTTGGAGTTGGGCATGTGAAAACTGCTAGCATGCTTCGGGTCATCCGACTACATACCCGAAACTTTGCCACGGACAATATTGCTCTGAGAAAATTCGGAACTTGCTTTGGTTCGAGCATTTGGAAATTTGAAGTTGGGTCACGAATCGAGCATACAAATGTTTGAAGTGCACTCGGAATTGAGTCGACAGTCGAGTCGAGAAATATGTTTGTTATCATCCATAACCATGCACTCGGTCCTGCGTGTTTGCACCAAAATTGGTCACAAACACCCAATACCGTGAAAGCACCGGTGTATGAATATAAATTAGTGATATTCAAACACAAACAACAAATCTCAGCAAATAATAGACGGCAATCCAAAAGTTAAGAACAGAGACACAAGTTTTATAGTGGTTCGGCTATCTCCGGCCTACGTCCACTTCAAATTTTTTTCTTTTATTGATTATCCTTGAAGATTACAAGTGATTACAACAGTTGTAGTGACCGAATCTGAAGAAAATAGCAGTAATGATGCTATGGAATGATTTTAGCAGCGTCTGGGCTTGCCTTTCCTCTCCAAATTTTCCGACCCCTTTTCTGAATGACCAGGGGCTCTATTTATAGGCGTAGAAGGCTGAAATCCCGCCTAAAACCTGAGGAGGTTGCTTGGCACGTGAGGGGGGCCTATAGGCCCGTGTTCTCGGAATTCGTGCCCAGTTTGGGATCGATTCGAAGTGACGTTCGAATCGATCAAGAATCCATCCAATTGAGCTGAAATTTGGTGTGAACATTCTTCAACATGTATGTAAGCTCCTGTAAAAATTTCATTGCATTTGGATCAACGGTTTGGAAGATATGATCGATCCAAGTTCAAGAATCCGTGCGTCCTGATTGATTCGAACCCATGCTTCGAAACCACTTCCTTCGAACCCATCCCTTCGAAACCACTCTATTCGAATCCATCCCCCTCGGCTCCTCTCCTTCGAATCCATCGCCCTCGTATCCATTGCTTCGAAACCACCATCTTCGAATCCATGTCATCTTCGAATCCACGTTCTTCTTCGACTCCATCTTCTTCTTCGAATCCATGTCATCTTCGAATCCATGTCATCTTCGAATCCATGTTCTTCGAATTCATTTCCTTCTTCGAGTCCATCTTCATCTTCGGATCCATGTATACTTCGAATCCATTTCCTTCTTCGAGTCCATCTCCATCTTCGAATCCATGCATACTTCGAATCCATTTCCTTCTTCGAGTCCATCTTCATCTTCGAATCCATGTATACTTCGAATCCATTTCCTTCTTCGAGTCCATCTTCATCTTCGAATCCATGCATAATTCGAATCCATTTCCTTCTTCGAGTCCATCTTCATCTTCGAATCCATGTATACTTCGAATCCATTTCCTTCTTCGGGTCCATCTTCATCTTCGAATCCATGTATGCTTCGAATCCATTTCCTTCTTCGAGTCCATCTCCATCTTCGAATCCATGCATACTTCGAATCCATTTCCTTCTTCGAGTCCATTTTCATTGCTTCGTATCCATCATCTTCGAATCCATATCCATCGTTCGAATTCACTATCTTCGAGTCCATGTCCATTGTTCGAATCCATGTCCAATGCATTGAAGCTACTCCTTTCGAATCCATCTAGTTCCCATCGATTCGAAGCGTCATCGATGCGAACCTGATGGGTTCGAACCTGATGGGTTCGAACCTGATGGGTTCGAACCTGATGCGTTCGAACCTGATGGGGTCGAACCTGATGGGTTCGAATCCGAGCGTCACTTTATCCCTTTTTTGATGGATTCGAACTACGTACTATTCCTACCTTGAATCCATCATATTTCTTTCATACGAACTCCGATTAACCTGAAATTTGAAACATAGCCTTTTTTAGCCCTTATCATCGTCTCCAATCAATTTCGTCCTGATCGGAGTTCAACAAAATTTTGACGATATCCATCGTAGCCTTATCTCCAGTCCTGATATCCATAATTCCTTGCCAATTTGTTGTTATTCCCGTTTTGACCAAAAAATGGGATAACAGCTTGCCCCCCAAAACATGCCTTGTGATAACAAGACGTGTTTTGAATAGTTCCGAATCCAATATTCGAAGTCCAAAGCCATATTGCCAGAGTTTATCATCCTTGACTGCTTCGAGTCGATGTCCAATTCCATATCCAATAACCAAAGCCTTAGCCAATTCTGTATCCATTCGAACTCGACAACCAAGTTCCAATCCATCCTTATCCAATAGCCAATAATCGAAGCCAGGACCTCTCTGGGTCGATAGCCAAATCCGTAACCTCTCTGGGTTCCTGCCAAGCGTGATCCACATCCGACGGTCGTGGTCCAGTGTCCCTGGACGTTGAGTCAACCTCTCCGGGTTCTTGCCAAGCGCAATCCATGCTTGACGACCTTGGTCCAGTGTCCCTGGACGTTGAGCCAACCTCCCCGGGTTTTTGCCAAGCGCAATCCATACTTGACGACCTTGGCCCAGTGTCCCTGGGCGCTGTAAAATGCCATGGCTTAAGTCCTAAGCCGAATCCTGATCTCTCCGGACCCTTGCCAAGCATAGTCCATGCTCGACGACCTGAAAATAATAACTGATAATAGAGGGCCTAAGTCCTAGGCCGAATCCTGGTCACTCCGGACCCTTGCCGAGCATAGTCCATGCTCGACGACCTGAAAATAATAACTGATAATAGAGGGCCTAAGTCCTAGGCCGAATCCTGGTCACTCCGGACCCTTGCCGAGCATAGTCCATACTCGACGACCTGAAAGTAATAGATGATAATAGAGTGCCTAAGTCCTAGGCCGAATCCTGGTCACTCCGGGCCCTTGCCGAGCATAGTCCATACTCGACGACCTGAATGAGTCAATTCACCTTGTTTGGGTAAAGTGATTCACCCCTTGCCAGGCATAATCCATACCCGACGACCATTTATCAAAAATCAGATAAAAGTCCAGCCGAAATCTATTCCAAAATCCAAAATCCAAATCCGAAATTCAAATCAATCCAAATCCAAAATCCAAATCCAAATCCAAAATTCAAATCCAAAACCAGAAAACCAGAAATCCAAACCAGCATCCAAAACCAAAAACAATCATCCAAAGGAAAATCCAAATAAAAAAGCAAGAAAAACCAGGAGCTCAATCCAAGCTCCAAAACAAAATTCAAAAAGAAAAGCAATGTCCAATCTAAAAGCAAGAAATAAATTTCACAAACCATAGCATCCCGGTTTATCATCATTCAGAGCATGCCTAGGGGCTATCTCCGTCCCCGTACATGTGTAAATGACTTTACCGTTTGCTAGTAGCTTGCTACTTATTCCCTATTACCCTGGTCAATGGATGATCAATCAACGATCATCCCTGGGCCTCTCATCATCACGGCGTGAGGTGGTCGGTGGTTGCTCCTGCTCCACCGTTGCATCCCGAGTTCCAACGTATTGCTGTAACTGTCCATTTCTTACATGCTCCTCGATTATATCCTTTAGGTGCCTGCAGCTGTTGGTATCGTGTCCATCCAGATCATGGAAGAGACAGTGCCTTCCTGATGTCCTTTCCCGCTCTGTTGGTTCCCTCCTAGCCGGCCTTCGGTAGGGAAGGCGATTCCGAGTATCCAGGTATATCCGCTCAAGCGTCTCGTTCAATCCTGTGTATGTGGAAAACTTTGGATCCTTCCATCGTTTTCTAGCGTTTCCAGAGTCGTCATCTAACTTCCTTTTTCCTTTATCTTTATCCGAACCGTTTTTGGATACCGCTCCGACCTCGATTGCACTAACCTTTTTCAACTTTAAATCCGTACTTGCATCTTCTTGCCGAAGGAACCTTTCTGCCTCATGAAAGAATTCGTCGAGATTTTGCGGGGGATCTCGTATCAGAGATACCTTGAAATCCGAATTCTCCTTGACTCCTGATACTGCTGCCATTAAAACCATTGATGGATCAGGCTGATCCACCGAAGCGACTGCCGCACTGAATCGAGTTAGAAAAGCTCTAAGCGATTCGTCCATCCTTTGCTTCACCGATGTTAAAGTCATCACGTTCTTCGGCCTCTTAACGTGAACCTGAAACTATCCCAGAAACTTTTCCACTAATTCCTTCCAAGTCCTGATAGATCCTTCTCCCAGCTGCCTAAACCACATTGCAGCTAAGTCCTTCAAATACAAAGGGAAACATCGGGCCATTACTTCCTCTGATGCCCCCAGCACCTCCATGTGTCTGGTGTACCTCATTAAGTGATCTGTTGGATCCGTCTTACCATCATATACCTCCACGCTAGGTAGCTTGAACTTAGGTGGATTCTGAGCCATCCTTATCTCCCGAGCGAATGGACTTCTATTCACTCCTTCCAAATCTCCGTTTGTCAAACCACCTCGCACAGTCTTCTTGATCATTTCTACTAATCCTGTATTGTCTGGTAGGGGTTGCCCCCCATGCCCCCGAGGGAACTCTGGTACATATTCCTCGTGTGGCTCACTAGCAGCAACGTTAGCTCTAGCTTGTTGAATTCCTTCCAAAGGTTCTCCTGCATTGAATCCTGTGGGCCTGCCCCCAAGCCCTAGTTGATTGCGTTCTGGCTCCGTATCCTGTCCTTCATTGGGTTCCACAACCCTAGCTCCTTGTCCTACATCCGCAGCTGCTGTAGCAGTTCCTAAGTTCTGCAACCCTGTTGCTCTCATTTGTTCCAAGAAAGCTTGCATCATTTCCTGTTGACTTTTCAACAATCTCTCCTGCAAAGAATTGGCCATAGCTTCCATTTCATCCCGAGTTATGTAGATCGAAGCCTGTCCTTCCCTATCCTCAGAGGATGCCTATTGACTTTCTTCATGTTGGCTTCTCTCAGCCCTTTGCCTTCTGCTATTCTGCCAAGTCATTGTCTTCCAATTCCAAATTCCTTAAATTCTTCAAATCCGATGTAGCAGGTGCTAGTTGCTCTCAATGAAAGCACCAAATTGTTTGCGCCAAAATTGGTCACAAACACCCAATACCGTGAAAGCACCAGTGTATGAATATAAATTAGTGATATTCAAACACAAACAACAAATCTCAGCAAATAATAGACAGCAATCCAAAAGTTAAGAACAGAGACACAAGTTTTATAGTGGTTCGGCTATCTCCGGCCTACGTCCACTTCAATTTTTTTTTCTTTTATTGATTATCCTTGAAGATTACAAGTGATTACAACATTTGTAGTGACCAAATCTTAAGAAAATAGCAGTAATGATGCTATGGAATGATTTTAGCAGCGTCTGGGCTTGCCTTTCCTCTCCAAATTTTCCGACCCCTTTTTTGAATGACCAGGGGCTCTATTTATAGGCGTGGAAGGCTGAAATCCCGCCTAAAACCTGGGGAGGTTGCTTGGCACGTGAGGGGGGCCCACAGGCCCGTGTTCTCGGAATCCGTGCCCAGTTTGGGATCGATTCGAAGTGACGTTCGAATCGATCAAGAATCCATCCAATTGTGCTGAAATTTGGTGTGAACATTCTTCAACATGTATGTAAGCTCCTGTAAAAATTTCATTGCATTTGGATCAACGGTTTGGAAAATATGATCGATCCAAGTTCAAGAATCCGTGCGTCCTGATTGGTTCGAACCCATGCTTCGAAACCACTTCCTTCGAACCCATCCCTTCGAAACCACTCTATTCGAATCCATCCCCCTCGGCTCCTCTCCTTCGAATCCATCGCCCTCGTATCCATTGCTTTGAAACCACCATCTTCGAATCCATGTCATCTTCGAATCCATGTTCTTCTTCGACTCCATCTTCTTCTTCGAATCCATGTCATCTTCGAATCCATGTCATCTTCAAATCCATGTTCTTCGAATTCATTTCCTTCTTCGAGTCCATCTTCATCTTCGGATCCATGTATACTTCGAATCCATTTCCTTCTTCGAGTCCATCTCCATCTTCGAATCCATGCATACTTCGAATCCATTTCCTTCTTCGAGTCCATCTTCATCTTCGAATCCATGCATACTTCGAATCCATTTCCTTCTTCGAGTCCATCTTCATCTTCGAATCCATGCATACTTCGAATCCATTTCCTTCTTCGAGTCCATCTTCATCTTCGAATCCATGTATACTTCGAATCCATTTCCTTCTTCGAGTCCATCTTCATCTTCGAATCCATGTATACTTCGAATCCATTTCCTTCTTCGAGTCCATCTCCATCTTCGAATCCATGCATACTTCGAATCCATTTCCTTCTTCGAGTCCATCTTCATTGCTTCGTATCCATCATCTTCAAATCCATATCTATCGTTCGAATCCACTATCTTCGAGTCCATGTCCATCGTTCGAATCCATGTCCATTGCATTGAAGCTACTCCTTTCGAATCCATCTAGTTCCCATCGATTCGAAGCGTCATCGATGCGAACCTCATGGGTTCGAACCTAATGGGTTCGAACCTGATGGGTTCGAACCTGATGGGTTCGAATCCGAGCGTCACTTTATCCCTTTTTTGATGGATTCGAACTACGTACTATTCCTACCTTGAATCCATCATATTTCCTTCATACGAACTCCGATTAACCTGAAATTTGAAACATAGCCTTTTCTAGCCCTTATCATCGTCTCCAATCAATTTCGTCTTGATCGGAGTTCAACAAAATTTTGAAGATATCCATCGTAGCCTTATCTCCAGTCCTGATATCCATAATTCCTTGCCAATTTGTTGTTATTCCCGTTTTGACCAAAAAATGGGATAACACTGCGTTTGGAAAATCGATAGGCTTTTGGGAGTCGTTAGAGTTGGCTATCACCCGACGCTCGCCTCGGTCCGACTCGATGTTTAGTTGAAGGGCGCATCAGGGGTTGGAGCGCAACTCACACGAAGCATGCCCAATGGTGGCCTTATTTCGAGTCGGGCATATGGAAACTTGAAGCACACTTCGGGTCACTCAGCTACTTGCCCGAAGCATGCATTTAGATGAAGTTGCTTCGAGTCACATGTTGGAAAACTCAAAGCAGGCTTTGGGTCAATCGGCTGATTTCCCAAAGCAAGCCCAAGGAAGTCCCTACTTGGAGTCGAGCATATGAAAACTACTAGCATGCTTCGAGTCATGCAGCTACATACCCGAAGTTTTTCCTTGGACAATATTGCTCTGAGAAAACTCGGAATTTGTTTTGGCTCAAGCATTAAGAAATTTGAAGATGGGTCACGAATCAAGCATATAAACGTTTGAAGCATGCTCGGAGTCGAGCCGGTAGTCGAGTCGAGAAATATACTCGCTATCTTCCATAATCGTGCGCTCGGTCCTGCGTTTGGAAAATCGATACACTTTTGGGAGTCATTTGAGGTGGCAATCACCCGGCGCTCGCACCGGTCCGACTTGATGTTTTGCTGAAGGGTGCATCGGGGGTCGGAGTGCAACTTACACGATGCACGCCCGATGGCGGCCCTGCTTCGAGTCGGGCATGTTGAAACTCGGAGCACACTTCGGGTAACTCTACTACTTGCCCGACGCATGCACTTGGATGCAGTTGCTTCGAGTGGCACGTTGGAAAACTCGAAGCAGGCTTCGGGACAATCGGAAGATTTCTCAAAGCAAGCCCAAGGAAGTCCCTGCTTGGAGTCGAGCATGTGAAAACTGCTAGCATGCTTCGGGTCTTGCAGCTACATACCCGAAGCTTTGCACTGGAAAATATTGCGTTGAGAAAACTAGGAACTTGCTTTGGTTCGAGCATTTGGAAATTTAAAGCTGGGTCACGAATCGAGCATATAAACGTTTGAAGCACACTCGGAGTCAAGCCATTAGTCGAGTCGAGAAATATGTTCGCTATCATCCATAACCATGCGCTCGGTCCTGCATTCAGAAGATCAATACGCTTTTGGGAGTTTTTCGAGTTGGCATTCACTCGGCGCTCGCCCCGGTCAAACCCGATGTTTTGCCGAAGGGCGCATTAGGGTTGGAGCGCAACTTACACGAAGCATGCCCGACGGTGGCCTTACTTTGAGTCGGGCATGTGGAAACTCGAAGCACACTTCGGGTCACTCTGCTACTTGCCTGAAGCACGCACTTGGATGTCGTTGCTTCAAGTCGCAAGTTGGAAAAGTCGGAATATGCCTCGGGTCAACTGGTAGATTTTTCGAAGCAAGCCCGAGGAAGTCACCGCTTTGAGTCGTGTATGTGAAAAATGCTAGCATGCTTCTGGTCATGCGGATGATACGAACATTTGAAGCATGCACCGAGTCGAGCCGAAAGTCGGTTCTAGAAATATATCTGCTATCATCCATAACTGTGCACTCTGTAGTGCATTTGGAAAATCGATACGCTTTTAGGAACCGTGCTAGTTGACAATCACCCAGCGCTCACCCCAGTCCAGCTTGATGTTTGGCCGAATGGTGCATCGGGGTTGGAGCGCAACTTACATGAAGCACACTCGATGGTGGCCTTGCTTCGAGTCGAGCATGTGGAAACTCAGAGCATGCTTCGGGCCACTCTGCTACTTTCATGAAACGCGCACGTGGAAGCAGTTTCTTTAAGTCGCATATTGGAAAACTTGGAGCATGCTTCAGGTCAATCGGTAGATTTCCCAAAGCAAGCCCGAGGAAGTCCCTGCCTTGAATAGAGCATGTGAAAACTGCTAGCATGCTTCAGGTCATACGTCTAAATACCTGAAGCTTCCCCCGGACAATATTGCTTCGAGAAAACTCAGAACTTGTTTTGGTTCGAGCATTCAGAAATTTGAAGATGTGTTAAAATTTGTTAGGTGATTCAGTTTCTTGGAAAATGAAAGAATCCATCATAAAGCTAAACAAAATAGAAAATTATAACTTCTTACAATAAGTAAAACAAAAAGTGTTCAGTAAGCTTTATACGTATTTATTTTTAAACACCGTTGAAATTCAGAAGGATCACAACTAAAACTCTTAGACGACGAATTTTCATAGTCATACTAACATTAGAAAAATAATATATTTTTTCAATAAATATTAAATTTTAGAGGTGGCATTTAAAATAATATTATTTGCCCATTCTTCTTTATCGTGTAAGTGGATTGCAACAAATAAAAGAAGAGTTCTATGATAAATATAAAAATTAAATATCCAAAATGTAATCCATCCCTTTTTCCATTTACTGCTCATGTTTCTATTCAGAGAAATAAAATTAATCACACTGTTTACCTCCCTTGTTTTGTGCCGTGAGAATGGAAAAACCCTTCCCCCTTACGTTGCCCTACCACGTCTCCATCTATTGTTCGCCATGCCATAGAAGAATTCTCCCTCCTAAAATGTGTCGCCCACGACTCTCCCGCACTTATTTGTCATTCGCGCTAATAAACTCTATAAGAGTTGGGTCCAATCTACATAATTATTTACAATTAGCTCTGTAGCTCTGCTTTGGGAGTTTGATTATCAGATCTAGGTAAATTTTTTATTATTTTCTAGAGTTATAATGTATCGTTTGTAATTTTGAAAACTGAAGTCAATATTAGGGTTGAAATTTTCATCATAGACATAGAAATTTTTCATAAGATCTGAAACCGGCTGCTCTAGCCGAAACTCTTTTGGGTATTAACTTGCCATGCAGACTTCATCATTTTTAGATAAATTACTTTTTCCAGATAATTTACTTATAGTAGGGTTAACTTAGTTAGCTATAATTTGTAATCTTTGATGTTGTAGATATCTAATTTCTGGCTACTACATTCATCAATAACTTATTGCTGATTGTTGATTAAACTAACATGACATCAATAATCCAATGAATGCTTATTGTAGGTGTAAAATAGTACATGACAACAACAGTATGTGAATGTCTAGAACTGTTCATAGTTTTTTTCGTTGTTGAATGTTGTAACATTATTTGATTATAATCAATCATCATGAAATTACATTTCCAAAACGACTCCCAAAATTAAATGTCCTCGTTTCCGACTGCAGACCATGGATAATTATTATGTGGTCAAATCATTTTTTTATTTTAAACATATTTTTTAGATACTAAGTTACGATTTATGTCGTTCAATTTCATAGTCTGTGGTCAATGGTTGAGTTATATGGTTGTAAATATTAATTTATATTATTTATATCAACTATAAGTGCTGAACCTTCTTTGTAAAGAGCATAAGTAGCTTCCGAGCAGAACTATATGGATGTAACTTAAGATCTCAATGTTAATTTAGTTTCATTGGTTTATTTTGTATACTGATATACATTCACTTTATTACTTATTTTAAGGAAAAAGAAATGGCTACAAAAAAGCTAGTAAAAAAATTATAGTCTTCCTCTGCTAGGAACTCTAGAGCTGAAAAGGATGATATTCAGAAGTCTGCTATGGATACCTCTCTTTTATCACCTACAGTAAGTTTTTTTGTTAAGTTGAATATGTATTAGTTTGCACAGTTAATTATAACTGTTAAATTTCAGACATATAAGACTATGGGAAAGCGCACGAGAAGATCACAACCACTTTCTGCACTTATACATTCTACCCCATCCCCGCCTCAATCCTCATCACCAACTACACATGTGCCTCCAACTACTTCGGCTCATTCTCCACAACCTTCTTCTCCAAAATCTCCTTCCCTTACCAATGTTCAGCTTGAGGAAGATAACATCTTTAACAACAATGACAATGAACCTAAACCTAAAGGAAAGAAATGAGGAATGACACAGTTGAAAGGGCTAGGGATACAAGACAAATCAAATGCAAAGATAGAAGTGGTTTTCAACAAGAAAGGGAAACCTATAGGTGATGCTTCTATCCCTTTTGCATCTTTCATAGATGCTTTAGCTTGCAATAAAGTTCTGATAATTGTTGATGACTGGAGAGATGTTTCTAGCACTCATAAAAAGAATCTTTGGACACTTGTGTTGGTAAGATTACCATAAAATATTTTATATTTGAGTATGGAAGCTTATATTGGTTATTTCTTTCAAAATTCAAAATTTTCTGTAGCTAAGATACAAAATCGATGAAATGCATAAAGATAATGTTTTTCAAAAGATGGCTACCCCCTTAAGAGAGTATAGATGTTAAGTAGGCAGTGCTGTAGTAAAAGCTCTAAAGTTGGATGAAGCCAAAAAAGCAAAAAAACTTGCCATGATAAAGGCCGAAAATTTGACTGATAACCAATGGAGTGAATTCATAAAAAAAAAAGAACTTCCGTAAAATTTCAATTAAGTTGTGTTTGTTTATTTTTTTTTATTAAGTTAAATACTAAATCTTTCATATTAAATCAAATTAACCAAAATGGCAACAAAAGCAATTTTGCATGATTTAGCTCTAAGTACAATGCTTTGCCGTATTTTGATGATACATGCCTAATTGTTTAAATTTACTTCGAAATTAATATTTTCAATATATCCATGTTCCTTGTGTCCTAAAGATATTTCATAATTGACTATTTGACATAGGCGAAAAGTGTTCTCATGAAGCAAGTGAGGGAAAAACATACTCATCCACACTCGATGAGTCGATTAGGATATGCAAGATTGGAGCAAAAATTGGTTAATTAATTTTCTATCTCCAATACCATTATGCTATTTTTATTTGGTATTTGTATCTTAATGTCAATCATATATGATGTCGATGTATATATATGGAAGCAAGAAAACCCTGGAGAAGAAGTTACTAGAGCAATGCTGTGGACAAAAGGTCATATGAGTAAAAATGGAAATCCAACAAATAAAGCCGTTGAAGACTCGATCGTACAAATAAATATAATTAATATACATTTTACATGCATGTTCTTGTTGACATATTAATTAACATTACATTGTTTGATTATTATTTTTAGAAAAAAATTCAATAATTCAATGAGTCACAATAGAAGACAACGAATCAATCAGTGAAAGATGATGCTCTTTCACATGTTCTAGGGGCAGATCGACCAGGTAGACTAAAAGGACTTAGAATTGGAGTTACATCTTCTAAGTTAAAAGCTCAATCAAATAGCAGCACATTGGTGCGTTCCCTTGAAGAAAAATTATGAGCATCAGAGGCCAAAGTTGACTTACTCACTGAGGTAATAATAACATTTAATTTTAGCAGTACCATATTATGCTAGTCTATGTGAAACATCTGTTTACTTTATTTTAACTATTACTTTCGGGCCAAAACAGTGTTGATACATGTCAGAATGAATCTGATGCTAGGAAGGTAAACTAAAAGAAAACTCTAAATAAATACATTTTTTTTTTATTAAACTACATTCTTTTGGTGAAATCAATTTTTAAAACTTTGTATGATAGTCAAACCATGACAGCAATGTGGACTTACCTACTTCGTTGGTTGGAGCTAAATGCAAGCTACTGAGTTGGTATAAGGAAGGAGAAGTGGTTGCGGACGGTGAAATATTTTCTACCAGTCCAACAGACTTGGTTCACTTAAAACCCTTAGGGCTTGATGCATGGAGGGTGTTTGTCGAGTTTGCGGTGAATGCAGAAGCTTTTTTATAGCAAAGTACAGATGAATTTAAGGTGGTTGGAGATGTTGTAGGGTCTATAGTAGCATGGAGCAAAGAGTATATCTCTTTGGATCTTTCTTAGTGGTTAAA
This sequence comes from Allium cepa, assembly GCA_030765085.1. Taxonomy (NCBI): domain Eukaryota; kingdom Viridiplantae; phylum Streptophyta; class Magnoliopsida; order Asparagales; family Amaryllidaceae; genus Allium; species Allium cepa. The sequence goes on along the minus strand of CM060938.1, from coordinate 902,403,741 downwards.
TAGGTGCTTTTAGGAGTTCAGCATAGTATTTTCATATTTTCATAGTTTATATTATGTACCTTTGATTTTGGCATTTGGATTTTTTTCTACTTTTAAGACAGTTTAATGCGTTATTTTTAATTATGAACTATGATTTTTTGTTTATTTGAATAGTTTGTAGTCTATGTAAACCCACTTTAACTCCGCCAATGTAAGTATACATTGCCGATCCCAAGCCCGGATAAAGGAGGAGGGAGAAAAAGGGATAATCTTGATGGTTAGTCTCATGTATTTTTCATCAGATTTTGGGATAAAGGAGGAGTTACTCTGTTTGTTTGGTTGTTAAACAGTTGACTGATTTTGAGAATGTTTTGGCTGCGTTCAGGTCTGTAGATGCGTTGGGTGTGCAGCCTGTAAGCAACTTCGCCTATTCCACTCGCAGTACCATCACTAACAACCATGGTGGCAGTAGTAAAAATGGTGCAGAAATGAAACATTATGTGAAGCTTCTACGCCCTTCTGATGCCCTTCATATAGGTCATGTTAATCGCCTTGTTACTTTCTGTTTCACTAAACTATCCATATGAACACTAAAATAAACTACGGTTTTGATACTCAAATTTCTCTTTGTTTCTTTTTTTATAAGAGGTGTTAAAAGAGTTCGCATCCAAAAAAATGCAAGGCTGAGGGATCCAAAAACCCATTCAAGGAATAATCATGAAGGAGAAGACAGTTGATCTGCAGAGTTAATTACCTAAAATCTTAAAGAAAATTAACTTCTTTTCATATTGGTGATGGTTTTTAGTATGTTTACTTCAGATTCTAGTGTAAAAATAGCACTACAAATGAGTAAAATTTATGACTAACAAATTTAATATCATTATATCCATGTTTGAAATGAAGTAAACTAAAGAGTTCAACTATTATTATTGAATTATTAATCAATGTGCACACAAACACACATATAAAGGTGCATGCCTACAGAAATTACGTGTGCCAATGTACTAATATTATGTCTCATCACCACTCTTCTTTTTTTTCTCTTCCCTTCGGCCAGTACATTACTGGATGAATTTAATTCTCTCCCTTCATATATGGTTAAGCTGAATTTCCCTCAGTTAATTTCCTATTGAATCTTTCTTAAAGTTTTACTTTGTTATCCCACCTTTTAGCAAGGCCGAGATATCAAGAAATTAACCATCATAGGTTCACTATGGACATCGATGAATTTTGTCCGAGTCCGGATCGAGTTAAAATTGACAAGGCAAGACAAGCAAAGCCGTAAAAGCCAACGTTTCAAATCTCAAGTCAATCGGAGTTCGTATGATCGAGATATGATCGATACAAGTTAAGGAAGGTACATTGTTTGTATCCATCAACGAGCCATGATCGAGTCGATCTGTTCGAATCCATCGAGTTTGTATCGATCAGAGTGACTTCGCCTTACATCCATCACGTTCGTATCAATCTAGCAAAGCCTTAATCGTATCCATTGAATTATCGGCAGTTCATATCGATCAAGGTGACCTTGGCTCGTATCCATCAGGAAAACACGATTTCGTAACGATCAGTTTGTATAGGTCGCCCAAACGTCCATATTGTCTACTTCGTAAATGCATATCGTATCAATCGGTTTTCAAGCATTTCATATCGATCGAAATAACGATACAAAACACACGCAAAACAATGTAGCCGATCGACACGAACGAAGTTACACGGTTGATCGATATGAGCGAGACAAAACACAATCGATATGAACAAACCTAGCGTCGATACGAACAGGGCGAAGTGATCGATACGAACAAGGTTCCGATAGTGGGTACGAATAAGACTCCTTCAACTCGGCGCAAGGAGTGGATCGATCCAAGAATGTCATGACACATCACCTTGCATCCACGTGCTCGAGATCGAGTCAAACAGATCGATACAAATGTATCGATTCGAAAAAAACAACCAACCGAAAACTCTAAATCGCATCGATCATAACTCATAATCCACAAGTCCAAATGCTAGGAAATTTTCTCAGAAGCTTACGTATAAGCTAAGGAATGTTCACGCAAAATTTCGACTCCATTGGACAAAATCTTGATCGATATGAATTACATTCGTATCGATCATGAATCGAGTCAAAATTGCATGGGATCGATCGCATGGGTCCACTCACATGCCAGAAGTGGTCTCCCGAAGTTTGAGCGAAATATTTGCATGGAGCACCTATAAATAACACCCTAGAGCCTACAGAAAAGGGACTATTGGATCCTTCGTCGTTCGTACTCCACCAAAATTACGATTGTACTCAAACTCAATTGTTGTACTCGAAAATTACTACTGTAATTCACTGTAACCTACAAGCACGTCAATAAAGAGATTATTCTTCAAAGTGGACGTAGGCTGGAGATAGCTGAACCACTATAAACCAAGTGTTTCTATTTTTTATTTTCAATTATTGTTCTCTACTCTATATGGATCTGAGATTTTTGTTAGAATACTGCTGATCTATATTCATACGCTGGTGCTTCCACGATATTCGGGGTTTGTGACCAATTTTGGCACAAACACTTTTGTGCTTCACCGAGAAGGCCTAACTCAGGGATTCTACCGCTTAGATATTGGATTTGAAAGCTTGAAGAATTCAGATTCGAAAGGCAATGACGCGACAATCAACAAGAAGGCAGAGAGGAGAAAGGAGCCAACAAGGGGGAAGTCAAGAGGCCTCGTCTAGAGCGGGAGAAGGACAAGCTTCGCTCTACATCACTAGGGATGAGAGGGAGGCTATGGTGGATTCAGTACATGAAAGATTGCTGAAGAGCCAACAAGAAACGATGCATAGCTTCTTTGAGCAGATGAGTGCAGCCGGAGCACAGATCCTTGGACCGACTACAGTGGCTGCAAATACAAGACAAGGAGCTGGAGTTATAGAGACCAATAGGAGTCAGATCCGAGATCAGAACGAAGAACGTGGGGACAATCAGCAAGAACCTGGGGGTAGACCCTCAGGATCTGACATTGGAAGACCCATAGAAGGAGCTTAGCAAGCGAGAGCCAATGCTAAAGGGAATGAGCCACATAAAGAATATTACCCAGAGTACCCTTCTGGACATGGATGGCAGGACAGAAACATGCTAAGAAAACAGCCCTTGGATGGCGACGAAAGAATGGCCGGACTAGTGCGACAGATTATGAGGGGAGGATTGCCGAGCAGAGGCTTAGAGGAAGTAGGTCGGAGTCCGTTCACTCTGAATATCAAAAATGCGAGGAATCCTCCAAATTTCAAGCTACCCACGGTGGAAGCTTATGATGGAAAATCAGAACCGACCATGCATATTACAAGATATATTAGGTATATGGAAGTACTGGGGGGCATCCGAGGAAGTGATGGCACGATGTTTCCCTCTATATTTAGCAGATTTGGCTGCGCTTTGGTTCAGGCAGCTAGAGAATGTATCAATTAGAACATGGGACGAGATGGTGGAATGCTTCATGAGGCAGTTTAGGGTCCACGTAACACGACCCAAAAGTGTGATGACCTGAGCATCGATAATGCAGAGGACCGGAGAACCCATAAAAGATTTTCAATTATGATTCAATGCAACTGTGGCTTCGGTAGATCGCCCAGATCCATTGATGATTTTGATGGCGGCGGTGGCAGAATTTGTAGAAGACACAAAATTCAAGGATTCGCTGGCAAGAGACCCGCCACAAGACCTTGGAGAATTTTGCCATGAAGCTGAAAGATTAACTCGGCTAGAAGATTCAGGCGCCGAGAGACAAGAAACAAACGTTGTGCAATGTGAAGGAACTTCCAAAGAACAGTTCGAAACAGACAAAGGAAAGCGGAAGAAGGATGACGGATACGATGGTCCTGACAAATAGAAGAAATTATGAGGACCCAGGTTCAGACAATGCATGGACTTGACAGCAAACCTGGAATGGATTTACAGGAGACTCGGGGGTAGCTTCCCTATCGAAAACCACCCAGGAGAGATCCCACGGAAGGGGAATGTAGAAGTGGAAAGTACTATCTATTCCATGAGATGGAAGTGCATACTACCGATGAATGCCGCCATTTGAAGGATGAGATAGAAGAGAATGTCAAGAGTGGTAGATTTCCACAATACACCAGAGATCGGACAGCGGCCGTACGTATGACCTAAGCAACTATCGCCTCCACCTAACAGAACTATTCCTGGTTCGGGATCACGACTCGTCATTAATTTATCACGATGGAAAGGACCAAGTTCAGGATTTGAATTTTGGTCGATTAAACTCCTTGGATTTGATTTCAAAATAAAACGGCTATTCCACTTACACATGTATGGGAACCGAAGAGATCCCCAGGCATAATCTGAGAAGGTGATAGACCGCTCTGCCTAGAGAGGCAGCATCTAGATTTTTCCTTTATTTGTGATTGAACATTTGGAATTTGGATTTAATAAATGAACTTGAATTTCATAAAATAATCCTTTCACCAGAGAGTTAAAGGATAAATATGGACAATCAATTTGACATTGATCGCTTTATGACCCTACCTAGAGAGGCGGGGTCCGAAGTGCAAGAAGTGTGTTGCTTTGCCGTAGAGCGACAGGATCAACTCACTTAATGTCATTCTCCATTCACCGGAGAGTGATTGGATCGAGGTTCGATAATAGCCCGGTGAGGCTATGATCGGCCTATGGTTTAGGCGATGACATCGCTTAATGTTCAGGGATGTTGAGCCGGAGTGTGGGGGGTGTTGCCGCTTCATCGGAGAGCGACAGGATCGGCTCACTCGATGTTGTTTCCCCTTCACCGGAGAGTGACAGGATGGGATCCAGCAAGAGCCCAGAGAGGCTATGAAATGCCTAGAAAGACCAAGACATCGCTATATACCCTCTCTGGCGCCAGAGTGCAAGGCATAGAAAGCAACGATGGAGCGCAGCAGGATCTTTCTATTTGATCGTTAAGTCTGGAATGGACTTGGCAAGGGTCCGAAGTGACCATCGATAGTCCGGAGAGGCTGCAGAATTTAATTCTTGACTCCCACAAGTGGAAATGGACACTGATTCGGCTTCAAACAGCCATAAACTTCATTGACGATACTATAGCCGTGTATAAAACATGGACTCATGGCATTTGATTTGAAACTATTCAAAACACGCCTTTTAGCAAAAGGCATGTTTTGGGGAAAAGTGTTATCCCACCTTTTAGCAAGCCCGAGATATCAAGAAATTAACCATCACAGGTTCATTATGGATATCGATGAATTTTGTCCGAGTCTGGATCAAGCTACAATTGACAAGCAAGACAAGCAAAGCCGTAAAAGCCAACGTTTCAAATCTCAAGTTAATCGGAGTTCGTATGATCGAGATATGATCGATACAAGTTAAGGAAGGCATGTTGTTCGTATCCGTCAAAGAGACATGATCGAGTCGATCTATTCGAATCCATCGAGTTCGTATCGATCAGATTGACTTCGCCTCACATCCATCGTGTTCGTATCGATCCAGCAAAACCCTATTCGTACCCTTAGAATTATCCGCAATTCGTATCGATCAAGGTGACCTTGGCTCGTATCCATCAATAAAAAAACGATTTCGTAAGATCAATTCGTATCAGTCGCCCAAACATCCATATTATTTACTTCATAAATACACTTCATATCGATCGGACTTCAAGCATTTCGTATCGATCGAAAGAACGATACAAAACACACACAAAGCAACGTAGCCGATCGGCACGAACGAAGTAACACGGTTGATTGATACGAGCGAGACAAAACACAGTCGATACGAACAAACCACTAGCATCAATACGAATAGGACGAAGTGATCGATACGAACAAGGTTCCAATAGTGGGTACGAATAAGACTCGGTCAACTCGGCGCGAGGAGTGGATCGATCCTAGAATGTCGCGCCTACACATGCTCAAGATCGAGTCGAACAGATCGATACGAATTTATCGATTCGAACAAAGCAGCCAACCGAAATCTCTAAATCGCATCGATCATAACTCACAATCCACAAGTCCAAATGCTATGAAATTTTCTCAGGAGCTTACATATAGGCTAAGGAATGTTCATGCCAAATTTCTACTCCATTGGACAAAATCTTGATCGATAAGAATTACGTTCGTATCGATCACGGATTGAGTCAAAATTGCATGGGAACGATCGCGTGGGCCCACTCACGTGCCAGAAGAGGCCTCCCTAAGTTTGAGCGAGATATTTGCATGGAGCGCCTATAAATAACACCCTAGAGCCTATAAAAAAGGGACTTTTAGATCCTTCGACGTCCAGACTCTGCCAAAATTACCATTGTACTCAACCTTAACTATTGTACTTGAAAATTACTGCTGTAATTTACTGTAACCAGCAAGTACATCAATAAAAAGATTATTCTTCGAAGTGGACGTAGGCCGGAGATAGCTAAACCACTATAAACCTTGAGTTTCTTTTTGTTATTTTTCAATTGTTGTTCTCTACTCTGTATGGATCTGAGATTTGTGTTAGAATACTGCTGATCTGTATTCAAACACTGTTGCTTTCACGATATTCGAGGTTTGTGACCAATTTTGGTACAAACATACTTTTAACTGTAAAGTGTAAAGTCTGAAAGATATATGGGAAAATTAGACTAGTTTCTACTTAAACTAACGCTATATGACTGCTTGATACGTAACAGTTGCATAGCAAGAGAAACCAACACAATTGCTTTACCCTTAGCTGCAAAATTAAACTACTAAAAATAGTTGTGGAATTGTGAGCATTTAACAAGTGTTGTATCACATACTTCACTTATAACTTTTTATCAAAAATGTTATTGTTTAGGCATGTAAACAAAAAGGCAGTATGGTTATATTACAATAACTAAAAGCTAAATTTATGCAAATATGCATTCCATTTACTTATTATTCTTACTTTTTTCCAGTTCAGTTAATAGCAATTTAGTCATGCATGATGTTACTGGTACAGTCATTAACATATGGGTACAAGCACTGATAGACCATAATATCTTTCGGTTGGTTAAATTTTAACTAATAAATACAGAACTACGACTATATATGTTGAAGAGCACCAAAAATGTTAACGCCTAAATTTGAACGCTAACACCCCGGTGTGTAGATGACTGTTGTGAAAGCACCACCCGTGAACACGGGAACAAGATACAAGTAAAGAGATTGCAGAAAAGCAGTAAAAACACAAGTTTTATAGTGGTTCGGCCCAAAATCAGGCCTACGTCCACTTAGATTCTCTTTATTGCTGATATGAGTACAATTTATATCAGTTTCTTCAATTACAATTAACTTCAGACAAATAGCTCAAACTCCCATGAAGAATAATCTTTCGAATTCATCTTGAATGATTGTGATTCTTCTTTGAAGTGTGTAGTAGCGTCCTTGGAGTTTGGAGTGCTTGGAGTGTTGCTTGAGTTGAGAAAATGGCAGAGTAACGGTGCTTCGAGAATTAGCCCAAAAGGTCCTTTTAATGTTGGTGATGGTCGTGTATTTATAGAGGTTCTCGGTGTTGAGTTATAGGTAGTAGCCGGGTCAAACTGGGTCGTGAGTTGGTGCCGAGCTAGGCTAGGTCGTAGGTCGCCCCCTCTCTCTTATGCATGGTCTTCAGTTTAAGTTGACGTCATGTGCTAAGTCCTAGGTCGTTACCGAGATAATGTGTTACGTGTTAAACTCCTGCGCAACTTCACTCCTCAAATCCATAGATCGGTCACGACTCATCATAAGTCATAAGCCGGCCACGGTTTAGATTGGATGAGTTTGTGCCTGATAGTTAAGTCGGCAAGCATCTTGGATAGTTAAATCGGTAAATAGGTTAAGTCGGTGGGCTTTTATAAGTTTTTAGATCGGGTCCTTCTAAGGCACTAGATCGGTAGCTGCCTTAGGTCGTAAACCTTGTAAAGTACTAGGTCGGCTTCCATACTAGGTCAGAACTCTCCTTAGGTCGGCATAGCCTCGTTAGACCGGCATCCCTTCATGCCTTAGATCGGTATCATTTGGGTTAGCATGCTTCATAAGGTTAAACAGTTAAGTCGTCATCCCTTCAAGCCTTAGGTCGGTGTCTTTGTAATTCCCCTTAGGTCGGTAACCCTATTAGGCAGTTAGGTCGGCAACTATGTTAAGTCGGACCCTTTGTTATCTCTTAAGTCGTTAGGCCAGTCTCTTCTGAGGCTCTAAGTCGGCACCCGTGATAAGGCATTGGATCAGTACGATTCTTAACCAGTTAGGTTGGCATAGCCTTAGGTCGGCAACTCCTCTGGGTCGTAACTTTCGGCCGAGGCAGAGTTAACATTTGCCCCTCGAAGTACACGTCTATTGGTTAGGTCGTGTGCTTCGATACTCTTTAACTCGTCCTCCACCAAGTCGGTAAGTATTTAGACCGTACGCGATCCAACAGTTCTCCCCAATGTAAGGTATAAAACATCCATCTTCTTCTTTCTTTTCATCACTTACTCCTTTGCTCGATTTCGCCATTAAAATTTTCTCAAGCTCTTACAAGCGACCTCATTCCAGTCGATCACCGATAATCACTACTATCCATTGCGTAAGTGAATCCGTCCCCTTCTCAATCATAGGTTGCTGTCGGTTCATGAATTCTGTCATTTGAATACGAATCGTTTCTTTGCGCAACGTTCCATCACGAATCCCACTATACCTGTAGTCGATGAAGTTTAGGTTACTAGGTTCGATTTTAACTGACCGATGAAACGATGAAGATGGTTCACTGATTCAGGCTAGTGGATTTTGATGTGTGCTAGGATTGCAAGGTTTCGAATTTGCAGAGGTTTTGAATTGGTGCAATGGATGATCTGAAAGTATGAACTAATAGGAATGAAGTGTGGGTTTTTTGATTTGAGGGGGTAGCTAACGGTTTGAGTGGGTCGAAGTATTGATTTTGATGCGACCCGTTGATTTCAGGCGACTTAGCTTTTGGCCGATTCATTCCTTAAATCGTGGCCGTGTTAATACATGTGGGAAACCCACCGACCTACCATTCTACCGATCTAAGCTTTAAACCGTGGCCGAGATAACACTTGAGAAATTCCTGCCTTTCGAACCAGAGCTTGCGACCTAGTGAACGAGTTGCCAAGTTAAACCATCTAGATCTTGACCCGCTACCTACTTAGCTTCATCTTGCAAAAGAGTTTTAAACCGTAGCCGAGTTAGTTCTTAGGCTCTAGGTGTATTGTCATTTAGGAGCATAGGCCTACTTTAAGTATTCTGACTTGGGCTTCCGAACTAAGTTGCCTATATTTTGAACATTTTGAATTGGCCTAACTTCAAGTTTGCTTGAATTTCATTGTGTTACTTTACAGATCATTCTCACTTTTAAGCTGTAAACCTGTTGAGAATAACAAACAAACAAAGAAAACCAAGGCGCACATACTGCCATTGACTGCCCATATCAAATGACAGATTAGTCAAGACAAGATAAGAGACATGAATATATTGCATGAAATGTTGTGAATTAATTGACTAAAGTAAAATATTAATGCAAAGTATCAACAATTTGAACTGATTTATCTGCATCAACATCCTACTTGAATATTTAGACTTAAAACAATAATCCCTGAATTTTATAACTAACAAATGCTTGCTAGTTTTTAATCCAGTTACCTTTGCTTATTGTTTGATTGATACTTGTACGACACTTCACACACTTTAGGAAACGTGCACCTTCATGTTTGAATACCCAGTTGTTTATGTAGAATGACTTCTCATCAACAAGAAGAAATGGTAGCTCAAGAGGAAGAGACTTTCCCGGTAGCTGTTCCAATAGAGAATCCTCCGGAGAGAACTTCAACCATTCTAACCCCAAGAATGTTTATTCAGATACGCACCCAATTCGGCTTTGCTGAAAGTGATGTCTTATTGCCCGGGCCAAGCGACACCGCCGATAATCCTCCTTACGGTTTTGTTGCAGCCAATCGCCAAATGTGCTTAAGTGGGGCAATTCCCCCTTTCAATGACTTCCTTCGAACTCTTCTTCTCCGGTTGACGATCTCTCCATTTCAACTTCATCCTAATGGTTATGCCATCTTGATGGGGTTATGTGTTTTGTTTAGAAGAACTCTTGATCGCCTACCGAGTTTTGAAGAAATTCGTTATCTGTGCTCGTTTACAAAGAGTAAAGATCATCCTTCACTCATTATTGTGAGAAGTGCCAGAAACCGCAAGCTCCTTTCCGATCTCACTGAAAGTGTTCATGGATTTTTGAACCAGTTTTTCTTTGCTCGCTGCCCTCCAGGGTTTTATGCCATCTGGAGAATAGGAAGTAAGACTAGTGTTTCCATTTTTTTTTGTTTTTGAAACTTTTTCCGAGATCCGAACTTTCAGTTGCTAACTTCATTCTTTGCTCTTTTCAGCACTTCCTCTCCCTTCTAGAGATCCGATTCATAAACAAGTTTTCGAGAGGTTGAGTGCCGTGGCTGCGGAAGAAAGGAGCATAAAATTTCTGCTGAAGGATGAATTTTTACACCAATACGGGCTTCTACATGCTTCTCGTTCTACGCATGCTCATGAAGTTCCAACAGAAGTTCCCGATTCTCCGACGAAAACTCCTGACGCCCCGGTTACTGTCGAACAACTCGCATCAAAAGAGTCTAATATTGAAGCTTCATTGGTGAAGTGTTCCACTTCTACCGACATTATGGGGTCATCCAGTAAGACGGTGCTTGCCCCGATCGAGGAAGAAGAAGAACCTTCACGGCCTCTCGGGGGGTTAGCTGATGTAGGAATTGAGAAAACAAGTCCCACCAAGCATGATGGTGACGATGTTTACGAGGGGTTGAGCGACATAATAGTGACTTCGCAGGAGCTTTTTAGAGATGACGTATCTAAAACTATCTCTCCTGTAATTGAGGCGACGTCTCTTCTTCGACAAACACCAACACAAACATCAACTCCTCATACCCAAGCTTTCATCACCTCTGCACCAAAGAGTGGTTTGTAGCTTAATGCGTGTAGCTTGCACATCACACAACACTTAGGATTTTCCAGCACATTTATGCACTTATCTTCTTATACTTTAAAGATTTCTAAAGCTTCTCTTTTCTTATTTCAGATTCTTCAATGACACGCGGCGGATCATATTATCAGGATTTTCAACGCTACGGGGGGCGTGGTCAATATGATTATCGGCGTTACTTTCCCTCCTATAGAGAGTCTGACGAAGAGAGGGCTGCTCGAAAGGCTCGTGAAAGGAGGGATGCAGAAGAGCGTTATGACAGAAGGGATAGGGATGAGCACCATGATTCTCTGCAGAGGAGTGATGACTCGCACAAAAGGAAATCTCACGACGACCGAGGAAAAGGTCATGTAGCTGAAGATTCAGGCAAACGAGCCCGACATGGTGAGAGACATGCTTCCGCTATTCCCGAAAAGCCTACTGCCCCTGCCCCTCTTGACATTACTTCTGACTCTCCTGCTCTTGGGAAGGAGGACATCCAGACAATAATAAGTAGGCCTAAATTTCAAGTGGGACCGGGCCCAGCCACTTTACAAAGTCGTTTTCCGCAGTGGTGTTTAAAGGGTGTGAGGTTCGATCTCGACCTAGTCCCTATTGACAAGCCTGCTATGCTACGAAATCTTGACGCCGTTAAACTTGATATCGAGAGGATGTCAAACTGGCAGAAGCTTGTTGATGAGCTTCAACGAGTTAACCGCGCCAACTTAGAGGCTATGCTCACCATGGAAAACGATAAGGCTGAGTGGCAAAAGGTCCTTGAGCAGCATGATACCGAGATGAGAAGTATTACTTCCTACAACGAGGAGCTCGAAGCAAAGGTTGAGAAGTTGAAAGATGAGCTTGCTGCTTCCTCTACTTCATACTCTCAAAAAGAAGAAGTGCTTCTCAGACAAGTTAGAGATGCTCATGCCAGTCAGAGAGACGCTGAGGACAGGCTTGAAGTACAAAAAAGAATCAGTGACGGCTATGTCTCTGATATTGCCGAGCTTCGAAAGAAAAACAACTCCCAGGAGGCGGAGATACAAATGCTCAAGCTTCAGCTTGCCAGAACTGAAAGGGAGCGCGATGAGGCTGTCGCCGGCAAAATCGCAGCCGAAGAATCTCATGAGGCGACCAAAAACAGCTTCGGCTCAACATTATTCGACTTCTACTTGCATAGCGTCTTGGGGCGTGGAAGCCTCGCCTTTCTTGGTCCCAAGTATGAGATCACTTTAGCTGAAGTGTGGGAGGCCGCCCTCGATATGCTTGGTGCTGAAGGTGCTGGTTATGACGAGTCAGCCCTGGAAAGGCATTATTTTGATGAAGACGCTCGCGCTGCTCTCGCCAGGGGAAAGGAACAGCTTGCCAAACTAAGAACCGAAGTGACGGAAGGGGATCAGCTGGGGAAAACCACTTCAACTACTCTAGTCCAGCCACCTTCTTCGTCTGAAGTCGACATTATTGGTTCCAGTTCCCATCTCGCTTCTCCCACCAAAGTTACCGCTGATATTACAAGCACACAAGGTGGAGACGAGGGTGAAGAGAGCGCTGATACGCAAGCTTATGAAGTCGATATCAGGAAACCAGCTTCTTCAGGTAACTTCACTGTTAATCTCGCTACTGTCAATTCTGCTCAAGCTGGTTACTCGCTTATTTCACATGAGTTTCACGAGCTCCTTGGCTATTTTCTCAACCTTGACGAGCCTTCATCTCCTCTCTTTACTGACTTCATTGGTGAACCCTCATCTCCTCTTTTTACTGACTTTAACCTTTTTTCTTCTGTAGAGAGAGTACCAAGCACTGCTCAAACTTCTACTCCTCCGGTCATCATTCCTTCATCTCTTCAGGCGGTGCCTCCTTCTGCCTCGCAACCTGGATCACAGGAGGAACAAATAGAGGCTCTTCATGGCTTGGATGATCCCATCGCTTCGCAAGAGCAGAAAGATGAGAGACCTGAGGGAGGTGACATTTCCCCGGAACGGACTCCTTCTGACGACATTGTTCTATCAAAACTTGTCACTCCGGGGAGTGAGTCTTCCTCACAGAGGAGAGAGAAGCGTGGGACATCAAAGAGGAGGGGGAAGAAAATCACCGCCACTGAAGAGGAGCCGGAAGTTGGACCGGTTACACCTGCCTCTCCCACTTCCCTTATACCCACTGGCCGTCCTGAAAAGCTGGTTATTCGACCGAGTAAAGGGTCCAAAGGAGGGAAGAAGAAGTGAAGATTTTAGCTTTTTGCCTTTTGTATGAACTGGCCGAGAGTTGTGCGGGTACCGGCCCCCGCTTTTATTTTGAAACCTGTATCTGCATTATAGTTGAATAAAATGATTCTTTGTTTGTACAAACTTCTGTTTGAATTTGAGAATGCATTTACTATTTATTTTTGCACAAGTTTGTTTATATAGTATTGCAGCGGGCTTATGGTATGTTGCTTGAGTATTACTTTACTGAGGCAGCTATACTACTATACCATGTTGCCCCCATACCTTAAGCTTGTTGCAATATTTTATACTTCGAGGGGACTTGCACTCTTATTTGTTAAAGAATAATTATTTTATTTTTTAAAGAAAACTTTTATTGAGTACAACTCCCTTCGTATAAGTTTTTACGCTTTGTCGTTCGAAGAAATCACTTTTCTCTTTTGCTTATGTGCATATTTTACCAAGTGAATTCCTCTATGTGGTAAAGCGGACCTCTGAAGGGTACTTTAACTTCTTTTCTTTTTACAATCATTTTCCATTTGAAAGTTAAAGTACGCTTTTTGATGAGGAATTTTTTTTATACAGAATTGTACCTCTGAGGAGGGATTTTTCACGTTTCAACACTTGGAAGTTTTATTTCAATCTCGGTGAAATGTGTACCCCCAAAGAGTTGTGCCTTCGAAGAAAGCCTTCTCACGTTTCAACACTTGGAAGTTTTATTTCAATCTCGGTGAAACGTGTGCTTCCAAAGAGGTCTTCTTCTTTTTTTTTTTTTTTTTTTTTTTTTTTTTTGATTGTGTCCCCGGGAGGGGGTCGCACCTCTAAGGAGGGATTTTTTTACGTTTCAACACTTGGAAGTTTTATTTCAATCTCGGTGAAACGTGTACCCCCAAAGAGTTGTGCCTTCGACGAAAGCCTTTTCACGTTTCAACACTTGGAAGTTTTATTTCAATCTCGGTGAAACGTGTGCTTTCAAGAAGGTCTTTGTTTTTGCATTTCAACTTTGGTGAAGTGAAATCCCGAAGAGCGGTTGTTACACTTCAACTCCTGGCGAAATGTGCCTCCGAAGAGGGCTTTTATTTTGTTTACATTTCAACTCTGGTGAAGTGAAATTCCGAAGAGCGGTCACAACACTTCAACTCCTGGTGAAATGGGCCTCCGAAGAGGGCTTTTATTTTGTTTGCATTTCAACTCTGGTGAAGTGAAATTCCGAAGAGCGGTCACAACACTTCAACTCCTGGTGAAATGGGCCTCCAAAGAGGGCTTTTATTTTGTTTGCATTCCAACTCTGGTGAAGTGAAATCCCGAAGAGCGGTTATAACACTTCAACTCCTGGTGAAATGTGCCTCAGAGAGGGTTTTCATCGCTTGGAAGTTACTCTCTCATGGTTGGAGGGTCATGACTCCTCCAATCTTTTTTGTTGAGTAGAGAACTTTCTTTTTTGTGGCGTATGACCCATTAGAGGTCTTTTATTCTCCGAAGAGTTGCGCCTCCTCAGAGGACTTGTGCCGCTGATGGTAGCTTTGATTGTTCCTCTGTTCACTTGCTTATGCCTTTTCAGCGATCCTCTATTTTTTTTTTTTTTTTTTCAAGTTTTCATTCCCCTTTCTCTCACAAGTGGCTTGTTTAATCCAAGGAAGTGTACTTCATTGCCAGGCAAGTTCGTGAGAACGGGCACTAGCTTCCTAATTGGATGTTTGTTTGTTCAAACAATCTCAATTTATCAGCAAGGGCTCGTTTCTATCGAAATCGTTAGCCGTTCAATTGAAGTATTTCCTATCTAGGATTTGAATTCGGGGTCTTTGTGACTTGAAATTTGTTTGTTGAATGATGGTGAGAATCGCTCGGTCTTATTATGCGCAAGTTTTATTTCCATTGTCTGCAAAAATTTAAATCGACATTTTAGCAATACATTTTATGTATTTTTATATCGAAAACAAAGCAAACATATAATGATAATAAGGAACACAAGATTTATAGTGGTTCGGCCATGAAATTGGGCCTACATCCACTTTATATTCTTTCATTATTTATTTGCATCAGTTTCACAATTGCTTTCAATTACAAGAATCATACATTCATAATTCTTTTTACAATTTTTCAACAAAATTTTCAAGTAAAGTATGGACGCAAGTGGTTGCTGTTCCATGCCCTTGGAATTTGATCTCCATCAACGGTGGTGAGCTTGAATGTGCCGTCAAGAAGCTTCTGACCTATTACATATGGTCCTTCCCAATTTGGCCCAAACACACCTGTCGCGGTCATAATTCTTTTCAGGACTAGATCTCCAATTTCAAAGCTGCGTTGACGAACTTTGGAATTGAAATGTCTGGCTATCCTTTGCTGATGAGCTGCAACTCTGAGGTTAGCTTCATCTCTTTTTTCATCAAGGAGATCCAGCGCTTCAAGTTGCAACTTTTCATTTTCTGCTTGATTGAAATGAATTCTTCTGTGTGAAGGGACCTCTGTTTCAACCGGGATCATTGCTTCCGATCCGTATGCTAACGAAAAAGGAGTATGCCCAGTTGCAGTTTTGTGAGTAGTTCTGTATGCCCATAGTGCAAGTGGTAGTTTATCGACCCAACCACCTTTTGCTCTTTCGAGTTGCTTTTTGATGGTTGATTTGATGATCTTGTTCACTGCTTCCACTTGCCCGTTTGCCTGCGGATGAGCTACTGCCGAAAAGCTTTTCTGGATTTTGAATCGTTTGCAAAAATCCTGGAATTCCTCGCTTTCAAATTGAGTACCATTGTCTGTGATTATTTTCTGAGGCACACCGTATCTGCAAATGATATTCTTGGTCACAAAGCTTATCATTTTCTTAGAAGTGATAGTAGCCAATGGTTCAGCTTCAGCCCACTTAGTAAAATAATCAACTGCAACAATAGCGTATTTAATCCCTGATTTAGCAGTTGGTAGCGGCCCAATGAGATCCATTCCCCAAATTGCAAATGGCCATGGACTGACCATCTGTGTGAGTTCGGTAGAAGGTGCTCTAGGAATTTTGGCATATCTTTGGCACTTGTCACATTTTCGGGAGTGCAGCATCCCGATTAATTTCTGGCCAAAAATATCCGTATCGGAGAATTTTCTTTGCTAGTGTTTGACCACCTGAATGATCCGCATTCTCCTCCATGCACTTCAGCTAGGATTGTTTTGGACTCTTCCCGGGATACGCATCGAAGCAATGGCATTGAGAATCCCCGTCTGTACAATCGACCATCCTGAATTACATAGCGAGAGGCCTTCCTTAGAAGCTTTCGTCTTTCTATCGAGTTTTCTGGCAGAGAACCCCTGAGTAGGTAATCCAGTATTGGAGTCATCCATGACTCTTGTTCTTGAGATACATTCATAATCCAGTCTATATCCATCTCGTCTATACTTGGCGCTGAAAGGACTTCTACAGGGACCAATCCCAATAGTTGAGCTTCACCAGAACTTGAATACTTTGCAAGGGAATCTGCCTTCATATTCTCTTCCCGAGGAATGTGGCTTATTGAATAGTGATCGAGTTCATATAGGAGTTCCCAAGCCTTTGACAAGTAGGAAGGCAGGTTTCCACCTTTCGCTTGAAATTCCTTCTTGACTTGGCATACAATAAGCTGAGAATCACTGAAAATTTGTAATGCTCGAATGTTTAGCTCTTTAGCGATTTTCAGACCTGCAATAAGAGCTTCATATTCTGCTTCGTTGTTTGTTGAAGGAAATTCCAGTCTTAGTGCATAACATAATGATCGACCTTCAGGAGTTTCAAGTATCACTCCGGCTCCTGAACAGTAGTCATTTCTTGCGCCATCCACATACATCTTCCACTGGATTGGAGAATCATTGATCGCTTTTTCCTCACCATTATCTTTCTCTGTGAATTCTGCAATGAAATCAGCTAAAGCTTGTCCGTTGATTGCTTTTCGGGGGTGATAGGTAATGTCATATTGACTAAGTTCAATGTTCCGTTTTAGAAGACGACCCGAAGTTTCAGGGCGAAACAGGACTTGCTTCAGAGGTTGATCAGTGAGTACTTTGATAGGATGAGCTTGGAAATATTGCCTCAGTTTCCTCGATGCAACTAGTAGGCAATAGGCGAGTTTTTCCAACTTGGAGTAATTCAGCTCTGCCCCAGTGAGTCTTTTGCTGATATAGTAAACTGGATGTTGAATCCTTTTGTCTTCCCGTATCAGCGCTGCACTTAGAGCATGAGATGATACTGCCAAGTATATAAGAAGATCCTCACCATTGCCTGGCCTAGAAAGTATCGGAGGCGTTTCCATATTACGGATCAACTCTTCAAAAGCTTTTTGGCATTCGGGAGTCCATTCAAAGTTCTTCTTTCCTTTTTTCAGGGCATCAAAGAATGGGATGCATTTATCAGTAGCTTTGGAAATGAACCGACTCAAAGCGGCGACCTTTCCGTTGAGACTTTGCAATTCCTTCTTCGTTCTAGGAGCTTTAACTTCTTTTAAGGCGGTAATTTGAGCTGGACTGGCCTCAATGCCCCTAGCACTGACGATAAAACCTAAGAACTTTCCGGATTCGACCCCAAATGTACATTTCAGAGGGTTAAGTTTCATTCTGTATTTCCGGAGGACTGTGAACATTTCTGCTAAGTGTTCAATGTGATCCACTGCTTTCCTGGACTTCACTAACATGTCGTCGACGTAGACTTCCATAGTTTTGCCCAATTGCGGTTTGAACATAGCATTAACAAGTCTTTGGTAGGTTGCCCCTGCGTTTTTCAATCCGAAGGGCATAACTCTGTAGCAATAAAGTCCAACATCTGTGATAAAGCTTGTATTCTCCTGATCCGGCTCATGCATCATGATTTGGTTATAACCGGAGTAAGCATCCATGAAGGATAACAATTCATGTCCCGCAGTTCCGTCTACCAGTTGATCGATCCTGGGTAATGGGAAGCAATCTTTGGGGCAAGCCTTGTTTAGATCAGAAAAATCGATGCACACTCTCCATTTTCCATTAGCTTTCTTGACCAACACAGGATTCGAAACCCAATTCGGATATGTAGATTCTCTGATGAAGTTATTTTCCATGAGTCGATCAACTTCTTCTTTTAATGCTGCTGACCTTTCTGGACCTTGGGTTCTCCTTTTCTGTTTAACTGGTGTAAATTTTGGGTCAATATTCAGAGCGTGTACTGCAACTTCTGGAGATATCCCACACATATCGGCATGAGTCCAAGCAAAGACATCCAGATTTGCCTTCAGGAAAGATATCAAGACATTCTGAATTGACACATTAAGCTGTGAACCCACATTCAACACCTTATTTGGGTCCTTCGGGTCAACAGGTACCGGAATTGTCGTTTCCACCGGTACTACTCTATTCTCCCCTGTACTGGCTTTTCTGGGATCCATTTCTTTCCGTGCCCCGCTGTGCTCGCCAGTGCAGGGTCCGCTCTGTAATTGCTACAAAGCTGGTTCCTTGATGCGGACTGGAGTTGCCGCATCCTTTCCCATTTCTCTTTTTCTTGACTCTCGCAGCTCTGTCCAATAACATTCTCGTGCAGCATTTTGATCCCCTTTTATAATTCCTACTCCATTGTCAGTAGGAAATTTAATAGTGAGGCACCACGGGGCTAGGATAGCTTTGAATGCTGCGAGTGTTGGACGGCCAAGAAAAGCATTACAAGCAGAATATTCATCGACGATCACAAAGGTTTGCTTTCGGACCACTTTCCTTTCTCCTTCCCCAAGTTCTACAAACAGATCGATGGTTCCTACTGGTAGCTTTGGCTCCCTAGTGAAGCCAACGATTTTCTGTGATGAGGCTTGCACATCGATCATAGGGATTTTCATCTGGTCAAATGTCTTCTTGAAAAGAATATTACATGATGCTCCGCAGTCAATGAGGACTCTTCTGACAATGGCTGGTCCAATACCAGCCGAGATGACCAAGGGATCTAAAGTAGGAGCTTCAATACCTGTGGAATCTCTGGCTCTGAAAATAATATCATCACTGAAAGTTTTCTGTTGTTTAAAGGGCGTAGTGTCTTCTAGAACAAAGACGTCTTCTTCGGCTGGAGCATATTTCAAAGCCCTGGAATATCTCTCCATCTCACCCCAACTTTTGCCAGCTGGGTGAGGTCCTCCTGAAATGACATTGATAACGGGCCTTCCAGATTCATGCCCCGTAGCTTTCTCTCCTACCCCAGGCTGATGAACAGGAGCCCGCTGCCCCTGACTCGACGATGCAGGATTGTTACTATTCTTTTTCACGAATTGCTGCAACTTGTTTTCTCTTAGCAACTCTTCAATCAGATTTTTCAGTTGGCGGCATTCATCAGTTTCATGACCTCGTTGATTGTGGAAGCGGCAGAATTTCCCACTTTGTATGGCTTTTCTCCCAGTTCTCAAAGGGATAGGTTTAGGGAAATCGACAGAATCTTTAGTGGCCAGGTAGATGTGCTCTGGTGTATGTGATAATGGAGTATATTCTGATGGCTTGAAGGATCGGGGCTTCTTCAGATTACCCTGTTTCTTCCCATTACTATTCTCCCTTTTTTCCCCCACCGATTCATTCTTGCGTGGAGCGACAGTGTTGTCTTCTGCTTTTTCCAACACTGTCTTTACTGGTAAAGGACGGCTTTCCAAGCGAATGAACTCGTCTGCTTTTTTGTAGAACTTTTCGAGAGAGGTTGGCTCCTTCATATTTAACCATTTCCCAAATTCGCTTGACTTATCGATAGCCCTCATCAGATAAGTCAATATCATTCGTGGTTCAGCATTGTCCACCTCAGCCAGTGCTATATTGAAGCGGTTCAAGAAGGATCTGATAGACTCACCAGGATTCTGCTCTAAACTCGATAGTGACATAATATCCTTGGCCTTCGAAGCATATAGTCTAAACTGCTCCTTGAATTTTCTGGTCAAGTCTGAAAACTGATCGATAGATCGGACTGGTAACTTGGTGAACCACAATAAAGCCACGCCTTCCAGGTATACGGGAAAATATCGGCACTTTATTTCGTCGGAGGCCCTGGCACCTGTCATGTGCCAGTCATATTTATACAGGAACTCATTCGGATCACTCGTCCCTTTGTAAGCTGGAATAGTCGGAGGGACAAACTTCCTTGGAAATTCCGCCTTCAAGATTTTTTCAGTAAACGGAGTTTTACTTGGAGCGAAACCCCATTCCTTCTCATCTTCAACCCTTTGCATACTTTCTTTCATGATCTGCCGGACCATTCCAGAAAGATATTCCTCATCATGTCGAGTTCTAGATCCACCGGCGTCAGGTACTGCCTGCTCAAAGGGACTAGTAGGCCTTTCAGGAGCATTCCTTTCATTAACATCATGAATGTTGCCAGCAGAGTTCCTTTCATTACCAGCCGGTTCATTGTTTGCCCCAAGTAAGTCGTTCAACTTATTCAGAATCAGAGCATTCTGGGCACTTTGAGCCTCTAGTTGTGCATTTTGGGCGTTTATCTGCTGGTTTAGCCCTAGAATCACAGCATCCAATTCCGCTTTTGTAACTCCAACAGACGGAGTGGGTAGATTAGGCACAGGGGAAGCGGAGGTTCCCTCTTGAATGTTCCCAGATCTGATAGATCTACTTTTCCTTCCAGGAGCCATAATCTCAGATATACTTCTGGTTTTTAAGGAAATTCTTTCTTCAAATCTCTGCGAAGCAATGATGACAGCTGTCCTGAGTTCAATTCTCAGTGAAAGCACCAAAAATGTTAACGCCTAAATTTGAACGCTAACACCCCGGTGTGTAGATGACTGTTGTGAAAGCACCACCCGTGAACACGGGAACAAGATACAAGTAAAGAGATTGCAGAAAAGCAGTAAAAACACAAGTTTTATAGTGGTTCGGCCCAAAATCAGGCCTACGTCCACTTAGATTCTCTTTATTGCTGATATGAGTACAATTTATATCAGTTTCTTCAATTACAATTAACTTCAGACAAATAGCTCAAACTCCCATGAAGAATAATCTTTCGAATTCATCTTGAATGATTGTGATTCTTCTTTGAAGTGTGTAGTAGCGTCCTTGGAGTTTGGAGTGCTTGGAGTGTTGCTTGAGTTGAGAAAATGGCAGAGTAACGGTGCTTCGAGAATTAGCCCAAAAGGTCCTTTTAATGTTGGTGATGGTCGTGTATTTATAGAGGTTCTCGGTGTTGAGTTATAGGTAGTAGCCGGGTCAAACTGGGTCGTGAGTTGGTGCCGAGCTAGGCTAGGTCGTAGGTCGCCCCCTCTCTCTTATGCATGGTCTTCAGTTTAAGTTGACGTCATGTGCTAAGTCCTAGGTCGTTACCGAGATAATGTGTTACGTGTTAAACTCCTGCGCAACTTCACTCCTCAAATCCATAGATCGGTCACGACTCATCATAAGTCATAAGCCGGCCACGGTTTAGATTGGATGAGTTTGTGCCTGATAGTTAAGTCGGCAAGCATCTTGGATAGTTAAATCGGTAAATAGGTTAAGTCGGTGGGCTTTTATAAGTTTTTAGATCGGGTCCTTCTAAGGCACTAGATCGGTAGCTGCCTTAGGTCGTAAACCTTGTAAAGTACTAGGTCGGCTTCCATACTAGGTCGGAACTCTCCTTAGGTCGGCATAGCCTCGTTAGACCGGCATCCCTTCATGCCTTAGATCGGTATCATTTGGGTTAGCATGCTTCATAAGGTTAAACAGTTAAGTCGTCATCCCTTCAAGCCTTAGGTCGGTGTCTTTGTAATTCCCCTTAGGTCGGTAACCCTATTAGGCAGTTAGGTCGGCAACTATGTTAAGTCGGACCCTTTGTTATCTCTTAAGTCGTTAGGCCAGTCTCTTCTGAGGCTCTAAGTCGGCACCCGTGATAAGGCATTGGATCAGTACGATTCTTAACCAGTTAGGTTGGCATAGCCTTAGGTCGGCAACTCCTCTGGGTCGTAACTTTCGGCCGAGGCAGAGTTAACACTATATATCATTCTTAGCAAAAATTATAAAGCAAACCAAGTCTTATATATTGAAACCTCAACATACGCATGCATATAATTCGACATCTAATTTACTTACTACTCAACAAAGGAAATCAAAACCTTGTTTATTCTCCTTCACCTTTTCTATATTCTCATAAATAAATGTTAACATTGCTATATTCAAGTTTTACTAATAGAAAAGAGAGATCCATTTAATTGGGGAAAAGTGCTAGTCTCTCTTTAGTAGTAAACATCACTAAATAAATATCCAAAAGTCAGGCTTGTGCAAAAGAATCTCCAATGCTTTAGAACAGTTCAAAGCTGCAAAGTCCTGAATCTAAAATGCGTGACCACAAAGCAAACATGGCAGTTTTGGGAAAAGAGGCTACTACTGCTGTAACGACCCACTATTTTGGACCATTGAAATCGACAATAATCCACACATATCGGACTTGAATAATTCAAAATAACATATTGTATAAAAATTGGAGCAAATAAAACCAAACACAGAATCATAGACACAGAATATTAGAATAACTCGCAGTGGAAATAAAATACGATAGTTGTTCATGAAGCTACTATATACATACTCTCAAAACATCTACAAAATCTCATAGTAAAATAGATACAACAGAAGTGAAGATACGTAAACAACAATACAGAGAAAGATACCGAATAGGAACTAACTGGATGAAGCAGACGAAAAGATAGACAGATAAGCTCCAGCAAAACTTTAGCTCCAGATGGTGAATCCAATGCTGTGATTCTCATGCTGACCCGAGCGTAAAGTAAAACACAAACACTCAAGTCAGGACATACATACTTATACAATGTAAACCAACTCGAGTGAACTGTAATAGCATTGCGTAATAACTTAAAGGATGCTTGGGATCACCCATCCTTTAAGGATCCATTAAACCATCAATTTAATCAGAAATAAACGCTATCATAGAAATGTCTCTATTAAAGTAAACCATGCAACTAACAAATTAAATGTGACTAGGGTAGCACAGAGCTGCAATAATCGCTCACCTCTAGCCACACTTTTAGAATCAAAGGTGTGCATAAAACAATCACAAGGAAATCACAGGACACACAAAGCAGGGTACTCGGGGTTATAAATTTCAAAATGATTTATAATTCCGAATTAAAATCATTCATTTAAACCATTAAAAGTGAAGTCATTATACTTACAAATCAAATATTCAATTCCCAAAAATTTAGCCTTTTTTGAGCTTATTTATTCACTTAAATACATTAAAACAATGAAATTTCAGCTTTCGTAGCACTTAGAAAATGCTACGCTAAGTTACAATTGAAAACAATTCAATTCAGCAAAGACAGTATTTAAAACTGCTGTAATAGTTCAGTTTTAGTTGAAAAATAGTTTAATTCAGCAAAAACAGCAATTTGCAGAACTGCTGTAACAATTTAGGTTCAGATTAAAAGAATCAATTCAGCCAAATGCAGCATTAACAAGTGCTACTGTAGCCCTTCTATTAGTTTTAGTTTTAAATTTAGCTTCTGCAACTGCAGCACTTAACAAGTGCTGCAATAGCCCTTATTTAATTTAGCTTTTAGTTCATTTGCATCAACTACAACACTTGCAAAGTGCTGTAATATCCTTTACAACGGAATTTAAGTAAACTTCAACCTTGGCCACCGAGCACTACACCATTCCCACGCTCCTACATGAACCCAAATGTCGCGTGCGACCACTACTGCAGCTCGCACCTCCACCCATGCCGCAGCACGACCCATCCTTATCCCACTCCACCCATAAAGTTTCCTCTTCGATCCCCTCGACTTGCGATGTCGCCGCAGTGCTTGAGCTCGCCGTGGATAGGGCTTCCTGGCGCCTAAACTCGCGAGTGACTCGATTCGAACAGAGATGAAATAAAGAGGGCGAGAGGGGAAAACTGGGTGCTTCGGCCATTAAGGAGGACAACTCGAGATTTAATTCGAGATCTCGATTTTGTTTTTTCGAACGAATGATTTGGGGAAAAGGGAAGTCACGATCCCCCCTTTGTTCAGTTCCGCCATTAGTCTGGGTTTTTTTTTTTTATAGAAGGAGGATTCGGTTTGAACAAATGAAGAGAAATGTTATCAGTTGAAAAATGTGAAAGAAAATTTATGTTATTAAACTATAAAGCTAAATTGAAATAAATTGACAGAAATCGTGAGAAGGATTTCTGTGATGTTTAAGTGGAAATGAGATTCCTTGGGAAAAACCAAGTTCGAGTTTAAACTGATTTTATAAAGAGAAAGTTTTGAAATTTAAACTTGTTTAAAGGAGTGTTTGGAAATTATTATTTTTAAAGTAACTAATTATAAATTAGTAATAGTAAAGTAATTATTCTTTTACAAATGGATTTGTTTAAAAAGCTAGTTTTGACCTAAGTATATTGAAATAAGTATTAATCTTTTTACAACTCTATTTTTAAAATATAGTTTAACTAAAACCTTAGTTTAAATCAAGTTATATCTTATAAAATAGTTTTGCTTTAAATATTTTGAAATTATATTTTGAGTAAATAACTAGTAGTAAATTTACCTATTTTAAAGTATATTACAGAATAAAATGTTTTAATTATTTTAAATCTAAAATGTTTTGAACTTGGTTATTTCCAATGGGAATTAAAGGTAAAGGATTTACCTTGTAAAGGAAGAACAATGGGAATTGTTTTCAAATGAGTTTTGGAAATTTGAAATATATCTTTTAAAGATATTTGAGGCAAATAAATAATGTGGGAATTATTTATTGTGTGATGGATGCTTATGGATGTTTATGAATATAAATTGATAGTTAAATCACCGACTATCAATATTGGACAAATGCGCTGATCGTTTCGAAGAGACCGGGATCGAGATTTATTTCTCGAAAACCACTTCGATCCGATTTGTACGTTTCGTGCGAAAAACGTGTTCGGAGTCGAAGATGGAGCAGTGAAGTGCAAGGGCTAGTCGCTACTAATCCTGA
The DNA here is from genome assembly GCA_030765085.1 of Allium cepa. Lineage (NCBI taxonomy): Eukaryota > Viridiplantae > Streptophyta > Magnoliopsida > Asparagales > Amaryllidaceae > Allium > Allium cepa. The sequence goes on along the minus strand of CM060938.1, from coordinate 902,378,729 downwards.
GGATATTTCCAAAATGGATGTAGTAGGAGTAGTGCCTTCGGTTCCGTTCGAACCCGGGACGGACTTGTATGGACGAATGCTTGCGAAACATCGTCAGGTGGACGATGGGCATTCTAAGTGAAAACGTTCTAAAGGTAACGCTTAGCCTCAAGCCTCATCAACCGGGAATGACTGAAAATCAGGGGATATGCAGCAAGGTTAGGTGGGTCATGCCCAAGCAGGACAAGATAATTCCCCTGTCTAGATGTCCCTTATATATTTCGGCTTAGTGGGTGGTTGGTCGCGCCAACCACGGGGTTTATCTTGTTCGGGACTGTTCAGTAAGGAATGGTTCCGGCCTTGTGTTGCAGGGGATGAAGGGAGTAGTCCTCGGTACGGTGATCTAGGCCCCGTACTGTGACAGGTGGTACCCCAGTGCCTAGTCATTGTTGGAAATCCATTCTCCCTACGAGCCTTGTACGAGTTTTATTTGTATTACCCACTTTTGTGGCTAGTAGCTGGAATTTAATGAATGTAACAATTTCGGCTATTTTATAAGTATTTGTAAATAGACCCTATTATAATATCATAGGATTTCTATAAAAAGTGTTTTAGCTATCGTAAGGTAAAAACCCGACATGTTTATTTGTGGCGTGGTCTTACGAGATGCTTTTGGTTTCAAAGGATTTTTTTGAAACTTTAATAATCAATTTGGATGCATTATTATCAGCTGGTATTCCAGACTGACTCGGGTGTTATTTCATTATAATGCTCGGGTCAGACCAAGTATTATAGGATACAGTATATGATGCTTTGGAGCTCAGGAGACGAGCTCGATGACGATGCGTACTTACGTACTTGTTTATGTTCATATTCCGCTGTGTTGAGTAGCTGTGTATTCCGATGTATGTTATTGATGTTGAGCTTTGATTGATGTACTCTGATGATGTATATATATATGAAACAGATATATATTTGTTTTTGTGTAAAGACCATTGTTTATCTATTATATTTTATTCCGCTGCGATGGTTAGATTCTGATGTTGATTTTGTTTTTCTCTTCTTCTACCTCTTCTTCTTAAACCCAAATGGTTCGTATTTCTGTACAACTTGTGTTGATTGTTGTATAATACTGTTAACTCAAGGGGTACGGATTTGCGGGCTGTTACACTTCAGGAATGATAGCATTTCTGAAGTGCTATAAATTTAATTTCCAGATTTTCAATGTAATTCCAGCAACAAATAAACTTTTATTTTAACCCTTTAAATATTATAAAAATCATATTTTAACACTCAAAAATGTTCATTAAAATACTTTTAACTAATAATATTATAAAGTAAATTTCACAAATAAATATCAATAATTTCACTTATTAAATTCAAGTGTACAAATTTCCCATTCTTTACCTTTTAACAATTATTTATCACTTAAATTTCAAATTACCATTTCATACATTAAACTAAATTTCTCTTTTATTTAATTTACTTAAACTTCCAATTAAAAACCAAATTTCACTATTCCAAGTCAAGTTGAATTCCAAATTTCCATTTAACTATCCATTTATTTAACATTTTAAACTAATTACATAAATTAAAAATAGACTGTAATATGCAGAACTTTAATTTACAAATAACTTGATATTTTCTTTTTACTTTATACTTATCCAATTCATACATCAATTATATTAATTACCAAGTTAAGCTTATAATTCCATTTTTACTTAAATTCCCATTATTAAGTTAAATCAAACTTTCACACTACAACTCAAACCATCTATTAACTTATAACATTTAACCTTTTGGAAAATCACTGCTTAACCATTTTAAATCCAATATAAGTCAAATTTCATAATTTTTTTCTTTCATTTACAATATATGAAATTTATAAGAATTCATATTTTGAAATCAACCACGGGTCCGGAAAATATTTCACACCTAAATCAAGTGATACGGAAATTATCATTTAAATCCGTAATCAGTAAAATTTTCGGGTTTTGATTATTTCAAACCCGAAATCCCAAGACAAATATAAATAATAAAAATCACTCAGGCCTATCATTTCAGCCCATAATGATTTTTCCCTATTCTAAAGTCCGTTCGGGTATGTATCATTTCAATCCATAGTGATTTCTATACTAACAGGGAATTTGCAGTGATGATCAAAATAAACTGAACATTAACAACATATAGCAGTATCAGATGATATGACAAAAAATAATCAGGATTAACATTATATAATTTATGACACGGGCATGTATAACATCATAATAAAATCTACAGATTCACATGGTGTCAATTTACTAATTATATAAGTACAGATCTCATGTGTGAATTACTCACATATTTCAAGCTGAAGATAGCAAGACAAAGCACACAAACAAATTCTAGAAGGCACGATAACACGACTTTTGACTTGAGTGGAGTGGAGAGCTAAGTTTTTATCTTGTACACAACCAATAGAACAAGATAATATGAATATGATTTCCACCCAAATACACTTATGATTTCAACATAGAATACATATTGAAACATTTAAAAATAGAAGCAAAATTAATAAATTGAATTCGACCAATGCCTCAACCTTCACATGCTCGGCCTAGGGCTCATGTATGCTCGGCCATAGTGGTGATTTGGGCTAGGGTATGGATCCAAATAGGCAAGGCTATAAGGAGATGAAGGGGTGGAGATCTATAGGGCTTGGTTATGAATGAATCAATGGTTGTTTTGCAATTTTTATGGAGTTTGCAACAAGGGGTGGTCACGGCTTGGGCAAGACAAGTAGAGAAGAGAGTGATGTGGCCATGGGTGGTGGTGGTGTTGGTCGTGGAGATGGTGGAGGGGCTATTGCCAAGCATAAGCATGAAGAAGCAAGGCAATTTTCAATGGAAAATTAATAAAAAGAAGAGGAAAAAAAGTAGAAATTTTTTAAGAAGCCATTACCTTTGCTTTCAAATCTGAAATTGGCGTGAGGAAATGAAGATGGGAAGTTTTTTTTTCACGTGAATTACAAATAAACTCACGGCTAGAGAAAGAAAAAGGATGGCACAAATATGGAGGATTTATGGTATGAAATCAATGGATGGAAAGATAAAGTGGTAATAAATCAAAACGTAACGCATGCCTTTAATTAAAAATAGGTAATGTATCTTAATTTGATTTGTTTCCCATCTACTTAATAAAATATATGCCAAAGAAATAATTCAATAAATACACACCGTTTATATAAACACTATAGAAATAAATAAAAAAGGGTTATAGAAACGTATAAATTAATTGCTATTTACATCTTTGTATGTTACTTAATTTACAAAGTATATATCCAAATTAAATGAAACAAAAACAGACAAATGTTGTAAATATATACATAACATGTAATGTTACATATATACACACAATTATAACATGATATATCAATCCAAAATATTACTTATATTAATTAAAATAAACATTTAAAGTTATGCCTTTTAAAACAATTATATATATATATATATATATATATATATATATATATATATATATATATATATATTCGAAATTTCTTTCCAAGAAATAAATAGGGATCTAAATACTTATCCATTTAACTACTAAATGAATGTATAAATAAGAAAAATAAGGTAAAGATAGATATTATAAAGAATAAATAAATAGTTTTAGGAAAAGTAGGAAATAAATAAAGAAAATACTTTATTTAATGCAAACTAGAATTAAAGATTGAAAACAATATATAATCAACATTTGAACATTATAACTATGCTTTAAAAATGTTTTAAAAGTAAAATATATGCAAAAAATATCATGTTACAAAAATTAGAACATGATTTTACAAATAAAGATATTATTTATATAAATTTAAAATAAACAAATTTGTTAAATAAAACAATTTACACACAATATTATAAAAAGCATAACTTTCCCAATATTAATCCGTTCAACAAAACGAAAAGCAGTATTCTTGAAATTAAATCTATTTTCATAATAAAAGATAAAATTCAAAAATTCAAAATTTTAAATTTTTAAATTTTAAATTTAAAAGTCAAATTTTGACCATTTTGACCAATATCCACTTTTTTGGAAAATATTCTATTTATTCATTTTGGAATTATAATTCACATAGAAATCAAAATTTATATTTAAAATAACAAAATTTATCCATTTTAATAAATAAAACAAAAATTTTAAATCAGGATTTTCAGTTAAAAAAAATTGAAAATTACAATTAAAGTAATTACAAAAAAAACAGGGTTGTTACACTCTCCCCCACTCAAATCTTTTCGTCCTCGAAAAGGAACGAGGTACGGAAAACACAAAAAAAGATAGAATGAAATAGGATTAAGACAAGATGACAAGAAGATTAAAATTATACTTGATAACCGTTGTTATAGGTAAGTTTAACAAGGTGGAGAATTGGACTAGCTAGAAGGGAAAAATAGGTTGAAAGACAAGGATGAACCATTATTTTAAAGCTATAAAAATTTCAATTATTTAGAAAGGTAAAATAAATGATCAAATATCCTTTATATAATACTTTATCAGAAAACTTTTATAACTCGATATCTTAACAGGTTTATCCTCTTTCCAACAGGCTCTGGCTATGCGTTGATCAGGTGCAAAGCTAGAATTCTCCAGGTACTTAGTAGACTAGTTTCAACACCTAGTGAAAATACTTGGAAAACTTTTAAAAACAGATATGGAAAGTACAATCCAAACACAACAACCAAACCAAAACATGTCGATCATGGATCGCGGATACACAATGGTTACGCCTGGATCCCCCAGGAAACATCCATACCATAAGCCGACTACAATAGCCTTGCGATTATGCCATAAAGACTGGTAGTACCGCGGATACACAATGGTTATGCCTGGATCACCCAGGAAACATCCGTACCCGTAGGCTCTTGCAACCCCTGCTGATTACACAACTAAGCGACCCAATAGATCGCAGATACACAATGGTTACGCCTGGGTCCCCCTGGAAACATCCGTACCAGTAGGCTCTCGCAGCCCCTGCGAATTACGCTATGTAGTCGCGCTCAAAAGAAAAACCATAGAGATCGCCATGCTGGGACACTCGAGTATCACATCCGAAAAACCAAAAATTAGAGAGAATAATATCAATAGAATGAATCCATAATGTGGCCACACAGCGGATATCAAGCAGAAGGCACTTCCCATATCTTTATTTCGAAAATATATATCGTATAGTACCTTTTCAAATCACTTTCAAATATCATACTTATATAAAGTCCATTATATAGGATTTCATTTTCAAATCGAATACTTTCCAAAATCAATAGTATATCAAATCATACTTATATAGACTTCAATTATATAAGATTTCTCTTTCCAAATTGAGTACCTTTCAAATCAATATTTTCAAATCAACTTCATACTTATACAGATCCATTTTATATAAGTTCGACAACTCCCAAATCAAGTACTTAATAATACAAGGTTCTCAGTTTCAAATCATTTCAACATCAATTCAGTTTCAAAAGTGTAACGTCCCGCCTTTTCGCACGCTTTAAATCGACACACGTGCCAATTCAAACCATACGGAAGGGCGGATTGTTATGGGGTAAATAAGAAAAACAAGAAAGAATAAAAAAAGAAACAGAATCTCACAGCGGAAGGATAATTTATAATAATCAAATATATAGTTTATAAAGCTGTTTACAAAAACATTTGATTATATTTATATAATACATATCAGAGTTACACATACCAATTATAATGCAGCGGAACAGTATGAGTGTAGTGCAATAATATAAATAATAATAATACAGATCTTCATCTTCGTCCTCCAGGGCTAAATCTTCAAATCCTTAAACGCTCGGACTAACCCGAGCGAATTGAAAAGACAAAACACTCGAGTCAGAACTAAAAGATCTTATCTGAGTTAAATTAACAGAAATAAATATAAGTGCAGTAACTCAAGAGATGCTCGGGATTTACATCTCCTAAGGATCCGTTAAACTATTTACTATGTAGTATATTTCGCTATTAGAATAGTGTCTAATTGTAAAATAAACTTACTTTTAAATAGCATTAAGGCTTTACATTTTCCACCTTAACACATTTATATATTCCCATAGTCTATACAGTATCGTAATCTCCCCCGTACTGGGCATCGTCAGAGGGCACTCCATATGTATGGTACAAAACAAATCGTATAAGGTGCGCTAGGGTAGGTGACATGGCACACCTTGACAATGCCAAGGTAGATATACCAATTACGCTTCCGGGTTGGTAGAAACACGTAGCCACAGCTACCACCCACCTCAAACAAACTCCCCAAATCGAAGAAATAAAAAGTGAAGGTGGCCACCGAATCAACCCAAAGTCAGAGTATAGTTTCGAAGGGAAATGTCCGATCAAAGGTGCTACCTCATTAACCCATCGATCGCTCTTGTTTTAGCCACCTTATGCCAACTCACGGGAGTTGGTTCCACGTATTTACCTTAGAGGAAACGCCGCTACGATCCTACTTCATTCTGGAATCTCCACCGCATACACGGTTGTTAAAGTGGTTTTCGGGGTTGGCAGAGAGTATGACAACTTCCGATCCCGGTCTCATCAACAACCAATCGTTATTATAACAACGCGGTTATTTCAAAATAATTTATACATTAAAACCAGAATATAATATCTCTTTCAAACCATATAAATATGATATCATTTATATTTTTTCTAAAACCCCATATCAATATGATATCTTTTTTATATTATAAATATCCCTTTCCCAAAATCATAATATTTTCAAATATATACACCTTGAAACCATAGCTTTGAAACATAACTTTTAGTACTTAATGGTTCAAATACAATATTACTTTATAAAATAAAACAGCTTCTTTAAATTTCACAATAAATTCCCAATATCAATTTAAACCTCCAAATAAACCATTTTAATTCCCATATATTTCAAAGCTTAAATATTCTATATTTCAAAACTTTATAGTTCACATATTTCAATCTTTAAATATTCCATTATTTCAAAATGGATTCTTTGATAATTTAATATATATCAAATCCAATTCCTATTTTTTAAATTTGAAAGGTTTACTTACTAAACAAATATCATTCATGTAAATCCCTTAATCTTCAATAACAGAATATTCTTTTAATTAAATTTACTTGATAATATTCTTTAAATCAATTTGATATTCGTTTAAATCCTCTAATCAAAATCAAGTTATGAAATCATACTTTTTAAATCTTAATTTATTTACATTTCAAACCAAATTTTTCGAGGAACATTCTTAAATACTTTAATTCAAATCATATTCACATTTATCTTCAACCTTACTTTTATTTGAGTTATTATAAACTCTACATACAATAGAATTTTAAACAGATACTTAACCATATTATATAAACGAAATCAACTTCATTATTTAGCTTGTTTTAAAATTCGAAACAAATTTATACATAGCTAAATTCAAGAATTTACTATATATATATATATCAAAATTTAATATTTATTAAACCATATTCTTTCCAAAACCATAGAAATTCATTTTAAAATAATTTTATATATATACCGCGGTGCCTGTTTAAAATTTTCTATCATATGGTCAAGTGATACAGATATTTATCATTTCAATCCGCAATTTAAAAAAATAAAAATGCGGATGTATATCATTTCAAACCGCAATCTCGAATGAAATGAAAATGCATAATAACTTGCAGTTTAAACAATATAATTACAGCATCCATTCATCTATCATTAAAACCATCAAACAGTTATCAATTTATCATCCAATTCAAACAATCGCATCAATAAATAACAATTAGTTACTGACAGTTTATTTTGCAAAATAAATTAACTGATAACTTAACTGGCAGTTTGTATGCACAATAAATTAACTAATAATTTAACTATCATTTTATATGCAATAATAAATTTAACTAAAAATTTAACTGGCAGTCTATATGCAATAATGAAATAAATAACAAGTAAATTATATGAATGCAAATTAACTGAGATAATGATGAAATATATGCCAAACAGCAAATAAATTTCTAAACACTTCATAAATCAATTTAACAAATATAAGAAATCTTAGAAGTTGTGAGTGGGTTAAAACACTCACCTTTCTGAATTTAAATTGAATTCAAATCCAATTTAAACCCAGAAATTTGACCATCTCAGAATTCGTCCAAACCAGTGTCATCAAGTTCGAAATTTCAATACGATCCTAACAAAAGAAACCGTGCATGAAACGGAGTTCATGTGTGAGAGTTATAGCGATTATTGTAATTTGAAATTCAAATTAAAATAAAACAAAAGAAACAACAAACCCACCTTCAAACATTATTAGCCACGTCATCTCTCTCCCCCCAAACTAGCGCACGCAAGCTCAGTATCACGCAGCTCGACCCTAAACACGCGAATGAGAAAAACAACGACCGCCATCGAACTGCAACTCATCGTCGCCCGTGGTGCCGCACCTGACCCTGGCCTAACAGACCCCACGCAACCATGCCTGGACCCCACTCCACCACTATCGGCACCCTAAAAGGCTCGTAGCCGCCACTTGCACCAAACCCTAATCGAATTGTTGCGACAAACCTGACCGTTAACTTGCCACGAAACCCACATAGATCGACTCCCTTCGGTCCCCTCTACAAAACCCAGAAACGGTTTGTCAATCCGTCAAGTTTGATTTCGACGTGATGAACGGCCACGAGTTCTTCGATTTTTACCGGTCAAATGACAATCCAAAACGAAAAATGAACACCACCTGTGAATTACGCTAGTCGAGAGCTTCAACACATATTTTTTTCAGATTTTTTTGAGGACTTTGAATTTTCATTACATTTTTGAATTGGATCTAGTGTTTGCATCCATTGAGGAAGAGGAGGAGCTAATGAAATTTTATGCGCATTCAAATGAGAATAGGTGGAGGCTAGGGTTTATAACCGACTATTTATAGGTAGGGTTGAAATAGATGGACCACATAAATAAACGTGCTGAACAATCTATGGCCCGAAAAGCCCGTTCTGACCCCAAAACGAAACTGGGCAAACCCATATATCAAAATAAGTGTTTTAAAATATTTTAAACGCAATGGAAAAAGTTTCAGGTTCAAATTGCATCGTATGAAGAAGTTATACTAAAATCAATAATTTTCAAATTGATTTCAATTGATTTCAATTTATCGATTTCAAGGCGTTTCGTGTCCGTATGATCAAACGACAAGTCCGATCACTACGAAACTTGAAACTCTACAATAATTCACTATTACGGATCCGATGAAACTGGTTTCGAGTCAGTGGCCAAAATGGCTATTTTTATATTAATTAAATTAATTGAAAATAAGTTAACTAAATCAAATTTTACCAATTCAACTTTAATTATTTACAAACTTTATCAGTTTGGATTATTTGGTAAATTTAGAATCCTTTAAACAAATCTCTACATCAATTTATCGTTGAAAATTCCAAATTTACAATGTTAAGTTTTAAATTTTCAATTTATCTAGTAATTAAACTTAAATTTCCATGAATTTCACTTATTTGGTTTTGAAAACTTTTATTCACTCCATTATCACCAAGTAGATAAATTAACATTGGTTCATGGTTTATTGTATTGTTATTCTCAATTTTCATCTTAAACTCCATTAACGTAATATTTAACATTTAATTCCCATTTAATTGCAATAACCCAATTTCCAAAATTTAAATTCGAATAAATAAACAAATCTTTATATTTCTCAATCAATTACAATGGTTTAAACAAATTAAAATGTCAAATTAAAGTTGCTTAACTTCGATTTCAGTAATTTCCTTAATTCCATTCAAATTCAGAAATTATCTATTAAATTTCCAAAATTTCTTATTAAATTAAATTAGCGAATCTTTTTTATCAAATAGATGAATATAATATTGGATTCAAACAATTTGATTAATATTTTCCAATTCCACTTAACTTTCAATTTACGTAATAATAATTGTTTAATTTCTACTTAATTGCAGTAAACACAATTATCTTAATTCTTTACATTCAAATAAATTACAAAATCTTCATTTACATTCCTTATAATTCAACAAACATATATAACGTGTGGTAATGTTTCGTTACACGGATATTTTCCGTTTCACTTTTATCCGCATTAACTATTTATTTCCACTTATGGTGTAATAACCACCATAATTCAATATATGCCGCTAATTTTATTTCATTGCATTAATATACGCCTAATTACCACTTAATTTGAATAAATATTATATTTCTTAATGTCCTTCTATCAATTAAATGCATTAATTAAGGTTTTAAAACCAATAAATGAATTTTCCTTAATTTCATCCTTAAACCAACTTATTACTCTACACACATTCCGTATTAATTCATCAGTTAATATACTATAAACCATCTTCTCAATTTATCAATTACTACTTAAAATAAATTTACGCTTCTATTAATTTACATTCATACTTCCGTTACTATAATAATTATTATTAAAATAACGTTTTTATCAATAACAACGTTATAATTTCTCAACAATTAAATGAACTTTATTTCCAATAACATACTACCTAATCACATTCACTTATGTTCTATCCAAACATACATTTAGATTTTATTTCCATTAATTAATTAATATTTATATCCATTTATTTACAATTTACTTCCATTATACAGTTGCAAATTCGTTTTAGTTATTATTTCATTAATACCATTCCAATTTTATTTCTTTCAGTATCAATTACACAATAATATTTAGTTAGCAAATTATAATGTTTTTCCACTATTCCTCTAATTGAATTCCATTCCAATTGTCAAGAATTGATTTTATCTACCATTGCAACATTTAATTTCTACATTCGCTTCAATTTAAATTATAATATTTTCATTCCTGTCTTCAATTAATTACAAAATCTTATAAATTTAACAAATTTAATCATCGAAATTTACGGGTCGTTGCATTCTCCCCCACTCAGAACTTTTCGTCCCCGAAAAGGAAAAGAAGGGAAAAGAGGAATTAGGAATCATTATATCTTTCTTAAAATATTAAATTTATAAACAAATAAATTTATTGAATTAATTAATTTTAAATAAAATATACCAATTTATAACCAATAGATCTTTTTATACTTAAATTAATAAAGTTTGGCAAACATTTTCAAAAAAATTTTAAGTCCAAATTTTTACAGAAAATTTCGACAGAGTCTCCTTTGTACGGAGAGGCTCGGGAGAAAATATAATATTAAATATACAATATATAACATATATTTCCAAAATAATATATATTCCAACACGGGAAAAATAATATAATAGCGCTATAAACCGAAATCCGCAACGTACCTATTTGTCGGGCAATTAACGCTGATTTTATGGAACCAAAAGCAGTAGCAATTGCTTCCATAACCTGTATTTCACTTATATAATCGAAGAGAGTAAATAATTATATAGAATGAAATATTTCGCATTGTTTTCAAACACCAACAAACAATCAATACATACAACCACCACCAGGTATACAACCATCACAAAGAAAACAACACAAATCAATCATTCATTCATCGAACAAAACAAATAGTTGTTCGGGTTCAAACTTTAAATTGCACAGAATGAAAAAATAAACTATCAAGTGAATCATTTACTCAACAGTCTTAAATGAAACAAAATCGATTATTTATTCATCCAAACAATATTAAATTTTCTTACCCAACAACCATAAACCAAAACAACAACAACGATTAGTTTATCCTTATTAATTCTATTCATTTTCATTTATTGCCTACAATTATTCATTTTCATTTATCCAGGTCATGTAAGTTTCTTTTTATTTCATTACATTTATGCATTTCACAATGTGACGCCCCAGCTCTATACCCACGCTAGCCAAGAACACTACGAAGTAATGCTGTCAACTAGCACGGAGAATAAGGCTGTTGAGGAGCGACCATCCGTGTAATTTCTTTGTGCGAGCACCGATATGTCAGATAGTAAAAATATAACTTTTAATCTCAAGAGGAAATCTGACATACAGATACAAACTCAAAGCTATCACACGGTGGCTATATAAAATCTTCGCAAACAAATATATAAATAAACGTAACACAAATCAGTCACAGACAGTCATATCACAAAGGCGGAAATAGATATGAATATTACACATAAAAGTGTATATCAGAGTAGTGGTCAATTAAGATCCACAATAACACAAAATAATAGCAACATGTGCTATACAAAAGAATACATCAATGAGTCAATATCTCAAGAGTACACAACAAAAACTACTAATCTAAGTAGTTAGCAAAAAGTCAGAGTAATGGATCCCTGGAGAGAAGTCAAGCAGAAGCACCTGTAACATCTCGGTCTGACCCGAGTATTATTTATAAGAAAATAATAAACGGATCAGTCTAGCTATAAATATCAGACGACATGATATAGAATAAGAGATATGGCATAAACATATAATATCCATAATGGCATACTACTATAAGTACGTAAATGATAATCAACAAACGATTGATCAATATCACAGGAATCTTCTCAAAGATCCAAAAAGGGTATCATACCCAAAACTTGTATTCACAACAAGTTAATGACACACGAATTCACCAATGCACAAAAATTGATAAATCATATCAATGAAAATCACAAAAATTGGTGAAGCATAAATTCTAGAATTCAACACACAAAATCAAAAAATCATAAAAAGGGGGAGGCCTATCACACGAACGGGAGCATGAAAACTCACCAACAGCTGTAACACACGAACGAGATGCTATCTCATGGTAGCTAGCCATTAAATTTTTGACACACGAATGGCCCGAAGACCATGGGGTGCTACCCCACATGTGTGAGTCGAAATCACACAGAAACGGGGTCTAGTCTCCCTCGTAGACAAAGAGACATCGCACAATTGCTAGTCTAAATCACAAAAATGACCGTCAATGATCATCAAGAAGTGTCAATTACACTAAGTTAGTAAATATAAAAGTTTAGCTTCATGTCCCATAACCACTTGCTTAACTCAAATATTTACGAACAAACTATAGGTTTCCACTAGAAAATTGTCACAAGAGATTCAATCGAACAAGTCCAAGAATTAACTGAACAAGTAAACGCAAGCATTTCATACAACTTGTTTTACTAAGCCGTTTAATTAGATTTCTCATACGAGTGAGGTAAAGGTTTGTATATACTAATAGATTGGAAAACGGTTTAAGAAACGAGCTTTGTAATAAAATAGTGTTGAAATCATTTGAAGAAAGCGTTTTGATATTTACTACTAGTATAGAAAACCTTTATATTTTTAAAGTGACAAATCACAAAGAAGATTGTAGAAATAATCAATTACAAAAATTCACCTTCGAAGATGTGAATAAATTCCAAGGAAATCGATAAAGAATCCATTGAAATGAATATTCCAAAAATCCCTAAAAAGGAGTCATCAAAGTCATAATAAATGATAACAACAAATAGGAAACAACACGAATCGACTAAAGTTGGAACTTCAAACACATAGGCAATATAGGCTAATCTGGCAAAAAGTAGCAGGTCGGTCGACCGAGCTCTGTGGTCGGTCGACCGAGCTCTGTGGTCGGTCGAACGGACCCTGTAACCTGCACCTCCAACAGAGGCAGGGGAATGCTCTGTGTAACAGGTCGGTCGACCGAGCTCTGTAGTCGGTCGGTCGAACCTGTAGCCAACATCCTCAAACAGAACTGGGAAGTGCTCTGCATAGCAAGTCGGTCGACCGAGCTCTGTAGTCGGTCGGTCGGACCTGTAGCCAGCATCCCCCAAGTACGTCAAATGGATGCCAATTCCATCCAAATTGAAATCGGTCGAGCATCGGCACTAAGGGTTTACGTCCATTGACTACCCGGCAATATAAGCTCTACGATTCATCACCCAAAACATGATCAAAACATCAAAGTTAGGATTTTTAAAGAATTGGACTCAAAACACTAAAAATTTGGAATATTCACCAAATCAATCCAACCCAAAAGCAAATGCACAAGAATAAGTGTTAGGAATTCATACCTAACAATCGAAGAGAATTATAAGCATAGATGTGAGATTAAAAATCTCACCTTTAAACCCAAATCAATGAATGAGAAGCTTGAAGACAAGGGAAGATCAACCACACTTCAATCTCAACACTAGAAGCTTGAATCTAAGCTTAAAAGAGGAACATTCCCTAAGTTAGGTTTAGGAAATTTCTGAAATCAAAGAGAGAATGAGTTGGAGAAGAAGAATGAGATGCTTACCAATGGGTTCTCTTGAGTTTGGAGCTAGAAGATGGATTTGCTAATGAAGACTAGGGCTTGGAGTTTTAGTTTCCTCTTCCACTCCTCCATTATTATGAAAGCTTGAGTATTAGGAAATGAGGAATGAAGTAAATGAAGGGGAGAGGGTTGGGACTGAATACATAAGTGGGGTTATTGGGCTCAGCCCAAACCAAAGCCCTAAGTAAAAAGTGGCAAAAATCAACTTCCTCCAAACATATCGAAGTTTAAACTCAAAAAGGTCGCAAACGTCATTTTGAACTCGATGGGGGTGGTCTCGAGTCCCAATTCGACTGTTTGCAAAAAGTAGGTTTTCGGACCAAAATCCGATGAACGGTGAAATATTTAAAAAAAATATTTAATTATAAAATCGATAAATATGCGGGTTGTTACAGACTCCCCTCCTTAAAGAAATTGCGTCCTCGCAATACTTAAGAGGAAAATAAGAAGTAACAACCATGGAAGCATATCAGCACAAAAGAAAATTTGAATCAAGAAGTCCACCATGAAGAGCACGAAGGAGTAAATCCGAAAGTTTTCGTTCGATGAATTCTCAAGATTTCTCAAGAGCAATCCTTTAGATTTGAGAACCATTGAACTTTTACAAAAAAGAATATCTTTATATCGAAGGCGCTCAACCTCCGAAGCAATGATGCGAATAGAATGTTGCTCAAAAGTCAGATTTGGTGAAACTTCAATCCCCTCAATAACACCGGGCTCAAGAATAAAAACTGGAAACATAAAAACATTTCCATAGTTAATAGACGTGGAAAACATCAAGAATAGCAGAAAGTTGAGCCGGTGGAACGACGTAGTATAATAACAGTACGCCCGAGAAACCAGAAACTCAAGCAATTTGGGACAACAGCGTAGTACAAAAATGGTACACCCGATGGACCAAAGCTCGAATAATTTCGGAACACCGACGTAGTACAAAAATGGTACGTCCAATGAATTGAAAGCAGATACATTGATGTAGTACAAACGGTACATCCAATGAATAGAAACATATTAACAAACAATTCGGAACATCGACGTAGTACACACGGTACGTCCAATGAATCGAACATCATAAAAGAACATCAGACGCAAGTCCATAAAAGAAATGAGATAAAACTCAATAAGACGAAGTACATCAAAACGCCCGATGAACTTGATAAAAAGATAATTCCATTCCGACATCGTCAAAGAATCAACACCTTGTTGCCTACGACAAAACGTATTGGCAACACGATTTCCCCTTCGGGAATAAAAAGAATATAAAGATCATAAGATGCCAGGAACTCGAGTCAACATGATGTTCCTTATGAGAAAATAAATATTTCAAAGATTTATGATCGAGGTAGAGAACAATTTCTCATCCAAATATGATGATGCCAAATTCCAAAAGTAAAAACAATAGCCGCGAGCACTAGATCATGAGTGGCATATCTAGTCTCGATAAGCTATAATGATTTAGAAGCACAAGTGATAGCACGTTCTCCTTTGCAAGAGAACGACATCCAAAAAAATACGACTAGTATCGGTACAAATAGCAAAGTCTTGGTTCCCCTTCAGGAATCACAAGAATAAGAGTGTCGAAAGGAAGAGTTCTTTTAAATAATCTTCTTTCCCAAAAGCTAAAACTTTCAAGATTACAATTATCTTTATGTAATGATCTTTCTAGAATCGTGTTTGATTGTCTCATCAAAGCGTTTAGGAAATTCCTATCGATAACGTTGATCAAGCGCATCGACCAAAATTCTTAAAGCATTCAACGGGCAATACAATCACAAAATCATCTTTTATACGATAAATAAGTCTCTTAAAAAGTTTTCAGAATATTCTTTGCTCGTTTTAAGAGCAAAAATCAAATTGTACTTATAAATAAATCTTATGAAAAAGATTTGCAAAATTTTTAAATTTCTATTTCCATCCAAAATCCATAAATAAGAATGGTCTCATCGAAATATTCATAGAATATTCGGTTCATAAAATGGATGAAATAAGCTGGATAAACCGAATGACAAAATAAGTCATTCATAAGAATCATAACGAGTGCGGAATGCGGTAAGTGGAATGCTAACTTCCGCAACTCGTAGCAAATGAAAATCGGTGGTAACGGTCAAACTGAAAAGACCTTAGCACCACACAAAAGATTACTTATGTGATAATCCTAAGACAAGCTCAAAAATACCGGAAAAGTTTCACAAATTATTTAGATAAGAGAAATAACACTTTTCTCATCTTGAGGGCTTAAAGAATAGAATGATGCCATCAAGTTGGAATCAAAATCACAAAGAAAAATAGAAATCTGCTTAACAGATTAAAAATGTCGAAGACGAGTAGTCCACTCGAGAAAATAGGATATAGGCTTCATAATGATTAAGCCAATCCTATCGCACAAATCAATTCCGGAGCCTAAGCAAAAATATCGGCTCGGAAAGAAAAATCACATAAAATAATTTCGACATCAATAGAAAGCAAATTGAGCATTGTGGATCCATCCGGATTCACAACCCTCAAAGAAGTCATCAATCCAAAAATGTTTAAAAAGAATCAACAAGTTCTTTTGATATAAAATAGTGAGATGAACTCATATCAACAAGAACTTGAAAAGGATAATCATAGAACAAACTTAATCAAGGATTGAATGAGAAATACCTTGACCAAGAGAAGTGTCACTAGGAGCCTTTAGCTTTCCCGCTCTCCTACTTTGAAGTTTAGGACATGTAGATAAGTAATGCCCCAATCCTTTACAATAGCGGCAATAAAGGGGTTTTGGGCACTTAATTACATAATGGTCCGTTGAACCACAGTTGTAGCATTGTTTACGACTAGAGGTAGGAGTCTTTGCTACCGAAGTTTCTTGTTCCCCTTCATTCTTGCTTAGGAGTATGGGGCGGGCAGAAATATGATGACCTGAATTTTTGCAATAACGACAAAAGAGTGGTTCCGGACACTCCTTTGCGTAGTGGTCCTCAGAGCCACAATTGTAGCATTCTCCACGATTAGGAATTGGAGTCCTTGCTACCGAAGCAGTTTGCTTCACTTTCTTATTCAGATTAGGGCTCTTGAACTTAATATGCCTCTTCTTGGAAATCCCAATATCACTATCATCCCCCTTACCAACCTCTTCATGTCGAAGAGTAATATCCACAAGCTGATTGAAAGGAACTTCAAGTTTCAACGGTAGAACCATTTCGGGGTTCTTACTCAAAGCATAGATAAACTCTTGATTCTTTACAAGATCCAAAAGTTGTTGGGCAGACATGAATGCGTCATCCAGAGAAGGGCTACTGGATTGACCAGCGCTAGGACAGCTAGAACTAACCATTTCTTCTTCTTTAAGAATGAAAGAAAGAAGAGGAAAAAGTTATTCTCAAAATAAATTTCAATCAAACTTGATTGATAAAACAAGAAATCATAAAGAAAATAGGATGAATCGGTACGAAGGCTCGAATTAAATCCTAAAGCACGACTCCTAAGATGGACTTAGGACGATGATCCTTGTTAAATTATTCTACATTATTCTGAAGTTTGGCTCTGATACCAAGCTGTGACGCCCCAGCTCTATACCCACGCTAGCCAAGAACACTACGAAGTAATGCTGTCAACTAGCACGAAGAATAAGGCTGTTGAGGAGCAACCATCCATGTAATTTCTTTGTGCGAGCACCGATATGTCAGATAGTAAAAATATAACTTTTAATCTCAAGAGGAAATCTGAAATACAGATACAAACTCAAATCTATCACACAGTGGCTATATAAAATCTTCGGAAACAAATATAGAAATAAACGTAACACAAATTAGTCACAGACAGTCATATCACAAAGGCGGAAATAAATATGAATATTACACATAAAAGTGTATATCAGAGTAGTGGTCAATTAAGATCCACAATAACACAAATAATAGCAACATGTGCTATACAAATGAATACATCAATGAGTCAATATCTCAAGAGTATACAACAAAAACTACTAATCTAAGTAGTTAGCAAAAAGTCAGAGTAATGGATCCCTGGAGAGAAGTCAAGCAGAAGCACCTGTAACATCTCGGTCTGACCCAAGTATTATTTATAAGAAAATAATAAACGGATCAGTCTAGCTATAAATATCAGACGACATGATATAGAATAAGAGATATGGAATAAACATATAATATCCATAATGGCATACTACTATAAGTATGTAAATGATAATCAACAAACGATTGATCAATATCACAAGAATCTTCTCAAAGATCCAAAAAGGGTATCATACCCAAAACTTGTATTCACAACAAGTTAATGACACACGAATTCACCAATGCACAAAAATTGATAAATCATATCAATGAAAATCACTAAAATTGGTAAAGCATAAATTCTAGAATTCAACACACGAAATCCAGAAATCATAAAAAGGGGGAGGCCTATCACACGAACGGGAGCATGAAAACTCACCAACAGCTGTAACACACGAACGAGATGCTATCTCATGGTAGCTAGCCATTAAATTTTTGACACACGAACGGCCCGAAGACCATGGGGCGCTACCCCACATGTGTGAGTCGAAATCACACAGAAACGGGGTCTAGTCTCCCTCGCAGACAAAGAGACATCGCACAATTGCTAGTCTAAATCACAAAAATGACCGTCAATGATCATCAAGAAGTGTCAATTACACTAAGTTAGTAAATATAAAAGTTTAGCTTCATGTCCCATAACCACTTGCTTAACTCAAATATTTACAAACAAACTGTAGGTTTCCACTAGAAAATTGTCACAAGAGATTCAATCGAACAAGTCCAAGAATTAACCGAACAAGTAAACACAAGCGTTTCATACAACATGTTTTACTAAGCTGTTTAATTAGATTTCTCATACGAGTGAGGTAAAGGTTTGTATATACTAATAGATTGGAAAACGGTTTAAGAAACGAGCTTTGTAATAAAATAGTGTTGAAATCATTTGAAGAAAGCGTTTTGATATTTATTACTAGTATAGAAAACCTTTATATTTTTAAAGTGACAAATCACAATGAAGATTGTAGAAACAATCAATTACAAAAATTCACCTTCGAAGATGTGAATAAATTCCAAGGAAATCGATAAAGAATCCATTGAAATGGATATTCCAAAAATCCCTAAAAAGGAGTCATCAAAGTCATAATAAACGATAACAACAAATAGGAAACAACACGAATCGATTAAAGTTGGAACTTCAAACACATAGGAAATATAGGCTAATCTGGCAAATAGTAGCAGGTCGGTCGACCGAGCTCTGTGGTCGGTCGACCGGACCCTGTAACCTGCACCTCCAACAGAGTCAGCGGAATGCTCTGTGTAACAGGTCGGTCGACCGAGCTCTGTAGTCGGTCGGCCGAACCTATAGCCAGCATCCCTAAACAGAACTGGGAAGTACTCGGCATAGCAAGTCGGTCGACCGAGCTCTGTAGTCGGTCGGTCGGACCTGTAGCCAGCATCCCCCAAGTACATCAAATGGATGCCAATTCCATCCAAATTGAAATCGGTCGAGCATCGGCACTAAGGGTTTACGTCCATCGACTACCCGGCAATATAAGCTCTACGATTCATCACCAAAAACATGATCAAAACATCAAAGTTAGGATTTTTAAAGAATTGGACTCAAAACACTAAAAATTTGGAATATTCACCAAATCAATCCAACCCAAAAGCAAATGCACAAGAATAAGTGTTAGGAATTCATACCTAACAATCGAAGAGAATTATAAGCATAGATGTCAGATTAAAAATCTCACCTTTAAACCCAAATCAATGAATGAGAAGCTTGAAGACAATGGAAGATCAACCACACTTCAATCTCAACACTAGAAGCTTGAATCTAAGCTTAAAAGAAGAACATTCCCTAAGTTAGGTTTAGGAAATTTCTGAAATCAAAGAGAGAATGAGTTGGAGAAGAAGAATGAGATGCTTACCAATGGGTTCTCTTGAGTTTGGAGCTAGAAGATGGATTTGCTAATGAAGACTAGGGCTTGGAGTTTTAGTTTCCTCTTCCACTCCTCCATTATTATGAAAGCTTGAGTATTAGGAAATGAGGAATGAAGTAAATGAAGGGGAGAGGGTTGGGACTGAATACATAAGTGGAGTTATTGGGCTCAGCCCAAACCAAAGCCCTAAGTAAAAAGTGGCAAAAATCAACTTCCTCCAAACATATCGAAGTTTATACTCAAAAAGGTCGCAAACGTCATTTTGAACTCGATGGGGGTGGTCTCAAGTCCCAATTCGACTGTTTGCAAAAAGTAGCTTTTCGGACCAAAATCCGATGAACGGTGAAATATTTAAATAAAATATTTTAATATAAAATCGATAAATATGCGGGTTGTTACACACAATTTCATTCATTTACTTAATGCTTACATTTCTATTATATTTAATTTATAGCAACATTTTAATTACACTTAAATTTATAACTTTATAACATCAATTCTTATAAATAAAGAATTTCATTAATTCATTTACTAAGGTTTACAATCATTTATTACTTACCTTCCTATTATATTAAATTAGTAGCATTCAAATTTATACTTAAGTTTATCGCACTACAACATCAATTCTTATTTATTGAAGAATTCCATTAATTACTTTCATTACCTCAAGTTAATTACTTGTATAATATCTATTACATTTTCTTATTAACATTTTCAACTTTTATATCTTTTGGTAAGTTATATATATGCTTTAAGAATTTAATTGAAAATTACACAATTTACTCATTTCCTTTAACTAAATTAATATTCAATAATCCTATCCTTTGTTTTATAGATTACAATTTCAAATTTCTTTTTATTTCATTTATAACCAAGCATTTAATCTCTTATTTTATTTAATTTCCAATTATTAGTTAACTTCTATTTCACTACCTTAAGTAAAACTATTAGTTAGCGGAAACTTAAGGATTAAATACCAGGTTTAATTTCAAATCATTTTAAAATAATAGATAAATATATACTAACAATTTATATATTCAATTATATTTAAAACAATTTAAAACTTATATAAATCTGCAGTAAAACTACTAAAGTGGCCTTCCCACTTCAAAACTAAAAAATGAAATTCGATGATGAGTGCACACATCACCGAAATTATTTTCCAGCGACAGAGAGGGAAGTACAAAACTTATTTCTTTTTCCAAATTTCTTTTAAAACCATTCTTTAGATTTATATTGAAATATTTATATCATAAAATACTTCTAAAATATTATTATTATATTCCAAATCATTTAAAACAAATTTTCAAAACCCCAGAATTTAAGTTCTAAATTTCCCATTTGACTTATTTTATTTTCAGTCTTATTTCATTGTTATTTAAAAATTTCATTACCTAACAACCAAATATATTACAACCAAATATAATCTTTTTAAAAATTTACTTTATATATAGAAAATATAATAGGCAAAATTATTTCATTCACCTATATTAAAAACAAATATTATGTCGGTCTATCATATTAAGTGTTTAGAAATTCCTATTGATGTCATAGCGTCTCATGCACCAAGAAGAATTTATAAATACAAAACGGAACAGATTAACAAAATATTAAAACCTTTTGTATAACACTAACAAATACGCTCTCGCATATATATATACTCAGCGACTCCCATAGGGTATTACTACCATATTAGTAAAGAGTTAGACCCCACAAAGCTAAAGTTTATAGCTAAACCTCGCTTTGATACCAACTGTAACGTCCTGCCTTTTCGCACGCTTTAAATCGACACACGTGCCAATTCAAACCATATAGAAGGGCGGATTGTTATGGGGTAAACAAGAAAAACAAGAAAGAATAAAAAAACAAACAGAATCTCACAACGGAAGGATAAAATATAATAATCAAATATACAGTTTATAAAGCTGTTTACAAAAGCATTTGATTATATTTATATAATACATATCAGAGTTACACAAACCAATAATAATGCAGCGGAACAGTATGAGTGTAGTGCAATAATATAAATAATAATAATACAAATCTTCGTCTTCTTCCCCCAAAGCTAAATCTTCAAATCCTGAAACGCTCGGACTGACCCGAGCGAATTGAAAAGACAAAACACTCGAGTCAGAACTAAAAGATCTTATGTGAGTTAAATTAACAGAAATAAATATGAGTGCAGTAACTCAAGAGATGCTTGGGATTTACATCTTCTAAGGATTCGTTAAACTATTTACTATGTAGTATATTTCGCCATTATAATAGTGTCTAATTTTAAAATAAACTTACTTTTAAATAGCGTTAACGCTTTACATTTTCCACCTTAACACATTTATATATTTCCATAGTCTATACAGTACTGTAATCTCCCCCGTACCGGGCATCGTCAGAGGGCACTCCGTAGGTATGGTACAAAACCAAAATCGTATAAGACGCGCTAGAGTAGGTGACACCGCACAACTAGTGTAACGATCCCGGATTTTAATTGAGTTTAAAATGATAATTAATTTAATTTTTGAATAAAAATTTATGAAATTAATTTGATAATTGTTATTTAATATCAGTTAAACTATGAATTACTGGAAAAATGTATTTAAATTTAATTTGGATTGGGATTTACAAATACTGTAAGGAAAAAAATAATAATAAAATACAACCAAGCTATACTTATAAAATAAGTAATTAAATATTTGATAATTTAAGTTGAAAATTAATATGTAAGTTAAATTAACTATTGAAGTTTGAAATAAATAAAATTAATAAACAAAAGCATAGCAAATAAAATACATTCACAAATAAACAACAAACCAGACCACAATTATAAACATATATGTACAAACAAACAAAATAGAATATATTTTCACATAAGTTAAGACTATAACCAATAACTAAAGAAAAACAAAAGTATGCAAGAGAAAAACATCTACAAACAAATCTAAGTACATACAAAAATAGGATTACATGTAGGCTAAGAAGGAAACATAGCATTAAATACAATCTATTCCCAAGCACACATGGAAATCATTTCAGC
The DNA here is from genome assembly GCA_030765085.1 of Allium cepa. NCBI lineage: Eukaryota > Viridiplantae > Streptophyta > Magnoliopsida > Asparagales > Amaryllidaceae > Allium > Allium cepa. Next base: position 902,355,534 of record CM060938.1, on the reverse strand, counting down.
CGAAATGTGTCAAGAATCATTTCAGCCTTCAAAAAATAAAAAAATAAAAATAAAAAAAATCTTTCTGGTCAAAGAAAGTAGGCTAGAGGAAAAAGAAAAAAAGTATAAACAAGACAAGCTAATAAATGCAAACAAGACAATCTGCATAATTAAGAACAAAGCAAAGCAAAAATATATTCAAAAGAAACAAGACATAAGACATATATGTAGGCTTGCATAAGAAGATAGTCATGTATACATTCAAAACGAAAAATTTGATAAGCATGAAAAATGGGAAAAAGGACAAACATAATAAATGCTAATATCTTTAGCACACTATAATATATTCACCAGCAAAGCAATAAATGCTATATCCTCTAGCACACAAGAATAGATATCAACCGAGTAAAAAGGATTTGAGTTGTCTTCACCATGCCTAGTATTGTACAAGTAACATCACCTGTACAATTTTTATTGATATCAGCCTTTCCATTTCATTTCTATCAAAACTAAGCAAAGAAACTGAAGTGATACCATCTTAAAACTCAAACAAAAAAACCTTAAAAACAACTCAATGTAAACAACAATCTACTTCAAGATTCAAACTAGAGGGGTTCCAGCTTAAAAATTTCAAACCTGTTCAATGTATTGGAAGAGCTCTGTTTCATTTCTTCTCAAATTACTGTTTGTAACATCACCTTTCTAAAAACTTAAATATCTGAATTAGTTGCTTACATATTTCTGAAAATGGGTAGGTGTTAATATAGAACAAATTTCCTATGTATGTATGTCAATGTTTAAATATATGCATGCCTATATAAATTGAGTTACTTCTGTTTTTGTTTCTCCCAGCTCAGATTTGCAAACAAGTCCCCAGTTCTTGATCAAGTTGTTGATATAACTTGGGCTTTTAATGAAATTGTTTGTTTTGTTAGAAAGTAAGTTTTAAAAAACTTAATTAAGTCAAAAATAAACTTGAATAGGTTCTGGAAATCAGTTTTTACATGCAACAAGAATAAAGTTGATAAAAAAATCAATTGTTATAAAATATTAATTCAAGCTGATAACTTGAAGCTTTAATAGAAAACAAGATTTTTAGAGCAGAAATGAGAATTTTTAGTTTCATATTGGAAGAGCGTTTTGCAATTGAACAAAGTTTGCATTTTTCCCATTTTTGAGTCACTGAATCAATTATAAATGTTGAAAATTGTGTCGAAGCTAGTGTGAACCTTGTTGATCTTAGGAAAATTATCAAATAATTTTTCAATTGTGTATATCGTTGTATTGAAGCAACTTTAGGGTTCGAACTCGCTTTTTGGTCGCTGAGATTGGTGAAGCTTCCGCGACCTCTCTAGGAGACCGAGTGGTATGAAACTCAGGGAAAGGAAGCGTCAACGGCCAGGGAACGCGTGCTCGATGTCGCGTGACTTCAGGTGGTCGTAGCGCCGAGATTGGGACGATGACAGGTTTGGGAGGAAATGGTTCGAGCATTTCCAGGTTTCGAGTTTTATCTCGGTTTCGATTTCGAGCTGTGAGATGGAGATTTGATGCTTGCCTTGGGTTGTCAGGGTGGATACTGACTTGTCAGAGGCCGGAGGGAAGTTCGCCAGCGATCGGCGGTGTTGTGCACGTGCACGAGCACGTTGTTTGAATTTGGGCGTTTTATTTTGAGTTAGAGCTGATGTTTTTCGTGTGTGTCTCGAGGAAGACTTGAAACATTCCAGTGACAATCCAGGGGGAAACTTCATGTTAACTTTGATGTAAAACCGAGTAGGCTCGAGTAGTTTTAGTTTCAGGTTTTTGAACCTGACGACATTCTGTTTTGTTTTGAAATTTAAAACTAAATTTTAAATTTTGTAAACCAAGGTTTAAATTGAGTGTTGAAACAAAGTGCAAACACAAATCCAAGTTCAGTTTTGAAAATGAAATAAAGTTTTATAAATTTAAATGTTAAAGTATGTTTTTAGAAGATGTGGAACAAAGAAAAAAGAATTTGGTTTTAACTCTTGAGATTTCTTTATTACAAAAATATTTTAACATGAGAAATTAAAAGTCAGAAATTATTTGGATTTTAAACTTATTAAAGATAAATTGGTAATTATTTTAAAACTTGAAATAAAATTTGAAATCTGAAAGAAAATTTGGGAAGAATGTTTCCAAACAAATTGTAAATAATAATTTAATCATAAGTATGAATGGGCTATACTAATAATAAAGATTTAATGATTAATAATTAAGTAAATTAAAATGAATAAATTATTCATTAAATTTTGTTTTTGATTTAGATTAATTAGATAAGTAATTAAAGAGTTAAAATAATTAATGAAAGGAATTATACATTTAAATATGTGAAGTTAGAAGAAAATTTGATTTTTTTTTACTCTTCTAAATTTCTTTATAACAAAAGTATTTCTTTAACATGAGATTTAAAAGGTGTTGAAATTGGTTAAACTTTATTAAAAATAAATTTGTATTTATTCTAAAAGCTTGAAATTTAAATTGAAATTTGAAATCAATATTTCTAAACATATTGTAAGTAATAATTTAAACATAAATGTAAATAAGTTTTACTTTAAGTAATGAAGATTTAATGGCTTATAACTCATTAAAATTATTAAGGTGAGTAAGGTGGATAATTAATTAATTCAATTAGATTGCGATCTGGAATTAATTAATCACATAATTAAGACTGAAATTTGGATTAATCAATGAGATATAAATGGTTAATTAATTTATAATTAATGCTGATTGATCTAAGTCAATTACTTTAGAAAGTAATTTAAAGAATAATTAATAAAAGTTATTAACTAAGAATTATTAAACAATTAATTAATTAAGGAAATCAATTATAAATTGTTAATCACTTAATTAAAGTAATTAAGGAATTGATTGCTTATTGTAATTAATTGATTGTTAATTTGACATAACCCGCAAATTTATTCATAGGAATTAATCTGATGTAAACCAATCAGATAATTAAATTTATCCTATTTATGGATGTTTAGATTGTATTGGATGTTGAATTATTTGATATCCCTGATATGTGATGCTTTGTTTTGATTTGAGCTGTGTGACTTATTTATCTGTGATATATATATATATCTGTGATCTGTGAATAAAAGATAAGCGTTATAGTTTATACCGCTTATCAACTATATTTTTATATTTTAATCTGTGATGATTGAATGATGTTGCACTATTGTGTTAAACCCCTAGACCACACTAATACACACACCAATATGGATTTCACGAGGAAATCGATTAAGTCACAGATTTTGAAATAGTTTTGAATTTGAAATTTAAATTCAAATGTTTTGGAAATGTATTTGGATTTAAAGTGAAAAGCTTTTGAAATGGCATTTCAAAGATGAAATTTATTTTGAATAACTTGATTAAGCTTTGGAATTTAAATAATTTAATTTAAATTTGAATTCAATATTTGAAATTGAATTCTATGATCTGGAAACTAGGGACTAAAGATGTTATACTAGTTTATATGGGTTAAACTATTTTAAAGGTACTGATTTGGAAATTTGAATTTAAATTCAAAGACTTTAACACGGGTAAATAAAAATTGGATCTTTCTGAAACGAAAACTATTTGTTTTCAAATAGTAAAAATCTTTCATATAGGAAGTGAACTTCCAAAATTGTGTTAAAAGGATATAAAGTTAAAAATGAAAATGATTTCCGAGTTATGGAAACGGTTTGAAAGATATAAGGTAAATCTTTAATTTAAAGATATTAAACGAGTTAATCCAATTGAAATGGAAGTTGTTTTGAAATCCGTAAATGGATCTTTGTGAAGCTGGGTGAACTTAGTGAAAAAAATCGTTTTGTTTAGAAGATTTGAAATGGTAATTCATTTAAACCATTTAAAAGGAAGTTTTAAATTATTAAGTTGTGACTTAATTGAAATCCCATATACATATGTTTTAAATGTTGCGCTCACTATTCGGTTTAGCCGAGAGAGGAACTTTGTGTCGTATAACCCATTCCGAATATGTGATACGTCGTTATGGATAGCATTTGAAGACAGGTGGTGAAGACCGGGTGTTTGCGAAAATGATAGGATGACCTATCGTTTGTCTCTGCACTGAGTTGCTTCGGTATAGAGATTCCCTAAGTGATGGGAAGTCCGATCGGGATTGTGAATACCCGGATTGCAAGGACTTCTTCGGAAGTGCCTTCGGTTCTGTTCGAACCCGGAATAGACTTGTATGGTTGTATGTCTGACACTACACTTTGAGATATAAAGCAGATTTCTTTCAAATACATTTCTATTGGTGGCAGAGAATTTATTCTCTTAGCTTAACACCCTTCTCTAAGACGTACGAGCTCAGAGGTTATGTAGTTGAAGGTTATCGGCTATATAGTCCCAATTTGGTAGTGTGGCATGCTGAGTGATGTTGTGTGTTGATGATCATTTGTTGATCATTCATTTGTGATCAGAGCATGGCTTTTGTATAAAGCGTGGCTTTGTGGACGCGACTGCATCAGGACCTCACACCCCGAAAATGGTCAAAACAGGAAAGATGCGGCAAGGTTATGAGGGTCGCGCCCTTTAGGGTGTGTCATTCCCTTCTGGTAAAGGGTGGTATTAGGTATGGAGCCCTGATATTTAACCTTTGTGGTTGCTCCAATCTCATTTACTGTGTGGTTGTTGCTTAGAAGCACCTCGGATAAAGGTCCCAAAGGATTGGGGAATGGCTTGCTCGAGTAGTAGTTACCTAGTTACAGAGGTAACCCGGCCTTGTGTTGGCAGAGATCCGGTTAGGTTCTCGGGACGTCCCGCCAGAGGCGATCCCATGTGGCAGTAGGAAGTTCCTTAGCCTGACCATTTGTTGGAAAGTCAAAAGAAACAATACGCGCCCTGTACGGTTTTAGTTGTATTACCTTCCATGGAATGTGGTGGTAACCTGCTATTGAACATGGTTGCTATAGTAGGCATAAGTGCGGAATGCCTATGCTGGCTAAGATTTATATTCTACTTTCGAAATGTTTTCTGCACTTTGCACTTATAATAATAATATCAAAGAAATTTGCGTATCAAGCATGTTTGACTATCATAAGAAGAAAACTCCTCCAATTCTGCGTTTGCATTGTGTGTGTGGCGGGAGGTCTTATGGTAGTCTCATTTTCTAAAAAACATAGCGGATTTTCTTTTATAAATCTTGTCTTTATTTAAAAGATAAACTGTTTTTTTTGCTCACACCAGTCCCATGACTGATCCGGAGTTTATTGTTCCTTTCCTAAACTCTGGGTGCTCACTATTTTCCACACGAGCAGTCTAGAGTTGGGTTTTTCAGATAGTTAGGTTTAGTGGATTATCTAGAGCTAGTGCACTCTTTGGATATGGACGAGACTTGCTTGTCTTAGTGTATCGTGATGTTGGTTCGAGCTACTGCTGGAGTTCTATCTTGAAGACTATCTTAGAGTTATTTGTTCCGCTGCTAGTGTTATTTATTTTCTTTCCGCTGCTATTTTATTGTATCATATCTTTGATGTATATCGATATCTATTGTATTAGGATGTTGTATCAGATGTTGTATATTGATATTCATTATTTCTTCCGCTGTGTTATTTACTTAATGGTGTTATAAGCTCTGGCGCACCAGGTTCGACGTTTGGATCTTCGGCATTAGAATATGAGTGTCGTATTCGGTGCCGATTTTCGAAGGTCGAGTCAGGATCGTCACAATTTGGTATCAGAGCTAAGGTTGAACTTTAGCTCAGGAGTATAACACATTAAGTAGCTCATTAATGATAGGGTGAAGTAAACCCTAGAATGAGTAATCCCTAAGATATCTGTTCAAATGTCTCAGTAAATTCTCTTACTATCCACAGATAGTGAGTATGAGTGCGAGAAGAGAACGAGATAGGGGACAGGGAAATACGACTATAATTGGTCAATACCCTGCAACAGTGGAAACAATCTTTCTCTATCAATTTTCTTTGATTCGTCTTTTCAAATTCTTTTTGATTTCTTCGTGATAGCTCCAGAAAGAAGTTTCGGTATGATGATGGCCCTACGAATCATTGTTGAAAATTCTTACTTCGTATCTTCATCGGTTTCTTAACAGTTTTTGATTTAAATCTTAATGAATATGAATTTGTTTGGAATTGGAAACTTTAAATAAATTGAAATTTTTTAAATTGAGTTACAATTTGATTAATTAATAGAATATGAAGGATAAATTGAATTATATTGATAAAACGATTTCGTTTAAAACCAAATTCGAAATTCTATTATAATTTCTTGGGTTGATCGAAGTCCGAAAAGGGACGAATTGGTACATATTTTGAGGTATTCCGACTTGAATTTGGAATCCATTCCTAGTATTTAAAAAACTTATAGAAGATTAAATCTATCTCTTTTGTCCAGCATCTCTTGTCAATTCTTCGATGGTTCCTGGTAAATACAGGGAGAAGATTTGATATATTTGTATGGGACATAAACTCCAAATAGGCCACAATTGTTTGTTTGGATGTATTGGTTGCTTTGTTTTCTTTGGTTGCTACGGTTGATAGATATACTTTGGTTTCTAAATAAAAAAAAAATTGTGAAATTATACCCAAAAGTAGACAGATATGTGAATACAATTTGGGTCCAGATATATATTATGAATGGTTAGTTATCCTTCGAACTAATCAGTGCTTAGCATATTTCGTAGAATTTATGACCCGAGTATCCTGTGTAGTATTGAATGTGTTCGTTCTCATATTGTTGATATTCTGATTTGGTAAGCCAAATGCAGAATAAAAATATCTAGCTGATCTGGAAAGATATTTCTCCTTCATCTATCTTCGTTATCTCTCTCTGGCGAATTCTGAGGATGAAATTCCTTTTAAGGGGGGAAGTCTGTAACGATCCCGGATTTTAATTGAGTTTAAAATGATAATTAATTTAATTTTTGAATAAAAATTTGTGAAATTTATTTGATAATTGTTATTTAATATCAGTTAAACTATGAATTACGGGAAAAATGTATTTAAATTTAATTTGAATTGGGATTTGCAAATATTGTAAGGAAAAAAAAATACAACCAAGCTACACTTATAAAATAAGTAATTAAATATTTGATAATTTAAGTTGAAAATTAATATGTAAGTTAAATTAACTATTGAAGTTCGAAATAAATGAAATTAATAAACAAAAGCATAGAAAATAAAATACATTCACCTATAAACAACAAACCAGACCACAATTATAAACATATATGTACAAACAAACAAAATAGAATATATTTTCACATAAGTTAAGACTATAACCAATAACTAAAGAAAAACAAAAGCATGCAAGAGAAAAACATCTACAAACAAATATAAGTACATACAAAAATAGGATTACATGTAGGTTAAGAAGGAAACAAAGCATTAAATACAATCTATTCTCAAGCACATATGGAAATCATTTCAGCCGAAATGTGTCAAGAATCATTTCAGCCTTCAAAAAATAAAAAATAAAAATAAAAAAAATCTTTCTGGTCAAAGAAAGTAGGCTAGAGGAAAAAGAAAAAAAGTATAAACAAGCCAAGCTAATAAATGCAAACAAGACAATTTGCATAATTAAGAACAAAGCAAAGCAAAAATATATTCAAAAGAAACAAGACATAAGACATATATGTAGGCTTGCATAAGAAGATAGTTATGTATACATTCAAAAAGAAAAATTTGATAAGCATGAAAACTGGGAAAAAGGACAAACATAATAAATGCTAATATCTTTAGCACACCATAATATATTCACCGCAAAGCAATTAATGCTATATCCTCTAGCACACAAGAATAGATATCAGCCGAGTAAAAAGGATTTGAGTTATCTTCACCATGCCTAGTATTGTACAAGTAACATCACCTGTATAATTTTTATTTATATCAGCCTTTCCATTTCATTTCTATCAAAACTAAGCAAAGAAACTGAAGTGATACCATCTTAAAACTCAAACAACAAAACCTTAAAAACAACTCAATGTAAACAACAATTTACTTCAAGATTCAAACTAGAGGGGTTCTAGCTTAAAAATTTCAAACCTGTTCAACATATTGGAAGAGCTTTGTTTCATTTCTTCTCAAATTACTGTGAGTAACATCACCTTTCTAAAAACTTAAATATCTGAATTGGTTGTTTACATATTTCTGAAAATGGGTAGGTGTTAATATAGAACAAATTTCCTTTGTATGTATGTCAATGTTTAAATATATGCATGCCTGTATAAATTGAGTTACTTCTGTTTTTGTTTCTCCTAGCTCAGATTTGCGAACAAGTCACCAGTTCTTGATCAAATTGTTGATTTAACTTGGGCTTTTAATGAAATTGTTTGTTTTGTTAGAAAGTAAGTTTTATAAAACTTAATTAAGTCAAAAATAAACTTGAATAGGTTCTGGAAATCAGGTTTTACAGGCAACAAGAATAAAGTTGATAAAAAAAATCAATTGTTATAAAATATTAATTCAAGTTGATAACTTGAATCTTTAATACAAAACAAGATTTTTAGAGCAGAAATGGGAATTTTTAGTTTCATATTGGAAGAGTGGTTTGCAATTGAACAAAGTTTGCATTTTTCCCATTTTTGAATCACTGAATCAATTATAATGTTGAAAATTGTGTCGAAGCTAGTGTGAACCTTATTGATCTTAGGAAAATTATCAAATAATTTTTCAATTGTGTATATCGTTGTATTGAAGCAACTTTAGGGTTCAAACTCGCTTTTTGGTCGCTGAGATTGGTGAAGCTGCCGCGACCTCTCTAGGAGACCGAGGGGTATGAAACTCAGGGAAAGGAAGCGTCAACGGCCAGGGAACGCGTGCTCGAAGTCGCGTGACTTCAGGTGGTCGGAGCGCCGAGATTAGGACGATGACAGGTTTGGGAGGAAATGGTTCGAGCGTTTCCAGGTTTCGAGTTTTATCTCGGTTTTGATTTCGAGCTATGAGATGGAGATTTGATGCTTGCGTTGGGTTGTCAAGGTGGATGCTGACTTGTCAGAGGCCGGAGGGAAGTTCGCCAGCGATCGGCGGTGCTGTGCACGTGCACGAGCACGTTGTTTGAATTTGGGCATTTTGTTTTGAATTGGAGCTGATGTTTTTCGTGTGTGTCTCGAGGAAGACTCGAAACATTCCAGTGACAATCCGGGGAAACTTCATGTTAACTTCGATGTAAAACCGAGTAGGCTCGAGTAGTTTTAGTTTTAGGTTTTTGAACCTGACGACATTCTGTTTTGTTTTGAAATTTAAAACTAAATTTTAAATTTTACAAACCAAGGTTTAAATTGAGTGTTAAACAAAATGCAAACACAAATCCAAGTTCAGTTTTGAAAATGAAATAAAGTTTTATAAATTTAAATGTTAAAGTATGTTTTTAGAAGATGTGGAACAAAGAAAAAAGAATTTGGTTTTAACTCTTGAGATTTCTTTATTACAAAAATATTTTAACATGAGAAATTAAAAGTCAGAAATTATTTGGATTTTAAACTTATTAAAGATAAATTGGTAATTATTTTAAAACTTGAAATAAAATTTGAAATCTGAAAGAAAATTTGGGAACAATGTTTCCAAACACATTGTAAATAATAATTTAATCATAAGTATAAATGGGCTATACTAATAATAAATATTTAATGATTAATAATTAATTAAATTAAAATGAATAAATTATTCATTAAATTTTGTTTTTGATTTAGATTAATTAGATAAGTAATTAAAGAGTTAAAATAATTAATGAAAGGAATTATACATTTAAATATGTGAAGTTAGAAGAAAATTTGATTTTTTTTTACTCTTCTAAATTTCTTTATAACAAAAGTATTTCTTTAACATGAGATTTAAAAGGTGTTGAAGTTGTTTAAACTTTATTAATAATAAATTTGTATTTATTCTAAAAGCTTGAAATTTAAATTGAAATTTGAAATCAATATTTCTAAACATATTGTATGTAATAATTTAAACGTAAATGTAAATAAGTATTACTTTAAGTAATGAAGATTTAATGGCTTATAACTCATTAAAATTATTAAGGTGAGTAAGGTGGATAATTAATTAATTCAATTAGATTGCGATTTGGAATTAATTAATCACATAATTAAGATTGAAATTAGGATTAATCAAAGTGATATAAATGGTTAATTAATTTATAATTAATGTTGATTGTTCTAAGTCAATTACTTTAGTAAGTAATTTAAAGAATAGTTAGTAAAAGTTATTAACTAAGAATTATTAAACAATTAATTAATTAAGGAAATCAATTATAAATTGTTAATCACTTAATTAAAGTAATCAAGGAATTGATTGCTTATTGTAATTAATTGATTGTTAATTTGCCATAACCGACAAATTTATTCATAGGAATTAATCTGATGTAAACCAATCAGATAATTAAATTTATCCTATTTATGGGTGTTTAGATTGTATTGGATGTTGAATTATTTGATATCCCTGATATGTGATGCTTTGTTTTGATTTGAGCTGTGTGACTTATTTATCTGTGATATATATATATATATATATCTGTGATCTATGAATAAAAGATAAGCGTTATAGTTTATACCGCTTATCAACTATATTTTTATATTTTAATCTGTGATGATTGAATGATGTTGCACTATTGTGTTAAACCCCTAGACCACACTTATACAAACACCAATATGGATTTCACGAGGAAATCGATTAAGTCACAGATTTTGAAATAGTTTTGAATTTGAAATTTAAATTCAAATGTTTTGGAAATGGATTTGGATTTAAAGTGAAAAGCTTTTGAAATGGCATTTCAAAGATGAAATTTATTTTGAATAACTTGATTAAGCTTTGGAATTTAAATAATTTAATTTAAATTTGAATTCAATATTTGAAATTGAATTCTATGATCTGGAAACTAGGGACTAAAGATGTTATACCAGTTTATATGGGTTAAACTATTTTAAAGGCACTGATTTGGAAATTTGAATTTAAATTCAAAGGCTTTAACTCGGGTAAATAAAAATTGGATCTTTCTGAAATGAAAACAAATTGTTTTCAAATAATAAAAATCTTTCATATAGGAAGTGAACTTCCAAAATTGTGTTAAAACGATATCAAGTTAAAAATGAAAATGATTTCCAAGTTATGGAAACGGTTTGAAAGATATAAGTTAAATCTTTAATTTAAAGATATTAAACGAGTTAATCCAATTGAAATGGAAGTAGTTTTGAAATCCGTAAATGGATCTTTGTGAAGCTGGGTGAATTAGTGAAATAAATCTTTTTGTTTAGAAGATTTGAAATGGTAATTCGTTTAAACCATTTAAAAGGAAGTTTTAAATTATTAAGTTGTGACTTAATTGAAATCCCATATCCATATGTTTTAAATGTTGCGCTCACTATTCGGTTTAGCCGGGAGAGGACCTTTGTGTCGTATAACCCATTCCGAATATGTGATACGTCGTTATGGATAGCATTTGAAGACAGGTGGTGAAGACTGGGTGTTTGCGAAAATGATAGGATGACCTATCGATTGTCTCTGCACTGAGTTGCTCCGGTATAGAGATTCCCTAAGTGATGGGAAGTCCGATCGGGATTGTGAATACCCGGATTGCAAGGACTTCTTCGGAAGTGCCTACGGTTCTGTTCGAACCCGGAAAAGATTTGTATGGTTGTATGTCTGACACTACACTTTGAGATATAAAGCAGATTTCTTTCAAATACATTTCTATTGGTGGCGGAGAGTTTATTCTCTTAGCTTAACACCCTTCTCTGAGACGTACGAGCTCAGAGGTTATGTAGTTGAAGGTTATCAGCTATATACTCCCAATTTGGTAGTGTGGCATGCTGAGTGCTGTTGTGTGTTGATGATCATTTGTTGATCATTCATTTGTGATCAGAGCATGGCTTTTGTATAAAGCGTGGTTTTGTGGACGAGACTGCATCAGGACCTCACACCCCGGAAATGGTCAAAACAGGAAAGATGTGGCAAGGTTATGAGGGTCGCGCCCTTTAGGGTGTGTCATTCCCTTCTGGTAAAGGGTGGTATTAGGTATGGAGCCCTGATATTTAACCTACGTGGTTGCTCCAATCTCATTTACTGTGTGGTTGTTGCTTAGAGGCGCCTCGGATAAAGGTCCCAAAGGACAGGGGATGGGCTTGCTCGAGTAGTAGTTACCTAGTTACAGAGGTAACCCGGCCTTGTGTTGGCAGAGATCCGGTTAGGTTCTCAGGACGTCCCGCCAGAGGCGATCCCATGTGGCAGTAGGAAGTTCCTTAGCCTGACCATTTGATGGAAAATCCAAAGAAACAATACGCGCCCTGTACTGTTTTAGTTGTATTACCCTCCATGGAATGTGGTGGAAACCTGCTATTGAACATGGTAGCTATAGTAGGCATAAGCGCGGAAAGCCTATGCTGGCTAAGATTTATATTCTACTTTCGAAATGTTTTCTGCACTTTGCACTTATAATAATAATATCAAAGAAATTTGCTTATCAAGCATGTTTGACTATCATAAGAAGAAATCTCCTCCAATTCTGCATTTGCATTGTGTTTGTGGCGGGAGGTCTTATGGTAGTCTCATTTTCTAAAAAACATTGCGGGTTTTCTTTTATAAATCTTGTCTTTATTTAAAAGATAAACTATTTTTGTTGCTCACACCAGTCCCATGACTGATCCAGAGTTTATTGTTCCTTTCCTAAACTCTGGGTGCTCACCATTTTCCACACGAGCAGTCTAGAGTTGGGTTTTTCAGATAGTTAGGTTTAGTGGATTATCTGGAGCTAGTGCACTCTTTGAATATGGACGAGACTTGCTTGTCTTAGTGTATCGTGATGTTGGTTCGAGCTGCTGCTGGAGTTCTCTCTTGAAGACTATCTTAGAGTTATTTGTTCCGCTGCTAGTGTTATTTATTTTCTTTCCGCTGCTATTTTATTGTATCATATCTTTGATGTATATCGATATCTATTGTATCATCTGTTTTATCAGGATGTTGTATCAGATGTTGTATATTGATATTCATTATTTCTTCCGCTGTGTTGTTTACTTAATGGTGTTATAAGCTCCGGCGCACCAGGTTCGACGTTTGGATCTTCCGCATTAGAATATGAGTGTCGTATTCGGTGCCGATTTTCGAAGGTCGAGTCAGGATGGTCATAACTAGGCAATGCCGGGGTAGATATACCAATTACGCTTCCGGGTCGGCGGAAACGCGTAGCCGCAGCTACCGCCCACCTCGAACAAACTCCCCAAATCAATGAAATTAAAAGTGAAGGTGGCCACCGAATCAATCCAAAGTCAGAGTATAATATCGAAGGGAAGTGTCCGATCAAAGGTGCTACCTCATTTACCCGTCGATCGCTCCTGTTTTAGCCACCTTATGCCAACTCACGGCAGTTAAGTCCACATATTTACCTCAAAGGAAATGCCGCCACCATCCTACTTCATTCTGTAATCTCCACAGCATACACGGTTGTTAAAGTGGTTTTCGGGGTTGGCAGATAGTATGACAACTTCCGATCCCGGTCTCTTCATCAACCAATCATTAATATAACACCGCGGTTATTTCAAAATAATTTATACTTTAAAACTAGAATATAATATCTCTTTCAAACCATATAAATACGATATCATTTATATTTTTTTATAAAACCCCAAATCAATATGATATCATTTTTATATTATAAATATCCCTTTCCCAAAATCATAATATTTTCAAATATGTTGTAACATCCAGCCTTTTCGCACACTTTAAACCGACACACATGATGATTCAAACCATACGGAAGGGCGGATTGTTATGAGTTAAATAAGAAAACAGAGAAGAAGTAAAATAAAACAGAATCTCACAGCGGAGGGATAAAATATAATAATAAAATATACAGTTTATATAACTGTTTACAAAACATTTGCTTCTTCTTTATATAAAAATTTTCAGAGTTCACATACCAAATTTTCAATGTAGCGAAACAGTGTGTAGTGCACTAGTATAAATAATAATAATACAAATCTTCGTCTTCGTCCTCCAAAGCTAAATCTTCAAATCCTGAAACGCTCGGACTGACACGAGCGAATTTGAAACGACAAAAACACTCGAGTCAGAACTAAAAGATCTTATGTAAGTTAAATCAACAAAATAAATATGAGTACAATAACTCAAAAGATGTTCGGGATTTACATCTCTTAAGGATCCGTTAAACTATTTACTATGTAGTATGTTGCGCTACTATAGTAGTGTTTATTCATAAAATAAACTTACTTTTAAATAGCGTTAAGGGGTTACCCATATAGCCCTTAACACATAATATATTCCCATAGTCTATACAGTACCGTAATCTCCCCCGTACTGGGCGTCGTCAGAGGGCACTCCATAGGTATGGTACAAAACAAAAATCGTATAAGGCGCGCTAGGGTAGGTGACACGGCACAACTAGGCAATGCCAGGGTAGATATACCAATTACGCTTCCGAGCCGATGGTAACGCGTAGCCGCAGCTACCGCCCACCTCGAACAAACTCCCCAAAAATCAAAGTAAAAGTGGCCACTGAATCAATCCAAAGTCAAAGTATAATATCGAAGAGGAGTGTACGATCAGAGGAATGACCTCATTAACCCGTCGATCGCTCCTGTTTTAGCCAACTTATGCCAACTCACGGGAGTTGGGTCCACGTATTTACCTTACAGGCAACGTCGCCACCAACCTACTTCATTCTGGAATCTCCACCGCGTACACGGTTAGTCAAAGTGGTTTTCGGTATCGACAGAGAGTATGTCCATATCCGATCCCGGTTTCTTTGCCAACCCATCGTTATTATAACACCGTGGTCATTTAAAAATAGTTTATACTTTAAAACCAGAATAAAAAATTTTCCATTTCAAAACTATGAATACGATATCGTTTTAAAAACCCAAAACAATATGATATCATTTATCCAAATATAATTCTTTCCAAAATCATACTGCTTTAAAATTTATAATATCTGGAAACCAACATTTGAATTATACTTTCAAAGCATAATATTTTGAAATTCATAAATTTTAAAACCATAACCTCTAAACTTAAATGGTTTGGATATTCAACGGTACATAAAATAAATGGTGTAACTTTATGGTTACTTTGTAAAGAAAATAATTCCCATGGCTTTACAAATATAGTTCTTTATTTAAAGTCTAAACCATAACTTAAATATCACTTTTTAGTTCCAAAACCACTTAAATTTCTATACACAAATATCCATTTGGAGTATTAATATTTCAAAACTAAAGTTGGAATTTATTCTTTCAACAAATTAAATGCTCTATTATTAGTCTTGAATATTCACATAAAATCCATAAATAAAACTCCAATTTCTAGCAATTTAATATTTTCTTCAATTTAATTTATACTAAAATATTCATTTTAAGTTATCTTGGAAAAATCCCGTTATGAATATCATATCTTAAAATTTCCAACTTAAATATATAATATAAATTATCAATTCCATTTTCTCAATTTTTCCATTTTTATTTAAGAGATTTATACACAGTTTAAATTCAAATTTCTAACTTCATATGTATATATATATATAGAAGAAAAACATCAAAATTAAAAATTATTATAAACCGTATTCCATCCAAACCATAGAAATCACTTTAAAATAATTTATATATATAGACCACGGTGCCTGTATAAAATTTTCTATCCTATGGTCAAGTGATACGGATATTTATCATTTCAATCCGCAATTTAAAAATAAAATATTGCGGTTTTATATCATTTCAAACCACAATCCCGAATGAAATGAAAAATGCATGATAACTTGCAGTTTAATGATATAAAATAAAACATCCATTCATCCATCATCAATCATCAACCAAAATTATTCCAAACATCATCAGTTTAAACAAACATCAATATATGGCATATACAAGATAACGGGAAATAATTGACAGTTATTAACTAACATTTTATATTCGATTAAATTTATAACTGTTTAACTATCCGTTTATATGCCCATAAATAAATTCTAACTATCAATTTATATGCAATAAATAAAATAAATTAACAGTTAAAATAAATAAATGCGATTTAACATATATGATGAATAAAACATGCCAAACAGTCATAAATAAATTTCTACTCATACCTAAAATGAATTTAACAAACATAAAAACTTTTAGAAGTTCTGAGTGGGTTAAAACACTCACCTTTTGAATTTAAATCGAATTTAAATCCGATTCAAACCCAAAAATTTCGACGATCTCCAAATCTGTCCAAACCAGCGTCATCAGATCTGGAATTTTAATACGATCCTAACAAAAAAAATCTCGCATGAATCGGAGTTCGTATGACGAAGTTACATGTGTTGAATCGTTTGAAAAACAAAATTAAATTTAATTAAACAAAACAACTCACAACAAAATTATGCCACATCACTCTACTCCCACGTGAAAAGGTTTCCAGGCCGTGTCATCAAATCCACGCAACAGCAATCGTTTCCACACGCGAGACCAAACTGCACGAAACCCCCACTCGTTCACGTCGCTGGCCATCTCGGCACCACCACGCAGCCTCGTCATCGTCCCTGCTTCCTCCGACCGGCCTCCCTGGCCCCCACCTCCCCCGAGCCTCTCCGTTGCCAAAAATGCTGAGCCGCCGCCTCCTCTTAGGGTTTTGCCGAAACCCTAATTGAATTATGCGAACAATCCAACCGTCAACTTCAACAACGAACAACACAGATCTAACCCCCTCAGTCCCCTCTGCAAAACCCAGAAAGGGTTTCTCGATCCGACGAACTTTGTTACGGCGATGATGAGAGGCCGAAAATGATTTGAATTTTACTGGACGAACGATAGCTCCAATCGAAAAACAAATCATACCAGCAGATTACGAACACTGAGAACTATGACATATATTTTTATGGAATTTTTCTGGAGAGTTTGAATTTTCATTGAAATTTTGAATTGTAGATAGATCTAGGTTTTGCAACCATTGAGGAAGAGAAAGAGATGAAGAAAATGAACGTACAGACAAATGATAGAAGATGGAGACTAGGGTTTATCACAGCATATATATAGACAAATAGAAGAAGGCTAGGGGGCACGAATTACGAACGTGCTAAACGGTAGTTGGCCCAAAAAGCCCGTTCTGACCCCGGAACGAAATTTATTAAACCCATATATCCAAATAGGTATTTTAAAATATCCTAAACACGATGGAAAAAGTTTCACGTCCAAATTCGATCGTATGAAGAAGTTATGCCGAAAAAAAAATTTCCAAATTGATTTCAAATTGATTTTAATTAAATCGATTTCAAGGCGTTTCGCGTCCGTACGATCAAACGACAGGTCCGATCGATACGAAACTTGAAACCCTATAATAATTCACCGATACGGATCCAATGAAACTGGTTTCGTCGAAATCCGAGTCCGTGGCCAAAATGGCTATTTTTATATTCATTAAATAAATTAAAATAAATTATAAAAATCCAATTTTATATCTAAATTCTAAAATTGGCCAAATTTTATCGCTTATATTTTTCATAAACAATTTAAATGATTTAACACGTTTAGATGTGAATTAAAAGTTGATAAGTCTATAAATTTCAGTGTTAATTCTCTACTTCCTTACATTTAGAAATTATAAATTTAATTCTCAAAACCCATTTATTTGATTTTCAACTTTTATATTCTCACCTTTTCCAAAATAAGGATGCCACTAGCATTGGTTCATGATTTCACATTACTATCCTCAAAGTCCAATTTAATTTCAATAACATAATAATTTAAACGTTTAATTCCATTTTATTATGCAATAAAAGCAATTGTTGAATTTGATACTCAAATAAATTTATAAATCTTGCTTTATACAAATCTATATTAACAAAGGTCCAATTATAAATAGAATTAGCATTAACTTCATCTTATAGTATTAACTACTCCAATTACACAACAAATCTACGCTAACTGCACGATTTAAGTCAATTAATTGAAATTAAGTCTACATTAAATGTTATAAAATTATAAATTGGAACCTCGATAAATTTGTTCATTGATTTAGACTCTTTCTATACAGTAAATAGACATTTTTATGTGTATACATAACCTTTTGAATTATAATACACTTCATTAGTGCAGGCTTCATTTCTTATAAATTCTCTTTTTATTAACTAGAACACATTAACACAACAAAATAAATAATTTAGATTTATTTCAATCGATTGACATTCTTAACTTAACATACTCAAAATGGTTAACCTAAATAATTGTTACCCTTTCACATTCAAATTCACTTACAACCATCATTACAACAATGTTGCCATAGATTTAGATTTAATTAAATTAGATAAATGGGTAAAGTTTTGTAATTATCATTAATGCCAAATATATATGCATTAATTACTACTTATTATTATGAATTCGTTTATTAATTTACTAGTTGCCTTTGTCTTCTAATTTCCTTTTTACTACCAAACTTTCTATTTAGTTATAGTTTATCAATATATATATATACCTAGGCAAATCAAGTTCTTGTCTTTTTTTTTGTTATTTCAATTAAATCGGGTATGCGCCAATAAATTGTTTATTAACTTATTCTTACAAAATTATTTACATACATTCAGTTCCAAATTATATAGAATTAAATTCTAATTACTTACCACGTAATCCACCAATTATATATTCTATGCAAACATGCATTTAAATCTTTTATTTAAATAAATTTATTCAATGTTGACATCTACTAAATAAAATTTATTTTCATTTATATAGTTGCAATTCAATTCAGTTATTATTTCATTAATACTAATTCCAGTTTATATCTTCCAGTATAAATTTCACAAACCAATTTAATCAACAATCATAACTTATAACCACAACCGCCAATTCACGTTATTTCAATCTATTGCCATATAAACATTTAAATATGTTAACCTTAAATTTCAATTACTATATCTAATTCCTACGTTTACTCAAAAAAAAAACTTAAGACTTTTATTTCATTCTAAATTAGATTAGAAATCATATTAAATTAACTCATTTAATATCATCGAATTTAACGGGTCGTTACACTCTCCCCCACTCAAAACTTTTCGTCCCCGCAAAGGAAAAAGAAGGGAGAAGGAAGAATTCAATAAACAGTACATCTTATTTCAAAATATTAAATTATAAACAATAATTTACTAAATTTATTACTGATTCATAATCATTATATCCTTATATACTTAAATAATTAGAGTTTGGAAACATTTTCAACAAAATTCTAAGACCAAAATTTTCGAAAAATTTTGGCAGAGTCTCCTTTGTACGGAGAGGCTCGGGAGAATATAATACCAAAATATAACAATGTATCATATAAAATATACAAAATAATATATCCCAACACGGGAAAAATATACAAAATAACGCTACAAAACGTAATTCGAAAACGTACTTATTTGTCGGGCAATTTACGCTTATTATTATGGACTCAAAAGCAGTAGCAATTGTTTCCATAACCTGCATTTCACTTATAAAATCCAAAGGGTTAACTATTTATATAAAGTGAAATATTTAAATGGTTTTAATCACTAACAACAATCAATACAACAACCATCAAATTTAACAAACAGCATACACAACAAACAAACAACCATTCAATCAAACAAGCCAATAGTTGTTCGGGTTCAAAACTTGAAATGGCATGGAATGAAAAATAGCTATCCAGTGCATCATTTACTCAACAGTCTTAGATGGGACAAAAATTGCTTATTTACTCATCCAACAACTTCAAATTTCCTTACCCAACCAGCCATATATCAAACAATGTCAATTTAAACCAGCAAATCAATTTAACTTATATAAATTCATTACATACTTTAGTTGTTTGATTTCCTTCCTTTTATTCAAACCACATAAATTTTCCTTTTATAATTTACATTTCTAACAAACTTTAAATTTTATTTTCTCGTCAGTGGTTGTTTCCTTTATTTTTACTTATTACTTACAATTATTCATTTTTTTTTTCCAGGTCATGTAAGTTTCTTTTATTTGTATTATATTTAATGCACTTCTCAAATTCAATCATTTATTAAATGCTTACATTCTATTATATTTAATTACAGTAACCCCTTTTAAATTACACTTAAATTCTTAACCTTATAACATTCATTCTTATAAATAAAGGATTTTATTAATTTATTACCTAAGGTTTACAGTCATTTATTTATATTACCTACTTTCCATTTTATTGAACTAGTAGCATTTAAGTCATACTAAATTTTATAACCATACACATCAATCCTTATTTATTAAAGAGTTTCGTTTTATTTACTTAAGTTTAAAATCACCTATTTATAATACTTACCTTTAATTATGGTAAAACTTCAATTATAACTTAAGTTTATGCCATTAAATTCTCATTTATAATAGCAATTCATTGAATACTTCATCATTTCCAAAATTTCTACTTGTATAATATTCTATCCCAATTTCTTACTTAACATTTCAACTTTTCATATTTGGTAAGTTATATATGTTAAAGAAAATGCAAAAGAACTTATACAGGTTTTATCTCTTCTTTTAATTAAATTTAATGTTCAACAATATTACTTTTTGTCTCATATGTTAAAAATTTCAAATTTCTCTTTATAACTTTGCATTAATTTCGTGCCTAAATTAGAGATTTCAATTCATTAATTACTTACCTTTTATTCCACTAAAATAATTTAACTAATTAATTAATGGAAATTTAAGAATTAAATACCGGGTCAAATTTCAAATTATTTTAAAATAATAGATGAATAATTTCTTACAACTTTTATATCTCTAATTATATTTAAAATAATTAAAATTTTAGATAATTTCAAAATAAATATGCAGTAGAATTTACTACAATGGCCTTTCCCCTTTGAAACTCGAAAATGAAAGTCGATGATGCGGCCGCCATTACCGAAATTATTTTCCAGCGACAGAGAGGAAAGTACGAAACTTATTTTCTTCAAAGTCTTCTTTAAAAAAATTCTTCCGAATTATAATGAATTATATATATCGGAAAATATTTATAAATAATATTATTATATTTCAAAATCCTTTGAAAGCAAATTTTCAAAAATCCCGGATTTAAGTCCTAAAATTTCCAAATTTCATTGATTTTAATTTCAATCATATTTTACCTATTATATATAAATTTTATTCCTAACAACCAATCTATTGCAACCAAATATATATATCTTTTGGAAAATTTACTTTATATATATAGAAAATATAATAGGCAAAAATTATTTCATTTACCTATATTTAAAACAAATATTATGTCGGTCTGTCCTATTAAGTGTTTAGAAATCCCTATTGATGTCACAGTGTCCCATGCATCAACCAGAATTTATAAATACAAAACGGAACAGATTAACACAATATAAAAACCTTTTTATAACACTAACAAATACGCTCTCTCATATATATACACTCAGCGACTCCCATAGGGTATAACTACCCTATTAGTAAAGAGTCAAACCCCACAAAGCTAAGGTTTATCGCTAAACCAAAGCTCTGATACCAGATGTAACATCTAGCCTTTTCGCACACTTTAAACCGACACACATGACGATTCAAACCATACGGAAGGGCGGATTGTTATGGGGTAAATAAGAAAACAGAGAAGAAGTAAAATAAAATAGAATCTCACAGCGGAAGGATAAAATATAATAACAAAATATACAGTTTATATAACTGTTTACAAAACATTTGCTTCTTCTTTATATAAAAATTTTTAGAGTTCACATACCAAAATATCAATGCAGCGGAATAGTTTGTAGTGCGCTAGTATAAATAATAATAATACAAATCTTCGTCTTCGTCCTCTAAAGCTAAATCTTCAAATCCTGAAACGCTCGGACTGACCCGAGCGAATTTGGAAAGACAAAAACACTCGAGTCAGAACTAAAAGATCTTATGTAAGTTAAATCAACAGAATAAATATGAGTACAATAACTCAAAAGATGTTTGAGATTTACATCTCTTAAGGATCCGTTAAACTATTTACTATGTAGTATATTGCGCTACTATAGTAGTGTTTATTCATAAAATAAACTTACTTTTAAATAGCGTTAAGGGGTTACCCATATAGCCCTTAACACAGAATATATTCCCATAGTCTATACAGTACCGTAATCTCCCCCGTACTGGGCGTCGTCAGAGGGCACTCCATAGGTATGGTACAAAACAAAAATCGTATAAGGCGCGCTAGGGTAGGTGACACGGCACAACTAGGCAATGCCAGGGTAGATATACCAATTACGCTTCCGGGCCGATGGTAACGCGTAGCCGCAGCTACCGCCCACCTCGAACAAACTCCCCAAAAATCAAAGTAAAAGTGGCCACTGAATCAATCCAAAGTCAAAGTATAATATCGAAGAGGAGTGTACGATCAGAGGAATGACCTCATTAACCCGTCGATCGCTCCTGTTTTAGCCAACTTATGCCAACTCACGGGAGTTGGGTCCACGTATTTACCTTACAGGCAACGTCGCCACCAACCTACTTCATTCTGGAATCTCCACCGCGTACACGGTTAGTTAAAGTGGTTTTCGGTATCGACAGAGAGTATGTCCATATCCGATCCCGGTCTCTTTGCCAACCCATCGTTATTATAACACCACGGTTATTTAAAAATAGTTTATACTTTAAAAGCAGAATAAAAAATTTTCCATTTCAAAACTATGAATACGATATCATTTTAAAAACCCAAAACAATATGATATCATTTATCCAAATATAATTCTTTCCAAAATCATACTGCTTTAAAATTTATAATATCTGGAAACCAACATTTGAATTATACTTTCAAAGCATAATATTTCGAAATTCATAAATTTTAAAACCATAACCTCTAAACTTAAATGGTTTGGATATTCAACGGTACATAAAATAAATGGTTTAACTTTATGGTTACTTTGTAAAGAAAATAATTCCCATGGCTTTACAAATATAGTTCTTTATTTAAAGTCTAAACCATAACTTAAATATCACTTTTTAGTTCCAAAACCACTTAAATTTCTATATACAAATATCCATTTGGAGTATTAATATTTCAAAACTAAAGTTGGAATTAATTCTTTCAACAAATTAAATGCTCTATTATTAGTCTTGAATATTCACATAAAATCCATAAATAAAACCAATTTCTAGCAATTTAATATTTTCTTCAATTTAATTTATACTAAAATATTCATTTTAAGTTATCTTGGAAAAATCCCGTTATGAATATCATATCTTAAAATTTCCAACTTAAATATATAATATAAATTATCAATTCCATTTTCTCAAATTTTCCATTTTTATTTAAGAGATTTATACACAGTTTAAATTCATATTTCTAACTTCATATGTATATATATATATAGAAGAAAAATATCAAAATTAAAAATTATTATAAACCGTATTCCATCCAAACCATAGAAATCACTTTAAAATAATTTATATAAATAGACCACGGTGCCTGTATAAAATTTTCTATCCTATGGTCAAGTGATACAGATATTTATCATTTCAATCCGCAATTTAAAAATAAAATTTTGGGGTTTTATATCATTTCAAACCACAATCCGGAATGAAATGAAAAATGCATGATAACTTGCAGTTTAATGATATAAAATAAAATATCCATTCATCCATCATCAATCATCAACCAAAATTATTCCAAACATCATCAGTTTAAACAAACATCAATATATGGCATATACAAGATAACAGGAAATAACTGACAGTTATTAACAAACATTTTATATTCGATTAAATTTATAATTGTTTAACTATCCGTTTATATGCCCATAAATGAATTCTAACTGTCGATTTATATGCAATAAATAAAATAAATTAACAGTTAAATTAAATAAATGCGATTTAACATATATGATGAATAAAACATGCCAAACAGTCATAAATAAATTTCTACTCATATCTAAAATGAATTTAACAAACATAAAAACTTTTAGAAGTTGTGAGTGGGTTAAAACACTCACCTTTTGAATTTAAATCGAATTTAAATCTGATTCAAACCCAAAAATTTCGACGATCTCCAAATCTGTCCAAACCAGCGTCATCAGATCTGGAATTTTAATACGATCCTAACAAAAAAAATCTCGCATGAATCGGAGTTCGTATGACGAAGTTACATGTGTTGAATCGTTTGAAAAACAAAATTAAATTTAATTAAACAAAACAACTCACAACAAAATTATGCCACATCACTCTACTCCCACGTGAAAATGTTTCCAGGCCGCGTCATCAAATCCACGCAACAGCAATCATTTCCACACGCGAGACCAAACTGCATGAAACCCCCTCTCGTTCACGTCGCTGGCCATCTCGGCACCACCACGCAGCCTCGTCATCGTCCCTGCTTCCTCCGGCCGGCCTCCCGGGCCCCCCCCCCCCCCCGCGAGCCTCTCGGTTGCCAAAAATGCTGAGCCGCCGTCTCCTCTTAGGGTTTTGCCGAAACCCTAATTGAATTATGCGAACAATCCAACCGTCAACTTCAACAACGAACAACACAGATCTAACCCCCTCAGTCCCCTCTGCAAAACCCAGAAAGGGTTTCTCGATCCGACGAACTTTGTTATGGCGATGATGAGAGGCCGAAAATGATTTGAATTTTACTGGACGAACGATAGCTCCAATCGAAAAACAAATCATACCAGCAGATTACGAACACTGAGAACTATGACATATATTTTTATAGAATTTTTCTGGAGAGTTTGAATTTTCATTGAAATTTTGAATTGTAGATAGATCTAGGTTTTCCAACCATTGAGGAAGAGAATGAGATTAAGAAAATGAACGTACAGACTAATGATAGAAGATGGAGACTAGGGTTTATCACAGCATATATATAGACAAATAGAAGAAGGCTAGGGGGGGCACGAATTACGAACGTGCTAAACGGTAGTTGGCCCAAAAAGCCCGTTCTGACCCCAGAACGAAATTTATTAAACCCATATATCCAAATAGGTATTTTAAAATATCCTAAACGCGATGGAAAAAGTTTCACGTCCAAATTCGATCGTATGAAGAAGTTATGCCGAAAACAAAACTTCCTAATTGATTTCAAATTGATTTTAATTAAATCGATTTCAAGGCGTTTCGCGTCCGTAATATCAAACGACAGGTCCGATCGATACGAAACTTGAAACCCTATAATATTAAACCGATACGGATCCGATGAAACTGGTTTCGTCGAAATCCGAGTCCGTGGCCAAAATGGCTATTTTTTTTTTTGGCAAAGCCAGCGGGGTTAACTGGTCCCCTACCAGTTTATTGCAAACCAATAAAAGTTACAGATGAAGGACAAAGATAAACATAGAAAAGAAAGAACAAAACAAAACCAAACACAAAGAGCTAAAAAAAAATAAAAAAAAATAAAAAGGGACTTAGTCTCTTTCCCAGAGATGTAACATTTCAACTGAATAACCAGATTGACAGTTCTTTATTTGGCAAAGAATAGCATTCTTCACCTCTTGCCAAAGAGCATCACCATTTTTTCTCTGATTTTCAAAAAATATAGTATTCCTCTCTCTCCAGATAACAGACATATAAATCTTCAAGCAGTTAGCAAGCATCCTTCCTTTTACATCTTTCTTCTTGCCAGATTTTAAGAAAACTCCCCACACTTCAGTAGTGCTAACTGGCAGTAACCTAATGCCAGCTTTATTCCAAATACCAGTGATGATATATAGGAGAGCAGGGCATTCAAAATAAATGTGATGAGCAGACTCATCAAAATTATCACAAAACAGACACTTCAGTGAGCAACTCATGCCATACTTGTTCAGTACATTTCTAGTAAGCAATGCTTGGTTTATCACTTTCCAAAGCATCAAGTTATGGTTAGGTTGAGTATCAGAAGTCCAAATGACACTGTTCCAAATAGCAGAAGGCAGTGGGGCTGTGTCAGTGATCTGATTGAAAACACCTTTAATTGTATGTTTCTTCTTGTTCCATGTCACATAGTCGTGATGTGCATCAGGCTTGTAAAGTTGTATCATTTTTTCCCACAGCTGTCTTATATGTAAATTACTGTTATAAGGAAGCACCAGTTTCCCATCAAGTATGTAATCACTTGCCTTAGCATTCATTTGTATACCAGTCTGCACAATCTGGTTATAATCACACAGGCTGGATAGAATAATACCTTCACTTACCCAAGGATCATACCAGAATTTGACAGTAGAATTTTGATTGACTGGGTATTTGATCATTTTTAGTACCACATTCCTCAACTTAAGTATATTTCTCCATATCCAGCTACTATTCTGAGGAATATCCATGCACCAAAAAAACTTTCCTTTTAAATTGTACTGCCTAGCCCATTGTACCCATAAACTTTCCCTATTGCTGATTATATCATCAATATGCTTGCTCATAGCTGCTGTATTCCAAGTCTTGACATTTTTAACTCCAAGTCCTCCCAAATATTTAGGAACTTCAAATTTAGAAAAAGAAACTGGCAAAACTTTTTTGTTATGTATGCTACCAGTCCAGAAAAATCTGCTCATGGCAGACCTGACCTGATGTAGTAGTCTAGAAGGAAGTATCATTGCACGTGCCCAGTAAACAAGGGAGGCAAAAACAGTAGCTTTTATTAGCACTAGCCTACCACTTTGAGATAACTTCCTATTTTCCCAAGCTTTCAACACAGAAGTGATTTTGTTGTAGAGAGGAAAGCAGTCAGCTCTAGTAATTCTTTTTGTTATCAATGGTAACCCAAGGTACTTCATATCAGAGCTCATTGCAGAGAAACCACTTGCAGTTTGTAATTCAGAAACATGTGTGTCACTAGCACCAGATACTAACAAGGAGGATTTCTGTTGATTGATTTTGAGACCAGTCATAGCATAAAAATCAAGTAGTGCCTTAGAGATGGCATTAAATGATGGAAGCTCAGGCTTGGTAAACAACAACACATCATCAGCAAACATGATAGAGGTGATATTAAGTTTAGCACACTTCGGATGATACTTGATAGCTTTCTGCTCATATTTAATTCGTAGAATAACAGTGAAAACTTCCATGACTAGTAAGAATAAGTAAGAAGAAATGGGGTCTCCCTGACGTATTCCTTTACAACTTCTGAAATTACCAACTGGTCTACCATTTATCACTATAGAGAATGAAGGAGTAGATATGCACACATAAACCCAGGAAACAAAAATTTTGGGAAATCCCATTTGTGCCATAACCCTGACTAATGAAGACCAGTGGATGGTATCATAAGCCTTAGAAATATCAATTTTGATAGCTGCCGCTTTGGTTACTTTGTTTTGGCCATATCCTTTCAAGAGTTCTTGGACCAGCAGTAAGTTGTCAATTATACTTCTACTAGGAATGAAGGCAGCCTGATTTCTAGAAACTACAGAAGGAAGGACTTTAACAAGTCGTGAAGCAAGAATTTTAGTGATGCATTTGTAGACCACATTACAGCAAGAGATGGGTCTGAATTCAGTGACAGTAGAGGGATTATTGACTTTGGGAATAAGTGCAATGTTAGTGCAATTCACTTCACCCAACATCTTACACTTATTAAAGAAATTGTGGACAGCATTACAGAACTCACTGCCCAATATACTCCAAGTTGCTATAAAGAAAACCACATTCAAACCATCAGGCCCTCCAGATGATTGTTGGTTCATAGCAAAAAGGTTATTTTTAATTTCTTCATCAGTAACTGGAGCAATAAGTGACACAGCTTCAAGGGAAGTAATGGTAGGTAGAGGTAGGGATGAAATAAGATCAAGGTCAGGGGTGAACCCATCAGAGTTACCAAGCAATGTAGTGAAATAATCAATAAATGCTCTATCAACAGTATCTGCAGTAGAACATGCTGTTCCTTGTTCATCATATATGTTATGTATATTCTCAGTAGCATGTTTTACCTTTATAGAATCATGGAAAAATTTTGTGTTTTTATCTCCTTCTGCTATCCATTTTTTGTGTAACTGCTGTCTCTTCATACTTGCTTCCATGTACAGAGCATTGTTAACCTCTTTAAAAAGTTTGCATTCCTCTTCAGCAGCTTGAACATCAAGAGGGTGCTCCATCAAGTACTCCTGTTGTTTCTTTAGCTTTTCCTTGAGATCAGTAGATAATAATGCACCAGTGCCAAAAGTTGATTTAGCCCAAAGTTTAATCTGCAGCTTAATGAATTTGAGCTTCCTGCAAAACTTGTACATTTTATTACCATAACAATTAAAATCAGAGCTTAATTTAGTTACTAAAGGAATGAATTGTTCATGTTTTGCCCAAGCATTGTAAAATTTAAAGCTTCTCTTTTCCTTATTAAAATGTTGACCAAAAGATAATATTAGAGGGGAGTGGTCAGATAAGATAGGCTGGGGGAGGAAAACAGATAATGAGGGCCAGGAAGATATAGCTTGAAGGTTGCAAAATGTATGATCAATAGTAGTGAAAGTGCGAATGCCACTACGACTCCTGTTATTCCAAGAAAACTTTGCACCAGATTTATTGACCATGATTAAGTCAGACTCATAAATGGCTTGATTGATAGGATCAAGATCATTAGCAGTTAGTGGAACTCCACCAGATTTGTCAGTATAATCAAAGCAGGAGTTAAAGTCTCCCATCACAATCCAAGGGTGGGTGGATTGTCTTAATGGTGGCAATGCATCAAAAAAAAATTTCCTTGAATTTGCAGAGTTATCAGCATATACAAAAGTAACATAGAATGAAGAACGGGTATTTATGTCTTGGACGTGAAGGTGAATGTATTGCCTAGTAGAAAGAAGTGGGGATATAGAGAAAATAGTAGGGTCATAGATTACTAATATTCTACCATAAGATGCATTGTCAAGGTTGTGGTGAAAGGACCAAGTTGGATTGATGTAAGAAACAGCTCTGGAAGATAAAGCTGAATTTAGTTTAGTTTCAAGAAGACCAAAAAGAGAAATATTGTACTCACTGATTATGTTTCTAACTTGGTCAAGCTTCAAGTTGCTGTGAGCACCCCTAAGGTTCCATGATGCAATTTTTTTAAACATTAACAAGATTGAGGTTTGGTTTTGTTGTGTCTTCTCTTAGCAGATAGAGATCTCGTTTCAATGGTTCTAATGGGCTGAGATGATGGAGAAGGAGACTGAGAGAAAGAATTGGTTGGTTTTGTGACAGGAGGAGGAGCAAAAGATGAAGTGTGGGAGGTAGGATTTGAAGGCCATCCAGGCAGATCAATGGAAAAGTTGTATGGGATTGTTTGTGAGTTTGGTTCAACCACTGAGTTTACATACATTTGCTGTATTAAATTATTTACTTGTTTCTCAAAATTGGTGCACCATTCTCTATCCATGTCTGTTTCATGTGTGTCAGTGGTGTCATGCAGAACTTGTTTTCCAGAATCATTTGTTAGTTCAAGTTCAAAGCTATTTTCTTCAATGCAGACTTCATATGTGTTCTCATCAATAGTCTTATGTTTATTTTCCATTGTGCCTTCTCCATCACAATGTTCAACAACAACATTAGAGGTAACACTTACTATGTTTCCAACAGAACACTGTTTTCCTGCATTTACTTCAGTTGTTATTTCACCAACCTCAACTTCATTTATTTCCAGTACTTCTACCTCTTCAATTTCAGTTTGTAACAATTGGAACTTATTAGTAGTAGTAACAGAACAAGCTTGAGCATCATTTTTAGATTTATTCACTTCAAGTTGCAGACTTTTATTTGCCTCATTTGCATCTTTCTCAGTAACCTCTTTTTCCACTTGCTTCATAATGATATTTCGTGCCACTTCCTCACTCCCATTTCTTTTATTTACTTTGTTTTTGTTAACCTTCTGCCACACTTGCTTAATGCAATCTTGTTTCTCTTTTTCTTTCCCCTTATTCAGCCTGTTCATTTTATCTTCAGAATAACTATGCTGTTTTTTTTCTTCACATTTCTCTTCATTCTTCTCACCTTCATATTTCTTGCAGTTCTTGCTATTGTGCCCAAACTCTTTACAAAAACAACAAATTTCCGGTTTCCACAAATACTCCACTTTCACAACTTGTTCTGCCCCATCTAGCATCTTCACATTGAAACTGTCTGGCAGTTCTTTGTATGGAGTAACTTCAACTAAACATTTAGCATAGGATAGGCGCTCAAATTTTTCAGTTGATGTATCCATACATAGGAGTTTTCCAACTCTGGCAGATAACCAATTTATTCCCAATGGTGACCAAGCATACAAGGGAATATTAGTTAATTTAATCCACACTGGCACTGCTTTTATACTACTACAGGAGTTTCCTATATTTTCATCCCACTTTTTCACAATAAATAACTTGTTTCTCATAACTACCGGATCTGCCTCAGAAATCTTTTTCCTATCCTCATCATTAGAGAACTTAAATAAGAAAAGGAATCCATCTGATTTAACAGTTATCATCCCCTTAAGTTTCCACGCACGCTTGAGATAGTACAGGACAGTAGAGTATGGCAGTGGTTTATCTAGGAAAAACCCAACGAGATAATCACTCCACAAAGAACTGCCTGCCCTGACTACTTCAGCAGGTGGCACAATTGCATCCCCTTGAAATTCAAGTAGAATTTCACGTGGAACATAGGAACCAGCATTAGTTGGTCTGGCTTTGAAAAGAGTGGTCCAAGCTTTCGGCTGATTGTCATGAGCAAGGGAAGAAGCTGAAGAGATTAAAGGAGGTGGGGTTGGTGATGGCAGGGATGTTTTGGTCAAAACACAGACAGAAATGGGTTGGGAAAGCTGAATATTGTCAGTGGCAGAGACAGGAAGAGGAGGAATGGGTGAAACAGTGTTGGTACGGGGAAGACCAGACTGTGAAGAAGGAGAAGCTGGGTTAACAGAGACAGGGGGAGGTACAAGGTACGACAGAGGGAGTAAGGGAGGAGCAGAAGGTGGCACAAGAATCGGGGAGGAAGGACAGGGCTGTAGAGAAGATAGGGGAAGTGATGGATTAGCGGGAAGGGAGAGAAGGATAGGGGCGGTCCCCATTTTTAAAAGAAAAGAGAAGGTTTTTAAGATTGAAAATATATTCATTAAATAAATTAAAATAAATTATGAAAATCCAATTTTATATCTAAATTCTAAAATTGGCCAAATTTTATCGCTTATATTTTTCATAAACAATTTAAATGATTTAACACGTTTAGATGTGAATTAAAAGTTGATAAGTCTATAAATTTCAGTGTTAATTCTCTACTTCCTTACATTTAGAAATTATAAATTTAATTCTCAAAACCCATTTATTTGATTTTCAACTTTTATATTCTCACCTTTTCCAAAATAAGGATGCCACTAGCATTGGTTCATGATTTCACATTATTATCCTCAAAGTCCAATTTAATTTCAATAACATAATAATTTAAACGTTTAATTCCATTTTATTATGCAATAAAAGCAATTGTTGAATTTGATACTCAAATAAATTTATAAATCTTGCTTTATACAAATCTATATTAACAAAGGTCCAATTATAAATAGAATTAGCATTAACTTCATCTTATAGTATTAACTACTCCAATTACACAACAAATCTACGCTAACTGCACGATTTAAGTCAATTAATTGAAATTAAGTCTACATTAAATGTTATAAAATTATAAATTGGAACCTCGATAAATTTGTTCATTGATTTAGACTCTTTCTATACAGTAAATAGACATTTTTATGTGTATACATAACCTTTTGAATCATAATACACTTCATTAGTGCAGGCTTCATTTCTTATAAATTCTCTTTTTATTAACTAGAACACATTAACACAACAAAATAAATAATTTAGATTTATTTCAATCGATTTACATTCTTAACTTAACATACTCAAAATGGTTAACCTAAATAATTGTTACCCTTTCACATTCAAATTCACTTACAACCATCATTACAACAATGCTGCCATAGATTTAGATTTAATTAAATAAATTAGATAAATGGGTAAAGTTTTGTAATTATCATTAATGCCAAATATATATGCATTAATTACTACTTATTATTATGAATTCATTTATTAATTTACTAGTTGCCTTTGTCTTTTTATTTCCTTTTTAGTACCAAACTTTCTATTTAGTTATAGTTTATCAATATATATATATATATACCTAGGCAAATCAAGTTCTTGTCTTTTTTTTATTATTTCAATTAAATCGGGTATGCGCCAATAAATTGTTTATTAACTTATTCTTACAAAATTATTTACATACATTCAGTTCCAAATTATATAGAATTAAATTCTAATTACTTACCACGTAATCCACCAATTATATATTCTATGCAAACATGCATTTAAATCTTTTATTTAAATAAATTTATTCAATGTTGACATCTACTAAATAAAATTTATTTTCATTTATATAGTTGCAATTCAATTCAGTTATTATTTCATTAATACTAATTCCGATTTATATCTTCCAGTATAAATTTCACAAACCAATTTAATCAACAATCATAACTTATAACCACAACCGCCAATTCACGTTATTTCAATCTATTGCCATATAAACATTTAATTATGTTAACCTTAAATTTCAATTACTATATCTAATTCCTACGTTTACTCAAAAAAAAACTTAAAACTTTTATTTCATTCTAAATTAGATTAGAAATCATATTAAATTAACTCATTTAATATCATCGAATTTAACGGGTCGTTACATATGTATACCTTGAAACCATAGCTTTGAAACACAACTTTTAATACTTAATGGTCCAAATACTATATTACTTTATAAAATAAAACCGCTTCTTTAAATTTCACAATAAATTCTCAATATCAATTTGAACCTCCAAATAAACCATTTTAATTCCCATATATTTCAAAGCTTAAATATTCTATATTTCAAAACTTTATAGTTCACATATTTCAATCTTTAAATATTCCATTATTTCAAAATGGATTCTTTGATAATTTAATATATATCAAATCCAATTCATATTATTTAAATTTGAAAGGTTTACTTACTAAACAAATATCATTCATGTGAAACCCTTAAACTTCAATAACATAATATTCTTTTAATTAAATTTACTTGATAATATTCTTTAAATCAATTTGATATTCGTTTAAATCCTCTAATCAAAATCAAGTTATAAAACCATACTTTTTAAATCTTAATTTATTTACATTTCAAACCAAATTTTTCGAGGAAAATTCTTAAATACTTTAATTCAAATCATATTCACATTTATCTTCAACCTTACTTTTATTTGATTTATTATAAACTCTATATACAATAGAATTTTAAATAGATACTTAACCATATTATATATATGAAATCAACTTCATTATTTAGCTTGTTTTAAAATTCGAAACAAATTTATACATAGCTAAATTCAAGAATTTACTATATATATATATCAAAATTTAATATTTATTAAATCGTATTCTTTCCAAAACCATAGAAAATCATTTCAAAATAATTGTATATATATACCGCGGTGCCTGTATATAATTTTCTATCCTATGGTCAAGTGATACGGATATTTATCATTTCAATCCGCAATTTAAAAAAATAAAAATAAGGTTGTATATCATTGCAAACCGCAATCTCGAACGAAATGAAAATGCATAATAACTTGCAGTTTATACGTGACGACCCAGAATTTGTAGTCATTTGAAATAGGAATATTTAATTAATTTTAAAAATTCAAAGGTTAATTATTAACTTGAATTTAAAATATCAATATTTATTGGATAGTTATTTGTTAAATTTAATTATCGAAATTTGGTAAATTTATTGAATCGAGAATTTTAAGCTGGTTAAAAATAATTTGAAGGCCTATAAAATTTATATTGATAA
Organism: Allium cepa; assembly: GCA_030765085.1. Taxonomy (NCBI): domain Eukaryota; kingdom Viridiplantae; phylum Streptophyta; class Magnoliopsida; order Asparagales; family Amaryllidaceae; genus Allium; species Allium cepa. Next base: position 902,321,825 of record CM060938.1, on the reverse strand, counting down.
TTCTGAAGATAATAAGAGTGTTGAAATTGAATTTGATAGTGGTTTGTTCAGTTTTAAAATTTTATTGTTTAAATTGAATTTAAAAAAAAATAGCTTTCCGAAGCACAGTCTCAGAATTCGACCAAACCAGTCCCATTGGGTCCGTAATATTGAATTATTATCGGATTTCAAATTTCGTATTGATCGGAGTTAGTATGTGAGTGTACGATATATAAACACGCTGAAAATCTAATTGATATTAATCCAATGAAATTTAATTTAATTAAAATAGAAGTCTTCTTTTGTACGCCACTCCTTTCCATTTTTATTTCGTTCCATCCTTATCTTCTATCGTACGCTTCTCGTTCCTTCTAAAATTTGCCTGTTCCTTCTTCGTTCATTTAATTCAACTTCCAGTCAAAATCAAACGAAAAAAAGTAATCATCTCGTTCAAAAACAAATAATGGCCAATGCTTCTATAAAGAAAAAATATATGTAAATCGAATGACATCCACCCTTCTTATTTCTCAGTTCAAATCCATTCGAAATCGAAATCTCGGCCAACAATTTCTAAAGGCTTGACTCGCGATTTTCTTCAAACTAGTAGACGCTCTGGGAAGCGTGGAATCTGGCAAAGATCGACCCTAACGTCGCGAGCTAGGGTTCCATGTTTGTGGATTTTGGGGCGGCCATAGGTGAAGTGGACAGCGGAGTTTGGATCGAGAGGTGTAGTCCCGTTCATGGTCGAGGGGTTAGGAGTTTTCGGTGATGCTTTGGGAATCGCGATTTGTGGGGGGGCCGAGGAGTTGAAGCTGCAAATCACGTTGGCGATAGAGGCCGATGTTGACGAGCTAGTAATGGAGTTTGTGGTGAATAGCGGAGGCGTTTGGCTGTGGTGGATAGGGTTCGTGGTTTTAGTACGGTTGATGTGTGGCATCGAGTTGTCGCAATTTGGGGATTGTTCAGTTCGGCAGTAAGGTAAAATGTTTATAGCTTAATTTAAATTAAGGATAAGGTAATTCAAAAGTTTAAAATAAAATAAAAAATATATGTATAAATAGTATATATAGTGAAAACATAAATGTATATGAACAGATAGATTAATACTTTTCCCCAGTAAAGCAGAATAATATGATATGGTAAGGAAATAATCATTTAGATAAAATGGAATGGTTAATTAATTAATTTGTTTAAAAAGGGATTTAATTTTAAATCAGATAATAAATTAAATCAATGGGGAGTAATTGTTCAATTTATTCAATTATTAATAAATCATAAAATATTTATTCAAGGTCCATATCTGAAAGAAAACGAGTCAGAATGGAGGTGGGTTGCAAACAACAATAGAAAGGTGAGTTAATCTCACTCAGTTTAAATTTAAATTCAAATGATTAAATTTAAATAATTGTTTGAATGACTGAATTGACTAATGTGATATAGTATGATATTTTGGAATTGGCATATTATATTGTGCTAACATTTGTGGATGCAGGGAAAACAGGTTGGAGGGATCCAACTGGACCCCTTACATTTATTTAAAATATTCAATATTCATTGTTGTGATTATTTGATATCCTATGATGAGTTATATTGGAATATTAAATGTTATGGTTTGATTGGATATTTGGGTATAATGAATTACCAAAATATATGAATTGGATTGTTGATAAGAAATTAAAAGGAAGTAAATTGGTAAGCGAAATAATTATAGAAAGTTTGAATAAATTAAGAAAGAATTGAATAGAAATAGAAGTAATATGAAAATAATAATAAACAACTTCGAGTATGAAGAGAAATGGAATTATGAATAAAATGAAATTGATGAATCGTAAACTTAAGTTATATCAATTAAAGAAATAAAGAATTATTTTAAAATTCAAAGTTTAAATTTATTTAAAAGAATAAAGAAGTAATTGAGAAATCTAAAAATTGGAATTTTTAGTTAAAGTATTTTTAAAATCATAATCAAGAAATGAAATCTAAAATTAATAGATTTTGAATTAAAAGGGAATAAATTGGAAATCAATTTGGGAAATTGATTTAAGTGATTGAAGTTGGATTTTTCTCTGGATAACCAAGTACTTTTTTTTAAAAAGTAAATTTTTAAATAAATTGTAACATTCCTGAAATATTAGCCAGAATAATTCAATAATTAGATTAATTTTGAATTTAAACTGTGAATTTAATTGTGAATTAATTTGCGATTTCCAAAATAAACTTAAAATTTGGATTATAAATAGAAATTTGGTTGGAATTTAAGGATAATTATTTTATAATAAAAATTGGATTTAAGGATAATTATATTAGAGATAAATATGCACTATAATTTGAATAAATAAATATATATATATATATATATATTGAAAGTTAAAATTGTAAATAAGATTTTGATTTTGAAAATTCAAAATGTATATATTTATAAATTTGGATTTGAAAACCACATAATTTTATACTAGTAGAAATTGGTAATATTTATTTTGAAAATTTTATTTTGAATTAGATATAAATGATTTTCGAAACAATTGTTTAGAACTTAATACTATTATATATGTGTTTATCTACTAAAAATATAATTAGTCTAAAATCATTCTTTCTTCAAATTGATGTAAGTAGAAAATAATAAACAAAATGGATATAAAAACATAAGAATATTGTATATGTGTATATGCAAATAAATGTAAACACCCATTTACATCATACATATCTATATACATACAAATGGCACAATTACTTAATAAAATAATCAAATTTAAAATTACAAGAAACCTTTCCATCTCCCCATATACCATTATTAAACTTCTCACCAAATCTGAGTATACAGTAAAGAAGATTTGAGTATCTTATATCTCAACCCCCAAAGAAGAAAAAAATGATAAACCATAAAACAGAAACTCAAACACCAAAGGAGAAAAAAATCAGGAAAAAAGAAAAGAAGAAAGAGCAACCTGAGATTCAAAGTCACAATGCTAAAGCAATCAAACTACAGCATGCAAATTCAAAGCAGATCTCAAATTTATTTTATAAAAAGGAAAAAAAGAGAAAGGAGCTGCAGCATTGCCAATGCCAGTCTCTGGAAAATAAGTTAAAGGCAAGTAAATTTTTTTATTATTTGAGTTGAAGTTACAATCCGTAATGAAGAAAGAACTAAGTGCAATAACAATCAATTTGTTGCAGAAAAATTGAAGATCAAAGACACAAAACCATTTCTAGTTTTCAAACCGCAGATTTTTTTTTTTTAAAAGGGCTTCTCTGTTATATGCATTCAAACTGTAAGTAATAAGATAAAAATTACTATTATTAATGACTTGAGTAAATGAACATGACAGTGTATAAGCAAAGATTTCCATTTACAATTTACAGATCCACAACTCCAAGATTTAAAGGAAAAAAAAGGAAAAAGATACAGGCTTGAGTTCCCCTCTGTTTCTTCCTGTACAACTCCAAGGTGAGCAAACTTACTTTTGATCTAATCTCTGAATTGATGTGATAAATATTGGTAAATGTGTTCTGCATGAATGTGAATAGTTTTGCCTTGTGAATGATTGCTATGCTTGAGTTTTCTTTCCCTGTAAATGTTGATTTTTGTTCTTCTATTACCTGTAACACTCTGTGTTACAGTGTAAACCATGCCAAGTTTGAATGATAACCTATGGTTTGGATATACTATGTGTTCTTCAGTAACTAATCAAAGTAAACCATATTAGAACCCAAATCTCTCTCTTCCCTCTTTGTTTCTGAAATGAAAATAAACAGTTAAGAGGAAAAAAAAATGTTGTTTAACCCTGTGCCACACTTCAGTAATTAAAACTGTAAGTAAATCCATACTTTGTTCAAATTTTGTGTGTACTTGAATTCCTGCATGAATGTTATAGCTTTGGATTGAATGAATGGTATTCTTGTGTTTGATTCTCCTAGAAAAACATTTGTTTCCTATTCCTATTTCTGTAACATTTAGTTATAGAGAATTTAGAATCCTCTCTCTCTTACTCTTTTGGAAAAAAAAGAAAAAAATTATGAATTGCAAAATAAGTTAAAATATAGTTCAAAACTTACACTATGTTTTAGAGATAAATCAAAGCAAAATTTATAGCCTTCTTCTTCTCTGTAAAACTGTAAAACTGTAAAACACTGTCAAACCCTTCTTTTCTTCTTTCCCTCTGTCTCTCTTTCCTGTTGCATTTATAAAATGAAACAAGTTGGAGTTTGAGCTTTAAGCTTGCACCATGCTTCAGTGACAAAACCAAAACAAGTTTTGAAATTTTTTTTTTACTGAAAACCATGAAAACACAGTTTCATACAAGTTCTGTGTTACAGGTTAAACCACATCAAAAAGGAAACTCTAATCTTTCTTCCTCTATTCTAACAAAGATTTTTAAACAAGTGAATATTGTTTTAAACCTATATTACATTCCAGTAATGAACTAAAACAGTTTCATGTAGTTCTTCTTCCTGGAAACAATGAAACACAGCCAAAATTCAAATGTTCAAGAAATTCGAACTTTATGAATTTCAAATTCAATAACACTATCTTAATCTCCTTTAAAATCTATGATTTTAGAAACAAAAATCAAATTTTTTTTCATTGCATATTGCTCAGGAAAATGGGAGTTGATTGGAAAATGAATTTTTGAGCAATACTGGTGATCTATGTAGTTATAAGCCTCGAATTCGTGGTCGCCGCATGATTTGGTGTTCGTGATCACCAGAAAAATGCAAGTTGAATTTTTAAAAGTTTAGATTTTGAATTCGAGCTTAATTTAGGGCTTATGAACCCATTTGAGTTCGCGTATGAAACGACGTTGCTACGCCTTCCACAGACGACCGGACTTCATCGCACCGGAGCCATCGGAAGCGTCACATGTAGACGAAGACGTGGACTAAATATCATGGCCTCTGACGATCGGTGGAGGCGGGATGAGACGTTTTTCTCGTGAGGCTTCGCTGGGTTGTTGGGTCGAGGCAGCTCGATTCTGGTTTTCGAGATGAATTCGAAGTCTGGGTGTTTGTAGGGTGTTAGGGGATGAGCGTTGACGTGTTGGTGGCCACAGCACCATCTAACGGCGGCGAAACCAGCCGTGCACGTGCACGTGGCTATGGTGTGTGTCAGTGTGATGGGTTGAAAAAGACGAGGAGTAACTCGAAGCACAGCACGGGGAAGCAGAGGGAGAACTCGAAGTTACACTCGGGTTGGTTTCAGCGTTTATCGGGTCGCTTTTAAAACCTTAAGCAGAATTCGGAAAAAATTGCAACACGGGTCACTTTGGCGGAAAACCCGAAGAAAAGGGACGATTGTCTCGGGGTAAACCCGAAGCAGGCCTCGGGTCAAGCTTATAAAACAACAAAGATTCAAGTTTTTGAAAATTTGAAACATGATTTTAAAATTTGTTTTTTTTGAAATAATTGTTTGAAATAAATGAAGTATTTTAAAACTTAGATTTTAAAACAAGAAAAATTATTTAAAAATTTAACTTGATAAAATATTTGAGGGATAAATCAAATATTCAAATTTTAACTCAAAAAGAAATCTCTTTATAATGATTAAATAAAGATTTAAACAATTGAAATTTGTAATTACTTTATAATTAAAAGTTGATTTAATTAAAGGGTGAAAGTAATTAAGATTTACTTAATTATAAATTAAAGATTTATGAATTAAGATAATTAAATTAAGAAAAGCTAGTTGATAAAGTTAATTAGGATTGAATCAATTTATAGTTAAGAATAATTAATCGTGATTTAAATTTTATGAAATAAATTGTGTTGTTAACACACTTAACCATATTCACCCTAATTAGAGATGATTAACTATCATCAATTGTTCTGTATTGGATTGATATTTTTGTTGTGATGTTGTGATTGCTTTGTGATGGACTGTGATTTGTGATTTGTTCCTATATGTGTGTGAAATCCCTTTTGCCCATGAAACGGCATTTAAACTTCGATGCGACAGGGAGTCGGATTCCAGTTGGTTATCTGAAACCCACATCGAATCATATTAGTTAATTTTTGTGATTGATAATTTACTTTATCTATGAATCTGTGAATATAGATAAGCGTTATGGGTTATACCGCTTATCTTTATGATTGAATCTGTGATGATGATGTTGTGCACTATTGTGTTGAACCCCTGGACCACACTTATACACAAACAAATATGGATTGCACGTGGAAATGGGTTAAGTCACAGATTTTGAAAATTGTTTTAAAATTTGAATTTTTGAATCCAAAATAGTTTTGGAATTAGAATTGAAGCTTTTGAAAAAATGAATTTCAAAAATAAAAGTTATTTGAATAACTTGATTGAGTTTTGAAATTTAAATAATTTGATTTAAATTTGAATTCAATATTTGAAGTTGAATTCTATAATTTGGGAACTAGGGTTTAAAAAGTTGTCCAACTTATAAATGGATTTATATGGTTTTTTTTTTAAAACCATTTTAAAAAGTGATGTTTGGAATTTAAATTTAACCCAAGATTTCAACTTGTATAAATCGGACTTTTCTGAAACGAAGACTGTTGTTTTCAAATAATAGAAGCTTTCATATAAGAAATGGATTTCCAATGTGTGTTAAAAGGAATTCAAGTTTTGAAATGAAAATGGTTTTCCAAGTTATAAATAAATCTTTGGAACGTGTTTTGAAAGCTATAAATTAAATCTTTAATTTAAAGATTTATTGAGTTAATCCAATTGGAATGGAAGTTGTTTTGAATCTATGAATAGATCTTTGTGAAACTAGGTGAAACTTTGTGAAATGAATCTTTTGGTTTAAAGATTTAAAATGGTAATTTGTTTAACCATTGAAAGAAAAGTTTTGGATTTTATAAGTTGTGACTTAACTAAAATCCCATATCCATATGTTTTAAAAATATGGCGCTCATTATTCGGTTTAGCCGGGGGAGGACCTTGTGTCATATAACCCATTCCGGATAGTGATACGACGTTATGGATAGCAATTGAAGACCGGTGGTGAAGACAAGATATTTCCGAAAACAAAAGGATAACTCATTGATTGTCTCTGCACTGGCTGATCCCCGGTATAGAGATCTCCATATGTGATGGGAAGTCCGTACGTGATTAGGGATTATCCGGATTTGCAAGGGCTTCTTCGGAAGTGCCTTCGGTTCTGTTCGAACCCGGAACAGACTTGTATGGTTGTATGTCCGACATTACACTTTGAGATGTTATCTGATTTCTATCAAATACATTTCTGCTTGGTGGCGGAGAATTTATTCTCTTAGTTTAACACCCTTCTCTGAGACGTACGAGCTCAGAGGTTATGTAGTTGATATTTATCAGTGATATATTCCTAATTTGGTAATGTGGCATGCTGAGTGCTGCTGTGTGATGATCATTGGTTGATCATTTGTGATATGATCATTTGTTTGATCATTTATCTTTGTGATCATTGCTTTGTTCATCTGTTGACCCAAAGCATGGCTTTGTGCCAAAGCGTAGCTTTGTGGACGAGACTGCATCAGGACCTCACTCCTCGGAAATGGTCGAAACAGGAAAGATGCGGCAAGGTTATGAGGGTCGCTCCCTTTAGGGTGTGGCATTCCCTTCTGGTAAAGGGTGGTATCATGGTATGGAGCCCAGATACTTACCTATGTGGATCCTGCAAATCTATTACTTTGTGATACTTTGTGGTTGTTGTTGCGAGCGCTCGGATAAAGGTCCCAATGGACCGGGGGATGACATATTCGTGTAGTAGTTACCTAGTTATGGAGGTAACCCGGCCTTGTGTTGGCAGAGATCTAACCGTAACGTTAGTTCTCGGTCCTTTGGGACCTTTATCCGAGAGCTCTCCAACAAAAACGTCACACAGTAATAATATAGTGTGTCCACATGAGTAAGTATCTGGGCTCCATACCATGACACTACCCTTTTCCAGAAGGAATGGTCATACCCTAGGGGAGCTACCCCTGAAACCTTGCCGCATCTTTCCAGTTTCGACCATTACCGGTTTGTGAGGCTCGATGAGGTCTCGACCACAAAGCTACGCTTTTTTACAAAGCCATGCTTTGATCAACAAATGATCAACAAATGATCATCAACACACAGCAGCACTTAGAATGCCACACTACCAAATTGGGAGTATATCGCTGATAACCTTCAAATACATAACCCCTGAGCTCGTACGTCTCAGAGAAGGGTGTTAAGCTAAGAGAATAAATTCTCCACCACCAACAGATATGTATTTGAAAGAAATCGGCTTTACATCTCAAAGTGTAGTGTCAGACACACAACCATACAAGTCTGTTCCGGGTTCGAACAGAACCGAAGGCACTTCTAAAGAAGACCTTGCAAATCCGGATATTCACAATCCCGATCGGACTTCCCATCACTTAGGAAATCTCTATACAATAGCTACTCAGTGCAGAGACAATCGATAGGTCGTCCTATCATTCTCGCAAATACCCGGTCTTCACCACCGGTCTTCAAATGCTATCCATAACGACGTATCATTATTCGTAATGGGTTATATGACACAAGGTCCTCCCCCGGCTAAACCGAATAACGATCGCAATATTTAAAAACATATGGATATGGGATTTTCAGTTAAGTCACCACTTTTATCCAAAACTTTCCTTTAACTGGTTTAAACCAAATTACCATTTCAAATCTTTAAACAAAAGATTTATTTCACAAAGTTAACCTGTTTCACAAAGTTTACAAAAGCTAAATCATCTTGTATACTTAATAATTAGATTTGATAAAATAAGGACTTAAAACACATTGTACCTATATATATATATATATATATATATATACAAACAAATTTAAACATACATATGTAAGTATAAGATTTACAAGTGTTTAAGATATACATTTATTTTCAAAGTGTATAAGTTATAAATATAAAATTTATAAAGTTTCTTCTGCTTTGTAACATCAAGGGCTGAAAAACGTACATTCACAATAAAATGAATAATTAACAAAATCTATGGTTTAAGATCTTTTCTTACAAATGGCACAAAACATCAACTCCTTAATAAAATAATCAAATAGAAAATTCAGAAAACTCTTCACCTTCTAAAATTCGAATTTTTAAATCCCTAACATCTGATACTCAGTAGTCAAAAGATCATTGCAATTTTTTTTTCTCTTCAACATTCAAAGAAAAAAAAAGGTTCAGAAGAAAAAAAAACTGTCTTCTTCAATTCAAAGAAAAAAAAACTGAACTGTTTTCAAACTGTAGTGATATATTAATCTTCAGGTAAGTTTGTTTTAAACCTTATTGTTCATGAAGATTATGATTTTTTTTAAAAAAAATCAAGTTTCAATGATCAATTCAAAACTTAAACTGCAGATTTGTAAAGAGGAGTCTCTGGATTTCAAAGGCAGTGCAGTTTTTTTTCTTTGCTGGGAATAAATTTTAAAGGCAAGTAACTTTCCTTTTTAAAGTTGAATTTGATGTTATAATCTATAATGAAGCAAGAATTAATACAATAACATCAAATTATGTGCAGGAGGGGTCAAGGATTAAAAGCTACTTTTCTTTTTGGTTTCTAAGTTCTTGTTTTCAAAGTTGCAGAGAAAAGAAGCTTCTCTGTTAATCCAAACTGTAAGTAATCCAGAGGTTTTTGTTATTAATAATTAAAATAAATGAAAGCAACATGGGATTTAATACAACAATGTCTAATTTTATTGCAGGAAGATTAAGGTTTAATCTTTTTGGTTTCAAATTTCAGAAAAAAAAGGGGGTGTCTTCTCTGCTAAGAGTCCCAACTGTAAGTAAAGTAGAAACTATTGTAAGTAATGAATAAGTATATGAACATAGCAAACATTAATCACGGATCTGTAACTATAAATTTTCAGATCTAAAACCCCAAGAAAATTAGACTAGAAAAGAAGGAAAATTTGCCAAGTCTCATCTCTGTTTGGAACTGTCAACAACTTCTGGAAACAAGTGAGTAAACTTTGTTTTCTCAATCTTGTTGATTGCTGTGTGTATGCTTAGGTGATATAGGAGAGTTAAACTTGTTTGCATGCAAGATTTTTGGTATATGACGGTAGTTGACTGTGCATGTTGATGTTTCAAAATACTAGTTCCTGTCAAATTTCAGGGAAGCAAAATCATTTTCATTTTTAAGTATCAGCTTCTACAAAGTAAACTATACCAAAGTTTTAAATCTCTCTCTCCCTCTCTACTTCTGGAAATGATTTTAAAAAAGCTAAAATAAAATAAAATTATGGTATAACTCTATACTATGTGTCAGCAATGAATGAAAGAAAGAAAACAAGTATATGCAACTCTTTCTTTACTGGAAGATGGTAAATTCAGTAACAATCCAAATAAGCAAATAATTCGAGTATCACCGATTCATATTTCAGTAATATTACTTGAATCCCCTTGAGAAACGATGATTTTTGAAACCAAAATGTAGATTTTACATTGAGCCTTCATCAAGAAATTTAAGTTGATAAGGAAATCAAACTTTGGTCAAATTCTGATGATTCAAGTAATCGTAGTCCACATGATCATCATCGCAGCTAGATGTAATGCTCGGTATCACCAGAAAAATACTAGATTAATTTTTAAAACGTTGCACTTGTGATTAGAGATCGAACTAGGGTTTAGAAACCCAATTTTGTTCACGTTAGAAACGGTGGCACTGCGCCTTCCACAAACGACCGGACTTCATCGCACCGGAGCCATCAGGAGCGTCACGTGTAGACGAAGACGTGGACCAAATATCGTGGCCGCTGACGATCGGTGGAGGCGGGACGAGACGTTTTCTGGTGAGGCTTCGCTGGGGTTGTTGGGTCGAGGTAGCTCGATTCTGGTTTTCGAGGTGAATTCGAAGTCTGGGCGTTTGTAGGGTGTTAGGGGATGAGCGTTGACGTGTTGGTGGCCGCAGCACCATCTAACGGCGGCGAAGATTACCGTGCACGTGCACGAGGATGAGTGGTGTGTCATGTGAGGGGTTGGGAGGACGAGGAGTAACTCGAAGCATGGCACGGGGAGATTGAGTGGAAACTCGAAGTGGAGCTCGTGGCGTTTTGGAGCTGTATCGAGTAGATTTCCAGATTTGAAACAAATTTGAAAAAAAAAATTATCACGGGTCGATTCTAGTGGAAACTCGAAGCAGGGAAGCTTTTACATCGGGTATGACTCAGGGAAGGTCTCGGGTCAGGCCTGGAAAAACAGTAAAGGTCAAGTTTTTGAAAAATTTGAAACATTGATTTTAAATCCTTTTTTAAAATAATTATCCGGGATAAATGAAGTATTTTAAAACTTAGATTTTAAAAATAAAATTGTTTAAAAATTTAACATGATCAAATATTGAAAATTTTAACTTAAAGACAATTGTTTACAATGATTAAATAAAAAATTTTAAACCATTAAAATTTGTAATTACTTTATAATTAAAAGTTGATTTAATTAAAGGGCGAAAGTAACTAAGATTTACTTAATTATGAATTAAGGATCTTATGAATTAAGAAAAGCTAGTTGATAAAGTTAATCGGGATTGAACCAATTTATATTTAAGAATAATTAATCGTTGATTTAAAATTTATAAAATAAATTGTGTGGTTAACACACTTAATCATATTCACCCTAATTAGAGATGATTAACTATCATCAATTGTTCTGTATTGGATTGATATTTTTGTTGTGATGTTGTGATCGCTTTGTGATGGACTGTGATTTGTGATTTGTGTTTTGTTCCTATATGTTTGTGAAACCCCTTTTGCCCATGAAATGGCATTTAAACTTCGATGCGACAGGGAGTCGGACTCCAATTGGTTATCCGAAACCCACATCGAAGCATATTAGTGAATCTTTGTGATTGATAAATTTATTTTATCTATGGATCTGTGAATGAAGATAAGCGTTATGGGTTATACCGCTTATCGATATATCTATGATGATTGATGTTGTGCACTATCGTGTAATACCCCTGGACTACACTATACACACACAAGTATGGATTGCACGTGGAAATCGATTAAGTCACAAACTTTTGAAAATATTTAAAATTGAATTTTTAAATTCAAATGGTTTTTGAAATGGATGGGGTTTAAAGTAAAAAGATTTGAAAAAGAATTTCAAAGATAAAAGTTATTTTTGAATAACTTAATTTATTTTTGAAATCTGATTTAAATTTGAATTCAAGGGTTGAAATTGAATTCTATTTTGAGAATTTAAGATGTAAAAAGATTAAAGAAGCTTATATGGGTTTCAAACCATTTTTAAAGTGTTGTTTTGGGAATTAAATTTAACCCAAAGATTTTAACTTCTATAAATGAAATCGGATTTTTTCCAAAATGAAAACTGTTTGTTTTCAAATGATAAAAGCTTTCATATAAGAAATGAATTTCCAATTTGTATAAAAGGAATTTCCAGTTTGAATTGAAATGGTTTTCCAAGTTGTGAATGAATAATTGGAAACGGGTTTGGAAGCTATGAGTAAAACCTTGGATTTAAAGATTAAATGAATTAATCCAATTAAATGGATATTGTTTTGGAAACCGTAAATGGATCTTTGCGAAACTAGTTAAACTTTGTGAAATAAATCTTTTGTTTAAAGATTTGAAATGGTAATTTGGTTTAAACCATTTAAAGGGAAGTTTTGGATAATAAGTTGTGACTTAACTGAAAATCCCATATCCATATGTTTTTAAATATTGCGCTCGTTATTCGGTTTAGCCGGGAGAGGACCTTGTGTCATATAACCCATTCCGAATAATTATACGTCATTATGGATAGCATTTGAAGACCGGTGGTGAAGACCAGGTATTTGCGAGAATGATAGGACGACCTATCGATTGTCTCTGTACTGAGTAGCTACGGTATAGAGATTTCCTAAGTGATGGGAAGTCCGATCGGGATTGTGAATACCCGGATTTGCAAGGGCTTCTTCGGAAGTGCCTTCGGTTCTGTTCGAACCCGGAACAGACTTGTATGGTTGTGTGTCTGACACTACACTTTGAGATGTAAAACCGATTTCTTTCAAATACATATCTGTTGGTGGCGGAGAATTTATTCTCTTAGCTTTACATCCTTCGCTGAGACGTACGAGCTCAGAGGTTATGTAGTTGAAGGTTATCAGCGATATACTCCAAATTTGGTAGTGTGGCATGCTAAGTGCTGTTGTGTGATTGATGATCATTTGTTGATCAAAGCATGGCTTTGTGAAAAAGCGTAGCTTTGTGGTCGAGACCTCATCGAGCCTCACAAACCGGAAATGGTCGAAACAGGAAAGATGCAGCAAGGTTTCAGGGGTAGCTCCCCTAGGGTATGACCATTCCTTCGGGAAAAGGGTAGTATCATGGTATGGAGCCCAGATACTTACTCATGTGGACACTAATATATTTATTACTGTGTGATGTTGTTGGAGGGCCCTCGGATAAAGGTCCCAAAGGACCGGGGGTGGCATATCTCAGGTTTTATTCCCCGGGAAGGGGGTAGCCGACCTTGTTTAGCAGAGATCCGGGTAGGTTCTCGGGACGTCCCGCCAGAGGCGTTCCCATGTGGCAATAGGAAGTTCCTTAGCCTGACCATTTGTTGGAAATCCAATCAAAACAATACGCGCCCGCACTGTAACGATCCTGACTCGACCTTCGAAAATCGACACCGAATATGACATTCGTATTCAAATGCCGCAGATCCAAACGTCGAATCTGGTTCGCCGGAGCTTATAACACATTAAGTATAACAACACAGCGGAAGAAAAAGAATAACATATATCATATATACTTGATATACAATATTTTATACAATATCAGATACAACAGATTGATACAACATGGTGGTACAATAGAAAGATACAATAGATATCAACACTATCAGAGGTACAAAGAATAGTAGCGGAAAGATAACGTCTTCAAATGCCAAACTCCAAGGACTTCATCTCCAATCCAAAGCTAGCTCGAACCCTCATCACGTTCACTAAGAGAGCAAGACTGGTGTGATGCTGAAGTGCAGCAAATGCGATCCACAAATCCAAAGAGCTTCGAAGGCTACGAATCTATACCTATTACAGGATTATCTGAAAACCCAACTCTAGACTGCTCGTGTGGAAAATAGTGGGCACCCAGAGTTTAGGAAAGGAACAATAAACTCCAGGTCAGTCATGGGACTGGTGTGAGCAAACAAAACAATTTTATCTTTTAAACAACAAAAGAATTTAAATTTGAAATCCGCAATGCTTTTTAGAAAATGAAACTACCATAAGGCCTCCCGCCACACACAGAATGCAAACGCAGAATTGGAGGAGATTTCTCCTTATGATAGTCAAAAATGCTTGATACGAGAAAAATTCTTTGATATTATTACTATAAGTGCACAGTGAGGAAAAACCATTTCGAAAGTATAATATAAATCCTAGCCAGCATAGACATTCCGAACTATGCCTACTATAGCTACCATCCAAACAGTGGGGCGCCACCATAAGTAGATGGTAGGTAATACAACTAAAACCGTACAAGGCTCGTATTGGATTGAATGGATTTCCAACAAATGGTCAGGCTAAGGAACTTCCTATTGCCACATGGGAACGCCTCTAGCGGGACGCCCCGAGAACCAACCTGTTCTCTGCTAACACAAGGCCGGCTACCCCCTTCCAGGGGAATAAAACCTGAGATATGCCACCCCCGGTCCTTTGGGACCTTTATCCGAGAGCTCTCCAACAACAACATCACACAGTAATAATATAGTGTGTCCACATGAGTAAGTATCTGGGCTCCATACCATGATACTACCCTTTTCCAGAAGGAATGGTCATACCCTAGGGGTGCTACCCCTGAAACCTTGCCGCATCTTTCCTGTTTCGACCATTACCGGTTTGTGAGGCTCGATGAGGTCTCGACCACAAAGCTACGCTTTTCCACAAAGCCATGCTTTGATCAACAAATGATCAACAAATGATCATCAACACACAGTAGCACTTAGCATGCCACACTACCAAATTGGGAGTATATCGCTGATAACCTTCAACTACATAACCCCTGAGCTCGTATGACTCAGAGAAGGGTGTTAAGCTAAGAGAATAAATTCTCCGCCACCAACAGATATGTATTTGAAAGGAATCGGCTTTATATCTCAAAGTGTAGTGTCAGACACACGACCATACAAGTCTGTTCCGGGCTCGAACAGAACCGAAGGCACTTCCGAAGAAGCCCTTGCAAATCCGGGTATTCACAATCCCGATCGGATTTCCCATCACTTAAGTAATCTCTATACCGGCGCGACTCAGTGCAGAGACAATCGATAGGTCATCCTATCGTTCTCACAAATACCCGGTCTTCACCACCGGTCTTCAATGCTATCAATAACGATGTATCACATATTCGGAATGGGCTATATGACACAAAGGTCCTCTCCCGGCTAAACCGAATAGTGAGCGCAATATTTTAAAACATATGGATATGGGATTTTAGTTAAGTCACAACTTATAAAATCCAAAACATTTCTTTCAATGGTTAAACAAATTACCATTTTAAATCTTTAAACCAAAAGATTTATTTCACAAAGTTTCACCTAGTTTCACAGAGATCTATTCATAGATTCAAAACAACCTCCATTCCAATTTGGATTAACTCAATAAATCTTTGAATTAAAGATTTAATTTATAGCTTTCAAAACACGTTCCAAAGATTTATTCATAACTTGGAAAACCATTTTCATTTCAAAACATGAATTCCTTTTAACACAAATTGGAAATCCATTTCTTATATGACAGCTTCTATTATTTGAAAACAATAGTTTTCGTTTCAGAAAAATCCAATTTCATCTTTACAAGTTAAAAATTTTGGGTTAAATTTAAAGTTCCCAAAACAACGCTTTTAAAATGGTTTAAAAACCCATTTATAAGTTAAATAACCCTTTTTAAACCCTAGTTCCAAATCATAGAATTCAATTTCAAATATTGAATTCAAATTTATATCGAATTATTTAAATTTCAAAACTCAATCAAATTATTCAAAATAACTTTTATTTTTGAAAATTCATTTTCAAAGTTCCAATTCTAATTCCAAAACTATTTTGGATTCAAAAATTCAACTTTTAAAACTATTTCAAAAACCTGTGACTTATCCCATTTCCACGTGCACTCCATATTTGTGTGTGTATAGTGTGGTCCAGGGTTTTACACAATATAAGTGCCACATCACCAATCAACACAGATTCAATCATATCGATAAGCTGTATGACCCATAATGCTTATATTAATTCACAGATTCATAGATAAAATAAATTACCAATCACAGAGGTTTACCATTATGATTCGATGTGTGTTTTGGACAACCAACCGGAATCCGACTCCCTGTCGCATCGAAATTTAGATGTCGTTCTACGGGTCAAGGGTTTGCATAACAATATATACATCACAGATATAACAGCCTAGCACAAAGCATCACATCACATATCAAATATATCAATCCAGTACACATCATTCAATAGCAATCAAACATCTACAATTAAGGTGAATAAATCGTGTGGTTTAAATCTATTACCCACATAATTACTTCTATTTGTAATCTTTAAATCAATGATTAATTATCATTACTACAATAAATTAAGTCTTAACCATCTTCATTTATTAATCATTTCTTTAATTAATTATATTAATTAATTAACCTTTGATTGTAATTAATTAAACCGTAATTACTTTTATAATTGTAACTCTCCAATAACAACATCACACAGTAATAATATAGTGTGTCCACATGAGTAAGTATCTGGGCTCCATACCATGACACTACCCTTTTCCAGAAGGAATGGTCATACCCTAGGGGAGCTACCCCTGAAACCTTGCCGCATCTTTCCTGTTTCGACCATTTCCGGTTTGTGAGGCTCGATGAGGTCTCGACCACAAAGCTACACTTTTCCACAAAGCCATGCTTTGATCAACAAATGATCATCAATCACACAGCAGCACTTAGCATGCCACACTACCAAATTGGGAGTATATCGCTGATAACCTTCAACTACATAACCTCTGAGCTCGTACGTCTCAGAGAAGGGTGCTAAGCTAAGAGAATAAATTCTCCGCCACCAACAGATATGGATTTGAAAGAAATCGGCTTTATATCTCAAAGTGTAGTGTTAGACACACGACCATACAAGTCTGTTCCGGGCTCGAACAGAACCGAAGGCACTTCCGAAGAAGCCCTTGCAAATCCGGGTACGGAGGCCTTATGGTAGTTTAATTTTCCAAAAAGCATTGCGGATTTCAAATTTAAATTCTTTGTTGCTTATTTTAAAAGACCAAATGTTTTTATTTGCTCATACCAGTCCCATGACTGACCTGGAGTTTATTGTTCTTTTCCTAAACTCTGGGTGCCCACTATTTCCCACACGGGCAGTCTAGAGTTGGGGTTTTCAGATAATCAATAGTAGGTGTAGATTCGATAGCTTTCAGCCTTAGGATTTGGCAATCGCATTTGGATCAAGTTGCTTCTCTTCATCTTGATTTGGGAGTTCGAGCTATTGTTGGACTGGTGTTTTGAAGATGGAGTTCTTTCTTGAAGACCATATTGGAGTTTTGTTCCGCTGTTGTGTTATCTTTTCCTTCCGCTGCTATTCTTTGTATCTCTGATAATGTTGATATCTATTGTACCATTCTGTTGTTTCAGTTATTGTATCAAATGTTGTATATTGATATATGTTATTCATTTTTTTTCCGCTGTGTTAATTACTTAATGTGTTATAAGCTCCGGCGAACCAGGTTCGACGTTTGGATCTGCGGCATTTGAATACGAGTGACATATTCGGTGCCGATTTTCGAAGGTCGAGTCAGGGTCATTACATTTGGTATCAGAGCTGATGGTTAAAACCTTAGCTCAGGAGTATAACACATTAAGTAACTCATTAGAGATAAGGTGAAGTATACCCTAGAATGAGTTTATCCCTAAGATATCCGTTCGAATGCCTCAGTAAATTCTCTTACTATTCACTGATAGTGAGTATGAGTGCGAGAAGAGGACGAGATAGGGGACGGGGGAGTACCACTACAAATGGCCAATACCCTGTAATAGCGGAAACAACATTTTCCTATCAATCTCCTTTGATTCGTCTTTTCAATTCTTTGATTACTTCGCAGCAGCTCCAGAAGAAGTTTCGGTGTGATGGTGGCCCTACGAATCGTTGTAGAAAATTCTTACTTCATATCTTCATCCGTTTCTTATCAGCTTTTTGATTTAAACTCTAATGAATTTGAATTTGAAAATTTAAATTAAAATAAATTGGAAATTTTAAATTGAATAAATTGGTTAACAAATATGAGTATAAATTTGAATTGTATCAATAAAATAATATCGGTTAAAACCAAATTCAAAATTCTACTGTAATCTCTTGTGTATATCCAAGTCCGAAGAGGGACAAAATTGGTATATACTTTGGGGTATTCCGACCCGAATTTTGAACCCATACCTAGTGTTTGAGAAATTGTAGAAGATTGAATCTATCTATCTATCTATTATCTGGGATCTGATATATTCTACGAACGATTAGTTATCCCTTCGAACTAATCAATGCCCTTGCATATTCGTAGACCGATGGACCCAAACATCTTGTGTAATATTGAAGGAGTTTGTTCTCATATCGTCGATATTCTGATTTGGTAAGCCAAATACAGGATTAATATTCATTTTGATTTGGAAAGATATCTCTCTATCTTTCATCTTTTCTTTTCGTCTTCCTAGCAAATTTCGAGGACGAAATTTCTTAAGGAGAGGAATCTGTAACATTCCTGAAATATTAGCCAGAATAATTCAATAATTAGATTAATTTTGAATTTAAACTGTGAATTTAAACTGTGAATTAATTTGCAATTTCCAAAATAAACTTAAAATTTGGATTATAAATAGAAATTTGGTTGGAATTTAACGATAAGTATTTTATAATAAAAATTGGATTTAAGGATAATTATATTAGAGATAAATATGCACTATAATTTTAATAAATATATATATATATATATATTGAAAGTTAAAATTGTAAATAAGATTTTGATTTTGAAAATTCAAAATGTATATATTTATAAATTTGGATTTGAAAACCACATAATTTTATACTAGTAGAAATTGGTAATATTTATTTTGAAAATTTTATTTTGAATTAGATATAAATGATTTTCGAAACAATTGTTTAGAACTAAATACTATTATATATGTGTTTATCTACTAAAAATATAATTAGTCTAAAATCATTCTTTCTTCAAATTGATGTAAGTAGAAAATAATAAATAAAATGGATATTAAAACATAAGAATATTGTATATGTGTATATGCAAATAAATGTAAACACCCATTTACATCATACATATCTATATACATACAAATGGCACAATTACTTAATAAAATAATCAAATTTAAAATTACAAGAAACCTTTCCATCTCCCCATATACCATTATTAAACTTCTCACCAAATCTGAGTATACAGTAAAGAAGATTTGAGTATCTTATATCTCAACTCCCAAAGAAGAAGAAAATGTTGAACCTGAAAACAGAAACTCAAACACTAAAGGAGAAAAAAAATCAGGAAAAAAGAAAAGAAGAAAGAGCAACCTGAGATTCAAAGTCACAATCCTAAAGCAATCAAACTACATCATGCAAATTCAAAGCAGATCTCAGATTTATTTTATAAAAAGGAAAAAAAAGAGAAAGGAGCTGCAGCATTGCCAATGCAAGTCTTTGGAAAATAAGTTAAAGGCAAGTAATTTTTTTTATTTTTTGAGTTGAAGTTACAATCCGTAATGAAGAAAGAACTAAGTGCAATAACAATCAATTTATTGCAGAAAAATTGAAGATCAAAGACTCAAAACCATTTCTAGTTTTCAAACTGCAGAAAATTTTTTTTTAAAAGGGCTTCTCTATTACATGCATTCAAACTGTAAGTAATAGGATAAAAATTACTGTTATTAATGACTTGAGTAAATGAACATGACAGTATATAAGCAAAGATTTCCATTTACTATTTACAGATCTACAACTCCAAGATTTAAAGGGAAAAAAAAAAAAGGAAAAAGATACAGGCTTGAGTTCCCCTCTGTTTCTTCCTGTACAACTCCAAGGTGAGCAAACTTACTTTTGATCTAATCTCTGAATTGATGTGATAAATATTGGTAAATGTGTTCTGCATGAATGTGAATAGTTTTGCCTTGTGAATGATTGCTATGCTTGAGTTTTCTTTCCCTGTAAATGTTGATTTTTGTTCTTCTGTTACCTGTAACACTCTGTGTTACAGTGTAAACCATGCCAAGTTTGAATGATAACCTATGGTTTGGATATACTATGTGTTCTTCAGTAACTAATCAAAGTAAACCATATTAGAACCCAAATCTCTCTCTTCCCTCTTTGTTTCTGAAATGAAAATAAACAGTTAAGAGGGAAAAAAATGTTGTTTAACCCTGTGCCACACTTCAGTAATTAAAACTGTAAGTAAATCCCTACTTTGTTCAAATTTTGTGTGTACTTGAATTCCTGCATGAATGTAATAGCTTTGGATTGAATGAATGGTATTCTTGTGTTTGATTCTCCTGGAAAAACATTTGTTTCCTATTCCTATTTCTGTAACATTTAGTTACAGAGAATTTAGAATCCTCTCTCTCTTACTCTTTTGGAAAAAAAGAAAAAAAATTATGAATTGCAAAATAAGTTAAAATATAGTTCAAAACTTACACTATGTTTTAGAGATAAATCAAAGCAAAATTTATAGCCTTCTTCTTCTCTGTAAAACTGTAAAACACTGTCAAACCCTTCTTTTCTTCTTTCCCTCTATCTCTCTTTCCTGTTGCATTTATAAAATGAAACAAGTTGGAGTTTGAGCTTTAAGCTTGCACCATGCTTCAGTAACAAAACCAAAACAAGTTTTGAAATTTTTTTTTTACTGAAAACCATGAAAACACAGTTTCATACAAGTTCTGTGTTACAGGTTAAACCACATCAAAAAGGAAACTCTAATGTTTCTTCCTCTATTCTAACAAAGATTTTTAAACAAGTGAATATTGTTTTAAACCTATATTACATTCCAGTAATGAACTAAAACAGTTTCATGTAGTTCTTCTTCCTGGAAACAATGAAACACAGCCAAAATTCAAATGTTCAAGAAATTCGAACTTTATGAATTTCAAATTCAATAACACTATCTTAATCTCCTTTAAAATCTAAGATTTTAGAAACAAAAATCAAATTTTTTTTCATTGCATATTGCTCAGGAAAATGGGAGTTGATTGGAAAATGAATTTTTGAGCAATACTGGTGATCTATGTAGTTATAAGCCTCGAATTCGTGGTCGCCGCATGATTTGGTGTTCGTGATCACCAGAAAAATGCAAGTTGAATTTCTAAAAGTTTAGATTTTGAATTTGAGCTTAATTTAGGGCTTAAGAACCCATTTGAGTTCGCGTACGAAACGACGTTGCTGTGCCTTCCACAGACGACCGGACTTCATCGCACCGGAGCCATCAGAAGCGTCACGTGTAGACGAAGACGTGGACCAAATATCGTGGCCTCTGACAATCGGTGGAGGCGGGACGAGACGTTTTTCTGGTGAGGCTTCGCTGGGTTGTTGGGTCGAGGCAGCTCGATTCTGGTTTTCGAGATGAATTCGAAGTCTGGGTGTTTGTAGGGTGTTAGGGGATGAGCGTTGACGTGTTGGTGGCTGCAGCACCACCTAACGGCGTCGAAACCAGCCGTGCACGTGCACGTGGCTATGGGGTGTGTCATTGTGATGGATTGAAAAAGACGAGGAGTAATTCGAAGCACAGCACGGGGAAGCAGAGGGAGAACTCGAAGTTACACTCGGGTTGGTTTCAGCGTTTATCGGGTCGCTTTTAAAACCTTAAGCAGAATTCGGAAAAAATTACAACACGGGTCACTTTGGGGGAAAACCCGAAGAAAAGGGACGATTGTCTCGGGGTAAACCCGAAGCAGGCCTCGGGTCAAGCTTATAAAACAGCAAAGATTCAAGTTTTTGAAAATTTGAAACATGACTTTAAAATTTGTTTTTTTTGAAATAATTGTCTGAAATAAATGAAGTATTTTAAAACTTAGATTTTAAAACAAAAAAAATTATTTAAAAATTCAACTTGATAAAATATTTGAGGGATAAATCAAATGTTCAAATTTTAACTCAAAAACAAATCTCTTTATAATGATTAAATAAAGATTTAAACAATTGAAATTTGTAATTACTTTATAATTAAAAGTTGATTTAATTAAAGGGTGAAAGTAATTAAGATTTACTTAATTATAAATTAAGGATTTATGAATTAAGATAATTAAATTAAGAAAAGCTAGTTGATAAAGTTAATTAGGATTGAACCAATTTATAGTTAAGAATAATTAATCGTGATTTAAATTTTATGAAATAAATTGTGTGGTTAACACACTTAACCATATTCACCCTAATTAGAGATGATTAACTATCATCAATTGTTCTGTATTGGATTGATATTTTTGTTGTGATGTTGTGATTGCTTTGTGATGGACTGTGATTAGTGATTTGTTCCTATATGTGTGTGAAATCCCTTTTGCCCATGAAACGGCATTTAAACTTCAATTCGACAGGGAGTCGGATTCCAGTTGGTTATCCGAAACCCACATCGAATCATATTAGTGAATTTTTGTGATTGATAATTTACTTTATCTATGAATCTGTGAATATAGATAAGCGTTATGGGTTATACCGCTTATCTTTATGATTGAATCTGTGATGATGATGTTGTGCACTATTGTGTTGAACCCCTGAACCACACTTATACACACACAAATATGGATTGCACGTGGAAATGGGTTAAGTCACAGATTTTGAAAATTGTTTTAAAATTTTAATTTTTGAATCCAAAATAGTTTTAGAATTAGAATTGAATCTTTTGAAAAAATGAATTTCAAAAATAAAAGTTATTTGAATAACTTGATTGAGTTTTGAAATTTAAACAATTTGATTTAAATTTGAATTCAATATTTGAAGTTGAATTCTATAATTTGGAAACTAGGGTTTAAAAAGTTGTCCAACTTATAAATGGATTTATATGGGTTTTTTTTAAACCATTTTAAAAAGTGATGTTTGGAATTTAAATTTAACCCAAGATTTCAACTTGTATAAATCGGACTTTCTGAAATGAAGACTGTTGTTTTCAAATAATAGAAGCTTTCATATGAGAAATGGATTTCCAATGTGTGTTAAAAGGAATTCAAGTTTTGAAATAAAAATGGTTTTCCAAGTTAAAAATAAATCTTTGGAACGTGTTTTGAAAGCTATAAATTAAATCTTTAATTTAAAGATTTATTGAGTTAATCCAATTGGAATGGAAGTTGTTTTGAATCTATGAATAGATCTTTGTGAAACTAGGTGAAACTTTGTGAAATGAATCTTTTGGTTTAAAGATTTAAAATGGTAATTTGTTTAACCATTGAAATAAAAGTTTTGGATTTTATAAGTTGTGACTTAACTAAAATGCCATATCCATATGTTTTAAAAATTTGGCGCTCATTATTCGGTTTAGCCGGGGGAGGACCTTGTGTCATATAGCCCATTCCGGATAGTGATACGACATTATGGATAGCAATTGAAGACCGGTGGTGAAGACCGGATATTTCCGAAAACAAAAGGATAACTCATCGATTGTCTCTGCACTGGCTGATCCCCGGTATAGAGATCTCCATATGTTATGGGAATTCCGTACGTGATTAGGGATTATCCGGATTTACAAGGGCTTCTTCGGAAGTGCCTTCGGTTCTGTTCGAACCCGGAACAGACTTGTATGGTTGTATGTCTGACATTACACTTTGAGATGTTATCTGATTTCTATCAAATACATTTCTGCTTGGTGGCGGAGAATTTATTCTCTTAGTTTAACACCCTTCTCTGAGACGTACGAGCTCAGAGGTTATGTAGTTGATATTTATCAGTGATATATTCCCAATTTGGTAATGTGGCATGCTGAGTGCTGCTCTGTGATGATCATTGGTTGATCATTTGTGATATGATCATTTGTTTGATCATTTATCTTTGTGATCATTGCTTTGGTCATCTGTTGACCCAAAGCATGGCTTTGTGCCAAAGCGTAGCTTTGTGGACGAGACTGCATCAGGACCTCACTCCCCGGAAACGGTCGAAACAGGAAAGATGCGGCAAGGTTATGAGGGTCGCTCCCTTTAGGGTGTGTCATTCCCTTCTGGTAAAGGGTGGTATCATGATATGGAGCCTAGATGCTTACCTATGTGGATACTGCAGATCTATTACTTTGTGATACTTTGTGGTTGTTGTTGCGAGCGCTCGGATAAAGGTCCCAAAGGACCGGGGGATGACATATTCGTGTAGTAGTTACCTAGTTACAGAGGTAACCCGGCCTTGTGTTGGCAGAGATCTAACCGTAACGTTAGTTCTCGGGACGTCCTGCCAGAGGCGAACCCATATGGCAGTAGGAAGTTCCTTAGCCTGACCATTTGTTGGAAATCCAATCAAAACACTACGCGCCCTGTACGGTTTTAGTTGTATAACCTGCCATGGAATGTGGCGGTAACCTTCTATTGAACATGGTAGCTATAGTAGGCATACGACGAAATGTCGTATGCTGGCTAGGATTAATATTCTATTTTCGAAATGGTTTTTCTGCACTATGCACTAGTAATAATATCAAAGAAAACTTTCTCGTATTAAGCATATTTGACTATCATAAGGAGAAATCTCCTCCAATTCTGCGTTTGCATTGTGTGTGTGGCGGGAGGCCTTATGGTAGTTTCATTTTCCAAAAAGCATTGCGGATTTCAAATTTAAATTCTTTGTTGCTTATTTTAAAAGACCAAATGTTTTTGTTTGCTCATACCATTCCCATGAATGACCTGGAGTTTATTGTTCTTTTCCTAAACTATGGGTGCCCACTATTTCCCACACGGGCAGTCTAGAGTTGGATCAAGTTGCTTCTCTTCATCTTGATTTAGGAGTTCGAGCTATTGTTGGACTGGTGTTTTGAAGATGGAGTTCTTTCTTGAAGACCATATTGGAGTTTTGTTCCGCTGTTGTGTTATCTTTTCTTTCCGCTGCTATTCTTTGTATCTCTGATAATGTTGATATCTATTGTACCATTCTGTTGTATCAGTTATTGTATCAAATGTTGTATATTGATATATGTTATTCATTTTTTTCCGCTGTGTTAATTACTTAATGTGTTATAAGCTCCGGCGAACCAGGTTCGACGTTTGGATCTGCGGCATTTGAATACGAGTGTCGTATTCAGTGCCGATTTTCGAAGGTCGATTCAGGGTCGTTACAAAAATTTAAAGGTTTAAAGTTGTTGTAAAAAGCAAGTTTTAGAAAATTTATTATTTCTAATATTAAATTCAAAAGTAAGTATTTTCTCAGATCTATTATAGTAGTAATTACTTAAAAAGTGACTTAGTATTTCGTTTTCAAAGGTGAAAATCTAGTTTTATATTTTATTAAGTAACCTTATTTTCAAATATATTCATATAATATGTAATTTTAACAAGTATTGAAGTAGTTTAACTAAAATGTTTTTAAGGTATATTTTCAAAATGAAGTGTTTTAAATTATTTTAAAAATCTAGTTTTGTGTTTGGTGATTTCAGAGGAAATAGAAAATATTGGGAAAGTTTATTCTGAAAAGAAGATGGTTTTGAAACTATTTTCAAGGATTGAAAATAGAAATATATCTTGTGAAGATATGTTGAGATAAATAAATAATGTGGAAAATTATTTATTGTGTGATGGATGTTTGTGAATATAAATTGATAGTTAAATCACCGACTATCAATATTGGCCAAATGTGTTGATCGTTTCGAAGAGACCGGGATCGAGATTTATTTCTCAAAAACCACTTCGATCCGGTTTGTACGTTTCGTGCGGAAAACGTGCTCGGAGTCGAAGATGGAGCAGTGAAGTGCAAGGGCTAGTCGCTACTAATTCTGAGGATATTTCCAAAATGGATGTTGTAGGAGTAGTGCCTTCGGCTCCGTTCGAACCCGGGACGGACTTGTATGGATGAATGCTTGCGAAACATCGTCAGGTGGGCGATGGGCATTCTAAGTGAAACGTTCTAAAAGGTAACGCTTAGCCTCAAGCCTCATCAACTGGGAATGACTGAAAATCAGGGGATATGCAGCAAGGCTTCGTGGGTAGCCCCCACTTGAGAGTAAGGTCATCCCTGTCAAGATGTCCTTTTTTATTCTGCTTAGTGGTGCGGTTGCTGATCCCAACCGTGGGGTGACCTTATTCGGAACTGTCCAGTAAGGGATGGGTCCGGCCTTGTGTTGTAGGGGATAGGGAGTGGTCCTCGGTACTGTGATCTAGACCACGTACTGTGACAGGTGGTACCCCAGTGCCTAGTCATTGTTGGAAATCCATTCTCCCTACGAGCCTTTTACGAGTTTTGTTTGTATTTCCCACTTTTGTGGCTAGTAGCTGGAATTTAATGAATGTAACAATTTCGGCTATTTTATAAGTATTTGTATATAGACCCTATTACAATAACGGAGGATTTCTATAAAAATTGTTTTAGCTATCGTAAGGTAAAAACCCGACATGTTTATTGGTGGTGTGGTCTTACGAGATGCTTTTGTTTTCAAAGGATTTTTGAAACTTTAATAATCAATTGGGTGTGATTTTCTCACGCTGGTATTCCAGACTGACTCGGGTATTATTTAACTGTAATGCTCGGGTCAGACCGAGTATTATAGGATACAGGTTTTGATGCTGTGGAGCTCAGGAGACGAGCAGGATGACGATGCGTATTCTCGTACTTGTTTTATATATATTCCGCTGTGTTGAGTAGCTGTGTATCCAGTTGTATGTTATTGATGTTGAGCTGTGATTGATGTACTCCGATGATGTAATATATAAACAGATATATTTGATATTGAGTAAAGATCATTTATTATCTATTATATTTTATCCGCTGCGATGGTTAGATTCTGTTGTTGTTTTCCATTTCCTTCTTCTACCTCTTCTTTAAACCAAATGGTTCGTATTTCTGTGCAACTTGAGTTGATTTAGGCAGAATCGTGTTGACTCAAGGGGTACGGATTTGCGGGTCGTTACACTTGGTATCAGAGCAGAGGCTAGTGATAACCTTGGCTCTGGTGGGATTTACTCATAGAATAGAGTCCATAGTACTCTAGAATGGGTTTCAAAGTATTAAAAGATATGAGCGCGTATTTCTTAGTGAATAAAAATTTGTTTTATATTGTGTTGATTTATTGGTTGAGTGTTTATGAATTCTGGCCGATAGGTGGGACGCCACATCATCGGTAGGGCTTTCTAAACTCTTGAACATGATAAACCGACACGGTATTGTTTTAAATAGGGTAAATGAAATAATTTTACCCAAAATATTTCTGTATATAAAGGAAACAATTTTTCTTAAATCCTTATAGTATATATGGGATGCTTGGTCGATAGAAAGAGATAATATTTAATTATTATCATTATGGTATGAGAATTGAATAAAAAATTTAAATAATCACCAAAGACTAAGGAATAAATTAATAAAATAAGTGGAATTTGTAAATGTGATTCATAATTGAATAAAGGATTGAAATCATAATTAAGAACTTAGGAAACAAATTCATAAAACTAATGAGATTTGTACATATAAACTATAAATGTGAATTATAGTGTGATTAAAAATTTAAAATAAGATAAAACTCCAAAGTAATGTTTAAATATAAATTTAAAGAATTTGGAATTTGGAAAAAAAATTGGGAATTTAAAATTCCTTTGAATTTGAAAATATTTTAGAAAGTTCCAGAGTAATGTTTTGGATGCATGTCGAATTTGGAGTTTGGAAAATTTTTTGAATCGGATTTGAAATCTAGAGAGGTTTGGAATTTAAAATATTTTAAGGGTTTTAAAGATAGAAAAGCATTGAACTCTTTACGGTCG
Organism: Allium cepa; assembly: GCA_030765085.1. Lineage (NCBI taxonomy): Eukaryota > Viridiplantae > Streptophyta > Magnoliopsida > Asparagales > Amaryllidaceae > Allium > Allium cepa. Next base: position 902,293,993 of record CM060938.1, on the reverse strand, counting down.
CTGGAAAATAATTCCGATGATGATCGTGACATCATCGGTGTTCATTTTTGAGTTTCCAAAAGAGGAATTGCTACCAGGATGTTTTGGATTAATGTTGTTGGAGGAATTTGGTTGATTTTGAAAATGCAAGGAATTTTGGGATATAGGTGATTTCAAAGGGAATTTTGAAAATGTTGAAGATTGTTTAAACTTTGTAATTTTAACTAAGAATGTTTATGGCATATAAAAAGTTTGATAACTTGTAAATTTGGGAATTGTTGAAATAAAATTCAACCTTGTAAGTAAGTAAAGTGAAAACTGAATACTAAAATCTAAAATTTTGAATTGTGTTAAATTATGTGAAATGGAAAAAAAAATTAGTTAAGTTGAATTAAATAGACAAGTCTTGAGATTAAAATTTGTAAGTAACTGAATGATTTATATGGTATGCAAATGAAATAAAATTCAATATTGGATGATGCTTGATTTAAATGTGCAAAATAAGGAGAGAATAAGTTAAAATGGACTAAAAATAATTAATGTTTGGAAATAAATTTATTGGTTGGAAATGAATTAGAGAATGTACAAATGGAAGATGCATTCATGTTACAGTTCATTCAGCCTATTTCAAATTGTTTAGCCCATGATTTCACATCTCCTTTATGCTAGTGATGTTATCATTATTTTTAAGTTCTACTACATCAAATTCCAGTGCCATGAATAGCATATTTAAGTAATTAGCAACTAGTATTGGGCTTTAAATCAATAATTTGAAGTCAAAAGTTTACTTTAGTAGAATGTTGCAAATAAATATCAACCGTTGGATATTTTGGGAATGTCAGAGGGTACTCTACCTGCTAAATATATTGGGGTGCCTTTATCTACCGATTATATTCATGCAACAGATTTGGCATTTCTTATTTCTAAAGTACTTGACATGGTTGAGGGTTGGGACAGTGCTTTGTTACCAACTGGAAGGGGAGTCGAACTAATATAAAGCATTTTTATCTCAATCATGTTGAACTTGTTATTAATTTATCAATTGCCTACCTCAAGGTTACATGACATTGAAAAATATGTGTTGCAGGAGGGTTGTGAATGTATGAAATTATTTGATGATATGAGAAATGGTAGATGCAAGAAGGATGAACAACAGTGTCAAAGAGGAATGTAAGTTGTGGTGTAAGAATGTAAGATGTAAGGCAAATGGTGGTTGAAGCAATTATGCTCAGGGATGTTGGTTAGTGAAGTATGTTTGTTGGTGTTTCAGGTTGGCACTTGGTTGAGATATAGTATGTTGAAGTATGTTTACTGTGGTGTGGGTTGAAGTACACAGTGAATAAGCTTAATAGGGAGGTGCACAGTGGTGTTGCAGTGGTGGATAACTGTGGCAGTGATCAGGGAAGTGAATTGGTGGGTTGGTTGTCAGTTGGATGATGACAGATTTGGGAGCATGGTCAGGAGCAGCAGTGTTATGGTCGATGGATTGGTCATTAGGTAGGGTTGCACTGTTCAACCAGAAATGCACTGTGAAGATGCACAGTGAACAGTGATGTAATGAGGAAGTTATTTTGAAATTGTAAATGTAATTGAAAATGAAATAAAGAAAATGCAATGAAAGTTTGTGAATGATTAAAATAAAAATGATTGGAGATGGAAATAAATCCAATTCATGTATGAATAAATTAAAAATGAAAATGAACTTAAGTTATGAAATGAAGTAAATTAACTTAAGTTTAAAATTAATAGAAATTGGATTGTGAGTAAATAAAATTGGACGGTGAATTAAAAATAAATAGTAGAATCAGAACTTGAGTTATTAATTAAATTCGACTTGGAATATCAACACATTAAAAATAAGTGGAAATGTGTTAAACCAAATTGAGAATTGGATTAAAATAATGGTGGTTTGTATTGCGAATGAAATCCAAGTGGGTATGAATGAAAAATAGCTTTGGATATTACTCAATAAATAGAATATTGAATTTAGATTTAAAAGGGGCCGATTGAATGAATTGATGCAAACTGCAATGGGAATGAACTAAAGATGTTAACTTAAGTAAATGTTGAAGGAAAGCTGAACTCAAATTGAAGTGGTTTAAATCATTTGAGAATTAATTATTGAATGAAATAGCCTGAATTGTTTTCGAGCTAAATAAATGGTTGTGAATAAATTAGTCGTTCGACTAAATCAGAAGTAAATAAAAAAAATTCCATGAATTAGTAGGGGTAAATAAAACTGGTTTTTGGAATCAATTAAAGTAAATGTGCATTGTTTGGATTTATGAATTGAATGCAAGCAATTGAGTTGCAAATCACTTAAATTGAATGAAGTGTATATGAATTGGCTGGAAATAATTAAAGTTTATATTGGAACTCTATAAGTGACTTATGAATATTGTTTAACCTGCATTGATTATACAAACTTATATGTTGCTAGTTAAATATGTTAAATATTGTTAAAATTTCGTGATTATGGCACTTATACGTTTGAATTGAGTAAGTACAGGTTCAGGGAAGCAGTATGGATGGATTTGATCGCGCTAAATGCAAATTAAATAAGCCGCTTGCTTAAAAATGCTAAATAAAGGTATGCTTACGCAAAAGAATTCCAAATAGGAGATATGAACTGCATATATTGATATATATTGTGATTTCCGGCCAGAGGCCGATGTGTGTGTGTATATATATATCTGTGCATCCTGCGATATCGCAGAAGTCCCTCCGTACAAAGGAGACTGCCAAAATTTTCCGAAAATTTTGGGAGTTAGAAAATTTTTGAAAATTTTTGAAAAATTTTGTTAACGACAAAACGGTTTCAAACTGGAAATTGAAATAAATTAGTAAGTGAAGCTAATTAGAATAATGACATAAATTAGTTATAAATGGAAGATAAAATTTAAATGTTCAATGTTGAAAATAAATAAAATTCATATGGAATGTGAAAACTAAATTGAAGAGAAATAGATATGAACTTAAGTGGTAAAGTGAAAGGGAATGTAAGATATATATAAAATACTTATACTAACTTAAGAAAGGAATGGAGTATTCTCAAATTGGAAATTGATGTTGTAAATATATTCTAAGTTGATATTTGAATGGATAAGTATTGACATTTGAAAGAAAGTCGATAAAATGTTTTTGGAACGCTGTGATTTGATATTATTGCAGAGTTGTATACAGGTAATTTAAAGGCAGGTGAAATTGGGTTTTAGATTACAGAAGATAAATTGAATTGCCCGACTAAAAATGTATGTATTTGAAATTTCTGAATGAAATTGGATTGGGTTTTTTGATATAGCCACTTGGCTTTTGTTTTCTTTTTATATTTGGGAGGCCGTAGAGCCGTTTTGTAGTTGTACCGGGCTAGCCGCGCAAAGGAGACGCTGGCGAAATTTTTCGAAAATTTAGAGAGTTAGAAAATTTTAGAGAAATTTTGATACTTTAAAATTTGAATTCAAATTTAAATTTGAATTGATAAGTGAATAGTATGGTGAGGCTTATGGTTAAGGTTGGAAGGTTAAAAAGAGGAATAGAGTGTCCTTAACTAAATAATGGTTTTGTGAATTGGTTAAAAACTGGTTGAGAAATGGTCAATGGGTTACGGATCATTCTTCCTAACTAGTAATTTCGGGGACGAAATTTTTTTAAGGGGGAAGGAAAGCAATGACCCAGAATTTGTACTCATTTGAAATGGGAATATTTAATTAATTTTAAATATTCAAAGGTTAATTATTAACTTGAATTTTAAATATCAATATTTATTGGATAGTTAATTGTTAAATTTAATTATCGAAATTTGGTAAATTTATTGAATCGAGAATTTTAAGCTGGTTAAAAATAATTTGAAGGCCTATAAAATTTATATTGATAATTCTGAAGATAATAAGAGTGTTGAAATTGAATTTGATAGTGGTTTGTTCAGTTTTAAAATTTTATTGTTTAAATTGAATTTAAAAAAATTAGCTTTCCGAAGCACAGTCTCAGAATTCGACGAAACCAGTCCCATTGGGTCCATAATATTGAATTATTATCGGTTTTCAAATTTCATATTGACCGGAGTTAGTGTGTGAGTGTACGATATATAAACGCGCTGAAAATCTAATTGATATTAATCCAATGAAATTTAATTTAATTAAAATAGAAGTCTTCTCTTATACGCCACTCCTTTCCATTTTTATTTCGTTCCATCCTTATCTTCTATCGTACGCTTCTCATTCCTTCTAAAATTTGCCTGTTCCTTCTTCGTTTATTTAATTCAACTTCCAGTCAAAATCAAACGAAAAAAAAATAATCGTCTCGTTCAAAAACAAATAATGGCCGATGCTTCTATAAAGAAAAAATATATATAAATCGAATGCCATCCTCCCTTCTTATTTCTTAGTTCAAATCCATTCGAAATCGAAATCTCGGCCAACAATTTCTAAAGGATTGACTCGCGATTTTCTTCAAACTGGTAGACGCTCTGGGAAGCGTGGCATTTGGCAAAGATCGACCCTAACGTCGCGAGCTAGGGTTCCATGTTTGTGTATTTTGGGGCGGCCATAGGTGAAGTGGACAGCGGAGTTTGGATCGAGAGGTGTAGTCCCGTTCATGGTCGAGGGGTTAGGAGTTTTCGGTGATGCTTTGGGAATCGCGATTTGTGGGGGGGCCGAGGAGTTGAAGCTGCAAATCACGTTGGCGATAGAGGCCGATGTTGACGAGCTAGTGATGGAGTTTGTGGTGAATAGCGGAGGCGTTTGGCTATGGTGGAGAGGGTTCGTGGTTTTAGTACGGTTGATGTGTGGCATCGAGTTGTCGCAATTTGGGGATTGTTCAGTTCGGCAGTAAGGTAAAATGTTTATAGCTTAATTTAAATTAAGGATAAGGTAATTCAAAAGTTTAAAAAAATAAAAAAATATGTATAAATAGTATATACAGTGAAAACATAAATGTATATGAACAGATAGATTAATATTTTTCCCTAGTAAAGCAGAATAATATGATATGGTAAGGAAATAATCATTTAGATAAAATGGAATGGTTAATTAATTAATTTGTTTAAAAAGGGATTTAATTTTAAATCAGATAATAAATTAAATCAATGGGGAGTAATTGTTCAATTTATTCAATTATTAATAAATCATAAATTATTTATTCAAGGTCCATATCTGAAAGAAAACAAGTCGGAATGGAGGTAGGTTGCAAACAGAAATAGAAAGGTGAGTTAATCTCACTTAGTTTAAATTTAAATTTAAATGATTAAATTTAAATGATTAAATTTAAATAATTGTTTGAATGACTGAATTGACTAATGTGATATAGTATGATATTTTGGGATTGGCATATTATATTGTGCTAACATTCGTGGATGCAGGGAAAACAGGTTGGAGGGATCCAACTGGACCCCTCACATTTATTCAAATTATTCAATATTCACTGTTGTGATTATTTGATATCCTATGATGAGTTATATTGGAATATTAAATGTTATGGTTTGATTGGATATTTGGGTATAATGAATTAACAAAACATATGAATTGGATTGTTGATAAGAAATTGAAAGGAAATAAATTGGTAAGCGAAATAATTATAGAAAGTTTGAATAAATTAAGAAAGAATTGAAAAGAAATAGAAGTAGTATAAAAATAATAATAAACAACTTCGAGTATGAAGAGAAATGGAATTTTGAATAAAATGAAATTGATGAATCGTAAACTTAAGTTATATCAATTAAAGAAATAAAGAATTATTTTAAAATTCAAAGTTTAAATTTATTTAAAAGAATAAAGAAGTAATTGAGAAATCTAAAAATTGGAATTTTTAGTTAAAGTATTTTTAAAATCATAATCATGAAATGAAATTTGAAATTAATAGATTATGAATTAAAAGGGAATAAATTGGAAATCAATTTGGGAAATTGATTTAAGTGATTGAAGTTGGATTTTTCTCTGGATAACCAAGTACTTTTTTTAAAAAAGTAAATTTTTAAATAAATTTAAAGGTTTAAAGTTGTTGTAAAAAGCAAGTTTTAGAAAATTTAATATTTCTAATATTAAATTAAAAGTAAGTATTTTCTCAAATCTATTATAGTAGTAATCACTTAAAAAGTGACTTAGTATCTCGTTTTCAAAGGTGAAAATTTAGTTTTATATTTTATTAAGTAACCTTATTTTCAAATATATTCATATAATATGTAATTTTAACAAGTATTGAAGTAGTTTAACTAAAATGTTTTTAAGGTATATTTTCAAAATGAAGTGTTTTAAATTATTTTGAAAATCTAGTTTTGTATTTGGTGATTTCAGAGGAAATAGAAAATATTGGGAAAGTTTATTCTGAAAAGAAGATGGTTTTGAAACTGTTTTCAAGGATTGAAAATAGAAATATATCTTGTGAAGATATGTTGAGATAAATAAATAATGTGGAAAATTATTTATTGTGTGATGGATGTTTGTGAATATAAATTGATAGTTAAATCACCGACTATCAATATTGGCCAAATGTGTTGATCGTTTCGAAGAGACCGGGATCGAGATTTATTTCTCGAAAACCACTTCGATCCGGTTTGTACGTTTCGTGCGGAAAACGTGTTCGGAGTCGAAGATGGAGCAGTGAAGTGCAAGGGCTAGTCACTACTAATTCTGAGGATATTTCCAAAATGGATGTAGTAGGAGTAGTGCCTTCGGTTCCGTTCGAACCCGGGACGGACTTGTATGGATGAATGCTTGCGAAACATCGTCAGGTGGGCGATGGGCATTCTAAGTGAAACGTTCTAAAAGGTAACGCTTAGCCTCAAGCCTCATCAACCGAGAATGACTGAAAATCAGGGGATATGCAGCAAGGCTTCGTGGGTAGCCCCCACTTGAGAGTAAGGTCATCCCTGTCTAGATGTCCCTTTTTATTCGGCTTAGTGGTGCGGTTGCTGATCCCAACCGTGGGGTGATCTTATTCGGAACTGTCCAGTAAGGGATGGGTCCGGCCTTGTGTTGCAGGGGGTCGAGAGTGGTCCTTAGTACTGTGATCTAGACCACGTACTGTGACAGGTGGTACCCCAGTGCCTAGTCATTGTTGGAAATCCATTCTCCCTACGTGCCTTTTACGAGTTTTGTTTGTATTACCCACTTTTGTGGCTAGTAGCTGGAATTTAATGAATGTAACAATTTTGGCTATTTTATAAGTATTTGTATATAGACCCTATTATAATATCAGAGGATTTCTATAAAAATTGTTTTAGCTATCGTAAGGTAAAAACCGGACATGTTTATTGGTGGCGTGGTCTTACGAGATGCTTTTGTTTTCAAAGGATTTTTGAAACTTTAATAATCAATTGGGTGTGATTTTCTCACGCTGGTACTCCAGACTAACTCGGGTATTATTTAACTGTAATGCTTGGGTTAGACCGAGTATTATAGGATACAGGTTTTGATGCTGTGGAGCTCAGGAGACGAGCTGGATGATGATGCGTATTCTCGTACTTGTTTTATATATATTCTGCTGTGTTGAGTAGCTGTGTATCCAGTTGTATGTTATTGATGTTGAGCTGTGATTTATGTACTCTGATGATGTAATATACAAACAGGTATATTTGATTTTGAGTAAAGATCATTTATTATCTATTATATTTTATCCGCTGCGATGGTTAGATTCTGTTGTTGTTTTCCATTTCCTTCTTCTACCTCTTCTTCTTTAAACCAAATGGTTCGTATTTCTGTGGAACTTGAGTTGATTTAGGCAGAATAGTGTGGACTCAAGGGGTACGGATTTGCGGGTCGTTACATTATACAATACAATTACAGCGTCCATTCATCCATCATATCAATCATCAAACATTTATCAATTTATCATCCAATTAAAACAATCACATCAATAAATAACAATTAATTACTGACAGTTTATTTTGCAAAATAAATTAACTAATAACTTAACTGGCAGTTTATAAGCACAATAAATTAACTAATAATTTAACCATCATATTATATGCAATAATAAATTTTACTATAAATTTAACTGGCAGTTTATATGCAATAATGAATTAAATAACAAGTAAATTATATGAATGCAAATTAACTGAGATAATGATGAGATATATGCCAAACAGTTATAAATAAATTTTTAAACACTTAATAATCAATTTAACAAATATAAGAAATCTTAGAAGTTGCGATTGGGTTAAAACACTTACCCTTTTGAATTTAAATTGAATTTGAATCCAATTTAAACTAAAAAATTTGACCATCTCAGAATTCGGCCAAACCAGCGTCATCAAGTCCGAAATATCAATACGATCCTAATAAAAAGAAACCGCGCATGAAACGGAGTTCATATGTGAGAGTTATAGCGATTATTGTGATTTGAAATTCAAATTAAAATAAAACAAAAGAAAAAACAAACTCACCTTTAAAAATTATTAGCCACGTCATCTTTCTCCCCCCAAACTAACGCACGCACGCTCGGTACCCATCACGCAGCTTGACCCTAAACACACAAACGAGAAAAACAACGGTCGCCATCGAACTGCAACTTGCCGTCACCCGTGGTGCCGCACCTGACCTAACAGACCCCACGCGACCATGCTTCGACCCCACTCCACCACTATCGGCACCCTAAAAGGCACGTAGCCGCCACTTGCACCAAACCCTAATCGAATTGTTGCGACTAATCTGACCGTTAACTTGCCATGAAACCCACATAGATCGACTCCCCTTGGTCCCCTCTACAAACCCCAGAAACGGTTTGTCAATCCATCGAGTTTGATTTCGACGTAATGAACGGCCGAGACTTCTTCGGTTTTTACCGATCAAACGGCAATCCAAAACCAAAAACGAACACCACCAATGAATTACGCTAGTCGAGAGCTTCAACAAATATATTTTTTAGATTTTTCTGAGGACTTTGAATTTTCATTAGATTTTTGAATTGGATCTAGGCTTTGCATCCATTGAGGAAGAGGAGGAGCTGATAAAATTTTATGCGCAGTCAAATGAGAATAGGCGGAGGCTAGGGTTTATAACCGACTATTTATAGGTAGGGTTGAACTAGAGTAGGTGGACCATATGAATAAACATGCTGAACAATCTATGGCCCGAAAAGCCTATTCTGACCTCGAAACGAAGTTGGGAAAACCTATATATCAAAGTAGGCGTTTTAAAATATTTTAAACGCAATGAAAAAGGTTTTAGGTTCAAATTTCATCGTATGAAGAAGTTATGCTAAAATTGATATTTTTCAAATTGATTTCAATTGATTTCAATTTATCGATTTCAAGGCGTTTCGCGTCCGTACGATCAAACGACAAGTCCGATCGCTACGAAACTTAAAAATCTAAAATAATTCACCGTTACGGGTCCTATGAAACTGGTTTCGTCGAAATCCGAGTCAGTGGCCAAAATGGCAATTTTATATTAATTAAATTAATTGAAATTAAGTTAACTAAATCAAATTTTACAAATTCAACTTTAATTATTTACAAACTTTATCAGTTTGGATTATTTGGTAAATTTAGAATCCTTTAAACAAATCTCTACATCAATTTATCGTTGAAAATTCCAAATTTACAATATTTAGTTTTAAATTTTCAATTTATCCAGTAGTTAAACTTAAACTTCCATGAAATTCATTTATTTGGTTTTTAAAACTTTTATTCACTCCATTATCACCAAGTAGATAAATTAACATTGGTTCATGGTTTATTGTATTGTTATTCTCAATTTTCATCTTAAACTCCATTAACGTAATATTTAACATTAAATTCCCGTTTAATTTCAATAACTTAATTTCCAAAATTTAAATTCAAATAAATTGACAAATCTTTATATTTCTCAATCAATTACAATGGTTTAAAAAAATTAAAGTTCAATTTGAAGTTGCCTAACTTCGATTTTAGTAATTTCCTTAATTCCATTCAAATTCAGTTATCTATTAAATTTCCAAAATTTCTTATCAAATTAAATTAGCGAATCTTTATTATCAAATAGATGAATTTAATATTGGATTCAAACTATTTCATTAATATTTTCCAATTCCACTTAATTTTCAATTTATGTAATAATAATTGTTTAATTTCTACTTAATTGCAGCAAACACAATTATCTTAATTCTTTACATTCAAATAATTGCCAAATCTTGATTTACATTCTTTACAATTCAACAAATATATCTAACCTTTGGTTACGTTTCGTTACACAGATACTTTCCGTTTCACTTTTATCCATATTAACTATTTATTTCCACTTATTGTGTAATAACTACCATAATTTAATGTATACCGCTAATTTTATTTCATTGCATTAATATACACCTAATTACCACTTAATTTGAATAAGTATTATATTTCTTAATGTCCTTCTGTCAATTAAATGCATTAATTAAGGTTTTAAAACCAATAAATGAATTTTCCTTAATTTCATCCTTAAACCAACTTATTACTCTACATACATTGCGTATTAATTCATCAATTAATATACTATAAACTATCTTCCCAATTTATCAATTACTACTTAAAATAAATTAACGCTTCTATTAATTTACATTCACACTTCCGTTACTATATTAATAATTATTAAAATAACGTTTTTATTAATAACAACATTATAATTTCTCAACATTTAATGAACTTTATTTCCAATAACATACTACCTAATTGCATTCACTTATGTTATATCCAAACATACATTTAGATTTTATTTCCATTAATTAATTAATATTTATATCCATTTATTTACAATTTACTTCCATTATACAGTTGCAAATTCGTTTTAGTTATTATTTCATTAATACCATTCCAATTTTAATTCTTTCAGTATCAATTACACAATCATATTTAATTAGCAAATTATAATGTTTTTCCACTATTCCTCTAATTGAATTCCATTCCAATTGTCAAGAATTGATTTTATCTACCATTGCAACATTTAATTTCTAACATTCGCTTCAATTTAAATTATAAGATTTTCATTTCTGTCTTCATTAAATTAAAAAAATCTTATAAATTTAACAAATTTAATCATCGAAATTTACGGGTCGTTAGAAAAATCATATATGATTTCACCAAATTATTTCTTCCAAATTACATATATTCATTTTCAAAGTTTCTCAAAACAACAGGTTTAGAAAATAATCCCAGTTTCCAAATTAACATTATTTAGGTCAAATAAATTCCTTTCCAAAATCATCATATAAATACTGGTTTAAATTCCAATCTATTTTCAAAACAAAATATTTTTTCAAAATCAATGGTACCTAAAATGATTTCCAAATTTATAACTATCCCTTTAAAACCTTTAAACTATTTATTTCCATTCAAAAGATCCAATTTTCCTTTTCCAATTTATTTACTTAACGAAAGTTTAAAATTTTTAAGTCATACTCTTCATACTTTTCGAAATTTCTTAGCTTTGAAAAGTTAACCTTGATTCGGAAGTGCTCGAACCTTCAAAATAGTCGAAGAAATCATAATTTCAATCCAAGAGTTGGAAATCACCAACAAATCAGTAAACCAATTTTTATAAATAGAGTTATACTAAACCAAATCCAAACTCGAGGACTGAACACCGGTCTCACTTCAAATCATATAAATATATATACATATATCTTCCAAAAATCAAATCATCCTTCGGAATTTTTGAAATCAAAATGGTTTCACAAAATCACTCGCATAGCAAAACTATTAGAGTGGCCTCACCCTCACTCTAAACTCGAAAATCAGTGTCGATGATGCGTGCACTCATCACCGAAATTATTTTCCAGTGACATAGGTGGGTTTTGGACTTCTATTTTCTTAAAAACTTCTTTAAATTTCTTTGAAATCATTGGAATTCATTCGAATTCATTTAGAACATTTCTTATTCGAAAAATATCTTTAAATCGTATCATTATATATTTCAAAACCTTAAAACAAAATTTCAAAATACAGGAGTTCAATCCCTCAAATTTTAAATTAAAATCATTTCAGTTATAAATCATTTCTATATAAATCAAATTTCTTATAAAGTTTTCAAAATTTCAAATCCTTTCGAAGCTTCAAATTTTCATTTTAAAAGGTATATAATTGTTATCGAAAACATTTCACTTTTATATATATAATATGGTCCTCCTCATCAAAATATTAATTTCGATGTATACACAATTTCAAAATACAATGAACAAAAAAATTTCAATGGATGATTCAAGGATGGATTTCAAACAGAACAAAGACTTAAATTTAGAGGAACTCAAATCAAATTGAATTCTAATTCGAAGATAAGTTCGAACTAAGATGAGATAATTTAACTACCAAATAGAAGATGGATAAACCTTTATAAATCACGGGTGACCTTAACAGGGTCAACCGTGATTTTTGGAATATAATCGATGCAGAAATCTAAGGAAAATCGTCATTTGATCGCTAGAGATAGAATCCATGTAGAGCAGAAGATAGATAGCATTGTAAACCGAGGATACATAAATCTCTAGTGAATCAATGCCAATTGTAAAGGAGTTTCACTATGACGATGCGGAATTTTTAAGCATTTGAAATTTGAATATTTAATTGATTTTAAATATTTTAAAGTTAGTTTTTAACTTGAATTCAAATATCACCATTTATTAGGTAATTTAATGATTAAATTAAATAATTTAAAGTTGGGTAACTATTAAATCTTCAGTTTTAATCCTGTTAAAATATAATTTGATGGCATGTAAAATTTATATTGATAATACTGAAGATAGTAAAAGTGTTAGAATTGAATTTAAAGGTGATTTGTTCAGTTTTGAAATTTTATCGTTTAAATAGATATTTAAAAATAGCCTTCCGAGGTGCAGTCTCAGAATTCAACGAAACCGGTTCCATTGCATCCGTAATAGTGAATTATTATTGGATTTCAATTTTAGTAGTGTTTGGTGTGATCGTTTGGGCGTACGATAAGTAAAAACGCTGAAAATTAAATCGAAATTTAATATAATAATTGGGTCCGAAAAGCTATCTTCTCCATACGATCGAATTAGGACTCGAATCTTTTTCCATTGCGTTCGGAATAGGGGTATAACATTATTAACGCCTAGCGGCACGCCTCGATAGGAGGTCAACTTTTTAAGTCGCATTTCTTGGAAAAATATGAATTTGAATTTAAATTTAATATATTTATACTAGTCAACTGCAGTTGAAATTATCTGACATCAACTTTTTTCCTTTCAACTCAAAACACTGTAATAGGTATAGTCCAGCACGCAAACGTCTCCTTCCATCAACTTCCCATCAGCCGAAATAAAATGTAATCGAAAAGAAAACCCCTAGTCACGAAATCCAATTTTTCCTTCTTCTCTTTCGTGCTAAAGAAAACAAAATGGCCGCTTGCCTTTCAATTCAAATTGAATCAATATAAAAAAAAGAGGGGTTTTGCGTACGCAAGGAATCGAGCGCGTGTCGTGGGGTTACAAGCACGGTTTGGAGGTGAGATTCGCAATCGAATTGGCGACTTAGGCTGTTGATTGACGAGAGAGGGGAACTAGGGTTAGGGATGGGATGAACTACGACCTGCTGTGCAGTGTCAGTAGAGGCGAAGCCGGATCAACGTGGGCGGTGAAGGCCGGAGGTGGTGACGCGTGGTCATGGTCGTTGCCGCGACGCGATGGGATTTGGGGCAGGGTTTTGGTAGGGCGGTGCAATGGATGGCTCGTGACAGTGGAAGTTTGTTAGAGGGTTGACTGTCAATTTGGGATTTCGAGCTCGAGCTCGAACTCGAGCTACAACCGTGAAGTCGCCTTTGTATGCTGCGGGGTTTCATGGTTCGAACGAGGTGGATTTCCTGAGTTTTTTTCCAACAAGGTATAAATTTACAACTTGTTAATTTACAATTTGCATTTCAGTTTAGATTTGAATGATCAGAAGTATGGAAACAAAAGAAAAATATAATTACAGTAAAATATTTCCATTAATAAGAGACTTATAAATGGTAATATAACTTTTATTTATAAGCGTATATCTATGGTTTCAAAGATAAGATTTTGAAATATATGGGATTTTAAAATGTGAAGAATTTATTTAAAAATTGGATTATTGGATCTATATAAGCTATTTTATAAGTGTTGTAACGATACGTAAATTTCATGGATTTAATTTGGTTAAACTAATAAGTTTGTAATTAAATTTAGTAGAAAAAAATAAAATAAACTAAAACCTACTTATAGTAATTCGAAGTTAATTCAAATGATTTTAAGTAGTGAAAAGAATTTTACCTGTATATAAATTGAATATGAGAAATTTAAGGAAAGTATTAAACTGATTTAATGTAATAAACATTGTTAACAGTGAATGGAATATGATAATAAGAACAATTGCAAGTTTTGTATTTGAATTAATAAGTAAATCAAGATGATAAAGTTTATGAATTATTGAATTTGAATCTTTAATAGTGAGTTAATTTGTTAATTTATAATAGTTGGACTTATTGAAATAAATGAAATCAAATTTTAATTATTACGTTAAATTAAAAATTAAGTTCAAAATTGGGAAATATCTATGTAATAATCTTAAATCCAATGGAAAACCCTCCTATTTAAAATATGAATGGAATAATCATTGATTCATTAATTTAATAGAATTTTTAGAAATTTTAATTTTAATTTTGAATTTAATGAAATTGAGAATAAATATTGAAATTTATAAATGAATCGTCTAAATTTACGTTTTTAAATTTGTTTAAAATCATTGTAAATGATTGAGGAATCATAAGTGATAAAATTTCCAATTCTGAAACTGAAATATAAAAACTGAATTTATTTACTAATTCATATAACCCATTCCGAATAGTGATACGACGTATGGATTGCATTTGAAGACCGGTGGTGAAGACCGGATATTTTCGAAAACGAAAGGATAACTCGTCGATTGTCTCTACACTGGCTGATCCCCGGTATAAAGATCTCCATATGTGATGGGAAGTCCGGACATGATTAGGAATTATCCAGATTTTGCAAGGGCTTCTCTGCAAGTGCCTTCGGTTCTGTTCGAACCCAGTACAGACTTGTATAGTTGTATGTCTGACACTACACTTTGAGATATAAAGTAGATTTCTTTCAAATACATATCTGTTGGTGTCGGAGAATTTATTCTCTTAGCTTAACACCCTTCTCTGAGACGTACGAGCTCGGAGGTTATGTAGTTGAAGGTTATCAGCGATATATTCCCAATTTGGTAGTGTGGCATGCTAAGTGCTGCTGTGTGTTGATGATCATTTGTTGATCATTTGTTGATCATTTGTGATCAAAGCATGGCTTTCGTGTAAAGCGTAGCTTTGCGGACGAGACCTCATCAAGCCTCAGAAACCGGTAATGGTCGAAACAGGAAAGATGCGGCAAGGTTTCAGGGGTAGCTCCCCTAGGGTATGACCATCCCTTTTGGAAAAGGGTAGGATCATGGTATGGAGCCCATATACTTACTCATGTGGACACACTATATTTATTACTGTGTGATGTTGTTGGTATCGAGGCCTCGGATAAAGGTCCAAAAGGACCGGGGATGGCATATCTTCAGGTGTTACTCCTGGGCAGGGAGGAAGCTGGCCTTGTGTTGGCAGTGAGCTGGGTAAATTCTCGAGGCGTCCCACCTGAGGCGTTCCCATGTGGTAATAGGAAGTTCCTTAGCCTGACCATTTGTTGGAAATCCATTCATCAATACGAGCCTTGTACGGTTTTAGTTGTATAACCTTCCATTCACTTATGGTGGCGCCCCACTGTTTGGATGGTAGCAATAGTAGGCATAGTTCGGAATGTCTATGCTGGCTAAGATTAATATTATACTTTCGAAATGTTTTCCACTATGCACTAATAATAATAATATCAAAATAAATTTTCTCGTATCAAGCATATTTGACTATCATAAGGAGAAATCTCCTCCAATTCTGTGTTTGCATTGTGTGTGTGGCGGGAGGCCTTATAGTAGTTTCATTTTTCAAAAAGCATTGCGAATTTCAAATTTAATTCCTTTGTTGTTTGTTTTTAAAGATAACAACTGTTTTTGTTACTCACACCAGTCCCATGACTGACTTGGAGTTTATTGTTCCCTTCCTAAACTCTGTGTGCCCAGTATTTTCCACACTGGGAGTCTAGAGTTGGGTTTTTCAGATAGTCAGGTTTAGCAGATTATCTGGAGTTAGTTCAGTCTTTGGATAGGACTGCACTTGCTTATCTTTGTGCATCGTTATTAGGAGTTCGAGTTATTTCTGGATTGGTGCCTTTGGAGATGGAGATTACCCACTGCTGGTGTTATATATTTTGTTTCCACTGCCAGTTCTTATATCTTATCTTTGATGTCTATAGACATTCGTTGCATCATTCATTGTATCGGATGTTGTATCTAAATATTGTATCAATGTTGTATCTATTGATATATTCATTTCTTCCGTTGTGTTGTACTTAATGGTGTTATAAGCTCCGACGAGCCAGATTCGGCGTTTGAATCTGCGGCATTTGAATCTACGGCATTTGAATATAGGTGATATATTCGGTGTCGATTTTCGAAGGCCGAGTCAGGATCGTTATAATTGGTATCAGAGCTGAGGGTTAAAACTTTAGCTCAGGAGTATAACACATTAGGTAGCTCATTAGAGATAGGGTGAAGTAAACCCTAGAATGAGTATATCCCTAAGATATCCATTCGAATGCCTCAGTAAATTCTCTTACTATCCACTAATAGTGAGTACGAGTGCTAGAAGAAGACGAGATTGGGGACAGGGGAGTACCACTACAAATGGTCAATACCCTGTAACAACAGTGGAAATAACTTTCTCTATCAATCACTTTTGTTCGTCATCTTTTCTCAATTCTTTGATAGTTCCTGGTAGATCCAGGAAGAATATTTGATATATTTGCATGGGACATAAACACCAAATAGGTCAGAATTGTTTGTTTGGATGAATTGGTTGTTTTGATTGCTATGGTTGATAGGTATGATTTAGTTTCTAAACTAAAAAATTTGGAAATTTTATCCATATATCTGTCTATTTTGGGTCGGGATATGTTCTACGAATGGTTAGTTATCCCTTCGGACTAACCAATGCCCCTACATATTTCGTAGATCCGGATTACCCGAGTATCTTGTGAAGTGTTAAATAAGTTTTTTCTTATATTTATTATTGATATTCTGATTTGGTAAGCCAAATACAGAATTGATATCCAGTTTGATTTGCAAACATATTTCTCTATCTTTCATCTATCTTTGTTATATCCCTGGAAAATTTCGAGGACGAAATTTCTTAAGGGGGGAATCTGTAACGATCTCGGATTTTGACTAAATTTTAATTGCTAATTATTTTAATTCTTGAATAAAAATTGCGAAATTAATTGATAAATTGATTTGAATTTCTCTAAATTCGAATAAAAAGATGTGTGTTTATTTTATTAAAGTATAATTAAGTTTTAAAAACTATTTTCTTAAAGAGTTAAATATCTATAAAATGAATGAATGCAAAATGTAAAATAAACCAACAAGTATTAAAGTAAAAAAAATAAAAAAAATATTTAAGCTAGAAATTTTGAGAAGATACAGAAATTTTATAATGGGTAGAGTTGATATAAAATTAGATTTTTATGAAATCTGTTAGCTTATTTTATAAAATTATATATGTAGTTTCAAGTGAAAAAGAAATAGAAAAAAATATACACGTGCACCTTTAAATTCTAAAATAAAATTTTAAGGTGATTTATTTTGTTTCTTAGCTTATTTACAATTTATTTTAATCATTAAAAATATTTTCTAAAAGAAAATTTGTTAGAGATTTATTTTATTTGATAAAATGATTTATTAAAGGAAATTTATTTTAAAATCAAATTGTTCGTTAATTAAATTTATCAAATAGGAAGATTTAATTTCTTCGATTAATTCGAATAATAATAAATCCTATAATGTTTGTTACAAGGTTCAAAAAATCGTGAAACCAAGCCGGAATGGAAAATGGATTGCAAAATGAAAAGCAAAGGTGAGATCTTCTCACTCAATCAGATTTTTTTGATTAAATTTCAAATAGTTAAATTTAAAATTGTTGATTGTGTGCTTGGGTGATGGTTGTTATCATGTGAGGAACCGATTCTTCGACTTTTGAAAAGCGATATTAATACGTCCACCATATCAATTGCTGAACAATCGAATGCCGGAAAACCGAACCCTTAAGGTTTAAGAAGAAGGAAGAGATAGAAGAAGTAAGAAAGAAGAAGCAACAGAACAATATCAGAATCTCACAATCGCAGCGGAACAACATATAATAGATAAATGAATAATTTTTAAATCAGAAGAACTATATCAGTTATTACATTACATCACATCACATTACATTATCAGAGTTCACAACCACAAACAGCGGAAAAGAAATACTATATACTAGTTGATACGCCACGCCATCCAGCTTGCCTCCAGATCTCTACAGCAACTCCTGAATTCCAGAATGACCTGATAAACTGACTCTAGACTGCCCGTGTGGAAATTGGTGGGCATCTAGAGTTTAGAAAGGGAACACTAAACTCCAGGTTAGTCATGGGAGTGGTGTGAGAACTAAAAACAGTTATTTTCACAAAGAAAATAAAAAGAATTTTGCTATGCTTTTGGAAAATGAAACTACCATAAGGCCTCCTGCCACACACACAACGCAAACGCAGAATTGGAGGAGATTTCTCCTTATGATAGTCAAAGATGCTTACTACGCAGAATCATTCGATTATTATTTTTATTAGTGCATAGTGTAGAAATTTTTTCGAAAGTATAATATAAGTCTTAGCCAGCATAGGAATTTCGCACTTATGCCTACTATAGCTACCATGTTCAATAGTAGATTACCGCCACATTCCATGGCAGGTTATACAAGTAAAATCGTACAGAGCTCATATTGTTTCTTTGGATTTCCAACAAATGGTCAGGCCAAGGAACTTACCATTGTCGCATGGGTACACCTCTGGAAGGACGCCCTGAGAACCTAACCGGATCTCTGCCAACACAAGGCCGGGTTACCTCTAACTAGGTAACTATTGACACGAGTATGATATCCCCCGGTCGTAACCGACCGTTATCCCGGGATTCACCAACAACCACAAAGAAATAAATTTTGCAGCAACCACATAGGTTAAGTATCTGGGATTCATACCATAATACAACCTCTATCCAAAAGGAAATGTACATACCCTAAGGGGGTGCTATCCCCTAATAACCTTGCTGCGTTCTTCCTGTTTTGACCATTACCGGGTTGTGAGGTTCGATGAAGTCTCGTCCGCAAAGCTACGCTTTTCACAAAAGCCACGCTTTGATCAACAAATGATCAGCAGCACTTCGTATGCCACATTACCAATTTGGGAATATATCACTGGAAATCATCAACTACATAACCTCTGAGTTTGTATGTCTCAGAGAAGGGTGTTAAGCTAAGAGAATAAATTCTCCGCCACCAATAGAAATGTATTTGATAGAAACTAGCTTTACATCTCAAATTGTAATGTCAGACACACATCCATACAAGTCCGTTCCGTGATCGAACGGAACCGAAGGCACTTCCAAAGAAGTCCTTGCAATCCGGATATTCATTAATCACGTCCGGACTTCCCATCACAAAGGGTGATAAATATCTATATCAAAGATCAGCTGATGTAGAGACATTCGACGGTAATCCTTCCGTTTCCGAAAATATTCGGCCTTCAACACCGGTCTTCAAATGCTATCCATTACGACGTATCACTATTTGGAATGGGATTTATGACCCAAAGGTCCTCTTCCGGCTAAACCGAATAACGAGCGCTTATTTTAAAATAAGTGTAGCATTCGAATTCAAGCAAATCACAACAAATGCCCATTTAAAGGTAAATATTGATAGTCGGTTATTTAACTATCAATAGATATGCACAACATCACCAGATTCCAAATAATTTCCCAAATTATTTATTTTCCAAAAATATCTTTACAAGATATATTTTCCACGCTTCAACCATTTGAAAACAAATTTCAAATAATTTTCCTTACGCGAAAACACTTCCAAATATTTATTCATTTTCACTGGAAATCTGCCGAGTTCAAATACTTTAAAATAATTTATAACACTTATCCAAAACATAACAGAAAAACACTTTGAAATAAAACTATTTTTCTTTAAACACTTTACTTAAAATATTAATTATAAAAATATTATCCCAATATTACATATAACTTAAGTCCAAACTAATTTTCAAAATAAAAATTAGTAGTAGAGTATAACAATTTAAATAACTATTTTCCAAAACAATTATTGATTAAATCTTAGAAATAATCATTTCTATATCAACTTAATAAATCTTTACTTAAAGGATTTAAAATAATTTAAGAAGTTAATTTCTCAAAAGTATCCTTTTCAAAACCAATTCTAGAATTATATATATATATATATATATATATATATATATATTTTAAAAGCTATTCAGAAATTTTATTCGGCTTTCCAGGGAGAATACACTTTAATTTCAAAATGGTTCATTGGAACCAATTAAATAATTCCTTACCGATTAAATTTAATTTTACGTTCCAAATCCGAAAATTTATTTCCACACTTCAACAATAAATCAATGTTTATTTTTAAACAAATTTCCCTTTCCTTTATAAATTCCATGGTGAATTTAAATTTCCAAATATCCACTGATATACGATTTTCAAATCGATTTCAAATATTCACTTTCAATTTACCCTTGAAAGACATAATCTCAAAACAATTCACTTCATATTGGAAAACATTTGCATACTTATTTAATAATAAGTAATTCACAAATCTATTTATTTTCAACATTTGGAAAATATTCAATATACTTAAATCACAATTAAGTATATATTTTATTCTTTAAGGAAAACATTCTCTTAAACACATTTATTTGAGTCAAAACGAATGTTGCGTAAAACATCGTTACGACAACCCAAAATCACTAGTACAGGGATTCGAAATTAAAATAGATATATAAATCCCAATACTATATATAACATTTCCTTTCGAAAATCATTTACTATAACAACAGTGTTATAGTCCACCATTTCCTTATTTCTCGAAAATGTCTATTTCAACAATGAATGTTGAAATCTATGGTTTCGATACTTAATACATTTTAAAACATCCTTAAATCGTTTTAATTATATTTAAAATATCACTTCCCCAAAAAAATTCTTTAATATATTATTCACTGTCCAAAATCGTGAATATACTTCGTTAACCAAATTCAACATTTCTACACATTTTATTTAAAGGATTATCCGCTGTCCAAAATCGTGGATATATCTCCTTTAATAAGCTATAATAATTAACTTATCAAAATAAGTCGATTTTGGATTTATAAAACAATGTTTATAAATTCCATTTATATTTTATAACAACTTTAACTTATAAAATCACTTTATTAACAAATTCTATCCATATCCCATTTACACGCCAAAATCCAAATTACAAGCAAATTACTTATAATTCTCTATTTACAAATTCAATCATTTTATAACTTCACAAATCGTAGATTCTATCCTTTTATAAAATCCATTTATAACATCATTTTAAAACATCTTTAAAACTCCTTTATAATTTCATCACTTTGATTTATAAAAATTCAATTTTATAAATCTTATATATAAAGTTTTTTTAAAAATTACCATTTAAATTATTTTATAAAATAATCAACTTCATATTTCCAAAAAATCACTTTTCAACTATATTTCTCAAAACATCATAATTTTTAATATAAACTTTCAACCTGAATTTTCAAAAATCAATTTTATTTATTTATTTTCGGTATCCAACGATACCAAAATTTTATTCGACTAAATTTTAGCCTTCAACGATTTTAATCACAAAGATAATCACACAGAGATTATAAATAATCAACACACAACATTGAAACAAATTCAATTATTTGAGGAATCTAGTTGGATCCCTCCAACCTGTTTCCCTACATCCACAGATGTTCGCACAATACCAATCCTGTTTCAAGACGGAATATCACGGTACATGGGTTTATATAAAATAACATCCGCTATTATGCGGCACAAAGAGTCTCATCCGCTATATAATGCGGGAAATCAACTCCAAGTACATATATAATACCAATTCCACTTCAAGGTGGAATATCACGGTATATGTGTTTAATAAAATAACCTCTGCTCAATATGCGGCATATAGGGTCTATTTCAATACAACCAATAACAATCATCATCTAATCACACAATCAAGCAATTTTAAATTTAACTATTTTAAATTTAAATCGAAACACAATTCGATTGAGTGAGAACTTCTCACCTTGCTTCCAATAACAGTTGCAGTGTTTTGTTCCAAATAAAATTAAATACACGTTTAATTTTACCCAAAATTCAACTAGCTCAAATAAATCCCAATCCCACTCTATAATGTGTGCCCGCGAATACGAACCCAACGCAAGTCGTTTCGTCAGTTTTCGACCTCGTATGAACAAGTAATAGCTTTTTAAATTTTGTACGATTTTATAATAAAATAATTAATCAATTTACTTTTTTATTTTACACTAAATTCATCAGGGCCGTAGATTTCAATTCCCTAGATCATGGCCGCGTGCGCTTTTTCTTCCCCAAGTGAATTATTTATGCGTACGCGAAACCCATAGCTCACGATGAAGCCCCGATGGCCGCGCCCACCATGTTGATCGTGATGACGATTAGAGACCGTCATTTGGAGGCCCTCCACGAGATGCACCTTCGGCTGCATCACCTTGAAGCTCGGCACCCCCCTTCCCTTGAAAAACATGCACGAACGTGGAACGTTCGAATGAAATTTGCCATCGATTCAGTTCGTATTTTTCGATCATAACCGTTGAGATTATAGATCTCGCTTCCCTCTATCATTTTGTAGTTGATGATTTTTACCAATTGCTTGTGGATTAAGAGAAAATTGAGGAAGAAGAAGGGAAGACGTCGGCTATTGGAATTATTAGTGGCGGCTGAAGCTTGAAACCCTAATTTGTGAAAATTAGAAAATTATGTGGCCTTTTATAGAAAATTACGCGACACTATTCACCCGAATTTTTTTCCGGACTCGAAACGAAGCGTGCTGCCCGGCATTTATAATGTTTTACCCCTATTCTGAATGCAATGGAACATATATCGGGAGCCAATTCGATCATATTTGGAAGATAGGTTTTCAAATCGACTATTTAAATTCAAAATTCACTTAAACCAATGTCTACGCGTTTTATATTGCCCCGGACAAACTGTAAATCTGATTATCACGAAATTTGAAATCTTACAATAATTTAACATTACGGATCCAATAAAACTAGTTTCGTCGAATTCCGAGACTGTTTAAAAAAATGGCTATTTTCACTCGTCAATTAAGTATTAAAATATTCAATTTCCATAAATTAACTTTTAATTCAACTTTAAAAGTTCTCTAACATCATTCTAACTCCAATATGATTTAATACAACATTACGAATCAATTTTTAATCACATTAAACCCAATTTCCAATTATTTCTGTAATTACAAATATTAAATTATCGATTTAATTATCCAATTAAATCTAGATATTCGAAATATAATTTATTCGACTTACAAATTTTACTTGTTAATATTTAAATCAATTAAATATACAAATTTAAAATAACTGGAATTCTGGGTCGTTACATATCATTTGTTTTGAAATGACCTTATACGCCGCATAATAGCGGGTAATATTATATAAATCCCATATACCGTGATATTCCACCTCGAAGTGGAATGGGTATTTAATTTTGTGCTAACGTCTGTGGATGCAGGGAAACAGGTTGGAGGGATCCAACCGGATTCCTTAAACATTTGAATTTGCTTCATTTGTTGTGTGTTAAATTATTTATAATCTTTGTACGATTATACTGTAATTGGAATCATTGTCGGCTAAAATTTAGCCGTATATATTTTTGGTGTCGTAAGATACTAGAAATAAATAAAATCGGATTTTTGAATTTAAGTAGAAAATCTATAGTGAAATCCTATTGAATAAATTCCAAAATATGGAGAAAGATTTTTATAAATGGGTTTGGAGTAATATTGTTTAATAGTTGAAGAATTTATTTAAAATATGGATTTTAAATAGTTTGGGAAAAAATAAAGGGATTTATTTTAAAAGATGATAAATTTGGAAATCCATTAGAAAATTGATTTAGTACTTGAAAATAAATCTTTGGGAATCAAATTGAAATTTGATTCGATGTTTGAAACAAAAATTAGAAATCAAATTGGAAATTGATTTTGGTGATAGAAAATAAACCTTTAGAAAATCCATTTGGAAATTGATTTGGGTGTTTGAAACAGATTTGGGAAATCAATATGGAAAATTGATTAGGTGTTGAAAGTGGATATTTGGGAATCGATTTGAAAAATTGTATATCAATGGATATTTGGAAATTTGAATTCACACTGGAATTTATAAAGGAAAGGAATTTACGGATTTGGAATGTAAATTCGAAATAAATCAAGAAGGGTTTATTAAATTGGTCTAAGTGGACCATTTTGAAATGAAAGCGTATTTTCCCTAAAAAGCCGAGTATGTTTTGAAAGTAGCTTTTAAATATAAATTTTAAAGTTCTAAAATGGTTTGTAAAAGAATATTTGTGAAGAAAGTATTTTTGTAAATTGTTTCTAAATCTTTAGAGTAAAGATTTATTTAAGTTAATTTTAAGAAGTGACTGTTTTAAAAGATTTAATTGATATTTGTTTTAGAAAATAGTTATTTAAAACAATTATACTCTTTTTACTGATTTTATTTTTAAAATTAGTTTGGACTTGAAGTTTTCTATGAAATGATTGTATAATATTTTTATAACTAGTATTTTAAAATAAAGTGTTTAAAAATAGTTTTACTTTAAAATATTTCCAAGTATATATTTGGACAAGTTATTTAAATTTATTTTAAAGTATTCGAACTCGGCAGATTTTTCAGTAGAAATAAATGATTTCAGGAATTTTATTCCGCACGTGAAAAATGATTTGAAATTTGTTTTCAATGTATTAAAAAGTGATTTGAAATTGTTTTCAAATGGTTGAAATGTTAAAATATATCTTGCGAAGATATTTGGAAATAAATAACTGGGGAAAATTATTTGAAATCCAGTAATTGTTGTGAATGTTGATTGATAGTTAAATAACCGACTATCAATATTGGCCTTTAAATGGCATTTGAATTTTGATGTGACCGAGGATCGGGTTCAAAGTGGATATTCGAAAACCACATCGAACCTTTGTGAGTGTGATGGATCTTTTATTTAAAAGATCAAAGTGGAAATTGTTGTGATTTGTTTGAAATCTAAATGAACACTTATTTTTAAAAATAAGCGCTCGTTATTTGGATTAGCCGGGAGAGGACCTTTGTGTCATATAACCCATTCCGAATAATGATACGACGAAATGGGATTGCATTTGAATACCGGTGGTGAAGACCAGGTATTTGCGAGAATGATAGGATGACATATCGATTGTCTCTGCACTGAGTAGCTACGTGTAACGACCCATAAAATTTTAGCAATTTTTAATTGGTTTATAACGTATTGAGTTGGATTTTTGAGAAATTATTAATAATAAAATTTTGAAAGAAAAAAGGATTTTTTTTTTTTTTAATATTTGGATTACGTATAATTATAATTGATTCAGAAATTTGCATGAAATCAAGGGAATCGATTGTTACCACAAATTTTATTTCTTTCCTGTCCATTCAAATTTTACATCAGTTACAAACCAATAAATACCTTACCTTTATTACTTCCTTTATTCGTGCTGTAGCTCTTTAATTTTCTATCCGTTGCTATTTCATTTCGGGTTTGTTCCTTCCCTATTTATTCCATTTCAAACATTTTCTCTTCTCTCTTGCAGAAACATAATATTTTACATCATTTTTATATATATATATATATATATATATATATATATATATATCTGTAGCTTGCATTCATTCGTTTATTCACTTTTACGTTTCTCATACATTCTACTTTATTGTCCTTAATTCCCGTGCTTGACGTTATCATTTCAGTTTCTTTCCATTGAATGTGGCACGTTTCATTGTTAATGTTTTATTCCATTTGTATGTGTGGCTTTCCTTTTGAAACCTGTTCCATTTCTATTTCCTTTGTTTTCAAAATTTGAAACGTACAGGCTGGACCACTGTATTAATTGCTTTAATCATTTTTCCAATTCACGTTCAAACGTTGCTATTCCTAGCTACTAATAAATTTAGAAATCAGTGTATGTTACTTAATTTATGGCATACGTTCAAAGCATTGGCTTTTATTATTCAGCTCAATTAAGGGTGACCGTTGCCATCACATAACTGGTAAAAGATTTGTATACGTTTTATTTGTTTATGTGGCAACAATTCACATTTACACTATTATTGCCTTTTTAACTTCATTGGTTTTCATTTATTTGTGTACGTTTCGTTTCATTTATTTGGGATTGAATTTTACCATATTCGTTACTTTACATTTATATCGGTGCATTATTTTTGCGTTCATAAAAATTTATACATTTATTATAATTGATTGTTGCTCATCTTGGCCTATATAATTCCATCCTTATATTCTTCTTCCTCTCCTCTTTTATTCCCCTGCTCTGAGAAACAGTTCATATGCTTGCTCATCAAACTTTTCCACCTGCTCCTATTTGTCGTAGTCTTCTCGCCACCAAAGTTCCCTTCCTCCACTTCGTGCCTCATCCTCATCTCCTCTCTTTTATATAATAAGGTACTATATATATATTATTTATTTATACTATTTTTTTAGATTCATATATTAGTTGTATGCGGTTGGTCTCATTGATTTTCCTCTATTAGTTATGTATATATGAAGAAAACGTATGTGTTTACTATATATATACACGTTTACAGTCCTAAGTTATAGGATCTTGCAAAAGTAATTTTTATGTTAAGTTAATATTAAGCTAGTGTATATTGTATATATAGTGTATAGTGTTAGTTATATATTATATATATAAGTTAGTTTTAAAGTATACGCATATTTCTTATTTTGGGATTCATGCTATGCAAATATCTATACAATTCCTTTTGTCCGCTATACATATGACTAACCCCTTCAGTTAAATTTTTGGGTTTAAACCGTGTTAGAATTAGCATCTATTTTTTTATGTAATGATACCAAAAATCATATAATTTTGTAATTAAATTCATAATTAATACATTTTATGGTAAAATTTATTACACGATGAAAAGACATGTAGGAATAATTAAAAAGGGCTAGTATGTGCCTCGTGATATTCAACTAGATTTTCAAGGAGATGCTATTATGCCACCTGCTGAAGTCGTCAAGGCAGGTAGTTCTATGTGGAGTGATTATCTTGTTGGATTTTTCCTAGATAACCCACTACCATCTCAACTATTCTGTATTATCTCAAGCGTGCTTGGAAGCTTGCTGGGTCCATTTCTGTTGAATCAGACGGTTTCCTGTTTTTGTTCAAGTTTAGTAATGAAGATGATAGGAAAAGAATTTCTGAATCAGACCCGGTTGTAATGAGAAATAAGTTATTCATAGTGAAGCCGTGGGATGAAAATATAGGAAATAGCTGTAGTAGTATAAAAGCAGTTCCTGTGTGGATAAAACTATCTAATATACCACTGTATGCATGGTCTCCTTTGGGTATCAATTGGTTAACTGCCAGAGTTGGAAAGCTTCTATGTATGGATGCATCAACTGAAAAATTTGAGCGTATCTCTTTTGCCAAATGTTTAGTTGAAGTATCTCCAAACAATGAACTACCGGATAGCTTCTCAGTGATGTTGCTTGATGGTACTGAACAAATTGTAAAAGTAGAATACTTGTGGAAACCGCAAATCTGCACCTTTTTTAAAGAGTTTGGGCACTTGATTAAAAATTGCAAGAAATATGAAAGTGATGAAATAGTAGAGCAATGTGCAATTAATGAGCAACATAAATTTAGTGATGATAAAAAGAATAAGATGAAGAAGGGGAAAACAAATGAGAAACAAGAAAGAGTTAAGCAAGTTTGGCAAAAGGTAAATAAGAACAAGGATAAAAGAAGAATCATGAGTGAAGATGTGGGAGCAAATGATTTGAAGATGCAAGGAGAAAAGTTAGTTTCTGAGAATGATGGAAGTGGGAAAATTAATTTTGTCCATTATGATGTGCATAAATCTCCAAGTGGTGATCTGGCTTGTTCTGTTTCCACACAAAACAAGTTTCACTTGCTGCACACTGAAGTGGATGAGGATGACTTACTGGAAATGATTGATGTTGAGGAAGGTGAAATAACAAATGAACACCTTAGTAAAGAACAATGTAATGGTGGACACAAAAACAATTCTTCTACTGCTGATGGTAAAGAATTTGTAAATAATGATCTGACAACAACTGATGAAGACCAAATCTTGCTTTCAAAAGATACAAACAGCTCTGAAAATTGCCATGTTAGTGGAATTGG
This sequence comes from Allium cepa, assembly GCA_030765085.1. Taxonomy (NCBI): domain Eukaryota; kingdom Viridiplantae; phylum Streptophyta; class Magnoliopsida; order Asparagales; family Amaryllidaceae; genus Allium; species Allium cepa. The sequence goes on along the minus strand of CM060938.1, from coordinate 902,265,629 downwards.
ACAATTTGAAGTGCATGTCCCTACTGATACACATGTAACAGAAATGAATAAAGACTGGTGCAATACTTTTGAGCAACAAGTAACACAACTATTAACCACCATGAATGAAAACCCTATTGATGATCATGCTCATGTCCCAACACCCTATAACTTTTCTATTGAGTTGCCAGGATGGCCAACATGTATTACCAATTTCAAAACTTCAACAGTTTCTCCATTTGACCCAATCACCACCCCAACTAGTTCCCAACCTCCTTCCTCTCGATCACAGATACACAGGAAAATAGAAACTAGATCTCTTTCTACTAAGAGAAGAAATATCACTTCCTTTCCTCAATAATTTTTATGTTTAAGAAAATAGCATCTTGGAATCTCAAAGGAGCACATAGTAACTTGAAACTTGATCAAGTGAAAAGAACTATCACTGAATACAATATTTGTCTTTTTGATCTTCTCGAAACTAAACTGAACTTACCTTTATCAACCAAAGCTGTTTCATATATCACTCCAACCTGGTGCTTTCTTCATAATCTTGATAGTGCCACTTATGGTAGGATTCTAGTTACCTGTGATCCTGCTGTATTAACTCTTTCTCCCCTCCTATCAACTAGACAGTACATCCACTTTCATGTTCTTGAAACTCAAACCCTTTCCTCTTTCTACACTACTTTTGTTTATGCTGACAACTCGGTCAACTCCAGGAAACTTTTTTTTAATGCTTTTCCACCTTTAAGGCAATCCACCCACCCTTGGATTTTGATGGGTGACTTTAACTCCTGCTATGAATATAGTGACAAAACTGTTGGAACTCCACTAACATCAAAGGATCTTGATCCTGTCAATCTTGCTGTTTATGAATCTGATTTGATTATGGTTAACAAATCTGGAGAAAAGTATTCTTGGAATAATAGACGTCGAAGTGGTATACGTACTTTCACTACTATTGATCACACCTTCTGCAATATTCAAGCTATCACCCATTGGCCTTCCCTTGCTGTTTACCTTCCTAAACCTATAATGTCTGATCACTCCCCTTTAATCTTAACTCTTGGTCCCCATTTTAAAAAGGAAAAGAGAAGTTTTAAATTTTTTAATGCTTGGGTTAAACATGAATATTTCCTTGTTTTAGTTTCTAAAGTCAGCTCTGATTTTTCACGTTTTGGTAACCCAGTGTATAAGTTTTGCATGAAGCTAAAAAGTATTAAGCATGAGATTAAATAGTGGGCATCCTCAACATTTGGCACTAGTTGCCTGCTGTCATCAAGCCTAAAGGAAAAGCTGAAGAAACAACAGGATTATATGATGGAGCATCCACTTGATGTCCAAGCTGCTGAAGAAGAAAGTAAACTATTTAAGGAGGTAAATAATGCTCTGTACTTGGAGGCTAGCATGAAGAGATAACAACTGCATAATAAATGGATTGCTGAAGGAGACAAAAATACCAAGTTTTTTCATGATTCTATAAAGTATAAGCATGCGAGAGAGAACATTTATAGCATTTTTGATGAACATGGTACTTTTTTTTCAACTGCAGATTCTGTTGATAAGGCATTCGTTGACTATTTCTCAAATTTGCTTGGTAACTCAGATGGATTTGTTCCTGATCTTGAACATATATCTTCTCTAGCATTTCCTTGTTTTTCATCCCTGGAAGCTGCTACTCTCGCTAGCCCTGTCACTGATGAGGAAATTAAAACAACACTCTTCTCTATGAATCAGCAATCATCAGGAGGGCCTGATGGCTTAAATGTGATTTTCTTTATCTCTACTTGTAGTGTGCTGGGTAGTGAGTTCTGTAGAGCCATACACAATTTTTTCAACAAATGTAGTTTGTTAGGTGACGTTAATTGTACTAATATTGCCCTTATACCCAAAGTCAATCCACCAACTAGTGTCTATTCTTTCAGACCTATATCATGTTGTAATGTTGTATACAAATGCATCTCTAAAATACTTGCTACTCGTTTAGTTAAAGTACTTCCTTATGTTGTTTCAAGAAATCAGGCTGCTTTTATAACAACTAGGAGTATACTTGATAACCTTCTTCTAGCTCAAGAACTATTGAAAGGATATGGTAAAAATAAGGTACCCACTGCTGCAGCAATTAAAATTGATATATCCAAGGCCTATGATACCATTCACTAGGCTTCAATAGTTAGGACACATTGGTTTCTCTTCCATGGACTCAGATATGAAGTATCTTGGTCTGCCATTAATTTCAAAAAGAATAACTAAAGTTGATTGCCTACCTCTTTACAACAAGATCACTTCTGTAATGAATGCTTGGGAAAATAGGCATTTGTCTCAGATTGGTAGATTAGTGCTGATTAAATCTACTATTTTTTCTTCACTTGTCTATTGGGCTCGAGCTATGATTCTCCCAGTCAGGCTAGTGCAACAAGTTAGGTCTGCTATGAACAGATTTTTTTGGACAGGAAGTACACATAATAGGAAACTGTTGCCTTATTCCTTTACTAAATTTGAAGCCTCTAAGAAAATGGGTGGTCTTAGGGTTATTGATGTCAGGAAGTGGAATATAGAAGCAATAAGTAAACACATTGATGACCTTATCAACAAGAGAGACAGTTTATGGGTATACTGGGCTTGGCATTACAATATTAAGAATATGTATTTTTGGTGTATGGCTAATCCTCTGAATAATAGTTAGATTTGTAGAAATATATTGAAATTGAGAGATGTTTTCCTACCTATGATACTATATCCTGTCAAGGCTAATTCTTCTGTCAGTTTCTGGCATGATCCCTGGGTCAGTAAAGGCCTTATATTGTCAACTTTGTGTGACTATAATCAGATTATGCAGTCTACTGTTCACTATGATGCCAAGACTATTGATTACATTCATGATGGAAAAATTGTCCTGCCATACAATAGTAATCAATTTTTAAGGCAAATGTGTAGTGAAATGCAGCAACAATTCTCCCCTACTACTCAATATGAAACTGTGGTTTGGGATATGAAGCCACATACTATTAAAGGAGTATACAACCATGTCTCTGTCTCTGCACCTTTGCCTGCATCTAATTGGTGCTCTGTTATCTGGTCTTCTGATTCTCAACCTAAAGATAATTTGATGCTCTGGAAAGTTATTAACCAAGCCTTGCTAACTAGAAATGTTCTGAGCAAATATGGTATGGGATGCACATTGAAATGCCTGTTTTGTGACCAATATGAAGAGTCTCCTCAACACATTTTCTTTGAATACCCTGCACTTCTTATTCTTTTACATAGAATTGGTTTAAAAACTGGAACTAACTTTCATACTACAAACTCTGGGGATGTTTGGGATGTTTTCTACACTGCTGCCAAGAAGAAAAATGAAGTGGGTAGATTATTTGCTGTATGCATGAAAATATACATGTCAGTCATATGGAGAGAAAGAAATGCAATATTTTTTGAAAATCACAGAAAGAACTGGTGTGAGCTTTAGCATGAAGTTAAGTATGGAACATATTGTCAAATGAAGAATTGTCATACTGTCTTCACACCAGATTTGATGCATTTTTGGGAATGAGCCCTGAATTGCTTTTCTTTTGTTTTGTTTTCTTTTCTTTGTTTTCTCATTGTTTTCTTCTGTACCACTTATTTTTTTGCAATAAAACTGGTAGGGGACCAGTTAACCCCGTTGGCTTTGCCAAAAAAAGGGCTAGTCTTCAATTTCGACATTAAGATTTAACTCGAGTATGAATATGCATATCAATTGTGGCAAGACCATTTCTGGTCTACCTTGTTTTTTTGTTTATATTATGCATGTGATATAAAAGATAAGAATTTTAATTAAAACAAGGACTCAAATTTTGGTTGCACTTTCTAATCAACCAACACAAATTATGAAGGAAGAATGAAAATGTTAAAATGTTGGTGTCAGACACTGTGTATTTTTAGGTAAGCTAATAAAGCAGGGCTGCATATAAATGTTGATTTTAAATATAAGTTCGTTCAAGCCCATGCTCCAACTTCATCTAACAGCGCGGAAATATGATATATCTACGCAGTTCAAAATGAGCTAAAACTTTGTAGATATTTCCAATTTCTAACAAGTCGGATTTTTCGCGCTCGAAAATCGACATCCATACTTCACATCGTATTCGAATGCCGTAGATTCGACCGTTCAAATCTAATTCGCCGGAGCTTATCACACAATTAAGTACAATACAGCGGAAGAAAAAGAATAATACATTGATATACTACACTGATACAATATCTGATACAACAGAGCGATACAATGAATATCAATACACATCGGAACAGAAAAATAGATAACACTAGCAGCGGATAAATCTCCATCTCCAAGACACCAATCCAGAAATAGCTCGAACTCCCAATAACGATCCACAAAGATAAGCAACTGCACTCCGTGTCCAAAGATTGAACTAGCTCCAAATAATCTACTGAACCTGACTATCTGAAAAACCCAACTCTAGACTGCCCGTGTCGAAAAATTTTGAGCACCCAGAGTTTAGAAAAGAACAATAAACTCCGGGTTAGTCATGGGACTGGTGTGAGCAACAAAAACAGTTTATCTTTAAAAACAAACGGCAAGAGAATTTTTAAAGTCAATTCGCAATGCTTTTAAAAAATGGAACTACCATAAGACCTCCCACCACATACACAATGCAAACGCAGAATCAGAGGAGATTTCTCCTTATGATAGTCAAACATGCTTGATACGCAAATTTCTTTTCAGTATTATTATTATAAGTGCAAAGTGCAGAAAAACATTTCGAAAGTATAATATGAATCTTAGCTAAAATACGACCAGTATTGTATGCCTACTATAACTACCATGTTTAATAGCAGGTTACCGCCACATTCCATGGCATGTAATACAACTAAAACTGTACAAGGCTCGTATTGTTTCTTTGGATTTTCCAACAAATGGTCAAGCTAAAAACTTCCTACTGCCACATGGGATCGCCTCTAGCGGGACGTCCCGAGAACCTAACCGGATCTCTGCCAACACAAGGCCGGGCTACCTCTGTAACTAGGTAACTACTACTCGAGCATGCCATCCCCCGGTCTTTTTGGACCTTTATCCGAGGTACCTCTAAGCAACAACCACACAGTAAATGAGATTGAAACAACCACATAGGTAAAATATCAGGGCTCCATACCTGATACATCCCTTTACCAGAAGGGAATGACACACCCTAAAGGGCACGACCCTCATAACCTTGCCGCATCTTCCTGTTTTGACCATTTTTGAGTTGTGAGGCTCAATGAGGTCTCGTCCACAAAGCTACGCTTTTTAAAAAGCCATGCTTCGATCAACAAATGATCAGCAGCACTTATCATGCCACACTACCAAATTGGGAGTATATCGCTGATAACCTTCAACTACATAACCTCTGAGCTCGTACATCTCAGAGAAGGATGCTAAATTAAGAGAATAAATTCTCCGACACCAACAGATATGTATTTGAAAGAAATCAGCTTTATATCTCAAAGTGTAGTGTCAGACATATAACTGTAAAAGTCTGTTCGGGTTTCGAACAGAACTGAAGGCATTTCCGAGGAAGCCCTTGCAAATCCGGATAATTCCTAATCACGTCTGGACTTCCCATCACATATGGAGTCTCTATACCGGGGACCAGTTGATGCAAAGACATTCGACGAGTTATCCTTTCATTTTCGAAAATATCCGGTCTTCACCACCGGTCTTCAAATGGAATCTATACGTCGTATCACTATTCGAAATGGGTTATGTGACACAAGGTCCTCTCCTGACTAAACCGAATAATGAGCGCAATATTTAAAAATATATGGATATGGGATTTCAATTAAGTCACAACCTAAAACACAAAACCTTCCGTTTAATGGTTTAAACCAATCATTATTTCAAATCCTTAAACAAAAGATTTAACCTACAAAGTTCACCCAGTTTTACAAAGATCCATTCATAGATTTCAAAACCATTTCCATTCCAATTAGAACTAACTTACCCAATCTTCAAGTTAAGGATTTAACTTATAGCCTTCAACCCAATTTTCACAACTTGGAAAATCATTTTCACTTTTAACTTGAAATCCCTTTAACACAAATCCGAAGTTCATTACTTATGTGAAAGCTTTTATTATTTGAATCCAAATAGTTTTCTTTTCAGAAAAAATCCTATTATATTTGCACGAGTTAAAGCCTTTGAATTATATTCACATTCCCAAATCAATACTTTTTAAAATAGTTTAACCCATATATAACTGGTATAACATCTTTAAAATCTAGTTTCAAATCATAGAATTCAATTTCAAATCTTGTATTAAATTTAAATCAAATTATTTAAACTTCAAACTTTATCAAGTTATTCAAAATAAATTTCATTTTTTGAAATTTCATTTCAAAAGCTTTTCACTTTAACCCCAATCTTATTTTCAAACCATTTGAATTTAAATATTCGATTTTTAAAAATCTGTGACTTAATCCATTTCCTCGTGAAATCCATATTTGTGTGTGTATAAGTGTGGTCCAAGGGTTTAACACAATAGTGCAACATCATTTCAATCATCACAGATTAAAACACAGAAATATAGTTGATAAGCGAATATAAACTATAACGTTTATCGTTTATTCACAAATTCACAAATACAATACAATGTAAATAAATAAATAAATTCTACACTGCTCAATCCACAGAACAAAATATTACAGTTCAGATAGGACAATCAATTTAAGGCATCTCATACAATACAATAATTCATAAGTAAGGTCAAGCATTTAATGATCATTAATAAGCAGGATTAATTAATTGTTTAATCCTGATTGATTCAATTTATTTCCAATTAAATTAATTACTTATGAATTAATTATCCAATTCTGATTTATTAATTACCAATCATTTGGTATAAATTAATTTATCAATCACCTTAATTAATTTTTCTTAATTAATAAATTAATTAGATTAATCTTTTAAACCAATTACATAATTAATCAACCAATTAATTGTTTTAAGAAATTAAACCTTAATTAATAAAGTTAAACTTAAAATTACTAATTAAATTGATACAAAACATTAATTATCCATTCTAATTAATTAAATAATTAATGTATTACAAATCATTTAATCTTTATTAAATTTAAGGTGAACTCATTCTTAGTAGTGATTTAAATATCATTTGCAAATATGTTTGAAACCTTTTAATTTCAAACTTACCTTCCTAAATTTCATTTTAAACCCAAGATTTGAAATGAACCCTCATTTATCTTTAGTAAAGTTTTAGAACTAATTTTAAAATCCTTTAAATTACTTGTTGAAGTAATAATTTATTATAAAGAAATTTTAAAAGAGTAAAAATCAAATTTAAGTATACTTGGACATTTTACTTATTAAAAATATAAATCTATAAAACTTAGTTCATATTTCAAAGTGTGGAATTTAATTTAAATTCAGGTCCAGTTTCAAGTTTTTAATTTAACTTGTTTTAAATCTTTCTTTTTCACATTTCACATTCATTTTAAATACAAATCTTTTATTTTCACTTACTTGCTTAAACACTTTTAAGTTATTTTAACAATTTAAAATTTAAAACTTCTTTGATTTCAGAACTAGGATTCAAATCATATTTGAATCCAAATTTACATTTGACTTAAAACTTATTTACAATTTAAAACTTTATTTCTTTCAAATTCAAACTATTTAAACCTTTTAAGGTTGTCTACTAACAAAAATTTAAATTTAAAAATTAAAGCTTAACCACAAAACTGCGTTAATGGCGTTCTCCCGAACGCATCTGTTTTCCATTTCCAGTTCTTCATAGTTCTCCCCTCCCCTCCATGTTCTTCTTTCTTTCTTATGTCAAGCTCTCCACCTCATCTCCCGTTCCTTCCAGTTGCTCCATCCTTTTTGCCCTCATCAACACGTTCTGGTAGATTTTATAAGATTCCCCTGGGTGCGAACTCGTGTCAACTCCGGCCTTGCTATCTGATTCCGAGTTCCCACCTATCCCTACCGTGAAGCTTTCTGTCCTTTCTGCTGTCGAAACTAGTGTGTGACCTGAGTATCCTTTGGTAGGTGATGAGTGTCGTTCTAATTGTGGTACTATGAATACACTTGTGAATGCAACTGTTGATTCTAGTGTTAATGGAGTGGTGATTGGTGAGAATGGAAGTGTGTTGTGTACTGCTGATGCTTATATTTCGTGTTCAACTTGGTGCACTCTAGGTGTTTGTGCAAATTCTAATGTGAAGGATGTCTCTAGCAGCAGTGTATTGTGTACTGGTGTTTCGATACTTGCGGACTCTCCCCTGTTGGGCATGAGGCCTCAGTTGGTTGTGCTTTTGTGGATGCCGTTCATCCTGCTGCTCCTCCCCCACCTGGATCCAAAACATGTTCTTCGCTTTTTTCATCTCTGCCCCGTAATGCGGGTGTTTATGAACCAGTGGAATTTGATACCGTTGAGGAAAATGGAGTGATGATCCCACCTCCCAATGTAATGCAAGCAGGGTTGGACTATTGGTCAGAATATTTAGTTGGTTTCTTTTTGGATCCTAATCATCGCCTTCTTGATGCGTCATCTGTTTGTTGTAGAGCTTGGAGGCTTCACGGTAATCTTCGTGTTAAGTTGGTTGACTCTATGTACTTCCTGTTGTTCTCCTCCTCTGAGGATTGACGTCGTGTTCTTGAGGCTGAGCCTTCCTTTTTTGATGGGAAACCATTTATTATTACACCCTGGTCCCCTACGGTTGCTAGTGCATGAGAACAAGTTCTATCTATCCCCGTCTGAGTTTATTTTTCTCAAATTCCTTCTACTCTACAACCTCTGCTTGGTTTGAATTGGCTTGCTTGCAACGTTGGTAAACTGAAATGTTTTGACGCTACTACGGTTGCTCGTGACAAGCTGGTGTATGCTAAGGCTCTTATTGAGATTACCCCCCTTAAGCCTCTCCCTTCCTCTATTCTTGTTAAGTTAGCTGTTGGTCATGTAGTTGATGTCCGTGTTCGCTACGGTTGGGTCCCGGACATTTGTACCTCCTGTCACTCCTTTGGCCACTTAGCTATCGCCTGCACCCATTCTGTTGCTACCACTGCTGCGCCTAAGATCCCTCTGCCTCGGCCTCCTCTCAGGAAATGGGTTCCCAAGGTCTCTCCGGCTACTCCTCCTCCTGAAGTTCCTTTATATGTCCTTGGTCCGCCGACCTCCTATGCTCGGCCTGCATCCCCTTCAGCATCCATTGTTCCTGGTGTTGATTCCGAGGATTCCATTACTGTTCCGGATCTTGTTTCGACTCAGTTGCCTGTAGTTTGGGTTCAGTCTGAGAGATGTTGGGTTGATCGATGTTCTGATTTGCGATTCAAACCCCGTGGACGATTCCTTCTTTAGATATGTTTCCGATGATCTGATGGACCTTTGACGCCTTTATTATAGACCGTCTGGTGATTCCTTGGTTCTTGATTTGGATGGTAAGTATGCTGAGTTAAATTCTGTCATGCTTGCCGATACATCCTGGGATCGATCTTTTATATACTCTTCTGATGCTGAGATCTATGATCCTTCTCTTGCTCAGCTATTTCGCCCCTGTATTGGTCTTCTTGGGAATGTCTCTTTGGATTCATCCCAGGTGGATGTTGTTGTTGGTGGTACTACCTCTTCGAAGGAGTCATAGTCTTGTTAGTAAACTATAGTAGTTGTGACATGTCTGTCACACTCCTGTGTTGTTTTTTTATTCTTTTTAGTAGTTAAGGTATCTCTACCTTACTCCTGTACTTCATGTTTTTATTACGTTTCGTAATAAAAAGTGGACGGTCCACTATAAAACTGGCTGGCCTTGCCAAAAAAAATTTAAATTTAAAACTTAATCTTATTTCAAAACTGAGATTTAAACTTCACTTGAATTCAAACTTAACTCTGATTTAAAATTTAATTTAAATCTTATTTTATAAATTTAAATCTCAGTTTTAAACTCAGGCAACCAAACAGGTTTGTAAACCTGATGCAAACATTTGACCCGAGCCAACCTCCTACTCCTTCTTCCAATCTTCAAAACTTGCCTGAAACACGAGAGTGCACCGTGCACGTGCACGTCTCGTCGCCGACGTTCAGGCGAACAACACGACCATCAGCAAGTCACGATTGGTCACGACATCGTCCTCGGACCAACCATCATCTCGATCACGTCGCTGATCAAAATTGAACAAAAATCGAAACCTGGAAAACAACACAGCTCCAAATCGAAACCTGCAACGCCGCGGCTCCTCATCCCTGATCACCAGCGAGCACGCCATTCATACCAGAGATGCAACATGACCTCCTCGCCATATTCCCACACCCGCGATTACTTAAATCACAATATCGAAGACGAGAACAACTCTCAACCATCACGTACAAAACACAGGGTTAAACCCTAATTCGAACTTGATTCGCAAATTTATGCAATGAACAATTCTTCTGATATTTTTCTCAAGATCATTGTCGACCATACTAGCTTCAAACAAAATTCAAACATTTATAATTGATTTGATTGTCAGGAATTTAGGAAAATGCAAACTTATTATATTATCAAACTGCCCTTGAAACCCTTTATTAAAAATCTTCATTTTTGTTTTAAAAATCATGGATTTCTGTATAGATTCAATATATAATCTCGAATTAATATTTTTCAACAATTTATTTTTCATCAAATTTAGTTGAATGCCTGTAAACAACAATACACTGATGATAACTTATATACATGGTTTAAACCAACCTTTAAAAAAATCTTAATTCGAAGTTTATCATCTTGTTTGTTGAGAAATCAAAACTTAACAATGATTTAAATAAGGATAGTTTGAGTATTCGAACCAATATACGATTTGTATCAAGTTTCAGAGAAGGTAGAGCATACAAAATCATATATATACTAAAGCATATACAAACAGTTTATAAATGAAGTTTAAACTGTTTAAATAAACTTAAAACTTTTTAAAGAATATGTTTACTCACAGGCATTTCAACTAACATAGAATACTGGGTTGAATTACTCACCCTGTTGAGAAAAAAAGAACATAGCACTTTTGTTTTCAAACTGTTTTAAACTTGCTTGTTGAAATCTCTTCTTTGACCTCTAGTTGCCTTGATTCATTTGTGTTGTTATTTAAGGTTGAGATGATATTACTTCTTTCATTTTTCTTTTCTTTTAGTTATGATGGACGAACTAAAATGAGAGTTTAATGTATATATGAAAAGATAATGTGTGCAGGCTGGTATGGTTAGTACAACAGTGTGATATCTTTGTATATACAATAAGCATGGCTGAGATGTATTCATTAATTGCTAGAGGTGTAAACATGTAATGCATTAATTGCTTTAGTACTTCAGCCATGACTTATTTCTTTAACTTTGTTTATATTTTATATCCTACTAGGTGGCTAAAATGATATGCATTTGTTGAGAATACATTTTGTTGTGGCTGATATTTTGTGTTGATATTCTTTGCATAAATATTTATAAATTTGAGTTTGTTTTGTTTGTAGAAAATTATTTGGTCTCACTTTTATTTCCTTGCATGTCTTTATTCATATGTGTATGTACTTTATTTCTATGCTTTTGTTCTATTACTTTATAATATATTTATTTTTATTATTTTTGTAAATGTTCATACTTATATTTGAATATATTTTAAAAGTTATTTTGTTTGTAGATATTTTGTTTACTTATTTCTTCTTTTGTCTGGTTGCTTTCAAGAATTTTTAGCTTAAGTATTTATTATTATTTTTTTCTTTATTTTATACTTATGTTTTAATATTTATAAGGTTTATTTATTTTAAACATTTTTTTTATCCATATGACATTCATTTGCATATACCATAGCAAATGTCAAAAATGTAGAGTCCTTAATTTAATTAAATAAGATAAATTTGATTTTAAAAGTCCAAAGATTCTATTTTTAAATTTTCAAAGCAAAATTCCCTTTACGTTATTCATAAATTCCACTTCTAATTTAATTCAAATTTATTCCTCAATTAATTTATATTGATTTACAATTAATTCCATAATTTTTTTATTCAAAAATTAAATTAATTATCAATTTACACTCAATTAAAATCCGGGATCGTTACAAACTTCCCCCCTTAAAAGGAATTTCGTCCTCGAAATTCGCCAGAGAGAGATAACGAAGATAGATGAAAGATAGAGAAATATCTTTTCAGATCAAACTGGATATCAATTCTGCATTTGGCTTGCCAAATCAGAATTTCAACGATAGATACAAGAAATTGTAATAGAATTTCAAATTTAGTTTAAACGAAGTCGTTTTATTAATTAAATTCAATTTAGCCTTCATATTCTATTAATCGATTTAACTTAATTTAAAATTTCCAGTTTATTTAAAATTTTAATTCCAAATTTCCAATTCATTAAAGTTAAATCAAAAACTGATAAGAAACCGATGAAATATGAAGTAAGGATTTTCTACAACGATTCGTAGGATCACCATCACACCGAAACGCCTTTTGGAGCTGTCACGAAGCAGTCAAAAAAATTTGGAATCGAATCAAAGAAAATTGATAAGAAAGTTGTTTCCACTGTTGTAGGGCATTGACCATTTATAGTGGTATTTCCCTGTCCCCTATCGCGTCCTCTTCTTGCACTCATACTCGCTATTAGTGAATAGTAAGAGAATTTACTGAGGCATTCTAACGGATATCTTAGGGATTACTCATTCTAGGGTACACTTCACCCTATCTCTAATGAGCTACTTAGTGTGTTATACTCCTGAGCTAAAGTTCAACCTCGGCTCTAGTACCAAATGCTACGAGTCGGATTTTTCACGCTCGAAAATCGACATTCATACTTCAAATTGTATTTGAATGCCGTAGATTCGACCGTCCGATTTGCCAGAGCTTACAACATAATTATGTACAATACAGCGGAAGAAAAAGAATAATACATCGATATACTACACTGATACAATATCTGATACAATAGAGTGATACAATGAATATCAATATACATTAGAGATACGATACAAGAAAATAGCAGCGGAATAGAAAAATAGATAACACCAGCAGCGGATAAATCTCCATCTCCAAGACACCAATTCAGAAATAGCTCTAACTCCCAATAACGATCCATAAAGATAAGCAACTACAGTCCATGTCCAAAGACTGAACTATCTCCAGATAATCTACTAAACCTGACTATCTGAAAAACCCAACTCTAGACTGCCCGTATTGATAAATTTTGAGCACCTAGAGTTTAGGAAAGGAACAATAAACTCCGGGTCAGTCGTGGGACTGGTGTGAGCAACAAAACCAGTTTATCTTTAAAAACTAACGGCAAGAGAATTTTTAAAATCATTTCGCAATGCTTTAAGAAAATGGAACTACCATAAGACCTCCCGCCACACACACAATGCAAACGCAGAATCGGAGGAGATTTCTCCTTATGATAGTCAAACATGCTTGATACGCAAATTTCTTTTCAGTATTATTATTATAAGTGCAAAGTGCAAAAAAACATTTCAAAAATATAATATAAATCTTAGCCAACATACGACCAGTATCGTATGCCTACTACAGCTACCATGTTCAATAGCAGGTTACCGCCACGTTCCATGGTAGGTAATACAACTAAAACTGTACAATGCTCGTATTGTTTCTTTCGACTTTCCAACAAATGGTCAGGCTAAGGAACTTTCTGCTGCCACATGGGGTCGCCTCTGGCGGGACATCCCGAGAACCTAACCGGATCTCTGCCAACACAAGGCCGGGCCACCTCTGCAACTAGGTAACTACTACTCGAGCATGTCATCCCCCGGTCCTTTTGGACCTTTATCCGAGGTACCTCTAAGCAACAACCATACAGTAAATGAGATCGAACAACCACATAGGTAAAATATCAGGGCTCCGTACCTGATACCACCCTTTACCGGAACGGAATGACACACCCTAAAGGGTCCGACCCTCATAACCTTGCCGCATCTTCCTGTTTTGACCATTTCCGGGTAGTGAGGCTCGATGAGGTCTCGTCCACAAAGCGATGCTTCGATCAACAAATGATCAGCAGTACTTAGTGTTGGACGAATTTTCACCAGCAATCAATATCCATACCCATTCTCTCATCCGGTCCAGGCTCCATGCCGAACCAGCTCATGCCGAACCAGAAAACTCCTTCCATGCGTAGCCGAATCAAACTACACTTCCATGCCTCGCCGAACCAACCCACCAAGCATCCCTGCCGAATGGAGCTCCACCGGATGGACCACTGCCGAACCGCTACCTTCCATCCACTGCCGGTCCAAAGCCCACTTCCACTCACCACCGGACCAACGTCCTACCGAACCAAGCTTCGGCTTAACCATCCTCCTTTATACAATACCGGACCATACCATTACCGAACCAAGGCCTTATCTCCCACCGACAACCACCGGTCCAACCATCTCCACCGGTCCAACCATCTCCAACCACGACCGAACCAACCATCACCGGTCCAAACTCCATCTAGCAATTACCGAACCAACCTCCCATGCCAGACCAGGTTGCTTCAGCCCGGGCCCACCAGCAGCTATATACTTCCAAGACCCCTGCCCCCAACCTCATTCTATAAATAGAAGGGCAGTGGTACAACAATGGCAGAAAAGTAGGAGAGCTCAAGCAAGGAAGGAACTTTCAAACTACTTTCATATACTTGTATACAAAGCATTGTACTTGTAATCTGAAAGAAGAAGGATAACAACATATAAAGTGGACGTAGGCACGTTCAGGCCGAACCACTATAAATCTATGTGTCTTTTACATTTCAGTCCTTGCTTTTTATTTAGATTTACGTAGCTTATCCAAATCACTAAAAACCACATATAATCAACTAAATAATACGACTTGGAGGTGTTTGCCCATTTTTTGTGCAAACATTTTTGGTGCTTTCATTGAGAGACAAGAGCTTGAAGCTTCAGCTTCTCCCACTCAACCTTCTTCCTAACAACGTCACTCCTTGCTCCGACAACATGACTTCCAGGCAGAGGAGAGACGTCAACAAAGGAAAGAACATCGCATCTAGCGGTATTCCAGATCCAGCAATCACAGATCAACCCATTTCAACAACAGTACCAGATGAAAATCAGGGAAATCCGACAGCCCCCGCCACGGAACAACCAATCACTAGAGCAGATCTGGACAGGGTTGTGGCTGAAGTAACTAACCGCTTCGCATCCCAACAAGAGGCTTTGGTGGACCGACTCATGTCACGCTTAAGGGATGCTGAAGAATCCAACCACAACACTGAATCATGGGGTGAATCCCAATCCGGAGGATCTCGGAGACAACAAAGGTCTTCCCTCTTCGAAGAAGCAATCAACAGGAAAAACAGTGATAGGGGCAGCGCCCGGACTCAGCCCGAACTCCGACTCGAGGAAGCACTTGGAACCGAACCCAGTGGAGGAGGCACCAGGCGAGGGCCGGATGTAGCTGAGCCGGTCATGCCGCCTGATCATAGAAACCACGCTGAACGGAGCCGAGCTAGAACCCAGCCCGAAGTTGACCCCACTGAAATGCTCGAAACAGAACCCCACAGGGGAAGATCAAGGCAGGGGCCAACTGTAGCTGGTCCTAGCATGCATCCGAGCAGCCAAAGACAGCCACTTGATAACGTCAGAGTTGACAGACTATACCATCCCTACAGGTCATCTGGACGAGATCGATCCCGCAGGGAAGAACCAAGCTCATTTTTGTCAGCTCCAAATTCTGATGAAAGAATGACACGATTATTCAGGGAATGCGTCCAATGGGAACAACGGGATCGGGGAATAGGCGCTAGGGTCACCAGCCCCTTCACCCACAATATCGAAACTGCCATTACCCCCCGGGAATGGAAAATGCCAACCATGGAACCTTACAAGGGAACCTCTGACCCCAACGTACACTTACAGAGATACACCCAGCATATGCTCATGAGCGGAGCAACAGAAGGGGTGCTGTGTAAATGCTTTCCGCTATTCCTAGCAGACCTAGCTACCTTCTGGTTCTGCCATCTATCCCAAGGATCTATCAGCTCATGGAAGATGTTGAAAGAAATGTTCATTAGCCAGTTCCGCATTCATGCGGAACAACCCAATGATGCTTATTCTCTATCCAATGTCAAACAAAAATCCGGAGAGACACTGCAATAATATCTAACCCGGTTCGATGCCCCAGCAGCCGCAGTCCAAGACGCCGATGAGAAGCTCACCCTAATGGCCCTCTGTAGTGGTGTGCACCCAGATACCAAGTTTGCTAGAAGACTAATTAAGGAAAAACCAGATACTTTACCTGATTTCTTCCATGAAGCTGGAAAGTATATGAGAGTTGAAGACGCCGTCACTGAGAGGCAATCAGGGCAACAAGGTAAGACAGCACCAGACAAGGTTCCTGCTGCAGCTAAGGACGCTCGAAGAAATGAATCTAGAGACAATTCTGGGGGCAGGAAGGTTGAAAAGCGCCAATATCGACCAGGACCAAGATTTGACTCCTACACTCCTTTGAATGAAACAATCGAAAACATCTTCCTAGCCACTCAGGGCGAAGTTGGATACAAGCGCCCCCCGCACAAGAAAGAGTCAGATAACGCACTCAAGTCTGGGAAGTTCTGTCGCTTCCACGAGTCCCACGGACACGACACCAATGAATGCCACCATCTCCGAGACTTGATTGAAGAACACATTAGAAGAAGAAGACTGGAAAGCTATGTGAAAAGTCAGAACCGGACTCCAACTCCTGCCAATGAGAACCCAGGGCTACCCTCCTCAGGGGTTGGAGGGGGAAACCGCAATACCAGCGGTTCTAGTCAGGAAAAGATAGTAGTTCATACCATCTCGGGAGGACCACACATCGCCGACAGAAATTGGGCAGAAATGGAAAGATACGGCAAGTCACTTAGAAACAATGAAGGCTACGTTAATTCTGTTACAGAAGAACGCCACCCAAAACGGAAAGAGAGTGACGACATCATATTCAGTTGGCATGATTTAGAAGGAAGACAGTATCCACATACGGATCCTATGGTCATCTTTGCCTGGTTCGGTCCAGCTAAAGTTTTTCGAATTCTAATAGACACAGGAAGCTCCGTAAATATCCTATTCAAGCATGCTTTCGAAAAAATGAAGCTGTCAATGAAGGATGTGTCTCCCTGCGACAAACCACTGCATGGTTTCACTGGAGATGCGAAAATGCCCCTCGGGCAACTTGACCTCTTCGTCGAAATAGGAAGTCATCCCCGCTCCGTTGTGCGAAAACAAACGTTCGTACTAGTAGAAAACCACTCGGCCTACAACGCCTTCTTGGGAAGACCAGCCTTGTCTGACTTCCAAATTGTCCTAGCCCCATGGTGCCTGAAGATGAAATTTCCAACAGACAACGGAATAGGAGAAGTAGAAGGAGATCAAGACGCTGCCCGAGACTGCTACGTAACTGAACTTCGCAATAACCGCAGAAAGAATAAAGGGAAAGATGCAGAGACTACTCTCTACATGAAAAGCTTGGAAGCAAAGCAACTAAAGAAAGCCCCTCCTCTTTGATATACCAGCGATCCCTTCAATGAACTAGACCCCAGGGATAAAGAGGAGGAGGCTACCGCCGAGCCTGCCGAGGCTATGGAATTCGTATCTGTAGACAAACATGATTCAAGTAGACTATTAAAAATCGGATCTCAGCTAAAAACAGAATTGAAGGATCAACTCATTGACTTTCTCCGCCACAACTTAGATGTATTTGCATGGACACATGCCGATATGACAGGAATCACCCCAGATGTAGCATGCCACGTATTGAACATCGATCCCACCAAGGTACCAGTAAAGCAGAAAGAGAGAAGTATGGGGGCAGAACGATCGGCAGCCCTCGATGAGGAAGTAAAGAACCTACTTGGTAATGGCTTCATACGAGAAGCCATCTACCCAGAGTGGATCGCTAACCCAGTACTAGTAAAAAAGACCAATGGAAAGTGGCGAACATGTATTGACTTCTCCAACCTGAATGACGCTTGCCCGAAGGACTGCTTCCCACTTCCCCGAATCGACCAACTTGTGGACAGCACAGCCAGGCACGAACTCTTATCTTTTATGGATGCATACTCCGGATATAACCAAATTCCCATGCACGCTCCCGATCAAGACCACACTAGCTTCATCACTGACCGAGGATTATACTGTTACAAGGTCATGCCTTTTGGACTCAAAAATGCCGGAGCTACCTATCAACGCCTAGTCAACAAGATGTTCGCAGAACTAATAGGACGGACTATGGAAGTATATGTGGATGACATGCTGGTAAAGTCAAGGAGAGCCGACGATCATGTAAGCCACCTGGTCGAGATGTTTCAGGTACTTCGCCGATATGGAATGAAGCTGAATCCTCTAAAGTGCTCCTTCGGAGTATCATCGGGAAAATTCTTAGGATTCATCGTCTACGCCAGAGGAATTGAAGCAAACCCTGAACAAATCCGGGCTCGGAAAAGAATAAGGATACCTTCCACTCGAAAAGAAATGCAGAGCCTAAACGGGAAAGTGGCCGCCCTAAGCAGATTCATCTCCAAAGCAACTGACAAGTGCGTCCCTTTCTTCGAAGCCCTCAAGAAAGACAATGGAAAGTTCGAGTGGACCGATGAATGCTTAAAAGCCTTCCTTAACCTGATCGAACACCTTCAGAGACCACCAGTACTCTCCACTCCAAATGAAGGCGAAGAGCTATACCTATACCTCGCTGTATCATCTCATGCTCTAAGCGCCGCCCTAGTAAGAGAAGAAGACTGCACGCAACACCCGGTATACTTTGTAAGCAAAAGATTTACAGGGGCAGAAGCCCGATATCCTAAACTTGAGAAATTAGCATATTGTTTATTAATCGCGTCACGAAACTGCGACATTACTTCCAATCTCACTCCATCAGAGTTCTAACCGATCAACCGCTAAGACAGGTGCTCCATCGTCCTGACACTTCTGGGTGACTCCTCAAAAGGTGTATTGAACTAAGTCAGTATGATATCACCTACCATCCACGCACCGCCATCAAAGGAAAAGCCATGGCCGATTTCATTGTCGAATTCACTACTAACGAAGGTAAGGATCAATCTGAAATAGCGAAAGTTGTCAAGTGGAACCTCTTTGTAGATGGAGCATCGAACGAACAAGGCTCGGGGGCAGGTATTGTGATAATCACCCCCAGGGGAAGAAAGCTGTACTATGCATTAAGGTTGGAATTCGCTGCAACCAACAACGATGCAGAATATGAGGCAGTGATAGCAGGATTGGAGCTTGGCCTAGAAATCGGAGTCAGTTCTTTATGTCTTCATAGTGATCTCAACTTATCGTGAACCAAGTACTAGGGGAGTTCCAGACCCGAGGAGAACGGCTCACGGCATATCTGAAGAAAACCAAACTGCTACTCGATCAATTAGACCACTATCTAATCAAACACATTCCTCGAGAAGAGAACCAAGAGGCCTACGAACTAGCAAAGCAAGCTAGTATGAAGAACAGCACCATTTCCGAAGCATCAACCATCTCAAGACAGCTAGCCCTAAGCTTCGAACGAGTGAATCTGATAGCTGCAATCGAAGAAGAAACTTGGATGACTCCTATCCGGAAATATTTGCAAGATGGCACGCTACCAGACAGACGTGATGAAGTCAGGAAAATTTTGAGGAAAGCTTCCCACTACACAATACAAGAAGGCATCCTCTATCGGCGTAGCTTCTCTAGCCCCTTATTCAGATGCGTCGCTGGAAGGGAAGCCAAGGAAATCTTATTCAACATCCACCAAGGAAGTTGCAGAGATCACACCGGGGGGCAGACTCTGGCAAAAAAGATACTCCGATATGGATATTACTGGCCCACCTTAAACAAAGACGCCTTAGACTTCATCAAGAGATGTGACAGATGTCAGAAATTTGCCAAGATTCCTCGACTACCCACGAATGAGATTACTCAAATGACCAGCCCTTGGCCCTTTGCTGTATGGGGAATTGACTTGATTAGCGAACTGCCAACGGGCCGAGGCGGAGCCAAATATGCTATAGTGGCAGTTGACTATTTCACTAAATGGGTGGAAGCGGAGCCCCTGAATAAAGTATCTTCAGCAAAAGTAATCAATTTCTTGATCAAAAATATTCTGTGCAGGTACGGAGTCCCACTCAAGATCATATCAGACAACGGACTCCAATTTGACAGCGAGGAATTCGCCGATTGGTGCCAAGAGCATGGAATTCACAAAAGCTTCTCATCAGTAGCTTATCCTCAGGCAAACGGACAAGTCAAAGCTGTCAACAAAATTCTCAAAACTCTAATCAAGAAGAAACTTGAAAAGTCAAAAGGCGCTTGGGTGGACGAACTTCCTACGGCACTTTGGGCCTACGGCACATCTATCAGAACATCAACAGGACATACTCCTTTCTTTTCGGCATATGGATCGGAGGAAATGCTCCCAGTTGAGACTATTGTGCCTTCCCACCGTAGGATCCACTACAATCCAGAAGAAAACGAAGAACTCCTCCTCATGTCTTTGGATTTGATTGAGGAAAGGAGAAATGATGCAGCACTCAAAGCAGCAGCTCACGGACAAAAAGTGGCAGCACTGTACAACCCTAAAGTCAAGCATCGCAGCTTACAAGAAGGAGATCTTGTCCTCAAGCGAATCTTTCCGCGCCCCGGGGCACTGGACCCCATCTGGGACGGACCATATGTAATTCATAAAGATCTCCACAATGGAGCTTATATTTTGCCAACAGTGGACGGAGAGGTGTTCCAGACGACATGGAACATCCGACACCTCCGTCGATACTTTTCTTAACTTGTACTGCCCATATGAAGTGAATTAACAAAGAGAATCAGTGGACGTATGCATTTTCGTGCCGGACCACTTTAAAAATCTTGTCTCTTTTTAACTTGTTCCTTTATATCTTGGCTGCTTGTTAAGCTTTATCCTTTTCTGTTGAACAAAATCCTATGGCATCCCCACTCAAGACGCACCACAGTGCGACTCCACCTGGACAGAACCTAACAGGTACGCTACGATTCTATGCACTCGCCAATGAGACACTTTTTCTCCAGCATCCCTCTGCTGCGGGTTAACTCATTGCTCGCGACTGCCCTCAAAGACAACTGTAATGAGCCAATTATAAGTCATCATAAAGGCCGACTATAGCCGATGGCAGCTCATTACGGCGTTCGGCTCGTCGGCAACTGTGAACCTACTTTAAGCCCCAACATAAGGTGTGGCTAGCCAGGGGTAGTTCACGGCCAACGGCACCCATGCTAGCCGGCCACGGTAAATCGAATAATACCCACAATTACGGACCATAATTGTTCGGGTAGTTACCGTATGCGATCTCGGCTCCGATGTGTCTTAAGTGCGGCTGTGGTAAAAAAGAAAACTCCCCGCAGAGGCGTAAGATGGGTGACAAATGTCTCCAAGACCCACAGCTAGGGAAAGTGACTACAAAACCCGTTTGCCACGAACTTAAGTACATCGACGGCCTTCCGTGACTGGAAGTTTTACTTTTTCTATATTTCCATTCCATTTAAATACTTTTCTCCTATCCTGTGTAGCGGACTCTAAAGTACAGGGAACCAAATAGGAGGAATTCGCTCATGAGAATCTGAGCCTGCATACTGGGTGGCAAGGTACTCAGCTATATCCATGATCAGTTACACAAGACGCTCAAAGCTACCGCCTGCAACTAAAACATGAAGGGTGGTACTCTCTTCTCTTGTACATAAATATGTAACTATAGCTTATTCATATGTCACACTAACATTGCAAAACATGAAATTATATTTCAAGCAAAAGCTTAGCATCAAACACAACTAAAATCACAGGCATATGCATAGTTATACTTCTCACGCAGCACATCAAAATGACAACGACATTCAAATATAACAAAATCAGCTCATGTTATAAAATCACATAAAGTCATTCTTTGCAAATAATATTATTATAGTCACATCAATGTTTTGGACTAACATAAACAACGATAAAAGGAAATCAAAAGGTGGCCGAATCCGGACAAGGAACTAACTGCGTCTACACTTCGCTCTCATCCTACCAACTCCCCAAGCCTACTTGGCCGCAGGGTCGGAGCTCCCAGCATGTTGATCGGAAGTTCCACCTGTCCAATTCAGGAAAAGAATCCATCAGATAAACAGCAAACGATCAGGTTATGAAGACCTAAAGAGAAAAGAGAAACGGGGGAGAGAGACTCACCAGCATCCACCGCTCGATCCTCATCATCCAATTACACACCCGCTTCCTCCGTAGCAAGCAGCCGCATCCCCTCCTTCACCGCCGCCTGCTCCTCCTTCGAGAACTGAGCATTGACCACATCCAGACTAAAGGTCGCTCCACCTTCCTTATCCGCATCGACCCTGGCCTCCTCTAAAGCCCGAAGATATACCTTGGCCATGACCCGAGGATAGTCATCCATCCAGGATAAGCCGCCCTCCTTCCAGGTACGGAAGTACATATCCTGCAACATCTCGTCCATCATCCCCTCATTCTCCTCAAACTCCCTCACCCGAGCCTCGGAAGCCTGCAACTTAGCGACGGCAACATCCCTCTCTGATCGATATCTCAAGCAGTCAGCCTGGAGAGACCTCCTCATTTCCTCCATCTCTTCCTTTAGCTTGACTTGAGCGATCTCTGCGGCCTCAAGCCTCCCAGACAACTCCTCTACCTGCTCAAGATCCGCATTCCAAACCTCATCCACCGTCACAATGGCCACATCAATCCGCTCCTTACAGGCGGCCTCCATCTTTCGTAGTTCTGCCCTACTAGCCTTTTCCATAGTCTCCTTCAGCCGCCTGGAGGCTTCCTCGTGCTGAGAAATCTGAATGGCTTGATCGGCAAGCTGTTTGGCCTGATCAGCAAACTTTAGCCGCAACCGAATATTACCACTCCCAATCTCCTCCCCGGCCTTGACCAGTCGAGCATGATGCTCCATTAACTTCTTGGTCTCTTCAGCCACTCGATCAATATTAGCCTTGGCTTCGTCCCCTATGGTAACTACCCGAGTAGTAAGCAGATCAAGATCTAGAGACTTGGCCTCGTCGAGCACTCGTACCATGGGGTTGCGGGGAAGAAGATGCTCACCCGTGGCCTCATCAAATGAAATATCCTGAGAGCTTGGATCCAAATCAGGGTGACTGGAAAAGGGATCGCGAGGCACGTCAGGACGTTTTATACGGATAACAGTGGGATTCTTGGAAGGATGTGGAGGGGGGACAAACTCCGTGCTCTCCTCCGTGGTATCTCGAGGAAGCCGGGTAGGAGGCCGAGGACCGGGTGGAGAATCAAACAAGGAACGCTTCCTCTTCCTCTGTTGGCTACCCTCCTCAATGACTCCAAGGAGAGGGCGGTAGCTGACCACGTCCCCAGGACGACCAGTAGAAGGCTTCGGCTTGGCCGAAGCTCTCATCAACTTGAATTGTTCGAGATGGTGTCGAACATCTGACGTTTTGGCCGCCTGACCTGCTCCTGGAATAAAGAGCAAGCATTACGAACATACAATGATCTACAATTCAAGAAATATATATTAGGTTAAAGAAGGTGAGAAGGCACATCTATTATACAAACCCTGCGAAGGAGTAGGATACTACAGTAAGTCCTGAATCTCATTCCAGGACGGAAGTGAACCGTAAAATATTCCTAAGTCCCTATCGTAAATGGAATCGGCAGAAGTCAAAAGTTCACCTTGCACCGCCGGAGTCACCCTAGCTGAGGAGCCCTTAGGGGATGGATCGGCACCAGCCCCGGTCTTGCCAGCCTTCTTCGCCTTCTCCGCCAAATCCGATTCTCCCTCCGATTCCCCGAAAGCCTGGCGGAGAGCCTCATCCGTCCACTCTTGAAGCTCCCCCACTTGCCCGGAGGTTAAGGCACCAGTACCACTACCGCCATGTCCATCGCCATCACCATTGCCCTCTCCATCTCCATGGCCATCTCCTCCACCCTCTGACTCTCCTCCCATATCGCCTCCTTCGCCCTCTTCCACACCTTCCTCCTCCGGAATAATCGGGCAAGTACTAGGAGATGGGCCATCGGACTTCTTAAGTTTCTTACCCCCAACAACAGGATGCTTTGTAAAAGGTTCCCTCTTGCCACTCTTCACCGTGGCCCCCTCCTTAGCTTTAGCAGCCCTCTCCTCGGCTGTATCTCTCTGTTTAACCACAGATTGGCGTGGCAGAATCAAGTTATACTCCAGGAGAGTGGCATTCCTGATCAGGAAAGAGGCCGACCTATCCCTTCCCGAAATGACCTTTATTTCAGCAGCCATCCACGCCAAGGAATCGTCCTCCACGACTGCAATGCCACCTGTCGCTAGCAAGAAATAGAAGCATGTCAGAAGAAGCACTACAGTCAGAACAAGGAAAATATAAATGAAATTCAACTTACAGCCGAAAGTGAAAAGGCGGAAAGAAACAGAATCGTCCTTGATAAAAAACCATTCTTTCTTGAACATGGTAAACTTTGAGTATAAGTCCAAGACCGGTTTGAAGGGCACGGCCGCTTCTAGACTAATATACGGAGATCCCTTCTTGTAGCCTCTCAGATTATACAAATATCGAATTTCCCGGTTAAAAGGAGGGCGCCCGTACCTCCTCTGGAAGATGACGAAAAGGCTCACCAGAATGGCATAAGAGTTAGGCTGAAGCTGGAATGGAGCCACCCTCAAATATGTGGTAAAGCTAACTATCCAGGCATTGATAGGAGGGATAGCACCACACATGCAATGATATCTGCTGTACGCAAAGTAGCCTTCGGGGGGATTATACGGCATCACTCCGTCTCCCGGCAACAGCATGCGAGCCCTGTCTATCCTGAACGAACGTGATATAACATCAAGTTGCTCCTCCTTTAGGGAGCTAGGAAAGCAATCGGGAGGGGAGACCAGAAGTTCCTGGGGACCGTACCCATCCACTAACGACCTCGGGGCAGGCCCATGTTGCACCGGTCCTGGTTGGGCTTGGGGCACGGAGGAAGAAGACTCTTCTCTACCTTTGGACTTCTTTCTATCCGATCGAGTTTCTGCTTTGCGAGACATTATCTGCAAACACAAGAAAAACATGACATTAGAACAAAGAGTATGGAAATACAAACAAACAAGTACATGCAATCTTGAGCTTTATTCGTAGGTCGAAACACGAGAAGTATAGAGACATAAGTAAACAAATGGTCTGGAATGTCGCTTGAATTCGAGACTCAAGGGATAAAGATTTTCAGGTTCACTCGGGTCCCCAAGCACATCCGGTAACACGAGCGCAAAAGGCCCAAAAATTCGTTCGACAAATCAACTTCCCTTGGCCCATTCGGCACTCAAGTACCAATGGCACAAGTTCATTCGGTAAGACAAAGCAGGGTACATTCGGCACCCAGAGATAAAAAGTCCATTCGGCATCAGATCCATTCGGTAGGCAAGATTCTTAAGCTCATTCGGCTTTAGGATATATACCTGGTTCGGTATGAGGTTGACACGGCAGGAAGTTGATTCGGCTAGGAGTGATTCAGCTCTCTCTGGTTCGGTAAGGAGTAACTAAGGGGGTGCAGCCCCTATATATAGATGAGCGCAGAAGCACCGGACCAACTGGTTCGGCACACCGGACCAACAGGCTCGGCACCTCTAGCCGAATGAAGCTATACCAAGTATCCAATCCACGAGGCTATCACACTTAAACAAAGCACGACATATGCTAGCATATGCCCTACTTTGGGGGAAAGTGTTGGACGAATTTTCACCACCAATCCATATCCATACCCATTCTCTCATCCGGTCCAGGCTCCATGCCGAACCAGCTCATGCCGAACCAGAAAACTCCTTCCATGCGTAGCCGAATCAAACTACACTTCCATGCCTCGCCGAACCAACCCACCAAGCATCCCTGCCGAATGGAGCTCCACCGGATGGACCACTGCCAAACCACCACCTTCCATCCACTGCCGGTCCAAAGCCCACTTCCACTCACCACCGGACCAACGTCCTACCGAACCAAGCTTCGGCTTAACCATCCTCCTCTATACAATACCGGACCATACCATTACCGGACCAAGGCCTTATCTCCCACCAACAACCACCGGTCCAACCATCTCCACCGGTCCAACCATCTCCAACCACGACCGAACCAACCATCACCGGTCCAAACTCCATCTAGCAATTACCGAACCAACCTCCCATGCCAGACCAGGTTGCTTCAGCCCGGGCCCACCAGCAGCTATATACTTCCAAGACCCCTGCCTCCAACCTCATTATATAAATAGAGGGGCAGTGGTACAACAATGGCAGAAAAGTTGGAGAGCTCAAGCAAGTAAGGAACTTTCAAACTACTTTCATATACTTGTATATAAAGCATTGTACTTGTAATCTGAAAGAAGAAGGATAATAACATATAAAGTGGACGCAGGCACGTTCAGGCTGAACCACTATAAATCTGTGTGTCTTTTACATTTCAGTCCTTGCTTTTTATTTAGATTTACGTAGCTCATCCAAATCACTAAAAACCACATATAATTAACTAAATAATACGACTTGGAGGTGTTTGCCCATTTTTTGTGCAAACACTTAGCATGCCACACTACCAAATTAGGAGTATATCGCTGATAACCTTCAACTACATAATCTCTGAGCTCGTACGTCTCAGAGAAGGGTGTTAAATTAAGAGAATAAATTCTTCGACACCAACAGATATGTATTTGAAAGAAATCTGCTTTATATCTCAAAGTGTAGTGTCAGACATACAACCATACAAGTATGTTCGGGTTTCGAACAGAACCGAAGGCACTTCCGAAGAAGCCCTTGCAAATCCGGACAATTCCTAATCACGTCCGGACTTCCCATCACATATGGAGTCTCTATACCGGGGACCAGTCGATGCAAAGACATTCGACGAATTATCCTTTCATTTTCGAAAATATTCGGACTTCTCCACCGGTCTTCAAATGCAATCTATACGTCGGAATGGGTTATATGACACAAGGTCCTCTCCCGGCTAAACCGAATAATGAGCGCAATAATTAAAAATATATGGATATGGGATTTCAATTAAGTCACAACTTAAAACCCAAAACCTTCCATTAAATGGTTTAAACCAATCATCATTTCAAATCGTTAAACAAAAAAGATTTATCTTACAAAGTTCACCCAGTTTTACAAAGATCCATTCATAGATTTCAAAACCATTTCCATTCCAATTAGAATTAACTTACCCAATCTTCAAGTTAAGGATTTAACTTATAGCCTTCAACCCAGTTTTCATAACTTGGAAAATCATTTTCATTTTTAACTTGAAATCCCTTTAACACAAATCGGAAGTTCATTACTTATGTGAAAGCTTTTATTATTTGAAACCAAATAGTTTTCTTTTCAGAAAAAATCCAATTATATTTGGACGAATTAAAGCCTCTGAATTATATTCACATTCCCAAATCAATACTTTTTAAAATAGTTTAACCCATATATAGCTGGTATAACATCTTTAAAATCTAGTTTCAAATCATAGAATTCAATTTCAAATCTTGTATTTAAGTTTAAATCAAATTATTTAAACTTCAAACTTTATCAAATTATTCAAAATAAATTTCATTTTTTGAAATTCCATTTCAAAGCTTTTCACTTTAACCCCAATCTTATTTTCAAACCATTTGAATTTAAATATTCGATTTTTAAAAATTTGTGACTTAACCGATTTCCTCGTGAAATCCATATTTGTGTGTGTATAAGTGTGGTCCAGGGGTTTAACACAATAGTGCAACATCATTTCAATCATCACAGATTAAAACACAGAAATATAGTTGATAAGCGAATATAAACTATAACGCTTATCGTTTATTCACAGATTCACAAATACTATACAAATGTAAATAAATGGATAAATTCTACATTGCTCAATCCATAGAACAAAATATTACAGATCAGATAGGACAATCAATTTAAGGCATCTCATACAATGCAATCATTCATAAGTAAGATCAAGCATTTAATAATCATTTATAAGCAGGATTAATTAATCGTTTAATCCTGATTAATTCAATTTATTTCCAATTAAATTAATTACTTATGAATTAATTATCCAATTCTGATTTATTAATTACATATCATTTGGTATAAATTAATTTATCAATCACCTTAATTAATTTTTCTTAATTAATAAATTAATTAGTTTAATCTTTTAAACCAATTACATAATTAACTGTTAACCCTATGCCGGTTATGACTCGCCGGTCTAATGCTTGGAAAGTGGGCCGACCTAACCATTCGCATTACTTGCCGACCCAATGGATAAAGGCGGGCCGACCTAGCGTCTCAAAGAGTGTTGCCGACCTAAAGGATGCGGGGAAGGATCCGATCTAACTCGATGCCGACCTAACTGGTTAAGAAAGCGTACCGACTTAACGCTTCAAAGAGATTCCGACCTAAGGTTTGAAGTAACCCACCGTCTTAATATATTCACCGATCCAACATCTTAAGAGTGATGCCGACCCAAGAATGGCCGACCTAAATAGCTCAGGAGAAGTCCCGACTTAACTCTCAAGAGGCGTACCGACCTAATGGTTAAAGGGAAATCCCGACCTAGAGACTTACATAGCCTACCGACTTGACATACTACCGATCTAACTACGATGAACCGCAACCGACCCAGGGAGATGAAGGGTGAAACGGTGCAACCATTTAACACGTAGCACGTTAGACCGGCGGCGACTTAGTCTAAGTCGGAAACGACTTAGGACTTGTGTGAATCCATCGAAGACAGGTAAACACGGCTTGACCATATCAGGGCTCTTATAGGTCGGCCACGACTTAACTGGGTCGGTGAGGAGTTAAGACCGAGCTTAGGTCCAAAATCTTTGCCTATAAATACCAACCTACCTCCAACATTAAAAGGACTTTTGGTCGATCAATTTCAAGCACCATTACTCTGCCGAATTCCAGACTACTTCAGCACTTAAAACTTTGGAGATTCAAAGAACGTCTAAAAGAACTTCATAAAGAAATCATCTACATCCACCATGGATTTGAAGATTTTTGTCAACATCGAAGTTTGAGCTACTTGTTCTAAGTCTTTTGTAATTCAAAGTGTATTGTACTTGAGAAGATTTGTATCAACTTGTAACGTGATCATCAATAAAAGTACTTAAAGTGGACGTAGGCTATACCCATAAGCCGAACCACTATAAAATTGCTGTCGTTTACTGCTTTTCCGCTATTACTTGATTGTAATTCTTTCCCGATCTATCGGGTGGTGCTTTCACAACTACACTTCACACACCGGGGTGTTAGCGTTCAAATTTAAGCGTTAACATTTTTGGTGCTTTCACTGAGAATTGAACTCAGGACAGCTGTCATCATTGCTTCGCAGAGATTTGAAGAAAGAATTTCCTTAAAAACCAGAAGTATATCTGAGATTATGGCTCCTGGAAGGAAAAGTAGATCTATCAGATCTGGGAACATTCAAGAGGGAACCTCCGCTTCCCCTGTGCCTAATCTACCCACTCCGTCTGTTGGAGTTACAAAAGCGGAATTGGATGCTGTGATTCTAGGGCTAAACCAGCAGATAAACGGCCAAAATGCACAACTAGAGGCTCAAAGTGCCCAGAATGCTCTGATTCTGAATAAGTTGAACGACTTACTTGGGGCAAACAATCAACCGGCTGGTAATGAAAGGAACTATGCTGGCAACATTCATGATGTTAATGAAAGGAATGCTCCTGAAAGGCCTACTAGTCCCTTTGAGCAGGCAGTACCTGACGCCGGTGGATCTAGAACTCGGCATGATGAGGAATATCTTTCTGGAATGGTCCGGCAGATCATGAAAGAAAGTATGCAAAGGGTTGAGGATGAGAAGGAATGGGGTTTCGCTCCAAGTAAAACTCCGTTTACTGAAAAAATCTTGAAGGCGGAATTTCCAAGGAAGTTTGTCCCTCCGACTATTCCCGCTTACAAAGGGACAAGTGATCCGAATGAGTTCCTGTATAAATATGACTGGCACATGACAGGTGCCAGGGCCTCCGACGAAATAAAGTGCCGATATTTCCCCGTATACCTGGAAGGCGTGGCTTTACTGTGGTTCACCAAGTTACCGGTCCGATCTATCGATCAGTTTTCAGACTTGACCAGAAAATTCAAGGAGCAGTTTAGACTATATGCTTCAAAGGCCAAGGATATTATGTCACTATCGAGTTTAGAGCAGAATCTTGGTGAGTCTATCAGATCCTTCTTGAACCGCTTCAATATAGCACTGGCTGAGGTGGACAATGCTGAACCACGAATGATCTTGACTTATCTGATGAGGGCTATCGATAAGTCAAGCGAATTTGGGAAATGGTTAAATATGAAGGAGCCAACCTCTCTCGAAAAGTTCTACAAAAAAGCAGATGAATTCATTCGCTTGGAAAGCCGTCCTTTACCAGTAAAGACAGTGGTGGAAAAGGCGGAAGACAACACTGTCGCTCCACGCAAGAATGAATCGGTGGGGCAAAAAAGGGAGAATAGTAATGGGAAGAAACAGGGCAATCTGAAGAAGCCCCGATCCTTCAAGCCATCAGAATATACTCCATTATCACATACACCGGAGCACATCTACCTGGCCACTAAAGATTCCGTCGATTTCCCTAAACCTATCCCTTTGAGAACTGGGAGAAAAGCCATACAAAGTGGGAAATTCTGCCGCTTCCACAATCAACCAGGTCATGAAACTGATGAATGCCGCCAGCTGAAAAATCTGATTGAAGAGTTGCTAAGAGAAAACAAGTTGCAGCAATTCGTGAAAAAGAATAGCAACAATCCTGCATCGTCGAGTCAGGGGCAGCGGGCTCCTGTTCATCAGCCTGGGGCAGGAGAGAAAGCTACGGGGCATGAATCTGGAAGGCCCGTTATCAATGTCATTTCAGGAGGACCTCACCCAGCTGGCAAAAGTTGGGGTGAGATGGAGAGATATTCCAGGGCTTTGAAATATGCTCCAGCCGAAGAAGACGTTTTGTTCTAGAAGACACTACGCCCTTTAAACAACAGAAAACTTTCAGTGATGATATTATTTTCAGAGCCAGAGATTCCACAGGTATTGAAGCTCCTACTTTAGATCC
Source organism: Allium cepa (assembly GCA_030765085.1). Classification (NCBI taxonomy): domain Eukaryota; kingdom Viridiplantae; phylum Streptophyta; class Magnoliopsida; order Asparagales; family Amaryllidaceae; genus Allium; species Allium cepa. The sequence continues at coordinate 902,234,611 of CM060938.1, read as the reverse complement.
CTTGGTCATCTCGGCTGGTATTGGACCAGCCATTGTCAGAAGAGTCCTCATTGACTGCGGAGCATCATGTAATATTCTCTTCAAGAAGACATTTGACCAGATGAAAATCCCTATGATCGATGTGCAAGCCTCATCACAGAAAATCGTTGGCTTCACTGGGGAGCCAAAGCAACCAGTAGGAACCATCGATCTGTTTGTAGAACTTGGGGAAGGAGAAAGGAAAGTGGTCCGAAAGCAAACCTTTGTGATCATCGACGAATATTCTGCTTATAACGCTTTTCTTGGCCGTCCAACACTCGCAGCATTCAAAGCTATCCTAGCCCCGTGGTGCCTCACTATTAAATTTCCTACTGACAATGGAGTAGGAGTTATAAAAGGGGATCAAAATGCTGCGCGAGAATGCTATTGGACAGAGCTGCGAGAGTCAAGAAAAAGAGAAATGGGAAAGGATGCGGCAACTCCAGTTCGCATCAAGGAACCAGCTTTGTAGCAATTACAGAGCGGACCCTGCACTGGCGAGCATAGCGGGGCACGGAAAGAAATGGATCCCAGAAAAGCCAGTACAGGGGAGAATAGAGTAGTACCGGTGGAAACGACAATTCCGGTACCTGTTGACCCAAAGGACCCAAATAAGGTGTTGAATGTGGGTTCGCAGCTTAATGTTTCAATTCAGAATATCTTGATATCTTTCCTGAAGGCGAATTTGGATGTCTTTGCTTGGACTCATGCCGATATGTGTGGAATATCCCCGGAAGTTGCGGTACACGCTCTGAATATTGACCCAAAGTTTACGCCAGTTAAACAGAAAAGAAGAACCCAGGGTCCAGAAAGGTCAGCAGCATTAAAAGAAGAAGTTGATCGACTCATGGAAAATAACTTCATCAAAGAATCTACATATCCGAATTGGGTTTCAAATCCTGTGTTGGTGAAAAAAGCTAATGGGAAATGGAGAGTGTGCATCGATTTTTCTGACCTAAACAAGGCTTGCCCCAAAGATTGCTTCCCATTACCCAGGATCGATCAACTGGTAGACGGAACTGCGGGACATGAATTGTTATCCTTCATGGAAGCCTACTCCGGTTATAACCAAATCATGATGCATGAGCCGGATCAGGAGGATACAAGCTTTGTTACAGATGTTGGACTTTATTGCTACAGAGTTATGCCCTTCGGATTAAAAAACGCAGGGGCAACCTACCAAAGACTTGTTAATGCTATGTTCAAACCGCAATTGGGCAATACTATGGAAGTCTATGTCGACGACATGTTAGTAAAGTCCAGGAAAGCAGCGGATCACATTGAACACTTGGCAGAAATGTTCGCAGTCCTCCGGAAATACAGAATGAAGCTTAACCCCCTGAAATGTACATTTGGGGTCGAATCCGGAAAGTTCTTAGGTTTTATTGTCAGTGCTAGGGGCATTGAGGCTAGTCCAGCTCAAATTACTGCCTTGAAAGAAGTTAAAGCTCCTAGAACAAAGAAGGAATTGCAGAGTCTCAACGGAAAGATCGCTGCCCTGAGTCGGTTCATTTCCAAAGCTACTGATAAATGCATCCCATTCTTCGATGCCCTGAAGAAAGGAAAAAAGAACTTTGAATGGACTCCCGAATGCCAAAAGGCTTTTGGAGAGTTGATCCGTCATATGGAAACGCCTCCGATACTTTCTAGACCAGGCAGTGGTGAGGATCTTCTTATATACTTGGCAGTATCATCTCATACTCTAAGTGCAGCGCTGATACGGGAAGACAAAAGGATTCAACATCCAGTTTACTATATCAGCAAAAGACTCACTGGGGCAGAGCTGAATTACTCCAAGTTGGAAAAACTCGCCTATTGCCTACTAGTTGCATCGAGGAAACTAAGGCAATATTTCCAAGCTCATCCTATTAAAGTGCTCACTGATCAACCTCTAAAGCAAGTCCTATTTCGCCCAGAAACTTCGGGTCGCCTTCTAAAATGGAACATTGAACTCAGTCAATATGACATCACTTATCATCCCCGAAAAGCAATCAACGGACAAGCTTTAGCTGATTTCATTGCGGAATTCACAGAGAAAGATAATGGTGAGGAAAAAGCGATCAATGATTCTCCAATCCAGTGGAAGATGTATGTTGATGGCGCAAGAAATGACTACTGTTCTGGAGCCGGAGTGGTACTTGAAACTCCTGAAGGTCGATCATTATGTTATGCACTAAGATTGGAATTCCCTTCAACAAACAATGAAGCGGAATATGAAGCTCTTGTTGCAGGTCTGAAAATCGCTAAAGAGCTAAACATTCGAGCATTACAAATTTTCAGTGATTCTCAGCTTATCGTATGCCAAGTCAAGAAGGAATTTCAAGCAAAAGGTGGAAACTTGGCTTCCTACTTGTCAAAGGCTTGGGAACTCCTATATGAACTCGATCACTATTCAATAAGCCACATTCCTCGTGAAGAGAATATGAAGGCAGATTCCCTAGCAAAGTATTCAAGTTCTGGTGAAGCTCAACTTTTGGGATTGGTCCCTGTAGAAGTCCTTTCAGCGCCAAGTATAGACGAGATGGATATAGACTGGATTATGAATGCATCTCAAGAACAAGAGTCATGGATGACTCCAATACTGGATTACCTACTCAGGGGTTCTCTGCCAGAAAACTCGATAGAAAGACGAAAGCTTCTAAGGAAGGCCTCTCGCTATGTAATTCAGGATGGCCGATTGTACAGATGGGGATTCTCAATGCCATTGCTTCGATGTGTATCCCGGGAAGAGTCCAGAACAATCCTAGCTGAAGTGCATGGAGGAGAATGCGGTGATCATTCAGGTGGTCAAACACTAGCAAAGAAAATTCTCCGATACAGATATTTTTGGCCAGAAATTAATCGGGATGCTGCAGATTACTCCCGAAAATGTGACAAATGCCAAAGATATGCCAAAATTCCTAGAGCACCTTCTACCGAACTCACACAGATGGTCAGTCCATGGCCATTTGCAATTTGGGGAATGGATCTCATTGGGCCGCTACCAACTGCTAAATCAGGGATTAAATATGCTATTGTTGCAGTTGATTATTTTACTAAGTGGGCTGAAGCTGAACCATTGGCTACTATCACTTCTAAGAAAATGATAAGCTTTGTGACGAAGAATATCATTTGCAGATACGGTGTGCCTCAGAAAATAATCACAGACAATGGTACTCAGTTTGAAAGCGAGGAATTCCAGGATTTTTGTAAACGATTCAAAGTCCAGAAAAGCTTTTCGGCAGTAGCTCATCCGCAGGCAAACGGGCAAGTGGAAGCAGTGAACAAGATCATCAAATCAACCATCAAAAAGCAACTCGAAAAAGCAAAAGGTGGTTGGGTCGATAAACTACCACTTGCACTATGGGCATACAGAACTACTCACAAAACTGCAACTGGGCATACTCCTTTTTCGTTAGCATACGGATCGGAAGCAATGATCCCGGTTGAAACAGAGGTCCCTTCACACAGAAGAATCCATTTCAATCAAGCAGAAAATGAAAAGCTGCAACTTGAAGCGCTGGATCTCCTTGATGAAAAAAGAGATGAAGCTAACCTCAGAGTTGCAGCTCATCAGCAAAGGATAGCCAGACATTTCAATTCCAAAGTTCGTCAACGCAGCTTTGAAATTGGAGATCTAGTCCTGAAAAGAATTATGACCGCGACAGGTGTGTTTGGGCCAAATTGGAAAGGACCATATGTAATAGGTCAGAAGCTTCTTGACGGCACATTCAAGCTCACCGCTGTTGATGGAGATCAAATTCCAAGGGCGTGGAACAGCAACCACTTGCGTCCATACTTTACTTGAAAATTTTGTTGAAAAATTGTAAAAAGAATTATGAATGTATGATTCTTGTAATTGAAAGCAATTGTGAAACTGATGCAAGTAAATAATGAAAGAATATAAAGTGGATGTAGGCCCAATTTCATGGACGAACCACTATAAATCTTGTGTTCCTTATTATCATTATATGTTTGCTTTGTTTTCGATATAAAAATACATAAAATGTATTGCTAAAATGTCGACTTAAATTTTTGCAGACAATGGAAATAAAACTTGCGCATAATAAGACCGAGCGATTCTCACCATCATTCAACAAACAAATTTCAAGTCACAAAGACCCCGAATTCAAATCCTAGATAGGAAATACTTCAATTGAATGGCTAATGATTTCGATAGAAACGAGCCCTTGCTGATAAATTGAGATTGTTTGAACAAACAAACATCCAATTAGGAAGCTAGTGCCCGTTCTCACGAACTTGCCTGGCAATGAAGTACACTTCCTTGGATTAAACAAGCCACTTGTGAGAGAAAGGGGAATGAAAACTTGAAGGAAAAAAAAAAAAAGAGGATCGCTGGAAAGGCATAAGCAAGTGAACAGAGGAACAACCAAAGCTACCATCAGCGGCACAAGTCCTCTTCGGAGGCGCAACTCTTCGGAGGAAAAAAGACCTCTAATGGGTCATATGCCACAAAAAAGAAAGTTCTCTACTCAACAAAAAAGATTGGAGAAGTCATGACCCTCCAACCATGAGAGAGTAACTTCCAGGCGATGAAAACCCTCTCTGAGGCACATTTCACCAGGAGTTGAAGTGTTATGACCGCTCTTCGGAATTTCACTTCACCAGAGTTGAAATGCAAACAAAATAAAAGCCCTCTTCGGAGGCCCATTTCACCAGGAGTTGAAGTGTTGTGACCGCTCTTCGGAATTTCACTTCACCAGAGTTGAAATGTAAACAAAATAAAAGCCCTCTTCGGAGGCCCATTTCACCAGGAGTTGAAGTGTTGTGACCGCTCTTCGGAATTTCACTTCACCAGAGTTGAAATGTAAACAAAATAAAAGCCCTCTTCGGAGGCACATTTCGCCAGGAGTTGAAGTGTAACAACCGCTCTTCAGAATTTCACTTCACCAAAGTTGAAATGCAAAAACAAAGACCTTCTTGAAAGCACACGTTTCACCGAGATTGAAATAAAACTTCCAAGTGTTGAAACGTGAAGAGGCTTTCTTCGAAGGCACAACTCTTTGGGGGTACACGTTTCACCGAGATTGAAATAAAACTTCCAAGTGTTGAAACGTAAAAAATCCCTCCTTAGAGGTACGACCCCCTCCCGGGGACACAATCAAGAAAAAAAAAAGACCTCTTTGGAAGCACACGTTTCACCGAGATTGAAATAAAACTTCCAAGTGTTGAAACGTGAAAAGGCTTTCTTCGAAGGCACAACTCTTTGGGGGTACACGTTTCACCGAGATTGAAATAAAACTTCCAAGTGTTGAAACGTGAAAAATCCCTCCTCAGAGGTACAATTTTGTATAAAAAATAAAAAATCCTCATCAAAAGCGTACTTTAACTTTCAAATGGAAAATGATTGTAAAAAGAAAAGAAGTTAAAGTACCCTTCAGAGGTCCGCTTTACCACATAGAGGAATTCACTTGGTAAAATATGCACAGAAGCAAAAGAGAAAAGTGATTTCTTCGAACGACAAAGCGTAAAAACTTATACGAAGGGAGTTGTACTCAATAAAAATTTTCTTTAAAAAATAAAATAATTATTCTTTAACAAATAAGAGTGCAAGTCCCCTCGAAGTATAAAATATTGCGACAAGCTTAAGGTATGGGGGCAACATGGTATAGTAGTATAGCTGCCTCAGTAAAGTAATACTCAAGCAACATACCATAAGCCCGCTGCAATACTATATAAACAAACTTGTGCAAAAATAAATAGTAAATGCATTCTCAAATTCAAACAGAAGTTTGTACAAACGAAGAATCATTTTATTCAACTATAATGCAGATACAGGTTTCAAAACAAAAGCGGGGGCCGGTACCCGCACAACTCTCGGCCAGTTCATACAAAAGGCAAAAAGCTAAAATCTTCACTTCTTCTTCCCTCCTTTAGACCCTTTACTCGGTCGAATAACCAGCTTTTCAGGTCGGCCAGTGGGTATAAGGGAAGTAGGAGAGGCAGGTGTAACCGGTTCAACTTCCGGCTCCTCTTCAGTGGCGGTGATTTTCTTCCCCCTCCTCTTTGATGTCCCACGCTTCTCTCTCCTTTGTGAGGAAGACTCACTCCCCGGAGTGACAAGTTTTGATAGAACAATGTCGTCATAAGGAGTCCGTTCCGGGGAAATGTCACCTCCCTCAGGTATCTCATCTTTCTGCTCTTGCGAAGCGATGGGATCATCCAAGCCGTGAAGAGCCTCTATTTGTTCCTCCTGTGATCCAGGTTGCGAGGCAGAAGGAGGCACCGCCTGAAGAGATGTAGGAAGGATGACCGGAGGAGTAGAAGTTTGAGCAGTGCTTGGTACTTTCTCTACAAAAGAAAAAAGGTTAAAGTCAGTAAAAAGAGGAGATGAGGGTTCACCAATGAAGTCAGTAAAGAGAGGAGATGAAGGCTCGTCAAGGTTGAGAAAATAGCCAAGGAGCTCGTGAAACTCATGTGAAATAAACGAGTAACCAGCTTGAGCAGAATTGACAGTAGCGAGATTAACAGTGAAGTTACCTGGAGAAGCTGGTTTCCTGATATCGACTTCATAAGCTTGCGCATCAGCGCTCTCTTCACCCTCGTCTCCACCTTGTGTGCTTGTAATATCAGCGGTAACTTTGGTGGGAGATGCGAGATGGGAACTGGAACCAATAATGTCGACTTCAGACGAAGAAGGTGGCTGGACTAGAGTAGTTGAAGTGGTTTTCCCCAGCTGGTCCCCTTCCGTCACTTCGGTTCTTAGTTTGGCAAGTTGTTCCTTTCCCCTGGCAAGAGCAGCGCGAGCGTCTTCATCAAAATAATGCCTTTCCAGGGCTGGCTCGTCATAACCAGCACCTTCAGCACCAAGCATATCGAGGGCGGCCTCCCACACTTCAGCTAAAGTGATCTCATACTTGGGACCAAGAAAGGCGAGGCTTCCACGCCCCAAGACGCTATGCAAGTAGAAGTCGAATAATGTTGAGCCGAAGCTGTTTTTGGTCGCCTCATGAGATTCTTCGGCTGCGATTTTGCCGGCGACAGCCTCATCGCGCTCCCTTTCAGTTCTGGCCAGCTGAAGCTTAAGCATTTGTATCTCCGCCTCCTGGGAGTTGTTTTTCTTTCGAAGCTCAGCAATATCAGAGACATAGCCTTCACTGATTCTTTTTTGTGCCTCGAGCCTATCTTCGGCATCCCTCTGACTGGCATGAGCATCTCTAACTTGTCTGAGAAGCACTTCTTCTTTTTGAGAGTATGAAGTAGAGGAAGCAGCAAGCTCATCTTTCAACTTCTCAACCTTTGCTTCGAGCTCCTCGTTGTAGGAAGTAATGATCCTCATTTCAGTGTCGTGCTGCTCAAGGACCTTTTGCCACTCAGCCTTATCATTTTCCATGGTGAGCATGGCCTCTAAGTTGGCATGGTTAACTCTTTGAAGCTCATCAACAAGCTTCTGCCAGTTTGACATCCTCTCGATATCGAGCTTGACTGCATCAAGATTGCGCAAAATAGCAGACTTGTCAATGGGGACCAAGTCTAGGTCGAATCTCACGCCCTTTAAGCACCATTGTGGAAAGCGGCTTTGTAAAGTGGCTGGGCCAGGTCCCACTTGAAATTTAGGCCTGCTTATTATTGTCTGGATGTCCTCCTTCCCAAGAGCGGGAGAGTCGGAAGTAATGTCAAGAGGGGCAGGGGCAGTAGGCTTTTCGGGAATAGTGGAACCATGTCTCTCACCATGTCGGGCTCGTTTGCCTGAATCTTCAGCTACATGACCTTTTCCTCGGTCGTCGTGAGATTTCCTTTTGTGCGAGTCATCACTCCTCTGCAGAGAATCATGGTGCTCATCCCTATCCCTTCTGTCATAATGCTCTTCTGCATCCCTCCTTTCACGAGCCTTTCGAGCAGCCCTCTCTTCGTCAGACTCTCTATAGGAGGGAAAGTAACGCCGATAATCATATTGACCACGCCCCCCGTAGCGTCGGAAATCCTGATAATATGATCCGCCGCGTGTCATTGAAGAATCTGAAATAAGAAAAGATAAGCTTTAGAAATCTTTAAAGTATAAGAAGATAAGTGCATAAATGTGCTGGAAAATCCTAAGTGTTGTGTGATGTGCAAGCTACACGCATTAAGCTACAAACCACTCTTTGGTGCAGAGGTGATGATAGCTTGGGTATGAGGAGTTAATGTTTGTGTTGGTGTTTGTCGAAGAAGAGACGTCGCCTCAATTACAGGAGAGATAGTTTTAGATACGTCATCTCTAAAAAGCTCCTGCGAAGTCACTATTATGTCGCTCAACCCCTCATAAACATCGTCACCATCATGCTTGGTGGGACTTGTTTTCTCAATTCCTACATCAGCTAATCCCCCGAGAGGCCGTGAAGGTTCTTCTTCTTCCTCGATCGGGGCAAGCACCGTCTTACTAGATGACCCCATAATGTCGGTAGGAGTGGAACACTTCACCAATGAAGCTTCAATATTAGACTCTTTTGATGTAAGTTGTTCGACAGTAACCGGGGCATCAGGAGTTTTCATCGGAGAATCGGGAACTTCTGTTGGAACTTCATGAGCATGTGTAGAACGAGAAGCGTGTAGAAGCCCGTATTGGTGTAAAAATTCATCCTTCAGCAGAAATTTTATGCTTCTTTCTTCCGCAACCACGGCACTCAACCTCTCAAAAACTTGTTTATGAATCGGATCTCTAGAGGGGAGAGGAAGTGTTGAAAAGAGCAAAGAATGAAGTTAGCAACTGAAAGTTCGGATCTCGGAAAAAGTTTCAAAAACGAAAAAATGGAAACACTAGTCTTACTTCCTATTCTCCAGATGGCATAAAACCCTGGAGGGCAGCGAGCAAAGAAAAACTGGTTCAAAAATCCATGAACACTTTCAGTGAGATCGGAAAGGAGCTTGCGGTTTCTAGCACTTCTCACGATAATGAGTGAAGGATGATCTTTACTCTTTGTAAACGAGCACAGATAGCGAATTTCTTCAAAACTCGGTAGGCGATCAAGAGTTCTTCTAAACAAAACACACAACCCCATCAAGATGGCATAACCATTAGGATGAAGTTGAAATGGAGAGATCGTCAACCGGAGAAGAAGAGTTCGAAGGAAGTCATTGAAAGGGGGAATTGCCCCACTTAAGCACATTTGGCGATTGGCTGCAACAAAACCATAAGGAGGATTATCAGCAGTGTCGCTTGGCCCGGGCAATAAGACATCACTTTCAGCAAAGCCGAATTGAGTGCGTATCTGAATAAACATTCTTGGGGTTAGAATGGTCGAAGTTCTCTCCGGAGGATTCTCTATGGGAACAGCTACCGGGAAAGTCTCTTCCTCTTGAGCTACCATTTCTTCTTGTTGGAGGGAAGTCATTCTACATAAACAACTGGGTATTCAAACATGAAGGTGCACGTTTCCTAAAGTGTGTGAAGTGTTGTACAAGTATCAATCAAACAATAAGCAAAGGCAACTGGAATAAAACCTAACAGACATTTGTTAGTTATAAAGACCAGGAATCTTTGTTTTGAGTTTGAATATGAAAATATAATGTTGATGCAAACAAGTCAGTTCAAATTGTTGATACTTTGCATTAATATTCTACTTTAGTCGATTAATTCACAACATTTCATGCATTATATTCATGATGCTTATCTTGTCTTGACTAATCTGCCATTTAATATGGGCTGTCAATGGCAGTACGTGCGCCTTGTTTTCCTTTGTTTGTTTGTTATTCTCAACAGGTTGGTAGCTTAAAAATGAGAACGATCTGTGAAGTGACATAATGTGTTTAAACAAATTTAAAGTTGGGGCAGTTCAAAGTTTAATCCCTGTTCAAAGTTTGATCATAGTTCAAAGTTTATTCCACTTAAATTGGCAGTCCAAGTCAAAATGATTAAAGTTAGTTGACACTCTCAAGTGCCAGCATGTCCAAGGCCTAAGTCGTATCTCGGCTACAAAAAAAAAGAGAGAAAGGCTAAGTCTGAAGTTGGCCGAAATCATAGCAATTCGATTCGGCAAGCTTGGTTAAATGCTTAAGTGCTAACTCGGTTATGCCTTAAGAATCTCCCACACATTAATGTAGGGTTCCTACTCCTTTAACTCGGCAGTTCCCTAGGTCGCAAGAGAGAGGTGGGGAAGCAGGCCCTGATTCAAAAGGAAAAAGTTTCTCCAAGTATTAACCCGGTCGCGGTTCAGGCCTTAAAGGTTAGGTCGGTAAGTTTCCCCAAGTATTGGCTCGGTACCGACTCAAGATTCATGTCGCACTCAATCAGATCGGCCATAAGTTAGGTCACCTAAAATCACGTCCAAGCCGGTATCTCGCTCAACCCGTTAGCCCAATAACCACTCCACCCACAAAAACCCCTATCCCATTCATGATACTTCATGCTACTGGATCATCCACTAAACCAATTCGAAACTATTACGAATCTAACACCTCGCAATCCCAACCGGCTATCTTAAAGCAATAAACCATCTTCGTCGCTTCGTTGTTCATTTAAAGCTAAAAACCGAGCAACTCAAGCTTCATCAAACACAGGTGAAGTGAGATTCGTAATAATGCAATGCTCAAAGTGGTGAGTTAGGCTCGAATGGAATTCGTGAATCAATGACAACAAGGAATCGATGGTAGATTCACTTACGTGACAAACAGCAAGGATTATCAATGATCGATTGGGAAGAAATCGCCTTTATGGATCTGAGAGTGCTTTAATGGCGGAATCGAGCAAGAAATTAAATGAAGGAGAAGAAGGAAGAGAGCCAATTTATATCACACGGTGAAGAAATGTGAAACGGCGCCAACTGATAGGTCGTGCTGGACCTACCGACCTGGGAGGAGCCGAGCTAAGAAGTATCGAAGCACACGACTTAATCTTAAGGCGTATACTTCGAGGGGCAAATGTTAACCCTATGCCGGTTATGACTCGCCGGTCTAATGCTTGGAAAGTGGGCCGACCTAACCATTCGCATTACTTGCCGACCCAATGGATAAAGGCGGGCCGACCTAGCGTCTCAAAGAGTGTTGCCGACCTAAAGGATGCGGGGAAGGATCCGATCTAACTCGATGCCGACCTAACTGGTTAAGAAAGCGTACCGACTTAACGCTGCAAAGAGATTCCGACCTAAGGTTTGAAGTAACCCACCGTCTTAATATATTCACCGATCCAACATCTTAAGAGTGATGCCGACCCAAGAATGGCCGACCTAAATAGCTCAGGAGAAGTCCCGACTTAACTCTCAAGAGGCGTACCGACCTAATGGTTAAAGGGAAATCCCGACCTAGAGACTTACATAGCCTACCGACTTGACATACTACCGATCTAACTACGATGAACCGCAACCGACCCAGGGAGATGAAGGGTGAAACGGTGCAACCATTTAACACGTAGCACGTTAGACCGGCGGCGACTTAGTCTAAGTCGGAAACGACTTAGGACTTGTGTGAATCCATCGAAGACAGGTAAACACGGCTTGACCATATCAGGGCTCTTATAGGTCGGCCACGACTTAACTGGGTCGGTGAGGAGTTAAGACCGAGCTTAGGTCCAAAATCTTTGCCTATAAATACCAACCTACCTCCAACATTAAAAGGACTTTTGGTCGATCAATTTCAAGCACCATTACTCTGCCGAATTCCAGACTACTTCAGCACTTAAAACTTTGGAGATTCAAAGAACGTCTAAAAGAACTTCATAAAGAAATCATCTACATCCACCATGGATTTGAAGATTTTTGTCAACATCGAAGTTTGAGCTACTTGTTCTAAGTCTTTTGTAATTCAAAGTGTATTGTACTTGAGAAGATTTGTATCAACTTGTAACGTGATCATCAATAAAAGTACTTAAAGTGGACGTAGGCTATACCCATAAGCCGAACCACTATAAAATTGCTGTCGTTTACTGCTTTTCCGCTATTACTTGCTTGTAATTCTTTCCCGACCTATCGGGTGGTGCTTTCACAACTACACTTCACACACCGGGGTGTTAGCGTTCAAATTTAAGCGTTAACATTAACTAACCAATTAATTAATTGTTTTAAGAAATTAAAGCTTAATTAATAAAGTTAAACTTACAATTACTAATTAAATTGATACAAAACATTAATTATCCATTCTAATTAATTTAATAATTAATGTATTACAAATCATTCAATCTTTATTAAATTTAAGGTGAACTCATTCTTAGTAGTGATTTAAATATCATTTTCAAATATGTTTGAAACCACTTAATTTCAAGCTTACCTTCCTAAATTTCATTTTAAACCCAAGATTTGAAATGAACCATCATTTATCTTTAGTAAAGTTTTAGAACTAATTTTAAAATCCTTTAAATTACTTGTTGAAGTAATATTTTATTATAAAGAAATTTTAAAAGAGAAAAAATCAAATTTAAGTATACTTGAACATTTTACTTATTAAAAATATAAATCTATAAATCTTAGTTTATATTTCAAAGTCTAGAATTTAATTTAAATTCAGGTCCAATTTCAAGTTTTTAATTTAACTTGTTTTATATCTTTCTTTTTCACATTTCCAATTCATTTTAAATACAAATCTTTTATTTTCACTTACTTGCTTAAACACTTTTAAGTTATTTAAACAATTTAAATTTTAAAACCTCTTTGATTTCAGAACTAGGATTCAAATTATATTTGAATCCAAATTTAGATTTGACTTAAAACTTATTTACAATTTAAAACTTTATTTCTTTCAAATTCAAAGTATTTAAACCTTTTAAGGTTGTTTACTAACAAAAATTTAAATTTAAAACTTAATCTTATTTCAAAACTGAGATTTAAACTTCACTCGAATTCAAACTTAACTCTGATTTAAAATTTAATTTAAATCTTATTTTATAAATTTAAATCTCGATTTTTAACTCAGGCAACCAAACAGGTTTGTAAACCTGATGCAAACATTTGTCCCGAGCCAACCTCCTACTCCTTCTTCCAATCTTCAAACTTGCCTGAAACACGAGAGTGCACTGTACACGTGCACGTCTCGTCGCTGACGTTCAGGCGAACAACGCGACCATCAGCGAGTCACGATTGGTCACGACATCATCCTCAGACCAACCATCATCTCGATCACGTCGGTTATCAAAATCAAGCAAAAATCGAAACCTGGAAAACAACACAACTCCACATCGAAACCTGTCAACGCCGCGCCTCCTCATCCCCGATCACCAGCGAGCACGCCATCCATACCAGAGATGCAACTTGAGCTCCTCGCCACATTCCCCCACCCGCGATCGCTTAAATCACAATATCGAAGACGAGAACAACTCTCGACCACCACATACAAAACACAGGGGTTAAACCTTAATTCGAACTTGATTCACAAATTTACGAAATGAAAAATTCTTCTGATATTTTTCTCGAGATCATTGTTGATCATACTAGCTTCAAACAAAATTCCAACATTTATAATTGATTTGATTGTCAGGAATTTAGGGAAATGCAAACTTATTATATTATCAAACTGCCCTTTAAACCCTTTATTAAAAATCTTCATTTTTGCTTTAAAAATCATGGATTTCTGTATAGATTCAATATATAATCTTGAATTAATATTTTGCAGCAATTTATTTTTCATCAAATTTAGTTGAATGCCTGTAAACAACATTACAGTGATGATAACTTATATACATTGTTTAAACCAACCTTTAAAAAATCTTAATTCGAAGTTTATCATCTTGTTTGTTGAGAAATCAAAACTTAACAATGATTTAAGTAAGGATAGTTTGAGTATTCGAACCAATATACGATCTGTATTAAGTTTCAGAGAAGGCAGAGCATACAAAATCATATATATACTGAAGCATATACAAACAGTTTATAAATGAAGTTATATAAACTTTAAACTGTTTAAATAAACTTAAAACTTTTTAAAGAATATGTTTACTCATAGGCATTTCAATTAACATAGAAAACTAGGTTGAATTACTCACCGTGTTGAGAAAAAAAGAACAGAGCACTTTTGTTTTCAAACAGCTTTTAAACTTGCTTGCTGAAATCTCTTCTTTGATCTCTGGTTGCCTTGATTCTTTTGTGTTGTTGTTTAAGGTTGAGATGATATTACTTCTTTCATTTTTCTTTTCTTTCATTTATGATGGACGAACTAAAATGAGAGTTTAATGTATATACGAAAAGAAAATGTGTGCAGGCTGGTATGGTTAGTACAACAGTGTGATATCTTTGTTTATAAAATAAGCATGGCTGAAATGTATTCATTAATTGCTAGAGGTGTAAACATGTAATGCATTAATTACTTTAGTACTTCAGCCATGACTTAGTTCTTTAACTTTTTTTATATTTTATATCCTACTAGGTGGCTGAAATGATATGTTTTTGTTGAGAATACATTTTGTTGTGGCTGATATTTTGTGTTGATATTCTTTGCATAAATATTTATAAATTTAAGTTTGTTTTATTTGTAGAAAATTATTTGGTCTCACTTTTATTTCCTTGCATGTCTTTATTCATATGTGAATGTATTTTATTTCTGTGCCTTTGTTCTATTACTTTATAATATATATATTTTTATTATTTTTGTAAGTGATCATACTTATATTTGAATATATTTTAAAAGTTATTTTGTTTGTAGATATTTTGTTTACTTATTTCTTCTTTTGTCTTGTTGCTTTCAAGAATTTTTAGCTTATGTATTTATTATTATTATTTTCTTTATTTTGTACTTATGTTTTAATATTTGTAAGGTTTATTTTATTTCAAATTTTTTTTATCCATATTACATTCATTTGCATATATCATATCAAATGTCGAAAATGTAGAGTCTTTAATTTAATTAAATAAGATAAATTTGATTTTAAAAATCCAAAGATTCTATTTTTAAATTTCCAAAGCAAAATTTCCTTTACATTATTCATAAATCCCAATTCAAATTTATTTCAAATATATTCCGCAATTAATTTATATTGATTTCCAATTAATTCCATAATTTTTTTATTCAAAAATTAAATTAATTATCAATTTACACTCAATTAAAATCCGGGATCGTTACACAATTATTATTTATATCTGTCTCCACAAAATTGGAAATTAAATAAATTAATTCCATAAAAGCAATATAATTACAAAATTTTACCTTTCTTCAAGTTGCGTAGATACCATATTTCTAGGTTGAAGGAGAATATTTCACTCTGGGATTGGAACATCTATCGAAATTCAAAAATACTATTGCATAATGTACTTGCAGGAGTATTTTTTAATCAAAGGATTTGCGTAGTGTCAATGTTTTGTAGGATTATTGAATGTTTAAATTCCAAAATCTGTTACAATTTCAAATAACTACTTCACATATATCATTATAATGATTAGTTACCTATGATAAATTTCTAAAAGGACACGCATAGCGCATTTACTTAATATGGTAACATTATTTATCATGGTTTCCCTGTTGCTTTTAAACGTAAGTAATATGAGCCTCTATCTGAAGGACTGGTGCACAAACGATTTAATTTCTAATATCTAAAGTTCAAAAAAAAAATTAGTAGAAGTTAAGATCCCTGTTGAATGGTATAAAAACATAGATTAAAGTCTGTAGGAAGTATGTTTGATGTTTAGATATAATATATATATTAAATTATAGTTTGCTTGACTAATTATGATATGTTCAATTGTTGGTATGGTACGTATAAAGGGTGTGCCTGTTAAATTTAAGTTGTATAAATGTATATATTTTATTTGATAAGTATGGGATTAAATATAAATTTGAAAATAAATACATGTTTTGAATTGAAGAAAATTTATATTATATTTATTTATACATTTAGTTCAATTTATATCAACTGATTCAATCGTTCTCATCGATATCACATTATCAGCCTTGTCCATCGTGCCTATTTTCTACATCAAATCTTGTACATCTAGCATTGCTTTGGATTTCGTAGCTCATTTCTTTGTCTAATCTATCTAGCCTCGAAAGGTGAGCAAACACTCACGATTAACGTTCTTTTATTTAATAAATTAGATTTCAATTGAAACGACAATTGAAATATGCTGCTGTAGTTATTTAAATTGTTATATATGCTATTATTTGCAACTGTTCAACTGTGGGATATGACACCATATCCTGTTGTTTATATTATACTAGTGATGATATATGCCTGTTATATTATTATTATTATCTGTTATCACTCTGCAAGTTCCCTGTAGTTTAGAATTCACTATGGGATGAAATGATACATACCCGAACGGACTTTAGAGTAGGAAAATTTCATTATGGGTTGAAATGATAGACCCAAGCAATTTTCATTTAATTGAATTTGGGATTACGGGTTGAAATGCTATCCACCGGTATATATTTAGTGTACGGATTGAAATGATAAATATCCGTAGCACTTGACCATATGATAAGAAAATATATACAGACACCGTTGGTCTATATATAAATATTTTAAAAATAATTTCTATGGTTTTGGAAAGAAATATATGGTTTAATAAATATATATTCTTAAGATATTAGATAAATGGTAAATTTTATATATAGATTTATTAGTAATATTTGATTTAAATTAGATGGATTTAATACATAGAATATGGTTAAGTATATATGTAAATCTATATTTCAATAGATTTTCGTGTGATAAATTGAATAATTAAGATTGGGAGATAGATTTGGGTTTATAAAAAAAGGGAATTTAAATAAGGATTTATTTAATTAGATCGATTTGAAATTATTGAATGAGAAATTTAAAGGTATGATTTTATAACTGGATTTTTGATTTAAGTGATTTAATGAATATTTCACGTTTAAATAAATTAAAGAAATATTTAGTAAAATGAAATTTAAGGTTACTTAAATGATATTGAATCAAATGAGAGAATATTTCAAGACTAAATAATAATGACGTTAAATCGTGATCTATATGAAACTGTTAAATTGAACATTGAAATATTAAAGCTTTGAACTATACTGGAATTTAATTGGTTTATTTGTGATTCAGATCTGTATTTGAAATCAATAAAATTTGAATTTGTTATTTAGAAAACTGAATTGAATAAAAATTTAGTTTGAAATGTGGAATACTTAAAGTTTTGAAATATATTGAAATGTAAAAGGGTATTTTATGATTTCAAATCCGGATTTGAGATCGATAAATGGTTATTTAGGAATTGAGTTGAGTTTAAATTGATAAATTGAGATTGGGCCAAATTTGAATTTGGAATTTGAGTAGATTTGACTCGTAGCTTTGGAAGTGATAAAATTGGAAATAAATATATTTGAAATGAAATGATATTTCAGTTTTGGAGTATAAATTTATTTGAAATGACCTCGGTGTTCTAGGGTATATTTCTACCTTTGTAGATAGTTCTGCAGATCCTTAGAGGATGGTTATCCCATACATCCTTTGAGTACTTGTATTCCAGTTGATATTTCATTTGAGTCGGATTTATTGATATAAGAATGTTAATCCTGACTCGAGTTTTTTGTGTTTTGCTTTACGCTCGTGTGAGACTGAGTGATACAATAGTTTAGACTCACCTTTAGAGTTTGGAGATTCATTTGAAGATCCAACTATCGATTCAACTTCCAGCTTTTCCGGTTGATTGGTCCAAAGAAGTCATCTGTTGCATTGGAGACTTCACTGCATTTGAACTATTCTATTATATTTTATTTCTAACTCTGATATGTATATGGTAGCTTCTTGAACTACTATTCTCCATTTATTCCGCTGCTTATTATTGTACTACTCTGTATCTGTGATTCTGTAATTGATTTATTTTACTGCATATGCTGAATTTTGCCAAATTTAAATTAACGATTCGGTATTTTGAATTATTCAAGTCCGACATGTATGGTTTTATTGTCGATTTGAATGGTCCAAAAAAGCGGGTCGTTACAGTTGGTATCAGGGCTTTGGATCTAGGCAAACTTAGCATATATGGTAAATTTATTTACATAATCACTTTCATTCGAGATTGAATCTCTTCCTATTTGATTCGGTTCTCCTTTGAATTTTGGAACATCCCCCTCGGTTCCAAATCCATTCTTGTCTTTATCTATTCTTGTTTTCTAGATTCTGGAGTATCCCTCAACTCCACTGAATGTTTTGTAAAGGGGATGAAAACTTCTTTACAATTGGCATCGATTCACCGAAGATTTTTGTATCCTTGGTTTATGATGTTGCTATATCTTGATATGCCGAATTCTATCTCTGGCAATCGAATGTCGATTTGTTTTGGAATTCCGCATCGATTATATTCCTGAAGTCATGGTTGACCCCGTTAAGGTCGCCCGCGATTTATATAAATATATCCATCTTCTATTTCTGTAATTTAATTACCTAATCGTCGATCGAGCCTATCTTCGAACCAGAATTCTATTAGATTAGAGTCCCTCTAATTTGTATCTCTATATTTATTTGGAAATCCATTCTTAAATCATCCTTTGAAAATTGGGTTTTGTTTGTATTTTAGAAATTGTTTTATACCGAAATTATTATTTTGATAACAATGATTTTATTCTATATATAAAAGTGAAATAATTTTGATTAGGATTATATATCTTCTGGAAAAAACGAAAGTCTGAAATTTTGAAAGAATGTGAATATTGAAAATTTATAAGGAATTCGATTATATAAAAGGATTTATAACTGAAGGGTTTTGAATTTGAATTTCGAGGAATTGAACTCCGGTATTTTGAAATTTTGTTTTGAGATTTCAAAAATATATATAATAATAAGATTTGAAAGCATTTTCCGAACAAGAAGTGTTCAAATGACTTTAAATGGGTTCCAATGATTTCAAAGAAATTTCAAAGAAGTTTCAAGAAAATAGGAGTCCAGAACTCACTTTGTCGCTGGAAAATAATTTCGGTGATGAGTGCACGCATCATTGACATTGATTTTCGAGTTTTAGAGTGGGGGGAGGCCGCTCTAGTAGCTTTGCTAGGCGAGTGATATTATGAAACAAATTTTGATTTCAAATTTCGAAGTATATTTCGATATTCGAAAGATATATTTATATATATTTAAAATGATTTAAAGGAAGTCGGTGTTCAACCCTATAGTTTCGATTTGATTTAGTATAACTCTATTTATAAAAATTAATTTACTGATTTGTTGCTGATTTCCAACTCTTGGATTTGAAATTTGATTTCACCGACTATTTTGAAGGTTCGAGCACTTCCAAGTCAAGGTTTTAAATTTTAAAACTATGAAATTTCGAAGAGTATAAAATATTTGATAAAGAATATAAGTTTAGTTTTGGATGTTTAAAGTATGAAGAGTATGACTTAAGTAAATTTGAAACTTCTGTTAAGTAAATAATTTGCAAAAGGAAAATTGGATTTTTCATATAGAAATAAATAGTTTAAAGGTTTTAAAGGGATAATTATAAATTTAGAAACCATTTTGAGTATAATTGATTTGGAGAAGAATATTTGTTTTTGAAATTTGATTGGAATTAAAAACAGTACTTACATGGTGATTTTGGAAATGAATTTGTTTGACTTAAATTATGTTAATATGGAAACTTGGATTATTTTCTAAACCCATTATTTCGTAAACTTAGAAACTGAAGAAATTTAATTCGGAGGAAATAATTGTGTGAAATCATATATTATTTTGAAACTGGACTGATTTGAAATCGAGGACCTTATTTTACTAAATACTTGATTTGGGAGTTATCGAACTTATATAAAACTGATTTGTATAAGTACAAAGTTGATTTGAAACCTATTGATTTGAAAGGTACTCAATTTGGAAAGAGAAATCTTATATAATCGAAGTATATATAAGTATGATTTGATATACTATTAATTTGGAAAGTATTCGATTTGAAAATGGAATCCTATATGTAATGGACTTTATATAAGTATGATATTTGATAGTGATTTCAAAAAGGTACTATATGATATATATTTTCAAAGTAAAGATATCGGAAGTGCTTTCTGCTTGATATCCGCTTTGTGGCCACATTGTGGATTCATTCTATCGATATTATTCTCTCTGATTTTTGGTTTTTCGGATGTGATGCTTGAGTGTCCCACCATTGAGTAACCTACGGTTTTTTCTTACGAGCGCGACTACATAGCGCAACTGCCTGGCTGAGCTGGACTAGGGGTACGGATTGTTTCATGGGGGATCCAGGCGTAACCATTGTGTATCATGCACTCTATGTACGTCGCATTAGTAGCGAAACTGCCTGGCTGAGACGGCCTAAGGGTACGGATTGTTTCTTGGGGGATCCAGGCATAACCATTGTGTATCCTGCACTCTAGTAGTCATCATGGCGTAACTCGTAGGGCTCAGAAAGCTTACGGATACGGATTGTTTCCTAGGGGATCTAGGCGTAACCATTGTGTATTTGCGATCCGTGGTTAGACATCTGATTTTGTTTGGTTGATTTTTTTGGATTGTACTTTCCATATATGTTTTTAAAAGTGTTTTTCAAGTATTTTCTCTAGGTGTTGAAACGAGTCTACTTAGTACTGGAAGAATTCTAGCTTCGCGCCTGATCAACGCATGGCCAGAGTCTGCAAGAACGAGGATAAACTTGTTGAAACATCGAGTTATAAAAGTATTCTCGAATGGAAAATTTGTTTTGATATAAAAGTATTTTATTATAAGGGTATTTTATTATAAAAATATTTCCAACAAGAAAATTCTGTATTAGTTTTTGAAATTAAAATTCTTATGGTTTGAAATTAATTATTCATGCCCGATGTTATTCTTTTGAATCTACCTTATCTACCCTGCTTTATTTATTCACCTATATTCTCTTTTCCGAATCTATCTTCTTTCCTTCTTTTGAATATATCCTTTGTAATATTGTTTATTTATATATTACCCGGTTCAATAGTAAAATTTTTAGTGTTTTATAAATAATTGATCTCATAATTAATTGAATGGATTTAATAAAATAATTAATCTATTAAATAATAATTAATTTAAAAAAAAGTATATGGTTTTAAATAAATCATTTAATTTGTTTTTAAAAGTCTAATTTTTCATCTATCTGTTTCTATTTTCCTAATTTGTTCCTTTTCGGGGACGAAAAGTTTTAAGTGGGGGAGAGTGTAACGACCCATAAAATTTTAGCAACTTTTAATTGGTTTATAACGTATTGAATTAGATTTTTGAGAAATTATTAATAATAAAAATTTTATAGAAAAAACGAAAAAAAAATTAAATATTCGGATTACGTATAATTATAATTGATTCAGAAATTTGCATGAAATCAAGGGAATCGACTGTTACCATAAATTTTATTTCTTTCCTGTCTATTCAAATTTTACATCGGTTACAAACCAATCAATACCTTACCTTTATTACTCCCTGTATTCGTACTGTAGCTCTTTAATTTTCTATCCATTGCTATTTCATTTAGGGTTTGTTCCTTCCCTATTTATTCCATTTCAAACATTTTCTCTTCTCTCTGGCAGAAACATAATATTTTACATCATATATATATATATATATATCTGTAGCTTGCATTCATTCATTTATTCACTTTACGTTTCTCATACTTTCTACTTTATTGTCCTTAATTCCCGTGCTTGACGTTATCATTTCAGTTTCTTTCCATTGAATGTGGCATGTTTCATTGTTAATGTTTTATTCCATTTGTATGTGTGGCATTCCTTTTGAAACCTGTTCCATTTCTATTTCCTTCGTATTCAAAATTTGAAACGTACAGGCAGGACCACATTATTAATTGCTTTAATAATTTTTCCAATCCACGTTCAAACGTTGCTATTCCTAGCTACTAATAAATTTAGAAATCAGTGTCTGTTACTTAATTTATGGCATACGTTCAAAGCATTGGCTTTTATTATTTAGCTCAATTAAGGGTGACCGTTGCCATCTCATAACTGGTAAAAGATTTGTATACGTTTTATTTTTTTATGTGGCAACGATTCACATTTACCCTATTATTGCCTTTTTAACTTCATTAGTTTTCGTTTATTGTGTACATTTCGTTTCATTTATTTGCGCTTGAATTTTTCCATATTCGTTACTTTACATTTATATATGTGCGTTATTTTCGCGTTCATAAAACTTTATTTGTTTATTATAATTGACTGTTGCTCATCTTGGCCTATATAATTCCATCCTTATATACTTCTTCCTCTCCTCTTTTATTCCTCTGCTCTGAGAAATACAGTTCATATGCTTGCTCATCAAACTTTTCCACCTGCTCCTATTTGTCGCAGTCTTCTCGCCACCAAAGTTCCCCTCCTACTTCGTGCCTCATCCTCATCTCCTCTCTTTTATATAATAAGGTAATATATATATTATTTATTTGTACTGTTTTTTTAGATTCATATATTAGTTGTATGCGGTTGGTCTCATTGATTTTACTCTATAAGTTATGTATATATGAAGAAAACGTATGTGTTTACTATATATATACACGTTTACAGTCCTATGTTATAGGATCTTGCAAAAGTAACTTTTATATTAAGTTAATATTAAGCTAGTGTATATTGTATATATAGTATATAGTGTTAGTTATATATTATATATATAAGTAAGTTTTAAAGTATACACACATTTCTTATTTTGGGATTCATGCTATGCAAATATTTGTGCAATTCCTTTTGTCCGCTATACATATGACTAACCCCTTCAGTTAAATTTTTGGGTTCAAACCATGTTACAATTAACATCTATTTTTTTATGTAATGATACCAACAATCATATAATTTTGTTACTAAATTCATACTTAATACATTTTATGGTAAAATTTATTACACGATGAAAAGACATGTAGGAAGAATTAAAAAGGGTTAGTCTTCAATCTCGACATTAAGATTTAACTCAAGTATGAATATGCATATCAATTGTGGCAAGATCATTTCTGGTATACCTTGTTTTTTTTGTTTAAATTTTATGCATGTGATATAAAAGATATGAATTTTAATTAAAACATGGATTCAAATTTTGGTTGCACTTTCTAATCAATCAACAAAAATTAGGAAGGAAGAATGAAAATGTTTAAATGTTGGTGTCAGACACTGTGTATTTTTAGGTATGCTAATAAAGCAAGGCTGCATATAAATGTTGATTTTAAATATAAGTTCATTCAAGCCCATGCTCCAACTTCCTCTAATAGTGTGGAAATATGACATATCTACACAGTTCAAAATGAGCTAAAACTTTGTAGATATTTCCAATTATTATTTATATATGTCTCCACAAAATTGGAAATAAATAAATAAATAAATTCCATAAAAGTAATATAATTACAAAATTTTACCTTTCTTTGAGTTGCGTAGATACCATATTTCTAGGTTGAAGGAGAATTGTAACGACCCGGAATTTTGGGCAATATAAATTTAATAATCTGTGTAAATAATTTAATTGGTTTGATAATTTTCTTTATAATTTTAATTTAAAATTGGCTAATTTAATATTTTAAAGGTTAATGAATTTATAATCTGGCAATATTTGATAAGGATTTGTTTGTCAAAATTAATCAAATTTTATTCTATTTATAATATATACATTTGGTATATATTGTGAATAGGAGATCTCTTGTTTTAAATAAAAGATTGAATTTTCAAATTGTAATATATATATGTATATGTTATAATTTGATGTTGTTTTGAAATTTAATTTAATCTATTAATAATTTATATATGAATGATGTTAACCCCGCTGAAGCTTCGGCCGACTCATCAAATAAGGGATTCAGCGATTCAGAAGATTTACGACTCACCATGAGTCGTCAGTGATTCAAGTATGCAAATCAGAAAAGCCGAGTACAATTAGCTCGCGTACGACTCAACAACCCGAGGAGGAACGGCACGACTTAAGGAACTCACCGACTCATCTGATCTAGGTCCGACTCATCAAGGACCGACTCAAATAGTCCCCGACTCATCTGATCTAGGTCCGACTCATCAAGGACCGACTCAAATAGTCCCCGACTCAACTGATAACGACTCATCTGTTTAAGGCTTAGACCGACTCAGTGACTCAGAGCTAACAGGGACTCATAGATCAACGACTCAGCTGTTGTGTGGTTCGTGGGTGTTACCGACTCAACGACTTAAGGTCTATGACTTAGGAAGGTTTACGACTTAAGAAAGCCAGCCGACTCAAGGCCTCCAACGACTTAACAAATTAGTGATTCAAGATAGAGAGAGAGAGTGAGCAACTGCATTTGAGTCGGGACCGACTCACGACCTAGTATAAGTCGTACACGACTAGAGGCTCAGTACAACTTCATCTAATCCACTGCAAACTAACTCTGGAGCCTTGAGTCAAGCACGACTCACCCTGAGTCGACCACGACTCACCTTGACTCAGCCACAAAGATGAATCGGCCACGGTTTAGTCTGAGTCGGACACGACTCAAGACTTGGCGCAAACAGCTCCTACCCGGGTTTGCCTATAAATAGACAGCCACCTCCAGCATTGAAGGGACTTTTTTGGCTCATTCTCTTCAGACGTCGTTACTCTGCCGCATTGGGAACTCCATCAACACTTAGAGCTTTCGAGATTAGAAGAAGACTTCAAAGAGTTACATGAAGAAATCACACATCTTCGACTTGAGTTTAAGGACTTTAATCAACATCGAAGCTTAAGCTACTTGTTCCAAATCACTTGTAACTTGAAGTGTATTGTACTTGAGAAGAATTGTATCGGCTTGTAATGGGATTATTAATAAAAGTACTTAAAGTGGACGTAGGCTATATTCTTGAGCGGAACCACTATAAAATTGTTGTTCTTTACTACTTTTCTGCTACTATCTGCTTGCAATCTGTTCCCGAATTATCGGGTGGTGCTTTCACGACTAAAATTCACACACTGGGGTGTTAGCGTTCAAATTTAAGCGTTAACATTTTTGGTGCTTTCACTGAGAATTGAACTCAGGAAAACTGTCATCATTGCTTCACAGAGATTTGTAGAGAGAATTTCCTTAAAAACCAGAAGTATGTCTGAGATTATGGCTCCTGGAAGGAAAAGTAGATCTGTCAGATCTGGGAACGTTCAAGTGGGCACCTCCGCTTCCCCTGTACCTAATCAACCCACTCCGTCTGTTGGAGTTACGAAAGCGGAGTTGGATGCTGTGATTCTAGGGCTAAACCAGCAGATAAACGCCCAGAATGCACAATTAGAGGCTCAAAGTGCCCAGAATGCTCTGATTCTGAATAAGTTGAACGATTTACTTGGGGCAAACAATCAACCGGCTGGTAATGAAAGGAACTACGTTGGCAACATCCATAATGCTAATGAAAGGAATGCTCCTGAAAGGGCTGCTAGTCCCTTTGAGCAAACGCTTCCCGAAGTTGGTGGATCTGGAACTCGACATGATGAGGAGTATCTTTCTGGAATGGTCCGGCAGGTCATGAAAGAAAGTATGCACAGGGTTGAAGACGAGAAGGAATAGGGTTTCGCCCCAAGTAAAACTCCATTTACTGAGAAAATTTTAAAGGCGGAGTTTCCAAGAAAGTTTGTCCCTCCAACCATTCCAGCTTACAAAGGGACAAGTGATCCGAATGAATTTTTGTATAAATATGATTGGCACATGACAGGTGCCAGAGCCTCTGACGAGATAAAGTGCCGATATTTTCCCGTATACCTTGAAGGTGTGGCTCTACTGTGGTTCACCAAGTTGCCAATCCGATCTATTGATCAGTTTTCAGACTTGACCCCGAAATTCAAAGAGCAGTTCAGATTATATGCTTTAAAGGCCAAGGACATCATGTCGCTGTCAAGTTTAGAGCAGAACCCAGGTGAATCTATCAGATCTTTCTTGAATCGCTTTAATATAGCGCTGGCTGTGGTGGATAATGCTGAACCGCGAATGATATTGACTTATCTGATGAGGGCTATTGATAAGTCAAGCGAATTTGGAAAATGGTTAAACATGAAGGAGCCAACTTCCCTCGAAAAGTTCTACAAAAAAGCAGATGAATTTATACGCTTGGAAAGCCGTCCTTTACCAGTAAAGGCAGTGTTGGAGAAAGCTGAAGATAACACTGTCGCTCCACGCAAGAACGAATCGGTGGGGCAAAAAAGGGAGAATAATGATGGGAAGAAACAGGGTAATTTGAAGAAGCCTCGATCCTTCAAGCCATCAGAGTATACCCCATTATCACATACGCCGGAGCACATATACCTAGCCACTAAAGATTCTGTTGATTTTCCTAAACCTATCCCTTTGAGGACCGGGAAAAAGGCGATACAGAGTGGGAAGTTCTGCCGCTTCCATAATCAACCCGGTCATGAGACCGATGAATGCCGCCAGTTGAAAAATCTGATTGAAGAGTTGCTAAGAGAAAACAAGTTGCAACAATTTGTGAAAAAGAATAGCAACAATCCTGCATCGTCAAGTCAGGGGCAGCAGGCTCCTGTTCATCAGCCTGGGGCAGGTGAGAAAGCTACGGGGCATGAATCTGGAAGGCCCATTATCAATGTCATTACAGGAGGACCCCACCCAGCTGGCAAGAGCTGGGGTGAGATGGAGAGATATTCTAGGGCTTTGAAATATGTTCCAGCCGAAGAAGACGTCTTTGTCTTAGAAGACACTACGCCTCTGAAACAACAGAAAACTTTTAGTGATGATATTGTTTTCAGAGCCAGAGATTCCACAGGTATCGAAGCCCCTACCCTAGATCCCTTGGTCATCTCAGCTGGTATCGGACCGGCCATTGTCAGAAGAGTTCTCATTGACTGTGGAGCATCATGTAATATCCTCTTCAAGAAGACATTTGACCAAATGAAGATCCCTATGGTCGATGTACAAGCCTCATCGCAGAAAATCGCTGGCTTCACTGGGGAGCCAAAGCAACCAATAGGAACCATTGACCTGCTTGTAGAACTTGGGGAAGGAGAAAGGAAAGTGGTCCGAAAGCAAACCTTTGTGATTGTCGATGAATATTCTGCTTATAATGCTTTCCTTGGCCGTCCGATGCTCGCAGCATTCAAAGCTGTTCTAGCCCCGTGGTGCCTCACTATTAAATTCCCTACAGACAATGGAGTAGGAGTTATAAAAGGGGATCAAAATGCTGCACGAGAGTGCTATTTGACAGAGCTGCGAGAATCAAGAAGAAGAGAAATGGGAAAGGATGCGGCAGCCCCAGTCCGCATCAAAGAGCCAGCCTTGTAGCAATTACGGGGCGGACCCTGCACTGGCGAGCATAGCGGGGCACGGAAAGAGATGTATCCCAGAAAAGCCAGTGCAGGGGAGAATAGAGTAGTACCGGTGGAAATGACAGTTCCGGTACCTGTTGACCCGAATGACCCGAATAAGGTGTTGAATGTGGGTTCACAGCTTAATGTGTCAATTCAGAATAACTTGATATCTTTCCTGAAAGCAAATCTGGATGTCTTCGCTTGGACTCATGCCGACATGTGTGGAATATCCCCAGAAGTTACAGTACACACTCTGAATATCGACCCAAAGTTTACGCCAGTTAAACAGAAAAGAAGAACCCAAGGTCCAGAAAGGTCAGCTGCATTAAAAGAAGAAGTTGATCGACTCATGGAAAATAACTTCATCAAAGAATCTACATATCCGAATTGGGTTTCAAATCCTGTGCTGGTCAAGAAAGCTAATGGAAAATGGAGAGTGTGTATCGATTTTTCCGATCTAAACAAGGCTTGCCCCAAAGATTGCTTCCCATTACCCAGGATCGATCAACTGGTAGACGGAACGGCGGGACATGAATTGTTATCCTTCATGGATGCCTACTCCGGTTATAACCAGATCATGATGCACGAGCCGGATCAGGAGGATACGAGCTTTATCACCGATGTTGGTCTTTATTGCTACAGGGTTATGCCCTTCGGGTTGAAAAACGCAGGGGCAACTTACCAAAGACTTGTTAATGCTATGTTCAAACCGCGATTGGGCAAAACTATGGAAGTCTACGTCGACGACATGTTAGTGAAGTCTAAGAAAGCAGCAGATCGCATTGAACACTTAGCAGAAATGTTCGCAGTCCTCCGAAAATACAGAATGAAGCTTAACCCTCTGAAATGTACATTTGGGGTCGAATCCGGAAAGTTCTTAGGTTTCATTGTGAGCGCTAGGGGCATTGAAGCTAATCCAGCTCAAATCACCGCCTTGAAAGAAGTCAAAGCTCCCAGAACGAAGAGGGAATTGCAAAGTCTCAACGGAAAAGTTGCCGCCCTAAGTCGATTCATTTCCAAAGCTACAGATAAGTGCATCCCATTCTTTGACGCTCTAAAGAAAGGAAAGAAGAACTTTGAATGGACTCCTGAATGCCATAAAGCCTTTGATGAGTTGATCCGTCATATGGAAACGCCTCCAATACTCTCTAGGCCCGGCAATGGTGAGGATCTTCTTATATACATGGCAGTGTCGTCTCATGCTCTAAGTGCAGCGCTGATACGGGAAGACAAAAGGATTCAATATCCAGTTTACTATATCAGCAAAAGACTCACTGGGGCAGAGCTGAATTACTCCAAGTTGGAAAAACTCGCCTATTGTCTATTGGTGGCATCAAGGAAGTTGAGGCAATATTTCCAAGCTCATCCTATAAGAGTCCTCACTGATCAACCCCTAAAGCAAGTCCTGTTTCGCCCTGAAACTTCGGGTCATCTTCTAAAGTGGAACATTGAACTCAGTCAATATGACATCACTTATCACCCCCGAAAAGCAATCAACGGACAAGCTTTAGCAGATTTCATTGCGGAATTCACAGAAAAGGGTAATGATGAGGAAGAAGCAATCAATGATTCCCCAACACAGTGGAAACTATATGTTGATGGCGCAAGAAATGACTACTGTTCTGGAGCTGGAGTGGTGCTTGAAACTCCTGAAGGTCGGTCATTATGTTATGCACTAAGATTGGAATTTCCTTCAACAAACAATGAAGCAGAATATGAAGCTCTTATCGCAGGTCTGAAAATCGCTAAAGAATTAAACATCCGAGCATTACAGATCTTCAGTGATTCTCAGCTTATTGTATGCCAAGTCAAGAAGGAATTTCAAACGAAAGGAGGAAACCTGCCTGCTTACTTTTCAAAGGCTTGGGAACTTCTGTGTGAGCTTGATCATTATTCAATAAGCCACATTCCTCGGGAAGAGAATATGAAGGCAGATTCCCTCGCGAAATGTTCGAGTTTTGGTGAAGCTCAACTATTGGGATTAGTCCCTGTAGAGGTCCTGTCAGCCCCGAGTACAGATGAAATGGATGTAGATTGGATTATGAATGTATCTCAAGAGCAAGAATCATGGATGACTCCAATATTGGACTACCTGCTCAGAGGTTCTCTGCCAGAAAATTCGAAAGAGAGACAGAAGCTATTAAGGAAACCTCTCGCTATGTAATTCAGGACGGCAGATTATACAGGCGGGGATTCTCAATGCCATTACTTCGATGTGTATCCAAGGAAGAGTCCAAAACAATCCTATCCGAGGTACATGGAGGAGAATGTGGGGATCATTCAGGTGGCCAAACATTAGCAAAGAAAATTCTCCGATACGGATATTTTTGGCCAGAAATTAATCGAGATGCTGCAGATTACTCCCGAAAATGTGACAGATGCCAAAGATTCGCCAAAATTCCTAGAGCACCTTCTACTGAACTCACACAGATGGTCAGTCCATGGCCGTTTGCAATTTGGGGAATGGATCTCATTGGGCCACTACCTACTGCCAAATCAGGGATTAAATATGCTATTGTTGCAGTTGATTATTTTACTAAATGGGCTGAAGCTGAGCCATTGGCTACTATCACCTCTAAGAAAATGATAAGCTTTGTGACCAAGAATATCATTTGCAGATACGGTGTGCCTTAGAAAATAATTACAGACAATGGTACTCAGTTTGAAAGCGAGGAATTCCAGGATTTTTGCAAGCGATTCAAAATCCAGAAAAGTTTTTCAGCAGTAGCTCATCCGCAGGCAAACGGGCAAGTGGAAGCAGTAAACAAGATCATCAAATCAACCATCAAGAAGCAACTTGAAAGAGCAAAAGGTGGTTGGGTCGATAAGCTACCCCTTGCACTATGGGCATACAGGACTACTCACAAAACTGCGACTGGGCATACTCCTTTTTCATTAGCATACGGATCGGAAGCGATGATCCCGGTTGAAACAGAGGTCCCTTCACACAGAAGAATCCATTTCAATCAAGCAGAAAATGAAAGGCTACAACTTGAAGCGCTAGATCTCCTTGATGAAAAAAGGGATGAGGCTAATCTCAGAATTGCAGCTCATCAGCAAAGGATAGCCAGACATTTCAATTCCAAAGTCCGTCAACGTAGTTTTGAAATTGGAGATTTAGTCCTGAAGAGAATTATGACAGCAATAGGTGTGTTTGGGCCAAATTGGGAAGGACCATATGTGATAGGTCAGAAGCTCCTTGACGGCACATTCAAACTCACTACTGTTGAAGGGGATCAAATTCCAAGGGCATGGAACAGCAATCACCTGCGTCCATACTTTACTTGAAAACCTTGTTGAAATATTGTAAAAAGACAATGGAAATAAAACTTGCGCATAATAAAACTGGGAGATTCTCGCCATCATCCATCAAACAAATTCCATGTCACAAGAGCACCTAATTCAAATCCTAGATAGGAAACGCTTCAATTGGATGGGCAATAGTTTCGCTGGGAACGGACCCTTGCTATCAAATTTGAGTTCGTTTGAACGAACGAGAATGCAATTAAGAAGCTTATGTCCGTTCTCACGAACATGCTTAACAATGAAGTGCACTTCCTTGGATTAAACAAACTATTTGTGAGAAAAGGGAATGTGAGCTTGAAAAGAAAAAAAAAACAGAGGATCACTGAAAAGGCATAAGCAAGTGGACAAGGAAACAACTGGAGCTATCTTCGGCAGCATAAGACCTCTTCGGAGGCACAACTCTTCGGAGGATAAAGACCTCTAATGGGACATACGCCATAAAAAAGAAAGTTCTCTACTCTACAAAAAAGATTGGAGGAGTCATGACCCTCCAACCATGAGAGAGCAACTTCCAGGCGATGTAAACCCTCTCTGAGGCACATTTCACCAGGAGTCGGAGTTGTTACTCTTCGGAGTTTCACTTCACCAAAGTTGAAATGCAAACAAAATATAGACCTCTTCGGAGGCACATTTCACAAGGAGTCGGAGTAGTTACTCTTCGGAGTTTCACTTCACCAAAGTTGAAATGCAAAAAAAATAAAGACCTCTTTGGAGGCATATTTCACCAGGAGTTGAAGTGTAACGGCCGCTCTTCGGAATTTCACTTCACCAGAGTTGAAAGACAAACAACCTCTACGGAGGCACAATCAAGAAGAAAGACCTCTTCGGAAGCCCACGTTTCACCGAGATTGAAATAAAACTTCCAAGTGTTGAAACGTGAAAAGGCTTTCCTCAAAGGAGCAACTCTTTGGAGGTACACGTTTCACCAAGATTGAAATAAAACTTCCAAGTGTTGAAACGTGAAAAAATCCCTCCTCAGAGGTACAACTTTCTAAAAAAATCCTCATCAAGAGCGTGCTTTAACTTCCAAAGGAAGAGTAACTTACCTATTCTGGAAAAATCTTCCATTTAAAAAAAAAAAAAAAAAGAAGGAAGGTTAAAGCACCCTCCAAAGTTCCGCTTTACCACATAGAAGAATTCACTTGGTAAAATATGCGCATAAAAAAAAAGAGGTGATTTCTTCAAAGGACGAAGCGTAAAAACTTATATGAAGGGAGTTGTGCTCTACCAAAATACTTCTTCAAGAATGGAATATTCTTTAGAAAAATAAGAGTACAAGTCCCCTCGAAGTATAAAATATTGCAGCAAGCCTATGGAATGGGGGCAATATGGTATGATTGCATACAATATGGTATAGCCAAATCAGCAAAGGGTAACGTTCAAGTAACATACCATAAGCTCGCTGCAATATCATGAAAACAAACTTATGCAAAAATGAATAACAAATGCATTCTCAAGTCCAAACAGGATTTTGGACAAATAAAAAATTGTTTTATTCAAATTGCATTGCAGATACAGGTTTCAAAATAAAGAGGAAAAAGCGGGGGCCGGTACCCGCACAATTCTCGACCAGTACATGCAAGTACACGCAAAAGACAAAAAACTAAAAACTGAAGTCCTCATTTCTTCTTACTGCCTTTGGACCCTTTGCCCGGACGAATGATTAACTTTTCTGCTCGGTCTGAAGGCATAAGGGAAGGAGAAGACTGAGGAGCAATTGGTCCAACTTTCGGCTCCTCCTCGGTAGTAGCAATAGTTTTCTTCCCCCTCCTCTTTGACGTTCCATACTTCTTTCTCCTCTTCGAGGAAGACTCACTCCCAGGAGTAGCAAGAGCAGACAAGATTATGTCATCAGAAGGAGTCCGCTCCGGAGAAATCTCGCCTCCCTCGAGTCCTTCGCCTTTCTGCTCTTGCGAAGCGGTAGGATCATCTAAGCCATGGAGAGCCTCTATTTGCTCCTCTTGTGATCCAGGCTGTGAAGCAGAAGGAGGAGTCGCCTGAAGAGATGAAGGAGGGATAACCAGAGGAGGTACTTTCTCTACAGAAGGAAAGAGGTTAAAGTCAGTAAAAAGAGGAGGTAAAGGTTCGTCAAGGTCCAGGAAATAGTCAAGAAGCTCGTTGAACCCATAAGAAACAAGTGAGCAGTCTACTTGGGTGAGATTCATAGTAGCAAGATTAACAGTGGAGTTACCTGGAGAAGTTGATTTCCTGACATCGACTTCATAAGCCTGCACGTCAGCACTCTCGTCACCTTCATCTCCACCCTGTAAGCTTGTAATCCCGGTGGTAATCTTAGTAGGAGATGCAAAATGGGAGCTGGAACCAATGATGTTGACCTCAGACGTAGGAGGAGGCTGGACTGGAGTAGTTGAAGTAGTTCCTCCAACCTGGCCCCCTTCTGTCGCTTCGGTTCTTAGTCTGGCAAGTTGCTCCTTTCCTTTGGCGAGAGCAGCGCGGGCGTCATCATCCAAATAATGCTTTTCAAGGGCTGATTCATCATAACCAGCACCCTCAGCACCAAGCATTTCAAGTGCGGCCTCCCACACTTCAGCTAAAGTAATCTCATATTTGGGCCAAGAAAAGCAAGACTCCCGCGTCCCAAGACGCTATGCAAATAGAAATCAAACAGAGTTGAGCCGATGCTGTTCTTTGTCACCTCGTGGGCTTCTTCAGCTGCAATTCTACCAGCAACGGCCTCGTCACGCTGAAGTTTGAGCATTTGAATTTCCGCTTCTAGGGAGTTATTTTTCTTCTGAAGCTCTGCAACATCAGCAATGTAGCCCTCGCTAATTCTTTTTTGCGCCTCAAGCCTGTCTTCGGCATCCCTTTGGCCGGCATGAGCATCCCTTACTTGTTTCAGGAGCACCTCTTCTTTTTGAGAATATGAAGCAGAGGAAGCAGCAAGCTCGTGTTTCAATTTCTCAACTTTTGCTTCGAGTTCCTCATTGTAAGAAGCAATGCTCCTCATTTCAATGTCATGTTGCTCAAGGACTTTCTGCCATTCAGCCTTATCGTTTTCCATGGTAAGCATGGCTACTATGTTGGCGCAATTAACTCTTTGGACCTCATCAAATAGTTTCTGCCAATTCGACATCCTCTCAATGTCAAGCTTAACGGTGTCGAGATTTCGCAGCATGGCGGGCTTGTCGATAGGAACTAGGTCAAGGTCGAACCTCATACCCTTTAAGCACCACTGTGGAAAACGGCTTTGTAAAGTGGCTGGGCCCGGTCCAACTTGAAATTTGGGCCTGCTAATGATTGTTTGAATGTCTGTCTTCCCGAGAGCAGGAGAGTCGGAAGGAATGTCAAGAGAGGCTGGGGCAGTAGCCTTTTCGAGAATAGTGGAAGCACGTTTCTCACCATGGCGGGCTCGTTTGCCCGAATCTTCGACTACATGACCTTTTCCTCGGTCATCGTGAGATTTCCTTTTGTGAGGGTCGTCACCTCTCTGCAAAGAATCGTGGTGCTCATCCCTATCCCTTCTGTCATAACGCTCTTCTTCAGCCCTCCTTTCACGAGCCTTTCGAGCAGCCCTCTCTTCGTCAGACTCTCTATAGGAGGCGAAGTAGCGCCCGTAATCATATTGGCCGCGCCCCCCGTAGCGTTGGAAATCGTGATAATATGATCCGCTGCGTCCCATTGGAGGATCTGAAATAAAAGAGATAAGCTTTAGAAATCTTTAAAGTATAAGAAGATAAGTGCATAAATATGCTGGAAAATCCTTAGTTGTGTGTGAAGTGCAAACTACTCGCGTTGGACTAACGAACCACTCCTCAGTTGGGGGGAAGTAATAGGTTTCACTGTCGGTGACAATTCTTGGGATAAAGAAGCTGGAGTCCGTTGGAGGGCAGATGTCGCTTCAATCATCGGGGGTATAGTTTTAGCACAAGGAGGGTCATCTTTAAAGAGCTCTTGGGAAGTGGTAATTATGTCACTTAAATCCCCAAAGACGTCATCACCATCATGTCTGATCAAACTCCCTTCATCAACTCCTCCACCAGCATTCTTCCCAGTTTGGGAAAGGGGCTCTTCTTCTTCTTCAGTTATAGGGGCAGGCGCAGGCTTTTCGGATGGCCCCGAGTCATCCCTTGGAGTAGAGCACTTTACTAATGAAGTTCCTATAGAAGTTTCTCCCTGCACATGCTCTTTGGTGGAGACCGGGGCATCGGGAGTTTTCACTGGAGAATCTGGAACTTCCGTTGGAGCTTGACGAGGCTGAGTGAAGCGAGAAGAATGAAGAAGCCCGTATTGATGTAAAAATTCGTCGTTTAGCAAAAACTTTATGCTCCTCTCTTCTGCCGGCACGGCATTCAATCTTTCAAAAATTTGCTTATAGCCTGGGTCTCTAGCGGGAGGTGGAAGTGCTGAAACAGGAAAAGAGCGAAGTTAGCATTTAACAGCTCAGATCTTGGAAAACTTAAGAATGGAAAAATAAAGGCGGGAAATCTTACTTCCCACCCTCCAGATGGCATAAAACCCTGGAGGGCAACGAACGAAGAAGAATTGATTCAGGAATCCATGAACGCTTTCAGAAAGATCAGTGATAAGCTTGCGATTTCGAGCACTTCTTATAACTACAATAGAGGGATGATCTTTAATTTTTGTAAATGAGCAGCATTTCCCCGAAGCTCGGTAATCGATCCAAAACTCTCCTGAATAGCACACATAACCCCATCAGAATGGCGTGACCGTTGGGGTGCAATTGGAATGGGGAAATAGATAACCGACGCAGGAACTGCTGAAGGAAGTCATTAAAAGGTGGGATTGCACCACTCAAGCACATTTGACGATTGACAGCAATAAAACCAGAAGGGGGCCTATCTGCTGTATCACTTGGTCCCGGCAGTAAGGCATCAGCTTCGGCAATGCCAAATTGGATGCACAGTTGATTAAGCACCCGTCGATTCAGAGTTGTGGGAGTCCTCTCCGGAGGACTATCCAGTGGGTCAGCTGTTGGAAAGACATCTTCAGCCTGGTCCATCGGCTCTTCTTGTTGAGAAGTCATTCTACACAAGCAACTGGATATTCAAATGCGAAGGTGCACGTTTCCTAGAAGTGTGAAGTGTTGTGCAAAACTAATAAAAAGTGACAAGTATGGGTAACTGGAATTATACTAATCGGTGATTGATCGATTATAAACGTTTCAGAACTTGTTAATCTAAAGCTCAAGCATAATATTATTGCAAGCAAGTCGATTTCAATTGACTATTTCAGCATTGCTTTGATATTTTGTTTGAAATTGATAAGTTGAAGGCACTTCATTCACACAGTTTATTTAATCATCTGTTGTTAACTAATCTGTCATTAGATGTGGGCAGTCAATGGCAGTATATTCGTCCCAGTTTTTCTGTAAATGTCATATTAAACAGATTGTTAATCTACGAGTCAAAGTAGTCTGTAAAAGAATGCAGCAGAGTTCAACAGTTTGAGATTCAAGCAGCAGTTCAAAGTTTCAAGCGGAGCTTAAAAGTGCAAGTGCTATGTCGCAAACGACTCAAGTACTAAGTCGTAGACGACTCAAGTACTAAGTCGTAGACGACTCAGAAGCTAAGTCGTAGACGACTCGAATATTAACTCGGCAACGGCTTAAATACTAACTCGGCAACGACTCAAAAAGTCTTTCCTACGGGTTAAAACAGTCATCAGCTCTCTGACTAACTCGTCCACGACCTAAGGAGTGGGCCGCAAGCTATGATGAGTCACTCTAATTTTGTGTCGCTTATGCTTTAAGCCAGCAGTACTCTGAGTCGTAAGGTCGGTAGGGTCATTTATGCTACAAATTATCAACACTTTGAGTCAGCAGTACTTAGGTCATGAGGCATAAAAGGAAAAACAGGTGTCAGCTCGGAATTATGAAAAATTCATCAAGTCATGTCTCGGCCCCGACTCAAGTTTTGTGTCGAGAAGGTTGATGAGCCGGTCCAGAGTTGAGTCACAAAGCGTTTTAGGTCGTTCAAGATTATTGAGTCGCATCAGGGGCAGTGTTTCACTCTGATTGGCCTACCTACCATACAACTCCAAAACCCGTTTCCCTTCTACCCCATGAACCTGTTAAACCTCTAACCCGTTAACCCAATGACCTATCTCCAAGTCCTACCTTCGGATCCTAACCCATAACCCATTAACCCAATGGTATCTCCAAAAATAGCAACTTTAATCCTATCACGATACAGAATCGCCTCGAATGGTGGATCGCCGCAAGTCAAATCAGGCAGGCTCAAATTCATCGGCGATCAATCCAGTTAAACTCGTGAGGCTCGAAGGTAATAAACTGGAAGTGAAGAATTAAACGCATGAATCAATGATGATCGACAATCAGAAGGAAAGCGGGATTGCTTACGTGGTGTGATACTCGAGAGTATTGAAAATGAATCAAGTTGAAATTACTTCTGGAGCTCAGAGAAATTTTAATGGCAGAAAACGACTCACGAGATTGGTATGAGAAGAAGATAAAAGTGACGATTCATGCTTTTTATACCAAGGTAATAGGACATGAGTCGGCACATGCGGGTCAGGATGAGTCGAAGCACACGACCTACGACTTTGGCGTGTGCTTCAAGGGGCAAATGTTAACCCCGCTGAAGCTTGGGCCGACTCATCAAATAAGGGATTCAGCGATTCAGAAGATTTACGACTCACCATGAGTCGTCAGCGATTCAAGTATGCAAATCAGAAAAGCCGAGTACAATTAGCTCGCGTACGACTCAACAACCCGAGGAGGAACGGCACGACTTAAGGAACTCACCGACTCATCTGATCTAGGTCCGACTCATCAAGGACCGACTCAAATAGTCCCCGACTCATCTGATCTAGGTCCGACTCATCAAGGACCGACTCAAATAGTCCCCGACTCAACTGATAACGACTCATCTGTTTAATGCTTAGACCGACTCAGTGACTCAGAGCTAACAAGGACTCATAGATCAACGACTCAGCTGTTGTGTGGTTCGTGGGTGTTACCGACTCAACGACTTAAGGTCTATGACTCAGGAAGGTTTACGACTTAAGAAAGCCAGCCGACTCAAGGCCTCCAACGACTTAACAAATTAGTGATTCAAGATAGAGAGAGAGAGTGAGCAACTGCATTTGAGTCGGGACCGACTCACGACCTAGTATAAGTCGTACACGACCTAGAGGCTCAGTACAACTTCATCTAATCCACTGCAAACTAACTCTGGAGCCTTGAGTCAAGCACGACTCACCCTGAGTCGGCCACGACTCACCTTGACTCAGCCACAAAGATGAATCGGCCACGGTTTAGTCTGAGTCGGACACGACTCAAGACTTGGCGCAAACAGCTCCTTCCCGGGTTTGCCTATAAATAGACAGCCACCTCCAGCATTGAAGGGACTTTTTTGGCTCATTCTCTTAAGACGTCGTTACTCTGCCGCATTGGGAACTCCATCAACACTTAGAGCTTTCGAGATTAGAAGAAGACTTCAAAGAGTTACATGAAGAAATCACACATCTTCGATTTGAGTTTAAGGACTTTAATCAACATCGAAACTTAAGCTACTTGTTCCAAATCACTTGTAACTTGAAGTGTATTGTACTTGAGAAGAATTGTATCGGCTTGTAACGGGATTATTAATAAAAGTACTTAAAGTGGACGTGGCTATACTCTTGAGCCGAACCACTATAAAATTGTTGTTCTTTACTACTTTTCTGCTACTATCTGCTTGCAATCTATTCCCGAATTATCGGGTGGTGCTTTCACGACTAAAATTCACACACTGGGGTGTTAGCGTTCAAATTTAAGCGTTAACAAATGAATATTGTAATTGAAAGCTTTGTTTTAAAACATAATCTTTTTCAAAAGATAATTTAAAGTTTAATTCAATTATTCTAAAAATATAAGATAATTGTTTGTTTTTAAATGTGATAGTTTAAAAAGGATTAGACAAGCTTTGTTTTAAAATGTTCAAATTAAAATGGTATAAATGTATAAACATAAAAGTTTTAGAATTCAAATACATATATAAGAATTATTTACATTTTTATTTGTATTAGACTATTGCTTTAAAAAGTAAACTCATATATTCATACATACGTATTTGTTAATTAAGTAAGTTAGTAAGTTTATATTATCATTTAAAATAAATAAAAGTTTATAAAAAAATGCTTAAAGTACAAATGTAACATATTAACATCACTTTAAAAACACATGTAAGATAATTAAGTATTGTATGACAAGTGTAAGATTTATTTACATGTGTCTTTATTTTAAAACTTTACTTTCTTTAATTTTAATAAAAACATAACACCCTTCTTTGTTTGTTTTTCTTAACTAAAACCACAAAATGTACTTTCTCAAATCTGAAATCTAAACCTAAGGCAATTCAAACCTGTAATTAAAAGAAAAATTCTTCATATCAACTTCTAAACTGCAAATTTAAAATCCTGTCATTGTAAAGCCTGTAAATTCAAAGTGATGTTCAACTGCAAATGTCAATCTGCAATCAACCTGCAAGCAAAATAAAACCTACAATCTGTAATTTCAACATGCAAAGGGAAATCAACAGCAACAGCAATTTCAACACTTTTAATCAACAAATTGAAACATGCAGCAAGATTTTCTACAGCAAAGCAAATGCATTATCCAGATTTAAAAGTATTCAAGCCTGGGAATTCATAAAATCTGCTCTGCATATTATGATAAGGTGAGTAAACATTTTATTTTAAAAACAGTTTTAAGGAATCTGTGATTCAACTTTGATGCATGTGATGGTTTGTGCTGTGATGATGCGTATATGTTTAAATGAATGTCAATTGTGAATGCATGTTGAATTGTGAAATGTATGTGCATAATTAGGTCCCTGTATGTAGATATCCTCTCTGTTTTTACTTACAGGAGTTGATTTCTGTAAGAAAATTTCAAATCTCTCAATAGGATCGAAATCAGACTTTGATATTTAAAAGCAGACTGATTGTTAAAAGTGATAATAATTATAAAAATAGTTCTAGGATTTAATAATCTGAATTTACCTCAAATTTAAAGAAAATACAGTGGAAATCAAAATTGGTCGAAAATCATCCAATCTAAATTCTGATTTAAATTGCATGAGTGGATTCGTTACTAAAAATAATGATATTTAACATATATTTCATAATTTTTAAGTTGAAAATCTATTGGGAATTTGGAGGAGAAGGGTTTCGGCAATATGGTGAATTGCCGATGATCCAATCAATGTTTTATGTTGAATTCAGGGTCGAAGCTTGTTTTTGGGATGTGGATGATAAGACAATTGCTGTTGAATTTTTCTAATGTCCACGGTGTTCGAATTCGTGTGATTTAGGGTTTAATTTCCTGGGCTTGGTTACCGTGATTTTTGCATAGTGGAAGTTCGACCGGAGGCGATCGCGACGTGGGGGTAAGGTAGTTCGTGATGTGGCGGCTCTTTGGTGGCGTCGGCGGGGTTCTTAGGTGTCGTGTTGACTGGCCGTGGGGTTTTGGGTGGCTCGCATTTTTGCAGTATTTTTTTCTTGATGACCGAATTTCGATTCAATGATGTATAGTTGGATCTGGGTTCATATTCTCGCTCGCGTGCGAATATACGATCGTTGGCGATGTGTGTGACGTGCTACGGTGGCCGGAGGCAGTCGCGTAGGTGCACGTTTATGGTCTGCACTGGGAAGTTCAAGTTGGAGAAGATGAAGGCCGACTCGGGTTGCTCTCGCGTTTTTCATAGGGTCGACTCGAAGTAGTTGTTGCTGGGTTTGGAAGTATGGGGAAGAAAGGGATTTCCCGAAGTAGCTTCTGCATTTCCATGGTTCGACTCGAGTTCTTTAGGTCGTATGTTTTATTT
Source organism: Allium cepa (assembly GCA_030765085.1). Lineage (NCBI taxonomy): Eukaryota > Viridiplantae > Streptophyta > Magnoliopsida > Asparagales > Amaryllidaceae > Allium > Allium cepa. Next base: position 902,194,432 of record CM060938.1, on the reverse strand, counting down.
GTAGATATAAGTTGCAAAGTAACTTTAGCTTGAATAAATGAAATCAAGCAGTGTATTATAAACAAGTTATAAAAGAAACCCAAAATACAATGTTAAACTTGTTGTTTTAAAATATAATGTAATCCAAAACTTTTAAAGGTGAATGTTAATTAAACTTTAAAAGTATAAATTGAATTTATTTTAAAATTTAAATTTATTAAAAATGAGTTCTTTTCGAAGTAATTTAATCAAATTACATTTTGGATTTTAAATTTAAAGAAGTATTTTGAATTTAAATATTAATCAAAGTTTTTAAGCAAATTGTTAGGTAATGTTTAATATCAAAGTTTTCATATTTATTTTGAAAATAAATAAGTTCAAATTAGATGTTTAAAATGTTTTAAATTTCAAATTTGATTTCCAAAATATGTTATTTTCAAATAAAGTTATTATTATAATTTTGAAAAACCCAATAGGATAAGTTGATTAAGTTGTTAAAATTTGATTTATTTCAAATAACTTATTTATAAAGATAAATAATGTTAAAATTATTTTGATACGAATTTGAGAGTACTTAATAAACATGATTTGTTAATAAGTTAAGTTTGATCAAGATTTATGCTTTTCTTAATTTATTAAAGATTTTTCTTTAATAGTAGAAGTTAATTAATTAATTGTTTATTTAATTTTAAATAATTAGTTAACTATTTATTTAATTTTAAATAATCACTTAATTATGAATAAATTAAGTGTAATTACTTAATAAAGTAATTAATGGTTAATAATTGAATGTAATTAAGAAGGTAATTACTTATGGAAGTAACTAAATGAAAGTGATTAATGGATAATCACTTGATGTAATCAATTAAGGAATTAATTAAGTTAATTGTTTGAAAGTTAATTAATTATGGAATAATTAATTAATTAATTAATTAATTAAGAATTATTTAATGATGGAATTAATTATTTATTAGGTAATTAATTAAGAGATTAATTAAGATTTATTAAAGGAAGTAATTAGAGATAAATACTTATGTAAGTAATTAAGAGTTAATTACTTAATTAATTTTAATTTATTAATGAATGTGATTAAGTTAAGATTAATTACTAAGTATAATTAATTTTAAAATGTAATTAATTAATTAAGTAATTAAATAAGGATTAATTGTTAATTTAAATTGGTTAATAATTACTTAATGGAGTAATTAAAGATTAATTAATTAGATTAATTAATCAAAGATTAATAATTAATTAAGAAGTTAATTAATTAAGATAAGTAATTACAAATTGTTAATTGCTAATTATGATTAATGAGTTGATTAATTATAACATTAATTAGTTAATTAATTAAAGTATTATTCATTAATAAGGATCATTTATTAAATGTGATTAATGATATTAATCAAGGTTGATTAATATAAGTGATTAACTTAAATGTGATTAATTGATTGTAATTAATTAAGAACTAACGTAATTAATTATATTTAATTAATTAATGAATGATCATTAATTATTGTAATTAGTGATAGTAATTAAAGATTTAATTTTTGAATATGGTTGAGGGTAATTACTTAAATGTAATTAAAATAATTAATCAAGGAAGATTAATTAAGGAAGATCATTAGAAATGATTAATTTATTCTATTTGGAATAATAATTAGTGAAGAAGGGTTATGGTAATTCAATTGATTTAGAGATAATCAATTCTGTTTTGGATGTTTGATTAATATGGATTGATTGATTAATATTGGTTAATTGATTAATATTGGATGGTCAATATTTGGGAATTGATATGGGATGATTGGTTGATATTGGATGTTTGGTATTGGTTTGATAGTGGATGATACTGGATATCTTTGTTATGTGTTATGCTGCTTTGTGAAGATGAATATTGATATGAATTATCTATTGCGATAATATGATTCATCTATTTGTTTATATCATCCCGAATATAAGTTAAATGTTTAAATCCCTTAAGTACAACTTGGACATTAAAATGGCGTTTGGTTTCGGTGAGACCGAGATCGGTTTCCATATTTGGATATCCGAAAACCACATCGATTCCAATTAATTGTTAGGTCGTTAATCCAAGTGGAGCGAGTGAAGACTCGAGGTGTAAGGGCTATACGTCAGTATAACTCTGTGGGTGATTCCGTAATGAGTTTGACGAAATAGTACTTATAGATTCGAGATGGTGATTTAGAGTGCAAGGGCTATGGTCGTTGACTCTGAGGGTGATTCCAATAATGAGTGCAACGAGATAGTGCCTTCGGTTTCTTTCGAACCCGGAACGAACTTGTATGTATTGAATGCTTTCAGTACATCGTCAGGCGGACGATGAGCATTCTAAGTGATGTGTTCTATTAAGGTAATCGTAACCTCAAGCCTCATCAACTGGGAATGGCTAAAAAAGGGGAGGTGCAGCAAGGCTTCATGGGTAGCTCCCACTGGAGAGCAAGATTTACTCCTGTCTAGAAGTCCCTTATTATTCGGCTGTGTGGGCAGTTGGGTCGCGGCCAACTACGGGGTTGCCTTGTTCGGGACTGTTCAGTAAGGAATGGTCCCGACCTTGTGTAGCAGGGGATCGGGAGTGGTCCTCGGTACGGTGATCTAGGCCCCGTACTGTGACGGGCGGTACCCCAGTAGCCCTGCCATTGATGGAAACCAATTTTTCCCTACAAGACCCTACGGTTTTGTTTGTATACCTATGTTGCTGGAATTTAATAAATGTAACAATTTCGGCTATTTCATATTTATTTGAAAACCCTAGACACTATTATAATATAACTGAATTTCCTATCAAATGTTTTGGTTAGCGTAAGGTAAAAACTTTTCCATGTTTATGTGTGGGAAGTCTTACGTGATACCTTTTCTTTTCGAAGGATTTTCTAAAGTTAAGCAATCTTAAACCGTTTACTCACACCAGACCCCTGTCTGACCCGAGTGCTTATTTTCTGTTTTATTGAACTCTTGGGTACTCATATTATATATGAGTAGTCAAATGATTCAGGTTAGCTTGACGAATTCTGGAGGAGATATGGAGCAGGAGGCTTCCACGTGTAGATATATTATGATTCCGCTGTATATGTTGTGTCTGTATCTTGTGTATCTGAGATGTGTGAATTAGACATATGTTTATAACTGTCTAATATATGTTGTATAAGTTGTGTAACTCTGATGTAATATGATACTATGTAATATTCTATGTGATATATTATATTTCATTCGTACCGCTATGAGTTCTCTGATGTTGTTGTTTTCTTCTTTTCTCTATCTTTTCTTCTTCTATCCCTTTCTTTCTTCATCGACACCGCGGTTTCCTGGAGATAGGAAGTCGGGTCGTCACAGGTGGTATCAGAGCGTTAGGTTGAGTGAATACCTAGGCTCTGAAGTGTGTCTTTCTTTAGGGAGAGTTAGGTTGAGCGAATGCCTAAGCTCTGGAGTGGTTGTCTTTCTTGAGAGAGCGTATTTGTAATTTTTATGTATAACTATATATATATATATATCTACCTAATCTGTTGGGTTATCTGTTCGGATTTTCCAACATAAGTTTTAGAGGTAGATGGAGTAGTGGTGTGTGTGTAACACGTCTACCACTAATGGAAGAGGTCCATATGTTTGAGGTTGGAAGTATATTGTCGAGACTGTAGACCTAATACCGTCTCGAGTGAATTTTGAAGCTTGGAGTAAGGATTTGTCTGATATCCGAAGGAAATCTTTTTAAAGATTCAGAGTTTATCTTTGAAGTGTAACTTTGGATTTCGCTCGTGTGAGCGAATTTTTCTTGAGTTTGGATTTGTTGAAAGTGTGGAAGTAAGTAGATGATATCTTGGTAACTACATGATGAGATGCAGTATCATGGATATTTTCTGAAGATGTTTTCTCTTGGAAGCAGTTTTAGAAGTAGTTGAGAAGCGGTCTTTTCCTGCCATAGGGAAGACCTGTCTGTGTAGAAGTTGTTTGGATCTTTAGCAAGGAGATTGGCTGTTTTGGAATTTGAGACTAAGGTCTATAAGTTGTTTTCGCTTCGGCATGGTCTCATTTGTTATTCCTTAAGGAAAGCGAGATGTTGATGCTTTGTTTGAAGCCTGAGTTTCTTGGGATGTCTGCCATCCCGGAGGTAGCAGTTTCAGCTCGAAGTGTTCGGTGTGCTGACGAGAAGGTCTTTTAGCTTTGTAGCATCATCGAGGTAAAGTTTGGAAGCTGCAGTGTGGTTTGTTTCTCCGATGGTTCAGGAATTTTGGTGATTCTTTTATCAGCAGTCCGGGCAGTTGGTGAAGTTTTCCTGAAGGGTTAATCTTGTTTGGAAAAGCTTAAAGCTGTTCTAATTGGTGAGAGGACAGTTTATTTGGAATCTAAACCAGGTTGTATCGCAAAAGTGACTTGCGGTTTATTTGGGAATTTATCTTTTGTTTGAGGCTGAGGATTCTCATATGGAAGTAGGAGCTACTGATGTAATCAGAGTTTGTCTGCATCTGGAGTTGAGTTCCCTATTGTTAGGGTTCCAGAAGTGATTTTGGTAGTTAGCCTGGTAGTAGGATGGTTTTTGGAGAAAGGAGAGTTGGTATAGCAGCTCAGAATTATTTTTGGAATTTGAATTAGTCTGATCTTGCTTTTGAATAGGATTTTATTTTGAGGATGTGTGACCAATCTGGTGTGTCACTCAGATTTTTATGGATTTGATGAACAAAGTTTTCCCAGATATATTGGATAAGTTTATATTTGTGTTCATCAGCTGTATTCTCATCTATTTCAGAATCAGAGTTGTGCAGCGGAAGCAAGGTAGCAGCCGTGCAAAGAAGGAAGCGAGTTCTGTTTGCTATTGTTTGGGGAGTAGAGCTTGTGTTCTGGATTTCGAAGGATTTTGGAACATTTTTCTGTTGAATAAGATCCAGAATTGGTTTGTTTTGGTTTAGTTGTTTCTGGAAGTATCAGCATAGGTTGTGCTGATCAGGAAGAGTTTGGAAGCCAGGATTGTCTGTTGAGTTATGCAGATATGAGATAAGGAGTTTGGAATTCGAAGTTGGAGACTTCATTGTTATTATGTTTTCTCTGGTTAAGAGAGCAGTAATTGGATGAGATTGAATTGTCAGTTTGGATAGCTGGAATTCATTGTGTATCACGTATCTCTGAGGGAGTACGTGTATGATTCATCATTGATTATTGAATCTGTAGTTCAGTTGGAATTGGATGTTGAGCCGGATTTGAGAGTAATCCGATGTTCTGTTCAGATTGATGGATCTAGAGATGAAGGGAGCTCTGGATGTAGGTTGTGTAGTCAGTTTGTTAGCTTTTGTAGAGCGAGTCTCCCGGTGTTTTATACTTGGGAAACTCGAGGTAGTGTTAGAAGATTTATTCTGATTTGTATCAGGATAATTAGTTAGGTCTGTTTGTGTGATTGATTGCTTTGGTTGTTAGTAACTGATTGATAAGTATGCTTTGCTAATTTAAATTAAAATCTTTGCTGGGTTATTAAATTACCTTTACTTTTAAATTTCGGGGACGAAATTCTTTTAAGGGGGGAGGATTGTAACGACCCAGAATTTTGGGCAATATAAATTTAATAATCTGTGTAAATAATTTAATTGGTTTGATAATTTTCTTTATAATTTTAATTTAAAATTTGCTAATTTAATCTTTTAAAGGTTAATGAATTTATAATCTGGCAATATTTGATAAGGATTTGTTTGTCAAAATTAATCAAATTTTATTCTATTTATAATATATACATTTGGTATATATTGTGAATAGGAGATCTCTTGTTTTAAATAAAAGATTGAATTTTCAAATTGTAATATATATATGTATATGTTATAATTTGATGTTGTTTTGAAATTTGATTTAATCTATTGAAAATTTATATATGAATGAATATTGTAATTGAAAGCTTTGTTTTAAAACATAATATTTTTCAAAAGATAATTTAAAGTTTAACTCAATTATTCTAAAAATATAAGATAATTGTTTGTTTTTAAATGTGATAGTTTAAAAAGGATTTAGACAAGCTTTGTTTTAAAATGTTCAAATTAAAATGGTGTAAATGTATAAACTTAAAAGTTTTAGATTTTAAATACATATATAAGAATTATTTACATTTTTATTTGTATTAGACTATTGCTTTAAAAAGTAAACTCATATATTCATACATAAGTATTTGTTAATTAAGTAAATAAGTAAGTTTATATTATCATTTAAAATAAATAAAAGTTTATAAAAAAATGCTTAAAGTACAAATGTAACATATTAACATCACTTTAAAAACACATGTAAGATAATTAAGTATTGTATGACAAGTGTAAGATTTATTTACATGTGTCTTTATTTTAAAACTTTACTTTCTTTAATTTTAATAAAAACATAACACCTTTCTTTGTTTGTTTTTCTTAAATAAAACCAGAAAATGTACTTTCTCAAATCTGAAATCTAAACCTAAGGCAATTCAAACCTGTAATTAAAAGCATAATTCTTCATATTAACTTCTAAACTGCAAATTTAAAATCCTGTAATTGTAAAGCCTGCAAATTCAAAGTGATGTTCAACTGCAAATGTCAATCTGCAATCAACCTGCAAGCAAAATAAAAAGCTGCAATCTGTAATTTCAACATGCAAAGGGAAATCAACAGCAACAGCAATTTCAACACTTTTAATTAACAAATTGAAGCATGCAGTAAGATTTTCTACAGCAAAGCAAATGCATTATCCAGATTTAAAAGTATTCAAGCCTGGGAATTCATAAAATCTGCTCTGCATATTATCATAAGGTGAGTAAACATTTTATTTTAAAAACAGTTTTAAGGAATCTGTGATTCAACTTTGATGCATGTGATGGTTTGTGCTGTGATGATGCGTATATGTTTAAATGAATGTCAATTGTGAATGCATGTTGAATTGTGAAATGTATGTGCATAATTAGGTCCCTGTATGTAGATATCCTCTCTGTTTTTACTTACAGGAGTTGATTTCTGTAAGAAAATTTCAAATCTCTCAATAGGATCGAAATCAGACTTTGATATTTAAATGAAGACTGATTGTTAAAAGTGATAATAATTATAAAAATAGTTCTAGGATTTTATAATCTGAATTTACCTCAAATTTAAAGAAAATACAGTGGAAATCAAAATTGGTCGAAAATCATCCAATCTAAATTCTGATTTAAATTGCATGAGTGGATTCTTTACTAAAAATAATGATTTTTAACATATATTCAATAATTTTTAAGTTGAAAATCTATTGGGAATTTGGAGGAGAAGGGTTTCGGCAATATGGTGAATTGCCAATGATCCAATCAATGTTTTATGTTGAATTCAGGGTCGAAGCTTGTTTTTGGGATGTGGATGTTGAGAAAATTGCTGTTGAATTTTTCTAATGTCCATGGTGTTCGAATTCGTGTGATTTAGGGTTTAAGCTTGATTTTTGTTGGGCTTGGTTACCGTGATTTTTGCATAGTGGAAGTTCGACCGGAGGCGATCGCGACGTGGGGGTAAGGTAGTTCGTGACGTGGCTGCTCTTTCGTGGCGTCGGCGGGGTTCTTAGGTGTCGTGTTGACCGGCCGTGGGGTTTTGGGTGGCTCGCATTTTTGCAGTATTTTATTCTTAATGACCGAATTTCGATTCAATGATGTATAGTTGGATCTGGGTTCATATTCTCGCTCGCGTGCGAATATATGATCTTTGGCGATGAGTGTGACGTGCTACGGTGGCTGGAGGCAGTCGTGCATGTGCACGTTTATGGTGTGCACTGGGAAGTTCAAGTTGGAGAAGATGAAGGCCGACTCGGGTTGCTCTCGCGTTTTTCATAGGGTCGACTTGAAGTAGATGTTTAATATCTAAGTTTTCATATTTATTTTGAAAATAAATAAGTTCAAATTAGATGTTTAAAGTGTTTTAAATTTCAAATTTGATTTCGAAAATGTGTTATTTTCAAATAAAGTTATTATTATAATTTTGAAAAACCCAATAGGATAAGTTGATTAAGTTGTTAAAATTTGATTTATTTCAAATAACTTATTTATAAAGATAAATAATTTTAAAATTATTTTGATATGAATTTGAGAGTACTTAATAAACATGATTTGTTAATAAGTTAAGTTTGATCAAGATTTATGCTTTTCTTAATTTATTAAAGATTTTTCTTTAATAGTAGAAGTTAATTAATTAATTGTTTAATTAATTTTAAATAATTAGTTAATTATTTATTTAATTTTAAATAATCACTTAATTATGAATTAATTAAGTGTAATTACTTAATAAAGTAATTAATGGTTAATAATTGAATGTAATTAAGAAGGTAATTACTTATGGAAGTAACTAAATGAAAGTGATTAATGGATAATCACTTGATGTAATCAATTAAGGAATTAATTAAGTTAATTGTTTGAACGTTAATTAATTATGGAATAATTAATTAATTAATTAAGAATTATTTAATGATGGAATTAATTATTTATTAGGTAATTAATTAAGAGATTAATTAAGATTTATTAAAGGAAGTAATTAGAGATAAATACTTATGTAAGTAATTAAGAGTTAATTACTTAATTAATTCTAATTTATTAATGAATGTGATTAAGTTAAGATTAATTACTAAGTATAATTAATTTTAAAATCTAATTAATTAATTAAGTAATTAAATAAGGATTAATTGTTAATTTAAATTGGTTAATAATTACTTAATGGAGTAATTAAAGATTAATTAATTAGATTAATTAATCAAAGATTGATAATTAACTAAGAAGTTAATTAATTAAGATTAGTAATTACAAATTGTTAATTACTAATTATGATTAATGAGTTGATTAATTATAAAATTAATTAGTTAATTAATTAAAGTATTATTCATTAATAAGGATCATTTATTAAATGTGATTAACGATATTAATCAAGGTTGATCAATATAAGTGATTAATTTAAATGTGATTAATTAATTACAATTAATTAAGAATTAATGTAATTAATTATAGTTAATTAATTAATGAATGATCATTAATTATTGTAATTAATGATAGTAACTAAAGATTTAATTTCTGAATATGGTTGAGGATAATTACTTAAATGTAATTAAAATAATTAATCAAGGAAGATTAATTAAGGAAGATCATTAGAAATGATTAATTTATTCTATTTGGAATAATAATTAATGAAGAAGGGTTATGGTAATTCAATTGATTTAGAGATAATCAATTCTGTTTTGGATGTTTGATTAATATGGATTGATTGATTGATATTGGTTAATTGATTGATATTGGATGGTCAATATTTGGGAATTGATATGGGATGATTGGTTGATATTGGATGTTTGGTATTGGTTTGATACTGGATGATACTGGATAACTTTGTTATGTGTTATGCTGCTTTGTGAAGATGAATATTGATATGAATTATCTATTGTGATAATATGATTCATCTATTTGTTTATATCAACCCGAATATAAGTTAAATGTTTAAATCCCTTAAGTACAACTTGGACATTAAAATGGCGTTTTTTTTCGGTGAGACCGGGATCGGGTTTCCATATTTGGATATCCGAAAACCACATCGATTCCAATTAAACGTTAGGTCGTTAATCCAAGTGGAGCGAGTGAAGACTCGAGGTGTAAGGGCTATACGTCAGTATAACTCTGTGGGTGATTCCGTAATGAGTTTGACGGAATAGTACTTATAGATTCGAGATGGTGATTTAGAGTGCAAGGGCTATGGTCGTTGACCCTGAGGGTGATTTCAATAATGAGTGCAACGAGATAGTGCCTTCGGTTTCGTTCGAACCCGGAACGAACTTGTATGGATTGAATGCTTTCAGTACATCGTCAGGCGGACGATGAGCATTCTAAGTGATGTGTTCTATTAAGGTAATCGTAACCTCAAGCCTCATCAACGGGGAATGGCTAAAAAAGGGGAGGTGCAGCAAGGCTTCGTGGGTAGCTCCCACTGGAGAGCAAGATTTACTCCTGTCTAGAAGTCCCTTATTATTCGGCTGTGTGGGCAGTTGGTTCGCGGCCAACTGCGGGGTTGTCTAGTTCGGGACTGTTCAGTAAGGAATGGTCCCGGCCTTGTGTAGCAGGGGATCAGGAGTGGTCCTCGGTACGGTGATCTAGGCCCCGTACTGTGACGGGCGGTACCCCAGTAGCCCTGCCATTGATGGAAACCAATTTTTCCCTACAAGACCCTATGGTTTTGTTTGTATACCTATGTAGCTGGAATTTAATAAATGTAACAATTTCGGCTATTTCATATTTATTTGAAAACCCTAGACACTATTATAATATCACTGAATTTCCTATCAAATGTTTTGGTTTGCGTAAGGTAAAAGCTTTTCCATGTTTATGTGTGGGAAGTGTTACGTGATACCTTTTCTTTTCAAAGGATTTTCTAAATTAAGCAATCTTAAACCGTTTACTCACACCAGACCCCTGTCTGACCCGAGTGTTTATTTTCTGTTTTATTAAACTCTTGGGTATTCATATTATATATGAGCAGTCAAGTGATTCAGGTTAGCTTGACGAATTCTGGAGGAGATATGGAGCAGGAGGCTTCCACGTGTAGATATATTATGATTCCGCTGTATATGTTGTGTCTGTGTCTTGTGTATCTGAGATGTATGAATTAGACATATGTTTATAACTGTCTAATATGTGTTGTATAAGTTTTGTAACTCTGATCTAATATGATACTATGTAATATTCTATGTGATATATTATATTTCATTCGTTCCGCTGTGAGTTCTCTGATGTTGTTGTCTTCTTTTTTTCTCTATCTTTTCTTCTTCTATCCCTTTCTTTCTTCATCGACACCGCGGTTTCCTGGAGATAGGAAGTCGGGTCGTCGCAAGAATATTTCACTCTGGGCTTGGAACATCTATCGACATTCAAAAATACTGTTGCATAATGTACTAGTAGGAGTATTTTGTAATCAAAGGATTTGCGTAGTGTCAATGTTTTGTAGGATTATTGAATGTTTAAATTCCAAAATCTGTAACAATTTCAAATAACTACTTCACATATATTATTATAATGATCAGTTACCTATGATAAATTTCTAAAAGGACACGCATAGCACATTTACTTAATATGGTAACATTATTTATCATGGTTTCCCTGTTGCTTTTAACCTTAAGTAATATGAGTCTCTATCAGAAGAACTGGTGCACAAACGATTTAGTTTCTAATATCTAAAGTTCAAAAAAAAATTTAGTAGAAGTTAAGATCCCTGTTGGATGGTATAATACATAGATTAAAGTATGAAGGAAGTATGTTTGATGTTTAGACACATAATATATATAAAATTATAGTTTGCTTGACTAATTATGATATGTTCAATTGTTGGTATGGTACATATAAAGGGTGTGCCTGTTAAATTTAAGTTGTATAAATGTATATATTTTATTTGATAAGTATGGGATTAAATATAAATTTGAAAATAAATACATGTTTTGAATTGAAAAAATATATATTATATTTATATATACATTCAGTTCAATTTATATCAACTGATTCAATCGTTCTCATCGATCTCACATTATCAGCCTTGTCCGTCGTGCCTATTTTCTACATCAAATCCCGTACATCTAGTGTTGCTTTGGATTTCGTAGCACATTTCTTTGTCAAATCTATCTAGCCTCGAAAGTTGAGCAATCACTCACGATTAACGTTCTTTTATTTATTAAATTAGATTTCAATTGAAACGACAATTGAAATATGCTGTTGTAGTTATTTAAATTGTTATATATGTTATTATCTGCAACTGTTCAACTGTGGGATATGACACCATATCCTGTTGTTTATATTATACTGTTATTGATGAAATATGCCAGTTATATTATTATTATTATCTGTTATCACTCCGCAAGTTCCCTGTAGTTTAGAATTCACTATGGGTTGAAATGATACATACCCAAACGGACTTTAGAATAGGAGAATTTCATTATGGGTTGAAATGATAGACACAAGCAATTTTCATTTAATTTAATTTAGGATTATGGGTTGAAATGCTATCCACCCGTATATATTTAGTGTACGGATTGAAATGATAAATATCCGTAGCACTTGACCATATGATAAGAAATATATACACACACCGTTGGTCCATATATAAATATTTTGAAAATAATTTCTATGGTTTTGGGAAGAAATATATGGTTTAATAAATATAGATTCTTAAGATATTAGATAAATGATAAATTTTATATATAAATTTAGTAGTAATATTTGATTTAAATTAGATGGATTTAATACATAGAATATGGTTAAGTATATATGTAAATCTATATTTCAATAGATTTTCTTGTAATAAATTGAATAATTAAGATTGGGAGATAAATTTGGGTTTATAAAAAAAATGGAATTTAAATAAGGATTTATTTAATTAAATCGATTTGAAATTATTGAATGGGAAATTTAAAGGTATGATTTATAGCTGGATTTTTGACTTAAGTGATTTAATGAATATTTCGCGTTTAAATAAATTAAAGAAATATTTAGTAGAATGAAATTTAAAGTTACTTAAATGATATTGAATCAAATGAGGGAATATTTCAAGACTAAATAATAATGAGGTTAAATCGAGATTTATATGAAACTGTTAAATTGAACATTGAAATATTAAAGCTTTGAACTATACTAGAATTTAATTGGTTTATTTGTGATTCAGATCTGTATTTGAAATCAATAAAGTTTGAATTTGTTATTTAGAAAACTGAATTGAAAAAAAAATTAGTTTGAAATGTGGAATACTTAAAGTTTTGAAATATATTGAAATGTAAAAGGGTATTTTGTGATTTCAAATCCGGATTTGAGATCAATAATTGGTTATTTAGGAATTGAGTTGAATTTAAATTGATAAATTGAGATTGGGCTAAATTTGAATTTGGAATTTGAGTAGATTTGAATCGTAACTTTGGAAGAGATAAAATTGGAAATAATTATATTTGAAATGAAATGATATTTCGGTTTTGGAGTATAAATATATTTGAAATGACCTCGGCGTTCTAGGGTATATTTCTACCTTTGTATATAGTTCTGCAGATCCTTAGAGGATGGTTATCCCATACATCCTTTGAGTACTTGTATTACAGTTAATATTTCATTTGAGTCTGATTTATTGATATAAGAATGTTAATCCTGACTCGAGTGTTTTGTGTTTTGCTTTACGCTCGGCTCAGACTGAGTGATACAGCAGTTTAGACTCACCTTTGAAGTTTGGAGATTCATTTGGCGATCCAACTATCGATTCAGCTTCCAGCTTTTTGATGCTGCGCACTTTGATAAATCACATGCCTTAGGTCGCCAATGACCTAATGAGTAAGGCCGCTTTCCTTGTGTCGCCAACCACGATAACGACCTAGCAATTCCGGAAGTACAAGAGTGCGACTCGGCGAGTCATGACATCTACGTTAAGCTGCCTACATCACAAGATAACGATCTAACGAGTTATTTCGGTGAGTTATACCTGCAAGTGATGCAAGCGAGCGAGCTACGACCTAGCGAGTTAGGTCGCTCACATATGTCGCTTCTTATTAGGTCGCTCCAGCTTAGGTCGCAAGAAGAATCCCTATGCAGCTTTCCAGTTAGGTCGCATAAGTCGCTGAAGATGTTCTTTCTTATACCGCTTCTTCTTAAAACGCTCAAGTGGTTAACTCGCAAGTTCCTTATGTCATGAGGTCCTTCATAAAGCTTAAGCCGCTGATTCCTTAGGTCGCTTCCAGTAGGCCGCTGCCGTGTTTTCCTGAGTCGCTCATGCTATGCCGCTTGTTGTTGAGTCGCATTATGTTGTAATTTGATAAGTCGCTTGTATTTTATTTTCTTAAGTCATGTTGTATATTTCTTATGTCGCTTGTTGTAACTCGTTTATTTTTAGGTCGTTGGCCGTTATGTCGTTATGTTGTTAGGTCATTAATGACCCATGATGAGTCGTAGGCCGTGAATGTGTTGTTCCTAGGTCGTAAGTTGTTGATGCTGAGAGTCGACTGTGTTGTAAAAACTCTATAAATAGGGGTGATGGGTCATTTGTAAAGGTGGTTTATTTTGAACAAACTTTTGTTTGAGTGCTTTGTGGCTTTTTAAAATTGGAAGTTGAGTGTTGTCTCCTTTCTCCATCTTCGGTTATTCGAGTGCGCTCGAATCAACGATTTTGAAGCCGATTCATGAAATCTCGTGCGCGAGATCAACGTCAAAGAATCGTACATCTTCTAACACGGTATCGTGCGCGATCAACGTGTTAAAGATAGCTAAGATCCGGTATCTCGAGAGATCAACGGATTTGGGCATTTATCTTGGGTATCATCAATCCATCGATTCATATTTGTATCGTTCCATCGTCGTTTGTTCGTTGTGCATCATTTGGTGACAACTTGTTAATATCCGCTGCGTCAGTTTGGTATCAAAGCTAGACTTAGCAAATCATAGCTAAGCCGAGCCGATTGGGAGCTGAGTTAAAGTGTTGGAGTTCAGATCCGAGCTAAGCAAAGCCGAATCAAGTTGAGTTAGATTGGTTTGTTCAAAGTTAGATCAAAGCCGAGCCAAGTCATTTTCAGAGCTATGTTAGCCGTGCATCAATTGTTGTTTGAGTATCATGCCTCTGAGATGTGTTAATCGATTTCAAAATGTTGAAGATGTGTATAGAAGACAAGAAGTCGAGGCAATGGAGCAACGTATCAATGAAAAGTTTAATGAAGGTACTGGGAAGTTGGAGAAATTGATGATCGACATGAATCAAAGTCAAAGGAGAAGGTTACCAGTCTCGAACCATGGAGGAAAAAGGGTTTCGCCATCGGTTTTGGAAGCGAGGAGGGTGTCACCACAATCTTATCGAGAAAGAAGAGAATTATCAGTTTCAGTGATGCGAGAACACCGTGAGTACAGAAATGAAGAGAGAAGAACTCCACGTGAGTTTGGAGATGAGCCATATCGTGATGCTGAAAGACATAGTAGAAGAGATATGCGTGATCGTAGAGATGTTGGTGGTCGAGATCGATATCGAAGTACATTTGATTATGATTAAGATGGTGATAGAGGTAGTATTCATTATCGAGATCGAGACCAAGTACGAAGTCAATATCGGGAGTTCGAAGATGATCGTCGATGGGAGTCGGGGATGAAAACAGAGATTCCAGAATTTAAATGGGGAATGATAGCGAAAGAGTTTCTGGATTGGATATCAAATGTTGAAGAAATTTTTGACTTCAAGGAAGCGCCCGAGCATCGTAGAGTTAAGTTGGTTGCTACACGATTGAGGCGAAGAGCTATGGCATGGTGGCAACAAAAAAAACTTACACGGGAAAGGATGGGAAAGTCAAAGATTGATTAATGGGAAAAGATGAAGAAGTTGATGAAGGCTACTTTCTTGCCTTATAATTATCAGTCTCTTATGTATCAGCATTTACAGAATTTGAGACAAGGGACAAAGTCGTTAAATGATTATGCAGATGAGTTTTATCAACTGATTGCTAGAAACGATATCGTGGAAACGAAGGAACTGTTGACATCTAGATTTGTTGGAGGATTGAGAATGCAAATTCAGGATATGGTTAATATGTTTGATCCAAGATCCATTGCTGAAGCACACAAGAAGGCTCTAGCTTGGGAGAAGCATGGTAGAAGAGGAGGTGGTGCGCTTACAAGTTCGATCAATCAGGTGAAAGGGGCTAGTAGCAATACTAATGTTTCCAAGGCTGTTAGTAAACCGGTTGTCAATGAAGTTGCTAAGACCAAGGTCAACAACAATTTCAAGTGTTATAACTGTCAAGAGTTTGGTCATAAGAGAAATGAATGCCAGAAGCCTAAGAAGCAAGCGATGGTTGCTGAGGTTGAGGATGAGGATGTAGAAATAGAATGTTCCAATTCACCACAAGTTTAGGAGGAAGAAGAATTATTGGCGGGAGACGAGGGATATTCTTTAATGATGAGGAGATCTTGCTTGACGCCAAAGCAGGAAGAGGTGACTAGCTGGTTGAGGAGTAATATTTTTCAGTCAACGTGCACTATTTTGGGAAGGGTTTGTAAGTTTGTTATCGATGCAGGAAGTTGTGATAACATCATCTCTACAGAAGCTGTAAAGAAGTTGGCGTTAAAGACGGAAAAGCATCCCAAACCCTACAAATTAGCTTGGTTGAGGAAAGGTAGGAAAGTAAAGGTTAGTAGAAGAGCTTGTGTAATTTTTTCCATCGGAAAGAAGTATAAGGATGAAATTTGGTGTGATGTGGTTGATATGGATGTATGTCATTTGTTATTGAGAAGACCGTGGCAATATGATAGAGCTGTGCAACTTGATGGTCGCACCAACAACTAGAGTTTCATGTTCTAAGGAACACGAATTACTTTAGTTCCTAAAAGGCGACAACAAAGTGAAAGCAAGTTGGAGGAAATCGAGGAACTAAAAACGCTGTTATCTTTGAAGGAGTTTGTCAAAGAAGTAGAGGATGAGCCTGAAGTATTTCTGTTGTTGGACGCGAAAGTAGTGAAACGGTTGAAATTCCTGAGGAAGTTAAGCCAGTGTTAAAGGAATTTGAAGATGTATTTCCTGAAGAATTACCAAAAGAGTTACCACCGTTGAGAGACATAAACATCAGATTGATCTTCTTCCGGGAGCTGTGTTACCACATAGACCGCATTATAGATTGAGTCCAAAGGAGGAAGAAGAGTTGAGAAGGTAGGTGGAGGAGTTACTTGAACAAGGGCGCGTACAAGAAATTTTAAGTCCTTGTGCAGTACTAGCCTTGTCAGTGCCAAAGAAGGATGAAACTTGGAGAATGTGTACAGATAGTCTAGAACTAAACAAGATCACAGTGAGGTACAGATTTTCGATGCCAAGATTGGACGACTTGTTAGATCAGCTGGGTGGAGCTGCTATCTTTTCAAAGATTGATCTGAAGAGTGGGTATCATCAGATTCGAATTCGACCAGGGGATGAATGGAAGACAGCCTTGAGGACACGGGGGGAGGGGTTGTATGAATGGCTGGTCATGCCATTTGGTCTTTCGAATGCACCTAGTACTTTTATGCGAGTGATGAATCAGATCTTTCGACAGTTTATTGGAATGTTCGTGGTGGTATACTTTGATGATATATTGATATACAGTGGAAGCACAGAAGAACATCTACAACACGTGCAGGAAGTGTTGATGATACTTCATCAGGAGCAATTTTACGCGGCAACAAAGAAGTGCATGTTCAGGACACACAGTGTTTTATTTCTAGAATATGCAGTGTTTACCAAGGATCGATTTCTTGTTGGTACTTACAAAAAGCTAGAAGCTAGAAGGATTGGTCAATTGGAAGTCGTGAAGGGAATTAATGAGAATGCTTGTAGTTGAGTTTGCCGTATCATCTTCCTACTGCTGACGTTTTCAACGTCAAACCCTTGATTCCATATCATGAATCTAAGCTTGTCGAAGAAGAGGAAAGTGTAAATTCGAGGACGAATTTCTTTCAACCAGGGGAGGATGATGCAGCACACTTTGATAAATCACATGCCTTAGGTCGCCGACGACCTAATGAGTAAGGCCGCTTTCCTTGTGTCGCCAACCACGATAACGACCTAGCAATTCCGGAAGTACAAGAGTGCGACCCGGCGAGTCATGACATCTACGTTAAGCTGCCTACATCACAAGATAGCGACCTAACGAGTTATTTCGGTGAGTTATACCTGCAAGTGATGCAAGCGAGCGAGCTACGACCTAGCGAGTTAGGTCGCTCACGTATGTCGCTTCTTATTAGGTCGCTCCAGCTTAGGTCGCAAGAAGAATCCCTATGCAACTTTCCAGTTAGGTCGCTTAAGTCGCTGAAGATGTTCTTTCTTATACCGCTTCTTCTTAAAACGCTCAAGTGGTTAACTCGCAAGTTCCTTATGTCATGAGGTCCTTCATAAAGCTTAAGCCGCCGATTCCTTAGGTCGCTTCCAGTAGGTCGCTGCCGTGTTTTCCTAAGTCGCTCATGTTATGCCGCTTGTTGTTGAGTCGCATTATGTTGTAATTTGATAAGTCGCTCGTATTTTATTTTCTTAAGTCGTGTTGTATATTTCTTATGTCGCTTGCTGTAATTTGTTTATTTTTAAGTCGTTGGTCGTTATGTCGTTATGTTGTTAGGTCATTAATGACCCGTGATGAGTCGTAGGCCGTGAATGTGTTGTTCCTAGGTCGTAAGTTGTTGATGCTGAGAGTCGACTATGTTGTAAAAACTCTATAAATAGGGGTGATGGGTCATTTGTAAAGGTGGTTTATTTTGAATAAACTTTTGTTTGAGTGCTTTGTGCCTCTTTAAAATTGGAAGTTGAGTGTTGTCTCCTTTCCCCATCTTCGGTTATTCGAGTGCGCTCGAATCAATGATTTTGAAGCCGATTCACGGAATGTCGTGCGCGAGATCAACGTCAAAGAATCGTAGATCTTCTAACACGGTATCATGCGCGATCATAGTGTTAAAGATAGCTAGAATCCGGTATCTCGAGAGATCAACAGATTTGGGCATTTATCTTGGGTATCATCAATCCATCGATTCATATTTGTATCGTTCCATTGTCGTTTGTTCGTTGTGCATCATTTGGTGACAACTTGTTAATATCCGCTGCGTCAGTTTGGTATCAAAGATAGACTTAGCTAATCATAGCTAAGCCGAGCCGATTGGGAGCTGAGTTAAAGTGTTGGAGTTCAGATCCGAGCTAAGCAAAGCCGAATCAAGTTGAGTTAGGTTGGTTTGTTCAAAGTTAGATCAAAGCCGAGCCAAGTCATTTTCAGAGCTATGTTAGCCGTGCATCAATTGTTGTTTGAGTATCATGCCTCTGAGACGTGTTAATCGATTTCAAAATGTTGAAGATGTGTATAAAAGACAAGAAGCTAAGGCAATGGAGCAACGTATCAATGAAAAGTTTAATGAAGGTATTGGGAAGTTGGAGAAATTGATGATCGACATGAATCAAAGTCAAAGGAGAAGGTCACCAGTCTCGAACCATGGAGGAAACAGGGTTTCGCCATCGGTTTCGGAAGCGAGGAGGGTGTCACCACAATCTTATCGAGAAAGAAGAGAATTATCAGTTTCAGCGATGCGAGAACACCATGAGTACAGAAATGAAGAGAGAAGAACTCCACGTGAGTTAGGAGATGAGCCATATCGTGATGCTGAAAGACATAGTAGAAGAGATATGCATGATCGTAGAGATGTTGATGGTCGAAATCGACATCGAAGTACATTTGATGAAGATGGTGATAGAGGTAGTATTCATTATCGAGATCGAGACCAAGTACGAATCAATATCGGGACTTCGAAGATGATCGTCGACGGGAGTCGGGGATGAAAACAGAGATTCCAGAATTTAAAGGGGGAATGATGGCGGAAGAGTTTTTGGATTGGATATCAAATGTTGAAGAAATTTTTGACTCCAGGGAAGCGCCCGAGCATCGTAGAGTTAAGTTGGTTGCTACACGATTGAGGGGAAGAGCAATGGCATGGTGGCAACAAATTAAACTTACACGGGAAAGGATGGGAAAGTCGAAGATTGATTAATGGGAAAAGATGAAGAAGTTGATGAAGGCTACTTTCTTGCCTTATAATTATCAGTCACTTATGTATCAGCGTTTACAGAATTTGAGACAAGGGACAAAGTCGGTAAATAATTATGCAGATGAGTTTTATCAACTGATTGCTAGAAACGATATCGTGGAAACGGAGGAACTGTTGACATCTAGATTTTTTGGAGGATTGAGAATGCAAATTCAGGATATGGTTAATATGTTTGATCCAAGATCCGTTGCTGAAGCACACCAGAAGGCTCTAGCTTGGGAGAAGCATGGTAGAAGAGGAGGTGGTGCGCGTACAAGTTCGATCAATCAGGTGAAAGGGGCTAGTAGCAACACTAATGTTTCCAAGGCTGTTAGTAAACCAGTTGTCAATGAAGTTGCTAAGACCAAGGCCAACAACAATTTCAAGTGTTATAACTGTCAAGAGTTTGGTCATAAGAGCAATGAATGCCCGAAGCCTAAGAAGCGAGCGATGGTTGCGGAGGTTGAGGATGAGGATGTAGAAATAGAATGTTCCAATTCACCACAAGTTTAGGAGGAAGAAGAATTATTGGCGGGAGACGAGGGATATTCTTTAATGATGAGGAGATCTTGCTTGACGCCAAACCAGGAAGAGGAGACTAGCTGTTTGAGGAGTAATATTTTTCAGTCAACGTGCACTATTTTAGGAAGGGTTTGTAAGTTTGTTATCGATGTAGGAAGTTGTGATAACATCATCTCTACAGAAGCTGTAAAGAAGTTGGTGTTAAAGACGGAGAAGCATCCCAAACCCTACAAATTAGCTTGGTTGAGGAAAGGTGGGGAAGTGAAGGTTATTAGAAGAGCTTCTGTAACTTTTTCCATCGGAAAGAAGTATAAGGATGAAATTTGGTGTGAGGTGGTTGATATGGTTGATGAAATATGGTGTGAGGTGATAGAGCTGTGCAACTTGATGGTCGCACCAACAGCTACAGTTTCATGTTCGAAGGAACACGAATTTCTTTAGTTCCTAAAAGGCGACAACAAAGTGAAAGCAAGTTGGAGGAAATCGAGGAACTAAAAACGTTGTTATCTTTGAAGGAGTTTGTCAAAGAAGTAGAGGATGGGCCTGAAGTATTTCTAGTGATTGGACGCGAAAGTAGTGAAACGGTTGAAATTCCTGAGGAAGTTAAGCCAGTGTTAAAGGAATTTGAAGATGTATTTCCTGATGAATTACCAAAAGAGTTACCACCGTTGAGAGACATACAACATCAGATTGATCTTGTTCCGAGCGTTGTGTTACCACATAGACCACATTATAGAATGAGTCCAAAGGAGGAAGAAGAGTTGAGAAGGCAGGTGGAGGAGTTACTTGAACATGGGCGCGTACAAGAAAGTTTAAGTCCTTGTGCAGTACCAGCCTTGTCAGTGCCAAAGAAGGATGAAACTTGGAGAATGTATACAGATAGTCGAGCACTAAACAAGATCACAGTAAGGTACAGATTTTCGATGCCAAGATTGGACGACTTGTTAGATCAGCTGAGTGGAGCTGCTATCTTTTCAAAGATTGATCTGAAGAGTGGGTATCATCAGATTCGAATTCGACCAGGGGATGAATGGAAGACAGCCTTCAGGACACGGGGGGGGGGGGGGGGGGGGGGGGGTTTAATGGCTGGTCATGCCATTTGGTCTTTTGAATGCACCTAGTACTTTTATGCGAGTGATGACTCAGATCTTTCGACCGTTTATTGGAAAGTTCGTGGTGGTATACTTTGATGATATATTGATATACAGTGGAAGCACAGAAGAACATCTACAACACGTGCGGGAAGTGTTGATGATACTTCGTCAGGAGCAATTTTACGCAGCAACAAAGAAGTGCATGTTCATGACACACAGTGTTTCATTTCTAGAATATGCAGTGTTTACCAAGGATCGATTTCTTGTTGGTACTTACAACAAGCTAGAAGATAGAAGGAATGGTCAATAGGAAGTCGTGAAGGGAATTAACGAGAATGCTTGTAAGTTGAGTTTGCCGGATCATCTTCCTACTGCTGACGTTTTCAACATCAAACACTTGATTCCATATCATGAACCTAAGCTTGTCGAAGAAGAGTAAAGTGTAAATTCGAGGACGAATTTCTTTGAACCAGGGGAGGATGGTGCAGCGCACTTTGATAAATCACATGCCTTAGGTCGCCAACGACCTAATGAGTAAGGCCGCTTTCCTTGTGTCGCCAACCACGATAACGACCAAGCAAGTCCGGAAGTACAAGAGTGCGACCAAGCGAGTCATGACATCTGCGTTAAGCCGCCTACATCACAAGATAGTGACCTACCAAGTTATTTCTACGAGTTATACCTGCAAGTGATGCAAGCGAGCGAGTTACGACCTAGCGAGTTAGGTCGCTCACATATGCCGCTTCTTATTAGGTCGCTCCAGCTTAGGTCGCAAGAAGAATCCCTATGTCGGTTTCCAGTTAGGTCGCATAAGTCGCTGAAGACGTTCTTTCTTATGCCGCTTCTTCTTAAAACGCTCAAGTGGTCAACTCGCAAGTTCCTTATGTCGCGAGGTCCTCCATAAAGCTGAAGCCGCTGATTCCTTAGGTCCCTTCCAGTAGGTCGCTGCCGTGTTTTCCTGAGTCGCTTATGTTATGCCGCTTGTTGTTGAGTCGCATTATGTTGTAATTTGATAAGTCGTTTGTATTTTATTTTCTTAAGTCGTGTTGTATATTTCTTATGTCGCTTATTGTAACTCGTTTATTTTTAGGTCGTTGGTCGTTATGTCGTTATGTTGTTAGGTCATTAATGACCCGTGATGAGTCGTAGGCCGTGAATGTGTTGTTCCTAGGTCATAAGTTGTTGATGCTGAGAGTCGACTGTGTTGTAAAAACTCTATAAATAGGGGTGATGGGTCATTTGTAAAGGTGGTTTATTTTGAATAAACTTTTGTTTTAGTGCTTTGTGCCTCTTTAAAATTGGAAGTTGAGTATTGTCACCTTTCTCCATCTTCGGTTATTCGAGTGCGCGCGAATCAATGATTTTGAAGCCGATTCACGGAATCTCGTGCGCGAGATCAACATCGAAGAATCGTAGATCTTCTAACACGGTATCGTGCGCGATCAACGTGTTAAAGATAGCTAGAATCCGGTATCTCGAGAGATCAATGGATTTAGGCATTTATCTTCGGTATAATCAATCCATCGATTCATATTTGTATCATTCCATCGTCGTTTGTTCATTGTGCATCATTTGGTGACAACTTGTTAATATCCGCTGCGTCACTTTTCCGGTTGATTGGTCCAAAGAAGTCATCAGTTGCATTGGAGACTTCACTGCATTTGAACTATTCTGTTGTATTTTATTTCTAACTCTGATATGTATACGGTAGCTTCCTAAACTACTATTCTCTAATTATTCCGCTGCATATTATTGTACTACTCTTATCTGTGATTCTGTAATTGATTTATTTTACTGCATATGCTGAATTTTGCCAAATTTAAATTAACAATTCGGTATTTTGAATTATTCAAGTTGGACGTGTATGGTTTTATTGTCGATTTGCATGGTCCAAAATGGCAGGTCGTTACACTATAGTATAAAGATTCCCTAAGTGATGGGAATTCCGATCGGGATTGTGAATGCGCGGATTGCAAGGGCTTCTTCGGAAGTGCCTTCGGTTTTCTTCGAACCCGCAACAGACTTGTATGGATGTGTGTCTGACGTTACAGATTGAGATGTAAAGCTGGTTTCTATCAAATACATTTCTATTGGTGGCGGAGAATTTATTCTCTTAGCCTAACACCCTTCTCTGAGACGTACGAGCTCAGAGGTTATGTAGTTGATGGTCACTAGTGATACATTCCCAATTTGATAATGTGGCATACGAAGTGCTGCTGATCATTTGTTGATCGAAGCATGGCTCCGTGAAAAAGCGTAGCTTTGTGGATGAGACTTCGTCAAGCCTCACAACCCGGAAATGGTCGAAGCAGGAATGTTGCGGCAAGATTTTTAGGGGCCGCGCCCTTAGGGTATGTCCATTTTCTTCTGGATAAAGGGTGGTATCATGGTATAGAGCCCAGGTACTTAACTCATGTGGACACTGTAAAATTATTACTGTTTGATGTTGCTTTGTGGTTTAGGTTCCTCGGATAAAGTCGGTAACGACCGGAGATGGCATACTCATGTGTGGAGTTAGCTATGCTACAGCTTCATTACACCGGAAGCCTAAGGTAACTCGGCCTTATGTTGGCAGAGAGCTGGTTAAGTTGTCATGGCATACCTCCAGAGGCGTACCCATGTGGCAATGGGAAGTTCCTTTGCCTGACCATTTGTCGGAAATCCAAAGAAACAATACACGCCCTGTACGGTTTTAGTTGTACAACCTGCCTTGGAATGTGGCGATAACCTGCTATTAAACATGGTAGCTATAGTAGGCATACGATGAAATGTTGTATGTTGGTTAAGATTAATATTATACATTCGAAATGTTTTTTGCGCTATGCACTAGAAATAATATCCAAAGCTTTTCGCGTATCAAGCATTTTTGACTATCATAAGGAGAAATCTCCTCCAAGTGTGTGTTTGCATTATGTGTGTGGCGAGAGGCCTTATGGCAGTTTCATTTTTGAAAGCATAGCGGATTTCTTTTATTTTCTTTGTGAAAATTACTGTTTTTAAAATCTCACACCCGTCCCATGACTGACCTGGAGTTTATTGTTCCCTTTCTAAACTCTGGGTGCCCACCAATTTCAACACGGGCAGTCTAGAGTCAGGTTATCAGGTCATTCTGGAATACAGGAGTTGCTGTAGAGATCAGGAGCAAGCTGGATGGCGAAGCGTATCACTAGCATATGTTATATTTTCTTCCGCTGTTTGTTGTTGTAACACTCTGATAATGTAATGTGATGTAATGTAACAATAGATATGATTCTTTGTTTTAAAGATTATTCATTTATATATTATATGTTGTTCCGCTGCGAAATGTGAATTCTGTTATTGTTTCTATTCCTCTTGTACCTCTTTCTTCTTTAAACCCTAAAGATTCGTAAGTTTGTTCCTCTTTGGCTGAATTATTGTGGAATTTTTCCAGCTCATAGGCGTACGGATTTGCGGGACTTTACAACTATCCTACTTCATTCTGGAATATACACCATGTACACAGTTGTTAAAGTGGTTTTCGGAGTTGGCAGAGAGTATGAAAACTTCCAATCCTGGTCTCTTTAACAACCAAACGTTGTTATAACACCGCTGTCATTTTAAAATAGTTTATGCTTCAAAAACCAAAATATCATTTCTATTTCAAAAACCATATCAATATAATATCATTTTCGAAAATAATAGCACTTCAAAGTTATAACACTTTCTAAATCAAAAAACTTAAAGTTATAACCCTTTGGAAAACCATAACACTTTCCTTTAACAGTTTTGATATTAATAATAGTACATATAATAAAATAGTTTATAAAAAACATAGTTTATATAAAATAGTTATAAGTTAAAAATAATTTATTTTAGAAATGATTCATATTAAAATAATTTATATTAAAATAATTTATAAAGTAAAATATAAAATGTTAAAATAGTTTCCTCAAATTCACAAATCGATTCAAATCATCTCGAATTCCAAAAGTCAATTAAATTCAATCTCAATTCATTAATTTCAATTTATTTCAGTTTCTTAATAAACCATTTAAAACTATATCGATTTTAAATACATATTTGAACCACAAATAAACCATTTCAATTTCAATATATTTTAAAGCTTTAAATATTCAACATTTTGAAAACTAAATTTGATAATTTCATTTACATCTCAAATTCACTTTATTATTATTTAGCTTTGAAATATTCGCTTAGTAAATCCAATATCATTTAAATAAAACCCAAATTATAAATAAATTAAATATTTCCTTTAATTTATTTAAACTTGAAATATTCATTTAATCACCTTAAATAAAATCAAGTTATAAAATCATATCCTTTAGAAATCCTGAATACAATAAGTTCCAAATCGATTTAAATAAATAAAATTCGTAATTAAATACCATTTCAAATCAATTGCAAATATATCTTTCCTACCTTAGCTTATTAAAATTATTATAAAATATATATTTGGAAATATGCTTTGAAAATGAATACTTAAACATATTATATATAAATTAAATCAAACTTTATTAAATTGAATCTTATTATTCGACTTATTCTATAATAAAACAGATTTACACACATTTAAAAATGGTAAAATTTCAAGCAAATTCTTAAAACTTATAAGTTCAAAACTAACTTAAAATTTTAAAATTTTCAAAACATAAAATTTTAAAAATCAAGAATTTAAACTTTACAGAATATATTTATATATAATATCTTAGAATCAATATTTATTAAACCATATATTTCATTCTAAAACCATAGAAAAATCATTTTCAAAAATATTTATATATAAACCAACATATATAGTTTTCTATCCTATGGTCTAGTGATACAGGTATTTATCATTTCAATCCACAATTTAAATATATATGGGAATATATCATTTCAACCCGCAATCCCAAATTCAATTCAATGAAAATCGCTTGGCTTTAGCATTTTAGCCCATAATAATTTTTTCCTATTCTACAGATCGTCGGGTGTGTATCATTTCAACCCATAGGGAATTCTGAACTAATAGGGAATTTGCAGAGTGATAACAGATATAATAATAATATTACAGGCATATATCATTAATGTAAATAACAGATAATGGTGTTAGATATCACAGGTGAATTGATACAGATAATAGCGTATATATAGCAATGTAAATAACTAACAGCAGCATATTTCAATTGTCGTTTCAATTGAAATCAAATTTAATAAATAGAAGAATGTTAATCGTGAGTGATTTCTCGCCTTTCGAGGCTAGAGAATTTGAAAGTGAACTGCGCTACGAATTCGAGCACGAATTCCGAAGCAAAGCAAGATTGGCATGAATAAAGTTGATAGATAAGAATTAATGAAAACGAATCAGAACTATCTTGATATGACTGAAAAAATATTTTATTATTTTATAAAATCAATATTGTTTTACTTATACACATATCATATACATTAAAACAATATATATGTATCGAAACAAGCACTGTTAAAAATCAAGTATACAGTACTCATATCTCTACTAATAATGCAAATACTTTGTTGTGGTGAAGCTTTTTTGAACTTTCCAATCTACCCATCTCTACTACTAATAAAGAAAATTCGTTGAATTAATTTACTCAGCGTCTTTTTGAAATTCCAAAAATGTCCTTACTTTCCGTTTACAATAATATAAACAGCCCGTGTGCGAAGCACAAACCAATTCTAGTTATATATAATTGCAAAATCGAAAATTTAACTATATTTAAAAATCAATATATATTAGATCTAAATATAAGCTGATGTAAGCTGTAAACACAGGAAAAATAAGCATTTTTACAGCAAAAAGAGGATATGCCTTCCATTGTATAAACATAAGTATACGAACAGGCCTAAACAAATTAATATAGATAGCTGACCTATATATATATAATTTAAACACATATAAAAATATTGTTTGTATATATTACTACTATTATATATATAAATATAAGTAAATAGTAATTTGCAACATCTTATAGAGCAGCTATAAGCAGATAAGTACAAATGCATATAATTGATGCTTTCATTATATATATATATATATATATATATATATAACTTACATACTCATTATATATAAATTTAATTTATTATGATATATATATATATATATAATCCAATTTGATCATCTATGCCTTATGTAAACTTACGTATATACGACTAAACATATTATATACATCATATATTGATTTTTATATATAAACAAGCAGACCTGAAGCTAACACATATACATACAGTAGCCTATACTTATAAAACATTAAATTATGATGCACATCTATATTAAATTTAAATTCAATATTATAAAAATCCACATAACTTATATACAATGCAACATAGTTTATAAACAAACTAAATTTTGAAATATCACAACTGTAAACACAACTGTAAATAAACAAACTGTATATTTTACAACTACCAGATATATATATACATACATATATATATGCATAAACAACACTACCTACTACGACACATATAACTTATAATATATAAGCAACAGACCCAAATTATTATACTATATATATATAAGTCGGATCATATATATATATATATATATATATATTTTCAAACTATTTCAACTGTACTACATAACTTCAGTCTATATATGATTTGCAGACAAAAATATACATGTAGACTTACTTAATATAACATTATAACTCTATGTATATGAACATAGATCATAAACAAAGAAAAATCGTTTCACAAAGCCAATATACAATAAGTATACTACATATATACACTGACATATAGGCTACACATGATACTTTTTACACGGTTCCAGATGAATATGAACACGCCATATATATGATATATATATCATATAAGACCTATGTATAAAACCGTACAACTTACTGATGCAGCTCATAACAGAGAAGAAACGCAACCAAAAATTCTAACGGAGATGAGTCGTACACGACTCATGGAGAGGTTAAGTCGTTCACGACTTAGGAGGGTAGGATTAAGTCGTTTCCGACTTAATGGATCACGAGATAGCAAGTCTCGAGTTAACAACAGTTCAAGCCATATAAAGGAGGCAGATTTGAGTCGTATACGAGTTAATGACGAGGGCTTGAGTCGTTTGCGACTTAACCAAGCTCCGGAGAAAATGTTCCGACCTAAGGACCCTTTCATAAGTCGTCTACGACTTACCATGAAGCAAGGGAAAGCTCCATCTATTGAAGACCTTGAATCAGAGGTGTGGTCAAGAGGCTGGGCTTGTTGAGTCGTCTACTTTTGAGTCGGTCAGGTGTGTTACTAAGATTGAGTCGTGTGATTTAAGTCGCTACCGACTTAAGTGGAGTTGTATAAAGGTCATGTATGCAAATAAGTTGAGTCGTGTACTCTGTTAAGTCGTA
This sequence comes from Allium cepa, assembly GCA_030765085.1. NCBI lineage: Eukaryota > Viridiplantae > Streptophyta > Magnoliopsida > Asparagales > Amaryllidaceae > Allium > Allium cepa. The sequence continues at coordinate 902,165,990 of CM060938.1, read as the reverse complement.
TGTCGTGGGTTTTCTTAAGTCGGAATGAAGTTGAGTCGGGGAAGTCGCTGAGAGATGTAGTTGTTGTGGGTCGTGAGTATTGTTAGGTCGGTAACGACCTTGCATGAGTCGTTTGCTTTGTGTTCTGTTATAAAGGGGCTGAGTCGCGTGTGTTAAGTCGGTCACGACTTAAGTTGGGTCGTAGGTCGGCAACGACTTATGATGAGTCGGAGCCTATGAGTCGGCAACGGGTTAAAGGGGCCGGTTGTGTCAAGCTATAAATAGAGGGTGTGTTGTATATTTTTGGGGTTGTTGAATATTGAATAAAATTTCCTTTTGTTAGCTTTGTGCTTTCATACCAATTGGTAGTTGAGTGTAATCTCCTATCTCCTCTTTCGGATAATCGAGTGCGCTCGATTCAACGATCGTAGAAGCCGATTCACGGAATCTAGTGCGCTAGATCAACGTGCGAAGAATCGTAGATCTTTGAACACGGTATAGTGCGCTATCAACGTGTTTGAGATAGCTAGAGTTCGGTATCTTTGGGATCAACGAACTTGGGCATTTTGGTATCTTCAACTCACCGATTGCTACATTCATCGATTGAAGTTTATTTCGATTTATCCGCTGCATTAGTTTTTTTGGTATCAGAGCCATACTTAGCCAATCATAGCTAAGTTGATTCTTGGAGCCAAGTTTTTGAAGTTTGGAGTTGTTCATTGTGTTCATATTGAAGTTGTATCAAGTTGGGAGTGTTTGATCCATTGCTTTTTGAATCAAAGTGAACAAAGGTGTTTGAATTTGGACTTGTTGAAGTTGCGCGCCAAATTTTGAAGAGTTTTGTAGTTAAGGCCGTGCCTTGTGAATTGTTGAGACCGATCTAAGGGTAAGCCGTGGCCGAGCTAGTTTGAGCCGTGCCAAGTGATTGAGTTGAAGGCCGAGCTAAGAAAGCCGACCTTACTTGAGCCGTGTACATCCATTGCCGATCTAAGGGTGAGCCGAGATAAGTTGGAGCCGACTTAACCTAAGTCGCAACTTGTTGCCGAGTCAAGGGTTAAGCCATATAAAGCAAGTCGAGACAAGGGAAGCCGTGTAGTGTTGAGCCGTAACTTGTTATTTTGTTGAAGTTTGGAAATCTTGTGTCGAATTGTTGAAGTGTTTGTGAAGTTTTTCAACCATGCCACCCAGGAGAGCTAACCGTCATCAAAACGTTGAAGCTTTGTATCGTAGAGAAGAAGCCGAGCTTATGGAACAACGTATTAATGATAAATTCGATGAAGGCATTGGAAAATTGGAAAGATTGATGATTGACATGAGTCAGAATAGAAGGAGAATTTCACCTGAATCAAACCGTGGAAATAGCAGAGTTTCATCACATTCTGAACGGGAGAGAAGAGAAAGTCAAGAGCATAGAAGTGTTGACAATCGAAGTAGGAGGAATGTTGATGATCATGATAGAAGGGATGTTGGTAGTAGGAGTGGTGTTAGAGATGTTGGAGGGCGAGAACGACAACGATATACATCAGACTTTGAGGATGAGTTTGTCGGTGAAAGAGGAAGTGTTCATTACAGAGATAGAGAACAGGGACAACGTCAGTATCGGGTTATTGATGATGATCGACGTTGGGAATCGGGTATGAAAATGGAGATTCCGGAGTTTAAAGGCGGGATGGTTGCTGAGGAGTTCTTAGATTGGTTGTCTAATGTGGAGGAAATCTTTGATTTCAAGGAGGTACCGGAGAATCGAAGGGTGAAGTTAGTTGCTACAAGGTTGAGGGGGAGAGCATTGGCGTGGTGGCAGCAAACTAAACTTACTCGAGAACGGATGGGAAAGTCAAAGATAGAATCTTGGGAGAAGATGAAGAAATTGATGCGAGCTACATTTTTGCCTTATAATTACTAGTCACTTATGTACCAAAGGTTGCAGAATCTGAGGCAAGGGACAAAGTCTGTTAGTGATTATGCTGATGAATTTTACCAACTCATTGCCAGGAATGATATTATGGAGACAGAAGAACAGCTGACTGCTAGATTCATTGGGGGATTGAGAATGCAGATCCAGGATATGGTTAATATGTTTGATCCTAGATCTGTGGCAGAGGCACATCAAAAGGCGTTGGTTTGGGAGAAACAAGGAAGGCGTGGAGGCGGTGTGTTTACTAATTCTAATAATCCAGTGAAGGGTGCCAGTGGGAGTTCAAATGTTCCTAAACCTGTTACAAAACCAGCGGTGAAGGAGGCTGAGAAGACGAAGGCTAGCAGTGTTTTCAAATGTTATAATTGTCAGGAGTTGGGTCACAAAAGCAACGAATGTCCGAAGCCGAAGAAGAGAACCATGGTTGCAGAAGTTGAAGAGGATGATGGTGAGGAGGCAGAATGTTCAAACACACCTTATGTAGAGGAGGAAGAAGAGGTGTCGGGTGACGAAGGTTGTAATCTTATGATGAGGAGAAGTTGTTTGACACCAAAGCAAGAGGAGGATAGTAGTTGGCTGAGAAGTAATATTTTTCAATCGACATGTACTATTTTGGGGAAAGTCTGCAAGTTCGTTATTGACGCTGGAAGTTGTGATAATATTATTTCTACAGAGGCTGTGAGGAAATTGAACTTGAAGACCGAGAAACGTCCTAAACCGTACAAGCTAGCATGGTTACGGAAGGGTGGTGAAGTAAGAGTGTGTCGAAGAGCTTGTGTTAATTTTTCGATTGGGAAGAAGTACAAGGATGAAATTTGGTGTGATGTCGTAGATATGGATATTTGTCACTTATTATTGGGCAGACCATGGCAGTTTGATAGAGCAGTACAACATGACGGTCGTGCCAACAGTTACAGTTTCATGTTCGAGGGTACTAAGATCACTTTGGTTCCCAAGAGACAACAGTAGAAGGAGAGTAAGCTGGAGGAGATTGAGGAATTGAAAACTCTGTTGACTTTGAAGGAGTTTGTTAAAGAAGTTGAGGAAGAACCCGAAGTGTTTTTGTTGATTGGGCGAGAGAGTAGTGAAGAAGTTGAGATTCCAGAAGAAGTGAAACCAGTTTTGAAAGAGTTTGAAGACGTGTTTCCAGAGGAGTTACCTAAGGAGTTACCACCACTTAGAGACATTCAACATCAAATAGATCTTGTTCCGGGAGCAGTGTTACCACATCGACCACATTACCGTATGAGTCCGAAGGAACATGAGGAGTTGAGAAGGCAGGTGGAAGAGTTGCTTGAGCAGGGGCGTATTCAGGAAAGTTTGAGTCCATGTGCTGTGCCAGCATTGTTGGTACCCAAGAAGGACGGAACTTGGAGAATGTGCACTGATAGTAGAGCTTTGAATAAGATCACTATTCGTTACAGATTTCCTATGCCAAGGTTGGATGATTTGTTGGATCAGTTGAGTGGGGCAACTATATTCTCGAAGATTGATTTGAAGAGTGGTTATCATCAAATTAGAATCAGACCTGGGGACGAATGGAAGACAGCTTTCAAAACGAGAGAGGGGTTATACGAATGGTTGGTTATGCCATTTGGTTTGTCAAATGCACCTAGTACATTCATGCGGGTGATGAATCAAATCTTTAGACCATTCATTGGGAAGTTCGTCGTGGTTTATTTCGATGATATTCTGATTTATAGCAGGAATACGAAAGAGCATGTTCTACATTTGAGAGAAGTGTTGCTTATTCTTCGTGAAGAACAATTTTATGCTGCTACAAAGAAATGTGTGTTTATGACACCTAGTGTTTTATTTCTGGGTTATGTTGTTTCAGGGAAAGGTATTCAAGTTGACCAGAGTAAAGTTGAAGCAGTCAGGAATTGGCCACAACCAAAGACAATTACGGAAGTGAGAAGTTTTCATGGGCTAGCGTCATTCTACCGAAGATTCATTCCACACTTTAGTAGCGTGATGGCTCCAGTTACTGATTGCATGAAAGGGAAACAGTTTGTATGGTCAGAGGAAGCGGGGGTTGCATTTGAGAAGATCAAGGAATTGTTGACGTCTGCACCAATTCTTGTTCTACCTAATTTCCAGTTGTTGTTTGAATTGCATACTGATGCTTCGAAGGTTGGTATTGGAGGAGTTCTGAGTCAGAATGGGAAGCCGGTTGCTTATTTTAGTGAGAAACTGTCAGGGGCAAAGATGAGATACAGTACATATGACGTTGAATTTTATGCTGTTGTTCAGGCTGTCAAGCATTGGAGACATTACTTATTTCAGAAGGAATTTGTTCTGTACACTGATCACGAAGCTTTGAAACATTTACAGGGGCAGGATAAGATCTCCGCGAGACATGCATCATGGATTGCTTATTTGCAGCAGTTTACTTTTGTCGTTAAGCACAAATCAGGGGTGACGAATCGAGTAGCTGATGCTTTGAGTAGGAGGAGTCATTTACTAACGACAATGAAGGTTGAAGTAAGAGGGTTTGAATTACTGCCAGAGATGATTGAAGAAGATCCTTACTTTGTGAAATATGTTGAGAAAGTGAAGGATGGGAGTGCCGATGAATTTATGTTGGTTGATGGGTTTCTGTTTAAAGGAAATCGTTTATGTATACCGGACTGTAGTTTGAGGATGAAGATTGTAAAGGAGTTGCACGAGGAAGGACATGTGGGCCGTGATCGTACTTTGCAATTGATTTCACAGTCTTACTTTTGGCCGTCGATGAGAAAAGAGGTTGAAAGATTCGTGGAGAGATGCCATATTTGTCAGGTGTCAAAGGGAACAGCAACGAATGCAGGGTTGTATATGCCATTGCCAGTACCATCTAAGCCATGGGTTGATATTAGCATGGATTTCGTTTTGGGTTTGCCAAGAACTCAAAGGGGAAATGATTCGATATTTGTTGTAGTGGACAGGTTCTCGAAGATGGCACATTTTGTTGCTTGCAAGAAGACAGCAGATGCAGTTCGAGTGGCGCAGTTATTTTTCAAGGAGATCTATCGACTTCATGGTTTACCAGAATCTATTGTTTCTGATCGAGATACTCGTTTCCTGAGTCACTTTTGGTTGAGTTTGTGGAAGATGGTTGGAACGAAACTGAAATTTAGCAGTGCTTATCATCCGCAAACAGACGGACAGACGGAAGTTGTTAACAGGTCATTGGGAAATTTGTTGCGTTGTCTTGTACAGGATAATTTGAGAAGTTGGGACATGAAGCTATGTCAGGCAGAATTTGCTCATAATCATGCAGTAAATCGTAGCACAGGATTCAGTCCATTTCAGATTGTTTATTCAAATTTACCCAGGGGACCGTTGGATTTAGCAGTAGTACCACAGTCGAAGGGAACAGTTAAACGAGTTGCTGATTTTGTTGATGAGTTGACTGAATGTCATAAAATCGTTCAGGAACGATTGAAGAAATCAAATGAGAAGTATAAGAAGTTTGCAGATTTGAAACGACGACATGTTGAATTTAAGGAAGGTGATTTGGTTTATGTTGTATTAACCAAAGATCGCTTTCCAGTGGGCACTTATAATAAGTTGAAAGCCAGGAAAATTGGACCTGTAGAAGTTGTGAAACGGATCAATGAGAATGCTTATAAGTTGAAGCTGCCGGAGGATGTATACACTTCTGACGTATTCAATGTCAAGCATCTTGTGCCATATTATGGAGATGGACAATCTGATAGGGAAGAATTTACAAATTCGAGGACGAATTTTTCTCAACCAGGGGAGGATGATGCAGCTCAGAACAGAGAAGAAACGCAACCAAAAATTCTAACGGAGATGAGTCGTACACGACTCATGGAGAGGTTAAGTCGTTCACGACTTAGGAGGGTAGGATTAAGTCGTTTCCGACTTAATGGATCACGAGATAGCAAGTCTCGAGTTGACAACAGTTCAAGCCGTATAAAGGAGGCAGATTTGAGTCGTATACGAGTTAATGACGAGGGCTTGAGTCGTTTGCGACTTAACCAAGCTCCGGAGAAAATGTTTCGACCTAAGGACCCTTTCATAAGTTGTCTACGACTTACCATGAAGCAAGGGAAAGCTCCATCTATTGAAGACCTTGAATCGGAGGTGTGGTCAAGAGGCTGGGCTTGTTGAGTCGTCTACTTTTGAGTCGGTCATGTGTGTTACTAAGATTGAGTCGTGTGATTTAAGTCGCTACCGACTTAAGTGGAGTTGTATAAAGGTCATGTATGTAAATAAGTTGAGTCGTGTACTCTGTTAAGTCGTATGTCGTGGGTTTTCTTAAGTCGGAATGAAGTTGAGTCGGGGAAGTCGCTGAGAGATGTAGTTGTTGTGGGTCGTGAGTATTGTTAGGTCGGTAACGACCTTGCATGAGTCATTTGCTTTGTGTTCTGTTATAAAGGGGTTGAGTCGCGTGTGTTAAGTCGGTCACGACTTAAGTTGGGTTGTAGGTCGGCAACGACTTATGATGAGTCGGAGCCTATGAGTCGGCAACGGGTTAAAGGGGCCGGTTGTGTCAAGCTATAAATAGAGGGTGTGTTGTATATTTTTGGGGTTGTTGAATATTGAATAAAATTTCCTTTTGTTAGCTTTGTGCTTTCATACCAATTGGTAGTTGAGTGTAATCTCCTATCTCCTCTTTCGGATAATCGAGTGCGCTCGATTCAACGATCGTAGAAGCCGATTCACGGAATCTAGTGCGCTAGATCAACGTGCGAAGAATCGTAGATCTTTGAACACGGTATAGTGCGCTATCAACGTGTTTGAGATAGCTAGAGTTCGGTATCTTTGGGATCAACGAACTTGGCATTTTGGTATCTTCAACTCACCGATTGCTACATTCATCGATTGAAGTTTATTTCGATTTATCCGCTGCATCACTTACATATTATATATATAATGAAAGTATATACAAAACAAATAAACATAAAATATACATACATAATAACATAAAGGAGGAGGAATTTGTACCCGAAGAAGGTGGCTCGCAAGTGAAAGGAGATTGGAGGAAGGAGGTCGCTGGGTGATGCGGGTGTTAGGCGAAGCAGGCGGGTTGGTGGCTCTCGGCCATGTTAGGTGGAAGGCTAATGGATAGAGAGGGGAAGAGAGAGAGGACATGGGAAGGAAGGGGCGGTTGACGTTGGTGACTTGTTGTGTATATGAGGCTGAGGTGGAGTGCTTGGTTCTGTGGTGAGAGAGTGGGGAGAAATTGAGGACGTGGTTGGCAAACGGTCAGGGTCGGGAGAGAGTCGCATGAGGCCGAGCAAGGTGGAGGTGGTGGTCTGTGGTGGTATCGGTGACGGCTGCAAAAAATTTTTTGATGACATAGAATGGGAAGAGTTTGGTGTGGCAATGGTCTCGAGGAACAAAAGAAAATGCAGAAGCTAGGAGGATGAAGTCGAATGGATGTGAATGGGGAAGAGAAAGCAGGCTAAGAAATTATGTACAAACATATATCATATAACTTATAATTTAAATGAAAGGATACGTCAAGTGTAACATCCCAAAATTTATGAATTTAAAATTTGGTAACTTAATTGAACTTTTGAATTTGTTTTGAAAAGTTTCAAAAGAAATATAATATTATTAATAATTAATATTACAAGAGATACGGATTTAAATCGATATTGGTAGTTTAAGCTTTATGTAAATAATAATAATAAGCAACGAAAAATAATATAACAAACATGATTTGTGTTAAGCCATAAAATAAAATGTATATATGTTAAAGTTATATGTTAATATAGGTACATTAGACAAGTTGATATATGTGGATTTTGTGTATGAAAAATAATAAAAACAAAAGGTATGAGTGAAGAAAAAAAAGTATGTAGACCATAAGAAGAAAATATAAATATCTATAGATAAAAACAAAAAGATGTACATACAAAGCTTAATTTAATATGCATGTAGACAAGGATGGAAGCATGGGCATTAAATGCCATCACCTCTAGCTCAAAGTAAAAATCATCTCAGCCGAAATTAAGTTTAGTTTAGTCAATAAACAAAAATAAAAGAAGTCTGATCAAAAGGAAAAGTATTACCAGGTAACACCTACCTATACAAGCTTCCTTCTTCATTTATACACATCCATACTCATTTCAGTTCGTTCAAAAGCAAAAATATAGTAAAGTCAGGAAGAAACAAACATCATTATTTTATAAATTCAAACTCAGTTTATACGACAAAAACAAGATATGGGAAAGCAAGATCAGACTGGAAAATTCTCAAACCTGAGAGACAAACTCAGAAGAATTCAAACAAAGTTCTATGTTCAAAGATTTACATGTGAGTAAACTTATTTCTTTAAACCAAAATCTAAGTATTTGGTTCGTGAAATCTTGTGTTGTTGTATATGGAAAAAAAATTTGTTCTGTAGGTTCTTTTGTGATTCTGGAAAGTATTATATGATCTGTTCTCTTATACTTTTGTTTCAGAGCAGAGTAAATGGAAGAAAAAATTTTAAATAAACTTCATACAATCCTTTTTAACTTGGGATTTTTAAATAAAACAAGTTTGTTTAAACTAGAAACACAGTTTAAAATTTGTTTCAAGCTTGATCATGAAGGGTTTGTTTCTGTAACCAAAGCTTTACAATAAAAACAAAATCTTATGATAAATTAAAGTGTCTTAAATCATTGTTTTGATCATGTAACTTGAATAATCACACAAAGAGATGATTTTTAAAATTAAGATGATGATTTTTATTTAAGTGGTTCAAGAGTAGTTCGCGTTTGAACAAATTTTGTTCTTTTTCCCATTGCTGATGATCCATTGAATATTAATTGATAAAAATTGGTGTGAAGCTAGCATGTTGATCCAGGACTTCAGGAAAATTGTCGAAAAAATTTTCTATTGCGTAAATTAATGGGTCGAACCCATTTTAGGGTTTTATTCCAAGTTTTTGCACATGTTAGTAAACGTGACGAGCTCGTCATCTATGCGTGATCGAGCTTCACGCGATTCAAGGGAGTGGAAGAGGAGCGCGTTGTCGTGGTGTGGATAAATTCTGGGCGTCATTGGTGATCGGAGTGTTGGTGGCAAGGTGTTTAGATGGTAGGTGGTGCTTTAGTTTTTTCGAGTCGATGGCTTCAAATTGATGTTTGAATTCGAGAGTTTGTTAATTTTTCGACTTGTCGAGGGTCGCGACGTTCGCCAGAACGGGGCCGTGATGGCGCGCACGTGCACGGCCTTGCGCGATGTGTCAAGAGATTCTCGGTGGGTACAACTCGAATCGATACTCGAGGAAGATGGTGTGGCTTCGGTGTACAACTCGAGCACGCGTGTAGCCTCCCTGCTGTTTCTAGTTTGAAACTTAACTCAAATAAAAAAAAGAGAGAAACAGGTAGGAAGAAGAAGATGAGTATGGGGGAGTGTCTCGGAGCCAATGGGTACTCGAGTAGAACAAGAGGAAGTCTCGGGTTTGCTTCCTTTCAGAACTGCACAAAAATTAAAATAAAAAGAAGTATAGTTAAGTAAATTGTGTTTCAGCAGGTTTTAAGCATTGAAAACTAAACAACTGTTTAACAAGTTAAGTTAAAAACTTTAATACAAGCTTAACTATTTTAGTTAATACTTAACAATGTTTTCTAAAACCTTAAATTATATTTTAATTAAGGAATTAACTTAAGTTAAATGTTAAATTTAAATCACCATTAAAGTTTTCAATGTAATAAAAGTATAAAGAAGATTTTTTAAATGTTAATTTAGACAAATAACCATCGGTGTTGGAAAGCAATCAAGAATGATTAAATTAATAATTAACTAAATGATTAAAGATTTATATTGTAATTAAAGATTAGTTAGTTAATAATTTAGTATCTAATTAATTAAGAATTGTCAATTAGATAAATTAAGTATATTAACAGTTAATTAAATTAATTAATTAAGAAATAATTAATCAGGTTAATTACAATTCAATTCGATTTATCCAAAATTAATCATTAATTATAAATAATCAATAAAAATATTTATGTGGTTAATTTATTTAAACCACATTGGAAAACAATTAACTATTATTCTGCACTAGATTGTTATTTCTGTTGTGATCGCAATACTGTGTGATGTAGATTGCTCTGTACTGAACTGTGATTTGTGACTTAATTCTATATTGATGTTAAAACCCTTTTTTGCCCATAAAACGGCGTTTAAACTTCGATGCGACAGGGAGTCGGATTTCAGTTATCCGAAACCCACATCGAACCCTGAATGTGAATCTATGTAATTGATATATCTACGTGTTTTAAAAATTTAGCGTTCACTATTCGGATTAGCCGGGAGAGGACCTTTGTGTCAGATAACCCATTCCGAATAGTGATATGTCGAAATGGATAGCATTTGAAGACCGGTGCTGAATTACGAGAACGATAGGATAACCTATCAATTGTCTCTGCATCGTGTAGGTACGATATAGAGATTCCCTAAGTGATGGGAAGTCCGATCGGGATTTTGGATACCTGGATTGCAAGGACTTGTTCGGAAGTGCCTTCGGTTCTGTTCGAACCCGGAACAGACTTGTATGTTTGTGTTTCTGGCACTACACTTTGAAATATAAAGCCGATTTATTTCAAATACATATCTGTTGGTGATAGAGAACTTATGCTCTTAGTTTAGCACCCTTCTCTGAGACGTACGAGCTCAGAGGTTATGTAATTGAAGGTTTTCAGCGATATACTCCCAATTTGGTAGTGTGGCATGCTAAGTGCTGCTGTGTGTTGTTGATCATTTGTGATCAAAGCATGGCTTTCGTGTAAAGCGTAGCTCTGTGGACGAGACCTCATCGGACCTCACAACCCAGAAATGGTCGAAACAGGAAAGATGTGGCAACGTTATGAGGGTCGCGCCCTTTAGGGTATGCCATTTCCTTCGGGAAAAAGGTGATGTCATGGTATGGAGCCCAGATATTTACCTGTGTGGTAGCTCCAATCTCATTTACTGTGTGGTTGTTGCTTCGTGATGAGGGGCCCCTCGGATAAAGGTCCTAAAGGACCGGGGAAAGGCATAGTCGTGTAGTAGTTACCTAGTTACAGAGGTAACTCGGCCTTGTTTTGGCAGAGAGCTGGTTAAGTTCTCAGGACGTCCCACCAGAGGCGTACATATGTGCCATAGGAAGTTCCTTAGCCTGACCATTTGTTGAAAATCCAATTACCAATACGAACCCAGTACGGTTTTAGTTGTAGAACCTGCCATCTAAAATGGTAGCTATAGTAGGCATAGTATCATGGTACCTATGCTGGCTAAGATTAATATTCTACTTTCAAAATGTTTTCACTCTATGCACTAGTAATAATATCAAAGAACTTTTCTCGTATTTTGCATATTTGACTATCATAATTGGAAATCTCCCCCAAGTGTGAGATTGCATTGTGTGTGTGACGGGAGGCCTCATGGTAGTTTCATTTTCCAAAAGCATGTCGGGTTTTTCTTTTATAGATCTTGTTTTATTTAAAAGCAACTAGTTTTTTTGTTTACTCATACCGGTCCCATGACTGACCCGGAGTTTATTGTTTCTTTCTAAACTCTGGGTGCCCATAATTTCTACACGGGCAGCCTAGTAGCAGGTTTTCGTGTTCTGGTGTTAGCAGCATTTTGGAGCTTTTGCTTTGGAGATATTTTAGAAGCTTTTTGGGATCTTAGATGTTTAGTTTTTGGGACTTCGCTATCTCTTCATTCCTTTGAAGGCTTTTTGGATATATGCCGTTCTATTTGGAGTTGTGATTCCATGTATTATGTACTCTGATGTTGTAACATATATTATTATGATGTTGGATCTAGGATGTAATGCATGATATTCATTTTACTTCCGCTGTTTTATACTCATCTAAGGTTGTGATAAGCTCCATCCGACTGGCGTTTGATGTTTGATTTTGGCAGTCGAATACAAGTGAAGTATTTATGGTCAATTTTCAAACATTGGATTTCGTACCGTGACAAAGTTGTATCAGAGCTAAAGGTTGAGTAAGAACTTTAGCTACAGAGTATAACACATTAGATGGCTCATTAGAGTTAGGGTGAAGTACACCCTAAATGAGTATAACTGAGACCCAAACTCCAAATTTTCTTAGACTATTTCTTTTAACTGTTGATATTCCATAAGATATCTCGTCCGTATATCTAAATCAATTTTCTTACTAATTACAGATAGTAAGAATGAGCAGACGAAGTGGAAGAGTGTGACGACCGCCCATGACTCCCGCACCAAAACAAGGAAATAATGCGCTGAAAATGTGCCAGGCAGCATTGGGTGACCGTCAAGGGTAGAATAAAAATCGCAGAATCTATCGTACAACTCACAGCGCATGGATAAAATACAGTAGAGAAATATAATGTAGTGATGCTCCATAGAATAGAACATCATCATATAAGCATCATAGTAGTTTTATACAATCATCTCAATAAATCCAAACATCAAAGCCTCACTACATAGCACTCAGAATCTATACAAATAGCGGAACACCCAGTACATATAGAAGAAAACTAATATGCAAAGCCTCCTGCTCGTCTTCGTTATCATCAGCGTAGATCTCCAAGAACAGCACCTGCCACCTGCTACCTAGTCTGCCCATCCCAACATGGATGAACAGCCCAAGGTAATAAGAGGATACATAAAACCTTGAGTCAGACAAAGTCTTAGTGAGCAGTAAATTAACTATCAAACATACCAAAAGAGCATAAGGGATAAAAGAAATAGGAACCAACCATCCCACTCCACCTCTTTCTACAGTGATAGCCCCCAGACACACACTAAGAAGAAGCAAGCATAATATAGCAGATAATTAAGGTAAAGCAACAATCACTCGAGTCAAGGTCGATGTTTTCCAAATACAAACCCCCAAGGCCTAAACCAAGATCAGATAAGCACCCAGAAAACACCGCTCTTGAGGCCGAATGATGATACAACCAAACATCCAAACATCCATGACTCTGGCTATCACTGTTATCATTGCCTTGATTTCACCGTTAGTTGATTGACCACCTGTCAAGGGCTAATGGTAACCCTGGTTCTAGACATAACTCCGCACATCGTCGCAGCCCGTGCCTAGGAATTTTCGCAACTACCCAGAGTACTAGCACGTCGTCGCAGCCCGTGCTTGGAACGTCGTCGCAGCTCATTCCAACGTACTCTTGCTTTGAGCATGCTAGAACCTTCAACAACGATGAGATCTCAGCCTCCTAGTCATCCTCCTCGACGACTATTTCCATTCTAGCTCAAGCACCTCTCAAGCTAACCATTATCACCAACCCGGATCGCATCACCGAGTTATCAACATAACTTTGCACGTCGTCGCAGCCCGTGCTTGGAACGTCATCATGACCCGTCCCATCTCAACATCACGCTTTGCCTCCTCGCATCATGGCAAAGTCCATCATCATCGAATCCATCCATATGAGCTTCCACATCCGCTTCATATGCCACAGGCAGCTTTCACCATTCAAGAGCCTTTCCACTTAGCTTTTGAATCATCTTTAACCATCTTGTTCCAAATCAACTACTAGCTAACTTGAAACAATCAAATCAATCACACATCCAAACATTCAAGCATTCAAACAAGATCTAATAAGCAATATCAACTATAATGGCAATGTCGTAAATAAATGAGTATAAGTCTAACATAAATGAATCATTGTTTTTAGCATAGATCTAACAAATATAAATCATGGGTTTTGTCTCTACAACTTGGTAAATGAACTTGCATAAGTAAACATCTACATAAATGATGGATCTACATGCAGACTTAAGGAAAATGCGAGAAATCACTATCTTAAACACATAAACAAGCCACCGATCCAATATACTCCTTTGGGTCCGCGTGGGAGATAACTACCACTCATCAAATCAACCAAACACTTCCAAAAACAAAACACTTCAGATCTGGACAGCGAAGAACAAGGCTTGATCTGGCGAAATCTCGCTTGAAATGATGAAATCTAGCTTCGTTGGATGAAGATCTTCAACTTTGGCTCTTCAATCTTCAATCTTGATCTTCGATCTTGGATGGATGTTAGAACTCGATTGGAGTGGAGAAAAGGAGATGAAGAAATGTTGTAGTCGAGCACTCAAAATGGCAGCACTTCGTCGCTTCGAAAACCGGTGCCAAAAAGTGAAGATATGGACGTATATTTATAGGCAGTTTTTAGGTCGCTCGGTATTAGGTCGCTCACGACCTAAAACATCACGACCTACGACCTAAAACATCATGACCTACGACCCAAAACATCACGTCCTAAAAACATCACTCGGTATTAGGTCGCTCACGACCTAAAATCACCACGACCTACGACCTAACGCAGACGCACATCACGATCTAACGATAACACGGGCCACACGACTTAACCGTGTGACAACCTAAAAGCTTACGACCTAACACATCTCTGCGACCTAACGACTCATACGACCCATCGACCTAACTGGGTTAAGCAACCCCATGACCTATCCCTCACGCGACCCATCATCCCTGCGACCTAACATCCACGCGACCTAACAAACACAGCATTCTATCTTAGGTCGCTACTCCTATAGGTCGCTCCCCTTGACCTAACTTTACGCAACACTCTGCTTTAGGTCGCTCACCACAAGGTCGTTGGGACCCCTAACCCGCTAACTCTTAGGTCGGTCCAAACCTTAACTCGGTCAAACTCTATAAGTCGGTCATCCTATAGGTCGTAACTCGTTAGCTACCGACCTAACTTAAGTCGCTACTACTAGGTTTCTCACAGCCCCTTAAGTTGCTTGAACGACCTATCTCCCCTAGGTCGCTAATCTGCCTAACCGACCTATCTCCTTAGGTCGTTCCACCGACCTAAACTAACCTATCTTCCATACGACCTAAACTTCCTAGGTCGCTAACCCTATAGGTCGCTAGTCACCTTAAGTCGGTCATACACTTAACTCGCCAACTTCTTAACTCGGTAACTATTAGGTCGGCCAGGTCCTACGAGTCATTAACTCGGCAACTTCCTTAACTCGTAAACTACGACCTAACTAAACTTAAGCCATAACTCGTCTACGACTCAACTACACACCCTATCACCATAAGTCATATACGACTTAAGCCTTAGGCCAAAATCCCACCGATCTAACTATGCACTGAGTCTCCCAAACGACTTATCACCTTAGGCCGATAACCCTTAAGTCGGCAACCACCATAAACACCTTAAGTCGTAACTTGTTGACTCGTTTACGACTTAACAAACACGACTTAGGCTATAGATGCCATAACAACTCTAACGACCTAATAATTCTACGATTTATCGACACGTAAAATACAGGTCGTTACATTCTATCCCCCTTATGAATTTCGCCCCCGAAATTCCAAACAAACAACAGCAACCAAAACTATTCCGCATGCCTACCATCCATAGCAATCAACAAACCATGCATCCAATTCTAGCCTAGCATGCAGAATTCTAAGATTAGAACAAGTTACAAATTCATGAGATGTCACGACACCTTAGGTCCATACCTAAAAGAGTTCAGGATGAGCTGCCTTCATCCTCTCTTCCTCCTCCCACGTACAGTCGTTAACATCATCACTCCATTGTATCTTGAGCAACGTAATCGTCTTCTTCCTAAGCTGTTTCATATCGGTTTCAACAATACGAAGCGGCCTACGAGGTCTTCTAACAACTGGATCAACCTCCAAATCTTCACAGCTATCAGCTGAAACCACTGTGCTCGAGTCGTGCACATACTTCCGTAGATAAGATACATGAAAAACATTGTGCACACCCGTCATCTTTTCCGGTAACTCCAATCTATAAGCGAGCTTTCCAATTCGCTCGATAATCGGAAATGGTCCAACAAATCTCGAAGTCAATTTCCCTTTCTTCCCGAATCTAATAACATTCTTCAGTGGAGAAATCTTCACAAAAACCATATCACCTACATCGAATTCCAAATCCTTACGACGATTATCGGCATAACTTTTCTGACGATCTTGGGCTGCCTTCATTCGTTGCCGAATGATCTCTATACAATCCGAAGTCTGTCGAATCATCTCTGGCCCAAGTATCAGCTTTTCTCCAGTTTCCAACCAACATGTCGGAGAGTAACACGGTCTTCCATACAATGCTTCATATGGTGCCATACCAATACTCGACTGATAACTGTTATTATAAGCAAACTCCACCAAATGAAGGTGATCTTCCCATAATCCTCCGAAGTCCAAAACACATTCTCTCAAAAGATCTTCCAAAACTCGGTTGACTCTCTCAGTCTGACCATCTGTTTGGGGATGATAAGCTGTACTCAAACACAACTCGGTTCCCAAAACTTCCTGGAAGCTCTTCAAAAATCTACTAGTGAACAATGGGTCTCGATCGCTCACTATACTCTTCGGAATACCATGGAATCTAACTATCCACTTAACATAAAGCTCAGCCAACTTCGATGCAGTCCTAGTCGATCGAACAGGAATGAACCTTTCACTCTTAGTCAAACGATCTACGATGACCCAAATCCCTTCATTCCCTGTCCTGGTTCTAGGTAGACCATCGATAAAATCCATCGACACCTGTTCCCACTTCCATGTAGGAACCTCTAATGGCTGAAGTAATCCACTGGGCTTCTTTTGCTCAGCTTTCACCAACTGGCAGTTCATACACTTGGAAATAAAATTTCCAACATCCTTCTTCATGCCTTCCCAGTAATAAGTTCTCTTCATGTCCCGATACAACTTATTTCCACCTGGATGAATCGTCAACTTCGAGTGATGACTTTCCCTCAGAACTTCATCTCTCAATCCATCTATATCGGAAACAACTAGTCGTCCTTGCTTTCAAAGCCAACCCTCTCGATCGACCTCGAATCCTTTATCCTTCTCTGATTCCAATCCAGATTCCAAATCACGAACAATCTTGACAAGCTTATCGTCTCGCTTTTGGCCCTCGCCAATTCATTCTATAAGAGTAGGCCTTATCGATAAGTTTGCCAGCATCTCAGGTTCCAATTCACATCTAGGCCTGTAGTCAAATCCAGCTAAATACTCTAGACTCTTCCATTCTGAAAACATGGCTCCCAATCCTGCATGTCTTCGACTCAACGCATCTGCTACTGCGTTGCCTTTTCTCGGAGTATAGGCTATACCGAAGTCATACGATGCTAAAAACTCTAGCCACCGTTGCTGTCGAAGATTCAAATCCTTTTGGGAGAACAGATACTTCAACGACTTATGATCTGTAAACGACTCGAATCTAACTCCCAATAGATAATGTCTCCACATCTTCAAAGCAAAAACAATCGCCGCTAACTCCAAATCATGAGTCGGGTAATTCCTTTCATGCGGCTTCAGTTGTCGACTAGCATACGCAACAACTTTATCCTTCTGCATGAGCACTGCTCCAAGTCCAGTACCACATGCATCGGTGTAAACCACCATCTCATCATTCCCACTTGGAATAGTCAAAACAGGAGCACTCGTCAGTCACTCTTTTAGGATTACGAAAGCTTGCTCACACTTATCATCCCAGCTGAACACTTGGTTCTTTTTCGTCAATCCTGTTAAGGGTGCAGCTATCTTGGAAAAGTCTTTGATAAACCGTCGATAATATCCTGCTAATCCAAGAAAACTTCTCACATCAGATGCATTCTTAGGTTTAACCCAATCCTGGATTGCTGCCACCTTAGCGGGATCAACCGCTATTCCATTTCCAGAGATAACATGGCCTAAGAACCTCACTTCACTCTTCCAGAAGTGACACTTCGAAAACTTAGCCTTCAGCTGATGTTTCCGTAAGATTTCCAAAACAATCCTCAAGTGCGTCTTGTGCTCTTCTTCAGTTCTGGAATAAATCAGAATATCATCCACGAACACAAGCACGAACTTATTCAACTGATCTCTGAACACTCGATTCATAAGATCCACAAAATATGCTGGTGCATTGGTCAATCCAAACGGCATTACCAGCCACTCATAAAATCCGGATGGTGTCCTAAAAGCAGTCTTCGGAACACTATCCTTAGCCACTCTCAACTGGTGAAATCCCGTTGCCAAATCCATCTGAGAAAACACCTTAGCCTCGTGGAGCTGATCAAACAAGTCATCTATTCTCGGCAATGGATACTTGTTCTTCTTAGTCACCTTATTCAGCTCACGATAATCCAGACACAACCTCAACGACCCATCCGCTTTGGTTGCGAACACAAATGGTGCCCCCCATTCGGACACACTACGCCGAATGAATCCTTTCCGTAAAAGGTCATCAACTTGCACCTTCAACTCTTGCTGCTCCCTAGGCGCCATCCGCCTAAGAGGCATCACAACAGGTCTGGCTCCCTCAACTAGATCGATACGAAACTCGATCTCCCTATGCGGTAACCCTTTGACTTCGTCAAAGACATCCTCAAATCCATTCACAATAGGCACCGATGACAGTCCATCCCGTGGAACAACCAGCGAATACATGAAGCTCATGAAGACGCCTTCCTCATGCTTACATCGTATCACAACCTTTCGCCCTTCCACATTCCCGACTGTCACCTCCAGCCTCTCACAATCAATCCTTGCCGCATACTTCCTAAGCCAGTCCATACCCAAAATAATTTCGAACCCCGCAAAGTTCAGAACAAAGCAATCACAAACAAACGAGCAATCATGACTCGACACAACTAGACCACGGCATATCATACACAAACATGACGAACCCCCAACTGGATTAGTCATGACCAATGGCCTATCAACAATATCCAGTTCCAAACCTAACCGGCCTACCAAATCATCACAAACAAAAGAATGCGACGCTCTAGTATCAAACAACACTCTAACTGGAACACCACAAATGGAAAGAGTACCTTGAACCACCACACTCTTCCCTTTCTCTTCAGCAGTAGGAGCTTTTGAAGATGACGGCACAGCTCCCAAAGCATAAGCTTGCACAATCTGCCTATCCCTCCTTGGTTCCGGACAATCCCTCCTGAAATGCCCTGGCTTGTCATAGTTGTGGCATTTCGCCGGTGCCCTTGGATTCTTACAATTCTTGGAAAGATGGCCCTTCTGCTGGCAATTATAGCAGGTCACTTCGCCCTTCAGTTTCTTCTGGCCATTCTTTCCCTTCAGTTGCTGCTGCTTCCTCTTCTTGTTTCCACCTTGTTGCGGTTTAGACTCCTCCTTGGTTACAGCAACAACAGAACTTTCTTTAGGAAACAAACTCTCATGCCTAAGAGCTTTCTCCACAAGCTTCTCAAACGGATCGTCCAAGTGATCCACCAACTGCCTCCCAAGATAAGCATCCAAACCGGTCACAAATTTCTCATTCTTCTGATAGGGAGAATCAATATACGATATGGCATACTTGGACAAAGCTTCAAACTCGGAAACATACTCAAGAACGGACCTCCCACCTTGCTTGAGCTCTACAAACATCTTGAACAAAACAGACTTTTGAGCCGTAGAGATGAACTTAGCTTCAAATCTAACTTGGAATTGCTCCCAAGTAATCTCTTCTTCTGGTGTATCGATGGTGATAGAATTCCACCAATCAGCGGCTCTTCCCTGAAGCTGTCTCGATGCAAGCTTCCTCTTAGTTGCATCCTCAATCCCTAAATCACCAAAGATCCTTCGACATGCATCTATCCATCTCTGCACTTCAATAGTTGATTCCGTTCCCGAGAAAACTTTTCCTCCAAGAGAAGTATAGTCCTTGCAAAGCTTAGCAAAATCCACCGGTCTTGGAGCTTGGACTTGAACTCCAACATCCACTGAAGGTCCTGAAGCTGGTACCCTTCTCATGATCGAAGTCATCATAGCTTCGAACATCGCAGCATAATCCACAGCTTCCCTAGCAGCACGGCTTTCCCTCGCAGCTTGTCTCTCGCTTCGACTCATCCTTAATATCTACAAAAAGGAATGATTAGAACACCTTAAGAAACAACTGGATAAGGAGTTCAAATCCATCTAAACTACTATATTATATATAGTAATCATCCATCAAAATACAATTACGTCTCTCATACGTAATTACGTCAGCGAGCGTTGGCTAAAATCGATTAACCAAAGCTCTGATACCAAATGTGACGACCGCCCATGACTCCCGCACCAAAACAAGGAAATAATGCGCTGAAAATGTGCCAGGAAGCCATGGGTGACCGTCAAGGGTGGAATAAAAATAGCAGAATCTATCGTACAACTCACAGCGCATGGATAAAATACAATAGAGAAATATAATGTAGTGAAGCTCCATAGAATAGAACATCATCATATAAGCATCATAGTAGTTTTATACAATCATCTCAATAAATCCATACATCAAAGCCTCACTACATAGCACTCAGAATCTATACAAACAGCAGAACACCCAGTACATATAGAAGAAAACTAATATGCAAAGCCTCCTGCTCGTCTTCGTCATCATCAGCATAGATCTCCAAGAACAGCACCTGCCACCTGCTACCTAGTCTGCCCATCCCAACATGGATGAACAGCCCAAGGTAATAAGAGGATACATAAAACCTTGAGTCAGGCAAAGTCTTAGTGAGCAGTAAATTAACTATCAAACATACCAAAAGAGCATAAGGGATAATAGGAATAGGAACCAACCATCCCACTCCACCTCTTTCTACAGTGATAGCCCCCAGACACACACTAAGAAGAAGCAAGCATAATATAGCAGATAATTAAGGTAAAGCAATAATCACTCGAGTCAAGGTCGATGTTTTCCAAATACAAACCCCCAAGGCCTAAACCAAGATCAGATAAGCACCCAGAAAACACCGCTCTTGAGGCCGAATGATGATACAACCAAACATCCAAACATCCATGACTCTGGCTATCACTGTTATCATTGCCTTGATTTCACCGTTAGTTGAATGACCACCTGTCAAGGGCTAATGGTAACCCCGGTTCTAGACATAACTCTGCACGTCGTCGCAGCCCGTGCCTACGAATTTTTGCAACTACCCAGAGTACTAGCACGTCGTCGCAGCCCGTGCTTGGAACGTCGTCGCAGCCCGTTCCAACGTACTCTTGCTTTGAGCATGCTAGAACCTTCAACAACGATGAGATCTCAGCCTCCTAGTCATCCTCCTCGACGACTATTTCCATTCTAGCTCAAGCACCTCTCAAGCTAACCATTATCACCAACCCGGATCGCATCACCGAGTTATCAACATAACTTTGCACGTCGTCGCAGCCCGTGCTTGGAACGTCATCATGACCCGTCCCATCTCAACATCACGCTTTGCCTCCTCGCATCATGGCAAAGTCCATCATCATCAAATCCATCCATATGAGCTTCCACATCCGCTTCATATGCCACAGGCAGCTTTCACCATTCAAGAGCCTTTCCACTTAGCTTTTGAATCATCTTTAACCATCTTGTTCCAAATCAACTACTAACTAACTTGAAACAATCAAATCAATCACACATCCAAACATTCAAGCATTCAAACAAGATCTAATAAGCAATATCAACTATAATGGCAATGTCGTAAATAAATGAGTATAAGTCTAACATAAATGAATCATGGTTTTTAGCATAGATCTAACAAATATAAATCATGGGTTTTGTCTCTACAACTTGGTAAATGAACTTGCATAAGTAAACATCTTCATAAATGATGGATCTACATGCAGACTTAAGGAAAATGCGAGAAATCACTATCTTAAACACATAAACAAGCCGCCGATCCAATATACTCCTTTGGGTCCGCGTGCGAGATAACTACCACTCACCAAATCAACCAAACACTTCCAAAAACAAAACACTTCAGATCTGGACAGCGAAGAACAAGGCTTGATCTGGCGAAATCTCGCTTGAAACGATGAAATCTAGCTTCGTTGGATGAAGATCTTCAACTTTGGCTCTTCAATCTTCAATCTTGATCTTCGATCTTGGATGAATGTTAGAACTCGATTGGAATGGAGAAAAGGAGATGAAGAAATGTTGTAGTCGAGCACTCAAAATGGTAGCACTTCGTCGCTTCGAAAACCGGTGCCAAAAAGTGAAGATATGGACGTATATTTATAGGCAGTTTTTAGGTCGCTCGGTATTAGGTCGCTCACGACCTAAAACATCACGACCTACGACCTAAAACATCACGTCCTAAAAACATCACTCGGTATTAGGTCGCTCACGACCTAAAAACACCACGACCTACGACCTAACGCAGACGCACATCACGATCTAACGATAACACGGGCCACACGACTTAACCGTGTGACAACCTAAAAGCTTACGACCTAACACATCTCTGCGACCTAACGACTCATATGACCCATCGACCTAACTGGGTTAAGCAACCCCATGACCTATCCCTCACACGACCCATCATCCCTGCGACCTAACATCCACGCGACCTAACAAACA
This sequence comes from Allium cepa, assembly GCA_030765085.1. Classification (NCBI taxonomy): domain Eukaryota; kingdom Viridiplantae; phylum Streptophyta; class Magnoliopsida; order Asparagales; family Amaryllidaceae; genus Allium; species Allium cepa. The sequence continues at coordinate 902,143,810 of CM060938.1, read as the reverse complement.
CAGCTTTCTATCTTAGGTCGCTACTCCTATAGGTCGCTCCCCTTGACCTAACTTTAAGCAACACTCTGCTTTAGGTCGCTCACCACAAGGTCGTTGGGACCCCTAACCCGCTAACTCTTAGGTCGGTCCAAACCTTAACTCGGTCAGACTCTATAAGTCGGTCATCCTATAGGTCGTAACTCGTTAGCTACCGACCTAACTTAAGTCGCTACTACTAGGTTTCTCATAGCCCCTTAAGTTGCTTGAACGACCTATCTCCCCTAGGTCGCTAATCTGCCTAACCGACCTATCTCCTTAGGTCGTTCCACCGACCTAAACTAACCTATCTTCCATACGACCTAAACTTCCTAGGTCGCTAACCCTATAGGTCGCTAGTCACCTTAAGTCGGTCATACCCTTAACTCGCCAACTTCTTAACTCGGTAACTATTAGGTCGGCCAGGTCCTACGAGTCATTAACTCGGCAACTTCCTTAACTCGTAAACTACGACCTAACTACACTTAAGCCATAACTCGTCTACAACTCAACTACACACCCTATCACCATAAGTCGTATACGACTTAAGCCTTAGGCCAAAATCCCACCGACCTAACTATGCACTGAGTCGCCAAAATGACTTATCACCTTAGGCCGATAACCCTTAAGTCGGCAACCACCATAAACACCTTAAGTCGTAACTTGTTGACTCGTTTACGACTTAACAAACACGACTTAGGCTATAGATGCCATAACAACTCTAACGACCTAATAATTCTACGATTTATCGACACGTAAAATACGGGTCGTTACAAAGAGCTAGGGGTCAAGGCAATGTCACAACACCTAACCAAGATCCCCCAACAACAGTAGCAGTAGTGCCTATTCAGCAGCAGGCGAATCTGGCGGATTTACATAAGAATTTCTGAAAGCTTGGTGGTAAGCCGTTTACAAGCAAGGAGTCAATTATTGAGGCCCAAACATGGATCAGATCATGTGAGAAAATCTTTAAAGGGCATAAACTACAAGACGATCAGATGCGACTTATAGCTACTTGGCAACTTCAGGAAGAAGCCTCAGCATGGTGGGAGACAGTTATTATAGATAAGCCAGAAGATGAGTTCACTTGGGAGAAATTCAAAGAAGTATTTGAGAAGCACTATCTGCCATCAGCTGGTATTTCTCGAATGTACTAGGAATTCAAGGACTTAAAGCAGGAGAGTTTGTCATTCAAGGAGTATCTAAAAAATTCAATGAATTGTCTCGATTCGGTCCAGAATTGGTGAACACACCTTTAAAGAAGAACGAAAGATTCATTCGTGGGATGAATAAGAAGTTCCACGAAAGGATGACTGGCCACGTCAAAGAATCCTTTTCAGATTTGGTTGATATGGGGTACAGATATGCTACACTTGATACGCAAGAAGCCTCGGTGGAGAAAGGAAATTCGAGCAATCAAAATTGGAAGAAGAGGAAATTTGGAGGCAAGAAACCATGGCAGGGTAAGGAGAAAAAGAGGGGCAATCAGGAAAGCACAGCAGAGAATGTCACTTGTTATAATTGCTTGGAGAAGGGCCATTATTCTAGCAGATGTACGAAGCCTATGAAACACGCAAATCAATCCGTTCAAGCAAAGCCCAGGAAATGTTATTATTGTCAGAAAGTGGGACATGAAGTTAAAGACCGCCCAACCATGAAGCAAGCTCAGACAGCCAAGGTGTAAACAGTCAAAGACCAACCTGCATCTTCCAATGCAGAAAAGGGGAAAGGAGTTCTGGAAGGTAATCTCATTATTCTTGATTGCATTGTTAGAGTTCTTTTTGACACAGGTGCTACACACAGTTTTATCTCTCAATAAGCTATTAATGAATTGAATCTTGAACCTGATTTCGTTAATGAGCCTATATGCGTAAAGAATCCAGTTGGAGGTCCCGCGAACCTCTGTCTTTGATGTAGAGATGTTCCTATCTCAAACTCTCATTACCAATTCACTATTGGTCTTTTTTCTTGATTTTAACGAGTTTGAAGTCTTACTCGGAATGGATTGGCTAGCAAAATACGAAGCCAAATTGGATTGCAACAATCGATTGATTTCGACTAAAACTGAATTTGGAGATTTCATCGAGATTTCTTGTGAGGACCCTAGTCCTAAAAGAGAAGGGTTGATGTATAATTTAGGTTATCCCGAACCCAGTCTGGAATCCATACCCATTGTTAGAGATTTTTTGGACATGTTCGGAGAAGTGAAATCTTTACCTCCACATCGAGAAATAGAATTCAGAATTGACCTAGTACCCAATGCTCATCCTGTCGTCCACGCAAGTCGCAGGATGGCACCCAGTGAAAGGGTCGAATTAGTCGAGCAAAACAAGGATCTACAAGCAAAAGGGTTGATTCGACCCTGTGTTTCCAAATGGGGCTCAGCCGTCATGTTCATTGCTAAATCAGATGGATCTTTGAGGTTGTGTGTAGATTACCGCGATCTCAATAAGAAGACTCTCAAGAATAAATTCCCACTCTCCAGAATTGATGATTTATTTGATCAATTGCACGGCGCTTGTTTCTTTTCGAAGATGGATCTAGCCCAAGGACTCCATCAACTACGAATCGCCGAAGATTGTGTTCATTTGACCGCTTTCAGAGGTCCTAATATGTTCTACGAATGGTTAGTCATGCCTTTCGGGATAACTAATGCTCCAGCATATTTCGTAGATCTTATGACTCGTGTGTTTTGGGATGTATTGAATAAATTTGTGCTCGTATTCATTGATGATATTTTGTTCTATTCCAAGACCGAAGAGGAGCATGCCGAACACCTTAGAATTATTTTGGAGATATTAAGGAGAAATATTCTATTCACGAAATTTTCCAAATGCCATTTTTGGGTCAAAGAAGTTAAATTTCTAGGCCACATTCTTAGTGAAGAAGGAATTTCAGTTGATCCTAGCAAAATTTCCGCTATTCTTGATTGGAGAAAACCCACTACCCCAAAGGAAGTTCGTAGCTTTTTGGGTTTAGCAGGTTATTATCGAAAGTTTGTTCATGATTTTTCTAAAATAGCTAGTCCATTGACTAAGCTAACGATGAAGAATACAAAGTTTACTTGGACTCCAAAATGTGAAGAAGCTTTTCAAGAGTTGAAGAAAAGATTAACCACCGCTCATGTTCTTGGTATTGTCAACGGGAACCAGGGATTATCTATTTATACCGACGCTTGCGCTGATGGTTTGGGTGCGGTATTAATGTAGAATGGGAAGGTAATTGCCTACGCGAGTAGACAATTACGTCTTCACGAAATAAATTATCCGACCCATGATTTGGAGCTTCTAGCTGTTATCTTCGCTTTAAAAATATGGCGACATTATCTTCTGGGTAAGAATCTTTTCAGCTTTCTTAACAATCTATGAATTTAATTTAACTTAACTTAAACAATATACTTATTGAATTCTCTTTCTTAGGTGAAAAATTCGAATTATTCGCCGACCACAAATCTTTGAAATATCTCTTCACCCAGAAAGATTTAAATCTGCGACAACAACGTTGGTTGGAATTTCTGGCATCTTATGACCTAGATATTCTATATACCCCCGGTAAAGCCAATGTAGTTGCTGATGCTTTAAGTAGGAAGCATGCTACTCTTGGTCATCATGTTGTCACTCCTACCCTCATTGAGAAAATCTCCAGTAAGCAAAATGAAGACAAATTTCTTCGAGATATTTATGGGAGTATTCTTCGAGGCAAAGATACTAGTTTTGAAACCAATCATAGTGGAGTTATTACGCTGAAAGGCAGGTTATGTGCGCCAGATATCCCTGATCTAAAGCGTGAAGTTTTATATGAATGTCACAAGTCTAAATTCACCATCCATCCAGGAGTTAACAAAATGTATCGTGATATCAAAAGAACTTTCTGGTGGAAGACGATGAAAAGGGACATAGCTATTTATGTGAGTCGCTGTGCTACTTGCCAACAAATCAAAAGCGACCAAAAGAAAATAGCGGGTTTACTTCAGCCTTTAGAGGTACCCAAGTGGAAATGGGACCAAGTATCGATGGATTTCATCGATGGTTTGCCTCGTACTCGAAAAGGCAATGAAGCAATTTGGGTCATTGTTGACCGTTTGACTAAGACAGTCCACTTCTTGCCAGTGAAGTCTTCCCGCACAGCTGCAAATCTAGCTGAATTATATGTGAAAGAAATTGTCCGTCTCCATGGTATCCCCAGCAGCATAGTGAGTGATCGCGATTCGATCTTCACTAGTAGATTTTGGGAGGCATTTCAAGACGCATTGGGAACAAAACTGAATTTCAGCACTGCTTATCACCCACAATGTAATGGACAGAATGAAAGGATAAATTAAATTCTAGAAGACCTATTGCATGCTTGCATTCTTGATTTCGGTGGTTCTTGGGAGGACCATTTGCATCTGGTTGAGTTCTCTTATAATAATAGCTATCAGGCCAGTATAGGGATGGCTCCTTTTGAGGCTTTATGTGGTCGTCCATGTCGATCACCCGCATGCTGGATCGAGACTGGTGATAGATTTGTTCTTGGACCGGATATGATTAAAGAAGCCACTGAAAAAGTTGATTTTATTCGGAAGAGGTTATTAACTGCTCAAAGCCGTCAGAAGAGTTATTATGATCGTAGGCGAAGAGATTTGGAATTTCAAGTTGGAGATTCTGTATTTCTTAAAGTATCTCCAATGCAAGGAGTACTAAAATTCGGGAAAACTGGAAAGCTAGCACGGCGATATATTGGTCCTTTTTCTATTCTGGAGAGGATAGTTTCTTTAGCCTATTGGGTACAGTTGCCTAGCGGCTTGTCTAGCGTGCATGATGTGTTCCACATTTCTAGTCTTCAGAAGTATGTGCATGATCCAAATAGTATTAGAAGCTGCTCAGCAGGACCTTGAGATCACTCCCAACTTGGCAGTAAAAAGAGAACAGATAAAGATCGTTGATCATGGTGAAAAGCGATTGAGAAACAAAGTGGTGAAGCTGGTTAAAGTTCAATGGAGTGGCGATCCAAAGGATTGCACTGGGGAAACTGAAGATAATATGCAGAAATCATATCGCGACTACAGAGTGGATATCTCGGCTTAAACTGGTAATCCATTTCCTCATTCTTTCTGAATTCATATATTCTTTGTTTGCTTTTCTCTCTTTTTCAATTTCGAGGACCAAATTTTCTTAAGGGGAATATTCTTAACATCCCAAAATTTATGAATTTAAAATTTGGTAACTTAATTGAACTTTTGAATTTAATTTCAAAATTTTCAAAAGAAATATAATATTATTAATAATAAATATTACAAGAGATATCGATTTAAATCGATATTGGTAGTTTAAGCTTTATGTAAATAATAATAATAATAAGTAAAGAAATAATATATAACAAACAAGATTTGTGTTAAACCATAAAATAAAATGTATATATGCTAAAGTTATATGTTAATATAGGTACATTAGACAAGTTGATATATGTGAATTTTGTGTATGAAAAATAATAAAAACAAAATGTATGAGAGAAGAAAAAAAAAGTATGTAGACCATAAGAAGAAAATATAAATATGTATAGATAAAAACCAAAAGATGTACATACAAAGCTTAATTTAATATGCATGTAGACAAGGATGGAAGCATGGGCATTAAATGCCATCACCTCTAGCTCAAAGTAAAAATCATCTCAGCCGAAATTATGTTTGGTTTAGTCAACAAACAAAAATAAAAAAAGTCCGATCAAAAGAAAAAGTAGTACCAGGTAACACCTACCTATACAAGTTGCCTTCTTCATTTATACACATCCAAACTCATTTTAGTTCGTTCAAAAGAAAAAATATAGTAAAATCGGGAAGAAACAAACAACATTATTTTATAAATTCAAACTCAGTTTATACAACAAAAACAAGAGCAGGGAAAGCAAGATCAGACTGGAAAATTCTCAAACCTGAGAGACAAACTCAGAAGAATCCAAACAAGGTTCTCTGTTCAAATATTTACATGTGAGTGAACTTATTTCTTTAAACTAAAATCTAAGTATTTAGTTCGTGAAATCTTGTGTTGTTGTATATGGAAAAAAAATTTGTTATGTAGGTTCTTTTGTGATTCTGGAAAGTATTATATGATATGTTCTCTTATACTTTTGTTTCAGAGCAGAGTAAATGGAATAAAAAAATTTAAGTAAACTTCATACAATCCTTTTTAGCTTAGGATTTCAAAATAAAACAAGTTTGTTTAAACTCGAAACGTAGTTTAAAATTTGTTTCAAGATTGATCATGAAGGGTTTTTTTCTGTAACCAAAGCTTTATAGTAAAAACAAAATCTTATGACAAATTCATGTGTCTTTGATGCAGCTAGGGCCAGAGAAGGAATCATGCATTCATTAATTTCTGAAAATACGAGTGTATGGTGTAGTTTGATGAGTCGGCCACGACTCAATGAAAGCTTGAGTCGGTTACGAGCTAAGGAAGGATGGCCGCGACCTAAGGAAAGACTGAAGGAAGAGATAATTGGATACAAAGAGGAAGGGTGCCGAGTTAACAAGTTACGACTCATGATGAGTCGTCCTAACTTGAGTCGTGAACGAGTCAACTTGAGTCGTGAACGAGTCAGGGAAGTTATGAGTCGTTTCCGAGTTAAACAGCTATCAGAAGGAGGCTGGGACGAGTCAAAGAGCCACGACCTAGTTGAGTCGGCTGGAGGTAACTCGCTTGAAGAAGATATGCCGAAGGGAGGCTTGAGTCGTTGGAAAGGATGTGCCGTAAGGAAGAGCTTAAGTCGTTGGAAGCATGCTGATTTGTTGAGTCGGTGGCACCATGAGTCGTGACTCATGTGAGTCGTGAGTCGCCTGGTAAGTTGAGTCGTTATGTGTTATTTCTTGAGTCGGATGTGATGAGGCGGTCCTGTTGAGTCGCAAGTTGTATTGAGTCGTGAACCGTTAGTATGTCTTTGAGTCGTGTATTGTTGGCATGTAGTGTATTTCCTTGAGTCGCATGGTATGTTGTGTCGTGTATGTTTATTAAGTCTTGTGTCATGAGTCGTTTATAAACTGAGTCGTTATTTGTTTCTTGAGTCGGAGGTGTGGTAATAAGGCGGGGTTGTTGAGTCGTTTGTAGAGATGTGTTGTGTCACCTGTTAAAATCTTGAGTCGCTGATGATGAGTCGTTGATAGTGCTGATGAGTCGTGTGTCGTGTCACATGTTGAGTCGGTCACGACTCATGGGTTGTAACTTCTATAAATACGCGTGTGTTGTACAATTTGAGTTATTTGAATATTGAATAAAATTTCCTTTTGTTAGCCTTGTGCTTTCATACCAATTGGTAGTTGAGTGTGATCTCCTATCTCCTCTTTCGGATAATCGAGTGCGCTCGATTCAACGATTGTAGAAGCCGATTCACGGAATCTAGTGCGCTAGATCAACGTACGAAGAATCGTAGATCTTTGTTTCTCGGTATCGTGCGCGATCAACGAGACGAAGATAGCTAAAATCCGGTATCTTTGATCAACGGATTTGGGCCTTGCAGTATTTTCAACTCACCGATTGCTACATTCATCGATTGAAGTTTATTTTCGAATTATCCGCTGCGTCATTATTGGTATCAGAGCCATACTTAGCCAATCATAGCTAAGTTGATTCTTGGAGCCTAATTTTTGAAGTTTGAAGTTGTTCATCGTGTTCATATTGAAGTTGCATCAAGTTGGGAGTGTTTGATCCATTGCTTTTTGGATCAAAGTGAGCAAAGGAGTTTGAATTTGAAGAAGGCCGTGTATACTTGGGAAGTAGCCGAGCCTTGTAGAGAGATTGAGCCGTGCCTTGTTGTTTGCATTGAAGTGTTGTAGTAGGTGGCCGAGACAAGTTCCAACCGAGTCAAGCTGAGCCGTGAAGTGTCAAGACCGAGATAGGTGGGAGCCGACCTACTTGAGTCGTTAACTCGTTGCCGAGTTAGTGTGAGCCGAGACAAGCTAGCCGACTTAACTATTGAGCCGAGTTAGGGTTAAGCCGTATAAAACCTTGCCGAGTTAAGTGATAAGCCGTGACTTGCTTATTGTATTGAGAGGGATCTTGTGTCAATTTGTTGAAGTGTTTGTGAAATTTTCAACCATGCCACCAAGGAGAGCTAATCGTCATCAAAACGTTGAAGCTTTGTATCGTAGAGAAGAAGCTGAACTTATGGAACAACGTATTAATGATAAATTCAATGAAGGCATTGGTAAATTAGAGAAATTGATGATTGATATGAGTCAGAATCGAAGGAGAATGTCACCTGAATCAAATCGTGGGAATAGCAGAGTTTCATCACATTCTGAACGGGAGGGAAGAGAAAGTCAAGAGCATAGAAGTGTTGACAATCGAAGTAGGAGGAATGTTGATGATCATGATAGGAGAGATGTGGGTAGTAGGAGTGGTGTTAGAGATGTTGGAGAACGGGATCGACAACGCTATACATCAGACTTTGAGGATGGGTTTGACGGAGAGAGAGGAAGTGTTTATTACAGAGATAGAGATCTGGGACAACGTCAGTATCGGGTTATTGATGATGATCGACGTTGGGAATCGGGAATGAAAATGGAGATTCCGGAGTCTAAAGGCGGAATGGTTGCTGAGGAGTTTCTTGATTGGTTGTCTAATGTGGAGGAGATCTTTGATTTCAAGGAGGTGCCGGAGAATAGAAGGGTGAAGTTAGTTGCTACAAGACTGAGGGGGAGAGCATTGGCAAGGTGGCAGCAAACTAAACTTACTCGTGAACGGATGGGGAAGTCAAAGATAGAATCTTGGGAGAAGATGAAAAAGTTGATGAGATCTACTTTCTTACCTTACAACTACCAGTCACTTATGTACCAGAGGTTGCAGAATCTGAGGCAGGGGACGAAGTCTGTTAGTGATTATGCTGATGAATTTTACCAACTCATTGCCAGAAACGATATTATGGAGACTGAAGAACAGCTGACTGCTAGATTCATTGGGGGATTGAGAATGCAGATCCAGGATATGGTTAATATGTTTGATCCTAGATCCGTTGCAGAGGCACATCAAAAGGCGTTAGCTTGGGAGAAACAAGGAAGGCGTGGAGGTGGTGTGTTTACTAATTCCAACAATCCAGTGAAGGGTGCCGGTGGAAGTTCTAGTGTTCCTAAACCTGTTACAAAACCAGTGGTGAAGGAGGTTGAGAAGGCGAAGGTTAGCAGTGGGTTCAAATGTTATAACTGTCAGGAGTTGGGTCATAAAAGCAATGAATGTCCGAAGCCGAAGAAGAGAACCATGGTTGCAGAAGTAGAAAAGGATGATGGTGAGGAGGCAGAATGTTCAAACACACTTTATGTTGAGGAGGAAGAAGAAGTGTCGGGAGGTGAAGGTTGTAATCTTATGATGAGGAGAAGTTGTTTGACACCAAAGCAAGAGGAGGATTGTAGTTGGCTGAGAAGCAATATTTTTCAATCGACATGCACTATTCTAGGGAAAGTCTGCAAGTTCGTTATTGACGCGGGAAGTTGTGATAATATTATTTCTACAGAGGCTGTGAGGAAGTTGAACTTGAAGACCGAGAAGCATCCTAAACCATACAAGCTAGCATGGTTGAGGAAGGGAGGTGAAGTGAAAGTATGTCAAAGAGCCTGTGTTAATTTTTCGATTGGGAAGAAGTACAAGGATGAAATTTGGTGTGATGTCGTAGATATGGATGTTTGTCACTTATTGTTGGGCAGACCATGGCAGTTTGATAGAGCAGTTCAACATGACGGTCGTGCCAATAGTTACAGTTTCATGTTCGAGGGTACTAAAATCACTTTGGTTCCTAAGAAACAGCAACAGAAGGAGAGCAAGCTGGAGGAGATTGAAGAATTGAAAACTCTATTGACTTTGAAGGAGTTTGTTAAAGAAGTTGAAGAAGAACCTGAAGTATTTTTGTTGATTGGAAGAGAGAGTAGTGAAGAAGTTGAAATCCCGGAAGAAGCAAAGCCAGTTTTGAAAGAGTTTGAAGATGTATTTCCAGAGGAGTTACCGAAGGAGTTACCGCCACTTAGAGACATTCAACATCAGATTGATCTTGTTCCAGGAGCAGTGTTACCACACCGACCACATTACAGAATGAGTCCGAAGGAACATGAGGAGTTACGAAGGCAGGTGGAAGAGTTGCTTGAACAGGGACGTATTCAGGAAAGTTTGAGTCCATGTGCTGTGCCTGCATTGTTAGTACCAAAGAAGGACGGAACTTGGAGGATGTGCACTGATAGTAGAGCTTTGAATAAGATCACTGTTCGCTATAGATTTCCTATGCCGAGGTTAGATGATTTGTTGGATCAGTTGAGTGGGGCAACTATATTCTCGAAGATTGATTTGAAGAGTGGTTATCATCAGATTCGAATCAGACCTGGAGACGAATGGAAGACAGCTTTCAAGACAAGAGAGGGGTTGTACGAATGGTTGGTTATGCCATTTGGTTTGTCAAATGCACCTAGTACATTCATGCGGGTGATGAATCAAATCTTTAGACCATTCATTGGGCAGTTCGTTGTGGTGTACTTCGATGACATTCTGATTTACAGCAGGAATACGGAGGAGCATATTTTACATTTGAGGGAAGTGTTGCTTATTCTTCGTGAAGAACAATTTTATGCTGCTACAAAGAAATGTGTGTTCATGGCGCACAGTGTTTTATTTCTGGGTTATGTTGTTTCAGGGGAAGGTATTCAAGTTGACCAGAGTAAAGTTGAGGCAGTCAGGAATTGGCCACAGCCAAAAACAATTACAGAAGTGAGAAGTTTTCATGGGCTAGCGTCATTCTATCGAAGATTCATTCCACACTTCAGTAGCGTGATGGCTCCAGTGACTGATTGCATGAAAGGTAAACAATTTGTGTGGTCAGAGGAAGCGGGGGATGCCTTTGAGAAGATCAAGGAATTGTTGACGTCTGCACCAATTCTTGTTTTACCTAATTTTCAGTTGTTGTTTGAATTACACACTGATGCTTCGAAGGTTGGTATTGGAGGAGTTCTGAGTCAGAATGGGAAGCCAGTTGCTTATTTCAGCGAAAAGTTGTCAGGGGCAAAGATGAGATATAGTACATATGACGTTGAATTTTATGCTGTAGTGCAAGCTGTCAAGCATTGGAGGCATTATCTGTTTCAGAAGGAATTTGTTCTTTACACAGATCACGAAGCACTGAAGCATTTACAGGGGCAGGATAAAATTTCAGCAAGACATGCATCATGGATTGCATATCTACAGCAGTTTACCTTTGTCGTTAAGCACAAATCAGGGGTGACGAATCGAGTAGCTGATGCTTTGAGTAGGAGGAGTCATTTATTAACGACAATGAAGGTTGACGTGACGGGGTTTGAAATGTTGCCAGAGATGATTGAAGAAGATCCTTACTTTGTGAAATATGTTGAGAAAGTAAAGGATGGAAGTACCGATGAATTCATGTTGGTTGATGGTTTTCTGTTTAAAGGAAGTCGTTTATGTATACCAGACTGTAGTTTGAGGATGAAGATTGTGAAGGAATTGCACGAGGAAGGGCATGTGGGCCGTGATCGTACTTTGCAGTTGATTTCACAATCTTATTTTTGGCCGTCGATGAGGAAAGAGGTTGAAAGGTTCGTGGAGCGATGTCATATTTGCCAAGTTTCAAAGGGGACAGCAACGAATGCAGGGTTGTATATGCCATTACCAGTACCATCTAAGCCGTGGGTTGATATTAGCATGGATTTCGTCTTGGGTTTGCCGAGAACTCAAAGGGGAAATGATTCTATATTTGTTGTGGTGGACAGGTTTTCGAAGATGGCACACTTTGTTGCTTGCAAGAAGACGGCGGACGCTGTTCGTGTTGCTCAGTTATTTTTCAAGGAGATCTATCGACTTCATGGATTGCCAGAGTCTATTGTGTCGGATAGAGATACTCGTTTTCTGAGTCACTTTTGGTTGAGTTTGTGGAGAATGGTGGGAACGAAGTTGAATTTTAGCTGTGCTTATCATCCGCAAACAGACGGTCAGACAGAAGTTGTTATCAGGTCATTGGGAAATTTGTTGCGTTGCCTTGTACAGGATAATTTGAGAAGTTGGGACATGAAGCTATGCCAGGCAGAATTTGCTCATAATCATGCAGTAAATCATAGCACAGGATTCAGTCCATTTCAGATTGTTTATTCAAATTTACCCAGGGGACCGTTGGATTTGGCGGTAGTACCACAGTCGAAAGGAACCGTTAAACGAGCTGCTGATTTTGTTGATGAGCTGAATGAATGTCATAAAATCGTTCAGGAACGATTGGCGAAATCGAATGAGAAATATAAGAAGTTTGCAGATTCGAAACGACGAAATGTTGAATTTAAAGAAGGTGATTTAGTTTATGCTGTATTAACCAAAGATCGTTTTCCAGTGGGTGCTTACAATAAGTTGAAAGCCAGGAAAATTGGTCCAGTTGAAGTTTTGAAGAAAATTAATGAGAATGCTTATCGATTAAAGTTACCAGATGATGTTTATACGTCTGATGTTTTTAACGTTAAACATTTAATTCCATATCATGAAGGTGAGATTGTTGAGAAAGAAATTACAAATTCGAGGACGAATTTTTCTCAACCAGGGGAGGATGATGCAGCTAGGGCCAGAGAAGGAATCATGCATTCATTAATTTCTGAAAATACGAGTGTATGGTGTAGTTTGATGAGTCGGCCACGACTCAATGAAAGCTTGAGTCGGTTACGAGCTAAGGAAGGATGGCCGCGACCTAAGGAAAGACTGAAGGAAGAGATAATTGGATACAAAGAGGAAGGGTGCCGAGTTAACAAGTTACGACTCATGATGAGTCGTCCTAACTTGAGTCGTGAACGAGTCAACTTGAGTCGTGAACGAGTCAGGGAAGTTATGAGTCGTTTCCGAGTTAAACAGCTATCAGAAGGAGGCTGGGACGAGTCAAAGAGCCACGACCTAGTTGAGTCGGCTGGAGGTAACTCGCTTGAAGAAGATATGCCGAAGGGAGGCTTGAGTCGTTGGAAAGGATGTGCCGTAAGGAAGAGCTTAAGTCGTTGGAAGCATGCTGATTTGTTGAGTCGGTGGAACCATGAGTCGTGACTCATGTGAGTCGTGAGTCGCCTGGTAAGTTGAGTCGTTATGTGTTATTTCTTGAGTCGGATGTGATGAGGCGGGCCTGTTGAGTCGCAAGTTGTATTGAGTCGTGAACCGTTAGTATGTCTTTGAGTCGTGTATTGTTGGCATGTAGTGTATTTCCTTGAGTCGCATGGTATGTTGTGTCGTGTATGTTTATTAAGTCTTGTGTCATGAGTCGTTTATAAACTGAGTCGTTATTTGTTTCTTGAGTCGGAGGTGTGGTAACAAGGCGGGGTTGTTGAGTCGTTTGTAGAGATGTGTTGTGTCACCTGTTAAAATCTTGAGTCGCTGATGATGAGTCGTTGATAGTGCTGATGAGTCGTGTGTCGTGTCACATGTTGAGTCGGTCACGACTCATGGGTTGTAACTTCTATAAATACGCGTGTGTTGTACAATTTGAGTTAGTTGAATATTGAATAAAATTTCCTTTTGTTAGCTTTGTGCTTTCATACCAATTGGTAGTTGAGTGTGATCTCCTATCTCCTCTTTCGGATAATCGAGTGCGCTCGATTCAACGATTGTAGAAGCCGATTCACGGAATCTAGTGCGCTAGATCAACGTACGAAGAATCGTAGATCTTTGTTTCTCGGTATCGTGCGCGATCCACGAGACGAAGATAGCTAAAATCCGGTATCTTTGATCAACGGATTTGGGCCTTGCAGTATTTTCAACTCACCGATTGCTACATTCATCGATTGAAGTTTATTTTCGAATTATCCGCTGCGTCAGTCTTAAACCATTGTTTTGATCACATATCTTAAATAATCGCATAAAGAGATGATTTTTAAAATTAAGATGATGATTTTTATTTAAGTGGTTCAAGAGTAGTTCGCGTTTGAACAAATTTTGTTCTTTTTCCCATTGCTGATGATCGATTGAATATTAATTGATAAAAATTGGTGTGAAGCTAGCATGTTGATCCAAGACTTCAGGAAAATTGTCGAAAAAATGTTTATTGCATAAATTAATGGGTCGAACCCATTTTAGGGTTTTATTTCAAGTTTTTGCACATGTCAGTAAACGTGACGAGCTCGTCATCTATGCATGATCGAGCTTCACGTGATTTAAGGGAGTGGAAGAGGAGCGCGTTGTCATGGTGTGGATAAATTCTGGGCGTCTCTGGTGATGGGAGTGTTGGTGGCGAGGTGTTTAGATGGTAGGTGGTGCTGCCGTTTTTTCGAGCTAATTGTTAAATTTTGATTTGGAGACGATGGCTTCGAATTGATGTTTGAATTCGAGTGCTTGTGAGTTTTTCGACTTGTCGAGGGTCGCGACGTTCGCCAGAACGGCGCTGCGATGGCGTGCACGTGCACGGCCTTGCGCGATGTGTCTGGAGATTCTCGATGGGTACAAATTGAATCGATACTCGAGGAAGATGGTGTGGCTTCGGTGTACAACTCGAGCACGCGAGTAGCCTCCCTGGTGATTCTAGTTTGAAACTTAAGTTAACCGTAAATCAAATTAAAAAAAAGAGAGAAACAGGCAGGAAGGAGAAGATGAGTACGGGGGAGTGTTTCTGAGCCAATGGGTACTCAAGTAGAACAAGCGGAAGTCTCGGGTTTACTTCATTTCAGAACTGCACATAAATTAAAATAAAAAGAAGTATAGTTAAGTAAATTGTGTTTCAGCAGGTTTTAAGCATTGAAAACTAAACAAGTGTTTAACATGTTAAGTTAAAAACTTTAATACAAGTTTAATTATTTTAGTTAATACTTAACAATGTTTTCTAAAACCTTAAATTATATTTTAATTAAGAAGTTAACTTAAGTTAAATGTTAAATTTAAATCACCATTAAAGTTTTCAATGTAATAAAAGTATAAAGAAGATTTTTTAAATGTTAATTTAGACAAATAACCAACGGTGTTGGAAAGCAATCAAGAATGATTAAATTAATAATTAACTAAGTGATTAAAGATTTATATTGTAATTAAAGATTAGTTAGTTAATAATTAAGTATCTAATTAATTTAGAATTGTCAATTAGATAAATTAAGTTGATAAACAGTTAATTAAATTAATTAATTAAGAAATAATTAATCAAGTTAATTACAATTCAAACCGGTTTATCCAAAATTAATCATTGATTGCAAATAATCAATAAACAAAAAGAATTTTAAGTTTTCATGGGGACCGTTCCCTCCCCCTTACCTCCCATTCTTTCTACTGTTCCATCCACTGTTCTTCCTTCTCCCTCTTCCATACCGCCGTCCATCAGTCCATCGTTGTCAAATCTTGTCCCCGTCATCTCTCTCTCTGCTACTCTGCCGCCTCCATCGCCTGATCCTCCTCCTCTAAATTTCACTGATCAAATCCTTCCTAATCTGCCTTCTCCTGTTCCACCCTGTCCCAATCCACCTTCAAAACTTTCATCTTCTCTTGATTCGGTGCCTTGGTCCACGCTTTTCAAATCGAAGCCACGTAATGCAGGAACTTATGTTCCCCAGGACATCCCTCTTCTTTACACTGGAGATGTACTTGTGCCTTCTAGTGATATTATTCAGGCTGGTACTGCTGTGTGGAAAGACTACCTTGTTGGGTTTTTCCTGGATAAACCCCTGCCATATGTGAGTGTGGTGTATCATCTGAAGAAAGTATGGAAGCTCAGAGGAGAAGTCAATGTTAAGTCGGATGGTTTTGTTTTCCTCTTCAGGTTTTCGTCTGCGGAAGACCGGCAACGGATTTCTGAAGCTGATCCTATTATCATGAGAAACAAATTGTTTATTATCAAGCCATGGGATGTGACGGTGGGTAATAGTTGTCGGACTATTCGCTCTGTTCCTGTTTGGATTAAGTTATTTAACATACCACTTTATGCTTGGTCACATTATGGTATTAACTGGTTGGCGTCAAGGGTTGGAAAATTCCTGTGCATGGATCAATCTACGGAGAGAATGGAAAGGATTACTTTTGCAAAATGCTTGGTTGAAGTATCACCTGATAAGGAGCTGGTGGATAATTTTTTGGTTAAGTTGATGGATGGCACTGATCATAAGGTTGCAGTTAAGTACTTATGGAAACCAGAAGTGTGTGTTAATTGTAAAGAATTTGGACATGCTGGCAGTAACTGTTCTCATGCTGTGTCAGAAGCTAAAGTCACTGCAGATGAAGTTATTGATACCCATGATGATAGGGATGGAGTTAATGGCAAGAAAAGGCTGTTGAGCACAAATAGAAATCAAAATCAGGTGTGGAAAAAGGTTAATTATAAAAATAACAAAAACAGGGATAACAGACATGAGGAAATTGGTAAAATGCAAGGTGATAATGTTGGTGCAAAGTTAACGCAGTGTACTGCTCCATATAAGGTGGGTAGTACCAATGATAGTGAAGTTACAACCAAGGAAAAGTCGCTGTCTATTCCTGATAGTAATATAAGGTTGGTTAACAGTTTCCAAGTGCTTGAAGACCAAATTATTGGAGATGCAATTGATGTAGAGCAAGTGGGGGAGGTAAATGCTAATGATGAATCAATGCCTTTTACTGTTGGTAATATAAGTTTGGTTAACAGGTATCAAGTGATTGAAGATCATATTGATGGAGATGCAATTGATGTTGAGCAGGTGGGTGAGGATAATGCTAATGATGAAGTTATGGGAGTTGAGATGGGGGTAATACATGAATCAAGTACGTTTTTAACTGAGCATAACAACCAGGTAGCTGATAGTGATGAATTACAAGTAGATATCCATGTGCATGCTGATCCATCTGTGCATGTGCACACAACTGCTGAGTCATTACAACATGTTGATACTCTTAATAATTTAAATGGGCAAGCACAATTGGAAAGGGGTAAAGTCATGAGAAATCAAATCATCCCTTCCACTGATATCAATTTCCTCAATAACAATGCAAAAAGCATTATTGAACTAGTCTGTTCAACTAATGTTAATCCATCTGATTCTACTCCTTCTGTTCCACTCCATTCTGTTCAAACTACATCCTTTTCTGTCCCACACAATAAAAATTCTTCTCCTCCATCTTTACCAATCACATCCCCTTTCCCATATGTTAACAATGCTATCATACCAGGTTGGTATAACAAAGAAAAGCAAGCCTGTGATGATAACTGCCATGGTAATATAGACACCAGAACAAGACTGGCAGCAAAGAAAACATCAAAATCAAAGGCTGATTCCAATGATGCACAATCTCCTGCAACCAGGAGCAGAAAGAACATTATCCATCAATCTCTTTAGATAATGAAGATACAAAATATAGGTGTTTGGAACATTAGGGGTGCTCATAACCAACTGAAACTTGACCAAGTCAAAAATCATATAAATTATCATAATCTAAAAATTTTTGCTATCTTGGAATCAAAACTTAATCTTGTTTTAACTTCTAGGGCTGCAAATTACATCAATCCTTCTTGGAAGTTTATCCACAACCTTGCTGATGCTGATTATGGTAGGATTTTCATCCTATTTGATCCAACAGTTTACTCTATCACCTCTGTAATTTCTTCCAGACAATACATACACTCCAAAATCATCTACCAGCAAACCAAATCTTCCTTTTATTTTACTTTTGTTTATGCTGACAATACAGCTGTTTCTAGGCAAAATCTATTTGATTTCTTACCAAATCTAAGGCAAGAAACACATCCATGGCTGGTTGTTGGTGATTTTAATAGCTGTTTTCATCTGGATGACAAGTTTGGTGGCCAACCATTATATCCAAAGCATATCCTTCCATTGAACAATGCCATTTATGAATCGAATCTCATCAAGATACCCTCTCATGGTGCTAGATACTCATGGAATAACAAATGTAGGAGTGGTGTCAGAACATTCTCTACTATTGATCATGCTTTCTGCAATTTCAAAGCTCTTTCTACTTGGCCTAATCTCTCTGTCAATCTAATCCATCCCATTCTATCTGATCACTCCCCATTGATTCTTTCTGACGGTCCCAAAATGAAAAATGAAAAAAGAAGTTTCAAATTTTTTAATGATTGGATTAGTTCTTCTGAATTCAAACCAACTGTGAATATAGCGTGGTCCTTGCATTGTTATGGTAACCCTATGTTTATTCTTTGCAGGAAGCTTAAACAAGTTAAAAAGCTTTTGAGAGCTTGGGCAACTGAGAAGTATGGTGATGGAACAAAGCAATCAAAAATTTTGAAGAAGAAGTATGCTGAGGTTCAGGAATTTATGATGAACAACCCCCATGATCAAAATGCAGCTGAAGAGGAAGTAAGGCTATGTGATCTTCTTAACAAAGCTCTAGAAATTGAAAGTGGAATGAAAAAACAGCAGTTTCATAGTAAGTGGTATAATTTTGGTGATCGTAACACTGAGTTTTTTCATTCCTCGATCAAAATCAAACAGGCTAAAGAAAATATACACTCAATAACTACTCTTGAAGGTTCTACTGTTTCAACTCCTGATTTAATTGATGCTGCTTTTGTTCAATATTTTGAGCACTTGTTTGGTAACTCCTCTGACTTTATTCCTGATCTTGACAAGTTAAACAACATCCACCTTCCTAGCTTGTCCACATTGCAAGCTGCTATGCTGGTTAATCAAGTTACTGATGAGGAAATAAAAAATACACTCTTTGCAATGAATAGAAAATCGTGTGGTGGGCCTGATGGGTTCAATGTCCTCTTCTTTGTTACTTGCTGGGACATTATTCAAGTGGATTTCTGCAAGGCAGTGCACAATTTTTTTATTAAATGCACACTGCTATCTGAAGTTAACTCAACTAATATTGTACTAATCCCAAAAAGTTCTGAACCAAGCTCTGTCTCTTCTTTTAGACCAATCTCGTGCTGTAACGTGGTGTATAAGTGTATATCAAAGATTATTGCGTCAAGACTTCTGCATGTTCTCCCCCAAATTATTTCTCACAATCAGGTTGCTTTTCTTCCCAATAGGAGTATTTATGACAACATTTTGCTGGCTCAAGAGCTGCTTTGTGGATATTCGAGATCAAATATTTCTCCTTCTGCTATGCTAAAGCTAGACATATCTAAAGCTTATGATTCCATTCACTGGTCCACCATTGTGAGAATAATGGCATTAATGAACTTTCCGAAGCCATTTGTTGGGTGGGTATATGAATGCATTTCAACTGCTAGGTTCTCCATTGTTATTAATGGTCGACCTGTTGGTTATTTCAAGAGTAGGCAGGGAATTAGGCAAGGGGATCCGATTTCTTCGTACTTATTTCTTATGGTGATGGAAGTGCTCACTAGATTAATGTTAACAAAGTATGCTGCTGGGCAAATTAAATACCACCCCAAGTGCAAACTAACAAATGTTACTACTCTCTTGTTTGCTGATGACATTATGATTTTTACTAAGCCTCATCTCCCCTCGTTGCAAAGTGTTATTAAAACTTTGACTGACTTTTATTTGATGTCAGGTTTGCAACTAAATTTTTCTAAATCAAGTATAGCAATTGCAGGGGTTTCCACCAGTATTTACAACAGTCTTCTACATTACACTGGTCTCCAAAGAATGAGTAATAATATGACTTATCTTGGCCTCCCGCTATTGACATCAAGACTGAAGTATGCTGATTGCCTCCCATTGTATTCCAAAATGGTTGCTATTCTTGACATGTGGTCTAACAGATTTTTGACCCAGGCAGGAAGGCTTGTCCTTATCAAGTCTGTTGCATTTTCTATGACTGTTTATTGGGCTAAAGCGTTTATCTTGCCGACTAAACTTTTGCATCATGTCAGAAGTGCAATGCTAAGATTCTTTTGGACTGGATCCACCAAAAACAGGAAGCCATTGCCATGTTCATTCAAATGTTTTGAGAAGAGTTTAAATGCTGGTGGGCTGGGGGTTTTAAACATTGTTGACTGGAATATTGCTGCATTCAGTACTCATCTAAATTCAATTATTGCCAAGGATAACTCTGGTTGGGTTAATTGGGTTTGGGTCAATAGAATTGGTAGGGCTAGTTTCTGGACTGTTACCACTCCACAAATTTGCAGCTGGACTTGGAGAAATCTCCTGAGTTTACGTGATAGATTGCTTCCTATTATTGTTCATAGGTTGTCAAATTCTTCTACTGTCAAATTTTGGTACGATCCATGGGTGGCCAAGGGAGTGATATTGCATTCTTTGTTCACATATCAACAGATCCAACAGACTGGTATACCTTTTAATGCAAAGGCGGTGGATTATATTTTCCAGGGTAACATGAATCTGCCATACTCATCAAATCAGTACATCAGGTCAGTGTGGAATGATATACAATGTAATAAGTACCCTCTTGTTGATGTTGGTGATGTGTTTTGGAATGATAGACCTCATACTGTTAAGCTTGTGTACAAGCACCTGCACAATTTTGGTGATCATGATTTCAAGTGGAGCAAAGTTATTTGGACAACTGATTCAACCCCAGGGGATAATCTTATGCTCTGGAAAGTGCTGCAAAATGCAATGTTAACTAGAACCAAATTGATGGAGATGGGATATGATAGGGGATCAAATTGTTTTTTCTGTGCTAATGACCCTGAGACTGTGCACCATTTGTTCATGCAATGTTCTTACACTAAGATGCTGTTTGACAAAATGATGCTTGTAGCTGGGAGTAGATTGTTGGCTAATCAACCTATGCTGGATTTTGACATGATTTACAAAGCTATAAGGTGGCGAACTTTGAAGGCGAGACACTTAGCTATATGCTTGAAGAAATACATGACAGTGGTGTGGTATGAACGAAATTTGATTTGCTTTGATAAGAAGAGGAGAGATGGTCAGGTGTTATGGAAAGTATTGAAGTATGAAATTTACAAAACAATGAAGATGCAAGCTATTTTTCCAGCCATATACATGGATGCTTGGAGATAGTTGGTTTTTTTGGTGTGTTTCTTGTTTTCTTGTTTTGCTTTGTGTGTTTTTTTGTTGTGCTTTTCTTTCTGTGTAGCTCCGTGTGTTGTGTTTTGTATTTTCTTTTTTTCTTGCTTGCTGTTCTCTTTTGGGCAAGTTTTGTGTTTTATTGTTTTTTGCAATAAAATCAGGTAGGGGCCCTGTTAACCCCGCTAGCTTTTGCTAAAAAAAAAATAATCAATAAAAATAATTATGTGGTTAATTTATTTAAACCACATTGGAAAACAACTAACTATTGTTCTGCACTGGATTGTTATTTCTGTTGTGATCGTAATACTATGTGATGTAGATTGCTCCGTACTGAACTGTGATTTGTGATTTAATTCTATATTGATGTGAAAACCCTTTTTTTGCCCGTGAAACCGCGTTTAAACTTCAATGCGACAGGGAGTCGGATTTCAGTTATCCGAAACCCACATCGAACCCTGAATGTGAATCTATGTAATTGATATATCTACCTATTTTAAAAATTTAGCATTCACTATTCGAATTAGCCAGGAGAGGACCTTTGTGTCAGATAAACCATTTTGAATAGTGATATGTCGAAATGGATAGCATTTGAAGACCGGTGTTGAAGACCGGGTATTTGCGAGAACAATAGGATAACCTATCGATTGTATCTGCATTGAGTAGCTATGGTATAGAGATTCCCTAAGGGATGGGAAGTCCGATCGGGATTATGAATACCCGGATTGCAAGGACTTGTTCGGAAGTGCCTTCGGTTCTGTTCGAACCCGGAACAGACTTGTATGGTTGTGCGTCTGACACTACACTTTGAGATATAAAGCCGATTTCTTTCAAATACATTTCTGTTGGTGACGGAGAATTTATTCTCTTAGTTTAACACCCTTCTCTGAGACGTACGAGCTTAGAGGTTATGTAATTGAAGGTTATCAGCGATATACTCCCAATTTGGTAGTGTAACATGCTAAGTGCTGCTGTGTGTTGATGATCATTTGTGATCAAAGCATGGCTTTCGTGTAAAGCGTAGCACTATGGACGAGACCTCATCGGACCTCACAACCTGGAAATGGTCGAAACAGGAAAGATGCGGCAAGGTTATGAGGGTCGCACCATTTAGGGTATGTCATTTCCTTTTGGAAAATTGGTATGGAGCCCAGATATTAACCTATGTGGTAGCTCCAATCTCATTTACTGTGTGGTCGTTGCTTCGTGATGGGGGCCCCTCGGATAAAGGTCCCAAAGGACCGGGGAATGGCATAGTCGTTTAGTAGTTACCTAGTTACAGAGATAACCTGATCTTGGGTTGGCAGAGAGCTGGTTAAGTTCTCGGGACGTCCCGCTAGAGGCGTACCCATGTGGCATAGGAAGTTCCTTAGCCTGACCATTTGTTGGAAATCCAATTACCAATACCAACCCAGTACGGTTTTAGTTGTAGAACCTGCCATCTAAAATGGTAGCTATAGTAGGCATAGTATCATGGTACCTATGCTGGCCGAGATTAATATTCTACTTTCGAAATGTTTTCACTCTATGCACTAGTAATAATATCAAAGAACTTTTCTCGTATTTAGCATATTTGACTATCATACGGGAAAATCTCCCCCAAGTGTGCGATTGCATTGTGTGTGTGCCGGGAGGCCTTATGGTAGTTTCATTTTCCAAAAGCATATCGGGTTTTTCTTTTATAGATCTTGTTTTATTTAAATGAAACTGTTTTTTTATTTACTTATACCAGTCTCATGACTGACCCGGAGTTTATTGTTTCTTTCTAAACTTTGGGTGCCATAATTTCTACACGGGTAACCTAGTAGCAGGTTTTCATGCTCTGGTGTTAGCAGCATTTTGGAGCTTTTGCTTTGGAGATATTTTAGAAGCTTTTTAGGATCTCAGATGTTTATTTTTTGGGAGTTCGCTATCGCTTCATTCCTTTGAAGACTTTTTGGTTATATGACATTCTATTTGGAGTTGTGATTCATGTATTATGTACTCTGATGTTGTAACATATATTATTATGATGTTGTATCTGGGATGTAATGCATGATATTCATTTTAATTCCGCTGTTTTATATTCATCTAATGTTGTTATAAGCTCCATCCGACTGGAGTTTGATGTTTGAATTTTGGCAGTCGAATACAAGTGAAGTATTTAGGGTCAATTTTCGAACATTGGATTTCGGATCGTGACATCAAGTATTAGTGGAATAGGAAATAGTAAGAGTCCAACAGAGAATTCAATGAAAATTGAAAGCTGATGTTTGTTCATATTACACAGTCAAAATTGAACAAACGAAGGACCCAAAAGGACTCAAAACGACTACCGATACGATTAGCCGTTTCATGGGTTCCACCACGCACCGGACTTCAAAACATAGAATTGAATATACCGTAGAGATCTATATGACGAGACGATCAAAAAGGTATACAAATATTAGTGGTACGATCATTTTATGAAAAGTCGACAATCGGTACCGAAAATGCTGCTAAATTGCGAGAAATAAGATAAACGGAGCAATAGCAGTCAAAATTTGGAGAAATGTAGTATGACGTCTCACTTAGAAGATGATTTAAAAATTTATTGTATAAAAATAACCAGGTTTGGTAAACATTTTATTATCATCAAATATTAGCTGATTTGAATTTAAATAAAATTACACAAGAAAATAAACTTGCATATTATTAGATGAAAATTTTACCATTTGCTATATTTAAATATACGTAATCTAATTATCAAATTTTCAATTCAAAATTTTATTATTTAAAATTTCACAAAATTTCAATTAATTGAATTAGTAAAAAATCGTTAAAAATATCCGGATTGTTACACACGGATTCTGAAGGAACCAGTTTCATCGGATCTGTAAAGGTGAATTATTGTAGGATTTCCAGTTTCATAGCGATTGGACTTGTGGTTTGATCGTATGGGCTCGAAACATCTAGAAATTAATTTAATTGAAATCAATTTTAAATAAGCCGATTTTAGAGCTAACTTCTTCATAGGATGGAATTAGGACCTAAAACTAGTTCCATCGAGTTTAAAACTATCCAAAACATCTATTTTGATATATGGGATGACCCATTTTTGTTCCGGAGACAGAACGGGCTTTTCGGGTCATTTATCGTTCAACGTGTAAAGCAATCTGGTCCATTCTTTCCGTTTTCAGCTTTGCCTATAAATAGCCCATTATAAACCCTAGCAACCTTTTATTTTCTATTGTCTGTACGTACATTTCTTTTTCATCTTCTCTTTCCATTGGCATACAAACAAAACCCTAATTCCAAATAGAAAATTCAATTTCAAATTCAATTCCAAAATCAAACTTCTTCAAACCCCATCATATTATA
Source organism: Allium cepa (assembly GCA_030765085.1). NCBI lineage: Eukaryota > Viridiplantae > Streptophyta > Magnoliopsida > Asparagales > Amaryllidaceae > Allium > Allium cepa. Next base: position 902,119,572 of record CM060938.1, on the reverse strand, counting down.
TATTGATTTGAAGTTCTCAACGAGCGCAAGTCAAATCTGCAGTCTGTTTTTCAATGTGGGCTTCAGTGTGGCCAGAAATTGATGTTGTAGTTTCGGCCTTTCATTGTATGGCTTCTCGTTCAACGGTGGATCGTCGTCGTTGGTTCGATCTGGGAGTGCAGTGTCGTAGAGGTAGATGGGTAGCATGCATCTATACAGTTAGTTCATCGAGATGGTCATCGGAATAGCCATAAATAATGAAGAATAGGCACGACGGCACATGTGCCTAGGGCCACCGTAGGCGATCATGCCACCATAGCCAGGCACGGCTGGGAGTAGGCGAGTCGACGGAGGTCTCTGTTCTGGTGGGTGGCATGCAAAGTTGGCGGTATTTGGGGTTGATCGAGGGAGCTGAGCTTCGAAAAAGATTCTTATGCGTTACCCTGTTCTATAGTTAGGTTTCGTTCATACGTATTTTCAGGTAACGTGGCACCAATAGGTTATTTTCTTAATTATTTTATATGTTGCATTTTTTTTTTTGGCATGGCCGACGGGGTTAATTGGTCCCCGACCAATTTATTAATACACAAAAAAACCTACAGAGGGGACAAACACAAAGGGACAACATGAAAGCACACACACCGGAGAAGACAAGGAAAGACAAAAAAACGAAAACAAATTACAAATCACAGGTGCAGAGGCAAGGATATTCCAGGATCACGTACACTCAGCATTTGAAGGGAGCAAATAACTTCATGTTTTATCCAAATTTTAAAAGAAGCATCAGTCTTACCATTATTTGCATCAAATACTCTTATGTTCCTTTCTTTCCAAACAGCATATAAGAAACTTTTTAGAACGACCGTATTCTTTCTCTTATTCTTTTGCTTACTTCCCGTATTTGCATGAATTCTATTCCACTCCATACTGTTGTCAATCGAAGGACAGTGGCCATCACTGCTCACCATGATTTCAGCCCAGTTCTGCATAATAATATCACACTCAAAAAAGAGATGTTCAACAGTTTCAACAAACTCACTGCAGAAAGGGCAATTCATATCCAAATTCATTCCCATGCTTGCCAATTTCGCTTTAGTTAATATTGCTCGCTTCAGAACCTTCCATAAAAATAAATTTTCTCTCATACTACTATCATTATTCCAAACCCTCTTCCACCACGACCATGCATGAATGTCACTGTTTCGTTGCATATACTTATAAGTTTCACCAATTTTAAAACCAGCTTTCTTCTCTCCCCAAACAATCCTAGGAGAAGTAGACTGTAAAGGGGAAAACTGTCTTATCTTATCCCAAATAATTTGGATACGCTGGTTAGAAGAATACCTGCCTAATCCCTGAAAAGTGTGAAGCACATCCATGACAAAAGTAGATTGATGAATACCAGTTTGCATTATTTCATTGAATGAAAGTTTTCGTCTAATGATATAACCCTTCTCGAGCCAAGGATCATCCCAGAATTTAACCTTGTACATCGGATCAGTGTTCATTTGTATTAGAGGGAGGACATACTCCTTTAGTTTGAACATGCATTGCCAAGTCCAACTTAAATTCTGAGGCTTATTCATATTCCATAAGTTTTTTCCTTTAATCACATTCTTAACAGACCACCTTGCCCATAAGCTATCAGGTTTGTTGTACAATGTATCGAAGTGTTTAGCAAAAGCAGTTTTATTCCATTGCTTGAGGTCAAAAAGACCTAGCCCTCCCTTATTTAATGGAATCTCAAGAGAATTGAATTTAATAGGAGCAAGGTATCTCCCCATAGTTCTTCCGGTCCAAAAGAATCTCATAATGCCGCTTCTGATCATTTTAATTAATTTAAAGGGAAGAACAAAGGTTTTAGCCCAGTACACTTGCATGGCATGGATGATAGACTTTATAAGAGTTAGCCTTCCAGCTTGACTCAGCATCCTAGTGGTCCAATTCGACATTCTTGAAGTAATTCTCTGATACAAAGGATTGCATTGATTCGTTGTTATCTTGGAAGAAGTAAGAGGTAATCCTTGATACATATCATTGGATAGGTTAAGAGGTAAACCAGATATATTAGCTATAAGAGCTTTCTGCTGTGGACTAACACCAGCAATAGTGATAGCAGATTTGTGAATGTTAACTTTAAGTCCTGTCATCATGTAAAACTGTTGGAGAATGTTCATAATGTTTTGAATAGTGAAAGCATCAGGAGCACAGAACAATATAAGATCGTCGGCAAACATAAGAGTTGATATTTGGGGATCTTCACATTTTGGATGGAGCTTAATTTTTCCTTGCTGTATTGCTTCATTAATCATCCTAGTAAGAAGTTCCATCACCAAGATAAAAATATAAGCAGATAATGGATCTCCTTGGCTAATTCCTTGTTTGCTTGTAAAGAATCCTTTCATCACACCATTGATGTTGATCGAAAAATTAGGAGTTGACATACATTCATAAACCCAAGCAACAAAATGTGGTGGAAAGTTCATATATCCCATTATGCGAACTATGCTATTCCATTGCAACATATCAAAGGCTTTCATGATATCAAGTTTTATCATCGCCTTAGGTTCAGAATTTGTACTTTTGTATCCTTTCAATAGTTCGTGAGCTAGAAGAACATGATCAAGTATATTTCTTCCAGGGAGGAAGGCTGCTTGATTAGTAGATATTATTTTGGGAAGCACAAATTTTAATCTCGTAGCAATAATTTTAGAAATGCACTTATATATAGTATTACAACAGGATATAGGACGAAAGTCTGTAACTTCATGAGCATTCTTGTTCTTGGGGACTAAGGTAATATTAGTGTAATTAAAGGACCGATAGAGTTTGCTCTTTTTGAAAAACATAGTTATGGCATTACAAACATCTTCAGAAACAATTGACCAGCACGTGGTGTAGAAACATGCATTCATCCCATCAGGACCACCACACGAATTTGTGTTAAGAGAGAACATAGCATCATGAATTTCGTCATGGGTAACTTCAGAACAGAGATAAGTATGATCATTTTGATTAAGTATCGGCAGGATGTCAGATGGTATAATATCAATATTAGGGATGAAGTTATCTGAGTTACCAAGCATGGAAGTGAAGAATTTTTCAAATGCATTCTGAACTCCTTCAGCAGTAGTATGAAGGATGCCATGTTCATCAACAATAGAAACAATGTTATCTTTACACTGCTTGCTTTTAAGACTGGCATGAAAATATGCACTATTTCTGTCACCTTTTTCCCACCATTTAATTCTTGACTTCTGCCTTATCATCTCGCTTTCTTTAGTTAAAGCATCATAATATTGCATGGATAGATTAGCTTCTGTAGCCGATAATTGAGGGTCATTGACATCATTCATCATAGCCTTTTGAGTATCAATAAGTTTCAACAAAATAGCGGCACTCAGTCCATCTCCTTTACCATACTTCTTATAAGCCCATTGCTTCAACACTGTCTTCATTTCTTTTAATTTTTCCTGCAAAACAAATAAATGATTACCTCTCTTTGTTCTAAATTTGCATTTCAATTGTTCTAAATTACATAACTTCTACATACGAGGTCCAATTCATGCGCGGTTTCTTGCTTTGGGATGTATCAAAATTCGGGAGGTTTTGACTTTAGTATGGATGAATTCTGAGACTGTTGAATTTGAATTTTGGGCCTGTAATTGGATTTTAATTCGATCTAAAATCAAAGGTTAGTATTTTGACACACTCACAACTTCTAAAATTTCTTATGTTATCTAAGTTAAATTTATGATCTGATTAGGAATTTATTTATGGATGTTTGGTATATTAAAATTGATATTCCTGTTAATTCGAATTTATTTTGAATTAAATTGTCATTTAATTTATTATTGAATTTAAAATTATCAGTTAATTACCTATGTATAATAATCTGTTAATTGTTGATATTTATTGGTTGAGTTGGATGATGATTGTGATGGATGTTTGAATTTATTATTAGATGATTGGATGCTATATTTGATTTATGAAATGTTATCACTCTGCAAGTTCCCTAAATTATTATTAGGAAAATCACTATGGGTTGAAATGATATATACCCGAACGATCTATAGATTAGGGAAAAATCATTATGGGTTGAAATGATAGACCCGAGCGATTTTATGGCTTTTATATTAATTCGAAATTGCGGTTTGAAATGATATATAACAGTTAAATTTTAAATTGTGGATTGAAATTATGAATATTTGTATCACTTGACCCTAGGGTAGAGAACTGTATATGAACACCAGATTGGTTAAATTAAATGATTTTAATTCCTTAATATTTGAATTTAGTTAAATGATATTTTAAAATAAAATTTTATTTATATAAATCGAATTATTATCGAATTTTGAGTTTTATGTCAAATTTGGAATTTTTTTAAGGTGATTGTTAAAGGAAGTAAATCGAAAATTTAAAGTTGAATTTGAAATATAAGTGAAATTTATCAGAATTGAGTTATTTGAATTATTTGAAATATAACTTTGAAATGTATTGAAATTGGAATAATTTAAATTGATATTTCAAAAATGGACTGTAATCGATATAGAATTTAATAGTTTATTTAAAATTTAAAATTGAATGCTTCAAAATTGGGTTTTGTTGATTTCGAAATTGAAATGGGTCAGATGTGTTGAAATAGAATAAATATTTTAAAATTAATATTAAATTCCAAAATCATATTTTAATATAAATTGTCAAAAATTATTAATTTTTTTTAAAATTTTCTAGTTATTATGGTTTTCAAAATTTTAAACTATTTTAACCTATATTAACTATTGTTAACGCCTAAATTTGAACGCTAACACCCCAGTGTATGTGTTATAGTTGTGAAAGCACCACCCGATAGATCGGGAAAGAATTACAAGCAAGTAATAGCGGAAAAGCAGTAAACAACAACAATTTTATAGTGGTTCGGCTTATGGGTATAGCCTACGTCCACTTTAAGTACTTTTATTGATGATCTCGTTATAAGTTGATACAATTCTTCCCAAGTACAATTCACTTTGAATTACAAGAAACTTAGAACAAGTATTCTAAACTTCGATGGAGATGAGAGTCTTCAAATCCATGTTGGATGTATGTGATCTCTTCTTGAAGTTGTTTGTAGCGTTCTTAGTGTCTTGAGACCTCCAAGTGTTGAATTGGTTTTGAATGCAGCAGAGTATCGACGCTTGAAGAGAGTGAGCCCCAAAAGTCCCCTCCTCGTTCAAGTTAGGGCTGTATTTATAGGTTTTTATCGGAGTTTGGTCGTAGGTCGTGACCGACCTAAGTAAGGTCGTCGGTCGCAGTCGACCTAGAAAGCTCTGGCCCTCCTTCCATAAGAACATACGTGCTGATTCGTACAAGTCCAAGGTCGTGAACGACCTATCTCCAGCGGCATGCAAAAGGCGGCTCCTTTGTTCATACAGATAGGTCGAGAGCGACTTATCCTAGGTCGTTAACGACCTATCATAGGTCGTGGGAACTTTCCTGTAATCAAAGTACTCCGTTAGGTCGTTGGGCAGTATATTTATCTCCAAGTGCTAGGTCGTCTTCGACCTAAAGTAGGTCGTAGGTGGGCAACGACCTAGGGGATGGAACCTGACCTATCTCAATTGTGCTTGGTTCTCTTCTCAGCGAGTTGATAGGTCGCGTACGACTTATTATAGGTCGTAAGTCGGCTGAGACTTAGGTCGCTGAGATCACTTCGTCCTTAGGTCGGTAGGCTATGGCTTTCTTTAGGTCGCATATGATTTAGGTCGCTGATCCTCTTAAGTCGTTAGGTCGCGGAGCTCTTAAACCACTAGGTCGCGGCCTCCCTTAGGTCGCTGAGAGTTGTTAGGTCGTGGCATTCCTTAGGTTGCTGAGAACCGCTAGGTCGCGGCCTTTCTTAGGTCGTAGCTTCTTGTTAGGTCGCGAGGCATTTTTAGGTCGTAACACTTTAGGTCGCTTCTTCAATTTGGTCACTAGGTCGGCAATTCTCTGAGTCGTTAAACTTGGTCACGTCTTAGGTCGCTAACGAAGAGGAGTTAACATTTGCCCCTCGAAGTATACGCCTAGGTCGTAGGTCGTGTACTTCGATCTTCTTAACTCGCGCTCTGATGAGTTGTTAGGTCGCAAGCGACCTATTGAGGAACTAGGTCGTGTGTGACGATCCACTTTCTACTCCTCTGGGGTATAAATAGCCTAGGTCGTTCCTTCCTCATTTCATCTGTTTTAACACCTCATTCTGCCATTAACAGCATCTCGCGATCTTGGAAAGCAAACCAGAGTCCAATCATCCACCGATTCGACCTCGCCATTACATTGTGTAAGTATACCCGATCTCTATCCATCCCACGATCATCACCGAACCAGGAATTTCTCATCTCCGAATCTCATAGCAATTTCGTGTGTCGTTTTTCGTCTTTTGAGTCAAGTTGTGGTCGATTTTGATCGCCATTAGTTGTGATTCATGAAAGCACAGTGTTGAGTTGAATTAGTGATTGATCGGAGATGCTTTCAATCGCCTCTTGGATGATTCGGTGGTACGTAGGAATGACGGACCTCTCGAAGAGGATGATGGATTTCATCGTGAGTGATAATGGGTTATTGGGTCATAGTTCATCGGGATGGTGTGATATTGCGTGGAGAGGGAGTTGGTGATTTAGAAGATCTGAACGACTTAAGGATCCTTCAAATCTGCGACTTAACTCCTAGGTCGCGCTGAGATTCAAACGACCTAGGACTTAACAAATTTGCACATGAATTTCAAGCAGGACGACCTAAAAAATGAACAACCTAATCTTTTTTGCGGCATAAGCCGTAGGTCGCAACCAAACTTGGACTATGGGAAATCTGCACTGCCTTAAACCTTTTAACTTGCACAGCGCGACCTAATGAACCCCGACCTATGCTAGGTCGCTGGACGACCTATGACTTATGAAATTCCGAGATGACTTGGTTGAATTGAACTGGATTGTTTAATCTCAAATTCTGTTGTGCTTTGTTGTAGATTATCTCTCATGCAAATAACCTGTTAAACATGATATTTGCAGAAAACCGGGACGAATATACTGCCATTGACTGCCCACATCAAATGACAGATTAGTTGATAAAGAGTAATTAACTTAAATGAACTGTGTGAATGAAATGTTGTGAACCAATGAACTCAAGTGAAGTGCTAAAGGAAAACTTAAAATATCCAGTTAAAGCTGATTCGTTTGCATTAACACAATACTTGAGCGTTATATCAACAAGTCTTGGAATTTCATAGTTGACTAACTGTCAACCAACTTAATTTCAGTTATGTTTGAATTCCTCTTGTTGTTTTTTTTTTTTTTTTTTTTTAGTTCCGCACAACACTTCACACTTTTAGGAAACGTGCACCTTCATATTTGAATATCCAGTTGCTTGTGTAGAATGACTTCTCAACAAGAACAAGAAGAGATGACAGAATATGCCGAAGGGACCTTCCCGATTGCTATTCCAATAGAGAACCCTCCAGAAAAAACTCCTACTCTTCTGAAACAACGGACGCTTAATCAATTATGCATTCAATTTGGCATTGCCGAGGCAGAAGTTTTGCTTCCTGGGCCAAATGATTTTGCTGACAGACCGCCTTATGGTTATATTGCCATAAATCGCCAAATGTGCTCAAGTGGAGCAATTCCTCCTTTTAATGAATTTCTTCGACAAACCTTTCTCCGATTGACGATCTCTCCCTTCCAGTTGCATCCCAACGGTTATGCCATTTTGATGGCATTGTGCGTTCTATTTAGGAGAACACTTGACCGACTTCCGAGCTTTGATGAGATTTGTTACTTGTGCACGTTTGCAAAGAATAAGGACCACCCTTCAATCGTACTTGTAAGAGGTGCGAGGAACCGCAAACTTATTTTAGATTTGTCGGAGAGCGCACATGGCTTCCTGAATCAATATTTCTACATTCGTTGCCCCGCGGAATTTTACGCAAGTTGGAGAGTAGGAAGTGAGATCTTTTTTTTTCCTTCTTCCTTCAATTTCACTCTAAATTTTTGTTGTTCATATTGCCAAGTGCTGATTCCATTTCTTATCTTTACAGCACTTCCTCCTCCTTCCAGAGATTCTAGCCATAAGCCAGTTTTTGAGAGGCTAAGTGTTGTGGCTGCTGAAGAAAGAAGCTTCAAATTTTTATTGACAGATGAGCTACTTCATCAATTTGAGCTTTTACACCCTTCTCGTTCTACCCAGATTCATGAAGCCCCAACAGAAGTTCCTGACTCTCCGGCGAAAACTCCTGACGCTCCGGTCTCTACTAAAGAGCACGTACAAGGAGAAACTTCTGTAAAAACTTCACTAATAAAGTGTTCTGTTCCAAGAAATGACATGGGGCTATCTGAAAAACCTGCACTTGCCTCCATAATTGAAGAAGAAGAGGAGCCTCCTTCTCAAACCAGGAAAAGTGCCGACAAAGGAGCTAGAGGAGGGAATCAGGTTGGGCATGATGGTGATGACGTCTTTGGGGATTTAAGTGACTTAATTATCACTTCCCAAGAGCTCTTTGAAGATGACCCTGCCTGTGGTAAAACTGTACCCCCAATGATTGAAGCGACATCTGCCCTCCAACAGACTCCAACTCCTTCATCCCAAGAATTGTTACTGACAGTGAAACCTATTACTTCCCCCCAACTGAGGAGTGGTTCGTTAGTCCAACGCGAGTAGTTTGCACTTCACACACAACTAAGGATTTTCCAGCACATTTATGCACTTATCTTCTTATACTTTAAAGATTTCTAAAGCTTGTCTTTTCTTATTTCAGATCCTTCAATGACACGCGGCGGATCTTATTATCAGGATTTCCAACGCTACGGGGGGCGTGGTCAATATAATTATGGGCGCTACTTCACCTCCTATAGAGAGTCTGACGAAGAGAGGGCTGCTCGAAAGGCTCGTGAAAGGAGGGATGAAGAAGAGCGTTATGACAGAAGGGATAGGGATGAGCATCGCGATTCTTTGCAGAGAGGTGACGACTCTCACAAAAGGAAATCTCACGATGACCGAGGAAAAGGTCATGTAGTCGAAGATTCGGGCAAACGAGCCCGCCATGGTGAGAAACGTACTCCTACTACTCCTGAGAAAGCTACTGCCCCTGCCTCTCTTGACATTCCTTCCGACTCTCCTGCTCTCGGGAAGACGGACATCCAAACGATCATTAGCAGGCCCAAATTTCAAGTTGGACCGGGTCTAGCCACTTTACAGAGTCGTTTTCCACAGTGGTGCTTAAAGGGTGTGAGGTTCGACCTTGACCTAGTTCCTATCGACAAGCCCGCCATGCTGCGAAATCTCGATACCGTTAAACTTGACATTGAGAGGATGTCGAATTGGCAGAAGCTTGTTGATGAGCTCCAAAGAGTTAATCGCGCCAACATAGAGGCCATGCTTACCATGGAAAACGATAAGGCTGAATGGCAGAAAGTGCTTGAGCAACATGATATTGAAATGAGGAGCATCGCTTCTTACAATGAGGAACTCGAAGCAAAAGTTGAGAAATTGAAACACGAGCTTGCTACTTCCTCTGCTTCGTATTCTCAAAAAGAAGAGGTGCTCCTGAAACAAGTAAGGGATGCTCACGCCGGCCAAAAGGACGCTGAAGACAGGCTCGAGGCGCAAAAAAGAATTAATGAGAGCTACATTGCTGATGTTGCTGAGCTTCAGAAGAAAAATAACTCCCTAGAAGCAGAAGTTCAAATGCTTAAATTTCAGCGTGACGAGGCCGTTGCTGGTAGAATTGCAGCCGAAGAAGCCCACGAGGCGACAAAGAACAGCATCGGCTCAACTTTGTTTGACTTCTATTTGCATAGCGTCTTGGGACGCGGGAGTCTTGCTTTTCTTGGCCCCAAATATGAGATTACTTTAGCTGAAGTGTGGGAGGCCGCACTTGAAATGCTCGGTGCTGAAGGTGCTGGTTACGACGAATCAGCTCTTGAAAGGCATTATTTAGATGATGACGCCCGCGCTGCTCTCGCCAAAGGAAGGGAGCAACTTGCCAGACTAAGAACCGAAGCGACAGAAGGGGGCCAAGTTGGAGGAACTACTTTAACTGCCCCAGTCCAGCCTCCTTCTTCGTCTGAGGTCAACATTATTGGTTCCAGCTCCCATTTTGCATCTCCTACCAAGGTTACCACCGAGATTACAAACATACAGGGTGGAGATGAAGGTGATGAGAGCACTGACGCGCAGGCTTATGAAGTCGATGTCAGGAAATCAACTTCCCCAGGTAACTCTACTGTTAATCTTGCTACTATGAACCTCACTCAAGTAGACTACTCACTTGTTTCTTATGGGTTCAATGGGCTTCTTGACTACTTCCTGGACCTTGACGAACCTTTACCTCCTCTTTTTACTGACTTTAACCTCTTTCCTTTTGTAGAGAAAGTACCTCCTCAGGTTATCCCTCCTCCATCTCTTCAGGCGACTCCCCCTTCTGCCTCACAGCCTGGATCACAAGAAGAGCAAATAGAAGCTCTTCATGGCCTGGATGATCCTACCGCTTCACAAGAGCAGAAAGGCGAAGGACTCGAGGGAGGCGAGACTTCTCCGGAGCGGACTCCTTCTGAGGACATAATTTTGTCTGCTCTTGCTACTCCAGGGAGTGAGTCTTCCTCGAAGAGGAGAAAGAAGCGCGGAACGTCGAAGAGGAGGGGAAAGAAAATTACTACAGCCGAGGAGAAGCCAGAAGTTGGACCAGTTGCTCCTCAGCCTTCCCCTTCCCTTATGCCCTCTGACCGACCAGAAAAGTTAATCATTCGTCCGGGCAAGGGGTCCAAAGGCAGTAAGAAGAAATGAGGACTTCTGTTTTTAGCTTTTTGTCTTTTGTTTGTATTGGTCGAGAATTGTGCGGGTACCGGCCCCCGCTTTTTTGTTTTGAAACCTGTATCTGCAATATATTTGAATAAAATGATCTATTATTTGCACAGACTCTTATTTGAATTTGAGAATGCATTTATTATTCATTTCTGCACAATGTTTACTCATGATATTGCAACGGGCTTATGGTATGTTGCTTGAGTATTACCTTACCGTCGTAGCTATATTGTTTTGTATGTAACCATACCATGTTGCCCCCATACCATAAGCTTGTTGTAATATTTTATACTTCGAGGGAACTTGCACTCTTATTTACCGAAGAATAATTATTTTATTCTTTGGAGAAAATTTTTGTAGAGTACAACTCCCTTCGTATAAGTTTTTACGCTTTGTCCTTCGAAGAAATCACTTCTTTCTTTTGCTTATGTACATATTTTGCTAAGTGAATTCTTTTACGCGGCAAAGCGGACCTCTGAAGGGTACTTTAACTCTTTCCCTTTTTTCCTTTTTTGAGGAAGATCATTATCCAGAACAGGCAAATCACTCTTCCTTTGGAAGTTAAAGTATGCTCTTGACGAGGTTTTTTTTTTTTTTTTAATAGAAAGTTGTACCTCTGGGGAGGGATTTTTTCACGTTTCAACACTTGGAAGTTTTATTTCGATCTCGGTGAAACGTGTACCTCCAAAGAGTTGTGCCTTTGAGGAAAGCCTTTTTACATTTCAACACTTGGAAGTTTTATTTCAATCTCGGTGAAATGTGGGCTTCCGAAGAGGTCTTTCTTCTTGCTTGCATTTCAACTCTGGTGAAGTGTAATTCCGAAGAGCGGCTGTTACACTTCAACTCCTGGTGAAATGTGCCCCCGAAGAGGTCTTTATTTTGTTTGCATTTCAGCTTTGGTGAAGTGAAATTCCGAAGAGCGGCTGTTACACTTCAACTCCTGGTGAAATGTGCCCCCGAAGAGGTCTTTATTTTGTTTGCATTTCAACTCTGGTGAAGTGAAATTCCGAAGAGCGGCTGTTACACTTCAACTCCTGGTGAAATGTGCCCCAGAGAGGGTTTGCATTGCCTGGAAGTTACTCTCTCATGGTTGGAGGGTCATGACTTCTCCAATCTTTTTTGTTGAGTAGAGAACTTTCTTTTTTGTGGCATATGTCCCATTAGAGGTCTTCGTCCTCCGAAGAGTTGTGCCTTTGAGTAGGGCTTTAATTTACACTTCAAACTTGGGAAGTGTGCCTCATTGGAGGGCTTTAGTTTACACTTCAAACTTGGGAAGTGTGCCTCATTGGAGGGCTTTGGTCTCTGAGGAGAAGCATTCGGTCTCCGTAGAGAAGCTTTTCGCCTCCGAAGAGGGCTTTGGTCTCTGAGGAGAAGCATTCGGTCTCCGTAGAGAAGCTTTTCGCCTCCGAAGAGGGCTTTGGTCTCTGAGGAGAAGCATTCGGTCTCCGTAGAGAAGCTTTTCGCCTCCGAAGAGGGCTTTGGTCTCTGAGGAGAAGCATTCGGTCTCCGTAGAGAAGCTTTTCGCCTCCGAAGAGGGCTTTGGTCTCTGAGGAGAAGCATTCGGTCTCCGTAGAGAAGCTTTTCGCCTCCGAAGAGGGCTTTGGTCTCTGAGGAGAAGCATTCGGTCTCCGTAGAGAAGCATTCGGCCTCCGAAGAGGGCTTTGGTCTCTGAGGAGAAGCATTCGGTCTTCGTAGAGAAGCTTTTCGCCTCCGAAGAGGGCTTTGGTCTCTGAGGAGAAGCATTCGGTCTCCGTAGAGAAGCATTCGGCCTCCGAAGAGGGCTTTGGTCTCTGAGGAGAAGCATTTGGTCTCCGTAGAGAAGCATTTGGCCTCCGAAGAGGGCTTTGGTCATTTCATTTCATGGGAGTAGGTTGACCGATTGTCGTGAAATGCGTGCCCCTGAGTAGGGTTATTGTCAGGAAGTTTGGGGTTTCCTTTTCTCGATTGGATGGATTCTCGGGAGTGTGTTGACCGATAACTCCACGACTTTGTAACGAGAAAGATGCCTTTTTCGATGAAGCCCGCTTGAGGTCTCTATCCCCTGAGGAATTATGCCTTCAAAAAGGGCTTGTGCTTCCGAAATGGGCTTTTGCTGGCTGATGCTTGCTCTCGCATGTCTTTTTGCCGTTGATTCATGTTGACGATCCCCATTGCTTTGCAAGAGTCACCATTCTTAGCTTCCAAGCCTCTCCCTTACCCAAAGGAATATATTTTATAGTTAAGAAAATTGGTGGTGGCAGATACAGGTTCTTTAACTTGCCATTTGTTTGTTCAAACATTTGCAGTTAGCTATATATGATCTGCTTTTATCCACCTTGCTTACTTTCGTTTGAAATTTTCCTTTTGTAGGATTTGAATATGGGAATTTTAAATGGCTCAGTGCTTGACTGCTGAATGTTGTCGCGGATCGCTTGGTCTCGTGACTGGTAAGCCTTGTTTTTATGGCCTGCATTGTTAAATCATCTTGTTAGTAACACGATTAACGTATTTCATATGCCGAAACAAAACAAAGCAGTTTATAATAGTAGGGAACGCGAGAATTATAGTGGTTTAGCCAGAACTGGGCCTATATCCACTTTATTGCTGTTGTTATTCGCCTGCCTTGCAATTGCCCTTAACAAGAGAATCATATATTTGTAAATTCATTGCAATATTTCAGCAAAGTTTTTATGTAAAATATGGATGTAGATGGCTGCTGTTCCAAGTTCTTGGAATTGGTTCCCTTTTGACAGTTGCGAATTTGGTTGATTATATTAGCAATTCCTTAGTGCCATCTTTAAGTGTGCACCATCTTCTTCTGTTGGCGGGTGGTTTTAACTGAAGAAACATACTCTAGACAAATCTTATTTGTTTGCTTAGAGTACTTCTTATTCAGAATTCGATCCTGAAATTTCGTCGTTTAAGACTTGCTTTTGAATGCTACCAAGGGTCGCTTGATATTGCAATGAATCAGCTGGATATTGATTGCCTGCAAATTTAGATCGATAATCTTAGTGATATTCTCAGAGTATTTCACATATCGAAATAAAATAAGCGACTTGTAATAATAGGGAAAACAAGACTTATAGTTCTTATTGTTTATTTGCACTGTTTTTATAACAGATTTTGATACAAGAATTATTGGATCAGCATTCTTTTACAAATTTGAAACATAGTGTTCAAGTAAAGTATGGAAGCAATTGCTGCCCCAGTCTTTAGGGATTGAATCTTTTGGCATGAGAGGACTGGGTGGAAACATCCTTCAGAATCGAAACTTCCTTTCACTTTGAAGGTCTCCTTGAAGCGTGAGCACATCTTCCCGCCTCATCCAATTTTTTCCTACCTGGTGAGGGCTTTCCGTGATGATACTGATAATAGGACCCTCATCTCCCTGTGCTACAGTTCTTTTATTTAAGCTGCACTGTTGAGTGGGAACTAGCTGCACTTTAGGGGATGAGGAGAAGTCATTTCCATCTTTCTTCACATATTGCTGCAGTTCATTCCGTTTGAGCAACTTTTCAATTCCTTTCCTCAAATGGCGACATTGGTTAGTGTCATGGCCAGGCTAATTGTGAAATTGGCAGAATTTTCCATTATCTGTCGCGCTTCTCCTCATCAGAGTTGGTTTGGGGTACAAAACAACATCTTTTGTTGCCAAGAAGATATTTTCCGGAGTGTCGGTCAAGGGAGTGAAGTCGGGGGGTTTGAGGCACCGAACTTTTTTCAAGAGTTTCTGCTTTCTCCTTCCTCCATTCTCCTCTCTCTGTTCAATCATCTCCGGTATGTGTTCTTCATCATTATCAGGACTCAATGGGTAGTTGTCAACTATTCTTCCAAAGGTTTGCCTTGATAAACGTTCGTGAATAGTTGGTCGCGGCCATGAGTTCTCCATTTGGGGGATTGTTGCAATAGTAATGCCAGTTGCTCGTTGAGGAGTATTCCATTCTTCTGAAACATGGGCCTCTTTGGCAATGGTTTTTATATCACTTTCTAGTTGACGGACCTCCTCTTGCAATGCATTTATCTTGTCAAGTATCCTGTTGTTCTGAACCTCCATGTGTTGATATAATCCATATACCACGGCGTTTAATTCAGCCCTTGTGACTCCAATATTTGAAGCTGTTTCACCTAGCGTGGGAAGAGCAATGGCGTTGCTGCAAGTTCCTTCAAACCTCAAAAACTTTCGTTTCCTTTCAGAAGCCATAATTCCTGTTAGACTTTTGTTGAACAATGGTTGAAGTTTGCCCTGAGTTCAATTCTCAGTGAAAGCACCAAAAATGTTAACGCCTAAATTTGAACGCTAACACCCCAGTGTATGTGTTATAGTTGTGAAAGCACCACCCGATAGATCGGGAAAGAATTACAAGCAAGTAATAGCGGAAAAGCAGTAAACAACAACAATTTTATAGTGGTTCGGCTTATGGGTATAGCCTACGTCCACTTTAAGTACTTTTATTGATGATCTCGTTACAAGTTGATACAATTCTTCCCAAGTACAATTCACTTTGAATTACAAGAAACTTAGAACAAGTATTCTAAACTTCGATGGAGATGAGAGTCTTCAAATCCATGTTGGATGTATGTGATCTCTTCTTGAAGTTGTTTGTAGCGTTCTTAGTGTCTTGAGACCTCCAAGTGTTGAATTGGTTTTGAATGCAGCAGAGTATCGACGCTTGAAGAGAGTGAGCCCCAAAAGTCCCCTCCTCGTTCAAGTTAGGGCTGTATTTATAGGTTTTTATCGGAGTTAGGTCGTAGGTCGTGACCGACCTAAGTAAGGTCGTAGGTCGCAGTCGACCTAGAAAGCTCTGGCCCTCCTTCCATAAGAACATACATGCTGATTCGTACAAGTCCAAGGTCGTGAACGACCTATCTCCAGCGGCATGCAAAAGGCGGCTCCTTTGTTCATACAGATAGGTCGAGAGCGACTTATCCTAGGTCGTTAACGACCTATCATAGGTCGTGGGAACTTTCCTGTAATCAAAGTACTCCGTTAGGTCGTTGGGCAGTATCTTTATCTCCAAGTGCTAGGTCGTCTTCGACCTAAAGTAGGTCGTAGGTGGGCAACGACCTAGGGGATGGAACCTGACCTATCTCAATTGTGCTTGGTTCTCTTCTCAGCGAGTTGATAGGTCGCGTACGACTTATTATAGGTCGTAAGTCGGCTGAGACTTAGGTCGCTGAGATCACTTCGTCCTTAGGTCGGTAGGCTATGGCTTTCTTTAGGTCGCATATGATTTAGGTCGCTGATCCTCTTAAGTCGTTAGGTCGCGGAGCTCTTAAACCACTAGGTCGCGGCCTCCCTTAGGTCGCTGAGAGTTGTTAGGTCGTGGCATTCCTTAGGTTGCTGAGAACCGCTAGGTCGCGGCCTTTCTTAGGTCGTAGCTTCTTGTTAGGTCGCGAGGCATTTTTAGGTCGTAACACTTTAGGTCGCTTCTTCAATTTGGTCACTAGGTCGGCAATTCTCTGAGTCGTTAAACTTGGTCACGTCTTAGGTCGCTAACGAAGAGGAGTTAACAACTATATCAAATCATTTTTACCTATTTTAAACCATTTAATTTATTTTAAAACTAATTACCCCATATTAACCTAGTTTAAATCTAATTAATCTATTTTTAGGCTATTTAATCTATTTTAATTATATTTAATCTATTTTAAATCTATTTAACTATCTTAAATTAATTTAATAGTGTCTTTAATCTTCAATTAAACTATTTTAGAGCATTTTAACTATTTACAACTATGTAAAACTATTTATAACTATCTAAACTACCTTTCTAAATCTCAAACTAAATTATGTGGATGTGTTTATATTTTAAATCCTCGATTTAAAGTGAATAACATTAAATGATATTATAACCTAAGTTAGGATTTAAATTACGTATTTGATTTGAATGTGAAGTTTTTGAAATAAGGGTTGTAAACTGTTTTGAAAATATAATTTTTGAAACTGAATATCAACTTCGAAAGTGATATGGTTTAAATTGAATATGATATTTTGATATCAATTATGAAATGGTTTTGAAAATTTAACGAACCATTCGGTGTGTAATAAGCGTTTTTTTGTAAAAGAGACCGAGATCGGATATTGTCATTCTCTCTGCCAATACCAAAAACCACTTTAAAAACTCTGTACGTGGTGGAGATTCCAAAAATAAAGTAGTATTGTTTGGCAAACGATTTCTATATGAGGTACGACGTGGCCCAGACTCCCGTAAGTCAGCTTAGATGTGACTAAAACAAGAGCCATGCCGGACCAAGTGAGGCCGTTCCTCCTATCTAGAAATTTTTTTCGATACCATTCTATTACTTTGTGATTTGATTTGGTGGCCACCCCTGATTTGGTTTGGGAGTTTGTCTGAGGTGGGCGGTAGTTGCTACTATGCGGTACCACCAGTCCAGATCCGCAATTGGTACATCTCCCCTGGCATTTGCTTCGAGTGTCGTGTTCACATGCCCTAGAGCGCCTTCTATGAGTTTGTTTTGTACCATACCTATGGAGTGCCCTCTTGGTAAACCTTCATTTTACGGAGGAGCGTACGGTACTGTATAGACTATGGGAATATATAAAATGTGTTAAGGGGGATATGGGTAACGCCTTAACGCTATTTTAATAATTTTACTTTACTATTGACATATTATAATAGGATATTGTACTACATAGTAGATAGTTTAATGGATCCTTAAGAGATGGGAATTTCTAACATCTCTTAAGTTATTGTACTCACGTTAGCACTGGATAGGTGATGTCAAACCCCGTAAACATCTCTGACTCCGTCGCATTCATATTTACCATTGATTTAACTTACATAAGAACTTTTAGTTCCGACTCGAGTGTATTGTCTTTTCAATTTGCTTGGGTCAGCCTGAGCATTTCAGGGTTAAAGACCCTATTTCTGGAGGACGAAGACAAAGATTTTTATTGTTATTATTATATATATACATATATTTATTCCATTGCCTCATGTTGTTCCTTTGCATTTATTTGTTTATTCTTGTTTATGTAACTCTGATGTTTGTGATGTAAAGAATAATCAAATGTATTTTTAAAACAACTTCATGAACTGTTATTTGATTATTATATTTGTCATCCCACTGCGAGATTCTGTATTTGTTTTATTTCTTTCTCTTTTTCTTATTTTCCCCATAACAAGCTGCCCTTTTGAATGATTTGAGTCTGTTGTATGTGTCTGCATAAAACGTCCAAAAAGACAGGTCATTACAGTTGGTATCAGAGCTTTGGTTGAGCGATAACCTTGACTTTGTGGGTCTGACTCATATAAAACAAGGTAGTAATACCGTAGAATAAGTTGCTAAGTGTATATACATATGAGAGAGCATATTTGTTAGTGTTTTAAAACATTTATTTATTGTGTTAATTTGTTCCGTTTTGTATTTATAAATTCTAGTTGGTGCATAGGACGCTATGACAACGATAGAGATTTCTAAACACTTAATAGAGCAGACGGACACAATACTAGTTTTGAAAAATAGGTAAATGAAATAAATTTTGCCTATTATATATTTTGTATACAAAATAATAAATTTTATAAATGATATAGCCGGTTGTTATATAATTGTTGGATAGGCAGTGAAATTTCATTAATACTGATGGAAAAATAAGGTTTACAAATAAAATGGATATAAACCGGGAAATTTGAGAACTTAAGTTTTGAGATTTTGAAATTTCTTTCAAAAGATTTTGGAATATAATATCTTCGGTGGAGAGTACATGCATCATCGACATTCATTTTCGAGTTTCAAAGTGGGAAGATCGTTGTAGTAGTTAACTACACATATGTTTTGATAAATAAATCTTAATTTTGATTTTCAAATATGACTTTATATATATAAAAGATATGATTATATATATTATTTTAAAATAATTATAAAGGAAACCAGTATTTAGTTCTCCAGTTTCCGTAAATTAAAAAATTGAATTTGTTGCAATGAATGGAATATTGACTAAATTAATAATTGGAAACTTCTAAAATGAAAATAAGAATTTGATTTTAAAATGATTAATGAAATAGATAAGAAACTGAAATTTAGAAAATGTAAATAAAAGGGGAAATGAAAATAAGAAATGGTAACTGTTGAACCTTTTGTTAACTAAATATATAAGAGAAACTTGTGTAACTTTCTATTGCATTCTAAAAGACATATATGTATATATATATACCTTACAAAATGTAAAAGTTGTAATGTTAAATAGGATGTGTAATAGAATATTGTGCAAGTAAACTTTAGAAAATGAAAGCATGCAATGGAATTACATCTATAAATAAGAAATTCTAATGTTAAAATTTGTAACAAACTAAAGACAATAGTTTCAAATGCTACTAATTAAATGTAATAGAAGTGAATAATGTAAGAAAAATGATTATAAACCTAAATGAATGATTTAAGTTATTTATAATTGGAATAATTAGAAAAGATGAATACTGTAAGTAGATGATTTTAAACTCATGTTAATGATGGAAGCAATTTATAATTAAAATGAATACTATATTAAATCCAATGATTATATCTTCAGAAGAGTTTAAATAATTCAAAAAATAGATATAAGGTAGTGAATGTAAAATTAAAAGTAAGAAACTTAAGTAGAAACTTATGCACCAATGTATATTAATATCTAATGAAACCAAGTATATAAATTAATAAATATGAATTAAGCCGCAATAAAATGCATGTAATGCTTAAATAATAAATTCATTGGTTACTATAAACAATTGAATGGAAATGACTTATGTAAGAAATGAATGTAAAGTAATGAAAAGAAATTTCCATTAGGTGAATAAAAGGAAAAAAATAAATTTTGTAAGTAATGAAATGAAAGTAATTGAAAATAAGTACCAAATGAATGTGAAATTATTTACAAAGAAACCCATATAGCACTTTAAGAGTTGATTTTCATATGTTTAAATAATTGTGTATGTGTAACATATATAAGAAAATGTAATTAACATATGTAAATAAATGAATGTAAATAAATGGCATTAAGGAATATACGAATGAATGGAAATTGAATTTTGTAGGAAATGAATGTAAATTAAAGAAAATAATCAATGTATGGATGAAATTTTTGAACAGCAATGATATAAAAAGAAATTAATAAGAATAAACTTAAATATTATTGGATTCTTTGTTTGTATTGGCCTACGGGTTGTTTGGGGAAGGATACTTCTAATTGTTTGGATGTATGAATAATCTGTTGTGTTTTATCTAAGACTATTGAGTAGATGGTATACCTAGTAGTTTATTTGTCATTCTATACGATTAAAAGTGTCTAAGCTCGGACAAACCATTTTTTTTTACTTGATGTGGATGGATGGTTGATTACTCTGATTGATGCTTGTTTGCAAGTGAGTATTGTTATGTTATATTGATCTGTTTGTTATTAATTGAGACAATCTAAATATTTCACCTTTTTATAATTATTAACTCCTTTGGAATTATATAAGTGAAATACAGGTTTATGGAAGCAATAGCTACTACTTTGGTTTTCAAATTAAACGTTGTTTATGTAACAGACCGCGAATCTGTACCCCTTTGACACGACAGTATCCTCCATCTGTTCAACTCAAATTGGACGGAAATACGATTCATTAGGATTAATGTAACGAACCGGAATTTTGACAATTCGAGTTGTGAATATTAATTTTTAATATTCAATAATATGGCATTTTTATCAACAAAACTCCCCATTAATCAACATCTGATAATAATATACAAATTTTCCAAAACCAATATAATTTGAATTTTCAGATTTATATTAAAATAGGAGATTGATTAAATGGAACTTTCTTATATATGTATATTTTATAAAATAAAAATAAAATAGAGAGTTGATTTGATTGGAAATTTCTTATGTATACATTTTTACATATAAGAATAATAGAATTTATATGTATACATAATATGGAAGAAATTCATAACAATAAATAGATAATTAAGCAAAAGAGGGTATTTCTAAATAAAAATAATTTTGGGCATATGAACAATGTAATATATATTAAATAAAAGAGTTTTAAGTTGAACTTTTCTAAAATAATATATATATGCACAGTGGATATGAAATGTTATATATGTGGAGAAAAGTTCAAAGGGATAATTTATAGTATTTATAAATAAATAAAATGTTATGTTATAAACTAAAATGGTGTGTATAAGAATCATATAAGTGATGATATATATCAAATGAATTTATTTATTAAAAAGTAATATATTTCTAAATAAATAAATATGAAAGAAGTGTGTGTATATATATATATATATATATGTACATATAAGGACACACACATAAATATAAAGGCATGCTGACTAAGAAATGTGTTATTTTTATTCTTAAAATTTAAATAACAAAGTTTCAATTTGTTTAAAATTTTATAAAAGTATGTAGGGATAAAATGCAAACATTTTTCTTATCAAGCAATGACAACTATAGGCTGTCCAACATCATAAGTATGCATATATACTTTAAGTATTATATGGTTTATATAAAAAAATAAGAAAAGATTTCAAGTCATGTAGATAAGCGGTAAAAAGAAAAACAGATTAATAAAACCTAGTTTGGGTCAAGCAAAACAAGAGTAAGGTAAGTAAAAGATTTAAATCAGTAAGTAAACTAACATTTGGCAGTAATTGCCTGACCAAATAAGTAATGATCATCTACATTCTTTTCAATTTTCTCTCATCAAAACGCAAATATCAATTCCAGCCTCCAAAACTTTTTTCCAAACCCATCATGAAATCTTTGCACAGATCAAAACCTGGAACTGTTATAAATACATAAGGATATGTTTGCATAGGAGATATAGTCCCTTATGTATTCATAAATCATGAAAACAAAAGCATAATGTAATTAAAAGAAAGTGAAGTGAAGAAAAATAAAGAAAGAAAAGAAAATACATCCTCTGCTCAAAACCCTATAAAGAAAAGAATTTAAGCAATACAAGCCTTTCAAGATTTCAAAATTTTCAGATTTGACGTGTGAAGAAGTAAAATAAAAAGAAGAAGGAACTACAGGCTTTCTCTGTTTTAAATTCAAAAGCAACCAAAATTCAAAAGCAAGTTTTCAGGGGTTCAGATTGAAGATTTTAAATTTCAACTTGAAGACTCGAGAATCAAACATGTTTAAGGTGAGAAACTTTAATTTTAAATCTGGAAGCATTTAACATGCTACACTATTCCATTTAACAGTAACATACCTATTTCTACTCAACTTTCAAAAATCTCTATCTCAAAATCCAATTCAAATCTGTAGATGTTGTTATCTAATTAAATGTTTTTTTATGTATAGATCATGCTAAAAATAATTGGAAGCGTGTTCTTTGTATATTTTGGTCAAAACGTTGTGTTATAATAGACAAACAATTTTTGGGTATAATTTTAACATTTTAAAACGTCGATTTGTAGATATTATCTTGATCGTTAAGTAAAAATAGGATTTTTGGTAGAAGTATTATGATTTTTAGTGGCTTGTGTCATGGGAAATCTCGAGTTGATCATTTTCCGTTCAAAAAAATAATTACACGGTTGTGGGTGGTCGAGGCGGCGGGATGGCGACACTGGGAGACGTGCATGGGCGTGGCGGAAGGCTCGACCGTAGCCAATTGTTGAGATAGTGCTTGGATTAGGTTAGGCGATCGATTTTAGGGTTTAAGGGAAGCTTCGACTATGATGGGAACGCAATGGTTTTGGGAAGAGGTGGAGTGACCGAAATTCGTGTGGCTGGGTTTGGAGGTGGCTGCATGGGTAGGCTTTCGTCGGAGGTTGGTGGCATGTGAAACGGTGGACGATTGTTGGCGCTGTAGGTCGATTTGTGGAGGTGGGTGAGTTTCAGGTCAAGGGGTTGGCTGGGTCAGGTGTTCGATTTTCGATCAGGAGGGGTGGGTGATGAAGTACATACCTTAAACCGCGTCCGGCCTATCGCCACTTCTCCACGTCTCACGATTCAGTCCCATACCTCGACTCGCGACTCAAATCCTCCCACGACCCACGACTCATCCCCACCGCGACCTACGACTCATCACCAATTCCTCCACGACTCACGACTCAGTCCCCACCGCAACTCACGACCTAACTTCACCAGCACCATGCCTTAAGTCGCTACGCGACTTAATTCCAACTCCGATTCCAAACTCCTATGTCGCGATTCAAAATTAGGTCGTGCATGACCTATTCCAAATTCCCTAACTCGCGAGTTGCCTCCCTCATCTATAAGTCGCGAACGACCTATGCCCTATTCTTGAGTCGCGAATGACTTATGAATTGTTCTAGTAAAGTCAAATTTGCATTACCGCCTTCTGATTAACTCGCGAGACATTGATGAGTTGCGTGAAGAATTTGAGTCGCCTCCGTTAAGTCGTTGCTGAGCTAACATGAGTCGGAGCCGAGTTAGCATGAAGTCAGTGCATTTTTTTTTAAAATCGCGAGTTATTATTTTTTAGGTCGCATAAAAGCTTATGTCATGAAATTTTAAATCGATTGTATGTTATTTCTTTAGGTCGTGGAAGCACTGTTGATAAGTCGTTGTACTTTGGTACCTTGTTGCTTACATCGTTTGTGTAAAGTGTTGTAATTTTCTTAAGTCGTGTTGTAACCCTATAAATAGGGACGTGATGTCATTGTAAATGGTTGTTGAATTTGGAATAAAATTTTGTTTGTGAAGCTTTGTGCCTCCATTAAATTGGTAGTCGAGTGTTAACTCCTATCTCCACTTCGGCATTCGAGTGCGCTCGAATCAACGAACGTTGAAGCCAATTCGCGGAATCAAGTGCGCTTGATCAACGCTCAAAGAATTGTAGATCTTTCTTCACGGAATCGTGCGCGATCAACGTGTCGAAGATTGCTAAAATCCGGTATCTTCGTGATCAACGGAGTTGGGCCTTTCGGTATTCTTAAGTCCATCGATTCTTCGTCGATTCACCGATTATTTCCGCTAATCGTGTGAGATCCAGGACGGATTCGATTTACATCATCGAATTCGCTTCCCACTCTGCGTCAGTTGGTATCAGAGCTAGATCGCAAAAAGTTTGCATCATTTGGAGACTTGGGTTTCGAGAATCTGAAGTTTGGAGATCGGATTTGCAATTGTTGAGAAATTTGGTGTTTATCGTGTTCATCATGAAGTTGCCACAAGTTGGGAGTTTCGATCCATCTCACTTTGGATCAAAGTTCGGAAAGTGTTTGAAATTTATTTTTTTAGATTGTTTGAAGTTCAATAATGGCTCCGAGACGAGCTCAACGCCATCGAAATATCAATGCTTTGTATGGAAGAGAAGAGGCCGATGAAATGGAGCAACGAATCAATGAGAGTTTTACTGAAAAGTTGAATGAAGGAATTGGTCGATTGGAGAGAATGATGCTTGAAATGAATCAAAGTAGAAGAAGAGTTTCACCTGAATCAAACCATGGGGGAAGTAGAGCTTCGATACATTCAGATCGGGAGAGAAGAGAAGATCAAGATCATAGAAGTATTGATAATCGTGATAGGAATGTTGATCGAAGGAGTGGTAGTAGAGATGTTGGTGGTCGTGATCGACATCGATATACTTCAGATTTTGATGAGGAGTTTGATGGTGATAGGGGAAGTGTTCATTACCGAGATAGAGATCAAACACGACGTCAGTATCGAGATGTAGAGGATGATCATCGATGGGAATCGGGAATGAAGATGGAGATTCTTGAATTTAAAGGTGGAATGGTTGCAGAAGAATTCTTGGACTGGTTGTCTAATGTTGAGGAGATCTTTGATTTCAAGGAGGTTCCGAAAGACCGTCGAGTGAAGTTGGTTGCTACTAGGTTGAGAGGGAGAGCTATGGCGTGGTGGCAGCAAACCAAACTTACACGAGAACGGATGGGGAAGTCGAAGATTGTGGATTGGGAGAAAATGAAGAAATTGATGAAAGCTACATTTTTACCGTACAATTATCAATCACTCATGTATCAGAGGTTGCAGAACTTGAGGCAAGGAACAAAGACTATTAATGATTATGCCGACGAGTTTTATCAACTGATTGCTCGAAATGACATTATGGAGACAAATAAACAGTTGACTGCTAGGTTTGTTGGAGGATTAAGGATGCAGATCCAGGATATAGTTAATATGTTTGACCCAAGATCTGTGGCAGAAGCACACCAAAAGGCATTGGCTTGGGAGAAGCAGGGAAGGCGTGGAGGTGGTGTGTTTACTAATTCCAACAATCAAGTGAAGGGTATTAATGGAAGTTCTAATGTTTCTAAACCTGTCAGTAAACCCGTAGTAAAGGAGGGTGAGAAGCCGAAGGTTAACAATGGTTTCAAATGCTACAATTTCCAGGAAATGGGTCATAAAAGCAATGAGTGTCCAAAACCGAAGAAACGAGCTATGATAGCTGAAGTTGAAAGTGAGGATGCTGTTGAGGGTGAAGATAGTCCAGTTGAGGAGAATGAACAGGATATCGCATCGGGAGACGAAGGGTGTAATCTAATGATGAGGAGGTATTTTTTAACACCAAAGCAAGAAGATGAAGCTAGTTGGTTGAGGAGTAACATCTTTCAGTCGACATGCACTATATTGGGAAAAGTTTGTAAATTTGTGATTGATGCAGGAAGTTGTGACAATATTATTTCTACAGAAGCGGTGAGAAAATCGAAAACGGAAAAACATCCAAATCCTTATAAGTTAGCGTGGCTGAGAAAAGGAGGAGAGGTGAAGGTGGATAAGCGAGTTCGAGTTCCATTTTCTGTTGGGAAGAAATATAAAGACGAAATCTGGTGTGATGTTGTTGAGATGGATGTTTGTCATTTGCTTTTGGGAAGACCGTGGCAGTATGATCGAGCAGTGCAGCATGACGGTCGAACCAATAGCTACAGTTTTATGTTTGAAGGTGTTAAGATTATTCTAGTTCCAAAGAAGAGACAGCAGGGAGAGAGTAAGTCTGAGGAGATTGAAGAGCTGAAAACTTTATTATCTTTGAAGGAGTTTGTCAAGGAAGTCGAAGAGGAACCTGAAGTGTACTTGTTGATATGGCGTGAGAGCAGTGAAGAGGTTGAAATTCCAGAAGAAGCGAAGCCAGTTTTGAAAGAATTTGAGGATGTATTTCCAGAAGAGTTGCCCAAGGAGTTACCGCCACTGAGAGACATTCAACATCAAATCGATCTTGTTCCGGGAGCAGTATTACCGCATATATCGCATTATCGAATGAGTCCGAAGGAATATGAAGAGTTGAGGAGGTAGGTGGAAGAGTTACTTGAGCGGGGACGTGTGTAGGAAAGTTTGAGCCCATGTGCTGTGCCAGCTTTGTTGGTAGCGAAGAAGGACGGGACGTGGAGGATGTGCACTGACCGTCGAGCATTGAATAAGATTACTGTGAGATATAGATTTCCAATGCCGAGGTTGGATGACTTGCTAGATCAGTTGAGTGGGGCGACTATCTTTTCGAAGATTGATTTGAAGAGCGGATATCATCAAATTCGTATTAGACCAGGTGATGAGTGGAAGACTGCTTTCAAAACCAGGGAGGGTCTATACGAATGGTTGGTTATGCCATTTGGTTTATCAAACGCGCCTAGTACGTTCATGCGGGTGATGAATCAAATCTTTAGACCATTCATTGGAAAGTTCGTGGTGGTGTATTTCGATGATATTCTGATATACAGTGGGAGTTCGGAGGAACATTTGCATCATTTGAAGGAAGTATTGATGGTCCTACGACAGGAACAGTTTTATTGCGCAACAAAGAAATGTGTGTTTATGGCGAGGAGTGTTTTATTTCTGGGGTATGTTGTGTCCGGAGAAGGTATACAGGTGGACCAGAATAAAGTTGAACCAGTCAGGAATTGGCCACAGCCGAGGACAATTACGGAAGTGAGGAGTTTTCATGGGCTAGCGTGATTCTACCGAAGATTCATTCCACATTTCAGTAGCGTGATGGCGCCAATTACTGATTGTATGAAAGGGAAGCAGTTTTCTTGGTCGGAGGAAGCAGGGGTTGCTTTTGAAAGAATCAAAGAACTTTTGACGACAGCACCAATTCTTGTATTACCAGATTTTCAGTTATTGTTTGAGCTACATACTGATGCATCAAAGGTTGGAATTGGAGGGGTTGAGTCAGAATGGGCGTCCTATTGCATATTTCAGTGAGAAGTTGTCAGGAGCAAAGATCAGATACAGTACATATGATGTGGAATTTTATGTTGTTGTACAAGCTGTTAAACACTGGAGACACTATCTATTTCAGAAAGAGTTTGTTTTATACACTGATCACAAGGCATTGAAGCATTTACAAGGACAAGACAAGATTTCAGCAAGACATGCATCATGGATTGCTTATTTGCAGCAGTTTACTTTTGTTGTCAAACACAAGTCGGGGGTGACGAATCGTGTGGCTGATGCTTTGAGTAGGAGGAGTCATTTGTTGACGATAATAAAAGTTGAAGTGACAGGTTTTGAATTATTGCCAGAGCTGATTGAAGAAGATCTTTACTTTGCAAAGTTTGTTGAGAAAGTTAAGGATGGGGATACTGATGAATTTGTGTTGGTTGATGGATTCTTGTTCAAGGGGAATCGATTATGCATTCCAGACTGTAGCTTGAGAATGAAGATTGTTAAAGAATTACATGAAGAAGGCCATAT
The DNA here is from genome assembly GCA_030765085.1 of Allium cepa. Lineage (NCBI taxonomy): Eukaryota > Viridiplantae > Streptophyta > Magnoliopsida > Asparagales > Amaryllidaceae > Allium > Allium cepa. The sequence goes on along the minus strand of CM060938.1, from coordinate 902,092,187 downwards.
GGGTAGAGATCGTACGTTGCAGTTAATTTCTCAATCTTATTTTTGGCCATCAATGAGGAAAGAGGTAGAGAGATTTGTGGAGAGATGTCTTATCTGTCAAGTCTCAAAAGGAACAGCGACAAACACGGGATTATGCATGCCATTACCCGTGCCTACTAAACCATGGGTTGATATTAGTATGGATTTCATTTTGGGTTTGCCTAGAACTCAAAGGGGGAATGATTCTATATTTGTTGTGGTGGACAGGTTTTCGAAGATGGCACATTTTATAGCCTGTAAGAAGACAGCGGATGCAGTTCGAGTGGCACAATTATTCTTTAAAGAGGTGTATCGACTGCATGGTTTACCAGAATCTATCGTTTCTAATCGAGATACTAGATTTTTAAGCCATCTTTGGTTGAGTTTGTGGAAGATGGTCGGAACAAAGCTGAATTTTAGTAGCGCTTACCATCCGCAAACTGATGGGTAAACGGAGGTGGTTAACCGATCGTTGGGGAATTCACTGAGATGTCTCGTGAAAGACAATTTGAAAAGCTGGGTTATGAAGTTATGTCAAGCTGAGTTTGCTCATAATCATGCGGTGAATCGTAGTATAGGTTTCAGCCCATTTCAGATTGTATATTCAAGCTTACCAAAGGGGCCGTTGGATTTGACAATAGTACCACCACCAAAGGGTACAGTTAAGCGGGCTGCTGATTTTGTTGATGGGTTGACGGAATGCCATAGAATCGTTCAGGAACGATTGAGAAAGGCAAATGAGAAGTATAAACAAATGGCGGATAAAAACGAAGAAGTGTTGTCTTCAAAAAGGGTGATCTTGTTTATGCCGTTTTGACGAAAGATCGTTTTCCAGTTGGAACTTACAACAAGTTGAAAGCACGAAAAATTGGTCCAGTAAAAATCTTGAAGAGGATCAATGATAAAGTGTATCGATTAAGATTGCCGGAAAATATTCATACTTCTGATGTTTTCAATATCAAACACTTAGTTCCGTATTATGGGGAGGAAATTGATGAAGATGACGAGAGTGTGAATTCGAGGACGAATTCTTTCCAACAAGGGGAGGATGATGAAGTACATACCTTAAACCGGGGCCGTCCTATCGCCACTTCTCCAGGTCTCACGATTCAGTCCCATACCTCGACTCGCGACTCAAATCCTCCCACGACCCACGACTCATCCCCACCGCGACCTACGACTCATCACCAATTCCTCCACGACTCACGACTCAGTCCCCACCGCAACTCACGACCTAACTTCACCAGCACCATGCCTTATGTCGCTACGCGACTTAATTCCAACTCCGAGTCCAAACTCCTATGTCGCAATTCAAAATTAGGTCGTGCACGACCTATTCCAAATTCCCTAACTCGCGAGTTGCCTCCCTCATCTATAAGTCGCGAACGACCTATGCCCTATTCTTGAGTCACGAATGACATATGAATTGTTCCAGTAAAGTCGAATTTGCATTACCGCCTTCTGATTAACTCGCGAGACATTGATGAGTCGCGTGAAGAATTTGAGTCACCTCCGTTAAGTCGTTGCCGAGCTAGCATGAGTCGGAGCCGAGTTAGCATGAAGTCACTGCATTTTTTTTTAAAATCGCGATTTTTTTTTTAGGTCGCATAAAAGCTTATGTCGTGAAATTTTAAGTCGATTGTATGTTATTTCTTTAGGTCGTGGAAGCACTGTTGATAAGTCGTTGTACTTTGGTACCTTGTTGCTTATATCGTTTGTGTAAAGTGTTGTAATTTTCTTAAGTCGTGTTGTAACCCTATAAATAGGGACTTGATGTCATTGTAAAAGGTTGTTGAATTTGGAATAAAATTTTGTTTGTAAAGCTTTGTGCCTCCATTAAATTGGTAGTCGAGTGTTAACTCCTATCTCCACTTCGGCATTCGAGTGCGCTCGAATCAACGAACGTTGAAGCCAATTCACGGAATCAAGTGCGCTTGATCAATGCTCAAAGAATTGTAGATCTTTCTTCATGGAATCGTGCGCGATCAACGTGTCGATGATTGCTAAAATCCGATATCTTCGTGATCAACAGAGTTGGGCCTTTCGGTAATCTTAAATCAATCGATTCTTCATCGATTCACCGATTATTTCCGCTAATCGTGTGAGATCCTGGACGGATTCGATTTACATCATCGAATTCGCTTCCCATTCTGCGTCAGTGGGCAGCATCCGTGATGGGTGAGCTGGATCTAGGGATGATGAGGAACTCGGCGGTGGTGTCGCGGTGGCAAGTTGATCAGAGGTATGGGTGCGTACGTGCACGCATGTCACTCATGCATGAGAGGTTCCAGGCGAGAGGGATAGACCAGGGTGGTGGATGGTGCATGCGTTGTAGGCTCGGAGGTGGTCTCAGGACTTTCGAATCAATCGGGATACTCGATGTTGTATCATGATTGTTGTTCGGAGTGGGTTTTTGTTCATGATAATGGAACTGGAATCTGGTGGAAGAAAGAATGAGGGGAGAAGGTAAGTGAAGTATAGGGTTGGGCTTCGGCCCATTTGAAGTAAAATATAAAATAGGATTAAGATAAAAGCATAGTTATAAAAGTAAAAATAAAACAGGAAACAAACTAGTCTTCCCAAAGCATAAAAACAAGCAAGTTCTTTCCAAAAGTAAACGTTCCAACCAATTCTCTATTATATTAAATGTTTTATTTAAGATCTTTATATAGACAAAGTGTCACAACCCATTTTCCCATACCAATTTAAACCGACCTTGAACCATTCTTGTCAGCTAAATCACATGGAAATATGGATAATGAAAGAAAGAAAGAAGGTAGAAATAGATAGAAGATAGAAGAAAAGATAATAAATCAGAATCTCACAGCGGAACGAATAAATTATAATATAAACAAAACTTTACACGAAACCAAAACTGTTACTTTATATAACATATTACATGTTTTACTTCAGAGTTACAACCATACAACTGGGACAGTTATATCAATCCTGTCCTTACAACAACAACCACACGGCCCAAAACTGACCAAATAAAATCATCTACGAGAATACGTCTCCTGATCCAGCTCATTCTCCTGAAGCTTCCACTCTTCCAGTTAACCTGGAAATATGCTCGGTCTGACCCGAGCATATAGGAAAACACCAAAGCCTGGGTCAGTCTGGTATACCAGCGTGAGAAAACACAATCAACTTGATTATTAAATTTTGAAAATTCCTTTTTAAAAGAAAAGCATCTTGTAAGACCACGCCATAAATAAACATGTCGGGTTTTTACCTTACGATAGCTAAAACATTTTTATGAAATACTCTAATATTATAATAGGGTATATATACAAATACTTAGTAAAATAGCCGAAATTGTTACATTATTAAATTCCAGCTACTAGCCACAGAGTGGGTAATAAAAACAAAACTCGTACAAGGCGCGTAGGGAAAATGGATTTCCAACTAATGACTAGGCACTGGGGTACCACCTGTCATAGTACGTGGCCTAGATCACAGTACCGAGGAGTACGCCCGCTCCCCTGCAACACAAGACCGGAACCATCCCTTACTGGACAGTTTCGAATAAGATCACCCCGCGGTTGGGATCAGCAACCGCACCACTAAGCCAAAATAAAAAGGGACATCTAGACAGGGATGACCTTACTCTCAAGTGGGGGCTACCCACGAAGCCTTGTTGCATAACCCCTGATTTTCAGTCATTCCCGGTTGATGAGGCTTGAGGCTGAGCGTTACCTTTTTAGAACATATCCCTTAGAATGCTCATCGTCTACCTGACGATATTCTGAAAGCATTCATTCATACAAGTCCGTTCCGGGTTCGAACGGAACCGAAGGCACTATTCCTACTACATCCATTCTGGAATCACCCTCAGGATTAGTAGCCCTTGCACTTCACTGCTCCATCTTCGACTCCAAGCTCTTGTCTTCATCCCGAAAACGTATCGTTCGATCGAAGTGGTTTTCGGATTACAAATCCGATCCCGGTCTCTTTGAAACAACGTTCGCTATTTTCCGGTAAACTCAACCCCGGTTCTTTAGGAAATACTCCAACGAAATACAAGATCGGAGTTCACCTCCTAACCGTTAGTGGACGGGTCTCCTTATAATTCGTCCTAGCGAATAAACGAGTTTATACGTACGGTATAGCACCTCGATCGGTTACCATACCATATAATTCTCGAGTCTCCTCTAGATATTTTCAATGTTAGGTTTTGTCCAATTTTGATAGTCGGTTATTTGACTATCAAAGTAATCAATCAATACAACAAAGTTATTTCCCATTTCAACCGTTAAACCTTGTTCACCTTTTAAAATCCAAGTGAATTACCATTTACTTAAGAAAACTTATTTCATTTGAAATGTATAAAAACTATTTCCTTCCAAAACATACTTATAAACTTAAAATGTTATTTCAAGTTAAATAGATAAAATATTCTTCATAAAGATTATTATAATCATTTAAACAACTTTTATTAAAGAGATTTTAATCTAAAGAAAATATGCTTAAATATCAATAAAAAATTTCCTCTAAAGAGTTATTACAAAATGAGTTAATACTTGAAAACAATTTAGAAATTATAACTTAAAAATAAATTTCAAAGGTATAAATAAATAGCTACTTTCAATATTCCAAATATTGATTAATTTTAAAAAAATTTCTAAAAATATTATTATATTCCTTTATTTTAAAACAAAACTAATTTCATAAATCAATTCAAATCGAACAAGGCTTATCAGTCCAAACGGTAATTATCAATTAGCAATTCATAATTCACAATCTCAGATATTCAAATCAATCTATTTCCAAAGATCGATTCACAAAATATTCTCAATATAATTAACAATGTGACGACCCGAACTCGATGTCCGACAACAACATCAAATTCATATCACCGGAGCTTATAAGAACATCAGATGAATATAAAACAGTGGAACAAAATGAATATCATGCATACATCACAGGTACAATATCATAGTATCCAATAATACATCAAGTATTTAATACATACACCACAACTCCAAATAACATCATAATAATACATCGATGATCATAAATCCAAAAAGAAGTCTTTAATGAAATGATAACAATCTCCCAAAAACACTTAACACCTGAGATCCAAAAAGCTTCTAGAATATCTCCAAAGCAAAGGCTCCAAAATACTACTAACTCCAAAATACGGAAACCTGCTACTAGGCTGCCCGTGTTGAAATTATGGGCACCCAAAGTTTAGGAAAGAAACAATAAACTCCGGGTCAGTCATGGGACTGGTGTGAGTAAACAAAAATAGTTGCTTTTAAATAAACTAGATTTATAAAGAAAATTCGTTATGCTTTTGGAAAATGAAACTACATAAGACCTCCCACCACACACACAATGCAATCGCAGAATTACAGGAGATTTCTTCTTATGATAGTCAAATATGCTTGGTACGGGGAAATTTCTTTGATATTATTACTAGTGCATAGTGTAGAAAACATTTCGAAAATAGAATATTAATCTTAGCTAGCATACGTACCATTATAGTATGCCTACTATAGCTACCATCTTAAATGGCAGGTTTTACAACTAAAACCGTAAAGGGCTCGTATTTGGATGATTGGATTTCCAACAAATAGTCGGGCAAAGGAACTTCCCAAATAAAATGGAATTCTCTGGAAGGATGTCTTCGGATCCTAACCGGATCTCTACTACACAAGGCCGGGTTACCTCTATATCTAGGTAACAACTGACACGAGTATGTCACTTCCCGGTCGTTACCAACCTTTATCCGAAGCGCTTCTCAACCAACAACCACAAAGTATAAGTTTGCAGCAACCACAAAGTAAGTATCTGGGCTCCATACCATGATACCACTCATAATCCAGAAGAAAATGGACATACCCTCAGGGGAAGCTATCCCCAAATAACCTTGCTGCCACGATTCCTGTTTCGACCATAACCGGGTTGTGAGGTTCGACGAAGTCTCGTCCACAAAGCTACGCTTTTCACAAAGCCATGCTTCGATTAACAAATGATCAGCAGCACTCAGCATGTCACACTACCAAATTGGGAATATATCACTGATAACCTTCAACTACATAACCTCTGAGCTCGTACGTCTCAGAGAAGGGTGTTAAGCTAAGAGAATAAATTCTCCGCCACCAACAGATATGTATTTGAAAGAAATCAGCTTTACATCTCAATTTGTAATGTCAGACATACAACCATACAAGTATGTTCCGGGTTCGAACAGAATCGAAGGCACTTCCGAAGAAGTCCTTGCAATCCGGGTATTCACAATCCCGATCGGACTTCCCATTACTTAGGGAATCTCTATACTGGAGCAACTCGGTGCAGACACAATCGATAGGTCATCCTATCGTTCTCGCAAATACCCGGTCTTCATCACCGGTCTTCAAATGCTATCCAAAACGTCGAATCACATATTCAAAATGGGTTATACGATGCAAGGGTCCTCTCCCGACTAATTTGAATAGTGAGTGTCAATTTTAAAGCATGTGGATATGTCATTCACAAAGATTCACAAGTTCGATGTGGGTTTCGGATAACCAACTGGAATCCGACTCCCTATCGCATCGAGATTTAAATGCTGTTTTACGGGCCAATGGGTTTTCACAAATCACACAGCAGTAATAACAATATCACAGCTCAGCTCAAAGCATTCAATATTATATAGCATCATATCACATAACAGGAATATCAATTCAACACACAATATTCAGGAACAATCAAAGCATCTTTAATTAAGATGAATAAATCATGTGATTTAAATTTATTTGTTACATAGTTAGTTTCATTAAAATCTTAAATCAATGATTAATTAAAATTAATTACAGTTGATTATATCTTAATCATTTTCATAAATTACTCACTTCTTAATTAATTATCTTAATTAATTTCAAATTTATTTATTTTAATTATAAATTAATCTAATCTTAGTTATCAATTTATTTAAACTTTAATATTTATTTAATTAACTAAGATTATTTCTTAAGAGGTTATATAAACAAATTATAAATCGTTTAAGTAACCAAAGAGACTCGAATTGCTTTGATTATCATTTAAACTATGTTCAATACATTTCTTTTATCACATTTTAAAAGTTAAGATTTAGTTTTAAACATCATTTTACTTTAATTTTTCTTTGAATTACATTATTTATTTAACATAAATAATCTTATAAAAATACTATATTAAACTAAATAAACTAAAATTTTATTTCTTCAAAACCATTTCACTTAAGTCTTTCATTAGCTTAAAATTTTAAGTCAAATCATTGTGTAAACTTATATTTTTTTAAAGTGTCTTAAAATTTGGAAATTTTTTAAATTAAAAATCTATTTATAATTTGGTCATGAGACCTGCTCCGGGTTATGCACGATAAAACTCGTGCCTTGCTTTGGGTCATTTTAAAAATTAACCCGTGCTGTTACTTTTTTTCTTTTCGTATTTTTCCTAAGTATAAACTCGAACAACCCTGAAACAACTTCGAGTTCATACCCGAGTTCACAGCCTTATTACCCGATAGCTGCTTCGGGTTTTCCCTCATCCTTCCCCAAATTTCACCACTGACACCCAAACGAGCACGTACATGTGCACTTCCAACTTCGCCGTTGCTGGTCGGTGCTGAGGCCACCAGTGAGTCGCCATCCATCCCCCAAAACGTAACGAACGCCCAGATCTCAATTTTGTTTCGAAATCGCAAATCGAGCATTACGACCCAACCATCATCAGGAATGTCATCCAATAACTACCTCGCGCCACCACCTCTGGCCGTTATCGGCCACCAACTTTGGCCCAAAGCCTCGCACACGTGCTACACTTCGATTTTGCCCACTGACGTGAAGTCCGATCCATTGTGGGTGGTGCAATACCGTGGTTTTTAGTGTGAATGAAAATGGGTTTCTAAACCCTACTTTGATCACGAATCAAAGATCCAATCATCAATAGTTTTTTCTCGTATTTTTCTAGTGATATATGATTCTCAAACTATCAACTACATCGAACACGAGGGTCATGATCATCTTGGTCGCTGGACTTTGACATATATTCATTTTTCAGACCTCCGCAAAAATCTCGATGATAACTAAATGTAAAATTTGCATTTTTGTTTCAAAATTCATCATTTTCCAAGGGGATTCACATATTGTTATTGAAGTTAAAATAAATGAAGTTCGAATTTTCTTGAAAAATTTAATTGTGGCTGTGTTTATAATTTCCAAAGGAAGAACTAAATCTCAAACCTGCTTTGATTTAATTAATGGAAATGTAATATAGGATTTTAAAACAATGTTCTTTTTTTTTACAATTCCCTTTCAGAAGTAAGAGGAAAAGAGGGAGATTTGAATTGGATTATGGTATAGTTTACTCTTGTAAACAGAAAGCTATAAGTCACAGTTTCCAGGAAGAAAAGAACACTTTGCTTTGATAAAAAAAAAAACATGGTGCAAGTTTAAATAAAACTCCATCTTGTTTACTGAAACAAATAGCATGTTCATCCATAGTTTAACCTGCAAATCAAATAAAGGTAGGGGAAAAGAAAAATAAAAGTTGATAGGTTCTGTTTTCCTGAGGCTAAAAACAGTGATGTTTCTTTCTGAAAAATAAATATGCACAGGCAAAAATTTCAATCATATACTCAATATTTTTGCAAGCAAACCCAATATTAACTTCACTACATCATTCAAGCATACCCACAGCAACAAAACAAATTAAAGAACAGAAGTTTACTCACCTGTAAAAGACTTCTGAAAACAGAGAGCAAATTTTAGTGTTTTGAAAAATGCAGGTTGAATCTTCCTCTTTTCCCTTTTTTCTTTCTTCAGCAAATTGTTATCAACTTTGAATATATTTTTCTTTTGTTTCTTTTTTTTCTGTTCTTTGATATTTTTTTTTCTTTGAACGAATTAAACTAATATGGATGTATACGTATATAGAGGAGATAGTTTGTACTAAGGGTAGGTTATAACTGTTGCAAGCAAGTCCTTTGATCATATTATTCTTTTGTTTGTCTTGTTGACTAAGCCAAAAAAAAATCGGCTGAAGTGATTTGATTCAGGTTAAAGAATAGATGGCATTTAATGTTTATGTTCCCAACTTTGTTTACATATATAAGTTGTTGATTTTCCTTTTTACTGTAAGTACAAAATTTTGTTTTATTTAAGATGTCAATCTTCTTGTATAAGCCTTGTTTGATTTTTTTATATGTACTCTTTGATTTTGTTTTACGGTTTTTTTCTTCTGGTTCATAAACTTCCTATGCAACTTGTATGATATTCACACACACACTTGTTTGCTTTGTTAATAGATTTTTTTCTTTATTATGAACGAATGGTGATGTTTGCTGTACTTACATTTTATTGATTTATCATAACTTACATTCACAATTTCTTTTTTGCTCTATCCAAAGGTTTAACTAAAAAAACAATTTAATTTGTACATATTTCATTTTATTGATTAATACAAATTTTTGTTATATATTTCAATTATTTATCATTTATTTAAAAACTTAAACCATCAAATATTTATTTAGTTCCATATATCTTTATAATATTTGGCAAAGCCGACGAGGTTAAATGGACCCCGACCATATATTGCTACACCAGATAGAACAACACATTTACAACAAAGGGAAGATAGAGAACAGAGGGAACTTGGCCCAGCAAGCACAGGGAATACAAAGAACAGAAACATAAAACAAAAGAACACCAATTAGATCAAAACAAAAGATGCACGTATTCCTAGGTCAATAGCAAACGTTAACTGACCCAAAGAATCCCTAATTTCATTCATAATCCACTTCTTGAAGCTGTCATCAGTTTTGGCATTTGTAGCATCAAATATTCTACAGTTTCTCTCTCTCCAAACTGAGTTAATAAAGCTTTTCAACACCACACCAAAAAATCTCTCTCCATCTTTTTTAATTCCACATCGCGCGTATATCCTTCTCCATTCCAGCAGATTATCATGAGAGACATTACGCCTTTGTAGCTTCCCCATCACCGTGATCCAAACTTGTTTAATAAAAAAACATTCAAAATACAAATGATCAACAGTTTCAGGCATAGTGCAACAGAACTTACAGTTGATGTTAATGTTCATACCCATGCTAGCAAGCTTCGCACTAGTTAAGATCGCACTGTTAAGGACCTTCCGAAGTAATATTAACAATATTTTTATTTCTGTTGAAATTCTCAAATTTAAATTCAAAAGTTCAAATAAATCATCAAATTTAAACAAACAAATTCCGAGATGTTTAAATATCCCCTCCTTAAGAAAATTTCGTCCTCGAAATTGAAAGAGAGAGAAACGCAAACAAAGAATTTACGAATTCAGAAAAATAAAGAAATGACTTACAGTTTAAGCCGAAATATCTACTCTGCAATTCAGATATGATTTCTTCATATTATCTTCAGTCTCCCAAGTACAGTCCTTTGGATCGCCACTCCATTGAACTTTGGCCAATTTCACAACTTTGTTTCGCAATCGCTTTTCATCACGATCAACAATTTTTATCGGCTCTCTTTTAACTGCCAAGTTAGGAGTGATCTCTTGATCCTGCTGAGTAGCTTCTTCAATAATACTATCTGGGTCGTGTACAAATTTTCGGAGATTAGAAACATGAAATAGATTGTGCATGCCAGATAACCAGCTGGGTAGCTGCACTCGATATGCCAGAGGACCAATCCTTTCCAGCATAGGAAAAGGACCAATATAACGCAGTGCTAGGTTTCCAGTTTTCCCAAACCTCAATACTCCCCACATCGGAGACACTTTCAGAAATACAGAATCTCCAACTTGAAATTCCAAATTTCTCCTTCGGCAGTCATAATAGCTTTTCTGTCAACTTTGAGCAGTTATTAATTTCTTTCGAATAAAATCTACCTTCTCCGTGGCTTCTTTAATCATATCTGGTCCAAGGACGAGTCTATCACCTGATTCAATCCAGCATGCAGGTGATCGACACGGACGACCATATAAAGCTTCGAAAGGAGCCATTTCAATGCTGGCTTGATAACTATTGTCATAAGAAAACTCAACCAGATGTAAATGGTCCTCCCAAGAACCACCAAAGTCAAGAATGCAAGCTCGTAATAGGTCTTCTAGAATTCGGTTAACCCTTTCTGTTTGCCCGTCAGATTATGGGTGATAAGCAGTACTGAAGTTCAACTTTGTTCCCAACGTGGCTTGGAATGCCTCCCAAAATCTACTAGTGAAGATCGGATCACGATCACTCACTATACTACTCGGAATACCGTGGAGATGAACAATCTCTTTTATATATAACTCTGCTAAGCTTGCTGCAGTCCGAGTGGATTTCACTGGAATAAAGTGAGCAGTTTTGGTTAGACGGTCCACTATAACCCAAATTGCTTCATTTCCCTTTCTGGTACGTGGCAATCCGTCGATGAAATCCATCGATACTTGATCCCATTTCCACTTCGGTACTTCCAAAGGCAGAAGTAAACCGGCTACTTTCTTTTGATCGCTTTTAGTTTGCTGACAAGTAGCACAGCGATTCACATAAATCGATATGTCCCTTTTCATCGTTTTCCACCAGAAAGTTCTCTTGATATCACGATACATTTTGTTGACTCGTGGATGGATGCAAAGTTTGGACTTATGGCATTCGTCCAAAACTTCACGTTTCAGATCGGGAAAGTCTAGAACACATGTCCTGCCTTTTATTCTTATTACCCCATTATTATCAATCGCAAAACTAAAATCTTCACCTCGACGAATTCTCCCATATATTTCTTGAAGAAATTTATCTTCTTTATGTTTGCTGGCAATTCTTTCAAGGAGAGTAAGAGTGATAACAAGATGAGAAAGAATAGCATGTTTCCTACTCAAAGCATCGGCAACTACATTGGCTTTTCCGAGTGTATACAGAATATCTAGGTCAAAGGATGCCAGAAATTCCAACCAACGTTGTTGTCGTAGATTCAAATCATTCTGGGTGAATAGATATTTCAAAGATTTTTGGTCGGTGAATAATTCAATTTTTTGACCTAAAAAAAGAGAGATTTATTAAGTATACATTAAGTCAAGTTGAACTTTAAAATTTTCTTTTAGAAAAGCTGAAGGAGATTCTTACCCAGAAGATAATGTCGCCAGATTTTTAATACGAAACAACAGCCAAAAGCTCCAAATCATGTGTTGGGTAGTTTCTCTCGTGCGGACGTAATTGTCTACTCGCATAGGCAATCACCTTCCCATTTTACATCAATACTGTAAGTCTTGATTCCTGTTAATAATAGCGAGAACAGGAGCAGTAGCCAATCTCCTTTTCAATTCTTGAAAAGCTTCATCACATTTTGGGGTCCAATTGAACTTGGCATTTTTCATTTAGTCGTCTAGCAATTTTAGAAAAGACTTGAACAAACTTCCGGTAATAGCCTGCTAAACCAAGAAAACTTCGAACTTCTTTCGGAGTCGTAGGTTGCTTCCAGTCAAGAATAGCGGAAATTTTGCTCGGATCAACAGAAATACCTTCTTCATTAACAATATGGTCAAGAAATCTGACTTCTTTGACCCAAAAGTGACATTTAGAAAATTTAGCGAATAAGACGTTCCTTCTTAAAATTTCCAAAACAATTCTGAGATGTTCAGCATGTTCCTCTTCGGTTTTGGAGTAGATTAAGATATCATCGATAAATACAAGAACAAATTTATTCAGCACCTCCCGAAACACATGGGTCATCAGATCTACGAAGTACGCAGGAGTGTTGGTTAGCCCGAAAGGCATGACTAACCATTCGTAGAACATATCCGGACCTCTAAAAGCAGTTAGGTGAACACAATCTTCGTCAATTCGCAACTGATGGAATCCCTGAGCTAGATCCATCTTAGAAAAGAATCATGCACCATGAAGTTGATCGAATAAATCGTCGATCCTTGGTAAAGGAAACTTATTCTTGAGAGTTTGTTATTGAGATCGCAATAGTCAACACACAATCTCTAAGACCCATCAGATTTAGCCACAAATACTATCGCTGAGCCCCATTCAGAGACACTAGGACGAATTAATCCCTTTGCTCTTAGATCATCAGTTTGCTGAACCAATTCAATCTTTTCCCTGGGTGCCATCCTAAGACTTGCGTGAACGACATGACGAGCATTCGAAATTAAGTCAATTCTGAATTCAATCTCTCTACGTGGAGGCAAAGATTCTACTTCATTGAATACATCGAGAAAATGCTGGACAATAGGAATGGACTCCAGACTAGGTTCTGGATATCCTAGAGTATACATCAGTTTATCTCTTTTCGGACTAGGGTCTTCACAAGAAATTTTAACGGAATCTCCAATTTTGTTTTGACTAGAATCGTTCGGTTGCTGCAATCTAACTTGGCTTCGTATTTCGATAACCAATTCATCTCGAGTATGATTTCAAATTCATTGAAGTTGAGAACATAAAGGTTAATAGGAAATTTATGGCCAAAATAAGAGATAGGCACCCTTCTACAATATAGACAAAGATTTGCAGGACCACCCACTGGATTTTTCACACAAATAGGCTCAACGACAAACTTGAGTTTAAGTTTTAATTCGTCTACGATCTGTTGGGAAATAAAGCTATGTGAAGCTCTAGTGTCGAATAAAACTCTAACAATTCTTTCACCGATAACAAGGTTACCCTCCAAAACTCCCTGTCCTTCATTCGCCTTAGAAGTTGAGGCGTTATCATTTATTGCGCATACTTTCGCTATTTGTGCTTGTTTCTTTTTTGGGCAATTCTAAATTCCATGACCTAGCTGGTGACAACAATAGCATTCCTAGGATCTTCAACTTGCCTTTACAAGTTGATTCTTCTTAATTGGTTGCTTTGGCTTCTCACAATCATTTATCAAATGGCCTTTCTCCTGATAATTAAAACAAACAATATTTCGGGCTGAATTTTCTTGAGTACTCCTCTTCTTCTTCTTGCCTCGAACCGGTTTCTTTCCTTCGAATTTTCTTTTCTTCCTATTCGAACTACTTGAACTCCCCTTCTCTTTTGGAACTTCCTGCATATCTAGAGTAGCATATCGATAACACATATCAATCAAGTCTGAAAAAGATTCTTTAATGTGGGTTGTCATTCTCTCGTGATACTCCTTATTCATTCCCCGAATGAATCTTTCATTTTTCTTCAAGGGTGAACTTACTAGTTCCAGACCAAATCAAGATAGTTCATTGAATTTATTCAAGTACTCTTCAAATGATAGACTTCCTTGCTTCAAATCTAGGAATTCCTGGTACATTCAAGAGATACCAGCAGATGGAATATATCGCTGATCAAACTCTTCTTTAAATCGTCTCCAAGTAAACTTATCTTCTGACTCATCCACACTAACTGTCTCCCACCAAGCTGATGCTTCTTCTTGGAGTTGCCAAGAAGCTATTAGTCGCTTTTGATCATCTTCCAACTTCAATCCTTTAAAAATTCTTTCACAGGATCCGATCCAAGCTTGGGCTTCTACAACAGATTCCTTGCCAGTAAACGGCTTTCCACCAAGTCTCGAAAAGTTTTTATATAGATCAACCAGATTCGGCTGAGATTGAGTAGACACAGTTGCAGTTGCAGGGACTTGACCAGTTGCGGTGGTATTTCCCCGTTCCCTAACTTGTCCTCTTCTTCCGCTCATTGTTACTATATGTAAATAACAAGGAAACTCGATTTTGGCATACGGACAAGATATCTTAGGAAAATTTAAAAGGAGCAGACCAAGAAAATTAGAGTTTTTGGTCTTTTGGTTTATACTCATTCTAGGGTATACTTCACCCTATCTCTAATGAGCCATCTAATGTGTTATACTCCGTAGCTAAAGTTCTTACTCAACCTTAAGCTCTGATACCACTTGTGACCACCCGAACTCGATGTCCGACAACAACATCAAATTCGTATCGCCGGAGCCTATAACAACATCAGATGAATATAAAACAGCGGAACAAAATGAATATCATGCATACATCATAGGTACAATATCATAATATCCAATAATACATCAGAGTATTTAATACATACACCACAACTCCAAATAACATCATAATAATACATCGATGATCATAAATCCAAAAAGAAGTCTTCAATGAAATGATAACAATCTCCCAAAAACACTAAACACCTGAGATCCAAAAAGCTTCTAGAATATCTCCAAAGCAAAGGCTCCAAAATACTGCTAACTCCAAAATACGGAAACCTGCTACTACGCTGCCCGTGTAGAAATTATGGGCATCCAGAGTTTAGGAAAGAAACAATAAACTCCGGGTCAGTCATGGGACTGGTGTGAGTAAACAAAAATAGTTGCTTTTAAATAAACTAGATTTATAAAGAAAATTCGTTATGCTTTTGGAAAATGAAACTACCATAAGACCTCCCACCACACACACAATGCAATCGTAGAATTGGAGATTTCTTCTTATGATAGTCAAATATTCTTGGTACAGGGAAATTTCTTTGATATTATTACTAGTGCATGGTGTAGAAAACATTTGGAAAATAGAATATTAATCTTAGCCAGCATACTTACCATTATCGTATGCCTACTATAGCTACCATGTTAAATGGCAGGTTATACAACTAAAACCGTAAAGGGCTCGTATTTGGATGATTGGATTTCCAACAAATGGTCGGGCAAAGGAACTTCCCAAATAAAATGGAACGCCTCTGGAAGGACGTCCTCGAATCCTAACCGGATCTCTGCTACACAAGGTCGGGTTACCTCTATATCTAGGTAACAGCTGACACGAGTATGCCACTTCCCGATCGTTACCAACCTTTATCCGAAGCGCTTCTCAACCAACAACCACAAAGTATAAGTTTGCAGCAACCACAAAGTAAGTATCTGGGCTCCATACCATGATACCACTCATAATCCAGAAGAAAATGGACATACCCTCAGGGGAAGCTATCCACAAATAACCTTGCTGCCATGATTCCTGTTTCGACCATAACCGGGTTGTGAGGTTCGACGAAGTCTCGTCCACAAAGCTACGCTTTTCACAAAGCCATGCTTCGATTAACAAATGATCAGCAGCACTCAGCATGTCACACTACCAAATTGGGAATATATCACTGATAACCTTCAACTACATAACCTCTGAGCTCGTACGTCTTAGAGAAGGGTGTTAAGCTAAGAGAACAAATTCTCCGCCACCAACAGATATGTATTTGAAAGAAATCAGCTTTAATCTCAATTTGTAATGTCAGACATACAACCATACAAGTCTGTTCCGGGTTCGAACAGAACCGAAGGCACTTCCGAAGAAGTCTTTGCAATCCGGGTATTCACAATCCCGATCGGACTTCCCATCACTTAGGGAATCTCTATACCGGAGCAATTCAGTGCAGAGACAATCGATAGGTCATCTATCGTTCTCGCAAATACCCGGTCTTCATCACCGGTCTTCAAATGCTATCCAAAATGTCGAAGCACATATTCGAAATGGATTATATGACACAAGGGTCCTCTCCCGGCTAATTCGAATAGTGAGCATCAATTTTAAAACATGTGGATATGTCATTCACAAAGATTCACAAGTTCGATGTGGGTTTCGGATAACCAAATGGAATCCGACTCCCTGTCGCATCGTGATTCAAATGCTGTTTTAGGGGCCAATGGGTTTTCACAAATCACACAGCAATAATACCAATATCACAGCTCAGCTCAAAGCATTCAATATTATATAGCATCATATCACATAACAGGAATATCAATTCAACACACAATATTCAGGAACAATCAAAGCATATTTAATTAAGATGAATAATGTAACGGCCCGTTATTTTCAACCATTCGCATCCATTAAAAGTGTGTAGGTAGACACTCATGCCGGAATAGAATTGCTCAAAATACCGCGTTGCAAATAAAAATTTGGCAAATCTCAGAATATACAGTAAATAAAAATCACAGATCACAGACACAGAGTAATAATAATGCAGCGGAATTGAAAGAGATAGTAGTTCATGAAGCTACTATATAAATATATCAGAGTTACATAAAATACAACAGAAGAAATAAAGTACAAAGAAAGTCTCACTACATAGAAGTCTACTAATACAAGAGTTGAAAGGAACAACAGACTGCAAAAGATAAAACTTGACAAGTAGATAATCTTCAGCGATTTCAATCTCCAGAAAGTGGAAATCCAAATCTGTGAATAACTCAGGCTGACCCGAGCATAAATAAAAATACAAACACTCGAGTCAGGACATACATACTTATACAATGCAAACCAACTCAAGTGAACTGTAGTAAATGTACAAGTAACTTAGAAGATGCTTGGGACCGCCCATCCTCTAAGGATCCGTTAAACTATTTACTATGTAGTAATATACGCTATATACAGTAGTGTCTAATCAGTAAAGTATAATCATATAGAAAATAGCGTTAAGGGGATGGTGAACCTTAACGTGGCCGGATCTTTAGAACCAAAATCGTAGTGGGCTCGATATAAGGAGATGACACGGCATGCGAGGCAATGCCGAAGTGGATACACCGTTTGCACTTCTGGACCGGTGGTGACGGCAAGCCAACAGCTTCCGCCCACCTCGAACAATACCCCCGAATCAAAGTGGCGCCACATATCGAATCACAAAAGTAATAGAATGGTTTCCGATGGAGCATGCTCGATGAAAGGGTGCAACCCTTTGTGTAGCCCAGTATAGCTCCTGTTTTAGTCATTTATGCCAACTCACGGGAGTTGGGTCCACGTAATGTACCTCGAGAACATCGCCACCATCCTACTTCATTCCGGAATCTCCAACGCGTACACAGTTGTTAAAGTGGTTTTCGGTATTGGCCGGCTATAAGACAATATCCGATCCTGGTCTCTTTACCAACCAATCGTTATTATAACCCGTAGTTATAAGTTTTAAAACAATATTTTATACTTCAAAGTAAAATATCATTTCAACCCAAATCTTTATTAAAATAAAGAGTAAATCATTTCCAAACCATTTCAATATATCATCATACCATATCTTTTAATACAAATATTTATCAAAATAAATATCAAGTCATTTCTAACCATTTCAATATATTAAATTATCACATCCTTTCAAAGCTTCCTTTCAAAACATTTTAATATATATCAAAATATAATAACTTTTCAAAGCTTCATTTCCAAAATATCATATCCTTCGGAATTTCCTTTCAAATCATTTTAATATCAAAATGTCATATCTTTCAAAACTTCGTTTCAAATTATTTTAATATATCAAAATATCATATCTTCTCAAAACCACATTTCAAATCATTTTAATATACCAAAATATCATATCTTTTCAATACCACATTTCAAATCATTTTAATATATCACATAGTTATATTTTTTTCAAAACCACATTTCAAATCATTTCAATATACCAAAATATCATATCTTTCAGTACCACATTTCAATCATTTTAATATATCAAATAGTTATATTTCAAAACAAATTACTTCATTTTAAATCATAAAATGAAGTTATTGCATTTAATAATTAAATTATTAAATTCCAAAATTTAAACTTTTCATTGCTCATTTACGCACTTAATTTTATTAAAACAATCAAAATTCAAGTTTCGCAGCATTTGGAAAATGCTACGGAAAGTTACATTCAAAACAATTCAATTTAACAAAAGACAGCTTTTAAAAATGCTGTTAATTAACTTCAATTATTCAATAGAATTTCACAAACACTTGTATTCTTATTTAAATCGTTTTTAACTTATAACATCATACATTTTCACATTTATATGCATCATTTAATTTTCCTTAAATTCATGATTTTATAAAGTTAAGTTTCCTTTCAAAAATCAATATTTATTAATAATTCACTTATTAAATTTCAACTTTCAAGTTTAAATGCATTATATTAAATTTCAACTTAACACTTAAGTTCGAATTCTCAAATATAACTTAGTTTTATTTTTACTTACTTAACTAAAAATTCACTTTTAAGTCAATTTCATAAATTTCCAATTTTAGTTATAGTTCAAAATTTCAACTTAATATTCATTCATTTCACATTTCAAGTTTATTAAAATCATTAATATGATAAAAAAATTCAATTTAAATTCATTTAAATTCAAATTATCATAAATTTATCAAAATTTCATATTCAATTTAATTTCCAATTATAATTAAATCAAATTTTCCAAAATAACTTGCATTCAAAATTTTCTAACTTTTATTAATTCATTTCACTTACAATTATTCAGAAAATCAATAATATTTTACAAAAATCCTTTTTTTAATTAGATTTAAATCAAAATATTTTAATACATACATTTCTAAAATAATTTTAATTTTTTTAGAAAAAACATATATTAACTACGGGTCTGTATATAATTTTGTACACTAGGAAAAGTGATACGGGTAATATATCATTTCAACCCGTAATTTACAAAGAAAATCCAGGTTTTATCATTTCAAACCCGTAGTCCCAAGTAAATGAAATAAATTGAAAATCATTCAGGCCTATCATTTCAGCCCATAACAAATTTCCCTCATTCTAAAGTCCGTTCGGGTATGTATCATTTCAACCCATAGTGATTTCTAATTTACAGGGAACTTGCAGTGTGATAAACTGATAAAATATATTGAATAGCATGAATGTAACATTCCCGAATTTTGGCAAAGTTTAATTTGATAATCAATTTAATTTTGAAATTAAATGGTGGGATTAATTGTGAATTTAATTATGAAGTGATTGAAATTATCTTTTGAGAATAAACATGACTTGTAATAAAATTAAAACAAACATTAACAAGATAAAATTTCATTTGATAATACATTTTCTTTTAAAATTTATATGAACTAAGTTGTAACATTAATTGAACTTAAAGACCAAAACAAAATTTATAAAATAAATTCAAGACAAGGTTAAAAACATAAATATACAAAATTTTAACAAATGTAAGCTATAAGACAAAGATTAACAAGTGTAAATGAATGTTACAAGTGGCAAACTTGATTTTATCTTCAAAAAAAAAAAAGAAAAAAAAAACAAACAATAACAAATCTGAAATAAAAGAAAACAAATAGAAACCAGGCTATTGTTCTTCACTACTCAAACCTTGTTTTCCAATTCATTCTCAAACTGAAAAATATATCAAAATCTAAGAATGAACAAACTACAAACCAGATTTCCAAATTCATACTCAAAGTATTTCAAAGATTATCAAGTTGCTGTTTCAAAATCTGAAGAAAAAAATTAAAATCTGGAAACTCTGTGCAAGGAAATACAAATTCTAGTAAACATTTTCAAACCATTTACCTGAAATCATTTTCAAAATGAAAAGGAAGTCAGCATTTCCATTTCAATCTGGAAAAGGCTCTGCATGCAAACCTGGTTTTATCTTCATTTAGAAAAAAAAGAGAAACAAAACCAGATTTGGAAACAAAAATAAGATCAAAGCAAGAAGCAAGTTAAAGTTTCTCAGCAACAAGAAGTAATCAAACAACAAGTTCAAAATTCAACCTGAGCATTTAAATCTGAAGCAAGTTGAAGATCTGGGAAACAAAACAAAAAGAAAATCTGGAGCATGCCACTTGAGAAAAAAGGCAAAATTTAAAACTGGAAAAAAACAAATGAAGAAGAAAAAAGAAAACTCAAACACTTCACTGTGTCTTCTCTGTCCCTCTCTGCCTCTGTTCTTCTCTGAGCAACAAAACAAGTGAGCAACCTAGCCCTAAATTTATATGTGTTCTATTTCCTGCATGAATGTGAGTAATTCAAACTTTTAAAACTGTTTAATAGGTAGTTAATCATGCTTATGAGTTTCAGATAAATATTTATGAATTGATCTGTAAAATATGTGTTTGTGAACAGAAGATGATTGTGCATGTGTGATCTTTAAATTTTCAAACTTATGTTTGATTTCTTAATTTCCCTTTGACCTGTTACTCAATTGAACTTAAATGTTTAAACAAATTTTGTTTGTTTTTAAAATGGTGTAACTCTAATAGTATATGAACTACATATGACTGTCTGTAGCTTGAAAAAAAAAAAAGAGTTACACAGAACAAAAATTTGCCTAGTGGAAATTTAAATGTTATAAATTGATGATTCAGGGTTTGTCAAAAGAATCCTAATTTAATTCTAGAATTTAAAAACTAAAATTAAAGTTTATGGTGTTAAGAATAAAATGCAGTTTCAAATTAACTGTATTTTACTTTTTAATCGAGATCAGTTGATCCTTGAATCTGAACTAGTTGAGTTTGTTTCTGGAGGTGGTTTATCTAGTATAGATCATAGGAAAATTATTGAATTGATCTAAAATTCAAGTTGAGATGGGAATTTGGAATTTCTGTGAAGAACCCTAGTTTTTACTGGCTTAAGGAATTTTGGTGCTGCGGTTTCTACAGTGAATCGAGTTCTATGATTTTGTGGGTAATGACGTATGGTATAGTGATGAAGCTATCGCCGGAGTATGGATGTTAATGATGGTCGAGAAGTGGAGATTTTGGTGATGACAGGTTTTGGGTAGTTGGGTATTGACTGTTGCAGGTTTTAGTTTTAAAACTTGAATTCAAATTCAAGATTGAATTCAGGGGATCTGGGGGTTTAAGGTTGAAGTGTAGTCACTATTTGATGGAGGATGGCCAGAGTTGGTGGTCAGTGATGGCCGGAGAGAGAGGATGGGTGCACAGTGATGGTGTTGTGCAGGTTTGTGATGTTGTTGGTTGCAGGGATTTTTGACTCGGGTAGGTCTCGGGTAAATTGGGAAAAAACTCGGAGTAACAGGGTAATTGACTCGAAGTCAATAAGAGAGTTCTGTGTATTTTGTTTCAGGTTTTAAAAACAGAAACTGTTCTGTTTTTCTGAATTTTGAAAGTAAAGTTTAAATATAAACCTGGAAATTTGAACTTAGGATTAAGCTTGAATCTAAAATGAATTCAAATTTGTTTGAATTCTTATTTTATAATTATTTAAATGCAGAAATTCAAATTTTGTTTGAAATTAAAATAAAGAGAAAGGGGGGATAGGAAGCCTGTTTCAGGTTTTATAAAATTTGAAAATAAGGTGCAAAAATACAAATGTGACTTAGAATTTTGAAAACTGAATTTTAGTTGAATTCAAATAGGTTTGAATCCTGTATCTTTGAAATAGTTTAAATTCAGAAATTTCAAAAGTTAGTTTATTTTTTTTTATAAACAGAAATCTGTTTCTGTTTTTTAAATGTAAGGGGTAAGTTTAAATTTTAAAGTGGAGTTTTAAAATGAGTTTTGGTTTGAATTTGAATATGAATTCAAATTTTAATTGTCTGAAATTTGAAACCATATTGTGTTTTTAATTTAAATTTGATTTGGAAATCTCAAGTATAAATGCATTGTTGATTTGCATTTGAGTTAGAAAGTTAAGTATTTAAAATTTGAAATTCAAATGAATCCAAACCCTGAGTTTTTAAATCTATTTTTAAACTTCAGTTTTTAAATAAAGATTTGAATTTAAATTGCTTCAAATGATTTACATTTGAATTGAAGGTGAAATGGTAGAAAGAGTTTTAAAGAGTTTAAACAAAATTGAAAATGGAAGTTATATTTCAATTTTGAGATTTTAAAGCAATTTTTAAATTGATTTGAATTCAAGTTGAATTGAAATCTAAATTGTTTAAACTTATTAATTAAGTATATGTTTCTTGTAAACATATAAGATTAAGTTTGTATTGTTTTAAAAATTTTATTTTAAATATATTTAAGTCTTAAAGTTTAAAAGAAATGTTAAATGGAATTTAATGTAAATTAAAAAAAACATTTTGTTTTTAAATGCATAATTTAAATAAGGAATGTTTACCTAAAGATAAAGAAAAGTTTAATGATTTGTAATTCATTTAATTATTAAGGTAGTACAAATGGATAATTAATAAAATTAATTAATTAATGAAATGGATAATTAATTAAAGTAATTAAGGGTTTTAATTTGATTAATTAAAGTTTAAGATTAATTTTTCTTAGAATAATTAATTTGTAATTAAGAAATCATTAATTGAATGATATTAGATTTAAAATTTATAATTGAAGATTTATTAATTGAATAAATATGGATAGTTAATTAATTAGGAATAATAAATGAAAGTAATCATGTAGGTAATAAATTTAAAACCACCCAGTTTATTCATCTTAATTGTAGATGCTGGTTGTTATTGAATGTTGTGTGATGGATTGATATATTTGATATGTGATGAGATGCTATGTGATACTTTGTGCTGATCTACTATATTTATGATGAATATATTGTCATATGAATATGAAACCCCTTGACCCGTAGAATGACATTTGGATTTCGATGCGACAGGGAGTCGGATTCCAGTCGGTTATCCGAAACCCACATCGAATCATATTAGTTAATCTTTGTGAATGATATTTTACTTTATCTATGAATCTGTGAATATAGATAAGCGTTATGGGTTATACCGCTTGTCGATATGATTGAATCTGTGTTGATGTTGTGCACTATTGTGTTGAAACCCTGGACCACACTTATACACACACAAATATGGATTGCACGTGGAAATGGGTTAAGTCACAGATTTTGAAATTGTTTTAAAATTGAATTTTTAAATCCAAAATAGTTTTTGAACTAGAATTGAAGCTTTTGAAAATAGTTATTTTTAAATAACTTGATTAAGTTTTGAAAATTTAGGTAATTGGATTTAAATTTGAATTCAATATTTGAAATTGAATTCTAAAATTTGGAAACTAAGGTTTAAAAAGGGTATTCAACTTATAAATGGGTTTATATGGGTTTTTAAACCATTTTAAGGGTGATGTTTGAAATTTAAATTCAACCCAAGATTTCAACTTGTATAAATTAGATTTGCTTTCACATAAGAATGAATTTCCAATTTGTGTTAAAGGATTTCAAGTCTAAAAATGAAAATAGTTTCCAAGTTTTAGATAAATCTTTGGAAACGTGTTTTGAAAGCTATATATCTTTAATTTAAAGATTTAAATGAGTTAATCCAAATTGAATGGGAATTGTTTTGGAATCTATGAATAGATCTTTGTGAAATTTGGTGAAACTTTGTGAAATTAATCTTTTTATTTTGAAGATTTAAAATGGTAATTTGTTTAACCATTTAAAAGAGAAACTTTGGATTTTCAAGTTGTGACTTAACTGAAATCCCATATCCATATGTTTTTAAATATGGCGCTCACTATTCGGTTTAGCCGGGAGAGGACCTTGTGTCATATAGCCCATTCCGAATAGTGATACGACGTTATGGATTGCATTTGAAGACCGGTGTTGAAGACCGGGTGTCTTCGAGAGTGTTAGGATAACCTATCGATTGTCTCTGCACCGAGTAGCTACGGTATAGAGATTCCCTTAGTGATGGGAAGTCCGATCGGGATTGTGGATACCCGGATTTGCAAGGGCTTCTTCGGAAGTGCCTTCGGTTCTGTTCGAACCCGGAACAGACTTGTATGGTTGTATGTCCGACATTACACTTTGAGATATTAACCGATCTCTATCAAATACATTTCTGTTGGTGGCGGAGAATTTATTCTCTTAGCTTAACACCCTTCTCTGAGACGTACGAGCTCAGAGGTTATGTAGTTGATATTTATCGGTGGTATATTCCCAATTTGGTAATGTGGCATGCTGAGTGCTGCTGTGTGATGATCATTGGTTGATCATTTGTGATATGATCATTTGTTTGATCATTTATCTTTGTGATCATTGCTTTGGTTATCTGTTGACCCAAAGCATGGCTTTGTGCCAAAGCGTAGCTTTGTGGACGAGACTGCATCAGGACCTCACTCCCCGGAAATGGTCGAAACAGGAAAGATGCGGCAAGGTTATGAGGGTCGCGCCCTTTAGGGTATGTCATTCCCTTCTGGTAAAGGGTGGTATCAGGTATGGAGCCCTGATACTTACTCATGTGGTTGCTCCAATCTCATTTACTGTGTGGTTGTTGCTTTGAGGCGCCTCGGATAAAGGTCCCAAAGGACCGGGGGATGACATATTCGTGTAGTAGTTACCTAGTTACAGAGGTAACCCGGCCTTGTGTTGGCAGAGATCTAACCGTAACGTTAGTTCTCGGGACGTCCCGCCAGAGGCGATCCCATGTGGCAGTAGGAAGTTCCTTAGCTTGACCATTTGTTGGAAATCCATTCATCCAATACGTGCCTTGTACGGTTTTAGTTGTAGAACCTGCCATTTAACATGGCAGCTATAGTAGGCATAGTATCATGGTACCTATGCTGGCTAGGATTTATATTCTACTTTCGAAATTGTTTTCTACACTATGCACTAGTAATAATATCAAAGGATTTTTCTCGTAGTAAGCATGTTTGACTATCATAAGGAGAAATCTCCCCCATGTGTGCGTTTGCATTGTGTGTGTGCCGGGAGGCCTTATGGTAGTTTCATTTTTCAAAAAGCATTGCGGATTTCAAATTTAAATTCTTTTGTTTGTTTTCAAAGACCAATTGCTTTTGTTTGCTCATACCAGTCCCATGACTGACCTGGAGTTTATTGTTCCTTTCCTAAACTCTGGGTGCCCACTATTTTCCCACACGGGCAGTCTAGAGTTGGGGTTTTCAGATAATCAGTAGTAGGTGTAGATTCGATAGCTATCAGCCTTAGGATTTGGCAATGACAATTGGATCGAGTTGCTTCTCTTCATCTTGATTTGGGAGTTTGAGCTATCGCTGGATTGGTGACTGGAGATGGCGATTACCGAAGCTGGAGTTCTTTCTTGAAGCTACATTGGAGATTTTGTTCCGCTGCTAGTGTTATCTTATATTTCCGCTGCTATTCTTTGTATCTCTGATAATGTTGATATCTATTGTACCATTATGTTGTATCAGTTATTGTATCAAATGTTGTATATCGATATATTCTTTTTCTTCCGCTGTGTTATTTACTTAATGTGTTATAAGCTCCGGCGACTCGAATTTGAACAATCGAATCTGCGGCATTCGAGTACAATGTGAAGTATGGATGTCGATTTTCGAACGCGAAAAATTCGAATCGTTACATTTGGTATCAGAGCTGATGGTTAAAACCTTAGCTCAGGAGTATAACACATTAAGTAACTCATTAGAGATAGGGTGAAGTATACCCTAGAATGAGTATATCCCTAAGATATCCGTTCGAATGCCTCAGTAAATTCTCTTACTATCCACTGATGGTGAGTATGAGTGTGAGAAGAGAATGAGATAGGGGACATGGGAGTACCACTATAAATGGTCAATACCCTGCAACAGTGGGAATAACTTTTCTCTGTCAATCTCCTTTGATTCGATTCTCAATTCTTTGATTGCTTCTGGCAGCTCGAGGAGTAGTTTCGGTGCGATGGTGGCCTTACGAATCGTTGTAGGAAATCCTTAATTCGTATCTTCGTCGGTTTCTTATCAGCTTTTTGATCTAAACTCTAATGAATTTGAAATTGAAAACATTAAATGAATTGGAAATTTTAAATTAAGTAAATTGGTTAACTAATATGAAGATTGAATCTATCTATCCATCTATTCTCTGGGATCCGATATATTCTACGAACGATTAGTTATCCCTTCAACTAATCAATGCCCTTGCATATTCGTAGACAGGTGGACCCAAATATCTTGTGTAATAATTGTATGAGTTCGTTCTCATATTATTGATATTCTGATTTGGGTAGACCAAATGCAGAATAAATATCTCGATTCTGATCTGATCAATCATTTCTTTATCTATTATCTTTTCTTTCTCGTCTTCCTTGCAATTTCGAGGACGAAATTCTTTTAAGGGGGGAAGTCTGTAACATTCCCGAATTTTGGCAAAGTTTAATTTGATAATCAATTTAATTTTGAAATTAAATGGTGGGATTAATTGTGAATTTAATTATGAAGTGATTGAAATTATCTTTTGAGAATAAACATGACTTGTAATAAAATTAAAACAAACATTAACAAGATAAAATTTCATTTGATAATACATTTTCTTTTAAAATTTATATGAACTAAGTTGTAAAATTAATTGAACTTAAAGACCAAAACAAAATTTATAAAATAAATTCAAGACAAGGTTAAAAACATAAATATACAAAATTTTAACAAATGTAAGCTATAAGACAAAGATTAACAAGTGTAAATGAATGTTACAAGTGGCAAACTTGATTTTATCTTCAAAAAAAAAAAAGAAAAAAAAAACAAACAATAACAAATCTGAAATAAAAGAAAACAAATAGAAACCAGGCTATTGTTCTTCACTACTCAAACCTTGTTTTCCAATTCATTCTCAAACTGAAAAATATATCAAAATCTGAGAATGAACAAACTACAAACCAGATTTCCAAATTCATACTCAAAGTATTTCAAAGATTATCAAGTTGCTGTTTCAAAATCTGAAGAAAAAAATTAAAATCTGGAAACTCTGTGCAAGGAAATACAAATTCTAGTAAACATTTTCAAACCATTTACCTGAAATCATTTTCAAAATGAAAAGGAAGTCAGCATTTCCATTTCAATCTGGAAAAGGCTCTGCATGCAAACCTGGTTTTATCTTCATTTAGAAAAAAAAGAGAAACAAAACCAGATTTGGAAACAGAAATAAGATCAAAGCAAGAAGCAAGTTAAAGTTTCTCAGCAACAAGAAGTAATCAAACAACAAGTTCAAAATTCAACCTGAGCATTTAAATCTGAAGCAAGTTGAAGATCTGGGAAACAAAACAAAAAGAAAATCTGGAGCATGCCACTTGAGAAAAAAGGCAAAATTTAAAACTGGAAAAAAACAAATGAAGAAGAAAAAAGAAAACTCAAACACTTCACTGTGTCTTCTCTGTCCCTCTCTGCCTCTGTTCTTCTCTGAGCAACAAAACAAGTGAGCAACCTAGCCCTAAATTTATATGTGTTCTATTTCCTGCATGAATGTGAGTAATTCAAACTTTTAAAACTGTTTAATAGGTAGTTAATCATGCTTATGAGTTTCAGATAAATATTTATGAATTGATCTGTAAAATATGTGTTTGTGAACAGAAGATGATTGTGCATGTGTGATCTTTAAATTTTCAAACTTATGTTTGATTTCTTAATTTCCCTTTGACCTGTTACTCAATTGAACTTAAATGTTTAAACAAATTTTGTTTGTTTTTAAAATGGTGTAACTCTAATAGTATATGAACTACATATGACTGTCTGTAGCTTGAAAAAAAAAAAAGAGTTACACAGAACAAAAATTTGCCTAGTGGAAATTTAAATGTTATAAATTGATGATTCAGGGTTTGTCAAAAGAATCCTAATTTAATTCTAGAATTTAAAAACTAAAATTAAAGTTTATGGTGTTAAGAATAAAATGCAGTTTCAAATTAACTGTATTTTACTTTTTAATCGAGATCAGTTGATCCTTGAATCTGAACTAGTTGAGTTTGTTTCTGGAGGTGGTTTATCTAGTATAGATCATAGGAAAATTATTGAATTGATCTAAAATTTAAGTTGAGATGGGAATTTGGAATTTCTGTGAAGAACCCTAGTTTTTACTGGCTTAAGGAATTTTGGTGCTGCGGTTTCTACAGTGAATCGAGTTCTATGATTTTGTGGGTAATGACGGATGGTATAGTGATGAAGCTATCGCCGGAGTATGGATGTTAATGATGGTCGAGAAGTGGAGATTTTGGTGATGACAGGTTTTGGGTAGTTGGGTATTGACTGTTGCAGGTTTTAGTTTTAAAACTTGAATTCAAATTCAAGATTGAATTCAGGGGATCTGGGGGTTTAAGGTTGAAGTGTAGTCACTATTTGATGGAGGATGGCCAGAGTTGGTGGTCAGTGATGGCCGGAGAGAGAGGATGGGTGCACAGTGATGGTGTTGTGCAGGTTTGTGATGTTGTTGGTTGCAGGGATTTTTGACTCGGGTAGGTCTCGGGTAAATTGGGAAAAAACTCGGAGTAACAGGGTAATTGACTCGAAGTCAATAAGAGAGTTCTGTGTATTTTGTTTCAGGTTTTAAAAACAGAAACTGTTCTGTTTTTCTGAATTTTGAAAGTAAAGTTTAAATATAAACCTGGAAATTTGAACTTAGGATTAAGCTTGAATCTAAAATGAATTCAAATTTGTTTGAATTCTTATTTTATAATTATTTAAATGCAGAAATTCAAATTTTGTTTGAAATTAAAATAAAGAGAAAGGGGGGATAGGAAGCCTGTTTCAGGTTTTATAAAATTTGAAAATAAGGTGCAAAAATACAAATGTGACTTAGAATTTTGAAAACTGAATTTTAGTTGAATTCAAATAGGTTTGAATCCTGTATCTTTGAAATAGTTTAAATTCAGAAATTTCAAAAGTTAGTTTATTTTTTTTTATAAACAGAAAACTGTTTCTGTTTTTTAAATGTAAGGGGTAAGTTTAAATTTTAAAGTGGAGTTTTAAAATGAGTTTTGGTTTGAATTTGAATATGAATTCAAATTTTAATTGTCTGAAATTTGAAACCATATTGTGTTTTTAATTTAAATTTGATTTGGAAATCTCAAGTATAAATGCATTGTTGATTTGCATTTGAGTTAGAAAGTTAAGTATTTAAAATTTGAAATTCAAATGAATCCAAACCCTGAGTTTTTAAATCTATTTTTAAACTTCAGTTTTTAAATAAAGATTTGAATTTAAATTGCTTCAAATGATTTACATTTGAATTGAAGGTGAAATGGTAGAAAGAGTTTTAAAGAGTTTAAACAAAATTGAAAATGGAAGTTATATTTCAATTTTGAGATTTTAAAGCAATTTTTAAATTGATTTGAATTCAAGTTGAATTGAAATCTAAATTGTTTAAACTTATTAATTAAGTATATGTTTCTTGTAAACATATAAGATTAAGTTTGTATTGTTTTAAAAATCTTATTTTAAATATATTTAAGTCTTAAAGTTTAAAAGAAATGTTAAATGGAATTTAATGTAAATTAAAAAAAACATTTTGTTTTTAAATGCATAATTTAAATAAGGAATGTTTACCTAAAGATAAAGAAAAGTTTAATGATTTGTAATTCATTTAATTATTAAGGTAGTACAAATGGATAATTAATAAAATTAATTAATTAATGAAATGGATAATTAATTAAAGTAATTAAGGGTTTTAATTTGATTAATTAAAGTTTAAGATTAATTTTTCTTAGAATAATTAATTTGTAATTAAGAAATCATTAATTGAATGATATTAGATTTAAAATTTATAATTGAAGATTTATTAATTGAATAAATATGGATAGTTAATTAATTAGGAATAATAAATGAAAGTAATCATGTAGGTAATAAATTTAAAACCACCCAGTTTATTCATCTTAATTGTAGATGCTGGTTGTTATTGAATGTTGTGTGATGGATTGATATATTTGATATGTGATGAGATGCTATGTGATACTTTGTGCTGATCTACTATATTTATGATGAATATATTGTCATATGAATATGAAACCCCTTGACCCGTAGAATGACATTTGGATTTCGATGCGACAGGGAGTCGGATTCCAGTCGGTTATCCGAAACCCACATCGAATCATATTAGTTAATCTTTGTGAATGATATTTTACTTTATCTATGAATCTGTGAATATAGATAAGCGTTATGGGTTATACCGCTTGTCAATATGATTGAATCTGTGTTGATGTTGTGCACTATTGTGTTGAAACCCTGGACCACACTTATACACACACAAATATGGATTGCACGTGGAAATGGGTTAAGTCACAGATTTTGAAATTGTTTTAAAATTGAATTTTTAAATCCAAAATAGTTTTTGAACTAGAATTGAAGCTTTTGAAAATAGTTATTTTTAAATAACTTGATTAAGTTTTGAAAATTTAGGTAATTGGATTTAAATTTGAATTCAATATTTGAAATTGAATTCTAAAATTTGGAAACTAAGGTTTAAAAAGGGTATTCAACTTATAAATGGGTTTATATGGGTTTCTAAACCATTTTAAGGGTGATGTTTGAAATTTAAATTCAACCCAAGATTTCAACTTGTATAAATTAGATTTGCTTTCACATAAGAATGAATTTCCAATTTGTGTTAAAGGATTTCAAGTCTAAAAATGAAAATAGTTTCCAAGTTTTAGATAAATCTTTGGAAACGTGTTTTGAAAGCTATATATCTTTAATTTAAAGATTTAAATGAGTTAATCCAAATTGAATGGGAATTGTTTTGGAATCTATGAATAGATCTTTGTGAAATTTGGTGAAACTTTGTGAAATTAATCTTTTTATTTTGAAGATTTAAAATGGTAATTTGTTTAACCATTTAAAAGAGAAACTTTGGATTTTCAAGTTGTGACTTAACTGAAATCCCATATCCATATGTTTTTAAATATGGCGCTCACTATTCGGTTTAGCCGGGAGAGGACCTTGTGTCATATAGCCCATTCCGAATAGTGATACGACGTTATGGATTGCATTTGAAGACCGGTGTTGAAGACCGGGTGTCTTCGAGAGTGTTAGGATAACCTATCGATTGTCTCTGCACCGAGTAGCTACGGTATAGAGATTCCCTTAGTGATGGGAAGTCCGATCGGGATTGTTGATACCCGGATTTGCAAGGGCTTCTTCGGAAGTGCCTTCGGTTCTGTTCGAACCCGGAACAGACTTGTATGGTTGTATGTCCGACATTACACTTTGAGATATTAACCGATCTCTATCAAATACATTTCTGTTGGTGGCGGAGAATTTATTCTCTTAGCTTAACACCCTTCTCTGAGACGTACGAGCTCAGAGGTTATGTAGTTGATATTTATCGGTGGTATATTCCCAATTTGGTAATGTGGCATGCTGAGTGCTGCTGTGTGATGATCATTGGTTGATCATTTGTGATATGATCATTTGTTTGATCATTTATCTTTGTGATCATTGCTTTGGTTATCTGTTGACCCAAAGCATGGCTTTGTGCCAAAGCGTAGCTTTGTGGACGAGACTGCATCAGGACCTCACTCCCCGGAAATGGTCGAAACAGGAAAGATGCGGCAAGGTTATGAGGGTCGCGCCCTTTAGGGTATGTCATTCCCTTCTGGTAAAGGGTGGTATCAGGTATGGAGCCCTGATACTTACTCATGTGGTTGCTCCAATCTCATTTACTGTGTGGTTGTTGCTTTGAGGCGCCTCGGATAAAGGTCCCAAAGGACCGGGGGATGACATATTCGTGTAGTAGTTACCTAGTTACAGAGGTAACCCGGCCTTGTGTTGGCAGAGATCTAACCGTAACGTTAGTTCTCGGGACGTCCCGCCAGAGGCGATCCCATGTGGCAGTAGGAAGTTCCTTAGCCTGACCATTTGTTGGAAATCCATTCATCCAATACGTGCCTTGTACGGTTTTAGTTGTAGAACCTGCCATTTAACATGGCAGCTATAGTAGGCATAGTATCATGGTACCTATGCTGGCTAGGATTTATATTCTACTTTCGAAATTGTTTTCTACACTATGCACTAGTAATAATATCAAAGGATTTTTCTCGTAGTAAGCATGTTTGACTATCATAAGGAGAAATCTCCCCCATGTGTGCGTTTGCATTGTGTGTGTGCCGGGAGGCCTTATGGTAGTTTCATTTTTCAAAAAGCATTGCGGATTTCAAATTTAAATTCTTTTGTTTGTTTTCAAAGACCAATTGCTTTTGTTTGCTCATACCAGTCCCATGACTGACCTGGAGTTTATTGTTCCTTTCCTAAACTCTGGGTGCCCACTATTTTCCCACACGGGCAGTCTAGAGTTGGGGTTTTCAGATAATCAGTAGTAGGTGTAGATTCGATAGCTATCAGCCTTAGGATTTGGCAATGACAATTGGATCGAGTTGCTTCTCTTCATCTTGATTTGGGAGTTTGAGCTATCGCTGGATTGGTGACTGGAGATGGCGATTACCGAAGCTGGAGTTCTTTCTTGAAGCTACATTGGAGATTTTGTTCCGCTGCTAGTGTTATCTTATATTTCCGCTGCTATTCTTTGTATCTCTGATAATGTTGATATCTATTGTACCATTATGTTGTATCAGTTATTGTATCAAATGTTGTATATCGATATATTCTTTTTCTTCCGCTGTGTTATTTACTTAATGTGTTATAAGCTCCGGCGACTCGAATTTGAACAATCGAATCTGCGGCATTCGAGTACAATGTGAAGTATGGATGTCGATTTTCGAACGCGAAAAATTCGAATCGTTACAATGAAATAACAGTAAGATAAGATATAACAGGTGTAATAACAGGTGTGAACATCATATGATAATAATATAAGCAGTTATAACATGTTAATATAGTTCTACAGATTCGCAGGGTGTCAATTTACTACTTACATAAGTACATAATGTCTGGTGAGAAATACTCACTTGTTTGAGATGGAGATTGTGATATAAATGACACAAACTCAGATCTTCAAAAGCACGATGGCACGACAAAGATTTGATATTGAGAGAGCCAAAGATAATTGCCTTGTTAACATTTACACAAAACAATGCAACATATAAGTTACAAAACAATGTAACACTTGAACAACACTAGAAATCCATGTCCAGAACAAAGTCAAATGCTTTGCACTTGTTCTCAACTTCACATGGATCAGTTATGGATGGGTTAAGCTCAGCTATGCCATGGATTAAGGTCTGTTTTGGGTGCAAAGTGGTCGGCCTACATGGGTTTAAAGGAGATGAAGATATAGGTGCAACACTTTACCAAACAAAGCAAATATCATCACATCTTGGCTCCTATTGGGCTCGGCCTCATGCTCTATGGTCATGGACTGATTTCCAGAGGGTGGTGGGTGATGTGGCAGAGGGTGGAGGTCAGGTCAGAGGTGGTGGTGGTGGTGGTAGTGGCGGCAAATGGTGGTAGAAGGAGGAGATGACAATTCTAGGCCATAAGTGATAGTTTGTGATGGGTTTTGGTGGATTTTGTGGTGGTCCATGCCATGGATGGTCTCGACCTGAAATTGAGAGGTAGAAGGATGGGTGATGGTCAGAGGAAATGGGTGGTAGAGGTCAGGTCAGATCTAGTTGAGGAGGAGCCAAGCTATGGAGGTGAGAACAAGTACAAAATTCAAAACAGAAAAGTAGAAAAACAAAGGAAAAAAGAAATTTTTTACCTCAGCTCCTTCAAGAAATGGCCATATTTTTTTTATTTTTTAGATGAGAAATGGATCTGAGATCCACGTGAAAAAACAAAGGAGGAAGTCACGGCTAAAATAGGAAAAAACAAAAAAAAACGGTCAAAGAGTAAATGAGAGAAACTGCAAAAGAAATGACTTACGTTTCAAACTTTTAAAACCTTTCAAGTTTCCTTAATTTTGTTTATATAACTTGATATTTTCTAGAAATAATGATAATCCCAGATAAAATTTCGAAAATTTACCAAAATATAAAATTTATGTAATATTTATTAATTATATAAAGTTAAATTAAGGAAAAAAGCTAAAAATAGTAAACTAGTCTAGAAAATTTGAAATTAAATGAAATAAATTTTAGAAAATTCATATGAGCTTGTAATATATTTTTGAACATAAATAATAATATAAAATAAAAGTACATTCATAAAATAAATATATAAAATTAAATTTAAATATAATTTTAATGAAGAAAATAGCAGAAAATAAGAAAACAGCCTTTCAAAAAAAAATCAACACAGTAAACTTTGGAAAAGTTATAACATCACAAAAAAATGTTTTTAAAATAGAATATATATCTAACATGTCATATAACAAATATTAGAACATGAATTGACAATTAAAAATATAATTTATAAAATTTAACATAAAGAAATTGTTAAATAATTCAATGTACACACAATATTGAAAACAGTATAACTTTCACAATATAAATCCGTTTTCAACGAAACGAAAAGTAGTATTCATGTTATTAACTCTATTTTCACAATAAAATATAAAATTTATATTTCAAACTTTTAAATTTTTAAGTAAAAAATCAAAATTTGACTATTTTGACCAAAATCAACATTTTAGGAAAATATTCAACTTACACAAGTTTGAAATTATAATACACATAATAATCAACATTTATATTTATAAAATGAAATGTTTGAAATAAAATAAGTTTAAAATAATTTAAAATAAAATAAAGTCAAATTTAAATTATATGCAAAATATAGGGTTGTTACAAATAAATCATGTGATTTAAATTTATTTGTTACATAGTTGCTTTCATTAAAATCTTAAATCAATGATTAATTAAAATTAATTACAGTTGATTAGGTCTTAAACATTTTCATAAATTAATCACTTCTTAATTGATTACCTTAATTAATTTCAAATTTATTTATTTTAATTATAAATTAATCTAATCTTAGTTATCAATTTATTTAAACTTTAATATTTATTTAATTAACAAAGATTATTTCTTATGAGGTCATATTAACAAATTATTAATCGTTTAAGTAACCAAAGAGACTCGAATTGCTTTGATTATCATTTAAACCGTGTTCAATACATTTCTTTTTTCACATTTTAAAAGTTAAGATTTAGTTTTAAACATCATTTTACTTTAATTTATCTTTGAATTACATTATTTATTTAACATAAATAATCTTATAAAAATACTATATTAAACTAAATAAACTAAAATTTTATTTCTTCAAAACCATTTCACTTAAGTCTTTCATTAGCTTAAAATTTTAAGTCAAATCATTGTGTAAACTTATTTTTTTTTTAAGTGTCTTAAAATTTGGAAATTTTTTAAAGTAAAATTCTATTTATAATTTGGTCACGAGACCAGCTCTAGGTCACGCACGATAAAACTCATGCCTTGCTTCGGGTCATTTTAAAAATTAACCCATGCTGTTACTTTTTTCTTTTCGTATTTTTCCTAAGTATAAACTCGAACAACCCTAAAACAACTTCGAGTTCATACCCGAGTTCACAACCCTATTACCCGATAGCTGCTTCGGGTTTTCCCTCATCCTTCTCCAAATTTCACCACTGACACCAAAACGAGCACATAGACGGGCATGTCTGTAACGACCCGCTATTTTGGACCATTCAAATCGACAATAAAACCATACATGTCCGACTTGAATAATTCAAAATACTGAATTGTTAATTAAAATTAGGCAAAACTTAACATATATAGTAAATAAATCATCACAGATCATAGACACAGAGTAATATAATGCAGCGGAATAGATAAAGAATAGTAGTTCATGAAGCTACTATATACATTGGAGTTGGAAATAAAATACAACTGAATATCTTAGATGTAGTGAAGTCTCCAGTATGCGCAGATGACTTCTCTGAACAAATGAACAGGATGACTAAAAGGATAGATAGCTGGATCTTCAAACAAGGCTTCAACTTCGAAGGTGATTCTCAAATGCTGTATCACTCAGTCTGACCCAAGCGTAAAGCAAAACACAATACACTCGAGTCAGGATTAACATTCTTATATCAATAAATCCAACTCAAGTGAAATATCAACTGAAATACAAATAACTTAAAGGATGTTTGGAATAACCATCCTCTAAGGGTCCATGGAACTATCTACAGGGTAGAAATATACACTATAACACCGTGGTTCTTTCATCTTAATTTATACCTCAAAATCAAATATCATTTCACTTCAAATATAGCTATTTTCCAAAATAGTATTTAGATATATTAAATAATTTATACCGTAAAATATTTCAATTCCCTCAACTCAACAAATTGTTTCAACATCAACCCGATCTTCCCATTTAAATTAAATTCAATCTCAATTTATCAATTTAAATTCAACTCAATTCCTAAAATAACCACTTCAATTTTATCGATCTCAAATTCGGATTTGTAATCACAAAATACCCCTTTATATTCAATATTTTAAACCTTTAAGTATTCAACGTTTCAACTAAATTTTTATTCAATTTAGTTTTCTAAATAATAAATTCAAATTTAGTTCTACCTAAATTTTCATTTTAATTCAATTTAGTTTCTAAATAACAAATTCAACTATATTGATTTCAAATACAGATCCGAATCTCAAATTTAAACCATTTAAATTCCAACATAGTTTAAGGCTTAAAAATTTAAATTTTTAATTTAACCCTTTCATATAGATCTCGATTTAACCTCATTATTATTTAGTCTTGAAATACTTCCTCATTTGATTCAAGATTATTTAACTAACCTTAAATTCCATTTTTCTCAATATTTTCTTAAATTTACTTAAACGTGAAATATGCATTTAATCGCTTAAATCAAAAATCCAGTTATAAAATCCTAACTTTTTAAAATTTACCATTTAAAAATTTTAGATCGATTTAATTAAATAAATCCTTATTTAGATACCATTTAATAAACTCAAATTTATCTCCCCATCTTAATTTATCCCAATTATTTCAAAAATCTATTTGAAATATAATTTACATAAATATTAACATAGTTTATGTATTAAATCAAACTTAATTAAATTAAATATTATTAAATCTATATATATAGAAATTTAAGAATTAACATTTATTAAGACCATATATTTCCTTCCAAGCAAAGAATTTATTGCCAAAATATTATATATGAACCACGGTGTCAATATATATTCCTTATCATCTGGTCAAGTGTTACGGACATTTATCATTTAAATCCGTACACTAAATATATACGGGTGGATATCATTCCAATCCGTAATCCCAAATTTAATTAAATGAAAATCGCTTGGGTCTATCATTTCAACCCATAACGAAATTCTCATATTCTAAAGTCTGTTCGGGTATGTATCATTTCAACCCATAGTGAATTCTAAACTACAGGGAACTTGCAGAGTGATAACAGATAACAAAAATATAGCAGGATATGATAATAATATACAACAGGAATATATCATCAGTAATTAAATAAAGTATAAACAATAGGATATGGTGTCATATCCCGTAGGCGAACAGATACAGGTAATAGCATTAATATAACAATTTAAATAACTACAGCAACATATTTCAATTGTCGTTTCAATTGAAATCAAATTTATAAATAAAAGAACGTTAATCATGAGTGATTGCTCACCTTTCGAGACTAGAGGAAAGGGCGGAATGAGAAGAGATACGAATCCAAGCACAGATTTCGAAGCAACGCAATATTGGCAAGAATTTTAACGATCAAAGCTGATAAAGAGGAATTGACGAAACTCAAATCAGAGTTGGGCCGATTGAAGATAAAAAGGATAAGTGAGCTATATATAACCATATACAAATAAAACTGTATTCTAAATTTAGACATATATTAAATTAAATATATATTTTCAAAAACCATTGGTGTAAACAAACATATCTACATGTAGTATAGTTTAAAATAATGTATATGTTTAAACCTATATACAAACCAATATCCAACACCATTTAAAAATTTAAATCTTTATAAAGTAACCCTTGTAAATAAAATATTAAAATCAATATTAAAACATATTCTAAATTTAATATACATACATTCCAAATCATTGTTTTTAACAAAACGTATATACACTAAAATAAGACATGTATGCAATATATATGTTGAAATAATACTAATTAAAATATAAATACATATATATAATGCATGTTTATTTGCAACGTATCAACTACCACATATATTATACTTTTAAACTTAATATATCTTAAAAATATAAACTGTACCAACTTTTATAACTTAATATAATTTATATTATACATAGTGTAACTTATATAACCCAACTTATATAAACAGACCGAATCAACAATTTATACTTATGTAAAGCATAAACATAACGCATAAAAGAAAAATCAAGGCACGACCTGACATATTATAGTTAAAGTCAAAATAAATGGAACTAATATTATAACTTGTAAAATATATATAATCATAAAACATACCCATACTTGAATAAGGATATGTATCCACTATATGTAGATACGCAGCCGAAGCAGTAGAGTGAGATGGTGAGCGGACGTTGGAGGTGGAGTGAGCAGCTTCTCAACATTTTTTTTCGTTTGGGTCTGAAAGAAGAGAAGAAGGGGAGGAGGAATATAATGGCAGAGAGAAAATGAACAGGGGAGACAAAAGAGAACAATGATGCAGATAGAAGAGAATGGAATATATATATAAGTATGAATTGGAATCCAAGAGACTGGATGTAACAACCCGCATATATATCGGTTGTATATTTAAATAATTTATTTAAATATAACGTCGTTGTCGGATTATGGTCCGAAAAGCTACTTTCTACAAACGGTCGAATTGGGACTCGAAACCATTTCCATTGAGTCCAAAATATCGTTTGCGATCTTTTTGAGTATAATCTTTGATATGTTTGGAGTAAGTTGAATTTTGCTACTTTTTCTAGTTGGGCTTTAGCTTTGGGTTCAGCCCCAAACCCCACTTAACCCTCTAACTCAGCCCATCTCCTCCCATTCATTCATTCCCACTCCTCTTCACTTCTAAACTCAAGCTCCAACTGAAATGGGTGAAAGGAAGAGGAAATAGAAACTCCCAAGCCCTAGTTCCTCTTGATAATCCAAATTCTTGCTCCAAATTCAAAGAGAAGGATAGGTAAGCCTCTTCTCCATCTCTTCTCCTCTTCAATTTCATAAAATATCCTAAACCTAATTAAGGAAAATATGTGTCTTATTCTTAGATTGAAGCTTGTTGAGTAAGAGTGAAGAGTGGTTAGCCTTTCCTTTGCATTTGAGCTTCTTCTTCTTCTTCTTGAGTTAAAAAGGTGAGTTTTGAACTCACATCTATTTCTTATGATTTCATAGATGTTGGGTATGAATTCCTAACACCTTTTTCATATACAATTGCTTTTGGTTTGGGTCGAATTGGTGAATATCCAAATTTTTAGTGGTTGGGTTCAATTCTTTAAAGATCCCAACTTTGATATTTGAATATGTTTTTGGCTGCGAATTGGAGAGCTAATGGAGCTGGGGTATCTATTGGCTAAAGCTCCTTAGGTCCATTGCTCGAACGGTCGCGGTGTGGAAGAATTTGCATTTCATTGAAATAGGGCAGGAAGTGCAAAATCGTCAGGTCGGCTGACCGAGCCCTGTAGCCGGTCGACCGACCTGCTATCCCAAGTTTTTTTTTTATCTTTTGCATCTGACCAGCCGACCGACCCTGTAGTCCGGCCGACCGACCTGATGCTATTTGCCCTATTTTGCCTATTTTGCTTATTTTGATTGTTTTCAAAATTTTATCGATTCAAGTTGCTTTTTAGTGGTTGTCATTGCATCTTTGGCTTTGATAACTTATTTTTGACTTCATCCACGGGTTTTTATAAAATAATCTCTCGAATCATATTTAAAAGCTCGTTTCTCCAATTTATAAATCCTATTTAAAACACACACTTTCGCATGTCGAGCGAAGTGGAAGGGTGATTAAATGGTTGGGCAAAACAAGGACCATGAATCTGTGCGTTTATCCTTTCGATTAATCCCCAACCTATTCGATTGATCGTTTTAACCTTCGGGTTTGGTTTATCGATGACATGAGGTAAACTTTGTACTGCTTTGAGTGTGAAAGTGACTGACGGGTAGTAAACCGTTTAGTGCGAACGAGTGGTTATGGGACATACGTTAACACTTTTCGGATTCCT
Organism: Allium cepa; assembly: GCA_030765085.1. Lineage (NCBI taxonomy): Eukaryota > Viridiplantae > Streptophyta > Magnoliopsida > Asparagales > Amaryllidaceae > Allium > Allium cepa. The sequence goes on along the minus strand of CM060938.1, from coordinate 902,051,761 downwards.
TTTCGAGAGTTGTGACACATTCGGCCAGTTAGTGGTGTCCAGTACTGGGTCTCACCACTACGGTTTGTCGCCCTATAGTATCGCTTACGATGTTGGTCTTTATGAGCCGCATGAGTGATATTGGGTTTGTGCCTTTAGTATCGCTTTTGGAGTTGGTCCTTTGCCCCAGCTCGAGAGATATTTGGGATTGTCTGTGCCTTTGGGATAGTGTCTTCGGACTGTCTCCTTCTGGCTTGTAGTATTTAGCAGCTCTTTCGGAGTGGTTTCTTCACCACCGCTCGAGAGATATCGGAGTGGTTTCTTCACCACCGCTCATGGGATATTTTGATTTGTTGCAATTGGTAATTGTTATTTCCCTTTTAGCTTGCTTTGGAATATTTATATCCTTTGTTTATTTGAGTTGCCGATGATATGAAGTTCGTTCTATATGATTCATCTCTTGTTGATGATTGTGTTATCTCCTCTAGAGAAATTTTTTATACTTTGTAACCTTGCAGGTTTATGATTGTTCAGTTTATCTAACTGATTTGTTTAGCTAGACTGACCCGGGTATTTTATACTCGGGTCAGACCGAGATGTTTCAGGTTAGGTGCATTTGGACTTAGCCTATTTTGCTTCCGCATGGACTACTCCTCTAGCTTCTCTTTGTCATAGCTTTTTGTGTAGTTCCATTTTGTAGTAACTCTGATATGTACTCTTTCGGACTTATTTGTATATTGTGGTTTGCTACACCACTTGGCATGTATTATTTTGTATACTCTGCGATGTATCAGTGTATGTGTATATGATGGTTTACTGTTCTGTGATGTGTATTGCATTTGAGTTGTTATATTCTGTTCTGATAGATCCTCTAGCCACCTATGGTTTTGTTTTAAGTATTCATTGGATATGTCGATCTGCTTGGTAAGGCAATTGTCGATGAATTCAATAGATAATTGAAGCAAGGCTATAGATGGTCGCTCCTAAACAGCCTTATTCTCCGTGTTAGCAGACGGTATTATCTATTAACACTCATTGCTAGCGTGGGTATAGAGGTGGGGCGTCACAGCTTGGTATCAAAGCTGAGTTCAGAAAAAAGTATGATAAACACAGAATAGAGCACATATTGCGATACATCAGAGTGTGATAAGTGATACAAATCATTGAATCATCGTGTCTCTCTTTATTCCTTCTTTGTCTTTGATGTTAGATAGAATTTGGGAATACGTCTAGGAATGTATTTTATTCCGTAGTATTCCGTATTGAAATATCTACCTTGAGATTAATCTTTATCTTCTTTAACTTTCAGCTTATGGCTGGAAGAGGCAGAGGACGACGTTCGGATGCTGGGCAATCTAGTGGCTCACATCCGGATGGCGTTTATATGTCAGCCGATAAGTTTATGGAGTTGTTTAGGAGCATTCAGCCTCCAGCTCCTACTCGGGTATCTCTACCTCGCAAGTCTACCTTTGCACGCCTGTGCAGTGATTTTTCTCATCTTGGAGGAAAGCCGTTTAAAGGCTCTGAGTCCGTTCTTGAAGTCCAAGCTTGGGTTCGCACGTGCGAGCGTATCTTCTCTAGAATGGATATTTTTGATCATGATAGAGTTCTTGTAACTTCTAGCTTATTGCAAGAGCGTGCCCTTGATTGGTACGAGCTTCTTGTAGCCGAAATTGATGAGTCTGCTCTTTCTTGGACTCAGTTTCGGGAACGATTCGAACTCAAGTTCGTTCCTGAATCTGAGAAAGCTTTGTTGGCCCGGCGCTTTCTTGAATTGAAGCAAGGGGAGTCTTCCGTTTCTGAGTATGTTGCATCCTTCGAGGCCTTATCTAAGTATGGTCTTGAATTCATTAGCACTTCTTATAAAAAGAATCTGAAGTTTGTTTCTGGTCTTAAGAAATATCTTAAGAAAACTTTGATGCTTGAGCTTAAACTTTCTTTTGAGGAGTTAGTTGATTTTGCACTGCATCTTGAAGCCATCGAGAGGGAGTGTGATAGTGATGATGATGCTGAGGTTCGCGAGAACCCCAACAAAAAGCAATCTCCATTGGATGAACCAGAATTTTTCCCTTCCAAGAAGAAAAAGCCCGTTGAATCTGATTTTCAGTCTCTGTCTGTTGGACCACCTTCCATTCGGAAGTGTTTCAATTGTGGTTCTCCTGATCATATGATTCGAGAGTGTCCTAAGCCTCTCTTCTGCCGCTATTGCAAGAACGAAGGTCATCGTAATTCCACTTGTCCCATTGCTCCAAATAATTCTCCAGCTGGCAAGTTAAATGCAGCTGGTGCTTTTGGAGGTTCTTCTCAGGGATAAGGTATGTCTCTATCTATTTCGGAAAGTTTCTATTTTCTTGGTGATTTCGATTCCAATTTGATGGCATAATTTTATTCTTTAATCCTCATGATAAGGAAAGAGTTGTTTCTCTCATTCTTGTAGTTCGAGAATTTCCTGGTAATTTGTTTTTGTCTTAGGATTATCACCTAAGCAATCTTTTGAGTAGTGTTAAGGTCTTTTTAGCTCAACCTTACCACCGGTTTTCATTTGGCTACGAGTTACAGAAGTTAGCATTCCACTTTCCGCATTCCGCACTCGTTGTGATTCTTATGAATGATTTGTTACATCATTCAGTTTGTCTAGCTCATTTCATCCATTTTATGAATCGAGTATTCTGTGAATATCTCGAAGATTCCATTTTTAGTATTTATTGATTTTGGATGGAATTAGCAATTTAAAATTTTTGCAAATCTTTTTCATAAGATTATTTATAAGTATAAATGGGATTTTTGTTTTTAAAACGAACAAAGTGAATTTTTAAAAGTTTTTAGAAACATGTTTATCTTATAAAAGATGGTTTTGTGATTGTATTTCCCATTGAGTGCTTTAAGAATTCTGGTCGATGCGCTTGATCAACGTTATCAATAGGAATCTCCTAAACGCTCTGATGAGACAATTTGACACAATAAATTAATTTGAAGTAAGAAAATTTTTCTCGAAATATGATTTCATGAAGGTAATTGAAATTTTGAAGCTTTAGCTTTTTGGTAAAGAATTTTATTCGAAAATTTTAGCTTTTAAGAAGGTAGATTATTTGAAAGGACTCTTTTCCGGTACTCTTATCTTGGGATTCCCAAAGGGAACCAAGATTTTATCTTTTTACCAATACTAGTCGTGTTGGTTTGGATGTCGTTCCCTTGCAAAAGAGAACGTGCTATCACTTATGTCTCTAAACCATTAAAGCTTACGAGACTAGGTATAACACTCATGATCTAGTGCTCACGGCTATTGTTTTCGCTTTTTGTTTTTGGGCATCAGTGCTTTTGGGATGAGAAATTTGTTCTCTACCCCGATCATAAATTCTTGAAATGTTTATTTTCTCAAAAGGAACTTAGTGTTGGCTCGAGTCCCTTGCATCTTATGATCTTGATATTCTTTTTATTCCCTAAAAGGGGGATCATGTTGCCAATGCATTTAGTTGTAAGCAACATGTGATTGTTTCTTTGTTGAAGTCCGAATGGAATGATCTTTTTGCCAAGTTCATCGGACGTTTTGTTGTGTTTATTTTGATTGAGCTTCGGTTCATTGGACATATTGTTTGTACCACGTCGGTGTTCCGAATTATTTTGAGCTTAGGAATCTAGAGAATTCTCTAAGCAAGCAAGTTCGGGCTTATCCTTTCATGCACTTTATTGTGAACTTCTTATTCTGTTATTCTTTTGTGTTGATATGCTTTTTGGTTGTTACTCTTTATTTTCTACTTAAGAATTGCGAGGACGCAATTTCTTAAGGAGGGGAGTCTGTAACAACCCGCATATATATCGGTTGTATATTTAAATAATTTATTTAAATATAACGTCGTTGTCGGATTATGGTCCGAAAAGCTACTTTCTACAAACGGCCGAATTGGGACTCGAAACCATTTCCATTGAGTCCAAAATGTCGTTTGCGATATTTTTGAGTATAATCTTTGATATGTTTGGAGTAAGTTGAATTTTGATACTTTTTCTAGTTGGGCTTTAGCTTTGGGTTCAGTCCCAAACCCCACTTAACCCTCTAACTCAGCCCATCTCCTCCCATTCATTCATTCCCACTCCTCTTCACTTCTAAACTCAAGCTCCAACTGAAATGGTGGAAAGGAAGAGGAAATAGAAACTCCCAAGCCCTAGTTCCTCTTGATAATCCAAATTCTTGCTCCAAATTCAAAGAGAAGGATAGGTAAGCCTCTTCTCCATCTTCTCCATCTCTTCTCCTCTTTAATTTCAGAAAATATCCTAAACCTAATTTAGGAAAATATGTGTTTTATTCTTAGATTGAAGCTTGTTGAGTAAGAGTGAAGAGTGGCGTGACGACCGCCCATGACTCCTGCACTAAAACAAGGAAATAAAGCGCTGAAAGGCGTGCCAGGCAGCCATGGACGATAGTCAGGGTAAGATAAAACAACATACTATATCGTATAACTCACAGCGCATGGACAAAATACAATAGAGAAATATACATATATAGTGAAGCTCTCCAACAGAATATCATCATATAAGCATCATAGAAGTTTGATACAACATCAGAACAGTCAATACATCAAAGCCTCACTATAAAGCACTCAGAATATATACAAACAGCGGAACACGCAGTACATATAGTAGAAAAACAATATACATAAGCCTCCTGCTCGTCTTCGTCATCATCAGCGTCAATCACAAAGAACAGCACCTGTCACCTGCTACCTAGTCTGCCCATCCCAACATGGATGAACAACCCAAGGTAATAAGAATTAAACATAAAACCTTGAGTCAGACAAAGTCCTAGTGAGCAGTAAATCAACTATCAAACTTACCAAAAGAGCATAAGGGATAAAAGGAATAGGAACCAAACCATCCCACTCCACCTTTTTCTACAGTGATAGCCCCCAGACACACACTAAGGAGAAGCAAGCATAACATAGAAGACAATTAAAGTAAAGCAATAACGACTCGAGTCAAGGTCGATGTTTTCCAAATACAAACCCCCAAGGCCTAAACCAAGATCAGATAAGCACCCAGAAAACACCGCTCTTGAGACCGAATGATGATACAACCAAACGTCCAAACATCCATGACTCTGGCTATCACTGTTATCATTGCCTTGATTTCACCGTTAATTGAATGACCACCTGTCAAGGGCTAATGGTAACCCCGGTTCTAAACATAACTCCGCACGTCAACGTGACCCGTGCCTAGGAATTTTCGCAACTACCTAGAGTACTAGCACGTCATCGTGACCCGTGCCTGGAACGTCATCGTGACCCGTCCCAACGTACCCTTGCTTTGAGTATGCTAGAACCTTCAACAACGATGAGATCTCAGCCTCCTAGTCATCCTCCTCGACGACTATTTCCATACTAGCTCAAGAGCCTCTCAAGCTAACCATTATCCACACAAACTCGGACCGCATCACCGAGTTATAGCTTCGCACGTCGTCGTGACCCGTGCTTGGAACGTCATCATGACCCGTCCCATCTCAACATCATGCTATGCCTCATCGCATCATAGCAAAGTCCCATCTCAATATCATGCTTTGCCTCCTCACATCATGGCAAAGTCCATCATCATCGAATCCATCCATATGAGCTTCCACATCCGCTTCATATGCCACAGGCAGCTTTCCTTATTCAAGAGCCTTTCCACTTAGCTTTTGAATCACCATCAACCATACTTGTCCAAATCAAGTAATCGATCAACTAATCAATCAAATCAAACATTAATCCAAGCAATCAATCATTCAAACAAGATCTAAATAGACAATTAACAACAATGGCAATTTCGTAAATAAAGGATCCAAATCTAACATGCAATCTAACATACATGAATCATGGACAATATCTCTACAACTTACTAAATGAACTTGCATAGATGAATATATGGTAAAATAGGTGTCAAAATCATCATGGACAATAGATCTACATGTAGACTTAAGGAAAATGCACGAAATCACTATCTTTAACACTTAAAAAATCCACCGATCCAATATACTCCTTTGGGTCCGTGTGAGAGATAATTACCACTCACCAAATCACCTAAACACCTCAAAAGAAACCCACTTCAGATCTGGACAGCGAAGAACAAAGCCTGATCCGGCAAAATCTCACTTCAAACGATGAAATCTCACTTCGATAGATGAAGATCTTCAACTTTGGCCCTTGAATCTTCAATCTTGATCTTCGATCTTGGATGGATGTTAGAACTAGGCTGGAGTAGAGAAAAGAAGATGAAGAAGTGTAGAAGTCGAGCTCTCAAAATGGCAGCACTTCGTCGCTTCAAAGTCCGGTGCCAAAAAGTGAGCCAAACCCCTCTATTTATAGGCTGGAAAACCCTTAACTCGGCCGTCCCTAAGTCGCCGCCGACCCATCCTTGAGTCGCCCCCGACCTAAGACTCACGACCCAAAACCCCAACGACCTAAGACCTAAAGCATTGCCGACCTAACATCTTATCCAAGCTACGACCCAAACGACTTAAGAACCCAAGGCCGACCTAACTACAAGTCGACTCAACCAATCATACTACCTACCGACCTAACCAAACCCAGGGTCACACAAGTTAACACATGACCGACCTAACTCCTATGCGACCTAACACTAAGTCGCTAACGACTTAACACATGCAGAACCAATCCTAGATCGCATACGACTTATCCTAACTCGGCATAGCCGACCTACCATTCTCACAAGGATGCCAACTTAACTCAACTCCTCCTCATGACCTAACTAAGTCGGTGAACTCTCTTAGCTCGGTCTATCCTTAGGTCGGTCATAACTTAAGTCGGCAACTATCCTGAGTCAGCCATCCTATAGGTCGTATACTTCCTTGAGTCGGCTATCTCCTTAACCCCACTAGGTTTCCTAGGTCAGTCACTCCACTATGTCGGAGACACTATGAGTCAACAGCACCTCAACTCGGCAACACCTTCCTTAAGTCATTTCCCTATGAGTCGGTCACTATCTTAACTCGGTCTAGCACTAAGTCGGCAACACCACTAACTCGTCCCATCTTAAGTCCGCCCAACTCCTTAAGTTGCTCACACGAGCTATCCTCCATACGACTTAAGCTATGGTCGACTCAAACTCCAAATAACTGAACAATGACTTAAAGCAACTATTTTACGATTTTATCGACACGTAAAATACGGGTCGTTACATTCTCTCCCCTTTAGGAATTTCGCCCCCAAAATTCCAAACAAACAAGAGCAATCAAAAATTATTCCACATGCCTACCATCCATAGCAATCAACAAACCATGCATCCAATTACTATCCTAGCATGTAGAATTCTAAGACTAGAACAAGTTACAAATTCATGAGATATCACGACACCTTAGGGCCATACCTTGAAGAGTTCAGGATGAGCTGCCTTCATCCTCTCTTCCTCCTCCCATGTACAGTCGTTAACATCATCACTCCATTGTATCTTGAGCAACGTAATCATCTTCCTCCTAAGATGTTTTGTGTCGGTTTCAACAACACGAAGCGGCTTACGAGGTTTCGTAACCACTGGATCAACCTCCAAGTCTTCACAGCTATCAGCAGAAACCACTGTATTCGAGTCGTGCACATACTTCCGTAGATAAGATACATGAAAAACATTGTGCACACCCGCCATCTTCTCCGGTAACTCCAATCTATAAGCGAGCTTTCCAATTCGCTTGATAATCAGGAATGGTCCAACAAATCTCGGAGTCAATTTTCCTTTCTTCCCAAATCGAATTACATTCTTCAGAGGAGAAATCTTCACAAAAACCATATCGCCTACGTCGAATTCCAAATCCTTACGACGATTATCGGCATAACTTTTCTGACGATCTTGGGCTGCCTTCATTCGTTGCCGAATGATCTCTATACAATACGAAGTCTGTCGAATCATCTCTGGCCCAATTATCAAATTTTCTCCAGTTTCCAACCAACATGTCGAAGAGTTACACGGTCTTCCATATAATGCCTCATATGGTGTCATACCAATACTTGACTGATAACTGTTATTATACGCAAATTCCACCAAATGAAGGTGATCTTCCCATGATCCTCCGAAGTTCAAAACACATGCTCTCAGAAGATCTTCCAAAACTCGGTTGACTCTCTCAGTCTGACCATATGTTTGAGGGTGATAAGCTGTACTCAAACACAACTCAGTTCCTAAAACTTCCTGGAAGCTCTTCCAAAATCCACTAGTGAACAATGGGTCTCGATCGCTCAATATACTCTTCGAAACACCATGGAATCGAACAATCCACTTCACATACTACTCAGCCAACTTCGATGCAGTCCTAGTTGATCGAACAGGAATGAACCTTGCACTCTTGGTCAACCGATCTACGATGACCCAAATCCCTTCATTCCCTGCCCTGGTTCTAGGTAGACCATCGATAAAATCCATCGATATCTGCTCCCACTTCCATGTAGGAACCTCTAATGGCTGAAGCAATCCATTGGGCTTCTTCTGCTCAGCTTTCACCAACTGGCAGTTCATACACTTGGAAATAAAATTTCCAACATCCTTCTTCATACCTTCCCAGTAATAGGTTCTCTTCATATCCCGATACATCTTATTTCCACCTGGATGAATTGTCAACTTCGAGTGATGACTTTCCCTAAGAACTTTATCTCTCAATTCATCTATATCGGGAACAACTAGTCGTCCTTGTTTCCGAAGCCAACCCTCTCGATCGACTTCAAATCCTTTATCCTTTTCTGGATTCAATCCAGATTCCAAATCACGGATAATCTCGATAAGCTTATCGTCTCGCTTTTGGCTCTCGCCAATCCTTTCCACAAGAGTGGGTCTTATTGATAAGTTTGCCAGCATCTCAGGTTCTAATTCACATCTAGGCCTGAAATCAAACTCAGCCAAATACTCGAGGCTCTTCCATTCCGAAAACATGGCTCCCAATCCTGCATGTCTTCGACTTAACGCATCTGCCATTGCGTTACCTTTTCCCGGAGTATAGGCTATACCAAAATCATACGATGCCAAAAACTCTAGCCACCTTTGCTGCCGAAGATTCAAATCCTTTTGGGAGAATAGATACTTCAACGACTTATGATCCATAAACAACTCGAATCTAACTCCCAACAGATAGTGTCTCCACATCTTCAAAGCAAACACAATCGCCGCTAACTCCAAATCATGAGTCGGATAATTCCTTTCATGCGGCTTCAGTTGTCGACTTGCATATGCAACAACTTTATCCTTCTACATTAGCACTGCTCCAAGTCCAGTACCACATGCATCGGTGTAAACCACCATCTCATCATTCCCACATGGAATAGTCAAAACAGGAGCACTCGTCAGTCGTTCTTTCAGGATTACGAAAGCTTGCTCACACTTATCATCCCATCTGAACACTTGGTTCTTTTTCATCAATCTTGTTAACGGTGCAGCTATCTTGGAAAAGTCTTTGATAAACCGACGATAATATCCAGCTAATCCAAGAAAACTTCTCACATCAGATGCATTCTTAGGTCTAACCCAATCCTGGATTGCTGCCACCTTAGCGGGATCAACCGCTATCCCATTTCCAGAAATAACATGGCCTAAGAACCTCACTTCACTCTTCCAGAAGTGACACTTCGAAAACTTAGCCTTCAGCTGATGTTTCCGCAAGATTTCCAAAACAATACTCAAGTGCGTCTTGTGCTCTTCTTCGGTTCTGGAATAAACCAAAATATCATCCACGAACACAAGTACAAACTTGTTCAACTGATCTCTGAACACTCTATTTATAAGATCCACAAAATATGTTGTCACGTTAGTCAATCCAAACGGCATTACCAGCCACTCATAAAAACCTGATGGTGTCCTAAAAGCAGTCTTCGGCACACTATCCTTAGCTACTCTCAACTGGTGAAATCCCGTTGCCAAATCCATCTGAGAAAACACCTTAGCCTCGTGAAGCTGATCAAACAAGTCATCTATTCTCGGCAATGGATACTTGTTCTTCTTAGTCACCTTATCCAGCTCACGATAATCCACACACAACCTCAACGATCCATCCGCTTTGGTTGCGAACACGACTGGTGCACCCCATTCGGACACGCTACGCCGAATGAATCCTTTCCGTAAAAGGTCATCGACCTGCACCTTCAGCTCTAGCTGTTCCCTAGGCGCCATCCGCCTAAGAGGCATCACAACAGGTCTGGCTCCCTCAACTAGATCGATACGAAACTCGATCTCCCTATGCGGCGGTAATCCTTTGACTTCGTCAAAGACATCCTCAAATCCATTCACAATAGGCACCGATGACAGTCCATCCCGTGGAACAACCAGCGAATACATGAAGCTCATGAAGACGCCTTCCTGATGCTTACATCGTATCACAACCTTTCGCCCTTCCACATTCCCGACTGTCACCTCCAGCCTCTCACAAGCAATCCTTGCCGCATACTTCCTAAGCTAGTCCATACCCAAAATAATTCCGAACCCCGTAAAGTTCAGAACAAAGCAATCACAAAAAAAAGAGTAATCATGACTCGACACAACCAGACCACGGCATATCATACACAAACATGACGAACCCCCAACTGGATTAGTCACAACCAATGGCCTATCAACAATATCCGGTTCCAAACCCAGCCGGCCTACAAGATCATCACAAACAAAAGAATGCGACGCTCCAGTATCAAACAACACTCTAACTGGAACACCACAAATAGAAAGAGTACCTTGAACCACCACACTCTTCCCCTTCTCTTCCACAGTAGGAGCTTTTGAAGACGACGGCACAGCTCCCAAAGCATAAGCTTGCACAATCTGCTTATCTTTCCTCGGTTCTGGACAGTCCTTCTTGATATGTCCCAGCTTATCACAGTTGTGGCACTTCAACTGCACCTTTGGATTCTTGCAATCCCTAGAGAAATGGCCCTTCTGCCGACAATTGTAGTAGGTCACTTCGCCTTTTGGCTTCTTCTGGCCATCCTTACCCTTCTGATGCTGCTGCTTCCTCTTCTTGTTTCCACCCTTGACGCAGCGGATTAATCACAACTCGATATGAATCGATGAAAGTAGTACTTGGTGGATTGAAGATACTGAAATGCCCAAATCCGTTGATCCAAAGATGCCGGATTCTAGCTATCTTCGTCTCGTTGATCGCGCACGATGCCGAGAAAGAAGATCTACGATTCTTCGTACGTTGATCTAGCGCACTAGATACCGTGAATCGGCTTCGCAAACGTGGATTCGAGCGCACTCGAATGACGTAGGTGGAGATAGGAGATCACACTCGAATACCAATTGAAGAAAGCACAAAGCAATCAAGGAAATTTTACTCAATATTCAACAACCTTCAAAATGTACAACACACGCGTATTTATAGGAGTTACAACCCAGCCTTAAGTCGTACACGACTCATCCCTTCCGACTCACGACTTACGGCTCTCGACTCACAACACAAAAACTGTACAACTCATAGGTCGGCACCGACTTAACGCAAGCGACTCAACCCTCTACGACACAGCACAATGCAAACGACTCAAACATGGCCGACTCATATATACACGTGACCTTCATACAACATGCTACAGCAAGGTATCAACGACATACGACTCATCGCGGCACGCGACTTACGACTCAACACAAATTACAACACAGCATAATGAAACGACTCAACAAACGACCTGGCATGGCCGACCTAACGACCCACGACACATGACACAACTCTTAAGTCGTAGACGACTCAAGTAACACGAGTTCCCTGCAGCATATTCCTTCAACGACTTAGATGGGTCGGCTTAACATGAGTCGTAACTCATTAACTCGGCTCATATACAACACACCTTCCTTTAGGTCGCTGCCGACCTAAGACCTTAGGTCGTTAACTCGGCTCCTTCTTTCCTCTGTTAACCAGTTGGCTCGGAGATGTCTTATAGATGAGTCGTTGAGTCGTGTACGACTCATCAAACACGAACGACTTAAGCTCTTAAGTCGCAACTCCTTTTCATCCTCTTGGTTAGGTCGTAGCTTCTTCCCATATGACTCCTTCCCCTGACTAGTGCACGCCTTACAAGTCAAAACCATAACCCCTTGTTGACTCGTACACGTCTTATGAGTCAAACCCGAAATTTCTTGACTCGTGCACAACTTAGGAGATTGAACCGAAGCTTCATTAACTTGTGAATGGCCTAACTTCTGGACTTCTATAGATCGTGCTACATCATCCTCCCCTGGTTGAGAAAAATTCGACCTCGAATTTGTAAATTCTTCCTCAACAATCTCACCTCCATGATATGGAATTAAATGTTTGACGTTAAAAACATCAGAAGTATAAACATCATCTGGCAACTTTAATCGATAAGCATTCTCATTGATTTTCTTCAAAACTTCAACTGGACCAATTTTCCAAGCTTTCAATTTATTGTATGTTCCCACCGGAAAACGGTCTTTTGTTAACAACGCATAAACCAAATCGCCTTCGTTAAATTCAACATTTCGTCGCTTCAAATCTGCAGACTTCTTATACTTCTCATTCGACCTTTCCAATCATTCCTGAACGATCCTATGACATTCAGTCAACTCATCAACAAAATCAGCAGCTCGCTTAACTGTTCCCTTCGACTGTGGTACTGCTGCCAAATCCAACGGTCCCCTGGGTAAATTTGAATATACAATCTGAAATGGACTGTAACCCGTACTACGATTCATGGCATGATTATGAGCAAACTCTGCTTGGCATAGCTTCATGTCCCAACTCCTCAAATTATCCTGTACAAGACATCGCAACAAATTTCCCAATGACCTATTAACAACTTCTGTTTGCCCATCAGTTTGCGGATGATAAGCGCTACTAAAATTCAGCTTTGTTCCGACCATTTTCCACAAACTCAGCCAAAAGTGACTCAGAAAACGAGTATCCCTATCTGACACAATAGACTCTGGCAATCCATGAAGTCTATAGATCTCCTTGAAAAATAATTGAGCAACACGAACAGCGTCCGCCGTCTTCTTGCAAGCAACAAAATGTACCATCTTCGAAAACCTGTCCACCACAACAAATATCGAATCATTTCCCCTTTGAGTTCTAGGCAAACCCAAAACGAAATCCATGCTAATATCAACCCATGGTTTAGACGGTACAGATAATGGCATATACAATCCTGCATTCGTCGCTGTCCCCTTTGAAACTTGGCAAATATGGCATCTCTCCACAAATCTTTCCACTTCCTTCCTCATCGACGGCCAAAAGTAAGACTGTGAAATCAATTGCAAAGTACGATCACGGCCCACATGCCCTTCCTCGTGTAACTCCTTTACAATCTTCATTCTCAAGCTACAATCTGGGATGCATAATTGATTTCCCTTGAACAAAAATCCATCAACTAACATAAATTCGTCCGAACTACCATCCTTAACTTTCTCAACAAACTTTGCAAAGTAAGGATCCGCCTCAAATAATTCTGGCAACATTTCAAACCCTGTCACTTCAACCTTCATTGTCGTTAATAAATGACTCCTCCTACTCAAAGCATCAGCTACACGATTCGTCACCCCTGACTTGTGTTTAACAACAAAGGTAAACTGCTGTAAATATGCAATCCATGATGCATGTCTCGCTGAAATCTTATCCTGCCCCTGTAAATGTTTCAAAGCTTCGTGATCAGTGTAAAGAACGAATTCCTTCTGAAATAGGTAGTGTCTCCAATGCTTAACAGCTTGCACAACAGCATAAAACTCAACATCGTATGTACTATATCTCATCTTTGCCCCTGACAACTTTTCACTGAAATATGCAATAGGTCTCCCCTGCTGACTCAACACTCCTCCAATTCCAACCTTTGATGCATCAATATGCAATTCAAACAATAACTGAAAATTAGGTAAAACAAGAATTGGCGCTGTCGTCAACAGTTCTTTGATTCGTTCTAAAGCAATCCCGGCTTCTTCCGTCCATGAAAACTGTTTACCCTTCATGCAATCAGTAACTGGAGCCATCACGCTACTGAAGTGTGGAATGAATCTTCGGTAGAATGACGCTAGCCCATGAAAACTTCTCACTTCCGTAATTGTCTTTGGCTGTGGCCAATTCCTGACTGCCTCAACTTTACTCTGATCAACTTGAATTCCTTCTCCTGAAACAACATAACCCAGAAATAAAACATTGTGCGTCATAAACACACATTTCTTCGTAGCAGCATAAAACTGTTCCTCACGAAGAATAATCAATACTTCCCTCAAATGTTGAACATGCTCCTCCGTACTCCTGCTGTAAATCAGAATATCATCGAAATAAACCACGACGAACTTCCCAATGAATGGTCTAAAGATTTGATTCATCACCCGCATGAATGTACTAGGTGCATTTGACAAACCAAATGGCATAACCAACCATTCGTATAACCCCTCTCTCGTCTTGAAAGCTGTCTTCCACTCGTCTCCAGGTCTAATTCGAATTTGATGATAACCACGCTTCAAATCGATTTTCGAAAATACAGTTGCCCCACTCAACTGATCCAACAAGTCATCCAACCTTGGCATAGGAAATCTATATCGAACAGTAATCTTGTTCAAAGCTCTACTATCTGTGCACATTCTCCATGTTCCATCCTTCTTTGGCACCAACAATGCTGGCGCAGCACATGGACTCAAACTCACCTGAACACGTCCCTGCTCAAGCAACTCTTCCACCTGCCTTCGTAACTCTTCATGTTCCTTCGGACTCATTCGGTAATGTGGTCGATGTGGTAAAACTGCTCCTGGAACAAGATCAATTTGATGTTGAATGTCTCTTAGTGGCGGTAACTCCCTGGGCAACTCCTCTGGAAAGACATCTTCAAATTCTTTCAAAATTGGCTTTGCTTCTTCTGGAATCTCAACTTCTTCACTACTCTCTCTCCCAATCAACAAAAACACCTCGGGTTCTTCCTCAACTTCTTTAACAAACTCCTTCAAAGTCAACAGAGTTTTCAATTCCTCAATCTCTTCTAGCTTGCTCTCCTTCTGTTGCTGTTTCTTGGGAACCAAAGTGATTTTAGTACCCTCGAACATGAAACTTTAACTATTGGCACGACCGTCATGTTGTACTGCTCTATAAAACTGCCTTGGTCTGCCTAATAACAAATGACACACGTCCATGTCTACAACGTCACACCAAATTTCATCTTTGTACTTCTTCCCAATCGAAAAATTCACACAAGCCCTTCGACACACTTTCACTTCACCACCCTTCCTTAACCATGCTAGCTTGTATGGTTTAGGATGCTTCTCGGTCTTCAAGTTCAACTTTCTTACTGCTTCTGTAGAGATAATATTATCGCAACTTCCAGCATCAATGATGAACTTGCAAACCTTCCCTAGAATAGTGCATGTCGACTGAAATATATTGCTTCTCAACCAACTACAATCCTCCTCTTGCTTTGGTGTAAGACACGACCTCCTCATCATAAGATTACAACCTTCATCCCCAGATAATTCTTCTTCCTCCTCAACATAAGGCGCATTTGAACATTCAGCCTCTTCACCATCATCCTATTCAACTTCTACAACCATGGTTCTCTTCTTCGGCTTCGGACATTCGTTGCTCTTGTGACCCAACTCCTGACAGTTATAACATTTGAAACCACTGCTAGCCTTCGCCTTCTCAGCCTCCTTCACAATTGGCTTACTGACAGGTTTAGGAACATTAGAATTTCCACTGGCCCCCTTCA
Organism: Allium cepa; assembly: GCA_030765085.1. Classification (NCBI taxonomy): domain Eukaryota; kingdom Viridiplantae; phylum Streptophyta; class Magnoliopsida; order Asparagales; family Amaryllidaceae; genus Allium; species Allium cepa. The sequence goes on along the minus strand of CM060938.1, from coordinate 902,036,126 downwards.
CCGGATTATTGGAATTAGTAAACACACCACCTCCACGCCTTCCCTGCTTCTCCCAAGCTAACGCTTTCTGATGTACCTCTGCTACTGATCTAGGATCGAACATATTAACCATATCCTGGATCTGCATTCTCAATCCCCCAATGAATCTAGCAGTCAACTGTTCTTCAGTCTCCATAATATCATTCCTGGCAATGAGTTGGTAAAATTCATCAGCATAATCACTAACAGACTTCGTCCCTTGCCTCAGATTCTGCAACCTCTGGTACATAAGTGACTGATAGTTGTAAGGCAAAAATGTAGCTCGCATCAACTTCTTCATCTTCTCAAAAGATTCTATCTTTGACTTCCCCATCCGTTCTCTCGTAAGTTTAGTTTGCTGCCACCATGCCAATGCTCTCCCCCTCAGCCTTGTAGCAACTAACTTCACCCTTCGATTCTCCGGTACCTCCTTGAAATCAAAGATCTCCTCCACATTAGATAACCAGTCTAAGAACTCCTCAGCAACCATTCCAACTTTAAATTCCGGAATCTCCATCTTCATTCCCGATTCCCAACGTCGATCATCATCAATAACCCGATACTGACGTTGTCCCTGATCTCTATCTCTGTAATGAACACTTCCTCTCTCACCGTCAAACTCCTCATCAAAGTCTGATGTATATCGTTGTCGTTCTCGTCCTCCAACATCTCTACCACTACTCCTACTACCAACATCCCTTCTATCATGATCATCAACATTCCTCCTACTTCGATTGTCAACACTTCTATGCTCTTGACTTTCTCTTCTTTCCCGTTCCGAATGTGATGAAACTCTACTACCCCCAAGGTTTGATTCAGGTGAAATTCTCCTTCTATTCTGACTCATATCAATCATGAATTTCTCCAGCTTTCCAATGCCTTCATTAAATTTCTCATTAATACGTTGTTCCATAAGCTCGGCTTCCTCTCTTCGATACAAAGCTTCAACGTTTTGATGACGATTAGCTCTCCTTGATGGCATGATTGAAAACTTCTCAAAACTTCAACAATTTGAACACAAGCTTCACACAAATCAACAAGTCACGACTCAACAATGCACGGCTTAACTTGACTCGGCTTGGACTTGTCTCGGCCTCACTTAGCTCGCACAATCCTTGGCTCGGTTCAACACTAACTCGGCAATAGCTTTATACGGCTTAACCCCTTAGCTCGGCACAACTTGACTCGCTTACTTATATGGCAATAGGAAACGACTCAAAGTAAGGTCGGCTCCAACTCAAGTACAAAGCACGACTCACACTTCAACAAAACAACAATAAGTCACGGCTCAACCTTCAAAACACCTTCACAAGGCTCGGCCTAACTCCTTAGCTCGAAACAAGCTCCCAATGATCCTCCCTAGGCTCGGCTACTTCACTAGTATACACGGCCTACTTAAATTTCAAACACCTTTCAACTTTAGATCCAAAATGAGATGGATCAAAAAACTCTCCTTTCGTTGCAACTTCAAGATGAACACGATGAACAACTTCAACTCCAAAACTTGGCTCCAAGAATCAACTTAGCTATGATTGGCTAAGTATGGCTCTGATACCAAACTGACGCAGCGGATTAATCACAACTCGATATGAATCGATGAAAGTAGTACTTGGTGGATTGAAGATACCGAAATGCCCAAATCCGTTGATCCAAAGATGCCGGATTCTAGCTATCTTCATCTCGTTGATCGCACACGATGCCGAGAAAGAAGATCTACAATTCTTCGTACGTTGATCTAGCGCACTAGATACCGTGAATCGGCTTCACAAACGTGGATTCGAGCGCACTCGAATGACGTAGGTGGAGATAGGAGATCACATTCGACTACCAATTGGAGAAAGCATAAAGCAATCAAGGAAATTTTATTCAATATTCAACAACCTTCAAAATGTACAACACACGCGTATTTATAGGAGTTACAACCCAGCCTTAAGTCGTACACGACTCATCCCTTCCGACTCACGACTTACGGCTCTCGACTCACAACACAAAAACTGTACAACTCATAGGTCAGCACCGACTTAACGCAAGCGACTCAACCCTCTACGACACAGCACAATGCAAACGACTCAAACATGGCTGACTCATATATACACGGGACCTTCATACAACATGCTACAGCAAGGTATCAACGACATACGACTCATCGCGGCACGCGACTTACGACTCAACACAAATTACAACACAGCATAATGAAACGACTCAACAAACGACCTGGCATGGCCGACCTAACGACCCACGACACATGACACAACTCTTAAGTCGTAGACGACTCAAGTAACACGAGTTCCCTGCAGCATATTCCTTCAACGACTTAGATGGGTCGGCTTAACATGAGTCGTAACTCATTAACTCGGCTCATATACAACACACCTTCCTTTAGGTCGCTGCCAACCTAAGACCTTAGGTCGTTAACTCGGCTCCTTCTTTCCTCTGTTAACCAGTTGGCTCGGAGACGTCTTATAGATGAGTCGTTGAGTCGTGTACGACTCATCAAACACGAACGACTTAAGCTTTTAAGTCGCAACTCCTTTTCATCCTCTTGGTTAGGTCGTAGCTTCTTCCCATATGACTCCTTCCCCTGACTAGTGCACGCCTTACAAGTCAAAACCGTAACCCCTTGTTGACTCGTACACGTCTTATGAGTCAAACCCGAAACTTCTTGACTCGTGCACGACTTAGGAGATTGAACCGAAGCTTCATTAACTTGTGAATGGCCTAACTTCTGGACTTCTATAGATCGTGCTACATCAACCCTGCTGTGGTTTGGACTCTTCCTTGGTCGCAACAACGACAGACCCTTCCTTAGGAAACAAACTCTCATGCCTGAGATCTTTCTCCACAAGCTTCTCAAATGGATCGTCCAAATGATCCACCAACTACCTTCCAAGATAAGCGTCCAAACCGGTCACAAACTTCTCATTCTTCTGATAGGGAGAATCAATATACGATCGAGCATACTTGGACAAAGCTTCAAACTCAGAAACATACTCAAGAACTGGTCTCCCACCTTGCTTGAGTTCCACAAACCTCTTAAACAAGACATTTTTCTGAGCCGTAGAAATGAACTTAGCTTCAAATCTAACTTGGAATTGGTCCTAAGTAATCTCCTCTTCTGTAGTATCGATGGTGATAGAATTCCACCAATCCGAAGCTCTCCCTTGAAGTTGCCTTGATGCAAGCTTCCTCTTAGTTGCATCCTCAATTCCTAAATCACCAAAGATCCTTCTACAAGCATCAATCCATCTCTGCACTTCAATGGTTGATTACGTTCCCAAGAAAACTTTTCCTCCAAGAGAAGTATAGTCCTTGCAAAGCTTAGAAAAATCCACCGGTCTTGGAGCTTGGACTTGAACTCCCACATCCACTGATGATCCTGAAGCTGGTATCCTTCTCATGATAGAAGTCATCATGGCCTCAAACACCGCAGCATAATCAACAGCTTCCCTAGCAGCACGGCTTTCCCTAGCAGCTTGTCTCTCACTTCGACTCATCCTTAATATCTACAAAAAGGAATGATTTAGAACACCTTAAGAAACAACTGCATAAGGAGTTCAAATCCTTCTAAGCTACTATATGTATATATAGTAATCATCCATCAAAGTACAATTACGTCTCTCTTACGTAGTTACGTCAGCGAGCGTTGGCTAAAATCGATTAACCAAAGCTCTGATACCAAATGTGACGACCGCCATGACTCCCGCACTAAAACAAGGAAATAAAGCGCTGAAAGGCGTGCCAGGCAGCCATGGACGATAGTCAGGGTAAGATAAAACAACGTACTCTATCGTATAACTCACAGCGCATGGACAAAATACAATAGAGAAATATACATATATAGTGAAGCTCTCAAACAGAATATCATCATATAAGCATCATAGAAGTTTGATACAACATCAGAACAGTCAATACATCAAAGCCTCACTACAAAGCACTCAGAATATATATAAACAGCGGAACACCCAGTACATATAGTAGAAAAACAATATGCATAAGCCTCCTGCTCGTCTTCGTCATCATCAGCGTCAATCACAAAGAACAGCACCTGTCACCTGCTACCTAGTCTGCCCATCCCAACATGGATGAACAGCCCAAGGTAATAAGAATTAAACATAAAACCTTGAGTCAGACAAAGTCTTAGTGGCAGTAAATCAACTATCAAACATACCAAAAGAGCATAAGGTATAAAAGGAATAGGAACCAAACCATCCCACTCCACCTCTTTCTACAGTGATAGCCCCCAGACACACACTAAGGAGAAGCAAGCATAACATAGCAGACAATTAAAGTAAAGCAATAACCACTCGAGTCAAGGTCGATGTTTTCCAAATACAAACCCCCAAGGGCTAAACCAAGATCAGATAAGCACCCAGAAAACACCGCTCTTGAGACCGAATGATGATACAACCAAACGTCCAAACATCCATGACTCTGGCTATCACTGTTATCATTGCCTTGATTTCACCGTTAATTGAATGACCACCTGTCAAGGGCTAATGGTAACCCCGGTTCTAAACATAACTCCGCACGTCATCGTGACCCGTGCCTAGGAATTTTCGCAACTACCCAGAGTACTAGCACGTCATCGTGACCCGTGCCTGGAACGTCATCGTGACCCATCCCAACGTACCCTTGCTTTGAGTATGCTAGAACCTTCTACAACGATGAGATCTCAGCCTCCTAGTCATCCTCCTCGACGACTATTTCCATACTAGCTCAAGCGCCTCTCAAGCTAACCATTATCCACACAAACTCGGACCGCATCACCAAGTTATAGCTTCGCATGTCGTCGTGACCCGTGCTTGAAACGTCATCATGACCCGTCCCATCTCAACATCATGCTTTGCCTCATAGCATCATAGCAAAGTCCCATCTCAATATCATGCTTTGCCTCCTCACATCATGGCAAAGTCCATCATCATCGAATCCATCCATATGAGCTTCCACATCCGCTTCATAGGCCACAGGCAGCTTTCCTTATTCAAGAGCCTTTCCACTTAGCTTTTGAATCACCATCAACCATACTTTTCCAAATCAAGTAATCGATCAACTAATCAATCAAATCAAACATTAATCCAAACAATCAATTATTCAAACAAGATCTAAATAGACAATTAACAACAATGGCAATTTCGTAAATAAAGGATCCAAATCTAACATGCAATCTAACATACATTAATCATGGATAATATCTCTACAACTTACTAAATGAACTTGCATAGATGAATATATGGTAAAATAGGTGTCAAAATCATCATGGACAATAGATCTACATGCAGACTTAAGGAAAATGCACGAAATCACTATCTTTAACACTTAAACAATCCATCGATCCAATATACTCCTTTGGGTCCGTGTGAAAGATAACTACCACTCACCAAATCACCTAAACACCTCAAAAGATACCCACTTCAGATCTGGACAGTGAAGAACAAAGCTTGATCCGGCAAAATCTCACTTCAAACGATGAAATCTCACTTCGATAGATGAAGATCTTCAACTTTGGCCCTTGAATCTTCAATCTTGATCTTCGATCTTGGATGGATGTTAGAACTAGATTGGAGTAGAGAAAAGAAGATGAAAAAGTGTAGAAGTCGAGCTCTCAAAATGGCAGCACTTCGTCGCTTCAAAATCCGGTGCCAAAAAGTGAGCCAAACCCCTCTATTTATAGGCTGGAAAACCCTTAATTCGGCCGTCCCTAAGTCGCCGCCGACCCATCCTTGAGTCGCCCCCGACCTAAGACTCACGACCCAAAACCCCAACGACCTAAGACCTAAAGCATTGCCGACCTAACATCTTATCCAAGCTACGACCCAAACGACTTAAGAACCCAAGGCCGACCTAACTGCAAGTCGACTCAACCAATCATACTACCTACCGACCTAACCAAACCCAGGGTCACACGAGTTAACACACGGCCGACCTAACTCCTATGCGACCTAACACTAAGTCGCTAACGACTTAACACATGCAGAACCAATCCTAGATCGCATACGACTTATCCTAACTCGGCATAGCCAACCTACCATTCTCACAGGGATGCCAACTTAACTCAACTCCTCCTCACGACCTAACTAAGTCGGTCAACTCTCTTAGCTCGGTCTATCCTTAGGTCGGCCATAACTTAAGTCGGCAACTATCCTGAGTCGGCCATCCTATAGGTCGTATACTTCCTTGAGTCGGCTATCTCCTTAACCCCACTAGGTTTCCTAGGTCAGTCACTCCACTAAGTCGGAGACACTATGAGTTGACAACACCTCAACTCGGCAACACCTTCCTTAAGTCGTTTCCCTATGATTCGGTCACTATCTTAACTCGGTCTAGCACTAAGTCGGCAACACCACTAACTCGTCCCATCTTAAGTCGGCCTAACTCCTTAAGTTGCTCACACGAGCTATCCTCCATACGACTTAAGCTATGGTCGACTCAAACTCTAAATAACTTAACAACGACTTAAAGAAACTATTTTACGATTTTATCGACACGTAAAATACGGGTCGTTACAAGTGGTTAGCCTTTCCTTTGCATTTGAGCTTCTTCTTCTTCTTCTTGAGTTAAAAAGGTGAGTTTTGAACTCACATCTATTTCTTATGATTTCATAGATGTTGGTTATGAATTCCTAACACCTTGTTCATATACAATTGCTTTTGGTTTGGGTCGAATTGGAGAATATCCAAATTTTTAGTGGTTGGGTTCAATTCTTTAAAGATCCCAACTTTGATATTTGAATATGTTTTTGGTTGCGAATCGGAGAGCTAATGGAGCTGGGGTATCAATTGGCTAAAGCTCCTTAGGTCCATTGCTCGAACGGTCGCGGTATGGAAGAATTTGCATTTCATTGAAATAGGGCAGGAAGTGCAAAATCATCAGGTCGGCCGACCGAGCCCTGTAGTCGGTCGACCGACCTGCTATTCCGAGTTTTTTTTGTCTTTTGCATCTAGCCAGCCGACCGACCCTGTAGTCCGGCCGACCGACCTGATGCTATTTGCCCTATTTTGCCTATTTTGCTTATTTTGATTGTTTTCAAAATTTTATCGATTCAAGTTGCTTTTTAGTGGTTGTCATTGCATCTTTGGCTTTGATAACTTATTTTTGACTTCATCCATGGGTTTTTATAAAATAATCTCACGAATCATATTTAAAAGCTCGTTTCTCCAATTTATAAATCCTATTTAAACACACACTTTCGCACGTCGAGCGAAGTGGAAGGGTGATTAAATGGTTGGGCAAAACACGGACCATGAATCTTTGCGTTTATCCTTTAGATTAATCCCCAACCTATTCGATTGATCGTTTTAACCTTCGGGTTTGGTTTATCGATGACATGAGGTAAACTTTGTACTTCTTTGAGTGTGAAAGAGACTGACGGATAGTAAACCGTTTAGTGCGAACGAGTGGTTATGGGACATACGTTAACACTTTTCGGATTCCTTTTCGAGAGTTGTGACACATTCGGCCAGTTAGTGGTGTCTAGTACTGGGTCTCACCACTACGGTTTGTCGCCCTATAGTATCGCTTACGATGTTGGTCTTTATGAGCCGCATGGGTGATATTGGGTTTGTGCCTTTAGTATCGCTTTCGGAGTTGGTCCTTTGCCCTAGCTCGAGAGATATTTGGGATTGTCTGTGCCTTTGGGATAGTGTCTTCGGACTGTCTCCTTCTAGCTTGTAGTTTTTAGTAGCTCTTTCGGAGTGGTTTCTTCACCACCGCTCGAGAGATATCGGAGTGGTTTCTTCCCCACCGCTCATGAGATATTTTGATTTGTTGCAATTCGTAATTGTTATTTGCCTTTTGGCTTGCTTTTGGATATTTATATCCTTTGTTTATTTGAGTTGCCGATGATATGAGGCTTGTTCTATATGATTCATCTCTTGTTGATGATTGTGTTATCTCCTCTAGAGATATTTGTTATACTTTGTAACCTTGCAGGTTTATGATTGTTCAGTTTATCTAACTGATTTGTTTAGCTAGACTGACCCGGGTATTTTATACTCGGGTCAGACCGAGATGTTTCAGGTTAGGTGCTTTTGGACTTAGCCTATTTTGCTTTCGCATGGACTACTCCGCTAACTTCTCTTTATCATAGCTTTTTGTGTAGTTCCATTTTGTAGTAACTCTGATATGTACTCTTTCGGACTTATTTATATATTGTGGTTTGCTATACCACTTGGCATGTATTATTTTGTATACTCTGCGATGTATCAGTGTATGTGTATATGATGGTTTACTGTTCTATGATGTGTATTGCATTTGAGTTGTTATATTATGTTCTGATAGATCCTCTAGCCACCTATGGTTTTGTTTCAAGTATTCATTGGATGTGTCGATCTGCTTGGTAAGGCAATTGTCGATGAATTCAATAGATAATTGAAGCAAGGCTATAGATGGTCGCTCCTAAACAGCCTTATTCTCCGTGTTAGCAGACGGTATTATCTATTAATACTCTTTGCTAGTGTGGGTATAGAGGTGGGGTGTCACACTGGAGCAACCGATAAAAAAAAGGAACGCCACAAAAGTAACATTTAAATTAATTAACCCAACGTAAAGCAATAAATTATGGACCGTTTGATTTAAAAAAAATCAATGCAAACGTACGTTTGCTTTTCTCAACGGTTATAAAACAATGCGTAGGGCCTAAGGTTAGGAATGAAAAAGAAAATCAGCGTACCATCAATAGATTAAGGTGAAAAAAGGCAGGGAGCAATCAAAAATCAAAATTTCCAATTTGAGACGTTCGAATTAAAGAATGGAACATTTGTACTGAATTGGGAATAGTTACAGTCCCTTAAATTTCGGAGTTATGAAATTTATTAAAGCAATTTATTTTATTGCTTGGGATTCACGTTCCAAATTTTTGAAACCGAAGGAAGGAATAAAGTCACAGCTTAGGGTACCGTCAAATAAAGGCAACAGCTAAATTAAAGGGATAGAAATGAAAGTAAATAAATAAAGGTGAACGGCAACAAATCTTGTAAGCAGGGAAATAACGTAAAAAGAGGAAGTAAATTCTAGAAAAGTAAAGGCCACGTTGGCAAATAAATAAAATGCAAATTTGCCGTTACCAATCACGCGTTTGAAATCGAAAATCAAGGAAAAATTAAATGTAAATGGAAGTGGTGGACCAGCAGATTGAAATGGACATGCAAGGTAAGAAAAGTAAATAGGCAGGTTATAAATCAGATTGGAAAGAAAAGTGGAGAGGTTAATTGATAAAAGAATCAAGATAATGAAAATGCATAATAATATTTTTGGCATTTAACGTTAACTAGCATCAATCATGTCAGATAACCATGTCAAAAAAAGAAACGCATATAGGAGCATGCATTTTCTTCTGACTTGCAACATCATTCATCATTTTGGCATTCGTGGCATTCAACAAATTAAGGTGGTGGTCAAAGTCGTGAAATGGTAGCAAATTAACGATGAATAGGATCCAATAATTCTTAGTGCAATGCAAAAAATTGGAAAAATCAGCATGTGCCCTCTACGCACATGTTAAGATTTGCATAATTTCACTAATAACCTTTATGATTTTGCATTTTTGCGTGATAAATATAGATAGTTTGATTTTTTAACAATTTACACTGTATATTAGTGATTATTTCTTGTTTGAGCGGTTGTTAGCATATGCCTACTGAATACATATTAACATAATTCCACAAAAATTTATGTGTACTCAAAATGTTCTTCTGATGAAGTTTTTTTTGGTCTCAAGATTATTATAAAACATTTAGAATATCATTTGACTTATCCGAAGGTTGATGATTTTCAAATCCTATTAAGATTAAGGTCGCTAATTGATTATTGTTGAAAGCTAAGGATATTAAGAAAATACTATTATGTAATCCATATCTTGTACACGGAATTTGTTATTAAAATCGTATCATTAGAGTTACATGTATGATTATAAACAATAACATTCATAATTTACAACTACGATGTTGCAGATCCTTTTAATTTATACTATTTATTCTCTACCTATTAATTTATACGTTTCATTCTCTAGCTATTAATTTATACGTTTCATTCTCTACCTATTAATTTATACGTTTCATTCTCTACCTATTAATTTATACGTTTCATTCTCTACCTATTAATTTATTAAAAATTATTAAAATTTTATGGGTCGTTACACTCTCCCCCGCTCAAAACTTTTCGTCCCCAAAAAGGAAGGAGGTAGGAGAATAGAACAACCAGAAATAAAAGTAGATTGAAAGTCAGGGTTAAATAATTGATTTAACTATATAAATTTTACTTGAGATATTCATATTTTCAAAACCCATTTGTAAAACTTCTTGCTTCCTTTATAAATACCATTTATATTTTAAATAACACCTTTATAAGTATATGAAAACTATTTGAAATAATTATTTACATCATTAGTTATATTTAAAGAAGCTATTTGAAAACATTAAATTCGTAACTCATGAAAATTTTAATTTATCTCAAGATACTTTTCCAATATTATCAATAAATTAATAATCATTTTCTTTAAATATGTTTTATTTAATTAAAAACTTCAAAAATATTTATACCACTAAAATTTTCTATTAACCAATGTAGTATACAGATAAGCAATCTTTAAAAGATTATATTCAAAAAGGAAAGGAAGGTAGATTCTGGAACGGAATATAGGTGAACAACTAAAGCTGAGAAGATAAGGTAGATTCAAAGAATAGAATCGAGCACGAATAATTAATCTAGAACCATAAGAATTTAAATTTCAAATATTAATTCGAAATTTCTTTGTTGGGAAAAATACTTTTATAATAAATACCTTTATAATAATACTTTTATAATAAAATACTATTATATCGAAATAAATTTTCCTTTCTAAAATACTTTTATAACTCGATGTTTCAACAAGTTTATCCTCGTTCTTGCAGATTCTGGCTATGCGTTGATCAGGCGCAAGGCTAGGATTCTTCAAGTACTTAATAGACTTGTTTCAACACCCAGTGAAATTAATTGAAAAACCTTTAAAACAAATATGGAAAGTACAATCCAAACAAAAAAACCAAACCAAAACCTTTGTCCGACCATGGTTCGCAGATACACAATGGTTACGCTTGGATCCCCCAGGAAACAATCCATATCTGTAAGCTTTCTCAGCCTGCGAGTTACGCCATGATGACTAGTAGAGTGCAGGATACACAATGGTTACGCCTGGATCCTCCAGGAAACAATCCGTACCCCTAGGCAAGACTCAACCAGGCAATTGCGCTATGCATTCATGAGAGAGAAAAAAAACCATGGGTTACGCCACGGTGGGAACACTCGAGTATTACTTCCGAAAAACCAAAAATCAGAAAGAATAATATCGATAGAATGAATCCACGATGTGGCCAAAAAGCGGATATCAAGCTGAAGGCACTTTCCATGTCTTTACTTCGAAAATATATATCATATAGTACCTTTTCAAATCACTTTCAAATATCATACTTATATAAAGTCCATTATATATAGGATTCCTTTTTTCCCAAATCGAATACTTTCCAAATCAATAGTAGATCAAATCATACTTATATAGACTTCGATTATATAAAATATCTTTCCAAATTAAGTACCTTCCAATCAATAGATTTCAAATCAATTTCATACTTTTACAAATCCAATTTATATAAGTTCGACCACTCCCAAATCAAGTGCTTAATAATATAAGGTTCTCAATTTCAAATCATTCAATATCCATTCAGCTTCCAAATCATATATGATTTCACCAAATTTTCTTCCAAATTAAGTATCTAAATTTCAAAGTTCCCAAAATAATAGGCTTAGAAAATTATCCTAGTTTCTAAATTAAAATAATTCAAGTTAAACAAATTCATTTCCAAAATCTCCATAAGAGTACTGGTTTTTAATTTCAATTTAATTTCAAAACTAATTTTTTTTTCAAAATCAATTATACTCAAATGGTTTCCAAATTTATAATTATCCCTTTAAAACTTTTAAACTATCTATTTATAGTTGAAATATTCAATTTACCTTTCTAAAAACTATTATTCAAAACTATATTTTTTTTTCAAAACATTTCAAACTAAATTTATATTCTTTATCAAACATTTTATACTCTTCGAAATTTCTTAGTTTTAAAATTTTAGACCTTGACTTGGAAGTGTTCGAACCTTCAAAACGATAAGGGGAAATCACTTTTTCAATTCAAGAGTTGAAAATCAATAATAAATCAATTTCAATATATAGGGTTATACCAAAACAAATTCGAAACTCGAGCACTGAACACCGGTCTCACTTTAAATTGTTTCAAATATATACATATATCTTTCGAAAATATCAAATTATACTTCGGAATTTGAAATCATAACGGTTTTACAAAATCATTCGCATAGCGAGCTATTAAAGTGGCATCTCCCCCACTCTGAAACTCGAAAATCGATGTCGATGATGCGTGCACTCATCACCGAAATTATTTTCCAGCGACATACGTGAGTTATGGACTTCTATTTTCTTGAAAACTTCTTTGAAATTTCTTCAAAATTATTGGAACTCATTTGAACTCATTTGAAACATTTCTTATTTGGAAAAATACCTTTAAATCGTATTATTTTTATATATTTTCCAAAATGTTAAATCCAATTTCAAAATACCGGAATTCAATTCTCGAATTTCAAATTTAACCCTTCAGTTGTAAATCATTTTTATATAAATCAATTTCTTACAAGTTTTCAAATTTTCAAATCCTTTCAAACTTTTATATATATAAAATAACATTTCTTATTTTTTATATATATAGGTATATAATCCTTATTGAAAACAATTTCTTTTTATATATAGAATAAAATCATAGTTATCAAAATAATAATTTCGGTACAAAACAATTTCAAAAATACAACATACTCGATTTTTCAAAAGGTGATTTAAGAATGGATTTCAAAACAAAGGTAGAGATTTAAATTAGAAGACTCTAACCAATAGAATCCTCATTCGAAGATAGACTCGATCGAAGATGATTAAATTACAAAATAGGTAATGGATATACTTCTATAAATCAAGGGCGACCTTAATCGGGTCAATCGTGCATTTAGCAATATGATGGATGCAGAATTCTAAGTCAAATCGACATTCGATCGCTAGAGATAGAATTTGGAATAACAGGAGATAGTAGCATCTAAACCGAGGTTACAAAAATCTTCGGTGAATCGACGCAAATTGTAAAGGAGTTTTCGTCCCCCTTTACAAATCATTTAGTGGAGTTATTGGATACTCCAGAATCAAAAGAATATAAATAGAGAGAGACAAGAATGAATTTTGGAACCGACGGACATTCCAAAATTCAAAGGAAATCGAGTCAGAAAGGAAGAGATTCAACTCGAGCGAAAGTGATTCTGTAAATAAATTTACCATATATGGTAAGTTTTGCCTAGAGCCAAAGCTCTGATACCAACTGCAACGACCCGCTATTTTGGACCATTCAAATCGACAATAAAACCATATATGTCCAACTTGAATAATTCAAAATACCGAATTGTTAATTAAAATTAGGCAAAACTAAACATATATAGTAAATAAATCATCACAGATCATAGACACAGAGTAATATAATACAGCGGAATAGATAAAGAATAGTAGTTCATGAAGCTACTATATACATTGGAGTTAGAAATAAAATAAAACTGAATATCTTAGATGTAGTGAAGTCTCCAGTATGCGCAGATGACTTCTCTGAACAAATGAACAGGATGACTGAAAGGATTGATAGCTGGATCTTCAAGCAAGGCTTTAACTTCGAAGGTGAGTCTCAAATGCTTTATCACTCAGTCTGACCCGAGCGTAAAGCAAAACACAAAACACTCGAGTCAGGATTAACATTCTTATATCAATAAATCCAACTCAAATGAAATATCAACTGAAATACAAATAACTTACAGGATGTTTGGAATAACCATCCTCTAAGGGTCCATGGAACTATCTACAGGGTACAAATATACACTATAACACCATGGTTCTTTCATCTTAATTTATACCTCAAAATCAAATATCATTTCACTTCAAATATAGCTATTTTCCAAAATAGTATTTAGATATATTAAATAATTTATACCGTAAAATATTTTCAATTCCCTCAACTTAACAAATTGTTTCAACATCAACCCGACCTTCCCATTTAAATTAAATTCAATCTCAATTTATCAATTTAAATTCAACTCAATTCCTAAAATAACCACTTCAATTTTATCGATCTCAAATTCGTATTTGTAATCACAAAATACCCCTTTATATTCAATATTTTTAAACCTTTAAGTATTCAACGTTTCAACTAAATTTTTATTCAATTTAGTTTTCTAAATAATGAATTCAAATTTAGTTCAACCTAAATTTTCATTTTAATTCAATTTAGTTTCTAAATAACAAATTAAACTATATTGATTTCAAATACAGATCCGAATCTCAAATTTAAACCATTTAAATTCCAATATAGTTTAAGGCTTAAAAATTTAAATGTTCAATTTAACCGTTTCATATAGATCTCGATTTAACCTCATTATTATTTAGTTTTGAAATACTTCCTCATTTGATTCAAGATTATTTAATTAACCTTAAATTCCATTTTCTCCATATTTTCTTTAATTTACTTAAACGTGAAATATGCATTTAATCGCTTAAATCAAAAATACAGTTATAAAATCCTACCTTTTTAAAATTTCCCATTTAAAAATTTTAGATCGATTTAATTAAATAAATCCTTATTTAGATACCATTTAATAAACTCAAATTTATCTCCCCATCTTAATTTATCCCAATTATTTCAAAAATCTATTTGAAATATAATTTACATAAATATTAACATAGTTTATGTATTAAATCAAACTTAATTAAATTAAATATTATTAAATCTATATATATAGAAATTTAAGAATTAACATTTATTAAGACCATATATTTCTTTCCAAACAAAGAATTTATTTCCAAAATATTTATATATGAACCACGGTGTCTGTATATATTCCTTATCATCTGGTCAAGTGTTACGGATATTTATCATTTAAATCCGTACACTAAATATATACGGGTGGATATCAGTCCAATCCGTAATCCCAAATTTAATTAAATGAAAATCGCTTGGGTCTATCATTTCAACCCATAACGAAATTCTCCTATTCTAAAGTCTGTTCGGGTATGTATCATTTCAACCCATAGTGAATTCTAAACTACAGGGAACTTGCAGAGTGATAACAGATAACAAAAATATAGCAGGATATGATAATAATATACAACAGGAATATATCATCAGTAATTAAATAAAGTATAAACAATAGGATATGGTGTCATATCCCGTAGGCGAACAGATACAGGTAATAGCATAAATATTACAATTTAAATAACTACAGCAACATATTTCAATTGTCGTTTCAATTGAAATCAAATTTAATAAATAAAAGAACGTTAATCGTGAGTGATTGCTCACCTTTCGAGCCTAGAGGAAAGGGAGGAATGAGAAGAGATACTGTAACGACCCGTATTTTCGCTACTTCGAAAATGAGAGATTTCGATCGATTTAAATTTAAAAAGAAGTTTAAATCTTAAATAATATGATATATATAATAAATAATAGTGAAGAAGTTATATATTCTTATAGTTAATAAATTAAAAAAAAGTATGAATTTGGATTTTAGAACAAATCGACAAAAGTTAAGTTTTGTTAATAATAATTAAAGGCTTAAATAAATGGATTTAAATATCTATTTAAAAAGGTAAATCTTATTTAAAACATCTAATAAAGATAATAAAAGTATGTTAAAAGATTTAAAAATTTGTTAATAATCGTTTTATAAAAATAACCAAAATTTGTCGCATTTTGTCAGTTTTGCATACACGGTAAAATTAGAGATTTTGATATTAATTAAATATGATTTTAGAATATAAAGAGACTTGTTTTAATTTATTTAAAGAAGTAAAAAGTTCATTTTTAAATTTGGTTTACTTCAATGCATAGTTTAACTAAAACGTCAAAATGTGACCGTAAAACATTTCGTCGAAAAACGACGTTTTGTCAATTAAAAGTTGTCGCAACGTCGTCGCACCTTTATTTTCTTATATAGGAACATATATTCAAATATTATAAGTATTAATTAATTCACTAATCAAGTTTACTTTTAATAAACATACTTAGAAAATTCTAGAATATAATTAAGAAAAGTAAGTAAGAAAAGTCAAAAGTAAACATCAAATCAACATCAAATCAAACCAAACATAATTATTACTTTACTTTACTTACTTCTTAAGTGAAAGTGACATAAAGCATGATTTGAAATGTGATGTTAAGTTAAAAAGTAAGTAAAGGGCATTTTGGTCATTTTACATAATAATATTTTATTTCAAACTTTTTCCTATAAATAGCCATGCATACCTCTTTCATTTTCACACAAATCTTTCTTTTCTTCTTCTTCCTTTAAGCTATTTTAATGGCTTCTCTCTTAAGAGAGGTAGGAGGGTTAAAAATAGTGGAGTGCTTAAGCACTAATCCACTTGTTACTCTCTAACCTCTTCTTAATTCACTTCTTCTTCTTCTCTTCTTAAAAAAGGCCTTAGGCCATGAGTTTGGAAGTTGATAAAGGAAGGACGTGAGCAAAGCAAGTAAAGATGGAGATGGTCGAGCACTTGGAAGCATGGTTATGATAAGGTTTAGTGAAGCGTTGAATTAAATGAATGTTGGTAGGAAGTTAAACGTTTGGTTAAAGGTGAGAAATTCTCATCGCTTTTGAATTTATATTTTGATTATGTTATAACAATCATATTTACACCCTTATGACATATGAATGTTTATACCAAATTGATTGTTAATATGGATGATTTGAAAATTTGTAAATTAAGTGAATTGTGATAATATATCCCGTTATGATATTAATAGTGAATGTTAGATTTGAAATCATATGCATGTGATTTGTTGAATGGATGTTATGTTAGTAATAAATATGAATATTGGATATGTTCATTTTGATTAAGTAATCACTTTGATTAGTAAGACCATATTTTATTAATATGAGAAATTGTGGAAAAATAAGTCTCTTTTCATTTAGAAGTGAAATTAAAGTTAAAATGAAAGAGAATTTGAAATTTGAAGTGAAACGGATTTGAAAAGAATAGCTAATTAGAAATTGAAATTTAGATGAATAGTGAAATTGAAATTAAAATCGATTTTGAAAAAGTGAAGTTTAGTTTGAGATTAAATTGAAATTTAAATTGGAATTAGATTTGAAATCTAAGTTTTAAATGTGTTTAATTCGAGATTAGAGTTGAAATTGAGTTAAAATTGGGTTGTAAAGTTTAATATTAAAATAATGGGAATATAATAATATTTTAATGTGGTAAGAGTGAAAATATATTTTAAAAGCTTTAAAAAGTGAAAATATTGATTTAAAATGGTTTCTAATCATTTTATAAGTATTGAAATCCAATTTGAATAAATTATTTCAAATGTTGAAAAATAAGTTAAAACTAGACGCGTCGCGCAACGGTAGTTCGCGATTTCGCGCCGAAAAGTTCAAATGAATGTATAGAGTGGAATATTGCTCGGAATTCTTCGAGATAAGAAAATTCCGGACTATTATATCCATATCTTCTAAACGAAGAAAGAAACTCAAAGTTTCGATAAGTAGATTTTGAATTAAGTCCAAATCAATTTTCTAGAAAAATCGCGCTAGTGCAGTTTAGTGACCATAATAGAAAATCTGTTCGAATGAATGTTTTGAATTAAGGAAAAATATGGAATAAATTTGATAAATCTATTTAAATGATTTAAAAGAGATTTGGATTGGAAAATATGAATTATCGAATGTTTAAAAGTTGTTTTAATCAAATAAGCTTATATAGCACTTTCCGCAGCACTTTTATGCTGTGAATTCTATAATTTTTGGAATATGAGTTTAAAAATAATGATGTTTCACAGAATCAATTGTGAATGTTTTAAAAAGGATAATTAAGCGTTTTGAAAATTTATAAGCAATTCCAAAATAAGTTGAAAATCTGAGTATGCGGAAACGACTAGTACATTTGTCCCGCCTGTGAGATCTGGGAAGATAAAACAAGGTGTTTAACTAAGGTTAGGGATGGAGCAACCAGTGCCCTGAACTTACCTGGCCTATGTTTTCTTTTCTTAGGCGAGGGGTGGAACAGATCGAAAGGAAAGCCCGGATGCTCTCAAAATAAAAAGATTCTGTTCAGTTTTCCAAAATAAAAGAAGATTGGTATTATCCAAAAGTTAAGCAATCTCCAAAATGAATGATTTCTACGAACCTGTGAAGTTTAGAAAAGAATTTATAATGAATTTTAGGAATGATAAGATTTGAAAGGAATGAATTGGTAAATAAGAGTATTGGATTTTGACTTACAAGTGAGATATAAAAATGGAATTTATAAACACCGTTTTGTAAATCTGAAATCAATTTAAATTGATAAGTTAAATGTGAAAGTTATTAAAGGAATTATATTCGCGATTTTGGACAGTGAATAATCCTTTAAATTAAATGGATGTTTTGGAAGGTGATATTATAAAGGGAATGTTTTCCTTAAGTTAAAAGTTAAGAAATTTGGATCAAGAATTAAGTAGAGAAATCTGAGATATTTTCCAAAACAAAAGAATGAATTACTTAGAATTATCCTAAGTTGAAAGAAAGAGAATTTCGAAATCATCCGAAAAGAATTTAAGTGAAAAGAGACTTAATAAATCCTATATTCTCATATTCACTTATTATCGATGATTGGATTTCGAAGGAACCGGAGTCGGATTTGGTTAATTCCTATCCGAAAACCACTTCGAACCAATGTATGCGTTCGAACGTGAAGACATGTTGAAGATGGTGATTGAAGACCGTGGATCTTCCTAGCGTGAAGACTGCTTGTTGATTTGCTCGGGTCGCACCCAATTATAGAGTTATATATAGCAGTGGTCTCCTCGTGATAGAGATTTTGCGGATTGCAAGGGCTTCTCGCCTAGTAATGGCCGAGGAAAGTACCTTCGGTTTGTCCTGTTCCTGGACAACTTGTATGGACGTTTGTCTGACGTTGCATTTCTAAAGATTACGTACATTGGTTTTTACAAACGTACATCAGTGGTGGCAGAGAAGGCAACTTCTCTTAGCTTAACACCCTTCTTGAGACATACGAGCTCAAGGGTTGTATTTTTGTGGAAGGCAATTAGTAGTTAACGGAAATGGCAATGTGGCATTCAAAGATGTGATATGTGCTTTGTGAAAAGGTAATCGTAGCCTTAAGCCTCATCAAACCGGAAATGACCGAAACAGGATTAGATGCAGCAGGGCTATGTGGGTCATTCCCATTAGGGTATGATCATCCCCTTCTAGATATATTTCTTCCCGCTATGACGTCGGGATGTTAATTAATGTGGTGTATGCTAGAGGGCCCTCGATAAAGGTCGGTAACGACCGGGGGATGACATATTCGGTACCATCTAGTTACAGAGGTGGGCCGGTCTTGTGTTGGTAGAGGGCAGATGTTCTGTGCCTCGGGACATCCATCTAGAGGTGTACCCATTTCGGAAGGTAGATCCTGCGCCTGGTCATTTGTATGGAAATCCATTCTCCAATAAGAACCTACGGTTTTGTTTGTATTGGCGTAATGAATAGCCTCGAAATGCTATATGGGTAACCATTTCGGATAAGATTAATAAGTTTATTTGCAAATGTTTTCAAAGAGATGTCATTAGAAATAATATCAAAGGTTTTGATATAAAAGTGTTTTAGTTATCATAAGGTAAAAACCCGTCCGTGTTTATGTGTGGGCGTGGTCTTATGAGATACTATTTATTTCAAAAGATTTTATCCAAAGGCTGATATATGACACTGTCATTTATTATTGAGTTTTTCTCACGCTGGTTTATCAAGCCTGATCCGGGTATTTTCAATACTTGGGTCAGATCCGAGTAGTTTCAGGATAGTCGAAGGAAGTTGAAGTTCCAGGGGAGAGCTGGAGATATTCATGGACGCATGGAGATATTCTTTCATCGCCTTTGCTTAGTGCATTTTGTTTGATGTTTGTCAGCAATTGTAAGGGCAGGTTTTATAACTGTCCAAGCTGAATCTAGGTTAGACTCTGATATTGTATTTTAAAATTTTCCGCTGTAAATATTTTTATTGAAATAATATATGTTATTCCATTCGTGTGAGATTCTGTTCTGTCTATTTTTTCTTTATCACCCTTGATGATCCGTTTTTTCGTGCAATTTGAGTTGGACATGGGTGGTTTATTGTCGATTCAAAGGGTACGGGAAAACGGGCCGTCACACTTGGTATCAGAGCTGAAGGTTAAGCGAGAACCTTGGCTCTATTATGGGTAAATTCTCATCAGAGATAGGATTAGTAATATCCTAGGATGAGTAACTCATTAGAGATAGGGTTAGTAATGCCCTAGAATGAGTTATGAGAGTATTATATATATATGAGCGCGTATTTGTTAATTTTACAAAATGATTTTGTTTTAAAGAAATTGGTAAATGAAATAATTTTACCTTGGGTTTATATTATAAATATTAAAAGAGATATTATTATCTTTTGGGTTAAGGATTGATTGTAATTTAGCTTAGTGAAACTAAAATATGAATATCTTGTGATTAGAATTGCACAATTTGACTATAAGATATTTCATATAGGATCAGTTAGTTGAAAGCTAGAATTTAAAACTGTAATCATATACCCTTAGATACTTGGTATTAAGAAATAATAATTAAGTGATTATCATAATGGATGGATTTAAAAGCTAAGTACAAATATATTGTGAAGTAAAATTCACAAATTTGATTATAAGATATTTGATGATAATATTGAAGCTAGAAGTGTAATTAGAGGAAGTAAAGTGAAAATTTACACTTAGAAAAAATTCTTGTCAATAAGATAGAAAAGATAAGCCAAAATTGAAATTTTGGGTTAATATATTATGAAAGGATAAGTTCTATAACTTATAAATGAGTTAAGGTAATTTGAAATTTAGACACTTTGATTAGAAACAAGAGGTATAAGAAATATCATCCTAATATAAAAATTTGAAATAATGATACATTTAGGGTAATATTTATAATTCAAAATGAAGTAAGATTAGAAGGAGGTAGTTTTGAATAATATGATTAGTAGTTGAATGTTGGATGAAAATGTTTAAATAACAAATACCATGTGAATTAAGTTTCACAATTTGACTATAAGGTATTTGACGGATTTAAGGTTAAGAAATTTGATTTAGAAAATGGATAGGTAAATAAGTTAACTTTGTAAGAAAAAGGACGTACATTTAGTAAAGTTGTCTTATTAAAATATGGATTAGATAAATAATATTAGCTAAATGGAGACCTTAGGTAAAAAAAACTAGGGATTAAGTTTTATAACTTATTTATTTGGAATAATAGAATTCCACATTTGTTGAAGACGCTAATTAAAGTAAATGACGATTTGAAGATTTGGGATATGTATATATACTCTTAGGAAGTAAAGGTATATTATACAAGTTAAGTCATTTGTAAGCTTAAGTAATAATGGATTTAGAAGAAAGTAAATGGTTGTGAAATAAACTTGGATTAATAGAAGTTTTGGAAGAAATGTATTAGGTAAAGATGAATGTAAATAAATACTTAAGTTAAATCGTAGATCATTTTGGCACATAAATTTTGATCTAAGATTTGAGTACAGAACTTTGAGGTGTTTACACCAATCCGAAAAAGAATTTATCACTCAATTCTTGATGGCGAATATTGATGAGAGTTTGTGATTATGTACACGAGTTTTCTATCATAGTTGAGAGCTATGCAAGGAAAGCAAGGGTTTGTGATCAAGAAGTCTGATCAAAGTCCGCAGTAGAAAATCGGGGGATCGATACTAGTTCGAAAGAAAAGTTGTGGATTTGAATAATAGATCGAATCAAATATCACATATAGTATGATGTGTTGGGTCTATCAACTCAGTAGTTCGATAGTTATCTTGAATAGAAGACATAAGAGATAATGGTTAGAATTATGTTTTGGTATGTATATATATAGACCTCAGGTGTAGTACATGCTTAGGTCAAAGGATGGGTTATGTGGATGTATTCATTTATGTTGATATAGTTTGGTTGTTTTTGGAGGTATAGTCTTGTTTGATAGTTGGATACATTATCTTAAGTGTGCAGTACGCACTAGGATGGGAAGGATAGAAGTTTGACTTGATGTCTGTATATATAATCTTAAGAAAGTGATAAGTACTCAGCTTAGTGTGGGGAATCTTTATATATGTTTGGCATCATTTGTTTTAGTGTTGTTATGATATCGGCCTTCTTCTTTTCTATCATCAATAGAAATAAGTCAAAATTTTTTGAGGAGATGAGTATGAGATAGATTCCTTTATCTAACTTTCATTTCGAGGACGAAATGCTTTTAAGTAGGGGAGAATGTAACGACCCGTATTTTCGCTACTTCGAAAATGAGAGATTTCGATCGATTTAAATTTAAAAAGGAGTTTAAATCTTAAATAATATGATATATATAATAAATAATAGTGAAGAAGTTATATATTCTTATAGTTAATAAATTAAAAAAAAGTATGAATTTGGATTTTAGAACAAATCGACAAAAGTTAAGTTTTGTTAATAATAATTAAAGGCTTAAATAAATGGATTTAAATATCTATTTAAAAAGGTAAATCTTATTTAAAACATCTAATAAAGATAATAAAAGTATGTTAAAAGATTTAAAAATTTGTTAATAATCGTTTTATAAAAATAACCAAAATTTGTCGCATTTTGTCAGTTTTGCATACACGGTAAAATTAGAGATTTTGATATTAATTAAATATGATTTTAGAATATAAAGAGACTTGTTTTAATTTATTTAAAGAAGTAAAAAGTTCATTTTTAAATTTGGTTTACTTCAATGCATAGTTTAACTAAAACGTCAAAATGTGACCGTAAAACATTTCGTCGAAAAACGACGTTTTGTCAATTAAAAGTTGTCGCAACGTCGTCGCACCTTTATTTTCTTATATAGGAATATATATTCAAATATTATAAGTATTAATTAATTCACTAATCAAGTTTACTTTTAATAAACATACTTAGAAAATTCTAGAATATAATTAAGAAAAGTAAGTAAGAAAAGTCAAAAGTAAACATCAAATCAACATCAAATCAAACCAAACATAATTATTACTTTACTTTACTTACTTCTTAAGTGAAAGTGACATAAAGCATGATTTGAAATGTGATGTTAAGTTAAAAAGTAAGTAAAGGGCATTTTGGTCATTTTACATAATAATATTTTATTTCAAACTTTTTCCTATAAATAGCCATGCATACCTCTTTCATTTTCACACAAATCTTTCTTTTCTTCTTCTTCCTTTAAGCTATTTTAATGGCTTCTCTCTTAAGAGAGGTAGGAGGGTTAAAAATAGTGGAGTGCTTAAGCACTAATCCACTTGTTACTCTCTAACCTCTTCTTAATTCACTTCTTCTTCTTCTCTTCTTAAAAAAGGCCTTAGGCCATGAGTTTGGAAGTTGATAAAGGAAGGACGTGAGCAAAGCAAGTAAAGATGGAGATGGTCGAGCACTTGGAAGCATGGTTATGATAAGGTTTAGTGAAGCGTTGAATTAAATGAATGTTGGTAGGAAGTTAAACGTTTGGTTAAAGGTGAGAAATTCTCATCGCTTTTGAATTTATATTTTGATTATGTTATAACAATCATATTTACACCCTTATGACATATGAATGTTTATACCAAATTGATTGTTAATATGGATGATTTGAAAATTTGTAAATTAAGTGAATTGTGATAATATATCCCGTTATGATATTAATAGTGAATGTTAGATTTGAAATCATATGCATGTGATTTGTTGAATGGATGTTATGTTAGTAATAAATATGAATATTGGATATGTTCATTTTGATTAAGTAATCACTTTGATTAGTAAGACCATATTTTAGTAATATGAGAAATTGTGGAAAAATAAGTCTCTTTTCATTTAGAAGTGAAATTAAAGTTAAAATGAAAGAGAATTTGAAATTTGAAGTGAAACGGATTTGAAAAGAATAGCTAATTAGAAATTGAAATTTAGATGAATAGTGAAATTGAAATTAAAATCGATTTTGAAAAAGTGAAGTTTAGTTTGAGATTAAATTGAAATTTAAATTGGAATTAGATTTGAAATCTAAGTTTTAAATGTGTTTAATTCGAGATTAGAGTTGAAATTGAGTTAAAATTGGGTTGTAAAGTTTAATATTAAAATAATGGGAATATAATAATATTTTAATGTGGTAAGAGTGAAAATATATTTTAAAAGCTTTAAAAAGTGAAAATATTGATTTAAAATGGTTTCTAATCATTTTATAAGTATTGAAATCCAATTTGAATAAATTATTTCAAATGTTGAAAAATAAGTTAAAACTAGACGCGTCGCGCAACGGTAGTTCGCGATTTCGCGCCGAAAAGTTCAAATGAATGTATAGAGTGGAATATTGCTCGGAATTCTTCGAGATAAGAAAATTCCGGACTATTATATCCATATCTTCTAAACGAAGAAAGAAACTCAAAGTTTCGATAAGTAGATTTTGAATTAAGTCCAAATCAATTTTCTAGAAAAATCGCGCTAGTGCAGTTTAGTGACCATAATAGAAAATCTGTTCGAATGAATGTTTTGAATTAAGGAAAAATATGGAATAAATTTGATAAATCTATTTAAATGATTTAAAAGAGATTTGGATTGGAAAATATGAATTATCGAATGTTTAAAAGTTGTTTTAATCAAATAAGCTTATATAGCACTTTCCGCAGCACTTTTATGCTGTGAATTCTATAATTTTTGGAATATGAGTTTAAAAATAATGATGTTTCACAGAATCAATTGTGAATGTTTTAAAAAGGATAATTAAGCGTTTTGAAAATTTATAAGCAATTCCAAAATAAGTTGAAAATCTGAGTATGCGGAAACGACTAGTACATTTGTCCCGCCTGTGAGATCTGGGAAGATAAAACAAGGTGTTTAACTAAGGTTAGGGATGGAGCAACCAGTGCCCTGAACTTACCTGGCCTATGTTTTCTTTTCTTAGGCGAGGGGTGGAACAGATCGAAAGGAAAGCCCGGATGCTCTCAAAATAAAAAGATTCTGTTCAGTTTTCCAAAATAAAAGAAGATTGGTATTATCCAAAAGTTAAGCAATCTCCAAAATGAATGATTTCTACGAACCTGTGAAGTTTAGAAAAGAATTTATAATGAATTTTAGGAATGATAAGATTTGAAAGGAATGAATTGGTAAATAAGAGTATTGGATTTTGACTTACAAGTGAGATATAAAAATGGAATTTATAAACACCGTTTTGTAAATCTGAAATCAATTTAAATTGATAAGTTAAATGTGAAAGTTATTAAAGGAATTATATTCGCGATTTTGGACAGTGAATAATCCTTTAAATTAAATGGATGTTTTGGAAGGTGATATTATAAAGGGAATGTTTTCCTTAAGTTAAAAGTTAAGAAATTTGGATCAAGAATTAAGTAGAGAAATCTGAGATATTTTCCAAAACAAAAGAATGAATTACTTAGAATTATCCTAAGTTGAAAGAAAGAGAATTTCGAAATCATCCGAAAAGAATTTAAGTGAAAAGAGACTTAATAAATCCTATATTCTCATATTCACTTATTATCGATGATTGGATTTCGAAGGAACCGGAGTCGGATTTGGTTAATTCCTATCCGAAAACCACTTCGAACCAATGTATGCGTTCGAACGTGAAGACATGTTGAAGATGGTGATTGAAGACCGTGGATCTTCCTAGCGTGAAGACTGCTTGTTGATTTGCTCGGGTCGCACCCAATTATAGAGTTATATATAGCAGTGGTCTCCTCGTGATAGAGATTTTGCGGATTGCAAGGGCTTCTCGCCTAGTAATGGCCGAGGAAAGTACCTTCGGTTTGTCCTGTTCCTGGACAACTTGTATGGACGTTTGTCTGACGTTGCATTTCTAAAGATTACGTACATTGGTTTTTACAAACGTACATCAGTGGTGGCAGAGAAGGCAACTTCTCTTAGCTTAACACCCTTCTTGAGACATACGAGCTCAAGGGTTGTATTTTTGTGGAAGGCAATTAGTAGTTAACGGAAATGGCAATGTGGCATTCAAAGATGTGATATGTGCTTTGTGAAAAGGTAATCGTAGCCTTAAGCCTCATCAAACCGGAAATGACCGAAACAGGATTAGATGCAGCAGGGCTATGTGGGTCATTCCCATTAGGGTATGATCATCCCCTTCTAGATATATTTCTTCCCGCTATGACGTCGGGATGTTAATTAATGTGGTGTATGCTAGAGGGCCCTCGATAAAGGTCGGTAACGACCGGGGGATGACATATTCGGTACCATCTAGTTACAGAGGTGGGCCGGTCTTGTGTTGGTAGAGGGCAGATGTTCTGTGCCTCGGGACATCCATCTAGAGGTGTACCCATTTCGGAAGGTAGATCCTGCGCCTGGTCATTTGTATGGAAATCCATTCTCCAATAAGAACCTACGGTTTTGTTTGTATTGGCGTAATGAATAGCCTCGAAATGCTATATGGGTAACCATTTCGGATAAGATTAATAAGTTTATTTGCAAATGTTTTCAAAGAGATGTCATTAGAAATAATATCAAAGGTTTTGATATAAAAGTGTTTTAGTTATCATAAGGTAAAAACCCGTCCGTGTTTATGTGTGGGCGTGGTCTTATGAGATACTATTTATTTCAAAAGATTTTATCCAAAGGCTGATATATGACACTGTCATTTATTATTGAGTTTTTCTCACGCTGGTTTATCAAGCCTGATCCCGGTATTTTCAATACTTGGGTCAGATCCGAGTAGTTTCAGGATAGTCGAAGGAAGTTGAAGTTCCAGGGGAGAGCTGGAGATATTCATGGACGCATGGAGATATTCTTTCATCGCCTTTGCTTAGTGCATTTTGTTTGATGTTTGTCAGCAATTGTAAGGGCAGGTTTTATAACTGTCCAAGCTGAATCTAGGTTAGACTCTGATATTGTATTTTAAAATTTTCCGCTGTAAATATTTTTATTGAAATAATATATGTTATTCCATTCGTGTGAGATTCTGTTCTGTCTATTTTTTCTTTATCACCCTTGATGATCCGTTTTTTCGTGCAATTTGAGTTGGACATGGGTGGTTTATTGTCGATTCAAAGGGTACGGGAAAACGGGCCGTCACAGATACGAATCCAAGCACAGATTTCGAAGCAACACAATATTGGCAAGAATTTTAACGATCAAAGCTGATAAAGAGGAATTGATGAAACTCAAATCAGAGTTGGGTCGATTGAAGATAAATAGGATAAGTGTGCTATATATAACCATATACAAATAAAACTGTATTCTAAATTTAGACATATATTAAATTAAATATATATTTTCAAAAACCATTGGTGTAAACAAACATATCTACATGTAGTATATTTTAAAATAATGTATATGTTTAAACCTATATACAAACCAATATCCAACACCATTTAAAAATTTAAATATTTATAAAGTAACCCTTGTAAATAAAATATTAAAATCAATATTAAAACATATTCTAAATTTAATACACATACATTCCAAATCAATGTTTTTAACAAAACGTATATACACTAAAATCAGACATGTATGCAATATATATGTTGAAATAACAATAATTAAAATATAATTACATATATAATGCATGTTTATTTGCAATGTATCAACTACCACATATATTATACTTTTAAACTTAATATATCTTAAAAATATAAACTGTACCAACTTTTATAACTTAAGATAATTTATATTATACATACTGTAACTTAAATAACCCAACTTATATAAACAGTCCGAATCAATAATTTATACTTATGTAAAACATAAACATAACGCATAAAAGAAAAATCAAGGCACGACCTGACATATTATAGTTAAATTCAAAACAAATGGAACTAATATCATAACTTGTAAAATATATTTAATCATAAAACATACCCATACTTGAATAAGGATATGTATCCACTATATGTAGGTACGCAGCCGAAGCAGTAGAGTGAGATGGTGAGCGGACGTTGGAGGTGGAGCGAGCAGCTTCTCAACATTTTTTTCCGTTTGGGTCTGAAAGAAGAGAAGAAGGGGAGGAGGAATATAATGGCAGAGAGAAGATGAACAGGGGAGACAAAAGAGAACAATGACGCAGATAGAAGAGAATGGAATATATATATATAAGTATGAATTGGAATCCAAGAGACTGGAGCAACCGATAAAAAAAAAGGAACGCCACAAAAGTAACGTTTAAATTAATTCACCCAACGTAAAGCAATAAATTACGGACCGTTTGATTTTAAAAAAATCAATGCAAACGTACGTTTGCTTTTCTCAACGGTTATAAAACAATGCGTAGGGCCTAAGGTTAGGAATGAAAAAGGAAATCAGCGTACCATCAATAGATTAAGGTGAAAAAAGGCAGGGAGCAATCAAAAAACAAAATTTCCAATTTGAGGCGTTCGAATTAAAGAATGGAACGTTTGTACTGAATTGGGAATAGTTACAGTCCCTTAAATTTCGGAGTTATGAAATTTATTAAAGCAATTTATTTTATTTCTTGGGATTCACATTCCAAATTTTTGAAACCGAAGGAAGGAATAAAGTCACAGCTTAGGGTACCTTCAAATAAAGGCAACAGCTAAATTAAAGGAATAGAAACGAAAGTAAATAAATAAAGGTGAACGGCAACAAATCTTGTAAGCACGGAAATAATGTAAAAAGAGGAAGTAAATTCTAGAAAAGTAAAGGTCACGTTGGCAAATAAATAAAATGCAAATTTGCCGTTACCAATCACGCGTTTGAAATCGAAAATCAAGGAAAAATTAAATGCAAATGGAAGTGGTGGACCAGCAGATTGAAATGGACATGCAAGGTAAGAAAAGTAAATAGGCATGTTATAAATCAGATTGGAAAGAAAAGTGGAGAGGTTAATTGACAAAAAAATCAAGATAATGAAAATGCATAATAATATTATTGGCATTTAACGTTAAATAGTATCAATCATGTCAGACACCCATGTTAAAAAAAGAAACGCATATAGTAGCATGCATTTTCTTCTGACTTGCAACATCATTCATCATTTTGGCGTTTGTGGCATTCAACAAATTAAGGTGGTGGTCAAAGTCGTGAAATGGTAGCAAATTAACGATGAATAGGATCCAATAATTCTTAGTGCAATGCACAAAATTGGAAAAATCAGCATGTGCCCTCTACGCACATGTTAAGCTTTGTATAATTTCACTAATAACCTTTATGATTTTGCATTTTTGCGTGATAAATATAGATCGTTTGATTTTTTAACAATTTACACTGTGTATTAGTGATTATTTCTTGTTTGAGCGGTTGTTAGCATATGCCTACTGAATACATATTAACATAATCCCACAAAAATTTATCTGTACACAAAATGTTCTTCTGATGAAGTTTTTTTTTGGTCTCAAGATTATTAGTAAACATTTAGAATATCATTTGACTTATCCGAAGGTTGATGATTCTCAAATCCTATTAAGATTATGGTTGCTAATTGATTATTGTAGAAAGCTAAGGATATTAATAAAATACTATTATGTAATCCATATCTTGTACACGGAATTTGTTATTAAAATCGTATCATTAGAGTTACATGTATGATTATAAACAATAACATTCATAATTTACAACTATGACGTTGCAGATCCTTTTAATTTATACTATTTATTCTCCACCTATTAATTTATACGTTTCATTCTCTACCTATTAATTTATACGTTTCATTCTCTACCTATTAATTTATACGTTTCATTCTCTACCTATTAATTTGTTAAAAATTATTAAAATTTTATGGGTCGTTACAACGTCCAACTTCGCCGTTACTGGTCGGTGCTGCGGCCACCAGTGAGTCGCCATCCATCCCCCAAAACGTAACGAACGCCCAGATCTCAATTTTGTTTCGAAATCACGAATCGCGCATTACGACCCAACCATCATCAGGAACATTATCCAATAACTACCTCGCGCCACCACCTCTGGCCGTTATGGGCCACCAACTTTTGCCCAAAGCCTCGCACACGTGCTACACTTCGATTTTGCCCACTGACGTGAAGTCTGATCCCTTGTGAATGGTGTAGTACCGTGGTTTTTAGTGTGAACGAAAATGGGTTTCTAAAACTTACTTTGATCACGAATCAAAGATCCAATCATCAATAAATTTTTCTCGTATTTTTCTAGTGATCTATGATTCTCAAACTATCAACTACATCGAACACGAGGGTCACGATCATCTTGGTCGCTGGAATTTGGCATATATTCATTTTTCAGACCCTTCCAAAAATCTAGATGATAACTAAATGGAAAATTTGCATTTTTGTTTCAAAATTCATCATTTTCCAAGGGGATTCACATATTGTTATTGAAGTTAAAATAAATGAAGTTCGAATTTTCTTGAAAAATTTAATTGTGGCTGTGTTTATAATTTCCAGAGGAAGAACTAAATCTCAAACCAGCTTTGATTTAATTACTGGAAATGTAATACAGGGTTTTAAAACAATGTTCTTTTTTTTCTACAATTCCCTTTCAGAAGTAAGAGGAAAAGAGGGAGATTTGAATTGGATTATGGTATAGTTTATTCTTGTAAACGAAAAGCTATAAGTCACAGTTTCCAGGAAGAAAAGAGCACTTTGCTTTGATAAAAAAAAACATGGTGTAAGATTAAATAAAACTCCATCTTGTTTACAGAAACAAATAGCATGTTCATCAATAGTTTAACCTGCAAATCAAATAGAGGCAGGGGAAAAGAAACATAAAAGTTGACAGGTTCTGTTTTCCTGAGGCTAAAAACAGTGATGTTTCTTTCTGAAAAACAAACATGCACAGGCAAAAATTTCAATCATATACTCAATATTTTTGCAAGCAAACCCAATATTACCATCACTACATCATTCAAGCATACCCACAGCAACAAAAAAAAAAGAATAGAAGTTTACTCACCTGTAAAGACTTCTGGAAAACAGAGAGAAAATTTTAGTGTTTTGAAAACTGCAGGTTGAATCTTCCTCTTTTCCCTTTTTTCTTTCTTTAGCAAATTGTTACCAACTTTGAATATATTTTTCTTTTATTTCTTTTTATTTTCTATTCTTTGATATTTTGTTTTCTTTGAACGGATTAAACTAATATGGATGTATACATATATAGAAGAGATAGTTTGTACTAAGGGCAGGTTATAACTGTTCAAGCAAGTCCTTTGATCAGATTATTTTTTTATTTATCTTGTTGACTAAGCCAAAAAAAAAAATTCGGCTGAAGTGATTTGATTCAGGTTAAAGAATAGATGGCATTTAATGTTTATGTTCCCAACTTTGTTTACATATATAAGCTGTTGATTTTTCTTTTTACTGTAAGCACAAAATTTTGTTTTATTTAAGATATCAATCTTCTTGTATAAGCCTTATTGATTTTTTTATATGTACTCTTTGATTTTGTTTTACAGTTTTTTTTCTTTTTGTTTATAAACTTCCTATGCAACTTGTATGATATTCACACACACACTTGTTTGCTTTGTTGATAGATTTTTTTCTTTATTATGAACGAATGGTGATGTTTGCTGTACTTACATTTTATTGATTTATCATAACTTACATTCACAATTTCTTTTTAGTTCCATCCAAAGGTTTAACTAAAAAAACAATTTAATTTGTACATATTTCATTTTATTGATTAATACAAATTTTTGTTATATATTTCATTTATTTATCATTTATTTAAAAACTTAAACCATCAAATATTTATTTATTTCCATATATCTTTATAATATTAATATTAACAATATTTTTATTTCTCTTGAAATTCTCAAATTTAAATTCAAAAGTTCAAATAAATCATTAAATTTAAACAAACAAATTCCGCGATGTTACAAACAAGCACATAACATATATATGCAAGAATCCCAGATTAGAGATTATCATTACTAGAACAATTATTCAAACACAATAAGGTCAATGGCTTACACCCTACACAACAATTAGATTAATTGTACAGCGGAATGGTGTCAGTTCCCGCTGTCCCAATGTCATCTAGTTTAAACAATCTAACTAAATGCAACTAATCATTTAGGATCATTTTCAACAGTTTGGCCATAAGATTAATAAATGGCATTCATCCCGATTGACAACTAGATCCTGTCGAAACAAGCTTATACAAATTCACATATTAACTTCACAATGGATCATATGACGACATAACATTTGCCGATACGAACCATTCATTCATAACATTTATTTATGAAATAATTTATTATATGGTATAACTTAAAGACTTGAATTCACTTCAAAGTA
The DNA here is from genome assembly GCA_030765085.1 of Allium cepa. Classification (NCBI taxonomy): domain Eukaryota; kingdom Viridiplantae; phylum Streptophyta; class Magnoliopsida; order Asparagales; family Amaryllidaceae; genus Allium; species Allium cepa. The sequence continues at coordinate 902,003,781 of CM060938.1, read as the reverse complement.
TCAATATTTATTTCCTTTATTATTTCAATTATATTTCACTTTTTAAATTAATCATCCTTGACTAATTATTCCCTAATTACATTAAGTAATTTACTTTTAATTAATTATACAAATTAATAATTTTAACCATTTCAGCAGTTAACCTTTAATTGCTTAATTAATTACATAATCCCTTTGTTAATTAATTATAATTAATTATTTGATAATCATTTATATTGATTACTCACTCCTTAACCAAATAACCCTTAATCCCTTCGTTAATTATTATAAATCAAAATCTTTATGCACTTGATTAATTCAAAGCTCGATTTTAAATGATCTTCTAAATCTTTTTTCTCTTTACTTAATTTATTCGAATAAACTTAAGTAAAAGAATTTTTATCATTTAAATTAAATCAAATACTAATGTCAATTTTACTTAATAACTATAATTAAGTATTAATATAAACAATTTTGATATTATTAAAAACCATTGTTTTTAATTAAATCTTAAATAGTATTCAAGATTTAGAATGTTGTTCAAAAGATTCACATATCATCATAATTGATAAATGTGAAAACAATATAAATTTAAAACTCTTTATATACCAATTCTTTTAAAAATAATAAACTTTAATTTTAAACAATCCAAACTCTAAATCATAGCCCAAAACAATAGGCTCGACCAACATATCAAGCCCGATATAATCCAAGCCCCAAAAACAAAACACGACAGTTGGGCCGAAGCCCAAACCAAGACCAACTGCACGAATCCAACTCCTCAATCTCTTCTTCCCCAATACTCTTCTGAACCCAACAATCACTTCCAGGAACACGAACCAAAATTAATGGAAATCACCACCTGAATCACAAAACTTCGAATCACGATGACGATCGCCGAAACCCATCGTCACTCACCCTCCAATATGTTGTTGAACAACCCACGCACCCCCACATGCCATCAGGAAAAACGCATGCACTGATACGCGTGCACGTGTACGGCCATAACTCCAGCCACCTCACTGTCACGACGACTCAAACCTACTCCACAACATCGCTCGAAACCAACAAGCTACTCGTCAAAGCAAACGTCTCTGATAATCGAAATTTCGAATTCCAGGCTGAGAATTTCAAGATGCAAAACCCACACAAATTCAACTACTGCGTTGAATCTTAACCTCAATCACGAACGTCACCCACCATCATTGAGAGATGACACATGCAGCGACCTATGAACAAAATTGTAGAACTTCTGGTCGCCCCCTTGCTCCTCAAACCCACCGCGTTGAACACAGTACTTCAACCTTCCCTTAAACCCTAAAACCCTTATGCGCACTCAATCAAAAGAGAAATCACAAATTCCGCCATGGTCATCACCTTACCCACGTCACCCACACCTACCTGTCCAGGCCGCACCACCCCTCGACGAAGAATTCGCTGGAAAATAATTTTTGAACCGAAAAAGTTCAACTTCACATTACTCACAATCCAAGTGATTAAAAATCACGATTTGACCTCCAAAAATCCTATTTTTATCAGTGAATCTATCATGCATGGTTGAATCTTCGATACAAACATTCTGAAATTTCATAAAAATTCGATTTTTACTGTAAAACTTAACATATATTAACTATACAGCATAAAAATTTAAATAATCAATTTTATCTTAAGCTATTATAGTAAATGAACATACTTCCAGTTCACAATATCTTCAAATTCAAGCAAAATCAACAGATAGGAATTTTAGAAGTGAAGTTAAGCATGGTTTTCACCGTAACAGAGCATGCATGCAATTCTAAGTTGAAGTCTATAGTTTTCTCACCTTAAACATCTGGTTCTAGCTCCCTTTAAACTTGAAATTTGAATTTTTAAAAGCTTGTAATCTATGACTTGCTTCTTGGAAAATGGGTTCTTCAAGAGATTGCTTCAAGATCTCCCTTGAAATATCCAGATTTTGATTACAGAGCAAATTTTAACTTACAGAATTTTTTCCAAGTGCTGCCATTCTTTTCTTTTTTTATGTTTTCATTTTAAAAAGAATGTGAACTTGTGATGTTCCATAAGCTAATGATTATATATTTATATAGTTGTAATTTCTTTTCAATATAATGTTGAACAAAAATAGCCCTTTAAAGGCTGAAGTAGTATATTTTTTTCAAAAAAAACCAAAGAAATTTTTTGAAAAGAAACATTCATAATTATGTTGGATTCCATTTTCTTTTAAATGCCAAATGTAAATTTGTTTTACTGATGTAATTTCCTACCTTTTTTACCTATAGTTTAAATTAGATTAGTTTAGTTTATTTACTCCTTTTTATTAATCTACACTTACATTTATAGTAAATAGTTTGGAGGTTCCTTTCTTTATTGTATTGTTTATATATGCCTTACCATATTAATACATATATTAAATCTAAACAATATATACATATCTTACTTTGAAACAAAATACATATTTAAGGAATTTTATTTAAATCAACTTAATAATTTAATATAGTTTTGAAAACCCAAGTTATATTGATTTTAGAAAAATTTTATATAATGATAAATCATTGATTTATGAAAACATTGTATATTAAAATACAATATCATTGAATATTATAAATAATATTCACAACTCGGGATGTCCAAAATCCCAGGTCGTTACACAAAGGAATTTAAAAACCTTGTTTTACTTAAAGGTTATTTAGTTAAGGTCATTTTTATCTTAAGTTAATTAAGCTTAGAGTAATTATATTATATGTCCATTAGTTAAATAATTTTATATGTTAATAATTATTAAATTCCAAATTTTTAGTAAAATAAAGTGCATTAAGTAGATGGGTTCGTATCGACGGATATTACGCCGTCGTATGATCCGTTGTTAAGTCAAACAAGTGGAATTTTACCCAAGCTCCTATGGACAGAAATTCAATTACTAGTTATAAGTAAATGTCGTAGTATAATTTTATACGGCCTATCTACTAAGTTGTTTCCCAAACAAAATAAATGAGTTAAATATTGATTATTCTAATTGCTGACATCTGGTCAGCGGAAATAAACACATTTCCGCTAATTATTTAAATTAATCTTCTGTGGGTAGTATAAGTCATCATTCTGCAATATTTCTGAATAGTGGAAATTAGGGAGGCATACCTATCATAATTTCATATTGTAAAGCAGGTCCCTGTCAAAGTTTCGTTGCAAATCTGGTCCTTGTTTTCTGCAAACGAAGAAAATTATTGCTGAAATGTCGGCAACTTTTATAAATAAGTGCTGATATTTCAGCAACTTTCCCTGTCAAAGTTTCATTGTAAATCCAGTCCCTGTTTTCTGGAAATGAAGAAAATTATTGCAGCAACTTTTATAAATAAGTGCTGATATTTCAGCAACTTTCATAAACTGTGTTCACAGTGTACATAAATATTGCTTAAATATCAGCAACTTTTATAAATAAGTGCTGATATTTCAGCAACTTTCATACGCTATGTTCACAGTGTAGAGAAAAGTTGCGAAAATGTCAGCAACTTTTATGAAAAGTTGCATCATGTTCTACAATAATCGTGGATAAAAAACAGGGACCTAATTTACACTGAAATTTAGTGAAGGACTTTTCGTGGGTTTTGAAACTTAATAAGGACCTGTGCCAAAAGTACCCTTCTGAATATTTATTGTAAATATTTACTGGCAGTAATAAATCTCTGATCTTCCTTTCATGCATACATTTTTTTATTGGCCTGTTAGTTACATTAGAATGTATGATGTGAATCGATCTATGGAAGCTGATTAATATGAATATCTGTATTTGTCATGCCAGACTGTGATTAAAATTGAATGGTAGCTTGATAAGTACCATTGGGACTGTTAAGCCTTCATTTCTGGTTTGAGTTGACTTTGACCCAAGTTTTGTTTTTAAAAATGAGTATTATTTTTAATGACATTTTTAAAAGAACTGATAAATATTTTGGGAATGTCAAAAGTAGTTAGTTTATTATTTTTGGAAATCTTTATAAAGGTATAAATTTCTATTTTAAGTTATGAATTATTTAAATTATTTCAAGTATAAAAAATATTTTAGTAAGCATTTAAAAGTTAATTTTTATTTTATTTAGAGTGATTAGTATTTAAGTACATTTATATAAAGATAAATCTATTAAATATTGATGATGATCTAAAAAGATATTATATATAGTAAACCGTTATAAAAAGTATTTTACTTGGAAGATTTTTATTGGAACTTTATAAGTATCATTTTGAAAAGAATGGTTTCATAAATATACATATCCATTGGGATAAGCATGTGTTATTTGATTAAGTAAATTTTAATCTATTTGGATTTTGATTTGAATAAGGCTTAATTGTTGCAATGGGAAATAAAAATTGGTTGAATTGATTTTTTTTATTTTGATAGTTAAATAACCGACTATCAAATCTGGACCTAAAACTTAACTTTGGAAATATCTAGAGGAAACTCGGGAATTATATGGTACGGTTACCGTTCGAGGTGCTATACCATACGTATAAACTTGTTTATTCTCTAGGAAGATTATATGGAAACCCTTGCACTAAAGATTAGGAGGTGAACTCCGATCTTATATTCGTTTGTGTATTTCCTAAAGAACTGGGTTTGAGTTTACCAGAAAATAGCGAATGTTGTTTCGAAGAGACCGAGATTGGATTTGTGATCCGTAAACCACTTCGATCCAACGAGTACGTAATCGTGATAAATACAAGAGCTTGGAGTCGAAGATGGAGCAGTGAAGTGCAAGGGCAAATCGCTACTAATCCTGAGGGTGATTTGAAAATGGATGTAGTAGGATTAGTGCCTTCGGTTCCGTTCGGATCCGGAACGGACTTGTATGGATGAATGCTTTCAGAACATCGTCAGGAGGATGGTGAGAATTCTAAGTGAATGTGTAACGACCCGTAAAATTTTAATAATTTTTGATGGTTTTATTTATATATTTAATTGAATTTTGGAGAAATTTTAAATAATAGTATTTTAAAATAAAAATTTAATATTTGAAATACGTCCATTTTATTTTAGCAGATGGTAAATTTTCATCCGATTTTATGAAAGTTTATTTCATTGTAAAATTCTATTAAATTCAAGTCAGTTAATAATTGCTGATAATAAAATATTTTTCAAACCTGAATATTTTTACATAGATAAATTATAAATCATCTTTTGACTGAGACGTCATTTTTCGTTTTTCTAAATTTAGACTTTTTTAGCTCCGTCGATCTTATTCTTCTACGTTTTTGCTGCATTTTCAGCTACTAGAAAATTAGAATTTTTATAATTCAAATCGTACCATTGATATATGTATACCGTTTTGATCGTCTCATCATGCTGATCTCTACGATATGTTCACTTATATGTTTTGAGCCTTGTTACCCGACGGAAACGATGATGACGATCTGTCGTAAGGATATAAAAATTTTGGACTTTCTATTTTCTTACGTTTCCAAATTCAAATGTGCTACTGTTCACTCAAGCCATAAATTTTTCAGCTCAATTCAAAGGATGGACCGTTGAAATTAATTTAATTTTATTTATGTTCGTTCAAACAGAAACCCCTTCGAATTTATTCTCTGCCTTTTCACGCTAGAAAATTTTGACAGAACATTTTGTTTTTGAACTCGTCCTCTTAATCTCACCTCCCTTCACCCCTTCTCATTTTTCATGCCTGCTACTTCAATATTTATGAAAAGGAAAAGATTTGATGATGACAGCAAATAAAGCAAAGTTTGTATATAAAAAAATTTCTGAAACCTGTGCTTGCTTTCTCATTTCTCTTCCCTGTTTCCTATGAACCCACGTTTGCTCGTCCCCTCTCCTTTATCTCTAAGCCCTCCGCCATTTTTCATCTCCCTCCCCGCCAACGTCATCCCCATATCCGAGCTTCCTTCACATCGACTGTAGCATACGACCTTCGCAGCCACCTTTCATCTCCACTGCTTCTTAGCCGAGCAAGCTACCTTCTCAGGTCAGCCAATTTCATCCCCTGCTCACCGAGCTACTTTTTCCATATATTACATTATAATGTACATTCATATAAAGTGGTTTCGACATTAAGTTAGAAATTGATATTTGAGTTATAATATTATATAAATTATGTTCTGTTATTTATAAAAGGTTTTGCTTGTCAAATTCTTCATATTAGTAGGTCGTATATATTTGTACTTTTACAAAGAACAAATCCTATCAAATTTCGTTTTTATATATGTTATATATAACTTGTTGTCTATTAAATATTTTACTGTTCGTATATAAAATAATGTAGATTATATATATATATATATATATTAATATCTAATTAGTATATACTTGTACGTTGAACTGTTGATAGAAGAATTGGGGTTACTTTATATACCCTATATGTTTACAATATAAAGAATATATATATAGTTAGTAATATAAGCCGTAAATTGCTAAATATCTTAGTAACTATAAGTACATGCATATGAATAATAGTTGTTGCTGTTAAGTGTGTATATAAATACAACAGTTGTTTACGTTATTTGTATATGTTTATTTTCTCGGTTTACATTAATATGATTTGATTGGTTTTAAATTTTTTTATATATAATATATTGAATATATATATAAGTAGATGTATATTTTTTTTTATTTATATAAAGTTTATATATATGTTTACCTAACTTCTGTTTTGTATACGTAAGTGGCCTTCGGTATAACATAAGTGTTATTTTATATATATGCTGGTCTGTTAGTAAAATACAAATGTACATTAGTTGCTTAAAGTTATAAGTATGTAATGATTTTGGTTATATATTGGTGTGTATATATATAGTTTATATATTTTCTACATGTATTCATTATATAGCTATATGTATCAAGCTGTGGTATATTTTAAAATTCTACAGTTTATATATTTTAAAGTATATGAAGTTTATAAGAGCTGTAGTATATATGTATAGTTATAATGCAGTCATAGATTTGTTGTTGACAAATTTTAAGTACATATTATGTATATTTGTTTATATTTACAATATTATATATTTGGGTTTGTTTATATATAAAATGCTTATAAGGTTATAAATGTTTATACAATCTATTCTATTGTTTTGTTTCGGTCTATCTGTTACATATATGAATTTATACAAGTTCATATCATTTTGTTGTCTGCATTCATTTGTTTGTTTCCTGTTTAGTACTGTTGAAAAGGAAGTTTATATATATAACCGAGTTCAAATTTTTTATATATAAAATAGGTCCTGGTTTTTGAAGTTTAATGGTAAATTATATATTTTGATTCTATGTTAAATGTAATTTGTAGATATGGTCTATAATATATATATCAGTGTTAAGGTAGATATGTTTTTTATGTGTGTTCTATTTAAAACAATGATTTATTTAATTTAAAAATGTGTTTTATTTGGAATATGATTTGGTGTATACATAGTTATATATACACACACACACATATATATTCACTTATACTATTATCATCATCGATCCAGTTCTAATTTGATTTCGTCGATTCTTTATCTTTCAGTTGTCTGTCGAATCCGTATCCATCTGGCTTTGTTTTGGATTTCATGCTTAGATTCGTAACTCATCTCAATCTCGTTCATTTCTAACCTCGAAAGGTGAGCAATCACTCACGATTAATGTTCTTTTATCTATTAAATTTGATTTCAATTGAAACGACAATTGAAATATGAGGCTGTAGTCATTCAAGTTGTTATATATGCTACTATCTGTAACTGTTCACTTGTGGGATATGACACCATATCCTATTGTTTATATTTATTGTGATGATATATGCCTGTTGTTATTATTATTTTCATATCCGTTATCACTCTGCAAGTTCCCTGTTAGTATAGAAATCACTATGGGTTGAAATGATACATACCCGAGCGGACTTTAGAATATGAGAAAATCGTTATGGGTTGAAATAATAAACCCAAGCGATTTTCATTTAATTGAATTTGGGATTACGGGTTGAAATGACATCCACCCATATATATTTAGTATACGGATTGAAATGATAAATATCCATAGCACTTGACTATATGATAGGAAATATATACAGACCTGTTGGTCCATATAAATATTTTGAAAATAATTTCTATAATTTGGGAAAGAAATATATGGTTTAATAAATTTTGATTCTTCAGATATTATATAAATGGAAATTTTATATTTAGATTTAGTCGTAATATTTGATTTAAATTAGACTGATTAAATACATATAATGTGGTTGAGTACTTATGTAAATCCATATTTCAAATAAATTTTCTTGTTATAAATTGAAAAAATTAAGATTGGAAGATAAATTTGGGATTTTTAGAAATGGTATTTAAATAAGGGTTTATTTAATTAATTCGATAGGAAATTTAAAAGGTATGCTTTTATAACTAGATTTTTGATTTAAGTGATTAATTGAATATTTCACGTTTAAATAAATTAAAGAAAATATTGAGTAAAATGTAATTTAAGGTTACTTAAATGATATTGAATCTAATGAGGGAGTATTTCAAGACTAAATAATAATGAGGTTAAATCGAGATCTATATGAAACTGATAAATTAAATATTTAAATATTAAAGCTTTGAACTATATTGGGATTTAAATGGTTATTTTGAGATTCGGATCTGTATTTGAAATCAATATAGTTGAATTGGTTATTTAGAAACTAAAATGAATTAAAATGAAAATTTAGATTGAACTAAATTTGAATTTATTATTTGGAAAACCTAATTTGAATAAAAATTTAGTTGGAAACGTTGAATACTTAAAGTTTTGAAATATTTTGAAATACAACGTGTATTTTGGGATTTCAAATCCGAATTTGAGACCCATAAAAATAAAGTGGTTATTTTAGGAATTGAGTTGAATTTAAATTGATAACTTGAGATTGAATTTTATTTAAATGGGAAGGTCGGGTTGATGTTAAACGATTTGTTAAGTTGGGGGAATTGAAAATACTTTACTGTATAAATTATTTAATATATAAATACTAGTTTGGGAAATATAAAGATATTGGAAGTGAAAATGATATTTGGTTTTAAAGTATAAATTGAATTGAAATGACCACGGTGTTATAGTGTATATTTCTACCTTGTAGATAGTTCCATGGACCCTTAGAGGATGATTATCCCAAACATCCTTTAAGTCATTTGAATTTCAGTTGATATTTCACTTGAGTTGGATTTATTGATATAAGAATGTTAATCCTGACTCGAGTGTTTTGTATTTTTCTTTACGCTCGGGTCAGACTGAGTGATACAACATTTGAGCCTCACCTTCGAAGTTGGAGCTTTGCTTGAAGATCCAGCTACCTATCCTTTTAGTTATCGGGTTGATTGGTTCAGGGAAGTCATCTGCTCGTACTGGAGACTTCACAGCATTAGGGATATTCTGATGTATTTTATTTCTAACTCTGATGAATATAGTAACTTCATGAACTACTATTCTTTATCTATTCCGCTGCATTTTATTACTCTGTGTCTGTGATCTGTAAATATTTATTTACTGTATATGTTAAGCTTTGCCAAATTTTAATTAACAATTCAGTATTTTGAAGTGTTCAAGTCAAACATGCATGGTTTTATTGTTGATTTGAATGGTCCAAAATAGCGGGTCATCACAGTTGGTATCAGAGCTTTGGCTCTAGGCAAAACTTAGCGTATATGGTAAATTTATTTACAGAATCACTTTCGTTCGAGTTGAATCTCTTCCTTTTGACTCGATTTCCTTTGAACTTTGGAACGTTCCCTGTGGTTCAAAAAATTCATTCTTGTCTCTCTCTATTTATATTCTTTTGATTCTGGAGTATCCAATGACTCCACTGAATGATTCGTAAAAGGGGTGAAACTCCTTTACAATCGTCATTGATTCATCGAAGATTTCTATATCCTCGGTTTACGATGCTGCCATATCTTGATATGCCGAATTCTATCTCTAGCAATCAAATGTCGATTTTTTTGGAAATTCCGCATCGATTATATTCCTGAAGTCACGGTTGACCAGGTTAAGGTCGCCCGCGATTTATATAAGTATATCCATCTCTATTTTGTAATTTAATTATCTCATCTTCGATCGAGTCTATCGTTGAATCAGAATTCTATTGATTGGAGTTCCTCTAATTCAAATCTCTATCTTTGTTTTGAAATCCATTCTTGAACCATCCTTTGAAATTCGGGTTTGCTTGTATTTTTAAATTGTCTTACATATCGAAATTATTATTTTGATAGCTATGATTTTACTCTATATATAAAAAGGTTTTGAAAGGATTTGAAATTTTGAAAAATTGTAAGAAATTGATTTATATAAAAATGATTTATAACTGAAAGGTTAAATTTGAAATTGGAGAATTGAATTCCGGTATTTTGAAATTGGTTTAAGATTTCGAAATATATAATAAGATTTGAAAGTATTTTCCGAATAAGAAATGTTTCAAATGAGTTCAAATGAATTCCAATAAGTTTGAAGAAATTTCAAAGAAGTTTTCAAGAAAATAGCAGTCCAGAACACACTTATGTCGCTGGAAAATAATTTCGGTGGTGAGTGCACGCATCATCGACATTGATTTTCGAGTTTCAAAGTGGGGGAAAGGCCACTTTAATAGCTTCGCTATGCGAGTGATTTTGTAAAACCATTTTTGATTTCATATTCTAAAGTATAATTTGATATTTTCGAAAGATATATGTATATATTTGGAACAATTTAAAGTGAGACCGGTGATCAGTCCTCGAGTTTCGGATTTGATTCGGTAAAATCCTATCTATTGAAAATTGATTTATTGATTTATTGTTAATTTTCAACTCTTGATTTGGAAATTTGATTTCCCTAACTATTTTAAAGGATCGAACACTTCCAAATCAAGGTACAAAATTTAAAAACTAAGAAATTTCAAAGAGTATAAACATTTGATAAAGAATATAAGTTTAGTTTTGTATATTTAAGTTTGAAACCTTTTGTTAAGTAATTGAATATGAATATTTTTAATTATACTGATATGGAATATAGTTTTGAAATGTTTTGAAAAAAAAATTAGCTTTAATAACGATTTTCAGAAAGGTAAATTGGATATTTCAAATAGAAATAAATAGTTTAAGGGTTTTAAAGGGATAATTATAAATTGGAAACCATTTTGAGTATAATTGATTTTGAGAAAAATATTTGGTATTGAAATTTTGTAACGACCCGTAAATTCAACCGGTTTTAATAACGTATTAATTAAAATTTTGTGGGAATTTAAACGATAAAATTTTGAAATAAAAATTTGATATTTGGAATGCGTCCAGCTAAACATAGCAACCGGTAAATTTTCGTCCGAAAATATGAAAGTTTATTTCGCGCGTAAATTTACTTCAATCTAATCAGTTAAAAAGCGATGAAAATAAAACGTTTTCGAAACCTAAATATTTTTACATAGAAAAATTCTAAAGCATCTTCTGAGCAAGATGTCAGTTTGTCGTTTTTCCAAATTCGAACATCTTTGGCTCCGTCGATCTTAATTTTCTGCGATTTTAATGCATTTTCCTCTAGTAGAAAATTCGAATTTTTTTTAATTCAATCGTACCACCGACATCTGTATATCGTTTTGATCGTCTCGTCATGCTGATCTCTGTGGTATGCCTAATTCTGTATTTTGAAGTCCGTTGCACGGCGGAGTCAACGAAACGAATATCCGTATTGGTTTGAAAATATCAAATCTTTGTTTCATTTTCTTTTTTTAACCCACCGTGAGAAGTCTAAAGGCCAACAACCATTTGCCTTTAATACATTGGTAACTAATGCACTAATTTCACCATTCCCACTATTAACTTTATATTGCAATAAATGTATACGTTCTTTACTGCAACCTTCATCTTCTCCCCTTTATATTTTGTTCCCATTCTCTTTGTTTCTTCCTTTCCATTTGGGTCACTTTAATTTTATCTGTACGCATCCATTTCAAAAAAAAAAAAATTGAAAAGAAAGTATATAAGCTTCAACAAGAGTTTATTCAAAGCCATCATGGCATCACCATGCGTTCAGCTTATACATGCGCAACCCACCCCATGCAAGTGCTGTTTCACTCACGTCCTCTCATCTTCGTCAGACACGTCATTGTATTCCACTTCCATTCCCTCTGGCACGCAAACCCGCTGCTCTTCCCCATGCCTACCACACATGCCTGCAAGCTTCTCCAAGCGCGTCAGCACCCTCGGCCACAGTAGCGCCTTTTCCTCCCTTCGTGCAGCAAGGCCAAATCCCACTAACCTCTATCCTTGCGCAAGCCTTTCCTGATGCCTCATGACAATCAGAGCACGCAAGTGCTACCTCTCACCGCGCCTTCTCCACCTCTAGCTGATGCAGCAGCTCCTCATCAACCGAGCTCCGCCTCGTCGACTACCCCCTCAGCTTGCATGTGTTAGTCAAGGTATTATATGAATGATGTTTAAATATATATTAGTTGTCATCTCATTTCATATGATAGTACTGCGTATGTATATAGGTTATATATATTTGTATACAAGTAGTACAGACCCTGTTGTTTGAAATATCATGTTAGTATTATATATTTGTTTTGCAGATTTGATTTTTTTATGTAATAACGTGATTTTTTGACTTACTATATATTATAGATATGGGTATTTTATATTATAAACTAGTATCCTTTGTTCGGTTTTTAAGTAGTGTTATATAATTGGATTACAGTGTTATACTATATAAGTATTATATATATATATATATTAGTATGTGACTGGGCAGGTAACTTGTTGTGTTTTATATATATATGTTTGAATAAAACGTGGTTTTGTGTACAGAAGTTCATATTGATTTTAAAATTGGTTTGAAATTATAATATGTATGTACAGTTTGCATATATTAGTTATACATACTTAAATAAATGTAAGTTGCAGATTGTATTTACTGTTAGTTTATAGGGAAGATTTGATATTTATTCTTAAACTGTACTTATATGTATAAATGAGTTCTGTTTTATATATATTGGATATAAGTGATATTTATACATTGCAGTATATAAGCTGTTTATACAATAAGATTTGTTATAGCATATAATCTGTTAGTGTTTGTTTATATTTTATTTTAATAGTAAGTTACACACATATATTTTCAACCTATTTTTCCTATGGCTGTTTGTGTTTTATAGATGATTCATATATATAATTATATTTGTATGCTCAAGTTTATACATGTTTAGCCTGCCTTATATATTTAATAAGTTAGTCTTCTGTGAACATAAGTACAACGCATATAAGTTAAGTTTAATATGGGTGATGTATAATTTATAAAGTATACAGTATATAGTTTATATAGTTATAAAAGTTATTGGTTTAAAGTATAAATATAAGTATTTATTTCAAATGGTATTATGCATATTTGTTTGGTTTTAACATAGGAGTCTTAATTTTAAAATGATGGATTTTGAAATTCATACATATATAAAATAATGGTTGGATTTAAGATATGATATTATATATAATATGTATCTATATGAGTTCACTTATATCCATTTATCTTCGTCGATCCAACTTTGATTTGATTTCGTCTATTCCGTGATATCAGCCTTGATCATCGAATTCGTGCTTAGACTCGTAACTCTATTTCAGTGTCCACATCTGCGTTCGTATCAGTGTCATCTCCTGTTCTCCCTAGCCTCGAAAGGTGAGCAATCACTCACGATTAATATTCTTTTATTTATTAAATTTGATTTCAATTGAAACAACAATTGAAATATGCTGCTGCTAGTTATTTATACTGTTAAATATATGTTATTACCTGTATCAGTTCACCTGTGATGTTAACGCTAAAATTTGAACGCTAACACCCTGGTGTATAGGATGTGATTGTGAAAGCACCACCCGTTTGTACGGGAATTAGAAACAAGCAGAAAACTAGCAGAAAAGCAGTAAAAGACACAATATTTATAGTGGTTCAGCTTATAATCAAGCCTACATCCACTTTATCTCCTTTATTACTGATTTGATTACAATTCTTTACAAAACACTTTGATTACAACACATTTTGACGAATAGCTCAAACTTCGATGAAAAGCAATCTCTTGAATTCATGATGAATGATGTAGATCCTTTCTCGGAGTTCGTTATATTGCTTGAATTCAGAAGTAGCAGGGTGTCGTTCTCTTCAAGAAAGTCATGGCCCCCAAAAGTCTCCTCAATGTTATAGGTGGTTGCGTATTTATAGGCTCTGCTCGGAGTTAGGTCGCAACTTTAGACCGGTCTAAAATTGGGTCGTAGGTCAGCTCCGGGTTAGGCTAGGTCGCAGGTTACTTTCCTTTTCTAATGCGAGGTCTCCGGTTTTAGGTTGAAGTCCTAGGTCGGGGCTGAGATAGGTTAAGCTCTAGGTCGTTGCCGAGATAAGTATGAACCACTTTACTTTTAGCATTTAGGTCGTCCATTAGTTCGAGTAAATAGGTCAGCATACATGCTGGGTCGGAACCCCCCTTCTGAGCGTTTTATCGGTACCTCTTCTAACTCGTTAGATCGGTAATCCTTCTAAGGCACTAGATCGGTAGCTGCCTTAGGTCGTAGACCTTGTAAAGTACTAGGTCGGCTTCCATACTAGGTCGGAACTCTCCTTAGGTCGGCATAGCCTCGTTAGACCGGCATCCCTTCATGCCTTAGGTCGGTATCATTTGGGTCGGCATGCTTCGTAAGGTTAAGCAGTTAAGTCGTCATCCCTTCAAGCCTTAGGTCGGTAGCACCTTTAGGTCGGCATTCCATGCTATGTTACTAGGTCGGCACCCGCTTATCTCGTTAAGTCGGTTGACCCTTTAACTCCTTAAGTCGGTGCCACCTCTTGAGTCGCCACTTATTGAGTCGCCTACTTCTTGAGCAGTTAGGTTGCTGGCCTCGAATAGAAGATAGGTCGCTTCATTCTTTAAGTCGTATACCGTTTTGGTCGGGGCGCTGCCCCGCACCCCGCCGGGGGCGCTGCCCCCTGGACCCCTGCGACCTGACCGGTCAGGTCGAACACCGTAGGCGGGGGCGTTGCCCCCGCACCCCCACCTTGGGGGGTTGGCACCCCCCCTGGACCCCCCCTCCGTAGGGGATCTTATCTGAAAATACATTCAACAGAACTTGCTTTGTTGGGGGGTTGAGTTGACCATCCTTCGAGATGAACTATCATTCGCTTCTCGGTCGGTTTTTGATATCACGGCCTTGCTGAAAAAGTGGAGTTAACACTTGCCCCTCGAAGTATACGCCTAGGGACTAGGTCGTGTGCTTCGATTCTTCTTAACTCGTGCTCTACTGAGCTGCTGAGCTTGTACTTAGGCAACTTTGCATTGTTTTCGACCTGAAGCCTTTTAAACTTGACCAATGCGATTCAATGGAACTCTGACCTGATCTTGCTTTACTTTTGAATATCCAGTTCTTCATATAGAATGTCCTTTCGATAAGAAGAGTAGTGGGGCAAACTGGATCTTTCCATTTCTGGGATTTTCAAAATCCAAGTTGTCCGGTACCAATTTCATTCTTTACTTTTGCAGCACTTCCTTCCTCTTTCCGAATATTCCAGTCACAAGTCAATTTTTAAAAGACTAAGCGCTGTGACGGTTAAGGAGAGGAGTGTTGAATTTTTGCTGAAAGATGAATTCTTGCACTAATTCGTACTTTTGCACTCCTTTTGGTCGTCTTAGCTTCACGATGCCCCTGGTTTTCAAGCAGAAACTTCAGATGCCCCAGCTTTTGCAAAGGAACTTGCATCAATGGAACCTATTGCGGAAGCCTTATTGGTGTAATGTTTTACTCCATTTGATGGTGTGGGGTCACCCTTATTGTTTTGCCTTTTGAAACCTGCACGTGCATAACAAATTTTATAGAAACTTTTGTCTGTATTTGAGAATGTATTTATTCCTCATTTTCATACAAGTTTCTTTATTCTCTTTGCATGATATTGCAGAGAGCTTGTGGTATGTTGCTTGGGTTCTGCTTTTATTATTGTAGCAATATTATATTGCCCCATACCACAGCTCATTGTAATATTCTCCATTTTGAGGAAATTTTTGGAGAACAATTCTTCTGTTTTTAGAAGACTTGTACTCTTTCTTTAGAGAATAACTCTTCCATTTTGACAAGGCATGCACTCTTTCTCTAGAGAATAATTTTCCATTTTTGAGGAAATATTATTCTTGCTCTGGTAGAGTGCGCCTTGTATTGGAGAAGCCTTTTTTACCTTTTTTTTTTTTTTTTTTTTGTTTTTTTGTTTTTTTTTTTTTATTGCGCCTCGCTAAGGGCTTTGATTTGACATTTCAACTCTGGAGGAGTGGGCCTCCGAAGAGCTTGCACTTCAGCTCTGGTGAAATGTGCCCCCGAAGAGGTCTTTATCCTCTGAAGGGTTGTGCCTTTGAGTAGGGCTTTAGTTTAAGCTTCAAACATGGGAAGCGTGCCTCATTGGAGGGCTTTAGTTTGCACTTCAAACTTGGGAAGTGTGCCTCATTGGAGGACTTTAGTTTGCACTTCAAACTTGGGAAGTGTGCCTCATTGGAGGGCTTTCGTTTGCACTTCAAACTTGGGAAGTGTGCCTCATTGGAGGACTTTAGTTTGCACTTCAAACTTGGGAAGTGTGCCTCATTGGAGGGCTTTCGTTTGCACTTCAAACTTGGGAAGTGTGCCTCATTGGAGGACTTTAGTTTGCACTTCAAACTTGGGAAGTGTGCCTCATTGGAGGGCTTTAGTTTGCACTTCAAACTTGGGAAGTGTGCCTCATTGGAGGGCTTTAGTTTGCACTTCAAACTTGGGAAGTGTGCCTCATTGGAGGACTTTCGTTTGCGCTTCAAACTTGGGAAGTGTGCCTCATTGGAGGACTTTAGTTTGCACTTCAAACTTGGGAAGTGTGCCTCATTGGAGGACTTTAGTTTGCACTTCAAACTTGGGAAGTGTGCCTCATTGGAGGACTTTAGTTTGCACTTCAAACTTGGGAAGTGTGCCTCATTGGAGGACTTTAGTTTGCACTTCAAACTTGGGAAGTGTGCCTCATTGGAGGACTTTAGTTTGCACTTCAAACTTGGGAAGTGGAAGTGTGCCTCATTGGAGGACTTTAGTTTGCACTTCAAACTTGGGAAGTGTGCCTCATTGGAGGACTTGTGCCCCTGAAGAGGGCTTGTGTGTTTTCTGTCTGCTTGCCCATGCCTTTTCACCATCTGCTCCTTAGCGATTCCTCGTTATCATTTCCACAGCCATGTTCTTTTCTTTTCCAGAGAAATGCTCCTCATTGTTAAGTGAATCCATAGGGCAGACCCAAACTACCCGACTAGATGTCTGTTTGCACAAACGATCTTTGTTGGTTAGCAAGGGCCTGAAACCTTCGCGTTGGGAAGGTGCCCTTTTGGTTGTATCAACTGTTCATGAGGAACATTTCTTATGCAGGAATTCCATCTGGAACCTTTTCTGGCTTGACATTTATTTGCTCAATGACTCATAGGAATCGCTTTGCTTTGCGATGTGCTGACTAGGAAAGCTTTGCTTTGATTGCCTGCAATATTAAATCGACATTTTAGCAATATATTCAAGATATTTGGCATATCGAAATGAAACAGGTCTTTTATAGTAATAGAAAACACAAGATTTATAGTTCCTATATTTCATTTGCAATGTTTTTTACAATGACTTTTAATATGAGAATGATAAATCCATCATTCTTTTACAATTTGTAACAAAGCCTTAAAGTAAAACATGGATGCAAATCATTGCTGTCCCAAGCTTCTCGGGATCGAATCTCCGGTGTGAGAACAGGAACATTCTCTCCCTTCGGGGCTTTTCTTAGAGCATGAGCGTATCCTTCCATCCCATCATGATTCCTGCCTGTCGGGTGAGGGCCTCCCCTGAGTGGATGAGGATGGGTAATTCCTGTCTCTTTTGACATATTGCTGAAGTTTATTCTGTCTCAATAGTTCTTCAATCAAATTCCTTAAATGACGACATTCATTGGTGTCATGACCAGGTTGGTTGTGGAACTGACAGAACTTCCCATTATGCATAGCATTTTTCCCAACCTTCAACTCAGGTGGCTTAGGATAATCAAAAGCATCCTTGGTTGCGAGAAAGATGTTCTCCAGAGTATCAGTTAAGAGAGTAAAGTCTGAAGGTTTAAAGCGGCGAGCTTTCTTCAAGTCTCTCTGCTTTTTTCCACCATCGTTCTTCCTCTTCTGTCCTCTAGGTTCCCTTTTATCAGAAGTAACACCGACATTCAAAATTTCGGCCTCGATTGCTCTTGATGTCGCAGGAAAGCTTTCCAAACGCATAAATTCATCAGCCTTCTTATAGAATTTCTCAAGTGAGTTTGGCTCCTTCATTTTTAGCCATTTACCGAATTCACTCGATTTATCGATAGCCCGCATTAGATAAGTCAAAACCATCCTTGGCTCTGCGTTCTCGACTTCAGCTAGGGCTATATTGAAACGGTTTAAGAATGATCTGGTAGATTCTCCGGGGTTTTGTTCTAGACTAGAGAGTGACATTATATCCTTGGCTTTTGTAGCATATAGCCTGAACTGATCCTTGAACTTTCGTGCTAGGTCAGAGAATTGATCCACAGATCTAACTGGCAGCTTTGTGAACCAAAGCAAGGCCACTCCCTCTAAGTATACCGGAAAGTAACGACACTTGATCTCATCTGTTGCTCTTGCCCCGGTCATATGCCAATCGTACTTGTACAGGAATTGATTAGGGTCACTTGTACCTCGATAGGCTGGGATAGTAGGAGGTACAAATTTCCTTGGAAACTCTGCCTTCAAGATTTTTTCGGTGAACGGTGTCTTACTTGGAGCAAACCCCCAATCGTTTTCATCCTCTTGCCTTTGCGTTCTTTCTTTCATAATCGAGCGAACCATCCCTGATAGGTACTCCTCATCGTTCAGAGGTCTTGCTGGGCAGACGTTCGCGTCCGCTGTTCTTTCGGAAGTTTGCCTGGGCAAATATTCGCGAAAAGTTGGTTGTGGCCTTGAACCTTCAGCTTGGGAAGGTCCCCTCGCAGTGGTGTTGTCTGCTTTTTGAGGAATACCTTTCTCTTGGGGGTCTCGGGCATCTTCAGCGTAGATTGTTTCATTATCCTGTCGTTGGTGATTTGCCTCAAGTAGGGCGTTTAACCTATCCATAATCAAGGCATTCTGGGCATTCTGGGCTTCCAACTGCGCATTTTGAGCATTCAATTGCTGATTCAATCCCAAAACTACGGCGTCCAATTCTGCTCGCGTAATTCCAACACTCGGAGCTGCTTCATTTGGAGCAAGAGAAGTGGTAGTATTTTCATGAGCATCACCGGATCTATCAGATCTAAGCTGTCTTCCAGTAGCCATTATCTCGGATAAACTTCTAGTCTTTAGAGAGATTCTTTCAACAAACTTTCGCGAAGCAATGGTGAAAGTATTCCTGAGTTCAATTCTCAGTGAAAGCACCAAAATGTTAACGCTAAAATTTGAACGCTAACACCCTGGTGTATAGGATGTGATTGTGAAAGCACCACCCGTTTGTACGGGAATTAGAAACAAGCAGAAAACTAGCAGAAAAGCAGTAAAAGACACAATATTTATAGTGGTTCAGCTTATAATCAAGCCTACATCCACTTTATCTCCTTTATTACTGATTTGATTACAATTCTTTACAAAACACTTTGATTACAACACATTTTGACGAATAGCTCAAACTTCGATGAAAAGCAATCTCTTGAATTCATGATGAATGATGTAGATCCTTTCTCGGAGTTCGTTATATTGCTTGAATTCAGAAGTAGCAGGGTGTCGTTCTCTTCAAGAAAGTCATGGCCCCCAAAAGTCTCCTCAATGTTATAGGTGGTTGCGTATTTATAGGCTCTGCTCGGAGTTAGGTCGCAACTTTAGACCGGTCTAAAATTGGGTCGTAGGTCAGCTCCGGGTTAGGCTAGGTCGCAGGTTACTTTCCTTTTCTAATGCGAGGTCTCCGGTTTTAGGTTGAAGTCCTAGGTCGGGGCTGAGATAGGTTAAGCTCTAGGTCGTTGCCGAGATAAGTATGAACCACTTTACTTTTAGCATTTAGGTCGTCCATTAGTTCGAGTAAATAGGTCAGCATACATGCTGGGTCGGAACCCCCCTTCTGAGCGTTTTATCGGTACCTCTTCTAACTCGTTAGATCGGTAATCCTTCTAAGGCACTAGATCGGTAGCTGCCTTAGGTCGTAGACCTTGTAAAGTACTAGGTCGGCTTCCATACTAGGTCGGAACTCTCCTTAGGTCGGCATAGCCTCGTTAGACCGGCATCCCTTCATGCCTTAGGTCGGTATCATTTGGGTCGGCATGCTTCGTAAGGTTAAGCAGTTAAGTCGTCATCCCTTCAAGCCTTAGGTCGGTAGCACCTTTAGGTCGGCATTCCATGCTATGTTACTAGGTCGGCACCCGCTTATCTCGTTAAGTCGGTTGACCCTTTAACTCCTTAAGTCGGTGCCACCTCTTGAGTCGCCACTTATTGAGTCGCCTACTTCTTGAGCAGTTAGGTTGCTGGCCTCGAATAGAAGATAGGTCGCTTCATTCTTTAAGTCGTATACCGTTTTGGTCGGGGCGCTGCCCCGCACCCCGCCGGGGGCGCTGCCCCCTGGACCCCTGCGACCTGACCGGTCAGGTCGAACACCGTAGGCGGGGGCGTTGCCCCCGCACCCCCACCTTGGGGGGTTGGCACCCCCCCTGGACCCCCCCTCCGTAGGGGATCTTATCTGAAAATACATTCAACAGAACTTGCTTTGTTGGGGGGTTGAGTTGACCATCCTTCGAGATGAACTATCATTCGCTTCTCGGTCGGTTTTTGATATCACGGCCTTGCTGAAAAAGTGGAGTTAACATGTGACATCTGACACCAGTATCTGTTGATTATACGATGATAATCCTGTTTGGTTGGAAATTGATTGATTATTGTTGTTTATATTGGATGTTAACTTGTAATGTATAAAGTGATGAATATTACACAATTGAATTTGACGTAGGATAATTAAAACATGAATCGACATATATGTTGAATTTGATTAGTTAAATATGACCCTTTTTAATTGTTAAGTTGATTGACACAAAGAATTTGGTAAATTACACTTTGAACCTTTGAACGTATATTGGATTAATTGTTGTAGTATCAAATTTGAAATTGAAATTGAACGACAAGTGAAAAAAAAACCATAATGTAATAATCTTTGATCTACATGAAATGATAGTGTAGATTCTAGGAATAATTTTATTAATTTGCATAAATAACAAATGTAAATTAATACGATTATTTCGGGATTATTTGAATATTGTTGAATTGTTATGAATGGATGCTATTGCATGTTTATTTACATTGGCACCATCCCAGTTATCTCACCGCAAGTTCCCTTTATTATGCTTGATTTTGAATTGAAATTGGAATCGGGTTGAAATGATAAATACCCAAATGAACTTGACTTAGGATAGAAAATTAAATAAAATCCGATTGGTCAATAATTTGATTTAAAAATAAAATAATGATTTTATTCGAATAAAGAATAAGTTTTGAAATAAGGTTAGAATTTGAATTTTTGAAAGGAAAATGTAAAGATTGAAATCTGAAACAATATTAACGTAGAAATTGATGAAAGAACGTTGTTTGAAATTTAATTATTTAACAATTAAATTTAGAATTATTAATAAGTAAATTGGAATTAGTAATAATTGAGTTTTGAAATTATTAAGTTTGAAATCATTTAATAATTAAATTCGAAATTATAATTAATTTGGAATTATAATTAAGTTTGAAATTATTAAGTTGAATTTATAATTAAGTTGAAATGATTCGATAATTAAGTTTGAATTCGTAATTAAGTGGAAATGAATTAATAATTAAGTTTGAATTTAAAATCAAGTTTGTAATTATTAAGTTTGAAATTTTTAATAATTAAGATTGAAATTATTTAATCATTGAACGAGATTTAATTATTTGATAATTGAATAAAAATTGAATTCTTTGATAAGGGGAAGTGAACTTTAAATAGGTGGATTTGAACTTCGTTGATAAATGAAATTGAGTTTCTTTATTTATTAAAGTTTGAAAATTATTTAAGTAAGTTAATAAGTGAAAGTAAACTTCTCGAATATATGAAATTTAGTTTCTTTATTAATTGAGTTTTGAAAATTTATAACTAAGTAAAGAAATGAGTGAAATTGAATTTCTTTAACAAGAAATAAAATGCGTTTATTGAAATGAATGTAAGACTTGTAATATTAAGAATATGATTTGACGAATCGAATTTAAGTAAATTTGTAAGTTTTGTTATAATGAAATTGAACTTAAGTAATTGATTTAATTGAATTTGAATTTGAATAGAATTGTTTTGAATGATAATTAATTTAACGAATATTGAATGAAATCGATAAATGAATTTAAATTGATTTGAATGTTAAAATAAATTAATTTAAATGACTTCGGAATGAAATTTATATATACGAACTTAAACCACTATTTGAATTGTTTAAATGAAAACAGAAATTGAATTGTAAGACTTTGAAATGGTTATTTGGTAGTTTTGAAACGTAAACTTTAGAAATTGATAATGAAAGACAAATGAAATGTTGGTTTACGAATTGAAATTGAAATTGAATTTGATTTGTTTTGAAATATATTAAATGACCAATCGGTGTAATAATTACGAAAGGTATTAAAGAGACCGGAATCGGTTATGGATATACTCTCTATCTAAACCGAAAACCACTTTAATAACTATACGCGGAGTGATGATCCAGAATGAAGTGGTTGGAATGATGTACGTAATGACTGAAGAAAGAGAACGATAATGGATAGCCTTGACACTTGTGTCAAATTGGTAATGACTAAAATCAGGAGCCGTGCCGGGCCAAATGGGGTTAGCCACCTCGAGCGAACACACTTCTTCGTTACTACTACTCATTACTTGTGATTGATTGGTGCACCCTTGGAATTTCAGGAGTGTTGTTTCGCGGTGCTGCGATCGCTGCGGCGATGCGTTCTCACCAGTCCAGATCAGGCGAACGGTAGTTTCACTACCTTGGGTATTGCCTCATGTGCCTTGTCATACTTGTATTCCCATATACGCCACCACTATGAATTTGTTTTGTGCTATACCTATGGAGTACTCCCTGATATCCCACTAGTTTACGGTGGAGTTTACAGTGCTGTATAGACTATAACGCTTGTATAAAATGTGTTAAGGGGGATAATGGTAACGCCTTAACACTATTTTGATACTTTATATTACCGATAGACATTATCTATTTAGCGTACACTACTACATAGTAGATAGTTTAATGGATCCTTAGAGTATGGTGATTCCAACATCCTTTGAGTTACTTGTATTTCGATGGCTATTTCACTTGAGTTGGATTTATTGATATGAGAATATTACTCCTGACTCGAGTGTTTTGTGTTCTGCTTTACGCTCGGGTCAGATTGAGAGTAACCAGCTTTCGAGGTTCACCTTTGGAGTTGGAGATTCGCTTGGAGATCCAGCCATCTATTCTGCTTTCAGTATCCGATGATTCCAGTGATGTATTCTGATTTGTACTTGATGTATCGTATTTCTCTTCTGTTGTAAACTCTGATGTATCTTATATATTTATATAGTAGCTTCATGAACTACTATCTCTTTTACTTCCGCTGCACATTATTACTCTGTGTCTGTGATTATGTGATTATTTATTTAATGTATATCTCAGTTTTGCCAAATTTAAATTAACAATTCGGTATTTTGCATTATTCAAGTCCGACAAGTGCAGATGCGAATAGTCCAAAATAGCGGGTCGTTACAGTTGGTATCAGAGCTTTTGGTAGCTCTAGGCAAAACTTGGCATATAGGGTAAATGTATTTGTAGAATCACTCCCACTCGAGTTTCAATCTCTTCCTTTTAACTCAATTCCTTTGAATTTTGGAACGTTCTTTGCGGTCTCAAAATTCATTCATATCCCTCACTATTTATCTTCTTTTGATTCTGGAGTACCCCATAACTCCACTTCGAATGATCTTTATAATGAGTCGGCGGTCTCGCCAATCCCAAATTATCTGTAAATTGGTGAAACGCCTTTACAATTGACATCGATTTACCGAAGATTTATTTATCCTCGGTTTATGATGCTATCTATTCCCTGCTATACCTGAATTCTATCTCTTGAGATCGAGGGTTAATTTATCTCGGAATTCAGCATCGATCTTATTCTTGAAGTCACGGTTAACCTGGTTAAGGTTGCCCGCGATTTATATAAGATTATTTATTTCCTTATTCGGTTAAATAATCATCTTATCTTTTGTTCCAACTAATTCTCAAATCAAAATTTTCTTTGATTGAATTAATCAAATTTGAATCCCTGTCCTTGCATTGAAAATTTGTTTTTGTATAGTGTTTTTGTAAATCTATATTTAAATTGTTTTATATATTGTGTTGTTGTGTTGTTGATGTTGATTTGGGTTTCCGATCGATTCATCTGATCAACGCTATCGATAGGATTTCCAAAACACTTTAACAGAGCAAACTGACACAATTGTCTCAAAATGAAATAGATTTTGAAAAATAAGTATAAGTTTTCTGAAGTTAAATAGTTAATGAATTATTGTTGAAAAATAATAATATTCGATTTTCATTTTGTAAACCATTGACTATTTCAACATCCATATTTGAAAGTTTAAATGAATTTGAATCAAGAATTTGAGAATTTAATTTCCGATGATTTCAAAATTCGATTTGAAAGTTTTAGAGTGTAATGTATTTAAAATATTTTCAATAGAAATTATTTCAAAGAATTTTAGATGTTAAATCAGTGCTCTCTTATTTCGTCGCTGGAAAATAATCTCGGCGATGACGGCCGCATCATCGACATTCATTCTCGAGTTTCGAAGTGGAGAGACTATTCTGTAATTTTTCTACGGTTTGTTGGAAAAATAAATTGATTTGAATTGCTTGAAGTATGATTTGATTTGTAATATATATTGATATACGATTTAAATCTGATATGATATATTATATATATACATTTATTTACCTCTAAATAAATTTGAAGTTACTCGAAAATTTAATTCTTAAATTTATGTTAAAGGATAATTTCAATTATAAAATGAAATCGGAAATTTAATTCTTAAAATTTGGGTGAAGATGATTTCAATTATAAATGAAACCAAATTTTGAATTAATATTTAAACTTGAGTGAATTGAATTAGAAATTTTATTTGGATAATACTCTAGTGCATTACATATAACTTAAAAAAAAAATTTCAAAAGTTAACTATGTAATTGAATATTATACAGTGTAAAATAATGTTAAGGGAATTTATATATGAATTTGATTAGTTATAATTAATGTAAATATACGTAATATATGTGATAAGATATATTAGGTTGAATAAAATTTAATAATAATTGGAATAAAGAAGAATAAAATTTGTTAAACAAAGTATATTTTTAATAAATGACTATTCAAATTTATGATTTTCGAAATTGCTAATTTAAGAAAATTGGATAATATACAATATAAATTGCCTTTACAAATAAAAATGTGAGTGCGTATAATAAATATTATTCACTTAAATTTTAACTATAAAATGTTTATGGAGATAAATAGAATAATGAGTTAAATAAATGATAGGTGATATTAATAGAAGAAAATTTGTATCGAAAGTTAATAAATTGAATTAAATCAACTAGGGTAGTATCTTGAATTAGTTGAATTTAAATTGAATTTCATTTGAAAGAAACCTTTTGTACCTAACATTGTAAATGTGAAATCAAATCAATTTAATGAAAATCTTAAATTTAAAAACAAATGGTTGAATATTAATTATTTAAATTGAAACATATATGGTTTAAATAAATTGTTTATTATGTAATTCAAGTCTATTTTCTTTTGTTGTTTCTATTCTCCTACTTCCTTCCTTTTCGGGGATGAAAAGTTTTGAGTGGGGGAGAATGTAACGACCCGTAAATTCAACCGGTTTTAATAACGTATTAATTAAAATTTTGTGGGAATTAAAATGATCAAATTTTGAAATAAAAATTTGATATTTGGAATGCGTCCAGCTAAACATAGCAACCGGTAAATTTTCGTCCGAAAATATGAAAGTTTATTTCGCGCGTAAATTTACTTCAATCTAATCAGTTAAAAAGCGATGAAAATAAAACATTTTCGAAACCTAAATATTTTTACATAGAAAAATTCTAAACCATCTTCTGAGCAAGATGTCATTTGTCGTTTTTCCAATTTCGGACATCTTTGGCTCCGTCGATCTTAATTTTCTGCGATTTTTATGCATTTTCCTCTAGTAGAAAATTCGAATTTTTTTTAATTCAATCGTACCACCGACATCTGTATATCGTTTTGATCGTCTCATCATGCTGATCTCTGTGGTATGCCGAATTCTGTATTTTGAAGTCCGTTGCACGGTGGAGTCAACGAAACGAATATCCGTATTGGTTTGAAAATATCAAATCTTTGTTTCATTTGCTTTTTTTAACCCACCGTGAGAAGTCTAAAGGCCAACAACCATTTGCCTTTAATACATTGGTAACCAATGCACTAATTTCACCATTCCCACTATTAACTTTATATTGCAATAAATGTATGCGTTCTTTACTGCAACCTTCATCTTCTCCCCTTTATATTTTGTTCCCATTCTCTTTGTTTCTTCCTTTCCATTTGGGTCACTTTAATTTTATCTGTACGCATCCATTTCAAAAAAAAAAAATTGAAAAGAAAGTATATAAGCTTCAACAAGAGTTTATTCAAAGCCATCATGGCATCACCATGCGTTCAGCTTATACATGCGCAACCCACCCCATGCAAGTGCTGTTTCACTCACGTCCTCTCATCTTCGTCAGACACGTCATTGTATTCCACTTCCATTCCCTCTGGCACGCAAACCCGCTGCTCTTCCCCATGCCTACCACACATGCCTGCAAGCTTCTCCAAGCGCGTCAGCACCCTCGGCCACAGTAGCGCCTTTTCCTCCCTTCGTGCAGCAAGGCCAAATCCCACTAACCTCTATCCTTGCGCAAGCCTTTCCTGATGCCTCATGACAATCAGAGCACGCAAGTGCTACCTCTCACCGCGCCTTCTCCACCTCTAGCTGATGCAGCAGCTCCTCATCAACCGAGCTCCGCCTCGTCGACTACCCCCTCAGCTTGCATGTGTTAGTCAAGGTATTATATGAATGATGTTTAAATATATATTAGTTGTCATCTCATTTCATATGATAGTACTGCGTATGTATATAGGTTATATATATTTGTATACAAGTAGTACAGACCCTGTTGTTTGAAATATCATGTTAGTATTATATATTTGTTTTGCAGATTTGATTTTTTTATGTAATAACGTGATTTTTTGACTTACTATATATTATAGATATGGGTATTTTATATTATAAACTAGTATCCTTTGTTCGGTTTTTAAGTAGTGTTATATAATTGGATTACAGTGTTATACTATATAAGTATTATATATATATATATTAGTATGTGACTGGGCAGGTAACTTGTTGTGTTTTACATATATATATGTTTGAATAAAACGTGGTTTTGTGTACAGAAGTTCATATTGATTTTAAAATTGGTTTGAAATTATAATATGTATGTACAGTTTGTATACATTAGTTATACATACTTAAATAAATGTAAGTTGCAGATTGTATTTACTGTTAGTTTATATGGAAGATTTGATATTTATTCTTAAACTGTACTTATATGTATAAATGAGTTCTGTTTTATATATATTGGATATAAGTGATATTTATACATTGCAGTATATAAGCTGTTTATACAATAAGATTTGTTATAGCATATAATCTGTTAGTGTTTGTTTATATTTTATTTTAATAGTAAGTTACACACATATATTTTCAACCTATTTTTCCTATGGCTGTTTGTGTTTTATAGATGATTTATATATATAATTATATATGTATGCTCAAGTTTATACATGTTTAGCCTGCCTTATATATTTAATAAGTTAGTCTTCTGTAAACATAAGTACAACGCATATAAGTTAAGTTTAATATGGGTGATGTATAATTTATAAAGTATATAGTATATAGTTTATATAGTTATAAAAGTTATTGGTTTAAAGTATAAATATAAGTATTTATTTCAAATGGTATTATGCATATTTGTTTGGTTTTAACATAGGAGTCTTAATTTTAAAATGATGGATTTTGAAATTCATACATATATAAAATAATGGTTGGATTTAAGATATGATATTATATATAGTATGTATCTATATGAGTTCACTTATATCCATTTATCTTCGTCGATCCAACTTTGATTTGATTTCGTCTATTCCGTGATATCAGCCTTGATCATCGAATTCATGCTTAGACTCGTAACTCTATTTCAGAGTCCACATCTGCGTTCGTATCAGTGTCATCTCCTGTTCTCCCTAGCCTCGAAAGGTGAGCAATCACTCACGATTAATATTCTTTTATTTATTAAATTTGATTTCAATTGAAACGACAATTGAAATATGCTGCTGCTAATTATTTATACTGTTAAATATATGTTATTACCTGTATCAGTTCACCTGTGATATCTGACACCAGTGTCTGTTGATTATACGATGATAATCCTGTTTGGTTGGAAATTGATTGATTATTGTTGTTTATATTGGATGTCAACTTGAAATGTATAAAGTGATGAATATTATACAATTGAATTTGACGTAGGATAATTAAAACTTGAATCGACATATATGTTGAATTTGATTAGTTAAATATGACCCTTTTTAATTGTTAAGTTGATTGACACGTAGAATTTGGTAAATTACACTTTGAACCTTTGAACGTATATTGGATTAATTGTTGTAGTATTAAATTTGAAATTGAAATTGAAAGACAAGTGAAAAAAAAAACCGTAATGTAATAATCTTTGATCTACATGAAATGATAGTGTAGATTCTAGGAATAATTTTACTAATTTGCATAAATAACAAATGTAAATTAATACGATTATTTCGGGATTATTTGAATATTGTTGAATTGTTATGAATGGATGCTATTGCATGTTTATTTACATTGGCACCGTCCCAGTTATCTCACCGCAAGTTCCCTTTATTATGCTTGATTTTGAATTGAAATTGGAATCGGGTTGAAATGATAAATACCCAAATGAACTTGACTTAGGATAGAAAATTAAATAAAATCCGATTGGTCAATAATTTGATTTAAAAATAAAATAATGATTTTATTCGAATAAAGAATAAGTTTTGAAATAAGGTTAGAATTTGAATTTTTGAAAGGAAAATGTAAAGATTGAAATCTGAAACAATATTAACGTAGAAATTGATGAAAGAACGTTGTTTGAAATTTAATTATTTAACAATTAAATTTAGAATTATTAAAAAGTAAATTGGAATTAGTAATAATTGAGTTTTGAAATTATTAAGTTTGAAATCATTTAATAATTAATTTCGAAATTATAATTATGTTGGAATTATAATTAAGTTTGAAATTATTAAGTTGAATTTATAATTAAGTTGAAATGATTCGATAATTAAGTTTGAATTCGTAATTAAGTGGAAATGAATTAATAATTAAGTTTGAATTTAAAATCAAGTTTGTAATTATTAAGTTTGAAATTTTTAATAATTAAGATTGAAATTATTTAATAATTGAACGAGATTTAATTATTTGATAATTGAATAAAAATTGAATTCTTTGATAAGGGGAAGTGAACTTTAAATAGGTGGATTTGAACTTCGTTGATAAATGAAATTGAGTTTCTTTATTTATTAAAGTTTGAAAATTATTTAAGTAAGTTAATAAGTGAAAGTAAACTTTTCGAATATATGAAATTTAGTTTCTTTATTAATTGAGTTTTGAAAATTTATAACTAAGTAAAGAAATGAGTGAAATTGAATTTCTTTAACAAGAAATAAAATGCGTTTATTGAAATGAATGTAAGACTTGTAATATTAAGAATATGATTTGACGAATCGAATTTAAGTAAATTTGTAAGTTTTGTTATAATGAAATTGAACTTAAGTAATTGATTTAATTGAATTTGAATTTGAATAAAATTGTTTTGAATGATAATTAATTTAACGAATATTGAATGAAATCGATAAATGAATTTAAATTGATTTGAATGTTAAAATAAATTAATTTAAATGACTTCGGAATGAAATCTATATATACGAACTTGAACCACTATTTGAATTGTTTAAATGAAAACTGAAATTGAATTGTAATACTTTGAAATGGTTATTTGGTAGTTTTGAAACGTAAACTTTAAAAATTGATAATGAAAGACAAATGAAATGTTGGTTTACGAATTGAAATTGAAATTGAATTTGATTTGTTTTGAAATATATTAAATGACCAATCGGTGTAATAATTACGAAAGGTATTAAAGAGACCGGAATCGGTTATGAATATACTCTCTATCTAAACCGAAAACCACTTTAATAACTATACGCGGAGTGATGATCCAGAATGAAGTGGTTGGAATGATGTACGTGATGACTGAAGAAAGAGAACGATAATGGATAGACTTGACACTTGTGTCAAATTGGAAATGACTAAAATCAGGAGCCGTGCCGGGCCAAATGGGGTTAGCCACCTCGAGCGAACACACTTCTTCGTAACTACTACTCATTACCTGTGATTGATTGGTGCACCCTCGGAATTTCAGGAGTGTTGTTTCGCGGTGTTGCGATCGCTGCGGCGATGCGTTCTCACCAGTCCGGATCAGGCGAACGGTAGTTTCACTACCTTGGGTATTGCCTCATGTGCCTTGTCATACTTGTATTCCCGTATACGCGACCACTACGAATTTGTTTTGTGTTATACCTATGGAGTACTCCCTGATATCCACTAGTTTACGGTGGAGTTTACAGTGGTGTATAGACTATAACGCTTGTATAAAATGTGTTAAGGGGGATAATGGTAACGCCTTAACACTATTTTGATACTTTACATTACCGATAGACATTATCTATTTAGCATACACTACTACATAGTAGATAGTTTAACGGATCCTTAGAGGATGGTGATTCCAACATCCTTTGAGTTACTTGTATTTCGATGGCTATTTCACTTGAGTTGGATTTATTGATATGAGAATATTACTCCTGACTCGAGTGTTTTGTGTTCTGCTTTACGCTCGACTCAGATTGAGAGTAATCAGCTTTCGAGGTTCACCTTCGGAGTTGGAGATTCGCTTGGAGATCCAGCCATCTATTCTGCTTTCAGTATCCGATGATTCCAGTGATGTATTCTGATTTGTGCTTGATGTATCGTATTTCTCTTCTGTTGTAAACTCTGATGTATCTTATACATTTATATAGTAGCTTCATGAACTACTATCTCTTTTACTTCCGCTACACATTATTACTCTGTGTCTGTGATTCTGTGATTATTTATTTACTGTATATCTCAGTTTTGCCAAATTTAAATTAACAATTCGGTATTTTGCATTATTCAAGTCCGACAAGTGCGGATGCGAATAGTCTAAAATAGCGGGTTGTTACAAATTTGATTGGAATTAAAACCAATACTTATATGGTGATTTTGAAAATGAATTTGTTTGACCTAAATTTTGTTGATTTGGAAATTTGGATTATTTCCTAAACATATTGATTAAGAAACTTTGAATCTGAATTGATATTGAAATGATTTGAAATTGAGAACCTTATATTATTAAGTACTTGATTTGGGAGTGGTCGAACTTATATAAAATGGATTTGTATAAGTATGAAGTTGATTTGAATTCTATTGATTTGAAAGGTACTCAATTTGGAAAGAGAATTTTACATAATCGAAGTCTATATAAGTATGATTTGATATACTATTGATTTGGAAAATATTCGATTTGAAAATGGGATCCTATATATAATGGACTTTATATATGTATGATATTTGAAAGGGATTTGAAAAGGTACTATATGATATATATTTTCGAAGTAAAAATATAGAAAGTGCCTTCTACTTGATATCCGCTTTGTGGTCACATCGTGGATTCATTCTATCGATATTACTCTCTGATTTTTGTTTTTTCGAATGTGATACTCGAGTGTTTCCACCGTGGCGTAACCCATGGTTTTTTTTCTCTTGCGACTGCATAGTGCAACTGCCTGGCTGAGTCTGGCCTAGGGGTACGGATTGTTTCCTGTTGGATCCACGCGTAACCATTGTTTATCCTGCAATCTGTGTAGGTCGCGATTAGTAGCGAAACTGCCTGGCTGAGATGGCCTAGGGGTACAGATTGTTTTCTGGGGACCCAGACGTAACCATTGTGTATCCTGCACTCTACTAGTCATCATGGCGTAACACGCAGGGATGCGAAAGCTTACGGATATGGATTGTTTCCTGGGGGACCCAGGCGTAACCATTGTGTATCTGCGAACCATGGTTAGACAAAGGTTTTGGTTTGGTTTATTTGTTTGGATTGTACTTTCCATATCTGTTTTAAAGGTTTTTCGAGTATTTTCACTGGGTGTTGAAACAGGTCTACTAAGTACTTGAAGAATTCTACCTTTGCGCCTGATCAACGCATGGCCAGAGTTTGCAAGAACGAGGATAAACTTGTTGAAACATCGAGTTATAGAAGTATTTTCGAAAGGAAAATTGGTTTCGATATAAAGGTATTTTATATAAAAGTATTTTATTATAAAAGTATTTCTAACAAAGACATTCTGTATTAATATTCGAAATTGAAACTCTTATGGTTCTAGATTAGTTATTCGTGCCCGATACTATTCCATGAATCTACCTTATCTGCTTAGTTTAGTTATTCATCTTGATTGTTTTCTTAATCTACCTTCTTTCCTTGTTAGATATTCCCTTTTTAAATATTGTTTGTTTATATACTACATGGCATAAAAGAAAATTTTTAGTGTTTCAGAGGTTATTTATTTATCTATAATGTTGGAAGTATCTTGAGATTTAATATTTTCAATAGCTTCTTTGTAAATATAAGTAATAATGTAAATAATTACTTCCAAATAGTTTTCATATATTTATAAAGGTGTTATGTAAACATATAAATGTTATTTATAAAGGAAGCAGGAAATTTTACAAATGGGTTTTGAAAGTTTAATGTATTAAAGATAATGGAACTGCAAATGAAGTTTTCAAATAAATATTTCAAGTAAAATTTATATAGTCTTAAATTAATTTTTTATCATTGTCTTTCAATCTATTTATCTTTCTGGTTGTTTCTATTCTCCTACCTTCTTCCTTTTCAGGGACGAAAAGTTTTGAGTGGGGGAGACTGTAACGACCCGTAAAATTTTAATAATTTTTTATGGTTTTATTTATATATTTAATTGAATTTTGGAGAAATTTTAAATAATAATATTTTAAAATAAAAATTTAATATTTGAAATACGACCATTTTATTTTAGCAGATGGTAAATTTTCATCTGATTTTATGAAAGTTTATTTCATTGTAAAATTCTATTAAATTCAAGTCAGTTAATAATTGCTGATAATAAAATATTTTTCGAACCTGAATATTTTTACATAGAAAATTCCAAATCATCTTCTGACTGAGACGTCATTTCTCATTTTTCCAAATTCGGACTTTTTTTAGCTCCGTCGATCTTATTCTTCTACGTTTTTGCTGCATTTTCAGCTACTAGAAAATTCGAATTTTTAAATTCAAATCATACCACTGATATATGTATACCGTTTTGATCAGCTCATCATGCTGATCTCTACGGTATATTCACTTCGGTGTTTTGAGCTTAGTTACCTGAAGGAAACGATGATGATGATCTGTCCTAAGGATATAAAAGTTTGGGACTTTCCATTTTCTTACGTTTCCAAATTCAAACGTGCTACTGTTCAATCAAGCCATAAATTATTCAACTCAATTCAAGGGATGGACCGTTGAAATTATTTTAATTTTATTTTTGTTCGTTCAAACAGAAACCCCATTGAATTTATTCTCTGCCTTTTCACGCAAGAAAATTTTGACAGAACATTTTGCTTTTGAACTCATCCTCTTAATCTCACCACCCTTCACCCCTTCTCATTTTTCGTGCCTGCTACTTCAATATTTATGAAAAGGAAAAAATTTGATGATGATAGCCCATAAAGCAAAGTTTGTATATAAAATAATTTCTGAAACCTGTGCTTGCTTTCTCATTTCTCTTCCCTGTTTCCTATGAACCCACGTTTGCTCATCCCCACTCCTTTATCTCTAAGCCCTTTCCATTTTTCATCTCCCTCCCCACCAAAGCCATCACCAGATACGAGCTTCCTCCGTATCGACAGTAGCGTATGACCTTCACAGCCAACTTTCATTACCACTGCTTCTTAGCCGAACAAGCTACCTTCTCCGGTCAGCCGCTTTCTTCCCCTGCTCACCGAGCTACTTTTCCCATATATTACATTATAATGTACATTCATATAAAGTGGTTTCGGCATTAAGTTATAAATTGATATTTGAGTTATAATATTATATAAATTATGTTCTATTATTTATAAAAGGTTTTGTTTGTAAAATTCTTCATATTAGTTGGTCGTATATATTTGTACTTTTACAAAGAACAAATCCTATCAAATTTCGTTTTTATATATGTTATATATAACTTGTTGTCTATTAAATAATTTACTGTTCGTATATAAAATAATGTACATTATATATATATATAATTAGTATATACTTGTACGTTGAACTGTTGATAGAAGAATTGGGGTTACTTTATATACACTATATGTTTACAATATAAAGAATATATACATAGTTAGTTATATAAGCCGTAAATTGCTAAATAATTTAGTAACTATAAGTACATGCATATGAATAATAGTTGTTGCTGTTAAGTGTGTATATATATACAGCAGGTGTTTACGTTATTTGTATATGTTTATTTTCTCGGTTTACATTAATATGATTTGTTTGGTTTTAAATTTTTTTATATATAATATATTGAATATATATAAGTAGATGTATATTTTTTTATTTATATAAAGTTTATATATATGTTTACCTAACTTCTGTTTTGTATACGTAAGTGGCCTTCGGTATAACATAAGTGTTATTTTATATATATGCTGGTCTATTAGTAAAATACAAATGTACATTAGTTGTTTAAAGTTATATGTATGTAATGATTTCGGTTATATATTGGTGTATATATATAGTTTATATATTTTCTGCTTGTATTCATTATATAGCTATATGTATCAAGCGGTGGTATATTTTGAAGTTCTACAGTTTATATATTTTAAAGTATATGAAGTTTATAAGAGCTGTAGTATATATATATATATATAGTTATAGTGCAGTCATAGATTTGTTGTTGACAAATTTTAAGTACATATTTTGTATATTTGTTTATATTTACAGTATTATATATTTGGGTTTGTTTATATATAAAATGTTTATAAAGTTATAAATGTTTATACAGTCTATTCTATTGTTTTGTTTTGGTCTCTGTTATATATATGAATTTACACAAGTTCATATCATTTTGTTCTCTGCATTCATTTATTTGTGAACTGTTTTGTACTGTTGAAAAGGAAGTTTATATATATAACCGAGTTTAAAAAATTTTTTATATAAAATAGGTCCTGGTTTTTGAAGTTTAATGGTAAATTATATATTTTGATTCTATGTTAAATGTAATATGTAGATATGGTATATAATATATATATCAGTGTTAAGGTAGATATGTTTGTTATGTGTGTTCTGTTTAGAACAATGATTTTATTTTATTTAATTTAAAAATGTGTTTTTATTTAGAATATGATTTGGTGTATACATAGTTATATATACACAAATACACATATATATTCACTTATACTATTATCATCATCGATCCAGTTCTGATTTGATCTCGCTGATTCTCTATCTTTCAGTTGTCTGTCGAATCCGTATCCATCTGGCTTTGTTTTGGATTTCGTGCTTAGATTCGTAACTCATCTCAGTCTCGTTCATCTCTAACCTCGAAAGGTGAGCAATCACTCACGATTAACGTTCTTTTATCTATTAAATTTGATTTCAATTGAAACGACAATTGAAATATGAGGCTGTAGTCATTTAAGTTGTTATATATGCTATTATCTGTAACTGTTCACTTATGGGATATGACACCATATCCTATTGTTTATATTTATTTTGATGATATATGCCTGTTGTTATTATTACTTTCATATCCGTTATCACTCTGCAAGTTCCCTATTAGTATAGAAATCACTATGGGTTGAAATGATACATAACCGAGCGGACTTTAGAATAGGAGAAAATCGTTATGGGTTGTAATGATAAACCCAAGCGATTTTCATTTAATTGAATTTGGGATTACGGGTTGAAATGACATCCACCCATATATATTTAGTATACGGATTGAAATGATAAATATCCGTAGAACTTGACTATATAATAGGAAATATATACAGACCCATTGGTCCATATAAATATTTTGAAAATAATTTCTATAATTTTGGAAAGAAATATATGGTTTAATTCAGATATTATATAAATGGAAATTTTATATATAGATTTAGTCGTAATATTTGATTTAAATTAGATTGATGAAATACATGTAATGTGTTTGAGTATTTATGTAAATCTATATTTCAAATTGATTTTCTTGTTATAAATTGAAAAATTAAGATTGGAAGATAAATTTGGGATTTTTAGAAATGGTATTTAAATAAGGGTTTACTTAAATCGATTTAAATTATTGAATGGGAAATTTAAAAATGTATGACTTTATAACTGGATTTTTGATTTAAGTGATTAAATGAATATTTCACGTTTAAATAAATTAAAGAAAATATTGAGTAAAATGTAATTTAAGGTTACTTAAATGATATTGAATCTAATGAGGAAGTATTTCAAGACTAAATAATAATGAGGTTAAATCGAGATCTATATGAAACTGGTAAATTGAACATTTAAATATTAAAGTCTGAACAATATTGGGATTTATGGTTATTTTGAGATTCAGATCTGTATTTGAAATCAATATATTTGAATTGGTTATTTAGAAACTAAATTGAATTGAAATGAAAATTTAGATTGAACTAAATTTGAATTTATTATTTAGAAAACCTAATTTGAATAAAATTTAGTTGGGAACGTTGAATACTTAAAGTTTTGGAATATTTTGAAACACAACGGGTATTTTGTGATTTCAAATTCGAATTTGAGACCGATAAAATTAAAGTGCTTATTTTAGGAATTGAGTTGAATTTAAGTTGATAATTGAGACTGAATTTAATTTAAATGGGAAGGTCGGATTGATGTTAAACGATTTGTTAAGTTGGGGGAATTGAAAATACTTTACTGTATAAATTATTTAATATATAAATACTAGTTTGGGAAATATAGAGATATTTGAAGTGAAAATGATATATGGTTTTAAAGTATAAATTAAGTTGAAATGACCACGGTGTTATAGTGTATATTTCTACCTTGTAGATAGTTCCATGGACCCTTAGAGGATGATTATCCCAAACAACCTTTAAGTTATTTGAATTTCAGTTGATATTTCACTTGAGTTGGATTTATTGATATAAGAATGTTAATCCTGACTCGAGTGTTTTGTGTTTTGCTTTACGCTCGGGTCAGACTGAGTGATACAGCATTTGAGCCTCACCTTCGAAGTTGGAGCTTTGCTTGAAGATCCAGCTATCTATGCTTTCAGTCATCCTGTTGATTGGTTCAAAGAAGTCATCTGCTCGTACTGGAGACTTCACTGCATCTGGGATATTCTGATATGTTTTATTTCTAACTCTGATGAATATAGTAACTTCATGAACTACTATTCTTTATCAATTCCGCTGCATTTTATTACTCTGTGCCTATGATTTGTAATTATTTATTTATTGTATATGTAAAGTTTTTCCAAATTTAAATTAACAATTCGGTATTTTGAATTATTCAAGTCAGACATATATGGTTTTATTGTCGATTTGAATGGTACAAAATAGCAGGTAGTCACAGAATGTGTTCTAAAAAGGTAACGCTTAGCCTCGAATCTCATCAACTGGGAATGACTGAAAATCAGGGGATATGCAACAAGGCTAAGTGGGTAGCACCCAATTAGGGTAAGGTCAACCCTGTCTAGATGTCCTTTTTTATTCGACTGTGTGGGCGGTTGCTGATCCCAACCGCTGGGTGATCTTATTCGGTCTATATAGTAAGAGGTAGCCCCGGTCTTGTGTTGCAGGGGATCAGGGTGGATCCTCGGTATGCTGATCTAGACCAGGTACCGTGACAAGTGGTACCCCAGTGCGTAATCATTAGTTGGAAATCCATTCTCCCTACGTGCCCTTACGGTTTTGATTGTAGAACCAAGTATTGCTGGAATTTAATGAATGTAACAAATTTGGCTATCTGAATAAGTATTTGTACTTAGATACTATTGTAATATCAGAGGATTTTGATAAGAAATGTTTTGTTTATCGTAAGATAAAAACCCGACATGTTTATTAGTGGCGTGGTCTTACGAGATACCCTTGATTTAAAAGGATTTTAAAACTTTAATAAATCAAGTTGAGTGTGTTTCTCATGCTGGTTTACCAGACTGACCCTGGCGTGGTGTTTTTCCTATATGCTCGGGTCATACCGCGCATATTTCCAGGTTTAGCTGGAATATTAGAAGCTTCAGGAGAGGAGTTGGAAATAGGAGACGTACTTATGTAGATGATTATATTCCATCGTATTTGGTTG
Organism: Allium cepa; assembly: GCA_030765085.1. Classification (NCBI taxonomy): domain Eukaryota; kingdom Viridiplantae; phylum Streptophyta; class Magnoliopsida; order Asparagales; family Amaryllidaceae; genus Allium; species Allium cepa. The sequence goes on along the minus strand of CM060938.1, from coordinate 901,965,203 downwards.
TGTTGTCAGCAAGTTGTAAGAACAGATTGTTATAACTGTCCGTGCTGAATGATGTAAACTCTAATTGAAGTCTGTATATGTCTTTTAAAAGAAACTACAGCTTTGTTTTATGTAAAGACTTGTTCCATATTATAGATTATTCGTTTCGTTATGAGAGTGTGTGTTGTTCTATTTTCTTTCTATCTTCTACCTTCCTTCTCTCTTTCACTATCCACCTTTCCGTGTAATTTGGCTGACAAGTATGGTAAAAAGTCAACTTAAATCATTACGGAAAAGTGGGTTGTGACAGTCAAAGAAGAAAAAGGTTGAAGAAGAGAAAACAACAACATAGAGTCTCACAATCGCAGCGGAACAAAATATAATTTATTACAACAGATTTTATACAAAAAATTTGTAACAATTTAATACTTACAATCATCAGAATGCATAATCGTTACATGAAATTTGGACGGTTCAGTAACTTGTCCTTACATAGAGGAAATACAAATCTACGGCAATACGCCTCATCATCCAGCTCGTCTCTTGAGCTACATAACATCCTATTCTAAATCTGTAATGCTCGGTCTATAAGAGCATTACAATAAAATAACACCCGAGTCAGTCTGGAAAACCAGCGTGAGAAAACACACTCAATTTGAATTATTATTATATTTTCAAAAATCCTTTGAAAACAAAGGTATCTCGTACAACCACACCACAAATAAACATGCCGTGTTTTTACCTTACGATAACCAAAACATTTTTATCAAACCCGTCTGATATTATAATAGTGTCTATAGAAAGTAAATAGAATTGAGCTGAAATGCTTGCATCTCGTGTTCCAGCATATTTGGACACAATCAGAACCGTATGGAGCTTATTGGAGAATGGATTCCATACAATGGCAGGGCAACTAGGGTACCGCCTGTCACAGTACCTGGTCTAGATCAGCGTACCAAGGACCACTCCCGATCCCCTACAACACAAGACCGGCCTACGCCTAACCTGGATAGACCAAATAAGATTACCCCGCGGTTGGGATCGGCAACCACCACATAGCCGAATAAAGGGACTCCAGACAGGGGTACCTTACCTTACTTTGGTGCTAACCACTTAGCCTTGCTGCACCTCCCATGTTTTAGCCATTCCGGTTGATGAGGTTTGAGGCTACGATTACCTTTTAGAACACTTTCACTTAGACAACTCATCGTCCTCCGATGACGATGTTCTGATAGCATTCGTCCATAAAAGTTGTCATGGGTCTAGACAAACTGAATCACCGTCTTCATCATCTTCACGGTATTCATTCGTTACGTTCAAACTAGATCGAAGTGGTTTTCGGATAATTAAATTCGATACCGATCTCTTCGAAAGGTTTAAAGAAAATGGCCAATATTAAGAGTTGGTTATTTAACTATCAATTCACCCATAATCAATCATCAGGCCTTATTATAAATTTTCCAAAATTTATCTCAAATATCTTTGTAAGATATTACTTTCAGTTCCTCAACATTTGAAAATAGTTTTCAAATCCTTTTTATCTTCATAGAACATTTCCCACCCTTCCCAATATTTAGAATGTTTTCCTCACTACATTTTATATTCAGCACTTGGAAAAATATTTCTCTTATTTCCTTTTCTTTTCTCAAAAATCATTCACAACTTCATTTGTAAATTTCCACTCGCTATAAATTTCGAGATTTCTTAGTTAACTTCCTTAATATTTCCAAAACAAATTTATACTTGCTTATAAACTCAATTCCCTTCTTACTTCTTTAATGAATTCTATTTCATTCTTCGAAGTTCTCTTTTATTTAAATTCTTCAGAAATTTTCTTACCCTTCTTCCCAACTCTATTTAAGAATTTTCTTATAAATCATATCCCCTGAATAACCCATTTCCAAGCTTTCGAGAAGGTTTATAAATAAATTTAAAACATTTCAAAACTCTATATATATATATAGGTACTTTAAAGAAAATAATTTATTTTTAAGGCACATTCAAATAATTATTTAAAATGTTGAAACACCTTAACATCATTTAAAAATAGGTTTCCTAAATTTGGGATTTTATTAAAATAAATATTAAGTATTAAAAATTCCTTCTGAAATATTCAATACTAACTAACTTTAAAATTTACATAGTTTAATAAATAAAAAAATTCCTTTTAAAATTTTAAAACTTAACTTATTGCTTTACATATATTTTTAAAGTCTGGATTAGAAAATTTTTAATTTATAAACTTCTCGATTTCCACCACACTATTTCCATCCTGGCCTCCTCAGCCATTTTCATAAAAAAAGTAGCACCTGCTATTTTTCACACCCTATTCCATATTCCAATATAAATCCTCCCCATAAATTTATATTCCAAAATTTTAATCTGATATCACATTCCTTCATTTATAAATTTCGTTTATAAACTCTTATTACTTCTTTGATTTATCTAAAAATAATCTCATTTATAAAGTTCATTTTATAAATTCAATTCCTTTAAAAATCCATTTATTATTACCAATCTATTTTAAATATCGATTTCAACTTCTTCTATTTTTTTTCGAATATCATTTTAAAATTTCGTCTTTAAAAATCCCTTTATCTAATTCATTTTAAGCTCTCTATTTAAAATATTTTCCCGCATTATTCAATACTGTCAAAATTTCACCATTTCTTATTTAAACCAGTCTCTTTAAAATAATAAAAATTCGATATAAATTTTTTATATTAAAACAATCCCTTTTTAATTCCTACAAATTTTAAAAATAATATCTATGGTATCTAATATTTTCACAATTTATTTCCATGCCATTATATCGTTTAAAAATATTCAACACACAATAATCCAGCATTTTATATGTATGTAAAACAATAACATATTTGAGGAATCCAGTTGGATCCCTCCAATCTATTTTTCGCTGCATCCACAGACGTTAAGCAACAACAAAAGTTCCAATCCCACTTCGAGGGGGATATCGCGATATATAGGGTCATCCGCTATTATGCACGGTGCATAGGGTCTCATCCACTATAAAGTGCGGCAATATCACTCCAATACTAATATATATACTACTATATATATATATATATTCATCCAACAGATAAATTATAAATTTATCAACCAATCAAGCATCCAATAATTTAAATTTAACATTTAATTTCAAGTATGGTAATCCAAATGAGTGAGAAATTCTCACTTGATTTTTTTTCTTCTTAAAACATTAATCATTCCGACTCAAATTTATTCCATTTCGTAGCCTATGTCCTTACGAATCAAACACTGCCGGTGTCGCGCAATTTCAACGTCGGATACAAGGTTATTAATTTTTTAGTTATCATTTTACAACTAATATTAATTTAATCAATTACTTGAATTTCAAAAGTAAATTACCATGGAACACTTAAAAAAATACAAGACCCTACAATCTTTGCTTTAATCTAAGACAAACGTGCACCACTTCCTTTAGCTGCATGCAATGGCCTTCCATTTCCCCTCTGTAGTCGTCGTCAAGCCTCCCTTGATTCATCTAAAACCAGCAACTTCAAGCACTCAAGCTCACTGCCCCGTTATAACTCGTCGCAACTACCAGCCTACGACCGCCAAGCTGCACACTGCTAACCATCTCCAGATCATGGCCCAACATCCCTCCTTCACTCTCTCTCTCTATTTCTTTTTTTTGAGATCGAATGCCGCATCTAGGTCAGCCACTGCGACCCTCAAGCCTTCGAACGTCGCCGTCGTCCGCTCGCATGCGTTCCTCTAAGCATCGTTCCACTCGAATTGATCACGCCCCAATCGCAGTTCCTTGATTCCAGTCACTCACCTCCATTTGCCTACATGATTGCAAAAGTCGAACACCACGAACAAGGCTGCCTCCACCTAACAAAACGCCCTACGTACGGTACCGCTGAAGCAATTTTCGAAAGCCAAACTCGATTTAATTTTTAAACGAAGAATTAATTCGTTCACTCACATCAAAATCCTTGTTTGAACCGATGCCATTTCTAGATTTTACCTTTCTTTTATTTTCTTTGGAATTCGATTTCGACAGAACGTAAGGGAGGCGCTCGCTCACTTATTTTTAAAAAGACTGGAATGATTTCGAGAATTTTATTTTGATTCAATTTTTCCGCTATATATTTTGCTCTGTAGACTGTAGGAGGTAAGTCGCGATTTATAGGTGTATATTTATTTCTGTTCATTTGTTTAACTGACTGGTAGGTGACAAAATGATGTAATTTCAAAAGGGAGAAAGATGCCTTTCGTGTAGATGGCAATCTAAAGTAGTTCTGAGGTGAAGGGAAAAAGTTTTGATGGAAAACATAATGTTCAAGTCTATTAGATATATATATATATATATATATATATATATATAATATTTAAATTCTCAAATTGTCCCGATTTTACAGCAAAATTCTTGACCTCCTATTGAGGTGTGACGCTAGGTGTTTGTAATGACCCGGAAATTCAGACCCAGTTTAAAATTTTTAAAATCGGTTATTTAGTGAAGAAATTTGAATTTTCACAAACAAATTCCGTTTCTATTCAAACTTCACATTTGGAGTGCTCTAGATAGACATAGGCGTACGCCACATTTCGTTGAAAAATATTGAAGTAAATTTCGTGCATCGCATTTGCCTATTGATTTAAATTATATATGTAAATTCTCTTCTGTCCGAACTCAAATATTTTTCACATTTCTGAATAAGAAAAATATTCTGAATATGACGGCGCAATTCTTTCGTCAAATTTCGCTTTTAGTTGCTAGTTGAATTGTCACTCGAGCAATCTGTTAAATAAGATTTATCACTTCGCATACAATGTCAAACCATAAATATTTTATACCGTTGTGTCTGCCTCGTCGCGCTGACCAAAATAGTATATTTGTCTGTGTCAATCGGAGTTCGGCGCTGCGAACTATAATCGTTTAACGGATTGCAAACCGGTCCATTACGCAACACAAAACGATACCCATTCTCTCCAACGTTCAGAATCCTAACAGCCTTGGTCTATTCAGCTGTGTTGGAAACTAATAGTCAATTCAGTTACCAAGGAAATAAATTGGAGACTCTTGGTTTCTATAATATTCATTATATACTGGTTTCGTTTCAATTGTTTTATTCGTTTGCAATATTTCTTTGGTACGTATGCTATATCTCCTATCATCTCCCCTCTCACCTTCTTATTCTATTGCCCTCCAGTTATTAAAATCACAAAATATGCCTCATCTCCGCCTCCCTCACCCGAAACCCGACTCCTCCATGTCGCCTCACTCCTCTATCCCCACGCGACAAGCCTCCACCGTTTCCGCCTCTGCCAGTGCCTACCTCCACGCGACTGCTCCTCCATGCGACAATGCCCAGACCGCTGCCAGCCACTGCCTACAGCCCACATCCCATCCTCCTTGCCCAGACCACCCTACCCGCATCCACTTCCCACGTGTGCCGCCACCCCCATTTCGCCAAACCCCTCATGTGCCACTGTCACTCCGCCCGACCACTGCTGCGCCACCGCGTCCCCAGCCTTCGCCCAGACCACCCACTGCCCAGTCAGCAACACACGCATGCCATCACCCGCTGCCACCAACAGACCCCGAAGCCACCCGCCCTCCATCACAGTAGAGCAACACACCATCAACAAACGCCACCGCCCATCGCATCACGTGCCGCAACCCTCCATCATCTCTTCCCTACTGTTCACCTTCCATATTTTTTTTGTTTGAGCATTGATTCTGATAAATATATATTTATATGAAACCGTATATATATATATATATATATATAGAAATATACAACTTTGAGAAATCTAGTTGCTCACATATAGTGATTTACTATGTTTGTTTCAGTTACTGCTCCGGAGAATTAGGCTTACATTCAGCTTGGCGAGTTTTTCCTTGCTTCGTTACTTCGTTTGTGTTTGCTTTGTGTCGTGCTTGTTCGTGCCTCTTATCTATTCGTCTTCGTGCTCCGTCGTCTTCTCTAACCACGCAAGGTGAATATTTTATTCACGCCTCAATTTATTTATATTGATAATCAAGTGCACCCATGCCTGTTAATATTAATTGATTGAAATTGGTTGAATAGAAATAGTTAGTTCACCCATGCATGTTAATATCGAATTGATTGAAATTTGTCGAATATAAATAGTTAGTCGATCCATGTCTGTTAATAGTAAACGACCCATGTTGTTAATAATGTTGCTGTGATGAAATTTGTTGATTAAATAGTTAAACTGACCCATGATTGTCGATATAAACAATATGTCAGACTTGTTGTTATTATTATGTGATGCCATGTATTAAATTGACCTAAAATATTTAAATGTAAATTGAGTAATAATATTGACTGTAGATAGTTGCGACACTTGGGATGATTTTAATAGATTGTTAAGATTTAAGTGATAATAATATTGACCGTAAATAGTGCGACACTTGGTTTGAATTACTTAATTTTGTGGGATTTAATTATTGGTCCAAACACATGAAATGACGAGGTTTATTTCACGATATTATGTGGATTTAGTATATGATGTGTTAAATAATATGTCGAATTAATCGTTAATCTATATGAAATGATAGTATAGATTCTAAAAATAATTATATTATTTTACATGAAATGATAGTGTAAAATTTACGTAATTATTTTGCGATTATTCGAATTGACATTATTGATATATTTGATTTAATTGCAAGTTCGCCTGGTAGTTGAAATATTATTTAGTTGAAATAATAGACCTGAATTATTTTATAAAATATGGAATCGGGTTGAAATGATAAATACCCATTTAAAACAACTTGGCCTAGGATAGATAATTAAAATAAGAAACCCGATTGGTCAACAAATGATTTTGAAATTGAAATCCCTTTTGGGATTAAGAAATGAACTTATCGAATTTGTCTTAAATTAAATCAACGAGCATAATTGATTTAATTAAAGTAAATCAATTTCAATTAATAACTTAATTTACTTTAATTTAAATTGGAACGGATTTATGAACTTAATAAAATTGAATAAAATGATTTGACAAATTAAATGGAGAAATTGTAATTTGATTTAAGAAGATAAAAGTTATGAAATATGATTTATCGAACTAAGAATTGAACAAGTAATAAATTAAGATTTAATGCTTGAATAATTATTGGATGTGTTAAGTTAAGATTTATAGACTTAGTTTAATTAAATGAATTTGAAGTTTTAAATAAAATTGGAAGTGGATTTTGTGAACATGTTAACTAAGCTATTTGAATTAAAAATAATTTAGTTAAATGAAATTGACTGAAGCAAATTTATGTTTATATTTAAGAAATGATAAATGTAAATGTAAATAAAATCGAAATCTTGTTAATGATTTTGAATCAAACTAAGTGAAAATTTAAATCAATTGAATATGAACAAATTTGATAAGTGAAATCGAATCTCATGAATTTGAACCTAAATTCTTGAACTCATTTGTTTACTGAAATGTTCGAACTAAATTTTATTTGAAAATAAAATTTAAAATAAATTGAAATAAACTTAATAGTGAAATATCAAATTTTAGAAGTCAAATTTGCAACTTGACTTTTGGACTTTGATTTGTTTAAACTTTAATAATAAATGACCATCGGGAATAAATACGTAGTTATTAAAGAGACCGGGATCGGATATGGACATACTCTCTGTCGATACCGAAAACCACTTTAATAACTATTAAACACGAAGTGTTGATCCAGAAGGAAGTGGATGTTTGTTGAACGCGTTGACTGAAGAAAGAGAACGATATTAGATGACCCCGGACATGACTAAAACAGGAGCCGCGCCGGGCCATTGAGGATCGCCACCTCTAGCGGACACACTTCTTCGATACCATATCTATTACTTTTGTGATTCGATTTGGGTACACCCTTGATTTGGGAGTGTTGTTTCGCGGTGTTGAGATAGTAGCTACTATGCTCAACATCGGTCCGGATCACGCAACTACTAGTATCCTAGTTGGTATTGCCTCATGCACCTTGTCATACTGATTATCCTATTCGCGACCACTACGTTTTGATTTGTACCTTGAGTATATGGATTGCCCTCTGGTGACTTCCGGTTTTGGGGAAACCACGGTATTGTATATGCTTTTGGGAATATAAAATGTGTTAAGGGGAATTATGGTAACGCCTTAACGCTATTTTAATATTCTATTTTACTGATTAGACATTACCTACATACCGTATTCTATTGTATATATAGATAGTTTATCGGATCCTTAGAGATGTTATTTTATTCATCTTTGAGTTATGGACTTTATTTCCTGCACTTGATTATCCTGCATAAGATTTTGAGTCATGATCGAGTGTTTCTCTTGTATATGCTCGGGTCAGTCTGAAGCTATCCAGTTTGCTGATCAAGGTTGGTTGAAGATGCTAAAGACTTTGCATTTATCTTTATCTGTCTATTTTGATGTCCGTGTCTGTTGGACATTTATGTATTTCCTTGTAGTCACCTTTTGTTTAGACATTGTTGTACTTTATGTAGTAGCTTCATGAACTGCTATTATGACGATGTATTTCCGCTGCATTATTCTGTGACTGATCTGTGACTGTGATGTTGTATTGATTCTCATTTACATTTATGTATTTATAATCCCATAATGATTCGTGTTTTGTATTATTTAAGTTGACATGTGAGGATTATTGTCTATTTAAATGGTCCAAATATACGGGTTGTTACAGTGTTTATAATATTATACCCTTATCTCGAACGCGATGGAAAATGTTTCGAGTCCTAATTCGATCGTATGGAGAAGATAGCTTTTTGTACACAATTATTATATTGAATTTTCAATATAAACTTTTAGCGTGTTTATATCTCGTACGACTAAACAATAACTCCAAAAGCTACGAAATTTGAAATCCAATAATAATAAAATATTACGGATCCAATGAAACTGGTTTTGTTGAATTCTGAGACTGTGCCCTAGATCGCTATTTTAAATGTTAATTTAAACAATATATTTTTGAAACTGAACAAATCACATTTAAATTCAATTTTAAAATTTGCATTGTCTTCAGTATTATTAGTGTTAATTTTCCAAGCCTTTAAATAATTTTTATCGCGCATAAAACTCAAGATTCACTATTTTAACCAATACTCAATTTTAACTTCAATAATTTAAATTATTCAATAAACGGCTCTATTTAAATTCTTAATCTATTTTATAAATAAACCCAAATTTTCATATTCGAAACCAATCTAAAATTAAAATTAAATATTTGAAAACATTTAAATATTCACAATCAACGATAGAAAAACCCAGGTCTTTACATTCCTCCCCCCTTAAATGAATTTCGTCCCCGAAATTGCTAAGGTAGAAGAATGCTCCAAACCCATTAACTTATCCAAAATCTACTTGGTGAAAACTAGGCACTTCACCTTTAAATTCCTTTACCTTCTTTCAAAATAGTTAAGTTATAATTCAATTTTCATAATCCTTTATTTCAATTCCAATTTGAAACCAATTCGTCGTTAAAAAAATTTTCAAAAATTTTGAAATTTTTCTAACACCCTAAATTTCCAATTTTTTTTGGAAGAGTCTCCTTTGTATGGAGGACCTTTTACAATTTGACAAGAGATATAAATATATATACATGGACCCACATGATTGAAAAACAAAATATATAACAATATTTATATTTTTCGCCGTATTTAATCCGAAAACGTACCTTATTTTAGCATTTTAAGTGTTATTAAGCAAGCACTAACTTTATATGCAAATGCGTGACCCCAATTTAGCCAAACTATCCCTCTAGGTGCTTGTACTTACTCAATTTGAACCCGCAAGTGCTAAAACATGAAATTCAATAAATTTCATTCATTTAAATGGTTAAACACATAGATTTCATAACAGTGAATGCTAACATATGTTCATAAGCAATTTGTGAGGTTCATATACTAATTTAATTACTTTCAATTAATCCATATGTTATTTTACTTAATTTGAAATGATTTACAACCCAATTTGCTTATATTCAATTCACATTTGCACCAACAAATTAATATTCATTCCAGATTGATTAAAAATCAATTTATTCCTTTCTCTTAATTTATTGAATTTCATATACTTCCATTTACGCTGAATAACCATTTTTCTATGCAAATTTGGCGTTATTTGTTTAATAGAATAACCATTATAGTTTATAACTATTTTAAATTGATTCCAGCTCAATTTATATTTAATTTAATTCTATTTCCAATTGATTCTTCATCAATTTAGTTGCATTTCATTCATATCTACTCTCTTTACATTCAAATCTAGCTATTTGAATTGATTTCTATTCAATCGTTAATTAATTAATTAGTTCATTTATTTAATCCACTTAAATTTAATTCCACACTCTTATTTGATTAACTAATTAATTATCTAATTAGTTCACTACCCTTTTTATAATTCCACATTTGATTTTTCTCCAAAAATCACTTCTTTCGAGTTACTCGAGTTCAAACTCATTTTAAATTCAAGTTTGGATTTATATTTCGTTTCCAAAATATCAAATTCTTTTTATTTTGGCTTATCTATTCCAACCTTCAAATTTTATAAGTCGCATAACCTCTTTTTCACATCTCCATCAATTCTGTACTCGAATATACTAAATTTTTATTTTTAACGTGAGAACACCCATTTATTCATAGCCAAGCCTATTTCTATTCCACAACTTCAATTTTTACAGGCTATCCAAATCTACCTCTCCCAATTCATTTTTTTTTAACTTGTCTTTAGTTAAATTTAACCTCATACCTATTCTTTTATTTATTTAACTTCCGTAAGTTAAATTTTTATTTTCACACAATTCATTTGAATTTAATCAAGTAAAAATTAAATTCCATTCAATATCATCTATATCTCAATTAATTTTTTATTTCAATTTAATTCAGTTTCAACTCAATTTAGTTAGTTATATTCAATTCAATTCAATTTTATTTCTCAGTTCAATTTAAAATATATTTTCCAATTCAATTCATTCACATCCCAATTTAATCCATTTAACTCATCTACTTCACTAATTTATTTCATACAAATCTCCATCACTTAAATTTCTAAATTTTAATTTCTTTAACTTAATCTAAGTTAAATTTCCATTTTTACCCTTTTCACTTTTAATTTTAATTCCAAAATTCAATCCCCGTGTTTTTCTTCAAAATCATTCACCATTTATAAGTTTATAACTTATCTCCTTACAATTTCTAAATTATTTAAATAAGGATTCCAGAATTCAAATACCCAGCCTTTTTTCCTAATCATTTTGAAATCTCAAATACTACTGAAATCAGACTTTTACATTTTAAACCAAACCTGGTTTTTTTGTCCAAAACAAATTCCCTTTGGAATTTTCAAAACAACACTGGTCTGCCCAACAAACCTAAATAAATCAATTACGGTAGAAATCCGTGACTTAGAAACTCGAAAATGAATACTAATTGAGCGGCCGTCATCATCGGAATTATTTTCCAGCGACTAAAGTGAGTTCAGTGCTATTTCACTTCCAACATCCGTTTTTAAAACAATTTCCTTTCGACAATATTCAAAAATAATATTCATATTATTGACTTTCCATACCACTTTGAAAACATTTTTCCCAAATTTCCCGGGATTTAAACTTCCAAATTCTAGGTTGAATTCAACTTAATTAAAATCCACTAGTATAATTTTATGCTTATGCAAATTTCCATTTGGTTATATAAACTATTTCTATTTTTATCATCCTATTTGATTACAATATTATCATCCAAACACTCCAAATAGATATAATAATTTCAAAAAATTATTTCTTTCATATCAAAATATGGATTTGGGTAAAATTATTTCATTTACCCACTTACTAGAACAATACTGTGTAGTTTGCCTAGTTTAAGAGTTTAGAAATCTCTATCGATATAGTTGTCCAGACTGTACCGACCACAATTTTTAACAACTCAACCGTTAAGTTAGCACAATATAAAACAATTTATATTCATAAATAAATACGTGATCATATCTATTAATACACTCAAACTCATTCTAGAGTATTGCTGACTCTATCTCTAACGAGTAATCCCCACCAGAGTAAAGGTTCCTGCTTAACCATCTGTTCTGATACCAATTGTAATGGACCGCAAATCCGTACCCCTTTGAGTCGATAGTATCCTCCATCAGTTCAACTCAAATTGGACGGAAATATGATTCATCAGGGTTAAAGAAGAAAAAGAAAGAAGAGGAAGAAGAAGAAGAAGAGAAAACAACAATACAGAATCTAACAATCATAGTGGAACAAAATATAATATATAACAACAGATTTTTACACAAAAGAATTTGTAATAGTTTAATACCTACAATCATCAGAGTACACAATCATTAAATGAAATCTAGATAGTTCAGTAACTTGTCCTTACACAGCGGAAATACAAATCACGACAATACGCCTCGTCTCCTGAGCTCCATAGCATCCTATTCTAAATTTGTAATGCTCGGTCTGACCCGAGCATTATAATAAAATAACACCGGAGTCAGTCTAGAAAACCAGCGTGAGAAAAAACACTCAATTTGAATTATTACTATATTTTCAAAATCCTTTGAAAACAAAGGTATCTCATAAGACCTCGCCACAGATAAACATGTTGGGTTTTTATCTTAGGATAACCAAAATATTTTTATCAAATCCGTCTGATATTATAATAGTGTCTATAGAAAGTAAATAGAATATAGCTGAAATGCTTGCATCTCACGTTCCAGCATAGTTAGTCACAATCAAAACTGTACGATGCTTATTGGAGAATGGATTCCATACAATGGCAGGGCTACTGGGGTACCGCCCGTCACAGTGCCTGGTCTAGGTTAACATACCGAGGACCAATCCCGATCCCCTGCAACACAAGCCCGACCTACCCTAACCTAGATAGACCGAATAAGTTTACCCCGCGGTTCGGATGGGAAACCGCCTCATAACCGACTAAAGGGACTCTAGACAGGGGTAACCTTACCCTACTTAGGTGTCATCCACTCAGCCTTGCTGCACCTCCCCTGTTTTAGCCATTCTCGGTTGATGAGGCTTGAGACTACGATTAACTTTTTAGAACATATTAAAATAGAATGCTCATCTTCCTCCGATGATGATGTTCTGATAGCATTCGTCCATACAAGTTGTCCTGGGTCTGGAAAATCCGAATCACCGTCTTCATCATCTTCACGGTATTCATTCGTTACGTTCAAACCGGATGGAAGTGGTTTTCGGATAATTAAATCTGATCCCGATCTATTCGAAACGATCAACGAAAATGGCTAATATTGCAGTCAGTTATTTAACTATCAATTCGCCCATAACAATCATCGGGCCTTATTATAAATTTTCTATAATTTATCTCAAATATCTTTATAAGATATTACTTTCAGTTCCTCAACATTTGAAAACAGTTTTCAAATCCTTTTTATCTTCACGGAACATCTCCCACCCTTCCCAATACTTAGAATATTTTCCTCACTTTATTTTATATTCTATACTTGGAAAAATAATTCTCTTATTTCCTTTTCTTTTCTCAAAAATCATTTACTACTTCATTTGTAAATTTCCACTCGTTTTACATGAATTCGATAAATTCCGAGATTTCTTAGTTAACCTCCTTAATATTTCCAGAATCAATTTATACTTGCTTATAAACTAAATCCCCTTCTTACTTCTTTAATGAATTCTATTTCATTCTACGAAGTTCACTTTTATTTAAATTCTTTAGAAATTTTCTTACCCTTCTTCCCAATTCCATTTAAGAATTTTCTTATAAATCATATCCCCTGAATAACCCATTTCCAGGCTTCTGAGAAGGTTTATAAATAAATTTAAACCATTTCAAAACTCTCTCTATCTCTCTCTCTCTCTATATACATACATATATATATATATATATATATAAGTATTTTAAAGAAAATAATTTATTTTTTAGACATATTCCAATAATTATTTAAAATATCGAAACACCTTTTATAACATCATTTAAAAATAGGTTTCCTAAATTTGGGATTTTATTAAAATAAATATTAAGTATTAAAAATTACTTCTGAAATATTCAATACTAACTAACTTTAAAATTCACATTATTCAATAAATAAAAAATTTCTTTTTAAAATTTTAAAACTTAACTTATTGCTTTACATATATTTTTAAAGTCTAGATAACCAAAATTTTAATTTATAAACTTCTCCATTTCCACCACACTATTTCCATCCCGTCCTCCTAAGCCATTTTCACAAAAAATTGGTATCTACTATTTTTCACACCATATTCCATATTCTAATATAAATCCTCCACATAAATTTATATTACAAATTTATCATCCAATATCACTTTCCTTCATTTATAAATTTCGTTTATAAATTCTTAATACTTCTTTGAGTTATCTAAAATTAATCTTATTTATAAAGTTCATTTTATAAATTTAATTCCTTTAAAAATCCATTTATTTTTACCAACCTATGTTAAATATCGATTTCAACATCTTCTATATGTTTATTCGAATATCATTTTAAAATCTCGTCTCTAAAAATCCCTTTATCTGATTCATTTTAAGCTCTCTGTTTGAAATATTTTCCCGCATTATTCAGTACGACCAAAATTTTACCATTTCTTATTTAAACCAATCTTTTTAAAATAATCCAAATTCGATATACCAATTTTTGTATTAAAAATTATCTTTTTAATTCCTTAAAATTTTAAAAATAATATCTACGGTACTTAATATTTTCATAATTTATTTCAATGCCATTATATTATTTAAAGAATTTCAACACACAATAATCTAGAATTTTATATATATGAAAAACAATAACATATTTGACGAATCCAGTTGGTCCCTCCAATCTATTTTTCCTTGTATCCACAGACGTTGGATAACAATAAAAATACCAATCTCACTTCAAAAGGGATATCGCGGTATATAAGGTCATTCGCTACTATGCGAGGTGCATAGGGTCTCATCCACTCTAAAGTGCGGGAATATGACTCTAATAATAATATATATACTACTATATATATTCATCCAATAGATAAATTATAAATTTATTAACCAATAAAGCATCCAATAATTTAAATTTTACATTTAAGTTTAAGTTCGGTAATCCAAATGAGCGAGAAATTGTCACCTTGATTTTTTCCTGAAAATGTTATTCATTCCGACTCAAATTTATTCCATTGCATAGCCTATGTCCTTACGAATCCAACACTTCCGGTGTCACGCAATTTCAATCTCGGATACAAGGTTATTAATTTTTTAGTTATTGTTTTACCACTAAGATTAATTTAATTAATTACGTAAAATTTGAAAGTAAGTTACCATGGAACACTTACGAAAAAATGAGACCCTACAATCTTTGCTTTAGTCTAAGACAAACATGCACCACTTCCTTTAGCTGCATGCCATGGCCTTCCATTTCCCCTTTAAAGTTGTTGTCAAGCTTCCTTTGATTCCTCCAAAACTAGCAACTTCAATATCCCAAGCTCACTGCCCCATTATAACTCGTCATAACTCCCAGCCTACGGCCGCCAAGCTTCACATTGCAACCCATCTCCAGATCATAGCCCAACATCCCTCCTTCACTCACTCTCTGTTTTATTTTGAGATCGAATGCTGCATCTAGGTCAGCTACCACGACCCTCAACCCTTTCGAATGTCGCCATCTTCCCTCACACGCGTTTCTCTAAGCGCTGTTCCACACGAACTCATCACGCCTCCATCGCAGTTCCATGATTCCAGTCGCTTACCTCCATTTGCCCACACGATTTCAAAATTCGAACACCTCGAACGAAGCCGACTCTACCCGACAAAACGCCCCACGTGCGGTCCCACGGAAGCAATTTTTGAAAGCCAAATTCGATTTAATTTTTAAATGAAGAATTGATTCGTTCACTCCCATCAAAATCCTTGTTTGAACTGGCGCCATCTCTAGATTTTACTTTTCTTTTATTTTCTTTTGAATTCGATTTCGACCGAACGTAAGGAAGGGGCTCGCTCTCTTTTTTTTTGTTAGAAAGATCTGGACGAATTCGAGAATTTGATTTTGATTCGATTTGTCCGCCATATATTTTTCTCCATGGACTTTAGGAGGTAAGTCGCGATTTATAGGTGCATATTTATTTCTGTTCATTCGTTTAACTGATTGGTGGGTGACAAAATGATGTGATTTCAAAAAGGGGAAAGTGGCCTTACGCGTAGATGGCAATCTACAGTAGTTCTGAGGTGATGGGGAAAAGTTTTGCTGGGAAATATAATGGTCAAGTCTATTATATACATATAATATTTAAATTCTCAAATTGACCCGACTTTGCAGCAAAAATCACGACCTACAATTGAGGCGTGCCACTAGGCGTTTATGATGTTATACCCCTATCCCGAACGCGATGGAACAGGTTTCGAGTCCTAATTCGATCGTATGGAGAAGATAACTTTTTGGATCCAATTATTATATTGAATTTTCGATATAAATTTTTAGCGCATTTATATCTCGTATGGCTAAACGATAACTCCAAAAGCTACAAAATTTGAAATCCGATAATAATAAAATATTACGGATCCAATGGAACTGGTTTTGTCGAATTTTGAGACTGTGCCCCGGATTGCTATTTTAAATGTCAATTTAAACGATATATTTTTTAAACTGAAAAAATCACTTTTAAATTCGATTTTAAAAGTTGCATTGTCTTCAGTATTATTAGTACAATTTTTCTAAGCCTTTAAATAACTTTTATCACGCTTAAAACTCAAGATTCACTATTTTAACCAATACTTAGTTTTAACTTCAATAATTTAAATTATTCAATAAATGGCTGTATTTAAATTCTGAATCTATTTTATAAATAAACCCAAAATTTTATATTCAAAACCAATCTTTAATTCATATTAAATATTTAAAACCATTTAAATATTCACAATCAACGATTGGAAAACCCGGGTCGTTATAGTTTGCCCAACGAATAGGCACGTTTTCGGATTACGGTTTTATAGCGATATTATTTTATTTTCCCATTGTTGGGATATATTATTTTGAAATATGTGTGATATAAATTATTATTATTGATATTTTTTATCTCCCAGACCTCTCCATACAAAGAAGACTGCCGAAATTTTCCGTGAATTTTGGACTTAGAAAAATTTTGTGAAATTATTTTTGAACTTGTATTAAGTTGAATATAAATGGATTTAACTATTTTAATTGATATATTATATTTAAATTTTTAATTATGTAAATTAATTGTTTATAAATTTATTATTTTGAATCAGATATATTGATAACTTAATCATTTCTTTTCCCTTCTTTTCCTTTTCGGGGACAAAAAGTTTTGAGTGGGGGAGAGTGTAACGACCCGTAAAATTTCGATTGTTAAAATAGTTAATTTAATAATGAAATAATAACTAAAATGAAACGTAACAATGTTAATCATATTGAAGTGATTTAGAAGTTATAATTGGTTATAAATTGAATATAAGGAAACAGAGGTAAATATTTAATTAATTAATGAACTAGTATGTAACAAATGGTAATTGAATAAAATCAGTGTATGTAAGAAATTGTAACATTTGTTTGTAAATATGAACATATAAGTGTGATTAATAGTAATGGTGAGAATTATTATATGTTACCTATTTATTTAGTCTATTAAATTAAATTGGAAATTAATTGTAATAAATCTAATTAAATATTAAGTTAATGTAAATTAAGGTAATAATTGAAAATAATGTTAATTTTATTCATAATATGACAATTGGTTGGATAAAAAGAATGGAAATCAAGATTTATCAATTTATTGGAATTTAAGTTATAATAAATGGATTTATTGCAATTAAATGAAATTTAATATTTAAATATTACGTTAATGGGAATTAAGATGAAATGGAGAACATTGGTGTACTAAGAAATAAACCAATGTTAATTTTACCCATAAGAAGATAATTGATTGAATAACAAAATGGAAATAAAAATAAGTGGATTTTTGGAAATTTAAAAATTTATAATTTTTGAATTTACTGAAATTGAAATTGGTGATTATTCAATAATAAATCGATATAGAAATGGTTTTAAAGGTTTATAAATCACTAAATAATCCAAAGTGATAGAAATTGAAAATTATTAAATATTGAATTAAAAGGTGATTAATTAATTTAATATTAATTTACTTAATTAACTTGAAAATAACCATTTTGGCTACTGACTCAGATTTCGATTAATACAGATTCATCAGATCCATTACGCTGAATTATTGTAGGATTTCAAGTTTCGTAGTGATCGAACTTGTCGTTTGATCGTACGAACTCGAAACGCCTTGAAATTAATTTAATTGAAATCAATTTGAAATAAGCTGATTTTAAAGCTAACTTCTTCATACGATGGAATTAGGACCTAAACCTGTTCTATCGAGTTTAAAACTATCCAAAACATCTATTTTGATATATGGGATGACCCATTTTCGTTACGGAGACAGAATGGGCTTTTTGGGTCATTTATCGTTCAACGTGTAAATCAGTCTAGTCTATTCTTTCCGTTTTCAGTTTTGCCTATAAATAGCCCGTTATAAACCCTAGCAACCTTTTGTTTTCTATTATCTGTACGTAAATTTCTTTCTCATCTCCTCTTTCCAATGGTAGACAGACAAAACCATTGTTCCAAATTGCAAATTCAATTTCAAATTCAATTCCAAAATCAAACTTCTTCAAATCCCAATATATTATATATCGTTTGAAGCCCTCGACGAGCGCCAGTCAAATCTACAGTATGTTTTTCGATTTGGGTTTCAGTGTGGCCAGAAATTGATGTTGTTGTTTTTGCCATTATGGCTTCTCGTTCAACGGTGGAACGTCGTCGTTGGTTCGATCGGGGAGTACAGTGTCGTAGAGGTCGATGGATAGCATGCATTTGTACGTTTAGTCCGTCGAGATGGTCATCGGAATCGCAAGAAACATTCGAGAATAAGCACAGCGGCGCGTGTGCCTGAGGCCACCGCAGGCGATCATGTCACCATAGCTAGGCGCGGCAGGGATTATGTAGTCGACGGTGGTCTCTGATCTGGTGGGTGGCGTACGAAGGCGTCGGCATTTGGAGTTGATCGAGGCGGTTAAGCTTTGAAGGAGATTCATGTGTGTTACGTAGTTAGGTTTTGTGCTTATGCTTTTTCAGGAGACGTGGCACCAATAGGTTATCTTCTTAATTACTTGTAATTTGCATTTCAATTATTCTAAATTACATAACTTCTACATATGAGATCCATTTCACACGCGGTTTCTTGCATTGGGGTCGTATCGAAATTCCAGACAGTTTGACGTTGGTTTGGACGAATTCAGAGACAGTTAAATTTTGGGCCGATAATTGGATTTTCATTCGATTTAAAATCGAAGCTCACTATTTTGACCCACTCACAACTTTTATAATTTCTAATGTTAGTTAAGTTAAATTTATGATATGGTTAGGAACTTATTTTTGGCTCTTTGGTATATTTAAATTGCTATTCTTGTTAATTCAAATTTATATTGAATTAAACTGTCATTTAATTTATTATTGAATTTAAAATTGTCAGTTAATTACCTGTGTATAATAATCTATTAATTGTTGATATTTATTGGTTGAATTGGATGATGATTTTTATAGATGTTTGAATTTACTATTGGATGATTGGATACTATATTTGATTTTCGAAATGCTATCACTCTGCAAGTTCCCTTAATTATTATTAGGAAAATCACTATGGGTTGAAATTATATATACCCGAACGATCTATAATTAGGGAAAATCGTTATGGGTTGAAATGATAAACCCGAGTGATTTTATGGACTTTTATATTAAGTCAGGATTGCGATTTGAAATGATGTATAACTGTAAAATTTTAAATTGCGGATTGAAATGATAAATATCCATATCACTTGACCCTGAGGTAGAGAATTATATACGGATACCGGATTGGCTAAATAAAATGATTTTAAATCATTAATTTTGAATTTAGTTAAATGATATTTTGAAATATAATATGATTTATATAAATTGAATTATTATCGAATTTCGAGTTTTATGTTAAATTTGGAATTGTTTTAAAAGGATTGTTAAAGGAACTAAATTGAAATTTTAACGTTGAATTTGAAATATAAGTGAAATTTATCAGAATTGAGTTACTTGAATTGATTGAAATATAACTTTGAAATGTATTGAAATTTTAATAATTTAAATTGATATTTCAAACATGGACTGAAATCGATATAGAATTTAATAGTTTATTTAAAGTTTAAAATTAAAGGATTCAAAATTGGGTTTTGTTGATTTGGAAATTGAAATGGTTCAGATGTGTTGAAACAGAATAAATAGTTTAAAATTGATATTAAATTCCAATTTCATATTTTAATATAAACTGTTAAAAAGTAATATAATTTTAAAAAATTCTAATTATTAAGATTTTCATATTAATAAACTATTTTAACCTATATTAACTATATCATATCACTTTTTCCTACTTTAAACCATTTAATTTATTTTAAAACTAATTAACCCATGTTTACCTAGTTTAAATCTAATTAATCTATTTTAATGCTATATACTCTATTTTAATTATATTTAATCTATTTTATATCTTACTATCTTAAATTAATTTAACAGTATTTTTAATCTTTAAATAAACTATTTTAGAGTATTTTAACTATTTACAACTATGTAAAACTATCAATAACTATCTAAACTACCTTTCTAAATCTCAAACTAAATTATGTGGATGTGTTTACATTTTAAATCCTCGATTTTAAAGTGAATAAGGTTAAATGGTATTATAAACTAAGTTGGGATTTAAATTACATATTTGATTTGAATATGAAGTTTTTGAAGTGAGGGTTGTAAACTATTTTGAAAGTATTATTTTTGAAAGTGAATATCAACTTCAAAAGTGATATGGTTTGTGTTAGTGTAACAACCCGATATTTTCAGCCATTCGCATTCTAACATGTCGGACATGAATTGCTCAAAATATCGCATTGTAATAAAATTTGGGGCAAATGAAATATAATCACAGAATCACAGACACAGAAATATCAGAATAACTCGTTGCGGAAATTAAAATACCATAGTAGTTCATGAAGCTACTATAACAAACTCTCAAAACATAATACATAATATCAGTCTGAAAACATATACAATAGAAATCTCAAATACATAGAAGTTTATAAATAGCAGAGCTGAAATACAACAACTGAAATTGAAAAGGATTAGATACCTAGATAAGTAGAATCTCCAACGATTCCTAGCTCCAAAAAAAGAAATCCAAAGCTAAGCTGTAAGTACTCAGGCTGACCCAAGCGTAAAGTAAAACACAAAACACTCGAGTCAGGACATATATACTTATATAATGTAAACCAACTCAAGTGAACTGTAGTAGTAATGCACTATAACTTAAAGTATGCTTAGGATCGCCCATCCTCTAAGGATCAGTTAAACCATAAATTAAATACGTCCCGTCGTTAAAATTTCAAAATAGTAATTTATACTTCAAAATCAAATATCATTTCAAAATTCAATATTATTCAAAAATCCTTTTCAAAATATCAAAATAACATATCTTTTCAAAACCACATTCTTTTTTAGTTAAAATACCATTTCAACACAAATTTCAAAATAGTTTATATTTCAAAACAAATTACTTCATTTTAAAATCATTAAAATGAAGTTATTATATTTAATAATTAAATTATTAAATTTTCAAAATTTAAAATTTTCAAAGTTCATTTATTTACTGAAATTTATGAAAACAATGAAAATTCAACTTTCGCAGCATTTAGAAAATGCTACGGAAAGTTACTTTTAAAACAATTCAATTTAACAAAAGACAGCATTTAAAAAAATGCTGTAATAGGGTTAGTTTATTTCAAATAAAACCTTAGTTAATTTCAGCAACTACAGCACTTACAAAGTGCTATAATAGCCCTTAATTCAATTTAGCCACATTGTTCATTTCTATCAGCTACAACATTTACAAATGCTGTAATATCCATTACATTAGAAATAATAACATTTCAAAAATGCTGTTAATTAAATTCCAAATATTCAATATAATTTCACAGACAATTAAATTTTTATTTAAACCATTTTAAACTTACAAAATCTTATATTTTCACTTTTAAAGCAATCATTTAAATACCCTTATATTTATGATTTTATAAAGTTACATTTCATTCAAAAAAATCAATATTTAATAATAATTCACATATTAAATTCACACATTCAATTTCAGTTCTTACAATTAAAGTTTTTAACTTAACATTTAGGTTTAAATTTTCAAATATAACTTATTTTTCATCTTATTTACTTAACTTAAAATTCACTTTTAAACAAAATTCACAAATTTCCAAATTAAGTTATATTTCAAAATTCAACTTAAATATTCATTTATCTCAGCTTTTAGTTTATTCAAACATCATTAATACTTTATGAAAATCATTTAAATTCATTTAAATTCAAATTTAAATCTATTTATCATATTTCCTACTTAATTTAAATTCCATTTGTAACCAAATCATAATTTCCAAAATAATTTATATTTCAAATTTCTAACTTTACCATTAATTTATTTCACTTATAAATTTTTAGAAAATCAATAATGCTTTATAAAATCATTTTTAATTAAGTTTAAATCAAAATAATATAATATTTATATTTCTAATTTTTTTTTTAAATTTTAGAAAAATATATTTAACCACGAGTCTGTATATCATTTTCTAATGTAGGTAAAGTGATACGGATAATATATCATTTCAATCCGTAATTTATAATGAAAAATCTGGGTCTGATCATTTCAAACCCACAATCCCAAGTAAATGAAATAAATAAAAATCGCTTAGGCCAATCATTTCAGCCCATAACGATTTTTCTCTATTCTAAAGTCGGTTTGGGTATGTATCATTTCAACCCACAGTGATTCCAATCTAAAGGGAACTTGCAGTGTGATAAACTGATATAAATAACATAATAGCATAATACGACAGAAGTGTTTGTACCAAAATTGGGCACAACACTCTTTGGAAGTTTTTGAAGAGATAAAAGTGAAGAATGTAAATTGAAAATGAGGATTGCCTAACAAGAATGTAAATGCGTAGACAAGCGATTTGTAGTGGTTTAGCGTGTTGCCTACGTCATCTGTGAAGGTTTTGTGGCTTTATTGATTATCTTTCAATAATTACAAGCGAGTACAGCGAATAACCAATGAAATATAACTGGAAAATCGAACTCAACAGTAAAAGCAAGGTGCAAGTCTTGATCTGGCAGGGTCTGGGTGCTTGAGAATCAAAAGATCCTTCTTCTGTAGCCTCTGGGGCTCTATTTATAGGCGTAGGAGGCTGAGATTTTGCTCAAACTTCGGGAGACTCATTCTGGCACGTGAGTGGGCCCACGCGACCAATCTCAGAAAGTTTCGACTCAATCTGCGATCGATACGAATTCATTTCGTACCGAGCAAGAATATGTCCAATCGAGCTGAAATTTGGCAGAGACATTCCTTATTCTGTACACAAGCTCCTGTGAAAATTTCATTGCATTTGGATCAGAGGATTAGGAGAAATAGTCGATACGAAGTGGACCTTTTCGGTGGCTGCTTGGTTCGAATCCATCACTTCGAAACGATCCCTTCGACTCGATCACCTCACGTGGCCTCGTGATGATGTGGCACGCTTACTTCGCCTTGATCCGGTCTTTACTCTGAGTTGACCGCATCGACTCCATAAATTTCGCCTTGTTCGTATCGAGGGATGACACGTCACCCAGGTTTGTTGACTTAATGGATTCAAATAAGGCCTCGCTCTTGGATTCGAACAGTAGTCATCGATGGACACGAACTATTGATGGTCGTTGGTTACGAACAAGCCTTTCCTTGATGGATACGAACCACGTAGCTTCTCAATGGATACGAAGCCAATCGATGCTAACTGGAGCCTTTTGATGGATACGAAGTAAGGTTACCTGATGGATACGAACAGCAGCTGCCTGATGGATACGAAGAGAAGCTTCTACAATGGATGCGAAGCAGACACTGGCCAATCGTTACGAGGCACAACACCTGTTGATGGATACGAAGTCCATCGATACGAATTCGATGGATTCGAACACTGCCCACCTGATCGATACAAACTGCTACTAACTAATCGATGCGAACATGATCGATACGAACCGAGCGCACTCTTGATGGATACGAAATCAACCATAGTGATGGATATGAAGGTTGGACCGTTTCCTCTATATTGAACCGATCATAACATGAGCATATGGACTCGGATAAACTTCAAATTTGGAATGCTGGCCTTCATGGCTTTGCTTGTCATGTCCTATCAATTGTAGCCTTATCCAGGCTCGGACAAAATTCATCGACGTCCATAGCGAAACAACATGTAACCAACTTTTGAGATGAACTGTCTTTAGTTTCCAGTCAGTTTTTGGGTGTCACGGCCTTATCAAAAGGCGGGATAACATTTGCCCCCCAAAGTACGTCTTGTGGAAACAAGACGTGCTTTGAAAAGCTGCAGTTTCTCTCTGAACAATCATCGTATTTTTCGTTGAAAGTTGTACTCTGTATTGCTGTAACTGGCTGCTTTGTGATAATGATTAGCTGTTTGTCGTCGTAATCGTAATGAAATGAGTATTCGATCCCTGTGAATGTTGAAAATTGAATATTAGTCCGACATATATGCATATACGTTAACTTGACTCTCGTTAACGTTGCATGCTCACGAGTCGTTGTCAGTTTAGCTTTTTTTGTTTTATATCGAATTCCGTGTCGAACCTCTTCTGAACTGGCGTGAAATTCGAGTTGCAACAACACTTGATGGTTGTTCTTGATTATCCTCCTATATCGATCCTCTCCAGAATCGATGTAAAAGGTTGAAAAGTAGTTATTCATATCGATGCGAGTCGAATTGATGGATACGAAATGTTCATTCGTACCGATGGTCACAAACTGCGGTTGACCCTACTTCGCATCGATGATCTCCGATGAATACGAAATGATCATTCGTATCGATGGGTATGTTGGATACGAAAACAACGTTCGTACCGATAAACTATTACTGTTGTGAGCTGATGGCTATAAAATAGACACTTCGAATCGATGAGGTCCGGTGGTAACTTCGCCTCGATGAAGGCAAAGTCCGATGGATTCGGAAGGAGCATTCGCATCGATCCATTGTTTGACCGGTTGCAACCGGTCACGTTGACAGGGAGGCGAAACGACCGAGTCTTCTCCTAGTCTCCATATAAATACCTGGGACTTAGCCATTTTCTACTTTTTACTTTTCACTGTTGCTTTCTGTATTTAACTTCGTATCGATAGATAGACCGAGAGAAAGAACTGCGCTTGCCTTCGAATCGAACCAAACCTTCGATCCTTTGAACATAATCATTAAAATCAGGTAATTAATGGATAGAATCATGTTAAGAACGATGAACCACGAAATCTCAGCCATCCTTCTAGCTTTTACGACCGGTTTGGATGAATTTGAGATCCGAACGAGTTAGAGCAAGATTGTGGATGGAGCACAGCCATGTGGTTGAGGCCCTTTGGAGAAGAAGGAGGTGCGGAGGAATCACTTTAGCTCCGTTTCGCATCGATTTGGAATGGGAGTATTCGAATCGATCTAGATAGTATGATTTCGTATCTGTACGAAGACGAGAGCGGCGATTGATGCGAAGCCACTGTTTTTAGATCGATGCGAGATCTGCAGACCTGATCTATGCGAAATGGTTTGCTCCCGATCGATATGAAACATATCGATTCGAACCTGATCGATACCGAACGTACCAAGTCGACCCTGATCGATTCGAAACACATCGAGCCGAACCTGATCGATACGAATGTATCGATTCAAACGCGATCGATTCGAAATGTGAGGCCCCTTTGACTCGATACGAACACGAACCACGGCGACCAATTCCAATCTAAAATTCAATGAACTTAGGGAATTTTTGCACACTCAAACACTTGACTCCGACGAGCTTCTGCCTTGCATGATTGAACTTGACCGCAGAACTGCATATTGGACAACCTTTCGAAGCTCGTCGATGGAACCGTAACTTAACAAAAATATGACGAACTTTAACTTGAATCGATCGCTAGCATCTGGATGGCACGGCTGTGACGGTCAGCGATGATGGTCATTTCCGGTCTGATTTTCAAAGTTTTGTCGATCACAAATTTCAGTTTATTCCGTAGAATTTGCTCAAGTAATGCACAACACTGCACAGCACTGCACTGCGCAACACGTTCATATACTTTAAACTAGGAATGTACGGGTTCTTTATCGTCTAATGATGATTTCTCGTGAGTTAGCTAGTTATGGAACCATCAAGTTTGCAGCAGCAAGAAATTCAAAGTATAATTCCACCCAAACTCGACATTCCGGACATTGAGGACGAAGTCGTCGGTCCAGCTACGGACGAATTTCCCGATGCATCTTTCATTTCCAGTCCGTTAGACTCCGTCTCATCCAACACTTTTAAAGATATGCTAGGGAGAATATGCTTAAGGCACGGCTTGTCAGTAGACTATGTTCTATTGCCAGGACCAAACGATTGACCGCACAATCCCCCGAAAGGATATACCGCATTCAACCGTCATGCGTGTGCAGTCGGGACGCTTCCTCCGTCAGCTACACCCGAATGGATACGCTTTGCTCAGTAGCTTGTTCATCGTCTTCATGGAGTACCTTCATCGTCCGCTGCTTCTGACCGACATTAGATACTTATTCAAATTCAAAAGTCGGACATATAGCCCATCTTTTACGTTCCTGGAGGCAGTACGGAACTGTCAAGTGGTCACTGGGTCCTGGACTAGGCTAAGCTACTTCAAGACGGAGTGGTTTTACGTTAGATGCCCCCCAGGGTTCTCCAGGCGATGGTTATTCAGACGTGAGTATAGTTAAGTTCTCGAAAAATTATTAAGACGATTGCAGCCAAAGTGAAACTCATATATCTTCCTTTTTACAGCGATCATTCAACGTCCCGAAGGTAAACGCTTCCAAGAGATAGTTCGGGTTCTCTAAGAGGTTCCAAGCGAAGAGAGAAACATCGATTTGCTCTTGACAGATAGAAATCTCAGGATTCTTCGGTTGATTGAGTGGAAGCAGAGTATAAGGCTTAAGGGTGTACTAAGGACCGTTTCGAAAAATGAGCCAAACGCAAGAAACCCAATGTTGTTATAGTTGAAGAGGCTGATTCTGAGAGAACTCATACTGATTATGAGCCTTTGGCCGGGCCCGTGGACGTGGCCCAGGATGTTGGAGAGTAGAGAAAAGACAAGGCAGCCGTTTTAAGCCATCTAAAAAGGGGAGATGGAAAACTGTTGTCACGTCCCGGCCCGCCTTCGGAATCAGAATCTCATAGATGTCTCCCTTAAGAACAAAAAGTCTTTGCGAAGGCCTCGCCGATCTTCCAATTCCAAACAATGTGTCCTTCTCACATG
Organism: Allium cepa; assembly: GCA_030765085.1. Lineage (NCBI taxonomy): Eukaryota > Viridiplantae > Streptophyta > Magnoliopsida > Asparagales > Amaryllidaceae > Allium > Allium cepa. The sequence goes on along the minus strand of CM060938.1, from coordinate 901,937,776 downwards.
ATGCCGGGTTGGATGAATTCCAACATACATTAGAATTGAGCGAGCCTTTTCCTATTAGCGTGGTCGACACTTCCGGTTGGTCGGGGGGATGCACATACATATACACTTCACGGCATTGCACAACTTTTTGACCGTAAGCCATCTGTTTCGAAAAGTCACCGACTCTACTTTTATTTTGCTTTGTAGGTACTATGTCAGGATGAGGTTCAATGTTGGGAAGTCTTCGACAGGCCCGTAGATCCTCTACATACCATAAGTCGCATAGAAGGGACGGGGACAGAAATCATGACCGTGGATACTCCGGATACTCCAGCCAAGAGAGACATGATAGAGATAAGGATTACAGGCGTCGATCTCGATCTCGTACTCCTCCTCCAAGAAATCCTGTACAACCTCCCGTTTATGTCTCTCATCCCTCTGAATCCTCGCGGTACAAGTCGGCTTCCCATTCTTCCAGGTTTGAGTACCATCATCCTAGAACCGAGGCAATGACCACCGTAGTTGCAGAACAGGCCACTACAGAAATTTTAGGGGAAGGAGCGACCAGGCTTGCTCAGTTAAAGAAGGATTTTCCGAACATCTATTTCGATAACTACGTTTTTCCTTCACATTTAAAAAGAATTCTAGCGGAAGCTGAGCAGATGGTGCATGATTATGTACATGACTTCTATGCCCAATACAAAACGTGGGCTAAAGCGGCTGAGAAAGCATCATCATTAGCCTTTGAGCGAGCAGCTACCATTGAGAAACTACAAACCGAGCTAGCTCAAAAAGGACCGTATTATACAAGTGCTAAACACCGAAGCCGAGTCATCTCGAAAATCTAAAATGGAGGCCATGAAAAAGGTGGATGAGGCCAACCTGGCTATGGAGAAGATGAGGCAGTCTCACTATGCCATGGTGGAGGACATGGGCCACCGGAATACCACCGTTGTCGGTGAGCGGGATGCGGCTCTTAAGGAACTTAACGAGCTCAAATCCAAATTCGCTGAAATCGCTAAGGATAGGGATAATGCGAACAACGCGGCCCAGGAAGCATGCGAACAGGGCGTAGTGCTCCGGACCGAGCGAGACGCGGCGGTGGCTAAAGTACAAGTGGTCGAAGTCGAAGTTGATAGGAAAATTCAGAGGCCGAGTCAAGGCTGGAGGCTGATATTGAAGACCTCCTTATCATTTACAATACCAATGTGTTGAAGCATAGAAATCTCGCCTGGCTCGAAAATTACTCGGTACACCTCCACAGTGCTTGGGGCCAGTTGATTGAGGAGGAGAAAACAACACGCCCAAGTGAATCGATTGATGAATTTGAGCTCGAAAATCGGCTGCTGACCGAGGTTGAAAGAAAGATCCTTCATGACCCTATAATTTCTCATGAGAAGGAGATGGTTGGCGCCCGGCATCAGGAGGCCGAGGAAGGTTCAGGTGTTGAGGACCAGGCTACATTTCTTGAGATTACCGCTCCACCTCCGCTAGGGCCTGTATCAGCGGTTAAATCACATTCTATCCCAGCTTATAACCCGTAACAATCGCAGTTATCTCCTATCCGGGAGCGCGTTTCTAAAGTCGCCCAGCCATCAGTAAGCCAAATTGAGGAAGGTATTTTGGACATATCTCAAGTGTGTTCTAAATAGAGAGTTTGTTTCGAAGCGATTACAAACAACTCCTTTTCATCTTTGTTCAGTGACTGGAATTACGCCGACTTCTGCGATTCAAGAGTCACGTCAAGGGCAGGAGGTCATTACTACCGAAACAACTATTATAAGAATGACAGTGCCAACTGAAATAAAACAGGGGAGCTCACTATCTTTTGATGAGCAAATGATGAGCGAGCTTCTTGACCGACATGGTGACCCCTTCGCAGACTTGTCGTTCATCATTAGCAGACTTCCGCTAGACTCCAGTTCTTCAATGTAGACTATATCAGCCCTCAGCCAGGCCAAGAAATCTTGGCCGAGATTAACGCTTAATTAGAGGCTGCGGGGCGAAGCGGTAATGCTGGAAGTGGTACGGCGGTGCATAGCCCGTCACCTTTAAGGATGATATCACCGGGTGGTACTGTTGTTGATACCCGGGTGTCTATCCCATCTTCCGTTGCAGATCCAGTCCCTCCAACTCTCTCGGCGGGAAGTATACATCTAGAATCAAGCTCAGAAGAGGACGATGACATCATGCCCCCAGCTGGAGAGCAACCACCGGAGGGGAAAAATTCAAAACGAAAGGTTTCTAGTGAGTCCGAGGGTCCTCCGCTGAAAAGGAGGCCGTGGAAAAAGAAATAGATTGGCAACTTAAGCAAATTTTTGATAGGTAGGAACTTGTTTTCGTTTCCCATTAGTAGGCCGTGCATAGATGCAGGTTCGGCCCCTGCCAGTAGGAATTTTTTGGAAGAACTTGTATATAACTTCTTGTTTTCGGTTATTCGAAATAAAATTCAGCTTTCTTCATTTCAACTGTTTTTCCTGGCTTGCTTACTTGAGTGTTGTAATGATTGGCTCATGACCGCACCTACTACAAATCTTAAGCACACGTTCGTGCTCTGGGGACTTAGGATAATTTGTAAGCGATAATTTGGTTCACGCTTTGGGAATCCAATAATTATCAATGTATATGGCATAGTCCACTCTCCAGGAACCTTTGAATCGATACTCATACTCCAATTTGCACTCTGGGAATCTGGAGTTATTGTTTATACTCCGGTTCGCACTTAGGGAACCTAGAGTTGATGTTTACACTCCAATTCGCACTCTGGGAATTTGGAGTTAATATTTATACTTCGGTCCACACTCCGGGAACCTAGAGTTGATGTTTATACTCCAATTCGCACTCTAGGAATTCGGAGTTAATGTTTATACTCCGGTTCGCACTCCGGGAACCTAGAGTTAGCCGACAAACGGGTGGTCACATTTGTTTGGGCGTTAGGATTACGTTCACACTCTAGGAACGAAGGATTTGATCGGGATTATGGATGGTCGAGTCACATCCACCCCATATTAACAAGTGAGGTCGTTAGATGGATAGATCCACCTTCCTCGAACTTGGTTATGATATGGTCGAAGTCGTTAGGTGGACGGATCCGCTCTCTTTGAGACCATATTTGTGAGTTCATACTTTAACTCGCACTCTTGGAGTTTAAAGTTGGTTAAAGGATTGTCGTGTATCAATCCCTCTTTTATCTTTAGTGTATTGACTTGCCCCCGAGATCGGGTTTCACTTAGCGAGTGATTGGTCGTGTCACAGTCACTGCCTATTTGAATAAATCCCACCGTACAATGGAACTCAGCTCTCTGTGCATCGTGACGTTGAATGTCATATTCAATAAATCGCAGCTCTGGCTCGAAGAGATGGCATTTTATTGCTGAAATGAAAAAATATAGAAAAGTCAGTTGCCTTATTACAAATTCAAATTTCGAAATGCAAGAATAAAATGCAAAGGAAGAAATAGACTAAAATAAATAAAGCGTGTCATGTGTAATAGCGACGGAGACTCTCACTATTCCTGGCTCTCGGCAGAGTAAGACCATCAACGGTCGATAACTTGAACGTGCCATCTTCGAGCTTTCATGAAATCACATATGGTCCTTCCCAATTTGGTTTCATGTGCGAAGGAACAGGATAGATTCTCTTGAGTACGAGGTTGTCGAGTTCAAGGGTTCGTGGTCGGACCTTGGCATTGTATATTCGGGCGACTCGACTCCGATATGCGGCTACCCTCAATCAGCCTCTTCACGCTTCTCATTGAGTAGGTCCAAAGATTCAGAAAGTAGTATGGCATTCGTTTTCGGATCATAGTATGTCACACGATGAGAAGGCACTTCCATTTCGATTGGAATAACACCTTCCGAGCCATAAGGTAGAAAATGGAGTGTGTTCGGTCGCAGTCTTGTGGGTCGTTCGGTAAGCCCATAATTCCATAGGGAGTTCATCAGCCCATTTGCCCCCGGCCTTTTCCAGTCGTTTCTTCAGAATAGATTTGATAACTTTATTAACAGCTTCGACTTGACCATTCGCTTGAGGGTGTGCTACTGTAGAGAATTTCTTATGGATATGGAATCGTTGACAGAAATTCTTGAATTCAACGCTGTCGAATTGGGCTCCGTTATCAGTGATAATAGTGTGCGAGAGACCAAACCGGAAGATAATGTTGCGGACTACGAAGTTGATTACTTTCTTCGTCGTGATTGTTGCAAGAGGTTTAGCTTCAGCCCATTTGGTGAAGTAATCAACTGCGACGATGGTGTACTTCGCGCCACCTTTGGCTACAGGCAATGCACCAATTATATCAATGCCCCATACTGCAAACGGCCACGGATTGACCATTTGGGTTATCTCACTAGGTGGGGCTCTAGGAATCCGAGCATGTTTCTGGCATTTATCACATTTTTTGACGTAGCCCGCTGCGTCACGATTAACAGTAGGCCAATAATATCCATATCAGAGTACTTTCTTGGCAAGTGCTTGCCCCCCAGTGTGATCGCCATATTCTCCTTCATGTACATCGTGTAACACTCATTTGATCTCGTCGTGCGCGATGCACCGGAGGAGAGGAATAGAATACCCTCTTCTATACATAACTCCGTTTTGAATGATAAACCGCGAGGCTTTTTGAAGAATCTGTCTTTTTTCGCTCCTACGCTCAGGCAGTATTCCATGCTCAATATAGTTTCGATAAGGGGTCATCCATGACTCCCTACTGGAAGTAGCCTCAAATGTGAAATCAGTCTCCATTTGATCGATGCTCGGAGAGGATAGGGTTTCAACGGGAACGAGCCCCAACTGCTGAGCTTCGCCCGTACTTGCTAACTTTGCCAACGAATCGGCTTTCAGATTATGTTCTCGGGGTATGTAGCAAATGACATAGTAATCAAACTGATCAAGTATCTCCTGGACTCGAGCTAGATAAGCAGCTAGTCTTTGATCCTTGGCCTCATATTCACCCCGGACCTGGCATACGACTAATTGGGAGTCATAGTAAATCTCCACAGCGATAATTCTCAAATCACGGGCTAGCGTCAACCCTGCAAGTAAAGCATCATATTCGACTTCATGGCCGGTTGCGTGGAACTAGAACTTTAAAGCATAGCATATGGATCGGCCCTTGGAGGTTTCGAGCACTACCCCAGCACCCGAGCACCGATCTTTGGATGCACCGTCGATGTATAGCTTCCAGATGTAGTCGAGAGATTTTCTAGTCTCAGGCAAGTCTTCAGGAATAGTGAATTCGGCAATAAAATCTGCTAGGACTTGACCGTGAATGGCCCTTCTCGGAGTATAAGCGATGTCGAATTGACTCAGTTCGATGTTCAATTTGAGTGACCTACCAGACGTCTCAGGCCGCGTGAGGACCTGTCATAACGGCTGATCGGTGTACACAGTGATGGGATGTGCTTGGAAATATGGACGGAGCTTTGTCGAGGCAATGACTAAACAATAGGCTAGTTTTTCCAGCTTAGGATAATTCCTCTCAGCTCCGGTGAGTCGTTTGCTAACATAATAGACTGGTTTCTGCACTCGGTCTTCCTTCCGAACAAGGGCAGCGCTGATCGCATTCTCTAATACCGTCAGATAAAGATACAACTGCTCGTGGTTGATAGGATTTGAAAGAATCGGCGGTGTGGAAAGATGTTGAACCAATGATTGGAATGCACCCTCGCATTCCGCAGTCCATTCGAACTTCCTCTTTCCCTTTCGGATCAGATCGAAGAAGGGGATGCATTAATCAATGGACTTAGATATGAACCTGCTTAACGCTGCTACCTTTCTGTTGAGACTCTGGACTTCTTTATAGTTCTCGGAGTTTGCAAGTTTCTGATAGCCCAGATCTTTCCGGGGTTGGCTTCTATCCCTCGGGCATTGACGATGAACCCAAGGAACATTCCGGATGCAACTCCAAAATGACACTTTAGCGGATTGAGCTTCATTCCGTATTTCCGAAGGATATTGAACATTGACGCCAAGTCTCTAATGTGGTCGGTGGAGTATCGTGATTTCACCAACATGTCGTCTACATAAACCTTCATGGTCTTCCCGATCTGGCCAGCAAACATCCGGTTAACCAAGCGTTGGAAAGTTGCTCCGGCATTCTTTAATCCGAAGGGCATGACTTTGTAACAGTATAGTCCCAGATCGGTTACGAAGCTTCCATGCTCTTGGTCGGGCACATGCATGGGTATCTGATTGTAGCCTGAGTAAGCATCCATGAAAGATAGTAATTCATGTCCAGCCGTTGAATCCACAAGTTGATCAATTCGGGGAAGTAGAAAGCTGTCTTTCGGACAGGCTTTGTTTAAGTCAGAATAATCGATACACGTTCTCCATTTCCCATTTGGTTTTCGGACAAGTACGGGGTTGGATACTATGACGACCGCCCATGACTCCTGCACTAAACAAGGAAATATTACGCTGTAAAGTGTGCCAGGCCGCCATGGACGATCATCATAGTAGGATAAAAAGATAAACTCTATCGTATTACTCACAGCGCATGGATAAAGTACAATAGAAAAGTATACATAGTGAAGCTCATAGAACAGAATCTCATCATATAAACTCATAATAGTTTCATACAAACATCTGAATAGTCAATACATCAAGCCTCACTACATAACACTCAGAGTAACAAACAGCGGAACATCCAGTACATAAAGTAAGAAAACAATATGCAAAAGCCTCCAGCTCATCTTCGTCATCAACAGCGTTGGTAACCAAGGACAGCACCTGTCACCTGCTACCTAGTCTGCCCATCCCAAAATGGATGAACAGCCCAAGGTAATAAGAGTTGAACATAAAACCTTGAGTCAGACAAAAGTCCTAATGAGCAGTAAATCAACTATCAAACATACCAAAAGAGCATAAAGGATAAAAAGGAATAGGAACCCAACCAACCCACTCCACCTCTTTCTACAGTGATAGCCCCCAGACACACTAAGCAGAACAAACATAGCAAAGCAGACAATTAAAATAAAGCAGTTATCACTTGAGTCAAGGTCGGTGTTTTCCAAGTACAAACCCCCAAGGCCTAAACCAAGATCAAATAAGCAACCCCAAAACAACGCTCTTGAGACCGAGTGACGGTACAACCAAAGCATCCAAACATCCATGACTCTGGCTATCACTGTTATCATTGCCTCGATATCACCGTTAATTGAATGACCGACTCATTCTTTCATCCGTCCGTCAAGGGCTAATGGTAACCCCGGTTCTAGACATAACTCTGCACGTCGTCACAGCCCGTTCCTAGGACTATCGAAAGCACGTCGTCGCAGCCCGTGCCTAGGATTGCCCAGAGTACTTAGCACGTCGTCGCTGCACATGCCTGGGATTATCGCATCTACCCAGCGTACTCTTTCTTTGAGCATGCTAGAACCTTCAATAACGATGAGATCTCAGCCTCCTAGTCATCCTCCTCGACAACTATTCTCACTCTAGCTCAAGCGCCTCTCGAGCCATCCATTATCAACAAACTCGAACCATATCACCGAGTTAACAACATGCTTGGGATGATCTCGTCTTGATTAAACCAAGGCTATCTCACATCATGCTTTGCTTCATCTCATCATAGCAAAGTATCATCTCAACATTTTGCTTTGCCTCATCACATCATAGCAAAGTTCCATCTCGACATCATCACCGAATCTATCCATATGAGCTTTATCATCCGCTTCATATGCCACAGCAGCCTTCCTTATTCAAGAGCCTTTCCACTTAGCTCTTGAATTATCTTCGACCAACTTGTCCAAATTCAACCATCAATCAACTAACTCATAATAATCAATCAAATCAATCATTGATCCAAATAATAAATCATTCAAACAAGATCTAAATAAACGATTATAACTATAATGGCAATTTAGTAAATAAAGAGTCCAAATCTAACAAGCATGAATTCTAAGTATTATCTTGATGAATGAACTATCATAGGTTAACATCTAGTAAAATGGATATCAAAACTTTATGAACAATGGATCTACATGAAGACTTAAGGAAAATGCAAGAAATCACTATCTTTAACATACAAACAAACCACCGATCCAATATACTCCTTTGGGTCCGTGTGAGAGATAACTATCACTCACCAAATCACCTAAACACCTCAAAAGATATCAACTTCAGATCTGGACAGCGAAGAACTAAGCTTGATCCGACAAGATTCCGCTTCAAACGGTGAAATCTCTCTTCAATGGATGGAGATCTTCAACTTTGGCTCTTGGATCTTCGATTTGATCTTCGATTTGGATGGAAGGAATCACTAGATTAGAGAGGAGAAAAGAAGTGAAGAAGTGTTGTAGTCGAGCTCTAAAAATGGCAGCACTTCGTCGCTTCAAAATCCGGTACCAAAAAGTGAAGATATGGACGTATATTTATAGGCTGAAACCTTAGGTCGTCCGCCCCCTTAGGTCGTCCACGACCTAACTATCCCAACCTACGACCTAACGAATCCACGGTCTACGACCTAAAACACGCGCGACCTAACGCTAATACCTTCCTGCGACCTAACGACTCAACAACACGCAACTTAAAACACAAGCCGACCTAAAAACCTAACTATGTAGCCGACCTAACGACCCAACAGCTTAGGCACTCACGCGACCTAACACTCAACGCAACTCCGCGACCTAATGGCTTAACACTTACATGGCATACGACTTAGCAAATGCCGCGACCTAACAGATATACGACCTAAGCCATAACACACGTGCGCGACCTAACTATACACGGCATAGTGACCTACCAATAAAGTCTTCTGGACGACCTAACATATAGCAACCTGATATAGGTCGCTTATGACCTAACTACACCATAGGTCGCTCACGACCTAGACTTCAACAACTTATTCTAATTCCTTAAGTCGCTAACTCGTAAGTCGCTGACTTCTCTTAGGTCGCTAATCACCTTAGGTCAGTCTAAACCCTTAAGTCGCTAATCCATAACTCGTTAACCCGTGGCCTTCTAACCCGCTAGCCACTAACTCGCTTCACCCTCTTAGGTCGCTTACTCCACTAAGTCGCTAACATCTATAGGTCGGTCAAACTCTATAGGTCGCTCAATACTATAGGTCGTTACTTCTATAGGTCGCTCCACTCGACCTAACTCTCACACGAGCTAATCCCCTTAGTTGTTCTATCTCCTTAACTCGCTCCAACTCCTTAGGTCGTGAGCTTCCCCTAACTTGCTCACCTTCCTTAAGTCGCCCACTATCCTTAAGTCGTTCCACCGTCCTAACTTTCACACGAGCTAACTCTGGATGGCTCATTCCTATAGGTCGGTCATTAACTTAAGTCGCTCACGAGCTAACACCGGACGACATAAGCTTCTATACGACTTATCAACTTCATGACCTAAGGCATACAATTTACAATATTTCGATCCGTAGAAATACGGGTCGTTACATTCTCTCCCCCTTAGGAATTTCGTCCTCAAAATTCCAAACAACAAGAGCAACCAAAGACTATTCTGCATGCTTACCATCCATAGCAATTAACAAACCATGCATCCAATTACTAGCCTAGCATGTAGAATTCTAAGACTAGAATAAGTTACAAATACATGAGATGTCACGACACCTTAGGGCCATACCTCGAAGAGTTCAGGATGAGCTGCTTTCATCCTATCTTCCTCCTCCCATGTACAGTCGTTAACATCATCACTCCATTGTATCTTGAGCAACGTAATCGTCTTCCTCCTAAGCTGTTTCATGTCGGTTTCAACAACACGAAGCGGCTTACGAGGTCTCGTGGCAACCGGATCAACCTCTAAATCTTCACAGCTATCAGCAAAAACCACTGTACTCGAGTCGTGCACATACTTCCGTAGATACGATATATGAAAAACATTGTGCACGCTCGACATCTTTTCTGGTAACTCCAACTTATAAGCGAGCTTTCCAATTCGCTCGATAATCGGGAATGGTCCAACAAATCTCGAAGTCAACTATCCTTTCTTCTCGAATCGAATAACATTCCTTAGAGGAGAAATCTTCACAAAAACCATATTCCCTACGTCGAATTCCAAATCCTTACGACGCTTATCGGCATAACTTTTCTGACGGTCTTGGGCTGCCTTCATTCGTTGCCGAATGATCTCTATACAATCCGAAGTCTGTCGAATCATCTCTGGCCCAAGTATCAACTTTTCTCTAGTTTCTAACCAACATGTCGGAGAGTTACACAGTCTTCCATACAGTGCCTCATATGGTGCCATACCAATACTTGACTGGTAACTGTAATTATACGCAAATTCCACCAAATGAAGATGATCTTCCCATAATCCTCCGAAATCCAAAACACATGCTTTGAGGAGATCTTCCAAAACTCGATTGACTCTCTCGGTCTGACCGTCTATTTGAGGGTGATAAGCTGTACTCAAACACAACTCGGTTCCCAAAACATCCTGGAAGCTCTTCCAAAATCCACTAGTGAACAATGGATCTCGATCGCTCACTATACTCTTCGGAATACCATGGAATCGAACTATCCACTTAACATACAACTCAGCCAATTTCGATTCACTACTAGTTGATCGAACAGGAATGAATCTTGCACTCTTAGTCAAACGATCTATGATTACCCATATCCCTTCATTTCCTGCTCTGGTTCTAGGTAGTCCATCAATAAAATCCATCGATATTTGCTCCCACTTCCATGTAGGAACTTCTAATGGCTGAAGCAATCCACGTGGCTTCTTCTGTTCGGCTTTTACCAACTGGAAATTCATGCATTTGGAAATAAAATTTCCAACATCCTTCTTCATACCTTCCCAGTAATAGGTTCTCTTCATATCCCGATACATCTTATTTCCACCTGGATGAAATGTCAGCTTCGAGTGATGACTTTCCTTAAGAACTTCATCTCTCAATCCATCTATTGTCGGGAACTACTAGTCGTCCTTGTTTCCGAAGCCAACCCTCTCGATTGACCTCGAATCCTTTATCCTTTTCTGGATCCAATCCAGATTCCAAATCTCGGATAATCTTAACAAGCTTATCGTCTCACTTTTGGCTCTCACCAATTCTTTCCACTAGAGTAGGTCTTATCGATAAGTTTGCTAACATCTCAGGTTCCAATTCACATCTAGGCCTGAAGTCAAATCCAGCCAAATACTCGAGACTCTTCCATTCCGAAAACATGGCTCCCAATTCTGCATGTCTTCGACTTAACGCATCTGCCACTGCGTTACCTTTTCCCGGAGTATAGGCTATACCAAAATCATATGATGCTAAAAACTCTAGCCATCGTTGTTGTTGGAGATTCAAATCCTTTTTGGAAAACAGATACTTCAATGACTTATGATCCGTAAACAACTCAAATCGAACTCCCAACAGATAATGTCTCCACATCTTCAGAGCAAAAACAATCGCCGCCAACTCCAAATCATGAGTCGGATAATTCCTTTCATGCGGCTTCAGTTGTCAACTTGCATACGCAACTACTTTATCCTTTTGCATCAGTACTGCTCCAAGTCCGGTACCACATGCATCGGTGTAAACCACCATCTCATCATTCCCACTTGGAATAGTCAAAACAGGAGCACTTGTCAGTCGCTCTTTCAGGATTCCGAAAGCTTGCTCACACTTAGCATCCCATCTGAATACTTGATTCTTTTTAGTCAATCTTGTTAATGGTGCAGCTATCTTGGAAAAGTCTTTGATAAACCGACGATAATATCCTGCTAATCCAAGAAAACTTCTCACATCAGATGCATTCTTAGGTCTAACCCAATCCTGTACTGCTGCCACCTTGGCGGGATCAACCGCTATCCCATTTCCAGAGATAACATGTCCTAAGAACCTCACTTTACTCTTCCAGAAGTGACACTTCGAAAACTTAGCTTTTAGCTGATGTTTCCGCAAGATTTCCAAAACAATCCGCAAGTGCGTCTCGTGCTCTTCTTCAGTTCTGGAATAAATCAGAATATCATCCACGAACACAAGTACGAACCTGTTCAACTGATCTCTGAACACCCTATTCATAAGATCCACAAAATATGCTGCTGCATTGGTCAATCCAAACGGCATTACCAGCCACTCATAGAAACCAGATGGTGTCCTAAAAGCAATCTTCGGCACACTATCCTTTGCCACTCTCAACTGGTGAAATCCCGTTGCCAAATCCATCTGAGAAAACACCCTAGCTTCGTGAAGCTGATCAAACAAGTCATCTATTCTCGGCAATGGATACTTGTTCTTCTTAGTCACTTTATTCAGCTCACGATAATCCACACACAACCTCAACGATCCATCCGCTTTGGTTGCAAACACCACTGGTGCACCCCATTCAGACACACTACGCCGATTGAATCCTTTCAGAAAAAGGTCGTCAACTTGCACCTTCAACTCTTGCCGTTCCCTAGGCGCCATTCGCCTAAGAGGCATCACAACGGGTCTGGCTCCTTCAACTAGATCAATTCGAAACTCGATCTCTCTATGCGGCGGTAACCCTTTGACCTTGTCAAAGACATCCTCAAATCCATTCACAATAGGCACCAATGACAGTCCATCCCGTGGAACAACCAGCGAATACATGAAGCTCATGAAGACGCCTTCTTCATGCTTACATCGTATCACAACCTTTCGCCCCTCCACATTCTCGACTGTCACCTCCAGCCTCTTACAATCAACCCTTGCCGCATACTTCCTAAGCCAGTCCATACCCAAAATAATTCTGAACCCCGCAAAGTTCAGAACAAAAGAATCACAAACAAAAGAGCAATCATGACTTGACACAACCAGACCACGGCATATCATGCACAAACAAGACGAACCCCCAACTGGATTAGTCACAACCAATGGTCTATCAACAATTTCCGGTTCCAAACCCAACCGGCCTACAAGTTCACTACAAACAAAGGAATGCGACGCCCCAGTATCAAACAACACTCTAACTGGAACACCACAAATGGAAAGAGTACCTTGAACCACCACACTCTTTCCTTTCTCTTCAGCAGTAGGAGCTTTCGAAGACGATGGCACAGCCCCCAAAGCATAAGCTTGCACAATCTGCCTGTCCTTCCTCGGTTCTGGACAATTCCTCTTGAAATGCCCTGGTTTGTCACAGTTGTGGCACTTCGCCGGCACCTTCGGATTCTTACAATCCCTGGAGAGATGTCCCTTCTGCTGACATTTATAGCAGGTCATTTCACCCTTCGGCTTCTTGTGGCCATCCTTACCCTTCTGTTGTTGCTGCTTCCTTTTCTTGTTTCCACCCTGCTGTGGTTTAGACCCTTCCCTGTTTACAGCAACAACAGATCCTCCTTTAGGAAACAAACTCTCATGCCTGTGAGCTTTCTCCACAAGCTTCTCAAATGGGTCGTCCAGATGATCCACTAACTGCCTCCCAAGATAAGTGTCCAAGCCTGTCACAAACTTCTCATTCTTCTGATAGGGAGATTCAACATATGACCGAGCAAACTTGGACAAAGCTTCAAACTCAGAAACATACTCAAGAACCGATCTTCCACCTTGCTTGAGCTCCATAAATCTCTTGAACAGAACAGATTTCTGAGCTGTAGAAATGAACTTAGCTTCAAATCTAGCTTCGAATTGCTCCCAAGTAATTTCTTCCTCTGGAGTATCAATGGTGATAGAGTTCCACCAATCAGAAGCTCTCCCTTGAAGCTGTCTTGATGCAAGATTCCTCTTAGTTGCATCCTCAATTCCCAAATCACCAAAAATCTTTCTACAAGCATCTATCCACCTTTGAACTTCAATGGTTGATTCTGTCCCCGAGAAAACCTTCCCTCCAAGAGCAGTATAGTCCTTACACAACTTAGCAAAATCCACGGGTTTTGGAGCTTGAACTTGAACTCCAACACCTACTGAAGGCCCGGGAGCTGGCATCCTTCTCATGATCGAAGTCATCATAGCTTTAAATATCGCAGCATAATCAGCAGCCCCTTCAACAGCACGACCTCCCCAAGCAGCTGGTCTCCCTCTTCGACTCATTCCTAATATTTATAAGAGAATGATTAATATACCCTGAGAAACAACTGCATAAGGAATTCAAATTCTTCTAAGCTACTATATTATATATAGTAATCATCCATAAAAATACAATTACGTCTCTCATACGTAGTTAGGTCAGCGAGCGTTGGCTAAAATCGATTAACCAAAGCTCTGATACCAAATGTGACGACCGCCCATGACTCCTGCACTAAACAAGGAAATAGTACGCTGTAAAGTGTGCCGGGCCGCCATGGACGATCATCATAGTAGGATAAAAAGATAAACTCTATCGTATTACTCACAGCGCATGGATAAAGTACAATAGAAAAGTATACATAGTGAAGGTCATAGAACAGAATCTCATCATATAAACTCATAATAGTTTCATACAAACATCTAAATAGTCAATACATCAAGCCTCACTACATAACACTCAGAGTAACAAACAACGGAACATCCAGTACATAAAGTAAGAAAACAATATGCAAAAGCCTCCAGCACGTCTTCGTCATCAACAGCGTTGGTAACCAAGGACAACACCTGTCACCTGCTACCTAGTCTGCCCATCCCAAAACGGATGAACAGCCCAAGGTAATAAGAGTTGAACATAAAACCTTGAGTCAGACAAAAGTCCTAGTGAGCAGTAAATCAACTATCAAACATACCAAAAGAGCATAAAGGATAAAAAGGAATAGGAACCCAACCATCTCACTCCACCTCTTTCTACAGTGATAGCCCCCAGACACACTAAGCAGAACAAACATAGCAAAGCAGACAATTAAAGTAAAGCAGTTATCACTCGAGTCAAGGTCGGTGTTTTCCAAGTACAAACCCCCAAGGCCTAAACCAAGATCAGATAAGCAACCCCTAAACATCGCTCTTGAGACCGAGTGACGGTATAAAGCATCCAAACATCCATGACTCTGGCTATCACTATTATCATTGCCTCGATATCACCGTTAATTGAATGACCGGCTCATTCTATCATCCGTCCGTCAAGGGCTAATGGTAACCCCGGTTCTAGACATAACTCCGCACGTCGTCGCAGCCCGTGCCTAGGACTATCGAAAGCACGTCGTCGCAGCTCGTGCCTAGGATTGCCAAGAGTACCTAGCACGTCATCGCAGCCCGTGCCTGGGATTATCGCATCTACCCAGCGTACTCTTGCTTTGAGCATGCTAGAACCTTCAATAACGATGAGATCTCAGCCTCCTAGTCATCCTCCTCGACAACTATTCTCACTCTAGCTCAAGCGCCTCTCGAGCCATCCATTATCAACAAACTCGAACCATATCACCGAGTTAACAACATGCTTGGGATGATCTCGTCTGGATTAAACCAAGGCTATCTCACATCATGCTTTGCTTCATCGCATCATAGCAAAGTCTCATCTCAACATTTTGCTTTGCCTCATCACATCATAGCAAATTTCCATCTCGACATCATCACCAAATCTATCCATATGAGCTTTATCATCCGCTTCATATGCCACAGCAGCTTTCCTTATTCAAGAGCCTTTCCGCTTAGCTCTTGAATCATCTTCGACCAACTTGTCCAAATTCAACCATCAATCAACTAACTCATAATAATCAATCAAATCAATCATTGATCCAAATAATAAATCATTCAAACAAGATCTAAATAAACGATTATAACTATAATGGCGATTTAGTAAATAAAGAGTCCAAATCTAACAAGCATGAATTCTAAATATTATCTTGATGAAGGAACAATCATAGGTTAACATCTAGTAAAATGGATATCAAAACTTTATGAACAATGGATCTACATGCAGACTTAAGGAAAATGCAAGAAATCACTATCTTTAACATACAAACAAACCACCGATCCAATATACTCCTTTGGGTCCGTGTGAGAGATAACTACCACTCACTAAATCACCTAAACACCTCAAAAGATATCAACTTCAGATCTGGACAGCGAAGAACTAAGCTTGATCCGACAAGATTCCGCTTCTAATGGTGAAATCTCTCTTCAATGGATGGAGATCTTCAACTTTGGCTCTTGGATCTTCAATTTGATCTTCGATTTGGATGGAAGGAATCACTAGATTAGAGAGGATAAAAGAAGTGAAGAAGTGTTGTAGTCAAGCACTAAAAATGGCAGCACTTCGTCGCTTCAAAATCCGGTACCAAAAAGTGAAGATATGGACGTATATTTATAGGCTGAAACCTTAGGTCGTCCGCCCCCTTAGGTCGTCCACGACCTAACTATCACAACCTACGACCTAACGAATCCACGGTCTACGACCTAAAACACGCGCGACCTAACGCTAATACCTTCCTGTGACCTAACGACTCAACAACACGCGACTTAAAACACAAGCCGACCTAAAAACCTAACTATGTAGCCGACCTAACGACCCAACAGCTTAGGCACTCATGCGACCTAACACTCAACGCAACTGCGCAACCTAATGGCTTAACACTTACACGGCTTACGACTAAGCAAATGCCGTGACCTAACAGATATACGACCTAAGCCATAACACACGTGTGCGACCTAACTATACACGGCCTAGTGACCTACCAATAAAGTCTTCTGGACGACCTAACATATAGCAACCTGATATAGGTCTCTTATGACCTAACTACACCATAGGTCGCTCACGACCTAGACTTCAACAACTTATTCTAATTCCTTAAGTCGCTCGAACGACTTAGCTTCTTTAAGTCGCTAACTCGTAAGTCGCTGACTTCTCTTAGGTCGCTAATCACCTTAGGTCAGTCTAAACCCTTAAGTCGCTAATCCATAACTCGTTAACCTGTGGCCTTCTAACCCTTTAGCCACTAACTCGCTTCACCCTCTTAGGTCGCTTACTCCACTAAGTCGCTAACATCTATAGGTCCGTCAAACTCTATAGGTCGCTCAATACTATAGGTTGTTGCTTCTATAGGTCGCTCCACTCGACCTAACTCTCACACGACCTAAACCCCTTAGTTGTTCTATCTCCTTAACTCGCTCCAACTCCTTAGGTCGCGAGCTTCCCCTAACTCGCTCACCTTCCATAAGTCACCCACTATCCTTAAGTCGTTCCACCGTCCTAACTTTCACACGAGCTAACTCAGGATGGCTCATTCCTATAGGTCGGTCATTAACTTAAGTCGCTCACGAGCTAACACCGGACGACTTAAGCTTCTATACGACTTATCAACTTCATGACCTAAGGCATACAATTTACAATATTTCGATCCGTAGAAATACGGGTCGTTACAGATACCCACTCCGGGCATAGAGCATCCCGGATAAACCCATTTGCTTTCAGCTTGTCAAATTCTTCTTTTAGCGCGGCAGATCTCTCTGGATCCATACCGCGCCTTTTTCGTTTGACCGAGATATACCGCGAGTCAATATTCAGGGTATGGCTCGCGATGTCCGGCGAGATTCCATACATATCAGAGTGCATCCGGGCGAATACTCCGAGATTCGGCCGGAGAAAATCAACCAATTCCTGTTGCATCTCTCGGCTCAACTGAGTCCTAACCTTCAACATTCTCGAGTCATCATCATCGTCACCATCGATTGGAACATCAATCGTCAGCTCAGCCGGGGAAGCTTGACTTTCTACAGATTCATCCTTGTTTTCATTGTCTCTAGGGTCAAGATCCCTTTGGAATTGGTTGTGGTACCCTGGTCGAGGCCCAGACACCAATTGTCAATTATCCGTAAAACAAACGCAGAGAGATTCCTCAATGCCCTTTCCTTTCTCTTTTCGCTGTGCCTCACGCAGCTCAACTACATAACAGGCTCTTCCAGCAGCCTGATCTCCCTAAATGACTCCAATCCCACGATCAGTGGGGAATTTCAAAGTTAAACACCATGGGGTAATCGCTGCCCTGAATTCGGCAATGGCCGGTCGGCCCAAAAATGCATTATACAAGGAGTGTACGTCTAAAACAACAAACTGTAACATCCAAACCCTTCGGCACTCTCCAACTCCTAACTCCACTGGCAACTCTACCACCCCAGTGGTTATATTAGCACTCCTGTCGAAGCCATGGATTTTAGATTGACAAGGTTTCAAATCTTTGGTTTCCATTTTCATCTGGTCATATGCTCTCATAAACAGAATGTTCATTGAACTCCCACTGTCCACCAGGATCCTCTTCGTCTAAGCAGGACCAACCTTGGCAGATATGACTAGTGGGTCAATAGTTGGGGCTTCGACCCTATCAGCAACTCAGCTTCTAAATACGATGTCGTCCGTCATCGTTCTTTATTGTTTGGCCGGAGCCCCTTCATCAGAATTACTGCAACTCTCGAAGTCCACATGCCTGATCGAATTGGCATACGACTCCATTTTCCTCCGGCTTCGGTATGCTAGATAGGGACCACCACTGACAGTATTAATAACTAGCCTCCCGCCTGTACGAGCGGGTTCCTTCTGTCTCTCTTGATTCTGAGCACGATTTTGGTTTAAAGGGCCCGCACCACCAGACTGTGGCGCCCGCACGAATTGATCTAACTTTCTCTCCCTGATCAGCTTTTCAATGAGGTCTTGCAAATGTCTACACTCATTGGTATTATGTCCATAACTCTAATGGAATCTACAGAATTTTCCTGTCTGAATCAGCCTCTTCGACGATGGCTTCGGAGAAGGCTTCTTATACTGCGTAGCATTACAAGTCTGCAAATATACGTTCTCTAGCGACATTATCAGTGGTGTAAAACTATCAAACATAGGAGCCCTACGTTGCGGGCCACGGTTTTGATCCCGTTTCTTGTTCTGATATTCATTGCCTCTCGGCTGAGACTGCTTGTTCTGTATGTTCAATTGTACTTTCCCAGAACTCTCACCCGATTGTTTAACTGCCACATTACTCTAAATCCCCTCATTATTGGATCCCACGTCGTCCTGCTTCCTAGACAGTTTCGCGTCCTCACGCCTTAAGAACTGAGAGGCTTTGGAGTAGAAATGGTCCAATGACGCAGGAGGTTTCCCAGCTAACTAATTTCCAAACTCGGAATCAGGGTCAATCCCTTTAGTCAGTGCCATCAAAATTAAATTGTCATTGGGGTTGCTAATCTATGCACATGCTGCGTGGAGCCTTTCCAAATAACGTCTAAGTGTTTCTCCTGGAGCTTGTGCGACATTGGATAAGGTATTAACATCCTTGGGTCAAGCAACATGCATACGGAACTAATCTACAAATTTCATTGCCAGCTGATCGAACGAAGAAATAGATCGAGGGGGTAGTTTCGTGAACCACATTGTCGCAATGCCCCCTAGGGAAATGGGAAAACTTCTACACTTTACTGCGTCATCATCCCTCGCGTCACACATAGACCATTCATACTTCAGAATTTGTTAATTAGGGTCTGAATTTCCTTCGTACATCGGTAGCGTCGGCATCCTGAATCGCCGAGGGGGTTCAGCAAAAAGTATCTCGTCTGTGAATGGGGTATGACTTCGGGAGATTCCCCAGTCGTCATTTGTAAGACCTTGACTTTCACGGATTATTTGTCTAATCATGTTTGAAAATTCTGGCATTGCAACCTTCTGTGCATTTGGGCCAAAGTGTGGTCGGGTTCCACATTGCGAGGTTGGACCGGGCGCTGTCGACGGTCTATGTCTCGCCTCCTTGGCTCAACGTCTTCTGGAATGTACGTTTCAGGAGTACGTCTTTGTTTGTTTTGGGTATCAATCCCTATGTCAACTGCAGTAGCGGTGGCACAGTTATCCGTGGTGTATTGAGGCGCAGTCCCTCCCCTAGAAGAGGGTCCAGTGCGGAAGCTGGCTGAAGGGCCAACTCTTAGCTGCCTAACGGTCAATGTGGGCTGATGCCCTATGGCTTGCGCATAAACTTCATCCGGTCGAGGACGGACGGATCTGCGGTTGTGTCCAAAAGAAATAGAGATTTCTGTTGAGGAATGAGAACCCCGGTCTCTCCTATGCCTTCTACGCTTCTGGCGGTTTAACTGGTGGGTCAGCTCGGCATTTGCGCGTAGCTGCTCAGTTATTTGCCGATGGCTTTGTGTCAACTCTTGAAGCAATAGCTGGAATTCCTGCCTAGTAACCGGGCCTTGTGAATCTGAGGGTCCGGCTACGTTCTGATTGATTGACAGCAGCTGTGCGGGATTATGCCTATCCCGGCCTTCTTGATCGCCGACATTGGAGGTGGTTCTGGTACTTACCATCTTGAATAACGAACTCCTTTCCTTGATTTTTGCAAATCTGAATAGAATGGAAGGAATCTGGACTTGTGATCTGGATCTTTCTCTTAGATTTATGCAATCCAGTATCGGTGATAGATCCAACGAACAGGAGAAAATCGGTGTTTTTCACAGTGAAAGCACCAAAGTGTTTGTACCAAAATTGGGCACAACACTCTTCGGAAGTTTTTGAAGAGATAAAAGTGAAGAATGTAATTTGAAAATGAGGATTATCTAACAAAAACTCCAAGTAACAAGAATATAAATGCGTAGACAAGCGATTTATAGTGGTTCAGCGTGTTTCCTACGTCCACTGTGAAGGTTTTGTAGCTTTATTGATTATATTTCAACGATTACAAGCAAGTACAACGAACAATCAATGAAATACAAATGGAAAATCGAACTCAACAGCAAAAGTAAGGTGCAAGTCTTGATCCGGCAGGGTCTGGGCGCTTGACAATCAAAAGATCCTTCTTCTGTAGGCTCTGGGGCTCTTTTTATAGGTGTAGGAGGCTGAGGTTTCGCTCAAACTCCCGGGAGACTCATTCTGGCACGTGAGTGGGCCCACGCGACCAATCTCAAAAAGTTTCGACTCGATCTGCGACAATACGAAATCATTTCGTATCGATCAAGATGATGCCCAATCGAGTTGAAATTTTGCAGAGACATTCCTTAATGTGTACGCAAGCTCCTGTGAAAATTTCATTGCATTTGGATCTGTGGATTAGGAGAAATAGTCGATACGAAGTGGACTTTTTCGGTGGCTGCTTGGTTCGAATCCATCACTTCGAAACGATCCCTTAGACTCGATCACCTCACGTGGTCTCGTGATGATGTGGCATGCATACTTCGCCTCGATTCGGTCTTTACTCCAAGATGACCGTATCGACTCCATAACTTTCGCCTTGTTTGTATCGAGGGATGGCATGTCACCCAGGTTTGTTGACTTGATGGATTCGAATAAGGCCTCGCTATGGATTCGAACAGCAATCATCGATGGACACGAAGTACTGATTGTCGATGCTTCCAACAAGCCTTTCCTTGATGGATACGAACCACGTAGCTTCTCAATGGATACGAAGCCAATCGATGCGAACTGGAGCCTTTTGATGGATACGAAGTAAGGTGACCTGATGGACACGAACAGCAGCTACCAGATGGATGCGAAGAGAAGCTTCTACGATGGATGCGAAGCAGACACTGGCCAATCGTTACGAGGCACAACACTTGTTGATGGATACGAAGTCCATCGATACGAATTCGATGGATTCAAACAATGCCCACCTGATCGATACGAACTGCTACTAACTGATTGATGCGAACATGACCGATATGAACCGAGCGCACTCTTGATGGATATGAAATCAACCATAGTGATGGATACAAAGGCTGGACCGTTTCCTCTATATTGAATCGATCATAACATGAGCATATGAACTCGGATTGTCTTGAAAATTTGAATGCTGGCCTTCGTGGCTTTGCTTGTCAAGTCCTATCAATTATAGCCTTATCCGGGCTCAGACAAAATTCACCGACGTCCATGGCGAAACAATATATAACCAACCTTTGAGATGAACTGTCTTTAGTTTTCAGTCAGTTTTTGGGTGTCACAGCCTTACAAAAACACGGGATAACAAGTAACAGATGATATCAGGTAAATAAGCACGGATGAACACCATATGATCATAACACAGCAAATATAGCATGGTGATATATTTTACAGATTCAAATGTGATCGGTTTACTAGTCATATAAGTATAAAACAGTCTGGTGAGAATAACTCACTTGTACAGCTGGAGATGGCAACCAAATACGCAAAACAGAGATCTTCAAAGGCATGAAAGCACAAATACGATTTGAGTATAGGAGAGCCAAAGTTAATTGCCTTTAACATATGAAACAAAACAATATACAACACATGAATATGCACTTAAAAATTTAGACAACACTCGAAATACATGCACAAAAAGTCACCAAATCTCTTTCACTTGCTTTAAACCACCCATAGGCTCAGCTATAGGTTAAAATACACGACCATGTAAGGATTTGGATCTTGTTTTGGGTTCAATAGGTCGACCATAGCATGAAAGATGATGTATAAGGATATATGCATGATACTACAAATACAAGACAACCAAAGTGGAATTCATTACAACACAAGTCACGGCCAAGGCAAGCATGGTCACGGCCAGGCCTAGTGGGGTCAGGAGGTGATGTGGTAGAGGTCTCAGGTCATGTAAGTGGCTGGTGGTGATAAGGTCAGGGCCGGCTAAGGTGGTGTGGTGAAGTATTGATGGCATAGGAGCTCGGCTGTGGAGTTTTTCAAGTGGATAATGCAAATTTTGGTGGAGTTGATCAACTCGTGTTGCACGGCCAGGCTTGGCCAGAGGGCTGGAGGTAATGGCAGCCTGATGTAGTGGTGGTGGAGGCAGCCATGGTGAAGGAGGAGGAAGGGCTGACCTAAAAAGGTGAAGACAAGTGCAAAGAGATAAGAAAAACAAGAAGAAAATGAGAAGAAAAGAAGAAGAATTTTACCAAACTTTGCCTTAGAAGATGATGGCCGAAATTTCAGGTTTGAGAAACTTTCCTATACGTCAAAATGAAGTGGGTATGCGGCTGAAGCAAAGAGATGTGGCCAGCAATTGGATGCATGTGATGTTTGGAGTGAGAAGGTAAGTTGAAATGTGAAAACGCAAGGTATACAAAAGGTCAAAACTCTTCATATTTCCATAATTCTTTTTACATTTTTAAAATACATATAAAATGATTATAAATACAATAAAAACACATAAAAATAATGAATGAATAAAATAAATAAATAAAATTTTAAATAAATATAATTAAATTAAGAAAATAGCTTAAAAATAAAAAATAGGTTATAAAAATTGAAAATAAATACACTAAGCTTTGGAAAAATTATAATATCACTTTAAAAATGTTTAAAATAAAATATATACCTAACATGTCATATAACACATATTAGAACATGATTTGAAAAATAAAAATATTATTTATATAAATTAAAATAGATAGTTTTATTAAATAAATCAATTTACACCCAATATTGTAAAAAGCATAACTTTCACAACATAAATCGGATTTCAACGAAAAGAAAAGCAGTATTCTTAAAATTTAATCTATTTCCATTGTAAAAGATAAAATTCAAAAATTAAAATATTTAAATTTTAAATTTAAAAGTCAAAGTTTGACCAGATTGACCAAAATCCACATTTTTGGAAAATATACAACTTATTCAGGTTTGAAATTATAATTCACACAAAAATCAAAATTTATATTTAAAATAACAAAATTTATCCATTTTAGTAAATATTAAAGTTTTTAAATCAGCAATTCAATTAAAAAATTAAGGACGAACAAGGAAAATAAGGAAAAGCAAGATAGACAACAAATAATACCTGGAAAAACAATTTCGGATTCGAAGCACGAATGCTCTCTCCATCTTCCAGGTACAATCTCGATCATCAGTACCCCATCGTACCTCGATCAGACTAACAGATTCTCTTCTTAGCTGTTTCATACATCTGTCGACAATACGAAGTGGCTTCCTCTCGAAAGTCAGATTAGGCTAAATACCCAAACTATCAAAAGCAGAAGGTTGAACAATAAGAGATGAGTTATGAAGATACTAGAGAAGATGTGAGATGTGGAATACATCATGCACTCTAGAAAGTTTCTTGGACAAATCTAAACGATAAGCCAAAGAACCGACTCTTTCCATAATGCAGAAAGGACCCTCAAAGAAGAAGAAGGTAAAAATAGCTAGAAGGAAAAAAATAGGTTGGAAGACAAGGATGAACCATTATTTTAGACCACATAAATTTCAATTTAAAAATTTTATATTTAACATTTTAAACATTTTATAATATGATGTATAGTCATTTTGTTCAAATTTGTTAATTCGAAGTAAACAATATTTAAAACATTTTTAAATTATTTAGATAAGAAAATAATGATCAAAATATCCTTTATATAATACTTTATCAAAATACTTTTATAACTCGATATCTTATCAAGTTTAGTTTCATTCCTGTAGACTCTGGCTATGCGTTGATCAAGCGCAAAGCTAGAATTCTCTAGATACTTAGTAGACTTGTTTCAACATCCAGTGAAAATACTGGAAAACCCTTTTTAAACAACAGATATGGAAAGTACAATCCAAACAAATCAACCAAACCGAATATTTGTCTAACCATGGATCGTGGATACACAATGACTACGCTTGGATCCCCTAGGAAACATCCGTACCTGTAAGCTATCTCAGCCTGCGAATTACGCCATGATGACTAGTAGACCGCAGATACACAATGGTTACGCCTGGATCGCCCAGGAAACATCCGTACCCTTAAGCTATCTCAGCCAGCGGATTTTGCTACTACTACGACCTGCATAGATCGTAGGATACATAATGGTTACGCCTGGATCCCCCAGGAAACATGTATACCCCCAGGCCATCTCAGCCAAGCGAATTATGCTATGTAGTCGCAAATATAAGACCATGGAGATTGCCATGGAATTCGACGGACGCTCGAGTATCGTATCTGGAAAACCCAAATCGGAGACAATAATATCGATAGAATGAATCCACAGTATGGCCATAAAGCGGATATCAAGCAGAAGGCACTTTCCATATCTTTACTTCGAAAATATGTATCATCTAGTACCTTTCAAAATCACTTTCAAATATCGTACTTATATAAAGTCCGTTATATATAAGATTCCATTTCAAATCGAATACTTTTCAAAATCATTAGTATATCAAATCACACTTATATATATTTCGATTATATAAGATTTCAATTTACAAATTGACTACCTTTTCAAATCAATAGATTCAAATCAACTTCATACTTATACAAATCCATTTTCTATAAGTTCGTTGATCCCCAAATCAAGTATTTATTAAATCAAGGTTCTCAATTTTAATTCGTTTCAATAATGTTTCAGTTTCAAAATCATATATGATTTCGCCAAATCATTTCTTCCAAATTACATATATTCAGTTTCAAAGTTTCTTAAAACAATAGATTTAGAAAATAATCCAAATTTCCAAATCAACAAAAAATTAGGTCAAACAAATTCACTTCCATTTCAAACATATATTGACATAAAAATCATAATACTTTCAAAGTTATAGATCTTTCGAAACCAAAATACTTGAAATCATTACACTTTGAAAATCATAACATTTCGAAATCAGACATTTGAAATCATAAAACATTCCTTTAATTCTTTACATTTCACAAATTTATTCAACTAAACCCAAATCTAAAATTTCAAATTTTAGTTCAATTTGAACCATCAGTTTCAATTCAATTTAGTTTTCCAACAAAACCATTTCAAATATTATCAAATTTCAAATAAAGATTTGATCCACAAAATAAACTATTCAATCTTTAATATATTTTAAAGCTTAAATATACCATATTCCAAAACTAAATTTTATAATTTCATACATCTCAAATTGTACTTCATTATTACTTAGTTTTGAAATATTCATTTCATAAATCCATCATTTTTAAATAAACTCAAATTACAAGTAAATCAAATATCCTTTCATACCAATATAAACTTCAAATATTCATTTATCAAAATCAATTATCGTTTCAAATTCACATTCTTTATCAAAATAAAGATTAAATCATTTCCAAATCATTCAATCATCAAAATATCTAAGATAGTTACAAAGTTTAAAACCATCTCTTTTTTTTAAAACCTTCAAACAATTTATTTCTATATGAAAAATCCAATTTACCATTGGAAAGATTATTATTCTATATATACTTTTACTTAAAACATTTCAAATCTATATTTCATACCATTATAATTTCAAATAGTCTTATTTATTTCACTCAACAAACAGTTTCAAACTTATATAAATCATATTACTTTATGATGCAGCTAAGGCCAGAGAAGAAGTTGTGCAAACTTTAATTCCTGAAAACACGAGTTTGTGGTGTAGTGTGATGAGTCGTCCACGACTCAATGAAGGCTTGAGTCGTTGCCGAGCTAAGGAAGGAGGACCACGAGTTAACAAGCCAAGGGGGAAGGTAGGCCGAGTTAACGAAGCATGGTCACGACCTAACAGAAGAGTATTAGGTCGTCTCCGACCTAAGAAAGCACAGGAGAAAGACTTCCGACCTAACAAGCTCCGACCTAACGAGCTTACTGTGCCGAGTTAGGAGCTAGTGATGTTGAACGAGATAACTTTGCCGAGTT
The DNA here is from genome assembly GCA_030765085.1 of Allium cepa. Lineage (NCBI taxonomy): Eukaryota > Viridiplantae > Streptophyta > Magnoliopsida > Asparagales > Amaryllidaceae > Allium > Allium cepa. Next base: position 901,911,435 of record CM060938.1, on the reverse strand, counting down.
CCGACCTAAGCAAGCTAAACTGCATTCTATTTTAGGTCGTGGGGGATTGGGTCGTGTTGTATTTTAGGTCGTTACCGACCTATGGGTTGTGTGTGTTGTATTTTAGGTCGTTACCGACCTATGGGTTGTGTGTGTTGTATTTTAGGTCGTTACCGACCTATGGGTTGTGTAGGGTGCTAAGTCGCGAATCTTTGGGTCGTTATATGTTAAGTCGGTAACGAGTTAAGTCGTGTACATATGTTGTGTGTTGTATTGCTTTAACTTGGTCATGTATGTAATGTGTTAGGTCGCGTACGACCTATGATGAGTCGTATTATGGTCATATGAAGATGAGTCGGTCGTGTTGAGTCGGGTGAGTTGTTGTATGTAGGTCGTGCTTGTTAAGTCGGCCAGGGTTTGAGTCGTTTATATTGGGCTGTATTGTAAAGAGCTTGAGTCGCCATTGTATAAGTCGGTACCGACTTAGTTAAGTCGTAAGTCGCTTGCCGACCTAAGGCTCTGGGTGGTGAAACAGCTATAAATAGCGAGTGTGTTGTAATTTTTTTTGGTTGTTGAATATTGAATAAAAATTCTCTTTGTTAGCTTTGTGCTTTCATACCAATTGGTAGTTGAGTGTAATCTCCTATCTCCTCTTTCGGATAATCGAGTGCGCTCGATTCAACGATCGTAGAAGCCGATTCACGGAATCTAGTGCGCTAGATCAACGTACGAAGAATCGTAGATCTTCTTTCTCGGCATCGTGCGTGATCAACGAGACGAAGATAGCTAGAATCCGGTATCTTTGGATCAACGGATTTGGGCATTGCAGTATTTTCAACTCACCGATTGCTACATCTCATCGATTGAAGTTTGTTTCGATTTATCCGCTGCGTCAGTTTTGGTATCAAAGCCATACTTAGCCAATCATAGCTAAGTTGATTCTTGGAGCCAAGTTTTGTAGTTTGAAATTGTTCATCGTGATCATATTGAAGTTGCATCAAGTTTGGAGTGTTTGATCCATTTCATTTTGGATCGAGGAGTTGGACATTGTTTGGATTTTGGTCTTGGGTTTTTGCGCGCCAAGGTTTGAAGTGTAGAACATTGCCGAGCTAAGTCTTAGCCGACTTAGTGTTGAACCGAGATAAGTTGGTGCGAGCCTTGGGATTTGTTGAACCGAGTCAAGTTAAACCCAGCATTGTGTTGCCGAGATAAGTTCAAGGCCGAGCCTAGAGAAATTGTGTGAAGATTTTTGAAGACTTGTGTTAGATTGTTGAAGTGTTTGGGAAGTTTTTCAACCATGCAACCAAGGAGAGCTAATCGTCGTCAAAACGTTGAAGCTTTGTATCGTCGAGAAGAAGCCGAGCTTATGGAACAACGAATTAATGAAAAGTTTGATGAAGGCATTGGTAAATTGGAGAGATTGATGAATGATTTGAGTCAAAGGAGGAGATAACCAAACTCGAACCATGGAGGAAACCGAGTTTCACCATCGGTTACGGAAGCGAGGAGGGTATCGCCACATTCTTGTAGAGATAGAAGAGACACATCAATTTCATCACGAAGAGATCATCATGACTATGCATATGAAGAGAGGAGAAGTCAACGTGAATTTGACAATGAAGCATATCGGGATGAAGAGAGACATAGTCAAAGAAGCATGCATAAAAGAAGGAATGACAATGGTCGAGATCGATGTAGGCGTACTTTTGATTTTGTTGAAGAAGGTGATAGAGCCAGTATTCATTATCGAGATCGAGACCAAGTTCGAAATTCTTATCGGGATGTTGAAGATGATCGACGATGGGAATCGGGAATGAAGATGGAGATTCCAGAATTTAAAGACGGGATGGTTGCTGAGGAGTTTTTAGATTGGTTATCTAATGTGGAGGAAATCTTTGATTTCAAGGAGGTGCCGGAGAATCGAAGGGTGAAGTTAGTTGCTACAAGGTTGAGGGGGAGAGCATTGGCGTGGTGGCAGCAAACTAAACTTACTCGAGAACGGATGGGGAAGTCAAAGATAGAATCTTGGGATAAGATGAAGAAGTTGATGCGAGCTACATTTTTGCCTTATAACTACCAATCACTTATGTACCAGAGGTTGCAGAATCTGAGGCAAGGGACAAAATCTGTTAGTGATTATGCTGATGAATTTTACCAACTCATTGCAAGAAACGATATTATGGAGACAGAAGAACAGTTGACTGCTAGATTCATTGGGGGATTGAGAATGCAGATCCAGGATATGATTAATATGTTTGATCCTAGATCCGTTGCGGAGGCACATCAGAAAGCGTTAGCTTGGGAGAAACAAGGAAGGCGTGGAGGTGGTGTGTTTACTAATTCCAATAATCCGGTGAAGGGGGTCAGTGGAAGTTCTAATGTTCCTAAACCTGTCAGTAAACCAGTTGTGAAGGAGGCTGAGAAGGCGAAGGCTAGCAGTGTTTTCAATTGTTATAATTGTCAGGAGTTGGGTCACAAGAGTAATGAATGTCCGAAGCTGAAGAAGAGAACCATGGCTGCAGAAGTTGAGGAGGATGATGGTGAGGAGGCAGAATGTTCAAATGCACTTTATGTTGAGGAGGAAGAAGAAGTGTCGGGTGATGAAGGTTGTAATCTTATGATGAGGAGAAGTTGTTTGACACCAAAGCAAGAGGAGGATTGTAGTTGGCTGAGAAGTAATATTTTTCAATCAACATGTACTATTCTGGGGAAAGTCTGCAAGTTCGTTATTGATGCTGGAAGCTGTGATAATATTATTTCTACAGAAGCAGTGAGAAAGTTGAACTTGAAGACCGAGAAGCATCCTAAACCGTACAAGCTAGCATGGTTAAGGAAGGGAGGTGAAGTGAAAGTGTGTCGAAGAGCTTGTGTGAATTTTTCGATTGGGAAGAAGTACAAGGATGAAATTTGGTGTGATGTCGTAGATATGGATGTTTGTCACTTATTGTTGGGCAGACCATGGCAGTTTGATAGAGCAGTTCAACATGACGGTCGTGCCAATAGTTACAGTTTCATGTTCGAGGGTACAAAAATCACTTTGGTTCCCAAGAAACAGCAACAGAAGGAGAGCAAGCTAGAGGAGATTGAGGAACTGAAAACTCTGTTGACTTTGAAGGAGTTTGTTAAAGAAGTGGAGGAAGAACCTGAGGTGTTTATGTTGATTGGGAGAGAAAGTAGTGAAGAAGTTGAAATCCCAGAAGAAGCAAAGCCAGTTTTGAAAGAGTTTGAAGATGTCTTTCCAGAGGAGTTGCCTAAGGAGTTACCGCCACTTAGAGACATTCAACATCAGATTGATCTTGTTCCGGGAGCAGTGTTACCACATTGACCACATTACCGAATGAGTCCGAAGGAACATGATGAGTTACGAAGGCAAGTGGAAGAGTTGCTTGAGCAAGGGCGTATTCAAGAAAGTTTGAGTCCATGTGCTGTGCCAGCATTGTTAGTACCAAAGAAGGACGGAACGTGGAGAATGTGCACTGATAGTAGAGCTTTGAATAAGATCACTGTTCGTTATAGATTTCCTATGCCAAGGTTGGATGATTTACTGGATCAGCTGAGTGGGGCAACTATATTCTCGAAGATTGATTTGAAGAGTGGTTATCATCAAATTAGAATCAGACCTGTAGATGAATGGAAGACAGCTTTCAAAACGAGAGAGGGGTTATACGAATGGTTGGTTATGCCATTTGGTTTGTCAAACGCACCTAGTACATTCATGCGGGTGATGAATCAAATCTTTAGACCATTCATTTGGAAGTTCGTCGTAGTTTATTTCGATGATATTCTGATATACAGCAGGAGTACGGAGGAACATGTTTTACATTTGAGGGAAGTGTTGATTATTCTTCGTGAAGAACAATTTTATGCTGCTACAAAGAAATGTGTGTTCATGGCGCACAGTGTTTTATTTCTTGGTTATGTTGTTTCAGGAAAGGGTATTTAGGTTGATCAGAGTAAAGTGGAGACAGTCAGGAATTGGCCACAACCAAAGACAATTACGGAAGTGAGAAGTTTTCATGGGCTAGCGTCATTCTACCGAAGATTCATTCCACACTTCAGTAGCGTGATGGTTCCAGTGACTGATTGCATGAAAGGGAAACAGTTTATATGGTCTGAGGAAGCGGGGGTTGCATTTGAGAAGATCAAGGAACTGTTGACGTCTGCACCAATTCTTGTTCTACCTAATTTTCAGTTATTGTTTGAATTGCATACGGATGCATCGAAGGTTGGTATTGGAGGAGTTCTGAGTCAGAATGGGAAGCCAGTTGCTTATTTCAGCGAAAAGTTGTCAGGGGCAAAGATGAGATACAGTACATATGACGTGGAATTTTATGCTGTTGTTCAGGCTGTTAAGCATTGGAGACATTACTTATTTCAGAAGGAATTTGTTCTGTACACTGATCACGAAGCTTTGAAACATTTACAGGGGCAAGATAAGATTTCCGCGAGACATGCATCATGGATTGCTTATTTGCAGCAGTTTACTTTTGTCGTTAAGCACAAATCAGGGGTGACGAATCGTGTGGCTGATGCTTTAAGTAGGAGGAGTCATTTGTTGACAACACTAAAGGTTGAAGTGACGGGGTTTGAATTACTGCCAGAGGTGATTGAAGAAGATCCTTACTTTATGAAATATGTTGAGAAAGTGAAGGATGGGAGTACCGATGAATTTATGTTGGTTGATGGTTTTCTGTTTAAAGGGAATCGTTTATGTATTCCAGATTGTAGTTTGAGATTGAAAATTATAAAGGAGTTGCACGAGGAAGGGCATGTGGGCCGTGATCGTACTTTAGAGTTGATTTCACAGTCTTACTTTTGGCCGTCGATGAGAAAAGAGGTTGAAAGATTCGTGGAGAGATGCCATATTTGTCAGGTGTCAAAGGGAACAGCAACGAATGCAGGATTGTACATGCCATTACCAGTACCATCTAAGCAATGGGTTGATATTAGCATGGATTTCGTTTTGGGTTTGCCAAGAACTCAAAGGGGAAATGATTCGATATTTGTTGTAGTGGACAGGTTCTCGAAGATGGCACATTTTGTTGCTTGCAAGAAGACAGCAGATGCAGTTCGAGTGGCGCAGTTATTTTTCAAGGAGATTTATCGACTTCATGGTTTACCAGAATCTATTGTTTCTGATCGAGATACTCGTTTTCTGAGTCACTTCTGGTTGAGTTTGTGGAAGATGGTGGGAACGAAACTGAAATTTAGTAGTGCTTATCATCCGCAAACTGATGGGCAGACAGAAGTTGTTAACAGGTCATTGGGAAATTTGTTGCGTTGTCTTGTACAGGATAACTTGAGAAGTTGGGACATGAAGTTATGCCAAGCTGAATTTGCACATAATCATGCAGTGAATCGTAGCACGGGATTCAGTCCGTTTCAGATTGTTTATTCAAATTTACCCAGGGGACCGTTGGATTTGGCAGTAGTACCACAGTTGAAGGGAACAGTTAAACGAGCTGTTGATTTTGTTGACGAGCTAACTGAATGTCATAAAATCGTTCAGGAACGATTGGAGAAATCGAATGAGAAGTATAAGAAGTCTGCGGATTTGAAGCGACGAAATGTTGAATTTAAGGAAGATGATTTGGTTTATGCTGTATTAACAAAGGATCGTTTTCTAGCGGGTGCTTATAACAAGTTGAAGGCGCGAAAAATTGGTCCAGTTGAAGTTTTGAAGAAAATCAATGAGAATGCTTATCGATTAAAGTTACCAAATGATGTTTATACTTCTGATGTTTTTAACGTCAAACATTTAATTCCATATCATGGGGGTGAGATTGTTGAGGAAGAATTTACAAATTCGAGGTCGAATTTTTCTCAACCAGGGGAGGATGATGCAGCTAAGGCCAGAGAAGAAGTTGTGCAAACTTTAATTCCTGAAAACACGAGTTTGTGGTGTAGTGTGATGAGTCGTCCACGACTCAATGAAGGCTTGAGTCGTTGCCGAGCTAAGGAAGGAGGACCACGAGTTAACAAGCCAAGGGGGAAGGTAGGCCGAGTTAACGAAGCATGGTCACGACCTAACAGAAGAGTATTAGGTCGTCTCCGACCTAAGAAAGCACAGGAGAAAGACTTCCGACCTAACAAGCTCCGACCTAACGAGCTTACTGTGCCGAGTTACGAGCTAGTGATGTTGAACGAGATAACTTTGCCGAGTTTCGACCTAAGCAAGCTAAACTGCATTCTATTTTAGGTCGTGGGGGATTGGGTCGTGTTGTATTTTAGGTCGTTACCGACGTATGGGTTGTGTGTGTTGTATTTTAGGTCGTTACCGACCTATGGGTTGTGTAGGGTGCTAAGTCGCGAATCTTTGGGTCGTTATATGTTAAGTCGGTAACGAGTTAAGTCGTGTACATATGTTGTGTGTTGTATTGCTTTAACTTGGTCATGTATGTAATGTGTTAGGTCGCGTACGACCTATGATGAGTCGTATTATGGTCATATGAAGATGAGTCGGTCGTGTTGAGTCGGGTGAGTTGTTGTATGTAGGTCGTGCTTGTTAAGTCGGCCAGGGTTTGAGTTGTTTATATTGGGCTGTATTGTAAAGAGCTTGAGTCGCCATTGTATAAGTCGGTACCGACTTAGTTAAGTCGTAAGTCGCTTGCCGACCTAAGGCTCTGGGTGGTGAAACAGCTATAAATAGCGAGTGTGTTGTAATTTTTTTTGGTTGTTGAATATTGAATAAAAATTCTCTTTGTTAGCTTTGTGCTTTCATACCAATTGGTAGTTGAGTGTAATCTCCTATCTCCTCTTTCGGATAATCGAGTGCGCTCGATTCAACGATCGTAGAAGCCGATTCACGGAATCTAGTGCGCTAGATCAACGTACGAAGAATCGTAGATCTTCTTTCTCGGCATTGTGCGTGATCAACGAGACGAAGATAGCTAGAATCCGGTATCTTTGGATCAACGGATTTGGGCATTGCAGTATTTTCAACTCACCGATTGCTACATCTCATCGATTGAAGTTTGTTTCGATTTATCCGCTGCGTCACTTTATACTTTAATCATACCAAACTAAACTTATATCCTTTGTCAAATACCCTATACCTTTCAAAATTACTTAGCTTAGAAAAGTTAATCTTGATTGGAAGTGCTCGAACCTTCAAAATAGTCAAAGAAATCATATTTTTAATATAAGAGTTGGAAATCACCAACAAATCAGTAAATCAATTGCAATAGATAAGGTTATACCAAAACAATCTGAAACTTGAGGACTGAACACCGGCTTACATTAGATCATTTTAAATATACATACATATATATATCTTTTGAATATCAAACTATACTTCAAAATCTGAAATCAAAATTGGTTTCACAAAATCACTCGCATGGCAAAGCTACTAGAGAGGCCTCTCCGCCACTCAGAAACTCGAAAATCAATGTCGATGATGCATGCATTCATCACCAAAATTATTTTCCAACGACATAAGTGGGTTCTGGACATTTATTTTCTTGAAACTTCTTTGAAATCTCTTCGAAATCATTGGAATTCATTTGAATACATTTGAAACATTTCTTATTCATAAAATATCTTTAAATCATATTATTATTATATATTTTCCAAAATCTTAAAATCGATTTCAAACACCGGAGTTCGATTCTTCGAAATTCAAATTCAAAACCCTTCAATTATAAGTCATTTTTTTATAGTTCAAATTCTTATAGAAATTTCAAAATTTCAAATCCTTTCAAAGTTTCAAATTTTCAAAGAAAGAAAAATATATAATCCATATCAAAAACATTTCGCTTTCATATATAAAATGGGGTCATCCTTATCAAAATAATAAATTCGATGTATGCACAATTCAAAAATACAACCAAACACAAATTTCCTAAGAATGATTCAAGGATAGATTTCGAACAACAGAGATTCAAATTTCATATCATAAGAAAACAGGAACATAAATATCTGGTTTGAGAACTTTAGCTAAGCAAAGATACAATAGAGTTCACCGAATGCAACCTAACAACTACTGAAAACAAACAAATCCACGGAATACCACCCTACATAAACAAAGCATCGGTATTAATTCTACCTGGTGATAGTTCAACGGTTCCAGAACACTCCCCCTTGATATGCCCCCAACTCCTTCACTTTAGGCATAAATGCACCACACTCCCATCTTCCTTCTCAAACGGTGGGTACGCAGCTTTCTTTCCGTGCTGTCTCACAGGACAATCTTTGTCTATATGCCCAACCCTCCTACAACGGTAGAAAATGGTAGATAGGCTATTTGATGTAGGAAGTGCAGGTTTCACTTTCTTCACCATCAGGCAACGACTTGGAAAGTGGCCCCTCTCTCGGCATTTAAAACAGAAAATCTCGGATCGAAAGCACTTGCCTCACTATTCTTACCTTTATCTCTCTTCCCACACATGGCTGCATAGTGCCCTTTCTCCTGACCGCGATAACAAATGACATGGTCATAAGGACTAGGTCCTGGCCTTTCCCGCCATAGCCTTTCCCATTTCTCCATTGCTTCCTCCCGTTCCTTACGGGCTAGTTCTCTTCGAGATCGACGTGCTGCTTTCTGCTCTTCCAATCTTGCCATAACTACAATAGCTTCCTATCAAGAAAAGAGTCAGGATCAACAAGATAGAATTTCCAAATCCTAGTGAATGATAACCAAAGAAATTACTAACAAGGTGGATACTAAAGGAATAAGTTTAGAAGATCATGATTCCAAAATAAAAAGATTTTTATACCAAAATAATCTTTGAAACTCCTTTAAAAATAATTTTGAAATCATTTTATACCTCGAAAATACGTTCTCTCACAAAGAAAGGATTTTGAGACTGATTTCACTCATTCTAGGGTATTTCTACCCAATCTCTAATGAGTTTTTGCTTCACAGGCTATGGTTTGCCTAAAAACCAAAGCTCTGATACCAACTGTAACAACCCGATATTTTCAGCCATTCGCATCCTCACATGTCAGACTTGAATTGCTCAAAATACCGCATTGTAATAAAATTTAGGGCAAATGAAATACAATCACAGAATCACAGACACAGGAATATTAGAATAACTCGCAGCGGAAATTAAGATATTGTAGTAGTTCATGAAGCTACTATAACAAACTCTCAAAACATAATACATAATATCAGTCTGAAAACATATACAATAGAAATTTGAAATACATAGAAGTTTATAATTACCAAAGCTGAAATAGAACAACTGAAATTGAAAGGGAATAGATAACTAGACAAGTAGAATCTCCAGCAATTCCTAGCTCCAGAAGAAGAAATCCAAACCTAAGCTGTAAATACTCAGGCTGACCCGAGCGTAAAGTAAAACACAAAACACTCGAGTCAGGACATATATACTTATACAATGTAAACCAACTCAAGTGAACTGTAGTAGTAATGCACTATAACTTAAAGGATGCTTGGGATCGCCCATCCTCTAAGGATAAGTTAAACCATAAATTAATTACGTCCCGTGGTTAAAATTTCAAAATAGTAATTTATACTTCGAAATCAAATATCATTTCAAAATTCAATATTATTCAAAAATCCATTTCAAAATATCAAAATAACATATCTTTTCAAAACCACATTCTTTTTTATTTAAAAAACCATTTCAACACAAATTTCAAAATAGTTTATAATTCAAAACAGATTTCTTCATTTTAAAATCATTAAAATGAAGTTATTATATTTAATAATTAAATTATTAAATTTACAAAATTTAAATCTTTCAAAGTTCATTTATTCACTTAAATTTATGAAAACAATGAAAATTCAACTTTCACGGCATTTAGAAAATGCTATGGAAAGTTAGTTTTAAAACAGTTCAATTTAACAAAAGACAGCATTTAAAAAAAATGCTATAATAGTGTTAGTTTAGTTCAAATAAAACCTTAGTTAATTTCAGAAACTACAGCACTTACAAAGTGTTATAATAGCCCTTAATTCAATTTAGCCACTTAGTTCATTTCAATCAACTACAGCATTTACAAATGCGGTAATATCCTTTACATTAGAAATAATAACATTTCAAAAAGGCTATTAATTAAATTCCAAATATTCAATATAATTTCACAAACAATTAAATTTTTATTTAAACCATTTTAAACTTATAAAATCTTATATTTTCACTTTTAAATCAATCATTTAAATACCATTATATTTATGATTTTATAAAGTTACATTTCATTCAAAAAATCAATATTTAGTAATAATTCACATATTCAAATATAACTTTTATTTGATCTTATTTACTTAACTTAAAATTCACTTTTAAACAAAATTCACAAATTTCCAAATCAAGTTATATTTCAAAATTCAACTTAAATATTCATTTATCTCACCTTTTAGTTTTTTCAAACATCATTAATACTTTATAAAAATCATTTAAATTCATTTTAATTTTAATTTAAATCTATTTATCATATTTCCTACTTAATTTAAATTCCAATTATAAACAAATCATAATTTCCAAAATAACTTATATTTCAAATTTCTAACTTTACCATTAATTTATTTCACTTATAAATTTTTAGAAAATCAATAATGCTTTATAACATCATTTTTAATTAATTTTAAATCAAAATATTATAATATTTACATTTCTAAAACAGTTATTTAAAAATTTTAGAAAAATATATTTTAACCACGAGTCTGTATATTATTTTCTAGCCTAGGTAAAGTGATACGGATAATATATCATTTCAATCCGTAATTTACAATGAAAAATCCGGGTTTGATCATTTCAAACCCGCAATCCTAAATAAATGAATAAAAATCGCTCAGGCCTATCATTTCAGCCCAAAACGATTTTTCCGTATTCTAAAGTCCGTTTGGGTATGTACCATTTCAACCCATAATGATTCTTGTCTAAAGGGAGCTTGCAGTGTGATAAGCTGATATAAATAGTAGAATAGCATAATACAATAGTAACAGATGATATAACAGGTAAATAAGCATGGACGAACACCATATGGTAATAACGTAGAAAATATAGCATGATGATATATTTTACAGATTCAAATGTGATCGATTTACTAGTCGTACAAGTACAAAACTGTCTGGTGAGAATAACTCACTTGTATAGCTGGAGATGACAACCAAATACACAAAACAGAGATCTTCAAAGGCATGAAAGCACGAATATGATTTTAATGTGGGAGAGCCAAAGTTAATTTCCTTGAGCATATGAAACAAAACAATATACAACACATGAATATGCACTTAAAAAAATTTAGACAACACTAGAAATACATGCACAAAAAGTCACCAAATCTCTTGCACTTGCTTTCAACCACCCCTAGGCTCAGCCATAGGTTAAAATACATGGCCAAGGTATGGATTTGGATCTGGTTTTGGGTTCAATATGTCGGCCATAACATGGAAGATGATGCATAAGGATATATGCACGAAACTACAAATACAAGGCAACCAAAGCGGATTTCAATGCAACGCAAGTCACGGCCAAGGCAAGCATGGTCACGGCCAGGCCTTGTGGGGTCAGGAGGTGATGTGGCAGAGGTCTCAGGTCATGTAGGTGGCTTGTGATGGTGAGCTTAGGGCTGGCCAAGGTGGTGTGGTGAAGTATTGATGGCATAGGGGCTCAGCTATTGAGTTTTTCAAGTGGATAATGCAAATTTTGGTGGAGTCGATCAACTAGTGGTGCACGACCAGGCTTGGGCAGAGGGATGGAGGCGATGGAAGCCTGATGTGGTGGTGGTGGGGGCATCCATGGTGAAGGAGGAGGAAGGGCTGAGCTACAAAGGTGAAGACAAGTGCAAAGAGATAAGAAAAACAAGAAGAAAATGTGAAGAAAAGAAGAAGAATTTTAACAAATTTTGCCTCCGGAGATGATGGCCGAAATTTTAGGTTTGAGAAACTTTCCTATACGTGAAAATGAAGTGGGTACGCGGCTGAAGCTATGAGATATTGTAACGAAGCAAATTTTTCGCGTTCGAAAATCAACATCTATATTTTACATCGTACTCGAATGCCGCAGATTCGACCGTTCAAATCCGAGCTGCCGAAGCTTATAACACAATTAAGTAAAAAACACAGCGGAAGAAAAAGAACATCAAATACAACTCCAATGAATACAATATCCAATGATATACAATAATGATATCAATATGATGATGCAACAGATGATACATGCTATCAGAGATACAAGAAATGCAGCGGAAAGAATAACTATGATCTCCAATAGAAAGAATACTCTTCAGAAGAGAACTCCCGCAGAAGCGAGAACCAACATCACGATACACCAAGACAAGCAAGTCTCGTCCTTATCCAAGCATTGAACTAGCATCAGATAATCCACTGAACCTAACTATCTGAAAAACGCAACTCTAGACTGCTCGTGTGGAAAATAGTGAGCACCCAGAGTTTAGGAAAGGAACAATAAACTTCAGGTCAGTCATGGGACAGGTATGAGTAACAAAAACAGTTTATCTTATAAATAAAACAAGATTTATAAAAGAAAATCCGAGATGCTTTTTTAGAAAATGAGACTACCATAAGACCTCCTGCCACACACACAATGCAAACGCAGAATTGGAGGAGATTTCTTCTTATGATAGTCAAACATGCTTGATACGCGAATTTCTTTGATACTATTATTATAAGTGCAAAGTGCAAAAAACATTTCGAAAGTAGAATATAAATCTTAGCCAACATACGACCATTATCATATGCCTACTATAGCTACCATCCAAACAGTGGGGCGCCACCATAAGTAGATGGCAGGTAATACAACTAAAGCCGTACAAGGCGCGTATTGTTTTGATTGGATTTCCAACAAATGGTCAGGCTAAGGAACTTCCTACTACCATATGGGATCGCCTCTGGCGAGACGTCCCAAGAACCTATCCGGATCTCCAACACAAGGCCGGGTTACCTCATTAACTAGGTAACTACTACTCGAGCATGCCACTCCCCGGTCCTTTGGGACCTTTATCCGAGGTGCCTCTAAGTAACAACCACACAGTAAATGAGATTGGAGCAACCACATAGGTTAAATATCAGGGCTCCATACCTAATACCACCCTTTAGCAGAAGGGAGTGACACACCATAAAGGGTGCGACCCTCATAACCTTGCCGCATCTTTCCCGTTTCGACCATTTTCGGGGTGTGAGGTCCTGATGCAGTCTCGTCCACGAAGCTACGCTTTATACAAAATCCATGCTCTGATCACAAATGATCAACAAATGATCATCAATGCATAGCAGCACTCAGCATGCCACTCTATCAAATTGGGAGTATATCACTGATAACCTTCAACTACATAACCTCTGAGCTTGTACGTCTCAGAGAAGGGTATTAAGCTAAAAGAATAAATCCTCCGCCACCACAGAAATGTATTTGAAAGAAATCTGCTTTATATCTCAATGTGCAGTGTCAGACATACCACCATACATGTCTGTTCTGGGTTCGAACAGAACCGAAGGCACTTCCGACGAAGCCCTTGCAATCCGGATATTCACAATCCCGATCGGACTTTCCATCACTTAGGGAATCTCTATACCGGCGCGACTAAAGGCAGAGACAATCGATAGGTTATCCTATCGCTCTCGTAAATACCCAGTCTTCACCACCGGTCTTCAAATGCTATCCATAATGACGAATCACATATTCGGAATGGGTTATATGACACAAAGGTCCTCTCCTGGCTAAACCGAATAGTGAGTGCAACATTTAAAACATATGGATATGGGGTTTCAATTAAGTCACAACTTAATAACTCAAAACTTTCTTTCAAATGGTTTAAACCGATTACCATTTCAAATCTTTTAAACAAAAGATTTATTTCACATAATTTAACCAGTTTCACAAAGATCCATTTATGGATTTCAAAACAATTTCCATTTCAATTGGATCAACTCATTAAATCTTTAAATCAAAGATTTAACTCATAGCTTTCAAAATTCGATTAACTTGTTGAATCTTTAAATCAAAGATTCAACTTATAGCTTTCAAAATCGTCTCCAAAGATTCATTCATAGCCTTTCAAAAATCGTCTCCAAAACTTGGAAAAATCTTTTTTTTTTAACTTGAAATCCCTTTTAACACAATTCGGAAGTTCATTTCTTATATGAAAGCTTTTATTATTTGAAAACGAATAGTTTCATTTCAGAAAGATCCAATCTTATTCACACGAGTAAAAGCCTTTGAATTTAAATTCAAATTCCCAAATCAATACCTTTAAAATAGTTTAACCCATATAACTCATTTATAAGTTGAATAGCCTTTTCTAAACCCTAGTTTCCAAATCATAGAATTCAATTTCAAATATTGAATTCAAATTTAAATCAAAATATTTAAATTTCAAAACTCAATCAAGTTATTCAAAATAATTACATCTTTGAAATTCCATTTCTAAAGCTTTTCACTTTAAAACAAATCTCATTTCCAAAACATTTGAAATCTAAATATTCAACTTTTAACTATTTCAAAATCTGTGACTTAATCGATTTCCCTGTGAAATCCATATTTGTGTGTGTATAAGTGTGGTCCAAGGGTATAACACACAATAGTGCATCATCATTCAATCGCCACTGATCAAATACAACAATATATTTGATAAGCGGTATAAACTATAATGCTTATCATTCATTCACAGATCATAGATAATATACAAATGTATCACAAATAAATGAATAAATTATACACAGCTCAATCCACAGAACAAAATATCACAGATCAGATAGGACAATCAATTCAAGGCATCTCATACAATACAATCATTCATAAGTAAGGTCAAACATTCAATAATCATTTGAAAGAAGGATTAATTAATTGTTTAATCCTAATTAATTCAATTTGTTTCCCATTTAATTAATTACTTATTAATTGGTTATCCAATCCCGATGAATTAATTTCAAATCATTTGATATAAATTAATTAATCAATTACCTTAATTAATTAAATTATTCTTAATTAATCATATTTGTTATTTAATCTTTAATTTATCTCCTTTTTATTAATTACCCTTAATTAATCATAATAAGTAATTATCCTTAATTACTTAATTAACTCTAACCGTTAATTAATTTCTTTTTAACTAAGTAATTTATCTTTAATCATTTTCATTAGTTAATTAACCTTTAACTACAATAATTAATCTCAAATTAATTAACTTAATTGATTTATCACATTATTCTTGAATTAATTATTTCTTAATCACTTGATTAATCAACTTTAATCATTAATTAATATTTAATTAAAAATCCTTAGTTGCTAATTAATTAATCTTTAAACCTTCATATATTACTTTATCCTTTAATTACTTATTTAATTAATCCAAATCATTAATTAATTAATTAATTAAATTATCCATTTTTAATTAAATTAATAATTAATGAATTATAAATCATTAAATATTCACTACTTAAAGTAAAACTTATTCATACTTATGATTTAATTATTAATTACAATATGTTTGGAAACATTGATTTCAAATTTCAAGTTAAATTCCAAATTAAATTTCAAGCTTTAGAATAAATACAAATTTATCTTTAATAAAGTTTAAAAATCCAAATTATATTTCTAACTTTTAATTTCTCATGTTAAAGTAATATTTTTGTCATAAAAGAAATTTAAAGAGTTAAAATCAAATTCTTTTTAGATCCACATATTAAAAGTATATTTTAACATTTGAATTCATTTTTAAACACTGAAACTTTGTAAAACTTTATTTCTCAAACTGAACTTAAATTTATAGTTATACTTTGACTTAAAATTCAGTTTAGACCTTAGTTTATAAAATTTAAATTTATTTTTAAATTTCAAAACGAAACAGGTTAAAACCTGAAACTAAGACCTAACCGAGCCTCACCAGCCTCTGCTTCGGGTCCAACCCACAAAGCTCCGACTAAAATTTCGAGGCAACCCACACGAGAACAAACCTGAAACACTTCAGGCTATCAAACTTCCATATCATCAACTCGTGCACGTATATGTGCACAACGCCGTTGATCATCTTCAGGCGTCGCTGCATCGACGAGTAAGTCAATAATCATTCCTAATCCAATTCCCAACCATTTAAATTTCTCCATCATCTTGAATTCGAAATCGAGTTCGAGCTCGAAACCTGGAACATAAACTGGAACCACCACCACCTGTCCCTTTCAAGGCCTCGTCCTCCCACCTCTGGCCATTAGGGGTCGCCAGACTTTGACCCAAACTACGCTATCGTGTGACGCGACGAATGGCACCGGTGACGTGAAGTCTGATTACCCATGGACGGCGCGGTATTGATTTTCCCAAACGCGAGCAGAAATGGGTTTTAAACCCTACTTTGACTTTGAATCACAGATTCACTGATTTATAATTTTACCTAGTATTTTTCGAGTGATCTGTAATGCACCAACTATCAGCAACATCGAAGTCGAAGGCCAAGATCACCCTGGTCGCCGGAAATGGGCATATGTTCGATTTTTCGATCATCCCAAAAATCTCGGTGGAAACTTCATGAAACTTTTAAATCTTTGTTTCTAAAATCATCATTTTTAATGGGAATTCAAATAATATTACTAAAATCAAAATCCATGATGTTCGAATCTCTTGCTTAAATAAAATGATGGCTGTGTTCCTATAACTTCCATGAAGAAACTGCATTGGGCCTGCTTTAATTCATTACTGAAACAGAGTATAGGTTTAAACAATATCTTTAACTCATTTAAAAATCATTTCAGCAGCAAAGAGGGAAAAGACTTTGGATTTTGATATAAAATTTACTCTGTGAACCAGAATTTGGATGTACTGTGTTTCATAGTTGCGAGAAAAACAAATTTCAAATCTTGTTTGGTTTATTACTGAAGCATAGTGCAAGTTAAACCACACTTTAACTTGCTTTGCAATTCAATTTTCTTTCCAAAAGAAATGGGAGGGAGGAATTTCAAGTTTACCTGTAACTAAGATGTTACAGGAACAGAGAGCAGGAAGCAATGTTTCCAAGAAAATCAAAACATAAGCCCAGCCATTCATCCCTACGCAAAGGCTATCCACATCCATACAAGCATTCAACATAAAAGGAATTGAGTGCAGTATAAGTTTACTCACCGTGATTTTCCAGGAAAAGAACAGAGCAGAGTTTGAAATGTTAAACCAGGCTTGACTTTTTACTAGCTGAAGCTCCTCTTTTGATCTCTGATTTGAATTGATTCAAGTTGTTATAAATTGATGTATTTTGTTGTTTTAAATTGAAGTTTTTGTTTTAAGTTGATATTACTTATTTCAGGTCTAAGCTTGGATGAACAAATAGAAATGGGAAGAGAGGTTGATATATATATATATAGATGAATTTACTGCTTATAAGATTATGTTGGTACAACACAACAGAGACATTTCTTAGTTTTGATTCACTAGCCCGATGTTGTACTAAAGATATTTGCATTAACTCCATCATGTTTATTTTATCATGCAGGTTCATTTTGGAGGCCGATAGATGTATGTATATATACTAGAAGTGATATGGCTTTAGCTAGCATTAAATGCCTTTGTCAACTTCTTTTGTTTTATTATCTTACTTTTACTTGCCTGCATTAATTAGTTTATTTGTTTGCATAACATGTATATTTTTATTTGTTCCCATGTCTTTTGTCTTTGCTTTGAAATTGAAATGATGTTCTAGTTATAATTGGTTTTATATGACAGCATATGAGTTTATATTTCACTTATTTTGTAAACACATCTTGTTTGTATTTTATTTTACCTTGTAAATTTACTCCTATTATTTTTTTCTAGAATTATTTAATATGTATATATTTGCCTATATTTTTATTTTATTTTTAAACAATACAATATTTATCTTAAGTATTTTCAACTATACAGTTATTTATTTAATAGCTTAATATTAAATCAAATTTTAATTCGAAAACTTGTCTTTATTTATTAAACACAAATTCAATATTCAAATTCAAATTCTAAGGTCAAATTTAAATTAATTCAAAATTTATTCCAAAAATTTATAGTAATGATTAATTTAAATTTGATTCAAAATTCGAGATCGTTACAGATATGGCCAGCAATTGAATGCATGTGATGTTTGATGTGAAAAGGTAAGTTGAAATGTGAAAAGGCAAGGTATACAAAAGGTCAAAATTCTTCATATTTCCATAATTCTTTTACATTTTCAAATACATATAAATCGATTATAAATAAAATAAAAACACAATAAAATAATGAATGAATAAAATAATTAAATATAATTTTAAATAAATATAATTAAATTAAGAAAATAGCTTAAAAATAGAAACTGGGTTATAAAAATTGAAAATAAATACACTAAGCTTTGGAAAAATTATAGCATCACTTTAAAAATGTTTTAAGACAAAATATATGCCTAACATGTCATATAACACATATTAGAACATGATTTGACAAATAAAAATTTTATTTATATAAATTAGAATAGATAATTTTATTAAATAAATCAATTTACACCCAATATTGTAAAAATCATAACTTTCACAATATAAATCGGATTTCAACGAAATGAAAAGCTGTATTCTTAAAATTTAATATATTTTCATAGTAAAAGATAAAATTCAAAAATATAAATATTTAAATTTTAAATTTAAACGTCAAAGTACGACCATATTGACCAAAATCCATATTTTTAGAAAATATATAACTTATTCAAATTTGAAATTATAATTCACGCAAAAATCAAAATTTATATTTAAAATAACAAAATTTATCCACTTTAGTAAAAATAATAAAGTTTTTAAATCAGCAATTCAATTAAAAAAATTAAAATATCTAATTAAAATAATCACAAAATACTGGGTTGTTGCAATTAGTCCTTGAGATGATGGTTTTGATGACAACAACCTTAGGGCTTGTTATAAAATATAAATACTAACATTATAGTTTAAATATATATGTATATGCAGGATATAAACATGTAGGTACCAAGAATAAAGATTGTACAGTATAGAGATTCAAGACCAGAGATATCAATATTGAAGACTCATGAGTATCAAGATATCAAGAGTTCAAGATTTTAGTAGTACAAGATAAGTATTGGGTCTAGAATTATGTTAAAATTTCTTGAAAGCACTTACATTGTTATTCGAAATTTATTCATGGAATGGAATCCATTTCGAGCCTGTTAAAGGGATGGAACCCTAGTGGGATGGAACCCACGACAATATCTAGTGGAACATATAGTGGTCCTATTTTGATATCCACTAATTTTATAAAAATGATTTTCAAAAAATATATCTCTTGTTTTTAAAGAATGTTTTCAAAACATTCTTTTCAAAAAGACATCTCTCTTGGTTTTAAATATTTTAGCCTCAAAACTATCTTTATTATTTTTAATATTTTGATTTCAAAATTTTCCTTGTTTTTTAAACCATTGCTTGTTTTAAATATTTAGCATTAAAATATTTATATACTCAGATTTTAAATCACTTTATAGATTAAGATTATATATATTAAATATTACTTTCTAAACTCTTTTACGTGTTTAAACTATATTCAAATATATTTACAAAGTTTAGAAATTGTTTCGACAAATTATAGAAACAAATTTTAATATGAAAATCAAAACATCAATTTTTGACTTGAGCATGTGGACATCCCTCAACCCCCCATGTCGACATGGTATCGTTAAATTCAAGTTTTCAAATGAGGTGTCTATTCATCATAACCTTTCACGAAGAGATATGACTGTTGCTCTACTATATATACCTGTTGTTTTGAGCGAATTTTAATCAGAATTTTACTTGTTTTTTCTCCTCTTCATCTTCCACATTTATTCTAAAGGATTCTAAACTACACTCTGCCGAAATATCAAGTAAATCAAGCTTGATTATCTCTTGTTTGATTATCTATCACTTTCTCCAAAAGATCTCAATGCTATTCAGAGTTATAGGATCATTTGTAAATCAAACTATTGAGTAAAAGTTGGGAGTGAGCCGTGAAATCAATTGGGTGTGATTGTAACAATTGAAATCAATTTGGTGGTCTTATAGCCTGGTAAAATTAAGGGAGTTGCCCTAAACTCGGATATAGGAGGGTGTACCTCGTAGCCTTGAAATCGAGGGTGCAACCTGGAAGATTATTTTGATAAGAAATCCGTACGATTGTACGGGACTAGATGTAGGGTAACTTCAAACCTGTATAAAATCCTGGTGTGTTCTTTCATTTACTGCTTTTATTTAGTATTTGCATCTGTTTTTGATTCTGTGATTATATCTGTGTCCGTGAATTGCATTTGTTGGTGATTAAATTACATAAGTTTCAAAAAGATTTAGAAAATCCATAAAACACTATTGACCCCCCTCTAGTGTTATTCCAACCTTAAGTTCCGTAATCCGCATTTCTCACATTTGGTTCAGAGCATTGGTTTTCAAAGTTTTTATAATCTAAATTTTGAAAAGTTTTAAAAGTGGCAACCAACACTGGTTCTGTTAACACTATCACTTGTTCATTTGTAAAGGGTCAGTCTACTGCCAGACCACCACTTTTTAATGGCAGTAACTATGCATATTGGTTATGTAGAATGAAAATATATTTACAGCAATAGGATTAGACACTTGGAATATCACACAAACTGAATATTCTTAACCCACAACTAGTTTTTCACAGTGGACTGCTGAGCAAAAGACTATTGCACACAATAATTCCAAAGCAATGAATATTATATTTTGTTCACTTGATATGAATGAATTCGGTAGAGTATCTGTTCGTATGTCTGCATGTGATATCTGGAAAACTTTGCAAGTTACTCATGAAGGAACAAGCAAAGTCAAAGAAACCAAAATTGTGAGAAATGCGGATTATAGATCTTAAGGCTAGAATTAACACTGGAGGAGGGGTGAATAGTGTTTTTAGGAATAACTAATTCTTTTTGTGACGACCCAGAATTTCCGTCATTAG
Source organism: Allium cepa (assembly GCA_030765085.1). Taxonomy (NCBI): domain Eukaryota; kingdom Viridiplantae; phylum Streptophyta; class Magnoliopsida; order Asparagales; family Amaryllidaceae; genus Allium; species Allium cepa. Next base: position 901,890,592 of record CM060938.1, on the reverse strand, counting down.
AAATTCGTATATTTACTTAATTTTAAATATTAACAATTAAGTCGAATAAATTTTAATTTCGAATATAGTGATTTAATTGGATAGTTAAATCGATAATTTAATATTTGAAATTGCAGAAATAGTTGGAAATTGGATTTAATGTGAATGAAAATGATTTATAGAGTTATATTAAATTATATTGGAGTTAGAATGATGTTATAGAACTTTTAAAATTGAATTAAAAGTTAATTTGTAGAAATTGAATAGTTTAATATTTAATTGATGAGTAAAAATAGTCATTTTTCAAACAGTCTCGGATTTCGACGAAACCAGTTTCATTGGATCCGTAATGTTAAATTATTCTAAGGTTTCAAATTTCGTGTTAATTGGATTTACAGTTTGTCCAGGGCAAGCCAAACGCATAGAAATTAATTTAACCGATTTAATCTAAATTTGATCATTTATTTCCGTAACTCGCACATATGATCAAATTGGCCCACGATACCTATTCCATTGTGTCCGAAACGTGGGTTAAACCCTAGAAACGTTAGTCGCTAGGCTTCGTTTGGAGTTCGATAAATTGGAAATGAATAGTGTTTCGTCAAATTTTGTATAAAAGGACCCATTATCTTTATATTTTCACGAAACCTAAATTTACTGGGGCTGGCCGCCATTTTCATTTCCAATGGCCGGAAATGCTCGATACTTCCTCTTCAATTTTCTTCCAATCCGTCGACAATCACGAAAATCCTCCAACTAGGGAAATGTTAAGCACAACGAGATCTCCAACTTCAAAGGCTATGATCGAAATCAATGCGGCGGATCGTTGGAAAAATGGCTAAGAATGGCCGAGGTTCGTGCACGAATTTCAAGTGAAATGCTCGACCGAGCTCGACCAACCTCTGGCCGCGGGTAGCTCTCGTTGAGAGCCTTTGTATGGAAGTCGCTGATCATCTTCTAATGCAGTGAGGCGGTCGCAGAAATTGATGATGGAGCGGCGGCCGTAGGTTGTTTCTCGCGTGCGAAGCCTAGGAAATCACGAATGGGAAGAAAACGCGCACGCGGTCCAGATTTATCAAAGCAAAATCATGCGGCCAGAAATTTATGTAGGGTTTAAAAATAAATAAAAGTTGTAAATTTATATCATATAAATTCGTACAATGTTTAAAAGTGCATAACTTTTTGATACGAGGTCCGTTTCACACGAAACAAATTGCGTCGGGTTCGTATTGACGAGCACTACTAAGTGGAGCTGGATTGGTATTTATTGGAGCTAGTGATAAATTTGGGTAAAATTAGACGCGTGTTTAATTTTATTCGGAACGAAACACTGCAACTGTTATTGGAAGCAAGGTAAGAACTTCTCACTCAATCGAATTTGTTACGATTTAAATTTTAAATAGTTAGATTTAAAATTGCTTGATTGTATGCTTTGAGGATAAATTATTATCTATTGTATTGAAATAGACCCTATACGCTGCATATTAAGCGGAGGTTATTATATTAAACACATATACCACGATATTCCACTTTGAAGTGGAATTGGTATTACATATTTACTTGGAGTTGATTTCCCCCATTATATAGCGGATGAGACCCTATTGCGCCGCATAATAGCGGATGATATTTTATAAATCCCATATACCACGATATTCCACCTCGTGGAATTGGTATTGTACTAATATATGTGGATGCATGGAAACAGGTTGGAGGGATCCAACTAGATTCCTCAAATAATTGAATTTGTTTCAATGTTGTGTGTTGATTATTTATAATCTCTGTGTGATTATATTGAGATTGAAATTATTGAAGGCTAAAATTTAGCCTAATATATTTTTGGTATCGTTGGATACCAGAAATAAATAAAATTGGATTTTTGAAAATTCAAGTTGAAAGTTTATAGTAAAATTAATTTTTGAGAATTGAACAAATTTAAAAAAAAGAAGTTTGAAAAGGGTGAAGTTTTATTTTTGAATCATATCGAATTATTTCCAAAATATGGGAAAAGATTTTAATAAAGGGATTTTTGAATAATATTGTTTAAAAGTTGAAGAACTTGTTTAAAATTGGACTTTAATAGTTGGAAAAAAATAAAGGAATTTATTTTAAAAGGAAATAAATTTAGAAATTCATTTGAGAATTGTTTTTTGTGATTGGAAATAAGTTTCGAAATCCATTTAGAAATTTGTTTGGTGAAGTGAAATGAATTTTGAAAATCAATATGGAATTTGATTTGGTGTTTGTAACGTCCCGCCTTTTCGCACGCTTTAAATCGACACACAGGCCAATTCAAAGAATACGGAAGGGCGGGTTGTTATGGGGTAAATAAGAAAACGAGGAAGAAAAAAAAACAAAATAGAATCTCACAGCGGAAGGATAAAATATAATAAGAAATATACAGTTCATAAAACTGTTTACAAACAATTTGATTCTTCTTTATACAATAAATATCAGAGTTCACATACCAATAAATGTCAATGCAACGGAATTAAATAGTGCAGTAGAATAATGTAGTAGATAGTAATACTACAAATCTTCGTCTTCGTCCTCCAGAGCTAAATCTTCAAATCCTGAAATGCTCGGACTGACCCAAGCGAATTTGAAAAAACAAAAACACTCGAGTCAGAAATAAAAGATCTTATGTGAGTTAAATTAACAGAAACATATATGAGTGCAGTAACTCAAGAGATGCTCGGGATTTACATCTCCTAAGGATCCGTTAAACTATTTACTATGTAGTATATTTCGCTATTATAATAGTGCCTAATTTAAAATAAACTTACTTTTAAATAGCATTAAGGCTTTACATTTTCCACCTTAACACGTAAAATGCCAATAGTCTATACAGTACCGTAATACCCCCTGATCGGGAGGCTACTAGAGGATACTCCATAGGTACGACACAAATAGAAACCCGTACAAGGCGCGATAGAGTAGGTGACACGGCACAACTAGGCCATGCCAGGGTAGATATACCAATTACACATCCGGGCTGGTTGAAACACGCAGCGCGCAGCTACCGCCCACCTCGAACAAACTCCCCCAAAATCAAAATAAAGGTGGCCACCGACTCAATCCAAAGTCAAAGTATAGTATCGAAGAGGAGTGTCCGATCAGAGGAATGACCTCGTTGGCCCAAGAATCGCTCCTGTTTTAGCCTCCTAATGCCAACTCACGGGAGTCGGGTCCACGTATTTACCTCAAAGGAAATGCCAACACCATCCTAATTCATTCTGGAATCTCCACCGCGTACACGGTTGTTAAAGTGGTTTTTGGAGCTGGCAAAGAGTACGACAACTTTCGATCCCGGTCTCTTCAACAACCAAACGTTATTATAACACCGCGGTCTTTAAAATGGTTCATACTTTAAAACCAGAATATAATTATCCATTTCAAAACCCATAAATACGATATCAATTCCATTTCCAAAACAACTCATTTTGATACTATTTTTATAAAAAACCCAAATCAATAATATCATTTTTATTTCACATAATTCTTTTCCAAAATCATACTGCTTTAAAATTTATAATATCTGGAAACCAAACATTTGAATTATAACTTTCAAAACATAATACTTCGAAATTCATAGCTTTAAAACCATAACTTCTAAAACTTAAATGGCTTGGATATTCAACAGTATATAAAATAAAACAGTTGAATTTAAAATTTCTTTATAAAGTAAACAATTTCTGCGCCTTTACAATTTTATTCACTTTAAATTCAGTCTAAACCCATAACTTTTAGATTCACTTTCAGTTTGAATAAAACATTTCGATTTCAATATTTTCAAACTTTGAGTATTTAATAAATTTCAAAACTAAGGTTGGGAATTTCTATTCAACAATTCTATTATTTAGTTTTGAAATGTTTACATAATAGATCCATAACCATTTAAAATAAAACCTAAATTTATTAACATTAAATATTTCGTTCCATTTATTTATACTAGAAATATTCATTTAATTTATCTTTGATAAAAATCCAGTTACAAATATCATACCTTTAAAAATTTCCAAGTTAAATAAGTTTACACCAACTTGTGGAGTTTAATTTTTAAATAAGCCCAATTCCAAATAAATTTCCAATTTAATTTCCAATCTTAATTGATTTGAACTATTTAAAACTCTATATATTCTCAATATATTAACATGTACTTAACCATATAATATAAAATAGTCAAACTCCATTTTTCAACTTATTTAATTTATTTAACAAATATATACACAGCTTAAATTCAAAAATTTAACTATATATGTACATGTATAATATCCAAATTTAATATTTATTAAACCGTACCATATCCAAACCATAAAAATCATTTCAAAAAGAATTATATATATATATATATATGTATATATATATATATATACCGCGGTGCCTGTACATAATTTTCTATCCTATGGTCAAGTGATACGGATATTTATCATTTCAATCCGCAATTTAAAATATAAAAAATGCGACTGTATATCATTTCAAACCGCAATCCCGAATGAAATGAAAATGCATAATAACTTGCAGTTTATACCGTATAAAATATCGCATCCATTCATCCAAATATCAATCATCGACCATTTATTACAATCCTCATCCAATTTAAACAAACATCAATATAGAGCATATAAAATATAACGGGCGATAAATAATAGGTATTAACTAACAGTTTATGTTCAAAAATAAATTTAATAACCATTTAACTAGCAGTTTATATGCAATTAAATAAAAAATTTACTGTCAATTTATATGCAATAATAAAATTAATTCATAGTTAATTTAAATAAATGCAATTTAACTGAGATAATGAATAAAACATGTCAAACAGTCGTAAATAAATTTCTACTCATATCTAAAATTAATTTAACAAATATAAGAAATTTTATAAGTTATGAGTGGGTTAAAACACTCACCTTTTGAATTTAACTCAAATTTAAATCCGATTTAAACACAAAAATTCGACGGTCTCCAAATCTGTCCAAACCAGCGTTTAAAGATCTAGAATTTAATTTCGATCCTAACAAAAAAAATCGCGTATAAATCGGACACCGTATGTGAGACTTACATAAGTTAAACGTTTTAATAATTTAAATTGAAAATCAAAATAAACTAAAACAAACAATACCTCTCCCTCAACACGTCATCACTCGCTCAAAAAACACGTACGCTAGTCCAGAAATTCGAACCCAATACAAACGCACACCCCTTAACTTTGACCGTGCCCTTCGGCCGCCACTGGCCACCAGAGGGTGACGCACCGCCACCACTACGACCGCCTCCCTCTGCCGCACCTCCACCTTGAAGGCCTTCGTGCTCGGCCTCCCCTATCACCGCTGCCGCCTCCTCCGAAAACTAGGGTTTCGAACCCTATTTTGCCAATTCCAGTTGCCACAGTTGAAATCAGGTGATGCCACCACCATAGAACGTCTCCAAATAGCGAGGACTACAATACCCATAAACCAATTTCGCTGATTGCTTCCCGAATCAAAAACGCCCAAATTGAACGTAGGGTTACGCAATTTTGACCTTTGACCACTATTTGCCGTTGATTCTAGCACCAATTTCAAAAATAGAAACTACGCGTAGATTCGTATCGATGAAATCTACAACATATATTTTTTTCGAATTTTTCCGAGGACTTTGAATTTTAGGCTTTGGATTTGATTTTAGAAATTTGAGTTTTGATCTAGGGTTGCAGCCATTGGGAATAGGAGGAGCAGAGGAAATGAACGTACAAACAGATGAGAATAGATGGTGTCTAGGGTTTATAGCTGGGTTTATATAGGTAGGTTAGAATTTGAATAGATGGATCGGGTTGGGTATACGTGCTACCGCTAACGTGGCCCAAAAAGCTCGTTCTGACCCCGGAACGAAATTGGGTAAACCCATATATCCAAATAGGTGTTTTAAAATATTCTGAACGCGATGGAAAAAGATTCACGTCCAAATTCCATCGTATGAAGAAGTTATGCTGAAAACAAAATATTTCAAATTGATTTCAAATTGATTTCAAATTGATTTCAATTAAATTGATTTCAAGGCGTTTCGCGTTCGTACGATCAAATGACAAGTCCGAACATTACGAAACTTGAAACCCTACAATAATTCACTGTTACAGATTCGATGAAACTGGTTTCGTCGAAATCCGTGACCAAAATGGCTATTTTTATATTAATTAAATAAATTTAAAATAAATAATTAAATCTAATTTCAAAGTTTAAATCCTGAAATTTGCAATCCTTTCCACTCTATAATTCTTAAACATTTAAAATGATTTAACAAATTTTTAAAAGTCACTTTATTAAATATAAATCTTCAATTTCATAAATTTTAAAAATTATGGATAAATTTCGAGAATTTCCATTAATTTGAATTTACCCATAATTATCCTATTCAAAATTTCAAATAGAAGGGTTTACCATTGGATTTAAAATTATCGCATAAATATTTTCCGTTTTCAATTTAACTTTTAAATTACGTAATAATTACATATTTGATTTTATTCATTTGCAATAAATCTAACTATTATAAATTAAATAAATTAACCCACTATAAAATTCAAATTCTATAATTCATAAATTTCATCTTCTTGATTTACTTATTTATTTATAATTATTTAAATAAATTCCCGTTCCAATTTAAAGTAACTTAATTTACCCTTTTATAGTATGTATTTTAGTTTCTTAAACTAGCCTCTTTTTTATAAATTGAAGCCAGTTTATTTTTAATAAGTTTCCAATGGATTAGATTCAATTTCAACCTTTTACTCACAATTAAGTTTGGGTTATATTTAATTTTATAACGTATATTACTTCCCTAGTTATTACTTTACATCTTCCCGTATTAATTTCACAATTAATCATAATTATTAAAATAACGCTTATAATAAATGCGACCCTAGAATTACTCACCTTTAAACAAACGTTACTTTACTTTCCGTTAGTGTAACATTCATTTATTTTATTATCACTTATTACAAATTCTAATTCCATTAACAAATAAGCAGTTAATTTATAATATATGTTACAAATTTTGAATTAATCACTATTCATTATTATTGACTTTAATTTAGCATTAATTACCTTGCATTAACATTGTTACTTAAAATCCCTATCCAATTGCAATTAGTATTCTAATAAGTACATTTACTCTTTCCGTTATGTTATTAATTATCAACAAAGAAACTTTTATTAATTTCAACAACATTGTAATTACTAATTACCTACCTTGCTTGCATACGTTTTCCATTATTATCTTTTATTAGAATTCTATTCAACTTTCCATCTTATGCATATAGTTAACCTTTCTATTGATTTTACCTTCAAAATTTTCAGTTATTTTCTTAACTTACCAAAGGCAATGATCAATTACATTTAATCGCTATTAATTTAATACATTGGTAACGAACAATAGTTGTCACCATTATACGATTTATAACATTTGTAATTTATTCTCTACAATAATTATTTCAACAACTGTCATTAAATACATTTATTCCAATTTCCGTTTCAACGTTTTTATTACAAAATCAATTAAATACTTTCCTTTCTCGCATTAAATATACACCTGTATAATCCTTTCCACTATTCATTATTTAGAATTCTATTTAAATTTCAAGCTCTTGTAATAACTCATTTATTATGCATTCGCATATCAATAAACAAGGTTCCAATAAATAGGACTTATTCAATTCACCTTATATACAGGTACAATACTTACACCATTTTATTTATTGAAATTTTATTCATATTACAAATAAATAGGCTTATCACCATTCACATATTATATTTCAGCCTTCATTTTGATATTAATTTATAAAGTTTTTATTCATACTAAATTTAATTACAAAACTCATTAATTTAACCAAATTAAATTCATGAAATCTACGAGTCGTTACAATCTCCCCCACTCAAAACTTTTCGTCCCCGAAAAGGAAAAAGAAAGGAGAAGGAAGAATTAAATAAACAATATATCTTATTCAAAATATTAACTTATAAACAATAATTTACGAAATTTATTACTTTAAATAAAATATACCCATTTTATAATCTTTATATCTTTTTATACTTCAATAAATAAAGTTTGGAAAAACATGTTCAAAATGATTTCTAAGTCCAAAAATTTACGAATTTTTTTTTGCAGAGTCTCCCTTGTACGGAGAGGCTCGGGAAAAAATATAATATCAAAATATAACAATTATATTACATATATTATCCAAAATATTATATTTTAAAACAATTAAAAATCTATATACTTTTTTTTCAAAATGAATCTGCGGTAAAACTACTACAGTGGCCTTCCCTTCCGAAACTTGAAAATGAAAGTCGATGATGCGGCCGCCATCACCGAAATTATTTTCCAGCGACAGAGAGGAAAGTACAAAACTTATTTTCTCCAAAATCTTCTTTAAACAATTCTTCCAAATTATATTGAAATATCTATATTAGAAAATACTTAAAAACAATATTATTATATTCCATAATTTATTCGACAAAATTTCAAAACCCCGGATCTTAAGTTCTAAATTTCCAAATTTCATTTATTTTACTTTTAAATCTTATTTTATTATTATTTATACAACTTAATGCCTAACAACCAATTTATTACATCCAAATATAGATATCATTTGAAATTTTTATTTTATATATAGAAAATATAATAGGCAAAAATATTTCATTTACCTATATTAAAACGAATATTATGTCGGTCTTCCCTATTAAGTGTTTAGAAATCCCTATTGATGTCATAGTGTCCCATGCATCAACCAGAATTTATAAATACAAAACGGAACAGATTAACACAATATTAAAACCTTTTTATAACACTAACAAATACGCTCTCTCATATATATACACTCAGCGACTCCCATAGGGTATTACTACCCTATTAATAAAGAGTCAAACCCTACAAAGCTAAGGTTTACCGCTAAACCAAAGCTCTGATACCAGATGTAACGTCCCGCCTTTTCGCACGCTTTAAATCGACATACATGCCAATTTAAAGAATACGGAAGGGCGGATTGCTATGGGGTAAAGAAGAAAACGAGGAAGAATAAAAAACAAAATAGAATCTCACAGCGGAAGAATAAAATATAATAAGAAATATATAGTTCGTAAAACTGTTTACAAATCGTTTGATTCTTCTTTATACAATAAATATCAGAGTTCACATACCTATAAATGTCAATGCAGCGGAATTAAATAGTGCAGTAGAATAATATAGTAGATAGTTATACTACAAATCTTCGTCTTCGTCCTCAAGAGCTAAATCTTCAAATCCTGGAACGCTCGAACTGACCCGAGCGAATTTGAAAAGACAATAACACTCGATTCAGAACTAAAAGATCTTATGTGAGTTAAATTAACAGAAATAAATATGAGTGCAGCAACTCAAGAGATGCTCGGGATTTACATCTCCTAAGGATCCGTTAAACTATTTACTATGTAGTATATTTCGCTATTATAATAGTGTCTAATTGTAAGATAAACTTACTTTTAAATAGCATTAAGGCTTTACATTTTCCACCTTAACACGTAAAATGCCAATAGTCTGTAGAGTACCGTAATACCTCCTGATCGGGAGGTTACTAGAGGATACTCCATAGGTACGACACAAATAGAAACTCGTACAAGGCACGATAGGGTAGGTGACACGGCACAACTAGGCAATGCCAGGGTAGATATACCAATTACGCATCCGGGCTGGTGGACACGCGCAGCGCGCAGCTACCGCCCACCTCGAACAAACTCCCCCAAAATCAAAATAAAGGTGGCCACCGAATCAATCCAAAGTCAAAGAATAGTATCGAAGAGGAGTGTCCGATCAGAGGAATGACCTCATTGGCCCGAGAATTGCTCCTGTTTTAGCCACCTTATGCCAACTCACGGGAGTCGGGTCCACGTATTTACCTCAAAGGAAACGCCGCCACCATCCTACTTCATTCTAGAATCTCCACCACGTACACGGTTGTTAAAGTGGTTTTCGGAGTTGGCAGAGAGTATGACAACTTCCGATCCCGGTCTCTTCATCAACCAAATGTTATTATAACACCATGGTCTTTTAAATAGTTTATACTTTAAAACCAGAATATAACTATCCATTTCAAAACCCATAAATACGATATCAGTTCCATTTCCAAAACAACTCATTTTGATATTATTTTTATAAAAAATCCAAAACAATAATATCATTTTTATTTCAATAATTCTTTTCAAAAATCATACTGCTTTAAAATTTATAATACCTAGAAACCAAACATTTGAATTATAACTTTCAAAACACAATACTTCGAAATTCATAGCTTTAAAACCATAACTTCTAAAACATAAATGGTTTGGATATTCAACAGGATATAAAATAAAACAGTTGAATTTAAAATTTCTTTATAAAGTAAACAATTTCTGCGCCTTTACAATTTTATTCACTTTAAATTCAGTCTAAACCCATAACTTTTAGATTCACTTTCAGTTTGAATAAAACACTTCGATTTCAATATTTTCAAACTTTGAGTATTTAATAAATTTCAAAACTAAGGTTGGGAATTTCTATTCAACAAATCTATTATTTGGTTTTGAAATGTTTACATAATAGATCCATAACCATTTAAAACAAAACCTAAATTTATTAAAACTAAATATTTCATTCCATTTATTTATACTAGAAATATTCATTTAATTTATCTTTGATAAAAATCCACTTATAAATATCATACCTTTAAAAATTTCCAAGTTTAATAAGTTTACACCAACTTGGGGAGTTTAATTTTTAAATAAGCCCAATGCAAAATAAATTTCCAATTTAATTACCAATCTTAATTGATTTGAACTATTTAAAACTCTATATATTCTCAATATCTTAACATGTACTTAACCATATAATATAAAATACTCAAACTTCATTTTTCATTTTATTTAATTTATTTAACAAATTTATACGCAGCTTAAATTCAAAAATTTAAATATATATGTACATGTAAAATATCCAAATTTAATATTTATTAAACCGTATCATATCCAAACCATAAAAATCATTTCAAAAAGAATTATATATATATATATATATATCGCGTGCCTGTATATAATTTTATATCCAATGGTCAAGTGATGCGGATAATTATCATTTCAATCCGCAATTTAAAATAAAAAAAATGCGGTGGTATATCGTTTCAAACCGCAATCCCGAATGAAATGAAAGTGCATAATAACTTGCAGTTTATACCATATAAAATATCGCATCCATTCATCCAAATATCAATCAACAACCATTTATTACAATCCTTATCCAATTTAAACAAACATCAATATATAGCATATAAAATATAACGGGTAATAAATAACAGGTATTAACTAACAGTTTATGTTCAAAAATAAATTTAATAACCGTTTAACTAGCAGTTTATATGCAATTAAATAAATTTTTACTGTCAATTTATATGCAATGGTAAAATTAATTCACAGTTAATTTAAATAAATGCAATTTAACTGAGATAATGAATAAAACATGCCAACAGTCGTAAATAAATTTCTACTCATGTCTAAAATCAATTTAACAAACATAAGAAATTTTAGAAGTTGTGATTGGTTAAAACACTCACCTTTTGAATTTAAGTCGAATTTAAATCCGATTTAAACCCAAAAATTCGACGGTCTCCAAATCTGTCCAAACCAGCATCAAAGATCTGGAATTTAATTTCGATCCTAACAAAAAAAATCGCGTATAAATCGGACAACGTACGTGAGACTTACATAAGTTAAACCTTTTAAGAATTTAAATTGAAAATCAAAATAAACTAAAACGAAAAATACCTCTCCCTCAACACGTCATCAGTCGCTCAAAAAACACGTACGCAAGTCCAGAAATTCAAACCCATTACAAACACATGCCCCAGAACTTTGACCGTGCCTTTCGGCCACCACTGGCCACCAAAGGGTGACGCACCGCCACCACTACGACCGCCTCCCTCTGCCGCACCTCCACCTTGAAGGCCTTCGTGCTCGGCCTCCCCTATCACCGCTGCCGCCGCCTCCAAAAACTAGGTTTCGAACCCTATTTTGCCAATTCCAGTTGCCACAGTATAAATTAGGTGATGCCACCACCATAGAACGACTCCAAACAGTGAGAACTACAATACCCATAAACCAATTTCGCTGATTGCTTCCCGAATCAAAAACACCCAAACTGAACGTAGGGTTTCGCGATTTTGACCTTTGACCGCGATTTGCCGTTGATTCTAGCACCAATTTCGAAAACAGAAACTACGTGTAGATTCGTATCGATGAAATCTACAACATATATTTTTTTCGAATTTTTCTGAGGACTTTGAATTTTAGGCTTTGGATTTGATTTTAGAAATTTGAGTTTAGATCTAGGGTTGCAGCCATTGGGAATAGAAGGAGCTGAGGAAATGAACGTACAAACAAATGAGAATAGATGGAGGATAGAGTTTATAACTGGGTTTATATAGGTAGGTTAGAATTGGAATAGATGGATCGGGTTGGGTATACGTGCTACCGCTAACGTGGCCCAAAAAGCCCGTTCTGACCCCAGAACGAAATTGGGTAAACCCATATATCCAAATAGGTGTTTTAAAATATTCTGAACGCGATGGAAAAAGTTTCACGTCCAAATTCCATCGCATGAAGAAGTTATGCTGAAAACAAAATATTTCAAATTGATTTCAAATTGATTTCAATTAAATTGATTTCAAGGCGTTTCGTGTTCGTACGATCAAACGACAAGTCCGATCGTTACGAAACTTGAAACCCTACAATAATTCACTGTTACGGATCCGATGAAACTAGTTTGTCGAAATCCGAGTCCGTGACCAAAATGGCTATTTTTATATTAATTAAATAAATAATTAAATCTAATTTCAAAGTTTAAATCCTGAAATTTCAATCCTTTCCATTCTATAATTCTTAAATATTAAAAATGATTTAACAAATTTTTAAATGTCACTTTATTAAATATAAATCTTCAATTTCATAAATTTTAAAAATTATGGATAAATTTCCAGAATTTCCATTAAATTGAATTTACCCATAATTGTCCTATTCAAAATTTCAAATATAAGGGTTTACCATTGGATTTAAAATTATCACATAAACATTTTTCGTTTTCAATTTAATTTTTAAATTACGTAATAATTACATATTTGATTTTATTCATTTGCAATAAATCCAACTATTATAAATTAAATAAATTAACTCACTATAAAATTCAAATTCTATAATTCATAAATTTCATCTTCTTGATTTACTTATTTATTTATAATTATTTAAATAAATTCCCATTCCAATTTAAAGTAACTTAATTTACCCTTTTATAGTATGTATTTTAGTTTCTTAAACTAGCCTCTTTATTATAAATTGAAACCAGTTTATTTTTAATAAGTTTCCAATGGATTAGATTCAATTTCAACCTTTTACTCACAATTAAGTTTGGGTTATATTTAATTTTATAACGTATATTACTTCCCTAGTTATTACTTTACATCTTCCCGTATTAATTTCACAATTAATCATAATTATTAAAATAACGCTTATAATAAATGCGACCCTAGAATTACTCACCTCTAAACGAACGTTACTTTACTTTCCGTTAGTGTAACATTCATTTATTTTATTATCACTTATTACAAATTCTAATTCCATTAACAAATAAGCAGGTAATTTATAATATATGTTACAAATTTGGAATTAATCGCTATTCATTATTATTGACTTTAATTTAGCATTAATTACCTTGCATTAACATTGTTATTAAAAATCCCTATCCAATTGCAATTAATATTCTAATGAGTACATTTACTCTTTCCGTTATGTTATTAATTATCAACAAAGAAACGTTTATTAATTTCAACAACATTGTAATTACTAATTACCTACCTTGTTTGCATACGTTTTCCATTATTGTCATTTATTAGAATTCTATTCAACTTTCCGTCTTATGCATATAGTTAACCTTTCTATTGATTTTACCTTCAAATTTTCAGTTATTTTCTTAACTTACCAAAGGCAATGATCAATTTCATTTAATCGCTATTAATTTAATAAATTGGTAACGAACAATAGTTGTCACCATTATACGATTTATAACATTTGTAATTTATTCTCTACAATAATTATTTCAACAACTCTCATTAAATACATTTATTCCAATTTTCGTTTCAACGTTTTTATTACAAAATCAATTAAATACTTTCCATTCTCGCATTAAATTATACACCTGTATAATCCTTTCCACTATTCATTATATAGAATTCTATTTAAATTTCAAGCTCTTGTAGCAACGCATTTATTATGCATTCGCATATCAATAAACAAGGTTCCAATAAATAGGATATATTCAATTCACCTTATATACAAGTACAATACTTACACCATTTTATTTATTGAAATTTTATTCATATTACAAATAAATAGGCTTAATCACCATTCATATATTATATTTTAGCCTTCATTTTGATATTAATTTATAAAGTTTTTATTTCTACTAAATTTAATTACAAAACTCATTAATTTAACCAAATTAAATTCATGAAATCTACGAGTCTTTACACTCTCCCCCACTCAAAACTTTTCGTCCCCGAAAAGGAAAAAGAAAGGAGAAGAAAGAATTAAATAAACAATATATCTTATTCAAAATATTAACTTATAAACAATAATTTACAAAATTTATTACTTTAAATAAAATATACCCATTTTATAATCTTTATATCTTTTTATACTTCAATAAATAAAGTTTGAAAAAACATGTTCAAAATGATTTCTAAGTCCAAAAATTTACGAAATTTTTTTGCAGAGTCTCCCTTGTACGGAGAGGCTCGGGAGAAAATATAACATCAAAATATAACAATTGTATTACATATATTATGCAAAATATTATATTTTAAAACAATTCAAAATCTATATACTTTTTTTTTCAAAATGAATCTGCGGTCAAACTACTACAGTGGCCTTCCCTTTCGAAACTTGAAAATGAAAGTCGATGATGCGGCCGCCATCACCGAAATTATTTTCTAGCGACAGAGAGGAAAGTACAAAACTTATTTTCTCCAAAATCTTCTTTAAACAATTCTTCCAAATTATATTGAAATATCTATATCAGAAAATACTTAAAAACAATATTATTATATTCCATAATTTTTCGAGAAAATTTCAAAACCCCAGATCTTAAGTTCTAAATTTCCAAATTTCATTTCTTTTATTTTTCAATCTTATTTTATTATTATTTATACACCGTAATGCCTAACAACCAATCTATTGCATCCAAATATAGATGTCATTTGAAATTTTTATTTTATGTATAGAAAATATAATAGGCAAAAATATTTCATTTACCTATATTAAAACGAATATTATGTCGGTCTGCCCTATTAAGTGTTTAGAAATCCCTATTGATGTCATAGCGTCCCATGCATCAACCAGAATTTATAAATACAAAACGGAACAGATTAACACAATATTAAAAACTTTTTATAACACTAACAAATACCGTCTCTCATATATATACACTCAGCGACTCCCATAGGGTATTACTACCCTATTAATAAAGAGTCAAACCCCACAAAGCTAAGGTTTATCGCTAAACCAAAGCTCTGATACCAGATGTAACGTCCCACCTTTTCGCACGCTTTAAATCGACATACAGGCCAATTCAAAGAATACGGAAGGGCGGATTATTATGGGGTAAATAAGAAAGCGAGGAACAAAAATACAAAATAGAATCTCACAGCGGAAGGATAAAATATAATAAGAAATATACAGTTCATAGAACTGTTTACAAACTATTTGATTCTTCTTTATACAATAATTATCAAAGTTCACATACCAATAAATGTCGATGCAGCGGAATTAAATAGTACAGTAGAATAATATAGTGGATAGTAATACTACAAATCTTCGTCTTCGTCCTCCAGAGCTAAATCTTCAAATCCTGAAACGCTCGGACTGACCCGAGCGAATTTGAAAAGACAAAAACACTCGAGTCATAACTAAAAGATCTTATGTGAGTTAAATTAACAGAAATATATATGAGTGCAGGAACTCAAGAGATGCTCGTGATTTACATCTCCTAAGGATCCGTTATACTATTTACTATGTAGTATATTTCTCTATTATAATAGTGTCTAATTGTAAAATAGACTTACTTTTAAATAGCGTTAAGGCTTTACATTTTCCACCTTAACACGTAAAATGCCAATAGTCTATACAGTACCGTAATACCTCCTGATCGGGAGGCTGCCAGAGGATACTCCATAGGTATGACACAAATAGAAACTCGTACAAGGCGCGGTAGGGTAGGTGACACGGCACAACTAGGCAATGCCAGGGTAGATATCCCAATTTGGTAGTGTGGCATGCTGAGTGCTGCTGTGTATCATTTGTTGATCTAAGGATGGCTTTTGTATAAAGCGTTGCTTTGTGGATGAGACTGAATAAGGACCTCACACCCCGGAAATGGTCGAAACAGGAAAGATGTGGCAAAGTTGTGAGGGTCGCTCCCTTTAGGGTATGTCATTCCTTTCTGGAAAAGGATGGTATCATGGTAGGAACCCAGATACTTACTCATGTGGACACCATACATTTATTACTATGTTATGTTGTTGGATTAGAGGTACCTCAGATAAAGGTCCCAAAGGACCGGGGGATGGCATGCTCGAGAAGTAGTTACCTAGTTATAGAGGTAACCCGGCTTTGTGTTGGCAGAGATCCGGTTAGGTTCTCGGGATGTCCCGCCAGAGGCGATCCCATGTGGAAGTACGAAGTTCCTTAGCCTGACCTTTTGTTGGAAATCCATTCATCAATACGAGTCTTGTACGGTTCTGGTTGGATAACCTATCATTCACTTATGGTGGTGCCCCACTGTTTGGATGGTAGCTATAGTAGGCATAGTTCGAAATGTCTATGCTGGCTAAGATTAATATTATACTTTCGAAAGGTTTTCTGCGCTATGCACTAATAATATTAATATCAAATGATTTAACGTATTAAGCATGCTTGGCTATCATAAGAAGAAAACTCCTCCAATTCTGCGTTTACATTGTGTGAGTGACGGCTGTGTAGTTAATGCCACGCTATTACCCCGCTATAACCCCGCAATATCTCATAGCGGATTTCTACCGCTATGATTTTTCCATATAGCCCCAAAATATAGCTGTTAACCCGCCTTTTTATCAGGCCACAGATAGGCGGATTTAACTTAAACAACTTCACAACTATCGAGACTAAAGATGAAGGTTCGGCCTGGAATATAGAAGCCGTTCGACATTGGAGTAAGAAGAGGTTCACTCAGCAGCGGACTGGGATCGTTCGGCATCAACTATCGTTCGGCATAAACAATGTTTGGCCAAACTATCGTTCGGCCTACTATTGTTTGGCCTAAGTATCGTTCGGCCTGGGTAGCGTTCGGCCAGAATATTGTTCGGCATGTTTCCATATCGCTCGACATTCAGAGTGCCCAGCACCACTTCGCTCGGCCTTCAGAGTGTTCGGCCTCACTTCGATCGGCATGAGGATATCGTCCGGCATCCTCCACACGGCATTTGTACTCGGCATTGAAGTACGACCGACATTCCTCCACTCGGCATCCTCCACTCGGCATTTGTACTCGGCATTGAAGTACGTCCGGCATTCCTTCACTCGGCATCCTCCACTCGGCATTTGTACTCGGCATTGAAGTATGTCCGGCACACCTCAACCCAGCATCGATCGGCATGCATCACTCAAATGCCTCGACTGACATTATTCTACCAGACGCTTCGTTCGGCATTGATGGCTCCGCATTACATGGCTCGGCATATGTGGACCGGCCATAAACTCGGTGGGCCTGAATCACGCAAAGGCCCAACTACTCAGGATTTGCCTATAAATGCAGCATGTGGGGGTTCAGAAAAGGGATCCAGATCCTGATTCTCTCTCCTGCTCTCTAACTTTCTATCCCCTAAGGCTATGTCTAGCCTATCACTTTGTAACTGTAATCGATTGTTACAGCAATAAAAAAAGAAATTACTGGAGTGGACGTAGGCCAGAGTTAGCCGAACCACTATAAATTCCGTGTCTTTACCGCTTTCATTTTAATTTCTGTTATTCTTCATATTAAATATCCTCTACATACATCCTACCCATGAACTGTGATTGTTGTTTTGTGCTTTCACTTGGATTTGGGTGTTAGTGACCAATTTTGCCGCTAACATTTTGGTGCTTTCACCGAGAAGGACTAGCACCCGCTACATCAAATTCGGAATTCAGATTCAAAAGTTTGAAGAAACTCCAATCCGGAAACAATGACTCGACAAATAAGACAAAGGGTTGACAGGAGCCAACAAGGAGGAAGCCAAGAAGCATCCTCATGATCAGGAGAAGGACAAGCTTCCGTCTACATCACTAGAGACGAGATGGAGGCTATGGCCAATTCATTGCGCGAAAGCATGATGAAGAGTCAACAGGAGATGCTGCAGAATTTTCTCGAGCAGATGAGGGCGGCGAACATGCAAAACCTTGGACCAACTACAATAGCTACGAGTGCGGGACAAGTAATCAGGATTGCAGAAGCTAATGAAGGTCAGGTTCAAGACCAGAATGCAGGAGTTGAAGGTGGTCAACAAGGCCTTAGGGGCAGACCCTCAGGGTCCGATACTGGAAGACCAACAGACGGAGCTCAACAAGCTGGAGCCAATGCTTATGCTAACGAGCCACCAGAAGAATACGTACCTGAATTCCCTTCAAGGCTCGGGGGGCAAGATAGAAGCTTAACAAAAGGTCAACCACTGGAAGGAGACGAGAGAATGATTGGCCTCATGCGAAGAATCATAAGAGGAGGATTGCCTAGCGGAGGTCTGGAAGAAGTTAGTAAGAGTCCGTTCACTCCAAATATCCGAAACGCAAGGAACCCTCCAAAGTTCAAACTACCAGCGCTAGAACCTTACGATGGGAGGTCAGACCCGACCATGCATATTACCAGATATATCAGGCACATGGAAGTGCTGGGGGCATCCGAGGAAGTGATGGCACGATGCTTCCCTTTATATTTATCAGATTTAGCTGCCCTATGGTTCAGACAACTGGAGACTGGATCGATAGGAACATGGAGCGAGCTTGCTGACTGCTTCATGAGACAGTTTAGGGTCCATGTGACGCGACCCAAGAGTGTGATGACTTTATCTTCGATCAAGCAAAGGACCGGAGAGTCCATAAAAGATTTTCTGCTGAGATTCAATGTGACAGTGACTTGTGTAGATCGTCCGGATCCATCAATGATTTTAACGGCGGTGGTGGCAGGAGTCGCGGAAGGCACCAAATTTAAGGATTCTCTAACTTAAGATCCATCGCAAATCTTGGAGAGTTCTTTCATAAAGCTGAAAAGTTCATCCGATTGGAAGAATCACGAGTCGAGAGTCGTGAAATAAATACCACACAAAGCGTAGAAACCTCCAGAGAACAGCCCGGAGCGGACAAGGGAAAGAGGAAACAGGATGACAGACATGATGGTCCTGATAAACGGAAGAAATTACGAGAGCCAAGATTCAGGCAGTACACCGATCTGACTGCAGGCCTAGAAAGAATCTACACTGAAACTCGGGGGCAACTCCCCTATCGAAAGCCATCTATAAGGGATCCCACCGAGCGGGAGCGCAGGACTGGAAAATACTGCCTATTCCATGAGCTGGATGGGCACACTACAGATGAATGCCGCCACCTAAAGGATGAGGTGGAAGAACATGCTAGGGGTGGTAGACTGCCACAATTTGTCAGAGAACGGGCAACGACAGCAAGACCTGAACGACTATCGCCTCCACCTAACAGGAACGATCCTGGATCGGGATCACGACTCGTCATCAACTGATTAAAGATGGCAAGGGCCAAGTCCAGGATTTGGACTTCGATCGAATAATTTTATTTAGATTTATTTTCAGAATAAACGGTTACTCCACTTACACATGTACGGGAATAGGAGAGATCCCTAGGCATGCTCTGAGATGGAGATAAACCGCTACGCCCGGAGAGGCAATCCTTAGCTCTTTTCTGATGTTTGAGATTGAACATCTAGAACTCGAATTTTAATAAATAAATTAGAACTTCTTGCAATAAACCTTTTGACCGGAGAGTCAAAGGATGAATATTAAATACCAATATAAACATGATCGCTTTATGACCCTACCCGGAGAGACGGGGTCCGGAGTGCAAGAAGTGTGTTGCTTCGCCGGAGAGCGACATGATCGACTCACTTAAGCGTTGTTTCCCCTTCACCAGAGAGTGAAAGGATGGGATCCAGAAAGAGCCCGGAGACGCTATGATTGGTCCCGAACGACCAAGACATCGCTTAATGTTCAGATACACTGAACCGAAGTGCAAGAAGTGAGTTGCTTCGCCGTAGAACGACAGGATCAACTCACTTAAGCGCTGTTTCCCCTTCACCAGAGTGACAGGATGGGATCCAGCAAGAGCCCGGAGAGGCTATGATCGGTCCTGAACGACCAAGACATCGCTTAATGTTCAGATACACTGAACCGGAGTGCAAGAAGTGAGTTGCTTCGCCAGAGAGCGACAGGATCAACTCACTTAAGCGCTGTTTCCCCTTCACCAGAGAGTGACAGGATGGGATCCAGCAAGAGCCCGGAGAGGCTATGATCGGTCTAGAACGACCATGGCATGGCTATACGTCCTAACTGGGACCAGAGTGCAGGGGATAGAAGGCAACGCCAGAGTGCAATAGGATCTTTCTATTCAATCACTAAGTCTAGAATGGGCCTAGTAAGGGTTCAGAGTAGCCGTTAATAGTCCGGAGAGACTACGAAACTTCATTCTCAATTTCTACGTGAAGAACGAATGCTGATTTGGCTTCGAACAGCCACAAACTTGATTGTCAACACCACAGCTATGGATGAAACATGAATTTATTACACTTGATTTAAGACCGTTGAAAACACACCTTCCAATAGCAAGGCAAGTCTTGGGGGGCAAGTGTTAACCCGCCTTTTTACCAGGCCACGGTTAGGCAGATTTAACTTAAACAACTTCACAACTATCGAGACTAAAGATGAAGGTTCGGCCTGGAATATAGATGCCGTTCGATATTGGAGTAAGAAGAGGTTCACTCGGCAGCGGACTGGGATCGTTCGGCATCAACTATCGTTCGGCATAAACAATGTTCGGCCAAACTATCGTTCGGCCTACTATTGTTCGGCCTAAGTATCGTTCGGCCTGGGTAGCGTTCGGCCAGAATATTGTTCGGCATGTTTCCACATCGCTCGGCATTCAGAGTGCCCAGCACCACTTCGCTCGGCCTTGAGAGTGTTCGGCCTCACTTCGATCGGCATGAGGATATCGTCCGGCATCCTCCACACGGCATTTGTACTTGGAATTGAAGTACGACCGGCTTTCCTCCACTCGGCATCCTCCACTCGGCATTTGTACTCGGCATTGAAGTACGTCCGGCATTCCTTCACTCGGCATCCTCCACTCGGCATTTGTACTCGGCATTGAAGTACGTCCGGCACACCTCACCCCAGCATCGATCGGCATGCATCACTCAAATGCCTCGACCGACATTATTCTACCAGACGCTTCATTCGGCATTGATGGCTCGGCATTACATGGCTCGGCATATGTGGACCGGCCATAAACTCGGTGGGCCTGAATCACGCAATGGCCCAACAACTCAGGATTTGCCTATAAATACAACATGTAGGGGTTCAGAAAAGGGATCCAGATCCTGATTCTCTCTCCTGCTCTCTAACTTTCTATCCCCTAAGGCTAAGGCTAGCCTATCACTTTGTAACTGTAATCGATTATTACAGCAATAAAAAAAGAAATTACTGGAGCGGACGTAGGCCAGAGTTAGCCGAACCACTATAAATTCCATGTCTTTACCGCTTTCATTTTAATTTCTGTTATTCTTCATATTAGATATCCTCTACATACATCCTGCCCGTGAACTGTGATTGTTGTTTGGTGCTTTCACTTGGATTTGGGTGTTAGTGACCAATTTTGGCGCTAACAATAGCCTTTCCGCTCTAATCCCCGCTATTTCCGCTATATCCCGTTATTCTCGCTATATTTTGCTATTTCCGCTATATCTTCTTTAATAAACTGAATTAAAAAATTGCATTTATACATTATAAAAAGTATAAAACTAATTTATTTGATTTAATTTTTAATATATTTTCAGAAATGAAAATACTCTAATATTCTAGTAAATTCAATTATGTTATATAACAGTTTTATGTTTATTTAAAGTATGTTCACACATGTTTTTTGTTTAAAATCATTTATGTATTAATTATAATTCAATTGATTGATAATTTTTCCATTTAATTACCATTTGTATATTTGTTAAAACATCATGTATGAGTTTTATATGCTATTTTAGAGCTATCCGCTATAACCCGCTATATCCTTGCTGTATCCCCACTATGACTTTTTGCACCTCCACCACTTTAAATCTACCTAGCGCTTTAACTGCACAGTGTGACGGAAGGTCTTATGGTAGTTCCATTTTCCAAAAGCATTACGGTTTTCAATGTTTTAAATTCCTTTTGTTGTTTTAAAGACAAAACTGTTTTAAGTTCTCACACCAGTCCCACGACTGACCTGTAGTTTATTGTTCCCTTCCTAAACTCTAGGTGCCCATCATTTTCCACACGGGCAGCCTAGAGTCAGGTTATTAGGTCATTCTGGATTCTCAGGAGGCCATGGAGCAGGAGGCAAGCTGGATGGCGAGACGTATCACTTGTATATGATATTATCTTTTCCGCTGTGTATTCAGTTGTGAGGACAGGTTTATATAACTGTCCATTATTGTATTGTGTTGTATATTGACTCTGACGATATAATGTATAAAATGTACAGTTCTTTTGATTTAAAGATTATTCATCTATCTATTATATGTTGTTCCGCTGAGACTGTGAGATTCTGATATCGTTTCTGTTGCTTTTCTTTCTTTCTTTCTTCTTCTACCTTTTCTTCTTTAACCCTAACAATTTGGTTTTTCGGCCTTCGATTGCTCGGCAGTTGATACAGTGGACGTAATAATGTCGATTTTCGAAAGTCGAAAATCTCGAAACGTTACATGTGGTTTCAGAGCATTTGGTTAAGCGACAACCTTGGCCCTGTTGGGAATTACTCGTTAAAGAAAGAGTTTGTAGTACTCTAGAATGAGTTGAGTGTAATCATAGATACGAGTGCGTATTTGTTAGTGAATGTTAAAATGTTTTATATTGTGTTTGCTTACCGGTTGAGCTGTTTGGGAATTTTGGTCGGTATGTGGGACGCCATATTATCGATAGGGATTTCTAAACACTTAAATGAGGCAAGTTGACATAGTATCATTTTAAATTGGGTAAATGAAATAATTTTACCTCGATAATATTTTACATATAAAGGAAATAATTTTTCAGAAATTATTAAAGTGTGCATAAATTGATTGTTTGGTTGCTGAAAATGTAAGAATATATATAAGTTAATTAAAAGATAAAAGATGTTTGAATAATCTAAATAAAAACAACAATTGTAAAAGAATAATTGTATAAGCAAATGAATTATTAAGTATGGAATTATAATTAATGTGATTTACAATTGTGAAATAATCTTATATAGAAGAAATGAAACTATATGAAATATTTATAAATATGAGTTGTAAATAAAAATGAATTTGAGCTATGAATTGAAAATGTTGAATCCTGTTTATTTTGGAAATTATTTTCCGAAATTAAAAGTTAAATAGTGAAATTATATAAGAAATTTTTTATAAATGTGATTTATGAATAAAAGGAAAATTTTGAAAGAATATTAAGCAATGAATTAACTACTGTTGCTGGGAAATAATAAGGATGATGACTGCAGCATCATCAGTATCATTTTCGAGTTTCTGTGTGATGGATTTGCTACCATAGTAAAGTGAAAATTGAAGTTTTGTAATGATAAACAAATTTGAAATTAAAAATTCAAGTTGAAATTGATGAACATAAGTAAAGCGAGTTTTGAACTTATAATATGAGATAATAAATTTGGCTTTGGTAAAGATTAAAGAATTTGGGTTAGCATAGTAAATATGTGATTTGAAATTTAACTAAAGGAAAGTTAAATAAATTGATTTGGAGAAGATGTAAGTGAAACCAAATGATAAAATGGTTAAACAATTTTGTTAAGAAAAATGAGATATGAATTTGAATAAGTGATGAAATTGGACTTTGGTAAAAGTTAAATAGAATTTACTTGAGAATTAGAATCTGAATTGGGTTTATAAGTGGAAATTTAAGTTAAGTTAAACAAATGATATTTAAATGGAATATAACTTAAGTGATGTTGAATGAAGTTGAATTTGGTATCGAAGTAAAATAATAAAGTGAATTAAATGGATGTGAACTTGAGTTATATAAATGAAATTCAACTTTATATTGTAAAGTGAATTAGCAATTGAATTAATGAATTGAATGTAAATCAATTGAATGTAAATAAATTGATATGAAATAATGGATGTAAGTGTTAATTCATTAAAGCTAATTAAATGTGTTGAACCAAATTGAATGTAAAGTAAAGTAAATTGAATGAATTTGGTTGTATTGGATATATATTGATTGTTAGATTGTTGTCATATGAAATTGAATTGATAAATTGAAAACTAAAGTAATTGAATTCAAATTGAAAGTGAATTAAATTTAAATTGAATTAAATTTGAATTGAAAGTGAACTAATGTGAATTGGTTGTAAGCAATTAAAATTTGTATCAAAACCTCATAAATTGCTTATGGGAATTATTTTGAGTATATTGCTTATGAAAACTATGTGTTTTCTATTAAAAATTTAGTGAAATGTAAATGAATTTCTTATATATGTCACTTACATGGTTAATTGAGTAAGTACAGGTACTGGGGCTGCCATTAGCTGGTTTTGGGTTGCGCTAAAATGCTAAATAAATAACTGCTTTGCTTAAAAATGCTAAAAAGGAACGCCTACGCAATAAAAATAGAAAATACGAACTGTTTTTCTGTTTTTCGACCATGTGGGTTGATGTATATATATTTATATCTATTGTGATATTGCAAAAGCTCCTCCGTACAAGGGAGACTCTGCCAAAAAATTTCGTAAATTTTGGGAGTTGGAAAAATTTTGAAAAAATTTTTGGATAATTTTTTGTTAAAGAAAAGTCAATTTCTAAATTGAAATGAAAATGTAGGAATTGAACTAGAAAAGTGTAACCATCGGATTTTGGAAAAGTTAAGAAGTTAAAAAAAATGAATCTGAAATCAAGTTGGAACGATTTGTTTTTGAAAAGTTAATGAATTTTGTAACTTTTTCTTACTAGGTAATTTCGAGGTCGAAATTCTTTTAAGGGGGAAAATTGTAACGACCCAGAATTTCTATCATTTGAAATTCGTATATTTAATTAATTTTAAATATTAACAAGTAAGTCGAATAAATTTTAATTTCGAATATAGTGATTCAATTAGATAGTTAAATCTATAATTTAATATTTAAATTACAGAGATATTTGGAAATTGGATTTAATGTGAATGAAAATGATTTATAGAGTTATATTAAATCATATTGGAGTTAGAATGATGTTATAGAACTTTTAAAATTGAATTAAAAGTTAATTTGGAGAAATTGAATATTTTAATATCTAATTGATGAGTAAAAATAGTCATTTTTCAAACAGTCTCGGATTTCGACGAAACTACTTTCATCAAATCCGTAAAGTTAAATTATTGTAAGGTTTCAAGTTTCGTGTTAATCGGATTTACGGTTTGTCCGGGGCAAGCAAAAATGCATAGAAATTAATTTAACCGATTTAATCTAAATTTGATCGTTTATTTCCGTAATATGCACATATGATCAAATTGGCTCTCGATACCTAGTCCTTTGTGTCCGTAACGCGGGTCAAACTATAGAAACGTCAGTTGCCACGCTTCATTTGGAGTTCGAAAAATTGGAAATGAATAGCGTTTCGTTAAATTTTGTATAAGAGGACCCATTATCTTCATATTTTCACGAAACCTAAATCTACTAGGGCTGGCCGCCATTTTCATTTCCAATGGCTGGAAATGCTCGATACTTCCTCTTCAATTTTCTTCCAATCCGTCGACAATCACGAAAATCCTCCAACTAGGGAAATGTTAAGCACAACGAGATCTCGAACTTCAAAGGCTATGATCGAAATCAATGCGGCGGATCGTTGGAAAAATGGCTAAGAACGGCCGAGGTTCGTGCACGAATTTCGAGTGAAATGCTTGACCGAGCTCAACCAACCTCTGGCCGTGGGTAGCTCTCGTTGAGAGACTTTGTGTGGAAGTCGCTGATCATCTTCTAATGCAGTGAGGTGGTCGCAGAAATTGATGATGGAGCGGCGGCCGTAGGTTGTTTCTCGCGTGCGTAGCCTAGGAAATCACGAACGGGAAGAAAACGCGCACGTGGTCCAGATTTATCAAAGAAAAATCATGCGGCCAGAAATGTATGTAGGGTTTAAAAATAAATAAAAGTTGTAAATTTATATCATATAAATTCGTACAATGTTTAAAAGTGCATAACTTTTTGATACGAGGTCCGTTTCACATGAAACAAATTGCGTCGGGTTCGTACTGACGAGCACTACTCAGTGGAGCTAGATTGGGATTTATTGGAGCTAGTGATAATTTTGGGTAAAATTAAACGCATGTTTAATTTTATTTGGAACGAAACACTGCAACTGTTATTGGAAGCAAGGTGAGAACTTCTCACTCAATCGAATTTGTTCCGATTTAAATTTTAAATAGTTAGATTTAGAATTGCTTGATTGTGTTGATTGTATGCTTGGATGGTAAATTATTATCTATTGTATTGAAATAGACCCTATACGCCGCATATTAAGTGGAGGTTATTATATTAAACACATATACCACGATATTCCACTTTGAAGTCGAATTGGAATTATATATTTACTTGGAGTTGATTTCCCGTATTATATAGCGGATGAGACCCTATTGCGCCGCATAATAGCGGATGATATTTTATAAATCCCATATATCGCGATATTCCACCTCGAAGTGGAATTAGTATTGTGCTAATATCAATGGATGCAGGGAAACATGTTGGAGGGATCCAACTGGATTCCTCAAATAATTGAATTTGTTTCAATGTTGCGTGTTGATTATTTATAATCTCTACGTGATTATATTGAGATTGAAATTGTTAAAGGCTAAAATTTAGCCAAATATATTTTTGGTATCGTTGGATACCGAAAATAAATAAAATTGGATTTTTGAAAATTCAAGTTGAAAGTTTATAGTAAAATTTATTTTTGAAAATTGAACAAATTTAAAAAAAAAAGAAGTTTGAAAAGGGTGAAGTTTTATTTTTGAATCATATCGAATTATTTCCAAAATATGGGAAAAGATTTTAATAAAGGGATTTTTGAATAATATTGTTTAAAGGTTGAAGAATTTGTTTAAAATTGGTTTTTAGTAGTTATAAAAAATAAAGGAATTTATTTTAAAAGGAAATAAATTTAGAAATCCATTTGGGAATTGGTTTTGGTGATTGGAAATAAGTTTCAAAATCCATTTAGAAATTTGTTTGGTGAAGTGAAATGAATTTTGAAAATCAATATGAAATTTGATTTGGTGTTTTTGGAAATTAATTAAAAATTTAATTGTTGTTGAAAGTGAATAATTGAAAATGATTTGAAAATCGTATATCAGTGGATATTTGAAAATTTAAATTCACCATAGAATTTATAAAGGAAAGGGAAGTTTGTTGTTAAAAAATAAACATTGATTTATTTTTGAAGTGTGGAAATAAATTTACGAATTTGAAACGTAAATTTAAAATAAATCGATAAGGATTTAGTTAATTGGTTTAAATGAACCATTTTGAAATGAAAGTGTATTCTCCCTGGAAAGCCGAGAAATTTTCTAAATAGCTTTGAAATATATATATATATATATATATATATATATATATATATATATATATATATATATATTCTAGGATTGGTTTTGAAAAGGGTACTTTGAAGAAATTAACTTCTTAAATTGTTTAAAAATCCTTTAAGTAAAGATTTATTGAATTGATTATAGAAATGGTTATTTCTAAGATTTAATCAATATTTTTTTTAGAAAAAAGGGTCATTTAAGTAGTTATACTCTATCTACTAATTTCATTTTGAAAAATTGGTTTGGACTTAAGTTTATATGTAATATTAGTATAATATTTTTATAACTAATATTTTCAGTAAAGTGTTTAAAGAAAAATAGTTTTATTTTAAAGTGTTTTCCAGATATAATTTTTGATAAGTGATATAAATTATTTTAAAGTGTTTGAACTCGGCAGATTTCCAATGAAAATGAACAAATATTTGTGAATATATCCCGTGTAGGGAAATGATTTGAAATTTGTTTTCAAAAGTTGTAAAAGGGGAAAATGATTTGAAATTTGTTTTCAAATAGTTGAAGTGTTAAAAATATATCTTGTAAATATATTTTTGGAAAATAAATAATTGTGGAAATTATTTGTGTTCTGGTGATGTTGTGCATATCCATTGGTAGTTAAACAACCGACTATCAATATTGACCTTTAAATGGGTACGTTTTGTGATTTGCTTGAATTTGAATGCTACACTTATTTTTAAAATAAGCGCTTGTTATTTGCATTAGCCGGGAGAGGACTTCGTGTCATATAACCCATTCCGAATAGTGATACGTCGTAAATGGATAGCATTTAAAGACCGGTGTTGAAGACTGGGTATTTGTGAAAACGATAGGATAACCTATCGATTATCTCTGCATCGACAACAACGGTATGGAGATTTCCTTTGTGATGGGAAGTTCGATCGGGATTGTGAATACCCGAATTGCAAGGGCTTCTTTGGAAGTGCCTTCGGTTCTGTTCGAACCCGGAACAGACTTGTATGGTTGTATGTCTGACACTACACTTTGAGATATAAAGCAGATTTCTTTCAAATACATATCTATTGGTGCAGAGAATTTATTCTCTTAGCTTAACACCCTTCTCTGAGACGTACGAGCTCAGAGGTTATGTAGTTGATATTTATCAGTGATATACTCCCAATTTGGTAGTGTGGCATGCTAAGTGCTGATGTGTATCATTTGTTGATCTAAGCATGGATTTTGTATAAATCGTAGCTTTGTGGACAAGACTGCATCAGGACCTCACTCCCTGAAAATGGTTGAAACAGGAAAGATGCGGCAAGGTTATGAGGGTCGCTCCCTTTAGGGTGTGTCATTCCCTTCTGGAAAAGGGTGGTGTCATGGTATGGAGCACAGATTCTTACTCATGTGGACACCATACATTTATTATTGTGGGATGTTGTCGGATTAGAGGTACCTCGGATAAAGGTCCCAAAGGACCGGGGGTTGGCATGCTCGAGATGTAGTTACCTAGTTATAGAGGTAAACCGGCAATGTGTTGGCAGAGATTCGGTTAGGTTCTCGGAAAGTCCCGCCAGAGGCGATCCCATGTGACAGTAGGAAGTTCCTTAGCCTGACCATTTGTTGGAAATTCATCAATCGATATGAGCCTTGTACGGTTTTAGTTGTATAACCTGCCATTCACTTATGGTGGCGCCCCACTGTTTGGATGGTAGCTATAATAGGCATAGTTCGAAATGTCTATGCTAGCTAAGATTAATATTATACTTTCGAAAGATTTTCTGCACTATGCACTAAAAAAATTAATATCAAATGATTTAACGTATTAAGCATGCTTGACTATCATAAGAAGAAATCTCCTCCAATTCTGCGTTTGCATTGTGTGTGTGGCGGGCGGTCTTATGGTAGTTTCATTTTCCGAAAGCATTGTGGTTTTCAATGTTTTAAATTCCTTTGTTGTTTTAAAGATAAAACTGTTTTAAGTTCTCACACCAGTCCCACGACTGACCTGGAGTTTATTGTTCCCTACCTAAACTCTGGGTGCCCATCATTTTCCACACGGGCAGCCTATAGTCAGGTTATTAGGTCATTCAGGATTCTCGGGAGGCCGTGGAGCAAGAGGCGAGCTGGATGGCGAGACGTATCACTTGTATATGATATTATCTTTTCCGCTGTGTATTCAGTTGTGAGGATAGGTTTATATAACTGTCCATTATTGTGTTGTGTTGTATATTGAATCTGATGATATAATGTATAAAATGTACAGTTCTTTTGATTTAAAGATTATTCATCTGTCTATTATATGTTGTTCCGCTGAGACTGTGAGATTCTGATATCGTTTATGTTGCTTTTCTTTCTTTCTTTCTTTCTTCTTCTACCTCTTCTTCTTTAACCCTAACAATTCGGTTTTTCGGCCTTTGATTGCTCGGCAGTTGATACAGTGGACGTATTAATGTCGATTTTCGGAAGTTGAAAATCTTGAAACGTTACACTTTTTGAGTTTATATTAATTTGAGACAAATTTATGCAATATTCAGACACAGATATGATTACAGAATCAAACACAGATGCAGATATAAAGTAAAAGCAATAAAGGAAAGAACACACCGAATTTTATACTGGTTTGGAGTTACACTACATCCAGTCCCGCAACACCAGTACGAATTTCCTTTCAAAATCAATTCTTACAATTACACCCTCATTTTCAAGGCCACGAGGTACACCGCTCCAGATTCATAATCCTCTGGGTAGAGATACTTGATTTTACGGGAAACAAGTTCACCCAATTGATTTTCCAGGCTACAATCACACCTTTTCTCGCTCGATTGATTACAAAGAAGTCTATAACTATGAATAGCACTGGGATCTTGTTGAGATAGTGATAGAGAATCAAACAAGAGATGATCTAATTAGATTCAATGGTGATTTCAGCAGAGTAATGATAAAAATATATATAAAGAAATATGGAAGAAGAAGAGGAGTGACATCAAAGAATATATCAATATAAATTCGTTTAAAACAACCCATATTTATAGTAGAACAACATCCATGTCCATTCGTGAAAGGATATGACGAATAGACACTTCCTTTTAAATTCAAACTTTTGAAATAAACTGTCACCTTGTCGACAAGGGTTCCTTGGGGATGTCGACAGGCCTAA
Organism: Allium cepa; assembly: GCA_030765085.1. Classification (NCBI taxonomy): domain Eukaryota; kingdom Viridiplantae; phylum Streptophyta; class Magnoliopsida; order Asparagales; family Amaryllidaceae; genus Allium; species Allium cepa. Next base: position 901,859,594 of record CM060938.1, on the reverse strand, counting down.
GTTATTTTTGGTAATTTGTTTTTCTTTGAAAATAACTTCTATCTTGCATTAAAACTATTTTAAACTTTGTAAATATACTTAACTATAGTTAAAATACATAAATAAGTATAGAGAATAATATTTTCGTGTATATAAAATTTTACTATAATTTTATATTTAAATCTAAGTATAAATATTAAAAGTTAAATATATTATAATTAAAAGAATGTTTTAAAACCAAGGATAATTTGATATTGAAAATAAAGATTATTTTGAGGCTAAAAGTATTTTAAAACCAGGATAGATGTTTTTGGTTTTAAAAAAGAAGATTGTGAAATCATTTTGAAAACAAGATGTAATTTTGTAAAACATTTGAATAAATGTTAGTGGATACAAAACAATGTTCCACTAGATTTTTCATAGGTTCCATCCTACTTAGGGTTCCATCCCTTTAACGGGCTCGAAGTGGATTCCATTCCATGAGTGGATTTTAAGACGTCAGTGCTTTTTTAGGAGTTCTAACAAAATTCCTAACTAAATTACTTATATTGAAATCTTGAACTCTTGATAATCTTGATACTCATGACTCTTGAATCTTGATATCTTCAATCTTGAGTTTATCAGTTCTTGAATCCCTATATTGCACAGTCTTCATTCTTTGGTACCTTTATATATATATATATATATATATCCTGCATATACATATATATCTAAACTATAATGTTAGTATTTATATTTTGTAATCTTATTCTAAGGTTGTTGTCATCAAAACTAACTTCTTAGGGACTAACAATCTCCCCCTTTTTGATGATGACAACCTTTGTTTATAAAATATTACATCTATCCTAATAACTCCCCCTTAATCTATGCCTAACTATCCTATTTTATGCTTCTCCCTCTTTGTCATCAACAAAAACAAAGTTTAAATCTATACAACTCCCCCTTAATCTAATACTATATGACATGTGATTATAATTATAGTGTTATCATAAATAATCAACACTTAATTCTGAAACTAAAACTTAGCCATTAATTACTAACTCTCCTAACTAAGAATCCATATATTTATAATAGTGATAATGTGAGAATTCAAATATAAGAGCACAAATTATTTATTAATTATATATTGTTATATTTACATTTGCGTAGAAAACGTAAGTAAGATCATATAACGATAAGAAAGAGAGAAAAGAAACTAATGTGTATCCTTGACAATGGGAGTTCTATGAACCGAGCAATTTGGTTAGTGGAAACAGAAATTTTCGCGTTGTTCGACTACATTTCCATCCTTGTCAAAGCACACTTCGCCAATGCAAACAACTTTGTCGTCATCTTCAGCGTGCTCTTCTTCCATGAGGGCTTCTTCTTCTTCTTCCTCGCTACCCTCTTGCACTTGAACACCTAAAGATTCTTCATCAATCAAGATGGGATTGGCGTGATTGTCCATTAGAAACTTTTGCAAGTTTCTAAGGATTTTTCCTTGCCATTCTTGTTCTTTGGCCATTCTGATTCCGATTACTTGGATTTTAGTTATAAGTTGCAGTGCATCCTTCAAGGAAACCTCCAATTTTATCACTCGTGCAAGCGTAATTCGTTGAAATGGTCCAGTAGAAGGAGAAGGGAACGAAAAGGTTGAATTTTTATTTGATTTGGAGAAGGAGGCCATTGTTTTATTGTTTTCAAAAGTTAGATCAGAGAAAGAAAAGAAAGAATGAACGAAATTTCGAAATAAGAAGAATATATAACCAACCATTTGAATTTTGGTAGGAAAAATTCAAAAGAAAAAAAAACGTTATATGCCGACAGGGGTAAAGAAGGATTATCGACAAGGTGCTTATACTTTCACTATTTGATTTATTTTAATTTTTGATTATATTTGTTATTTATATTCTATATTTCAGTTATTGAACAAATACCTAATTCTCTTCTTAATTTAAATAGATTCATTTAAGGGTTTTGTTAAGATATCAGCAATTTGGTTCTCGGATTTGACATAATCGAGAGTAATTACTTCCTTACTTATATTATCTCTGAGAAAATGATGTCTGATATCAATATGTTTAGTTCGAGCATAATGAGTAGGATTTTTAGATAAATTTATTGCGCTAGTATTATAACAAAAAGTTGGTGATTTTGAGATATTTAAACCAAAATCTTTTATAATTTGTTGCATATATATTACTTGAGAACAAGCCAAAGCAGCAGAAATATACTCTGCTTTGGTTGTTGATAAAGAAACTATGTTTTGCTTTTTACTAAACCAGGAAATCAAAGAATGCCCAAAAAGTGACATGTTCCACTTGTACTTTTTTGGTATGATTTACAACCAGCATAATCATCATCATAGTAAGATATTGATTCAAAAGAATCATTTTAGGATAAAATAAGCCATAATCAAAGGTGTGTTTATCATATCTTATGATATGTTTTACAACTTGTAAGTGGTTCTCTTTAGTTGGGATTGATATCGTGCACAGAGACAAACACTGTGCATGATATCAGGTCTACTAGCATTGATATATAGTAGTGATCTAATCATTCCTCTATATAATTTTTGATCTACATCTTTCGATAGATCTTCTTTACTTAGGTACTCATTGGTTGCCATGGGAGTAGGTTTTTCACTTGCAGTAGTCAAACCAAATTTACTAACTAGGTCTTTAGCATATTTTTCTTGACTGATAAAGATACCATTGTCTAATTGTTTTATTTACAATCCTAGAAAGAAGTTTAATTCACCCATATGACTCATCTCAAACTCTTTTGTCATTATTTCATAAAATTCTTTATTCATTTCAAAATTAGTTGAACCGAAAATGATATCATCTACATAAACTTGTACTAGTTGAATATCATTTTTATTTCTTTTAGTAAAAAGAGTATTATCTACTTTACCAATTTCAAAGTTTGATTGTAATAATTAAGATCTTAGTCTATCATATCAGGCTCTAGGAGCTTGTTTTAGACCATATAGAGCTTTCTTAAGTTTGTAAACATGATTTGGTAACTTTTCATTTTCAAAAAGTGGTGGTTGTTCAACATATACTTCCTCTTTTACAAACCCATTTAAAAAGGAACTTTTAACATCCATTTGAAATTATTATGATTTGCAAAAGCAAGTAGAATCCCAATGGCTTCTAATCTTGCTACGGGTGCAAAGATTTCATCACAATCTATTCCTTCTTCTTGACAATAGCCTTGAGCGACTAACCGGGCTTTATTTCTAACAACCTCACATTGTTCATTCATTTTATATTTATAAACCCATTTAGTTCCAATTATAATTTTATTTTCAGGTCTAGGAACAAGTTCCCAAACATCATTTCTAGTGAATTGATTTAGTTCTTCTTGCATAGCCAAAATCTATGAATCATCAGTTGATGCTTCTTTTGGATTTTTGGGTTCAATAGTTGATATAAAGGCTACATTGCTCATTTTACTTAGTTGATTTCTAGTTGTAACAACAGATTGCATATCTCCTTGTATATTTTCTCTAAGACGATCTTTTAAAAGTTTAATCTTTTTATTAGGATGATTTATTTCATTATTAGTTTCAGATGACTCTTGATTTTGAGTGATTAAATCCCCTTCATCATTTGTATCTTCAAAATTTATGAGACTTTCATCGAATGAAACATGCATTTTTTCTTCGACGGTGTTAGTTCTTTAATTAAACACTCTGTATACTTTACTTCTATTAGAATATCCGATAAAGATACCTTTGTCGAATGTAGAATCAAATTTATCTAAGTTATCTTTTGTATTTAAAATAAAACATTTACTTCCAAAAATTCTAAAATAAGATACCTTAGGTTTCTTTATGTGAAGAAGTTAATAAGATGTCTTGTCAGTTAAAGGTCTAATTAAAATTCTATTTAAAATATAACAGGCGGTAGCAACTGCTTATGCCCAAAAATGTTTTGGTAATTTACTATCTAAAAGCATAATTCTCGCACACTCTTGAATCGTCCTATTTTTACGTTCTACTACTCTGTTTTGTTGTGGAGTTCTTGGAAATGAAAAATTCTGAGTTATTCCCTTTTTATTGCAGAATTCCTCAAACTTTTCATTTTCAAATTCATCACCGTGATCACTACGGATGGTTATAATTTTTACAGAAAGTTAATTTTGAATCCTATTTCAAAAGTTCTTAAAACTTTCAAAAGTACCACTTTTATGTTTCAAAAATATTGTCAATGTAAATCTAGAATAATCATCTACAATTACAAAAATATATTTACTGTGATTTATTGACTGAATTTGAGATGGACCAAATAAATCAAGATGAAGTAATTCAAGTGGTTTTGAAGTTGAAATCATATCTTTTAATTTAAAGGAACTTTTTCTAAGTTTTCCTAATTGACATGCATCACATAAACTATCTACTTTAAAATTCATTTTAGGGAGACCTCTTACTAGATCATGTTTTGACAGTCTAGATAAGAATTTGAAATTCAAATGCTTAAATCTCTAATGCCAAATCTAAGGGTCACTTGTATTTGCCAAAAGACACAGGTTATCATATGAAACTTTCAAACTAAGAATATAAATATTCTTTTTCCTAATACCCTCAAATATTATGGTTGAATTATTATCTTCAATGTGACACTTATCTTTTTCAAATTTACTTTTATATCCTTTACCGCAAAGCTGACTAATACTTAGCAGATTATGTTTCAGATTCTTAACTAGCAAAACCTTAATAATAATAGGAGTTTCAGAGTTAACGACACTGCCGATTCCAATCACAAAACCTTTTGAGTTGTCTCCAAAGTTAATCGGTCCTCCGCCTTTGTATATTATATCATTCAGCATATCCGGATTACCAGTCATGTGTCTAGAGCATCCACTATCGAGTATCCATTTGTTCTTTTTGATCTGCACAATTTGGCCATTGTGGATTGATTCCTCAACTCCCATAAAACATATTTCCTGCACATCATACAATTTTGGTAGACAACTTGAATTTGAGTATCAATTATATGCAGACACATGAGACAATGATGATCTGAATATTTCTAAACTAGTATTAACAAGTTTTTTAAACATAGCCATTTTAAAAGCTTTTTCAAAATTCATATTATGAAACTTTGAAAACCTTGCTCTGATACCAAATGTGAGAAATGCGGATTACAGATCTTAAGGCTAGAACTAACACTAGAGGGGGGTGAATAGTGTTTTAAGGAATTACTAATATTTTAAGTTTATATTAATTTGAACACAAATGCAATATTCAAACACAGATATGATTACATAATCAAACACAGATGTAGATATAAAGTAAAAGCAATAAAGGAAAGAACACACCGAATTTTATACTGGTTCGGAGTTACCCTACATCCAGTCCCGCAATACAAGTACGGATTTCCTTTCAAAATCAATTCTTACAATTACACACTCAATTTCAAGGCCACGAGGTACACCTCCATAGATTCATAATCCTCTAGGTAGAGATGCTTGATTTTACGGGCAATAAGTTCACCCGATTGATTTTCCAGGCTACAATCACACCTTTTCGCACTCGATTGATTACAAAGAAGTCTATAACTCTAAATAGCATTGGGATCTTGTTGAGATAGTGATAGAGAATCAAACTAGAGATGATCTAGTTAGATTCAGTGGTGATTTTAACAGAGTAATGGTAAATATATATATAAAGAAATGTGGAAGAAGAAGAGGAGTGAAATCAGGGAATATATCAATATAAATTCATTTAAAATAACCCCTATTTATAGTAGAACAACAACCACGTCCATTCGTGAAAGGATATGACGAATAGACACTTCCTTTGAAATTCAAACTTTTGAAATAAAACTGTCACCTTGTCGACAAGGGTTCCTTGTGGTTGTCGACATGCCAAAGTTATTTTTGGTAATTTATTTTTCTTTGAAAATAACTTCTATCTTGTATTAAAACTATTTTAAACTTTATAAATATACTTAACTATAGTTAAAGTACATAAATAAGTATAGAGAATAATATTTTGGTATATATAAAATTTTACTATAATTTTATATTTAAATCTAAGTATAAATATTAAAAGTTAAATATATTATAACTAAAAGATAGTTTTAAAACCAAGGATAATTTGATATTGAAAATAAAGATTATTTTGAGGCTAAAATTATTTTAAAACCAAGATAGATATTTTTGATTTTAAAAAAGAAGATTTTGAAATCATTTTGAAAACAAGATATAATTTTGTAAAACATTTGAATTAAAGTTAGTGGATACAAAACAATGTTTCAGTATATTTTTGGTAAGTTCCATCTTACTTAGGGTTCCATCCCTTTAATGGGCTCGAAGTGGATTCCATTCCACAAATAAAATAGATTTCAAGATGTCAGTGCTTTTTTAGGAGTTTCAACAAAATTCCTAACTAAATTACTTATATTGAAATCTTGAACTCTTGATAATCTTGATACTCATGAGTCTTGAATCTTGATATCTTCGATCTTGAGTTTATCAATTCTTGAATCTATATATTGTACAGTCTTCATTCTTTGATACCTATATATATATATATATATATCCTGCATATACATATATATCTATACTATAATGCTAGTATTTATATTTTATAATCTTATTCTAAGGTTATTGTCATCAAAACCAACTTCTCAGGGACTAACAAAATATCCATACTCACAAATCAGTTCCAATTATTCAAAATGAATTCTAATGAGTCCATTTCAACTATGTATAGTAGATTTCAGGATATTGTGTATTCTCTAATATCATTGGGAAAAAGTTTTTTCGAAGAAGATCGGGTCAGAAAAATTCTAAATTCTCTTACTCCGGAATGGGATCAGAAAACTCTTGCAATCAAAGAAGCAAATGATTTCAGTTCCTTAAAGATTGAAGAATTGATTGGAAATCTAATGTCCTTCGAAGTACAAACGCAAGGGAGAAAAGACAGCAAGGCATTCGAAAAGAAGTCAATTGCGTTCAATGCATTAACAGATGGATCAGACTCGGGAAGTGATGATGATGAAGAAATAACTTTCATGACAAAGAATTTTCGGAAGTTTCTAAAATACAGAAAGATGAAAAACTTCAAAATAAATGATCGCAGGAATTCTGGAAATCATAATGAAGTACAAAACCGCGTCAAATTTTTTAACTATGACAAACCAGGTCATCTCAAAAGAGACTGTCCGCATCCTGATAAGCAAAAGTTTCCTGCAAGCAATAATTATACGAAGAAAAGGAAAAGAGCGTATACTGCTACATTAGACGACTAAGATTCAGACTCAGACTCATCTTCAAGCGATGATGATCAGAAGACGAAAAATTCAAATATGTGCATTACGGCTATTCATGGTGCCGATGATCTCGGAGATACGAATCTTGAAAAAGGTACACGTTTGCAATATATTGGTTGAAATTGTTTTGCTTAAAATTGTTTGATTGTTTTTGAAATTATGTGTTATGAATTTTAAATTTTTTATTATTATGTTTATTTTTTTAATACTATAATATTTTTTATTAAAAGAGTATTATTATATCTAATATTACTCCAGAAAATATATAGACATTAAAAAATGATATATATATATATATATATTAAAGTATATAAGATAAGATAAGTCACATGATTTCTCTGACCCATGTCGACATGGCCCTACCCATGATGTCGATATCCCTGTCAGAAATTTGAAATTCAAATTTGAATTCGACTCTTTGAACTTCCCTCCACCTTTTCACCAAATCCAATGTTCTAGAAAGGTACCTCTTGACCAGAGAACATGTCTATTGAATATCTATTTATTTCCATTATCTTATCATAACTTTTCACTTTCATTAAAAATTCAAACTTTCTTTCACTCTTTCAAACTTTCTACTCTCTTAAAAAATGGCATCATCAAGCACTTCATCCACAATGAGGCTGTCTAAATACATTAAAGAGTATCTCTATAATGATCCGGAAGTAATCAAGGCTTACATAAGCTCTGCTAATTACGAAAAAGTTCATACGGGAAAGTTTGCTATCTTTAGCGATTTCTCTACATATGAAATCAATATTCTTCTTGAAGAAAATTATATTCTTAGTCTTTTTGACAATTCTGACAATGATTTTGTTTTTACCGAAATATTGTTAAAATGTTTTATGCGAATTTGAATCGCGGTTTTTATGAAGGAAATGAAAATGAAATTTGGAGTACTGTTAAAGGCACTAAAATTGTTTTAAATTGTGAAATTTTGGGAAACATTATCAATTGCAGGAATTCGAGAATGGATCTTTCTACTTTTAATATTGATGAACATGATCGTGAGACATTTCATCACATTTTTGAAGGAGATGACAACTTTGAATTTAAAAATCGTAACTTTCGAATGAAAGCACGTATTGTCAATCTTCTTTTGCAACATACTATCACTCCTATCTGACTCGGATTTAGAAATGGATGAGATTACCTTGTATCATGGAATCTATCTGACTTGGATTTTTAATTATTTTGGTGTTGATTACAAAAGGGAAAAATTTGTTTCAAGAAAAGTGTTTAATCATGCCAACATTTCTCTCATGAAAATTTGACGCAGCGGATTAATCGAAACAAACTTCAATCGGTGAAATGTAGCAATCGGTGAGTTGAGAATACTGCAAGGCCCAAATCCGTTGATCCAAAGATGCCGGATTCTAGCTATCTTCGTCTCGTTGATCGCGCACGATACCGAGAAACAAAGATCTACGATTCTTCGCACGTTGATCTAGCGCACTAGATTCCGTGAATCGGCTTCACAAACATGGATTCGAGTGCACTCAAATGACGTAGGTGGAGATAGGAGATCACACTCAACTACCAATTAGAGAAAGCACAAAGCAATCAAAGAGAGTTTTATTCAATATTCAACAACTTACAAATGACACCATCGGCCTATTTATAGGCTTACAACTCACACACCACTAGGTCGCATGCGACCTAACACAGTTTCCCGACTTAACAAACACCCACCGACCTAACTCAGAGCGGCCTACGACCTAAGTAAGGTCGTTAGCGACCTATCGCGACATCATATATTCACATATATACAATACAGCGACTTACAACATAGTACAAACACAAGTATTCGACCTACGACTTACAAAGGTCGTTAGCGACCTAACAGATTACAAAACAGTATACGCTTCACACATAACGACCTAAAGACCAACGGCTCACACTTGTCTGCGACCTAGCACATCAACGTCTTATGATTTAGGTCGTTCGCGACCTAAAGGAGCGGCTTCAGGAATCATTCCGTGACCTAAAGGAGTTAGGTCGTACGCGACCTAAAAACGCGGCTTCCTCCATACGACCTAAGGGTCTGTTAGCTCGCAGTTTCTTTCCATGTGGTTCCTTAGATCGGAGCCGACCTAGGCCTTTACATCCTGGATTCCAGTTAGGTCGGAAACGACTCAATCTTTCTTTACTAACTCGTGTGTCTTCCTTCTGTAGCCCCTTAAGTTGGAGCTCATTAGATCGAGGCTCGTTAGGTCGGAGCTCTTCACCTTGTGACTTCATAGGTCGTGCTCGTCTTAAAAACAAGTTAGGTCGTAGAACACTACTGTTAGGTCGTGAACGACCTAAAATTTCTCTCTTAGGTCGTGAGCGACCTAAGACTTGTGAATTTCCAAAATTTTCAGATTACGCTGCATCATCCTCCCCTGGTTGAGAAAAATTCGACCTCGAATTTGTAAATTCCTCCACCTCAGATTGTTCATTCCCATAATATGGTATAAGATGCTTAACATTGAATACGTCAGAAGTGTATACGTCCTCCGGTAGCTTCAACTTATAAGCATTCTCATTGATCTGTTTCACAACTTCTACAGGTCCAATTTTTCTAGCTTTCAACTTATTATAAGTGCCCACTGGAAAACGATCCTTTGTTAATACAGCATGCACCAAATCGCCTTCGTTAAATTCAACATTTCGTCGTTTCAAATCTGCAGACTTCTTATACTTCTCATTCGATTTCTCCAATTGTTTCTGAACAAGTTTATGACATTCAGTCAACTCATCAACAAAATCAGCAGTTCGTTTAACTGTTCCCTTTGACTGTGGTACTACTGCCAAATCCAACGGTCCCCTGGGTAAACTTGAATATACAATCTGAAATGGACTGAATCCTGTGCTACGATTCACTGCATGATTATGTGCAAACTCGGCTTGGCATAATTTCATGTCCCAACTCTTCAGATTATCCTATACAAGACATCGCAACAAATTCCCCAATGACCTGTTAACAACTTCTGTCTGCCCATCGGTTTGTGGATGGTAAGCGATACTAAAATTTAGCTTTGTCCCGATCATCTTCCACAAACTCACCCAAAAATGGATTAAAAATCTAGTATCTCGATCTGAAACAATAGATTCTGGTAAACCATGCAATCGATACACCTCCTTAAAGAATAATTGTGCCACTCGAACTGCATCCGCTGTCTTCTTGCAGGCAATAAAATGTGCCATCTTTGAAAACCTGTCCACTACAACAAATATCGAATCATTTCCCCTTTGAGTTCTAGGCAATCCCAAAACGAAATCCATGCTAATATCAACCCATGGCTTAGATGGTACAGGCAGCGGCATATACAACCCTGCATTCGTCGCTGTTCCCTTTGACACCTGGCAAATATGACATCGCTCCACGAACCTTTCAACCTCTTTTCTCATCGACGGCCAAAAGTAAGACTGTGAAATCAATTGCAAAGTACGATCGCGGCCCACATGCCCTTCCTCGTGTAACTCCTTGATAATTTTCAATCTCAAGCTACAATCCAGTATACATAAACGATTCCCCTTAAACAGAAAACCATCAACTAACATAAATTCATCGGTCCTCCCATCCTTCACTTTCTCAACATATTTCACAAAGTAAGGATCTTCTTCAATCTTCTCTGGCAGTAATTCAAACCCCGTCACTTCAACCTTCAATGTTGCCAACAAATGACTCCTCCTACTTAAAGCATCAGCCACACGATTCGTCACCCCTGATTTGTGCTTAACGACAAAGGTAAACTGCTGTAAATAAGCAATCCATGATGCATGTCTCGCTGAAATTTTATCCTGCCCCTGTAAATGTTTCAAAGCTTCGTGATTAGTGTACAGAACAAATTCTTTTTGAAATAGATAGTGTCTCCAATGCTTAACAGCTTGCACAACAGCATAAAACTCAACATCATATGTACTGTATCTCAGCTTTGCCCCTGATAATTTTTCACTGAAATATGCAATAGGCCTCCCCTGCTGACTCAGAACTCCTCCAATACCAAATTTTTAAGCATCAGTATGCAATTCAAACAACAACTGAAAATTCGGTAACACAAGAATTGGTGCTGTCGTCAACAGTTCTTTGATTCGTTCAAAAGCAATCCCGACTTCTTCTGTCCACGAAAACTGTTTACCCTTCATGCAATCAGTAACTGGAGCCATCACGCTACTGAAGTGTGGAATGAATCTTCGGTAGAATGATGCTAGCCCATGAAAACTTCTCACTTCCGTAATTGTCTTTGGCTGTGGCCAATTCCTGACTGCCTCAATTTTACTCTGATCAACTTGAATGCCTTCTCCTGAAACAACATAACCCAGAAATAAAACACTGTGCGTCATAAACACACATTTCTTCGTAGCAGCATAAATTGTTCTTCACGAAGAATAATCAATACTTCCCTCAAATGTTGAACATGCTCCTCCATACTCCTGCTGTATATCAGAATATCATCGAAATAAACCACCACAAACTTTCCAATGAATGGTCTAAAGATTTGATTCATCACCCGCATGAATGTACTAGGTGCATTTGACAAACCAAATGGCATAACCAACCATTCGTATAACCCCTCTTTTGTCTTGAAAGCTGTTTTCCATTCGTCTCCAGGTCTAATCCGAATTTGATGATAACCACTCTTCAAGTCAATCTTCGAAAATATAGTTGCCCCACCCAACTGATCCAACAAATCATCCAACCTTGGCATAGGAAATCTATAACGAACAGTGATCTTATTCAATGCTCTACTGTCTGTGCACATCCTCTAAGTTCCGTCCTTCTTTGGTACTAACAATGCTGGCACGACACAAGGACTCAAGCTTTCCTGAATACGTCCCTGCTCAAGTAACTCTTCCACTTGCCTTCGTAACTCTTCATGTTCCTTCGGACTCATTCGGTAATGTGGTCGATGCGGTAACACTGCTCCCGGAACAAGATCTATTTGATGTTGAATGTCTCTAAGTGGCGGTAACTCCTTAGGCAACTCCTCTGGAAAGACATCTTCAAATTCTTTCAAAACTGGCTTTGCTTCTTCTGGGATTTCAACTTCTTCACTACTCTCTCTCCCAATCAACAAAAACACCTCAGGTTCTTCCTCCACTTCCTTAACAAACTCCTTCAAAGATAATAAGGTTTTCAACTCCTCAATCTCCTCTAGTTTGCTCTCCTTCTGTGGTTGCTTCTTGGGAACCAAAGTGATTTTAGTACCCTCGAACATGAAACTGTAACTATTGGCACGACCGTCATGTTGAACTGCTCTATCAAACTGCCATGGCCTGCCTAATAACAAATGACAAACATCCATGTCCACTACATCACACCAAATTTCATCTTTGTACTTCTTTCCGATCGAAAAATTCACACAAGCCCTTCGACATACTTTCACTTCACCACCCTTCCTTAACCATGCTAGCTTGTACGATTTAGGATGCTTCTCAGTCTTCAAGTTCAATTTCTTCACAGGCTCTGTAGAAAAAATATTATCGCAACTTCCAGCATCAATAACGAACTTGCAAACTTTCCCCAAAATAGTACATGTCGATTGAAAAATATTGCTTCTTAACCAACTAGAATCCTCTTCTTGCTTTGGTGTCAAACATGACCTCCTCAACATAAGATTACAACCTTCATCCCCGTACACTTCTTCTTCCTCCTCAACATAAGGTGTATTTGAACATTCTGCCTCCTCACCATCATCCTCCTCAACTTCTACAACCATGGTTATCTTCTTCGGCTTCGGACATTCGTTGCTCTTGTGACCCAACTCCTAACAGTTATAACATTTGAACCCACTGCTAACCTTCGCCTTCTCAACCTCCTTCACCACTGGCTTTGTAACAGGTTTAGGAACATTAGAACTCCCACTAACACCCCTTGCTTGATTATTGGAGTTAGTAAACACACCTCCTCCACGCCTTCCTTGCTTCTCCCAAGCTAACGCTTTCTGATGTGCCTCTGCTACAGATCTTGGATCAAACATATTAACCATATCCTGGATCTGCATTCTCAATCCCCCAATGTATCTAGCAGTCAATTGCTCTTCGGTCTCCATAATATCGTTTCTGGAAATGAGTTGGTAAAATTCATCAGCATAATCACTAACAGACTTTGTCCCTTGCCTCAGATTCTGCAACCTCTGGTACATAAGTGACTGGTAATTATAAGGCAAAAATGTAGCTCGCATCAACTTCTTCATCTTATCCCACGATTCTATCTTCGACTTCCCCATCCGTTCTCTAGTAAGTTTAGTTTGCTGCCACCATGCCAATGCTCTCCCCCTCAACCTTGTAGCAACTAACTTCACCTTTCGATTCTCGGGTACCTCCTTGAAATCAAAGATTTCCTCCACATTAGACAACCAATCTAAAAACTCCTCAGCAACCATCCCGCCTTTAAACTCCGGAATCTCCATCTTCATTCCCGATTCCCAACGTCGATCATCATCAATAACCCGATACTGACGTTGTCCCTGATCTCTATCTCTGAAATGAATACTTCCTCTGTCACCGTCAAACTCTTCATCAAAGTCTGATGTATATCGTTGTCTTTCACGTCCTCCAACATCTCTACCACCACCACTCCTACTACAAACATCTCTTCTATCATGATCACCAACATTCCTCCTACTTCGATTGTCAACACTTCTAGGATCTTGACTTTCTCTCCTCTCCCGTTCTGAATGTGATGAAACTCTACTATTCCCGCGGTTTGATTCAGGTGAAATTCTCCTTCTATTCTGACTCATATCAATCATCAATTTCTCCAACTTTCCAATGCCTTTATCGAATTTATCATTAATACGTTGTTCCATAAGCTCGGCTTCTTCTCTGCGATACAAAGCTTCAACGTTTTGATGGCGGTTAGCTCTCCTTGGTGGCATGGTTGAAAAAACTTTTCAAAACACTTCAACAATTAGAACACAAGACTTCAAAGCTTCAACAAATCAACAGTCACGGCTCCCTTGACTCGGCAACGAGTTATGACTCAGGTTAAGTCGGCTCCAACTCAACACTTATCTCGGCTTGATCTAGCTCGGCAATAGGGTACGACTCAGAGTAAGGTCGGCTCCTACTCAAGCACAAGGTTCGACTCAAACCCTTCACAAGGCTCGGCTACTTCCCACAAGCATACACGGCCTCCAACACTTCAAACACTTCACAACTTTAGATCCAAAATGAGATGGATCAAAAACTTCAATCTCGTTGCAACTTCAAGATGAACACGATGAACAACTTCAAACTTCAACACTTGGCTCCAAGAATCAACTTAGCTATGATTGGCTAAGTATGGCTCTGATACCAAACTGACGCAGCGGATTAATCGAAACAAACTTCAATCGGTGAAATGTAGCAATCGGTGAGTTGAGAATACTGCAAGGCCCAAATCCGTTGATCCAAAGATGCCGGATTCTAGCTATCTTCGTCTCGTTGATCGCGCACGATACCGAGAAACAAAGGTCTACGATTCTTCGCAGGTTGATCTAGCGCACTAGATTCCGTGAATCGGCTTCACAAACGTGGATTCGAGCGCACTCGAATGACGTAGGTGGAGATAGGAGATCACACTCAACTACCAATTAGAGAAAGCACAAAGCAATCAAAGAGAGTTTTATTCAATATTCAACAACTTACAAATGACACCATCGGCCTATTTATAGGCTTACGACTCACACACCACTAGGTCGCATGCGACCTAACACAGTTTCCCGACTTAACAAACACCCACCGACCTAACTCAGAGCGGCCTACGACCTAAGTAAGGTCGTTAGCGACCTATCACGACATCATATATTCACATATATACAATACAGCGACTTACAACATAGTACAAACATGAGTATTCGACTTACGACTTACAAAGGTCGTTAGCGACCTAACAGATTACAAAACAGTATACGCTTCAGACATAACGACCTAAAGACCAACGGCTCACACTTGTCTGCGACCTAGCACATCAACGTCTTATGATTTAGGTCGTTCGCGACCTAAAGGAGCGGCTTCAGGAATCATTCCATGACCTAAAGGAGTTAGGTCATACGCGACCTAAAAACGAGGCTTCCTCCATACGACCTAAGGGTCTGTTAGCTCGCAGTTTCTTTCCACGTGGTTCCTTAGATCGGAGCCGACCTAGGCCTTTACATCCTGGATTCCAGTTAGGTCGGAAACGACTCAATCTTTCTTTACTAACTCGTGTGTCTTCCTTCTGTAGCCCCTTAAGTCGGAGCTCATTAGATCGAGGCTCGTTAGGTCGGAGCTCTTCACCTTGTGACTTCATAGGTCGTGCTCGTCTTAAAAACAAGTTAGGTCGTAGAACACTACTGTTAGGTCGTGAACGACCTAAAATTTCTCTCTTAGGTCATGAGCGACCTAAGACTTGTGAATTTCCAGAATTTTCAGATTGCGCTGCATCAAAATTCCTTTCATATTTCAACAATATGAATCTCTTGCCGAAAAGGAAGAAAGATTGGCATATGAAGATATGGAGGGAAAAGATGATGAAGAAGAATGTAACAACCCGCATATTTATCGGTTGAATATTTAAATATTTTATATAAATATAATATCATTTGTCGGATTACGGTCCGAAAAGTTACTTTCTACAAACGGTCGAATTGGGTCTCAAGACCACTTCCATTGAGTTCAAAACATCGTTTGCGATCTTTTTTAGTATAAGCTTCGATATGTTTGGAGTAAGTTGAAATTGGCTACTTTTTCTAGTTGGGTTTTGGGTTTGGGTTCAGCCCACTAGCTAACTAAACCCCCTAACTCAGCCCTCTCCTCTCCATTCACTCATTCCCTCTTCTCAAACTCAAGCTCCAACTAAAAATGGTGGAAAGGAAAGGGAATTAGAAACTCCAAGCGCTAGTTCTTCTTGCTAGCTCATAATCTTGCTCCAAAATCAAAGAGAAGCCATTGGTAAGCCTCTTCTTCATCTTCTCCAACTCTTCTCCTCTTCAATTTCAGAAAGTTTCCTAAACCTAATTTGGGAAATATGTGTTTTATTCTTAGATTGAAGCTTGAAGAGTTGAAAGGAAGAGTAGTTAACCTCCTTCTTGTGTTTGTGCTTCTCATCTTGGTTTTTGTGTAAAAGGTGAGTTTTGAACTCACATCTACTTCTCTTGATATCATTAATGTTGGGTATGAATTCCTAACAAGTATGCATGTGTCATTGTTTTGGATTTGAAAAGGATTGACATTCATTGAAAATAGGGCAGGAAGTGCAAATCATCAGGTTCAGCCGACCGAACTCAGGGTCCGGTCGACCGATCTGCTACCTGGGCACTTCCCTGCCTCTGTTTTGGGAAGTGCAGAAATTAGGCTCCGACCGACCGTCCCAGAGGTCCGGTCGACCGACCTGATGCCCCGAGCACTCCTCTGTTTCTGGCCCGGTCAACGGACCTAGGGGGTTCGGTCGACCGACCTGCTCCTGTTTTGCCTATTTTTGCATATTTTGATTGGTTTTCCAAATTTTATCGATTCAAGTTGGTTTTTAGTGCTTGTTATTGCATCTTTGGTTTTGATAACTTCTTCTTGACTTCATCCACGGGTTTTTATAAAATAATCTCTCGAATCACATTTAAAAGCTTGTTTTTCCAAATTATAAATTCTATTTAAAACATACACAGTTTCGCACTTCGAGCGAAGTGGAAGGGTGATTAAATGGTTGGGCAAAACACGGACCATGAATCTGTGCGTTTATCCTTCCGATTAATCCCCGACCTATACAATTGATCGTTTTGACCTTCGGGTTTGGTTTGTCGATGATATGAGGTAAACTTTGTACTGCTTTGAGTGTGAAATTGACTGACGGATAGTAAACCGTTTAGTGCGAACGGGTGGTTATGGGACTCACGTTAACACTTTTTGGATTCCTTTTCGAGAGTTATGACACATTCCGCCAGTTAGTGGTGTCCAGTACCGGGCCTCCGGACCTTCACCACTACGGTTTGTTGCCTTCGGGTATGTTGCCTTCGGGTATGTTACCTTCGTGTTTGTGCCTTCGGGTTTGTAGCCTTATAGTATCGCTTACGATGTTGGTCGTTATGGGCCGCATGGGTGATATAGTATGCTTACGATGTTGGTCTTTATGAGCCGCATGGTTGATATTGGGTTTGGAGTCTTCGGGCTCATGGATCCTTGTTTATACAGTACTGAGCTCGAGCAAATCTTATGTTTCATTGATATTATATTCCCTTGGTATCGCCCATCGGTGTTGGTCTTTTTGAGCCGCATGATGTGTAGCGATTAACTTGTGGAACTTGTATACCTTATGGGTATTTGTTATTTGCCTTTTGGCTTGATTTGGGATATTTGTATCCTTTGTTTATCTATGTTGCCGATGATAAGAGGCTTGTCTTGATATGATTCATCTTATGTTAGATGATTGTGTTATCTCTTTTAGAGATATTTGTTATACTTTGTAACCTTGAAGGTTTATTGTTGTTCAGTTTATCTAACTGATTTGTTTAGCTAGACTGACCCGTGTATTTTATACTCGGGTCAGACCGAGATGTTTCAGGTTAGGTGCATTTGGACTTAGCCTATTTTGCTTCCGCATGGACTACTCCGCTAGCTTCTTTTTGTCATAGCTTTTTGTGTAGTCCCATTTTGTAGTAACTCTGATATGTACTCTTTCGGACTTATTTGTATATTGTGGTTTGTTATGCCACTTGTCATGTATTATTTTGTATACTCTGCTATGTATATGTATATGTGTATATGATGGTTTACTGTTTTGTGATGTTTATTACATTTGAGTTGTTGTATTCTGTTCCGATAGATCCTCTCGCCACTTATGGTTTTGTTTTAAGTATTCATTGGATATGTCGATCTGTTTGGTATGATTATTATCGACATATTTAATAGATAGTTAAAGCAAGGCTATAGATGGTCGCTCCTATCCAGCCTTATTCTCCATGTTAGTTGACGGCATTACCCTGTAGTGTCCTTGGCTAATGTGGGTATAGAGGTGGGGCGTCACAGCTTTGGTATCAGAGCTGAGTTCAGAAAAAAATATGATAAACACAGAATAGACACACATATTACGATACATCAAAGTGTAATAAGTGATACAAATCTTCGAATCATCTTGCCTCTATTCCTTCTTTGACTTTGGTTGTTGATAGAATTGGGAATACGTCTAGGAATGCATTTTGTTCCGTAGTATCCCGGATTTGGATTAATGATATCTACCTCGTGATTAATCTTTATCTTCTTTAACTTTCAGCTTATGGCTGGAAGAGGCAAAGGACGACACTCGGGTGTTGGGCAATCTACTGGCTCACATCCGGACGGCGTTTATATGTCAGTCAATCAGTTTATGGAGTTTTTTAGGAGCACCCAGCCTCCAGATCCTACTCGTGTATCTCCACCTCGCAAGTCTACCTTTGCACGCTTGTGTAGCGATTTTTCTCATCTTGGAGGAAAGCCGTTTAAAGGCTCTGAGTCCGTTCTTGAAGTCCAAGCTTGGGTTCGCACGTGCGAACGTATCTTCTGTAGAATGGATATTTCTGATCATGATAGAGTTCTTGTAACTTCTAGCTTATTACAAGAGCGTGCCCTTGATTGGTACGAGCTTCTTTTAGCCGAAATTGATGAGTCTGCTCTTCCTTGGACTCAGTTTCGGGAACGATTTGAACTCAAGTTCGTTCATGAATCTGAGAAAGCTTTGTTGTCCTGGCGCTTTCTTGAATTAGAGCAAGGGGAGTCTTCTGTTTCTGAGTATGTTGCATCTTTCGAGGCCTTATCTAAGTATGGTCTTGAATTCATTAGTACTTCTTATAAGAAGAATTTGAAGTTTGTTTCTGGTCTTAAGAAATATTTTAAGAAGTCTTTGTTGCTTCGGCTTAATCTCTCTTTTGATAAGTTAGTTGATTCGGCACTTCATCTCAAAGCTGTCGAGAAAGAGAGTGATAGTGGTGAGGATGTTGAGGTTTCTAAGAACCCCAACAAGAAGCAGTTTCCATTTCAGAACAAGTCTTTTCCTTCCAAGAAGAAGAAGACTAGTGGTTCTAATTCTCAGTCTTAGTCTGTTGGAACACCTTTCATTCAGAAGTGTTTCAATTGTGGTTCTCCTGATCATATTATTCGAGCATGTCCTAAGCCTCTCTTCTGCCGCTACTGCAAGAAGGAAAGCCATCGTAGTTCCACTTGTCCCATTGCTCCGAAAAATTCTCCATCTGGCAAGTTCAATGTAACAGATGCTTCTGGTGGTTCTTCTCGGGGATAACGTATGTCTCCATCTATTTTGGAAGGTTTCTGTTTTCTTTGTGATTTCGATTCCAATTTGATGGCATCATTTTATTCTTTAAGCTCACTTGATGAGGAAAGTGTTATTTCTCTCATTCATATAGTTTGATAATTTTCTTGTATATTTGATCTTGTCTTAGGATTATCACCTAAGCAAATCGTTTGAGTAGTGTTAAGGTCTTTTCAGCTCGACCTTGCCACCAGTTTTGATTTGGCTACGAGTTGCGGAAGTTAGCACTCCACTTACCGCATTTCGCACTCGTTGTGATTCTTATGAATGATTTGTTATGTCATTCTGTTTGTCTAGCTCATTTCATCCTTTTTATGAATCGAGTATTCTACGAATATCTCGATGATTCCCTTTTTGTATTTATTGATTTTGGATGTAATTAGCAATCTAAAATTTTTGCAAATCTTTTTCATAAGATTTATTTATAAGTATAAATGGGATTTTTATTCTTAAAACAAACAAAGAGAATTTTCAAAAGTTTTTAGAAACATGTTTATCATATAGAAGATGGTTTTGTGATTGTATTGCCCGTTGAGTGCTTTAAGAATTCTGGCCGATGCGCTTGATTAACGTTATCGATAGGAATCTCCTAAACGCTTTGATGAGACAATTTGACATAGCAAATTGCTTTGAAATAAGGAAAATTTTCCAGTAAGACGATTTCATGAAAGTAAATGAAATTTTGAAGCTTTAGCTTTTCGGTAAAGAATATTATTTGAAAGAACTATTTTTGGATACTCTTATTCTTGGGATTCCCGAAGGGAACCAAGACTTTATCTTTTGTCCCAAAAGCTAATCGTATTAGTTTGGATTTCGTTCCCTTGCAAAAGAGAACGTACTATCACATATGTTTCTAAATCATAAAAGCTTACCAAGACTACATATGCCACCTATGATCTAGTGCTCGCGGCTATTGTTTTCGCTTTTTGTTTTTGGCATCATTACTTTTGGGTGAGGGATTTTGCTCTCCTCACCAGTCATAATTTTGGAATGTTTATCTTCTCTTAGGGAACTTATTGTTAGTTCGAGTTCCTTGCATCTTATGATCTTGATTTATTCTTTTTATTCCCGAAAAGGGAATCGTGTTGCCAATGCATTTAGTTGTAAGCAGCAAGTGATTGTTTCTTTGTTGATGTCCGAATGGAATGATCTTTTTACCAAGTTCATCAGACGTTTTGTTGTACTTCATTTTGTTGAGCTTTGGTTCATTTGACGTATTGTTTGTACCACGTCGGTGTTTCGAATTATTTTGAGCTTAGGAATCCATAGAATTCTCTAAGCAAGCAAGTTCGGACTTATCCTTTCATGCACTTTATAGTGAACTTCTTATTCTGTTATTCTTTTGTGTTGATACGTTTGTGGTTGTTACTTCTTATTTTCATCTTAAGAATTGCGAGGACGCAATTGCTTAAGGAGGGGAGTCTGTAACAACCCGCATATTTATCGGTTTAATATTTAAATATTTTATTTAAATATAATATCATTTGTCGGATTATGGTCCAAAAAGTTACTTTCTGCAAACGATCGAATTGGGTCTCAAGACCACTTCCATTTAGTTCAAAACGTCGTTTGCGATCTTTTTGAGTATAAGCTTCGATATGTTTGGAGTAAGTTGAAATTGGCTACTTTTTTTAGTTGGGTTTTGGGTTTGGGTTCAGCCCACTAGCTAACTAAACCCCCTAACTCAGCCCTCTCCTCTCCATTCACTCATTCCCACTTCTCAAACTCAAGCTCCAACTGAAAATGGTGGAAAAGAAAGGGAATTAGAAACTCCAAGCCCTAGTTCTTCTTGCTAGCTCATAATCTTGCTCCAAAATCAAAGAGAAGCCATTGGTAAGCCTCTTCTTCATCTTCTCCAACTCTTCTCCTCTTCAATTTCAGAAAGTTTCCTAAACCTAATTTGGGAAATATGTGTTTTATTCTTAGATTGAATCTTTAAGAGTTGAAGGGAAGAGTAGTTAACCTCCTTCTTGTGTTTGTGCTTCTCATCTTTGTTTTTGTGTAAAAGGTGAGTTTTAAACTCACATTTACTTCTCTTGATATCATTGATGTTGGGTATGAATTCCTAACAAGTATGCATGTGTCATTGCTTTGAATTTGAAAAGGATTGACATTCATTGAAAGTAGGGCAGGAAGTGCAAATCATCCGGTTCGGCCGACCGAACTCAGGGTCCGGTCGACCGACCTGCTACCTGGGCACTTCCCTGCCTATGTTTTGAGAAGTGCAGAAATTAGGCTCCGGCCGTCTGACCCAGATGTCCGGTCGACCAACCTGATGCCCCGAGAACTCCTTTTTTTCTAGCCCAGTCAACCGACCCAGGGGGTCCGGTCGACCGACCTGCTCCTGTTTTGCCTGCTTTGCCTATTTTTGCATATTTTGATTGGTTTTCCAAATTTTATCGATTCAAGTTGGTTTTTAGTGCTTGTTATTGCATCTTTGGTTTTGACAACATCTTCTTGACTTCATCCATGGGTTTTTATAAAATAATCTCTCAAATCACATTTAAAAGCTCGTTTTTCCAAATTATAAATTCTATTTAAAACACACACATAGTTTCGCACTTCGAGCGAAGTGGAAGGGTGACTAAATGGTTGGGCAAAAGACGGACCATGAATCTGTGCGTTTATCCTTCCGATTAATCCCCGACCTATTCAATTGATCGTTTTGACCTTCGGGTTTGGTTTATCGATGATATGAGTTAAACTTTGTACTGCTTTGAGTGTGAAATTGACTGACGGATAGTAAACGGTTTAGTGCGAACGGGTGGTTATGGGACTCACGTTATGTAACGATCCTGAATTTTTAACAATTTAAATTAAAAATATTTAATTAATTTTAAATATTTGAATGATGATTTAAATTGAATACTCAATATAACTAGGATATTGGCGATTAAATTTTTGAATTTAATCTATTTAAAGTTGAATAGAATTTGAATTTAACTTTGAAGTTTGAAATTGAATATTCAATGTGTATTTAAATATTCGAGCTAATGACTAGAAATAATAAATTTGGATACCAGAATTATTACTTATTTAAATTAATAAATGGATGGTTAGTTTAATAACATTTTCTTTAACTTAAATAAAAAGGAATAAAATTTTAATCAATATAAAATAAATTTTAAAACACGTTAATATAAATTTATGTTTCATAGTTGAACTGCAAAACGTTTATAAGTTATTTAAGAAAAAAATTAAACAAAACAATAGAATTTAAAATGAAAAAAAATATAAGAAAAGATATAAAAAAATAAATAAAATAAATATAAAAATAAATGTACGCTGCCTTACCTATCAGCCTTAACTCACGCCTAAATCCACGCCTTCATTTACGCCATAACCCACGAATCACAATCACGTCGTCCCCCTTTCTCTTTTCTACCCTACCCTTTACCTTTCTTATTCAAACCCTAAGCAGATAAATCAAAGCAAAGAAAGAAAAATGGCGGCCGTGTTCTCCTCTTCGTCGTTCAACAATTAGGGCTTCTTGCGGCTTCAATTTTCTCGATCAACTCTTTAATTCACGTACTCGCGTGCTCCTCTACAGAGCGAAGGTGAGTAATTAACGTTACTCACATCTAATTCGAAGTGGTTTCGATTTCGTCTGTTTATTGTCTTGATGTTCTGCTCGATTTGATTTTCGTTCGATGTTGATTTTTGTTCGATGTTGGTTTGATTTGGTCAATTCGTTGCCTTGATTATTACGGCACTGTTTTGATTCGAAACACGGTATTTTCTTTCTGATTCACCTGTAGTTGTATTCACTTCATTGTTGGGTTTGCACCCCTTTCTGTGGCACTTGTTGTTCATGCCTTGTTCACCATGTTGCATTGCTCACTGATGCACTGCTCATTTCCACTGCTTCATGTACCTTATCCATATTATGCTGTTTTGTTCTCTGCCATGAATGGCTTTGCTTGATTTTATTCACTGTCACATTGCAGTTATCTTGGTTCAAAACTGATAATTGCTATTGGCATTTTATTTTGCTTGTTACTGTGTTGCCCTATCACTAGTGTACTCACTCGTTTGAGTTTGTATTCTGTTCACTTGATAGTAATCAAGTCTGAATTGCTATGGTTTCGTCTCCGAAATACTTCGATTTTGCCTTGCCTTAACAGTGACTTCGGTCACTTTGATTCTGCAGTTGCTTTGTTTTGTTGTTGATTTCCATGTTTACTTGTTTCGAATTTCTGGAAATTAATTTATGTCGACTGTTGCCATGCTCCATGTATTCATGTACTTCGGTCATTTGCTGGCCACCACGATGTCGACCTATGACTTGCTCAACTTTGACTTCGACATCCTTGGGCTTTTTATTACTTGCGGTCTCGATTTTGGTTACATACATGTCTGATGAAAACAGACACTGCATGTATGGTGTTTGGGTGTTATTTACTATCATGATGCTATTTAATTTGTTTTAATTTAAAACTGTTAAGAACAGATGTTATTTAAAATTTAATTTAAATTGAGGAGAGCAGATGCCATTGATTTTTAATTTAAAACTGTTAAGAACAAATGCTATTTGATATTTGTTTAATTCAAACTAATAAGAACAGATGCTATCAATTTGTTATTTGTTTTTAACTGATGAGAGCAGATGCTACTTGAAATTTGTTTTTAAATTGATAAGAACAGATGCTATTTCACTGTCCATTGCATATTACTGCCTGGTTGTCTTGAGCACATTTGTATTTATGATTTACTGTCTGGACTGTTTGATGGTTTCCTTGGTCATTTTAACATATTGCTCATTGTTGTCTTGATAGTGTTACTGCTATCTTGATGTACTCGAACAACCTGAATCTTGAACGGTTGTTATTGCTATGATACAGTCATCATGAAATCTGGTTATGCATAGGTATATAGTTGTACCTGTTATTTATGGGCTTGTAGCTTTCTGTTACATAGCTCAGTTTTGCTTGACTTCTTATCTTCACTATTTCAGTTGCATTGCATTGTTGCCAGTCGCATTACATTGTTGCCAGTTGCATTTATTTCCATTATACTTGAGCTAGCCTGTAGTATGCATTGCCATATTGTTCAGTTGATTCATTTAACTTGAGGTCTGCGCCACATTTGTTTCACTTGAGTCTGGTCTCACCTGAGTTATAGATGCATATTTGCAGTTTTCCTCCCTTTACCTTGAACTACTATAGTCTGGTATCACCTATGATATTTCCATGTAGTCTGTGCATTCATGTGCATTGATAGTTCATTTACTTGAGCATTTGATGTTCATGTTTCCACTGTTTCATTTGTACATGTTCATTTCACTTGAATATGTTGCATTTGTCTGTGTCATTGAAGTAGTTGTGCATGTTGAACTGTTGGGTTTGTTGGGCAGACCTGTGTTGCATTTTCATGTAGCCTCTACCTAATTTCTGAATTTGTTGCACTTGAGTCACTTGTGCATTTTCAAATTACTGTTTCATTTAGAATTTGCACTTGCACACTGCTGCTTGTTGCTGTTTGCCCTTGCATACTTGTGTTGGTGCAGTTGTATTTGCTGTGCCCCTCTTGTATATTTTGCCTTTGATTGGTATTGATGTTTTGTTACTTAAACATTGGGTGCTGTGGTGCTACATTTTGGTGCCCTCACCTCTTTCTGCCGTTTTCTGTAATTGGCACTCCTGCCTTTGAGAACTGGGTCATTCGAGCCTTCGTGCTTTGTGTACTTGTGGTGGCTGCGTTATTGTTGCAGTTCGCCCTTGTGTTCATTAGTGACCGCAGTTCATTTTTATGAAAATTTTGCACTTATTGAAGCGTGCAGTAATAAGTTGTTGAAAACTTGTTTTATTTGACAAGTTGTTGTGGCGAGGCAGCGCACGCGTGCGTGCAACTGCTGCCACGGAATATCGACATTTTGAATCGATATTTGAACCTTCATTGATTTTGGTTCGTTGACTTTTGAGTATATCATCACGATAGTGGCAAGGCAGTGCACGCAAGCGTGAACTACAGCCACACGATATTGATTTTTATTGATATCCTATTTTGTTTTGATTTATGATCTTTTGCATATTTCATTACGGTAGTGGCGAGGCAGTGCACGCAAGCGTGAACTGCAGCCACGGAGTTGACATTTTAAATGTGGCGAGGCCGTACGCGCGTGTGTGTACTGCAGCCCTACCAAATCTAATGTTTTAATTGATGTTTTCTATTTGATGAAAATTGTTTTATGTTGCCAATTCAATATATTTTGAATCGATTTTGATGATTTTGTTGTTATTTGCCGTTTAGGCAAATTTTGATTGTTTTCTAAATTATCTTCATCAATAATCCCTTCATCTATCTCATTGATAATCTGAATCTACTGAATTGTTGTTTAACACTGTTAAGTGTTATATTTACCGTTATCCGATTTCTTGTTAAAGGATCGGATAGGTAAATTATATTTGACTGTCATCTAATCGTTGATTATTATTGCCTCTATGCCCTAATAACTGAGTTTGAATTAGACTGACCTGTGTATTATTTTCTTTTGAATATAATACTCGGGTCAGACCGAGTATTTTTACAGCTTGAAGATTTTCAGGCCGCGAAGTTAGAGAGAAGGGGGATTAAAGCTTTACTTCAGTTTTCAGGATTTTTCTTGTATTAAATAATAAAAAGATATATTCCGCTGTATGAAAATTTAATGCATTGTACAAACTCTGATATATATGTATGTAAGAAAAATTCATTTATGAATAATATTATGATTATTCTGTGACTCTGTGGCTGATTCTGTTTAAACTCTATAAACTGACTAACAATCCGTCATTTTGAACGTTTCTAGTTGGTTTAATTACCGACTAGAGGCGGTCAGAGCGGCGGGTCGTTACAAAAAGTGGTATCAGAGCTTTGGTTTACTCAAAGCTCAGTTTATGATGTTTAATACGAATAGTTACTAGAACCACTATAAAGAAAGTGCTTTTCAAATTTAAAGAAGTATGAAATTGTTTCTTTAAAATAAAAAGGTATTTTGAAAATTAGAATTATTTTGAAAATTCCCCTCTCTAAATTTAGGTTTGCGATAGTTCTCTTTGGTGAGGTCTCCTTATATTTGAGTTTCGATCGTTCGGAAACTCATTATCAAATTGTTGAGAGTTAGGAAAAGTGAAATATAAGTTAAGTGAATTAATGAATTGGTTTAAATTGGTTTAAATCAAATAACTTGAATATCTCCAAAGTAATAATTGTGAAATAAAATGATATGTTAATTTGGTTATAACCAAGTGGATTATTGAATTATAACTTGAAAATTTGATTCCGAATTCTTTTGAGAAATTGATTTCAAATGTGAAGAACGATTTAGTAAATAAATGGATTATAAGTATTTAACTTATAATATGAACTTTTGGTATGTAACTGAGTTATATAAATTTGTTGAATTGAATTAATAAGAAGATTTGTAAATCGAAGTTTTATAAATAGAAAAGGAATTTATGAAGATTGTTTATAAATTCGAAATCAATTGAATTTGATAAGTAATTTGATATAGCTTATTAAAGGAGTTATATTCACGATTTTGGACAGTGGGTAATCCTTTAAAAATAAAAAAAATAAGTTGTAGAAATGATGAAATTGGTTGACAAAGCATATTCACGATTTTGGACAGTGAATATATTATTGAATAAAACAGATATGTTTTAGGGAAGTGATATTATGAAATGAAATTTAATTGTTGAATTAACTGTATGAATCAAACTAAGTTTGATGTAAAGTTTATATTTCATGTTTAAAACTATTGCCTAAAATGGTTAATGTGGAAATATGAATTTAATGGTACTAAATTGATGAATAATTTACTAAAGAACTAGTTGACTATTTTTGAAATAGAAAGCAAATGTAAAGTTCAAATAGAATTTAAATTTCAAATTTGAAGTTGTCAACACGATAATCCATTATAGGTTTAAATAGATTCAAAGATGAATTTGAATTTAAACGTGCAGAAAATTAAATTAAGTGAAAAACTTAATATTGAAAAGTTTGAAATCGGTTTAAAACCAATATTGTGAAAAGTATGAGGAATTCAAACTTTGAATTAAGTGAAGTTGAAAAAGTTAATAGTTTTAAAGATGTTTTAAAATGTATTAACTATCGAATACATAGATTTCAACATTCAATTGTTGAAATAGACGTTTTCGAGAAAATTAAGGAAATGGTGGACTATAACACTATTGTTATAGTAAATGGTTTCCGGAAGGAAATGTTGTTTATAGTATTGGGATTTATATATCTATCTTAAATCCGAATCCCTATACTAGTGATTTTGAGTTGTCGTAACGATGTTTTACGTAACATTCGTTTTAACTCAAATAAATGTGTTTAAAAGAATGATTTCCTTAAAGAATGGAATATATACTTAATTTTGATTCAAGTATATTGAATATTTTCAAAGTGTTGAAAATAAAAGAATTTGTGAATTACTTATTATTTAATAAGTATGGGAATGTGACGCAGCGGATAATTCGAAATAAACTTCAATCGATGAATGTAGCAATCGGTGAGTTGAAGATACCAAAATGCCCAAGTTCATTGATCCAAAGATACCGAACTCTAGCTATCTCAAACACGTTGATAGCGCACTATACCGTGTTCAAAGATCTACGATTCTTCGCACGTTGATCTAGCGCACTAGATTCCGTGAATCGGCTTCTGCAATCGCTGAATCGAGCGCACTCGATTATCCGAAAGAGGAGATAGGAGATCACACTCAACTACCAATTGTACGAAAGCACAAAGCTAACAAAAGAGAATTTTATTCAATATTCAACAACTCAAAAATTACAACACACACACTATTTATAGAAGTTGCAACCCAACACAAACAAAACATCACCAAACACTTAGGTTGGTCGCGACTTACGACCTAACTTAGGTCGTGACCGACTTAACACTAAATGACTCAACTTCTTTACAACAGAACACTAGGCAAACGACTTAGGCAAGTTCGTTACCGACTCATTACCATGGCGACCTAACCCATTATTTCACAGCACATAATGACCAACTCAAACGTGGCCGACTTAACCAAGTACGACCTATATACAACATTCGACTCAACGTAATTAACAGAACACAACACCTAGGTCGTTGACGACCTACGACTTATACAAGGTCGTTGCCGACCTATCATTCATTCACGACTCACAGCCTCTTCATCCGACTCAACTACAACCGACTCAACATAGTAACACACCTTCGACCGACTCATCTTCATGCCGACCTACGACTCAAAGGTATTCGGCTTAACTCCTTGCCGACTCATCTTAGGTCGTAGCTCGTTAGCTCGGCGCAACGGTCCCTCTGGTCTCCAATTAGCTCGGTCCCGACTCATCCCTTCTTCATTAACTCGCACCTTTTCCACACATGTTTCCTTAGGTCGGAGACGACCCAATATGCTTCTGTTAGGTCGGTGACGACTCAAGACTCCCCTGTTAGGTCGTGCCCATGCTTTGTTAAGTCGGCTTCCCTTCCCCCTCGGCTTGTTAACTCGTGGCCCCTCTTCCATAGCTCGTACCTCGTCATCCTTGACCCTGTTAACTCGGAAACGACTTAAGGCCTCTTCATTAGCTTGTGAACAACCTTTGTTAAGTCGTGAGTGACATATGCTTCTCAAACGACTTAAAGTCACTTCATTAACTCGTGAATGGTTTAACTTCTGGACTTCTATAGGTCGTGCTACATCATCCTTCCCTGGTTGAGAAAAATTCGACCTCGAATTTGTAAATTCTTCCTCAACAATCTCACCCCCATGATATGGAATCAAATGATTGACGTTAAAAACATCAGAAGTATAAACATCATCTGGTTACTTTAATCGATAAGCATTCTCATTGATTCTCTTCAAAACTTCAACTGGACCAATTTTTCTGGCTTTCAACTTGTTGTAAGCACCTACTGGAAAACGATCCTTTGTCAATACAGCATAAACCAAATCACCTTCCTTAAATTCAACATTTCGACGTTTCAAATCTGCAGTCTTCTTATACTTTTCATTCGATTTCTCCAATCGTTCCTGAACGATTTTATGACATTCAGTCAGCTCATCAACAAAATCAGCAGCTCGTTTAACTGTTCTCTTTGACTGTGGTACAACTGCTAAATCCAACGGTCCCCTGGGTAAATTTGAATAAACAATCTGAAACGGACTGAATCCTGTGCTACGATTTACTGCATGATTATGAGCAAATTCTGCCTGGCATAGCTTCATGTCCCAACTTCTCAAATTATCCTGTACAAGACATCGCAACAAATTTCCCAATGACCTGTTAACAACTTCCGTTTGCCCGTCTGTTTGTGGATGATAAGCACTGCTAAAATTCAACTTCGTTCCCACCATTTTCCACAAACTCAACCAAAAGTGACTCAGAAAACGAGTATCTCGATCAGAAACAATAGATTCTGGTAAACCATGAAGTCGATAAATCTCCTTGAAAAATAATTGTGCCACTCGAACTGCATCTGCTATCTTCTTGCAAGCAACAAAATGTGCCATCTTTGAAAACCTGTCCACCACAACAAATATCGAATCATTTCCCCTTTGAGTTCTCGGCAAACCCAAAACGAAATCCATGCTAATATCAACCCATGGCTTAGATGGTACTGGTAATGGCATATACAACCCTGCATTCGTTGCTGTCCCCTTTGAAACCTGGCAAATATGGCACCTCTCCACGAATCTTTCAACCTCTTTTCTCATCGATGGCCAAAAGTAAGACTGTGAAGTCAATTGCAAAGTACGATCACGGCCCACATGCCCTTCCTCGTGCAATTCCATCACAATCTTCATCCTCAAACTACAGTCCGGAATACATAAACGATTTCCTTTAAACAGAAAACCATCAACCAACATAAATTCATCGGTACTCCCATCCTTCACTTTTTCAACATATTTCACAAAGTAAGGATCTCCTTCAATCATCTCAGGCAACATTTCAAACCCCGTCACTTCAACCTTCATTGTCCTTAGTAAATGACTCCTCCTGCTCAAAGCATCAGCTACTCGATTCGTCACCCCTGATTTGTGTTTAACGACAAAAGTAAACTGCTGCAGATAAGCAATCCATGATGCATGTCTCGCAGAAATCTTATCTTGCCCCTGTAAATGTTTCAAAGCTTCGTGATCAGTGTACAGAACAAATTCCTTCTGAAATAAGTAATGTCTCCAATGCTTAACAGCCTGTACAACAGCATAAAACTCAACATCGTATGTACTGTATCTCATCTTCGCCCCTGACAGTTTCTCACAAAATAAGCAACTGGCTTCCCATTCTGACTCAGAACTCCTCCAATACCAACCTTCGAAGCATCAGTATGCAATTCAAACAACAACTGAAAATTAGGTAGAACAAGAATTGGTGCAGACGTTAACAATTCCTTGATTTTCTCAAAAGCAACTCCCGCTTCTTCTGACCACACAAACTGTTTACCCTTCATGCAATCAGTCACTGGAGCCATCACGCTACTGAAGTGTGGAATGAATCTTCGGTAGAATGACGCTAGCCCATGAAAACTTCTCACTTCGGTAATTGTCTTTGGTTGTGGCCAATTCCTGACTGCCTCAACTTTACTCTGGTCAACTTGAATACCTTCCCCTGAAACAACATAACCCAGAAATAAAACAGTAGGTGTCATAAACACACATTTCTTTGTAGCAGCATAAAATTGTTCCTCTCGTAGAATAAGCAACACTTCCCTCAAATGTAGAACATGCTCCTCCGTGCTCCTGCTATAAATCAGAATATCATCGAAATAAACCACGACGAACTTCCCAATGAACGGTCTAAAGATTTGATTCATCACCCGCATGAATGTACTAGGTGCATTCGACAAACCAAATGGCATAACCAACCATTCGTATAACCCTTCTCTCGTCTTGAAAGCTGTCTTCCATTCATCTCCAGGTCTGATTCGAATTTGATGATAACCACTTTTCAAGTCAATCTTCGAAAATATAGTTGCCCCACTCAACTGATCCAACAAATCATCCAACCTCGGCATAGGAAATCTATAACGAACAGTGATCTTATTCAAAGCTCTACTGTCTGTGCACATCCTCCAAGTTCCGTCCTTCTTTGGTACTAACAACGCTGGCATTGCACAAGGACTCAAACTTTCCTGAATACGCCCCTGTTCAAGCAACTCTTCCACCTGCCTTCGTAACTCCTCATGTTCTTTTGGACTCATACGGTAATGTGGTCGATGTGGCAACACTGCTCCCGGAACAAGATCAATCTGATGTTGAATGTCTCTAAGTGGTGGTAACTCCTTTGGTAACTCCTCTGGAAAGACATCTTCAAACTCTTTCAAAACAGGCTTTACTTCTTCTGGAATCTCAACTTCTTCGCTGCTCTCTCTCCCAATCAACAAAAACACTTCCGGTTCTTCCTCCACTTCTTTAACAAACTCCTTCAAAGTCAACAGAGTTTTCAATTCTTCAATCTCTTCTAGCTTACTCTCCTTCTGCTGTTGTCTCTTGGGAACCAAAGTGATCTTAGTACCCTCGAACATGAAACTGTAACTGTTGGCACGACCGTCATGCTGTACTGCTCTATCAAACTGCCATGGTCTGCCCAACAATAAGTGACAAACATCCATATCTACGACATCACACCAAATTTCATCCTCGTACTTCTTCCCAATCGAAAAATTAACACAAGCTCTTCGACACACTTTTACTTCACCTCCCTTCCTTAACCATGCTAGCTTGTATGGTTTAGGATGCTTCTCGGTCTTCAAGTTCAACTTTCTCACTGCTTCTGTAGAAATAATATTATCACAACTTCCCGCATCAATAACGAACTTGCAGACTTTCCCCAGAATAGTACATGTCGATTGAAAAATATTGCTTCTCAGCCAACTACAATCCTCTTCTTGCTTTGGTGTCAAACAACTTCTCCTCATCATGAGATTACAACCTTCATCACCCGACACTTCTTCTTCCTCCTCAACATAAATTGCATTTGAACATTCTGCCTCCTCACCATCATCCTCCTCAACTTCTGCAACCATGGTTCTCTTCTTCGGCTTCGGACATTCGTTACTCTTATGACCCAACTCCTGACAATTATAACATTTGAAAACACTGCTAGCCTTCGCCTTCTCAGCCTCCTTCACCACCGGTTTTGTAACAGGTTTAGGAACACTAGAACTTCCTCCGGCACTCTTCACTGGATTATTGGAATTAGTAAACACACCACCTCCACGCCTTCCTTGTTTCTCCCAAGCTAACGCTTTCTGATGTGCCTCCGCAACGGATCTAGGATCAAACATATTAACCATATCCTGGATCTGCATTCTCAATCCCCCAATGAATCTAGCAGTCAGCTGTTCTTCTGTCTCCATAATATCATTCCTGGCAATGAGTTGGTAAAATTCATCAGCATAATCACTAACAGACTTTGTCCCTTGCCTCAGATTCTGCAACCTTTGGTACATAAGTGACTGGTAATTATAAGGTAAGAAAGTAGATCTCATCAACTTCTTCATCTTCTCCCAAGATTCGATCTTTGACTTCCCCATTCGTTCACGAGTAAGTTTAGTTTGCTGCCACCACGCCAATGCTCTCCCCCTTAGCCTTGTAGCAACTAACTTCTCCCTTCGATTCTCCGGTACCTCCTTGAAATCAAAGATTTCCTCCACATTAGACAACCAATCTAAAAACTCCTCAGCAACCATCCCGCCTTTAAACTCCGGAATTTCCATCTTCATACCCGATTCCCAACGTCGATCATCATCAATAACCCGATACTGACGTTGTCCCAGATCTCTATCTCTGTAATAAACACTTCCTCTCTCACCGTCAAACCCATCTTCAAAGTCTGATGTATAGCGTTGTCGATCCCGTCCTCCAACATCTCTAACACCACTTCTACTTCCCACATCTCTTCTATCATGTTCATCAACATTCCTCCTACTTCGATTGTCAACACTTCTATGCTCTTGACTTTCTCTTCTCTCTCGTTCAGAATGTGATGAAACTCTGCTATTTCCACGGTTTGATTCAGGTGAAACTCTCCTTCTATTCTGACTCATGTCAATCATCAACCTTTCCAACTTTCCAATGCCTTCATCGAATTTATCATTAATACGTTGTTCCATAAGCTTGGCTTCTTCTCTACGATACAAAGCTTCAACGTTTTGATGACGGTTAGCTCTCCTTGGTGGCATGGTTGAAAAACTTCCCAAACACTTCAACAATCTAACACAAGTCTTCAAAAACTTTCAACACAATGAAGCAAGCTCGGCCCAACAACACGGCTCCTTTGTCTCACAATGCTTTATACGGCTCACCCTTAACTCGGCAACGAGTTACGACTTAAGTAAAGTCGGCTCCAACTTATCTCGGCTCACCCTTAGATCGGCAATGGATGTTCACGGTTCAAACAAGGTCGGCTCACCTAGCTCGGCCTTCAACTCAATCACTTGGCACGGCTCAAATTAGCTCGCACCAACTTATCTCAGTTCACCACAAAGTCGGCAAAGACTTAGCTCGGCAAGGTCCTACTCTTCAAACCTTGGCGCGTAAAACTTCCACAAGTCCAATTCAAACACCTTTGTTCACCTTGATCCAAAAAGCAATGGATCAAACACTCCCAACTTGATGCAACTTCAATATGAACACAATGAACAACTCCAAACTTCAAAAACTTGGCTCCAAGAATCAACTTAGCTATGATTGGCTAACCTGGCTCTGATACCAAAAACTGACGCAGCGGATAATTCGAAATAAACTTCAATCGATGAATGTAGCAATCAGTGAGTTGAAGATACCAAAATGCCCAAGTTCGTTGATCCAAAGATACCGAACTCTAGCTATCTCAAACACGTTGATAGCGCACTATACCGTGTTCAAAGATCTACGATTCTTTGCACGTTGATCTAGCACACTAGATTCCGTGAATCGGCTTCTGCAATCGTTGAATCGAGCGCACTCGATTATCCGAAAGAGGAGATAGGAGATCACACTCAACTACCAATTGTATGAAAGCACAAAGCTAACAAAAGAGAATTTTATTCAATATTCAACAACTCAAAAATTACAACACACACGCTATTTATATAAGTTACAACCCAACACAAACAAAACATCACCAAACACTTAGGTCGGTCGCGACTTACGACCTAACTTAGGTCGTGACCGACTTAACACTAAATGACTCAACTTCTTTACAACAGAACACTAGG
The DNA here is from genome assembly GCA_030765085.1 of Allium cepa. NCBI lineage: Eukaryota > Viridiplantae > Streptophyta > Magnoliopsida > Asparagales > Amaryllidaceae > Allium > Allium cepa. The sequence goes on along the minus strand of CM060938.1, from coordinate 901,824,923 downwards.
CAAACGACTTAGGCAAGGTCGTTACCGACTCATTACCATGGCGACCTAACCCATTATTTCACAGCACATAATGACCGACTCAAACGTGGCCGACTTAACCAAGTACGACCTATATACAACATTCGACTCAACGTAATTAACAGAACACAACACCTAGGTCGTTGACGACCTACGACTTATACAAGGTCGTTGCCGACCTATCATTCATTCACGACTCACAGCCTCTTCATCCGACTCAACTACAACCGACTCAACATAGTAACACACCTTCGAACGACTCATCTTCATGCCGACCTACGACTCAAAGGTATTCGGCTTAACTCCTTGCCGACTCATCTTAGGTCGTAGCTCGTTAGCTCGGCGCAACGGTCCCTCTGGTCTCCAATTAGCTCGGTCCCGACTCATCCCTTCTTCATTAACTCGCACCTTTTCCACACATGTTTCCTTAGGTCGGAGACGACCCAATATGCTTCTGTTAGGTCGGTGACGACTCAAGACTCCCCTGTTAGGTCGTGCCCATGCTTTGTTAAGTCGGCTTCCCTTCCCCCTTGGCTTGTTAACTCGTGGCCCCTCTTCCATAGCTCGTACCTCGTCATCCTTGACCCTGTTAACTCGGAAACGACTTAAGGCCTCTTCATTAGCTTGTGAACAACCTTTGTTAAGTCGTGAGTGACTTATGCTTCTCAAACGACTTAAAGTCACTTCATTAACTCGTGAATGGTTTAACTTCTGGACTTCTATAGGTCGTGCTACATCAGAATGTTTTCCAATATGAAATGAAAGGTTTGAAATTTTATCTTTTAAAGATAAATTGAAAAATGAATATTTGAAATTGGTTTCAAATGGCTAAGTGTGAAAATTATATATCTTGTAAAGATATTATTTTGAGAAATTTGAACAATTAGTTCAACTTGGAAATTTTTCAAAAGGATTGAATCTTGAGTTCAAATTGAGTTTAACTTTGACACCAAAAACAATATAAGTTGAGCTTTGAATTTTGGATAGTCGATTGGGATTGTATGTCTAGCATTGTGAATTGATGACATATCATTTGATCTCTATTAAATATATATCTGTGGTGGCGGAGAATTTATTCTTTTAGCTTAACACCCTTCTCTGAGACGTACGAGCTTAGAGGTTATATATCGATAGACATCAATTATGTGTTGAGAATTGACGATGTAACGTGAAATCCAAATCGAATGTGAAGTCGATAATGAATTGGATTATGAATGTGAATTAGGTTTGAGATAACCTTAAATTTTCAAATCGATTTAGAGGAAAATTTTAAACGTGATCAAAAATTTGGAATCCTCTATTTGTTGTGAATGTGAATGTGAATTGAGTTTTCGTAACTTATATATGTGAATATAATTCGAAAACTATCAGTTTGGAAAGTCATTATTATGAAGATCCTGTGTAGGTTTACATAGATATGATATGTACGGAAATGTGAAATGAAGTACTATATGTATATGACATATGTTTCCTAAAAACTGAGGATATGGAAATGTACCTTCCATTTATTATGTGTAAAGGTGATTGGAACTCGGTGGAGTGTCCATTGGAAATCGTAGCTACGTAGAATTCCATTAGTGGAATGTCCATTGGGACTGATATGGTATCTCCCACGATGGATCATCGTGTTTGGGATTATGTGAATTGATGCTAGTGTAATTCGAGGGGCGTGATGCCTACAGTTACAAGCGATTCCACTGAGATAGTGGCGCAACCGCCGTGTAAACTGTGATCTAGAAACTGAAGCGAAATTCGAGGGGCGTGATGCCTAAGGCCACGAGCGATTCTACTGAGATAGTAGCGTAACCGCCGTGTTGACCGCGATCTAAGGCGACAACCATGGCGAAATTCAGGAGTGATGAGAAATCTAAGGTTACAAGCGATTCTACTGAGATAGTAGCGTAACCGCCGGGTAAACTGTGATCCATGGGGGAACGGGCTTTCCATATCCATTTTTAAAAGATTTTTAAGTATTTTCACTGGGAGTTGAAGCAAATATGTTTAGTACTTGGAGATTTTTAGTCTTGCGCCTGGCCAGCGTATGCCTAAAGTCTGTGAGAACGACGATGGACTTGTTAAACTTCGAGTTATCAAGTATTTTCCAAACTTTGAATAGAAAATCAATAATCTGAAATTAGAATTACATAATTCTAACTTAATGAACTAAGGAAGAAGATCTTTTTAAAATATCTTGAAAGCACACAGCTTTGGATAAGATATGATATGCAAATATTTAGCATGAAAGATTTCAAGTTTAAAAATCTGAGTTTTGTAAATCAAAAAATTTGGTAAAAGACTTTTATGTCTTGATTATTGAAATCGATGAAAAAAACTAGTGAAATAAAATAAATGGAATGAATCCTATATTTATTTATGAGTTTGAAAGTTGGTAAAATTGTGTAGGATATAAATATCGGTGAGATTTTAGCAAACATTTTTCCTAACTTATAATTTCGGGACGAAATTCTTTTGAGGAGGGAAGATTGTAACGATCCTGAATTTTGAACAATTTAAATTAAAAATATTTAATTAATTTTAAATATTTGAATGATGATTTAAATTGAATTCTCAATATAACTAGGATATTGGCGATTAAATTTTGGAATTTAATCTATTTAAAGTTGAATAGAATTTGAATTTAACTTTGAAGTTTGAAATTGAATATTGAATGTGTATTTAAATATTCGAGCTAATGACTAGAAATAATAAATTTGGATACCATAATTATTACTTATTTAAATTAATAAATGGATGGTTAGTTTAATAACATTTTCTTTAACTTAAATAAAAGGAATAAAATTTTAATCAATATAAAATAAATTGTAAAACACGTTAATATAAATTTATGTTTCATAGTTGAACTGCAAAACGTTTATAAGTTATTTAAGAAAAAAATTAAACAAAACAATAGAATTTAAAATGAAAAAAAATATAAGAAAAGATATAAAAAAAATAAAAATAAAATAAATATAAAAATAAATGTATGCTGCCTTAACTAGCCGTAACTCACGCCTAAATCCACGCCTTCATTTACGCCATAACCCACGAACCACAATCACGTCGTCCCCCTTTCTCTTTTATACCCTACCCTTTACCTTTCTTATTCAAACCCTAAGCAGATAAATCAAAGCAAAGAAAGAAAAATGGCGGCCGTGTTCTCCTCTTCGTCGTTCAACAATTAGGGCTTCTTGCGGCTTCAATTTGCTCGATCAACTCTTCAATTCGCGTACTCGCGTGCTCCTCTATAGAGCGAAGGTGAGTAATTAACGTTACTCACATCTAATTCGAAGTGGTTTCGATTTCGTCTGTTTATTGTCTTGATGTTCTGCTCGATTTGATTTTTGTTCGATGTTGATTTTTGTTCGATGTTGGTTTGATTTGGTCAATTCGTTGCCTTGATTATTACGACACTGTTTTGATTCGAAACACAGTATTTTCTTTCTGATTCACCTGTAGTTGTATTCACTTCATTGTTAGGTTTGCACCCCTTTCTGTGGCACTTGTTGTTCACTGTGTCTTGTTCACCATGTTGCATTGCTCACTGATGCACTGCTCATTTCCACTGCTTCATGTACCTTATCCATATTATGCTGTTTTGTTCTCTGCCATGAATGGCTTTGCTTGATTTTATTCACTGTCACATTGCAGTTATCTTGGTTCAAAACTGATAATTGCTATTGGCATTTTATTTTGCTTGTTACTGTGTTGCCCTATCACTAGTGTACTCACTGGTTTGAGTTTGTATTCTGTTCACATGATAGTAATCAAGTCTGAATTGCTATGGTTTCGTCTCCGAACTACTTCGATTTTGCCTTGCCTTAACAGTGACTTCGGTCACTTTGATTCTGCAGTTGCTTTGTTTTGTTGTTGATTTCCATGTTCACTTGTTTCGAATTTCTGGAAATTAATTTATGTCGACTGTTGCCATGCTCCATGTATTCATGTACTTCGGTCATTTGCTGGCCACCACGATGTCGACCTATGACTTGCTCAACTTTGACTTCGACATCCTTGGGCTTTTTATTACTTGCGGTCTCGATTTTGGTTACATACATGTCTGATGAAAACAGACACTGCATGTATGGTGTTTGGGTGTTATTTACTATCATGATGCTATTTAATTTGTTTTAATTTAAAACTGTTAAGAACAGATGTTATTTAAAATTTAATTTAAATTGAGGAGAGCAGATGCCATTGATTTTTAATTTAAAACTGTCAAGAACAAATGCTATTTGATATTTGTTTAATTCAAACTAATAAGAACAGATGCTATCAATTTGTGATTTGTTTTTAACTGATGAGAGCAGATGCTACTTGAAATTTGTTTTTAAATTGATAAGAACAGATGCTATATCACTGTCCATTGCATATTACTGCTTGGTTGTCTCGAGCACATTTGTATTTATGATTTACTGTCTGGACTGTTTGATGGTTTCCTTGGTCATTTTAACATATTGCTCATTGTTGTCTTGATAGTGTTACTGCTATCTTGATGTACTTGAACAACCTGAATCTTGAACTGTTGTTATTGCTATGATACAGTCATCATGAAATCTGGTTATGCATAGGTATATAGTTGTACCTGTTATTTATGGGCTTGTAGCTTTCTGTTACATAGCTCAGTTTTGCTTGACTTCTTATCTTCACTATTTCAGTTGCATTGCATTGTTGCCAGTCGCATTACATTGTTGCCAGTTGCATTTATTTCCATTATACTTGAGCTAGCCTGTAGTATGCATTGCCATATTGTTCAGTTGATTCATTTAACATGAGGTCTGCGCCACATTTGTTTCACTTGAGTCTGGTCTCACCTGAGTTATAGATGCATATTTGTAGTTTTCCTCCCTTTACCTTGAACTACTATAGTCTGGTATCACCTATGATATTTCCATGTAGTCTGTGCATTCATGTGCATTGATAGTTCATTTACTTGAGCATTTGATGTTCATGTTTCCACTGATTCATTTGTACATGTTCATTTCACTTGAATATGTTGCATTTGTCTGTGTCATTGAAGTAGTTGTGCATGTTGAACTGTTGGGTTTGTTGGGCAGACCTGTGTTGCATTTTCATGTAGCCTCTACCTAATTTCTGAATTTGTTGCACTTGAGTCACTTGTGCATTTTCAAATTACTGTTTCATTTAGAATTTGCACTTGCACACTGCTGCTTGTTGCTGTTTGCCCTTGCATACTTGTGTTGGTGCAGTTATATTTGCTGTGCCCCTCTTGTATATTTTGCCTTTGATTGGTATTGATGTTTTGTTACTTAAACATTGGGTGTTGTGGTGCTACATTTTGGTGCCCTCACCACTTTCTGCCGTTTTCTGTAATTGGCACTCCTGCCTTTGAGCACTGGGTCATTCGAGCCTTCGTGCTTTGTGTACTTGTGGTGGCTGCGTTATTGTTGCAGTTCGCCCTTGTGTTCATTAGTGACCGCGGTTCATTTTTATGAAAATTTTGCACTTATTGAATCGTGCAGTAATAAGTTGTTGGAAACTTGTTTTATTTCACAAGTTGTTGTGGCGAGGCAGCGCACGCGTGCGTGCAACTGCAGCCATGGAATATCGACATTTTGAATCGATATTTGAACCTTCATTGATTTTGGTTCGTTGACTTTTTGAGTATATCATCACGATAGTGGCAAGGCAGTGCACGCAAGCGTGAACTGCAGCCACACGATATTGATTTTTATTGATATCCTATTTTGTTTTGATTTATGATCTTTTGCATATTTCATTACGGTAGTGGCGAGGCAGTGCACGCAAGCGTGAACTGCAGCCACGGAGTTGACATTTTAAATGTGGCGAGGCCGTACGCGCGTGTGTGTACTGCTGTCCTACCAAATCTAATGTTTTAATTGATGTTTTCTATTTGATGAAAATTGTTTTATGTTGCCAATTCAATATATCTTGAATCGATTTTGATGATTTTGTTGTTATTTGCCGTTTAGGCAAATTTTGATTGTTTTCTAAATTATCTTCATCAATAATCCCTTCATCTATCTCATTGATAATCTGAATCTACTGAATTGTTGTTTAACACTGTTAAGTGTTATATTTACCGTTATCCGATTTCTTGTTAAAGGATCGGATAGGTAAATTATATTTGACTGTCATCTAATCGTTGATTATTATTGCCTCTATGCACTAATAACTGAGTTTGAATTAGACTGACCTGTGTATTATTTTCTTTTGAATATAATACTCGGGTCAGACCGAGTATTTTTACAGCTTGAAGATTTTCAGGCCGCGAAGTTAGAGAGAGGGGGGATTAAAGCTTTACTTCGGTTTTCAACATTTTTCTTGTATTAAATAATAAAAAGATATATTCCGCTGTATGAAAATTTAATGCATTGTACAAACTCTGATATATATGTATGTAAGAAAAATTCATTTATGAATAATATTATGATTATTCTGTGATTCTGTGGCTGATTCTGTTTAAACTCTATAAACTGACTAACAATCCGTCATTTTGAACGTTTCTAGTTGGTTTAATTACCGACTAGAGGCGGTCAGAGCGGCGGGTCGTTACACGTTAACACTTTTCGAATTCCTTTTTGAGTGTCATCACACATTCCGCCAGTTAGTGGTGTCCAGTACCTGGCCTCCGGACCTTCACCACTACGGTTTGTTGCCTTCGGGTATGTTGCCTTCGAATATGTTGCCTTCGGGTATGTTACCTTCGGGTTTGTGCCTTCGAGTTTGTAGCCCTATAGTATCGCTTACGATGTTGGTCGTTATGAGCCGCATGGGTAATATGGTATCGCTTACGATGTTGGTCTTTATGAGCCGCATGGGTGATTGGAGTCTTCGGGCTCATGGATCCTTGTTTATACAGTACAGAGCTCGAGCAAATCTTATGTTTCATTGATATTATATTCCCTTGGTATCGCCCATCGGTGTTGGTCTTTTTGAGCTGCATGATGTGTAGAGATTAACTTGTGGAACTTGTATACCTTATGGGTATTTGTTATTTGCCTTTTGGCTTGATTTGGGATATTTGTATCCTTTGTTTATCTATGTTGCCGATGATAAGAGGCTTGTCTTGATATGATTCATCTTATGTTAGATGATTATGTTATCTCTTTTAGAGATATTGGTTATACTTTGTAATCTTGCAGGTTTATTGTTGTTTAGTTTATCTAACTGATTTGTTTAGCTAGACTGACCCGTGTATTTTATACTCGGATCAGACCGAGATGTTTCAGGTTAGGTGCATTTGGACTTAGCCTATTTTGCTTCCGCATGGACTACTCCACTAGCTTCTTTTTGTCATAGCCTTTGGTGTAGTCCCATTTTGTAGTAACTCTGATATGTACTCTTTTGGACTTATTTGTATATTGTGGTTTGCTATGCCACTTATCATGTATTATTTTGTATACTCTGGTATGTATCATTATATGTGTATATGATGGTTTTATGTTCTGTGATGTTTATTACATTTGAGTTGTTATATTCTATTCTGATAGATCCTCTCGCCACCTATGGTTTTGTTTTAAGTATTCATTGGATATGTCGATCTATTTGGTATGATTATTGTCGACGTATTTAATAGATAGTTAAAGCAAGGCTATAGATGGTCGCTCCTATCCAGCCTTATTCTCTGTGTTAGTTGACGACATTACCCTATAGTGTCATTGGCTAATATGGGTATAGAGGTGGGGCGTCACAAAGAAGAAGGGGAGGAAACAGAAATTGAAGAAGAAAAAGAAGATGCCTCCTTGGAAAGTATTGAATATCCTACCAATACTAAAATCCTTCCAATAAAACACTCCTTAAAAATCATGAGATTATAGTGGAAAATCAACGGATTCTCAAATGATCCGTTAGTAAGAAATTGGATAAAATGTCCACTAATATGAGCAAATTCTTTGCTAAAGTTTGGTCGGAAACTTGGCTTATCATCATCCTCCTCATCCTCTAGCACATTCTAGGAACTAGGTTGCGATGTATTAGCTTGTTTAGTGTGAGCTTGTATTGTTCTTTTTATCATATTATGTGGTATCTTATGTATCACCTCATCTATCAATAAAAATCATCTATCTTATGTTTTTCTACCTTATCGTATCTCTGGAATAAATGTTAGTATAATATATAAGTTTATATATATACATACTTATTCACAAAATAAATAAGACACATTGATTAACAGACTCATGTCGACATACCTCTACCCTCAATGTCGACATATAACTGTCTGATTTGTTTTTTAAAAAAAATTTTGAAATTAAAATAAATAACTTTTGTCTATTCATTTTAAATGAATTTCTGCCTATTTAAACACCTATTTCTACCAAAAATTTGTAATCTCTTGATTTCTACTTATCTCTATTTGCATCTCTTAAATACTTATCAAAATGGCTTCCCCTTCTCGAACTCTAAGTGATAATCTTAAAGAAACTCTTAGTTCATTCAAGAATATACTTATTTTTATTCTTTGCAATCAAAGGCACTTAGAACTAAGTCAAATGAAGGTGATAAAAGAACAAGAGAAGCATTTCGATGCCCTTCGTTCGATGATTTATGCCCTAACTAAAGATGATCTCGATGCAAATCCTATATGAACTTTTATTCAAGGTAATGAAGATTGGGAAGATATTAAAAAGGTTCCTATCTTTGGAGAAGAAGGATGGGTTGAAGTTCATAGAAATATTTGATCTCCTTATGGTTTGAATTGCTTGTTTTTGAAATGTTTGATTTGATTTGATTTGATTTTCTTTGATTGGAATTGATATGATTTGAATGGATTGTATAACATTATATGAAACATAGTATATATTGGGTTTAAACTTTCATATTTATCATGTCTTTATTATTAACTCATGTTATTTTATATATACTCTATCATAATTTGTCATAGGTACTCCAGTATAAGACTAAAGGGAAGTTATATTAGTTTAGGATTAGTTTTTGTTGATGACAAAGGGGGAGAAATATAAAATAGAGTAGTTAGAGTAGTTAGGCTTAGATTAAGGAGGAGTTGTTAGTTTTAGGAGGAGTTATTAGTTTTAGGGGGAGTTATTGTGAAGGAGAAGAATATTTTATAAACATAGGTTGTCATCATCAAAAAGGGGGAGATTGTTAGTCCTTGAGATGATGGTTTTGATGACAACAACCTTAGGACTTGTTATAAAATATAAATACTAACATTATAGTTTGGAATATATGTATATGCAGGATATACACATGTAAGTACTAAGAATGAAGACTGTACGGTATAGAGATTCAAGCCTGAAGATATCAAAATTGAAGACTTATGAGTATCAAGATATCAAGAGTTCAAGATTTTAATAGTACAAGATAAGTATTGAGTCTAGAATAACGTTAAAACTTCTTGAAAGCACTGACATCTTTATTCGAAATTTATTCGTGGAATGGAATCCACTTTGAGCCTGCTAAAGGGATGGAACACTAGTGGGATGGAACCCACGACAATATCTAGTGGAACATATAGTGGTCTTATTTTGATATACACTAATTTTATAAAAATGCTTTTCAAAAAAATATATCTATTGTTTTTAAAAAATGTTTTCCAAACTTTTTTTAAAAAGACATCTCTCTTGGTTTTAAATATTTTAGCCTCAAAACTATCTTTATTATTTTTAATATTTTGATTTCAAAATTATCCTTGTTTTTAAACCATTTCTTGTTTTAAATATTTAGCTTTAAAATCTTTATATACTAATATTTTAAATCACTTTATAGATTAATATTATATAAATATTAAAAATTACTTTCTAAACTCTTTTATACATTTCAACTATATCCAAATATATTTACAAAGTTTATAAATTGTTTTGATAAATTATAGAAACCAATTTTACTAAGAAATCAAAACATTAATTTTTGCCTTGAGCATGTCAACATCCCTCAACACCCCATGTCGACATGGTGTCCGTTAAATTCAAAATTCAAGTTTTCAAAAGAAGTGTCTATTTGTCATAACCTTTTGCGAAGAAATATGACCGTTGCTCTACTATATATACCTATTGTTTTGAACAAAGTTTAATCAGAATTTTACTTGTTTTCTCTCCTCTTCACCTTCCACATTTATTCTAAAGAATTCTAAACTATGCTCTGCCGAAATACCAAGTGAATCATATTGATTATCTCTTGTTTGATTCTCTGCCACTCCCTCCATAAGATCTCGGTGCTACTCGGAGTTATAGGATCTTTTGTAAATCAATCTGTTAAGTAAAAGGTGCGGTTAGGCCTTGAAATCAATTGGGTGTGATTGTAGCCTCGGAAATCAATTAGGTGATCTTATAGCCTTGTTAATTCAAGACATTTGCCCCGAACTCGAATACAGAAGGGTGTACTTCGTAGCCTTGAAACCGAGGGTGCAATCTGGGAGATTATTTTGATAAGAAATCTGTACAATTGTACGGTACTAGATGTAGGGTAACTCCGAACCCGTATAAAATCCCGGGTGTTCTTTCCTTTACTTCTTTTATTTAGTATTTACATCCATGTCCGATTCTGTGATTATATCGGGGTCTATGAATTGCATTTGTTGGTGATTAAATTACTTAAGTTTCAAAAAGATTTAGAAAATCCATAAAACACAATTCACCCCCCTCTAGTATTCCAGCCTTAAGATCCGTAATTCGCATTTCTCACAGTTTGAACTGAATATGATATTTTGATATCAATTATGAAATGGTTTTGAAAATTTAAAGAACATCCAGTTTGTAATAAGCATTTGGTTGTTGAAGAGACCGGGATCGAATATTTTCATACCCTCTGCCAATACCGAAAACCCCTTTAACAACTATGTGCGTGATGGAGATTCTAAAAATGAAGTAGGATGGTTTGGCGAGTGATTTCTGTATGAGGTATTACGTGACCCTGACTCCCGTGAGTCAGCTTAGATGTGACTAAAATAGGAGCTATGCCTGGCTAAGTGAGGTCATTCCGCCTATCGGGCACATTTCTTCGATACCATTCTATTACTTTGTGATTTGATTTGGAGGCCACCCTTGATTTGATTTGGGAGTGTGTCCGAGGTGGGCAAAAGTAGCTGTTATGCGTTACCACCAATTCGGATCCGCAATCGGTATATCTACCCTAGCATTGCCTTGAGTGCCATGTTCACATGTCCTAGAGCGCCTTCTACATGTTTGTTTTGTATCATACCTATGGAGTGCCCTCTAGGTCCAATTTACAGAGGAGCGTATAGTCCCGTATAGACTATGAGAATATATAAAATATGTTAAGGGGGATATGGCTAATGCCTTAATGCTATTTTAATGCTTTTACTTTACTATAGACATATTATAATTGCGTATTGTACAACATAGTAGATAGTTTAATGGATTCTTAGGAGATGGGAATCCCAAACATCTCTTAAGTTATTGCACTCACGTTGACACTGCATAGGAGATGTCAAACCCCATAAACATCTCTGACGCCGTCGCACTCATATTTACCGTTGATTTAACTTACATAAGATCTTTTAGTTCTAGCTCGAGTGTTTTGTCTTTTCAATTCGCTCGGGTCAGCCTGAGCATTTCATGGTTGAAGACCTTATTTCTGGAGGACGAAGACAAATATTTGTACTATTATTATTATTATATTTTTTACACTGCCTCGTGTTGTTCTGCTGCATTTATTTGTTTATTCGCGTTTCTGTAACTTTGATGTTTGTGTTGCACAGAATAATAAAATGTATTTTTAAAACAGCTTCATGAAGTGTTATTTGATTATTATATTTTATTATTTCGCTGCGAGACTTTATATTTTTTTATTTCTTTATCTTTTCTTATTTACCCCATAACAATATGCCTTTTTGAATGATTTGAGTCTGGCATGTATGTCGTTACACTTATTTAGTTTATAAATATTGCACTCTTCTCCAGTGAAATGTATATATCCATATATATAAGACAATCCAATTTTAAACTCTTTCTATTTATAATACTTTGTATTTTCTACTAGTCATATCATTTCTATCTATAGTGTATTCTTCTTATTTTATCTGTATTTATCTGAAATGAATTTTTTTTCGATATATATATATATATATATATATATTCTATTGTTTTGGTTATATTTATATGTCAAATTCCAATTAAATCAATTTCCTATTTCATAAATAAAAATCTAAAAATTCAAAATATTATCTTGGTTTGTAAACTGTATATTATTATCAGCTGTTATTTAACGGGGATTTATGTTGAATAAAATGCCGTATTATTGAATATTAAAAGTAAATATTCAAAACTAAAGACGTCAAAAATACCGGGTCATTACCCATTTAATTTGCAACCGATTTCAAATTTAATTCAAAAAATTAAATAAATTTGTAACAAATGACAATCATTACCTTTTCTATTTAATCACATTTATTTGTTTGTTATCTACATACAAACGTTATAGTTATTTACACAACACTAATTTTGTTCAATTACAATTTATTACAAACAATTTCATTAATTAATGCAACATTTAAATTATCAATTACTCTTTTAATCCAATTATCAGTTAATACACATATTATTACAATAAATTTACGATCTATAACACATTGTAACTTTTTAATCATTTCAATCAATTGGAATTACATTTAAAGCAGCTATCAATTACCTCAAATTAATACTACTACATTTCGTTCCAATTATATTTTCATTATTAAATCTTAAATTTTTATTTATTTCAACATTAAATCACAAAACCTTATTAAATTAACTACTTTTAATTGTCGAAAATTTCAGGTCGTTACACCCTCCCACACTCAAAACTTTTCATCCTCGAAATGGAAAAAGAATGATTAAATTAATCAATATATCTTATTCAAGATATTAAATTTATAAAAAATTAATTTACGTGATTAAATAGTTTAAATAAAATATATCAATATATAACAATTAAATCCTTTATATTCAAGTTAATGAAAGTTTTAAAAACATTTCATAAAAAATTTCGAAGTCGAAAATTCACGGAAAATTTCACCAGAGTCTCCTTTGTATGGAGAGGTCTGGGAGAAATAATAATATCAATAATATAAGATATATATATATATATATATATATCACATTTTCCAAAATAATATATCCTAAACCGCATGAAAACAATATAATACCGCTAGAAAACCATAATCCAAGAACGTACATATTTGTCGGCCAAACAGCGCTTATCTTATGAAATCAAAAGCAGTAGCAATTGATTCCATAACCTATATTTCACTTATATAATCCAAAAGAATTAATAATTATATAAAAGTGAAATATTTAAGTTGTTGTTATCCCATTTTTTGGTCAAAACTGGAATATCAACAAATTGGCAAGGAATTATGGATAACAGGATTGGGGATCGATTGGAATCAAGGCTGCAATCGATGTCGTCAAAATCTTGATAAACTCTGATCGGGACGAAATTGATCGGAGACGATGATTAGGACTAGAAAAGGCTATGTTTCAAATTTCAGGTTAATCGGAGTTCGTATGAAGGAAATATGATGGATTCAAGGTAGGAATAGTACGTAGTTCGAATCCATCAAAAAAGGGATAAAGTGACGCTCGGTTCGAACCCATCAGGTTTGAACCCATCAGGTTCGAACCCATCAGGTTCGAACCCGTCAGGTTCGAAACCATCAGGATTCGAACCCATGAGGTTCGCATCGATGACGCTTCGAATCGATGGGAACTAGATGGATTCGAAAGGAGTAGCTTCAATGCAATGGACATGGATTCGAACGAAGGACATGGACTCGAAGATAGTGGATTCGAACGATAGATATGGATTCGAAGATGATGGATACGAAGCAATGAAGATGGACTCGAAGAAGGTAATGGATTCGAAGTATACATGGATTCGAAGATGAAGATGGAGTCAAAGAAGGAAATGGATTCGAAGTATACATGGATTCGAAGATGAAGATGGACTCGAAGAAGGTAATGGATTCGAAGTATACATGGATTCGAAGATGAAGATGGAGTCAAAGAAGGAAATGGATTCGAAGTATACATGGATTCGAAGATGAAGATGGACTCGAAGAAAGAAATGGATTCGAAGTATACATGGATTCGAAGATGAAGATGGACTCGAAGAAGGTAATGGATTCGAAGTATACATGGATTCGAAGATGAAGATGGAGTCAAAGAAGGAAATGGATTCGAAGTATACATGGAATCGAAGATGAAGATGGACTCGAAGAAAGAAATGGATTCGAAGTATACATGGATTCGAAGATGAAGATGGACTCGAAGAAGGTAATGGATTCGAAGATCATGGATTGGAGATGGATTCGAAGATCATGGATTGGAGATGGATTCGAAGGTCATGGAGTCGAAGGGTTTGGATTCTAAAGAGATGAATACGAAGGACGTGGATTCGAAAAGAGTGGTTTCGAAGGGGATGGATTCGAAGGGAGTGGTCTCAAAGCAATGAACTTGGATTCGAAGATGATGGTTTCGAAGCGATGGATACGTGGACTATGGATTCGAAGTAGAGGTGGATTCGAAGAAGATGGATTCGAGGGAGATGGGTTCGGAGGACATGGGTTCGAAGTGGACGAAGCATGGGTTCGAACCATTCAGGACGCACGGATTCTAGAACTTGGATCGATCATATCTTCCAAACCGTTGATCCAAATGCAATGAAATTTTTACAGGAGCTTACATACATGTTGAAGAATGTTCACACCAAATTTCAGCTCAATTGGATGGATTCTTGATCGATTCGAAAGTCACTTCGAATCGATCCCAAACTGGGCACGGATTCCGAGAACACGGGCCTGTGGGCCCCCCTCACGTGCCAAGCAACCTCCCCAGGTTTTAGGCGGGATTTCAGCCTTCCACGCCTATAAATAGAGCCCCTGGTCATTCCGAAAAGGGGTCGGAAAATTTGGAGTAAAAAGGCAAGCCCAGACGCTGCTAGAACCATTCCATAGCATCATTACTGCTATTTTTCTTCAGATTTGGTCACTACAACCGTTGTAATCACTTGTAATCTTCAAGGATAATCAATAAAAAAAATTGGAGTGGACGTAGGCCGGAGATAGCCGAACCACTATAAAACTTGTGTCTCTGTTCTTTACTTTTGGATTGCTGCCTATTATATGTTGAGATTTGTTGTTTGCGTTTGAATATCACTAATTCATATTCATACACTGGTGCTTTCACGGTATTGGGTGTTTGTGACCAAATTTTGGCGCAAACATTTTGGTGCTTTCACTGAGAACAACTAGCACCCGCTACATCGGATTAGAAGAGTTTGAGGAATTTGGATTTGGAAGACAATGACTAGGCAGAATAGCAGAAGGCTAAGGGCTGAGAGAAGTCAACAAGCATCCTCCGGAGGTGAGGAAGGACAGGCTTCGGTCTACATAACTCAGGATGAGATGGAAGCTATGGCCAATTCTTTGCAGGAGAGATTGTTGAAAAGTCAACAGGAAATGATGCAAACTTTTTTGGAACAAATGAGAGCTGCAGGGATGCAAAACTTAGGAACAGCTACAGCAGCTGCGGATGCAGGACAAGGAGCTAGGATTGTGGAACCCAACGAAGGACAGGATACGGAGCCAGAAGGCAATCAACAAGGGCTTGGGGGCAGGCCCACAGGATTCAATGCAGGAGAACCTTTGGAAGGAATTCAACAAGCTAGAGCTAACGTTGCTGCTAGTGAGCCACACGAGGAATATGTACCAGAGTTCCCTCGGGGGCATGGGGGGCAACCCCTACCAGACAATACAGGATTAGTAGAAATGATCGGGAAGACTGTGCGAGGTGGTTCGACAAACAGAGATTTGGAAGGAGTGAATAGAAGTCCATTCGCTCGGGAGATAAGGATGGCTCAGAATCCACCTAAGTTCAAGCTACCTAGCGTGGAGGTATATGATGGTAAGACGGATCCAGCAGATCACTTAATGAGGTACACCAGACACATGGAGGTGCTGGGGGCATCGGAGGAAGTGATGGCCCGATGTTTCCCTTTGTATTTGAAGGACTTAGCTGCAATGTGGTTTAGGCAGCTGGGAGAAGGATCTATCAGGACTTGGAAGGAATTAGTGGAAAAGTTTCTGGGACACTTTCGGGTTCACGTTAAGAGGCCGAAGAACGTGATGACTTTAACATCGGTAAAGCAAAGGATGGACGAATCGCTTAGAGCTTTTCTAACTCAATTCAGTGCGGCAGTCGCTTCGGTAGATCGGCCTGATCCATCAATGGTTTTAATGGCAGTAGTATCAGGAGTCAAGGAGAATTCGGATTTCAAGATATCTCTGATACGAGATCCCCCGCAAAATCTCGATGAATTCTTTCATGAGGCAGAAAGGTTCCTTCGGCAAGAAGATGCAAGTACGGATTTAAAGTTGAAAAAGGTTACTGCAATCGAGGTTGGAGCGGTATCCAAAAACGGTTCGGATAAAGATAAAGGAAAAAGGAAGTTAGATGACGACTCTGGAAACGCTAGAAAACGATGGAAGGATCCAAAGTTTTCCACATACACTGGATTGAACGAGACGCTAGAGCGGATATACTTGGAAACTCGGAATCGCCTTCCCTACCGAAGGCCGGCTAGGAGGGAACCAACAGAGCGGGAAAGGACGTCAGGAAGGCATTGTCTCTTCCATGATCTGGATGGACACGATACCAACAGCTGCAGGCACCTAAAGGATATAATCGAGGAGCATGTAAGGAATGGACAGTTACAGCAATACGTTGGAACTCGGGATGCAACGGTGGAGCAGGAGCAACCACCGACCACCTCACGCCGTGATGATGGGAGGCCTGGGGATGATCGTCGATTGATCATCCATTGACCAGGATAATAGGGAATAAGTAGCAAGCTACTAGCAAACGGTAAAGTCATTTACACATGTACGGGGACGGAGATAGCCCCTAGGCATGCTCTGAATGATGATAAACCGGGATGCTATGGTTTGTGAAATTTATTTCTTGCTTTTAGATTGGACATTGCTTTTATTTTTGAATTTGGTTTTGGATCTTGGATTGAGCTCCTGGTTTTTCTTGCTTTTTTATTTGGATCTTCCTTTGGATGATTGTTTTTGGTTTTGGATGCTGGTTTGGATTTCTGATTTTCTGGTTTTGGATTTGAAGTTTGGATTTGGATTTGGATTTGGACCTTGGATTTGGATTTCAGATTTGAATTTCGGATTTGGATTTTGGATTTTGGAATAGATTTTGGTTGGACTTTTATCTGGTTTTTGATAAATGGTCGTCGGGTATGGATTATGCCTGGCAAGGGGTGAGTCACTTTACCCAAACAAGGTGAATTGACTCATTCAGGTCGTCAAGTATGGACTATGCTTGGCAATGGTCCGGAGCAACCAGGATTCGGCCTAGGACTTAGGCCCTCTATTATCATTTATTATTTTCAGGTCGTCAAGTATGGACTATGCTTGGCAAGGGTCCGGAGCAACCAGGATTCGGCCTAGGACTTAGGCCCTCTATTATCATTTATTATTTTCAGGTCGTCAAGTATGGACTATGCTTGGCAAGGGTCCGGAGTGACCAGGATTCGGCCTAGGACTTAGGCCCTCTATTATCATTTATTATTTTCAGGTCGTCAAGTATGGACTATGCTCGGCAAGGGTCCGAAGAGATCAGGATTCGGCTTAGGACTTAAGCCATGGCATTTTACAGCACCCAGAAACACTGGGCCAAGGTCGTCAAGTATGGATTGCGCTTGGCAAGAACCCGGAGAGGTTGGCTCAACGTCTAGGGACACTGGACCAAGGACATCAAGCATGGATTGCGCTTGGAAAGAACCCGAAGAGGTTAACTCAACGTCCAGGGACACTGGACCACGGTTGTCGGATGTGGATCACGCTTGGCAGGAATCCTGAGAGGTTATGGATTTGGATATCGACCCGGAGAGGTCCTGGCTTCGGTTACTGGCTGTTGGATAAGGGTGGATTGGAACTTGGTTGTCGAGTTCGAATGGATACGGAATCGGCAAAGGCTTTGGTTATTGAATACGGAATTGGACATCGACTCGAAGCAGTCAAGGATAGTATACTCTGGCAATATGGCTTTGGACTTCGGATATTGGATTCGGAATTATTCAAAACACGCCTTGTGGTAACAAGGCATGTTTTGGGGGGCAAAGTGTTATCCCATTTTTTGATCAAAACTGGAATATCAACAAATTAGCAAGGAATTATGGATATCAGGATTGGGGATCGATTGGAATCAAGGCTGCAATCGATGTCGTCAAAATCTTGATAAACTCTGATCGGGACGAAATTGATCGGAGACGATGATTAGGACTAGAAAAGGCTATGTTTCAAATTTCAGGTTAATCGGAGTTCGTATGAAGGAAATATGATGGATTCAAGGTAGGAATAGTACGTAGTTCGAATCCATCAAAAAAGGGATAAAGTGACGCTCGGTTCGAACCCATCAGGTTCGAACCCATCAGGTTCGAACCCATCATGTTCGAACCCGTCAGGTTCGAAACCATCAGGATTCGAACCCATGAGGTTCGCATCGATGACGCTTCGAATCGATGGGAACTAGATGGATTCGAAAGGAGTAGCTTCAATGCAATGGACATGGATTCGAACGAAGGACATGGACTCGAAGATAGTGCATTCGAACGATAGATATGGATTCAAAGATGATGGATACGAAGCAATGAAGATGGACTCGAAGAAGGTAATGGATTCGAAGTATACATGGATTCGAAGATGAAGATGGAGTCAAAGAAGGAAATGGATTCGCAGTATACATGGATTCGAAGATGAAGATGGACTCGAAGAAGGTAATGGATTCGAAGTATACATGGATTCGAAGATGAAGATGGAGTCAAAGAAGGAAATGGATTCGAAGTATACATGGATTCGAAGATGAAGATGGACTCGAAGAAAGAAATGGATTCGAAGTATACATGGATTCAAGATGAAGATGGACTCGAAGAAGGTAATGGATTCGAAGTATACATGGATTCGAAGATGAAGATGGAGTCAAAGAAGGAAATGGATTCGAAGTATACATGGAATCGAAGATGAAGATGGACTCGAAGAAAGAAATGGATTCGAAGTATACATGGATTCGAAGATGAAGATGGACTCGAAGAAGGTAATGGATTCGAAGATCATGGATTGGAAATGGATTCGAAGATCATGGATTGGAGATGGATTCGAAGGTCATGGAGTCGAAGGGTTTGGATTCTAAAGAGATGAATACGAAGGACGTGGATTCGAAAAGAGTGGTTTCGAAGGGGATGGATTCGAAGGGAGTGGTCTCAAAGCAATGAACTTGGATTCGAAGATGATGGTTTCGAAGCGATGGATACGTGGACTATGGATTCGAAGTAGAGGTGGATTCGAAGAAGATGGATTCGAGGGAGATGGGTTCGGAGGACATGGGTTCGAAGTGGACGAAGCATGGGTTCGAACCATTCAGGACGCACGGATTCTAGAACTTGGATCGATCATATCTTCCAAACCGTTGATCCAAATGCAATGAAATTTTTACAGGAGCTTACATACATGTTGAAGAATGTTCACACCAAATTTCAACTCAATTGGATGGATTCTTGATCGATTCGAAAGTCACTTCGAATCGATCCCAAACTGGGCACGGATTCCGAGAACACGGGCCTGTGGGCCCCCCTCACGTGCCAAGCAATCTCCCCAGGTTTTAGGCGGGATTTCAGCCTTCCACGCCTATAAATAGAGCCCCTGGTCATTCAGAAAAGGGGTCGGAAAATTTGGAGTAAAAAGGCAAGCCCAGACGCTGCTAGAACCATTCCATAGCATCATTACTGCTATTTTTCTTCAGATTTGGTCACTACAACCGTTGTAATCACTTGTAATCTTCAAGGATAATCAATAAAAAAAATTGGAGTGGACGTAGGCCGGAGATAGCCGAACCACTATAAAACTTGTGTCTCTGTTCTTTACTTTTGGATTGCTGCCTATTATATGTTGAGATTTGTTGTTTGCGTTTGAATATCACTAATTCATATTCATACACTGGTGCTTTCACGGTATTGGGTGTTTGTGACCAAATTTTGGCGCAAACAGTTGTCTCAATTAATAACAAATCAAATCAATATAACATAACAACAATCACTTGCAACCAAAAGCATACGATCATCACATGAAATTAATGTAATCAATCATACATCCATAGCATCCAAACAAATTATTTGTTTGGGTTTAGACACTTTTAATCGTATAAAAATATAAATAACTACTAAGTATACCATACAGTTAACAATATCAGATAAAGCTTAATATATTATTTGTACATCCTAAATAATTTAAAGCATCACTTCCCTAAACATCCATAAGCCAAAACAAACAATAATTTCCAATAATATTTAAGTTTTATTCTTATTACTCTTTTTTTTCATTATTCACTATTCATTTTCATTTGTTCCTACAATGTTTGTTTAATTCCTTTACATTTTTCACAAAAAATTCATTTTCCGTTCATTTATACAATACCATTTTTCTTTTCATTACTTTACACACATTGCTTACATAAGTTATTTCCATTTTAATATTAGATTATTTATTATTATGTAAATTTCTTTAAAGTTTAATTCATCATTAGTAGATATTTCCTTTTCATATTTTTTCTTCCATATATAACATTACTGAATATTAAATCCATTTCTTAATTATTTCAATGCTTTTTGAAGTTATAACATTCAGTTAACATAATACTCATTTTAATTATAAATGGCTTCAATATTAATTTAAGTTTATAATTATTTACTTACAGTATTCGCCATTACTGTTTAATCTGATTATAGATAGATTAAAATGTTAACTTAAGTTTATAATTGTTTTTCTTACATTATTCACTTTTTTTTATTATGTTTGATTAGTAATATTTCAAACTATTAGCCTAAGTTTATAACAATTTATAATATCAGACTCCTATTATAAAAGTAATTCCATTAAACTCTTTCATTTACTAAAATTTACTTGTACAATAATCTATTACATATCCTATTTAACATTTCAACTTATGATATTTTGGTAAGTTGTATATATAAATGTCTTTTGGAATGCAATTGAATATTATACAAGTTCTTCTTAGTTGTTTAGTTAATAAAATGTTCGATAATTAAAATTTCTTATTTTCCACTTCTCTTTTTATTTACATTTACAAATTTTCAATTCCTTATATTTTCATCAATCATTTAGCATCTAGTTTATAATTACACATCTTAGAAGTTTCCAGTTATTATATAGTTTAGATTTCATCATTTCATCATAATAATTGAAATTTCCAATTTGTAGTAACTTAAGAACTAAATACCGGGTCCCTTATTAATTTTTTTAATTATATATATAAAATCGTATTTGGAAATTAAAATTAAGATTTATTTATCAAAAAAATGTGTAGTAAACTACTACAACGGTCTTCCCACTTTGAGACTCGAAAATGAACGTCGATAATGCATGCACTCATCACCAAAATTATTTTCCAACGATAGATAGGGGAGTACAAAACTTATTTTCTTTATTTTTTTTAAAACATTTCTTTCAAATCATCCTGAAATAATTGTATCAAAAAATACTTCTATATAATATTAATACTATATTCCAAATCTTTTGAAAGAAATTTCAAAAATCCCGAAACTTCAGTTCAAAACTTCCAATTTATATTTTCTTTATTTGTAAATTCTAATATTTTCCAATCAATTATTCATAAAACTTTCTACCTAACAAGTAACATATTACATCCAACTATATCATTTAAAAATCTGTTATCTTATATACAAAATGTATAACAGGCAAAATTATTTCATTTACATATTTAAAAGTAATATTGTGTCGGTCTGTCCTATTAAGTGTTTAGAAATCCCTATCGATGTCATAACACCATATGCACCAACCAGAATTTATAAATACAAAACAAAACAAATTAACACAATATAAAAAAAAATCCTTTTATAACACTAACAAATATGCTCTCTCATATATATACACTTAGCAACTCATTCTAGGGTATTCCAGTAACGACCTGGATTTTTGACCATCGATATTAGGTGATTAACTGATTTAAATTATTGAAATATTAATTTTGATGGGTCCAACAAATGAATTTCTGGTAATTAAAAATATCTGAATATGTATAAGTTTATTTGGAAACTAAAATAAATATTGAATTATAAAATCTCTGGATATGATAAATTTTATAGAAAATATTATATACTTTACCACTTAAAATTAAGATTAAATATTCATACAATATATATATATATATATAAGTTTGTGAGGATTTAAAATATATACAAGCATACAAGTATGTATGTATACCCATAGGAAGCAAATATATAGGTAAATAGGAAATAATGTGAGATATACATATGAAAATATATAATGATAAAATATGCATAAGTACATAGAACCCGGTGCACTAATATATAAATGTACATGGGCCATATGGAGGAATGGATATGCAAATTTATATAAATTTAGTAAAATATATATAGGAAGGCATAAATGTATATATGATAAAATAAGTAATACATATGTAAGTTGAGAAGCAAATAGCATTTGTAAATATGGGGATGTATAAATATATATATGATAACAAATACAAATGCATTTGGTAAAAACAAAGATACATATGAAATGTGTGTGTGTGTATGTATGTATGTATGAACATAGGAAGACATGCATTTAATGCACCTTTCCTCAAGCATACAATACATCATTTCAAGCTTACAAAACATTTTATCAATGTCAAAACAAAGATCAAAATCAAGGCTTTTAAAAAATATCAAATCACCTTTTGGTTGAATCAGGTCAGCATGTGTACAAACCAAAATAAATAAAAGAAAATAAAACAAAGATATAACCATTACAAATCTACAGTCACCACTGCTTGCACCACACACTTCATTCTTCTCTATATATACCTCTACCTTGTCTTCTGTAACAACCCGCATATTTATCGATTTTTATATTTAAATATTTTATCGTTAGTCGGGTTATAGTCCAAAAAGTCACTTTTTGCATAGGGTCAGATTAGGACTCGAGACAACTTCCATTGAGTTCAAAACGTCGTTTGCAATCTTTGTAAGTATAAACTTTGATATGTTTGGAGTTAGTGGAATTTTGCTTCCTTTTCACTTTGGACTTTGGTTTGGACTTAGCCTATTAGGCCCAACCTCCACCCCCTCTTCTCTTCATAATTTCCTAACAACATAAGCTTCATTAAAAATGGTGAGTGGAATGGGAAATTAAAACTCCAAGCTCAAGTTCTCTTGCAAATTCATCATTCAACCCCAAATTCAAAGAGAAGGCATTGGATTCAAGCTTCTTGTGTTGAGATTGAAGTGAGATTGAATCTTGCTTTGCCTTAAGCTTCATCTTCATTGATTTTTGGTGCAAAGGTGAGATTTTTATCTCACATTCTTGTCTATAACTATTATGGATTGTTGGGAATGAGTTCCTATCACTTTAGCATGTACATTTGCATTTGGTTTGAATCGAATTAGCGAAAATCTCCAATTTTTAGTGTTTTTGGCAAATCCTGGCCTTAGGTGGCAATGTGTGGAAAAGTCACCACGGAGTTAGGTCGCTAGGTCGTAAGTCGTTCGGCCTTGTTTAGCCACTAGGTCGCTCAGCCTTCTTCTCTTTATGTCATTCGGCCTGCAACGCCAAGGACTTCGGCCTTCTACGCATAGGTCGTTCCACCTTTAGGTCGCACCCCTTTAGGCTGTAACCACTAGGTCACTCGGTTAGTTTGTTCGTCCTTGTTGACCCTTAGGCCGTTCGCCCACTTGGTCGTTCGCCCTTGTTTATTCTTAGGTCGTTGCAGCCACTAGGTCGCTCGGACTTCTCGATGCCTTAGGTCGCTTGAACTTTATATTGTTAGGTCACGATTCACTAGGTCGCTCGCCCCTTTCTATTCTTAGGTCGTTTGACCTGTTTCTACCTTAGGTCGCTTGTCTCCGTTAACTCCTTAGTTCGACCATGTGCTAGGTTGCATGCACCATTAGGTCGCTCCCCCTTTTAACTGCTTAGCTCGACCGTGTTGGTCACGCCTATTTCTTGTGTTAAATTTTGTTATGTCGCGGGGCACTTCCACTTTGATGGAGTTGGAACTGATTTCCTTAGGTTTCATTTACATCTTCGAACGTGAATTTTTGTGACTTGTTGTTTCACCAATCAATTTTTTGCTTTGTCACTTTAAAAATATAAAGGTTTCAATACTAGTAGTAAGTATCAAAACTCTTTCATCAAAGTGATTTCAACACCATTTTATTACAAAGCTCTTTTCTTAAACCGTTTTCCAATCTATTAGTATATACAAGCCTTTACCTCACTCGTATGAGAAATTGAATTAAACGGCTTAGTAAAACAAGTGGTATGATTGGCTTGCATTTACTTCATCTGTTGATTCTTGGACTTGTTCGATTGAACCTTTTGTGACAATTTCCTAGTGAAGATCTACAGTTTGTTCGTAAAATATTTAAGTTAAGCAAGTGGTTATGGGACATGAGGCTAAACTTTTATATTTACTAACTTAGTGTAATTGACACTTCTTTATGATCAATTACGATCATTTTTGTGATTTAGACTAGCAATTGTGCGATGTCTCTTTGTCTACGAGGGAGACTAAACCCCGTTTGTGTGATGTTTCGACTCACATATGTGGGGTAGCGCCCCACGGTCTTCAGGCCATTCTTGTGGAGCTTTGGCTCAAAATTAATGGTTAGCAACCATTAGATAGCGTCTCGTTTTGTGATACACGTGTTGGTGAGTTTTCATGCTCCCGTTCTTGTGACAGGCCTCCCCCCTTTTTGTGATTTCTGGATTTCTTGTGATGATTTCTATAATTTTGTGCTTCACCAATTTTCATGATTTCTATTGATAAGTTTTATCAATTTTTGTGCATTGGTGAATTCGTGTGTCATTGTTTTTTTGTGAATAAAAGTTTAGGGTATGATACCCCTTTTGATCCTTGAGAAGATTCTTGTGATATTGATTCATCTCTTGTTGATGTTCATTTACATGCTTATTATAGTATGTCATTATGGTTATTATACGTTCATGCCATATCTTTTATTCTATATCATATCATATGATAATTATAGTTAGACTGATCCGTTTATTATTTTCTTATGAAATAATACTCGGGTCAGACCGAGATGTTACAGGTGCTTCAGCTTGACTTCTCTTTTGGGATTACTCTGACTTTTGGCTAACTACTTAGATTAGTAGTTTTTGGATGTATACATTTGAGATATAGACTCTATGATGTATACTTATTCTTTTGTATAACATATGTTGCTATTCTTTTGGGATATTGTGGATCTTTCTGACCACTACTCTGATGTACACTTTAATGTGTTATATATTCATATCTTTTTCCGCCTTTGTGATATGGATGTTTGTGACTGATTTGTGTTATGTTTATTTCTATATTTGTTTCCGAAGATTATATATAGCCACTGTGTGATAGCTTTGAGTTTGTATCGGTATGTCGGATTTCTTCCTTAAATGAAATGCATGCTATACTATCTGACATATCGGCGCTCGCACAAAGAAATTTCATGGATGGTCGCTCCTCAACAGCCTTATTCACCGCGCTAGTTGACAGCATTACACCGTAGTGTTCTCCGCTAGCGTGGGTATTGAGGTGGGGCGTCACAGCTTGGTATCAGAGCCAAACTTCGGAACAATGTAGAATAACTTGACGAGGATCATCGTCCTAAGTCCATCTTAGGAGTCGTGCTTTAGGATTTAATTCGAGTCTTCGTACCGATTCATCCTATTTCCTTTATGATTTCTTATTTTATCTATCAAGATTGCTTGATATTCATTTTGTGAATAACCTTCTTCTTCATTCTTTCTTTCTAAAGGAAGAGAATGTATAGACCAGGCCGTCCTAGAGTCGGACAATCTAGTGCTGCTCCCCAGGATGGAGTTTTTATGACTGCCCAACATCTTCTTGATTTAGTAAAGAATGCTGTGGCAGCTTGTCCTAATCAGGAACCTACTCACCCTAAGTCTGGATTTGCACGCTTGTGCAGCGATTATACCAACTTGGGTGGAAAGCCATTCAAAGGTTCTGAAACTATTATTGAGGTCCAAGCTTGGTTAAGATCATGCGATCGAATCTTTTCTCGCATGAATCTTGTTGATCTACACTATGTTCAGGTGGCTTCTAGTATGCTCCAAGAAAGAGCATTAGACTGGTATGAACTTCTTATTTCTGAAATAAGTGAAGCGGATCTCACCTGGGAGCAATTCCGGGGACGCTTCAAAATGAAATTTGTGCCAGAAGCTGAGAAGGTGACATTGGCCTGCCGTTTTATTGACCTTGTTCAAGGTGAATCTTCTGTGACAGACTATGTCGCATCTTTCGAATCTCTTTCCAAATACGGGGTTGAATACATTAATACCCCATTGAAGAAAAATCAGAGATTTGTGTATGGCTTGAACAAGGATCTTAAGAAGCCATTACTTCTAAAATTAGAAGTTTCTTTCGACCAACTCATTGATATCGCTCTTTGTCTTGAAGAGGCGGATAGGGAAAGTGATGTTGAAGTGGTGGGGGCTAAACCAAACTTCAACAACAAGAAAAGCCTAACAAATTCAAAGGCCCTTATCCCAATATAAAGGGGAAACAAGCAACTCCTGCTGCAAAGACTCCTTCCCCTAGTAGTGGGCAATGCTTTAACTGTGGTTCTAACGACCATTTTGCGAACAAGTGTTCGAAGCCCCGTTCTTGTCGCTATTGTAAGAGCCCGGATCATTACATATTTATGCCCCAGACTTCAAGGCAAGAAGGAGGGAAAGTTAAACGTGGCTCAAGCCCCTGGCAACACTTCTCGCGGGCAAGGTATGTCTCATTCTATACTTGATGGCATTATTATATTTCATGATCAACCTATTAGAGTTCTCTTTGATACGGGTGCATCCCATTCTTTTATATCAAAGGAACTTGTAGACTGATGTGCACGTAAATGTGCATATATTTACATCCATATTTTATCTCTCTTTATTTAAATAAACATCATATTTGGGCATTTTAACATGTTTAAAACCAAAATTGAATTATTTCCAAACCATCATATTTTCATCTTCATTCAGGGGCAAAACGGTCATTTTTGTGCATGTATCAATGTAAGAATTTTTACTTGGACATTTTTTGATAATTTTTATAGGAATTTGGATGCATATGAAGGAGGCTTATATGAAGATATATGCATGCACAAATAAATAGAAAGGGAAGAAGAACGAAATAATTCAAGCCATGAACATGGAGGACTCCACCCACTTACCTAAAAGTACAATTTGGAGCTAATGGACAAC
The DNA here is from genome assembly GCA_030765085.1 of Allium cepa. Lineage (NCBI taxonomy): Eukaryota > Viridiplantae > Streptophyta > Magnoliopsida > Asparagales > Amaryllidaceae > Allium > Allium cepa. Next base: position 901,797,646 of record CM060938.1, on the reverse strand, counting down.
TAAGTGAAGGTTAAAGCTTCATGCAAAACAAAAGATGGATTAATTAGTGGATAATGGTTACTTGGTGGCCACACTTCCTAAAGGGCAATTTAGGAAGCTCCCTAAAAATAGAATTAGGGTTTTATGCATGTATAAATAGCCCTCTTATGTACATGAAAAGATCATCTTCTACTCTTTCATTTTACTTAGGAAATTAAGAAATCAAAGTGAAAGCTCAATGTTCTATGAAATAAAAATGGCTTCCAAGCCTCTTTCTTCTCTCTTTTCTACATATTTTTCTTTGTTTTATTGTTAATGTTTATTTCTATGCTCTCTTCTTCTTTATGTTCATAGCTTAGATTTACATTTATGCAAGTAGTTAGTAGCTAATCTCTTTTGCTTTCTTTGCTTATTTTCTATTCTCTTTTCTTTTCAATATTTGTGTTGCTTCAATGCCACAAATGAGTAGCTAAACCTATTCAATTTAGGGGTGATGAAGCTCTCTAGCTTTATGTAATTTCAACATTTTTATGATTTATGATCTCTTTGTTTATGCTTCATGAATGTGAATTTTGATGTAAGTTTATACAAGTGGGTTTGATAGCTTATATTGCTTATGCAAATGAGCTATTCTTATTCAACATAAACACAATTTACATCACCATTTGCTAATTAATTTTTGATTATGAAATGAAAGTAAAAATGAAATTTGATGATCTATATTACTAGTTACAATAGTAAATAGATCATGCTTAAAATAGTTTTTTCTTTGGCTTCTTTTTCATGAGAATTATAAGTGGTATAATTGTTGTATTATAGTTTGATGGTTTGAGTTATGTTAACTAATAACATAAACAAACCATACTTATGATAAATGCAATGATTATTTCACTTAATATCAAAGTTAGAGATCATAAATTATGTGTTTGTTGATTTAAAAAAATTTGAGAGTGGATTTGCCTCTAAATTGTTGTTTAGTCTAATTGTTTTTGAATCACATTTTTCTAGTGTTAGCCACATTTTATTTCCAGTTAACAAATCCTCCTCCATTTGGTTTAATTTGATTGAATAGAAGTTTAAAATCATCAATTCCCTGTGCATCGACCCGTATTCGCCACGTGCTACATTCATACACCGTGCGCTTGCGGTATAAATTTTAATTTTAATTCGTTCGACGGTTTTCTAAACCGATAGAAACTTCCGTCGACGAACAAGTTTTTGGCGCCGTTGCCGGGGAATTGCTTTGATTTTGATTTTCTATTCTTCGGAATATTTTTCTTTTGATTCTTGTGTGTTTGCGTTTAACAAAAAAAAATTATTATGTGTGTTGGTTGCTTGTTGCTAGCATTTGTTTATTGTTCTTTCTATTTTGCATTAGCATTTCCTTTAAAAAAAACATACACTGTTCATTTGAAAAAAAATATTCCATTTCAAACTTCTCTTTTGCAATACATTTGCAATTTTTCTATTTACAAATTTCACTTCACAAATTTCATTTGCAATACATTTTAAACTCTCTGTTGTGTGCACTGTGTTACTCTGGCCACTTACAACTGTTACCTTCCTACTGCCTTCCCTTCACTTTGCAAACAATATACCCATCCTTCCTCTTACAACCCATCCATCCTTCAACAAACGTGCACATACAAACCTCCCGGCTTCTTCAAATTGTTCCATTACATACTCATTAATACTGCACTGCAACACCACCAACAGCCCATTACTGCTGCACACACATCACTGTTCACTCCTCTTCAACCACAGTTTCATAACCACTTCCTCCAAATCTGTCATCACCACATTCACTATCAAGTTGCTTGCTCAACCTAACTGACAACTCCTATCTCCACCTCACTACAACTAGCACCCTCCTTCGAACAACCAACTATCATCTGAAACTCCTTCGCAAAGCAACATCCTCTTACATCACTGCCTTTCACCTGAACATAGTGTAACGACCCGTAATTTTCGTTAATTCAATTTAGTCATTTTAATAGGATTTAAATAATTTAAGTTAGAAAGAAATTAAGATCTGTGATTTTTTTTGAAGCAAATGACTAAATGAAATGAAACCAAGGGAATTTAAGTCTAAGAATTTCCAGTTGGAACAAAGTGACGAGAAATTTAAGTGCTGTAAATTGTTATTTATAGGCTAAGAAATTAATATAAGAAAACAAATGGGAAGATTTCATTTATTTCATGGTTTTAATTCGTTTTTCTTTAATAAGTTGTAATTGAATTTAGTAGAAAATAATATGTATTAAACCTACTTATAGAATTCGAAGCTAATTCAAATGAATTTAAGTAGTGAAAAGGCTTTACCTGTATATATATTGAATATGAGAAATAAATGGGAATATTAAATTAATTTAATGCGGTAAAGGAATGAAAACGGTAATTAGAATAAATTAAGGAATTCTGTAACGCAAGTAATAAATCTGTACCTTGAATGAACGTTTCACTTTGATAAATTATTTAAATGAGATGACTTAATAAATAAATAATTAGGTCAATTGGTATGTGGTGAAATTTGATGTTGAAATATTTTGTAGATAAGGGTTTAGGTGGAATGGGTTAATTTATGAAATAAAGGATAGAAATCATATAAAACGTTAAGCAAGTTGATTAATGTTGTAACGTAAGGTGTAAATGTAAATTCCAATGGAAACGTATCCTTATTTTAGGTAGAAATTTCAGGTATATTGATAAAGTGGAGTATATACACTTAGTAATAAATTTAGTACAGGAAAAACGAAATGGAAATATTGAATTTATTTAATTCGTATATATATTACCTATTTATATGGCCTATTAAATTTAATCGGATATCAATGGCAATTAATTCCTTAAATTAGTGCAATCAATGTATGATTAATTGATAACGATGAAAAGGTTGATTATATTCAGTGTGAACAACGTAAAATATTATCATAGCATGATACTTGGTTTGAATAGAAGGGTGAAATTGGGAATCAAATTTTATTTAATGATAATAACGTTAGTATTGGTTAATAAATAGATTTCAATGCAGTAACCAAATAAATGGAATAAGATGAGTATATATTGCATAGAAATGAAATGTAAATTGTCACATTTGGTAGGAGCTAACTTTTAGAAACATATAAATGTTGAATCAGTAAATATTAAATTCCATTTAATATAAGAATTCAAAGGTGGAAGATTTACATTTGGATTGGAAATTGGATAGTTGTTAATTAAAAGTGACCATTGAATAAATTTATGCAAACGTGATATAATGTTAATAGATGGGGATCAACTTTTATTTATGTGGTTAAAGGAATTTAATTTCTATAGTGTGATAATCGAAATTAATGGAAGATATAACCATGTCAATTATGCATATAAGGCAATAAGGTAATGAAACCGAGGTAAATTAATTAATTGAGACTTTAAGTAAAATTAACGTGTGGAATTGACCAAGGTTCAATAAAATGAGAATTTGATTGTTTATATTTATTGGTTGAGAAAGGTAAATGTGTATTTGGGGAATAAATTTAGTCAGACTTAAATATTGAATTTAATTAATTAATATATATGATAAATGATGATTAAATAAAAACCCAATACTCTATATATATGTATAATATTTGAGTGAAAATAATAATACACTTATAAATGTGGAATTAAGAGTTTACAACAACTATTTTGAGTAAAGAAATTGTTCATTCAAGTAAATTTGAAACATCGCAATAGGTGTAGATTAAGTGTTGCGTTAAATAAATTATAAATGAATAAATTTATAGAAACGTAGGAACGGAGGAATGAACATTATAGTAACGTAAAACGTATTGTTGGATAATAATTAAGTATAGGCTTGTAAATTTGATGTATGACAATAAATTTTGTACGAAAATCTTTCTATTAGTTGATAAGTCTTATTTTGATCAATTTAAAGGAATACACCAAATTTTGTAGTTAGTACGGAATATTGATGAGTGAATAAATAAGATGAAACAAAGGTGGAATGTATTAGTTGAGGTTTTAAGTTATTTATGTGATAAGTTACCAAAATTACAATTTTATCTAAATACAGTAATTTATGCAAACAAAAGATGAACATTTTGAAATATTACCACAGTGATATATAAAAGAAACGTTAACTATGTAGTTGGAGAAAAATTGATATATTTTGAGTTGGATAATAGAAATCAAGTTATTTATATAATTAGATTTAAGATGAGAGTATAAGTATATGATTTAATAATTGGGTTTTGCGAATAAAATTTATAATTCCCAAATAATAAGAAAACGCAGAGGTTAACACTGCGAAATTGATATACTTATAAATTTTAATTCATATCCAAGCTTGCTAAATTATTTGAAATTGATTGGATTATGTAAGTAATGAAATTTGGCCAATATTTAAAGTTGAAAGAAAATTTGGATTTTATGGTTTATTTTAATTTATTTAATAAATATTAAAAATAGCCATTTTTGTCACGGACACGGATTTCGATGAAACCAGTTTCATCGGATCCGTAAAGGTGAATTATAATAATGTTTCAAGTTTCGTAGTGATCGGACTTGTCGTTTGATCGTACGGACTCGAAACGCCTTGAAATTTACGCATTTTGAAATCAATGTGAAATTTTTGTTTTTTTTGGCATAACTTCTTCATACGATCGAATTTGGTCGCGAAACTTTTTCCATTGCGTTCAGAATATTTTAAAACACCTATTTGGATATATAGTTTTAACAAATCCGACTCCGGAGGCATAGCGGGCTTTTTGGACCATGGTTTGTCACGCACGTTCGCGTATCCAGTCTAGCTACCCTACCTCTAGCCTATCTATAAATATACATCTATAAACCCTAGCTCCTTTCTTTTTCATTTGCTGTACGTTCATTTCTTCACTCTTTTCTCTTCCCCAAATGCATACATCTCAGATCCAATTCCAGATCTATCCACAGTTCAAAATCAAAAGTCAAAACTCAAAAATTTCAGAAAATTCCAGAAAAAATATATGTTGAAGTATTCGATACGCGTAAAATACTGGTGAAATTCGTTTTTCAATTGGAGCTGTCGTTCATCCAGAATAAATTCAAACAGCCCCAAAACCGTTCATCATCGTCGCGCAAAAGTTCGTCGGATCGGAAAACGGTTTCTGGGTTTTGTAGAGTGGACGATGGGGATCGCATCTATGTGGTTAGTTTGGCGTTTCGACGGTCAGATTTGCGGCAAAAATTCAATAGGGTTTCATGTTTTAGGCGGCTGCTGCTTTGACTGCGTGCGTGCAAGGGGACTGTGCGTGCGTTATTTTTATTTTGTGATGACGCTGAGGTGGCAATGTGCATTTTGAGGTGTGAATATGGACCAATTTTGGTTAAATTAATTTTGATTTTCAACATCGATTTATTCGCATAACTTTCTCATATGTTATCCGTTTCACACGAATTTTTTTTTGTTACGATCGTAATTTAATTCCGGACTCGATGACGCTGGTTTGGACGAATTCTGAGACGGGCGAATTTTTGGGTTTAAATTGAATTTAAATTCGATTTAAATTCAAAAGGTGAGTGTTTTGACCCACTCACAATTACTAGAAGCTTTTATGTTTGTTAAATAAATTTTAGAAATGAATAGAAATTTATTTATGAGCTTTTGGCATGTTATTTCATTCATATCTGTTGAATTGCATTTTATTGAATTTAACTGTAAATTTAATTGATTTATTGCGTATTAATTGGCTGTTAGAAATTATTGTTTGCATATGAACTGCTAGTTAACAGTTATGTCAATTATCACTGAATATAAATTGCTAGATTAATAGTTGATAAATATAATTTGAAATAAAACTGCCAATTATTACCTGTTGTATATTACCAAACATATATTGTTATTGATTGATATTGCTTGATATTTGTGATTGGGTGATGGATGTGTTATTGAATGGATGTTTTATTTGATATCATTAAACTGCAAGTTAGTATGCATTTTTCATTTCATTCGGGATTGCGGTTTGAAATGATATACAACCGCAGTTTTATTTTTAAATTGCGGATTGAAATGATAAATATCCGTATCACTTGTCCATAGGATAGAAAACTATATACAGGCACCGCGGTCTATATATAACTATTTTTAATGTGATTTCTATGGTTTGGATGGAATACGGTTTATAAAAAATCTTAAATTTTATACTGAATAAATGTTTCTTCCATATTTATATACATAGGAAGTTGAAATTTTGAAATTAAAAGGTGAATAAATTTCTTTATTAAAAATGGAAGAAAATTAAGAAAATGGAGTTTGATGATTTATATCCTATGTTTAAATATTAAGTTGGAAATTTTAAAGATATGATATTTATAATTGGATTTTTCCAAAATATTTTGAAATGAATATTCTAGTAAAATTTGAATTTGGAAATATATATATATTTTACTAGAAATTGAAGTCTTATTAATTATGGAATCTATGTGAATATTCAAGGCTAATTAATAGAACATTTGATTCGAAAGAATAAAATCCAACTTTAGTTGAAATATTTATACTCAAAGTGGATATACGTATATATATGAATTTATTTGAATGGTCTTGGAACTTGAAGCGATATTAAATTTTGGTTTTAACTTTAAATAAAGAAATGTATTGTAAAGCCACGAGAAATATTTCTTTTCAAAGTAACATTTAAGTTAAACCACTTATTTTATATACTGTTGAATATCCAAACCATTTAGTTTTGAAAGTAATGGTTTTAAAAACTATGGATTTCGAAGTATTATGTTGAAAGTTAATATTCAAATATTTGGTTACAAGGAATTATAAATTTTAAAAGTGGCATAATTTTTTGGAAAAGATTTATATTTGGGAAATGATATCATTGATTGGGTTTTATAAAAATAATATCAAATGAATCTTTAGGGTTTTAAAGAAGAAATGATATCGTAATATTATGGTTTTGAAATGGATTTTATTTTGGTTTTAAAAGTATAAACTATTTTTAAATGACCGTGGTGTTATAATAACGATGGTTTGGCAAAGAGACCGGGATCGGATATCTGACATACTCTCTGTCAATACCGAAAACCACTTTGACTAACCGTGTACGCGGTGGAGATTCCAGAATGAAGTAGGTGGTGGCGACGTTTCCTGTAAGGTAAATACGTGGACCCAACTCCCGTGAGTTGGCATAAGGTGGCTAAAACAGGAGCGATTCTCGGATTAATGAGGTAGCTCCTCTGATCGAACGCACTTCTTCGTATGCCATTCTATTACTCTTGTGATTGTTTTGGTGCGCACCTTTGATTTGGGAGTGTTGTTCGAGGTGGGCGGTAACTGCGGCTACGCGTTTCCACCGGTCCGGATAGCAATTGGTATATCTACCCTGGCATTGCCTAGTTGTGCCGTGTCACCTACCATATCGCGCCTTGTACGAGTTTGGTTTTCTCCCGTAGCCCGTGTGGTATCCTCTAGTGGCTTCCCGATCAGGAGGGGCTATGATATTGGACGGACTACTGGTACTATTACGTGTTAAGGTGGAAAATGTAAAGCCTTAACGCTATTTAAAAGTAAGTTTATTTTATAAATAGACACTATTATAATAGCGCAATATACTACATAGTAAATAGTTTAACGGATCCTTAGGAGATGTGAATCCCGAACATCTCTTGAGTTACTGTACTCATATTTATTTCTGTTTATTTAACTCACATAAGATATTCTAGTCTGACTCGGGTGTTTTTGTCTATTCAAATTCGCTCGGGTCAGTCCGAGCATTTCAGGATAGCAGATTTTAGCTTTGGAGGACGAAGACGAAGAATCAGTATTATTTTATATATAGTATTACACCACACTCTTTCTATTCCGCTGCATTGCTTGTATTGGTATGTATAACTCTGATATTTATAGTAAAGGAAGAATCAAGCTTTTGTAAACTGTTTATGAACTGTATATTTGTTATTATATTTTATCCTTCCGCTGTGAGATTCTATTTTATTTTGTTTCTTCTCTGTTTTTCTTATTTACCCCATAACAAATCCGCCCTTCCGTATGGTTTGAATCGGCATGTGTGTCGGTTTAAAGTATGCGAAAGGCGGGATGTTACACATAGCATCTCCTCATTCCAAAATCGCAAGACCATTTACAACCCAAAAAAAACTCACCTCTGCAATCGCCTACTCCAATTACCGAAATTACAGCCACATAGGATCAAAACTCCTCCTTCTCACATCCACATCCACATACTTCACCAACATTCATCTACCAATGATATCTTCATCAACTTCAGCCCATTCAATATCACTTACACCCTCTAAAACATTACACATATCAAACTACACCACCATAAAATCGCCATTGTCAATTCCTCAAACGCACCCTTCATCAATTCATCATCATCACCATACCAAAGCTCCAACAATCGCCAACTGAACCACCACACTTCTACAATCACAATAAAACTCCACCATAACAAACTGCTCCCCTTATCGCAGCATTTACCACTGCCTCATCATTCCATAGTGCACACCCCTGCACATCCTCGACTAAACACTTCTGCAAACCTTCCACAGCAACCACAAACCAGTCACAGGCAACATCATCAGCTCCAACACATAACCACTATCTGCAGTGCAAGCATACAATCGAATTTCACCCACAACCATAACCTCCCCTCCCTCTCTGATCACTTCATACATCCATTGTTGTCCATTGTTTCACTCAGTCACCTCACCCCAAATTGATCCCTGCCACTAACTGATGTTCACCATTCTCTGCTGCAAAGAAACGGCCTTCAGCTATCATCCACGACATCACTCTAGAATCCCATCCAATTCGCAATCGCCTGCAAAGTGACATCCTCCTTCCTTCACCATTTTACAACATTCCCCCAATCACCAAAATCTGCCACTGTCACACAGCCCCTCTCACCAACCACAACAAATCACGACTTCACAAATCCAATCCGCGACGTCAACAACATCCACACAGCAGCCAATTTCGCAAGCTCAAGCAACCACGAACTGACATCAATTCCAGTAAACATCCCAAACAACGAACATAGGCTGCAAATCCTTCAACCTCCCAATTCACCTCGCAACTCAATTGACTGCTACTCGAATTCGTAACTTCACCAATTCGAGACAACATCAACTGAATTCAACAGCCCTAGTTCAATCTCAGACATTTCAATCTAAACTCGCGACCAACGTTTGAAGATTTACGAAGTGAATTGCAAAAGAAAATTGAAAATTGATTTCTGGGAAGTAAAAATTCGTGAATTTGAGAATTTTTGTTGCTAACAATTGGGAATTCGTGAAGTTGGATATTTTTCTTTGTTCCTTTGTCTAGATCGGGCCAGTGCGTTTGGGTTAAAGCATTTCTTTGTTAAGCTATTTTTCTCCCTTTTTTTACCTTCTTTTTTTAAAATTTTTTTTTAAGTAAAACTTCACTTTTCAATTTTGTTTCCTTTTCACAAAAAAAAAGTTTCACTTTGTTTGATTTTCATTTGTTTTCACTTGTTTGAGTTTTACTTGTGTTAGTTTTCATTTTTTTTCTTTTCTGCTTCTTTTGATTTTCATCTTTGATAAATATAATAATAAAAACAATTGTTGTATTTATCTTCGTTCACTCATTTTCAGGTTGGCAAAGTAGATTAAAAGGAAGAACTGATTTCCCAAAAATAATTGCTGCTTATAAAAAATTGCCGCTAAAAAAATTGCTAATAATCTGCACGTTCTGGTATTGTGCTTTCATCTCTAGTGCATTGTTGGTTGCTTACATTTGCATTCACATATAAAAAAAATTCAAAATCCAAAAAAAAAACCAAAAAAAGAAACTTCATTTTAGTTGCATTGTTAAAACACGTTCAATTTCTTGTTTTGCATTCATCTCATCTTATTTTCTTTTCTAAGGGCAATACCCCAATTCGCATAAGGTGACGGATTTCATCACCCTTTCCTTAGCCCGCAAAAGCATTTCATCATAGAATTTGATTAATAATAAAGGTTAGACGTTGGACCTAAGGATGTCACGAGCTCACTTAGGGCTTAATTGTATCTTCACAATTGTTTTATTTGAACGATTTTATTTCTTGGTGTTTAGGTTACGGTAGAGTAATAACCAGTTATAAAAATTACGGTGATACGTAAATATTATACTGCTTGTTCCTCTGAAGGTACTTAAACCTTCTGCTGCATTGCTACGGTGATTCGTGGTGCACCGATAACTCCTGTCCGTTACCTGGCTGAGAAATATTTTTATTGATTTAAGACAAAGTGTGATTATACAATTTTGGGTTAGGAGCTACTAAGGACAGAAAACTGTAATTAAGTCCTTTGCATTCATTTAGTTGCATTAGCTCATGCATATTTAAAAAAAAATTAAAAAATCCAAAATCCAAAAAAAAAATTATAAATTTTAACTTGATTTTTCATTCAAAAAAAAATCCTTTTCTTTCTTTCCTTTGAAAATTTTCAATTAAAAATAGAAATACAAAAAAAATAGAAAATCTTTTCGAAAAGAAAAAAAATTGAAAAACAAAATTCAGTTTCCATTTTCTTAAAAAAAATCTTTTTGGTAAATATTTGAAAATTCAAAAAAAAAAATACAAAACCAAAAACATATAAAAAATTTAAAAAACCAAAAATCAAAATTTTCTTTTGAAAATAAATCTCACTTGTTAAATAGTTTTCTCCCTTGAAAAAAAAATTCAAAAAAAAACAAAAACACGTTTTCAAATCTTCTTCCACTCCCTAAACTCAATTCTAACTCCTTTCTCTTCTCGACTTTCACTTGTGCATGAGTACTTGGACTCGTGACACAACAACGAATCGTTGGACTCGCGACCCTTCTACAAACCGTTTAACTCGAACAGACAATCGTCCTGAAATGGGGAACGAAAACGCCCCCAAACTCTTATGGATAGAATCTTTCCCGATAGAGTTTCTATTCCATCTTGCATCACGTTACCCGCCCCTAGGGGTAACCATTTTGAAATTCACTCGAACCATATTACCACACTTCCGAAATTTGGTAATTTCGAGCACGATGACCCATACATCTTCTTGACTAAATTCTAACATGTTTGGCAACCATTAAACTCCAACAACTTTCCGATGATGGAATCAAACTTCGATTAATCCCATTCGCTCTAATGGATTACGCTGAAAATGGTTGTACAACTTATCATCAAATTCGATTAAAACCTGGGAAGAATTCGTATAAGCTTTCTTGAAAAAATTCTACCCTTTGGAAAAAACAAGTAAAATTCGAAATGAAATTGTAAATTTTCATCAATTCAACGGAGAACCATTTGGAAAATATTTTGAAAGATTCAAAGAGCTTTTGATAAAATGTCCACATCATAACTTTGAAAAATGGACAATTTGTCAAATCTTATAAGATGGACTCAAAAACAGCTCGCGAACAATGCTCGAATCAATGTGCCAAGGCAACTTTCTTGCCCAACATCACGATGATGCTTGGCAATTCCTTGAAAACCTCGCTGAAAAGTCGTCCCAATGGGAACGTTCGAACGAAAAATCAATTTACTCACGATCGAGTGCAAACTCTATAGGATCTTCTTTTGCTTTGGAAGCCAAGATCGATGCAATGATTAAAAAATTTGATAATGTTTTCTCATTGAATTAAATGAACCAAGTGTAACAACCCGCAGTTCTGTACCCCTTGAGTCAACACTATTCTACAACAATCAATTCATGTTGTACAGAAATACGAACCATTTGGGTTAAAGAAGAAGAGGTAGAAGAAGAGAAAATAGAAAACAACAACAGAATCTTACCATCGCAGCGGAATAAAATATAATAGATAATAATGATCTTTACATAAAACAAAACTATATCTGTTTATTCATACATCATCAGAGTACATCAATCACAGCTCAACATCAATACATACAACTGGATACAAAGCTACTCAACACAGCGGAATATATATAAAATAACAAGTACGAAAAGTACGTATCGTCATCTAGCTCGTCTCCTGAGCTCCACAGCATCAAAACATGTGTCCTATAATACTCGGTCTGACCCGAGCATTATAGTTAAATAACACCCGAGTCAGTCTGGAATACCAGCGTGAGAAAACCACACCCAATTGATTATTAAAGTTTCAAAAATCCTTCGGAAACAAAAGCATCCCGTAAGACCACGCCAGAAATAAACATGTCGGGTTTTTACCCTACGATAGCTAAAACAATTTTTATAGAAATCCTCTGATATTATAATAGGGTCTATATACAAGTACTTCTAAAATAGCCGAAATTGTTACATCTATTAAATTCCAGCTACTAGCCACAGAAGTGGGTAATACAAACAAAACTCGTAAAAGGCTCGTAGGGAGAATAGATTTCCAACAATGACTAGGCACTGGGGTACCACCTATCACAGTACCTGGTCTAGATCAGCGTACCGAGGACCACTCCCGATCCCCTACAACAGAAGGCTGGACCCATCCCTTACTGTACAATTTCGAATAAGATCACCCCACGGTTGGGATCAGCAACCACACCACTAAGCCGAATAAAAAGGGACATCTAGACAGGGATGTCCTTACTCTCAAGTGGGGGCTACCCATGAAGCCTTGCTGCATATCCCCTGATTTTCAGTCATTCCCGGTTGGTGAGGCTTGAGGCTAAGCGTTACCTTTTTAGAACATATCCCTTAGAATGCCCATCGTCCACCTGACGATGTTTCGCAAGCATTCATCCATACAAGTCCGTCCCGGGTTCGAACGGAACCGAAGGCACTACTCCTACTACATCCATTTTGGAAATATCCTTAGGATTAGTAGCGACTAGCCCTTGCACTTCACTGCTCCATCTTCGAATCCAAAATCGTTTCCACTAAACGTCCAAACCGGATCGAAGCGGTTTTCGAGAAATAAATACCGATCCCGGTCTCTTCGAAACGATCAACGCAGTTGGCCAATATTGATAGTCGGTTATTTAACTATCAATTAATATTCACAAACAACCATCCAACAATAAATAATTTCCCAAATTATTTATTAACCTCAAAATATCTTTACAAGATATATTTCTATTTTCGATTCTTTGAAAATAGTTTCAAAACCATCTTTCTTTTCAGAATAAACTTTCCCAAATATTTACTATCTCCACTAAAATTACCAAGCACAAAACTAGATTTTAAAAATAAATTTTTAAAACACTTTACTTTCAAATATATACTTTTAAGACATTTAAATTAAAAACTACTTTAATAGTTCGTTAAAAATACATACTATATGAATATTTGAAGATAAAGTTACTTAACAAATATAAAACTAGATTTTCACTTTTACAAAACAAAACACCAAATCACTTTTTAAATAATTACTGCTATAATAAATTAAAAGGAAATACTTACTTCAGATTTTAAATATTAGAAATAATAAATTTTTCAAAACATACCTTTTAAAACAATTTTAAAACTATTAACTTATATTTAAAAATTTACTTTAAAAACGTACTTGGTTATTCAGGGAGAATTCCAACTTCAATCACTTAAATCAATTTTCCAAATTGATTCTCAATTTATTCCATTTGAAATAAGTTTCTTTAATTACTCAATTCATTTCAAAATTCTTTAATTATGCACTTAATTATTATTGTTATTATTTTCCATTTGATTTTAAATCTTTCAACTGAAATATACAAATTTCAGCTTTTCCCAATTTCTTCTTTATTGTTTTCAATAATTTAAGACTTAAATACTAAACAAATGTTTTGTTCTTTAAAAATAATAATGCTGAAGTTTAAAATTCATTAATCTTTTGTTAATTCAAATTTCCTTTCCCTATACGGAATTTATTTATTAGAATTTAAAACTACTATTATTCTTAATTTATTTAAATTTTCTATAATTATTTCACATACAAATTCTCTTCGTTTTATTTCCAAATCCAATTCTATATATAACTTGATAACTTAGTGCACCGGAATATATTCAGGTAAACCATAACATCCAATATTCCAATTATCAATAATATTCATCACAGAATATAAAATAATCACATCAGAGGGTATTAAATAATTTAAAAAAATGTTGAGGGGTCCAGTTGGATCCCTCCAACCTGTTTTCCCTGCATCGACAGATGTTATCACAATATAAATTGCCAATTCCAAATATATACCACACTATAGCACATAAATCAATTCAACCATTTCAAACAGTTATTTAAATTTAATCATTTAAATTTAAATTTAAATTCAGCCGGGTGAGATTAACTCACCTTTGATTTTAGCTTGCAATCCACTCTAACCCGGCTTGTTTCTTTCCATATTTTTGACCTTGTATAACATTTTATACAGTTTATTAATACTTGAACTAATCAAATTACTAACTCCATTTATTAAATTTAACTAATTTAGTTAACCTCTCCAATACACTATGTTTGAAATAACCCAAATAGTTATATAAGTTAAATAATCTCCTTAATCTCCATAATAATATTATCATTCCAAAATAAACCGATAGGTTTATAATCTAGATTTTAAATTAAAGATCCAATTCTTATATAATCCTTCAGCATCTAAAACTCGTATACTTTTCTTTTCTTTCCAATAAATTTTCCAATAAATTTTCTGTTTTACTGTAAATGGAAATAACATTCTCTTTACACCTCACTATAGAAATAAATTTCTGCTTTAAATATAAATTTATTTTCTCTGCCCTAAATATGAATTCATACATATATAATTTAAAATTACAAGTAATTTAAAATGTGTATACTTATTTTGTTTGAAAACCATATAAATATAAATTTGAAAACATCAATGGTTTATAAGGCTTATTGTTATAAATATATAAATATTTATCTCCAGTTAAAAGTACAGTATATCCTTCCCTATAGATTTTAATGAAATTGACAAATCGTAAATTCAAAATAGAGACAACATATACCTTCCCCAAATCTCGAAGTCGCCTCCCCACTACTATGGCATCGCGTGCGACCCTGCCTCGGCTAAACCCACCAACGCGCGTGACCCACCCTTCCAAGACGCGCGCCTCCCAACCTGATCGAACTCGAACCATCATGCCTCGGGGTCGCCGTCGCCATCATTGACCCACAATTATCACCGCGAAGACACAGCCTCTGGTCATGAAATCGCCCAGTCCAGACCCATAGTTGCTCGAAAGCCCTAACCCACTCCACTGCTACTGCTCACCCCGAGCAGCTAGTAATCGATCGCGATTAAGTCGCGATTTAGGTTTTTAAGTCGAACAAGGGATGTTTTTCTCGGCCATTAAATTTTCCAAACAAAGCTTCTAGGGGTTTGAATCGAATTGGGAATAGGGAAATTGAAAAAGAATCACGGTTTAAATTAGGAGATGGGTTTAAATTGGAAATAAAAATCTGGGAGGAGAAGGGAGAAAGAATTCGGCACTCTATGATTTTGAAAATAGAAAGGTGGAGAATTTCGAGAATGTAAACTAAGGAAAGAAATCCTTATTCGGCCATTAATTTGAAATCTTGAAGCCCTTCATTCTCTTTGTGAATATGTCTATATTTGTGAAGAAAGAATAGGGAGACAGGAAAAGATGTTAGCATGCAAAATTGTTCTGTGTGTCGGCTTCAACAGAGATAGGTCGGCTAAGGAAATACACGGTGGCTGCTGATTAAAAATTTATATTTTTATATTCAAAAATATCTCGTTTATGTCCCTAGTTTTAAATTGAATTCGATATAGATTTCAGCGCGTTTATATAACGTACGCTCACACAACAACTCTGATCAATACGAAATTTGAAATCCGATAATAATTCAATATTACGGACCGAATGGAACTGGTTTCGTCGAATTCCGAGACTGTGCCTCGGAAGGTTATTTTTATATTCAATTTAAACTATAAAATTTTAAAACTGAACAAACCACTGTTAATTTCAATTTTACAACTTCTATTATTTTCAGCGTTATCAATATAGATTTTATAAGCCTACGAATTATTCTTAACGGGCTTAAAACTACAGATTCCCCATTTAACCCAACTTCAACTTATTTAATTCAATAATTCAATTATCAAATCATTTGTGATATTTGAATTCAAGTTAAAAATTAACTTTTAAATATTCAAAATCAATTGAATATTCCAATTTCAATTGCTTAAAAATTTCGAGTCGTCACACCAAGCTTCCCAACCAATGTGTTATAAATGCAACGATCCTAATGATATAGCCGATCAGTGTCCCAATTATGTCGAACAAATCAATGCTTTCAATAAAGCCAAAAATGACCCATTTTCTCCAACTTACAATCCTGGTTGGAGAAATCATCCGAATTTTGCATGGAACCAAAACAATCCCAACACCAATACGATTCATCACAATTTTCAAGCATTCCCGAATAATGCTTCGTATCCTCCCATTCAGCCCAATAATTTTCAACCAAACTTTGTGGGTCCATCCCATAATCAACCACAACAATCAAATTTTCAAACAAATTCTACTCATCCTCCCCAAGATGATAAACGTTTAACTTCACTTGAGAAAACTCTTGAAACGTTGGCTAAGGAAACTACTCAAAGCCTTCAATCAAACAACAATTTGCAAAATTCATTGACTTCATATATGCAAAACATGAACCAATCAATTGCAAAACTCCAAATGCAAATAAGTCGATTAGCCACATCTTTAAGTGAACGCGAACGAGGCGCTTTTCCAAGCCAGCCTCTTCCAAATCCCAGAAATCAAAGCGCAAATTCAAATTAAGCCTATGTTGTTCAAGATAGCAATGTCAGCCAATTGAATGCTATCACAACTTTACGTTACGGTAAACAAATCGATAATCAAGTCATTAACCCAAACGATTTACGGGAAATCTCTCTCGACGTTTCTAAAACAACAAACGAATCTGAACAGAACGGAGAGCCAAACGTCGAATCGAATGCCAATCAAAACTCTTCCTCTTCTACTCGAGTAGATCCACCTACCGAGTTTCGTGTTCCATTTCCACATCATCTTCGACCAAAGAAACACTCAGACCAAATGGAAAAGATGTTGGAATTTTTTAAACAAGTTAAAGTTAACATTCCTCTTCTTGACATCATTTAGCAAGTCCCCACGTACGCGAAATTTCTTAAGGACTTGTGCACCCAAAAGCGACATACTCAGGTGCCAAAAAAAGTCTTCTTAGCCGCCGGTTTGAGTGAAGTCTTATCCCATTCCATATCCATTAAATACAAAGATCCTGGCTGCCCTACAATTTCTTGTACAATTGGAGATAATACAATTAACAAATGTTTGATAGACTTAGGCACGAGTGTCAACTTGATTCCATACTCCGTGTATGAACATATAGGTTTAGGTGAGCTCTAACCCACAAAAGTTACGCTTCAATTTGCCGATGGTTCCATTAAGAAGCCCGTGGGAGAAATAGAAGACGTTCTCATTCGAGTAGGGCAATTCATATTCTGCGTTGACTTTATAATTCTCAAAACACAACCCGTGATAAATCCCTCGAGTCAAATTCCATTGATTTTAGGCCGACCATTCTTAGCCACCTCAAATGCCTTAATCAATTGTCGTAACGGATCAATGAAAATCTCTTTTGGAAACATGACTTTGGATCTTAACATTTTCAATCTTGAAAGCCAATCGAATGAACCTCATGACGAAACGTTGGAAGTTAGTGCCATTCACGAAAACTTCGAAAACGAGACACTTCACCTTAACAACGAACGCGAAGCCGAGTACGAAAAGTTGGTTCCTGAAATTCCCAACGAGATTGAATACACTCTTCCCTTTGAATCGCTTCAAGTTGAGTCCGAATCTCGATCCAACTCTTTGATCGAAAAACTCCCGAAGTTGGACCTCATACCACTTCCCGATCACCTTAAGTACGCATACTTAGGTGAAGACGAAACGTTACCAGTCATAATTTTCGCAACTCTCTATCTTGATCAAGAAACCTTGTTACTCTCTATTCTTTCGAAAAACAGAGAAGCATTTGGATGGTCGATTTTCGATATAAAGGGAATTAGTCACACTCTTGTTCAACATCGCATCCATTTAATCGACGATGCCAAGCCAACTTGTGACGCGCAGCGAAGGCTTAATCCAAAAATGAAAGATGCAGTGCGTGATGAAATTCTTAAACTTCTCGATAATGGAATTATTTACCCAATCTCCAATA
Organism: Allium cepa; assembly: GCA_030765085.1. Classification (NCBI taxonomy): domain Eukaryota; kingdom Viridiplantae; phylum Streptophyta; class Magnoliopsida; order Asparagales; family Amaryllidaceae; genus Allium; species Allium cepa. The sequence continues at coordinate 901,779,552 of CM060938.1, read as the reverse complement.
GTTCATTGGTTAGACCAATTCACGTTGTACCGAAAAAGTCCGGGCTAACCCTTGTCAAGAACGATTCAAACGAGCTTATTCCAACTCGTACTCAAACGGTTGGCGTGTTTGCATTGACTATTGAAAACTAAATGCCGCAACACATAAAGATCACTTTCCTTTTCCTTTCATTTACCAAATTCTAGAATGTTTAGCCGGCCATGAATTTTACTGCTTCCTTGATGGTTATTCCGGCTATAACCAAATTCCAATCGCTCCTGAAGATCAAGAGAAAATGACTTTTACGTGTCCATTCGGTACCTTCGCTTATCGACGTATGCCATTCGGACTTTGCAACGTTCCTGCGACTTTCCAACGATGCATGGTTGGAATCTTTTCCGACATGATAGAACGCTTTCTAGATGTTTTTATGGACGATTTCCCAATCTTTGATGATTCTTTTCCCCAATGTTTACATCATCTCAAGTTGGTTCTAAATCGATGTAAAGAAAAACATTTGACTTTGAATTGGGAAAAATGCCACTTTATGGTCAAACAAGGAATAGTCCTTGGACATATCATCTCAAATAAAGGCATTGAGGTAGATAAAGCGAAAATCAACATAATTGCAAATCTACCCATTCCCAAAACTGTTAAGGACATTCGATCATTTCTTGGACACGCCGGCTTTTACCGACGCTTTGTAAAAGACTTTAGCAAAATCGCTCATCCTTTGACGACTCTTCTTGGAAAAGACGTTCCTTTCGATTTTAACTCTGACTATATCTCTTCTTTTGAACGTCTTAAGAACGAACTCATTTCTGCTCCAATCATTTGCGCACCCAATTGGGATCTTCCTTTTGAAATAATGTGTGACGCTTCAAACTTTGCTGTTGGTGCTGTCTTAGGACAACGCATCAACAAGATCCTTCATGTCATTTACTATGCGAGTATGACTTTGAACGACGCTCAACTCAACTACACAACAATCGAAAAAGAGCTTCTAGCTGTCGTTTTTGCGCTTGAAAAATTCCGACCTTACTTGATCGGGTCACACATTACGGTGCACACGGACCACTCTGCACTTCGATACTCTTTGCTAAAAAGGAAGCTAAATCCCGTTTGATTAGTTATATCCTTTTACTTCAAAATTTGACCTTACAATTAAAGACAAAAAAGGATCCGATAATGTCATAGCTGATCACTTGTCTCGTCTTCCGAACACAACATCTTCTTTGCCAATCAATGAAAGCTTCCCCGATGAACAACTTCTTTCAATTTCGATCGATCCATGGTACGCTGATATAGTGAACTACTTAGTCACTAAAGAAACTCCCTCATCTTGGTCCAAACAGGAAAAATGCAAATTCATGTCCTAAGTGAAATACTTCTATTGGGACGATCCATACTTGTTTAAATATTGTCCTGAAAAAATCATCTGACGTTGCATTCCTGATAATGAAATAAGGGGTGTTCTTTCGTTTTGCCACGATCAAGCGTGCGGTTGACATTTCGGTCTTCGAAAAATTACGGAAAAAGTGCTTCAGTGTGGTTTCTATTGGCCTTCTCTTTTCAAAGAATCGTTTGAATTTTGTAAAACTTGTGATCGATGTCAAATGCTTGGACGAATTTCTCGACGAGATATGATGCCTTTAAACACCATTCTTACGATCGAAATCTTTGATGTATGGGGTATCAACTTTATGGGACCTTTCCCCAATTATTTTGGAAACTTGTATATCCTTCTCGCTGTCGATTACGTTTCAATATGTCTCGAAGCTGTTCCTTGCAAAACCAATGAACATAGAATTGTTGTGAAATTTCTCAAAGAAAATATCTTTTCGAGGTTCGGCACACCTCGCACAATAATTAGTGATAACGGAACCCATTTTTGCAACCGTTCTTTTGAAACTTTAATGAAAAAATATTCGATAGCCCACAAGTTATCCACTCCGTATCATCCTCAGACTTGTGGCCAAGTTGAAGTTTCAAATCGACAAATAAAACAAATCTTGGAGAAAACTGTTAATAAAAATCGAAAAGATTGGTCTCAAAAATTGACCGACGCGCTTTGGGCTTACCGTACTACTTTTAAAACTAACCTTGGGATGTCCCCATTTCGTTTAGCTTATGGTAAAGCTTGCCATTTACCCATTGAAATTGAACACAAAGCATTGTGGGCAATAAAAAACTTAAACTTTGAGCTTGAAAAAGCTGGCGAAAATCGAAAACTACAACTCAACGAACTCGAAGAACTTAGGAACGACGCGTATGAAAACGAGAAAATTTACAAAGAAAGAACCATAGTTTTTCATGACAAGTCAATCCTAAGGAAAACGTTTTCGCCTAACCAAAAAGTTCTTTCATATGACTTGTGACTTCATTTATTCCCTGGGAAATTTAAATCAAGGTGGACCGGACCATTTGTGGTACGAACTGTTTTTCCACATGGTACCATAGAAATAGAAAACCCAAAGGATGGATCGATTTTCAAAGTCAATGATCATCGTTTAAAACCCTTCTTGGAATTGCTCGGTAACCAAGAGGAGGAGCTCATGCACCTTCATGAGTCAAGTTATGTATAGTAAGAATGTTAAACCTCTCTTGTAAATATGTACATATTTTTCCCCGTTACACTCATTATATCATGCATCGACTGTGGGGACACGGTCAAAATTAAGTGTGGGGGAGTCTCATTTTCATTTTTTAGTTTTTCATGGCATTTTTGAATTTTCGTTTTCTTCAAAAAAAAAATCTCAAAACTCCTAAATCACAAAAACATTTTCTTTTAACCATTTTGATTTATTTTTGAAGAAACACTATGGGATAAGTATAAGTTTTGGTTAATAAATTGAAATTTTTGAAAACTTATTTGTCTTAAAATAAAAATAAAAATGAAGTTTGATTACAAATAACAATGGTTTAACTTGTATATAGGAAGGTTCATCTATGCTAATTATGAAGTATGTTCTCATTGAAAATCTTTGTTTAGAAAGTGGTAAATTTAAAGTAAAGGGTATAACATTTTTGTCTTCTAAGTTAAATAATGCTAAGATGATTTTGCAAAACTCTCTCTTAAAAAAAAATAAAAAAAATAACACCCCAAGTATTCACTCTCATTTAAAAGTTCTCACGGTTATGCATGGGTGAATCACTTGGAATCTTTGATTATGTGCTTTCATACTCGTTTAAAAGTCCTCACGGTTATACATGTATGGAACACATGTAAAAAAAAGAACAGACTTAATAAAAACCACCTACGGTCAATAGGTGCATGCACGAAAGTGTGTGCACTCGCCATTCTCTATACTCCCCTCACATAAGCCCGAAAGGCAGTGCATGGGTGGTATATCTGGCCTCAGTTTACCTGAGCTTGGTGTGTAATTTTTCTTGCATATAATGAGAGAGCAAGCAATTAAAATCCTAGCACTATTTTAACTTGTTTGATTTAACTAGTTATTAAAAAGAAATGAAAATACCACTTTAATAAACTTTGATAATCAACTAAGGATTCATTTCTTAATTACATTGTGTTATCAACCGAAACAACTAGATAAACTATGGTCTATCTGTTATGAAAACTTGATTTTTATTGGAAATTTTGACGAGTAAATGACTTAAATTTTCAAGACAATGACCAAAACTTGTATTTAACTTATTCGTGTCAATTTAAAAATAAATCCTTCATTTGTAAATATTTTCAAAAAACTCGCATTCATCTCTTTGTAAAAAATCTTGCATTTTGTCAATATGCTCATCCTGCATTTGGATTTTGTGCGTAGTGTTATCCCACCTTTTGGTCAAGGCTGGAATGTCAAAAAATTGGCAAGGAATGATGGATATCAGGATTGGAGATCGATTGGAAACAAGGCTGCAATGGATGTCGTCAAAATTTGGTCGAGCTCCGATCAGGACGGAATCGATTGGAAATGATGATGAGGACTAGGAGGGGCTATGCTTCAAGTTTCAGGTCAATCGGAGTTCGTATGAAGGAGATATGATCGATGCAAGGTAGAAAGGATATGTAGTTCGTATCCATCGGTGTGCAGGAAATGGTTCAAATCGATCAGGGGTTGCGTTCTTATCGATACCATTCGTGTTAATATCATTCGTATCGATACCGTTCGTATCGATCGGCATGGGTTCGGCTCAGTGAAGTTCACATCAATCAGGCGTTGGTTCGACTCGATACTGTTCGTATCAATCAGCATGGACACAGCTCAATGATTTCGTATCGGTCGGATGGGGAGAGGAGGCATGTCTCGAATCGATACCTTCGTATCGATGGCAGAAGAGTTTGGCACTTTCGTATCCATCAGGTATAACATTGTTCGTACCTATCAGGTAAGGCATTGTTCGTATCCATTAGGTACGGTCTTGTTCGCATCCATCCCAAGGATGAGCTTCCATCCTCACAACCACTTCATATCGATAAGCCCGTGGTCGTTTCGTATCGATCGATTCATTAATGATCGATTCGTAGCATACTATTGGTATCGATGCGAAGAGAAGCACGAGTTGATGGATGCGAGCACGCCATTGGGAAGTTATGGATATCGACGAAGCATAAAACATGGATGCAAGCCCACGTCTCCAGGAAAGAAGCGTTCAACACGGCAAGAAAGGTGGAACAACCCAGGGATTTCGGGACACGTCATCGATGCGCACGTGACCGATCGAGTCGAAGGAAGTGGATTCGAATCAATGGATTCGAACGCAACAGCCCTCACGAAAAACCACAACTTGAATCGATCATATCTCCTAAACCACTGATCCAAATTCAATGAGATTTTCACAGCAGCTTGCACACAAGGTAAGGAATGTTCCTGCCAAGTTTCAGCTCGATTGGATCATTTTCTGATGGATACGAAATCACTTCGTATCGATCACAGATCGAGTCGAAACTTGGTGGGGTCGGTCGCGTGGGCCCACTCACATGCCAGAAGGAGTCTACCGAAGTTTCAGCTTGATCTCAGCCTCCTACGCCTCTAAATAGCCCCCTAAAGGCTATAGAAAGAGGATCTTTTGGCCATTGGACGCCCAGACTCTGCCGGATTCAACTCTACACTTCATCATCACTACTATAACCAAGTTACTTCATTGTAATCGCTGCAATTCTCTGCAATCATCAAGGATAATCAATAAAAGGATAAAAACTTTGGAGTGGACGTAGGCTGGAGATAGCCGAACCACCATAAATCGTGTGTCTTTGTTTATTAGTTTTGGATTGTTCTTTGCAATTTGCTGGAATCTATGATTTGTGTCTGAATATTGCTGATTTGTATTCATACACTGGTGCTTTCATGGTATTTGGGGTTTGTGACCAATTTTGACGCAAACACTTTGGTGCTTTCACCGAGAAGGACTAGCACCCGCTACATTGGATTCGAAGTTCAGATTTGTAGAGTTTGAGGAGTTTGGATTTGAAGACAATGACTAGACAAAATAGTAGAAGGCAGAGGGCTGAAAGAAGCCAACAAGGAGGAAGCCACGAAGCATCCTCTGGAGCTGGAGAAGGACAAGCTTCCATCTATATCACCAGAGACGAAATGGAAGCTATAACAAATTCACTACAAGAGAGATTGTTGAAAAATCAACAGGAGATGATGCAAAATTTCTTTGAGCAGATGAGAGCTGTAGGGACGTAGAACTTAGGAACAGCTACATCGGCTGTGGATGCATGACAAGGAACTAGGATTATTGAACCTAATGGAGAATGGGATACAGAGCCAGAAGGCAATCAACAAGGGCTTGGGGCAGGCCCGCAGGATCTAACATAGGAGGACCTTTTGAAGGAGTTCAACAGGCTAGAGCCAACGTTGCTGCTAATGAGCCACATGAAGAATATGTGTCGGAGTTCCCTCGGGGTCAACCCCTGACAGACAATGCTGGATTGGTAGAGATAATCTGGAAAACTGTGCGAGGTGGCTTAACCAATAGAGATTTGGAAGGGGTGAACAGGAGTCCGTTCGCTCGGGAAATAAGAATGGCTCAGAATCCAACGAAGTTTAAGTTACCTAGCGTGGAGGTATACGATGGCAAGGCAGACCCAACTGATCACTTGATGAGGTACACCAGACACATGGAGGTGTTGGGGGCATCGGCGAAAGTTATGGCCCGATGTTTCCCTTTGTATTTGACGGATTTAGCTACCATGTGGTTTAGGCAGCTAGGAGAAGGATCTATTGAGACTTGGAGAGAATTGGTGGATAGGGTTTTGGGGCAGTTTCGGGTTCATATCAAGAGGTCGAAGAACGTAATGACATTGACCTCGGTGAAACAAAGGACGGATGGATCTCTTAGAGGTTTTCTAACTCGACTCAATGCGGCAGTTGCTTCGGTGGATCGGCCGGATCCATCGATGGTTTTGATGGCGGCAGTATCAGGAATCAGGGAGGATTCGGATTTCAAGGTGTCTTTAATACGAGATCCCCCATAGGATCTTGGGGAATTCTTTCACGAAGCCGAAAGGTTCCTTCGGCAAGAAGATGCGTGTATGGATTTAAAGCTAAAAGAGGTGAATGCAGCTGGGGGTGGAGGACCATCCAATGGAAGCTCGGATAAGGATAAGGGAAAGAGGAAGGTGGATAACGACTCAGGAAAGGCCAGAAAGCGATGGAAGGATCCAAAGTTTTCCACATACACAGGATTAAACGAGAGGCTGGAGCGGATATACATGGAAACTCGGAATCGCCTTCCTTATCGGAGGCCGGCTAGGAGAGAACCTTCAGAACAGGAAAGGCATCTGGAAGGCACTGTCTATTCCACGATTTGGACGGACATGACACCAACAGCTGCATGCATTTAAAAGATATAATTGAGGAACATGTGAGGAATGGACAACTGAGGCAGTATGCTGGGGCATGGAATACAGCGGTGGAGCAGGAGCAACCACCGACTACCTCACACCGTGATGATGTGAGGCCCAGGGACGACGGTCGATTGATTATCCATTAACCTGGATAATATGAAATAAGTAACAAACCATTGGCGAGCAACCAAATCATTTACACATGTACGGGGACGGAGATAGCCCCTAGGCATGCTCTGAATGATAATAAACTGCGAAGCTATGGCTTGTGAAATCTGTTTTTCTGTTTTGGATTGGACATTTGATTTTCTGGTTTGGTTTTGGAGTTTGGATTGAACTCCTGGTTTTGTTTGCTTTCTGATTTGGATTTTTCCTTTGAATGATTGTTTTTGGTTTTGGATGCTGGTTTGGATTTATGATTTTCTAGTTTTGATTTGGATTTCGGATTGGATTTCGATTGGATTTTTACCTGGTTTTTGATAAAAGGTCATCGGGTATGGATTATACGTGGCAAGGGGTGAGTCGCTTTGCCTGAACGTGGTAAATTGACTCATTCAGGTCACCGATTATGGATTATGCTCAGCAAGGGTCCGGAGTGACCAGGATTCGGCCTAGGACTTATGCCCTATATTATCGCTTAATTTTCAAGTCGTTGATTAGGGACCATGCTCAACAAGGGTCCGAAGAAACCAGGATTCGGCTTAGGACTTAAGCCACGGCATTATACAACGTCCAGGGACACTGGACCACGGTCGTCGAGTGTGGATTGCGCTTGGAAAGAACCCAGAGAGGTTAGCTGAACGTCTAGGGACACTGGACCACGGTCATGAATTGTGGATTGTGCTTGGCAAGAACCCGGAGTGGTTAGTTGAACGTCCAGGGACACTGGACCACGGTCATGAAGTGTGGATTGCGCTTGGCAGGAGCACGGAGGGGCTATGAATTTGGATATCGACCTAGGGAGTTCCTGGATTCGGTTATTGGCTATTGGACAAAGATGGATTAAAACTCGGTTATCGAGTTCGGATGGACATGGAAATGGCTATGGGCTTTGGATATTGGATTTGGAATTATTCAAAACACACCTTATTGTCACAAGGCATGTTTTAGGGGGCAAATGTTATCCCACCTTTTAGTCAAGGCTGGAATTTCAACAAATTGGCAAGGAATGATGGATATCAGGATTGGAGATCGATTGGAAACAAGGCTGCAATGGATGTCGTCAAAATTTGGTCGAGCTCCGATCAGGACGGAATCGATTGGAAATGATGATGAGGACTAGGAGGGGCTATGCTTCAAGTTTCAGGTCAATCGGAGTTCGTATGAAGGAGATATGATCGATGCAAGGTAGAAAGGATATGTAGTTCGTATCCATCGGTGTGCAGGAAATGGTTCAAATCGATCAGGGGTTGCGTTCTTATCGATACCATTCGTGTCAATACCGTTCGTATCGATACCGTTCGTATCGATCGGCATGGGTTCGGCTCAGTGAAGTGCACATCAATCAGGCGTTGGTTCGACTCGATACTTTTCGTATCGATGAGCATGTACACGGCTCAATGATTTCATATCGGTCAGATGGGGAGAGGCGGCATGTCTCAAGTCGATACCTTCGTATCGATGGCAGAAGTGTTTGGCACTTTCGTATCCATCAGGTATAACATTGTTCATACCCATCAGGTAAGGCCTTGTTCGTATCGATTAGGTACGGTCTTGTTCGCATACATCCCAAGGATGACCTTCCATCCTCACAACCACTTCGTATCGATAACACCATGGTCGTTTCGTATCGATCGATTCGTGAATGATCGATTCGTAGAGTACTCTTGGTATCGATGCGAAGAGAAGCACGAGTTGATGTATGCGAGCACGCCATTGTGAAGTTATGGATATGGACGAAGCATAAAACATGGATGCAAGCCCACATCTCCAGGAAAGAAGCGTTCAACACGGCAAGAAAGGTGGATCAACCCAGGGATTTCGCAACACGTCATCGACGCGCGCGTGACCGATCGAGTCGAAGGAAGTGGATTCGAATCAATGGATTCGAACGCAACAGCCCTCACGAAAAACCACAACTTGAATCGATCATATCTCCTAAACCACTGATCCAAATTCAATGAGATTTTCACAGCAGCTTGCACACAAGGTACGGAATGTTCCTGCCAAGTTTCAGCTCGATTGGATCATTTTCTTATGGATACGAAACCACTTCGTATCGATCACAGATCGAGTCGAAACTTGGTGAGGTCGGTCGCGTGGGCCCACTCACGTGCCAGAAGGAGTCTCCCAAAGTTTCAGCTTGATCTCAGCCTCCTACGCCTATAAATAGCCCCCTGAAGGCTACAAAAAGAGGATCTTTTGGCCATTGGACGCCCAGACTCTGACGGATTCAACTCTACACTTCATCATCACTACTATAACCAAGTTACTTCATTGTAATCGCTGCAATTCTCTATAATCATCAAGGATAATCAATAAAAGGATAAAAACTTTAGAGTGGACGTAGGCCGGAGATTGCCGAACCACTATAAATCGTGTGTCTTTGTTTATTAGTTTTGCATTGTTATTTGCTATTTGCTGGAATCTATGATTTGTGTCTGAATATTGCTGATTTGTATTCATACACTGGTGCTTTCATGGTATTTGGGGTTTGTGACCAATTTTGGCGCATACAGGTAGTATCCGCTGAAAACCCTCACGAGACAACACTCGTCCTACTGGGGACACCCAGAGGTTCAACGGCTTATTGCATATGCTCAATGCAATCGTGCTTCCTACGAAAACGGATTTATCTTAGTTTTTCTTTATTCGAGAACGAATAAAAAGATAAGTGTCGGGGTATTTGATGTGCAAGTAAATGTGCATATATTTACATCCATATTTTATCTCTTTTTATTTAAATAAACATCATATTTGGGCATTTTAACATGTTTAAAACCAAAATTGAATTATTTCCTAACCATCATATTTTCATCTTCATTCAGGGGCAAAACGGTCATTTTTGTGCATGTATCAATGTAAGAATTTTTACTTGGACATTTTTTGATAATTATTATAGGAATTTGGATGCATATGGAAGAGGCTTATATGAAGATATATGCATGCACAAATAAATACAAAGGAAAGAAGAAGGAAATAATTCAAGCCATGAACATGGAGGACCCCACCCACTTACCTAAAAGTACAATTTGGAGCTAATGGACAACTAAGTGGAGGTTAAAGCTTCATGCAAAACAAATAATGGATTAATTAGTGGATAATGGTTAATTGGTGGCCACACTTCCTAAAAGGCAATTTAGGAAGCTCCCTAAAAATAGAATTAGGGTTTTATGCATGTATAAATAGCCCTCTTATGTACATGAAAAGATCAGCTTCTACTCTTTCATTTTACTTAGGGAATTAAGAAATCAAAGTGTAAGCTCAATGTTCTATGAAATAAAAATGGCTTCCAAGCATCTTTCTTCACTCTTTTCTACATGTTTTTCTTTGTTTTATTATTAATGTTTATTTCTATGCTCTCTTCTTCTTTATGTTCATAGCTTAGATTTACATTATGCAAGTAGTTAGTAGCTAATATATTTTGCTTTCTTTGCTTATTTTCTATTCTCTTTTCTTTTTAATGTTGAAATTTATTTGTGTTGCTTCAATGCCACAAATGAGCAGCTAAACCTCTTCAATTTAGGGGTGATGAAGCTCTCTAACTTAATGTAATTTCAACATTTTTATGATTTATGATCTCTTTGTTTAGACTTCATGAATGTGAATTTTGATGTAAGTTTATACAATTGGGTTTGATAACTTATATTGCTTATGCAAATGAGCTATTCTTATTCAACATAAACACAATTGCATCATCATTTGCTAATTAATTTTTGATTATGAAATGAAAGTAAAAATGAAATTTGATGATCTATATTACTAGTTACAATAGTAAATAGATCATGCTTAAAATAGTTTTTTCTTTGGCTTCTTTTTCATGAGAATTATAAGTGGTATAATTGTTGTATTATAGTTTGATGGTTTGAGTTATGTTAACTAATAACATAAACAAACCATACTTATGATAAATGCAATGATTATTTCACTTAATATCAATGTTAGAGATCATAAATTATGTGTTTGTTGATTTACAAAAATTTGGGAGTGGATTTGCCTCTAAATTGTTCTTTACTCTAATAGTTTTTGAATCACATTTTTCTATTGTTAGCCTCATTTTATTTCTAGTTAACAAATCCTCCACCATTTGGTTTAATTTGATTGAACAGAAGTTTAAAATCATCAATTCCCTATGGATCGACCCTATTCGCCACGTGCTACATTCGTACACCGTGCGCTTGCGGTATAAATTTTAATTTTAATTCGTTCAACGGTTTTCTAAACCGATAGAAACTTCTGTCGATGAACATAGACACTTTTTCCGAAATGTTGTTGCTTTAATGACTTCTTTAAGCACTACGAATCCGGTTGGTGGATCTGCAACTCTGAGTTTGCTTTGTAAAGATGTGGAGATTATTTTATGCGATTTTTCTTTCCTAGCCGATTTGCATGTCATGCGTTACTTTGGCTTTGGAATGATTTTGGGAATGGATTGGCTTAACCGTTATGAAGCCCATATCCTATGTCTTGAGCAGACTATTTATCTCCGACATCCACAATCTGTAAAGCAGATTTCAATTATTCTTAAAGATTCGGATCCCACTTTGGCTGCATCTTTATATTATTTAAATCCTCGTGGTGATGATGATGATGATGCGGAGGATGTCATTTCTCTTATTCACGTCGTTCGTGAATTTTTCGACATATTTGAGCCTGTTTTTGGACTACCACCTAAACGAGCAATTGAGTTCAAAATTAATCTTATACCTGGAGCTCAACCTATTACTCGTCCTCCCTATCGCATGTCCAATAAGGAAAATGAAGAGATGCGCAAACAATTATCCGAATTGGAGACGAAGCAATTTATTCGCTCTAGTTCCTCGCCTTGGGGAGCTTCGGCTATTTTCGTGAAGAAATCCGATGGTACGCTTAGGCTTTGCATTGACTACCGCAAGCTTAATAATTTTACTATTAAAAACAAATATCCTTTACCTCGGATTGATGATCTATTCGATCAGCTCAGGGATGCTAGAGTCTTTTCACAATTGGTCTTGGCTACTGGTTTTCGTCAGCTTCGTATTGTAGAGGATAGCATTCCTTTGACATCGTTTCGTACTCGTTATGGATCTTATGAATGGCTTGTTATGCCATTTGGTTTAACGAATGCTCCGGCTTATTTTGTTGACCTCATGAATCGAGTTTTCAAAGATTTCCTCGATCGATTTGTTCTCATCTTTATTGATGATATTCTGGTGTATTCAAAAACCGAGGAGGAGCATGAAAAGCATCTTTAGATTGTTTTGGAAACTCTTAGGAGTAATCAATTAAAAGCAAAATTTTCTAAATGCCACTTTTGGCAATCTAGTGTGAAGTTTCTCGGTCATATTATTTCCGAATCCGGAATTTCCGTGGATTCTTCAAAGATTGAAGCGATTCAAGATTAGAAGAGACCGGAGAGTGTGACTGAAATCCGTAGCTTTCTCGAATTGGCGGGCTATTACCGCCGTTTTATAAAAGACTTTTCTAAAATTGCCATGCCTCTTACCGGCTTGACAAAGAAAGGTGTTAAATACATTTGGTCGGACAAATGTGAAGCATCTTTTCATAGATTAAAAGAACTCCTTTCTGATGATCCTATTCTTATTATTCCCGAAGGGAATCAAGATTTTATTGTTTATACCGATGCTAGTCGCGTTGGTTTGGGTGCCGTTCTTATGCAAAGAGAACGTGTTATTGCTTATGCTTCTAGGCAATTGAAGCCAGCCGAGACTAGATATGCCACCCATGATTTAGAACTCGCGGCTATTGTTTTCGCTCTTCGTATTTGGCGTCATTATCTTTTGGGAGAAAAGTTTATTCTCTACGCCGATCATAAGTCTTTGAAATATTTATTCTCTCAAAAGGAACTTAATTTACGTTAACAGCGTTGGCTCGAATTTCTTGCGCCTTATGATCTTGATATTCTTTATACTCCCGGAAAGGGAAATCGAGTTGCTGATGCACTTAGTCGCAAGCAACAAGCGGTTGTTTCCATGATGATATCCGAATGGAATGATCTCGAGATTTTATCCACTTTTGAAATTCGAGATCGTGTTTCCGATTTATGTTCATCTCTTGTCTTATGTAGCCTTGTAGTACATCCTTCTCTTTTAGACCGCATTCTTGAAGCTCAAAAGCTAGACCTCGAATTGGCCCGTCTTGGCCAGAGATTTAGGGTTAAAACTGATATTGAAGGTTTGAAAGACTTTGATATTGATTCTCGTGGCGGCATTCGAAAATTTGGTAGACTTATTGTACCAAATATTAGCAATCTTCGTAAAGATATTTTAGAAGATTCTCATCGTTTAAAATTTACCATTCATCCCGGTAGTAGTAAAATGTACGCGGATATGAAGCGACTTTATTATTAGGACGGAATGAAATCTGATATTGTTAACTTTGTTAAGTGTTGCATGACTTGCCAACTCGTCCAGGCCGAACATCAAAGGCCTGGTGGGTTATTGCAACCTTTAGAGATTCCAATTTGGAAGTGGGACCAAATTTCCATGGATTTTGTAGATGGCCTTCCCCGTTCTCATTCGGGTCATGATAGCATATGGGTGATCGTTGATAGACTTACTAAATCCGTCGATTTTATTCCCGTTTGGTATAACCGAACCGTTTCTCTTTTGGCCAAACTTTTTATCAAAGAAATTGTTAAATTACATGGAGTTCCTACTTCTATTGTTAGTGATCGTGATCCATTGTTTACTAGTGGATTTTTGAAGAGTCTTCAAAAAGCTTTAGGAACGAAGCTTAATTTTAGCACCGCTTATCACCCTTAGTCCGATGGACAAACTGAGCGTGTGAATCAAATTCTTGAAGATCTTCTTCGTGCTTGTGTGCTTGATTTTGGCGGAAGTTGGGAAGATCATATTTCTCTCGTTGAATTTTCCTATAATAATAGCTTCCAATCTAGTATTGGTATGGCTCCTTTCGAGGAACTCTATGGGAGGCCATGCCGATCCCCTTCTTGTTGGCTTGAGGCCGGTGAGAAGCTTGATTTAGGTCCAAACTTTATTCGTGATTCCACAGAAAAGATAGACCTTATTCGTCATAGGATGAAAGAAGCCCAGAGTAGACAGAAGTCCTATGCCGATAACCGAAGAAGGAAGTTAGAATTTTCTGTTGGGGATCTTGTATTTATTCGTGTTTCACCTATGAAAGGTGTTGTACGTTTCAGTCGATCGGGAAAATTAGCGCCTCGATATATTGCGCCATTTTCTATCACCGAACGTATTGGTTCCATGGCTTATCGCCTTTTATTACTAGCTCACTTTTTTGCCATTCATGACGTGTTTGACGTTTCTCAATTACGGAAATGCCTTAGGGATTCCGATTCTATTCTTGAGCCTGGTGTTGTGGAAGAAATTGAAGTTTCGTCGAATTTAACTTATGAGCAACATCCTGTTCGTATTATTGCTTCGGAAGTCAAACGACTTCGAAATAAAGATGTTCCGCTTGTTAAAGTTCAACGGTCCTCAAATCCTAAGGATTGTTCTTGGAAATCTGGAGAATTCATCGAGCGTACACATACGGACTTACTTACTCATGCTCTTTGAGGTGAGCTTTTTATTTCAAATTTCCTTTGTGTTAATATGCTTTTATGGTTGTTACTTTTTAATTTTTGTTTCCATCTTATATATTGCGAGGACGCAATTTCTTTAAGGAAGGGAGTCTGTATCAACCCGCATATTTATCGATTTTTATATTTAAATATTTTATTTAAATATTTTATCGTTAGTCGGATTGTAGTCCGAAAAGTCACTTTTTGCATACGGTCAGATTAGGACTCGAGACCACTTCCATTAAGTTCAAAACGCCGTTTGCAATCTTTTTTAATATAAACTTTGATATGTTTGGAGTAAGTGGAATTTTGCTTCCTTTTCACTTTGGACTGGTTTGGACTTAGCCTATTAGGCCCGACCTCCACCCCCTCTTCTCTTCATAATTTCCTAAACATAAGCTTCATTAAAAATGGTGAGTGGAATGGGAAATTAAAACTCCAAGCTCAAGTTCTCTTGCAAATCCATCATTCAACTCCAAATTCAAAGAGAAGACATTGGATTCAAGCTTCTTGTGTTGAGATTGAAGGGAGATTGATTCTTGCTTTGCTTTAAGCTTCATCTTCATTGATTTTTGTTGCAAGGGTGAGATTTTTATCTCACGTTCTTGTGTATAATTGATGCAGCCCAGCCTGACATTCCAATTCAAGATTTGAAGCTGGAACAAGTTAATGACTCAGCTAAGTCGTATGAACGAGTTAGAGGGGTGAAAAGGCGGGAAAAGGATGATGCAGTGCAATCTCACTCGAATGTCCTAGGTCGTTCACGACCTAATGCATTGGGTTTTAGAACGCTCACACGACCTAGCAAGTCAATTCTAGAGTCGCAAGCGAGCTATACGGTCCAACCCAGCAAGATAAGAAACCCAACGCGCGTCACTTTAGGTCTCTCCGATCTTTCAAACCACAACCTTACCGAGCTACGACCTAACCTAGGTCGCTCAACTTCCTAGGTCGTTAAGACACTCATCTTAAGCCGCTATTGTTAAGTCGCTTGGTGCGGTATGTTGTTAGCTCACGTGAGTCTTGAGTCGTGTATGTACTGAGTTGTAATTTTAGGTCGCTTTGTTGTTATTGTGTTGTAATATTGTTGTGTCGATTGTGTTCTCAAGTTGTAACTCGTGTTGTATATATTGAGTCGTTATTTTGTTAAGTCGTTGGGCCTGCTATGTCGTAGGTCGTGGAATCTGTTAGGTCGTAAACGACCGAAGTTAGGTCGAAGCTGATCTGTGTTGTGTTGTAAGCCTATAAATAGGCGAGTTGAGTCATTTGTAAACGGGTTTTGATTTTTGAATAAAATTTGTTTGAGTTCTTTGTGCCTCTTTGACATTGGTAGTTGAGTGTGATCTCCTATCTCCCCTTTCGGCATTCGAGTGCGCTCGAATCAACGATTGTTGAAGCCAATTCATGGAATCAAGTGCGCTTGATCAACGTTCGAAGAATTGTAGATCTTCTCTCATGGTATCGTGCGTGATCAACGTGTCGAAGATTGCTAGAATCCGGCATCTTCGTGATCAACGGATTTGGGCCTTTCAGTATTTTTCATTCCATCGATTGCTACTTTCATTGTTTCACTCATTTTCATATTTCCGCTGCATAAATAACTATCTTGGATTGTTGGGAATCAATTCCTATCACTTTAGCATGTACATTTGCATTTGGTTTGAATCGAATTAGCGAAAAACTCCAATTTTTAGTGTTTTTTGCAAATTCCTGGCCTTAGGCCGCGCTGTGTGGAAAAGTCACCTCGGAGTTAGGTCGCTAGGTCATAAGTCGTTCGGCCTTGTTTAGCCACTAGGTCACTCGGCCTTCTTCTCTTTATGTCATTCGGCCTGCAACCCCAAGGACTTCGGCCTTCCGCGCATAGGTCGTTCCACCTTTAGGCCGCACCCCTTTAGGCCATAATCACTAGGTCGCTCGGTTAGTTTGTTCGTCCTTGTTGACCCTTAGGTCGTTCGCCCACTTGGTCATTTACCCTTGTTTATTCTTAGGTCGTTGCAGCCACTAGGTCGCTCGGCCTTCTCAACGCCTTAGGTCGCTTGACCTTTATATTGTTAGATCGCGAGTCATTAGGTCGCTCGCCCCTTTCTATTCTTAGGTCGTTCGATCTATTTCCACCTTAGGTCGCTCGTCTATGTTAACTCCTTAGTTCGACCATGTGCTAGGTCGCATGCACCGTAAGGTCGCTCCCCTGTTAACTGCTTAGCTCGACCGTGTTGGTCGCGCCTATTTCTTGTGCTAAATTTTGTTATGTCGCAGGGTACTTCCACTTTGATGGAGTTGGAACTGAGTTCCTTGGGTTTCATTTACGTCTTTGAACTTGAATTTTTGTGACTTGTTGTTTCACCAATCAATTTTGTGCTTTGTCACCTTAAAAATATAAAGGTTTCAATACTAGTTGTAAGTATCAAAACTCTTTCATCAAAGCGATTTCAACACCATTTTATTAAAAAGCTCTTTTCTTAAACAGTTTGCCAATCTATTAGTGTATACAAACCTTTACCTCACTCGTATGAGAAATTGAATTAAACGGCTTAGTAAAACAAGTGGTATGAAACACTTGCGTTTGCTTCGTCGGCTAATTCTTGGACTTGTTCGATTGAACCTTTTGTGACAATTTCCTAGTGAAGATCTACAATTTTTTCGTAAATATTTAAGTTAAGCAAGTGGTTATGGAACATGAGGCTAAACTTTTATATTTACCAATTTTGTGTAATTGATACTTCTTTATGATCAATTACGATCATTTTTGTGGTTTAGACTAGCAATTGTGCGATGTCTCTTTGTCTATGAGGGAGACTAAACCCCGTTTGTGTGATGTTTTGACTCATATATGTGAGGTAGCGCCCCACGGTCTTCGGGCCATTCTTGTGGAACTTCGGCTCAAAATTAATGGTTAGCTACCATGAGATAGCGTCTCATTTTGTGATACATGTGTTGGTGAGTTTTCATGCTCCCGTTCTTGTGATAGGCCTCCCCCCTTTTTGTGATTTCTGGATTTCTTGTGATGATTTCTATAATTTTGTGCTTCACCAATTTTCGTGATTTCTATTGATAAGTTTTATCCATTTTTGTGCATTGGTGAATTCGTGTGTCATTGACTTTTTGTGAATAAAAGTTTAGGGTATGATACCCCTTTTGATCTTTGAGAAGATTCTTCTGATATTGATTCATCTCTTGTTGATGTTCATTTACATGCTTATTATAGTATGTCATTATGGTTATTATACGTTCATGCCATATCTTTTATTCTATATCATATCATCTGATAATTATAGCTAGACTGATCCGTTTATTATTTTCTTATGAAATAATACTCGGGTCAGACCGAGATGTTACAGGTGCTTCAGCTTGACTTCTCTTCTGGGATTACTCCGACTTTTGGCTAACTACTTAAATTAGTAGTTTTTGGATGTATACATTTGAGATATAGACTCTATGATGTATACTTATTCTTTTGTATAGCATATGTTGCTATTCTTTTGGGATATTGTGGATCTTTCTAACCACTACTCTGATGTACACTTTAATGTGTTATATATTCATATCTTTTTCCGCCTTTGTGATATGGATGTCTGTGACTGATTTGTGTTATGTTTATTTCTATATTTGTTTCCGAAGATTATACATAGCCACTGTGTGATAGCTTTGAGTTTGTATCGGTATGTCGGATTTCTTCCTTAAATGAAATGCATGCTATACTATCTGACATATCGATGCTCGCACAAAGAAATTACATGGATGGTCGCTCCTCAACAGCCTTATTCACCGCGCTAGTTGACAGCATTACACCGTAGTGTTCTTGGCTAGCGTGGGTATAGAGGTGGGGCGTCACAGCTTTATTTTTCATTCATTCGAAACTAGCTAAATGAAATAAAAGATTGATGTTACTTCTATTTCACAAAATAAAGAAAAACAAAACAACTCTACGGAGAAGATCAAAATCAAACAAGCAAGCTAGCAGCTTTTCAAAACCATTGTTCTCTGTTCCAAACAATTATCTGTGACAAAAATTTCTTCAAAAATCTAATCTTTATATAATGTTATGTTAAAGGTTAAATAGAAATATCAGTTTTAATACGTGTTTGCATAAGAATAAAATGTATATATATGCCTGTGTATGGATGAAGAGCAAATGCCTGTACAACCTTTACTTCCCTCTGTTCTTCTTGCTTCTATCATGTTCAAACCTTTAAAATTGCAAATCTCTTCATCTAAGTAGTTTGAGAACCTGATGTTTAAAGGATTTATGTTTGTATCAGAGTATATTTGTTTTTTAAAAATATTCTCATAGAATAATATCAAGTAAAACACTGTAAAATAGGTTTCTATAGTAGGTAATCAAATATTTCCAGAAAATCAATTATTTTAATTCATGTTTTCACCTATACAATTGGAATCGACTTTGGAAATTATGAATTTTGGTGGCTTAATTGTGATTTTTAGTGGTGTGGTTGTTGAGGTAAGGAGAGATGGTTGAAAAAATGGTCGTGCGGTATTTTCTGGCGATCGCGAGAGTTTTAGGCTTCGGGATCTTGGTCTAAAGAAGGCGAAGGGCTGGCGATCACAAGAAAAATGGCAGTGGATGTTTCTGGGTGTTGCAGTGGCATGTCAGAGGAAGAGTAGGATTTTAGGTTCATTTATGTTCAAGGAGGTTGTTGTTTGACTGCGGCGTCGTGGTGGCATCGGGGTGTCTCGGTGGAAGGGGAAAAGGTAGAGGGGAGTTAGGCGTAGCTCCAGGTGCAAGGGCGTGGGCTTTGGCAGTCGGCGACGGCGGCATGAGGAGGAAGAAGGGTTGGGCTTCTATTTGGAAATGGTGGCGAGGTGTTCGGTTTTTGTTTTGGGCATTTCCGAGGTAAGCTGGGTAGTCGGGAGAGTCGAGAGGGTCGAAGGTGACTGCGAGGTGGGGTCGGCGGCGGTCGGCGTGCCTCCGGTGGCGTGTGCACGTGCACACCATGGGTTTGGGGTATCAGGTGATAGCAGCTGGTATAAGAATAGATTATGGAAATAAGGAGTAGGAGAAAGTAAAGAGAAGAGAAAGGAAAAGGAAGGGATTTCTGGGTTACAGGGCTTGGGCCTGGGCCTTTTGTTTTAAAAAATACCTAAATTAATATGAAAATTAAATGCTTTTGAACTTAAATTCTCCGATTTTATAACACATAGGAAGTGAGCTTGCCTATTTCCCTTAATCACTTATTAATACCCTTATTTAAATATATATTTGAAGTATAAAAACTAGTTATGGTTAATATAATTAAAGTAATTTAAAACTTTAAATTAATTCAAACCTTAGGTTAATTCTATATGGTAATTATTAATTAATTCCTTAAATTTAATTAAGGTAAAAGAAATGATTTGTAATTGATTTAATAATAAGTAAACATGATTAGAAAATAATTAATTTTGTAGATGATTGTGTGACTAGTTAATCTAGTCTATGAATAGTTTAAAATGATTAAGTACTTTGGATTGCCTTATTTCTCTAGTATGCTATTTCCAGTTACTCTGTGATATGAAATACACCAAATTTAACAGTTAATTTAAAACTTAAGATGTTTGTATGAATTGATATTTGTAATGAAATTTCTATGTGAATGTGACATTCTAAAATTGAATTGTTTTTGTTAAAAACAACTTGGCTTAAAAGATAGCGTTTGGATTTGAAGAGACCGGGAACAGGTATTAGCGTTATCCAGAACCACTTCGATTCAATAACCACTTCAATCTTTAAAAGTTCGATTTATGAAATTAGATAGGCTGGAAATGAACAAATTAAGTAAGTCCAACTATTTGAATAAATAAATGTACATAGATATTATTTTAAAATGAATTTAGTAAAAAGTGTTGTTATAACAAGATAAGAACTTGTAATGTTGGACGAGTTACCCTGGTTTTTCAAAGAAGTTTTATAGCTTAAGTATTTCATATTACATGGATTTACTCATGCTGGTTTCCAGCCTGACTCGAGTGCTACTCTATTGTAATGCTTGGGTCGGAACGAGTATTATAGATTTTCAAGTTAGGACGGTTGGAGCTCAGGAGACGAGCTGGATGGCCGGGACGTATTGATTAGATTCCATTGTGTATTATGGACTGTATAGACAGTATTTAAGGACAAGTTATTATAACAGTCCAAATTTGTTGTACTCTGATATCTTGTATATATTGACAGTTATAGATTTCTTTGTATAAAATGCTTTTATTTCATATTATATTTTGTTCCGCTGCGATTGTGAGATTCGGTGCTATTGTTTCTGTTTCTTCTTCTATCTCCTTTTCCTTTTAACCCTAACAGCCTGGGATTTCTGGCACTCGATTGCTTGACAATCTGTACAGTGGACGTATTAGTGTCGATTTTTGGAGTCGAAAATATTTCATGTCGTTACAATTACTACCCTATTTTATATGATTTAGACCCCACAAAGCTAAGGTCATCACTAAACCTGCCGTTTTAGACGTTTTAAGCAGACACGCATGTCAAACTTAAACCATTCAAAAGGGCAGATTGTTATGGGGTAAATAAGAAAAAGTAAAGAAAGAAAGAAAACAAATATAGAGTCTCGTAGCGGAAGGGAAAAATATAGTAATCAACAGTTCATGAAGCTGACATTGATTAAACTTCTATAATATAGATCAAAGTAACATACAATGAGAATAAATAATAAATAAATATAGCGGAACAACATGACGCAGTGGAATAAATATAATACATAATAATAGTACAAAATCTTCGTCTTCATCTTATAGAAAGCAATCTTCGATAAACTGAAAAGCTCCAACTGACCCGAGCGAATAAAAAAGATAAAACACTCGAGTCAGAACTAAAAGATCTTATGTAAGTTAAATCAACAGCAAATAAATATGAGCGTAACAGCGTCAAAGATGTTTATGTGGTTTGACATCTCCTATCCGGTGTCAATGTGGGTGCAATAACTTAAGAGATGTTCGGGATTTACGTCTCCCAAGGATCCGTTAAACTATCTACATACATAGTACAATACCCTATTATAATAGTGTCTACAGTAAAGTAAAGTATTAAAATAGCGTTAAGGCGTTACCCATATCCCCCTTAACACATTTTATATATTCCCATGGTCTATACAGTACCGTAATTCCTCCGGAAACTGGAGGGCTATCAAAGGGCACTCCATAGGTATGGTACAAGCCAAACTCGTAGAAGGCATTGTAACATTTGCGATTTTTCGTTGTCGAAAAACCGAAATGTTATGGTTGAAGAAGAAGAAAGAGATAGAAGAAGAGAGAAGGAAGAGAGAAGAAGAAAACAGAACAGCAATAGAAACAATATCAGAATCTCACAGTCGCAGCGGAACAATATATAATAAATAAATGAATAATCTTTAAACCAAGAACTATACATTTTATACATTACATTTTTATCAAAGTTTACAACAACAATAGACAACAGAGTCAATACATTAATGGACAGTTATATAAACTTGTCCTCATACAGAATACACAGCGGAATAATACATAGTATAATATCATACACAAGTGGTACGTCTCGATATGTAGCTCGCCTCCTGAGCTCCATAGCACTCCTAAATGCAGAATAACCTGATAACCTAACTCTAGACTGCCCGTGTTGAATATAGTGGGCACCCAGAGTTTAGGAAGGAAACAATAAACTCCAGGTCAGTCATGTGACTGGTGTGAGAACTTAAAACAGTTATTTATCTTTAAAACAAAGAACAGGATAATTTTTTTTATAAATTCGCAATGCTTTTTAGAAAAAGAGACTACCATAAGGCCTCCCGCACACACACACAATGCAAACGCAGAATCGGAGGAGATTTCTCATTATGATAGTCAAAGATGCTTGATACGCATAAAATCAAATCATTTTTGATATTATTATTAGTGCATAGTGTAGAAAACAATTTCGAAAGTAAAGATATAAATCTTAGCCAGCATAGGCATTCCGCACTTATGCCTACTATAGCTACTATGTTCAATGGCAGGTTACCGCCACATTCCATAGCAGGTAATACAACTAAAACCGTACAAGGATCGTATTGTTTCTTTGGATTTCCAACAAATGGTCAGGCCAAGGAACTTCCCATTGCCACATGGAAACGCCTCTGGAATGACGTCCCGAGAACCTAACCGGATCTCTGCCAACACAAGGCCGGGTTACCCCTAACTGGGTAACAACTGACACGAATATGTCATTCCCCGATCGTAACCGATCTATCCGAGGATCCCCGATTTCCAACAACCACAAAGTAATAAATTTGCAGTAACTACATAGGTTTAGTATCTGGGCTCCATACCATAATACCACCTCTATCCAGAAGGAATGACATACACTAAAGGGGTGATACCCCCTAATAACCTTGCTGCATCTTTCCTGTTTTGACCATTTCCGGGGTGTGAGGCTCGATGAAGTCTCGTCCACAAAGCCACGCTTTATACAAAAGCAGTGCTTTGGGTCAACAAATGATCAAAGTAATGATCATCAAGATAGACGATCAAACAAATGATCCTATCACAAACGATCAACCAATGATCATTTCACAGCATCACTCAGTATGCCACATTACCAATTCGGGAATGTATCACCAGTAACCATCAACTATATAACCTCTGAGCTCGTACGTCTCAGAGAAGGGTGTTAAGCTAAAAGAATAAATTCTCCGCCACCAACAGAAATATATTTGATAGAAACCAGCTTTACATCTCAAATTGTAATGTCAGACATACAATCCATACAAGTCTGTTCCGGGATCGAACAGAACCGAAGGCACTTCCAAAGAAGCACTTGCAATCCGGATATTCACTAATCACGTCCGGACATCCCGTCACTAAGGGTGATAAAACCTCTATATCGGAGATCAGCCGATGCAGAGTAACTCGACGGTAATCCATCCGTTTTCACAAATATCCGGTCTTCAACACCGGTCTTCAAATGCAATTCATAACGACGTATCGCATATTCGGAGTGGGTTATACGACCCCATGGTCCTTTCCCGGTTAACCCGAATAGTGGGCGCTTATTTAAAAATAAGCGTGGCATCCAATTCAAACAATCACAACAAATACTTATTTAAAGGTAAATATTGATAGTCGGTTATTTAACTATCAATAAAGATGCGCAACATCACCAGATTCCAAATAATTCCTAAAATTATTTATTTTCCCAAAAATATCTTTAAAAGATATAAAATTTTCCACACTTCAAAAATAAATCAATATTTATTTTGAAAACAAATTTTCCCTTTCCATTTATAAATTCCATAGTGAATTTTTTTATTTCAAAATATCTACTGATCTACAGTTTTCAATAAATTTCAAATATTCAATTCCAATTTATCTTCAAAAAGATAAATTCTTAAAAACGTTCCATTTCATATTGGAAAAACAATTCCATACTTATTTAAAAGTAAGTGATTCACAAATATTATTTATTTTCACAATTTGAAAATATTCGATATACTTAACCCATAGTTAAGTATATATTTCATTTGTTTAAGGAAACCGTTCTTTTATTCACATTTATTTGGATCAAAACGAATGTTGCGTAAAACATCGTTACGACAACCCAAAATCACTAGTATAGGGATTCAAAATTTAAAATAGATATATAAATCCCAATACTATATAAAATATTTCCTTTCGGAAATCATTTACTATAACAACAGTGTTATAGTCCACCATTTCCTTCTATTTCTCGAAAACGTCTATTTCAACAATGAATGTTGAAATCTACGACTTCCTTTCCTTCTATTTCACAAAAACGTCTATTTCAACAATGAACGTTGAAATCTATGTTTTCGATACTTGATACATTTTAAAACATCTTTAAATCGTTTTAAATTCCATTTAAAACATTCCTTTCCCAAAATATATCCATTTTTATTTCATAATATATTCACGGTCCAAAAATCGTGAATATACTTTCTTTAATAAATTTCTATGTTCTATTCATCAAATTCAATTGATTTCGAATTTATAAACAATGTCTGTAAATTCCATTCCTATTTTATAACTTCGATTTATATATTTCCTTTATCAATCCAATTCAATTTATATAACTCAATTTTATACCAAAAGTCTATATTATAAGCTAAACACTTATAATATCATTTATTTACGAAATCGTTCGTTTTAAAACTTCACAAATTATAAATCTTGTTACTTATAAGATTCCGTTTATATTTTAGGACAACTTCAACTTATAAATCTCCTTTACTAAAAATTTCAATTAATATCCTATCTAAATGCGAAAATCCAGTTTATAAGTTAATTACTTATAAATCCTTTATTTTACAACATCTATTCATTTTATAATATTTATAACACCCGTTTTAAAATTCCAATATTTTAAATTCATAAATATCAATTTTTTTCTTTTATCTAAACCGTTTATAATAATAATTCAAAAATCTCAATTTAAACCATTTCATAAATTTATTAACTACTTATCTCAAAAATAACACTTTGGTTATATTTTACAAAAATCCTAAATTCTATAACTCTTAAAAATTGAAATTTGAATTTATTTTAAAATGAATCCATTCAAAATTTTAATAAAAACATATACTTTGAAAAATCACTTTAAAATCCTTTATAATTCAAAATCGTTATTTTTAACTTTTTTTAAAAATGGATCCGATGATGCCACAGCATCCAATAGTCAATCACGGCCCAAATATCATATATCGATATGATAATCAATAATCACACAATATCTATAATCACATAAATATTTGTGAGGAATCTAGTTGGATCCCTCCAACCTGTTTCCCTGCATCCACAGACGTTAGCACAATACCAATTCCACTTCGAGGTGGAATATCGCGGTATATGGGATTTAAAATATTATCCACTTAATAGGCGGCACAATAGGGTTTCATCCGCTATACGAGGCGGGAAATCAATTCCAATATATACATATGCCAATATATATATATATATATATATATATATATATATATTGCTTTATATAGTATATCCTACTATATCTACTATCACAATCAAATAGCAATCAATAATTGCAATCATCATTCAAAAATTTTAAATCTAACTATTTAAAATTTAAATCGATCTGTTCGATTGAGTGAGGAGTTCTCACCTTGGTTTTATTTCCGTTTCAGCTTTTATTTCGAATAAAATTAAACACGCGTTTAATTTTACCTGAAATTTTCATTGACTCCAAACGACTCCAAATCAGTTGCATCGCGAAGTGCTCGACGATACGATTCCAACGCAATTTGATTTATAATTTTCCGATCTCGCAGCAAAAAGATATCACAGTTTAAACATTTACACGATTTAATATACTTCAATTTACAATTAATTATATTTATAAACTTTGCTACCATCGTGGCCGCACATCACCCCTTCATCACGCACGCGCGCTACATGCTTCTTCCCCCAGCTTTTTTCACGCACACGAACCCATGATTCACGCCAAAACCCTAAATCACGCAACTACCTCGCTCGCTTCTACCACGATCTGACGACGCCACTACGTGCGCCCCACCCAGAGCTACCCACGGCCACGTTTGCTTGAAGCTCGGTCGACCCACGTGCGCGTGAAACGATGATGAACGGCGACCAAACGCGGCTCCACTGAGACGTCTACGTTGCTTCGATCTCCATCATATCCGTATGGATGTGAAGATCTCTCAGCGCTCTACAACATTGTAGTTAAACATTTCTCGAATCGATGTGTGGATGGGAAGAGATTGAAGAAAGAAATTTGGTGCGTTTCTGGCCTTTGAATATTAGGGTGGCGGCCGGCCATTAGAATTTAGGGTTAGGGTTTTTGTGATAGTGAGGCTTCTATTTATAGAAAATTATCGAAAAACACTATTCATTCCGGGTTTTCAAAACTCCGATTTACACGCGGTAACTGACGTTCCTAGGGTTTATCCCGCGTTGCGGACACAATGGAACAGGTTTCGGAAGCTAATTCGATCATCTGTGCGAGATATGGAATTAAACGATCAATTTAAATTAAATCGATTTAAACCGATTTCGATGCATTTTAATTTGTACCGGACAAACGGTAAATCCAATCGACTTGAAATTTGAAATCTTACAATAATATCACATTACGGATCCGATGAAACTAGTTTCGTCGAAATCCGAGACCGTTTGAAAAATGACTATTTTAACTCGCTAAATTAATATTAAAACGATTTCGATGCGTTTCAAGCTGCCGCGGTCAAACAACAACTCCGATTGCTACGAAAATTGAAATCCGAAAATAACTAACTATTACGGATCCAATGGAACTAGTTTCATTCAATTCTGAGACTGTTCAAAAATTAGCTATTTTCCGGTCGATAACTAAATATTAAAATATTCAATTTTCACAGTTTAACTCAAAATTCAGTTTTAAAAGTTCTAAAACATTTCTATAACTGTAATGTGATATAACAAAATTTTCCAAATCATTTTCAATCTTATTTAACCCAAAATTAAATTATTTCTGGAATTTCACTATTAGATTATCGATTTAATTGACCAATTAAATCCAAATATTCGATAAATAATTTGTTCGACTTAAAAATTCCACTTATTGATATTTAAAATTAATTAAATATCCAAATTTAAATTATCAAAAATTCTGGGTCGTTACAGGCATGATAGGGTATGTGAACACGACACTCGAGGTAATGCCAGGGTAGATATACCAGTTGCGGATCTGGACTGGTGGTAATGCATTAAAGCTACCACCACCCACCTCGAAATACACTACCATAATCATAATCAAGGGGTGTCCACCAAATCATCACAAAGTCATAATATGGTATTGAAGAAGCATGTTCGATAGGAGGAATGACCTCACTTAGCCCGACGTGGCTCTTGGTTTAGTCACATCTAAGCTGACTCACGGGAGTCAGGTCACATAAGTGCCACATACACAATCGGTTGCCAAACCATCCCACTTCATTTCTGGAATCTCTACCAGGTACACAGTTGTTAAATTGGTTTTGGTAATGGCAAAGAGTATGACAATATCCGATCCCGGTCTATTTAACAACGAGTCGCTTATTTCACACCGGATGGTTCTTCTACATTTCCAAAACCAATTCACAATTGATATCAAGATATCATATTCTCAAAATCATATCAATTTCAAAATCACATTCACTTTCAAAACCATATTCATGTTCAAAATCATATTCATTTTTGAAATTATCGATAAGATAGGTTAATTAAATCCTCATTCCAAAATCATCATATTTACTCAAATATGTCATTTCATAAAAAGATATCTATTCCAAATTCCATCTTAGGTTGTATCATCATCAAAGGTTTAAATATAAATACTTCAACTTTACACAGTTTGAAATTTTAGAAAATAGTTTAGATAGTCATAAATAAATTTAATAGTTTGAAAATAATTTAAAATACATTAAAATAGTTTTAAAATAATAAACATAGTTTAAATAGATTTAAATTTGATTTAATTTGATTTAAAATGATTTAAATAGATTTAAAATAGAGTAAATAGATTTAAATAATATTAAATAGATTTTTAAATAGATTAAAAAAATTAAATTATATTAAATTGATTTTTAAATAGATTAAATAAATTTAAAATAGATTAAATACATTTAAATTGTATTAAATAGATTTAAAATAGATTAAATGAATTTAAAATAGATTAAATAGTTTTAAATTGTATTAAATAGATTTAAAATAGATTAAATAAATTTAATTATTTTGAAATAGGTAAAATAGATTAAATTGGATTAAATAGGTTGTAACAGATTAAAATATATTAAACTAGTTTAAATTGATTAAAATGGTTTAATTTATTTAAAATAGATTAAACTATTTTAAAATAGATTTCAAAGTTATATCCAAACATTTTTCATAACTCAATTTCGATAAATTCATTTATATTTGACACTTCAATTTTGAAATTCCAATTTAACTCCTTTGAACAATTCATTAAATCAATTCCAATTTCAACATTTATGCTTGGATTTTCGAAAATAATTCAGTTATATAAATAAATTTCTATTTCAAAACACCAGTTGACTGAATTCAAAATTTAAAGATTTACGAATCATTTAATTTAACCAAATCAGATGTCCGTAAATAATTTTCTACCCTATGGTCAAGTGATACATATATTTATCCTTTCAATCCGCAATTTAAAAGTTTATGGTCATATATCATTTCAAACCGCAATCCCGAATTAAATAAGATCAATAAAATTACTCGAGTCTATCATTTCGACCCATAACAATTTTTCCTCGGTCTGTAGATCGTTCGGGTATGTAGTATTTCAACCCATAGTGAACTTGCAGTGTTATAACAATATAAAAATACAACATCCAATCATACAATATCAACAATCAAACATCCATCACAATCATCATCTAGATCAACCAATACACATCAGTAGATAACTGATTATCATTAACATGTATTAAATTGACAACTAAATTCAATATCAAATTAAACGATGATTAAAAGCAATAAAAGTTAAATTTAACTAGAATGAAAATTTAAACATACCAAACATCAATCAATTAATTTCTAATCACATAATAAATTTAATTTAACTAACATAAGATAATTTAGTAGTTGTGAGTGGGTTAAAACATTCACCTTTGATTTCAAATCGATTTGAAATCCAAAATAAGGCTCAAAATTGAACAGTCTCTGAATTCGTCCAAACCAGATTCATAATGTCCTTAATTTCAATACGATCGCACCGGAATGAGCCGTGCGTAAATCCGACCTTGTACGCAAAAGTTATTAACATTAGAACATTATAGGTGTTAAATTAGAACTAATAAAATAATAGATAATGTAATACACGTCATACCAGAAATCATCTCCCAGCAACCCTAATACGCGACTCCTCGTTCAACCCTACATGCCGCCATTGCCTTATCATGCTCGCCCACGCAATACGTCCAGCCACGACCAAGCGCGCCACTTTAGGCGAAGCTCCGGCCTTTCCTTATGCCTCACAATACCAACGAACGTCACCATCATGGACCGGAGCTGCACCATACCCAGTCGCCGCCTCAATATGTCAAACCCTAATTGAATTATCCAAGGTGATCTGATCGTTGACTCACCTTGTCACCTACCTAGATGAACTCCACTCGACACACTCCTCAATACAGTACCCCTGATTCATCGATCGGACAAAGTTGATCAACGCGCGATGAACGGCTGAGAATGATTCATTGATTTTGGGACAAATGACGATCCGATTTGAGAACTGAATCATTGCAGTAGATTGCGCTCATCGAGGGTTTCGAATCAATATATAGTATGATAGGATTTGGGGAGTTTGAATTTCTGAAATTGGTTTGAAAATTGAATTTAGGGTTTTGAGATTGAATTTGTTTCTGCCATTAAAAAGAAGGAGATAGATAGAAGTTGATGTACATATAGAATATGAAAATGACTGCTAGGGTTTGAGAGAAAAACTATTTATACAACCGAGGCCCAATAAGAACTGAATAAACATCCGAATAGATTTGAAAGGACAAATATGACCTGAAAAGCCCATTCTGCATCAGGAACAAAATAGGTCATCCCATATATCAAAATAGATGTTTTTGGTAGTTTTAAACTAAATGGAACATGTTTCAAGTCCTAATTCTATCATATGAAGAAGCTAGCTTTAAAATCAGCCTATTTCAGGTTGATTTCAATTAAATTGATTTCTAGGCGTGTCGAGTTCGTATGATCAAATGACAAGTCTGATCACTACGAAAATTGAAATCCTATAATAATTCACTGTTACAGATCCGATGAAACTTGTTTCGTCAAAATCCGAAACAGTGGCCAAAATCGCTATTTTTACATTAATTAAATAAATTAATATTAAATTAATTAAATCACTTTTCCCATTCAAATTTGATAATTAACAAATTTCATCATTTTTGATCGCTTAGACATTTACAATGATTTAATTCAAATTTACATTTCAATTCTGTGTTAAATATTACACTAACCTTAGTGTTCAATTTCAATTGTAATTAAATCCGATTAATTATAATTAAAATCCAATAAATTGATTTAATTTGATTTCAATCAATTATTACTCTATAGACATAGTTAACATTTGTTTATATTTATTACACTAATATTCTACAATTATTATCTTTACCATATTAGT
Organism: Allium cepa; assembly: GCA_030765085.1. NCBI lineage: Eukaryota > Viridiplantae > Streptophyta > Magnoliopsida > Asparagales > Amaryllidaceae > Allium > Allium cepa. Next base: position 901,748,934 of record CM060938.1, on the reverse strand, counting down.
TGAAGTATTTCAATTGCATTGAATTTTTTTAATTTTATTGTAATTTAAAATGTCAATAAATTAATTTATCTTTGTTTCACTATTTTTATTAAATCAATCATTGCCTTGAGAATATAATTAACATTTCTATACCTTTATTACATTCATAATTTGCAGTTATTGTCTTAACTCATATTAGCGTGATATTTAATTACAATTAATTTGCAATTGGTTTCAAATTTAATTCAAAAAATTAAATAAATTGGTAACAAATGGCAATCGTTAACTTTTCTATATTTAATCACATTTTTATGTTTGTTATCTACACACAAATGTTATAGTTATTGTAACATTCCCGGTTTTTAGCTAGATTTAATTTGATAATTAATTTAATTTTTGGGATTAAATTGTGAATTTAATTATGAATTAATATGAAAATTTCCAGAATAAATAAAGATATGTATTTTAATTAGAATATTGATTTGGGAATTAAATAAATTGTAAATAAAATTTTGTTTGAACTGCTGTATATGGTATGCATGCCTGTATTGTATATCAATGACTGTTTTAGTATAACAGGTCTGCAAGTTCAGGAAAAATTCATATCTTCTTACTTAAAACAATTCAAGTTATTATTTCTGAAGAAAAAATATTTGTAACAATATAAAGTCGTTTCTAAAAATAATCTCAAGTAAAAATATATGATAAATACTTTGAAATTATAGAGATTACAGGTAAATTATTTTTAATAAGGAAAGTCGATGATCATAACTTCATAATTTGGTTTCATAGGTTGATTTGTACCAGCAAATAGTGAATTTTAATACAAATATCTTGATTTTTAGATTTAAAATTTTTGAGATATTATGCGTTAAATAGAAAATAGAATTTCGTCGATTTTTGACGAACACGAGGCTCTATGGCCTGGGGGTTTTGGGTCGAAGGTTGGATAATGGTAGATGGTCGAGGGAAAAATAACCGGTGGGTTTTTAGATCACAGGGGTGGTGTATGGAGGTTGATTTAGGGTTTTATTAGCTAGTTGGGTCGACGAAGTTCCAGAAGCTAATTCGTCGGCATGAGAGGATCGGAATGAATCAGACCGATGAGGAAAGTAGCGTAGAACAATAGTTCTTCTCTGACCAGAGTTTAGTGGTCGTTGTGGACTGTGGCGGCGTATCGAGGTGGATTTCTACGATCAGTTTTGTTCCAGGATTTATGTTGGTAGCTTGAATTTGATTTTTGTCCAGTCTTGATGATCTGGGTGGCGTGGGTTATAGAGTCGACCACCGACGATATGTGGAAGGTTACAGCATCGATCGTCGAGGCTTTGACGATCTATACACGTGCACATGATATAGTCTGTGTCCGTTATTTCTAAATGTTGTGGAAGACGAAGGTCATCTCGATGATTCAGGAGTTTGGCTCGGGAAAACAAGGGTTTTTCTCAAGGTAGCCAAGCATAAAGAAAACTTGAGATTGGGCTCGAGTATTTGAATGTTTGACTCAGGTTTCTTAACTTTAATGATTTAACAAGTTTTAAAGTTATTAAAAGATTATGTTTTTAAGCGATTTAAATAAAGCTTTAAAGAATATTAAAATGTTTAAGTTTTAAAGATTTATTTTTAAAGGATAAAATAAAGTATTTAGAAATTAAATAATTTTATATATAAGTTAATTAATTAAAATTAACAAGTATTTTTGTAAATGTGGTGATGTAATCTAAGCTTTAATTAAATCAATGTTTTGTATAAAATGATTTCAAGCATTAAGTTTAAATATGATTTAAATGCTTTAATTAAGTAAATTGATTAAGATAAAGGGATATCTTTAATTGATTAAAGTCTTGATTTATGAGAGGATAATTACTTTGTAAAATTAATTAAAGTATAATTGCTTAATTGAAAGTAATTAAGGGGCTAATTTGCTAATGACAATTAATTTAAATTAATAAACGTTATTATAATTAAGTGATTAATAAAGATAAATGGTTTATCTTTAAATTAAATTAAGATTTTGGTAATTAAAGATTTACTAATGAATAAAAGTAATTAAAGAATAATAAATTAATGTAAGTAATTAAAGGTAATTAATTGCATAAAGATAATTACTTAATGAAAGTAATTAGGGATAATTAATTAATGATTAATGTTGATTTATCCAATGATTAAAATTTATTTGTGATTTATTAATAAAAGTGATTAGGATAATCACTTGTGGTAATTAATTACGGATAATTAATTAAATGGTAATTAATTAAGGGTTAATTAATTAATGTAATTAATTAAGGGTTAATTAATTAATGTAATTAATTAAGGATAATTAATTAAAGAATAATTAAATAATTAAGACTTAATTATTTAATGATTAAAGGTTGACTGATTTATTAATTGAGGATGTCTAATTAATAATTAAAGGTTAATCAATTTATTATTAAAGGTAAATTAATAAATGATTAAAGGTTAATTAATTAAGATGGTTTGCAATTAATTAATGTTAATTAACAAGAATTAGTAAATTTATTCATAAATAATTAATCTAATTTAAGTTAATTATAATTAGATAATGAATTGAACTTACTTACGAATGATTGAAATGTATTGGATGCTTTGAATTGTTTGATATCCCAGATGTTTGATGTTCTGTTTTGATTTGAGTTGTGATGAATGTAATTTATTTATCTGTAATGAATTTATGTTATTTATCTGTGAATCTGTGAATGAAGATAAGCGTTATAGGATTATACCGCTTATCAAATATTTCTATGTTTGGATCTGTGATGATTGATGATGTTGCACTATTGTGTAAAACCCCCTAGACTACACCATACACACACAAATATGGATTTCACTAGGAAATCAGTTTAGTCATAGATATTTGAATTTAATATTATGAAGTGGTTTTGAATGTTGAATTTTGAATTCATGGTTTTGTAAATGTATTTGGGTTGAATATGGATGCTTTTGAAAAGGAAGTTTGAAATTAGAATTAATTTGAATATAATATATCTTGTTTAAGTTTTGGAATTGTTTTGGAAATTTGGTTTGAAAGGTTTATACAAGTTATATAATATATATGGACTTTAAAACCATCTTTAAAATATTTTAAAAGTATTATTTTGGGAATTTAAATTTAACCCAAGTTTATACTTTAAAGATATAACTTGTGCACATTTGATCGGATTTTTTCGAAACGAAAACCATTGTTTTCCAAACAGTAATAGCTTTCATATAAAGAAAGGATTTCCAATTTGTGATTAAAGGACTTCAAGTTTGAGATGAAAAGAATTTTGAAAGCTTTGAATGAATCTTTGTTAGAGATTGGATTAGTAAATCAAATCTTGGAAAGGGATTTATTTTGAAAGTTATAATTAAATCTTTCTTAAAGATTTAATAAATCTTGTTTTGAATAAAGTGAATTCTACATATGAGTCTTTGTGAAAGATTAATGAAACTTTGTTTTCAATTTTAAGAGGATCTTAAAGGTATATCTTTTGTATGAAAGATTTGAAATGGAATTATTTTGAAAGCTCTGAATGAATCTTTGTGAAAGATTGGTCAACTTTGTAAAGTCAATCTGTTTGTTTAAAAAGATTTAAAAATGGTAATTTGTTTAAACCATTTGTTTTGGGTAAAAAGTAGCGACTTAATGAAATCACGTTATCCATATGGTTTTTAAATATTGCACTCATTATTCGGTTTAGCCGGAAGAGGACTTAATGTCATATAATCCATTTTGAATAGTGATATGACGTAATGGACAACATTTGAAGACCGTTGGTGAACACCGGTATTTTCGAGAACGAAAGGATTACCCATCGAATGTCTATGCACCGAGTCGCACCGGTATAGAGATCTCCATATGTGATAGGGAGTCCGATCGGGATTGGGAATTCTCGGATTGAAAGGGCTTCTTTGGAACTGCCTTCGGTTATGTTCGAACCGGGAACAAACTTGTATGGATGTTTGTCTAACGTTACACTTTGAGACGTAAAGCTGGTTTCTATCAAATACATTTCTGTTTGGTGGTGGAGGATTTATTCTCTTAGCTTAACACCCTTCTCTGAGACGTACGAGCACAGAGGTTATGCAGTTGACGGTTACTAGTGATACATTCCAAATTTGGTAATGTGGCATACGAAGTGCTGCTGATCATATGTTGATCGAAGCATGGCTTTTGTGAAAATCGTAGCTTTGTGGACGAGACTTCGTCGAGTCTCACAACCCGGAAATGGTCGAAACAAGAATGTTGCGGCAAGGTTTTTTAGGGTCGCGCCCCTAGGGTATGTCCATTTTCTTCTGGACAAAAGGTGGTATCATGGTATGGAGTGTGACGACCCGGAAATTTTAACATTTCAAATGGAATATTTAATTGATTTTAAATATTTGTAGGTTAGTTTAACTTGAATTTTGAATATAAATATGAATTTGGCTATTAAATTATCGAATTTAATTTATTAATGCGGGTAAAAAATTTGAATTTTTAATTTTAAGCTTGTTATAAATAATTTGACGGCTTAGAAAATTTATATTGATAATACCGAGGTTAATGGAAGCTTCAGAATTTGATTTGGAAATACTTTGTTCAGTTTTGAAATTATATCGTTTAAATTGATATTTAAAAATAGCCTTCCGAGGCACAGTCTCAGAATTCGACGAATCCAGTTCCATTGGATCCGTGATATTGTGTTGTTATCGGATTTCAATTTTTCTAGTGATTGGAGTTGTTTTGTGAGCGTATGATATATAAACGCGCTAAAATTTATATCGAAGATTTAATATAAAAACTGGATCCAAAAAACTATCTTCTCCATACGATTGAATTAGAACTCGAAACCTTTTACATTGTGTTCGGAATAGGGGTATAACATTATAAATGCCTAGCGGCACGCCTCGATAGGAGTTCGCGATTTTAAGCTACGTAAATCGAGAAAGTTTGAATTCAGTTTAAAATATATATATTTTTATACCCTAGTCCCTTCAGCTTTATTTCGTTCATATCTCTACTTTTTGCTTTCAAATCACTGTCTCCACTTGTACACACCAACATCATCGTGTCTCTTTTCTTTTGAACGACAGCCAAGCACTCTCTTCAAAGGAAAAAACAAAATCGAATTAAAACCCTCATTCCCTTTCTCTCGTTCAAATTGAAATGAAATATAGAAAAATCGTTCGAATTCAAAATAATGGCGGCCTCTGAAAAGAATCGCTGAAGCATTCCCAATCAAATATAGAATCGATCGCCTCGTTTAATATATTTGTGGTAGGTCGAAATCAAAACGAAATCGAGTTGATTTGGGATTAAAATCGCGATCGAGATTTTGGGTGAGGCTAGAATTGTCGTGATGATGATCGATTGGGGATGCCATGGGACTCGAGGCTGCTGGTGCGGCGCTCGATGGAAGGGGGCGACTCAAAGATGCGATGGCTCCTCTTTGGATTGCGGCGCACAGATTGGTGAAGATGGTGATGGCAGTGCAGTGTCACGAGGAAGTAGTGTAGTGCAGTGCGACGTCTTCTCATCTAGGGTTTCGGCACTGTTTCTGAGCATCGTGTTTGGCATCGTGACTTTGGAAGTTCGAGCTTGGGTTGGCAGTGAGGTAGGCAGTGAGGTATAATTAATTTTATGTTTTTCAATTTAATATCTAAAGTATAAATATGTGTATATAAATATACACTTACCTATTTAGTCAAATTTTGGTAGATAAACAAAAAAATTATTCTTACAATAGGGTATTAGTGTGTGTGTGTGTGTATTTTTATATTAAATTTTTAGAGCAATTAATCCTGTGTTGTTTATTTAACAAGAGAAAAAGATGATAATAATAATAATAATAATTGATATACGCATGCATGTTTTAATTTAATGTTTTGAATTGTAAAGTTATGTAAAATTTTAATTCTGGAAAATTATATAAGATTTGGAGATAGGATTTTAATAGCAATATAGATTTTTTTAAGGAATTTGAATATAAACTATTTTTTTAAGGATACGTATTTCCAAAATGCATTTTTTTAATTTACTAAGTTATGTTAAAAATAATAATTTATTAAAGGTAATAAATTGTTTAGTTAACTTATCTAAATTATTTTAGTTACTAAAAAGATTATTTAAAAGAAAGTTAGTTTAAAATTAAAACTATTAGTTTAAAATAAATTACTAGTTAATTAAATTACCAAATGAGAATTTAATTGTATAAATGTTTAAACAAGGTCTAAAATGGAGAAAACAAGTCCAGATTGGAAAATGGTTGCATGCTTAAGCAAAAGGTGAGATCTTCTCACTCAATCAAATATTTTTTTGATTTAAATTTTAAATAGTTAAATTTAAAATTTGTTGATGGTGTGCTTGGATGATTGATTTATTATCGGTTATATTAGTTTAGACCCTAGCCGCCGTATAATAGCGGATGATATTAAACCCATATACGGCGATATTCCACCTTGAAGTGGAATTGGTATTATATATATGTATCTGGAGTGATTGATTTCCCGCATTATATAGCGGATGAGACCCTATGCGCCGCTTAATAGCAGATGATATTTTATAAATCCCGTATACCGCGATTTTCCACCTCGAAGTGGAATGGGTATTTAATTGTTGTGCTAACATCTGTGGATGCAGGAAAGCAGGTTGAAGGGATCCAACTGGATTCCTCAAACATTTGAATTCATTTCATATGTTATGTGTTGATTTATTTATAATCTATGTGTGATTATATCTGTGACTGAAATTGTTGAAGGCTATAGTTTAGCTGAATATATTTTTGGTATCGTAGGATACCAGAAATAAATAAAGTTTGATTTTTGAAATTGAAGTAGAAAGTTCATAGTAGAATTAATTGTTGGAAATTGGGTGAATTTAAAGAAGTGATTTAAAAGGATAAAGATTGAATTTTGTAATCTTGTTAAAAAAATTCCAAATATGGAAAAGATTTCAATAAATGGGTTTTGATTAATATTGTTTTATAGTTGAAGAATTTATTTAAAATTTGGATTTTAAATGGATTGGAAGAGATAAAAGAATTTATTTTTAAAGGAATTTATTTTAAAAAGGAAATAAATTTAGAAATCAAATTTGGAATTTACTTTGGTGATTGAAAATAAATCTTTGGGGAAATCCCTTTGGAAATTGTTTTGGGTGTTTGAAATGAATTTTGGCAATCAATTTGAAATTTGATTTGGTGTGGAAAGTGAATATTTGGAAATGTAAATTCAAAATAAGAATTTATAAAGTAAAGGGAAATTCGCTATAAAAAATAAATATTGCTTTATTTTTATAGTGTGGAAAGGAATTTACGAATTTGGAACGTAAATTTAAAATAAATCAAGAAAGATTTATTAATTGATTTAAATGAACCATTTTGAAATGGAAAATGTATTTTCCCTGTAAAGTTGAGTATGATTTCGAAGTAGCCTATAAATATAAACAGAAATTTTATAAGGATAGTTTTTGTAACAACCCGCTATTTTGGACCATTCAAATCGAAAATAAACCATACATATTCGGCTTGTATAATTCAAAATACCCAATTGTTAATTAAAATTTGGCAAAACTTAAAATATACAGTAAATAAATCAATCACAGATCATAGAGTAATATAACGCAGCGGGATAGATAAAGAATAGTAGTTCATGAAGCTACTATATACATCAGAGTTAGAAAAATACAACCGAATAGTTCAAATGCAGTGAAGTCTCCAATGCAACAGATGACTTCTCTGAACCAATCAACTGGAAAGGCTGGAATCTGAATCGATAGTTGGATTTCCAAATGAGCTCCGAACTCCAAAGGTGAGTCTCAAATGCTGTATCTCTCAGTCTGACCCGAGGGTAAAGCAAAAGACAAAACACTCGAGTGAAGATTAACATTCTTATATCAATAAATCCAACTCAAGTGAAATATCAACTGAAATACAAATAACTTAAAGGATGTTTGGGATAACCATCCTCTAAGGGTCCATGGAACTTTCTACAAGGTAGAAATATACACTATAACACCCTGGTCATTTCAGCTTAATTTATACTTCAAAACCAAATCTCATTTTCACTTGAAATATCTCTATATTTCCCAAAATAGTATTTATATATATTAAATAATTTATACAGTAAAGTATTTTCAATTTCCTCAACTTAACAAATCGTTCCAACATCAACCCGACCTTCCCATTCAAATTAAATTCAATCTCAATTTATCAATTTAAATTCAACTCAATTTCTAAAATAACCACTTAAATTTTATCGATCTCAAATTCGGATTTATAATCACAAATACCCCTTTATATTTCCATATATTTCAAAACTTTAAGTATTCAACGTTTCATCTAAATTTTCATTCAATTTAGTTTTCTAAATAATAAATTCAAATTTAGTTCAACCTAAATATTCATTTTAATTCAATTTAGTTGCTAAATAACAAATTTAACTGCGTTGATTTCAAATACAGATCCGAATCTCAACATAAACCATTTAAATTCCAATATAGTTCAAGGCTTCAATATTTAAATGTTATATATAACAGTTTCATATAGATCTCGATTTAAGCACATTATTATTTAGTCTTGAAATACTCCCTTATTAGATTCAATATCATTTAAGTAACCTTAAATTACATTTTACTCAATATTTTCTTTAATTTATCTAAACGTGAAATATTCATTAAATCACTTAAATAAAAAATCCAGTTATAAAATCATACCTTTTAAATTTCCCATTCAAAAATTTCAAATCGATTTAATTAAATAAATCCTTATTTAAATACCATTTTAATAAACCCAAATTTATCTCTCAATCTTAATTATTCAATTTATTATAAGAGAATCTATTTGAAATATAGATTTACATAAATACTTAACCATATTATATGTATTAAATCAATCTAATTTAAATCAAATATTACTCCTAAATCTATATATACAATTTTCATTTATATAATATCTTAAGAATCAAATTTATTAAACCATATATTTCTTTCCAAAATTATAGAAATTATTTTCAAAATATTTATATGGATTAACGGTGCATGTATATATTTCCTATCATATAGTCTAGTGCTACGAATATTTATCATTTCAATCCGTACACTAAATATATACGGGTGGATATCATTTCAACCCGTAATCCAAAATTCAATTAAATGAAAATCGCTTGGGTTTATCATTTCAACCCATAATGATTTTCTCCTATTCTAAAGTCCGTTCGGGTATGTATCATGTAACAACCCGCATATTTATCAATTGTATATTTAAATATTTTATTTAAATATTTTATCGTTCGTCGGATTTTGGTCCGAAAAGCTACTTTTTGCAAACAGTCGAATTAGGACTCGAGGCCACTTCCATTGAGTTCAAAATGTCGTTTGCGACCTTTTTGAGTATAAGCTTCGATATGTTTGGAGATAGTTGATTTTTGCTACTTTTTCCCGCTTAGGGCTTTGGGTTGGGCTGAGCCCAACCACTTACTAGCTCAGTTCCAACCCCCTCTCCTCTTCATTACTTCATAATTTCCTAATACATTCAAGCTTCATTAAAAATGGGGGAAGAGAAAAATAGGAAATCCTAAGCCCTAGTTTCCATTAGCAAATCCATCTTCTTGCTCCAAACTCAAGTGAACCCATTGGTAAGCATCTCCTTCTTCTTCTCCAACTCATTCTCTCTTTGATTTCAGAAAATTCCTAAACCTAATTTAAGAAATGTTTCTCTTTTAAGCCTTGAATAAAGCTTCTTGAGTTGGGATTGAAGGTGATTGTTCTTGCCATTGCTTTCGAGCTTCTTCTTCATTGATTTGGGTTCAAAGGTGAGATTTTTATCTCACATCTTAGTCTATAATTATCTTCGATTGTTAGGTATGAATTCCTAACACTTATTCTTGTGCAATTGATTTTGGTTTGGATTGATTTGGTGTATATTCCAATTTTTGGTGTTTTGGTCTAATTTATGAAAATCCTATTATGGATATTTGGACATTGATATTTGAGGCGTATCGAAGAGCCGTTTAGGCTGGGTTATCGTTTGACGTAATTCCTTAGTCATCGCCATTTGCTCGTTCGATCGTTTCCGATATTCATTTGGCCATTTTTGGCCTAGGTTCAGGGAATGCCCTGAACCCTTCATTCAGATGTCTGAAACGTAATATTCAGACGTCTGAATATTGTTCTGGGAAGATTTATATTCCCAGATTCATACGTCTGAATATATGGTTTCAGACGTCTAAATTGGTTCATTTGGAACTAGAAAGGAAGTAGGCTAAAAAGTGCCAATTTCAGACGTCTGATTTCAAGGATTCAGACGTCTGAATTCTGTCTTTGGAAAATATTTATTTTCCAGATTCAGACGTCTGAATCATTGATTTCAGACGTCTGAATCTGCACTCTTTTTGCCTATTTACCTATTCGCTTGAGATTCCAATTTAAATCGATTCGTGATGATCCTATTTGTTGTTATCATTTATTATGCCTTTGATGACTCCTTTTTAGGGATTTTTGAATATCCATTTCGATGGATTCTTTATCGGTTTCTTTGGATTTTATTCACATCTTCATATGTGAATTTTATTGATTGATTGTTCTTACAATTTTCTTTGTGATTTGTCACTTTAAAAATATAAAGGTTTTCTATACTAGTAGTAAATATCAAAACTCTTTCTTCAAATGATTTCAACACTATTTTAGTACAAAGCTCATTTTCTCAAACCGATTTCCAATCTATTAGTATATACAAACCTTTATCTCACTCGTATGAGAAATCTAATTAAACGACTTAGTAAAACGAGTGGTATGAAATGCTTGCGTTTACTTCGTCGGTTAATTCTTGGACTTGTTCGATTGAAACTCTTGTGACAATTTTCTAGTGGAGATCTACAATTTGTTCGTAAATATTTAAGTTAAGCAAGTGGTTATGGGACATGAAGCTAAACTCATATATTTACTAGCTTAGTGTAATTGACACTTCTCATTGATCATGGCGATCATCTTTGTGATTTAGACTAGCAATGTGCGATGTCTCTTTGTCTATGTGGAGGACTGTTCCTCATTTTATTAAGCTTCGTCTCATTTCTTACATGGGTCGTACCTATTTAGGTGCATCGATGTTTGTTTACTTCGTAGAGCAATCGGCTCAATAAGTTGGGACATGGGGCGTATCTTTCTAGTTGCGTCGATGTTCGTCAATGCATGGGGCGTGTCTTCTAGGTGCGTCGATATTCGACTTAGCATGGGGTGTATCTTTCTAGGTGCATCGATGTTAGACATTACATGGGGTGTATCTCTCTGGATGCATCGATGTTTATTTATGCATGGGATGTATCTTTCTAGGTGCATCGATGTTTATTTATGCATGGGGCGTATCTTTCTAGGTGCGTCGATGCTAGAGCATGGGGCGTATCTTTCTAGGTGCGTCGATGTTCGACTTAGTATGGGGTGTATCTTTCTAGGTGCATCAATGTTAGACATTACATGGGGTGTATCTCTCTAGATGCATCGATGCTTATTTATACATGGGATGTATCTTTCTAGGTGCATCGATGTTTATTTATGCATAGGGCGTATCTTTCTAGGTGCGTCGATGCTAGAGCATGGGGCGTATCTTTCTAGGTGCGTCGATGTTCGACTTAGCATGGGGTGTATCTCTCTAGATGCATCGATGTTTATTTATGCATGGGATGTATCTTTCTAGGTGCATCGATGTTTATTTATGCATGGGGCGTATCATTCTAGGTGCGTCGATGCTAGAGCATGGGGCGTATCTTTCTAGGTGCGTCGATGTTCGACTGTACATGGGGCGTGTCTTTCTAGGTGCGTCGATGTCCAGTTTGTGGGATTGGCCATCCTTTTCTTGTGATTTTTGGATTTCTTGTGTTGATTTCTGGAATTTATGTTTCACCACCTTTTTCGATTGGCATTGATATGTATGTCATTTATTGTGGCTTGGTGAATGAAATTAGGAGTATGACATTCCTTTTTATCTTTGAGGAGATCTTTGTGATATTGATTAATCTCTTATTGATTTTTCAATTATTTATTTATCACAGCTTGGCATTGTGATTATTATACGTTTAGTCATATCTCTTATTCTATATCATGTTATCTGATATTTATAGCTAGACTGATCCGTTTATTATTTTCTTATTAAATAATACTCAGGTCAGACTGAGATTTTACAGGTGCTTCTGCTTGACTTCTCTCTTGGGATTGATTCCTCTGACTTTTGGTTAACTACTTAGATTAGTAGTTTATTTTGTTGTATACACTTGAGATGTGGACTCATAGTTGTATTCTTTTGTATAGCCCGTGTTGCTATTCTTTTGTATTATTGTGGACCTTTTTGACCACTACTCTGATATACACTTTCATGTGTTAGTTATATATTCATATCTTCTTCCGCCTTTGTGATATGAATTGCCTGTGACTAGTTTGTGTTATGTTTATTTCTATATTTATTTCCAAAGGATTTATATAGCCACTGTGTAGTAGCTTTGAGTTTGTATCGGTATGTCGGATTTCCTCTTGACAAAGAATGCATGTTATACTATCTGACATATCGGTGCTCGCGCAAAGAAATTACACGGATGGTCGCTCCTCAACAGCCTTATTCTCCGTGCTAGTTGACAGCATTACCCTGTAGTGTCCTTGGTTAGCGTGGGTATAGAGGTGGGGCGTCACAGCTTGGTATCAGAGCCAAAATTCGGAACAATGTAGAATAATTTAGCAAGGATCATGTCCTAAGTCTTTCTTAGGAGTTGTGCCTTAGGATTTATTCGAGTCTTCGTACCGTTCTATCCTACTTTCTTTTGTGATTCCTTGTTTTACCAATCAAGATTGCTTGATATTTATTTTGAGAATAACTTTTTCCTCTTCTTTCTTTCTTTCTTAAAGAAGAGAAATGGTTAGACCAAGCCGTCCCAGCGCCGGTCAATCTAGTGCAACTCCCCAGGATGGAGTATTTACGTCTGCCCAGCAACTTCTTGATCTAGTAAAGAACGCTCAAGCTGCCGGTCCCAATCCAAAGCCTACTCATCCTAGATCCGGTTTTGCACGCTTGTGCAGAGACTATACCGATTTGGGTGGAAGGCCATTCAAAGGATCCGAGAGTGTTATAGAAATTCAGGCTTGGCTCAAATCATGCGATCGCATCTTTTCTTGCATGAACCTTATTGATCTACATCGAGTCCAAGTGGCTTCTAGCATGCTCCAAGAAAGAGCATTAGATTGGTATGAGCTCTTGAATTCGGAAATTATCGAAGCGGATCTTACTTGGGAGCAATTCTGGGAACGATTCGAACTTAAGTTTGTGCCGGAGGCTGAAAAGGTAACTTTAGCCCGGCGTTTCATAGACCTTGTTCAAGGTGAATCTTCTGTGACAGACTATGTCGCATCTTTCGAATCTCTGTCCAAATACAGGGTTGAGTATATTAATACCCCGATGAAGAAAAATCAGAGGTTCGTCTATGGGTTGAATAAGAACCTCAAGAAGCCATTACTTCTGAAACTTGAGGTTTCATTTGATCAGCTTATTGATATCGCTCTTCGTCTAGAGGAGGCCGATAATGAAGGTGATGTTGAAGTTGTGAGTGCCCAACAAAACTTCGACAATAACTTGAAGAGGCCTATTAAATTCAAAGGCCCCAATTCTAACAAGAAAGGGAAGCAAGAAACCCCAGTAGCAAAAGTTCCTACCTCTAGTCGTGGACGATGCTACAATTGTGGTTCCACGGACCACCATGCAAGGGAGTGCCCGAAACCCCTCTTTTGTCGTTATTGCAAAGGTTCGGGTCATCTTTTATCTTCGTGTCCTAAGCTTCCAAGCAAGAGAGAAGGAAAGCTGCAAGCCCCTGGCAACTCTTCTCTTGGTCAAGGTATTTCTCATTCAATCCTTGATTACATTTGTTTTATGATTTTCCTTTTCGAGTTATTTTTGATATGGGTTTCATCTCACTATTTTATATTGTTTGCGCCAAAATTGGCCACAAACACCCAATACCGTGAAAGCACCAGTGTATGAATATAAATTGGTGATATTTAAACACAAACAACAAATCTCAACAAATAATAGACAGCGATCCAAAAGTAAAGAACAGAGACACAAGTTTTATAGTGGTTCCGCTATCTCCGGCCTACGTCCACTCCAATTTTTTCTTTTTATTGATTATCCTTGGAGATTACAAGTGATTACAACAGTAGTGACCAAATCTGAAGAAAATAGCAATAATGACGCTATGGAATGATTTTAGCAGCGTCTGGGCTTGCTTTTCCTCTCCAAATTTTCCGACCCCCTTTGTGAATGACCAGGGGCTCTATTTATAGGCGTGGAAGGCTGAAATCCCGCCTAACTGGGGAGGTTGTTTGGCACGTGAGGGGGGCCCACAGGCCCGTGTTCTCGGAATCTGTGCCCAGTTTGGGATCGATTCGAAGTGACGTTCGAATCGATCAAGAATCCATCCAATTGAGCTGAAATTTGGTGTGAACATTCTTCAACATGTATGTAAGCTCCTGTAAAAATTTCATTGCATTTGGATCAACGGTTTGGAAGATATGATCGATCCAAGTTCTAGAATCCGTGCGTCCTGATTGGTTCGAACCCATGCATTGTCTATTTCGAACCCATGTATTTCGAACCCATAAGGCCAACTCTCTCGAATCCATACCCCTCGAATCCAATCCCCAATCCTTCGACTCCATGACCTTCGAATCCATCTCCAGTCCTTCGACTCCATAACTTTCGAATCCATGCAAGCTTCGAATCCATTTCCTTCTTCGAATCCATAGCAACTTCGAATCCATCACTTTCTACGAATCCATCATAAACTTCGAATCCATAGGAATCCATCACCTTCTACGAATCCATCACCAACCTCGAATCCATAGCAACTTCGAATCCATCACCTTCTACGAATCCATCACCAACCTCGAATCCATAGCAACTTCGAATCCATCACCTTCTACGAATCCATCACCAACCTCGAATCCATAGCAACTTCGAATCCATCACCTTCTACGAATCCATCACCAATCTCGAATCCATAGCAACTTTGAATCCATCACCTTCTATGAATCCATCACCAATCTCGAATCCATCACCAGCTTCGAGTCCATGTTCATTGCTTCGTATCCATCATCTTCGAATCCATATCCATCGTTCGAATCCACTGTCTTCGAGTCCATGTTCACTGCACTGAAGTTACTCCTTTCGAACCCATCTAGTTCCCATTGGTTCGAATCTGATGGGTTCGATCCTGATGGGTTCGAACCTGATGGGTTCGAACCTGGTGGGTTCGAACCTGATGGGTTCGAACCTGATGGTTTCGAACCTGATGGGTTCGAACCTGATGGGTTCGAACAACATTCCTCTCCCACCTTGAATCCATCATATTTCCTCCATACGAACTCCGATTAACCTGATATTTGAAACATAGCCTTTCATAGTCCTTATCATCATTTCCAATCAATTTCGTCCCGATCGGAGTTCAACAAAATTTTGACGATATCCATCGTAGCCTTATTCCCAGTCCTGCTATCCATAATTCCTTGCCAATTTGTTGTTATTCCCGTTTTGACCAAAAAGTGGGATAACATATATCAAAAGAACTTATCGATTCATTTTCTTTGAATATTTTGGGCTTGATGACTTCTTTGAGGATTGTGAATCCGGATGGTAGATCCGCAACACTCAATTTGCTTTTATTTGATGTTGAAAATTATTTTATGTGATTTTCCTTTCCGAGCCGATATTTTTACTTAGGCTTCGGAATTGATTTTTGTAAGGATTGGCTTAATCGTTGTGAAGCCCATATCCTAATTTCCGTGTGGACTATTCATCTTCGACATTTTCTATCTGTTAAGTAGATTTCTATTTTTTCCTTTATGATTTTGATTCCAACTTGATGGCATCATTTTATTCCTTAGGCCCACTTACAAGGAAAGTGTTATTTCTCTCATTCATGTAGTTTGAGAAATTTTCCGGTATTTATGAGATTGTCTTAGGATTATCACCTAAGAAATCTTTTGTGTGGTGTTAAGGTCTTTCTAGTTCGACCTTGCCACCGATTTTCATTTGGCTACGAGTTGCGGGAGTTAGCATTCCACTTACCGCATTCCGCACTCGTTACGATTCTTATGAATGACTTATTATATCATTCAATTTGTCCAGCTTATTTCATCCATTTTATATATCAAATATTCTATGAATATTTCGATGAGACCATTCTTGTATTTATCGGTTTTGGATGAAAATAGAAATTTAAAATTTTGTAAATCTTTTCGTAAGATTTATTTATAAGTACAATTGGATTTTGATCTTAAAACGAGCAAAGAATATTCTTAAAGGTTTTTGAGAAACATGTTTATCATATAGAAGATGATTTTGTGATTGTATTGCCCGTTGAGTGCTTTAAGAATTTTGGTCAATGCACTTGATCAACGTTATCGATAAGAATCTCCTAAACGCTTTGATGAGACAGTCAGACATGATATATTGACTTGTAAAAATGTAAAATTTTGTAGAAAGATTATTACATAAAAATAAAAATGTAATTTTGAAAGTTTTAACTTTTCGGGAAAGAAAATTATTTAGAAGAAGTTCTTTCTTTTCGATACTTCTATTCTTGTGATTCCTGAAGGGGAACCAAGACTTTGCTATTTGTACTGATACTAGTCGTATTGGTTTAGGTGCCGTTCCCTTGCAAAGGAGAACGTGCTATCACTTGTGCTTCTAAATCGTTATAGCTTACCAAGGCTAGATATGCCGCTCATGATGCTCTCGGCTATTGTTTTTACTTTTGGAATTTGGCATCATCATATTTGGATGAGAAATTTGTTCTCTACCCCGATCATAAATCTTTGGAATATTTATTTTCTCATAAGGAACTTCATGTTGACTCGAGTTCCTAGCATCTTATGATCTTGATATTCTTTCTATTCCCGAAGGGGGAAATTGTGTTGCCAATACGTTTTGTCGTAGGCAACAAGTTGTTGATTCTTTGATGTTGTCTGAATGGAATTATCTTTTTAACAAGTTCATCGGACGTTTTGATATACTTCGTTTTATTGAGTTTCATCTCATCTCTTTTATGGACTAGCGTCCGATGTTCTTTTGTGGTGTTCGGTTCATCGGATGTATTGTTATTATACTACATCGATGTTCCGTCTTATCTGGATCAATGGATGTACTATTAATTTACTACATCGTTGTTCCGGTTTATCGGTTCATTGGACGTACCGTTTTTGTACTACGTCGGTGTTCCGAAATTATTCGGGCTTTGGTTAATTGGGCGTACCGTTTTTATACTACGCTAATGTTCCAAATTATTTGAGTTTCTAGTTTCTCGGGCGTACTGTTATTATACTACGTCATTGCACCAGCTCAATTTTCTACTATCCATGACGTTCTCTACGTCTTTTATCTACGGAAATGCCTTAGGGATTCCGGTTTTTATTCTTGAGCCCGGTGATATTGTAGAAATTGAAGTTTCACCAGATTTGACTTATGAGCAACATTCCATTCGCATCATTGCTTCGGAGGTTGAGCACCTTCGGAATAAAGATGTTCTTCTTGTGAGAGTTCAATGGTTCTCAAATCCTAAGGGTTGCTCTTGAGAAATCTTGAGAATTCATCGAGCGATCCCGTTCGTGCTAACTCCTTCGTGCTCTTTATGGTGGACTTCTTTATTCAAATTTTCTTTGGTGTTGATATGCTTCTATGGTTGTTACTTCTTATTTTCTTCTTAAGTATTGCGAGGATGCAATTTCTTTAAGGAGGGGAGTCTGTAACAAACCGCATATTTATCAATTGTATATTTAAATATTTTATCGTTCGTCGGATTTTGGTCCGAAAAGCTACTTTTTGCAAACAGTCGAATTAGGACTCGAGGCCACTTCCATTGAGTTCAAAATGTCGTTTGCGAACTTTTTGAGTATAAGCTTCGATATGTTTGGAGATAGTTGATTTTTGCTACTTTTTCCCGCTTAGGGCTTTGGGTTGGGCTGAGCCCAACCACTTACTAGCTCAGTTCCAACCCCCTCTCCTCTTCATTACTTCATAATTTCCTAATACATTCAAGCTTCATCAAAAATGGGGGAAGAGAAAAATAGGAAATCCTAAGCCCTAGTTTCCATTAGCAAATTCATCTTCTTGCTCCAAACTCAAGTGAACCCATTGGTAAGCATCTCCTTCTTCTTCTCCAACTCATTCACTCTTTGATTTCAGAAAATTCCTAAACCTAATTTAGGAAATGTTTCTCTTTTAAGCCTTGAATAAAGCTTCTTGAGTTGGGATTGAAGGTGATTGTTCTTGCCATTGCTTTCGAGCTTCTTCTTCATTGATTTGGGTTCAATGGTGAGATTTTTATCTCACATCTTAGTCTATAATTATCTTCGATTGTTAGGTATGAATTCCTAACACTTATTCTTGTGCAATTGATTTTGGTTTGGATTGATTTGGTGTATATTCCAATTTTTGGTGTTTTGGTCTAATTTATGAAAATCCTATTATGGATATTTGGACATTGATATTTGAGGCGTATCGAAGAGCCGTTTAGGCTGGGTTGTCGTTTGATGTAATTCCTTAGTCATCGCCATTTGCTCGTTCGATCGTTTCCGATATTCGTTTGGTCATTTTTGGCCTAGGTTCAGGGAATGCCCTGAACCCTTCATTCAGACGTCTGAAACGTAATATTCAGACGTCTGAATATTGTTCTGGGAAGATTTCTATTCTCAGATTCAGACGTCTGAATATATGGTTTCAGACGTCTGAATTGGTTCATTTGGAACCAGAAAGGAAATAGGCTAAAAAGTGCCTATTTCAGACGTCTGATTTCAAGGATTCAGACGTCTGAATTCAGTCTTTGGAAAATATTTATTTTCCAGATTCAGACGTCTGAATCATTGATTTCAAACGTCTGAATCTGCACTCTTTTTGCCTATTTGCCTATTCGCTTGAGAATTCCAATTTAAATCGATTCGTGATGATCCTATTTGTTGTTATCATTTATTATGCCTTTGATGACTCCTTTTTAGGGATTTTTGAATATCCATTTCGATGGATTCTTTATCGGTTTCTTTGGATTTTATTCACATCTTCGTGTGTGAATTTTATTGATTGATTGTTCCTACAATCTTCTTTGTGATTTGTCACTTTAAAAATATAAAGGTTTTCTATACTAGTAGTAAATATCAAAACTCTTTCTTCAAATGATTTCAACACTATTTTAGTACAAAGCTCGTTTTCTCAAACCGATTTCCAATCTATTATTATATACAAACCTTTACCTCACTCGTATGAGAAATCTAATTAAACGACTTAGTAAAACGAGTGGTATGAAACGCTTGCGTTTACTTTGTCGGTTAATTCTTGGACTTGTTCGATTGAAACTCTTGTGACAATTTTCCAGTGGAGATCTACAATTTGTTTGTAAATATTTAAGTTAAGCAAGTGGTTATGGGACATGAAGCTAAACTCATATATATACTAGCTTAGTGTAATTGACACTTCTCGTTGATCATGATGATCATCTTTTTGATTTAGACTAGCAATGTGCGATGTCTCTTTGTCTATGTGGAGGACTGTTCCTCATTTTATTGAGCTTCGTCTCATTTCTTACATGGGTCGTACCTATTTAGGTGCGTCGATGTTTGTTTACTTCGTGGAGCAATCGGCTCAATAAGTTGGGACATGGGGCGTATCTTTCTAGTTGCGTCGATGTTCGTCTATGCATGGGGCGTGTCTTTCTAGGTGCGTCGATGTTCGACTTAGCATGGGGTGTATCTTTCTAGGTGCATCGATGTTAGACATTACATGGGGTGTATCTCTCTAGATGCATCGATGTTTATTTATGCATGGGATGTATCTTTCTAGGTGCATCGATGTTTATTTATGCATGGGGCGTATCTTTCTAGGTGCGTCGATGCTAGAGCATGGGGCGTATCTTTCTAGGTGCGTCGATGTTCGACTTAGCATGGGGTGTATCTTTCTAGGTGCATCGATGTTAGACATTACATGGGGTGTATCTCTCTAGGTGCATCGATGTTTATTTATGCATGGGATGTATCTTTCTAGGTGCATCGATGTTTACTTATGCATGAGGCGTATCTTTCTAGGTGCGTCGATGCTAGAGCATGGGACGTATCTTTCTAGGTGCGTCGATGTTCGACTTAGCATGGGGTGTATCTCTCTAGATGCATCGATGTTTATTTATGCATGGGATGTATCTTTCTAGGTGCATCGATGTTTATTTATGCATGGGGCGTATCTTTCTAGGTGCGTCGATGCTAGAGCAAGGGGCGTATCTTTCTAGGTGCGTCGATGTTCGACTGTACATGGGGCGTGTCTTTCTAGGTGCGTCGATGTCCAATTTGTGGGATTGGCCATCCTTTTCTTGTGATTTCTAGATTTCTTGTGTTGATTTCTGGAATTTATGTTTCACCACCTTTTTCGATTGGCATTGATATGTATGTCATTTATTGTGGCTTGGTGAATGAAATTAGGAGTATGACATTACTTTTTATCTTTGAGGAGATCTTTGTGATATTGATTAATCTCTTATTGATTTTTCAATTATTTATTTATCACAGCTTGGCATTGTGATTATTATACGTTTAGTCATTTCTCTTATTCTATATCATGTTATCTGATATTTATAGCTAGACTGATCCGTTTATTATTTTCTTATTAAATAATACTCGGGTCAGACTGAGATTTTACAGGTGCTTCTGCTTGACTTCTCTCTTGGGATTGATTCCTCTGACTTTTGGTTAACTACTTAGATTAGTAGTTTATTTTGTTGTATACACTTGAGATGTGGACTCATAGTTGTATTCTTTTGTACAGCCCGTGTTGCTATTCTTTTGTATTATTGTGGATCTTTTTGACCACTACTCTGATATACACTTTCATGTGTTAGTCATATATTCATATCTTCTTCCGCCTTTGTGATATGAATTGCCTGTGACTGGTTTGTGTTATGTTTATTTCTATATTTGTTTCCGAAGGATTTATGTAGCCACTGTGTAGTAGCTTTGAGTTTGAATCGGTATGTCGGATTTCCTCTTGACAAAGAATGCATATTATACTATCTGACATATCGGTGCTCGCGCAAAGAAATTACACGGATGGTCGCTCCTCAGCAGCCTTATTCTCCGTGCTAGTTGACGGCATTACCCTGTGGTGTCCGTGGCTAGCGTGGGTATAGAGGTGGGGCGTCACATATCATTTCAACCCATAGTGTTTTCTAAACTACAGGGAACTTGCAGAGTGATAACAGAAAATACAATAAAATAACAGGCATATATCGTCAATAACAATATAATATAAACAACAGGATATGGTGTCATATCCCGCAGGTGAACAGTTACAGATAATAGCATATATAAGAAATTTAAATAACTACAGCAGCATATTTCAATTGTCGTTTCAATTGAAATCAAATTTAATGAATAAAAGAATTTTAATCGTGAGTGATTGCTCACCTTTCGAGGCTAGAGAATATAGAAGGAGACACAGATACGAACACTGATACAGGCATTGAAATTAAATTTCAAATCCAAGCAAAGCAATATCGGCACGAATTCAACGATCAAAGCTGATTGGCTCGAATTAATGAAACAGATCAGATCAGAACTGCAACGATGAAGATAAATGGTATAAGCGAACTTTTATAACCACATATAACTATATATACACGTATGAAATTTATATTCTAAGTTCAAACACCACAAATTTAATTTACATGTTTTTCAAACATATAAATAAATAAATAAATCAAGCTTACATTTTTAAAAAAAAATATCAACATACACTTAAAATAATATATATATATATATACTAACACCTTTATACTAAACTTATATAACTAGTGTATATATATATTCTCAAACAGATAAAATAAATGTTTAAATATGAATACCTAAAAGAAAACTTTTTTATATATAACTATTTCTATATATATATTAAATTATATATATATATATATATATAATTTAAATCCATCCATATTTTTACATTCAATAACATATTATATCCAACTTATATAAATTTCCAAATTATATATGTGTATTAAAATAATTTATAAAGTAGAGTATTTATAAAATAATATTAAATCCAAAATAGTATAAATATAATATTGTAACAAAATATATACAATCATCAACTAAATAAGTCAGTACCACATAGAAACCCATATGGTAACAAACCGCATAATATACATATATTAAAGTATTGTAACAACCTTGTATTTTGTGATTGTTTATAATTGTATATTTTAATTATTTTAATTGAATTTTGATTAAGAAAAAAAAACTTGTTTTTTTTGAATGATTAATTTTGTTACTTTAAATATAAACTTTAGTTTGATATGAATTTTCATTCCAAAGCATGACTAAAAAGAACATTTTCCAAAAAGGTGAATTTTGGTCAAAATAGTCAAACTTTGACTTTTAATTTAAAATTTTAAAAGTTTGAAAATTTAAATTTTATCTTTTATTATGGAAGTACACAAAATTCTAAGAACACCACTTTTTGTTTCGTTGAAAACGGAGTTAAACTGCAAAAGATATGTACATTTCAATTTTGAGTATAAACTGTTTATTTAACAAATTTTATCTATTTTAAATTGTATAAATTACTTTTTCTTTGTTATATTTTACTTTAATATGTGATTTTATGTTATTTTATGTATATTTGGTCTTTTAATATTTTTTGAAATGATAATATAATTTTTCTAAAGTCTATTAAAATTGTTTTCAATTTATTAAGCTTAGTTTCTATTTTCTTTGCTATTTTCTTAATTTAATTATATATATTTAAAATTTGTTTATTTATTTTATACATTCACTTTTATTTGCTGTGTTTATACTTTATTAATATTAATTTTATATGTATTTTGATTAAAAATAGGTTTTCCAAAGATTATTTGGGTTGTTCCAATTTATTTAGCCTAGTTTCACATATATGGATATTTTCTTTATATAAATTATATAATTTAAAATGTATGTATTTATTTCTCTTATTTACATTTTTTTCTGAGATTATTTATCTATTCTATCAGGCTTTTTATTTATTTACAAAACAGAAAAGAAATTTGAAAGGCCTTAAACTTTCCATCTTCCTAAGGCCCTTTTTTTTCTAACCCTTCTACTTTTTAACCTAACTTTTCATTCAACTGACCACATCTCCTCATTTCTTCAGCCGGCACTTTTTTTTCCTCTCACTCACGAATTTTCAAAGCTCCAAACCCTAAAAATCATGGCCTCCATCTTGAAGAAAAAAATTTAGGTAAATCCCTCTCTTCTCTCTACTTTTTCTTACTTTTCCTATGCAATTTTGCCTTGCCTTCTCCTTGATTAAGATCGGCCTCTTCCCCTATTCCATGGCCACCACCTCCTTCCATCTCTTCCCAATCATCACCACTATCTACCCCATCAGATCTGACCATGGCCGAACCCCTTTTGATGGTCAAACCCCTCAAACTTCAACCTAGATGCCTAGATCCATGCTTATTTGACCTCTACATGCTCATCCACTTCAACCACCGCCCAAACCACCTCCATAGCCGCCACCACTCCTCAGACCTGACGACAACACACCCCTCCTCACCTCTTTCCAGTCATGATGCATCACAGGCCAAGCCCAATCCCCATAGCCGAGCCCTTGTTTCGACAAAAAACCACCTAGTTGCCTTCAAAACCACATCACCTCCTCATGTACAAACTCCACCTTGTCTTGCCTTGAACCCGAGCTATGTTAGCCCAAACCTGACCTAAAAATTGACCACATCTGAACCACATCAGAATCCAAAGCCATACCAAACAATAGAGAAGGCAAAGCAAAAGACTGCGTAGTCGTATCTCCTTTTATTTCAATGTTATTACATTTTAAAGGCGTATTGAATTTTGTTGTTTTGATTGTTTGTTTTGGGTTGTACACAAGAGCTGTAGATTGGATTTGCTCTGCACTCATGTCCGTAGTCTTGTCATTGTGCTTTTGTTTCCATTTTGTCATTGGTTTTGATATCTCCAACACAAAGAGGTGAGTTATTCTCACCAGACAATATGTACATATATAACTAGTAAATTGACCCCTTTTGAATCTGTAAAATGCATTATCATGTTACACCTGCTATATTATTATTTTATGATGTGCACCCATGCTTAAACACCTGTTATAACATCTGTTACTGTTATATTATGTTGTTCTACTATTTTTATCAGTTTATCACACTGCAAGTTCCCTTTAGATTAGAAATCACTATGGGTTGAAACGATACATACCCGAACGGACTTTAGAATAAGGGAAAATTGTTGTGGCCTGAAATGATAGGCCTGAATGATTTTCAATTTATTTCATTTACTTGGGACTACGGGTTTGAAATGATAAAACCCGGATTTTCTTTGTAAATTACGGGTTGAAATGATATATTACCCGTATCACTTTTCCTAGTGTAGAAAATTATATACAGACCCGTAGTTATTATATGTTTTTCAAAAAAATTTAAAATTATTTTGGAAATGTAAATATTAAAATATTTTGATTTAAATCTAATTAAAAAGGATTTTTGTAAAATATTATTGATTTTCTTAATAGTTGTAAGAGAAATGAATTAATGAAAAAGTTAGAAAATTTTGAATGTAAGTTATTTTGGAAATTTGATTTAAGTATAATTGGAAATTAAATTGAATATGAAATTATGACAAATTTATGATAATTTGAATTTAAACGAATTCAAAGTGATTTTATATCATATTAATGATTTTTAATAAAGTTGAAATGTAACAACCCGCATATTTATCGATTATATATTTAAATATTTTATTTAAATATTTCACCGTTCATTGGATTTTGGTCCGAAAAGCTACTTTGTGCAAACAGTCGAATTGGGACTCGAGACCACCCCCATTGAGTTCAAAATGACGTTTGCGACCTTTTTGAGTGTAAGCTTCGATATGTTTGGAGAAAGTTGATTTTTGCCACTTTTTACTTAGGGCTTTGGTTTGGGCTGAGCCCAATAACCCCACTTATGTATTCAGTCCCAACCCTCTCCCCTTCATTTACTTCATTCCCCATTTCCTAATACTCAAGCTTTCATAACAATGGAGGAGTGGAAGAGGAAACTAAAACTCGAAGCCCTAGTCTTCATTAGCAAATCCATCTTCTAACTCCAAACTCAAGAGAACCCATTGGTAAGCATCTCCTTCTTCTTCTCCAACCCATTCTCTCTTTGATTTCTGAAATTTACTAAACCTAAATTTAGGAATGTTCTTCTTTTGAGTTGAGAATCAAGCTTCTTGAGTTGGATTTGAAGTGTGGTTGATTCCCCCTTTGCTTTCAAGCTTCTTCTTCAATCGTTTGGGTTCAAAGGTGAGATTTTTAATCTCACATCTATGCTTATAATTCTCTTCGATTGTTAGGAATGAATTCCTAACACTTATTCCTGTGCATTTGCTTTTGGGTTGGATTGATTTGGTGAATATTCCAATTTTTAGTGTTTTGAGTTCAATTCTTTAAAAATCATAACTTTGATGTTTGAACATGTTTTTGGTGATGCATCGAGGAGCATATAGGGCCGGGTAGTCGATTGGCATAAACCCTTAGCGTCGTTGCTCGTGCGATTGCAAATTGATCGAGATTTGCACCTCATTTGAAATAGGGCATGGGAGTGCCAGCAACAGGTTTGGCCGACCGAGCCCCTTGGCCGGCCAACCGACCTGTAGAACGGGCACTTCCTGCCTCTGTTTGGAATTGCAGGCTATAGGGCTCGGTCGACCGAACTCAGGGTCCGGTCGACCGACCTGCTACCCCGTGCACTTCTGTTTTTGGTTCGGTCAACCGACTCAGGGTGTCCGGTCGACCGACCTGCTCCTATTTGCCAACTATGCCTATTTTGCCTAGTTGTTTGAATTCCCAACTTTAATCGATTCGTGTTGTTCCCCTTTTGTTGTTATCATTTATCATCGACTTTGATGACCTTTTCTTTGGGAATTTTAGATATATCCACTTTGATGGATTTGATATCGATTTCTTTGGATTTTATTCACGTCTTCGAATGTGAATTTTATGCCCGATTGTTTCTACAATCACTTTTATGATTTGTCACCTTAAAATATAAAGGTTTTCTATACTAGTAGTGAATATCAAAACTCTTTCTTCAAAAGATTTCAACACTATTTTATTACAAAGCTTGTTTTCTCAAACCGATTTCCAATCTATTAGTATATACAAACCTTTACCTCATTCGGATGAGAAATCTAATTAAACGACTTAGTAAAACAAGTGGTATGAAACGCTTGCGTTTACTTCGTCGGTTAATTCTTGGACTTGTTCGATTGAATCTCTTGTGACAATTTTCTAGTGGAGATCTACAATTTGTTCGCAAATATTTAAGTTAAGCTAGTGGTTATGGGACATGATGCTAAACTCATATATTTACTAGCTTATTGTAATTGACACTTCTTGATAATCGATGATGATCATTTTATGGTTTAGACTAGCAATGTGCGATGTCTCTTTGTCCACGTGGAGGACTGTTCCTCATTTTATTGAGCTTCGTCTCATTTCTTCGTGGGCTAGCGACCCATGTACTTTTAATATGTTTCGATTCGTTGGATGTACCGTTTGTACTACATCAATGTCTCTGCTTTCGATTCATTGGACGTACCGTGTGTACTACATCGATGTTTCGAATTGTTCGTGTTTTGATTCATTGGACGTACCGTGTGTACTACATCGATGTTTCGAATTGTTTGTGTTTTGATTCATTGGATGTACCGTTTGTACTACATCAATGTCTTTGCTTTCGATTCATTGGATGTACCGTTTGTACTACATCAATGTCTTTGATTCATTGGATGTACCGTTTGTACTACATCAATGTCTTTGATTTGATTCATTGGATGTACCGTTTGTACTACATCAATGTCTTAATTTTTGGATTCACTGGATGTACTGTTTGTACTACATCAGTGTCTTTGATTCATTGGATGTACCGTTTGTACTACATCAATGTCTTTGCTATTTGATTCATTGGATGTACCGTTTGTACTATATCAATTTCTTGGCCATCCTTTTCTTGTGATTTCTGGATTTCTAATTATTGATTTCTGGAATTTGTGTTTCACCACCTTTTTCAGTTGGCATTGATATGTATGTCATTTATTGTGGCTTGGTGAATTAAATAAAGAATATGACATTCTTTTTGATGCTATGAGATTCTTGAGATTTTGTATGACTTTTGTGATTCTCTAATGTATACTAGTCGTAGTATGACATTTTTAGTTATCATACGTTTTAATATTATATCTCTTTTTATATCTCATTTTATCTGATAATTATAGCTAGACTGATCCGTTTATTATTTTCTTCTTAAATAATACTTGGGTCAGACTGAGATTTTACAGGTGTTTCCTCTTGACTTCCTATCTGGAACCATCATCTGAACTTTTGCCTACCTACTTAGATTAGTAGTTCATTTTGTTATATACATTTGAGATACAGACTCTATGATGTATACTTATTCTTTTGTGTTGCACTTGTAACTATTCCTTTGTGTTATTGTGGATCTTTCAGACCACTACTCTGATATACACTTTTATGTGTAATATTCATATCTATTTCCGCCTTTGTGATATGAACTGTCTGTGACTGATTTGTGTTATGTTTATTTCTATATTTGTTTCCGAAGATTTTATATAGCCACTGTGTGATAGCTTTGAGTTTGTATCTGTATGTCGGATTTCCTCTTGAGATTAAAAGTTATATTTTTACTATCTGACATATCGGTGCTCGCACAAAGAAATTACACGGATGGTCGCTCCTCAACAGCCTTATTCTCCGTGCTAGTTGACAGCATTACTCCGTAGTGTTCTTGGCTAGCGTGGGTATAGAGGTGGGGCATCACATGAAATGTGAAATGAATGAATATTTAAGTTGAAATTTTGAAATATAACTAAAATTGAAAATTTATGAAATTGACTTAAAAGTGAATTTTTAGTTAAGTAAATAAAAATAAAACAAAGTTATATTTGAGGATTTGAACTTAAGTGTTAAGTTGAAATTTAATGTAATGAATTTTAAATTGAATATTGCAATTTAATAAGTGAATTATTATTAAATCTTGATTTTTGAATGGAAATTTAACTTTATAAAATCATGAACTTGAGGGAAATTAAATGATGTTTCTAAATGTGAAAATGTATGATTTTATAAGTTAAAAATGTTTCAAATAAAATTATAATTGGTTGAGAAATTATATTGAATATTTGAAGTTAATTAACTGCATTTTTGAAATGCAATTAATTACAATGTAAATGATATTACAGCATTTATAAATACTGTAGTTGATGATAATGAACTAAAAAGCTAAATTGAATTAAAAGCTATTATAGCAATTTTTGTAAGTGCTATATTTTTTGAATTTAACTAAGTTTATTTGATACTTAAATAAACCCTATTACAACATTTTAAAATGCTGTCTTTTGTTAAATTGAACTGTTTTGAATGTAACTTTCCGTAGTGCTTTCTAAATACTGCGAAAAATGAATTTTCACTGTTTTGATAAACTTAAGTGAATAAATGAACTTTGGAAGTTGAAAATTTTGGAAATTTAATAATTTAATTATTAAACATAATAACTTCATTGTAATGATTAAAGATGATTTTTGGAATATAAACTGTTTTGAAATATGAATTGAAATGGTATTTTAAATTGAATAAAATGAATGATGATTTGAAATGGATGTGGTTTTGAAAAGATGTGATATTTTGATATATTAAATGATTGAAATGTGGTTTCGAAAAGATGTGATATTTTGATATATTAAAATGATTTGAAATATGGTTTTGAAAGGATATGATATTTTGATATATTAAAATGATTTGAAACGAAGTTTTGAAAGGTATGATATTTTGATATTAAATGATTTGAAAAATGGAGTTTTGAAAGATATGACATTTTGATATTAAAATGATTTGAAACGAAGTTTTGAAAGGTATGATATTTTGATATTAAATTATTTGAAAAATGGAGTTTTGAAAGATATGACATTTTGATATTAAAATGATTTGAAAAGAAGTTCTGAAAGATATGATATTTTGGAAATGAAGCTTTGGAAGGTTATGATATTTTGGTGTGTTAAAATGATTTGAAAGGAAGTTTTTAAAGGATATGATATTTTAATATATTGGAATGGTTAGAAATGACTTGATATTTATTTTGATAAATATTTGAATTGAAATATATGGTATGATGATATACTGAAATGGTTTGGAAATGATTTAATCGTTATTTTGATAAAGATTTGGGTTGAAATGATATTTTATTTTGAAGTATAATATTGTTTAAGTTATAACTATAGGTTGTAATAACGACTGGTTGTTAAAGAGACCGGGATCGGATATTGTCTTATAGCCGGCCAATACCGAAAACCACTTTAACAACTGTGTACGCGGTGGAGGTTCCAGAATGAAGTAGGATGGTGGCGACGTTCTCGAGGTATATTACGTGGACCCAACTCCCGTGAGTTGGCATAAATGACTAAAACAGGAGCTATACCGGGCTACACAAAGGGCCGCACCCTTTCATCGAGCATGCTCCATCGGAAACCATTCTATTACTTTTGTGATTCGATATGTGGCACCACTTTGATTTGGGGGTATTGTTCGAGGTGGGCGGAAGCTGCTGGCTTGCCGTCACCACCGGTCCGGGAGTTTAAACGGTGTATCCACCTTGGCATTGCCTCGCGTGCCGTGTCATCTCCTTATATCGAGCCCCACTACGATTTTGGTTTTAAAGATCCGACCGCGTTAAGTTTCACCATCCCCTTAACGCTATCTTCTATATGATTATACTTTACTGATTAGACACTACTGTATATAGCACATATTACTACATAGTAAATAGTTTAACGGATCCTTAGAGGATGGGCGGTCCCAAGCATCTTCTAAGTTACTTGTACCTTTACTACAGTTCACTTGAGTTGGTTTACATTGTATAAGTATGTATGTCCTGACTCGAGCGTTTGTATTTTTATTTATGCTCGGGTCAGCCTGAGTTATTCACAGATTTGGATTCCGCTTTCTGGAGATTGGAATCGCTGGAGATATCTGCTTATCTAGTTTTATCTATTCCAGTTCTGTTGTTCTATTCAGCTTGTACTTGGTTGTCATCTTGAGAACTCTGTTGTACTTTATTTTCTTCTGTTGTATTTTATTCAACTCTGATATTTTTATATAGTAGCTTCATGAACTACTATTTCTTTTACTTCCGCTGCATTTTAAATACTCTGTGTTAACCCTTAATTCTCTACGACCTAAGAAATGTACGACCCAAGATGGTACGAGTTAAGATTTGCGCGACTTAAGGCCTCTACGACTCAAGAAGCCTACGACTTAAGGGGTCTACGACTTAAGGCCTCTCCGACTCAACAAGCTAACAAGTTAAGACTTAAGGCGACTTTGAGGAGTGGAGCGACTCAAGGGATTAACGGCGTATGGGATAGATCGACTCAAGTTCGCTAACGACTCAACGACCCAAGGAGAGATTGTACGAGTTAAGGAACCTTACGAGTTACAGAACCTTACGACTTAAGGAACCTTACGAGTTATAGAACCTTACGAGTTACAGAACCTTACGACTTAAGGAACCTTACGACTTATAGAACCTTACGAGTTAAGGAACCTTACGACTTAAAGAATCTTACGGGTTAAGGAAGGCTTGCGAGTTAAGACATTAACGACCTGAGGAATGTCGCGACCTATGGAAGTCTACGACCTAAGAGGTATGCGGCATAAAGGTGATACGACCTAAGGCTTCAGAGACAAATTCAATACCGAGCTATAATGAGATAACTCGTTGACGACACACGACTTATGATGAGTCGTGTACGACTCATACTAACATCAAGGAAGGTTGCACTGGTTAACTCATGAACGGCTCAGGACTTGTGTGATTCATTCTAAATGGGAGCCTAGCTTTGGACCAAGGATGAACTAACCCGGTAGGTCGGCCACGACCTACTATGAGTCGTGAACGGGTTATGACTCGGTATGAGTCGTGTACGAGTCATGACCTAATTCCGAGAAATGCCTATAAATACACGACCACCTCCAACATTCAAAGGACCTTTTCGGCACATGCTCTTCATACACCGTTACCCTGCTGCATTGAGAACTCCATCAACACTTAGAGCCTTCAAGATTCGAGGAATACTTCAAAGAACTTCACGAAGAAATCATACATCTTCAACATGGGTTTAAGGACTTTAATCAACATTGAAATTTAAGCTACTTGTTCCAAATCATTTGTAACTCGAAGTGTGTTGTATTTGAGAAGAATTGTATCAACTTGTAGCGAGATTATTAATAAAAGTACTTAAAGTGGACGTAGGCTATACCCTTAAGCCGAACCACTATAAAATCGTTGTTGTTTGTTGCTTTTCTGTTGTTATCTGCTTATAATCTGTTCCCGAGTCATCTGGTGGTGCTTTCACAACTACACTTAACACACCGGGGTGTTAGCGTTCAAATTTAAGCGTTAACATTTTTGGTGCTTTCACTGAGAATTGAACTCAGGAAAATTGTCATCATTGCTTCGCAAAGATTTGTAGAGAGAATTTCCTTGATAACCAGAAGTCTATCTGAGATTATGGCTCCTGGAAGGAAGAGTAGATCTGTCAGATCTGGGAATGTTCAAGAGGGGACCTTCGCTTCCCCTATACCTAATCAACCCACTCCGTCTGTCGGAGTTACGAAAGCGGAGTTGGATGCTGTGATCCTAGGGCTGAACCAACAGATAAACGCCCAGAATGCACAATTAGAGGCTCAAAGTGCCTAGAATGCTCTGATTCTGAATAAGTTGAACGATTTACTTGGGGCAAACAATCAACCGGCTGGTAATGAAAGGAACTACGTTGGCAACATTCATGATACTGATGAAAGGAATGCTCCTGAAAGGGCTGCTAGTCCCTTTGAGCAAACACTTCCTGAGGTAGGTGGTTCTAGAACTCGACATGATGAGGAGTATCTTTCTGGAATGGTCCGGCAAATCATGAAAGAAAGTATGCAAAGGGTTGAAGATGAGAAAGAATGGGGTTTCGCCCCAAGTAAGACTCCATTTACTGAGAAAATTTTAAAGGCGGAATTTCCAAGGAAGTTTGTCCCTCCAACTATCCCAGCTTACAAAGGGACAAGTGATCCGAATGAATTCTTTTATAAATATGATTGGCACATGACAGGTGCCAGAGCCTCTGACGAGATAAAGTGCCGATATTTTCCCGTATACCTTGAAGGTGTGGCTCTACTGTGGTTCACCAAGCTGCCGGTCAGATCTATTGATCAGTTTTCAGACTTAACCCGGAAATTCAAGGAGCAGTTCAGACTATATGCTTCAAAGGCCAAGGACATCATGTCGCTGTCGAGTTTAGAACAGAATCCTGGTGAATCTATCAGATCTTTCTTAAATCGCTTTAATATAGCGCTGGCTGAGGTGGATAATGCTGAACCGCGAATGATATTGACTTATCTGATGAGGGCTATTGATAAGTCGAGTGAATTTGGGAAATGGTTAAACATGAAGGAGCCAACCTCCCTCGAAAAGTTCTACAAAAAAGCAGATGAATTCATACGCTTGGAAAGCCGTCCTTTACCAGTAAAGGCAGTGTTGGAGAAAGCTGAAGATAACACTATCGCTCCACGCAAGAATGAATCGGTGGGGCAAAAAAGGGAGAATAATAATGGGAAGAAACAGGGTAGTTTGAAGAAGCCTCGATCCTTCAAGCCATCAGAGTATACTCCTTTATCAGACACGCCTGAACATATCTACCTGGCCACTAAAGATTCTATTGATTTTCCTAAACCTATCCCTCTAAGGACCGAAAAAAAGGCTATTCAGAGTGGAAAGTTCTATCGTTTCCATAATCAACCCGGTCATGAAACCGATGAATGCCGTCAGTTGAAAAATCTAATTGAAGAATTGTTAAGGGAAAATAAACTACAGCAATTTGTGAAAAAGAATAGCAACAACCCTGCCTCATCTAGTCAGGGGCAACAGCCTCTTGACCATCAGCTTAGGACAGGTGAGATGGCTGCAGGGCATGAATCTGGAAGGCCCATCATCAATGTTATTACAGGAGGGCCTCACCCAGCTGGCAAGAGTTGGGGTGAGATGGAAAGGTATAACCGAGCTTTGAAATATGTGCCGACCGAAGAAGATGTCTTTGTTTTGGAAGACACTACACCCCTAAAGCAACAGAAAACTTCCAATGATGACATTGTTTTCAGAACTAGAGATTCCACAGGTGTTGAAGCTCCCACCTTAGATCCTTTAGTCATCTCAGCTGGTATCGGACCGGCCATTGTCAGAAGGGTTCTCATTGATTATGG
Organism: Allium cepa; assembly: GCA_030765085.1. Lineage (NCBI taxonomy): Eukaryota > Viridiplantae > Streptophyta > Magnoliopsida > Asparagales > Amaryllidaceae > Allium > Allium cepa. The sequence goes on along the minus strand of CM060938.1, from coordinate 901,715,602 downwards.
TGCATCCTGCAATATCCTCTTCAAGAAAACATTTGACCAAATGAAGATCCTTATGGTTGATGTACAAGCCTCATCATAGAAAATCGTTGGCTTCACTGAGGAGCCAAAGCAACCGATAGGAACCATTGATTTGTTTGTAGAATTTGGAGAGGGAGAAAGGAAAGTGGTCCGCAAGCAAACTTTTGTGATTGTCGATGAATTTTCTGCTTATAATGCTTTCCTTGGTCGTCCATCATTGGCAGCATTCAAAACTGTTCTTGCCCCGTGGTGCCTCACTATTAAATTCCCCACAGACAATGGAGTAGGAGTCATAAAAGGGGATCAAAACGCTGCACGGGAGTGTTATCTGACAGAGCTGCGAGAGGCAAGGAAAAGAGAAATGGGGAAGGGTGCGGCAACCCCAGTCCGCATCAAAGAACCAGCCTTGTAGCAATTACGGGGCGGACCCTGCACTGGCGAGCATAGCGGGGCACGAAAAGACATGGATCCTAGAAAAGCCAGTGCAGGGGAGAATAGGGTAGCACCGGTGGAAACGACAGTACCGGTACCTGTTGACCCAAAGGACCCAAACAAGGTGTTGAATGTGGGTTCACAGCTTAATGCGTCAATTCAGAATGTCTTGATATCTTTTCTGAAAGCAAATCTGGATGTCTTCGCTTGGACTCATGCCGATATGTGCGGAATATCCCCTGAGATTGCAGTACATGCCCTAAATATTGATCCAAAGTTTACGCCTGTGAAACAGAAAAGAAGAACCCAAGGCCCAGAAAGGTCAGCAGCATTAAAAGAAGAAGTTGATCGACTTATGGAAAATAACTTCATCAAAGAATCTACCTACCCGAATTGGGTTTCAAATCCTGTGCTGGTAAAGAAAGCTAATGGAAAATGGAGAGTGTGCATTGATTTTTCTGATCTAAACAAGGCTTGTCCCAAAGATTGCTTCCCATTACCCAGGATCGATCAACTAGTAGATGGAACCGCGGGACATGAATTGTTATCTTTCATGGATGCCTACTCCGGATATAACCAGATCATGATGCACGAGCCAGATCAGGAGGATACGAGCTTTATCACCGATGTTGGTCTTTATTGCTACAGGGTTATGCCCTTCGGTTTAAAAAACGCAGGGGCAACCTACCAAAGACTTGTCAATGCTATGTTCAAACCACAATTGGGCAAGACTATGGAAGTTTACGTCGATGACATGTTAGTAAAGTCTAAGAAAGCAATGGATCACATTGAACACTTAGCAGAAATGTTCGCAGTCCTCCAGAAATACAGAATGAAGCTCAACCCTTTAAAATGCTCGTTTGGGGTCGAATCCGGAAAGTTCTTGGGTTTCATCGTCAGTGCTAGGGGCATTGAGGCTAGTCCAGCTCAAATTACCGCTTTAAAAGAGGTCAAGGCTCCTAGAACAAAGAAAGAATTGCAAAGCCTCAACGGAAAAGTCGCTGCCTTGAGTCGGTTCATTTCCAAGGCTACTGATAAATGCATCCCATTCTTTGACGCACTGAAGAATGGAAAGAAGAACTTTGAATGGACTCCTGAATGCCAAAAAGCCTTTGATGAGTTGATCCGTCATATGGAAACGCCTCTAATACTTTCTAGGCCCGGCAATGGTGAGGATCTTCTTATATACTTGGCAGTATCATCTCATGCTCTAAGTGCAGCGCTGATACGGGAAGACAAAAGGATTCAATATCCAGTTTACTATATCAGCAAAAGACTAACTGGGGCAGAGCTGAATTACTCCAAGTTGGAAAAACTCGCCTATTGTCTATTGGTGGCATCAAGGAAGTTGAGGCAATACTTTCAAGCTCATCCTATAAGAGTCCTCACTGATCAACCCCTAAAGCAAGTCCTGTTTCGCCCTGAAACTTCGGGCCGTCTTCTAAAGTGGAACATTGAACTCAGTCAATATGACATCACTTATCACCCCCGAAAGGCAATCAACGGACAAGCTTTAGCAGATTTCATTGCAGAATTCACAGAAAAGGGTAATGATGAGGAAGAAGCGATCAATGATTCCCCAATCCAGTGGAAGTTATATGTTGATGGCGCGAGAAATGACTACTGTTCTGGAGCCGGAGTGGTGCTTGAAACTCCTGAAGGTCGGTCATTATGTTATGCGCTAAGATTGGAATTTCCTTCAACAAACAATGAAACGGAATATGAAGCTCTTATCGCAGGTCTGAAAATCGCTAAAGAACTAAAAATCCGAGCGTTACAGATCTTCAGTGATTCTCAGCTTATTGTATGCCAAGTAAAGAAGGAGTTTCAAACAAAAGGGGGAAACCTGCCTGCCTACTTGTCAAAAGCTTGGGAACTTCTATGTGAGCTCGATCATTATTCAATAAGCCATATTCCCCGAGAAGAGAATATGAAGGCAGATTCCCTCGCGAAATATTCAAGTTTCGGTGAAGCTCAACTATTGGGATTAGTCCCTGTAGAGGTCCTGTCAGCCCCGAGTACAGATGAGATGGATGTAGATTGGATTATGAATGTATCTCAAGAGCAAGAATCATGGATGACTCCAATATTGGACTACCTGCTCAGAGGTTCTCTGCCAGAAAATTCAAGAGAGAGACAGAAGATATTAAGGAAAGCCTCTCGCTATGTAATTCAGGATGGCAGATTATACAAACGGGGATTTTCAATGCCATTACTTCGATGTGTATCCAAGGAAGAGTCCAAAACAATCCTAGCCGAGGTACATGAAGGAGAATGTGGTGATCATTCAGGTGGCCAAACATTAGCAAAGAAAATTCTCCGATACGGATATTTTTGGCCAGAAATTAATCAAGATGCTGCAAATTACTCTCGAAAATGTGACAGGTGCCAGATATTTGCCAAAATTCCTAGAGCTCCTTCTACTGAACTCACACAGATGGTCAGTCCATGGCCGTTTGCAATTTGGGGAATGGATCTCATTTGGCCGCTACCGACTGCCAAATCAGGGATTAAATATGCTATTGTTGCAGTTGACTATTTTACTAAATGGGCTGAAGCTGAACCATTGGCTACTATTACCTCTAAGAAGATGATAAGTTTTTTGACGAAGAATATCATTTGCAGGTATGGTGTGCCTCAGAAAATAATCACAGACAATGGTACTCAGTTTGAAAGCGAGGAATTCCAGGATTTTTGCAAGCGATTCAAAATCCAGAAAAGCTTTTCAGCAGTAGCTCATCCGCAGGCAAACGGGCAAGTGGAAGCAGTAACAAGATCATCAAATCAACCATCAAGAAGCAACTTGAAAGAGCAAAAGGTGGTTGGGTCGATAAGCTACCACTTGCACTATGGGCATACAGAACCACACACAAAACTGCGACTGGGCATACTCCTTTTTCATTAGCATACGGATCAGAAGCAATGATCCCGGTAGAAACAGAGGTTCCTTCACACAGAAGAATCCATTTCAATCAAGCAGAAAATGAAAAGCTACAGCTTGAAGCTCTAGATCTCCTTGATGAAAAAAGAGATGAGGCTAATCTCAGAATGGCAGCTCATCAGCAAAGGATAGCCAGACATTTCAATTCCAAAGTTCGTCAACGCAGCTTTGAAATTGGAGATTTAGTCCTGAAGAGAATTATGACAGCAACCGGTGTGTTTGGGCCAAATTGGGAAGGACCATATGTGATAGGTCAGAAGCTTCTTGACGGCACATTCAAACTCACTACTGTTGAAGGAGATCAAATTCCAAGGGCATGGAACAGCAATCACTTGCATCCATACTTTACTTGAAAACTTTGTTGAAATATTGTAAAAAGAGTTATGAATGTATGATTCTTGTAATTGAAAGTTGTTGTAAAATTGATGAAAGAAGATAATGAAAGAATATAAAGTGGATGTAGGCCCAAATTTCTGGCCGAACCACTATAAATCTTGTGTTCCTTATTATTATTACATGTTTGCTTTATTTTCGATATAAAAAGTACATAGAATGTATTGCTGAAATGTCGATTTAAATTTTTGCAGACAATGGAAATAAAACTTGCGCATAATAAGACTGGGAGATTCTCACCATCATCCAACAAACAAATTCCAAGTCACAAAAGCCCCTAATTCAAATCCTAGATAGGAAACGCTTCAATTGAATGGGCGATAGGTTCGCTGGGAACGGACCCTTGCTATCAAATTTGAGTTCGTTTGAACAAACGAGCGTCCAATTAAGAAGCTTATGTCCGTTCTCACGAACCTGCTTAACAATGAAGTGCACTTCCTTGGATTAAACAAACTATTTGTGAGAAAAGGGAATGTGAGCTTGAAAACCAAAAAAAAAAAAAACAGAGGATCACTGAAAAGGCATAAGCAAGTGGACAAGGAAGCAACTGAAGCTATCATCGGCAACATAAGACCTCTTTGGAGGCACAACTCTTCGGAGGATAAAGACCTCTAATGGGACATATGCCGTAAAAAAGAAAGTTCTCTACTCTACAAAAAAGATTGGAGGAGTCATGACCCTCCAACCATGAGAGAGTAACTTTCAGGCGATGAAAACCCGCTATGAGGCACATTTCACCAGGAGTCGGAGTAGTTACTCTTCGGAGTTTCGCTTCACCAAAGTTGAAATGCAAACAAAATAAAGACCTCTTCGGAGGCACATTTCACCAGGAGTCGGAGTAGTTACTCTTCGGAGTTTCACTTCACCAAAGTTGCAATGCAAACAAAATAAAGACCTCTTCGGAGGCATATTTCACCAGGAGTTGAAGTGTAACGGCCGCTCTTCGGAATTTCACTTCACCAGAGTTGAAAGACAAACAAAATAAAAACCTCTTCGGAGGCACAATCAAGAAGAAAGACCTCTTCGGAAGCCCACGTTTCACCGAGATTGAAATAAAACTTCCAAGTGTTGAAACGTGAAAAGGCTTTCTTCAAAGGCGCAACTCTTTGGAGGTACACGTTTCACCGAGATTGAAATAAAACTTCCAAGTGTTGAAACGTGAAAAATCCCTCCTCAGAGGTATAACTTTCCAAAAAAAAAAAAATCCTCATCAGGAGCGTACTTTAACTTCCAAAGGAAGAGTAACTTACCTATTCTGGAAAATCTTCCATTAAAAAAAAAGAAGGAAGGTTAAAGCACCCTCCAGAGGTCCGCTTTACCACATAGAAGAATTCACTTGGTAAAATATGCGCATAAAAAAGAGGTGATTTCTTCGAAGGACAAAGCGTAAAAACTTGTATGAAGGGAGTTGTACTCTACCAAAATACTTCTTCAAGAATGGAATATTCTTTAGAAAAATAAGAGTACAAGTCCCCTCGAAGTATAAAATATTGCAGCAAGCCTATGGAATGGGGGCAATATGGTATGATTGCATACAATATGGTATAGCCAAATCAGCAAAGGGTAACGCTCAAGTAACATACCATAAGCTCGCTGCAATATCATGAAAATAAACTTATGCAAAAATGAATAATAAATGCATTCTCAAGTCCAAACAGGAATTTGTACAAATAAAGGATTGTTTTATTCAAATTGCTTTGCAGATACAGGTTTCAAAATAAAGAGGAAAAAGCAGGGGCCGATACCCGCACAATTCTCGACCAATACATGCAAAAGACAAAAAGCTAAAGTCTTCATTTCTTCCTACTACCCTTGGATCCTTTGCCCGGTCGAATGATTAACTTTTCTGGTCGGTCTTTAGGCATAAGGGAAGGAGAAAACTGAGGGGCAGCTGGTCCAACTTCTGGTTCCTCCTCGGTAGCAGCAATAATTTTCTTCCCCCTTCTCTTTGATGTTCCATGCTTCTTTCACCTCTTCGAGGAAGACTCGCTCCCTGGAGTAGCAAGAGCAGACAAGATTATGTCATCAGAAGGAGTCCGCTCCGGAGAAATCTCGCATCCCTCGAGTCCTTCGCCTTTCTGCTCTTGTGAAGCGGTAGGATCATCTAAGCCATGGAGAGCCTCTATTTGCTCCTCCTGTGATCCAGGCTGTGAAGCAGAAGGAGGAGTCGCCTGAAGAGATGAAGGAGGGATAACCAGAGGAGGTACTTTCTCTACAGAAGGAAAGAGGTTAAAGTCAGAAAAAAGAGGAGGTAAAGGTTCGTCAAGGTCCAGGAAGTAGTCAAGAAGCCCATTGAACCCATAGGAAACAAGTGAGCAGTCTACTTGGGTGAGGTTCATAGTAGCAAGATTAACAGTAGAGTTACCTGGAGAAGTTGATTTCCTGACATCGACTTCATAAGCCTGCACGTCAGCGCTCTCGTCACCTTCGTCTCCACCCTGTATGTTTGTAATCTCGGTGGTAACCTTGGTAGGAGATGCAGAATGGGAGCTGGAACCAATGATGTTGACCTCAGACGAAGAAGGAGGCTGGACTGGAGCAGTTGAAGTAGTTCCTCCAACTTGGCCCCCTTCTGTCGCTTCGGTTCTTAGTTTGGCAAGTTGCTCCTTTCCTTTGGCGAGAGCAGCACGAGCGTCATCATCCAAGTAGTGCTTTTCAAGGGCCGATTCGTCATAACCAGCACCCTCAGCACCAAGCATTTCAAGTGCGGCCTCCCACACTTCAGCTAGAGTAATCTCGTATTTGGGGCCAAGAAAAGCAAGACTCCCGCGCCCCAAGACGCTATGCAAATAGAAATAAAACAGAGTTGAGCTGATGTTGTTCTTTGTCGCCTCGTGGGATTCTTCAGTTGCAATTCTACCAGCGACAGCCTCGTCACGCTGAAGTTTAAGCATTTGAATTTCCGCTTCTAGGGAGTTGTTTTTCTTCTGGAGCTCTGCAACATCAGCAATGTAGTCCTCGCTAATTCTTTTTTGCGCCTCAAGCCTGTCTTCGGCATCCCTTTGGCCGGCATGAGCATCTCTTACTTGTTTCAGGAGCACCTCTTCTTTTTGAGAATATGAAGTAGAGGAAGCAGCAAGCTCGTGTTTCAATTTCTCAACTTTTGCTTCGAGCTCCTCATTGTAAGAAGCAATGCTCCTCATTTCAAGGTCATGTTGCTCAAGGACTTTTTTCCATTCAGCCTTATCATTTTCCATGGTGAGCATGGCCTCTATGTTGGCGCGATTAACTCTTTGGAGCTCATCAACAAGTTTCTACCAATTCGACATCCTCTCAATGTCAAGCTTGACAGCGTCGAGATTTCGCAACATGGCGGGCTTGTCGATAGGAACTAGGTCAAGGTCGAACCTCACACCCTTTAAGCACCACTGTGGAAAACGGCTTTGTAAAGTGGCCGGGCCCGGTCCAACTTGAAATTTGGGCCTGCTAATGATTGTTTGGATGTCCGTCTTCCCGAGAGCAGGAGAGTCGGAAGGAATGTCAAGAGAGGCAGGGGCAGTAGCCCTTTCAGGAGTAATGGAAGTACGTTTCTCACCATGGCGGGCTCGTTTGCCCGAATCTTCGACTAGATGACCTTTTCCTCGGTCATCGTGAGATTTCCTTTTGTGAGGGTCGTCACCTCTCTGCAAAGAATCATGGTGCTCATCCCTATCCCTTCTATCGTAACGCTCTTCTTCAGCCCTCCTTTCACGAGCCTTTCGAGCAGCCCTTTCTTCGTCGGATTCCCTATAGGAGGCAAAATAGCGCCCGTAATCATATTGGCCACGCCCCCCATAGCGCTGGAAATCATGATAGTATGATCCGCTGCATCTCATTGGAGGATCTGAAATAAAAGGATAAGCTTTAGAAATCTTTAAAGTATAAGAAGAAAAGTGCATAAATGTGTTGAAAAATCCTTAGTTGTGTGTGCAGTGCAAACTACTTGCGTTGGACTAACGAACCACTCCTCGGTTGGGGGGAAGCAATAGGATTCACTGTCGGTGACAGTTCTTGGGATAAAGGAGTCGGAGTCTGTTTGAGAGCAGATGTCGCTTCAATCGTCGGGGAAATAACTTTAGCACAGGTGGGGTCATCTTTAAAGAGCTCTTGAGAGGTGATAATTATGTCACTTAAATCACCAAAGACGTCATCACCATCATGTCTGACCAAACTCCCTTCACCAACTCCTTCACCAGCATTCTTCCCGGTTTGGGAAAGGGGCTCCTCTTCTTCTTCAGTTATAGGGGCAAGCGCGGGCTTTTCGGATGGCCCCGTGTCATCTCTTGGAACAGAACACTTTACTAGTGAAGTTTCTATAGAAGTTTCTCCCCGCAAGTGCTCTTTAGTGGAAGCCGGGGCATCAGAAGTTTTTGCCGGAGAATCAGGAACTTCCGTTGGAGCTTCACGAGGTTGAGTAAAGCGAGAAGGATGAAGAAGCCCGTATTGATGTAAAAATTCATCGTTTAACAAGAACTTTATACTCCTTTCCTCTTCCGGCACGGCATTTAATCTTTCAAAAATTTGCTTATGGCATGGATCCCTAGCGGGAAGTGGAAGTGCTAAAACAGAAAAAGGGCAAAGTCAGCATTTAGCAACTCAGATCTCGGAAAGTCCAAAATTAAAAAAGGACAGGAAATCTTACTTCCTACTCTCCAGATGGCGTAAAACCCTGGAGGGCAGCGAACGAAGAAGAATTGAGTTAGGAACCCATGAGCAGTGTCAGGAAGGCCAACGATTAATTTACGGTTTCGGGCGCTTCTCACAATAGTAATAGAAGGATGATCTTTGGTCCGGGTAAAGGAGCATAAGTAACAGATTTCATCAAAACTCGGAAGTCGATCAAGTGTTCTCCTAAATAGCACACACAACCCCATTAGAATGGCGTAGCCATTGGGATGTAGCTGGGATGGAGCAATGGCCAATTGATGAAGAAGTTGTTGGAAAAAGTCATTGAAAGGAGGAATGCCCCCACTTAGGCACATTTGTCGGTTAACTGTCACAAAGCCAGAGGGTGCTATGTCAGCAGTGTTACTTCTCTCAGGAAAAATGGCATCTGACTCAACAATGCCAAACTGAGCACACAACTGGCGAAAAACTTTGTATGATAGTGTGGTAGGGGCTCTTTCGGGAGGATTATCTAGTGGAGCCGGAAGAACAGTTGCTTCTCCAGTCTGAACTGTTGCATCTTCTTCCTGAGAAGTCATTCTACACAAGCAACTGGATATTCAAATATGAAGGTGCACGTTTCCTAAAAGTGTGAAGTGTCGTGCAAAACTAATGAAAATAGCAAGTAAATATAACTGGAATTAAACTGGTTGACGATTGATCGACTATGGTAATTTCAGAACTTGTTAATTTAGAGTTCAAGCATAATATTAGTGCAGGCTTGTCAGTTTCAATTAATTGTTTCAGTGTTGCTTGAATATTCTACTTGAAATCGATAGCACTTCGTTCACACAATTTATTTAAGTTAATTATCTATTATTAACTAATCTGTCATTTGATGTGGGCAGTCAATGACAGTATATTCGTCCCAATTTTTTTGTAAATGTTGTATTGGATAGATTGTTAGCTTGCAAGTTAAAACAACCTGTGAATGAATGCAATAAAGTTCAACAATTCAAAGTCCATGCAACGGTTCAAAGTACGAACAAAATTCACACAAGTCATAACTCGTCAACGGTTCAAAAGTTCTGAGTCGGCAGTGCCCTAAGCCTTGAGTCGTAATAAGCAAATCTTCAAGTCTTATCTCGGCCACGACTCAAGGGTTTTATCTCGGCCACGACTCAGGGTTTAGGTCATGGAGTATGTTAAAGAAGCTGTGGTTCAAAATAATAAGAAAATCTTCAGGTCTTATCTCGGCCACGACTCAAGGGTTTTATCTTGGTCACGACTCAAGCCTTAGGTCGTGGAGCATGTTGAGACGTATCATGGTTAATCGCAAGGGTCGCTGGATCATATAAAAATAGCCAAGTCAAACCTACGGCAATGTTTGAATCGATCTGACCCATTAACCATCTAATCTATAACCCGATAACCCAATAACCTCGCAATGGTTAACCCCAGTTCCATCACACTACAGGATCGCTTCGAATGGTGAATCGCCGTAAGTCAAATCAAACAGACGTAAGTTCATCAGCAGTCAAATCCGACAAAATTCGTAGGGCTCGAAGAGGCGAACCAGAGGCGAAGAATTAAGCGCGTAAGGTAATAATGATCAACGATCGAAGAGAGGGAAGAAATCGCTTACGATTGGGTGTTGCTAGAAAGGATTGGGTGCAAATTGGGTTGAGATCGCCTTTGAAGGTTTAGAGATGTGATAATGGCAGAAATGGCTTGGGGATAAAGTGATGAGAAGAAGAAACGACTCAAGCTTTTTATAGCTCAAAATAGTGAAACTTGAATCGGTATGTACGGGTTAGGATGAGTCGAAGCACACGACCTATGACATAGGCATGTACTTCGAGGGGCAAATGTTAACCCTTAATTCTCTACGACCTAAGAAATGTACGACCCAAGATGGTACGAGTTAAGATTTGCGCGACTTAAGGCCTCTACGACTCAAGAAGCCTACGACTTAAGGGGTCTACGACTTAAGGCCTCTCCGACTCAACAAGCTAACAAGTTAAGACTTAAGGCGACTTAGAGGAGTGGAGCGACTCAAGGGATTAACGGCGTATGGGATAGATCGACTCAAGTTCGCTAACTACTCAACGACCCAAGGAGAGATTGTACGAGTTAAGGAACCTTACGAGTTACAGAACCTTACGACTTAAGGAACCTTACGAGTTATAGAACCTTACGAGTTACAGAACCTTACGACTTAAGGAACCTTACGAGTTATAGAACCTTACGAGTTAAGGAACCTTACGACTTAAAGAATCTTACGGGTTAAGGAAGGCTTGCGAGTTAAGACATTAACGACCTGAGGAATGTCGCGACCTATGGAAGTCTACGACCTAAGAGGTATGCGGCATAAAGGTGATACGACCTAAGGCTTCAGAGACAAATTCAATACCGAGCTATAATGAGATAACTCGTTGACGACACACGACTTATGATGAGTCGTGTACGACTCATACTAACATCAAGGAAGGTTGCACTGGTTAACTCGTGAACGGCTCAGGACTTGTGTGATTCATTAAAAATGGGAGCCTAGCTTTGGACCAAGGATGAACTAACCCGGTAGGTCGGCCACGACCTACTATGAGTCGTGAACGGGTTATGACTCGGTATGAGTCGTGTACGAGTCATGACCTAATTCCGAGAAATGCCTATAAATACACGACCACCTCCAACATTCAACGGACCTTTTCGACACATTCTCTTCATACACCGTTACCCTGCTGCATTGAGAACTCCATCAACACTTAGAGCCTTCAAGATTCGAGGAATACTTCAAAGAACTTCACAAAGAAATCATACATCTTCAACATGGGTTTAAGGACTTTAATCAACATTGAAATTTAAGCTACTTGTTCCAAATCATTTGTAACTCGAAGTGTGTTGTATTTGAGAAGAATTGTATCAACTTGTAGCGAGATTATTAATAAAAGTACTTAAAGTGGACGTAGGCTATACCCTTAAGCCGAACCACTATAAAATCGTTGTTGTTTGTTGCTTTTCTGTTGTTATCTGCTTATAATCTGTTCCCGAGTCATCGGGTGGTGCTTTCACAACTACACTTAACACACCGGAGTGTTAGCGTTCAAATTTAAGCGTTAACACTCTGTGTCTGTGATCTGTGATTATTATTTACTGTATATTCTGAGATTTGCCAAATTTTTATTTACAACGCGGTATTTTGAGCAATTCAATTCCAGCATGAGTGTCTACCTATACACTTATAATGGATGCGAATGGTTGAAAATACCTGGTTGTTACAGTTGGTATCAGAGCTTTGGTAGCTCTAGGCAAAACTCAGCATATGGAGTGAATGTATTTACAGAATCACTTTCATTCGAGTTTGAATCTCTTCATTTTTGACTCGATTCCTTTGAATTTTGGAACGTTCCCTACGGTTCTAAAATCAATTCGTATCCCTCACTATTCATCTTCTTTTGACTCTGGAGTATTCTATAACTCCACTTCGAATGATCTTTTTAGTGAGTCGGCGGTCACGCCAATTTCAAATTAAATTGAAAAAAAAGAGGGGGGAAACTCCTTTACAATTAGCATCGATTCACCAGAGATTTATATCTATCCTTGGTTTAGATGCTAATATCTTTTTTTTTCCTAAAACTCTAACTCTTGAGATCAAATGTAGATTTACCCCAGAAAAATCCACATTGATCTTATTTTTTAAGTAACGGTTGACCCGGTTAAGGTTGCCCATGATTTACTTAAAGGTTGCCCATGATTTACTTAAGCTTATCCACCTCCCTATTTTGTTATTTAATCATCTTGTCTTTTGTTTCCAATCTATTCTTCCAAACATTTTGAATTATACTTGTATATCTATGTTTTGTTTTATATATTGTGTTGTTTGAGTTCTTGATGTTGATTTGGGTTTCTGATCGATTCGTCTGATCAACGCTATCGATAGGATTTCTAGAACACTTTGACAGAACAAACTGACACAACATTATTTTAAAAATTGGGTTAATGAAACAAATTTTGATATAACTAAATTTATGGAACTTAATAAATTGATTTAAACTAATCATTTGAAATGATAATACTTGATTTATCATTTATTGTTCTACAAATGAATCTATAAATAGCTGTTTATAAATTGACTTGGGAACTGAAATGAATTTAAAACAAGATATTTGAGAATTTAATTTCCGATGGATTCAAAACCTTGTGTTTAAGGTTTTAAAAGGTTATATTATTTAAAGTATTTTCAAATAGAAATTTGTTTCCAAAGAATTTTAAAGTGCTCTTCTCTTTGTCGCTGGAAAATAACTTCGGTGATGATCGTGACATCATCGACGTTCATTTTCGAGTTTCGAAGTTGAGAAACCGTTCTGTAGTCTTGCTACAGTTTTGTTTGGGAAATCAAATTTATTTGAATTTCTAAAATATGACTTGACTTATAATATATATAGACTTATGATTTAAATTTTATTTGATAAACTATGTACATACATTTAGTTATCTCTAAATGGTTTGAAGAAACCGGAAATATAATTCTTAAATTCAATTATAAAAAGATAATCAAAATTTTGGATGAATATTCAAGGATGAAATGATTTAATTGGAAGTTTTTTTTGTATAATACAATTGCATTCAAATATAACTTACCTAAATTCAGAAGTTAACAATGTAATTGGATAATATACAATATAAAAAAAAGTGGATTTTATAAATAAAATTTGAGTGCTTATAATAAATGTTATACACTTAAATTTTAATTATAAAATGATCAACAGAGGTAAATATAATAAGGGAAATTAAATAACTTACAATAAAATAATGTTAGAACTAAGAATAAAAGAAAGCAGTTATAATAAGTGTAAGTATGTTTAACATAAGTGATAAATATAGTGAGAGGAATAAATTTAATTTTAATTAGGAATAAAGAAGAATAAAATTTATTAAGTACATTGTGAGTGCAATAAATGATTATTTTTCTAACCCATGGTTTTAAAAATTGTTAATTTAAGATGATTGAATAATAAGATAATGAAATTCGGGGTAGTTAAGATTTATTTAACTTGTGTAAAGATTTGTTCTCTATTTAAGTTGAAATTTCCATGCTTTCAAATCTAATTCCTTATTTTGTTTTCCAAACTATCTTTTGGTTGTCCTTATCATCCTTATCTTGCTATAGATTGGTATAGGCATCTTTCTATAATCTTTGATAGATCTTTGGTAATCATTTTGAATCCACCTTTTCGTGCTTGTGTTCTTAATATTGGAGAATCTTGGAAAGATCATCTCCACCTTGTAAAACTTACCTATAACAATAGCCATCATGTATAATTTCATTCTCCTTGTCATCTTGTCCTAATCTTATTTCACCCTATCTTTTTCTGTGCTTTCCCGTACCTCATTCCTTTTCGGGGACGAAAAGTTTTGAGTGGGGGAGAGTGTAACAACCCTGTATTTTGTGATTGTTTTTAATTGTATATTTTAATTATTTTAATTGAATTTTGATTAAGAAAAAAAACTTGTTTTTTTGAATGATTAATTTTGTTACTTTAAATATAAACTTTAGTTTGATATGAATTTTCATTCCAAAGCATGACTAAAAAGAACATTTTCCAAAAAGGTGAATTTTGGTCAAAATAGTCAAAATTTGACTTTTAATTTAAAATTTTAAAAGTTTGAAAATTTAAATTTTATCTTTTATTATGGAAGCACACAAAATTCTAAGAACACCACTTTTTTTTCGTTGAAAACGGAGTTAAACTGCAAAAGATATGTACATTTCAATTTTGAGTATTAACTGTTTATTTAACAATTTTATCTATTTTAAATTGTATAAATTACTTTTTCTTTGTTATATTTTACTTTAATACGTGATTTTATGTATATTTTGTCTTTTAATATTTTTTTAAATGATAATATGATTTTTCTAAAGTCTATTAAAATTGTTTTCAATTTATTAAGCCTAGTTTCTATTTTCTTTGCTATTTTCTTAATTTAATTATATATATTTAAAATTTGTTTATTTATTTTATACATTCACTTTTATTTTCTGTGTTTGTACTTTATTAATATTAATTTTACATGTATTTTGATTAAAAATAGGTTTTCCAAAGATTATTTGGGTTGTTCCAATTTATTTAGCCTAGTTTCACATATATGGATATTTTCTTTATATAAATTATATAATTTAAAATGTATGTATTAATTTCTCTTATTTACATTTTTTTCTAAGATTATTTATCTATTTTATCAGGATTTTTATTTATTTACAAAATAGAAAAGAAATTTGAAAGGCCTTAAACTTTCCATCTTCCTAAGGCCCTTTTTTTCTAACCCTTCTACTTTTTAACCTAAATTTTCATTCAACTGACCACATCTACTCATTTCTTCAGCCGCCACTTTTTTTCCTCTCACTCATGAATTTTCAAAGCTCCAAAACCCTAGAAATCATGGCCTCCATCTTGAAGAAAAAAATTTAGGTAAATCCCTCTCTTCTTTCTATTTTTTCTTACTTTTTCTATGCAATTTTGCCTTGCCTTCTCCTTGATTAAGATCGGCCTCTTCCCCTATTCCATGGCCACCACCTCCTTCCATCTCTTCCCAACCATCACCACCATCTACCTCATCAGATTTGACCTTGGCCGAACCCCTTTTGATGGTCAAACCCCTCAAACTTCAACCTAGATGCCCAGATCCATGCTTATTTGACCTCTACATGCTCATCCACTTCAACCACCGCCCAAACCACCACCATAGCCGCCACCACTCCCCAGACCTGACCACAACACACCCCTCCTCACCTCTGTCCAATCATGACACATCACAGGCCGAGCCCAATGCCCATAGCGGAGCCCTTGTTTCGACCAAAAACCACCTAGTTGCCTTCAAAACCACATCACCTCCACATGTACAAACTCCAACTTGTCTTGCCTTGAACCCGAGCTATGTTAGCCCAAACCTGACCCAAAACTTAACCACATCTGAACAACATCAGACTCCAAAGCCATACCAAACAATAGAGAAGGCAAAGCAAAAGACTACGTAGTCGTATCTCCTTTTATTTCAATGTTATTGCATTTTAAAGGCGTATTGAATTTTGTTGTTTTGACTGTTTGTTTTGGGTTGTACATAAGAGCTGTAGATTGGATTCGCTCTGCACTCACATCCGCAGTCTTGTCATCGTTCTTTTGTTTCCATTGTGTCATTGGTTTTGATATCTCCAGCACAAAGAGGTGAGTTATTCTCACCAGACAATATGTACATATATAACTAGTAAATTGACCCCTTTTGAATCTGTAAAATGCATTATCATGTTACACCTGCTATATTATTATTTTATGATGTTCATCCATGCTTAAACACCTATTATAACATCTGTTACTGTTATATTATGTTGTTCTACTATTTTTATCAGTTTATCACACTACAAGTTCCCTTTAGATTAGAAATCACTATGGGTTGAAATGATACATACCCGAACGGACTTTAGAATAAGGGAAAATTGTTGTGGGCTGAAATGATAGGCCTGAATGATTTTCAATTTATTTCATTTACTTGGGACTGCGGGTTTGAAATGATAAAGCCCGGATTGTCTTTGTAAATTACGGGTTGAAATGATATATTACCCGTATCACTTTTCCTAGTGTAGAAAATTATATACAGACCCGTAGTTATTATATGTTTTTCTAAAAATTTTAAAATTATTTTAGAAATGTAAATATTAAAATATTTTGATTTAAATCTAATTAAAAAGTATTTTTGTAAAATATTATTGATTTTCTGAATAATTGTAAGAGAAATGAATTAATGAAAAAGTTAGAAAATTTTTAATGTAAGTTATTTTGGAAATTTGATTTAAGTATAATTGGAAATTAAATTGAATATGAAATTATGACAAATTTGTGATAATTTGAATTTAAACGAATTCAAAGTGATTTTATATCATATTAATGATTTTTAATAAAGTTGAAATGTGAAATGAATGAATATTTAAGTTGAAATTTTGAAATATAACTAAAATTGAAAATTTATGAAATTGACTTAAAAGTGAATTTTTAGTTAAGTAAATAAAAATAAAACAAAGTTACATTTGAGGATTTGAACTTAAGAGTTAAGTTGAAATTTAATGTAATGAATTTTAAATTGAACATTGCAATTTAATAAGTGAATTATTATTAAATCTTGATTTTTGAATGGAAATTTAACTTTATAAAATCATGAACTTGAGGAAAATTAAATGATGTTTCTAAATGTGAAAATGTATGATTTTATAAGTTAAAAATGTTTCAAATAAAATTATAATTGGTTGAGAAATTATATTGAATATTTGAAGTTAATTAACTGCATTTTTGAAATGCTATTAATTACAATGTAAATGATATTACAGCATTTGTAAATGCTGTAGTTGATGATAATGAACTAAAAAGCTAAATTGAATTAAAAGCTATTGTAGCAATTTTTGTAAGTGCTATATTTTTTAAATTTAACTAAGTTTATTTGACACTTAAGTAAACCATATTACAACATTTTAAAATGTTGTCTTTTGTTAAATTGAACTGTTTTGAATGTAACTTTCCGTAGTGTTTTCTAAATACTACGAAAAATGAATTTTCACTCTTTTGATAAACTTAAGTGAATAAATGAACTTTGGAAGTTGAAAATTTTGAAAATTTAATAATTTAATTATTAAACATAATAACTTCATTGTAATGATTAAAAATAATTTTTGGAATATAAACTGTTTTGAAATATGAATTGAAATGGTATTTTAATTGAATAAAATGAATGATGATTTGAAATGGATGTGGTTTTGAAAAGATGTGATATTTTGATATATTAAATGATTGAAATGTGGTTACGAAAAGATGTGATATTTTGATATATTAAAATGATTTGAAATATGGTTTTGAAAGGATATGATATTTTGATATATTAAAATGATTTGAAACGAAGTTTTGAAAGGTATGATATTTTGATATTAAATGATTTGAAAAATGGAGTTTTGAAAGATATGACATTTTGATATTAAAATGATTTGAAACGATGTTTTGAAAGGTATGATATTTTGATATTAAATGATTTGAAAAATGGAGTTTTGAAAGATATGACATTTTGATATTAAAATGATTTGAAAAGAAGTTCTAAAAGATATGATATTTTGGAAATGAAGCTTTGGAAGGTTATGATATTTTGGTGTGTTAAAATGATTTGAAATGAAGTTTTTAAAGGATATGATATTTTAATATATTGGAATGGTTAGAAATGACTTGATATTTATTTTGATAAATATTTGAATTGAAATATATGGTATGATGATATACTGAAATGGTTTGGAAATGATTTAATCGTTATTTTAATAAAGATTTGGGTTGAAATGATATTTTATTTTGAAGTATAATATTGTTTAAGTTATAACTACGGGTTGTAATAACGATTGGTTGTTAAAGAGACCGGGATCGTATATTGTCTTATAGCCGGCCAATACCGAAAACCAATTTAACAACTGTGTACGCGGTGGAGGTTCCAGAATGAAGAAGGAGGGTGGCGACGTTCTCGAGGTATATTACGTGGACCCAACTCCCGTGAGTTGGCATAAATGACTAAAATATGAGCTATACCGGGCTACACAAAGGGTCGCACCCTTTCATCGAGCATGATCCATCGGAAACCATTCTATTACTTTTGTGATTCGATATGTGGCGCCACTTTGATTCGGGGGTATTGTTCGAGGTGGGAGGAAGCTGCTGGCTTTCCGTCACCACCGGTCCGGGAGTGCAAACGGTGTATCCACCCTGGCATTGCCTCACGTGCCGTGTCATCTCCTTATATCGAGCCCCACTACGATTTTGGTTTTAAAGATCCGACCGCGTTAAGGTTCACCATCCCCTTAACGCTATCTTCTATATGATTATACTTTACTGATTAGACACTACTGTATATAGCGTATATTACTACATAGTAAATAGTTTAACGGATCCTTAGAGGATGGGCGGTCCCAAGCATCTTCTAAGTTACTTGTACCTTTACTACAGTTCACTTGAGTTGGTTTACATTGTATAAGTATGTATGTCCTGACTCGAGTGTTTGTATTTTTACTTACTCTCGGGTCAGCCTGAGTTATTCACAGATTTGGATTCCGCTTTCTGGAGATTGGAATCGCTGGAGATATCTGCTTATCTAGTTTTATCTATTCCAGTTCTATTGTTCTATTCAGCTTGTACTTGGTTGTCATCTTGAGACTTCTGTTTTGCTTTATTTTCTTCTGTTGTATTTTATTTAACTCTGATATTTTTATATAGTAGCTTCATGAACTACTATTTCTTTTACTTCTGCTGCATTTTAAATACTCTGTGTCTGTGATCTGTGATTATTATTTACTGTATATTCTGAGATTTGCCAAATTTTTATTTACAACGCGGTATTTTGAGCAATTCAATTCCAGCGTGAGTGTCTACCTATACACTTATAATGGATGCGAATGGTTGAAAATACCTGGTTGTTACAGTTGGTATCAGAGCTTTGGTAGCTCTAGGCAAAACTCAGCATATGGAGTGAATGTATTTACAGAATCACTTTCATTCGAGTTTGAATCTCTTCCTTTTTGACTCGATTCCTTTGAATTTTGGAACGTTCCCTACGGTTCTAAAATCAATTCGTATCCCTCACTATTCATCTTCTTTTGACTCTGGAGTATTCTATAACTCCGCTTCGAATGATCTTTTTAGTGAGTCGGCGGTCACGCCAATTTCAAATTGAATTGAAAAAAAAAGAGGGGGGGAAACTCCTTTATAATTAGCATCGATTCACCAGAGATTTATATCTATCCTTGGTTTAGATGCTAATATCTTTTGTTATCCCAAAACTCTAACTCTTGAGATCGAATGTAGATTTACCCCAGAAAAATCCACATTGATCTTATTTTTTAAGTCACGGTTGACCCGGTTAAGGTTGCCCATGATTTACTTAAGCTTATCCGCCTCCCTATTTTGTTATTTAATCGTCTTGTATTTTGTTTCCAATCTATTCTTCCAAACATTTTGAATTGTACTTGTATATCTATGTTTTGTATTATATATTGTGTTGTTTGAGTTGTTGACGTTGATTTGGGTTTCTAATCGATTCGTCTGATCAACGCTATCGATAGGATTTCTAAAACACTTTGACAGAACAAACTGACACAACATTATTTTACAAATTGGGTTAATGAAATAAATTTTGATGTAACTAAATTTATGGAACTTAATAAATTGATTTAAACTAATCATTTGAAATGATAATACTTGATTTGTCATTTATTGTTCTACAAATGAATCTATAAATAGTTGTTTATAAATTGACTTGGGAACTGAAATGAATTTAAAACAAGATATTTGAGAATTTAATTTCCGATGGTTTCAAAACCTTGTGTTTAATGTTTTAAATGGTAATATTATTTAAAGTATTTTCAAATAGAAATTTGTTTCCAAAGAATTTTAAAGTGCTCTTCTCTTTGTCGTTGGAAAATAACTTCGGTGATGATCGCGACATCATCGACGTTCATTTTCGAGTTTCGAAGTTAAGAGACCGTTCTGTAGTCTTGCTACAGTTTTGTTTGGGAAATCAAATTTATTTGAATTTCTAAAATATGACTTGACTTATAATATATATAGACTTATGATTTAAATTTTATTTGATAAACTATGTACATACATTTAGTTATCTCTAAATGGTTTGAAGAAACCGGAAATATAATTCTTAAATTCAATTATAAAAAGATAATCAAAATTTTGGATGAATATTCAAGGATGAAATGATTTAATTGGAAGTTTTTTTTGTATAATACAATTGCATTCAAATATAACTTACCTAAATTCAGAAGTTAACAATGTAATTGGATAATATACAATATAAAAAAAAGAGGATTTTATAAATAAAATTTGAGTGGTTATAATAAATGTTATACACTTAAATTTTAATTATAAAATGATTAACAGAGGTAAATATAATAAGGGTAATTAAATAACTTACAATAAAATAATGTTAGAAGAACTAAGAATAAAAGAAAGCGGTTATAATAAGTGTAAGTATGTTTAACATAAGTGGTAAATATAGTGAGAGGAATAAATTTAATTTTAATTAGGAATAAAGAAGAATAAAATTTATTAAGTACATTGTGAGTGCAATAAATGATTATTTTTCTAACCCATGGTTTTAAAAATTGTTAATTTAAGATGATTGAATAATAAGATAATGAAATTTGGGGTAGTTAAGATTTATTTAAATTATGTAAAGATTAATTCTCTATTTAAGTTGAAATTTCCATGCTTTCAAATCTGATTCCTTATTTTGTTTTCCAAACTATCTTTTGGTTGTCCTTATCATCCTTATCATGCTATAGATTGGTATAGGTATCTTTCTATAATCTTTGATAGATCTTTGGTAATCATTTTGAATCCACCTTTTCGTGCTTGTGTTCTTAATTTTGGAGAATCTTGGAAAGATCATCTCCACCTTGTGAAACTTACCTATAACAATAGCCATCATGTATAATTTCATTCTCCTTGTCATCTTGTCCTAATCTTATTTCACCTTATCTTTTTCTGTGCTTTCCCGTACCTCATTCCTTTTCAGGGACGAAAAGTTTTGAGTGGGGGAGAGTGTAACAACCCTGTATTTTGTGATTGTTTTTAATTGTATATTTTAATTATTTTAATTGAATTTTGATTAAAAAAACCTATTTTTTTTGAATGATTAATTTTGTTACTTTAAATATAAACTTTAGTTCGATATGAATTTTCATTCCAAAGCATGACTAAAAAGAACATTTTCCAAAAAGGTGAATTTTGGTCAAAATAGTCAAACTTTGACTTTTAATTTAAAATTTTAAAAGTTTGAAAATTTAAATTTTGTCTTTTATTATGGAAGTACATAAAATTCTAAGAACACCACTTTTTGTTTCATTGAAAACGGAGTTAAACTACAAAAGATACGTATATTTCAATTTTGAGTATGAATTGTTTATTTAACAATTTTATCTATTTTAAATTGTATAAATTACTTTTTCTTTGTTATATTTTACTTTAATATTTATTTTATTTTATTTTATTTATATTTTGTCTTTTAATATTTTTTGAAATGATGACATAATTTTTCTAAATTCTATTGAAAATGTTTTCAATTTATTAAGCCTAGTTTCTATTTTCATTGCTATTTTCTTAATTTAATTATATATATTTAAAATTTTTTATTTATTTTATACAGTCACTTCTATTTGCTGTGTTTATACTTTATTAATATTAATTATATATGTATTTTGATTAAAAATAGGTTTTCCAAAGATTATTTGGGTTGTTCCAATTTATTTAGCCTAGTTTCACATATATGGATATTTTCTTTATATAAATTATATAATTTAAAATGTATGTATTTATTTCTCTTAATTACATTTTTTTCTGAGATTATTTATCTATTTTATCAGGCTTTTTATGTATTTACAAAATAGAAAAGAAATTTGAAAGGCCTTAAACTTTCCATCTTCCTAAGGCCCTTTTTTTTTCTAACCCTTCTACTTTTTAACCTAACTTTTCATTCAAGTGACCACATCTCCTCATTTCTTCAGCCGCCACTTTTTTTTTCTTCTCACTCACAAATTTTCCAAGCTCCAAAACCCTAAAAATCATGGCCTCGATCATGAAGAAAAAAATTTAGGTAAATCCCTCTCTTCTTTCTACTTTTTCTTACTTTTCTATGCAATTTTGCCTTGCCTTCTCCTTGATTAAGATCGGCCTCTTCCCCTATTCCATGGCCACCATCTCCTTCCATCTCTTCCCAACCATCATCACCATCTACCCCATCAGATCTGACCATGGCCGAACCCCTTTTGATGGTCAAACCCCTCAAACTTCAACCTAGATGCCTAGATCCATGCTTATTTGACCTCTACATGCTCATCCACTTCAACCACCGCCCAAACCACCACCATAGCCGCCGCCACTCCCCAGACCTGACCACAACACACCCCTACTCACCTCTATCCAGTCATGACACATCACAGGCCGAGCCCAATCCCCATAGAGGAGCCCTTGTATCGACCGAAAACCACCTAGTTGCCTTCAAAACCACATCACCTCCTCATGTACAAACTCCACCTTGTCTTGCCTTGAAACCGAGCTATGTTAGCCCAAACCTGACCCAAAACTTGACCACATCTGAACCACATCAGACTCCAAAGCCATACCAAACAATAGAGAAGGCAAAGCAAAAGACTGCGTAGTGGTATCTCCTTTTATTTCAACGTTATTGCATTTTAAAGGCGTATTGAATTTTGTTGTTTTGATTGTTTGTTTTGGGTTGTACACAAGAGCTGTAGATTGGATTTGCTCTGCACTCATGTCCGTAGTCTTGTCATCGTGCTTTTGTTTCCATTGTGTCATTGGTTTTGATATCTCCAGCACAAAGCGGTGAGTTATTCTCACCAGACAATATGTACATATATAACTAGTAAATTGACCCCTTTTGAATCTGTAAAATGCATTATCATGTTACACCTGCTATATTATTATTTTATGATGTTCACCCATGCTTAAACACCTGTTATAACATCTGTTACTATTATATTATGTTGTTCTACTATTTTTATCAGTTTATCACACTGCAAGTTCCCTTTAGATTAGAAATCACTATGGGTTGAAATGATACATACCCGAACGGACTTTAGAATAAGGGAAAATTGTTGTGGGCTGAAATGATAGGCCTAAATGATTTTCAATTTATTTCATTTACTTGGGACTGCGGGTTTGAAATGACAAAACCCGGATTTTCTTTGTAAATTACGGGATCAAATGATATATTACCCGTATCACTTTTCCTAGTGTAGAAAATTATATACAGACCGTAGTTATTATATGTTTTTCTAAAAATTTTAATATTATTTTAGAAATGTAAATATTAAAATATTTTGATTTAAATCTAATTAAAAAGGATTTTTGTAAAATATTATTGATTTTCAGAATAATTGTAAGAGAAATGAATTAATGAAAAAGTTAGAAAATTTTGAATGTAAGTTATTTTGGAAATTTGTTTTAAGTATAATTGGAAATTAAATTGAATATGAAATTATGACAAATTTATGATAATTTGAATTTAAACGAATTCAACGTGATTTTATACCATATTAATGATTTTTAATAAAGTTGAAATGTGAAATGAACGAAAATTTAAGTTGAAATTTTGAAATATAACTAAAATTGAAAATTTATGAAATTGACTTTAAAGTGAATTTTTAGTTAAGTAAATAAAAAAAACAAAGTTATATTTGAGGATTTGAACTTAAGTGTTAAGTTGAAATTTAATGTAATGAATTTTAAATTGAACATTGCAATTTAATAAGTGAATTATTATTAAATCTTGATTTTTGAATGGAAATTTAACTTTATAAAATCATGAACTTGAGGAAAATTAAATGATGTTTCTAAATGTGAAAATGTATGATTTTATAAGTTAAAAATGTTTCAAATAAAATTATAATTGGTTGAGAAATTACATTGAATATTTGAAGTTAATTAACTGCATTTTTGAAATGCTATTAATTACAATGTAAATGATATTACAGCATTTGTAAATGCTGTAGTTGTTGATAATGAACTAAAAAGCTAAATTGAATTAAAAGCTATTATAGCAATTTTTATAAGTGCTATATTTTTTTAATTTAACTAAGTTTATTTGAAACTTAAGTAAACCCTATTACAACATTTTAAAATGCTGTCTTTTGTTAAATTGAACTGTTTTGAATGTAACTTTCCGTAGTGTTTTCTAAATACTGCGAAAAATGAATTTTCACTGTTTTGATAAACTTAAGTGAATAAATGAACTTTGGAAGTTGAAAATTTTGGAAATTTAATAATTTAATTATTAAACATAATAACTTCATTGTAATGATTAAAAATGATTTTTGGAATATAAACTGTTTTGAAATATGAATTGAAATGGTATTTTAAATTGAATAAAATGAATGATGATTTGAAATGGATGTGGTTTTGAAAAGATGTGATATTTTGATATATTAAATGATTGCAATGTGGTTTCGAAAAGATGTGATATTTTGATATATTAAAATGATTTGAAATATGGTTTTGAAAGGATATGATATTTTGATATATTAAAATGATTTGAAACGAAGTTTTGAAAGGTATGATATTTTGATATTAAATGATTTGAAAAATGGAGTTTTGAAAGATATGACATTTTGATATTAAAATGATTTGAAACGAAGTTTTGAAAGGTATGATATTTTGATATTAAATGATTTGAAAAATGGAGTTTTGAAAGATATGACATTTTGATATTAAAATGATTTGAAAAGAAGTTCTAAAAGATATGATATTTTGGAAATGATGCTTTGGAAGGTTTTGATATTTTGGTGTATTAAAATGATTTGAAAGGAAGTTTTTAAAGGATATGATATTTTAATATATTGGAATAGTTAGAAATGACTTGATATTTATTTTGATAAATATTTAAATTGAAATATATGGTATGATGATATACTGAAATGGTTTGGAAATGATTTAATCGTTATTTTGATAAAGATTTGGGTTGAAATGATATTTTATTTTGAAGTATAATATTGTTTAAGTTATAACTATAGGTTGTAATAACGACTGGTTGTTAAAGAGACCGGGATCGGATATTGTCTTATAGCCGGCCAATACCGAAAACTACTTTAACGACTGTGTACGCGGTGGAGGTTCCAAAATGAAGTAGGATGGTGGCGACGTTCTCGAGGTATATTACGTGGACCCAACTCCCGTGAGTTGGCATAAATGACTAAAACAGGAGCTATACCGGGCTACACAAAGGGTCGCACCCTTTCATCGAGCATGCTCCATCGGAAACCATTCTATTACTTTTGCGATTCGATATGTGGCGCCACTTTGATTCGGGGGTATTGTTCGAGGTGGACGGAAGCTGCTGGCTTGCCGTCACCACCGGTCCGGGAGTGCAAACAGTGTATCCACCCTGGCATTGCCTCGCGTGCCGTGCCATCTCCTTATATCGAGCCCCACTACGATTTTGGTTTTAAAGATCCGACCGCGTTAAGGTTCACCATCCCCTTAACGCTATCTTCTATATGATTATACTTTACTAATTAGACACTACTGTATATAGCGTATATTACTGCATAGTAAATAGTTTAACGGATCCTTAGAGGATGGGCGGTCCCATGCATCTTCTAAGTTACTTGTACCTTTACTACAGTTCACTTGAGTTGGTTTACATTATATAAGTATGTATGTCCTGACTCGAGTGTTTGTATTTTTATTTACGCTCGGGTTAGCCTGAGTTATTCACAGATTTGAATTCCGCTTTCTGGAGGTTGGAATCGCAGGAGATATCTGCTTATCTAGTTTTATCTATTCCAGTTCTGTTGTTCTATTCAGCTTGTACTTGGTTGTCATCTTGAGACTTCTGTTGTACTTTATTTTCTTCTATTGTATTTTACTTAACTCTGATATTTTTATATAGTAGCTTCATGAACTACTATTTCTTTTACTTCCGCTGCATTTTAAATACTCTGCATCTGTGATCTGTGATTTTTATTTATTGTATATTCTGAGATTTGCCAAATTTTTATTTTCAACGCGGTATTTTGAGCAATTCAATTCCGGCATGAGTTTGTACCTATACACTTATAATGGATGCGAATGGTTGAAAATACCTGGTTGTTACAAGTATTTTATATAGTCTGCAACAAAACAAATATATGACTTACATAAGCAAATAACCAGATTATAGGAAACGTGATATCAACAAATAGAAGCTGACCCATATTAAAATATACAACACAATATATATATATATATATATATATTCTTATTAAAAATGAAATATACTTATTTTGGAGTATGTTCCCTTCAAAATGTCGCATACATAATTCAAAATATTAACATGACTTATAAGCTGTGCGGAAGATCAAATAGAAACTATATATAAATATACACTGTCATGTTATGAAAATAAACTTTTGAAAAAAATAGTATTCAATACTTATATAAATAGTATGTATATCACAACTAACAAAACAAAAAAAACAAAAAAAACATATAATTACGAATATAAATCAAAACATATATGTGCTTACACGCCCATACATCACTGATCAAACAGAAGAAACTGGAAGGCGAGGTGATGGGTTTCATTTGATGAGGAGGTTTGGAAGAAAGGTGAAGTGGCGGATGCAAATAATGGTGACAGCCGCATGCTTCAGTTTGCTTTTTTTCTTCAAAGAAAAGTAGGGAGGGGAACAAATATATCTAGAGAAAAGAGAAGTGAAAGCGAGAATGAATAGGGATGAACCGCATGTTTTCAGGCAAATATAACGGAAGAAAATGAATAGGCAACCAAATTTTAAGTGAATAAATAAATAAAAGTGATTGTAACGGTCAACCCTTGATTTGGTGAAAATAAATGTAGCAATTAATAAACGAAATAAATAGCAACGATCACGTTGCTTTGATTCAGCTGACCCATAAAAGCAAATTATTTATAATTTAAACGGTAGGAAACGTAAAGAAAAGTACCACCGTAAAATGGAATTGATAACGTCTATGCATTGATTCTGCAATATTTATTAAAGCAATTGATTGATGCGCGTTTAAATTTGAATGGAAGGAAGGAGAAAAGTCACAATTAAAGGTAGGCTTTAAATTTTTAAGAAATACAAAACGTTTCTAAATTTATATGTTTATAAATTTCCAGCTATAGTGTATATATATATATAATGAATGGTCATAAAGAGAGAAGTGGAAACAGGGAGCGTAGGAAACGAAAGGTTAGAAAAATAGAATTTTGTTGAGAAATGAATATTTGCGTGAGTTATATAGGTTTGATCAGAGAGGTAGCGTGATTTAAGGAGAAGAAAGAACGGCAATAAATCAACTTGCTTTGTAATGGAAAGGAAATTAAACTAGCATTGATTTTTAATGAGCAGTTATAGGCAAGAAATAAGATATTGAAAAAAAAGCCACGATTTTGATTGAGCACTGATTTTTCTTGTTATACATGGTTGCTAGATTTTTAATAAATTTTAAGCAAATGGGTTTCGAAATTAAAGCAGAAGAAACGGTCAGCTAAGATTAGATTTTGGAATAAGATTTTTAAATAATATTGAATGCGTTTAAAATTTAAAGCTCGCGTTGATGGGAACAATGGCAAGAAATAAAAAAGGTGAACGGTTATAAAATTTGTAAATAACGTTCCTATTAAATCAGGGGAGTAAAAGGAAAGTGAATAAAATTAGAATGCGTACAACAGACGCAGTGATTTTTGTCTAAAAAAATTGAAAATAACGGATTTAAATTTTATACGTTTTCTTGTATGTATATATACATTATTTATTCCATCAAATAACGCGGCTTTTAAACGCGAAATTAAACAGTTTATTTATACACAAAGTTTTGGAAATTTATTACTTATATAAAAATACGATTTGTTTACATATTTACTAAGAAATTTATTTCAAAAATTTATATAAGTGAAATACAAAATTTTAAATTATAAAAGTATAAAATCAATTTTTTTAAAGAACAAAAGGTGAAATAAACGTTGTTACGAATATATTAAATTAAACCAAAAGATTAAAAATTAAAAATTTAAAGATTTATAACTTCAAAAATGTTAAGTTTTAACCAAAATAAGAATTTTAGAATTTTCACACTAATAAAAATCTTGGGTGATTATTTATAATAAAATTTAGGCAATCAAATTTTCGAAAAATAAAACCCCACAGTTATAAATAAAGAATAAAATATTGCTAAAATTTGGGCTGTTACACTCTTCCCCACTCAAAACTTTTCGTCCCCAAAAATGAAGGAGGTAGGAGAATTAAAACAACCAGAAAGAAAATAGATTGAAAGACAAGATAAACAATAAATTTAAAAATTATATAAATTTTACTTGAAATATTCACTTGAAAACTTCACTTGGAAATCAATTTTCTTTAATACTTCAATATTTTTCCCAAGCTCATTTGAAAAAAAAATTACTTTATCTTAAGATACTTTCAACATTATAGATACATCAATAATCATTTTATTTAAACATGTTTTATTAAATTAATAACTTCAAAATATTTATAACACTAAAAATTTCTATTAAAAAATGTAGTATACAAATAAGCAATATTTAAAAAGGATATATCCAACAAGGAAGGAAGGTAGATTTGGAAAACAGAATCAAGGTGAATAACTAAACTGAGCAGATAAGGTAGATGCGAGGAATAGTATCGGGCACGAATAATTAATCTAGAACCATAAGAATTTAAATTTCAAATATTAATTCAAAATTTCTTTGTTGGGAAAAATACTTTTATAATAAATACCTTTATAATAATACATTTATAATAAAATACTATTATATCGAAATAAATTTTCCTTTCGAAAATACTTTTATAACTCAATGTTTCAACAAGTTTATACTCGTTTTTGCAGACTCTGGCAATGCGTTGATCAGGCGCAAAGCTAGAATTCTTCAAGTACTTAGTAGACTTGTTTCAACACCCGGTGAAAATACTTGAAAAACCTTTAAAAACAGATATGGAAAGTACAATCTAAACAAAACAACCAAACCAAAAACCTTTGTCCGACCATGGTTCGCAGATACACAATGGTTACGCTTGGATCCCCCAGGAAACAATCCGTATCCGTAAGCTTTCTCAGCCCTGCGAGTTACGCCATGATGACTAGTAGAGTGCAGGATACACAATGGTTACGCCTGGGTCCCCCAGGAAACAATCCGTACCCCTAGGATGTCTCAGCTAGGCAGTTTCGCTACTATTCGCAACCTATACAGATTGCAGGATACACAATGGTTACGCCTGGATCCCCCAGGAAACAATCCGTACCCCTAGGCCAAACTCAGCCAGGCAATTGCGCTATGCAGTCGCAAGAGAAAAAAACCATGGGTTACGCCACGGTGGGAACACTCGAGTACTACATCCGGAAAACCAAAAATCAGAGAGAATAATATCGATAGAATGAATCCACAATGTGGCCACAAAGCGTATATCAAGCAGAAGGCACTTTCCATACCATTACTTCGAATATAGTACCTTTCCAAATACTTTCAAATATCATAATTATATGAAGTCCATTATATATAGGATTCCTTTTTCAAATCGAATACTTTCCAAATCAATAGTATATCAAATCATACTTATATAGACTTCGATTATATAAAATTCTCTTTCCAATTTGAGTACCTTTCAAATCAATAGATTTCAAATCAGCTTCATACTTATACAAATAAATTTTATATAAGATCGACCACTTCCAAATCAAGTACTTAACATTATAAGGTTCTCAATTTCAAATTTATTTCAATATCAATTCAGTTTCAAAATCATATATGATTTCACCAAATTTTCATCCAAATTAAATATCTAAATTTCAAAGTTCCCAAAATAATAGGTTTAGAAAATTATCCCATTTTCCAAATTAAAATAATTCAAAGTCAAACAAATTCATTTCCAAAATCACCATATAAGTACTAGTTTTTAATTTCAATTTAATTTCAAAACCAAATATTTTCCCAAAATCAATTATACTCAAAATGGTTTCCAAATTTATAATTATCCCTTTTTAAAACTTTTAAACTATCTATTTCTATATGAAATATCCAATTTACCTTTCTGAAAACCACTATTCAAACTATTTTTTTTCAAAACATTTCAAAACTAAATTTATATTCTTTATCAAACATTTTATACTCTTCGAAATTTCTTAGCTTTGAAAATTTAATCTCGATTTGGAAGTGTTCGAACATTCAAAATAGTTAGGGAAATCAAATTTTCAAATTCAAGAGTTGAAAATTAACATAAAGCAAATAATCTATTTCAATAGATAGGATTATGCTAAATCAAATCCGAAACTCGAGGACTGAACACCGGTCTCACTTTAAATTGTTTCAAATATATTCATATTTCTTTCGAAAATATCAAATTATACTTCGGAATTTGAAATCAAAATGGTTTTACAAAATCACTCGCATAGCGAAGCTATTAAAGTGGCCTCTCCCCCACTCAGAAACACGAAAATCAATGTCGATGATGCGTGCACTCATCACCGAAATTATTTTCCAGTGACATAAGTGAGCTCTGGACTTCTATTTTCTTGAAAACTTCTTTGAACTTTTTTTTCCCCGAAATCCTTGGAACTCATTTGAAGTCATTGCAACATTTCTTATTCAGAAAATACTTTCAAATCTTATTATTATATATTTTCCAAAATCTTAAAACCAATTTCAAAATACCGGAATTCAATTCTCAAATTTCAAATTTAACACTTCAGTTATAAATCATTTTTATGTAAATCAATTTCTCATAATTTTTCAAATTTTCAAATCCTTTCAAAACTTTTATATATAGAATAACATTTCTTATTTGTTTTATATATAGGTATATAATCCTTATCGAAAACATTTTCACTTTTATATATATAATAAAATCATAGTTATCAAAATAATAATTTCTATATATAAAACAATTTTGAATATACAAACATACCCGATTTCTCAAAGGGTGATTCAAGAATGGATTTCAAAACAACGGTAGAAATTTAAATTAGACGACTCTAACCAATAGAACCCTGATTCGAAAATAAACTCGATCGAAGATGATTAAATTACAAAATAGGAGATGGATATACTTCAATAAATCACGGGCGACCTTAATCGGGTCAACCGTGACTTCAAGAATATGATTGATGCGGAATTCCAAGGCAAATCGACATTCAATCGCCCGATATAGAATTCGGCATAACTAGATAAAGCATCATCGTAAACCAAGGATGCATAAATCTTCGGTGAATCAATGCCAATTGTAAAGGAGTTTCACCCCCTTTACAAATCACTCAGTGGAGTTATGGAATACTCCAGAATCAAATGAATATAAATAGAAAGAGACAAGAATTAATTTCGAAACCGAGGGACATTCCAAAATTCAAAGGAAATCGAGTCAGAAAGGAAGAGATTCAAGCTCGAATGAAAGTGATTCTGTAAATAATTATACCATATATGCTAAGTTTGCCTAGAGCCAAAGCTCTGATACCAACTGTAACGACCCGCTATTTTGGACCATTCAAATCGAAAATAAAACCATACATATCCGACTTGAATAATTCAAAATACCGAATTGTTAATTAAAATTTGGCAAAACTTAAAATATACAGCAAATAAATCAATCACAGATCACAGAGTAATATAACGCAGCGGAATAGATAAACAATAGTAGTTCATGAAGCTACTATGTAACATCCCGCCTTTTCGCACGATTTAAACAGACACACGTGCCGATTCAAACCATACGGAAGGGCGGATTGTTATGGGGTAAATAAGAAACAGAAAAGAAATAAAACAAAATAGAATCTCACAGCGGAAGGATAAAATATAATAACAAATATAAAGTTCATAAACAGTTTACAAAAGCTTGATTCTTGTTTTACAATAAATATCAAAGTTACACATACCAATACAAGCAATGCAGCGGAATAGAAAGAGTGTGGTGTAATACTATATATAAAATAATACTGATTCTTCGTCTTCGTCCTCCAAAGCTAAAATCTGCTATCCTGAAACGCTCGGACTGACCCGAGCGAATTTGAATAGACAAAAACACCCGAGTCAGACTAGAATATCTTATGCGAGTTAAATAAACAGAAATAAATATGAGTACAGTAACTCAAGAGATGTTCGGGATTTACATCTCCTAAGGATCCGTTAAACTATTTACTATGTAGTATATTGCGCTATTATAATAGTGTCTATTTATAAAATAAACTTACTTTTAAATAGCGTTAAGGCTTTAAATTTTCCACCTTAACACGTAAAATGCCAATAGTCTATACAGTACCGTAATACCTCCTGATCGGGAGGCTACCAGAGGATACTCCATAGGTACGACACAAATAGAAACTCGTAGTAAAGGCTCGATATGGTAGGTGACACGGCATAACTAGGCAATGCCAGGGTAGATATACCAATTGCTATCCAGGCTGGTGGAAACGCGTAGCCGCAGTTACCGCCCACCTCGGACTAACTCCCCAAAAATCAAAATATAGAAGTGGCCACTGAATCAATCCAAGTCAAAGTATAATATCGAAGAGCAGGGTCCGATCAGAGGAATGACCTCATTGGCCTGAGAATCGCTCCTGTTTTAGCCACCTTATGCCAACTCACGGGAGTCGGGTCCACGTATTCACCTTACAGGAAACGTCGCCACCACCTACTTCATTCTGGAATCTCCACCGCGTACACGGTTAGTCAAAGTGGTTTTCGGTATCGACAGAGAGTATCCGATCCCGGTCTCTTTGCCAACCCATCGTTATTATAACACCGCGGTCATTTAAAAAAATAGGTTATACTTTAAAAATCAGAATAAACATTCCATTTCATAACCATGAATACGATATCATTTCAAAACCCAAAACCATATTTTATCACTTATCCCAAATATAATTCTTTTCCAAAATCAAAATGCTTTAACTTCATAACGTCTGAAAATCAAATATTTTCAAAGCATAGTATTTTGAAAATCATAATTAAAACCCATAACTTCTAAAACTTGAATGGTTTGGACATTCAACGGTATATGAATTAAATGGTTTAACTTAAATGTTACTTTGTAAAGAAAATAGTTCTCATGGTTTTACAAATACATTTCTTTATTAAAGTCTAAACCAAAATTTACATTATCCCTCTCAAATTCCAAAACCACTTCAATTTATCTATATATACGTATATCCATTTTGAGTATCAATATTCAAACTAAAGTTGGATTTTATTCTTTCAACAAATCAATTGTTCTATTAATTAGTCTTGAATATTCATATAAAATCCATAAAAAAAATAAGACTTCAATTTCTAGTGATAAAATATATATATTTTTCCCAATTCAAATTATACTAGAATATTCATTTTAATTTATTTTGGGAAAAATCCAATTATAAATATCATATCTTAAAATTTCCAAACTTAACATTTAAACATATGATATAAATTATTAAACTCCATTTTCTTAATTTTCTTCCATTTTTAATAAAGATTTTTATACACCTTTTAATGTCAAAATCTTCAACTTCATATGTATATATATATATGGAAGAAAAATATTTATACAATATAAAATTTAAGATTATTATAAACCGTATTCCATCCAAACCATAGAAATCACAAAAAAAAATAGTTATATATAGACCGCGGTGCCTGTATATAGTTTTCTATCCTATGGTCAAGTGATACGGACATTTATCATTTCAATCCGCAATTTAAAAAATAAAACTGCGGTTGTATATCATTTTAAACCGCAATCCCAAATGAAATGAAAAATGCATACTAACTTGCAGTTTAATGATATCAAATAAAACATCCATTCAATAACACATCCATCATCCAATCACAATCATCAAGCAATATCAATCAATAACAATATATGTTTGGTAATATACAACAGGTAATAATTGGCAGTTTTATTTCAAATTATATTTATCAACTATTAATCTAACAATTTATTTTCAGTGATAATTGACATAACAGTTAACTAACAGTTCATATGCAAACAATAATTTCTAACAGCCAATTAACACGCAATAAATCAATTAAATTAACAGTTAAATTCAAAAAATGCAATTCAACAGATATGAATGAAATAACATGCCAAAAGCTCATAAATAAATTTCTATTCATTTCTAAAATTTATTTAACAAACATAAAAGCTTCTAGTAGTTGTGAGTGGGTTAAAACACTCACCTTTTGAATTTAAATCGAATTTAAACCCGATTTAAACCCAAAAATTCGCCCGTCTCAGAATTTGTCCAAACCAGCGTTATCAAGTCCGGAATTAAATTACGATCCTAACAAAAGAAATTTCGTGTGAATCCGACTTCGTATGAGAAAGTTATGGCGAAAAAATGATGATTGAAAACAATTATAAAAAAATTAAAAAGTGAACACAATCACCCACATATTTGCCACGTCAGAGAACTGCGTGCGTTCCCTCTTCTTCACGCGAAAAGATCAGGTCGCACTCCTTTGCAACCCAAGCCGCCGCTCATACATAAGGTTTCGAAACCTTAATCGAAGATCTACGACGATCTAACCGTTGAACTGCCAAACAAATTACATAGATGCGCTCCCCTCGGTTCCCTCTCCAAAACCCAGAAACAGAATGTCGATCCGATGAAGTTTTGAGCGATGATGATGAACGGTTTTGGGGCTGTTTGGATTTATTCTGGATGAACGACAGCTCCAATTGAAAAACGAATTGCACCAGTAGATTATGCGTATCGAAAACGTCAACATATATTTTTTTCTGGAATTTTCTGAAATTTTTGAGTTTTGACTTTTGATTTTGAACTGTGGATGGATCTGGAATTGGATTTGAGATGTATACATTTGGGGAAGAGAAAGGAGTGAAGAAATGAACTTACAACAAATGAGCATAGAATGGAGGCTAGGGTTTAATATTTGGGTTTATATAGATAGGTTAGAATTAGAGTAGATGGATCTGATAAACAAACGCGCTGAACGATACTTTAAATTAACGTAATAATTACAAATCACCATACTATGCAGACATTTACGTTATTTCCCATTTATTACTTTATTTAACACAACCCTTAATTTACATCTATTGCAATGTTTTCAAATTTGATTGAATGTACTAATTATATCACTCCTAATAATTGTTGTAAGACTCTAAATTCCACATTTGTATGTATATATTATTTCCACTCAAATCTTATAGATATATACAGAGTATATGTTTCCATTAAATCATTATTTATTATGTATTCAAATTAACTAAATTCACTATTGAAGTCCGTTTATATTTATTACCAAATATCCATTTACCTTTTCCAATAAATTTGAATCCCATTCATTTAATATAACAAATCAAATTTCCATTCACACCTTATTATCAACCCCTAATATTGGTCAAATTTCATTACTTATATAATTCAATCAATTCCAAATGATTTAGCAAGCTTGGATGTGAATTAAAATC
Organism: Allium cepa; assembly: GCA_030765085.1. Lineage (NCBI taxonomy): Eukaryota > Viridiplantae > Streptophyta > Magnoliopsida > Asparagales > Amaryllidaceae > Allium > Allium cepa. The sequence goes on along the minus strand of CM060938.1, from coordinate 901,680,209 downwards.
TATAAATATATCAATGCAGTGTTAATATCTGCACTTTCTTATTATTTGGACATAAAATCTTTATTCTCAAAACACAATTATTAAGTCTTATACTCATATACTCTCAACTTGAATCCAATTAGATAAATAGATTTGATTTCCATTTCAACTCATTTTTAATTGCAATTAACCTTTTTACCATAAATTAAATCCTAAATTATAAATAAACTTTTATTTCCATTTCCTTTTTCTCAACTGTTTATTAATTCCCATCCAAATGAATTCAACATTATGAATTTGATAAATTTATTAGACTTACTTCCTTTATATATTTCTAAGTTATTGTTGTCAATATGAACATTAGTTTAAGATTTCACTCAAATGTTTACCAATTCCAATCTAAACTCAATAACGTCATAATTAACGTTAGAATCCGTTTTATTATGCATAAATTCTAAATTTTACTGACCCAAATTTTCTTCTTTTCATTCCATATTAATTGTCAATCCCATAGAAAAATTAACATTAGGTTCATACCTTTTTATAAATAACTCCAATTTCTTCCAAATAATAATTACATAAACTATTAAATATTAAATCCATTAAATTGCAATAAATTCAATTGATTGCAATTTATTTCCAAATAAATTTGGATTTTTATTTTGGTTATACACAAAATTCCGTTATCACTTGCCTAACAAGGTTATTATCACTTAAGATCTCACTGCATCCACATTTTCACATTTTCATTTCCTAGTTTCTTTACTTTATTCTACATAATTTATTACAAATGGGATTTTCTTTGGTTTACATCTTATTTGTATTTAACATTTCTCAATCACCAATTCATTTCACTTTAACTGCGGTAAATTGGCGGATAAATTGAATTTGATTCCAAAGTTTAAATTAATAAGAAACAAGAATAGGTAACATACAATAGTCATTTAATCTAAATTCTAGTCACCTAAATAGGCTTTTATTACTTGCAAATAAATATTACTTATTTATATTCATAGTACAAATCTCAATGATTATTCCATTTTAATTTGCTTAGGCCATTTAGTCCACTATACATATCTACATAAATGGGCAATTTATTCAATTCATTAAGTGTCAATTCTATTAAGTCCTGTTTATATTTTATGCATTCTTCTATTACCTTACAAAAGGGAATAACTTTTAAACTCATACACGTAATACCAAAACCGTTATAAATCAAATAAATTCCCAAAAATCGAAGTTTGTACACATTATACACAACTATTATGATTTCTCACAAACGTTGAATTTATTAAATGACCATTTATTATAATTTAATTCCCTTAATTGAATCAAATGCTTATTATATATATATATATTCTTTTCATTCTACCATTCCTTCCCATTATAAATTCATTAACGTATTTACACATCTCTATCTTTCAAATATAAAATAACCAAACTGATTACAACCACTGTTTCTATCAATTTTCATAAGTTTGTTCAAAACTATACTTTTGTTTACATAAAATAAATTTTATGTTTCTATTATTCAACTCAAAATATATCAATTATTACCAACTACATAGTTAACGTTTCTTTTATATATCACTGTAGTAATATTTCAAAATGTTCATCTTTTGTTTGCATAAATTACTGTATTTAGATAAAATTGTAATTTTGGTAACTTATCACATAAATAAACTTAAAACCTCAACTAATACATTCTACCTTGGTTTCATCTTATTCATTCACTCGCCAATATTCCGTACTAACTACAAAATTTAGTGTATTAATTTAAATTGATCAAAATAAGACTTATCAACTAATAGAAAGATTTACGTACAAATTTATTGTCGTACATCTAATTTACAAGCCTATACTTAATTATTACCCTACAATACGTTTACGTTACTATAATATCCACTCTTCCGTTACTACGTTTCTATAAATTTATTCATTTATAATTTATTGTCTGAAAGTTCTCCTTTTATTGACTAGACACAACAATAACCAAAATAATTAATTAGATTCATTTATATACATTAGATAAATGGGTACACTTCTGCAATAATCCTATAAATGAAAATATTTTGGTGCATAAATTTCTACTTACTTAGTGCATTCATTTATTAAATTACAAATTTCCTCAATCCACATAAATCACCCATTCACATAGTTTAATTTAGCGTTTATTTAAATCTTCGTTTATACATTTAGAGTTTCTACTAAATTGAATTACACAACTTATGAACTTTAACAAATTTAGTTCACTTAATAAATTTTCTAATGTTTATTAAATTGCAATCCAATCCAGTTATCATTTCATTAATACCATTTAATCAGCTAATTATAACTAATAGCCACCCACCAATTTACGTTAATTCAATCCATGCCATATAAGTATTTAATTGTCAACATTAAATTACAATCACTATATCTGTTTGCGTAAAAAATGGACGCAAACACCCAAAGTCGTATGAGTTTGTTGATTTTATGATGTTCTTAGTGATCTCGGTGATTTATGCAAATATAGAAAAAGCAAGTGCTGAAATGTAAAAGACACGCAGATTTATAGTGGTTCGGCAAGAAGGTGCCTACGTCCACTTTATATGTTATTCTCCTTTTTTCTTCAGATTACAAGTACAAAGCTTTGATTACAAGTATCTAAAGTTGTTTGAGAGTTCCTTCCAGGCTTGAGCTCTCAAACTTGTCTCCAAAAATTGTCCTCCATTGTTGTACCCCTGCCCCTCTATTTATAGAGTCAGGCTGGGGGCAGGGGTCTTGGATGTTTATAGCTGCTAGTGGGCTTGGGCTGAAGTAATCTGGACTGGTAACTCTGGTTCGGCGAGGCTTCATTCGGTGTGGAGCTTGGACCGGAGGTCCATTCGGTGGTGAGGTAGGTGGTTGACCATTCGGTGGTGAGGTAGGTGGTTGACTTGGTGGTGTTGGTCCGGTAGGGGAGTTGGTCCGGTAGTGGGGTTGGTCCGGCGATAGCATGGCTCGGTGGTATGTGATTCGGTGGAGCATGGGAGTGATGCTCGGCTCGGCTATGCATGGTTCGGCATTGATGAAGTGGAGCTTGGTTCGGTGGGGGAGTGGTGAGTCGTTCGAACCGGTGGAGCTTGGGTTCGGTAGGAGGATGGAGGTTGTGATGGACCGGTGGTGTTGGATCGGTAGTGGATGGGAGAGATGGTTCGGTAGAAGAGATTCGGTGGTGAGAGGGATGCCGAATGAACTGTGGTGAGAGGGATGCCGAATGAACTGTGGTGAGAGGGATGCCGAATGAACTGTGGTGAGAGGGATGCCGAATGAACTTCATGTTTGGAGTGCCGAATAAGGCTCTGCCGAATGAAACCTTAAACTTCCTATTACCGAATGAGCTTTTGCACTGGGGCTATGAATGAAATCTTCGACTTGTATACGCTTGCTGGCTGCTTCTTTGTGGTGGAAACGCACACAACATGGATATTTCAGTTTTGACCAAAAAATGGGATAACACTTTGCCCCCCAAAATATGCCTTGCGGTAGGATGGCGTGTTTTGTAATGCCATGAGCTGGATGTTCATATCCTGTTGACAACCTGTAAAGAGCTTGATAGTTTATATGGCCCCAAATGATGACCGTTCGGGATCGAGCTATTTGGGATGAGGCGCGGCCGTTCATGGTCAAGCGCCTAACTTCAAATGACGATCGTTCGTGATCGAGTCATTCGAGGTGAAGTGCGACCCTGCGCGGTCAAGCGCGTAAATCCATGCGTCGATCATTCGGGATCGAGTCATCTGCAGTGAAATATGACCGTTCAAGGTCAAGCGCTTAACTTCAAATGACGATCGTTCGTGATCATGTCATTCGAGGTAATGTGCGACAGTGCGCGGTCGAGTCTGTAAGTCCACGCGTCGATCGTTCGAGACCGAGCCATTTGTGATGAAATGTGACCGTTCAGGGTCAAGCGCCTAACTTCAAATGACGATCGTTCGTGATCAAGTCATTCGAGGTAAGGTGCGACAGTGTGCGGTCAAGTGGCGGTCCTCAAATGACGACCGTTCGCGATCAAGGCATTTGAGGTAAGGTGTAACAGTCAGTGATCATGTGGCGGACCTCAAATGACGACCGTTCGCGATCGAGCCATTTGAGGTAAGGTGAGTTGTGCCGTTCGAGGCGAGTTGTGCCGTTCGAGGCGAGTTGTGACCGTTCGCGATCGGGTGCCGTTCGAGGCGAATTGTGACTGTTCGAAGTCGGGTGCCGTTCGAGGCGAATTGTGACTGTTCGAAGTCGGGTGCCGTTCGAGGCGAATGAGTGTGCCCGGGGGGGCTTAATATTATCAGTGTTGGAGTCATTGTTTGGGGGAGTTTCTGAATCAAAAGATTTTGGCAGTTCATTGCCATACAAGAGGTGCTCGTGGACCGTTCGCGATCCAACGGACATACAAGTAAATCCTTTCACGGAGTTGCAAATATCAAAGCAATAATCATACGAGTTCCAGAGTAGGAACGTTCAAATCAAAGTCAAAGCAGGAGCAAGACGAGGATGTCAAAGTGTAAACTCTTACTATGGTGCGGTCTATAGTCATTCAGAGCATGTCTAAGGATCGTGCGCGATCTCCCACATGTGTAAATGATTTAACCGTGCTAGTGAGAGTTTTGCGACTTGTTCATCGTTTTCGACCTGCCCCCGAGTTCATAAGGGAATTTTACCTGCCCCCTGACTGGGCGTTCATTCCTTACCAGGTTGCTCAGAGGCCTCTATCTCACTCTCTGGGATTGGATTAACTGACTCCAAGTGTGGTGCCCCCATGCGGGATCGATGCCTGATTGATAGTCGTCTGCTGATTGGGGATTGCCCCCTGCTGAGCCATTTCATTTGCTCCATTCTGAACTCCATTCTGAACTCCAGTTGCTCATTGGATTTGTGCTCCAATTTGCCCTATTTGTTGAAGTAAGTTCTGGATCATCTCTTCTTGTCTTCTCATCATGGCCTCCGTCTCATCCCTCGTGATGAAGATCGACGTTTGATTCCCTCCTGAGGAAGCCTCTTGACTTCCTTGGTGTTCACTTCTCTCTGGCCTTTGCCTTTTACTTGTTTGTCTCGTCATAACTCTTAGATCTGAACTCTTAGACATTCAAATTCAACTTCTATCCGATGTAGCGGAAGTTGGTTCTTCTCAGTGAAAGCACTAAAATGTTTGCGTAAAAAATGGACGCAAACACCCAAAGTCGTATGAGTTGGTTGATTTTATGATGTTCTTAGTGATCTCGGTGATTTATGCAAATATAGAAAAAGCAAGTGCTGAAATGTAAAAGACACGCAGATTTATAGTGGTTCGGCAAGAAGGTGCCTACGTCCACTTTATATGTTATTCTCCTTTTTTCTTCAGATTACAAGTACAAAGCTTTGATTACAAGTATCTAAAGTTGTTTGAGAGTTCCTTCCAGGCTTGAGCTCTCAAACTTGTCTCTAAAAATTGTCCTCCATTGTTGTACCCCTGCCCCTCTATTTATAGAGTCAGGCTGGGGGCAGGGGTCTTGGATGTTTATAGCTGCTAGTGGGCTTGGGCTGAAGTAATCTGGACTGGTAACTCTGGTTCGGCGAGGCTTCATTCGGTGTGGAGCTTGGACCGGAGGTCCATTCGGTGGTGAGGTAGGTGGTTGACCATTCGGTGGTGAGGTAGGTGGTTGACTTGGTGGTGTTGGTCCGGTAGGGGAGTTGGTCCGGTAGTGGGGTTGGTCCGGCGATAGCATGGCTCGGTGGTATGTGATTCGGTGGAGCATGGGAGTGATGCTCGGCTCGGCTATGCATGGTTCGGCATTGATGAAGTGGAGCTTGGTTCGGTGGGGGAGTGGTGAGTCGTTCGGACCGGTGGAGCTTGGGTTCGGTAGGAGGATGGAGGTTGTGATGGACCGGTGGTGTTGGATCGGTAGTGGATGGGAGAGATGGTTCGGTAGAAGAGATTCGGTGGTGAGAGGGATGCCGAATGAACTGTGGTGAGAGGGATGCCGAATGAACTGTGGTGAGAGGGATGCCGAATGAACTGTGGAGAGAGGGATGCCGAATGAACTGTGGTGAGAGGGATGCCGAATGAACTGTGGTGAGAGGGATGCCGAATGAACTTCATGTTTGGAGTGCCGAATAAGGCTCTGCCGAATGAAACCTTAAACTTCCTATTACCGAATGAGCTTTTGCACTGGGGCTATGAATGAAATCTTCGACTTGTATACGCTTGCTGGCTGCTTCTTTGTGGTGGAAACGCACACAACATTGATATTTCAGTTTTGACCAAAAAATGGGATAACAATATCAATTTCTACATTTATTCTTAAACAAATTAAAAATTTATATCAAATTAATTTATTAAATATTATTAATTCACGGGTCGTTACACTCTCCCCCACTCAAAACTTTTCGTCCCCGAAAAGGAAAAGAAGGGAGAAGGAAGAATAAACAGTACATCTTATTTCAAATATTAACTTATAAACAATATTTTACTAGATTAATTTCCTTTAATGAAATACACTTGTTTTATAATCATTATGTCTTTTAATACTTGAATTATTAAAGTTGGAAAAATATTTTTAACAAAATTCTCAGTCCAAAATTTACGAAAATTTTTGGCAGAGTCTCCTTTGTACGGAGGGACTCTGGAGAAAATATAATATCCAAATATACAAATATGTTACATATATATCCAAAATAAAATATCCCACACGGGAAAATATATAAATAGCGCTTTAATCGTAATCCGAAAACGTACCTATTTGTCGGGCAATACGCTTATTATTTTGGAACCAAAAGCAGTAGCAGTTGCTTCCAACCCCTGTATTCACTTATATAATCTAAAAGTCAAATATCTATATTACAGTGAAATGTTTGGGTAGATTCAATCATTCATATCCAATCTAATGCAACAACCATACATTTTAACAAACAGCACACACCACAAACAACAATCATTCAATCAACAACCATTAGTTGTTCGGGTTCAAATTCTGAAATTGTACGGAGTGAGAAATAACTATCAAGTGCATCCGTTACTCAACAGTCTTAGATGGAACAGAGATAGATTATTGTTCCTCCAACAACTCCAAAATTCCTTACCCAACAACCATACATCAACCAAACAATTCAAATCAACACCAAAATAGCTTATTATATATTTATTTCATTATTCAGTGGTTTGATTTTCTTTCCTTCATTTATGGAGGAATTTCTTTATTTCTTACAAGTTTTATTTTCCAATTATCACAAAATTCATTATACTTGTATTTCCTTTATTACTTAAGTTTATAGAATAAATTCTCATTAATAACAACAAAGATTTTGAATATCTTCATTTCCTTACTCTTCACTTGTAAGATTTCCCTTAAATTCTTAATCTGCTAACATTCATTCTTATAAGTGGAAGTTTTTATTTATTCATCAACTATTAATTGTAGTCATTTCAATTTTTCCTACTTTCCTTTATATTGGAATAGGGGAGACTTAAGACATCTTAAACTAATAATCCTACAATCAATTCTTATTTAGAATTTCATTTTATTTGCTTTAAGTTCATCTCACCTATTAATAATTCTTAACTTATTTTCAGCAAAATTTCAATTATAACTTAAGTTTATACCATTGAATTCTTATTATAACAGTAATTTATTGAATACTTCATTTTTCCTAAATTCCTACTTGTAAAATATTCAATTCCAGTTTCTCATTTAACACTTCAACTTTTATATTTGGGTAAGTTATTTATGTTAAGGAAATTGCAATTGAACTTATACAAGTTTAATCTCCATTCTTTTAATTAAATTTAGTGTTTATCCATATTACCCTTTGTCTCATATGTATGCAAATTCCTCTTTATAGCTTTGCAATTATTCTCTTATTTCAATTAGAGGTTTCAATTCATTTATTACTTAACTTTTATTTCACTAACAAATTTTAAACAATTAATTAACGGAAAAATTTAGAATTAAATACCGGGTTAAATTTCAATTTATTTCAAAATAATAGATAATTAATTTCTTGCAACTTTTATATCTCTATTATCTTTAAATAATTAAAATTTCAAATAAATTCAAAACAAATCTGTAGTAGAATTTACTACAGTGGCCTTTCCCCTTCGAAACTCGAAAATGAAAGTCGATGATGCGGCCGTCATCACCGAATTTATTTTCCAGCGACAGAGAGGAAAGTACAGAATTTAATTTTTCCCAAAATCTTCTTTAAAACAATTCTTCCAAATTATACGAAATATTTATATAAGAAAATACTTATAAACCGAATCATTTTTTCATAAATCCTTTTGAAACAGATTTGGAAAAATCCCGGACTTAAATTCTAAAATCTCCAATTTGATTTATTATAATTTCAACTTAGCTTCAGTTATTATAGATATTTTTATTTTCTAACACCCAATCTATAGCAACCAAATATATATATATATATATATATATCTTTATAAAACTATTTTTATATATAGAAAATATAATAGGCAAAATTATTTCATTCACCTATATTAAAAACAAATATTATGTCGGTCTGTCCTATTAAGTGTTTAGAGATCCCTATTGATGACATAGCGTCCCATGCATCAACCAGAATTTATAAATACAAAGCGGAACAGATTAACATAATATAAAAATCTTTTTATTAATACTAACAAATACGCTCTCTCATATATATACACTCAGCGACTCCCATAGGATATTTCAACCCTATTAACAAAGAGTCAAACCCCACAAAGCCAAGGTTTATCGCTAAACCAAAGCTCTAATACCAACTGTAACATCACGCCTTTTCGCACGATTTAAACAGACACACGTGCCGATTCAAACCATACGGAAGGGCGGATTGTTATGGGGTAAATAAGAAACAGAAAAGAAATAAAACAAAATAGAATCTCACAGCGGAAGAATAAAATATAATAACAAATATACAGTTCATAAACAGTTTACAAAAGCTTGATTCTTCTTTTACAATAAATATCAGAGTTACACATACCAATACAAGCAATGCAGCGGAATAGAAAGAGTGTGGTGTAATACTATATATAAAATAATATTGATTCTTCGTCTTCGTCCTCCAAAGCTAAAATCTGCTATCCTGAAACGCTCGGACTGACCCGAGCGAATTTGAATAGACAAAAACACCCGAGTCAGACTAGAATATCTTATGTGAGTTAAATAAACAGAAATAAATATGAGTACAGTAACTCAAGAGATGTTCGGGATTTACATCTCCTAAGGATCCGTTAAACTATTTACTATGTAGTATATTGCGCTATTATAATAGTGTCTATTTATAAAATAAACTTACTTTTAAATAGCCTTAAGGCTTTAAATTTTCCACCTTAACACGTAAAATGCCAATAGTCTATACAGTACCGTAATACCTCCTGATCGGGAGGCTACCAGAGGATACTCCATAGGTACGACACAAATAGAAACTCGTAGTAAAGGCTCGATATGGTAGGTGACATGGCACAACTAGGCAATGCCAGGGTAGATATACCAATTGCTATCCAGGCTGGTGGAAACGCGTAGCCGCAGTTACCGCCCACCTCGGACTAACTCCCCAAAAATCAAAATATAGAAGTGGCCACTGAATCAATCCAAGTCAAAGTATAATATCGAAGAGGAGGGTCCGATCAGAGGAATGACCTCATTGGCCTGAGAATCGCTCCTGTTTTAGCCACCTTATGCCAACTCACGGGAGTCGGGTCCACGTATTTACCTTACAGGAAACGTCGCCACCACCTACTTCATTCTGGAATCTCCACCGCGTACACGGTTAGTCAAAGTGGTTTTCGGTATCGACAGAGAGTATCCGATCCCGGTCTCTTTGCCAACCCATCGTTATTATAACACCGCGGTCATTTAAAAAAATAGGTTATACTTTAAAAATCAGAATAAACATTCCATTTCATAACCATGAATACGATATCATTTCAAAACCCAAAACCATATTTTATCACTTATCCCAAATATAATTCTTTTCCAAAATCAAAATGCTTTAACTTCATAACGTCTGAAAATCAAATATTTTCAAAGCATAGTATTTTGAAAATCATAATTAAAACCCATAACTTCTAAAACTTGAATGGTTTGGACATTCAACGGTATATAAATTAAATGGTTTAACTTAAATGTTACTTTGTAAAGAAAATAGTTCTCATGGTTTTACAAATACATTTCTTTATTAAAGTCTAAACCAAAATTTATATTATCCCTCTCAAATTCCAAAACCACTTCAATTTATCTATATATACGTATATCCATTTTGAGTATCAATATTCAAACTAAAGTTGGATTTTATTCTTTCAACAAATCAATTGTTCTATTAATTAGTCTTGAATATTCATATAAAATCCATAAAAAAAATAAGACTTCAATTTCTAGTGATAAAATATATATATTTTTCCCAATTCAAATTATACTAGAATATTCATTTTAATTTATTTTGGGAAAAATCCAATTATAAATATCATATCTTAAAATTTCCAAACTTAACATTTAAACATATGATATAAATTATTAAACTCCATTTTCTTAATTTTCTTCCATTTTTAATAAAGATTTTTATACACCTTTTAATGTCAAAATCTTCAACTTCATATGTATATATATATGGAAGAAAAATATTTATACAATATAAAATTTAAGATTATTATAAACCGTATTCCATCCAAACCATAGAAATCACAAAAAAAAATAGTTATATATAGACCGCGGTGCCTGTATATAGTTTTCTATCCTATGGTCAAGTGATACGGATATTTATCATTTCAATCCGCAATTTAAAAATAAAACTGCGGTTGTATATCATTTCAAACCGCAATCCCAAATGAAATGAAAAATGCATACTAACTTGTAGTTTAATGATATCAAATAAAACATCCATTCAATAACACATCCATCATCCAATCACAATCATCAAGCAATATCAATCAATAACAATATATGTTTGGTAATATACAACAGGTAATAATTGGCAGTTTTATTTCAAATTATATTTATCAACTATTAATCTAACAATTTATTTTCAGTGATAATTGACATAACAGTTAACAAACAGTTCATATGCAAACAATAATTTCTAACAGCCAATTAACATGCAATAAATCAATTAAATTAACAATTAAATTCAAAAAATGCAATTCAACAGATATGAATGAAATAACATGCCAAAAGCTCATAAATAAATTTCTATTCATTTCTAAAATTTATTTAACAAACATAAAAGCTTCTAGTAGTTGTGAGTGGGTTAAAACACTCACCTTTTGAATTTAAATCGAATTTAAACCCGATTTAAACCCAAAAATTCGCCCGTCTCAGAATTCGTCCAAACCAGCGTCATCAAGTCCGGAATTAAATTACGATCCTAACAAAAGAAATTTCGTGTGAATCCGACTTCGTATGAGAAAGTTATGGCGAAAAATGATGATTGAAAACAATTATAAAAAAAATTAAAAAGTGAACACAATCACCCACATATTTGCCACGTCAGAGAACTGCGTGCGTTCCCTCTTCTTCACGCGAAAAGATCAGGTCGCACTCCTTTGCAACCCAAGCCGCCGCTCATACATATGGTTTCAAAACCTTAATCGAAGATCTACGATGATCTAACCGTTGAACTGCCAAACAAATTACATAGATGCGCTCCCCTTGGTTCCCTCTCCAAAACCCAGAAACAGAATCTCGATCCGATGAAGTTTTGAGCGATGATGATGAACGGTTTTGGGGCTGTTTGGATTTATTCTGGATGAACGACAGCTCCAATTGAAAAACGAATTGCACCAGTAGATTATGCGTATCGAAAAAGTCAACATATATTTTTTCTGGAATTTTCTGAAATTTTTGAGTTTTGACTTTTGATTTTGAACTGTGGATGGATCTGCAATTGGATTTGAGATGTATACATTTGGGGAAGAGAAAGGAGTGAAGAAATGAACTTACAGCAAATGAGCATAGAATGTAGGCTAGGGTTTAATATTTGGGTTTATATAGATAGGTTAGAATTAGAGTAGATGGATCTGATAAACAAACGCGCTGAACGATAATTTAAATTAACGTAATAATTACAAATCACCATACTATGCAGACATTTACGTTATTTCCCATTTATTACTTTATTTAACACAACCCTTAATTTACATCTATTGCAATGTTTTCAAATTTGATTGAATGTACTAATTATATCACTCCTAATAATTGTTGTAAGACTCTAAATTCCACATTTGTAAGTATATATTATTTCCACTCAAATCTTATAGATATATACAGAGTATATGTTTCCATTAAATCATTATTTATTATGTATTCAAATTAACTAAATTCACTATTGAAGTCCGTTTATATTTATTACCAAATATCCATTTACCTTTTCCAATAAATTTGAATCCCATTCATTTAATATAACAAATCAAATTTCCATTCACACCTTATTATCAACCCCTAATATTGGTCAAATTTCATTACTTATATAATTCAATCAATTCCAAATGATTTAGCAAGCTTGGATGTGAATTAAAATCTATAAATATATCAATTTGCAGTGTTAATATCTGCACTTTCTTATTATTTGGACATAAAATCTTTATTCTCAAAACTCAATTATTAAGTCTTATACTCATATACTCTCAACTTGAATCCAATTAGATAAATAGATTTGATTTCCATTTCAACTCATTTTTAATTGCAATTAACCTTTTTACCATAAATTAAATCCCAAATTATAAATAAACTTTTATTTCCATTTCCTTTTTCTCAACTGTTTATTAATTCCCATCCAAATGAATTCAACATTATGAATTTGATAAATTTATTAGATTTACTTCCTTTCTATATTTCTAAGCTATTGTTGTCAATATGAACATTAGTTTAAGATTTCACTCAAATGTTTACCAATTCCAATCTAAACTCAATAACGTCATAATTAACGTTAGAATCCGTTTTATTATGCATAAATTCTAAATTTTACTGACCCAAATTTTCTTCTTTTCATTCCATATTAATTGTCAATCCCATAGAAAAATTAACATTAGGTTCATACCTTTTTACAAATAACTCCAATTTCTTCCAAATAATAATTACATAAACTATTAAATATTAAATCCATTAAATTGCAATAAATTCAATTGATTGCAATTTATTTCCAAATAAATTTGGATTTTTATTTTGATTATACACAAAATTCCGTTATCACTTGCCTAACAAGGTTATTATCACTTAAGATCTCACTACATCCACATTTTCACATTTTCATTTCCTAGTTTCTTTACTTTATTCTACATAATTTATTACAAATGGGATTTTCTTTGGTTTACATCTTATTTGTATTTAACATTTCTCAATCACCAATTCATTTCACTTTAACTGCGGTAAATTGGCGGATAAATTGAATTTGATTCCAAAGTTTAAATTAAAAAGAAACAAGAATAGGTAACATACAATAGTCGTTTAATCTAAATTCTAGTCACCTAAATAGGCTTTTATTACTTGCAAATAAATATTACTTATTTATATTCATAGTACAAATCTCAATGATTATTCCATTTTAATTTGCTTAGGCCATTTAGTCCACTATACATATCTACATAAATGGGCAATTTATTCAATTCATTAAGTGTCAATTCTATTAAGTCCTGTTTATATTTTATGCATTCTTCTATTACCTTACAAAAGGGAATAACTTTTAAACTCATACACGTAATACCAAAACCGTTATAAATCAAATAAATTCCCAAAAATCGAAGTTTGTACACATTATACACAACTATTATGATTTCTCACAAACGTTGAATTTATTAAATGACCATTTATTATAATTTACTTCCCTTAATTGAATCAAATGCTTATTATATATATATATATATTCTTTTCATTCTACCATTCCTTCCCATTATAAATTCATTAACGTATTTACACATCTCTATCTTTCAAATATAAAATAACCAAACTGATTACAACCACTGTTTCTATCAATTTTCATAAGTTTGTTCAAAACTATACTTTTGTTTACATAAAATAAATTTTATGTTTCTATTATTCAACTCAAAATATATCAATTATTCCCAACTACATAGTTAACGTTTCTTTTATATATCACTGTAGTAATATTTCAAAATGTTCATCTTTTGTTTGCATAAATTACTGTATTTAGATAAAATTGTAATTTTGGGAACTTATCACATAAATAAACTTAAAACCTCAACTAATACATTCTACCTTGGTTTCATCTTATTCATTCACTCGCCAATATTCCGTACTAACTACAAAATTTAGTGTATTAATTTAAATTGATCAAAATAAGACTTATCAACTAATAGAAAGATTTACGTACAAATTTATTGTCATACATCTAATTTACAAGCCTATACTTAATTATTACCCTACAATACGTTTACGTTACTATAATATCCACTCTTCCGTTACTACGTTTCTATAAATTTATTCATTTATAATTTATTGTCTAAAAGTTCTCCTTTTATTGACTAGACACAACAATAACCAAAATAATTAATTAGATTCATTTATATACATTAGATAAATGGGTACACTTCTGCAATAATCCTATAAATGAAAATATTTTGGTGCATAAATTTCTACTTACTTAGTGCATTCATTTATTAAATTACAAATTTCCTCAATCCACATAAATCACCCATTCACATAGTTTAATTTAGCATTTATTTAAATCTTCGTTTATACATTTAGAGTTTCTACTAAATTGAATTACACAACTTATGAACTTTAACAAATTTAGTTCACTTAATAAATTTTCTAATGTTTATTAAATTGCAATCCAATCCAGTTATCATTTCATTAATACCATTTAATCAGCTAATTATAACTAATAGCCACCCACCAATTTACGTTAATTCAATCCATGCCATATAAGTATTTAATTGTCAACATTAAATTACAATCACTATATCAATTTCTACAATTATTCTTAAACAAATTAAAAATTTATATCAAATTAATTTATTAAATATTATTAATTCACGGGTCGTTACATACTATATACATCAGAGTTAGAAAAATACAACCGAATAGTTCAAATGTAGTGAAGTGTCCAATGCAACAGATGAATTCTCTGAACCAATCAACTGGAAAGGCTGGAATCTGAATCGATAGTTGTATTTCCAAATGAAGCTCCGAACTCCAAAGGTGAGTCCCAAATGCTGTATCACTCAGTCTGACCCGAATGGAAAGCAAAACACAAAACACTCGAGTCAGGATTAACATTCTTATATCAATAAATCCAACTCAAGTGAAATATCAACTGAAATACAAATAACTTAAAGGATGTTTGGGATAATCATCCTCTAAGGGTCTATGGAACTTTCTACAAGGTAGAAATATACACTATAACACCGTGGTCATTTCAGCTTAATTTATACTTCAAAACCAAATCTCATTTTCACTTCAAATATCTCTATATTTCCCAAAATAGTATTTATATATATTAAATAATTTATATAGTAAAGTATTTTCAATTTTCTCAACTTAACAAATCGTTCCAACATCAACCTAACCTTCCCATTCAAATTAAATTCAATCTCAATTTATCAATCTAAATTCAACTCAATTTCTAAAATAACCACTTAAATTTTATCGATCTCAAATTCGGATTTATAATCACAAATACCCCTTTATATTTCCATATAATTTAAAACTTTAAGTATTCAATGTTTCATCTAAATTTTCATTCAATTTAGTTTTCTATATAATAAATTCAAATTTAGTTCAACCTAAATTTTCACATTAATTCAATTTAGTTGCTAAATAACAAATTCAACTATGTTGATTTCAAATACAGATCCGAATCTCAACATAAACCGTTTAAATTCCAATATAGTTCAAGGCTTTAATATTTTAATGTTCTATATAACAGTTTCATATAGATCAAGATTTAACCATATTATTATTTAGTCTTGAAATACTCCCTTATTAGATTCAATATCATTTAAGTAACCTTAAATTACATTTTACTCAATATTTTCTTTAATTTATTTAAACATGAAATATTCATTAAATCACTTAAATCAAAAATCCAGTTATAAAATCATACCTTTTAAATTTTCAATTCAAAAATTTCAAATCGATTTAATTAAATAAATCCTTATTTAAATACCATTTTAATAAACCCAAATTTATCTCTCAATCTTAATTATTCAATTTATTATAAGAGAATCTATTTGAAATATAGATTTACATAAATACTTAACCATATTATATGTATTAAATCAATCTAATTTAAATCAAATATTACTACTAAATCTATATATACAATTTTCATTTATATAATATCTTAAGAATCAAATTTATGAAACCATATATTTCTTTCCAAAATTATAGAAATTATTTTCAAAATATTTATATGGACCTACAGTGTCTGTATATATTTCATATCATATAGTCTAGTGCTACGGATATTTATCATTTCAATCCGTACACTAAATATATATGGGTGGATATCATTTCAACCCGTAATCCCAAATTCAATTAAATGAAAATCGCTTGGGTTTATCATTTCAACCCATAACAATTTTCCTATTCTAAAGTCCGGTCGGGTATGTATCATTTCATCCCATAGTGATTTCTAAACTACAGGGAACTTGCAGAGTGATAATAGAAAATATAATAAAATAACGGGCATATATCATCAATAACAATATAATATAAACAACAGGATATGGTGTCATATCCCGCAGGTGAACAGTTACATATAATAGCATATATAACAAATTTAAATAACTACAGCAGCGTATTTCAATTGTCTTTTCAATTGAAATCAAATTTAATGAATAAAAGAATGTTAATCGTGAGTGATTGCTCACCTTTCGTGGCTAGAGAATATAGAAGGAGACACAGATACGCACAATGATGCAGACACTGAAATTAAATTTCAAATCCAAGCAAAGCATAATCGGCACGAATTCAACGATCAAAGCTGATTGGCTCGAATTGATGAAACAAATCAAATCAGAACTGGAACGATGAAGATAAATGGTATAAGCGAACTTTTATAACCACCTATAACTATATATACACATATGAAATTTATATTCTAAGTTCAAATATCACAAATTTAATTTACATGTTTTTCAAACATATAAATAAATAAATAAATCAAGCTTACATTTTTTTTTAAAAAAGGCAACATACACTTAAAATAATATATATATACTAACACCTTTATACTAAACTAATATATCTAGTACATATATATTCTCAAACGGATAAAATAAATGTTTAAATATGAATACCTAAAAGAAAACATTTTTATATATAACTATTTCTATATATATATATTAAATGTTATATATATAATTTAAATCCATCCATATTTTTACATTCAATAACATATTATATCCAACCTATATAAATTTCCAAATTATATATGTGCATTAAAATGATTTATAAAGTAGAGTATTTATAAAATAATCTTAAATCCAAAATAGTGTAAATATAATACTGTAACAAAATATATACAATCATCAACTAAATAAGTCAGCACCACATAGAAACCCATATGGTAACAAACCGCATAATATACATATATTAAATTGTTTTATATAGTCTGTAACAAAACAAATATATGACTTACATAAGCGAATAGCCATGTTATAGGAAACCTGATATCAACAAATAGAAGCTGACCCATATTGAAATATAAAAAACAATATATATATATATATATATATATATATATTCTTATTAAAAATGAAAGATACTTATTTTATAGTATATTCCCTTCAAAATGTCGCATACATAATTCAAAATATTAACATGACTTATAAGCTGTGAGGAAGATCAAATAGAAACTATATATAAATATACACTGTCATATTATGAAAATAAACTTTTGAAAAAAATAGTATTCAATACTTATATAAATAGTATGTATATCACAACTAACAAAACAAAAAAAACAAAACAAAAACATATAATTACGAATATAAATCAAAACATATATGTGTTTACATGCCCATACCTCACTGATCAAACAGAAGCAACCGGAAGGCGAGGTGATGGGTTTCATTTGATGAGGAGGTTTGGAAGAAAGGTGAAGTGGCGGATGCAAATAATGGTGACAGCTGCATGCTTCAGTTTGCTCTTTTTCCAAAGAAAAGTAGGGAGGGGAACGAACAGATCTAGAGAAAAGAGAAGTGAAAGCGAAAATAAATAGGGATGAAATGCATGTTTTCAGGCAAATATAATGGAAGAAAATGAATAAGCAACCAAATTTTAAGTGAATAAATAAATAAAAGTGATTGTAACGGTCAACCCTTGATTTGGCGAAAATAATTATAGCAATTAATAAAAGAAATAAATAGCAACGGTCACGTTGCTTTGATTCAGCTGACCCACAAAAGCAAATTATTTATAATTTAAATGGTAGGAAACGTAAAGAATTCGTACCACCATAAAATGAAATTGATAATGTCTGTACATTGATTCTGCAATATTTATTAAAGCAATTGATTGATGCGCTTTTAAATTTTAATAGAAGGAAAGAGAAAAGTCACAATTAAAGGTAAGCTTTAAATTTTTAATAAATACATAACGTTTCTAAGTTTATACGTTTATAACTTTCCCGCTGTAGTGTGTGTGTGTGTGTGTGTGTGTGTGTGTATAATGAATGGTCATAAAGAAAGAAGTGGAAACAGGGAGCGTAGGAAAGTAAAGGTTAGAAAAATAAAATTTTGTTGAGAAAGGAATATTTGCGTGAGTTGTATAGGTTTGATCAGAGAGGTAGCGTGATTTAAGGAGAAGAAAGAACGGCAATAAATCAACTTGCTTTGAAATGGAAAGGAAATTAAACTAGCGTTGATTTTTATTGAGCAGTTATAGGCACGAAATAAGATATTGAAAAAAAAGCCACGATTTTGATTGAGCACTGATTTTTCTTGTTATACACGGTTACTAGATTCTTAACAAATTTTAAGCAAATGGTTTTCGAAATTAAAGCAGAAGAAATGGTCAGCTAAGATTAGATTTTGGAATAAGATTTTTAAACAATATTGAATGCGTTTAAAATTTAAAGCTCGCGTTGATGGGAATAATGACAAGAAATTAAAAAGGTAAACGGTTATAAAATTTGTAAATAACATTCCTATTAAATCAGGAGAGTAAAAGGAAAGTGAATAAAATTAGAATGCGTACAACAGACGCAGTGATTTTTGTCAAAAAAATGAAAATAACGGATTTAAATTTTATACGTTTTCTTGTATGTATATATACATTATTTATTCCATCAAATAACACGTCTTTTAAACGTGAAATTAAACAGTTTATTTATACACAAAGTTTTGGAAATTTATTACTTATATAAAAATATGATTTGTTTACACATTTACTAAGAAATTTATTTCAAAAATGTATATAAGTAAAATTTTAAATATTAAATTTTAAAAGTATAAAATCAATTTTTTTAAAGAACAAAAGGTGAAATAAACTTTGTTATGAATATATTAAATTAAACCAAAAGATTAAAAATTAAAAATTTAAAGATTTATAACTTCAAAAATGTTAAGTTTTAACCAAAATAAGAATTTTAGAATTTTCACACTAATAAAAATCTTAGGTGATTATTTATAATTAAATTTAAACAAATCAAATTTTCGAAAAATAATACCCCAGAGTTATAAATAAAGAATAAAATATTGATAAAATTTGGGCTATTACAGTTTTAGAAAGGATACTTTGAATAAATTATTTTCTTAACTGGTTTCAAATCTTTAAAGTATGGATTTATTTAATCACTTATAGAAGGGATTATTTGAAAGATTAAAATTGATATTTATTTTAGGAAACCATTATTTAAATAGTTATACCTTATCTACAAATTTTATTTTAAAATTAGTTGGGTCTTAAAATTTTATATGTGATAATTAGTATAATGTTTTCGTAACCAATAATTTAAATAAGTATTTAAAATAGTTTTATTTTGAATGTTTCCAAGTATATTATGGATAAATATTTTATACTATTTTAAAATATTTGAACTCGGCAGATTTTTAGTGGAAATAAATAAATATTTGGAAATGTTTTCCACGTAAGGAAAAGTGATTTGAAATTTGTTTTCAAATGGTTGAATTGTGAAATATACCTTGCAAAGATATTTTGAAAATAAATAATTGGGGAAAATTATTTAAATCTGGTAATTGTTGTGAATGTTGATTGATAGTTAAATAACCGACTATCAATATTGGCCTTTTAATGGCATTTGAATTTCGATGCGACCGGGGGTCGGATTCCAAGTGGATATCCGAAAACCACATCAAACCTTTGTGATTGTGATGGATCTTTTATTTAAAAGATCAAAGTAAAAATTGTTGTGATTTGTTTGAAATCTGAATGTAACACTTATTTTTAGAAATAAACGCTCGTTATTCGGATTAGCCGGGAGAGGAGCTTGTGTCATAAAACCCATTCCGAATAATGATACGACGAAATGAGATTGCATTTAAAGATGGTGTTGAAGACCGGGTATTTTTGAAAATGAAAGGATTACCTGTCGAATGTCTCTGCATCGGGTTGCTCCGGTATAGAGATTTTATCACACTTTGTGATGGGGATTCCGGACATGATTAGTGAATATGCGGATTTGTAAGAGCTTCTTTTGAAGTTCCTTCAGTTCCGTTCGATCCCGGAACGGACTTGTATGGATGTGTGTCTGACGTTATACTTTGAGATGTAAAGCTGGTTTCTATCAAATGCGTTTCTGCTGGTGGCAGAGAATTTCACCCTTCTCTGAGACGTCAGTGGTTATGTAGTTGATGGTTACTAGTGATATATTCTTAGATTGGTAACGTGACATACGAAGTGTTGTTGATCATTTGTTGATCAAAGCATGACTTCTTTGTGGACGAGACTTCGTCGGACCTCACACCCTGGAAATGGTCAAAACAGGAAAGATGCGGCAAGGTTATAAGGGTCGCGTTCTTTAGGGTATGTCATTTCCTTCTGGAAAAGGGTGGTATCATGGTATGGAGCCCAGATATTTAACCTATGTGGTTGCCACAAATCTATTACACTTTCTGGTTGTTGCTTTGTGGTTGAGGATCCTCGGATAAAGGTCGCAAACGACCGGGGGATGGCATACTCGTGTAGTAGTTACCTAGTTACAGAGGTAAACCAGCCTTGTGTTGGTAGAGAGCTGGTTAAGCTCTCGGGGCATCCCTCCAGAGGCGTACCCATGTGGCAGTAGGAAGTTCCTTAGACTGACCATTTATTGGAAATCCAGTCTCCAATACGCGCCTTGTACGGTTTTAGTTGTATAACCTGCCATATACTTATGGTGGTCACCACTGTTTAGATGGTAGCTATAATAGGCATAGTTAGGAATGTCTATGCTGGCTAAGATTAATATTATACTTTCGAAATGTTTTCCGCACTATGCACTAATAATGATGTCGAAAGGATTTTGCGCATTAAACATGTTTGACTATCATAAGGAGAAATCTCCTCCAATTCTACGTTTGCATTGTGTGTGTGGCGGGAGGCCTTATGGTAGTTTCATTTTGCAAAAGCATAGCGGATTTCTTTTTATTTTCTTTACGAAAATAACTATTTTTATGATCTCACACCAGTCCCACGACTGACCTGGAGTTTATTGTTCCCTTTCTAAACTCTGGGTGCCCACAATTTTTCACACGGGCAACCTAGGGTCAGGTTATCAGTTATTCAGGAGCGAAGTCAAGAAGTTGCTGTGGAGATCTGGAGTTCAAGCTACATGGCGAGACATATCACTTATACAATGTAGTGTCCGCTGCGTGTGGTTTGTTGTAAAGTAAATTTCTATGTAGCAAGTTCTAATGAATGCCAGTGTTGTATCATGTTGTTGTAAACTCTGATGATGTATTGTAATAACAGATATGGTTCTTTGTTTTAAAGATATTCGTTTATCTATTATATATTGTTCCGCTGCGAAATGTGAGATTCTGTTATTGTTTGTGTTTTCTTCTTCTCTCTTCTTCTTCTTAAACCCTAATGGTTCGGTTTTTCGGCATTCGACTGTTCGGCATTTGATACAGTCGATGTATCATTGTCGAATTTCAGGCGTCGAAAAATTGGGTTGTTACATTTTGGTATCAGAGCATTTGGTTAAGCGATTACCTTGGCTCTTTTGGGTGTTACTCATTAGAGATAGAGTCAGCAGTACTCTAGAATGAGTTGAGTGTAGTAATAGATATGGGCGCGTATTTGTTAGTGAATATAAAAAAAAATTTGTTTTATATTTTGATGATTAGTTTGTTGAGTGGAATATGGATTCTAGTCGATATAGTTTATACAACTCTATCGATAGGGATCTCTAAACACTCGTAATGAACAACTCGACACAATATTTGTGATATCCCAGAAATTTGGGGCAATATCAATTCAATAATCTGCATTAAAAATTAAATTGATTTGGTAATATTTGTTAATAATATTTAAATTGATTTAATAATCTCCTTTAAAATAAATATTTAACTGATAGTTTATCTTTTAAAAGCTAATTTAATTTGTTCTCTATTTATAATGTATATATATATTTGTATATATATTATAAATAGTTAATCTTTGTTTTAAATTTAATAAATAAAGTTATGTTTCTAATTCTGATATTTTTGGTAAATTTGGAAATTTGATTTAATTTAGTATTAAGCTATTAAATAAATAATCATATGATTTTTAGTTACTCAAGATTAAAGTTATTAGTTTAAAAGCATTCTAGCCTAAGTCTAAATTTAAATAAAAGTTTGTTTTGTTCTTCTTTTAAATATAGTTTGATTAAATAAGTAATTTATTAAGTGAGAGACAATTTCCTTAATAATGAGTTATTTTTAAACAATAACAATAATGAAATGTTTTTAAAATGGATTTTTAAATGAATCAAAATTTGTTATTTTAGGCTTATGTATATACATATATACACATACATTGGGAAGTTATGATTTGGGATATAAAATTATTTCTTTCAAGAATGTTAAGATAAAATAAACTTTATAAAAATAATAGATGAATTTAGTATTTGATAGTTATGTTAAAATATAAGAGATCTAAAGTACTTAAGTAAAACAACTTGCTAATATACATAAGGTACAACAAAAATAAATATGCAGGCTAAAGAATAAATAAAACAAATTATATATGTACATGAAGTGATAATAAATCAAATTTGTATAAACATGAATGCAACCTGTAAAGGAAAATATACAAGGCAAGAATATAACCAAGGTAAAATAAAACATGAAGTACTTAAGCATTTAATGCTTGCATAAGCAAGTCAATTCAAATTGTTTTGGAAATCATCTCAACCTCCAAATCTCTGATTCAAGGAAAATGAAAAAAAAAATATAAAGAAAGAAAAAAAATATACCAGGCTTGTATATTGACTGTAAAGCTTAGGAGTGAAGGCAAGATTTAAAGTAAAAAGATATATGCTAGTAGAAGAAATGCAAAGTAAAGTAAGTATGCACAGCTAAGTAAAAATATTTTGTGTATGTTAGACATATAAGATAAGTTTGTAGAGCAAGCTAAAGCAAAGCAAAGTAGAAATAAGATGCAGACAAGAAATGATAAAATTTGATAAGTAGGGAATACAAGTACATTAACATTAAATGACACCATTTCTTAGCAGCTAACAATAGTCATTTCGAGTTGTATAAGATCAACTCAGCCTCCTAATTAAAAAGATATGGCCTGATACAAACAAAAACATAATCTCTGGAAAAAAAATGTAATAAGATTTTTTACCTGCAAAATTGCTAACCTAGATAATACCTCCCTTTACAAAACCCTTTCCTATCTATATATGTCTTCTTATATTTTAGTTTGTTCGTTCAAAGCGTAACAAAACTGAAACAAGGAAATAAGTAGCAAACATCTCCATTTTTATAAACTAAAGCATTACATACAAAGGCAAGATGAATCAAAGGAAAATCACCTCCCTTTACAAAACCCTTTCCTATCTATATATGTCTTCTTATATTTTAGTTTGTTCGTTCAAAGCGTAACAAAACTGAAACAAGGAAATAAGTAGCAAACATCTCCATTTTTATAAACTGAAGCATTACATACAAAGGCAAGATGAATCAAAGGAAAATCAAGTAAACTACTTCCCAGTTTTAAAGTTCAAAACTGTTCAAACAAGGGTGCTCAGTCATCATTCTTCAAATTGGTGAGTAACATCACTCTAAAAACAAATTTAAAAGTAAAATTGGTTGCAATTATGTATGTAGATGAGTATGCTTAAATTTATATGTATATATAAATGCCTGTGAATATTGGAAGCCTATGTGTACAGGCTGTTGTTCTTCTCTGCTCTCTGTTTGGAGTTTTCAAACAAGACTTTGATTTGAAATCCATTTCTACTTGATCTTTTAAACATTTGGACTCTGGATCAAAACAAAAGATGTTTGTTTAATCACAAACTAGTTTTAAAAAAAATTTATTTAAGTTAAACTATATTGGTTTGCCTCTAGGAATCAAAGAACTGAGCAAACTTGAATTTTTGCCAAAATTCGAACCCCTTAAAACATGAATTCAGATACGCATCCTGAATGCTTACATTTTACCATGATTTTTAAAACGAAGATTTAGATTTTTAGAATTTAGATTTGAGAGGAATTTGGGTTTGTCTGGAAAACTTGTTTTCGAGCATTTCCGGTGATCGCGAGGTCGAGGGTGGTTGAGGTTGTGCGAGGAGGTGGAGGAGCTTGCCGAGGTGATGCGAAAAATGGTCGGAAGTGGTCACGGCCACGGTGGCGACAGCGGCAGGTGAATGAAGTTTCTAGACCTAGTTTTTTTTTCGGTTGCATTTTGGTCTCGTTCGAAGACCAGAGATGAACGAGCGTTATGGGCTGTGGGGGATTCGTAGAGGGGAGGTAGACGAAGGTGTAGCCGGAGCTGCCGACCTTCAGGTGGTCGGAGCGGCGAGAGGCGAGCTTTGACAGGTTTCGAGAGGGGTGGGGGGGGTCCTGTTTGTTCCAGGTTTGGATTTAGGTGCTCGATGGCGATTTATGGGGATTGGTCATGAGTTGATGGTCGAGGAGGGCTGTTGGGTTGTTCCCTAACGTGTTGCGTTCATCGTTAACGTCTAGTTGTGGCCGGAGCCACCGTGCATATGCACGGTACAGGGATTCGTGACTGGCGAAGGTTGGGGTGTTGTGAGGTTTTTGAACTCGAGTAAATGCTTGTTACAGGTTCCAAAACCTGTTCAATCTCCTGAAGCTTAACTTTAAATTATAACAAAGTTGAACTAAGTTAAATTAAAGGTTAAGTATAAATTCAAGTTTAAATTCAGTTTGCAAATTTGAATTCAAGTTTATTTTTAAATTCAAATTTGAACTGATATAAAAGTTTAAATTATTTAAAGGTGGATTTCAGGTTCAAAAACCTGACCATCTTCAGATTTTAAATTTATTTTAGAATTTGAAACAGGATTTTTATTAGGGTGTAAATTCAAAGATAAAGTTTAGATTCAAACGAAACTTTTGAATCTTAAAGTTTTAAAACGAAATTTGGATTTTTAATAAAGAATTTTAAATCAAGGTTTAAAACAAGTTTAAATCAAAGTTTAGGATCAAATGTTTTAAATAAATAGAGGATTCAAGTTTCTTGAATTCAGATCGAGGTATGTGAAAAAGTTTTTAAATTCTGAATGTTCTTAAAACAAGTTTAAATTAAAATAGCTTTTTAAAAGTAGATTTGTTTTCAAACAAATATTTAAACTTGATTTTTGATAAAGTTCTTATAAAAGGATTATAAACATTTAAATAAATAATCATTTTGAATCTCAAATTCAAAATGGAATTTGGATTTAAATTTAAAAATGTAATGTCCTAATACACTTTAATATTAATGAAGTCATCAATAACTAAATAGATTATCTTAGAAATTATTAAGGTACTAAAATGATTTAAATGAATAAGATAATTAAGGAATGACTTATGTATTTAATATATAAATTAATAATTTAGATTAATTTATAATTAGAAATTAATTAAGAAGTAAATTAAGAAATGTTATTAGTTAATAAAGATAATTAACTAAGGATTATTAATTAATTAATTAATTAAAGTGATAAATTTGATAATTAACTAGATTGATTAATTTAGATAATCTATTATAAATTGTTAACTCTAATTACTTGATAAAAGGAATTAAAAGATTAATTACTTATTGTAATTTATTTTGATAATATGATTAAATTAAGTTAATTAATTTAGTTTAATTAATTTAAGAAATCATTTGATGATTTGACATGTGTAATTACTTAGTGTAATTAATGGAGCATAATTACTTAGGGAAGTAATTAGATGACAATTACCGAATGTAACTAATTGAAAAAGAATTGGTTAATATAGTAATTTGGGTAATTACTTTGTGTAATTAATCAGGGGATTAATTATGGAGATAATTAATTATGGAATAATTAATTTATTTATGTAAGTAATTAAAGGTTAATTACTAGGTTGTTATTAATCAAGGGTGATTAATAATTGTGTTTAATTAAAGATTAATTATTTGACGTAATTAATTTAAATAAAGTAATCAATTTAAATATAATTAGAAATCATTAATTAATGTAATTAATGATGAAATTAAGAATTGACTAATTAGGAAATAATTAATAATGAAATGATTAAATAATGTAATTGATCAGGGATAAATGTAATAGATTTTAGTTAATTAATAAATGAAGTAATTAAATATGAATTACTATGAATACTTTAGGATAATTAATTTGTGAAATTAATTAAAGGCCAATTACTTATTAGAGAATGATTAATCAAGAGTGTTTAATCAAGATAAATACTTAGTGGATGATTAATTAATTAGATTTATAATTAATTAATGGATATATAAGCAAGGTTTATGGATGAAGTAATTAATTTAATTTACTTTAAATTAATTAGAAATTGAAGTAGTTAATTTAATTCATTTTAAATTAATTACAAATGGTATGATTATAAATCATTGCTTATGGATGAATGATATTGATATTTCATTTGATGATTGTGAACTCATGTATGAGATGAGTAATATCTATGTGTTTTGGATGCTTGGTTTAATTATGATAATATTTATTATCTGTTTATGATGATGATGTGATTATCTATTATGATATTGTGATTATTTATCTGTGTGTATATAGATAATATTGAATTGAATTGTTTTAACTTTAAAACAACTTGGCCTTAAAAGACACGTTTTGGATTTCGATGAGACAAGGACCGGGTTTGCTATAGTATAGCATGATAGGGGGTTCTCGCTTTGCGTTAGGTGGCGAACGGGAGAATCTTAACCCTACATGCCCCCGGGGGTAGTATAAGGCCTTGCGGGGTTGGTTGCGAGTCGAGAGGCTGGCCGTAAAAGCAAACCCGAGGTATCACTGTGAGCCACAGCGGGGCTGGGATGGTTGAAAAGCCTACCGGTCGTGAGCCGTTGCCGATGGTTGAAAAGCCTAGGACGTCATAGCTGGTACCAGAGCGCTAGGTTGAGTGAATGGCTAGGCTCTTGAGTGATTTCTTTCTTGAGAGAGCGTATTTGTGATTTTGATATATATATATATTTATTTATTTATTCCTACCTATTGTTGGGTTACCTGTTCGGGTTTTCCAATAAGCTATAAAGGTAGATAGGGTAGTGATGTATGTAACACAACTACCAATGGTTGGAGTTTGTATGTTAGAGGTTGGAAGTGTATTTGTCGAGACTGTAGAACTATTACCGTCTCGAGTGAGCTTAGCTGTTGTAAGGATCTCATCAATCTCTGAAGGAAACCTGTTAAGGTTAGGAGTTCATCTTTGAAGTGTAAGTTTAGTTGAGCTATAGTTTGGATCTGTCGGGTGGACAGAAGCAAGTCATGATATCTTGATACCTCGAGATGTAGTAGTTGTGTGATGAAACACAGTGATTATGGATGTCTCCGAAGATGTTTCTTTGAAACAAGTTAAGGAAGTGTGTCTGCTTCGGTGTTGTGGCCAAGTTCAGCAGGGTGTTTGTGTTTGGTTTATGGTCCGAGTTTCTCGAAGAGCCTTCGATTAGGAATTCCTTAGCATTAGTGTTAGCAGTGGAGTTCAAGAAGCAGCAGAGTGGTTCCATTTTTTTTGATGGATTGGCTAGATAAGTGTAGGCTGTTCTGTTTGGTAAAGAGAGAACAGTTTTTTTCTTTTGAAAGTAGGCTGGGTTGATCGCAAAGGTGACTTGCGATAGTTTGAGTGTTCTCTTGCGTTTCAGAGATTTTTCTGAATGTCTTCAGGAAGTCAGAGTTTTGTCAGCATTTGGAGATTGAGTTTGGTACGAATGGATTCCAGAAGTGGAACCAATGGTTCAGCTTAGTAGTAGGATGGTTTCTAGAATGAGTTTGGTGAAGTAGCTCGGGTTTTGGAAAAACTTCTGAGTTTTATTTTTTGATATGTGAACTTTATTTTCGGAATGTGATGTCCAGTCTACGTTCGACTTCAACATTTTCATCTGTTCAGTCAGAGTTGCGCAGTGGAAGCATGGTGGCAGCTGTTTTTGTATGGAAGCAATTGGATGTTGTAGTGTTTGGATTAGAGAGTTTCTACAGGGAATTTTTCAGGATCTTAAGGCCAGATTGGCAAGTGCATCTGATTTATCTCTTCTGGATAAGAGAAGTGAGGTATGTTTTTTGATTTGGAATAGAGTTGTGTTCTGATTTTTAGTTTGGTCGAACTTGGAAGGGTCATTTCGTTGGATTGTTTTGGTTCAGATTGTTTCTAGAGGCATCAGCAAAGGTTGAGCTGATCAGGAAAGATGTAGGCATCACAGAATCATCCGAAGGGTTTTGTTGATAAGAAACGGAGGAATCCGGATTCTGAAGTCGGAGATTGGATTTTGGATAAGTGTTTGGTCTTCAGGATTGAATTGTCAGTTTGGATAACTGGAATTCGTTGTGTTTCACGTATCTCTGAGGGAGTACGTGTAAGATCTATCTCCGGTTGTAGAACCAGCAGTTCAGGGAGTTTTGGATGTTGATTCAGACTTGTCTGTAGTTTGATATCCTGTCTTGTTTTGTAGATCTAGATAAATGGAAGTGCTGTAGCTTAGTAGATTGATTGTTTGGAATCTGTAGAGCGAGTATCACGGTATTTATACTTGGGGAAACTCGAGAAAATTCTATCCTGTTCTTGTCTGGATAGTTAGATTTGTTTGATTGGATGAATTGGTTGCTATGGTTGTTAGCATATGATTGATATATGCTTGTGTTTTAAAATTAAATCTTTAACTAGATTATTAAATTACCTTTGTTTTAATTTTCGGGGACGAAATTCTTTTAAGGGGGGAAGAATGTGATATCCCGAAAATTTGGGGCAATATCAATTTAATAATCTGCATTAAAAATTAAATTGATTTGGTAATATTTGTTAATAATATTTAAATTAATTTAATAATCTCCTTTAAAATAAATATTTAACTGATAGTTTATCTTTTACAAGCTAATTTAATTTGTTCTCTATTTATAATATATATATATATATATATATATATATTTGTCCATATATTGTAAATAGTTAATCTTTGTGTTAAATTTAATAAATAAAGTTATGTTTCTAATTCTGATATTTTTGGTAAATTTGTAAATTTGATTTAATTTAGTATTAAGCTATTAAATAAATAATCATATGATTTTTAATTACTCAAGATTGAAGTTATTTGTTTAAAAGCATTCTAGCCTAAGTCTAAATTTAAATAAAAGTTTGTTTTGTTCTTCTTTTAAATATAGTTTGATTAAATAAGTAATTTATTAAATAAGAGACAATTTCCTTAATAATGAGTTATTTTTAAACAATAACAATAATGAAATGTTTTTAAAATGGATTTTTAAATGAATCAAAATTTGTTATTTTAGGCTTATGTATATACATATATACACATACTTTGGGAAGTTATGATTTGGGATATAAAATTATTTCTTTCAAGAATGTTAAGATAAAATAAACTTTATAAAAATAATAGATGAATTTAGTATTTGATGGTTATGTTAAAATATAAGAGAGCTAAAGTACTTAAGTAAAACAACTTGCTAATATACATAAAGTACAACAAAAATAAATATGCAGGCTAAAGAATAAATAAAACAAATTATATATGTACATGAAGTGATAATAAATCAAATTTGTATAAATATGAATGCAACCTGTAAAGGAAAATATACAAGGCAAGAATATAAACAAGGTAAAATAAAACATGAAGTACTTAAGCATTTAATGCTTGCATAAGAAAGTCAATTCAAATTGTTTTGGAAATCATCTCAGCCTCCAAATCTCTGATTCAAGGAAAATGAAATAAAAATATAAAGAAAGAAAAAAATGTACCAGGCTTGTATATTGACTGTAAAGCTTAGGAGTGAAGGCAAGATTTAAAGTAAAAAGATATATCTAGTAGAAGAAATGCAAAGTAAAGTAAGTATGCACAGCTAAGTAAAAATATCTTGTGTATGTTAGACATATAAGATAAGTTTGTAGAGCAAGCAAAAGCAAAGCAAAGTAGAAATAAGATGCAGACAAGAAATGGTAAAATTTGATAAGTAGGGAATACAAGTACATTAGCATTAAATGACACCATTTCTTAGCAGCTAACAATAGTCATTTCGAGTTGTATAAGATCAACTCAGCCTCCTAATTAAAAAGATATGGCCTGATACAAACAAAAACATAATCTCTGGAAAAAAAATAATAAGATTTTTTACCTGCAAAATTGCTAACCCCTCCCTTTACAAAACCCTTTCCAATCTATATATGTCTTCTTATAGTTTAGTTTGTCCGTTCAAAGCATAACAAAACTGAAACAAGGAAATAAGTAGCAAACATCTCCATTTTTATAAACTAAAGCATTACATACAAAGGCAAGATGAATCAAAGGAAAATCAAGTAAACTACTTCCCAATTTTAAAGTTCAAAACTGTTCAAACAAGGGTGCTCAGTCTTTATTCTTCAAATTGGTGAGTAACATCACTCTAAAAACAAATTTAAAAGTAAAATTGGTTGCAATTATGTATGTAGATGAGTATGCTTAAATTTATATGTATATATAAATGCCTGTGAATATTGGAAGCCTATGTGTACAGGCTGTTGTTCTTCTCTGCACTCTGTTTGGAGTTTTCAAACAAGACTTTGATTTGAAATCCATTTCTACTTGATCTATTAAACATTTGGACTCAGGATCAAAATAAAAGATGTTTGTTTGATCACAAACTAGTTTTAAAAAAAAATATTTAAGTTAAACTATATTGGTTTGCCTCTGGGAATCAAAGAACTGAGCAAACTTGAATTTTTGCCAAAATTCGAACCCCTTAAAACATGAATTCAGATACGCAGCCTGAATGCTTACATTTTACCATGATTTTTAAAACGAAGATTTAGATTTTTAGAATTTAGATTTGAGAGGAATTTGGGTTTGTCTGGAAAACTTGTTTTCGAGCATTTCCGGTGATCGCCAGGTCGAGGGTGGTTGAGGTTGTGCGAGGAGGTGGAGGAGCTTGCCGAGGTGATGGAAAAAATGGTCGGAAGTGGTCACGGCCACGGTGACGACAGCGGCAGGTGAATGAAGTTTCTAGACCTAGTTTTTGTCGCGGTTGCATTTTGGTCTCGTTCGAAGACCAGAGACGATCGAGCGTTATGGGCTGTGGGGGATTCGTAGAGGGAAGGTAGACGAAGGTGTAGCCGGAGCTGCCGACCTTCAGGTGGTCGGAGCGGCGAGAGGCGGGTGTTGACAGGTTTCGAGAGGGGGGGTCCTGTTTGTTCCAGGTTTGGATTTAGGTGCTCGATGGCGATTTATGGGGATCGGTCATGAGTTGATGGTCGAGGAGGGTTGTTGGGTCGTTCCCTGACGTGTTGCGTTCATCGTTAACGAACAGTTGTGGCCGGAGCCACCGTGCATATGCACGGTACAAGGATTCGTGACTGGTGAAGGTTGGGGTGTTGTGGGGTTTTTGAACTCGAGTGAATGCTTGTTACAGGTTCCAGAACCTGTTCAATCTCCTGAAGCTTAACTTTAAATTATAACAAAGTTGAACTAAGTTAAATTATAGGTTAAGTATAAATTCAAGTTTAAATTCAGTTTGCAAATTTGAATTCAAGTTTATTTTTAAATTCAAATTTGAACTGATATAAAAGTTTAAAGTATTTAAAGGTGGGTTTCAGGTTCAGTACCTGACCATCTTCAGATTTTAAATTTAATTTAGAATTTGAAACAGGATTTTTATTAGGGTTTAAATTCAAAGATAAAGTTTATATTCAAACGAAACTTTTGAATCTTAAAGTTTTAAAACGAAAGTTGGATTTTTTGAATAAAGAATTTTAAATCAAGGTTTTAAACAAGTCTAAATCAAAGTTTAGGATCAAATGTTTTAAATAAATAGAGGATTCAAGTTTCTTGAATTCAGATCGAGGTATGTGAAAAAGTTTTTAAATTCTGAATGTTCTTAAAACAAGTTTAAATTAAAATAGCTTTTTAAAAGTAGATTTGTTTTCAAACAAATATTTAAACTTGATTTTTGATAAAGTTCTTGTAAAAGGATTATAAACATTTAAATAAATAATCATTTTGAATCTCAAATTCAAAATGGAATTTGGATTTAAATTTAAAAATGTAATGTCCTAATACACTTTAATATTAATGAAGTCATCAATAAAGAAATAGATTATCTTAGAAATTATTAAGGTATTAAAATGATTTAAATGAATAAGATAATTAAGGAATGACTTATGTATTTAATTTATAAATTAATAATTTAGATTAATTTACAATTAGAAATTAATTAAGAAGTAAATTAAGAAATGTTGTTAGTTAATGAAGATGATTAACTAAGGATTATTAATTAATTAATTAATGTGATAAATTTGATAATTAACTAGATTGATTAATTTATATAATCTATTGTAAATTGTTAAGTGTAATTACTTGATAAAAGGAATTAAAAGATTAATTACTTATTGCAATTAATTTTGATAATATGATTAAATTAAGTTAATTAATTTAGTTTAATTAATTTAGTTTAATCATTTGATGATTTGACATGTGTAATTACTTAGTGTAATTAATGGAGCATAATTACTTAGGGAAGTAATTAGATGATAATTACTGAATGTAATTAATTGGAAAAGAATTGGTTAATATAGTAATTTGGGTAATTACTTTGTGTAATTAATCAGGGGATTAATTATGGAGATAATTAATTATGGAATAATTAATTTATTTATGTAAGTAATTAAAGGTTAATTACTAGGTTGTTATTAATCAAGGGTGATTAATAATTGTGTTTAATTAAAGATTAATTATTTGATGTAATTAATTTAAATAAAGTAATCAATTTAAATATAGTTAGAAATCATTAATTAATTTAATTAATGATGAAATTAAGAATTGACTAATTAGTTAATAATGAAATGATTAAATAAAGTAAATGATCGGGGATAAATGTAATAGATTTTAGTTAATTAATAAATGAAGTAATTAAATATGAACTACTATGAATACTTTAGGATAATTAATTTGTGAAATTAATTAAAGGCTAATTACTTATTAGAGAATGATTAATCAAGAGTGTTTAATCAAGATAAATACTTAGTGGATGATTAATTAATTAGATTTATAATTAATTAATGGATATATAAGCATGGTTTATAGATGAAGTAATTAATTTAATTTACTTTAAATTAATTAGAAATTGAAGTAGTTAATTTAATTCATTTTAAATTAATAACAAATGGTATGATTATCAATCATTGCTTATGGATGAATGATATTGATATTTCATTTGATGATTGTGAACTCATGTATGAGATGAGTAATATCTATGTGTTATGGATGCTTGGTTAAATTATGATAATATTTATTATCTGTTTATGATGATGATGTGATTATCTATTATGATATTGTGAATTATCTATCTGTGCGTATATAGATAATATTGAATTGAATTGTTTTAACTTTAAAACAACTTGGCCTTAAAAGACACGTTTTGGATTTCGATGAGACCGTGATCGGGTTTCCTCATTTGGAACATCCGAAAACCACATCGATTCCAAATTAAGGATAGGTCGTGAATCTGAAGTGAAGATGAAGATTCAGAGTGCAAGGGTAATTGTCGTTAACTCTGAGGGTGATTCCAAAATGAGTGTAACGAGATAATGCCTTCGGTTTCGTTCGAACTCGGAACGAACTTGTATGGATTAAATGCTTTCAACACATCGTCAGTTGGGCGATGAGCATTCTAAGAAATATATTCTCTAAAGGTAATCGCAGCCTCAAGCCTCATCAACCGGGAATGGCTAAAACAGGGGAGATGCAACAAGGTTAGGTGGGTCATGCCCAAGCAGGACAAGGATATACCCCTGTCTAGATGTCCCTTTTTATTCGGCTGTGTGGGGCGGTTGATTGCAACAACTGCCGGGGTTATCTTGTTCGGGACTGTTCAGTAAGGAATGGTTCCGGCCTTGTGTTGCAGGGGGTCGGGAGTGATCCTCGGTATGTTGATCTAGGCCACGTACTGTGACGGGCGGTACCCCAGTAGCCCTGCCATTGTATGGAATCCACAATCCAATAAGTGCCAACGGTTTTGATTGTATTACTCACTTTTGTGGCTAGTAGCTGGAATTTAATGAATGTAACAATTTCAGCTATTTTCTATTTACTTGAAAACCCTAGACCTATTATAATATCACTGGATTTCCTATCAAATGTTTTGGTTAGCGTAAGGTAAAAACTTACCCATGTTTATTTGTGGGAAGTCTTACGTGATACCTTTGTTTTCAAAGGATTTTCAAAATTAAGCAACTTTAACCTGTTACTCACACCAGACCCATGTCTGACGCGGAGTTTATTTCTGTTTTCCTAAACTCTCGGGTACCCAAATTTTTACGGGTAGCCCAGGGATTCTGGTTGGCTTTGACGAATTCTGGAGGAGCAATGGAGTAGGAAGCTTCAGCGTTGTGTATATATATATATATATATATATATATATATATATATAGTTTTCCGCTGTGTTGGTATCTCTGAGTTGTATTGTTTGAGTGGTATTGTATTGAGTTGTAATAACTAGGCAGATGTTTATAACTGTCTAGTATGTGATGTATTATCTGTATAACTCTGATCGATATTGTGTATTATGTAAATACTTATGTGATTAATATAATTTATTCGTTCCGCTGTGAGATTCTGATGTTGTTGTTCTTTCTTCTCTATCTTTTCTATTTTCTCACCCCTTTCTTTCTTCAAGATGAAACGGATTTCTGGGGTATGAAATCTGGGTCGTCACAATATTGTTTTAAAATAGGGTGAATGAAATAATTTTACCCAAAACTATTTTCGTAGATAAAGGAAATAATCTTTGTAAATTATTGTAGTACTATATGGTTGCTTGGTTGTTTGGAAGTGATAATATTAAATTATTATCATTAAAGTTGAAAAAGTAATTGAAATCATAACTCCAAAGTTATGAAATAAATTCACATACAAATGAAACTTGTAAATATAAATAGTAAATGTGATTTGTAGTTTGAAATGGAATTCCAAAGAAATGTTTTGAAAAGAATTTGAAAATTTTGGAGATTTGGAAAAGTTTAAATCCATTTGATTTGAAAATGGTTTTCAAAGGTTTTTGGGAAAATGTTTTGAAGGGATGAAAAGCACTAAACTCTTTTCGGTCGTTGGAAAATAACTTCGGTGATGACTGCAGCATCATCGATATTCATTTTTGGGTTTCCAAAAAAGGGATTGCTGCCAAATTGTTTTAAATGAAAGTTGTTTGCAAAACTGGTTTGGATTTTTGAAATTCAAAGGATAATTTGAATTTCTTTCAAAAATGATTTTTGAAAGGTTGAAAAGACTTTGGAATGTTAAATTAAATATTTATGGAATATCATTAAGTTGATAACTTGTAAAGTTTGAAGTTGTTAAAATAAAATATAACTTAAGGAGAAGTTAGAAAAAGGTGAATGGGGAAACAAAATAAGTTGGAAGGAAAATTTAATTCATGTTGAATTAAAAATTAAAATTGAATAAAAGAATTGAGATTGAAAATTTGAGTCAAATAAAATGATGATATGGATTCAAAATGAATTTGAAATGCAAGAAAGTGAAATTGAATGTTGAAATTCAGTTCAAATTTGTAAATAAATAGAATTGGAATTGAATTAGATTTGTGATGAACAAAGCAAAGTATTGAAATAAATTAGTAAGTGAAACTAATGGAAGATAAAAGAATTGAACTTAATATTTATAAATAAAAGTAAAGTAAATTCATATGGAATTCGAAATCCAGTTAATATAAGTGGTTATAAACCAAAATAGTGAATTGAAAATAAATTTTTGGTAATGAACAAAAGAATAAAAACTGGAATTGAAACTGAATATTGAAAACCAATTTGCATTGTGTGAAATAAAATGAAGTTGTAAAATTAATTCAAAGTGAACTAAAGGTAATAAAGGCTGAAATAAAGAAATATTTGAGAAAATGAATTGGAATTTGTAATGAATTAGCGAATGAAACTAATTTAAAATAGTGATATGAATTAGTTGTGAATGGAAGATAGTTGATGAAATTCAATATTCAGAAGGTAAACTGAATCCAAATAGAATTGAAAGTGTAAATTGAATTCAAATGAAACTGAAAATGTAAGATTGAATGAAAATGGATATGTAACTTCAATAGTGAAGTAAAAATGGTATAAGAAGTATCTACTGAAAATTTTGTAAAGAAATGTGCAAAAAATGATTTTTGAATATTGAAATTGGACATTGTGGATATCAGGATATACAAGTGTGTTAAAGACAAAGGATAAATTAGGATTTGATTTCAAAGATAAATTTGAATTGCTCAACAAAAGGTTTGTATTTAAATTTCTATACGAAATTTGATTCTTTTCTTGTCTAGCCGCTTCGCATTTCGTTTTCTTTTGAAATTTGGGAGCCGTGGTGCCATTTTGTAGTCGTACCGAGCTAGCCACGCAAAGGAGACGCTGGCGCAATTTTTCGAAAATTTAGGGAGTTAGAAAAATTTTGAGAAATTTTTTGATAATTTAAAATTTGAATTTGAATTTAAATTTGAATTGTAAAGAAAATAAAGTTGTTTGGAAACTGTGAAGATTTTGCAAAGCTAGTTGAAATGATAATGAATCTTTGATAAAAATATTTGTTCTGGGTAAGTTGATAAAACTGTTTAGTTTTGGAAAGATAGCAAGTGGGTTAAGGATCATTCTTCTTAACTAGTAATTTCAGGACAAAATTCTTTTAAGGGGGGAAGGATGTGATGACCCAGAAATTTTAACATTTGAAATGGAATATTTAATTAATTTTAAATATTTGTAGGTTAGTTTAACTTGAATTTCGAATATAAATATAAATTTGGCAATTAAATTATCGAATTTAATTTATTAATGATGGGTAAAAAATTTGAATTTTGAACTTTAAGCTTGTTAAAAATAATTTCATGGCATAGAAAATTTATATTGATAATAATGAGGTTAATGGAAGCTTCAGAATTTTATTTGGATATACTTTGTTCAGTTTTGAATTTATATCGTTTAAATTGATATTTAAAAATTACCTTTCGAGGCACAGTCTCAGAATTCGAAGAAACCAGTTCCATTGGATCCGTAATATTGTATTATTATCAGATTTCAATTTTTGTAGTGATTGGAGTTGTTGTGTGAGTGTACGATATATAAACGCGCTAAAATTTATATCGAAGATTTAATATAAAAACTGGGTCCAAAAAGCTATCTTCTCCAAACGATTGAATTAGGACTCGAAACATTTTCCATTGCGTTCGAAATAAGGGTATAACCTTATAAACGCCTAGCAGCACGCCTCGATAGGAATTCTCGATTTTAAGCTACGTAAATCGAGACGGTTTGAATTCAGTTTAATATATATATATATATATATATATATATATATATATATATATATATATATATATACCCCCTAGTCCCTTCAGCTGCATTTCATTCACATCTTAACTTTTTTCCTTCAAATCGCTGTCTCCACTCATTCACGCGATCATCGTGTCTCTTTTTTTCTGAAAGACAGCCGAGCACTCTCTTCAAAGGAAAAAATAAAATCGAATTAAAACCCTCATTCCCTTTCTCTCGTTCAAATGGAAAGGAAATATATAAAAAAGTCGTTCGAATTCAAAATAATGGCGGCCTCTGAAAAGAATCGCTAAAGCATTCCTATCCAATATAGAATCGATTGCCTCGTTTAATATATTCGTAGTAGATCAAAATCAAAATGAAATCGAGTTAATTTCGGATCAATATCGCGATCGAGGTTTTGGGTGAGGCTAGAATTGTTGCGATGACGATCGATTGGGGAGGCCGTGGGACTCGAGGCTGCTGGTGCGACGCTCGATGGAAGGGTGCGACTTGAAGATGCGATGGCTCCTCTGTGGCTTGCGGCGCACAGATTGGTGAAGATGGTGATGGCAGTGCAGTGTCGCGAGGAGGTAGTGTAGTGCAGTGCGACGTCTTCTCGTCTAGGGTTTCGGCACTGTTTCTGAGCATTGTGTTTGGCATCGTGGTTTTGGGAATTCGAACTTGGGATGGCAGTGAGCTAGGCAGTGAGGTATAATTAATTTTATGTTTTTCAATTTAATATCTAAAGTATAAATATGTATATATAAATATACACTTACCTATTTAGTAAAATTTAGGTAGATAAATTAAAAAAATTGTTCTTACAGTACGGTATTAGTGTGTATATATATATATATATATATATATATTTATTTAATTTTTACAGCAATAAATCCTGGGTTGTTTATTTAACAGGAGAAAAAGATAATAATAATAATAATTGATATACACATGCATGTTTTAATTTAATATTTTGAATTGTAAAGTTATGTAAAATTTATGAAACGACCCGCAAATCTGTACCCCTTGAGTCACACTATTCTACATAAATCAATTCAAGTTGCACAGAAATACGAACCATTTTGGTTAAAGAAAGAGAGGTAGAAGAAGAGAGAAACAAAAACATCAGAATCTAACCATCGCAGCGTCATAAAATATAATAGATAATAATGATCTTTACATAAAACAAAACTATATCTGTTTATACATACATCATCAGAGTACATCAATCACAGCTCAACATCAATAGCATACAACTAGATACACAACTACTCAATACAGCGGAATATACATATAAAACAAGTACGAGAATACGCATCGTCGTCCAGCTCATCTCCTGAGCTCCATCATATCCTGTATCCTATAATACTCGGTCTGACCCGAGCATTACAGTTAAATAACAACCGAGTCAGTCTGGAATACCAGCATGAGAAAATCACACCCAATTGATTATTAAAGTTTAAAAATCCTTTGAAAACAAAAGCATCTCGTAAGACCATGCCACAAATAAACATGTCGGGTTTTTACCTTACGATAGCTAAAACAATTTTATAGAAATCCTCTGATATTATAATAGGGTCAATATACAATTACTTATAAAATAGCCGAAATTGTTACATGATTAAATTCCAGCTACTAGCCACAGAGTGGGTAATATAAACAAAACTCGTAAAAGGCTCGTCGGGAGAATGGATTCCAACTAATGACTAGGCACTGGGGTACCACTTGTCACAGTACGTAGTCAAGATCACAGTACCGAGGACCATTCCCGATCCCCTGCAACACAAGGCCGGTCCCATCCCTTACCGGACAGTTCTGAATAAGATCACCCCACGGTTGGGATTAGCAACCGCACCACTAAGCCGAATAAAAAGGGACATCTAGACAGGGATGACCTTACTCTCATGTGGGGGCTACCCACGAAACCTTGCTGCATATCCCCTGATTTTCAGTCATTCCCGGTTGATGAGGCTTGAGGCTAAGCGTTACCTTTTAGGACATATCCCTTAGAATGCCCATCGTCCACCTGACGATGTTTCGCAAGCATTCATCCATACAAGTCAGTCCCGGGTTCGAACGGAACCGAAGGCACTATTCCTACTACATCCATTTTGGAAATATCCTCAGGATTAGTAGCGACTAGCCCTTGCACTTCACTGCTCCATCTTCGAATCCAAACTCGTTTTCCACGAAACGTACAAACCGGATCGAAGTGGTTTTCGAGAAATAAATCTCGATCCTGGTCTCTTCGAAACGATCAACGCAGTTTGTCCAATATTGATAGTCGGTTATTTAACTATCAATTAATATTCACAAACAACCATCAACCAATAATTTTCCAAATTATTTATTAATCCCAAAAATATCTTCACAAGATATATTTCGATTTTCAACCCTTGAAAACAGTTTCAGAACCATCTTTCTTCCCAGAATACACTTTCCCATATATTTTCTATCTCCACTGAAATTACCAAGCACAAAACTAGATTTTAAAAATAATTTTAAAACACTTTACTTTAAAAGATACTTTAAAACATTTATTTTAAAAACTGCTTCAATAATTTATTAAAAATACATTCTATATGAATATCTGAAAATAAAGTTAATTAATAAATATAAAACTAGATTTTCACTTTTACAAAACGCCAAATCACTTTTTAAATAATTACTGCTATACTAAATTAAAAGGAAACACTTACTTTAGACTTTAAATATTAGAAGTAATAAATTTTTCAAAACATACCTTTTAAAACAATTTTGAAACTTTTAACTTATATTTAAAAATTGACTTTGAAAACGTACTTGATTATCCCGGGAGAATTCCAACTTCAATCGCTTAAATCAATTTTCCAAATTGATTTCCAATTTATTCCATTTGAAATAAATTTCTCTACTTATCAGTTTATCTTAAAACTCATTAATTATGGACTTTATATTTATTATTATTATCTTCCGTTTGATTTTATACCATTTTACTGAAATATACCAATTTCAGCTTCTTCCAAATTTCTTCTTTATTCTTTTCAATAAATTGAATCTTAGAATTTAAATAATTTTTTTATTCTTTTAAAATAATAACAATAAATTTAAAACTCACTAATCTTCTAATTTTTCAAATTTCTCTTCCTATACTCAGGATTTATTTATTAGAATTTTAAAGTCACTTTATTTCTTTTCCAATTCATTCTTAAATTTATTCAAATTTCCATAATTATTTTACTTACAAATTCACTTCCTTTATGTTCTTTCCAAAATCCAATTTATATATTTTTGGTAATTCATTATACCCAATTATATCCAATCGAACCATAGCATTCAATATTCCCATATAATTCATCATAGAATAACAAATAATCACAACAGAGGATATTAAATAATTTAATTAAATGTCGAGGGGTCCAGTTGGATCCCTCCAACCTGTTTTCCCTGCATCCACAGATGTTAGCAGCACATAAATATGAATCCCAAAATATACCATACTGTAGCACATCAATAAATTCAACCATTCAAACAATTATTTAAATTTAATTATTTAAGTTTAAATTTAACTGTGTGAGATTAACTCACCTTATTTCATTTGCCACCCATTTCCAAACCAGCTTGATTCTCCATGATTTAAGACCTTGTATAGATATTTATATCATTTATTAATATTCTAAATAGATCAAACCATCTATCTCATTTTATAGGAATAATTTTCCTATTTTCTAAAGATATATATGTATATTGTTAACGCTAAAATTTGAACGCTAACACCCCGGTGTATGAGTTACAATTGTGAAAGCACCACCCGACAGTTCGGGAACAGATTACAAGTAGGTAGTAGCAGAAAAAGCAGTAAAGAACAACAATTTTATAGTGGTTCGGCTTAAGGGTATAGCCTACGTCCACTTTAAGTACTTTTATTGATGATCACGTTACAAGTTGATACAAATCTTCTCAAGTACAATACACTTTGAATTACAAAAGACTTAGAACAAGTAGCTTAAACTTCGATGGAGATGAGAGTCTTCGAATCCATGTTGGATGTTTACGATCTCTTTTTGAAGTTGTTTGTAGCGTTCCTTGTGTCTTAAGAGCTTCAAGTATTGGATCAGTTTGGAATGCAGCAGAGTATCGGTGCTTGAAGAGAATGAGCCAAAAGTCCCTCTATTGTTGGAGTTAGGGCTGTATTTATAGGCTTTTATCGGAGTTAGGTCGTAGGTCGCAGTCGACCTAACAAGCACTGGCCTCCCTTCCATACGCGCTGATTTACACAAGTCCAAGGTCGTGAACGACTTATCCCCTAGCGGCATGCATTAGGCGGCCTCCTCATTCATGCAGATAGGTCGAGAGCGACTTATCCTAGGTCGTTAACGACCTATCATAGGTCGTGGGAACTTTCCTGTAGTCATAGCTGGAGTCGTTGTCTCTTATGTCGTGACCTTCCTTAGGTCGAAGTACTCCGTTAGGTCGTTGGGCAGTATTTTTATCTCCAAGTGCTAGGTCGTCTTCGACCTAAAGTAGGTCGTAGGTGGGCAACGACCTAGGGGATAGGAACTGACTTATCTCAATTGCTCGGCTCTCTTCTCAGCGAGTTGATAGGTCGCGTACGACTTATTATAGGTCGTAAGTCGGCTGAGACTTAGGTCGCTGAGATCATTTCGTTCTTAGGTCGGTAGGCTATGGCTTACTTTAGGTCGCATATGATTTAGGTCGCTGATCCTCTTAAGTCGTTAGGTCGCGGAGCCCTTAAACCACTAGGTCGCGGCCTTCCTTAGGTCGCTGGGAGTCGTTAGGTTGCGGCATTCCTTAGGTCGCTGAGAACCGCTAGGTCGCGGCCGTTCTTAGGTCGTAGCTTCTTGTTAGGTCGCAAAGCCTGATAGGTCGCCCCCCTTCCTAGGTCGAGACATCTTTTAAGTCGCTAGGTCATTCCTTTCTTAGGTCGATCCATATCTTTAGGTCTTAGGTCGCTAATAAAGAGCAGTTAACATTTGCCCCTCGAAGTACATGACTTAGCCATAGGTCGTGTGCTTCGACTTCCTTAACTCGCGTTCTGAAGAATTATTAGGTCGCAAACGACCTAAGGAGAAAGTTAAGTCGCGTAGTGTCGGTTTGCGTTCTACTGCCCCATACTATAAATACCGTAGGTCGCTCCCTC
The DNA here is from genome assembly GCA_030765085.1 of Allium cepa. Classification (NCBI taxonomy): domain Eukaryota; kingdom Viridiplantae; phylum Streptophyta; class Magnoliopsida; order Asparagales; family Amaryllidaceae; genus Allium; species Allium cepa. The sequence goes on along the minus strand of CM060938.1, from coordinate 901,637,238 downwards.
TCTTCTTCTTCTGCTTCAACATCCATTCTGCCATTAACAAGCTTTTGAACTTCTCGAGGACGATTCCAACCAGCTCAATCCTTAAACTTTTCCATCATCAGATTACGTAAGTGAATTCTATCCACATTCGACCACATCCATCATCAACCCGCGAATATTCCATTTGTCATTCTTAATACATTTTCATATGCTGCTTTTTTCCACAAGTCACGATTCGGTTAACCTTTTGATTGAGTTATCGTGGTGATTCTTGTGGATATAACAATATATCCGATGTATGGTGGGTCTGAGGCAATTTGGATTGGATTTTTCGAGTGATCTGTGAAGATGTGGGAGGAAGATGGTAAATTACAGCGATTCACATTAGCTGGTTTATAAATTTGGAAGAGATGAGGAAGGCTCTAATGGGTTAACGGGTTAATGGTAGTGACGATCTGGCAGCGTGTGAGTGGGGAACCGACCTTAGGGGTGTCTGTTTGAATGTGAACCATGCGACCTAGCGCTAGTGATCTAGCTCCCTTTTGAATGAGATAAAACTTAAAGCAGAGCGACCTCATAACGACCTAAGAAAGTGACGACTTAAGTTCTATGATGATTGAAATCTTAGGTCGCGGCTGACCTTACACTTGAACAAATCTGGACCATCTTAATCTGAACTAAAGTACGACTTAAGAACTTGTCGACCTAGATTCCCGAATGACTGCAGAGGGACTCGATATGTCAACGACCTCACTCTTTTGCGGCATGGGCTCTAGGTCGCAGCCGAGCTAGGACTTGAACAATTTTGCATTGTTTTGAACCCCTTGAACCTGCACGATGCGACCTAATGAAACCCAGACCTATGCTAGGTCGCTGGGCGACCTATGACTTGCAAAATTTTGAGAGAATTTGATTGAACTGCTTGGACTTGAATCGTTTGAAACCCATTACATTCCTTTGCAGATTACTTTAACTTTTAATCTAACAACCTGTTCAAACATAACATTTGCAGAAAAATGGGACGAATATACTGTCACTGAGCGCCCACATCGAATGACAGATTAGTCAATAAAGAATAATTAACTTAAATGAGCTGTGTGAATGAAATGCTGTGAACCAATGAACTCAAGTGAAGTGCTAAAGCAAAACTTTAAACATCCAGTTAAAGCTGATTTGTTTGCATTAACACTATACTTGAGCTTTATATCAACAAGCCTTGAAATTTCATAGTTGACTAACTGTCAACCAACTTAATTTCAGTTATGTTTGAATTCCTTTTGTTGTTGTTTTTTTTAGTTCCACACAACACTTCACACTTTTAGGAAACGTGCACCTTCATATTTGAATATCCAGTTGCTTGTGTAGAATGACTTCTCAACAAGAACAAGAAGAGATGACAGAATATGCCGATGGGACCTTCCCGATTGCTATTCCAATAGAGAACCCTCCAGAAAAAACTCCTACTCTTCTGAAACAGCGGACACTTAATCAATTATGCATTCAATTTGGCATTGCCGAGGCAGAAGTTTTGCTTCCTGGGCCAAATGATTTTGCTGACAGACCGCCTTATGGTTATATTGCCATAAATCGCCAAATGTGCTCAAGTGGAGCAATTCCTCCTTTTAATGAATTTCTTCGACAAACCTTTCTCCGATTGACGATCTCTCCTTTCCAGTTGCATCCCAATGGTTATGCCATTTTGATGGGATTGTGCGTTCTATTTAGGAGAACACTTGACCGACTTCCGAGCTTTGATGAGATTTGTTACTTGTGCACCTTTGCAAAGAACAAGGACCACCCTTCGATTGTACTTGTAAGAGGTGCGAGGAACCGCAAACTTATTTTAGATTTGTCGGAGAGTGCACATGGCTTCCTGAATCAATACTTCTACGTTCGCTGTCCCGCAGAATTTTACGCAAGCTGGAGAGTAGGAAGTGAGATCTTTTTCCCTTCTTCCTTCAATTTCACTCTAAATTTTTTTTGTTCATATTGCCAAGTGCTGATTCCATTTCTTATCTTTACAGCACTTCCTCCTCCTTCCAGAGATTCTAGCCATAAGCCAGTTTTTGAGAGGCTAAGTGCTGTGGCTGCTGAAGAAAGAAGCGCCAAATTTTTATTAACAGATGAGCTACTTCATCAATTTGAGCTTTTTCACCCTTCTCGTTCTACCCAGATTCATGAAGCCCCAACAGAAGTTCCCGATTCTCCGGCAAAAACTCCTGACGCTCCGGTCTCTACTAAAGAGCACATACAAGGAGAAACTTCTGTAAAAACTTCACTAATAAAGTGTTCTGTTCCAAGAGATGACACGGGGCCATCCGAAAAATCCGCGCTTGCCCCCATTACTGAAGAAGAAGAGGATCCCCCTTCCCAAACCAGGAAGAGTGCTGATAAAGGAACTGATGGAACTGATGGAGGGAATCAGGCTGGGCATGATGATGATGACGTCTTCGGGAATTTAAGTGACTTAATTGTCACTTCCCAAGAGCTTTTTAAAGATGACCCTGCCCGTGGTAAAGCTGTACCTCCGACGATTGAAGCGACATCTGCCCTCCAACTGACTCCAACTCCTTTATCCCAAGAATCGTCACCGATAGTGAAACCTATTACTTCCCCCCAACTGAGAAGTGGTTCGTTAGCCCAACGCGAGTAGTTTGCACTTCACACACAACTAAGGATTTTCCAGCACATTTATGCACTTATCTTCTTATACTTTAAAGATTTCTAAAGCTTGTCATTTCTTATTTCAGATCCTTCAATGACACGCGGCGGATCATATTATCAGGATTTCCAACGCTACGGGGGGCGTGGACAATATAATTATGGGTGCTACTTCACCTCCTATAGAGAGTCTGACGAAGAGAGGGCTGCTCGAAAGGCTCGTGAGAGGAGGGATGCAAAAGAGCGTTATGACAGAAGGGATAGGGATGAGCACCACGATTCTTTACAGAGAGGTGATGACTCTCACAAAAGGAAATCTCACGATGACCGGGGAAAAGGTCATGTAATCGAAGATTCAGGCAAACGAGCCCGATATGGAGAGAAACATGCTTCCACTACTCCTGAAAAGGATACTGCCCCTGCTCCTCTTGACATTCCTTCCGACTCTCCTGCTCTTGGGAAGGCGGACATCTAAACAATAATAAGCAGGCCCAAATTTCAAGTTGGACCGGGCCCAGCCACTTTACAAAGTCGTTTTCCGCAGTGGTGCTTAAAGGGTGTGAGGTTCGACCTTGACCTGGTCCCTATCGATAAGCCTGCTATGCTACGAAATCTCGACGCCATCAAACTTGATATCGAGAGGATGTCAAACTGGCAGAAGCTTGTTGATGAGCTTCAAAGAGTTAACCGTGCCAACATAGAGGCCATGCTCACCATGGAAAACGACAAAGCTGAATGGCAAAAGGTCCTTGAGCAACATGATACCGAAATGAGGAGCATTGCTTCCTACAATGAGGAGCTCGAAGCAAAGGTTGAGAATTTGAAACATGAGCTTGCTGTTTCCTGTACTTCATATTCTCAAAAGGAAGAAGTGCTCTTGAAACAAGTGAGAGATGCTCACGCCGGCCAAAGGGATGCCGAAGACAGGCTTGAGGCGCAAAAGAGAATCAGTGAAGGCTATGTTTCTGATATTGCTGAGCTTCAAAAGAAAAACAACTCCCAGGAAGCGGAGATACAAATGCTTAAGCTTCAGCTTTCCAAAACTGAGAGGGAGCGTGATGAGGCTGTCGCCGGCAGAATCGCGGCTGAAGAATCTCATGAGGCGACAAAAAACAGCTTCGGCTCAACATTATTCGACTTCTACTTGCATAGCGTCTTGGGGCGTGGAAGCCTTGCTTTTCTAGGTCCCAAGTATGAGATCACTTTAGCTGAAGTGTGGGAGGCCGCCCTCGATATGCTTGGTGCTGAAGGTGCTGGTTATGACGAATCAGCCCTGGAAAGGCATTACTTTGATGAAGACGCTCGCGCTGCCCTCGCCAAGGGAAAGGAACAACTTGCCAAACTAAGAACTGAAGTGGTGGAAGGGGACCAGCTGAGAAAAACCACTTCAACTACTCTAATCCAGCCACCTTCTTCGTCTGAAGTCAACATTATTGGTTCCAGTTCCCATTTTGCATCTCCTACCAAAGTTACTACTGAGATTACAAGCGCACATGGTGGAGACGAGGGCGATGAGAGCGCTGATGCGCAAGCTTATGAAGTTGATATCAGGAAATCAGCTTCACCAGGTAACTTCACTGTTAATCTCGCTACTGTCAATTCTGCTCAAGCGGGTTACTCATTTATTTCCATGAGTTTCATGAGCTCCTTGGCTATCTTCTCAACCTTGATGAGCCTTCATCTCCTCTCTCTACTAACTTTATTGGTGAGCCTTCATCTCCTCTCTTTACTGACTTTAACCTCTTTTCTTCTGTAGAGAAAGTATCAAGCACTGCTCAAACTTCTACTCCTCCGGTTATCCTTCCTCCATCTCTTCAGGCGGCGCCTCCTTCTGCCTCGCAACCTGGATCACAGGAGGAACAAATAGAGGCTCTTTACGGCTTGGATGATCCCATCGCTTCACAAGAGCAGAAAGATGAGAGACTTGAGGGAGGTGACATATCTCCGGAGCGGACTCCTTCTGACGACATTGCTTTATCTAAACTTGTCACCCCAGGGAGTGAGTCTTCCTCAAAAAGGAGAAAGAAGCGTGGGACATCAAAGAGGAGGGGGAAGATAATCACCGCCACTGAAGAGGAGCCGGAAGTTGGACCGGTTGCGCCTACCTCTCCTACTTCCCTTATGCCCACTGACCGCCCTGAAAAGCTGATCATTCGGCCGGGTAAAGGGTCTAAAGGCAGTAAAAAGAAGTGAAGACTTTAGCTTTTAGCTTTTGTGTTTTGCATGTACTGGTCGAGAATTGTGCGGGTACCGGCCCCCGCTTTTTCTTTATTTCGGAAACCTGTATCTGCAATGCAATTTGAATAAAACAATCTTTTATTTGTACAAATTCCTGTTTGGACTTGAGAATGCGTTTATTATTCATTTTGGCATGAGTTTATTTATACGATATTGCAGCGAGCTTATGGCATGTTACTTGAGCGTTACCTTTTGCTGGTTTGGTTATACCATATTGAGCGTTACCTTTTGCTGGTTTGGTCATACCATATTGTGTGTAATTATACTATATTGCCCCCATTCCATAAGTTTGCTGCAATATTCTATACTTCGAGGGGACTTGCACTCTTATTTGCTAAAGAATAATTATTTTATTCTTTAAAGAAAATTTTTGTAAAGTACAACCCCCTTCGTATAAGTTTCTACGCTTTGTCCTTTGAAGAAATCGCTTCTTTCTTTTGCTTAAGTACATTTTTTTTACCAAGTGAATTCTTTTATGTGGTAAAGCGGACCTCTGAAGGGTACTTTAACTCCTTTACTCTTTTTTTTTTTTTTTTTTTTTTTTTTTTTGAGGAAGGTCATTCTCCAGAATAGGTAAATTACTCTTCCTTCGGGAGTTAAAGTATGCCCCTGATGAGGATTTTTTTTTATATATGGAAAGTTGTACCTCTGAGGAGGGATTTTTTCACGTTTCAACACTTGGAAGTTTTATTTCAATCTCGGTGAAACGTGTACCTCCAAAGAGTTTTGCCTTAGAAAGCCTTTCCACGTTTCAACACTCGAAAGTTTTATTTCAATCTCGGCGAAACGTGGGCTTCCGAAGAGGTCTTTCTTCTTGATCGTGCCTCCGAAGAGGTCTTTATTTTGTTTGTCTTTCAACTCTGGTGAAGTGGAATTCCGAAGAGCGGCTGTTACACTTCAACTCCTGGTGAAATATGCCTCCGAAGAGGTCTTTATTTTGTTTGCATTTCAACTCTGGTGAAGTGAAACTCCGAAGAGTAACTACTCCGACTCCTGGTGAAATGTGCCTCCGAAGAGGTCTTTTTCTTTGTTTGCATTTCAACTCTGGTGGAGTGAAATTCCGAAGAGCGGCTATTTCACTTCAACTCCTGGTGAAATGTGCCTCAGAAAGGGTTTTCATCGCCTGGAAGTTACTCTCTCATGGTTGGAGGGTCATGACTCCTCCAATCTTTTTTGTTGAGTAGAGAACTTTCTTTTTTGTGGCATATGACCCATTAGAGGTCTTTTTTCCTCCGAAGAGTTGTGCCTCTGAAGAGGACTTGTGTTGCTGATGATGGATTTTGGTTGTTTCCTCGTCTTCTTTCTTATGCCTTTTCAGCGATCACTCATTTTTTCTTTTCAAGTTTTCGTTCCCCTTTTCTTGCAAGTAGCTTGTTTAATCCAAGGAAGTGTACTTCATTGACAGGCAAGTTCGTGAGAACGGGCACCAGCTTCCTAATTGGATGTTTGTTTGTTGAAACAATCTCAATTTATCAGCAAGGGCTCGTTTCTATCGAAATCATTAGCCGTTCAATTGAAGTATTTCCTATCTAGGATTTGAATTCAGGGCTTTTGTGACTTGAAATTTGTTTGTTGAATGATGGAGTGAATTGCTCGGTCTTATTATGTGCAAGTTTTATTTCCATTGTCTGCAAATATTTAAATCGACATTTCAGCAATACATCCTATGTATTTTTTATATCGAAAATAAAGCAAACATGTAATAAAAATAAGGAACACAAGATTTATAGTGGTTCAGCCTAAAATTTGGGCCTACATCCACTTTATATTCATTCACTATTCACTTGCATCAGTTTTACAATTGCTTTCAATTACATGAATCATACATTCATAATTCTTTTTACAACATTTCAACAAAAATTTCAAGTAAAATATGGACGCAAGTGATTGCTGTTCCATGCCCTTGGAATTTGATCTCCTTCAACAGTAGTGAGTTTGAATGCCGTCAAGAAGCTTCTGACCTATGACATATGGTCCTTCCCAATTTGGCCCAAACACACCTGTTGCTGTCATAATTCTTTTCAGGACTAGATCTCCAATTTCAAAGCTGCGTTGACGAACTTTAGAGTTGAAATGTCTGGCTATCCTTTGCTGATGAGCTGCAATTCTGAGATTAGCTTCATCTCTTTTTTCATCAAGGAGATCGAGCGCTTCAAGTTGTAGCTTTTCATTTTCTGCTTGATTGAAATGGATTCTTCTGTGTGAAGGGACCTCTGTTTCAACCGGGATCATTGCTTCCGATCCGTATGCTAGTGAAAAAGGAGTATGCCCAGTCGCAGTTTTGTGAGTAGTTCTGTATGCCCATAGTGCAAGTGGTAGTTTATCGACCCAACCACCTTTTGCTCTTTCAAGTTGCTTCTTGATGGTTGATTTGATGATTTTGTTTACTGCTTCCACTTGCCCGTTTGCCTGCGGATGAGCTACTGCTGAAAAGCTTTTCTGGATTTTGAATCGTTTACAAAAATCCTGGAATTCCTCGCTTTCAAACTGAGTACCATTGTCTGTAATTATTTTCTGAGGCACACCGTATCTGCAAATGATATTCTTGGTCACAAAACTTATCATTTTCTTAAAGGTGATAGTAGCCAATGGTTCAGCTTCAGCCCATTTAGTAAAATAATCAACTGCAACAATAGCATATTTAATCCCTGATTTGGCAGTCGGTAGCGGCCCAATGAGATCCATTCCCCAAATTGCAAACGGCCATGGACTGACCATCTGAGTGAGTTCGGTAGAAGGTGCTCTAGGAATTTTGGCGAACCTTTGGCATCTGTCGCATTTTCGAGAGTAATCTGCAGCATCTCGATTAATTTCCGGCCAAAAATATCCGTATCGGAGAATTTTCTTTGCTAATGTTTGACCACCTGAATGATCTCCACATTCTCCTCCATGTACCTCAGCTAGGATTGTTTTGGACTCTTCCTTGGATACACATCGAAGTAATGGCATTGAGAATCCCCGCCGGTATAATCGGCCATCCTGAATTACATAGCGGGAAGCTTTCCTTAATAGTTTCTGCCTCTCTCTCGAACTTTCTGGCAGAGAACCTCTGAGTAGGTAATCCAGTATTGGAGTCATCCATGACTCTTGTTCTTGAGATATATTCATAATCCAATCTACATCCATTTCATCTGTACTTGGTGCTGATAGGACTTCTACGGGGACCAATCCCAACAGTTGAGCTTCACCAGAACTTGAATATTTTGCGAGGGAATCTGCCTTCATATTCTCTTCCCGTGGAATATGGCTTATTGAATAATGATCGAGCTCACATAGAAGTTCACAAGCCTTTGACAAGTAGGCAGGTAGGTTTCCCCCTTTTGTCTGAAATTCCTTCTTGACTTGGCATACAATAAGCTGAGAATCACTGAAGATCTGTAATGCCCGGATATTTAGCTCCTTGGCGATTTTCAGACCTGCGATAAGAGCTTCATATTCTGCTTCATTGTTTGTTGAAGGAAATTCCAGTCTTAGTGCATAACATAAGGACCGACCTTCGGGAGTTTCAAGTACTACCCCGGCTCCAGAACAGTAGTCATTTCTTGCGCCATCAACATATAACTTCCACTGGATTGGGGAATCCTCGATTGCTTCTTCCTCACCATTACTTTTCTCTGTGAATTCTGCAATGAAATCAGCTAAAGCTTGTCCGTTGATTGCTTTTCGGGGGTGATAAGTGATGTCATACTGACTGAGTTCAATGTTCCACTTTAGAAGACGACCCGAAGTTTCTGGGCGAAATAGGACTTGCTTTAGAGGTTGATCAGTGAGGACTTTTATAGGATGAGCTTGGAAATATTGCCTCAATTTCCTTGATGCAACTAGTAGGCAATAGGCGAGTTTTTCCAACCTGGAGTAATTCAGCTCTGCCCCAGTGAGTCTTTTGCTGATATAGTAAACCGGATGTTGAATCCTTTTGTCTTCCCGTATCAGCGCTGCACTTAGAGCATGAGATGACACTGCCAAGTATATAAGAAGATCCTCACCATTGCCTGGCCTAGAAAGTATTGGAGGCGTTTCCATATGACGGATCAACTCATCAAAGGCTTTCTGGCATTCGGGAGTCCATTCGAAGTTCTTCTTTCCTTTTTTCAGAGCATCGAAGAACGGGATGCATTTATCAGTAGCTTTGGAAATGAACCGACTTAGGGCGGCGACCTTTCCGTTAAGACTTTGCAATTCCTTCTTCGTTCTAGGAGCTTTAACTTCTTTTAAGGCAGTAATTTGAGCTGGACTAGCCTCAATGCCCCTAGCACTGACGATAAAACCTAAGAACTTTCCGGATTCGACCCCAAATGTACATTTCAAAGGGTTAAGCTTCATTCTGTATTTCCGGAGGACTGCGAACATTTCTGCTAAGTGTTCAATGTGATCTGCTGCTTTTTTAGACTTTACTAGCATGTCGTCAACGTAGACTTCCATAGTTTTGCCCAATTGTGGTTTGAACATAGCATTCACAAGTCTCTGGTAAGTTGCCCCTGCGTTTTTCAACCCAAAGGGCATAACTCTGTAGCAATAAAGACCAACATCCGTGATAAAGCTCGTATCCTCTTGATCCGGCTCGTGCATCATGATCTGATTATAACCGGAGTAGGCATCCATGAAAGATAACAATTCATGTCCCGCTGTTCCATCAACCAGTTGATCAATCCTGGGTAATGGGAAGCAATCTTTGGGGCAGGCCTTGTTTAGATCAGAGAAATCAATGCACACTCTCCATTTCCCATTAGCTTTCTTGACCAGCACAAGATTTGAAACCCAATCCGGATATGTAGATTCTTTGATGAAGTTATTTTCCATGAGTCGGTCAACCTCTTCTTTTAATGCTGCTGACCTTTCTGGACCTTGGGTTCTTCTTTTTTGTTTAACCGGTGTAAACTTTGGGTCAATATTCAGAGCGTGTACTGCAACTTCTGGAGATATTCCACACATGTCGGCATGAGTCCAAGCGAAGACATCCAGATTTGCTTTTAGGAAAGATATCAAGATATTCTGAATTGACACATTAAGCTGTGAACCCACATTCAACACCTTATTCGGGTCCTTTGGATCAACAGGTACCGGTATTGTCGTTTCCACCGGTACTACTCTATTCTCCCCTACACTGGCTTTTCTGGGATCCATCTCTTTCTGTGCTCCGCTATGTTCGCCAGTGCAGGGTCCGCCCCGTAATTGCTACAAGGCTGGCTCTTTGATGCGGACTGGGGCTGCCGCATCCTTTCCCATTTCTCTTTTTCTTGATTCTCGCAGCTCTGTCAAATAGCACTCTCGTGCAGCATTTTGATCCCCTTTTATGACTCCTACTCCGTTGTCTGTAGGGAATTTAATAGTGAGGCACCACGGGGCCAGAACAGCTTTGAATGCTGCGAGTGTCGGTCGGCCAAGGAAAGCGTTATAAGCAGAATATTCATCGACAATCACAAAGGTTTGCTTTCGGACCACTTTCCTTTCTCCTTCCCCAAGCTCTACAAGCAGATCGATGGTTCCTATTGGTTGCTTTGGCTCCCCAGTGAAGCCAATGATCTTTTGCGATGAGGCTTGTACATCGACCATAGGGATTTTCATTTGGTCGAATGTCTTCTTGAAGAGGATATTACATGATGCTCCGCAGTCAATGAGAACTCTTTTAACAATGGCCGGTCCAATACCAGCCGTGATGACCAAGGGATCTAGGGTAGGAGCTTCGATACCTGTGGAATCTCTGGCTCTGAAAATAATATCATCACTGAAAGTTTTCTGTTGCTTCAGGGGCGTGGTGTCTTCTAGAACAAAGACGTCTTCTTCGGCTGGAGCATATTTCAAAGCCCTGGAATATCTCTCCATCTCACCCCAGCTCTTGCCAGCTGGGTGAGGTCCTCCAGTAATGACATTGATAACGGGCCTTCCAGATTCATGCCCCGTAGCTTTCTCACCTGCCCCAGGCTGATGAACAGGAGCCCGCTGCCCCTGACTTGACGATGCAGGATTGTTGCTATTCTTTTTCACAAATTGTTGCAGCTTGTTTTCTCTTAGCAACTCTTCAATCAGATTTTTCAACTGGCGGCATTCATCAGTCTCATGACCGGGTTGATTGTGGAAGCGGCAGAATTTTCCACTCTGTATGGCCTTTTTCCAGGTCCTCAAAGGGATAGGTTTCGGGAAATCAACGGAATCTTTGGTGGCAAGGTAGATGTGCTCTGGGGTATGTGATAATGGAGTATATTCTGACGGCTTAAAGGAGCGAGGCTTCTTCAAATTACCCTGCTTCTTCCCATTATTATTCTCCCTTTTTTGCCCCACCGATTCATTCTTTCGTGGAGCAACAGTGTTATCTTCAGGTTTCTCCAACACTGCCTTTACTGGTAAAGGACGACTTTCCAAGCGAATGAATTCATCTGCTTTTTTGTAGAACTTCTCGAGAGAGGTTGGCTCCTTCATATTTAACCATTTCCCAAATTCACTTGACTTATCAATAGCCCTCATTAGATAAGTCAATATCATTCGTGGTTCAGCATTGTCCACCTCAGCCAGCGCTATATTAAAGCGGTTCAAGAAAGATCTGATAGACTCACCAGGATTCTGCTCTAAACTGGATAACGACATGATGTCCTTGGCCTTCGAAGCATACAGTCTAAACTGCTCCTTGAATTTTCTGGTCAAGTCTGAAAACTGATCAATAGATAGGACTGGCAGCTTGGTGAACCATAGTAGAGCCACACCTTCAAGGTATACGGGAAAATATCGGCATTTTATCTCGTCAGAGGCTCGTGCACCTGTCATGTGCCAATCATATTTATACAAAAATTCATTTGGATCACTCGTCCCTTTGTAAGCTGGAATGGTTGGAGGGACAAACTTTCTTGGAAATTCCGCCTTTAAGATTTTCTCAGTAAATGGAGTTTTACTTGGGGCGAAACCCCATTCTTTCTCATCTTCGACCCTTTGCATACTTTCTTTCATGATCTGCCGGACCATTCCAGAAAGATATTCCTCATCATGTCGGGTTCCAGATCCACCGACCTCGGGAAGCGTTTGCTCAAAGGGACTAGCAGCCCTTTCAGGAGCATTATGAATGTTACCAGCATAATTCCTTTCATTACCAGCCGGTTGATTGTTTGCCCCAAGTAAATCATTCAACTTATTCAGAATCAGAGCATTCTGGGCACTTTGAGCTTCTAATTGTGCATTCTGGGCGTTTATCTGTTGGTTTAGCCCCAGAATCACAGCATCCAACTCCGCTTTCGTAACTCCAACAGACGGAGTGGGTTCATTAGGTACAGGGGAAGCGGAGGTTCCCTCTTGAATGTTGCCAGATCTGACAGATCTACTTTTCCTTCCAGGAGCCATAATCTCAGAAAGACTTCTGGTTTTCAAGGAAATTCTCTCAACAAATCTCTGTGAAGCAATGATGACAGTTCTCCTGAGTTGGGTTCTCAGTGAAAGCACCAAAAATGTTAACGCTAAAATTTGAACGCTAACACCCCGGTGTATGAGTTACAATTGTGAAAGCACCACCCGACAGTTCGGGAACAGATTACAAGTAGGTAGTAGCAGAAAAAGCAGTAAAGAACAACAATTTTATAGTGGTTCGGCTTAAGGGTATAGCCTACGTCCACTTTAAGTACTTTTATTGATGATCACGTTACAAGTTGATACAAATCTTCTCAAGTACAATACACTTTGAATTACAAAAGACTTAGAACAAGTAGCTTAAACTTCGATGGAGATGAGAGTCTTCGAATCCATGTTGGATGTTTACGATCTCTTTTTGAAGTTGTTTGTAGCGTTCCTTGTGTCTTAAGAGCTTCAAGTATTGGATCAGTTTGGAATGCAGCAGAGTATCGGTGCTTGAAGAGAATGAGCCAAAAGTCCCTCTATTGTTGGAGTTAGGGCTGTATTTATAGGCTTTTATCGGAGTTAGGTCGTAGGTCGTGACCGACCTAAGTAAGGTCGTAGGTCGCAGTCGACCTAACAAGCACTGGCCTCCCTTCCATACGCGCTGATTTACACAAGTCCAAGGTCGTGAACGACTTATCCCCTAGCGGCATGCATTAGGCGGCCTCCTCATTCATGCAGATAGGTCGAGAGCGACTTATCCTAGGTCGTTAACGACCTATCATAGGTCGTGGGAACTTTCCTGTAGTCATAGCTGGAGTCGTTGTCTCTTATGTCGTGACCTTCCTTAGGTCGAAGTACTCCGTTAGGTGGTTGGGCAGTATTTTTATCTCCAAGTGCTAGGTCGTCTTCAACCTAAAGTAGGTCGTAGGTGAGCAACGACCTAGGGGATAGGAACTGACTTATCTCAATTGCTCGGCTCTCTTCTCAGCGAGTTGATAGGTCGCGTACGACTTATTATAGGTCGTAAGTCGGCTGAGACTTAGGTCGCTGAGATCATTTCGTTCTTAGGTCGGTAGGCTATGGCTTACTTTAGGTCGCATATGATTTAGGTCGCTGATCCTCTTAAGTCGTTAGGTCGCGGAGCCCTTAAACCACTAGTTGCGGCCTTCCTTAGGTCGCTGGGAGTCGTTAGGTTGCGGCATTCCTTAGGTCGCTGAGAACCGCTAGGTCGCGGCCGTTCTTAGGTCGTAGCTTCTTGTTAGGTCGCAAAGCCTGATAGGTCGCCCCCCTTCCTAGGTCGAGACATTTTTTAAGTCGCTAGGTCATTCCTTTCTTAGGTCGATCCATATCTTTAGGTCTTAGGTCGCTAATAAAGAGCAGTTAACATATATATATATATATATATATATATATGTATATTAAGTTAGGATTAACCATATTTAAAATTACTGTTTTAAATTTAAAACAGGTAGGAGAATATATAAATTCATTATATTAAATTTAAACTGAAAGCAATACCTCTGCTCTGTAGAATGTATACATGTAAAATAATTTATAGATCACAGAGAAGAATCTAATTTTACATATCTTTCAAACCCTTTAAAACTCCCATTTCCAAAATCTTACATTTTTATTCTTACTGTTAAAAATAAAAATACGTGAGATAATATGTATATTAATTAAATTAAATGTTGAAAAAGGAGGATAAAATTACTGCAGATTAAAAACTTATCTAACCTATATACCCCTTTTTTCTGTCTGTTCTTATTATCATTTTCCAATCTTTAAATATATTTAATTAAAGATATAATTCATACCTTATTGCTCTAAACCCCTCAAGCTTTCTCGAATCCAAAAAAACGCGACTACGAACTGCCACAGCAACCCTAGAACCCCACCCGAGCTCCTCGGCGATGTCAAAATCTCGCGACAAGACCCACCACCACGCGCTTCTATCGCCGACCCCTCTAAAGACCACCGCGTGCGCTCGAGTCACCACAACTCGACTTTGATTCCATGCCTCGCGGTTGACGTCGCCACCTGAAATCTCCCATCGGCCCGTCGCCCAGCACGAGCCCCTCCCCCACCAGTTCGATTCGAAGAAAATGACGTGATTCCCCCGTGTTCGAGCACGCGAGTTTACCCCCTTGTTCCGCCATTTTTTTTATTTTGAGCTAAGCTCTCAGAAACTAAGGATTTTGATTTTCAGTTTTAATGAAGATAACGAGAATCTCATGCTTTCCCTTTTTCGATTCGCGTCTAGTTGTTTTTTTTTTTGCAAGAGGGAATTTTATTTGAGATGAATACGAGCTGCCCCCTTTTTCCGTTTTCGTTCGAACGAAACTATGAAGCAGGACTCCATTTTTTTTGATTCGATAGGCTAAGTGATTTTAAACGAAGGAGGAAGCAAAAGATGTTTGGTGTAAAGAAGAAGGAATAAGGAAACGCTGTACAGGCAGTGATTTGAAAGATAAAAGTATCGATGTGAAAGGAATACGGCTGGAGGTTGACTGTATATATATATATATATATATATTAATTTAAATTAAATTCAAATCATCTCAATAAATGCAACTTGAAATTTCGAATTCCTATTGAAGCGTGCCGCTAGGCGTTTATAATGTTATACGCCTATTTCAAACTCAATGGAAAAGGTTTCGAGTCCTACTTCGATCGTATGAACAAGAAAGCTTTTTGAAACAGTTATTATATTGAATTTTGATATAAATTTTCAGTGCGTTTATATATCATACGCTCACACAACAGCTCCGATCAATACGAAATTTGAAATCCGATAATAATTCAATATTACGGATCCAATGGAACTGGTTTCGTCGAATTCCGAAACTGTGCCTTGGAAGGCTATTTTTAAATTCAAATTAAACGATATATTTCATAACGGAACAAATCACTGTTAAATTCAATTTCAACTCTTCTATCATCTTCAGTATTATTAATATAAATTTCACAAGCCTTCAAATTATTTTTAACACGCTTAGAATCCCAGATTCAACATTTTACCCAACTTCAACTTATTTAAGTCAATAATATATTTAAAATCGATAAAATATTCTGATTTTAAATGCTCAGAAATTGCGGGTCGTCACATCCTCCCGCCTTAAAAGAATTTCGTCCCCGAAATTACTAGTTAGAAAGAATGGTCCTTTACCCGTTCTCTACTTACCCAACTATTGTTTTTTTTTACAACTCCCAAACTAAACAGTTTTTAACAATACCTGTTAATGCTAAAATTTGAACGCTAACACCCCGGTGTATGAGTTATAGTTGTGAAAGCACCACCCGATGACTCGGGAACAGATTATGAGCAGATAACAACAGAAAAGCAACAAACAACAACGATTTTATAGTGGTTCGGCTTAAGGGTATAGCCTACGTCCACTTTAAGTACTTTTATTAATGATCTCGCTACAAGTTGATACAATTCTTCTCAAATACAACACACTTCGAGTTACAAATGATTTGGAACAAGCAGCTTAAACTTCAATGTTGATTGAAGTCCTTAAACCCATGTTGAAGATGTGTGATTTCTTCGTGAAGTTCTTTGAGGTATTCCTCGGATCTCGAAGGCTCTAAGTGTTGATGGAGTTCTCAATGCAGCAGGGTAACGGTGTATGAAGAGAATGTGCTGAAAAGTCCCTTAAGTGTTGGAGGTAGTCGTGTATTTATAGTGAATTCTGGGCTGGAATTACTGCCAAGTTCTAAGTCGCGGCCGACTTAGTATAAGTCGTGGCCGACTTAACATATGTCATGGCCGATTTACCGAGCCAAGTCCACGGCTTAATGGAAGCAAGCTTGTCTGAATTCATATCATCTATCTTGAGTCGTCGCCGAGATAAGCTAGGTTGTGGTCGGTTTAAGGCAAGTCGCGGCCGACTCATCCGGCCCCTCCATTGTTTCACCTAGGCTCATTTGTAAAAGTCCTAGGTCGCCCCCGAGTCAACACAGCCTTATCTCAGTAACACGACATCGGACTTGCATTTAGTAGCTTTAGGTCGTCGACAATTCAAATTAGGTCGTGAGTCGTGAACGAGTTAACATTGGTCCTAGGTCGGTTGTGACTTAGGTCGGTAACTATTTTAGGTCGGCAGCTTGGTAAAGCATTAGATCGGTAATTCCTTTAGGCCTTAGGTCGGCTTCCATATTAGATTGGCAACCCACCTTAGTCTTAAGTCGGTACCTCCTCAAATCTTAGGTCGGCAATCTCCCTAAACTGTTAGGTCGGTATCTATGTTGAGTCGGTAGCCCTTTTAAAGCATTAGGTCGACATACTTGTTGAAGTGTTAGGTCGGCATACCCCTTAGGCCTTAGGTCGGCACCCCCTGTTAAGCCTTAGGTCGGCATCTCTTTGAGTCTTAGGTCGGTATCGTTTCAAGTCGCTGAGTCAAAGCTAAGGCGGCGTTAACAATTGCCCCTCGAAGTATACGCCTACTGGTTAGGTCGTGTGCTTCGATACCCTCTAACTCGTCCACTCTTTAGGTCGGTAGGTCATGTACGACCTAACAGTTTGGTCACACGCGCCGCTTTAGGTCTCTCTACTATAAGTTGCATATTCTCTCCTTTCTTCTCATTACTTGCTCTCTTGCTTCTGCCATTAAAGACTTTCTCAAGCTCCAAAAGGCGATTCCATTCCAAACAATCACCGATAATCTTTGTTGTTTATCACGTAAGTAGAACCTGTTCTTCCCTTGATCCCTTATCGATTCACGAATTCTATTCAAACCGAACCCACTTCTTGCATGCTGCTTTACTACGAACCTCATTGCGCCAACAGTTTGTGAGCTCGAGTTTGCTTGGTTTTGGCTCTAAATGATCGACGAGATGATGGAGATGGTGTACTGCTTCTGGCTAGTTGATTTTGATTTGCGCTAGGATGGATAAGCATTGAATTTGGGTGATTTTGAACTGTCCTAGTGGATGATTCGATATCACGAATGAGACGGCGTGAATGGATTGAGGGTTTCTTTTTTCTTTTTTTTTGTGGATGGAGCGGTTAGCGGGTTAACAGGTTGAGGGGAATGGGATACTGACCTGGACGCGACCCAGTAATTTTGGGTGACCTAACCTTTGGCCGACCTTACCCTTAGATCGTAGCCGAATTAACCCTTGGGGAAATCTGCCGATCTAATCTTCTACTGATTTAACCTTGAACCGTGGCCGAGTTAACCCCTAAATCGTGGCCAAGTTAACACTTAAACCGTGGCCGAGTTAACACTCAAACCGTGGCCGAGTTATCCCTTAGAGAATTTCGCACCACTTCTTGAATCAGAGCCTTCCTCCTTACTATCCTCCACGACCTAAAGAACTGCCGCTTTAAGGAACCAACAACCTAACCTTAACTCGCGAGAAATTCCTTGGGTCGCAGCCGAGTTAACACTTGAATGCCAACACTTGAATGCCCAACTCGAATTCTCACTTAAAAGCAAAGTTCCAATTTGAATTCTTAACTCGATTTACTAGACTGAACTGCTTAAATCTTGGATTGTTTTAACTCTGTTGCTTTATTTCACAGACCATATTGCCTCATAGGCTAACAACCTGTTGAAAACAACAATCACAAAAACCAAGGCAAATATACTGCCATTGACTGCCCACATCAAATGACAGATTAGTCGACATAAAGTAATCAACTTAAATTCACTATATGAAATGTTGTAAACCAATCAACCAAGTGAAGTACTAATGCAAAGCATCGCTAGCTTGAACTGATTTGCTTGCATCAACATTACACTTTCATATTAAAACAATGAACCCTGGACTTTATAACTGACAAATACTTGCTAGTTTTAATTCCAGTTATATCTGTTTACTGCTTGATTGATTTTACACAACACTCCACACTCTTTAGGAAACGTGCACCTTTATGTTTGAATATCCAGTTGCTTGTGTAGAATGACTTCCTACCGAGAAGAAGAAGTGGTAACTCAAGAAGAAGAAACTTTCCCGATAGCTGTTCCCATAGAGAATCCTCCGGAAAGAACCTCGACTATTCTAACTTCGAGAGCGTTTACTCAGCTGCGCACTCAATTTGGCTTTGCTGAAAGTGATGTCCTACTCCCTGGGCCAAGTGATACTGCTAACAATCCTCCCCATGGTTTCGTTGCAGTCAACCGCCAAATGTGCTTAAGTGGGGCGATTCCTCCCTTTAATGACTTCCTTCGAACTCTCCTTCTTCGGTTGACAATCTCTCCGTTCCAACTTCATCCTAATGGTTATGCCATCTTGATGGGGTTGTGTGTTTTGTTTAGAAGAACTCTTGATCGCCTACCGTGTTTTGAAGAAATTCGTTATCTGTGCTCGTTTGCAAAGAGTAAAGATCATCCTTCCCTCATTATTGTGAGAAGTGCTAGAAACCGCAAGCTCATTTCCGATCTTACTGAAAGTGTTCATGGATTTTTGAACCAGTTTTTCTTTGCTCGCTGTCCCCCAGGGTTTTACGCCATCTGGAGAGTAGGAAGTAAGATTAGTGTTTCTATTTATTCTGTTTTGAAACTTTTTCGAGATCCGAACTTTCAGTTGCTAATTTCATTCTTTGCTCTTTTCAGCACTTCCTCTCCCTTCTAGAGATCCAATTCATAAGCAAGTTTTTGAGAGGTTGAGTGCCGTGGTCGCAGAAGAGAGGAGCATAAAATTTCTGTTGAGGGATGAATTTTTACATCAACATGGGCTTCTACATGCTTCTCGTTCTACGCGTTCTCATGAAGTTCCAACGGAAGTCCCCGATTCTCCGACGAAAACTCCTGATGCCCCGGCTTCCACTAAAGAGCACTTGCGGGGAGAAACTTCTATAGAAACTTCACTAGTAAAGTGTTCTGTTCCAAGAGATGACACGGGGCCATCCGAAAAGCCCGCGCCTGCCCCTATAACTGAAGAAGAAGAGGAGCCCCTTTCCCAAACCGGGAAGAATGCTGGTCAAGGAGTTGATGAAGGGAGTTTGGTCAGACATGATGGTGATGACGTCTTTGGGGATTTAAGTGACATAATTATCACCTCTCAAGAGCTCTTTAAAGATGACCCCGCCTGTGCTAAAGCTATTCCCCCGACGATTGAAGCGACATCTGCCCTCAAACAGACTCCGACTCCTTTATCCCAAGAACTGTCACCGACAGTGAATCCTATTGCTCCCCCCCAACCGAGGAGTGGTTCGTTAGTTCAACGCGAGTAGTTTGCACTTCACACACAACTAAGGATTTTTCAGCACATTTATGCACTTTTCTTCTTATACTTTAAAGATTTCTAAAGCTTATCCTTTTATTTCAGATCCTCCAATGCGACGCAGCGGATCATACTATCATGATTTCCAGCGCTACGGGGGGCGTGGCCAATATGATTACGGGCGCTATTTTGCCTCCTATAGAGAGTCTGACGAAGAGAGGGCTGCTCGAAAGGCTCGTGAAAGGAGGGCCGAAGAAGAGCGTTATGACAGAAGGGATAGGGATGAGCACCACGATTCTTTGCAGAGAGGTGACGACCCTCACAAAAGGAAATCTCACGATGACCGAGGAAAAGGTCATCTAGTTGAAGATTCGGGCAAACGAGCCCGCCATGGTGAGAAACGTACTTCCATTACTCCTGAAAAGGCTACTGCCCCTGCCTCTCTTGACATTCCTTCCGACTCTCCTGATCTCGGGAAGACGGACATCCAAACAATCATTAGCAGGCCCAAATTTCAAGTTGGACCGGGCCCACCCACTTTACAAAGCCGTTTTCCACAGTGGTGCTTAAAGGGTGTGAGGTTCGACCTCGACCTAGTTCCTATCGACAAGCCTGCCATGCTGCGAAATCTCGACGCTGTCAAGCTTGACATTGAGAGGATGTCGAATTGGCAAAAACTTGTTGATGAGCTCCAAAGAGTTAATCGCGCCAACATAGAGGCCATGCTCACCATGGAAAACGATAAGGCTGAATGGCAAAAAGTCCTTGAGCAACATGACATTGAAATGAGGAGCATTGCTTCTTACAATGAGGAACTCGAAGCAAAAGTTGAGAAATTGAAACACGAGCTTGCTGCTTCCTCTACTTCATATTCTCAAAAAGAAGAGGTGCTCCTGAAACAAGTAAGAGATGCTCATGCCGGCCAAAGGGATGCCGAAGACAGGCTTGAGGCGCAAAAAGGAATTAGCGAGGGCTACATTGCTGATATTGCAGAGCTTCAGAGGAAAAACAGCTCCCAAGAAGCGGAAATTCGGATGCTTAAACTCCAGCTTTCCAAAGCTGAAAGGGAGCGTGATGAGGCCGTTGCTGGTAGAATTGCAGCTGAAGAATCCCACGAGGTGACAAAGAACAGCATCGGCTCAACTCTGTTTGATTTCTATTTGCATAGCGCCTTGGGGCGCGGGAGCCTTGCTTTTCTTGGTCCCAAATATGAGATTACTTTAGCTGAAGTGTGGGAGGCCGCACTTGAAATGCTTGGTGCTGAGGGTGCTGGTTATGACGAATCAGCCCTTGAAAGGCATTACTTAGATGATGACGCTCGCGCTGCTCTTGCCAAAGGAAAGGAGCAACTTGCCCAACTAAGAACTGAAGCGACAGAAGGGGACCAGTTGGGAAAAACTACTTCAACTACTCCAGTCCAGCCTCCTTCTTCGTCTGAGGTCAACATCATTGGTTCCAGCTCCCATTTTGCATCTCCTACTAAGGTTACCACCGAGATTACAAGCATACAGGGTGGAGATGAAGGTGACGAGAGCGCTGACGTGCAGGCTTATGAAGTCGATGTCAGGAAACCAACTTCTCCAGGTAACTCTACTGTTAATCTTGCTACTATGAACCTCACCCAAGTAGACTGCTCACTTGTTTCTTATGGGTTCAATGGGCTTCTTGACTACTTCCTGGACCTTGACGAACCTTTACCTCCTCTTTTTACTGACTTTAACCTCTTTCCTTCTGTAGAGAAAGTACCTCCTCAAGTTATCCCTCCTTCATCTCTTCAGGCGACTCCTCCTTCTGCTTCACAGCCTGGATCACAAGAGGAGCAATAGAGGCTCTTCATGGCCTGGATGATCCTACCGCTTCACAAGAGCAGAAAGGCGAAGGACTCGAGGGAAGTGAGATTTCTCCGGAGCGGACTCCTTCCGATGACATAATTTTGTCTGCTCTTGCTACTCCAGGGAGTGAGTCTTCCTTGAAGAGGAGAAAGAAGCATGGGACGTCGAAGAGAAGGGGGAAGAAAATTATTGCTGCTACCGAGGAGGAACCGGAAGTTGGACCAGCTGCCCCTCAGTTTTCTCCTTCCCTTATGCCTACAGACCGACCAGAAAAGTTAATCATTCGACCGGGCAAAGGATTCAAGGGTAGTAGGAAGAAATGAGGACTTTAGCTTTTTGTCTTTTGCATGTACTGGTCGAGAATTATGCGGGTACCGGCCCCTGCTTTTTCCTCTTTATTTTGAAACCTGTATCTGCAAAGCAATTTGAATAAAACAATCCTCTATTTGTACAAATTCCTGTTTGGATTTGAGAATGCATTTATTATTCATTTTTGCATAAGTTTATTTTCATGATATTGCAGCGAGCTTATGGTATGTTACTTGAGAGTTACCCTTTGCTGAGTTGGCTATACCATATTGTATGCAATTATACCATATTGCACCCATTCCATAGGCTTGCTGCAATATTTTATACTTCGAGGGGACTTGTACTCTTATTTTTCTAAAGAATATTCCATTCTTGAAGAAGTATTTTGGTAGAGTACAACTTCCTTCATATAAGTTTTTACGCTTTGTCCTTCGAAGAAATCACCTCTTTTTTATGTGCATATTTTACCAAGTGAATTCTTTTATGCGGTAAAGCGGACCTCTGAAGGGTACTTTAACTCCTCTTTCTTTCCTCTTTTTTTTTTTTTAAGGAAGATTATTTTCCAGAATAGGTAAATTACTCTTCCTTTGAAAGTTAAAGTACGCTCCTGATGAGGATTTTTTTTTTTTAGAAAGTTGTACCTCTGAGGAGGGATTTTTCACGTTTCAACACTTGGAAGTTTTATTTCAATCTTGGTGAAACGTGTACCTCCAAAGAGTTGCGCCTTTGAAGAAAGCCTTTTCACGTTTCAACACTCGGAAGTTTTATTTCAATCTCGGTGAAACGCGGGCTTCCGAAGAGGTCTTTCTTCTTGATTGTGCCTCCGTAGAGGTTTTTATTTTGCTTGTCTTTCAACTCTGGTGGAGTGAAATTCCGAAGAGCGGCCGTTACACTTCAACTCCTGGTGAAATATGCCTCCGAAGAGGTCTTTATTTTGTTTGCATTTCAACTTTGGTGAAGTGAAACTCCGAAGAGTAACTACTCCGACTCCTGGTGAAATGTGCCTCCGAAGAGGTCTTTATTTTGTTTGCATTTCAACTTTGGTGAAGCGAAACTCCGAAGAGTAACTACTCCGACTCCTGGTGAAATATGCCTCCGAAGAGGTCTTTATTTTGTTTGCATTTCAACTTTGGTGAAGCGAAACTCCGAAGAGTAACTACTCCGACTCCTGGTGAAATGTGCCTCAGAGAGGGTTTTCATCGCCTGGAAGTTACTCTCTCATGGTTGGAGGGTCATGACTCCTCCAATCTTTTTTGTAGAGTAGAGAACTTTCTTTTTTACGGCATATGTCCCATTAGAGGTCTTTATCCTCCGAAGAGTTGTGCCTCCGAAGAGGTCTTATGCTGCCGATGATAGCTTCAGTTGTTTCCTTGTCCACTTGCTTATGCCTTTTCAGTGATCCTCTGTTTTTTCCTTTTCAAGCTCACATTCCCTTTTCTCACAAATAGTTTGTTTAATCCAAGGAAGTGCACTTCATTGTTAAGCAGGTTCGTGAGAACGGACATAAGCTTCTTAATTGGATGCTCGTTTGTTCAAACGAACTCAAATTTGGTAGCAAAGGTCCGTTTCCAGCGAAACTATTGCCCATTCAATTGAAGCGTTTCCTATCTAGGATTTGAATTAGGGGCTTTTGTGACTTGGAATTTGTTTGTTGGATGATGGCGAGAATCTCCCAGTCTTATTATGCGCAAGTTTTATTTTCATTGTCTGCAAAAATTTAAATTGACATTTCAGCAATACATTATATGTACTTTTTTATATCGAAAATAAAGCAAACATGTAATAATAATAAGGAACACAAGATTTATAGTGGTTCGGCCAGGAATTTGGGCCTACGTCCACTTTATATTCTTTCATTATCTTCTTTCATCAGTTTTACAATAGCTTTCAATTACAAGAATCATACATTCATAACTCTTTTTTACAATATTCCAACAAAGTTTTCAAGTAAAGTATGGACACAAGTGATTGCTGTTCCATGCCCTTGGAATTTGATCTCCTTCAACAGTAGTGAGTTTGAATGTGCCGTCAAGGAGTTTCTGACCTATCACATATGGTCCTTCCCAATTTGGTCCAAACACACCTGTCGCTGTCATAATTCTCTTCAGGACTAAATCTCCAATTTCAAAGCTGCGTTGACGAACTTTGGAATTGAAATGTCTAGCTATCCTTTGCTGATGAGCTGCCATTCTGAGATTAGCCTCATCTCTTTTTTCATCAAGGAGATCTAGTGCTTCAAGTTGTAGCTTTTCATTTTCTGCTTGATTGAAATGGATTCTTCTGTGTGAAGGAACCTCTGTTTCTACCGGGATCATTGCTTCCGATCCGTATGCTAATGAAAAAGGAGTATGCCCAGTCGCAGTTTTGTGTGTGGTTCTGTATGCCCATAGTGCAAGTGGTAGCTTATCGACCCAACCAACTTTTGCTCTTTCAAGTTGCTTCTTGATGGTTGATTTGATGATCTTGTTTACTGCTTCCACTTGCCCGTTTGCCTGCGGATGAGCTACTGCTGAAAAGGTTTTCTGGATTTTGAATCGCTTGCAAAAATCCTGGAATTCCTCGCTTTCAAACTGAGTACCATTGTCTGTGATTATTTTCTGAGGCACACCATACCTGCAAATGATATTCTTCATCACAAAACTAATCATCTTCTTAGAGGTAATAGTAGCCAATGGTTCAGCTTCAGCCCATTTAGTAAAATAGTCAACTGCAACAATAGCATATTTAATCCCTGAATTGGCAGTCGGTAACGGCCCAATGAGATTCATTCCCCAAATTGCAAACGGCCATGGACTGACCATCTGTGTGAGTTCAGTAGAAGGAGATCTAGGAATTTTGGCAAATCTCTGGCACCTGTCACATTTTCGGGAGTAATTTGCAGCATCTTGATTAATTTCTGGCCAAAAATATCCGTATCGGAGAATTTTCTTTGCTAATGTTTGGCCACCTGAATGATCACCACATTCTCCTCCATGTACCACGGCTAGGATTATTTTGGACTCTTCCTTAGATACACATCGAAGTAATGGCATTGAGAATCCCCGTCTGTATAATCTGCCATCCTGAATTACATAGCGAGAGGCTTTCCTTAATAGCTTCTGTCTCTCTCTCGAATTTTCTGGCAGAGAACCTCTGAGCAGGTAGTCCAATATTGGAGTCATCCATGATTCTTGCTCTTGAGATACATTCATAATCCAATCTACATCCATCTCATCTGTACTTGGGGCTGACAGGACCTCTACAGGGACTAATCCCAATAGTTGAGCTTCACCGGAACTCGAATATTTCGCGAGGGAATCTGCCTTCATATTCTCTTCTCGGGGAATATGGCTTATTGAATAATGATCGAGCTCACATAGAAGTTCCCAAGCTTTTGACAAGTAGGCAGGCAGGTTTCCCCCTTTTGTTTGAAATTCCTTCTTGACTTGGCATACAATAAGCTGAGAATCACTGAAGATCTGTAATGCTCGGATGTTTACTTCTTTAGCGATTTTCAATCCTGCGATGAGAGCTTCATATTCTGCTTCATTGTTTGTTGAAGGAAATTCCAATCTTAGCGCATAACATAATGACCGACCTTCAGGGGTTTCAAGTACCACTCCAGCTCCAAAACAGTAGTCATTTCTCGCGCCATCAACATATAGTTTCCACTGGGTTGGGGAATCATTGATCGCTTCTTCCTCACCATTACCTTTTTCTGTAAATTTTGCAATGAAATCTGCTAAAGCTTGTCCGTTGATTGCTTTTCGGGGGTGATAAGTGATGTCATATTGACTGAGTTCAATGTTCCACTTTAGAAGACGACCCGAAGTTTCAGGGCGAAACAGGACTTGCTTTAGAGGTTGATCAGTGAGGACTCTTATAGGATGAGCTTGGAAATATTGCCTCAACTTCCTTGATGCCACCAATAGACAATAGGCGAGTTTTTCCAACTTGGAGTAATTCAGCTCTGCCCCAGTGAGTCTTTTGCTGATATAGTAAACTGGATATTGAATCCTTTTGTCTTCCCGTATCAGCGCTACACTTAGAGCATGAGATGATACTGCCAAGTATATAAGAAGATCCTCACCATTGCCGGGCCTAGAAAGTATTGGAGGCGTTTCCATCTGACGGATCAACTCATCAAAGGCTTTTTGGCATTCAGGAGTCCATTCAAAGTTCTTCTTTCCTTTCTTTAGAGCGTCAAAGAATGGGATGCATTTATCTGTAGCTTTGGAAATGAACCGACTTAGGCGGCAACTTTTCCGTTTAGACTTTGCAATTCCCTCTTCGTTCTGGGAGATTTGACTTCTTTTAAGGCGGTGATTTGAGCTGGATTAGCTTCAATGCCCCTAGCGCTCACGATGAAACCTAAGAACTTTCCTGACTCCACCCCAAACGAACATTTCAAAGGGTTAAGTTTCATCCTGTATTTCCGGAGGACTGCGAACATTTCTGCTAGGTGTTCAATGTGATCTGCTGCTTTCTTAGATTTTACTAACATGTCGTCGACATAGACTTCCATAGTCTTGCCCAGTTGCGGCTTGAACATAGCATTAACAAGTCTCTGGTAGGTTGACCCTGCATTTTTCAGTCCGAAGGGCATAACCCTGTAGCAATAGAGACCAACATCTGTAATAAAACTCGTGTCCTCCTGATCCGGCTCATGCATCATTATCTGGTTATATCCGGAATAGGCATCCATGAAAGACAATAGTTCATGTCCCGCGGTTCCATCAACCAATTGATCAATCCTGGGTAATGGGAAGCAATCTTTGGGGCAAGCCTTGTTTAAGACAGAAAAATCGATGCACACTCTCCATTTTCCATTAGCCTTCTTGACCAGCACAGGATTTGAAACCCAATTCGGATAGGTAGATTCTTTGATGAAGTTATTTTCCATGAGTCGATCAACTTCTTCTTTTAATGCTGCTGACCTTTCTGGAACTTGGATTCTTCTTTTCTGTTTCACTGGTGTAAACTTTGGGTCAATATTCAGAGCGTGTACTGCAACTTCTGGGGATATTCCACACATGTCGGCATGAGTCCAAGCGAAGACATCCAGATTTGCTTTCAGGAAAGATATCAAGATATTCTGAATTGACACATTAAGCTGGGAACCCACATTCAACACCTTATTTGGGTCCTTCGGGTCAACAGGTACCGGAACTGTCGTTTCCACTGGTACAACTCTATTCTCCCCTGTACTGGCTTTTCTGGGATCCATTTCTTTTCGTGCCCCGCTGTGTTCGCCAGTGCAGGGTCCGCCCCGTAATTGCTACAAGGCTGGTTCTTTGATGCGGACTGGGGTTGCCGCATCCTTTCCCATTTCCCTTTTTCTTGCCTCTCGCAGTTCTGTCAAATATCATTCCCGCGCAGCATTTTGATCCCCTCTTATGACTCCTATTCCATTGTCTGTAGGGAATTTAATAGTGAGGCACCAAGGGGCTAGAACAGCTTTGAACGCTGCCAGAGTTGGATGACCAAGGAAAGCATTATAAGCAGAAAATTCGTCGACAATCACAAAAGTTTGCTTTCGGACCACTTTCCTTTCTCCCTCTCCAAGTTCTACAAGTAGATCGATGGTCCCTATTGGTTGCTTTGGCTCCCCAGTGAAGCCAGCGATTTTCTGCGATGAGGCTTGTACATCGACCATAGGAATCTTCATTTGGTCGAATGTTTTCTTGAAGAGGATATTGCAGGATGCACCGCAATCAATGAGAACCCTTCTGACAATGGCCGGTCCGATACCAGCGGAGATGACTAAGGGATCTAGGGTAGGAGCTTCGACACCTGTGGAATCCCTGGCTCTGAAAATAATGTCGTCATTGAAAGTTTTCTGTTGTTTCAGGGGTGTAGTGTCTTCCAAAACAAAGACATCTTCTTCGGTTGGAACATATTTCAAAGCCCTGGAATATCTCTCCATCTCACCCCAGCTCTTGCCAGCTGGGTGAGGTCCTCCTGTAATGACATTGATAATGGGCCTTCCAGATTCATGCCCTACAGCCTTCTCACCTGTCCCAGGCTGATGAGCAGGAGCTTGTTGCCCCTGACTAGATGAAGCAGGATTGTTGCTATTCTTCTTCACAAATTGCTGTAGTTTGTTTTCCCTTAACAACTCTTCAATCAGATTTTTCAACTGGCGGCATTCATCGGTTTCATGGCCGGGTTGATTATGGAAACGACAGAACTTCCCACTCTGAATAGCCTTCTTCCCGGTCCTTAGAGGGATAGGTTTAGGAAAATAAATAGAATCTTTAGTGGCCAGGTAGATATGCTCAGGAGTATCTGATAGAGGAGTATACTCTGATGGCTTGAAGGATCGTGGCTTCTTCAGATTGCCCTGCTTCTTTCCATTGTTATTTTCCCTTTTTTGCCCCACCGATTCATTTTTGCGTGGAGCGACAGTGTTATCTTCAGCTTTCTCCAACACTGCCTTTACTGGTAAAGGACGGCTTTTCAAGCGTATGAATTCATCTGCTTTTTTGTAGAACTTTTCGAGAGAGGTTGGCTCTTTCATGTTTAACCATTTCCCAAATTCGCTTGACTTATCAACAACCCTCATCAGATAAGTCAATATCATTCGCGGTTCAGCATTGTCCACCTCAGCCAGCGCTATATTAAAGCGATTCCAGAAAGATCTGATAGATTCGCCAGGATTCTGTTCTAAACTTGACAGCGACATGATGTCCTTGGCCTTTGAAGCATATAATCTGAACTGCTCCTTGAATTTCCGGGTCAAGTCTGAAAACTGATCAATGGATCAGACTGGCAGCTTGGTGAACCACAGTAGAGCCACACCTTCAAGGTATACGGGAAAATATCGGCACTTTATCTCGTCAGAGGCCCTGGCACCCGTCATGTGCCAATCATATTTATACAAGAATTCATTCGGATCACTTGTCCCTTTGTAAGCTGGGATAGTTGGAGGGACAAACTTCCTTGGAAATTCCACCTTTAAGATTTTCTCAGTAAATGGAGTTTTACTTGGGGCGAAACCCCATTCTTTCTCATCTTCAACCCTTTGCATACTTTCTTTCATGATCTGTCAGACCATTCCAGAAAGATACTCCTCATCATATCGAGTTCCAGATCCACCAACCTCAGGAAGCGTTTGCTCAAAGGGATCAGCAGCCCTTTCAGGAGCATTCCTTTCATTAGCATCATGAATGTTGTCAGCATAATTCCTTCCATTACCAGCCGGTTGATTGTTTGCCCCAAGTAAATCGTTTAGCTTATTCAGAATTAGAGCATTTTGGGCACTCTGAGCCTCTAATTGTGCATTCTGGGTGTTTATCTGCTGGTTTAGCCCTAATATAACAGCATCCAACTCCGCTTTCGTAACTCTAACAGATGGAGTGGGTTGATTATGTACAGGGGAAGCGGAGGTCCCCTCTTGAACATTCCCAGATCTGACAGATCTACTCTTCCTTCCAGGAGCCATAATCTCAGATAGACTTCTGGTTTTCAAGGAAATTCTCTCTACAAATCTTTGCGAAGCGATGATGACAATTTTCCTGAGTTCAATTCTCAGTGAAAGCACCAAAAATGTTAACGCTAAAATTTGAACGCTAACACCCCGGTGTATGAGTTATAGTTGTGAAAGCACCACCCGATGACTCGGGAACAGATAATGAGCAGATAACAACAGAAAAGCAACAAACAACAACGATTTTATAGTGGTTCGGCTTAAGGGTATAGCCTACGTCCACTTTAAGTACTTTTATTAATGATCTCGCTACAAGTTGATACAATTCTTCTCAAATACAACACACTTCGAGTTACAAATGATTTGAAACAAGCAGCTTAAACTTCAATGTTGATTGAAGTCCTTAAACCCATGTTGAAGATGTGTGATTTCTTCGTGAAGTTCTTTGAAGTATTCCTCGGATCTCGAAGGCTCTAAGTGTTGATGGAGTTCTCAATGCAGCAGGGTAACGGTGTATGAAGAGAATGTGCCGAAAAGACCCTTAAGTGTTGGAGGTAGTCGTGTATTTATAGTGAATTCTGGGCTGGAATTACTGCCAAGTTCTAAGTCGCGGCCGACTTAGTATAAGTCGTGGCCGACTTAACATATGTCGTGGCCGATTTACCGAGCCCAGTCCACGGCTTAATGGAAGCAAGCTTGTCTGAATTCATATCATCTGTCTTGAGTCGTCGCCGAGATAAGCTAGGTTGTGGCCGGTTTAAGGCAAGTCGCGGCCGACTCATCTGGCCCCTCCATTGTTTCACCTAGGCTCATTTGTAAAAGTCCTAGGTCGCCCCCGAGTCAACACAGCCTTATCTCAGTAACACGGCATCGGACTTGCATTTAGTAGCTTTAGGTCGTCGACAATTCAAATTAGGTCGTGAGTCGTGAACGAGTTAACATTGGTCCTAGGTCGGTTGTGACTTAGGTCGGTAACTATTTTAGGTCGGCAGCTTGGTAAAGCATTAGATCGGTAATTCCTTTAGGCCTTAGGTCGGCTTCCATATTAGATTGGCAACCCACCTTAGTCTTAAGTCGGTACCTCCTCAAATCTTAGGTCGGCAATCTCCCTAAACTGTTAGGTCGGTATCTATGTTGAGTCGGTAGCCCTTTTAAAGCATTAGGTCGACATACTTGTTGAAGTGTTATGTCGGCATACCCCTTAGGCCTTAGGTCGGCACCCCCTGTTAAGCCTTAGGTCGGCATCTCTTTGAGTCTTAGGTCGGTATCCTTTCAAGTCGCTGAGTCAAAGCTAAGGCGGCGTTAACAATACCTAAACCATCTTTTGACTAGAACATCACCAATCTTACTAATCTTTCCAACTTCTTCCATTAGGGTCCTACCGAATCATTTGCCCAATCCATTCAAATTTAAATTTTAAACCCAATTTAAATTTTCAAAAATTTCCCAAAAATTTTCTAACTCTTTAAATTTCAGAAAAATTTTGCCAGCGTCTCTTTTGCGCGGCTAGCTCGGTACTACTACAAAATGGCTCTACGGCCTCCCAAATCTCAAAAGAAAACAAAGGCCAAGTGGCTCGATCAAAAACCCAATCAAATACCATATGGAAATTTTAAACACATACCTTTTTGTTGGGCCATTAAATTTTATCTTATGAAATCGAAAATTCCAATTTATCCATTGCTTTTATACACCTGTATATTCCATTTAGCAATAATATACAATCACGACAATCCAATTTGATTTTTATTCGATTATTAACTTAGTATACTTCCAATACCAAATTTACTTAAGAACTTCATCATTCAATTCTTAAGTTCAATATAGAAATGTTTTATATGCTCCTTATAACGATTTTCACTTTACTACTCTAGGTTTTCCACACTTTCATTTGAATTTTCATTTTCAAATTCTTTTGAATCCAATACCCCTTCCAATTAAATATTGAATTCCATTCACACTACCTCATTCATTTAAATTTCCAAACTTTTACTATTCTAGTCCATTTTCAATTAATTCTTCAACTCCCTTTATTAAACCCATTTCAAAAGGAATTCTAATACTTTAGTTTCTATTCTATTTGCTTACAATTTTTAAATCGTTTGACGTTAATACAAATTTTCAAAAATTCCAAAAATTTTCTAACTCCTGAAATTTTCAGAAAATTTTGGCAAAGTCTCCTTTGTACGGAGGGACTTCTGCGATATCGCAGCATGCACAGATATGTATACACACACACACACACACACACATCGGCCTCAGGCCGGAAGTCACAATATATATCAATGTATGCAGTTCATATCTCCTATTTTGAATTCTTTTGCGTAAGCGTACCTTTATTTTGCATTTTTAAGCAAGCGGCTTATTTATTTTAGCATTTTGCGCGTCCAAATCCTGCCAAACGGCTTCCCTGAACCTGTACTTACTCAATTTTAAATATGTAAGCACTAAATGTATGCAATTTATTAACATTTCACCCATATTCAAATAGCTAACATATAAATTTCATAAGTAAAGCATGTGATATACATTCATACGTACATATGCAAGGTTTCGACACTAGTTTAAATTATTTGCATCCAAATTACATACCATTCCATTCAATTCATTTTTAAACAAAACCAGCTTATTCATTCCAACTGATTTCAAAACAATCCTATTTCACTTTTAATAACTCGTAGAACTTTATTTAATCTCGTTTACATCAAACGATCGATTTTCTAATGCAATTCGGCAATATTAATGTGAATAAATAATTACATAAGCTTTATAATCAATTTTAAATTGATCCTAACTCAATTTATACTTGATTCCAAACCATTTTATTTTATTTTACTCGACATCATCTCATGCTTCTATTAATTTTAAACTTAAGTTAATTTACTTCAATTCACCACCATTTCATAACTTAAGTTCATTCCAATTTTTAATTTATTCATACTCGAATTGGATTTATTTTATCTCAAATCATTTTTACTTTAATCCAATTCCACACAACTTAAGCTTTATTTCCAACCTCCATTACCTATTCACAATCTTTGATTTGATTTTCCTTTGATCAAATTCCAACCCTTTCATTAATTTATTCGATTAGTTTATTCTTTTATCCATTTTAAATTTTAAATTTACATTAACAATTCATTGTTGAATTCATTAATAATAAGGCCATTCAATTTATGCTTGAATTGGATTTGTT
This sequence comes from Allium cepa, assembly GCA_030765085.1. Classification (NCBI taxonomy): domain Eukaryota; kingdom Viridiplantae; phylum Streptophyta; class Magnoliopsida; order Asparagales; family Amaryllidaceae; genus Allium; species Allium cepa. The sequence goes on along the minus strand of CM060938.1, from coordinate 901,605,125 downwards.
TATATTTCACACCATATCCATTTTAATCCAATTCAATTTCATTCAACAACACATCCAATTTATAATCCAATTTCAATCCCGTATTTGATTTTCTTTTCATTTAACTTGAAAATCATTTTATCTAATTTCCTTGAGTTCAATCTTATTTTATATCCCAAGTTTGGAATTTTACATTTATTTGTTTGAGTAGAATTTTATTCCATTCAATATTATCTATACTCAGCTGAATTTCTTTCAATCCAATTTATTTTAGCTTACTTCCAGTTAAACCTAGCTACACCCCATTTTTGAATTTTGCTAAGCAAGGATTTAATTTCACTTAATAACATTCATGACACGACTGACCTTTGATTCAATTCAATCCAAATTTAATTCAATTTCAATTTCAATTTTATATAACTTATTTCAAGTTAAATTCAAATATATTTTCTTCACTTTCATTCACTTAAAGTTAAATTTTAATTCCCGGATTAAAATTTTCCAATTTCTCCTTATTAATATTAACTTAACTTTATAAGTACAATAGTTGATCCATTTATTCATTCACCAATCCATTATTTAACCAATAAATTTTATTTCCAAACATTAATTATTTTTAGGCCCTTTGAACAAATTCTGCACTTATTTTTATACAATTGTAAATCGAACATCATCCAATATTCATTTTCATTTTTACTTACTTACAAGTTGAATTTGATTTCAACAAATTCCAAATTTACAGGTTATTAAACTTATTATATGTCATAAACATTCTTAGTTAAGATTCCAGAGTTTAAACAATCCTTCAACATTTCAAAATTCCCTTTGAAATTACTTATACCCAAAATTCCTTTCATTTCCAAAATAAAATTTAACTTTTACAAACATTTCCAATTCAAAACAATTTGGTAGCAATTTCTCTTCTGGAACTCGAAAGTGAACATCGATGATGCTGCAGTCACCACCGAAGTTATTCTCTAGCGACCAAAAGAGTTCAATGCTTTTATTCTCTTTCTAAAATCCTTTCAAAAATTCCAAACTCTCCAGAGTTCAAATTCGATTCAAATTTTTCCCAAACTCCAAATTTGAAATCCATCCAACACATTACTCTGCAACTTTCAGAAACATTTCAAATTCAAAGGGATTTAAATCACTAAAATTTCAGATCCTAAATCCTTCAAATTTATATTCAAACATTACTTCGGAATTTTTGATTATTAATCACACTGTAATTTCACATCTATAGTTTATATTTACAAATCCCATTTATTTATCCATTTATTCCTTAATCTTTGATTATTATTTCAGTTTCTTATTCAATTCACAAACAATGATAATAATTAAATATTATCACTTTCTAACAACCAAACATCCATATATACTATAATGATTTAAGAAAATTTATTTTCTTTATATACAAAAATAATTTGGGTAAAATTATTTCATTCACCCTATTTAAAACAATACTGCGTCGGTTTATCTTGTTTAAGAGTTTAGAAATCCCTATCGATAACATAGCGTCCCACATATCGACTAGAATCCGTAAACACTCAACCGGTTAATCAACGCAATATAAAACAATTTTATATTCACTAACAAATACGCGCTCATACTATTAATACGCTCAAGCTCATTCTAGAGTACCATGGACTCTATTTAATGAGTAATTTCCACCAGAGCCAAGGTTATCACCAACCTAAGCTCTGATACCAAGTGAAACGACCCGCAAATCCGTACCCCTTGAGTCACACTATTCTACATAAATCAACTCAAGTTGCACAGAAATACGAACCATTTTGGTTAAAGAAGGAGTGGTAGAAGAAGAGAGAAACAAAAACATCAGAATCTAACCATCGCAGCGGCATAAAATATAATAGATAATAATGATCTTTACATAAAACAAAACTATAGCTGTTTATACATACATCATCAGAGTACATCAATCACAGCTTAACATCAATAGCATACAACTAGATACACAACTACTCAACACAGCGGAATATACATATAAAACAAGTACGAGAATACGCATCGTCGTCCAGCTCATCTCCTGAGCTCCACTGCATCATATCCTGTATCCTATAATATTCGGTCTGACCCGAGCATTACAGTTAAATAACACCCGAGTCAGTCTGGAATACCAGCGTGAGAAAATCACACCCAATTGATTATTAAAGTTTCAAAATCCTTTGAAAACAAAAGCATCTCGTAAGACCACGCCACAAACAAACATGTCGGGTTTTTACCTTACGATAGCTAAAACAATTTTTATAGAAATCCTCTGATATTATAATAGGGTCTATATACAATTACTTATAAAATAGCCGAAATTGTTACATGATTAAATTCCAGCTACTAGCCACAGAGTGGGTAATACAAACAAAACTCGTAAAAGGATCGTAGGGAGAATGGATTCCAACTAATGACTAGGCATTGGGGTACCACCTGTTACAGTACGTGGTCTAGATCACAGTACCGAGGACCACTCCCGATCCCCTGCAACACAAGGCCGGACCCATCCCTTACTGGACAGTTTCGAATAAGATCACCCCACGGTTGGGATCAGCAACCGCACCACTAAGCCGAATAAAAAGGGACATCTAGACAGGGATGAACTTACTCTCAAGTGGGGGCTACCCACGAAACCTTGCTGCATATCCCCTGATTTTCAGTCATTCCCGGTTGATGAGGCTTGAGGGTAAGCGTTACCTTTTAGAACATATCCCTTAGAATGCCCATCGTCCACCTGACGATGTTTCGCAAGCATTCATCCATACAAGTCCGTCCCGGGTTCGAACGGAACCGAAGGCACTATTCCTACTACATCCATTTTGGAAATATCTTCAGGATTAGTAGCGACTAGCCCTTGCACTTCACTGCTCCATCTACGAATCCAAACTCGTTTTCCACGAAACGTACAAACCGGATCGAAGTGGTTTTCGAGAAATAAATCTCGATCCCGGTCTCTTCGAAACGATCAACGCAGTTTGTCCAATATTGATAGTCGGTTATTTAACTATCAATTAATATTCACAAACAACCATCAACCAATAATTTTCCAAATTATTTATTAATCCCAAAAATATCTTCACAAGATATATTTCTATTTTCAACCCTTGAAAACAGTTTCAAAACCATCTTTCTTCCCAGAATACACTTTCCCATATATTTTCTATCTCCACTGAAATTACCAAGCACAAAACTAGATTTTAAAAATAATTTTAAAACACTTTAATTTAAAAGATACTTTAAAACATTTATTTTAAAAACTGCTTCAATAATTTATTAAAAATACATTCTATATGAATATTTGAAAATAAAGTTACTTAATAAATATAAAACTAGATTTTCACTTTTACAAAACGCCAAATCACTTTTTAAATAATTATTGCTATATTAAATTAAAAGGAAACACTTACTTTAGACTTTAAATATTAGAAGTAATAAATTTTTCAAAACATACCTTTTAAAACAATTTTGAAACTATTAACTTATATTTAAAAATTGACTTTGAAAACGTAATTGGTTATCCTGGGAGAATTCCAACTTCAATCGCTTAAATCAATTTTCCAAATTGATTTCCAATTTATTCCATTTGAAATAAATTTCTCTACTTATCAGTTTATCTTAAAATTCATTAATTATGGACTTTATATTTATTATTATTATCTTCCGTTTGATTTTATAACATTTTACTTAAATATACCAATTTCAGCTTCTTCCAAATTTCTTCTTTATTCTTTTCAATAAATTGAATCTTAGAATTTAAATAAATGTTTTATTCTTTTAAAATAATAACAATAAATTTAAAATTCACTAATCTTCTAATTTTTCAAATTTCTCTTCCTATACTCAGGATTTATTTATTAGAATTTTAATGTCACTTTATTTCTTTTCCAATTCATTCTTAAATTTATTCAAATTTCCATAATTATTTTACTTACAAATTCACTTCCTTTATATTCTTTCCAAAATCCAATTTATATATTTTTGGTAATTCATTATACCCAATTATATCCAATCGAACCATAGCATTCAATATACCCATATAATTCATCATAGAATATCAAATAATCACAACAGAGGATATTAAATAATTTAAATAAATGTTGATGGGTGCAGTTTGATCCGTCCATCCTGTTTTCCCTGCATCCACAGATGTTGGCACAACATAAATATCAATCCCAAAATATACCATACTGTAGCACATCAATCAATTCAACCATTCAAACAATTATTTAAATTTAATTATTTAAGTTTAAATTTAACTGAGTGAGATTAACTCACCTTATTTCGTTTGCCACCCATTTCCAAACCAGCTTGATTCTCCATGATTTAAGACCTTGTATAGATATTTATATCATTTATTAATATTCTAAATAGATCAAACCATCTATCTCATTTTATAGGAATAATTTTCCTATTTTCTAAAGATATATATATATATATATATATATATATATAAATATTAAGTTAGGATTAACCATATTTAAAATTACTGTTTTAAATTTAAAACAGGTAGGAGAATATATAAATTCATTATATTAAATTTAAACTGAAAGCAATACCTCTGCTCTGTAGAATGTATACATGTAAAATAATTTATAGATCATAGAGAAGAATCTAATTTTACATATCTTTCAAACCCTTTAAAACTCCCATTTCCAAAATCTTACATTTTTATTCTTACTGTTAAAAATAAAAATATGTGAGATAATATGTATATTAATTAAATTAAATGTTGAAAAAGGAGGATAAAATTACTGCAGATTAAAAACTTATCTAACCTATATACCCCTTTTTTCTGTCTGTTCTTATTATCATTTTCCAATCTTTAAATATATTTAATTAAAGATATAATTCATACCTTATTGCTCTAAACCCCTCAAGCTTTCTCGAATCCAAAAAAACGCGACTACGAACTGCCGCAGCAACCCTAGAACCCTACCCGAGCTCCTCGACGATGTCAAAATCTCGCGACAAGACCCACCACCACGCGCTTCTGTCGCCGACCCCTTTAAAGACCACCGCGTGCGCTCGAGTCACCACAACTCGACTTTGATTCCATGCCTCGCGGTTGACGTCGCCACCTGAAATCTCCCATCGGCCCGTCGCCCAGCACGAGACCCTTCCTCACCAGTTCGATTCGAAGAAAATGACGTGATTCCCCCGTGTTCGAGCACGCGAGTTTACCCCCTTGTTCCGCCATTTTTTTTATTTTGAGCTAAGCTCTCAGAAACTAAGGATTTTGATTTTCAGTTTTAATGAAGATAACGAGAATCTCATGCTTTCCCTTTTTCGTTTCGTGTCCACTTGTTTTTTTTTATTTTGCAAGAGGGAATTTTATTTGAGATGAATACGAGCTGCCCCCTTTTTCCGTTTTCGTTCGAACGATACTATGAAGCAGGACTCCATTTTTTTTATTTTGATTCGCTAGGCTAAGTGATTTTAAACGAAGGAGGAAGCAAAAGATGTTTGGCTTAAAGAAGAAGGAATAAGGAAACGCTGTATAGGCAGTGATTTGAAAGATAAAAGTATCGATGTGAAAGGAATACGGCTAGAGGTTAACTGTATATATATATATATATTAACTTAAATTAAATTCAAATCGTCTCAATAAATGCAACTTGAAATTTCGAATTCCTATTGAGGCGTGCCGCTAGGCGTTTATAATGTTATACGCCTATTTCGTACTCAATGGAAAAGGTTTCGAGTCCTACTTCGATCGTATGAACAAGATAGCTTTTTGGAACAGTTATTATATTGAATTTCGATATAAATTTTCAGTGCGTTTATATATCGTACGCTCACACAACAACTCCGATCAATACGAAATTTGAAATCCGATAATAATTCAATATTACGGATCCAATGGAACTGGTTTCGTCGAATTCCGAAACTGTGCCTCGGGAGGCTATTTTTAAATTCAAATTAAACGATATATTTCATAACGGAACAAATCACTGTTAAATTCAATTTTAACTCTTCTATCATCTTCAGTATTGTTAATATAAATTTCACAAGCCTTCAAATTATTTTTAACACACTTAGAATCCCAGATTCAACATTTTACCCAACTTCAACTTATTTAAGTCAATAATATATTTAAAATCGATAAAATATTCCGATTTTAAATGCTCAGAAATTACGGGTCATCACAATTTAGATTCTTGAAAATTTAATAAGATTTGGAGATAGGATTTTAATAGCAATATAGATTTTTTCTAGAGAATTTGAAATATAAACTATTTTTTTAAGGATATGTATTTCCAAAATGCATATATTTTAATTTACTAAGTTGTGTTAAAAATAATAATTTATTAAAGGCAATAAATTGTTTAGTTAGCTTATCTAAATTATTTTAGTAACTAAGAAGATTATTTAAAAGAAAGTTAGTTTAAAATTAAAACTTTTAGTTTAAAAAAAATTACTGATTAATTAAATTACCAAATGAGAATTTAATTGTATAAATGTTTATACAAGGTCTAAAATGGAGAAAACAAGTCCAGATTGGAAAATGGTTGCATGCGTAAGCAAAAGGTGAGATTTTCTCACTCAATCAAATATTCTTCCGATTTAAATTTTAAATAGTTAAATTTAAAATTTGTTGATGGTGTGCTTGGATGATTGATTTATTATCACTTATATTAGTTTAGACCCTATGCGCGGCATAATAGCGGATGATATTATATTAAACCCATATACCGCGATATTCCACCTTGAAGTGGAATTGGTATTATATATATGTATTTGGAGTGATTGATTTCCCGCATTATATAGCGGATGAGACCTTATGGGCCGCATAATAGCAGATGATATTTTATAAATCTCATATACAACAATATTCCATCTCGAAGTGGAATGGGTATTTAATTGTTGTGCTAACATATGTAGATGTAGGAAAGCAGTTGGAGGGATCCAACTGGATTCTTCAAACATTTGAATTCGTTTCATATATTGTGTGTTGATTTATTTATAATCTACGTGTGATTATATCTGTGATTGAAATTGTTGAAGGCTAAAGTTTAGCCGAATATATGTTTGGTATTGTAGGATACTAGAAATAAATAAAGTTTGATTTTTGAAATTGAAGTAGAAAGTTTATAGTAGAATTAATTTTTGTAAATTGGGTGAATTTAAAAGAAATGATTTAAAAGGATAAAGATTGATTTTTGTAATCTTGTTAATAAAATTCCAAATATGGGAAAAGATTTTAATAATTGGGTTTTGAAAAATATTATTTAATAGTTGAAGAATTTATTTAAAATTTGGATTTTAAATAGATTGGAAGAGGTAAAATAATTTATTTTAAAAAGGAAATAAGTTTAGAAATCAAATTTGGAATTTAATTTGGTAATTGAAAATAAATCTTTGGGGAAATCCCTTTAGAAATTGATTTGGGTGTTTGAAATGAATTTTGGCAATCAATTTGAAATTTGATTTGGTGTGGGAAGTGAATATTTGAAAATGTAAATTCAAAATAGGAATTTATAAAGAAAAGGGAAATTTGCTTTAAAAAAATAAATATTGGTTTATTTTTAAAGTGTGGAAAGGAATTTACGAATTTGGAACGTAAATTTAAAATAAATCAAGAAAGATTTATAATTTGATTTGAATGAACCATTTTGAAATGGAAAATGTATTTTCCCTGGAAAGCTGGGTATGATTTCGAAGTAGCCTATAAATATAAACTGAAAATTTTTAAGGATAGTTTTAGAAAGGATACTTTGAATAAATTATTTTCATAACTGGTTTCAAATCTTTAAAGTATGGATTTATTTAATTACTTATAGAAGGGATTATTTTAAAGATTAAAATTGATATTTGCTTTACGAAACGATTATTTAAATAGTTATGCCTTATATATAAATTTTATTTTAAAATTAGTTGGGACTTAAAATTTTATACGTGATAATTAGTATAATGTTTTCATAAACAATATTTTAAGTAAGTATTTAAAATAGTTTTATTTAAATGTTTCCAAGTATATTTTGGATAAGTATTTTATATTATTTTAAAATATTTGGACTCGGCCGATTTTCAGTGGAAATAAATAAATATTTGGAAATGTATACCGCGTAAGGGAAAGTGATTTGATTTTTTTTTTCAAATGGTTGAAGTGTGAAATATACCTTGCGAATATATTTTGAAAATAAATAAATGGGGAAAATTATTTAAATCTGGTAATTGTTGTGAATGTTGATTGATAGTTAAACAACCGACTAACAATATTAGCCTTTTAATGGCATTTGAATTTCGATGCGACCGGGGGTTGGATTCCAAGTGGATATCCGAAAACCACATCGAACCTTTGTGATTGTGATGGATCATTTATTTAGAAGATCAAAGTAGAAATTCTTGTGATTTGTTTGAAATCTGAATGTAACACTTATTTTTAAAAATAAGCGCTCTTTATTTGGATTAGCCGGGAGAGAACCTTGTGTCATAGAACTAATTTTGAATAATGATAGGATGAAATGGGATTGCATTTGAAGATGGTGTTGAAGACCGGGTATTTTCGAAAACGAAAGGCTTACCTGTCAAATGTCTCTGCACCGGTTTGCTCCGGTATAGAGATTTTATCACACTTTGTGACGGGGATTCCGGACGTGATTAGTGAATATTCAGATTTGCAAGGGCTTCTTTTGAAGTGCCTTCGGTTCCGTTCGATCCTTAACGGACTTGTATGTATGTGTGTCTGATGTTACACTTTGAGATGTAAAGCTGGTTTCTATCAAATATATTTCTGCTGGTGATGGAGAATTTATTCTCTTTGCTTAACACCCTTCTCTGAGACGTACGAGCTCAGAGGTTATGTAGTTGATGGTTACTAGTGATATATTCCCAGATTGATAACGTGACATACGATGTGCTGCTGATCATTTGTCGATCAAAGCATGACTTTGTGAAAAGTGTAGCTTTGTGGACGAGACTTCGTCGGACCTCACACCCCGAAAGTGGTCAAAGCAGGAAAGATGCGGCAAGGTTATAAGGGTCGCACCCTTTAGGGTATGTCATTTCCTGCTGGAAAAGGGTGGTATCATGGTATGGAACCCAGATATTTAACCTATGTGGTTGCCGCAAATCTATTACACTTTGTGGTTGTCGCTTTGTGGTTGAGGATCCTCAGATAAAGGTCGCAAACGACCGGGGATGGCATACTTGTGTAGTAGTTACCTAGTTACAGAGGTAACCCAGCCTTGTGTTGGTAGGGAGCTGGTTAAGCTCTCGGGACGTCCCTCCAGAGGCGTACCCATGTAGTAGCAGGATGTTCCTTAGCCTGACCATTTGTTGGAAATCCAATCTCCAATACGCGCCTTGTGCGGTTTTAGTTGTATAACCTGTCATTTATGGTGGTCACCCCTGTTTAGATGGTATCTATAGTAGGCATAGTTTGGAATGTCTATGCTGACTAAGATTAATATTATACTTTCGAAATGTTTTCTGCACTATGCATTAATAATAAAATCGAAAGGATTTTGCGTATTAAGAATGTTTGACTATCATAAGGAGAAATCTCCTCCAATTATGCATTTGCATTGTGTGTGTGGCGAGAGACCTTATGGTAGTGTCATTTTCCAAAAGCATGGAGGATTTCTTTTTATTTTTTTTTGTGAAAATAACTGTTTTTAAGATCTCACACCAGTCCCACGACTGACCTGGAGTTTATTGTTCCCTTTCTAAACTCTGGGTGCCCACAATTTTCCACACGGGCAGGTTAGAGTAAGCTTATCAGTTATTCGGGAGTGAAGTCAAGAAGTTGCTGTGGAGAACTGGAGTTCAAGCTGGATGGCGAGACGTATCACTTATACTATGTAGTGTCTGCTGCGTGTGGTTTGTTGTAAAGTAAATTTCTATGTAGCAAGTTCTAGTGAATGCCATTGTTATATCATGTTGTTGTAAACTCTGATGCTGTATTGTAACGACCCAGAATTTTGAATAATTTAAATTTGAAAATATTTAATTAATTTTAAATATTTGAATGATGGTTTGAACTGAATTCCAAATTTTCATAATAAATTGGCGATTATATTATAAAATTTAATCTATTGAAAGTGAATAAAAATTTGAATCTTCAATTTTAAGCTGATTTAAAATATTTCAACAGCTTGTAAAATTTATATTGATAATACTGAAGATAATAGAAGCTTCAGAATTGAGTTTGAAACTGCTTTGTTCAGTTTTAAATTTATATCGTTTAAATCGATATTTAAAAATAGTCATTTTTCATACAGTCTCGGAATTCGAAGAAACCAGTTCCATTGGGTCCGTAATATCGAATTATTACCGGGTTTCAAATTTCGTATTTTTTGGAGTTGATATGTGAGCGTACGACACGTAAACGCGTTGAGATTTAATCGAGTTCAAATTTAAATTTAAATTTTAAAGTTTGTCAACATCAGCCACCCTACTTTCTTTAAGCAGACCTATTCCCTGATGCCTCGCGTACCTTTGTCTCCCCCGTACCCTATCTCCTTCCATTTTTAAATAACCATCTCCCTCAGTTCAAAATCAAATGGCCGATAGAAGAAAATCTCGTTCAAAAAAATAATAAAGCATGGCCGCTTCAATTTCAGTCGAAATCTCCCCCCTTCCTCATAAAACCGAAGCCTCTCTCGTTAAATTCACGAAATCATGCCTCTTCCTCTCTCCCTCCTCAGATTCATTCAAAATCAATGGCGGCCGAGCAAAAAAAAAAAATAGAAGGGGAGGGCTCGCGAGCATCTGGAAGGGCGGCGGCGACTCCAATCGAGGTGGGCTCGTGTATGGACGATGGCGGCGAACGAAGCTGCATTCGTGGAATCTGGTGATGTCGTGAAGCTCGCGGCGGCTTGGGGTGTGGAGCGGCGTCGGCGACGTAGTCGCGATGGCTTGTCAGTGGCATGCGGCTGTGGGGGGTATCGTGGTCGCGTGGATTTCTGGGCTATTGGAGCTCGCGAGCAGGGTGTTGGGGCGGCCGCGTGAAGCTGGAGAAAAGGGTATATTATTTTTAATTTAAATTGAATAAATATTTATCTCTATACAGAACATAAAGAAAAAATATATATGTAAAGTTGTAAAATTTATAAAACAGAGAAAATTTTTAAAGGGTTTTTACAATTTTTAGATATTTTAAAACTATCTGTTTAGTTGTTTGGAAAGAAAAGAAAAATTTAATAATCAATACAAAGGGGTTATTTTTTTTAGTTAAATTAAATTTATAAAATGGAAATTAACTTGTTCAATTATTTCTGTTACTAAAAAAAATTTATTAAGATAACTTATGGGGTTAATAAGTTTATTTTAATTGTTTAGTTGCCAAATTTATTTTTAAAGGGGAAATTTGTTAAAATAAAATTTTTGGTAAGAAAAAGAAATAAATGATTAAATAAATTTAATTATAGGGTAAGTTAATTAAATCTATTCAAGAAGAAAATTTAGTTTTAAAATTAAATTGTAGTTGAAGAAAATTATTAAAGGAAATCAGTTCGAATTCTAAAGTTTTAGTTAAAAATAAAAATATTTGGGAATGAACAAAAGGATAAATTTTTGGTTAAGATTAATTTACTGACTTAAAATCGAACATTGGTTAATTAAATTTATCAAATGAAATTTAATTTATTCGATTGATTCGAATATTAATAAATTGTGTGAATCATTTATATAAGGTATAAATCAAGGGAATCAAGCCGGAATTGAAAAATGGATTGCAAAATAAATCAAAGGTGAGAATTTCTCACTCAAAAGGGTTATTTAAAATTTTAAATAGTTATATTTAAAATATGTTGATTGATTGATTGATTGCTTGATTGTAACATTTGATATTTTAGGATATATCTATATATAGCAATATATATATATATATATATATATATTGGCATATGTATATATTGCAGTTGATTGATTTCCCGCATTGTATAGCGGATGAGACCCTATTGCGCCGTTAGTAAGCGGATAATATTTTATAAAATCCCATATACCGCGATATTCCACCTCGAAGTGGAATGGGAATTGTGCTAACTCTTTGGATGCAGGGAAACAGGTTGGAGGGATCCAACTGGATTCCTCACAAATATTTATTTGATTATAGATATTGTGATGATTGTGATTATCATATTGATATATGATATTTGTGCCGTGATTGACTATTAGATGCTGTTGCATCATCAGATTCATTTTTAAAGTTAAAAATAACGATTTTTATTTTTAAAAGGATTTTTAAATTGATTTTTCAAGTATATGTTTTTATTTAAATTTTGAATTGATTCATTTTAAATAAATTTAAAATTTCAATTTTTAAAGTTATAGAATTTAAGATTTTTGCAAAATATAACAAAAATGTTATTTTTGAGATAAGTGGTTAATAATTTATGAAATGGATTAAATTTGGATTTTGAATAATTATCATAAATAGTTATATAAGAGATTTTAAAATTTATATTTATAAATTAAAAATATTGGAATTATAAAACAAGATGATGAAGTGTTAAGTTGATGTATAAAAATGAATTTCATTTAAGTTTATAAATTTATAAACTGTGAAAGTTATAAAAAAGAATAGATATCGAAAAAAAGGATTTATAAGAAATTAACTTATAAAACTGAGGTTTGGGCATTTAAATGGGATATTTATCGAAATTGTAAATAAAGGAGATTTTATAAGTAGAAATTGTTATAAAATATAAAGGAATCTTATAAGTAATAAGATTTAAAAATTGTGAAGTTCTAAAAGAACGATTTGGTAAATGAATGAATTATAAGTAATTAACTTATAATATGAACTGTTGGTATAAAATTTGGGTTATATAAATTTAATTGGATTGATAAAGGAAATTTATAAATCGAAGTTTATAAATAGGAATAGAATTTATAAACATTGTTTATAAATTCGTAATCAATTGAATTTGATAAATTTAATATAAAAATTTATTAAAGGAGTTATATTCACGTTTTGAACAGTGAATATATCGTTAAATAAAATGGATATCTTTTGGGAAAATGATGTTTTAAATAGAATTTAAAACGATTTAAAGATGTTTTAAAACGCATTGAGTATCGAAAACATAGATTTCAACATTCATTGTTGAAATAGACGTTTTCGAGAAATAGAAGGAAAGGAAATCGTAGATTTCAACATTCATTGTTGAAATAGACGTTTTCGAGAAAATAAGGAAATGATAGACTATAACACTGTTGTTATAGTAAATAATTTCCGAAAGGAAATGTTTTATATAGTATTGGGATTTATATATCTATTTTAAATTTCAAATCCCTATACTAGTGATTTTGGGTCGTCGTAACGATGTTTTACGCAACATTCGTTTTGACCCAAATAAATGTGAATAAAAGAACGTTTTCCTTAAACAAATGAAATATATACTTAACTGTGGGTTAAGTATATCGAATAATTCAAATTGTGAAAATAAATAATATTTGTGAATCACTTACTTTTAAATATGTATGGGATTGCTTTTCCAATATGAAATGGAGTGTTTTAAGAATTTATCTTTTTGAAGATAAATTGGAATTGAATATTTGAAATCTATTGAAAACTGTAGATAAATAGATATTTTGAAATATAAATTCACTATGGAATTTATAAATGGAAAGGGAAAATTTGTTTTCAAAATAAATATTGATTTATTTTTAAAGTGTGGAAATTATATATCTTGTAAAGATATGTTGGGAAATTAAATAATTTGGAAAATTATTTGGAATCTGATGATGTTGCGCATCTTTATTGATAGTTAAATAACCGACTATCAATATTTACCTTTAAATAGGTATTTGTTGTGATTGCTTGAATTTGAACGCCACACTTATTTTTAAATAAGCGCTCACTATTCGGGTTAACCGGGAAAGGACCATGGGGTCGTATAACCCATTCCGAATAGTGATACGTCGTTATGAATTGCAATTGAAGACCGGTGTTGAAGACCGGATATTTGTGAAAATGGATGGATTACCGTCAAGTTACTCTGCATCGGCTGATCTCCGGTACAGAGGTTTTATCACCCTTAGTGACGGGAAGTCCGGACGTGATTAATGAATATCCGGATTGCAAGGACTTCTTTGGAAGTGCCTTCGGTTCTGTTCGATCCCGGAACAGACTTGTATGGATTGTATGTCTGACATTACAAGTTGAGATATAAAGCTGATTTCTTTCAAATATATTTCTGTTGGTGGCGGAGAATTTATTCTTTTAGCATAACACCCTTCTCTGAGACGTACGAGCTCAGAGGTGATATAGTTGAAGGTCATTAGTGATATACTCCCAATTTGGTAGTGTGATATACTAAGTGTTGCTGTGAAATGATCGTTGAATGATCATTTGTGATAAGATCATTCGTTTGATCGTCTATCTTGATGATCATTGCTTTGATCATTTGTTGACCTAAAGCACTGCTTTTGTAAAGCATGGCTTTGTGGACGAGACTTCATCGAGCCTCACACCCCGGAAATGGTCAAAACAGGAAAGATGCATCAAGGTTATTAGGGGGTAGCACCCCTTTAGTGTATGTCATTCCTTCTGGATAGAGGTGGTATCATGGTATGGAGCCCAGATACTTAACCTATGTGGTTACTGCAAATTTATTACTTTGTGGTTGTTGGAAATCGGGGATCCTCGGATAGATCGGTTACGATCGGGGAATGACATATTCGTGTCAGTTGTTACCCAGTTAGGGGTAACCCGGCCTTGTGTTGGCAGATATCCGGTTAGGTTCTCGGGACGTCATTCCAGAGGCGTTTCCATGTGGCAATGGGAAGTTCCTTGGCCTGACCATTTGTTGGAAATCCAAAGAAACAATACGAGCCTTGTACGGTTTTAGTTGTAGAACCTGCCATTTAATATGGTAGCTATAGTAGGCATAATATAATGGTACCTATGCTGGCTAAGATTTATATTCTACTTTCGAAATTGTTTTCTACACTATGCACTAATAATAATATCAAAAATGATTTGATTTTGCGTAGTAAGCATCTTTGACTATCATAAGGAGAAACCTCCTCCAAGTCTGCGTTTGCATTGTGTGTGTGGCGGGAGACCTTATGGTAGTTTCATTTTCAAAAAGCATTGCGAATTTATTTAAAAATTATCCTATTCTTTGTTTTAAAGATAAATAACTGTTTTTAGTTCTCACACCAGTCACATGACTGACCTGGAGTTTATTGTTCCCTTCCTAAACTCTGGGTGCCCACCAATTTCCATACGGGCAGTCTAGAGTTAGGTTATCAGGTCATTCTGGATTCAGGTGTTGCTACAGATATCTGGAGGCGAGCTAGATGGCATAGCATATTATATTGTATTGTATATAGTATTTCTTTTCCGCTGTTTGTTGTTGTAAACTCTGTTAATATGATGATGAAATGTAATATGATGTGATGTAATGTATAAAATATACAGTTCTTTTGTTTTAATGAATATTCATTTATCTATTATATGTTGCTCCGCTGCGATTGTGAGATTCTGATATTGTTTCTGTTGCTGTTCTGTTTTCTTCTTCTCTCTTTTTCTCTATCCTTTTTCCTCTTTTTTCTTCTTAAAAACCATAAAGGTTCGGTTTTTCGGCAACGAAATATCGCGGCCTTTACATGTGGTATCAGAGCAATATGGTTAAGCGACAACCATGGCTCTGTTGAGTATTACTCATTAGAGATAGAGTCAGCAGTACTCTAGAATGAGTTTGAGTGTAATAATAGGTATGAGTGCGTATTTGTTAGTGAATATAAAATTGTTTTATATTGTGATGATTGGTTTGTTGAGTGGTATATGAACCTTCGTCGGCGCAGCCTCGAAACCGAATCGAAGGGGTTTCTAAACACTTGAATAGAACAATTCGACACAATATTGTTTTAAAATTTGGTAAATGAAATAATTTTACCTTGACTATATTTTATATATATAAGAATAATTTTTCAGAAATTAGTAAAATGTATATAAATTGATTGTTAGGTTGTTTGCATAAATTAAATCAAAACAACAATGGTAAAGGAAATGAATTGTATAAACAAATGAATTATAAGTATGAAATTATAATTAAAATGGTTTGCAATTGTGAAATAATCTTGTATATGGAAGTGAAACTAAATGAAAAGATTTATAAAGGTGATTTATGAATAAAAAGAGAGATTTTAACTTTGGAAAAGTTTAAACCAATGTGAATAAGCACAATAAAATAGGAAGTTAAATAAATAGAATTGGATTTCTAAGTGGAACTTAAGTTAAGTTAAACAAATGATGTTTGAAAAAGAATATAACTTAAGTGAAATTGAATGAAATTGATTTTGGTATCGAAGTAAAATAATCAAGTGAATTAAATAATGTGAACTTTAGTTATATAAATGAAATTCAACTTGAATTGTTAAATGAATTAACAATTGAATTGATAAGAAAAATTGAATGTAAATCGATTAAATGTAAAAAATTGAATAAATTGGAAGTTGAATAAATTGAATGGAAGTCAATTTAATATTTAACCAAATTGAATATAAAGAAGAGTAAATAAATTTGGTTGTGTGGTGTATACATTGGTTGTTAGTTTGATTGTTAGTTTTTAGTTTGATTGTTAGTTTGATTGTTAGTTGATTATATAAAATTCATTAAGTGATAATGAAATTGAATTAGCAAAGTTGAAAGTTATGAAATTAAATTCAAATTGGAAGTAAATGAATTTGAATAGAATTGATTTGGATTGAATTCAAGTAAAATTAACTTGATAATTTATTTATTTGTGAAATAATTGCAAATGGAAGTAAATTGTGAATGAATAAACAAAATTTGCAATTGCAAGTAATTAAAATAAAATATGAAATTGAATGTTGAAATTCATTTCAAATTTGTAAGCAATAAAATTGAATTGAATAATTATAAATGAATGATGAATTAAAATTCGTATGGGAATTAAAATGAGTTAGTAAATGAAACTAATTTAAAATAGGGATACGAATTAGTTGTAAATGAAACTAATCAATAAAAGTTCAATACTCAAAGGAAATTAAACTTGAATAGAATTGAAATTGTGAATTGAATTCAAATGAAATTTGAAATGCAAAATTGATTGAAATGTAAAATTGAATGAGAATAAATATGTAACATCAAATAGTGAAGTAAAAAAATGCATAAGAAGCATATATTGAATATTTTGTAATGGAATTGGCAAAATGATTTGAATGTTGGAATTGGATACTACTACTAGCAGGTTATACAGGTATTTTAAAAGAAATGGGATTTTGATTTCAAAGATAAAATTAAATTGCTCGACAAAAAGGTACGTATTTGAATTTCAGTATGAAATTTGATGATTTTCTTCTCCAGCCACTTGGCTTTCTCTTTTCTTTTTGATTCTGAGGGGCCGTGGTGCCATTTTGTAGTCGTACCGATCGAGCCGCGCAAATGAGACGCTGGCGAAATTTTTCGAAAATTTAGGGTGTTAGAAAATTTTTGAGAAAATTTTGAAAGTTTAAAATTTGAATTTGAATTTAAATTTGAATTGTGAAGTAAACAATATTGTTGAAACTTATAACTTAAGTTGGAGAGCTAGTTGAAATGATGAATCTTTAATAAAAAGATTTGTGTTAATAAGTTGATAAAACTATTTGGATTGTGAAAAATAATAAATAGTTAAGGATCATTTCTTCCTAACTTGCAATTTCGGGACGAAATTCTTTTAAGGGGGGAAGATTGTAACGACCCAGAATTTTGAATAATTTAAATTTGAAAATATTTAATTAATTTTAAATATTTGAATGATGGTTTGAACTGAATTCCAAATTTTTAATAAATTGGCGATTAAATTATAAAATTTAATCTATTGAAAGTGAATAAAAATTTGAATCTTCAATTTTAAGCTGATTTAAAATATTTCAACAGCTTGTAAAATTTATATTGATAATACTGAAGATAATAGAAGCTTCAGAATTGAGTTTGAAACTGCTTTGTTCAGTTTTAAATTTATATCGTTTAAATCGATATTTAAAAATAGTCATTTTTCATACAGTCTCGGAATTCGACGAAACCAGTTCCATTGGGTCCGTAATATCGAATTATTACCGGGTTTCAAATTTCGTAGTTTTTGGAGTTGATATGTGAGCGTACGACACGTAAACGCGTTGAGATTTAATCGAGTTCAAATTTAAATTTAAATTTTAAAGTTTGTCAACATCAGCCACCCTACTTTCTTTAAGCAGACCTATTCCCTGATGCCTCGCGTACCTTTGTCTCCCCCGTACCCTATCTCCTTCCATTTTTAAATAACCATCTCCCTCAGTTCAAAATCAAATGGCCGATAGAAGAAAATCTCGTTCAAAAAATAAATAAAGCATGGCCGCTTCAATTTCAATCGAAATCTCCCCCCTTCCTCATAAAACCGAAGCCTCTCTCGTTAAATTCACGAAATCATGCCTCTTCCTCTCTCCCTCCTCAGATTCATTCAAAATCAATGGCGTCCGAGCAAAATAAAAAAAAAATAGAAGGGGAGGGCTCGCGAGCATGTGGAAGGGCGGCGGCGACTCCAATCGAGGTGGGCTCGTGTATGGACGATGGCGGCGAACGAAGCTGCATTCGTGGAATCTGGTGATGTCGCGAAGCTCGCGGCGGCTTGGGGGGTGGAGCGGCGTCAGCGACGTGGTCGCGATGGCTTGTCAGTGGCACGCGGCTGTGGGGGGTATCGTGGTCGCGTGGATTTCTGGGCTATTGGAGCTCGCGAGCAGGGTGTTGGGGCGGCCGCGTGAAGCTGGAGAAAAGGGTGTATTATTTTTAATTTAAATTGAATAAATATTTATCTCTATACAGAACATAAAGAAAAAATATATATGTAAAGTTTTAAAATTTATAAAACAGGGAAAAGTTTTAAAGGGTTTTAACAATTTTTAGATATTTTAAAACTATCTATTTAGTTGTTTGGAAAGAAAAGAAAAATTTAATAATCAATACAAAGGGTTTTTTTTTAGTTAAATTAAATTTATAAAATGGAAATTAACTTGTTCAATTATTTCTGTTACTAAAAAAAAAATTATTAAGATAACTTATGGGGTTAATAAGTTTATTTTAATTGTTTAGTTGCCAAATTTATTTTTAAAGGGGAAATTTGTTAAAATATAATTTTTGGTAAGAAAAGGAAATAAATGATTAAATAAATTTAATTATAGGGTAAGTTAATTAAATCTATTTAAGAAGAAAATTTAGTTTTAAAATTAAATTGTAGTTGAAGAAAATTATTAAAGGAAATCAGTTCGAATTCTAAAGTTTTAGTTAAAAATAAAAATATTTGGGAATGAACAAAAGGATAAATTTTTGGTTAAGATTAATTTACTGACTTAAAATCGAACATTGGTTATTTAAATTTATCAAATGAAATTTAATTTATTCGATTGATTCGAATATTAATAAATTGTGTGAAACATTTATACAAGGTATAAATCAAGGGAATCAAGCCGGAATTGAAAAATGGATTGCAAAATAAATCAAATGTGAGAACTTCTCACTCAAAAGGGTTATTTAAAATTTTAAATAGTTATATTTAAAATTTGTTGGTTGATTGATTGATTGCTTGATTGTGATATTAGATATTTTAGGATATATCTATATATAGCAATATATATATATATTGGCATATGTATATATTGCAGTTGATTGATTTCCCGCATTGTATAGCGGATGAGACCCTATTGCGACGTTAGTAAGCGGATAATATTTTATAAAATCCCATATACCGCGATATTCCACCTCGAAGTGGAATGGGTATTGTGCTAACTCTTTGGATGTAGGGAAACTGGTTGGAGGGATCCAACTGGATTCCTCACAAATATTTATTTGATTATAGATATTGTGATGATTGTGATTATCATATCGATATATGATATTTGTGCCGTGATTGACTATTGGATGCTGTTGCATCATCAGATTCATTTTTAAAGTTAAAAATAACGATTTTTATTTTTAAAAGGATTTTTAAATTTATTTTTCAAGTATATGTTTTTATTTAAATTTTGAATTGATTCATTTTAAATAAATTTAAAATTTCAATTTTTAAAGTTATAGAATTTAAGATTTTTGCAAAATATAACAAAAATGTTATTTTTGAGATAAGTGGTTAATAATTTATGAAATGGATTAAATTTGGATTTTGAATAATTATCATAAATAGTTATATAAGAGATTTTAAAATTTATATTTATAAATTAAAAATATTGGAATTATAAAACAAGTTGATGAAGTGTTAAGTTGATGTATAAAAATGAATTTCATTTAAGTTTATAAATTTATAAACTGTGAAAGTTATAAAAAAGAATAGATATCGAAAATAAAGGATTTATAAGAAATTAACTTATAAAACTGAGGTTTGGGCATTTAAATGGGATATTTATAGAAATTGTAAATAAAGGAGATTTTATAAGTAGAAATTGTTATAAAATATAAAGGAATCTTATATGTAATAAGATTTAAAAATTGTGAAGTTTTAAAAGAACGATTTGGTAAATGAATGAATTATAAGTAATTAACTTATAATATGAACTGTTGGTATAAAATTTGGGTTATATAAATTTAATTGGATTGATAAAGGAAATTTATAAATCGAAGTTTATAAATAGGAATAGAATTTATAAACATTGTTTATAAATTCGTTATCAATTGAATTTGATAAATAAAATATAAAAATTTATTAAAGGAGTTATATTCACGTTTTGAACAGTGAATATATCGTTAAATAAAATGGATATCTTTTGGGAAAATGATGTTTTAAATAGAATTTAAAACGATTTAAAGATGTTTTAAAATGCATTGAGTATCGAAAACATAGATTTCAACATTCATTGTTGAAATAGACGTTTTCGAGAAATAGAAGGAAAGGAAGTCGTAGATTTCAACATTCATTGTTGAAATAGACGTTTTCGAGAAATAAGGAAATGATAGACTATAACACTGTTGTTATAGTAAATGATTTCCGAAAGGAAATGTTTTATATAGTATTGGGATTTATATATCTATTTTAAATTTCAAATCCCTATACTAGTGATTTTGGGTCGTCGTAACGATGTTTTACGCAACATTCGTTTTGACCCAAATAAATGTGAATAAAAGAACGTTTTCCTTAAACAAATGAAATATATACTTAACTGTGGGTTAAGTATATCGAATATTTCAAATTGTGAAAATAAATAATATTTGTGAATCACTTACTTTTAAATATGTATGGGATTTGTAACGACCCAGAATTTTTATTTATTTAAAATTTGAATATTTAATTAATTTTAAATATTAATATGTGAAATTTATAAGTCGAATAAATTTATTTAGAATAATTGGATAATTAAATCGATAATTTAATATGTTAAATTACGGAAATAATTGAAAATTGAGTTAAATATGATAGAAAATGATTTGTAAAATTTTATTTTATTATATTGAAGTTAGAATGATATTTTAGAACTTTTAAAATCGAATTAAAAGTTAATTTGTGAAAATTGAATATTTTAATATTTAATCGACTAATGAAATTAGCCAATTTTTGAACAGTCTCAGAATTGAACGAAACCAGTTCTATTGGATCCGTAATAGTTAGTTATTATCGGATTTCAATTTTCGTATCAATCGGAGTTATCGTTTGATCGTGGCAGCTCGAAACGCATCGAATTGTTTTTAATATTAATTTGGCGAGTTAAAATAGCCATTTTTCAAAAAGTCTTGGATTTCGACGAAACTAGTTTCATCGGATCCGTAATGTGATATTATTGTAAGGTTTCAAATTTCAAGTCAATTGGATTTACCGTTTGTCCGGTACGAATTAAAACGCCTAGAAAATAGTTTAAATCGGTTTAATTTAAATTGAACGTTTGTTGCCATAACTCACACAGATATCCGAATTAGCTTTCGAAACCTGTTCCATTGTGTCCGAAACGCGGGGTAAACCTTAGAAACGCTGGTTACGGCGCGTAAATCGGAGTTCGGAATTTCCGGATGAATAGTTTTCGATTTTTCTCTGTAAATTGACCCTAAATTCTCACAATTTTATAAAAATCCAAACCCTAACCCTAAATAAACTGCAGCCGCCACTTTAGTATTGAATGGACAGAATTTGATTTCACTTCCTCCTCAAAATCTCTCAATCCATTCACAATCAAGCAAAGTGATCAACTACTACATTGTAGAGCAAGGCGAGAGCTAGAAATCTATACGGTGATGATGGATTTTGGTGCAACGTGGAGGGTGATAGGGGGGGCCGTCGGCCATAGCTTGCACACGGAAATCAAGGTGGAAGGGGGGGCCGAGCTCCACTGTAACGACCCAGAAATGTTATTAATTTAAAATTTTAATATTTAATAAATTTTAAATATTAATGAGTGAATTTATAAGTCGAATAAATTTTAATTTGAATTATTGGATTTAATTGGATAATTAAATCGAAAATTTAATATGTTGAATTATGGAAATAATTGAAAATTGAGTTAAATATGATTGAAAATGATTTGTAAAATTTTATTTTATCATGTTGAAGTTAGAATGATATTTTAGAACTTTTAAAATCGAATTAAAAGTTAATTTGTGAAAATTGAATATTTTAATATTTAATCGACTAGTGAAAATAGCCAATTTTTGAACAGTCTCAGAATTGAACGAAACCAGTTCCATTGGATCCGTAATAGTTAGTTATTACCGGATTTCAATTTTCGTGTCAATCGGAGCTATCGTTTGATCGTGGCTGCTCGAAACGCATCGAATTGTTTTTAATTTTAATTTGGCGAGTTAAAAGAGCCATTTTTCAAAAATTCTCGGATTTGGACGAAACCAGTTTCATCGGATCCGTAATGTGATATTACTGTAAGGTTTCAAATTTCAAGTCGTTTGGATTTACCGTTTGTCCGGTACAAATTAAAACGCCTAGAAATCGATATAAATCGGCTTAATTTAAATTGAACGTTTGTAGCCATAACTCGCACAAATGTCCGAATTAGCTTCCGAAACCTGTTCCATTGTGTCCGGAACGTGGGGTAAACCTTAGAAACGCTGGTTACGGCGTCTAAATCGGAGTTCGAAATTTCCGAAATGAATAGTGTTTACGCTTGATTTTCCTATAAATATACACCCTAACCCTTCATTTAAAAAAAAAAAAGAAATAACAAACCCCTAGCCGCCACCCTCCCCATGAACGGCCAGAAACACGCGACCATCCTCCCTCGATTTCTTCCAATCCGTCAACATCGTCAAAAACATTCAACTACAAAGATGAAGATCACAACGAGAGCTTCGATGTGAACGGTGGAGATCGTGTTTGGTGTCGTGTGGAGGGAGCTATGGGGGGCCGTTCGTGACATGTTGCGCATGCATTTCTATGCAAGAGAGGGGGCCGAGCTTCGTGTGCCTGGGGCCGAAGCTGGAGGAGGGGGTGAGCTAGAAGTTGCAAGTCCCTGATCGTGTTTTAGGTGTATAGATTGGTTGTAAATTAAAACCCTAGAAATTATTGATGGGTTCGGTTCTATGCGTGTTACCTGGAGATGAACACGAGAGGGAGGAAGAAGATGGCAACGGCTCTGATGGCTTGGGGTTGGAATCAACGGTGGATGATGGATGTGGGTTTATCAAATTTAATTTAAGTTGTAAATTTTTATATAAAAACTCATGTAACTTCAAATATTTGTAACTTTTTCATACGAGGTCGAAAACGCGCGAAACCAGTTGCGTTGGAATCGTATGGACGAGCACTACGCGATGGAATTTGTTTGGAGTCGTTTGGAGTTAGTGATAATTTTGGGTAAAATTAAACGCACGTTTAATTTTATTCGAAATAAATCGCTAAAACGGAAATTAAAACCAAGGTGAGAACTTCTCACTCAATCGAATCAGTTTCGATTTTATTTTAAATAGTTAGATTTAAAATATTTGAATGCATGTTTGAATGATGACTGTTATCTATTGATTGTTAAAATAAACATTATGCGCCGTTAGTAAGCGGAGGTTATTTATTAAAAACATATACCGCGAATATTTCATAAACAGTGAAATTGGTATTATATATAATATCAATATATATATATTGGCATATGTATATATTGCAGTTGTTGATTCCCCGCATTTTTTAGCGGATGAGACCCTATTGCGCCGTTATTAAGCGGATAATATTTAATAAAAACATATACCGCGATAATTTCGTACTGGAGCGAAATTGGTATTGTGCTAATGTTTTTGGATGCAGGAAAACAGGTTGGAGGGATCCAACTGGATTCCTCAACAGTTTTTATTTGATTTCAGATATTTTGATATTTGATGGATTATCATATCGATATATGATGGATCGTTGTAGTCGTGATTGACTATTTGGTGTGTAGCATCATTGGACCCAGATTTTGGAATTTTAAAATGATTTTTAAGTGATTTTTGAAAATATACTATATTTTTGGAATTGATCCATTTTAAATAAATAAACGTTATAATTTTTAAAGTTATAAAAATTATGATTTTGAGAAATACGGTTAAAGTTGATTTTTAGGAAATATGGATTAATGATTTTATAAAATAAGTTTAATCGGGATTTTTGAATTTATTATAAAAAGTTGGAAATATGAGATTTATAAAATTTGATTATTTTATAAACCAAAATGATGAAGCTTTTAAAGGAAATTAAAGATGTTTTAAAGAATAATATAAATTGATTTATATTAAGAGATTTATAAATGGATATTTATAAATTGAAATATGGACGTTATAAAACAAGTTTTTATAAGTGTTTGAATGAAGTGAAAATGAATTTTAATAAATGAATGAAATTTACAGTATTATAAACAGTGAAGTTATAAATGGAATTTTATAAACAGTAGGTTTATAAAATTTATAAAGTTATTGAAAGAATGGATTTTTGATAAATAAACAAATCTTATAAGTTATAAGAT
This sequence comes from Allium cepa, assembly GCA_030765085.1. Lineage (NCBI taxonomy): Eukaryota > Viridiplantae > Streptophyta > Magnoliopsida > Asparagales > Amaryllidaceae > Allium > Allium cepa. The sequence continues at coordinate 901,580,282 of CM060938.1, read as the reverse complement.
TTATATTTTGGGAAGTTTAAAAGAACGATTTTGTAAAATAATCGTTTTATAAGCATTTAACTTATAATATGAACTTCTGGTTTATAATTGAATTTTAAACTGAATAGGTTAATAAAGGAGATTATAAAGGAAGTAGTTATAAAACAATTAGAATTAGAATTAGAATTTATAAACGTTGTTTTATAAATTCACAAACGACTTATTTTGATAAGTTAATTTTTATAACTTACTTATGGAGTTATATTCACGTTTTAGACAGTGTATAATCCTTTAAAATAAAGTGAATAGAATTGTTGAAAATTTGTTAACGTAGTATATTCACGTTTTTGAATAGTGAATAATATGTTAAAGGAAATGTTTAGAATGTGATATTTTAAAGGGAATTAAAACGATCTAACGATGTTTTAAAAGGTGTTGAGATTCGAAACCATAGATTTCAACATTTATTGTTGGAATAGACGTTTTCGAGAAATAAAAGGAAATGTGGACTATAACACTGTTGTTATAGTAAATGATTTCCGAAAGGAAATGTTTTGTATAGTATTGGGATTTATATATCTATTTTAATTTCGAATCCCTATACTAGTGATTTTGGGTTGTCGTAACGATGTTTTACATAACATTCATTTTGGCCCAAGTAAATATGTTTAAGAGAATGATTTCCTTAAAGAATGAAATATATACTTAATTTCGATTTAAGTATATTGAATATTTTCCAAGGTTGAAAATAAAAGATATTTGTGAATTACTTATGGTTAAATAAGTATGGGAATGTTTTCCAATATGAAGTGAATAATTAGAATTTATCTTTCTGAAGATAAATTGAAAATGGATAATTGAAATCGTATATGCACGAATATTTTGGAATATAAATTCACTAAGGAATTTATAAAAAAGAAGTGGAATTTGTATGAAAATAAATATTGATTTATTTTTGAAGTGTTGAAATTGTATATCTTTTAAAGATATTTTGGGGAAGTAAATAATTTGGAAAATTATTTGGAATCTGGTGATGTGTGCATATCCATTGATAGTTCAATAGTCGACTATCAATATTTCCCTTTGAATGGGTATTTGATGTGATTTGTCTGAATTTGAATGCAGACTTATTTTTGAATAAGCGCTCACTATTCGGGTTAACCGAGAAAGGACCATGGGGTCGTATAACCCATTCCGAATATGTGATACGTCATTGTGAATTGCATTTGAAGATCGGTGTTGAAGACCGGTATTTGCGAGAGCGATAGGATGACCTGTCGATTGCCTCTGCACTGGGTAGCTCCTGGTATAGAGATTCCATAAGTGATGGGAAATCCGATCAGAATTGTGGATATCCGGATTGCAAGGACTTCTTTGTAAGTGCCTTCGGTTTTGTTCGAGCCAGGAACAGACTTGTATGGATTGTATGTCTGACATTACAAGTTAAGATATAAAGCCGATTTCTTTCAAATATATTTCTGTTGGTGGCGGAGAATTTATTCTTTTAGCTTAACACCCTTCTCTGAGACGTACGAGCTCAGAGGTTATGTAGTTGAAGGTTATCAGCGATATATTCCCAAATTGGTAATGTGACATGCTGAGTGATGCTGAAATGATCATTGTGTTGATTATTTGTGATAGGATCATTTGTTTGATCGTCTATCTTGATGATCATTGTGTTGATCATTTGTTGACCCAAAGCATGGCTTTTGTATAAAGTATGTTTTTGTGGACATGAATTCGTCGAGCCTCACATCCCGGAATGGTCAAAACAGGAAAGATGCGGCAAGGTTATGAGGGGTAGCTCCCTTTAGGGTATGTGCATTTCCTTCTGGAAAGGGTGGTATTATGGTATGGAGCCCAGATACTTACTCATGTTGAAACACTATATTTATTACTGTGTGGTGTTGTTGATGACGAGCGCTCGGTTTAAAGGTCCAATGGGACCGGGGGATGCCATATTCGTGTAGTAGTTACCTAGTGATAAAGGTAACCCGGCCTTGTGTTGGCAGAGAGCTGGTTAAGTTCTCGGCGATGTCCAGCCAGAGGCGTTTCCATGTGGCAGTAGGAAGTTCCTTAGCCTGACCATTTGTTGGAAATCCAATTCCCAATACGAAACTTGTACGGTATTATTTGTAGAACATATCATTCACTTATGGTGTCGCAACACTGTTTGGATGGTAGCTATAGTAGGCATATGATAATGGTCGTATGTTGGCTAAGATTTATATCTTTATTTTCGAAATGATTTGCTATACATTATGCACTAGTAATAATATCAAATGTTATTTTAAATGCGTATCAAGCATCTTTGACTATCATAAGGAGAAATCTCCTTCGATTCTGCGTTTGCATGTGTGTGTGCGGGAGGCCTTATGGTAGTCTCATTTTTAAAAGCATTGCGAATTGAATTTAAAAATATTCTTCTATTTTGATTTTTTAAAGATAAATAAACTGTTTTGAGTTCTCACACCGGTCTTGCTCTCTAGTGAACGTGATGGGGGGTTCTCGCTTCGCGGTTAGGTGGCGAACGGGAGACTCTTGCCCCTACATGTCCTCTTTACGGGGTTGGTTAGGCGTAAGCTGTGACAGTCGAAAGGCTGGCCGTAAAAGCAAGTTTGGGATATCAGTGTAAGCCACGGTGGGCTGGGATGGTTGCAAAGCCTACCGGTTGCTGCTAACGGAAATGAGGTCTTTACATTTGGTATCAGAGCTGATGGTTAAGCGACAACCATGGTTCTGTTGGGTATTACTCATTAGAGATAGAGTCAGCAGTACTCTAGAATGAGTTTGAGTGTAATAATAGATATGAGTGCGTATTTGTTAGTGAATATGAAATTGTTTTATATTATGGTGATTGGTTTGTTGAGTGGCATACGAACCTTCGTCAGCACGGTCAGTCAAACTATGCCGAAGGGGTTTCTAAACACTAGAATAGAACAATTCGACACAGTATTGTTTAAATTGGGTAAATGAAATAATTTTACCTTGATTATATTTTATATATAAAAAGAATAATTTTTCAGAATTATTAAAGTGTATATAAGTTGATTGTTAGGTTGTTTGAATAATCTAAATAAAAAGAATAACTGTATAAGCAAATGAATTATAAGAATTGAATTATAATTAAAGTGATTACAATTGTGAAATAAACATATATATATATATATAAGAAGTGAAACTATATGGATATATCTATGAATATGAGTTGTAGATAAAAAATGAATTTAAGATTATGTAAAACTAAGTGATGTTTAAATGAAATATAACTTAAGAGTTGTTGAATGAAGTCGATATAGGTGTCAAAGTAAATTAATAAAGGTTAATGATGAATGTGAACTTAAGTTATGTAAATGGAATTCAACTTTAGTAATTGAATTGAATGAATGGATCGAATAATAACCAATTGAAAGTGATGGTGTTAAACCAAATTGAATGAATATAAGCAAAGGAATTTGGTTATAATTAATAAACATTGGTTGTTATGGATGTTAATTGATTGTATATAATTCATTAAGTGCTAATGAAATTGAAAGCTATGTAATTGAATTCAAATTAAAGGTAAATAAATTTGAATAGAATTGAACATGAATTGGATTTAATTAGTGAATGCAAACTAATTAAAATTGAAAATAAATGTTGATAAAATCCAATGTATATGAATCAAATGTGATTTAAAGTGAAAACCAATTCATTGAATATTAATGAGAACATGAATGAATATTCATTGATTATGGATGTTAGTTGGTTGATGGTTGAATATATATTACATTTGTTGTTAAGTTGCATTTGCTATGTGACATATAAAGTTATTATGTTGCTATATGTTATATATTGATACTATTTACATATATGCATGTTCTCATGTTGTTTGTTGAGTGTTTAGTAGGTGCGGATCGCGTTTGCTTCGCAGTTGGAGCTCGCTTTCGCGCTATATTAGCCGTATATGCTTGCTAATAAAATATAAGGTACATATCTCGGATTAAATATCGTACTTTTACACTTTTTTCCCTGCGGGATGCCTCATTACTTGATGAGATGTATATTTGTGATATATATACTGTCATTTTTTTTTCGGATCGAGCCGCGCAAAGGAGACTATGGCGAATTTTTCCGGAAATTTAAGGCGTTAGAAAATTTTGAGAAAATTTGAGAAATTTGTGAAAACTATAACTTTGTTTTGGAATTGAAAGTTAAACAATAGTAGTTGCTTTTGAAAAGATAACTAAGTATGATTGGAAAACTTAGTAAAGATTTGTAAGAAGTTTAACTATGAATTTTTAAAATTAATAGATTCTGTAATTTTTCTTACTGGTAATTTCGAGGACGAAATTCTTTTAAGGGGGGAAGATTGTAACGACCCAGAAATTTTATTAATTTAAAATTTTAATATTTAATTAATTTTAAATATTAATGAGTGAATTTATAATTCGAATAAATTTTAAGTTGAATTATTGGATTTAATTGGATAATTAAATCGAAAATTTAATATGTTGAATTATGGAAATAATTGAAAATTGAGTTAAATATGATTGAAAATGATTTGTAAAATTTTATTTTATCATGTTGAAGTTAGAATGATATTTTAGAACTTTTAAAATCGAATTAAAAGTTAATTTGTGAAAATTGAATATTTTAATATTTAATCGACTAGTGAAAATAGCCAATTTTTGAACAGTCTCAGAATTGAACGAAACCAGTTCCATTGGATCCGTAATAGTTAGTTATTACCGGATTTTAATTTTCGTGTCAATCGGAGCTATCGTTTGATCGTGGCAGCTCGAAACGCATCGAATTGTTTTTAATTTTAATTTGGCGAGTTAAAATAGCCATTTTTCAAAAAGTCTCGAATTTCGACGAAACCAGTTTCATCGGATCCGTAATGTTATATTATTGTAAGGTTTCAAATTTCAAGTCGTTTGGATTTACCGTTTGTCCGGTACAAATTAAAACGCCTAGAAATCGATATAAATCGGTTTAATTTAAATTGAACGTTTGTAGCCATAACTCGCACAGATGTCCGAATTAGCTTCCGAAACCTGTTCCATTGTGTCCGGAACGCGGGGTAAACCTTAGAAACGCTGGTTACGGCGTCTAAATCGGAGTTCGAAATTTCCGAAATGAATAGTGTTTACGCTTGATTTTTCTATAAATATACACCCTAACCCTTCATTTAAAAAAGAAAAAAAGAAATAACAAACCCTAGCCGCCACCCTCCCCATGAACGGCCAGAAACACGCGACCTTCCTCCCTCGATTTCTTCCAATCCGTCAACATTCGTCAAAAACATTCAACTACAAAGATGAAGATCATAACGAGAGCTTCGATGTGAACGGTGGAGATCGTGTTTGGTGTCGTGTGGAGGGAGCTATGGGGGGCCGTTCGTGACAAGTTGCGCACGCATTTCTATGCAAGAGAGGGGGCCGAGCTTCGTGTGCCTGGGGCCGAAGGTGGAGGAGGGGGTGAGCTAGAAGTTGCAAGTCCCTGATCGTGTTTTAGGTGTATAGATTGGTTGTAAATTAAAACCCTAGAAATTGTTGATGGGTTCGGTTCTATGCGTGTTACCTGGAGATGAAAACGAGAGGGAGGAAGAAGATGGCAATGGCTCTGATGGCTTGGGGTTGGAATCAACGGTGGATGATGGATGTGGGTTTATAAAATTTAATTCAAGTTGTAAATTTTTATATAAAAACTCGTGTAACTTCAAATATTTGTAACTTTTTCATACGAGGTCGAAAACGCGCGAAACCAGTTGCGTTGGAATCGTATGGACGAGCACTACGCGATGGAGTTTGTTTGGAGTCGTTTCGAATTAGTGAGAATTTTGGGTAAAATTAAACGCGCGTTTAATTTTATTCGAAATAAATCGCTAAAACGGAAATTAAAACCAAGGCGAGAACTTCTCACTCAATCGAATCAGTTTCGATTTTATTTTAAATAGTTAGATTTAAAATATTTGAATGCATGTTTGAATGATGACTGTTATCTATTGATTGTTAAAATAGACATTATGCGCCGTTAGTAAGCGGAGGTTATTTATTAAAAACATATACCGCGAATATTTCATAAACAGTGAAATTGGTATTATATATAATATCAATATATATATATATTGGCATATGTATATATTGCAGTTGTTGATTCCCCGCATTTTTTAGCGGATGAGACCCTATTGCGCCGTTATTAAGCGGATAATATTTAATAAAAACATATACCGCGATAATTTCGTACTGGAGCGAAATTGGAATTGTGCTAATGTTTTTGGATGCAGGAAAACAGGTTGGAGGGATCCAACTGGATTCCTCAACAGTTTTTATTTGATTTCAGATATTTTGATATTTGATGGATTATCATATCGATATATGATGGATCGTTGTAGTCGTGATTGACTATTTGGTGTGTAGCATCATTGGACCCAGATTTTGGGATTTTAAAATGATTTTTAAGTGATTTTTGAAAATATACTATATTTTTGGAATTGATCCATTTTAAATAAATAAACGTTATAATTTTTAAAGTTATAAAAATTATGATTTTGAGAAGTACGGTTAAAGTTGATTTTTAAGAAATATGGATTAATGATTTTATAAAATAAGTTTAATCGGGATTTTTGAATTTATTATAAAAAGTTGGAAATATGAGATTTATAAAATTTGATTATTTTATAAACCAAAATGATGAAGTTTTTAAAGGAAATTAAAGATGTTTTAAAGAATAATATAAATTGATTTATATTAAGAGATTTATAAATGGATATTTATAAATTGAAATATGGACATTATAAAACAAGTTTTTATAAGTGTTTGAATGAAGTGAAAATGAATTTTAGTAAATGAATGAAATTTACAGTATTATAAACAGTGAAGTTATAAATGGAATTTTATAAACAGTAGGTTTATAAAATTTATAAAGTTATTGAAAGAATGGATTTTTGATAAATAAACAAATCTTATAAGTTATAAGATTTATATTTTGGGAAGTTTAAAAGAACAATTTTGTAAAATAATCGTTTTATAAGCATTTAACTTATAATATGAACTTCTGGTTTATAATTGAATTTTAAACTGAATAGGTTAATAAAGGAGATTATAAAGGAAGTAGTTATAAAACAATTAGAATTAGAATTTATAAACGTTGTTTTATAAATTCACAAACGACTTATTTTGATAAGTTAATTTTTATAACTTACTTATGGAGTTATATTAACGTTTTAGACAGTGAATAATCCTTTAAAATAAAGTGAATAGAATTGTTGAAAATTTGTTGACGTAGTATATTCACGTTTTTGAATAGTGAATAATATGTTAAAGGAAATGTTTAGAATGTGATATTTTAAAGGGAATTAAAACGATCTAACGATGTTTTAAAAGGTGTTGAGATTCGAAACCATAGATTTCAACATTTATTGTTGGAATAGATGTTTTCGAGAAATAAAAGGAAATGTGGACTATAACACTGTTGTTATAGTAAATGATTTTCGAAAGGAAATGTTTTGTATAGTATTGGGATTTATATATCTATTTTAATTTCGAATCCCTATACTAGTGATTTTGGGTTGTCGTAACGATGTTTTACATAACATTCGTTTTGGCCCCAGTAAATATGTTTAAGAGAATGATTTCCTTAAAGAATGAAATATATACTTAATTTCGATTTAAGTATATTGAATATTTTCCAAGGTTAAAAATAAAAGAGATTTGTGAATTACTTATGGTTAAATAAGTATGGGAATGTTTTCCAATATGAAGTGAATAATTAGAATTTATCTTTTTGAAGATAAATTGAAAATGGATAATTGAAATCGTATATGCACGAATATTTTGGAATATAAATTCACTAAGGAATTTATAAAAAAGAAGTGGAATTTGTATGAAAATAAATATTGATTTATTTTTGAAGTGTTGAAATTGTATATCTTTTAAAGATATTTTGGGGAAGTAAATAATTTGGAAAATTATTTGGAATCTGGTGATGTGTGCATATCCATTGATAGTTCAATAGTCGACTATCAATATTTCCCGTTGAATGGGTATTTGATGTGATTTGTCTGAATTTGAATGCACACTTATTTTTGAATAAACGCTCACTATTCGGGTTAACCGGGAAAGGACCATGGGGTCGTATAACCCATTCCGAATATGTGATACGTCGTTGTGAATTGCATTTGAAGATCGGTGTTGAAGACCGGTATTTGCGAGAGGGTTAGGATGACCTGTCGATTGTCTCTGCACTGGGTAGCTCCTGGTATAGAGATTCCATAAGTGATGGGAAATCCGATCAGGATTGTGGATATCCGGATTGCAAGGACTTCTTTGTAAGTGCCTTCGGTTTTGTTCGAGCCCGGAACAGACTTGTATGGATTGTATGTCTGACATTACAAGTTGAGATATAAAGCTGATTTTGTTAACCCTAACTCGTTCACAAGTTAACAGGTCCACGAGTTAAGGCATGTACGACTCAAGGCATGTACGACTCAAGGCATGTACGAGTTAAAAGATACATGAGTCAGCAACTTCCTACAACTTAAAGACCTCTACGAGTTAGCAAGCTTACGAGATAAGCAGCCTACGAGTTAAGGAGTACCCGAGTTAAGCTACTTGCGAGATAAGCCTTTACGAGTTAGCATATCTACAAATTAGCAAGTGTACGAGTTAAGATCTTCCACAAGTTAATCCTCCACGAGTTAAGCCTCTACGAGTTAATCCTCTGCGAGTTAAGATCTTCTACGAGTTAGCAGGCATACGAGTTAAGAAAAGCTAACGACTTAAGGTCTTTACGACTTAAGGAAATTGATGGCCTACGACTTAATGATAACTGCAGTTTGTACGACTTAAGACCCTTACGACTTAAAGAAGTTATACGACTTAAGGAGGATACGACCTAAAGACACACCTCTTAACTCGTCTACGAGTTAAGACTTGCTTTAAACCAGTTGCAATTAGTTAAGTCGACTACGACTTACGACATAAAAAGAGTCGTATACGACTTAAGAAAGGAAATTAGCAATTGCAGCCAGATAACTCGCACACGACTTAGAACTTAGGGATGGGTTCAAAAAAGGGGAACTGCCATAGACTCGGCTCAGTGACCCGGGGACGACTTACCTTAAGTCGAACACGACTTATCTTAAGTCGGCCACGAGTTAGGACTTAGCACTTTTTCCGCCCAGAACTCTCTATAAATATGAAACCATCTCCAACATGCAAAGGACTTTTTTTGGCTCATTCTCTTCAAGCGCCATTACTCTGCCGAAATCCAGACTACTTCAAAGCTTTTTAGATCCAACAAACTTCTAAAGGAACTCCATGAAGGAATCATCCACATTCGCCATGGATTTGAAGATGATTGTCAACATCAAAGCTTGAGCTACTTGTTTCACATATCCTATCACTTGAAGTGTGTTGTAATTGAAAGATCTTGTAAAGAATTGTAATCAAACTAGTGATAAAAAGATTAAAGTGGACGTAGGCTGGATTATAAGCCGAACCACTATAAATACTGTGTCTCTTACTGTTTTTCTGCATACTTTCTGCTTATTTCTGTTTCCCGTACGAACGGGTGGTGCTTTCACAATCACATCCTATACACCAGGGTGTTAGCGTTTAAATTTGAGCGTTAACATTTTGGTGCTTTCACTGAGAATTGAACTCAGGACATCTATCATCATTGCTTCAGAAAGATTTGTAGATAAAGTTTCTTTAAGAACCAGAAGTCTATCCGAAATCATGGCTCCTGGAAGGAAAAGTAAATCTGTGAGATCTGCAAACATTCAAGAGGGAACCTCCGCTTCCCCAACACCAAATCAAGCCACTCCAACTGTCGGGGTTACGAAAGCAGAGTTGGATGCCGCAATTTTGGGGTTGAACAGACAGATACATGCTCAAAATGTGCAAATGGAAGCCCAGAATGCCCAAAATGCCTTAATCCTGAATAAGTTGAACGATTTGCTCGGGGCAAACCGTCAATCAACAGCTAATGAAAGGAATTTCGCTGGTAATATTCATGAAACTGAAGAAAGGAATGTTTCCGAAAGGGATACTAACCCCGCTGAGCAAATACTTCCTGAGGTAGGCGGATCTAGGGCTCGTAATGATGAAGAATATCTCTCTGGAATGGTTCGCCAAATTATGAAGGAGAGCATGCAAAGAGTCGAAGATGAGAAAGAATGGGGCTTTGCTCCGAGCAAGACTCCATTTACTGAAAAAATTCTAAAGGCTGAATTCCCACGAAAATTTGCTCCTCCAACTATCCCAGCTTATAGGGGGACAAGTGATCCAAACGAATTTCTGTATAAATATGATTGGCATATGACGGGTGCCCGAGCCTCAGATGAAGTAAAATGCAGATACTTCCCCGTATATTTGGAAGGCGTAGCTCTGCTTTGGTTCACAAAGCTACCTGTCCGGTCCATCGATCAGTTTTCGGACCTAACCAGGAAATTTAAAGAGCAATTCAGGCTATATGCTTCAAAGGCAAAAGACATCATGTCGTTATCCGGTTTGGAGCAGAATCCGGGGGAAACTATCAAGTCTTTCTTAAATCGCTTCAATATAGCGTTAGATGAGGTTGATAATGCGGAACCTCGCATGGTCTTGACCTATTTGATGAGGGCCATAGATAAATCTAGTGAGTTTGGAAGATGGTTGAATATGAAGGAACCAAGCTCTCTCGAAAAGTTCTACAAGAAAGCAGACGAGTTCATGCGTCTGGAAAGTCGCCCTGTATCGACAAAAGCAGCATTGGAAAAGGTTGAAGCTAACGCCAATGCTCCACGCAAAAATGAGTCTGTGGGACAGAAGAGGGAGAACAATAATGGAAAACAACAGAATAATCAGAAGAAGCTTAGATCCTTCAAGCCATCAGAATACACACCTTTGTCAGATACTCCAGAACGAATCTACCTGGCTACCAAAGATTCTGTCAATTATCCTAAACCCCCAGTCTTGAGAACCGGGAAAAAAGCTGTGCAAAGTGGGAGGTTCTGTCGCTTCCATAATCAGCCCGGTCATGATACTGATGACTGCCGTCAATTGAAAAATATAATCGAAGAATTGCTAAGAGAAAATAAGCTGCAGCAATTTGTGAAGAAGAGTGGTAATGATCCTGCTTCGTCAAGTCAGGGGCAACAAGCTCTTGCTCATCAGCCCAGGACAAATGAGAAGGCCGCAGGACATGAATCTGGAAGGCCAGTTATTAATGTCATCACAGGAGGACCCCACCCAGCAGGCAGAAGCTGGGGTGAAATGGAGAGGTACACTCGAGCTCTGAAACATGTGCCAACTGAAGAGAATGTCTTTGTTTTAGAGGACTCTACACCCCTGAAACAACAAAGGACTTTTAATGATGATATTGTGTTCAGGGCTAGAGATTCCACGGGCATTGAGGCCCCTACTTTGGACCCGTTAGTCATCTCGGCCGGTATTGGACCGGCTATTGTCAGAAGAGTTCTTATTGACTGCGGCGCATCTTGCAACATCCTCTTCAAGAAAACGTTTGACCAGATGAAAATCCCGATGGCGGATGTGCAAGCCTCATCTCAGAAGATTGTTGGCTTCACTGGGGAGCCAAAGCAACCAGTTGGGACCATTGATCTACCTGTTGAACTTGGAGAAGGAGAAAGGAAAGTGGTCCGCACACAAACTTTTGTGATCGTCGATGAATATTCTGCTTATAATGCTTTTCTTGGCCGTCCAACACTCGCAGCATTCAAGGCTATCCTAGCCCCGTGGTGCCTCACTATTAAATTTCCTACTGACAATGGAGTAGGAGTTATAAAAGGGGATCAAAATGTTGCGCGAGAATGTTATTGGACAGAGCTGCGAGAGTCAAGAAAAAGAGAAATGGGAAAAGATGCGGCAACCCCAATCCGCATCAAAACACCAACCCTATAGCAACTACAGGTCGGACCCTGCACTGGCGAGCATAGCGGGGCACGAAAAGTGATGGATCCTAGAAAGGCCAGTGCGGGGGAGAGTAGGGTGGTACCAGCAGAAACAACGATACCGGTGCCCGTTGATCTGAAGGACCCAAACAAGGTGCTGAATGTGGGTTCACAACTTAATGTGTCAGTTCAGAATGCCTTGATATCTTTTTTGAAAGCAAACCTGGATGTTTTCGCTTGGACCCATGCCGATATGTGCGGAATATCCCCAGAAGTTGCAGTACATGCTCTGAATATTGACCCAAAGTTCACGCCAGTAAAGCAGAAAAGAAGAATCCAAGGTCTAGAAAGGTCGACAGCATTGAAAGAGGAAGTTGACCGGCTCATGGAGAATAATTTCATCAGAGAATCTACCTATCCAAATTGGGTTTCAAATCCAGTGCTGGTTAAGAAAGCCAATGGTAAATGGAGAGTGTACATCGACTTTTCAGATCTAAACAAGGCCTGTCCCAAAGACTGCTTCCCATTACCCAGGATCGATCAACTGGTAGATGGAACAGCGGGTCATGAATTGTTGTCTTTTATGGATGCCTACTCCGGATATAATCAGATCATGATGCATGAGCCAGATCAGGAGGACACAAGCTTTATCACCGATGTCGGTCTTTACTGTTACAGAGTTATGCCCTTTGGGTTGAAGAATGCGGGGGCAACATACCAAAGACTGGTCAATGCTATGTTCAAACCGCAGTTGGGAAAGACTATGGAAGTATACGTTGATGACATGCTAGTAAAATCTAAGAAAGCAGTGGATCACATCGAACACTTAGCAGAAATGTTCGCAATTCTCCGAAGATACGGAATGAAGCTTAACCCTTTAAAATGTTCTTTCGGGGTAGAATCTGGGAAGTTCTTGGGTTTCATCGTGAGCGCTAGGGGCATTGAAGCTAGTCCAGCTCAAATCACTGCTTTAAAAGAAGTCAAAGCTCCTAAAACAAAGAGGGAATTGCAAAGTCTCAATGGAAAAATTGCCGCCTTAAGTCGGTTCATATCCAAAGCTACTGATAAATGCATTCCATTCTTCGACGCTCTAAAGAAAGGAAAGAAAAACTTTGACTGGACTCCCGAATGCCAGAAAGCTTTTGAAGAATTGATTCAACATATGGAAACGCCTCCAATACTTTCTAGGCCCGGCGATGGCGAGGATCTTCTTATATACTTGGCAGTTTCATCTCATGCTTTAAGTGCAGCGCTGGTACGGGAAGACAAAAGGATTCAACATCCAGTTTACTATATCAGCAAAAGACTCACTGGGGCAGAAATGAATTACTCCAAGTTGGAAAAACTCGCCTATTGTCTATTGATTGCCTCAAGAAAGTTGAGGCAATATTTCCAGGCTCATCCTATCAAAGTCCTCACTGATCAACCTTTAAAGCAAGTCTTGTTTCGCCCTGAGACTTCGGGCCGCCTTTTAAAGTGGAATATTGAATTGAGCCAATATGACATCACTTATCATCCTAGAAAAGCGATCAACGGACAAGCTTTGGCAGATTTTATTGCAGAATTTACAGACAAGGGTAACAGCGAGGAAGAAACAATCGAGAACTCCCCAACCCAATGGAAGTTATTTGTAGATGGCGCAAGAAATGATTACTGTTCAGGTGCTGGAATTGTTCTTGAAACTCCTGAAGGCCGGTCATTATGCTATGCGCTAAGATTAGAATTTCCTTCAACAAACAATGAAGCAGAATATGAAGCTCTGATTGCTGGTTTGAAAATTGCTAAAGAACTAAACATTCGAGCGTTACAGATCTTCAGTGATTCGCAGCTTATAGTATGCCAAGTCAAGAAGGAGTTTCAAACGAAAGGAGGAAATCTGCCCGCTTATGTGTCAAAGGCTTGGGAACTTTTATGTGAATTCGACCATTACACGATAAGTCATATTCCTCGAGAAGAAAACATGAAAGCAGATTCTCTCGCAAAATACTCAAGTTCTGGCGAAGCCCAATCCTTAGGGTTAGTTCCAGTGGAAGTTTTGTCAAATCCAAGCATTGATGAAATGGATATCGATTGGGTTATGAGTATGTCGCAAGAGCAAGAATCATGGATGACTCCAATAACAAAGTATCTACTCAATGGCTCTTTACCAGAAAACTCTAAAGAACGACAAAAGCTACTGAGAAAAGCTTCTCGATATATAATCCAGGATGATCAATTATACAGACGAGGATTCTCAATGCCACTACTTCGATGTGTATCCAAAGAAGAAGCCAAAATAATCCTATCAGAGGTACATGGAGGAGAATGTGGGGATCATTCAGGTGGTCAAACTTTAGCAAAGAAAATTCTCCGATATGGATATTTTTGGCCAGAAATTAATCGAGATGCTGCAGATTACTCTCGAAAATGTGACAGATGTCAAAGATTTGCCAAAATTCCTAGAGCACCTTCTACTGAGCTCACACAAATGACCAGTCCGTGGCCGTTTGCGATTTGGGGAATAGATTTGATCGGACCTTTACCAACCGCCAAATCTGGAATCAAATATGCCATTGTTGCTGTAGATTATTTCACTAAATGGGCTGAAGCTGAACCATTGGCAACTATCACCTCCAAAAAGATGATAAATTTTGTGACTAAGAATATCATTTGCAGATACGGTGTGCCTCAGAAAATAATCACAGACAATGGTACTCAGTTTGAAAGCGAGGAATTCCAGGATTTTTGCAAGCGATTCAAAATCCAGAAAAGCTTTTCGGCAGTAGCTCATCCGCAGGCAAACGGGCAAGTGGAAGCAGTGAACAAGATCATCAAATCAACCATCAAAAAGCAACTCGAAAGAGCAAAAGGTGGTTGGGTCGATAAACTACCACTTGCACTATGGGCATACAGAACTACTCACAAAACTGCAACTGGGCATACTCCTTTTTCGTTAGCATACGGATCGGAAGCAATGATCCCGGTTGAAACAGAGGTCCCTTCACACAGAAGAATCCATTTCAATCAAGCAGAAAATGAAAAGCTGCAACTTGAAGCGCTGGATCTCCTTGATGAAAAAAGAGATGAAGCTAACCTTAGAGTTGCAGCTCATCAGCAAAGGATAGCCAGACATTTCAATTCCAAAGTTCGTCAACGCAGCTTTGAAATTGGAGATCTAGTCCTAAAAAGAATTATGACTGCGACAGGTGTGTTTGGGCCAAATTGGGAAGGACCGTATGTAATAGGTCAGAAACTTCTTGACGGCACATTCAAGCTCACCACAGTTGATGGAGATCAAATTCCAAGGGCATGGAACAGCAATCACTTGCGTCCATACTTTACTTGAAAATTTTGTTGAAACATTGTAAAAAGAATTATGAATGTATGATTCCTGTAATTGAAAGCAATTGTGAAACTGATGCAAGTAAATAATGAAAGAATATAAAGTGGATGTAGGCCCAATTTCATGGCCGAACCACTATAAATCTTGTGTTCCTTATTATCATTATATGTTTGCTTTGTTTTCGATATAAAAATACATAAAATGTATTGCTGAAATATCGATTTAAATTTTTGCAGACAGTGGAGATAAAACTTGCGCATAATAAGACCGAGCGATTCTCACCATCATTCAACAAACAAATTTCAAGTCACAAAGACCCCGAATTCAAATCCTAGATAGGAAATACTTCAATTGAACGGCTAATGATTTCGATAGGAACGAGCCCTTGCTGATAAATTGAGATTGTTTAAACAAACAAACATCCAATTAGGAAGCTAGTGCCCGTTCTCACGAACTTGCCTGGCAATGAAGTACACTTCCTTGGATTAAACAAGCCACTTGTGAGAAAAAGGGGGATGAAAACTTGAAAAGAAAAAAAAAAAAAAAAAAAAAAAAGGATCGCTGAAAAGGCATAAGCAAGTGAACAGAGGAACAACCAAAGCTACCATCAGCACCACAAGTCCTCTTCGGAGGCGCAACTCTTCGGATAATAAAAGACCTCTAATGGGTCATATGCCACAAAAAAGAAAGTTCTCTACTCAACAAAACAAGATTGGAGGAGTCATGACCCTCCAACCATGAGAGAGTAACTTCCAGGCGATGAAAACCCTCTCTGAGGCACATTTCACCAGGAGTTGAAGTGTTATAACCGCTCTTCGGAATTTCACTTCACCAGAGTTGAAATGTAAACAAAATAAAGCCCTCTTCGGAGGCCCATTTCACCAGGAGTTGAAGTGTTATAACCGCTCTTCGGAATTTCACTTCACCAGAGTTGAAATGTAAACAAAATAAAGCCCTCTTCGGAGGCCCATTTCACCAGGAGTTGAAGTGTAATAACCGCTCTTCGGAATTTCACTTCACCAGAGTTGAAATGTAAACAAAATAAAGCCCTCTTCGGAGGCCCATTTCACCAGGAGTTGAAGTGTAATAACCGCTCTTCGGAATTTCACTTCACCAGAGTTGAAATGTAAACAAAATAAAGCCCTCTTCGGAGGCCCATTTCACCAGGAGTTGAAGTGTAATAACCGCTCTTCGGAATTTCACTTCACCAGAGTTGAAATGTAAACAAAATAAAGCCGTCTTCGGAGGCACATTTCGCCAGGAGTTGAAGTGTAGCAACCGCTCTTCGGAATTTCACTTCACCAAAGTTGAAATGCAAAAACAAAGACCTTCTTGAAAGCCCACGTTTCGCCGAGATTGAAATAAAACTTCCAAGTGTTGAAACGTGAAAAGGCTTTCTCCGAAGGCACAACTCTTTGGGGGTACACGTTTCACCGAGATTGAAATAAAACTTCCAAGTGTTGAAACGTGAAAAATCCCTCCTCAGAGGTACAATTTTGTATATAAAAAAAAAGGAATCCTCATCAAAAGCGTACTTTAACTTTCAAATGGAAAATGATCGTAAAAAGAAAAGAAGTTAAAGTACCCTTCAGAGGTCCGCTTTGCTACATAAAAGAAATCACTCGGTAAAAAAGAAAATGTACTTAAGCAAAAAAGAAAGAAGTGATTTCTTCAAAGGACAAAGCGCGTAGAAACTCATATGAAGGGGGTTGCACTCTACAAGAATTCTTTTTAAAATAAAAATAAAATAATTATTCTTTAGCAAATAAGAGTACAAGTCCCCTCGAGGTATAGAATATTGCAGCATACTTATGGAATGGGGGCAATATAGTATAATTACACACAATATGGTATAACTAAACCAGCAAAAGGTAACGCTCAAGTAACATACCATAAGCTCGCTGCAATATCAAATAAACTCATGCCAAAACGAATAACAAATGTATTCTTTAATTCAAACAAAAGTTTGTACAAACGAGGAATCATTTTATTCAATTACAATGCAGGTACAGGTTTCAAAATAAAGAAAAGCGGGGGCCGGTACCCGCACAATTCTCGGCCAGTACATGCAAAACACAAAAAACTAGAAACTGAAGATCTTCACTTCTTTTTGCTGCCTTTAGACCCTTTACCCGGCCGAATGATCAGCTTACCAGGGCGGTCGGTGGGCACAAGGGAAGTGGGAGAGGAAGGCGCAACCGGTCCAGCTTTCAGCTCCTCTTCAGTGGTGGTGACTATCTTCCCCCTCCTCTTTGGTGTCCCACGCTTCTTCTTTCTTCTTTTTGAGGAAGACTCACTCCCGGGAGTGACAAGTTTAGATAGAACAATCTCGTCAGAGGGAGTTCGCTCTGAAGATGTGTCACCTCCCTCAGGCCTTTCATCTTTCTGCTCTTGTGAAGCAATGGGATCGTCCAAGCCGTGAAGAGCCTCTATTTGTTCTTCTTGTGACCCAGGTTGCGAGGCAGAAGGAGGCGCCACTTGAGGAGATGGAGGAAGGATCACCGGGGGAGAAGAAGCTTGAGTTTGACTCGGTGCTTTCTCTACAAAGGAGAAAAAACTTAAAATATCAGTATCTTTCGAAAAGAGAGGGGATGACGGCTCGTCAAAAGTCGGGAATTCATTAACATTTGAGGAATAATCAAAAGTCGGGAATTCATTGACATTTGAAAAATAATCAAGAAGATCGTCAAGTTCACAAGGAGCGAACGAGCAGTTCACCACTTGGGCTGGTCCGGTGTCAAGTTTACCTGGGGCAGTTGGATCTCTGAGGCTGATTTCATATCGCTGTGCTTCGTTGCTTTCACCACCTTCATCCCCGCCTTGTGCACTTGTAGTTTCAGTTACTGTCTTAGTTGCAGGCGGAGTAGAGGAGCTAGAACCCGTGATGTCAACCACAGGAGAAACTGGAGGTTGGACAGAGGAAGTAAGCGTTAATTCCTTTCCAGAACGTTCCTCTTCCGCCATTCCAGTTCTCATCCTGGCAAGTTGTTCTCGCCCCTTCGCAAGAGCAGCGCGAGCTCCCTCATCCAGGTAACGCGCCTCAAAATCTTCATCGCCATACCCGGCGTCTTTAAACATGTTAAGAGCAGCTTCCCACACCTCGGCCAGGGTGATTTCATACTTAGGACCAAGAAAAGAGAGGCTGCCGCGTCCCAAGACACAATGTAAATAAAAATCGAATAAAGTCGAATTGATATCGTTTTCCATGGTCTGAGCAGTTTCTTCGGCTGCAATTTTGCCAGCCATGGCCTCATCTCGATCTTTTTCGGTCTGAGCAAGTTGGGCTTTTAGCGCTTCAATCTCCATGTCCCGGGCGCTCAGTTTATTCTGCAGCTGGGTGACATCAGTGCGGTGGTTCTCTACAGCTTGTTCCAACCTCTCAGCTTTAGCTTCAGCGTCCCTCTGGCTGGCGTGCGCATCTCGCACTTGTTTTTGCAATACCTCTTCTCTTTGGGTGTAAGTATTAGTAGAAGAGACAAGATCATCTTTGAGCTGCTTTACTTCAGCTTCGAGTTTTTCATTGTATTCGGCTATCTCCTTCATCTCAGCGTTGTGTTGATCAAGAATCTTCTGCCATTCTGATTTGTCATTTTCCATGGTCAGCATTGCTTCGATGTTAGCCCGATTAACTCTTTGAAGTTCATCAACCAACTTTTGCCATCCAGACATTCTATCGATATCAAGCTTGACAGCATCGAGATTTCTGTACATAGCTTCTTTGTCGATGGGGACCAAATCGAGGTCGAAGCGTACCCCCCTCAAACACCAGTTCGGGAATCGGCTCTGCAAAGTCGGGGGGCCCCTTTCAACATGGTACGAAGGCCTGTTGAGAAGTGTTTGGATGGCACTTCCTTCAAGAGCAGGAGATTTGGAAGGGACGTCAATAGAAACTGAGGCACCAGGTCTCTCAGATGTCACGGGCACGTGCTCCTCGCCAAGTTTGGTCCGCTTTCTCGAATCCTCAATATGGCTCTTCCCCCTATCATCGTGCGTTTTACGTTTATGGGAGTCATCATCCCTTGGGAAGGATTCATGTCGCGTGCCCGCTCCCTCATGACGTTCTTCATACCTTCTCCTCTCTTCAGCTTTTCGCGCAGCTCTCTGCTCATTGGTTTCTCTGGGATCGGCATAGTATTGCTTGTAGTCATAGCTGCCACGCCCTCCATAGCGTCGAAAGTCCTTGTAATAAGAACCGCTGTCGCTGCGCCCCATAGAGGAATCTGAAAAGGCAAAAATAGCAAGTCTTAGAAACTTCCGGAGAAAAGAAGTTAAATATGAACAAATGCCAAAAAATCCTAAGTGTTGTGTGATGTGCAAGCTACGCGCATTAAGCTACAAACCACTCATTGGTGTAGAGGTGATGATAGCTTGGGTATGAGGAGTTGGTGTTTGTGTTGGTGTTAGTCGAAGAAGGGACGTCGCCTCAATTATAGGAGAGATAGTTTTAGACACGTCATCTCTAAAAAGCTCCTGTGAGGTCACTATTATGTCGCTCAACCCATCATAAACATCGTCACCATCATGCTCGGTGAGACTTGTTTTCTCAGTTCCTACATCAGCTAATCCCCCGAGAGGCTGTGAAGGTTCTTCTTCTTCCTCAATCGGGGCAAGTGCCGTCTTACTAGATGACCCCATAATGTCGGTAGGGGTGGAACATTTCACCAATGAAGCTTCGATGTTAGACTCTTTTGATGAAGGTTGTTCGATAGTAACGGGGGCATCCGATGCTTCAGTCGGGGAATCGGGAACTTCAGTCGGGGCTTCATGAGGCTGAGTATAGCGAGAAGAGTGAAGAAGCCCGTATTGATGTAAAAAGTCATCTCTCAGCAAAAACTTTATACTCCTCTCTTCTACTGGCACAGCATTCAATCTTTCAAAAATTTGCTTATAGCCTGGGTCTCTAGAAGGAGGTGGAAGCGCTGAAAAGTAAAAAGGGAAATTAACATCTAACTACTCAGGCTATGAAAAGATTTTATAAGGAAAACATGTGTCAGGAATAAAGCTGAACGCCCTTACTTCCAACTCTCCACACACCATAAAACCCCGGAGGGCAACGAACATAGAAGAATTGGGTTAAAAACCCGTGAGCAGTATCAGGGAGGCCAACAATCAGTTTGCGGTTTCGGGCGCTCCTCACAACAGTAATGGAAGGATGATCCTTAGTCCGAGTAAAAGAGCATAGATAACAAACTTCACCAAAGCTTGGAAGTCGATCAAGTGTTCTCCTAAAAAGCACACACAACCCCATTAGAATGGCATAGCCATTGGGGTGTAGCTGGGATGGAGCAATGGCCAGTTGACGGAGAAGTTGTTGGAAAAAGTCGTTGAAAGGAGGAATGCCTCCACTTAGGCACATTTGCCGGTTAATTGTCACAAAGCCAGAAGGAGCTATATCGGCAGTGTTATTTCTTTCGGGAAGAATGGCATCTGATTCAACGATACCAAACTGAGCACACAACTGGCGAAAAACTTTGTATGATAGTGAAGTAGGAGCTCTTTCGGGAGGATTAACCAGTGGAGCCGGAAGAACAGTTACCTCTCCAGTCCGAACTGTTGCATCACCTTCCTGAGAAGTCATTCTACACAAACAACTGGATATTCAAATATGAAGGTGCACGTTTCCTAAAAAAGTGTGAAGTGTTGTGCAAAAAACTAATAAAAAAAAAATAACAAGTAAATATAACTGAAATAAGACTAGTCGACGATTGATCGATTACAAAAATTTCAGAACTTGTTAGTCTTTAGTTCAAGTATAATATTAATGCGAGCTGGTCAATTTTAATTGACTATTTCAGTATTGCTTTAGTATTTTACTTGAAGTTAATAAGTTGAGCACTTCATTCACACAATCTGTTTAAGTTTAATGACTGTTATTAGCTAATCTGTCATTCGAAGAGGGCGATCAATGGCAGTATATTCGCCCCGGTTTTTCTGTAAATGTTGTATTGGACAGGTTGTTAACTTGCGAGTCAAAGTAATTTGTAAAAGAAGGCATCAAAGTTCAACAGTTCAACATCACTGCAACAATTCAAGGTTTAAGCAGATCCTAAAAAAACACAAGTGCTAAGTCGTATCGAACACAAGTGCTAAGTCGTATCGAACACAAGTGCTAAGTCGTATCGGACTCAAGTGCTAAGTCAAAACCGACTCAAGTACTAAGTCGCAACCGACTCAAGGGATGAGTCGTTCCTATCCTCAGCCATCAAACACATCAAGCTGCTTATCCTCTAAGTCCTAAGTCGTAACTCGGGGAACAGGAGAAAGGCTCTGATCCAAAACAACTAGAAATCCTCCAAGTCTTAACCCGGCTACGGCTCATGGAAATCGCTAAGTCACATGGAAGAAGCCGAGTCATATATGAGACGATCCCTTGTTATTTTCAATCAACCTATTCGACCAACTCGCCTCCCTTTCAAATCTCTTAACCTGTTCATCCTTGGCTTCTTCAGCAGCGACAACCTTAACCCGTTACACTATGAATCGCCCCAAAGCGCGAATCACCATAGGCCAAATCAGATGAATTTTAGTTCATCGGTAATCAATTCGAATAGAATTCGCAGGGTTTGAATGGGGCAAACCAAAGATGATGAACTGAATACATAAAGTAACAATGGTTAACGGTCGAAGTTTGAAGCAAGATCTCTTACGATTGTTTGATGCTAGAAAGAATCAGAGATGAATCGGGTCGAAATCGCCTCGGAGAGCTTGAAGATGCGTTAATGGCAGAAAGCAGTTTAAAAGGTTAAGTGATGAGAAGAAGGACGACTCAGGCTTTTATATCTGGAAAGGTTGGGATTTGAAACGACATGACCGAGTTATGATAAGTCGAAGCACACGACTTACGATTTAAGCGTGTGCTTCGAGGGGCAAATGTTAACCCTAACTCGTTCACAAGTTAACAGGTCCACGAGTTAAGGCATGTACGACTCAAGGCATGTACGACTCAAGGCATGTACGAGTTAAAAGATACATGAGTCAGCAACTTCCTACAACTTAAAGACCTCTACGAGTTAGCAAGCTTACGAGATAAGCAGCCTACGAGTTAAGGAGTACCCGAGTTAAGCTACTTGCGAGATAAGCCTTTACGAGTTAGCATATCTACAAATTAGCAAGTGTACGAGTTAAGATCTTCCACAAGTTAATCCTCCACGAGTTAAGCCTCTACGAGTTAATCCTCTGCGAGTTAAGATCTTCTACGAGTTAGCAGGCATACGAGTTAAGAAAAGCTAACGACTTAAGGTCTTTACGACTTAAGGAAATTGATGGCCTACGACTTAATGATAACTGCAGTTTGTACGACTTAAGACCCTTACGACTTAAAGAAGTTATACGACTTAAGGAGGATACGACCTAAAGACACACCTCTTAACTCGTCTACGAGTTAAGACTTGCTTTAAACCAGTTGCAATTAGTTAAGTCGACTACGACTTACGACATAAAAAGAGTCGTATACGACTTAAGAAAGGAAATTAGCAATTGCAGCCAGATAACTCGCACACGACTTAGAACTTAGGGATGGGTTCAAAAAAGGGGAACTGCCATAGACTCGGCTCAGTGACCCGGGGACGACTTACCTTAAGTCGAACACGACTTATCTTAAGTCGGCCACGAGTTAGGACTTAGCACTTTTTCCGCCCAGAACTCTCTATAAATATGAAACCATCTCCAACATGCAAAGGACTTTTTTTGGCTCATTCTCTTCAAGCGCCATTACTCTGCCGAAATCCAGACTACTTCAAAGCTTTTTAGATCCAACAAACTTCTAAAGGAACTCCATGAAGGAATCATCCACATTCGCCATGGATTTGAAGATGATTGTCAACATCAAAGCTTGAGCTACTTGTTTCACATATCCTATCACTTGAAGTGTGTTGTAATTGAAAGATCTTGTAAAGAATTGTAATCAAACTAGTGATAAAAAGATTAAAGTGGACGTAGGCTGGATTATAAGCCGAACCACTATAAATACTGTGTCTCTTACTGTTTTTCTGCATACTTTCTGCTTATTTCTGTTTCCCGTACGAACGGGTGGTGCTTTCACAATCACATCCTATACACCAGGGTGTTAGCGTTTAAATTTGAGCGTTAACAGATTTCTTTCAAATATATTTCTGTTGGTGGCGGAGAATTTATTCTTTTAGCTTAACACCCTTCTCTGAGACGTACGAGCTCAGAGGTTATGTAGTTGAAGGTTATCGGCGATATATTCCCAAATTGGTAATGTGACATGCTGAGTGATGTTGAAATGATCATTGTGTTGATTATTTGTGATAGGATCATTTGTTTGATCGTCTATCTTGATGATCATTGTGTTGATCATTTGTTGACCCAAAGCATGGCTTTTGTATAAAGTATGTTTTTGTGGACGTGAATTCGTCGAGCCTCACATCCCGGAATGGTCAAAACAGGAAAGATGCGGCAAGGTTATGAGGGGTAGCTCCCTTTAGGGTATGTGCATTTCCTTCTGGAAAGGGTGGTATCATGGAATGGAGCCCAGATACTTACTCATGTTGAAACACTATATTTATTACTGTGTGGTGTTGTTGATGACGAGCGCTCGGTTTAAAGGTCCAATGGGACCGGGGGATGCCATATTCGTGTAGTAGTTACCTAGTGATAAAGGTAACCCGGCCTTGTGTTGGCAGAGAGCTGGTTAAGTTCTCGGGAACGTCCAGCCAGAGGCGTTTCCATGTGGCAGTAGGAAGTTCCTTAGCCTGACCATTTGTTGGAAATCCAATTCCCAATACGAAACTTGTACGGTATTAGTTGTAGAACCTATCATTCACTTATGGTGTCACAACACTGTTTGGATGGTAGCTATAGTAGGCATACGATAATGGTCGTATGTTGGCTAAGATTTACATCTTTATTTTCGAAATGATTTGTTATACATTATGCACTAGTAATAATATCAAATGTTATTTTAAATGCGTATCAAGCATCTTTGACTATCATAAGGAGAAATCTCCTCTGATTCTGCGTTTGCATGTGTGTGTGTGCGGGAGGCCTTATGGTAGTCTCATTTTTAAAAGCATTGCGAATTGAATTTAAAAATATTCTTCTATTTTGATTTTTTAAAGATAAATAAACTGTTTTGAGTTCTCACACCAGTCACATGACTGACTCGGAGTTTATTGTTTTCCTTCCTAAACTCTGGGTGCCCACCAATTTCCACACGGGCAGTTAAGACATAGGTTTATCAGGATATTCTGGATATTCAGGAGTTGCTGGAGGCAAGCTGGATGGCATGGCGTATTATTAGTATATAGTATTTCTTTTTCCACTGTTTGTTGTTGTATGTTGTTGTACACTCTGATGATATGATGTAATGAAATGTGTTGTAATGTAATAACTGATATAGTTCTTTGTTTAAAGATTATTCATTTATTATTATATGTTGTTCCGCTGCGAATTGTGAGATTCTGATGTTGTTCTGTTGTTTTTCTTTTGTCCCGTTCTATTTTCTATCTTCTATTTTTCTATTCTCTTTTCTCTATTTTTATAACTTTCTGTTTTTCTTTCTCTATTTTCTCTCTATTCTCTATCTTCTTCTCTCTTCTTCTGTCTTTTTCTTTTCTTAAATTTTTCTTAAAGCATAACATTCCGTGTTTCCGGTCTTCGATTTCTCGGCAGTCGATAAAGTGAGTATCGATGTTGGTTTTTCGAAATTCGTAAATCTTGCGGGGCGTTACATCCACCCTATTGTGGCCGAACATGGCTTTGGGTTGTGGCTTCGTATTGACGTGGTTTGATCGAGATAAAGATGCTCGAGAGGGTTGCGATTTGGAACCCTAATTGGTTGATATGGGTTCGGCTTGATCGTGATATACTAGAGTTGTTGCGTGTGTTAGGAAGAAGGGGGGAGAGCCGTAGGATTTAGGTTGGAGGGTGATGATTGGGTATGTTAAAAAAATTAATTAAAGTTGTTGTAAATAATATAGTTTAAATCGTGTACAAACTTCAAAAATTCATAACTTTTTCATACGAGGTCGAAAACGCGCGAAACCAGTTGCGTTGGAATCGTATGGACGAGCACTATGCGATGAAATTGGATTGGAGTCATTTGGAGTTAGTGAGAATTTCGGGTAAAATTAAACGCGCGTTTAATTTTATTCGAAATAAATCGCTCAAACGAAATTGAAATCAAGGTGAGAACTTCTCACTCAATCGAATCGGTTTCGATTTTATTTTAAATAGTTAGATTTAAAATATTTGAATGCATGTTTGAATGATGATTGTATCTATTGATTATTAAAATAGACACTACGCGCCGTTAGTAAGCGGATGTTATTTATTAAAAACATATACCGTGAATATTTCATAAACAGTGAAATTGGTATTATATATAATATCAATATATATATATATTGGCATATGTATATACTGCAGTTGTTGATTCCCCGCATTTTTTAGCGGATGCGACCCTATTGCGCCGTTATTAAGCGGATAATATTTAATAAAAACATATACCGCGATAATTTCGTACTGGAACAAAATTGGTATTGTGCTAATGTTTGTGGATGCAGGAAAACAGGTTGGAGGGATCCAACTGGATTCCTCAACAGTTTTTATTTGATTTCAGATATTTCGATATTTGATGGATTATCATATACGATATATGATGTCATTGTAGTCGTGATTGACTATTTGGTGTGTAGCATCATTGGACCCAAATTTTGGGATTTTAAAAGGTTTTTAAAGTGATCTTTGAAAATATTAAATATTTTTGGAAATTGATTTATTTTAAATAAATCACGTTTTAATTTTTAATGTTATAAAAATTATGGTTTTTGAGAAATATAGTTAAAAGATGATTTTTTAAAATATAGGATTTATAAAATTTGATTATTTTATAAATCAAAGGGATGAAATTATAAAGGAGTTTAAAGATGTTTTAAAGAATAATATAAATTGAGATTTATAAAAGATTTATAAATTGATATTTGTAAATTAAAAACATTTGGATTATAAAAATGAGTTTTTATAAGTGTTAGAATAAATTGTGAATGGATTTCACAAATGAATGAAATTTATAGAATCATAAACTGTGAAGTTATAAATGAAATTTATAAATAGTAAGATTTATAAATTTTGTGAAGTTATTAAAGAATATATTTGGATAAATAAGTGAATCTTATAAGTTATAAGATTTATAATTATGAAGTTCAAAGGAACGATTTTTGCAAACAAATAGATTATAAGTGTTTAACTTATAATATGAACCTTTAGTTTATAATCAAGTTATAAATCGAATAAGTTAATAAAGGAGATGTATAAAAAAAAGGAAGTTTTTATAGAATAAATAGAAATGGAATTTATAAATGTTGTTTTATAAATCCGCAAACGACTTTTTTTGATAAGAAAATTGTTATAACTTATTTATGGAGTTATATTCACGTTTTTAGACAGTGAATAATCCTTTAAAATAAAATGAATAGAAAGGATGAAATTTGTTAACGTAGTATATTCACGTTTTTGAATAGTGAATAACATGTTAAAGAAAATGTTTTGGATGTGATGTTTTAAATAGAACTAAAACGAACTAAAGATGTTTTTAAATGTGTTGAGATTCGAAACCATAGATTTCAAATTTATTGTTGAAATGAACGTTTTCGAGAAATAAAAGGAAAGGGTAGATTATAACACTGTTGTTATAATAGATGATTTCCGAAAGGAAAGGCTTTGTATAGTATTGGGATTTATATATCTATTTTAATTTCGAATCCCTATACTAGTGATTTTGGGACGTTGTAACGATGTTTTACGCAACATTCGTTTTGACCCAAATAAATATGTTAAAGAAAATGTTTTCCTTAATAGAATGAAATATATACTAAATTTCGATTTAAGTATATTGAATATTTTCCAAGTGTTGAAAATAAAAGAAATTTGTGAATTACTTATTAAATAAGTATGGAATGTTTTCCAATATGAAGTGAATATTTAGAATTTATCTTTTTGAAGATAAATGAAAAATGAATATTAGAAATCGAATTGAAACGTATATTCACAGATATTTTGAGAATTATAAATTCACTATGGAATTTATAAAAGAAAGTGGAATTGGTATGAAAATAAATATTGATTTATTTTTGAGGTATTGAAATTATATATCTTGTAAAGATATTTTGGAAAATAAATAATTTGGAAAATTATTTGGAATCTGGTGATGTGTGCATATCCATTGATAGTTCAATAGCTGACTATCAATATTTCCCTTTGAATGGGTATTTGATGTGATTTGTTTGAATTTGAATGCCACACTTATTTTTGAATAAGCGCTCACTATTCGGGTTAACCGGGAAAGGACCATGAGGTCGTATAACCCATTCTGAATATGTGATACGTCGTTGTGAATTGCATTTGAAGATCGGTGTTGAAGACCGGATATTTGCTAGAGCGATTGGATGACCTGTCGATTGACTCTGCACCGAGTTGCTCCGGTATAGAGTTCTCCATATGTGATGGGGAATCCGATCAGGATTGTGGATATCCGGATTGCAAGGACTTCTTTGTAAGTGCCTTCGGTTCTGTTTGAGCCCGGAACAGACTTGTATGGATTGTATGTCTGACATCACAATTTGAGATATAAAGCCGATTTCTTTCAAATATATTTCTGTTGGTGGCGGAGAATTTATTCTTTTAGCTTAACACCCTTCTCTGAGACGTACGAGCTCAGAGGTTATATAGTTGAACTTATCAGCAATATATTCCCAATTTTGGTAATGTGACATGCTGAGTGTTGCTGTGAAATGATCATTGTGTTGATTATTTGTGATAGGATCATTTATTTGATCGTCTATCTTGGTGATCATTTCTATGATCATTTGTTGACCCAAAGCATGGCTTTTTGTATAAAGTATGTTTTTGTGGACGTGACTTCGTCGAGCCTCACACCCTGGAAATGGTCAAAACAGGAAAGATGCGGCAAGGTTATGAGGGGTAGCGCCCTTTAGGATATGTGCATTTCCTTCTGGAAAAGGGTGGTATCATGGTATGGAGCCCAGATACTTACTCATGTTGAAACACTTTATTATTATGATTGTGTGAATTGATTAGAGAGCTCTCGGATAAAGGTCCTAAAGGACCGGGGGATGGCATATTCGGTCAGTTGTTACTCGGTTAGGGGTAACCCGGCCTTGTGTTGGTAGAGATCCGGTTTGGTTCTCGGGGATGTCCTTCCAGAGGCATTCTCATGTGGCAATGGGAAGTTCCTTGGCCTGACCATTTGTTGGAAATCCAAAGAAACAATACGAAACTTGTACGGTTATAGTTGTAGGACCTATCATTCACTTATGGTGTCGCAGCACTGTTTGGATGGTAGCTATAGTAGGCATAAATGCGAAATGCCTATGCTGGCTAAGATTTATATCTTTATTTTCGAAATAAATTTTTACTACACTATACACTAGTAATAATATCAAATGTTATTTTAAATGCGTATCAAGCATCTTTGACTATCATAAGGAGAAATCTCCTCCGATTCTGCATTTGCATGTGTGTGTGTGCGGGAGGCCTTATGGTAGTCTCATTTTTAAAAGCATTGCGAATTGAGTTTAAAAATATTCCTCTATTTTGATTTAAAGTTAAATAAACTGTTTTGAGTTCTCACACCAGTCACATGACTGACTCGGAGTTTATTGTTTTCCTTCCTAACTCTGGGTGCCCACCAATTTCCACACGGGCAGTCAAGAGTTAGGTTCATCAGGATATTCTGGATATTCAGGAGTTGCTGGAGGCAAGCTGGATGGCATGGCGTATTACTAGTATATAGTATTACTTTTCCGCTGTTTGATGTTGTTGTTGTTGTTGTACACTCTGATGATATGATGTAATGAAATGTGTTGTAATGTAATAACTAATATAGTTCTTTGTTTAAAGATTATTCATTTATTATTATATGTTGTTCCGCTGCGAATTGTGAGATTCTGATGTTGTTCTGTTGTTTTCTTTCTGTTCTGTTTTTCTTTCTCAACTTTCTATCTTTCCTTTCTTCTTCTGCTTCTTTCTTCTTCTTAAACCATAACATTTCAGGTTTCCGGCCTTCGATTTCTCGGCAGTCGATAAAGTGAGTATCGATGTTGAATTTTCGAAAGTCGAAAATTTTCGGGACGTTACATTTGGTATCAGAGCGTATGGTTAAGCGACAACCATGGTTCTGTTGGGTGTTACTCATTAGAGATAGAGTCAGCAGTACTCTAGAATGAGTTTGAGTGTAATAATAGATATGAGAGCGTATTTGTTAGCGAATATAAAATTGTTTTATATTGTGATGATTGGTTTGTTGAGTGGTATATGAACCTTCATCGGCACGGTATGCACAACTATGCCGAAGGGGTTTCTAAACACTTGAATAGAACAATTCGACATAATATTGTTTTAAATTGAGTAAATGAAATAATTTTACCTTGATTATATTTTCATATATAAAGGAATAATTTTTCAAAATTATTAAAGGGTATATAAGTTGATTGTTTAGTTGTTTGAATAATCTAAGAAAAAGAATTATTGTATAAGTAAAAGAATTATAAGAATTGAATTATAATTAAAGTGATTTACAATTGTGAAATAAACTTATATATATAAGAAGAGAAACTATATGAATATATTTATGAATATAAGTTGTAAATGAAAATGAATTTAAAAGTTAAATGGAAGTATAACTTAAGAGATGTTGAATGAAGTTGATGTTGGTATTGAAGTAAATTAATAAAGTTAAGTGATAGATATGAACTTGAGTTATGTAAGTGAAATTCAACTTTAGTAATTGAAGTAAATTAAATGAATTGAATGTTAATCAATTGAATGTAAATAAAGTTGATATGGAATAATGAATATAAGTGTAATTCATTAAAATCTAATGTTGTTGGAAGTTGAATAATTGAATGGAAATCAATTTAATTAAACCAATTGAAAGTAAAGGTGTTAAACCAAACTGAATGAATATAAGCAAAGAAATTTGGTTGAAATCAATATACATTGGTTGTTATATGGTTGTTAGTTGATGTATATAATTCATTAAGTGTTAATGAAATTGAAATCTGAAATAATTGAAATTCAATTGGAAGTTAGTGAATCTTAAATAGAATTGAATTTGATTTGGAAGTGAACCAACTTGAATATGAATTAGTGAATATAAACTAATTGAAAATGAATGTTAGTAAAAACATCCACTATTAATGAATCAAATGTGATTAATTTGAAAACCCAATTCATTGAAGATTAATGAGAATTTGAATGAATATCTATTGGTTATGAATGATAGTTGGTTGATGTTTGCATTTGTTGTTTGGTTGCATTTGCTATGTTGACATATATAGTCATTATGTTGCTATATGTTGTATATCGATACTATTTGCCTATATACATGTTTCTCATGTTGTTTGTTGAGTGTTTAGTAGGTGCGGATCGCGTTTGCTTCGCATTTGGAGCTCGCTTTCGCGCTATATTAGCCGTATATGCTTGCTAATAAAATATAAGTTACATATCTCGGATTAAATATCGTACTTTTACATTTTTTTCCCTGCGGGACGCCTCATTACTTGATGAGATGTATATTTGTGATATATATATACTGTCATTTTTTTTTCGGATCGATCCGCGCAAAGGAGACTATGGCGAATTTTTCCGAAAATTTAAGGCGTTAGAAAAAATTTGGGAAAATTGGAAAATTTTGAAAACTTTAACTTTGATTTGAAGTTGAAAGTTAAACAATAGTAATTGTTTTTGAAAAGATAACTAAGTATGATTTGAAAACTTAGTAAGGATATTGTAAGAAGTTTAACTATAAATTTTGGGAGAATTAATAGATTCTGTAACTTTTCTTACTTGTAATTTCGAGGACGAAATTCTTTTAAGGGGGAAAGATTGTAACGACCCAGAATTTTTATTTATTTAAAATTTGAATATTTAATTAATTTTAAATATTAATATGTGAAATTTATAAGTCGAATAAATTTATTTAGAATAATTGGATTTAATTGGATAATTAAATCGATAATTTAATATGTTAAATTATGGAAATAATTGAAAATTGAGTTAAATATGATAGAAAATGATTTGTAAAATTTTATTTTATCATATTGAAGTTAGAATGATATTTTAGAACTTTTAAAATCGAATTAAAAGTTAATTTGTGAAAATTGAATATTTTAATATTTAATCGACTAGTGAAATTAGCCAATTTTTGAACAGTCTCAGAATTGAACGAAACCAGTTCTATTGGATCCGTAATAGTTAGTTATTACTGATTTCAATTTTCGTATCAATCGGAGTTATCGTTTGATCGTGGCAGCTCGAAACGCATCGAATTGTTTTTAATATTAATTTGGCGAGTTAAAATAGCCATTTTTCAAAAAGTCTCGGATTTTGACAAAACCAGTTTCATCGGATCCGTAATGTGATATTATTGTAAGGTTTCAAATTTCAAGTCAATTGGATTTACCGTTTGTCCGGTACGAATTAAAACGCCTAGAAAATCGTTTAAATCGGTTTAATTTAAATTGAACGTTTGTTGCCATAACTCGCACAGATATCCGAATTAGCTTCCGAAACCTGTTCCATTGTGTCCGGAACGCGGGGTAAACCTTAGAAACGCTGGTTACGGCGCGTAAATCGGAGTTCGGAATTTTCGGATGAATAATGTTCGATTTTTCTCTATAAATAGACCCTAAATTCTCACAATTTTATAAAAATCCAAACCCTAACCCTAAATAAACTGCAGCCGCCACTTTAGTATTGAATGGCCAGAATTTGATTTCACTTCCTCCTCAAAATCTCTCAATCCATTCACAATCAAGCAAAGTGATTAACTACAACATTGTAGAGCAAGGCGAGAGCTAGAAATCTATACGGTGATGATGGATTTTGGTGCAACGTGGAGGGTGATAGGGGGGCCGTCGGCCATAGCTTGCGCATGGAAATCAAGGTGGAAGGGGGGGCCGAGCTCCACCCTATTGTGGCCGAACATGGCTTTGGGTTGTGGCTTCGTCTTGACGTGGTTTGATCGAGATAAAGATGCTCGAGAGGGTTGCGATTTGGAACCCTAATTGGTTGATATGGGTTCGGCTTGATCGTGATATACTAGAATTGTTGCGTGTGTTAGGAAGAAGGGGGGAGAGCCGTAGGATTTAGGTTGGAGGGTGATGATTGGGTATGTTAAAAATATTAATTAAAGTTGTTGTAAATTATATAGTTTAAATCGTGTACAAACTTCAAAAATTCATAACTTTTTCATACGAGGTCGAAAACGTGTGAAACCAGTTGCGTTGGAATCACATGGACGAGCACTACGCGATGAAATTAGATTGGAGTCGTTTGGAGTTAGTGAGAATTTCGGGTAAAATTAAACGCGCGTTTAATTTTATTCGAAATAAATCGCTAAAACGAAATTGAAATCAAGGTGAGAACTTCTCACTCAATCGAATCGGTTTCGATTTTATTTTAAATAGTTAGATTTAAAATATTTGAATGCATGTTTAAATAATGATTGTATCTATTGATTGTTAAAATAGACACTACGCGCCGTTAGTAAGTGTTAACTCCGCCTCGGTTTAGACTCTGCGACTCAAAAGGGTGCCGACCTAAAGCTCAACAGGGGTGCCGACCTAAGGCTCAACAGGGGGTGCCGACCTAAGGCTCAACAGGGGGTGCCGACCTAAGGCTCAACAGGGGGCGCCGACCTAAGGCTTAACAGGGGGTGCCGACCTAAGGCTCAACAGGGGTGCCGACCTAAGGCCTAAGGGTTATGCCGACCTAACCCTTCAACGAGTATGCCGACCTAACACTTCAACGAGTATGCCGACCTAACTGCCTTAAAAGGAACGCCGACCTAGAGCCGAAAAGGGATACCAACTTAAGACTTAAAGGACGCCAACCCAAGGTAGCTACCGACCTAAGTCGCGACCGACCTATGACCAATGTTAAGTCGGTCGCGGCCTAAGCAGAGGAAGGTAAGTTCAATGCAGCTACTTGGAACAGTGGTCACTTAGCTCGTTCACGATCCAGGACATACCAGTTGGACCGTGACTTGCGACTTACCATATTACTAAGAAGAGGTGGTGTTGACTCGGAGGCGACCTAGGACCTTAGACCGGTCACGACTCATCTTAAGCCGGCTACGACTTAACTTAAGTCGGCCACGGTTTAGGACTTGGCAAAAATTTCAGACCAGAACTCTCTATAAATAGGCGACCACCTCCAACATTCAAAGGAATTTTGGCTCATTCTCTTCATACGCCGTTACTCTGCTGCATTGGGAACTCCATCAACACTTAGAGCTTTCGAGATTAGAAGAAGACTTCAAAGAGCTACATGAAGAAATCACACATCTTCGACTTGAGTTTAAGGACTTTAATCAACATCGAAGCTTAAGCTACTTGTACCAAATCACTTATAACTTGAAGTGTATTGTACTTGAGAAGAGTTGTATCAGCTTGTAACGAGATTATTAATAAAAGTACTTAAAGTGGACGTAGGCTATACCCTTAAGCCGAACCACTATAAAATTGTTGTTGTTTGTTGCTTTTCTGCCATAATCTGCTTATAATCTGTTCCCGAATTATCGGGTGGTGCTTTCACGACTATAACTCATACGCTGGGGTGTTAGCGTTCAAATTTAAGCGTTAACATTTTTGGTGCTTTCACTGAGAATTGAACTCAGGAAGTTTGTCATCATTGCTTCGCGAAGATTTGTAGAGAGAATTTCCTTGAAAACCAGAAGTCTATCCGAGATTATGGCTCCTGGAAGGAAGAGTAGATCTGTCAGGTCTGGGAATGTTCAAGAGGGAACCTCCGCCTCCCCTGTCCATAATCAACACACTCCGTCTATTGGGGTTACGAGAGCGGAGTTGGATGCTGTCATATTAGGGCTGAATCAGCAGATAAACGCCCAGAATGCACAATTAGAAGCTCAAAGTGCCCAAAATGCTCTAATTCTCAACAAGTTGAACGATTTGCTGGGGGCAAACAATCAACCGGCTGGTAATGAAAGGAATTATGCTGGCAACATTCATGATGCTCCTGAAAGGGCTGTTAGTCCCTTTGAGCAAACGCTTCCGGAGGTTGGTGGATCTAAAACTCGACGTGATGAGGAATATCTTTCTGGAATGGTCCGGCAAATCACGAAAGAAAGTATGCAAAGGGTTGAAGACGAGAAAGAATGGGGTTTCGCACCAAGTAAAACTCCATTTACTGAGAAAATTTTGAAGGCGGAATTTCCAAGGAAGTTTGTCCCTCCAACTATACCAGCTTACAAAGGGACAAGTGATCCGAATGAATTCTTGTATAAATATGATTGGCACATGACGGGTGCCAGAGCCTCTGACGAGATAAAGTGCCGATATTTCCCCGTGTACCTTGAAGGTGTGGCTCTACTATGGTTCACCAAGTTGCCAGTCCGATCTATCGATCAGTTTTCAGACTTGACCCGAAAATTCAAAGAGCAGTTCAGACTATATGCTTCAAAGGCCAAGGACATCATGTCGTTGTCGAGTTTAGAACAGAATCCTGGTGAATCTATCAGATCTTTCCTGAACCGCTTTAATATAGCACTGGCTGAGGTGGATAATGCTGAACCGCGAATGATATTGACTTATCTGATGAGGGCTATTGATAAGTCGAGTGAATTTGGGAAGTGGTTAAACATGAAGGAGCCAACCTCACTCGAAAAGTTCTACAAAAAAGCAGATGAATTCATACGCTTGGAAAGCCGTCCTTTACCAGTAAAGACAGTGTTGGAGAAAGCTGGAGATAACACTGTGGCTCCACGCAAGAATGAATCGGTGGGGCAAAATAGGGAGAATAATAATGGGAAGAAACAGGGTAATTTGAAGAAGCCTCGATCCTTCAAGCCATCAGAGTATACTCCTCTATCAGACACGCTTGAACATATCTACCTGGCCACTAAAGACTCTATTGACTTTCCTAAACCTATCCCTCTAAGGACCGAAAAAAAGGCTATTCAGAGTGGAAAGTTCTGTCGCTTCCATAATCAACCCGGTCATGAAACCGATGAATGCCGTCAGTTGAAAAATCTGATTGAAGAGCTGTTAAGGGAAAATAAACTGCAGCAATTTGTGAAAAAGAACAACAACAACTCTGCCTCATCTAGTCAGGGGCAACAAGCTCTTGACCATCAGCCAAGGACAGGTGAGAAAGCTGCAGGGCATGAATCTGGAAGGCCCATTATCAATGTCATTACAGGAGGACCTCACCCAGCTGGCAAGAGCTGGGGTGAGATGGAGAGATATACCAGGGCTTTGAAATATGTTCCAGCCGAAGAAGACGTCTTTGTTTTAGAAGACACCACGCCCCTGAAACAACAGAAAACTTTCAGTGATGATATTATTTTCAGAGCTAGAGATTCCACAGGTATCGAAGCTCCTACCCTAGATCCCTTGGTCATCTCGGCTGGTATTGGACCGGCCATTGTCAGAAGAGTTCTCATTGACTGCGGAGCATCATGTAATATCCTCTTCAAGAAGACATTCGACCAAATGAAAATCCCTATGGTCGATGTACAAGCCTCATCGCAGAAGATCGCTGGCTTCACTGGGGAGCCAAAGCAACCAATAGGAACCATCGATCTGCTTGTAGAACTTGGGGAGGGAGAAAGGAAAGTAGTCCGCAAGCAAACATTTGTGATTGTCGATGAGTTTTCTGCTTATAATGCTTTCCTTGGCCGTCCAACACTCGCAGCACTCAAAGCTATTCTAGCCCCTTGGTGCCTCACTATTAAATTCCCTACAGACAATGGAGTGGGAGTTATAAAAGGGGATCAAAATGCTGCGCGTGAGTGCTATTTGACAGAGTTGCGAGAATCAAGAAAGAGGGAAATGGGAAAGGATGCGGCAGCCCCTGTCCGCATCAAAGAGCCAGCCTTGTAGCAATTACGGGGCGGACCCTGCACTGGCGAACATAGCGGGGCACGGAAAGAGATGGATCCCAGAAAAGCCAGTGCAGGGGAGAATAGAGTAGTACCGGTGGAAACGACAGTACCGGTACCTGTTGATCCAAAGGACCCAAATAAGGTGTTGAATGTGGGTTCACAGCTTAATGTGTCAATTCATAATATCTTGATATCTTTCCTGAAAGCAAATCTGGATGTTTTCGCTTGGACTCATGCCGATATGTGTGGAATATCTCCAGAAGTTGCTGTACACACTCTGAATATTGACCCCAAGTTTACACCAGTGAAACAGAAAAGAAGAATCCAAGGTCCAGAAAGATCAGCAGCATTAAAAGAAGAAGTTGATCGACTTATGGAAAATAACTTCATCAAAGAATCTACCTATCCAAATTGGGTTTCGAATCCTGTGCTGGTCAAGAAAGCTAATGGAAAATGGAGAGTGTGCATCGATTTTTCTGACTTAAACAAGGCTTGCCCCAAAGATTGCTTCCCATTACCCAGGATTGATCAACTGGTTGATGGAACCGCGGGACATGAACTGTTATCTTTCATGGATGCCTACTCCGGATATAATCAGATAATGATGCATGAACCAGATCAAGAGGACACGAGCTTTATTACAGATGTTGGTCTTTATTGCTACAGAGTCATGCCCTTCGGACTGAAAAATGCAGGGGCAACCTACCAGAGACTGGTTAATGCTATGTTCAAGCCGCAACTGGGCAAGACTATGGAAGTCTATGTTGACGACATGTTAGTAAAATCTAAGAAAGCAGCTGATCACATTGAACACCTAGCAGAAATGTTCGCAGTCCTCCGGAAATACAGGATGAAACTTAACCCTTTGAAATGTTCGTTTGGAGTGGAGTCAGGAAAGTTCTTAGGTTTCATTGTGAGCGCTAGGGGCATTGAAGCTAATCCAGCTCAAATCACCGCCTGAAAGAAGTCAAAGCTCCCAGAACGAAGAGGGAATTGCAAAGTCTCAACGGAAAAGTTGCCGCCCTAAGTCGATTCATTTCCAAAGCTACAGATAAGTGCATCCCATTCTTTGACGCTCTAAAGAAAGGAAAGAAGAACTTTGAATGGACTCCTGAATGCCAAAAAGCCTTTGATGAGTTGATCCGTCATATGGAAACGCCTCCAATACTTTCTAGGCCCGGCAATGGTGAGGATCTTCTTATATACTTGGCAGTGTCATCTCATGCTCTAAGTGCAGCGTTGATACGGGAAGACAAAAGGATTCAATATCCAGTTTACTATATCAGCAAAAGACTCACTGAGGCAGAGCTGAATTACTCCAAGTTGGAAAAACTCGCCTATTGTCTATTGGTGGCATCAAGGAAGTTGAGGCAATATTTCCAAGCTCATCCTATAAGAGTCCTCACTGATCAACCCCTAAAGCAAGTCCTGTTTCGCCCTGAAACTTCGGGTCGTCTTCTAAAGTGGAACATTGAACTCAGTCAATATGACATCACTTATCACCCCCGAAAAGCAATCAACGGACAAGCTTTAGCAGATTTCATTGCGAAATTCACAGAAAAGGGTAATGATGAGGAAGAAGCAATCAATGATTCCCCAACACAGTGGAAACTATATGTTGATGGCGCAAGAAATGACTACTGTTCTGGAGCTGGAGTGGTGCTTGAAACTCCTGAAGGTCGGTCATTATGTTATGCACTAAGATTGGAATTTCCTTCAACAAACAATGAAGCAGAATATGAAGCTCTTATCGCAGGTCTGAAAATCGCTAAAGAATTAAACATCCGAGCATTACAGATCTTTAGTGATTCTCAGCTTATTGTATGCCAAGTCAAGAAGGAATTTCAAACGAAAGGAGGAAACCTGCCTGCTTACTTGTCAAAGGCTTGGGAACTTCTGTGTGAGCTTGATCATTATTCAATAAGCCACATTCCTCGGGAAGAGAATATGAAGGCAGATTCCCTCGCGAAATATTCGAGTTCTGGTGAAGCTCAACTATTGGGATTAGTCCCTGTAGAGGTCCTGTCAGCCCCGAGTACAGATGAAATGGATGTAGATTGGATTATGAATGTATCTCAAGAGCAAGAATCATGGATGACTCCAATATTGGACTACCTGCTCAGAGGTTCTCTGCCAGAAAATTCGAAAGAGAGACAGAAGCTATTAAGGAAAGCCTCTCGCTATGTAATTCAGGACGGCAGATTATACAGACGGGGATTCTCAATGCCATTACTTCGATGTGTATCCAAGGAAGAGTCCAAAACAATCCTAGCCGAGGTACATGGAGGAGAATGTGGTGATCATTCAGCTGGCCAAACATTAGCAAAGAAAATTCTCCGATACGGATATTTTTGGCCAGAAATTTATCAAGATGCTGCAAATTACTCCCGAAAATGTGACAGGTGCCAGAGATTTGCCAAAATTCCTAGAACTCCTTCTACAGAACTCACACAGATGGTTAGTCCATGGCCGTTTGCAATTTGGGGAATGGATCTCATTGGGCCGCTACCGACTGCCAAATTAGGGATTAAATATGCTATTGTTGCAGTTGATTATTTCACTAAATGGGCTGAAGCTGAACCATTGGCTACTATCACCTCTAAGAAAATGATAAGTTTTGTGACCAAGAATATCATTTGCAGATACGGTGTGCCTCAGAAAATAATTACAGACAATGGTACTCAGTTTGAAAGCGAGGAATTCCAGGATTTTTGCAAGCGATTCAAAATCCAGAAAAGTTTTTCAGCAGTAGCTCATCCGCAGGCAAACGGCAAGTGGAAGCAG
Source organism: Allium cepa (assembly GCA_030765085.1). NCBI lineage: Eukaryota > Viridiplantae > Streptophyta > Magnoliopsida > Asparagales > Amaryllidaceae > Allium > Allium cepa. The sequence continues at coordinate 901,541,429 of CM060938.1, read as the reverse complement.
TAAACAAGATCATCAAATCAACCATCAAGAAGCAACTTGAAAGAGCAAAAGGTGGTTGGGTCGATAAGCTACCCCTTGCACTATGGGCATACAGGACTACTCACAAAACTGCGACTGGGCATACTCCTTTTTCATTAGCATACGGATCGGAAGCGATGATCCCGGTTGAAACAGAGGTCCCTTCACACAGAAGAATCCATTTCAATCAAGCAGAAAATGAAAGGCTACAACTTGAAGCGCTAGATCTCCTTGATGAAAAAAGGGATGAGGCTAATCTCAGAATTGCAGCTCATCAGCAAAGGATAGCCAGACACTTCAATTCCAAAGTCCGTCAGCGTAGCTTTGAAATTGGAGATTTAGTCCTGAAGAGAATTATGACAGCAACAGGTGTGTTTGGGCCAAATTGGGAAGGACCATATGTGATAGGTCAAAAGCTTCTTGACAACACATTCAAGCTCACTACTGTTGAAGGAGATCAAATTCCAAGGGCATGGAACAGCAATCACTTGCGTCCATACTTTACTTGAAAACTTTGTTGAAATATTGTAAAAAGAGTTGTGAATGTATGATTCTTGTAATTGAAAGCTGTTGTAAAATTGATGAAAGGAGATAATGGAAGAATATAAAGTGGATGTAGGCCCAAATTTTTGGCCGAACCACTATAAATCTTGTGTTCCTTATTATTATTACATGTTTGCTTTATTTTCGATATAAAAAGTACATAGAATGTATTGCTGAAATGTCGATTTAAATCTTTGCAGACAATGGAAATAAAACTTGCGCATAATAAAACTGGGAGATTCTCGCCATCATCCAACAAACAAATTCCAAGTCACAAGAGCCCCTAATTCAAATCCTAGATAGGAAACGCTTCAATTTAATGGGCAATAGTTTCGCTGGGAACGGACCCTTGCTATCAAATTTGAGTTCGTTTGAAAAAACGAGCATCCAATTAAGAAGCTTATGTCCGTTCTCACGAACCTGCTTAACAATGAAGTGCACTTCCTTGGATTAAACAAACTATTTGTGAGAAAAGGGAATGTGAGCTTGAAAAGAGAAAAAACAGAGGATCACTGAAAAAGCCATAAGCAAGTGGACAAGGAGACAACTGAAGCTATCATCGGCAGCATAAGACCTCTTCGGAGGCACAACTCTTCGGAGGATAAAGACCTCTAATGGGACATACGCCATAAAAAAGAAAGTTCTCTACTCTACAAAAAGATTGGAGGAGTCATGACCCTCCAACCATGAGAGAGTAACTTCCAGGCGATGAAAACCCTCTCTGAGGCACATTTCACCAGGAGTCGAAGTAGTTACTCTTCGGAGTTTCACTTCACCAAAGTTGAAATGCAAACAAAATAAAGACCTCTTCAGAGGCACATTTCACCAGGAGTCAGAGTAGTTACTCTTCGGAGTTTCACTTCACCAAAGTTGAAATGCAAACAAAATAAAGACCTCTTCGGAGGCATATTTCACCAGGAGTTGAAGTGTAACGGCCGCTCTTCGGAATTTCACTTCACCAGAGTTGAAAGACAAACAAAATAAAAAACCTCTACGGAGGCATAATCAAGAAGAAAGACCTCTTCGGAAGCCCGCGTTTCACCGAGATTGAAATAAAACTTCCAAGTGTTGAAACGTGAAAAGGCTTTCCTCAAAGGCGCAACTCTTTGGAGGTACACGTTTCACCAAGATTGAAATAAAACTTCCAGGTGTTGAAACGTGAAAAAAATCCCTCCTCAGAGGTACGATTTTCTAAAAAAAAATCCTCATCAAGAGCATACTTTAACTTCCAAAGGAAGAGTAATTTACCTATTCTGGAAAATGATCTTCCTCAAAAAAAAAAGGGAGGCTAAAGTACCCTTTAGAGGTCCGCTTTACCACAAAGAGGAATTCACTTGGAAAAATATGTACTTAAGCGAAAGTGATTTCTTTGAAGGACAAAGCGTAAAAACTTATATGAAGGGAATTGCACTCTACGAAAAATTTCTTTAGGAATAAAATAATTATTCTTCAGCAAATAAGAGTGCAAATCCCCTCGAAGTATGAAACGTTGCAGCAAACTTATGGTATGGTTGTTAACATGGTATAGTTACATACAAAATGGTATAACTACATCGGTAAGGTAATACTCAAACAACATACCATAAGCCCGTTGCAATATCATAAGTAAGCTTGTGCAGAATTGAATAATAAATGCATTCTTGAATTCCAACAAGAGTCTGTGCAAGTAAAAGATCATTTTATTCAAATGTATTGCAGATAAAGGTTTCAAAACAAAAAAAAAAAGCGAGGGCCGGTACCCGCACTATTATCGACCGGTACAAACAAAAGACAAGAAGCTAAAATCTTCACTTCTTTTTACCACCTTTGGACCCTTTGCCCGGTCGAATAATCAGCTTTTCAGGTCGATCGGTGGGCATAAGGGAAGAAGGAGAGGTAGGCGCAGTTGGTCCAACTTCTGGCTCTTCTTCGGTAGCAGTGATTATCTTCCCCCTCCTCTTTGATGTCCCACGCTTTTTTCTCCTTTTTGAGGAAGACTCACTCCCTGGAGTGACAAGTTTAGATAGAGCTATGTTGTCAGAAGGAGTCCGCTCTGGAGATATGTCACCTCCCTCAAGTCTGTCATCTTTCTGCTCTTGCGAAGCGATGGGATCATCCAAGTCATGAAGAGCCTCTATTTGCTCCTCCTGTGATCCAGGCTGCGATGCAGGAAGAGGAGCCACCTGAGGAGACGGAGGAGGGATAACCGGAGGAGGAGAGATCTGAGCGGTGCCTGATACTTTCTCTACAGGAGAAAAGAGGTTAAAGTCAGTAAAGAGAGGAGATGAAGGCTCATCAATAGAGTCAGTAAAGAGAGGAGATGAAGGTTCATCAGGGTTGAGAAAATAGTCAAGGAGCTCATTAAACCCATGTGAAATAAAGGAGCAATCCACCTGAGCGAGATTGATAGTGGCAAAATTTACAGTGGAATTACCTGCAGAAGTTGTCTTTATTACGTCAATTTCATAGTCCGGAGCTTCAGCACTCTCTTGCGATTCATCTGTGGCTTGAGTAATTTTGGCCCCGGTATCAGTTTGAGCAGGGATCGGTACATAAGAGCTAGAACCAATAATGCCAGCATCGGCCGAAGTTGGAGGAGGGACAGGAGCAGTCAAATTTGTTTCTTTTTCTTGATGCTCTTCCCCCATTACTTCAACCCGCGATCTGGCAAGTTGCTCCTTCCCTCTGGCAAGGGCTACGCGAGTCTCAAAGTCTAAGTAGTGCACCTCCAAATCCTCTTCGGTGTATCCGGCCCCTTTAAACATGTCTAGTGCAGCCTCCCATACTTCGGCCAGGGTAATCTCATACTTGGGGCCCAGGAATGCAAGATTGCCACGCCCTATTACACAATGCAAGTAGAAATCAAATAGTGTCGAGCCGATATCAGCTTTGGTGGCTTCATGGGCCTCTTCAGCTGCAATTCTACCCGCAACAGCCTCATCTCGCTCTCTCTCGACTTTGGATAGCTGGGCTTTCAATCTTTCAATCTCTGCAGCCTGAAGGCCAACTTGTCCTCGTAACTGAGTAATATCGGTGCGGTTGCCCTCCATAATCTGCTCCAACCCATCAGCCTTGGCCTCAGCATCCCTTTGCGCGGCGTGAGCATCCCGCACCTGTTGAAGAAGCACACTTTCCCTTTGAGAATAAGAAGTGGAAGAAGTAGCAAGCTCCTCTTTAAGTTTCCCAACTTCCGCCTCAAGTTTCTCATTATAATCAGCAATACTCCTCATTTCTGCATTATGCTGTTTAACGATCTTTTGCCATTCAGTTTTGTCATTCTCCATGGTAAGCATAGCTTCGAGATTGGCCCTATTCACCCTTTGGAGCTCATCAACGAGTTTCTGCCAAGATGACATCCTCTCAATATCAGTTCTGACTGCATCAAGGTTCCGTAACATAGCACTTTTATCTATGGGAACCAGATCGAGGTCAAAACGAACTACTTTTAAACACCAATTAGGAAATCGGCTTTGAAGAGTGGCTGGACCTGGTCCAACTTGGTAAGATGGCCTATTGATGATTGCTTGGATGTCACTAGGGGAAGGGGCAGGAGATTGAAAAGAAGTAGGAGCATTGGTCTTCTGTGAAGGCGCAGGCATTGGCTCCTCAATAACTTTGGTCCGTTTGCTCGAGTCATCAGTTACATGACTCTTCCCTCTTTCATCATGTGATTTGCGTTTAAGGGAGTCGCTCTCTCTATGGGAAGAATCATGTCGACCAGCTGATCTTCCAAAGCGTTCCTCATAATCACGTCTTTCCCGAGCTTTCCGGGCAGCCCTTTCTTCATCGGTCTCTCTATGAACAGGAGGATAGGACTGATAGCTATACTGGCTGCGTTTCCCATATCGCTGAAAGTCATTATAGTATGAGCTGCCTCGCCTCATTGAAGAACCTAAAATAAAGAAGAAGAAGAAACAAAACTTGAGAATCTTTCAAGTATTTTAAAAGAAAAAAAGAAGGAAGGCATGATCGTGGAGAAGTTAAGGGAATTCAAAGTGTGTGTGATGTGCAAACTACGCGCATCAAACTACGAACCACTCTTTAATGTGGAAGTAGTTGTGGGCGTAGTAGTTGGCGTCAACTCTTGAGTCGACAAAGGCTGTCGCAAAACAGAAGTAGCCTCGACCACTGAAGAAGAGATCCTGGTAGTGGTAGGATCGTCTTTAAAGATTTCTTGTGAAGTAGCGAAGAGGTCACTCAGCCCTTCAAAAGTGTCGTCCCTGCTCTGCTTAACAGGACTGGATTTCTAAGCTCCCTCACCGAATTCTTGCGAATGGTGAGAAGATCCCTGAGGCTCTTCTTCCTCGATAACCGGGGCAAGTTTGTCGGATGGCCCCGCGACTCCAACAGAAGTGGAGCACTTCACTAGCAAAGACTCCGGAGTCTTTATTGGAGAGTCGGGGACTTCCGTTGGAACCTCATGAGAATGCGTAGAACGAGAAGCATGTAGAAGCCCATGTTGATGTAAAAATTCATCCCTCAACAGAAATTTTATGCTCCTCTCTTCTGTGGCTACGGCACTCAACCTCTCAAAAACTTGCTTGTGAAGTGGATCTCTAGAAGGGAGAGGAAGTGCTGAAAAGAGCAAAGAATGAAATTAGCAACTGGAAATTCGGGTCTCGAAAAGGTTTCAAAACGGAATAAATAGAAACACTAATCTTACTTCCTACTCTCCAGGTGGCATAAAACCCTGGGGGACAACGAGCAAAGAAAAACTGGTTCAAAAATCCATGAACACTTTCAGTAAGATCGGAAATGAGCTTGCGGTTTCTAGCACTTCTCACAATAATGAGGGAAGGATGATCTTTACTCTTTGCAAACGAGCACAGATAACAAATTTCTTCAAAACTTGGTAGGCGATCAAGAGTTCTTCTAAACAATACACACAACCCCATCAAGATGGCATAGCCATTAGGATGAAGTTGGAATGGAGAGATTGTCAACCGAAGAAGAAGAGTTCGAAAGAAGTCATTAAAAGGAGGAATCGCCCCACTTAAGCACATCTGGCGGTTGACTGCAATGAAACCATGGGGAGGATTGTCAGCAGTATCACTTGGCCCAGGGAATAGGACATCACTTTCAGCAAAGCCAAACTGAGTGCGCAGTTGAATAAACGTTCTCGAAGACAGAATAGTCGAGGTTCTTTCCGGAGGATTCTCTATGGGAACAGCTATCGGGAAAGTTTCTTCTTCTTGAATTACCACTTCTTCTTCTCGGTGGGAAGTCATTCTACATAAACAACTGGGTATTCAAACATGAAGGTGCACGTTTCCTAAAGTGTGTGAAGTGTTGTGTAAAATCAATCAAGCAGTAAACAGATGTAATTGGAATAAAAACTAGCAAGCATTTGTCAGTTATAAAGTCTAAGGTTCATTGTTTTAATATTTAAGTGTAATGTTGGTGCAAGCAAATCAGTTCAAATTAGCGATGCTTTGCATTAATACTCCACTTTAGTCGATTGATTCACAGCATTTCATACAGTGTATTTAAATTGATTACTTTATGTCGACTAATCTGTCATTTGATGTGGGCAGTCAATGGCAATATTTTTGCCTTGGTTTTCTCTGTTTGTTATTTTCAGCAGGTTAGCAGCTTATAAGTTAATGCGATCTGTGAAATAATACAATGAGATCCAAGCAAATTTAAAGTTGGGGCAGTTCAAAATTTAGGCAACTTAGTTTGGCAGTTCAAGTCAGAAACTCAAAGTGGATCTATGCTCTCAAAGTGAATCTATGCTCTTAAAACTCGGCTACGATTCAAAAAGGGGTGTGAAATTCCCCTAAGGGTCAACTCGGCTGCGGTTTAAAGGTTGGATCAGCAGAAGTTGGCAATTTTCTCCCAAGGGTTAACTCGGCCACGACTTAGAGTTTAGACCACCTCACTTAAGGGCCAGGTCGGCCAAAGGCTAGTTCACCCAACTTCACTGACTCGTTCCCGAATCAACATCCCACGGCCATCAACCCGCTAACCCAATAACTGTTCCATCAACCACAACCTTCATTTTATTCAAGCTATCGGATCGTCCCATCAATTAGTTCGAAACTGCCGCAAATTCAACGCCTTGCAACCCTAGCACGAATCAAATTCAACTAGCCTGAATCATCTTCATCATCGGTTAGTTAAAATCGAACCAAGCAACATAAACTCCATCAGCCATGGGTGCAATGGAATTCATGATGAAGCATTATGCGAAATGGTGATTTAAGTGTAAGTGATGGGGTTCGTGGACCAGCAATAACATATGATTGAAGAAAATTCACTTACGTAACAATTATCGGTGGTTGATGGAGCAAAATCGCCTTTTTTGAAGCTTGGAGAAATTTTTAATGGCGGGATCGAGAGAGCAGGTAATGAGAAAGAAGAAGGGGTTGTGATTTATACCTTGGAGAGAAGGGATCTGGAGCAGCGCATGCGACTTAACTATTAGCTCGCGTACGACCTACCGACCTAAGAAGGGACGGGTTAAGGGCTATCGAAGCACACAACCTAACCAGTAGGCGTATACTTCGAGGGGCAATTGTTAACTCCGCCTCGGTTTAGACTCTGCGACTCAAAAGGGTGCCGACCTAAAGCTCAACAGGGGTGCCGACCTAAGGCTCAACAGGGGGTGCCGACCTAAGGCTCAACAGGGGGTGCCGACCTAAGGCTCAACAGGGGGCGCCGACCTAAGGCTTAACAGGAGGTGCCGACCTAAGGCTCAACAGGGGTGCCGACCTAAGGCCTAAGGGTTATGCCGACCTAAACCTTCAACGAGTATGCCGACCTAACACTTCAACGAGTATGCCGACCTAACTTCCTTAAAAGGAATGCCGACCTAGAGCCGAAAAGGGATACCAACTTAAGACTTAAAGGACGCCGACCCAAGGTAGCTACCGACCTAAGTCGCGACCGACCTATGACCAATGTTAAGTCGGTCGCGGCCTAAGCAGAGGAAGGTAAGTTCAATGCAGCTACTTGGAACAGTGGTCACTTAGCTCGTTCACGATCCAGGACTTACCAGTTGGACCGTGACTTGCGACTTACCATATTACTAAGAAGAGGTGGTGTTGACTCGGAGGCGACCTAGGACCTTAGACCGGTCACGACTCATCTTAAGCCGGCTACGACTTAACTTAAGTCGGCCACGGTTTAGGACTTGGCAAAAATTTCAGACAAGAACTCTCTATAAATAGGCGACCACCTCCAACATTCAAAGGACTTTTGGCTCATTCTCTTCATACGCCGTTACTCTGCTGCATTGGGAACTCCATCAACACTTAGAGCTTTCGAGATTAGAAGAAGACTTCAAAGAGCTACATGAAGAAATCACACATCTTCGACTTGAGTTTAAGGACTTTAATCAACATCGAAGCTTAAGCTACTTGTACCAAATCACTTATAACTTGAAGTGTATTGTACTTGAGAAGAGTTGTATCAGCTTGTAACGAGATTATTAATAAAAGTACTTAAAGTGGACGTAGGCTATACCCTTAAGCCGAACCACTATAAAATTGTTGTTGTTTGTTGCTTTTCTGCCATAATCTGCTTATAATCTGTTCCCGAATTATCGGGTGGTGCTTTCACGACTATAACTCATACGCTGGGGTGTTAGCGTTCAAATTTAAGCGTTAACAGTAAGCGGATGTTATTTATTAAAAACATATACCGCGAATATTTCATAAACAGTGAAATTGGTATTATATATAATATCAATATATATATATTGGCATATGTATATATTGCAGTTGTTGATTCCCCGCATTTTTTAGCGGATGAGACCCTATTGCGCCGTTATTAAGCGGATAATATTTAATAAAAACATATACCGCGATAATTTCGTACTGGAACGAAATTGGTATTGTGCTAATGTTTGTGGATGCAGGAAAACAGGTTGGAGGGATCCAACTGGATTCCTCAACAGTTTTTATTTGATTTCAGATATTTTGATATTTGATGGATTATCATATACGATATATGATGTCGTTGTAGTCGTGATTGACTATTTGGTGTGTAGCATCATTGGACCCAAATTTTGGGATTTTAAAAGGTTTTTAAAGTGATCTTTGAAAATATTAAGTATTTTTGGAAATTGATTTATTTTAAATAAATAACGTTACAATTTTTAATGTTATAAAAATTATGGTTTTTGAGAAATATAGTTAAAAGATGATTTTTGAAAATATAGGATTTATAAAATTTGATTATTTTATAAATCAAAGGGATGAAATTATAAAGGAGTTTAAAGATGTTTTAAAGAATAATATAAATTGAGATTTATAAAAGATTTATAAATTGATATTTGTAAATTAAAAACATTTGGATTATAAAAACGAGTTTTTATAAGTGTTAGAATGAATTATGAATGGATTTCACAAATGAATGAAATTTATAGAATCATAAACTGTGAAGTTATAAATGAAATTTATAAATAGTAAGATTTATAAATTTTGTGAAGTTATTAAAGAATATATTTGGATAAATAAGTGAATCTTATAAGTTATAAGATTTATAATTATGAAGTTCAAAGGAACGATTTTTGCAAAAAAATGGATTATAAGTGTTTAACTTATAATATGAACCTTTAGTTTATAATCAAGTTATAAATCGAATAAGTTAATAAAGGAGATGTATAAAAAAAAGGAAGTTTTTATAGAATAAATAGAAATGGAATTTATAAACGTTGTTTTATAAATCCGCAAACGACTTATTTTGATAAAAAAATTGTTATAACTTATTTATGGAGTTATATTCACGTTTTTAGACAGTGAATAATCCTTTAAAATAAAATGAATAGAAAGGATGAAATTTGTTAACGTAGTATATTCATGTTTTTGAATAGTGAATAACATGTTAAAGAAAATGTTTTGGATGTGATGTTTTAAATAGAATTAAAATGATCTAAAGATGTTTTTAAATCTGTTGAGATTCGAAACCGTAGATTTCAACATTTATTGTTGAAATAAACGTTTTCGAGAAATAAAAGGAAATGGTAGATTATAACACTGTTGTTATAATAGATGATTTCCGAAAGGAAAGGCTTTGTATAGTATTGGGATTTATATATCTATTTTAATTTCGAATCCCTATACTAGTGATTTTGGGACGTTGTAACGATGTTTTACGCAACATTCGTTTTGACCCAAATAAATATGTTAAAGAAAATGTTTTCCTTAATAGAATGAAATATATACTAAATTTCGATTTAAGTATATTGAATATTTTCCAAGTGCTGAAAATAAAAGAAATTTGTGAATTACTTATTAAATAAGTATGGAAATGTTTTCCAATACGAAGTGAATATTTAGAATTTATCTTTTTGAAGATAAATGGAAAATGAATATTAGAAATCAAATTGAAACGTATATTCACAGATATTTTGAGAATTATAAATTCACTATGGAATTTATAAAAGAAAGTGGAACTGGTATGAAAATAAATATTGATTTATTTTTGAGGTGTTGAAATTATATATCTTGTAAAGATATTTTGGAAAATAAATAATTTGGAAAATTATTTGGAATCTGGTGATGTGTGCATATCCATTGATAGTTCAATAGCTGACTATCAATATTTCCCTTTGAATGGGTATTTGATGTGATTTGTTTGAATTTGAATGCCACACTTATTTTTGAATAAGCGCTCACTATTCGGGTTAACCGGGAAAGGACCATGGGGTCGTATAACCCATTCTGAATATGTGATACGTCGTTGTGAATTGCATTTGAAGATCGGTGTTGAAGACCGGATATTTGCGAGAGCGATAGGATGACCTGTCGATTGACTCTGCACCGAGTTGCTCCGGTATAGAGTTCTCCATATGTGATGGGGAATCCGATCAGGATTGTGGATATCCGGATTGCAAGGACTTCTTTGTAAGTGCCTTCGGTTCTGTTCGAGCCCGGAACAGACTTGTATGGATTGTATGTTTAACATCACAATTTGAGATATAAAGCCGATTTCTTTCAATATATTTCTGTTGGTGGCGGAGAATTTATTCTTTTAGCTTAACACCCTTCTCTGAGACGTACGAGCTCAGAGGTTATATAGTTGAACTTATCAGCAATATATTCCCAATTTTGGTAATGTGACATGCTGAGTGTTGCTGTGAAATGATCTTTGTGTTGATTATTTGTGATAGGATCATTTATTTGATCGTCTATCTTGGTGATCATTTCTATGATCATTTGTTGACCCAAAGCATGGCTTTTGTATAAAGTATGTTTTTGTGGACGTGACTTCGTCGAGCCTCACACCCCGGAAATGGTCAAAACAGGAAAGATGCGGCAAGGTTATGAGGGGTAGCGCCCTTTAGGATATGTGCATTTCCTTCTGGAAAAGGGTGGTATCATGGTATGGAGCCCAGATACTCACTCATGTTGAAACACTTTATTATTATGATTGTGTGAATTGATTAGAGAGCTCTCGGATAAAGGTCCTAAAGGACCGGGGGATGGCATATTCGGTCAGTTGTTACTCAGTTAGCGGTAACCCGGCCTTGTGTTGGTAGAGATTCGGTTTGGTTCTCGGGGATGTCCTTCCAGAGGCATTCTCATGTGGCAATGGGAAGTTCCTTGGCCTGACCATTTGTTGGAAATCCAAAGAAACAATACGAAACTTGCACGGTTTTAGTTGTAGGACCTATCATTCACTTATGGTGTCGCAGCACTGTTTGGATGGTAGCTATAGTAGGCATAAATGCGAAATGCCTATGCTGGCTAAGATTTATATCTTTATTTTCGAAATAAATTTTTACTACACTATGCACTAGTAATAATATCAAATGTTATTTTAAATGCGTATCAAGCATCTTTGACTATCATAAGGAGAAATCTCCTCCGATTCTGCGTTTGCATGTGTGTGTTTGCGGGAGGCCTTATGGTAGTCTCATTTTTAAAAGCATTGCGAATTGAGTTTAAAAATATTCCTCTATTTTGATTTAAAGTTAAATAAACTATTTTGAGTTCTCACACCAGTCACATGACTGACTCAGAGTTTATTGTTTTCCTTCCTAAACTCTGGGTGCCCACCAATTTCCACACGGGCAGTCAAGAGTTAGGTTTATCAGGATATTCTGGATATTCAGGAGTTGCTGGAGGCAAGCTGGATGGCATGGCGTATTACTAGTATATAGTATTACTTTTCCGCTGTTTGATGTTGTTGTTGTACACTCTGATGATATGATGTAATGAAATGTGTTGTAATGTAATAACTGATATAGTTCTTTGTTTAAAGATTATTCATTTATTATTATATGTTGTTCCGCTGCGAATTGTGAGATTCTGATGTTGTTCTGTTGTTTTCTTTCTGTTCTGATTTTCTTTCTCTACTTTCTATCTTTCCTTTCTTCTTCTGCTTCTTTCTTCTTCTTAAACCATAACATTTCGGGTTTCCGGCCTTCGATTTCTCGGCAGTCGATAAAGTGAGTATCGATGTTGAATTTTCGAAAGTCGAAAATTTTCGGGACGTTACAGGATTGCTTTTCCAATATGAAATGGAGTGTTTTAAGAATTTATCTTTTTGAAGATAAATTGGAATTGAATATTTGAAATCTATTGAAAACTGTAGATAAATAGATATTTTGAAATATAAATTCACTATGGAATTTATAAATGGAAAGGGAATTTGTTTTCAAAATAAATATTGTTTTATTTTTGAAGTATGGAAATTATATATCTTGTAAAGATATTTTGGGAAATTAAATAATTTGGAAAATTATTTAGAATCTGATGATGTTGCGCATCTTTATTGATAGTTAAATAACTGACTATCAATATTTACCTTTAAATAGGTATTTGTTGTGATTGCTTGAATTTGAATGCCACACTTATTTTTAAATAAGCGCTCACTATTCGGGTTAAGCGGGAAAGGACCATGGGGTCGTATAACCCATTCCGAATAGTGATACGTCGTTATGAATTGCAATTGAAGACCGGTGTTGAAGACCGGATATTTGTGAAAACGGATGGATTACGTCGAGTTACTCTGCATCGGCTGATCTCCGGTACAGAGGTTTTATCACCCTTGGTGACGGGAAGTCCGGACGTGATTAATGAATATCCGGATTGCAAGGACTTCTTTGGAAGTGCCTTCGGTTCTGTTCGATCCCGGAACAGACTTGTATGGATTGTATGTCTGTCATTACAAGTTGAGATATAAAGCTGATTTCTTTCAAATATATTTCTGTTGGTGGCGGAGAATTTATTCTTTTAGCTTAACACCCTTCTCTGAGACGTACGAGCTCAGAGGTGATATAGTTGAAGGTCATTAGTGATATACTCCCAATTTGGTAGTGTGATATACTAAGTGTTGCTGTGAAATGATCGTTGAATGATCATTTGTGATAAGATCATTCGTTTGATCGTCTATCTTGATGATCATTGCTTTGATCATTTGTTGACCCAAAGCACTGCTTTTGTAAAGCGTGGCTTTGTGGACGAGACTTCATCGAGCCTCACACCCCAGAAATGGTCAAAACATGAAAGATGCAGCAAGGTTATTATGGGGTCGCACCCCTTTAGTGTATGTCATTCCTTCTGGATAGAGGTGGTATCATGGTATGGAGCCCAGATACTTAATCTATGTGGTTACTGCAAATTTATTACTTTGTGGTTGTTGGAAATCGGGGATCCTCGGATAGATCGGTTACGATCGGGGAATGACATATTCGTGTCAGTTGTTACCCAGTTAGGGGTAACCCAGCCTTGTGTTGGCAGAGATCCGGTTAGGTTCTTGGGACGTCATTCCAGAGGCGTTTCCATGTGGCAATGGGAAGTTCCTTGGCCTGACCATTTGTTGGAAATCCAAAGAAACAATACGAGCCTTGTACGGTTTTAGTTGTAGAACCTGCCATTTAATATGGTAGCTATAGTAGGCATAATATAATGGTACCTATGCTGGCTAAGATTTATATTCTACTTTCGAAATTGTTTTCTACACTATGCACTAGTAATAATATCAAAAATGATTTGATTTTGCGTAGTAAGCATCTTTGACTATCATAAGGAGAAACCTCCTCCAAGTCTGCGTTTGCATTGTGTGTGTGGCGGCAGACCTTATGGTAGTTTCATTTTCAAAAAGCATTGCGAATTTATTTAAAAATTATCCTATTCCTTGTTTTAAAGATAAATAACTGTTTTTAGTTCTCACACCAGTCACATGACTGACCTGGAGTTTATTGTTCCCTTCCTAAACTCTGGGTGCCCACCAATTTCCACACGGGCAGTCTAGAGTTAGGTTATCGGGTCATTCTGGATTCAGGTTTTGCTACAGATATCTGGAGGCGAGCTGGATGGCGTAGCATATTATATTGTATTGTATATAGTATTTCTTTTCCGCTGTTTGTTGTTGTAAACTCTGTTAATATGATGATGAAATGTAATATGATGTGATGTAATGTATAAAATATACAGTTCTTTTGTTTTAATGAATATTCATTTATCTATTATATGTTGTTCCGCTGCGATTGTGAGATTCTGATATTGTTTCTGTTGCTGTTCTGTTTTCTTCTTCTCTCTTTTTCTCTCTCCTTTTTCCTCTTTTTTCTTCTTAAAAACCATAAAGGTTCGGTTTTTCGGCAACGAAAAATCGCGGCCTTTACAGTATTGTAATAACAGATACGGTTCTTTGTTTTAAAGATATTCGTTTATCTATTATATATTGTTCCGTTGTGAAATGTGAGATTCTGTTGTTGTTTGTGTTTTCTTCTTCTCTCTTCTTCTTAAACCCTAACGGTTCGGTTTTTCCGGCATTCGACTATTCGGCATTTGATACAGTGGACGTATCATTGTCGATTTTCGGGCGTCGACAAATTGGGTGGTTACATGGAGCCCAGATATTTAACATATGTGGTTGCTGCAAACTTATTGCTTTGTGGTTGTTGGTGTTGAGATCTCTCGGATAAAGGTTGGTAACGACCGAGGATGGCATACTTGTAGGTGTTACTTCCGGGCAGGGGTAACCCGGCCTTGTGTTGGTAGAGAGCAGGTTAAGTTCTCGGGGGCGTCCCACCACAGGCGTTCCATTCGATGTAGGAAGTTCCTTTGCCTGACCATTATTGGAAATCCAATCATCCAATACGCGCCTTGTACGGTTTTAGTTGTATAACCTGCCATTTACATATGGTGGTCACCACTGTTTAGATGGTAGCTATAGTAGGCATACAATAATGGTTGTATGCTGGCTAAGATTATTATTATACTTTCGAAAAATTTTCTGCACTATGCACTAATAATAATATCAAAAGGTTTTCGCGTATCAAGCGTGTTTTACTATTATAAGGAGAAATCTCCTCCAATTGTGCGTTTGCATTGTGTGTGTCGCGGGAGGCCTTATGTTAGTTTCATTTTCCAAAAAGCATTGCGGATTTCTTTTAAATTCTTTTGTTTTGCTTTTGATAAAGATAATCTGTTTTTGTTTGCTCATACCAGTCCCATGACTGACCTGGAGTTTATTGTACCATTTCTAAACTCTGGGTGCCCACAATTTTCCACACGCGCAGTCTAGAGTTGGGATTTTCAGATAATCAAATAGTATGTGTAGATTCGATAGCATTCAATCTTTGGATATTGGCAATCACATTTGGATCGAGTTGATTCACTACAACATTGATGGTGGTTCTGTAACGACCCGCTATTTTGGACCATTCAAATCGACAATAAAACCGTACATGTCCGACTTGAATAATTCAAAATACTGAATTGTTAATAAAATTTGACAAAACTTAAAATATACAGTAAATAAATCAACCATAGATCACTTACACAGAGTAATACAATGCAGCGGAATAGATAAAGAATAGTAGTTCATGAAGCTACTATATACCTCAGAGTTAGAAATAAAATACAACCGAATAGTTCAAATGCCATGAAGTCTCCAATGAAACAAATGGCTTCTCTGAACCAATCAACTGGATGACTGAAGGGATAGATAGCTGGATCTTCAAGCAAAGCTCCAACTTCGAAGATGAGTCTCAAATGTTGTATCTCTCAGTCTGACCCGAGCGTAAAGCAAAACACAAAACACTCGAGTCAGGATTAACATTCTAATATCTATAAATCTAACTCAAGTGAAATATCAACTGAAATATAATTAACTTAGAGGATGTTTGGGATAACCATCCTCTAAGGGTCCATGGAACTATTTAAAAGATAGAAATATACACTATAACACCGTAGTCTTTTCAACTTAATTTATACTTCAAAACAAAATATCATTTTCACTTCAAATATCTCTATACTTCCCAAATAGTATTTTTATATATTAAATAATTTGTACAGTAAAGAAATTTCAATTCCCTCAATTTAACAAATCGTTTAACATCAACCTGACCACCGCATTTAAATCTATTTCAATCTCAATTTATTAATTTAAATTCAACTCAATTTCTAAAATAACCACTTCAATTTTATCGATCTCAAATTCGGATTTGAAATCACAAAATACCCTTTATGTTCAATATATTTCAAAAGTTTAAGTATTCAACGTTTCAACTAACTTTTTAATCAATTTAGTTTCTAAATACTAAATTCAACTATACTGATTTCAAATACATATCCGAATCTCAAAATATACCATTTAAATCCCAATATAGTTCAAAGCTTTAATGTTTAATTAAATGTTCAATTTAATAGTTCCATATAGATCTCGATTTAACCTCATTATTATCTAGTCTTAAATAATCCCTCATTAGATACAATATCATTTAAGTAACCTTAAATTACATTTTACTCAATATTTTCTTTAATTTATTTAAACGTGAAATATTCATTAAATCGCTTAAATAAAAATCCAGTTAAAAAATCATACCCTTAAATTTCCCATTCAAAAATTTCAAATTGATTTAATTGAATAAATCCTTATTTAAATACCATTTAGATAAACCCACATTTATCTCCCAATCTTAGTAAATTGCAGAATACTTTTGGAATAAATTTACATAAATATTTAGCATAATTTATGTATTAAATCAAATTTTGACTAAATTAAATATTATTAAATCTATATATCATTACCCTTTATATATAAAAAAATTTAAGGATTAACATTTAATAAGACCATATATTTCTTTCCAAAACAATGAATTAAATTTCAAAATATTTATATATATGGACCAACGATGTCTGTATATATTTCTTATCATATGGTCAAGTGTTACGGATATTTATCATTTCAATCCGTACACTAAATGTATACGGGTGGATAGCATTTCAACCCGTAGTCCCAATTCAATTAAATGAAAATCGCTTGGGTTTATCATTTCAACCCATAACGATTTTCTCCTATTCTAAAGTCTGTCCGGGTATGTATCATTTCAACCCATAGTGATTTCTATACTAACAGGGAACTTGCAGAGTGATAACAGATATGTAAATAATAATAACAACAGGAATATATCATCAAAATAAATATATAAACAATAGGATATGGTGTCATATCCCATAAGTGAATAGTTACAGATAATAGCATATATAACAATTTAAATAACTACAGCCTCATATTTCAATTGTCGTCTCAATTGAAATCAAATTTAGTAAATAAAAGAATTTTAATCGTGAGTGATTTCTCACCTTTCGAGGCTAGAGATATATGATGATGAAATGAGCTACGAAATCCAAAGCAACGCTGGATGGACAAGATTTGATGCAGAAAATAGGCACGACGGACAAGGCTGATAATGGGAAATCGATGAGAATGAATCGAATCAATTTTGATATTACAGAAAAAATATAAATTATTATGATATTAATTCTCCCAAAACCAATTTTCAAATTAAAAATGTATATTTAAAATCTATATATACCTATATGTAATTTAAACATAATTCGTCCAAAAAACCATTGTATTATATTTTATAGTCAATAATTATTATAAATACAATATAACCACTTATTGTAATATATATTACTAAAAAAAAACCCATGAAAGCAACCTATATATGTTCATAATAAAAATGTATATATAGAAATTCCAAATGCATAGCCTATATTCGGTTATATATATATATATATATATATATATATATATTACGTAAGTCTGAAACAAACACCTAAACGCATATATATGTCTCGAGATTTATAAACAACAAAATACTTATAATGACACATGCACTCATATACTTATATAGACTGTGAACGAGTATACATACTATGCCGTATAAAATCCAACACTAAAAAAAGTAAACTCACACGGAAAACATTTTAGTCAATTATTAAATATATATATTAACTAGCGTATAAAACTAACGTATCCTGTAACTTTATAATATATAAGCTATATCAGATATTAAACTATCATTATATCAGATATATAAATAGTTAAACATTTTATACAAAACTATCATAACATTATTAAATTAAACATACATTACACACTTACACAAATAGACCGTAAACTATAAAACTTCACCCATTTTAAAGTGGTAACAATACGCTTGCTAAAAATATAACCCACATAGCTCGTACTTCCCTATAAAACTATATAAATATTTGTAAGCTAACCATTAATATAGTCTAATTCACAATATGCATACCTTTATAACTTTAAATCAAATGTGTATATATATACTTATAACCAGTTATTCACAAAATACATAGCTTTAAACATATCATATATTTAAATACATATACAATTGACTGATAAGATGAGTATGCTTTACGTTTTATATATGTACTAACTTTTTATATAATATTTATTTATACACTTATCAAATTTTATAACATGCGAACAAAATTTTATATTATATAGAATCTGAAAACTGCAAACATTTCATACTTGAAACCATACTATATTTATAAGATGTATATATGATATCTTAAATCAAAAAAATAAAAAAACTTACTTTGCTATAATACATACAATATTAGTGCATAGATATACATTACTGACATATATTAAACTATATATTAACTAATATATAACCTTCAAACTTTTAAAATTGAATACCAACGTGACACATAAAGTATAAAACAATCAAGTTATCAAATCTCTATACATAGTATAATATCATACACACTATGAACGAAAAAAAGAAAAAAGAAAAAAAAAAGAATACTGTTATGAACTCATATATATAATACCATATGATACATAACTAACATGAATTTAAAATCATGTAGGACAGATCACATATTCCAAATACAGACTTATAGAAAATATACAATAACACATATATATTATAAATATATGCTAACCCATTACTCAAAGATAACGTGTGGCATGATTGTTGATGGTGAAGGCTCTGAGGATGGCTGAACATGCAGGCGATGACAACACGTGTAGAGAGATATGTGCATGAGAGGAGGAGAGAAAAACGCGGAGGGAGTGGGATGAGTTGGATGTGGTGGGTGACGAAGCGATGGGAGGTGGAAGCACGGTAAAAGAAGGGAGAAAATAGGTGGATCTGTAGAAAGAAAAATGGAAGAAGGAGGAGGAAGAAAACTTAAAATGAGGAATGACATTGGAAGTGACAGCAGTTTGCAATATGAAAGAAACGAAGTCAAACAAGGTTATAAAGGCAAAATAAATAAAGAAAAGAACCGTTGCATACGAAACGTATACAATAAATATGAATTGATTTGAATAGTAATGGTCAAATTCAGCTGAAAAGATTAAAGCGAATAAATACGTAGCATTGGTTATGGTAAAGTAACGCACAAAATTAGGGGAATAACAAAGGAAAGGACTGGTCAAAATAAATGAATGTAAACGTGCAACGAATATAAAAAAAATCTATATAATTGAACCGATGGAAACGAAGGAAGCAAATAAAAGAAAGGGAACGAAGGAAAAAAAAATGAGTTGTGGCCCGAGCATAAATAAAGGTGGTAACGTATGAGAGGAATGAGAAAAACAAACGGGCACAATTTGAAATCAATGCAATAAAACGGCCAAAAGCTGATTTTTAGGAAAATTATTAAAGAAATATTCCTTGGGCTGCGCGTTTGAGATCCGAAAAGGCATGAAAATCAAAAAGTTATAATTTAGATTGGAATGAAAACGTACAGGAAATAATAAAGGAAAAAAAATAAATGCGAAATAATCATATAGCATTTATTACGTTTCAAACCTTTGACATGGCATGGGATGGAAACAGCTGTACGCTAATTGAGAAGCTATTAAAGCAATTTATTATTAGTGGCATGTTATATGTTTTTATATTTATTTATTTCCTAGATCTCAATTCATATCTGATTATACTATGCAGATTTATCTTTATTATTAAACGTTCAAAAAGAATAAAACGTACACAATTCATTTGTTTTGATTTTCAAAACGATAGTAACGGCTGAAATTTAGCTGAAAATTATTCCCGCTTTGAATGCATGCCATAATTTAAGCAAGAGACCCTGATTCCTAAATTTATTAGCAGCTAGGAATGGAAATTGCACGTGAATTCCAAATTTTTATTAAAGCAATTAATACTTGATTTAACAGTAATACTTGAAATGCAAATGAAACGTATAGAAATGAATGCGCAACAAATAAACCAAACAAGGTAATGGTCCATTCCCTTGATTTGGGGAAAAATAAATGTTTTCTGCAGTTTCATTCGAAAGAAGGAAAAACGTAAACAGGTTTCAATTTGGAGCAGGTCACAGCAAATATATATTATTTTTGTTGCTGAGAAGAAGAAAGGATTGAAACGTCTCAATCCTGAAACACGCGAATTAATGGGAACAGTAACAATCAACCCCTAAATTATGGAATAATAGAGGCAACGGCTATAAAAGCAGTAATTAAAATATGGCAAGTTATCTACAAAATAGAGGAGAAAATAAAATTTTCAGAGGAAAGTTTGAACAGAAATAAAGAATATGGACCACGTTATACATGTAAAATTAAATGAGATGATAATAGGCAGAAGTGAAGTTGGTTTTCGGAGAAAAATGTACAAATATATTTATTGCCTCAAACGTAAAACGCGAAATGACAATGGATAGAGAAAGAAATGAATCACTGAATAATGAATTGAAATGATGGGTTTTGTAACAGCTTTGCATTGATTGAGAAGTTATTAACTGATTTGAATGAGGTAGAATTTCTAAATAAATAAACCTCCATAAAATAAATTGAAAATCTATCATCTGCTACGTACAATTGAATGTAATCCAAATAATTTTTTGTTTTTTATATCAAAATATTATTTTTAAAGTTCTCAAAATTTTAATTAAATACGTAAAAAAACATTAAAAATTATTAAAATTTTACGGGTCGTTACACTCTCCCCCACTCAAAACTTTTCGTCCCCGAAAAGGAAGGAGGTAGGAGGATTGTACAACCAGAAATAATAGTAGATTGGAAGTCAAAATTAAACCAATACTTTGAAACTAAATAAATTTTGCTTGAAATTTGAAAACTTCATTTGGAATACGATTATCTTTGATACTTTAAAAATTTTCAAAACTCCTTGATAACAATTATTTACACTATTACTTCTATTTACAAAGACTATTGAAAATATTAAATCCAAAATTTATGAAATTTTTTAATTTATCTCAAGATACCTTTTAAATATTATCAATAAATTAATAATCATTTTCTTTAAAGATGTTTTATTTAATTTATAACTTCAAAAATATTTATAACACTAAAATTTTATATAAAACAATGTAGTATACAAATAAGCAATATTTAAAAGATTTATTCAGAAAGGAAAGGAAGGGAGATTCCGAAAACGGAATATAGGTGAAAAATGAAGCTGAGCAGATGAGGTAGATTCAAAAGAATAGAATCGGGCACGAATAATTTATTTCAAACCATAAGAATTTAAATTTCAAATATTAATAAAAAAAATTCTTTGTTGAAAATACTTTTATAATAAAATGCCTTTATAAATAAAATACTTTTATATCAAAACCAATTTTTCTTTCGAAAATACTTTTATAGCTCAATGTTTTAACAAGTTTATCCTCGTTCTTGCAGACTCTGGCCATGCGTTGATCAGGCGCAAAGCTAGAATTCTTCAAGTACTTAGTAGACTTGTTTCAACACCCTGTGAAAATACTTGAAAACCTTTAAAAAAACAGATATGGAAAGTACAATCCAAACAAAACAACCAAACCAAAACCTTTGTCCGATCATGGTTCGCAGATACACAATGGTTACGCCTGGGTCCCCTAGGAAACAATCCATATCCGTAAGCTTTCTTAGCCCTACGAGTTACGCCATGATGATTAGTAGAGTGCAGGATACACAATGGTTACGCCTGGATCCCCCAGGAAACAATCCGTACCCCCAGGCAAGACTCAGCCAGGCACTTGCGCTACTATTCGCGACCTACACAGATTGCAGGATACACAATGGTTACGCCTGGATCCCCCAGGAAACAATCCGTACCCCTAGGCAAGACTCGCCAGGCAATTGCGCTGTGCATTCACGAGAGAAAAAAAAATACCATGGGTTACGCCACGGTGGGAAACACTCGAGTATTACATCCGGAAAACCAAAATCAGAGAGAATACTATCGATAGAATGAATCCACGCTGTGGCCACAAAGCGGATATCAAGCAGAAGGCACTTTCCATATCTTTACTTCGAAAATATATATCATATAGTACCTTTTCAAATCACTTTCAAATATCATACTTATATAAAGTCCATTATATATAGGATTCCCTTTTTCCCAAATCGAATACTTTCCAAATCAATAGTAGATCAAATCATACTTATATAGACTTCGATTATATAAAATCTCTTTCCAAATTGAGTACCTTTCAAATCAATAGATTTCAAATCAACTTCATACTTATACAATCCATTTTATGTAAGTTCGACCACTCCCAAATCAAGTGCTTAGTAATCTAAGGTTCTCAATTTCAAATTATTTCAATATCAATTCAGTTTCAAAATCATATATGATTTCACCAAATTTTCTTCCAAATTAAATGTCTGAATTTCAAAGTTCCCAAAATAATAGGTTTAGAAAATTATCATAGTTTCCAAATTAAAATAATTCAAGTCAAACAAATTCATTTCCAAAATCACCATATAAGTACTGGTTTTTTTTCTTTCCAAAACCAAATATTTTTCTCAAAATCAATTATATTCAAAATGGTTTCCAAATTTATAATTATCCCTTTAAAACCTTTAAACTATTTACTTCTATTTGAAATATCCAATTTACCTTTTTGAAAACCATTATTTAAAACTAAAATTCTTTCAAAACATTTAAAAACTAAATTCCATATTAGTATAATTAAAATAGCCATATTCTCTTACTTAATAAAAGGTTTAACCTCATACAACAAAACTTGCATACTTTATCAAATATTTTATACCTTTCGAAATATCTTAGTTTTTAAACCTTTAAACCTTGATTTGGAAGTGCTCGAACCTTCAAAATAGTCGGTGAAAATCAATTTCAAATCCAAGAGATGGAAATCAATTTTTATAAAGAGAGTTATTCTAAGTCAAATCGAAAACTCGAGGACTGAACACCGGTCTTACTTCATATTGTTTCAAATATATACATATATCTTTTGAAAATATCAAATTATACTTCGGAATTTGAAATCAAAAACGGTTTTACAAAATCACTCGCGTAGCGAAGCTATTAAAGTGGCCTCTCCCCCACTCTGAAACCCGAAAATCAATGTCGATGATGCGTGCACTCATCACCGAAATTATTCTCCAGCGACATAAGTGAGTTCTGGACTTCTATTTTCTTGAAAACTTCTTTGAAATTTCTTCAAAATTATTGGAATTCTTTTGAACTTATTTCAAACATTTCTTATTCGGAAAAATACCTTTAAATCGTATTATTTATATATATTTTCCAAAATCTTAAAACCAATTTAAAAATACCGGAATTCAATTCTCGAATTTCAAATTTAACCCTTCAGTTGTAAATCATTTTTATATAAATCAATTTCTTACAAGTTTTCAAATTTTCAAATCCTTTCAAAACTTTTATATAGAATAACATTTCTTATTTGTTTTATATATAGGTATATAATCCTTATCGAAAACATTTTCTCATTTATATATAGAATAAAATCATAGTTATCAAAATAATAATTTCGATATATAAAACAATTTCAAAATGCAAACATAACCGATTTTCAGAGGATAATTTTAAGAATGGATTTTAAACAAAGATAGAGATTTATTTAGAGGAACTCCAATCAATAGAATCCTGGTTCGAAGATAGACTCGATCGAAGATGAGATAATTAAATTACAAAATTGAAGATGGATATACTTCTATAAATCGTAGGCGACCTTAACCGGGTCAACCGTGACCTTAGGAATATAATCGATGTCGAATTCCAAAACAAATCGACATTCGATCGCCAGAGATAGAATTCAACATATCAAGATATAACAGCATCGTAAACCGAGGATACAGAAATCTTCGGTGAATCAATGCCAATTGAAAAGGAGTTTTCACCCCCTTTACAAATCATTCAGTGGAGTTATGGGATACTCCAGAATCAAATGAATATAAATAGGGAGAGACAGAATGAATTTCGGAACCGAGGGACATTCCAAAATTCAAAGGAAAACGAGTCAAAAAGGAAGAGATTCAACTCGAATGAAAGTGATTCTGTAAATAAATTTACCATATATGCTAAGTATTGCCTAGAGCCAAAGCTCTGATACCAACTGTAACGACCCGCTATTTTGGACCATTCAAATCGACAATAAAACCGTACATGTCCGACTTGAATAATTCAAAATACCGAATTGTTAATAAAATTTGGCAAAACTTAAAATATACAGTAAATAAATCAACCATAGATCACTTACACAGAGTAATACAATGCAGCGGAATAGATAAAGAATAGTAGTTCATGAAGCTACTATATACCTCAGAGTTAGAAATAAAATACAACTGAATAGTTCAAATGCCATGAAGTCTCCAATGCAACAGATGGCTTCTCTGAACCAATCAACTGGATGACTGAAGGGATAGATAGCTGGATCTTCAAGCAAAGCTCCAACTTCGAAGATGAGTCTCAAATGTTGTATCTCTCAGTCTGACCCGAGCGTAAAGCAAAACACAAAACACTCGAGTCAGGATTAACATTCTAATATCTATAAATCTAACTCAAGTGAAATATCAACTGAAATATAATTAACTTAGAGGATGTTTGGGATAACCATCCTCTAAGGGTCCATGGAACTATTTAAAAGATAGAAATATACACTATAACACCGTAGTCTTTTCAACTTAATTTATACTTCAAAACAAAATATCATTTTCACTTCAAATATCTCTATACTTCCCAAATAGTATTTTTATATATTAAATAATTTGTACAGTAAAGAAATTTCAATTCCCTCAATTTAACAAATCGTTTAACATCAACCTGACCACCCCATTTAAATCTATTTCAATCTCAATTTATTAATTTAAATTCAACTCAATTTCTAAAATAACCACTTCAATTTTATCGATCTCAAATTCGGATTTGAAATCACAAAATACCCTTTATGTTCAATATATTTCAAAACTTTAAGTATTCAACGTTTCAACTAACTTTTTAATCAATTTAGTTTCTAAATACTAAATTCAACTATACTGATTTCAAATACATATCCGAATCTCAAAATATACCATTTAAATCCCAATATAGTTCAAAGCTTTAATGTTTAATTAAATGTTCAATTTAATAGTTCCATATAGATCTCGATTTAACCTCATTATTATCTAGTCTTAAATAATCCCTCATTAGATACAATATCATTTAAGTAACCTTAAATTACATTTTACTCAATATTTTCTTTAATTTATTTAAACGTGAAATATTCATTAAATCGCTTAAATAAAAATCCAGTTACAAAATCATACCCTTAAATTTCCCATTCAAAAATTTCAAATTGATTTAATTGAATAAATCCTTATTTAAATACCATTTAGATAAACCCACATTTATCTCCCAATCGTAGTAAATTGCAGAATACTTTTGGAATAAATTTACATAAATATTTAGCATAATTTATGTATTAAATCAAATTTTGACTAAATTAAATATTATTAAATCTATATATCATTACCCTTTATATATAAAAAAATTTAAGGATTAACATTTAATAAGACCATATATTTCTTTCCAAAACAATGAATTAAATTTCAAAATATTTATATATATGGACCAACGATGTCTGTATATATTTCTTATCATATGGTCAAGTGTTACGGATATTTATCATTTCAATCCGTACACTAAATGTATACGGGTGGATAGCATTTCAACCCGTAATCCCAATTCAATTAAATGAAAATCGCTTGGGTTTATCATTTCAACCCATAACGATTTTCTCCTATTCTAAAGTCTGTCCGGGTATGTATCATTTCAACCCATAGTGATTTCTATACTAACAGGGAACTTGCAGAGTGATAACAGATATGTAAATAATAATAACAACAGGCATATATCATCAAAATAAATATATAAACAATAGGATATGGTGTCATATCCCATAAGTGAATAGTTACAGATAATAGCATATATAACAATTTAAATAACTACAGCCTCATATTTCAATTGTCGTCTCAATTGAAATCAAATTTAGTAAATAAAAGAATGTTAATCGTGAGTGATTTCTCACCTTTCGAGGCTAGAGATATATGATGATGAAATGAGCTACGAAATCCAAAGCAACGCTGGATGGACAAGATTTGATGCAGAAAATAGGCACGACGGACAAGGCTGATAATGGGAAATCGATGAGAATGAATCGAATCAATTTTGATATTACAGAAAAATATAAATTATTATGATATTAATTCTCCCAAAACCAATTTTCAAATTAAAAATGTATATTTAAAATCTATATATACCTATATGTAATTTAAACATAATTCGTCCAAAAAACCATTGTATTATATTTTATAGTCAATAATTATTATAAAAACAATATAACCACTTATTGTAATATATATTACTAAAAAAAAACCCATGAAAGCAACCTATATATGTTCATAATAAAAATGTATATATAGAAATTCCAAATGCATAGCCTATATTCGGTTATATATATATATATTACGTAAGTCTGAAACAAACACCTAAACGCATATATATGTCTCGAGATTTATAAACAACAAAATACTTATAATGACACATGCACTCATATACTTATATAGACTGTGAACGAGTATACATACTATGCCGTATAAAATCCAACACTAAAAAAAGTAAACTCACACTGAAAACATTTTAGTCAATTATTAAATATATATATTAACTAGCGTATAAAACTAACGTATCCTGTAACTTTATAATATATAAGCTATATCAGATATGAAACTATCATTATATCAGATATATAAATAGTTAAACATTTTATACAAAACTATCATAACTTTATTAAATTAAACATACATTACACACTTACACAAATAGACCGTAAACTATAAAACTTCACCCATTTTAAAGTGGTAACAATACGCTTGCTAAAAATATAACCCACATAGCTCGTACTTCCCTATAAAACTATATAAATATTTGTAAGCTAACCATTAATATAGTCTAATTCACAATATGCATACCTTTATAACTTTAAATCAAATGTGTATATATATACTTATAACCAGTTATTCACAAAATACATAGCTTTAAACATATCATATATTTAAATACATATACAATTGACTGATAAGATGAGTATGCTTTACGTTTTATATATGTACTAACTTTTTATATAATATTTATATATACACTTATCAAATTTTATAACATGCGAACAAAATTTTATATTATATAGAATCTGAAAACTGCAAACATTTCATACTTGAAACCATACTATATTTATAAGATGTATATATGATATCTTAAATCAAAAAAAAAAAAAAACTTATTTTGCTATAATACATACAATATTAGTGCATATATATACATTACTGACATATATTAAACTATATATTAACTAATATATAACCTTCAAACTTTTAAAATTGAATACCAACGTGACACATAAAGTATAAAACAATCAAGTTATCAAATCTCTATACATAGTATAATATCATACACACTATGAACGAAAAAAAAAGAAAAAAAAAAGAATACTGTTATGAACTCATATATATAATACCATATGATACATAACTAACATGAATTTAAAATCATGTAGGACAGATCACATATTCCAAATACAGACTTATAGAAAATATACAATAACACATATATATTATAAATATATGCTAACCCATTACTCAAAGATAACGTGTGGCATGATTGTTGATGGTGAAGGCTCTGAGGATGGCTGAGCATGCAGGCGATGACAACACGTGTAGAGAGATATGTGCATGAGAGGAGGAGAGAAAAATGCGGAGGGAGAGGGATGAGTTGGATGTGGTGGGTGACGAAGCGATGGGAGGTGGAAGCACGGTAAAAGAAGGGAGAAAATAGGTGGATCTGTAGAAAGAAAAATGGAAGAAGGAGGAGGAAGAAAACTTAAAATGAGGAATGAGATTGGAAGTGACAGCAGTTTGCAATATGAAAGAAACGAAGTCAAACAAGGTTATAAAGGCAAAATAAATAAAGAAAAGAACCGTTGCATACGAAACGTATACAATAAATATGAATTGATTTGAATAGTAATGGTCAAATTCAGCTGAAAAGATTAAAGCGAATAAATACGGAGCATTGGTTATGGTAAAGTAACACACAAAATTAGGGGAATAACAAAGGAAAGGACTGGTCAAAATAAATGAATGTAAATGTGCAACGAATATAAAAAAATCTATATAATTGAACCGATGGAAACGAAGGAAGCAAATAAAAGAAAGGGAACGAAGGAAAAAAAATGAGTTGTGGCCCGAGCATAAATAAAGGTGGTGACGTATGAGAGGAATGAGAAAAACAAACGGGCACAATTTGAAATCAATGCAATAAAACGGCCAAAAGCTGATTTTTAGGAAAATTATTAAAGAAATATTCCTTGGGCTGCGCGTTTGAGATCCGAAAAGGCATGAAAATCAAAAAGTTATAATTTAGATTGGAATGAAAACATACATGAAATAATAAAGGAAAAAAAATAAATGCGAAATAATCATATAGCATTTATTACGTTTCAAACCTTTGACATGGCATGGGATGGAAATAGCTGTACGCTAATTGAGAAGCTATTAAAGCAATTTATTATTAGTGGCATGTTATATGTTTTTATATTTATTTATTTCCTAGATCTCAATTCATATCTGATTATACTATGCAGATTTATCTTTATTATTAAACGTTCAAAAAGAATAAAACGTACACAATTCATTTGTTTTGATTTTCAAAACGATAGTAACGGCTGAAATTTAGCTGAAAATTATTCCCGCTTTGAATGCATGCCATAATTTAAGCAAGAGACCCTGATTCCTAAATTTATTAGCAGCTAGGAATGGAAATTGCACGTGAATTCCAAATTTTTATTAAAGCAATTAATACTTGATTTAACAGTAATACTTGAAATGCAAATGAAACGTATAGAAATGAATGCGCAACAAATAAACCAAACAAGGTAATGGTCCATTCCCTTGATTTGGGGAAAAATAAATGTTTTCTGCAGTTTCATTCGAAAGAAGGAAAAACGTAAACAGGTTTCAATTTGGAGCAGGTCACAGCAAATATATATTATTTTTGTTGCTGAGAAGAAGAAAGGATTGAAACGTCTCAATAAAGAAACACGCGAATTAATGGGAACAGTAACAATCAACCCCTAAATTATGGAATAATAGAGGCAACGGCTATAAAAGCAGTAATTAAAATATGGCAAGTTATCTACAAAATAGAGGAGAAAATAAAATTTTCAGAGGAAAGTTTGAACAGAAATAAAGAATATGGACCACGTTATACATGTAAAATTAAATGAGATGATAATAGGCAGAAGTGAAGTTGGTTTTCGGAGAAAAATGTACAAATATATTTATTGCCTCAAACATAAAACGCGAAATGACAATGGATAGAGAAAGAAATGAATCACTGAATAATGAATTGAAATGATGGGTTTTGTAACAGCTTTGCATTGATTGAGAAGTTATTAATTGATTTGAATGAGGTAGAATTTCTAAATAAATAAACCTCCATAAAATAAATTGAAAATCTATCATCTGCTACGTACAATTGAATGTAATCCAAATAATTTTTTTTTTTATATCAAAATATTATTTTTAAAGTTCTCAAAATTTTAATTAAATACGTAAAAGAACATTAAAAATTATTAAAATTTTACGGGTCGTTACAGGTTCTCACTTTTTGGTTTGGAGTCTTTCTAACTTTGGAGCTTTGGCAATGAAGTCGAAATATGTTGGATCTCTTTGAAGCCATTGTTGTTGGTGTTATCTTTTCCGTTGTGTGTATTATTTCTGATATGTTGATATCCATTTGTATCTTATTGTATCAGATATTGTATCCATTGTTGTATCAATGTTATTATTTATTTTCTTCCGCTGTGTTGTTGTACTTAATGTGTTATATGCTCCATCAGAACTAGAGTTCGACGTTTGAATCTACGGCATTCAAATACGAGTGAGGTATTTGATGTCGACTTCCATACGCCGGATTTCGGGTCGTGATAGTGGTATCAGAGCCGAAGGTTGAATTTTAGTTCAGAAGTATAACACATTAGGTAACTCATTAGAGATAGGGTGAAGTATGCCCTAGAATGAGTATATCCCTAAGATATCCGTCTGTATGCCTCAGTAAATTCTCTTAATATTCACTGATAGTGAGTATGAGTGCAAGAAGAGGATGAAACTAGGGACAGGGAAGTACCACTACAATTGGTCGATGCCCTATAACAAAAAGGAAACAATTCTTCTCAACCTCCTTTGATTGAATTTCAATTCTTTGATGGCTTCATGGCAGCTCGAGGGAGAAGCTTCGGTATGGTGGTGGTCCTGCGATTCATTGTAGAAAGTTCCTAATTTATATTCTTTCTATCAAATTCCAATCGTTTTAACTTTAATAAATTTGAAATTCTATTTAAAATAAATTGGTTACCAAAATATGAAGATTTGTATCGATAAAACGATTTCGATTAAAACCAAATTTGAAATTCTATTGTAATTTCTTATGAGGATCAAAGTCCGAAGAGGGACAAGCTAGTGTAAACTTTGGGGTATTCCGACCTGAGTTTGGAATCCATACCTGGTGTTTGAGAATTGCAGAAAATTGTATCCGTTTGTTTGTTGTTTTGGGTCTCTATATATTCTACAAACGGTTAGTTATCCCTTCGAACTAACTGATGCCCTGCTTATTTCATAGATCTGGTGACCCGAGTATCTTATGTAGTATTGAATGAGTTCGTATTGAAGATATTCTGATTTGCTAAGCCAAATGTAGAATAGATATTTCGATTTGATTTGATAAATTATTTCTCTATCTATCATCTATTCTTTGTTGTCTCCCTAGCAAATTTCGGGGACGAAATTTTCTTAAGGGGGAATTTGTAACATTCCCAGTTTTTAGCTAGATTTAATTTGATAATTAATTTAATTTTTGGGATTAAATTGTGAATTTAATTATGAATTAATATGAAAATGTCCAGAATAAATAAAGATATGTATTTTAATAAGAATATTGATTTGGGAATGAAATAAATTGTAAATAAAATTTCGATTTGAAATTCAATAATAAATATTACATAAATGTATTAAACATAAAGGTCTAAAACAAAATCTTTTACTTTATATTAAAGCAGGAACTTCCCCAAGCTGACGTTGACTCTTCTGCTTTTCTCATTTCAAAATACCGCTTCGCTGTCCGTTTCCACGTTTTTTCCCTACCTGCACGATTTAAGTTTTTAGTTATATTCCTCTCGGCGATTTCATTTTATGGAAGAATCATCGATCTTTAGTTGATTGCTCCATTTTCAACTTCACAAAATGAAAAATTACCCCAAATTCAAACTAAATTTCTACATTAGCGCGGTCAATTTTTGCTCAAGTTCGTAGATCTACTTCAGCACGATTCAAAAGGCTTCAAGGTTAGTGCGATTCTTCCTCATTGTAGTTTAATTTTTTTTATTTGTTTGTTTGGATTCTCAAAGGTGGTTCGAATTCAGATTCCATCAAATAATATTAAGCACTGATCATTTTAGGGAAATCAAGGCTGAATTGAGAAGGTACCCCATTTTCTCAATCCCCGATCTTTTCTTCAAATGCCACTTAATTACATAGTCTAACATTTCTTTAATTATATCGTGAACTTATTATTTTTTGCTAATATGGTTGTATTGTTTTTTCATTGTGTTCAGAATTATTGATGACCATTACATTGATGTGCTATAATGATGTATTTAGAACGTGTACCGACATCTGTTGAATTTTAGTACAAGCTAGACCTATGATGCTAGCAAGAGTGACCTGGACAAAGTTAATTGGTTTTTTCTTCGTTTTATTTTGGTTTTTTTTAATCATAAATTTGGAGCTTATTTAACCTTTTTAACTTTAAATTTGAATGGGTTTACAACTAGAAGGTAATATAGAAGAAAGCAACTACAATTCTACATCCATTCACTTTTAATATTAGAAAAGAGTGTTATTGAGTTTTTAAATAAATATGGTAGTAAACGATATTTAAAACTAAAGACATACTAATTAAGGAAAAGTAAGCATTATTTAAAAGTTTGTTTGTATGTAATTTGGTCATTTATTTATGTCTTTTACTTTAAGATTAATTAACATTTAACAACTAAACAAATGTCCAAGCAAATGATTTGAAACTATCTAGAAAATGGATATTTGACATTTTCTATGGTGTGGGTAATCAAAAAGTATATTTGTTTAGTTATATAAAGGTTGAGTGAAAAAAAAGCATTGTGCTTTCGTATAAAATGTTCTTCTTCCTGTTGTTTGTGCCTTTTTCAAACTTCATTATGCATATGTGATTAATGCGGAAACTCTTTAACAAACTTAAAATTTAGTGTCATATTTCAGCGGTTATAGCTATACAATGAAGGCATTTTTATTGCTACTGGGTTAACTATATCACAAAATGAAGTGGGACAGTGTTACTTTATCATCTTATGACTTTCACTTCAAGAGTTATCAGTTACGTTCAATTCCTTTAATACCTACTTATGTATAGATAGGTATACATCACACATGCATGCATGCATGCATACATACGTACATACATATATGCATACATACATACATATATGCATGCATATATATATATATATATATATATATATATATATATATATATATATATCTGTGTATGTGCGTGCGTGCACTCGTGCTCATGTGCATGGACATATTTACACATACATCCCAACGCATATTGAATTGAATGATGTGTGAATAAACAGTAGTATAAATTACTAGTCCATTTACTCATTATTAACTTACGTTCTCTTATGTAAGATTTTTAAAAGCGTAATATATTTGCCGAAGAAATATACGCGATGTAGAACAACTTAAAGATGACAAATAGTGGTTAATTGTAGTAATTAAATTGGTTTGGTTTAGAACTATAATAATGTTTAATCTTTCTTCTATGTTTCAGCAAGTTTAGGATTCAATTTTTACAAGCTTTTCTTTGGTGTTATTTTTTTTTTCATA
Source organism: Allium cepa (assembly GCA_030765085.1). NCBI lineage: Eukaryota > Viridiplantae > Streptophyta > Magnoliopsida > Asparagales > Amaryllidaceae > Allium > Allium cepa. The sequence goes on along the minus strand of CM060938.1, from coordinate 901,508,411 downwards.
TTTGGTAGAATTAATTTTAATTGATTAATTTTAATAAACGAAGGTCCCTTAATAGCTTTAATTTGAAGTAGATCATTATTATTGCAGCCATTGGACATGTTCGATTTTCTTTTAGATTCTTTAAAAAATCTCTTATGTAGAGATAACATTTATTGCTTTTCTTTAAAAAAAAATCCCCTACATAAATGGTTCTAAACCAATGTATACTGATTTTCTTCAACCTCCTTTGATGCGGTTTTAGTTGCGGTTTCTTGTATCTATAATTTCTTTATTTTTGTTCCTACTAAGATCATTTTTCATTTTTATTTGATTTGCCTTATTTTATGCAACCATTGCCAGTTTTCTAGAAAGGATGGAAATTATGTACATACAAATGCTTTATATTGACACGCTGTGTGGAAATTTTGACCAAATGAAGATTGATTTTAGATCACCATTAATGCATATACTTGAACTTAGCGTTGCAGATTATTAGTATAGAAAAATCCTCATAACATGATGCAAATTCTACACTTCTCTGTCTCAAGATTGAACGATAGGTAAATTTTGTTTAGTTGAATTATAATATTGTACTTTAGGTACAAGTCTCATTTTATTTATCTAGTCTTATTCATTGTTTTCGAGATTTTATTTATCAAAATTTTTATTGTTTATATTTAATTTATTTGGTAAATTTTAATGAACTCTTACTTTGTACTTGGAATATCGATTAGATTTTTGTTACAATAAGTGTAATCATGAACCTTGCTTTATACATAACGTTTAGATTTGAAATTGTCTACACATTTAATATATTTTTGGCCTGTTTTCACGGGTGTGGTGCAATGTAAAATGAGGGTGCCTAGATATGGTAATAGACCTAGGTGCGAGTTTAGCTTTGCACACATTTCTTGCAAAAAAAGTGTCAGGTAGGTTATAGGTGCCATGAGTTGAACCCGACAGGCATAACATAATCCCCCTTTGAGTTGGTTGGCCCACCGACCCTCTTGGAGGTCCGCTGTATCTGGGAGTTTCTAAAAAAAATTATTTTTCGCCTGCATGATAATATAGCGAAATAATGCGATTTTAACTCATCTCATGCTTATTGTTCAAATTAATTTAAAATGGGTGTTACTATCGTGAATCTTTACTGTATAAATAATAATTAATTCTCTGTACAATCAAATGAAAGAGAAGATTTTTTTCCATAAAACTGCTATAGGAAAGCATTTTATAGCGAACTTCTTTGCTATAGGAAGGAATTTAGTTCAATTAAGAGATACACTTTATACACTACAAAATAATACTTATCACTTCTTTTTTAGATGAATGAGTGAACCTTGACAAAGGAGACCACTCCTAAATTTATTAAAATACTAATAAAAACTTACATGTTTATTGGTATTAGCACACACAATTATGGATCATCGCATAGATAATCAACAAAATAGGAAAGCATATGCAAATGACAATACATACAGTGATATACAGGCTAAAGGTGCTAGTATAATTCGGCCATAATACAAAGTTGTATGCTCTAATTACAGGAAATGCCAAGCTCTGAGAATGCACTAGGATTTGGATGAATTTGACATAGTGTAGTAGCATGGAGCAAGTGCAAAAATTATGGTAGCTAGGATGGCTACAAGTAAGAAGAATGAGGACCATTGTGTGAACTATAATAGCATGATATAGTACAGGCTGGTGCACATGAATGATGCAGAGCGGTTTGCATGTGAATGAGTGAACTACTATAGCATGAGCTAGAATAATGACTATTGCAAGTATCCACGACTGCGTTGAGATGTTGCACGACAAGAGATACATCTATAGACGGTGCATGATCTGCTTGATGGTGCCTAATAAAACTGTCAGGGATGTTGGAAATTGTGCAATGTCTGCTGAATCTGGGAATGCATGAAGAAGGATGGCCTGATCCGAAATATGAGTTGTTGAAGCATGGATTGAGAATGCATATACAATGTTGTGAAGTTTCACGATGGCTGGAGCATGTATGAGCTTACAGAGTGGATGTCCACTGGCTTGGAGGAACTACAGTGATAAGCTGACAATGACTGAATGAAGCTGGTGTAGTGCTATTACTCAATTTGGCAGAGTATACAGTGGCTTGATGAATGGTGAATGACAGTATACATGCAGGCAGCTACATTCATGCGAATAGTAGAACAGTGTTATGCACAGTGAGGAGTTGCAGGTGTTTATTATGTTGGCAACCTGAGACGTGCAAGAGAAGGCTTGAAAATGGATCATAATGAGGCACTGCAAGGTGCTGATATCACTAGACCAGGTTGGTGAGAGTAATCGCTTTTTTAACTCATTTAAAAAAAAAGAATATAAATCCAAATAGGTGTGGATTTCAATGAAAAAGTAATCATTCATGATCCCAGCTATGCATATGTTAGAAAAATGGGAATTATAAAGAAATATAATGGACAAATAATTTTTTTATTAATTAACAAACAATATTAAACTTTATTGGAATTCCAATCAGTCTCTATAGTCACAACTTTTATAGAGGTCCAATGAAATTGAAATGTAGCACACTAAAATGTGGACCGAGAATAATATTAAAACTATGAGTTCTACTAAATCGATAGCATAGGTGATAAAGTTTGTATTAGTTTTCTTTACAATTTAGTATAGTATAGATAACTAACCCAATAATAGAGGTTAAGTATATGATTTGGCTGACACATCCACCTTTATATCTTCCTCTAAAACCTCTTTAATATCCAAAATGACTACTCTACCGTTGAATAAGTTCAGAACCTATTGTGCAGAAACGGCCGAGATAATTATCAATCAGAAAAGTTATATCCACAACCAGTGAAACTAAAAGCAAGCATGGCAAGGCAAAATTGTTTGAAGTATGCTTATTTGGGGAAAACACATGTTCTGTTGAATTCTCTTAAGAGTTCATATTGATGTTACTAATTCAAGATCGTAGCTGTTCTTTGTGCGTCTCTTTATGGCTAAAGTTGTAATGGCATGGATGTAGAACCAAGTATAGGATTTAGTCAATGTATTATTGTATCATTGTTTCTTTATGATTTACAATGTACAAAATTGGTTGTAACCTTTATTTTGTACACTCGAATTGATGTAATTGGTCTTTATTGTATTGTAAATAAGTACACTCAAATAGATGCAATTACTCTTTATTGTACATTAAATAAGTACTGAAATTTGATTGTTTTAAATTTTTTCTTCTCTGCATGTATAAAGTATAATGTATTATAACTTTTGTACCAACTAATTAAAGATTTACCTACGTAGCTAAGACAAAATATTAACTTGATTACTACTATTGTAGATTCATCACAAAGAACTAAAGAGTTTGTATTATATTTTCTATCCCACCTTTTGGCAAGGTCGGGATAGCAAGAACTGATGGAAAACCATGGATCACGCTTCCTGCATATCAAACATACGCAGGTTCGCTATGGATATTGGTGAATTTTGTTCGAGCCCGGATTGAGCTATAATTGATAGAACATGGATAACGAAGGCAAGGGAGCGAACGTTTCAAGTTTCAAGTCAATCCGAGCTCATGTGCTCAAGTTATGATGGATGTAGGTTGAAGGAAAAAGCTCTGGTTTCGTATCCATCATCGAACTCCATTTCGAATCGATCGTGTTTGTATCGATCAATGGTCCAGCGGCTTCGTATCCATCGGGATGCCTCGGTTCGACTCGATCTCATTCGATTCCATCAGAGCCTCCCCATTCGAGTCCATCAGCATCTCCCTACATCGCATCCATTAACTAAGGCAATGGTCACTACTTCGTATCCATCATGGAAGCCTCTATTCGAATCCATCTGGGCAGAGCACTTCTTATCCATCAGGTTGCCCTACTTCGTATCCATCAAAAGGCTCCAGCTCGCATCGATTGGTTTCGTGTCCATTGAGAAGCTACATGGTTCGCATCCATCAAGGAAAGGCTTGTTCGTAACCATCGATCATCAGTAGTTCGTGTCCATCAACAATTGCTGTTTGAATCCATGAGTAAGGCCTTATTCGAATCCACCAAGTCAACAAACCTGGGTGACGTGTCGTCCCTCGATACGAACAAGGTGAAATTTATGGAGTCGATACGGTCAACTCAGAGTGAAGACCGAATCAAGGCGAAGTGTGCGCGCCACATCATCACAAAACCATGTGAGTTGATCAAGTCGAATGGATCGTTTTAAAGTGATGGGTTCGAACCAAACTGCCACCGAGAAATTCCATTTCGTATCGACTATATCTCATGATCCACTGATCCAAATGTTATGAAATTTTCATAGGAGACTACGTGCAAGCCAAAGAATGTTCCCTCCAAGTTTCGACTCCATTGGACAAGATCTTGATCGATACAAATTGACTTCATATCGTTCGCCGACCGAGTCGAAACTTCCTGAGGTTGGCCGCGTGGGCCCACTCACATGCCAGAACGAGTCTCCCGAAGTTTGAGCGAGATCTTAGCCTCCTATGCCTATAAATAGAGCCCTACCGCCTACAGAACAAGGATCTTTGGATTCTCAAGCACCCAGACTCTGCCGGATCAAGCCCTATATCATATTTTTGCTATTGAATTCGAATTTGAAGTTGTATTTTGCTGTTGTCGGCTGTACTTGCTTGTAATCATTGAAAGAGAATCAATAAAATTGCAAAAAATTCACAGTGGACGTAGGCAGCACGCCGAACCACTTTAAATCGCTTGTCTACGCATTCATATTCTTGTTAATCGAAGGTTTTGTTAGATAATCCTCATTTTCAATTTATATTCTTCGTTTATTATCTCTTCAAAAACTTTTGAAGAGTGTTGTGTCCAATTTAGGTACAAACATTTTGGTGCTTTCACCGAGAAAACCCAGATTTTCTCCTGCTCCTTGGATCTACATTCGATACCGGATTGCATAAATCCAAGTAGAAGATCCAGATCTCATATCCAGACTCCTTTCATTCTATTCAGATTTGCGTAAAATCTAGGAAAGGATTCCATTTCTCAAGATGGTTAGCACAAGAACCGCTTCTACCGCCGCTGATCAAGAAGGCCGGGATAGACAGAATCCCATGCAAATAGCTCTATCCAATCAGGATGCTACCGGACATACAGATCCATCTGGTCCGGTTACTAGACAAGAGTTCCAGACATTGCTCCAGGAATTGATCCAAAGTCGGCAACAGCTAACTGAGCAGTTGCGCGCTAATGCTGAGTTGACTAATCAGCTGAACCGCCAAAGGTGTAGAAGATCCAGAAGGGATCAAGCATCTCATTCCTCCACTAAAAGTTCTGCTTCATATGATTACAACTGCAGATCTACCCATCCCAGACTAGACGGAAGCTATGCACATGCTGCTGGTCACCAACCAGCCTTGACCGTTGGGCAGTTAAGACTTGGTCCATCTGCCAGTTTCCACACTAGACCCTCCTCCCGAGGAGGCACTGCTCCACAATATACCATGGATAATCATGCAGCCATAGCCGCTGTAGAGACGGGAGTTGATGCACGAAATCAATCCAATCAGAACTATCATCAACAGGAACATGCTCCTGAGCCATACATCCCGGATAACATCGAGCCAAGGAGGCGAGATGCGGATCGTCGACAGCGCCCGATCCCACTTCGTAGTGTTGAACCCGACCACACTTTGGCTCATCGCGCGTGGAATTTTCCGACGCCAAACCTCTTAGCCATGATACGCCAAATGATTCGCGAGAGTCAGGGCATGACAAATGATGATTGGGGAATCTCCCGAAGTCCTACTCCGTTCACAGATGAAATACTATATGCTGAACCGCCTCGGCGATTCAGGATGCCCACTTTTCCTATGTATAAGGGAAGTTCCGACCTCAATCAACATATTCTGAAATACGAGTGGTCGATGAGTGCTGCAAGGGCAGATGATGCAGTAAAGTGTTGTAGTTTTCCCATTTCTCTGGGTGTATTGCAACGATGTGGTTTACACGATTGCCACCTCGATCCATCTCTTCGTTTGACCAGTTGGCTACTAAGTTTGTCAAGCAGTTTCGTATGCACGTCGCCAGGCCAAAAAACGTTAACACTTTATCCAGTGTCACTCAGGTGGTATTTGGAAAGGTTTCATGCCGGTTGTGCAGAGATCAGTAACCCCAATGATAATTCGATCTTGATGGCATTGACAAAGGGGATTGACCCCGATTCTGAGTTTGGAAATTGGTTAGCTGGGATGCCTCCCGCATCGTTGGACCGTTTTTATTCCAAAGCCGCTCAATTCTTGAGGCGTGAGGGTGCAAAACATTCTAGGAAGCAGGACGATGTGAGACCCAGCAGTGAGGGGATGCAAAGCAATGTTGCAGTCAAACAAGCCGGTAAAAGTTCAGGAAAAGTCTAGTTAAATATTCAAAATAAACAAAATCAACAACCGAGGAACAATGATAGTCAGAAGAAAAAACGGGATCAGAACCGTGGCCCGCGACGTAGGGCTCCAATGTTTGACAATTATACACCACTGAACACACCGCTAGAGAACGTGTATCTACAGACTTGCAATGCTGTGCAATATTAGAAACCTGCTCCGAAGCCATCGTCGGAGAGACAAATTCAAACGGGGAAGTTCTTTAGATTCCATGAGAGTAACGGACATAATACTATTGAGTGTAGACACTTGCAAGACCTTATTGAAAAGTTGATCAGAGAAAGAAAGGTAGATCAATTCGTACGGGTGCCGCAGTCTGGTGGTGCGGGCCCGTCAAATAAAACCATGTTCAAACTCAAGGAAGGCAGGAGAAACCTGCCCGTACAGGTGGGAGATTGGTTATTGATAAAGTCAGTGGTGATCCCCATCCAGCCGAACGAAGCTGGAGGGAAATGGAGTCGTATGCCAACACAGTCAGGCATGTGAACTTTGAGAGTTGCAGTAACTTTGATGAAGGGGCTCCGGCAAAACAACAAAGAATAATGACAGACGACATCGTATTCAGAAGCCGAGATGCTGACAGGGTCGGAGCCCCAACTATTGACCCACTAGTCATATCTGCCCAAGTCGGTCCTGCTTGGATGAAGAGGATCCTGGTGGATAATGGAAGCTCAGTGAATATTCTGTTTAAAAGAGCATATGATCAAATGAAAATGGAAGCCAAGGATTTAAAACCTTGTCAATCTAGAATCCATGGCTTCGACGGGAGTGCTAATATACCCACTGGGGTGGTAGAGTTGCCAGTGGAGTTAGGAGTTAGAGAGTGCCGAAGAGTTTGGATGTTACAGTTTGTTGTTTTAGATATTTACTCCCCGTACAATGCCTTCCTTGGCCGACCAGCCCTTGCTGAATTCAGGGCAGCGATTGCCCCATGGTTCTTAACTTTGAAATTTCCCACCGATCGTGGGATTGGAGTCATCCAGGGAGATCAGGCTGCTGGAAGAGCCGGTTATGTAGCTGAGCTGCGCGAGGCGCAGCGAAAAGAGAAAGGAAAGGGTGTGGAGGAATCTTTCTGCGTCCGTTTCGCCGACAATTGATAATTAACGCCGGTGCCTCGGCCCGGGCACCACAACCAATTCCAGAGGGATCCTCACCCCAGAGACAATGAAGATAAAGAAGAATCCATAGAAAGTCAGGCTTCCCCGGTTGAGCTGATGATCGATGTTCCAATCGATGGTGATGATAATGATGATTTGAGAATGTTAAAGGTTGGGCCTCAGTTGAGCCAAGAGATGCAGCAGGAATTGGTTGAATTTCTTCGGGAAAATCTAGACGTATTTGCTTGGATACACTCTGATATGTGTGGGATCTCGACGGACATCGCGAGCCACACCCTGAATATTGACCCGCGGTATATCCCGGTCAAGCAGAAAAGGCGTGGTATGGATCCAGAGAGATCTGCCGCCCTTAAAGAAGAAGTTGATAAGCTGAAAGCGAATGGATTTATTCGAGATGCTCTATACCCCGAATGGGTATTCAACCCCGTATTTGTCAGGAAGCCAAATAGGAAATGAAGAACGTGCATTGACTACTCTGATTTAAACAAAGCTTGTCCAAAAGACAATTTCCCACTTCCCCGAAATGATCAACTTGTGGACTCAACGGCCGGACATGAATTATTATCTTTCATGGATGCTTACTTGGGCTACAATCAGATAACCATGCATGTGCGTGACCAAGAACATACTAGCTTCGTAACCGATCTGGGACTATACTGCTACAAAGTCATGCCGTTCGGATTAAAGAACGCCGGAGCAACTTACCAACGCTTGGTTAACCGGTTATTCACTGGCCAGATCGGGAAGTCCACGGAGGTTTACGTAGATGACATGTTGGTGAAATCACAATACTCCACTGATCACGTCAAAGATTTGTAGTCCATGTCTAATATCCTTCGGAGATATGGGATGAAGCTCAATCCACTAAAGTGTCACTTTGGAGTTGCATCCAGAAAATTCCTTGGGTTCATCGTCAACGCCCGAGGAATAGAAGCTAACCCCGAAAAGATCTTGGCTATCAGGAACTTCCAAACTCCAAGCACTATAAAGCAAGTCCAGAGTCTTAACAGAAAGGTAGCAGCGTTAAGCAGATTCATATCATAGTCCACTGATAAGTGCATCCCATTCTTCGATCTGATTCAAAAGGGAAAGCAGAACTTCGAATGGGCTGCGGAATGCGAGGGCGCATTCCTATCGTTGGTTCAACATCTTTCCACACCGCCGATTCTTTCAAAGCCTGTCAATCATGAGCCGTTGTATCTTTACTTGGCGGCATCAGAGAATGCGAGTAGCGCTGCTCTTGTTCGGGAGGAAGACCGAGTTCAGAAACCGGTCTATTATGTTAGCAAACGACTCACCGGAGCTGAGAGAAACTATCCAAAGCTGGAAAAATTAGCTTACTGCTTAGTCATTGCCTCAAGGAAGCTCCATCCATATTTCCAGGCTCATCCCATCACTGTGTACACCGATCAGCCATTACGATAGGTCCTTACGCAACCTAAGACGTCTGGTAGGTTGCTCAAATGGAACATCGAACTGAGTCAATTCGATATCACTTATACACCGAGAAGGGCCATTCATGGTCAAGTCCTAACAGATTTTATCGCTGAATTCATCGTTCTTGAAGACTTGCCTGATACTAGCAAATCTCCCGAATATATTTGGAAGCTGTACTCCGATGGTGCATCCAACGATCGGTGCTCGGGTGCTAGGGTAGTACTTGAAACCCCTGAGGGTCAATCCATATGCTACGATTTGAAGTTCGAGTTCCGTGCAACCAACAATGAAGCCGAATATGAAGCTTTAATTGCTGGTTTGAAGCTAGCCCATGATCTGAGGATTATCGCTGTGGAAATCTATAGTGACTCCCAATTAGTTGTAAGCCAGGTCCGAGGTACATATCAAGCCAAGGATCGAAGATTAGCTGCTTACTTAGCTCGAGTCTGGGAAGTACTTGATCAGTTCGATTACTATGCAATTTTCTATATACCCCGAGAGCATAATCAGAAAGCTGATTCATTGGCGAAGTTGGCAAGTACGGGCGTAGCTTAGTAGTTGGGGCTCGTTCCCGTTGAAACTCTATCCTCTCGGAGCATTGACCAAATGGATACCGACTTCACATTCGAGGCTACTTCCAATAGGGAGTCGTGGATGACCCCTTATCAAGATTATATTGAGCATGGGATATTGCCCGAGCGCAGGAGCGAAAAAAACAGATCCTTCGAAAAGCCTCGCGGTTTATCATTCAGAACGTAGTTATGTACAGAAGATGGTATTTTGTTCCTCTCCTTCGGTGTATCGCGCATGACGAAATCAAACGAGTGTTACATGATGTACACGAGGGAGAATGTGGCGATCACATTAGGGGAAAGCACTCGCCAAGAAAGTACTCCGGTACGGATATTACTGGCCTACTGTTAATCGCGATGCAGCAGACTACACCAAAAAATGTAATAAACGCCAGAAAAATGCTCGGATTCCTAGAGCCCCACCTACTGAGATAACCCAAATTGTCAGTCCTTGGCCGTTTGCAGTATGGGGCATTGATATAGTTGGTGCATTGCCTCTAGCCAAAGGTGGCACGAAGTACGCCATCGTCACAGTTGATTATTTAACAAAATGGGCTGAAGCTGAACCTCTTGCAACGATCACGACGAAAAAAGTAATCAACTTCGTAATATGCTACATTATCTGCCAGTTTGGTCTAACGCACACTATCATCACCGATAACGGAGCCCAATTCGACAGCCTTGAATTCAAGAATTTATGTCAACGATTCCACATCCATAAGAAATTTTCTGCAGTAGCATACCCTCAAGCGAACGGTCAAGTCGAAGCTGTAAATAAGGTTATCGAATCTATTCTAAAGAAACGACTGGAAAAGGCCGGGGGCAAATGGGTTGATGAACTTCCTATGGCTTTATGGGCTTACCGAACGACCCACAAGATTGCAACAAGACACACTCCATTTTCTTTATCTTATGGCTCAGAAGCCGTTATTCCAGTCGAAATGGAGGTGCCTTCTCCTCATGTGACATACTATGATCCAAAAACGAATGTCATACTACTTGCTGAATCTTTGGACTTACTTGATGAGAAACGTGAAGTGGCTGATTTAAGGGCAGCCGCATATAAAAATCGAGTCGCCCGAATATACAATGCCAAGGTCCGGTCACGAATCTTTGAACTCGATGACCTCGTACTCAAGAGAATTTATCCAGTTCCTTCACACATGAAACCAAATTGGGAAGGACCATATGTGATTTCATAAAAGCTCGAAGATGGCACGTTCAAGTTAACGACCGTTGACGGTCTCACGCTGCTAAGAGCCAGGAATAGCGAGAGTCTCCGTCGCTACTACACATGACAGGATTTATTTATTTTAGTCTATTTCTTCCTTTGCATTTTGTTCTTGCATTTCGAAATTTGAATTTGTAATAAGGCAACTGACTTTGCCATATTTTCTCTTTTCAGCAATAAAATGCCATCTCTTCGAGCCAGAGCTGTGATTTATTGAATATGACTTACAACATCACGATGCACGGAGAGCTAAGTTCCGTCATTTGGTTGCATTTATTCAAATAGGGAGTGACTGTGATGCGACCGGTCACTCACTAAGTGAAACCCGAGCTCGGGGGTAGAACACTACATTAACATTTACAAGGATTGATACACGACAGTCCTTCTATCAACTCCAAATTCCCAGAGCACGAATTGGAGTATAAACATCAACTCTTGGTTCCTAGAGTGCGAACTGGAGTATAAACCCTAACTCCAAATTCCCAGAGTGTGAATTGGAGTACAAACATCAACTCTTGGTTCTCATAGTGTGAACCGAAGTATAAACAATAACTCCAAACTCCCAGAGTGCGAGTTGGAGTATAATACTTAAAATACGGCTCCGAAGAGGGTGGACTCGTCCGCCAAACGACTTCTACTGTACTCTAACCAAGTTCGAGGAAGACGGATTTGTCCATCTAACGACCTCGCTTGTTAACTCCGGGTGGATGTGATCCGACCATCCACGATCCTGATAAGCCAATCGTTCCCGGAGTGTGAACGAACTCCTATAAGCCTAAACAGGTGTGACTGACCATCTGTCGGCGAATTCTATATTCCCGGAGTGCGAATTGGAGTATAAATATCAACTCCAAATTCCCAAAGCGCGAATTGGAGTATAAACGTTAACTCTAGATTCCTAGAGTGCGAATGGGAGTATAAACACTAACTCCAAATTCTCGCAGTGCGAACAGGAGTATAAACATTGACTTTAAGTTCGTGGAGTGCGAACTGTGCCGTGGACATCGATGACTATTGGATTCCCAGAGCGTCAACAAAAATACCGATTGCAGATTATTCTAAGTCCACGAAGCACGGATGAGTGCTCGTGATTTGTAATAGGTGCAGTCATAAGCCAATCATTGCAACACTTAAGCAGGAAAGATAGGAAAGACAGTTGAAACAAAGAAAGCAAGAATTTTATTTCAACTAACTAAAAACTAGAATTTACATGCGGGATTTGTCAAAAAATTCCTACTAGTAGGGGCCGAACCTGCATCTATACACGGCCTATAAATGGAAAGTAGAAACAAGATCCTATCTATCAAAAATTTGCTTAGGTGGCCAATCTACTTCTTCTTCCTCGGCCTCCTTTTCAACGTGGAACCCTCGGACTCGCTGGGGACAGAGATCCTTCATTTAGAATATTCCCCCTCCGGTGGTTGCTCTCCAACCGGGGGCATAATGTCAACGTCCTCCTCAGAGCTTGAATCTAGATGTACACTTCCCACCGGAGGAGTTGAAGGGACTGGATCGTCAACGAAGGATGGGACGGACACCCGGGTATCAACAACAGTACCACCCGGTGATATCATCCTTAGAGGTACTGGGCCATGTGCCACTGCCCCACTTCCAGCATTACCACTTCGCCCCGCAACCTCTAATTCTGCGTTAATCTTGGCCAAGATTTACTCATCGCGAATCGATTGGGCCTGGCTAGGGGCAGCTGTAGTCTGTATTGATGAACCAAAAGTTGGCGGGAGTTCACTAATGATGAACGGCAGGTCTGCGAAGGGGTCACCATGTCGGCCAAATAGCTCACTCACCATTTGCTCATCAAGAGATAGTGAGCTCCCCTACGTTATCTCAGTTCACACTATCATTGTCACGATAGTTGTTTCGATAGTGATGGCCTTTTGCCCTTGACTCGATTCTTGAGCCGTAAAAGTCGGCATAATTCCAGTCACTGAACAAAGATGAAAAGGAGTTATTCGCAATCACTTCAAAACAAACTCTCTATTTAGAACACACTTTAGAAATGTTCGAAATACCTTCCTCAACTTGGCTTGTTGACGGCTGACCGGCTTCAAAGACGTGCTCCCGGATAGGAGATAGATGTGGTTGGTCCGGATTATAAGCTGGGAAAGATTGTGAGTTCGCCGCAGATACAAGCTCTAACGGAGATGGAGCGGTAATCTCAAGAATTGTATCTTGGTGTTCAACACATGAACCTTCCCCAACCTCCAAATATCTGGCGCCAACCATCTCCTTCTCATGAGAAATTATGGCGTTGTGAAGGACTTTCTTTTCATCTTCGGTCAGCAACCGGTTTTCAGGCTCGAATTTGTCGATTGATTCATCCGGGTGTGCTGTCTTCTCCTCCTCAATCAACCGGCCCCAAGCACTGTGAAGATGTACCAAATAATTCCCGAGACAAGCCAAATTTCTATGCATTAACACATTAGCATCATAAGTGATAAGGAGGTCTTCAATGTCGGCCTCCAGCTTGGACCCGACCAACTAAATTTTTCTATCGACTTCGGCTTCGACCGCCTGTACTTTAGCCATCGCCGCGTCCCGTTCAGTCCGAAGCACTGCGGCCTGCTCACATGCTTCCTGGGCCGCGTTGTTTGTAGCATCCCTATCCCTGATAATATCAGCGAACTTGGCTTTGAGCTCGTTAAGCTCCTTCAAGGCTGCATCTCGCTCGGCGGTTACAATGGTGTTTCAGTGGCCCATATCCTCCACCGTAGCATAATGCTCTCTTTTCATCCTGTTCATCACCGCTTTGGCTTCATCAGCTTTCTTGGTGGCCTCCATTTCAGATTTCCGAGATGACTCGGCTTCTGTGTTAAGCACTTGTATAATGCGGTCCTTTTGAGCTAGCTTGGACTGTAGTTTCTCAATGGTAGCTACTTGCTCAAAGGCCAATGACGATGCTTTCTCGGCCGCTTTAGCCCAAGCTTTGTACTGGACATAGAAGTCATGTACATAATCATGAACCATCTGCTCAGCCTCCACCGGGATTCTTTTTAAGTGTGGAGGAAAAACGTAGTTGTCAAAACAGATGTTCGGAAAATCTTTCTTCAACTGGGCTAGCTTGATCACTCCTTCCCCCGAAAGTTCTGTGAGGGGCTGTTCTGCAACTACGGGAGTTATTGCCTCAGACCTAGGATCATGGAACTCGGACCTGGAAGATTGAGGATCCGACTTGTGCCGCGAAGGTTCAGGAGGACAATAAACATAAACGGGAGGCTATACAGGGCTTCTGGAAGGAGGAGTACGAGATCGAGATCGACGCCTGTCTTTATCATACCTCTCTTGGCTGGAGTACCCGGAGTATCCACAGTCATGGTCTATGTCCCCTTCCCTTCTACGCGACTCGTAGTGTGAAGAGGTCTACGAGCCTGTCGAAGACTTCCCTACATTGAACCTCGACATAGTATCTGCAAAGCAAAAATAGAAGTAGAGTTAGTGACTTTTCGAAACAGATGGCTTGCAGTCATAAAAGTTGTGTCGTGAAATGTAAATGAATGTGCAAACCCCCCGACCTACCGGAAGTGTCAACCACGCTAATAGGAAAAGGCTCGTCAATTCTAAAGTATGTTGGAATTCATCCAACCCGACATTATATGGAAAGGAGCGTCATCCGAAATCGGAAGACCGGAAAGCCCTTCGTAGAGACTTTCCGTTCTTAAGGGAGAAACCTACGAAATTCTAATTCCGGAGGCGGGCTGCGACGTGATGACAGTTTTCCATCTTCTCTTTTTTGTTGGCGTGAAAACAGCTGCCTTGCCTTTTCTCTGCTCTCCAACATCCTGGGCTACATCTGCAGGCCCGGCCAAAGGCTCATCATCAGTGTGAGTTCTCTCAGAGTCAACTTCCTCAACTATAACGGCTTTGGGCTTCTTGTGCTTGACTCATTTCTTCAAGACGGTCCTTAGTGCTCCGTCAAACTTTATACTCTGTTTTCGCTCAATCAACCCAAGAATCCTAAGATTCCTGTCTGTCAGGAGCAAATCGATGTTCCTCTCTTCGCCCGAGACCTCCTGAAGAACCCGAACTATCTCCTTGTAATATACGCCTTCAGGACGCTGAATTGTTGCTGTAAAAGAAAGAAAAGAGATATAAGTTCAAATTCGTCTATAGCTGTCTTATAAACTACCCCAGAAGATGACAATACTCATGTCTAAATAGCCATCGTCTGGCAAACCCTAGAGGACATCAGACATAGAACCATTCCGTCTTGAAGTAGCTCAATTTAGTCCAAGATCCGGTGATCACCTGACAGTATCTTACAGCCTCCAGGAATGTGATGGATGGGCTATCTGTTCGGCTCTTGAAGTTGAATAGGTACCTTATATCGGTCAGCCGGGAAGGTCGATAAAGGTACTCCATAAATGCAATGAATAATCTATTGAGTGAAGCATATCCATTCGGGTGTAGCTGAGATGGGGCGATACCCAAAAATGACAGCACTTCTCTTATATATTCATTGAACGGAGGAAGTGTTCCAACTGCGCACGCGTGACAGTTAAACGTGGTGTACCCCTCTGGCGGATTGTATGGTCCGTCGTTAGGTCCCGGCAGTAACACGTCGTCCACTGACAGACCATGCCTTAAGCATATTCTCCCTAGCATATCTTCAGAGATGTTGGATTGGACTGAGTCCGATGGGCTAGCAATGAAAGATGCATCGGGTAATTCGTCCGGGGATGGACAGATAACATTGCCCTCAATCTCCAGAATTTCGAGTCTCGGAGGAATTGTACTTTGGATTTCTTGCTGCTGCGAACTTTATGGTTCCATAACTAGCTAACTCATGAGAAATCATCATTAGGTGATAAAGAACGCGTGCATTCCCCGGTGTAAAGTGTGTGAACGTGTTGTGCAGTGCAGTGCTGTGCATTACTTGAGCAAATTCTACAAGAGTTAGAAAAAGTGTGTAAACAACAAGACTCCGAAATGCAGATTGGAATAACCGTCATCGCTGACCGTCATAACCATCGCATTCGGATGTTAGCAATCGACCCAAGCTAGAGTTCGTTATATTTTTGATTAAATTATAGTTCCATCGACGAGCTTCGAAAGGTAGTCACATGTGTAGTTCTGCGGTTAAGTTCAATCATGCAAAGCAGAAGCTCGCCGGAGCCAAATATTGTATTGTGCAAAAGCCCTCTAAGTTAAACAAACGTCTACTTGGAATCGATCACCATGGTTCACATTGCATCGAGTTAGGGAGGCCTCACATTTCGAATCGAACAAGTTCGACTCGATGCATATCGCATCGATCAAGATCAAATCGATACGGTTCATATCGATCGAGTTCGAATCGATACGGTTCGTATCGATCAGGCTTAGCCGTCTTCATTTCGTATCGATCGAGTTCGAATTGATGCGGCTCATATCGATCAGGTTTAGCCGTCTTCGTATCGATCATGCTCGAGATTTCGTGTCAATTATATTTCTTATGGTTCCGTACCAGACACTTAAAATCGATACGAGATGCGACTGTCCAGGATCGATAAGGACCCCATCGTTCCTCGACCAACGTTACTACGATTCAAACCCCGCATTTCGTCATCAATACGAAATCAAGACATGGTATTTCTCTCAACCGATTCGAAGTGGTGGCCGAACAACCTTCGGTTGGTTGTTCCAAATCCTTAGCCTCTTCCTCTCCAATCGATTCAGGCATCTCCATGGCCGTCCTTGACCAAAAACTCTGGCCCAGATCTGACCTTGACATTGCCAAAAGCAATAGCCAACGAGAAAGGGATGGATCTGAGATTCGTTTTTTACCGAGATTTAGTCACGGGTGATTGATTACCTAAATTGGAATTAGAATTCGAAGGACTAAAAAGCTGTGTTCGATCGATTCGAAGGCGAAGTGCAGTTCTTCTCTTAATAAAGTACGGGGTCGATACGAAGATAGAAGCGCAGGGAGTGAAAGTAAAAAGTGAAAAAATGGCCAAGTCCCAGGTATTTATATGGGGCTTAGGGTGAAACCGGGACGATTTGCCTCCCAGCCCACATGACCGGTCGCAATCAGTCGACCCACAGTTCGAGTCGAAAGCCCTTTTGCGTACCCATTTGACCAAAGTTCCTATCGATTCGAAACAGATAGTGAGCACATCGACTAGAAGTCCCTGTTCACTTCAACAGATTCACGAATCCATCCACTGCATATCGGTACGAATGGCGATTTCGTATCCGTTATGGCTTTTGTGGTTGTATCGAAGCGAAGTTACCACCAGACTTCATCGATTCGAAGTATCTATTTTGCAATCATCGACTCACCGTAATGCAGCTCTATCGATACGAACATTGATTTCGTATCCTTCGAAGTTCATCGATAC
The DNA here is from genome assembly GCA_030765085.1 of Allium cepa. Lineage (NCBI taxonomy): Eukaryota > Viridiplantae > Streptophyta > Magnoliopsida > Asparagales > Amaryllidaceae > Allium > Allium cepa. The sequence goes on along the minus strand of CM060938.1, from coordinate 901,491,333 downwards.
GAACTGATATTTCATATCCATCAAAACTCATCGATACAAACGATCATTTCGTATCCATCAATGAAAACCACGCCAATGTAGAAAACTGCTCTTCAATCTTCTACATCGATTTAGGAGAGGATCGATACGAAGAAAATCCATAAAACAACTGTCAAACGTTGTTGCAACTCAACTTTCACATCGATTCAGGAGAGAATCGATACGAAATTCAATATAACAAACAAAACTGACAACGACACGCGAACGTGCATTGTTAACAAGAGTCAGGTTAACATATACGCATATGTGTTGGACCAGTATCCACTATCAACATTCAACAGAGATTGAATACTCATCTCATGATGATTACGACAGCACACAGCCAATCACTATCACACAACAGACGATTACGGCAATACAGAGCACAACTTTCAACGAGAAATACGATAATTGTTCAAAGAGAAACTGCAGCTTTTCAAAGCACGTCATGTTTCCACAAGACGTACTTTGGGGGCAAATGTTATCCCACCTTTTGGAAAGGTCGGGATACCAAGGAACTGATGGAAAACCATGGATCACGCTTCCTGGATATCAAACATATGCAGGTTCGCTATGGATATCGATGAATTTTGCTCGAGCTCGGATTGAGCTATAATTGATAGAACATGGCTACCGAAGCCAAGGGAGCCAACGTTCTAAGTTTCAAGTCAATCCGAGCTCATGTGCTCAAGTTATGATGGATGTAGGTTGAAGGGAAAAGCCCCGGTTTCATATCCATCATCGAACTCCATTTCGAATCGATCGTGTTCGTATCGATCAATGGTCCAGCGGCTTCATATCCATCGGGATGCCTTGGTTCGACTCGATCTCATTCGAATCCATCAGAGCCTCCCCATTCGAGTCCATCGGCATCTCCCTACTTCGCATCCATCAACTAAGGCAATGGTCACTACTTCGTATCCATCATGGAAGCCTCTATTCGAATCCATCTGGGCAAAGAACTTCTTATCCATCAGGTTGTCCTACTTCATATCCATCAAAAGGCTCCATCTCGCATCGATTGGTTTCGTGTCCATTGAGAAGCTACATGGTTCGCATCCATCAAGGAAAGGCTTGTTCGTAATCATCGACCATCAATAGTTCGTCTACATCAACAATTGTTGTTCGAATCCATGAGTAAGGCCTTATTCGAATCCACCAAGTCAACAAACAAGGGTGACGTGTCGTCCCTCGATATGAACAAGGCGAAATTTACGGAGTCGATACGGTCAACTCGGAGTGAAGACCGGATCGAGGCGAAGTGTGCGTGCCACATCATCACAAGACCACGTGAATTGATCGAGTCGAATGGATCATTTCAAAGTGATGGATTCGAACCAAGCAGCCACCGAGAAATTCCATTTCGTATCGACTATATCTCATGATCCACTGATCCAAATGTTAAGAAATTTTCACAGGAGACTACGTGCAAGCCAAAGAATGTTCCCACCAAGTTTCGACTCCATTGGACACGATCTTGATCGATATGAATTGACTTCGTATCGATCGTCGATCGAGTCGAAACTTTCTAAGGTTGGCTGCGTGGGCCCACTCACATGCTAGAACGAGTCTCCCGAAGTTTGAGCGCGATCTTAGCCTCCTACTCCTATAAATAGAGCCCTACCGCCTACAGAAGAAGGATCTTGGGATTCTCAAGCACCCAAACTATGCCGGATCGAGACATATATCATATTTTTGCTGTTGAATTCGAATTTGCAGTTGTATTTTGCTTTTGTCGGCTGTACTTGCTTGTAATCATTGAAAGAGAATCGATAAAATTGTAAAAACTTCACAGTGGACGTGGGCAGCACGCCGAACCTCTTTAAATCGCTTGTCTACGCATTCATATTCTTGTTAATTGTAGTTTTTGTTAGATAATCCTCATTTTCAATTTATATTCTTCATTTATTATCTCTTCAAAAATTTCCGAAGAGTGTTGTGCCCAATTTAGGTATAAACAATATTTGAAAAAAAAAACATGAAAACATTCCGTACATAGGTGAACGAGAGCAAGAACTTCTATATTTGAAAAAATGTAGCATCGTTCAGAATTCAATGAGTTGATTAATTATGGTGCAGAAATAAATCATTTAAGTGTTGAAGAACGAGAGCAAGGACTTCTATATTTTTTTTCGAAAACCTCTTTTCATGCAGTTTGGGTGGTCTATCTAAAACTTATTTTGAAATTTCATTTCGGTTACATTTCGGTTTTGTATATTATTATTTTACTCCAAATTTATTTTTTATTTAATCATTGACTAAAAAAATCCAAGGACCAACAAAAATGTATTTGAATTATAATTCGAAATATGATGCACATGCTCATTGCGTGAAAACCATGCGAGTAGCATAGATACAATATTATTCTCTTTATGAAAATGATGATTATATGCATAACATTTGTTTATAAGGAATCACATAATTTCATTGAATAAAACTATGTATAAATATCTACAAACTAAGAGTGATGGGATTGTGGTTAAATAAAAATAATCATAATCTTATTGATGTAAAATTCATAATACTGTACTTATCAATTAAACTGTGGCAACAGGTATATTGTATTCTTTCTTTCAGTGATTCACTTAGTCAACTTAGGTTTTACCAAATGTACTACCGAATATTAGATTAATTTTCATCAATGTAGCGAAGACAACCATATATAATAACCTAATTGTAGTAAATAAAATTTTCTTATATCGAAAGAAATTGTTAAATGTATACAAACATATTTGGTATTAATTTTCTTACACTGAAAAACAAAAGGAGTAAAACACAATCAACTTGTAGTTCAAGAAATTACATTAAACTTTCTACAAAAAAGTGAAATGAAGTTATAATACAAAGAAAGTACAATGATTCTCAATGTATAATTGACATTAAGATGAAAGAACGAGAAAAATTGAACGACTTCACACCATACAATGTCAACCCTTTTGAACTACAAACCTACCCGTGGGCGTAGCATGGGCCACTCACTAGTTTATAAATTAAATTAAGTAAGGGTTTTAAACACAATTTAATCACTAATGACATCTGTCAATTAAGTACGATATGCTTTAACAAGTGTTGGTTTAAGATGAACAAGTTGCAAAAACAAATTTTTTTCTCTTAAAAATTAAAATATATCCAAATGAGAAATTTGTAAACCAGGCTGTTTACAGTAAAAAAAATTCTCATATTCCTTCATCTCCACTTTCTGAAATCAAAACAGAAAAAAAAAACTGCAAATCGAATCAGAAATCAAATTTCAACCTAAGATCAAAATAATTCAAAGTCCAGATCAAATAATTCAAGTTCAGATCAAAAGTCTGGCTTCATATCAAAATGTCTGTCCTCTATCCTTCTTTCCAAGGTGAGTGAACTCTTCTTTATAAAGCTTAAACTGGTTGAATACTTGATGCCTATGTTTAATCAATGAAGTGATATTGCAAAACAATTTGTATGATTGTTTTTGTTAACTGGAATATGTTTAAACTGCAGTATATGGTATGCATGCATGTATGTGTATATCAATGACTCTGTTTTAGTATAACAGGTCTGCAAGTTCAAGAGAAATTCATATCTTCTTACTTAAAATAATTCAAGTTGTGATTTCTGAATAAAAAATATTTGAAACAATATAAAGTCATTTCTAAAAATAATCTCAAGTAAAAATTTATGATATATACTTTGAACTTATAGAGATTACAAGCAAATTCTTTTTAATAAGGAAAGTTGATGATTATAACTTCATAATTTGGTTTCATAGGTTGATTCGTATCAGCAAATAGTTGATTTTAATACAAATATCTTGATTTTTAGATTTAGAATTTTTGAGATATTATGGGTTGAACAGAAAATAGAATTCTGTCGATTTTTGGCGAACACGAGGCTCTGTGGCCTGGGGGTTTTGGGTCGAAGGTTGGATATTGGTAGATGGTCGATGGAATAATAGCGGTGGGTTTTTAGATCATGGTGGTGATGTGTGGATGTTGATTTATGGTTTCATTAGCTAGTTGGGTCGATGAAGTTCCACAAGCTAGTTCATCGGCACGGGAAGATCGGACCGACGGGGAAAGTAGCGTAGAACAATGGTGCTTCTCTGACTCGAGTTTAGTGGTCGCTGGTGGACTGTGGCGGCGTATCTAGATGGATTTTTATGATCAGTTTTGTTCCAGGATTAATGTTGGTAGCTTGAATCGATTTTCGGCCAGTCTTGATGATCTGGGTGGCGTGGGTGGTCGAGTCGACCACCGACGATATGTGGAAGGTTGCAGCATCAATCATCGAGGCTCTAACGATTTGTACACGTGCACGCGATATAGTTCGTGTCTGTTATTTCTAAAGGTTGTGGAAGACGAAGGTCGTCTCGGGGATTCATAAGTTTGGCTCCGGAAAACGAGGGTTTTTCTCAACGTAGCAAAGCACAAAGAAAACTCGAGATTGGGCCCACGTATTTCAATGTTTGACTCGGGTTTCTTAACCTTGATGATTTAACAAGTTTTAAAGTTATAGATTATGTTTTTGAGCAATTTAAATAAAGCTTCAAAGAATATTAAAATGTTTAAGTTTTAAAGATTTATTTTTAAAGGATAAAATAAAGTGTTTAGAAATTAAATGATTTTATATATAAGTTAATTAATTAAAATTAACAAGTGTTTTTGTAAATGTGATGATGTAATCTAAGCTTTAATTAAATCAATGTTTTGTATAAAATGATTTCAAGCATTAAGTTTAAATATGATTTAAATGCTTTAATTAAGTAAATTGATTAAGATAAAGGGATATCTTTAATTGATTAAAGTCTTGATTTATGAGAGGATAATTACTTGGTGAAATTAATTAAAATATAATTGCTTACTAAAAGTATTTAAGGGGCTAATTGGTTAATGATAATTAATTTATATGGTTCATTAAATAAACATTATTATAATTAAGTGATTAATAAAGATAAATGGTTTATCTTTAAATTAAATTAAGATTTGGGAAATTAAAGATTTATTGATGAATAAAAGTAATTAAAGAATATTAAATTAATATAAGTAATTAAAGGTAATTAATTACTTAAAGATAATTACTTAATAAAAGTAATTAGGGATAATTAATTAATGATTAAAGTTGATTTATCCAATGATTAAAATTGATTTGTGATTTATTAATAAAAGTGATTACGATTATCACTTATGGTAATTAATTAAGGATAATTAATTAAATGGTAATTAATTATGGGTTAATTAATTAATGTAATTAATTAAGGATAATTAATTAAAGAATAATTAAATAATTAAGGGTTAATTGTTTAATGATTATAGGTTGATGAATTATTAATTAAGGATGTTTAATTAATAATTAAAGGTTAATTAATTTATTATTAAAGGTTAATTAATAAATGATTAAAGGTTAATTAATTAAGATGGTTTGCAATTAATTAATGTTCATTAACCAAAATTAGTAAATTTATTCATAGATAATTAATCTAATTTAAGTTAATTATAATTAGATAATGAATTGATCTTACTTATGAATGATTAAATTATATTGAATGCTTTGAATTGTTTGATATCCCTGATGTGTGATGTTCTATTTTGATTTGAGCTGTGATGGATGTAATTTATTTATCTGTGATGAATTTATATTATTTATCTGTGAATCTTTGAATGAAGATAAGCATTATAGGATTATACCGCTTATCAAATATTTCTGTGTTTGGAGCTGTGATGACTGATGATGTTGCACTATTGTGTAATAAAACACGTGGACTACACTATACACACACAAATATGGATTTCATGAGGAAATCGGTTAAGTCATAGATATTCGAATTTAATATTATGAAATGGTTTTGCAAGTAAAATTCTGAATTCAATTGGTTTTGTAAATGGAATTGGGTTGAATATGGAAAGCTTTTGAAAAGGAAGTTTTAAATTAAAATTTAGTTTGAATATAATATATCTTGTTTAAGTTTTGGAACTGTTTGGAAATTTGGTTTGAAAGGTTTATACAAGTTATATAATATATATATATGGATTTTAAAACCATCTTTAAAGTATTTTAAAAGTATTATTTTGGGAATTTAAATTTAACCCAAATTTATACTTTAAAGCTATAAATTGTGCACATTTGATCGAATTTTTTCGAAATGAAAACCATTGTTTTCCAAACAGTAATAGCTTTCATATAAAGAAAGGATTTCCAATTTGTGTTGAAAGGATTTCAAGTTTGAGATGAAAATAGTTTTGATAGCTATGAATGAATCTCTGTTAGAGATTGGATTAGTAAATCAAATTTTGGAAAGGGATTTATTTTGAAAGTTATGAATAAATCCTTCTTAAAGATTTAATAAATCTTGTTTTGAATTAAAGTGAATTCTATATATGAATATTTGTGGAAGATTAATGAAACTTTGTTTTCAATTTTAAGAGGATCTTAAAGGTGTGTCATATGTATAAAAGATTTGAAATGGAATTGTTTTGAAAGTTATGAATGAATCTTTGTGAAAGACTGGTGAACTTTGTAAAGTCAATCTTTTTGTTTAAAAAGAATTTAATGGTAATTTGTTTAAACCATTTGTTTTGGGTAATAAGTTGTGACTTAATTGAAATCCCATTATCCATATGGGTTTTAAATATTGCGCTTATTATTCGATTTAGCCGGAAGAGGACTTTATGTCATATAACCCAATCTGAATAGTGATACGACGTAATGGATAGCATTTGAAGACCGGTGGTGAAGACCGGGTATTTTCGAGAATGAAAGGATTACCCATCGAATGTCTCTACACTGAGTCGCGCCGATATAAAGATCTCCATATGTGATGGGGAGTCCGATCGGGATTGGGAATTCACGGATTGCAAAGGCTTCTTTGGAAGTGCCTTCGGTTCTGTTCGAATTCGGAACAGACTTGTATGGATGTGTGTCTGACGTTACACTTTGAGATGTAAAGCTGGTTTCTATCAAATACATTTCTCTTTGGTGGTGGAGAATTTATTCTCTTAGCTTAACACCCTTCTCTGAGACGTACGAGCTCAGAGGTTATGTAGTTGATCGGTACTAGTGATACATTCCAAATTTGGTAATGTGGCATATGAAGTGCTGCTGATCATGTGTTGATCTAAGCTACGCTTTTGTGAAAAGCGTAGCTTTGTGGACGAGACTCTGTCGAGCCTCACAACCCAAAAATGGTCGAAACAGGAATGTTACGGCAAGGTTTTTAGGGTTCGCGCCGCTAGGGTATGTCCATTTTCTTCTATATAAAAGGTGGTATCATGGTATGGAGCCCGGATATTTAACCTATGTGGTTGCTACAAACTTATTGCTTTGTGGTTGTTGGTGTTGAGAGCTCTCGGATAAAGGTCGGTAACGACCGAGGATGGCATACTTGTAGGTGTTACTTTCGGGCAGGGGTAACCCGGCCTTGTGTTGGTAGTGGGCTGGTTAGTTCTCGGGGGCGTCCCTCCAGAGCCGTTCCATTCGGTGTAGGAAGTTCCTTTGCCTGACCATTGTTGAAAATCCAATCATCCAATACACGCCTTGTACGGTTTTAGTTGTATAACCTGCCATTTACTTAAGGTGGTCACCACTGTTTAGATGGTAGCTATAGTAGGCATACAATAATAGTTGCATGCTGGCTAAGATTAATATTATACTTTCGAAAGGTTTTCTGCACTATGCACTAATAATAATATCAAAAGGTTTTCGTGTATCAAGCATGTTTGACTATCATAGGGAGAAATCTCCTCCAATTGTGCGTTTGCATTGTGTGTGTCGCAGGAGGCCTTATGCTAGTTTCATTTTCCAAAAAGCAATGCGGATTTCTTTTAAATTCTTTTGTTTTTCTTTTGATAAAGATAAACTGTTTTTGTTTGCTCATACCAGTCCTATGACTGACTTGGAGTTTATTGTTCCCTTTCTAAACTCTGGGTGCCCACAAGTTTCCACACGGGCAGTCTAGAGTTGGGATTTTCAGATAATCAAATAGTAGGTGTAGATTCGATAGCATTCAATCTTTGGATATTGGCGATTGCATTTGGATCGTGTTGCTTCACTTTAACATTGATGGTGGTTCTTGAATTTTTGTTTGGAGTCTTTCTAGCTTTGGAGCTTTGGCAATGGAGTCGAAATATGTTGGATCTCTTTGAAGCCTTTGTTGTTGGTGTTATCTTTTCCGTTGTGTATATTATCTCTAATATGTTGATACCCATTAGTATCTTATTGTATCGTATATTGTATCCATTGTTGTATCAATGATATTATTCATTTTCTTCCGCTGTATTGTTGTACTTAATGTGTTATTAGCTCCATCCGAACTGGAGTTCTCGAATACTAGTGAGGTATTTGATGTCGATTTCCAAACTCCGGATTTCGGTCCATGACAGTTATTTACACAACACTAATTTTATTCCGTAACAATTTATTACATACTATTTAATTAATTAATTAATGCAACATTTAAATTATCAATTGCACTTTTAATCAAATTATCAATTAATACACACATTATTACAATAAATTTACGATTAATAACCAATTATAACTTATTAATCACTTCAATCAATTGGAATTACTTTTAAAGAATTTATCAATTACCTTGAATTAATACTATTACATTTCACTCCAATTATATTTTCATTATTAAATCACAAATTTTTATTTATTTCAACATTAAATCATAAAACCTTATTAAATTAACTAGTTTTAATTATCGAAAATTTCGAGTAATTAAACTTAGATAATATTTCAATATACTTATATCAACAGTATAAGTATATTTAATAGCATTACTATTTGGAGAAATGCCAAATAGATTTCTATAACCGTACAACTTCAGAATTCGTACACCTTCGAACGGGTGTTAAGTATAAGATGCAAATCTCTTACACCACTAAGCCTTTAGCACGATCATAAGAACTGATTCGTGTATTTCATGATGGAGGGTAAAAAATATAATTTATTGGGTCAAAACGAATGTTGTGTAAAAAACCCATTACGACAACCCAAAATAATATTATAGGGATTCAATAATATATATATATAAAAATCATATATATCATATAAAACAATTTTTTCGGAAATCATTTACTATAACAATAGTGTTATAGTCCATGCTTTCCTTACTTCCTCGAAAACGTCTCTTACAATAATAAATGTTAAAATCTATGTTTCTGGTGCTTATCACATTTTTAAAACATTTCCAAAACCTTTTAACTCCATTTAAAACCATCACTTCCCAAAACCATTACTTCCAAAAGAAAATTGATTTTAAAACCATTACTTCATCAAAATATCACTTTCAAAACTCCTTTAAATAAAAATCTATATTTACATCTCAACATAAAACATCCCCATATTTATAAAACTTATTTTTATAAATATTCTTTCGTTTTTATAAAACTTCTATTTTACAAAACTCCTTTATTTACAAAATCCTATTTATAAATCCATTTATTTATAAAAACTCATTTTACTCTCAAAATACATTTATAAACCTATATTCTCCATAAATCAAATTCATTCATGATTCCATTTACAAAACAACTTCAAAACCATTTACAAATTCCAATTATAAATCCATATTTTTATAAACTAAATTTACTTATAAATTCCACTTATAAAATCCATTTGCCAATTTAACCTTTTATATAAACTTACTCTAAAATCCATTTTCGCAGTATTTCTCAAAACTATATTTTAGAACTTCAAAAATCATAACTTTTATTTAAAGACAAATTCTTTTCTTCTAAAATAAACCAAAAATCATAAAGCATATATACACACACATCCAAAATCACTCCGAAAAAAAATTCAATACAAAATCATCAATTTCAATATTTCTAAAATATCGAAAACCAGGCCCAGTACTACCATAGCACTAAATAAGTCAAATCACATCAAAGACATCAACATGGCATCCAAACATCATATATCAGCATATATATGAAGATAATTCAACAGTGGTGAGGAATCCGGTTGGATCCCTCCAACCTATCCCATTGCGCCAAGTACAACATATAATCAAATAATATAAAATTTAACCGCTTCGAGGCCGGATTTGGGTAGAAAGGTTCATCCGCTCATACACGGGAATGCAACAGGGTCTCATCCGCTCCAATGGGCGGGCATATATCCAAACCAACTAATATATCTATAATATATCATATATCATCCAAACAAGCATCAATCATCATAAATAAATTTATTCTTACTTGTATAAAAATATAAGAGAGCCAGAGAGGCGAGTCGCGAGTGAACTCACTTTTGTTGCGTTCTTCGTTGCAGTGTTTTATTTCGATTAAATTAATTAGTCATTCGAATTTAGCTAAAATTCATACATTCTACAATCAAGTCCAATCTAGTCCATCGCAATGTATTCTCGAATACGAGTGCAACGCAATTCGTTTCGCCCAAATCCGATCTCGTATAACAGAGTTATACATAATATAAGATAACAATTATATACAATTTAATTAAACACAACATTAGCCACTAATTATATATAATCCTTCTGCCTCATCACGTTTACATGCTCCAGGCCCGAAGCTTGAAACCCATCATCGTTCAACTATTTTGATTGCCACTCATCTTACATGCTGCCAGACGACGATCGACCACTGCCATTTCAAAGCTCGAGCTCCCCTTTATCACTGCCCCTAACCCCGACTGCTTCGGCCCTTCCCATGCAATGCAGCACCTCCTCGAATGGCCAACAAATGCTGCCAAGATTCTGTTACCTCACCAAAATGAGAACCATCAAATCGGTAAATGTGTGCATATCGATAAGCTCTAAGATTTTCCTTTAGGAAGTTTCTGCTAAAAGTGTTTGAATCGAGAGGAATCAAGGAGGGAAAGACATGAGATTTCGGCTATTGTTTGAAGTAGAGGCAGCTGCTCTAAAAATTAGGGTTTGGACTTAGAATCTACGGTAGGGGTCCTTATATAGCCACTTATAATCGCCAAAATTTTCGAACTTCGAGTGATGCGTGCTGATTGGCGTTCTATATGTTCTACCCTATTCCGAACACAATGGAATATATATATCGGAAGCCAATTCCATCATATACAGAAGATAGAGTTTTAAAGATCGAATTATATTAATTAAATTCCTTTAATTAATTTCTGTGCGTTTCGAACTCCCACGGTCAAAAGGTACGTCCAATCGACATGAAATTCGACATCATACTATAAGTTACTATTACAGATCCAATGAGATGGGTTTCGTCAAAATTAGAGGCAGTGTCAAAAATGACTATTTTACACATTATTTAAATCAAATAAATTCCATTTCTATTTATTCACTTTGAAATCAAAATTAAAAGTTTACTAACCCTATTCTAATTCAAATAGAATTTGAATTAACTTTACAAATCATTTTAATTCAAAAATTCAATTAATTATCCCACTTCAAATATTAAATTTTATAATTTAATTATCCATCAAATCATTATATTTGAAATAAAAGTTATTCAACTTATAAAGTTTACTTTTCGATATTTAAATCAATTAAACATTCCAAATTCGGATGACAGAAATTTTGGATCGTTAAGACTTCCATCCTTAAAAGAATTTCGTCTCTGAAATTACCAAATAAGAAAAATGCCACAAACCCCTTCACTTTTCAAATCAGTTAGTTGAAATAGATTACCATTTAAACCTTTTAACATTTCCAAATCCATTAGTAAAAACTTCTTATAAAAACTTTATCTAAATCTTTAAATTCATTCATAGTTATTAACTAATACTATTCCAAAAATTAACTAACATCATTTCAAATTAAAACTCAATTCAAATAAAAGCCTTAGTTATCAAAAAATTTCCCAAAATTCTCAAAATTTTCTAACGCTTTAAATTTATGAATTTTTTTGCCAACGTCTCCTTTGCCCTTCGATCGTAGTAGGATCACAACACATATATATCACAAATGTACATCTCATCTTCGAGGATGAGACATCCCATAGAGAAAAATACTAAAGTGCGATATATAATCCGAGATATGTACCTTTTATTATATTAGCGAGCATATACAACTAATATAGCGCGAAAGCAAACTCCAAATGCGAAGCATGTGCCATCCTGACCTACTAAACACTCAACAACCAATGATAACATGTATATAGAAAGTAATATCAATATATAACATATACTAATACAACAACTATATATGCCAATATAACAAATGCAACAAATGCAAAAAAGAGAAACCCTCAAACAATTGATATCCATTCAATTAATTCATAATCATATAAATTTGCATTTTCAGTGTCAACTTTTAATTTATTAAACCCACATGCGATGTACATATAACATCGTATGAAAAATCATACCTGATCACTTGCTTGATCATACAATTCCTCTTCCAAATTAGTATCGTCCATACGACCACTCTAGTGCGAACTCAGATCCGGTTCCTTGACTAGGAAACCTTCATTCTCCATGCAAAGCCATATACTATGATATAGAACATCAGAATCAACCAAAAATCCACATCCTAGGTTTGCCTTCAAGAAATCGAGTGAAAAATACCATCTCGGACCGGTGTAAATCACCTTGAAATCGTATATTCGAATCTAGATCAAATAGTTATGCGAATAAAACAATATACATATAACTTACATATTAATTCCCATTTGTTTTCTTATTTCCAATTCTTTAATTTACATTTAATTTCTTTTACATTCATTCGATTCGTATTCACTTTAAAATCAAATTCAATTATTCATGTTAATTTCACTTACATTCAATCATTGATATTCACTTATTAATATTCACATTAATTTATATTTAACCAAATTTCATTCTATATTCAATTTACTTGGTATATTTCTATGTACTATTATCATTTATAAACCATTACTTAAGTTTATATTCATACCATTACTTATTAAAAATCAAATTTAATTTCATTTTTATTTGACTTTGCTTAAGTCTAATTCCATTTTGAAATTCAATTTATTTAACTTAACTTAAATTAAATTTTATTTCATATTTTAATTTCAAATTTTCTTTTCTTAACATACATATTAAACACACTTCAAATTTGAATCAAAAGTGAATACACTAGTTTTAATAATAATTTGTTTTAATTTACGTGTGAAAATAGCCTTCTGGGGCACTGTCTCAGATTTCGATGAAACTAGTATTCGTGCCAAAATTGGTCACAAACACCCAATTGTCGATGAAAGCACCCGTTTACAATCATAGATCACAGATAGATTGTATGTAATAAAATTAAATATGAAGAACACTCAATAAATTAAAAGGAAAGCAGTAGAAAGATAAGATTTATAGTGGTTCGACGTTGTAACCTACATCCACTTTTAATAGTTGCTGCTTTATTGATGATTCTCTAGTGATTTAGAATAATACAATTGATAATATCCGAGTTACAATGGAGTTAGGTAGAGTGACGGTGTAGAAGAGCCAAAAGATCCCTTTTCTAAAGCTCTTGGAATGCTATTTATAGGCATAGGTGGCAAATACCTCGCCCAGATCATGGAAGACTCCTTCTCTCACGTGGGTGGGACACGTGATCAATCCTCTGACATTTTGACTCGATCCATGATCGATACATACAAAATCGTATCGATCCAAAATTGCTCCTTTTGGGTTGGGATCGATCATGGACATTCTTGAGGTTGTAAGAAAGCTCCTGTGAAAATTAGGTGGCATTTGGACTTGTAGATTATAAGATATGATCGATGCAAGTTTTGATTTGTTGAAGTCTACTAAATTCTCATCGCTTCCACTCGCCTCGATCTGTTCGCTTCGATATGTTCACATCGCTTCCAAGCATGTGCTTGCTAGGTGACGTGGCGCTAACTTTGAGGATCGATCCACTTTCCATGCCGAGTGACCGAGTCACTTTTGAACGCTCTGTTCGTATCGACCTGATGTATTCATTTTGTATCAATGCCTTTATCTCTATTTCACATCGATGCCTAGGGTTGCTTCGTATTAATGACTTAGCGGATGTTTCGCATCGATTACGTGCAGAAACTTCGTATCGAAGGTGCTTGGCTTGTTTTGTATCGATAGAAGATATTACTTCGTATCGATCGTTCGGTGGCTCGTTTGTATCGAATGTGACGACCCGAATTTTAGCATTCGAAAATCGACATCCACACTTCACGCGTATTCGAATGCCGCAGATTCAAATGTTCAAATTCGATTCGCCGAAGCTTATAACACATTAAGTGTAACAACACATTGGAAGAAAATGAATAATATCATTGATATACAATATACTATACAATAGTGATATAACTATTTGATTAACTGAAAATCCCAACTCTAGACCGCCCGTGTGGAAAATTGTGCGCACCCCAAGTTTAGAAAGGGAATAATAAACTCCGAGTCTGTCATGGGACTGGTGTGAGCAAACGAAAACAATTTTAAACAAAAACAACAACAAAAGAATTTAAGATTCAAATCTGCAATGCTTTTTGGAAAATGAAACTACCTTAAGGCCTCCCGCCGCACATACCATGCAAACGCAGAATTGGAGGAGATTTCTCCTTATGATAGTCAAACATGCTTGATACGCGAAAACCATTTTGATATTATTATTAGTGCATGGTGGAAAACATTCGCAAGTATAATATTAATCTTAGCCAGCATACCACATTTGGTCGTATGCTTACTATACCTACCATGTTCAATAGTAGGTTACCGCCACATTCCATGGCAGGTTATACAACTAAAACCGTACAGGGCACATATTGTTTCTTTGGATTTCCAATAAATGGTCAGGCTAAGGAACTTCCTATTGCCACATGGGAACGCCTCTGGAGGGACGCCCCGAGAACTTACCCAGCTCTCTGCCAACAAAAGGTCGTTTACCCCGGCCCGGAAGTAACAACTACAGGTATGCCATCCCCGTAACCAACCCTTATCGAAGCGCTCGACACCAACAACCACAAAGTAATGTATTTGCAGTAGCCACATAGGTTATGGGCTTTATACCATGATACCATATCTTTCCAGAAGAAATGGACATATCCTAGGGGTGTGACCCTTGATAACCATGCCGCATCTTTCTTGTTTTGACCATTTTCGGGGTGTGACGTCCCACGAGGTCTCGTCCACAAAGCTATGCTTTGCACAGAAGCCATGCTTCGATCAACAAATGATCAACAACACTCAGCATGCCACACTACCAAATTGGGAATGTATCACTAGAAACCATCAACTACATAACCTCTGAGCTCGTACTTTGTTAACCCTTAATTCTCTACGACCTAGGAAATGTACGACCCAAGATGGTACGAGTTAAGATATATGCGACTTAAGGCCTCTACGACTCAAGAAGCCTACGACTTAAGGAGTCCACAACTTAAGGCCTCTACGACTCAAGAAACCTACGACCTAAGGTCTGCAACTTAAGGAACCTTACGAGTTAAGGAACCTGACGAGTTAAGAAAATCCTACGAGTTAAGGATGGCACGACTTAAGGAAGTCTACGACTCAAAGGATAAGTCGTTCACGACATAAGACTCAGAGACAAGTTCAGTATCATGCTGCAAGGGGATGACTCATTGACGACTTACGACTTATGATGAGTCGTAGTATCATGCTGCAAGGGGATGACTCATTGACGAATTACGACTTATGATGAGTCGTAGTATCATGCTGCAAGGGGATGACTCATTGACGACTTACGACTTATGATGAGTCGTACATGACTCATGCAGACAGAAAGATAGCTGCATCCTAATAACTCGTAAACGACTTAGGACTTAAGTCCGATGAATGGGTGAACATTGGGGGGACCAGAGACTGGACCAGATAAGACGAGTCATGACCTACGATGAGTCGTCTACGAGTTACGGGTCATCATGAGTCGTGCACGAGTTATGTCCTAATTCCGAAGATGCCTATAAATACGGCATGTGCTCCAACATATGGGGGACCTTTTGGCTCATTTTCTTCAAGCGCCGTTACTCTGCTGCATTGGGAACTCCATCAACACTTAGAGCTTTTGAGATTCAAAGAACACTTCAAGGAACTTCACGAAGAAATCGTACATCATCAACATGAGTTCAAAGACTTTGATTGTCATGGAAGTTTAGGCTACTTGTCCTGAGTCTCTTGTAATTCAAAGTGTATTGTACTGAGAAGAATTGTATCAGCTTGTAACGAGATTATTAATAAAAGTACTTAAAGTGGACGTAGGCTATACCCTTGAGTCGAACCACTATAAAATTGTTGTTGTTTGCTGTTTTTCTGCCATTATCTGCTTATAATCTGTTCCCGAGTTATCGGGTGGTGCTTTCACAATTTCATTTCACACACCGGGGTGTTAGCGTTCAAATTTTAGTGTTAACATTTTTGGTGCTTTCACTGAGAATTGAACTCAGGGATAACTTCAACCATTGTTCAACAAAAGTCTAACAGGAATCATGGCTTCTGAAAGGAAACGAAAGTTTTCGAGGTTTGAAGGTACTTGCAGCAATGCCATTACTCTTCCCGCGCTAAGTGAAACAGCTTCAAGGATTGGAGTCACGAGGGCTGAATTAAACGCCGTGGTATATGGATTATATCAACACATGGAGGTTCAGAGCAACAGGATACTTGACAAGGTAAATGCATTGCAAGAGGAGGTCCATCAATTAGAAAGCGATATAAAAACCATTGCCAAAGAGGCCCATGCTTCAGAAGAATGGAATACTCCTCAACGAGCAACTGGCATTACTATTGGAACAATCCCCCAAACGGAGAACTCATGGCTACGACCAACTATTCACGAACGTCTATCGAGGCGAACCTTTGAAAGGATAGTTGACAACTACCCCTTGAGCCCTGATGATGATGAGGAGTACATACCGGAGATGATCGAACAGAGAAAGGAGATTGAAGGAAGGAAAAAGCAGAAAGTCTCGAAAAAAGCTCGGCGCCTCAAACCCTCCGACTTCACTCCCTTGACCGACACTCCGGAGAATATCTTCTTGGCAACAAAAGATGTTGTTGTGTACCCCAAACCAACTCTGATGAGGAGAAGCGTGACAGACAATGGAAAATTCTGTCAATTTCACAATCAGCCTGGCCATGACACTAACCAATGTCGCCATTTAAGGAAAGGAATTGAAAAGTTGCTCAAACAGAATGAACTGCAACAATATGTGAAGAAAGATGGAAATGACTTCTCCTCATCCCCTAAAGTGCAGCTGGTTCCCACTCAACAATGCAGCTTAAATAAAAGAACCGTAGCACAGGGAGATGAGGGTCCTATTATCAGTATCATCACGGCAAGCCCTCACCAGGTAGGAAAAAATTGGATGAGGCGGGAAGACATGCTCACGCTTCAAGGAGATCTTCAAAGTAAAAGGAAGTTTCGATTCTGAAAGATGTTGCCATCCAGTCCTCTCGTGCCAAAGATTCAATCCCTAAAGCCTGGGGCAGCAATTGCTTCCATACGTTACTTGAACACTTTATTACAAATTTGTAAAAGAATGCTGATCCAATGATTCTTGTATCAAAATCTGTTGTAAAAACAGTGCAAATAAATAATAAAAACTATAAGTCTTGCTTTCCCTATTATTACAAGTCGCTTATTTTATTTCGATATGTGAAATACTCTGAGAACATCACTAAGATTATCGATCTAAATTTGCAGGCGATCAATATCAAGCTGATTCATTGCAATATCGAGCAACCCTTGGTAACATTCAAAAGCAGGTCTTAAACAACAAAATTCCAGGGTCGAATTCTGAATAAGAAGTACTCTAAGCAAACAAATAAGATTTGGCTAGAGTATGTTTCTTCAGTTAAAACCACCCGCCAACAGAAGAAGATGATGCACACTTAAAGATGGCACTAAGGAATTGCTAATATAATCAATCAAATTCACAACTGTCAAAAGAGAGCCAATTCCAAGAACTTGGAACAGCAACCATTTGCATCCATATTTTACATGAAAACCTTGCTGAAATATTGCAAAGAATTTACAAATATATGATTCTTCTGTTAAAGGCAATTGCAAGGCAGGCGAATAACAAAAGCTATAAAGTGGATATAGGCCCAGTTTCGGCTAAACCACTATAATTCTTGTGTTCCCTACTATTATAAACTGCTTTGTTTTATTTCGGCATATGAAATACGTTAATCGTGTTACTAAAAGTCGATTTAATAATGCAGGCCATAAAAACAAAGCTTACCGGTCACGAGACCAAGCGATCCGCGACATCGTCCAGCAGTCAAGCACTGAGCCATTCAAAATTCCCATATTCAAATCCTACAAAAGAAGAATTTCAAACGAAAGTAAGCAATGTGGATAGAAGCAGATCATATATAGCTAAATGCAAATGTTTGAACAAACAAACAGCAAGTTAAAGAACCTATATCTGCCACCACCAATTTGCTTAACTATAAAATATACTCCTTTGGGTAAGGGAAATGATTGGCAGCTAAAAGTGATGACACTTGCAAAGGACAATGGGGATCGTCAACATGAATCAATGGCAAAGAGACATGCGTGAGCAAGCGTCAACCAGCAAAAGACCATTTCAGAAGCACAAGCCTTATTCAAAGGCACAACTTTTCGGAGAATAAAGACCTCAAGCGGGTTTCACCGAAAAAGGGGCGTCTTTCTCGTTACAAAGTCGCGGAGTTATCGGTCGACACACTCCCTAGAATCCATCCAACCGAGAAAAGGAAACTCCAAACTTCCTGACAATAACCCTACTCAGGGGCATGCATTTCACCACAACTGGTCGACATACTCCCGTGAGATGAAATGTGAGAAGCCCTCTTCGGAGGCAAAATGCTTCTCTACGGAGACCGAATGCTTCTCCTCGGAGACCAAAGCCCTCTTCGGAGGCAAAAAGCTTCTCTACGGAGACCGAATGCTTCTCCTCAGAGACCAAAGCCCTCTTCGGAGGTAAAAAGCTTCTCTACGGAGACCGAATGCTTCTCCTCAGAGACCAAAGCCCTCTTCGGAGGCAAAAAGCTTCTCTACGGAGACCGAATGCTTCTCCTCAGAGACCAAAGCCCTCTTCGGAGGCAAAAAGCTTCTCTACGGAGACCGAATGCTTCTCCTCAGAGACCAAAGCCCTCTTCGCAGGCAAAATGCTTCTCTACGGGGACCGAATGCTTCTCCTCAGAGACCAAAGCCCTCTTCGGAGGCAAAAAGCTTCTCTACGGAGACCGAATGCTTCTCCTCAGAGACCAAAGCCCTCTTCGGAGGCAAAAAGCTTCTCTACGGAGACCGAATGCTTCTCCTCAGAGACCAAAGCCCTCTTCGAAGGAAAAATGCTTCTCTACGGAGACCGAATGCTTCTCCTCAGAGACCAAAGCCCTCTTCGGAGGCAAAAAGCTTCTCTACGGAGACCGAATGCTTCTCCTCAGAGACCAAAGCCCTCTTCGGAGGCAAAAAGCTTCTCTACGGAGACCGAACGCTTCTCCTCAGAGACCAAAGCCCTCTTCGAAGGCAAAATGCTTCTCTACGGAGACCGAATGCTTCTCCTCAGAGACCAAAGCCCTCTTCGAAGGCAAAATGCTTCTCTACGGGGACCGAATGCTTCTCCTCAGAGGCCAAAGCCCTCTTCGGAGGCAAAATGCTCCTCTTCGGAGGCACAACTCTTCAGAGAACAAAGACCTCTAATGGGACATATGCCACAAAAAAGAAAGTTCTCTACTCAACAAAAAAGATTGGAGGAGTCATGACCCTCCAACCATGAGAGAGTAACTTCCAGGCAATGCAAACCCTCTCTGGGGCACATTTCACCAGGAGTTGAAGTGTGACAGCCATTCTTCGGAATTACACTTCACCAGAGTTGAAATGCAAACAAAATAAAGACCTCTTCGGGAGCACATTTCACCAGCAGTTGAAGGGTAACAGCCGCTCTTCGGAATTACACTTCACCAGAGTTGAAATGCAAACAAAATAAAGACCTCTTAGGAGGCACATTTCACCAGGAGTTGGAGTGTAACAGCCGCTCTTCGGAATTACACTTCACCAGATTTGAAATGCAAACAAAATAAAGACCTCTTCGGAGGCACATTTCACCATGAGTTGAAGTGTAACAGCCGCTCTTCGGAATTTCACTTCACCAGAGTTGAAATGCAAGCAAGAAGAAAGACCTCTTCGGAAGCCCACGTTTCACCGAGATTGAGATAAAACTTCCAAGTGTTGAAACGTGAAAAGGCTTTCCTCAAAGGCACAACTCTTTGGAGGTACACGTTTCACCGAGATCGAAATAAAACTTCCAAGTGTTGAAACGTGAAAAAATCCCTCCCCAGAGGTACAACTTTCTGTATAAAAAAAAATCCTCATCAAGAGCATACTTTAACTTCCAAAGGGAGAGTAATTTACCTATTCTGGAGAATGATCTTCCTCAAAAAAAAAAGAGCTAAAGTACCCTTCAGAGGTCCGCATTACCACAAAGAGGAATTCACTTGGTAAAATATGTACATAAGCGAAAGTGATTTCTTCGAAGGACAAAGCGTAAAAACTTATATGAAGGGAATTGTACTCTACGAAAAGTTTCTTTAAGAACAAAATAATTATTCTTCAGCAAATAAGAGTGCAAATCCCCTCGAAGTATAAAATATTGCAGCAAACTTATGGTATGGGGGCAACATGGTATAGTTACATACAAAATGGTATAGCTACGTCGGTAAGGTAATACTCAAACAACATACCATAAGCCCGTTGCAATATCATAAGTAAACTTGTGCAGAAATGAATAATAAATGCATTCTCAAATTCAAACAAGAATCTGTGCAAATAAAAGATCATTTTATTCAAACGTATTGCAGATACAGGTTTCAAAACAAAAAAGCGGGGGCCGGTGCCCGCACAATTCTCGACCGGTACAAGCAAAAGACAAGAAACTAAAATCTTCACTTCTTTTTACCACCTTTGGACCCTTTACCCGGCCGAATGATCAGCTTTTCAGGTCGGTCAGTGGGCATAAGGGAAGAAGGAGAGGTAGGCGCAGCTGGTCCAACTTCTGGATCCTCTTCAGTAGCAGTGATTATCTTCCCCCTCCTCTTTGACGTTCCGCGTTTTTTCCTCCTTTTTGAGGAAGACTCAGTCCCTGGAGTGACAAGTTTAGATAGAGCTATGTCATCAGAAGGAGTCCGCTCCGGAGATATGTCACCTCCCTCAAGTCTCTCATCTTTCTGCTCTTGCGAAGCGATGGGATCATCCAAGCCATGAAGGGCCTCTATTTGCTCCTCTTGCGACCCGGGCTGTGAAGCAGGAGGAGGAGCCACTTGAAGAGACGGAGGAGGGATAACCGGAGGAGGAGAAATCTGAGCGGTGCTTGATACTTTCTCTACAGAAGAAAAGAGGTTAAAGTCAGTAGAGAGAGGAGATGAAGGCTCATCAAGGTTGAGAAAATAGTCAAGGAGCTCATGAAACCCATGTGAAATAAATGAGCAATCCACTTGAGCGAGATTGACAATGGCAAAATTTACAGTAGAATTACCTGCAGAAGTTGTCTTTATTACGTCAATTTCATAATCCGGAGCTTCAGCATTCTCTTGCGATTCATCTGTGGCTTGAGTAATTTTGGCCCCGGTATCAGTTTGAGCAGGGATTGGTACATAAGAGCTAGAACCAACAATGCCAGCGTCGGCCAAAGTTGAAGGAGGAACAGGAGCAGTCAAATTTGTTTCCTTTTCTTGATGCTCTTCCCCCACTATTTCAACTTGCGATCTGGCAAGTTGCTCCTTCCCTCTGGCAAGGGCTGCGCGAGCCTCAAAGTCTAAGTAGTGCACCTCCAAATCCTCTTCGGTGTATCCGGCCCCTTTAAACATGTCTAGTGCAGCCTCCCATACTTCGGCCAGGGTAATCTCATACTTGGGGCCCAGGAATGCAAGACTGCCACGCCGTAATATACAATGCAAGTAGAAATCAAATAGTGTCGAGCCAATATCAGCTTTGGTGGCTTCATGGGCCTTTTCCGCTGCAATTCTACCCGCAAAAGCCTCATCTCGCTCTCTCTCAACTTTGGATAGCTGGGCTTTCAATTGTTCAATCTCTGCAGCCTGAAGGCCAGTTTGTCCTCGTAACTGAGTAATATCAGTACGGTTGCCCTCTATAATCTGCTCCAACCCATCATCCTTGGCTTCAGCATCCCTTTGCGCGGCATGAGCATCCCGCACCTGTTGAAGAAGCACACTCTCCCTTTGAGAATAAGAAGTGGAAGAAGTAGCAAGCTCCTCTTTAAGCTTCCCAACTTCCGCCTCAAGTTTCTCATTATAATCGGCAATACTCCTCATTTCTGCATCATGCTGTTTAAGGATCTTCTGCCATTCAGTTTTGTCATTCTCCATGGTAAGCATAGCTTCGAGATTGGCCCTATTCACCCTTTGGAGCTCATCAACGAGTTTCTGCCAAGATGACATCCTCTCAATATCAGTTCTAACTGCATCAAGGTTCCGTAACATAGCACTTTTATCTATGGGAACCAGATCGAGGTCGAAGCGAACTCCTTTTAAACACCAATTAGGAAATCGGCTTTGAAGAGTGGCTGGACCTGGTCCAACTTGGTAAGATGGCTTATTGATGATTGCTTGGATATCAGTAGGGGAAGGGGTAGGAGATTGAGAGGAAGTTGGAGCAGTAATCTTCTCTGAAGGCGCAGGCATTGGCTCCTCAATAACTTTGGCCCGTTTGCTCGAGTCATCAGTTATGTGACTCTTCCCTCTATCATCATGAGATTTGCGTTTAAGGGAGTCACTCTCTTTGTGGGAGGAATCATGTCGATTATCTGGTCTTCCAAAGCGTTCCTCATAATCACGTCTTTCCCGAGCCTTCCGGATAGCCCTTTCTTCATCGGTCTCTCTATGAACAGGAGGATAGGATTGATAGCCATACTGGCTGCGTTTCCCATATCGCTGAAAGTCATTATAGTACGAGCTGCCTCGCCTCATTGAAGAACCTAAAATAAAAAAGAGGAAGAAGCAAAACTTGAGAATCTTTCAAAGATTTAAAAAAAAAATTAAGGAAGGCATGTTCGCGGAAAGGTTAAGGAAATTCTAAGTGTGTGTGATGTGCAAACTATGCGCATCGAACTACGAACCACTCTTTAATGTGGGAGTAGTTGTGGGCGTAATAGTTGGCGTCAACTCTTGAGTCGACAAAGGTTGTCGCAAAACAGAAGTAGCCTCGGCTACCGAAGAAGAGATCCCGGTAGTGATAGGATCGTCTTTAAAGATCTCTTGTGAAGTAGCGAAGAGGTCGCTCAGTCCTTCAAAAGTGTCATCCCTGCTCTGCTTAACAGGACTGGATTTCTGAGCTTCTTCACCAAATTCTTGTGAATGGGGAGAAGATCCCTGAGGCCCTTCTTCCTCGATAACCGGGGCAAGTTTGTCATATGGCCCCGCAGCATCAACAGAAGTGAAGCACTTCACTAGCGAAGCCTCAGGAGCAGGTCCTTTTGATATGGATGTGCTAGTAGGAACTGGGGCATCCAACGCTCTAGCCGGGGAGTCTGGGATTTCATGAGGACGTGTAGAACGAGAAGTATGCAAAAGTCCATACTGATGCAAAAATTCATCTTTCAACAGAAATTGAATATCTCTCTCCTCAACCGGCACGGCCTTAAGCCTTTCAAAAGTCGACTTGTAACTGGAATTCTTAGAGGGAGGAGGCAACGCTGAAAATAAAAAGATGCAGAGTTAACACTTAGCAGGTCAGTCTCACGAAGGCCAGATAACAAACGAAGTAAGGATGGATGATCTTACTTCCTTCTCTCCACACAGCATAAAACCAGGGGGGCAACGAACGAAGAAGAACTGGGTTAGAAACCCATGAGCAGTGTCAGGAAGTCCAACGATTAATTTGCGGTTTCGGGCGCTTCTCACAACAGTAATAGAAGGATGATCTTTGGTCCGGGTAAAGGAGCATAAGTAACAGATTTCATCAAAACTCGGAAGTCGATCAAGTTTTCTCCTAAATAGCACACACAACCCCATTAGAATGGCGTAGCCATTGGGATGTAGCTGGGATGGAGCAATGGCCAATTGATGAAGAAGTTGTTGGAAAAAGTCATTGAAAGGAGGAATGCCCCCACTTAGGCACATTTGTCGGTTAACTGTCACAAAGCCAAAGGGTGCTATGTCAGCAGTGTTACTTCTCTCAGGAAGAACGACATCTGATTCAACAATGCCAAATTGAGCACACAACTGGCGAAAAACTTTGTATGATAGTGTGGTAGGGGCTCTTTCGAGAGGATTAACTAGTGGAGCCGGAAGAACAGTTGCCTCTCCAGTCTGAACTGTTGCATCTTCTTCCTGAGAAGTCATTCTACACAAGCAACTGGATATTCAAATATGAAGGTGCATGTTTCCTAAAAGTGTGAAGTGTCGTGCAAAACTAATGAAAATAGCAAGTAAATATAACTGGAATTAAACTGGTTGACGATTGATCGACTATGGTAATTTCAGAACTTGTTAATTTAGAGTTCAAGCATAATATTAGTGCAGGCTGGTCAGTTTCAATTGATTGTTTCAGTGTTGCTTTAATATTCTACTTGAAGTCGATAGCACTTCGTTCACACGATTTGTTTAAGTTATTTATCTGTTATTAACTAATCTGTCAGTTGATATGGGCAATCAATGATAGTATATTCGTCCCAGTTTTCTGTGAATGTTGTATTGAATAGGTTGTTAACCTGCAAGTCAAAATAACCCGTGAATGAATGCAATAAAATTCAGCAGTTCAAAGTCAGTGCAATGGTCCAAAGTTCAAACAGAATTCACACAAGTCATAACTCGTCAACGGTTCAAAAGTTCTGAGTCGGCAGTACCCTGAGCCTTGAGTCGTAGAAATAATAAGAAAATCTTCAAGTCTTATCTCGGCCACGACTCAGGGTTTAGGTCATGGAGTATGTTAAAGAAGCTCTGGTTCAAAATAATAAGAAAATCTTCAAGTCTTATCTCGGCCACGACTCAAGGGTTTTATCTTGGCCACGACTCAAGGCTTAGGTCGTGGAGCATGTTGAGTCGTATCATGGTTAAATCGCAAGGGTCGCAGGATCATACAAAAATAGCCGAGTCAAACCTACGGCAATGTTCGAATCAATCTGACCCATCAACCATCTAGCTCCTAACCCATTAACCATCTAATCTATAACCCGATAACCCAATAACCTCGCAATGGTTAACCCCAGTTCCATCACGCTACTAGGTCGCCTCAGATCTCAAATCATTACAAGTAAGATCAGACCGCCTGCCTTTAATCCATCAATGTCCGATGTAATAGTATTCGCAAGGATAAGGGGGAAAAACAGAGGCGGAGATCGGCAATCATCAGCAATTAAAAAAGGATGCAAAATCTCTTACACGGTGTGATGCTAAAGATGATCGAAAATAAATCAGGTTGGAATCGCCTTTGAGAGCTCGAAGATGTGATAATGGCAGAAATGGCTTGGGAATAAAGAGATGAGAAGGAGAAACGACTCAAGCTTTTTACAGCTCGAGATAGTGAAACTTGAATTGGTATGTACGGGTTAGGATGAGTCGAAGCACATGACCTATGACATAGGCATGTACTTCGAGGGGCAAATGTTAACCCTTAATTCTCTACGACCTAGGAAATGTACGACCCAAGATGGTACGAGTTAAGATTTATGCGACTTAAGGCCTCTACGACTCAAGAAGCCTACGACTTAAGGAGTCCACAACTTAAGGCCTCTACGACTCAAGAAACCTACGACCTAAGGTCTGCAACTTAAGGAACCTTACGAGTTAAGGAACCTGACGAGTTAAGAAAATCCTACGAGTTAAGGATGGCACGACTTAAGGAAGTCTACGACTCAAAGGATAAGTCGTTCACGACATAAGACTCAGAGACAAGTTCAGTATCATGCTGCAAGGGGATGACTCATTGACGACTTACGACTTATGATGAGTCGTAGTATCATGCTGCAAGGGGATGACTCATTGACGACTTACGACTTATGATGAGTCGTACATGACTCATGCAGACAGAAAGATAGCTGCATCCTAATAACTCGTAAACGACTTAGGACTTAAGTCCGATGAATGGGTGAACATTGGGGGGACCAGAGACTGGACCAGATAAGACGAGTCATGACCTACGATGAGTCGTCTACGAGTTACGGGTCATCATGAGTCGTGCACGAGTTATGTCCTAATTCCGAAGATGCCTATAAATACGGCATGTGCTCCAACATATGGGGGACCTTTTGGCTCATTTTCTTCAAGCGCCGTTACTCTGCTGCATTGGGAACTCCATCAACACTTAGAGCTTTTGAGATTCAAAGAACACTTCAAGGAACTTCACGAAGAAATCGTACATCATCAACATGAGTTCAAAGACTTTGATTGTCATGGAAGTTTAGGCTACTTGTCCTGAGTCTCTTGTAATTCAAAGTGTATTGTACTGAGAAGAATTGTATAAGCTTGTAATGAGATTATTAATAAAAGTACTTAAAGTGGACGTAGGCTATACCCTTGAGCCGAACCACTATAAAATTGTTGTTGTTTGCTGTTTTTCTGCCATTATCTGCTTATAATCTGTTCCCGAGTTATCGGGTGGCGCTTTCACAATTTCATTTCACACACCAGGGTGTTAGCGTTCAAATTTTAGTGTTAACATACGTCTTAGAGAAGGGTGTTAAGCTAAGAGAATAAATCTCCCCCACCAAACGGAAATGTATTTGATAGAAACCAGCTTTACATCACAAAGTGTAATGTCAGACATACATCCATACAAGTCTGTTTTGGGTTCGAACAGAACCGAAGGCACTTCCAAAGAAGCCCTTGCAAATTCGGATAATCCTTAATCATGTCCGAACTGCCCATCACAAAAGGTGATCAAATTTCTATACCGGGGACCAGTCGATGCAGAGACATTTGACGGGTTATCCTTTCGTTTTTGAAAATATCCGATCTTCACCATTGGTCTTCTAATGCTATCCATAACGTCGTATCATTATTCGGAATATATGACACAAAGGTCCTCTCCCGGCTAAACCCAATAATGAGAGCAATATTAAAAAAACAATATGGATAATGAGATCTCAGTTAAGTCATAAATTAAAGCCCAAAACATTTCTTTCAATGGTTTAAACAAATTACCATTTTCAAATCTTTAAACAAAAAGATTCACTTCACAAAGTTCACCAATCCTTTCACAAAGATTCATTTATAGCCCATCAAAACAATTCCATTTCAATCCCAAATCTTTTATACAAAAGATAACCTTTAGGATCCTTTTCAATTTTAAATTCAAAGTTCAATAGTCTTCCACAAAGATTCAATTATAGCTTTCAAAACAATTCACAATTCAAATCTTTTATACAAAAGATACATCTTTAAGATCCTCTTATTTTGGAAACAAAGTTCATTAATCTTTAACCCAAATTCATTAATCTCTTTCAAAACAATTTACAATTCAAACTTCAAAACTTTTCAACACAAATTGGAAATCCTTTCTTTATATGAAAGCTATTATATTTGAAAACAAATAGTTTTCTTTTCGGAAAAATCTGATTACATTTGCACATGTTAAAGCCCTTCAAGTATAAAACGTGGGTTAAATTTAAATTCTCAAAATAATACATTTAAAATGGTTTAAAACCCATATAAATAAGTTTATAACTTGTATAACCTTTTTAAACCATAATTTCCAAATATAGAATTCAATTTCAAATCTTGAATTCAAATTCAAATCAAATTATTTAAATTTCAAAACTTTATCAAGTTATTAAAAATAACTTTTATCTTCAAAACTTCTTTTCAAAAGCTTTTCATATTTAACCCAATTCCATTTTCCAAAACCATTCGGATTCAAAATTCCACTTTAAAACCATTTCAAAAATCTATGACTTAGCCTATTTCCTCGTGCAATCCATATTTGTGTATGTTTGGTGTAGTCCAGGGGTTTTACACAATAGTGCAACATCATCAATCATCACATCACAGATTCAAGCACATCAATACTGATAAGCGGTATAATCTATAATGCTTATCTTTATCAACAGATTCATAGATAATATAAATTTATCACAGATAAATAAATAAATTGCGTTCATCACAGCTCAAACAAAACAATTCATGACACAAAGCATCATACATCAGGGATATCAAACAATACAACGCATTTCATACAATTCAAACATCCATATGTAAGATCCAATAATCATCTGATTAAATCGGATTAATTACTCATTAATAAATTACTAATCCTGGTTAATTAATATTAATTAATTACAAACTATTTTAATTAATAGTCCTTTAATCATTTACTAATTAATAAATTAATTAACCTTTAATTATTAATTAGTCATCCTTAATTAATAAATCAATTAACCTTTAATCACTAAATAATTAACCTTTAATTATTTAATTATCCTTCAATTAATTATCCTTAATTAATTACATTAATTAATTACTTTAAGTTAATTACATAATTAATTAACCCATAATTAATTACCATTTAATTAATAAAATTACAATAAGTGATTATCCTTAATCAGTTAATCAACTTTAATCATTAAATAGTTACTTTTAATTAATTACAATAAATGATTATACCTAATCACTTAGTCAACTTAAATTATTAAATAATTACCTTTAAATTAAGTAATTATCTTTAAATTAATTACCTTAAGTAATCTTTGATTTATCACATAAATAGATTAATCACTTTGATAAATTTTTCTTTAATTATTCATATTAAATAAATCTTTAAGTAATTAAATATCTAATCCCTTGACAAATTAACCTCAATTTTCCATTGTGATGCCCCACCTCTATGCTCACAATAATAAAGAGTGTTGAAAGAAATACTGTCTGTTATTACGAAGAATGAGGCTGGATAGGAGCGGCCATCTGTAGTTAGGTCTTACACTAGTATTGATTATCTCGATATGAGTGTTATATATTCTTTTCTTTAATCTTTATTTATTTACTCCCATCGACATATTCAATCCTAGTATAAAACGAACAACGTTGGTTCATAATAGTTTAGGACAACATATATAATAATAACATAGATAAGCTAAATGCGGAACACAGATAATATAAAATCTCATATATATATATATATATGTATATATATATATATAACTGAAGTCAGTTACATTACATGTGATACAACTACAACTGTCGACACAGGAAGTTACATATACAATTACATTATTATAATTAATATACATGAATACATATCATCGTATACTATGACAACGACTACTCCAGAAGATACAAAGAGACTTCATAGCTCAATCAGCATCCCAAAGCGAGATATCAACAGCCTGTAATAACTCGGTTTGACCCAAGTATTAAATTCAAAAGAAAATGATACACGGGTCAGTCTATTTCAAACTCAGTTATTAATGCACGGAAGCAATAATAATTAAATAACAAATAGACGACAGCCATAAATATTCTCACCTATCCAATTCTTTAATAAGGAAATCGGATTACGGTAAATATAATACGCAACAGCATTAAACAATAAATTAGCAATCCAAATCACCAACAAAGATGATTAGAAAGATTATCAATAAAGAAAATTTAAAAAAAAACGGAATTGCTTAAACAGAAATTAACAACAAGTGGCCAAGGTAAAACCCAAGCCAGTGAACAGCATAAACAACAAAATCTAATTATCGATACGATAATTAGAAAACACGTAATCTAATTAACTAGTAGATAATTAGATATCAACAAAATAATCAAATTGAACCAATCAAAATACAATTTCGAAATATATTGAATTGGACACATGAAACAATTCAAGCAATTGAAATTATCAATTAAAACGTCAATTCTGATAGGGCTGCAGTACACGTTCACGTGCACTACCTCGCCACTACAGTGATGAATTACACAAAAGCTCAATGAATCAAAAGAAAATGAAGATTCAATTATCAATGCCACTGCTTCAACAGTCAAAGCAGAATGACATGGACAATAAGTACATATATACACATGACGGTGAAATAGGTCAGAGTGTGCAGTGACAACATACATGTCGACCAGGCTGCACATTGAAGAAAATATGCAAAGCAAGAAGCATAAGCCGAGACAAAATCAAGTTCAAAAATATCAAGAGAAGAAGACAACAGTGGTGTAGTAGACCACAATGAAACCAAACCAATATGCATATACAACTACAGGTGAAATGAAGTGGATAGTGTAACCCAAATCAACATGCTTAGTTCAAATGGTCAAGACAGCTGACACAATTGCAAACTGCCTCAACATGCTTACAAAATACTGCCAATTTCAAGAAGGCACCAAACCACAAACAAAATGAAAAAGGTCAAGTCATTGACTCAACACAACTACAAAGCAACTCAACTCGAATGACCAAGTGCACAGAGGCAGTGGTACAACTGCACGAAGACAGCAGAATGAAGGTGATAGCACCAAAGATATAGCACCATAGCACACAACAGAAAAAGACACAGAGCAGCTTCAAATGAGAATAATGTCACCAGTGAAATACAGTGACCAAATGAAAATGAATACAATGCATCAGTGCAATGTATCAAACTCGAGCAAAAACAAAGGCGATATAAACCTAACAATGCAAAATGGCAAAAGTGAAGACTGCCTGAAGCATACGTGCCCAGACTCAAAGAACAAAACCACATACTAGTAGCATGACAGTGAAACATGCCAGAGGCATGACACAATGCAAAGAAACATCATGAAACTAGTGATGCAGCAGCCTCAGCTTGAAAACCAAGTCAATTGAACTCAAAAATCCAAATGTACAACGCAATAGTCAACCGGTCAAAGCAACTCACCATAATGCACCACTGTGACTTCAACATCAAATCATTAACAAAGTCAAGACCAATATCACGATTCAAATGGTACAAGTAAATGACAGAAGCAATATCAGTTTTGAACAAAGACAACTGCAGTGAAACTGCAATTCAAAGCAATGCCAAAGTCACAGTCAAAACGAGTTCAAAAATCACGAAACATCATTTTCAAATCAAGAAAGTATCGACCCCAAATTATTTTCGCAAAATCAAGTTTGCAAACCAAGTCTAAAAACAACTGCAGTTTGAATCAAAGTCTGCCGAAGTCACTAGAAATTCACTAAACCAAAACTGTAAAACTTGTAGTCACAAAAATATACGAATTCGAATAAAGTCCAAGTAAACAAAATTGGAATAAGTCAGAAATCAAACCAGATTCGAATTAGAGACGTGAGTGAAAAGAAATCACTCACCTTTTTTCGACGCAAATTGAAGGAGCCGCGAGCAATATAATCACCCGAAGAAGGAAATCCAAGCATCATCAATCGAATCGACAAAAGCCGGCTACTTCAACACGAAGCCCTAATTTCAAAACGAGCGAGCAACGAAGAATTGAAGCCGCCATTTTTATTTTATTTTTGTTTAGGGCTTGCGAATGAATGAATGGAGTAATCGGGCCTCTACCCTTGATAAGTATCACAACACCAAAAAGAAACGTGGGCTAAGTTTGCATTTTAAAGCCCGCATAACCTTAACGAATTTTTAAAAGTATTTCAACCTGATTTAAAAACTCCCAATATCAATTAGCTAGCAGGTTAATCGTCTAACGACGATAATTAACCGGTGCGAAACCCTGGGTTGTTACAGACTCCCTCCTTATAAAAATTGCGTCCCCGCAATTTTCATAATTAAAGTCGTCAATAATAATTATTTTTCTAACATAAACTGGTTAAGCTAGAAAAATATGGTCAAGAACACAAACGCCAAAGAAATCTTTTAATTTCATAAAAAAATTCACAAATCCTCAACAAAATCTAATTATCAAATAGATAATCAGAAAACAACAGATCCGGATAAATACAATTATCAGCAAATACCCAATTATCAAAAACGATAATCAGAAAACACAAATATCTAATTATCAAAAACGATAATCAGAAACCTCAAATAAACAAATATCTAATTATCAAAAACGATAATAAAAAAACTCAATTATCTAATTATCAAAAACGATAATCAGAAAACATCAAATATCTCATTAACAAAAACGATAATCAGAAATCTCAAATCAATAAATATCTAATTATCAAAAAAAATCAGAAAACATAAATATCTAATTATCAAAAACGATAATCAGAAATCTCAGATCAACAAATATCTAATTATCAAAAACAATAATAAAAAAACTCAAATATCTAATTATCAAAAACGATAATCAGAAAACATCAAATATCTAATTATCAAAAACGATAATCAGATATCTCAAATATCCAATTATCAAAAACAATAATGAGAAACATCATATTTCTAATTATCAAAAACGATAATCAGAAAACGTCAAATATCTAATTATCAAAAACGACAATCAGAAAACATCAAATATTTAGTTATCAAAAACGATAATCAGAAATCTCAAATCAACAAATATCTAATTATCAAAAACGATAATCAGAAATCTCAAATCAACAAATATCTAATTATCAAAAACGGTAATCAGAAAACACAAATATCTAATTATCAAAAACGATAATAAGAAACCTCAAATCAACAAATATCTAATTATCAAAAATGATAATCAGGAAATTCAAATATCTAATTATCAAAAATGATAATCAGAAAACATCTAATATCTCATTATCAAAAACGATAATTAGAAATCTCAAATCAACAAATATCTAATAATCAAAAATGATAATTAGAAAACACAAATATCTTATTATCAAAAACGATAATCAGAATCTCAAATCAAGAAATATCTAATTATCAAAAATGATAATAAAAAAACTCAAATATCTAATTATCAAAAGCGATAATAAAAAACATCAAATATCTAATTATCAAAAACGATAATCAGAAATCTCAAATCAACAAATATCTAATAATCAAAAACGATAATCAAAAAACATCAAATATCTAATTATCAAAAACGATAATCATAAAACATCAAATATCTAATTATCAAAAACGATAATCAGAAATCTCAAATCAACAAATATCTAATTATCAAAAACGATAATCAGAAATCTAAAATCAACAAATATCTATTTATCAATAACGATAATCAGAAAACTCAAATCAACAAATATCTAATTACCTGTAGATAATTAGAAACAACAAATATCTAGAATCAATTAAGATAACTAGAAAATCAACATAAAAGGTGGATCGATCCCAACAAATGGCGAGTTTAGCTATGCCGCACGTGCATCAACAAATGGCCGAAGCCTACCAAGTACCGTCATCATAATTTTGGCGCCCAACAAATGACCCGAAGGTCCAACATATGACCTGAAGGTCTGGTACTGGTATTTGACCCGAAGTTCCATCATATGACCCGAAGGTCCAATATATGACCCGAAGGTCCAACATAGTGGCTCGAAAGCACACAGAATCATCAAAATCATCAAACAGCAGATGTTTCAATTAACGAGTCCGGAATTAACCGAAATAGCAAACGCACATGTCCCATACCACGAGTTTTACTAAATCGTTTAATTCTCTTCATCATTTCCTTGAAAGTACAAAATTGTGTATTTTAAATAAATTACATTTTACGTTCTCAAACGGACAAGTCCGGAATTAAGCGAATCAGTAAAAGTGAGGGTTCATAGTCCTCAATTTTGCTGAAGCTTTTAAATCGCTTTCTCATTCTATTGAAAGCGCAAACTATAAAATTTTAGAAAACAATTTCAATTTAAAACGATCTTTAAAACACGTGATTACAATAGCAACAACTGTAGCAATTTCGATAAGGAAATTGCACTTCTCGAAACACCGTAAAAACGGATCTCAAAGTCAGCATTGCGGGTTAACCGCCTGAAAATTCACTTTAAATTTGACGGTTATTGAAGTCAAAGAGACAGTAATTTTTATACGTCAAAATCTCATCAAAATAATTCGCATCAAAATATAATATCGGTGTAAAAATCCCGTTATAAAAATAACGGCAACAAAATACGTTTAAAACCAAACACCGGTTCAACGTAAAATTAATGCAGTAATGTGCAACTCTAATTTGCACGCACACTACAAGATGAACAAAGAAATCACTCGATTATATCTTCAATGAAGATAATTTAAAACAGCAAAAATCTCAACAAAATCACATAACTGCAATCGCTTCGGATCATCAAATCGGATTCGAAATTTTCAAAGAAAACCAAAATAAACACATCTGTGTGACAACATAATGAAATTCACTTCATTTTCATATTTTGATTTTTAAATGAAAAGGGTTATCAGCTAAACTCAACGAAGACAGTCTCACAGTTTCCGCTGCGGACTCTGATAAACAGAACACAAATTACTCAATCATCAAAACACAATTTCACTTCTATTTTTAAATAAAGATATTTAAAAATTTCATCATAATTTCAAAACTTTAGTTTTGACTCAAGGCTCAATTAAAAACATCAACAAATAGTTGTAATACATGTTCCATCTAAGTTATGTTCTATATTATGTCCATAAACTCCTCGCTCTGATACCAACTGTGACGCCCCACCTCTATGCTCACAATAACAAAGAGTATTAAAAGAAATACTGTCTGTTATTACGAAGAATGAGGCTGGATAGGAGCGGCCATTCGTAGTTAGGCCTTACACTAGTATTAATTATCTCGATAGGAGTGGTATATATTCTTTTCTTTAATCTTTGTTTATTTACTCCCATCGACATATTCAATTCTAGTATTAAACGAACTACGATGGTTCATAATAGTTTAGGATGACATATATTATAATAACGCAGATAAGCTAAATGCGGAACACAGATAATATAAAATCTCATATATATAAACGAAGTCAGTTACATTACATGTGATACAATACATGTGATACAACTACAACTGTCGACACAGGAAGTCACATATACAAGTACATTATTATAATTAATATACATGAATACATATCATCCTATACTATGACAACGACTACTCCAAAAGATATAAAGAGACATCATAGCTCAATCAGCATCCCAAAGCGAGATATCAATAGCCTGTAATAACTCAGTCTGACCTGAGTATTAAATTCAAAAGAAAATAATACACGGGTCAGTCTAATTCAAACTCGGTTATTAATGCACGGAAGCAATAATAATTAAATAACAAATAGACGACAGTCACAAATAATCTCACATATCCAATACTTTAATAAGGAAACCGGATTACGGTAAATATAATACGCAACAGCATTAAACAGCAAATCAACAATCCAAATCACCAACAAAGATGATTAGAAAGATTATCAATAAAGATAATTTAGAAAATAACAGAATTGCTTAAACAGCAATTAACAACAAGTGGCCACGGTAAAACCCATGTCAGTGAACAGCATAAATAACAATATCTAATTATCGATACGATAATTAAAAAACAAATAATCTAATTATCTAGAAGATAATTAGATATCAACAAAATAATCAAATTGAACCAATCAAAATACAATTTCAAAATATATTGAATTGGACACAAGTAACAATTCGAGCAATTGAAATTATCAATTAAAACGTCAATTCTGATAGGGCTGCAGTACATGTTCACGTGCAATGCCTCGCCACTACAGTGATGAATTACAAAAAAGCTTAATGAATCAAAAGAAGATGAAGATTCAATTGTCAATACCACTGCCTCAACAGTCAAAGTAGAATGACATGGACAATACGTACATATATACACATGACAGTGAAATACGTCAGAGTGTGCAGTAACAACATACATGTCGACCAGGCTGCACATTGAAGAAAATATTCAAAGAAAGCAGCATAAGCCGAGACAAAATCAAGTTCAAAAATATCAAGAGAAGATGACAACAGTGGTGCAGTAGACCACAATGAAACCAAACCAATATGCATATACACCTACAGGTAAAATGAAGTGGATAGTGTAACCCAAACCAACATGCTTAGTTCAAATGGTCAAGACAGCTAACACAATTGCAAACTGCCTCAACATGCTTACAAAAGACTGCCAATTTCATGAAGGCACCAAACCACAAAAAAAATGCAAAAGGTCAAGTCATTGACTCAACACAACTGCAAAGCAACTCAACTCGAATGACTAAGAGCACAAAGGCAGTGGTACAACTACATGAAGGCAGCAGAATGAAGGTGAGGGCACCAAAGATATGGCACCACAGCACACAACAGAAAAAGACATGGAGCAGCTTCAAATGAGAATAATGTCGCCAGTGAAATACAGTGACCAAATGCAAATGAATACAATGCATCAATGCAATGTATCAGACTCGAGCACAAACAAAGGCAATATAAACCTAACAGTGCAAAATGGCAAAAGTGAAGACTGCCTGAAGCACACGTGACCAGACTCAAAGAACAAAACCATATACTAGTAGCATGATAGTGAAACATGCCAGAGGCATGACACAATGCAAAGATACATCATGAAACCAGTGATGCAGCAGCCTCAACTTGAAAACCAAGTCAATTGAACTCAAAATTCCAAATGTACAACGCAACAGTCAACCAGTCAAAGCAACTCACCATAATGCACCACTGTGACTTCAACATCAAATCATTAACAAGGTCAAGAACAATATCACAATTCGAATGATACACGTAAATGACCAGAAGCAATATCAGTTTTGAACAAAGACAACTGCAGTGAAACTGCAATTCAAAGCAATGCCGAAGTCACAGTCGAAATGAGTTCAAAAATCATGGAACAGCATTTTCAAATCAAGACAATATCGACCCTAAATTATTTTCGCAAAATCAAGTTTGCAAACCAAGTCTAAAAACAACTGTAGTTTGAATCAAAGTCTGTCTAAGTCACCAGAAATTCACTAAACCAAAACTCTGAAACTTATAATCACAAAAATATACGAATTCGAACAAAGTCCAAGCAAACAAAATTGGAACAAGTCAGAAATCAAACCAGATTCGAATTAGAGACGTGAGTGAAAAGAAATCACTCACCTTTTTTCGACGCAAATTGAAGGAATCGTGAGCAATATAATCACCCGAAGAAGGAAATCCAAGCATCATCAATCGAATCAACAAAAGCCGGCTAATTCAACATAAAGCCCTAATTTCAAAACGAGTGAGGAACGAAGAATTGAAGCCGCCATTTTTTTTCGTTTATTTTTGTTTCGGGCTTGCGAACGAATGAACGGAAGAACCAGGTCTCTACCCTTGACAAGTATCACAACACCAAAAAGAAACGTGGGCTAAATTGCATTTTAAAGCCCGCATAACCTTAACGAATTTTTAAAAGAATTTCAACCTGATTTAAAAACTCCCAATAGCAAATAGCTGGAAGATTAATCGCCTAATGACGATAATTATCCAGTGCAATACCCCGGGTTGTTACATCCATCCTTTAATACATTAAGTAATTTCATTTAATTATATTTAAAAACAATCAAAGATTTAATAAGATAATTAACTTAATACAAAATTATGTAACCCAACAAGTTTAAAACAATTTAACTTTTAAAATTTAAATCTATGAAAACTTGCTTAATACTTTACTTTTGGAAGCTTAGTTTATATTTCTCAAAAGCCTTATTTTAAAAATTGTTTAAAATTTGAAACTTAATTTATTTTCCTTTGGAAACTTATTTAGTTTAAATATGCTTTGAGACTTTGTTTAAACAAAAAATTTACTTTATAACTTTTAACAAAAACTGTTGTATTTTAAAACCTGAAACAATATTTTTTTCCTTTTGAATTTGAATTATGGTAACAGATTAAACAAACCCAAGCCCATTTTAAATTTTTCCCAAGCCAAACTCGAGCTTGACTATGAGTATCACTCTTCCTCCCTTTTCTTTGAGTCACCCACGCAAGTAACTCGAGCATTAACCCGAGTTCTACCCAAAACCAACCAAACACTTAATGATACACGGTGCACGTGTACACCTAATCGAATCGTCACCGACCATCTCCAAGACCTCCAGCATGTCAACGTTAACTCACTGAACTTCTCCGCCCATCCAAATGATCCAATACAACAAAGAACCGAAATCGTGCAAGTCGTCAAAAAAACTGGTACAACCCGACCAACCAAATCTTCCATGTTTTTCCATCTCTAGCCATCAAGACCATAGCCTCGCCTGA
This sequence comes from Allium cepa, assembly GCA_030765085.1. NCBI lineage: Eukaryota > Viridiplantae > Streptophyta > Magnoliopsida > Asparagales > Amaryllidaceae > Allium > Allium cepa. Next base: position 901,453,351 of record CM060938.1, on the reverse strand, counting down.
GTCCTTTCCCCTCAGACCGGTGCAACTCGATGCGACATTGATGACAATCAAGCCTCGAATCCAACAGCCACCCAGACCTGAACTTAAACTCTAATTCGATGCTACAACGTTACTCCGGCGATTGATAACCCTAAGTTTTTTTTCGACGCTCCTTAGACGTCCACCCTTCTCTAGTGATGAACACGACATGCCACTCTTTTTCGATCGTCGAAACTTGGCGATGATACAAAAATCGATCAATCCACAATTTATCATCAAACACGAACTTAAAAATCATATTATTAACATCAAAATTTGCCATTTCCTAGTACGAATCAAATTCTATAATCCAATCATGAAATTTAGATACTCGGTTTTCTGGTTTAAAAATGATTTTTACTATCATTTATTATTTTCAAAATAATAACTTAATATATACTCTTAAAATTATTTTTTCAAAATAATACTATATCCCTACAATCATTTTTCTTTTAGGAATCATAGCTTGAAATGGATTAGACAAAAAGTTTGAATTTTCTTTGTTTGTTCTTGGGTCTGGAAACACAACAGAGGTTCTACATATAAACACAGGCATGCATACTTAAATTCACACAAAAACATATATATACATGCAGAGATATTTATTTATCATTTCCACAACAACTACTTCGCAGAGCATCATCGATTTAAATTAAAAAGGGGTTAGTTTGCCCACCTTGAGATTTTGGGAAGAACAGAGAGCAAAGTTTAGACTTGGAACTAGAAGTCTGGAACTTGACTTTGAGTTCGATCTGGAATTTATTTTGATCTGTACTTGATTGTATATTGAGTTGAACCTGAAGCTTGATTGCCAGGTTGAAAATTTTAAATGCTGAGATGATCTTTCCAATTTGTTTTGATCTGTTGCTTTCTTTTGATTCTATTTTTTAGGTTTTGAATTTTGATCCTTAACTTGCTTGTCTGATCTAAGATGGTCAGATTTTTGTTTTGCTGAGATGATTTTAATTTAATTTGTTTTCATTTCCAGGCCGAAGTTTGGTTTGATTCAGCTTTTTCCTTTCTGGTTTGAAATCTTTGAGTTGAGCCATAACTTTATAACTTGGTTACACTTGCATGTTTCAGATTGGGAAATCTGAAATTAGCTTTAGTTTTAAAATGATTTGAACTTGTTTGTATATATTCTTCTTTGTTTCTTTTAGATTAGAAATGTATGGAAAAAATTGGGAAAAAGGAAGTAGATATATTTATAAATCTTATTTTCATTTTTATTTAATTTAAAACAAGTGACACTTGTAATAAAAATTTATATTAAAGAAACACATGTAATATGCATGTTAGGATTTAATTACAAATGTTAGTACATGGCCTCATTAGTTTACAAATGTCCTAGGTAATGTATTTTTATATTTTAAACCCTTAATTAATAAATTCATTAATTGCTTATAATTTGAAACCATATTTATATATGTATTATATATTTATTATTTCCTATTTTACAATTATACTTTTCCTTTAATTTATATTTATACCAATTAAAGAAAAAATGATTTTTAAAACTAATTATATATTGATAAGTAATCATATATATTTTCGAATATATATGAATTTAACTTTAAATAACAATTTGAAAATTTATTATATAAAATTCAAAATATCATTTTCAGACCAAATGCATATTTAATATAATTAGAAACAAATTCTTACTAACTTTAAAAATAAAATTCTAAACCTAATTCATTTCCAATATATTTATTTTTAAGTTTTCAGATTTAAATTTCAATTCAAAATCAATATATATATATATATATAAACAACTAATGTTTTAATTTATTTCATCGAAAACTCAATTAAATTCACAATTAAATTTTCAAAAATCAAATTAATTATCAAATAGACTTGGCTAAAATACGGGAATGATACAGATTCCCCCCTTTAAGAAAACTTCGTCCTCGAAATTTGCTAGGGAGACAACAAAGAACAGATAGACATACCAAGATAGAGAAACAATTTTCCTGGTCAAACTGAATATCTATGCTGCATTTGGCTTACAAATCAGAATATCAACAATATGAGAAGAAACTCATTCAATATTACACAAGATACTCGGGTCATCCAGTCTACAAAATATGCAGGGGCATCGGTTAGTTCGAAGGGTAACTAACTGTTCGTAGAATATATCAAGATCCAAACAATAGATAAATGGATTTAATCTTCCATAACTATTAAACACTAGGTATGGATTCCAAACTTAGGTCGGAGTACCCCAAAATGTATAGTAACTTGTCCCTCTTCGGATTTTGATACTCATAAGAAATCATAACAAAAACTTCAAACTTTGGTTTTAACCGAAATCATTTTATCGATACAAATTAATCTACCTTCATATTTTTTTAATCAATTTATTTCAAATAATATCTCAAATTCGTTGAAGTTAAAAACGGGAAGATTGATAAGAAACTGATGAAGAGAAATAGAAACTTGTCTATAACGATTCGTAGAGCCACCAACACACCAAAGCTTCTCCCTCGAGTTGCCACTAGGCAATCAAAGATTTGAAACTGGATGAAAGGAGATTGAGAAGAGAAAAAGATTGTTTCCTTGTTGTTACAATGTATTGACCATTTGTAGTGGTATTCCTTTGTTCACTATCTCGTCCTCTTCTTGCACTCATACTCACTATCAGTGGATAGTAAGAGAATTTACTGAGGCATCCGAACGGATATCTTGGAGATATACTCATTCTAGGTTATACTACACCTTATCTCTAATGAGCCACCTAATGTGTTATACTCCAAAGCTAAAGTTCAACCTTTAGCTCTGATACCAAATGTGACGACCCGAATTTTCGCGTTCGAAAATCAACATTCATACTTCACGCCAATTCGAATGCCGCATGTTCAAACGTTCAAATCCGATTCGCCGGAGCTTATAACACATAAAGTATAACAACACAGCGGAAGAAATTGAATAATATCATTAATATACAATATTATATATAATAGTGATACAACTATTTGATTATGTGAAAATCCCAACTCTAGACTGCCCGTGTGGAAAATTGTGGGCACCTAGAGTTTAGGAAGGGAAAATAAACTCTGGGTCAGTCATGGGTCTTGTGTGAGCAAACGAAAACAATTTTAACCCAAAACAACAACAAAAGAATTTAAGATTGATATCCACAATGCTTTTTGGAAAATGAAACTACCATAAGGCCTCCCGCCGCACACACCACGCAAATGCAGAATTGGAGGAGATTTCTCCTTATGATAGTCAAACATGCTTGATACGCGAAAACCATTTTGATATTATTATTAGTGCATAGTGGAAAACATTTGCAAGTATAATATTAATCTTAGCCAGCATACCACATTTCGTCGTATGCCTACTATAGCTACCATGTTCAATAGTAGGTTACCGCCACATTCCATGGCAGTTTATACAACTAAAACGGTACAGGCGCGTATTGTTTCTTTGGATTTCCAACAAATGGTCTAGCTAAGGAACTTCCCATTACCACATGGGAACGCCTCTAGAGGGACGCCCCGAGAACATACCCAACTCTCTACCAACACAAGGCCGTGTTACCCCTGCCTGGAAGTAACACCTACATGTATGCCATCCTCGTTCGTAACCAACCTTTATCCGAGCGCTCGACACCAACAACCACAAAGCAATGTATTTGCAGTAACCACATAGGTTAAATATCTGGGCTCCATATTATGATACCACCTCTATCCAGAAGAAATAGACATACCCTAGGGGCGCGACCCCTTATAAACTTGCCGCATCTTTCCTGTTTCGACCATTTCCGGAGTGTGAGGTCCGACGAGGTCTCGTCCACAAAGCTACGCTTTTCACAAAAGGCATGCTTCGATCAACAAATGATCAGGAACACTCAGCAGCACTCCACATGCCACACTACCAAATTAGGAATGTATCACTAGTAACCATCAACTACATAACCTCTAAGCTCGTACGTCTCAGAAAAGGGTGTTAAGCTAAGAGAATAAATCTCCGCCACCAAACATAATTGTATTTGATAGTAACCAGCTTTACATCTCAAAGTGTAATGTCAAACATACATCCATACAAGTCTGTTTCGGGTTTGAACAGAACAGAAGGCACTTCCAAAGAAGCCCTTGCAAATCCAGATAATCCTTAATCACGTCCGGACTGCCCATCACAAAGGGTGATCAAATATCTATACCGGGGACCAGTCGGTGCAGAGACATTCGACGGGTTATCCTTCCGTTTTCAAAAATACGGCCGGCCTCTCGACTCGCTTCCAACCCCTCAAGGCCTTGTACTACCTCTAAGGACATGTAGGGGTAAGATTCTCCCATTTGCCACCTAACGCAAAGTGAGAACCCCCTATCATGTTGTACCGAAGCAAATCCGATCCCATTTTTAATTTTTCCCGAGCCAAACTCTAGCTTGACTTCAAGTATCACTCTTCCCCCCTTTTCTTCGAGTCACCCACGCAAGTAACTCGAGCACTAACCCAAGTTCCACCCAAACCCAATACCAACCAGACACTTAACGATACACGGTGCACTTGTACAGCTGATCGAATCGTCACTGACCATATCCAAGACCTCCGGCACGTCAACGTTAACCCACTGAACTTCCCCGACAATCCAGATGATCTGATATGACAATGAATCGAAATCGAGCAAGTCATCAAAAAAACTGGTACAACCCGACCAATAAAATCTTCCTCGTCTCGCCATCTCTGGCCATAAGGACATTCGCCATCACGACTATAGCCTCGTCAGAGTCCCCTCTATCCTTTCCCCTCAGACCGGTGCAACTTGATGCGACATTGATGACGATCAAGCCTCGAATCCAACCGCCACCCAGACCTAAACTTAAACCCTAGTTCGATGCCGCAACTCTACTCCGGTGATTGATAAATACCCTGAGTATTTTTCCGACGCTCCTTAGACCTCCACCCTTCTCCAATGACGAACACGGCATGCCACTCTTTTGCGATCGTCGAAACTTGATGATAATACAAAAACCGATCAACTCACAATTTCTCATCAAACACGAACTTAAAAATCATATTATTAACATCAAAATTCGCTATTTCCTAATACAAATCAAATTCTATAATTCAATCATGAAATTTAGATACTCGGTTTTCTGGTCATTTTTACTGTCGTTTCTTATTTTCAAAATAATAACTTAATATATACTCTTAAAATTATTTTTAAAAAATAATACTATATCCCTACAATCATTTTTCTTTTAGGAATCATAGCTTGAAATGGATTAGACAAAAGATATGAATTTTCTTTGTTTGTTCTTGACTTTGGAAACACAACAGAGTGTCTACATATATACACAGGCATGCATACTTAAATTCACACACAAACATATATATACATGCAGAGATATTTATTAATCTTTCCACAACAACTACTTCGCAGAGCATCATCGATTCAAATTAAAAAGGGGTCAGTTTGCTCACCTTGAGATTTTGGGAAGAACAGAGAGCAAAGTTTAGGCCTGGAAATGGACGTCTGGAATTTGCCCTTGAGTTTGATCTGGAATTTATTTTGATCTGTACTTGATTGTGTATTGAGTTGAACCTGAAGCTTGATTTCTAGGTTGAAGATTTTAAATTGCTAAGATGATCTTGTTTTTCCAATTTGTTTTGATCTGTTGCTTTCTTTTGATTCTATTTTTCAGGTTTTGAATTTTGATCCTTAACTTGCTTGTCTGATCTAAGATGGTCAGACCTTTGTTTTGCTGAGATGATTTTAATTTAATTTGTTTTCATTTCCAGGCTGAAGTTTGGTGTGATTCAGCTTTTTCCTTTCTGGTTTGAAATCTTTGAGTTGCGCCATAACTTTATAACTTGGTTGTACTTGCATGTTTCAGATTTGGAAATCTAAAAGTAGCTTTAGTTTTAAAATGATTTGAACTTGTTTGTATATATTCTTTTTTGTTATTTTAGATTTGAAATTTATGGAATGAATTAGGAAAAAGGAAGTAGATATATTTATAAATCTTATTTTCATTTTTATTTAATTTAAAAACAAGTGACACTTGTAATTAAAATCTATATTAAAGCAACACATGTAATATGCACGTTAGGATTTAACTACAAATGTTAATACATGGCCTCATTATTTTACAAATGTCGTAGGTAATGTATTTTTATATTTTAAACCCTTACTTCATAAATTTATTATTTACTTATAATTTCAAACCATATTTATATATGTATTATATATTTATTATTTCCTATTTTACACTTATACTTTTCCTTTAAATTATATTTATACCAATTAAAGAAAAAATGATTTTTAACACTAGTTATATATTGATGAGTAATCACATATATTTTCATGTGTGTGTGTGTGTATGAATTTAACTTTAAATAACCATTTGAAAATTTATTACATTAAATTCAAAATATCATTTTCAAACCAAATGCATATTTAATATAATTAAAAAAAAATCTTATTAGCTTTAAAAAAAAATTTAAATCTAATTTTTTTCGATATATTTATTTTTGAGTTTTCATATTAAATTTCAATTAAAAATCAATATATATATATATATATATATGAACAACTAATATTTTATTTTATTTTAGAAAAAATCAATTAAATTCACAATTAAAATTTCAAGAATTAAATTAATTATCAAATAAACTTGGCTAAAATTCGGGAAAGATACATCGATCGTTCGGTGGCTCATTCGTATCGATCATTGATCGATTGATACGAACTGTGTAGTTGGAATCGATACGAATTGACATCAATTGATGGGTACGAAGCTGAGTAAATTGGATGGATGCGAAATTGAACTAGGCAAAGCGGATATGTGGTAGAGTAGAAATGATGGACAGGAAATGGATCAATGCGAAATAGGTGGATACAAACAGAACATGCTTTTCAAAGAATTTGATAGATCCATAACTTGAGCAAACGAACTCCGATCGACTTGAAATTTGGAGCGTTGGCTTTCAGAGCTTTGATTATCGTGTCATGTTAATTGTAGTTCGATCCGGACTGGGACAAAATTTACCAACATCCATAGTGAACTTTATAGGTAATCGGTTGTCGGGACTGATCATCTTCCGTTTTCAGTCAATTCTTCTACGTCACGACCTTGCCAAAAGGCGGGATAACAACTAGTATCGTTGGATATGCCTCAAATTTCATGGCGATTAGACGTATCATTTGATCGTGCGAGCTCGAAAGGCAAAGAAATTAATTAAAGAATTTAAATAAATATAATTTAATTTTGAAAGGGAACTCCGTATGTGATAGAATTGGGTCCCGATACTAGTTTCACTGCATTCAAAATATGAGTATAACATACAGTATGCCAGGCAGCATGCTTCGATTGGATTTCGAAAAATTCCAACAGTATTAATATTTGGATATTTTCTATATAAGGACTTGTAATATCACAATTTTAAACCTAACCCTAATATCAATAGAGCTTCTATTAAAACTATGACGACCTACATTTTGGAGGTTTAAATCGACAATAATCCACATATGTCAAACTTAAACAATCCGGAACATAGATAACCAATGGGGTTGATAATGAAAAATTAGAAAAGAAGAAGAAATCAAACAAAGAATATCACAACGGAATGATAAAATATAATAATCAAATAAACAATTCATGAAGCTATTTACTAAACATTTGATTATAATCTATACACATTTATCAAAGTTATATGTATACATCAGGGATAAATGATCAATACAGCAGAACATCATGATGCATGGGATAATAATAATTGTCATATACCAAATCTTCTTCTTCATCCTCCAGGGAATAATCTTCAATACGCTGAAAACTCAGGGCTGACCTAAGCATAATAAAAATACAAAACACTCGAGTCGGGACTAAAATACTCTTATGTAAGTCAAATCAATATCAATAAATATGAGTGTAACATCGTCAGATATGTTTATGGGATTTTACATCTCCTATTCAGAGTATAACATGCGTGCAATAACATAAGAGATGTTATGGGATTTTCCAACTCCTAAGGATCCATTAAACTATATATATATAATCGTATACACTATAATATATGATGTCCATCAGTAAAATAAATATCAAAATAGCGTTAAGGCTTTACATTGATCCACCTTAACACAATTTTATAGGTAAACAAAAATCGTAATGGGCTCGCATAAGGATAAATATGACAAAACATGTGAGGCAATGCGAAAGGTAGGGTTCTACTAGTCTACACTTTCTAGCTGGTCGTAACCCATACGTGGTCGACCGCGACAATCAATCCGAACAAAAAGGGTGCACCCGTCGAGTACAAAATCATGATAGTCATAGGCTCCTATTTTAGTCATTTTAATTATGACACAAGTGTCATGGATATCCATCTTCGTTCTCTTACTTCATTCCAGTAAACGTTCGCCAATTCAACCACGACATTCTTAAAGTCATCCACCGCGTACACAGTTGTTAAAGTGGTTCCAATATTGACAAAGAGTATGCCAATAAGAGGCCCCGATCTCTTTAACAACCAAACATCGTTTTATACAACGGTTGGTGCTTTTATATTTCGAAAAAAATTCATACTTGATATCAAATTATCATATTCGTTTCAAAAAAATCAAAACCATTTCGAAATCATCATATTCTCTTCACAAATCATATTTTACTTCAAAATGTCAATTCAGTTCGACATATCAATTTCACTTCCATATTTAATTCGAATTTCAATTTTTGTTATAACTTCACTCTAACCCAATTCGCATTTAAATTGTAACGACCCGGAATTTTGGGTCGCTAGATTTGAACATTTAATTCATTTTAAATGTTGAATATGTATTATAATTTGATTTTGAAATAAAAAGATTTTGGTTAAGTTAATAAGATTGGTTAAATTTCAAATATGGCAGTTTAATTGGGTTTGAATAATAATAATTAAATAAGTGGAATTGGGATAATTGGTGAATCTAAGTGTAAATAGATATAAAAATAGATTCAGAAATTTAATTTAAGTTTACTTGGATTTAAATAGTGATGTCGGACTTTTGGATGGAATCAAAAGTCGATAAATTAGAATTTGGAATTTTATATTAATTTAATAATGGAATTTAATAATATGATAATGCAAATAATCAGATTTTGGTACGAAATGAATCAGAATGATTTCTAATGTGACTATAAATTCTATATGATTTATAATAGAGTTAGTAAAATTTAAAAAAAATGAGATTTTAAATGATTTTGACAATTTCGGAAATCGCTCGAGTTTATCGACGAGTTAAAATAGCCTTCCTGGGCATAGTCTCGGAATTCGACGAAACCATTTCCATTGGATCCATAATAGTTAGTTATTATCGTATTTCAATTTCCGTAGCAATCAGAGTTTTCATTTGACCCCGGCAGCTTAAAACGCATAGAAAATACTTTAATCGATTTAAATTAAAATGGATCATTTATTTTCGTAACTTACGCATATGACCAAATTAGCTTCCGAAACACATTCCATTGTGTTCGGAACGTAGGTAAAAACTTAAAAAGCCTGTCGGCATGCGTTGTTTGGAGCTCGTTTGTAAAAGCTTGTTAGAATTAGAGATAATATTAAAATAATATTAATAAACATATATATATATATATATATATATATTCAAGTTTTTCAGGCCGAAGCCCTAGTTTCTCAACGCAGCCACCCCTTAAGCTATCTATGGCCGAAAGGCAATAACCTTCTTCCTCAGTTTTCTTTTAATCTGTAGATTTATAGCAAAAATCACCAACTACAAAAATATTATGCGAATCGAGCTCTAGGGATCCAACAGTGGGTTTTCGTTCTAGGGCCTTGGATTCTCCTTGATTTGATGATGTAGGGTTTCGGTTCGAGCTCGTTTTAATGGCAAGGGGGCGACCAAAAGTGTCGTGGCGACGGCTGGGGGTGCGTGGAGGCAAGGCGCTCCGTTTGGCACTTGTGGATCGATGTCTGGGCTGATGATGGTGGCGCGGTGATGGACTTCAGCGCGCGTGTTTTGGGTTTTGTTGCCTGATGTTGTCGCGTGATTTTGAATTTGAATTCTGGAACGTGCGACCGATGGTAATTAAAAAAGAAGAAAAAATTTGTTTTAAAGAATATTCGTAGTTTATAAATTAATAACTCTTGCATACGTTATTAGATTCAAACGAAACAAGAAGCGCCGGAATCGCAGCGACGCGATCTTCGCAGTGAAGCAATTCTGGGATCTTTGGGAGCAAGTAAAAATTTAGGTTAAATCGAACAGGTTCGATTTAATTTAAATTTGAACGCTTTTCGAAAACCCAAGGTGAGTTGATCTCACTCACATCTGGATACCAGTAATTTAAATAGCTAATATTTAAATGTTTGTTTGGATGTTTAGTTGAATATGATAATTATTATCAAATTAAATCGATATTTATTTGTTTTACTAATATCTGTGGATGCAAGGAAACAGGTAGGAGGGATCCAACTGGATTCCTCACAAATAGGAATTTTATTTATATTATGTGATATATCTCATTTATATTCTGTGGTAAATTGTTTAGATCTTGTTATGCTATGTTTTATTTATATACTATGATAGATTAAATTGAAATTTAAATTATGTTGTGCTATGATTGGGTGAATACAACCTGGAAATTTAAATATAAATAGATAATTGGGTTTAAAGGAAATAAAAGGAATTCTTAAGTAAAGAATTTAAAAGGAATTAAATTCAAGAAATTGGTTAGTAAATTTGAAGTGTTTGAAATTGTGAATTTAAATGGAATTGTGAATTGTTTAAAATAATAGCGAGATTTATTTTTAATGGTTGGGAAGTGTGCTTTCTCTTGGAAATTTTATTATGTTTTTGAGAAAAGCTTTCAAAATATAATTTGCAGTTTAAATATGTTTAGAATATTTTAAAAAGATATATTATTTTAAATTGTTAAGTGGAAGCAAATATTTGATTAAGTAATTATGGTATTTAACTATTTCTAAAAGTAAAGTAGTATTTCGTTTTCAAAGGAAATCATAGTATAAATATTTAATTTAATAACTTCATTTTAAAAGTTAAATTTGACTTAAAGTACTTAGGAAACCTCTATATATTTCCTTAAGCATTATTTTCAAAAAGAATAATTTTCTAGAAACTTTATTTTAAATATTTTAAACATATGTTTGAAAGTGATTTCCAGGAAATAGCAATGTGTTTAAGAATAAAGCGAGTTTATTTTTAAAGTACGGAAATGATTTTACTGGATGAACGTAAAATTGAATTGAGATAAATCGTGTAGGATTTGTAGAAAGAATTCTTTGGGTTATCTTAAAATGGAAGTATCTCCCTGAAATGCCAAGTACGTTTTTAAGGTAGATTTTTGAATGGTTAGAAGTTTTGGAACTTTATTAAAGAATGGTTTCAATAAATTATTTAAGTTGTAAGAGTTTTAAAGGTGAACATATATTGAAGCAGTTATAGAAGTAATTATTTTTAAAGGGTAAATAAAATTATGTTTTAAAGAATATTATTATTATTTATACTTTATAAAATGATCCTATTTTAAAGATAATCAATTAAAGTTTTATTTGAAATTGTATAAGGATTCAAAACTTTATTTTTAAATCTAGTATGACTTAACTTATTTTAAGGATAATAGTTTATATTTTATTGAGCAGTTTTATTCGAGATATTTTTAAAAGTATGTATATATTTTAAATCAAGTATGTAAGAAGTTTCAATAGAATGTTTTGATGTTTCTTTCAAGAATAAAGTATTTAAATTATTTTAAACCTTAAATATTGGTACTTGGATGTTTTCAAAGGAAGTAAGGATTTGGAAATCTATTCCATGAGAAAATTGGGTTTGAAAAGTGTTTCAAAGGGATTTCGAAATGGATTTATATCTCGCAAGATATTTTTGAGGAAATAAATAATTGGACAAATATTTGTTGTGTGATGGATGTTGTGATTTTTAATTGATAGTTAAATCATAGACTATCAATATTAGACAAATGCGTTGATCCTTTCGAAGAGACCGGGATTGAGATTTATTTCTCGAAAACAACTTCGATTTGGTTTGCACGTTTCGTGGGAAAAACGAGTTTGGAGTCGAAGATGGAGTAGTGAAGTGCAAGGGCTAATCGCTGCTAATCCTAAGGATATTTCCAAAATGGATGTAGTAGGAGTAGTGCCTTCGGTTCCGTTCGAACCCGGGACGGACTTGTATGGATGAATGCTTTCGGAACATCGTCAGGTGGGCGATGGGCATTCTAAATGAAACGTTCTAAAGGTAACGCTTAGCCTCAAGCCTCATCAACCGAGAATGACTGAAAATCAGGGGTTATGCAGAAAGGCTAGGTGGGTAGCACCCATTCAGGTTGAGGTCACCCTGTCTAGATGTCCCTTTTATTCAGCTTAGTGGTGCGGTTGTTAATCCCAACCGTGGGGTGATCTTACTCGGGACTATCCTATAAGGGGTAGTCCCGGCCTTGTGTTGCAGAGGATCGGGAGTGATCCTTGGTACGATGATTTAGGCCCCGTACTGTGACAGGTGGTACCCCAGTGCCTAGTCATTGTTGGAAATCCATTTTCCCTACGTGCCTTTTACGAGTTTTGTTTGTATTACCCACTCTGTGGCTAGCAGCTGGAATTTAATGAATGTAACAATTTCGGCTATTTTATAAGTATTTTTATATATACCCTATTATAATATCAGAGGATTTCTATAGAAAGTGTTTTAGCCATCGTATGGTAAAAACTCGACATGTTTATTTGTGGCATGGTCTTACGAGATGCTTTAGCTCTCAAACGATTTTTGAAACTTTAGTAATCAATTTGGGTGCATTATTATCAGTTGGTATTCCAGACTGACTCGGGTGTTATTTCATTATAATGCTTGGGTCAGACCGAGTATTATATGTTCAGGACAGGATGCTTTAGAGCAGAAGAAGAGCTGGAGTCCGAGATGTATTATTAGTACTTATATATTTATCCGCTGCTGTGATTGTATGCAATTGTCTGACTGGTAAATGTTGTTTGTCTTAGATACTCTAATGATACATTGTATAAAACAGATATAGTTTTCATTTTGTGTAAAGCTCTATTATTGACTATTATATTTTATTCCGCTGCGACTGTGAGATTCTGATATTGTTTAGTTCCTTCTTTCTTCTACCTTCTTTCTTTTCCTTAACAATCTGTCTTTTCCGGTACTTGATCGTCGGCATATCATATTGTGGGGTATTTTGTGTCGATTTTCAAGGGTCGAGAAGGGCGGGTCGTCACATAAATCCAAGATTTAAATATAAACATACCATCCTTTTGATCGATTTGAATTTTTAGAAAAAAGTTTAAATAGTTAAAATATTTTAATAGGAAATAGTTTGAGTAATAAAAATGGTCCATATAGTAAAATAATTTGTAAAATCAAAATAATTTGTAAAATCAAAATAATTTGAATTTCTAAAGAACATAAATTTTAAACCGTTTATACTAAAATAATTCATTTAAAAATAGTTTCAAAGTTAAAACGGTTCACTTTCTAAATTTTCTAATTCAAATCAGTTCCAATTTCCATTTCAATTTAATCGATTCAATTTCGATTTCAAGTCAAATTTTACTTTGATTCCAAATTAATTTCAGTTCCAATTCCAAATTAATTTCAGTTCCAGTTCCAAATTAATTTAAATTCCAATTCCAAATTAATTTCAAATCCAATCCCTAATTAATTTAAATTCCAGTTCCAAATTAATTTCAACTCCAATTCCATATTAATTTAAATTCTAATTTCAAATTAATCTCAACTCCAATAAATAAATTTCAATTCAATTCTCAAATTTAAACCATTTTGATTTATATCAATTCCGTGTTCGATTTCCAAAATATCGATTTAAAACACTAAATCAAATTTACCTTCGGTATCCAATTTAAAATCCAAATTTTCAAATATAATTAAATTCCGAGCTCAATTTCAAAGTATCATTTTATATCACTTTTACTTAGCAATATTCAAAGTTCGAAAAGTCTAGTCTTGTAAAACAAATCAATTTCTGAAATTCAAATCATATTCCAATAATAATATAAAAATCTCAACCTCAATTATTTAAAAACATTCGTGTTATCAAACTTAAATTTCAACACTTCGAGCTCAAGTTCAAAAATAGTTCAATTTCCATGAATTTCATTTTTCATTTCTTAAAATCAAATCATTTAAATAATTTCAATGAATTTTTTTTAAAATCATTTAATTTGACCAATCCGGTGTCTGTATATAATCCTCTATCCTATGGCCAAGTGATTAGTTATTTCAATTTAATTTCAGGGATGGATATATATCATTTCAATCCAAAATATATGCCATAGGTATATATCATTTCACCCTATTTCTTAATTCATTGGAAATAATTCTTTTTACAGTTTTATATACTGCAGATAACATACAAGATGATAAAAGGATATATATAAAATAAATAAACATCCAATCATTCAAATATCAACCAATTTTCATCCATCACAAGTAATCATCCAAATAATCAATAATTCACAACAATTAACCAATTATCAATAATTGGGAATTTTACTAACAATTTATTTCTAATTCAATTTAACTTTCAATTCAAATTCTATCAATTAGTTCAGACGTCAATTTAAATGTCAGTTAAATTTAACAAACATAAGTCAATAAACTTAAATCACTTCACTATATAAATTTTACTAACATATTAATACATTAGTTAAACGTGAGCGGATAAAACACTCACCTTTTATTTGAAACTGAAAATATTTTCAGCTTCAAATAAATTCCAATCGAATGCCAAGCTATAGACGACATCGACACTATTCCAACGTGATTCGTTTCATACGAAATGGACCTTGTACGTCAAAGATACGGGATAATTAGCTTAATGGTTAACTAAAACGGGACAAACTTTGTTAACGTGAAAATCTGAACGCTAACACCCCGGTGTGTGAAGTGTGAATGTGAAAGCACCACCCGATGGTTCGGGAACAGAATATCAGCTAAAATAACAGAAAATACAGTAAGAGACAGCGATTTTATAGTGGTTCCGCTTAAGGAGTAGCCTACGTCCACATTAAGTATCTTTATTACTGATCTTGTTACAAAACGTTACAATGCTCTTCAAGTACAAATCTCTTTAGTTACAAAACACTTTGAACAAGTAGCTTAAGCTTCTATGTAGATGAAAGTCATCGAATCCATGTCGGACGTGTGAAAGTCTTTCAAAGTAGCTTGTATTGTTCTTTGAAACTTCAGGTATAGAGTTGGTTTAGAAACTGGCAGAGTATTGGTGCTTCCAGAAAAGTCCCCTGAAAGTTGGAGATGGTCACGTATTTATAGAGAATTCTGGGCAGGAATTATTGCCAAGTCCTAAATCGTAACCAACCTAAGTTGGGTCGTGGACGACTTAAACTAGGTCGTGGGTCGGTTGCGACTTAAATGCTGGGTCGAGACTTTGGAAAGGCATCCTTGCTGAACTCTGGATATATCACAAGTCCTCAGTCGCAAACGAGTCAACCGGTCCTCTTGTAAGCGATCCGGCATTGAACCTTAACTCCGTAGTCTTAAGTCACGGCCGAGTTAACAAGATGTGGCATAAGTATCACGGTATCTCATTTGTTTGCTTAAGTCGTGTACGACTTATCATAGGTCATAGGTCGTGACCGACCTAAACTGATTCTTGGCTTGCGGCTTAACTGGAGTAAGTTTTCTCTTTTGGATTCACATCTTAAGTCCCCAGTCGTCAATGAGTCAACGAATCATGGTGCGGTATTGAATTTGCCTCTGTAGTCTTAGGTCGTGAATGACCTAGCAAAGGTCGTAAGTCGGTTGCGACTTAGGTGTAGTTGTCTTAACTTTTCGTGCCTTGAGTCGTTAAGTCATAGACTTTTTAGGTTGTTGGACCGTTACTCCCTTGGGTCGTTAGGTCGTAACCTCTTAAGTCGTGAACTGTTTTTAAGTCGTGCCATTTCATAAGTCGTAGACTTCCTTAAGTCGAAGACTGCTTAGACCATTTCAATTCTTAAGTCGTCTAGACCTTAACTCGTTAGGTCGTCTGGACCTTAAGTCGTTGGTTGTGAAGTACTCTTAGTTGTTAGGTCGTCAATGCCTTAAGTCGTGTACCTTCCTTGAGTCGTGAGGTCGTAGAGAAAGCGGAGTTAACATTTGCCCCTCGAATTACTACCTTCCTTGAGTCGTGAGGTCGTAGAGAAAGCGGAGTTAACATTTGCCCCTCGAATTACACGCCTAAGTCGTAGGTAGTGTGCTTCGACTTTCCTTAACTCGCGTGTGCCGATTCGGGTTCCACTGCCCTGAGATATAAAAGACTTGAGTCGTTTCTCCTACTTCTTTCTGCTCATTACCTATCTCCTAAGTCGCATCCGCCATTAGCATTTCTCCGAGCTCCCTACGGCGATTCCTTCCTGATTCGTTTCCGATTCTCTCTAGCATCACACTACGTAAGCGATCCTGCTTCTTTTTCAATCATCGAACATCGTCAATCTATGAGCCCCGTCCTTCGTCTTCGATTCACCCCTTTAACCGTGCGAGTATTGTTGCATTGGTCATCGATGGATTCAAAGCTGTTTGACTTGACTTAAGATGACTCACGATTTGTGGCGATTCAGTGGTGTGATAGAACTAGGGTTGTTGTTGATTGAGATGTTATTGGGTTAACAGGTTAGGAGTTAGAAGGTTAACGGGTTAGGAGTTAGATGAGAATGTAAGTTGGCCAAATAGAGTGGGACATTGCCTCGGGTACGACCTAGCAACTTTATGCGGCCCCGTGATCTTTGCGATTTAACTATGAACCGACCTAGCAACCTTTACGACTTAAGCCTTGAGTCATGGTCGAGTTAGGACTCGGAGAATTCCTCATTGCTTTGAACTGAAGCTTTTCCTTTTTTCCATGACTTACGACTCAAAGCACTGCCGACTTAAAACATCAACGACTCAAAATTGAAGCGACCTAACTTAGCTTGCCTCCTAATCCTTAGGTCGTGAACGAGTTAGCCAGAGAACCAATGACTTAACTTAACCCGTAGGAAAAATTCTTGAGTCGTTGGCGAGTTAGCACTTGATCTTCCTGAACTTTGGATTGCTTGAACCTTGAAATGTTTAGTCTTTAAACTGTTAGACTTTGCCGCATTCTTTCACAAATCACTTTAACTTGCAAGCTAACAATCTGTTTAATACAACATTTATAGAAAATTGGGACGAATCTACTGCCACTGACTACCCACATCAAATCACAGATTAGTTAATAACGGATAATCAACTTAAATAGATTGTGTGAACGAAGTGCCTTAAATCAAAAAATTCAAGCAAAGTATTAAAGCAACATTGAAATAGTCAACTGAAACTGACCGGTTTGCACTAATATTGTACCTGAACTTTAAATTAACAAGTCCTGAAATTTGGTAATCGATCAATTGTCAACTAGTCTAATTCCAGTTATATTTACTTGTTATTTTCATTAGTTCTGCACAACACTTCACACTTTTTAGGAAACGTGCACCTTCACATTTGAATATCCAGTTGCTTATGTAGAATGGCCTCACATCAAGAAGAAGTAACGGAACAAACTAGAGAGGCTCTTCCAATAGCTGCTCCACTGACCACTCCACCGGATAGAGTCTCGACTTCCTTGAACCAACGGACGTTTAACCTAATGCGCGCCCAATTTGGCATCATTGAAACGGATGCTATATTGCCCGGGCCAAATGATTTTGCTGATAGACCTCCCCGTAGTTTCGTTGCTGTCAACCGCCAAATGTGTTTGTGCGGTGCTATTCCTCTCTTCAATGACTTTCTTCAACAGTTTCTACTTCGATTGACCATCTCTCCGTTCCAACTGCACCCCAATGGTTATGCCATTCTGATTGGGTTGTGCGTTTTATTCATGAGAACTCTGGATCGACTGCCGAGTTTCGACGAAATTTGTTACTTATGTTCTTTCACAAAGACTAAAGTTCATCCCTCCATTGTTGTCATAAGAAGCGCTAGGAATCGCAAACTCGTTACTGATCTTTCCAAAAGCGTTCATGGCTTCTTAAATCAGTTTTTCTTTGTTCGCTGCCCTCCAGGGTTTTACACCATCTGGAGAGTAGGAAGCAAGATTACCTGCTTCTATTTTCCATTCCTGAGCTTTTCGAGATCTGAGTTGCTAATTGCTAATTTCACTCTTTCCCTTTTCAGCACTTCCTCCCCCCTCTAGAGATCCAGGCCATAAGCAAGTTTTTGAAAGATTGAATGCTGTGACCGCTGAGGAGAGAAGTATAAAGTTCTTGTTGAGGGATTAACTTTTGCATCAGTATGGATTTCTACACACTTCTCGCTCTACACACCCCCATGAGGTTCCAGACTCCCCGGCCAAAGCATTAGATGCCCCAATTTCTACTGACGCACCCATACCAAAAGAACCTGCTTCTGAGGCTTCTCTAGTGAAGTGCTCTACTTATATTGATGCTGCGGGGTCATCTGGCAAATTTGCACTTGCCCCGGTCATTGAAGAAGAAGAGCATCAGGGATCTCCCCAACATTCAAAGAAGTCCGGTGATGAAGAAGCCGGGAAAACAAGCCTGGTCAAACAGAGCGGGAACAACACTTTCGAAGGGTTGAGCGACCTGTTTGTCACCTCACATGAGCTCTTTAAAGACGACCCCGTTACTACTAGGGTTTCTTCTTCAGTAGTTGAAGCGACTTCTACTTTGCAACAAACTCCGTCGACTCAAGAGTTGACCTAAACTACTACCCCCACGATTCCACCGCGATCGAAGAGTGGTTCGTAGTTTGACGCGCCTAGTTTGCACATTACGCACACTTAGAATTTTTTGGCGCTTTCATGCACTTAGCTCTTTGTACTTTGAAGATTCTAAAGTTACGCTTCTTTTTCATTTTCAGGTTCTCCAATGAGGCGAGGTGGTTCATATTACGGCGATTTCAAGCAATACGGAAAGCGTGGTCAGTATGACTATAGGCGCTATCTTCCCACTTATAGAGAAACCGATGAAGAGGGGGCTGCCCGAAAGGCTCAGGAGAGACGTTCTTATGAAGAACGCTATGGAAGAGGGGATGAGTGGTATGATTCTTCCCATAGAGAGGGTGATACCCATAAACGTAAATCCCATAATGACAGAGGGAAGAGCCACATGGCTGATGACCCAAGCAAACGGGCTAAAGTTAGTGAGCAAACAGTGCCTGCAATTTCTGAGAAGACCACTGCTCCCACTCCTTCTCAATCTCCTGCCCCTTCCCGTACCGATATCCAGAAAATCATCAATAGGCCTTCATACCTAGTAGGGCCAGGTCCAGCTACTCTCCAAAGCCGGTTTCCACAATGGTGCTTGAAGGGGGTTCGCTTTGATCTCGACTTAGTTCCAATTGACAAGCCTGCCATGTTGCGAAATCTTGATGCCGTCAGACTTGATATTGAGAGAATGTCGAGCTGGCAAAAACTTGTTGACGAACTCCAGAGTGTGAACCGTGCAAACCTTGAAGCTATGTTAACCATGGAGAATGATAAATCTGAATGGCAGAAAATTCTCAATGAACATGATGCAGAAATGAGGAGCATCACTGCCTACAACGAAAAACTTGAAGCAGATGTTGGGAAACTAAAAGAAGAGCTCGCCACTTCTTCCACTTCCTACACTCAAAAGGAAGAAGTGCTTCAGAAACAAGTGAGAGATGCTCATGCCGGCCAAAGAGATGCCGAAGACAGGCTCGACGTGCAAAAAAGAATCAATGAGGGCTATATTGCCGATATTGCAGAGCTTCGGAAGAAAACCAGCTCCCAAGAGGCAGAGATCCAAATGCTAAAGCTTCAACTCTCCAAAGCTGAAAGAGAGCGTGATGAAGCCGTTGCCGGTAAAATTGCAGCTGAAGAATCTCATGAGGCAACGAAGACCAGCATCAGCTCGACATTATTTGACTTCTATCTGCATAGCGTCTTGGGGCGTGGTAGCCTCGCCTTTCTCGGCCCCAAATATGAAATTACTCTGGCTGAAGTGTGGGAGGCCGCACTTGACATGCTTGGTGCTAAAGGTGCTGGCTATGCCGAATCAGAGCTTGAGGAACATTTCTAGATGACGGAGCCCGAGTCGCTCTTGCCAAAGGAAAAGAGAAGCTTGCCAAATTAAGAGCCGAAATGGCAGAAGGGGAATATCCAGGAAAAACTACTTCAACTAATCCAGTTCAACCTTCAATTTCGGCTGACATCGACATTGTTGGTTCCAGTTCCCATTCTCCACCTCTTATCAAAGTTACCACAGAAGGTGCAACCGCCCACAACGGCGATGAAAGCCAAGAGAGCGGTGAAGCGCAGGGTTTTGAAGTCGACGTAGCAAAGCCTACTTCGCCAGGTAACCTTAACGCTGATTTTGCTCAAGTAGACTGCTCATTTGCTTCATATGAGTTTAATGAGCTTCTTGACTACTTCATTAATTTTGAAGCGCCATTATCTCCTCTCTTTACTGATTTTAACTTCTTTTCTTCTGTAGAGAAAGTGCCGAGCATTGTTCAGACTCCCCCTCCTCCAGTTATTCCACCCCCACCTCTTCAAATCACTCCTCCTTCTGTGTCTCAACCAGGGTCGCAGGAGGAGCAAATAGAAGCTCTCTGAGACTTGGACGATCCTAACGCTTCACAGGAGCATAGGGGAGAAGAACTTGAAGAAGGCGAGAAGACCCCGGAACCATCTGGTTCTGATGATATGCCACTAACTACACTTTTCTCTCCGGGGAGTGGGTCTTCTTCAAAGAAGAGAGGGAAACATGGAGTCTCTAATAAGAAGAAGGAGGCTTATGCTAGCGGAGAGCAAGCAGGAGAAGGACGTATAGTACCACTTTCCCCTTCCTCTCCTACCACTCATCCCAAAAATTAGTTATCCGGCCAAGCGAGACCAAGAAGGGTGGTCGGAAGAAGAGGTGATGGGACTGGTCTCTATGCTCTTGATTTTGCTTTTGGCTTTTTGTTTGTACTGACCGAAGATTGTGCGGGTACCGGCCTCAGCTTTTCTTTTATTTTGAAACCTGTACCTATACAAAATTTTGATAATATTGAATAAAATGATTCTTTTTGTTTGTACAAACTTTTGTCTGTATTTGAGAATGCATTTACTCTTCATTTTTGTACAAGTTTCTTTATATGATAATGCAGTGGGCTTATGGTATGTTGTTCGAGCGTTATATTTACCAATGTAGCTATACCAGGTTGCCCCCATACCATAAGCTCGTTGCAATATTTTCAACTTCGAGGGGACTTGTACTCTTTTTTTCCTGAAGAATAATTATTCCATACTTGGAGGAATATTATTCTGCTCAAAATAGAGTGCACCTCGTTTCATATGAGTTCTCACGCTCCACCCTTCTGAAATATCACTTTTTCTTTTGCATATATATATATATATATATATATTTACAAAGTGAACTCTCCTATGTGGTAAAGCGGGCCTCCGAAGGGCACTTTAACTTTTCGAGGAAGAGTATTTTCAAGAATAGATGAAACAATCTTCCTTTGAGAGCTAAAGTGTGCCTTTAACGAGGGCTTTTTATTTTTCATTGTGCCCCGCTGGTGGGCTTTTTGATCTTTGTTTTGCATTTCTGATGAAATGCTTCTTTGGAAAGTTGTACTCTGAGGAGGGCTTTTTCACGTTTCAACACTTGGAAGTTTTATTTCAATCTCAGTGAAACGTGTGCCTCCAAAGAGTTGTGCCTCCGAAGAGGGCTTTCCATGTTTCAACACTTGGAAGTTTTATTTCGATCTCGGTGAAACGTCTGCCTCCGAAGAGGTCGTTTTATCATTTAAGCTTCTGGTGAAGTGGACCTCCGAAGAGCGACTCTTACACTTCAACTCCTGGTGAAATGGTCCTCCGAAGAGGGCTTTTCACGTTTCAGCACTTGGAAGTTTTATTTCAATCTTGGTGAAACGTGTGCCTCCGAAGAGGTTTTTTTATTATTTCAGCTCCTGGTGAAGTGGACCTTCGAAGAGCGACTCTTACACTTCAGCTCCTGGTGAAATGGGCCTCCGAAGAGGGCTTTTCACGTTTCAGCACTTGGATGTTTTATTTCAATCTCGGTGAAACGTGTGCCTCTGAGTGGGGCTTCTGCCTGGGAGTTACTTCCTCATGGTTGGATGGATTCACGGGGAGGACGCGAGTTACTTGGACGTTCATTGTGCAAAATGTCTCAACTAGTGAACAAGTGCCTTTCCTCCCCATAGGGAAGAAGGTGCCTCCGGTCGTCTTATGGATTCCCGGGGCGAACACAAGTTACTTGGACGTTCGTTGCACAAACTGTCTCAGCTAGTGAACAAGCGCCTTGCCTTCCCATTGGGAAGGTGCCTCCGGTCGTCTCACCCATAGAGGAAGAAAACCCTCATTTTCTGGCATGAGCCGTCAGGGGTCTTTATCCACCGAAGAGTTGTGCCTCCGAAGAGGGCTTTTCCACGTTTCAATACTTGGAAGTTTTATTTCAATTTCGGTGAAACGTGGGCCTCTGAAGAGGTCTTTTGCTGCTGCTGGTCTGCTTGCCCATATCTTTTTGCTGGTTGTCCATATTAGCAATCCCTTGGTACCGTCTTTAAGCACGCATCATCTTCTTTTGCTATCGGGTTGCTTTATCCAAAGAAATGTACCCCAGCGGAATTACTAATTGTTTGCTTAGAGTACTTCTTATATAGGATTTGACCCTAGAATTTTTGTTGCTTAAAACTTGCTTTTGAGTGATGCCAAGGATTGCTTGGTACTGCAATGGGTAAGCTTGATTTTAATTGCCTACAAGTTTAAATCGACATTTTAGCAATACATTGAGAGTACTTTACATATCGAAATAAAATGAGCGACTTGTAATAATAAAGAACACAAGATTTATAGTGGTTTGGCCAAAAGCTGGGCCTACATCCACTTTATAGTTCTCGTTATTCACTTGCAATGGCTTTACAATGGCTTTCAATACAAGAATCATACATTCATAATTCTTTTACAATATTTCAGTAAAGCTTTTAAGTAAAATATGGACGCAAGTGATTGCTGTTCCAGGCTCTTGGGATTGGATCTCCTTCGACAGTTGTAAGTTTGAATGTGCCATCACGAAGTTTGCTGCCTATGACATATGCCCTTCCCAGTTTGGCCCAAACACTCCTGTTGCTGTCACAATTCTTTTTAAGACTAAATCCCCAACTTCAAAGCTGCGCTGGTGGACTTTGGAATTGAAGTGCCTGGCTATCCTTTGCTGATGGGCTGCAACTCTGAGCTTAGCCTCTTCTCTTCTTTCATCAAGGAGGTCAGCGCTTCAAGTTGTAGTTTTTCATTCTCAGCTTGATCGAAATAGATTCTTCTATGTGAGGGGACTTCTGTCTCTACTAAAATCATTGCTTCCGACCCATATGCCAATGAGAATGGAGTGTGCCCAGTCGTAGTTTTATGGGTAGTTCTGTATGCCCATAGTGCTAGCGGAAGCTTATCGACCCAACCACCTTTTGCTTTTTCCAATTTCTTTTTGATGGTTGACTTGATGATTTTGTTTACTGCTTCCACTTGCCCATTCGCCTGCGGATGAGCCACTGCCGAGAAGCTTTTTCTGATCTTGAATCGTTTGCAAAAATATTGGAATTCCTCACTTTCGAACTGGGTACCATTGTCTGTGATTATCTTCTGAGGCACACCATACCTGCAAATGATATTTTTAGTCACAAAACTTATCATCTTTTTGGAGGTAATAGTAGCCAATTGTTCAGCTTCAGCCCACTTAGTGAAATAATCAACAGCAACGATAGCATATTTAATTCCTGATTTGGCAGTTCGCAAAGGCCCAATGAGATCTATTCCCCAGATGGCAAACGACCATGGACTGACCATTTGTGTTAGTTCAATGGAAGGTGCTCTAGGAATTTTGACAAATCTCTGGCATTTATCACACTTTTGGGAATAGTCAGCAGCATCTCGATTAATCTCTGGTCAAAAATATCCATAACGGAGAATTTTCTTTGCTAAAGTTTGACCTCTTGTATGATCTCCACACTCTCCTCCGTGTACTTCAGTTAGAATCGTCTTGGATTCTTCTTTAGTTACACAGCGGAGTAGTGGCATTGAAAATCCCCGTCTGTACAATCGGCCATCCTGGATCATATATCTAAAGGCTTTCCTTAACAGCTTCTGTCGTTCTTTTGAACTTTCTGGCAAAGAACCATTGAGAAAATATTCAAATATTGGAGTCATCCATGATTCTTGCTCTTGGGATACATTCATAATCCAATCAACATCCATTTCATTTGTGCTCGGAGCTGACAAGACTTCGACGGGAACTAACCCCAATAGTTGAGCTTCACCAGTACTCGAATACTTTGCGATAGAATCCGCCTTCATGTTCTCGTCTCGGGGTATATGGCTTATTGAATAATGGTCAAAATCTTCAAGAAGCTCCCAGGCTTTTGACAAATAGGCAGGTAGATTAGCCCCTTTAGCTTGAAATTCCTTTCTGACTTGGCAGACGATAAGCTGAGAATCACTGAAGATCTGCAATGCCTTGATGTTTAGTTCTTTAGCGATCCTCAAACCAGCGATGAGAGCTTCATATTCTGCTTCATTATTTGTCGAAGGAAATTCTAGTCTCAGCGCATAACACAGTGATCGCCCTTCAGGGGTTTCAAGGACAACCCCCGCTCCAGAACAGTAATCATTCCTTGCGCCATCGACATACAATTTCCATTGGATTGGGACGTTATCAGTGGCTTCTTCCACACTATCACCTTTATCCGTACATTCTACGATGAAATCTGCTAAAGCTTGTCCATTGATTGCTCTCCAGGGATGATAAGTGATGTCATACTGGTTGAGTTCAATATTCCATTTCAAAAGAAGGCCTGAAGTCTCAGGACGGAACATGACTTGCTTTAGAGGATGATCAGTGAGGACTTTGATGGGATGAGCTTGGAAATACGGCCTTAATTTCCTTGATGCAATCAATAGGCAATAGGCGAGTTTCTATAGCTTTGAGTAATTCATCTCTGCCCCACTGAATCTTTTACTGATATAATAAACCGGTCGCTGAATCCTGGCATCTTCCCGAACCAATGCCTCACTTAGAGCGTGAGACGAGATTGCTAAATATATGAAGAGATCTTCACCATTGTCAGGCTTTGAAAGTATCGGAGGCACTTCCATATGACGAACCAACTCATCAAATGCTTTCTGACATTCAGGAGTCCAAACAAAGTTTTTTCTTCCTTTCTTCAGAGCATCAAAGAATGGAATGCATTTGTCAGTAGCTTTTGAAATGAACCGACTCAAGGCAGCAACTTTTCCATTGAGACTTTGCAATTCCTTCTTCGTTCTAGGAGCTTTGACCTCTCTCAGGGCAGTGATCTGAGCAGGACTAGCTTCAATGCCCCTAGCGCTCACAACGAAACCCAAAAACTTTCCGGACTCCACCCCAAATGAACATTTCAAGGGATTAAGCTTCATTCTGTACTTTCAGAGCACTGCGAACATCTCTGCCAAGTGATCCATGTGGTCCACTGCTTTTTTAGACTTTAGTAGCATATCATCAACATAAACTTCCATTGTCTTGCCAATCTGCGGTTTAAAAATGGCATTAACAAGCCTCTGGTATGTTGCCCCTGCATTCTTGAGTCCGAAAGGCATAACCTTGTAGCAGTAGAGTCCAACATCTATGATGAAGCTTGTGTCCTCTTGATCTGGCTCATGCATCATAATCTGGTTATATCCGGAGTATGCATCCATAAAAGATAACAATTCATGCCCCGCCGTCCCATCCACCAACTGATCGATCCTGGGCAACGGGAAGCAGTCTTTGGGGCAGGCTTTGTTCAAATCTGAAAAGTCAATGCATACTCTCCATTTTCCGTTAGCTTTCTTAACCGGCATTGGATTTGATACCCAATTTGGATAAGTAGATTCTCTAATGAAACCGTTCTCCATGAGCCGGTCAACTTCTTCCTTCAACGCTGCTGACCTTTCTGGACCCTGAGTTCTTCTTTTCTGCTTCACAGGTGTAAACTTTGGATCAATGTTCAGAGTGTGTACTGCAATCTCCGGGGGTATTCCACACATGTCAGCATGAGTCCAAGCGAATACATCCAAATTTGCCTTCAAAAATGAAACCAGAACATTCTGAACCGTTGCGTTAAGTTATGAACCCATATTCAGCACTTTGTTTGGGTCCTTTCGGTCAACAGGTACCGGCACTGTCACCTCTACCGGTACTACCCTATTCTCCCCTGCACTGGCTTTCCTTGGATCCATCTCTCTTCATGCGCCACTATTTTCCCCAGTGCAGGGTCCACCCTGTAATTGCTACAAGGTTGGTTCTTTGATGCGGACTGAAGCCGCCGCACCTTTTCCCGTTTCTCTTTTTCTTGATTCACGCAACTCTGTAAGATAACATTCTCGCCCCGCATCTTGGTCTCCTTTAATCACACCAACTCCATTATCTGTGGGGAATTTTATAGTCAGACACCATGGGGCAAGAACAACTTTGAATGTAGCAAGAGTTGGTCGGCCTAAAAAGGCATTGTAGGCAGAGAATTCTTCAACAATTATAAAGGTCTGCTTTCGAGCCACTTTCCTCAGTCCCTTTCCAAGCTCTACAAACAAATCTATAGTCCCGATCGGCTGCTTGGGCTCTAGCAAAACCAGCAATTTTAAGTGATGAAGCTTGAACGTCAGCCATTGGTATCTTCATCTGGTCAAAAGTTTTCTTGAAGAGAATATTGCATGAAGCTCTGCAGTCAACCAAAACTCTACTCACAGTGGCTGGCCCAATGCTAGCAGAAATGACCAGAGGATCTATGGTAGGGGCCTCAATACCCATAGAATCCCTGGCGCTGAATGCGATGTCATCAGGGAAAGTCTTCTGTTGTTTCAAGGGCGCAGCATCTTCTAACACAAAAACATTCTCCTCTGAAGGGGTATGCTTCAAGGCACGAGCATACCTTTCCATTTCTCTCCAGCTCCTGCCTGCTGGGTGAGGACCTCCAGTGATTACATTAATGACGGGTCTCTCCGACTCAAGTTCTGCGGCCTTCTCACCTGAGCGAGGACGGTGAGCGGGAACTTGCTGTCCTTGAGTCGATGAGGCTGGGCCGTTTCTATTCTTTTTCACATACAGTTGGAGCTTATTCTCTTTCAATAGTTTTTCAATTACTTCTTTCAAGTGACGGCATTCGTTGGTGTCATGGCCGGGTTGGTTGTGGAATCGACAGAACCTTCCACTTTTCTCCATCTTACTTCCAACCCTCAGTTTGGGTGGTGTCGGATAATTGACATCATCCTTGGTTGCGAAGAAGATGTTTTCAGGGGTATCAGTCAAAAGTGTGAAGTTGAAAGGACGGCCTTTCTTTGCATCTCCTATTTTTTCCACCATCATTTCCCCTTTTCTGAGTGTTAGGCTCTTTCTTGTCCGAAGCAGCACCATAGTTCCCGGCTTCTACTGATACTACCTTAGCCGGTGCTTGAAGACTCTCCAAGCGCATGAATTCATCCGCTTTCTTGTTGAATTTGTCAAGCGAGTTTGGTTCTTTCATTTTCAACCTTTTTTCGAATTCACTTGACTTATCAATAGCTCTCATCAGGTATGTTAGGATCATGCGCGGCTCAGCGTTATCTACCTCAGCCAAAGCTATATTAAAACGGTTCAAGAATGATCTTATGGATTCTCTTGGATTTTGCTCAAGACTTGATAGCGACATTATATCCTTTGCCTTTGAAGCATATAATCGAAATTGCTCCTTGAATTTTCTGGTCAAATCGGAGAACTGATCAATGGACCTGACCGGCAGCTTCGTTAACCACAATAGAGCTACACCTTCCAGATATACCGGGAAATACCGGCACTTGATCTCGTCGGATGCCCTGGCACCTGTCATATGCCAGTCATACTTATACAAAAACTCATTAGGATCGCTTGTTCCTTTATAAGCAGGGATGGTGGGAGGAACAAACTTTCTCGGAAATTCAGCTTTCAAGATCTTCTCGGTGAACGGAGTTTTACTTGGAGCGAAACCCCATTCTTTCTCGTCTTCATCTCTTCGCATACTTTCCTTCACGATTTGACGGACCATACCCGAAAAATACTCTTCATCATACAGTGGCCCTGTGGGGCAAACATCAGCCATCCTTTCAGAGTTTTGCCTTGACAATCGTTCACGAAGGGTCGGCTGAGGTCCCGATCCTCCGTCCTGAGGAAGTGTCCTTTCAACAAGGCTTGCCGCCCTTTAAGAAGCATTCCCTCAAACATCCTGAGCTCTGGCAGCAGAGTTCCCTTCCTTATTCGCTGGTTGACGATTGGCTTCGAGCAAATCATTTAGCCTATACAAGATCAAGGTGTTCTGGGCATTCTGAGCCTCCAACTGTGCATTTTGGGCATTCAACTGTTGGTTCAGCCCTAAAACTACGGCGTCCAATTCTGCTCGCGTAACTCCGACAGTTGGAGTTGTCTGACTCAGAGGAGGAGAAGTGGCTGTGTTCTCTTGAACATCATCGCTTCTAACAGATCTGTGTTTCCTTCCGGGAGGCATTATTTCTGTTGGACTTCTAGTCCTGGAGGAGATTCTTTCCACAAAGTTTGGTGAAGCAATGATGGAAGTATCCTGAGTTCGAGTTTTTCTCGGTGAAAGCACCAAAAATGTTAACGTGGAAAATCTGAACGCTAACACCCCGGTGTGTGAAGTGTGAATGTGAAAGCACCACCCGATGGTTTGGGAACAGAATATCAGGTAAAATAACAGAAAATACAGTAAGAGAAAGCGATTTTATAGTGGTTCGGCTTAAGGAGTAGCCTACGTCCACTTTATGTATCTTTATTACTAATCTTGTTACAAAACGTTACAATGCTCTTCAAGTACAAATCTCTTTAGTTACAAAACACTTTGAACAAGTAGCTTAAGCTTCTATGTAGATGAAAGTCTTCGAATCCATGTCGGACGTGTGAAAGTCTTTCAAAGTAGCTTGTGGTGTTCTTTGAAACTTCAGGTATAGAGTTGGTTTAGAAACTGGCAGAGTATTGGCGCTTCCAGAAAAGTCCCCTGAAAGTTGGAGATGGTCACGTATTTATAGAGAATTCTGGGCAGGAATTATTGCCAAGTTCTAAATCGTAACCGACCTAAGTTGGGTCATGGACGACTTAAACTAGGTCGTGGGTCGGTTGCGACTTAAATGCTGGGTCTAGACTTTAGAAAGGCATCCTTGCTGAACTCTGGATATATCACAAGTCCTAAGTCGCTGTTAATTCCTCTTTGTCAGCGACTTAAAGAGCAGAGCGGCTCAAGAAGTTAACGACTCAACAAGTTAACGACTCAGCAAGTTAACGACTTAACAACTCAGAATACTTCACAACCTACGACTTAAAGATTGAACGACTTAACGAGTTAAAGGACTTGGCGACTTACGACATAGAGAAGTCTGCGACTTAATGGTTTAAAAGAGAAGGGATGGTTCACGACTTAAGGCCTCCACGACTCAAGGTTTCGACGACTTATGGAAATCCACGGCTCAAGGACAGGATGGTTTAACGACTCAAGAGATGGCGCGGCTTAAGAAGAAAATGAGTTAGTGACTTAAAGCTATCCACGACTTACGACCTAGCATGTGTCGTGAGCGACCTAAGCAAGTAAAGCGCTGCTTCATTATTTAACACGATGGCCTCTTAACTCGTATACGATTCAAGATTTGCCAGTTAAGCCACGACTCACGACCTAACTTGAGTCGTCTACGACCTAAAGCTACTGAGCAAAAATCCGGAGCCGCGTTACTCATACAAGAAGATGATGACTCGTGGGTGACTTAGGGCTTATGACATGAACTGAGGAAGACAAGCTTACCTCTACTAAACCGTGGACTTGACTCGGTGGGTCGGCCACGACTTATCCTAAGTCGGCCACGACTTAGGACTTGACAATAATTCCTGCCCAGAATTCTCTATAAATACGTGGCCATCTCCAACTTTCAAAGGACTTTTAGACAATCAATTCAAGCGCCGATACTCTGCCAGTTTCTAAACCGATTCTACACTTGAAGTTTCAAGGAATTCTACAAGCTACTTTTGAAAGACTTTGACACGTCCGACATGGATTCGAAGACTTTCATCTACATCGAAGCTTAAGCTACTTGTTCAAAGTGTTTTGTAACTAAAGAGATTTGTGTTTGAAGAGCATTGTGACATCTTGTAACAAGATCAGTAATAAAGATACTTAAAGTGGACGTAGGCTACTCCTTAAGCCGAACTACTATAAAATCGCTGTCTCTTACCGTATTTTCTGTGATTTTTGCTGATATATTGTTCCCGAACCATCGGGTGGTGCTTTCACATTCTCACTTCACACACCGGGGTGTTAGCGTTCAATTTTAAGCGTTAACATTTTTTGATGCTTTCACTGAGAGCGTGAACTCTGGTGGTTCTCACCATTGCTTCTTAAAGAGTTGTTGAAAGGATTTCTTTGAAGACCAGAAGTTTATTGGAAATAATGGCTCCTGCGAGAAACGAAGTTCTGTGAGGTCTGATAATGGTCAAGAGAATACTGCTACCTCTCCTCCTTCAAGTCAAGCAGCTCCAACTGTTGGAGTCACGCGGGCAGAATTGGATGCCGTATTTTTGGGGTTGAATCAACAATTGAACGCCCAGAATGCACAGCTGGAGGCTCAGAATGCCCAAAATGCCCTGATCTTAATTAAGTTGAATGATCTACTTGGGGCAAACCGTCAAATGGTTAGTAATGATGGAAACCCTACT
Source organism: Allium cepa (assembly GCA_030765085.1). NCBI lineage: Eukaryota > Viridiplantae > Streptophyta > Magnoliopsida > Asparagales > Amaryllidaceae > Allium > Allium cepa. The sequence goes on along the minus strand of CM060938.1, from coordinate 901,422,636 downwards.
GCGGGAGTTCAAGATGTTGAAGGAGGGAACATTTCTCACAGAGCCACAGACCCTGTGGAGAAGACACCTCCTCAGGCTGGAGGGTCAGGACCACAGCCGACCCTCCGTGAACGGTTCGCAAGACAGAATTCAGAAAGAATGGCCGATGTTTGTCCTCCAGAGCCTCTAAATGATGAAGAATACTTCTCAGGCATGGTTCGTCAGATTATGAAGGAAAACATGCGAAGAGATGAAGATGAGAAAGAATGGGGTTTCGCTCCAAGCAAAACTCCATTTACTGAAAAGATCTTGAAGGCTGAATTTCCGAGGAAATTCGTTCCTCCCACCATCCCAGCTTATAAAGGAACAAGTGATCCAAATGAGTTTCTGTATAAGTACGATTGGCATATGACAGGCGCCAGAGCGTCTGATGAAATCAAATGTCGATATTTCTCGGTATATCTGGAAGGTGTGGCTCTGTTGTGGTTTACAAAGCTGCCAATCAGGTCCATTGATCAGTTCTCTGATTTGACCAGAAAATTCAAGGAGAAATTTTGATTATATGCTCTGAAGAAAGGAAGAAAAAACTTTGATTGGACTCCTGAATGTCAGAAAGCGTTTGATGAGTTGGTTCGTCATATGGAAGTGCCTTTGATACTTTCAAAGCTTGACAACGGTGAAGATCTCTTCATATATTTAGCAATCTCATCTTACGCTCTCAGTGCGGCATTGGTTCGAGAAGATGCAAGAATTCAGCGACCAGTTTACTACATCAGTAAAAGATTCACTGGGGCAGAGATGAATTACTCAAAGCTAGAGAAACTCGCCTATTTCCTATTGATTGCATCAAGGAAATTGAGGCCGTATTTCCAAGCTCATCCCATCAAAGTCCTCACTGATCAACCACTGAAGCAAGTCTTGTTCCGTCCAGAGACTTCGGGCCGTCTTTTGAAATGGAATATTGAACTCAGCCAGTATGGCATCACTTATCATCCCCGGAGAGCAATCAATGGACAAGCTTTAGCAGATTTCATCGCAGAACGTACGGATAAAGGTGATAGTGAGGAAGAAGCCACTGATAACGTCCCAATCCAATGGAAATTGTATGTCGATGGCGCAAGGAATGATTACTGTTCTGGAGCGGGGGTTGTCCTTGAAACCCCTGAAGGGCGATCACTATGTTGTGCACTAAGATTAGAATTTCCTTCGACAAATAATGATTCAGAATACGAAGCTCTCATCGCTGGTTTGAGGATCGCTAAAGAACTCAACATCAAGGCATTGCAGATCTTCGGTGATTCTCAGCTTATCATCTGCCAAGTCAGAAAGGAATTTCAAGCTAAAAGGGGGAATCTACCTGCCTATTTGTCAAAAGCCAGGGAGCTTCTTGAAGATTTTGACCATTATTCAATAAGCCATATACCCCGAGAAGAGAACATAAAGGCGGATTCTCTCGCAAAGTATTCAAGTACTGGTGAAGCTCAACTATTGGGGTTGGTTCCTGTCGAAGTCTTGTCGGCGCCAAGCACAAATGAAATGGATGTTGATTGGATTAAATGTATCCCAAGAGCAAGAATCGTGGATGACTCCAATATTTGAATATTTGCTCAATGGTTCTTTGCCTGAAAGTTCAAAAGAACGACAGAAGCTATTAAGGAAAGCCTCTAGATATGTAATCCAAGATAGCCGATTATACAGGCGTGGATTTTCAATGCCACTACTCCGCTGTGTAACTAAAGAAGAAGCCAAAACGATTCTTACTGAAGTACACGGAGGGGAGTGTGGAGATCATACAGGAGGCCAAACTTTAGCAAAGAAAATTCTCCGTTATGGATATTTTTGGCCAGAGATTAATCGAGATGCTGCTGACTATTCCCGAAAGTGTGATAAATGGCAGAGATTTGCCAAAATTCCTAGAGCACCTTCCACTGAACTAACAAAAATGGTCAGTCCATGGCCGTTTGCCATCTGGGGAATTGATCTCATTGGGCCTTTACCAACTGCCAAATCAAAAGTTATATATGCTATTGTTGCTGTTGATTACTTCACTAAATGGGCTGAAGCTGAACCATTGGCTACTATTACCTCTAAAAAGATGATAAATTTTGTGACTAAAAATATCATTTGCAAGTATGGTGCGCCTCAGAAGATAATCACAGACAATGGTATGCAATTTGAAAGTGAGGAATTCCAGAATTTTTGCAAACGATTCAAGATCCGCAAAAGCTTCTCAGCATTGGCTCATCTGCAAGCAAATGGGCAAGTGGAAGCAGTAAACAAAATCATCAAGTCAACAATCAAAAAGCATTTGGAAAAAGCAAAAGGTGGTTGGGTCGATAAGCTTCCGCTAGCACTATGGGCATACCGAACTACTCATAAAACTGCGACTGGGCACACTCCATTTTCATTGGCATACGGGTCAGAAGCAATGATTCCAGTAGAAATAGAAGTTCCCTCACACAGAAGGATCCATTTCGATCAAGCTGAGAATGAAAAACTACAACTTGAAGCGCTTGACCTCCTTGATGAAAGAAGAGAAGAGGCTAAGCTCAGAGTTGCAGCCCATCAGCAAAGAATAGCCAGGCATTTCAATTCTAAAGTTCGCCAGCGCAGTTTTGAAGTTGGGGATTTAGTCTTGAAAAGAATTATGACAGCAACAGGAGTGTTTGGGCCAAACTGGGAAGGACCATATGTCATAGGCGGCAAACTTCTTGATGGCACATTCAAACTCACAACTGTCGAAGGAGATCCAATCCCAAGAGCCTGGAACAGCAATCACTTGCGTCCATATTTTACTTAAAAGTTTTACTGAAATATTGTAAAAGAATTATGAATGTGTGATTCTTGTATTGAAAGCCATTGTAAAACCAGTGCAAGTGAATAATGAGAACTATAAAGTGGATGTAGGCCCAACTTTTGGCCGAACCACTATAAATCTTGTGTTCCTTACTATTACAAGTCGCTCATTTTATTTCGATATGTAAAGTACTCTGAATGTATTGCTAAAAATGTCGATTTAAATTTGCAGGCAATTAAAATCAAAGCTTACCCATCGCAATACCAAGCAATCCTTAGCATCACTCCAAAGTAAGCTTTAAGCAACAAAAAATTACAGGGTCGGATCCTATATAAGAAGCACTCTAAGCAAACAATTAGTGAAATCGCTGGAGTGCATTTCTTTGGATAAAGCCATCCGCTAGCGAAAGAGGATGATGCGTGCTTAAAGATGGTACCAAGAGATTGCTAACATGGACAACCAGCAAAAAGATATGGGCAAGCAGACCAGCAACAGTAAAAGACCTCTTTAGAGGCCCACGTTTCACCAAGATTGAAATAAAACTTCCAAGTGTTGAAACGTGGAAAAGCCCTCTTCGGAGGCACAACTCTTCGGAGGATAATGACCCCTGATGGCTCAAGCCAAAAAATGAGAGTTTTCTTCCTCTATGGGTGAGACGACCGGAGGCACCTTCCCGATGGGAAGGCAAGGCGCATGTTCACTAGTTGAGACAGTTCGTGCAACGAACGTTCAAGTAACTTGTGTTTGCCCCGGGAGTCCATAAGACTAACGGAGGCACCTTCTTCTCTACGGGGAGGCAAGGCACTTGTTCACTAGTTGAGACAGTTTGCACAACGAATGTCCAAGTAACTCGCGTCCGCCCCTCGAATCCATCCAACCATGAGAAAGTGACTCCCAGGCAGTAGCCCCACTCAGAGGCACACGTTTCACCGAGATTGAAATAAAACTTCCAAGTGTTGAAACGTGAAAAGCCCTCTTCGGAGGCCCATTTCACTATGAGCTGAAGTGTAAGAGTCGCTCTTCGGAGGTCCACTTCACCAAGAGCTGAAATGAAAAAAGACCTCTTCGGAGGCACATGTTTCACCGAGATTGAAATAAAACTTCCGAGTGCTGAAACGTGAAAAGCCCTCTTCGGAGGCCGATTTCACCAGGAGTTGAAGTGTAAGAGTCGCTCTTCGGAGGTCCACTTCACCAGAAGCTGAAATGATAAAAAAGATCTCTTCGAAGGCCCATGTTTCACCGAGATTGAAATAAAACTTCCAAGTGTTGAAACGTGGAAAGCCCTCTTCGGAGGCACAACTCTTTGGAGGTACACATTTCACCGAGATTGAAATAAAACTTCCAAGTGTTAAAACGTGAAATATCCCTCCTCAGAGGTACAGCTTTCCAAAGAAGCATTTCATCAGAAATGCAAAACAAAGATCAAAAAAAGCCCACCACCGAGGTGCAATAAAAAAAAGAAGGAAAAAGACCTCTTTAAAGCTACACTTTAGCTCTCGAAGGAAGATTGGTTCATCTATTTTAAGAAGGCCTTTCCTCGAAAGACTAAAGTGTTCTTTGGAGGCCCGCACTACTACATAGGACATTTCACTTTGTAAATATATATATATATATATATGCAAAAGAAAAAGTGATATTTCCAAAGGATGGAGTGTGAGAACTCATATGAAACGAGGAGTACTCTATTTCAAGCAGAATAATATTCCTCCAAGTATGGAATAAGTATTCTCCAAAAAAGAAAAGAGTACAAGTCCCTTCGAAGTTGAAAATATTGCAACGAGCTTATGGTATGGGGGCAACATGGCATAGCTACATTGGTAAAAGTAATGCTCGAACAACATACCATGAGCCCACTGCAATATAATACAAAGAAACTTGTGCAAAAACGTAGAATAGATGCATTCTCAAATACAGACAAAAGTTTGTACAAACAAAAAGAATCATTTTATTCAATATTATCAAAATTTTGTACAGGTACATGTTTCAAGATAAAGGAAAAGCGGAGGCCGGTACCCGCACAATGCCCGGTCAATACAAACAAAAAACCAAAAGCAAAATCAAGAGCATAGAGACCAGTCCCATCACCTCTTCTTCCTACCACCCTTCGACGTCTCGCTTAGGCGGATAACTAATTTCTTGGGACGAGTGGTAGGAGAGGAAGGAGAAAGCGGTATTATAGGTCCTTCTCCTGCTTGCTCTCCGCTAGCAGATGCCTCCTTTTTCTTCTTAGAGACTCCATGTTTCCCTCTTTTCTTTGAAGAAGAACCACTCCCCGGAGAGAAAAGTGTAGTTAGTGGCACATCATCAGAACCAGACGGTTCCGGGGTCTTCTCGCCTTCTTCAAGTCCTTCTCCCCCATGCTCCTGTGAAGCATTAGGACCGTCCAAGTCTCGGAGAGCTTCTATTTGCTCCTCCTGCGACCCTGGTTGAGAGACAGAAGGAGGAGTGACTTGAAGAGGCGGGGGAGGAATAACTGGAGGAGGGGGAGTCTGAACAATGCTCGGTACTTTCTCTACAGAAGAAAAGAAGTTAAAATCAGTAAAGAGAGGAGATAATGGCGCTTCTAAATTCATGAAGTAGTCAAGAAGCTCATTAAACTCGTGTGAAGCAAATGAGCAGTCTGCTTGAGCAAAATCAGCATTAAAGTTACCTAGCGAGGTAGGCTTTGCTACGTCAACTTCAAAACCCAGCGCTTCACCACTCTCTGGGCTTTCATCTCCGTTGTGGGTGGTTGCACCTTTTGTGGTAGCTTTGGTAAGAGGTAGAGAATGGGAACTGGAACCAGCAATGTCGATGTCAGCCGAAATTGAAGGATGAACTGGATCAGTTGAACTTGCTCCTCCTAAATGTTCCCCTTCTGCCATTTCAGCACGCTTCCTAGCAAGCTGCTCTTTTCCTCTAAAAAGGGCTGCACGAGCTCCATCATCTAGATAATGTTCTTCAAGCTCTGATTCGGCATAGCCAGCACCTTTAGCACCAAGCATGTCAAGTGCGGCCTCCCACACTTCAGCCAAAGTAATTTCGTATTTGGGGCCGAGAAAGGCGAGGCTACTGCGCCCCAAGACGCAATGCAGATAAAAGTCAAATAGTGTAGAGCTGATGCTGGCCTTCGTTGCCTCATGAGATTCTTCAGCTGCAATTTTACCAGCAACGGCCTAATGACGCTCTCTTTCAGCTTTGGAAAGTCGAAACTTTAGCATTTGGATCTCCGCCTCGTGGGAGCTGGTTTTCTTTCGAAGCACTACAATATCGGCAACATAGCCCTCATTGATTCTTTTTTGCATGGCGAGCCTGTCCTTGGCGTCTCTTTGGCCGGCATGAGCATCTCTCACTTGTTTCTGAAGCACTTCTTCCTTTTGGGTGTAGGAAGAGGAAGAAGTGGCGAGCTATTCTTTTAGTTTCTCAACATCAGCTTCAAGTTTTTCGTTGTAGGCAGTGATGCTCCTCATTTCTGCATCATGTTCGTTGATAATCTTCTGCCATTCAGACTTATCATTCTCCATAGTTAACATAGCTTCAAGGTTCGCACGGTTCACTCTCTGGAGTTTGTCAACAAGTTTTTGCCAGCACGACATTCTTTCAATATCAAGCCTGACGGCATCAAGATTTCGTAACATGGCAGGCTTGTCAATTGGAACTAAGTCGAGATCAAAGCAAACCTCCTTCAAGCCCCATTGTGGAAACCGGCTTTGGAGAGTAGCTGGACCTGGCCCAACTTGATATGGAGGCCTATTGATGATTGTCTGGATATCGGTACGGGAAGGGGCAGGAGATTGAAAGGTAATGGGAGCAGTGGCTTCTCAGAAATTGCAGGCACTGATTGCTCACTAACTTTAGCCCGTTTGCTTGGGTCATCGGTCATATGGCCCTTCCCTCTGTCATCGTGGGATTTTCGTTTATGGGAATCACCCTCTCTATGAGAAGAATCGTATCGTTCATCCTGTCTTCCATAGCGTTCTTTATAAGAACGTCTCTCCCGAGCCTTTCGAGCAGCCCTCTCTTCATCGGTTTCCCTATAAGTGGGAAGATAGCGCCAATAGTCATACTGATCACGCTTTCCGTATTTCTTGAAGTTGTCATAGTATGAACCATTTCGCCCCATTGGATAACCTGAAATCGAAAAAGAAGCGTAACTTTAGAATCTTCAAAGTACGAAGAGCTAAGTGCATGAAAGCGCTGAAAAATTCTAAGTGTGTGTAATGTGCAAACTACGCGCGTCAAACTACGAACCACTCTTCAATCGAGGAGGAATCGTGGGGGTAGTAGTTAACGTCAACTCTAGAGTCGACGGAGTTTGTTGCAAAGTAAAAGTCGCTTCAACTACTGAAGAAGCAACCCTAGTAGTAATGGGGTCATCTTTAAAAAGCTCCTGCGAAGTGACAAACAGGTCGCTCAACCCTTCGAAAGTGTCATCCCCGCTCTGTTTGACAGTGCTTGTTTTCCCGGTTTCTTCGTCACCGGACTTCTTTGAATGTTGGGGAGATTCTTGAGGCTCTTCTTCTTCGATGACTGGGGCAAGTGCAAGATTTCCAGATGACCTCGCAACATCAATAAAAGTAGAGCACTTCACTAGAGAAGCCTCGGGAGCAGGTCCTTTTGATATAGGTGCGTCAGTAGAAACTGGGGCATCCAACGCTCTAGCCGGGGAGTCTGGGACCTCATGGGGGTGTGTAGAGCGAGAAGCATGTAAAAGTCCATACTGATGCAAAAGTTCATCCCTCAACAAGAACTTTATACTTCTCTCCTCAGCGGTCACAGTATTCAATCTCTCAAAAACTTGCTTATGGCCTGGATCTCTAGAGGGGGGAGGAAGTGCTGAAAAAGGAAAGAGTGAAATTAGCAATTAACAACTCAGATCTCGAAAAGCTCAGGAATGGAAAATAGAAGCATATAATCTTACTTCCTACTCTCCAGATGGCGTAAAACCCTGGGGGGCAGCGAACAAAGAAAAACTGATTTAAAAAGCCATGCGCTTTCGGAAAGATCAGTGACGAGTTTGCGATGCCTAGCACTTCTTATGACAACAATGGAGGGATGATCTTTAGTCTTGGTGAAAGAGCACAAGTAAAAAATTTCTTCGAAACTTGGCAGTCGATCCAGAGTTCTCATGAATAAAACGCACAACCCCATCAGAATAGCATAACCATTGGGGTGCAGTTGGAACGGGGAGATGGTCAATCGAAGTAGAAATTGTTAAAGAAACTCGTTGAAGGGAGGAATAGCACCGCACAAGCATATTTGGCGGTTGACAGCAACGAAGCCACGGGGAGGTCTATCAGCAAAATCATTTGGCCCGGGCAATATAGCATCCGTTTCAACGATGCCAAATTGGGCGCGCAATAAGTTAAACGTCCGGTGGTTCAAGGAAGTTGAGACTCTTTCCGGTGGAGTAGTCAGTGGAGCAGCTATTGGAAGAGCCTCTCCAGTCTGTTCCGTTACTTCTTCTTGATGTGAGGCCATTCTACATAAGCAACTGGAATATTCAAATGTGAAGGTGCACGTTTCCTAAAAGTGCGAAGTGTTGTGCAGAACTAATAAAAATAACAAGTAAATATAACTGGAATTAAACTAGTCGATAGTTGATCGATTGCCAAATTTCAGGACTTGTTAATTTAAAGTTCAGGTATAGTATTAGTGCAAACCGGTCATTTCAGTTGACTATTTCAATGTTGCTTTAATACTTTACTTGAATTTGATGATTAAAAAGCACTTCGTTCACACAGTCTATTTGAGTTGATTATCCGTTGTTAACTAATCTGCCATTTGATGTGGGCAGTCAGTGGCAGTATATTCGTCCCAATTTTTTGTAAATGATGTATTGAACAGATTGTTATCCTACAAGTTAAAGTGATCTGTAAAGGGATGCAGCAAAGCTTGACAGTGCAAAGTTTAACAGTTCAAAGTTTAACAGTTCAAGGTTTAAGCAAAATTGAAAAGTGTAAGTGCTAAGTCGCCAACGACTCAAGTGCTAACTCGACAACGACTCAAGACGACTTAAGTGCTAACTCGCCGACGGCTTAAGAAATTTTTCCTACGGGTTAAAATAAGTCAATAGTTATCTGGCTAACTCGTCTACGACCTAAGGATTATGAGACGAGTTAAGTTAGGTTGTTTCAATCTTGAATCGTTTGTGCTTTAAGTCGGCTGTGCTCTAAGTCGTAAACCGTGGAAGATAGAAGAGACTTCAATCCGAAGCAATGTGAAATTCTCCAAGTCCTATCCCGGCCACGACTTAAGACTTATGTCGTGAAAATTGGTATGTCGGTCAAGAGTTAAGTCGCGGAGGTTATTGGGTCGCTCAAAATCACTGCGCTCAAAATTACTGAATCACATCCAAGTTAACGTCACATTTGCTTTGACCGGCCGACCTCTTCCTAAATCAGTAACCCGTCATCCTCCTAACCCATTAACCCGTATAGGACAATATCGTCTCCTCTAAAATCGCGGATCAACTAACTCGAAATATGGCAGCCCATCATCTTTCCCTTGCAAGTCATCCAAAAACTCAATCAAACCGCTCCAAGCTTGTCAGAAATTGATCATAATGTGACTCGAAATGAAGCATGGTGTGAGGATTTGGATTGGGGTTAGGAAGTGGGAAGTCCATGATCGAAAGATAATGGTAATTGTGAAATTGCGCGGGCGATGAGTTTACTTACGTAGTGTGATGACGAAGATTGTAGGAATTTGATTGGTGATAAGGTGAACTGGTTGAATTCGTCTCTGAAAGCTTCGAAAGTTGTTAATGGCGGAAGTAAACACTGAAGCAAGGAGGTGAAGTAGAAGAAACGACCTAAGCCATTTATACACTGGAACGATGGAACACGAATCGGCATCAGACGACCTAGTCTCCTCCCTAAGTCCTTCGGGACCTAACAACCCATCAGGGCACGAGCTAAGAAGATCGAAGCACACGACCTACGAATTAGGCGTGTACTTCGAGGGGCAAATGTTAACTCCTCTTTGTCAGCGGCTTAAAGAGCAGAGTTGCTCAACAAGTTAACGACTCAACAAGTTAACGACTCAACAAGTTAACGACTTAACAACTCAGAATACTTCACAACCTACTACTTAAAGATTGAACGACTTAACGAGTTAAAGGACTTGGCGACTTACGACATAGAGAAGTCTGCGACTTAATGGTTTAACAGAGAAGGGATGGTTCACGACTTAAGGACTCCACGACTCAAGGTTTCGACGACTTAAGGAAATCCACGGCTCAAGGACAAGATGGTTTAACGAATCGAGAGATGGCGCGGCTTAAGAAGAAAATGAGTTAGCGACTTAAAGCTATCCGTGACTTACGACCTAGCATGTGTCGTGAGCGACCTAAGCAAGTAAAGCGCTGCTTCATTATTTAACACGATGGCCTCTTAACTCGTATACGATCCAAGACTTGCCAGTTAAGCCATGACTCACGACCTAACTTGAGTCGTCCACGACCTAAAGCTACTGAGCAAAAATCCGGAGCCGCGTTACTCATACAAGAAGATGATGACTCGTGGGCGACTTAGGACTTATGACATGAACTCAGGAAGACAAGCTTACCTCTACTAAACCGTGGACTTGACTCGGTAGGTCAGCCACGACTTATCCTAAGTCGGCCACGACTTAGGACTTGACAATAATTCCTGCCCAGAATTCTCTATAAATACATGGCCATTTCCAACTTTCAAAGGACTTTTGGACAATCAATTCAAGCGCCGATACTCTACCAGTTTCTAAACCGATTCTACACTTAAAGTTTCAAGGAATTCTACAAGCTACTTTTGAAAGACTTTGACACGTCCGACATGGATTCGAAGACTTTCATCTACATCGAAGCTTAAGCTACTTGTTCAAAGTGTTTTGTAACTAAAGAGATTTGTGTTTGAAGAGCATTGTAACATCTTGTAACAAGATCAGTAATAAAGATACTTAAAGTGGAAGTAGGATACTCCTTAAGCCGAACCACTATAAAATCGCTGTCTCTTACCGTATTTTCTGTGATTTTTGCTGATATATTGTTCCCGAACCATCGGGTGGTGCTTTCACATTCTCACTTCACACACCGGGGTGTTAGCGTTCAATTTTAAGCGTTCACAGTTGAAACGAGTAACCGGTCCTCTTGTAAGCGATGCGGCATTGAACCTTAACTCCGTAGTCTTAAGTCACAGCCGAGTTAACAAGATGTGGCATAAGTATCACGGTATCTCATTTGTTTGCTTAAGTCGTGTACGACTTATCATAAGTCATAGGTCGTGACCGACCTAAACTGATTCTTGGCTTGCAGCTTAACTGGAGTAAGTTTGCTCTTTTGGATTCACATCTTAAGTCCTGAGTCGTCAACGAGTCAACGAATCATGGTGCGGTATTGAATTTGCCTCTGTAGTCTTAGGTCGTGAACGACCTAGCAAAGGTCGTAAGTCGGTCGCGACTTAGGTGTAGTTGTCTTAGCTTTTCGTGCCTTGAGTCGTTAAGTCATAGACTTTTTAGGTTGTTGGACCGTTGTTCCCTTGGGTTGTTAGGTCGTAACCTCTTAAGTCGTGAACTGCTTTTAAGTCGTGCCATTTCTTAAGTCGTAGACTTCCTTAAGTCGTAGACTTCCTTAAGTCGAAGACTGCTTAGACCGTTTCAATTCTTAAGTCATCTAGACCTTAACTCGTTAGGTCGTCCAGACCTTAAGTCGTAGGTTGTGAAGTACTCTGAGTTGTTAGGTCGTCAATGCCTTAAGTCGTGTACCTTCCTTGAGTCGTGAGGTCATAGAGAAAGCGGAGTTAACAAATTTAATTAATTAAAACTAAAATAACTAAAATAAATAAAATAAAACGTTACCCTCACAATCACTTCCCCTCAACTATTTAGGCACGCGACTGCGTCTTCCTCCTTGAACTGATTGCGACCCATTACCATCATTTTTTTAAACGTGTGATCGCTCACAGTCACCCCAAGGTGAACCACTGCCGACCCACGCCCATACCTCAACTCGTGCATGCACTAGGCCGAGCTAAATTATTGACCTCACGCTCCTCAACATTGAGTCGCAATCCTCTCAGTGTTGCTGCCTCGCAGCGTCGCACACTTCCCTCGCGTGTGCGAGCACACCTCTTCCTCCATTGATCGATGATAGAACCACCAATCACGACTTATTTTTTTCTAATTCAAAGGATGGGCATTTTTTTAATTTTATTGGCTCGATTTAGATCTGAAGAGAAAGGGAAAAAAGTAATGTAGGCAATTATGGTTTTAAGCTAAATTATATATATCTGTATATATATATAATATTATAATAACGAAAATATCTAACTCGATTGGCCCGCGAATTTTCGGACTCCAAACGAAGCATGCCGCTTGGCATTCCTAACATTTTACCCCTATTCTAAACACAATAGGACTAGTTTCGGAAGCCAATTCGATCGTATGCAGAAGATAGCTTTTCAAATCAAATAATTTAAATAAATCTTGAAATAAATATCTATGCATTTCAAGCTCACACGGCCAAATGATAAGTCCCATCGCTACGAAACTTGAAATCCTTCAATAATTCACTATTACGGATCCAATGAAACTAGTTTCGTCGAAATCTCAGACAGTGGCCAAAATGGCTATATTCACTCGCTAATTAAAATATAAAATTTCCAAATTCTAATTATTCACTTTTAAATCCAATTTTAAATGTCAACCATCTTCATTCGTATCTAAATAAAATTTAAATCAATTTTCAATGCCATTTTCATTGTCATAAAATAAAGAATTCACTTATTCAATTAATTTCAATATTAAATTTTAACAATTTAACATTCAATAAATCAATATAAATACATCATTAATTCCAACTAAATTTTAGCTTTTTTCAACATTATATTATTTCTATCCAAATAATCTACATTTATTATACAACTCCAGTTACTGATCATAAATACCATCGGTACATATAATTTATTTCAACATAAATAATTTCCAAATTCTCGAAATTGTTTATTTTTAGATTTTTATCCAAGTTCATATTCAATAACTACAATAATAAATATTATATTTAATTTTTAACCATTTTTATTCCATAATCTCATTAAATTCAAAAAATTTAAATAGTTAGAAATAGGGTCGTTACATACTCCTCCACTCAAAACTTTTCATCCTTAGAAAGGCGTTAGGTACAAAATTTAACATACAATATATTTTCTCAAAATAATTTACTTATAAACATAAGTATCTTATTTGCAAAACTATTACTATGCCTCTACTATGCCACTCCGATATTGGTTTTACGAAAAATATAACATATATAAACAAGTTACAATAAAATTTACAACTTCAAAAAAAATTTCTAACTCTCGGATTTATAGAAAATTTCGACAGAGTCTCATTTGTGCGGCTTGACCGAAAATTTTTTACAACATAATATATAACACAAATATACCCAATATACATCAAATATACATCTCATCTCAATGATGTGGCATCCCGAAGGGAAAATATATAATCCGGTATGTAATCCGAGATACATACCTTATTATTTATAATACGAATGAGTTCGCTCGTATTAAGCAAGCAAAAGTAACATAATGCGTAATTGAGCTCCAAAAGCTAGCATACGCCATCCATACCTACTAAACACCCAATAACCCAATGCGAACATATATAAAGAGTAATATTGATATATAACATGGATTGTGCAATAACCATAAACGAATATAGCAAGTGCAACAAACAAACATCCAATAAACAATATCAATCTAATCTTATTCATAACAATACCAGTTCACACTTCCAAATGCCAATATTCAGCTTATTTACATTCATTTCCTATCAATATTAAATTGATTTACTTTTAATTCATTAACGTTTATTTCATCTATATACAATTTGTTTGCATTCAACTTATTCACTTGGATTTCTTTCAAATTTATTTGGCTTTCATTCAATTGATACCTTTCAATTAATTAATATTTGTTACAAATTCATTATAGTCAATTTTATTCAATTTCATTTGTGAAATTCCAATTGTTTCACTTTTTTCTTTAACCTATTTCATAAAAATTCATTTGTGAACCATTTATAAAATTATTCCACTTAATCTTGCTTAAGTTAAATTTGTTTTATTTCCACTTAGTATAACTTTCCTTCTTATTATACTAACATCATTTATGAATTATCTAAGTTTATTATAAATATTTCCTATAACACAACTCACGTTTATTATAATTACTTCATATCTTAATTATTATTAGTTCATCGGTTCACTTCATCTATTCAAATTCATATTATTAATTTACTGAAGTAAATTTTAGATTATAACTCCAATTCATATTAATAAATTTTATTTTTATCACCACCAATTTAATTCAACTCCTTTTAAGTTAAACTTCAATTTATATTTTTTTCCCTTAACTTATTTCATATTCAATTTGTTACCATTCAATTTTATTGAAACTCATTCTATTTGCATTTAAATTATTTGCATCGAATTTAAATTTAATTCAATTGTTCATATTAATTTTACTTACACGCATTGATTTTGTTTAATTTCGTTCACACTTAAACTACATTTCATTTTAAAAATTCAAGTTCGTATTCTTTCATTAATTCGTTTTATAGCTCAAGTGAAATGTAACGACCCGTAAATTTTCGATAATTAGATTTGTTAATTTAATAAGATTTTGTTAATTTAATATTGAAAGGGAAAAAAATCATGAATTTAATAACGAAATGAATGCTAAAATAAATGTAACAATTGTAATTAAAACTAGTTATCGACAATTGAAATGAAATTCCAATATGAGATAATGTAAATTGTTATACTTGATTATAAAATTGAATATAAGAAACAAAACGTAAATATTAAATTATTCGATGAATAGAGAGTTAACGGTAAATAAATAAAAATCAATATTATACAAGGAGTGTAACATTTGCGTGTAAATAGTGAATTTATAAGTGTGATTGAAAGTTAATGGTAATAATTAATATACGTTGCCTATTTATTTAGCCTTGTTGTATTAAATTTGAAACCAATTGCAATAAATGTAATTAAGTATTACGTTAATGTTAATTAAGGAAATATTTGGTAATAATGTTAATTTTATTCATAATATGGCAATTGGTAGAATAATAAGAATGGGAATCAATATTTAATAAATTTTTTGGAATATAAGTTATAACTATTGGATTTGCTGCAATTTAATGTCATTAAATGTTGTGTTAATGTAAATAAAGATAATAGTGGAAATATTAGTGTAATAAGATATCAACTAATGTTAATCCTATAAGATAAAACCAATGTGACTTCTATCTCATAATATGGTAATTGATTTAATTAAAGAATGAAACCAAGTTAAATAAATTAATTGAGAATTTTAATCATAATTAATGTATATATTCGACAAAAAAACAATAAAATGGAAATATGATAGTTAATACAAACTAAAGATGGAATTTGGGGTATATTAAAATAATGAAAGGTAAAACAAAGGTTAACTAGGTTTATAAGGTAATAATGGACTTAATAAAAAGATTGGAATTGAATCAAATCGGTTTATTGGAATTTATTATAATTAATTTGAATCCAGTCTATATTAAATGGATTTATTGCAAGTAAATGAAATTAAATACTACGTTAATTGAAATTAGAATGACATGGGAAATATTAATGTAGTAAATATAAACCAATGTTAATTATACCATAAGTTGAAATTGAGTAAATAATAAATGGAAAGCAAATTAAATTGAACTATTGGAAATTTAATCTATAATCTCTAAATATATTGAAATTGAAAATTTATAACTTTGGAATTGGTGAAATATGCAACATTAAAGTTATATGGAAATTTTTTATTAAGAGTTATATATTACTAAGTAAATCCAAAGTTATAGAAATAGTAAATAATTAAAATTTGAATTGAAAGTGATTTAATTAATTTAATATTTATTTATTTAATTAACCTGAAAAATAGCCATTTTGGCCACTGACTCAGATTTCGACGAAACGAGTTTCATCGAATCTGTAACGGTGAATTATTGTAGGATTTCAAGTTTCGTATCGATCGGACTTGTCGTTTGATCGTATGAACTCGAAACGCCTAGAAATCAATTTAAATGAAATCAATTTGAAATATGCTGATTTTATCATAACTTCTTCATACGATGGAATTAGGACTTGAAACCTATTCCATTGAGTTTAAATTATTTGAAAACATCTATCTTGATATATGGGTTGACCGATTTTCGTTTCGGAGGCAGAACGGGCTTTTCGGATTGTTTATTATTCAATCAATCTGGTTCATTATTCCTTTTTCCAGCTTTATCTATAAATAGCTCATTATAAACCCTAGTTTGTTTCTATTTTCATTTGTTTGTATGTACATTTCTCCTCAACTCCTCATTCTAATGTCAGACAAAACAAATTTTCTAAATTTCAAATCCAAATTAAAAATCAAATTGAAAATCAAACTCCACAAACTATATCGAATTATATATCGATTTGACGCTCTCGACGAGCGCACGTCAAAAATGTGATTCGTTTTTCGATACGTTACCGCTGTGTGGAGAGGAAAGAGCGTAGTGCATCCGAGTAAGATGGTTGATGAGTTGACGGTCAGATCATCACGAATAATCCAAACTAGGGTTTTAATCAAAGCGGCGGCCGGGTTCGTTTTGCCTCGATGATGGTGCTCGGAGACGTCAGGGCGGCTACGGGCTCGCGTGCGATCATGGATAGGTGGGTGGTGATCAACGAGATGGGGCGGCGCTAGGGTTTCAAGCAAAACGTGGATGCTTCGTTCGTGATCTTTGCTGGAAGAGAAAGCGCGTCAGTGACGTGTCGTAGTGGTGATTCTTTTGTTTTTTTATTTTAAATTTAAATTCTAAATGTTCTAACACCAATAACTTTTACATACGAGGTCCAATTCACGTGCTGTTTTCTCCGCTAGGATCGTATCGAAATTCCAAACATTTTGACTTGGGTTTGGACGAATTTCGAGACTGTTTAAATTTTGGGTTTAAATTGGATTTAAATTCAATTTAAATTCAAAGGTTAGTGTTTCAACCCACTCACAACTCCACAAATTTCTTTGTTAAATTTAATTTATGCTGTGATTAGAAATTTATTTATGGCTGATTGTTATATTTTGAATCATCTTCTCAGTTAATTCAAATTTATTAAATTAAATCGTTATTTAATTTATTATTGAATATATATTGCCTGTTAAATACTTGTTATTGATTATCTGTTATATACTGATATTTATTGATTGATTTGGATGATGATTGTGATGGAAGTTTGATTGTTGATATTGAAAGAATGGATGTTGTATTTTATATTATTATAAACTGTAACGCCCCGCCTTTTTGCACGCTTTAAATCGACGATAAGCCACACACGTCAGACTTAAACCATACAGAAGGGCGAATTGTTATGGGTAAGTAAGAAAAAGCAGGGAAAGAAAAAAAATAGAATCTTGCAGCGGAATGATAAAATATAATAATCAAATATACAGTTCATGAAGCTATTTTACGAAAACATTTGATTATACTTATATAATATATATCAGAGTTACACATGCCAAAGAATAATACAATGCAGTGGAACATTTTGAATGTAGTGGAGTACTATAATAAATAATAGTAATACAAATCTTCGTGTTTGTCCTCCAGAATAAAATCTTCAAATCCTGAATTGCTCGGACTGAACCGAGCGAATTGAAAAGAAAAAACACTCGAGTCAGAACTAAAACATCTTATGTAAGTTAAATCAACGGTAAAATATGAGTGGAACAGCATCAGAGATGTTTACGGGATTTGACATCTCCTATCCAGTGTCTAACATGATTGCATTAACTTAAGAGATGCTCGGGATTCACATATCCTAAGGATCCGTTAAACTATTTACTATGTAGTAATATTTCGCTATTATAATAATGTCTATGGTAAAATAAACATACTTTTAAATAGTGTTAAGGGGTGACCCAATATTCCCCTTAACACGTAATAGTCCCAGTAGTCCATCCAATATCATAGTCCCTCCTGATTGGGAAGCCACCAGAGGATACCACACGGGCTACCGGAGAAAACCAAACTCGTACAAGGCGCGCTATGTTAAGTGACACGGCATAACTAGGCAATGCCAGGGTAGATATACCAATTACGCTTCCCAGTGGTGGTAACGCGTAACGCGCAGCTACCGCCCACCTCAAACAACACCCCCAAATCAAAGAAATCAAAAGTGGCCACCGAATCAATCCAAAGTCAAAGTATAATATCGAAGAGATGTGTCCGATCAAAGGTGCTACCTCATTAACCCGTCAATCGCTCATGGTTTAGCCACCTTATGCCAACTCACGGGAGTAGGGACCACGTATTTACCTCAAAGGAAACACCGCCACCATCCTACTTCATTCTGGAATCTCCACCGCGTACACGGTTGTTAAAGTGGTTTTCGGAGTTGGCAGAGAGTATGACAACTTTCGATCACGGGCTCTTCAACAACCAATCGTTATTATAACACCGCGGTCTTTTCAAAATAGTGTATACTTTAAAACCAGAATATAATATCCATTTCAAAAACATATAAATGCGATATCATTTCTATTTTAAAACCCAAATCAATATGATATCATTTTATTCCAAATATACCATTTTTCAAGAAATCATGGCACTTCCAAATCGATATACCTTGAAATCTATAGCTTTGAAACATAATATAATTCAATGGTTTAAATACTAAATTACTTTATATAAATAAAATAGCTTCTTAAATTTTAAAATAAATTCCAAATACCGATTTGAACCTCCCAATAAACCATTTAAATTCATATATTCAAAGCTTTGAATATTCCACCATTTCAACTAATTCTTTGATAATTCTATATATATCAAATACAATTACTGTTATTTAGATTTGAAATGTTTACTTAATAAATTAAATATCATTTAAGTAAAACCTTTAAACTTCAAATAACTGGATGTTCTTTAAATTTTTATTAACTTGATATATTCATTTAAATCAACTCGATGTTTATTTAAATCACTTTAAACCAAATCAAGTTAGAAAAATCATACCCTTTGAAAATCTCAATTTTTACTTACATTTGACATCCATTTTATTCAAGTCAAATTCTTAAATCCTTCCATTCAAACCAATTTCATATTTATCTTCCAACTTAATTTTTATTTAAGTCATCAAAACTCTGTATATACAATATCTTAAAAAGGTACTTAACCATATAATAATAAAACAATCAAACTTCGTTATTCAACTTATTTTTATTAACCAATTTATACATAGCTTAAATTCAAGAATTTAACTATATATATATAATAATATTTATATAATATCAAAAATTTATATTTATTAATCCGTATATTTCTTTCCAAAACCATGGAAATCATTTTCAAAATATTTTTTATATATAGACCACGGTTTCTGTATATAATTTTCTACCCTATGGTCAAGTGAAAGGGATATTTATCATTTCAATCCGTAATTTAAAATAAATTAAGTTTATATACCATTTTAAACCACAGTCCCGAATGCAATAAAATGCATAACAATTTTCAGTTATGATGATATAAATAAACATCCATTCATCCATCATAAAATCATACGTCCATTTATCACAATCATCATCCAATTCAAACAATACATCAATGTATAACAGGTAATAAATAACAGGCATTTACTGGCAGTTTATATGCAAAAATAAATGAAATAACAATTTATTTAAATAAATTAAATAACAATTTAATTAAATAAATTAAATTGTACTGGAATGATGATAAAATTATGCCAGATAGTCATAAATAAATTTCTTCTCATATCATAACTCAATTTAACAAACATAAGAAATTTTAAAAGTTGTGAGTGGGTTAAAACACTTACCTTTTGAATTTAAATTGAATTCAAAACTAATATAAACCCAAAAATTTGACCGTCTCAGAATTCGTCCAAACCAACGCCAAAATATTTGGAATTTCAATACGATCCTAACAAAAAAAATGTGCATGAATTGGTGTTCGTATGTGAAAGATACAGTGATAAATGTGCTTGAATTTCAATTTTTTTTTTTAAAAAAGAACACATTTATACCCCTACCACGTCATCACTTCTGTCCCACTTGCTACAGAACGCACATGCCAGGTTTCAGTTCGACAAACCAAAGCGTCACTGAACGCACGCCGCCTCATGTAGCTTTGCCGCGCCTGCCAGAGCACGCGCCTCGACCTAGAGCTCGCCGATCAAACTCCACGGCCTTTGAACCCCCTCCCCTCCCGGCCGCCACGCGACCCAGTCGCATTCACCTATGCTCTACAGTAGCCGCCGACTCCTATTAACCCTAATCCAATTTTCTTGGCCGATCCAACCGTCGATTCGACGAACGAATACCACTGATGCACTCCCCATCGTTCATTCTAAAATACCGAGAAAATGATTTCCCGATCAGACGAGGTCTATCGTCGAGCAATGAATGGCCGAAACTTCTTTGATTTTTACTGATCGGACGATGAACCAAAATGAAAATCAAATCATGAATCTGAGATGCGCTCGTCGAGAGCTACGATATATAATTTTTCCAAATTTTTTTAAGAAGTTTGAAATTTCACTTTGATTTTGAATTGCAGTTCGAATTAGGTGTTTGTCTGCCATTTGAAATGAGAAGGTGAAAGAAATTGTACATACAGACAAAAGAGAATTAGGGAGGCTAGGGTTTATAACAGAGTATTTATAGACAATGTTAAAAAAGAATAGATGGATCAGATTGGTATACGCATTAAACGATAAAGTGGCCCGTAAAGCCCGTTCTGACTCCGGAACAAAATTTGGTCAACCCTTATATCAAAATAGATGTTTTAAAATATTTTAAACGTAATGGAAAAGGTTTCAAGTCCAAATTCCATCGTATGAAGAAGTTATGCTAAAATCAATAATTTTAAACTGATTTCAATTTCATTTATTTCAAGGCGTTTCTAGTCTGTACGATCAAGTGACAAGTCCGATCGCTACAAAACATGAAATCTAACAATAATTCAACGTTACGGATCCGATGAAACTGGTTTCGTCGAAATCCGAGTCAGTGGCCAAAATGGCTATTTTTCAGTTAATTAAATAAATTAAGAATTAATTAGTTAAATCCAACTTTTCAAATTTCAATTCTTTATTTGTCAAATTTCATCATTTTTAATTTCTTAATCATTCCCAATGATTTGAACAAATTTAATTGTCAATTTATAGTTGATTACTTTAACAATTTCAGTGTTTACCTCAATTTCAATATTATTAAATTTAGAAATTATAAAATAAAACTCCAAAATCCATTTATTATATTCTTAACACTTGTTTCCAGTCTTATATACAATTAGAATATAGCTAACATTGCTTTTAGAACTTGGTTCTTAATATTCTCCATTTTAACTTAATTCCAATTAACGTACAAATTAAATTACCTTTAATTGCAATTAATACTATTATTACAATTTAAATTCCAAATAAATTGTTTTTATTTGATTTCAATCTTTATAATCCATCCACTGATTTCAAATAACATAGTTAAGGCTGGTTTTTACATTATATTACATAAATATATTCAACGTACTTTCTTTATTATGTATTAACTATAATTTCCATTAGTATTGAAACCTTTGTCGAATATAGCATTTACATTTCCTCTTTTATTGGGATTTCATTCACTTTTTTATAGCCAAATTATATTAACATCACTACCCTTAATTTTAATTATCCATTCATTCATAAACCACTAACCACACCTTATTACCAAATATTACCTTAAATTCACTATAATGTAATATTTAATTCATTTATTGCAATTAGTTTCCATTAATTGGGATTGCGCTAATTTAGTTTGCATTAACACTATTACATAAATCTACATCCAACTAATACTCTTAATAAATTTATTTAGCTTTCTATTACACCAATTACTATCCTATAAATAAGTTTTACGTTTCCTTTTTAATTTACATTCACACTTTCCGTTATTTTATTCATTACCATTAAAGTAACGTTTATTATCAACAAAAAATAGTATAATTACTTATCTACATTGATTGTATATATTTTCAATTTATTACATATTACTTCATTGGTTAATATAATTTTTAATTCATTCAGTTACCACTAATTAAGTCAATTACTGCAATTGCTTTCGAATTAAATTTTTATGAACTAAACAAATAGGTAACTTATACAATTGTAACCATTAAATTTAAATTAACTTTAAGTTTATTACTTTCAAGCAAATAATATGATTACTTATAGAACATTGACCTTTATTCAATTATCATTTATTGGAATTCAAATTCATTAATTTATTAAATGCTTACATTTATTTCCCTATATCCCATTTGTTACAACTTTCCTTATGTTAACACTATTTCCCTTATTTTGGCTATTATTTCATACATAGATCGCAAGTTTACATTCCTTTATACTATCTTACAAAAGCAATATACATTTCTAATACTTTATTGCATTAATTTACATTTAGTTACAAATAAATCAATATATTATTCCACACACTAATACACTGATTGTATTTGTATATACCATATTCCATTTAAAACTAAGTCATAACATTTGAATTATTATATTAAATTGGAATGTTCATTCACGTTCATTAATTATTAACTTGCAATAACGTATTTCCTTAATTTACATCCAATTACTGTTAACCATGTTTTATTACATTAATCCATTCAATACTTACCTCTAATTTCCCATACTCAATTTATATCCAGGTATAGACCTTTCACTGCTTGACTTATAAGAATTTTATTCAAAATTACTAATAAATAGGTTTTAATTACCATTGCTATATTTTATTTTAGCGTTCATTTCAATATTAATTTAATTTTTTTTTTATTTCTTTCTAAATTAAATTACAAAATTTTATAAATTCAACCAAATTAAATTATCGAATTTTACGGGTCGTTACACTCTTCCCCACTCAAAAATTTTTGTCCCCGAAATGGAAAAAGAAGAGAAAAGAAGAATTAAGAAATCAGTATATCTTTCTTAAAATATTGAATTTATAAACAAGTGAATTTACAAAATAAAATAATTTAATTTTCGGTAGAGTTTCCTTTGTACGGGGAGGCTCGGGAGAAAATATAATATCAAATATCCAATGTACAACATATATTTTATATTTTCCAAAATAATATATATCCCAACACGGGAAAATAATATAATAACGTTATAAAACTGAATTCCGAAAACGTACCTATTTGTAGGGCAATTAACCTTAATTATGAAACCAAAAGCAGTTGCAATTGCTTCCATAACCTGTATTTCACTTATATAATCCAAAAAGGTTAAAAATTATATAAAATGAAATATTTAAAGTTGTTTCAACCACAAAAAAATAAATCAATACAAACATCAATCACTTGCAACCGGGCTTACCATCACATAGAATCAACACATATCAATCATTCATTCATATCAAACAAACACAAATAGTTGTTTGGGCTCAACTTTAAATTGCAAAGAATGGAAAAATAAACTACTTAGTGCACCATTTACTTAACAGTCTTAGATGAAACTAAATAGATATATTTATTCATTCAAAAAATTTTAGATTACCCTTGCCCAAACAACCATAAACCAAACAACAACGATTACAAACAACATATTAAGTTTATTCTTATTAATTTCATTTCAAAATTTTCATTTCATTTATTACTTACAATTCATTTTCACCTATCTATATAATGTCAAATTTTATTCATTGCATTACATTCATTTATTTATATTATTCATATTCAATAAAATTCCTTAGCAGGTAAATTTATTAACTTAAGTTTATAGCCATTTTTCTTCATCTTTTAATTCACATTTATTTCTTGCAAATTTTCATTTCATTTATTTATTTAATTGCATTACATTCATTCATTTCTCAATTTCATTTACTTAGCAACTTAATGCATTAACTTTAGTCTACAATAATATATTTAATGCATTCATCTTTCCTACTTATTTTATTTATAAATAGCTTTAACCATTTACTTAAGTTTATTATCATTTATTTATAATACTTACCTTTCTATTATATTTAATTAGTAGCATTTCATCTACACATCAAATTCTTATTTATTAAAGAATTTCATTAATTACTTTCCTTACCTCTAGTTTATTACTTGTATAATATCTATTACATTTTCTTATTAACATTTCAACTTTTTATATCTTTTGGTAAGTTATATATATGCCTTTAAGAATGTAATTGAAAGTTATACAAGTTTTTCTCAATTCTTTTAATTAATTAAAGGTTCAACAATAATACCCTTTGTTTTATATGTCACCAATTTAATTTTTCTTTTTATTTAATTTATAACATTGCATTAAATCTCCTATTTCCTTTAGAGGTTTCAATTATTAATTAGTTACATTCCATTTTCTACAATAATAGAAACTATTAATTAACGGAAACATAAGAACTAAGTACCGGGTTAAATTTCAAATCGTTTTAAAATAACAGACAAATTGCAACGACCCCGAATTTTTACTCAGTTTAAATTGATAATTAAAATTAATTTTTGAATTAAAAATGGTCTTGAAATAAATATGAGAGTATAAACCTTTGACACAAGAAAGAAAATAAATTGATTTAAATTTTGAATTGATAGGAGTAAGATAAAAACAAAGATATTGATAAATGCAAGATAAAAAAAAGTAAAATAAAATTTGAAGTTCATTAAATAATGAATTAACAAATACATAAACATGAAACAAGATAAGGTAAGTAAACAAATAAGGTAAATTATAAATTATAAGTAAATACATTAGCTAAAATCTAGAAACATAAAAAAAAAAAAATATTTAGGTATGTACACTTGAACAAGTAATTTGACAAATTATATCAACATGTAACTAGAACTTCATTTACATTACAAGTAATAGAACAAAAATGTGTAGTTAAGTCTGAATTAACATGCAAAGTAAAACAAAAATATCCATGAAGCTTGCAAAAGAAGTTATACAAATGAAGTATGACATTAGCAAAAGAAATAAAGAAATAAAATACATAAAATATGAAATATAAAACAAGACAAAGGTAATTAATATGAGTACCTTTAGCACACCATATCAGCCACATCAAATATCTTACATAATCATATCAGCCGAACTATACAAATAAGTATAAGTATGTAGACATAAGCATAATTGAACTATGCAAATAAGAGAGCAAAATATAATCAGCACTAGCTTATAATACAAGACAACAATTAATGCAATATCATATCAGCATACAAAAGATAAATATATATTTGTACATGGTAACTAATGCTAGCATATCAAAGCAAGATTTTCAGCCGAGTGAAATAGACAAAGCAAATATGAAATCACTTCATTTCTGCTGGAAAAGAAAAAAAATCTAATCTGGTTAAAGAAGTAAAACTTGTACCAGAAGATACCTACTTTGTCAAACCTGTTTCCTTTATATTTACATTTGCTTTAACTCCAGTTTGTTCACTACTTAGTAAACTAAAAAAAAGGGAAAAGAGGGGCACCATTATGTTTACAAACCGAAACATCATTCAAGTTCAAAAGCCTGGGAAACAAACAAATACAATCATTTAATCTGAAACCTGGAAGCAAATAAACAAGCAAAGGCCAAATTCAAATTCTAGTTTTTTCAAAACTTATCAACTTCCAGGCTTGCTTCTCTGTCTCAACTCCAGGCTCTGTTTTCTTCAATATCAGGTGAGTAAACTTGAACTCTTCTATCTCTTGAATGTTTAAATTGTATTTGAAATATATGCCTGTGTAATCGTATGAATATACCTACATGTATGCGTGTGAAGTGATACGAGTATGTCCGTGTTTATCTATAAGCAACTCTCTGTGTTCTACAAACTTAAACCCAATGCAACAAAATTTAACTGCTCTTCATACGATCGATATTAAAATAAGATTATTGAAGATAAAATGATGACATTAATGTGAACTTATTCTTAAAAAATAATTTCAAGCAAAAATATAAAATAAATTTTTGTGAGAAAGTGGAATTCACAGTAAGATCATAGTACATCAGGAAATTAAAACACCTTAACTTTAAAATACGATTATATAATCAAGTGTGTATCATGAATTTATGATTTTAGATACAGTTATCATGATTTTTAAGCGATTCGATGTTGAGAAATTTTAGAATGAACAAAAATTGTATTTTGGGTAAGTTCTAGCGATCAATGTTGAATTGGAGCTCGTGCTTTGGAGTGAAGGTGCCTTGGTGGTTGTCGAGGCTGGAAAAAATGATCAGTATTTTTTCTGATCGCCTAGGTGTTAGCGGTGAGGCGATCTAGGTTGTAAACCTAATTTTGGTTTAGCTTGTTAAATGGGTCGCTGCTTCTCCTCTGAAGCATCGAGCTTGACGAAACTGTGGAGATAGCTTCGTGGATGAGTGGGAATGAAGTGGCCAGAGTCGTGGGTTTTCTGGCAAATGAGACGAGGAGAACGAAGGGATTTTTTTTGACGAAGTTGGGTTCCAGATCGACTCGAAATGCCAAATTTTGATTTCTCGTCAAATTTGATGACCTGGGGGTGCAAATATTTGCAAGGTTGATCGACGACTTGGGGGCATCTTCGGCAGGGTGGCAGCGACGCCCAGATCATCGTGCACGTGCACGCGATGGGTTCATGTATCTGGGAAAGGATGTTGGTTTGGGAAGATGAAGTGTCCTCAGGGAATAGCTCGGGTAAATTTAGTGTTGGCTCGAGTGTATTATCGTGGGTGAGCGAGTGATTAGAATGTTTCCAGGTTTTAAACTTTAACCAAAACTTAGTTTTGAAATAAAGAGTAAATTTGCTCGAGTCATGATTAGAGTGGGAATCAAGTTGGATCCGAAGCCCGTTTTTAAACAGTTCTACATAGTTATACAAAAGCAAGTTTAAACTTCAATTGGATTTAGTGATAATGTTTTGAAGGTGTTGATTTAAAGAAGTGATAACTGGTATAGCCAAATTATATTAAAGTAAATGTTATTTTTTTTTTAAATTTAAAAGTACATGATTTAAATTCTAAAGATAAAATGTTTTATCTTTTAAAGATCTTTAGTAATTATGGTTTATAAATGTAAATAATTAAAGGTTAGTTATTAATTACCTTATGAATTTGATTAAAGATAATTACTAAATTAAAGGTAATTAATTAATGATTAAAGATTAAGTAATCAAGTGATTAACGATAATTACTCAACGTCATTAATTGATTAATAAAAGTGATTAAGAATAATCACTTATAAAAATTAATTAAGGGTTAATTTATTCTAACTAATAATGATTAATCTAAGATAATTTCTTAAGGAAGTAATTAAAGAAATGTTATTTGTTAATGAAGATAATTAAATAGGGATTAATAAGTAATTAAATTAATGTGATTAACTTTGATAATTAATTAGATTAATTAATTTAGATAATCAATTATACATTTATTTTTGTAAATAGCTAAATGAAAGTAATTAAGGATTAATCACTTATTGTAATTTATTTTGGATATTTTGATTTATTAAAGTTAATTTAATTATATAATTGGTTCAAAAGTTAATTTAATTAATATGATTGATTAAGAATAATTTAATTAATTAAAGTGTTAGATAAATTAATTTATATCAAATGATTTGGAATTAATAAATCAGAATTGGATAATAAATTCATAAGTAATTAATTTAATTGGAGATAAATTAAATTAATTAGGATTAAACAATTAACTAATCCTGCTTAAAAATGATTATTAAATGCTTGACCATACTTATGAATGATTGTACTGTATGAGATGCCTTGAATTGATTGTCCTATCTGATTTGTGATATTTTGTTCTGTAGATTGAACTGGGTATGATTTATTCATTTATTTACGTTTGTATATTATCTACGAATCTGTAAATGAGTGATAAGCGTTATAATTATATCGCTTATCAACTATATTTCTATGTTTTAATCTGTGATGATTGAAATGATGTTGCACTATTGTGTTAAAACCCTGGACTACACATACACACGCGAATATGGATTTCACGAGGAAATCGGTTAAGTCACAGATTTTTATCAATCTTAAAGATTTAATTCTTGAGTCCAAAATAGTTTTGGGATTGTAATTGAGAACTTTTGAAATAAGTTTCAAAAATAAAAGTTATTTTCAATAACTTAATAACACTTGAAATTTAAATAATTTGGTTTAAATTAGAATTCAATGATTGGAATTGAATTCAATGACTTGGTCAAAATATTATACAAGTTATAAAAGTGTTATATGGGTTTTTAACCATTTAAAGGTATGATTTTGGAAATTTAAATTTACATCTAAGTTTTATACTTGAATAGATTTAACTTGTGTAAATTGTAAGCAGTGTTTTCCAAAACAAGTATTTGTTTCAAGCAATAATAGCTTTCATTTAAGGAAAAGGATTTCCAATTTGTGCTACAAGGATTTCAATTTAAAATTTATTTGTGTTGAAAGCTATGGATTAATCTTTGTGAAAGGTCGTTGAACTTTGTTTTGAAAACGAAGAATATTTTAAATGGTGTATCTTTTATACATAAAAGATCTGAATTGGAAATGGTTTTCCAAGTTATGAATGAATATTTGAAAACGTGTTTTGAAAGCTATAAGTTAGAATCTTTAATTTAAAGATTAAATGAGTTAATCCAATTGAATTGGAAGTTGATTTGGAAAATTTATGAATGGCTCTTTGTGAACTGAGTGAATTTTGTGAAATAAATCTTTTTGTTTAAAAGATTTGAAATGGTAATTTGTTTAACTATTTAAAGGAAAGTTTTTTGGGTTATAAGTTGTGACTTAATTGAAATCCCATATCCATATGTTTTAAATATTGCGCTCACAATTCAGTTTAGCCGGGAGAGGACCTTTGTGTCATATAACGCATTCCGAATATGTGATTCGACGTTAGGGATAACATTTAAAGACCGGCGGTGAAGACCGGGTATTTGTAAGAACGAAACCTATCGATTGTCTCTGCTTTGGCTGATCCCTGGTATAGAGATTCCCTAAGTGATGGAAAGTCCGATCAGGATTGTGAATACCCAGATTGCAAGGGCTTCTTTGGAAGTGACTTCGGTTATGTTCGAACCCGGAACAGACTTGTATGGTTGTATGTCTGACACTACACTTTCAGATATAAAGCAGATTTCTTTCAAATACATATCTGTTGATGGCGGAGAATTTATTCTCTTAGCATTAACACTCTTCTCTGAGACGTACGAGCTCAAAGGTTATGTAGTTGATGGTTATCAGTGATATATTCCCAATTTGATAGTGTGGCATGCAGAGTGCTGCCGTGTGTTGATGATCATTTGTTGATCATTTGTGATCAGAGCATGGCTTTTGTATAAAGCGTAGCTTTGTGGACGAGACTGCATCAGGACCTCACACCCCGGAAATGGTTGAAACAGGAAAGATGCGGCAAGGTTATGAGGGTCGCGCCCTTTAGGGTGTGTCATTCCCTTCTGGTAAAGGGTGGTATCATGGTATGGAGCACTGATATTTACCTATGTGGTGGCTCCAATCTCAATTACTGTGTGGTTGTTGCTCAGAGGCGCATCGGATAAAGGTCCCAAAGGACCGGGGAGTGGCATGCTCGAGTGGTAGTTACCTAGTAACAGAGGTAACCCGGCCTTGTGTTGGCAGAGATCCGGATAGGTTCTCAGGACCACCCGCCAGAGGCGATCCCATGTGGCAGTAGGAAGTTCCTTATACTGACCATTTGTTGGAAATCCATTCATCCAATACGACACCCTGTACGGTTTTAGTTATAGAACCTGCCATTCACTTATGGTGGTCACCACTGTTTGGATGGTAGCTATAGTAGACATACGATAATGGTGGTATGCCGGCTAAGACTAATATTCTACTTTCGAAATGCTTTCTGCACTTTGCACATATAATAATAATATCAAGAAATTTCCTCGTACCAAGCATGTTTGACTATCATAAGAAGAAATCTCCTCCAAGTCTGCGTCTGCATTATGTGTGTGGCGGGAGGTCTTATGGTAGTTTCATTTTCAAAAAGCATTGCGAATTTACTTTAAAATTCTCTTGTTGTTTGTTTTAAAGATAAATTGTTTTTGTTACTCACACCAGTCCCATGACTGACCCGGAGTTTATTGTTCCTTTGCTAAACTCTGGGTGCTCACTATTTTCCACACGAGCAGTCTAGAGTTGGGTTTTTCACAGAGTTAGGTTCAGTAGATTGTATGGAGCTAGTTTTAGTCTTTGGATATGGACGAGACTTACTTGTCCTAGTGTATAGTGATGTTGGTTCGAGCTGCTACTGGAGTTCTTCCTTGAAGACTATCTTGAGTTATTTGTTCCGCTGCTGGTGCTATCTATTTCCGATGCTATTTGCTTGTATCTCTGATGTATATTGATATCTATTGTATCATTTGTTGTATCAGCATGTTGTATCAGATGTTGTATACTGATATTCATTATTTGTCTTCCGCTATGTTGTTTACTTAATTGTGTTATAAGCTCCGGCGAATCGGATTTGAACGTCGAATCTGCGGCATTCGAGTACGATGTGAAGTATGGATGTCGATTTTCGAACGCGAAAAATTCGCATTCGTTACATTTGGTATCAGAGCTAAGGTTGAACTTTAGCTCAGGAGTATAACATGCTAAGTAGCTCATTAGAGATAGGGTGAAGTATACCCTAGAATGAGTAATCCCTAAGATATCTGTTTGAATGCCTCAGTAAATTCTCTTACTATCTACTGATAGTGAGTATGAGTGCAAGAAAAGAACGAGATAGGGGACAGGGGAATACGACTATAAATGGTCAATACCTTGTAACAGCGGAAACGATCTTTTTCTATAAATTTCCTTCGATTCGTTTCTAAATTCTTTTGGTTGCTTCGTGACAGCTCCAGGAAGAAGTTTCAGTGCGGTGATGCCTTACGAGCCGTTGTAGAAAATTCTTACTTCGTATGTTCATTGATTTCTTATCAGTTTTTGATTTGAACCTTAATGAATATGAATTGGAAATTTGAAACTGAAATTTAAATAAATTGAAAATTTTAAATAAATTGAGTTAACTTAATTAATAAAATATGAAGCTAAATTTGAATTGTATCGATAAAACAATTTCGTTTAAAACGAAATTTGAAATTCCGTTATAATTTCTAGGGTAGATCGAAGTCCGTAGAGGAACAAATTGGTATATATTTTGAGATATTCCGATTTAAGTTTGGAATCCATAACTAGTGTTTGGAAGCTGTGGAAAATAAAAATCCCTTTATCTATTGTTTGGGGTCCGATATATTCTACGGATGGTTAGTTATCCATTCGAACTAATCAATGCCTTGCATGTTTCGTAGATTTGGTGACCCGAGTATCCTATGTAGTATTGAATGAGTTCGTCCTCATATTGTTGATATTCTAATTTGGCGAGCCAAATACAAGATAGATATCCACTTTGACCTGGAAAGCTATGTCTCTGTCTTTATGTATGTATCTTTGTTGTTTTCGTGCCTGAAAATTTCGGGGACGAAATTTTTTTTAAGGGGGAAGTCTGTAACGACCCCGAATGTAACGCTTGCGATTTTTCGTTGCCGAAAAACCGAAATGTTATGGGTTTTAAGAAAGAAGAAAGAGGTAGAAGAAGAGAAAAAGAAAAACAGAACAGACAGAAACAACATCAGAATCTCACAATTCGCAGCGGAACAACATATAATAATAAATGAATAATCTTTAAACAAGGAACTATATCA
The DNA here is from genome assembly GCA_030765085.1 of Allium cepa. Classification (NCBI taxonomy): domain Eukaryota; kingdom Viridiplantae; phylum Streptophyta; class Magnoliopsida; order Asparagales; family Amaryllidaceae; genus Allium; species Allium cepa. The sequence goes on along the minus strand of CM060938.1, from coordinate 901,391,141 downwards.
ATTATTACATCACATTATATTTCATTACAACAAATCATCAGAGTGTACAACAACAACAATAAACAGCGGAAAAAGAAGTACTATATACTAGTAATACGCCATGCCATCCATCTTGCCTTCAGCAATTCCTGAATTCCAGAATATCCTGATAAACCTAACTCTTGACTGCCCGTGTGGAAATTGGTGGGCACCCAGAGTTTAGGAAGGAAAACAATAAACTCCGAGTCAGTCATGAGACTGGTGTGAGAACTCAAAACAGTTTATTTATCTTTGAAATCAAATAGAAGAATATTTTTAAATCAATTCGCAATGCTTTTAAAAATGAGACTACCATAAGGCCTCCCGCACACACACACATGCAAACGCAGAATCGGAGGAGATTTCTCCTTATGGTAGTCAAAGATGCTTGATACGCATTAAAAAGAAACATTTGATATTATTACTAGTGCATAGTGTAGTAAAAATTTATTTCGAAAATAAAGATATAAATCTTAGCCAGCATAGACATTTCGCACTTATGCCTACTATAGCTACCATGTTCAATAGCAGGTTACCGCCACATTTCATGGCAGGTAATACAACTAAAACCGTACAAGATCGTATTGGATGAATGGATTTTTCCAACAAATGTTCAGGCCAAGGAACTTTCCATTGCCACATGGAAACGCCTCTGGAAGGACGCCCCGAGAACCAAACCGTTCTCTGCCAAACAAAGCCGGGAATCCCTTTTCCCAAGGGATATTACAAACCCTCAGATATGCCACCCCCGGTCCTTTGGGACCTTTCAACCGAGCGCTCGTAATCAATTCACACAATCATAAAGTGTTTTCAACATGAGTAAGTATCTGGGCTCCATACCATGATACTACCCTTTTCCAGAAGGAATGGTCATACCCAAGGGAAGCGATCCCTGAAAACTTTGCCGCACAATTCCTGTTTCGACCATTTCCGGGGTGTGAGGCTCGACGAATTCACGTCCACAAAAACACACTTTGTACAAAAAGCCGTGCTTTGGGTCAACAAATGATCATAGAAATGATCACCAAGATAGAAGATCAAACAAATGACCCTATCACAAATAATCAACACAATGATCATTTACAGCTACACTCAGCATGTCACATTACCAAATTGGGAATATATCGCTGATAACTTCAACTATATAACCTCTGAGCTCGTACGTCTCAGAGAAGGGTGTTAAGCTAAAAGAATAAATTCTCCGCCACCAACAGAAATATATTTGAAAGAAATCGGCTTTATAACTCAATTTGTAATGTCAGACACACAATCCATACAAGTCTGTTCCGGGCTCGAACAGAACCGAAGGCACTTAGAAAGAAGTCCTTGCAATCCGAATAATCTCTAATCACGTTCGGATTTCCCATCACTTATGGAGATCTCTATACCGGGGATCAGCCAGTGCAGAGACAATCAACAAGAAACCCTTTCGTTTTCGAAAATATCCGGTCTTCAACACCGGTCTTCGAATGCAATTCATAACGACGTATCACATATTCGGAATGGGTTATACGACCCTAAGGTCCTTTCCCGGTTAACCCAAATAGTGAGCGCTTATTTAAAAAAAAATAAGTGTGGCATTCAATTTCAAGCAATCACAACAAATACCATTCAAAGGTAAATATTGATAGTCGGTTTATTGAACTATCAATGGATATGCACAACATCACCAGATTCCAAATAATTTTCCAAATTATTTAATTTCCAAAAATATCTTTAAAAGATATAAACTTTATTTCCATACTTTAAAAATAAATCAATATTTATTTTTAAACCCATTTTCCCAATTCCATTTATAAATTCTATATTGAATTTACATTCCAAAATATTTATGAATATACGATTTCCATTCGTTTTCAAGTATTCATTTTCAATTTATCTTCAAAAAGATAAATTCTCAACATATTCACTTTATATTGGAAAACATTTCCATACTTATTAAATAAGTAATTCACAATCTTTTATTTTCAACACTTGGAAAATATTCAATATACTCTAATCGAAATTAAGTATATATTTCATTCTTTAAGGAAATTATTCTCTTTAACATATTTATTTGGGCCAAAACGAATGTTGCGTAAAACATCGTTACGACAACCCAAAATCACTAGTATAGGGATTCGAAATTAAAATAGATATATAAATCCCAATACTATACAAAACATTTCCTTTCGGAAATCATCTACTATAACAACAGTGTTATAATCTATCATTTCCTTCTATTTCTCAAAAACATCTATTTCAACAATAAATGTTGAAATCTATGGTTTCGAATCTCAACACATTTTAAAACATCATTAGATCGTTTTAATTCTATTTCAAACATCACATCCAAAATAATTTCTTTAACATAATATTCACTATTCAAAAACGTGAATATACCTTGTTAATAAATTTCATCACTTCTATTCATTTTATTTTAAAGGATTATTCACTGTCTAAAACGTGAATATGACTCCATTAACAAATTACAACAATTCACTTATCAAAATAAGTCGTTTCGAATTTATAAAACAACGTTTATAAATTCTATTCTATTTATTTTATATCAACTCCTTTTATAAATTCCTTTATTAACCTATCTCAATTCATATCACCATGATATACTAAAATTCATATTATAAGTCAAATACTTATAATTTATTTATTTACAAATCATTCCTTCAAACTTCCCAAATCTATAAATCTTATAACCTCTAAGATTCATTTATTTATCCAAATCTATTCCTTTACAAATTTTATAAACCTACTGCTTATAAAATTCCATTTATAACTTCGGCGTCATAATTCTATAATTCCATTTCATTTATGAAATTCATTTACAATTCTTTTTAACACTTATAAAAGCTCGTTTTATAATTCCAATATTTTTAATTTATAAATATCAATTTGTAAATCTTTTAATATAAATCAATTTATATTATTCTTTTAAAACATCTTTAAACCCTTTTTAAAATCTCATCATTTGATTTATAAAATAATCAAATTCCATAATTCCTATTTTTAAACTTTTTTATAATAGATTCAAAAATCCCAGTTTAATTTATTTTATAAAATCGTAAATCTCATATTCTCAAAATCAACTTTTAACTACATTTCTCAAAAATCATAATTTTTATACCATAAAAATTATAACGTTTATTTATTTAAGATGAATCAATTCCAAAAACATTTTATAAACGTATATTTTTCAAAAATCACTTTAGGAATTAAAATCGTTGTTTTTAAATTTCAAAAATTGGATCCGATGATGCAACACATCATATAGTCAATCACGACTTTCAAACATCATATATCATCCATGATAAACAATCAAATATCACAATATATGTAAATAAACAAACACTTGTGAGGAATCCAGTTGGATCCCTCCAACCTGTTTTCCTGCATCCACAGACATTAGCACAATACCAATTCCGTTTCAAGACGGAATATCGCGGTATATGGGATTTTATAAAATATATCCGCTTACTAACGGCGCATAGGGTCTCATCCGCTAAAAGAAAATGCGGGAAATCAATCAACTGCAATATATACATATGCCAATATATATATATTGCTATATATATAATATAATACCAATTCCACTTCAAGGTGGAATATGCGGTATATGTGTGTAATAAATAACCTCCGCTTACTAACGGCGTATAGGGTCTATTCACATCCAATATATATATATATATATATATATATATATATATATATATATATATATATAACAATCATCATTCAATCATTCAATCAACACAGTTAAGCAAATTTTAAATCTAACTATTTAAAATTTAAATAAACAACAAAATTCCTTTTGAGTGAGAAGTTCTCACCTTTATTCCCGTTTGCCATCCACTTCCAATTCAACTTGTTTTCTTCATTTATACCTTGTATAAATATTTATACAATTCATTAATATTTGAACAGATCGAATAATAAATTTTCATTTTATAATTTTAATTCATCGGTTTGTTCTAAACCAATTCTTTTAAATAATTTTATTCAACTAATTATTTCATCTCAAGTTAATGATTTTTATTTTAAGCTAAAAATTAAAGATTCAAACTGATTTTCTTTTTAAAATAATTCTAACATCTTGCTTATATAAATTTTCTTGAATCTTTTAAAATTCCTTTGTTTAACTAAAATTTTGGTTTTAAAAATTAAAATTTCCTTTTAACATAACTTACTCGTATTTACTTATAATATGATATATTATTTCTTTACTGCAAATATATATATATATTTTTTCCTTTACTGTTTAATTTTTTTCTACAGCATAAATGCTTATTTAAAAAAAAATAAGATAAAAATCAATTTACCTCTGCATCCATCCACTGCCGAGTTTTACGGCATCGCGACGTCGCCACTACTGCCATCGCACGTGCCGCCGTCGCGACTCCCACGCGAATCGCCTCGACCAAAAATTGACGCCGCGACCTCGCCTCCTGCCTGCCCCCTCCACCCACGCGCAAGCACGCGTGTGTTCCTTGTGTCGCCGCCGTGCCTTCGAATCGCACGCCGCCCAACCTGCAGCCCCAAGCGCGCGCGTACGCGAGCTCACCGCCGCCTCCATCTCGCGAACCACAGCCCCATTTCGACATCGCCCCCAATTCGCTCGCGACCCCTCAGGTCGAACACCTCGCGCGCCTCCACTGCCGCGATTGCTTCACCCCTCTTCCAACGCGCGCCGACCCTATCCCCTTCGTGTCGTGGCCCAGCGCGCGCCATTGATTATATTTTTTTTTTTTTTTTTGAAGTGAATTCGGTTTGGCTGTTGATTTGGGGGGGAGAAAGGAAATAGGAGAGTGAGGTCGCGATTTCGATTTTTAAGAGGGGGGTCATCGTCTTCGGCCATTAATTACTTCTGTGATTTTGATTTTTGAACTGAAGGATGAGAGGAGTTTTTTAAATTGAATGAAGTATGGTTTGCACGATTCAGTATCGTGATCTTAGGCGTGATTCTCTGCATGTTTTAAGGGAGAACGTGGTGAGTTTGACTAATTTTAAATTCAAATTTAAATTGAATTCGTTGAAACTTTCAACACGTTTACTCACCGTGTGCTCACATATCAACTCCGAAAAATACGAAATTTGAAATCCGGCAATAATTCAATATTACGGACCCACTGGAACTGGTTTCGTCGAATTCCGAGACTGTGCCTCGGACGGCTATTTTTAAATATCGATTCAAACGATTAAATTTCAAAACTGAACTATTCACTTTCAATTTCTATTCTGAAGCTTCTATTATCTTCAGTATTATCGATATGAATTTTTCAAGCCTTTGAAATATTTTTAATCGGCTTAAAATTGAAGAACCAATTTTTTTATTAAACTTTCAATAGATTTTAAATTCTATAATTTAACCCTCAAATTCAAAGTTATATTGAAAATTCAATCTAAACCATCATTCAAATATTTAAAATTAATTAAATAATTTTAAATTAAATTATTTAAAATTATGGGTCGTTACAATCTTTCCTCCTTAAAAGAATTTCGTCCCGAAATTACAAGTTAAGAAGAATGCCCTTATCTTGATTATTATTTTTCACAATTCAAATAGTTTTATCAACTTACTAGCCTAAATCTTTTTACTAGAGATTCACTATCATTTCAACTAGCTTTCTAACTTCAATTATAGGTTTCAAACAATATTGTTTTACTAACCATTCAAATTTAAATTTAAATTCAAATTTCAAACTTTCAAAATTTTCTCAAAATTTTTCTAACACCCTAAATTTTCGAAAAATTTTGCCAGTGTTTCCTTTGCGCGGCTCGATCGGTACGACTACAAAATGGCACCACGGCCCCTCAGAATCAAAAAGAAAAAAGAAAAGCCAAGTGGCTAGAGAAGAAAGTCATCAAATCTCATACTGAAATTGAAATACGTACCTTTTTGTCGAGCAATTCAATTTTATCTTTGAAATCAAAATCTCAATTCCTTTATATACCTGTATATCCTGCTAACAGTAGTATCCAAATCCAACATTCAAACCATTTTGCCAATTCTATTACAAAATTTCCAACATATGTTTTTTTTATACATTTTCACTTCACTTTTAAAGTTACATACCCATTTTCATCAAATTTTACATTTCAATTCAATTCACGATTTCAATTCTATTTGAATTCAATTCTCAATTTAAATTTCATTCGAATTCGATTCTCAATTCTAAATATTGAATCCTATCAATTAACTTTCATTTAGTAATTCATATTACTACTTCAAATTAGTTTCATTCACTAATTCATTTCAAATTTCAATTTCCATATTCAATTCATCTCGAATTTTACTTAATTACTCAATTCAATTTTTTTTTATTGCTTACTACCAATTCACATACCATCTTTACTCAATTTTTTTCACATTCCATATTCTAATGATAATAATTCAATATTATCACTTCCTAACAATCATGCAACCATATATTATAATAATTCATAGAAAATCATTTCTTTTCATATACGAAAATAGTTTTGGGCAAGATTATCCTATTTACCCGATTCAAAAATAAATTTTTTTTTATATTCACTAACAAATACGCGCTCATATCTATTATTACACTCAAACTCATTCTAGAGTACTGCTGACTCTATCTCTAATGAGTAACACCCAACAGAACCATGGTTGTCGCTTAACCAACTGCTCTGATACCAAATGTAACGCTTGCGATTTTTCGTTGCCGAAAAACCGAAATGTTATGGGTTTTAAGAAAGAAGAAAGAGGTAGAAGAAGAGAGAAAGAAAAACAGAACAGACAGAAACAACATCAGAATCTCACAATTCGCAGCGGAACAACATATAATAATAAATGAATAATCTTTAAACAAAGAACTATATCAGTTATTACATCACATTACATTTCATTACAACAAATCATCAGAGAGTACAACAACAACAATAAACAGCGGAAAAAGAAGTACTATATACTAGTAATACGCCATGCCATCCATCTTGCCTCCAGCAATTCCTGAATTCCAGAATATCCTGATAAACCTAACTCTTGACTGCCCGTGTGGAAATTGGTGGGCACCCAGAGTTTAGGAAGGAAAACAATAAACTCCGAGTCAGTCATGAGACTGGTGTGAGAACTCAAAACAGTTTATTTATCTTTGAAATCAAATAGAAGAATATTTTTAAATCAATTCGCAATGCTTTTAAAAACGAGACTACCATAAGGCCTCCCGCACACACACACATGCAAACGCAGAATCGGAGGAGATTTCTCCTTATGGTAGTCAAAGATGCTTGATACGCATTAAAAAGAAACATTTGATATTATTACTAGTGCATAGTGTAGTAAAAATTTATTTCAAAAATAAAGATATAAATCTTGGCCAGCATAGACATTTCGCACTTATGCCTACTATAGCTACCATGTTCAATAGCAGGTTACCGCCACATTCCATGGCAGGTAATACAACTAAAACCGTACAAGATCGTATTGGATGAATGGATTTTTCCAACAAATGGTCAGGCCAAGGAACTTCCTATTGCCACATGGAAACGCCTCTGGAAGGACGCCCCGAGAACCAAACCGTTCTCTGCCAAACAAAGCCGGGAATCCCTTTTCCCAAGGGATATTACAAACCCTCAGATATGCCACCCCCGGTCCTTTGGGACCTTTCAACTGAGCGCTCGTAATCAATTCACACAATCATAAAGTGTTTTCAACATGAGTAAGTATCTGGGCTCCATACCATGATACTACCCTTTTCCAGAAGGAATGGAAATACCCTAGGGAAGCGATCCCTGAAAACTTTGCCGCACAATTCCTGTTTCGACCATTTCCGGGTGTGAGGCTCGACGAATTCACGTCCACAAAAACATACTTTGTACAAAAAGCCATGCTTTGGGTCAACAAATGATCATAGAAATGATCACCAAGATAGACGATCAAACAAATGATCCTATCACAAATAATCAACACAATGATCATTTACAGCTACACTCAGCATGTCACATTACCAAATTGGGAATATATCGCTGATAACTTCAACTATATAACCTCTGAGCTCGTACGTGTCTCAGAGAAGGGTGTTAAGCTAAAAGAATAAATTCTCCGCCACCAACAGAAATATATTTGAAAGAAATCGGCTTTATAACTCAATTTGTTATGTCAGACACACAATCCATACAAGTCTGTTCCAGGCTCGAACAGAACCGAAGGCACTTACAAAGAAGTCCTTGCAATCCGAATAATCTCCAATCACGTTCGGATTTCCCATCACTTATGGAGATCTCTATACCGGGGATTAGCCAGTGCAGAGACAATCAACAAGAAACCCTTTCGTTTTCGAAAATATCCGGTCTTCAACACCGGTCTTCGAATGCAATTCATAACGACGTATCACATATTCAGAATGGGTTATACGACCCCAAGGTCCTTTCCCGGTTAACCCGAATAGTGAGCGCTTATTTAAAAAAAATAAATAAGTGTGGCATTCAATTTCAAGCAATCACAACAAATACCATTCAAAGGTAAATATTGATAGTCGGTTTGTTGAACTATCAATGGATATGCACAACATCACCAGATTCCAAATAATTTTCCAAATTATTTAATTTCCAAAAATATCTTTAAAAGATATAAACTTTATTTCCATACTTTAAAAATAAATCAATATTTATTTTTAAACCCATTTTCCCAATTCCATTTATAAATTCTATATTGAATTTACATTCCAAAATATTTATGAATATACGATTTCCATTCGTTTTCAAGTATTCATTTTCAATTTATCTTCAAAAAGATAAATTCTCAACATATTCACTTTATATTGGAAAACATTTCCATACTTATTAAATAAGTAATTCACAATCTTTTATTTTCAACACTTGGAAAATATTCAATATACTCTAATCGAAATTAAGTATATATTTCATTCTTTAAGGAAATTATTCTCTTTAACATATTTATTTGGGCCAAAACGAATGTTGCGTAAAACATCGTTACGACAACCCAAAATCACTAGTATAGGGATTCGAAATTAAAATAGATATATAAATCCCAATACTATACAAAACATTTCCTTTCGGAAATCATCTATTATAACAACAGTGTTATAATCTATCATTTCCTTCTATTTCTCGAAAACATCTATTTCAACAATAAATGTTGAAATCTATGGTTTCGAATCTCAACACATTTTAAAACATCATTAGATCGTTTTAATTCTATTTCAAACATCACATCCAAAATTATTTCTTTAACATAATATTCACTATTCAAAAACGTGAATATACCTTGTTAATAAATTTCATCACTTCTATTCATTTTATTTTAAAGGATTATTCACTGTCTAAAACGTGAATATGACTCCATTAAAAAATTACAACAATTCACTTATCAAAATAAATCGTTTCGAATTTATAAAACAACGTTTATAAATTCTATTCTATTTATTTTATATCAACTCCTTTTATAAATTCCTTTATTAACCTATCTCAATTCATATCACCATGATATACTAAAATTCATATTATAAGTCAAATACTTATAATTTATTTATTTACAAATCATTCCTTCAAACTTCCCAAATCTATAAATCTTATAACCTCTAAGATTCATTTATTTATCCAAATCTATTCCTTTACAAATTTTATAAACCTACTGCTTATAAAATTCCATTTATATCTTCGGCGTTATAATTCTATAATTCCATTTCATTTATGAAATTCATTTACAATTCTTTTTAACACTTATAAAAGCTCGTTTTATAATTCCAATATTTTTAATTTATAAATATCAATTTATAAATCTTTTAATATAAATCAATTTATATTATTCTTTTAAAACGTCTTTAAACCCTTTTTAAAATCTCATCATTTGATTTATAAAATAATCAAATTCCATAATTCCTATTTTTAAACTTTTTTATAATAGATTCAAAAATCCCAGTTTAATTTATTTTATAAAATCGTAAATCTCATATTCTCAAAAATCAACTTTTAACTACATTTCTCAAAAATCATAATTTTTATAACATAAAAATTATAACGTTTATTTATTTAAGATGAATCAATTCCAAAAACATTTTATAAACGTATATTTTTCAAAAATCACTTTAGGAATTAAAATCGTTGTTTTTAAATTTCAAAAATTGGATCCGATGATGCAACACATCATATAGTCAATCACGACTTTCAAACATCATATATCATCCATGATAAACAATCAAATATCACAATATATGTAAATAAACAAACACTTGTGAGGAATCCAGTTGGATCCCTCCAACCTGTTTCCCTGCATCCACAGACATTAGCACAATACCAATTCCTTTTCAAGACGGAATATCGCGGTATATGGGATTTTATAAAATATATCCGCTTACTAACGGCGCATAGGGTCTCATCCGCTAAAAGAAAATGCGGGAAATCAATCAACTGCAATATATACATATGCCAATATATATATATATATATATATATATATATATATATATATATATATATATATTGCTATATATATAATATAATACCAATTCCACTTTAAGGTGGAATATCGCGGTATATGTGTGTAATAAATAACCTCCGCTTACTAACGGCGTATAGGGTCTATTCACATCCAATATATATATATATATATATATATAACAATCATGATTCAATCATTCAATCAACACAGTTAAGCAAATTTTAAATCTAACTATTTAAAATTTAAATAAACAACAAAATTCCTTTTGAGTGAGAAGTTCTCACCTTTATTCCCGTTTGCCATCCACTTCCAATTCAACTTGTTTTCTTCATTTATACCTTGTATAAATATTTATACAATTCATTAATATTCGAACAGATCGAATAATAAATTTTCATTTTATAATTTTAATTCATCGGTTTTGTTCTAAACCAATTCTTTTAAATAATTTTATTCAACTAATTATTTCATCTCAAGTTAATGATTTTTATTTTAAGCTAAAAATTAAAGATTCAAACTGATTTTCTTTTTAAAATAATTCTAACATCTTGCTTATATAAATTTTCTTGAATCTTTTAAAATTCCTTTGTTTAACTAAAATTTTGGTTTTAAAAATTAAAATTTCCTTTTAACATAACTTACTCGTATTTACTTATAATATGATATATTATTTCTTTACTGCAAATATATATATATTTTTTCCTTTACTGTTAAATTTTTTTCTACAGCATAAATGCTTATTTAAAAAAAAAAGATAAAAATCAATTTACCTCTGCATCCATCCACTGCCGAGTTTTACGGCATCGCGACGTCGCCACTACTGCCATCGCGCGTGCCGCCGTCGCGACTCCCACGCGAATCGCCTCGACCCAAAATTGACGCCGCGACCTCGCCTCCTGCCTGCGCCCTCCACCCACGCGCAAGCACGCGTGTGTTCCTTGTGTCGCCGCCGTGCCTTCGAATCGCACGCCGCCCAACCTGCAGCCCCAAGCGCGCGCGTACGCGAGCTCACCGCCGCCTCCATCTCGTGAACCACAGCCCCATTTCGACATCGCCCCCAATTCGCTCGCGACCCCTCAGATCGAACACCTCGCACGCCTCCACTGCCGCGATTGCTTCGCCCCTCTTCCAACGCGCGCCGACCCTATCCCCTTCGCGTCGTGGCCCAGCGCGCGCCATTGATTATATTTTATTTTTTTATTTTTTGAAGTGAATTCGGTTTGGCTGCTGATTTGGGGGGGGGGGAGAAAGGAAATAGGAGAGGGAGGTCGCGATTTCGATTTTTAAGAGGGGGGTCATCGTCTTCGGCCATTAATTGCTTCTGTGATTTTGATTTTTGAACTGAAGGATGAGAGGAGTTTTTAAAATTGAATGAAGTATGGTCTGCACGATTCAGTATCGTGATCTTAGGCGTGATTCTCTGCATGTTTTAAGGGAGAACGTGGTGAGTTTGACTAATTTTAAATTCAAATTTAAATTGAATTCGTTGAAACTTTCAACACGTTTACTCACCGTGTGCTCACATATCAACTCCGAAAAATACGAAATTTGAAATCCGGCAATAATTCAATATTACGGACCCATTGGAACTGGTTTCGTCGAATTCCGAGACTGTGCCTCGGACGGCTATTTTTAAATATCGATTCAAACGATTAAATTTCAAAACTGAACAATTCACTTTCAATTTCTATTCTGAAGCTTCTATTATCTTCAGTATTATCGATATGAATTTTTCAAGCCTTTGAAATATTTTTAATCGGCTTAAAATTGAAGAACCAATTTTTTTTATTCAACTTTCAATAGATTTTAAATTCTATAATTTAACCCTCAAATTCAAAGTTATATTGAAAATTCAATCTAAACAATCATTCAAATATTTAAAATTAATTAAATATTTTCAAAATAAATTATTTATAATTCTGGGTCGTTACACCGAATTTTTACTCAATTTAAATTGATAATTAAAATTAATTTTTGAATTAAAAATGGTCTTGAAATAAATATGAGAGTATAAACTTTGACACAAGAAAGAAAATAAATTGATTTAAATTTTGAATTGATAGGAATAAGATAAAAACAAAGATATTGATAAATGCAAGAAAATAAAAGTAAAATAAAATTTGAAGTTCATTAAATAATGAATTAGCAAATACATAAACATGAAACAAAATAAGGTAAGTAAACAAATAAGGTAAATTATAAATTATAAGTAAATACATTAGCTAAAATCTAGAAACATAAAAAAAAGAAATATATTCAGGTATGTACACTTGAACAAGTAATTTGACAAATTATATCAACATGTAACTAGAACTTCATTTACATTACAAGTAATAGAACAAAAATGTATAGTTAAGTGTGAATTAACTTGCAAAGTAAAACAAAAATATCCATGAAGCTTGCAAAAGAAGTCATACAAATGAAGTATGACATTAGAAAAAGAAATAAAGAAATAAAATAAATAAAATATGAAATATAAAACAAGACAAAGGTAATTAATATGAGTACCTTTAGCACACCATATCAGCCACATCAAATATGTTACATAATCATATCAGCCGAAATATACAAATAAGTATAAGTATGTAGACATAAGGATAATTGAACTGTGCAAATAAGAGAGCAAAATATAATCAGCACTAGCTTATAATACAAGACAACAATTAATGCAATATCATATCAGCATACAAAAGATAAATATATATTTGCACATGGTAACTAATGCTAGCATATCAAAGCAAGATTTTCAGCCGAGTGAAATAGACAATGCAAATATAAAATCACTTCATTTCTACTGGAAAAGAGAAAAAATCTAATCTGGTTAAAGAAGTAAAACTTGTACCAGAAGACACCAACTTTGTCAAACCTGTTTCCTTTATATTTACATCTGCTTTAACTCCAGTTTGTTCACAACTTAGTAAACTAAAAAAAGAAGGGAAAAGAGGGGCACCATTATGTTTGCAAACCCAAACATCATTCAAGTTCAAAAGCCTGGGAAACAAACAAATACAATCATTTAATCTGAAACCTGGAAGCAAATAAACAAGCAAAGGCCAAATTCAAATTCCAGTTTTTTCAAAACTTATCAACTTCCAGGCTTGCTTCTCTGTCTCAATTCCAGGCTTTGTTTTCATCAATATCAGGTGAGTAAACTTGACCTCTTCTATCTCTTGAATGTTTAAATTGTATTTGAAATATATGCCTGTGTAATCGTATGAATATACCTACATGTATGTGTGTGAAGTAATACGAGTACGTGTGTGTTTATCTATAAGCAACTCTCTATGTTCTAAAAATTTAAACCCAATCCAACAAAATTTAATTGCTCTTCATACGATCGATATTAAAATAAGATTATTGAAGATAAAATGATGACATTAATGTGAACTTATTCTTAAAAAATAATTTCAAGCGAAAATATAAAATAAATTTTTGTGAGAAAGTGGAATTCACAGTAAGATCAGAGTACATCAGGAAATTCAAACACCTTAACTTTAAAATATGATTATATAATCAAGTGTGTATCATGAATTTATGATTTTAGAAACAGTTATCATGATTTTTAAGCGATTCGATGTTGAGAAATTTTGGAATGAACAAAAATTGTATTTTGGGTAAGTTCTAGCGATCAGCGTTGAATTGGAGCTCGTGCTTTGGACTGTAGGTGCCTTGGGGGTTGTCGAGGCTGGGAAAAATGATCAGTATTTTTTCTGATCGCCGAGGTGTTTGCGATGAGGCGATCTAGGTTGTAAACCTAATTTTTGTTTAGCTTGTTAAATGGGTCGCTGCTTCTCCTCTGAAGCATCGAGCTTGACGAAACTGTGGAGATAGCTTCGTGGATGAGTGGGAATGAAGTGGCCAGAGTCGTGGGTTTTCTAGCAAATGAGGCGAGGAGAACGAGTCGATTTTGTTGATGAAGTTGGGTTCCAGATCGACTCGAAATGCCAAATTTTGATTTCTCGTCAAATTTAATGACCTAGGGGGTGGAAATATTTGCGAGGTTGATCGACGACTTGGGGGCATCTTCGGCAGGGTGGCAACGACGCCCAGATCATCGCGCACGTGCACGCGATGGGTTCATGTATCTGGGAAGGGATGTTGGTTTGGGAAGATGAAGTGTTCTCACGGAATAGCTCAAGTAAATTTAGTGTTGGCTCGAGTGTATTATCGTGGGTACGCGAGTGATTAGAATGTTTCCAGGTTTTAAACTTTAACCAAAACTTAGTTTTGAAATAAAGAGTAGATTTGCTCGGGTTATGATTAGAGTGGGAATCAAGTTGGATCCGAAGCCCGTTTTTAAACAGTTCTACATAGTTATACAAAAGCAAGTTTAAACTTCAATTGGATTTAGTGATAATGTTTTGAAGGAGTTGATTTAAAGAAGTTATAACTGGTATAACCAAATTATATTAAAGTAAATGTTATTTTATTTTATTTTAAATTTAAAAGTACATGATTTAAATTCTAGAGATAAAATGTTTTATCTTTTAAAGATCATAAGTAATTATGGTTTATAAATGTAAATAATTAAAGGTTAGTTATTAATTACCTTATGAATTTGATTAAAGATAATTACTTAATTAAAGGTAATTAATTATTGATTAAAGATTAAGTAATCAAGTGATTAATGATAATTACTCAATGTCATTAATTGATTAATAAAAGTGATTAAGAATAATCACTTATGAAAATTAATTAAGGGTTAATTTATTCTAACTAATAATGATTAATCTAAGTTAATTTCTTAAGGAAGTAATTAAAGAAATGTTATTTGTTAATGAAGATAATTAAATATGGATTATTAAGTAATTAAATTAATGTGATTAATTTTGATAATTAATTGTAGGATCGATTTCACCCTAGAGGGGGGGTGAATAGGGTGATAGTGAAAATTATAAAAATTAATCGCGGAAGCTTATAAATTAATTTCAATTCAGATCACAGAATAGCAGCACAGATATCGCAGAATATAAATAACAGAATAAAACAGAACAACACAGAATTTACCCAGCTTCGGCAAAACCCTGCCTACGTGCTGCCCCCAAGGTTTCTACTAGAAATTAGATAGTCCCTCGCTTACACACGTAAACTCGCTATACACCGCTATTGACTAATCTAACTCTACGCTCAAAACCCTGCCACAACTCAACTACCGAGTTGCGAATTCTCAAACTACACACCGTAGTTTGTACCCTAGTCACACGACTAGAAAAATTAAACGGTTTAAAAAGGAAAATACAAATTAAAAACAAATAAAATGAAATAACCCTAATTTTAAATTTAAAGCCCTTATTAATAAAAATGCCGGCCCCTTTTATCTTCTAGCCCGTCTCTTTTATTATCTTCCTTTGTTTATTTGGAGATGCCGGCCGTTTCCACTTTGAAGCTAAATTAGGGCTTGTCCCTTCGATCCAATTTAGGGCTTTCGAAGAGCCGATAATATATTGATTGATTCGATGATTATTCGCGTGTACTGTTGATCGATTGTTGCTCACTTCGGCTGCTTCGTTGTTGTTGATGGAGTTCGACTTCGATTCGGTATGTGATTTTCGTTTATGCTATACTGTTATGCTTGATTGAACTCCATAATCGATTGCCTGTGATGATTAGGGTTTATATAGGAGTTAATTTCCTAAAAACTCGTTCGTCTGATTTCTTCAATTTTATGCTATCGGCCCTCTGATATTTGTTGAACGATGATGATTTATTTGACTTTGTCAATTGCGTATCTTTCACGTTCCTTGGTTGACGCGGCTTCGAATTGATATCGTGGTCATCACGATTTTGACTTTGATTAGAAACACGGCATTGATTTCCTTGATTACCCGTGACTTTCTCTTTGACTTTGGCATGTTCGAACTGTTGCTTGTACTTGTATACTGCTGTGTCCTTTACTTGGTGTTGTAGCAATTTGTATTTGCTGTTTTCCATGAACATGCTTCAATATGCCCTGGTCTGGAGTAGCTCTGTTGCACTGAGTTTGTAGCTTGGTGTTGTGGTCATCTTGCTTCCTGTACTGATGTATTAGTTCGAGTTGTATTTACACCACTTTCTGTTGCACTGATTCTTGATATTTGTATCACTTGAGACTTGATGTTGACATGTGCACTTGGGTTTGTAGTTGATCTTCATGTGTTGGTTACTGCTGCATACATGAGCTGTGTACACTCTTTGTTCTTGCATCTTCACCTGGTTGTTCCCTGTACTTGTGTTTCTGGTCTGTATCATGATTGAACATAGCATTCATATTGTTGTTGGTGTTGCAATTTCCTTTCTTGGAATTCAGCAGTTTGAATTTGTGTTGTTTTCCATTGTACATGCTTCATGTAACTGTTGGTCTGACATGAACTTGATACTATGGTATTTGCTGTTATATCACTTCGAATTCCATATTTTGTGCTCGACCTTGCATATGTACCACTGATCATACTTGTGCATTTTTACCTGCTGATTTGCAGTCATGTACACTGCTGTGTTCATTTCTCTGCATGTCTTTGTGTTCTGGTCATTGCTTGAGTTGTTGCTGTACTTCATGTTGTATTCATCCCTGTTGCACTCTTTTGATGATTCATTGGTGAATATGTTGCATTGAACTCAACATTGTTGTTTACTAGCTTTGATGCATTTGCATGCTGCCATACTTGTTCACTCGTATCATGCTTGGCTGTTTGCATTCGCAGTTGTATTTGCTCAGCACTGTGTCTTGTTCACCATGTTGTTTAATGAAGAGGTTGAACCTGTTAGTCGAGCTTGCATACTTCATGTAGCCTTGTGTTGAACCCAGTTTTAAAACTCGGGTTTGACCTTGTGCTCAATTCGAAATTTTCAATGTTATTGCACGTGAGTTGAACCCGGCTTTTCATTTGGGTTTGACCTGTGCTCACCTATCCCTGTAAATCGATCAAGTGTATATATCGGTGTGCACGGCCTTGTGGCATATACAGTAATACACTGTGTATGTCACAAGTTGTTCGTGTATGATGAATTCAAATTTAAGTTATGACGAACAACCCAAATAACTGAGGCAAATCATATTTTCAAAATTATCTTTTATTTTTGAATTGCAAAAATATTTCTTTTTCAATTTTACTGCGTTAGTGTATATTTTTGCAGATTGCTCAGATGCTGGATTCAAACTGGAATGAAGATGAAGATAAAAATACGAGTGTGAGTGATATGTAGTGAGGTGAATATGTAAAATAGTGATATAATTAGAAATTGTAATTGAAAATGTATAGTGAATAGTGAGAGCTTGAATTTGTATACTATTCAAAATTGTAATAAATATTTGTTTGAATAAAATATTCGTTTGAATTCAAATTCTGTGTTATTTATTTTATTCGGCAAATATTTATTTAATCTGTGAAAAATAAAATAGTATATTATGAAATACATTTAAACGAATGTATATATGTTTATTATCATCAAACAAAAATCATATAAGCGCATATTCAACAATCTCCCCCTTTTGATGATAACAAACATATATTTAAGATTTTGAATATGTTAAATGTATTTGATCATTCAATTTGCTCCCCCTATTTGAATGCTCCTCTCTACACAATACTCCCCCTACATATATGCATACAAATAAAAATATGCAAATGAGCCTAGATGCAAATAGAAAATTATTTGACCTTTGCTTGATTTTATTTGACAAAATCTTAACTTTTCTCTCCCCCTTTTGTTATCAGCAAAAGAATAATAGTGTTAGAGAAAATAGAGATAAAGTGATCGATATCAATCCAACATTAAAACTCAATTGAATATAACTATTAAATTTCAATAAAAAATCAAACAAAAATCATAAATATTTTGTTAGGCGCATATTCCACTTTTAGAATGATGGAAATGATGTCATCATATAAAACCATACAGTTGTGTCTATTTGTGGTATATTTATATCAGGAATTTGAATATCTACTAACCATGCATAACCGTTAGGACTTTTAAATGAGATTAGTAGTATTCCAATTTTATTTTAAAAAAAATGAATTCAAGTATCTTCTAACCACGCATAACCGTGAGGACTTTTAAATGGGATTAGAATCAACTTGTTTATTTTAAAAATCAACTTTTGATATGTGTTCCATACATGCATAACCGTGAGGACTTTTAAATGAGCATGGAAGCACATAACAAATTCCAAGTAATTCACCCATGCATAACCGTGAGGACTTTTAAATGAGAGTGAATACTTTGGTATTTATTATTATTATTATTACCTTTTTTTAAAAAAAAAAATGTGAAAAATGAAAAACGAACGATTCCTGTTTAAAGTACCACATATCGACAAACTATATAGAATTTTGATGAGTGATGGTCGTTAGAAATATGATAGATATAGAGATGGTCATGGAATTTTTGCCAACAAAAAGTTTTATAACTCTTGTTTAAATTTCTAAAGAAATTTTCTAATTATACTTTCTCGAGTTATAATATATGATAAATATCAACACTCATCACTTTTTCAATTACTATTTTTCTTTTCGATAAACATTAGGGAGTCAGATTAGTCAAAATAGTCATTAAAATCAAATTCAAAAATAATTATGAAATTAATGACTAATCTGAAAATATGGTCAAAAATGATTTTCTCCAGGGGATTTTAAAAGAAAATTTTCTGCTATTTGAAAATTATTTGAAATGAAGAATATGCAGATATTTTCTTTGAAAAACGATGCAGTTACTAAATGTCTCAAAAATCATGTTCAACAAGTAATTTTTTATCAACTAGATTACCAGTGTAATCTGCATCTGAATTTTACTTTCACTCAATTATCACTCGTTGAATTTTATTGACAAAACCATGAAGTGTGCACCAAGAATTTCAAATTCAATTTTAACAACAATTTAAATAACATTCTTTTGAAATTGAATCGAAGCCGTGTAAATAATCAAAAAACCGTGAATAAGGAGTTAGCCATATTATAACCAATTGTATTATCCAACAAAAACACTATTTTTAATCCAAACTGATATATAAGAAGTAATTCAAAAAATCTAGAGATTTTTATAGTGTTTTTGACATAAGAATATAATTGGCCAACTATGTTGAATAAGTCAGAATCATCATCTTTTTATCATCTCAATATTGGCTGATTTTAATTCAGAATACGGTGCAGATTATCACATTTAATATATCGTTTAAATATACTTTTACCTGTTTTTACCTTTACGATATTTTTCGTCGTTGTCCATTGTGATTCTGTCACCTTTATACTAGGCTAAGGAACTTTGCTTTGTCGCCCGTTGCGTTTCTGGAACAGCCAAAAATCCAGAGAACACTGTTGTTGTTCCTTAGCCTGCCACCACACCTACACGTTAAAAGATTTATGTGACCTATTTGTTTTTATAGGTCCATGATTGTTAGTGGCAGAATATTTTGAAAAATAATTTTGTGTAGACCCAAAACTATTTATAATTGTTCCCTTTGGCACCCAAATTTGTTTAACTTTGAGAGATTTTATATTTGTGCCTTTTGGAACCCAAATCGGTATAGTTTTCACATATTTGGGTCTATACCAACAATTATTGTGATTGTGTCCATATTTTCTACAAATTGTGCACATAGAATTAACTTGATTAATTTTGCTTTCAACAATTTTCGAATTATTATATCCAAGTCCTTGTCTAACCGTATTTATAGTTTGCTTTCCTAATAGCATATTCAACGATTTTTCACTTTCTGAAAATTTATCTAAAGTCGTTGACAATTGTTGGACTTGTGTTTTGAGAGACTCATTTTCGTTTAACAATTGCGTGCACTTTTTAATTGAATTTTCTCTCCTAGTATTTTCATTCTCTTTTAAAATCAGAATTTCATTTTCAAGCGATTTAATTTTAATTTCCGATTTTTTAATCTCTTCTTCAAATGATGGACACTTATCACACTTAGGGATCCTACTTTGATAGGTTTTAACTAATTGGTCAAGTTGTTTATTTAAATCTATCAAAGTATCTTTTTGTGATTCAAGTTTAGCATATTTTTCCCTAAGTCGTTCAAAACAGCCATTTACTTCGTGGAAATAAATAAGTAATTCAGAGTGAGTAAGTTTTGATACCTCGCTTGGCTCGTCATCGTCGCTATCGGTTATATTTCCATGAAGACACATATCTGCTTTCTCACTCTTACTGCTAGTACTTTGATCACTTGTATTCCACGTGGCTGTAGCATTTCTCCGTTTTGATTTCTTTTCAAAATCGCGTTGAACTCGGGGATAATTGGGCTTGATATCAACGGGTTTGTTGCAAATGATCCCGTGTTCTTTCGAGTTGTTCAGTGCTTTGAATATTCTGCTTTTTAGTTTTTGATTCAGAGTTGGATTTCCGTATTTGCGGTTCCACCTTTTGAATTTCTTCATTATTAATGCCAGCTTGGCTGCTCCATCATCATCATCCTCATCACAACTGCTATTTACCAATCCTGTTAAGCACGTTTCTTTAACTGAGTCGGTTGTGGAGGACTTCTCATTGCTGTTGACTTTTGCACCATATATTGCATTTAAAGTATTCCAGATTTCCTGTGCATTTTCACAATGAGAGATGAAATTAAAATTATCTTGATTAATATGAGAATATAATAAATGCATAGCCATAGCATTAATCGAGATAATTTTCTTATCTGTTATATCACACCCGTTTTCAATAATATCCCAACATTTAATATTAACAGATTTTAAATAAAATTCCATTTTTAATTTCCAATTCAAAAAATCTGTTCCATCGAAAATAGAAGGAATAATATTGGAACGACCCTCAAAATTATCATTAAAAGAAGCCATTTTAAAAAATTCAAATTTTTAAAACAAAAACCAATTTTCTTGAAATACGAATTTTTAAAACAAAAATTGATTTTTGAAACACGAATTTTTAAAACAAAAATTGGTTTTTGTAAAATCAAATTTTTATAACAAAAACGGCTTTTGTTCCTAGCTCTGATACCACTTGTAGGATCGATTTCACCCTAGAGGGGGGGTGAATAGGGTGATAGTGAAAATTATAAAAATTAATCGCGGAAGCTTATAAATTAATTTCAATTCAGATCACAGAATAGCAGCACAGATATCGCAGAATATAAATAACAGAATAAAACAGAACAACACAGAATTTACCCAGCTTCGGCAAAACCCTGCCTACGTGCTGCCCCCAAGGTTTCTACTAGAAATTAGATAGTCCCTCGCTTACACACGTAAACTCGCTATACACCGCTATTGACTAATCTAACTCTACGCTCAAAACCCTGCCACAACTCAACTACCGAGTTGCGAATTCTCAAACTACACACCGTAGTTTGTACCCTAGTCACACGACTAGAAAAATTAAACGGTTTAAAAAGGAAAATACAAATTAAAAACAAATAAAATGAAATAACCCTAATTTTAAATTTAAAGCCCTTATTAATAAAAATGCCGGCCCCTTTTATCTTCTAGCCCGTCTCTTTTATTATCTTCCTTTGTTTATTTGGAGATGCCGGCCGTTTCCACTTTGAAGCTAAATTAGGGCTTGTCCCTTCGATCCAATTTAGGGCTTTCGAAGCGCCGATAATATATTGATTGATTCGATGATTATTCGCGTGTACTGTTGATCGATTGTTGCTCACTTCGGCTGCTTCGTTGTTGTTGATGGAGTTCGACTTCGATTCGGTATGTGATTTTCGTTTATGCTATACTGTTATGCTTGATTGAACTCCATAATCGATTGCCTGTGATGATTAGGGTTTATATAGGAGTTAATTTCCTAAAAACTCGTTCGTCTGATTTCTTCAATTTTATGCTATCGGCCCTCTGATATTTGTTGAACGATGATGATTTATTTGACTTTGTCAATTGCGTATCTTTCACGTTCCTTGGTTGACGCGGCTTCGAATTGATATCGTGGTCATCACGATTTTGACTTTGATTAGAAACACGGCATTGATTTCCTTGATTACCCGTGACTTTCTCTTTGACTTTGGCATGTTCGAACTGTTGCTTGTACTTGTATACTGCTGTGTCCTTTACTTGGTGTTGTAGCAATTTGTATTTGCTGTTTTCCATGAACATGCTTCAATATGCCCTGGTCTAGAGTAACTCTGTTGCACTGAGTTTGTAGCTTGGTGTTGTGGTCATCTTGCTTCCTGTACTGATGTATTAGTTCGAGTTGTATTTACACCACTTTCTGTTGCACTGATTCTTGATATTTGTATCACTTGAGACTTGATGTTGACATGTGCACTTGGGTTTGTAGTTGATCTTCATGTGTTGGTTACTGCTGCATACATGAGCTGTGTACACTCTTTGTTCTTGCATCTTCACCTGGTTGTTCCCTGTACTTGTGTTTCTGGTCTGTATCATGATTGAACATAGCATTCATATTGTTGTTGGTGTTGCAATTTCCTTTCTTGGAATTCAGCAGTTTGAATTTGTGTTGTTTTCCATTGTACATGCTTCATGTAACTGTTGGTCTGACATGAACTTGATACTATGGTATTTGCTGTTATATCACTTCGAATTCCATATTTTGTGCTCGACCTTGCATATGTACCACTGATCATACTTGTGCATTTTTACCTGCTGATTTGCAGTCATGTACACTGCTGTGTTCATTTCTCTGCATGTCTTTGTGTTCTGGTCATTGCTTGAGTTGTTGCTGTACTTCATGTTGCATTCATCCCTGTTGCACTCTTTTGATGATTCATTGGTGAATATGTTGCATTGAACTCAACATTGTTGTTTACTAGCTTTGATGCATTTGCATGCTGCCATACTTGTTCACTCGTATCATGCTTGGCTGTTTGCATTCGCAGTTGTATTTGCTCAGCACTGTGTCTTGTTCACCATGTTGTTTAATGAAGAGGTTGAACCTGTTAGTCGAGCTTGCATACTTCATGTAGCCTTGTGTTGAACCCAGTTTTAAAACTCGGGTTTGACCTTGTGCTCAATTCGAAATTTTCAATGTTATTGCACGTGAGTTGAACCCGGCTTTTCATTTGGGTTTGACCTGTGCTCACCTGTCCCTGTAAATCGATCAAGTGTATATATCGGTGTGCACGGCCTTGTGGCATATACAGTAATACACTGTGTATGTCACAAGTTGTTCGTGTATGATGAATTCAAATTTAAGTTATGACGAACAACCCAAATAACTGAGGCAAATCATATTTTCAAAATTATCTTTTATTTTTGAATTGCAAAAATATTTCTTTTTCAATTTTACTGCGTTAGTGTATATTTTTGCAGATTGCTCAGATGCTGGATTCAAACTGGAATGAAGATGAAGATAAAAATACGAGTGTGAGTGATATTTAGTGAGGTGAATATGTAAAATAGTGATATAATTAGAAATTGTAATTGAAAATGTATAGTGAATAGTGAGAGCTTGAATTTGTATACTATTCAAAATTGTAATAAATATTTGTTTGAATAAAATATTCGTTTGAATTCAAATTCTGTGTTATTTATTTTATTCGGCAAATATTTATTTAATATGTGAAAAATAAAATAGTATATTATCAAATACATTTAAACGAATGTATATATGTTTATTATCATCAAACAAAAATCATATAAGCGCATATTCAACATTAATTAGATTAATTAATTTAGATAATCAATTATACATTTTTTTTTGTAAATAGCTAAATGAAAGTAATTAAGGATTAATCACTTATTGTAATTTATTTTGGATATTTTGATTTATTAAAGTTAATTTAATTATATAATTGGCTCAAAAGTTAATTGAATTAATATGATTGATTAAGAATAATTTAATTAATTAAAGTGTTTGATAAATTAATTTATATCAAATGATTTGGAATTAATAAATCAGAATTGGATAATAAATTCATAAGTAATTAATTTAATTGGAGATAAATTGAATTAATTAGGATTAAACAATTAACTAATCCTGCTTATAAATGATTATTAAATGTTTGACCTTATGTAACGACCCGTAAATTTCGACAATTAAATTTTTAATTAAAAAGGATTTTGAAATTTAAATCTTGTAGATAAGGGAAATATGTATATAAAAGAGATAAATTAATACTAGATGAACGCTAAATGAAAATTTATAGCAATGGTAATTAAAAATCTTATTATTGTTAAATTTAATAGAAATCTAATGATTGAGATAATGTAAGATTTATACTCTTGGGTAAGTTCGATAAATATATGAGATTTAAATTTATAATTAATAATGAATTGTAGAAACGGTTATTTAACTTAATTGTTGAAAAGTGATGCAGCAAGGCATATAGGAATTCAGAAGTTAAACCATATTAAATCGTGCACGAGTCAAGGAGCTTTGGATTTAACTCGTGAGTCGTACACAAGCTTAAAACGTGCATGCTTGATAAGTCGGTCACGAGATGGAGGACGCATGAGTCGGTTCCGGTTTAACAAAGCCTGGAGGAGTTCGAGTTGGATGAGTCGTTACCGACTTAAGAGATTACAAGGGGGAGATAGCATAGGTCGAATGGAGGCAACTTTAGAAGTAAGTCGTCCACGACTTAACTTGAGTCGTCTACGACTCAACATGAGTCGTCCGCGACTTAACAATCCAAGAGGAAAAAGACTGCGACCTAATGAGGCTGAAGGAAAAATGACCGACCTAAGGAAGCCGGAGTGGGAAAGGTGCGAGCTGGTGAAGAGGGCTGAGTCGGAACCGAGCTAATGGGCTACGACCTAAGATGAGTCGGCAAGGAGATAAGCTGAGGATCTTGAGTCGGTCGTGTTGAGTTGAGTCATGTATATATGAGTCGGTATTGTATGAGTCGTGAGTCGTCTTGTTCTTGAGTCGGAGGAGTTGTATTGGCAGGGTTGTTAAGTCGCTGGATTTGATGAGTCGGTTACCTTTGAGTCGGACCTGTATGTAATGTGTTGAGTCGTATTAACTGCTGTGTCTATAAGTCGTGCCTTGTTGAGTCGGCAGCGACTTATGTTGAGTCGGCCGAGATGAGTCGTGTTTGTTGAGTCGGTGCCGACCTAGGAGTTGAGTGTTGTATGTTGTGTTGAGTTGTAATGCCTATAAATAGCGGGTGTGTTGTAAATTTTTGGGTTGTTGATTTTTGAATAAAACTCTCTTTTGTTAGCTTTGTGCTTTCATACCAATTGGTAGTTGAGTGTAATCTCCTATCTCCACTTACGTCATTCGAGTGCGCTCGAATCCACGTTTGTTGAAGCCGATTCACGGAATCTAGTGCGCTAGATCAACGTGCGAAGAATCGTAGATCTTTGAACACGGTATAGTGCGCTATCAACGTGTTTGAGATAGCTAGAGTTCGGTATCTTTGGATCAACGAACTTGGGCATTTTGGTATCTTCAACTCACCGATTGCTACATTTCATCGATTGAAGTTTTGTTTGATTAATCCGCTGCGTCATTATTGGTATCGGAGCCATACTTAGCCAATCATAGCTAAGTTTGATTCTTGGAGCCAAGTTTTTGAAGTTTTTGAAGTTGGAAGGAGTTCATCGTGTTCATATTGAAGTTGCATCAAGTTTGGAGAGTTTGATCCATTTCATTTTGGATCGAGGAGTTGGATTTTGTTTGGATTTTGAATTGGTGATTTGCGCGCCAAAGTTTTGAAGGTTTTGGAGTGAGCCGAGGCAAGTCTTGACCGAGCCAAGCAAAGTTGTGAAGAGTCAAGGCCGAGACAAGCATTGCCGAGACAGTTGAGCCTAGATTGCCTTATCGTGTGAAATTTTGAAGTATTGTGTTCAATTTGTTGGAGTTTGTGAAAATTTTAACCATGCCACCAAGGAGAGCTAATCGTCATCAAAACGTTGAAGCTTTGTATCGTAGAGAAGAAGCCGAGCTTATGGAACAACGTATTAATGAGAAATTTGATGAAGGCATTGGTAAATTGGAGAGATTGATGAATGATTTGAATCAAAGGAGGAGATCACCAAACTCGAACCATGGAGGAAACCGAGTTTCGCCATTGGTTACGGAAGCGAGGAGGGTATCACCACATTCTTGTAGAGATAGAAGAGAAACATCAATTTCATCACGAAGAGATCATCATGACTATGCACATGAAGAAAGAAGAAGTCATCGAGAATTTGACCATGAAGTATATAGAGATGAAGAGAGACATAGTCAAAGAAGCATGCATGAGAGAAGGGATGATGTTAGTCGAGATCGATGTAGGCGTACCTTTGATTTTGTTGAAGAGGGTGATAGAGCAAGTATTCCTTATAGAGATCGAGACCAAATT
This sequence comes from Allium cepa, assembly GCA_030765085.1. Taxonomy (NCBI): domain Eukaryota; kingdom Viridiplantae; phylum Streptophyta; class Magnoliopsida; order Asparagales; family Amaryllidaceae; genus Allium; species Allium cepa. The sequence goes on along the minus strand of CM060938.1, from coordinate 901,364,508 downwards.
CGAAATTCTTACCGTGATGTGGAGGATGATCGTCGTTGGGAGTCGGGTATGAAAATGGAAATTCCAGAATTTAAAGGCGGGATGGTTGCTGAGGAGTTCTTAGATTGGTTGTCTAATGTGGAGGAAATCTTTGATTTCAAGGAGGTGCCGGAGAATCGAAGGGTGAAGTTGGTTGCTACTAGGTTGAGGGGGAGAGCTTTGGCGTGGTGGCAGCAAACTAAACTTACTCGAGAACGAATGGGGAAGTCAAAGATAGAATCTTGGGAGAAGATGAAAAAGTTGATGAGATCTACTTTCTTACCTTATAATTACCAATCACTTATGTACCAAAGGTTGCAGAATCTGAGGCAAGGGACGAAGTCTGTTAGTGATTATGCTGATGAATTTTACCAACTCATTGCTAGAAACGATATTATGGAGACAGAAGAACAGCTGACAGCTAGATTCGTTGGGGGTTTGAGAATGCAGATCCAGGATATGGTTAATATGTTTGATCCTAGATCCGTTGTAGAGGCACATCAGAAAGCGTTAGCTTGGGAGAAACAAGGAAGGCGTGGAGGTGGTGTGTTTACTAATTCCAATAATCAAGCAAGGGGTGTTGGCGGAAGTTCTAGTGTTCCTAAACCTGTTACAAAGCCAGTGGTGAAGGAGGCAGAGAAAGCGAAGGCTAGTAGTGTTTTCAAATGTTATAATTGTCAGGAGTTGGGTCACAAAAGCAACGAATGTCCGAAGCCGAAGAAGAGAACCATGGTTGCAGAGGTTGAGGCAGATGATGGTGAGGAGGCAGAGTATTCAAATGTACCTTATGTTGAGGAGGAAGAAGAAGTGTCGGGAGATGAAGGATGTAATCTTATGATGAGGAGAAGTTGTTTGACACCTAAGCAAGAGGAGGATTGTAGTTGGCTGAGAAGCAATATTTTTCAATCGACATGTACTATTCTGGGGAAAGTTTGCAAGTTCGTTATTGATGCGGGGAGTTGTGATAATATTATTTCTACAGAGGCAGTTAGGAAGTTGAATTTGAAGACCGAGAAGCATCCTAAACCATACAAGCTAGCATGGTTAAGGAAAGGAGGTGAAGTGAAAGTGTGTCGAAGAGCTTGTGTGAATTTTTCAATCGGAAAGAAGTACAAAGATGAAATCTGGTGTGATGTCGTAGATATGGATGTTTGTCACTTATTGTTGGGCAGACCATGGCAGTTTGATAGAGCAGTTCAGCATGACGGTCGTGCCAACAGTTACCGTTTCATGTTCGAGGGTACTAAAATCACTTTAGTTCCTAAGAGACAGCAGCAGAAGGAGAGCAAGCTAGAAGAGATTGAAGAATTAAAAACTCTGTTGACTTTGAAGGAGTTTGTTAAAGAAGTGGAGGAAGAACCGGAAGTGTTTTTGTTGATTGGGAGAGAGAGTAGCGAAGAAGTTGAGATTCCTGAAGAAGTGAAGCCTGTTTTGAAAGAGTTTGAAGATGTCTTTCCAGAGGAGTTACCGAAGGAGTTACCACCACTTAGAGACATTCAACATCAGATTGATCTTGTTCCCGGAGCAGTGTTACCACACCGACCACATTACAGAATGAGTCCGAAGGAACATGAGGAGTTACGAAGGCAGGTGGAAGAATTACTTGAACAGGGTCGTATTCAGGAAAGTTTGAGTCCGTGTGCTGTACCTGCATTGTTAGTACCAAAGAAGGACGGAACTTGGAGAATGTGCACTGATAGTAGAGCTTTGAATAAGATCACTGTTCGTTACAGATTTCCTATGCCGAGGTTGGATGATTTGTTGGATCAGTTGAGTGGGGCAACTATATTCTCGAAAATTGATTTGAAGAGTGGTTATCATCAAATTCGTATCAGACCTGGAGACGAATGGAAGACAGCTTTCAAAACTAGAGAGGGGTTGTACGAATGGTTGGTTATGCCATTTGGTTTGTCTAATGCACCTAGTACATTCATGCGGGTGATGAATCAAATTTTTAGACCATTCATTGGAAAGTTCGTCGTGGTGTATTTCGATGATATTTTGATTTATAGCAGGAGTACGGAGGAACATGTTCTACATCTGAGGGAAGTGTTGCTTATTCTTCGTGAAGAACAATTTTATGCTGCTACAAAGAAATGTGTGTTTATGACACCTACTGTTTTATTCCTGGGTTATGTTGTTTCAGGGAAAGGTATTCAAGTTGACCAGAGCAAAGTTGAAGCAGTCAAGAATTGGCCACAGCCAAAGACAATTACAGAAGTGAGAAGTTTTCATGGGCTAGCGTCATTCTACCGAAGGTTCATATCACACTTCAGTAGCGTGATGGCTCCAGTGACTGATTGCATGAAGGGTAAACAGTTTGTGTGGTCAGAGGAAGCGGGGGTTGCCTTTGAAAGGATCAAGGAATTGTTGACGTCTGCACCAATTCTTGTTCTACCTAATTTCCAGTTGTTGTTTGAATTGCATACTGATGCTTCGAAGGTTGGTATTGGAGGAGTTCTGAGCCAGAATGGGAAGCCAGTTGCTTATTTCAGCGAAAAGTTGTCAGGGGCAAAGATGAGATACAGTACATACGATGTTGAGTTTTATGCTGTTGTTCAGACGGTTAAGCATTGGAGACATTACTTATTTCAGAAGGAATTTGTTCTGTACACTGATCACGAAGCTTTGAAACATTTACAGGGGCAAGATAAGATTTCTGCGAGACATGCGTCATGGATTGCTTATTTGCAGCAGTTTACTTTTGTCGTTAAACACAAATCAGGGGTGACGAATCGAGTAGCAGATGCTTTGAGTAGGAGGAGTCATTTACTAACGACAATGAAGATTGAAGTGACGGGGTTTGAAATGTTGCCAGAGATGCTTGAAGAAGATCCTTACTTTGTGAAATATGTTGAAAAAGTGAAGGATGGGATTGCCGATGAATTCATGTTGGTTGATGGTTTTCTGTTTAAAGGAAATCGTTTATGTATTCCGGATTGTAGTTTGAGGATGAAGATTGTGAAGGAATTACATGAAGAAGGGCATGTGGGCCGTGATCGTACTTTACAGTTGATTTCGCAATCTTACTTTTGGCCATCGATGAGAAAAGAAGTTGAGAGATTTGTGGAGCGATGTCATATTTGCCAAGTTTCAAAAGGGACAGCAACGAATGCAGGGTTGTATATGCCATTACCAGTACCATCTAAGCCATGGGTTGATATCAGCGTGGATTTCGTTTTGGGTTTGCCGAGAACTCAAAGGGGAAATGATTCGATATTTGTTGTGGTGGACAGATTTTCGAAGATGGCACATTTTGTTGCTTGCAAGAAGACAGCAGATGCAGTTCGAGTAGCACAGTTATTTTTCAAGGAGATTTATAGACTTCATGGTTTACCAGAATCTATTGTTTCTGACCGAGATACTCGTTTTCTGAGTCACTTTTGGTTGAGTTTGTGGAAGATGGTGGGAACGAAACTGAAGTTTAGCAGTGCTTATCATCCACAAACCGATGGGCAGACAGAAGTTGTTAACAGGTCATTGGGAAATTTGTTGCGATGTCTTGTACAGGATAATTTGAGAAGTTGGGACATGAAACTATGCCAGGCAGAATTTGCTCATAATCATGCAGTAAATCGAAGCACAGGATTCAGTCCGTTTCAGATTGTTTATTCAAATTTACCCAGGGGGCCATTGGATTTAGCAGTTGTACCACAGTCAAAGAGAACAGTTAAACGAGCTACTGATTTTGTTGATGAGCTGACTGAATGTCATAGAACCGTTCAGGAACGATTGGAGAAATCGAATGAGAAATATAAGAAGTTTGCAGATTTGAAACGTCGAAATGTTGAATTTAAGGAAGGTGATTTGGTTTATGCCGTATTGACAAAGGATCGTTTTCCGGTGGGTGCTTATAACAAGTTGAAGGCGCGAAAAATTGGTCCAGTTGAAGTGTTGAAGAAAATCAATGAGAATGCTTATCGATTAAAGTTACCAGATGATGTTTATACTTCTGATGTTTTTAACGTCAAACATTTAATTCCATATCATGGGGGTGAGATTGTTGAGGAAGAATTTACAAATTCGAGGTCGAATTTTTCTCAACCAGGGGAGGATGATGCAGCAAGGCATATAGGAATTCAGAAGTTAAACCATATTAAATCGTGCACGAGTCAAGGAGCTTTGGATTTAACTCGTGAGTCGTACACAAGCTTAAAACGTGCATGCTTGATAAGTCGGTCACGAGATGGAGGACGCATGAGTCGGTTCCGGTTTAACAAAGCCTGGAGGAGTTCGAGTTGGATGAGTCGTTACCGACTTAAGAGATTACAAGGGGGAGATAGCATAGGTCGAATGGAGGCAACTTTAGAAGTAAGTCGTCCACGACTTAACTTGAGTCGTCTACGACTCAACATGAGTCGTCCGCGACTTAACAATCCAAGAGGAAAAAGACTGCGACCTAATGAGGCTGAAGGAAAAATGACCGACCTAAGGAAGCCGGAGTGGGAAAGGTGCGAGCTGGTGAAGAGGGCTGAGTCGGAACCGAGCTAATGGGCTACGACCTAAGATGAGTCGGCAAGGAGATAAGCTGAGGATCTTGAGTCGGTCGTGTTGAGTTGAGTCATGTATATATGAGTCGGTATTGTATGAGTCGTGAGTCGTCTTGTTCTTGAGTCGGAGGAGTTGTATTGGCAGGGTTGTTAAGTCGCTGGATTTGATGAGTCGGTTACCTTTGAGTCGGACCTGTATGTAATGTGTTGAGTCGTATTAACTGCTGTGTCTATAAGTCGTGCCTTGTTGAGTCGGCAGCGACTTATGTTGAGTCGGCCGAGATGAGTCGTGTTTGTTGAGTCGGTGCCGACCTAGGAGTTGAGTGTTGTATGTTGTGTTGAGTTGTAATGCCTATAAATAGCGGGTGTGTTGTAAATTTTTGGGTTGTTGATTTTTGAATAAAACTCTCTTTTGTTAGCTTTGTGCTTTCATACCAATTGGTAGTTGAGTGTAATCTCCTATCTCCACTTACGTCATTCGAGTGCGCTCGAATCCACGTTTGTTGAAGCCGATTCACGGAATCTAGTGCGCTAGATCAACGTGCGAAGAATCGTAGATCTTTGAACACGGTATAGTGCGCTATCAACGTGTTTGAGATAGCTAGAGTTCGGTATCTTTGGATCAACGAACTTGGGCATTTTGGTATCTTCAACTCACCGATTGCTACATTTCATCGATTGAAGTTTTGTTTGATTAATCCGCTGCGTCAAAAAGTTAGGTGAAATATCAATAAAGGAATAGTGTAATTTGTTACACTTGAATAAAGTATAAATTTAAGAATTTATGACAAGAATTTAAATTTCCTATGGGTTTATATATATTGGTAAAATTGTAACTATATGTGAATTTAGGTAGTAAAATAAAAGGCGGTGATGGATAACCAATATAATGCAATACAAAGGTGATTGAAACGACTGTTGGGTTTTAATGGAGTGAAAATCATTATAATCTCATAATTTAATACGATTGTTTAATTAATACTAAAAGAATAAAAATTTGAAATAGTATTAATGTAATAATAACTATAATAGATTGCAGTTGTATAATGGGAGTAAATTGTTAATAAATGGATGTAAATATTAACTAATTGATGGAAATAAAGTATAAATGAATGTTTGGATAAGATCATAAGTAAATGCAATTCGGTAATATGTAGTGAATATAAAGTTCATTCATTTGTGGAGAAAGTTTTAATTAAGGAAAACGTTACTTTAGTAGTTATTAATATAGCAACGGAAGAGTGAATCTAAGTTATAGTAACGTAAAACGTATTGTAAGGTAATAATTAGGTGTAGACTTATAAAATAGATTTATGACAATAAATTTTGTAAGTTATTTATTCTATTAGTTTGTTAAGTTTTATTTTGATCAATTTCAATTAATGCACTAAATTATTGCAGTTAGTGTGGATTATATATGGGTAAGTAAAGAATGTGAATCCAATAAGATTGTAACCTAGGAAATTTCCATTTATAATATGATGATTAAGGTGATATAAAGAATGAAACCAAAATGGAATGAATTAATTGAGGTTTTAAGTTTTATTTAGGAGTAAAGGTTAACAAAATTTCAATTTAAATTGAATACAGTAATTTATGCAAACAAAAGATGAACATTGGGAAATATTACAGTAGTGATATATAAAAGAAACGTTAACTATGTAGTTGGGAAATAATTGATTTATTTTTGAGTTGAAATCCAATAAAGTCAAATTTATTAGGATTTATTGCAATTTATGGGATTAATTGCAGTAACCTTTGAAGATTTATTTACTAAAATAATTGACAATGGAATTTATATGTAAATTTGCTTTTAGTTAATTTAAAATATCTAAAGGGCTAGAAATGACACAAATCTACTAGTTTAGAAATATAAAATAAAAGGTGGTAAGTAATTTTTAAATATTTAGATAGTAGGAAGATATAGATTTAGATGGAATTTATTATTTAATTTTTTTTATAAGTTGAGATCTAAGTTTAGAATTGAGATTTTTAATGTATAGACATTGAGCCAATGTTAATTTCATTAAATTGACATCAATAAGTTTGAATAATAGAAGGAAGTGAATTTAATAGATTTAATCGAATTTATAATATTGAATTCAATGAAATTGAAATTTTACGCTGAAATTGAAATTTGAATCAGCATTTAAGAAACACATAGATTTGTTTAAATTTGGATATATGACTAAGAATTATTAAGTGATAAACTTTTCAATTCTAAAATTGGAATATGGAAATTTGGATTTATTTACTAATTCCTATTTTATTTAATGAATATAAAAATAGCCATTTTGGCCACGGACTTGGATTTCGATGAAACTAGTTTCATCGGATCCGTATCGGTGAATTATTATTGGGTTTCAAGTTTCGTATCGATCGGACCTGTCGTTTGATCGTACGGGCGTGAAACGCCTTGAAATCGATTTAATTAGAAATCAATTTGAAATCAATTTGGAAATTTTGTTTTCAGCATAACTTCTTCATACGATCAAATTTGAACGTGAAACTTTTTCCATCGCGTTCAGAATATTTTAAATTACCTATTTGAATATATAGATTTACGAAATTTCGTTCCGGAGACATAGCGGGCTTTTTGGGCCATAGTTTATTCCGCATGTTCACTCTACGGTCTATCTACTCTATCTCTAACCCCTCTATATAAACCTAGCTACAAGCCCTAGCCTCCACCTAATTTCATTTCATCTGCGTGTATACTTCCTTCAAGCTCCTCTTCTTCTTCAATGGGTGCAAACCCTAGATCCAATCAATTCAAAATTTCAAAGAAAACTCAAACTCTCCAGAAAAATTCCAAATTAATATATGTTGAAGATTTTGGCAAGCACAACTCAGATCTGCGGTCCATTTTTCGATTCGAGTTTCTGTGTGTCCGGATCTGAGCAAATCAGTTACGGTCGTTCATCAGCGTCGCATCAAAGATCGTCTGATCGCAATTTCCTTTTTGGGTATTGTAGAGGAGGCCGAGGGGATCACATCCATATAGCTTTCATGGCAAGTTAACGGTCGGATCAACGAGAAAATTCGAATTAAGGTTCGGCCCTAGGCTTAAAACGTGGCGGCCGGAGGGACTTCGCGCGACCGGACGTGGCAGGCGTGTGCAGCCGGAGCAGAGAGGCGCTGGTGGTAAGTGGCGTGGTTGATGGAGGCTTGGGGAGTCGTGCGTTCGATGGTCAACGTGGAGAGGAGCTGGGTTTTTCGGTCGCGTCTCTGTTTCATACGCGTGCTCCAGGTCGGTAGAGATGATGACGTGGCTAGTTGGTGAATATGTTCTCATTCTTTTTTAATTTAAATTTGATTTCATATCGCATTTATCGACATAACTTTTGCATACGATATCCGATTTACGTGCGGTTTCTTTTATTAGGATCGTATTGAAATTTCGGATCTGATGACGCTGGTTCGGACAGATTTGGAGACCGTCGAATTTTTGGGTTTAAATCGGATTTAAATTCGATTTAAATTCAAAAGGTGAGTGTTTTAACCCACTCACAACTTCTAAAAGTTTTTATGTTTGTTAAATTTATTTTGGATATGAGTAGAAATTTATTTATGATTGTTTGGCATGTTTTACTCAGCGTATCTGTTAATTCGCATTTATTTAAAATTAACTGTTAATTTAATTTATTTATTGCATATTAATTGACAGTTAGAATTTATTTATTCGCATATAAACTGCTAGAAAACAGTTATAAAATTTACTACTGAATATAAACTGTTAATTTAATAGTTATTAAATTTATTCGAATATAACTGCCAGTTATTACCTGTTATATATTATCAGATATATATTGATATTGTTTATTATTGGATGATGATGGTGATTTGGATGATGGATGATATTAATGAATGGATGTTTTATTTTATACTGCAAGTTATCATGCATATTTCATTCATTCGGGATTGCGGTTTGAAATGATATACAACCGCAAATTTTATTTTTAAATTGCGGATTGAAATGATAAATATCCGTATCACTTGACTATAGGATAGAAAATTATATACAGGCACCGTGGTCTATATATAAAATTATTTTAAAGTGATTTATATGTTTTGAATGGGATACGGGTTATAAAAATTTATTTTGATATTTTATAAAATATTATTCTTCGATATATATACACATATGAAGTTAAAATTTTAAATTTAAGTTGTGTATAAACATGTTGAATAAAATGATAAAAATTTGAGAAAATGGAATTTGGTAAATTTATCTTATATGTTTAAGTTTGGAAATTTTAAGGTATGATATTTATAAATGGATTTTCCAAGATTTACTTAAATGGAATATTTTAGTATAAATTAAATTGAAGAAAATAGTTAATTTCTAAAAATTGGAGTTTTATTTATAGATTTTATGTAAATATTCAAAACTAAATAATAGAACATTTAATTTGTTGAAAGAATAAATTCCAACTTTAGTTTTGAAATATTAATACTCCAAATGGATATATATATAAATAGAAATTGAAGTGGTTTTGGAACTTGAAAGTGATATTTAATTTTGGTTTAGACTTTATATAAAGAATTTATTTGTAAAGCCATGGAAATTATTTTCTTTACAAAGTAACCTTAAAACTAAACCATTTAATTCATATACCGTTGAGTATCCAAACCATTCAAGTTTTAGAAGTATGGTTTTAAATGTATGAATTCCGAAATATTATGTTTTGAAAATAAAATTCAAATGCTTGATTTCCAGATATTTATATTTTAAACCAGTATGATTTTGGAAAAAGAGTTATATTTGAGATAAAATGATATCATATTATTTTGGGTTTTTAAAATTGATATCGAATTCATAGTTTGAAATGGAAAATTTATTCTGGTTTTTTTTAAAGTATAAACTATTTTTAAATGACCGCGGTGTTATAATAACGATGGGTTGGCAAAGAGACCGGGATCAGATATGGACATACTCTCTGTCGATACCGAAAACCACTTTGACTAACCATGTACGCGGTGGGGATTCCAGAATGAAGTTGGATGGTGGCGACGTTTCCTGTAAGGTAAATACGTGGACCCAACTCCCGTGAGTTGGCATAAGGTGGCTAAAACATGAGCGATCGACGGGTTAATGAGGTCATTCCTCTGATCGGTCACTCATCTTCGATATTATACCTTGACTTTGGATTGATTCAGTGGCCACTTCTATATTTTGATTTTGGGGGAGTTTGTTCGAGGTGGGCGGTAGCTGCGGCTACGCGTTACCATCGACCCGGAAGCGTAATTGGTATATCTACCCTGGCATTGCCTAGTTGTGCCGTGTCACCTACCCTAACGCGCCTTATACGATTTTAGCTTTGTACCATACCAATGGAGTGCCCTTTGACGACGCCCAGTACAGGGGAGATTACGGTACTGTATAGACTATGGGAATATATTCTGTGTTAAGGGCTATATGGGTAACCCCTTAACGCTATTTAAAAGTAAGTTTATTTTATAATTAGACACTATTATAATAGCGCAATATACTACATAGTAAATAGTTTAACGGATCCTTAGGAGATGTAAATCCCGAGCATCTCTTGAGTTACTGTACTCATATTTAATTCTGTTAATTTAACTCACATACGATCTTTTAGTTCTGACTGGAGTGTTTTTGTCATTTCAAATTCCCTCGGGTCAGTCCGAGCGTTTCAGGATTTGAAGATTTAGTTCTGGAGGACGGAGACGAAGAATTCCTATTATTATTTATATTATTGCACCACACTCATACTGTTCCGCTGCATTGATTGTATTGGTATGTGAACTTTGATATTTATTGTATAAAGAAGAATCAAGTGTTTTGTAAACCATTTATGAACTATATATTTATTATTATATTTTATCCTTCCGCTGTGAGATTCTATTTAGTTTTTATTTCTTCTCTGTTTTCTTATTTACCCCATAACAATCCGCCCTTCCGTATGGTTTGAATTAGCACATGTGTCGGTTTAAAGTGTGCGAAAAGGCGGGACGTTACAGTTGGTATCAGAGCCAGGTTTAGCGATAAACCTTAACTTTGTGGGGTTTGACTCTTTGTTAATAGGGTAGTAATACCCTATGGGAGTCGCTGAGTGTATATATATGAGAGCGTATTTGTTAGTGTTATAAAAATATTTTGATATTTTGTTAATCTGTTCCGTTTTGTATTTAAAAATTCTGGTTGATGCATGGGACGCTATGTCATCGATAGGGATTTCTAAACACTTAATAGGACAGACCGACATAATATTTGTTTTAATATAGGTGAATGAAATAACTTTGCCTATTATATTTTCTATATATAAAAATATTTTATAAAGATATATATATTTGGTTGCTATAGAATGGGTGTTAGGTAATAAAAATATTTATAATAATTGAAGCTAAGTTGAAATTAAAATAAATCAAATTGGAGATTTTAGAAATTAAATCTGGGATTTTGAAAATCCGCTTTCAAAGGATTTATGAAATATAATGATTTGGTTTATAAGTATTCTCTTATATAAATATTTAGTATAATATGGAAGAATTGTTTTAAAGAAGATTTTGGAGAAAATAAATTTTATACTTTCCTCTCTGCCACTGGAAAATAATTTCGGTGATGGCGGCCGCATCATCGACTTTCATTTTCGAGTTTCGAAGGGGAAAGGCCACTGTAGTAAATTCTACTGCAGATTTATTTTGAAATTATCTAAAATTTTAATTGTTTTAAATATAATTCGAGATATGTAAGTTGTAAGAAATTATTTATCTATTATTTTAAAATAATTTGAAAATTTATCCGGAATTTAATTCTTAAATTTCCATTAATTAATGGTATAGATTATTTTAGTGAAATAAAAAGTAAGAAATTAAGAAATTGAAACCTCTAATTTAAATAAGAGAACTATTGCCAAGTTATAAAGAGAAATTTAAATACATATGAGACAAAGAGTAATATTTATTAACATTAAATTTAATTTAAGGAAGAGATAAAACTTGTATACGTTCTTTTGCTTTTTCTTTAACATAAATAACTTACCAAATATGAAAGGTCGAAATGTTAGAAAAGAGATTGGAATAGAATATTATACAAGTAGAAATCTTGGAAATAATGAAGTATTAAATGAATTTCTATTATAAATAAGAATTTAATGGTATAAAACTTAAGTATAATTGAAATTTTACTAAAATTAAAGGTAAGTATTCTAAATAGGTGATTTTAAGCTTAAGTAAATAAAATGAAATTCTTTAATAAATAAAGATGGATGTGTAGGGTTATAAACTTAAGCATGATATAAATGCTACTAGTTTAATATTATGGAAAGTAGGTAATATAAATAAATGCCTGTAAACCCTAAGTAATAAATTAATAAAATCCTTTATTTATAAGAATGGAGTTTATAAGGTTAAGAATTTAAATGTAATAAAAAAGGTTGCTATAATTAAATTTATTATAAATGTAAGCAAAGAATAAATGATTTAAATTTGAGAAGTGTATTAAATATAATACAAACAAAAGAAACTTACATGACCTAAATAAATGGATAATTGGAAGTAATAAGTGAAAATAAATGAAACAAAACATTTAATGAGTAAATAAAATTAAAAGTTGTTAGAAATAAATGTAAATTATAAAAGGATATTTATGTGGTATGAAAAATGAAAATAAAAGATGAACTGTTATATGAATGAAAAAGATCAAACAGCTAATGTATGAAAAAAAAATTATAATGAATTAATTGATTTGTTGGTCGAATTGTTATTTTTTGATTTATGGTTGGTCGGGTAAGGAAATTTGAAGTAGTCGGATGAATAAATAATCTATTCAATCTCATCTAAGACTGTTGAGTAAATGATGCACTGGATAGCTATTTTTCATCCCATACCATTTCAAGTTTGAACCCGAACAACTATTTGTTTGCTTGATTATATGGTTGTTTTATATTTGTTGTGTATGCTGTTTGTTGTAATGGAGGGTTGTTGGATTGATTTGTTGTAGTGATTGAAACCACTTAGAGATTATTTGAAAATGCTTTCCAAACTTTATTTATCTAAGTATAAAAGAATATAATAATTGTAAAACAGGTATTTTTCATTAAGGGAATAAATTTAGTAAACTGTGGTTTATTAAGTTAATATTTGAAATAAGACGTACTGTTTCAAATTCTTCCTTCTCCCTTCTTTTTCCTTTTCGGGGACGAAAAGTTTTGAGTGGGGGAGAGTGTAACGACCCGTAAATTTCGAAAATTAAATTTTTAATGAAAAAGGATTTTGAAATTTAAATCTTATAGATAAGGGAAATATGTATATAAAAGAGATAAATTAATACTAGATGAACGCTAAATGAAAATTTATAGCAATGGTAATTAAAAATCTTATTATTGTTAAATTTAATAGAAATCTAATGATTGAGATAATGTGAGATTTATACTCTTGGGTAAGTTGGATAAATATAGGAGATTTAAATTTATAATTAATAATGAATTGTAGAAACGGTTATTTAACTTAATTGTTGAATAGTTAGGTGAAATATCAATAAAGGAATAGTGTAATTTGTTACACTTGAATAAAGTATAAATTTAAGAATTTATGACAAGAATTTAAATTTCCTATGGGTTTATATATATTGGTAAAATTGTAACTATATGTGAATTTAGGTAGTAAAATAAAAGGCGGTGATGGATAACCAATATAATGCAATACAAAGGTTATTGAAACGACTGTTGGGTTTTAATGGAGTGAAAATCATTATAATCTCTTAATATAATACAATTGTTTAATTAATACTAAAAGAATAAAAATTTGAAATAGTATTAATGTAATAATAACTATAATAGATTGCAATTGTATAATGGGAGTAAATTGTTAATAAATGGATGTAAATATTAACTAATTGATGGAAATAAAGTATAAATGAATGTTTGGATAAGATCATAAGTAAATGCAATTCGGTAATATGTAGTGAATACAAAGTTCATTCATTTGTGGAGAAAGTTTTAATTAAGGAAAACATTAATTTAGTAGTTATTAATATAGCAACGGAAGAGTGAATATAAGTTATAGTAACGTAAAACGTATTGTAAGGTAATAATTAGGTGTAGACTTATAAAATAGATTTATGACAATAAATTTTGTAAGTTATTTATTCTATTAGTCTGTTAAGTTTTATTTTTATCAATTTCAATTAATGCACTAAATTATTGCAGTTAGTGTGGATTATATATGGGTAAGTAAAGAATGTGAATCCAATAAGATTGTAACCTAGGAAATTTCCATTTATAATATGATGATTAAGGTGATATAAAGAATGAAACCAAAATGGAATGAATTAATTGAGTTTTTAAGTTTTATTTAGGAGTAAAGGTTAACAAAATTTCAATTTAAATTGAATACAGTAATTTATGCAAACAAAAGATGAACATTGGGAAATATTACTGTAGTGATATATAAAAGAAACGTTAATTATGTAGTTGGGAAATAATTGATTTATTTTTGAGTTGAAATCCAATAAAGTCAAATTTATTAGGATTTATTGCAATTTATGGGATTAATTGCAGTAACCTTTGAAGATTTATTTACTAAAATAATTGACAATGGAATTTATATGTAAATTTGCTTTTAGTTAATTTAAAATATCCAAAGGGCTAGAAATGACACAAATCTACTAGTTTAGAAATATAAAATAAAAGGTGGTAAGTAATTTTTAAATATTTAGATAGTAGGAAGATATAGATTTAGATGGAATTTATTATTTAATTTTTTTTATAAGTTGAGATCTAAGTTTAGAATTGAGATTTTTAATGTATAGACATTGAGCCAATGTTAATTTCATTAAATTGACATCAATAAGTTTGAATAATAGAAGGAAGTGAATTTAATAGATTTAATCGAATTTATAATATTGAATTCAATGAAATTGAAATTTTACGCTGAAATTGAAATTTGAATCAGCATTTAAGAAACACATAGATTTGTTTAAATTTGGATATATGACTAAGAATTATTAAGTGATAAACTTTTCAATTCTAAAATTGGAATATGGAAATTTGGATTTATTTACTAATTCCTATTTTATTTAATGAATATAAAAATAGCCATTTTGGCCACGGACTCGGATTTCGATGAAACCAGTTTCATCGGATCCGTATCGGTGAATTATTATTGGGTTTCAAGTTTCGTATCGATCGGACCTGTCGTTTGATCGTACGGGCGTGAAACGCCTTGAAATCGATTTAATCAGAAATCAATTTGAAATCAATTTGGAAATTTTGTTTTCAGCATAACTTCTTCATACGATCAAATTTGAACGTGAAACTTTTTCCATCGCGTTCAGAATATTTTAAATTACCTATTTGAATATATAGATTTACGAAATTTCGTTCCGGAGACATAGCGGGCTTTTTGGGCCATAGTTTATTCCGCATGTTCACTCTACGGTCTATCTACTCTATCTCTAACCCCTCTATATAAACCTAGCTACAAGCCCTAGCCTCCACCTAATTTCATTTCATCTGCGTGTATACTTCCTTCAAGCTCCTCTTCTTCTTCAATGGGTGCAAACCCTAGATCCAATCAATTCAAAATTTCAAAGAAAACTCAAACTCTCCAGAAAAATTCCAAATTAATATATGTTGAAGATTTTGGCAAGCACAACTCAGATCTGCGGTCCGTTTTTCGATTCGAGTTTCTGTGTGTCCGGATCTGAGCAAATCAGTTACGGTCGTTCATCAGCATCGCATCAAAGATCGTCTGATCGCAATTTCCTTTTTGGGTATTGTAGAGGAGGCCGAGGGGATCACATCCATATAGCTTTCATGGCAAGTTAACGGTCGGATCAACGAGAAAATTCGAATTAAGGTTCGGCCCTAGGCTTAAAACGTGGCGGCCGGAGGGACTTCGCGCGACCGGACGTGGCAGGCGCGTGCGGCCGGAGCAGAGAGGCGCTGGTGGTAAGTGGCGTGGTTGATGGAGGCTTGGGGAGTCGTGCGTTCGATGGTCAACGTGGAGAGGAGCTGGGTTTTTCGGTCGCGTCTCTGTTTCATACGCGTGCTCCAGGTCGGTAGAGATGATGACATGGCTAGTTGGTGAATATGTTCTCATTCTTGTTTAATTTAAATTTGATTTCATATCGCATTTATCGACATAACTTTTGCATACGATATCCGATTTACGCGCGGTTTCTTTTATTAGGATCGTATTGAAATTTCGGATCTGTTGACGATGGTTCGGACAGATTTGGAGACCGTCGAATTTTTGGGTTTAAATCGGATGTAAATTCGATTTAAATTCAAAAGGTGAGTGTTTTAACCCACTCACAACTTCTAAAAGTTTTTATGTTTGTTAAATTTATTTTGGATATGAGTAGAAATTTATTTATGATTGTTTGGCATGTTTTACTCAGCATATCTGTTAATTCGCATTTATTTAAAATTAACTGTTAATTTAATTTATTTATTGCATATTAATTGACAGTTAGAATTTATTTATTTGCATATAAACTGCTAGAAAACAGTTATAAAATTTACTACTGAATATAAACTGTTAATTTAATAGTTATTAAATTTATTCGAATATAACTGCCAGTTATTACCTGTTATATATTATCAGATATATGTTGATATTGTTTATTATTGGATGATGATGGTGATTTGGATAATGGATGATATTGATGAATGGATGTTTTATTTTATACTGCAAGTTATCATGCATATTTCATTCATTCGGGATTGCGGTTTGAAATGATATACAACCGCAAATTTTATTTTTAAATTGCGGATTGAAATGATAAATATCCGTATCACTTGACCATAGGATAGAAAATTATATACAGGCACCTTGGTCTATATATAAAATTATTTTAAAGTGATTTCTATGTTTTGAATGGGATACGGGTTATAAAAATTTATTTTGATATTTTATAAAATATTATTCTTTGATATATATACACATATGAAGTTAAAATTTTAAATTTAAGTTGTGTATAAACCTGTTGAATAAAATGATAAAAATTTGAGAAAATGGAATTTGGTAAATTTATCTTATATGTTTAAGTTTGGAAATTTTGAGGTATGATATTTATAAATGGATTTTCCAAGATTTACTTAAATGGAATATTTTAGTGTAAATTAAATTGAAGAAAATAGTTAATTTCTAGAAATTGGAGTTTTATTTATAGATTTTATGTAAATATTCAAAACTAAATAATAGAACATTTAATTTGTTGAAAGAATAAATTCCAACTTTAGTTTTGAAATATTAATACTCCAAATGGATATATATATATATATATATAAATAGAAATTGAAGTGGTTTTGGAACTTGAAAGTGATATTTAATTTTGGTTTAGACTTTATATAAAGAATATATTTGTAAAGCCATAGAAATTATTTTCTTCACAAAGTAACCTTAAAACTAAACCATTTAATTCATATACCGTTGAGTATCCAAACCATTCAAGTTTTAGAAGTATGGTTTTAAAAGTATGAATTCCGAAATATTATGTTTTGAAAATAAAATTCAAATGCTTGATTTCCAGATATTTATATTTTAAACCAGTATGATTTTGGAAAAAGAGTTATATTCGAGATAAAATGATATCATATTATTTTGGGTTTTTAAAATTGATATCGAATTCATAGTTTGAAATGGAAAATTTATTCTGGTTTTTTTTTAAAGTATAAACTATTTTTAAATGACCGCGGTGTTATAATAACGATGGGTTGGCAAAGAGACCGGGATCGGATATGGATATACTCTCTGTCGATATCGAAAATCACTTTGACTACCGGTGTACACGGTGGAGATTCCAGAATGAAGTAGGATGGTGGCGACGTTTCCTGTAAGGTAAATACGTGGACCCAACTCCCGTGAGTTGGCATAAGGTGGCTAAAACAGAAGCGATCGACGGGTTAATGAGGTCATTCCTCTGATCGGACACTCCTCTTCGATATTATACCTTGACTTTGGATTGATTCAGTGGCCACTTCTATATTTTGATTTTGAAGGAGTTTGTTCGAGGTGGGCGGTAGCTGTGGCTACGCGTTACCATCGACCCGAAAGCGTAATTGGTATATCTACCCTGGCATTGCCTAGTTCTGCCGTGTCACCTACCCTAGCGCGCCTTATATGATTTTAGCTTTGTACCATACCTATGGAGTGCCCTCTGACGACGCCCAGTACGGGGGAGATTACGGTACTGTATAGACTATGGGAATATATTCTGTGTTAAGGGCTATATGGGTAACCCCTTAACGCTATTTAAAAGTAAGTTTATTTTATAATTAGACACTATTATAATAGCGCAATATACTACATAGTAAATAGTTTAACGGATCCTTAGGAGATGTAAATCCCGAGCATCTCTTGAGTTACTGTACTCATATTTAATTCTGTTAATTTAACTCACATAAGATCTTTTAGTTCTGACTCGAGTGTTTTTGTCTTTTCAAATTCGCTCGGGTCAGTCCGAGCGTTTCAGGATTTGAAGATTTAGTTCTGGAGGACGGAGATGAAGAATTCATATTATTATTTATATTATTGCACCACACTCATACTGTTCCGCTGCATTCATTGTATTGGTATGTGAACTCTGATATTTATTGTATAAAGAAGAATCAAGTGTTTTGTAAACCATTTATGAACTATATATTTATTATTATATTTTATCCTTCCGCTGTGAGATTCTATTTAGTTTTTATTTGTTCTCTGTTTTCTTATTTACCCCATAACAATCCGCCCTTCCGTATGGTTTGAATTGGCACGTGTGTCGGTTTAAAGTGTGCTAAATGGCGGGACGTTACACCTTACTTATGAATGATTGTACTGTATGAGATGCCTTGAATTGATTGTCCTATCTGATTTGTGATATTTTGTTCTGTAGATTGAACTGGGTATGATTTATTCATTTATTTACGTTTGTATACTATCTGCGAATCTGTGAATGAGTGATAAGCGTTATAATTATATCGCTTATCAACTATATTTCTATGTTTTAATCTGTGATGAATGATGTTGCACTATTGTGTTAAAACCCTGGACTACACATACACACGCGAATATGGATTTCACGAGGAAATCGGTTAAGTCACAGATTTTTATCAATCTTAAAGATTTAATTCTTGAGTCCAAAATAGTTTTGGGATTGTAATTGAGAACTTTTGAAATAAGTTTCAAAAATAAAAGTTATTTTCAATAACTTAATAACACTTGAAATTTAAATAATTTGATTTAAATTAGAATTCAATGATTGGAGTTGAATTCAATGACTTGGTCAAAATATTATACAAGTTATAAAAGTGTTATATGGGTTTTTAACCATTTAAAGGTATGATCTTGGAAATTTAAATTTACATCTAAGTTTTATACTTGAATAGATTTAACTTGTGTAAATTGTAACAGTGTTTTCCAAAACAAGTATTTGTTTCAAGCAATAATAGCTTTCATTAAAGGAAAAGGATTTCCAATTTGTGTTACAAGGATTTCAATTTAAAATTTAATTGTGTTGAAAGCTATGGATTAATCTTTGTGAAAGGTCGTTGAACTTTGTTTTGAAAACGAAGAATATTTTAAATGGTGTATCTTTAATACATAAAAGATCAGAATTGGAAATGGTTTTCCAAGTTATGAATGAATCTTTGAAAACGTGTTTTGAAAGCTATAAGTTAGAATCTTTAATTTAAAGATTAAATGAGTTAATCCAATTGAAATGGAAGTTGATTTGGAAAATCTATGAATGGCTCTTTGTGAACTGAGTGAATTTTGAGAAATAAATCTTTTTATTTAAAAGATATGAAATGGTAATTTGTTTAACCATTTAAAGGAAAGGTTTTTAGGTAATAAGTTGTGACTTAATTGTAATCCCATATCCATATGTTTTAAATATTGCGCTCACTATTCGGTTTAGCCGGGAGAGGACCTTTGTGTCATATAACCCATTCTGAATATGTGATTCGACGTTAGGGATAACATTTAAAGACCGGCGGTGAAGACTGGGTATTTGTAAGAATGATAGGATAACCTATCGATTGTCTCTGCACCGGCTGATCCCCGGTATAGAGATTCCCTAAGTGATGGGAAGTCCGATCGGGATTGTGAATACCTGGATTGCAAGGGCTTCTTTGGAAGTGCCTTCGGTTCTGTTCGAACCCGGAACAAACTTGTATGGTTGTATGTATGACACTACACTTTGAGATATAAAGCAGATTTCTTTCAAATACATATCTGTTGGTGGCGGAGAATTTATTCTCTTAGCATTAACACCCTTCCCTGAGACGTACGAGCTCAGAGGTTATGTAGTTGAAGGTTATCGGTGATATATTCCCAATTTGGTAGTGTGGCATGCTGAGTTCTGTCATGTGTTGATGATCATTTGTTGATCATTTGTGATCAGAGCATGGATTTTGTATAAAGAGTAGCTTTGTGGACGAGACTGCATCAGGACCTCACACCCCGGAAATGGTCGAAACAGGAAAGATGCGGCAAGGTTATGAGGGTCGCACCCTTTAGGGTGTGTCATTCACTTCTGGTAAAGGGTGGTATCATGGTATGGAGCACAGATATTAACCTATGTGGTGGCTCCAATCTCATTTACTGTGTGGCTGTTGCTTAGAGGAGCCTCGGATAAAGGTCCCAAAGGACCGGGGAGTGGCATGCTCGAGTAGTAGTTACCTAGTTACAGAGGTAGCCTAGCCTTGTGTTGGCAGAGATCCGGATAGGTTCTTGGGACGTCCCGCCAGAGGCGATCCCATGTGGCAGTAGGAAGTTCCTTAGCCTGAACATTTGTTGGAAATCCATTCATCCAATACGACACCCTGTACGGTTTTAATTGTAGAACCTGCCATTCACTTACGGTGGTCACCACTATTTGGATGGTAGCTATAGTAGACATACGATAATGGTCGTATGCCGGCTAAGATTAATATTCTACTTTCGAAATGTTTTCTTCACTTTGCACATATAATAATAATATCAATAAATTTCCTCTTATCAAGCATGTGTGACTATCATAAGAAGAAATCTCGTCCAAGTCTGCGTTTGCATTGTGTGTGTGGCGGGAGGTCTTATGGTAGTTTCGTTTTCAAAAAGCATTGCGAATTTACTTTAAAATTCTCTTGTTGTTTGTTTTAAAGATAAATTGTTTTTGTTACTAACACCAGTCCCATGACTGACCCGGAGTTTATTGTTCCTTTCCTAAACTCTGGGTGCTCACTATTTTCCACACGAGCAGTCTAGAGTTGGGTTTTTCACAGAGTTAGGTTCAGTATATTGTATGGAGCTAGTTTCAGTCTTTGGATATGGACGAGACTTGCTTTTCCTAGTGTATAGTGATGTTGGTTCGAGCTGCTACTGGAGTTCTTCCTTGAAGACTATCTTGAGTTATTTGTTCCGCTGCTGGTGCTATCTATTTCCGATGCTATTTGCTTGTATCTCTGATGTATATTGATATCCATTGTATCATCTGTTGTATTAGGATGTTGTATCAGATGTTGTATATTGATATTCATTATTTTTCTTCCGCTATGTTGTTTACTTAATTGTGTTATAAGCTCCGGCGAATCGGATTTGAATGGTCGAATCTGCGGCATTAGAGTACGATGTGAAGTACGGATGCCGATTTTCGAACGCGAAAAATTCGCATTCGTTAAATTTGGTATCAGAGCTAAGGTTGAACTTTAGCTCAGGAGTATAACACGTTAAGTAGTTCATTAGAGATAGGGTGAAGTATACCCTAGAATGAGTAATCCCTAAGATATCCGTTTGAATGCCTCAGTAAATTCTCTTACTATCTACTGATAGTGAGTATGAGTGCAAGAAAAGAACGAGATAGGGGACAGGGGAATAGGACTATAAATGGTCAATACCTTGTAACAGCGGAAACGATCTTTTTCTGTAAATTTCCATTGATTCATTTATAAATTCTTTTGGTTGCTTCATGACAGCTCCAGGAAGATGTTTCAGTGCGGTGATGCCTTACGAGCCGTTGTAGAAAATTCTTACTTCGTATCTTCATCGATTTCTTATCAGTTTTTGATTTGAACCTTAATGAATATGAATTGGAAATTTGAAACTGAAATTTAAATAAATTGAAAATTTTAAATAAATTGAGTTAACTTAATTAATAAAATATGAAGCTAAATTTGAATTGTATCGATAAAACGATTTCGTTGAAAACGAAATTTGAAATTCCGTTATAATTTCTGGGTTAGATCGAAGTCCGAAGGGGAACAAATTAGTATATATTTTGAGATATTCCGATTTAAGTTTGGAATCCATATCTAGTGTTTGGAATCTGTGGAAAATAAAAATCCCTTTATCTATTGTTTGGGGTCCGATATATTCTACAGATGGTTAGTTATCCATTCGAACTAATCAATGCCTTGCATGTTTCGTAGATTTGGTGACCCGAGTATCCTATATAGTATTGAATGAGTTCGTTCTAATATTGTTGATATTCTGATTTGGTGAGCCAAATGCAGGATAGATATCCATTTTGACCTGGAAAGCTATGTCTCTGTCTTTGTGTATGTATCTTTGTTGTTTTCGTGCCTGCAAATTTCGAGGGCGAAATTCTTTTTAAGGGGGAAGTCTGTAACGACCCATAATTTTTGCTCAATTTAAATTGATAATTAAAATTAATTTTTGAATTAAAAATGGTCTTGAAATAAATATGAGAGTATAAACCTTTGACACAAGAAAGAAAATAAATTGATTTAAATTTTGAATTGATAGGAGTAAGATAAAAACAAAGATATTGATAAACGCAAGAAAATAAAAGTAAAATAAAATTTAAAGTTCATTAAATAATGAATTAGCAAATACATAAACATGAAACAAGATAAGGTAAGTAAACAAATAAGGTAAATTATAAATTATAAGTAAATACATTAGCTAAAATCTAGAAACATAAAAAAAAATAGAAATATATTCAGGTATGTACACTTGAACAAGTAATTTGACAAATTATATCAACATGTAACTAGAACTTCATTTACATTACAAGTAATAGAACAAAAATGTATAGTTAAGTGTGAATTAACTTGCAAAGTAAAACAAAAATATCCATGAAGCTTGCAAAAGAAGTTATACAAATGAAGTATGACATTAGAAAAAGAAATAAAGAAATAAAATACATAAAATATGAAATATAAAGCACGACAAAGGTAATTAATATGAGTACCTTTAGCACACCATATCAGCCACATCAAATATCTTACATAATCATATCAGCCGAAATATACAAATAATTATAAGTATGTAGACATAAGGATAATTGAACTGTGCAAATAAGAGAGCAAAATATAATCAGCACTTGCTTATAATACAAGACAACAATTAATGCAATATCATATCAGCATACAAAAGATAAATATATATTTGCACATGGTAACTAATGCTAGCATATCAAAGCAAGATTTTCAGCCGAGTGAAATAGACAAAGCAAATATAAAATCACTTCATTTCTACTGGAAAAGAGAAAAAATCTAATCTGGTTAAAGAAGTAAAACTTGTACCAGAAGACACCTACTTTGTCAAACCTGTTTCCTTTATATTTACATCTGCTTTAACTCCAGTTTGTTCACAACTTAGTAAACTAAAAAAAAGGGAAAAGAGGGGCACCATTATGTTTACAAACCCAAACATCATTCAGGTTCAAAAGCCCTGGAAACAAACAAATACAATCATTTAATCTGAAACCTGGAAGCAAATAAACAAGCAAAGGCCAAATTCAAATTCCAGTTTTTTCAAAACTTATCAACATCCAGGCTTGCTTCTCTGTCTCAATTCCAGGCTCTGTTTTCATCAATATCAGGTGAGTAAACTTGACCTCTTCTATCTCTTGAATGTTTAAATTGTATTTGAAATATATGCCTGTGTAATCGTATGAATATACCTATATGTATGTGTGTGAAGTGATACGAGTACGTCTGTGTTTATCTATAAGCAACTCTCTATGTTCTACAAATTTAAACCCAATCCAACAAAATTTAACTGCTCTTCATACGATCGATATTAAAATAAGGTTATTGAAGATAAAATGATGACATTAATGCGAGCTTATTCTTAAAAAATAATTTCAAGCGAAAATATAAAATAAATTTTTGTGAGAAAGTGGAATTCACAGTAAGATCATAGTACATCAGGAAATTCAAACACCTTAACTTTAAAATATGATTATATAATCAAGTGTGTATCATGAATTTATGATTTTAGAAACAGTTATCATGATTTTAAGCGATTCGATGTTGAGAAATTTTGGAATGAACAAAAATTGTATTTTGGGTAAGTTCTAGCGATCAGCGTTGAATTGGAGCTCGTGCTTTGGACTGAAGGTGCCTTGGGGGTTGTCGAGGCTGGGAAAAATGATCAGTATTTTTTCTGATCGCCGAGGTGTTTGCGGTGAGGCGATCTAGGTTGTAAACCTAATTTTGGCTTAGCTTGTTAAATGGGTCGCTGCTTCTCCTTTGAAGCGTCGAGCTTGAAGAAACTGTGGAGATAGCTTCGTGGATGAGTGGGAATGAAGTGGCCAGAGTCGTGGGTTTTCTGGCAAATGAGGCGAGGAGAACGAGGCAATTTTGTTGATGAAGTTGGGTTCCAGATCGACTCGAAATGCCAAATTTTGATTTCTCGTCAAATTTGATGACCTAGGGGGTAGAAATATTTGCGAGGTTGATCGACGACTTGGGGGCATCTTCGACAGGGTGGCAGCGACGCCCAGATC
Organism: Allium cepa; assembly: GCA_030765085.1. Lineage (NCBI taxonomy): Eukaryota > Viridiplantae > Streptophyta > Magnoliopsida > Asparagales > Amaryllidaceae > Allium > Allium cepa. The sequence continues at coordinate 901,340,316 of CM060938.1, read as the reverse complement.
ATCGTGCACGTGCACGCGATGGGTTCATGTATCTGAAAAACGATGTTGGTTTGGGAAGACAAAGTGTTCTCAGGGAATAGCTCGAGTAAACTTAGTGTTGGCTCGAGTGTATTATCGTGGGTACGCGAGTGATTAGAATGTTTCCAGGTTTTAAACTTTAACCAAAACTTAGTTTTGAAATAAAGAGTAGATTTGCTCGGGTCATGATTAGAGTGGGAATCAAGTAGGATCCGAAGCCCGTTTTTAAACAGTTCTACATAGTTATACAAAAGCAAATTTAAACTTCAATTGGATTTAGTGATAATGTTTTGAAGGAGTTGATTTAAAGAAGTTATAACTGGTATAACTAAATTATATTAAAGTAAATGTTATTTTATTTTTTTTAAATTTAAAAGTACATGATTTAAATTCTAAAGATAAAATGTTTTATCTTTTAAAGATCTTAAGTAATTATGGTTTATAAATGTAAATAATTAATGGTTAGTTACTAATTACCTTATGAATTTGATTAAAGATAATTACTTAATTAAAGGTAATTAATTAATGATTAAAGATTAAGTAATCAAGTGATTAACGATAATTACTCAACGTCATTAATTGATTAATAAAAGTAATTAAGAATAATCACTTATGAAAATTAATTAAGGGTTAATTTATTCTAACTAATAATGATTAATCTAAGATAATTTCTTAAGGAAGTAATTAAAGAAATGTTATTTGTTAATGAAGATAATTAACTAGGGATTATTAAGTAATTAAATTAATGTGATTAATTTTGATAATTAATTAGATTAATTAATTTAGATAATCAATTATACATTTTTTTTTGTAAATAGCTAAATGAAAGTAATTAAGGATTAATCACTTATTGTAATTTATTTTGGATATTTTGATTTATTAAAGTTAATTTAATTATATAATTGGTTCAAAAGTTAATTTAATTAATATGATTGATTAAGAATAATTTAATTAATTAAACTATTTGATAAATTAATTTATATCAAATGATTTGGAATTAATAAATCAGAATTGGATAATAAATTCATAAGTAATTAATTTAATTGGAGATAAATTGAATTAATTAGGATTAAACAATTAATTAATCCTGCTTATAAATGATTATTAAATGCTTGACCTTACTTATGAATGATTGTATTGTATGAGATGCCTTGAATTGATTGTCCTATCTGATTTGTGATATTTCGTTCTGTAGATTGAACTGGGTATGATTAATTCATTTTTTTACATTTGTATACTATCTGCGAATCTATGAATGAGGGATAAGCGTTATAATTATATCGCTTATCAACTATATTTCTGCGTTTTAATCTTTGATGATTGAAATGATGTTGCACTATTGTGTTAAAACCCTGGACTACACATACACACACGAATATGGATTTCATAAGGAAATCGGTTAAGTCACAGACTTTTATCAATCTTAAAGATTTAATTCTTGAGTCCAAAATAGTTTTGGGACTGTAATTGAGAACTTTTGAAATACGTTTCAAAAATAAAAGTTATTTTCAATAACTTAATAACACTTGAAATTTAAATAATTTGATTTAAATTAGAATTCAATGATTGGAATTGAATTCACTGACTTGGTCAAAATATTATACAAGTTATAAAAGTGTTATATGGGTTTTTATCCATTTAAAGGTATGATTTTGGAAATTTAAATTTACATCTAAGTTTTATACTTGAATAGATTTAACTTGTGTAAATTGTAAGCAGTGTTTTCCAAAACAAGTATTTGTTTCAAGCAATAATAGCTTTCAATTAAGGAAAAGGATTTCCAATTTGTGTTACAAGGATTTCAATATAAAATTTAATTATGTTGAAAGCTATGGATTAATATTTGAGAAAGGTCGTTGAAATTTGTTTTTAAAACGAAGAATATTTTAAATGGTGTATCTTTTATACATAAAAGATCTGAATTGGAAATGGTTTTCCAAGTTATGAATGAATCTTTGAAAACATGTTTTGAAAGCTATAAGTTGGAATCTTTAATTTAAAGATTAAATGAGTTAATCCAATTGAAATGGAAGTTGATTTGGAAAATCTATGAATGGCTCTTTGTGAACTGAGTGAATTTTGAGAAATAAATCTTTTTGTTTAAAAGATTTGAAATGGTAATTTGTTTAACCATTTAAAGGAAAGGTTTTTGGGTAATAAGTTGTGACTTAATTGAAATCTCATATCCATATGTTTTTAATATTGCGCTCACTATTCGGTTTAGCCGGGAGAGGACCTTTGTATCATACAACCCATTCCGAATATGTGATTCGACGTTAGGGATAACATTTAACGACCGACGGTGAAGACCAGGTATTTGTAAGAACGATAGGATAACCTACCGATTGTCTTTGCACTGGCTGATCCCCGGTATAGAGATTCCCTAAGTGATGAGAATTCCGATCGGGATTGTGAATACCCGGATTACAAGGGCTTCTTTGGAAGTGCCTTCGGTTCTGTTCGAACCCGGAACAGACTTGTATGGTTGTATGTCTGACACTACACTTTGAGATATAAAGCGGATTTCTTTCAAATACATATCTGTTGGTGGCGGAGAATTTAAACTCTTTGCATTAACACATTTCTCTGAGACGTACGAGCTTAGAGGTTATGTAGTTGAAGGTTATCGGTGATATATTCCCAATTCGGTAGTGTGGCATGCTCAGTGCTGCCGTGTGTTGATGATCATTTGTGATCAGAGCATGGCTTTTGTATAAAGCGTAGCTTTGCGGACGAGATTGCATCAGGACCTCACACCCCGAAAATGGTCGAAACAGGAAAGATGCGGCAAGGTTATGACGGTCGTGCCCTTTAGGGCGTGTCATTCCCTTCTGGTAAAGGGTGGTATCATGGTATGGAGCCCAGATATTTACCTATGTGGTGGATCCAATCTCATTTAATGTGTGGTTGTTGCTTAGAGGCGCCTCGGATAAAGGTCCCAAAGGACCGGGGAGTGGCATGCTCGAGTAGTAGTTACCTAGTTACAGAGTTAACCCGGCCTTGTGTTGGTAGAGATCCGGATAGGTTCTCGAGACGTCCCGCCATAGGCGATCCCATATGGCAGTAGGAAGTTCCTTAGCCTAACCATTTGTTGGAAATCCATTCATTCAATACGACACCCTGTACGGTTTTAGTTGTAGAACCTGCCACTCACTTATTATGGTCACCACTGTTTGGATGGTAGCTATAGCAGACATACGATAATGGTCGTATGCCGGCTAAGATTAATATTCTACTTTCGAAATGTTTTCTGCACTTTGCACATATAATAATAATATCAAGAAATTTCCTCGTATCAAGCATGTTTGACTATCATAAGAAGAAATCTCCTCCAAGTCTGCGTTTGCATTGTGTGTATGGCGAGAGGTCTTATGGTAGTTTCATTTTCAAAAAGCATTGCGAATTTACTTTAAAATTCTCTTGTTGTTTGTTTTAAAGATAAACTGTTTTTGTTACTCACACCAGTCCCATGACTGACCCGGAGTTTATTGTTCCTTTCCTAAACTCTGGGTGCTCACTATTTTCCACACGAGCAGTCTAGAGTTGGGTTTTCAGAGAGTTAGGTTCAGTAGATTGTCTGGAGCTAGTTTCAGTCTTTGGATATGGATGAGACTTGCTTGTCCTAGTGTATAGTGATGTTGGTTCGAGCTGCCACTCGAGTTCTTCCTTGAAGACTATCTTGAGTTATTTGTTCCGCTGCTAGTGCTATCTATTTCCGCTGCTATTTGCATGTATCTCTGATGTAGTCTGATATCTATAGTATCGTCTTTTGTATCAGGATGTTGTATCAGATGTTGTATATTGATATTCATTATTTTTCTTCCGCTATGTTGTTTATTTAATTGTGTTATAAGCTTCGCCGAATCGGATTTGAACGGTCGAATTTGCGGCATTCGAGTACGATGTGAAGTATGGATGTCGATTTTCGAACGCGAAAAATTCGCATTCGTTACATAAATACATACTTGCAATTTATATATCCAATTATATTTAAAAAATTTAAAATTCACATTTGTTTATCAAAATAAATCTGCAGTAAACTACTACAGTGGCCTTCCCACTTCGGAGCTCGAAAATGAATATCGACGATGCATGCACTCATCACCGAAATTATTTTCCAGCGACAAAGAGGGAAGTACGTAATTGATTTTTTTCCAAAGTTCTTTTAAAACAATTTTTTTTTAAATCATATTAAAATATTTATGTCAGAATATACTTCTAAATAATATTATTATATTCCAAAATCATTCAAAAGAAATTTTCAAAACCCCGGGACTTAGATTCTAAATTCCCAATTTTCATTTATTTTATTCAATCTATTTCAACTATTTTTTATAAATTTCATTACCTAACAACCAATATACTACAACCAAGTATATATCTTTTATAAAATTTATTTTATATATATAGAAAATATAATAGGAAAAATTATTTCATTCACCTACATTAAAAAACAAATATTACGTCGGTCTGTCCTATTAAGTGTTTAGAAATCCCTATTGATGTCATAGCGTCCCATACTCTAACCAGAATTTATAAATACAGAACGGAACAAATTAACACAATATTAAAACCCTTTTATAACAGTAACAAATATGCTCTCTCATATATATACACTAGCGACTCATCATAGGGTATTACTACCCTATTCTCAAAGAGTCAAACCCCCCAAAGCTAAGGTCAATCGCTAAACCAAAGCTCCGATACCAGATGTAACGCCTGCCTTTTTGCATGCTTTAAATCGACGATAAACCATACACGTCAGACTTAAACCATACAAAAGGGCGGATTGTTATGGGGTAAATAAGAAAAAGAAGAGAAAGAAAAAAAAATAGAATCTTGTAGCGGAACGATAAAATATAATAATCAAATATAAAGTTCATGAAGCTGTTTTACGAAAACATTTGATTATACTTATGCAATATATATCAGAGTTACACATACCAAAGAATAATACAATGCAGCGGAACATTTTGAATGTAGTGGAGTACTATAATAAATAATAGTAATACAAATCTTCGTCTTCGCCCTCCAGGATAAAATCTTCAAATCCTGAAACGCTCGGACAGACCCGAGCAAATTGAAAAGAACTCGAGTCAGAACTAAAAGATCTTATGTAAGTTAAATCAATGGTAAAATATGAGTGAAACGGTGTTAGAGATGTTTACGGGATTTGACATTTCCTATCCAGCGTCTAACGTGAGTGCAGTAACTTAAGAGATGCTCGAGATTCACATCTCCTAAGGATCCATTAAACTATTTACTATGTAGTAATATTTTGCTATTATAATAATTTCTATGGTAAAATAAACATACTTTTAAATAGCGTTAACGAGTGACCCAATATTCCCCTTAACACGTAATAGTCCCAGTAGTCCATTCAATATCATCGTCCCTCCTGATCGGGAACCCACTAGAGGATACCACACGGGCTATGGGAGAAAACCAAACTCATACAAGGCACGCTATGGTAGGTGACACGGCACAACTGGGCAATGCCAGGGTAGATATACCAATTACGCTTCCGGATCGGTGGTAACGCGTAGCGCGCAGCTACCGCCCACCTTGAACAACATCCCCAAATCAAAGAAATCAAAAGTGGCCACCGAATCAATCCAAAAGTCAAAGTATAATATCGAAAGGATGTGTCCGATCAAAGGTGCTACCTCATTAACCCGTCAATCGCTCCTGTTTTAGCCACCTTATGCCAACTCACGGGAGTTGGGCCCACATATTTACCTCAAAGGAAATGCCGCCCCCATCCTACTTCATTCTAGAATCTCCACCGCGTACACGGTTGTTAAAGTGGATTTCGGAGTTGGCAGAGAGTATGACAACTTCCGATCCTGGTCTCTTCAATAACCAATCGTTATTGTAACACCGCGGTCTTTTCAAAATAGTTTATACTTTAAAACCATAATAAAATATCCATTTCAAAAACATATAAACACGATATCATTTCTATTTTTAAACCCAATCAATATGATGTCATTTTATTTCAAATATATCATTTTTCAAGAAATCATAGCACTTCTAAATCTATATACCTTGAAATCTATAGCTTTGAAACATAACTTAATATACTTCAATGGTTTAAATACTAAATTACTTTATATAAATAAAATAGCTTCTTAAATTTTACAAATAAATTCCAAATACCGATTTGAACCTCCCAATAAACCATTTAAATTCATATATTCAAAGCTTTGAATATTCCACCATTTCAACTAACTCTTTGATAATTCTATATATATCAAATTCAATTACTGTTATTTAGATTTGAAATGTTTACTTAATAAATCAAATATCATTTAAGTAAAACCTTTAAACTTCAAATAATTGGATGTTCTTTAAATTTTTATTAAATTGATATATTCATTTAAATCAACTCGATATTTATTTAAATCACTTTAAACCAAATCAAGTTATAAAAATCATACCCTTTGAAAATCACAACTTTTATTTACATTTCACATCCATTTTATTCAAGTCAAATTCTTAAATCCTTCCATTCAAACCAAGTTCATATATTTATTTAAGTCATCAAAACTCTATATATACAATATCTTAAAAAGGTACTTAACCATATAATAATAAAACAATCAAACTCCGTTATTCAACTTATTTTTATTAACCAATTTATACATAGCTTAAATTCAAGAATTTAACTATATATATATATATATATATATAAAATAATATTTATATAATATCAAAAATTTATATTTATTAATCCGTATATTTCTTTCCAAAACCATAGAAATCATTTTCAAAATATTTTATATATATAGACCACGGTGTGTGTATATAATTTTCTATCCTATGGTCAGGTGATACGGATATTTAACATTTTAATCTGTAATTTCAAATAAAATTACAGTTATATATCATTTCAAACCGCAATCTCGAATGCAATAAAATGCATAAAATTTTCAGTTTATGATGATATAAATAAACATCCATTCATCCATCATAAAATCATACATTCATTTATCACAATCATTATCCAATTCAAACAATACATCAATATATAACAGGTAATAAATAACAGGCATTTACTGACAGTTTATATGCAAAAATAAATTAAATAACAATTTAATTCAGTAAATTAAATAACAAGTTAATTAAATAAATTAAATTTAACTGGAATGATGATAAAATTATGCCAAACAGTCATAAATAAATTTCTACTCATATCATAAGTCAATTTAACAAACATAAAATATTTTAGAAGTTGTGAGTGGGTTAAAACACTCACCTTTTGAATTTAAAATGAATTCAAAACCAATTTAAACCGAAAAATTTGACAGTCTCAGAATTCATCCAAACCTATGCTAAAATGTATGGAATTTCAATACGATCCTATCAAAAAAACTGCGCGTGAATTGGTGTTCGTATGTGAAAGATATAGCGACAAATGTGCTTGAATTTCAATTTAAAAAAAAAGAACACATTTATACCCATGCCACGTCATCACATCTTTCGCACTTGATACAGAACGCACGCACCAGGTTTCAGTTCAAACCAAAACGTCACCAAACGCACGCTGCCTCACGAAGCTTCGCCGCGCCTGGCCAAAGCGCGCGCCTCGACCTAGAGCTCGCCGATCAAACTCCATGGCTTTCGAACCCCCCCCGTCGCCACGCGACCCAGTCGCATTCACCTACGCTCTACAGCAGCAACCGATTCCTATTAACCCTAATCTAATTTTTCTGGCCGATCCAACCATCGATTCGACGAACGAATACCACTGATGCACTCCCCATCGTCCATTCTACAATACCCAGAAATGATTTTCCGATTAGACGAGGTTCGTCGTCGAGCAATGAACGGCTGAAACTTATTCGATTTTTACTGATCAGACGATGAACCAAAATGAAAGACGAATCATGGATCTGAGATGCTCTCGTCGAGAGCTTCAATGTATAATTTTTTCGAATTTTTTTGAGAAGTTTGAAATTTCATTTTGATTTTGAATTGCAGTTGGAATTAGGTGTTCGTCTGCCATTGAAATGAGGAGGTGAAAGAAATTGTACGTACAGACAAATGAGAATTAGGGAGGCTAGGGTTTATAACAGAGTATTTATAGACAATGTTGAAAAGGAATAGGTGGATCAGATTGGCATACGCATTAAACGATAAAGTGGCCCGTAAAGCCCGTTCTGACTCTAGAACGAAATTGGGTCAACCCTTATATCTAAATAGAAGTTTTAAAATATTTTAAACGCAATGGAAAAGGTTTCAAATCCAAATTCCATCGTATGAAGAAGTTATGCTAAAATCAATATTTTCAAATTGATTTCAATTGACTTCAATTTCATTTATTTCAAGGCATTTCTATTCCGTACGATCAAACGACAAGTCCGACCGCTATGAAACTTGAAATCCCACAATAATTCACCGTTACAGATCCGATGAAACTTGTTTCGACGAAATCCGAGTCAGTGGCCAAAATGGCTATTTTCTAGTTAATTAAATAAACTAAAAATTAATTAGTTAAATCCAACTTTTCCATGTTCAATGCTTAAATTGTCAAATTTCATCATTTTTAATTTCCTAATCATTCCCAATTATTTAAGCAAATTTAGTTGTCAACTTAGAGTTGATTACTTTAACAATTTCAGTGTTTACCTCAATTTCAATATTATTAAATTTAGAAATTATAAAATAAAACTCCAAAATCCATTTATTAAATTCTTAACACTTGTTATTCGAGTCTTATATACAATAAGAATATAGCTAACATTGCTTTAAAAACCAGGTTCTTAATATTCTCTCATTTTAATTAATTCCAATTAACGTACAAATTAAATTACCTTTAATTGCAATTAATACTATTGTTACAATTTAAATTCCAAATAAATTGTTTTTATTTGATTTCAATCTTTATAACCCATCCACTGATTTCAAATAACATAGTTAAGGCTGGTTTTTACATTATATTACATAAATATTCAACGTACTTTCTTTATTGTGTATTAACTATAATTTCCATTAGTATTGAAACCTTTGCCAAATATAGCATTTGCATTTCCTCTTTTATTGGGATTCATTCACTTGTTTATATTCAACTTATATTAACATCACTACCCTTAATTTTAATTATCCATTCATTCATAAACCACTAACCATACCTTATTACTAAATATTACCTTAAATCCACAATAATGTAATATTTAATTCATTTATTGCAATTTGTTTCCATTAATTGGGATTGTGCTAATTTAGTTTGCATTAACACTATTACATAAATCTACATTCAATTACATTTAATACTCTTAATAAATTTATTTAGCTTTCTATTACACCAATTACTATCCTATAAATAAGTTCGTTTCCTTTTTAATTTACATTCACACTTTCCGTTATTTTATTCATTACCATTAAAGTAACGTTTATTATCAAAAACAAACGTTATAATTACTTATCTACATTGATTGTATATATTTTCAATTTATTACGTATTACTTCAGTGGTTAATATAACTTTTAATTCATCCAATTACCACTAATTAAGTCAATTAGTGCAATTGCTTTCGAATTAAATTTTTATGACCTAAACAAATAGGTAACCTATTAACCATTAAATTTAAATTAACTTTAAGTTTATTACTTTCAAGCAAATAATATGATTACTTATAGAACATTGACCTTTATTCAATTATCATTTATTGGAATTCAAATTCATTAATTTATTAAATGCTTACATTAATTTCCCTATGTCCCATTTGTTACAACTTTACTTATTTTAACACCATTTCCCTTATTTCGGCTATTGTTTCATACATAGATCACAAGTTTACATTCCTTTATACTATCTTATGAAAACAATATACATTTCTAATACTTTATTGCATTAATTTACATTTAGTTACAAATAAATCCATATATTATTCCACACATTAATGCACTGATTGCATTTGTTTATACTATGTTCCATTTAAAACTATGTCATAACATTTGAATTATTATATTAAATTGGAATGTTCATTCACGTTCATTAATTATTAAATTGCAATAACGTATTTCCTTAATTTACATCCAATTACTGTTAACCATGTTTTATTACATTAATCCATTCATTAGTTGCCTCTAATTTCCCATACTCAATTTATATCGGTATAAACCTTTCACTACTTCACTTATATGAATTTTATTCAAAATTACTAATAAATAAGTTTTAATTACCATTGCTATATTTTATTTTAGCATTCATTTCAATATTAATTTATAAATTTTTTATTTCTTTCTAAATTAAATTGCAAAATTTTATAAATTCAACCAAATTAAATTATCGAATTTTACGGGCCGTTACATAAACTACAACTACAAGTTTGTTATGGATTTTTATTACATTCGGGATTGCGGTTTGAAATGTTATATTACCGTAAGACATTAAATTGCGGATTGAAATGATAAATCTCCGTATCATTTGATCCTAGGGTAGAGAATTATATACAGACAACGGATTGGTTAAATTAAATGATTTTAGAATCCCTGATTTTTGAATGGAATTAAATGAAACTTTGAAGAAAAATTCGATTTATACAAATTTAAGTATTTTTTTGCAGATCAAGTTTATATTGAAAAAGGAAATTTGGTTTGTTGATTTGGAAATTGAAATTGGTCTAAGTGTGTTGAAATGAAATGAATAGTTTAATGGGATATAAATTCCAAACTTATATTTTAATGTAAACTATTTTAAAAGAATATAATATTTTAAAATTTCTAATTATTCAGGTTTTTCAAATTTATTAAACCATTTAACTAATATTAACTACATAAAATTATTTTGATCTGTTTTAAACCATTTTAATTTATTTGAATATAATTAGTCTATTTTAAAGCTATTTAATCTATTTTATTTATACTTAGTCTAATTTAAATCCATTTAACTATCTTAGTTTAAAAGTATTTTTAACCTATAATTAAACTATTTATAACTATTTTAACTATTTATAACCATTTAGACTATTTTCTAAATTTTCAGCCTAAGTAAAAGGGAAGTGTTTATATTCCAAAATTTATTAGTTTAAAAGAAAATAAGGGTAAATGATGTTATTACCTAAGTTATGATTTTAATGTTATAATTGATTAAATAGGATGATTTTGAAGTAAGAATTTAACCTGTTTTGGAAATATGATTTTGGGAGACATCATGATTTTAGAAACGATATGATTTGAAAGTGAATAGGGATTTTAAAGTGAATATGGTTTAAAAGTAAATATGATTTGAAAGTATTATGGTTTGAGAATATGATATTTTGATATCAATTGTGAACTGACCTTTGAAATGTAAAAGAACCATTCGGTATGTAGTAAGCGATTGGTTGTTAAAGTGACCGGGATCGGATATTGTCATACTCTCTGTCAATACCCGAAAACCACTTTGACAACTGTGTACGTGGTGGAGATTCCAGAAATGAAGTAGGATGGTTTGGCAAATAATTCCTGTATAAGGTATGACGTGACCCTGACTCCCATGAATCAGCTTAGACGTGATTAAAATCAGGAGCTATACAGGGCCAAGTGAGGTCATTCTTTGTGATGTCTCGGAATTTTAGGCAATATTTATTTAATAATCTTCGTTAATAAGTATTTAAATTGATTTAATAATCCTCTTTTATAAATATTTAATTAGTAAATTTTATCTTTTAAAGCTAATAAAATTGTTTTCTATTTATAATGTGTGTGTGTATATATATTGGTATATATATTTTAAATAGGAAGTCTTTGATTTTAATTTAATAAAAGGGTATGCTTTCAAATTGTAATACATATGTATTTATATATTATGATTTGAAGTTATGTTTTAAAATTCAATATAATAATTTTCAAGGCTAATATTCACATGTTTTGGTTTGAAATTTAACAAAATAAAAACATATTTTCAAATTTTGAATATGTATTTTGTAATTTGGAAAGTTATTTTCAAATTCAATATAATACTTTACAAAAGCTATTTAAAAGTTTATCATTTATTTTCAAAACACTAAGTAAATTTTTATTTATCTAAAAGGTATAATAGTTTTAGTTTGAATAAGATTTAATAAAAAAAATTATTTTGCTTAAACTAAAATGGTTTATAAATATATATATATATATATATATATATATATATATAGAATTTTAATTATACCTTCTTTCTAAAGTTTCTTATGAACTAGGAATAATTTGTAAACATATAAAAGACATATAAAAACATATAATATATAAATTTATTTAAAAAACATAAGTATATACAAATAAATATAAACATAAATTCATATTTGCATAAATAAAAATGCATAAGAGATTTTTAAGGCAAGGGTTTAAACATAAAATTTCTTATTTTTAACATTTGTAACATAATTTAAGCGTTCAATGACATTTGTTGGCAACGTTTACTTTTTCTTAAAATTAAATTATAAATAAGAAGTATCAAGAGGAAAACCTGGTTTCAGCTCAACATTCTTTAAAATTTTAAACTTCTATTCAACATTCTTTCCTTCTATAAAAATATATAAACTAAAACCAGAAATCAGAAGGAAAATCAAAGCTATATATAACACCAACTGCCAATACAACCTGAACTGAAGCCAAGTGAATTACAGTTTTACAAACCTTCAATAAGAATGGATCAACTCATCATAATTTCAACTTAATTGCAATCAAACAGCAAGCTTTAAAGCAATCTTTGTTCTTTATAAATGGTGAGTAAACATTCTTTTAAAAACATTTTTGAAGCTGTTCATGTGATTGTTCTGTGTGATGAATGTGAAGTAACATGATATATAATGTTTACATGTATGATTTGGATATGAATGCATTTACATATAGCAGTATGTATGTTATGATATGTATATATAGGATTTTCTGTTCTTATTTTCAAACTTCAAATTTATTAGGAAAATTCCTGTTAACCATACATTTGATTTTAGGCTAGGATTTGTAAATAAGAAATGACTTTAATGAGGTATTATCAATTTTAAAAATAATATCAAGAATTTAAAATCAATGATGATTTAAAAATTTGAAAATTTACTGAGAAAATCAAAGATAGGTCAAATTTGATTATCTGGAGATCATGTTTGAATTATATAATTCGTATTGTAAATTGATGAATTTTGGAAATCAAATCAAAAAATTTAGTTTGGTATTAATCGAAATATGCTAAGTTGTTAGGTTTTGGGAATTTCGTCAATTGCCGGCGATCGTGGACGATTTGAGGCTCAGGATTGTGGTAGAGGATGGCTTTAGGGTCGTCGATTATGGGAAAATGTCGAGGGTATTTATCGATGGCTACGGTGGTCCGTAATCGACGAAGTATGGTTTTGTCGTCGAATTGGGTAGGCCGTGTACTCGAGGCGATGGCGATGGTTATGATGAATCGGAGGTGATTGCGAGGTGGGGGATTGGTGCTAGAGGTCGAGGCGACTCTCTGGTGTAGTCGGCAAGGTTTATCGTGGATGAGTTCGTCGACAATGGTAGGATTCTGATCGAGCTAGTTTCAGATATTTTGAACGAAGGGTTTGTTTTTGTTTTGCTTTCACAATCGCCGATCTGGGTAGTCAAGAGGTTAGTGGGGATCATTAGTAATGTGTCGAGGCTGGCGTAGTCAGAGCGATGTGGAGTCGCCGTGCCCGTGCATTGTGCACGTTTGAATATCTGGGTTTGTTAGTTTTTGGGGGAAGAAGCTATTATTTTTGGTTTGATTCGAGTTTCTTTCGGGTTTGACTCAAAGTGATTGAGGTAGCGAGTGAATCAAGTTGCTCGAGATTTGTAAGGATAGACTCGGGGTTTTGAGGGTATGGGATCGGGTCATTTTTATTGTTCCAGGTTTAAAATTTCGAAGTAAAACTTGTTTAGGTTTCTGAATTTAAAATGAACAGTTTCCAGATTTATAGTAGTCAAGGGAAATCAAAGTTTACAGTAAATAAAATAGTTAATAAGTTTTTTAAAGCTAAATAAAAATGGAACAAGTTTTCAAGAAAGAAATGTTTAGTTAAATTTAAAAGTGCGTTTTAAATGAATATGTTTATAAAGTAAATTATTTAACTAGTTTTAAATAAATTTTCAAAGAAATGTAAACCATATTTTCCCAAAGTAAAATTATCAAAAAAGCTTTCAAATTTATTGAAGTGATTAAGTTTTCAAGGAGATTGTCAACAAGTTCCTAAGTAAAGTTTTTAAAGATTTAAATGTTTTAAACAAGTTAAATGTTTATGATTGTTTTGTTTTAAGGTAAATTATATATTTTAATTATGAAATTGATCCCTAATTTTTTTCCAATGAAGTTTAATAAGTAATTAATAAAGATAACGAATTTGCCTTTATTTAATTAAGTTTGAGATTAATTAAAGATAATTAGTTAGTGAAATTAATCAAAAGTTAATTACTTAAATCTGATTAACAAAAGTTAATTAATTGATGTTAATAATCAAGGATAATTACTTAGTAAAAGTATTAGTGGATAGTTAATGAATGTAATTTAAGGATCATTAACTAGTAATTATAAGTTGATTAATTAATGTAATTAAATTAAAATAATTGGTTAATTTATTGAGGATAGTTAGTTGCTTAATTAATTAAGGGTTAATTAATTTAAGTAATTAAAGGTAATTAATTATGGAATAATTAATTAATGGAAGTAATTAAAGGGATTAATTACTCAATGTAATTAATTAAATTAATGTGATTAATTTAAGTTAATTAACCAGTTAATTAATTAAAGATAATCACTGGATGATTAATTAAGTATAATTTCTTACTGTAATTATTAAAGTGTAATTACTTAGTGTAAGTAATTAATGGATAATTACTGGATGTAATTAATAAAAGGGGAATTACTTAATAGAAAGTAATTTAAGGATAATTACTTAATGGAAGTAATTAAGGATTAATTACTCATGGTAATTAATTAACGGATTTATTAAAGTAATTAATTAAGAAGTTAATTAAGTAATGTAAGTAATTAAGGATAGTTAATTACTGAATGTGATTAATTAAGGTTGATTAATGAATGTGATTAATTTAAGATTACTTGTTAAATGTAATTAATTAAAAGTGTAATTAATTAATGAAAGGAATTAATTAAGGATCATTAATTAATGTAATTAATCAATAAATAATTAATGAGAATAATTAAGGATTAATTAACTATTAAGGGATAATTAATTTGTGTGATTAATTAAAGGCTAATTACTTAATGTAATTAAAGAATAATTAATCAAGGATAATTAATTAAGATGGATAATGAAAGGATGATTAATTAATTGGTTGGAAATTAATTAATGGTTAAGTAAGCAGGATTTTTAGTAATGGATGTAATTAATTTAATTTGTTTTAAATTAGTCAGAGATGGTGTGACTAATTAATCTTTGCTTATGGATGGCTAAGTGATATTGAATGCCTTGGATTTGTTTGATATCTCTGATATGGGATATGTGCTGATCTGTGATATGAGATGCTTTGGTTAAATTGTGATGATATGGATTATCTATCTTTGATATGTGAATTATCTATCTGTGTGAATATAGATAATAAATTAAATTGGTTTAACTTAAAATAACTTGGACATTAAAACGGCGTTTTGGATTTCGGTGAGACCGGGATCGGATTTCCGGATTGGATATCCGAAAACCACATCGATCCAAAGTAAACGATAGTTCGTGAATCTCAAGTGAAGTTAGAGATGAAGATTCAGAGTGCAAGGGCTATTGTCGTTAACTTCGAGGGTGATTCCAAAACGAGTGTAGCGAGATAGTGCCTTCGGTTTCGTTCGAACCCGGAACGAACTTGTATGGATTGAATGCTTTCAGAACATCGTCATTGGAGGACGTTGAGCATTCTAAGATATATATTCTAAAAGGTAATCGTAGCCTTAAGCCTCATCAGCTGGGAATGGCTGTTAACACCTCTTTTATTAGTCACCTAACGACCTAAAAGAAGGCTTGCGACCTAACAACCTAATTGCCTAAGAAGAAAACTCGCGACTTAACGACCCACAGAAAGGCACGGCCTAACTACCTAAATGAATAAGCGACCTTACGACCTAAAGCATGGGGCGACTCAATGGGTTAACGACCTAGCGACTTAACGAGCTAAAACATCCAGCGAGCTAACATAGCAACGAGTCAATCGAGCTAACATAGCAACGAGCTAAAGCATAAAGCGGCTCAACATGGCGCGACTCAATTACTTAAGGAGCTCCAGCGACTTAGCGACCTAACGACCTAACGAGTTGAGGCAGAGTAGAGCTGCATGCATCCATTAGGTCGCTCGCGACCTAAGCAAGCCGAGATAACTCCTGCATTACACATACTAAGTCGCTCGAAGCATGTATCTCATCCAGGATGACTCCACTAAGTCGTTAATGACTTAGGCTACCTCAGAATCACTCTTATGTCGCCACTCCTTATGCCGCAACTCCATAGGTCGCTCACGACCTATGACCAGCCCGACCTAAGCCTAACCTCTCCTATAAATACCTCACCTGCTCCACACTTGAGGGGGGACTTTTTCCTGAAAAACCGAGAATCTGCCACTTTGAAATTCAAGCAACTCATTCTCCAAGTCCTACAACATCATAACAACTTCAGAGATCAATTCCAGAATGGATCAAACTTCTTCACCAATTGGATTCTACTTTGGAAGCTCAAGTCTTTGAAGTTTGTTGTGCTTGAAGTTTAGTTGTAAAAAGTGTACTCAAAGATCATAATAAAAGATATAAAGTGGACGTAGGCTTGACTTTGAGCCGAACCACTATAAAAATTGTCGTCTCTTTACTATTTTCTGCTATTCTCTGCTTATTCCTAGTTCCCGTACCAACGGGTGGTGCTTTCACTGCATCATAACTCACACCGGGGTGTTAGCGTACATTTTTAGCGTTAACATTTTTGGTGCTTTCACTGAGAACTGAACTCAGGAGTGCTCTCACCATTGCTTCGCAAAGATTTGTTGAAAGACTCTCTCTATGAACAAGAAGTCTATCTGAAATTATGGCTCCTGGAAGAAAACATAGATCTACTAGATCTGGAGATACTTGTGGCAACACCACCACTTCTTCCGCGTCAAATGAAGTGGCTCCTAGTGTTGGAGTCACAAGGGCTGAGTTGGATGCTGTAGTGTCTGGGTTGTATCAGCAAATGGAAGCCCATAACACTTTGATGTTGGACAGGTTAAATGCTTTGCTTGGAGTTAACCGTCAACCAGAAAACAATGAAGAGACCTTTGCCGAAGATGTTCACGATTCTCAAGGAAAAAGTATTCCTCAAAGGTCAGCTGGCACCACCGAAGGGGCACCTCCCCAAGCCAGAGGTTCAAGGCTGCAACCAACTCTTCGCAAATGTTTGGCCAGGCAAACTTCCAAAAAAGTAGCTGACTTCTGTCCCGCGGAGCCTCTAAACGATGAGGAATACCTCTCGGGAATGATTCGACAAATTATGAAAGAAAGCATGCAAAGGGAAGAAGATGAGAGTGACTGGGGGTTTGCTCCAAGCAAGACTCCTTTTACTGATAGAATTCTAAAGGCTGAATTTCCGAAGAAGTGTGTTCCTCCCACTATTCCAGCTTATCAGGGAACAAGCGATCCTAACCAATTCTTATACAAGTATGACTGGCATATGATAGGTGCCAGAGCAACGGATGAGATCAAGTGCAGATACTTTCCGGTGTATTTGGAAGGAGTGGCCCTGCTTTGGTTCACGAAGCTGCCAGTTCGATTTGTGGATCAGTTCTCCAATCTAACTTAAATTCAAAGATCAGTTCAGGATATATGCTTCAATGGCCAAGGACATAATGTCACTATCCAGCCTCGAACAAAATCCCGGAGAGTCTATTAGATCTTTCTTAAACCGCTTCAACATAGCCTTGGCTGAAGTTGACAATGTAGAGCCTCGAATGATTCTGACCTACTTGATGCGAGCTATTACAAAACTAGTGAATTTGGAAAATGGCTAAAGATGAATTTATGCACCTAGAAAGCCTTCCTGTGCCGGCAAAAGCAGTCATGACTGAGGTTGAGAATAATAATGTTGCTTCAAACAAAAAGGAATCTGGTGCACAGAAGAGGGAGAATGACGGTGGGAAGAAGCAGGGAAATGCGAAGAAAACTCGTCACTTTAGACCTTCAGATTTCACTCCCTTAACCGATACTCCAGAAAATATCTTCTTTGCAACCAAGGATACTGTTGATTACATCAAACCACCTAAGTTGAGGCTTGGGAAAAACGTTGCGCATAATGGAAGATTCTGTCGGTTCCATAATCAACCTGGCCATGACACTAATGAATGCCGCCATTTAAAGAGTTTGATTGCGGAGCTGTTGAGACAGAATAAACTTCAACTATATGTGAAGAGAAACAGAAACGAGACAACTTCATCTACTCAAGGGTAACAAGTTCCTGCTCATCAACCCAGTTCAGACGAGAGGACTGGGGCGCATGAATCTGAAAGGCCTGTCATTAATGTTATCACAGGGGGTCCTCACCCAGCAGGCAGAAGTTGGGGTGAGATGGAAAGATATGCTCATGCTTTGAGATATGCCCCGGCTGAAGAAAATGTTTTTGTCTTGAAAGATGCTACACCCTTAAAACAGCAAAGAACATTTAATGATGACATTATATTACGGGCTAGAGACTCTGTTGGTATCGAGGCTCCCACCATGGAACCCTTGGTGATATCTGCAGGCATTGGACCAGTCATTGTAAGAAGGGTGCTTGTTGACTGCGGCGCCTCTTGCAATATCCTCTTCAAAAAGACATTTGATTAGATGAAAATTCCCATGGCCGATGTCCAAGCTTCCTCACAGAAAATTGTTGGGTTCACTGGAGAACCAAAAAAGCCTGTTGGGACTATTGACCTATTTGTAGAACTTGGAGAAGGGGAAAAGAAGGTGGTCCGAAAGGAAACTTTTGTGATTGTTGACGAATTCTCTGCTTACAATGCCTTCTTGGGTTGACCAACTCTTGCTGCATTCAAAGCCATTCTCGCCCCATGGTGCCTGACTATGAAGTTCCCCACTGATAACGGCATCGGTGTACTGAAGGGGGAACAAAATGTTGCGCGATAATGCTATCTCACAGAGTTACGGGAGGCGAAGAAGAGAGAAATGGGTAAGGGTTCGACAGCTCCACTCCGCATCAAAGAACCCACCTTGCAACAATTACAGGGTGGACCCTGCACTGGTGAGCATAGTAGTGCACGAATAGAAATTGATCCCAAGAAAACCAGTGCAGGGAAGAGTAGAGTGGTTCCTGTGGAAGTGACGGTGCCAATACCTGTTGACCCGAAAGATCCAAACAAGGTGCTGAATGTGGGTTCACAACTCTATATGTCGGTTCAGAATATGTTGATATCATTCTTGAAAGAAAACCTGGATGTATTTGCTTGGTGTCATGCCGACATGTGTGGAATATCTCCAGAAATCGCAGTGCATGCTTTGAATATTGATCCAAAATTCACACCCGTAAAGCAGAAAAGAAGAACCCAGGGTCTTGAATGGTCGGCAGCATTAAAAGAAGAAGTAGATCGGCTCATGGAAAATGGCTTCATCAGGGAATCCACTTATCCAAATTGGCTTCTAATCCGGTGTTGGTTAAAAAAGCAAATGGAAAGTGGAGAGTATGCATCGACTTCTCAGACTTGAACAAAGCATGCCCAAAGGACTGTTTCCGTTACCCAGGATTGATCAGTTGGTGGATGGAACAGCCGGGCATGAATTATTGTCTTTTATGGATGCTTAATCAGGATATAATCAAATCATGATGCATGAGCCAGATCAGGAGGACACGAGCTTCATCACTGATGTTGGTCTTTACTGCTATAAAGTCATGTCCTTCGGATTAAAGAATGCGGGGGCAATTTACAAAGACTTGTTAATGCCATGTTCAAGCCCTAGATTGGCAAGACTATGGAAGTATATGTTGATGATATGTTGGTGAAATCGAAGAAGGCTATAGACCATATGGATCATTTGGCAGAAATGTTCGCGATCCTCCGAAAGTATGGAATGAAGCTAAATCCTCTGAAATGTTCATTTGGAGTAGAGTCTGGAAAATTCTTGGTTTTCATTGTGAGTGCTAGGGGTATCGAAGCTAATCGTGCTCAGATTACTGCCTTAAGAGAAGTCAAAGCCCCTAGGACAAAGAAGGAATTGCAAAGCCTCAACGGAAAATTCAATGCTTGGAGTCGGTTTTTTTCCAGGGCCACTGATAAATGCATTCCCTTCTTTGACGCTTTGAAGAAAGGAAAGAAAAACTTTGAATGGACTCCTGAATGCCAGAAGCTTTTGATGAATTGATTCATCACATGGAAATGCCTCTAGTACTTTCTAAGCCCAACAATGGTGAAGATCTTTTCATATGTTTAGCAGTCTCATCTCATGCTCTCAGTGCAGCGTTGGTACGGGAAGACGCAAAAGTTCAGCGCCCGGTTTATTACATCAGGAAATGGTTCACTGGGGTAGAGATGAACTATTCAAAGTTGGAAAAGCTTGCCTATTGTCTGTTGATTGCGTCCAGAATGTTGAGGCCATATTTCCAAGCTCATCCTATCAAAGTCCTCACTGATCAACCTCTAAAGCAAGTCTTGTTTCGTGCTGAAACTTCGGGTCGTCTTCTGAAATGGAACATTGAACTCAGCAAATATGATATCGCATATCATCCCTGAAGGGCAATCAATGGACAAGCTTTAGCAGATTTCATTGCAGAATACACAAATAAAGGTGACAGTGAGGAAGAGGTGACAGATGACACCCCAATCTGATGGAAATTATATGTTGATGGTGCAAGAATTGACTACTGTTCTGGAGCTGGGGTTGTGCTTGAAACCCCCGAAGGGCGGTCATTGTGCTACGCATTGAGATTAGAATTTCATTCGACAAATAGTGAAGCAGAATATGAAGCTCTTATTGCCGGCTTGAAGATTGCTAAAGAACTGAACGTCAAAGTATTACAGATCTTCTGTGATTCTCAGCTTATTGTATGCCAAGTCAAGAAAGAGTTTCAAACTAAGGGAGGAAATCTGCCTGCTTACTTGTCAAAGGCCTGGGAGCTTCTCGATGATTTTGATCATTATACAATAAGCCATACACCCCGGAAGGAAAACATGAAGGCAGTTTCTCTCGCGAAATATTCAAGCTCTGGCGAAGCTCAATTATTGGGATTGGTTCCTGTGGAAATCTTGTCGGCTCCAAGTACTGATGAGATGGATATTGATTGGATTATGACTGTATCTCAAGAGCAGGAGTCGTGGATGACTCCGATCAAGGAATATCTACTCAACGACTCCCTGCCAGAAAACTCAAAAGAGCGCCAGAGGCTGTTAAGAAAAGCCCCGAGATATGTAATTCAAGACGGCCGGCTGTATAGAGGGTGATTCTCGATGCCATTACTCCGATGTGTAACCAAGGAAGAGGCTAAGACAATTTTATCTGAGGTGCATGGAGGAGAGTGCGGGGATCATTCAGGTAGCCAAACTTTAGCAAAGAAAATTCTTCGCTATGGGTATTTTTGGCCAGATATTAATCGAGACGCTGCTAGCTACTCCCGAAAGTGTGATAGCACCTTCCACCGAGCTAACACAGATGGTCAGTCCATGGCCATTCGCCATTTGGGGGATAGATCTCATCGGGCCTTTGCCAATTGCCAAGTCCGGAATCAAATATGCTATTGTTGCTGTTGATTATTTCACTAAATAGGCTGAATCTAAATCATTGGCTACTATTACCTTCAAAAAGATGATAAACTTTGTGACCAAAAATATAATTTGCAGGTATGGTGTGCCTCAGAAGATAATCATAGACAATGGTACCCAATTCGAAAGTGAAGAATTCCAGGACTTTTGCAAGCGATTCAAGATCCAAATAAGCTTCTCAGCAGTGGCTCATCCGTAGGCAAACGGGCAAGTGGAAGCAGTGAATAAAATTATCAAGTTAACTATCAAAAAACAGCTGGAAAAAGCAAAAGGTGGTTGGGTCGATAAGCTGCCACTAGCACAATGGGCATACAGAACTACCCACAAAACTGCGACTGGGCGCACTCCATCCTCATTAGCATATGGATCAGAAGCAATGATTCCGGTGGAAATAGAGGTCCCCTCACACAGGAGAATCCATTTCAACCAAGCGAAAAATGAAAAGCTGCAACTTGAAGCACTTGACTTCCTTGATGAAAGAAGGGAAGAGACTAAGCTCAGAATTGCAGCCCATCAGCAAAGGATTGCCAGGCACTTCAATTCCAAAGTTTGCCAACACAGCTTTGAAATTGAGGATTTAGTCTTGAAAAGGATCATGACAGCAACATGAGTGTTTGGGCCAAATGATATGCACGTAATTGTGCATATATTTACATCCATATTTTATCTCTTTTTATTTAAATAATCATCATATTTGGGCATTTTAACATGTTTAAAACCAAAATTCAATTATTTCCAACCATCATATTTTCCCCTTCATTCAGGGGCAAAATGGTCATTTTGTGCATGTGTCAATATAAGAATTTTTACTTGGACATTTTTTTGACAATTTTTATAGGAATTTGGATGCATATGGAAGAGGCTTATATGAAGATATATGCATGCGCAATTGAATACAAAGGAAAGAAGAGGGAAATAATTCAAGCCATGAACATGGAGGACCCCACCCACTTACCTAAAAGTATAATTTGGAGCTAATGGACAACTAAGTGGAGGTTGAAGCTTCATGCAAAACAAATGATGGATTAATTAGTGGTTAATGGTTACTTGTTGGCCAAACTTCCTAAAGGGCATTTTTGGTAGCCCCCTAAAAATAGAATTAGGGTTTTATGCATGTATATATAGCCCTCTTATGTATATGAAACTTCTTCTACTCTTTCATCTTACTTAGGAAATTAAGAAATCAAGCGTAAGCACAATGTTCTGTGAAATAAAAATGGCTTCCAAGCCTCTTTCTTCTCTCTTTTCTACATGCTTTTCTTTGTTTTATTGTTAATTTTTATTTCTATGCTCTCTTTCTCCTTATGTTCATAGCTTAGATTTATATTTATGCAAGTAGTTAGTAGCTAATCTCTTTTGTCTTCTTTACTTATTTTCTATTTTTCTTTTCTTTTTAATGTTGAAACTTACATGTGTTGCTTCAATGCCACAAATGAGTAGCTAAACCCCTTCAATTTAGGGTGATGAAGCTCTCTAACTTTATGTAATTTCAACATTTTTATGATTTATGATCTCTTTGTTTATGCTTCATGAATGTGAATTTTGATGTAAGTTTATACAAGTGGGTTTGATAGCTTATATTGCTTATGCAAATAAGCTATTCTTATTCAACATAAACACAATTTACATCAACATTTGCTAATTAATTTTTGATTATGAAATGAAAGTAAAAATGTAATTTGATGATCTATGTTACTAGTTACAATAGTAAATGGATCATACTTAAAATAGTTTTTGCTTTGGCTTCTTTTTCATGAGAATTGTAAGTGGTATAATTGTTGTATTATAGTTTGATGGTTTGAGTTATGTTAACTAATAACATAAACAAACCATACTTATGATAAATGCAATGATTATTTCACTTAATATCAAAGTTAGAGATCATAAATTATGTTTTTGTTGATTTACAAAAATTTGAGAGTGGATTTGCCTCTAAATTGTTCTTTAGTCTAATAATTTTTGAATCGCATTTTCTAGTGTTAGCCTCATTTTATTTCTTGTTAACAAATCCTCTTCGACTTTGGTATAATTTGATTGAATAGATTTTTAAAATCACCAATTCCCTGCGGATCGACCCGTATTCGCCGCGTGCTACATTCGTACACCGTGCGCTTGCGGTATAAATTTTATTTCTAAATTCGTTCGACGGTTTTCTAAACCGATAGAATTTCCATCGACGAACAAGTTTTTGGTGCCGTTGCCGGGGAAGTTGATTTGATTTTGATTTTCTATTCTTCGAATTATTTTTGTTTGATTTTTAGTGTCTGTGTTTGTTTTGTGTGTGTGCATTTGTTTGTGTTCTTGTTGTTTTGCAATTTCATTTGCTCTCCTATTATTATTAAAAAAAAAGAACATTCACTATTTCAAAACATAAACAAGAACATTTTATTTTCTTTTACAATTTTGCATCTACATTTTCTTTTTACAATTTCCTTTTCCTTTTTTTTTACAGTTACATTGATAGAAAAAAAATACACACCATTAACTGTTCACTGTGCATTCTTTTCCCTGCACACCTTCATACAAGCCTCTGTTCCTCACTCGAACTCAAACCATTAAACTCCTCTGCTATACCAAGACAACATATCACCACCTTCTCCTTCCTTATCCAAATTTCCCTTCATACCACATTTTATTCCACTGCCTCGTCACAAACTACCTCCAATCCTTCAATACCCAAAAACATACCCACATTCATACCATCAATCTCTTCTCCCCATTGACCGCACTTCATCCACACTCCCAATCTCCCTGTCAACTCATTACAACAGCTATAACCCATCCACCTTCCAGTCAGCATCATCAGACCCACTTGTATTCACTGTTGCCAAACAGCTGGGTACACTTCTGCGGGTTTCAACCACATCCTCAAATCACAGTTCCACTGCATTACAACTACAGTGCATATCAGTGTCAGCCATTGCCTTTCAATACAACCATAAGTCCATAACCAATCAACATCACCACTTCCACATCCATTCCATCCAACCTTCTGGCCATAGCATCATCTACTGCTCTGCCACCCTCCCTTCCTTCTGACCTGAACCAGCGAAGCTGTCAGCTAAACTTCAAACAGCAAGTCTGATCAACTTCGACTTCAACACAAGGCCATAACCACCCTATCCATACAACTCACGGTTGCATGTACCTGTACTAATCAACCACCAGTCACCATATACCGACTACAGCAAAACCCGCCTTCAACATCATCAGTTCACACAGTACATATCAATTCAACTGTCCCTGCCCACATACTACAACACAGTTCAACATCATCACCCATCCCTACGGTCATCACAACCCCGACATCACATACCTCCACTGCCTCTAGCAATACAACTGCAGTTCCATCCACAAAGCAAACTACTAAAACAAAACATTCACTTTTCCACCATTCACTACCACCAAATTCATTTGCCTCTTCTACAGATACATACATACAAACTCCTCTGCATATCAACAAGCAACAAACATATCATCCACCGCAGATCAAAAAAAGAAAAAAAGAAAAAAGAGGCAAGAAAAAGAAGAAAACACCTGACCATCAACTTCCATTTTCTTCAAAAAAAGAAAAAAAAAATTGAAAAACAAAAATCAGTTTCCATTTTGTTCAGAAAAAAAAATCTTTTTGGTAAATATTTGAAAATTCAAAAAACAAAAAAATACAAAACCAAAAACATATAAAAAAATTTGAAAAACCAAAAACAAAATAAAAATTAAACTTTTCTTTTGAAAATAAATCTCACTTGTTAAATAGTTTTCTCCCTTGTAAAAAAAATTCAAAAAAAAAAACACACGTTTTCAAATCTTCTTTCACTCCCTAAACTCAGTTCTAACTCCTTTCTCTTCTCGACTTTCACTTGTGCATGAGTACTTGGACTCGTGACACAACAACGAATCGTTGGACTCGCGACCCTTCTACAAACCGTTTAACTCGAACAGACGATCCTCCTGAAATGGCGAATGAAAACGCCCCTCGAACTCTTATGGATAGAATCTTTCCCGATAGAGTTTCTATTCCATCTTGCATCACTTTACCCGCCCCTACCGGTAACCATTTCGAAATCCATTCGAACCATATTGCCACGCTTCCAAAATTTGGCAATTTCGAGCACGATGATCCATACATCTTTTTGACTAAATTCGAACAAGTTTGTGCAACCATTAAACTCCAACAACTTTCTGATGACGGAATCAAACTTCGATTAATCCCATTTGTTCTTACGGATTACGCTGAAAAATGGTTGTACAGCTTACCTTCGAACTCAATTAAAACGTGGGAAGAATTTGTAAAAGCTTTCTTAAAAAAGTTCTACCCCTTGGAAAAAACAAGTAGAATTCGAAACGAAATTGTAAATTTTCATCAATTCAAGGGTGAACCATTTGGAAAATATTTTGAAAGATTCAAAGAGCTTTTGATAAAATGTCCACACCATAACTTTGAAAAATGGACAATTTGCCAAATCTTATACGATGGACTCGAAAACAGCTCACGAACCATGCTCGAATCAATGTGCCAAGGCAATTTTCTTGCCCAACATCATGACGATGCTTGGCAATTTCTTGAAAACCTCGTTGAAAAGTCATCCCAATGGGAACGCTCGAACTAAAAATCAATATACTCACGGTCGAGTGCACACTCGATAGGATCTTCAGTTGCTTTGGAAGCTAAGATCGATGCAATGATTAAAAAATTTGATAACGTTTTCTCATCGAATCAAACGAACCAAGCTTCCCAACCAATGTGCTATAAATGCAACGATCCTAATCATATAGCCGATCAGTGTCCTAATTCCGTCGAACAAACGTACAACCCTGGTTGGAGAAATCATCCGAATTTTGCGTGGAGCCAAATCAATCCCAACACGAATACGATTCGTCCCAATTTTCAAGGATTTCCGAATAATGCTTTGAATCCTCCCTTTCAGCCCAACAATTTTCAACCAAACTTTACGGGCCCGTCTCATAATCAACCACAACAACCAAATTTTCCACCAAATTCTGCTCATCTTCCACAAGACGATAAACGTTTAACTTCGCTTGAGAAAACTCTTGAAACGTTGGCTAAGGCAACTACTCAAAGCCTTCAATCAAATAGCAATTTGCAAAATTTATTGACTTCATATATGCAAAACACAAACCAATCGATTGCAAAACTCGAAATGCAATTGAGTCAATTAGCCACGTCTGTAAGTGAACGTGAACGTGGAACATTCCCAAGCCAGCCCCTTCCAAATCCCAGAAATCAAAACGAAAATTCAAATCAAGCCCATGTTGTTCAAGATAGCAACGTAACCCAGTTGAATGCTATCACAACTCTCCGTTCTGGTAAACAAATCAATAATCAAGTTGTTAATCCAAATGATTTGCCGGAAACTTTTCTCAACGCTTCTAAAACAACGAACGACTCAGAACAGAACGTGGAGCCAAACGTTGAATCGAACGACAATCAAAATTCTTCTTCTTCTACTCGAGTATACCCGCCTACCGAGTATCATGTTCCATTTCCACATCGTCTTCGACCAAAGAAACACTCGGACCAAATGGAAAAGATGATGGAAATTTTTAAGCAAGTGAAGGTTAACATCCCGATTCTTGACATCGTGCAACAAGTCCCCACTTACGCAAAATTTCTTAAGGACTTATGCACCCAAAAGCGACATACTCAAGTGCCCAAAAAAGTCTTCTTAGCCGCCAGTTTGAGTGAAGTCTTGTCCCAATCCATGCCCGTTAAATATAATGATCCTGGCTGCCCTACGATTTCGTGTACAATTGGAGACAAGACGATTAACAAATGTTTGATAGACTTAGGCGCGAGTGTCAACTTGATTCCATACTCCGTGTACGAACAATTAGGCTTAGGTGAGCTCAAACCCACGAAAGTTACGCTTCAATTTGCCGATCGTTCCATTAAGAAGCCCGTGGGAGAAATAGAAGACGTACTCATTCGAGTAGGGCAATTTATATTCCCCATTGACTTTATCGTTCTTGAAACACAACCTGTGACGAATCCCTCGATTCAAATTCCGTTGATTTTAGGCCGACCATTCTTAGCCACCTCAAATTCCTTAATCAATTGTCGTAACGGATCAATGAAAATCTCTTTTGGAAACATGACTTTGGATCTTAATATTTTCAATCTTGGAAGCCAATCGAATGAACCTTGTGACCAAACGTTGGAAGTTAGTGCTATTCACGAAAATGTTGAAAATGAAACACTTGATCTTAACGATGAACGTGAGGCCGAGTATGAAAAATTGTTTCACAAAATTTCCAACGATATTGAATACACTCTTCCTTTTGAATCTCTTCCAGTTGAGTCCGAATCTCAACCCAATTCTTTGATCGAAACAATTCCAAAGTTGGACCTCAAACTGCTTCCCGACCACCTTAAGTACTCATACTTAGGTGAAAATGAAACCTGTCCTGTCATCATTTCTAACAATCTTTCTCTTGACCAAGAAGTTTCTCTTCTCTCTGTCCTTTCGAAAAATAAGGAAGCAATGGGATGGTCGATTTCTGATATAAAAGGAATTAGTCCCGCTCTGGTTCAACATCGCATCCATTTAATCG
This sequence comes from Allium cepa, assembly GCA_030765085.1. NCBI lineage: Eukaryota > Viridiplantae > Streptophyta > Magnoliopsida > Asparagales > Amaryllidaceae > Allium > Allium cepa. The sequence continues at coordinate 901,312,051 of CM060938.1, read as the reverse complement.
ATAATGCCAAGCCTGTTCGTGACGCGCAACGAAGGCTTAATCTTAAAATGAAAGATGCAGTACATGATGAAATTATTAAACTTCTCGACAACGGAATCATTTACCCAATCTCCGATAGTTCATAGGTTAGCCCAATTCACGTTGTACCGAAAAAGTCCGGGTTAACCGTAGTCAAGAACAATTCAAACGAGCTTATTCCAACTCGTACTCAAACGGGTTGGCGTGTTTGCATTGACTACCGAAAACTAAATGCCGCAACACGTAAAGATCACTTTCCTCTTCCTTTCATTCACCAAATGCTCGAACGTTTAGCCGGCCATGAATTTTACTGTTTCCTTGATGGTTACTCTGGCTATAACTAAATTCCAATCGCTCCCAAAGATCAAGAGAAAACAACTTTCACATGTCCATTCGGTACCTTCGCTTATCGACGTATGCCATTCGGACTATGTAACGCTCCTACGACTTTCCAACGATGCATGGTTGGAATCTTTTCCGACATGATAGAACGCTTTCTAGAAGTTTTCATGGACGATTTCTCAATCTTTGGCGATTCTTTTTCCTAATGTTTACATCATCTCGAGTTGGTTCTAAATCGATGTAGTGAAAAACATTTGACTTTGAATTGGGAAAAATGCCACTTTATGGTCAAACAAGGCATAGTCCTTGGACATATCATCTCAAATAAAGGCATTGAAGTAGACAAAGCAAAAATCGATGTCATTGCAAATCTACCCATTCCTAAATCCGTTAAGGACATTCGATCATTTCTAGGACATGCTGGCTTTTACCGTCGCTTTGTGAAAGACTTTAGCAAAATTGCCCGTCCTTTGACGACCCTTCTTGGAAAAGACGTTCCTTTCGATTTTAACTCTGACTGTATCCCTTCTTTTGAACGTCTTAAGAGCGAACTCATTTCTGCCCCAATCATTTGCGCACCCAATAGGGATCTTCCTTTTGAAATAATGTGCGACGCTTCAAACATTGCCGTTGGCGCTGTCTTGGGACCGCATCAACAAGATCCTTCATGTCATTTACTACGCGAATATGACCTTGAACGACGCTCAACTCAACTACACAACAACTGAAAAAGAGCTTCTAGCTGTCGTTTTTGCGCTTGAAAAGTTTCGACCTTACTTGATAGGTTCACACATTACGGTCTACACTGACCATTCTGCGCTTCGATATCTCTTCGCTAAAAAGGATGCTAAATCCCATTTGATTCGTTGGATCCTTTTACTTCAAGAATTTGACCTTACAATCAAAGACAAAAAAGGATCCGATAATGTCATAGCCGATCACTTATCTCGTCTTTCGAACGCACCATCTCCTTTGCCAATTAATGAAAACTTCCCCGATGAACAACTTCTTTCAATTTCGATCGATCCATGGTAGGCTGATATAGTGAACTACTTAGTCACTAAACAAACTCCCTCATCTTGGTCCAAACAGGACAAATGCAAATTTATGTCCCAGGTGAAATACTTCTATTGGGACGATCCATACTTGTTCAAATATTGTCCTGACCAAATCATCCGACGTTGCGTTCCGGATAATGAAATAAGGAGTTTTCTTTCGTTTTGCCATAATCAAGCGTGCGGTGGACATTTCGGTCCTCGAAAAACTGCGGAAAAAGTGCTTCAGTGTGGTTTCTATTGGCCTTCTCTTTTCAAAGACTCGTTTGAATTTTGTAAAACTTGTGATCGATGTCAAATGCTTGGACGAATTTCTCGACGAGATATAATGCCTTTAAACCCTATTCTTACGATCGAAATCTTTGATGTATGGGGTATTGACTTTATGGGACCTTTTCCCAATTCTTTTGGAAACTTGTATATCCTTCTCGCTGTCGATTACGTTTCAAAATGGGTCGAAGCCGTTCCTTGCAAAACCAATGACCATAGAATTGTTGGGAAATTTCTCAAAGAAAATATCTTCTCGAGGTTCGGCACACCTCGCACAATAATCAGTGATAACAGAACCTATTTTTGCAACCGTTCTTTTGAAACTTTAATGAAAAAATACTCGATAACCCACAAGTTATCCACTCCGTATCATCCTCAGACTTGTGGCCAAGTTGAAGTTTCAAATCGACAAATAAAACAAATCTTGGAGAAAACTGCGAATAAAAATCGAAAAGATTGGTCTCAGAAATTGACCGACATGCTTTGGGCTTATCGTACTGCATTTAAAACTAACCTTGGGATGTCCCCATTTCGTTTAGTTTACGGTAAAGCTTGCCATTTACCCGTTGAAATTGAACACAAAGCGTTGTGGGCAATAAAAAACTTAAACTTTGATCTTGAAAAAGCTGGTGAAAATCGAAAACTACAACTCAATGAACTCGAAGAACATAGGAATGACGCGTATGAAAACGAGAAAATTTACAAAGAAAGAACCAAAGTTTTTCATGACAAGTCAATCCTAAGGAAAACGTTTTCGCCTAACCAGAAAGTTCTTTTATATGACTCGAGACTTCATTTATTCCCTGGGAAACATGAATCAAGGTGGACCGGACCATTTGTGGTACGAACTGTTTTTCCACATGGTGCCATAAAAATAGAAAACCCAAAGGATGGATCAATTTTCAAAGTCAATGGTCATCGTTTAAAACCCTTCTTGGAATTGCCCGGTAACCAAGAGGAGGAGCTCATGATCCTTCATGAGCCAAGCTACGTCTAGTAAGAATGTTAACCCTCTTTTGTAAATATGTACATATTTTTCCCCGTTACACTATTATATCATGCATCGACTATGGGGACACAGTCAAAATTAAGTGTGGGGGGAGTCTCATTTTCATTTTTTTAAGTTTTTCATGGCATTTTTTTTGAATTTTCATTTTCTTCAAAAAAAAAAAATCTCAAAACTCCTAAATCTCAAAAACATTTTCTTTTAACCATTTTGATTTATTTTTGAAGAAACACTATGGGATAAGTATAAGTTTTGGTTAATAAATTGAAATTTTTGAAAATTTATTTGTCTTAAAATAAAAATAAAAATGAAGTCTGATTACAAATAACAATGGTTTAACTAGTATATAGGAAGGTTCATCTATGCTAATTATGAAGTATGCTCTAATTGAAAATCTTTGTTTAAAAAGTGGTAAATTTAAAGTAAAGGATATAACATTTTTGTCTTCTAAGTTAAATGGTGCTAAGATGATTTTGCAAAACTCTCTCCTTTAAAAAAAGATATATATATATATATATATATATATATATATATATAATAACATCCAAAGTATTCACTCTCATTTAAAAGTCCTCACGGTTATGCATGGGTGAATTACTTGGAATTTTTGATTATGTGCTTTCATACTTATTTAAAAGTCCTCACGGTTATGCATGTATGGAACGCATATAAAAAAAAGAACAGATTTAATAAAAACCACCTACGGTCGATAGGTGTATGCACGAAAGTGTGTGCACTCGCCATGCTCTGTACTCCCTTCACATAAGCCCGAAAGGCAGTGCATGGGTGGTATATCTGACCTCAGTTTACCTGAGCTAGGTGTGTAATTTTTCTTGCAAATAATGAGAGAGCAAGCAATTGAAATCCAAGCACTAGTTTAACTTGTTTGATTTAACTTGTTGTTGAAAAGAAATGAAAATACCACTTTAACAAACTTTGATAATTAACTAAGGATTCATTTCATAGTTACATTATGTTATCAACCAAAACAACTAGATAAACTGTGGTCTATCTTGTATAACAACTTGATTTTTATTGGAAATTTTGACGAGTAAAAATTTTCAAGACAATGACCAAAACTTGTATTTAACTTATTCGTGTCAATTTAAAAATAAATTCTTCATTTGTAAATATTTCCAAAAACTCGCATTCATCTCTTTGTAAATAAATCTTGAATTTTGTAAATATTTTCATCCTGCATTTGGATTTTGTGGGTAGTATCCGCTGAAAACCCTCACGAGACAACACTCGTCCTACTGGGGACACCCAGAGGTTTAACGGCTTGTTGCATACGCTCAATGCAATCGTGCTCCCTACGAAAACGAATTTATCTTAGTTTTCCTTTATTCGAGGACGAATAAAAAGATAAGTGTGGGGGTATTTGATATGCACGTAATTGTGCATATATTTACATCCATATTTTATCTCTTTTTATTTAAATAATCATCATATTTGGGCATTTTAACATGTTTAAAACCAAAATTCAATTATTTCCAACCATCTTATTTTCCTCTTCATTCAGGGGCAAAACGGTCATTTTGTGCATGTGTCAATATAAGAATTTTTACTTGGACATTTTTTTGACAATTTTTATAGGAATTTGGATGCATACGAAAGAGGCTTATATGAAGATATATGCATGCACAAATGAATATAAAGGAAAGAAGAGGAAAATAATTCAAGCCATGAACATGGAGGACCCCACCCACTTACCTAAAAGTACAATTTGGAGCTAATGGACAACTAAGTGGAGTTTAAAGCTTCATGCAAAACAAATGATGGATTAATTAGTGGTTAATGGTTACTTGTTGGCCACACTTCCTTAAGGGCATTTTTGGTAGCCCCCTAAAAATAGAATTAGGGTTTTATGCATGTATCTATAGCCCTCTTATGTATATGAAACTATCTTCTACTCTTTCATCTTACTTAGGAAATTAAGAAATCAAGTGTAAGCACAATGTTCTATGAAATAAAAATGGCTTTCAAGTCTCTTTCTTCTCTCTTTTCTACATGCTTTTCTTTGTTTTATTGTTAATTTTTATTTCTATGCTCTCTTTCTCCTTATGTTCATAGCCTAGATTTATATTTATGCAAGTAGTTGTAGCTAATCTCTTTTGCCTTCTTTACTTATTTTCTATTTTTCTTTTCTTTTTAACGTTGAAACTTACATGTGTTGCTTCAATGCCACAAATGAGTAGCTAAACCCCTTCAATTTAGGGGTGATGAAGCTCTCTAACTTTATGTAATTTCAACATTTTTATGATTTATGGTCTCTTTGTTTATGCTTCATGAATGTGAATTTTGATGTAAGTTTATACAAGTGGGTTTGATAGCTTATATTGCTTATGCAAATAAGCTATTCTTATTCAACATAAACACAATTTACATCAACATTTGCTAATTAATTTTTGATTATGAAATGAAAGTAAAAATGAAATTTGATGATCTATGTTACTAGTTACAATAGTAAATGGATCATACTTAAAATAGTTTTTGCTTTGGCTTCTTTTTCATGAGAATTGTAAGTGGTATAATTGTTGTATTATAGTTTGATGGTTTGAGTTATGTTAACTAATAACATAAACAAACCATACTTATGATAAATGCAATGATTATTTCACTTAATATCAAAGTTAGAGATCATAAATTATGTGTTTGTTGATTTACAAAAATTTGAGAGTGGATTTGCCTCTAAATTGTTCTTTAGTCTAATAATTTTTGATTCGCATTTTCTAGTGTTAGCCTCATTTTATTTCTAGTTAACAAATCCTCTTCGACTTTGGTATAATTTGATTGAATAGATTTTTAAAATCATCAATTCCCTGCGGATCGACCCGTATTCGCCGCGTGCTACATTCGTACACCGTGCGCTTGCGGTATAAATTTTATTTCTAAATTCGTTCGACGGTTTCCTAAACCGATAGAATTTCCGTCGACGAACACCAAACTGGGAAGGGCCATACGTCATAGGAAAAAAACTTCTTGATGGCACTTTGAAACTCACAACTGTCGAAGGAGATCCAATTCCAAGAGTCTGGAACAGCAATCACTTACGTCCATATTTTACTTAGAATCTTTGCTTAAATTTGTAAAATGATTGTGGATGTATCATTCTTGTATTGTAAGCCATTGTAAAATCAGTGCAAATCAATAATAAGAACTATAAAGTGGAATGTAGGCCTAGTTCTTGGCCGAACCACTATAAATCTTATGTTCTCTACTACAGTAAAATGCTCGTCCCATTTAGATGTGCAAATATTTTAAATGTATTGCTAAAATGTCGATTTAATATTGCATGCTATCAAAGCAAAGCTTACCTATTCAACACATCACAAGGCCCAGCGATTCCTACAAATAACTCAACAATCAAATGTCAAGCCACAAAAATTCCAAATTCAATTCCCACATGAGAAGTGCTACTCACAAATAGTTGGTGATTCCACCGGAGGGGCACCTTCCCGAAGTGAAGGTTCCAGGCCCTTGCTAACTGATTGCGATCGTTTGTGCAAACGAACATCCGATTAAGTAGCTTGCGTCTGCCCCATGCAATCACTTAACAATGAAATACACCTCTCTAGAAAAAAGCAAACAAATTTCAAAAGAAGGGAACATGTACTTGGAGACGATAACGAGGAATCGCTGGGAGGCAGATGGTGAAAAGACAGGGGCAAGCAGACAGAGAACAGCCAAAATGGAACTTTGTCTCTCAACCAAAAAGGTTGGTGGAACCACCGAAGGGGCACCTTCCCAAAGTGAAGGTTCCAAGCCCTTTCTAGTTAATTGTGATCGTTTGTGCAAACGAACATCCAGTTAGGTAGCTTGCATCTGCTCCGTGGATCCACTTAACTGTGAGATGCTACCTTCCTAGCAAACGGCATCACAAAGCACTCTTCGGAGGCCCACTTCACCAAGTTGAACGGCCAAAGCCCTCTACGGAGGCAAAAGCGCTCTTCGGAGGCCCACTTCACCAAGTTGAAGTGCCAAAGCCCTCTTCGGAGGCCCACTTCACCAAGTTGAAGTGCCAAAGCCCTCTTCGTAGGCCCGCTACCCCGCATAAATAGAAGAAAAAAAAGCCCTCTTCGGAGGCCCACTTCACCAAGTTGAAGTGCCAAAGCCCTCTTCGGAGGCCCATTTCACCAAGTTGAAGTGCCAAAGCCCTTTTCGGAGGCCCGCTTCCCTGCGTAAAGGGACAAAAAAGCCCTCTTCGGAGGCACACTTCTACTCTCAAGGGAAGTTTGGTTTCTCCAAAATGAGAACATTCTTCCCCAAAAGTTGAAGTCTCAAATCAAAGCCTTCTTTGGAAGCCTGCTTCATCGCGTAAGAGAATCCACTTCTCAAAAAAAAAGTGACCATCTCCGAAAGTTGAAGTGTAAAAACTCTTTCTAAAAAAAAGAGAGAGAAGACTTCTCCAATACAAAGCACACTCTACTACAGCAGAATAATATTTCCTCAAAATTGAAGAATTATTCTCCAAAGTAAGAGTACGAGTCTTCTTAAAATGGAGAAGATTGCAATAAGCCGTGGTATGGGGGCGGTATAATATGGCTGCATTAATAAAAGAAACACTCAAGCAACATACCACGAGCTCACTGCAATATCACACAAAGAAAATAAAGAAACTTGTGTGAAAATAAGGAATAAATGCATTCATAAATACAGTCAAAAGATTGTACAAGTAAAAATAGTCATTGTATTCCATACTATAAAAGATTTGTATACATGTGCAGGTTTCAAAAAGCGGGGGCCGGTACCCGCACAATCTCCAGTCAATACAAGTCTTTAAATACAAGTAAAAAGCAAAAAAGCAGAACAAGGAGGACAGAACTAGACCCATTACTTCTTCTTCATCCCGCCGCCTTTGGAGCCCTCGCCTGGCTTAATGGTTAACTTCTTAAGTCGGCTTGAACGAGTCGGGGAAAGAGGAGAAAGAGGTGTAATTGGGTCCTCTTCTGCTTTCTCTTCATCAGTAGAAGTGTCCTTCCTTTTCTTTGAAACTCCACGCTTACCCCTCTTCTTTAAAGAAGATTCGCTGCTCAGAGTGATAAGATCAATCAGCTTTGTATCGTTGGTAGTAAATTCCTTCGAGGTCCTCTCACCCTCCTCAAGTTCTTCAGCTTTTTGCTCTTGTGAAGCGGCCGGGTCATCTAAGCCTTGAAGAGCTTCTATTTGTTCTTCTTATGATCCCGGTTGAGAAGCAAAAGGAGTAACTTGAAGAGATGGAGTGGCAACAGCTGGAAGAGGCGAAGCTTGTACAACACTTGTTGTCTTCACTACAGAAGAAGAAGAATTAAACATCAATATTTCTCGCAAAGAGGGGAGATAGTGGCACGACGAGGTTTAAGTAATGATCAAGAAGTTCATCGAGCTCATGTGAAGCAAACAAGTAGTCCACTTGAGCTAGATTAGTGTTGAAGTTACCTGGAGAAGTTGGCTTTATCACGTCGATTTCAAAATCGTAGGCTTCAATGTCTTCCTGGAACTCGGTGTGAGCAGTTGTAATTCCGATCTCGGCTTTGGCAGGAGGCGGAGAGTGGGAACTAGAGCCAATAATGTCGACGTCAACCGAAGCCGAAGGACAAGTCGGGTCGGTCAAAGGTGCCTTCCCTAAATGCTTTCCTTCCACTGCTTCGGCTCGTTCTTTGGCGAGTTGTCCTTTCCCTCTTGCAAGGGCGGCTTGACCTTCATCGTCAAAAAATGAGCCTCAAGACCCTCCTCAGTGTAGCCGACACCTTTAAGCATTTCAACCGCTGCCTCCCACACTTCAGCTAGGGTAATTTATACTTTGGGCCCAAAAATGAGAGACTGCCATGCCCCAAGACGCTGTGAATGTAAAACTCGAATAAAGTGGAACTGACGTTTGTCTTCGTCTCCTCATGAGATTGTTCAGCTGCTGATTTTCCAGCGATGGCCTCGTCACGCTCCTTTTCAACTTTAGAAAGCTAGGCCTTCAGCATTGCATTCTCCAAATCTTGGGAGTTAGCCTTTTCCCGCAGCTGAGCAGCATCATTGCGGTACATTTCCATGATTCTCTGCTCTGCCTCAAGTTTGGCCTCATCATCTCGTTGAGCAGCGTGGGCATCCCTTACTTGTTTCTGAAGAACCTCTTCCTTTTGAGTATAAGAAGTGGAAGAGGTGGCAAGATCATCTTTGAGCTTCTTAACTTCGGCCTCAAGCTTTTCATTATAAGCGGTGATGCTCTTCATCTCCGCATCATGCTGATCAAGGACTTTTTTCCATTCGGACTTATCGCTTTCCATGGTCAGCATAGCCTCGATATTTAAACGCTTCACTCTTTGAAGCTCATCGACTAGCTTTTGCCACCCGGACATTTTTTCAATGTTAAGCTTAACAGCATCAACATTTCTTACCATAGCCTGTTTGTCAATGGGAACCAAGTCCAGATCAAAGCGTACACCTTTCAAACACCATGCGGAAATCGGTTTTGGAGTGCAGGCGGAGGCTTCTCAACTTGATAAGGAGGCCTATTAATGACTGTTGGAATCTCAGCTCTTTTGAGGGCAAGGGAGCTAGAAGGGATGTCTAGAGAAATAGAAGTAGCGGGCACTTTTGAAATTTCATATGAAGATTTTTCGCTAAGCTTGGCTCGCTTGCTGGAATTTTCAGCTTTATGACTCTTCCCCTTGTCATCATGGGACTTTCTCTTATGGGAGTCATCATCCCTCTGGTGAGCGCCATGTCAGTCGTCCCTTCTTCCATAACGCTCCTCATAAGCCTGCCTCTCGTGGGCCTTCCTAGCTGCTCTTTCCTCATCGGTCTCTTTAGTGGAGGAAGATAACGCCTGGTGTCATAAGAGCCACGCCTTGCATAGCGCTGAAAGTCATCATAATATGAACCGCTGCGTCCCTTGGGAGAACCTGAAATTGAAGAAGAGACAAAATTTAGAAATCTTCGAAATAAAGAAGCTAAGCGCGCATAACTGCCAAAATCCTAAGTGTGTGTGGCATGTGAACTATGCGCGTCAAGCCACAAACCACTCTTCGGCTTAGGAGTGATGTCGACTTTTGCAGTAGGGGTCAACTCTTGGGTCGATGGAGTTGATCGCAAAACGGATGTTGCTTCAATTGATGGAGAAACGAGCTTAGAGGTGATGGTGTCATCTTTAAAAAGCTCTTGGGAAGTCACCATGAGGTCGCTCGGTCCCCCAAAGACATCATCACCATCGTGCCCAACGGAATGGGTCATGTCCTCTTCAGCACGCTTTGAACTCTTTGTAATGGAACTTTCTTTCTCAGCTCCCTCATCAGCTTCTCCAGTGGTCTATCCAGAGTGTTGAGAAAGTTCCTCTTCTTCAATAACTGGGAGAAGTTCAGATTTTCCAGATAATCCCGCACCGTCAACGGAACTGGAGCATTTCACTAATGAAGCCTCTACGATAAGTTCCTTCGGTGCGGATTCCTTTACGGAAGCTGGGGCATCTGATGTTTCTGCCTTGGAACTGGGGGTATCACGAGGCTAAATGGATCGATAAGAGTGCAAAAGTCCGAATTGGTGCAAAAACTCGTCCTTCAGTAAGAACTTAATACTTCTCTCATCAATAGCTACGGCATTCAGTCTTTCGAAAGTCGGTTTACGGCTAGAATCTTTAGAGGGAAGAGGAAATGCTGCAAAAATAAAGAATGAAATTAGCACATGGCGACTCGAGTTTTGAAAGGCTCAGAAAACAAGTGAACAGAGATAAGTAGTTTTACTTCCTACTCTCCAGATGCCGTAGAATCCCTGGGGGCAGCGGACAAAGAAGAACTGATTTAAAAAGCCGTGAGCACTTTCGGGAAGATCTGTAATCAGTTTATGATTTCTTGCACTCCTTACAAGAGTAATGGAAGGATGATCTTTGTTCCTCCTGAATGAGCACACGTAACAGATCTCCTCGAAGCTTGGGAGGCGGTTAAGCATCCTGCTAAACAGTACGCACAACCCCGTCAAAATGGCGTAGCCATTAGGGTGCGTTGGAATGGATAAATAGCTAATCGAAGGAGGAGTACTCTAAGAAAATCATTGAAGAGGGGAATAGCTCCGTTCAGATACATTTGACGGTTGACTGCAACGAAGCCAGGAGGCGGCCTATCGGCAGTGTCATTTACCCCTGGAAGCAGAGCAACCGCTTCAGCAATGCCAAATTGAGTGCATAACTGGCTGAAAGTCCGTTGGCTCAATGAAGTTGTGACTCTTTCTAGAGGATTCTCCAAAGGGTTAGCTATTGGAAAGACCTCATCGGTCCGCTCTATTATCTCTTCTTGCATTAGTTGAGAAGCCATTCTACACAAGGAACTGGATATTCAAATATGAAGGTGCACGTTTCCTAAATGTGTGAAGTGTTGTGCAAATCTAATAAAATGACAAGCAAATATAATTGTAATTAAACTAGTTGACATTTGTCAATTATAAAGTTATAAAGTGTTAGGGCTTGTTATTTTAAGTCCAAGTTCGGTATTGATGCAAACATATCAGCTTTAGTTGATTAATTTAGTTTTTCTTTAATACTTCACTTGAACTTGTTAATTCACAGCACTTCATTCACATAATTCCTTTAAGTTGATTATTCTTTATCGACTAATCTGTCATTCGATATGGGCAGTCAGTGGCAGTATATTCGCCCTAGTTTTCTGCAAATGTTGTATTTAACAGGTTGTTAGCTTAAAAGTTAATATAATCTATGAAAAAGTGCAACAAGTTCAAGCAGTTCATTCTTGTAGTTCGAGTTGGAAGTTCAATCAAGTTCTGTCAAATTCTACAAGTAATCAAGTCCTATTCATTCCTTAAGTCGCAGGAACGATTTAAGTTAGCTCGGGACTCTCTAAGTCGTCCAGATCGTGCCCAAATGACTTAACATAGGTCGGGCTTCCCTAAGTCGTTCTGTTTGAAATTCATGTGATATTCTGGCAAGTTGAGTCGCGAAACAGTTAAGTCGCAAGTCATCCGGGTCGCAGTCTCTTATGTCGCTCAGAACATGGATGTTAAGTCTTTGAGCCGTTAGGTCGTGTGGTTTATGTCCAAACTACTAAGCGCTAAGTCGTTCGAAGACCTTAAGCCGGGTATTTCCTAATGCTCCTTAACCCGCTGGCTCCTCTCCACTTAACAAATCGCCTAACTCACAAACCCGTTAACCCAATAACCCATTATCATCTCCACCGTGAAATCCATCATCTCTCCACACCGCCAAATAACCCAAAACCGATTAAATAACCTCATATCCATCATGGATCCAATACACTACTGTGTTTTCGAGAATTACAACAACATCACGTCCAAAGACAACTAGGGATCGATTGTAGCATGATTCGTGGTAAAACGCGGCACATCAAATCGGAGCAAGGTCAAAAAATAGGGGATTCGCAATTTAGTGATGGATGTGGTTAGATTTTGATCGAATTCACTTACGTAATGTGATGGTGAAGATGATTGACGGCTGATTAATTTGAATTCTTCTTTGAAAGCTTGGAAATTCCTCAATGGTAAGTTAGAATGTTAGAGAAGATGAAGTGAAGAAGGAACGACATAAGCTACTTATATACCGGGGCGGTGGAACTCGAATCGGCACAAAAGACCTAACCCTCTCATAAGTCGCTCACGACCTAGCAACTCAGAATGGTGCGAGTTAAGAGGTATCGAAGCACACGACCTAGCCCCTAGGCGTATACTTCGAGGGGCAAATGTTAACACCTCTTTTATTAGCGACCCAGCCTAGAAGAAGGCTTGCGACCTAATGACCTAATTGCCTAAGAAGAAAACTCGTGAACTAACGACCCACAGAAAGGCACGACCTAACTACCTAGAAGAATAAGCGACCTTACGACCTAAAGCATGGGGCGACTCAATGGGTTAACGAACTAGCGACTTATCGAGCTAAAACATCCAGTGAGCTAACATAGCAACGAGTCAAGCAACCTAACGGATCAACGAGCTAAAGCACAAAGCAGCTCAACATGGCACGACTCAATTACTTTAGGAGCTCCAGCGACCTAACGACCTAACGAGTTAAGGCAGAGTAGAGTCGCATGCATCCATTAGGTCGCTCGCGACCTAAGCAAGCCGAGATAACTCCTGCATTACACATACTAAGTCGCTTGAAGCATGTATCTCATCCAGGATGACTCCACTAAGTTGTTAACGACTTATACTACCTCAGGATCACTCTTATGTCACCACTCCTTATGCCGCAACTTCATAGATCGCTCACCACCTATGACCAGCCCGACCTAAGCCCAACCTCTCCTATAAATACCTCACCTGCTCCACACTCAAGGGGGATTTTTTCCTGGAAAGCCAAGATTCTGCCACTTTGAAATTCTAGCAACTCATTCTCCAAGTCCTACAACATCATAACAACTTCAGGGATTAATTCCAGAATGGATCAAACTTCTTCACCGATTTGATTCTACTTTGAAAGCTCAAGTCTTTGAAGTTTGTTGTACTTGAAGTTTAGTTGTAACAAAGTGTACTCAAAGATCATAATAAAAGATATAAAGTGGATGTAGGCTCGACTTTGAGCCAAACCACTATAAAAATTGACGTCTCTTTACTATTTTCTGCTATTCTATGCTTATTCCTAGTTCCCGTACCAATGGGTGGTGCTTTCACTATATCATAACTCACACCGGGGTGTTAGCGTACATTTTTAACATTAACAATGGCTAAAACAAGGGAGTTGCAGCAAGGCTAAGTGGGTCGCACTCAAGTAGGACGAGATTTTCCCCTGTCGAGAGGTCCCTTTTTATTCGGCTTGGTGGTCAATTGATTCGCGGCAACTGCTGGGGTTGTCTTGTTTGGGACTATCCAGTAAGTGATGGTTCTGGCCTTGTGTTGCAAGGGATCGGGAGGGATCCTCGATACGGTGATCTGGGCCCAGTACTGCGACGAAGGATACCCCAGTGGCCCTGCCATTGTATGGAATCCAATCTCCAATAAGTGTCGTATGCTTTGATTGTTCCCAACTATGTTGGAACAAGATGTAAGCATTCTAGCTATTTCTGTATTTTACTTGAAAACCCTAGACCCTATTATAATATCGCTGAATTTCCTATCAAATGTTTTGGTTATCGTAAGGTAAAAACTTTTCCGTGTTTATGTGCGGGTAGTCTTACGAGTTACCTTTTGTTTCAATAGTTTTTCAAAGTTAAGCAACTTTAACCCGTTTACTCACACCAGACCCATGTCTGACCCGGAGTTTATTTTCTGTTGTCTTAAACTCTTGGGTACTCAAATTTTTATGAGTGGCCAAGGGATTCAGGTTAGCTTTGACAAGTTTTTGGAGGAGATATGGAGCAGGAGGTTTCAGCGTATATAGATATATATAGTGGTTCCGCTGTGTTGATCTCTGTATTGATATCTTGTATGAGAATGGAGTTGTATAATAGACTGATTTTTATAACTTTCTAAAGTGTTGTGATGAAGTTGTGTAACTCTCATAGGTGATGTATATTATGTAATAACTTATGGTATTTAATATATTTTATTCGTTCCGCTGTGAGATTCCGATATTGTTTAGTTCTTTCTTTCTTATCTTTTCTCTTTCTATCTTTTTCTTTCTTAATAATGATGCGTCTTTCTATGGAATGAAAGACGGATCGTTACATTCCTCCTGCCGGACACATTTCTGTGATACTATTCTGATTTTTGTGATTGTTTGGTGGCCACCCCTCGATTGTTGATATGGAGTGTGTTCGAGGTGGGCGGTAGTAGCTGCTATGCGTTACTACCAATCCGAGAGCACAATTGATATATCTACCCTGACATCTCCTCGTGTGCCATGTTCACATGCCCTAGCGTGCCTTCTACGAGATTGTTTTGTACCATGCCTATGGAGTGCCCTCTGATAGCCCTCCACTTTATGGTGGAATCATGGTAGTGTATAGACTATGGGAATATATATAAAAATGTGTTAAGAGGGATATGGGTAACACCTTAATGCTATTTTAATACTTTATTTTACTATAGACACTATTATAATTGCGTATTGTACTACATAGTAGATAGTTTATAGGATCCATAGGAGATGTGAATCCTGAACATCTCTTAAGTTATTGCACTCGCGATGGACACTGGATAGGAGATGTCAAACCCCGTAAACATCTCCAAGCCATTTACACTCATATTTATTTACCGTTGATTTAACATACATAAGATCTTTTAGTTCTGACTCGCGTGTTTTGTCTTTTCAATTCGCTCGGGTCGGCCTGAACATTTCATGTAACAACCCGCATATTTAACGATTATATATTTAAATGTTTTATTTAAATATAGCGTCGTTAGTCGGATTTTTGGGTCCGAAATATTACTTTTTGAAAACGGCCGAATTGGAGCTCGATACCACCTCCATTGGTTCCAAAATGGCGTTTGCGATCTTTTTGTGTATAATCTTTGATATGTTTGGAGTTTGAGAAATTTTGACCCTTTTTCTACTTGGGATTGAGTTTGGGTTCAGCCCCAATCTCCTCTTAACCCTCTAGCTCATTAACTCTTCATACATTCAACCATATTTCATTCCTTTAACTTAAGAAAACTGAAAATGGGAGAAAGGAAGAAGAATTAGAAACTCCAAGCCCTAGTTCCATTTGCAAACTCCAAATTCTTGCTTGAAATTCAAAGAGAAGTATAGGTAGGCCTCCTCTTCATCTTCTCCAACTCTTTCTTCTTCAATTTCAGAAAGTTTCCAAAACCTAACTAAGGAAATACTTGTTTTGATCTTAGATTGAAGTTTGTTAGGTTGAAGTAGAGATTGGTTGGTCTTCTCCTTGTTATTGAGCTTCTTCTTCATTGTTTTCGAGAAAAGGTGAGTTTTGAACTCACATATACTTCTCTTGATATTATTGATGTTGGGTATGAATTCCTAACAAGCATTCATGTGCTATTGCTTTTGACTTGGAAAGGATTGACATTCATTTGATAGGGCAGGAAGTGCTGAACATCGGTTCGGCCGACCGAACTTAGGGTCCGGTCGACCGTCCTGCTACCTGAGCACTTCCCTTCCTTTGTTTTGGAAGTGCATAAATTTAGGCTCCGGTCAACCGACCACGAGGTCCGGTCGACCGACCTGCTACCCCGAGCACCTCTCTGTTTCTGGCCCGGTCAACCGACCCAGGAGGTCCGGTCGACCGACCTGCTCCTATTTCCCCTGTTTTGCCTATTTGTGCATATTTTGATTGGTTTTCCAAATTTTATCAATTCAAGTTGGTTTTTAGTGCATGTTATTGCATCTTTGGTTTTGATAACTTATTCTTGACTTCATCCACAGGTTTTTATAAAATAATCTCTCGAATCACGTTTAAAAGCTCGTTTCTCCAATTTATAAATTCTATTTAAAACACACACAATTTCGCACTTCGAGCGAAGTGGAAGATTGATTAAATGGTTGGGCAAAACACGGACCATGAATCTCTGCGTTTATCCTTCTGATTAATCCCCGACCTATTCAATTGATCGTTTTGACCTTTGGGTTTGGTTTACCAATGAAATGAGGTAAACTTTGTACTGCTTTGAGTGTGAAATTGACTGACGGATAGTAAACCATTTAGTGCGAACGGGTGGTTATGGGACTCACGTTAACACTTTTCAAATTCCTTTTCGAGAGTTATGACACATTTCTCCAGTTAGTGGTGTCCAGTACTGGGCCTTCGGACCTTCACCACTACGGTTTGTTGCCTTCGGGGCTTATTGCCTTCGGGGTATGTTGCCTTTGGGTATGTTGCCTTCGGGTATGTTGCCTTCGGGTATGTTGCCTTCGGGTTTGTACCTTCGGGTTTGTGCCTTCGGGTTTATTGCCCTATAGTATCGCTTACGATGTTCGTCTTTATGAGCCGCATGGGTGATATTGGGTTTGGAGCCTTCGGGCTCATGTATCCTTGTTTATACAGTACTGAGCTTAAGCAACCTTATGTTTCATTGATATTATATTTCCTTGGTATCGCCCTTCGGTGTTGGTCTTTTTGAGCCGCATGATGTGTAGCGATTTCCTTGTGAAACTTGTGTCACCTTCATTGGTATTTGTTATTGCCTTTTTGGCTTGATTTGGGATATTTGTATCCTTTGTTTATCTATGTGGCCGATGATATGAGGCTTGTCTTGATATGATTCATCTTATGTTGGATGATTGTGTTATCTCCCTTAGAGATATTTGTTATACTTTGTAACCTTGCAGGTTTATTGTTGTTCAGTTTATCTAACTGATTTGTTTAACTAGACTGACCCGTGTATTTTATACTCGGGTCAGACCGAGATGTTTCAGGTTAGGTCCTTTTGGACTTAGCCTATTTTGCTTCCGCAAGGACTACTCCGCTAGCTTCTTTTTGTCATAGCTTTTTGTGTAATCCCATTTTGTAGTAACTCTGATATGTATTCATCTGGAATCGTTTGTAAACAGTGGATTGATATACCACTTGACATGTATTATTTTGTATACTCTATTATGTATTAGTATATGTGTGTATGATGATCTACTATTCTGTGATGTATATTGCATTTGAGTTGTTATATTCTGTTCTGACAGATCCTCTAGCCACCTATGGTTTTGTTTTAAGTATTCATTGGATATGTCGATCGGTTTGGTATAATTATTGTCGACATATTTAATAGATAGTTAAAGCAAGGCTATGGATGGTCGCTCCTATCCAGCCTTATTCTCCATATTAGCAGACGGTATTATCTTCTAATACTCTTTGCTAATGTGAGTATGGAGGTGGGGCGTTACATTTCAGGATTTGAAGTCCCTATTTTTGGAGGATGAAGATGAAGATTTGTACTACTATTATTTACTATATTTATTCACTACATCATGTAATTCGTTGCATTATTTATTCTTCTCTGGTATGTGTAACTCTGATCGGTGTTGTATAAATATAATCAAATGTTTTGTAAAACAACTTCATGAACTGTTTATTTGATTATTACATTTTGTCATTCAGTTGTGAGATTCTATTTTGTTTTTTTTCTTTCTCTACTTTTTCTTATTCACCCTAATAACAATCCATCCTTCTGTATGGTTTGAGTCGGCATGTGTGTCTGCCTAAAACGTACAAAAAGGCTAGATGTTACGATTTGTATCAGAGCTTTGGTTTAGCAAAAACCTTACCTTTGTAGGGTCTAACTCTTTATTAATAGGATAGTAATACCCTATGATGAGTCGCTGAGTGTACATATATGAGAGATTGTATTTGTTAGTATTATAAAAATGATTTTCATATTGTGTTAATTTGTTCCATTTTGTATTTATGAATTCTGCGTGGTGCATAGGACGCTATGACATCGATAGGGATTTCTAAACATTTAATAGGATGGACCGAAACAATATTTGTTTTGAAATATAGGTAAATGAAATAATTTTACCTATTGTATATTTTTATATATAAAATTATAATTTATAAATGATATATATTTTTGGTTGTAATATGTTGGTTGTTAGGTAGTGAAATTTATAAATATTGGTTGGAAATAAGATTTAAAAATAAAATGAATGAAAATTGAAAATCTAGAACTTAAGTTTTGGGGTTTTGAAAATTTCTTTCGAATGATTTTGGAATATAATAATAATATTATTTAGAAGTATTTACTGATATACATATTTCAATATGATTTGAAAAAAAAAATTAAGAAATTTTGTAAAGAAATAAGTTTTGTACTCCCCTCTCTGTCGCTGGAAAAAAATTTCTGTGATGAGTGCACGCATCATCGACATTCATTCTCGAGTTTCGAAGTGGGAAGACCATTGTAGTTGTTTACTACACATTTGTTTTGATAAATAAATATAAATTTTATTTCCAAATATGATTTGATATACATAAAAGATATGATATATATTGTTAACTCCTGTTTCTTAGCGACTTAAGACCTAAAGGCATGGAGCGATCTAACGATGGGAATGACCTAGCTATGGAAAGATGGCTCGACCTAAGGGAAGTCACGACCTAGGATAGGTCGCTAACGACCTAATGGTATCAGCGACCTAAGGGGATCTAACGACCTAGTGCTCCAGCGACCTAAAGGCCAGAGCGTCCTAACGAGTCAACAAGACGAGCGACCTGACGAGCATTCGGCGACTTAACAGATAGAGGAGGAGACAACCTAGCGACCTAATGGTTTAACAAGCTAAGCTATAGGTCGTGTTAACTTAGGTCGCCTCTCTTCTTAGGTCGCACACGACCTACCACTTGACATCTTGCTCAGTCAAACTCGATGCATCCTATCAAGCCTCACGACCTAACTCCACAGGGCAATTATGCGACCTAAAGACTTAAGCATTGTCACGACCTACGACCTATGGGGAGTAGCGACTTAACTGGTTCAAAGAAGTGAGCGACCTAACGGTTCCTAGCGACCTAAGGAAGGCCGCGACCTAGCGGTTTAAAGACTTCACAACCTAACGACTTAAGGGGCGCCGCGACCTATAAAGCTCACAAGACCTAAGATAGGTCGCCCACGATCTAAACTAGGTCGCTCACGACCTAAGGACATTGCATTAGAAGACGGCCTTTTCTGTGCCGCTGCTGGTAAGGTCGCTCACGACCTAGGACTTGTGGTATTCAGCATGCGTACTCTAGTGGAAGAATGGCCAATGCTCTTTAGGTCAATTGCGACCTACGACCTACTTAGGTCGGGCGCGACCTACGACCTTAATCTGAAATTGCCTATAAATAGAACCCTAACTCCAACAAGCAAGGGACTTTTCGGCACATTCTCTTCATACACCGTTACCGTGCTGCATTGGGAACTCCATCAACACTTAGAGCCTTCGAGATTCGAGGAATACTTCAAAGAACTTCACGAAGAAATCACACATCTTCAACATGGGTTTAAGGACTTCAATCAACATTGAAGTTTAAGCTGCTTGTTCCAAATCATTTGTAACTCGAAGTGTGTTGTATTTGAGAAGAATTGTATCAACTTGTAGCGAGATCATTAATAAAAGTACTTAAAGTGGACGTAGGCTATACCCTTAAGCCGAACCACTATAAAATCGTTGTTGTTTGTTGCTTTTCTGTTGTTGCCTGCTTATAATCTGTTCCCGAGTCATCGGGTGGTGCTTTCACAACTATAACTCATACACCGGGGTGTTAGCGTTCCAATTTTAGCGTTAACATTTTTGGTGCTTTCACTGAGAACCCAACTCAGGAAAATTGTCATCATTGCTCCGCGAAAGCTTGTTGAAGAGATCCCTCTGAAGACTAGAAGTCTATCTGAAATCATGGCTCCAGGTAGAAAGAGTAGATCTGTTAGATCCGGGAATGTTCATGAAGAAACCTCCGCTTCCCCTATACCTAATCAGCCCACTCCTTCTGTTGGGGTAACGAAAGCGGAATTGGATGCTGTAATCTTAGGGCTGAACCAACAGATAAATGCCCAGAATGCACAATTAGAGGCTCAAAATGCCCAGAATGCTCTGATTCTGAATAAGTTGAACGATTTACTTAGGGCAAACAATCAACCGGCTAGTAATGAAAGGAACTATGCTGGCAACATTCATGATGCTAATGAAAGGAATGCTCCTGAAAGGGCTGCTAGTCCCTTTGAGCAGGCATTTCCTGAGGCTGGTGGATCTAGAACTCGACATGATGAGGAGTATCTTTCTGGAATGGTCCGGCAAATTATGAAAGAAAGTATGCAGAGGGTTGAAGACGAGAGAGAATGGGGTTTCTCCCCAAGTAAAACTCCATTTACTGAGAAAATCTTAAAGGCGGAATTTCCAAGGAAGTTTGTCCCTCCAACTATCCCAGCTTACAAAGAGACAAGTGATCCGAATGAATTCTTGTATAAGTATGATTGGCACATGACGGGTGCCAGAGCCTCTGACGAGATAAAGTGCCGATATTTCCCCGTATACCTTGAAGGTGTGGCTCTACTGTGGTTTACCAAGTTGCCAGTCCGATCTATTGATCAGTTTTCAGACTTGACCCGAAAATTCAAGGAGCAGTTCAGACTATATGCTTCAAAGGCCAAGGACATCATGTCGTTGTCGAGTTTAGAACAGAATCCTGGTGAATCTATCAGATCTTTCCTGAACCGCTTTAATATAGCGCTGGCTGAGGTGGATAATGCTGAACCGCGAATGATATTGACTTATCTGATGAGGGCTATTGATAAGTCGAGTGAATTTGGGAAGTGGTTAAACATGAAGGAGCCAACCTCCCTCGAAAAGTTCTACAAAAAAGCAGATGAATTCATACGCTTGGAAAGCCGTCCTTTACCAGTAAAGATAGTGTTGGAGAAAGCTGAAGATAACACTGTCGCTCCACGCAAGAATGAATCGGTGGGGCAAAAAAGGGAGAATAATAATGGGAAGAAACAGGGTAATTTGAAGAAGCCTCGATCCTTCAAGCCATCAGAGTATACTCCTCTATCAGACACGCCTGAACATATCTACCTGGCCACTAAAGACTCTATTGATTTTCCTAAACCTATCCCTCTAAGGACCGGAAAAAAGGCTATTCAGAGTGGAAAGTTCTGTCGCTTCCATAATCAACCCGGTCATGAAACCGATAAATGCCGTCAGTTGAAAAATCTGATTGAAGAGTTGTTAAGGGAAAATAAACTACAGCAATTTGTGAAAAAGAATAGCAACAACCCTGCCTCATCTAGTCAGGGGCAACAAGCTCTTGACCATCAGCCTAGGACAGGTGAGAAGGCTGTCGGGCATGAATCTGGAAGGCCCATTATCAATGTCATTACAGGAGGACCTCACCCAGCTGGCAAGAGCTGGGGCGAGATGGAGAGATATTCCAGGGCTTTGAAATATGTTCCAACCGAAGAAGATGTCTTTGTTTTGGAAGACACTACACCCCTTAAACAACAGAAAACTTTCAATGATGACATTGTTTTCAGAGCCAGGGATTCCACAGGTGTTGAGGCCCCCACCTTAGATCCGTTAGTCATCTCAGCTGGTATCGGACCAGCCATTGTCAAAAGGGTTCTCATCGATTGCGGTGCGTCCTGCAATATCCTCTTCAAGAAAACATTTGACCAAATGAAGATCCCTATAGTCGATGTACAAGCCTCATCGCAGAAAATCGCTGGCTTCACTGGGGAGCCAAAGCAACCAATAGGAACCATCGATCTACTTGTAGAACTTGGAGAGGGAGAAAGGAAAGTGGTCCGAAAGCAAACTTTTGTGATTGTCGATGAATTTTCTGCTTATAATGCTTTCCTTGGTCGTCCAACTTTGGCAGCATTCAAAGATATTCTTGCCCATTGGTGCCTCACTATTAAATTCCCTACAGACAATGGAGTAGGAGTTATAAAAGGGGATCAAAATGCTGCACGGGAGTGTTATTTGACTGAACTGCGAGAGACGAGAAAAAGAGAAATGGGAAAGAATGCGGCAACCCCGGTCCGCATCAAGGAACCAGCCTTGTAGCAATTACGGGGCGGACCCTGCACTGGCGAGCAAAGCGGGGCACGAAAAGAAATGGATCCCAGAAAAGCCAGTGCAGGGGAGAATAGAGTAGTACCGGTGGAAACGACAGTTCCGGTACCTGTTGACCCGAAGGACCCAAATAAGGTGTTGAATGTGGGTTCACAGCTGAATGTGTCAATTCAGAATATCTTGATATCTTTCCTGAAAGCAAATCTGGATGTCTTCGCTTGGACTCATGCCGACATGTGTGGGATATCCCCAGAAGTTGCTGTGCACGCTCTGAATATTGACCCAAAGTTTACACCGGTGAAACAGAAAAGAAGAATCCAAGGTCCAGAAAGGTCAGCAGCATTAAAAGAAGAAGTTGATCGACTTATGGAAAATAATTTCATCAAAGAATCTACCTATCCAAATTGGGTTTCGAATCCTGTGCTGGTTAAGAAGGCTAATGGAAAATGGAGAGTGTGCATCGATTTTTCTGACTTAAACAAGACTTGCCCCCGAAAAGTGGAACATCGAACTCAGTCAATATGACATCACTTATCACCCCCGAAAAGCAATCAACGGACAAGCTTTAGCAGATTTCATTGCAGAATTTACAGAAAAAGGTAATGGTGAGGAAGAAACAATCAATGATTCCTCGATTCAGTGGAAATTGTATGTTGATGGCGCAAGAAATGACTACTGTTCTGGAGCCGGGGTGGTGCTTGAAACTCCTGAAGGTCGGTCATTATGTTATGCACTAAGATTGGAATTTCCTTCAACAAACAATGAAGCAGAATATGAAGCTCTTATCGCAGGTCTGAAAACCGCTAAAGAATTAAACATCCGAGCATTACAGATCTTCAGTGATTCTCAGCTTATTGTATGCCAAGTCAAGAAGGAATTTCAAACGAAAGGAGGAAACCTGCCTGCTTACTTGTCAAAGGCTTGGGAACTTCTGTGTGAGCTCGATCATTATTCAATAAGCCACATTCCTGGGGAAGAGAATATGAAGGCAGATTCCCTCGCGAAATATTCGAGTTCCGGTAAAGCTCAACTATTGGGATTAGTCCCTGTAGAGGTCCTGTCAGCCCCAAGTACAGATGAGATGGATGTACATTGGATTATGAATGTATCTCAAGAGCAAGAATCATGGATGACTCCAATATTGGACTACCTGCTCAGAGGTTCTCTGCCAGAAAATTCGAGAGAGAGACAAAAGCTATTAAGGAAAGCCTCTCGCTATGTAATTCCGGATGGCAGATTATACAGACGGGGATTCTCAATGCCATTACTTCGATGTGTATCCAAGGAAGAGTCCAAAACAATCCTAGCCGAGGTACATGGAGGAGAATGTGGTGATCATTCAGGTGGCCAAACATTAGCAAAGAAAATTCTCCGATACGGATATTTTTGGCCAGAAATTAATCAAGATGCTGCAAATTACTCCCGAAAATGTGTCAGGTGCCAGAGATTTGCCAAAATTCCTAGAGCCCCTTCTACTGAACTCACACAGATGGTCAGTCCATGGCCGTTTGCAATTTGGGGAATGGATCTCATTGGGCCACTACCGACTGCCAAATCAGGGATTAAATATGCTATTGTTGCAGTTGATTACTTTACTAAATGGGCTGAAGCTGAACCATTGGCAACTATCACCTCTAAGAAAATGGTAAGTTTCGTGACCAAGAATATCATTTGCAGGTATGGTGTGCCTCAGAAAATAATCACAGACAACGGTACTCAGTTTGAAAGCGAGGAATTCCAAGATTTTTGCAAGCGGTTCAAAATCCAGAAAAGCTTTTCAGCAGTGGCTCATCCGCAGGCAAACGGGCAAGTGGAAGCAGTAAACAAGGTCATCAAATCAACCATCAAGAAACAACTTGAAAGAGCAAAAGGTGGTTGGGTCGATAAGCTACCACTTGCACTATGGGCATACAGAACCACACACAAAACTGCGACTGGGCATACTCCTTTTTCATTAGCATACGGATCGGAAGCAATGATCCCGGTAGAAACAGAGGTTCCTTCACACAGAAGAATCCATTTAAATCAAGCAGAAAATGAAAAACTACAGCTTGAAGCTCTAGATCTCCTTGATGAAAAAAGAGATGAGGCTAATATCAGGATGGCAGCTCATCAGCAAAGGATAGCCAGACATTTCAATTCCAAAGTTCGTCAATGCAGCTTTGAAATTGGAGATTTAGTCCTGAAGAGAATTATGACAGCAACAGGTGTGTTTGGGCCAAATTGGGAAGGACCATATGTGATAGGTCAGAAGCTTCTTGACGGCACATTCAAACTCACCACTGTTGAAGGAGATCAAATTCCAAGGGCATGGAACAGCAATCACTTGCGTCCATACTTTACTTGAAAACTTTGTTGAAATATTGTAAAAAGAGTTATGAATGTATGATTCTTGTAATTGAAAGCTGTTGTAAAATTGATGAAAGAAGATAATGAAAGAATATAAAGTGGATGTAGGCCCAAATTTCTGGCCGAACCACTATAAATCTTGTGTTCCTTATTAATATTACATGTTTGCTTTATTTTTGATATAAAAAGTATATAGAATGTATTGCTGAAATGTCGATCTAAATTTTTGCAGACAATGGAAATAAAACTTGCGCATAATAAGACTGGGAGATTCTCGCCATCATCCAACAAACAAATTCCAAGTCACAAAAGCCCCTAATTCAAATCCTAGATAGGAAACGCTTCAATTGAATGAGCAATAGTTTCGCTGGAAACGGACCTTTGCTATCAAATTTGAGTTCGTTTGAACAAACGAGCATCCAATTAAGAAGCTTATGTCCGTTCTCACGAACCTGCTTAACAATGAAGTGCACTTCCTTGGATTAAACAAACCACTTGTGAGAAAAGGGAATGTGAGCTTGAAAAGGAAAAAACAGAGAATCATTGAAAAGGCATAAGCAAGGGGACAAGGAAACAACTAAAGCTATCATCAGCAGCATAAGACCTCTTCGGAGGCACAACTCTTCGGAGGATAAAGACCTCTAATGGGACATACGCCATAAAAAAGAAAGTTCTCTACTCTACAAAAAAGATTGGAGGAGTCATGACCCTCCAACCATGAGAGAGTAACTTCCAGGCGATGAAAACCCTCTCTGAGGCACATTTCACCAGGAGTCGGAGTAGTTACTCTTCGGAGTTTCACTTCACCAAAGTTGAAATGCAAACAAAATAAAGACCTCTTCGGAGGCACATTTCACCAGGAGTCGGAGTAGTTACTCTTCGGAGTTTCACTTCACCAAAGTTGAAATGCAAACAAAATAAAGACCTCTTCAGAGGCATATTTCACCAGGAGTTGAAGTGTAACGGCCGCTCTTCGGAATTTCACTTCACCAGAGTTGAAAGACAAACAAAATAAAAACCTCTACGGAGGCACAATCAAGAAGAAAGACCTCTTCGGAAGCTCGCGTTTCACCAAGATTGAAATAAAACTTCCAAATTTTGAAACGTGAAAAGGCTTTCTTCAAAGGCGCAACTCTTTGGAGGTACACGTTTCACCAAGATTGAAGTAAAACTTCCAAGTGTTGAAACGTGAAAAATCCCTCCTCAGAGGAACAACTTTCTAAAAAAAAAATCCTCATTAGGAGCGTACTTTAACTTCCAAAGGAAGAGTAACTTACCCATTCTGGAAAAATCTTCCATTAAAAAAAAGAAGGAAGGTTAAAGCACCCTCCAGAGGTCCGCTTTACCACATAGAGGAATTCACTTGGTAAAATATGCACATTAAAAAAAAAGAGAGGTGATTTCTTCGAAGGACAAAGCGTAAAAACTTATATGAAGGGAGTTGTACTCTACCAAAATACTTCTTCAAGAATGGAATATTCTTTAGAAAAATAAGAGTACAAGTCCCCTCGAAGTATATAATATTGCAGCAAGCCTATGGAATGGGGGCAATATGGTATGATTGCATACAATATGGTATAGCCAAATCAGCAAAGGGTAACGCTCAAGTAACATACCATAAGCTCGCTGCAATATCATGAAAATAAACTTACGCAAAAATGAATAATAAACGCATTCTCAAGTCCTAACAGGAATTTGTACAAATAAAGGATTGTTTTATTCAAATTGCTTTGCAGATACAGGTTTCAAAATAAAGAGGAAAAAGCGGGGGCCGGTACCCGCACAATTCTCGACCAGTACATGAAAAAAAGACAAAGCTAAAAACTGAAGTCCTCATTTCTTCTTACTGCCTTTGGACCCTTTGCCCGGTCGAATGATTAACTTTTCTGGTCGGTCTGTAGGCATAAGGGAAGGAGAAGACTGAGGAGCAACTGGTCCAACTTCCGGCTCCTCCTCGGTAGTAGCAATAATTTTCTTTCCCCTCCTCTTTGGCGTTCCATGCTTCTTTCTCCTCTTCGAGGAAGACTCACTCCCTCGAGTAGCAAGAGAAGACAAAATTATGTCATCATAAGGAGTCCGCTCCGATGAAATCTCGCCTCCCTCGAGTCCTTCGCCTTTCTGCTCTTGCGAAGCGGTAGGATCATCTAAGCCATGGAGGGCTTCTATTTGCTTCTCTTGTGATCCAGGCTGTGAAGCAGAAGGAGGAGTCGCCGGAAGAGATGGAGGAGGGATAACCTGAGGAGGTACTTTCTCTACAGAAGGAAAGAGGTTAAAGTCAGTAAAAAGAGGAGGTAAAGGTTCGTCAAGGTCCAGGAAGTAGTCAAGAAGCCCATTGAACCCATAAGAAACAAGTGAGCAGTCTACTTGGGTGAGGTTTATAGTAGCAAGATTAACGGTGGAATTACCTGGAGAAGTTGGTTTCCTGATATCAACTTCATAAGCCTGCACGTCAGCGCTCTCGTCGCCTTCATCTCCACCCTGTGTGTTTGTAATCTCGGTGGTAACCTTGGTAGGAGATGCAAAATGGGAGCTGGAACCGATGATGTTGACCTCAGATGAAGAAGGAGGCTGGACTGGAGTAGTTTAAGTAGTTCCTCCAACCTGGCCCCCTTCTGTCGCTTCGGTTCTTAGTTTGGCAAGTTGCTCCTTTCCTTTGGCGAGAGCAGCGCGAGCGTCATCATCCAAGTAATGCTTTTCAAGGGCAGATTCGTCATAAACAGCACCTTCAGCACCAAGCATTTCAAGTGCGGCCTCCCACACTTCAGCTAAAGTAATCTCATACTTGGGACCAAGAAAAGCAAGACTCCCGCGCCCCAAGACGCTATGCAAATAGAAATCAAACAGAGTTGAGCTGATGTTGTTCTTTGTCGCCTCGTGGGATTCTTCAGCTGCAATTCTACCAGCGACAGCCTCGTCAGGCTGAAGTTTAAGCATTTGAATTTCCGCTTCTAGGGAGTTGTTTTTCTTCTGGAGCTCTGCAACATCAGCAATGTAGCCCTCGCTAATTCTTTTTTGCGCCTCAAGCCTGTCTTCGGCATCCCTTTGGCCGGCATGAGCATCTCTTACTTGTTTCAGGAGCACCTCTTCTTTTTGAGAATATGAAGTAGAGGAAGCAGCAAGCTCGTGTTTCAATTTCTCAACTTTTGCTTCGAGCTCCTCATTGTAAGAAGCAATGCTCCTCATTTCAAGGTCATGTTGCTCAAGGACTTTTTGCCATTCAGCCTTATCGTTTTCCATGGTTAGCATGGCCTCTATGTTGGCGCGATTAACTCTTTGGAGCTCATCAACAAGTTTCTGCCAATTCGACATCCTCTCAATGTCAAGCTTAACGGTGTCGAGATTTCATAGCATGGCGGGCTTGTCGATAGGAACCAGGTCTAGGTCGAACCTCACACCCTTTAAGCACCACTGTGGAAAACGGCTTTGTAAAGTGGCTGGGCCCGGTCCAACTTGAAATTTGGGCCTGCTAATGATTGTTTGGATGTCCGACTTCCCGAGAGCAGGAGAGTCGGAAGGAATGTCGAGAGAGGCAGGGGCAGTAGCCTTTTCGGGAGTAATGGAAGCACGTTTCTCACCATGGCGGGCTCGTTTGCCCGAATCTTCGACTACATGACCCTTTCCTCGGTCATTATGAGATTTCCTTTTGTGAGGGTCGTCACCTCTCTGCAGAGAATCGTGGTGCTCATCCCTATCCCTTCTGTCATAACGCTCTTCTTCAGCCCTCCTTTCACGAGCCTTTCGAGCAGCCCTCTCTTCGTCGGACTCTCTATAGGAGGCGAAGTAGCGCCCGTAATCATATTGGCCACGCCCCCCGTAGCGTTGGAAATCATGATAATATGATCCGCTGCGTCTCATTGGAGGATCTGAAATAAAAAAGATAAGCTTTAGAAATCTTTAAAGTATAAGAAGATAAGTGCATAAATGTGCTGGAAAATCCTTAGTTGTGTGTGAAGTGCAAACTACTCGCGTTGGACTAACGAACCACTCCTCAGTTGGGGGGAAGCAATAGGTTTCACTGTCGGTGACAATTCTTGGGATAAAGGAGTTGGAGTCTGTTGGAGGGCAGATGTCGCTTCAATCATCGGGGGTATAGCTTTAGCACAGGCAGGGTCATCTTTAAAGAGCTCTTGAGAAGTGATAATTATGTCACTTAAATCCCCAAAGACGTCATCACCATCATGCCCAACCAGACTCCCTCCATCAACTCCTTTATCGGCACTCTTCCTGGTTTGGGAAAGGGGCTCTTCTTCCTCTTCGATTATGGGGGCAAGCGCGGGTTTTTCGGAGGGCCCCGTGTCATCTCTTGGAACAGAACACTTTATTAGTGAAGTTTTTATAGGAGTTTCTCCTTGTATGTGCTCTTTAGTAGAGACCGGGGCATCCGGAGTTTTCGTCGGAGAATCGGGAACTTCTGTTGGGGCTTCATGAATTTGAGTAGAACGAGAAGGGTGTAAAAGCTCAAACCGATGAAGAAGCTCATCTGTCAATAGAAATTTTGCACTTCTTTCTTCAGCAGCCACAGCGCTTAGCCTCTCAAAAAATGGCTTATGGCTGGAATCTCTGGAAGGAGGAGGAAGTGCTGTAAAGATAAGAAATGGAATCAGCACTTGGCAATACGAACAACAAAAAACTTAGAGTAAAATTGAAGAAAGAAGGGAAAAAGATCTCACTTCCTACTCTCCAGCTTGCGTAAAATTCTGCGGGACAGCGAATGTAGAAGTATTGACTCAGGAAACCATGTGCACTCTCCGGCAAATCCAAAATAAGCTTGCGATTCATCGCGCCTCTTACAAGTACAATTGAAGGGTGGTCCTTGTTCTTTGCAAAAGTGCACAAGTAACAGATCTCCTCGAAACTCGGAAGACGGTCAAGAGTCCTCCTGAACAAAACGCACAATCCCATCAAAATGGCATAGCCATTGGGATGCAACTGGAAAGGAGAGATCGTCAGTCGGAGAAAGATTTGTCGAAGAAATTCATTAAAAGGAGGAATTGCTCCACTTAAGCACATTTGGCGATTTATGGCAACAAAACCGCAAGGCGGTCTATCAGCGAAATCATTTGGTCCAGGGAGTAAAACTTCTGCCTCGGCAATGCCAAATTGGACGCATAATTGATTAAGCGTCCGCTGTTTCAGAAGGGTAGGAGTTCTTTCTGGAGGGTTTTCTAGTGGAATAGCAATCGGGAAAGTCCCTTCGGCGTATTCTATCATCTCTTCTTGTTCTTGTTGAGACGTCATTCTACATAAGCAACTGGATGATTCAGATGAAAAGGTGCACGTTTCCTAAAAAGTGTGAAGTGTTGTGCAGAACTAAAAAAAAAAAGAAACAAAAACAAGAGGAAGTCAAACATTACTGAAATTAAACTAGTTGACGATTAGTCGACTATGAGATTTCAGGACTTGTTAATATAAAGCTCAAGTATAGTGTTAATGCAAACGAATCAACTTTAACTGGATATTTTAAGTTTTGCTTTAGCACTTCACTTGAGTTCATTGGTTCGCAGCATTTCGTTCACACAGTTCATTTAAGTTAATTACTCTTTATCGACTAATCTGTCATTTGATGTGGGTAGTCAATGGCAGTATATTCGTCCCAGTTTTCTGCAAATATTATGTTTAACAGGTTATTAGCATTAGAGATAATCTACAACAAAGTGCAACAGAATTCGAGATCAAACAATTCAATTCAACTCAACCAAGTCTTCACAGAATTTCACAAGTTATAAGTCGCCTAGCGACCTAGCATAGGTCGGGGTTATAAGTCGTCTAGCGACCTAGCATAGGTCGGGGCACCATTAGGTCGCATTGTGCAAGTTAAAAGGTTCAAGGCAGTGCAGATCTCCCATAGTCCTAACTCGGCCGCGACTTACGGCCTATGCCGCAGAAAGGATTAGGTCGTTAATTTGTTAAGTCGTCTTGCTTGAAATTCAAGTGCAAATTTATCAAGACTTAGATCGGCTGCAACCTAACTAACCCAACAGTCCAAGGCAACATGCTTTCGCCTAAGTTCTAAGTCGCGAGAATCCTAGGTCGCAAGGTTCTATAGGTCGCGCGGGTTCATGGAGCAATTCTAATAGGATCTTGAGCGAGCTCCTGCTCAGGCTAAAAACCTCGTTTCCCTCCGCCAATCACCTTCTTCTCCACTAACCCATTAGCCCGTTATCACTCATGAGCAAGTCCATCATCCCTTTCGTAAGAATTCATATTCCTACATGCCATCGAATCATCCAGGAATCAAATCCAAATACCTCCGATCCATTAATGTTACCGTGCCTTCTTGAATTACAGCGATGACATATCGAACGGTAATCAAAGATCGATCGTAATAATCATTCAAAATAGGGCACAACACATGAATTGGACTCGAGGCGAAAAACGTGGATTCACAATTGGATGGCGATCGTCGTGGGTTAAAGATTGAATTCACTTACATGGTATATTGGTGAAGATGAATTAACAGCTAAATGGGTTGAGTTTGCCTTCGAGAGCTTGAGAACTTGATAATGGCCGAATAGGAAGTTCAGAGCAGATGAGGAGAAAGAGGAAATGATCTATGTCATTTATACCCCAGGGAAGTGAGATGTGAATCGACACGCACGACCTAGTTTCCTCAATAAGTCGCTTGCGACCTAACAACTCATCAGAGCACGAGTTAAGAAGATCGAAGCACACGACCTACGACCTAGGCGTATACTTCGAGGGGAAAGTGTTAACTCCTGTTTCTTAGCGACTTAAGACCTAAAGGCATGGAGCGATCTAACGATGGGAATGACCTAGCTATGGAAAGATGGCTCGACCTAAGGGAAGTCACGACCTAGGATAGGTCGCTAACAACCTAATGGTATCAGCGACCTAAGGGGATCTAACGACCTAGTGCTCCAGCGACCTAAAGGCCAGAGCGACCTAACGAGTCAACAAGACGAGCGACCTAACGAGCATTCGGCGACTTACAGATAGAGGAGGAGACAACCTAGCGACCTAATGGTTTAACAAGCTAAGCTATAGGTCGTGTTAACTTAGGTCGCCTCTCTTCTTAGGTCGCACACGACCTACCACTTGACATCTTGCTCAGTCAAACTCGATGCATCCTATCAAGCCTCACGACCTAACTCCACAGGGCAATTATGCGACCTAAAGACTTAAGCATTGTCACGACCTACGACCTATGGGGAGTAGCGACTTAACTGGTTCAAAGAAGTGAGCGACCTAACGGTTCCTAGCGACCTAAGGAAGGCCGCGACCTAGCGGTTTAAAGACTTCACAACCTAACGACTTAAGGGGCGCCGCGACCTATAAAGCTCACACGACCTAAGATAGGTCGACCACGACCTAAACTAGGTCGCTCACGACCTAAGGACATTGCATTAGAAGACGGCCTTTTCTGTGCCGCTGCTGGTAAGGTCGCTCACGACCTAGGACTTGTGGTATTCAGCATGCGTACTCTAGTGGAAGAAGGGCCAATGCTCTTTAGGTCAAGTGCGACCTACGACCTACTTAGGTCGGGCGCGACCTACGACCTTAATCTGAAATTGCCTATAAATAGAACCCTAACTCCAACAAGCAAGGGACTTTTCGGCACATTCTCTTCATACACCGTTACCCTGCTGCATTGGGAACTCCATCAACACTTAGAGCCTTCGAGATTCGAGGAATACTTCAAAGAACTTCACGAAGAAATCACACATCTTCAACATGGGTTTAAGGACTTCAATCAACATTGAAGTTTAAGCTGCTTGTTCCAAATCATTTGTAACTCGAAGTGTGTTGTATTTGAGAAGAATTGTATCAACTTGTAGTGAGATCATTAATAAAAGTACTTAAAGTGGACGTAGGTTATACCCTTAAGCCGAACCACTATAAAATCGTTGTTGTTTGTTGCTTTTCTGTTGTTGCCTGCTTATAATCTGTTCCCGAGTCATCGGGTGGTGCTTTCACAACTATAACTCATACATCGGGGTGTTAGCGTTCCAATTTTAGCGTTAACATATATGTTATTTTAAAAAATTTGGAATGGAACCGGGCATTTAGTTCTTAAATTTCTGTAAATTAGAGGTTCTAATTATTGAAAATGAAACAGAATTTAACTATTTAATAACTGGAGCTTCTAAATGAAAATAAGAAATTAAATGCTAAGTTATGAATGAAATATAGAGGAATGGAAATTTGTAACCTGTAAATCAAAAGAATGAAATCTAAAAGATATGATTATTTAATATTTTGCTAATTGAAACGAAACAAAGTAAACTTGTGTAACTTTCAATTGCATTCTTAAAGGCAGATATATAACTTGCCAAATATTAAAAGTTGTAATGTTTAATAAGAAAATGTAATAGGATATTATACAAGTAAAACTTAAAGTAATGAAAGTATTCAATGAAATTCTTTTATAAATAAGAATTTGATGTTATAGCCGTTAAAAACTTGAGTTATAATTGAAATGTTACTGTAATAAAAGGTGATAGAAAGTAAGTATTGTAAGTAAACAATTATAAACTTAATTAAATGAATGGATATGCGAAGTAATTGAATATAACATGAATACCAGAAATAAATGAATGTAAATAAATGAAATTAAGTAATGAATGAATAAATATAATGCAAATAGAAGAAATTGACATGATATGAATAAATGAAATGAAATGGAATAAACACTGAATGAATGAATGGGAATAAAATTTTGTAAGAAATAAATGTAATTTGAAGAAATAATCGTTGTACGAATGAAAAAGAAAAAGAAAAGTTGTAAATGTTGTGAAAGAAATTTAATAAGAATAACTCAAGTACATTTAAATTATTGTTTGTTTTGGTTTATGGGTTGTTTGGATAGGATACTTCTAATTGTTTAAGATGTATGAATAATTTATTGGATTCATCTAAGACTGTTGAGTAATAGGTGCATTTAATAGTTTATTTGTCATTCTAAGTGTTTAAGAGTTTTGAACCCGAACAAACCATTTTCCTTGTTTGTTACGGATGGATGTTTGATTATATTGATTTTATATAATGCTTGTATGTTGTGATTGCTAGTGATTGTTGTTTATATTGATTTATTTGTTAGTGGTTGAAACAACTTTAAATATTTCATTTTATATAATTATTAACGCTTTTTTGATTATATAGGTGAAATACAAGTTATAGAAGCAATTGGTACTGCTTTTGATTTCATAAAATAAGCGTTAATTGCCCGACAAATATGTACGTTCTCAGTTTACGGTTTTATAACGATATTATATTGTTTTCCTGCTGTTGGGATATATTATTTGAAAAGTTTTGATAGATATTGTTTTATTCATGTTAAAATTTCTCCCGAGCCTCTCCGTACCAAAGAGACTGCCGAAAATTTTTGAAAATTTTGGACTTAGAAAATTTTTCTAAATATTTTCCGAAGTTTTAGTAGTTTGAGTATAAAAGGATTTAATGGTTATAATTTGATATACTTTATTTAAATTATTTAATTTTGTAAATTTATTTGTTTATAAAGTTAATATTTTTGAGTAGGATACATTGTTTACTTAATTCTTTCCTTTCCCTTCTTTTTCCTTTTCGGGGACGAAAAGTTTTGAGTGGGCGAGAGTGTAACGACCCGTAAATTTTTGATAATTAGAATTGTTAATTTAAAAAGATTTTGTTAATTTAATATTGAATGGAAAAAAAATCTGAAATTTAATAATGAAATGAATGCTAAAATGAAATGTAAAAATAGTAATTAAAACTAATTATTGACAATTGAAATCAAATTCCAATAATGAGATAATGCTAATTGTTATACTTGATTATAAAATTGAATATAAGAAACAAAACGTAAATATTAAATTATTGGATGAATAGAGAGTTAATGGTAATTAAATAAAAATCGGTATTATATAAGGAGTGCAAAATTTGTGTGTAAATAGTGAATTCATAAGTGTGATTGAAAGTTAATGGTAATAATTAATATATGTTGCCTATTTATTCAGCCTTGTTGTATTAAATTTGAAACCGATTCCAATAAATGTAATTAAGTATTACGTTAATGTTAATTAAGGTAATATTGGGTAATAATGTAAATTTTATTCATAATATGACAATTGGTAGAATAATAAGAAAGGGAATCAAGATTTAAACAAATTTTTGGAATATAAGTTATAACAATTGGATTTATTGTAATTTAATGTCATTAAATGTTGTGCTAATGTAAATAAAGCTGATAGTGGAAATATTAATGTAATAAGATATCAACTAATGTTATCCTATAAGTTGAAACCAATGTATCTTCTATCTCATAATATGGTAATTGATTTAATGAAAGAATGAAACCAAGTTGAATAAATTAATTGAGAATTTTAACCATAATTGAAGTATATATTCGACAAAAATAAAATAAAATGGAAATATGATAGTTAATACAAACTAAGGATGGTAATTGGGGTATATTAAGATAATGAAAGGTAAAACAAAGGTTAACTAGGTTTATAAGGTAAAAATGGACTTAATTAAAAGATTGGAATTGAATCAAATCAGTTTATTGGAATTAATTATAATTAATTTGAATCCAGTCTATAATAAATGGATTTATTGCAAGTAAATGAAATTAAATACTACGTTAGTTGAAATCAGAATGAAATGGGAAATATTAATGTAGTAAATATAAAACAATGTTAATTATACCATAAGTTGAAATTGACTGAATAATAAATGGAAAGCAAATTAAATTGAATTATTGGAAATTTAATCTATAATCTCTAAATATATTGAAATTGAAAATTTAAAACATTGGAATTGGTTAAATATGCAACATTAAAGTTATATGGAAATTTGTCATAAAGAGTTATAAATTACTAAGTAAAACCAAAGTGATAGAAATGGAAAATAATTAAAATTTTAATTGAAAGTGATTTGATTAATTTAATATTATTTATTTAATTAACCTGAAAAATAGCCATTTTGGCCACATACTCGGATTTCGACGAAACCAGTTTCATCGGATCTGTAACGGTAAATTATTGTAGGATTTCAAGTTTCGTATTGATCGGACATGTCGTTTGATCGTACGAGCTCGAAATTTAATTGAAATCAATTTGAAATGAGCTGATTTTATCATAACTTCTTCTTACGATGGAATTAGGACTTGAAACCTATTCCATTGAGTTTATATTATTTGAAAACATCTACCTTGATATATGGGTTGACCCATTTTCGTTCCGGAGGCAGAACAGGCTTTACGGATCGTTTATCGTTCAATCAATCTGGTCCATTCTTCCTTTTTCCATCTTTGTCTATAAAGAGCTCTTTACAAACACTAGTTTGTTTCAATTTTCATTTGTCTGTACATACATGTCTCCTCACCTCCTCATTCTAATGGCAGACAAAACCTAATTTTTAAATTTCAAATCCAAATCAAAAATCAAATTGAAAATCAAACTCCGCAAACTATGTCGAATTATATATCAATTTGAAGCTCTCGATGAGCACAAGTCAAATACATGATTCGTTTTTCGATCTGGGTTGCTTGGTGGCCGGAATTGGGTGGAATAACCTAGGTCGTTCATCGTGCCTTGATCAAAGTGGTCAGATCGTCGAATCGACGTTACCGCTATGTGGAGAGGACAGAGCGTAGTGCATCGGAGTAGGTTGGTTGATGAGTTGACGGTTAGATCATCGCGAATAATTCGAACTAGGGTTTTAATCAAAGCAGTGGCCAGGTTCGTTTTTCCTCGATCTGGCTGTTCGTGAAGGCAAGGGGTGGTCGGAGACGTCAGAGCGGCTTCGGACATGCATGCGATCGTGGATAGGTGGGTGGCGATCGACGAGATGGGGCGGCTCTTGGTTTTCGAGAAAAACATAGAAGCTTCATTCGTGATCTTTGCTGGAACAGAAAGCACATGGGTGACGTGTCCTAGTGGTGATTCTTTTGTTTTTTATTTTAAATTTAAATTTTAAATGTTCTAACACTGATAACTTTTACATACGAAGTCCGATTCATATGCGGTTTTCTCCGCTAGAATCATATCGAAATTACCAACATTTGATGCTGGTTTGGATGAATTATGAGGCTGTTTAAATTTTGGGTTTAAATTCGATTTAAATTTAATTTAAATTCAAAGATGAGTGTTTTAACCCACTGACAACTTCTAAAATTTCTTATGTTTCTTAAATTTAATTTATGCTGTGATTAGAAATTTATTTATGGCTGATTGTTATATTTTGAATCATCATCTCTATTAATTTGAATTTATTAAATTAAATCATTATTTAATTTGTTATTGAATATATATTGCCAGTTAAATACATGTTATTGATTATCTGTTCTATACTGATATTTATTGATTGATTTGGATGATGATTGTGATGGATGTTTCATTGTTGATATTGAATGAATGGATGTTGTATTTTATATTGTTATAAACTGCAAGTTTGTTATGGATTTTTATTTCAATCGGGATTCCGGTTTGAAATGATATATAATCGTAAGACATTAAATTGCGGATTGAAATTATAAATATCTGTATCACTTGACCCCAGGGTAGAGAATTATATACGGACACCGGATTGGTAAAATTAAATGATTTTAAAATCTTTAATTTTTGAATGGCAATAAATGATACTTTGAAGAAAAATTCGATTTATGTAAATTTAAGTATTTTTTTGAAAATAAAGTTTATGTTGAAAAAGGAAATTTGGTTTATTGATTTGGAAATTGAAATTGGTCTAAATGTGTTGAGATGAAATGAATAGTTTTATTGGACATAAATTCCAAACTTTTATTTTAATGTAAAATATTTTAAAAGAATACATAATTTTAAAATTTCTAATTATTCAGATTTTTCAAATTTATTAAACCATTTGACTAATATTAACTATATAAAATTATTTTGATCTGTTTTAAACCATTTTAATATATTTAAATATAGTTAATCTATTTTAAATCTATTTAATCTATTTTATTTATACTTAATATAATTTAAATCCATTTGACTATCTTAAATCAGTTTAAAATTATTTTTAACCTATAATTAACTATTTTAACCATTTATAACCATTTAAACTATTTTCTAAATTTTCAGACTAAGTAAAAGGGAAGTGTTTATATTTCAAAATTTATCGTTTTAAAAGAAAATATGGGTAAATGATGTTATAACCTAAGTTATGATTTTAATGTTATAATTGGTTAAATTGGATGATTTTGAATTAAGAATTTAACCTGTTTTGGAAATATGATTTTGGGAGACATTATGATTTTAGAAATTATATGATTTGAAAGTGATTGGGGATTTTAAAGTGAATATGATTTAAAAGTCTTTTAAATATGATTTGAAAGTATTATGGTTTGAGAATATGATATTTTGATATCAATTGTGAATTGACCTTTGAAATGTAAAAGAATCATCTGGTGTGTAATAAGATATTGGTTGTTAAAGAGACCAGGATCGGATATTGTCATACTCTCTGCCAATACCCAAAACCACTTTAACAACTGTGTGCATGGTGGAGATTCCAGAAATGAAGTAGGATGGTTTGGCGAACAATTCCTATATAAGGTATGACGTGACCCTGACTTCCGTGAGTCAGCTTAGATGTGACTAAAATCGGGAGCTATACTGGGCCAAGTGAGGTCATTCCTCCTATCGGGCACATTTCTTTGATACTATTCTGATTTTTATGATTTTTTGGTGGCCACTCCTCGATTGTTGATATGGAGTGTGTCCGCGGTGGTCGTTAGTAGCTGTTATGCATTACCACCAGTCCGTGAGTGAAATTAGTATATCTACCCTGGCATCTCCTCGCGTGCCATGTTCACAGGCCCTAGCGCGCCTTCTACGAATTTGTTTTGTACCATAACTATGGAGTGCCCTTTGATAGCCCTCCAGTTTATGGAGGAATTATGGTACTGTATTGACTATGGGAAGATATATAAAAATGGGTTAAGGGGGATATGGGTAATGCCTTATCGCTATTTTAATACTTTATGTTACTGTAGACACTATTTTAATAGCGTATTGTACTACATAGTAGATAGTTTAACGGATCCTTAGGAAATGTGAATCCCAAACATCTTTTTAAGTTATTGCACTCACGTTAGACGCTGGATAGGAAATGTCAAACCCTGTAAACATCTCCAGCGCCGTTTACACTCATATTTATTTACTGTTGATTTAACTTACATAAGATCTTTTAGTTTTGACTCGAGTGTTTTGTCTTTTCAATTCGCTCGGGTCAGCCTTAGCATTTAAGGATTTGAAGACCTTATTTCTGAAGGATGAAGACGAAGATTTGTACTACTATTATTTACTATATTTATTCACTACATCATGTAATCCGCTGCATTATTTATTATTCTCTGTTATGTGTAACTCTGATCGGCATTGTATAAATATAATCAAATGTTTTGTAAAACGGCTTCATGAACTGTTTATTTGATTATTATATTTTGTCATTCCGCTGTGAGATTCTGTTTTGTTTTTTTCTTTCACTGCTTTTTCTTATTCACCCGAATAACAATCTTCCCTTCTGTATGGTTTGAGTCGGCTTGTGTGTCTGCCTAAAACGAACAAAAAGGCTGGATGTTACAGTTGGTATCAGAGCTTTGGTTTAGCGAAAATATTAGCTTCGTGGGGTCTACTCTTTATTAATAGTGTAGTAATACCCTATGATGGGTCGCGGAGTGTATATATATATATGAGAGAGCGTATTTGTTATTGTTATAAAAAGGATTTTGATATTGTGTTAATTTGTTCCTTTTGTATTTATGAATTCTGGTTAGTGCATAGGACGCTATGACATCGATAGGGATTTCAAGACACTAAATAGGACAGACCGACAAAATTTTCTATTGAAACATAGGTAAATGAAATAATTTTACCTATTGTGTATTTTTATATATAAAATAATGATTTATAAATGATATATATTTTTGGTTGCAATATGTTCATTGTTAGGTTGTGAAATTTATAAATATTGGTTGGAAATAAGATTTGAAAATAAAAGGAATGAAAATTGGAAATTTAGAACTTAAGTTCCGGGTTTTTGAAAATTTCTTTCGAATGATTTTGTAGTATAATAATAATATTATTTATAAGTATTTTCTGATATAAATATTTCGATATGATTTGAAAGAATTGTTTAAAAGAAATTTTGGAAAGAAATAAGTTCTGTACTCCCCTCTCTATCGCTGGAAATTAATTTCAGTGATAAGTGCACGCCTCATCGACATTCATTCTCGAGTTTCGAAGTGGGAAGACCATTGTAGTTGTTTACTACAGATTTGTTTTGATAAATAAATATAAATTTTATTTCCAAATATGATTTGATACATATAAATGGTATGATATATATGTTATTTTAAATAATTTGGAATGTAACCCAACATTTAGTTCTTAAATTTCTATAAATTAGAGGTTTTAATTATTGAAAATGAATCGGAATTTAACTATTTAATAACAGGAACTTCTAAATGAAAATAAGAAATTAAATGCTAAGTTATGAATGAAATAAACAAGAATGGAAACTTGTAACCTGTAAATCAAAAGAATGAAATCTGAAAGACATGATTATTTAATATTTTACTAATTAAAACGAAATAAAGTAAACTTGTGTACTTTCAATTGCATTCTTAAACGTAGATATATAACTTACAAAATATTAAAGGTTCTAATGTTTAATAAAAAAATGTAATATGATATTATACAAGTAAAATTTAAAGTAATGAAAATATTCAATGAAATTCTTTTATGAATGAAAATATGATGTTATAGCCATTAAAAACTTAAGTTGTAATTGAAATGTTACTGTAATAAAAGGTGATAGAAAGTAAGTATTGTAAGTAAACAATTATAAACTTAAGTAAATTAATGGATATGCTAAGTAATTTAATTTAACATGAATACCATAAATAAATGAATGTAAATAAATGAAATTAAGTAATGAATGAATAAATACAATGCAAATAAAAGAAATTGACATGATATGAATAAATGAAAATGAATTTTATTGGTAATAAATGAGATGAAATGGAATAAACACTGAATGAATGAATGGGAATAAAATTTTGTAAGAAATAAATGTAAGTTGAAGAAATAATCCTTGTATGAATGAAAAAGAAAAAGAAAAACTGTAAATGTTGTGAAAGAAATTTAATAAGAGTAACTCAAGTACATTGTAAATTATTGTTTGTTTTGGTTTATGGGTTGCTTGGGATAGAATATGTCTAATTGTTTAAGATATATGAATAATCTATTGAGTTCATCTAAGACCGTTGAGTAATCAGTGCATTTTTTAGTTTATTAGTCATTCTAAGCGGTTAAGAGTTTTGAACCCAAGCAAACCATTTGCCTTGTTTGCTATGGATGGATGGTTGATTATATAGATTTTATATAATGATTGTATGCTGTGATTGCTAGTGATTGTTGTTTATATTAATTTGTTTGTGGTTGAAACAACTTTGAATATTTCATTTTATGTAATTATTAACTCCTTTTGGATTATATAAGTGAAATACAGGTTATGGAAGCAATTGGTACTGCTTTTGGTTTCATAAAATAAGCATTAATTGCCCGACAAATAGGTACATTCTCGGATTACGGTTTTATAACGATATTATATTGTTTTTCTTGCTGTTGGGATATATTATTTTGAAAAGTTTTGATAGATATTGTTTTATTTATACTAAAATTCCTCCCGAGCCTCTCCGTACAAAGTATACTCTGCTGAAAATTTTCCAAAATTTTGGACTTAGAATTTTTTTTAAATATTTTCCAAACTTTTAGTAGTTTGAGTATAAAAGGATTTGATGGTTATAATTTGGTATACTTTATTTAAATAATTTTATTTTGTAAATTTATTTGTTTATAAAGTCAATATTTTTAAATAGGATATATTGTTTACTTATTGCTTTCCTTTTCCTTCTTTTTCCTTTTCGGGGACGAAAAGTTTTGAGTGGGGGAGAGTGTAATGACCCGTAAATTTTTGATAATTAGATTTGTTAATTTAATAAGATTTTGTTAATTTAATATTGAAAGGAAAATAAATCTGGAATTTAAAATGAAATGAATGCAAAAATTAAATGTAACAATAGTAATTAAAACTAATTATAGAAAATTGAATTGAAATTCCAATAATGATACAATTCAAATTATTATACTTGGTTATAAAATTGAATATAAGAAACAAAATGTAAATATTAAATTATTAGATGAATAGAGAGTTAATGGTAATTAAATAAAAATCGGTATTATATAAGTAGTGTAACATTTGTGTGTAAATAGTGAATTTATAAGTGAGATTGAAAGGTAATGGTAATAATTAATATACGTTGTCTATTTATTTTGCCTTGTTGTATTAAATTTGAAACTAATTGAAATAAATGTAATGAAGCATCATGTTAATATTAATTAAGGTAATATTTGGTAGTAATGTAAATTTTACTCATAATATGACAATTGGTAGAATAATAAGAATGGGAATCAAGAT
This sequence comes from Allium cepa, assembly GCA_030765085.1. Classification (NCBI taxonomy): domain Eukaryota; kingdom Viridiplantae; phylum Streptophyta; class Magnoliopsida; order Asparagales; family Amaryllidaceae; genus Allium; species Allium cepa. The sequence goes on along the minus strand of CM060938.1, from coordinate 901,270,197 downwards.
TTAATCAAATTTTTGGAATATAAGTTATAATAATTGGATTTATTGCAATTTAATGTCATTAAATGTTGTGTTAATGTAAATAAAGCTGATAGTGGAAATATTAATGTAATATGATATCAACTAATTTTAATCCTATCAGATGAAACCAATGTAACTTCTATCTCATAATATGGTAATTGATTTAATGAAAGAATGAAACCAAGTTAAATAAGTAATTGAGAATTTTAATCATAATTAATGTATACATTCGACAAAAATACAATAAAATGGAAATATGATAGTTAATACAAACTAAAGATGGAAATTGGGGTATATTAAGATAATGAAAGGTAAAACAAAGGTTAACTAGGTCTATAAGGTATTAATGGGCATGATACAAAGATTGGAATTGAATAAAATCAGTTTATAGGAATAAATTATAATTAATTTGAATTCAGTTTATAATAAATGGATTTATTGCAAGTAAATTAAATTAAATACAACGTTAATTGAAATTAGAATGAAATGAGAAATATTAATGTAGTAAATATAAACCATTGTTAATTATACCATAAGTTGAAATTGACTAAATAATAAAAGGAAAGCAAATTAAATTGAATTATTGGAAATTTAATCTATAATCTCTAAATATATTGAAATTGAAAATTTAAAACTTTGGAATTGGTGAAATATGCAACATTAAAGTTATATGGAAATTTGTTATAAAGAGTTATAAATTACTAAGTAAATCCAAAGTGATAGAAATGGTAAATAAATAAAATTTTAATTGAAAGCGATTTAATTAATTTAATATTTATTTACTTAATTAACCTAAAAAATAGCCATTTCGTCCACTGACTCGGATTTCAACGAAACCAGTTTCGTTGGATCTGTAACGGTGAATTATTGTAGGTTTTCAAGTATCATATCGATCAGACTTGTCGTTTGATCGCACGAGCTCGAAACGCCTAGAAATCAATTTAATTGAAATGAATTGAAATCAATTTGAAATAAGCTGATTTTGTCATAACTTCTTCATACGTTGGAATTAGGATTCGAAACCTATTCCATTGAGTTTATAACATTTGAAAACAATTATTTTGAAATATGGGTTGACCCATTTTCGTTTCGGAGGCAGAACGAGCTTTTTGGATCGTTTATCATTCATTCAATCTGGTCCATTCTTCCTTTTTCCAACTTTGTCTATTAATAGCTCGTTATAAACCCTAGTTTGTTTCTATTCTCTTTTGTCTGTACGTACATTTCTCCTCAACTCCTCATTCTAATGGCACAAAAAACTTAATTTCTAAATTTCAAATCCAAATCAAAAATTAAATTGAAAATCAAACGCCAGAAGTGTCACGACCCGACTTTCCACTCCCGGAAAATCGCATCATGAATTAAGAAAGAAAGGGATAGAAAAGAGAAAAAGGAAGAAGAGAAAGAAGAAACCACACAAGAATCTCAACAGCGGAACGAATAAATTATATTTATAACAAAGTATTACATAGTATACAACAAATATCAGAGTACACAGACATACAACACATATTAGACAGTTATAAACACCTGTCTAGTTATTACAACTCAATACAAACACAAGACTCAGAGATACCAAACACAATGGAACTAAATAACTATACGCAGAAGCCTCCTGCTCCATATGCTCCTTCACAAATCGTCAAAGCAAACCTGAATCCTAATCTGAATTCCCTTGACTACTCATAAAAATTTGAGTACCCAAGAGTTAAAGAAAAACAGAAATAACTCCGGGTCAGACATGGGTCTGGTGTGAGTAACAGGTTAAAGTTGCTTAACTTTCAAAAATCTTTGAGAAGAAAGGTATCACGTAAGACTTCCCACACATAAACATGGAAAAGTTTTTACCTTACGCTAACCAAAACATTTGATAGGAAATCCGATGATATTATAATAGTGTCTAGGGTTTTCAAGTAAAATACAGAAATAGCTAAAATGCTTACATCTCACATTCCAACATAGTTGGGCACAACTAATACGTACGACACTTATTGGATTTTGGATTCCATCAATGGCAGGGCTACCGGGGCACCGCCCGTCACAGTACGTGGCCTAGATCAACGTACCGAGGAGCCACCCTAACTCCCCTGCAACACAAGACCGGAACCATCCCTTACTGGACAGTCCCGAACAAGACAACCCCGCAGTTGGCGTACGTCCAACTGCCCACACCTTCTCGAATCACCATCTCGAATCACCCTCAGAGTTAACGACGATAACCCTTGCACTCTAAATCACCATCTCGAATCTATAAGTACTATTCCGTCAAACTCATTACGGAATCACCCACAGAGTTATACTTGACGTATAGCCCTTACACCTCGAGTCTTCACTCGCTCTACTTGGATTAACGACCTAACGCTAATTGGAATCGATGTGGTTTTCGGATATCCAAATATGGAAACCCGATCCCGGTCTCATCGAAAACCAAAGCGTGTCTTTTATGTCCAAGTTGTTTTAAGTTTAAAACAATTCAATTCATTATCTAAATATACACAGATAGATAATTCACAACACAACAGATAATCAATCTTATCATTATCAACAGATAATCATATCAAATTAGATAATCCAAACTATCATCCAAGAGCAACCAATGCATCCATATCACATACACTACTCATCTCACAACTGAGATTATAAACGAAATCCGTCAACCAATACCAATCATCAAACATAAGCAATAATCAAATGTTCACACCTTCTATAATTAATTTAAAATGAATTAAATTAATTACTCAATCTCTAATTAATTTAAAATGAATTAAATTAATTATCAAAATCCTGCTTAACTAAACCATCCATTGATTATAAATCAATTTATAAATAATCATCTCAATATTTATTTCAATTAATCATTATTGATTAACCATCTCTAATTACAATAAGTAATTAGCTTATAAGTTGATTACACAAGTTAATTATATTAAACCCTACATATATATTAATCACCCTTGATTAATAATCATTCAGTAATTAACTACATTAATTACTCAACCCACTAATTAATTATTCTTAATTAATTATCTAAATTAATTCCCTTAATTAATTTTCAAAGTAATTTAAATCCAAATTACTTCTATATCAAATATCCTTAACTACATCCTGTAATTATTAATTACTTCCTTAAGTAATTACAAATTTATAAATTACATAAAGTAATCATCAAACAATCCATAAATGTTTAAACCAATTAAACTTAATTAATTAATCTAAACAAATCACACTAACCTTAATTAATTACATTAAGTAATTAATTCACTAATTACTTCATTAGGTAATTAAACCTAAAACAATTGATTATTCTTAATTAATTAATCTAATCAATTATCAAAAATTAATCACATTAATTAATTGTTAATATCTTAAGTTAATGACCTCATTAACATTTCTTAATTACTTAATTAAGAAATTAACTTATATTAATCTTCATTAGTTATTAAGTAATTAATATTTTATTACTATTTAATTAATCTCTAATTATTAATTAACTAAGTGTTAATTAAAAATCTAAATTAATCATAAATCACTTGATTAAATAAATCTTAATTATAAATTAAAATTTAGTTAATCATCCTTAATTATAGATTAATTAAACTTAATTAATTAATCTCAAATCAAATTAATTAATTTAAAAATCATTAATTATTTAATTAATCATTCACATTATTAATTAATTAATTAAATAATTAGCATTCATCTTAATTACCGTAATAATCAAATGAATCCAATCATTAAACCTTTTTTTATCTTTTAGATAAATATTCCTCATTTAATTATGCATTTAAAAACAAAAATGTTTTTAAATTTTCATTTAACATTTCTTTAAACTTTAAAACTCAAATTCGTTTCAAATACGATTTTTAAAATAATACAAACTTAATCTTACATGTTTACAAGAAACATATACTTTATTAATAAGTTGAAAAGGATTTAAATTTCAATTCAAATCAAATTCAAATCAATTTAAAAATATCTTTAACATTTGAAATTCAACTTTCAAACTTATTTTAGATTTAACTCTTTCTAAAATTTACACCTACAATACAAATGCAATTCTTTTGAAAGCAATTTAAACTTAAATCTTTAATTTAAAAACTGAAGTCTAAATTTAAATTCAGATTTAAAAGTTCAGAATTAAATTCATTTGAACTTCTAATTTTAAATACTTAACTTTCCAATTCAATATGCAAAACAACAATGCATTTATACTTGAGATTTTGAAAAATCAAATTAAAATTTAAAAACAATAATTGATTTCAAATCTCTGACCATCCAAATTTGAATTCATATTCAAATTCAAACTTAAACTCATTTTAAATCTTCACTTTCAAATTAAACTTAATCTTTACATATGAAACAGAAACAGTTTTCTGTTTAAATAAAAAAAACTTAAACTTTAAAAATTTCCAGAATTAAAATAATTTCAAAAGAACAGAATTCAAACTTATTTAAATTCATATCCAAATTCAGGTTATTGAAGCCTAAGTCTAGACTAAGATTACAATTTAAACTTTCATTTCAAATTTAAAAACTGCAACAGTTTTCCTGTTCTTTTATATTTTTAATTTTTAAACCAAATTTGAATTCTGCATTTAAAATTATTATAAATTTAGAATTCAAACTTTTTGAATTCATTTTTAGATTCAGTTTTATTCCTAGGTTCAATTTCCATATTTAAATTTAAAACTTTACTTTTAAATTTCTGGAAGCATAACAGGTTCTGTTGCTAAGACCTGAAACCCAAACCACACAGACCCCTATATGACTTCGAGTCATTACCCTTGATACTCCGAGTTTTTCCCCAATTAACCCGAGACCTACCCGAGGCAAAAATCCCTGCAACCAACAACATCAAACCCACCACCATCTCAAACATGCACACACCCCTGTGCAACTTCATCCATCTCCAGCCACCCCTGGTCTTCTTCTCCGACCATTCCCTAACAATCAGAGACCACACTACAACTTAAAACCCCAGATTCCCTAAGATGAACTTGAATTTGAATTCAAGTTTAAAGCCAAACCTGCAACAGCCTAACCCCAATACCCTGAAACCTGTCAACACCAGTATCAACCATCTCCGACCATCATCATCGACCGAACTCTGGTGATAGCTTCTTCACCTCACCATCCACCATCACCCCCAATAGCTTTGAACTCGATGCACTTAGGTGTTCAAAAATTTACCCAAAACTGTAACCCACCTAAACTAGGGTTCTATACATAAAATCCCCAATCTAAATTCCAAATTTGAATTGCAGATCAATTCAATGTTTTTCCTATGATTGTTGATAGCTTGATGCAGCAAGGCCTTTGGGAATTCAGAAGTTAGACCATGTTAAGTCGTGCACGAGTCAAGGAGCTTCGGATTTAACTCGTAAGTCGTACACGAGACAATTGAAGGAGACATATGGGAAAGAGGCATCTCTTAACGGCTTAGGTCGTACGTGTTTGATGAGTCGTTCACGGGTTAGTAGAAGCATGAGTCGTTTCCGACCTAACGAAGCTTGGAGGAACGAGCTACGGCTTAACAAGAAGGGAGATGAGGCATCGGGATTGAGTCGTCCACGACTCAAGAAAAGCATGAGTCGTTTCCGACCTAATTGGGCAAGAGAAGAGGGGGCACGAGATAACAGATACTTGAGTCGTATACGGGTTAAGGAAACAAGGTTACGACTCAAGGGGATCGTGGGGTGTTCGTGCTTGATGAGTCGTACACGATCCAACGACTCATCCATAAGTCGTACCCGAGTTAGCATCAAAAAGGAGAAGGGTTCAACTGATGGAGGCTTGAGTCGGTGGAGGGGTTACGACCTAGATGAGTCGTCCAGTGTTAAGTCGGTTGGAAGGGATGTGCCGCAAGGAAGCTTGAGTCGGAGGAAGTTGAGTCGTGAGTCATCATGTTTCTTGAGTCGTCTATCTTTGAGTCGTGTACAGTTGGCATGTAGTGAATTTCTTGAGTCGTTGCACTGTGTGTTTTGTGTCGTGAGTCGTAGGTCGTTGTCGACCTAGTATGAGTCGTGAGTCGTTCTTGTAATATATATGAGTCGGTCGTGTTGAGTCGGGTGAGTTGTTGTTGTGAGATAGTAAGTCATGAGTCGTGCCTTGTTTGAGTCGGTTGCGTATGAGGTGTTGTAATTGAAGTATGTGGCGTCTGTTGAGTCGGCTGCGACTTGGATGAGTCGGTAGCGACTTATGATTAGTCGGGGGGGTTCATGAGTCGGTCACGACTTATGGCTGAGTTGTGAAATACTATAAATACGCGTGTGTTGTACATTTTTGAAGTTGTTGAATATTGAATAAAATTTCCTTTTGTTAGCTTTGTGCTTTCATACCAATTGGTAGTTGAGTGTGATCTCCTATCTCCTCTTTCGGACAATCGAGTGCGCTCGATTCAACGATTGCAGAAGCCGATTCACGGAATCTAGTGCGCTAGATCAACGTGCGAAGAATCGTAGATCTTGGAACACGGTATAGTGCGCTATCAACGTGTTTGAGATAGCTAGAGTTCGGTATCTTTGGATCAACGAACTTGGGCATTTTGGTATTTTCAACTCACCGATTGCTACATTCATCGATTGAAGTTTATTTCGAATTATCCGCTGCGTCAGTTTTTTGGTATCAAAGCCATACTTAGCCAATCATAGCTAAGTTGATTCTTGGAGCCAAGTTTTTGAAGTTTGAAGTTGTTCATCGTGTTCATATTTAAGTTGCATCAAGTTTGGAGTGTTTGATCCATTTCATTTTGGATCGAGGAGTTGGACTTTGTTTGGATTTTGAATTGGTGTTTTGCGCGCCGAATTTTGAAGGGTTTTGGAGTGTAGGCCGAGCTAAGTTGAGCCGAGACAAGTCCTGACCGAGCCAAGCTAAGTCGTGAAGAGTTAAGGCCGAACTTTGTAAAGTGTAGATCCATTGCCGATCTAAGGGGTAGCCGAGTTAACTTGTGGCCGAGATAAGTTGATGCAACCGAGATAGTGTTAAGCCGTGAAGTGTCAAGGCCGAGACAAGTTGGAGCCGACCTTACTTGAGTCGTATATAAGCATATCGAGACATTGTTGGGCCGTGACTTGTTGATTGTTATCTTGTGTGAAGTTTTGAAGTCTTGTGAGTGAATTGTTGAAGTGTTTGTGAAATTTTCAATCATGCCACCGAGGAGAGCTAACCGTCATCAAAACGTTGAAGCTTTGTATCGTAGAGAAGAAGCCGAACTTATGGAACAACGTATTAATGATAAATTCGATGAAGGCATTGGTAAACTGGAAAAATTAATGATTGATATGAGTCAGAATCGAAGAAGAGTTTCACCTGAATCAAACCGTGGAAATAACAGAGTTTCATCACATTCGGAACGGGAGAGAAGAGAAAGTCAAGAGCATAGAAGTGTTGACAATCGAAGTAGGAGGAATGTTGATGATCATGATAGAAGAGATGTTGGTAGTAGAAGTGGTGTTAGAGATGTTGGAGGACGAGAACGACAGCGATATACATCAGACTTTGAGGATGAGTTTGACGGTGAGAGAGGAAGTGTTCATTACAGAGATAGAGATCAAGGACAACGTTCGTATCGGGTTATTGATGATGATCGACGTTGGGAATCGGGCATGAAGATGGAAATTCCGGAGTTTAAAGGCGGGATGGTTGCTGAGGAATTCTTAGATTGGTTGTCTAATGTGGAGGAAATCTTTGATTTCAAGGAGGTGCCGGAGAATCGAAGGGTGAAGTTAGTTGCTACAAGGCTGAGGGGGAGAGCATTGGCATGGTGGCAGCAAACTAAACTTACTCGAGAACGAATGGGGAAGTCAAAGATAGAATCTTGGGAGAAGATGAAGAAGTTGATGAGATCTACTTTCTTACCTTACAACTACCAGTCACTTATGTACCAAAGGTTGCAGAATCTGAGGCAAGGGACGAAGTCTGTTAGTGATTATGCTGATGAATTTTACCAACTCATTGCCAGGAATGATATCATGGAGACAGAAGAACAGCTGACTGCTAGATTCATTGGGGGATTGAGAATGCAGATCCAGGATATGGTTAATATGTTTGATCCTAGATCAGTTGCAGAGGCACATCAGAAAGCGTTAGCTTGGGAGAAACAAGGAAGGCGTGGAGGTGGTGTGTTTACTAATTCTAATAATCCGGTGAAGGGGGCCAGTGGTAGTTCTAATGTTCCTAAACCTGTTACAAAACCAGTGGTGAAGGAGGTTGAGAAGGCGAAGGCTAACAGTGTTTTCAAATGCTATAACTGTTAGGAGTTGGGTCATAAAAGCAACGAATGTCCGAAGCCGAAGAAGAGAACCATGGTTGCAGAAGTTGAGGAGGATGATGGTGAGGAGGCAGAATGTTCAAATACACTTTATGTTGAGGAGGAAGAAGAAGTGTCGGGAGATGAAGGTTGTAATCTTATGATGAGGAGAAGTTGTTTGACACCAAAGCAAGAGGAGGATTGTAGTTGGTTGAGAAGCAATATTTTTCAATCGACATGTACTATTCTGGGAAAAGTCTGCAAGTTCGTTATTGATGCGGGAAGTTGTGATAATATTATTTCTACAGAAGCAGTGAGAAAATTGAACTTGAAGACCGAGAAGCATCCTAAACCATACAAGCTAGCATGGTTAAGGAAAGGAGGTGAAGTGAAAGTGTGTCGAAGGGCTTGTGTGAATTTTTCGATTGGGAAGAAGTACAAAGACGAAATTTGGTGTGATGTCGTAGATATGGATGTTTGTCACTTATTGTTGGGCAGACCATGGCAGTTTGATAGAGCAGTTCAGCATGACGGTCGTGCCAACAGTTACAGTTTCATGTTTGAGGGTACTAAAATCACTTTGGTTCCCAAGAGACAGCAACAGAAGGAGAGTAAGCTGGAGGAGATTGAAGAATTGAAAACTCTGTTGACTTTGAAGGAGTTTGTCAAGGAAGTGGAGGAAGAACCTGAAGTGTTTTTGTTGATTGGGAGAGAGAGTAGTGACGAAGTTGAGATTCCCGAAGAAGCAAAGCCAGTTTTGAAAGAATTTGAAGACGTATTTCCAGAGGAGTTGCCAAAGGAGTTACCGCCACTTAGAGACATTCAGCATCAAATTGATCTTGTTCCAGGAGCAGTGTTGCCACATCGACCACATTACCGTATGAGTCCGAAGGAACATGAGGAGTTGAGAAGGCAGGTGGAAGAGTTGCTTGAGCAGGGACGTATTCAGGAAAGTTTGAGTCCATGTGCTGTGCCAGCATTGTTGGTACCCAAGAAGGACGGAACTTGGAGAATGTGCACTGATAGTAGAGCTTTGAATAAGATCACTGTTCGTTACAGATTTCCTATGCCGAGGTTGGATGATTTGCTGGATCAGTTGAGTGGGGCAACTATATTCTCGAAGATTGATTTGAAAAGTGGTTACCATCAAATTCGAATCAGACCTAGAGACGAATGGAAGACAGCTTTCAAGACGAGAGAGGGGTTATACGAATGGTTGGTTATGCCATTTGGTTTGTCTAATGCACCTAGTACATTCATGCGGGTGATGAATAAAATTTTTAGACCATTCATTGGGAAGTTCGTCGTGGTTTATTTCGATGATATTCTGATTTATAGCAGGAGTACGGAGCAGCATGTTCAACATTTGAGGGAAGTGTTGCTTATTCTTCGAGAAGAACAATTTTATGCTGCTACAAAGAAATGTGTGTTTATGACACCTAGTGTTTTATTCATGGGTTATGTTGTTTCAGGAAAAGGTATTCAAGTTGACAAGAGTAAAGTTGAAGCAGTCAGGAATTGGCCACAACCAAAGACAATTACAGAAGTGAGAAGTTTTCACGGGCTAGCGTCATTCTACCGAAGATTCATACCACACTTCAGTAGCGTGATGGCTCCAGTTACTGATTGCATGAAGGGTAAACAGTTTACATGGTCAGAGGAAGCGGGGGTTGCCTTTGAAAGGATCAAGGAATTGCTGACGTCTGCACCAATTCTTGTTCTACCTAATTTTCAGTTATTGTTTGAATTGCATACTGATGCTTCGAAGGTTGGTATTGGAGGAGTTCTGAGTCAGAATGGGAAGCCAGTTGCATATTTCAGTGAGAAACTGTCAGGGGCAAAGATGAGATACAATACATATGACGTTGAATTTTATGTTGTTGTTCAGGCTGTTAAGCATTGGAGACATTACTTATTTCAGAAGGAATTTGTTCTGTACACTGATCACGAAGCTTTGAAACATTTACAGAGGCAGGATAAAATTTCAGCGAGACATGCATCATGGATTGCTTATTTACAGCAGTTTACTTTTGTCGTTAAGCACAAATCAGGGGTGACAAATCGAGTAGTTGATGCTTTGAGTAGGAGGAGTCATTTACTAACGACAATGAAGGTTGAAGTAACGGGGTTTGAAATGTTGCCAGAGATGATTGAAGGAGATCCTTACTTTATGAAATATGTTGAGAAAGTGAAGGATGGGAGTACCGATGAATTCATGTTGGTTGATGGTTTTCTGTTTAAAGGAAATCGTTTATGTATACCGGATTGTAGTTTGAGGATGAAGATTGTGAAGGAGTTACACGAGGAAGGGCATGTGGGCCGTGATCGTACTTTACAGTTGATTTCACAGTCTTACTTTTGGCCGTCGATGAGGAGAGAGGTTGAAAGATTCGTGGAGCGATGCCATATTTGCCAGGTTTCAAAAGGAACGGCAACAAATGCAGGGTTGTATATGCCATTACCAGTACCATCTAAGCCATGGGTTGATATTAGCATGGATTTCGTTTTGGGTTTACCGGGAACTCAAAGGGGAAATGATTCGATATTTGTTGTGGTGGACAGGTTTTCAAAGATGGCACATTTTATTGCCTGCAAGAAGACAGCGGATGCAGTTCGAGTGGCACAATTATTCTTTAAGGAGGTGTATCGATTGCATGGTTTACCAGAATCTATTGTTTCTGATCGAGATACTCGTTTTCTGAGTCACTTTTGGTTAAGTTTGTGGAAGATGGTTGGAACAAAGCTGAATTTTAGTAGCGCTTACCATCCACAAACTGATGGGCAGACAGAAGTTGTTAACAGGTCATTGGGAAATTTGTTGCGTTGTCTTGTACAGGATAATTTGAGAAGTTGGGACATGAAGCTATGCCAGGCAGAATTTGCTCATAATCATGCAGTGAATCGTAGCACAGGATTCAGTCCATTTCAGATTGTTTATTCAAATTTACCCAGGGGGCCGTTAGATTTGGCAGTAGTACCACAGTCAAGAGGAACAGTTAAACGAGCTGCTGATTTTGTTGATGAGCTGACCGAATGTCATAAAATCGTTCAGGAACGATTGGAGAAATCGAATGAGAAGTATAAGAAGTTTGCTGATTTGAAACGTCGAAATGTTGCATTTAAAGAAGGTGATTTGGTTTATGCTGTATTAACAAAGGATCGTTTTCCAGTGGGTGCTTATAACAAGTTGAAGGCGCGAAAAATTGGTCCAGTTGAAGTTTTGAAGAAAATCAATGAGAATGCTTATCGATTACAGTTACTAGATGATGTTTATACTTCTGATGTTTTTAACATCAAACATTTAATTCCATATCATGGAGGTGAGATTGTTGAGGAAGAATTTACAAATTCGAGGTCGAATTTTTCTCAACCAGGGGAGGATGATGCAGCAAGGCCTTTGGGAATTCAGAAGTTAGACCATGTTAAGTCGTGCACGAGTCAAGGAGCTTCGGATTTAACTCGTAAGTCGTACACGAGACAATTGAAGGAGACATATGGGAAAGAGGCATCTCTTAACGGCTTAGGTCGTACGTGTTTGATGAGTCGTTCACGGGTTAGTAGAAGCATGAGTCGTTTCCGACCTAACGAAGCTTGGAGGAACGAGCTACGGCTTAACAAGAAGGGAGATGAGGCATCGGGATTGAGTCGTCCACGACTCAAGAAAAGCATGAGTCGTTTCCGACCTAATTGGGCAAGAGAAGAGGGGGCACGAGATAACAGATACTTGAGTCGTATACGGGTTAAGGAAACAAGGTTACGACTCAAGGGGATCGTGGGGTGTTCGTGCTTGATGAGTCGTACACGATCCAACGACTCATCCATAAGTCGTACCCGAGTTAGCATCAAAAAGGAGAAGGGTTCAACTGATGGAGGCTTGAGTCGGTGGAGGGGTTACGACCTAGATGAGTCGTCCAGTGTTAAGTCGGTTGGAAGGGATGTGCCGCAAGGAAGCTTGAGTCGGAGGAAGTTGAGTCGTGATTCATCATGTTTCTTGAGTCGTCTATCTTTGAGTCGTGTACAGTTGGCATGTAGTGAATTTCTTGAGTCGTTGCACTATGTGTTTTGTGCCGTGAGTCGTAGGTCGTTGTCGACCTAGTATGAGTCGTGAGTCGTTCTTGTAATATATATGAGTCGGTCGTGTTGAGTCAGGTGAGTTGTTGTTGTGAGATAGTAAGTCGTGAGTCGTGCCTTGTTTGAGTCGGTTGCGTATGAGGTGTTGTAATTGAAGTATGTGGCGTCTGTTGAGTCGGCTGTGACTTGGATGAGTCGGTAGCGACTTATGATGAGTCGGGGGGGTTCATGAGTCGGTCACGACTTATGGCTGAGTTGTGAAATACTATAAATACGCGTGTGTTGTACATTTTTGAAGTTGTTGAATATTGAATAAAATTTCCTTTTGTTAGCTTTGTGCTTTCATACCAATTGGTAGTTGAGTGTGATCTCCTATCTCCTCTTTCGGACAATCGAGTGCGCTCGATTCAACGATTGCAGAAGCCGATTCACGGAATCTAGTGCGCTAGATCAACGTGCGAAGAATCGTAGATCTTGGAACACGGTATAGTGCGCTATCAACGTGTTTGAGATAGCTGGAGTTCGGTATCTTTGGATCAACGAACTTGGGCATTTTGGTATTTTCAACTCACCGATTGCTACATTCATCGATTGAAGTTTATTTCGAATTATCCACTGCGTCATAGCTACACTCACTCTAGAATCAATCTTACTCAAATTCAATGCAAGGATCAATTGATCCTGATCAAAATGTATAATACAGTTAACATGCATTTGCATTTTTCCCTTTACGCTGTAAATTTTAATTTTAGTTTTAAAATTCTTGAAATTTACTTACTGATTCTATTAGTACTTATGCTATTCTAAAACATCCTGATTTATTCAAAGCTAGGTAATAACAATAACAAATAAACAAGTCAAGGAAAAGTCCAAAAATCAAACATCAGTTGAAACTTTAGAAATCACACATGCACAATCAAAATCATGTTCACAAACACAAACTTGCAGATCAATTCATAAATATTTATATGAAATTCATAAGCATGATTAACTACCTATTAACAGTTTTAAAAGTTTGAGTTACTCACCTCTATTCAAAGTGCAGAGCATATTTCATTTTCAGGTTCCAGAGTTTTGAAATGCAGAGTACATCCTGATTTTATTTTAGCATGCAGGCTTGAATGTATTTTGAAGAATGCAGATCCTTGTTTGGAATTAAGGTATGCAGACCTCTGTTCCAAGATGCTTAGAAATGCAGAACTTCTGCTTATAAATCTTGATTTACCAGTTCTGAAGATCCATGAATGCATGTCATAATCTGTTGCATGCAGGCTTTAAATTGATGTGCAGGTTTTCAAACTTGAATTTGCAGATGCAAATTTGAATTTGCAGTAGCCTTATATGTTCTCAGATCAAATGCAGGTGTTTTCTTTCATGTTGATGCATGCAGGTTTGTATTTTGAGTTTTGAGGAGTTGAATGCATGAATGTATGCTGCAGGTTTTGAATTTTGGAAAAGAGGAGTTTTGAATATGTTGAAGGATGCAGATTTGTATTTTTGAAAAGAGGAATTGCATGCATATGTTATCAGGTTTGAGAAATGCATTTTTGTATGTGGTTTGAGAATGAAGTTTTTTTTTTTTTATGTTTGAAGAGTTTCAGATTTTCTTTTTAAGGAATGAGAAAAGAATGCATAAGAATGAAGAAGCTAATTTATATGAATGTATTTTCAGAAAATAAAGAAAAAGAAAATGAAATATTGAAACCATGACACATGTAAACATAGAGACACATGTTATTTTAAATAGAGATAAGTTTACATTTGTAAACTTTAAGCTTTAATGTATGTACACTTGTCTCTTTAAATTAAATTGTTATTTAATTAAGTGTTAAAGATAAATTAAACTTATTTAATTAGTTCATACACATAGTTATGAATATAAATAATCTCTAAGAATAAAGCAAATATTATTACATTATACAAGTAGTTCATTTGAAAAGATACTTTTAAAACAATTAAAATAAAGAGATTACATGTTCACATTTTATATTGTATTCTAAATTCCAAATTAAATTTGCAAATCAAAATTATCAATTAAAAATTTAAAAAGAACAACACAAATATTTTGTAATATATTTTAATATACAAACTTGAATAAAAATGAATTTTTAAATTAATTAAAAACATTTATCTCATATTCAAAATCATATAACATTTTAATTAAATATTTTTGAAAAGCTCAAATTAAAAATAAATCAAAATTTCTATTTTCAAAACATATTAAAAATATGCTATACTAATTTAACTAAAACAAATTGTCTATTTAAAATATATAAATACATATACATTATTAAATAGAAACAGATTTATTAACTTATCTAAAGTAATTTCACAAATTAAATGATTAAATAAAGATGATTATTAAATAAATATCTAATTTATTAACAAAATTATTAATTCAATATAAATTTAAGTCCAGATTATTAAATTTATATTGTCCAAAATTCCGGGATATTACAAGAAGCTATATCGAATTATATATCAATTTGAAGATCTCGACGTGCGCAAGTCAAATATGTGATTCGTTTTTCGATCTGGGTTGGTTGGTGGCCGGAATTGGGCGGAATAACCTTGACCGTTCATTGTGCCTTGATCAAAGTGGTCGGATCGTCGAATCGACGTTATCGCTGTGTGGAGAGGACATAGCGTAGTGCATCGGAGTAGGTAAGTTGATGAGTTGATGGTCAGATCATCGCGAATAATTCGAACTAGGGTTTTAATCAAAGCGGCAGGCGGGTTCGTTTTTCGTCGATCTGGGTGCTCGTGGAGGCAAGGGGTGGTCGGAGACGTCAGGGCGGCTTCGGGCATGCGTGCGTTCGTGGATAGGTGGGTGGCGATCGATGAGATGGGGCGGGGCTAGGGTATCGAACAAAACTTGAAAGCTTCGTTCATGATCTTTCCTAGAAGAGAAAGCGCGAGGATGACATGTCCTAGTGGTGATACTTTTGTTTTTTTATTTTAAATTTAAATTCTAAATGTTCTAACACTGACAACATTTACATACGAGGTCTGATTCATGTGCGGTTTTCTCTCCTAGGATCGTATCGAAATTTCGGACATTTCGACGCTGGTTTGAACGAATTCTGAGACTGCTCGAATTTTGGATTTGAATTGGATTTAAATTCAATTTAAATTCAAAGATGAGTATTTTAACCCACTCACAACTTCAAATTTTTTTTTATGTTTGCTAAATTTAATTTATGATGTGATTAGAAATTTATTTATGGCTGACTGTTATATTTTGAATCATCATCTCTGTTAATTCGAATTTATTAAATTAAATCGTTATTTAATTTATTATTGAAAATATATTGCCAATTAAATACTTATTATTGATTGTTTGTTCTATACTGATATATACTGATTGATTTGGATGATGATTGTGATGGATGTTTGACCGTCGAAATTGAATGAATGGATGTTGTATTTTAAATTGTTATAAACTGCAAGTTTTTATGGATTTTTTTTCATTCGGGATTGCGGTCTGAATTGATATATAACTGTAACAACCCTTAATTTTTTGTAAATATTTTTAATTTAATTTATTTGAAACTTTGGTTTTAAATCATTTAAAAATTTGAATTTTGGAATTTTCCAATGTATTTTTGGATTTTGTTTAAAATTATTTTCCCAAATAAAGTAAAATAACGATTTTCGAAAAATTTTATATTTTGGTCAACTTTCATCAAACTTTGACTTTCAATTGAAATTTTTGAATTTAAATTTTAAATTTCTAATCTTTTTCTTTGAAGCTGAATTTGATTTTGATATTTGTTCTGCTTTTCGTTTCATCAAATTCTGTTTTATACTTTTTAAATCTGATAAATTTCAGCGTATTACACGCGATTATTTTTAGTATTTTATTGTTTATTTTCTATTTTCTATTTTCTATTTTATTTGGGTTTTGATCTTTTTATTTGATTTTTATTTGGATTTTGAGCTTGTTTTGGCTTAGGAAATTTCAAGAGGCATGAGTTTCTTTTCCTTAATATGAAGAGGTACCTTTTCCATATCCTTAGCCGTACAAAGCATCTCAAAACTTCTCATCTCCTTCTCGTTTCACGTTCAAAACTTCTCATCTCCATCTCTCATTCTCATTTCATTTCATGATCAAAATATTTACAGTAAGTTTTCTTTTCTCCCTTCCTCTTTTTCAGTTTTTTCCTTTCTCTTTTATTTCCAAGCATAGCTCAGCCATCACCTCCTTTTACCAACCTCATTTCCAGCATCACCTAAGAACGGCCTCTCCATCTCATCCGCATCCATAACCATGCCGGGACTCTCCTAGATCCAAAACCCATCATCCAATTGCCTTGCAAACCCTAGCCGAGCCCACTATATTCAGCCCCTTCCTCTTTGCTTGTCTTGATCACCACTTATTCCTCCACGACCTTTTTCCTTGCCATTCCTACTCAAGGCCATACCATTTCGATGTGACCTGACCTAACCAAACAAGCAAACCCAATGGCCGAGCCCTAGTAGCCATTGGCCAAACCCAAAGCTCATACCCTTTACCTTTTTGCCTTCCACTTGATTTTGGTTGCCATCCCTTCACATTCTACCTATAGCCGTGTATATTGGTGACCATGGCCGAGCTTTGTTTGATGATGGTCAAGTATAAAGTGGTGTGACCGAGCCTAAAACAAAAGTGGCCGAGCCCACTAGGTCTTGTTTAACCTTTTTGCTTTGTCTAATTCATATATTTATGTGTTGTAAATAAATAAATATATATATATATATGTATATGTATATGTATATGTATATGTATACATATATATATATATGTGTGTGTGTGTGTTGTATTTTGTTGTGCACAAGATCTGAATCTTGGCTCTCCATCTACTCAAATCTAGTTCGTGATTTGTCATGCTTTTCGGAGTTTGGTTGTGTGTCTCGTATTGTCATCTCTAGCTTTAGAAGATGAGTTATCACTCTCGTACTTATATAATTGTGAAACAATAACATGTGAATTATAGTAGTGGTACGCTATGTTGATATTAATTCATACATGCCTGTGATGTGACGAGACGAATTTTGCCCGCTCGAAAATCAACATCCATACTTCATATCGTATTCGAATGTCATAGATTCGACCGTTCAAATCCGATTCGTCGAAGCTTATAACAACATTAAGTAAACAACACAGCGGAATAAAAAGAATAATACATTGATATACAGCTTTGATACAATATCTGATACAAAAGATGATACAATAGATATCAATATACATCAGAGATATGATAAATAAAACAACAGCGAAAAAGAAAATGATAACACTAGCAGCGGAACAAATAACTCTAAGATAGTCTTCAAAGAAGAACTCCAACACTCAACTCCATTTTCAAGAACCAATCCAGCAATAGCTCGAACCACCATCACATTTCACAAAGACAAGCAAGTCTCGTCCACCTCCAAAGACTGAACTAGCTCCAGATAACCTACTAATCTGACTATCTGAAAAACCCAACTCTAGACTGCTCGTGTAGAAAATAATGAGCACCCATAGTTTAGGAAAGAAACAATAAACTCCGGATCAGTCATGTGACTGGTGTGAGAACTCAAAACAGTTTATTTATCTT
Source organism: Allium cepa (assembly GCA_030765085.1). Classification (NCBI taxonomy): domain Eukaryota; kingdom Viridiplantae; phylum Streptophyta; class Magnoliopsida; order Asparagales; family Amaryllidaceae; genus Allium; species Allium cepa. Next base: position 901,252,281 of record CM060938.1, on the reverse strand, counting down.
TAAAATCAAATAGAGGAATATTTTTAAATTCAATTCGCAATGCTTTTAAAAATGAGACTACCATAAGGCCTCCCGCACACACACACAATGCAAACGCAGAATCGGAGGAGATTTCTCCCAATGATAGTCAAAGATGCTTGATACGCATTAAAAAGAGACATTTGATATTATTACTAGTGCATAGTGTAGGGAAAATATTTCGAAAGTAAAGATATAAATCTTAGCCAACATACGACCATTATCGTATACCTACTATAGCTACCATGTTCAATAGCAGGTTACCGCCACATTCCATGGCAGGTTCTACAACTAAACCGTACAAGTCTCGTATTGTTTCTTTGGATTTCCGACAAATGGTAAGGCCAAGGAACTTCCCATTGCCACATGAGAATGCCTCTGGAAGGACATCCCCGAGAACCTAACCGGATCTCTGCCAACACAAGGCCGGGTTACCCCTAACTGGGTAACAACTGACACGAGTATGCCATCCCCTGGTCCTTTGGGACCTTTATCCGAGCGCTCGTAACCAATTCACACAATCATAAAAAAGTGTTTCAACATGAGTAAGTATCTGGGCTCCATACCATGATACCACCCTTTTCCAGAAGGAAATGCACATACCCTAAAGGGAGCTACCCCTCATAACCTTGCCGCATCATTCCTGTTTAGACCATTCCGGGGTGTGAGGCTCGACGAAGTCTCGTCCACAAAGCCACGCTTTATACAAAAGCTGTGCTTTGGGTCAACAAATGGTCATAGAAATGATCACAAAGATAAGTGATCAAACAAATGATCATATCACAAATGATCAAACAATGATCATTTTACAGCAACATTCAGCATGTCACATTACCAAATTGGGAATATATCGCGATAACCTTCAACTACATAACCTCTGAACTCGTACGTCTCAGAGAAGGGTGTTAAGCTAAGAGAATAAATTCTCCGCCACCAACAGAAATATATTTGAAAGAAATAAGCTTTATATCTCAATTTGTAATGTCAGACATACTATCCATACAAGTCTGTTCTTGGTTCGAACAGAACCGAAGGCACTTCCAAAGAAGTCCTTGCTATCCGGGTATTCACAATCCCGATCGGATTTCCCATCACTTAGGGAGTCTCTATACCGGCGCGACTCAGTGCAGAGACAATCGATAGGTCATCCTATCGCTTTCGCAAATACCCGGTCTTCATCACCGGTCTTCAAATGCTATCCATAACGTCGAATCACAAATTCGGAATGGGTTATATTACATAAAGGTCCTTTCCTGGCTAACCCGAATAGTGAGCGCAATATTTAAAAATATATGGATATTGGGATTTCAATTAAGTCACAACTTAATAATTCAAACTTTCTTTTCAAATGGTTTAAACCAATTACCATTTCAAATCTTTTTAAACAAAAGATTTATTTCCTAAAGTTCACTTATTTGCACAAGTATTCTTTTTCGGATTTCCAAACACTTTCCATTTCATTTGAATTAACTCTTTTAAAATCTTTAAATTAAAGATTTATCTTATAGCTTTCAAACCGTTCCCAAATATTCACTTTCAAAATTCATTTCCAAATATCCATCAATAACTTGGTAAACTATTTCAGTTTAAACTTGAAATCCCTTTTATAAAATTTGAAATTCGTTTTCCTATGAAAGCTTTTTATTATTTAGAAACAACAGTCTTATTTCGGAAAAACTCTATTTTATTTATACAAGTTACAATCTTTGGGTTAATTCAAATTCCCAGAAGAACAATACTTTAAAAAATGGTTTAGCTCATAATGACTAGTATAATATCGTAAATCCCTAGTTTCAAATTACAGAATTCAATTCCTAATTTTGAATTCAAATTTAAATCAAATTATTTAAATTCCAAAACTTAATCAAGTAATATAAAAATAAATTTTTATTTTGAAATTCCATTCCAAAAGCTTTTCACATTTATTCCGATTCCATTTCAAAAACATTTGAATTTAAAAATCCAAATTTTAAACTATTTCAAAAAAATCTGTGACTTAACTGATTTCCTCGTGAAATCCATCATTGTATGTATGGTGTGGTCCAGGGGTTTAACACAATAGTGCAACAACATTCAATCATCACATATTAAATACAACAATATATCCGATAAGCGATATAAACTATAACGCTTATCTTCATTCACAAATCACAGATATATATATATCACATGTAATGAATTACATCATAGATAATTAATTACATTACAGATCACAACTTAAATCAGGATATATCACAAAGCATCACATATCAGGGATATTAACAATTCAACGTCCAATAAAATCCAAACATCCATAAGTAGGATCAATTTAATCATCTGATAAATTTAAATCAGATTAAATTTCTATGAATAATTCTTTTCACATTTATTATCAAATAAATTTCAAGTAAATGATCCTCATTAACTATTCATAATTATTTAATTACTATTCTTAAGTAATTAAACTCAATTTAATTATTGTTAATTATCATTTAATTAACCTTTAAATCATATATTTAATAACTGATTATTTAATTAATTAAGTTCTAAACTGTAACTTAATAAATTTTAATTACTTGATTAAATAACCTTAATCATTTGTTTAAAAACCACTCTTTATTAAATTAATGAATCTTATTTACAAATTAATTTACCTTAATTAATTTAACTCAAATCTTAATTTCTTGATTAAATAAATTAATCAATTATTCACTTGAACTAATTTAATGAATGCATATCATTTTATCTTCACTAATTCAAATTTAAAACATTTTCTAACTAATGTTTTAATTATCATCACAAAGCAAATTTAAACAATTTAAATATTAAAACTTCTTTGATTTCAGAACTAGGATTCAAATTATCTTTAATTCAGATTTAAATTTAGATTTAAACTTTTAGTTTCAACTTGCTTAAATTTTTCATTTAAAATTTCAACTCCATTTCCATTTCAAATCTCTTTAATATATTTTGAATGGCTTTTAAGTTATTTAAAATAATTTAAATTTAAAGCTTATTTATGTTCAATCTAAACTCTACATTCAACTTGAATTTATATTAACATTTCAATTTGAACTCAGCTTTAAAAATCTTGGTTTAAAATTTAATTTGGATTTTAAAATTTTCAAACCAAAACAGTTTCAGGTTAAAAACCTGTAACAACTTTGACTCGAGCCCCCTTTATCCCTGCTTCGAGTATGCTACTCGAATTACTCGAGTATGTCGCGAGACTCCCCCGTGCTCTTCCCAGGTAAACCCAAAAAAAAAAAAACACTCCTAATACCCAGACCAAACGTGCTCGTGCACGTGCGCATCGCCTCTGGCGATCTTCCGGCATCGCAGCATCGTCGAACACGTCGACGTTCACCCTCGCATCCATCTCAGACCATCAGAATCTCTTATCCCCTCTCGAATTTGAATTCGAGTATAAACTCAAATTCCTGGAACACAAACAGACCTCTCCCCTAAAACCAGTCAACACTCCGTTCTCCGACCCCCGACCACTGGCCAGCCTACAACTCCAGCCATCGACACGTCAACTCGACCCCCTACCATTCCCAGAACCCCGAGACACTTGGTGCTTTTACGAGACAGCGGTGCATAAGTTTCTTATGTGGTTAAAAACTAGGTTTACAAAATAAAATCCCACGCCGCCGTCGTCGCCGTTATTTTCGCCACCTCCAACTATTTTTCCAGGCATTCCTGTAGCCTCCTCTATCTCCTCAAACAACCCCGATATCTCCCATCTACTTGATCACCAGAAACCCAAAATATTCCCATTTCCATTCAAACCCAAACCACACCTTCATTTTGATTCTAAAAATCCTGTTTTTGGCATTAAAAATCATATTTTTGTTTACTGATTTGATCTATATCACTGAATAAATGAATTACTAAGTTTGAATTTTCACTTATATATGTACACTTGCACAGTTGTTTTGGTTTACAAAGATATGTGCACGTTATTTTAATTTAAATTGATTTTTAAAATTAAGTTCATAATCAAACAATCAACTTTTGTGTATAACTCAAATCCTAACTGAGATCAAATCAAATGGTAAAGACTTCTTATCAAAATATTAGTTTAAGACCAACACATGCAAAACAGATTCATAGCAGCCCTTACGTATTTACATATACACACAGAGGAATTATCACAAACTAAGCATTTAAAGCATACTTACTTCTAGTTATCCACATGCAACTGATAGTTAACATTTATGTTTTAAAATGCAAAGTTACTCACATTTAACTTGGGAATGATAGAGCACTTTTTATTTGAAAAGCTTTGAACTTTAAAATCTGAAGCTTGTTGAAGCTTGATCTTGCATGAACTACAGATTATACTACAGGCTTGTAAACTTGTGAATATAAATTGTTTTCAGGTTGATTTGCTTTGAGGTTGAAGCTCTCACTCATTTCAGGTTGAAGTTTGATTTAAATTTGTTGATCTGAAGTTCACTCACTTGATTTTGCACAGAAAAACAAAGCCTGGAATTTTGATCTTTACTCATCTTCCTTTTGTTTTTATTTCTTTGTTTTGAACGAACTGTAGTTAAATAAGTTGATATATAAAGGAAGGCTAGAGGAGAATTATATTTGTTACAGGTAGGCCATAACTTCCTTTGTACCTTTATCAGAAATATACTTTTATTTGGAGGCTGATAGTCTTGTTTTGATGTTACCAGAGCATGTGGCATTTAATGAAAGCATGCTATGTATTGTTCATGCTCCCCTTTGTATGTTATAGCATCTTATTTTATTTTGTGCAAGTACTTTTTATTATGTTAATGTATAGATTTTTTTTTTCTTTGCCTTGAAATACTTACAGCAACTTACATTATTTTGTTGTTTCTTTCTTTTGTTCCTTGTTTTTGGTGCTTTGTTTCATAAGTTCATACTATTTCAATTGTATATGCATTTACAGGCTACCTATTTTATTTGCCTACATTTGTTTCTATTTCTAATTTGAGTGTATTTCTTCTTTTGCTTTAGAATGGTGGCTGCATTTATTAATGTTGTTTTTTTTATTTGTTATCATTTTATATTTTCTACTTATGCTTTTTAATATTTATATGGTTTATTCTATTTTAAACATTTACTTCTATTTTAACTTAAATATTTACTTCTAGAACTTTTTATATGTTCATTTCATAATTTATATAACTATAAATTTACTTAATATTTGTTTAACATCAACACAAACTTTATTTCCTTCTAAAGTTTAACTATCGACTATTTTAAAATTTTCAAATACTCGATTATTAAAATTTTACTAAGATTTTGTATAAATTACCAATTATTACACAATTTTTATTCAAAAATTAAATTAATTGTCGAATTAAAATAAATTAAAACTCGGGATCGTTACATGTGATATGATATTCCACGATGTTATAACCTGATTATATATTTGTTACATCACCTGATATGATATGCTATGCTATACTGTTTATTTTATTTTTCGTTTCTCACACTACAAGTTCCTTATTACTATAGAATCACTATGGGTTGAAATGATACATACCCGAACGAACTTTAGAATAGGGAAAAATCGTTATGAGCTGAAATGATAGGCTCAAGCAATTCTTATTTTATTTGACTTGCGACTGCGGGTATGAAATGATAGAACCTGGAATTTTATAATTACGGATTGAAATGATACATATCTGTATCACTTGACATAGGTAAGAAAATATTATACAGACCCATGGTTAATTTTTAATAATAGTTTCCTAGAATAAAAATTTATTAAGTATTTTGAACTTACAAATATATGAAATTTTTAACTTAAATTTTATTTAATGATTTTAGAATATAATATATATTGGTTTTAATAAGTTAAAAATAATTAAAAATTTATAAGTAGATGAAAGGTTTAAAAACTAGAATTTTAAGATTTTATTTATGATATATATAACTTAATAATTTAATTTTGATCTAATATGGAATTTTAATTCTAACCTAATAATAGTGATAGATTTTGTTTTATGAAATGGATATGTTTTGTATAAGAAAATGGATTTTAATAAATAATAACTATGATTTAATTTGAAGAAATGATGTTTAAATGTTATGATAGAACTGGTAGCATTTCCAAATTGCTATGTTACTTTAAGTTATGTTTTAAACTGCTATACTACTTTACGTCATGTTTTTAAAATGCTGTATTTATAAAAAGATAACAATTTGAAATGCTATTATATATGGATCACATTTTTCAAGTGTTATGATTTCTAGAGGATGACATTTTTGAAATGCTATAACTAAGTAGATATGGATTTGAAAATATTACCATTTTTAAAATGGACATTTTTGTTGGGAAAAGTAATAGCATATGGTTTAAATGGTTTTGGAATATATATGTTTTGATTTGAAATGTAAACCATTTTTAATAAATACCATGGGTTATAATAACGTTTGGTTGTTAAAGAGACCGGGTTCGGAAGTTGTCATACTCTCTGCGAACTCTGAAAACCACTTTAACAACTGTGTATGTGATGGAGATTCCAGAATGAAGTAGGATGGCAGCGACGTTCTTTTAAGGTATATACTTAGACCCGACTCTCGTGAGTTGGCATAAGGTGGCTAAAACAGGAGCAATTGATGGGCTAATGAGGTAGCTCCTCTGATCGGACACACCTCTTCGTATGCCATTCTATTACTTTGTGATTGATTGTTGCGTACCTTTGCTTTTTAGGAGTGTGGCTTGAGGTGGGTGGTAGCTACGGCTATGCGTTACCATTGGTCCGAAAGTGTAATTGGTATATCTACCCTGGCATTGCCTGGCTGTGCCGTGTCACGCACCCTATCGTGCTTTACTACAAGTTTGATTTGTGTCGTACCAATGGAGTATTTATGGTAGCCTCCGGATCTGGAGGTACGATGGTACTATATGGGCTACTGGCACTATAAAATGTGTTAAGGGGGATAAGGGTAATGCCTTAATGCTATTTTTAAAATATATTATACTTTACTTTAGTCATTATTATAATAGCGTATATTACTACATAGTAGATAGTTAAACGGATCCTTAAAGGATGGGCGATCCGAAGCATCCTTTAAGTTACTTGTGCATTTCTATTACAGTTCACTTGAGTTGGTTTACATTGTATAATTATGTATGTCCTGGCTCGAGTGTTTTGTGTTTTTCTTTACGCTCGGGTCAGCCTGAGTATCAGGTTTGGATTTCATCTTTTGGAGCTAGAGGATTTGCTGGAGATTATCTATCTATCTAGTTGTCATTTATTTCTATTCAGTATTTCTACTCAGCTTATGTATTAGTGGACAGATATTTATTGAGATTTCTATTGTATTTACTTTCAGACTCTGGTATTTTGTACTTGTTCTGTGACTCTGTTTGTAGTAGCTTCATGAACAACTATGGTCATTTTATTTTTCGCTGCGGGTTATTCTGATGTTTCTATGTCTGTGATTCTATGATTGGTTTTATTTGCTTCAAATTATATTACAATCTAATATTTTGAATTATTCAAGTCCGAATGTGTGGTTTATTGTTGATTTGAATGGTCCAAAATAGTGGGTCATTACATTTGGTATCAAAGCGAGGTTTTAGGCAAACCATAGCCTGCGGAGCAAAAACTCATTAGAGATACGGTAGAAATACCCTAAAATGAGTGAAATCAATCTTAGAATCATTTCTTTGTGAGAGAACGTATTTTCAAGTATAAAATGATTTTCAAAGGATTTTCAAAGATTATTTTGATATAAACTATTCTTGTTTTGAAATCAAATTTTTCTCAATTTTATTCCTTTCCTTATCCACATTGTTAATTAAATTCCTTGATTAGAATTTCCATTCTGGTTGAATCTTGTCTTTTTTTTCTTAATTATCATTGTCCTACTCAGCAGAAGGGCAAGCTCTCTGATATTTTGCTATTACCTTTGTGCCTGCTCCTATTGTTGCCCAACGTACTCTTCAGAGCACCTTTTTCTTTGTTCTATTTTCTTATTCGTGTTTTATTTGATACTGAAGCTTCCCATACTTTTATTTCTATGGATCTTTGTGATAAGTTTGAGCATCTCCTTTCTCCCGATTTTGCTCCTGAACAGTGTTAAAAATCCTTTTGGTTGTCCTGCGAACCCTAGAAGGATTTGTAACCATGTGAAACTCCTCTATTTTGATCACCGTTTTAGTGGTGATTTCTATGTTCTGGGTTTCGATGCTTTTAATATGTTGCTTGGAGGTGATTGGCTGAAGAGGAATGAAGCTGTTATCTCTTGGAAAACCCAGACTGTTTATCTTGTTGATGATTTTGGAAATTCTTTGGTGATTCAGTGCCGTTTGCCCCAGGATTTTGCTGACAGCTTTATTTATTCTCTTGATTCCTCTCCTGGTGATATTCATTCGAATCCTGTGGTCAAACTATATCCCGATGTATTTGGTGAACTCACTTCTTTACCTCCTAAGCGGGAAATTGATTTCCGTATTGATCTTATTCCTGGAGCTCGACCTGTAGTTCTTCCTCCCGGAAGAATGGCACCTCGTGAGAAGGTTGAGTTGAGGAAGCAAATAGAGGACTTGTTCTCCAAGGGTCTGATCAGACCTAGCCATTATGAATGGGGAGCAGCGGTGATTTTCGTCACTAAGTCCGATGGTTCTTTGAGGATGTGCGTTGATTATAGGGAGCTAAACAAGCTCACTATGAGAACTGATATCCTATGCCTCGCGTCAATGATATGTTCGATCAGCTCCGTAGAGCTACTATTTTCTCTCAACTTGATCTTGCCTCGGGTTTTCACCAGCTCAGAGTTGCCGAGGAAAGTATTCCCAAGACCGCTTTCCGTACTGAGAATGATTTCTATGAATGGTTAGTTATGCCATTTGGTTTGACTAACACTCCTGCTTTCTTTGTTGAATTGATGAATTGTATTTTTTGTGATGTGCTGAACAAGTTTGTTCTAGTCTTGTTGATGATTTCCTTGTCTTCTCCAAGTGAAAGGATGAGCATGAGTCGCATTTGAAATTTGTTTCGGAGACTCTTAGAAATCATCAACTGAAGGCTGAATTCTTGAAATGCCATTTCTAGAAGGATGACTTTCGATTTCTCGGGCATACTGTTTCTAGTAATGGAGTTTATGTTGATCCACTTGAAATCGCTGCAATCAGTGTAAGTCTTTCCTCTTTTCTCTCTTTGTGGATAGTTTGACCAAGTCGGCTCATTTCATTCCGGTCAAGTCTACCCGTTATGCTTCTTGTTTGGCTGAGATCTATATGAGTGAGGTTGTTCGTCTTCATGGTGTTCCACTCAGTATTGTTTGTGATAGAGATCCTATCTTTGGATACTCATCTGAATCTGAGCACTGCTTACCATTCTCAGACCGACGGTCAAACAGAAAGGGCGAATTAGATTCTAGAGGATCTTCTTCGAGCCTGTGTCCTTGATTATGGAGGATCTTGGGAAGATCATCTCCATCTCTTTGAATTCACCTATAACAACAGTTATCAGGTTTAATTTCAATCTTCCATTTTAACCTTATCTTAATCCGTTATCTATCTCATTTTATCTTTTAATTCTTTTGATTAGAATCTCCCAAATTTGAATTTCTATCCTTATTTTGAAACCCATTCTGGAATCATAAAGTGAGGGAGTGCATTTGTATTAATATTAAATGTTTTATATGTTGTGTTGTTTGGGTTGTTGATGTTGATTTGGGATTTCGATCGATTCGTCTGATCAGCGATACCAATAGGATTTCCAAAACAATTGAACAGAACAAACTAACACAATTTTATTTTCAAATTCGGTAAATGAAATAATTTTATATGATTTATGTATATAATACTTTTATAGATTTATATTATTTATTGAAAATTTATTTTGATAGGATGTGAATAAGTTTGATTTGAAATTTATTAAATTTGAGATTTAAAGTATATAATTAGGTTTAAGGTGTTTTAAATAAATATATCAAGTTTAGATAAATTGAAGGAATATTCAGTTATTTGAAGTTTAAAAGTTTTATTTAAATGATATTGTATTTATTAAGTAAATATTTCAAAACAAAATAATAGTAAATTGAATTTGATATATATATGGAATTATCAAAAAAAATTAGTTTTGAAATTATGGAATATTTAAATCTTTGAAATATATGGAAATTGAAAGGGTATATTTGAGGTTCAAATCTGCATTTGAAATCAATATAAATTGAAATGGTTTATTGAGAACTGAATTGAGTTAAAATTTATTAGTTAACTGAATGGGTTATTAAAATGATAATATTTGATTTCATTTGTTATTTTGAAAACCAATGACTATTGACACAAGATATAAATAAATAAAATTATAAAGCATGGTTTATAAACTGATTTGGAATTTAAATGAATTTAAATTATGGGTTTGAGAATTAAATTCCGGTGATTTCAAACTTTAGTTTTAATGTTTGAAAATGTATATTACTTAAAGGTACGTTTGAATATAAATTTTAAAATGTTTAAATCTATTCTCTTCTCTTATGTCGTTGGAAAATAATTTCGGTGATGGCGGCCGCATCATCAGCATTCATTTTCGAGTTTCGAAGAGGATAGACCAATTCGTAGCTTTGCTACACTTTTGTTTAAAAAAAAAGAGAGACGAAAAAAAATTTGATTTAAAATTCTTTAGTATGGATTGATTTAATAGATGTTGTATAAGATTTTAGATTTGATTTGATCTGATATATAGTATATATATAATTATCTCTTAATTGTTTGAGATAAACCAGAGATTTGATTTCTTAAATTCATGATTCAGGGATGATTTCAATTATAAACTGAAGTCAAAAATTTAGGATAAATAATTGAACTTTAAATAATTGAATTGAAAAATTGTATTTATATAATACTAAATTGCATTCCATTATAACTTACCTAATTATTTAGAAGTTAGGCATGTAATTGATAATATACAATATAAAATAGTGTTAAAGGAATTTATAAAAACATGAGTAGTTATGATAAGAGTAAATATACTTAATTTATGTTATAAGATATATTAAGTGGAATAAATTTAATAATAATTTGATAAAGTGGAAGATGAGGGAAGCTTGTTCCTAGGTTTGTTGGTCCTTTCCGTATCTCAGAGAGGATTGGTTCTTTAGCATATCGTCTTGATTTGCCTGAGAAGTTTTCTGGAGTGCATAATGTATTCCATGTTTCGCATCTTCGTCAATATCTGCATGATCCATCTTTGATTGTCCAGCCTTTTGCTCTCGAGAGTTTGGATATTGAGCCTAACCTTACTATCAAGAGGTAGCCACTTCCTATTATCGATAGAGGTACGAAGATGTTAAGAAAGAAATCTGTCAACCTGGTCAAAGTGCAGTGGAGTACTGATGATCGAGTTTGTACATGGAAGATGGAAGAGAGCATGCATGCTTCAAATACAAAATTGTTTGTTTCAGGTACTATTTTCTTTTCTATCTTACCTTTCCGAGGACGAAAAATTTTGAGTGGGGTGAGTGTAACAATCCATAATTTTTGTAAATATTTTAATTCAATTTATTTGAAACTTTGGTTTTAAATAGTTTAAAATTTTGAATTTTGGAATTTTCCAATGTATTTTTGGAGTTGTTTATAATTATATTTCCAAATAAAGTAAAATTATGATTTTCTGAAAATTTTATATTTTGGTCAACTTTGGTCAAACTTTGACTTTCAGTTGAAATTTTAAAATTTGAATTTTAAATTTCCAATCTTTTTCTTTGAAGTTGTATTTGATTCTGATATTTGTTCTGCTTTTCGTTTCATCAAATTCTGTTTTATACTTTTTAAATCTAATAAATTGCAGCATTTTACACGCGATTATTTTCAGTATTTTATTGTTTATTTTCTATTCTATATTTTTTATTTTCTATTTTATTTGGGGTTTGATCTTTTTATTTGATTTTTATTTGGATTTTGAGCTTGTTTTGATTTGGGCTTGGCTAGTGGGATTAGGAAATTTCAAGAGGCATGAGTTTCTTTTCTTTAATATGAAGAGGTGGCTTTTCCATATCCTTAGCCGTACAAAGCATCTCAAAACTTCTCATCTCCTTCTCCTTTCACATTCAAAACTTCTCATCTCCATCTCTCTTTCCTATTTCATTTCTTAACCTATTTACAGTAAGTTTTCTTTTCTCCCTTCCACTTTTTTATTTTTTTTACTTTCTCTTTTATTTCCAAGCATAGCTCGACCATCACCTCCTTTTGCCGACCTCATCTCCACCACCGTCACCTAAGACCGGCCTCCACCATCTCATCACCATCCATAACCATGCTGTGACTCTCCTATATCCAAAAGCCATCATCCAACTGCCTTGCAAACCCCAGCCGAGCCCACTATATTCTCCCCTTCCTCTTTGCTTGCCTTAGCCACCACTTATTCCTTCATGACCTTTTGCCCTGCCGTGGCCATTCCACCTCCAGGCCATACCATTTCTGATGTGACCTGACCTGACCAAGCTAGCAAACCCAATGGCTGAGCCACTATAGCCATAGGCCGAACCCAAAGCTCATGTCCTTTGCCTTTTTTCCTTCCACTTGATTTTGGCTGCCATCCCTTCATATTCTACCCATAGCCACATATATTGGTGACCGTGGCCGAGCTTTGTTTGATGATGGTCATGCATAAAGTGGTGTGACCGAGCCTAAAACACAAGTGGCCGAGCCTACTAGGTCTTGTTTAACCTTTTTGCTTTATTTAATTCATATTTTTATGTGCTGTTTATATATTTATATATGTTGTATTTTGTTGTGCACAAGATCTGAATCTTGGCTCTCTATCTACTCGACTCTAATTCATGCTTTGTCGTGCTATTTGGAGTTTGGTTGTATGTCTCATATTGTCATCTCTAGCTTTAGAAGGCGAGTTATCACTCTTGACATTCGTACTTATATAATTATGAAATAATAACATGAGAATTGTAGTAGTTATATGCTATGTTGATATTAATTCATACATGCCTGTGATATGATATTTCATGGTGTTATAACCTAATTATATATTTGTTACATCACCTGATATGATATGCTATGCTATACTGTTTATTTTTTTTTCTCACACTGCAAGTTCCCTGTCAGTATAGAATACTATGAGTTGAAATGATACATACCCGAACGAACTTTATAATGGGGAAAAATTGTTATGAGCTGAAATGATAGGCTCAAGCGATTTTTATTTTATTTGACTTAGGATTGCGGGGTTGAAATGATAGAATTTGGAATTTTATAGATTACGGATTGAAATGATACATATCCATATCGCTTGACCTAGGTTAGAAAATATTATACAGACCCATGGTTAATTTTTAATAATAGTTTCCTAAAATAAAATTTTATTAAGTATTTTGAAGTTATAAATATATGAAATTTTTTACTCAAAATTTTATTTAATGATTTTAGTATATAATATATATATTGATTTTAATAAGTTAAAAAAAAGTAAAAATTTATAAGTAAATGAATGGTTTAAAAACTAGAATTTTAAGATTTTATTTATGATATATATAACTTAATAATTTAAATTTGATTTAATATGGAATTTTAATTCTAACCTAATAATAGTGATAGGTTTTATTTTTTGAAATCGATATGTTTTGTATGAAAAAATGGATTTTAATGAATAATAACTACGATTTAGTTTGAAGAAATGATGTTTAATGTTATGACTGAATTGGTAGCATTTCCAAAATGTTGTGTTACTTTATGTTTTAAAGTGCTATACTACTTTGGACATGTTTTAAAATGCTGTACTTATAATAGATAACAATTTGAAATGCTATTATATATGGATCACATTTTTCAAGTGTTATAATTTCTAAAGGATAACATTTTTGAAATGCTATAACTAAGTAGATATGGATTTGAAAATATTACCATTTTTGAAATGGACATTTTTTTGGGAAAAGTAATAGCATATGGTTTAAATGGTTTTGGAATATATATATGTTTTGATTTGAAATGTAAACCATTTTTAATAAATACCATGGGTTATAATAGTGTTTGGTTGTTAAAGAGACCGGGATCGAAAGTTGTCATACTCTCTTCCAACTTCGAAAACCACTTTAACAACTGTGTACGCGGTGGAGATTCCAAGGATGGTGGCGACGTTCTTTTAAGGTATATACATGGACCCGACTCCCGTGAGTTGGTATAAGGTGGCTAAAATAGGAGCAATTGACGAGCTAATGAGGTAGCTCCTCTGATCGGACACAATTCTTCATGTGCCATTCTATTACTTTGTGATTGATTGGTACGCACCTTTGATTTTTGGGAGTGTGGCTCGAGGTGGGGGTAGCTGCGGCTATGCGTTACCACCGGTCTGGAAGTGTAATTGGTATGTCAAACCCGGCATTGCCTAGTTGTGTCGTGTCACCTACCCTATCATGCATTACTACGAGTTTGATTTGTGTCGTATCTATAGAGTATTTATGGTAGCCTTCCGATCTAGAGGTACGATGGTACTGTATGGACTATTGGCACTATAAAATGTGTTAAGGGAGATATGGGTAATGCCTTAACGCTATTTTTAAACTATATTATATTTTACTTTAGACATTATTATAATAGCGTATATTACTACATAGTAGATAGTTCAACGGATCCTTAAAGGATGGGCGATCCCAAGCGTATTTTAAATTACTTGTGCATTTCTATTACAGTTCACTTGGGTTGGTTTACATTATATAAGTATGTATGTCCTGACTCGAGTATTTTGTTTTTTTCTTTACGCTCGTGTCAGCCCTAGTATCCTCCTTGGATTTCATCTTCTGGAGATAGAGGATTTGCTGGAGATTATCTATCTATCTAGTTGTCATATATTTCTATTCAGTATTTCTATTCAACTTATGTATTAGTGGATATATATGTATTCAGATTTCTATTGTATTTACGTTCAGACTCTAGTATTTTGTACTTGTTCTGTGACTCTTTTTGTAGTAGCTTCATGAATTACTATGGTTCTTTTATTTTCCACTGCGAGTTATACTGATGTTTCTATGTCTATGATAATGTGATTGGATTTATTTGCTCCAAATTATATCACAATATACTATTTTCAATTATTCAAGTCCGACATGTGTGGTTTTATAGTCAATTGGAATGGTCCAAAATAGTGGGTCGTTACAATAACCGTAAGATATTAAATTGCGGATTGAAATGATAAATATCTATATCATTTGACCCTAGTGTAGAGAATTATGTACGGACACCGGATTGGTTAAGTTAAATGATTTTAAAATCCTTAATTTTTGAATGGAAATAAATGATACTTTGAAGAAAAATCCAATTTATATAAATTTAAGTATTTTTTTCAAAATCAAGTTTATGCTGAAAAAGGAAATTTGGTTTGTTGATTTGGAAATTAAAATTGGTCTAAATGTGTTACAATGAAATGAATAGTTTAATTGGATAAATATTCCAAAATTATAATTTAATGTAAACTATTGTAAAAGAATATAATATTTTAAAATTTATTATTATTCAAATTTTTCAAATTTATTAAACCATTTAACTAATATTTACTATATAAAATTATTTTGATCTGTTCTAAACCATTTTAATTTATTTAATATAATTAATCTATTTTAAAGCTATTTAATCTATTTTATTTACACTTAATCTAATTTAAATCCATTTAACTTTCTAAATTAGTTTAGAAGTATTTTTAACCTATAATTAAACTATTTATAACTATTTTAACTATTTATAACCATTTAAACTATTTTCTAAATTTTCAGACTAAGTAAAAGGGAAGTGTTTATATTCCAAAATTTATTGGTTTAAAAGAAAATAAGGGCAAATGGTGTTATAACCTATGTTGTGATTTTAATGTTATAATTGATTAAATTTAATGTTATAATTGATTAAATAGGATGATTTTGTAGTAAGAATTTAACCTGTTTTGGAAATATGCTTTTGGGAGACATTATGATTTTGGAAACGATATGATTTGAAAGTGAATGGAGATTTTAAAGTTAATATAATTTGAAAGTAAATATGATTTGAAAGTATTATGGTTTGATAATATGATATTTTGAAATCAATTGTGAACTAACCTTTGAAATGTTAAAAACCATCCGGTGTGTAATAAGCGATTCGTTGTTAAAGAGACCGGGATCAGATATTGTCATACTCTCTGCCAATACCGAAAACCACTTTAACAACTGTGTACATGGTGGAGATTCCAGATATGAAGTAGGAAGGTTTGGCGAACAATTCATGTATAAGGTATGACGTGACCCTGACTCCCGTGAGACAGCTTAGATGTTACTAAAATCGAGAATTATACCGAGCTAAGTGAGGTCATTCCTCATATCGGGCACATTTCTTCGACATTATTCTGATTTTTGCGATTGTTTGGTGGCCACCCCTCGATTGTTGATATGGAGTGTGTCCGAGGTGGGCGGTTGTAGTTGCTATGCATTACCACCAGTCCAGGAGTGCAATTAGTATATCTACCCTGGCATCTCCTTGTGTGCCGTGTTCACATGCCTTAGCGCACCTTCTATGAGTTTGTTTTGTACCATACCTACGGAGTTCCCTCTAATAGCCCTCCAGTTTATGGAGGAATTACGGTACAGTATAGACTATGGGAATTTATATAAAAATGTGTTAAGGGGGATATAGGTAATGCCTTAACGCTATTTTAATACTTTATTTCACTGTAGACACTATTATAATAGCGTATTGTACTACATAGTAGATAGTCTAACGAATCCTTAGGAGATGTGAATCCCAAACATCTCTTAAGTTATTGCACTCATGTTTGGCACTGGATAGGAGATGTCAAATCTCATGAACATCTCCAACGCCATTTACACTCATATTTATTTACCGTTGATTTAACTTACATAAGATCTTTTAGTTAAGACTCGAGTGTTTGTCTTTTCAATTCGCTCGGGTCAGCCTGAGCATTTCAGGATTTGAAGACCTTATTTCTGGAGGATGAAGACGAAGATTTGTACTACTATTATTTACTATATTTAGTCAATGCATCATGTAGTCCGCAGCATTATTTATTATTCTCTAGTATGTGTAACTCTGAACGGTATTGTATAAATATAATCAAATGTTTTGTAAAACAGCTTCATGAACTTTTTATTTGATTATTATATTTTGTCATTCCGCTGCGAGATTCTGTTTTGTTTTTTTCTTTCTCTGCTTGTTCTTATTCACCCTAATAATAATCTGCCCTTCTGTACGGTTTGAGTCGGCATGTGTGTCTGCCTAAAACGTACAAAAAGGCTGGATGTTACATGAAAATAATTCACTTAACCAATTCCTCTTGTTCAATCAAAATCCAACTAAACTTATTTAATCTTCATTAAGTCAAATTCTATTTCATTTAGTCCATTTCTCATTTTATTTCACTCACTTTTAAATATTTGTCCTCTTACCGTCCACATTTAACAAATATAAAATTTGTTTTTAGCTTAATATTTCTCAAATCTATAAGTTACGCAACTCGATTCACTTAAATTTTCGTTTCATGATTTTATTTAATTCATTTCAAATACAATTCTTTTTATTTAAGCTTTCTTGAGTTAAATTTCATTTTATTTACCTGTTTTCACTAACTCCATTTAATTAGCATTTCTTATGTTAATTATTTTTATATCTTGAATTCAAATCTTCTTTTCTTCGCTTAACCAAAATATTCAACAATGTTAAAATTTAATTTTTACTTTCCTATTCAAATCTATAAATTTATAAACTTATTTCTTATACATAAAAATTTCAATTCATAAGTTCAAAACTATTTTCATATATTAATCAAATAATACTTGGAGTATTTTTTCATAGTCAAACCTGTTTAATGTAAATAAATTTCTTTTGGTAAAATTTCTCACTCAACAACTCGAAAATAAATACTAGCGATGCTACAGTCATCCGTAGAATTATTTCTCTGTGACCAAAGCGAGTTTAATGCTTTTATTTTCTTTAAAAATCTTTTCAAAATATTTTCTAGTCAAAACTCTTTCAAATAATAATATTATTAATTTTGAAGGTTCTAAAACTATTTTGAAAGCCAAAGGATTTTAAAGTCTAAAATTCTCGATTTTTAAAATTATTTCTATATATAAACTATAATATAAATATATTTATACAGATTTCCTTATCTTATCACCAAAATATTTCATTAATTTACAACTTGGTCATTTTAACCAATTCTTATTTTAATCGATTTCAATTCAATTTAATTATCAAGTGTTTCATTAAATAAATTCATTAAGTATTCGTTTTATTTTTAATTCCACTAATAATAGATGATATTTAGATATTAACATCTTTTAACAACTAACATTCATTAATAATTAACATTTAATATATATATATAACATAATTTAGGTAAAATTATCTCATTTAGCTGATTTGAAAAAAAAAAAACATTAGGACGACTTGCCTCGTTTAAATGTTTAGAAATCCCTATCGATAACATGGCGTTCCACACACCATTCATAATTCATAAACAACTAAACTGATAAGTAAACACAATACAAAACGTTTTATAAGACTAACAAGTACGCTCTCTCATATATACACACTCAAACAGACTTATTCTAGGATATTACTGCCATATCTCTAATGAGTCAAACCCCACAAAGTGAAGGTTACAGCTAAAGTTGGCTCTGATACCAACTGTGACGACCCACATTTCAAAAAGTTCAAATTGACAATGATCCACACATGTTAAACTTAAACAATTCATAATGTAGATAATCAATGGAGTTGATTAAGAAAAATAAGAAAAGAAGAAGAAAACAAACATAGAATCTCACAGCGGAATGATAAAATTTACAGTTCATGAAGCTGTTTACTAAACATTAAATTATAACCTATACACCTTTATCGGAGTTATATATATACATCATGGACAAATAATCAATACAGCAAAATAGCATGATGCATGGGATAATAATAATAGTAATATACCAAATCTTCATCTTCGTCCTCCAGAGAGTAATCTTCAATACGCTGAAAACTCAGGAATGGCCCGAGCGTAATGAAAACACTCGAGTCACGACTAAAATACTCTTATATAAGTCAGATCAATATCAATAAATATGAGTGTAGCAGCGTTAGAGACGTTTACGAGATTTTACATCTCCTATCTAGTGTATAACATGCATGCAATAACTTAAGAGATGTTATGAATTTTCCATCTCCTAATGACACATTAAACTATTTATATATAATAGTGTACACTATAATAGACAATGTCTATGAGTAAAATAAAAATCAAAATAGCATTAAGGCTTTACACTGATCCACCTTAACACATTTTTATAGGCAAACAAAAATCGTAATGGGCTCGCATAAGAATAAATATGACAAGGCACATAAGGCAATGCCCAAAGTATGATTCTACCAGTTTACCCTTTCTGGCTGGTCGTAACCCATACGTGGCCGACCGCGAAAATCAATCCGAACAAAAAGGTTACACCCATCGAGTACAAAATCACAATAGTAATACGAGTAATCAACATCGCTAGAGGTAGCTAACCTCGTTGGCCAGACATACGCTCCTGTTTTAGTCATTTTAATTATCACACAAGTGTCAAGGCTATCCATCATCGTTCTCTTACTTCATTTTAGTAAACCTTCACCAATTCAACTACTACATTTTGGATATGATCCACCGCATATACAGTTGTCAAAGTGGTTCCAATATTCACAGAGAGTATGCCAATAAGAGGTCCCGGTCTCTTTAACAACAAAACGTCATTTTACACATCGATTGGTACTTTTATATTTCGAAAACAAGTCATACTCGTTATCAAAATATCATATTCCTTTTTAAAAAATCAAATCCAATTCGAAATCATCATATTCGCTTCACAAATCATATTTTACTTCAAAATGTCAATTCATTTCGACATATCGATTTCACTTCACAATTTGATTCGAATTTCAATTTTTATTATAAATTCACTCTAACCCAATTCGCAATTAAATCCAAGATTTAATTATAAACATTCCACCCTTTTGACCAGTTTGAATTTTAAGAAAATAGTTTAAAATAATTAAATAGTTAAAATAGTTTAATAGAAAATAGTTTAAGTAATAAAAATGGTTTATACAGTAAAATAATTTAGAAAATCAAAATAATTTGAATATCCATAGAATATAGATTTTAAACTGCTTATACTAAAATAATTCATTTAAAATTAGTTTCCAAGTCAAAACGATTCACTTTCCAAATTTTCCAATTCAAATCAGTTCCAATTTCCATTTCGATTTAATCGATTCAATTCCGATTTCAGGTCAAATTTTACTTCGGTTTCAAATTACTTTCAATTCCAATTTCAAATTAATTTCAATTCCGATTCCAAATTAATTTCAATTCCAATATCAAATTAATTTGAATTACAATTCTAGATTAATTTAAATTCCAATTCTAAATTAATTTCAACTCCAATTCTAGATTAATTTAAATTCAAATTAATCTCAACTCCAATAAATAATTTTTAGTTCATTTCTTGAATTTAAACAATTTCGATTTACATCAATTCCGAGTTCGATTTCCAAAATATCGATTTAAAACGCTTAAATTAAATTTACTGTAATAACCCTGGTTTTGGGGATAAATGAGAAAATAAAGTTTTGGATACTTTATTATAATAATTTGAGTTAATAATAAGTGGAATATGATCTTTATTGGGTGATAAAGCAATAATTTTATTAATTATTGTCATTGCTTCTTTTAATAAATTTTAAAAGAAGTAGTTAATTCTTAAAAGGTGTTATATTTAATAAAAAGGTGAAATTGGGTTTAAAAATATGTTTTGATTATGAATTGGAGTTTAAAGTGGTTTGTCATATTTTTTCCAAGTAAGAAAACAATTTTTGTTGTATTTTAGAAGTTAAAAATGTGAACTTTTGCATTTATTGGCGAAAATGGTGTATTTTTGTAAATTAAGGTTTATGATAATATAATGTCTTAAAAATAAAGATTAATTTTTTTTATATGATAAAAAATATTCTGTTTTGTATGTATATAAATCTACATATTTTAAAAACTTGGAAATATTGGTTGGTTGGATCCATTGCATTTGTGTTCATATCTATTAAGTGTTAAAATAAATAAACATAGGCAAATTATTCAATTTGGGTCCAAACTCATTATTTCTTAGCCCAACTTGTTAGTAAACTAGAAAAGAAAAAAAGGTACGTACATTCCTTTTCATTCCTTTTTCTTCGTGCTGTATATTCCAGAAGGCTTCAAAGAAGAGAAACTCATTCCCTCTTCAAACCCTAGCCAAAATCTTCAAATTAAAACTCAAACCTTGGGTTTTTAAAATCAAATTGAAGCTAAATATGCAGTTTTACAGGTTGTAGAAACTTAAATTCAAGCCAAACTTCTTCCATTCAGCGAATAATCCAGGTTGTTGTTTGGATATAGCAAGGTGAGTTGAAAACTCACAATCTCTAGATAGATTGAGATTTCAAGGATAGAAATCCTAATTTTATTTTAATTGCATGTTCATTTGTAAACCGCTGTTAGTTAATTGGGTATAACCTTTTCGTTTTAAATTGGAAGTTGATTTTTTATGATGTTCTGGAAAGCCTGAAGAAAGTGTGATAACTTTCATGTTAAACACTTTTGCAAGTTTTGAGCATAGATGGTCGGAAAATGTAATACGAATTCGCTGTCCTGTCATTGTAAAATTGTGACTTTCTGTGCTATATGTTGTTGGTAATTTGACCATAACTTTTTCGTTTGATGTCCGAATATGATGGTTCATGAATTTATGGAAAGCCAGGACCATGTTCTAAAACTTTCATGTTGTATGTTTTCGAAAATTCTGTGATTTAAAGGATCAAAATTGGGTTTGAACCTGATACATATTTTGCTGTGTCAATTTTCTAAGTTGAAATCTGAAATAAAAATGATCATACCTTTTGATTGGTAAGTCGTAATTTAGTGAGCTTTTTTTTCAGTTGAAAGGATTTTTTATAAGAAACAACTTTTATGTTTTATGTTTTCCATAATTTTGAAGTTTAAATGTTCAAAAACTTGTTTTTTTGTTGCTAGCCTGTTGATTAAATGACAGAATTAACAAACTCAAATCTGAGAAATTGTTTCAATTGTAACTTTTGAATCATATTTCCGAATTGAATGAACTTTTTTTTGTTCAAAAGATAAATCATTTATCTACAACCTTCATGTATTGAGTTTTCTGTAGTTTTGAAGTTAGCCATGTCAAAATTGAATTTTCTTTCACCTATTCTGAGAGCAAAATATATATTTGATTTGTGTTTGAAGCTGAAACAAAATTAGACATAACTTCTTCGTTTCTTAACCGAATTTGATAATTTTGGATATTCCGAAAAGCATATGTCATGTTCTATAAGTTTCATTCTTTGTGATTTCTATAATTTTAAAGTTTGCTTGGTCGAAATTATGGTTGTATATTGCTGTCCGGAGAGTGAGATGACAGCAACAAACATTCATTGAACTTAGAATTGTATTAGCTTAATTTTTCTCCCATTCTTATTCGATTTTAATATTTTTTTGAGAGCTATGATGCCTATCAATAGGCTGGATATATTTGGAGAATTTGAAACCCAAATTTAAATAAAATATAAATTGATTTTGTGTTAAATTTGAATTGAATTTGTATTGAATTCAAGTTATCGGTCTTGAGTTATCTTTCTTGTTTTTCATTGTGTTCGAGCATGGTTTTCACTAAACAATTTTGAAGTGATTTTTTGAAATAAATGGAAATTTTAAATTATTGTTATATAATATTTTAAAATTATTTTATAGTATAAAATCTATTTATTTACTATAATAAAAGGAATCTCAAATATTGGATTTATTAATCTTTTCGGGAAAAAGTTTTAAAAGCTTGTTTTCTCTAGTAAACTATTTTAAATATAAAACACACAATTTTGCACTATTCGAACGTATGAGAAAAAGAATTAAATGATTTAGTAATACACGTGGTATGGGACATGTGCGTTTACTATTTCGGTTAATTCCGGACTTGTAAGATCGAAACTATTTGGGTTATGATTTCTGAGTTACTTAGCCAATTTATGGCGGGTATTTGAGATTATAATTCCTATATTTAGGAATTATTTGAGAAGGCCAATATTTGGCGAGTTTTATGGGTTGAGATTTCTTCTTTGAGATTTATGGTTTATAAGGAAGCATCACGATGTTTTCACTTCTCGATGAGATAAGAAGAATTACGATGCCATTTAATACTTGTCGATGAAATGAGACGAGTATAATGTCTCTTTATCATTCGCCAATGAGATGAGGCAAGATATGATTTTCTGAGTTTTATGATTTTTCAGTGTGGCGTCGACTAGCGGCTAGTAAACTGCTAAGTGCGAACGTGTGGTACGGGACACACGTTAACACTTTTTGGGTTCCTATCCGTGAGTTTGCGACACATTCACGATGTTTACCTAATAGAACTGCTTTGAGAGGTGTCAGCGACCTTGTCACGAGGACAAACTGCTTTGGGAGGTGTTAATGACCTTGTTAAGGCTGGCAAAACGGCTTGGAGAGGTGTCAGCAACCTTGTCATGAGGACGAACTGCTTTGAGAGGTGTTAGCGACCTTGTCTGAGGCTTCGGCCGTCTGAGTTTAGCACATGCAGCATTGCTTCAGCATAGCAATCAGGCATTTGGCCAATCCGATTTTTCTGAGTTTTCAGTTTTATTGAGATTTCACCATTTTAAGATGTTTTATTACATCGATAGCTTAGTGCTATATGAGATGTTATGTGCATGGTGATTCCATTTATGATGTTTTGAACTCTTATCGAGTTCCTTGAGTTATGAGGTTGGATGATTTCATGATTTTATAGGATATTCTGGGTTTTGCCAGTTTGGCGAGTTGAGATTTAGATTTATAAAAATTTGTACCGAGGAGAAGAGATATAATTGAATTTGGAGATTCTTCTATATTTGAGTCTTGAATCATCCTATATGAGAATGTTTTATGTTTGCCATTTTGATGAGAGTTTGTATTGACGTTCCTCCTTTTAAAGAGATTTGGTTCATGGAAACCGTGTATACATTTGGGATGTCGCCGATGATATGAGGCGAATGTTTATATTATTTAAGTATTATTGTTGAGTTTACCTCTTTTGAGGCCTTTGTATACTTAAGTGACATTGTTTCACTTAAGTCATGAGTATTTGTTCTTTCTTTTACCTCTTCTCATTTGAGAAGAATTATCACCTTGTATCTTATGCTTCATATTATCTCCTATCCTTACTAGCTGATTGTTTTAGCTAGACTGACCCATGTATTTTATACTCGGGTCAGACCGAGTTGTTTCAGGTTAGATATCAGTTTCAGGACATAGCTTTGATGCATCTGCTTGGATACCAGCTTAGCATTTTTCTGTAGTATACATTACTTTCCGCTTGGCTCTGATGTGTATTTTGATTTGATGTAGATCGTGTGATCTTTGAACCACTTTTGTATATCGTTTTGTATTATACTAGGATGTATCCGTGTATATGTATTTATATTTGTATGACGATTAACGTTCTGTGATATGACATGCATTTTATTATTGTATTTTGTTCTGATAGATCCATTAGCCACCTATAGTTTTGTATTTAGTATTTATTGGATATATCGATCCACTTGAGTAGAAAAAAACAGAAAACAATTTTCGACGTATTCAATAGTTATTTAAGACAATGCTATAGATGGTCGCTCCTAACTAGCCCTATTCTCTGCATTAGCAGATAGAATTATCCAGTAATTCTCTTTGTTACTGTGGGTCTCAAGGTGGGGCATTACAACTTGGTACCAGAGCTGAGTTCAGAACAAAGTATGAACAGAAACATATATTACGGTACATCTAAGTGTAATACAAGTATTATGAATCCCTTAATCATCGTGTCCTTTACCTTATCCTGTCTTTTGGAGTAGATAATTTGGATATGTCTAGGAATATATTTTATTCCACAATATTCCCAAATTTAATTGATGATATTTTATCTTGGGAGTAGTCTAAATCATGATTTTTTATTCGAGTCGTCTTCAATACGGGTGCTTGATACCCGTCCATATCGGAGGAGTTTGTTGATGCTTTTCGATGTCCTCGTCTTGTTCTTTTGTGAGGATTGTGAATCCTATTGAGTGGATCCATAATATTTTTCATGATGTATGAGGATTTGGGATTATTGCTTATATCTTATCTTTTCATGCGAATTAGCACGCCATCTTCTGTCTAGAGTTTGGAGCGTTTGAGATGAAGTGGCTTACCTATTATCAAGCCACATTATATGATTCGAAGAATCCTATATTAGGTATCCCAGTTCGGCCGATTCGTTGTTTCTTATCCTTCGAAATATTAACAATGATTCCAAAGTCTCTATATTCACTCTTGAGTTTGGAGATGTTGATGATGTATCTCGAATTCCAATCATTGTGACTTTGTTGATTTCTATGAGTCTGTCTTAGGTATGACACCCAATCGGGCAAACGAGTATTGTATTAACCTCCTTTTCTAATCTTAGCCTTTAGATCATCCTTCCATGAGGGTGTCTACTAAGGAATGAGGTGATTCTATGAATTTATTTGTTATTGGAATTCTTACTCCTTTTTGAGAATAAGTAATAAATTATGTTTTCAAATTTTTCAAAAAAAAAATTAAAAGATATGTTTCTAAAGGAAATTGGATTATATTTTTGAGAACAACAAAGAATATTTTGAGTATTATATATGATGTTTTTCTTTTAAAGAAGATGATTTTTGTGTTGGGTTGTCCGTCTAGTGCTTTAAGAGTTCTGGTCGAGGCGTCTGGCCAACGTTATCGATAGGAATTTCCTAAATGCTGTAATGAGACAATCAGACATGGTAACTTGAGTTTTAATAAGTAAAGTTTCAAAATAATTAATATGGTGGAGTATTAATCTTATTTTAAATGTATAATGAAACCATTGAACCATAGTGAGTATTGGAGGAGTGGCGAGGCAGTTTTGGTCATTTGATCAACTCTGCAGCCAATCGATGGGGTTATTCACTATAAACCAATGGCGAGGCAATACCCTTATATTATTTGAAATTTGAGAAATTGAATATGTTAATTTGGGTAAATAAAGTGAATATTTCTAATTGTAACGACCTGTATTTTTATGGATCGAAACATTGTTAAATTATGTGCTTAAGTCGTAAGAGAGCTTAAGTCGTTGACGAGATAAGAGATAGGTCGTGAGCGAGTTAGTGGTATGCAATGACCTATAGGAGTTAGGCCGTGTGATAGTTTAAGTCGTTAGCCGACTTAAGGAGTTAGAAATACCTAGGAGCTAACGGCTTAGAGGGTGGCCGACTCATAGGGAAACGACTTAAGGAAGGTGGCCGAGTTAAGGTGTTACCGAGTTAAGATAGTGACCGACTCATAGATGACCGACTCAAGGAGCATGGATGACCCATAGAATTGACCGACTTAGTGTAGTGGACGACCTAAGAGCTAGTGACTTAATTGTTAACGGGTTAGGGGTTAGCATGGTGTTGTGTTAGGTCAGCTATGCCGAGTTAGGTTAGGTCGTATGCGACCTAAGGTTGGTTCTGTGTGTTGAGTCGTTGGTCAGCTGGGTCATAGGTCGGCTAGGATTTAGGTCGCATGAGTCGTATGACCAAGGTTGAGTTAGGTCGGCAGGGGGTGTTAGGTCGTTAGGCCATATTGGGTTTGAGTCGTGAGTCGGCTATGTTTTAGGTCGGCGTCTTGGCTAAGTCGTAGGCGACATAAGGCTTGGGCTTGAGTCGTGTGTGTCTTGGGTCGTGTCTGGGTTAAGTCGTACGAAGGCTTTTGGTGATGATAGGTCGCAGAGTTAGATGAGTCATGGACGACTCATGGGATAAGTCGTGACCGACTTATAAGGGGCCGACTCAGGGGTTTTTCAGCCTATAAATAGAGGGGTTTCGCTCACTTTTTGGCACCGGATTTTGAAGCGACGAAGTGCTGCCATTTTGAGAGCTCGACTACAATATTTCTTCATCTCCTTTTCTCCATTCCAATCGAGTTCTAACATCCATCCAAGATCGAAGATCGAGATCGAAGATTCAAGGGCCAAAGTTGAAGATCTTCATCCAACGAAGCTAGATTTCATCGTTTCAAGCGGGATTTCGACGAATCAAGCTTGGATCTCCGCTGACCAGATGTAAAGTGTTTTGTTTTTGAAGTGTTTGGTTGATTTGGTGAGTGGTGGTTATCTCTCACGCGGATCCAAAGGAGTATATTGGTTTGGTGGTTTGTTGGAGTGTTGTAGATAGTGATTTTTATGCATTTTTCCTTAGATCCAAGTGTAGATCCATTACTTATGAAGATGTTTTCTTATGCAAGTTCATTTACTAAGTTGTTGAGACAAAACCCATGATTTATATTTGTTAGATCTATGCTAAAAACCCATGATTCATGTATGTTAGATCTATGCTCATTTATTTACGAAATTGCCATTTTAGTTATAAATGCCTAATTAGATCTTGATTGACTACTTTTTTGTTTGGATTAATGTTTGCCTTGTTTGATTGTTGTTTATGAGTTATCTGGTTGATAGATTTGGACAAGTATGGTCAAAGACGATTCAAAAGCTACGGAAGAGGCTCTTGAATGGTGAAAGCTGCTTAAGACATATGTAGTGGATGTTGAAGCTCATATGTATGGATTGGATGATGTTGAGATGGAACTTTGCCATGATGCAATGGGGTAAACTATGATGATGAGATGAGACTTTGCTATGATGTGATGAAGCGAAGTATGATGGGAGTCTTGGCGTAATCCAGGCAGGGATCATTCCAAGCATGTTGATAACTCGAGGGATGGTTCGAGTTGGTTGATAATGGATTGCTCGAGAGGTAGCTTGAGCTAGTATGAGGATAGTCGTCGAGGAGGATGACTAGGAGGCTTGGATCTCATCGTTGTTGAAGGTTCTAGCATGCTCAAAAGCAAGAGTACATGGGGCGCCCAAAGACGACTACAGGTAGGTCGTCGGGACACCCAAAAGACTACAGGCAGGTAGTCAAGAACTCTGGGCAAAGTAGATTAGTCCTAGGCACGAGGTAGCATGCGGAGTTTGTCTAGAACCGGGGTTACCATTAGCCCTTGACAGATGGTCATTCAACTAACGGTGAAATCAAGGCAATGATAACAGTGATAGCCAGAGTCATGGATGTTTGGACGTTTGGTTGTATCATCATTCGTTCTCAAGAGCGGTGTTTTTTGGGTGCTTATCTGATCTTGGTTTAGGCCTTGGGGGTTTGTATTTGGAAAACATCGACCTTGACTCGAGTGATTATTGCTTTACCTTAATTGTCTGCTATGTTATGCTTGCTTCTCCTTAGTGTGTGTCTGGGGGCTATCACTGTAGAAAGAGGTGGAGTGGGATGGTTTGGTTCCTATTCCTTTTATCCTTTATGCTCTTTTGGTATGTTTGATAGTTGATTTACTGCTCACTAAGACTTTGTCTGACTCAAGGTTTTATGTCTCCTCTTATTACCTTGGGCTGTTCATCCATGTTTGGAATGGGCAGACTAGATAGCAGGTGACAGGTGCTGTATTAGAGGTCTACGCTGATGATGACGAGGACGAGCAGGAGGCTTTTGCATATTATTTCATATTATATGTACTGGGTGTTCCGCTGCTATATTTGTTTGAGTGTTATGTAGTGAGGCTTTGATGTATGGATGATTCATATGTTTGTATAAAACTACTTTGATGATTATATGATGATGTTCTGTTCTATGGAGCTTCACTATATTATATTTCTCTATTGTATTTTATCCATGCGCTGTGAGTTGTACGATAGAGTTTGCTGTTTTATTTTACCCTGACTATCGTCCATGGCTGCCTGGCATGCCTTTCAGCGCATATCTCCTTGTTTTGGTGCGGGAGTCATGGGCGGTCGTCATATTTGGTATCAGAGCTTTGGTTAATCGATTTTAGCCAACGCTTGCTGACGTAACTACGTATGAGAGACGTAATTGTATTTTGATGGATGATTACTATATATTATATAGTAGTTTAGATGGATTTGAACTCCTTATGCAGTTGTTTCTTAAGGTGTTCTAATCATTCTTTTTACAGATATTAAGGATGAGTCGAAGCGAGAGATAAGCTGCGAGGGAAAGCCGTGCTGCTAGGGAAGCTGTTGATTATGCTCCTATGTTTGAGGCCATGATGACTTCGATCATGAGGAGGATACCAGCTTCAGGATCGTCAGTGGATGTGGGAGTTCAAGTTCAAGCTCCAAGCCCGGTGGATTTTGCTAAGCTTTGCAAGGACTATACTTCTCTTGGAGGAAAAGTTTTCTTGGGAACGGAATCGACCATTGAAGTGCAGAGATAGATTGATGCTTGTAGGAGGATCTTTGGTGATTTGGGAATTGAGGATGCAACTAAGAGGAAGCTTGCATCGAGACAACTTCAAGGAAGAGCTTCGGATTGGTGGAATTCTATCACCATTGATACTCCGGAGGGGGAGATTACTTGGGAGCAATTCCAAGTTAGATTTGAAGCTAAGTTCATTTCTACGGCTCAGAAATCTGTCTTGTTTAAGAAGTTTGTGGAGCTCAAGCAAGGTGGGAGATCGGTTCTTGAGTATGTTTCTGAGTTTGAGGCCTTGTCCAAGTATGCCAGATGGTATATTGATTCGCCCTACCAGAAGAACGAGAAGTTTGTGACCGGTTTGGACGCTTATCTTGGGAGGCAGTTGGTGGATCATCTGGACGATCCATTTGAGAAGCTTGTGGAGAAAGCTCTCAGGCATGAGAGTTTGTTTCCTAGGGAAAATTCTGTTGTTGCTGTAACCAAGGAAGGATCTAAACCACAACAGAGTGGAACCAAGAAGAGGAAGCAGCAGCAACAGAGGGGTAAGGATGGCCAGAAGAAGTCGAAGGGCGAAGTGACCTACTACAACTGCAAGCAGAAGGGCCATCTCTCTAAAGATTGTAAGAATCCCAAGGTGCCGGGAAAGTGTTATAACTGTGATAAACTGGGACATATCAAGAAGAATTGCCCAGAACCAAGGAAAGACAGGCAGATTGTGCAAGCTTATGCTTTGGGGGCTGTTTCGTCATCTTCGAAAGCACCTACTGCGGAAGAGAAGGGGAAGAGCGTGGTGGTTCAAGGTACTCTCTCCATTTGTGGTGTTCCAGTTAGAGTGTTGTTTGATACTGGAGCGTCGCATTCTTTTGTTTGTGATGATTTGGTAGGCCGGTTAGGTTTGAAACCGGATATTGTTGATAGACCATTGGTTGTGACTAATCCAGTTGGGGGTTCGTCATGTTGTGTATGATATGCCATGGTCTAGTTGTGTCGAGTCATGATTGCTCGTTTGTTTGTGATTGCTTTGTTCTGAACTTTGCGGGGTTCGGAATTATTTTGGGTATGGACTGGCTTAAGAAGTATGCGGCAAGGATTGATTGTGAGAGGCTGGAGGTGACAGTCGGGAATGTGGATGGGCGAAAGGTTGTGATACGATGTAAGCATGAAGAAGGTGTCTTCATGAGCTTCATGTATTCGCTGGTTGTTCCACGGGATGGACTGTCATCGGTGCCTATTGTGAATGGATTTGAGGATGTCTTTGACGAAGTCAAAGGATTACCGCCGCATAGGGAGATCGAGTTTCGTATCGATCTAGTTGAGGGAGCCAGACCTGTGGTGATGCCTCTTAGGCGGATGGCGCCTAGGGAGCAGCAAGAGTTGAAGGTGCAAGTTGATGACCTTTTATGGAAAGGATTCATTCGGCATAGTGTGTCCGAATGGGGTGCACCAGTTGTGTTCGCAACCAAAGCGGATGGATCGTTGAGGTTGTGTGTGGATTACCGTGAGCTGAATAAGGTGACTAAGAAGAACAAGTATCCATTGCCGAGAATAGATGACTTGTTTGATCAGCTTCACGAGGCTAAGGTGTTCTCTCAGATGGATTTGGCAACGGGATTTCACCAGTTGAGAGTGGCTAAGGATAGTGTGTCGAAGACTGCTTTTAGGACACCATCCAGTTTTTATGAGTGGCTGGTAATGCCGTTTGGATTGACTAACGCACCGGCATATTTTATGGATCTTATGAATAGAGTATTCAGAGATCAGTTGAATAAGTTCGTGCTTGTGTTCGTGGATGATATTCTGATTTATTGCAGAACTGAGGAGGAGCATAAGACGCACTTGCGTATTGTTTTGGAAATCTTGCGGAAACATCAGCCGAAGGCTAAGTTTTCGAAATGTCACTTCTGGAAGAGTGAAGTGAGGTTCTTAGGCCATGTTATTTTTGGAAATGGAATCGCGGTTGATCCCGCTAAGGTGGCAGCAATCCAGGATTGGGTTAGACCTAAGAATGCATCTGATGTGAGAAGTTTTCTTGGATTAGCTGGATATTATCGTTGGTTTATCAAAGACTTTTCCAAGCTAGCTTCACCGTTAACAGGATTGACGACCAAGTGTTCAAATGGGATGATAAGTGTGAGCAAGCTTTCGTAATCCTGAAAGAGCGAATGACGAGTGCTCCTGTTTTGACTATTCCAAGTGGGAATGATGAGATGGTGGTTTACACCGATGCATGTGGTACTGGACTTGGAGCAGTGCTAATGCAGAAGGATAAAGTTGTTGCGTATGCTAGTCGACAACTGAAGCCGCATGAAAGGAATTATCCGACTCATGATTTAGAGTTAGCGGCGATTGTGTTTGCTTTGAAGATGTGGAGACATTACCTATTGGGAGTTCGATTCGAGTTGTTCACGGATCACAAGTCGTTGAAGTATCTGTTCTCCCAAAAGGATTTGAATCTTCGACAGCAACGGTGGCTAGAGTTTTTGGCATCGTATGACTTTAGTATAGTCTATACTCCGGGAAAAGGCAACGCAGTGGCAGATGCGTTAAGTCGAAGACATGCAGGATTGGGAGCCATGTTTTCGGAATGGAAGAGTCTTGAGTATTTGGCTGGATTTGATTTCAGGCCTAGATGTGAATTGGAACCTGAGATGTTGGCAAACTTATCGATAAGACCTACTTTAGTGGAAAGAACTGGCGAGAGCCAAAAGCGAGACGATAAGCTTGTCAAGATTATCCGTGATTTGGAATCTGGATTGAATCCAGAAAAGGATAAAGGATTTGAAGTCGATCGAGAGGGTTGGCTTCGGAAATAAGGACGACTAGTTTTTCCCGATGTAGATGAATTGAGAGATGAAGTTCTGAGGGAAAGTCATCATTCGAAGTTGACGATTCATCCAGGTGGAAATAAGATGTATCGGGACATGAAGAGAACCTACTACTGGGAAGGCATGAAGAAGGATGTTGGAAATTTTATTTCCAAGTGTATGAACTGCCAGTTGGTGAAAGCTGAGCAGATGAAGCCCAGTGGATTACTTCAGCCATTAGAGGTTCCTACATGGAAATGAGAGCAAGTGTCGATGGATTTTATCGATGGTCTACCTAGAACCAGGGCAGGGAATGAAGGGATTTGGGTCATTGTAGATCGTTTGACTAAGAGTGCAAGATTCATTCCTGTTCGATCGACTAGGACTGCATCGAAGTTGGCTGAGCTTTATGTTAAGTGGATAGTTCGATTCCGTGGTGTTCCGAAGAGTATAGTGAGCGATCGAGACCCATTGTTCACTAGTGGATTTTGGAAGAGCTTCCAGGAAGTTTTGGGAACTGAGTTGTGTTTGAGTACAACTTATCACCCTCAAAAAGATGGTCAGACTGAGAGAGACAACCGAGTTTTGGAAGATCTTCTCAGAGCTTGTGTTTTGGACTTCGGAGGATCATGGGAAGATCACCTTCATTTGGTGGAATTTGCTTATAATAACAGTTATCAGTCAAGTATTGGTATGGCACCATATGAGGCATTGTATGGAAGACCGTGTAACTCTTCGACATGTTGGTTGGAAACTGGAGAAAAGCTGATACTTGGGCCAGAGATGATTCGACAGACTTCGGATTGTATAGAGATCATTCGGCAACGAATGAAGGCAGCCCAAGATCGTCAGAAAAGTTATGCCGATAATCGTCGAAAGGATTTGGAATTCGACGTAGGTGATATGGTTTTTGTGAAGATTTCTCCATTGAAGAATGTTATTAGATTCGGGAAGAAAGGAAAATTGACTCCGAGATTTGTTGGACCATTCCCGATTATCGAGCGAATTGGAAAGCTCGCTTATAGATTGGAGTTACCGGAAAAGATGGCAGATGTGCACAATGTTTTTCATGTATCGTATCTACGGAAGTATGTGCACGACCCAACTACGGTGGTTTCTACTGATAGCTGTGAAGATTTAGAGGTTGATCCAGTTGTTTCGAGACCTCGTAAGCCACTTCGTGTTGTTGAAACCGACACGAAACAGCTTAGGAGGAAGACGGTTACGTTGCTCAAGATACAATGGAGTGATGATGTTAACGACTGTACATGGGAGGAGGAAGGGAGGATGAAGGCAGCTCATCCTGAACTCTTCGAGGTATGGCCCTAAGGTGTCCTGACATCTCATGAATTTGTAACTTGTTCTAATCGTAGAATTCTGCACGCTAGGCTAGAATTGGATGCATGATTTGTTGATTGCTATGAATGGTAGGCATGCGGAATAATTTTGATTGCTGTTGTTTGCTTGGAATTTCGGGGGCGAAATTCCTAAGGGGGAGAGAATGTAACGACCCGTATTTTTATGGATCGAAACATTGTTAAATTATGTGCTTAAGTCGTGAGAGAGCTTAAGTCGTAGACGAGATAAGAGAAAGGTCGTGAGCGAGTTAGTGGTATGCAATGACCTATAGGAGTTAGGCCGTGTGATAGTTTAACTCGTTAGCCGACATAAGAAGTTAGAAATACCTAGGAGCTAACAGCTTAGAGGGTGGCCGACTCATAGGGAAACGACTTAAGGAAGGTGGCCGAGTTAAGGTGTTGCCGAGTTAAGATAGTGACCGACTCGTAGAGGACCGACTCAAGGAGCATGGATGACCCATAGAATTGACCGACTTAGGGTAGTGGACGACCTAAGAGCTAGGGACTTAATTGTTAACGGGTTAGGGGTTAGCATGGTGTTGTGTTAGGTCGGCTGTGCCGAGTTAGGTTAGGTCGTATGCGACCTAAGGTTGGTTCTGTGTGTTGAGTCGTTGGTCAGCTGGGTCATAGGTCGGCTAGGAGTTAGGTCGCATGAGTCGTATGACCAAGGTTGAGTTAGGTCGGCAGGGGGTGTTAGGTCGTTAGGCCATATTGGTTTTGAGTCGTGAGTCGGCTATGTTTTAGGTCGGCGTCTTGGCTAAGTCGTAGGCGAGATAAGGCTTGGGCTTGAGTCGTGTGTGTCTTGGGTCTTGTCTGGGTTAAGTCGTACGAAGGCTTTTGGTGATGATAGGTCGCAGAGTTAGATGAGTCGTGGACGACTCATGGGATAAGTCGTGACCGACTTATAAGGGGCCGACTCAGGGGTTTTTCAGCCTATAAATAGAGGGGTTTGGCTCACTTTTTGGCACCGGATTTTGAAGCGACGAAGTGCTTCCATTTTGAGAGCTCGACTACAACATTTCTTCATCTCCTTTTCTCAATTCCAATCTATTTCTAACATCCATCCAAGATCGAAGATCAAGATCGAAGATTCAAGGGCCAAAGTTTCAAGGGCCAAAGTTGAAGATCTTCATCCAACGAAGCTAGATTTCATCGTTTCAAGCGGGATTTCGACGAATCAAGCTTGGATCTCCGCTGACCAGATCTGAAGTGTTTTGTTTTTGAAGTGTTTGGTTGATTTGGTGAGTGGTGGTTATCTCTCACGCGGATCCAAAGGAGTATATTGGTTTGGTGGTTTGTTGGAGTGTTGTAGATAGTGATTTTTATGCATTTTTCCTTAGATCCAAGTGTAGATCCATTACTTATGAAGATGTTTTCTTATGCAAGTTTATTTATCAAGTTGTTGAGACAAAACCCATGATTTATATTTGTTAGATCTATGCTAAAAACTCATGATTCATGTATGTTAGATCTATGCTCATTTATTTACGAAATTGCCATTTTAGTTATAAATGCCTAATTAGATCTTGATTGACTACTTATTTGTTTGGATTAATGTTTGCCTTGTTTGATTGTTGTTTATGAGTTATCTATTTGATAGATTTGGACAAGTATGGTCAAAGACGATTCAAAAGCTACGGAAGAGGCTCTTGAATGGTGAAAGCTTCTTAAGACATATGTAGCGGATGTTGAAGCTCATATGTATGGATTGGATGATGTGGAGATGGAACTTTTCCATTATGCGATGGGGTAAACTATGATGATGAGATGAGACTTTGCTATGATGTGATGAAGCGAAGTATGATGTGAGTCTTGGCATAATCCAGGCAGGGATCATTCCAAGCATGTTGATAACTCGAGGGATGGTTCGAGTTGGTTGATAATGGATTGCTCGAGAGGTAGCTTGAGCTAGTATGAGGATAGTCGTCGAGGAGGATGACTAGGAAGCTTGGATCTCATCATTGTTGAAGGTTCTAGAATGCTCAAAAGCAAGAGTACATGGGGCACCCAAAGACGACTACAGGTAGGTAGCTGGGACACCCAAAAGAGTACAGGCAGGTAGTCGAGTACTCTAGGCAAAGTAGATAAGTCCTAAGAACGAGGTAGCGTGCGGAGTTTGTCTAGAACCGGGGTTACCATTAGCCCTTGACAGATGGTCATTCAACTAACGGTGAAATCAAGGCAATGATAACAGTGATAGCCAGAGTCATGGATGTTTGGACGTTTGGTTGTATCATCATTCGGTCTCAAGAGCGGTGTTTTTTGGGTTCTTATCTGATCTTGGTTTAGGCCTTTGGGGTTTGTATTTGGAAAACATCGACCTTGACTCGAGTGATTATTGCTTTACCTTAATTGTCTGCTATGTTATGCTTGCTTCTCCCTAGTGTGTGTCTGGGGGCTATCACTGTAGAAAGAGGTGGAGTGGGATGGTTTGGTTCCTATTCCTTTTATCCTTTATGCTCTTTTGGTATGTTTGATAGTTGATTTACTGCTCACTAAGACTTTGTCTGACTCAAGGTTTTATGTCTCCTCTTATTACCTTGGGCTGTTCATCCATGTTTGGGATGGGCAGACTAGGTAGCAGGTGACAGGTGCTGTATTAGAGGTCTACGCTGATGATGACGAGGACGAGCAGGAGGCTTTTGCATATTATTTCATATTATATTTACTGGGTGTTCCGCTGCTGTATTTGTTTAAGTGTTATGTAGTGAGGCTTTGATGTATAGATGATTCATATGTTTGTATAAAACTACTTTGATGCTTATATGATGATGTTCTGTTCTATGGAGCTTCACTATATTATATTTCTCTATTGTATTTTATCCATGCGCTGTGAGTTGTACGATAGAGTTTGCTGTTTTATTTTACCCTGACTATCGTCCATGGCTGCCTGGCACGCCTTTCAGCGCATTATCTCCTTGTTTTAGTGCGGGAGTCATGGGCGGTCGTCACACTAATTAAGGGGATGTCTTAATTAGAAGAAAATATCATTTGATGCTTCGATTAATAAAATGATGTATTTAAGGTAAAAGAATACTTTGGTTTGAAAATTAAAATATTAATTGAATATTTTAGTACAAGTAATTAATGATGACTATAAAAATTTATTTTGATGAATAATTAATAATCATCCGTTGATAATGGAAGAAATTTGTTATCTCTTCCAAAATGATCTTTCATAATTAATTATTTTAAAAGCTAGATTTTGGAAAGCAATCAAAGAATTTCCACTTAATGAAATGTATTATGATAATTACGTAAGGTTGATCATAATTTTGTATGTCTTAGCTTTCTGAGGAAAAAGAGAATCGTTTAATAAATGATTTAGCAAAAATCTTGTTTGAATTTGTGGTTTGAAATTAAAATGGTTTGGGAGAATCTCAAATTTTAAATTAATTTTAAAGGCTGAAATTTCATTTAGAAAAGTGCTGTACTGAAACAGCGATAACTTGAGATTTGTAACTCCAGATGAGATGAATCTTTTTCCAAATGAAAGAGCATTCAGTAAGAAATAAAGTTTGTTTTTAACACTTTTAAATATTTTGCATTTTACCAAGTTTAAAATGAGTTGGAATATGGATAGGCAGTTCTGCCCTATTACAAAATTTTCTAAGATTAAGATGAAAGTAAATTTGACATAACTTTCAATCCGTAAATCCGATTTTGATAATCTTTATATTGCTGGAAAGCATAAACTGAGTAGAAAAACTTTCCTTTTTAAAGTTTTTCACATTTTGTAAGTTGCTGGGTCAAAACGTGACTTCTTTACAGCGGGTCTGAAATAAAATTGTTATATTTCCCTCAATAGTTAAGTGTAGCATTTCTTATTTATGATCATGAACTAATATCTTATATTTGAGTTAAGTACAGGTGAAAAGAAGATTGTTGGACTATATTTTGAGCAAAAAGCATATATATATAAGTTTGTGCAAACATGCTAAAAAAATGCTAAAAAGGAAGGTATGTTTTCGAATTAATTTTAAAGTGTTAATAATGATATATATTGTGTTTCCGACCTAATGGTCGATGTGTATTATATAAATCATTTTTATAATATTGTATACGAACTCCGTAAAAAGGAGACTCCGTCGATTTTTTCAGAAATTTCTAACACTTAAAAAAAATTTGAGAAACAAATTTAAAATAACAATATTATGTATTGCAAATTAGAGGATGAACAACTTAAACTATATTTACTCTAATGAAGAGTAATGAAGTTAAATTTAAAAATCTAAGTAAGAAGCTTTGCAAATTTTCAAGTGTTGAAAATTAGAATTTTAAATCTTGTAGATAATGGGTTGGAAAACTTTAAGAATATTTGATTAGTAAGAGAGAGTTTAAAAATCTATTCCTTGAGTCTTAACTTGCCTTTGTGCAATAATTTTACGATTTTCAGTTATGCAATTCTTTGAGTCTGGTGGTATTGGTGGGAAAACCACCTACATCTTGTTTGGTTTTTTTTTTCGTAATAGTGGCCAATATTATATCGTTATGACTCCATTCGTAGTGTTATAAGGAAAGTCGTATTGACTATCATCTTGCAGGCTGTAATTCGGGATAAAGTTATGACTAAATCCCGACTCTGTTCATAAAGCTTCTTAGGAATCAATCTCACTCGATTTACCGGTTGCGTAACATCCTATCAATATTTTTTCTTCAAATGTGAAACGCCTTCGAAATAGGGATGTATTGCTCGTAGAAATTCAATGGTTCGTAAATCCTGGTAATTTCACTTAGGAAACCGTAGAATTAATCGAGCAATCTTATCCTAATTTTCTATCATCTTGTTTATAGGTTGAGAAAATTTTAAACTCGAGCTTATCTATCTTCCTTTGATTGTTGAAATAAATGTTTTAATACAAACTCTTCTCTAAAAATTGCGAGGACGCAATTTTTATAAGGGGGTAGTCTGTAATAACCCTGGTTTTGGGGATAAATGAGAAAATAATGTTTTGGAAACTTTATTATAATAATTTGAGTTAATAATAAGTGAAGATGATCTTTATTGGGTGATAAAGCAATAATTTTATTAATTATTGTCATTGCTTCTTTTAATTAATTTTAAAAGAAGTAGTTAATTCTTAAAAGGTGTTATATTTAATAAAAAGGTGAAATTGGGTTTAAAAATATGTTTTGATTATGAATTGGAGTTTAAAGTGGTTTGTCATATTTTTTCCAAGTAAGAAAACAATTTTTGTTGTATTTTAGAAGTTAAAAATGTGAACTTTTGCATTTATTGGTGAAAATGGTGTATTTTTGTAAATTAAGGTTTATGATAATATAATGTCTTAAAAATAAAGATTAATTTTTTTTATATGATATAAAATATTCTATTTTGTATGTATATAATATACATATTTTATTTGAGTGAAAACTTGAAAATATTGGTTGGTTGGATCCATTGCATTAGTGTTTATATGTATTAAGTGTTAAAATAAATAAACATAGGCTAATTATTCAATTTGGGTCCAAATTCATTATTTCTTAGCCCAACTTGTTAGTAAACTTGAAAAGGAAAAAAAAGGGTACGTACATTCCTTTTCATTCCTTTTTCTTCCTGCTTTATATTTCA
This sequence comes from Allium cepa, assembly GCA_030765085.1. Classification (NCBI taxonomy): domain Eukaryota; kingdom Viridiplantae; phylum Streptophyta; class Magnoliopsida; order Asparagales; family Amaryllidaceae; genus Allium; species Allium cepa. The sequence continues at coordinate 901,213,263 of CM060938.1, read as the reverse complement.
GAAGGCTTCGGAGAAGAGAAACTCATTCCCTCTTCAAACCCTAGCCAAAATCTTCAAATTAAAACTCAAACCTTGTGTTTTTAAAATCAAATTGAAGCTAAATCTACAGTTTTACAGGTTGTAGAAACTTAAATTCAAGCCAAACTTCTTCCTTTCAGCGAATAATCTAGGTTGTTGTTTCGATATAGCAAGGTGAGTTGAAAAACTCACAATCTCTAGCATAGATTGAGATTTCAAGGTTAGAAATCCCAATTTTATTTTTATTGCATGTTCATTTGTAAACCGCTGTTAGTAAATTGAGTATAACTTTTTCGTTTTAAATCGGAATTTAATTTTTGTTGATGTTCTAGAAAGCTTGAAGAATGTGTGATAACTTTCATGCTAAACACTTTTGCAAATTTTGAGCATAGATGGTCGAAAATTATAATACAAATTCGCTGTCCTGTGATTGTAAAATTGTGACTTTCTGTGCTATATGTTGTTCGTAATTTGACCATAACATTTTCGGTTGATGCTTGAATATGATGATTCTTGAAGTACAGGAAAGCCAGGACCATGTTCTAAAACTTTCATGTTGTATGTTTTCGAAAATTCTGTGATTTAAAGGATCAAAATTGGGTTTGAAACTGATACATATTTTGCTGTGTCAATTTTCTAAGTTGAAATCTGAAATAAAAATGATCAAATCCTTTGATTGGTAAGTCGTAATTGAGTGAGTTTTTTTCAGTTGAAAGGAGTTTTTATAAGAAAAAACTTTTATGTTTTGTTTTTTGCATAATTTTGAAGTTTAAATGTTTAAAAACTTGTGTTTTTGTCTCTAGCCTGTTGATTAAATGACAGAATTAACAAACTCAAATCTGAGAAATTGTTTCAATCGTAACTTTTGAATCATATGTCCGAATTAAATGAACTTTTTTTTAGAAGCTAAATCATTTATCTATATCTTTCATGTATTGAGTTTTCTACAATTTTGAAGTTAGCCATGTCAAAATTGAATTTTCTTTCAGCTATTCCGAGAGCAAAATATATATTTGATTTGTGTTTGAAGCTGAAACAAAATTAGACATAACTTCTTCGTTTTTTAACCGAATTTGATAATTTTGGATGTTCCGGAAAGCTTAGATCATGTACTATAAGTTTTTTTCTTTGTGTTTTCTATAATTTTAAAGTTTTCTTGGTTGAAATTGTGGTTCTATATTGCTATCCGGAGAGCAAGATGACAGCAACAAACATTCATTGAACTTAGAATAGTATTAGCTTAATTTTACTCCCATTCTTATTCGATTTTAATGTTGGTTTGAGATGTTTTGAGAGCTATGATGCCTAACAATAGGCTGGCTATATTTGGAGAATTTGAAACCCAAATTTAAATAAAATATAAATTGATTTTGTGTTAAATTTGAATTGAATTCGTATTGAATTCAAATTATCGGTCTTGAGATATCTTTCTTGTTTTTCATTGTTTTCGAGCATGGTTTTCACTAAACAATTTTGAATTGATTTTTTTGAAATAAATGGAAATTTTAAATTATTATTATATAATATTTTAAAATTATTTTCTAATATAAAATCTATTTATTCCTATAATAAGGGAATCCCAAATATTGGATTTATAATCTTTTCGAGAAAAAGTTTTAAAAGCTTGTTTTCTCTAGTAAACTATTTTAAATATAAAATACACAATTTTTCACTATTCGAACGTATGAGAAAGATAATTAAACGATTTAGTAATACACGTGGTATGGGATATGTGCGTTTACTATTTCGGTTAATTCCGGACTTGTACGATCGAAACTATTTGGGTTATGATTTCTGAGTTACTTAGCCAATTTATGGCGGTTATTTGAGATTATAATTCCTATATTTAGGAATTATTTGAGAAGGCCAATATTTGGCGAGTTTTATGGTTTGAGATTTCTACTTTATGATTTTTGGTTTATAAGGAACCATCATGATGTTTTCACTTTTCGATGAGATAAGAAGAATTACGATGCCATTTAATACTTGTCGATGAGATGAGACGAGTATGGTGTCTCTTTAACATTCGCTAATGAGATGAGGAGAGATATGATTTTCTGAGTTTTATGATGTTTCAATGTAGCATCGACTATCGGCTAGCAAATTGCTAAGTGCGAATGTGTGGTATGGGACACACGTTAACACTTTTTGGGTTCCTATCCGTGAGTTTATGACACATTCACGATGTTTACCTAACATAACTGCTTTGAGAGGTGTCAGCGACTTTGTCATGAGGACGAACTGCTTTGGGAGGTGTTAACGACCTTGTTAGGGCTGACAAAACAGCTTGGAGAGGTGTCAGTAACCTTGTCATGAGGACGAACTACTTTGAGAGGTGTTAGCGACCTTGTCTGAGGCTTCGGCCGTCTGAGTTTAGCACGTGCAGCATTGCTTCAGCATTGCAATCTGGGATTTGGCCAACCCGGGTTTTCTGAGTTTTCTGTTTTATTGTGATTTCACCATTTTAAGATGTTTTATTACATCGATAGCTTAGTGCTATATGAGATGTTATGTATATGGTGATTCCATTTACGATGTTTTGAACTCTTATCGAGTTCCTTGAGTTATGAGGTTGGATGATTTCATGATTTTATAGGATATTCTGGGTTTTGCCAGTTTGGCGAGTTGAGAATTAGATTTATATAAATTTATACCAAGGAGGAGAGGTGTAATTGAATTCGAAGATTCTTCTATATTTGAGTTTTGAATCATTCTAAATGAGAATGTTTTATGTTTGCCATTTTGATGAGAGTTTGTATTGACGTTTCTCCTTTTAAAGAGATTTGGTTCATTGAAACCATGTACACATTTGGGATGAAGCCGATGATATGAGGCGAATGTTTATATTATTTGAGTATTATTATTGAGTTTACCTCTTTTGAGGCCTTTGTATACTTAAGTGACATTGTTTCACTTAAGTCATGAACATTTGTTCTTTCTTTTGCCTCTTCTCATTTGAGAAGAATTATCACTTTGTATTATATGCTTCATATTATCGCCTATCCACACTAATTGACTTTTTTAGCTAGACTGGCCCGTGTATTTTATACTCGGGTCAGACCGAGTTATTTCAGGTTAGATATCAGTTTCAGGACATAGCTTTGATGCATCTACTTGGATATCAGCCTAGCATTTTTGTGTAGTATACATTTCTTTCTGCTTGGCTTTGATGTGTATTTTGATTTGATGTAGATAGTGTGGTCTTTGAACCACTTTTGTATATCGGTTTGATTTATACTGGGATGTATCCGTGTATATGTATTTATTATATATGATGATTAATGTTCTGTGATATGACATGCATTCTATTATCGCATTTTTTCCGATAGATCCATTAGCCACCTATAGTTTTGTATTAAGTATTTATTGGATATGTCGATCCACTTGAGTAGAAAAAAAACAGAAAACAATTTTCAACGTATTCAATAGTTATTTAAGACAATGCTATAGATGGTTGCTCCTAACTAGCCCTATTCTCTGCATTATCAGATAGAATTACCCAGTAATTCTCTTTGTTAATGTGGGTCTCAGGGTGGGGGGTTACATTTACCTTCAATATCCAATTTAAAATCCAAACCTTCAAATATAATTCAATTCCGAGCTCAATTTTGGAATATCGTTTTATATTACTTTTACTTAGCAATATTCAAAGTTCGAATGAAAGTCTAGTCTTTTAAAACAACTCAATTTCTAAAATTCAAATCATATTTCGATTAAAATTTCAAAATCTCAACTTTGATTATTTTAAAACATTCCTGTTATCAAACTTAAATTTCAACACTTCGAGCTCAAGTTCCAAAATAGTTCGATTTCCATAAATTCAATTTTTCATTTCTTAAAATCAAATCATTTAAATAATTTCGAAATATAAATTTTAAAATCAGTTAATTTAACCAATACGGTGTTCGTATATAATTCTCTATCTTATGGCCAAGTGATTTGTTATTTCAATTTAATGTCAGGGATGGATATATATCATTCCAATCCAAAATAAATGTTATAGATATATATCATTTCAACCTATTTCTTTATTTATTCAAAATAATTCGATTTACAATTTTATATACTGTAAATAATATAAAGGATGATAAAAGGATATATATAAAATAAATGAACACCCAATGTTCAAATATCAAACAATTATCATCCATCACAATCAATCATCCAAACAATCAATAATTCATAACACTTAACCAATTATCAATAATTGGGAGTTTTACTAACAATCTAATTCTAATCCAATTTAACTGTTAATTCAAATTATATTGATTAATTCAGATGTCAATTTAAATGTCAATCAAATTTACCAAAGAACAGTTAATAAATTTAAATTACTTCACTATATAAATTTAATAACATAAGAATATATTTTAGTCAAACGTGAGCATATAAAACATTCACCTTTTATTTGAAACCAAAAATATTTTTAGCTTCAAATAAATGCCAATCCAATGCCAAGCTGTAGACGACGTCGATACGATTTCAACATGATTGGTTTCTTCTGAGACGGACCTTGTACGGCAAAGATACGCGATAATTAACTTATTAATTAACTAAAATGAGATTAACTTAATTAATTAAAACTAAAATAAATGAAATAATCAATAAATAATAAAACATTTGTAACATCCCGCCTTTTCGCACGATTTAAACAGACACACGTGCCGATTCAAACCATACGGAAGGGCGGATTGTTATGGGGTAAATAAGAAAACAGAGAAGAAATAAAAACAAAATAGAATCTCACAGCGGAAGGATAAAATATAATAATAAAATATACAGTTTATTTAACTGTTTACAAAACATTTGCTTCTTTATATAATAATTATCAGAGTTCACATACCAAAATATCAAATGCAGCGGAACAGTATGTAGTGCACTAATATAAATAATAATAATACATGTTAACCCCGTTCCAGCCTACGAGTTAAAGGAGTCAACGACTTAAGGCCTGGGGCAAGCCACGACTTAAGGTGTTTAAGCGACTCAGGAAGCCTCACGACTCAGGAAGCCTCACGACTCATCGAGTCACCGACTCACTAAGTTAATGACCTAAAGCTCAAAGCGACTTAAAGGGTTACGACTCAAGGGAGTTAACGGCTCACAAGACAGACCGACTCAATGCATTACCGACTCATCAAAGGAATTGCTTCAGCAACTCAACTGGTAGCGACTCAATTGGCTAACGAGTTAAGGCTCAAGGCAGCTTAGAGGAATGGAACGACTCATGAAGGTTAGCGGTTCAAGATACAGAACGACTCACTGAGTTACCGACTCAACGAAGTTCACGGCTCGTACGAGACGACTCAAGGACTGGACCGACTCATCATAAGAAACGACTCAAGAGGGTTGACGACCTAAGAAATGACTTGACGACTCATAACTCAGGATGACTCGTCAGCGACTTGAAGCCACTGAGTTGTATCGTGTTGAAACAATGCATGTCCTAGTGAGAATTGACTCGCCAACGACTCAGGACTTGGCTTAGAATCCAGCGAGAGAATGAGCTAGTGAAAAGACCAAATGCAGATAAGCCGGCCACGACTCAACTTGACTCGGCCACGGCTTAGCCTGAGTCGGTCACGACTCATGACTTAACAATTCCAGCCCAGAAATTTGCCTATAAATACATGGCCACATCCAACATTCGGGGGACTTTTGGACACTCTCTTGATACACCGTTACTCTGCTGCATTGGGAACTCCATGAACACTTAGAACTCTCGAGATTAGAAGAAAACTTCAAAGAGCTACATGAAGAAATTACACCTCTACGACATGGGTTTAAGGACTTTAATCAACGTTGAAGCTTAAGCTACTTGTCCGAAATCTCTTGTAATTTGAAGTATATTGTACTTGAGAAGAATTGTATCAGCTTGTAACAAGATTATTAATAAAAATACTTAAAAGTGGACGTAAGCTACGCTCTTGAGCCGAACCACCATAAAATTGTTGTTCTTTACTGCTTTTCTGCTACTATCTGCTTGCAGTCTGTTCCCGAGTCATCGGGTGGTGCTTTCACGACTATAACTCATACACCGGGGTGTTAGCGTTCAATTTTTAGCGTTAACATTTTTGGTGCTTTCATTGAGAGTTGAACTCAAGGAAAAACTTCAACCATTGTTCAACAAAAGCCTGTAAAAAGGATTTCTCTCCAAGCCAAAAGACTAACAGAAATCATGGCTCTTGAAAGGAAACGAAAGTTTTCGAGGTTTGAAGGTACTTGCAGCAACACCATTGCTCTTCCCACGCTAAGTGAAACAGCTTCAAATATTGGAGTCACAAGGGCTGAACTAAACGCTGTGGTATATGGATTATATCAACACATGGAGGTTCAGAACAACAGGATACTTGACAAGATAAATGCATTGCAAGAGGAGATCCATCAACTAGAAAGTGATATAAAAACCATTGCCAAAGAGGCCCATGTTTCAGAAGAATGGAACACTCCTCAACGAGCAACATGCATTGCTATTGGAGCAGTTCCCCAGATGGAGAACTCATGGCTGCGACCATCTGTTCACGAACGTTTGTCAAAGCAAACCTTTGAAAGAATAGTTGACAACTACCCATTGAGTCCTGATAATGATGAAGAATACATACCGGAGATGATTGAACAGAGAGAGAAGAATGGAGGAAGGAGAAAACAGAAACTCTTGAAAAAAGCTCGGCGCCTCAAACCTTCCGACTTCACTCCCTTGACCGACACTCCGGAGAATATCTTCTTGGCAACAAAGGACGTTGTTATGTACCCCAAACCAACTCTGATGAGGAGAAGCGCGACAGATAATGGAAAATTCTGTCAATTTCACAATCAGCCTGGCCATGACACTAACCAATGTCGCCATTTGAGGAAAGAAATTGAAAAGTTGCTCAAACAGAATGAACTGCAACAATATGTGAAGAAAGATGGAAATGAATTCTCCTCATCCCCTAAAGTGCAGCTAGTTCCCACTCAACAGTGCAGCTTAAATAAAAGAACTGTAGCACAGGGAGACGAGGGTCCTATTATCAGTATCATCACGGCAAGCCCTCACCAGGTAGGAAAAAATTAAATGAGGCGGGAAGACATGCTCGCGCTTCCAGGAGATCTTCAAAGTGAAAGGAAGTTTCGATTCTGAAAGATGTTGCCATTCAATCCTCTCGTGCCAAAGATTCAATCCCTAAAGCCTGGGGCAGCAATTGCTTCCATACTTTACTTGAACACTTCGCTTCAAATTTATAAAAGAGTGCTGATCTAATAATTCTTGTATCAAAATCTGTTGTAAAAATAGTGCAAATGAATAATAGAACTATAAGTCTTGCTTTCTCTATTATTACAAGTGGCTTATTTTATTTCGATATGTGAAATACTCTGAGAATATCACTAAGAATGTCGATCTAAATTTGCAGGCAATCAATGTCAAGCTGACTCATTGCAATATCAAACGGCCCTCGGTAGCATTCAAAAGCAAGTCTTAAACAACAAAATTCCAGGGTCGAATCCTGAATACGAAGTACTCTAAGTAAACAAATAGGATTTGGCTAGAGTATATTTCTTCAGTTAAAACTACCCGCCAGCAGAAGAAGATGGTGCACGCTTAAAAATGGCACCAGGGGATTGCTAATATAATCAATCGAATTCACAACTGTCAGAAGAAAGCCAATTCCAAGAACTTGGAACAGCAACCATTTGCATCCATATTTTACATGAAAAACTTTGCTGAAATATTGCAAAGAATTTACAAATATATGATTCTTCTGTTAATGGCAATTGCAAGGCAGGCGAATAATGAAAGCTATAAAGTAGATATAGGCCCAGTTTCGGCTAAACCACTATAATTCTTGTGTTCCCTACTATTATAAACTGCTTTGTTTTATTTCGGCATATGAAATACGTTAGTTGTGTTACTAAAAAGTCGCTTTAATGATGCAGGCCATAAAAACAAAGCTTACCGGTCACGAGACCAAGCGATCCGCAACATCGTCCAGCAGTCAAGCACTAAGCCATACAAAATTCCCATATTCAAATCCTACAAAGGAAGAACTTCAAACGAAAGTGAGCAATATGGATAGAAGCAGATCATATATAGCTAATTGCAAGTGTTTGAACAAACAAACAGCAAGTTAAAAAACCCATATCTGCCGCCACCAATTTGCTTAACTATAAAATACACTCCTTTGAGTAAGGGAAAGGATGGGCAGCTAAAGGTAATGACACTTGCAAAAGACAATGGGGATCGTCAACATGAATCAATGGCAGAGAGACATGCAGGAGCAAGCGTCAGCCAGCAACAAACCATTTCAGAAGCACAAGCCCTCCTCGAAGGCATAACTCTTCGGAGGATAAAGACCTTAAGCGGGCTTCACCGAAAAGAGGGGCATCTTTCTTGTTACAAAGATTGCGGAATTATCGGTCGACACATTCCCGAGGATCCGTTCAATGAAGAGATGGAAACCCCAAGCTTCCTAACAGTAACCCTACTCAGGGGCACGCATTTCACCACAACCGGTCGACATACTCCCGTAAGATGAAATGTGAAAAGCCCTCTTCGGAGGCAAAAAGCTTCTCTACGGAGACCGAATGCTTCTCCTCAGAGACCAAAGCCCTCTTCGGAGGCAAAAAGCTTCTCTACGGAGACCGAATGCTTCTCCTCAGAGACCAAAGCCCTCTTCGGAGGCAAAAAGCTTCTCTACGGAGACCGAATGCTTCTCCTCAGAGACCAAAGCCCTCTTCGGAGGCAAAAAGCTTCTCTACGGAGACCGAATGCTTCTCCTTAGAGACCAAAGCCCTCTTCGGAGGCAAAAAGCTTCTCTACGGAGACCGAATGCTTCTCCTCAGAGACCAAAGCCCTCTTCGGAGGCAAAAAGCTTCTCTACGGAGACCGAATGCTTCTCCTCAGAGACCAAAGCCCTCTTCGGAGGCAAAAAGCTTCTCTACGGAGACCGAATGCTTCTCCTCAGAGACCAAAGCCCTCTTCAGAGGCAAAATGCTCCTCTTCGGAGGCACAACTTTTCGGAGGACAAAGAACTCTAATGGGACATATGCCACAACAAAGAAAGTTCTCTACTCAACAAAAAAGATTGGAGAAGTCATGACCCTCCAACCATGAGAGAGTAACTTCCAGGCAATGCAAACCCTCTCTGGGGCACATTTCACCAGGAGTTGAAGTGTAACAGCCGCTCTTCGGAATTACACTTCACCAGAGTTGAAATGCAAACAAAATAAAGACCTCTTCGGGGGCACATTTCACCAGGAGTTGAAGTGTAACAGCCGCTCTTCGGAATTACACTTCACCAGAGTTGAAATGCAAAAAAAATAAAGACCTCTTCGGGGGCACATTTCACCAGGAGTTGAAGTGTAACAGCCGCTCTTCGGAATTTTCACTTCACCAGAGTTGAAATGCAAGCAAGAAGAAAGACCTCTTGGGAAGCCCACGTTTCACGGAGATTGAAATAAAACTTCCAAGTGTTGAAACGTGAAAAGGCTTTCCTCAAAGGCACAACTCTTTGGAGGTACACGTTTCACCGAGATCGAAATAAAGCTTCCAAGTGTTGAAACGTGAAAAAATCCCTCCCCAGAGGTACAACTTTCTATAAAAAAAAATCCTCATCAAAAGCATACTTTAACTTCCAAAGGAAATCTTCCTCAAAATAAAAAGAGTTAAAGTACCCTTCAGAGGTCGGCTTCACCACAAAGAGGAATTCACTTGGTAAAATATGTACATAAGCAAAAGTGATTTCTTCGAAGGACAAAGCGTGAAAACTTATACGAAGGGAATTGTACTCTACAAAAAGTTTCTTTAAGAATAAGATAATTATTCTTCAGCAAATAAGAGTGCAAATCCCCTCGAAGTATAAAATATTGCAGCAAACTTATGGTATGGGGGCTGGAACATGGTATAGCTACATACAAAGTGGTATAGCTACGTCGGTAAGGTAATACTCAAACAACATACCGTAAGCCCGCTGCAATATCATGAGTAAACTTGTGTAGAAATGAATAATAAATGCATTCTCAAATTCAAACAAGAGTCTGTGCAAATAAAAGATCATTTTATTCAAATGTATTGCAGATACAGATACAGGTTTCAAAACAAAAAAGCGGGGGCCGGTACCCGCACAATTCTCGACCGATACAAGCAAAAGACAAGAAACTAAAGTCTTCACTTCTTTTTACCACCTTTGGACCCTCTACCCGGCCGAATGATCAGCTTTTCAGGTCGGTCAGTGGGCATAAGGGAAGAAGGAGAGGTAGGCGCAGCCGGTCCAACTTCTGGATCCTCTTCAGTAGCAGTGATTATCTTCCCTCTCCTCTTTGACGTTCCGCGTTTTTTCCTCCTTTTTGAGGACGACTCACTCCCTGGAGTGACAAGTTTAGATAGAGCTATGTCATCAGAAGGAGTCCGCTCCGGAGATATGTCGCCTCCTTCAAGTCCCTCATCTTTCTGCTCTTGCGAAGCGATGGGATCATCCAAGCCATGAAGGGCCTCTATTTGTCCCTCTTGCGAACCAGACTGTGAAGCAGGAGGGGGATCCACCTGAAGAGACGGAGGAGGGATAACCGGAGGAGGAGAAATCTGAGCGGTGCTTGATACTTTCTCTACAGAAGAAAAGAGGTCAAAGTCAGTAGAGAGAGGAGATGAAGGCTCATCAAGGTTGAGAAAATAGTCAAGGAGCTCATTAAACCCATGTGAAATGAGTGGGCAATCCACTTGAGTGAGATTGACAGTGGCGAAATTTACAGTAGAATTACCTGCAGGGGTTGTCTTTATTACGTCAATTTCATAGTCCGAAGCTTCAGCACTCTCTTGCGATTTATCTGTGGCTTGAGTAATTTTGGCCCCAGTATCAGTTTGAGCAGGGATCGGTACATAAGAGCTGGAACCAATAATGCCAGCATCGGCCGAAGTTGAAGGAGGAACAGGAGCAGTTAAATTTGTTCCTCTTTCTTGATGCTCTTCCCCCAATATTTCAACCCGTGATCTGGCAAGTTGCTCCTTCCCTCTGGAAAGGGCTGCGCGAGTCTCAAAGTCTAAGTAGTGCACCTCCAAATCCTCTTCGTTGTATCCGGCCCCTTTAAACATGTCTAGTGCAGCCTCCCATACTTCGGCCAGGGTAATCTCATACTTGGGGCCCAGGAATGCAAGACTGCCACGCCCTAATACACAATGTAAGTAGAAATCAAATAGTGTCGAGCCGATATCAGCCTTGGTGGCTTCATGGGCCTCTTCAGCTGCAATTCTACCCGCAACAGCCTCATCTCGCTCTCTCTCGACTTTGGATAGCTGGGCTTTCAATCTTTCAATCTCTGCAGCCTGAAGGCCAACTTGTCCTCGTAACTGAGTAATATCAGTACGGTTTCCCTCTATAATCTGCTCCAACCCATCAGCCTTGGCCTCAGCATCCCTTTGCGCAGCGTGAGCATCCCGCACCTGTTGAAGAAGCACACTTTCCCTTTGAGAATAAGAAGTGGAAGAAGTAGCAAGCTCCTCTTTAAGTTTCCCAACTTCTGCTTCAAGTTTCTCATTATAATCAGCAATACTCCTCATTTCCGCATCATGCTGTTTAACGATCTTTTGCCATTCAGTTTTGTCATTTTCCATGGTAAGCATAGCTTCAAGATTGGCCCTATTCACCCTTTGGAGCTCATCAACGAGTTTCTGCCAAGATGACATCCTCTCAATATCAGTTCTGACTGCATCAAGGTTCCGTAACATAGCACTTTTATCTATAGGAACCAGATCGAGGTCAAAACGAACTCCTTTTAAACACCAATTAGGAAATCGGCTTTGAAGAGTGGCTGGACCTGGTCCAACTTGGTAAGGTGGCCTATTGATGATCGCTTGGATGTCAGTAGGGGAAGGGGCAGGAGATTGAAAAGAAGTAGGAGCAGTGGTCTTCTCTGAAGGCGCAGGTATTGGCTCCTCAGTAACTTTGGCCCGTTTGCCCAAGTCATCAGTTACATGACTCTTCCCTCATCATCATGAGATTTGCGTTTAAGGGAGTCGCTCTCTCTATGGGAAGAATCATATCGACTATCTGGTCTTCCAAAGCGTTCCTCATAATCACGTCTTTCCCGAGCCTTCCAGGCAGCCCTTTCTTCATTAGTCTCTCTATGGACAGGAGGATAGGATTGATAGCCATACTGGCTGCGTTTCCCATATCGCTGAAAGTCATTATAGTACGAGCTGCCTCGCCTCATTGAAGAACCTAAAATGGAAAAGAAGAAACAAAACTTGAGAATTTTTCAAATATTAAAAAGAAGAGAGTGCATAAATGTGCAGGAAAGTCCTCAGTTGTGTGTGAAGTGCAAACTACTCGCGTTGAACTAACGAACCACTCCTCAGTTGGGGGGAAGCAATAGGTTTCGCTGTCGATGATAGTTCTTGGGATAAAGGAGTTGGAGTCTGTTGGAGGGCGGATGTCGCCTCAATCATCGGGGGAATAGCTTTAGCACAGGTAGGGTCGTCTTTAAAAAGTTCTTGGGAAGTGATAATTATGTCACTCAAATCCCCAAAAACGTCATCACCATCATGTCTGACCAAGCTCCCTTCATCAATTCCTCCACCAGCATTCTTCCCGGTTTGGGAAAGGGGCTCCTCTTCTTCTTCAGTTATAGGGGCAGGCGCGGGCTTTTCGGATGGCCCCGTGTCATCTCTTGGAATAGAGCACTTTACTAATGAAGTTTCTATAGAAGTTTCTCCCTGCACGCGCTCTTTAATGGAGACCGGGGCGTCAGGAGTTTTCACTGGAGAATCTGGAACTTCCGTTGGAGCTTCGCGAGGCTGAGTGAAGCGAGAAGAATGAAGAAGCCCGTATTGGTGTAAAAATTCGTCGCTTAGCAAAAACTTTATGCTCCTCTCTTCTACCGGCACGGCATTCAATCTTTCAAAAATTTGCTTATAACCGGGGTCTCTAGAGGGAGGTGGAAGTGCTGAAACAGGAAAAGAGCGAAGTTAACATTTAGCAGCTCAGATCTTGGAAAACTCAAGAGTGGAAAAATAAAGGCGGGAAATCTTACTTCCCACCCTCCAGATGGCATAAAACCCTGGAGGGCAACGAACGAAGAAGAACTGATTCAGGAATCCATGAACGCTTTCAGAAAGATCAGTGATAAGCTTGCGATTTCGAGCACTTCTTATGACTACAATAGAGGGATGATCTTTAATTTTCGTAAAAGAGCAGAGATAGCATATTTCCCCGAAGCTCGGTAATCGATCCAAAACTCTCCTGAATAGCACACATAGCCCCATCAGAATGGCATGGCCGTTGGGGTGCAGTTGGAATGGGGAAATAGATAACCGACGCAAGAACTGCTGAAGGAAGTCATTAAAAGGTGGAATTGCACCACTCGAGCACATTTGGCGATTGACAGCAATAAAACCAGAGGGGGGTCTATCTGCTGTGTCACTTGGTCCAGGCAGTAAGGCATCAGCTTCGGCAATGCCAAATTGGATGCACAGTTGATTAAACACCCGTCGGTTCAGGGTTGTGGAAGTCCTCTTCGGAGGATTATCCAATGGGTCAGCTATTGGAAAGACATCTTCAGCCTGGACCATCGGCTCTTCTTGTTGAGAAGTCATTCTACACAAGCAACTGGATATTCAAATGCGAAGGTGCACGTTTCCTAGAGGTGTGAAGTGTTGTGCAAAACTAATAAAAATAACAAGTAAAGATAACTGGAATTAAACTGGTTGACGGTTGGTCGACTACGATAATTTCAGAACTTGTTAATTTAAAGCTCAAGCATAATATTAGTGCAAGCTGGTCAGTTTCAATTGACTAATTCAGTGTTGCTTTAATATTCTACTTGGAATCGATAGCACTTCGTTCACACAATTTATTTAAGTTAATTATCTGTTATTAACTAATCTGTCATTTGATGTGGGCGGTCGATGACAGTATATTCGTCCCAGTTTTCTGTGAATGTTGTATTGAACAGGTTACTAGCCTGCGAGTCAAAGTAACCTGTGAATGGGCGCAATAAAATTCAACAGTTCAAAGTTAATGCAATGGTCCAAAGTTCAAATAGAATTTACACAAGTCATAACTCATCAACGGTTCAAAAATTCTGAGTCGGCAGTGCCTTAAGTCATGAGTCGTGGAAATAAGGAGGTTATCCCCAAGTCTTATCTCGGCAACGACTCAAGGCTTAGGCCGTGGAGTATGTTAAAGAAGCTCTGGTTCAAGATAATAAGAAAATCTCCAAGTTTTATCTCGACCACGACTCAAGGGTTTTATCTCGGCCACAATTCAAGGGTTTTGTCTCAGTCGCAACTCAAGGCTCAAGTCGAGGAGCATGATGAGTCATACCATGGTTAAATCACAAGGATCACTGAATCATACGAAAATAGCCGAGTCATACCTAAAGCAGTATTCGATTATATTTGACCAACTAATCACCTAACTCCTAACCCGTCAATCTTCCAACTTTTAACCCATTAACCCAATAAAACTCTCAATCAACAACCCTTGTCTTATCACGCCACTAAATCACTTCAAGACGCAAATTATCAGATCACACAACCCTACATTCATTGATGGTTAGAATGACCGAACTTGCAAGACTCAAGGGAATAAAATGAAGAGTGCACAGGTTAACGATGATTGATAATCGGAAGGGAAGCACTTACGTAATGCTTACGTAATGTGGTAACAAAGATGATCAGAGGAGAGTCAAGTTGGAATCGCCTGTGGGAACTTAGAGGTGCGTTAATGGCGGATGCGGTTTAGAAGATCGCTGATAAGAAGTGGGAGATAGGAGGAACGAGTCAAGCATTTTATATCTGGAAGAACTGAAACTCGAATCGGCACGCCCGGGCTATGATAAGTCGAAGCACACGACTTACGACTTAAGCGTGTGCTTCGAGGGGCAAATGTTAACCCCGTTCCAGCCTACGAGTTAAAGGAGTCAACGACTTAAGGCCTGGGGCAAGCCACGACTTAAGGTGTTTAAGCGACTCAGGAAGCCTTACGACTCAGGAAGCCTCACGACTCAGGAAGCCTCACGAATCATCGAGTCACCGACTCACTAAGTTAATGACCTAAAGCTCAAAGCGACTTAAAGGGTTACGACTCAAGGGAGTTAACGGCTCACAAGACAGACCGAATCAATGCATTACCGACTCATCAAAGGAATTGCTTCAGCAACTCAACTGGTAGCGACTCAATTGGCTAACGAGTTAAGGCTCAAGGCAGCTTAGAGGAATGGAACGACTCATGAAGGTTAGCGGTTCAAGATACAGAACGACTCACTGAGTTACCGACTCAACAAAGTTCACGGCTCGTACGAGACGACTCAAGGACTGGACCGACTCATCATAAGAAACGACTCAAGAGGGTTGACGACCTAAGAAATGACTTGACGACTCATAACTCAGGATGACTCGTCAGCGACTTGAAGCCACTGAGTCGTATCCTGTTGAAACAATGCATGTCCTAGTGAGAATTGACTCGCCAACGACTCAGGACTTGGCTTAGAATCCAGCGAGAGAATGAGCTAGTGAAAAGACCAAATGCAGATAAGCCGGCCACGACTCAACTTGACTCGGCCACGGCTTAGCCTGAGTCGGTCACGACTCATGACTTAACAATTCCAGCCCAGAAATTTGCCTATAAATACATGGCCACATCCAACATTCGGGGGACTTTTGGACACTCTCTTGATACACCGTTACTCTGCTGCATTGGGAACTCCATGAACACTTAGAACTCTCGAGATTAGAAGAAAACTTCAAAGAGCTACATGAAGAAATTACACCTCTACGACATGGGTTTAAAGACTTTAATCAACGTTGAAGCTTAAGCTACTTGTCCGAAATCTCTTGTAATTTGAAGTATATTGTACTTGAGAAGAATTGTATCAGCTTGTAACAAGATTATTAATAAAAATACTTAAAAGTGGACGTAGGCTACGCTCTTGAGCCGAACCACCATAAAATTGTTGTTCTTTACTGCTTTTCTGCTACTATCTGCTTGCAGTCTGTTCCCGAGTCATCGGGTGGTGCTTTCACGACTATAACTCATACACCGGGGTGTTAGCGTTCAATTTTTAGCGTTAACAATACAAATCTTCGTCTTCGTCCTCCAAAGCTAAATCTTCAAATCCTGAAACGCTCGGACTGACCCGAGCGAATTTGAATAGACAAAAACACCCGAGTCAGACTAGAATATCTTATGTGAGTTAAATAAACAGAAATAAATATGAGTACAGTAACTCAAGAGACGTTCGGGATTTACATCTCCTAAGGATCCGTTAAACTATTTACTATGTAGTATATTGCACTATTATAATAGTGTCTATTTATAAAATAAACTTACTTTTAAATAGCGTTAAGGCTTTACATTTTCCACCTTAACACGTAAAATGCCAATAGTCTATACAGTACCGTAATACCTCCTGATCGGGAGGGTACCAGAGGATACTCCATAGGTACGACACAAATAGAAACTCGTAGTAAAGGCTCGATATGGTAGGTGACACGGCACAACTAGGCAATGCCAGGGTAGATATACCAATTGCTATCCAGGCTGGTGGAAACGCGTAGCCGCAGTTACCGCCCACCTCGGACTAACTCCCCAAAATCAAAATATAGAAGTGGCCACTGAATCAATCCAAGTCAAAGTATAATATCGAAGAGGAGCGTCCGATCAGAGGAATAACCTCATTGGCCTGAGAATCGCTCCTGTTTTAGCCACCTTATGCCAACTCACGGGAGTTGGGTCCACGTATTTACCTTACAGGAAACGTCGCCACCACCTACTTCATTCTGGAATCTCCACCGCGTACACGGTTAGTCAAAGTGGTTTTCGGTATCGACAGAGAGTATGTCAGATATCCGATCCCGGTCTCTTTGCCAACCTATCGTTATTATAACACCGCGGTCATTTAAAAATAGTTTATACTTTAAAACCAGAATATAATCCATTTCAAAACCATAATATTACGATATCATTTCTTCTTTTAAAACCCAAAACAATATGATATCGTTTATCCCAAATAAAATTTTCAAAGCATAATATTTTGAAATCCATAATTTCAAACCGTAACTTTTAAAACTCAACTGGTTTGGATATTCAACAGTATATGAATTCAAAGTTTTAACTTTGCTGTCACTTTGCAAAGAAAATAAACTACATGGCTTTACGGAAATATTTCTTTATCTAAAGTTAAAAACCAAAATTTAATATCATTTCAAATTCCAAAACCATTTCTATTTCATTATATATTTATCTCAAATTTGAGTATTTATATTTCAACTAAAGTTGAATTTTATTCTTTCAAGAAATCAAATGTTCTATTAATTAGTCTTCAATATAAAATCATAAACAATAAGACTTTAATTTCTAGTAATAAAATATATATATTTTCAATTCAAATTTTTCTAGAATATTCATTTCAATTTATTTTGGGAAAAATCCAATTATAAATATCAAATCTTAAAATTTCCAACTTAACATTTAAACATAGGATATAAATTTATCAAACTCCATTTTCTAAATTTTCTTCCGTTTTACTAAGGGAATTTATACACCTTTTAATTTCAAAAATTTCAACTTCATATGTATATAAATATGGAAGAAAAATATTATGCATTATAAAATTTAAGATTATTATAAACCGTATTCCATCCAAACCATAGAAATTACATTTAAAATAGTTATATATAGACCGCGGTGCCTGTATATAGTTTTCTATCCTATGGTCAAGTGATACAGATATTTATCATTTCAATCCGCAATTTAAAAATAAAACTGTGGTTGTATATCATTTCAAACCGCAATCCCGAATGAAATGAAAAATGCATACTAACTTGCAGTTTAATGATATCAAATAAAACATCCATTCAATAACACATCCATCATCCAATCACAAACATCAAGCAATATCAATCAATAACAATATATGTTTGGTAATATACAACAGGTAATAATTGGCAGTTTTATTTCAAATTATATTTATCAACTATTAATCTAACAATTTATTTTCAGTGATAATTGACATAACAGTTAACTAACAGTTCATATGCAAACAATAATTTCTAACAGCCAATTAACACGCAATAAATCAATTAAATTAACAGTTAAATTCAAAAAAAGGCAATTCAACAGATATGAATGAAATAACATGCCAAAAGCTCATAAATAAATTTCTATTCATTTCTAAAATTTATTTAACAAACATAAAAGCTTCTAGTAGTTGTGAGTGGGTTAAAACACTCACCTTTTTGAATTTAAATTGGATTTAGATCCAATTTAAACCCAAAAATTCGACGGTCTCCAAATCTGTCCAAACCAGCGTCAAAAAATCTAGAATTTAATTACGATCCAAAAAAAAGAAATTTCATGTGAAACGGAGTTCGTATGTGAAAGTTATCACAATTAAACGATTTGCAATTGAAATTAAAAATAAACAAAACAAAAATAAAATACCGTGCCACATCCACTCTTCCCTCGTGAAAAACGCATATGCTTCTTCTTGATTGCTAACTTTGTTCCATAATTTTTCTTTTATTTTGATTTACTTTAATTTTCCTCCTTATTATATGAATGTATGTATTTTAAAAGGTTTGAAAGAAAAAGAAGATTTGAAAAAGAAGAATTGAAAAAAAATGATTAAAATAAGAACTGAAAACGGAAGAGAAGATCTAGATTTGAAAAGAAGAAAGTTTGAAATAGAAGTAAATTTGAAGAAGAAGAAGAATATTTGAAGAGAAAGGAAAAATTAAAATGAGAGATAATAAGGAGCTTTGAGGAAAACAAGAAATAATAAGAAGAAGAAGAAGAAGAAGAGTAGCATGGAGGCTAGGGTTAGAGTTAGGAGAAACAAAATGTAGTAGAAGAATAAGATGTAGGTTATTTATAATTATGAAATGAAGTTGGAAAATGAATGGAAAGAAATAAAGTAAATATGAACAAACTTGGTTTTGAAATATAGTAAATATGAACAACCTTTTTTTAAAAGTAGCAGGTATTAAAAGAGGTAATTATTTATTAGAAAGGGAATGAATATGGAGGGACAAAATAAATGACACGTTTCGTTAGTTTGATTCTAAATTAATTAAGTGCTAGATACAGAAAAATTTGAATACATCATATATATATATTCATACTTTAACTGTGTGACAAAATTGCTAAACATACATCAAGTACGATTAATTGGTGACAATATATAGGAATAATCAACAATAAATGTGGATGCAATCACATAAAGATCTAATAGGGAAGGAGATAAAGGGTAACGACGTTGATTAATTCCACTTTCCCACTTTAGCCAATCCAATTACAAAATTTAAAATTTTATAAAATTTCTCTCCTTTCATTTTTTAAACAATTTTAATAACTAACAATAAGTTCTATGTTAATTCAATCATTAATCATTTCGCCAATTACCAAATTAAATTACAATTATTCGCAATAAATCAAATTATAAATTTTTCATTCCAATAAGTAAAATAAATCTTGATTTTTTCTCTACCATCCTTATTAATTTCACAACTTGTTAAATTTGAAAATCATTATCGTACTTTCCAAATGTTACCTTAATTTAACACTTATGTAACGTATTATTAGATTCGTTGCTAGATTTCAAATTTCAATCTTATTTTCTTATACTCTCATTTTAAGTCAAATTAAATAAATGACTTGAACTCCATTTCAACTCATTTGATTGCAATTAACCTTTTTACAATAAATTAAATTCCAAACTATTAATAAACTTTATCTCCATTTATTCGCCTTAATTTATTTAAGGCCATCCTAAAGTAATATCTATTGCAATGATTTCAAATATCATTCCCTCATTTTTCTTAACTATTATTAATTCCAATCTTAATGAATTCAATATTATACGTTTGATAAATTTATTAAATTCACTCAATTGTTTACAAATTCCATTTTAAATTCAATAACGTGATATTTTACGTTTAATTCCATTTTATATGTAGTAAACACCATTTGTTGAATTTAATACTCAAATTATAGATAAATCTTGCTTTCTAAAGTTATATCAACAGTGGTCCAACTAAATTTGAATTAGCTTTAACTTTATTTTATGGAATTAACTATTGCAATAAATCCAAATTGATAAATAAGGCTTGATTCCTATATTAACTACTTTGGTTCCAATTAACCTTTTATGGTGAATATGAATTTCAATGTATAATTGAAATCTTTATATCCATTTGATTTCACTGTTTCATTTATATTATTAAATCCATTATAGCCAAATGCATGAAATTAACATACATAAATATTTTTAATCTCAACTTAAGTTTTACTTAACGTAATAATAAACGTTTAAATTTCTTAATTGCAATAACTCAATTTCCTTCATTCTTTTTATTCACGTAGCTAAAACTTGATTTAAAATCTTTACTATAACCCATAGTCTTATTAAAATAGGAATTTACACTACCTGTAACGTTAATTTCCATCAGTAAAGATCTTACACCCTTTGTTCCATAGATTTAGATTTCACAAATTTAGCTACTGCATTAATTCTTATTTGTGTAACATTAATGTTCATATACTTTGAATTCATTCCTAATTCACCAAATTCAATTAATTATACTTTACAAACGTGTTTCCAGTATATAGGTATTTTACACTAATTGTTATCATACCCATAATTACACGCTTATAACTAATTCCCACATTTGCATAAATTTGTTAAGTTAGAAAGTTTATTAAGGTTTATGCATTTCCAACTTGTGCTGATTTTACACAATTATTATGATTTCTCACAGAACGTTGAATTTATTAAATGACCATTTATTATAATTTAACTCTCTTAATTGAATCAAATGCATTATATTTTCATTCTTACCATTCCTTCCCATTATAACTCATTTACGTATTTACACATCTCTATCTCAAATATTAATAACCAAACTGATTACAAACACTGTCCTTATCAATCTTCATACATTTGTTCAGATCTATACTCTTTCATATAATTAAAGTTTATGTTTCTATTAGATTTTTCTCTTCTACAGACATTAAATTTTTCTATCTACACTTATTGCATTTTTGTATAAATGAATACTACCAAAGTTAATATTTATATTAACTTTTACAAATTCAACTTTCATTCGTTTCTTATCACTAACTTTCAACAAAATGTGACCATCTACATTAACCAAATCTATTGTCATAATGTTTTATTGTTACACTAAGTTACGCAACTACTATACCAAATTTCTACATTTATTCCTAAACAAATTAGAAATTATACTAATCTAATTTATTAAATATTATTAATTTAACGGGTCGTTACAATCTCCCCCACTCAAAACTTTTCGTCCCCGAAAAGGAAAAAGAATGGAGAAGGAAGAATAAACAGTACATCTTATTTCAAATATTAACTTATAAACAATATTTTACTGGATTAATTTCCTTTAATGAAATACACTTGTTTTATATCATTATGTCTTTTAATACTTGAATTATTAAAGTTGGAAAAATATTTTTAACAAAATTCTAAGTCCAAAATTTACGAAAATTTTTGGCAGACTCTCCTTTGTACGGAGGGACTCTGGAGAAAATATAATATCCAAATATACAAATATATTACATATATATCCAAAATAAAATATCCCACACGGGAAAATATATAAATAGCGCTTTAATCGTAATCCGAAAACGTACCTATTTGTCGGGCAATACGCTTATTATTTTGGAACCAAAAGCAGTAGCAGTTGCTTCCAACCCCTGTATTCACTTATATAATCTAAAAGTTAAATATCTATATTACAGTGAAATGTTTGGGTAGATTCAATCATTCATATCCAATCAAATGCAACAACCATACATTTTAACAAACAGCACACACCACAAACAACAATCATTCAATCAACAACCATTAGTTGTTCGGGTTCAAATTCTGAAATTGTACGGAGTGAGAAATAACTATCAAGTGCATCCGTTACTCAACAGTCTTAGATGGAACAGAGATAGATTATTGTTCCTCCAACAACTCCAAAATTCCTTACCCAACAACCATACATCAACCAAACAATTCAAATCAACACCAAAATAGCTTATTATATATTTATTTCATAATTCAGTGGTTTGATTTTCTTTCCTTCATTTATGGAGGAATTTCTTTATTTCTTACAAGTTTTATTTTCCAATTATCACAAAATTCATTATACTTGTATTCCTTTATTACTTAAGTTTATAGAATAAATTCTCATTAATAACAACAAAAATTTTGAATATCTTCATTTCCTTACTCTTCACTTGTAAGATTTCCCTTAAATTCTTAATCTGCTAACATTCATTCTTATAAGTGGAAGTTTTTATTTATTCATCAACTATTAATTGTAGTCATTTCAATTTTTCCTACTTTCCATTATATTGGAATAGGGGAGACTTAAGACATCTTAAACTAATAATCCTACAATCAATTCTTATTTAGAATTTCATTTTATTTGCTTTAAGTTCATCTCACCTATTAATAATTCCTAACTTATTTTCAGCAAAATTTCAATTATAACTTAAGTTTATACCATTGAATTCTTATTATAACAGTAATTTATTGAATACTTCATTTTTCCTAAATTCCTACTTGTAAAATATTCAATTCCAGTTTCTCATTTAACACTTCAACTTTTATATTTGGGTAAGTTATTTATGTTAAGGAAATTGCAATTGAACTTATACAAGTTTAATCTCCATTCTTTTAATTAAATTTAATGTTTATCCATATTACCCTTTGTCTCATATGTATGCAAATTCCTCTTTATAGCTTTGCAATTATTCTCTTATTTCAATTAGAGGTTTCAATTCATTTATTACTTAACTTTTATTTCACTAACAAATTTTAAACAATTAATTAACGGAAAAATTTAGAATTAAATACCGGGTTAAATTTCAATTTATTTCAAAATAATAGATAATTAATTTATTGCAACTTTTATATCTCTAATTATCTTTAAATAATTAAAATTTCAAATAAATTCAAAACAAATCTGTAGTAGAATTTACTACAGTGGCCTTTCCCCTTCGAAACTCGAAAATGAAAGTCGATGATGCGGCCGTCATCACCGAATTTATTTTCCAGCGACAGAGAGGAAAGTACAGAATTTAATTTTTCCCAAAATCTTCTTTAAAACAATTCTTCCAAATTATACGAAATATTTATATAAGAAAATACTTATAAACTGAATCATTTTTTCATAAATCCTTTTGAAACAGATTTGGAAAAATCCCGGACTTAAGTTCTAAAATCTCCAATTTGACTTATTAAAATTTCAACTTAGCTTCAATTATTATAGATATTTTTATTTTCTAACACCCAATCTATAGCAACCAAATATATATACATCTTTTATAAAATATTTTTATATATAGAAAATATAATAGGCAAAATTATTTCATTCACCTATATTAAAACAAATATTATGTCGGTTTGTCCTATTAAGTGTTTAGAAATCCCTATTGATGACATAGCGTCCCATGCATCAACCAGAATTTATAAATACAAAACGGAACAGATTAACACAATATTAAAATATTTTTATAACACTAACAAATACGCTCTCTCATATATATATACACTCAGCGACTCCCATAGGGTATTACTACCCTATTAACAAAGAGTCAAACCCCACAAAGCCAAGGTTTATCGCTAAACCAAAGCTCTGATACCAGATGTAACATCCCGCCTTTTCGCACGATTTAAACAGACACACGTGCCGATTCAAACCATACGGAAGGGCGGATTGTTATGGGGTAAATAAGAAAACAGAGAAGAAATAAAAACAAAATAGAATCACACTACGGAAGGATAAAATATAATAATAAAATATACAGTTTATATAACTGTTTACAAAACATTTGCTTCTTTATATAATAATTATCAGAGTTCACATACCAAAATATCAAATGCAGCGGAACAGTATGTAGTGCACTAATATAAATAATAATAATACAAATCTTCGTCTTCGTCCTCCAAAGCTAAATCTTCAAATCCTGAAACGCTCGGACTGACCCGAGCGAATTTGAATAGACAAAAACACCCGAGTCAGACTAGAATATCTTATGTGAGTTAAATAAACAGAAATAAATATGAGTACAGTAACTCAAGAGATGTTCGGGATTTACATCTCCTAAGGATCCGTTAAACTATTTACTATGTAGTATATTGCGCTATTATAATAGTGTCTATTTATAAAATAAACTTACTTTTAAATAGCGTTAAGGCTTTACATTTTCCACCTTAACACGTAAAATGCCAATAGTCTATACAGTACCGTAATACCTCCTGATCGGGAGGCTACCAGAGGATACTCCATAGGTACGACACAAATAGAAACTCGTAGTAAAGGCTCGATATGGTAGGTGACACGGCACAACTAGGCAATGCCAGGGTAGATATACCAATTGCTATCCAGGCTGGTGGAAACGCGTAGCCGCAGTTACCGCCCACCTCGGACTAACTCCCCAAAATCAAAATATAGAAGTGGCCACTGAATCAATCCAAGTCAAAGTATAATATCGAAGAGGAGCGTCCGATCAGAGGAATGACCTCATTGGCCTGAGAATCGCTCCTGTTTTAGCCACCTTATGCCAACTCACGGGAGTTGGGTCCACGTATTTACCTTACAGGAAACGTCGCCACCACCTACTTCATTCTGGAATCTCCACCGCGTACACGGTTAGTCAAAGTGGTTTTCGGTATCGACAGAGAGTATGTCAGATATCCGATCCCGGTCTCTTTGCCAACCCATCGTTATTATAACACCGCGGTCATTTAAAAATAGTTTATACTTTAAAACCAGAATATAATCCATTTCAAAACCATAATATTACGATATCATTTCTTCTTTTAAAACCCAAAACAATATGATATCGTTTATCCCAAATAAAATTTTCAAAGCATAATATTTTGAAATCCATAATTTCAAACCGTAACTTTTAAAACTCAACAGGTTTGGATA
Source organism: Allium cepa (assembly GCA_030765085.1). Lineage (NCBI taxonomy): Eukaryota > Viridiplantae > Streptophyta > Magnoliopsida > Asparagales > Amaryllidaceae > Allium > Allium cepa. The sequence continues at coordinate 901,188,320 of CM060938.1, read as the reverse complement.
TTCAGCAGTATATGAATTCAAAGGTTTAACTTTGTTGTCACTTTGCAAAGAAAATAAACTACATGGCTTTACGGAAATATTTCTTTATCTAAAGTTAAAAACCAAAATTTAATATCATTTCAAATTCCAAAACCATTTCTATTTCTTTATATATTTATCTCAAATTTGAGTATTTATATTTCAACTAAAGTTGAATTTTATTCTTTCAAGAAATCAAATGTTCTATTAATTAGTCTTCAATATAAAATCATAAACAATAAGACTTTAATTTCTAGTAATAAAATATATATATTTTCAATTCAAATTTTTCTAGAATATTCATTTCAATTTATTTTGGGAAAAATCCAATTATAAATATCAAATCTTAAAATTTCCAACTTAACATTTAAACATAGGATATAAATTTATCAAACTCCATTTTCTAAATTTTCTTCCGTTTTACTAAGGGAATTTATACACCTTTTAATTTCAAAAATTTCAACTTCATATGTATATAAATATGGAAGAAAAATATTATACATTATAAAATTTAAGATTATTATAAACCGTATTCCATCCAAACCATAGAAATTACATTTAAAATAGTTATATATAGACCGCGGTGCCTGTATATAGTTTTCTATCCTATGGTCAAGTGATACGGATATTTATCATTTCAATCCGAAATTTAAAAATAAAACTGCGGTTGTATATCATTTCAAACCGCAATCCCGAATGAAATGAAAAATGCATACTAACTTGCAGTTTAATGATATCAAATAAAACATCCATTCAATAACACATCCATCATCCAATCACAAACATCAAGCAATATCAATCAATAACAATATATGTTTGGTAATATACAACAGGTAATAATTGGCAGTTTTATTTCAAATTATATTTATCAACTATTAATCTAACAATTTATTTTCAGTGATAATTGACATAACAGTTAACTAACAGTTCATATGCAAACAATAATTTCTAACAGCCAATTAACACGCAATAAATCAATTAAATTAACAGTTAAATTCAAAAAAATGCAATTCAACAGATATGAATGAAATAACATGCCAAAAGCTCATAAATAAATTTCTATTCATTTCTAAAATTTATTTAACAAACATAAAAGCTTCTAGTAGTTGTGAGTGGGTTAAAACACTCACCTTTTTGAATTTAAATTGGATTTAGATCCAATTTAAACCCAAAAATTCGACGGTCTCCAAATCTGTCCAAACCAGCGTCAAAAAATGTGGAATTTAATTACGATCCAAAAAAAAGAAATTTCGTGTGAAACGGAGTTCGTATGTGAAAGTTATCACAATTAAACGATTTGCAATTGAAATTAAAAATAAACAAAACAAAAATAAAATACCGTGCCACATCCACTCTTCCCTCGTGAAAAACGCATATGTTTCTTCTTGATTGCTAACTTTGTTCCGTAATTTTTCTTTTATTTCGATTTACTTTAATTTTCCTCCTTATTATATGAATGTATGTATTTTAAAAGGTTTGAAAGAAAAAGAAGATTTGAAAAAGAAGAATTGAAAAAAAATGATTAAAATAAGAACTGAAAACGGAAGAGAAGATCTAGATTTGAAAAGAAGAAAGTTTGAAATAGAAGTAAATTTGAAGAAGAAGAAGAATATTTGAAGAGAAAGGAAAAATTAAAATGAGAGATAATAAGGAGCTTTGAGGAAAACAAGAAAAAAGAAGAAGAAGAAGAAGAAGAAGAAGAGTAGCATGGAGGCTAGGGTTAGAGTTAGGAGAAACAAAATGTAGTAGAAGAATAAGATGTAGGTTATTTATAATTATGAAATGAAGTTGGAAAATGAATGGAAAGAAATAAAGTAAATATGAACAAACTTGGTTTTGAAATATAGTAAATATGAACAACCTTTTTTTAAAAGTAGCAGGTATTAAAAGAGGTAATTATTTATTAGAAAGGGAATGAATATGGAGGGACAAAATAAATGACACGTTTCGTTAGTTTGATTCTAAATTAATTAAGTGCTAGATACAGAAAAATTTGAATACATCATATATATATATTCATACTTTAACTGTGTGACAAAATTGCTAAACATACATCAAGTACGATTAATTGGTGACAATATATAGGAATAATCAACAATAAATGTGGATGCAATCACATAAGGATCTAATAGGGAAGGAGATAAAGGGTAACGACGTTGATTAATTCCACTTTCCCACTTTAGCTAATCCAATTACAAAATTTAAAATTTTATAAAATTTCTCTCCTTTGATTTTTTAAACAATTTTAATAACTAACAACAAGTTCTATGTTAATTCAATCATTAATCATTTCGCCAATTACCAAATTAAATTACAATTATTCGCAATAAATCAAATTATAAATTTTTCATTCCAATAAATAAAATAAATCTTGATTTTTTCTCTACCATCCTTATTAATTTCACAACTTGTTAAATTTGAAAATCATTATCGTACTTTCCAAATGTTACCTTAATTTAACACTTATGTAACGTATTATTAGATTCGTTGCAAGATTTCAAATTTCAATCTTATTTTCTTATACTCTCATTTTAAGTCAAATTAAATAAATGACTTGAACTCCATTTCAACTCATTTGATTGCAATTAACCTTTTTACCATAAATTAAATTCCAAACTATTAATAAACTTTATCTCCATTTATTCGCCTTAATTTATTTAAGGCCATCCTAAATTAATATCTATTGCAATGATTTCAAATATCATTCCCTCATTTTTCTTAACTATTATTAATTCCAATCTTAATGAATTCAATATTATACGTTTGATAAATTTATTAAATTCACTCAATTGTTTACAAATTCCATTTTAAATTCAATAACGTGATATTTTACGTTTAATTCCATTTTATATGTAGTAAACACCATTTGTTGAATTTAATACTCAAATTATAGATAAATCTTGCTTTCTAAAGTTATATCAACAATGGTCCAACTAAATTTGAATTAGCTTTAACTTTATTTTATGGAATTAACTATTGCAATAAATCCAAATTGATAAATAAGGCTTGATTCCTATATTAACTACTTTGGTTCCAATTAACCTTTTATGGTGAATATGAATTTCAAGGTATAATTGAAATCTTTATATCCATTTGATTTCACTGTTTCATTTATATTATTAAATCCATTATAGCCAAATGCATGAAATTAACATACATAAATATTTTTAATCTCAACTTAAGTTTTACTTAACGTAATAATAAACGTTTAAATTTCTTAATTGTAATAACTCAATTTCCTTCATTCTTTTTATTCACGTAGCTAAAACTTGATTTAAAATCTTTACTATAACCCATAGTCTTATTAAAATAGGAATTTACATTACCTGTAACGTTAATTTCCATCAGTAAAGATCTTACACCCTTTGTTCCATAGATTTAGATTTCACAAATTTAGCTACTGCATTAATTCTTATTTGTGTAACATTAATGTTCATATACTTTGAATTCATTCCTAATTCACCAAATTCAATTAATTATACTTTACAAACGTGTTTCCAGTATATAGGTATTTTACACTAATTGTTATCATACCCATAATTACACGCTTATAACTAATTCCCACATTTGCATAAATTTGTTAAGTTAGAAAGTTTATTAAGGTTTATGCATTTCCAACTTGTGCTGATTTTACACAATTATTATGATTTCTCACAGAACGTTGAATTTATTAAATGACCATTTATTATAATTTAACTCCCTTAATTGAATCAAATGCATTATATTTTCATTCTTACCATTCCTTCCCATTATAACTCATTTACGTATTTACACATCTCTATCTCAAATATTAATAACCAAACTGATTACAAACACTGTCCTTATCAATCTTCATACATTTTTTCAGATCTATACTCTTTCATATAATTAAAGTTTATGTTTCTATTAGATTTTTCTCTTCTACAGACATTAAATTTTTCTATCTACACTTATTGCATTTTTGTATAAATGAATACTACCAAAGTTAATATTTATATTAACTTTTACAAATTCAACTTTCATTCGTTTCTTATCACTAACTTTCAACAAAATGTGACCATCTACATTAACCAAATCTATTGTCATAATGTTTTATTGTTACACTAAGTTACGCAACTACTATACCAAATTTCTACATTTATTCCTAAACAAATTAGAAATTATACTAATCTAATTTATTAAATATTATTAATTTAACGGGTCGTTACAACATTACCCTCGCTGTCTCTTTCCATCGGCTTCTCAAGCACGCGACTACGACCTCCTCCCCAAACTGATCGCGACCCACTGCCATCATTTTTTTCGAACGTGCGATCGGACACAGCCGCCCCCAGGTGAACCACTACCAACCACCGCATAAAAATCAACTCGCGCATGCACCAGCAATAGCTAAATCATCGACCTCGCGCTCCTCAACTGTAACGACCCGTAAATTTTAATGGTTTTATAACGTAATTAACTGAATTTTTGTGAATTTTTTTAAATAATTGAATTTAGAAATAAAAATTTGATATTTGGAATACGTCTATTTTAACATAGCAACTGGAAAAAATTTATTGGAAAATATGGAATTTTATTTTATTGTGTAATTTTATTTAAAGTTTAAATCAGTTAATACTTGATAATAATAAAATATTTTTCAAATCTGAATATTTTTTACATAATAAAAATGTTTAACATCTTCTGAATGAGATGTCATATTTCGTTTCACCAAATTTGGATTGTTCTTGCTATGTTTATCTTATTTTCTACGTTTTAGCAGCATTTCGGTACCGAATTTCTAATTTTTGATAGGATGGTCATATCACTAATATCTGTGTACCATTTTGTTCGTCTCATCATGCTGATCTTCGTAGTATATTCATTAGTGTCTTTTGGAACTCTGTACGCGACAGAATCTGCAAATAAGGGTAACCGTATCGGTACCTGTTTTAAAACTTTTAGGTTTCCTTTGTCCCTTCAGTTTTCACCGTATTAAAAACATATAGCTATTTACTTTTATAATTCCTTGCTGTTGCCTATTGTCATTCCATAACTTCAATTTATTATTTGTTGATCCATTCAATTTGGGATCTGTTCATTTATTCACTGTTCATGCTTTTTATAAAGTTGTATACATTTTTCTAAAACTTTTATATTATCTCAAAGCTTGCTTTCCTTCTTGTTTGCAACCCTCATGTTCATCCTTTGTTTTTCCAATTGCCAAAACCTTTTTCGTCACTTCTGACATTTTTCTCTTTCTTCCCTTTCGCTATTGAGAAAAATTTATAATATATGTAATATATTTCATTTATAAATGTTATTGAGCTATGTTCATATCTTGGATCACCGAGACAACCCCTGTGCCTTCCTTGCTTGACCACCACGCCTCCACCCTAAACCCACATCGGCCTTCATCTTACATGGCTGAGCACCACCCAAGTTCCGAAACCCTCTGGCAACGACAGTGTAGCCCTACCACATCCCCATTAACCGTAGATCGAACATCATCCCTCCCTATGCCATGTTCATCCTCTGGCCGCCCAAGATTCCAACGAAATAACCCACTCCTCTCATCGTTGAACCTCGAGCCCACTTCACTGACATCTACATGCATGCAAATCTTTCTCTATATTGTGAAGGTGCATGTATATGTGTATATACAGATATATATGGCTGCGTATATTTGTATATGATAGTTTTGAAGGAAGTTATTTGTTACTAATATTGATTTTGTATTATATCTATATGAAAATAATATAAGGTTTACAAAGATCTGTTTTGAACCCATATAACAGGGTAATGTTTATATTAATTTTATTATAAACATTGATTTAAAAATTTATATATAAGTTGTACATTTTCGTTTAAAATATATAGTATAGGTATAAGTCTATATCTCAGCACTGTATAGCCTATATTTATAGGTATGTCAGCCATATATAGATGTGTATATAGGCTAAGTGTGTGTGTTAATCTGTATATATAGTAGTGTTAATATTTTGAAAGGTATGTATATGTAATATAGTTGTTTATGTAATACGTAGAAAAAAAATTGTAAGTTTTATAAACTGTATATGATACTGTTATGCATGTTAGCTTACATTAGTATTATTTGTTACCTATTTGTATAATTTATATTATATCTGTTTGGTTTTCAAACATAGTATGGGAGTTTGTTTAAATTTTAATATGTTTTAGGTAGTAATGATTTGAATATATATATATATATATATATATTATATGTTTGAATTAAATATTAATTTGAAATTATACGTGTTAAATTGATTTTAGAAATTATATATATAGCATAAATTTTGTTTTATCGAGCTCTAGCCCATCTTAACTTACCATCTCAATATCGATTTGTCACAGCGGTTCTCTAGCCTTGTCGCTAATCAATTTACATATCCGCCAGTTGCTTCCCATTCTCACCGTTCTCTAGCCTCGAAAGGTAAGCAATCACTCACGTTTAACATTCTTATATTTTAAATTTGATTTCATTTGAAACGACAATTGAAATATGCTGTTGTGTTATTTAATTGTTATATACGATATGCTATTATCTGTAATTGCTCACCTGTGATATATGACATCATATCATGTTGTTTATATTTTATTTTATTTATCACTGATGATATATGGCTGTTGTATATATGTTACATTATTATCATATATGTTCTCACTATGCAAGTTCCCTATTAGTATAGAATTCCCTATGGGTTGCAATGATACATACCCGAACGATCTTGTAGAATAGGAGAAAATCGTTATGCGTTGAAATGATAAACCCAAAAGATTTTCATTGACTTTGAATTTAGGATTGCAGGTTGAAATGATATATACCCATAGAGATTTAAATTACGGATTGAAATGATAAATATCCGTATCACTTGATAATAGGATAGAAAATTTTATACGGACACCATTGGTCTATATTTTGAAAAATGATTTCCAAAGTTTTGAAACGGAATATATGGTTTTAATAAATGTTGATTTTAAAATAATATATATATATATATGTTATTTTTATATATATATATAAAATCTAGATTCTTAAAATAATATGTTTTGGAAATTTTAATTTATAAGTTAGTTTTGAAAAATATAAATTTTAAGATTTTCTTATAGTTTTATTTTTTTAAATATATAAAATAATATTTAGTAAAAAATACAATTAATGAGAAGATTAATTTAATAAAATTTATTTTAATTAGTATATAATATGTTTTAAAATATTTAAAAAAATTATAGTAATATTTTAAAATAGATTTATAACTTTAATAATAAAGGTTGGGAAGATAAATTAATGTTGAATTAGAATTTAAATTAATTAATAATTTAATTTAAGAAAGAATTGATTTAAAGTTATTAGTTTTGAGATTTTGAAAAGATATGGTTATAAATTGATTTATAACTTGATTTGATAAAAAGTGATTAAATGAATATTCTCAACTTTAAATAAAAATGGAGATTGAATATATAATATTTATTTAAATTTATAAGTTGGGAATTTAATAAGTTGTTATTGAAAAGATTAAATGAATACTTTCCAATTTGAATAAATTCAAAGTTAAATGTTGAAACATAAATGAAATTTATATTGTATATGTTAGAATATTTAAACTAGAAAATTTGAACTTTAAATTGAAAATTTTAAACTGGAATCGATTCAAATTGAATTTTTGGAATTTAAGATGATTTGACTCGATTTGCAAAATTGGAGGAAACTATATTTTTTATATAAAGCATTTTAATATATAAACTATTTTAGTATATAAACTATTTTAATATATAAACTATTTTAATTTTAATTATTTAATATATATACTATTTCAATATCTAAACTAATTTCAAAAGTGTTATGATTTCAAAGTGTTATAATTTTTGAAAGTGTTACGATTTTGGAAATGAATATTATTTGAAGTGAATAAAGATATCAAATTGATATGGTTTTGAAATGAATATGATATTCTGATATGATGTATAAACTATTTTGGAATGAAATGACCACGATGTGAAATAAGCGTTTGGTTGTTAAAGGGACCGGGATCAGATATTGTCATACTCTATGCCAATACCGAAAATCAATTTAACAACTGTGCACATGGTGGAGATTCTAGAATGAAGTAGGATGGTTTGGTGATGATTCTATATGGTATTTATGTAGTCCTGACTCCTGTGAGTCAGGTTGATGCAGCTAAAACAGGTGCCACATTGGGCCAAGTGAGGTACTTATGAGCTATCTTATTTTGGACCGGAATTGATCAACACCCAGCTAAAGAAAAATGAGATGTTCATTTTGGGAATGTGGGAGAATTTCCATGAGAGGTTGACTGCCCATGTTAAGGGTTCGTTTGTAGGCTTGGTAGACATGGCGTTAAAGTATGTAGTCTTGGACAAGAAGAAGCGTACCCCAGCAGCAACAAATGATAATGTCGGTAGCAACAATTCAAACAAATGGAAGTTCAGCCCGAATTGGAGTAAGCAAGGTAACATAAAAGGAAATCTAGGAGGGAATTAGCGAAACAAGTTTAAGGATACCACTTGTTATCTCTGCAAGAAAAAGGGTCATATTGCCAAATTTTGTAAAGACTCTGAAACTTCCAAGTAGCTAGCAGGACCTATCTCTAAAATGGTCCAAAAGACATTATGCTACAACTGTCACTAGCTTGGACATATGATAAAGGACTGCCCATTCATGAAGAAGGTGCAGCAGGCTAAAGTGTATGTGGTTAAAGACGAGCCATCAACCTTAGGAGATGTAAAGGGAAAGGGCATTCATGAAGGTACTTGTTACAACTAAATATAGTTTCGTCCATGTTGAAACCCTATTGAATAGATGGAAAAGAAGAAAAAGAGAGAAAAGCGCCAGCAAGATCTTTCGAAGGAGTCGAAGGGATGCAACAACCAAAGACTAGAAGTGTCAAAAGCTTACATAAAGGTCAAAGGTGTTGAAAGCACGCTTTCGCTTCAGTTAACTCCTTTCGAAGAAGGTTCTTTCGCTTGCATGATGATATTTCGAATGAGTCAACGAAACAGCTTTCGAAGACAATGCATAAACATCCTTCATATGCACGCCAAACCTTTCGTGTTCAAAGTTTCCACCTTTACTCAAATCAGTCAGAAGCACACCTTGGTCAAATAACCCTTTTAGAAGAAAATTCAAGCCTTTTGAACTATTCAAAGCCTTTGATATCCAGGGAAGTTTCTGCATCAAGTCGCAAGCATATGTTTGGAAGCTACAAATAACATCGAAACCATTACCATTTAACACCTTCGAAGCCCCAGGAAATAACCCATCGATAGAGTCGAAAGCTCTTACAAAGCAATATAAAGAAGAGAAGGTGCAACCACCCCTTTCGATGAAGACAAAGGCATTCAAGCCCTTTTGAAAGCATTGAAAAGGGGGAGCATAAGTACCAATGGAGTCGGAAGGAATCTAAAGCCACCTTTCGATGAGGTCAAAAGCACTGGGTTGAAAGCTTCCAAATTACATCTATAAATATGAACCAAGGGGTCTGGTTTAAGGGATCCGATCTCATTAACTCAAGCCAATTTAACCATAATTTTCAAGTTCAAACCTAAGTCACTTAGGATTCCAGCTTTTGACAAGGTCGAAACCATTCAGAACAAATCATACCCTAGAACCTTAAAGCCACCCTTTAGGCCTACGCAGTCGCTTCGAAAGGGCTATTTCGAAGGGATAACCAGACTACTCTATTCAGCTCAAAAGACCAAAAACAAGAGAAATTAAGCCTTTCGACTTCTTCAAAAGGTAAAATAAAGGGAAGTGTTAGAATAAGGATTGATTCGAAAGATAATCTAAGGGAGGCATTCACATCCTTTTACACTCCAATAAATCAAAAGTGACAAAAATGGGATTAACTTTTTCCATTAAATCTACTTTTGGGTGTTGACAAGTTTTCTTGTTAACATTTTGGCGCTAGAACGAGGGCTCGAACCTCTGTCTCTATTGAACACCCAACAACACATCCCTCTAACCAAACTATTTCCAAGTTCTTCCACTCAACGTCTTACTTCATCATGGCCAGCAGAATCAAAAGATCCAAGCAAGGATCCCCAGAACCATACGTAATTGGATTCTCCCAAGAGACAGCTAATGTTAGGAATCGTTAAGTAGAACAACTATTAAGGACGAAGGCTTTAAGAATCAGAAGGGAAAAGAATGTCGAAGCCTATGATCCAGTTAAATGGAGTTTAATCCCATTCCCCATTGGTCCCACCCTAAAAAGAAAAAGGGAAGCGACAATTTATTTAACCAAATGAGAAAGATAATTCAGCACTATACCAAAGGCACAATCTTTGAAGAAGGAATAATGGCATATTACAATGCCTTTGCACATAAATGGGTTCAAGACACAAGTGGGACAATACCTGCATCAGAACCCCAAAGTGTTTTAAATAGAAAACCTGTTATCAAAAGGTAGACTCTAGGGCCATGTAATAAAAGATTTGGAAGCCATCCAAAGAAACAAGTTTCAAGTCAAGACTTTCAAAAGAGTGCAACCTAATGACATCTATAGAGAATGTCTACTTGCTAACTAAGGATGAGCTTAATTATTGGCCATCATAGAAAAAGAAACCGAAATATGAAAGAAATTTAAGGGAATCCTACTATCATTTCCATATGATGAATGGACATAAGACTAACTACTGCAGAGCCTTAGAAGGGATAATAACCAGCTTTGTCTATCAAGGCAAAATCAACGAATTTGTAAAAAGATCATAAAAAAGTCAATAAACTATTACTTTTCTAAGAAAGACCTACATGATTAGGAGTGAAATGCTCCTTTCATTTGGACATTACCTTAAACGGTCAAAGCCTTTGTGCGCGTCAAGTTGGCCAGGGCAGAGCACCTCCTGGAGCGATGTGACGACCGCCCATGACACCCGCACCAAAACAAGGAAATAATGCGCTGAAATGCGTGTCAGGCAGTCATGGACGGTAGTCAGGGTAAAATAAAATCGCAGAATCTATCGTACAACTCACAGCGCATGGATAAAATATAATAGAGAAATATAATATAGTGAAGCTCCATAGAACAGAACATCATCATATAAGCATCATAGAAGTCTTATATAAACATCTCAAGAAATCCATACATCAAAGCCTCACTACATAGCACTCAGAATCTATACAAACAGCGGAACACCCAATACATATAAGAAATAATATGCATAGCCTCCTGCTCGTCTTCGTCATCTTCAGCGTCAATCACAAAGATCAGCACCTGTCACCTGCTACCTAGTCTGCCCATCCCAACATGGATGAACAGCCCAAGGTAATAAGAGGAGACATAAAACCTTGAGTCAGACAAAGTCTTAGTGAGCAGTAAATTAACTATCAAACATACCAAAAGAGCATAAGGGATAAAAGGAATAGGAACCAAACCATCCCACTCCACCTCATTCTACAGTGATAGCCCCCCAGACACACACTAAGGAGAAGTAAGCATAACATAACAGATAATTAAGGTAAAGCAATAATCACTCGAGTCAAGGTCGATGTTTTTAGAAAAAAAATTCCAAGGCCTAAACCAAGATCAGATAAGCACCTAGAAAACACCGCTCTTGAGACCGAATGAAGATACAACCAAACATCCAAACATCCATGACTCTGGCTATCACTGTTATCATTGCCTTGATTTCGCCGTTAGTTGAATGACCACCTGTCAAGGGCTAATGGTAACCCCAGTTTTAGACATAACTCTGCACGTCATCGTGACCCGTGCCTAAGCCGAATGCATCAGCCCAGAGTACTAGCACGTCATCGTGATCCACGCTTGGAACGTCATCCTGACCCGTTCCAACGCACCCTTGCTTTAAGTATGCTGGAACCTTCAACAACGATGAGATCTTAGCCTCCTAGCCATCCTCCTTGACGACTATTTCCATACTAGCTCAAGCGCCTCTCAAGCTAACCATAATCCACACCAACCCGGACCGCATCACCGAGTTATAACTTCGCACGTCATCGTGACCCGTGCTTGGAACGTCATCATGACCCGTTCCATCTCAACATATGCCCTGCCTCATCACATCATAGCAAAGTCCATTTCCATATCATGCTTTGCCTTTTCGCATCATGGCAAGGTCCTATCTCAATATCATGCTTTGCCTTCTCGCATCATGGCAAAGTCCCACATCCTCGAATCCATCCTTATGAGCTTCCACATCCGCTTCATATGCTACGGGCAGCTTTCACCATTCAAGAGCCTTTCCGCTTAGCTTTTGAATCATCTTCAACCATCTTGTTCCAAATCAACCACTAGCTAACTTGAAACAATCAAATCGATCATACATTCAAACAATCAATCACATATCCAAACATTCAAGAATTAAAATAAGATCTAATAAGTAATATCGATTATAATGGCAATTTTGTAAATAAATGAGCATAAGTCTAACTTGCATAAATAATAGGTTTTTAGCATAGATCTATCAAATATAAAACATGGGTTTTGTCTCTACAACTTGATAAATAAACTTGCATAAGTAAACATCTTCATAATTGATGGATCTACATGCAGACTTAAGGAAAATGCGAGAAATCACTATCTTAAACACATAAACAAGCCACCGATCCAATATACTCCTTTGGGTCCGCGTGAGAGATAACTACCACTCACCAAAACACCTAAACACCTCAAAATCTATCAACTACAGATCTGGACAGCGAAGATCAAGGCTTGATCCGGCAATATCTCGCCTCAATCGATGAAATCTAGCTTCGTTGGATGAAGATCTTCAACTTTGGCACTTGAATCTTCGATCTCAATCTTCGATCTTGGATGGATGCTAGAACTTGATTGGAATGGAGAAAAGAAGATGAAGAAATGTTGTAGTCGAGTTCCCAAAATGGCAGCACTTCGTCGCTTCAAAAACCGGTGCCAAAAAGTGAGCCAAACCCTTCTATTTATAGGCTGAAATCCCTATGAGTCGGCCGCCCTTAAGTCGTCGCCGACCTAACCATGAGTCGTCTACGACTCACGACCTAAGCCGTCATACGACCCACCGACCTAACACTAAGCCACTCACGCGACTTAACCTAGGTACGACTCAACACAGGCAGCGCCCCGACCTAACGACCTAACAGATACACGATACAAAAGCCTCCGACCTAACTTAGGTCGCTGCCGACTTAACTAGTATACCGACCCAACTACACAACACACACACAGGGTCACACGACCTAGTTCCCTGCCGACCTAAACCCAGAACACATGCCGACTCACGACTCAACGGTTCATAACATACACGACCCAACGACTTAACTGGGTTACGACCTATCCCAATACCGAGTCAACGATCTAACTATGGTACGACTTACGACTCATCTAGCCTGCCGACCTATCTTCCCTAGCAACCTAACTTAGGTCGTTACCCCTACAGGTCGTTCACGACCTATCTCCTAACTCATAACTCGCTAACACGGCCAACCTATAGGTCGCTACCTCTATGAGTCGGTTACCTTATGAGTCGCCCACTACCTTAACTCGGTCCAAACTTTAACCTATTAACTCGGTCACGACTCATCTCCTTAACCCGTTAACCCGTAAATAGTAGCCTACTTAGGTCGTCTAAATCACTAGGTCGCTCATACCTAAAGGCCGCTAAATCCTATAGGTCGCCACTAAACTTAGGTCGCGTACTACCTTCCTTGGTCAATACTTAGGTCGGTCACTCTCTTAGGTCGCTCCAGCGACCTAACCCACTTCACGACCTATGCCTTAGGTCGTCCAAACCCCTAAGCCGTAGCACACTAACTCGTCCAAAACTATAGGTCGCTCTACTCTACCTATCTCTCACACGACCTAAAGTTATCCTCCCATACGACTTAGGCTAGGGACAACACAAACAACACTAACGACCTGCAAATTCTACGATTAATCGACACGTAAAATACGGGTCGTTACATTCTCTCCCCCTTAGGAATTTCGCCCCCGAAATTCCAAGCAATCAACAGCAATCAAAATTATTTCGCATGCCTTCCATCCATAACAACCAACAAACCATGCATTCAATTCTAGCCTAGCATGCAGAATTCTAAGATTATATCAAGATGCAAATTCATGAGATGTCACGACACCTTAGGGCCATACCTCGAAGAGTTCAGGATGAGCTGCCTTCATCCTCTCTTCCTCTTCCCATGTACAGTCGTCAACATCATCACTCCATTGTATCTTGAGCAACGTAATCGTCTTCCTCCTAAGCTGTTTCGTATCGATTGCAACAATACGAAGTGGCTTACGAGGTCTTCTAACAACTGGATCAACCTCCAAGTCTTCACAGTTATCAGCAGAAACCACAGTACTTGGGTCATGCACATACTTCCGTAGATAAGATACATGAAAAACATTGTGCACACCCGGCATCTTTTCCGGTAACTCCAATCTATAAGCGAGCTTTCCGATTTGCTCGATAATCGGGAATGGTCCAAAAAATCTCGGAGTCAACTTTCCTTTCTTCCCGAATCTAATAACATTCTTTAATGGAGAAATCTTTACAAAAACCATATCACCCTCGTCGAATTCCAAATCTTTACGACGATTATCGACATAACTTTTCTGACGATCTTGGGCTGCCTTCATTCGTTGCCGAATGATCTCTATACAATCCGAAGTCTGTCGAATCATCTCTGGCCCAAGTATCAGCTTTTCTCCAGTTTCCAACGAACACGTCGGAGAGTTACACGGTCTTCCATATAATGCTTCATATGGTGCCATACCAATACTCGACTGATAACTGTTATTATATGCAAATTCCACCAAATGAAGGTGATCTTCACATGATCCTCCGAAGTCCAAAACACATGCTCTAAGAAGATCTTCCAAAACTCGGTTGACTCTCTCAGTCTGACCACCTGTTTGAGGGTGATAAGCTGTACTCAAACATAACTCGGTTCCCAAAACTTCCTGGAAGCTCTTCCAAAATCCACTAGTGAACAATGGGTCTCGATCGCTCACTATACTCTTCGGAACACCATGGAATCGAACTATCCATTTCACATACAACTCAGCCAACTTCGATGCAGTCCTAGTTGATCGAACAGGAATGAATCTTGCACTTTTAGTCAAACGATCTACAATGACCCAAATCCCTTCATTCCCTGCCCTGGTTCTAGGTAGACCATCGACAAAATCCATCGACACTTGCTCCCACTTCCATGTAGGAACCTCTAATGGCTGAAGTAATCCACTAGGCTTCTTCTGCTCAGCTTTCACCAACTGGCAGTTCATACACTTGGAAATAAAATTTCCAACATCCTTTTTCATGCCTTCCCAGTAATTGGTTCTCTTCATATCCCGATACATCTTATTTCCACCTGGATGAATCGTCAACTTCGAGTGATGACTTTCCCTCAGAACTTCATCCCTCAATCCATCTATATCGGGAACAACTAGTCGTCCTTGCTTTCGAAGCCAACCCTCTCGATCGACCTCGAATCCCTTATCCTTCTCCGGGTCCAATCCGGAATCTAAATCTCGGATAATCTTGACAAGCTTATCATCTCTTTTTTGGCTCTCGCCAATCCTTTCCACAAGAGTAGGTCTTATTGATAAGTTTGCCAACATCTCAGGTTCCAACTCACATCTAGGCCTGAAATCAAATCCAGCCAAATACTCAAGACTCTTCCATTCCGAAAACATGGCTCCCAATCCTGCATGTCTTTGACTTAACGCATCTGCCACTGCGTTACCTTTTCCCGGAGTATAGGCTATACCAAAATCATATGACGCTAGGAACTCTAGCCACCGTTGCTGTCGAAGATTCAAATCCTTTTGGGAGAACAGATACTTCAACGACTTATGATCAGTAAACAACTCGAATTGAACTCCCAATAGATAATGTCTCCATATCTTCAAAGCAAACACAATCGCCGCTAACTCCAAATCATGAGTTGGATAATTCTTTTCATGCGGCTTCAGTTGTCGACTAGCATACGCAACAACTTTATCCTTCTGCATTAGCACTGCTCCAAGTCCAGTACCAAATGCATCGGTGTAAACCACCATCTCATCATTCCCACTTGGAATAGTCAAAACAGGAGCACTCGTCAGCCGCTCTTTCAGGATTACGAAAGCTTTCTCACACTTATCATCCCAACTGAACACTTGGTTCTTTTTCGTCAATCCTGTTAACGGTGCAGCTATCTTGGAAAAGTCTTTGATAAACCGTCGATAATATCCTGCTAATCCAAGAAAACTTCTCACATCAGATGCATTCTTAGGTCTAACCCAATCCTGGATTGCTGCCACCTTAGCGGGATCAACCGCTATTCCATTTCCAAAGATAACATGGCCTAAGAACCTCACTTCACTCTTCCAGAAGTGACACTTCGAAAACTTAGCCTTCAGCTGATGTTTCCGCAAGATTTCCAAAACAATCCTTAAGTGCGTCTTGTGTTCCTCCTTGGTTCTGGAATAAACCAAAATATCATCCACGAACACAAGCACGAACTTATTCAACTGATTATTGAATACTCTATTCATAAGATCCACAAAATATGCTGGTGCATTAGTCAATCCAAACGGCATTACCAGCCACTCATAAAACCCGGATGGTGTCCTAAAAGCAGTCTTCGTCACACTATCCTTCGCCACTCTCAACTGGTGAAATCCCGTTGCCAAATCCATCTGAGAAAACACCTTAGCCTCGTGAAGCTGATCAAACAAGTCATCTATTCTCGGCAATGGATACTTGTTCTTCCTAGTCGACTTATTCAGCTCACGATAATCCACACACAACCTCAACGATCCATCTGCTTTGGTTGCGAACACAACTGGTGCACCCCATTCGGACACGCTACGCCGAATAAATCCTTTCCGCAAAAGGTCATCAACTTGCACCTTTAACTCTAGCTGCTCCCTAGGCGCCATCCGCCTAAGAGGCATCACAACAGGTCTGGCTCCCTCAACTAGATCGATACGAAACTCGATCTCCCTATGCGGCGGCAACCCTTTGACTTCGTCAAAGACATCCTCAAATCCATTCACAATAGGCACCGATGACAGTCCATCCCGTGGAACAACCAGCAAATACATGAAGCTCATGAAGACGCCTTCTTCATGCTTACATCGTATCATAACCTTTCGCCCTTCCACATTCCCGACTGTCACCTCCAGCCTCTCACAATCAATCCTTGCCGCATACTTCCTAAGCCAGTCCATACCCAAAATAATTCCGAACCCTGCAAAGTTCAGAACAAAGCAATCACAAACAAACGAGCAATCATGACTCGACACAACTAGACCACCGCATATCATACACAAACAGGACGAACCCCCGACTGGATTAGTCACAACCAATGGCCTATCAACAATATCCGGTTTCAAACCTAACCGGCCTACCAAATCATCACACACAAAAGAATGCGACGCTCTAGTATCAAACAACACTCTAACTGGAACACCACAAATAGAAAGAGTACCTTGAACCACCACACTCTTCCCCTTCTCTTCAGCAGTAGGAGCTTTTGAAGACGACGACACAGCTCCCAAAGCATAAGCTTGCACAATCTGTTTGTCCTTCCTTGGCTCTAGACAGTCCTTCCTGAAATGCCCTAGCTTATCACAGTTATGGCATTTCGCCGGCGCCTTTGGATTCTTACAATCCTTGGAGAGATGGCCCTTCTTCTGGCAATTATAGAAAATCACTTCGCCCTTCGGCTTCTTCTGGCCATCCTTACCCCTCTGTTGCTGCTGCTTCCTCTTCTTATTTCCACCCTGCTGTGGTTTAGATCCTTCCTTGGTTACAGCAACAACAGAACTTTCCCTAGGAAACAAACTCTCATGCCTAAGAGCTTTCTCCACAAGCTTCTCAAACGGATCGTCCAAGTGATCCACCAACTGCCTCCCAAGATAAGCATCCAAACCGGTCACAAACTTCTCGTTCTTCTGGTAAGGAGAATCAATATACGATCTGGCATACTTGGACAAAGCTTCGAACTCAGAAGTATACTCAAGAACTGGTCTCCCACCTTGCTTGAGCTCCACAAACCTTTTGAACAAAACAGACTTCTGAGCAGTAGAGATGAACTTAGCTTCAAATCTAACTTGGAATTGTTCCCAAGTTATTTCTTCTTCTGGTGTATCTATGGTGATAGAATTCCACCAATCCGCAGCTCTCCCTTGACGCTGTCTCGATGCAAGCTTTCTCTTGGTTGCATCCTCAATCCCTAAGTCACCAAAGATTCTTCGGCAAGCATCAATCCATCTCTGCACCTCAATAGTCGACTCCGTCCCCAAGAAAGCTTTTCCTCCAAGAGAAGTATAGTCCTTGCAAAGCTTAGCAAAATCCACCGGTCTTGGAGCTTGAACTTGAACTCCAACATCCACTGAATGTCCTGAAGCTGGTACCCTTCTCATGATCGAAGTCATCATAGCTTCGAACATCGCAGCATAGTCAACAGCTTCCCTAGCAGCACGGCTTTCCCTCGTAGCTTGTCTCTCACTTCGACTCATCCTTAATATCTGTAAAAAAAGAATGATCAGAACACCTTAAGAAACAACTTCATAAGGAGTTCAAATCCTTCTAAACTACTATATTATATATAGTAATCATCCATCAAAATACAATTACGTCTCTCATACGTAATTACGTCAGCGAGCGTTGGCTAAAATCGATTAACCAAAGCTCTGATACCAAATGTGACGACCGCCCATGAATCCCGCACCAAAACAAGGAAATAATGCGCTGAAATGCATGCCAGGCAGTCATGGACGATAGTCAGGGTAAAATAAAATCGCAGAATCTATCGTACAACTCACAACGCATGGATAAAATATAATAGAGAAATATAATATAGTGAAGCTCCATAGAACAGAACATCATCATATAAGCATCATAGAAGTCTTATACAAACATCTCAAGAAATCCATACATCAAAGCCTCACTACATAGCACTCAGAATCTATACAAACAGCGGAACACCCAGTACATATAAGAAATAATATGCATAGCCTCCTGCTCGTCTTCGTCATCTTCAGCGTCAATCACAAAGATCAGCACCTGTCACCTGCTACCTAGTCTGCCCATCCCAACATGGATGAACAGCCCAAGGTAATAAGAGGAGACATAAAACCTTGAGTCAGACAAAGTCTTAGTGAGCAGTAAATTAACTATCAAACATACCAAAAGAGCATAAGGGATAAAAGGAATAGGAACCAAACCATCCCACTCCACCTCATTCTACAGTGATAGCCCCCCAGACACACACTAAGGAGAAGTAAGCATAACATAACAGATAATTAAGGTAAAGCAATAATCACTCGAGTCAAGGTCGATGTTTTTCGAATACAAACCCCCAAGGCCTAAACCAAGATCAGATAAGCACCCAGAAAACACCGCTCTTGAGACCGAATGAAGATACAACCAAACATCCAAACATCCATGACTCTGGCTATCACCGTTATCATTGCCTTGATTTCGCCGTTAGTTGAATGACCACCTGTCAAGGGCTAATGGTGACCCCGGTTTTAGACATAACTCCGCACGTCATTGTGACCCGTGCCTAAGCCGAAAACATCAGCCCAGAGTACTAGCACGTCATCGTGACCCGCGCTTGGAACGTCATCGTGACCCGTTCCAACGTACCCTTGCTTTGAGTATGCTAGAACCTTCAACAACGATGAGATCTTAGCCTCCTAGCCATCCTCCTTGACGACTATTTCCATACTATCTCAAGCGCCTCTCAAGCTAACCATTATCCACACCAACCCGGACCACATCATCGAGTTATAACTTCGCACGTCATCGTGACCCGTGCTTGGAACGTCATCATGACCCGTTCCATCTCAACATATGCCCTGCCTCATTACATCATAGCAAAGTCCATTTCCATATCATGCTTTGCCTTTTCGCATCATGGCAAGGTCCTATCTCAATATCATGCTTTGCCTTCTCGCATCATGGCAAAGTCCCACATCCTCGAATCCATCCTTATGAGCTTCCACATCCGCTTCATATGCCACGGGCAGCTTTCACCATTCAAGAGCCTTTCCGCTTAGCTTTTGAATCATCTTCAACCATCTTGTTCCAAATCAACCACTAGCTAACTTGAAACAATCAAATCGATCATACATTCAAACAATCAATCACATATCCAAACATTCAAGCATTCAAACAAGATCTAATAAGCAATATCGATTATAATGGCAATTTCGTAAATAAATGAGCATAAGTCTAACTTGCATAAATAATAGGTTTTTAGCATAGATCTATCAAATATAAAACATGGGTTTTGTCTCTACAACTTGATAAATAAACTTGCATAAGTAAACATCTTCATAATTGTTGGATCTACATGCAGACTTAAGGAAAATGCG
Organism: Allium cepa; assembly: GCA_030765085.1. Taxonomy (NCBI): domain Eukaryota; kingdom Viridiplantae; phylum Streptophyta; class Magnoliopsida; order Asparagales; family Amaryllidaceae; genus Allium; species Allium cepa. The sequence continues at coordinate 901,167,993 of CM060938.1, read as the reverse complement.
AGAAATCACTATCTTAAACACATAAACAAGCCACCGATCCAATATACTCCTTTGGGTCCGCGTGAGAGATAACTACCACTCACCAAAACACCTAAACACCTCAAAATCTATCAACTACAGATCTGGACAGCGAAGATCAAGGCTTGATCCGGCAATATCTCGCCTCAATCGATGAAATCTAGCTTCGTTGGATGAAGATCTTCAACTTTGGCACTTGAATCTTCGATCTCAATCTTCGATCTTGGATGGATGCTAGCACTTGATTGGAATGGAGAAAAGAAGATGAAGAAATGTTGTAGTCGAGTTCCCAAAATAGCAGCACTTCGTCGCTTCAAAAACCGGTGCCAAAAAGTGAGCCAAACCCTTCTATTTATAGGCTGAAATCCCTATCAGTCGGCCGCCCTTAAGTCGTCGCCGACCTAACCATGAGTCGTCTACGACTCACGACCTAAGCCGTCATACGACCCACCGACCTAACACTAAGCCACTCATGCGACTTAACCTAGGTACGACTCAACACAGGCAGCGCCCCGACCTAACGACCTAACAGATACACGATACAAAAGCCTCCGACCTAACTTAGGTCGCTGCCGACTTAACTAGTATACCGACCCAACTACACAACACACACACAGGGTCACACGACCAAGGTCCCTGCCGACCTAAACCCAGAACACATGCCGACTCGCGACTCAACGGCTAATAACATACGCGACCCAACGACTTAACTGGGTTACGACCTATCCCAATACCGAGTCAACGATCTAACTATGGTACGACTTACGACTCATCTAGCCTGCCGACCTATCTTCCCTATCAACCTAACTTAGGTCGTTACCCCATAGGTCATTCACGACCTATCTCCTAACTCATAACTCGCTAACACGGCCAACCTATAGGTCGCTACCTCTATGAGTCGGTTACCTTATGAGTCGCCCACTACCTTAACTCGGTCCAAACTTTAACCTATTAACTCGGTCACGACTCATCTCCTTAACCCGCTAACCCGTAAGTCGTAGCCTACTTAGGTCGTCCAAATCACTAGGTCGCTCATACCTAAAGGCCGCTAAATCCTATAGGTCGCCACTAAACTTAGGTCGCGTACTACCTTCCTTGGTCAATACTTAGGTCGGTCACTCTCTTAGGTCGCTCCAGCGACCTAACCCACTTCACGACCTATGCCTTAGGTCGTCCAAACCCCTAAGCCGTAGCACACTAACTCGTCCGAAACTATAGGTCGCTCTGCTCGACCTATCTCTCACACGACCTAAAGTTATCCTCCCATACGACTTAGGCTAGGGACAACACAAACAACACTAACGACCTGCAAATTCTACGATTAATCGACACGTAAAATACGGGTCGTTACAAGCGAGGAGTGTAAGCCTATAACCTTGCCACGCTATGGCCAGGTTAAAGCATTGACAAGCCCTTGGCTACAACTCTGGTCAGATTAAGGAACCTCCTAGAGGGAGGAGTGTAAACCTTTATCCACGCCACGCTATGGCCAGTTAAAGCATTGACAAGCCCCTGTTCGCGACATGCTATAGCCAAGGCAAGGTGCCTCTTGGACGGAGGAGTATGGGCCATTATCCACACCACACAATGGCCAAGTTAAAGCGTCGACAAGCGCTTGATCGTGCCTTCGGTCAGGTTAGGGTGTCTCCTAGTGAGAGGCTGGGTTAGTCCTTGGTTCCAACATTTAAGAATGAGCTAATCAAGATCACCAAACAACGGACTAAGACGTCGAAGCCCAAGAAGAGGCTCATCAAAAAACAGACTAAGATGTCCAAGCTTTGGAGAGGATCACCAAACGATGGACCAAGATGCCCAAGCCCAATAAGAGGCTCATCGAATATCGGACTATGATATCCAAGCCCAAGAAGTGGCGTATCAAATAAAGGACTAGGATGTCCAGGCTGGAGAAGCAGGCAATCAAACAACAACTTCTTATAAGGCCTAAGAGGTCTGCACATATCAAAGAAAACATAATCTAAGGAGTAGAGAGAGGCTCTACTGATACCTGAATCTGCGGTTTGAGTTTATTATTCTTATATATTATCCGTTAATGCCTAAATATGGGTTTCGGTTCATTCATTGTTGAAGTATGAGACTTCATTCATTAATACCCAAATCTGGGTTACAAATCTTTCAATTACTCATACCTGAATCCGAGTTTTGAGAATATTACTTAATTTCGCTCATTAATGCCCTAATCTGGGGCTAAGGTTTCTATTATGGATTTCTTGTTATCCACAACTAATGCCCAAATCTAAATCAAAGACTTCTATCAAAAGGATCATTATTATGGATTTTCGGTTATCATCCACAAATACATCTGAGTTTCAAGTCTATTAACTTCTAAGTATCATCCAATAATACCCGAATCTGGGTTTTGGGCTTCTAAACTTACAAATTTTATTAATACCCGAATATAAGTCAATGGATTTCTACTACAAATTTTTAGATAATACTTTCTGAACTTCCATTACCCAATCATTATTAACCCTTTATTGGTTTTCTTTGGAGGATAGTTTTCTAATACATTTAAACTCCTGGTTGAGGATAAAGATTTTCTTCCAACAGAATTCAAATATTCCAGCAATATGGTTAAAGTTAAATTCTTAATGATTTCTCATCGTGATCAAAGATGGGTTTCAAGATATTTAGTCAAATAAAATTACTGTTCATTTAGTACCATATGATTGACATAATGATTTGTTAATCTACGCGAATTTTATAGATAGACTTTTATATTTTGCTAAAGATAGAAAATAATGTTTTCTTCATACTTTTCAGGGAAATCACAACAGTAAAGGAGAATGAAAGGCCCAGCAAATAAAGACATTGTGGTATAAGCTATCAAACGTATGTTTCAGAGATAACCTTATAGGAAAGGATCACAAACTAGGTATTTTTACAAAATTTACATGATTTACATAATTTATGAAATTATTTACAAGTGTGTTGAACAAATATATACATTTCATAAATTTGAATCTTTCATAAATCTTGGGCAGCCTTGTTCAGGTTCTCAGCGATTAAAGGATCTACAATATGACGGATAGCGATACAAAGGACTTCTTTAAGTTTTTTCTCTTTCTTCCTTATCATGTCCGCATCCTCAATCGCATCGATATTAATTTTCAAAGCACGATTTAAAGCTCAATTTGCGCCTTTAAGGGTCTTATTTTCCTTTTCAATTCAACGACAACTTCAAAAGGAGATAGTTATAGTATTTGATTTTTCAAATTCTAGCAGCATATTCGTTTATGCGCTATGAGTATTTAACTTTCTACTATTCGTCAAAATATTTCATCATTTCGAATTTAACTTTCCTGCATCACTCGCCCACTACATTCTCATTTAAGCCTGAGGGAGGATTTGTGTAGTGAGAAATCATTAAGCAACAAGTGAAGTAGATCTTGTAGATTTAGTAATAGATAGAGTAGCATGAGGAATTGGAAAATCAATACTCGGAATATTATTCCCCATAATAAATTCCAATGACTTGCTCTAAGCTTGACTATCCTTCAATTTCATGTCCAAATCACTTGTCTGTTGAAAAAGTTTTGACATTTTGCGATTGAAGTCAATTGAAAAATTCGACTTAACTTGACGCTTCAAAGTGGAAATCGTTTCATTTTTGCTATTGACATCAGCTTCTAAACTGGCAATCCGGTCCTTAGGATTTCTAACAATTGTTTTCTGGAGTAAGAATCTTTTATGCCATCATGAAGCTTCGGTATTACCATGAAAATAAGCAAGTAACGTATCCTTAAGAAGTTTTCTCTTTTAATGTTCTGCTAAAAGCATGTCCTGAAGATTAATAAAGCAAGATGCAGAGTCTAATGAGAGTGGAGCTGCGGATAACTGCAATTCCTATTTAAATAAAAAGGAAAAATAATCAAGTCAAAACAATAATGATCAATCTCTTTATTATCGCATTAAAAGATTACAATTCAAGTAATAATGAAACTAAAAGATACAATAGACATTTGTTTTATATCTAAAGATGGGAAATAGGATCTCTAAATTTACTCAATGAATTAGCAAAAATAATAACTGAGGAGTCAAAGAGAATATTAACGCCTTCTGGAGTAATAACCGGTGAACATATGCAATAATCTCGTTCCCTAGCTGGAGGGCTGTCACGACCTCGAATTAGTTGAGTATGGAATGTCCGGATCTCCTTAAGTAGCTTTTCTCTCTCATCACCAAGGAAATCGAAGCAGAGAAGAGGATGTTCTACATAAAGTTTTTGTAAATCTCTAAGAAAACAATTTATTGCTAATTTTAGTGATTTTAAAATTGACGCCTTTTCGAGGTAAAATCTTCTCAATTTAACATATTGGCTTAAGTAATCTTTAGACATAAGATTGCCTGAGGAACATTCTCTCTATAATAACATAATAGAATACAACTAAGTATAGAGAGAAAATTAAAACGAACATAAATAAATCATTATTATTCAATAATTACAATTCTCGTTAGGTTCATACAAAATTGATTTTGTAAAGAATTATGGAATAAATTTGTTCTTATAAAACTTGAATTTTTAGGAGGAAGGTCTTGGGTTATTGATCTAACTCGAGACAAGTTCCAACATGCTTCAAGATGCAGGTCAGATCTGAATTCATCCAAGTATCTTTTGTGTAAACGTCTAAGTCAACCCCACTAAAATCACCTAGATATGAGAAGTCAACGGTCGGGTGTCTACAATAGGCATTGTATAAGAATTTAACTAAAATGTTTCCCTCCTCGATCATCATCCAGAAAAGGGTAATCAATTCTCAATTTTCCTTCAAAAGAGCGTCGTATCGAAGGCATGATCTACACAACCATGGGGCATCTTCTTGATGCTTAAAGGATGCTAATACTGCCGCACTTCTATTGAGTCTATGATATTTATCAGAAAGAATGTTTTGCTCCTTCAATTGTTTGTCTTACTCCTTATGTAAACTATTTATCTCCGCTTGTTTTCTATCAAGCTTGGTTATATAGGGGTGGACAGATTTTTTCCTTATTTAAATAAATGATTTATGCTATTATTATCGTTAAAGTGAAGATGTTTAAATAGAGAATCTCATACCTGAGATACCGAGACTGATGCTTGGGAAACCTGCCCTTTTTCTTTTGGCACTTCCATATCAATAAAAGCAGGCTCTTCTTGAGGGTAGGGAGGTATATGAGAATTAGGCGGGATTGCTTCATGAGGAAACGAGTCATTTTCAGAGGTCTTTGTATTATCATCTCCGTCTTTTTCAAAAGCTTCAGTTTGGCCACCTTCGTTGCCACCTAATCCTTGTCTGCCGTTGATGTTATCATCCCCATCATCATTGCTATCATCGTCATTATCACTCCCCTTCTCTTCGATGGCCACATCTTTGTCATCTTCATATTGAAGTCAGATTCGACTTTGAAAGAAAGAACTTCAAAGATTTTAGAGGCATCCATCTCCTCCCTTTCGGTGCCCTCAATTCCTTGCTTCATCTGTTCGATCTTTCCATAAGCCTATCGACAAGAGAAGGATCAAGCTAGGGAAAGCTTAATTCAAGCCACTTGTAAATGTTATCGGTATAGGTGAGCACTAAGGCATTCTCGAAAGAGTTCATCATAATATCTTCATGAGAAGTGTCAAGAAATTGCGACTCTCACCGTTTTGCATCAGAGATGACGTTAACTGCCAATTTCGAAGAGGCTTTGTTCTTTTTAAACTTTTCCTTTAGAAAGGTTTGTTTTTCCACCATTTGGATCTTTTCCTCGTCGGATTCTTTTAAGGTCATTTTCATTGCCAAATTTTCTTCATGGAGGAGTTGGCGAGCTATCCTTTCTTTTGAGATAATGGATTCCGACTGAGTGAGAGAAGCTCTCAATCACTCTAGTTCGGTCAAAGCTTCGTCTTTGTCTTTGGATGGAGAAGAGACTTGATTCTTTAAGCTAGAAATTTCCTCCTGAAGCTTAGAGGTTTCGGTAGAAGATCTGGACACATTTACATGCAAAGATAACCAGCTCTAGGAAATCTGAAAGATGATGTACGACATAAGTCAAAAAATTTAAACAAGAATAGTAACAATAAAGTCAAATGAAGAGGAACTTACCAAGAGTAGTTGTTCTATTAAAGCATGTTAATGACCCACCAAGTAAGTAATGGAGGAAGGCTGGTGCGTGGAGGCAAAAGATGAAGAACGCAGAATAGATCGGACTATCTTTTCAAAATCATCTGAGGATATAGGAGATGGTGACCTAGAAGCAATGAGATTTTAAGAAGGGGTCATAGTCTCTAAAGATTTTGCATTTTCTCAATCGCACTAGGAGAGGCAGAAACAATGATGAGAGAAAGTGGGTCAACCACGGTGGGAGTCTTTTTAGAATGTTTAGGAAGAATTTGAATGGATGGACTCTCCAAAGCTTTATCAATATTTAAAGACTCCTCCTCTCATCGTGGAGAATCAGGAACTTCAACTATTTTTGCTATCTTTAGAGGCGGCTCCACCACCATCGATTAAACAAATTTCCTCTTAACGACCATCTTTGTTTTAGTCAGAGCCTAAGAAAAGAATGGTGCATGAGAAGTCGAAGAGGGAGGAGCAGAACCATTAATGAGATTTTCCACCTGAAGAGCGGCTTAAGAGAATTCAGATATATTATAAGTCAGTGGAATAATTTGAAAAAACAACACAGCAATAGATAACAAGTGCAGCATTTACAACTTACAAGAGTGGTCAGGATATATAGTTGACATTGGGGAGAAATTTGTAGGATATCCCAAAGAAAGGAAGCGTACGCTTCGGGACATGTGTTGGATCAAAGGAGGTTGGTCGAGAATCCGTTGACCGATTAGGAAGAGAGAGTACTTTTGCGAATTTATGAGATTCAACAGCGTTAACATATTCCCAATTTTGCTTGAAGCTGCAATTAAGGACTCCACTGTTCTCTTATCCTCCTTGTTTATCCTTTAGCAATAGCACTTGACAAAAAGTATAGATCAGCAAAGAAAAGTAATTTTATGGAAGGAAAATAATGAAATCTAAGCTTACATGGAGTTGAGAAGGTCCCGCTAATGTGGGGGAAGCATAAAAAAAAAGGAGTCAATTCTTCCAGTCTTGAACTTGTTCACTCCTTCAGATATCAGTTTCTTAGGATGAATTGCCTAGAAGATTTGGTCATTTAGGTTGCTCTTCTTAACAAACCGGATAAGGTGATTCAGAACTTCAGCATTTAAGGAGGAGATGCCGGACTTTAGTGCATTCAACTCCAAAGATAAGAGATAAGTGTACACGTTGGGAGATAGCTGAATCGAAGCAATTCCAAGATAGGCTAAGAATTTAGACAAGAATCCAGAAAAGGAAGAAATCCTCCGTGCCAGATGTGGATTGCAATGTAAGCAAAGAACCCTTCAGGTGGGCTGTTGATGGTGTCATTTTCAACAGGTGGATTGCTTCCACTCCTATAATCCCAAAGTCATAAAGGATTGCATCCACTTACCTTGAGTGGAAATCAGGGAACGCTTGGAGATAGCATCAACTTTCTTGGGAGAGCTCATGATTCTGCCAAGTGGAAACGTTCCGGTTAGAAATTATAGTTTGTTGTGAAAGTTACATTCTTTCAAGGATCACTGAAAACTTATTACAACAATTTGAACATCAAACAAAGCATGAGACTACATATTCTTGAAATAATGTTAAAGTTAAAAAATAAGTTTTACAATGAAGCAAGAGACTGCATATTCTTGAAAGAATTTAAAGTTAAAAAATGAGTTTTACTGAGCTTTTGACCGAGTCAAAAGGGAAATAGAAATTAACACTTAACAAACTCCCCTTCAACAATGTTGAAAGCTCAAGCACAAAAATTCACCATGCTTTTGACAGATTCGAATGGAAGGAAATAAATATATATCCAACTAACCCTTTTCAACAATGTTGGAGGCTCAATAGAAACTTTGATTATTAGAATAGTTAAAGCCTACACAACAAATTGGAACAAAGTATGCACTAACCATATTAAGTAAACAAGAGAAAAGACCTTTCGACACCGTCGAAACCTATAATCTTTGTTTTACCATAGGAACTTGAATGCTATCAAAACCTTGTATGTTAACTTAGTCGAAAGGTGTCAAGTTCGAATCATGTTGACAAGAAAATATAAACTTGGGAGGTTTCGACGGTGTTCAGAAAAAGGGAATAATTAGGTCCCAATTAGTTATAAGGGGTTTCAACAAAAATGAAAATTGGTATGTGGTTTCGAAGGCATAACAATAATAAAATTTAAATCAACGTACTAGGTTTCCCCTAAGTTGAGTACACTAGGTTTCATCTAAGTCGAAGCATTTTGTATGCAACTTATACAAAGTATCTTTTCTTTAATCCCCTTTGTAAAAATATGTATTTTAACTTAAACAAACTGGGAATAAGCATGTTCTAAAGGTGTCGAAACCTATGTAACAAAATTTTTGCTTTCAAAAGAGTGAATTATAATAACCAACTTCTATGAAAGGTGTCCGAATTCGCTAAAGAATTGCTTTTGAAAAGGTTGATTGCATACTAACTTTACTATATAACCTTTCGACGAGGACTGTCAAATGAAGCGCCATATTACCTTTCGACCCCATCGAAAGAGACTAATAAAGAAAAATGAAATTTACCATCTTAGTCCCTTTTGAAATGTAAATTTGTGGCGTCAATTTTCAATTCGTAGAATTCAAAACTTCTCGGTGAAGCAAGCGAGAAACTCCTTCTTGCCCAAACACCATTTTAATCCAGAAATTGAAAAAACAACAACAAAAACAGTAAAATTGAACTTGGAAGGGTTAAAATAAAGTTAAGCGAGAAAGGTGAATGGAATTGAACAATGATGTTGAATAAAAGAACCATTTCAACTAAATAAAAACTTAAGCAGTTTCAGGTGAATTAAAGCGATGATTCAAAATACAAACCATAAAATTTTGGGAGATTGAAATTTACTATAAAATAAGAAGAAAGGAAAACTCAAAAAAGTGGAGCAATCAAAAATTTTCCTCGGATTTGAAATTTTGATTATTTGAAAAGTTTGATTGAGAGTTTGAGAATTTTAATTTTTCTTCAAGAAAAATTTGGTTTCAGATAAATGACAGAGAAGAAGATGTGAACTCCGCTTATAAGAAAAGTCAGAAGGAAAAGCAGGCCGCCCAATCAAATTTAAATGAACGGCCCAGATTCACATTGGAATATGAAAAGGCAGAAAACATTGAAGGTTTCAAGAATATTTACTTCAGAAGTGAAAGGCATCGATTCATGGGGTGGGGGGGGCAAATGTTACTAGCAATTATCCTTTCGACCATGTTGAAACCCTATTGAATAGAATGAAAAGAAGAAAAAGGGAGAAAAGCACCAGCAAGACCTTTCAAAGGAGTCAAAGGGACGTAACAGCCAAAGACTAGAAGAGTCAAAAGCTTATGAAAAGGTTGAAGGGGTCGAAAGCATGCTTTCGCTTCAGTTAACACCTTTCGAAGCAGGTGCTTTCGTTTGCATGAAGACCTTTCGAATTAGGTAAAGAAACGGCTTTTGAAGCCAATACATAACCACTCTTCATATGCATGCCAAACCATTTGAGCCCAAAGGTACCACCTTCACTCCAATCACTCAGAAGCACACCTTGGTCGAAACAACCCTTTCGGAAGCAATTTCAAGCCTTTCGAACCGATCGAAACCTTTGATATCCAGGAAAGGTTCCGCATCAAGTCACAGGAACATGTTTGGAAGCTACAAACAATGTCAAAACCATCACTATTTTAACACCTTTGAAGCCCTTGGAAACAACCCATCGACAGAGTCGAATGCTCATATACAGCAACATAAAGAAGAGAAGGTGCAATCTTCCCTTTCGATAAGGACAAAGGCCTTTGAGCCCATATGAAAGCATTGCAAAGGGGGAGCACACACGCTAAAGGATTCAAATGGCATCTAAAGTCACCTTTTGACCAAGTCGAAAGCACCGGGTCGAAAGGTGCCAACCCGCATATATAAATAAGACCCAAGGGGTCTGGTTTAAGGGATCTGATCTCATTCATTCTAGACTTGTACTTTCTTAATTCTACAAAATTGTAAACCCTAATTTGTAAATCAAAATAGGGATAATTGTCTAATAAAGACTTTGTTGAGTTTCTAAAGGAAAGACTTCAACACTCTTGTTTACTTAGTTGTTTCGAAGGCTTTTATAATTTCTAACATTGTTTTCAAGGTATGGCCCCCATCAAAAGGTATCTTCAGACCTGGTCGAAATCCCTGAAATTTCAAGTAATCCCGGTCATTTACTCTAGGCCTCTTTTCACTAGACTCCTACTTTCTAAAGGATTGAAACCTTAACTCAAGCCAGTTTTACCTTTAATTTTAAGTTCAAACCCAAGTCACTTAGGATTCCAGCTTTCGACAAGGTCAAACCACTTAGAACAATTTATACCCAAGAACCTTAGAGCCACCCTTTATGCCTCCGCAACCGCTTTGAATGGGCTATTTTTAAGGGATAACCAGACACTTTATTCAACTTGAAAGACCAAAAACAAGATAACTTAAGCCTTTCGACTGATTCGTAAGGTCAAATAAAGTGAAGTGTCACAATAAGAATCGATTTGGAAGATATTCAAAGGGGGGCATTCACATCCTTATACACTCCAATAATCAAAGGTGACCAAAAAGAAGATTAACCATTTCCATTAAATCAACTTTTGGGTATTGACAAGTTTTCTTGTTAATAGTACTCTATTAATTAATGGTATTTTTGTTCAAGCTTTGTTTGATACTGGTGCCTCCCACAATTTTATCTCTTTAGAAGCCGTAAATAAATTTCATTTTATCCCAAAAAGAAAAACCTATTTAGGTGTCTAATCCTAATGTAGGTATAACTCATTTGAACCTAATGTCTGAAGAAGTGCCAATTTTTTATCATTCCCATCATTTTACTTGTGATCTATATATCTTAGATTTTAAGGGATTTGACCTCATTCTTTGTGTGGACTGGTTATCAATATATCCGGCTATCTTAGACTATAGAGAAAGAACAGTAACGTTAGTAACCAAATTTGAAAATATTTCTAAAGTACATTGTAAGGACCGTGGTATTCATATGTGTAGTTTGCTATATACTTTGGAAGCATCTCAAGAAGGGTGAGGATCCATAAAGGTTGTTAAGAACTTTCCTGATGTGTTTGAAAAAGTTATGAATTTAGCCCCACATAGGGAGATAGAATTCCACATTGATCCAGTTCCTGGTGCAAGACCCATAGTCCAACCTAATAGAAGAATGGCTCCTAGGGAAAGAGAGGAGTTAGTAAAGCAAACCCAGGACTTGTTGGAGAAGGGATTGGTTAGACCTATTCAGTCGAGCTGGGGATCGGCAATAGTCTTCGCGGCTAAGTCAGATGGATCTTCAAGATTGTGTGTGGACTATGGAGTGTTGAATAAGTTGATCACTAGAAATAATTATCCCTTGCCCCGTATCGATGACCTATTTGACGAACTTCATGGAGCTACTGCATTTTCCCAAATGGATCTAGCTACTTGATTTCACCAATTAAGGGTTGCCAACGATAGTGTGCCCTTAAATGCATTTAGGGGCCTAGAGTTTTTTTTTGAATGGTTGGTTATGCCATTTGGGCTGACCAATGCACGTGTATATTTCATGGATCTTATGAATCGTGTTTTCCGAGAGGTTCTTAATAAGTTCGTGCTTGTTTTTATCGATGACATTTTAATTTACTCCAAATTAAAAACGGAAGATAGATATCACTTGGAAGTAGTTTTAGAAACCCTAAGGAGGCTTGTTTTGGAAGCAAAGTTTTCTAGTGCCATTTTTGGCAATCGGAGGTAAGATTTTTAGGGCATATTGTATAAGGAGATGGTATCTCAATGGACCCCATAAAGGTGGAAGCAGTACAGAAATGGAAGCGACCTCATACTCCTATTAAACTTCGTAGTTTCTTAGGATTGGCCGGTTAATATAGAAGATTCTTTCAAAATTATTCTAAAATCTCCTCACACTTGACAAAGTTGACTAAGAAAGGTGAAAAGTTTGAATGGACTCGAAAATGTGAGGAAGCATTTAGAGAACCGAAGAAGAGACTGACCAGTTCTCCAGTTCTTGCTATTCCTGATGGAAATAGTGGGGTTATGGTGTTTACCGATGCATCTGGAATTGGATTGGGAGCTATTCTGATGTAGAATGGAAGAGTGATTGCGCATGCTTGCAAGTAATTGTAGCCATATGAAAAGAACCATGCTATGCATGACTTAGAGTTATTAGCAGTGGTGTTCGCATTGAAAAAATAGAGGCATTATTTCCTAGAAAAAATTCTTTCCTTTCTTCTTGCTCTCTTTCTTTCTTCTTTCTATAGATATTCTAGTAAGTAGGATTTTCTTCTTCTTCAATTAGAGGAAAAGTTCAAGCTCTACACTCACCATAAGTCCTTGAAGCATTTTTCACCCAAAAAGATCTAAATCTCAAATAGCAAACATGGTTAGATTTCTTGGTGGCATACAACTTGGACATTCTTTATACGTCGGGAAAACATAATGTAGTCACGGATGACTTAAGCAAGAATGCAGTTTTGTCTCTTTTGGAAGTTACCTCGTCTCTTCAACTAAGGATAATAGAGAACTAAAGGAAGGATAGTGCTATGAAGAAGTTAATTCGAGGATTCAAGGAAGGTCGATGTATAGATTTTGAGATGGACCACCAAGGTGTTTTAAGAATCAAGGGAAGATTGTGCATTATAGAGATAGACGGACTGGGACGGGAAGGGTTGTTGGAATGGCACAAATCTAGATTGAGTATTCACCCTGGAGTCCATAAGATGTATAAGGACATGAGGAGAGTTTTTTGGTGGCTAGGAATGAAGAAGGATATCTTTACCGTTGTGAGCAGATGTGCGAGTTACCAACAAATTAAGGGAGATCACTAGAAAATGGCTGGATTACTTCAACCTTTAGAGATCCCTAAGAGGAAATGGAAGAAGGTATCAATGGATTTCATAGACGGTTTACCCAGAACCAGGAAAGGAAACGAAGGAGTGTGGGTTATTGTGGACTAGTTAACAAAGAGTGCACATTTTATTCCAATCAAGCCAAATAGAATGGCAGTTTCATTGGCAGAAATTTATATGGAGGAAATAGTTCTACATATAATTCCAATATGCATAGTAAGTGGTCGAGATTTTGTCTTCACGAGCCAATTCTAGGGAACTTTGCAAACAACTTTGTGAACAAAGTTAAGTCTAAGTACTGCCTACCATCCTCAAACCGATGGCCAGATTGAAAGAGTTAATCCCATTTTGGAAGATATGTCGAGAGTCTATATTCTTGATTTTGGAGGATCATGGAAGGATCATATTCACTTGTTTGAGATCTCTTATAACAATAACTATCAAGTTAGCATTTGAATGGTTCCTTATGAAGCTCTGTACCGGAGATTGTCCAAATCTCCTGTGTGTTGGGAAGAATCTGGAGATTGTTTAGTGCTTGGTCCAGATATAATTCAAGAGGTGACGGAGAATGTGGAAAAGATTAGAAGAAGGATGAAGGAAGTGTAACGTCATCGATTTTTCGTTGCCGAAAAACCGAATAGTTAGGGTTTTAAAAAGAATTTAAGAAAAGGAAAAAGAGAGAAGAAGAGAGAAAAGAAATAGTAGAAAATAGAGAGGAAAAGAGAACAGAAAGATAGAACGGGATAGAAAGAAACAACAACTGAACAACATCAGAATCTCACAATTCGCAGCGGAACAACATATAATAAATAAATGAATAATCTTTAAACAAAGAACTATATCAGTCATTACATTACATTACATTACATTACATTACATTACATTACATTACATTACATCATATCATCAGAGTGTACAACAACATACAACAACAAACAGCGGAAAAGAAATACTATATACTAATAATACGCCATGCCATCCAGCTTGCCTCCAGCAACTCCTGAATATCCAGAATATCCTGATAAACCTAACTCTTAACTGCCCGTGTGGAAATTGGTGGGCACCCAGAGTTTAGGAAGGAAAACAATAAACTCCGAGTCAGTCATGTGACTGGTGTGAGAACTCAAAACAGTTTATTTATCTTTAAAATCAAAATAGAGGAATATTTTTAAATTCAATTCGCAATGCTTTTAAAAATGAGACTACCATAAGGCCTCCCGCACACACACACATGCAAACGCAGAATCGGAGGAGATTTCTCCTTATGATAGTCAAAGATGCTTGATACGCATTTAAAATAACCGTTGATATTATTACTAGTGCATAGTGTAGGAAATATTTCAAAAATAAAGATATAAATCTTAGCCAACATAGACATTTCGAACTATGCCTACTATAGCTACCATTCAAACAGTGGTGACCACCATAAGTGAATGATAGGTTCTACAACTAATACCGTACAAGTTTCGTATTGAGAATTGGATTTCCAACAAATGGTCAGGCCAAGGAACTTCCCATTGCCACATGAGAATGCCTCTGGATGGACATCCCCGAGAACCAAACCGGATCTCTACCAACACAAGGCCGGGTTACCCCTAACTGAGTAACAACTGACCGAATATGCCATCCCCCGGTCCTTTAGGTCCTTTATCACCGAGCGCCCGTAATCAATTCACACAATCATAAAGTGTTTTCAACATGAGTAAGTATCTGGGCTCCATACCATGATACTACCCTTTTCCAGAAGGAAATGCACATATCCTAAAGGGCGCTACCCCTCATAACCTTGCCGCATCTTTCCTGTTTTGACCATTTCCTGGATGTGAGGCTCGACGAAGACACGTCCACAAAAACATACTTTATACAAAAGCCATGCTTTGGGTCAACAAATGATCATAGAAATGATCACCAAGATAGACGATCAAACAAATGATCCTATCACAAATAATCAACACAATGATCATTTCAGCAACACTCAGCATGTCACATTACCAAATTGGGAATATATCGCTGATAACTTAGCCTATATAACCTCTGAGCTCGTACGTCTCAGAGAAGGGTGTTAAGCTAAGAGAATAAATTATCCGCCACCAACAGAAATATATTTGAAAGAAATCGGCTCTATATCTCAACTTGTAATGTCAGACATACAATCCATACAAGTCTGTTCCGAGATCGAACAGAACCGAAGGCACTTACAAAGAAGTCCTTGCAATCCGGATATCCACAATCCTGATCGGATTCCCCATCACATATGGAGAACTGTATACCGGAGCAACTCGGTGCAGAGTCAATCGACAGGTCATCCTATCGCTCTCGCAAATATCCGGTCTTCAACACCGATCTTCAAATGCAATTCATAACGACGTATCACATATTCGGAATGGGTTATACGACCCCATGGTCCTTTCCCGGTTAACCCGAATAGTGAGCGCTTATTCAAAAATAAGTGTGGCATTCAAATTCAAACAAATCACATCAAATACCCATTCAAAGGGAAATATTGATAGTCGGCTATTGAACTATCAATGGATATGCACACATCACCAGTTTCCAAATAATTTTCCAAATTATTTACTTTCCAAAATATCTTTACAAGATATATATTTTCAATACTTCAAAAATAAATCAATATTTATTTTTAACAAATTTCACTTTTCATTCCTAAATTCCATAGTGAATTTATATTACAAAAATATTCATGCATATACGACTTCAATTATCCATTTTCAATTTATCTTCAAAAAGATAAATTCTAAATATTCACTTCATATTGGAAAACGTTTCCATACTTATTCAATAAGTAATTCACAAATTTTATTTATTTTCAACCTTTGGAAAATATTCAATATACTTAAATCGAAATTAAGTATATATTTCATTCTTTAAGGAAATCATTCTCTTTAACATATTTATTTGGGTCAAAACGAATGTTGCGTAAAACATCGTTACGACAACCCAAAATCACTAGTATAGGGATTCAAAATTAAAATAGATATATAAATCCCAATACTATACAAAACATTTCCTTTCGGAAATCATTTACTATAACAACAGTGTTATAGTCCATCATTTCCTTCTATTTCTCGAAAACGTCTATTTCAACAATGAATGTTGAGATCTATGGTTTCGAATCTCAACACCTTTTAAAAAAACATCGTTAGATCGTTTTAATTCTATTTAAAACATCACATCCTAAACAATTTCTTTAACATATTATTCACTATTCAAAAACGTGAATATACTACGTTAACAAATTTCATCAATTCTATGCATTTTATTTCAAAGGATTATTCACAGTCTAAAACGTGAATATAACTCCATTTATAAGTTATAACAATTAACTTATCAAAATAAGTCGTTTGCGAATTTATGAAACAACGTTTATAAATTCCATTTCTATTTATTCTATAAAAACTTCCTTTTAATAAATTCCTTTATTAACCTATTCAATTTCATATCTCAATTATAAACCAAAAGTTCATATTATAAGTCTAATGCTTATAAAACGATTATTTTACAAAATCGTTCCTTTAAACTTCATAATTATAAATCTTATAACCTATAAGATTCAATGATTTATTCAAAACCATTCTTTTAATAACTTTATAATTTTATAAACCTACTGCTTATAAAATTCCATTTACAACTTCACCGTTTATAATTCTATAAATTTCATTCATTTACGAAATTCATTCACAATTCATCCCAACACTTATAAAAGCTTGTTTTATAATTCCTACGTTTTAATTTATAAATTATCAGTTTATAAATCTTTAATATAAATCAATTTATATTATTCCTTTAAAACGTCTTTAAACTCCTTTATAATTTCACCATTCTCTTGATTTATAAAATAATTAAATTTTATAAATCCTATATTTAAACTTTTCACAATAAATTCAAATCTCCCAATTTAAACTATTTTATAAAATCATTAACCCATATTTCTCAAAAATCAACTTTTTAACTATATTTCTGAAAACATAATTTTATAACTTTTAAAAGTATAACGTTTATTTATTTAAAATAAATAAATTTCCAAAAATAGTTTATAACGTATACTTTTCAAAAATCACTTTTAAATCCTTTTAAAATTCCAAATTTGGTCCAATGATGCTACACACCAAATAGTCAATCACAACTACAACGATCCATCGTATATCGATATGATAATCCATCAAATATCAAAATATCTGAAATCAAATAAAAACTGTTGAGGAATCCAGTTGGATCCCTCCAACCTGTTTCCTGCATCCAAAAACATTAGCACAATACCAATTTCGTTCCAGTACGTAATTATCGCGGTATATGGGATTAATAGTATTATCCGCTTAATAACGGCGTAATAGGGTCTCATCCGCTAAAAGAAAATGCGGGAAATCAACAACTGCAATATATACATATGCCAATATATATATTGATATTATATATAATACCAATTTCACTATTTATGAAATATTCGCGGTATATGTTTTTAATAAATAACATCCGCTTACTAACGGCGTATAATGTCTATTTTAATAATCAATAGATATCAATCATCATTCATACATGCATTCAAATATTTTAAATCTAACTATTTAAAATAAAATCGAAACCGATTCGATTGAGTGAGAAGTTCTCACCTTGATTTCAATTTCGTTTTTAGCGATTTATTTCGAATAAAATTAAACGTGCGTTTAATTTTACTCGAAATTCTCACTAACTCCAAATGACTCCAATCTAATTTCATCGCGTAGTGCTCGTCCATACGATTCCAACGCAACTGGTTTCGTGCATTTTCGACCTCGTATGAAAAAGATATGCATTTTACAAGTTTATACGAATTTTCTATATAAAATTTACAATATAAACTTTATATTTTTAAACCTTCACTGCGTCTCAACCGTTGATCCCACAACCTTCAAATCTCGGCCACAACCCTTTTCTTCCCTCCTCACATTCACGTACATGAACTCAACACGCGCAAGAACCCATAATCAAATACTAGGGTTTGATCTTGCTCCCTCTTCGTCGACCTATATGACGATCAAAGACCCCCAAATCGAAGCTACGTGAAGGCTCCACCCTCGGCCTCCAGGCCTTGAAGCTCGGCTGTCCTATGATGCTCGAATCTCGTGCATGAACGGCTACGAACGCGGCCTCCTTTCTCACAAATTTCAACTCCAATCTCGATCATGACCGTTGATATTAAAGATCTCGTCGAGCTTAACACCTTTCTAGTTGGAAGATTTCGATATTAATGAACGGATTTGGAGATTTGAGGGGAAGATGGTTGGCAATTTTCGGCCCTCGGTTCTGTTAGTGGCGGCTCCAGCAAATTAGGTTTAGGGTTTTCAGTTTTTTTTTTTTTTATTTGAGTGAGAGGGCTATTTATAAGAAAATCGATCGACACTATTCATTCCGGAAATTCCGAACTCCGATTCACGCGCCGTAACCAGCGTTTCTAAGGTTTACCCCGTGTTCCGGACACAATGGAATAGGTTTCGGAAGCTAATTCGGACATCTGTGCGAGTTATGGCAACAAACGTTCAATTTAAATTAAACCGATTTAAATTGATTTCTATGATTTTTAATTTGTACCGGACAAACGGTAAATCCAATTGACACGAAATTTAAAACCTTACAATAATATCACATTACGGATCCGATGAAACTCGTTTCGTTGAAATCCAAGACTTTTTGAAAAATGGCTATTTTAACTCGCCGATTTAAAATTAAAAACAATTTGATGCGTTTCGAGCTGCCACGATCAAATGATAACTCCGATTGATACGAAAATTGAAATCCCGTAATAACTAACTATTACGGATCCAATGGAACTGGTTTCGTTCAATTCTGAGACTGTTCAAAAATTGGCTATTTTCACTAGTCGATTAAATATTAAAATATTCAATTTTCACAAATTAACTTTTATTTCGATTTTAAAAGTTCTAAAATATCATTCTAACTCCAACATGATAAAATAAAATTTTACAAATCATTTTCTATCATATTTAACCCAATTTTCAATTATTTCCATATTTTCACTATTAATTTATCGATTTAATTATCCAATTAAATCCAATATTCAAAATAAAATTTATTCGACTTATAAATTTCAATTATTAATATTTAAAATTAATTAAATATTCAAATTTAAATTATTAAAAATTTTGGGTCGTTATAATCTTTCCCCCTTAAAAGAATTTCGTCCTCGAAATTACTAAGTAAGAAAAGTTACAGAATTCCATTAACTTTCCAAAACAAGTTTAAACTTCTTACCATATTTTACTAAGTTTTCAAATCATACTTAGTTATCTTGTCAAAAACAATTACTATTGTTTAACTTTCACTTCAAAAATCAAAATTTAAGTTTTCAAAATTTTCCAAATTTCTCAAATTTTTTCTAACGCCTTAAATTTTCGGAAAAATTCGCTATAGTCTCCTTTGCGCGGCTCGATCCCAAAAAAAATGACAGTATATATATCACAAATATACATCTCATCAAGTAATGAGGCATCCCGCAGGGAAAAAAATGTAAAAGTACGATATTTAATCCGAGATATGTACCTTATATTTTATTAGCGAGCAAATACGGCTAATATAGCGCGAAAGCGAGCTCCAAATGCGAAGCAAACGCGATCCGCACCTACTAAACACTCAACAAACAACATGAGAACATGCATATATGAAAATATTATCAATATACAACATATATCTCCATAACAACTATATATGTCACATAGCAAATGCAACTAAGCAACAAATGCAATATATATTCAACCATCAACCAACTAACATCCATAACCAATAAATATTCATTCATATTCTCATTAATATTCAATGAAATAGGTTTTTCAATTTAAATCATATTTGATTCATTAACAGTGGATGTTCTTATTAACATTCATTCTCAATTAGTTTATATTCACTAATTCATATTCAAGCTGGTTCACATCCAAATCAAATTCAATTCCATTTAAGGTTCACTTAACTTCCAATTGAATTTCAATTACTTTAGCTTCCAATTTCGTTAACACTTAATGAATTATATACAATCAACTAATAATCATATATCAACCAATGTATATTAATTACAACCAAATTCCTTTGCTTATATTCATTCAATTTGGTTTAATTTTAATTGATTTTCATTCAATTATTCAACTTCCAATAACATTAGATTTTAATGAATTAACACTTATATTCATTATTCCATATCAACTTAATTTACATTCATTTGATTAACATTCAATCCATTCATTCAATTCAATTACTACAGTTGAATTTCATTTATATAACTTAAGTTTATATTCATTTAATCCACTTGATTATTTACTTTGATACCAAAATCAATTCCATTTAACAACACTTAAGTTATATTCCATTTAACATTATTTGGTTCACATAACTTAAATTCCCACTAATAAATCCATTCAAATTCGAAATTCTAAAGTAAATTTCCATTTTAACTTTAAATTCATTTTTATTACTTACTACTCATATTCATAAATATATTCATTTAGTTTCACTTCTTATATATATGTTTTTTTCACAATTGTAAATCACTTTAATTATAATTCAATTCTTATAATTCTTTTGCTTATACAATTATTCCTTTATTTAGATTATTCAAACAACCAAACAATCTACTTATATACACTTTAATAATTCTGAAAAATTATTCCTTTATATATAAAATATAATCAAGGTAAAATTACTTCATTTACCCAATTTAAAACAATACTGTGCCGAATTGTTCTATACAAGTGTTTAGAAACCCCTTCGGCATAGTTGTACATACCGTGCTGACGAAGGTTCATATGCCACTCAATAAACCAATCATCACAATATAAAACAATTTTATATTCACCATCAAATACGCTCTCATAGCTATTATTACACTCAAACTCATTCTAGAATACTACTGACTCTATCTCTAATGAGTAATACCCAATAGAACCATGGTTGTCGCTTAACCATATTCTCTGATACCAAATGTAACGTCATCGATTTTTCATTGCCGAAAAACCGAATAGTTAGGGTTTTAAAAAGAATTTAAGAAAAAGAAAAAGAGAGAAGAAGAGAGAAAAGAAATAGTAGAAAATAGAGAGGAAAAGAGAACAGAAAGATAGAACGGGATAGAAAGAAACAACAACTGAACAACATCGGAATCTCACAATTCGCAGCGGAACAACATATAATAAATAAATAAATAATCTTTAAACAAAGAACTATATCAGTTATTACATTACATTACATTACATTACATTACATCATATCATCAGAGTGTACAACAACATACAACAACAAACAGCGGAAAAGAAATACTATATACTAATAATACGCCATGCCATCCAGCTTGCCTCCAGCAACTCCTGAATATCCAGAATATCCTGATAAACCTAACTCTTAACTGCCCGTGTGGAAATTGGTGGGCACCCAGAGTTTAGGAAGGAAAACAATAAACTCCGAGTCAGTCATGTGACTGGTGTGAGAACTCAAAACAGTTTATTTATCTTTAAAATCAAAATAGAGGAATATTTTTAAATTCAATTCGTAATGCTTTTAAAAATGAGACTACCATAAGGCCTCCCGCACACACACACATGCAAACGCAGAATCGGAGGAGATTTCTCCTTATGATAGTCAAAGATGCTTGATACGCATTTAAAATAACCGTTGATATTATTACTAGTGCATAGTGTAGGAAATATTTCAAAAATAAAGATATAAATCTTAGCCAACATAGACATTTCAAACTATGCCTACTATAGCTACCATCCAAACAGTGGTGACCACCATAAGTGAATGATAGGTTCTACAACTAATACCGTACAAGTTTCGTATTGAGAATTGGATTTCCAACAAATGGTCAGGCCAAGGAACTTCCCATTGCCACATGAGAATGCCTCTGGATGGACATCCCCGAGAACCAAACCGGATCTCTACCAACACAAGGCCGGGTTACCCCTAACTGAGTAACAACTGATCGAATATGCCATCCCCCGGTCCTTTAGGACCTTTATCACCGAGCGCTCGTAATCAATTCACCCAATCGTAAAGTGTTTTCAACATGAGTAAGTATCTGGGCTCCATACCATGATACTACCCTTTTCCAGAAGGAAATGCACATATCCTAAAGGGCGCTACCCCTCATAACCTTGCCGCATCTTTCCTGTTTTGACCATTTCCGGGATGTGAGGCTCGACGAAGTCACGTCCACAAAAACATACTTTATACAAAAGCCATGCTTTGGGTCAACAAATGATCATAGAAATGATCACCAAGATAGACGATCAAACAAATGATCCTATCACAAATAATCAACACAATGATCATTTCAGCAACACTCAGCATGTCACATTACCAAATTGGGAATATATCGCTGATAACTTCAACTATATAACCTCTGAGCTCGTACGTCTCGGAGAAGGGTGTTAAGCTAAGAGAATAAATTCTCCGCCACCAACAGAAATATATTTGAAAGAAATCGGCTTTATATCTCAACTTGTAATGTCAGACATACAATCCATACAAGTCTGTTCCGGGATCGAACAGAACTGAAGGCACTTACAAAGAAGTCCTTGCAATCCGGATATCCACAATCCTGATCGGATTCCCCATCACATATGGAGAACTCTACAATCGACAGGTCATCCTATCGCTCTCGCAAATATCCGGTCTTCAACACCGATCTTCAAATGCAATTCATAACGACGTATCACATATTCAGAATGGGTTATACGACCCCATGGTCCTTTCCCGGTTAACCCGAATAGTGAGCGCTTATTCAAAAATAAGTGTGGCATTCAAATTCAAACAAATCACATCAAATACCCATTCAAAGGGAAATATTGATAGTCGGCTATTGAACTATCAATGGATATGCACACATCACCAATTTCCAAATAATTTTCCAAATTATTTACATTCCAAAATATCTTTACAAGATATATATTTTCAATACTTCAAAAATAAATCAATATTTATTTTTA
This sequence comes from Allium cepa, assembly GCA_030765085.1. Lineage (NCBI taxonomy): Eukaryota > Viridiplantae > Streptophyta > Magnoliopsida > Asparagales > Amaryllidaceae > Allium > Allium cepa. The sequence goes on along the minus strand of CM060938.1, from coordinate 901,145,055 downwards.
ACAAATTTCACTTTTCATTCATAAATTCCATAGTGAATTTATATTACAAAAATATTCATGCATATACGACTTCAATTATCCATTTTCAATTTATCTTCAAAAAGATAAATTCTAAATATTCACTTCATATTGGAAAACGTTTCCATACTTATTCAATAAGTAATTCACAAATTTTATTTATTTTCAACCTTTGGAAAATATTCAATATACTTAAATCGAAATTAAGTATATATTTCATTCTTTAAGGAAATCATTCTCTTTAACATATTTATTTGGGTCAAAACGAATGTTGCATAAAACATCGTTACGACAACCCAAAATCACTAGTATAGGGATTAAAAATTAAAATAGATATATAAATCCCAATACTATACAAAACATTTCCTTTCGGAAATCATTTACTATAACAACAGTGTTATAGTCCATCATTTCCTTCTATTTCTCGAAAACGTCTATTTCAACAATGAATGTTGAGATCTATGGTTTCGAATCTCAACACCTTTTAAAAAAACATCGTTAGATCGTTTTAATTCTATTTAAAACATCACATCCTAAACAATTTCTTTAACATATTGTTCACTATTCAAAAACGTGAATATACTACGTTAACAAATTTCATCAATTCTATGCATTTTATTTCAAAGGATTATTCACAGTCTAAAACGTTAATATAACTCCCTTTATAAGTTATAACAATTAACTTATCAAAATAAGTCGTTTGCGAATTTATGAAACAACGTTTATAAATTCCATTTCTATTTATTCTATAAAAACTTCCTTTTAATAAATTCCTTTATTAACCTATTCAATTTCATATCTCAATTATAAACCAAAAGTTCATATTATAAGTCTAATGCTTATAAAACGATTATTTTACAAAATCGTTCCTTTAAACTTCATAATTATAAATCTTATAACCTATAAGATTCAATGATTTATTCAAAACCATTCTTTTAATAACTTTATAATTTTATAAACCTACTGCTTATAAAATTCCATTTACAACTTCACCGTTTATAATTCTATAAATTTCATTCATTTATGAAATTCATTCACAATTCATCCCAACACTTATAAAAGCTTGTTTTATAATTCCTACGTTTTAATTTATAAATTATCAGTTTATAAATCTTTAATATAAATCAATTTATATTATTCTTTTAAAACGTCTTTAAACTCCTTTATAATTTCACCATTCTCTTGATTTATAAAATAATTAAATTTTATAAATCCTATATTTAAACTTTTCACAATAAATTCAAATTTCCCAATTTAAACTATTTTATAAAATCATTAACCCATATTTCTCAAAAATCAACTTTTTAACTATATTTCTCAAAACATAATTTTATAACTTTTAAAAGTATAACGTTTATTTATTTAAAATAAATAAATTTCCAAAAATAGTTTATAACGTATACTTTTCAAAAATCACTTTTAAATCCTTTTAAAATTCCAAATTTGGTCCAATGATGCTACACACCAAATAATCAATCACGACTATAACGATCCATCATATATTGATATGATAATCCATCAAATATCAAAATATCTGAAATCAAATAAAAACTGTTGAGGAATCCAGTTGGATCCCTCCAACCTGTTTCCTGCATCCAAAAACATTAGCACAATACCAATTTCGTTCCAGTACGTAATTATCGCGGTATATGGGATTAATAATATTATCCGCTTAATAACGGCGTAATAGGGTCTCATCCGCTAAAAGAAAATGCGGGAAATCAACAACTGCAATATATACATATGCCAATATATATATATTGAAATTATATATAATACCAATTTCACTGTTTATGAAATATTCGCGGTATATGTTTTTAATAAATAACATCCGCTTACTAACGGCGTATAATGTCTATTTTAACAATCAATAGATATCAATCATCATTCATACATGCATTCAAATATTTTAAATCTAACTATTTAAAATAAAATCGAAACCGATTCGATTGAGTGAGAAGTTCTCACCTTGATTTCAATTTCGTTTTTAGCGATTTATTTCGAATAAAATTAAACGTGCGTTTAATTTTACTCGAAATTCTCGCTAACTCCAAACGACACCAATCTAATTTCATCGCGTAGTGCTCGTTCATATGATTCCAACGCAACTGGTTTCGCGCATTTTCGACCTCGTATGAAAAAGATATGCATTTTACAAGTTTATACGAATTTTCTATATAAAATTTACAATATAAACTTTATATTTTTAAACCTTCACTGCATCTCAACCGTTGATCCCACAACCTTCAAATCTCGGCCACAACCCTTTTCTTCCCTCCTCACATTCACGTACAGGAACTCAACACGCGCAAGAACCCATAATCAAATACTATGGTTTGATCTTGCTCCCTCTTCGTCGACCTATATGACGATCAAAGACCCCCAAATCGAAGCTACGTGAAGGCTCCACCCTCGGCCTCAAGGCCTTGAAGCTCGGCTGTCCTATCATGCTCGAATCTCGTGCATGAACGGTTACGAACGCGGCCTCCTTTCTCACAAATTTCAACTCCAATCTCGATCATGACCGTTGATATTAAAGATCTCGTCGAGCCTAACACCTTTCTAGTTGGAAGATTTCGATATTAATGAACGGATTTGGAGATTTGAGGGGAAGATGGTTGGCAATTTTCGGCCCTCGGTTCTGTTAGTGGCGGCTCCAGCAAATTAGGTTTAGGGTTTTTAGTTTTTTTTTTTTATTTGAGTGAGGGGGCTATTTATAAGAAAATCGATCGACACTATTCATTCCGGAAATTCCGAACTCCGATTCACGCGCCGTAACCAGCGTTTCTAAGGTTTACCCCGCGTTCCGGACACAATGGAATAGGTTTCGGAAGCTAATTCGGACATCTGTGCGAGTTATGGCAACAAACGTTCAATTTAAATTAAACCGATTTAAATTGATTTCTAGGCGTTTTAATTTGTATCGGACAAACGGTAAATCCAATTGACACGAAATTTTAAACCTTACAATAATATCACATTACGGATCCGATGAAACTAGTTTCGTCGAAATCCGAGAAATTTTGAAAAATGGCTATTTTAACTCGCCGATTTAAAATTAAAAACAATTCGATGTGTTTCGAGCTGCCACGATCAAACGATAACTCCGATTGATACGAAAATTGAAATCCGATAATAACTAACTATTACGGATCCAATGGAACTGGTTTCGTTCAATTTTGAGACTGTTCAAAAATTGGCTATTTTCACTAGTCGATTAAATATTAAAATATTCAATTTTCACAAATTAACTTTTAATTCGATTTTAAAAGTTCTAAAATATCATTCTAACTCCAACATGATAAAATAAAATTTTACAAATCATTTTCTATCATATTTAATCCAATTTTCAATTATTTCCATATTTTCACTATTAATTTATCGATTTAATTATCCAATTAAATCCAATATTCAAAATAAAATTTATTCGACTTATAAATTTCACTTATTAATATTTAAAATTAATTAAATATTCAAATTTAAATTATTAAAAATTCTGGGTCGTTACAGGAAGCTTGGGATCGCTAGAATAGTTATGTTGACATGGGAAGGAAGGATTTGGAATTCGAAGTCGGCGATGTTGTATATTTGAAGATTACTCCCATCAAAGGGGTCATTCGATGTGGAAAAGCTGGAAAGCTGGTACCGAGATACAACGGACCATTCAAGATCATGAAAAGGATTGGACCACTCGCTTACAAGGTTGTGTTGCCTGAAAAGTTGTCAGGAGTTCATAATATGTTCCATGTGTCCCATTTGAGGAAAAGTATGCATGATCCATCTTCAGTGGTGGAAACATTATTTTAGGATGACTTGCAAATAGAACCAATCCTGATGATAGTTAGGCATCCAGTCAGTATTGTGGATCAAGATGAGAAGAAATTGTGCAGCAAAGTGATGTGACTGGTCGAGATTCAATGGTGCGACATCCCAGTGATTGCATTTGGGAAACAATGGATCACATAAAGGAAGCTTATCCTGAAATGGATGTTAGGAGAGTTGTTGTGTACGTGTCATGGATGTATTGATGTTTTGGATGCTTGTATACCTTTTTTATGAATTTTATCGTATGAACATAGGATTCCTCTTGTGATAACTCTTGTTAGTAATTTCAAGGACGAAATTCCTAGTAAGAGGGGTAGAATGTAATGACCTCGGATTCAGCCGCTTTAGCTAGGCAAATTTATATATAATTTATATAGTCAATAAATTGATTCCGATTGATAAATGAACTCATTTTAATAAATTGTTAATGATGGAAAAATCATTTTCAAAGTATGTTTACCAAATTAAATAGTTCGTAGAAAAATGGCAAACGTGACCGAGGAATGTTTATCGAAATTTCGACCTTTCGACACCGAAAAGTTGTCGGGTAGTTTGTTCATCCTTCTGCACGATATATACCTATATAAGAGTTAATTAACCAAACAATAATAATAGACTAATAGTATACTATCTTTTGTTAACTATGTTTAGCAAGTGATCTGACAAGACATGGTTTTAAAATAATAACTTGAATATATACTAAATCATATCATTATCTCTTGTTATTTACTTAAGTACCATCATCATTACCCATCATGCTTAGGGGATGTGACTAGAGAGGAGGGAGATGTGAAATATGAAATAAAGGAAGGTGGTGATGTGACATGTCAAAATGATGACATGTTTTGATATTTTAAACTAAGGATAAAATGGTAATTTATCCACTTTTCTTCATCTATAAATACACACCCATACACACATACATTTTTATTTACATTATCCCCATCATTTTCTAAAATTTGCTATTTAAAATTTCCATGGCTTCCAAATCCTTTCTAAACATTTAAAAAATGCTCACTTTTCACTTCATATCTCTTCTAAATTTAGTTTAAACTTTGATATGTTCACTTCTTCACTTTATTCATCAAGAAACCAAGCACACACCCACCTCAAACCACTAGGCTGAGCTTCACACTAACAGGCCGAGCCATTTGAAGCTCAAAACTCTAGAAAAATCTTCACTCCTCGAAGCTCGCGTGTTGTTTCCAAAGTCTAGCCGAAGTTCGCTTTGTATTTATGAAGTTTAGATTAGTAAATTACTTTATTTTGGAAAAAATTTCACTTTGCTATGTGGTGTTATTGTGATGGTAATATGATGTGTAAGTTGAATGGTTATTATGTTGGTTGAGGTTGATTTGATGGATGTTGGTGTTTCGTGTTGAATTTGATATTTGAATGCAGTATTGTCAAGTTAGTAAGCATGTAAACATATATCTTTAAATGTGTTTCATTATGATGTTAAAACGTATGGTAGTATGGATGTATGGTTGTGATCCAAGAACCAAAGTACGATATGTGAGTCAAAGTTAACAACTTCGTGTGTTGCGACAGACATGAGGTTCGATTCAAAATAAAAAAAACTATATTTATCTTGTTTAAAACTTTGGAAATGTTTCAAAGTAATTTCTGTCATTGTTTCTATGTTTCATAAACATTAAAAGTTAAGTTTCAAAACCTGAAATATAAAGAATCAAGCAAGTTTTTCACTTAATTTATGTTTAAGCAAACTGCGCTCGTAATGATAGTTGCTATGGACACAATTCGACAAAATTTCCAACTTTCGTTATAAAATGTTTTCTTATGAAATGGTTTTGCAAAAGTTTTTTAAACTTAATTAGTAATACAAAAAGAGATTAAGTTTTGTTAAATTAGTATTTATTATTTAATAAATTAATTAAGCATAATTAGTACTTAATTGATAATTAAGCAAGTGATTAAGTGTTAAGTAACACTTAAAGAAGGTTAATGACTAATTAGTGATTAATAAAGTTTTAATTAATGATTAATTATTATTTAGTTGAGTTAATTAGTTATTATTTAATGATTGATTATTTAATTGACTTTTAATTAATCAGGGTTTAACTAATAATGAATTGTTTAATCCTTAACTAAGATGCATTAAGAAGTCAATTAGCACTTAACTAAGTTCATTAAGTTCATTAAAGTTTAATTACAAATTAATCTCAATTTAATTAAGATATAATTAGGGTTTAAGCCAATTAAATATACATTTATCTTTTCAAAACTATTTTTTAACTTAATTGGTTACGTTTTAAATCAATCTTCTTTTCAAGCTAAGTGATTTTAAAACCAAAGGAACTCATCGTCTGGACCATTAAGTGGCCAAATGAATTAAAGTAGTGATTATAAAACGTTGACACGTCATTATGAAAAGCAAATTGACTTGTGTTTAGCATAAATGTTGAATATCAGCAACGTGATAGAAACAAGGAGGTCAATTTCGATAAGCGGGTCACGATAACTTAATTATATGGAGTGTATGTCCATATGTAAATCTTGACCCTGATAGTGAAGTGGTTCAATATCAAATAACTTGACCACTTGAAATTATTGAATGTTGGTTTGAGGGGAATGAAATCAGATGACGAGTAGTTATCCGAAAACCACTTCGAACTAACGTAAAGCATTCAAATTAGATCTATTGAAGTCACGATGAAGATTCAAGACTTGAAGTGCAAGCGCTTTCTTGCTATTAACCTTGAGGGTTATTCCAAAATAGGTGTAGTGGAAGTAGTGCCATCGGTTTGTTCATCTTCTGAACGACTTGTATTGATGAATGCTGACCTTGTCAACATCGGGAAGGTAATGTTAGCATTCTAAGGGAGAAGTGCTATATGTGTAAGGTAATGACGTAGCCTCATGCCTCATCAACCGATAATGACTAAAATAGAGGATATGTAGCAGGGCCATGTGGGGCGCACCCATTAGGGAATGATCATTTTCATCTAGAAGAGTCCCTACTCAGATATACTATAGTCCAAAATGGTTGCTGATCCCAACCAAAAGGGTAATCATATTTAGTACTATCCAGGAAGGGACAGACCAGTCCTGTGTTGGTAGGGACTGTTCGGTAAGATCTCGTTACGCTAATCTAGTGGTGTGCTGTGGCAGATGGTACCCCAATAGCCTTGACATTATATGGAATCCAATCTCCAATACGTGACTTTACGGTTTTAGTTGTGTAGTAAATATGTTGGAATTTGAGATGCAACTATTTCAGCTATGTTCTATATTTATTTTAAACCCTTAGGCATTATCATAATATCACCTGATTTAGAAATAAAGTGTTTTTGGTTATCGTTAGGTAAAAACCTGTCCCTGTCTAGGTGCGACGTGGTCTTATGGTACCTTTTATTTTTTTTAAAGGAGTTTTGAAAATAAAAATATTGTTATTTAAGTTTACACACACCAGACCCTTGTCTTTCCCAGATTTTATTTTCTTTTCCCTTAACTCTCGGTACTGAATTTTTATGAGTATTTAAGTGATCTAGTTTTACCTCGAAAGCATGTTGGAGGTGCCGAAGCAGGTAGCCTCATGGATAGCTATTACTAGTATAAATTATTCCGTTGTACAAGTATGCATGGTCTAAGAATTTGTGGACAAGCACTTGCAAATTATCCTAGTTTGGAACTTGTATTATTGAACTCCGATGTAATATTTTTGCTACGACTATACAATATACTACATTTCCTATTATATGTTGTTCCTACACGATAAAATTCTACGTTTGATTAGTCTTCTTCTTATCTTTCTCATTTCTTCAACTTATAATGACTCGTCTTTCAAATGCAAGAAAGGAAGTTCATTACATTTTCCACTTTAGAAGTCTAACCTTTTGCTTTGTAACTCAAGCAACTGAAATGTCATAAACCTCACAATAGAAAACAAACATAAATGAAATGATAGATCGAGTCCCTTAAAAAATCATTGTTTTACTATTGTAAATATTAGCATCAAGCAAATTGACCATATTGTAATTGCAGTTATCATGTACCTCAACTTTCAATCTTTGATAAAATCTTGGTTTTACTATTACTAATACACCACTAAGGCTTTATTTAGTCATTATATGGATAAGTCTTAAAATTATTAAAGTACTATCGAAAGTTTACAATGGACGTTTGGTAACAGCGTGTAAAATGGCCCCATCTAGTTAGGACGATCTTGTTATGCATATAACTTATAAATGAGCTAAATCATTACACATCATATATAATATAATGGTTTTGTCATATATAGTCAAGAATTATAGATCTTGAGTTTCACCAATAGTCTTTAACTCCGAACATTAAAACCTATTTAGTCAACATGAATCATGATATAACAACACATATAGTAAAGGTAATAAAAGAATTAATACAAATGAGGTCATTTGAATTTATATAGATATACACTTTTAGAACCAGAATTCTACAAAAAGATACATTGTGATTTGCATTCACAAATTCCTAAAATTTCAATTATTAAAATTAAATATCTATGGATTAATTTCAAAAATCAAAACTTTCAATGCAATTACATAATTTGAAAGTACTAATAATAAAATCAATCAAAATCAAAATTTCAAGGCCCTTATGTTTCATAATAATCAATAAAATATTTGTATCCTTGGAATAAAAAAATTCAAAAATTCGAAACTGTAAATGTAAGAAATTAAATATTATTAGTAACAAAAAAATTTGTAATTCGTCATAAATTTTTGAAGTTCAAAATTTGCAACGCCTTAAGAGTATAACACAAAGGAAAGAAATTAAAACACAAAGTGAATTTGACATTTATTTGAATTAGGTGGATAAACAAATATATAATGGCCATATTCTTTGTTATAGTACCTTTTCACTACAAAAATTTTCATGTTCAAATGCCAAATTCCATTAGGTTAGCATTACATAATCATACCTACAACAAGAGCAACAAAAAGAAGTAAAACAAATATGGATTACGTGAGTCCAATGGGATATATACATCTAGAATCACAAGAATGGCCATTTGAAAACTACATCCAGAATTACACACTAGTGACTCCTATAATATAGTTAACACTAGTATCACATTCATGTTTGTACAATTTGCACCCTTAAACTAATTTCACATAATCTACTTCAATTCTAACATATCAAAAATAAAAAATCAAACAAAAATTACACATAAGAGTCACCCCATATTGGATATAAAAACCGAAATGCATTAAACATGAGTTTTCAATTGATTATCATTATGACAATCCTTTATAAATTTTACTCTAATCCTAATTCCACAAAATACTGACAAACCCAAATAAGCATCGATTCCAACCAAAATCAAATATTACGATCATTGATCCGAAGAGTACGAAGGCGAACTGAATTAGTAAAAGGATGATAAGATTTTAAAATCGAAAACATTGAAAAAAATACTCTGAAAAAACTTGAGATGCAAGATGATGTGAATTCAAGTATGGGAAGGAGAGAAGAACTATGAAGTCTCCATATATAAGAAGGAGACCAACAATTGTTCACAGTCCCGATCCAAAAGTCAGGGTTATGAGAAAAGGAGCAAGGGATAACGTAAATTCGATTACGGTAATTGATGTTTGCAAATTTATTTCCAGATGTGATAACTTGATTGCAAATTGTTCAATGGATTGCTTAGGAAAAAAGATTAAAGCTAACCTAGAATTAATAGGAAAAAGAAAAATTATACTTAACGATGGAGGTGAGCATCGAAAAATTGGGCAGAGTGCATATGGAGCGCATTAGATAAAATTAAAAGTAGGGCTTAGGAGAGAAGATTAGAAGAGGAGAATGAAGTAGTATTTTTCTTCCTTTTGGTCAAAAAATAAAAAAAGACCTTTGAGCTTCAGAATATACATGAAAAACTTTCATTGCAAAATTGAAGGTGGCTTCAGAGCTAAGGAAACCATACACAATACTAATAGTATGGTATAGATACATAGATTGGAACGGCATGCTATGAAAGAGTATTAGTATACTGTTACATAGGCTTTTAATTAATATTATCATAGACTTTGTTAAAAATATCCTGGATTTCATATCTTAAGCAAACAACATACTTCTTGAATTTCCCTTGGTTTTCAGGATGCCTTTTTTAATATCAAAGAATCAAGATTTTCTTGTAAACTTTGAAGAAGTATGCATTGAGGTCTAGCTCAAGGGCAAGCCTGCTAAGACAACCATCTAGCACAATCGATATTGTAAGGGAAAAGACCAACGATGGTGATGGCTGTGGTATTTTGGAAAATAAAAATATTTCATATGATAATAATTTGAATTGAGCATATGGTGTAGTCGTAGCATCAATGTTTGGAGAAAAGAGTAATTAACATTTAAATCCTACTAAAGTGTCGTAATGACCTAGAATTTCAGTCGTTTGAATTTGAAATATTTATATTGATTTTAAATATTGAAAAGTCAATTTTATAAGTTAAATAACTTGAATTTCAAATATAATGGTTATTTGAAATTTTGGAATTGTTTAAATAATTGAATCTTGAATTTAATAGGAATAAAAATGATTTCGAAAGTTGATTTAAATTCTATTTGAATAAGAATGAAGATAGTAAACTTTCAAATTTGAATCAAATGTGAATAATCTAGTTTTAATAATAATTCATTTTAATTAACGAGTGAAAATCACCATCCAGGGCACTGTCTCAGATTTCGACAAACCAGTATTATTGGTATGCCTCAAATTTCTTGGCGATCAGACGTATCATTTGATCGTGCGGGCTCGAAAGGTATAGAAATTAATTAAAGAATTTAAATTAATATAATTTGATTTCAAAAGCTAACTCTATATATGATGGAATTGGGTCCCGATACTAGTTCCACTTCATTCGAAATTGGGGTATAACATACAGTACGCTAGGCGACATGCTTCGATTAGAGTGTGAAAATTTCCAACATTAATAGTGTTTGGATATTTTCTATATAAGAACTTGTAATGCACATAATTTTAAACCCTAACCCTAAAATCAATAGAGCTTCCATTAAAACCAGAGCCCCATCCAACATCCCATATCATTCATGGCGTCGGAGTGGATTTAGGCCAAACTTCCTTTAGCAAAGTGGAGTGGCTTGGGATGGGGAGTTCATCCATGATGGTCGATCGGTGATCGATGATAGGAGGCGACAGTGATAGGCATTCAAAGTGGTGGCGGTTTTTGCTGAAATTGCGGTAATAGATGGTAAATGAGGTGACATGAGGGAGGCTTGAGGTTCTTCTCGGGCGGGGCGACGTTCAGTAGTGGTCGCGATGGTGAACGACATGACGAGGTGGCATTGTGAAGGATGGAAACGCGATCGCGTTTTTAGTGCCTGGAAACGAGCGAACAAAGGAGAGAGGGAAAGGTAATATAAAGTTTTAATATTTAATTAATTTTAAAGTTAATTGTAATCCAAATAATCTCAACGTTCATTTATTCATAACACTTTCATATGTGGTCGTATTTAAGCAAGACGAGTTGCGTTGCGATCGTATCAGCGAAATTTACGATATAGAGTTAGATTGGATAGAGTCGAAGCTAGTAGGAGTTTATGTTTAAATTTAATGCCTATTCAATTTTAATTCAAACTAGAGTGCTTTGACAATTACTGGAATTTCTATGAGTTAACTAATCTCTCTTGCCGAATTATGTAACAACCCGCATATTTTATGATTGTATATTTAAATTTTTTATTTAAATATAGCCTCGTTAGTCGGATTAAGGTCCGAAATGCTACTTTTGGAAAACAGTCGAATTAGGACTCGAGACCACTTCCATTGAGTTCAAAACAGTGTTTGTGACCTTTTTGAGTATAAACATCGATATGTTTGGAGTTGAGTAGAATTTTGCTATTTTTCTATTGGGTTTTGGGTTTGGGTTTCAGCCCTTAAACTCATCTAATGCCCTAACTCTGCATCCAACTCTTCTTCACTCGTTCTATTATTTCCTAACACTCAAGCTAAAATAAAAATGGGGGAAGAGATAGGAAATTAGAAATTCCTAAACCATAGTTTTGCTAGAAAATTCAATTTCTCTCTCTAAAATCAAAGAGAAGCTTAGGTAAGCATCCTGTTCATTTCTCCATCTCAATATCTCTTCGATTCTTAGAAATTCCTAAATCCTAACTTAGGAAAAACTTAACCTTTGATAATAGATTGAAGATTCTAGAGGTGTGTAGAAGAGGAATTGGGCTTGCTTTGTTTTAAAGATTCTAATTTGCTGTTTTTGGGTTTAAAGGCGAGATCTTGATTTCACATCTATGTCTATAACTTTCTTTGTTGCTAGGTATGAATTCCAAACATCTATTCATGTTCATTTGCTTTTGATTTGAATTGATTTGGTGAATTTTCCATTTTTTGGTTTTGAAGTCCAATTTTATGAAAATCCTACTATGGACGTTTGGATATGTTATTTGGGGTGCATCGAAGAGCCTATAAGGATGGGTTGTCGCTTGGCACAAATCCTTAGTCTCCATTGCTCGACCGATAGCCTCCGATTCATTTTGGCCATCAAGGCCTAGGCAAACTGTTGCCCATACCAGGTGTTCAGACATCTGGATATCAATTTCGGACATCTGGTTATGCCTTCTGGAGAAAAAAAATATACGGCAGAAAATAAAAATGATGGAGACTAACTTCAGACATCTAAATTTATGGTTCAGACGCTTGAAAGGGGGTTCAGACGTCTGCTTTGAGTCTGAAAAGTTTTTTGGAATATTTCTAGAAACCAAATCCAGACGTCTGGATTAACCCCCAGATGTCAGGAATTGTTCAGTTTTGCCTATTTGCCTATTTTTGAGTAAATTTCCAACGGTTATCGATTTTTGTAGATCCAATTAGTTGTTATCACTTTTATCGACTTTGGTGACTTCTTTTCTGGATTTTTGGAAATATCCATTTTGATAGATTTGGTATCGGTTTCTTTGGATTTAATTCACGTCTTCGTATGCAAATTTTTTGTGATTGATTGTTTCAACAACTGTTTCTATGGTTTGTCACTTTGAAATGCAAAGTTTTTTATACTAGTAGTAAATATTCAAACTCTTTCATCAAAACGATTTCAACATTTACTTTCAATATCAAACTCGCTTTTAAAACCGTTTTCCAATCTATTAGTATATACAAACCTCTTCCTCATTCGTTCGAGAAATCCAATTAAACGACTTAGCAAAACTAGTGGTATGAAACGCTTGCGTATACTTTGTCGGTTAATTCTTAGACTTGTTCGATTGAAACTCTTTTGACAATTTTCGAGTGGAAATTTATAGTTTGTTTGTAAACACTTAAGTTAAGCTAGTGGTTATGGGACATGAAGCTAAACTCATTTATTTACTAGCTTAGTGTAATTCACACTTTTCATTGATCAATGGTGATCATTTTATGGTTTAGACTAGCGGTGTGCGATGTCTTTTTGTCCACATAAGGGACTGTACCTCATTTTATTGAGCTTCGTCTCGTTTCTTTTATAGGCTGACGACCTATGGGTTCTTTGGAGTTTCTTCTCATTTTTATGGGCTAGCGACCCATGTTCATTTATGGTGTTCGGTTCATCGGATGTACCGTTATTATACTACGTCGATGTTTCGGCTTATAAGGATCAGCGGATGCACCGTTATTGTACTACATTGTTATTCTGGTTTATCTTGTTCATCAGGCGCACCGTTATTGTACTACGCCGTTGTTCCGAATTATTGGAGTTTCAAGTCCATCGGGCGTACCATTAATGTACTATGTCGACGATCTTAATTATTCAAGTTTCACGTTCCTCGGGCATACTGTTAATATACTACGTCGTTGCACTGGCTCTATGATTAGCGACCATGGGATAGTGACCCATTTGTGATGCATGTGTTGGTGAGTTTTCATGCTCCCGTTTGTGATAAGCCTCACCTTTGTGATTTCTGGATTTCTAATTGACGATTTCTAGAATTTGTGTTTCACCAATTTTTACGATAGGCATTGATATGATTGTCAATATTTGTGGTTTGGTGAATAAAATAAAGAATATGACATTCTTTTTTATATTTGTGAAAGTTTGAGATATTGTATGATTTTTGTTGTTATCTGATGTATACTTTTCACAGTATGGCATTATTGTTATCATACGTTTTTGTCATATCTCTTATCCTATCTCATTTTATATGATATTTATAGCTAGACTGATCCTTTTATTATTTTCTTCTTAAGTAATACTTGGGTCAGACCGAGGTGTTACAGGTGCTTCCACTTGACTTCTTAGCTGGGACTAGCTTTTGACTTTTGGCTAACTACATAGTTTAGTAGTTTTTGCTTTTATACATTCGAGATAGAGACTCCTTGATGTATACATATTATTTTGTCTAGCACTTGTTCCTATTCTTTTGTGATGTAGTGGATCTTGCATGACCACTACTTTGATGTACACTTTTGTGTGTTATATTCATATTTGTTTCCGCCTTTGTGATATGAATATCTGTGATTGATTTATGTTATGCTTATTTTATATTTGTTCTCGAAGACCACATAGCTACTGTATAGTAGCTTTAGGTTTGTATCCGCATGTCGGATTCCCTCTTGAAATGAAAGTGATATTTTATCTTGCATATTGGTACTCACACAAAGCAATTACACAGATGGTCGCTCCTCAATAGCCTTATTCTTTGTACTAGTCGACGACATTACTTCGTAGTGTCCTTGGCTAGTGTGAGTATAGAGGTGGGGCGTCACAGCTTGGTATCAGAGCCAAACTTCCAAACATTATAGAATATTATAGCAAGGATCATTGTCCTAAGTCTCTCTTAGGAATCGTGACTTAGTATTTAATTCGAGTCATTGGACCCGTTCTATCCTATTTCCTTTATGATACCTTGTTTTATCAATCACGATTGTTTGATATTCATTCTGAGAATAACTTTTTCTTCTTCTTCTTTCTTTCTTTCTTAAAGAAGAGAAATGGTTAGACCTGGCCGTCCCAGCGCCGGTCAATCTAGTGCTACTCCTCGGGATGGAGTATTCATATCTGCTCAACTGCTTTTAGATCTTATAAAGAATGCTCAAGCTGTTGGACCTATTCCAAAGCCTACTAATCCTACATCCTGGTTTGCACGCTTGCGCAGAGACTATACCAATTTGAGTGGATGGCCATTCAGGGGGTCCGAAAGTGTTACAGAAATCCAATCTTGGCTTAGATCATGCGACCGCATCTTTTCTCGCATGAATCTTGTTGATCTCCATTGAGTCCAAGTGGCTTCTAGCATGCTCCAAGAGAGAGAATTAGATTGGTATGAGCTTTTGATTTCGGAGATTATCGAAGCGGATCTTACTTGGGAGCAATTCCAAGAAAAGTTTGAGTTGAAGTTTATGCCAGAAGCTGAAAAGGTAACTTCAGCTCGGCGTTTTATTGACCTTGTTCAAGGTGAATCTTCTGTGATGAATTACGTCGCAAATTTTGATTCTCTCACTAAATATGGGGTCGAGTATATTAATACCCCATTGAAGAAAAATCAGAGGTTTGTCTACGGGTTGAATAAGAACCTCAAAAAGCCTTTACTTCTGAAACTAGAAGTTTCTTTTGATCAGCTTGTTGATATCGCTCTTCGACATGAAGAGGCGATAAAGAAAGTGATGTTGAAGTTGTGGATGCCAAACAGAATTTCAACAACAACAAGAAGAGGCTTATTAAGTTCAAAGGCCCTAATCCCAACAAGAAAGGGAAGCAAGAAACTTCGGTAGTAAAGACTCCTACCTCTAGTCATGGGCAATGCTACAATTGTGGCTCTAAGGACCATTATGCTAATAGATGCCCAAAACCTCTCTTTTGTCGTTATTGCAAAAGTTCGGATCATCTTTTATCTTCATATCCCAAACTTCCTAGGAAGAAAGAGGGAAAGCTAAATGTTGTGCAAGCGCCTAGTAACGCTTCTCTTGGTCAAGGTATTTCTCATTCTATCCTTGATGGATTATAATGTTTCGTGATCATCCTATTCGAGTTCTTTTTTATACTGGTGCTTCCCATTCTTTTACATATAAAGAACTTGTTGATACTTTTTCTTTAAGTGTTATGGCCTTGATGACTTCATTGAGTATTGCAAATCTGACTGGTGGAGCCGCAACCCTCAGTTTGCTTTGTAAAGATGTCAAGATTATTTTATGTGATTTTTCTTTCCGAGCCGATTTGCATGTCATGCGTTACTTAGGCTTTGGAATGATTTTGGAAATGGATTGGCTTAACCATTATGAAGCCCATACCCTATGTCCTGAGAGGACTATTCATCTTCGAGATTCTCAATCTATTAAGCAGATTTCTATTGTTCTTAAAGATTCAGATTCTAATTCGATTGCATCCTTATATTCTCCAAACCCTCATGATGATGATAATGATGATGAGGAAGAGGTCATTTCCCTCATTCACGTTGTTCGTGAATTTTCTGACATATTTTAGCTCGTTTTAGGATTACCCCCTAAGCGCGCAATTGAGTTCAGAATTAATTTAATCCCTAGAGCTCTACCTATTACTTGGCCTCCTTATCGTATGTCCAATAAGGAAAATGAGGAGGTGCGTAAACAATTATCCGAATTAGAAACAAAAAAAAAAATTAATCGTTCTAGTTCCTCTCCTAGGAGAGCTTCAACTATTTTTGTGAAGAAATCCGATGGTACACTTAGGCTTTGCGTTGATTACCTTAAGCTTAATGATCTCACCATCAAGAATAAATGTCCCTTGCCTCAGATTGATGATCTATTTTATCAACTTAGCGGTGCTAGAGTCTTTTCACAGTTAGACTTAGCAATCGGTTTTCATCAACTTCGATTGTAGAGGATAGCATTCCTTTGACATCGTTCCGTACTCGTTATGGATCTTATGTATGGCTTGTTATGCCATTTAGTTTAACGAATGCTCCAGCTTATTTTGTTGACCTTATGAATCGAGTTTTCAAAGGCTTCCTCAATCGATTTGTTCTCATCTTTATAGATGATATTCTTGTTTATTCTAAAACCGAGGAAGAGCGTGAAACATCTTCGAATTGTATTGGAAACTCTTAGGCGCAATAACTTGTAGAGAAAAATTTTCTAAGTGCCATTTTTGGCAATCTCGTGTGAAATTTCTTGGACATATTATTTCTGAGTCCAGAATTTCCGTGGATCCTTCAATGATTGAAACGATACAAAATAGAAAGAGACCGAAGAGTGTGACGGAAATTCGTAGCTTTATTGGATTGGCAGGTTATTACCGTCGGTTCGTAAAAGACTTTTCTAAAATTTCCGAGCCTCTTACTAGTTGGACAAAGGAGGGAGTTAAGTACATTTGGTCAGACAAATGTGAAGCTTCTTTTCAAAAATTAAAAGAACTCCTTTATGATGCTCTTGTTCTTATGATTCCCGAAGGGAACCAAGACTTTGTTGTTTATACCGATGCTAGTCGTTTTGGTTTGGGAGCCGTTCTCATGCAAAGGGAACATGTTATTGCTTATGCTTCTAGGCAATTAAAGCCTGCCGAGACTAGATATGCCACTCATGATTTAGAGCTCGCGGCTATAGTTTTTGCCCTTCGAATTTGGCGTCATTATCTTTTGGGAGAGAAATTTGATCTCTACACCGATCATAAATCTTTGAAGTATTTATTTTCTCAAAAGGAACTTAATTTGCGCCAACAACGTTGGCTCGAGTTCCTTGCATTTTATGATCATGGTATTCTTTATACTCCTGGAAAGGGAAATCGTGTTGCCGATGCCCTTAGCCGTAAGCTACAAGCGGTTGTTTCCATGATGATATCCGAATGGAATGATCTTGAGACTTTATCCACTTGTCAGATTCAAGATCGTGAATCCGATTCATGTTCATCTCTTGTTTTATGTAGCCTTGAGGCCCATCCATATCTTTCAGACCGCATTCTTGATGCTCAAAAGTATGATCCTGAATTGGCTTATCTTAGCGAAAGTTGTAGGGATAAAATTGATGTTGCCGGTTTGAAATACTTTGAAATCGATGCTCGTGGCGGCATTCGAGAATTTGGTAGATTATGGTGCCAAATATTTGTGATCTTCGTAAAGACATTTTAGAAGATTCTCGTCGTTCCAAATTTACCATTCATCCCGGTAGTAGTAAAATGTACGCGGATATGAAGCAACTTTATTATTGGGATGGAATGAAATCCAATACTGATAATTTTATTAAGCGTTGCATGACTTGCCAACTCATTAAGGCCGAGCATCAAAGGCTCGGTGGGTTATAACAACCTTTGGACATTCCAGTTTGGAAGTGGGATCAAGTCTCCATGGACTTTATTGACGGACTTCCCCGTTCTCGTTAGGACAATGACAGTTTGTGGCCCGTTCGGTCTAACCGTACCGCACCTTTCTTGGCCAAACTTTATGTTAGAGAAATTGTTAAATTGCATGGAGTTCCTACTTCTATTGTTAGTGATCGTGATCCATAATTTACTAGTGGATTTTGGAAGAGTCTTCAAAAAGCTTTGGGAAAGAAGTTTAGTTTTAGCACCGCTTAAAATCCTTAGTCCGATTGACGAATCGAGCGTGTGAATCAAACTGTTGAAGATCTTCTTCGTGCATGTGTTCTTGATTTTGGTGGAAGTTGGAAAGATCATATTTCTCTTGTTGAGTTTTCCTATAATAATAGCTTCCAATCTAGTATTGCTACGACACCTTTTTAGGCACTCTATGAAAGGCCATGCCGATCTCCTTCTTGTTGGCTTGAGGCCGGTGAGAAGCTGGTTTTAGGTCTAGATTTTATTCGTGATTATATAGAAAAGATTGACTTTATTCATCATAGGATGAAAGAACCACAAAGTAGACAAAAGTCCTATGCCAATAACCGAAGAAGAAATTTGGAATTTTCTATGGGAGATTTGGTAATTATTCGTGTTTCACTTATTAAGGGTGTTGTGCGCTTCAGTAGATCGGGAAAGTTAGCACCTCGATATATTGGTCCATTTCCCATCAGTGAACGCATAGTTTCATGGCTTAGAGCCTTTTATTACCAACTCAATTTTCCGCTATTCATGACGTTTTCCATGTCTCTCAACTACGGAAATGCCTTAGGGATTCCGATTCTATTCTTGAGCCCGGTATTATTGAAGAAATTGAAGTTTCACCTAATTTGACTTATAAGAAACATCCTACTTGTATCATTGCTACCGAGGTTAAACGCCTTCGAAATAAAGATGTTCCGCTTGTGAAAGTTCAATGGTCCTCTAATTCAAAGGATTGCTCTTGGGAATCCAAAGAATTCATCGAGCGAACACATCCGAGCTTACTCTCTCGTGTTCCTTAAGGTGAACTTCTTACTTCAAATTTTTTTTTGTTGATATGCTTTTATGGTTGTTACTCTTTATTTTCTTCTTAAATATTGCGAGGACGCAATTTCTTTAAGGAGAGGAGTCTGTAACAACTCGCATATTTTATGATTGTATATTTAAATGTTTTATTTAAATATAGCATCGTTACTCAGATTAAGGCCCGAAATGTTACTTTTTGCAAACAGTCGAATTAAGACTCGAGGCCACCCCATTGAGTTCAAAACGGCGTTTGCGACGTTTTTGAGTATAAACATCGATATGTTTGGATTTGAGTAGAATTTTGCTATTTTTCTATTGGGCTTTGGGTATGGGCTTCAGTGCTTAAACCCATCTAATGCCCTAACTCTTCGTCAAACTCCTCTTCACTCATTTTATTATTTCTTAACACTCGAGGTAAAAGAAAAATGGGGGTATAGATAGGAAATTAGAAATTCCTAAACCCTAATTTTGCTAGGAAATTCAAGTTTATGCTCTAAAATCAAAGAGAAGCTTAGGTAAGTGATGTAGCCCAGGTTAGAAGGATGAGGCGTATACGAGATACGAACAAATATTCAAGTCGTACACGACTCAAGAGGGTCGAATTAAGTCATCCCCGACTTAATTTGTTCATGAGTCGAGCTAAGGAAGGACTTTTGGGACATCCACGACTCAATAAGACACGGGAAGAAAAGCTACGAGCTAACAAGGAATTAAGTTATTCGGGTTTGACGAGTCGGACACGACTCAACGACTCATCAATAAGTCGTTCGCGACTTATTATGAAGCAGGGGAAAGCTCCAGTTATCAGAGGCTTTGAATTGGAGACGGGTTACGGCTTAGATAAGTCGCTCGGAGATGAGTCGCGACCTAAGTAGAGTCGCGATCGCTTGAGTCGAAGGTGCTGTAATAATACTGGGTGTTGAGTCGCTTTGTAAGTTGAGTCGTGCCCTGTTTGTTTATTTGTTGAGTCGTAAGTCCTCTTGCGTGAGTTAGTTATAACTCGTTGGGTCTTAAGGTCGTGAGTTGTTATCTGTTTGTTTTCCTTGAGTCATTGTATTCTTATGTCGTAAGTCGCTGTACATGTATTCGATTCTTGAGTCGTTTGAGTCTATACGTTGAGTCTTGAGTCTGTATTGTGGAAGAGTCGTATGACGATGAGCCGTGTTGTATAGTAAGTCGTGTGATGTACATAGGCATGTTGTGTTGCTAAGTCGGTAACGACTTATGATGAGTCGGGGGTTCATGAGTCGGCAACGGCTTATGGGGACAGTTGTAACAAGCTATAAATAGGGCGTGTGTTGTACATTTTTGGAGGTTGATTTTTTGAATAAAATTCTCTTTGATTGCTTTGTGCTTTCTTTAATTGGTAGTTGAGTGTGATCTCCTATCTCCACCTACGTCATTCGAGTGCGCTCGAATCCACGTTTGTGAAGCCGATTCACGGAATCTAGTGCGCTAAATCAACGTATGAAGAATCATAGATCTTTGTTTCTCGGTGTCGTGCGCGATCAACGAGACGAAGATAGCTAGAATCCGGCATTTTTGGATCAACGGATTTGGGCATTGCAGTATTCTCAACTCACTGATTGCTACATTTCACCGATTGAAGTTTATTTTGATTAATCCGCTGCGTCAGTTTGGTATCAGAGCCATACTTAGCCAATCATAGCTAAGTCGATTCTTGGAGCCAAGTGTTGAAGTTTGAAGTTGTTCATCGTGTTCATATTGAAGTTGCAACAAGTTTAGAGTATTTGATCCATTGCTTTTTGGATCAAAGTATACAAAGGAGTTTGAAGTTGGAGTTGTTGAAGTGTTTTGAGTTGAAGGCTGAGCCTTGTGAAGTTTTGTTGAAGTGTTGAACCGTGCCTTATGCTTGAGTTGGAGCCGACATCACTTGAGTCGTTTCCTATTGCCTTGTGTTAGAGTTGGAGCGATATCGCTTGAGTCGTTTCCTAGTGCCGAGTTAAATTGTTTTCGAGCTAAGCTAAGCCGTGTAAAGCAAGCCGAGACAAGTGAAGGCCGAGTCAAGTTGTTGCCAAGCTAAGTGGTTAAGTCGTGTAGAGCAAGCCGAGTCAAGGTTAAGGCCAAGGTTGCTTATTTGTGTTGAAGCTTTTGAAGTCTTGTGTTCAAATTGTTGAAGTTTGAGAAGTTTTCAATCATGCCACCAAGGAGATCTAATCGTCATCAAAACGTTGAAGCTTTGTATCGAAGAGAGGAAGCCGAGCTAATGGAACAACGTATTAATGAGAAATTTAATGAAGGCATTGGAAAGCTGGAGAAATTGATGATTGATATGAGTCAGAATAGAAGGAGAATTTCACCTGAATCAAACCGTGGGGGTAGTAGAGTTTCATCACATTCGAAACGGGAAAGAAGAGAAAGTCAAGAGCATAGAAGTGTTGACAATCGAAGTAGGAGGAATGTTGATGATCATGATAGAAGGGATGTTGGTAGTAGGAGTGGTGTTAGAGATGTTGGAGGACGAGAACGACAACGATATACATCAGACTTTGAGGATGAGTTTGACGGTGAGAGAGGAAGTATTCATTTCAGAGATAGAGATCAGGGACAACGTCAGTATCGAGTTATTGATGATGATCGACGTTGGGAATCGGGAATGAAGATGGAAATTCCGGAGTTTAAAGGCGGAATGGTTGCTGAGGAGTTCTTAGATTGGTTATCAAATGTGGAGGAAATCTTTGATTTCAAGGAGGTTCCGGAGAATCGAAGGGTGAAGTTAGTTGCTACAAGGCTGAGGGGGAGAGCATTGGCATGGTGGCAGCAAACTAAAATTACTCGTGAACGAATGGGGAAGTCAAAGATAGAATCTTGGGAAAAGATGAAGAAGTTGATGCGAGCTACATTTTTGCCTTACAACTACCAATCACTTATGTACCAGAGGTTGCAGAATCTGAGGCAAGGGACAAAATCTGTTAGTGATTATGCTGACGAATTTTACCAACTCATTGCCAGGAATGATATTATGGAGACAAAGGAACAGTTGACTGCTAGATTCATTGGGGGATTGAGAATGCAGATCCAGGATATGGTTAATATGTTCGATCCTAGATCAGTAGCGGAGGCACATCAAAAAGCGTTAGCTTGGGAGAAGCAGGGAAGGCGTGGAGGTGGTGTGTTTACTAATTCCAATAATCCGGTGAAGGGGGCCAGTGGAAATTCTAATGTTCCTAAACCTGTCAGTAAGCCAATTATGAAGGAGGCTGAGAAGGCGAAGGTTAGCAGTGGTTTCAAATGTTATAACTGTCAGGAGTTGGGTCATAAAAGCAATGAATGTCCGAAGCCTAAGAAGAGAGCAATGGTTGCAGAAATTGAAGAGGATGATGGTGAGGAGGCAGAGTATTCAAATGCACCTTATGTTGAGGAGGAAGAAGAATTGTCTGGGGATGAAGGTTGTAATCTTATGATGAGGAGGTCTTGTCTCACACCAAAGCAAGAGGAGGACTGTAGTTGGTTAAGGAGTAACATATTTCAGTCGACATGTACTATTCTAGGGAAGGTTTGCAAGTTTGTCATTGATGCTGGAAGTTGCGATAATATTATTTCTACAGAAGCAGTAAGAAAGTTGAACTTGAAGACCGAGAAGCATCCTAAACCGTACAAGCTAGCATGGTTAAGGAAGGGTGGTGAAGTGAAGGTGTGTCGAAGGGCTTGTGTGAATTTTTCGATCGGGAAGAAGTACAAAGATGAAATTTGGTGTGACGTAGTAGACATGGATGTGTGTCATTTGTTATTGGGCAGACCATGGCAGTTTGATAGAGCAGTTCAACATGACGGTCGTGCCAATAGTTACAATTTCATGTTTGAGGGTACTAAAATCACTTTGGTTCCAAAGAAGCAACAACAGAAGGAGAGCAAGCTTGAAGAGATTGAGGAATTGAAAACTCTGTTAACTCTGAAGGAGTTTGTTAAGGAAGTGGAGGAAGAACCTGAAGTGTTTTTGTTGATTGGGAGAGAGAGTAGTGAAGAAGCTGAAATTCCAGAAGAAGCAAAGCCAGTTTTGGAAGAGTTTGAGGATGTGTTTCCAGAGGAGTTGCCTAAAGAGTTACCACCATTAAGAGACATTCAACATCAAATTGATCTTGTTCCGGGAGCAGTGTTACCACATCGACCACATTACCGAATGAGTCTGAAGGAACACGAGGAGTTACGAAGGCAGGTGGAAGAATTGTTGGAACAGGGACGTATTCAAGAAAGTTTGAGTCCATGTGCTGTACCAGCTTTGTTAGTACCGAAGAAGGACGGAACTTGGAGGATGTGCACAGACAGTAGAGCATTGAATAAGATCACTGTTCGTTATAGATTTCCTATGCCAAGGTTGGATGATTTGTTGGATCAATTGAGTGGGGCAACTATCTTTTCAAAGATTGATTTGAAGAGTGGTTATCATCAAATTCGGATTAGACTTGGAGACGAGTGGAAGACAGCTTTCAAGACGAGAGAGGGGTTATACAAATGGTTGGTTATGCCATTTGGTTTGTCAAATGCACCTAGTACATTCATGCGGGTGATGAATCAAATCTTTAGACCATTCATTGGGAAGTTCGTCGTGGTTTATTTCGATGATATTCTGATTTACAGCAGGAGTACGGAGGAGCATGTTCAACATTTGAGGGAAGTATTGATTATTCTTCGTGAAGAACAATTTTATGCTGCTACGAAGAAATGTGTGTTTATGACGCACAGTGTGTTATTTCTGGGTTATATTGTTTCAGGAGAAGGTATTCAAGTTGATCAGACTAAAGTTGAGGCAGTCAGAAATTGGCCAAAGCCAAAGACAATTACGGAAGTGAGAAGTTTTCATGGGCTAGCGTCATTCTACCGAAGATTCATTCCACACTTCAGTAGCGTGATGGCTCCAGTTACTGATTGCATGAAGGGGAAACAGTTTGTATGGTCAGAGGAAGCCGGGATTGCTTTTGAACGAATCAAAGAACTGTTGACGACAGCGCCAATTCTTGTTTTACCTAATTTCCAGTTGTTGTTTGAGCTACATACTGATGCATCAAAGGTTGGGATTGGAGGAGTGTTGAGTCAGCAGGGGAGACCTATTGCATATTTCAGTGAAAAGTTGTCAGGGGCAAAGATGAGATACAGTACATATGACGTTGAATTTTATGCTGTTGTGCAAGCTGTTAAGCATTGGAGACACTATCTATTTCAGAAAGAATTTGTTCTGTATACTGATCATGAGGCATTGAAGCATTTACAGGGGCAGAACAAGATTTCAGTGAGGCATGCATCATGGATTGCTTATTTACAGCAGTTTACTTTTGTCGTTAAGCACAAATCAGGCGTGACGAATCGGGTAGCTGATGCTTTGAGTAGGAGGAGTCATTTATTAACGACAATGAAGGTTGAAGTGACAGGGTTTGAAATGTTGCCAGAATTTTTTGAGGAGGATCCTTACTTTGCAAAGTTTGTTGAGAAAATTGAGGAAGGAAGTTTGGATGAATTTGTGTTGATTAATGGATTCTTGTTCAAGGGAAATCAATTATGCATTCCAGATTGTAGCTTGAGAATGAAAATTGTAAAGGAGTTGCACGAGGAAGGGCATGTGGGCCGTGATCGTACTTTGCAATTGATTTCACAATCTTACTTTTGGCCGTCGATGAGGAAAGAAGTGGGAAGGTTTGTGGAGCGATGTCATATTTGCCAAGTTTCTAAAGGGACAGCGACGAATGCAGGGTTGTATATGCCATTACCTGTACCGTCTAAGCCATGGGTTGATATTAGCATGGATTTCGTTTTGGGTTTGCCTAGAACTCAAAGGGGAAATGATTCGATATTTGTTGTAGTGGACAGGTTTTCGAAGATGGCACATTTTATTGCCTGCAAGAAGACAGCGGATGCAGTTCGAGTGGCACAATTATTCTTTAAGGAAGTGTATCGATTGCATGGTTTACCAGAATCTATTGTTTCGGATTGAGATACTAGATTTTTAAGCCATTTTTGGTTGAGTCTATGGAAGATGGTCGGAACAAAGCTGAACTTTAGTAGCGCTTACCATCCGCAAACTGATGGCCAAACAGAAGTTGTTAACAGGTCATTGGGGAATTTGTTGCGATGTCTTGTACAGGATAATTTGAGAAGTCGGGATATGAAGCTATGCCAAGCAGAGTTTGCTCATAATCATGCCATGAATCGTAGTACGGGTTACAGTCCATTTCAGATTGTATATTCAAATTTACCCAGGGGACCGTTGGATTTAACAGTAGTACCACAGTCAAGAGAGGCAGTTAAACGAGCTGCTGATTTTGTTGAAGGTTTCACAGAGTGCCACAGGATCGTTCAGGAACGATTGGAAAAGTCGAATGAGAAGTATAAGAAGTCCGCAGATTTGAGGCGACGAAATGTTGAATTTAACGAAGGTGATTTGGTTTATGCTGTATTAACGAAGGATCGTTTTCCGGTGGGTGCTTATAGCAAGTTGAAGGCGCGGAAAATTGGTCCAATTGAAGTCGTGAAGAAAATTAATGAAAATGCTTATAAGTTGAAGCTGCTAGAAAATGTTTACATGTCTGACGTGTTCAATGTTAAACATCTTGTTCCTTATTACGGAGGTAAACAATCAGATGAAGAAGAATGTACAAATTCGAGGACGAATTTTTCTCAACCAGGGAAGGATGATGTAGCCCAGGTTAGAAGGATGAGGCGTATACGAGATACGAACAAATATTCAAGTCGTACACGACTCAGGTGGGTCGAATTAAGTCATCCCCGACTTAATTTGTTCATGAGTCGAGCTAAGGAAGGACTTTTGGGACATGCACGACTCAATGAGACACGGGAAGAAAAGCTACGAGCTAACAAGGAATTAAGTTGTTCGAGTTTGATGAGTCGGACACGACTCAACGACTCATCAATAAGTCGTTCGCGACTTATTATGAAGCAGGGGCAAGTTCCAGTTATTAGAGGCTTTGAATTGGAGACGGGTTACGGCTTAGATATGTCGCTCGGAGATGAGTCGCGACCTAAGTTGAGTCGCGATCGCCTTAGTCGAAGGTGCTGTAATAATACTGGGTGTTGAGTCGCTTTGTAAGTTGAGTCGTGCCCTGTTTGTTTATTTGTTGAGTCGTAAGTCGTCTTGCGTGAGTTAGTTATAACTCATTGGGTCTTAAGGTCGTGAGTTGTTATCTGTTTGTTTTCCCTGAGTCGTTGTATTCTTATGTCGTAAGTCGTTGTACATGTATTCGATTCTTGAGTCGTTTGAGTCTATACGTTGAGTCTTGAGTCTGTATTGTGGAAGAGTCGTATGACGATGAGCCGTGTTGTATAGTAAGTTGTGTGATGTACATAGGCATGTTGTGTTGCTAAGTCAGTAACGACTTATGATGAGTCGGGGGTTCATGAGTCGGCAACGGCTTATGGGGACAGTTGTAACAAGCTATAAATAGGGCGTGTGTTGTACATTTTTGGAGGTTGATTTTTTGAATAAAATTCTCTTTGATTGCTTTGTGCTTTCTTTAATTGGTAGTTGAGTATGATCTCCTATCTCTACCTACGTCATTCGAGTGCGCTCGAATCCACGTTTGTGAAGCCGATTCACGGAATCTAGTGCGCTAGATCAACGTACGAAGAATCGTAGATCTTTGTTTCTCGGCATCGTGCGCGATCAACGAGACGAAGATAGCTAGAATCCGGCATCTTTGGATCAACGGATTTGGGCATTGCAGTATTCTCAACTCACCGATTGCTACATTTCACCGATTGAAGTTTATTTTGATTAATCCGCTGCGTCAGTAAGCATCCTCTTCATCTTCTCCATCTCAATCTCACATCGATTCACAGAAATTCCTAAACCTTAACTTAGGAAAAACTTCACCTTTGATAATAGATTGAAGATTCTAGAGGTGTATTGAAGAGGAATTGGTCGTACCTTATTTTAATACTTCTCATTTGTTGTTTTTGGGTTTAAAGTTGAGTTCTTGAACTCACATCTAGGTCTATAACTTTCTTTGTTATTGGGTATGAATTCCTAACATCTATTCATGTTCATTTGCTTTTGATTTGAATTGATTTGGTGAATTTTCCATTTTTTGGTTTTGAAGTCCAATTTTATGAAAATCCTACTATGGATGTTTGGATATGTTATTTAGGGTGCATCAAAGAGCCTATAAGGCTAGGTTATCGCTTGGCACAAAACCCTAGTCTCCGTTGCTCGACTGATAGCTTCCGATTCATTTTGGCCATCAAGGCCTAGGCAAACTCTTGCCCATACCAGGTGTTCAGATGTCTGAACATCAATTTCGAACGTCTAGTTATGCCTTTTGCAGATAAAAAATATACGGTAGAAAATAAAAATGGCAGAGACTAATTTCAGAAGTCTGAATTTATGGTTCAGACGTCTGAAAGTGGTTTCAGACGTCTGCTTTGAAATTTCAGACGTCTGGAAGGTTTTCTGGAATATTTCCAAAAACCAAATCTAGACGTCTAGATTAACCCCCAGACGTCTAAAATTGTTCAGTTTTGCCTGTTTTCCTATTTTTGAGTAAATTTCCAAAGGGTATTCATTTTTTGTTGATCCGATTAGTTGTTATCACTTTATTGACTTTGGTGACTTCTTTTCTGGATTTTTGAAAATATCCATTTTGATGGATTTGGTATCGATTTCTTTGGATTTAATTCACGTCTTCGTATGTGAATTTTTGGTGATTGATTGTTTCAACAATCATTTCTATTGTTTGTCACTTTGAAATGCAAAGGTTTCTATACTAGTAGTAACTATTCAAATTCTTTCATCAAAACGATTTAAACATTTACTTTCAATATCAAACTCGCTTTTAAAACCTTTTTCAAATCTATTATCATATACAAACCTCTACCTCATTCATTCGAGAAATCCAATTAAACGACTTAGCAAAACAAGTGGTATAAAACGCTTGCGTTTACTTTGTCGGTTAATTCTTAGATTTGTTCGATTGAAACTCTTGCGACAATTTACGAGTGAAAATCTACAGTTTGTTCGTAAATACTTAAGTTAAGCCAGTGGTTATAGGACATGAAGATAAACTCATTTATTCACTAGCTTAGTGTAATTCACACTTTTCATTGATCATGGTGATCATTTTACGGTTTAGACTAGCGGTGCGCGATGTCTTTTTGTCCACGTGGGGGACTGTACCTCGTTTTATTGAGCTTTGTCTAGTCTCTTTTATAGGCTGACGTCCTATGGATTCTTTAGAGTTTCGTCTCATTTTTATGGGCTAGCGACCCATGTTCATTTATGGTGTTCGGTTCATCAAATGTACTGTTATTGTACCAGGTCGATGTTCCGGCTTATAAGGATCAACGGATGCACCGTTATTGTACTACATTGTTGTTTCGGTTTATCAGGTTCATCGGACGCTCCGTTATTGTACTACACCGTTGTTACGAATTATTGGAGTTTCAAGTCCATCGGGCATACCGTTACTGTACTACGTTGATGTTCTGGATTATTCGAGTTTCAGGTTCCTCGGGCGTACTGTTGCGCCGGCTTTGAGGTTAGCGGCCATTGGATAGCGACCCATTTGTGATGCACGTGTTGGTGAGTTTTCATGCTCCCATTTGTGATAGGCCTCCCCCTTTGTGATTTCTGGATTTCTAATTGACGACTTCTACAATTTGTGTTTCACCAATTTTTACGATTCGCATCGATATGCTTGGCAATATTTGTGGTTTGATGAATAAAATAAAGAATATGACATTTTTTTGTGACGACCCTGGGTTTTTGACCCGTTTATTTTAGTAGATATTTAATCTAATTTAAATATTAATCGTTAAGATATAAAATATAAATGTAAAATATAAGTCAAAATTATGTATATAGTTTAAATGAAATAAAAATGAAAATAAATATAAAGCAAGAATTAATTAGTTAAAATATAACTTTAACATGTGTAAACAAAGTATATAGAATAGAATGAAACACAAGCCCAAACTACGAAATAAAAATAAACCAGATAAACAGTTAGAAGTAACAAGTCAAATACATATCTTATAAATCAAATATTTGAAAGTTAAACTCTAAATAAAAACAAAAACTAGGAAGCTATGCTAACAAATATGATCAAGTGTTGCTGTAAAATTTTACAGTAAGTGGAAAAGCAAAATAAAATCTTTGACAAGATAAATGCTTAAGCCAATCCATATCCGGAACAACTTTATATAAACATATCAGAAAGGTTTAAAAGGAATAACCTGTATATACATATGAACAATGAAAGAAAACATTGACTTGTAAATATATTTGTACAGTACAAAATCTTTGACCAAACATATAAAATAATGTTGACTGTACATAACCAAGAAAAGAGAAACAAAGAAACATCTATTAACACATATGTTATTGTGTAAATCATGTATGCTAAGAAGACAAAGTATCCACAACATATATGCAAGATATCTTTGCACAGAAAATGTTTAGCCGATATAGGAATAGTATCAGCCAACATTAATTGTGTGTAAGCTAAAATAAACATGAAGACAAAGTAGAAAAAAAAATGGAAATCAGTTGAGGTATAAAGTACAAACCTGATGTTTGCACCAAAAATGGTCACAAACACCCAATACCGTGAAAGCACCCATTTATCAACACAGATCAGCAATAACAAATACAGAACTCAGATCTAAGAGATAGTAAATGCAACAAATCACAGATAACAGTAAACAACACAGGATTTATAGTGGTTCGGTGTTCGTGCCTACGTCCACTTTGAAGGTTTTATCTTTATTGATTCACTTGATGATTTTCAATCGATTACCGCAGATTACAGCCATTTGCAGCTTTGATACTTGATTACAATGATGTTGGAAAGACCTAGAATTGAATCTGGCAGAGTCTAGGCTTGTTTTCTCTCTCCCGAATCTCCGACACCTTTTTTGAATGACCAGGGGCTCTATTTATAGGCGTGGAAGGCTGAAATCCCGCCCAAAACCTGGGGAGGCCGCTTGGCACGTGAGGGGGTCCCACAAGCCCGCGTTCTCGGACTCCGTGCCCAATTTGGGATCGATTCGAAGTAAGGTTTGAATCGATCAAAAATGTATCCAATCGGGGAGAAATTTGGTGTGGACATTCTTCAGTATGTAAGCAAGCTTCTGTGAAAATTTCATAGCATTTGGATCAAGGGATTGAGAGTTATGATCGATTCAAGATGGTGCTCTTCGGTACGCTGTTTGCTTCGACTCGATCCTATGGGTTTGATCGAATCCATATGGTTCGAACCCATAGGTTCGAATCCATATGGTTCGAACCCATAGGTTCGAATCGATCCTTGTGCATGCGGAGGCGGCGACGTGGTGCACTGGATTCGAAGCTGCAACAATCATAGGGATTCGAATGTGGGCGCGTGTAGATGGTTTCGAAGCAAGGTGTCTTGGGTCGATTCGAACCAACGTGTGGTCGATAGATTCGAAGCAACGCATGGATTCGAGGTAAAGCTCCGGGAGGATGGATTCGAAGGTAGGAATGTTGGGTGGATACGAAGCTAGGCGAGGTCATGGATTCGAAGCACTTTCTCTTGATGGGTACGAAGGAAGGCCATGGGATGGAGTCAAAGCCGATGGACTCGAAGGTGATGGAGTCGAAGTTTGATGGAGTTGAAGGTGATGGAGTCGAAGGAAGGATACTGGATGGGTTCGAACTTCGTGGCTTCGAGGCAAGGATATCAGATGGGCTCGAAGCACTCCAAAGTGATGGGTTCGAAGGTGATGGTTTCGAACTCTATGGGTTCGAATTAGATGGGTTCGAACCAAATGAAGGAGTGATGGATTCGAACCGAGCAAGGTCCATCTCTCTCAACTGGAATCCATCATAACTTGAGCATACGACCTCGGATTGACCTGAAATTTGAAACCCTGGTTTCTATGGCTTTGCTCATCATGTCTTGTCGATTCTTGCCTAATCCGGACTCGGACAAAATTCATCGATATCCATAGCGAAGTGAAATACGACCAATCTCTGAGACGAACTGTCTTTTGTTTTTGACCGATCTTTTGGTATCACGGCTTTGCCAAAAAGCGGGATAACATTTTGCCCCCCAAAACATGCCTTGTGGTAGGAAGGTGTGTTTTGCAATGCCTTGAGTTGGATGCTCATAGCCTGTCATCAACCTGCGAAGAACTTGATAGTTTCATATGTCCTCAAATGACGATCGTTCGGGATCGAGTTATTTGGGATGAAGCGCGGCCGTTCATGGTCAAGCGCCTAACTTCAAATGACGATCGTTCATGATCGAGTCATTTGAGGTGAAGTGCGACCGTGCGCGGTCAAGCGCGTAAATCCATGCGTCGATCGATCGGGATCGAGTCATCTGCGGCGAAATGTGACCGTCCAAGGTCAAGCGCTTAACTTCAAATGACGACCGTTCGGGATCGAGTCATTCGAGGTAAAGTGGGGCAGTGTGCGGTCAAGTGCATAAATCCATGTGTCGATCATTCGGGATTAAGTCATCTTTGGTGAAATGTGACTGTTCAAGGTCAAGCGCTCAACTTCAAACGACGATCGTTCGTGATCGAGTCATTCGAGGTAAAGTGCGATAGTGCGCGGTCAAGTGGGGACCGTTCAAGGTCAAGCGCTCAACTTCAAATGACGATCGTTCGTGATCGAGTCATTCGAGGTAAAGTGCGACAGTGTGCGGTCGAGTGGCGGGCCTCAAATGACGACCGTTCGCGATCGAGCCATTTGAGGTAAGGTGAGTTGTGCCGTTCAAGGCTAGTTGTGCCTGTACGAGGCAAGTTGTGACCGTTCGAGGTCGGGTGCCGTTCGTGGCGAGTGGTGACTGTTCGAAGTCGGGCGCCGTTCGAGGCGGGTGGTGACTGTTCGAAGTCGGGTGCCGTTCGAGGCGAGTGAGCGTGCCCGGGAGGGCTTGATGTTGTTGATACCAGGTTCACGTTCGAGTGGGTCCCTGGATCATTTGTTAGGGTATATCGCTATCTCAGAGCATGCCTAAGGACCGTTCGCGACCCCGTACATGTGCAAGTGGCTTAGCCATTTCAGAGTTATCAGAATCAAATATCTATTCAACAGATGAGTTTTAAAAACAGAAATGTGTAAACAAGCCAAGTTCAAATGTCCAAATCAACATGAAATAAAAGCAAAGCAAGGATGTCAAAGCGTAAGTTCCTACTACGATGCAATCAACGATCACTCAGAGCATTCCTGGAGAACGTTCGCGATCTCGTACATGTGTAAATGATTTAATTGTGGTAGTGGAAGCTTGCGACTTGTTCATCGTTATTTTAACTAATTGATAACCTAACGATGTCCTGGTTCGGGGTTGCCCCTAGCTGATGTAGACGGTGGCCACTCTGGCTCCGCCGCTGAAGCTCGCCTCCTCACATATTGAAGGAGCATACCGTTTATGATATGTCCTTCCACCTCGTCCCTCAGGTGCCTACAATCATTAGTGTTATGACCATTTAATTCATGAAATGCACAAAACTTATCTGACTTTCTCTCGCTAGAGGTTGGATCCCTTCATATCGGTCTGCGGTACGGAATCTGCTCCTTGGTATCCTGATAAATGCGTTCCAAACTCTCAGTCAGTCGGTGTAAGTAGTGAATCGCGGCTCTCTCCGCTGCCGTTTTGACCTGTCATCATAATCCTCAGCCCTTCATTTTCCTTTATCATTTTCTGAGTCCTTATCGATAGGCTTTTTGTCTTTAAGCATATAAACTTCTATTCCATCTCCTTCTTCTCTTTCTGCATTCGCATCCTCTAATCGTAAAAACTTTTCTGCCTCGTTGTAGAATTCCTCCAGATTTACGGGTGGATCCTTAGTCAAGGAATTTTTGAAATCTGTGCCGTCAGCTACTGCGGACACAGCTGCCATCACCACCATAGATGGATCTGCTCGATCCACCGAAGCTGTTGCTGCATTGAATCACGCTAGATAACTCCTCAAGGTCTCTCCGGCTTTCTGCTTTAGGGTTGCCAAAGTCATCACATTCTTGGGTCTTGTAATGTGAACCCTGAATTGCCTCATAAATCTCTCAATTATACCATTCCATGTTCCGGTGGATCCATTCTCCAATTGCCTAAACCATAATGCTGCAATATCCGTCAAGTATAATGGAAAGCAACGGGCCATAACCTCCTCTAATGCCCCCAGCACTTCCATATGCCTCATATACTTTGTTAGATGAACCGTGGGGTCCGTTCTCCCGTCATACATGTCCAACGATGGTAACTTGAAATCCGGTGGGTTTCTAGCTTGTCTGATTGCCGGGGTGAAAGGACTCCTATTAACATCCTCCAAATCCTTGTTTACCAAACCGCCTCTCATAGCTCTTCTAACCATCTCCGCCAGTCTGTCGTTGTCACCGAGATGCAATCTTCGTTCATTACTTTCAACCTGCCCCCCGAGCCCACGAGGGAATTCTGCGATCTGCCCCCTTGACTGAGAGTTCACTCCTCTACTATTCCCGGGTTGCGCAGATGTTCCTCTTTCACTCTCTGAAATTGGGTCAACGTTCTCCATGGGTGTGCCTCCTAACCCAGGTGCTACGCCGGATGGTCCTGCTCCGTTCTGAACTCCATCCGTTCCTCTATTCTGTGCTCCAAGTTGTCCAATTTGTTGAAATAAGCTCTGAATTAATTCCTCTTGCCTTTTCATCATTGTTTCCATCTCGTCCCTGGTGATGAAGGTTGAAGTTTGATTCCCTCCTGAGGAAGCCTCTTGACTTCCTTGGTGTTCACTTCTCTCTGGCCTTTGCCTTCTACTTGTTTGTCTTGTCATAACTCTTAGATTTGAACTCTTGGATTTTCAAATTCAACTTCTTCCTGAATCAGTTTCTCAGTGAAAGCACCAAAATGTTTGCACCAAAAATGGTCACAAATACCCAATACCATGAAAGCACCCGTTTATCAACACAGATCAGCAATAACAAACACAGAACTCAGATCTAAGAGATAGTAAATGCAACAAATCACAGATAACAGTAAACAACACAGGATTTATAGTGGTTCGACGTTCGTGCCTACGTCCACTTTGAAGGTTTTATCTTTATTGATTCACTTGATGATTTTCAATCGATTACCGCAGATTACAGCCATTTGCAGCTTTGATACTTGATTACAATGATGTTGGAAAGACCTAGAATTGAATCTGGCAGAGTCTAGGCTTGTTTTCTCTCTCCCGAATCTCAGACCCCTTTTCTGAATGACCAGGGGCTCTATTTATAGGCGTGGAAGGCTGAAATCCCGCCCAAAACCTGGGAAGGCCGCTTGGCACGTGAGGGGGGGCCCACAAGCCCGCGTTCTCGGACTCCGTGCCCAATTTGGGATCGATTCGAAGTAAGGTTCGAATCGATCAAAAATGCATCCAATCGGGGAGAAATTTGGTGTGGACATTCTTCAGTGCGTAAGCAAGCTTCAGTGAAAATTTCATAGCATTTGGATCATGGGATTGAGAGTTATGATCGATTCAAGATGGTGCTCTTCGGTACGCTGTTTGCTTCGACTCGATCCTATGGGTTCGTTCGAATCCATATGGTTCGAATCCATATGGTTCAAACCCATAGGTTCGAATCCATATGGTTCGAACCCATAGGTTCGAATCGATCCTTGTGCATGCGGAGGCGGCGACGTGGTGCTCTCGATTCGAAGCTGCAACAATCATAGGGATTTGAATGTGGGCACGTGTAGATGGTTTCGAAGCAAGGTTTCTTGGGTCGATTCGAACCAACGTGTGGTCGATGGATTCGAACTAAAGCAGGTGTGTATGGATTCGAAGCAATGCATGGATTCGAGGTAAAGCTCCAGGAGGATGGATTCAAAGGTAGGAATATTGGGTGGATACGAAGCTAGGCGAGGTCATGGATTCGAAGCACTCTCTCTTGATGGGTACGAAGGAAGGCCATGGGATGGAGTAGAAGCCGATGGAGTCGAAGGTGATGGAGTCGAAGTTTGATGGAGTCGAAGGTGATGGAGTCGAAGGAAGGATACTGGATGGGTTCGAACTTCGTGGCTTCGAGGCAAGGATATCAGATGGGCTCGAAGCACTCCAAAGTGATGGGTTCGAAGGTGATGGTTTCGAACTCTATGGGTTCGAATTAGATGGGTTCGAACCAAATGAAGGAGTGATGGATTCGAACCGAGCAAGGTCCATCTCTCTCAAATTGAATCCATCATAACTTGAGCATACGACCTCGGATTGACCTGAAATTTGAAATGCTGGTTTTTATGGCTTTGCTCATCATGTCTTGTCGATTCTTGCCCAATCCGGACTCGGACAAAATTCATCGATATCCATAGCGAAGTGAAATACGACCAATCTCTGAGACGAACTGTCTTTTGTTTTTGACCGATCTTTTGGTATCACGGCTTTGCCAAAAAGCGGGATAACACCTGACACAAACATTTTTATACAAGTATCTTCATTCACAAGCCAATGTCTACATACAAAATATCTATATATACACAGCAAACATAATTATAATAGTGTAAACATATTAAGGAACAAAGCATTTAATTGCTATCATCTCAGCCTAGCATAGGTCATTTCAAATATTAGAAACAAATCTGAACAAATCTTAACAAGGAAGCTTAACCAGATAGCACCTTCCTTATTATATCCTGTCATCTTCTATATATTTATTCATCTCCTATTTAATTTCGTTTAGTAACCATTTAGCAACCAGAGAATAAGAAAACAACCATTTTCAATTTTTTTTCCAAAGCTTAAACTCAAGTTCAAAACAAAAACAAACAAGAAAAGAAAGTATTCAAGAGTTGATTCAACTACAGTTTTCTCAAACATCAACGTATCCATTGTTCAATGATTTTCAGGTGAGTAGACCAATTTATTTCAGGATCAAACAATAATCTAAATCTGTGAATATGATTTATGGATAACATTTGGTTGTGCTTGTATTTTTTTTTTAAGGAATGAGGCTCTGTATATAACTATATGTTTGCACTGTGCTTGTTTTTTTTCTCTGTTTGGGGGTTTCAAGGTAGGAAATAACCAGGAAAATTAAATATAACGCCATTTGATTTATATTAGGCTTATAGTTTAAACAAAACAAGTTTGTTTATACATAAGTTGAGATTTAAAATAGTTTAAGGTAGGATGAAAATATACAGCATCTGAATTTGATTGTTGTTTTCAGAGAAGCTCATCATATGATAAATTTGAACACTTCAGAATCATTGATTTAAGCATATAAGGTGAATTGTTATTCGAAACAAGATTTTTAAAACAAACATTGTGATTTTTCATGGTGTATATCAACAGTCACTTGTAAATGAACTGGAGATGGATTTTTCCCAACTTCCATTGATCGAAATTTCTTTTGATGTTGAAATTCTGCATGTATCAGGAAAATTGTTAAACAATTTTTCCATTGAAGGAGATGTTGCATCGAAGCAACTATAGGGTTTAGCTGTCGTTTTTGGTTGAGGTTAGAATATAGGTGTTTCCTCCACCTCTGCATAATCGAGCTGCGTGATATCGCGGTAGAGGGTAGCATGGTCGGTCAGCGAGGCGAGGCCGGAGGTGTAGCACATCTGATGGTCGGAGCAAGGTGGGGCGAAGCGATTTGTTGATTTGTTGTGGGTTTTAGTTTCGCGTGGTAGTCCAGTTTTTCATTGAGGCCTTCGTGTTGATTGTTCGAAGGTTGAGGAGGCAAAAGGGGTGGGACTGCGACATGTTCGAGGTGACGCCGGAGGTTATATCATCGTTGACGATTTGTGCAGGTGTACAGGCACGGAATGGTGTCAGTGGGTTCTTGGGTTGTGAGTTACTCAGGTAATTTCTCAAATTAGTATAAGTGGCCTCGGTTTGTATCTGGAATGTGTAAACTTTCTTTACAGATACTATGTTTTAAACTTAAATTTAACTAGAAATGGAGAAGAGAAGAAGGGTGTTGCGTGGAAAAAAAAGGTGAGTGTCTCAGGGAAACGGAAGAGCGACTCGAAGTGTAACTCGAGTGAAACGCAGGAGAGTCTGGGGTTGCTTCCTTTCAGAACTGCAAATAAAATAAAGGGAAGCATAGTTAAGTAATTTGTGTTTTAGCAGATTTTAAGCAATGAAAACTAAACAAGGGTTTAACAAGTTAAGTTAAAAACTTAAATACAAGTTTTAAATTATCTTAGTTAATACTTAACAATGTTGTAACACTTAATTATTATTTTAATTAAGTAATTAAGAATAACTAAATTATAATTGTAATTAGAGTAGATTAATTTGTGATTAATTGATAAATAAATTTGTAATCAACTACTTAAAGATAATTAACGAATAATTAGTAGTTGAGTAATTAAGTAATTAAATAAACAAAAGGCTTATGATTTATAAACTGGAAATTAAGGAATATTTAATTTATAATTGAGTTATGTTAATCAAAAATTAAGGTTTATTAATTTTTGATTAAGGAATAATTAATCTGCAATTAGGGATTATTAATTGGGTTCAAGAGTTAAGGGATGGATTACCCGATTGAAATTAATTTGTTGATTAATTAAAGGTAAGCGCTTGCAGATTAATTAAATATAAATACTTGATGAGATTTAGTGAAGTAATTTATAATTACGGGATGTAATAAAGTCAAAGGAATTACTTAACGGGAAGTAATAAGAGGGTAATTACTTAATAGAAGTGATTAAGGATGAATTACTTGGGTAATTAATCAAAAAAAAGGGTAAATACTTAAGTAAGAGGTTAATTACTTAAGTAAGTAATTGCAGAGGGGTATTTACTGTTTATAAATAATTGGGTGGATTAATGAATACAATTAATTGAGGATAATCATTCATGAAATGTGATTCGGTATAATTACTTAATAAGTAATTAGATAATGATGATAATCTTAATGTAATTAAAGATGAATGATTATGGGATGGTAAATCAATTGGGTTGTAATTAATTAGTTAATAAGCAGGACTTAGAGGTAATTGATTTAATTCAATTATGGTTAATTGGATTTATTCGAGATGGTGTGATTGATTATCTTGCTTATGTATGATAAGTGATTGTTTAAATGTCCTGAATTGATTGATACCCCTGATATGAAATGGTTTGTGATATAATGTGTTGGGTGGGCAATGATAATGTGGTTATGTATTAATGATGAATTGCTGAGTAAAGGTGACATTTTTATTAAAAATTGAATTTCATTTCACTTAAATGACATGTGTTAAGATGTATCGAATTCGAAGAGACCGGAGTCGGGTATAGTTAATACCCGAAACCACTTCGATTCTATACAAAACTTGATACGTGGAGTCAATAGATAGTAATGGAATGATTTAATTGAATTGGTCCATATAATCCAGGTTTCTAGCACTTAGTAATTGCTTTGTGAAATAAGTGATGTCTATAACAACTTGTGAAGTTGTAAATTGATATAGGTACCTAGGTTTTATATGAGTTGTGTACTTTTGAATTTCTTCTTAGATGGGTTTACTCACGCTGGTTTCCTGCCTGACCCGGGTGTTACTTTGATGTAATGCTCAGGTCAGACCGAGTATTACAGATTTTCAGGTAGGTACGTTCTGGAGCTCAGGAGGCGAGCTGGATGGCAAGAGTGTATTGAGTATTTCCATTGTATTTCTGAGACCTGATAATTGTGTATATTCAGTGACTGTATATATGTGAAACTCCGATGTATATTAAGTGTAATCGACATATATAGTATCCTTTTGTAAACTGTTATTATTTATTATTGTATTTTATCCACTGCGAATGTGAGATGTTTGACATTTCTGTTCTTCTTCTTCTATCTTTTTCTTCTTTTTCATAACTATCTGGAGTTTTCGGGATTGAAAATTTTGGGTCGTTACATTTGGTATCAGAGCTGAAGGTTAAGCGAGAACCTTGTCTCTGGTGGGTGTACTCATTAAGGATAGAGTCTGTAGTACTCTAGAATGAGTTGAGTGTATATATATATATAAGAGAGCGTACTTGTTATTTTCTTATATAAATATTTTGAATGATTTTATATAAGATTATATTTTGATATATAAAGCAATATTTCACCCTGACAAGTATTAAGGAAATTGCATGTTAAATTATTTGAATTAAATTAAGAACTAATTTAACACAACCCAATTGAAATTAAAAAAAGATGAGTTTGAAATGGATTCAAACTGAAATTGAAATCTTGAATTGGAAAAGTATTTCAGAATAAGATGATAATGGATGGTTTTTGATATGATAATCTTGGTTATTATCATTAGTGATTGTTGTGTGTTTAATAATAAGATGTGTATTAATGAGTAAGCAAAATGAAATGTTTTAAAGAAGTATAACATTTAAGGAAGTTTGACTTATAAATTGAAATTGAAGATGATCTAAATTGTGAAATTTTAAATTTAGGTCCAGAATTTGAAAATTGTTGTAAAGTGATAGAGAAATAATAAATAATATTATTTAATGTATTGGAATGAGGGGTCCTGTTTCAAACAAGAGTTGTTTGAAAAATTAAAGGAAGTTGTTGTGAATTTAAAAACCAAAGGTGGTTTAAAATTGTAGACATGGCTGGGAGGGCTAAGAAATAAATATGTATGTATGGATATACATGATATCAAAGATAATTTGAAATAAACTCTAAATGTTGCGTTTTGATTTTCCTTGAAGTGTGATGTAAAACCCAAAGTGATATAAGTTTTGAACTTATAAGAGGGGAAGAATTTTGAAATTTGAAGTGGGAATTCAAATTTGGGTAGAGTTGACTGGATTAAGTAAATTGAAATTTAACTTTGGGAAGGATAAATAAGTTAACAAGCAACCCGCATTGGAAATTTCAAGATGAAATTAGAATTTAACTTAGAAAGTTAAATGGTTGATCTGAATTGGGAGTTTGTGTGATCTCAAAATGGGTTTGAGATCTAGAAATTGAAAATGGATGGAAGTTTTTAAAATAAATTGGATGATATCACTCTATTGTTATTAATAATCTTTAAATTGTAAATTGGATTTGTTTTAAATGAATGAGGAATAAAGTTTGGTAATATATCCATTAGTGAGATTAAAGAAAAAGTTAACTTTAATTTGAAATTAAGAATATGGAATTACTTTGAACTAAAAATGTAAATAATTGGATTTGTAAATTAAAATAGTTTAAGAACTGGCTTTGAACTGGAAGATAAAAATTTAGTAATAAATTAAATTTTTAAACCTAGAATTGTATTTAACTCTTATTTGAACCTTGAAATACATAAGTAAAGAAAATTTAAAATGGAATTTTGAGAATTGGACTCGGAAATTAAATTGCTTAAAAGCTTTTAATAAAGGTTAATTTAGTTTAAAGAGTTAAATCAACCTTTGAGAATTTAACTCGAATTTATATAATTCGAGATGGTTTAAAATTTGAGATTGAAATTGAATTAGTCCGAATTGAATCTGATTTGAATTAATTGAATTTGAGATTGAAGGGGTATAAGTTTACAAAT
Organism: Allium cepa; assembly: GCA_030765085.1. Lineage (NCBI taxonomy): Eukaryota > Viridiplantae > Streptophyta > Magnoliopsida > Asparagales > Amaryllidaceae > Allium > Allium cepa. Next base: position 901,104,539 of record CM060938.1, on the reverse strand, counting down.
TTTAAATGGAAAATTTGGGTTGAATTAAAATGATTGAAATTTAATTGGATTCAAATTGAATGGATATTAGTCCAAAGTGGTTGGAATAACTTAGGATTGTAATTAAAGTTGAATATGTTTAAAATCAAATGGGATTTGATTTAAATTTGGAAAGAAATTGAAAATTAATTCGGCTTGAATTGCATAAATCAAGTCCAATGGAAATTGGAGTTATTTAAAATTGGAATTGAGTCAATTTAATTGGAAGCGGAAATTTAAATTGAATTGTTGGGAAAGTGAACAGTTTTGAATCTGGATGATTTTCAATATAAATTGTTTTAATATAAACTTATTTTTCCAAGCTATTTAGTATATATAGCCTTTCTTTTTCAAAGCCAAATTATTTTAAATTGGTTTTACAATTATTTTTGGAACCATCCTATAATTTTTCAACTGTTTTTTAAACTAATTACTATTTCATAACTATTTTACAAATTAATTATTATTTTAGAACTATTTTGAGATTATCTTAAATTTCTGAACTATTTAATTATTTTTCAACTTCTTATCTATTTAAAAAAAAAACTCAAGCTATTTTTCAAAATATAAACTGGTCGGAGTTAAAACTGTTATTGGTAAAATGCCCAACTGAGGAAAGAATTGAAGCGATAATCCAAATAGGGATCAAGACAAATGTGAATAAGTGAATGAAAATTTAAGGGAATGTGAATAGAAAGAAAATTGATTTGGCTAATAATCAATGAAGTTAAATATGTAGGATGTACGTATATTGTTCTATTCGCATAGTGATTTGATCCAGATTCGAGCACATAATTTCGAGATAGTTTACCGATCCGAGTTGGGATTTTTCACTCGATTTTCGACGGCGAACCTGGATATGGATTGTTGATTGGTTTTGGATATTCTCTATCATAGTTATGGCTATGTAAGGAGGATGACGGTTTCTGATCAAGAAACCAAATCTGTGTCCGCACTAGGAAGTCGGGTGGACGATACTAGTTCGAAAGTGAAACTGTGCGATCGAGTGAGCGATCAGATTGGTATAGCGTACGGATAATAAGTGTACATCATATGGATTTGAATGAAATTGATATTGGAAGGAGTAATCAAATTGGGATATTTGGTTTTGAATAAACAAAGTTGAATATCTTTGTTATATAAGATAAATTTTCCCTTGTTGAACCTATTGTTGGAAGAAAAAGGATTTTGGAAGTGTTTGAAATATAAAAGGAGTTTTATACAAGTTTGAAATGATCCAAAGTTTTGAAAATTATATATATCTGAATATATATATATACACAAAGGATCTTATGAGAATTTTAGAAAAAAGTTTTGGGAACCTTTGGATTTGGAAAGGCTTTTGATTTTTAGGTAAAATCAGTTTTGGAATTTGTAAAGCCTAGTTTGAGAATTATCGATTTTGGGATAATCGATTTTGTAAAGAGCTTTGTATGAGATCATACTAGGTGTATGATTTGAAAGATACTATATGTGTATAGTATAATAGTGTTTTGATGATGGCTCTGGGGAAAAAGGCGCTCCCTTGAAATGAACTTCTCAGGAGTGCCACTGGGTGGTGTTGCCTTGAGCCCCAAGGGGGGGTTCTAAAGTTGATCCTCTGAGGAATCTGGACAAAACTAGTTCCTGAGGATTATGAGTTGAGTATACCATAGCGTAAGTCGTGTGTGCCGCTGAGAGCCAACAGTCTGCGTTTGATTTTATATCGGTAGACTTCGACCTATGGTATAACATAGCGAAAGTCGTGTGTGCCGCTGAGAGCCAACAGTCTGTGTTTGATTTTATATCAGCAGACTGCGACCTATGTAGGAGTGGAGATGTTTCATTTCGACAGCGAAAATCAGAGGCTGCTGAGAGCCTACAGTTACATGGACTTTTGTAGTGACGACAACGTAACCCTGGATGTAACTGTGATCTGTTGTGTGTGTTCATGGCGTAATCGAGAGGCCGCGGAGAGCCTGCAGTTACATGGACTTTTGCTGTGATGGCAACGTAACCCTGGTATGTAACTGCGACCATGGATGGGGGTGATGATTTCCAAAGCATTCTCACCAAAGATATTTCCTCCATTTTCAAAAACCGTTTTCTATATTTTCAATAAAATTATTTTCACAAGTATTTTCACTGGATGTTGAAACGGGTGTGCCAAGCGCTTATAGATTTTCAGTCGTACGCCTGATCAACGTATGACCGAATTTCTATGAGCGCAAGGATGGGCTTGCCAAAACATCGAGTTATAAAAGTATTTTATAAAACCTATTTTAGAAATATTATATAGATTTTTAGAGTGGTTTAAAAATGATAAAAGAAAATTTTATATGATTTTAAGCATTCTAATGAATCTGGCTTCGTTCCTTCTCGAGGACGAAAAGATTCAAAGGGGGGAGGAATGTGACGACCTTGGGTTTTTGACCCGTTTATATTAGTAGATATTTAATCTAATTTAAATATTAATAGTTAAGATATAAAATATAAATGTAAAATATAAGTCAAACTTATGTATATAATTTAAATAAAATAAAAATGAAAATAAATATAAAGCAAGAATTAATTAGTTAAAATATAACTTTAACATGTGTAAATTAAAGTATATAGAATAGAATGAAACACAAGCCCAAACTATGAAATAAAAATAAGCCAGATAAACAGCTAGAAGTAACAAGTCAAATACATATCTTATAAATCAAATATTTGAAAGTTAAACTCTAAATAAGAACAAAAACTAGAAAGCTATGCTAACAAATATGATCAAGTGTTGCTGTAAAATTTTACAATAAGTGCAAAGGCAAAATAAAATCTTTGACAAGATAAATGCTTAAGCCAATCCATATCTGGAACAACTTTATATAAACATATCAGAAAGGTTTAAAAGGAATGACCTTTATATACATATGAACAATGAAAGAAAACATTGACCTGTAAATATATTTGTACAGTACAAAATCTTTGACCAAACATATAAAATAATGTTGGCTGTACATAACCAAGAAAAGAGAAACAAAGAAATATCTATTAACACATATGTTATTGTGTAAATCATGTATGCTAAGAAGACAAAGTATCCACAACATATATGCAAGATATCTTTGCACAGAAAATGTTTAGCTGAAATAGGAAAAGCATCAGCCAACATTAATTGTGTGTAAGCTAAAATAAACATGAAGACAAAGTAGAAAAAAAATGGAAATCAGTTAAGGTATAAAGTACAAACCTGACACAAACATTTTTATACAAGTATCTTCATTCACGAACCAATGTCTACATACAAAATATCTATATATACACGACAAACATAATTATAATAGTGTAAACATATTAAGGAACAAAGCATTTAATTGCTATCATCTCAGCCTAACATAGGTCATTTCAAATATTAGAAACAAATCTGATCAAATCTTAATAAGGAAGCTTAACCAGATAGCACCTTCCTTATTATATCCTGTCATCTTCTATATATGTATGCATCTCCTATTTCATTTCGTTTAGTAACCATTTAGCAATCAGAGAATAAGAAAACAACCATTTTCAATTTTTTTCCAAAGCTTAAACTCAAGTTCAAAACAAAAACAAACAAGAAAAGAAAGTATTCAAGAGCTGATTCAACTACATTTTTCTCAAACATCAACATATCCACTGTTCAATGATTTTCAGGTGAGTAGACCAATTTATTTCAGGATCAAAGAATAATCTAAATCTGTGAATATGATTTATGGATAACATTTGGTTGTGCTTGTATTTTTTTTTTAGGAATGAGACTCTGTATATAACCATATGTTTGCACTGTGCTTGTTTTTTTCTTCTCTGTTTGGGGGTTTCACGGTAGGAAATAACCAGGAAAATTAAATACAATGCCATTTGATTTATATTAGGCTTATAGTTTAAACAAAACAAGTCTGTTTATACATAAGTTGAGATTTAAAATTGTTTAAGGTAGGATGAAAATATACAGCATCTGAATTTGATTGTTGTTTTCAGAAAAGCTCATCATATGATAAATTTGAACACTTCAGAATCATTGATTTAAGCATATAAGGTGAATTGTTATTCGAAACAAGATTTTTAAAACAAACATTGTGATTTTTCATGGAGTATATCAAGAGTCACTTGTAAATGAACCGGAGAGGGATTTTTCCCAATTTCCATCGATTGAAATTTCTTTTGATGTTGAAATTCTGCATGAAGCAAGCCTAGAAATCGATAATATCAGGAAAATTGTTAAACAATTTTTCCATTGAAGGAGATGTTGTATTGAAGCAACTATAGGGTTTAGCTGTCGTTTTTGGTTGAGGTTAGAATATAGGTGTTTCCTCCACCTCTGGATAATCGAACTGCGTGATATCGCGGTAGAGGGTAGCATGGTCTGCCAGCGAGGCGAGGCCGGAGGTGTAGCACATCTGATGGTCGGAGCAAGGTAGGGCAAAGCAATTTTTTGATTTGTTGTGGGTTTTAGTTTCGCGTGGTAGTCCAGTTTTTCGTTGAGGCCTTCGTGTTGGTTGTTCGAAGGTTGAGGAGGCACAAGGGGTGGGAGTGCGACATGTTCGAGGTGACGCCGAAGGTTATATCATCGTTGACGATCTGTGCAGGTGTACAGGCACGGAATGGTGTCAGTGGGTTCTTGGGTTGTGAGTTACTCAGGAAATTTCTCAAATTAGTATAAGTGGCCTCGGGTTGTATCTGGAATGTGTAAACTTTCTTTACAGATACTAAGTTTTAAACTTAAATTTAACTAGAAAAAGGAGAAGAGAAGAAGGGTGTTGCGTGGAAAAAAAAAGGTGAGTGTCTCGGGGAAACGGAAGAGCGACTCGAAGTGTAGCTCGAGTGAAACGCAGGAGAGTCTGGGGTTGCTTCCTTTCAGAACTGCAAATAAAATAAAGGGAAGCATAGTTAAGTAATTTGTGTTTAGCAGATTTTAAGCAATGAAAACTAAACAAGGGTTTAACAAGTTAAGTTAAAAACTTAAATACAAGTTTTAAATTATCTTAGTTAATACTTAACAATGTTGTAACACTAATTATTATTTTAATTAAGTAATTAAGAATAACTAAATTATAATTGTAATTAGAGTAGATTAATTTGTGATTAATTGATAAATAAATTTGTAATCAACTACTTAAAGATAATTAACGAATAATTAGTAGTTGAGTAATTAAGTAATTAAATTAACAAAAGAATTATGATTTATAAACTGGTAAATAAGGAATATTCAATTTGTAATTGAGTTATGTTAATCAAAAATTAAGGTTTATTAATTTTTGGTTATGGAATAATTAATCTGCAATTAGGGATTATTAATTGGGTTTAAGAGTTAAGGGATGGATTACCCGATTGAAATTAATTTGTTGATTAATTAAAGGTAAGCGCTTGCAGATTAATTAAATATAAATACTTGATGAGATTTAGTGAAGTAATTTATAATTACGGGATGTAATAAAGTCAAAGGAATAACTTAACGGGAAGTAATAAGAGGGTAATTACATAATAGAAGTGATTAAGGATGAATTACTTAGTTAATTAATCAAAAAAAGGGTATATACCTAAGTAAGTGGTCAATTACTTAAGTAAGTAATTACAGAGGGGTAATTACTGTTTATAAATAATTGGGTGGATTAATGAATACAGTTAATTGAGGATAATCATTCATGAAATGTAATTCAGTATAATTACTTAATAAGTAATTAGATAATGATGATAATCTTAATGTAATTAAAGATGAATGATTATGGGATGGTAAATCAATTGGGTTGTAATTAATTTATTAATAAGAAGGACTTAGAGGTAATTGATTTAATTCAATTATGGTTAATTGGAGTTATTCGAGATGGTGTCATTGATTATCTTGCTTATGTATGATAAGTGATTGTTTAAATGTCCTGAATTGATTAATACCCCTGATATGAAATGGTTTGTGATATAATGTGTTGGGTGGGCAATGATAATGTGGTTATGTATTAATGATGAATTGCTGAGTAAAGGTGACATTTTTATTAAAAATTGAATTTCATTTCACTTAAATGACATGTGTTAAGATGAATCGAATTCGAAGAGACCGAAGTCGGGTATAGTTAATACCCGAAACCACTTCGATTCTATACAAAACTTGATACGTGGAGTCAATAGATAGTAATGGAATGATTTAAGTGAATTGGTCCATATAATCAAGGTTTCTAGCACTTAGTAATTGCTTTGTGAATTAAGTGATGTCTATAACAACTTGTGAAATTGTAAATTGATATAAGTACCCGGGTTTTATATGAGTTGTGTACTTTTGAATTCCTTGTTAGATGGGTTTACTCACGCTGGTTTCCAGCCTGACCCGGGTGTTACTTTGATGTAATGCTCAGGTCATACCGAGTATTACAGATTTTCAGGTTGGTACGTTCTGGAGCTCAGGAGGCGAGTTGGATGGCAAGAGCGTATTGAGTATTTCCGCTATATATATGAAACATGATAATTGTGTATATTCGATGACTGTATATATGTGAAACTCCGAGGTATATTAAGTGTAATCGACATATATAGTATCCTTTTGTAAACTGTTATTATTTATTATTATATTTTATCCGCTGCGAATGTGAGATGTTTGATGTTTCTGTTCTTCTTCTTCTTCTATCTTTTTCTTCTTTTTCATAACTATCTGGAGTTTTCGGGATTGAAAATTTCGGGTCGTTGCATTTTTGGTATTTGAGAAAGTTAGTGATATTGTGTGATTTTTGTTGTTATCTGATGTATACTTTTCATAGTATGTCATTATTGTTATCATATGTTTTTGTCATATCTCCTATCCTATCTCATTTTATATTATATTTATAGCTAGACAGATCCGTTTAGATTTTCTTCTTAAATAATACTCAGGTCAGACCGAGGTGTTACTGGTGCTTCCACTTGACTTCTTAGTTGGGACTAGCTTTTACTTTTGGCTAACTACTTAGTTTAGTAGTTTTTGCTTTTATACATTCAAAATAGAGACTCCTTGATGTATACATATTCTTTCGTCTAGCACTTGTACCTATTCTTTTCTGATGTAGTGGATCTTGCCTGACCACTACTTTGATGTACACTTTTACGTGTTATATTCATATCTGTTTCCGCCTTTGTGATATGAATATCCGTGACTGACTTGTATTATGCTTATTTTATATTTGTTTCCAAAGACCACATAACCACTGTACAGTAGCTTTGAGTTTGTATCGGTATGTTGGATTCCCTCTTGAAATGAAAGTGATATTTTATCTGGCATATCGATACTCGCACAAAGCAATTACACAAATGGTTGCTCCTCAACAGCTTTATTCTTCGTACTAGTCGACGGCATTACTTCGTAGTGTCCTTGGCTAGTGCGAGTATAGAGGTGGTGTGTCAAAACTTAACTTTCTATATAAGTGTGGATAATTTTATTGTTGATTGTTTGTTGACCGTTTGGATGGTTTACAAATTTATTAGTTTGTTTGAATATATTCCTGCCCTTTGAGCTGTTGAGACCATATTACATTTCCGTGTATGAGCAGATGACCCTGTGTACACGATCCCGCCTCGAAGCGTTAACTTATATTTTATGATTATATACTGCATGGACGTATGGGTACAGGTGAGACGACCCGACCTCCATCCACCAGGAAGTCGCGTTGCCGTTGAAGAAAGAAAGGGATAGAAGAAGAAAAGAACGAGAAAGAAGAAAGACAACAACAACAGATAACTCACAGCGGAACGAATGAAATATAATATATCACATAAAATATTACATAGTACCATATTACATCAGAGTTACACAATCTATACAACACATATTAGACAGTTATAAACATCAGTCTAATTCATACAACTCAAGTATACAAGATACAGATAACACAGACACAGCGGAAACATAATATATCTACACGTGGAAGCCTCCTGCTCCATATCTCCTCCATAATTCGTCAAGCTAACCTGAATCACTTGACTACTCATACATAATATGAGTACCCAAGAGTTTAATAAAACAGAAAATAAACACTCGGGTCAGACAGGGGTCTGGTGTGAGTAAACGGGTTAAGATTGCTTAACTTTAGAAAAACCTTTGAAAGAAAAAGGTATCACGAAAGACTTCCTACACATAAACATGGAAAAGTTTTTACCTTACGCTAACCAAAACATTTGATAAGAAATCCGATGATATTATAATAGTGTCTAGGGTTTTCAAAGTAAAATACAGAAATAGCTGGAATGCTTACATCTCACGTTCCAACATAGTTGGGCACAATCAAAACCGTTCAAGCACTTATTGGATTTTGGATTCCATCAATGGCAGGGCTACTGGGGTACCGCCCATCACAGTACGTGGCCTAGATCACCGTACCGAGGACCACTGCCGATCCCCTGCAACACAAGGCCAGAACCATTCCTTACTGAACAGTTGCTAACAAGACCACCCCGTAGTTGGCGCGACCAACCACACACTAAACCGAAATAGAAAGGGACCTCTAGACAGGGGTAAATCTCACTCTCAAGTGGGGGCTACCCACGAAGCCTTGCTGCACCTCCCATGTTTTAGCCATTCCCGGTTGATGTGGCTTGAGGCTGTGATTACCTTTATAGAACACATCTCTTAGAATGCTCATCGTCCGCCTGACGATGTGCTGAAAACATTCAAACCTTACAAGTTCGTTCCGGGTTCGAACGAAACCGAAGGCACTATCTCGTTGCACTCATTTTGGAATCACCCTCAGAGTCGATGACCATAGCCCTTGCACTCTAAATCACCATCTCGAACTTATAAGTACTATTCCGTCAAACTCATTACGGAATCATCCACAGAGTTATACTGACGTATAGCCCTTACACTTCGATTCTTCACTTGCTCCACTTGGATTAGCGACCTAACGTTTAATTGGAATCGATGTGGTTTTCGGATCCCAAATATGGAAACCCAATCCCGGTCTCACCGAAACCAAACGCCATTTTAATGTCCAAGTTGTACTTAAGGGTTTTAAAATAGTTAAACTTATATTTAGGATGATATAAACAGATAGATGAATCATATTATCACAATAGATAATCATAACAGACATTCATCTCACAAAGCAACATCACATATCTCATAGATATATAAATCATCCAGTATCAACCAAACACCCAATATCATTCAACATCCAATATCAACCAATCATCCATAACTGAATTGATTAACTCTAATCAATTGGATTAACCTTAAATCCTCCTTCATTTGTTTATTTCAAATAAATAAATTGATCACCTCTTAATGATCTTCCTTAATTAATCTTCCTTGATTAATTATATTTTAATTACATTCAAGTAATTAACCTAAACCATATTTGGTAATTATCCTTTAATTACTATCATTAATTACAATAATTAATGATCCTTCATTTACTTCCATAAATTAATCAATCATAATTAATTACATTAAACCTTAATTAATTACAATTAATTAATCACTCCTGAATGAATCACTTATATTAATCAACCTTGATTAATATCATTAAATTCAATAATTAATGATCTTATTAATTAATAATTACTTCAATTAGTTAATTAATTAACCTATAATTAATAATTCTATTAATCATAATCAGTAATTAACAATTTGTAGTTACTTAACTTAATTAATTAACTTCTTAATTAATTATCTTCTAAATTAATTATATTAATCCTTGATTTTGTAATCCAATTAATTAATGTTTAATTACTTCGTTAAGTAATTATTATTCAATTAAATTAACAAATAATTCTTAATTAATTACTTTATTAATTAATTACATTTTAATTAATTACACTTAGTAATTAATCTTAAATTAGTCACATTTATTAATTAATTAATCACATAATTAATTAACCAAATTAATTAAGTAATTAACCCTTAATTACATCATTAGTAATTATCTCATAATTACTTCCATTAATAAATCTTAATTACTTTCTTAATTAATTACATAACGAGTAATTTATTCCATCATTAAATAATGCTTAATTCTTTAATTAATTAATCAATCCATAATTAATTAACTTTAAAGCAATTAAATTAATCAATTCCTTAATTAATAACATTAAGTGATTACCCATTAATCACTTCAACTTTAATTACTTCCATAAGTAATTACCATTCTAATTACATTCAATTATTAATCATTGATTAGTTTATTAAGCAATTACACTTAATTAATCCATAATTAAGTGATTATTAAAAAGTAAATAAATAATTAACTAATTATTTAAAATTAATTAAATAATTAATTAATTAACTTTTATATTTCAAAATCTTTAATTAATTAAGAAAAACATTATCCTAATTAATTCTTTACTTACTTACAAATCATATTCAATCAAGTATTCTCAAAAATAAATTAACCCTATTCATCTTCATAATTAAATTATTTGATTAAATCAAATTTTAATAACTTAAACAAATTATTGTATTGGTTTTCCAAAATTATAACAATATCCTTATTTGGAAATAAGGCATTTAGAAATCTAATTTAAAATTTAAACTCTTTAAACATCTAATTCAAACTTATTCATTTTCAATATAAATTGAAAACTTAGTTTCAAATCATTATTTTTAAATTGAACTTAAAACTTTGATTCAATATTTAAATTCAAAACATACTTTTTTAAATTTAAAATCCAAAATGTAATTAAATTACTTTCAAAAAGAAACCATCTTAAACAAATTTACATTTAAAAATTTAATTCAATGAACACTTTAAAGAGTTGATTTACTTTTATATCAAGGAACAAGTTTAACCTTATATAAATTTGTTTCCTTTATAAACTTGGTTTTAAAATCTAAAGCTTGATTTTACTTTATTTCCAACAGTAGGTTAAACTGGCACTTTTAACATTTACACAGTATTAACCCAAAAACCCACAAACAAAAATACTCGAGTAAAACACTTATCCCACACGAGCCAGCCCCGAAGAAAAAAACCAAACTCGCTGCTTCGAGTCATCTCCGAGCATAATCCGTGAACCAACCCGGGTATGTCCTTCTTTCCCAAACCTATGTTCCAGTGCACTCTAACATGCACGGTGCACGTCTACCAGAGACTCCGGCCGCCGTTGGGCGTCGCGCCTATCGTCGACGATCACCCAACCATCCACGAACACAGATGTAAACCCAGATTCAAGAAATATAAATCGAATCGAATTTCCGAACTTCATGCTCGAACTACAAAAAACAACGCGACTCAAAACCACCCACGGCCGATGAACTCCTCGCTGTTGACCCTCGCCAACCCCACCATAGAATCGCTACATCCCAAGCTTCGTCCTCCCCAGAAGCGATCACCTTCGGCCCAACCTACACGACACAATGCTTAGATATCCATGCCGAACAAAAAAAACAACTTAAACCCTAGTTCGTCCAAATTCGACCACCACGATCAATAGAAAAATTCACTTGCAATTTTCCCATCATCATCATCCCACAAACAAGCTTCGATCCAAGTTTCACACCAATTCAATGTATGGATAATCGGCAATTTCCAAAACCCCCTTTTTCGAATAAAACTAAATTTCAAATCAATTTGTCAACTAAAATTTTTGATATTAGCTCCTAAATTCATTATTAAATGCCATGATTTCAATCATGTAATCCAAATCCAAAATTAAATAAGTTGATTTTTATCATGTATAAATGTTTCACTGTGTCTTCTATTTTAAAAATTATCTGTAAATTTAAAAATTATAGAAACTATATTACAGTCATCGTTAATCACTTACAAACAACTTTTATTCAAAAATTCAAAGCTAATAATGATCAAAGAGTAAGTTATTAAATTCTAAGAGGAAAAAAATTTAGATCTGTTAAATAACAGAACTTCCATTTTCCTTACAGGTTCACAGATTTATCGTGCATTCAAATAACAAATTTTCAATCATCAAGCATATTTAACCGCATGCATCTTCAATTCAATCACAAGTTAAACCAAAACTGTTTTAAAGAAAATGATTTACTCACCACATTGAAAGGCAGAGCAGGTTCTTGATATCCAGGCTTTAAATCTTTAATCTGGAAAGTATTTTTAATTGGATGCTATTGAAAATGAATCACTCTGCATGCTTACAATTTGGTGTTACTAAAAGATTGAGACTTGCTGATGAATTCCATTTGAATTTTCAGAGGACTTGGAGTTGCGGTTTTTTTAATTGTTGTGACTGAACTTTAATTTGCAGATTTGCTTTTGCTTTAAATTCAGGTTTGAAGTAAAATAAATCCTATTTTGCCATTAATTGAAAAAGGAACAAATTTCTTTGTTCAGCTGAGAATAGGAATTAGATTGAAGAAAAGAGAAGGAATGAAAAGATTTTTGTTTTATATGAATCGTGTTATGGTTTTAAATTCTAAAGTGAAGACACTTGTCTTAAAATTCAACAAATGTCATTCAATGTTTTTAATTTCTTTACAAATGTTATTAAGAGTGTTTAAAATGTTTACACATGTCTTTATGAAATTTATAAATTAAATTTTCTTAATTTAAATGTGAATATAACTTACATAATTTAATTCTCTTAAATAAATATTTATTTACATATTTAAAATATAAGTTTTACCTTTAAAGAGAAATATCCTAATACTAATAAAAATGCGAACAATTCTTATACATATATTTAAAAATCTAAAATATTTATATTTTCATTTAACCATTTTAAATCTAAGCTTTTTAAAATAAAACAAAGCTTTAAAACTTATTTAAACTATCATATTTAAAATAAAAAATCTTATATTTTGAAAACAAATGAATTAATCTTTAAATTAACTTTTGAAAAATATTAAGTTTTAAAACAAAGCTTTAAATTACAATTCATTCGTATATAAGTTATTAATGGATTAAACTAAATTTCAAAACAACTCAAATTATAACATATACATACATATATATTACAATTTGAAAATTCAACTTTTATTTAAAACAAAAGATTATCCTATCCACAATATATATCAATTATATATATATTATAAACAGAATAACATTTTATTAGCTTTGAAAAATAATTCTTATCAATATTGCAAGATTAAAAATTCATTAACCTTTAAAAGATTAAATTAGCCAATTTAAATTAAAATTATAAATAAAATTATCAAATCAATTAAATTATTAATACAGATTATTTAATTCATATTGCCTAAATTTCCGGGTCGTAACAATCCTCCACCTTAAAAGAATTTTGTCCCCGAAATTTAAAAGCAAAGGTAATTTAATAACCCAGCAAAGATTTCAATTCCAAACAGCAAAGCATTCTTATCATCCAGTTACTAACAACCAAAGCAACCAATCAAACAAACAACTCTAACTAATTATCCTGACACAAATCAGAATAAATCTTCTAACACTATCTCGAGTTTCCCAAGATAAATCACCGGGTTACTCGCTCTATAGAAGCTAAACCAACTACACCGCCAAAATCCAGAGCTACTCTCACCTCTAGATCCATCAAACTGTACAAAACATCAGACTATACTCAAATCCAGCTTAACTTCCAAAACCAACTGAACTACAGATTCCATAACCAACAATAAACCATACATGTACTCCCTCAGAGATACATGAAATACAATGAATCCCAGTTATACAAACTGGCAATTCAATCTTACCCTATCAAGACACAGATAAGTAATCTCAAATGCCTCGGAACTAGCCATCCAATCTTACCCAATTACTGTTCTCCTAACCAGAGAAAACTTAACAACAATGAAGTCTCCAACTTCGAATACCAAACTCCATATCTCATATCTGCATAACTCAATAGACAATCCTAGGCTACTAATCTTCTCCTGATCAACTCAACCTATGCTTATGCTTCCAGAAACAACAAGACCAAAGCAAACCAGATTCTGGATCATATCCAACAGAAAAGCCTTCCAAAATCCGTCGAAATTCAGAACACAAGCTCTACTTTCAAACAATAGCAAACTAAACTTGCTTCCTTCCTCGCACAGTTTTTACCTCGCTTCAGCTGCACAACTCTGATTCTGAAATAGATGAGAATACTGTTGATGAACACGAGTACAAACTTATCCAATACATTCGAAAAAACTTTGTTCATCAAATCCATAAAAATATGACCTATTAGACTCGGTCACACAACCTTACAACTGAAATCCAAACTCAAAAACTAGACCTAACCAATCTAAATTCCAAAAATTCTGAGCTGCTACACCAACTCTTCTACTAGGCTAACTACCAAAACCACTTCTGGAATCAAAACAATATGGAGTCTCCACTCCAGATGCAGACAAACTCTGATTACCTCAATAACTCCTACTTTCACATGAGAATCCTCAGTCTCAAACAAAAGATTGCCTATGAAAAATTCCCAAATTAATCGCAAGTCACTTTTGTGATACTACCTAGTTCGGATTCCAAATAAACTGTCATCTCTTTACCAAATAGAATAGCCCAAAGCTTCTCCAAACAAGATTAACCCTTCAAGAAAACATTCACCAACTGCCCAGGCTGCTGCTAGAAGAACCACCAAGATTCCTGAACCAACGGAGAAACGGACACAATGCTGCTTCCAAACTCTACCTTGATGATACTGCGAAGCTAAAAGGCCTTCTCGTCAGCACACCGAATACTTCAAGCTGAATTGCTACCACAGCTAACCAAAGACTTCAAATCCAAAGGCTCTCCGAACTCCAAAATGATCAACAAACCACACAAAAGACCTCTGAGATGGCAGACATCCTAAAAGAAAATCAGGCTCCAAACCAAGCATCAACATCTCGCTCTCCTTAATGAATGACAAAAGAGACCATGCCGAAGCAAAACAACTCGTAGACCTTAGTCTCAAATTCCAAAACAGCCAACCTCCACGCTAAAGATCTAGACAACTTCTACACAGACAAGTCTTCCCTGCGGCAGGTAAAGACTGCTCCTCAACTACTACTAAACCTGCTTCAAGAGAAAACATCTTCAGAAATATCCATGGATACTGCATCTCATCACGCAGTTACCAAGATACCATCACTTACTTCTACACTTCCGACAGATCCAAACTTACACTTCAAAGATAAACTCCGAATCTTTTTAAAAGATTTCCTTCGGATATCAGAGAAATCCTTACTCCAAACTACAAAACTCACTTGAGACGGTATTAGGTTAACAGTCTCTCCAAATACACTTCCAACCTCAAACATATGGATCTCATTCATTAGCGGTAGTCGTGTTACACACACACACCCCACTACTCCATCAACCTTTAAAACTAATGTTGGAAAATCCGAACAGATAACCCAACAGATTAGGAAGATATAAATATATATATATATATATATATATATATGTATCTATATATATACACATAAATTACAAGTACGCTCTCTCAAGAAAGACACCACTCCAGAGCTTAGGCATTCGCTCAACCTAACGCTCTGATACCAACTGAGACGACCCGACCTCCATCCACCAGGAAGTCGCGTTGCCGATGATGAAAGAAAGGGATAGAAGAGGAAAAAAAAGAGAAAGAAGAAAGACAACAACAACAGATAACTCACAGCGGAACGAATGAAATATAATATATCACATAAAATATTACATAGTACCATATTACATCAGAGTTGCACAATTTATGCAACACATATTAGACAGTTACAAACATCTGTCCTATTCATACAACTCAAGTACACAAGATACAGATATAACAGACACAGCGGAAACATAATATATCTACACGTGGAAGCCTCCTGCTCCATATCTCCTCCATAATTCGTCAAGCTAACCTGAATCACTTGACTACTCATACATAACATGAGTACCCAAGAGTTTAATAAAACAGAAAATAAACACTCGGGTCAGGCAGGGGTCTGGTGTGAGTAAACAGGTTAAGATTGCTTATCTTTAGAAAAACCTTTGAAAGAAAAAGGTATCACGTAAGACTTCCCACACATAAACATGGAAAAGTTTTTACCTTACGCTAACCAAAACATTTGATAAGAAATTCGATGATATTATAATAGTGTCTAGGGTTTTCAAAATAAAATACAGAAATAGTTGGAATGCTTACATCTCACATTCCAACATAGTTGGGCACAATCAAATCCATACAGGCACTTATTGGATTTTGGATTCCATCAATGACAGGGCTATTGGGGTACCGCCCGTCACAGTACATGGCCTAGATCACCGTACTGAGGACCACTCCCGATCCCTTGCAACACAAGGCCGGAACCATTCCTTACTGAACAGTTCCGAACAAGACCACCCCACAGTTGGTGCGACCAACCACACACTAAACCGAAATAGAAAGGGACCTCTAGACAGGGGTAAATCTCACTCTAAAGTAGGGGCTACCCACGAAGCCTTGCTGCACCTACCCTGTTTTAGCCATAACCATTTGATGAGGCTTGAGGCTACGATTACCTTTATAGGACACATCTCTTAGAATGCTCATCGTCCGCCTGACGATGTGCTGAAAGCATTCAATCCATACAAGTTCGTTCCGGGTTCGAACGAAACCGAAGGCACTATCTCGTCGCACTCATTTTGGAATCACCCTCAGAGTCAATGACCATAGCCCTTGCACTCTAGATCACCATCTCGAACCTATAAGTACTATTCCGTCAAACTCATTACGGAATCACCCACAGAGTTATACTGACGTATAGCCCTTACACTTCGATTCTTCACTTGCTCCACTTGGATTAACGACCTAACGTTTAATTGGAATCGATGTGGTTTTCGGATCCCAAATATGGAAACCCGATCCCGGTCTCACCGAAACCAAACGCCATTTTAATGTCCAAGTTGTACTTAAGGGTTTTAAAACAGTTAAACTTATATTCAGGATGATATAAACAGATAGATGAATCATATTATCACAATAGATAATCATAACAGACATTCATCTCACAAAGCAACATCACATATCTCATAGATATACAAATCATCCAGTATCAACCAAACACCCAATATCATTCAACATCCAATATCAACCAATCATCCATAACAGAATTAATTAACTCTAATCAATTAGATTAACCTTAAATCTTCTTCATTTGTTTATTTCAAATAAATAAATTGATCACCTCTTCATGATCTTCCTTAATTAATCTTTCTTGATTAATTATATTTTAATTACATTCAAGTAATTAACCTTAACCATATTCGGTAATTATCCTTTAATTACTATCATTAATTACAATAATTAATGATCCTTCATTTACTTCCATAAATTAATCAATTATAATTAATTACATTAAACCTTAATTAATTAAAATTAATTAATCACTCCTGAATAAATCACTTATATTAATCAACCTTGATTAATATCTTTAAATTCAATAATTAATGATCTTATTAATTAATAATTACTTCAATTAATTAATTAATTAACCTATAATTAATCATTCTATTAATCACAATCAGTAATTAACAATTTGTAGTTACTTAACTTAATTAATTAACTTCTTAATTAGTTATCTTCTAACTTAATGATATTAATCCTTAATTAATTAATCCAATTAATTAATGTTTAATTACTTCATTAAGTAATTATTATTCAATCAAATTAACAAATAATTCTTAATTAGTTACTTTATTGATTAATTACATTTTAATTAATTACATTTCGTAATTAATCTTAAATTGGTCACATTTATTAATTAATTAATTAACCAAATTAATTAACTAAATTAATTATGTAATTAACCCTTAATTACTTCATTAGTAATTATCTGCTAATTACTTCCATTAATAAATCTTAATTACTTTCTTAATTAATTACTTAACAAGTAATTTATTCCATCATTAAATAATGCTTAATTCTTTAATTAATTAATTAATACATAATTAATTAACTTTAAAGAAATTATATTAATCAATTCCTTAATTAATAACATTAAGTGATTACCCATTAATCACTTCAACTTTAATTACTTTCATAAGTAATTACCATTCTAATTATATTCAATTATTAATCATTGATTACTTTATTAAGTAATTACACTTAATTAATCCATAATTAAGTGATTATTAAAAATTAAATAAATAATTAACTAATTATTTAAAATTAATTAAATAATTAATTAATTAACTTCTTATATTTCAAAATCTTTAATTAATTAAGAAAAACATTATCATAATTAATTCTTTACTTACTTACAAATCATATTCAATCAAGTATTCTCAAAAACAAATTAACCCTATTCATCTTCATAATTAAATTATTTGATTAAATCAAATTTTAATAACTTAAACAAATTATTGTATTGGTTTTCCAAAATTATACCAATATCCTTATTTGGAAATAAGGCATTTAGAAATCTAATTTAAAATTTAAACTCTTTAAACATCTAATTCAAACTTATTCATTTTCAATATAAATTGAAAACTTAGTTTCAAATCATTATTTTTAAATTGAACTTAAAACTTTGATTCAATATTTAAATTCAAAACATACTTCTTTAAATTTAAAATCCGAAATGTAATTAAATTACTTTCAAAAAGAAACCATCTTAAACAAATTTACATTTAAAAATTTAATTCAATTAACACTTTAAAGAGTTGATTTACTTTTATATCAAGGAACAAGTTTAACCTTTTATAAATTTATTTCCTTTATAAACTTGGTTTTAAAATCTGAAGCTTGATTTTATTTTATTTCCAACAGCAGGTTAAACTTGCACTTTTAACATTTACATAGTATTAACCCAAAAACCCACAAACAAAAATACTCGAGTAAAACACTTATCCCACACGAGCCAGCCCCGAAGAAAAAACCCAACTCCCTGCTTCGAGTCATCTCCGAGCATAACCCGAGAACTAACCCGGGTATGTCCTTCTTTCCCAAACCTATGTTCCAGTGCACTCTAACGTGCACAGTGCACGTCTACCTGAGAATCCGGCCGCCGTTGGGGATCGCGCCTATCGTCAATGATCACCCAACAGTCCACGAACTCAGATGTAAACCCAGATTTGAGAAATATAAATCGAATTGAATTTTCGAACTTCAAGCTCAAACTACAGAAAACAACGTGACTCAAAACCACCCATGGCCGACGAACTCCTCGTCGTTGACCCTCGCCAACCCCACCATAGAATCGCCACATCCTAAGCTTCGTCCTCCCCAGAAGTGATCACCTTCGGCCCAACCTACACGACACAATGCTTCGATATCCAGGCCGAACCAAAAAAACAAATTAAACCCTAGTTCGTCCAAATTCGACCACCACGATCAATTGAAAAATTCACTTGCAATTTTCCCAACATCATTATCCCACAAACAAGCTTCGATCCAAGTTTCACACCAATTCAATGTATGGATAATCGGCAATTGCCAAAACCCCATTTTTCGAACAAAACCAAACTTCAAATCAATTTGTCAACTAAAATTTTAGATATTAGCTCCTAAATTCATTATTTGCTGCCATGATTTCAATCATGTAATCCAAATCCAAAATTAAATAAGTTGATTTTTATCATATATAAATGTTTCACCGTATCTTCTATTTTAAAAATTATCTGTAAATTTAAAAATTATAGAAACTATATTACAGTCATCATTAATCACTTATAAACAACTTGTATTCAAAAATTCAAAGCTAATAATGATCAAAGAGTAAGTTAATAAATTCTAAGAGGAAAAAAAATTAGATCTGTTAAATAACAAAACTTCCATTTTCCTTACAGGTTCACAGATTTATCGTGCATTCAAATAACAAATTTTCAATCATCAAGCATATTTAACCGCATGCATCTTCAATTCAATCACAGGTCAAACCAAAACTATTTTTAAAGAAAATGATTTACTCACCACATTGAAAGGCAGAGCAGGTTCTTGATATCCAGGCTTTAAATCTTTAATCTGGAAAGTATTTTTAATTGGATGCTGTTGAAAATGAATCACTCTGCATGCTTACAATTTGGTGTTACTAAAAGATTGAGACTTGCTGATGAATTCCATTTGAATTTTCAGAGGACTTGGAGTTGCAGTTTTTTTAATTGTTGTGAATGAACTTTAATTTGCAGATTTTCTATTGCTTTAAATTCAGGTTTGAAGTAAAATGAATCCCGTTTTGCCATTAATTGAAAAAGGAACAAATTTCATTGTTCAGTTGAGAATAGGAATTAGATTGAAAAAAAGAGAAGGAATGAAAAGAGTTTTGTTTTTATATGAATCATGTTATGGTTTTAAATTCTAAAGTGAAGACACTTGTCTTAAAATTTAACAAATGTCATTCAATGCTTTTAATTCTGTACAAATGTTATTAAGAGTGTTTAAAATGTTTACACATGTCTTTATGCAATTTTTAAATTAAATTTTCTTAATTTAAACGTGAATATAACTTACATAATTTAATTCTTTTAAATAAATATTTACTTACATATTTAAAATATAAGTTTTACCTTTAAAAGAAATATCCTAATACTAATAAAAATGCAAACAATTCTTATACATATATTTAAAAATCTAAAATATTTATATTTTCATTTAACCATTTTAAATATAAGCTTTTTAAAACAAAACAAAGCTTTAAAACTTATTTAAACTATCATATTTAAAATAAAAAAATCTTATATTTTGAAAACAAATGAATTAATCTTTAAATTAACTTTTGAAAAATATTAAGTTTTAAAACAAAGCTTTAAATTACAATTCGTTCATATATAAATTATTAACGGATAAAACTAAATTTCAAAACAACTCAAATTATAACATATACATACATATATATTACAATTTGAAAATTCAACTTTTATTTAAAACAAAAGATTATCCTATCCACAATATATATCAATTATATATATATATATATATATATATATATATATATATATTATAAACAGAATAACATTTTATTAGCTTTGAAAAATAATTCTTATCAATATTGCCAGATTAAAAATTCATTAACCTTTAAAAGATTAAATTAGACAATTTAAATTAAAATTATAAAGAAAATTATCAAATCAATTAAATTATTAATACAGATTATTAAATTCATATTGCCCAAATTTCCTGGTCGTTACAACAGGTTAGAAGAATCCATAAGGATTCCTCACACTATTGATTTTACCACTCATATATTTTGATATATGACGTGCTGGATGCCATAATTGATGACATTGATATGATTACCCTTATGTAGTGCTATAATAGCATTGGGCCACATTTTTAGTATTTTGAAATACTATAAAAAAGTGATTTTGAATTGAAATGATTTTAAAGTGATTTTGGAATATTATATGTTTTAATAATTTTTAAATTACTAAAAGGAATGCATTTATTTTAAATAAATAAAAATGTTTGATTTTTAATGTTATAAAATTATAATTTTTGTGAAATATTTTAAATAGTGATTTTCAAATGGTTTATACAAAGAATTTGTAAAGTGATATTTTATAAATAAAGAAATAGTTTATAATCAGAATTTAGAAATACATATATAAACAGATTTGTATTGATATATGGTGAACGGATTTTTATATATAATAAATTGGTTTTAGAAAAGAAAGGGTTTATAAATGGATTTTTATAAATAAAGAGATTTTATTAGAATATAAATTTTATAAAATAGGAAAGAGATTTATAAACATAGTTTTATAAATACAGAAGTGAATTATGTTGAGATTTAAATGGGCTTTAATCATTTTAAAAGTGGTTTATCTTTTGAATGAACTATTAGGAAAATAATAATTTCAAATGGAATTTAATGGTTTTAAAAGTGATTTAATATGTGTTGAGTGATGAAACATATATTTTAATAGTTATTGTTGTGTTATCCCACTTTTTGGCAAAACCGAGATACCCAAAAATTGACTGAAATTCAATGAATTGATATGACACGACAATCGAAGAGACGGGAGCCAAAGTTCCAAGTTTCAAGTTAATTGGAGCTCGTACGCTCAACTTATGATCGTTCGGCATTGATGGTTTGACCGGCATTTGATGGTTTGACCGGCATTTTATGGTTTGACTGGCATTTGATGGTTGGACTAGGCGTCAGAGAACATTCAGCCGTTCAGAGTTGTACTTGGCATAAGCGAACGCTCGGCATATAGGAGCACTCGGCCTTTAGTGAGCGCTCGGCATTGGAGGACGTACGTCCATCCAGGATTGCACTCGGCATAAGATCGTCCAGCGCTTCCACTCGGCATGTCTTCCACTCGGCATGTCGTTCACTCGGCATAACTTCCACTCGGCATGTCTTCCACTCGGCATGTCGTCCACTCGGCATAACTTCCACTCGGCATGTCTTCCACTCGGCATGTCGTCCACTCGGCATAACTTCCACTCGTCATGTCTTCCACTCGGCATGTCGTCCACTCGGCATAACTTCCACTCGGCATGTCGTCCACTTGGCATTTCCACTCGGCATTGAAGTACGTCCGGCATTCTTCAATCGGCAATCATACTCGGCAGTTGTACTCGGCATCCCTTCACTCGGCATTCTTCACTCGGCATTCTTCACTCGGCATCCCTTCACTCCAACTTCGTTCGGCGTACCTCACTCCAGTATCGCTCGGCATGTACCACTCAAATGCCTCGCTCGGCATTGTTCCATCAGACTTTGCTCGGCATGCTTCACCCAGATGGATAGCTCGGCACTAATGGCTCGGCACTGATAGCCCGGCATTGATTGGCTCGGCATCAATTTGAACGGCATGGCTCGGCATATGCGGACGGACCATGGACTCGGTGGGCCTGAATCACGCAAAGGCCCAACAACTCAGGATTTGCCTATAAGTACAGCATGAGGGGGGTTCAGAAAAGGGATCCTCATTCTCTCTCCCACTCTCTAACTTTTTATTTTCGAAGGCTAAGGCTAGCCTACCACTTTGTAACTGTAATTGATTGTTACAGCAATAAAAAAGAAAACTTCTGGAGTGGACGTAGGCCAGAGTTAGCCGAACCACTATAAAATCTGTTGTTCTTTACTGCTTTCATTTTAATTTCTGTTATTCTTCATATTTTTATCCTCCACACACTCTATCTGTTATTAGTGACTGTTAATTGGTGCTTTCATTTACATTGGGGTGTTAGTGACCAATTTTGGCGCTAACATTTTGGTGCTTTCACTGAGAACTGAAGCAGTCAGGAATTTTGGAGTCAGAAACTTGGATTTAAAAGAGCAATGGCTAGACCATCAGCAAGGAAGCAAGTGATGGAAAGGAGCAATCATGAGGGAAGTCAAGAGGCTTCCTCTGGAAATGGAGCAGGTGGAGCATCCATTTACATCACTAGAGAGGAAATGGAGGCGATGATGAAAAAACAAGAGGAGATGATGCAGACTCTTCTCAGACAATTTGCACAAAATGCAGGAGCTCAGATCCGTGGAGCTGGATCAGAAGCACTCAATCAGCAAACAGCTATCAATCCAGATGGATCTAGACTTGGGGGCATACCACCAGGAAATGTTGGACCAACCCATCTAGGGATACCAGACGATGTTGTGCAGCCCGACACCAACAGGAGTGCAGGAGTGCGAGACGAGGAGTATGTGCCAGAATTCCCTCATAAACTCGGGGGGCAGACCAGAGGCGAAGGACAAGGATTACATCTCGGAGACAATGACAGGTTGGCAGAGATGGTTAGAAAAGCTATGAGAGGCGGTTTGGTGAACAAAGATTTGGAAGATGTTAATAGGAGTCCTTTTTCTGCAGCAATCAGACAAGCTAGGAACCCACCGGATTTTAAGTTGCCATCACTGGACATGTATGATGGGAGAACGGACCCCACGGTTTATCTAACGAAGTATATGAGGCATATGGAAGTGCTGGGGGCATCAGAGGAGGTTATGGCTCGGTGCTTCCCATTGTACTTGGCAGATATCGCAGCTATGTGGTTTAGACAGCGGGAGAATGGTTCTATCAGCACTTGGACGGAGCTAATTGAGAGGTTTATGAGACAGTTTCGGGTCCACATAGTTAGACCCAAGAACGTGATGACTCTGACATCTATGAAACAATGGAAAGGGGAGTCGCTCAAGGACTTCTTAACCAGATTCAACGCAGCAGTAGCCTCAGTGGATCGACCCGATCCGTCAATGGTTTTGATGGCAGCCGTCTCGAGAATCGCGGATAACTCGGATTTCAAAATATCATTGGAACGGGACCCACCGAGGGATCTCGGAGAATTTTATCATGAGGCGGAAAGGTTCTTGAGACAGGAGGATGCGCAGGCTGAGAGAGTAGGGAGAGAGGCTGAAGCTTATGCAGTGAGGGGTGGAGGTCCATCCAGGGAAGATCTAAGTAAAGATGATAGAGGAAAAACGAAAACGAATGGAAATGATGGCACTTCGAAGAAACCTCGGAGGGAGTCAAAGTTTTCTTCTTACACAGATTTAACTGACACTCTAGAAAGGATTTACTTGGACACTCGAGGGCGGCTCCAATACCGAAGGCCAGCGAAGAGAGAGCCTTCAGAATACGAACGGGCATCAGGAAAGCATTGTTTATTCCATGAGCTGGATGGACACAACACAAACGACTGCAGGCATTTGAGGGACATCATTGAAGAGCATGTGAGGAATGGTCATCTACAGCAATACGTCAGGAATCGAGCTGTGGCAGTGGGGCAGGAGCGACCTCCGCCTACCTCAAATGAAGGTGGCACTGGATCTGGGCAACGTCGGCTCATTATCAACTAAACAGGTTTATGGTTTTGAATAAGTAATAGAACTCAAAGTAATACGGCTAGGTCACTTACACACGTACGGGATCGAGGACGGTCCCTAGGCGTGCTCTGAGATGACAAAAAACCGTGCTACTTGAGTCTATGAAATCCTACTCTCTTCCTATTTTACGGCAAACTGAGGTTCCCTCTTTCGTGTTTTTTACGTTTACTTTTCTTTGGTATGGTTTTGGAGTTCGGATTGAACTCCTGGTTTGGTTGGTTTTCTGGACTGCCATCTTGGCCTGGACATTTGCTTTCTTTTAATTTGGTTTGAGTTTCTGGTTTTGTTTGTTTCTGGTTTTGGACTTTTATTTGGATAATTGCTTTCTGGTTTGGATATTGGTTTGGATTTTTGATATGGATTTCTGATTGGATTAGGATTGATGCAATAAATAATTCAGGTCATACGATTACTATCCCGACCGGAGAGACGGGATAGTGATCTCAAGTTACGAGTCCCTTCGCCGGAGAGCGAGGGAATAGACTCGAGCAAAATATAAAAAGTCCTTGACCGGAGAGTCGAGGCCGGAGAATATAAAAGTCCTTGACCGGAGAGTCGAGGCCGGAGAATATAAAAAGTCCTTGACCGGAGAGTCGAGGCCGGAGAATATAAAAAGTCCTTGACCGGAGAGTCGAGGCCGGAGAATATAAAAAGTCCTTGACCGGAGAGTCGAGGCCGGAGAATATAAAAAGTCCTTGACCGGAGAGTCGAGGCCGGAGAATATCAAATGTCCTTGACCGGAGAGTCAAGGCCGGAGAATATCAAATGTCCTTGACCGGAGAGTCAAGGCCGGAGAATATAAAAAGTCCTTGACCGGAGAGTCGAAGCCGGTGAATATCAAAGTCTTTGACCGGAGAGTCGAGGCCGGAGAACGTGCAAGCCCGTGATGGAAAAGTCAAGGCTGGGACAGGATAACGCGACCCGGCGAGGTCTACAGATTCAAGGTTAAGCCCAGAGAGGTCATGAATTTGATAGTGTGATTACATGAAGGATATGGATTTTGGATATTGGATTTGGAGTTATTCAAAACACGCCTTCTTATTACAAAAAGGCATATTTTGGGGGGCAAAATGTTATCCCACTTTTTGGCAAAACCGAGATACCCAAAAATTGACTGAAATTCAATGAATTGATATGACACGACAATCGAAGAGACGGGAGCCAAAGTTCCAAGTTTCAAGTTAATTAGAGCTCGTACGCTCAACTTATGATCGTTCGGCATTGATGGTTTGACCGGCATTTGATGGTTTGACCGGCATTTTATGGTTTGACTGGCATTTGATGGTTGGACTAGGCGTCAGAGAACATTCAGCCGTTCAGAGTTGTACTCAGCATAAGCGAACGCTCGGCATATAGGAGCACTCGGCCTTTAGTGAGCGCTCGGCATTGGAGGACGTACGTCCATCCAGGATTGCACTCGGCATAAGATCGTCCAGCACTTCCACTCGGCATGTCTTCCACTCGGCATGTCGTCCACTCGGCATAACTTCCACTCGGCATGTCTTCCACTCGGCATGTCGTCCACTCGGCATAACTTCCACTCGGCATGTCTTCCACTCGGCATGTCGTCCACTCGGCATAACTTCCACTCGGCATGTCGTCCACTTGGCATTTCCACTCGGCATTGAAGTACGTCCGGCATTCTTCAATCGGCAATCATACTCGGCAGTTGTACTCGGCATCCCTTCACTCGGCATTCTTCACTTGGCATTCTTCACTCGGCATCCCTTCACTCCAACTTCGTTCGGCGTACCTCACTCCAGTATCGCTCGGCATGTACCACTCAAATGCCTCGCTCGGCATTGTTCCATCAGACTTTGCTCGGCATGCTTCACCCAGATGGATAGCTCGGCACTAATGGCTCGGCACTGATAGCCCGGCATTGATTGGCTCGGCATCAATTTGAACGGCATGGCTCGGCATATGCGGACGGACCATGGACTCGGTGGGCCTGAATCACGCAAAGGCCCAACAACTCAGGATTTGCCTATAAATACAGCATGAGGGGGGTTCAGAAAAGGGATCCTCATTCTCTCTCCCACTCTCTAACTTTTTATTTTCGAAGGCTAAGGCTAGCCTACCACTTTGTAACTGTAATTGATTGTTACAGCAATAAAAAAGAAAACTTCTGGAGTGGACGTAGGCCAGAGTTAGCCGAACCACTATAAAATCTGTTGTTCTTTACTGCTTTCATTTTAATTTATGTTATTCTTCATATTTTTATCCTCCACACACTCTATCTGTTATTAGTGACTGTTAATTGGTGCTTTCATTTACATTGGGGTGTTAGTGACCAATTTTGGCGCTAACATGTTGAAAAAGACATTTTCTAGAAACTGAGGAAGGCATGGACTATAACGCTATTGTTATAGTGGATGATTTCCAAAAGGAAATGTTTTATATAATATACAGGATTTATATATATATATACATACACACACACAGATATATATATATATAATTAATCGAATCCATATACTAGTGTTTTTGGGTTATCATAATGATATTTAACGCAACATTTGTTTTGATCCAATAAATTGTGTTTTGGCCTTCCGTTGTTAAATACACGAGTTGGTGATTATGATCGTACTAAAGGCTTGGTAGTGTAAGAATCTTTGCTTCTTATACATAACACCCGTTCTGAGGCGTATGAACATGGGAGTTATACGGTTATAGAATTCTATCTAGTGTGTCTCCAAAATGGAAGTGTTATTAAATATACTTATATCGTTGATATAAATATATAAGAATGTTTCCAATATCGAAAGATTAAAGTATTTTTGTGGATATATCTTTCTAAAGTTAATTTAAAGTAAATATTTGGAAATTGATTTAGTTAATAAAAGATTAATTAAATAGGCCTAATGACTGCTTATGTGCTAGATTATATTTATTGCTTCGGTAGTTTAATAACCGACTATCAAATTTGGCCATTTTTGTTCCTTGACTTGATGTGGGAACTGATTAGTCGTGCACTTGATACGAAGCCAATGGAGCAGGC
This sequence comes from Allium cepa, assembly GCA_030765085.1. Taxonomy (NCBI): domain Eukaryota; kingdom Viridiplantae; phylum Streptophyta; class Magnoliopsida; order Asparagales; family Amaryllidaceae; genus Allium; species Allium cepa. The sequence continues at coordinate 901,076,913 of CM060938.1, read as the reverse complement.
TTAATTATCGTTTGACATTAAGAATGTTAATTTGAGTAGTGCGGAGTGACTATAGTGCTCCTATCTGCCGGACTTCCTTATTGGCCGAAGGATAGCAATTTGAGATAAAACGTGATAAGTCTATGCGACATTGTTTCCATTTGAGGTTGAGGGCCTTTTTATCGATTGTTGGCCCGAAGAAACCAGGATCAAATTTATTCAAAATACCCTTCAGACCGATGTATGCGTTCGAAAGTGCAGGTTCATGATGATGGTTTTTTAAGATGGAGACCTTTAGGATGCAGGGCTACTTGCCACTAGACCCACGATGCATACTATATATATGGTGGCTGTAATGACCGGGATTTTCGACCCTCGAAAATCAACAATAATACATCCATTATATTGGTGTCGAGCAATCGAATGCCGAAAAACTCGAAAGTTAGGGGAAATGAAAAAAGGAAGAAGATAAGAAGAAAACTAAACAACATAGAATCTTGCATCGGAACGAATAATCTATTATATAAAATAAATCCTTACACAATAAGAAACTGTAATATATGTATATTTACAGACATCAATCAGAGTATACTAACCTATTTCAGCCTGAAAATTTATAACAGTTTGCCCTTACAATTGCTGATAAATACAACAATGAATACAGTAAAAATTAACCATCTATGTGAATATGTCTCTGGGCCTCCAACTCGTCTCCTAAAGCTCTAAAGCATCCAAAGTAATATGTAATATGTTCGGTCTGATCCGAGTATTATAATAAAATAACACCCGGGTCGGTTTGGAATACTAGCATGAGAAAACACACCCAACTGGATTTTAAAGTTATAAAAAAATCTTTGAAAATCAAAAGCATCTCGTAAGACCTCATCGCACATAAACATGGAAGGGTTTTTACCTTACGACAACCAAAACATTTCATATGAAATTTTATGTTATTATAATAGTGTCTAAGATACAAATACTTATTAATCTTAGTCAAATTGTTACATTAATTATATTCGAGCATAATGGGTATGCACTAAAATCATAAAGGCTCGTATTAGAGAATGGATTCCAAGGTATGGAACTACCTTTCGAAGGTACATCTCTAGATATATGCACCGGGGTCTGATAAGAAAATCTTGTACCCATGCCACACAGGACTGGCCTACCACTTGACTAGTAGTAATGAATATGATCACCCCGCTTGGGCTCCGAAGCATACATGAGTAGATAGTAACCGATATTGATTTGAAATGGATATACCCTGATGGGAGCACCCACTTGGCCCTACTGCGTGCCTGATTTTTATCATTTTCGGGATGATGAGACTCGAGGTTACGATTTACCTTTATGTAGCACTTCCCACTTGTAATCTTAGCACTGCCCTCTAGGTAATAATGTATTATCAGCATCCATCCATATAAGTTCGTTCTGGGACTGAACGAAACACTTAATAGCTCCGTCTTCAATTCCATCATGTTCAAGATGTCTTCACTTTGAAACATATTCATTGGGTCGAGGTGATTTTCGGGTAACATACCCGATCCCGGTCTCTTCGAAACAACTTTTCGATAATTTTCGGTAACCTCAACCTCAGTTCGTTAGGAAATAAACAGTCAAAGATAAGATCGGAGATAACCTCCTAACCATTAGATAGGATTCCTTATCCTAGTCCTAGGAGAATGAAACGAGGCTTGTATGCGCAATATAACATCATAAAGATGACTGTGCCATATAACTCGTGCATTTCTCGTAGATATCTCCAAAGTAACTTTTTGGGTACAAATTCGACAGTCGGTTATTTAACTATCGAATAAACAAACATTCAAATCAAGGATTTATTCCATATGGAAAAATCAATATTGGTTAAGCATATAAGTAATCACTAGCCTTTCTTTATAAATATTTCATAAATAAGGACCACCTTATAAATTATTGTATAGGAATACTTTTACAAAGATATATCCACAAATCCTTATATTTTCAATGCTTAAAAAATATCCATATACTTATCCCATCGGTTATAAGTATATTTACAAATTGAGAAAAATTTCCATTTTATTCGATTTAAAAATCATTCATAAACTCCTTATAATTCTCTAAAACCATTTATAAACCATTGTATAAAACTCTTGGGACCATTTATTAAACTTCTTTCATACATTTCAATCATTTATAAGTTCTCTTTGGACATTTCTAAAATCATTTATAAATCCTTTATAAGCCCATAAAACCATTTATAAAAAACCTTTTATAAATTTATAAACCCATTTCTTAAAACACGTTTATAAATATCTAACCACTTATAAACTCTTACACCTTATAAATACTTTCCCTTAAGTCTTAAACTATTTTTTAATGTTTCGTCATAAAATCCTAGTCCGTTTATAAAACTCTATTTATGCCTCTCTTCGAGACATTCATTAAAGATCATTTACTATAAAACAACATTATATGATAATAGCTATTAACAATAATATTATAAATAAATGAAGAACCTTTCATTTTAAAAACACCCTAAAAATAATAATTTATGATTCCAAGTCACTATGAAATAAACAAAAGTAATTAATTTCTTCCGTTATAATAATAATTTATTTCTCAACATTTATTGTTAATCCTTATTATTAATTTCAAACCATAACTAATTCTAAAATAATTATTCTTTCAAAAGATTAAAATTTTTATAAATACTTAAAAACAATATTAAATATTAGCAAATGACTTTAAAATAATAATATAATGTAATAACTTTAAAACAATAGTAATATAATTAAATAACTTTAAGACAATATTAATATAAATAACTAACTTTAAAACAATATTAATATGATTAAATAATTTTAAAACAATATTAATATAAATAAATAACTTCAAATAATATTAAGATAATTAAATAACTTTAAAATAATATTAATACAATTATATAACTTCAAAACAATATATTCATAATTAAATACTTTAAATAAAATATTTCGAAGCCTAATTTCGAATTTGAAAGTCATTTCCTATCCCAAAAACCAATTACAATTAAAATGGGAATTTATAGTATTTCAAAAATACTAATTTAGGGCCGCTAGCCACCAAATGCTCAACCAATACTGATATTGATTTTATATCACTATTGGGTTTCTGTTTTCAAACATATACCAATCTAATAGTCATAAGATCCATAATCAGGTTCCTAATTCGATAATCCATATAAAAGGAATATTATTGAAACAATTCAACAATGGCGAGGAATCCCATCGAATCCCTCTAACCTGTCCTTCTGCATCACAATTGTTATATAATCATAAAATATAAATCAACCACTTCGAGGCGTGATTCGTACACGAAGGCTCATCCGCTCTTACATAGGAACATAATAGGGTCTCATCAGCTCCAGGCGCGGGAATATATCCAAACCAACTAATAAATATAGTAATTCACTCAAACAATCATTCAACTATTTTTATCAACCATATATCATTCTAGTTAACAAAAAAGGTGAGTTTAACCCACCGAAACTTTCTACCGTCGCTGAGGCGTCTTGGTTTGGAACTAGAATCGAACGACGTCCGATTTTGCCCAAATTTCAACTACCTCCTAATTTATCCAAACAAGTTCATCGTGAAGCTTTGATCGATACGAACACAATGCAAAAATTTGCGTCTCAATTGGATCTCGCATGCAAAAGTTATTAAAATATAGGTTTTGAATTTTTAATTATAATTTTAATTCACTAATTACCTTAATTATAACTAATTACAATTTAATCTATCTTCTTTCTACCTTGTACGTGAAGCCAGCCATAAAAAAAGACGATAAAGGTTCGATCATCGCCGTCGTCTCATGGCACCACGCCGCCCAACGACTCGCCATTGATGACGAATCCGAACCCAAAACCACTGCATATCCTTCACGAATTCCCAATGCTACGCAACCTTTTAGGCCAATCCAACCATTGATCTCCATCTGCTTGCTGACGCGAACAAATCCTTAGTTGGGGTCGAGGCCTATCTCCGCCTCTAGTGGCTATGGTCACTTAGGGCCGTTGGATGAGGCCGTTGTTTTTGAAAGATGATGAACGTTTTTTTTCCTTTTGATATTCTCTGGTTTGAAAGTTTTTAAGAGGGGGAAATCTGAAAATATATATTGGAGATGGTATGGGCTTGTACGTGGAGAATTCGCATGAACAGTAAGGCATGTTACTAGATATGGCCATATTGGAGATGTACATACGTACGTACATACATACATACATACATACATACATACATACATACATACATACATACATACATACATACATATATATACACACTACTAATAAAGATAATTCATTAAACTAATTTACTCGATGTCATTTTGAAATTCTAAAAATGCCCTTGCTTTCCATTTACGATAATAAAAACAGTCCGTGTGCGAAGCACGGACCCATACTAGTATATATAATTTAAATTTAAATTATCAAGCTATACAATGTCCAAAAATTTCAAACTCCAAACGAGGCGTGCTGCCTAACATTTTATATGTTATACCCCTATTTCAGACACAATGGAACTTGTTTTGATACCTAATTTGATCGTATGCAGAAGATATGTGACGTCCCAACTCTATAACCTCGCTAGCCAAGGACACTACGGGGTAATGCCGTCAACTAGCGCAGAGAATAAGGCGGTTGAGGAGCGACCATCCGTGAAATTGCTTTGTGCGAGCACCGATATGCCAGATAGTTTAATAATCCATTTCATTTCAAGAGGGAATCCGACATATCGATACAAACTCAAAGCTACTACACAGTGGCTATATATAATCTTTGAAAACAAATATAGAAATAAACATTACTCAAATCAGTCACATACATCCATATCACAAAGGCGGAAATGGATATGAATATATAACACTAAAAAGTGTTTATCAGAGTAGTGGGCTAAAAGATCCAAAATATCACCAAAGAATAGTTACACGTGCTACATAAAAGAATGAGTATACATCATGGAGTCTATATCTCAAATGTATACAACAAAATCAACTACTATTCTAAGTAGTTAACCAAAAGTCAGAATAATAATCCCTGATGAGGAGTCAAGCAGAAGCACCTGTAACATCTTGTTCTGAACCGAGTATTATTTAATAGGAAAATAATAAACAGATCAGTCTAACTACAAATATCAGGTAAATTGATATAGAATAGGAGATATGACAAAAACGTAAAATAACCATAATGCCATATTGTGATAAGTGTGTAATTGAAAATCAACAAGAGATTAATCAATATCACAAGAATCTTCTCAAAGATCAAAAAGAAATGTCATACTCCATATTTCGTTCACCAAGCCACAAATATTGACAAAAGATAAATGACAATCACAAAATTGGTGAAACACTAATTCTAGAAATCATCAATAGAAATCCAAAAATCATAAAAAAGGGGAGGCCTATCACAGAACGGGAGCATGAAAACTCACCAACACGTGTAGCACAGAACGAGACGCTGTCCCATGGTCGCTAACCATAGAGTCGGTGCAACAACGTAGCACAACGGTACGCCCGAGGAACCTGAAACTCGTTAAATTTGGAACAACGACGTAGTACAACGGTACACCCGAAGAACCGAACTCCATAAAAACGTGGGTCGCTAGCCCACAAAAATTGAGTCGAAACTCCAAGAAATAAATAGGTCGTTAGCCTATAATAAAAAATGAGATGAAACTCAATAAAACGAGGTACCGTCCCCTCCGTGGATAAAGAAACATAGCATAACGCTAGTCTATATCCCAAAAAATGATCATCAATGATCATCAAGAAAGTGTCAACTACACTAAGCTAGTAAATATACGAGTTTAGCTTCATGTCCCATAACAACTAGCTTTACTAAAATATTTACAAACAAATTGTAAATCTCCACTAGAAAATTGTCACAAGATATTCAATCGAACAAGTCCAAGAATTAACCGATGAAGTAAACGCAAGCGTTTCATACCACTCGTTTTACTAAGTCGTTTAATTAGATTTCTCATACGAGTGAGGTAAAGGTTTATATATACTAGTAGATTGGAAAATGGTTTGAGAAAACGAGCTTTGTAATAAAATAGTGTTGAAATCATTTTGAAGAAAGAGTTTTGATATTTACTACTAGTATTAAAACCTTTATATTTTTTAAAAGTGACAAATCACAAATATGATTGTAGAACAATCAACCACCAAAATTCACATTCGAAGACGTGAATTAATTCCAATAAATCGATATCAAATCCATCAAAATGGATATTTCCAAAAATTCCAAAACAGAAGTCATCAAGTCTAATAATTGATAGCAACAAGTAGGAATCAAAAACGAATCGATAAAAATTGGAATATAAGCAAAAATAGGCAAAAATAGGCATAATAGGCAAATAGGAGTAGGTCAGTCGACTGGTCCTCTGTAATCAGTCGAATGGAACAGAAACATGAAAATTTCATATCCTGCAGTCAGTGGACTGGTTATAGAGGCCGGTCGACTGATTACAGGAAACATAAACTCTCTGTCTCTGTAAACAGCCCCCGGAGACATCTTTGGCTACAGCCAGTCGACTGATTGCTAATGGTCAGTCGACTGACTGGGTTCTGAGCTGTTTTTCAGCCTATTTGATGAAGAGCAAACTCTCCCGAATTTCAATCAAATGAGCAACGACCCTAGGGGTTTACGCCAATTCAGCAACCCGGCGCTATAGGCTCTTCAAGATATCACCAAAAACATGTTTAAACATCGAAGTTAGGATTTTCAAAAGGTTTGACTTCAAAACACTAAAAATTGGAATATTCACCAATTCAATCCTAACAAAAGGAAAAAACACATGAATAAGTGTTAGGAATTCATGCCTAACAATTAAAGAAAACCATAGACTTAGATGTGAGATAAGAATCTCACCTTTGAACCCAAAAATAATGAATAAGAAGCTTGAAGACAAGGGAAGATTAATCACACTTCAATCTCAACACAAGAAGCTTGAATCTAAGCTTAAAAGAGAAACATTTCCCAAATTAGGTTTAGGAATTTTCTGAAATCAAAGAGAGAATGAGTTGGAGAAGAAGGAGATGATACTTACCAATGCTTCTCTTTGAATTTGGAGCTAGAACTTGATTTGCAAATAGAAACTAGGGCTTAGGATTTTAATTCTTCTTCTTTTCCCCCATTATTCACTTTAGAACTGAAAATATAAGGAAGAGAGAATGAATGAAGAGAAGTGGTTGAGTTTTGGGTATTAAGTTGGCTAGCGGGCTGAACCCAAACTCAAACCCAAAGTGAAAAAGGTCAATTTTTTTAGCTAGCTCCAAACATATCGAAGTTTATACTTCAAAAGATCGCAAACGGCATTTTGAACTCAATGGAAGTGGTCCTGAGTCCAAATTCGACCGTATGTAAAAAGTAACTTTTCGGACTATAATCCGACTAACGATAAAATATTTAAATACTCAATCGTGAAATATGCGGATTGTTACAGACTCCCCTCCTTAAAGAAATTGCGTCCTCGCAATATTTAAGAAGAAAGTATAAAGTATCAACCGTGAAAGCATATTCAATACAAAAGAAATATGAAATAAAAGGTTCACCTTAAAGACCACGAGAAAGTATGTTCGGATGTGTTCGCTCGATGTATTCTCTAAATTACTAAGAGTAATCCTTAGGACTTGAGGACCATTGAACTTTCACAAGCGGGATATCTTTATTTCAAAGGCATTTGACCTCCAAAGCAATAATACGAATAGATTGTTGCTCATTAGTTAAATTCAGCGAAACTTCAATTTCTTCCGCAACACCGGGCTCAAGAATAGAATCGGAATCTCGAAGGCACTTTCGTAATCGAGAAACGTGAAACACGTCATGAATAGCAGAAAATTGAGCCGGTAATAAGAGGCGATAAGCCACGGAACCAATGCGTTCGGTGATAGGAAATGGACCAATATATCGAGGTGCTAACTTTCCCGATCGACTGAAACTCACAACACCTTTCATAAGTGAAACACAAATAAACACAAAATCTCGCACAGAAAATTCCAATTTCCTTCTTTGATTATCGGCATAGGATTTTTGTCTACTTTGGGCTTCTTTCATCCTATGACGAATAAGGTCAATCTTTTCTGCGGAATCACGAATAAAGTTTGGACCAAAAGCCAGCTTCTCACCGGCCTCAAGCCAACAAGAAGGAGATCGGCATGGCCTTCCATAGAGTGCCTCAAAAGGTGCCATACCAATACTAGATTGGAAGATATCATTATAGGAAAACTCAACAAGAGAAATGTGATCTTCCCAACTTCCACCAAAATCAAGAACACAAGCTCGAAGAAGATCTTTAAGAGTTTGATTCACACGCTCGGTTTGTCCGTCGAACTGGGGTGATAAGCGGTGCTAGAATTAAGCTTTGTTCCTAAAGCTTTTTGAAGACTCATCCAAAATCCACTAGTAAACAATGGATCACGATCACTAACAATAGAAGAAGGAACTCCATGCAATTTAACAATTTCTTTAATAAAGAGTTTGGCCAAAAGAGGAACGGTCCGATTAGCCCGAATGGGAATAAAATGGGCGGATTTAGTAAGTCTATCAACTATCACCCATAAGCTATCATGACTCGAACGAGAACGGGGAAGGCCATCAATGAAATCCATGGATATTTGATCCCACTTCCAAATTGGAATTTCTAAAGGTTGCAATAACCCACCGGGCCTTTGATGCTCGGCCTTATTGAGTGGCAAATCATGCAAAGCTTAACGTAGTTAGCGACATCAAATTTCATTCCCTCCCATTAATAAAGTCGCTTCATATCTGCGTACATTTTACTACTACCGGGATGAATGGTAAATTTAGAACGATGGAATCTTCTAAAATGTCTTTGCGAAGATCACTATTATTTGGTACGATAAGTCTACCAAATTTTCGAATACCTCCACGAGAGTCGATATCGAAGTTTTCTAAACCTTCAATATCAATTTTATCCCTTAATATTTGGCTAAGAAGAGCCAATTTGGGATCTAGCTTTTGAGCTTCAAGAATGCGGTCTAAAAGTGAAGGATGAGCCTCAAGGCTACATAAAACAAGAGATGAACATAAATCGGATACACGATCTCTAATCTCACAAGTGTATATAGTCTCGAGATCATGCCATTCAGATATCATCATAGAAATAACCGCTTGTTGCTTGCGACAAAGTGCATCGGCAACTCGATTTCCCTTTTCGGGAGTATAAAGAATATCAAGATCATAAGAGGCAAGGAATTCGAGCCAACGTTGTTGACGCAAATTAAGTTTCTTTTGAGAAAATAAATGCTTCAAAAATTTATGATGAGTGTAAAGAATAAATTTTTCTCCCAAAAGATAATGACGCCAAATTCGAAGGGCGAAAACAATAGCCGCAAGCTCTAAATCATGGGTGGCATATCTAGTTTTGGCTGGCTTCAATTGCCTAGAAGCATAAGCAATAACACGTTCTCTTTGCATGAGAACAGCACCCAAACCAACACGACTTGCGTCGGTATAAACAATAAAATCTTGGTTTCCTTCGGGAATCACAAGAATAGGAGCATCAGAAAGGAGTTCTTTGAATTTATGAAAAGAAGCTTCCCATTTGTCTGACCAAATGTATTTAACACCTTTCTTTGTTAAGCTAGTGAGAGGCACGACACTTTCAGAAAAGTCTTTGATGAAACGACAGTAATAACCCGCCAATCCGAGAAAACTACAGATTTCCATCACACTCTCCGGTCACTTCCAATTTGGAATCGCTTCAATCTTTAAAGGATCCACCGATATTCCGGATTCGAAAATAATATGACCGAGAAACTTCACACAAGATTGCCAAAAATGTCATTTAGAAATTTCTGCTTTTAATTGGTTACTCCTAAGAGTTTCCAGCACAATCCGAAGATGCTTTTCGTGCTCCTCCTCGGTTTTTGAATACACAAGAATATCATCAATGAAGATGCGAACAAATCGATCGAGGAAATCTTTGAAAACTCGATTCATATGGTCAACGAAATAGGCCGTAGCATTCGTTAAACCAAATGGCATAACAAGCCATTCATAAGATCCATAACGGGTACGGAACGATGTCAAAGGAATGCTATCCTCTACAATACGAAGCTGATGGAAACCATTTGCCAAGCCTAATTGTGAAAAAACTCTAGCACGACTAAGTTGATCGAATAGATCATCAATCCGAGGCAAAGGATATTTATTCTTGATAGTAAGATCATTAAGCTTGCAGTAGTCAACACAAAGCCTATGTGTACCATCAGATTTCTTCACGAAAATAGCCGAAGTGTAACGATCCTGACTCGACCTTCGAAAATCGGCACCGAATATGACACTCGTATTCAAATGCTGCAGATCCAAATGTCGAATCTGGTTCGCCGTAGCTTATAACACATTATGTACAACAACACAGCGGAAGAAAAAGAATAACAGATATTATATATACTTGATATACAATATTTTATACAATATCAGATACAACAGATTGATATAACATGATGGTACAATAGAAAGATACAATAGATATCAACACTATCAGAGATATAAAGAATAGCAGCGGAAAGATAACGTCTTCAAATGCCAAACTCCAAGGACTCCATCTCCAATCCAAAGCTAGCTCGAACCCTCATCACGTTCACTAAGAGAGCAAGACTGGTGTGATGCTGAAGTGCAGCAAATGCGATCCACAAATCCAAAGAGCTTCGAAGGCTACGAATCTATACCTATTACAGGATTATCTGAAAACCCAACTCTAGACTGCCCGTGTGGAAAATAGTGGGCACCCAGAGTTTAGGAAAGGAACAATAAACTCCAGGTCAGTCATGGGACTGGTGTGAGCAAACAAAAATTTTTATCTTATAAACAACAAAAGAATTTAAATTTGAAATCCGCAATGCTTTTTAGAAAATGAAACTACCATAAGGGCTCCCGCCACACACACAATGCAAACGCAGAATTGGAGGAGATTTCTCCTTATGATAGTCAAAAATGCTTGATACGCGGAAATCATTTAATATTATTATTGTAAGTGCACAGTGGAAAAACAATTTCGAAAGTATAATATTAATCCTAGCCAACATAGACATTCCGAACTATGCCTACTATAGCTGCCATCCAAACAGTGGGGCGCCACCATAAGTAGATGGCAGGTAATACAACTAAAACCGTACAAGGCACGTATTGGATGAATGGATTTCCAACAAATGGTCAGGCTAAGGAACTTCCTATTGCCACATGGGAACGCCTCTGGCGGGACGCCCCGAGAACCAACCTGTTCTCTACTGTCACAAGACCGGCTACCCCCTTCCCGAGGAATAAAACCTGAGATATGCCACCCCCGGTCCTTTGGGACCTTTATCCGAGAGCTCTCCAACAACAACATCACACAGTAATAATATAGTGTGTCCACATGAGTAAGTATCTGGGCTTCATACCATGATACTACCCTTTTCCAGAAGGAATGGTCATACCCTAGGGGAGCTACCCCTGAAACCTTGCTGCATCTTTCCTGTTTCGACCATTACCGGTTTGTGAGGCTCGATGAGGTCTCGACCACAAAGCTACGCTTTTCCCCAAAGCCATGCTTTGATCAACAAATGATCATCAACACACAGCAGCACTTAGCATGCCACACTACCAAATTGGGAGTATATCGCTGATAACCTTCAACTACATAACCCCTGAGCTCGTACGTCTCAGAGAAGGGTGTTAAGCTAAGAGAATAAATTCTCCGCCACCAACCGATATGTATTTGAAAGGAATCGGCTTTATATCTCAAAGTGTAGTGTCAGACACACGACCATACAAGTCTGTTCCGGGCTCGAACAGAACCGAAGGCACTTCCGAAGAAGCCCTTGCAAATCCGGGTATTCACAATCCCGATCGGACTTCCCATCACTTAGGGAATCTCTATACCGGCGCGACTCAGTGCAGAGACAATCGATAGGTCATCCTATCGTTCTCGCAAATACCCGGTCTTCACCACCGGTCTTCAATGTTATCCATAACGATGTATCACATATTCGGAATGGGCTATATGACACAAAGGTCCTCTCCCGGCTAAACCGAATAGTGAGTGCAATATTTAAAAACATATGGATATGGGATTTCGGTTAAGTCACAACTTAAAAATCCAAAACTTTTTCTTTCAAAATGGTTAAACAAATCACCATTTTAAATCTGTTCACAAAAAGATTTATTTCACAAAGTTCCCCCAGTTTCACAAAGATCTATTCATGGATTCCAAAACAATTCCAATTCAATTAGGATTAACCCAATTAAATCTTTAAATTAAAGATTTATAGCTTTCAAAACACGTTTCCAAAGATTTATCTATAATTTGGAAAACTATTTTCATTTTAGACTTGAAAACCTTTAACAAAAATTGGAAATTCATTCTTATGTGAAAGCTTCAATCAGTTGAAAATGAATAGTTTTCGTTTCAAAAAAATCCAACTTCATCTTTACAAGTTAAAAATTTTGGGTTAATTTAAAGTTCCCAAAACAACGCTTTTAAAATGGTTTAAAAACCTATATAACACATTTATAAGTTGAATACCCTTTTTTAAACCATAGTTTTCAAATCATAGGATTCGATTTCAAATATTGAGTACAAATTTAAATTAAATTATTTAAATTTCAAAACTCAATCAAGTTATTCAAATAACTTTTATTTTTGAAATTCATTTTTCAAAAGCTTCAATTCTAATTCCAAAACTACTTTGGATTCAAAAATTCAATTTTGAACCAATTTCAAAATCTGCGACTTAACAGATCTCCACGTGCAATCCATATTTATGTTTGTGTATAGTGTGGTCCAGGGGTTTTACACAATAAAAGTGCCAGATCACCAATCAACACAAATTCAATCATATCGATAAGCGGTATAACCCATAATGCTTATCTATATTCACAGATACATAGATAAAATAAATTATCAATCACAAAGATTTACCATTATGATTCGATGTGGGTTTCGGATAACCAACCAGAATCCGACTCCCTGTCACATCGAAATCCAAATGTCGTTCTACGGGTCAAGGGTTTGCATAACAATATATACACCACAGATATAACACCTTAGCACAAAACATTAAATAGCATTACATCACATAACAAATACATCAATCCATCGCATAGCATCTAATAACAACCAAACATCCATACGTAAGATTCGTTAATTGTTTGAGTAATTCAAATCAGTTTAACTTACTTATGAATAATTACAAATCTTGATTAATTAATATTAATAAATTACAAATCATTTTGGTTAATTATTCTTTAATCATTTATTCTTTAGCCATTAATAATAAAATTAATTAACCTTTAATTATACTTAATCAACCTTTAATTATCAAATAATTAACCTTTAATTATTTAATTCACCATTTAATTGATTATCTTTAATTAATTAATTGACCCTTGATAAATTGATTGCCATTAAATAAATTATCCTTAATTGGTTATAAAAATTAATTACTTCTTAATTAATTAATAATTAATTAACCTTAATCATTTATTTAATTAAGTAATTGCTTTATCTTCAATTACAAATAATTCAACCTTAATTAATAAATTGTTCTCTAATCATTAATTAATCTCTAATTACCAGTTAATTGACTTAATTTTCCTTAATTAACTTAATTTATTTCAAGATAAAAATACTGGAAACATTTATCAATTAATAGTTTAAAAACTAGATTCAAGTTTGGTTTTTAAAACTTGCTTTTATATAAACCCTTTTAAAATCCCATTCCAAACTTATATTTAAAATCACTTTAACTTTACTTAACTAAGTTCAAATTTAACAAACTCCAACTCCTTAATTACAAGAAAAAAAACATTTATGTTTACAAAATAGGATTCAAAACCAGATCTACTCCAATGGTTTTAAAACTTCATTTATTTAAGTTTTTAAACAAAATAATTATAAAACATTTCCCTTTCAAAAATTTAGACTGAAACTTGTTTAGTTTAAGTTAAAATCTGAAACAAAGGTTAACCCGAGCTACCCATTTTTCTTCGAGCCCAACCTGCCTTATCCCCGAGCACGAACTCGAGCCAACCACTCCTTCCTCTTCCGCTTTAACAGCTACACCCAAACATCTCCCTGTTACACCGTGCAACGTGCACGTGTACACGTCGTTGGTGACCCACCGACGAATTTCATCGACGCTCTCAAGTCGCCGTTGCTCCCCTCAAACCACCAAGCTACCCAGAAGTTCGAAACCCAACCTAATCGAAAATGTGTCATTCGAACGAACCCAACAACGAAGGTCGATCGTCCAAAAATTCACTGCATCACCACCTCGGTTCGTTACTCGCCACCATAAACCTCCTAGAGATGCATCGACGTCCCTTTGCTCGATTCCCCACCTTGCGATCTAGTCCGGTCTACCCATGTTGACGCAGTTAACCCGCGACCTCACCATCAAAAAATGCAGAGCTTAAACCCTAATTTCATCTCGAATTGAAAATTTAAGGATTTGTAAATTTTACTCGTATTTTTCTAGTAATCTCGAACACTAAATCTCGCTGCCACAACGAACTCGAGGTCTCTAATTTCATAGATCTCCAGAATTTGGCGAAATTGCATTTTTCTTATTATCCCCAAATTCTCAGTAAAAATTCAATGAAAAATTTTGATTTTAGTTTCAAAAATCATCATTTTTAGAGGGGATTCGCAGGGTATTACTGACATTAACATTTGTGAAGTTTGAAATTCTGCAACATTTGATCTTGAGACTGTGTTTCATAATTTTCAAGAAGGAAACCGTATAAAAACTTTGGTTAAATTTCTTACTGGAACATAGGGCAAGTTTTAAACAAAGCTCCAATCTGTTTTCAATTTACTTCCAGAAGAAATGAGGGGAAGAAGATTTGGATTTTGAAATGGTTTACTTTGTTGAACCTGTTACTTAAAAGAAATTCTGTTTCCAGTAAAAGGAAATCACAAAAAAAAAACTTGCTTCAAATTCATTGCTGAAACAAAATACAGGATTAAACAATATTTTGAACTTGTTTACAAATTTTTTTTTCTGAAGCCAGAGGGAGAGGGAGATTTAAATTTGTTTCGATATGGTTAACCTGTAAACCAAAAAAAAATACTGTGTTTATTTAGTTCCAAGTAAAAAAAAACAAAAAAAAAAAGTTCAAGCTTGCTTTGATTAATTACTGGAAAACACAGTACAAGTTTTAACAACTCCATCTTGTTCATTTTTTTCAAATTCACAGAAAATAGAGAAGGGGTTTGACATGCTTTTTCATCCTGAAGCTAAACAGGGAGTTACATTCATGTGCAATCATACACAGGCCAAACATTCATTCACATACTCAAAATTCTTGCATGCAAACCAACAATTAACTATACTATACCATCCAAGAATTCACACAGCAACAAAGATTGGAAAAAGAAATAAAAGTTTGCTCACTTCAAAAATAATGAGGATGAAGTTTTGCTCACCTTAGTTAATGAAGAACAGAGACAGTTTCTTTTTCTTCAAAACTGGAACTTGTTTTGATATCTTGCTTTTAAGTTGAATCTGAATTTATAATTTCCAGATTGAAGATTTCTTAGTTATATTTGTTTACTTAACTCATCGATAACAAAAAAAATACTCCATTTACTTATAGTTTTTTTTTAATTTGAGGCAAACTGTTGTTTTCCAGTTTGTTTGATGCTTGCTTTTGCTCTGGTTTGGGAATTACTTGATCTCTGGTTACAGATTTTCATTTACCCTTATTTATTCTTAATTTATTCAATACAAAAGAAAAATAAATAAATTACTTACAGGATTAAATTTGTTTAAAGCTTCAACTGTTTTTTTTCTTTCCAGGCTGCAGACTTCACTTTGCATCTTCTTTCTAGTTGAATCTGCATTTTTGATTTTTGTTTCAACTGTTTTAAACTTATGCTTTGTCACTGATTAACAATATGAAACTCAAAGCTTTAAGAAAATTTACTTATCTTTTTTTTCCAGAGAGAACTGAAAACTGGAACTTGGATTTGATTTTCTTCTCCTCTGATTTTAAACTCCAGGTTGAAGACATTGAATTACTTTGTTTGCTTTGATCTTGTTGCTTCATATATAAAAACTTCATGCATAATGCATGCTTCAGATTTGAGGCTTGAAGTTGTTAGCTTTAATTCGATCTGTTTTATGGTTTTATCATTTTTTTTTCTTTGGTGTTCGAACTTGTGATACTTAAATCTTTGTTTACTATTTTTTTTCTTTTCAGGGATTTGGCTGAGATATCATATGATTGCATATGGGGAGATGGAAAGGTTTTTTTGTAATTTTTTATTCTATTATTTTATTTAAACAATCATAAGGAATGCCATTTGTAAAAATGAAATCATGAGCTTAGATTTTGTTAAGTACCCTACTCCAAACAATGTGCATGTATATTTCATTGTCTACATTTAAATTTTTAAAGACAAAGGAATGTTTATTTTTATTTTTATATCATATTTACTTCTGTAAACATTTATTAACATATATATCACAATCTTTTTATTATTTTCACAAAAAAAATCCTTCTATTTTCACACTCAATCTTTAATTAGTTCATACATTTATTTAAAAATTTATATTTACACCATTTACATTCATATATTTTTTTATTATTTATTTTGTACAATTCTACAAAAGAAAAGAATGGATTCAAACACTTTGATTTCATATTAACAATTAGTCACACTTATTTATGTATGAAAATTTAACTTAAAAATAATATTATGAAAATTAATACATCTTCCAAATAAAAATTAATATTTTAGAAAACAACTATTACTATCATTTTATTAGTCTCTAGCTTTTAAATTCTATTTTTATTTTTTTAATACATTTTATTTTGAAGTTCAATACTTGTTTTATAAATCACTTATTCTTAAATTTCTAATATAAATTTCTATTTAAAATCAAAATTATTTATTTATTCTAGAAAATTTTCTAATTAAATCACAATTTATTTCCAAAAATTAATTTCATTGCCAAATTAAACTTAATAAATTTTCAGGATTGTTACAAATTTCCCCCCTTAAAAGAATTTCGTCCTCGAAATTGCAAGGAAGACGAGAAAGAATAGACGATAGGTAAGGAAATGATTGATCTGATCAGATCGAAATATTTATTCTGCATTCGGCTTACCAAATCAGAATATCGACAATATGAGAACAACCTCATACAATTATTTCACAAGATACTCGGGGTCACCGGTCTACGAATATGCAATGGCATTGATTAGTTCGAAGGATAACTAATCGTTCGTAAAATATATCGGATCCCAGAGAAAAGATAGATGGACTTAATTTTCAACAATTCCCAAATGCTAGATATGGATAACGAATTCGGGTCGGAATACCCCAAAGTATATGGACTTTGATATACATACTAAATTACAATTTTAAATTTGGTTTTAACCGATATCGTTTTATTTATACAATTCAAATTTAGCCTTACATTCTATTAACCAATTTAACTCAATTTAAAATTTTCAATTTATTTAATTCAAATCTTCAAATTCATTAGAGTTTAGAACGAAAAGCTAATAAGAAACCGATGAAGATACGAAGTAAGAATTTTCCTGCAACGATTCGTAAGGCCATCATCACACCGAAACTTCTTTATGGAGCAGCTACGAAGCAATCAAAAGAATACAAAATCGAATCAAAGGAGATTGATAGAAAAAAGTTGTTTCCGCCATTGCGGGGTATTGACCATTGGTAGTGGTATTCCCCTGTCCCCTATCTCGTCCTCTCCTCGCACTCATACTTACTATCAGTGGATAGTAAGAGAATTTATTGAGGCATTCGAACGGAAATCTTAGAGATATACTCATTCTAGGGTATAGTTCACCCTATCTCTAATGAGCTACTTAATGTGTTATACTCCTGAGCTAAAGTTTTAACCTTCAGCTCTAATACCACTGTAACGATCCTGACTCGACCTTTGAAAATCGACACCGAATATGACACTCGTATTCAAATGCCGCAGGTCCAAATGTCGAATCTGGTTCGCCGGAGCTTATAACACATTAAGTACAACAACACAGCGAAAGAAAAAGAATAACAGATATCATATATACTTGATATACAATATTTTATACAATATCAGATACAACAGATTGATACAACATGATGGTACAATAGAAAGATACAATAGATATCAACACTATCAGAGATACAAAGAATAGCAGCGGAAAGATAACGTCTTCAAATGCCAAACTCCAAGGACTCCATCTCCAATCCAAAGCTAGCTCGAACCCTCATCACGTTCACTAAGAGAGCAAGACTGGTGTGATGCTGAAGTGCAGCAAATGCGATCCACAAATCCAAAGAGCTTCGAAGGCTATGAATCTATACCTATTACAGGATTATCTGAAAACCCAACTCTAGACTGCCCGTGTGGAAAATAGTGGGCACTCATAGTTTAGGAAAGGAACAATAAACTCCAAGTCAGTCATGGGACTGGTGTGAGCAAACAAAAAATTTTATCTTATAAACAACAAAAGAATTTAAATTTGAAATCCGCAATGCTTTTTAGAAAATGAAACTACCATAAGGCCTCCCGCCACACACACAATGCAAACGCAGAATTGGACGAGATTTCTCCTTATGATAGTCAAAAATGCTTGATACGCGAAAATCATTTAATATTATTATTATAAGTGCACAGTGGAAAAACAATTTCGAAAGTATAATATTAATCCTAGCCAGCATAGACATTCTGAACTATGCCTACTATAGCTACCATCCAAACAGTGGGGCGCCACCATAAGTAGATGGCAGGTAATACAACTAAAACCGTACAAGGCACGTATTGGATGAATGGATTTCCAACAAATGGTCAGGCTAAGGAACTTCCTATTGCCACATGGGAACGCCTCTGGCGGGACGCCCCGAGAACCAACCTGTTCTCTGCTGTCACAAGGCCGGCTACCCCCTTCCCAGGGAATAAAACCTGAGATATGCCACCCCCGGTCCTTTGGGACCTTTATCCGAGAGCTCTCCAACAACAACATCACACAGTAATAATATAGTGTGTCCACATGAGTAAGTATCTAGGCTCCATACCATGATACTACCCTTTTCCAAAAGGAATGGTCATACCCTAGGGGAGCTACCCCTGAAACCTTGCTGCATCTTTCCTGTTTCGACCATTACCGGTTTGTGAGGCTCGATGAGGTCTCGACCACAAAGCTACGCTTTTCCACAAAGCCATGCTTTGATCAATAAATGATCAACAAATGATCATCAACACACAGCAGCACTTAGCATGCCACACTACCAAATTGGGAGTATATCGCTGATAACCTTCAACTACATAACCCCTGAGCTCGTACGTCTCAAAGAAGGGTGTTAAGCTAAGAGAATAAATTCTCCGCCACCAACCGATATGTATTTGAAAGGAATCGGCTTTATATCTCAAAGTGTAGTGTCAGACACACGACCATACAAGTCTGTTCCGGGCTCGAACAGAACCGAAGGCACTTCCGAAGAAGCCCTTGCAAATCTGGGTATTCACAATCCCGATCGGACTTCCCATCACTTAGGGAATCTCTATACCGGCGCGATTCAGTGCAGAGACAATCGATAGGTCATCCTATCGTTCTCGCAAATACCCGGTCTTCACCACCGGTCTTCAATGCTATCCATAACGACGTATCACATATTCGAAATGGGCTATATGACACAAAGGTCCTCTCCCGGCTATACCGAATAGTGAGCGCAATATTTAAAAACATATGGATATGGGATTTCGGTTAAGTCACAACTTAAAAATCCAAAACTTTTTCTTTCAAAATGGTTAAACAAATCCCCATTTTAAATCTTTACACAAAAAGATTTATTTCACAAAGTTCCCCCAGTTTCACAAAGATCTATTCATGGATTCCAAAACAATTCCCATTTAATTTGGATTAACCCAATTAAATCTTTAAATTAAAGATTTATAGCTTTCAAAACACGTTTCCAAAGATTTATCTATAATTTGGAAAACTATTTTCATTTTAGACTTGAAAACCTTTAACAAAAATTGGAAATTCATTCTTATGTGAAAGCTTCAATCATTTGAAAATGAATAGTTTTCGTTTCGAAAAAATCCAACTTCATCTTTACAAGTTAAAAATTTTGGGTTAATTTAAAATTCCCAAAACAACGCTTTTAAAATGGTTTAAAAACCTATATAACACATTTAAAAGTTGAATACCCTTTTTTAAACCATAGTTTCCAAATCATAGGATTCGATTTCAAATATTGAGTACAAATTTAAATTAAATTATTTAAATTTCAAAACTCAATCAAGTTATTCAAATAACTTTTATTTTTGAAATTCATTTTTCAAAAGCTTCAATTCTAATTCCAAAACTACTTTGGATTCAAAAATTCAATTTTAAACCAATTTCAAAATCTGCGACTTAACCCATCTCCACGTGCAATCCATATTTGTGTGTGTGTATAGTGTGGTCCAGGGGTTTTACACAATAAAAGTGCCACATCATCAATCAACACAAATTCAATCATATCGATAAGCGGTATAACCCATAATGCTTATCTATATTCACAGATACATAGATAAAATAAATTATCAATCACAAAGATTTACCATTATGATTCGATGTGGGTTTCGGATAACCAAGCAGAATCCGACTCCTTGTCGCATCGAAATCCAAATGTCGTTCTACGTGTCAAGGGTTTGCATAACAATATATACACCACAGATATAACAACTTAGCACAAAACATTAAATAGCATTATATCACATAACAAATACATCAATCCATCGCATAGCATCTAATAACAACCAAACATCCATACGTAAGATTCGTTAATTGTTTGAGTAATTCAAATCAATTTAACTTATTTATGAATAATTACAAATCTTGATTAATTAATATTAATAAATTACAAATCATTTTGGTTAATTATTCTTTAATCATTTATTCTTTAGCCATTAATAATAAAATTAATTAACCTTTAATTATACTTAATCAACCTTTAATTATCAAATAATTAACCTTTAATTATTTAATTCACCATTTAATTGATTATCTTTAATTAATTAATTGACCCTTGATAAATTGATTGCCATTAAATAAATTATCCTTAATTGGTTATAAAAATTAATTACTTCTTAATTAATTAATAATTAATTAACCTTAATCATTTATTTAATTAAGTAATTGCTTTATCTTCAATTACAAATAATTCAACCTTAATTAATAAATTGTTCTCTAATCATTAATTAATCTCTAATTACCAGTTAATTGACTTAATTTTCCTTAATTAACTTAATTTATTTCAAGATAAAAATACTGGAAACATTTATCAATTAATAGTTTAAAAACTAGATTCAAGTTTGGTTTTTAAAACTTGCTTTTATATAAACCCTTTTAAAATCCCATTCCAAACTTATATTTAAAATCACTTTAACTTTACTTAACTAAGTTCAAATTTAACAAACTCCAACTCCTTAATTACAAGAAAAAAATCATTTATGTTTACAAAATAGGATTCAAAACCAGATCTACTCCAAAGGTTTTAAAACTTCATTTATTTAAGTTTTTAAACAAAATAATTATAAAACATTTCCCTTTCAAAAATTTAGACTGAAACTTGTTTAGTTTAAGTTAAAATCTGAAACAAAGGTTAACCCGAGCTACCCATTTTTCTTCGAGCCCAACCTGCCTTATCCCCGAGCACGAACTCGAGCCAACCACTCCTTCCTCTTCCGCTTTAACAGCTACACCCAAACATCTCCCTGTTACACCGTGCAACGTGCACGTGTACACGTCGTTGGTGACCCACCGACGAATTTCATCGACGCTCTCAAGTCGCCGTTGCTCCCCTCAAACCACCAAGCTACCTAGAAGTTCGAAACCCAACCTAATCGAAAATGTGTCATTCGAAAGAACCCAACAACGAAGGTCGATCGTCCAAAAATTCACTGCATCACCACCTCGGTTCGTTACTCGCCACCAGAAACCTCCTAGAGATGCATCGACGTCCCTTTGCTCGATTCCCCACCTTGCGATCTAGTCCGGTCTACCCACGTTGATGCAGTTAACCCGCGACCTCACCATTAAAAAATGCAGAGCTTAAACCCTAATTTCATCACGAATTGAAAATTTAAGGATTTGTAAATTTTACTCGTATTTTTCTAGTAATTTCGAACACTAAATCTCGCTGCCACAACGAACTCGAGGTCTCTAATTTCATAGATCTCCAGAATTTGGCGAAATTACATTTTTCTTATTATCCCCAAATTCTCAGTAAAAATTCAATGAAAAATTTTGATTTTAGTTTCAAAAATCATCATTTTTAGAGGGGATTCGCATGGTATTACTGACATTAACATTTGTGAAGTTTGAAATTCTGCAACATTTGATCTTGTGACTGTGTTTCATAATTTTCAAGAAGGAAACCGTATAAAAACTTTGCTTAAATTTCTTACTGGAACATAGGGCAAGTTTTAAACAAAACTCCAATCTGTTTTCAATTTAGTTCCAGAAGAAATGAGGGGAAGAAGATTTGGATTTTAAAATGGTTTACTTTGTTGAACCTGTTACTTAAAAGAAATTCTGTTTCTAGTAAAAGGAAATCACAAAAAAAAAACTTGCTTCAAATTCATTGTTGAAACAAAATACAGGATTAAACAATATTTTGAACTTGTTTACAAATTTTTTTTCTGAAGCAAGAGGGAGAGGGAGATTTAAATTTGTTTCGATATGGTTAACCTGTAAACCAAAAAAAAAATACTGTGTTTATTTAGTTCCAAGTAAAAAAAAAAAGGGTTCAAACTTGCTTTGATTAATTACTGGAAAATACAGTACAAGTTTTAACAACTCCATCTTGTTCATTTTTTTCAAATTCACAGAAAATAGAGAAGGGGTTTGACATGCTTTTTCATCCTGAAGCTAAACAGGGAGTTATATTCATGTGCAATCATACACAGGCCAAACATTCATTCACATACTCAAAATTCTTGCATGCAAACCAACAATTAACTATACTATACCATCCAAGAATTCACACAGCAACAAAGATTGGAAAAAGAAATAAAAGTTTGCTCACTTCAAAAATAATAAGGATGAAGTTTTGCTCACCTTAGTTAATGAAGAACAGAGACAGTTTCTTTTTCTTCAAAACTGGAACTTGTTTTGATATCTTGCTTTTAAGTTGAATCTGAATTTATAATTTCCAGATTGAAGATTTCTTAGTTATATTTGTTTACTTAACTCATCGATAACAAAAAAAAATATTCCATTTACTAACAGTTTTTTTAAATTTGAGGCAAACTATTGTTTTCCAGTTTCTTTGGTGCTTGCTTTTGCTCTGGTTTGGGAATTACTTGATCTCTGGTTATAGAATTTCATTTACCCTTTGTTATTCTTAATTTATTCAATACAAAAGAAAAATAAATAAATTACTTACAGGATTAAATTTGTTTAAAGCTTCAACTATTTTTTTCTTTCCAGGCTGCAGACTTCACTTTGCATCTTCTTTCTAGTTGAATCTGCATTTTTGATTTTTGTTTCAACTGTTTTAAACTTATGCTTTATCACTGATTAACAATATGAAATTCAAAGCTTTAAGAAAATTTACTTATCTTTTTTTTTTCAGAGAGAACTGAAAACTGGAACTTGGATTTGATTTTCCTCTCCTCTGATTTTAAACTCCAGGTTGAAGACATTGAATTACTTTGTTTGCTTTGATCTTGTTGCTTCATATTTAAAAACTTCATGCATAATGCATGCTTCAGATCTGAGGTTTGAAGTTGTTAGCTTTAATTTGATCTGTTTTATGGTTTTATCATTTTTTTTTCTTTGGTGTTCGAACTTGTGATACTTAAATCTTTGTTTACTATTTTTTTTCTTTTCAGGGATTTGGCTGAGATATCATATGATTGCATATGGGGAGATGGAAAGGTTTTTTTGTAATTTTTTATTATATTATTTTATTTAAACAATCATAAGGAATGCCATTTGTTAAAATGAAATCATGAGCTTAGATTTTGTTAAGTACCCTACTCCAAACCATGTGCATGTATATTTCATTGTCTACATTTAAATTTTTAAAGACAAAGGAATGTTTATTTTTATTTTTATATCATATTTACTTTTGTAAACATTTATTAACATATATATCACAATCTTTTTATTATTTTCACAAAAAAAAATCCTTCTATTTTCACACTCAATCTTTAATTAGTTCATACATTTATTTAAAAATTTATATTTACACCATTTACATTCATATTTTTTTTTATTATTTATTTTGTACAATTCTACAAAAGAAAAGAATGGATTCAAACACTTTGATTTCATATTAACAATTAGTCACACTTATTTATGTATGAAAATTTAACTTAAAAATAATATTTTGAAAATTAATACATCTTCCAAGTAAAAATTAATATTTTAGAAAACAACTATTACTATCATTTTATTAATCTCAAGCTTTTAAATTCTATTTTTATTTTTAATACATTTTATTTGAAGTTCAATACTTGTTTTATAAATCACTTATTCTTAAATTTCTATTTAAAATCAAAATTATTTATTTATTCTAGAAAATTTTCTATTAAATCACAATTTATTTCCAAAAATTAATTTCATTGCCAAATTGAACTTAATAAATTTTCAGGATTGTTACACGAAGCTCCCCAAGGCGAGGAACTAGAGCGAATAAATTGCTTCGTCTCCAATTCGGATAATTGTTTACGCATCTCCTCATTTTCTTTATTGGACATGCGATAAGGAGGACGAGTGATAGGTTGAGCTCCGGGGATGAGATTAATTCTGAACTCAATTGCTAGGTGGTAGACCTAAAACGGGCTCAAATATGTTCGAAAATTCACGAACAACATGAATAAGAGAAATGACATCTTCCTCATCATCATTATCGTCATCATGAGGATTTAAAGAATATAAAGATGCTGCCAAGTTGGAATCTGAATCTTCAAGAATGATAGAAATCTTCTTGACAGATTGAGGATGTCGAAGATGAATAGTCCTCTCAGGACATAGGATATGAGCTTCATAATGGTTAAGCCAATCCATTCCTAAAATAATTCCAAAGCTTAAGTAACGCATAACATGCAAATCGGCTAGGAAAGAGAAATCACATAAAATAATCTCCACATCTTTACAAAGCAAACTAAGTGTTGCGGAACTACCAACCGGATTCGCAATTCTCAAAAAAGTCATTAAAGCAACAACACTTAAATAAAAAGTATCAACAAGTTCTTTTGATATAAAAGAATGGGATACTCCCATATCAAAAAGAACTCGAATAGGTTGACCATGAAATATAATGATACCACCAAGGATAGGATGAGATATACCTTGACCACGAGATGTGTTGCCAGGGGCTTGAGGAACATTATGTTTACCGTCCTTCTTCTTCTAGAGTTTGGGACATGCAGATATAAAATGACCCGAACTTTTGCAATAGCGACAAAAGAGAGGTTTCAGGCATTTATTAGCGTAATGCTCTTTAGATCCACAATTGAAGCATTGCCCACTATTAGCGGAAGAAACCTTTGCTACAGGAGTTGCTTGCTTCCCTTTCTTATTGGGATAAGGGCCTTTGGACTTATTAAGCCTCTTCTTTTTGTTGTTGAAGTTTGGTTTGGCATCCACAACTTCAACTTCACTTTCCCTATCGGCCTCTTCCAGACGAAGAATGATATCAATAAGTTGATCAAAAGAAACTTCTAATTTTAGAAGTAATGACTTCTTGAGATTTTTATTCAAGCCATATACAAATCTTTGGTTCTTCTTCAATGGGGTGTTTATATATTCGACCCCGTACATGGAAAGTGACTCGTAGGATGCAACATAATCTGCCATAAAGGATTCACCTTGAACAAGGTCTATGAAACGACGAGCCAATGTCACTTTCTCAACTTCTGACACAAACTTTAATTCGAAACGTTCCCGGAATTGCTCCCAGGTGAGATCTGTTTCATTAATTTTAGAAATAAGAAGCTCGTACCAGTCTAATGCTCTTTCTTGGAGCGTACTAGAGGCCACCTGTACATGGTGAAGATCAACAAGATTCATGCGAGAAAAGATTCGATAGCATGATCTTAGCCAAGCTTGGACTTCAATAATAGTCTCAGAATATTTGAATGGCTTCCCACCCAAGTTGGTATAATCGTTGCACAAGCATGCAAATCCAAACATAGGGTGAGTAGGTTTCGGATTAGATCCGGCTGCTTGAGCATTCTTTACTAGATCAAGAAGCTGCTGGGCAGACATAAAAACTCCATCCTGGGGAGCAACACTAGATTGACTAACGCTGGGACATCCAGGTCTAACCATTTCTCTTCTTTAAGAAAGAAAGAAGAAGAAGAAGAAAAAGTTATTCACAAAATGAATACCAAACAATTCTTGATGGATAAAACAAAGAATCATAAAAGAAAATAGTATAGAACGGTACGAAGACTCGAATTAAATCCTAAAGCACGACTCCTAAGGTAGACTTAGGACGATGATCCTTGTTAAATTAATCTACATTGTTCCAAAGTTTGGCTCTGATACCAACCTGTGACACCCCACCTCTATACCCTCGCTAGCCAAGGGCACTACGGGGTAATGCCGTCAACTAGCGTGGTAAATAAGGCTGTTGAGGAGCGACCATCCATGAAATTGCTTTGTGCGAGCACCGATATGTCAGATAGTTTAATAATCCATTTCGTATCAAGAGGGAATCTGACATATTGATACAAACTCAAAGCTACTACACAGTGGCTATATATAATCTTCGGAAACAAATATAGAAATAAACATAACTCAAATCAGTCACAGACATCCATATCACAAGGGCGGAAATAGATATGAATATATAATACTAAAAAGTGTTTATCAGAGTAGTGGTCTAAAAGATCCAAAATATAACAAAAGAATAGTTATACGTGCTACACAAAAGAATGTGTATACATTATGGATTCTATATCTCAAATGCATACAACAAAATCAATTACTATTCTAAGTAGTTAGCCAAAAGTCAGAATAATAATCCCTGATGAGGAGTCAAGCAGAAGCACCTGTAACATCTCGGTCTGACCCGAGTATTATGTAATAAGAAAATAATAAACGGACCAGTCTAACTACAAATATCAGGTAAATTGATATAGAATAGGAGATATGACAAAAACGTAAAATAACCATAATGCCATACTATGATAAGTGTGTAATTGAAAATCAACAAGAGATTAATCAATATCACAAGAATCTTCTCAAAGATCAAAAAGGAATGTCATACTCCATATTTCATTCACCAAGCCACAAATATTGACAATAGATAAATGCCAATCATAAAATTGATGAAATACAAATTCTAGAAATCATCAATAGAAATCCAAAAATCATAAAAAGGGGGAGGCCTATCACAGAACGGGAGCATGAGAACTCACCAACACGTGTATCACAGAACGGGACGCTATCCCATGGTCGCTAACCATAGAGCCGGTGCAACGACGTAGTACAACGGTACGCCCGAGGAACCTGAAACTCGTAAAATTCGAAACAACAACGTAGTATAACGGTACGCCCGAAGAACCGAACTCCATAAAAACGTGGGTTGCTAGCCCACAAAAATTGAGCCGAAACTCCAAGAAATAAATAGGTCGTTAGCCCATAATAAAAAATGAGACGAAACTCAATAAAACGAGGAACCGTCCCCTCCGTGGACAAAGAAACATAGCATAACGCTAGTCTAAATCAAAAAAAATTATCATCAATGATCATCAAGAAAGTGTCAACTACACTAAGCTAGTAAATATATGAGTTTAGCTTCATGTCCTATAACCACTAGCTTAACGTAAATATTTACAAACAAATTGTAAATCTCCACTAGAAAATTGTCACAAGATATTCAATCGAACAAGTCCAAGAATTTACCGACGAAGTAAACGCAAGCATTTCATACCACTCGTTTTACTAAGTCGTTTAATTAGATTTCTCATACGAGTGAGGTAATGGTTTATATATACTAGTGGATTGGAAAACGGTTTGAGAAAACGAGCTTTGTAATAAAATAGTGTTGAAATCATTTTGAAGAAAGAGTTTTGATATTTACTACTAGTATTAAAACCTTTATATTTTTTAAAGTGACAAATCACAAATATGATTGTAGAACAATCAACCACCAAAATTCACATTTGAAGACGTGAACTAATTCCAATAAATCGATATCAAATCCATCAAAATGGATATTTCCAAAAATTCCAAAATAGAAGTCATCAAGTCGAATAATTGATAGCAACAAGTAGGAATCAAAAACGAATCGATAAAAATTGGAATATAAGCAAAAATAGGCATAATAGGAAAATAGGAGCCGGTCAGTCGACTAGCCCTCTGTAATCAATCGATTAGAACAGAAACATGAAAATTTCATTTCTTGCAGTCAATCGACTGGTTACAGATGCCAGTCGACTGATTACAGGAAACAGAAACTCTCTGTCTCTGTAAACAGCCCCTGGAGCCATCTTTGGCTACAACCAGTCGACTGATTGCTTATGGTCAGTCGACTGATTGGGTTCTGAGCTGTTTTTCAGCCTATTTGATGAAGAGCAAACTCTCCCGAATTTCAATCGAATAAGCAACGGCGCTAGGGGTTTATGTTAATTCAGCAACCCGGCCCTATAGGCTCTTCAAGATATCACCAAAAACATGTTTAAACATCGAAGTTAGGATATTTAAAAGGTTTGACTTCAAAACACTAAAAATTGGAATATTCACCAATTCAATCCTAACCAAAGGCAAAAACACATGAATAAGTGTTAGGAATTCATGCCTAACAATTAAAGAAAATCATAGACTTAGATGTGAGATAATAATCTCACATTTGAACCCAAAAACAATGAATGAGAAGCTTGAAGATAAGGGAAGATCAATCACACTTCAATCTCAACATAAGAAGCTTGAATCTAAGCTTAAAAGAGAAACATTTCCCAAATTAGGTTTAGGAATTTTCTGAAATCAAAGAGAGAATGAGTTGGTGAAGAAGGAAATGATACTTACCAATGCTTCTCTTTGAATTTGGAGCTAGAACTTGATTTGCAAATGGAAACTAGGGCTTAGGATTTTAATTCTTCTTATTTTCCCCCATTATTCACTTTAGAACAAAAAAGATAAGGAAGAGGGAATCAATGAAGAGAAGTGGTTCAGTTTGGGTATTAAGTTGGCTAGTGGGCTGAACCCAAACCCAAACCCAAAGTGAAAAAGGTCAATTTTTTTAGCTAGCTCCAAACATATCGAAGTTTATACTTAAAAAGATCGCAAACAGCGTTTTGAACTCAATGGAAGTGGTCATGAGTCCAAGTTTGACCGCATGAAAAAAGTAACTTTTCGGACTATAATCTGACTAATGATAAAATATTTAAATACTCAACGTGAAATATGCGGGTTGTTACAAGATAGCTTTTCAAACCCAATTATATTATATAATTTTCGAAATTAATCTATACGCATTTCAATCTCGCATGCTCAAATGATATGTCCGATCGCAGCGAAATTCGTCGACATATAATAATATATTATTATGGACCCAATGAAACTTATTTCGTCGAAATCCGAGACAATGCCCCGGAAGGCAATTTTTTATAAGTTAATTAAAACGAGTTATTTCCAAATCAATTAAATCACATTTAAATCCAATTTAAAAGTTTTATTATCTTCATTCTTATTAAATAGAATTTAAATAAGCTTTGAAATCATTTTTATCCAACTTAAACCCCAAGATTCAATTATTTAAATGATTTCAATTATCGAATTCAACAATTAAATTATATAATAAATTGTTATATTTGAAATTCAAGTTATTTAACCTATAAAGTTAACTTTTCAATATTTAAAATCAATTAAATATTTCAAATTCAAATGATCAAAATTTCGGTCCATTATAGTAGCAGTGGTGCTTTGTTTTGAAAATCATCGAAATGTAAGGACTTCTCACCACTAATCCTAGGGATGATTCCCGACAGTATGTGGCAGGAGAGTTCCTTCGGTTTATCCTGTTCCTAGACCACTTGTATGGACGAATATCTTGCTTTGCATTTCTAATTACATTGATTAATCTTTGTAAACGTACCATCCGTTTAGTGGCGGAAAATGCAACTTCTCTTAGCTTAACACCATTTCCTGAGACGAACGAGCTCAAGCATTATATGTTTGTAGAAATCAGTTGTGTGATCATGGAATAGCAGTTTGACATTCAAAGTAGGATGTGCTATGTGAAAGGTAAACGCCACCTCCGGCCTCATCACCCAGTAATGGCTAAAAATGGTATGCCATAAGTCTATGCAGTTCATAACCATTAAGTTATGATCATCACCATTCTAAATAACCCGCCATATTTTGAGTATGTGGTATATGCTACGAGACATCTCTGACAGGTCGGTTACGACCGGGGTGATGATATATTCAGTTCCTACCTAAGTCATGCATGAGTGCCAAATAGGGACAGACCAATCTTCCCAGATGCGGACGATTGTTTGTGTATCCTCGGTACATTCCTCTAGAGATGTAGTGTACGACTTACTTGCCACTGTATAGAATCCCTCCGACAAGCGCCATCAGAATTTGCTGTAAACCTATTATGCCGTCAAATTTAACCAATGTAACAATTTTGGCTATTTTAATATTATTTGTATACTAGACGCTAGTATAATATAACAGAATTTGATATGAAATGTTTGGTTATCGAAGGTAAAACTCATCTGTGTTTATGTGCGCATGGACTTACGAGATACCTTTGTTTTGAATGGTTTTTATAACCTCAAAATTCAATTGAGATGTGTTTTCTCATGCTGGTTTACCAGACTGATCCAGGCATTCTTCCCTTTCAATGATCGGTACAGACCAAGCATACTTACAGATTTAGATTTGGTGCTTTGGAGCTTCAGTAGGCATGCTGGAAGACTTCATGATGTATTCCCGTATTTTTTTATTTTTCTACTGCATTGTTGTTGAAATTATCAGCATTTGTAAGGATAAGTTGTTATAACTTTCCAAGTTGATGATTAGTGATTTGTTGATGTACTTCGATGGATGTATGTAAACTGTATTACAGTTTCTCTTTTGTAACGATGATTGATACTATATTATATGTTGTTCCACTATAATTGTGAGATTCTATGTTGTTTTAGTTCTTTTTCATCTTCTAATTTTCTTTCTTCTTTCTTTTCCATAACCATTTGCATCTTTGTTCGATTTGGGTTGGAATGTGTGATTTATTATCAGCTTGAATCGTCCAGTTTGCATGTCGTCACAAGTTCATTATTTTTTGGGCGATTCATAGAGAATTAGGCCGAGGCAATAAAATTGCCTGGGCAGGCTTTATATGCTTCGAACCCTCAATACACATTATCTTGGTAAATCAATCAACTATGTATTTGTTAAGTACTGCATCGACTTTAAATGTATGTAGCATTTTCTTAACCACTACGTGTTAGAAAATAAATTTTATTCAAGAACAAGAGATTTTCAACAAGTCTCTGTTTGTTATGAGCCATGATTAATGTTTTGTTGGGATGATTGCTCCGACAGACTTGAGTACTTTAGTTTAATTATCTCTCCCTATGCTTCACCTTCATCTTTTGAACTTGTTTCTGGCTTTCTACACTTGAAAGGACATAAGAAAGGATATTTGCTTAGTATTTTCAATAGGTGCTAATATTTTACTCCAATGGTATCTATCTTATAAAACTGTGACTTTTGTTTTCTTCAATATTGAAATGATTCAAAATATTTTTGATGTAGGCTCCATGGAATATACAGTTGATCGAATTATCAGGTATCTTTGAAAGTAATAAAAGATAATCCAAGTCCAATTTACATTTACGTAAAAAAATAGCATAGGTGAAAATAAGAACTAACATTTAGTTATTTTCGTTTCAAGGAAAAGCATTTTCTTAGAAAATTAAATTAGAAGTCTTACTCTTAGTCAAAAGCAGGTGTTTTTCATAAAGATATAAGTAGTGGGAAAAGTATTTTGAGGATATACGCTTAAAGCAAATTTAAATATTTCATAACAAATAGTAGCTTAACATTTCATGCTTCAACTATTATTTTCTATGATATGCTTTTGTAAAAAAATGAACCAATCATTTATGTATGATAAGGGATAATAGATATGTATGTACTATTTTTATTAATATTCTGATTTATTATCAAAAAATGTAGGAAATAAAAAAAATAAAGTGCAAATAAGCACATGAACGTATTTTTAATATTCAATGACAAAGACTAACTTGACAAAAATATAAATTGTGATGCACTTTAGTGTGAAAATAGGAAAGATCAAAGTTTGAAAAGTAAATGCTTCTGTTTCAATATTATTTAATATGTTAAACTGTTATAGGTTATAAATGAATTTTATTAACATTCATAAATTTTTATGAACTGTAACTTTAATCCTTATTCAATTCATAAGATTATACATATAAATAGGTGGTGATAAAAGGCTAATTGATTGAACTATGATACATTCGCACACCATTAGCAATATGTCAATTTCCAAATCATTAACTTTTATTACTTTTACATTGTTAGTTACTTCACTATTCTTTCAACAGACTGAACAAATACGAAATGTTAAATATGCTAGCGGACCAATTAGTGGTGCTCTATATATTAAAGATGGTCTAGGAAATGTAAAAGATCATTTCTTCGTTGGCCCTGAAAGTCCAGAACCAGAAGATGGCGGTCTAGGAAACAAAAAAGATCATTTCTTCGTTGGCCCTGAAAGTCCAGAACCAGAAGATGGCGGTCTAGGAAACAAAAAAGATCATTTCTTCGTTGGCCCTGAAAGTCCAGAACCAGAAGATGGCGGTCTAGGAAACAAAAAAGATCATTTCTTCGTTGGCCCTGAAAGTCCAGAACCAGAAGATGGCGGCCTAGGAAACAAAAAAGATCATTTCTTCGTTGGCCCTGAAAGTCCAGAACCAGAAGATGGCGGTCTAGGAAACAAAAAAGATCATTTCTTCGTTGGCCCTGAAAGTCCAGAACCAGAAGATGGCGGTCTAGGAAACAAAAAAGATCATTTCTTCGTTGGTCCTGAAAGTCCAGAACCAGAAGATGGCGGTCTAGGAAACAAAAAAGCTCATTTCTTCGTTGGCCCTGAAAGTCCAGAACCAGAAGATGGCGGTCTAGGAAACAAAAAAGCTCATTTCTTCGTTGGCCCTGAAAGTCCAGAACCAGAAGATGGCGGTCTAGGAAACGTAAAAGATCATTTTTTCGTTGGCCCTGAAAGTCCAGAGCCAGAAGATGGCGGTCTAGGAAACGTAAAAGATCATTTCTTCGTTGGCCCTGAAAGTCCAGAACCAGAAGATGGCGGTCCACGAAGCGTAAAAGATCATTTCTTCGTTGGCCCTGAAAGTCCAGAACCAGAAGATGGCGGTCTCGGAAACGTAAAAGATCATTTCTTCGTTGGCCCTGAAAGTCCAGAACCAGAAGATGGCGGGTTGGGTAACGTAAAAGATCATTTCTTTGTTGGTCCTGAAACGCCAGAACCAGAAGATGGTTAAAATGTTTTGAAATGTAAAAGATCATTTCTAGGTTGGTCTTGAAAATCCACAACAAGATGGAAGCAATTGATATATTTGTATTTTGTACTTATGTTGCATATTACCTCCTATGAAATGTAATAAATGGATACCAGATTTATGCAATAATGTTGCTTATGTTTTAAAAGCATCACTAAGACCACAAATATGATATTATATATAAAATCATCTATATAGTCTTCATCGTATAACATATACTGATTGATTTTTTTATTTAATCATAATTAAATATTTTATAGTTTTTTTTTGAATTTTAGCAAATTATAAATGTTTGCGCCAAAATTGGTCACAAACACCCAATAGTCGTGAAAACACCCGTTTATCAACACAGATCAACAACAATCAATATAAAATTCAGATCTAAGCAACAACAATCACAATAATTCACTGATAACAAACTCAAACACAAGATTTATAGTGGTTCGGCGATCTTGCCTACGTCCACTTTGAAGGTTCTCTCTTTATTGATTCACTTGATGATCTTAATCGATTACAATCAATTACAGTTGATGATAGCTTTGAAATCTTGAATACAACAGCGATAATGAAGTATGGAATTCGATCTGGCAGAGTCTGGACGTTCAATGGTGGAAGCTCCGAAAGATCCCCCTTTTCTGAAGGCTTCAGGGCGCTATTTATAGGTGTTGGAGGCCCAGATCTCGCTCAAACTTCGAGAGACTTCTTCTGGCACGTGAGTGGGCCCACGCGACCGACCCCACCAAGTTTCGGCTCGATCTGACATCGATTCGAAGTGATTTCGAACCCATCAAGAAATGATCCAATCGAGCTGAAACTTGGTAGGAACAATCTCTATCTTGTATGGAAGCTACTGTGAAAATTTCGTTGCATTTGGATCAATGGTTTAGGAGATATGATCGATTCGAATTGAAGTAGCTTGGATGGCTGTGTAGTTTGAACCGATCGCTTCGAACCGATTGATTCGAATCGATGCAAACATGCGATAGTGGGTTGACGTGGCGCGCATTCTTCGAGTCGATCCGGCCTTCCCTCCTTGTTGAGCGCTTCATCCTCGTGAATCTTGCCGACTTCGTATCGTGGAGCGACACGTCATACAAGCTACTTGACTTGGTGGATACGAACAAGTGAATGTTCCTGGGTTCGAACGCGACCGATTCGAACCAAAGTATACTCGTGGGTTCGAACTCGATCGATTAGAACAAGATCGGTTCGAAGCGACTTGGATTCGAAGCTGGTGGGCCTGAATGGATTCGAACATACTTGCGAGGATGGACTCGAGCTATGGCATACGAGGATGGGTTCGACCCGATGGCTTCGAAGGTGATGGTTTCGAAGCTAATGGAGTCGAAGTGGATGGTTGTGAGGTAGGCACTGGCTGATGGATTCGAACTAGATGGGTTCGAAACAACGAAGGGGTGAAGGGTTCGAACCGGGCAAGGTTCATCTCTCTCAAATTGAATCCATCATATCTTGAGCGTACGAACTCGGATTGACCTGAAATTTGAAAGGTTGGCTCTCGTGGCTTTGCTAGTCATGTCCCATCAATTATAGCCTGATCCGGGCTCGGACAAAATTCATCGATATCCATAGTGAAGTAGAATGCAACCGATCTCTGAGGCGAATTGTCTTTTGCTTTTGACTAATCTTTTGGTATCACGGCTTTGCCAAAAAGCGGGATAACAATAAATAACATTGTATTGTTTAATTCTATATCCTTTTAAATAGAAAAATAACAATTATTATTTCCTTATTTATTTAAGAAAATGACTAGAAAAACACAAAGTTTTCAAAATTAAATACTCGGTTCTCATAATTTTCGGTTCCCTAATCAATAAAAAGTTATCATATTATTAAGTTAATTACCTATTAGACCACATTATAAATTCCTTATGTTTACTATTTTATTGACCATATTGTAATATAATAGAGGTATCTAGAATATATGATTATTAAAATAATTCAAACCACAAAATTTCCAAATAAATAACATATTTCCTATTTAACAAAAACATAAATTGGAACTTTATCTCATTGAGAACTTGAGGCAAGTTATTTCAAAGGCCAAATCACTGACACAATATGCATGAAAACAATACCGCTTTGAACCTCTTCTTAGACATGATATCTCTAACCTTTGTTTTGCGTTAATGTAGTTCCATACCTTGCTTTTTATGTTCATTAAACAAATGAGTGTAATTCAAATGGCTAAATCATGTTCAATTATAATATTTATTTATTAAGTAATATATATGTACTGAATGATATTGATATTAATCTAAAAATGGAGTATATAAATATTTTAATATCCTATTTTATTTGAAAAACAATAAATATTTATCAAAAGATATTTGTAGTAAAAGAAAATTTTGAAAAAAAAATACTATTCTTTTAAGTTCTTCTAAAATGAAATTTCTATTTAGAGTTGATTTAAGTTTTGAAAGAGATATAATTATCATATGTTCCTTTCACACATCAGATGTTTCTTCTAAAACGTGTGTCTTGGTATTGATAATTTTTTTGGTTATATCTTTGCCTATAGTTATATTTAATGTGTTGAAATAAAGATGCATCTTCTTTCATGGAGTAGAATTCAATAGTACAGATATTTTAATATCTTTAAGAAACTAAGAATATTTTGGTAAATAACTTATGCGTATTTTTTTTTCTTGACTTCAACCAAGATTAGATATTATAATTACTTTAGTTTTACGATAGTGAATATCCTAATACAAGGTCAACTATCTAAAAGGCCATAGAATATGTTTTATCTAGGTAAGATCTAAAGCTAGATTCCCGTAGTAAACTTTTAAACAAGTTTGTTTTGCCGTATGAATATATTTTATGAATCATGTATAAAGATATTTCAACAGAGTAAAAAATCTCATTATAATTCATATTTTAATGTGGGCATGTTCTATGGATATTTTACAGACAAAATAAGCCCCCAAAATACGCATAGTTATAGTTCGTACAAACTGCTTAAAATTTTCATATTTACAACCATAGTGATTTAATTCGACTATTGGATTTATGAAATTTTTAAGATGGGCTTCTTTTGTGTCATATTTTCAAAGGAAAAAATATATTTGTAATATATTCTATTATTTCAAGTTCTCTTTTTAGTACATGCACCCAATGTGCACTTTTATAGAATCTTAATATATAGAATTGTTGAGGCAATACCTTCTATTTAAAGAGTCTGGTAGAATTGATTTATCCTATGTTTGAGGGTTTGTTTGATATGCAGTGTTTGGAAAGATTACTCAATACTACATTGAAATATACACAACAAATATGTTCATGGAGTCCATCCACGAATGTGGAATGTAATATAAAGTAACACTACCAAGTATTAAACCTTTATGTGAATTAAGGATTAAATTTATATCAATATGCTTGCGAAGATGGGTATCATGTTAGAAAAATTTCAGAAAAATGGATTTAGAGTGTGCACTTGGATGATTTTATTGTTTTACATGCACTATATCATTGTTTTTGAAGTAATAATGAAGTATATTTTTTTCTCTTTTGTTGGTTTTTGTATTTAATGATCATAATAATAAATCTAGAACATAATTTACTTCTTCCTTGATAAAAATATGGTATATTTTTGAACTGTTCAATTATTTTGGCTAAACGAATAAATAGCTATGCATTAGGCCTTTTAAATTATATAAACCGACTAAATGATATGGAACGTAGTGACCCGTAAATTCAAACAACTTGTCTTTGAATATCGAAACTATTAAAATATTGTTAACTATTATTAAAGCAATTTTATAACCTTGTTAAACTCCTCTAATTAATAACTGTTGTTACAAAACTTGTATTTGGAATTTGTTCACAAAAATAAGTTCTTTGAATAAATTTCGATAATGTGACCGAAAATCATTTTATCGATAAACAGATTTTTATACAATATAAGTTGTTCAAACATTGTGTGCATCTTTGAATAACATAAGAAATCATTAATAGCCATTAAAAATACTTTCATTATTATATAATACTATGTTTAAAACTTGTCTACTTCTATTTCAATATTATTTAATACATTGAACTGTTATAAGTTATTAATGGACTTTATCGACATACATATAACTTTATCAACTATAACTTCAATCATTATTTAATTCATATGATTATATATATAGGTGGTGACAAAAGGCTAATTGATTGAACTATGCTTCATTCGCACGTTATTAGGAAACTGTTAATTTCCAAATCATAAACTTTTCTTATTTTTACATTGTTTGCTACTCATTATTCTTTCAAAAGACTGAACAAATATGAAATGTTGAATATGTTAGCGGACCAATTAATGGTGCTACATATACCAATATGGTTTAGGAAATGTAAAAGATCATTTCTTCATTGGTCCTGAAACTCCAGAACCAGATGATGGAAAAAACGGTCTACAAAATGTAAAAGATCAATTCTTCGTTGGCCTCGAAAGTCCCAAACCAAATGATGGTAGTTTAGGAAATGTAAAAGATCATTCCTTCATTGGCCTTAAAACTCCAGAGCCAAATGATGGTGATCTTGGAATTGTAAAAGATCATTTCTTCGTTGGACCTGAAATTTCAAAACCAGATGATGGCAAAGATGGTCTCAAAATGTAAAGGATCATTTCTTCATTGGTCATGAAACACCGAAACCAGATAATGGCAAAGATAGTCTAGGAAATGTAAAAGATCATTTCTTCGTTGGTCTTGAAACCCCAGAACTAGAAGTTGGAAAAGTGTAACAAACCAAATTTTGGTCATTTGCTTTTAAATGTTTAGATGATTTTATACGTTTAAAATAATTCAATTTTTGAATTTAATAACTTATAATTCAAATACACGAAATGTTTAATATTTGAATTGCAAACTAAATCTTAATTAAATGGATATAATAATTTTATTCAACTCCATTTAATTAATATATAATATTGGCGAATTCAATTTGTAAAATTTATTTACAAATATGAATAAGTCGGATAAGTAAAACGATATTTAAATCTATGGAATCAGTCTTTTGGGGCACTGTCTCAGATTTCGAGGAAACGCGTTTCATTAGATCCGTCATAGTGAATTATAATATGTCGTCTAATTTCATGGCGATCAGATGTATCATTTGGTCGTGCGAGATCAAAATGAGTTGAAATTGATATCGGAAATTTAATATAATAACCGGGATTAAAAAGCTATCTTCTGCATATGATCGAATTAGAGCTCGAGACCACTACTAATATGTTTGAAATAGGGTTATAACATATAGAATGTTAAGTGGCATGTCTCATTTGGAGTTCGAGAATTTTTGTTATGTTTTGTTGAATAATTTAAAATAATATATATGTTTTTTAAATATATATATATACATATATATATCAGTCATACTCAATAATACTTGCCTCATACCCTATCACTATTAATGCATATCTCTATATACAACAAGACCATACCTTTTCTCTTATATAATGTTTCCTGTAACCAAACAGAGCTTCTTCTTTCCAAAAAATCATAAATTCAAAATTTTAATTATGGTGATATTCACCTCTAAAAATCATGAAACAAGTTTTAAAAATCTTAACTTGAGGAGATCTTCAAATCCATATGCTTAAGAGAAGTCGCGGCTACTATTTTTAAGGCTCAACCATAAGGCAGTAGACAAGGCTTTTGATTTGACTCAATTTGATAGGAATTGGACAAAACTAAGTTTAGATTTGGGTTTGTCGATTGTAGGGGTTCATTCGGTCAAAGTTTGGCGAAATTTGGCGACATTAAGTGTTGTGCGTGCATAGTGGAGCAGCAGGTGGACCCATCGGGTCATATCATCGTAGGAGGATGCGTTCGTTTCATCGAGGTAATGGTCGTGGGAGGTTCAAGGAGAGAAAGCCATCGGCGCGATCGATTTTGAATGTCGTCAATTATTTTCCTACATCAGTGCATATCCATGTATGAGTGAATGGGTTGTGCTGCTGTGCATGTTCTTTTGAGATGAAGAAGATGAAGTTGGAGTGGGGTGTAATTTTTGTAATTTATATAAAGTTAGTAAATTATAATTTAAAATCAATGATAACTTAAAATTTGTATAGCTCCTTCATACAAGGTCGGATTCGAATTTATCATATCACGTTATATTTTATCATATCATATTTATGATGTCATAAATGTTTAATGATTGCTTGGATGTTAGTTAAATTGTTTGATTACTTATTCGGCTGAATTTTTATTCGAAAAATGGATGACATATTATTTTGATCGTTATGAACCATATATATATATATATATATATATATATATTATCCATAACAATTGTTTTATAGGCAAAAATCTGTAGAGAGACCCTGTGAAGGCCCGGAAATCCGCCCAGTTCTAGCTTACAATAAACCATATATGTCCGATCAAAAATCAATGGAAAAACATATCTTTATGCGAAAGAAATAAGGGAGAAGATGAGAAAGAAGAAGAAGAAGAGAGAAAGAAGAAAAGAAAAGTGAAAGAAAAGAGATAGAAGAGACAGAAGATAAAACAGAATAAATAAAACAATTACAGAATCTCACAATTGCAGCGGAAAACAAATAATATCATGTCAATGATCTTTACAAAATAGAAACTCAAATACAATATACATACATCAATCAGAGTACAATAATCAAATCAAAATCATCAACATGGACAGTTATAATAACCTGTCCTCACAAATGTTGATGATTCAAACAACATTGCAGCGGAAAATAAACATATATGTGGAAGACGACCAAAAGACATCCAACACTCCTGCTGAAGCACTAAATCATCCAAATCTACATCTGTAAATATACTCGGTCTGACCCGAGCATTGGAAGGAAACGTCTAGATCAGTCTGGTAAACCAGTGTGAGAAAACACATCTCAACTTAATTTATTTTAAAGTTATCAAAGCGTTCTTTATCAAATAAAGGTATCTCGTAAGAAACACCCACATATAAACACGGATGAGTTTTTTCGTTATGATAACCAAAACATTTCATATCAAATCATGTTGTATTATACTAGTGTCTAGTATACAAATAATAATTCAAATAGCCGGAATTGTTACTTTGGTCAAAATTTTATGGCATAATAAGTTTACAAACAAATTGGCATGCACATAGTGGAGAATGGATTCCATACAAATTAAAACTTGATGGACTACCTTTCGATAGTACAACTCTAGAAAAATGCACCTAGGGTCCAGATATTGAATGCCTAAAGCATAAAAAAACCGGCCTACCCCTTCTACCTAGAGTGTACCGAATATGACATCACGCTGGTCAATCCTGACCTATTCATGGATATAGCATACAATACTCGAATATATATGGTAATCTAGAACGGTGATGACCATATCATTATGGAAGAAACCCACATAGCCCTGCCGCTTCTATCCTTTTTCTGTCATTTTCGAGTGATGAGGAATAAGGTAACGATTACCTTTCACATAGCACATTTCACT
The DNA here is from genome assembly GCA_030765085.1 of Allium cepa. Taxonomy (NCBI): domain Eukaryota; kingdom Viridiplantae; phylum Streptophyta; class Magnoliopsida; order Asparagales; family Amaryllidaceae; genus Allium; species Allium cepa. The sequence goes on along the minus strand of CM060938.1, from coordinate 901,035,928 downwards.
TTGAATTCCATATTGCCATTCCTTCGATCATTGTTGACTTTCACAAACATATAACCTCTGAGCTCGTATGCTTTAGAGAAGGGTCTTAAGCTAAGACAAGTCGCCTTCTCCGCCACCAAATAGATGTACGTTTATAAAAGTCAACTATGCAATCTCAAAAATGCAATGTCCGACGTCCATCCATACAAGTTTTCTAGAAACAGGACAAACCAAAGGCACTCTCCTACCACATCCTATTGGGAATAACTCCTAGAATTAGTAGCGAGAAGTCCTTGCATATCGTAGATTTTCAAAACAAAGCACTACTGCTACCATAAATATAGGATATGTTAAATTTCACCTTGAGGTACTAGTGGCAACTAGCCCTGCATCATGAAGATCTCCGACTTCAAAATCATAATCATGAACCTGCAATTTCAAACGCATACATTGGTCCGAAGTGGTTCTTGGATAAATCCAACCTCGGTCTCTCTGAACCAACAACGATAAAATGCCAATTATTTGATAGTTGGTTATTTAACTATCAAAGCAAACAAACAAATCTAGCACCATATGAAATCACTAAGCCATTTAATTAATCTTTATTATTTAAATAAATTTCCAAGGATTTGATTAAAATTATCTTTTAAAAGGTATATCCTCAAAACCATTTCAAATCCTTCTATATTGGAAAACATTTCCATATACTTATGTCAACAGTATAAGCATATTCACAAATCACTTCACTTCCAACACTTAGTGTAACGACCTGAACTCTTGGACGTTTTAAGCAGACACACACGTCAGACTCAAACCATTCAAAAGGGCAGATTGTTAAGTGGTAAATTAGAAAAGCTGAGAAAGAAAGAAAACAAATACCGAATCTCGTAACGGAAGGACAAAATATAATAATCAAATAAACAGTTACTGAAGTTGTTTTTGTAACGACCCGTAAAATTTTAACAATTATAATTGATTCTATAACGTATTTAATTGAATATTTGTGAAATCTTATAATAATTGAAATTTTAAATAAAATGTTTATATATTTAGAATACGTATATTTAAATATAGCAGAATGTAAATTTTCAAATAATTTTATGGAAGTTTATTTAATTGAGAAAACGTGTTGTCCAATTCAAGCTATTAATTGCTTTAATTGATTTCTGAATCAGTGTGTGACGGTTTATTTTTTACTACCTTTAAAGATTTCTATTGCTTAATACTTTTCCAATTCAGGTAGACTTTTCCATTCATAACCATTAATAAATTTGAGATCATCGACCTTGCTTTTATTATTCCTTGTAGTTTCGTGCACTGACTTTACCTTTCCCACTACCCATAATTTTCTCTATACGTTTCTTTTACAATTGAAGAGTATATTTATATTTATGGTGGTGCGTTTATTCCGGTCTCTCTTTATTTTTGTTTTTAACGCTTGAAAGAATCTCAAATCATCAAGCTAGTAGCATCCGTTACTTCCCTCGCTTTCATAAGGCCTATAATATATAAACCACTTGCTTATAGATCCGAACACGATTTTGTCATCAAATTTAATGTGCCTTCCTCTCCCAATTATTTCGGTTCCAACCTTCCTAGTGAATGGCTTTAATAATTTTTGGCTAAATCATAGCTACGGACTTTTCGAATTTCTTTCATTTTTTATTTTTTCCAATTCCTTCATTTGCTTCAAAATTTTTGAACGTGCCTAATCATCTCAGCATGTATATATAATGTAAGCCTACCTTTCCTCGGAAAGCTATTGCTCACAAAATTTCCTGATTTCTTTCCTTTTATCCATTTTTATATCCTTGACTTTCAAAACTCATTATGTGTTGTACAAACAAACAAAAATTTATTGCTTTAAGTGTATAGCTAAATCAACTATTGACCGTTACAATTACTTTTATTTTTATATTCATTTCAATTTATTACTTAAATAACGTTTTGATGAATTAATGGACAGCTTTACGTTTCTTTTGCTTTTGAAAACTTTATATTTATAGTGTACGTTTCTTTTGCATTTCAAAAATTTGAAACATGCTGCCCCATTTAAGCCATTAATTGTTTTAATTATTTTTCTTAATCAACATATAACTGTTGCTTTTTATTATTCTAGGATTTACATCCATACTTTAATCTCTGCTGTTCCATTTATTTCATTTGAAATCTAAATTTATTTACCATTCATTTATACGCCTCTTTCTCTTCCCTCTTTTACCTCTTCGTTTCCGTGTTTCTAGGAATATATATATATATAGTATAGCATAGATTGCATCTTCTTTTCTCTCTGTAGGCTATTTGTTGCCTTCAAATTAATATTAAAAGAGGAGAGAGCTTTGTAAATATTATATAAAGTCATATAGCACGTTCACATATCAGATGCAGACCTACCTTTATATTTAAGAAACTAGCATTTTCTCTGTTGCCTGAAGAATGCCCTTCGCCATGTCATGTTGCTTGAATCACGCATGCATTCTTCCTTTAAAAATCGCCTGTTCTCATCTCCCCTCCATCTTTTCTTATTTCTTCCAAACCTGAGCATGAGCTCTCTCTTTTCCTTGGCCCGCCTCCTCCCCATGGCTGTATGCATTAGTTGGCAAAACATTTCCTCTCTGGTTTTTAAAAGTAAGTATGCATTTTATTTGATATAAGTCTATTTTATATATTAAGAATAGTATAGATTGTGCATAAGTTTTGTTTTATATGTTTACTGCAACTATGTGGATTTTGAATTTCCTAACAGTTGAACTTTAAAAATAATAATATATTTCATAATAGTATGTATATGATAATTGTTATATTTATAAACGTGTATATAAATATTTAACTTCTGTTCATATATAAAGGTTAGTATATATTTATACTATATTATGTATATTATTTTAAGATTTTATGGTATATAGTTTTTGACTTTTGTTAGCATATAGTTATCGTACGGCTTTTAGATACGTATGTTTTACTAACTAGTTGATAAGTTAAATATATATATATATATGCGTTTTATTTTACTATTGATAGCTTATGGTATATATGGTATAAGTTTGGCAGCCTTCTATTAATATACGTATTTTTATATGTTTTATATATTTGGTTATAACAGTTTCAACTATAATAAAATATGTTATTTTATTAGCTTTCATATGTTAGATATATAAAATATAGTATTTCAATTTTCGGTACTGTTTTGGTATATATATTATATAAAATTGGTGGGTACAAGGTTGATAGGTCAATTTATAATATATATATTTTTATGATTGTTTTAGTATTTTAGAGTCTACCGTACTATATTTTATTTTATTTTCAACAATTTACATAAGTTATATTTAAATGTAGGTATATATATAAATTTTCTATGGTAGTTTTACAGTATAAGTTATATCAATATTTTATAATTTCAACAGCATATGCTTTCAAAAGTTTATTTCATGTCAACCTTAAGGTTGTTTGCACTGACTGATATACGTTGGAATTTTTTTTTTAAGGGATGTGTATTTTAATTTCAAGTATAGTCATATGTATAGTCATATACAAATTGGTAGAGGAAATGTTATATAGTATATATATGGTTATATTAATATAGTCGGTGTGCACACCTATGTATATATATTAACCGAGGTATGCATATTTTGTTGCATATTTTATAAACTGTGTCTGCATATGTTGGCTAGTTGTATATAAGCTCACTTATCCTATTTATCTTCCTTGATCCAATTTTGATTTGAATTCGTCTATTCCTATTATCAGCTTTGATCATTGAACTGTGTCCATCTAACTTTGTTTTGGAATTCGGATCTGGATTTCATTACTCACTTCTTTTCTCTGGCCTCGAAAGGTGAGAAATCACTCACGATTAACGTTCTTTTATTTACTAAATTTGATTTCAATTGAGACGACAATTGAAATATGAGGCTGTAGTTATTTAAATTGTTATATATGCTATTATCTGTAAGTATTCACTTATGGGATATGACACCATATCCTATTGTTTATATATTTATTTTGATGATATATGCCTGTTGTTATTATTATTTACATATCTGTTATCACTCTGCAAGTTCCCTGTTAGTATAGAAATCACTATGGGTTGAAATGATACATACCCGAATAGACTTTATAATAGGAGAAAATCGTTATGGGTTGAAATGATAAACCCAAGCGATTTTCATTTAATTGAATTGGGATTACGAGTTGAAATGCTATCCACCCGTATACATTTAGTATACGGATTGAAATGATAAATAACCGTAACACTTGACCATATGGTAAGAAATATATACAGACATCGTTGGTCCATATATATAAATATTTTAAAATTTAATTCATTGTTTTGGAAAGAAATATACGGTCTTATTAAATGTTAATCCTTAAATTTTTTATATATAAAGGGTAATGATATATAGATTTAATAATATTTAATTTAGTCAAAATTTAATTTAATACATAAATTATGTTAAATATTTATGTAAATTTTATTCCAAAAAGTATTCTGCAATTTACTAAGATTGGGAGATAAATGTGGGTTTATCTAAATGGTATTTAAATAAGGATTTATTCAATTAAATCAATTTGAAATTATTGAATGGGAAATTTAAGGGTATGATTTTGTAACTGGATTTTTATTTAAGTGATTTAATGAATATTTCACGTTTAAATAAATTAAAGAAAATATTGAATAAAATGTAATTTAAGGTTACTTAAATGATATTGTATCTAATGAGGGATTAATTTAAGACTAGATAATAATGAGGTTAAATCGAGATCTATATGGAACTATTAAATTGAACATTTAATTAAATATTAAAGCTTTGAACTATATTGGGATTTAAATGGTTTATTTTGAGATTCGGATATGTATTTGAAATCAGTATAGTTGAATTTATTATTTAGAAACTAAATTGATTAAAAAGTTAGTTTGAAACGTTGAATACTTAAAGTTTTGAAATATATTGAATATAAAGGGTATTTTGTGATTTCAAATCCGAATTTGAGATCGATAAAATTGAAGTGGTTATTTTAGAAATTGAGTTGAATTTAAATTAATAAATTGAGATTGAAATAGATTTAAATGGGATGGTCGGGTTGATGTTAAACGATTTGTTAAGTTGAGGGAATTGAAATTACTTTACTGTACAAATTATTTAATATATAAAAATACTATTTGGGAAGTATAGAGATATTTGAAGTGAAAATGATATTTGGTTTTGAAGCACAAATTAAGTTGAAAAGACTACGGTGTTATAGTGTATATTTCTATCTTTTAGATAGTTCCATGGACCCTTAGAGGATGGTTATCCCAAACATCCTCTAAGTTATTTATATTTCAGTTGATATCTCACTTGAGTTAGATTTATAGATATAAGAATGTTAATCCTGACTCGAGTGTTTTGTGTTTTGCTTTACGCTCGGGTCAGACTGAGAGATACAACATTTGAGACTCACCTTTGAAGTTGGAGCTTTGCTGGAAGATCCAGCTATCTATCCCTTCAGTCATCCAGTTGATTTGTTCAGAGAAGCCATCTGTTGCATTGGAGACTTCATGGCATTTGAACTATTCGGTTGTATTTTATTTCTAACGCTGAGGTATATAGTAGCTTCATGAACTACTATTCTTTATCTATTCCGCTGCATTGTATTACTCTGTGTAAGTGATCTATGATTGATTTATTTACTGTATATTTTAAGTTTTGCCAAATTTTATTTACAATTCGGTATTTTGAATTATTCAAGTCAGACATGTGTGGTTTTATTGTCGATTTGAATGGTCCAAAATAGCGGGCTGTTACAGTTAGTATCAGAGCTTTGGCTCTAGGCAAAACTTAGCATATACGGTAAATTTGTTTACAGAATCACTTTCGCTCGAGTTGAATCTCTTCCTTTTGACTCGATTTCCTTTGAATTTTGGAATGTCCCTCGGTTCCGAAATTCATTCTGTCTCTCCCTATTTATATTCGTTTGATTCTGGAGTATCCCACAACTCCACTGAATGTTTTGTAAAGGGGGTGAAAACTCCTTTACAATTGGCGTTGATTCACCGAAGATTTCTGTATCCTCGGTTTACGATGCTGCTATATCTTGGTATGCTGAATTCTATCTTTGGCAATCGAATGTCGATTTGCTTTAGAATTCCGCATCAATTATATTCCTGAAGTCACGGTTGACCCAGTTAAGGTCGCCCGAGATTTATAGAAGTATATCCATCTTCTATTTTGTAATTTGATTTTCTCAACTTTGTTTGAGCCTATCTTTGAATCAGGATTCTATTGATTAGAGTTCCTCTAAATTAAATCTTTATCTTTGTTTTGAAATCCATTCTTGAATTATCCTTTGAAAATCGGGTTTGTTTTATTTTAAAATTGTTTTATACGAAATTATTATTTTGATAACTATGATTTTATTCTATATATAAAAGTGAAAATGTTTTCGATAAGGATTATATACCTATATATATAAAACGAATAAGAAATGTTATTCTATATATAAAAGTTTTGAAAGGATTGGAAATTTTGAAAATTTATAAGAAAGTGATTTATATAAAAAGGATTTATAACTGAAGGGTTAAATTTGAAATTCGAGAATTGAATTCCGATATTTTGAAATCGGTTTTAAGATTTTGGGAAAATATATAAAAATAATACGATTTAAAAGTATTTTTCCGAATAAGAAATGTTTCAAACGGGTTCAAATGAATTCCAATAATTTTGAAGAAATTTCAAAGAAGATTTCAAGAAAATAGAAGTCCAGAACTCACTTATGTCGCTGGAGAATAATTTCGGTGATGAGTGCATGCATCATCGACATTGACTTTCGAGTTTCAGAGTGGGGGAGAGGCCACTTTAATAGCTTCGCTATGCGAGTGATTTTGTAAAACCGTTTTTGATTTCAAATTCCGAAGTATAATTTGATATTTTCGGAAGATATATGTATATATTTGAAACAATTTAAAGTGAGACCGTTGTTCAGTCCTCGAGTTTTCGATTTGACTAGTAATAACTCTATTTATAAAAAAAATTGATTTCCAACTCTTAGATTTGAAATTTGATTTCATCGACTATATTAAAGGTTCGAGCACTTCCAAATCAAGGTTTAAAAGTTTTAAACTAAGAAATTTCGAAAAGTATAAAATTTTTGATAAAGCATATAAGTTTTGTTTTGAAGAGTATGACTTAAGTAAGTTTGAAACCTTTTGTTAAGTAAGTGAATATGACTATTTTTAATTATACTAATATGGAATTTAATTTTGAAATGTTTTGGAAAAAAAAATTAATTTCAAATAATGGTTTTCAGAAAGGTAAATTGGATATTTCTAATAGAAATAGATAGTTTAAAAGTTTTAAAGGGATGATTATAATTTGGAAACCATTTTGAGTATAATTGATTTTGAGAAAATATTTGGTTTTGAAATTAAATTGAAATTAAAAACTAGTACTTATATGGTGATTTTGGAAATGAATTTGTTTGACTTGAATTATTTTAATTTGGAAACTGGGGTAATTTTCTAAACCTATTATTTTGGGAACTTTGAAATTTAGATACTTAATTTGGAAGAAAATTTGGTGAAATCCTATATGATTTTGAAAACTGAATTGATATTGAAATGATTTGAAATTGAGAACCTTATATTGTTAAGCACTTGATTTGGGAGTGGTCGAACTTATATAAAATGGATTTGTACAAGTATGAAGTGATTTGAAATCTATTGATTTGAAAGGTACTCAATTTGGAAAGAGAATTTTTTTTTTAAATCGAAGTCTATATAAGTATGATTTGATATACTATTGATTTGGAAAGTATTCGATTTGAAATGGAATCTTATATATATATATGGATTTTATATAAGTATGATATTTGAAAGTATTTGAAAAGGTACTATATGATATATATTTTCGAAGTAAAGATATGGAAAGTGCCTTCTGCTTGATATCCGCTTTGTGGCCACATCGTGGATTCATTCTATCGATATTATTCTCTCTGATTTTCGGTATTCCGGATGTAATACTCGAGTGTTTCCCACCGTGGCGTAACCCATGGTTTTTTTTTTCTCTCGCGAATGCATAGCGCAATTGCCTGGCTGAGTCTTGCCTAAGGGTACGGATTGTTTCCTGGGGGATCCAGGCGTAACCATTGTGTATCCTGCACTCTACTAGTCATCATGGCGTAACTCGCAGGGCTGAGAAAGCTTACGGATATGGATTGTTTCCTGGGGGACCCGGGCGTAACCATTGTGTATCTGCGAACCATGATCGGACAAAGGTTTTGGTTTGGTTGTTTTGTTTGGATTGTACTTTCCATATCTGTTTTTAAAGGTTTTCAAGTATTTTCACTGGGTGTTGAAACAAGTCTACTAAGTACTTGAAGAATTCTAGCTTTGCGCCTGATCAACGCATGGCCAGAGTCTGCAAGAACGAGGATAAACTTGTTAAAACATTGAGTTATAAAAGTATTTTTGATAGAAAAATTGGTTTCGATATAAAAGTATTTTATTTATAAAGCTATTTTATTATAAAAGTATTTTCAACAAAGAAATTTTGTATTAATATTTGAAATTTAAATTCTTATGGTTTGAAATAAATTATTCGTGCCCGATTCTATTCTTATGGTTTGAAATAATTTTATTCTTTATAAATTTCCAAAATCGTTTTAAAATAAAAGGTGCCCCGTAATACTATGCCACACTTAAACCGATGGGTTTTTCCCTTATGATAACCAAAACACTTTTTATAGAAAATCCAATGATATTATAATAGTGTCTATGTATAAATACTTATTCAAATACCTGAAATGCTTACATCTCATGTTTAACATAGTTGGACACAATCAAAACCATACGGCGCTTATTGGAGAATGGATTCCATACAAATGACTAGGTACTGGGGTATCACCTATCATAGTATCTAACCAAGCCGGGATCCCCTACAACACAAGACCGGACTATCCCTAACCTGGATTAGCCAAATATGCTATCACCTCGGGTGTTCCTACCCTTTTCCAAGCTCCTTCCATAAATCATAGTAATAATATCTGAGGGTATCTAGAAAGGTGATAAAAATACCCTAATTAGTTGCTAACCACTTAGCCTTGCTGCATCTCCCCTGCTTTTCAGTCATTCCCGGTTGATGAGGCTAGAGGCTACGATTACCTTTTTAAGGAATACTCACTTAGAATGATCATTGCCGTCCAATGACAATGTACTGATAGCATTCATCCATACAAGTCCGTTCTTGGTCCGAACGGAACCGAAGGTACTATTCCTACTACATCCATTTTGGAATCAACCTCGGGTTAGTAGCGATTAGCCCTTGCACTTCACTGCTCCATCTTCGAATCCATGCTCTTGTTTTTCCCCCGAAAACGTACCCATTGGATCGAAGTGGATTTCGGATAACTTATCTGATCCCGGTCTCTTCGAAACAACGTTCGATATTTTCAGTAAACTCAACCCCGAACTTTAGGAAATACACCGACGAAAATAAGATCAGAGATCACCTCTCAACCGTTTAGTGGACGGATTTCCTTATCATCATCCCAAAAGAACGAAACGAGTTTATACATACAGTATTCCTCCTCGAACGGTAACTATACCACATAATTCCCCTGTTTCTTCTAAATATTCCCAAAGTTATGTTTTTGGGTCCATATTTGATAGTCGGTTATTTAACTATCAAATATACAATCGTTCAAACAAAAGTTTGATTTGCCATTGAAAATAATAAGCCTTATTTAATTTAAATTTCACTACAATAGAAATTACTTAATTAAAACAGCATATGCTTATCTCACCGGATAAGTATATTCACAAACCATTCGTTCCAAAATATTGAAACCCTTTAAAATAAATCTGGAAAGCACCACAACGGTATCCACCATGGATTCACAACCCAATAGTTACGTCTCTATCCCATAGAAATCCAAAACTTAACTGCAGGCACTCACTGCGTCCTTTGCGCCATGAAAGTATACCATTACTTTCCGAAACTTTGTTTAATAATTTTCGAAAATAATACTTATAAAGTTTTCAGTATAATATTTCCAAGTTCTAATTAAGTAGAGTACTCTTTTATAAAAGTTAACTATATAATATATTATTTCTAAAACATTATTAATATTTAGTAAATTTATCCTTGAAATAAATATGCTTTATACTATTTAATCCCTTAAGTAATAATTAACTTTAAACAACCGCTATAAAATAACAATTACTTAATAATTTATACGCTTTAAACAATCCAAATAATTAAGTAGCTTTTGAACAATAATTAATACCTTTTTAAATACTTTTTAAGAGTAATAAAATAATTACTTCAAATCATTCTCGAAATATTTACCAGTTAAGTTTAAAAATATCATTAATAAATAATAATCATTTTTAAACAAACTCTGGTTCAAAGTCTCCCCAAATTGGAAAAGAAAGCTTAATAATCCCGATGGTATTTAATCAAGCTACCATTCAATTTCAAACAGCCCGGAATAATTGTGACGACCGCCCATGACTCCCGCACTTAAACAAGGAAATAAAGCGCTAAAAAGTGTGCCAGGTAGCCATGGACGATAGTCAGGGTAAAATAAGACATCGCAGAATCTATCGCATAACTCACAGCGCATGGATAAAATACAATAGAGAAATATAATATAGTGAAGCTCCATAGAACAGAACATCATCATATAAGCATCATAGTAGTTTGATACAATCATCCAAACAAATCCATACATCAAAGCCTCACTACATAGCACTCAGAATATATACAAACAGCGGAACACCCAGTACATATAAGAAATAATATGCATAGCCTCCTGCTCGTCTTCGTCATCTTCAGCGTCAACCACAAAGATCAACACCTGTCACCTGCTACCTAGTCTGCCCATCCCAACATGGATGAACATCCCAAGGTAATAAGAGGAGACATAAAACCTTGAGTCAGACAAAATCTTAGTGAGCAGTAAATTAACTATCAAACATACCAAAAGAGCATAAGGGATAAAAGGAATAGGAACCAAACCATCCCACTCCACCTCTTTCTACAGTGATAGCCCCCAGACACACACTAAGGAGAAGTAAGCATAGCATAGCAGGTAATTAAAGTAAAGCAATAACCACTCGAGTCAAGGACGATGTTTTCCAAATACAAACCCCCAAGGCCTAAACCAAGATCAGATAAGCACCCAGAAAACACCGCTCTTGAGACCGAATGATGATACAACCAAACATCCAAACATCCATGACTCTGGCTATCACTGTTATCATTGCCTTGATTTCACCGTTAGTTGAATGACCATCCGTCAAGGGCTAATGGTAACCCCGGTTCTAGACATAACTCCGCACGCCGTCGCAGCCCGTGCCTAGGAATTTTCGCAACTACCCAGAGTACTAGCACGTCGTCGCAGCCCATGCCTGGAACGTCGTCGCAGCCCGTTCCAACGTACTCTTGCTTTGAGCATGCTAGAACCTTCAACAACGATGAGATATAAGCCTCCTAGTCATCCTCCTCAACGACCATTCATACTAGCTCAAGTGCCTCTCAAGCTAACCATTATCACCAACCCGGATCGCATCACCGAGTATCAACATAGCTTTGCACGTCGCCGCAGCCCGTGCTTGGAACGTCATCATGACCCGTCCCATCTCAACATCACACTTTGCTTCATCGCATCATAGCAAAGTCTCATCTCAACATCATGGTTTGCCTCCTCGCATCACGGCAAAGTCCTATCTCGATCTCATACTTTGCCTCTTCGCAACATGACAAAGTCCATCATCATCGAATCCATCCATATGAGCTTCCACATCCGCTTCATATGTCACAGGCAGCTTTCACCATTCAAGAGCCTTTCCACTTAGCTTTTGAATCATCTCCAACCATCTTGTTCCAAATCAACCACTAGCTAACTTGAAACAATCCAATCAATCGTACATTCAAACAATCAATCATTCAAGCAAGATCTATTAAGCAATATTAACAATAATGGCAATTTCGTAATTAAAAGAGCATAAGTCCAACATGCATGAATCATAGGTTTTTAGCATAGATCTATCAAATATAAAACATGGGTTTTGTCTCTAATACTTGATAAATAAACTTGTATAGGTAAACATCTTCATAAATGATGGATCTACATGCAGACTTAAGGAAAATGCGAGAATTCACTATCTTAAACACATAAACAAGCCACCGATCCAATATACTCCTTTGGGTCCGTGTGAGAGATAACCACCACTCACCAAATCACCCAAACACCTCAAAAACTAAACACTTCAGATCTGGACAGCGGAGATCAAGGCTCGATCCGGCAAAATCTCGCTTAAATCGATGAAATCTAGCTCGAACGGATGAAGATCTTCAACTTTGTCTCTTGGATCTTCGATCTCGATCTTCGATCTTGGATGGATGCTAACACTTGATTGGAATGGAGAAAAGAAGATGAAGAAATGTTGTAGTCGAGTTCCCAAAATGGCAGCACTTCGTCGCTTCAAAAACCGGTGCCAAAAAGTGAGCCAAACCCGTCTATTTATAGGCTGGAAAACCCTTGTCTCGGCCGTCCCTAAGTCGCCGCCGACCTATCCCCTGAGTCGCCCCCGACCTAAGACTTACGACTCATGCCACTTGCCGACTCAACACAACATGCTTCAACACGGCTCACGACCTATACGACTCAACTACCTACGACTTAACCCCAAGACGCCGACCCAACTACACAACACACACATAGGGTCACACGACCTAGTTTCCTGCCGACCTAAACCCAGAACACATGCCGACTCACGACTTGACGCACCCTGCCGACCTACGACCCAACTGACCAACGACTCAACACACAGCCGCTAACACTCCTAAGTCGCCGACCTCCTTATCTCGTCCACGACCTAAACACCTAACGACTCATCACTGATACGTCCTAACTTACTGCCGACCTAACCAATACAAGTGCCGCCCTAACACATAGCCGACTTAACATAGGTCGCTTAACCCCTTAAGCCACTACCGCTTGAGTCGATAGACACTAGGTCGGACCAACCCAATAACTTGCTAAATCCTATGTCGTTAGCCCCTTAACTTGGTAACCATCCTTAAGTCGCTCTATCTATAGGTCGGTCAAGTCTTCTTAAGTCGCTATACCTTAAGTCGGCAACCCTTATCTCGGCTGACTACCTTAACTTGGTCAATTCCTTAGCTCGGTCATCCCTATAAGTCGTTAGTTCCCATAGGTCGGCCAATCACCTTAAGTCGTTTAACCTATGAGTCGGCCACTATCTTAACTCGGTCTAGCACTAAGTCGGCAACACCACTAAGTCGGTCACGACTCAACACTCAAACTCACTAACCCACCAATTACCTTAACTCGGCTAAGCCCATGAGTCGGTCACGACTCAACACTTTAACACACGAGTTATCTCCCCACACGACTCATGCAACACTAACAACCTGTAAATTCTACGATTTATCGACACGTAAAATTCGGGTCGTTACATTCTCTCCCCCTTAGGAATTTCGCCCCCGAAATTCCAAGCAAACAACAGCAATCAAAACTATTCCGCATGCCTACCATCCATAGCAATCAACAAACCATGCATCCAATTCTAGCCTAGCATGCAGAATCCTAAGACTTAGAACAAGCTACAAATTCATGAGATGTCACGACACTTTAGGGCCATACCTCGAAGAGTCCGGGATGAGCTGCCTTCATCCTCTCTTCCTCCTCCCACGTACAGTCGTTAACATCATCACTCCATTGTACCTTGAGCAACGTAATCATCTTCCTTCTAAGCTGTTTCGTATCGGTTTCAAAAATACGAAGCGGCTTACGAGGTCTTCTAACCACTGGATCAACCTCCAAGTCTTCACAGCTATCAGCAGAAACCACCGTAGTTGGATCATGCACATACTTCCGTAGATAAGATACATGAAAAACATTATGCACACCCGCCATCTTCTTCGGTAACTCCAATCTATAAGCGAGCTTTCCAATTCGCTCGATAATCGGGAATGGTCCAACAAATCTCGGAGCTAACTTTCCTTTTTTCCGAATCTAATAACATTCTTCAACGGAGAAATCTTAACAAAAACCATATCACCCATGTCGAATTCCAAATCCTTTCGACGATTATCAGCATAACTTTTTTGACGATCTTGGGCAGCCTTCATTCTTTGCCGAATGATTTCTATACAATCCGAAGTCTGTCGAATCATCTCTGGCCCAAGTATCAATTTTTCTCCAGTTTCCAACCAACATGTCGGAGAGTTACACGGTCTTCCATATAAAGCCTCATATGGTGCCATACCAATACTCGACTGATAACTGTTATTATACGCAAATTCCACCAAATGAAGGTGATCTTCCCATGATCCTCCGAAGTCCAAAACACATGCCCTAAGAAGATCTTCCAAAACTCGGTTGACTCTCTCAGTCTGACCATCTGTTTGAGGGTGATAAGCTGTACTCAAACACAGCTTAGTTCCCAAAACTTCCTGGAAGCTCTTCCAAAATTCACTAGTGAACAATGGGTCCCGATCGCTCACTATACTCTTCGGAATACCATGGAATCGAACAATCCACTTCACATACAACTCAGCCAACTTCGATGCAGTCCTAGTCGATCGAACAGGAATGAACCTTGCACTCTTGGTCAAACGATCTATGATGACCCAAATCCCTTCATTCCCTGCCCTGGTTCTGGGTAGACCATCGATAAAATCCATCGACACTTTCTCCCACTTCCATGTAGGAACCTCTAATGGCTGAAGCAATCCACTAGGCTTCTTTTGCTCAGCTTTCACCAACTGGCAGTTCATACACTTGGAAATAAAATTTCCAACATCCTTCTTCATACCTTCCCAGTAGTAAGCTCTCTTCATATCCCGATACATCTTATTTCCACCTGGATGAATTGTCAACTTCGAGTGATGACTTTCCCTCAGAACTTCATCTCTCAATTCATCTACATCGGGAACAACCAATCGTCCTTGCTTCCGAAGCCAACCCTCTCGATCGACCTCGAATCCTTTATCCTTCTCTGGTTCCAATCCAGATTCTAAATCTCGGATAATCTTGACAAGCTTATCATCTCTCTTTTGGCTCTCGCCAATCCTTTCCACAAGAGTAGGTCTTATTGATAAGTTTGCCAACATCTCAGGTTCCAACTCACATCTAGGCCTGAAATCAAATCCAGCCAAATACTCAAGACTCTTCCATTCTGAAAACATGGCTCCCAATCCTGCATGTCTTCGACCTAACGCATCTGCCACTGCGTTACCTTTTCCCGAGTATAGGCTATACCAAAATCATATGACGCTAGGAACTCTAGCCATCGTTGCTGTCGAAGATTCAAATCCTTTTGGGAGAACAGATACTTCAATGACTAATGATCTGTAAACAACTCGAATCTAACTCCAAATAGATAATGTCTCCACATCTTCAAAGCAAACACAATTGCCGCTAACTCCAAATCATGAGTCGTATAGTTCCTTTCATGCGGCTTCAGTTGTCGACTAGCATACGCAACAACTTTATCCTTCTGCATTAGCACTGCTCCTAGCCCAGTGCCACATGCATCGGTATAAACCACCATCTCATCATTCCCACTTGGAATAGTCAAAACAGGAGCACTTGACAGTCGCTCTTTCAGGATTACAAAAGCTTGCTCACACTTGTCATCCCATCTGAACACTTGATTCTTCTTCGTCAATCCTGTCAACGGTGCAGCTATCTTGGAAAAGTCTTTGATAAACCGACGATAATATCCTGCTAATCCAAGAAAACTTCTCACATCAGATGCATTCTTAGGTCTAATCCAATCCTGGATCGCTGCCACCTTAGCGGGATCAACCGCTATTCCATTTCCAGAGATAACATGGCCTAAGAACCTCACTTCACTCTTCCAGAAGTGACATTTCGAAAACTTAGCCTTCAGCTGATGTTTCCGCAAGATTTCCAAAACAACCTTCAAGTGCGTCTTGTGCTCTTCTTCAGTTCTGGAATAAATCAGAATATCATCCACGAACACAAGCACGAACTTATTCAACTGATCTCTGAACACTCTATTCATAAGATCCACAAAATATGCTGGTGCGTTAGTCAACCCAAACGGCATTACCAGCCACTCATAAAACCCGGATGGTGTCCTGAAAGCAGTCTTCGGCACACTATCCTTCGCCACTCTCAACTGGTGAAATCCCGTGGCCAAATCCATCTGAGAAAACACCTTAGCCTCGTGAAGCTGATCAAACAAGTCATCTATTCTCGGCAATGGATACTTGTTCTTCTTAGTCACCTTATTCAGCTCACGATAATCCACACACAACCTCAACGATCCATCCGCTTTGGTTGCGAACACAACTGGCGCACCCCATTCGGACACACTTCTCCGAATGAATCCTTTCCGCGAAAGGTCGTCAACTTGCACCTTCAGCTCTTGCTGCTCCCTCGATGCCATCCGCCTAAGAGGCATTACAACAGGTCTGGCTCCCTCAACTAGATCGATACGAAACTCGATCTCCCTATGCGGCGGCAACCCTTTTACTTCGTCAAAGACATCCTCAAATCCATTCACAATAGGCACCAATGACAGTCCATCCCGTGGAACAACCAGCGAATACATGAAGCTCATGAAGACGCCTTCCTCATGCTTACATCGTATCACAACCTTTCGCCCTTCCACATTCCCGACTGTCACCTCCAGCCTCTCACAATCAATCCTTACCGCATACTTCCTAAGCCAGTCCATACCCAAAATAATTCAGAACCCCGCAAAGTTCAGAACAAAGCAATCACAAACAAACGAGCAATCATGACTCGACACAACTAGACCACGGCATATCATACACAAACATGACGAACCCCCAACTGGATTAGTCACAACCAATGGCCTATCAACAATATCCGGTTTCAAACCTAACCGGCATACCAAATCATCACAAACAAAAGAATGTGACGCTCCAGTATCAAATAACACTCTAACCGGAACACCACAAATGGAAAGAGTACCTTGAACCACCACACTCTTCCCCTTCTCTTCAGCAGTAGGAGCTTTTGAAGATGACGGCACAGCTCCCAAAGCATAAGCTTGTACAATCTGCCTATCCCTCCTCGGCTCTGGACAATCCTTCCTTAAATGCCCTGGCTTATCACAGTTGTGGCATTTTGCCGGCGCCTTTGGATTCCTACAATCCTTGGAGAGATGGCCCTTCTTCTGGCAATTATAGCAAGTCACTTCGCCCTTCGGCTTCTTTTGGCCATCCTTACCCCTCTGTTGCTGCTGCTTCCTCTTCTTGTTGCCATTCTGCTGTGGTTTAAATCCTTCCCTGGTTACAGCAACAACAGAACTTTCCTTAGGAAACAAACTCTCATGCCTAAGGGCTTTCTCTACAAGCTTCTCAAACGGATCGTCCAAGTGATCCACCAACTGTCTCCCAAGATAAGCATCCAGACCAGTCACAAACTTCACATTCTTCTGGTAGGGAGAATCTATATACGATCTGGCATATTTGGACAAAGCTTCGAACTCAGAAATATACTCAAGAACTGGTCTCCCACCTTGCTTGAGCTCTACAAACCTCTTGAACAAAACAGACTTCTGAGCCGTAGAGATGAACTTAGCTTCAAATCTAACTTGGAATTGCTCCCAAGTAATCTCTTCTTCTGGTGTATCTATGGTGATAGAATTCCACCAATCCACAGCTCTCCCTTGAAGCTGTCTCGATGCAAGCTTTCTCTTGGTTGCATCCTCAATCCCTAAATCACCAAAGATTCTTCGGCAAGCATCAATCCATCTCTGCACTTCAATAGTAGATTCCGTCCCTAAGAAAACTTTTCCTCCAAGAGAAGTATAATCCTTGCAAAGCTTAGCAAAATCCACCGGTCTTGGAGCTTGGACTTGAACTCCCACATCCACCGATGATCCTGAAGCTGGTACCCTCCTCATGATCGAAGTCATCATAGCTTCGAACATTGCAGCATAATCAACAGCTTCCCTAGCAGCACGGCTTTCCCTCGCAGCTTGTCTCTCGCTTCGACTCATCCTTAATATCTGTAAAAAGAATGATTAGAACACCTTAAGAAACAACTGCATAAGGAGTTCAAATCCATCTAAACTACTATATTATATATAGTAATCATCCATCAAAATACAATTACGTCTCTCATACGTAGTTACGTCAGCGAGCGTTGGCTAAAATCGATTAACCAAAGCTCTGATACCAAATGTGACGACCGCCCATGACTCCCGCACTTAAACAAGGAAATAAAGCGCTGAAAAGTGTGCCAGGTAGCCATGGACGATAGTCAGGGTAAAATAAGACATCGCAGAATCTATCGCATAACTCACAGCGCATGGATAAAATACAATAGAGAAATATAATATAGTGAAGCTCCATAGAACAGAACATCATCATATAAGCATCATAGTAGTTTGATACAATCATCCAAACAAATCCATACATCAAAGCCTCACTACATAGCACTCATAATATATACAAACAGCGGAACACCCAGCACATATAAGAAATAATATGCATAGCCTCCTGCTCGTCTTCGTCATCTTCAGCGTCAACCACAATGATCAGCACCTGTCACCTGCTACCTAGTCTGCCCATCCCAACATGGATGAACAGCCCAAGGTAATAAGAGGAGACATAAAACCTTGAGTCAGACAAAATCTTAGTGAGTAGTAAATTAACTATCAAACATACCAAAAGAGCATAAGGGATAAAAGTAATAGGAACCAAACCATCCCACTCCACCTCTTTCTACAGTGATAGCCCCCAGACACACACTAAGGAGAAGTAAGCATAGCATAGCAGGTAATTAAAGTAAAGCAATAACCACTCGAGTCAAGGACGATGTTTTCCAAATACAAACCCCCAAGGCCTAAACCAAGATCAGATAAGCACCCAGAAAACACCGCTCTTGAGACCGAATGATGATACAACCGAACATCCAAACATCCATGACTCTGGCTATCACTGTTATCATTGCCTTGATTTCACCGTTAGTTGAATGACCATCCGTCAAGGGCTAATGGTAACCCCGGTTCTAGCCATAACTCCGCACGCCGTCGCAGCCCATGCCTAGGAATTTTTGCAACTACCCAGAGTACTAGCACGTCGTCGCAGCCCGTGCCTGGAACGTCGTCGCAGCCCGTTCCAACGTACTCTTGCTTTGAGCATGCTAGAACCTTCAACAACGATGAGATCTAAGCCTCCTAGTCATCCTCCTCGACGACCATTCATACTAGCTCAAGCGCCTCTCAAGCTAACCGTTATCACCAACCCGGATCGCATCACCGAGTATCAACATAGCTTTGCACGTCGTCGCAGCCCGTGCTTGGAACGTCATCATGACCCGTCCCATCTCAACATCACACTTTGCTTCATCGCATCATAGCAAAGTCTCATCTCAACATCATGGTTTGCCTCCTCGCATCACGGCAAAGTCCTATCTTGATCTCATACTTTGCCTCTTCGCAACATGACAAAGTCCATCATCATCGAATCCATCCATATGAGCTTCCACATCCGCTTCATATGTCACAGGCAGCTTTCACCATTCAAGAGCCTTTCCACTTAGCTTTTGAATCATCTCCAACCATCTTGTTCCAAATCAACCACTAGCTAACTTGAAACAATCCAATCAATCATACATTCAAACAATCAATCATTCAAGCAAGATCTATTAAGCAATATTAACAATAATGGCAATTTCGTAATTAAAAGAGCATAAGTCCAACATGCATGAATCATAGGTTTTTAGCATAGATCTATCAAATATAAAACATGGGTTTTGTCTCTAATACTTGATAAATAAACTTGTATAGGTAAACATCTTCATAAATGAGGGATCTACATGCAGACTTAAGGAAAATGCGAGAATTCACTATCTTAAACACATAAACAAGCCACCGATCCAATATACTCCTTTGGGTCCGTGTGAGAGATAACCACCACTCACCAAATCACCCAAACACCTCAAAAACTAAACACTTCAGATCTGGACAGCGGAGATCAAGGCTCGATCCGGCAAAATCTCGCTTAAATCGATGAAATCTAGCTCGAACGGATGAAGATCTTCAACTTTGTCTCTTGGATCTTCGATCTCGATCTTCGATCTTGGATGGATGCTAACACTTGATTGGAATGGAGAAAAGAAGATGAAGAAATGTTGTAGTCGAGTTCCCAAAATGGCAGCACTTCGTCGCTTCAAAAACCGGTGCCAAAAAGTGAGCCAAACCCCTCTATTTATAGGCTGGAAAACCCTTGTCTCGGCCGTCCCTAAGTCGCCGCCGACCTATCCCCTGAGTCACCCTCGACCTAAGACTTACGACTCATGCCACTTGCCGACTCAACATAACATGCTTCAACACGGCTCACGACCTATACGACTCAACTACCTACGACTTAACCCCAAGACGCCGACCCAACTACACAACACACACATAGGGTCACACGACCTAGTTTCCTGCCGACCTAAACCCAGAACACATGCCGACTCACAACTCAACGCACCCTGCCGACCTACGACCCAACTGACCAACGACTCAACACACAGCCGCTAACACTCCTAAGTCGCCGACCTCCTTATCTCATCCACGACCTAAACACCTAACGACTCATCACTGATACGTCCTAACTTACTGCCGACCTAACCAATACAAGTGCCGCCCTAACACATAGCCGACTTAACATAGGTCGCTTAACCCCTTAAGCCACTACACCTTGAGTCGATAGCCACTAGGTCGGACCAACCCAATAACTTGCTAACTCCTATGTCGTTAGCCCCTTAACTCGGTAACCATCCTTAAGTCGCTCTATCTATAGGTCGGTCAAGTCTTCTTAAGTCGCTATACCTTAAGTCGGCAACCCTTATCTCGGCTGACTACCTTAACTTGGTCAATTCCTTAGCTCGGTCATCCCTATAAGTCGTTAGTTCCCATAGGTCGGCCAATCACCTTAAGTCGTTTAACCTATGAGTCGGCCACTATCTTAACTCGGTCTAGCACTAAGTCGGCAACACCACTAAGTCGGTCACGACTCAACACTCAAACTCACTAACCCGCCAATTACCTTAACTCGGCTAAGCCCATGAGTCGGTCACGACTCAACACTTTAACACACGAGTTATCTCCCCACACGACTCATGCAACACTAACAACCTGTAAATTCTACGATTTATCGACACGTAAAATTCGGGTCGTTACAATAATAGATACAGATATTCACTTCAATCAATTCAACATAATATTACCATTATAATTTATCAGGAAAAATAAATAGGTGTTCGTACAAATATAATAGTAGAACGGGGTTTTATTTCTACTAATCAATGTTCTAAAACGGATATATTTAGTAATAATGACACCATGGTGATTTATTCTGCCAACAGGGGTCCAATTAAAACAATTAGCGGAACGGTGTTTCGCTCCGCTAAATAGATGTCGAAAACATCGTAATTAAATTAAATTAACATGACATTATTCTTATTAGGAAATCATCTTCAATACATAGTCATAAAATTTAACGTAGATATTTGGTTTTAAAACAATATTTAAAATTCAGTTTGTTTCAAAATACCGTAAAATTTCACTGGTTCAAATTCTACAACAGGTCATACGACGATGTAGCGTTCGTCGATACGAACCCATCGCAATCAGTTTTTCATCGAATGGGTTTCGTATGCATTTATATTTCATTTTAAAATTCACAAATATATATATATATATATATATATATATAATTAAAACATGTAATTTTAAACCCCATTTTCTGCAAATTTTTGTTTAGGCCGAAGCCCAATTTCACTTACCAAGAAAAACAATCTGCTACCCTCCTTTCTTCTCCTCCCCTTCCCTATTGTTCTTCTAGTTTTCCCTTCTCTCACTTTCACCTATAAGCAACAACTACACCGTAAACCTGAATTCCTCTATGCTTCAACCTTCGATCGAACTAGCTGCCTTCACCGATTGCATGCGACTCAAAACCAAGGATTAATCCGCCGCAACCCTCATGCTCAAACACGATCACCTCCACCTGGAATTCCTTCATGCATGCATGCACGTGCATATGCACGAACTCATCTAACGTCGAACTACCCAACCAGGACCACTCGTAAATGCACAATCTGAAACTCGATCGCCTCTCCCCGATAGTTCCACCTCCAACCTTCTCTAACCAAAACTGATTTATGTCGAGCCAAGATTTTTTCTACCATCGAGAAAAATCGACCTCGTCCCATTGAATCATCGGCACTTAGTACATGCACCACCACCGACGAAGCCGCGTATCTTCCTCCTTGCCTCCAAGCCCCTCAGCACCAAGTCTGGTACCCTTCCGCCGCGTCAACGACGAGAAAACATAACCCATCCAAAACTTGCCCTAAAACCCTAAAAATGTCACTCCACCCCAATTCAAGATCAAAATCGAGATTTGGCGATGGTGAATCCTTCATCCACGTCACCACGATCGTCCTAAAGCTGACAGCCTGCAGCCTCGTTCAACCTTGAACCCAAAATCTATTTTTTTATAAAAATTGATGAACTTAAAAATTGTCGAAGCCTAAGCTACAAAAAAATGGAATTACTTCACTAAAAATCTCTTTTTCACCCAACGATCATGATTATATAAATTAATCAAGGTTTTATGGATATTGAATTTTGACCAAAAATTGTTTCTCTACTGTAAATCCAACATTTCACCCAAATTATAGCATGGATCGATCTAAAGCTATTTTTAGTGTATTCCTTACTCAAAAACAAGCAAGTTACTCATTTACATCATCTTCAAATTCGAATTGGAAAGAGAGGAATTGATTTTTGAAAACCAGAGTATGTATATGAATATAAACTCTATTAACATTTTACAAAGAACAGTAAATGCTCACAGGCATTTCAAACAACAATTCTCACCTTCCACATGTTGAAATACTTTGAAGTCTCCCACTTGAATCTTACTTTTAGATCTACAAACTTGAATTCTTGAAAAGGATTAGCTTTGCCTTTGATTTGAACAGAGTGCTTTCTTTTATTTACAGAGCTTTTATACACACACACACAGATACATATATACATATATATATATACATATACATATATATATATATATATTAACAGGCTTTACAAACTAAGTATAAACACACATACAACCTATATATATGCACAATTCCGGACGTGGGATGGTATGAACAAGTTTTTAGCTCAAAAGTGATTTGACATGCTGTACAAGAATTTGTACAGTGATGAGTGAAAAGCTTGATATGATTTGAATTGATTTTGTTCTGAGTTTGAAATGAAATTTAAACAAAGATTTTGGTCTTTGCTTCTTTTGGCCAGGTAGTACTTATGTGTGTGTGTGTAAATATATATATATATATATAATGTATGTATGCATGTATGTATCTATATATCTGTGCGTGTGTGTGTTTTTATATTTGTTGTACATTTGTACCTTCCCAGGCAATGCTTATTTTATTTTTATTTTTTTCTCTACTATAGGCTTGTATAGTTGATTGGTAAATTTTGTTTTTACTTTCACATAGTTTACATTTTTACTTATTTACCTTTTACTTTGCTGAATTTTCCCTTTTTGTTTTGTACAACAACTTCATACATGTATTTTGAAATACAAGAAATAATAAGTGGTTTGAAACAACGTCAAGTCATCATATATATATGTATATATATATATATATATATTATTCCCATATATTAATTTTCACTACTAAATTAATATATAAATTACAAACCTTAAATTTATCGACTTTTAATTCCATTCAAAAGTCTGTTACCATCACTCTAATCCAACAGAGTTTAAAATCAACTTATAAATCATTCCCACTTACGTTTAACTCCAGATTCCCATATTTGCCCAATTTAAAATACCAATTTACTATTTTACCAATTTGAATAAATCACTATATTTGGAATTTTAAACCATTTTAGAAATTCTTCTATATTCAAAATAAATTAGTAATTCAAATTCAACATTTAAAATAAAGTAAATGTTCAAAAACGAATGACCAAAATTTCGGGTCGTTACAGGAGGGATCTAACTGGATTACCTCAAAATATTTATTTTAATTTCATATATAGTGATATATGATTTTTATAAATAATCCGATATAAATCATATGGTGATTTGAATTTTTGGATGTAATAGTTGCACTGGCCTAAATTTTGGTATTTTAAATACTGTAATACTATTTTTGGAATTTGAAAGAAATTAAAAAAGAGATTTTTGATATAATAATATTTATATTGAAATTTGGATTCTTTAAAAAAAATTGATTTGGATAAAATAAATGATTTGATATTGGGGTTTGTATTTATCTATTCATAAAATGTTTAAAATTGAAATTTAAAATAATTTATATA
Source organism: Allium cepa (assembly GCA_030765085.1). Classification (NCBI taxonomy): domain Eukaryota; kingdom Viridiplantae; phylum Streptophyta; class Magnoliopsida; order Asparagales; family Amaryllidaceae; genus Allium; species Allium cepa. The sequence continues at coordinate 901,011,594 of CM060938.1, read as the reverse complement.
AAGGATTTTTAATAATGGATTTTTAAAATGATATTTCCAAATATTTGGGAAAGAAGTTGAAATCTATATTTCAAAGTAGATTTGTAAAATAAATGGGATTTATAAGAAATGGATTCATAACATGGAATTTATAAAAGAGATTAGTTTTATAAACAGGTGAATGTCATGGGAGTTTAAATTTTTTTATAAACGATGTTTAAAAATAAGGGAAAATAATATCAGTTGATAAATTGGGAATATAAATTTCACGGTGTGAATTTTTATCGAGATATGAAAATAGGTTCTGGGAAATATAGTGGATTCTATTTTTGAAAAGTGAGAATGGTTAGATAATTGGAATGAAATCGATATGTTGTGAATCAAGAGGTATTTATAAATTGAAATTGGTTATTGGGATTTTAAAATTTTATTTTTTAAGAAGTTATGTTTGTTTTGAAAGGAAAATTTTATTTATTAAACTATGTAATGTAAAACAAGTTTATATTGAAATACTTCAGAAGTGGATTTTTCTAATATTTAATATTTATTGAAATGAATTCATATTTTTAAAATAAGCTTTGTAAATCGATTTAGTTTATTTAAAAGTAAATTAGAAATGAGTTATTAATGTTTATTTAAAGTGTTTCGATATTTTAAATAATTACTTTAACATGCTTTAAAAATAAATTATTATTATTTTAAAAAAATAAAAAAAATAATTATTATTATATATAGAGTTTGAAATGATTGGAATTTATTTGTAAATTCTCTTGAGATTTGTAAATGAGGTTTATTTAACAAATGTGATTTTATAAGTGAAATTCTTATAATGAAACCCTAGGAACATAAGTAAAATTTTGAAATGTTAGAAACAAGAACTTCGTGATTGGATTTGAAATCATAAAGAAGTTATAAATGTATAGACGAGATTATAAGTGAGTATAATCATTTTGGAAAACTTAAAAGGATTTAAAATAAATTCCGAGGATTTACGAGATAAGTTATGAATTAATCCGTAAGTATTGATATTAGAAATGATTTTGAAAAATAATTCATAATATTTTCCTAACTGCTGAAATGAAATGTTTTGGGAATATTATAGCGATGAAGGATTTATATAGTGGTATTTTTTTCTAAATAATTCATTACAAAGTGAATTTGGAAATATTTCACTAAGTGATGAAATAAGATATGATTTGAAAATATCCCATTATGGATATAAATATTTGAAATTGTTTTTCGATTATTAAATATACTGGGAAGAGGATTGTGTGTGTGTGTGTGTGTGTGTGTGTATTTGTACAGATATTTGAAATGAATGTTTTGATAGGATTTATAATATCGGCCTAGTGACTGCTTATGGATGTTACTTGATAGTTAAATAATCGACTATCAAATCTAGCCAAATTCATTGATTGTTTCAAAGAGACGAGGATCAGATTTATTTATGGGAAAACCACTTCGATCTTATCTTTGTGTTACGAATTGTGATATCTCGAAGATATTGAAGACGGTGGTTTTGGAGATTCAATTTGTTCAGAGCCAGAACAACTTGTATGTATGAATGCTATCATTTGCATCGTGGTTTTGTAGGTAGTGTTAGCGTTCCAAGTATGAATGCTATTCTCAAGGTAAACTGTAGCCTCAAGCCTTATCAACCGGGAATGAGTAAAACAAGGGAGATGCAGTAGGGCTCAGTTGGTTGCACCCAAGTAGGGTATGTTATCACTTTTCTAGATACCCTCGGATATATTATATTAAAATTATGGATATGGTTGTGCATAGGAAAGAGAGCGCTCGATTAGGGTTGGAATATCCAGGGTGTTAACATATTCGGTACTATCCAACAAGGGTTAGGCGGGTCCTGTGTTGGCGGTGATCGTTAGGTATGATCTCAGTACATTTTTCTAGAGGTATACTGTGGCGGCTGTACCCCAGTAGCCTAGTCATTGTATGGAATCTAGTATCCACTAAGAGCCTGTATGGTTTTAATTGTATACAAACTATGCTGCAACGTGAGACGCAAGCATTTTAGCTATTTTCTAATTTACTTTCTATATGCAATATTATAATATCAAAAGATTTTGATAAAAATGGTTTTGGTTACCGTAAGGTAAAATCCCATCGTTTTTATATGTGGCGTGGTCTTACGAGATACCTTTGTTTGTAAAAGGATTTTTAAAATAGTAATAATTCAAACTGAGCGTGTTTCATCATGTTGGTTTTCCAGGCTGACTCGGGTGATATTTTATTAAAATGCTCTATCAGACAAAGTAGTACAGATTTAGGTTAAGATGCTATGGAGCTCAGGAGACAAGCTGGAGGAGACTCGGGCGTATTCCACGTACTTGATTATATTCTTATGTGTGTGTTAAGCTAATTGTTTAGTATTTTTGAGGACAACTTATTATAATTGTCCAGATTGATTGTCTATTTTTGTACTCTGATGATTGTGTGTATATTAACAGTTACAGATTCTTTTTATAAAATATGGTGTTATATATTATATTTCGCTCCACTGCGTTTGTGAGATTCTGTGTTATTATTTTTATTTCCTTCTATTTTTTCTTCTTCATCCCTAATTGTTAACGGTAAAAGAGGCTTTAACGCTAACACCCGGTGTAAGTCGTGATGAAGTGAAAGCACCACCCGTTTGCGCGGGAATCAGAGTAAAAAAAAATAGCAAAAAAGTAAAAGAGACAGAGACTTTTATGGTGGTTCGGCTTCTAATAAGCCTACATCCACTTTACATCTTCCATTATGTTTTTCGAGCACACTTTACAAGATTACAACACTTCTACAACATGATCTCTTGATTACAACACTTTTATAGCACGATCTTACAATTACAACACGATGAGAGAAAGGTAGATCTCTTGATGAAGATTCTTCGGTGTTTGAAGTGCTTGGAGAGTCCAGAAATCAGCAGAGTATAGGCGCCCTGAAATCCGGAAAGTCATCTTGTCGTTGGAGTAGGCGGAGTATTTATAGGAGAGTTCAGAGTTAGGTCGGCTGGGTATAGGTCGTGAGCGACCTAAGGTAGGTCGTAGGTCGTGGGACGACCTAGTGGTGGCGACCTTACAGCACTTGATCTCTTCTCAATGGAGCAGTAGGTCGTAGAGTGACTTAAGGAGAGTGGTAAGTGGCTTAACATGTTGAGGTATCAGGAGCGACCTAAATGGTAATGGTGCAAGGTTGGTCGTAGGTCGGTAGGGACGACCTAGGGAGATTGGCATTAGGAGCTATGGCATGGAGCGACCTAAGGGAAAAAAGGGTATCCTTTAGGTCGTGAGCGACCTATGAGTTAAGAAGAGGAGTTAGGTCGCAAGCGACCTAACTTTGTTGAGGTGCCTTTTTAAGTCGCGAGCGACTTAACCTGGAGGGAGATAGGTCACTAAGTCGTGTACTTTCTTAGGTCGTGGGGTTACTGTAGCTTCCGAAATGGTTGGGTCGCTCTATTCTTTAAGTCGTAAGGCGTTAACTCGTTTAGTTTTAGGTCGTTGGACCACTTTATGCCTTAAGTCGCTGAGCCGCTTAGGTCGGTCATGCTTTAGGTCGCGAGGTCTTCGTTGTAGCTTAAGTCACTTGCCTGTTAGCTCGTTAGGTCCTTAGGTTGGAGCCATCTTAGGTCGGAGTCTGCAGTTAAGTCGTGAGCTTACGGTAGCTCCTGGAGAAGTTAAGTCGCGGGGACCTGGAGAATGTTAGGTCGTTGTTTATTCTGTAGGGGACTAGGTCGTTGGAAACCTTAACTCGATAGGTCGGGTACATGGCTAAGTCGCTGCATTCTTTAGGTTGTTGGATACTCCATGCTCTAAGTTGCATACCATTTTGGACGGGGCGCTGCCCCCTGGACCCCTGCGACCTGACCGGTCAGGTCGAACACCGTAGCGGTGGCGTTGCTCCCGCACCCCCACCTTGGGGGGTTGGCACCCCCTGGACCCCCCCTCCGTAGGGGATCTTAGATGAGAAATCACTCAACAGAACTTGCTTTATTGAGATGCTGAGTTGACCAATCTTTGAAACGAGCTATCTTTGGTTTTCTCGGTCGATCTTTTGATATCACGACCTTGTTGAAAAAGGCGGGATAACACTAATGATTTGTATTTCTGTTCAATTTGAGTTGAAAAGCGTGATTCATTATCGACTCAAAGGGTATGGAGATACGGGCCATTACATGTAGTCTAGTAGATATCAAATCAGATTTTTGCATAAGGACGATCTATGAATATCATGCAGACTAATGGATAATTTGGATGTTTCTTTCTAGGTTTAGGTTGCCGTGGAATTCCAAGGTCAAAATTCTTTTATAGGGAGAGAATGTAAAGACCTAAGATTTATTCATTTTAAATGTGAGTACATAATGTATTTTTAAATAATTAATAAATAGATTTTATTATTCAAAATGCTCTAATTTTAATATTAACTAGTAATGGTGAAATGATTTTTAAAGTGTGTTTACAAAAATATTTAGTTCGAAAGAAAATAGAAATGTGACCAGAAATCTTTTTTAAAAATCTGATTTTTGGTCATCTAAATGTTGTTAAAAATGTTGTAAATAACTTAATACACTTAAACACATATTATTATAAATGATAAGTACTTACATTTTAAGTATGAAAATAATATGTATAATTTAAGGAAGCATAAAAAGACAATTTTTTGAAATAAATATAAAAAGTGAATTATGAAATGTCACACTTATCTCTTAAATCATGGTATAAGACCATCCAATTATACAATGTGTTTTAAAATGGGTGGTCAGTAATATAATAAGGTGAAATATTGGTTTATTTAAGTAAAAATTAAGAGATGCAACACTTTTCAAATTAAAATTAAAATAAAATGTAAAAGAATGATATGTTATTTTCATTTCACATCTTAGTAAATAGAGAAGTGTTTTGTTTTGTGATTAGAAGGGGTTGCTTCCATGGTGATTGCATATGGATCAAGGAGGCTATGGTGGATGGGGTGATATGTTCAATTTTGAGTGGAGAGTACTGTACTTTGGGGTTATTTTGGTAATTTGATAATTTCAATTTACATAAAAAAATTCATCATTTTCTCTCTAACTTCCATTTCATTTCTTTTTTTAAAAAACTTTATCGTCCTCTTTCTTAAGTTTAAAAATTTGTCAATGGCTTCCATACCTTTCGGAAGTATTAAAAATCAATTCTTTATCACTCTAAAAGCTCTTAAACCTGTTTCACAACCTTTATTCATCTTCCTACTTCACTTCTACCTCAAAAAAAAAGCCATACTCACCTACTACTGCACATTGCCGAGACCTATCATGCTTAGGACGAGCCCACATTCCATGATCCAAGACCAAAAATCATTTCTTTTAAAGGAAAATCAAAGAACCAGGCCTACTTCAAGTTTTTGAAAAGATTTAGTTGATTTTGGTGAGCAAATTATTTGTTTTTTGAAAATTTATAAACTTTTCATGTTAGTAAAATTTGTGTATGATACATTTCTAGAAATTGTTCGATTTGTCTGTATTAGTTAAATATTTATGATGTTGGTTGGTAATTGAAAGATAGTGTGACGACCCGGATTTTTGATGTCTGATAATTAGGCAATTAACTGATTTTATTATTGAAATATTAATATTAACTAATCAAATAAATGAATTTCTGATAATTAAAGATATTTGAATATATATGTTGATATGGAACTAAAATAAACATTGAATTAAAAACTATATTAAATATTAACATTTGTAAATTCTCTAGGTATAATAAATCCTATAGAAAAGAAAATAAACTTTTTTTATAGATAAACTTCACCATTTAAATTGAGATAAGATATCCATAAAAATTTAGATATGAGTTTTATGTTAGACGATATATATATATATGTGTGTGTGTGTATGTGTAAATATAAGTGCATAAATATACAAATATAGGAAAGTTGCATGAATTGAATAAATATTTAAAGCAAAGCAATGTGTATGAATGTAAACGCACGAACAATAGGACAAATATAAGTAAGTAAAAATAATTGTATGTATGTTACAAGAAAAAAAATGAATATGCACAAGTAATGGATATGGAAAGATGTATAAGTACAAAAATATATATAAAAACAAATGGATATACACATACATCCATTCACATAAAACGCATGTAAACAAAAGAGGGGACAAGCATTTAAGCATAACGTACAAATATCAGGTCATAACAAACCAAAATCAAGTCAAATATATGAGAAAGCAAGTCAAAAACTATTCAAAAAGAAAAGATCTCAGCTGTACAAAATCTGCAGCCACACCATGGCTTGCTTGATACACTTCCTACTCTTCTATATAAATATAACTACTAATTCCTGCCGGTTCATACCATTCGAACATAATAAAGCAAAATTCTTTCATTAATACAAAGCAAAGGAGGTCAGAGACTCAGGTGGAAGCATAACCAAGCTACCATTAAGAATTTAAGAATCAAAGGATCTCTGTTCCATAATTTACGGTGAGTAAACTTTTGAGATTTCTGAAGTTTAGTCTGTTGTTTGAATCATGCTTGAAATAGAAATTATGAAGTATCTTTATGCATGCAAAGATGTGCATATGTATGTGTTAAAAATGTTTGTGAATGTCCGTTATCAAACATACTATCTCTGTTTGGAAACAGGTTTTCAAAACCTGTTTGAAATCAAATTTCTTCTCCTTTGATTTTTGTTAAGCTTTAGAATTTAAACAAAAATTGTTCGTTTAAAACATGATTTAAGTTTTAGAAATAAATTTCAATAGATTAAATCAATGATTATCTGGGAAATTTCACATGCACAGGCAACTTCAATCTAAGTAAAAATTCAATCATCATGTTATCGTATTCCAATAATACCATCGTAATCATTATCGTAAATGTTGATTTTTAAAACTTTAATCAGAATTGTTAGTCATGTATTTATGGAAGATCACGTGATGAACGGAATTTCATTTTGTATGAAATTCTGGTGATCGAGGGATTTGTTGATCTCGAGGTTGAAGTCGTAGCTGGCTGGTAGGTGGAAGATCATCGGAAAATTGTTAGAGTATTTTTTTAATTCATCATGGAGGAGAAATGGAGCCGATCTAGGGTTTAATTTCCTAATCTGGTTGGGGTCAGAAATCACCTTGCTGTGTTGTCGTCATTGGGTCGGGGCTATTCGCACCAATGGTGATCGAAAGCTTGAAGACTGGCGGTGCTTTGACCAGAAGCACGAGACCTTCGATGGTCGGAGGTAGGAGTACGAGGCAGTTGATGGTGGCCCGGTTTTTTTCAAATCTGGTGTAACGACCCGGAATTTTCGAACCTGAAAATTCCAGATAGTTATGAAAAAGAAGAAAGAGATAGAAGAGGAAGAACAGAAATGTGACGACCGCCCATGACTCCCGCACCAAAACAAGGAAATAGTGCGCGGAAATGCGTGCCAGGCAGTCATGGACGATAATCAGGGTAAAATAAAATAGCAAACCCTATCGTACAACTCACAGCGCATGGATAAAATACAATAGAGAAATGTATATAGTGAAGCTCCATAACAGAAAATCATCATATAAGCATCATAGTAGATTTATACAAACATATGAATCATCCATACGTCAAGGCCTTACGACAAAACACTCAAATACAGCAGCGGAAAAACCCAGTACATAATATGAAATAATATGCAAAAGCCTCCTGCTCGTCTTCGTCATCATCAGCGTAGATTTCCAAGAACAGCACCTGTCACCTGCTACCTAGTCTTCCCATCCCAACATGGATGAACAGCCCAAGGTAATAAGAGGAGACATAAAACCTTGAGTCAGACAAAGTCTTAGTGAGCAGTAAATTAACTATCAAACATACCAAAAGAGCATAAGGGATAAAAGGAATAGGAACCAAACCATCCCACTCCACCTCTTTCTACAGTGATAGCACCCAGACACATACTAAGGAGAAGCAAACATAACATAGCAGACAATTATGGTAAAGCAATAATCACTCGAGTCAAGGGCGGTATTTTCCAAATACAAACCCCCAAGGCCTAAACCAAGATCAGATAAGCACCCAGAAAATACCGCTCTTGAGACCGAATGATGATACAACCAAACATCCATGACTCTGGCTATCAATGTTATCCTTGCCTTGATTTCACCGTTAATTGAATGACCACCTGTCAAGGGCTAATGGTAACCCCGGTTTTAGACATAACTCCGCACGTCATCGTGACCCGTGCCTAAGCCGAACGCATCAGCCCAGAGTACTAGCACGTCATCGTGACCCGTGCTTGGAACGTCATCGTGACCCGTTCCAACGTACCCATGCTTTGAGTATGCTAGAACCTTCAACAACGATGAGATCTTAGCCTCCTAGTCATCCTCCTCGACGACTATTTCCATAAAAGCTTAAGTGCCTCTCAAGCTAACCATTATCCACACCCACACGGACCGCATCACCGAGTTATCAACATATCTTCGCACGTCGTCATGACCCGTGCTTGGAACGTCATCATGACCCGTCCCATCTCAACATATGCCTTGCCTCATCACATCATAGCAAAGTCCCATCTCAATATCATGCTTTGCCTTCTCGCATTATAGCAAGGTCCTGCATCCTCGAATCCATCCATATGAGCTTCCACATCCGCTTCATATTCCACAGGCAGCTTTCAACATTCAAGAGCCTTTCCACTTGGCTTTTGAATCACCATCAACCATACTTGTCCAAGTCAAGTAATCGATCAACTAATCAATCAAATCAAACATCAATCCAAGCAATCAATCATTCAACAAGATCTACATAGACAATCAAGTAATCAAACATGATCTAAATAGGCATTTATAATTACAATGGAAATTTCGTAAATAAATGTGCATAGATCTAACAAATATAAATCATGGGTTTTATCTCTACAACTAGATGAATGAACTTGCAAAGGTAAACATATTCTTAAGTAATGGATCTACACTTGGATCTAAGGAAAAATGCATAAAATCACTATCTACAACACTCCAACAAACCACCAATCCAATACACTTCTTTGGGTCTGCGTGAGAGATAACTACCACTCACCAAATCACCTAAACACCTCAAAAACAAAACACTTCAGATCTGGACAGCGAAGAACAAGGCTTGATCCGTCGAAATCCCGCTTGAAACGATGAAATCTAGCTTTGACGGATGAAGATCTTCAACTTTGGCTCTTCAATCTTCAACTTTGATCCTCAATCTTGGATGGATGTTAGAATTAGATTGGAATGGAGAAAAGGAGATGAAGAAATGTTGTAGTCGAGTTCCCAAAATGGCAGCACTTCGTCGCTTCAAAATCCGGTGCTAAAAAGTGAGCCAAACCCTTCTATTTATAGGTTGAATACCCCTTAGGTCGCCCAGACTTAGGTCGTTGCCGACCTAAAAACCCCGACCTAACATAGGTCGCTGCCGACCTATACACTCCAACGACCTAACGGTCTAACCAACCCAGAAACATACGAGCTAACAAACACGGCCGGCCTATCTCTATGCCGACCTAACTAAATGCCGAGTCAACGACCTAACTCCCCAGGCCTTCACGTGACCTAACAAGATACGACCTAAAACTATGCCGCCTTCAACGACCTATCTGCTTCACAACCTAACACTCCTATGGCCTAGTGACCTATTAACATTGCGACTTAACGACCTAACCTGGTCACGACCTAACTAGGTTAAGTACTCATGCGACCTATTACTTACACGATCTATCATCCATGCGACCTATCTAACATTACTAGCCTCCTTAGGTCGCTAACTATCACTAGGTCACTCATCTCTATAGGTCGCTCCACTTGTCCTAAACACATTCCTTAGGTTACTCACGACCTAAACACTCATGCGACCTAACTTTCCTTGTGACCTAAGACCCTGCCAACCTAAACTCAAATCGACCCAGCACCCTTAGGTCGCTTACGACCTATCCTAACACGAAAATCACTAGGTCGCTCATTACTACCATCATCCTAGCTGCTAGGTCGTCCACGACCTAACTTCCTTAGGTCGTTAGAACCTCTTAGCCATTAACTCTTAGGCCGTCTCTTCCTATAGGTCGCATACTAACCTTAACTCGGTCAATTCCTTAGGTCGCTCCTCCGACCCAAACCACAACACGAGCTAACACAGGTTGACTCAAACAACACTAACGACCTACTGTCAACTATCTTACGATTTATCGACACGTAAAATACAGGTCGTTACATTCTCTCCCTTGAGGAATTTCGCCCCCGAAATTCCAAGCAAACAACAGCAATCAAAGATATTCCGCATGCCTACCATCCATAGCAATCAACAAATCATGCATCCAATTCTAACCTAGCATGCAGAATTCTAAGATAGGAATCAAGTTACAAATTCATGAGATGTCACGACACCTTAGGGCCATACCTCAAAGAGTTCGGGATGAGCTGCCTTCATCCTCTCTTCCTCCTCCCACGTACAGTCGTTAACATCATCACTCCATTGTATCTTGAGCAACGTAATCGTCTTCCTCCCAAGCTGTTTCGTGTCGGTTTCAACAACGCGAAGCGGCTTACGAGGTCTCAAAACAACTGGATCAACCTCCAAGTCTTCACAGCTATCAGCAGAAACCACCGTACTTGGGTCATGCACATACTTCCGTAGATAAGATACATGAAAAACATTGTGCACACCCGCCATCTTTTCCGGTAACTCCAATCTATAAGCGAGCTTCCCAATTCGCTCGACAATCGGGAATGGTCCAATAAATCTCGGAGTCAATTTCCCTTTCTTCCTGAATCTAATAACATTCTTCAGTGGAGAAATCTTCACAAAAACCATATCACCCATGTCGAATTCCAAATCCTTACGTCGGTTATCGGCATAACTTTTCTGACGATCTTGGGCTGCCTTCATTCGCTGTCGAATGATCCCTATACAATCCGAAGTCTGTCGAATCATCTCTGGCCCAAGTATCAACTTTTCTCCAGTTTCCAACCAACATGTCGGAGAGTTACATGGTCTTCCATATAATGCCTCATATGGTGCCATACCAATACTCGACTGATAACTGTTATTATAAGCAAATTCCACCAAATGAAGGTGATCTTCCCATGATCCTCCGAAGTCCAAAACACATGCCCTCAAGAAATCTTCCAAAACTCGGTTGACTCTCTCAGTCTGACCATCTGTTTGAGGGTGATAAGCTGTACTCAAACACAACTCAGTTCCCAAAACTTCCTGGAAGCTCTTCCAAAATCCACTAGTGAACAATGGGTCTCGATCGCTCACTATACTCTTCGAAACACCATGGAATCGAACTATCCACTTAACAAAAAGCTCAGCCAACTTCGATGCAGTCCTAGTCGATCGAACAGGAATGAATCTTGCACTCTTAGTCAAACGATCTACAATGACCCAAATCCCTTCATTCCCTGCCCTGGTTCTAGGTAGACCATCGATAAAATCCATCGACACTTGCTCTCATTTCCATGTAGGAACCTCTAATGGCTGAAGTAATCCACTGGGCTTCATCTGCTCAGCTTTCACCAACTGGCAGTTCATACACTTGGAAATAAAATTTCCAACATCCTTCTTCATACCTTCCCAGTAATAGGTTCTCTTCATATCCCGATACATCTTATTTCCACCTAGATGAATTGTCAACTTCGAGTGATGACTTTCCCTCAGAACTTCATCTCTCAATCCATCTACATCGGGAACAACCAATCGTCCTTGCTTCCGAAGCCAACCCACTCGATCGACCTCGAATCCTTTATCCTTCTCTGGGTCCAATCCAGATTCCAAATCACGGATAATCTTGACAAGCTTATCGTCTCGCTTTTGGCCCTCGCCAATTCTTTCCACAAGAGTAGGCCTTATTGATAAGTTTGCCAACATCTCAAGTTCCAATTCACATCTGGGCCTGAAATCAAATCCAGCCAAATACTCAAGACTCTTCCATTCCGAAAACATGGCTCCCAATCCTGCATGTCTTCGACTTAACGCATCTGCCACTGCATTGCCTTTTCCCGGAGTATAGGCTATACCAAAATCATACGATGCCAAAAACTCTAGCCACCGTTGCTGTCGAAGATTCAAATCCTTTTGGGAGAACAGATACTTCAACGACTTATGATCTGTAAACAACTCGAATCTAACTCCCAATAGATAATGTCTCCACATCTTCAAAGCAAACACAATCGCCGCTAACTCCAAATGATGAGTCGGATAATTCCTTTCATGCGGCTTCAGTTGTCGACTAGCATATGCAACAACTTTATCCTTCTGCATGAGCACTGCTCCAAGTCTAGTACCACATGCATCGGTGTAAACCACCATCTCATCATTCCCACTTGGAATAGTCAAAACAGGAGCACTCGTCAGTCGCTCTTTCAGGATTACGAAAGCTTGCTCACACTTATCATTCCAGCTGAACACTTGGTTCTTTTTCGTCATTCCTGTTAACGGTGCAGCTATCTTGGAAAAGTCTTTGATAAACCGACGATAATATCCTGTTAATCCAAGAAAACTTCTCACATCAGATGCATTCTTAGGTCTAACCCAATCCTGGATTGCTGCCACCTTAGCGGGATCAACCGCTATTCCATTTCCAGAGACAACATGGCCTAAGAACCTCACTTCACTCTTCCAAAAGTGACAGTTCGAAAACTTAGCCTTCAGCTAATGTTTCCGCAAGATTTCCAAAACAACCTTCAAGTGCGTCTTGTGCTCCTCTTCAGTTTTGGAATAAATCAGAATATCATCCACGAACACAAGCATGAACTTATTCAACTGATCTCTGAACACTCTATTCATAAGATCCACAAAATATGCTGGTGCGTTGGTCAATCCAAACGGCATTACCAGCCACTCATAAAACCCGGATGGTGTCCTGAAAGCAGTCTTCGGCACACTATCCTTAGCCACTCTCAACTGGTGAAATCCCGTTGCCAAATCCATCTGAGAAAAACACCTTAGCCTCGTGAAGATGATCAAACAAGTCATCTATTCTCGGCAACGGATACTTGTTCTTCTTAGTCACCTTATTCAGCTCATGATAATCCACACACAACCTCAACAATCCATCCGCTTTGGTTGCGAACACAACTGGCGCACCCCATTCGGACACACTTCTCCGAATGAATCCTTTCTGCAAAAGGTCATCAACTTGCACCTTCAACTCTAGCTGCTCCCTAGGCGCCATCCGCCTAAGAGGCATCACAACAGGTCTGGCTCCCTCAACTAGATCGATACGAAACTCGATCTCCCTATGCGACGGTAATCCTTTGACTTCGTCAAAGACATCCTCAAATCCATTCACAACAGGCACCGATGACAGTCCATCCCGTGGAACAACCAGCGAATACATGAAGCTCATGAAGACGCCTTCTTCATGGTTACATCATATCACAACCTTTCGCCCTTCCACATTCCCGACTGTCACCTCCAGCCTCTCACAATCAATCCTTGCCGCATACTTCCTAAGCCAGTCCATACCCAAAATAATTCCGAACCCCGCAAAGTTCAGAACAAAGCAATCACAAACAAACGAGCAATCATGACTCGACACAACCAGACCATAGCATATCATACACAAACATGACGAACCCCCAACTAGATTAGTCACAACCAATGGCCTATCAACAATATCCGGTTCCAAACCTAACCGGCCTACCAAATCATCACAAACAAAAGAATGTGACGCTCCAGTATCAAACAACACTCTAACTGGAACACCACAAATGGAAAGGGTACCTTGAACCACCACACTCTTCCCCTTCTCTTCAGCAGTAGGAGCTTTTGAAGATGACGGCACAGCTCCCAAAGCATAAGCTTGCACAACCTGCCTATCTTTCCTCGGTTCTGGACAGTCCTTCTTGATATGTCCCAGCCTATCACAGTTGTGGCACTTCAACTGCACCTTTGGGTTCTTGCAATCCCTTGAGAAATGGCCCTTCTGTCGGCAGTTGTAGCAAGTCACTTCACCCTTTGGCTTCTTCTGGCCCTCCTTACCCTTCTGTTGCTGCTGCTTCCTCTTCTTATTTCCACCCTGCTGTGGTTTGGATCCTTCCTTGGTTACAGCAACAACAGAACTTTCCCTAGGAAACAAACTCTCATGCCTAAGAGCTTTCTCCACAAGCTTCTCAAACGGATCGTCCAAATGATCCACCAACTGCTTCCCGAGATAAGCGTCCAAGCCCGTCACAAACTTCTCGTTCTTCTGGTAGGGAGAATCAATATACGATCTGGCATACTTGGACAAAGCCTCAAACTCAGAAACATACTCCAGAACCGATCTCCCACCTTGCTTGAGCTCCACAAACCTCTTAAACAAAACAGATTTCCGGGCCGTAGAGATGAACTTAGCTTTAAACCTAACTTGGAATTGCTCCCAAGTAATCTCCTCCTCTGGAGTATCGATGGTGATAGAATTCCACCAATCAACAGCTCTTCCCTGAAGCTGTCTCGATGCAAGCTTCCTCTTAGTTGCATCCTCAATCCCTAAATCACCAAAAATCCTTCGACAAGCATCAATCCATCTCTGCACTTCAATGGTCGACTCTGTTCCCAAGAAAGCTTTTCCTCCAAGAGAAGTATAATCCTTGCAAAGCTTAGCAAAATCCACCGGTCTTGGAGCTTGAACTTGAAATCCCACATCCACTGATGATCTTGAAGCTGGTACCCTTCTCATGATCGAAGTCATCATAGCTTCGAACATCGCAGCATAATCCACAGCTTCCCTAGCAGCACGGCTTTCCCTCGCAGCTTGTCTCTCGCTTCGACTCATTCTTAATATCTGTAAAAAGAATGATTAGAACACCTTAAGAAACAACTGCATAAGGAGTTCAAATCCATCTAAACTACTATATTATATATAGTAATCATCCATCAAAATACAATTACGTCTCTCATACGTAGTTACGTCAGCGAGCGTTGGCTAAAATCGATTAACCAAAGCTCTGATACCAAATGTGACGACCGTCCATGACACCCGCACCAAAACAAGGAAATAGTGCGCGAAAATGCGTGCCAGGCAGTCATGGACGATAATCAGGGTAAAATAAAACAGCAAACCCTATCGTACAACTCACATCGCATGGATAAAATACAATAGAGAAATATATATAGTGAAGCTCCATAACAGAAAATCATCATATAAGCATCATAGTAGATTTATACAAACATATGAATCATCCATACATCAAGGCCTCACTACAAAACACTCAAATACAGCAGCGGAAAAACCCAGTACATAATATGAAATAATATGCAAAAGCCTCCTGCTCGTCTTCGTCATCATCAGTGTAGATTTCCAAGAACAGCACCTGTCACCTGCTACCTAGTCCGCCCATCCCAACATGGATGAACATCCCAAGGTAATAAGAGGAGACATAAAACCTTGAGTCAGACAAAGTCTTAGTGAGCAGTAAATTAACTATCAAACAAACCAAAAGAGCATAAGGGATAAAAGGAATAGGAACCAAACCATCCCACTCCACCTCTTTCTACAGTGATAGCACCCAGACACATACTAAGGAGAAGCAAACATAACATAGCAAACAATTATGGTAAAGCAATAATCACTCGAGTCAAGGGCGGTGTTTTCCATATACAAACCCCCAAGGCCTAAACCAAGATCCGATAAGCACCCAGAAAATACCGCTCTTGAGACCGAATGATGATACAACCAAACATCCATGACTCCGGCTATCACTGTTATCCTTGCCTTGATTTCACCGTTAATTGAATGACCACCTGTCAAGGGCTAATGGTAACCCCGGTTTTAGACATAACTCTGCACGTCATCGTGACCCGTGCCTAAGCCGAACGCATCAGCCCAGAGTACTAGCACGTCATCGTGACCCGTTCTTGGAACGTCATCGTGACCCGTTCCAACGTACCCTTGCTTTGAGTATGCTAGAACCTTCAACAACGATGAGATCTTAGCCTCCTAGTCATCCTCCTCGACGACTATTTCCATACTAGCTTAAGCTCCTCTCAAGCTAACCATTATCCACACCCACTCGGACCGCATAACCGAGTTATCAACATATCTTCGCACGTCGTCATGACCCGTGCTTGGAACGTCATCATGACCCGTCCCATCTCAACATATGCCTTGCCTCATCACATCATAGCAAAGTCTCATCTCAATATCATGCTTTGCCTTCTCGCATTATAGCAAGGTCCCGCATCCTCGAATCCATCCATATGAGCTTCCACATCCGCTTCATATTCCACAGGCAGCTTTCAACATTCAAGAGCCTTTCCACTTGGCTTTTGAATCACCATCAACCATACTTGTCCAAGTCAAGTAATCGATCAACTAATCAATCGAATCAAACATCAATCCAAGCAATCAATCATTCAACAAGATCTACATAGACAATCAAGTAATCAAACATGATCTAAATAGGCATTTATAATTACAATGGAAATTTCGTAAATAAATGTGCATAGATCTAACAAATATAAATCATGGGTTTTATCTCTACAACTAGATGAATGAACTTGTAAAGGTAAACATCTTCTTAAGTAATGGATCTACACTTGGATCTAAGGAAAAATGCATAAAATCACTATCTACAACACTCCAACAAACCAACAAGCCAATACACTCCTTTGGGTCCGCGTGAGAGATAACTACCACTCACCAAATCACCTAAACACCTTAAAAACTAAACACTTCAGATCTGGACAGCGAAGAACAAGGCTTGATCCGTCGAAATCCCGCTTGAAACGATGAAATCTAGCTTTGACGGATGAAGATCTTCAACTTTGGCTCTTCAATCTTCAACTTTGATCTTCAATCTTGGATGGATGTTAGAATTAGATTGGAATGGAGAAAAGGAGATGAAGAAATGTTGTAGTCGAGTTCCCAAAATGGCAGCACTTCGTCGCTTCAAAATCCGGTGCTAAAAAGTGAGCCAAACCCCTCTATTTATAGGCTGAATACCCCTTAGGTCGCCCAGACTTAGGTCGTTGCCGACCTAAAAACCCCGACCTAACATAGGTCGCTGCCGACCTATACACTCCAACGACCTAACGGCCTAACCAACCCAGAAACATACGAGCTAACAAACACGGCCTACCTATCTCTATGCCGACCTAACTAAATGCCGAGTCAACGACCTAACTCCCCAGGCCTTCACGCGACCTAACAACATACGACCTAAAACTATGCCGCCTTCAACGACCTATCTGCTTCACAACCTAACACTCCTGTGGCCTAGCGACCTATTAGCATTGCGACTTAACGACCTAACCTGGTCACGACCTAACTAGGTTAAGTACTCATGCGACCTATCACTTACACGATCTATCATCCATGCGACCTATCTAACATTACTAGCCTCCTTAGGTCGCTAACTATCACTAGGTCACTCATCTCTATAGGTCGCTCCACTTGTCCTAAACACATTCCTTAGGTTACTCACGACCTAAACACTCATGCGACCTAACTTTCCTTGCGACCTAAGACCCTGCCGACCTAAACTCAAATCGACCCAGCACCCTTAGGTCGCTTACGACCTATCCTAACACGAAAATCACTAGGTCGCTCATTACTACCATCATCCTAGCTGTTAGGTCGTCCACGACCTAACTTCCTTAGGTCGTTAGAACCTCTTAGCCACTAACTCTTAGGTCGTCTCTTCCTATAGGTCGCATACTAACCTTAACTCGGTCAATTCCTTAGGTCGCCCCTCCGACCCAAACCACAACACGAGCTAACACAGGTTGACTCAAACAACACTAACGACCTACTGTCAACTATCTTACGATTTATCGACACGTAAAATACGGGTCGTTACAAGAAACATCAACCACTCACATTCGCAGCGGATAAAATGTAATAATAAATAATAACAGTTTACAAAAGAATACTATATCTGTCGTCTACATTTAATATACATCAGAGTTTCACATATATACAGACACTGAATATATATAATTATCATGTCTCAGATTAACAATAATATAAATACAGCGGAAATACTCTATACGCTATCGCCATCCAGCTCGCCTCTTGAGCTCCAGAACGTACCTACCTGAAAATCTGTAATACTCGGTCTGACCCGAGCACTACACCAAAGTAACACTCGTGTCAGGCTAGAAACCAGCGTGAGTAAACTCAACTAACATGGAATACCAAAGCAATCAACTTATATAAACCCGGGGTAATATATATCAGTATAAAAAATTCGCAATTTGCTATAGACAACACTTATTCCACACATCAATTTCTAAGTACCAAACTTAGATAAAATAATCTAATTTACTTAAATCAATTCATTTCAGCCTATTGATTTCACAAATCAATTTATTAAAATTTCGAAGTGGTTTCGGGTATTTTCCTAATACCCGACCCATGTCTCTTCGGAACTCATGTTAACCTAACCCAAGTTATTTAAATGGAATACACAACATATCATGTCAAAGATATCGACTCATTTCAAAACGTCCAATACCATTAAATCATTCATAAGCAAACCTTCATCACATACAATTCAATCCAATTAATTCTAATTGAATTTCAAACCTCAATCACTTAGGTTCCTTCATTTGACATTAATTAATCCCAAATAAATTAAGTAGTCAACCCATCATTATTCATCTTAGTTAATCACCCTGGATTAATTATCTTTCAATTTCATTCAAGTAATTATCTTTCATTAGCTTCTCGTTATTAATTATCCTTAATCCCAATCAATAAGTAATCCTAATTACTTCATAAATTAATTGATAATATCAATTACATTAATCCTTGATTACTTAAATCAATTAACTTCTCATAAGTCGCTTATTATTGATTCAATTCATCTTAATTAATCCATCTTTAATTACATCGTTAATTATAAAAATTAATAATTTCCAATTATAATTTAATTTATATAATGTAAATTAATTACTAAAATTCAACCACAATATTAATCATTCTCGATTAATCTCATCTTATATTTAACTATCTTTTTATTTACTTCATTAAAAAATTAATTACTTCTCAATTAATTATATTAATTAATATCTTGATTAATTCTGCAAGTAATTATATTTTTATTTATTATTTCAAGTGATTACTCATTGAACTGCCCAACGATTATTCTAATATAATTAAACTTCATTAATTTACTTAATCCTTAATTAATTAATTCAAACTCTCAATTACTAATTTAATTAACCCGAATCATTAATTAATTGAATTAATTATCCATTTTAATTTACCCTGCTAATTTGATGAATCACAAATCATCAAGTCCTTGTCAACCTTAAAATGAAAATATTTCCTTATTTATAACCTAAGTTTAAAAACAAGTTAAAACCCAAATACTTCGAGTCAAACCACATTTAACTTGAGAACCAACCAAAACCAAAGTCACACCATCATTAGTGCACGTCCAATCAATTTAATCAATCAACCAATTATTTAAATTTTACCATTCAAATTTAAATAATAAACCAACGGAGCGAGATTTACTCACCTTTGCCCCTTAAATTTGCAAATCCACTTCATTCCCGACTATTTTCTTCACGATATATGGACCTTGTTTAACATTATATAATTTATTAATATTTGAAGCAAGCGAACGGTAAATTTCCATTTATTAATTAAATTAATAATTAAATTTTAAACTAGAAATTTTCCACTTGAAACTACTTATACATTTATAAAAATAATTTATAGGTTTCAAAATCTAAATTTTATAAATCCACTCATATTCGAAAATCGTATTCTTAAATATATATATATATATATAAATTGCCTTTACATATACTTTACTGCAAACGGATTTATAAAATTTGTTTTCTTCTGACTAAATGCAGAGATGAATAAAATTATCAAGTTATACCTCACTGCCTCCTCCAGCTACCAAGCACGACACCCTACTGCTTAACGCGACCCTCATCTCTCAACAATTCGAACGGCATCATCCCTGGCCTCACCGTCGAACACCATCGCCTAGCAACACTTTTGCAATCTGGTCGCGACCCCCTATCTGCCTTCCTTCGCCATGCTCGTGCTCGAGCAGAACGAAGAGGCTGTCGCAGAAGGTTTCTTTGCTTCGATTGAACAGAAGGATGAGGACACGGAGACACGTCAGTGTTTAAAGCTCGGATCGCCTAATTTCAACAGGCAGGTCACCATTTCTTCGCTCAAAAGCATACGAAGAGGAGAGGAGTGGAAGAGGCTCAGTTTCTAAATTGAAGGGTGAGTTCGATTTATTTATTTTGGGAAAGACCCCATCTTTCGATCGGCGCCAGTTGAGGAAAACGAAAATGAAGAGGGTTTGCCATAAATTCAAATCCAAGCTTCCATTTTATTCTCTTTTTTTTAAGATGAAATTCGATTTCTGCTATTCGATTAGAGAAGGAGATGGGGATAAATATCAATCTGGGGAAGCTTCTTGAATAAGCGTTAATAAAAATATCTTTGACCATTTGACTTTAAATTATATTATATTATAAAGCCTTCAGAACGTCTCATTAATCGCCATTTAAAATTTTGAACTCCTCTTAAGAAATGCCGCTAAGCGATTATAAGGTTTTACCCACATTTCGAACGCAATGGATCGTGTTTTGGAACCTAACACGATCATATGCGCGAGTTACGGAAGAAAACGATCAATTTTAAATTAAATCGATTAAACTAGTTCGAAGCATTTTGAGCCGCAAAGGTCAAATGACAACTCCGATTTCCACGAAAATTGAAATCCGATAATAATTAACTATTACAGATCCAATGGAACTGGTTTCGTCAAATTCCGAGAATGTGCCTTGGAAGGCTATTTTTAATTTCAATTTAAACGATATAATTTCAAAACTAAACGAATTACCTTTAAATTAAATTCCGGCCATTCTATTATCTTCAGTATCATCATTATAAATTTTATAAGCCTTCAAATTATTTTAACAGGCTTAAAATTGAAGAATTCAATAATTTACCCAATTCCATTTATTAAATCTAATAACTGAATTGCTATTAATAATAATATTTGAATTCAAGTTAAAAATTAACTTTTAAATATTTTAAAATCAACTAATTATTCAAATTTTAAATGGGTAGAAATTCCGGGTCGTCACATTCCTCTCCCCCTTAAAAAAATTTCGTCCCCGAAATTTCTAGTTGGGAATAATTGTTCAAAACTGCTTGGCTTTTTCAAAAACTCACAATTCAACATCCTGTCAACTATCTTCTATTAAAGACCCACTATCACCTTAACCAACTTCCCAAAACGTTCTATAGTTTCCAACGATATTAATTTACTTTGCTTATTCAAGTTTAAATTTAAAATCAAATTTTGAATTATCAGAATTTTCTCAAAATTTTTCTAACTCTCTAAATTTCCAAAAATTTTTGCCAACGTCTCCTTTGCGCGGCTAGCTCGGTACAACTACAAAAGGCCTCTACGGGCTCCCAAATTCCAAAAAGAAAACAAAAGCCAGGTGGCTACATCAAAAACTCAATCCAATTTCATACAGCAATCAAAATACATACCTTTTAGTCAGGCAATTCAAATTTATCCTTTGGAACCAAATCCAATTTCTTTTCCCCTTAATACCTGCATACCTTACTTAGCAACAATATTCAATCGTAACCTTTCAAACCATTGCATATATTCCCTTACATAAGTTTCATGCCCGCTTCTATTCAGATTACCTTTTCCCATTTCCATATGGATTTAGTTTGTTTTCGATTTTTAATATTGAATTTTATCTTTCATTTATAACTGATTCATATTAGTTTCATTACTAGTTTACTTTAATTTCCAATTTGTAATCATTTTGTCGCTAACGAAAATTTTCTAAAAAAATTGCAAAAATTTTCTAGTTCCCAAAATTTTCAGAAAATTTTGACAAAGTATCCTTTGTACGGAGGATCTTTTGCAATTTGACAATAGATATAAATATATATACATCGACCCACATGGTCGGAAAAGCAAAAACGGTTCATATTTCCTATTTTTATTTGGTAGGCATACCTTATTTAGCATTTTAAGCAAGCGGCTTATTCATTTTAGCAAACAGCGCAACCAAATCTAGCCAAACGGACCTGTACTTACTCAATTTCAATATGTAAGTGCCATATATATAAATTCTATTAGCATTTCACTTACTTTTAATGGCTAAACACAAGCATTTCAAAAGCAACAAACACCAAATGCTTACCATAAGCGATTTATATAATTTAAAGCTAATCTAATTGCTTCCAACCAAATTCATATGCCATTTCATTCAATTTTAATGGTTTACAACGCAATTGCTTACATTTAATTCATTTTTAAGAAAAACAAACTCATATTCATATCAATTGATTCAAAAATCAATTATATTTGCTTCCACTAATTCGTAGAATTTAATTAAATCTCGTTTACGTTAAACAACAATCATTTCTACGCAATTTGGTAATATCCATGTGAATAAATAATTACTTATGTTTTATAACCAATTTGAATTGATTCCAACTTAATTTTATTTAATTCAATTCCATTTTAATTTATTCACAATCATTTTATTTAGCTCGACACATTCCATGCTTGTGTACTACTAACCATTCCCAAATTAATTTAAAACCAAGCTTTTATTTAATGGGTTTTTACCCTTATTCGAAGCCAAGCTTCCATAAATTTTAAACTTACATTAATTTACTTTAATTTATTCCAACATCATCTTAAGTTCACTTTCATTCAATTTGATTCTCATCGAATCAAATTCCACTTAATTCAGTTAGCCCATCTATTTCATTTTAATTTTAATTCACCTTCTCAATTTATCAAAATAATATCTAACACATACTTAACTCATTTTATATTTTTAATTCACTTTCTTAATTCATTTGTGAATTTATTTTATTTATACAAAGCCATTCTCAAATTATTTCTATTATAATTCACTTTCATTTAATTCGACAACACTTCCATTATATCTAATTTACTTGCAATTTACGTTTAATATTATTTATAACACACTTGAATTTTATTTTTAATTCAAACCATCACTATTTGGATCCAACTCTATTTATTTTATCTTTACAACATCTCCTCTTATTTAATTCATTATCGAATCCAAGTCAAATCCTATTCATAATTCGAATTCATTTCGAAACTCCCTTATTAACTTATAATCCATTTTATTTAACCGAGTTAAATTTTATTAACATACTTTATCGAATAATCATTTAGCTAATTAGCTTACCTCCAACTGTTACATCAATATTCAATTTTATTACTAAAATCCCTTTATTAATTTTTCTTGAGTTCAGTTTTACTTTATAATTCCAACACTTTTATTTTAAAATTTAGAAATGCCATTAAATTCATAGAATACAATTAAAATAGCTTTTATAAAAATAATTCTTATAACTCGATGTCTCAACCAGTCCATCCTTGTTCTCATAGAAATTCAGTCATACGTTGCTCAGGCGTAGGACTGAAAATCTACAAGTACATGGTAAACCCGTTTCAACATCCAGTGAAAATACTTGAAAAAATAATTTTATTCAAAATACAGAATAGAGTTTTTGAAAATAGAGGAAATATCTTTGGTGGCAATGCTCTGAAAATCATCACCCCCATCCATGGTCACAGTTACATTCCAGGGTTACGTTGCCGTCGCAGCAACAGTCCATGTAAATGCAGGCTCTCCGCGGCCTCTCGATTACGCCGTGGAACCCACAACAGATCACAGTTACATTCCAGGGTTACGTTGCCGTCGTAGCAAAAGTCCATATAACTGTAGGCTCTCAGCGGCCTCTGATTTTCGCTGTCAAAATGAAACTTCTCCAATCCTACATAGGTCGCAGTCTACCGATGTAAAATCAAACATAGACTGCTGGCTCTCAGCGGCACACACGACTTTCGCTATGTGGTATACCATAGGTCGCAGTCTACCGATATAAAATCAAATGCAGACTGTTGGCTCTCAGCGGCACACGCGACTTCTGCTATGGTACACTACTCATAATCCTCAGGAACTAGTTTTTTCCGGACTCCTCATAGGATCAACTTTAGAACCCACCCTTGGGGCTCAAGGCAGCACCACCCTGTGGTGCTCCTAAGAAGTTCATTTCAAGGGAGCGCCTTTTTCCCCCGAGCCATCATCAAAACACTTTATACTATACACATATGGTATCTTTCAAATCATACACCGAGTATGATCTCATACAAAGCTCCTTTACACCAAATTGATTATCTCAAAATCGATAATTCTCAAAATATGCTTTCCAATTTCCATATATTGATTTTACTCAAAAATCAAAAGCCTTTCCAAATCCAAAGGTTCCCAAAACCCTTTCCAAAATCCTCATAAGATCCTTTATATATATACAGATATATATAATTTTTAAAACTTTGGATCACTGTAAACTCGTATAAAATTCCTTTTATACTTCAAACACTTCCAAAATCCTTTTTCTTCCAGCAACAAATTCACCAAGGGAAGATTTATCCTATATAACAAGATATATAACTTCATTTATTCAAAATCAAATATTCAAATTTGATTACTCTCTCCAATATCAATTTCCTTCTATTCACATTCACCTTAATTCCCATTTGGATTATCACTTCAATTCTTACCTCATTTAGGTATTTAATCAATAACAGTTTGAAATCTGACATGTTTATTTGTAGAAAATAGCTTGAAAATTTTAAAAATAGATAAGTAGTTGAAACTAATTATTAGTTTTCAAAATCACTGTAAAATAGTTATGTAATCGTAAAATAGTTGGAAAATAGTTAATAATTATAGCAATCTTAAATAATTGCAAAATTGTTGTAAAATGGTAAATGATCCGTAACTTAGTTGAAAAATAGTAACTAGTTTAGAAAACAGTTGAAAAATGGTCAAACAGCTCCAAAAACATTTGTGAAACAAGTTGTTAACGCTAGAAAATAAACGCTAACACCCCGGTGTATAGATGGAAATTGTGAAAGCACCACCCGTTGGTACGGGAACAAAGTATATGCAAAGAAATCACAGGA
Source organism: Allium cepa (assembly GCA_030765085.1). Lineage (NCBI taxonomy): Eukaryota > Viridiplantae > Streptophyta > Magnoliopsida > Asparagales > Amaryllidaceae > Allium > Allium cepa. Next base: position 900,986,681 of record CM060938.1, on the reverse strand, counting down.
AAGCTATAAGAGACACAGTATTTATAGTGGTTCGGCTCAGGATCAAGCCTACGTCCACTCTAAAGCTCTTTATTGCTGATTTAGTTACAATTCTTTACAATCAACTCTGATTACAACACACTTAGACAAATATCTCAAACCCCGATGTAGAAGAATCCTTCGAATGCATGATGAATGAGTTATTTCTCTTCCTGAGATTTGTTGAAATGTCTTTAGTGATTGGAGTGATAGAAGTGTTGTTTGAGTGTTGCTTGAAGTCGAGATAACAGCAGAGTAATGGCGCCTCGGAAGTCCGTCCCCCAAAAGTCCCCCCAAATGTTGAATATGGCCATGTATTTATAGGCAAAATGTTAGGCTGAAACTGTCAAGTCATGAGTCGTGACCGACTCATGATGAGTCGTGACCGACTCATGATGAGTCGTGAGTCATCTATGAGTCACCCCTTTGCAGCATGACATTGAACTTGCCTCTGAGTCTTGTGTCGTGCGTCGACTTATCTTTTGAGTCGTAAACCTCCTTGAGTCGTGCCATCCTTAACTCATAGAATCTCCTTAACTCGCCAGGCTCCTTAGGTCGTAGGTTTCTTGAGTCGTTAGCCCGTTGAGTCGTGGACTTTTCCTGAGTCGTAGCCCCAATGAGTCGGTAAGACCTTAAGTGGATGAGTCGTGATCAGATGAGTCGGTACTTTCCCTAAGTCGTCCTTTCAATGAGTCGCTAATGCTTTAACTTATTAGGCTCCTTAAGTCGTGAGTCGATAGTCTTGATGAGTCGGCAACTTACTGAGTCGGCTTTCTTTATGAACCGTTAACCCTTTGAGCTGTCAGCTGACTGAGTCGCTATCAAATGAATCGGTACCTTCCTTAAGTAGATGAGTCGGTAATCTATTGAGTCGCTGCCAGCTTTGAGTCGTTGGTCTATTGAGTTGCTTATCTCTATGAGTCGTGAGTCCTTCTTGAGTAGGTGAGTCACTATCAGTTGAGTCGGTGCTTTCCTTGAGTCGTAGCTCCAATGAGTCGTTGAGCAAAACGGGATTAACACTTGCCCCTCGAAGTACACGCCTAAGTCGTAGGTCGTGTGCTTCGACTCATTCTGTCTCGTGCGCCGATTCAACTTTCATTGCCCTCAGCTATAAAAGATTTGAGTCATCACCCCTACCCCCTTCTTCTCATTATCCATCTGCTTCACTTGACCCTGCCATTAACGATCTTCCAAGCTTTCTGAGACAGGCTCAAGCTAATCAGTCACCAGTACATCTTCACCTTCATACTGCGTAAGTAATCTTAGTCAAGGCTCTGTCACGACCATCTCAGAAACGCGTTTCTCCGCTTTTTCCGATCTTAATCCAATTTAATGTATTACGCCTCACTGTGAATTTCATCATGACCGGTAGTTGTCAGACACGCTGGCACCACGATTCATGATAGCACGGTGATGCGTTGGATCCATGATGGATTTGAGATGGTTCAAATCAACCTTAGGTGATTCTATGACGTTAAACGATGATGGGTTATTGGGTCACATACCAACTGGTTGTCGAATTTGGGGATGAAGCAGAGTTTTCTAAGAACTTGGTGGAAATGATGGAGTTATTAGGTGTTTGGGGAAGACGGGTGGATGCTAGGTTGATGGCGTTAACGGGTATCGGGCTGGATAGGAGATGACCGGTCGAGGAAATGACTTAGGATCTCACGACCTAGTCGGTCTTGCCTTTCGGCCACTGATTTTGAAATGCCTTGCAATCTCAACCGTACACGACTTAATGCTTCAGCCATAAACCGTAGATGACTCAAACTATAAGTCGTGAACGACTTAAGTCATAGGCCGTGAATGACTCAAACCATAAACTGTGAACGACCCAGCACTTGCTACTTTCCCGTGACTCATCCTTTAAACGGTACACGACTTAAACCATAAGCCGTGTACGACTTAGCAGCTTCCATGCGACCCAGTAGCTTTTACTATTGACTTTTAATCCGACCTAGCAAGTTTTACGACTCAAGCCATGAGTCGTAACCGAGTTAGAACTTAGAAGGTTTCTTGTTGCTTCGATCTGGAGCCTTCCCCCTGTTTTTTGACTTACGACTCATAGTACTGCCGACTTATAACATCAGCGATTTAGAGTTGGAACAACCTAACTTAACTTGCCCCACTTTCCTTAGGTCGTAGCCGAGTCATCCAAATAACCAATGACTTAGCTTAACCCGTACAAAGAATTCTTGAGTCGTTTTCGACTTAGTACTTGTAAATTTTGTTTGAACTCCGAATTATTGCATGGACTCTGAACTGCTATACTGCTGCATTCTTTTACTGATTACTTCAACTTGTAAGCTAATAATCTGTTAATACAACATTCACAGAAAACTGGGACGAATATACTGTCATTGATTGCCCACATCGAACGACAGATTAGTTAATGATAGATGATTAACTTAAATAAATCGTGTGAACGTAGTGTTACCGATTTCAAGTGGAATATTAAAGCAGCACTGGATTGGTCAATTGTAACTGACCAGCCCGCATTAATATTATGCTTGAGCTTTAAATAACAAGTTCCGAAATTACCATAGTCAATCAATCATCAACCAGTTTAATTCCAGTTATCTTTACTTGTTATTATTATTTTTTATTAGCTTTGCACGACACTTCACACTTTTTAGGAAACGTGCACCTTCGCATTTGAACATCCAGTTGCTTGTGTAGAATGACCTCTCATCAAGAAGAGCCGATGGGCCAGGCTGAAGATGTCTTTCCAGTAGCCATCCCTATAGACAACCCTCCGGAGAGAACACCCACAACTTTGAATCAGCGGGTGTTTAACCAACTGCGCATTCAGTTTGGCATTGATGATGCTGACACCTTATTTCCGGGGCCAAATGACACTGCTGACAATCCTCCCTACGGCTTTGTTGTAGTCAATCGCCAAATGTGCTTAAGTGGGGCGATTCCTCGTTTTAACGGCTTTCTCCAACAGCTTCTGCTTCGGTTGTCTATCTCTCCATTCCAATTACACCCCAATGGCTATGCCATTTTGATGGGGTTATGTGTTCTATTCAGGAGAGTTTTGGATCGGTTACCAAGCTTCGAGGAGATCTGCTATTTTTGCTCATTCACGAAAACTAAGGACCATCCCTCCATTGTGGTTGTAAGAAGCGCTCGAAATCGCAAACTTATTACTGATCTCTCCGAAAGCGCTCATGGATTTTTGAATCAGTTTTTCTTCGTTCGCTGCCCTCCAGGGTTTTATGCCATCTGGAGAGTGGGAAGTAAGATTTCCTGTCTCTACTTTCTCCGTTTTGAAACTTTCTCGAGATCTGAACTCTCAGCTGCTAATTTCATTCTTTCTCTGTTTTTAGCACTACCACCCCCTGCTAGGGACCCAAGTCTCAAGCAAATTTTTGAAAGATTAAGTGCCGTGCCGGTAGAAGAGAGGAGCATAAAGTTTCTGCTAAACGATGAACTTTTACATCAATACGGACTTCTCCATCTCTCTCGCTTTACTCGGCCTCGTGAAGCTCCAACGGAGGTTCCTGACTCTCCGGTGAAAACTCCTGATCTTCCGATCCCCACTAAAGAGCACATACGAGGAGAAATTTCTGCAGAAACCTTATTAGTAAAGTGCTCTACTCCCAGAGACGATACGGGACCCTCCGAAAAGCCCGCACTTGCTCCCATTATTGAAGAAGAAGAGGAGCCCCTTTCCCAAACCAGGGAGAGTGCTGACAAAGGAGATGATGGAGGGAATCAGGTTGGGCATGCCGGTGATGACGTCTTTGGGGATTTAAGCGACATAATTATTACTTCCCAAGAGCTCTTTAAAGAAGACCCTGCTCATGGTAAAGCTATACCTCCGACGATTGAAGCAACATCTGCCCTCCAACAGACTCTTACTCCTTCATCTCAAGAATTGTCATCAACAGTGAAATCTATCACTTCCCCCCAACAGAGGAGTGGTTCGTTAGTCCAACGCGAGTAGCTTGCACTTCACACACAACTAAGGATTTTCCAGCACATTTATGCACTTATCTTCTTATACTTTAGAGATTTCTAAAGCTTATCTTTTCTTATTTCAGATTCTTCAATGACACGCGGCGGATCGTATTATCAGGATTTCCAACGCTACGGGGGGCGTGGTCAATATGATTATCGGCGTTACTTTCCCTCTTATAGAGAGTCTGATGAAGAGAGGGCTGCTCGAAAGGCTCGTGAAAGGAGGGATGCAGAAGAGCGTTATGACAGAAGGGATAGGGATGAGCACCATGATTCTCTGCAAAGGAGTGACGACTCTCACAAAAGGAAATCTTACGACGACCGAGGAAAAGGTCATGTAACTGAAGATTCAAGCAAACGAGTCCGACATGGTGAGAGACATACTTCCACTATTCCCGAAAAGCCTATTGCCCCTGCCCCTCTTGACATTACTTCCGACTCTCCCGCTCTTGGGAAGGAGGACATCCAGACAATAATAAGCAGGCCTAAATTTCAAGTGGGGCCTGGCCCAGCCACTTTACAAAGCCGTTTTCCACAATGGTGCTTAAAGGGCGTGAGATTCGACCTAGACTTGGTCCCCATTGACAAGTCTGCTATGTTGCGCAATCTTGATGCAGTCAAGCTCGATATCGAGAGGATGTCAAACTGGCAGAAGCTTGTTGATGAGCTTCAAAGAGTTAACCGTGCCAACTTAGAGGCCATGCTCACCATGGAAAATGATAAGGCTGAGTGGCAAAAGGTCCTTGAGCAGCACGACACTGAAATGAGGAGCATTACTTCCTACAACGAGGAGCTCGAAGCAAAGGTTGAGAAGTTGAAAGATGAGCTTGCTGCTTCCTCTACTTCATACTCTCAAAAAGAAGAAGTGCTTCTTAGACAAGTTAGAGATGCTCATGCCAGTCAGAGGGATGCCGAAGATAGGCTCGAGGCACAAAAAAGAATCAGTGAAGGCTATGTCTCTGATATTGCTGAGCTTCGAAAGAAAAACAACTCCCAGGAGGCGGAGATACAAATGCTTAAGCTTCAGCTTGCCAGAACTGAAAGGGAGCGCGATGAGGCTGTCGCCGGCAAAATCGCAGCCGAAGAATCTCATGAGGCGAACAAAAACAGCTTCGGCTCAACATTATTCGACTTCTACTTGCATAGCGTCTTGGGGCGTGGAAGCCTCGCCTTTCTTGGCCCCAAGTATGAGATCACTTTAGCTGAAGTGTGGGAGGCCGCCCTCGATATGCTTGGTGCTGAAGGTGCTGGTTATGACGAGCCAGCCCTGGAAAGGCATTATTTTGATGAAGACGCTCGCGCTGCTCTTGCCAGGGGAAAGGAACAACTTGCCAAACTAAGAACCGAAGTGACGGAAGGGGACCAGCTGGGGAAAACCACTTCAACTACTCTAGTCCAGCCACCTTCTTCGTCTGAAGTCGACATTATTGGTTCCAGTTCCCATCTCGCTTCTCCTACCAAAGTTACCGCTGATATTACAAGCACACAAGGTGGAGACGAGGGTGAAGAGAGCGCTGATGCGCAAGCTTATGAAGTCGATATCAGGAAACCAGCTTCTCCAGGTAACTTCACTGTTAATCTTGCTACTGTCGATTCTGCTCAAGCTGGTTACTCGTTTATTTCTCATGAGTTTCACGAGCTCCTTGGCTATTTTCTCAACCTTGACGAGCCTTCATCTCCTCTCTTTACTGACTTCATTGGTGAACCCTCATCTCCTCTTTTTACTGACTTTAACCTTTTTTCTTCTGTAGAGAAAGTACCAAGCACTGCTCAAACTTCTACTCCTCCGGTCATCCTTCCTTCATCTCTTCAGGCGGTGCCTCCTTCTGCCTCGCAACCTGGATCACAGGAGGAACAAATAGAGGCTCTTCACGGCTTGGATGATCCCATCACTTCGCAAGAGCAGAAAGATGAGAGACCTGAGGGAGGTGACATTTCCCCAGAACGGACTCCTTCTGACGACATTGTTCTATCAAAACTTGTCACTCCGGGGAGTGAGTCTTCCTCACAAAGGAGAGAGAAGCGTGGGACATCAAAAAGGAGGGGGAAGAAAATCACCGCCACTGAAGAGGAGCCGGAAGTTGAACCGGTTACACCTGCCTCTCCTACTTCCCTTATACCCACTGGCCGACCTGAAAAGCTGGTTATCCGACCGAGCAAAGGGTCCAAAGGAGGGAAGAAAAAGTGAAGATTTTAGTTTTTTGCCTTTTGTATGAACTGGCCGAGAGTTGTGCGGGTACCGGCGCCCGCTTTTATTTTGAAAACCTGTATCTGCATTATAGTTGAATAAAATGATTCTTCGTTTGTACAAACTTCTGTTTGAATTTGAGAATGCATTTACTATTTATTTTTGCACAAGTTTGTTTATATAGTGTTGCAGCGGGCTTATGGTATGTTGCTTGAGTATTACTCTACTGATGCATCTATACTACTATACCATGTTGCCCCCATACCTTAAGCTTGCTGCAATATTTTACACTTCGAGGGGACTTGCACTCTTATTTGCTAAAGAATAATTATTTTATTCTTTAAAGAAAAATTTTTATAGAGTACAAATCCCTTCGTATAAGTTTTTACGCTTTGTCGTCCGAAGAAATCACTTTTTTCTTTTGCTTACGTGCATATTTCACCAAGTGAATTCCTCTATGTGGTAAAGCGGACCTCTGAAGGGTACTTTAACTTCTTTTCTTTTTACGATCATTTCCCATAGTAGGCAAATTACTTTTCCTTTGAAAGTTAAAGTACGCTTTTGATGAGGATTTTTTCTTTATATATAGAAAGTTGTACCTCTAAGGAGGGATTTTTTCACGTTTCAACACTTGGAAGTTTTATTTCAATCTTGGTGAAACGTGTACCTCCAAAGAGTTATGCCTTAGAAATCCTTTTCACGTTTCAACACTTGGAAGTTTTATTTCAATCTCGGTGAAACGTGGGTTTCTGAAGAGGTCTTTCTTCTTAATTGTGTCCCCGGGAGGGGGTTGTACCTCTGAGGAGGGATTTCTCACGTTCCAACACTTGGAAGTTTTATTTCAATCTTGGTGAAACGTGTACCCCCAAAGAGTTGTGCCTTTGAAGAAAGCCTTTTTACGTTTCAACACTTGGAAGTTTTATTTCAATCTCGGTGAAACGTGTGCTTTCAAGAAGGTCTTTGTTTTTGCATTTCAACTTTGGTGAAGTGAAATTCCGAAGAGCGGTTGCTACACTTCAACTCCTGGCGAAATGTGCCTCCGAAGAGGGCTTTTATTTTGTTTACATTTCAACTCTGGTGAAGTGAAATCCCGAAGAGCGGTTATAACACTTCAACTCCTGGTGAAATGGGCCTCCGAAGAGGGCTTTTATTTTGTTTACATTTCAACTCTGGTGAAGTGAAATCCCGAAGAGCGGTTATAACACTTCAACTCCTGGTGAAATGGGCCTCCGAAGAGGGCTTTTATTTTGTTTACATTTCAACTCTGGTGAAGTGAAATCCCGAAGAGCGGTTATAACACTTCAACTCCTGGTGAAATGTGCCTCAGAGAGGGTTTTCATCGCCTGGAAGTTACTCTCTCATGGTTGGAGGGTCATGACTCCTCCAATCTTTTTTTGTTGAGTAGAGAACTTTCTTTTTTGTGGCGTATGACCCATTAGAGGTCTTTTATCCTCCGAAGAGTTGCGCCTCCGAAGAGGACTTGTGCCGCTGATGGTAGCTTTGGTTGTTCCTCTGTTCACTTGCTTATGCCTTTTCAGCGATCCTCTTTTTTTTTTTTCTTTTTAAGTTTTCATCCCCCTTTCTCTCACAAGTGGCTTGTTTAATCCAAGGAAGTGTACTCCATTGCCAGGCAAGTTCGTGAGAACGGGCACTAGCTTCCTAATTGGATGTTTGTTTGTTCAAACGATCTCAATTTATCAGCAAGGGCTCGTTTCTATCGAAATCATTAGCCGTTCAATTGAAGTATTTCCTATCTAGGATTTGAATTCGGGGTCTTTGTGACTTGAAATTTGTTTGTTGAATGATGGTGAGAATCGCTCAGTCTTATTATGCGCAAGTTTTATTTCCATGGTCTGCAAAAATTTAAATTGACATTTTAGCAATACATCTTATGTATTTTTATATCGAAAACAAAGCAAACATATAATGATAATAAGGAACACAAGATTTATAGTGGTTCGGCCATGAAATTGGGCCTACATCCACTTTATATTTTTTTTTATTATTTACTTGCATCAGTTTCACAATTGCTTTCAATTACAAGAATCATACATCCATAATTCTTTTTACAATTTTTCAACAAAATTTTCAAGTAAAGTATGGACGCAAGTGGTTGCTGTTCCATGCCCTTGGAATTTGCTCTCCATCAACAGTGGTGAGCTTGAATGTGCCGTCAAGAAGCTTCTGACCTACTACATATGGTCCTTCCCAATTTGGCCCAAATACACCTGTCGCGGTCATAATTCTTTTCAGGACTAGATCTCCAATTTCAAAGCTGCGTTGACGAACTTTGGAATTGAAATGTCTGGCTATCCTTTGCTGATGAGCTGCAACTCTGAGGTTAGCTTCATCTCTTTTTTCATCAAGGAGATCCAGCGCTTCAAGTTGCAACTTTTCATTTTCTGCTTGATTGAAATGAATTCTTCTGTGTGAAGGGACCTCTGTTTCAACCGGGATCATTGCTTCCGATCCGTATGCTAACGAAAAAGGAGTATGCCCAGTTGCAGTTTTGTGAGTAGTTCTGTATGCCCATAGTGCAAGTGGTAGTTTATCGACCCAACCACCTTTTGCTCTTTCGAGTTGCTTTTTGATGGTTGATTTGATGATCTTGTTCACTGCTTCCACTTGCCCGTTTGCCTGCGGATGAGCTACTGCCGAAAAGCTTTTCTGGATTTTGAATCGTTTGCAAAAATCCTGGAATTCCTCGCTTTCAAACTGAGTACCATTGTCTGTGATTATTTTCTGAGGCACACCGTATCTGCAAATGATATTCTTGGTCACAAAGCTTATCATTTTCTTAGAAGTGATAGTAGCCAATGGTTCAGCTTCAGCCCACTTAGTAAAATAATCAACTGCAACAATAGCATATTTAATCCCTGATTTAGCAGTTGGTAGCGGCCCAATGAGATCCATTCCCCAAATTGCAAATGGCCATGGACTGACCATCTGTGTGAGTTCGGTAGAAGGTGCTCTAGGAATTTTGGCATATCTTTGGCACTTGTCACATTTTCGGGAGTAATCTGCGGCATCCCGATTAATTTCTGGCCAAAAATATCCGTATCGGAGAATTTTCTTTGCTAGTGTTCGACCACCTGAATGATCACCGCATTCTCCTCCATGCACTTCAGCTAGGATTGTTTTGGATTCTTCCCGGGATACACATCGAAGCAATGGCATTGAGAATCCCCGTCTGTATAATCGGCCATCCTGAATTACATAGCGAGAGGCCTTTCTTAGAAGCTTTCGTCTTTCTATCGAGTTTTCTGGCAGAGAACCCCTGAGTAGGTAATCCAGTATTGGAGTCATCCATGACTCTTGTTCTTGAGATACATTCATAATCCAGTCTATATCCATCTCGTCTATACTTGGCGCTGAAAGGACTTCTACAGGGACCAATCCCAATAGCTGAGCTTCTCCAGAACTTGAATACTTTGCGAGGGAATCCGCCTTCATATTCTCTTCACGAGGAATGTGGCTTATTGAATAGTGATCGAGTTCATATAGGAGTTCCCAAGCCTTTAACAAATAGGAAGGCAGATTTCCACCTTTTGCTTGAAATTCCTTCTTGACTTGACATACGATAAGCTGAGAATCACTGAAAATTTGTAATGCTTGAATGTTCAGCTCTTTAGCGATTTTCATACCTGCAATAAGAGCTTCATATTCTGCTTCATTGTTTGTTGAAGGAAATTCCAGTCTTAGTGCATAACATAATGATCGACCTTCAGGAGTTTCAAGTACCACTCCGGCTCCAGAGCAGTTGTCATTTCTTGCGCCATCAACATACATCTTCCACTGGATTGGAGGATCATTGACCGCTTTTTCCTCATCATTATCTTTCTCTGTGAATTCTGCAATGAAATCAGCTAAAGCTTGTCCGTTGATTGCTTTTCGGGGGTGATAGGTGATGTCATATTGACTAAGTTCAATGTTCCATTTTAGAAGACGACCCGAAGTTTCAGGGCGAAATAGGACTTGCTTTAGAGGCTGATCAGTGAGTACTTTGATAGGATGAGCTTGGAAATATTGCCTCAGTTTTCTCGATGCAACTAGTAGGCAATAGGCGAGTTTTTCCAACTTGGAGTAATTCAGCTCTGCCCCAGTGAGTCTTTTGCTGATATAGTAAACCGGATGTTGAATCCTTTTGTCTTCCCGTATCAGCGCTGCACTTAGAGCATGAGATGATACTGCCAAGTATATAAGAAGATCCTCACCATTGCCTGGCCTAGAAAGTATCGGAGGCGTTTCCATATGACGGATCAACTCTTCAAAAGCTTTTTGGCATTCGGGAGTCCATTCAAAGTTCTTCTTTCCTTTTTTCAGGGCATCGAAGAACGGGATGCATTTATCAGTAGCTTTGGAAATGAACCGATTCAAAGCGGCGACCTTTCCGTTGAGACTTTGCAATTCCTTCTTCGTTCTAGGAGCTTTAACTTCTTTTAAGGCGGTAATTTGAGCTGGGCTAGCCTCTATGCCCCTAGCACTGACAATAAAACCTAAGAACTTTCCGGATTCGACCCCAAATGTACATTTCAGAGGGTTAAGTTTCATTCTGTATTTCCGGAGGACTGCGAACATTTCTGCTAAGTGTTCAATGTGATCCACTGCTTTCCTGGACTTCACTAACATGTCGTCGACGTAGACTTCCATAGTTTTGCCCAATTGCGGTTTGAACATAGCATTAACAAGTCTTTGGTAGGTTGCCCCTGCGTTTTTCAATCCGAAGGGCATAACTCTGTAGCAATAAAGTCCAATATCTGTGATAAAGCTTGTATCCTCTTGATCCGGCTCATGCATCATGATTTGGTTATAACCGGAGTAGGCATCCATAAAGGATAACAATTCATGTCCCGCAGTTCCGTCTACCAGTTGATCGATCCTGGGTAATGGGAAGCAATCTTTGGGGCAAGCCTTGTTTAGATCAGAAAAGTCGATGCATACTCTCCATTTTCCATTAGCTTTCTTGACCAACACAGGATTTGAAACCCAATTCGGATACGTAGATTCTTTGATGAAGTTATTTTCCATGAGTCGATCAACTTCTTCTTTTAATGCTGCTGACCTTTCTGGACCTTGGGTTCTTCTTTTCTGTTTAACTGGCGTAAACTTTGGGTCAATATTCAGAGCGTGTACTGCAACTTCTGGGGATATCCCACACATATCGGCATGAGTCCAAGCAAAGACATCCAGATTTGCCTTCAGAAAAGATATCAAGATGTTCTGAATTGACACATTAAGCTGCGAACCCACATTCAACACCTTATTTGGGTCCTTCGGGTCAACAGGTACCGGAATTGTCGCTTCCACCGGTACTACTCTATTCTCCCCTGTACTGGCTTTTCTGGGATCCATTTCTTTCCGTGCCCCGCTGTGTTCGCCAGTGCAGGGTCCGCTCTGTAATTGCTACAAGGCTGGCTCCTTGATGCGGACTGGGGTTGCCACACCCTTTCCTATTTCTCTTTTTCTTGACTCTCGCAGCTCTGTCAAATAGCACTCTCGCGCAGCATTCTGATCCCCTTTTATAACTCCTACTCCATTGTCAGTAGGGAATTTAATAGTGAGGCACCATGGGGCTAGGATAGCTTTGAATGCTGCGAGTGTTGGGCGGCCAAGAAAAGCATTATAGGCAGAAAATTCATCGACAATCACAAATGTTTGCTTTCGGACCACTTTCCTTTCTCCTTCCCCAAGTTCTACAAACAAATCGATGGTTCCTACTGGTTGCTTTGGCTCACCTGTGAAGCCCACGATTTTCTGTGATGAGGCTTGCACATCGATCATAGGGATTTTCATCTGGTCAAATGTCTTTTTGAAGAGGATATTACATGATGCTCCGCAGTCAATGAGGACTCTTCTGACAATGGCTGGTCCAATACCAGCCGAGATGACCAAGGGATCTAAAGTAGGAGCTTCAATACCTGTAGAATCTCTGGCTCTGAAAATAATATCATCACTGAAAGTTTTTTGTTGTTTAAGGGGTGTAGTGTCTTCTAGAACAAAGACGTTTTCTTCGGCTGGAGCATATTTCAAAGCCCTGGAATATCTCTCCATCTCACCCCAACTCTTGCCATCTGGGTGAGGTCCTCCGGAAATGACATTGATAATGGGCCTTTCAGATTCATGCCCCGTAGCTTTCTCACCTGCCCCAGGCTGATGAACAGGAGCCCGCTGCCCCTGACTCGATGATGCAGGATTGTTGCTATTCTTTTTCACAAATTGCTGCAACTTGTTTTCTCTTAGCAACTCTTCAATCAGATTCTTCAGCTGGCGGCATTCATCAGTTTCATGACCTGGTTGATTGTGGAAGCGGCAAAATTTCCCACTTTGTATGGCTTTTCTCCCAGTTCTCAAAGGGATAGGTTTAGGGAAATCGACGGAATCTTTGGTGGCAAGGTAGATGTGCTCCGGCGTATGTGATAATGGAGTATATTCTGATGGCTTGAAGGACCGGGGCTTTTTCAGATTACCCTGTTTCTTTCCATTATTATTCTCCCTTTTCTGCCCCACCGACTCATTCTTGCGTGGAGCGACAGTATTGTCTTCAGCTTTTTCCAACACTGCCTTTACTGGCAAAGGACGACTTTCCAAGCGAATGAATTCGTCTGCTTTTTTGTAGAACTTCTCGAGAGAGGTTGGCTCCTTCATATTTAACCATTTCCCAAATTCACTTGACTTATCAATAGCCCTCATCAGATAAGTCAATATCATTCGTGGTTCAGCATTGTCCACTTCAGCCAATGCTATATTGAAACGGTTCAAGAAAGATCTGATAGACTCACCAGGATTCTGCTCTAAACTGGACAATGACATGATATCCTTGGCCTTCGAAGCATATAGCCTAAACTGCTCCTTAAATTTTCTGGTCAAGTCTGAAAACTGATCGATAGATCGAACTGGCAACTTGGTGAACCACAGCAAAGCCACGCCTTCCAGGTATACGGGGAAATATCGGCACTTTATTTCGTCGGAGGCCCTGGCACCTGTCATGTGCCAATCATATTTATACAAGAACTCATTCGGATCACTTGTCCCTTTGTAAGCTGGAATAGTTGGAGGGACAAACTTCCTTGGAAATTCCGCCTTCAAGATTTTTTCAGTAAACGGAGTTTTACTTGGAGAGAAACCCCATTCCTTCTCATCTTCAACCCTTTGCATACTTTCTTTCATGATCTGCCGGACCATTCCAGAAAGATATTCCTCATCATGCCGAGTTCTAGATCCACCGGCTTCAGGTACTGCCTGCTCAAAGGGACTAGTAGGCCTTTCATGAGCATTCCTTTCATTAACATCATGAATGTTGCCAGCATAGTTCCCTTCATTACCAGCCGGTTGATTGTTTGCCCCAAGTAAGTCGTTCAATTTATTCAGAATCAGAGCATTCTGGGCACTTTGAGCCTCTAGTTGTGCATTTTGGGCGTTGATCTGCTGGTTTAGCCCTAGAATCACAGCATCCAATTCCGCTTTTGTAACTCCAACAGACGGAGTGGGTAGATTATGCACAGGGGAAGCGGAGGTTCCCTCTTGAATATTCCCGGATCTGATAGATCTACTCTTCCTTCCAGGAGCCATAATCTCAGATATACTTCTGGTTTTTAAAGAAATTCTTTCTTCTAATCTCTGCGAAGCAATGATGACAGCTGTCCTGAGTTCAATTCTCAGTGAAAGCACCAAAAATGTTAACGCTAGAAAATAAACGCTAACACCCCGGTGTATAGATGGAAATTGTGAAAGCACCACCCGTTGGTACGGGAACAAAGTATATGCAAAGAAATCACAGGAAAGCTATAAGAGACACAGTATTTATAGTGGTTCGGCTCAGGATCAAGCCTACGTCCACTCTAAAGCTCTTTATTGCTGATTTAGTTACAATTCTTTACAATCAACTCTGATTACAACACACTTAGACAAATATCTCAAACCCCGATGTAGAAGAATCCTTCGAATGCATGATGAATGAGTTATTTCTCTTCCTGAGATTTGTTGAAATGTCTTTAGTGATTGGAGTGATAGAAGTGTTGTTTGAGTGTTGCTTGAAGTCGAGATAACAGCAGAGTAATGGCGCCTCGGAAGTCCGTCCCCCAAAAGTCCCCCCAAATGTTGAATATGGCCATGTATTTATAGGCAAAATGTTAGGCTGAAACTGTCAAGTCATGAGTCGTGACCGACTCATGATGAGTCGTGACCGACTCATGATGAGTCGTGAGTCATCTATGAGTCACCCCTTTGCAGCATGACATTGAACTTGCCTCTGAGTCTTGTGTCGTGCGTCGACTTATCTTTTGAGTCGTAAACCTCCTTGAGTCGTGCCATCCTTAACTCATAGAATCTCCTTAACTCGCCAGGCTCCTTAGGTCGTAGGTTTCTTGAGTCGTTAGCCCGTTGAGTCGTGGACTTTTCCTGAGTCGTAGCTCCAATGAGTCGGTAAGACCTTAAGTGGATGAGTCGTGATCAGATGAGTCGGTACTTTCCCTAAGTCGTCCTTTCAATGAGTCGCTAATGCTTTAACTTATTAGGCTCCTTAAGTCGTGAGTCGATAGTCTTGATGAGTCGGCAACTTACTGAGTCGGCTTTCTTTATGAACCGTTAACCCTTTGAGCTGTCAGCTGACTGAGTCGCTATCAAATGAATCGGTACCTTCCTTAAGTAGATGAGTCGGTAATCTATTGAGTCGCTGCCAGCTTTGAGTCGTTGGACTATTGAGTTGCTTATCTCTATGAGTCGTGAGTCCTTCTTGAGTAGGTGAGTCGCTATCAGTTGAGTCGGTGCTTTCCTTGAGTCGTAGCTCCAATGAGTCGTTGAGCAAAACGGGATTAACACAAGTATAAAAAAATTTGGCTTTAAGAAAGAAAAGTTGTGTATATTTAATAGCTTGGAAAAATAAACTTATATCAAAATAATTTATATTGAAAATAGTCCAGAGTCAAAACTGTTCAATTCCCAATCTCCATTCTCATCAATTCAATTTAAACTTCTACTTCATTTAAATTGACCCAATTCCAATTTAAATAATCTTCAATTTCCATTAAAATTGATTTAATCCCAATTCAAGTGGAATTGATTCTCAACTTCAAATCAAATTCCATTTGATCTTTAATCTTGTACAATGTTAATTATAATTCCAATTTTACAACTTCTATTTATAATCTATTACATTCACATTTTGCTTTTAACTCGGCATTATACCTTTTATGTAGCCAATATATTTTATTTTTTCATAAACATTTTAATCAAGATTCCAGAGTTTAAACAATTTTCTAAAATTTCAATACCACCTTAGAATTCAACTATATCCAAAATTCTTTGGCAAATTCAATTATCCCTTTGAATTTCAAAACCAAACCTAGTTCACAAACAATTTCAATTTAAAACAATTTGCTAGCAATTTCTCTTCTAGAAACTCAAAAATGAACATCGACGATGCTGCAGTCATCACCGACGTTATTTCCTAGTGACCGAAAGAGTTCATTGCTTTTATCTCTTTAAAAACATTTCCAAATATTTTTAATTTCAAATCACCCAGATTTCAAATTCAACACCAAAAATATTTTTGAAATAATACTATTATTTCTCGAAAACCTTTGGAAACCACTTTCAAATTCAAAGGAATTTTAAATTTTCCCAAAAATTCCAAATTCTCAATCCACCCAATTCATATTTAAACATTACTCTGGAATTTTCATCTTACCTTACTTTCAAATATTCTCTGGAATTCTATTTCAAATTATAATCTCATTTATTTATGAAGTTTATTTCAATTTATAAATTACATTTACAATCTACATTTCAAATTCCATTTTGTTATATATGTTTATTCTTCAACTTGGGTTATAAGTTTTAATTTGGTCGTATTTTATATTACTTCTTAACTTAATTCCAATAATCTAACAACCAATCACCTAAATATTTACTAGAAGGAAATATTGCTTTATATATTAAAATATACTTTTATATAAAATCATTTAAAATCTTTATAAGAAAATAACAATTACGCTCTCATATATATACACTCAATTCATTCTAGAGTACTTCGTACTCTAGTTAATGAGAAATCCCCAACAGAGCCAAGGTTCTCGCTTAACCTTCAGCTCTGATACCAACTGTAACGAACCGGAATTTTCGAACCCGAAAATTCTAGATAGTTATGAAAAAGAAGAAAGAGATAGAAGAGGAAGAACAGAAACATCAACCACTCACATTCACGGCGGATAAAATATAATAATAAATAATAATAGTTTACAAAAGAAACTATATCTGTCGATTACATTTAATATACATCAGAGTTTCACATATATATAGACACTGAATATATACAATTATCATGTCGTGGATTAAAAATAATATAAATACAGCGGAAATACTCTATACGCTATCGCCATCCAGCTCGCCTCTTGAACTCCAGAACGTACCTACTTGAAATTCTGTAATACTCGGTCTGACTCGAGCATTACACCAAAGTAACACCTGGGTCAGGCTGGAAACCAGCGTGAGTAAACGTAACTAACATGGAATACCAAAGCAATCAACTTATATAAACCCGGGGTAACATATAACAGTTTAACAAATTCGCAATTTGCTATAGACAACACTTATTCCACACATCAATTTCTAATTACCAAACTTAGATAAAATAATCCAATTTACTTAAATCACTTCATTTCAGCCTATTGATTTCACAAATCAATTTATTAAAAATTCGAAGTGGTTTTGGGTATTTTCCTAATACCCGACCCTGGTCTCTTCGGAACTCATGTTAACCTTACCCAAGTTATTTAAATGGAATACACAACATGTCATGTCAAAGATATCAATTCATTTCAAAACGTCCAATACCATTAAATCATTCATAAGCAAAGCTTAATCACATACAATTCAATCCAATTAATTCTAATTGAATTTCAAACCTCAATCACTTAGGTTCCTTCATTTGACATTAATTAATTCCAAATAAATTAATTAGTCAACCCATCATTATTCATCTTAATTAATCACCCTAGATTAATTATCTTTCAATTTCATTCAAGTAATTATCTTTAATTAACTTCTCGTTATTAATTATCCTTAATCCCAATCAATAAGTAATCCTAATTACTTCATAAATTAATTGATAATATCAATTACATTAATCCTTGATTACTTATATCACTTAACTTCTCATAAGTCGCTTATTATTGATTCAATTCATTTTAATTAATCGATCTTTAATTACATCGTTAATTATAAAAATTAATAATTCCAATTATAATTTAATTTATCTAATCTAAATTAATTGCTAAAATTCAACCACAATATTAATCATTCTCGATTAATCCCATCCTATAATTAACTATCTTTTTATTTACTTCATAAATAAATTAATTACTTCTCAATTAATTATCTTTATTAATCTCTTGATTAATTCCGCAAGTAATTATATTTTTATTTATTACTTCAAGTAATTACTCATTAAACTTCCCAATAATTATTCTAATTAAATTAAACTTCATTAATTTACTTAATCCTTAATTAATTAATTCAAACTCTCAATTACTAATTTAATTAACCCGAATCATTAATTAATTGTGTTAATTATCCATTTTAATTTACCCTGCTAATTTGATGAATCACAAATCATCAAGTCCTTATCAACCTTAAAATGAAAATATTTCCTTATTTATAACCTAAGTTTAAAAACAAGTTAAAACCCAAATACTTCGACTCAAACCACATTTAACTCGAGAACCAACCAAAACCAAAGTCACACCATCATTAGTGCACATCCAATCAGTTTAATCACTCAACAAATTATTTAAATTTTACCATTCAAATTTAAATAATAAACCAATAGAGCGAGATTTACTCACCTTTGCCCCTTAAATTTGCAAATCCACTTCATTCTCTACTATTTTCTTCACGATATATGGACCTTGTATAACATTATATAATTTATTAATATTTGAAGCAAGCGAACAGTAAATTTCCATTTATTAATTAAATTAATGATTAAATTTTAAATTAGAAATTTTCCTCTTGAAACTACTTATACACTTATAAAAATAATTTATAGATTTCAAAATCTAACTTTTATAAATCCACTCATATTCCAAAATCGTATTCTTAAATATATATATATATATATATATATATATATATATATATATATATATATATATATATATATATATAATTGCCTTTACATATACTTTACTGCAAACAGATTTATAAAATTTGTTTTCTTCTGACTAAATGCAGAGATGAATAAAATTATCAAGTTATACCTCACTGCCTCCTCCAGCTATCAAGCATGACACCCTACTACTTCACGCGACCCTCATCTCTCAACAATTCGAACGGCATCATCCTTGGCCACACCGTCGAACACCATCGCCTAGCAACACTTTTGCAATCTGGTCGCGACCCCCTATCTGCCTTCCTTTGCCGTGCTCGTGTTCGAGCAGAACAAAGAGGCTGTCGCAGAAGGTTTCTTTGCTTCGATTGAACAGAAGGATGAGGACACGGAGACACGTCAGTGTTTAAAGCTCGGATCGCCTAATTTCAACAGGCAGGTCACCATTTCTTCGCTCGTAAGCATACGAAGAGGAGAGGAGTGGAAGAGGCTCGGTTTCTAAATTGAAGGGTGAGTTCGATTTATTTATTTTGGGAAAGACCCCATCTTTCGATCGGCGCCAGTTGAGGAAAACGAAAATGAAGAGGGTTTGCCATAAATTCAAATCCAAGCTTCCATTTTATTCTCTTTTTTTTAAGATGAAATTCGATTTCTGCTATTCGATTAGAGAAGGAGACGGGGATAAATATCAATCTGGGGAAGCTTCTTGAATAAGCGTTAATAAAAATATCTTTGACCATTTGACTTTAAATTATATTATATTATAAAACCTTTAGAACGTCTCGTTAATCGCCATTTAAAATTTTGAACTCCTCTTAAGAAATGCCGCTAGGCGATTATAAGGTTTTACCCACATTTCGAACGCAATGGATCGTGTTTCGGAACCTAACACGATCATATGCGCGAGTTACGGAAGTAAACGATCAATTTCAAATTAAATCGATTAAACTAGTTCGAAGCGTTTTGAGCCGCCAAGGTCAAATGACAACTCCGATTTCCACGAAAATTGAAATCCGATAATAATTAACTATTACGGATCCAATGGAACTAGTTTCGTCAAATTCCGAGAATGTGCCTTGAAAGGCTATTTTTAATTTCAATTTAAATGATATAATTTCAAAACTAAACAAATTACCTTTAAATTAAATTCCAACCATTCTATTATCTTCAGTATCATCATTATAAATTTTATAAGCCTTCAAATTATTTTAACAGGCTTAAAATTGAAGAATTCAATAATTTACCCAATTCCATTTATTAAATCTAATAACTGAATTGCTATTAATAATAATATTTGAATTCAAGTTAAAAATTAACTTTTAAATATTTTAAAATAAACTAATTATTCAAATTTTAAATGGGTAGAAATTCCGGGTCGTCACATTCCTCTCCCCCTTAAAAAATTTTCGTCCCCGAAATTTCTAGTTGGGAATAATTGTTCAAAACTGCTTGGCTTTTTCCAAAACTCACAATTCAACATCCTATCAACTATCTTCTATTAAAGACCCACTATCACCTTAACCAACTTCCCAAAACGTTCTATAGTTTCCAACGATATTAATTTACTTTGCTTATTCGAGTTTAAATTTAAAATCAAATTTTGAATTATCAGAATTTTCTCAAAATTTTTCTAACTCTCTAAATTTACAAAAATTTTTGCCAGCGTCTCCTTTGCGCGGCTAGCTCGGTACAACTACAAAAGGCCTCTAAGGGCTCCCAAATTCCAAAAAGAAAACAAAAGCAAGGTGGCTACATCAAAAACTCAATCCAATTTCATACAACAATCAAAATACATACCTTTTAGTCGGGCAATTCAAATTTATCCTTTGGAACCAAATCCAACTTCTTTTCCACTTAATACCTCCATACCTTACTTAGCAACAATATTCAATCATAACCTTTCAAACCATCGCATATATTCCCTTACATAAGTTTCATGCCCGCTTCTATTCAAATTACCTTTTCCCATTTCCATATGGATTCAGTTTGTTTTCAATTTTTAATATTGAATTTTTGCAATCAGGTCGCGACCCCCCTATGTGCCTTCGTTCGCCGTGCTCGTGTTCGAGCAGAACACAGAGGCTGTCGTGGAAGGTTTCTTCGCTTCGATTGAACAGAAGGATGAGGACACGGAGACGCGTCGGTGTTTAAAGCTCGAATCGCCTAATTTCGACAGGCAGGTCACCATTTCTTCGCTCGAAAGCATACGAAGAGGAGAGGAGTGAAAGAGGCTCGGTTTTTAAATTGAAGGGTGAGTTCGATTTATTTATTTTTGGAAAAACCCCATCTTTCGATCGGCACCAGTTGAGGAAAACTAAAATGAAGAGGGTTTGCCGTGAATTCGAATCCAAGCTTCCATTTTCTTCTCTCTTTTTTAATATGAAATTCGATTTCTGCTATTCGATTAAAGAAGGAGACGGGGATAAATATCAATCTGGGGAAGCTTCTTGAATAAGCGTTAATAAAAATATCTTTGACCATTTGACTTTAAATTATATTATATTATAAAACCTTCAGAACGTCTCGTTAATCGCCATTCAAAATTTTGAACTCCTCTTAAGAAATCCCGCTAGGCGATTACAAGGTTTTACCCGCATTCCGAACGCAATGGATCGTGTTTCGAAACCTATCTCGATCATATGTGCGAGTTACGGAAGTAAACGATCAATTTTAAATTAAATCGATTAAACTAGTTCAAAGCGTTTTGATCCGCCAAGGTCAAATGACAACTCCGATTGCCACGAAAACTGAAATTCGATAATAATTAACTATTACGAATCCAATGGAATTGGTTTCGTCAAATTCCAAGACTGTGTTTCGGAAGGCTATTTTTAAATTCAATTTAAATGATATAATTTCAAAACTGAACAAATTACCTTTAAATTAAATTCCAACCATTCTATTATCTTCACTATCATCATTTTAAATTTTATAAGCCTTCAAATTATTTTAACAGGCTTAAAATTGAAGAATTCAATAATTTACCCAATTCCATTTATTAAATCTAATAACTGAATTGCTATTAATAATAATATTTGAATTCAAGTTAAAAATTAACTTTTACATATTTTAAAATCAACTAATTATTCAAATTTTAAAAGGGTAGAAATTCTGGGTCGTCACATCTGGGTTGTGTAGTCAAATCGTAGATTCATCGTACATTCGTGATGCTGGATGTTTTGATGGGTCGAGTAGGTGATCGTCGACGGTCGATGGCCGTAGCATCGACCTGAGGTGATCGTAACCAATGTGCATGTGTACAATGAATCTGGTGGTGTCAGTAATGTTGAATTCTAGAAAAGGGATGAAATCTCGAAGCAATCTTCGAGAAACTAGGGTGATGTCTCGATTAAGATTTCAGGGATTTTGTCGGCATTCTGGGTTTAGCACTTTATCAAAATTTAAGATTTGAAAATAGAAGCATACGGTTGGTTTTGAAAAAAAAATCGCAGTAATTAGGCTATGGTCTCGGGTTTTTGGTAATTAGTTTCAGTTTTGACCAAAATAGAGATACAGGTTTAAAATTTAAATTTATCAAAAATTTAAATTCAATTTCAACCATTTCTTTGAAATATTAAGTGATGATTTAGTTAAGATAAATAAAGATTTAAGGTAAATGATGTTTACATTTAAAGGTGTTATGTAATTTACAACCTTTGTTTGACAATTTATTTTTAATATAACTTGATACTGTAATTACGAAGTGATTGTCGGATAACTAATTTGGGTAATTAATTGAGATGGTAATTAAAGGTTAATTAATGAGATGGGTTTGAGAATAATAAATTTATGTAATTAATTGAAGGCAAATTACTCAATGTAATTAAAGAATGATTAATCAAGATGAATAATTAAGGAATGATTAATATAATTAATTATTGTTGAATAAGCAAGATATTTAAGTAATTAATTTAATTCGTTGGTAGTTAATTATATTAATTGGAATGGGTATGACTAATTTATCTTGCTTATGGATAATTGAATACCTTGGATTATTTGTTATCCTTGGTATGTGCTTGTGAGGCAATGTGATATGAATTTTTTTTGTAATATTATATGTTGGGTTGAACAGTGGTAATGTGGTATCTATGATAAATTGCTGTGTAAAAGTGACATCCAGTATTTGAAAATTAAGTTGTATTCACCTGAACCACTCAAGTTAATATGGCATTGAATTCGAAGAGACCGGAGTCGGGTATTAGTAAATACCCGAAACCACTTCGATTCTTTATAGATTGATATGTGAAATCAATAAGCTGGAATGGAATGATTTGAGTGAATTGGACCATTTAATCTAAGTTTTGGTACTCAGAAATTGATGTGGGAAATAAGTGATGTCTATAACAAATTGTGAATTTGTAAATTGATATGAGTTACCCCAGGTTTTGTGTATGTTTTTTTATGCTGTTGTATTCCATGTTAGATGGGTTTACTGACGCTGGTTTCCAGCCTGGCACGGGTGTTACTTCGATGAAATGCTCGGGTCAGACCGAGTATTACAGATTTTCAGAAAAGGACGTTCTAGAGCTCAGGAGACGAGCTTGATGGCAGGTATGTATGGAGTGTTTCCACTGTGTTATATTATTATTTATCGGGGACAAGTTATATTTAACTGTCCAGTGATTGTATAAATGTTGTAACTCTAATGTATTAAAATATAAATTGACTGATATAGTTTTCCTTTGTAAATTGTTATTTTATGTGATATTATATTTTGATCCACTGCGAATGTGAGAATCTGTGTTTCATTCCTGTTTCTTCTTCTATCTCTTTTCTTTCTTTCCTAAATATATTGAATTTTAGGGTTCGGAAATTCTGGGTCGTTACATTTGGTATCAAAGCAGAAGGTTAAGCGAGAACCTTGGCTCTGGTGGGATTAATCATCAAGGATAGGGTCAATAGTACCCTAGCATGAGTTAGTGTGTGTGTGTGTGTGTGTGTGTGTGTGTGTGTGTGTGTATATGAGAGCGTACTTGTTATTTACTGATATAAAGATTTTAAATGATTTTATATAAGAATGTATTTTGATATATATATATATATATATATATATATATATATATATATATGTAAAGCAATATTTCTTACTAATAAATGTTAAGGTAATTAGGTGTTAAATTATTGGAATTAAATTAAGGAGTAAAAGAAATACAACCAAATTGAAATTAAATAAAGGTAAGTTTGAAATGGATTCAAATTGAAATTAAATCTTGAATTTTGGAAAAGTTTCAGAATAAGATAATAATGAATTAGTTTCTAGATATGATAACCTTGGTTATTATCATAAATGGTTGTTGTGATCAATAATAAGATGTGCAATAATGAGCAAGAAAAATGAAATGTTTTAGATAAGTATGATTTATGAATTGAAACTAAAGATGATCTAGATTGTGAAGTTTTAAATCTAAGCCAGAAAATTTGGAAATTGTTTCAAAGTGACAAATAAATAGTAAATAATATTATTTGAAAGAAAGAGCTTGATTCAAACAAGAGTTTTTTGAAAATATTAAAGGAATTTGTTTGAATTAAAAACTAAAGGTGGTTTAAAATTTATGGATAACTTAGTGTGTAAAGGGAATATTATGTATATACGAGGAATATACATGATATCAAAAATAGTTTGAATAAACTCTAAATGTTGAGTTTTAAATTTGGAATGATATGTGATACTCAAGGTGATAAATTTTGAACTTATAAGATTATTAATGTGAAGTTTAAAATTTGTAATGGGAATTCAAATTGGGTAAGGCTGGCTGGGTTAAGTAAATTGAATTTAACTTGGGAAAGTTAAATAAGTTAACAAGCAACCAGAATTGGAAATTTCAAGATGAAATTGGGATTTAACTTGGAAAGTTAAAATGGTTAATCCGAATTGGGAGTTGAGTGATCTCAAAATGGGTTTGAGATCTGAAAATTGAAAATGGATGTTTTAAATTTTCTTTGGATAATATTATCCTATTGTTATTAATAATCTTTAAGCTGAAAATTGGATTTGTTTGAATGAATGAAGAAACGGGACGTGGTAATATATCCAATATTAAGATAAAATGAAATCATTTTGACTTAAGATTTGAATGTTTAAGATAAAACTTCAAAGGTTTGGTTTCAAAATTGAAATTTGATGTTAAATTGAATTTCAAAGAATTAGTTGTTTAAAAAAAGGATTTGAATTATTATTGAACTTTGAAATAAGTTAAAATGGAATTTGGATTCAAAATTAAACGGTTTAAAGATATAAGTTGATTTTATTAAAAGGATTAAATCAACATTTAAAGATTTAACTCGAATTTATTTAATTCGAGATGATTTAAATTTGAAATTTGAATTAAATTAGTTCAAATTGGATTTGATTTGAATTAATTCGTATTATGATTGAAGATGAATAAGTTCAAATTCAAATGGGATTGGGATTAATTCAAGCAGAAATTGAAATGATTTGAAATTGAAGTGGATTCAATTGGAATGTAGTCCAAATTGATTTGAATAATTTGAAATTGTGATTAAAGTTGAATAAGTAAATTCGAATGGGATTTGATTTGAATTTAGAAAAGAAATTGAGGATTAATTCAACTTGAATTGGGGTTAAATCAATTTCAATTGAAATTGAAGTTGTTTAAATTGGAGTTGAGTCAATTTAAATGGGAGTGGAAATTACAATTGAATTGATTGGAAATGGAGATTGGGAATTGAATAGTTAGGCTCTGAACTATTTTTCCAAAGGAAATATTTTAATATAAACTGTTTTAAATCTATTTTCCTATCTATTTACTATACAACTTTCTTTTTAAAACCCAAACTATCTTATACTTGTTTTGCAACTACTTTTGGAACTATTTAACTATTTTACAACTGTTTTATAAATCAATTACTGTTTTTCAACTATTTTACAAATTAATTACTATTTTACAACTATTTTGCAA
Organism: Allium cepa; assembly: GCA_030765085.1. Lineage (NCBI taxonomy): Eukaryota > Viridiplantae > Streptophyta > Magnoliopsida > Asparagales > Amaryllidaceae > Allium > Allium cepa. The sequence continues at coordinate 900,961,483 of CM060938.1, read as the reverse complement.
TTATGTAAAATTTCTGAAGCTATTTAATTATTTTCCAACTATTTTACAATTACTTAACTATTTTACAGCTACTTTACAAACTATTAATTGTTTTTCAACTACTTATCTATTTTTAAACTTTTCAAGCTATTTTCTAAATTTGAGCTGGATAGAGTTTAAACTGTTTATGATTAAATATCCATTTGAGATAAGAATTGAGGTGATAATCCAAATGGGATTGAAGCAATGGTGAATAAATGAATAAGAACCTAAGGGAATGTGAATAGAAAAGGAGATTGATTTAGTTAATAATAAATGAAGATAAATACGTAGGATGTACGTATATTATTCTATTCAAATAGTGATTTGATCCAGATTTGAGCACAGAATTTTGAAATAGTATTTCGATTAGAGTTGGGATTTTTCACTCGATTTTCGACGGCGAACCTGGATATGGATTGTCGATTGGCTCTGGATATTCTCTATCATAGTTATGACTATGTAAGGTGAATGACGGTTTTTTATCAAGAAACCCGATCTGAGTTTGCACTAGGAAGTCGGGTGGACGATACTTGTTCGAAAGTGAAATTATGTGACCGAGAGAGCGATCAGATTGGTATAGCGTACGTATGATATGTGTACATCATACGGGTTTGAATAAAATTGATATTGGGAATTTGTGGATAAGAAATGTGAAAAGGTTTTTGAAATGAAAGGTATATTTTATAAAATATATGATGAAGTAAAGTGGAAATTAGAGATTTCTATAGCAAAAATTTACTTTATGGAAGTAAGTAATTTGGTAAGTGACTTTATAGAGTAATCAAATTTGAATGTTTGATTTGGAATAAACAAAGTTATATATCTTTGTTATGTAAGATAAATCTCCCCTTATTGAATTTATTGCAGGAAGGAAAGGATTTTTGAAAGTATTTGAAGTATAAAAAGGGAATTTGTCCAAGTTTAAAATGATCCAAAGATTTTTCAAAGGTTATATGTGTGTGTGTCTATATATATATATATATATATATAAAGGATCTTGTGAGAATGATTTTGAAAAAGATTTTGGGAACCTTTGGATTTGGAAAGTCTTTTTGATTTTTGAGTAAAATCAATTTTGGAATTTGGAATGCCTAGTGTGAGAATTATTGATTTTGGGATAATTGATTTTGTGTAAAGGAGCTTTATATGAGATCATACTAGGTGTATGATTTGGAAGATACTATATGTGTATAGTATAAAGTGGTTTGGAAATGGCTCTGGAGAAAAAGGCGCTCCCTTTAAATGAACTTCTCAGGAGTACCGTAGGTTGGTACTGCCTTGCGCCTCTAAGAGGGAGGTTCTAAAGTTGATCCTATGAGGAGTCCGGACAAAACTAGTTCATGAGGATTTTGTGTAGTGTGTAGCGAAAGTCGAGGGTGCTGAGGCCTACAGAGGCATTTGGGTTATGCTGTGACGATAGTGTAACTCGATGTCACTGCGATCTACTGCAAACCATAGCGAAAGCTGTGTGTGCTGCTGAGAGCCAATAGTCTGCCTTTGATTTTATATCAGTAGACTGCGATCTATGGTTACATAGCCAAAGTCGTGTGTGCTGCTGAGAGCCAACAGTCTGCATTTGATTTTACATCGGTAGACTGCGACCTATGTGAGAGTGGAGAAGTTTCATTTTCGGCAGCAAAAATCGAGGGTGCTGATGCCTACAGTTACATGGACTTTTGTTGTGATAGCAACGTAACCCTGGAATGTAACTGCGATCTGTTGTGGGTTCCATGGCGAAATCGAGGGGCACGGAGTGCCTACAGTTACATGGACTTTTGCTGAGATGGCAACGTAAATCAGGATGTAACTGCGACCATGGGGGTGATGATTTCCAAAGCATTCTCACCAAGGATATTTCCTCTATTTTCAAAAACTGTTTTCTATATTTTCAATAAAATTATTTTTCAAAGTATTTTCACTGGGTGTTGAATCGGGTTTACCAAGTACTTGTAGATTTTCAGTCCTACGCCTGATCAACGTATGACCGAATTTCTGTGAGAACAAGGATGGACTTGTCAATACATCGAATTATAAAAGTATTTTTATAAAAACTATTTCAGTAATATTATATAGATTTTTAAAGAAATTTAAAAATGATCAAAGAAAATTTATCCGATTTTAAGCATTTTCATAAATTTCTTTCATTCCTTTTCGAGGATGAAAAGTTCTAAGGGGGGAGGAATGTGATGACCCGGATTTTTGACGTCTGATAATTGGGCAATTAACTGATTTTATTATTGAAATATTAATATTAACTAATCAAAAAAATGAATTTCTGATAATTAAAGATATTTGAACATATATGTTGACTTGGAACTAAAATAAACATTAAATTAAAAACTATATTGAATATTTAAATTTTTTAAATCTTTGATAAATCCTATAGGAAAGAAAATAAACTTTTTGTATAGATAAACTTCACCATTTAAATTGAGACAAGATATCCATAAAAATTTAGATACGAGTTTTACGTTAGATGAGATATATATATATATATATATATATATATATATATATATATATATATATAAGTGTATAAATATACAAATATAGGAAAGTTGCATGAATGTGAATAAATATTTAAAGTAAAGCAATGTGTATGAATGTAAATGCATGAACAAGAGGACAAATATAAGTAAGTAAAAATAATTGTATGTATGTTTCAAGAAAAAAAATGAATATATACAAGTAATGGATATGGAAAGATGTATAAGTACAAAAATATATAAAAAAAACAAATGGATATGCACATACATCAATTCACATAAAATGCATGTGAACAAAAGAGGGGACTAGCATTTAAGCATAGCATACAAATATCAGGTCATAACAAATCAAAATCAAGTCAAATATATGAGATAGCAAGTCAAAAACTTTTCAAAAAGAAAAGATCTCAGCTGTACAAAATCTGCAGCCACACCATGGCTTGCTTGATACATTTCCTGCTCTTCTATATAAATATAACTACTAATTCCTGCTGGTTCATACCACTTGAACATAATATAGAAAAATTCTTTCATTAATACAGAGCAAAGGAGGTCAGAGACTCAGGCGGAAGCATAACCAAGCTGCCATTAAGAATTTAAGAATCAAAGGATCTCTGTTGCATAATTTAAGGTGAGTAAACTTTTGAGATTTCTGAAGTTTAGTCTGTGGTTTGAATCATGCTTGAAATATAAATTATGAAGTATCTTTATGCATGCAAATATGTGTATATGTTTGTGTTAAAAATGTTTGTGAATGTCTTTTATCAGGCATACTATCTCAGTTTGGAAACAGGTTTTCAAAACCTGTTTGAAATCAAATTTCTTCTCCTCTGATTTTTGTTAAGCATTAGAATTTAAACAAAAAAATTTCATATAAAACATGATTTATGTTTTTGAAATAAATTTCAATAGATTAAATCAATGATTATCTGGGAAATTTTAAATGTACAGGCAACTTCATTCTAAGTCAAAATTCAATCATTATGTTATCGTGTTCCAATAATACCACGAAAATCATTATCAGAAATGTTGATTTTTAAAACTTTAATCAGAATTGTTGGTCTTGTATTTATGGAAGAATCACGCGATGAACGTAATTTCATTTTGTACAAAATTCTGGTGATCGAGGGATTTGTTGATCTCGAGGTTGAAGTCGTAGCTGGCTGGTAGGTGGAGGACCATCGGAAAATTGTTCGAGGATTTTTTTTAATTCATCATGGAGGAGAAATGGAGCCGTTCTAGGGTTTAATTTCCTAATCTAGTCGGGGTCATAAATCACCTTACTACGTTGTCGTCGTTGGGTCGGGGCTATTCGCACCAGTGACGATCGAAAGCTTGAAGATTGGCGGTGCTTTGACCAGAAGCACAAGACCTCCGATGGTCGAAGGTGGGGGTACGAGGCGGTTGATGGTGGATCAGTTTTGTTCAAATCTGGGTTGTGCAGTCAAATCGCAGATTCGTTGTCCATTCGTGATGCTGGATGTTTTGATGGGTTGAGTAGGTGATCGTCAACTGGTCGATGGCCGTAGCATCGACCAAAGGTGATCGTAACCAATGTGCATGTGCACAATGAATCTGGTGGTGTCAGTAATGTTGAATTTGGGAAGAGGGATGAAATCTTGAAGCAATCTTCGGGAAACTATGTTGATGTCTCGATTATGAGTTCAGGGATTTTGTGGGCATTCCGGGCTTAGCACTTTATCAAAATTTAAGATTTGAAAATAAAAGCATACGGTTGGTTTTGACGAAAAAACTCAAAGTAATTAGGCTATGGTCTCTGGTTTTTAGTAATGAGTTTCCGTTTTGACCAAAATAGAGATATAGGTTTAGAATTTAAATTTGGCGAAAATTTAAAATCAATTTCAACCATTTCTTTGAAATATTAAGTGATGATTTAGTTAAGATAAATAAAGTTTTAAGGTAAATGATGTTTACATTTAAAAGTGTTATGTAATTTACAAACTTTGTTTGACAATTTATTTTTAATATAACTTGATACTGTAATTACTAAGTAATTGTCGGATAATTAATTTGGGTAATTAATTAAGATGGTAATTAAAGGTTAATTAATGAGATGGGTTTGAGAATAATAAATTTGTGTAATTAATTGAAGGCAAATTACTCAATGTAATTACAGAATGATTAATCAAGATGAATAATTAAGGAATGATTAATATAATTAATTATTGTTGAATAAGCAAGATTTTTAAGTAATTAATTTAATTCATTGGTATTTAATAATGAATTAAATTAATTGGAATGGGTATGACTAATTTATCTTGCTTATGGATAATTGAATAGGTTGGATTATTTTTTATCCTTGGTATGTGCTTGTGAGGCAATGTGATATGAAATGTTTTTGTAATATGATATATTGGGTTGAACAGTGGAAATGTGGTATCTATGATAAATTGCTGTGTAAAAGTGACATCCAGTATTTGAAAATTAAGTTGTATTCACTTGAACAACTCGAGTTAAGATGATATTGAATTCAAAAAGACCGCAGTCGGGCATTAGTAAATACCCGAAACCACTTCGATTCTTTATAGATTGATATGTGAAATCAGTAAGCTGGAATGGAATGATTTAAGTGAATTAGGCCATTTAATCTAAGTTTTGGTACTCAGAAATTGATGTGGGAAATAAGTGATATCTATAATAAATTGTGAATTTGTAAACTGATATGAGTAACCCCGGGTTTTATGTAAGTTTTCTTATGCTGTTGTATTCCGTGTTAGATGGTTTACTCACGCTGGTTTCCAGCCTAACCCGGGTGTTACTTTTATGTAATGCTCGGGTCAGACCGAGTATTACAGATTTTCAGGAAAGAACGTTCTGGATTTTAGGATACGAGCTTGATGGCATGGACGTATGGAGTGTTTCCGTTGTGTTATATTATTATTTATCTGGGATAAGTTATGTTTAACTGTCCAGTGATTGTATAAATGTTGTAACTCTGATGTATTAAAATGTAAATTGACTAATACAGTTTTCCTTTTTAAACTGTTATTTTATGTGATATTATATTTTGATCCACTGCGAATGTTGGAATCTGTGTTTCTTTCCCGTTTCTTCTTCTATCTCTTTTCTTTCTTTCCTAACTATTCAAAATTTTCGAGTTCGAAAATTCTGAGCGTTACAGTTAGACTTGGTAAATGTATTCTAAAATGTTTAGTTTTGTGTTAAAGATGTTGTTTAGCTCATGTATGTGATGATGGTATGAATTCGTATGTGTGAGCTTGTAAGTTTAGATATTTGATATGAAATTTATCACCTTTATATGCTATTAAGACTTGAGATCGCTTGGAAGGGAATCAAAACTTGTTTATTACTTTTCTATTTACTAAAAGATTCAAAGAATAAAACTTTGTTTAGTTTTAAAATAAAAAATTTCCATAAGTTTCTTAAAAGAACTAAAGTTAAAAGTAAAGTTAGAAATGGAGTTTGGAGTAAGATCTAAACTAGATCTAACTTTAAAGAGTTGCATTCATAGCGATAGTCGCTATGAATGCAGTTCGGAAAAAGTTAGCAATTAGGTCCAAAAATGATTATTTTTGAAATGGTTTTGAAAATCTTTTTCAGAATATTAATTAAGTTCAAAAGTTAATTATTTTTGTAATTGAATATGAGTTTAATAATTAATTAATTATTTAATTAAAAATACTATTAGTTAATTATAATTAAGCTAAGTAATTAGTATTTAAGTAATGAATTAAGAAGTTAATGGTAATTGATTAATTAAGAAGGTTTCAATTAATGATTACTTGAGTTAAAGTTTAATTAGGAATTGAATTTTATTGAACTTAAATTATTTATTTAAATAATTATTAATTAATTTAGAATTGAGTAAAGGAAATTATTTAATTAATTTTTACTTAATTATAGTAATTTAATAATTAATTACTAATAAGACATGGCTTAAATATATAATCTAATGAGATTTAATTAAGGGTTAATTTAGTTTAATTGAGTTCAAATTAAGGTCTAATATTGATTTAATTATGAAATAATAATGATCGATTGAGATTTAACTAAGTCTAAATAAATGATTAAAGTAAGATTAAATTATTTAATTGAAGGTTTATTTTTAAACCATATCAGTTATTTTAAGTCGTCTTCTTTATTAGTATACTGATTTTAAACCAAATCGCTTGTCTATGTGTGCCATTAAGTTAGCCTAGTAAATATGATTGCTTATTAGATGACATCCATTTAGTAGAATAAATCCATGTTCCGCTATAAATTAATTGAATAAGATAATTTTGACATCCGTTTAGCAGAATAAAACACTGTTCTACTATCAATTAATTACATGAAATATATATGACATCTGTTTAGCAGAATAAAACCTAATTTTGCTCTAATTAAATTAAGTATATTATTTAGACATCCAAATGGTAGAATAAATCCTCATTCTGCTATTATATTGATTTAGACATTGAATTTTATACTAGTATATTCATATTGGATAAGAGATGTTCTCTAATTATGTATAGTTGTTAATTGCCTTTGTATTTACGCTCACCCTTTTGTTCTGTGGTGTTTGAATGGAAATGGTGTCCTCTTTGAAATATTTGTTAAATTTTGTGCATGAATTTTACAAAGATAACTAATAATTTAAATAAAGATGTTTTAAAATAAATTAATTATTTCAATAATAAGGTTTTAAAACTAATCGAGTATTTTAATAATAAGGATTTAAAATCAACTAACTATTTTGGTGTTTTAAAATTGATTAACTATTCATATAATGATTTTTTAAAGATAATTAATTATTTAAACCAGGATGTTGTAAAGATAATTAATCTTTTTAAATAACGTTGCTTTGAGTTATTAATCAAGATTAAAGCTAATTGATTATTTTAAATAAAGATGTTTTGAAAATGATTAATCCATGTTTAAAGGTGATTTATCATTATAAGTAATGATATTAAAGGAAATTATTAGTTTTAATAGGGAATTAATTTGTGTTAAAAGTCAATTCATTTTGATAAAGTTGTTTGAAGTTATTATTTAAAATGTGAAATCCGAGCACAAGTTTGGGTTTAAAAGTATAAAAGTCCGATTTGGTTGTGGAAAATAAGTTTTCGTAATCTAATATCGCTTATATGGAAAGGATTTAGTCATACTTTTAACATTAAATATCGAGGCATGGACTCTTTTTGACTTGAAGGTTTAAAATGTCGTTAAGGCAATGCCTGGAGGTAACATTGTCTCAACTTGCCCGGCTTCATTTTTAATAAAGGGATAGCACTTGTTTAGAATCAACGAGTAGTGGTAAAAATATGAAGTTTAATTTCCATATACGATCATTTAAAATTGTCCTAGATAGTTGATTTAATAACTATCGGTTCAGCTTTCTTCTGGGTTTATTGTCACTTTAAAAACGATTTGTTCCTCATTTGAGCTTTGTTATACTTTATCGGAAATGACTAAAATCAAAGCACGAGTGGAGGCCAAGCTCCATGTGGTTGCTCCCATTAGGTTATTTTAACATCTACTTTAGGTCAGTTTCCGTAATATACGCAATAAGATATGAAATATGCGGATACTTGGTAATCATTGGTGGGGTCCAGCTTAGTGTTTCTGAGAGCCATGTTGAAAACACCACACCCCTTAGTATACCTAAAAGGACACATTAAAAGGCATGGTGCGTCGTAGGTATGATTGAAACTAACAGAGACTAAAATTCACAAGACAAAAATAGGTAAAAATAACGGAAACTAAATAAGTATGTAATTAAAACAAAGCTTCAGAATTAATTCATAAATAAGTCATATGTCATATACAACATTCAAAACCCATCATGTCTTATGAAATGAAAATTCATTGTCTCAAAATCAGAGTATGAAAGATTCCTAATAAATAAACCAGTGCATACAAGAACAACAGCTAAAAATAAAAGAAGTACATAGAAGAAGTCGCCTCCAAGAAGAACTCCAAGCTGCAGCAATCTACTAGCTTCTTCCTTGATTGCTTAAGGGTGAAAAAGGTGGAAATAGAGGAGCGGGTCAGAGTAATAGTCTAGTGAATGATAGTAATTACTTGAGTCTTTAAGCAAGATAAAAGTAATAGACTCTACAATAGGTCTAGCATTAATAAGGATAATAAAACAAATAGGAAAGAGATAAACTAGAAATAAATACTATTAAATATTTCTCAAGATAGGTTAACATTGATAGCTTAACTTGTTCTAATTTAATTAGGCTGAATTGCTAATCCCATAATTAGGATGTGACTATAATTCTACCCTTTTTGATCGGCCTGCTACTCCATAGACCTTTCTACGGACCAGCCGCTATATAACTCCGTAGACAGCAGCCTATGGTATCAACAAAAGATACACTGAGCAACTACTAAGGATCCGGACGACATATATCTCCCTACATAGAAGGCAAAGGTGTCTACTAAGACACTATACTAAGCGCTTGGAACTCATAGCTATACTGAGCACCCAAATGGAAGTTGCACATGTAACTGCCACCATTCCCATGCTACCTTTTGCTCCACCTATTGGGTCTTCTTTCTTAGCAAAAGCGTGCCCTAGGAAATGCTATTTTGTACAAGTCCTACTTTAAACTTTGCTTATTAACTTAGATAAATTATTTAAATAAGCCTTTATTACCATTTTTACTTTCTATGCCTATTAATTTATCCCAAGCCTTAAAATAAGCCCCATTCTGTTCTTTTCTTATTACAACCTATGTTATAATCATGCTTATTACTTAACCCAAGGTCTAAGTGTGAAAATAAGCTTCTTTCATCTTTTTCATTTAGTTATAATTCTAAGCTATAACTATACTAATTATCTTTAATTTGTCCGATTCTAATTATAATTAGGCGTAATTTCAGTCCAATTCTATTATTTATTACAGTCTCTATTATTTACATCTTATTTTCTTCATTTAATATTCTTACTTATAAAATTCAAGTTCACTTTTAATTTATTCTAATCCATACACAGAAAAAAGGGGAATGTAGAGAATAAATGCTTGCATAAAATCCAAAACATCGAAAAGATGTAAATAATAAATAAATAACAGTAACTAAACTTAAATACTGTAAATAAACTGTAATTAATAAAAAACTATGCTTAATAGTAATAAATTATAATTAACAGAAATAATACTAAAATTACTGAAAGGAATAGCTCAATAGACTGAAAATAATTAAAAACTGTAAATAATTACTGAAAAAGGCTATTTCAAATATCGTAGTAAAACTACAACTATTGGAAACCTTATTATTTTAAATAATTACAATTACCCACCTCCGGTCCTAAGCTCTTCCCAGATCCACTTGGAGTTGTAAAGTAATTTTTATTAAAAAAAATTCTTTCCTTGGAAAATTATTCCTTTTAGGGTCCTTCCTGAAAAGGTGAACCCAAGCAGAGAAAATCTAGAATGAGAAAAAGTGTTAGGTCTATGGGTCTATTTACATGTGTAGAAGTGGATCTCGAACCATTGGATTTGGAGATTGAATTGGACGCAACCACGTCATAGGCTGAATAGGGGCCATCAGATGTAGAAATGGAGGGACTGGATTAAACTAAAGCGTGCAAATGATGTGTTCCGAGGCCTCTGATTAGTTTGAACAAATTTATGTTCATTCACCTGCCTGAATATAAAGCGAGTCGAACGCCCCCTTGCCCAAGTCAACCGGGCGGTCGACCTGACTCGTGTGTGTGTGTGTATTTCATTATATTTCTGCTTATTTTGTTTATTTTATAACTTGGTCATATTAGCTTGGTTTTTGACGTTCTATATATATATATTGACCAGAAAATTACCACGGAAAGAATGCTGCAACTTCCATGGCTTAATTCTGATAATTTCAGAAAGTTATTTTATTATTTAATTAATTAACAAATTAATTATTATGGGTTAAATTTCAGGTTGCTACATTCTCCCCTCTTTAAGGCATTTCATTCCCGAAATCTCTTAGGATAAAAGAATGTACTAAATGTTTTCATTCAATTCTGCAACCAACTAATCAATCATCAACAATTCATCCATTGTCCTTAAGTTTTTCTAATGCATTTTACGATATTTATTAAATTAGTGTAGCATAAATGTCACTAACTAATGCAAAAGATTAGGCGGTTCACTGATTCAGTTTTCCTCCTTTTTATGCAATCATGTCTGTGACATGTATCCACATGAATGCAAAAATTTCCTAATGATAACTGATAGTTCTATATGCGAGCTACAAACATCACCCAAATGCAACAATCAAGTGATAAACATCCATTTATAGCAACCATGGAAATAAAATAAAAATGAGCACACATCTATATGCATATGCTCTAGTGTCCTGGTTAGACCGATCCCTAAGGAATAATAGTGCCTAGTGTACCTATATGCGTCCATTGCATCCACTAGCAAACACTTGCAACCACTAGCATACCTCATTCAAAGCATGTTCTCTTAACATGTTTGCAACAAATCCTACGATCCATAGGTTAAATCCTAAGTTCTACCCTTCGAAAGGATAATAAACGAAAGAAACTATTCAAATCTAAAGATGGAAAAAGAATTCTAAAACGTTCTATCAAAAAGATGACTATAGGAAGTGTGAATCTTCTCCTCTGCTTCCCAAGTGGCATCTGCAACACATCTCCCCATTGCACCTTTACCAGTGGAACCTCCTTATTCCTTGGTCGCTTGATATCTCTTCCAACAATCTTCGTGGGGATACGCGAAATAGAAGCTTCTCTTTCTACCTCTACCTCCTCTAATTGACTAGGCTCTACAACCTCCACCGAGTCATGTAAGCACTTTCGCAAGTGCGAAACATAAAAAACGTCGTGCACTCCTGCAAGCCTATCTGGTAACTTCACTCGGTAAACCATCTTCCCAGCTCTCTCTATGATAGAAAATGGTCCAGCAAATCTAGGGACTAAATTTCCATTTGATCTTAATCCTACCACCTTCCTAACAGGGGATACTTTGATAAAACCTAAGTCTCCAACTTCAAACTCTAAGTCTCTCCTTCGCCTATCCGCATATGACTTCTGTCTGTCTTGAGCCGTATTCATTCTTCACCGAATCAAATCCACCCTCTCAGAGGTCTCCCTAACCATATTGGGTTCAAGTAATAACTTCTCCATAGACTCCACCCAACATGATGGGTACTTTAAAGGTCTCCCATATAAAGCCTCATATGGTGCCATTCCTATGCTTGTTTGATAATTATTATTGTATGCAAACTCAACCAGCTGAAGATGCTCCTCTCAAGTTCCTCCAAAGTCCAAAATGCATATCCGCTGCAAATCCTCTAGCACTCTATTTTTCCTCTCTTTTTGGCCATCCGTCTAGAGGTGTTAGGCCGTACTCAACCTAAGTTGCATCCCTAGCGCCTCTTGTAAGCTTCTCCAAAACTCACTAGTGAAAATGAGATCTCTATCACTGACAACACTAGAAGGAACTCCATGTAGATGAACTATCTCTCGAATATACAACGATGCCAAATATAAAGTGGTATTCTTACTCTTAATTGGAATGAAGTGAGCACTCTTGGTCAACCTATCAACAATCACCCTAATGCTAGTGTTCCCTTTCCTAGAATGGGTAAACCATCAATGAAATCCATTGAAATACTATCCCACTTCCACTCTGTTACATCTAAGGAGTGAAGTAATCCACCGGGCTTCTATTGCTCTGGTTTTACCCTTTGGCATATGAGACACTTAGCTATGAATTATACCACATCCTTCTTCATACCACCCCAATAGAACATCCTCTTCATATCCCGATACATTTTGTCACCAACTGGATGAATAATCATACAGGAATGGTGCATCTCCTCCAAAACTGCTCTCAACAAGTCACCGGTGCGTGGAACACAAAGCCTCCCATCTCTCCTAAGCCATCCACTCCTATCAATGGAATAGCGTTGGAGATGTCTTGAGACCTCTCCTCAGCTAATCCTATCCATAATGTCCATGAGTTTCAAATCCTCCCGCTTCCTCGAGCCAATCTGGTCCATAAGGGTAGGCCTTACCTCTAAGGTTGCCAACAATCCAAGAGTAATGTCCGTAGAGGACTTAAAATCAAAATTAGAAATAAACTCCAAGCTCCTCCACTCTACGAACAAAGGAATAAGGGTTGCTTTCTTTCTACTCAATGCATCTGCAACCACATTACTCTTGCCAGGGGTATTGTGACACCCCACCTCTATACCCATGCTAGTCAAGGACACTATGGGGTAATGCTGTCGGCAAGCACGGAGAATAAGGCTGTTGAGGAGCGACCATCCGTGAAATTGCTTTGAGCGAGCACCGATATGTCAGATAGTTTAAGATGCATTTCATTTGAAGAGGAAATCCAACATGCCGATACAAACTCAAAGCTATCACACAGTGGCTATATATAATCTTCGAAAACAAATATAGAAAATAAACATAACACAAATCCGTCACAGACATCCATATCACAAGGGCGGAAACAGATATGAATATATATAACACACGAAAGTGTACATCAGAGTGGTGGTCGGAGAGACCCACAATAACACAAAAGTATAGCAACATGCTATGCAAAAGAATAAGTATACATTATAGAGTCTATATTCCAAATGTATACATCCAAAAACTACTAATCTAAGAAGTTAACCAAAAGTCAGTGTAATAGATCCCCGGGGAGAAGTCAAGCAGCAACTGTAACATCTCGGTCTGACCCGAGTATTATTTCATAAGAAAATAATGAACGGATCAGTCTAGCTATAAATAACAGATGACATGATATAGAATAAGAGATATGGCATAAACATACAATATTCATAATGGCATACTACTATAAGTATGGAAATGGTAATCAACAAAAGATTAATCAATATCACAAGAATCTTCTCAAAGATAAAACGAATGTCATACTCTATATTTTTATTCACCATACCATAAATATTGGCAATTAAATCAATGCCAATTCACATGATGACACATAAATTCACCAATACATAAATATTGATAAAGCTTATCAGTGCAAGTCACAAAATTGGTGGAGCACAAATTCTAGAAGTCATCTCAAGAAATCCAAAAATCACGAAAAGAGGGGGGAAGGCCTATCACAAACGGAAGCATAAAAACTCCCTACACGTGTATCACAAACGGAATGCTAATTCCATGGTTGCTAACCATCACAAATTGAGCCGAAGCTCCACAAACAGCCCGAAGACCATGGGGTGCTACCCCACCAATTTGAGTCGAAACTCCACAAAACGGGGTTTAGTCTCCCTCGCAGATAAAGAGACATCGCACATTGCTAGTCTAAATCAAAAAAATGATCGTCATTGATCGTCAAGAAGTGTCAATTACAATAAGCAAGTAAATATATGAGTTTAGCATCATGTCCCATAACCACTAGCTTAACTTAACAATTTGCAAACAAATTGTAGATCTCCACTAGAAAATTGTCACAAGAGATTCAATCGAACAAGTCCAAGAATTAACCAACGAAGTAAACGCAAGCGTTTCATACCACTCGTTTTACTAAGTCGTTTAATTAGATTTCTCATACGAGTGAGGTAAAGGTTTGTATATACTAATAGATTGGAAATTGGTTTGAGAAAACGAGCTTTGTAATAAAATAGTGTTGAAATCATTTGAAGAATGAGTTTTGATATTTACTACTAGTATAGAAAACCTTTATGTTTTAAAGTGACTAATCATAGAAGTGATTGTAGAAACAATCAATCATAAAAATTCACATTCGAAGACGTGAATAAAATCCAAAGAAATCGATAAAGAATCCATCGAAATGGATATTCAAAAATCCCTAAAAAGGAGTCATCAAAGTCATAATAAATGATAACAACAAATAGGATCACCACGAATCGATTTAAATTCGAAATTCAATCCAAAAAAGGCAAATTGGACTGAAACAGAAGGTTTAGTCGACAGAACAGAGTTTTCAGTCGACTGACCCTGTACCTGAAAAATTTCCAGGTTCAGGAAACTTTCTGTTTCCAGGTTCAGTCGACTGAACAGAGGATTCAGTCGACTGAATCATGGCTGGAAACTTTCGGGTTACAGGTTCAGTCGACTGAACAGACTTTTTAGTCGACTGAATCTTGCCAGGGCTGTTTTTCAGCCTTATTAAAATGAAGAGCAAACTCTTCCAAAATGCAACCGGACGAACATTGGCGCTAAGGGTTTATGCCAATCGACAACCCGACCTTATATGCTCCTCGATGCATCACCAAAAGCTTGATCAAACATCCATAAAAGGATTTTCACACAAATGGACTTAAAAACCCAAAAATTGAAATATTCACAAAACCAATCCAAATCAAGAGCAAATGCACATAAAGAAGTGTTAGGAATTCATACCTAACAACAAAGATAGATATGGGGATATATGTGAGATAAAAAAAATCTCACCTTTGAACCCAAATTAATGAAGAAGAAGCTTGAAAGCAAAGGATGATCAACCACACTTCAATCCCAACTCAAGAAGCTTGATTCTAAGCTTAAAAGAGAAATATTTTCCAAATTAGGTTAAGGAATTTTCTGAAATCAAAGAGAGATTGAGTTGGGGAAGATGTAGAGAAGGCTTACCAATGGGTTCTTCTACTAGTTTGGAGCAAGAGCTTGATTTGCAAAAGAAAACTAGGGTTTTGGAGTTTTAATTTCCCATCTCTCCCACCATTGATGCTTTAGAACTGAAAAGAGGAGGAAGTGAGAGTGAATGGGGAGGAGTGGTTCAAATTTGAGTATAAGTTAAACACAGGGCTGAACCCAAACCTAAACCCAAAGTGAAAATGGTCAAATTTTTGACTAGCTCCAAATATATCAAAGTTTATACTTAAAAAGGTTGCAAACGGCATTTTGAACTCAATGGAAGGGATCTCGAGTCCTAATTCGACTGTTTGTAAAAAGTAGCTTTTCGGACTAAAATCCGACTACGATGCCATATTTAAATAAAACATTTAAATATATAAATCATAACATATGCGGATTGTTACAGACTCCCCTCCTTAAATAAATTGCGTCCTCGCAATCATAAGGAATAATTGAATAAAAAGTAACAACCATAATATTAACACAAAAGAAGAAATTTGAAATAAGAAGTTCACCTTAAATAGCACGAGGGAGTAAGTCCGGATGTGTTCGCTCGACGAATTCTCTAGATTCCCAAGCACAATCCTTAGGATTAGAGGACCATTGGACTTTAACAAGAGGAACATTTTTATTTCGAAGTCGTTTGACCTCCGAAGCAATAATATGAACGGGATGTTGCTCATAAGTTAAATTCGGCGAAACTTCAATTTCTTCCACAACACCGGGCTCAAGAATAGAATCGGAATCTCGAAGACATTTCCGAAGTTGAGAAACGTGAAACACGTCATGGATAGCAGAAAAATAAGCCGGTAATAAGAGGCGATAAGCCATGGAACCAATGCGTTCAGCGATGGGAAATGGACAAATGTAACGGGGTGCTAATTTTCCCGATCGACTGGAACGCACAACACCTTTCATAGGTGAAACACGAATAAATACAAGATCTCCCACAGAAAATTCTAATTTCCTTCTCCGGTTATCGGCATAGGATTTTTGTCTACTCTGGGCTTCTTTCATCCTATGACGAATAAGATCAATCTTTTCGGTGGAATCACGAATAAAATCTGGACCTAAAACCAGCTTCTCACCGGCCTCAAGCCAACAAGAAGGAGATCGGCATAGCCTTCCATAGAGTGCCTCAAAAGGTGCCATACCAATACTAGATTGGAAGCTATTATTATAGGAAAATTCAACAAGTGAAATATGATCTTCCCAACTTCCACCGAAATCAAGCACACAGGCCCGAAGAAGATCTTCAAGAGTTTGATTCACATGCTCGGTTTGTCCATCGGACTGGGGGTGATAAGCGGTGCTAAAACTAAGCTTCGTTCCCATTGAAGACTCTTCCAAAATCCACTAGTAAACAGTGGATCACGATCGCTAACAATATAAGTTGGAACTCCATGCAATTTAACAATTTCTTTGATAAAGAGTTTGGCCCAAAGAGGAACGGTTCGATTCGACCGAACGAGAATAAAATGGGTGGATTTAGTATGTCTATCGACTATCACCCATAAGCTACCATGACCCGAACGAGAACGGGGAAGACCGTCAATGAAATCCATGGAAATTTGATCCCACTTCCAAATTTGAATTTCTAAAGGTTGCAATAACCCACCGGGCCTTTGATGCTCGGTCTTAACGAGTTGGCAAGTCATGCAACGCTTAACGAAGTTAGCGATGTCGAGTTTCATTCCCTCCCAATAATAAAGTCGCTTCATATCCGCATACATTTTGCTACTACCGAGATGAATGGTGAATTTAGAACGATGGGAATCTTCTAAAATATCTTTGCGAAGATCACTAATATTTGGCACGATAAGTCTACCAAATTTTCGAATGCCGACACGAGAATCAATATCAAAGTCTTTCAAACCTTTAATATCAATTTTATCCTTAAAATTTTGGCCAAGAAGAGCCAAGTCGGGATCTAGCCTTTGAGTTTCAAGAATGCGGTCTAAAAGAGAAGGATGAGCCTCAAGGCTACATAAAACAAGAAAAGGACATAAATCGGAAACATGATCTCGAATCTCACAAGTGGATAAAATCTCGAGATCATTCCATTCGGATATCATCATGGAAACAACCGCTTGTTGCTTGTGACTAAGTGCATCGGCAACACGATTTCCCTTTCCGGGAGTATAAAGGATATCAAGATCATAAGGTGCAAGGAACTCGAGCCAACGTTGTTGACGCAAATTAAGTTCCTTTTGAGAGAATAAATACTTCAAAGACTTATGATCGGTATAAAGAACAAATTTGTCCCCTAAAAGATAATGACGCCAAATCCAAAGAGTGAAAACAATAGCTGCGAGTTCTAAATCATGAGTGGCATATCTAGCCTCAGCTGGCTTCAATTGCCTAGAAGCATAAGCAATAACACGTTCTTTTTGCATAAGAACGGCACCCAAACCAATGCGACTAGCATCGGTATAAACAATAAAATCTTGGTTTCCATCGGCAATTACAGGGATAGGAGCATCGGAAAGGAGTTCTTTTAATTTTTGGAAAGAAGCTTCACATTTGTCCGACCAAATGTATTTAACGCCTTTCCTTGTTAAGATAGTGAGAGGCACGACAATTTTAGAAAAGTCTTTGATAAAAAGAAGGTAATAGCCCGCTAATCCCAGAAAGCTACGCTCCGTCACACTCTCCGGTCTCTTCCTACTTTGAATGCTTCAATCTTTGAAGGATCCACTGATATTCCGTATTCGGAAATAATATGGCCTAGAAACTTCACGCGAGATTGCCAAAAATGGCATTTAGAAAATTTTGCTTTTAATTGATTACTCCTAAGAGTTTCCAACATAATTCGAAGATGCTTTTCATGTTCCTCCTCGATTTTTGAATACACAAGAATATCATCAATGAAGATGAGAACAAATCGATCGAGGAAATCTTTGAAAACTCGATTCACAAGGTCAACAAAGTAAGCCGTAGTATTCGTTAAACCAAATGGCATAACAAGCCATTCATAAGATCCATAACGGGTACGAAACGATGTCAAAGGAATGTTATCTTCTGTAATACGAAGCTGATGAAAACCGGTTGCCAAGTCCAATTGTGAAAAGACTCTAGCACCACTAAGTTGATCGAATAGATCATCAATCCGAGGTAGGAGATATTTTTTCTTGATAGTGAGATCATTAAGCTTGCGGTAATCAACACAAAGCCTAAGTGTACCATCGGATTTCTTCACAAAAATAGCCGAAGCTCCCCAAGGCGAGAAACTAGAGTGAATAAATTGCTTCATCTGCAAATCGGATAATTGCTTACGCATCTGTTCATTTTCCTTATTGGACATACGATAAGGAGGATGAGTGATAGGTTGAGCTCCAGGGATGAGAATAATTTTTAACTCAATTGCTCGCTTTGGTGGTAGTCCTAGAACGGTTCAAATATGTCGGAAAATTCACGAACAACGTGAATAAGAGAAATAACATCCTCCTCATCATCATCATCGTCATCACGAGGATTTAAAGAATATAAAGATGCTGTCAAGTCGGAATCCGGATCTTTAAGTACAATAGAAATCTGCTCAACAGATTGAGGATGTCGAAGATAAATAGTCCGCTCAGGACATAGGATTTGAGCTTCATAACGGTTAAGCCAATCCATACCCAAAATCATTCCGAAGCCTAAATAACGCATGACATGGAAATCGGCTAGGAAAGAAAAATCACACAAAATAATCTCGACATCTTTACACAATAAACTGAGTGTTGCGGATCCACCAACCGGATTCGCAATTCCCAAAGAAGTCATTAAACACATAACATCCAAAGAAAAAGTATCAACAAGTTCTTTTGAAATAAAAGAATGGGATGCACCCGTATCAAAAAGGACACGAATACTGATGATCACGAAACACAATAATGCCATCAAGGATAGTATGAGGAATACCTTGACCACGAGAGGTGTTGCCAGGGGCTTGAGCAACATTAAGCTTTCCCTCCTTCTTGTTTTGAAGTTTGGGGCATGAAGGTATAACATGACCGGAACTTTTGCAGTAGCGACAAGTGAGGGGCTTCGAACACTTATTTGAATAATGGTCTTTTGAACCACAATTATAGCATTCTCCACGACTAAAGGTAGGAGTCTTTGCTGCCGTAGATGCTTGCTTACCCTTTTTGTTGGGATAAGGACCTTTGATTTTGTTAAGCCTTTTCTTGTTGTTGAAGTTTGGTTTAGCACCCACCACTTCAACATCACTCTCCCTATTTGCCTCTTCAAGTCGAAGAACGATATCAACGAGTTGATCAAAAGAAACTTCTAATTTTAGATATATGGCTTCTTGAGATTTTTGTTCAAGCCGTAAACAAATCTTTGGTTCTTTTTTAATGGGGTGTTTATGTATTCTACCCCGTACTTAGAAAGTGACTCGAAGGAGGCGACATAATCAGTCACGGAGGACTCACCTTGAACAAGGTCTATAAATCGTCGAGCCAATGTCACTTTCTCTGCTTCTGGTTCAAATTTCAACTCGAAGCATTCCTGGAATTGCTCCCAGGTGAGATCCGCTTCAATAATCTCAGAGATAAGAAGTTCGTACCAGTCCAATGCTCTATCTTGGAGCATACTGAAGGCCACCTGAACTCGGTGAAGATCAACAAGGTTCATGCGAGAGAAGATTCGATCGCATGTCCTTAACCAAGCCTGAACCTCGATAATAGTTTCAGAACCTTTAAAGGGCTTCCCACCCAAGTTGGTATAATGGTTGCACAAACGTGCAAATCCCGACTTTGGGTGAGTAGGTTCCGAATCAGGACCAGCTGCCTGAGCATTCTTTACCAAATCGAGAAGCTGTTGGGCAGACATAAAAACTCCATCTTGGGGAGTAGCACTAGATTGACCGGCGTTGGGACGGCCTGGTCTAACCATTTCTCTTCCTTTAGAAAGAAAGAAGAAGAAAAGTCATTCTAAAAATAGATATCAAGAAATCTTGATAGATAAAACAAGGAATCATGAAGAAAATAGGATGAATCGGTACGAAGATTCGAATTAAATCTTAAAGCACGACTCCTAAGATGGACTAAGGACGATGATCCTTGTTAAATTATTCTACATTGTTCCAAAGTTTGGCTCTGATACCAAGCTGTGATGCCCCACCTCTATACCCATGCCAGTCAAGGACACTACGGGGTAATGCTGTCGGCTAGCACGGAGAATAAGGCTGTTGAGGAGCTACCATCCGTGTAATTGCTTTGAGCGAGCACCGATATGTCAGATAGTTTAAGATGCATTTCATTTCAAGAGGAAATCCGACATGCCGATACAAACTCAAAGCTATCACACAGTGGATATATATAATCTTCGAAAACAAATATAGAAAATAAACATAACACAAATCAGTCACAGACATCCATATCACAAGGGCAGAAACAGATATGAATATATATAACACATGAAATTGTACATCAGAGTGGTGGTCAGAGAGACGCACAATAACACAAAAGTATAGCAACAAGCTATGCAAAAGAATAAGTATACATCATAGAGTCCAAATGTATACATCCAAAAACTACTAATCTAAGAAGTTAACCAAAAGTCAGTGTAATAGATCCCCGGGGAGAAGTCAAGCAGAAGCACCTGTAACATCTCGGTCTTACCCGAGTATTATTTCATAAGAAAATAATAAACAGATCAATCTAGCTATAAATATCAGATGACATAATATAGAAAAAGAGATATGGCATAAACATACAATATTCATAATGGCATACTACTATAAGTATGGAAATGATAATCAACAAAAGATTAATCAATATCACAAGAATCTTCTCAAAGATAAAAAGAATGTCATACTCTATATTTTTATTCACCATACCATAAATATTGGCAATTAAATCAATGCCAATTCACAAAATGTTGATGACACACAAATTCACCAATACACAAATATTGATAAAGCTTATCAATGTAAGTCACAAAATTGGTGGAGCACAAATTCTAGAAATCATCTCAAGAAATCCAGAAATCACAAAAAGAGGGGGGAAGGCCTATCACAAACGGAAGCATAAAAACTCCCTACACGTGTATCAAAAACGGAATGCTAATTCCATGGTTGCTAACCATCACAAATTGAGCCGAAGCTCCACAAACGGCCCAAAGACCATGGGTTGCTACCCCACCAATTTGAGTCGAAACTCCACAAAACGGGGTTTAGTCTCCCTCGCAGACAAAGAGACATCGCACATTGCTAGTCTAAATCAAAAAAATGATCGTCATTGATCATCAAGAAGTGTCAATTACAATAAGCAAGTAAATATATGAGTTTAGCATCATGTCCCATAACCACTAGCTTAACTTAAATATTTGCAAACAAATTGTAGATCTACACTACAAAATTGTCACAAGAGATTCAATCGAACAAGTCCAAGAATTAACCAACGGAGTAAACGCAAGCGTTTCATACGACTCGTTTTACTAAGTAGTTTAATTAGATTTCTCATACGAGTGAGGTAAAAGTTTGTATATACTAATAGATTGGAAATCGGTTTGAGAAAACGAGGTTTGTAATAAAATAGCGTTGAAATCATTTGAAGAAAGAGTTTTGATATTTACTACTAGTATAGAAAACCATTATATTTTAAAGTGACAAATCATAGAAGTGATTGTAGAAACAATCAGTCATAAAAATTCACATTCGAAGACGTGAATAAAATCCAAAGAAATCGATAAAGAATCCATCGAAATGGATATTCAAAAATCCCTAAAAAGGAGTCATCAAAATCATAATAAATGATAACAACAAATAGGATCATCAGGAATCGATTTAAATTCGAAATTCAATCCAAAAAAGGCAAATTGGACTGAAACAGAAGGTTTAGTCGACTGAACAGAGTTTTCAGTCGACTGACCCTGTACCTGAAAAATTTCCAGGTTCAGGAAACTTTCTGTTTCCAGGGTCAGTCGACTGAACAGAGGATTCAGTCGACTGAATCATGGATGGAAACTTTCGGGTTACAGGTTCAGTCGACTGAACAGACTTTTTAGTCGACTGAATCTTGCTTGGGCTGTTTTTCAGCCTTATTCAAATGAAGAGCAAACTCTTCCAAAATGCAACCGGACGAACATTGGCGCTAACGGTTTATGCCAATCGACAACCCGACCCTATATGCTCCTCGATGCATCACCAAAAGCATGATCAAACATCCATAAAAGGATTTTCACACAAATGGACTTAAAAACCTAAAAATTGAAATATTCACAAAACCAATCCAAATCAAGAGCAAATGCACATAAAGAAGTGTTAGGAATTCATATCTAACAACAAAGATAGATATAGGCATAGATGTGAGATAAAAAAATCTCACCTTTGAACCCAAATTAATGAAGAAGAAGCTTGAAAGCAAAGGAAGATCAACCACACTTCAATCCCAACTCAAGAAGCTTGATTCTAAGCTTAAAAGAGAAATATTTCCCAAATTAGGTTTAGGCATTTTCTGAAATCAAAGAGAGATTGAGTTGGGGAGGATGAAGAGAAGGCTTACCAATGGGTTCTTCTATTAGTTTGGAGCTAGAGCTTGATTTGCAAAAGAAAACTGGGGTTTTGGAGTTTTAATTTCCCATCTCTCCCACCATTGATGCTTTAGAACTGAAAAGAGGAGGAAGTGAGAGTGAATGGGGAGGAGTGGTTCAGATTTGAGTATAAGTTAAACATAGGGCTGGACCCAAACCCAAACCCAAAGTGAAAATGGTCAAATTTTTGACTAGCTCCAAATATATCAAAGTTTATACTCAAAAAGGTTGCAAATGACATTTCGAACTCAATGGAAGGGGTCTCGAGTCCCAATTCGACTGTTTACAAAAAGTAGCTTTTCGGACTAAAATCCGACCACGATACCATATTTAAATAAAACATTTAAATATATAAATCATAACATATGCGGGTTGTTACAGGTATAAGAAATATCAAAATCATAAGAAGCTAAATACTCCATCCACCTTTGTTGCCTCAAGTTCAAGTCCTTCTACGAGAATATGTACTTCAAAGACTTATGGTTGGTAAAAAGCTCAAACCTCTCTCCAAGCAAATAGTGCCTCTAAGTTTTAAGTGCAAAAAATATGGCAGTCAACTCTAAATCGTGGGTAGGATAGTTTTTCTCATGCATCCTCAACTGCCTACTACCATAACACACTACCCTCCTTTCTTGCATCAACACCGCTCTTAGACCCGTTCTGCATGCATCGGTCTATACAGTGAAAGGATTAACTTCGACGGGTAAAACTAACCCTGGTGCACTGGTCAGGGCTCTCTTAAGCTTCGTGAAGGAATCCTCACAATCCACGTCCCACACGAAAGCTTTATTCTTCTTAGTAAGGCATGTCAATGGTGCCAAAATCTTGGCAAAATCTCTAATGAACTTCCTATAGTAGCCTGCCAATCCTAGGAAGCTCCTAATCTCGGTAACATTCTTAGGGGCCTTCCAATCTTATACTGCAATAACCTTAGCGTGGTCATTAGCCAAACGTTTCTTCGAGACTATGTTCCCCAAGAAACGAACTTCTTCTCCCTAAAATGACATTTTGTAAACTTAACTCTTAAATGATGGCTAGGAAGTGTGCGAAGAACTTCTTCCAAATGAACAACATGCTCCTCCATATTCTTGGAAAATACCAAGATATCATCCGCGAATACCACCTTAAACTTATTTAGGACATCCCTAAAGACGTGGCTCATCAAATTAACGAAATAGGCTGGAGCATTAGTTAGCCCAAAAGGCATAACCAACCACTCGAAGAATCCGTCCGTTGTCCTAAAGGAAGTCTTATCTATGTTGTCATTAGCGATTCTAACTTGATGGAATCCCATGGCTAATTCAAGTTGAAAAAAAACCAAAGAACCTACTAACTAGTCCAAAAGATCATCAATCCTAGGAAGTGGATATCGGTTCTTCTTAGTGAGCTTATTCAATTCCATGTAGTCTCTACAAAGTCAGAAAGAACCATCTGCCTTAGTGGCGAAGATGACTGGCGCTCCCTACTCTGATACGCTCCTTCTTATGAATCCTTTCCCTAAGAGCTCACAAATATGCTTGCTCAATTCTTTCTTCTCCTTATGTGCCATGTTTCTTACAGGTGACGCTACTGGCTTGGCATTCTCGGTGGAATAAATCCCGAAGTCAATCTTTCATTTAGGGGATAGTCCCCTAACCTCCTCAAAGGCGTTTGCAAAATCACTGACGACATGAATCGAATGCAACTCTTATGAAGACGAATCGAGGAAATAGAGTAAACTCAACATGACTGAACCTTGTGGGCCACAAGATACCTCTTGATCCTATCACTGCAAGTCTCAAGTCTAATGACTCTCCTCTCGTAGTCTAAGATAGCTCCATATGTGCATAGCCAATCCATCCCTAAGATCATCACATACCCCGAGAATCCCAGAACATAGGCATCATGGTCAAACTCTACGCCTAGGATAAAGATTTTCAAACCCCTACAAATCATAAATTAGTGTGCCAATCCTCATATGAGGTTTGAAACAATAATGGGGTCTACTACTAATGACATGTCCAAGTGCAAACAAACTACTAGAGAGCTAAAGATAAAAGAGTGTAATGCTCCAGAATCAAATAAAGTTCGAATAGGAAAATCAAATGTAGAAATCAAACATTCAACTATGACATTTTTACCTCTATTTGGAATGCTACTGGAAGGTGTTGTGTCCAACGCATGAATCTGCGCAACTGGTGCACTAGCTCCCTGGGGGCAACTCCTACACATATGACCAGGCTGCCCACAAGTAAAGTATTTACCCTTCATCTTCTCCTTCCAGCAATCATTGGCCATATGTCTAACCTTCCCATAACCATGGCACTTTATTCCTTTCTTAATCTTCTTCTAAGGATCGTCACCTTTCTTCTTATTATTATTATTTTCCCACCACTTCTTCTTTAGACCTTCTGACTTAACCTCCTCTTTAGACTCTCCTTCCTTGATCATATCCAACATAAGTGCCATCTCGACCAAAGAATCATAAGTAGCTCCCATCGGTACATAAGTCGGTAATAATCCCCGAAAGGCTTGATTCATCCCTTTGTAAACTTCATAGCTTTCTTGTGCGCCGTGTTCACAAGTCCATACCAAACCATGAAGCTTATTGAATTGAATGATGTACTCCTTGACTAACAAACTCCCTTTCTTCAAATTGATAAACTTCTCTAGCTGAACTCTCTCTTCTGCCTCAGATAGAAACTTCCTATCGAATCCCTCCCGGAATCCATCCCAAATAATATTCCTTTCCTCCAACTCGATCACCTCCCACCAATAAGATGGCTCCACCTTCAACTGCCAAGCGGCTAGCTGAACTCGCTCCTGACCATCCAATCCCAAAATACTAAAAATCATCTCCGTGTCCTTAAGCCATGCTTTCGCCTCCATAAAAGTCTCCTTGCCAAAAAAATATTCTCACCCAAACTCGAAAAATCTTTACAAAGCTTAGAGAAATTGATGGAGGCAGGTGGGTTGATGGGATTCCCCCCCGCTGTTGTAGGATTGGGCGTTGGCCCGTGCACCTCTAGAGTCTTGGCTTGTAGGTACCTACGAAACCAGGCTGGGACTGGAATGCCCTCGGGAAGGTTCAGGACATAAGTCATTCTATGAAAAGAAAACGGTAGTTTAGGAAAGAGTCAAAGGGAGATTGAACTGGACTTATGAGGGGATTTTTATAAAAATTCTTTTATACTTAAAATCATTTCTTAAAGTTCTTTTCCGAAAAAAACTTTTAAAACAAGTTATTTTGAAAAATACTTTACTTTCAAAATAAATTTTTGGAATCCTGTAACCTTAGACTTTCACCATACATCCTTTAATATAACCAAATGGACACATTAAAAGGCATGGTGCATTGTAGGTATGACTGAAACTAATAGAGACTAAGATTCACAAGACAAAAATAGGTAAAAACAGTGGAAACTAAATAAGTATTTAATTTAAAAAAATCTTAAGAATTAGTACATAATTAAGTCAAATGTCAAATGCAACATGCAAAACCCATCATGTCTTATGAAATGAAAATTCATTATCTCAAAATCAGATTATGTAATATCCCTTGTAACTAAACTAGTGCATACAAGAACAATGGCTGAAAATAAAAGAAGTACATAGAAGAAGTCACCTTAAAGAAGAACTCCAAGCTACAACAATCTACAAGCTTCTTCCTTGATTGCCTAAGGGGAAAAAAGGGGAAAATAGAGGAGTGAATCAGACTAAAGTCTGGTGAATGATAGTAATTACTAGAGTGTTTAAGCAATATAAAAGTAATAGACTCTACAATAGTTCTAGCATTAATAAGGATAACAAAGGAGATAGGAAAGCGATAAAATGGAAAAAATACGATTAAATATTTCTCAAGATAGGTTAACTTTTATTGCTTGCACTTGTTCTGATTTAATTAGGCTGAAATCCTAATCACGTAACTAGGATGTGACCTTAATTCTACCATTTTTTATCGGCCTGCTACTCCATAGACATTTTTGTGGACCACTTGCTATATAGATCCCTACAAAGCAGCTAATGGTATCTATGGAAGATACACAGAGCACCTACAGAGGATCCGGCTGACATATATAGCTCCCTATACAGAAGGCAATGGTGTCTACTAAGACACCATACTAAGTGCTTGGAACTCATAGCTAAAACTGAGCACCCAAACGGAAGTTGCATGTGTAACTGCCACCATGTCCATGCTTCCCTCCACCTGTTGGGTCTTCTTATTACCTCCAACATCCAGCATAGCGTGCCCCTCATCTCACTTCCGGTTACTGCGAGATCACCGTGTGTCTAGAGAAAACTAGGGGAAATGTTGTTGGTACTGGCCCTTCATCCAAATAGTATCTAGTTGCCCCCCTTATCCAAATCCCCATGATTTGGACTTCTATTTGACCCATTACTACCATTCTTAGCATAAGCATGCCCTAAGGAATGCTATTTGGGATAGGTCCAGCTTTCATCTTTTCATCTTTGCTTATTAACTTAGATAAATTATTTAAATAAGCCTTTATTACCATTTTTACTTTTTACGCTTATTAATTTATCCCAAGCCTTAAAATAAGCCCTATTCTCATCTTTTTCTTATTATAACCTATGTTATAATCATGCTTATTACTTAACCCAAGCTCTAAGTGTAACGACCGTAATTTTCAATGATTAAAAATAGTTAATTTAATAAGGTGTTGTGATTTAATGTTAGAAGAAATAAAAATTTATGATTTAGTAGTAAGAATATAACTTGAATGAAATGCAATAGTATTAATTTAAGATAATTGATAACCGCTTTAAATGTAATTTCAATTAATGGAAATGATTAAAAAGTTATAATTGGTTATAGGTTGTAAATTAATTTTAATAATGTGTGTATAAATTGATAATTGAATTAAAAGAGTAATTGATAATTTAAATGTTGTATTAATTAAAGAAGTAATGTGTAATAAATTGTACTTGGATAGAATTAGTATTGTGTAAGTTGGTATAACATTTATTTGTAAATAATAAACTTATAAATGTGATTAAAAGTTAATGGTGACAATTATTATATGTTACCTATTTATTTAGCCTGTTAAATTAAATTGGGAATCACTTGAAATTAAATGTAATTAAATATTACATTAATAGAAATTAAGATGGAACTAGAGAATATTAATGTAATAAGCTGTAAACCAATGTTGAATATATACATAGAGTAATAAATGATTGAACAAAAAGAATTGGAATTAAGTTTTATTGATTTATTTTAGTTTAATTTATAATTAATGAATTTATCTGACTTAAATTTAACACTGTAATCTGTAAATTAATTAATATTGAATTGATATGTAAATTTGATTTAAATTCTTGTAAATGTCCAAGTCATCAAAAATGTTGAAAATCGTTGGTTATTAAATTTGAAATTAAAAAGTGATTTAATCAATTTAATAATAATTATTTAATTAAAGTGAAAATAGCCATTTTGGCCATTGTCTCGAATTTCAACGAAACCCATTTTATCGGATCCGTAACGATGAATTATTACAAGGTTTCAAGTTTCGTAGCGATCAGACTTGTCGTTTGATCGTACGGACTCGAAATGCATAGAAATCAATTAAATTAAATTCAAATGAAATCAATTTGTAATAAGCAGATTTTTAAGCTAACTTCTGCATACGATGGAATTAGGACTTGAAACATGTTCCATTGAGTTTAAAAATATCAAAAACATCTATTTTGATATAGGGGATTTCCAATTTTCGTTTCGGAGTTAGAACGGGCTTTTTGGGTCGCAATTGTCGTTCGTACCAATCCAATTGTGTTTATATTTTTATAGGGCCTTGTTCATATAAATTGTTTGTTCTAACCCTAGTAGTCTTTCTATATCTTATTCCTATACGTACATCAACTTCTATCTGCTCCTTTCTTCAATGGCAGTAAAAAATTCCAATTCCAAAGGCTACAATTTAATCTCCAAACCAATTTCAAAATCAAACTCCTCCAAACCATATCAAATTATATACAGTTTCGGAGCTCTCGATGAGCGTAACCCAGATCTACAATTAATTTTTGCCATTGAATACCGGTTGTCAAGAAATTGAGGATGAACTGCAGTCGTCCAATCTCAGTTTTGGTCGATCCAACGATGGATCTTTAACCGATTAACGATCGTGGAGTGGTGTTGGGAAGAGGCAGTCGAGCAGGTCGTATGATGGTCATCATTTGTCGTAATTTGGTCAGAATTCACTTGGAAATGCCTTAGAGGATTGATGGCGGCGTGGTGGCCAAATGCGACCGAAGGTGGTCATGGTGTCGGCGTGGGCTTGGCGTTCGAATGGAGGTGTTCGATTTGGCCATAGGCCGTCATGGCGGTGGCAAAGTCAGAAGTTGTGGTGGCAGCTATGACGTGCTATCGCATTTGTATGAAGGAGGCTAGGGTTTATGTGTAGCTGACTTGTGTAAGTGACGCGTATAACTATATTATTTTTTTATTTGTTTTAAAATTTAAATCGTATATCTTTTAATGTTAATAGCTTTTGCATACGAGCTCGGTTTCAGGCGTGGTTTTCTTTGTTGCGATCGTATCGAAATTTCGAATATTATGGAACTTGTATGGATGAATTTTGATTTGAGACTATTGAAATTTGGACCTTATATTGGATTTCAAATCGATTTGAAATCAAAGGTTAGTGTTTTGACCCTCTCACAACTACTGAATTATCTTATGTTAGTTAAATTGAATTTATGATGTGATTTGGAATTGATTGGTTGATGTTTGATATATATAAATTATCATTCTGATTAAATTTGACTTTTATTGCATTTAATCATCATTTAATTTAATATTGAATTTAATTTTCAATTTAATACCTGTGATTGACAATCAGCTATCTATTGATGTTTATTAATTGGTTTGGATGATGATTGTGATGGATGTTTGATTGTTGATATTGGATGACTGGATGTTATATTTTTATATTGTTATAACATTGGAAGTTCTCTATGGGTTGAAATGATACATACTCGAACGATCTATAGACTAGGAAAAATCGTTATGTGTTGAAATGATAGACTCGAGCGATTTTATGAATTTTATCTTATTTCGAGATTGCGGGTTGAAACGATATATACCCATAAAATTTTAAATTATGGATTAAAATGATAAATATCCGTATCACTTGACCATAGGGTAGAAAATTATGTGCGGACACCGTATTGGTTAAGTTAAATGATTTTTTAATCTTTAAATTTTGAATTCGTCTGACTGGTATTTTGAAATAGAAAGTGATTTCTGTAAACTGAATTATGTTTGAAAATCCAATCGTTAATGTTGAAATTGGAATTGATTTAATGAATTTTTCAAAAGATTTAAATTGGAATTTCAAATTTGAATTGTCAAATATAAATGAATTTTTGTCGAAATTGAGTTATTTAAAATGTTTGAATATAACTTTAAAATCTATTTTACCTATATCAAAATAATTAAATTTGTTTAATCTATTTCAAATTGAATTAATAAAATTTAAATCTATTTAATCTATTTTAAATATATTTAATCTATTTTAAATCTATTTAATATAATTTAAATCTATCTAATCTATTTTGAATCTATCTAATCTATTTTAAATCTATTTAATATAATTTAACTTTATCTACTCTATTGTAAATTTACTGAGTCTATTTTAAATCTATTTAAAATAATTTGAATATATTTAATCTATTTGAAATATATTTAAATCATCTTAAATCTAATTTAAGTCTAATTAAACTATTTTAACTATTGAAATATATTTATTCTATTTTAAATCTATTTAAAACATCTTAAATCTAATTTAATCTAATTTAAGTCTAATTAAACTATTTTAACTATTTAAACTATTTTAATCAATTTTAAACTATTTTAACTATTCTAAACTATATAAAAAAACTATTTAAACTATTTATGACTATCTAAACCATTTTCTAAAATTTCAGACTGTGAAAAGTTGTAGTATTTATATTTAAATCCTTGATGATTGATACAACATAAGTTGGGATTTGAAATGGATAACATTTTGTGAAATGACATATTTGAGTAAATATGATGATTTTGGAATGAGGATTTGATTAACCTATCTTAGCGCTAATTTCAAAACTGGAGACGATTTTGAAAGCGAATATTTTTTTAGAAGTGCATATGATTTCGAAAGTGATATGGTTTGAAATCGAATATGATATTTTGATATTAATTATGAATTAGCTTTTGAAATGTAAAAGAACCGTCCGGTGTGAAATAAGCATTTGGTTGTTAAAGACCCCGGGATCAGATATAGTCATACTCTCTGCCAATACCGATATTAAACCACTTTAACAACTATGTACGTGGTGGAGATTCCAGAAGTGAAGTAGGATGGTTGGTGAATAATTCTGTATGAGGTAATTACGTGACACTTACTCCCGTGAGTCAGCTTAGATGTGACTAAAACAGGAGCCTCAGCAGGCCAAGTGAGGTCATTCCTCCTATCGAACATGCATCTTCGATACCATATTATGACTTTGTGATGATTTGGTGGTCACCCCTTGATTTTGATTATAGGAGTGTGTTCCGAGGTGGGCGGTAGTAGCTCCTATGCATTACTACCAGCCGGATCCGCAATTGGTAGAATCCTACCCTGGCATTGCCTCGAGTGTCGCATTCACATGCCCTATAGCTCCTTCTACGAGTTTGTTTTATACCATACCTATGGAATGCCCTTTGGCTAAACCACCAGTTTGGTGGAGCGTACGACACTGTATAGACTATGGGAATATATAAAATGTGTTAAGGGTGATATGGGTAATGCCTTAAGGCTATTTTAATACTTTACTTATCGTATACACTATTATAATAGTGTATTATACTATGTATGTAGATAATTTAACGGTTCCTTAGGAGATGGTAATCAAGAACATCTCTTAAGTAACTACACTCACATTAGACACTGGATAGGAGATGTCAAACCCCATAAACATCTCCGACGCCATTACACTTGTATTTATTTACTGTCGATTTAACTTACATAAGATCCTTTAGTTCCGACTCGAATGTTTTGTCTTTTCAATTCGCTGGGTCAGTCTGAGCTTTTCAATTTACCAAAGACTGCTTTTCTGAAGGATGAAGACGAAGATTTGTACTATTAATATTTATTTCATTCATTCCACTACATCATGTTGTTCCGCTGCATTATTTATTTATTACTACTGTATGTACTCTGGTTCTGTACAGTAAAGATTAATCAAATGTTATTTGTAAAATAGGTTCATGAACTGTTTGTTTGATTGCTATATTTTTTCATTCAGCCATTAGATTCTGTGTTTGTTTTTCTTTCTTTCTCTACTTTTTCTTATTTACCCCATAACAGTTTTCCCGTTTGAATGGTTTGAGTTGGCATGTGTTACATCTTATTTTCTTCATTTGATATTCTTACTTATAAAATCCATATTCACGTTTAATTTATTCTAATCCATACGCGTAGAAAAGGGGAATGAAGAGAATAGACGCTTGCATAAAATCCAAAACGTCGATAAGATGTAAATAAGAAATAAATAACAGTAAATAAAATTAAATATTGTAAATAGAATGTAAATTAATAAAAAGCTATGCTTAATAATAATAAATTATAATTAAATAAATAATACTAAAATTACTTAAAGGAATAGCTCAATGGACTAAAAATAAATAAAAACTGTAAATAATTACCAAAAAAGGCTATTTCAAAAATCGTAGTAAAACTACAACTATTGGAAACCTTATTACTTTAAATTACATAAAGTAATCTTAAAATAATTACAATCACTCACCTTCGATCCTAAGCTCTTCCTTTGCTTTTCCCGTATCCATTTGGAGTTGTAAAATAATTTTTATTAAAAAGATTCTCTCCTTGGAAAATTATTCCTTTTAGGGTCCTTCCTAAAAAGGTGAACACAAGTGGAGAAAATCTAGAATGAGAAAAAGTGTTAGGTCTAGGGGTCTATTCATATGTGTAGAAGTGGTTCTTTGACCATTGGATTTGGAGATTGAATAGGATGCAACCACGTCATAGGCTGAATAGGAGCCATCAGATGTAGAAATGATGGGACCGAATCAACTAAAGCATGCAAATGACGTGTTTCGAGGCCTTTGATTCATTCGAACGAATTTACGTTCCTTTGCCTGCAAAAATATAAAGCAGGTCGACCGGCCGGTCGACTTGACACACACACACACGCACGCACACACACGCACACACACACACACATATATATATATATATTAGTTATATTTCTGCATATTTTGCTTATTTTATAACTTGGTCATATTAGTTCAGTTTTTGACGTTCCATATATGGAGATTGACCAGAAAATTCCATGAACACAATGGTCGAACTTCCTTGGCTTAATTCTGTTAATTTCACGAAGTTATTTAATTATTTAATTAATTAAAAAATTAATTAGTATGCGTTAAATTTTGGGTTGTTACACATGTAGTTCTAAAGTATATTCTAGAGGTTTACTTTCCGTGAGGGGGAGTACTCTCCAAGCCATTCGTTGGAAAATTTCTCGCCTTTCCTTTGATTCCCAATTTCAAAATTTACCTTTTTCTTAATTACATCGGGATGTGTCGTAAGCGCTTCATGATGTTTAATTATTTGTATCCATTATTGTGATTGGATATTGATATTGTGAGGGAAAACCCGTTCTCCAAATAGCGCCATGTCTCATATATTATATTTATTCCCACCATTTTTTTAGATTTACTTATACTAGACATATTTTCTGACCCAAGCTGTTTATTTTCCCTATACTCTCGGGCACTCAATTATATTTGAGTAGTCCGAAAGCATCAAGTTTTCTTTAAGCTCTTTGAAGACGATGGAGGAGCAGGCAACTTCGAAGTTATCAAGTTATTTATTTCCACTGTCATGCCTATTTTCCATGTATAGTTTGTAAAAACATATGCCAAGGCAGAGTGTATAACTGTTTAGTCTAATAGTTGTAGTACTTTTGTGAAATTCAATTGTAATGACCCACTTTCGATTACAGTTTATGCGGACAATCAACCACACATGACCCACTCAAATTGAAAGGAAATGCAGATAGTTAGGGAAAAGAAAGAAGGAAGAAGAAGGGATAAAGAAGGGGAAAAGAAAACTAATGACACTAAATCTCACAGCGAAATGAATAATCTATAACATACAACAAATCTTTACACAAAGAAAAAATGTAATATACATACACCAATTAGAGTACACTAACCTACTTCAGCTTGGACATTTGTAACAACATGTCCTTACAATTTTTGATAAATACAACCAACAGACAACACAACGGAACACAAAGAATTACGTAGATGCATCTTGGACCTCCAGCTCATAACCTAAGCTCTAACACATCTAAAGAAATCTGAAAATATGTTGGGTCTGACCCGAGCATTATAACAAAATAACACATAAGTCAGTTTGGTAAACTAGCATGAGAAAAACATACCCAGTTGGATTTTTAATGTTTATCAAAAAACCTTTCAAAATAAAGGTATCTCGTAAGACCACATCGCATATAAACACGGATGGGTTTTTACCTTACGATAACCAAAAGATTTTCTGTAGAAAATCTAGTGATATTATAATAATGTCTAAGGTTTTAAAGTAAATAATTAACACGGCCGAAATTGTTACATTAATTAAATTCCAGCATAATATGTATATATCTAAGATAGAAGGCACTTATTGGGAAATGGATTCCATACAGCAACTGGGCTACTGGGGTACTACCCAAAATGGTGTATCTCTAGATAAAATAACAGTGAGGACCTCGTCGGGATCTCTTGCCAACACAAAACTAGCCTACCCCTTGATTAGTAGTAACGAATATGATCACAGATTAGTTAATGGGCTCCAAAGCATACAAACGAGAGATAATATCGACTCTAGATAGGGATGATCATACCCTAATTGAGAGCGACCCATTTAGTCTTGGTTTATATCCCCTATTTTAGTCATTCTCATTTGGTGAGGCTTGATGCAATGTTTTACTTTTCATATAGCACTTCTCACTTGGAATGCTAACACTGCTCTCCATATAACAATGCAATGTCGTCATTCATCCATACAAGTGGTCCAGAAGATGGACAAATCAAAGGCGCTACATCTACAATGTCCATTTTGGAATCACCTCAGGATTGGTAGCAAACAGCCCTTGCACTTTGAAGAGCTCGGTCTTCAATTCCATCATCTTCAAGATGTCTTTATTTTGAAATGCTTAAGTTGGATTGAAGTGGTTTCCAAATAATATATCCGTTCCTAGTCTCTTCGAAACAACATTTGATAGTTTCTGATAAACTCAATCCTGGTTCTTGTGGAAATAAACAGTCAAAGATCAGAGCTGAGATCACTTCCTAACCGTCAGTGGATGGATTTCCTTATCATTTTTCACAGGAGAATGAAACGAGATTTATACATATAGTACAGCATCATCGGTGGTTACTGTATTATATAACTCACGTGTTTCTTCAAGATATTTCTAGAGTTAAGTTTTAGGTCCATGTTTGATAGCCAGTTATTTAACTATCTACAAACTCTTATCCAAATCAGGGATTTAATTCCATAGGGAAAACCAACATTGCTTAAGCACATAAGCAACCACTAACCTCTTAAATTAATCATTACATTAATTATAATCGCTTCGTAAATTACAGGTATAAAAATATCTTTACCAAGATTTATCTACAAATCCCTATAATTTCAATACTTGGTAAATATCCATATACTTATCTTAACGGTTTAAGTATATTCACAAACATTACGGTTCACAACTTAGAAAATGTACTCATATACTTATCTCAATGGTATAAGTATATTAAAAAACTAAAAAAGGTTTTCTTTTTATTTAATTCAAAAATTATTTATTAACTCCTTATAAATCCCTAAAACCATTTATAATTTTTTTATAGATCTTTTAAAATCATTTATAGTCTCTTTTAAAATTTCAATCACTTATAAATTATTTT
This sequence comes from Allium cepa, assembly GCA_030765085.1. Lineage (NCBI taxonomy): Eukaryota > Viridiplantae > Streptophyta > Magnoliopsida > Asparagales > Amaryllidaceae > Allium > Allium cepa. Next base: position 900,925,941 of record CM060938.1, on the reverse strand, counting down.
TATACATTTCTAAAAACCTTTTGCAACTGATTGTAAATCCGTAAAACTATGTAGAAAGCTTTTTTTACCATTTAACTAATCTTTCTTTAAATTTTCAAACCATGTTATAAGACTCCTCTTATAAAACTGAAATCAGTTTATAAAACTCTATTTATAAATCTCCTAAACAAATATTTATAAATAACAATCAATTACTTCAAAACACCATTATTATGTAATAATACTATTAATAATGAACATTATAAGTAACTAACAATTATTAACTTCATAACATCGTAAAATAATAATTAATAATATCAAAACATTATTAATAGAATAATATTAAAGAAATCTTCACCATTATTAATAAACAATAATTTTCAAAATTTATTATTTTAACTAAATATACCCATATAAATCCTTTATACATAAATTGTTAAAGTCTGTAAACATTTTCAAATTTTCTAAGTCCGAAATTTACGAAAAAAATTTGGCAGAGTCTCCTTTGTACGGAGAGGCTCGGAAGAAAATATAATATAAATATAACAATACTGTGATGTCCCGGAAATTTGGGCAATATTTATTTAATAATTTCATTTATAATTTATTTAAAATGTGAAATATTGATTTAATAATCCAATTCAAACATAATTTTCTTTTGAAAATTTATAATTATTTTGTTAATAAATGATATTCTTTTGAAAATTTATAATCATGATTTAATTTGAGATTCTTATTGTTTTAAAATGTTAAAAATATTTAAATGATAAAATTTCTTTTCTAAGTTAATTTAAAAATATTTTATTTATAATGTATATATGTGTATACATTGTAAAAAGGAGTTTTGATTTTAAATTTTAATTTTAAATTTAATAAAAGATCTTTTCAAATTTAATATATATAAGTATATAATTTATGAATTGATTTAGATTAAAATGAAAATAGTATTGGAATTTTTCATAAGTCTATCTTGTATTTTTAGAAAGTAATTGTAATAAATATTTTGTTATAAATAAATATATAGTTAAGAATTGTATTTTTATAATAAAGTTTATTTTGTTTTAAATTTGTTTTGAAATAAATTTGGTTTATTTATATTTAGAGAATAAATGTAAATAAACATATATAAACATCTTAAAAATAAAATTAGAAATGATTTTATCTCTAATTAAAACAATTGTAAAACAAAGAAATTTATTTATATTAAACTCTTACATGTGTTTAACATTCATGTTTTAAATTTGACACATGTAATTAATCTTCATAGCTAATTAACAAGTGGCATTCTAAAACCTATTTGAATTTATTATGTTAGATAAAACTTAAGACAAATCTTTTTGTTTCAAACCATTATCTTCTATGTAAAATCAAAAATTCAGATCTATGAAACCTGAAAATCATTTTCACTCAAATTCCTCAACCCAAATCTAATGCTCTGCAAATATCAACCATATTAGATCTGCAGAACAAAAGTTTTATGATCTGCAAATTGAAAACCCAAACCTGCAAAAGATTACATCTGAAATTCTGTAACTTGTGAAACAAAAGTCATCAACCTATGAATTCAAATCTGCATATCTGTAACCTGCAACCAAGTTCTTCAATCTGTAAAAGATCAATGCAAGCAAAGTTGAAAATGGGGAGCATACAGACCAAACCATCACCAAATGCAGTTCCCAGGCCTGCATACTTCAAGTTATAATCATCTCTAACTAACATGCAAGCAGACTCAAGCATGCAAGGAACTCAGGTTGCAGAAATGAATTACATTGGGATGCTTTCTGCTTTTTAATTTTAAGGTGAGTAAATCTAAGTTTAAAAACAGTTTTTACTTTTAAAAATGAATTACATCTTGGATGCTTTCTGTTTCAATTTAAAGTGAGTAAATTTCTGTTTTTTTTTAAAAAAAAAACAGTTTCTAACTTTAAAAAAAATTAAGCTATCAAGATTTTTGCAGAAACTAAAGTTTAATTCAAATGCCTTTTAAATAAGCAAATTAAACAGTAGCAATTAAACTGTTTTGTTCTTTCTCTTAGTAAGTAATCCCAAATTTATGGATTGTTTAAAATTATATATGTGCATGAGTTTTTAATTTATGATTGTTGTATTCTGCTTGACTGTTGTATGCCTGCATACATAAATCTTGAAAATGCAGAGAGGAGTGATGTGAGTTTCTTCAAACATGCTGCTGTATTTTTTTGGATTTAAACACAAATCCACTTATATTGTCTGAATCTTAGTTAGGAAGTATGGTGTGATCAAATTTTGTTTATACAATATAGCTTAGGTTTGAAATGTTTTAAGTTAGGAAACTAAAGACTGTACTTCTGGGATCAATAACAGTATACAGTAGCTTCTAAAAGTAAATTATCAAACAACTTTAATTTATTCGATCAAGTTTACAGCCTTAATGCATGTTTTAAACATGGGTGTTAAAACAAGCATCAGGTTTTAAAGCTCCTGAGGGGTAAGGAACTTTGACTGTGCAGTTTTGGGCATTTTGGAAATTTGGGGTATCTGATCATAAGGTGGATTTAGAAATATGGATTCCTGCCTGAAATTTTAATGTTGACTGGAGAGAGTGGGGGTATAAGTGGAGAAATGGCCGGAATTAGAGGCCATAAGATGTCCAGAGGGGGTTGTTATGAAGGTTGACAGGTTAGACTGTCTTGGTGAAGTAGTTTCCAGGTTGTCAATTTTGGTTGATCCAAATTTCCAAGCTACAGAGTATTTATGTTGGTGTTTGTATCAAGTGGAGAGGTGGATAGCTTCCTGGAGATGTTAGTGAAGGTTGCTAGAAGTCGCCGGAGTGGTGGTCGCAGTGCACAGTGGGGATGGGTCACTGATGAAAACTTTGGTGTGCAGGCTTTGGGTGACTCGAAGATGATCCCGTGCAATCCCTGTTGTGACTCGAAGTTGGGAGTGAATTTACTCGAAGTAAATTGAGGGTGGTCTAGGGGTCTGTTGAGTGTAGAGGCAAACCTGGGTTTTGTGTTTTTTTTTTAAAATCTGGGAAACTCTTAATGTTTGAATTAAACTCAGGTAAGCTTTTGAATTCAAAATGATGGATTTAAATTTAGGAAGAATTTAAATTTAAATCTGAAAAAAAAACAGTAAATATAGTTTCAGGTTTGAATCCAGATTTTTGTTTAAAAACTGTTTTGTTCTTTTAAAAATTTAAAAGCTATGATTCAAATTAAGTATAGGTTTGAATTGAATTCAAGTGAGTTTTGAATTCAGAAAGTTTTAATGATAATTTAAATTTAAGGAAGTTTTAAATTTAAATCTGGGAATAGTGTAAGTGTAGTTTCAGGTTGTAAATCTGAGCAGTGTTGTTTTTTTTGAATCTGGAAAACTCATATTTTTTAAAAGCTATGATTTAAATTGAAGTATAGTTTGAATTAATCCCAAGTAAGCTTTTGAATTCAAAAATCTAAAATGATGAATTTAAATTTAAGTAGGATCTAAATTCAAATTTGAAAACAATGTAAATATTATTCAGTTTTTTTTTTTGAATCCAGGTTTTATTTCAAAAACAGTTTTGTTTCTTTTTAAATTTTTATAAGGAAATTCAATGTTAAAATAGAGATTCAAATTTAGGTGAAGTTTGAATTGAAATCAGGAGTACTTTATACAAAGTTTAAAAATGAAACATTTAAATATTAAGCAAGATTTGAATTGGTTTTGAAATCAAGTTTAGGAATGATTTCAGTTTTGATTTGAAACAGTTTGAATTCAAACAGTTTTGAAATTTTTAAGTATTGAACTGAAAATGTTTTAAGTAAAATTTAAATACAAATTTGATTTCAAATGAGGTTTAAATTTTAAGAGATTTCTTCCTTTAAGTATTAAATAAAATTATGATATGTTAATTTTAAATTGAAAGTTGAATTAAATTTTAGAAAATGTATTATTTAAATACATTTTGAATATTAATTAAGTTATAAATAAGTAAATGAATTATTTTGGAAATAATTAAGGATTTACTTATTTATTTGATTTTTAAATAATAACTTGAATTAATTTATAATTAAAGATGATTAATGAATAATTAATTTAAGGTAATTATTCTTAAGTAAGGAATTAAATGAAATGTAGTTAATTATCTAAGGATAATTAATAATTAATTAATGTAATTAATTTTGATGGATTAATTAGATTAATTAATTTAAGATAATCAATTGTAATTTAAGTATAATTACTTTATAAAAGTAATTAAGGGATTAATTATTTATTGTAATTAATTCTGATATAGTGCTTTGTTAAATTAATTAATTTAGTTTAATTAATTTAAGAAATAATTTAATAATTTAATGATAATAATTACTTAATGTAATTTATGGAGCAGATTACTTAGAGAAGTTGTAATTGATAATTACTGGAATGTAATTAAGGAAAGTTGATTTATTTTAAGAAAGTAATTTGGATAATTACTTTTGTAATTAATCAAGGATTAATTAATATAGATTATTAATTATTGCATAATTAATTTATTAAGGAAGTAATTAAGGAAGTTAATTACTGGATTTAAATATTAATCAAGGTGATTAATGACTAGATTAATTACTAAATGTAATTAATTTTTAATTGAGTAATTAATTTAAATATTAATTAGGGATCATTAATTATTATAATTAATGATGTAATTAAGAATTGTTAATTGAATATTAATTAATTAATTAAGTAATTAAATTTTAATTACTTATGATTAAGGTTAATTAATTTTATGAAATTAATTAAAGACTAATTACTTATTGTAATTAGTGAATGATTAATCAAAGATGTTTAATCAAGTTAAATACTTAATGAATGATTAATTAACTAGGTTGATTAATCAATGGATTTATAAGCAGGATTTATAGATGAGTAATTAATTTAATTTATTTTAAATTAATTAAGGATAGAAGTAATTAATTTAATTCATTTTAAATTAATTATAAATGATGGATAATATATCATTACTTATGGATGATATTGATATACCTTTGGATGGTTGTGATCTCAGAAATGAGATGAGTAGTATCTATAGGATATGGATGCTTAATTATAGTATGATGGATTATTTGGTTGTGATGATTGTTGTTGTGATGTTTGACTGTTGTGATGATTATCTATTGTGATAATGTTATGGGTTATCTGTTATGATGTGAATATGTAGTTTATCTATCCGTGTGAAATAGATAAAAATTAAATGAGTTAATTGTTTAAACCCTTAAGTATAACTTGGACATTAAAATGGCGTTTGGTTTCGGTGAGACCGGGATCGGGTTTCCATATTTGGATATCCGAAAACCACATCGATTCCAATTAAACGTTAGGTCGTTAATCTAAGTGGAGCAAGTGAAGACTCGAGGTGTAAGGGCTATACGTCAGTATAACTCTGTGGGTGATTCCGTAATGAGTTTGACGGAATAGTACTTATAGGTTCGAGATGGTGGTTTAGAGTGCAAGGGTTATTGTCGTTAACTCTGAGGGTGATTCCAATACGAGTGTAACGAAATAATGCCTTCGGTTTCGTTCGAACCCGGAACGAACTTGTATGGATTGAATGCTTTCAGAACATCGTCAGGTGGACGATGAGCATTCTAAGATAGATGTGTCCTATAAAGGTAATCGCAGCCTCAAGCCTCATCAACCGGGAATGGCTAAAACAGGGGAGGTGCAGCAAGGCTTCGTGGGTCGCGCCCACTGGAGAGCGAGATTTACCCCTGTCTACAGGTCCCTTTATATTTCGGCTGTGTGGACGGTTTTTGAGCTCCAACCGTCGGGGTGGTCTTGTTCGGAACTATTCAGTAAGGAATGGGTCCGGCCTTGTGTTGCAGGGGAGTTAGGGTGGCTCCTCAGTACGGTGATCTAGGCCACGTACTGTGACGGGCGGTACCCCAGTAGCCCTGCCATTGATGGAAACCCATTTTCCCTACGAGACCCTACGGTTTTGTTTGTATTACCCACATTTGTGGCTAGTAGCTGGAATTTAAACATGTAACAATTTCGGCTATTTCTTATTTACTTGAAAACCCTAGACACTATTATAATATCATCGGATTTCCTATCGAATGTTTTGGTTAGCGTAAGGTAAAAACTTTTCCATGTTTATGTGTGGGAAGTCTTACGTGATACCTTTTGTTTTCAAAGGATTTTCTAAAGTTAAGCAACTTTTAAACTATTTACTCACACCAGACCCCTGTCTGACCCGAGTGTTTATTTTCTGTTTTATTAAACTCTTGGGTACTCATATTATGTATGAGTAGTCAAGTGATTCAGGATTGCTTTGACGAGTTATGGAGGAGCAAATGGAGCAGGAGGCTTCTGCGTTGTAGTTATCTATTTTCCGCTGTGTTGGTATCTCTGAGTCGTCTCTCTGAGTTGTATCTTGTACTGTTTAGAGTTGTATAACTAGACAGGTGTTTATAACTGTCTAGTATTTGTTGTATTGGCTGTAAAACTCTGATGTATATGATACTATGTAAAGTAATTATGTGATATATTATATTTGATTCGTTCCGCTGTGAGATTCTGATGTTGTTTGTGTTCTTCTTTCTCTTTCTTTCTCTTTTCTATCCCTTTCTTTCTTATTAGCGATGCAATTTCCTGGAGTCTGGAAGTTGGGTCGTCACAAAGTGGTATCAGAGTAGTAGGTTGAGTGAATACCTAGGCTCTGTAGTGGTGCCTTTCTTGAGAGAGCGTACTTGTAATTTTAAATATAAATATATTTAATTCTACCTATCTGTTGGGTTACCTGTTCAGGTTTTCCAATATAAGTAATAAAGGTAGATAGGGTAGTGGTGTGTGTAACACAACTACCAATGGTTGGAGTTCTGAGTGTTTGAGCTTGGAAGTGATCTGCTAGGGCAATGTTGAGCATCTTGAGTAGTTTGGCAGTTTGGTGTGAAGGATTTTTCTGATCTCTGAAGGAGAATCTTTTCAAGATTTGGAATGTATCTTTGGATTTTAAGCTTGATTTCACTCGTATGAGTGGATTTTTCTTGAGTCTGGATCAGTTTGGAGTACTAAAGCCAGCATTGGTATTTTGGCAACTTTAGGAAGGAGTTCTGTCAGTATTTGAGTTTGAAGCTGAGTTTGGCAGAGTATTTTGTGCTTGGTTTGAAGTCGAGTTTCCTGAGGGATATCTGTCTTCTGAAGGCTCTTTTGTGGAAGTGGCTGGTGTAGCTTTGTGGTTCAATAAGTTTTTGGGTAAGGAAGTTTTTGGCAGCAGTAGCAGCAATGAGTGGCCTGTCTCTTCGATGGTTCTGAAGTCTCTGTGATTCTTTTGTCTGTAGGCCAGGCAGATGTTGAAGCTTGTCCATTTCTTCTGGAAGCTCAGCTGGGTGTGATGTTTGTGGTTGAAGGCGGACCACTAGTTTTCTTTTGATTTGAAGGCTTTGGCTGTTCTGATTGTTGAAAAGAGAACAATCTGAACTGAGTTGAATCGCAAAAGTGACTTGCGATGATCCGGAAGTTTTCTGAGTAATCTTTGTTTGGATTGGAGCATCTCTAGAAGATGTTTGAGTTATCGAGGTGGTTTGATATTTTCTGGATGTTTTTGAAGGAGTTAAGTTTTGCATCCGCATCAGGAGATTGAGTTCTGTCTCGATTTGGTTTTTGGAGATTTTATGGTATTTGATGAACAATGTTTTCAGGGTAAGTTGATCAAGTTTGTGCCAGTTTTCATCAACAGCATTCTCAAATCAGAGTTGCGCAGTGGAAGCATGGTGGTAGCTATTTCAGAATTGAAGCAACACCCGATTCATTTGGGAATTTGTGTTTTGTCTTGGATCAGAGGATTTCTACGGGAAATTCACTTTAATCTGGAGATTTGGATGTCTTGGGAATCTGTTTTGTTTCCTGAATAAGTGTAGTTTGTCTGAAGTCTTCTGTTATCTGTAGTAGAGTTTGTGTGATGGATTGGATTGATCTAGAAGATTGGAAGCAGCCCAGGATCGACAGGAAAGATTTGTGGATAAGAGATTGGACCTTTCTGTTTTCTCTCAAGGGTTAAGTGATTGATCTACAGGATTGGATTGCCAGTTTGGATAACTGGAATTCGATAAGTTTCACGTATCTCTGAGGGAATACGTGTATGATCTATCTGGTTGTGGAACCAGCAGTTCTGGAGTTTTGGTTGTTGAGTCAGACTCGTTTGCAGTCTGATATCTTGTTTAGTGTGTAGATATAGTTGTATAGGAGCTTTGTAGCTTCTTAGTATTGATTGTTTGGATTCTCTAGAGCGAGTATCCCGGTATATATATATACTTGGGGAAACTCGATATAATTTTATCCAGAATTTATCTGGATAATTAGATTTGTTTGATTGGTTGAATTGGTTGTTTTGATTGTTAGCATATGTTTGATATATGCTTGTGTTAAGTAAAATCTTTAAGGAGATTATTAAATTACCTTTGCTTTTAAATTTCGGGGACGAAATTCTTTTAAGGGGGGAGGAATGTGATGTCTCGGAAATTTGGGCAATATTTATTTAATAATTTCATTTATAATTTATTTAAAATGTGAAATATTGATTTAATAATCCAATTCAAACATAATTTTCTTTTGAAAATTTATAATTATTTTGTTAATAAATGATATTCTTTTGAAAATTTATAATCATGATTTAATTTGAGAATCTTATTGTTTTAAAATGTTAAAAATATTTAAATGATAAAATTTCTTTTCTAAGTTAATTTAAAAATATTTTATTTATAATGTATATATGTGTATACATTGTAAAAAGGAGTTTTGATTTTAAATTTTAATTTTAAATTTAATAAAAGATCTTTTCAAATTTAATATATATAAGTATATAATTTATGAATTGATTTAGATTAAAATGAAAATAGTATTGGAATTTTTCATAAGTCTATCTTGTATTTTTAGAAAGTAATTGTAATAAATATTTTGTTATAAATAAATATATAGTTAAGAATTGTATTTTTATAATAAAGTTTATTTTGTTTTAAATTTGTTTTGAAATAAATTTGGTTTATTTATATTTAGAGAATAAATGTAAATAAACATATATAAACATCTTAAAAATAAAATTAGAAATGATTTTATCTCTAATTAAAACAATTGTAAAACAAAGAAATTTATTTATATTAAACTCTTACATGTGTTTAACATTCATGTTTTAAATTTGACACATGTAATTAATCTTCATAGCTAATTAACAAGTGGCATTCTAAAACCTATTTGAATTTATTATGTTAGATAAAACTTAAGACAAATCTTTTTGTTTCAAACCATTATCTTCTATGTAAAATCAAAAATTCAGATCTATGAAACCTGAAAATCATTTTCACTCAAATTCCTCAACCCAAATCTAATGCTCTGCAAATATCAACCATATTAGATCTGCAGAACAAAAGTTTTATGATCTGCAAATTGAAAACCCAAACCTGCAAAAGATTACATCTGAAATTCTGTAACTTGTGAAACAAAAGTCATCAACCTATGAATTCAAATCTGCATATCTGTAACCTGCAACCAAGTTCTTCAATCTGTAAAAGATCAATGCAAGCAAAGTTGAAAATGGGGAGCATATAGACCAAACCATCACCAAATGCAGTTCCCAGGCCTGCATACTTCAAGTTATAATCATCTCTAACTAACATGCAAGCAGACTCATGCATGCAAGGAACTCAGGTTGCAGAAATGAATTACATTGGGATGCTTTCTGCTTTTTAATTTCAAGGTGAGTAAATCTAAGTTTAAAAACAGTTTTTACTTTTAAAAATGAATTACATCTTGGATGCTTTCTGTTTCAATTTAAAGTGAGTAAATTTCTGTTTTTTTTTAAAAAAAAAAACAGTTTCTAACTTTAAAAAAAAATTAAGCTATCAAGATTTTTGCAGAAACTAAAGTTTAATTCAAATGCCTTTTAAATAAGCAAATTAAACAGTAGCAATTAAACTGTTTTGTTCTTTCTCTTAGTAAGTAATCCCAAATTTATGGATTGTTTAAAATTATATATGTGCATGAGTTTTTAATTTATGACTGTTGTATTCTGCTTGACTGTTGTATGCCTGCATACATAAATCTTGAAAATGCAGAGAGGAGTGATGTGAGTTTCTTCAAACATGCTGCTGTATTTTTTTGGATTTAAACACAAATCCACTTATATTGTCTGAATCTTAGTTAGGAAGTATGGTGTGATCAAATTTTGTTTATACAATATAGCTTAGGTTTGAAATGTTTTAAGTTAGGAAACTAAAGACTGTGCTTCTGGGATCAATAACAGTATACAGTAGCTTCTAAAAGTAAATTATCAAACAACTTTAATTTATTCGATCAAGTTTACAGCCTTAATGCATGTTTTAAACATGGGTGTTAAAACAAGCATCAGGTTTTAAAGCTCCTGAGGGGTAAGGAACTTTGACTGTGCAGTTTTGGGCATTTTGGAAATTTGGGGTATCTGATCATAAGGTGGATTTAGAAATATGGATTCCTGCCTGAAATTTTAATGTTGACTGGAGAGAGTGGGGGTATAAGTGGAGAAATGGCCGGAATTAGAGGCCATAAGATGTCCAGAGGGGGTTGTTATGAAGGTTGACAGGTTAGACTGTCTTGGTGAAGTAGTTTCCAGGTTGTCAATTTTGGTTGATCCAAATTTCCAAGCTACAGAGTATTTATGTTGGTGTTTGTATCAAGTGGAGAGGTGGATAGCTTCCTGGAGATGTTAGTGAAGGTTGCTGGAAGTCGCCGGAGTGGTGGTCGCAGTGCACAGTGGGGATGGGTCACTGATGAAAACTTTGGTGTGCAGGCTTTGGGTGACTCGAAGATGATCCCGTGCAATCCCTGTTGTGACTCGAAGTTGGGAGTGAATTTACTCGAAGTAAATTGAGGGTGGTCTCGGGGTCTGTTGAGTGTAGAGGCAAACCTGGGTTTTGTGTTTTTTTTTAAAATCTGGGAAACTCTTAATGTTTGAATTAAACTCAGGTAAGCTTTTGAATTCAAAATGATGGATTTAAATTTAGGAAGAATTTAAATTTAAATCTGAAAAAAAATAAAACAGTAAATATAGTTTCAGGTTTGAATCCAGATTTTTGTTTAAAAACTGTTTTGTTCTTTTAAAAATTTAAAAGCTATGATTCAAATTAAGTATAGGTTTGAATTGAATTCAAGTGAGTTTTGAATTCAGAAAGTTTTAATGATAATTTAAATTTAAGGAAGTTTTAAATTTAAATCTGGGAATAGTGTAAGTGTAGTTTCAGGTTGTAAATCTGAGCAGTGTTGTTTTTTTTAAATCTGGAAAACTCATATTTTTTAAAAGCTATGATTTAAATTGAAGTATAGTTTGAATTAATCCCAAGTAAGCTTTTGAATTCAAAAATCTAAAATGATGAATTTAAATTTAAGTAGGATCTAAATTCAAATTTGAAAACAGTGTAAATATTATTCAGTTTTTTTTTTTGAATCCAGGTTTTATTTCAAAAACAGTTTTGTTTCTTTTTAAATTTTTATAAGGAAATTCAATGTTAAAACAGAGATTCAAATTTAGGTGAAGTTTGAATTGAAATCAGGAGTACTTTATACAAAGTTTAAAAATGAAACATTTAAATATTAAGCAAGATTTGAATTGGTTTTGAAATCAAGTTTAGGAATGATTTCAGTTTTGATTTGAAACAGTTTGAATTCAAACAGTTTTGAAATTTTTAAGTATTGAACTGAAAATGTTTTAAGTAAAATTTAAATACAAATTTGATTTCAAATGAGGTTTAAATTTTAAGAGATTTCTTCCTTTAAGTATTAAATAAAATTATGATATGTTAATTTTAAATTGAAAGTTGAATTAAATTTTAGAAAATGTATTATTTAAATACATTTTGAATATTAATTAAGTTATAAATAAGTAAATGAATTATTTTGGAAATAATTAAGGATTTACTTATTTATTTGATTTTTAAATAATAACTTGAATTAATTTATAATTAAAGATGATTAATGAATAATTAATTTAAGGTAATTATTCTTAAGTAAGGAATTAAATGAAATGTAGTTAATTATCTAAGGATAATTAATAATTAATTAATGTAATTAATTTTGATGGATTAATTAGATTAATTAATTTAAGATAATCAATTGTAATTTAAGTATAATTACTTTATAAAAGTAATTAAGGGATTAATTATTTATTGTAATTAATTCTGATAATGTGCTTTGTTAAATTAATTAATTTAGTTTAATTAATTTAAGAAATAATTTAATAATTTAATGATAATAATTACTTAATGTAATTTATGGAGCAGATTACTTAGAGAAGTTGTAATTGATAATTACTGGAATGTAATTAAGGAAAGTTGATTTATTTTAAGAAAGTAATTTGGATAATTACTTTTGTAATTAATCAAGGATTAATTAATATAGATAATTAATTATTGGATAATTAATTTATTAAGGAAGTAATTAAGGAAGTTAATTACTGGATTTAAATATTAATCAAGGTGATTAATGACTAGATTAATTACTAAATGTAATTAATTTTTAATTGAGTAATTAATTTAAATATTAATTAGGGATCATTAATTATTATAATTAATGATGTAATTAAGAATTGTTAATTGAATATTAATTAATTAATTAAGTAATTAAATGTTAATTACTTATGATTAAGGTTAATTAATTTTATGAAATTAATTAAAGACTAATTACTTATTGTAATTAGTGAATGATTAATCAAAGATGTTTAATCAAGTTAAATACTTAATGAATGATTAATTAACTAGGTTGATTAATCAATGGATTTATAAGCAGGATTTATAGATGAGTAATTAATTTAATTTATTTTAAATTAATTAAGGATAGAAGTAATTAATTTAATTCATTTTAAATTAATTATAAATGATGGATAATATATCATTACTTATGGATGATATTGATATACCTTTGGATGGTTGTGATCTCAGAAATGAGATGAGTAGTATCTATAGGATATGGATGCTTAATTATAGTATGATGGATTATTTGGTTGTGATGATTGTTGTTGTGATGTTTGACTGTTGTGATGATTATCTATTGTGATAATGTTATGGGTTATCTGTTATGATGTGAATATGTAGTTTATCTATCTGTGTGAAATAGATAAAAATTAAATGAGTTAATTGTTTAAACCCTTAAGTATAACTTGGACATTAAAATGGCGTTTGGTTTCGGTGAGACCGGGATCGGGTTTCCATATTTGGATATCCGAAAACCACATCGATTCCAATTAAACGTTAGGTCGTTAATCCAAGTGGAGCAAGTGAAGACTCGAGGTGTAAGGGCTATACGTCAGTATAACTCTGTAGGTGATTCTGTAATGAGTTTGACGGAATAGTACTTATAGGTTCGAGATGGTGGTTTAGAGTGCAAGGGTTATTATCGTTAAATCTGAGGGTGATTCCAATACGAGTGTAACGAAATAATGCCTTCGGTTTCGTTCGAACCCGGAACGAACTTGTATGGATTGAATGCTTTCAGAACATCGTCAGGTGGACGATGAGCATTCTAAGATACATGTGTCCTATAAAGGTAATCGCAGCCTCAAGCCTCATCAACCGGGAATGGCTAAAACAGGGGAGGTGCAGCAAGGCTTCGTGGGTCGCGCCCACTGGAGAGCGAGATTTACCCCTGTCTAGAGGTCCCTTTATATTTCGGCTGTGTGGACGGTTTTTGAGCTCCAACCGTCGGGGTGGTCTTGTTCGGAACTATTCAGTAAGGAATGGGTCCGGCCTTGTGTTGCAGGGGAGTTAGGGTGGCTCCTCGGTACGGTGATCTAGGCCACGTACTGTGACGGGCGGTACCCCAGTAGCCCTGCCATTGATGGAAACCCATTTTCCCTACGAGACCCTACGGTTTTGTTTGTATTACCCACTTTTGTGGCTAGTAGCTGGAATTTAATCATGTAACAATTTCGGCTATTTCTTATTTACTTGAAAACCCTAGACACTATTATAATATCATCGTATTTCCTATCAAATGTTTTGGTTAGCGTAAGGTAAAAACTTTTCCATGTTTATGTGTGGGAAGTCTTACGTGATACCTTTTGTTTTCAAAGGATTTTCTAAAGTTAAGCAGCTTTTAAACTATTTACTCACACCAGACCCCTGTCTGACCCGAGTGTTTATTTTCTGTTTTATTAAACTCTTGGGTACTCATATTATGTATGAGTAGTCAAGTGATTCAGGATTGCTTTGACGAGTTATGGAGGAGCAAATGGAGCAGGAGGCTTCTGCGTTGTAGTTATCTATTTTCTGCTGTGTTGGTATCTCTGAGTCGTCTCTCTGAGTTGTATCTTGTACTGTTTAGAGTTGTATAACTAGACAGGTGTTTATAACTGTCTAGTATTTGTTGTATTGGCTGTAAAACTCTGATGTATATGATACTATGTAAAGTAATTATGTGATATATTATATTTGATTAGTTCCGCTGTGAGATTCTGATGTTGTTTGTGTTCTTCTTTCTCTTTCTTTCTCTTTTCTATCCCTTTCTTTCTTATTAGCGATGCAATTTCCTGGAGTCTGGAAGTTGGGTCGTCACAAATACACACAAATACTTCCCAAAATAATATATATCCCTACGCGGGAAAATATATAAAATAGCGCTATAACCCATAATTCGAAACGTACCTATTTTTCGGGCAATATATATGCTTAATTTATGGAACCAAAAGCAGTAGCAATTGCTTCCATAACCTGCATTTCACTTATAAAATCTAAAGGGTTAACAATTTATATAAAGTGAAATATTTGGGTGGTTTCAATCACTAACAACAAATCAATACACAACCATCCATTTCAACAAATAGCATACACAAGAAACAAAACGACCATTAAATCAACAAGCAAATAGTGTTGAGGTTCAAAACTTGAAATTGTTCGGAGTGAAAAAATAACTATCAAGTGCATCATTTACTCAACAGTCTTAGATGGAACGAAATAAATTATTTATTCATCCAACAATTTCGAATTTTCTTACCTGACCAACCATAAATCAAACAATAACAATTCAACCTAACAAATCGAATTAAATTGTTATAAATTTTATTTCATACTTTAGTTGTTTGATTTTCTTTCTTTCATAATAATAATTAATTTTCAAAACAATTTTAATAAATCATTATAATTAATTTCAAACCATATTTTTTCTAAATAATTAACCTTTCAAAATTTCAAAATATTGATAAATAACTTTAAAACAACATTGAATATAAATAAATCATCTTTAAAACCATATTAAATATAAATAAGTAACTTTGAAAAGGTAAATAAAAAGGTTAGAGTAAAATAAAAGTTAAATCCTTTAAAACAAAATATTTTTGAAACTCAATTTCAGCTTTAAAAATCATTTCCTGCCTCAAAAACCAACTCTAACTCAAATGGCAATTTATAGTACCTTTAAAATATAAATTTTAAGCCAACAGCTACCCAACATTTAAGCAATATCGATATTGATTTTCTATCACTACATGGCATAAGTTTTGAACATATAACAATGTCATAACCAATAGTGTCAAACAATCAATTTTAATATCAAACGATTCATATAACAGGAGTATTATTGAAAAAAATTCAACGATGGTGAGAAATCGTATTGGATCCCTCCAACCTGTCCCTCTGCATCACAAATGGCATGTAATTATATAGTATGAATCATCCACTACTAGGCGGGTATATATAAAAGCTCACTGCACTAAGGGTGGGAATAAAAACAAACCAACTGATAAAAACAGTAAATCATCTAAACATCCAATCAACAATTTTTATTAACTAATAAAATACTGGTTTACCAAAAAGGTGAGTTTAACTCAACAAAATTCCAGTTGTTGCTTTCATGTTCTGGTTTCGTCTGAATTCGGACGACATTCGAATTCAATGTAAAATTTCACTAGCTCCAAATCTAACTAAACTAGTTCCATCACGTAGATAATGTCCATATTAGTGCAATGCAATAAATGGCATCTGAATCTAACCTCGTATGCAAAAGTTATTCAATAAATAAATTATCGAATTTGAATAATTAAATTAATCACAAATTTCTTAATTAATCTAATCCATACCCTTAATCCTCCTTACTAATCCATCTTCTTCGCCGTATGAATGCACAGGCCGTGCATTTGTGCAAACCCATAAGCGCAAATATTCAAACGACCATAACTCCTTTGTTTCTCAACGGAATTGTCTCCCGTTTTAGCGAATGCGTCCATCTTCGCGAGAGCTACCTCCATGACACCACTATGAAAAGCTCTTGCCCCTAGATAAAATCTGCACTGAAGCTCTCCTACCTGCTTTCTCTTCGAACAAGAAATGAAATGGAAGCAGCCTCACTGCCTTTCATTGCCTATATCTCTGACCATCCCGAGCCCTAGCCGCTACCCAACAACCTCGGCCATCACAAAACACTACCGCACCTACCTACGGGACCATGGAATCAAACCTCCCAAGTATACGAGCTAAACAAATAAAAAATTAGGATTTTTAGTGGACTGTACAATTTGATTTTGACTTTATAAGTTTGAAAAGTTTCTCTTTTTGTTTACAAACGATGTTTAAATAGGGAAGGACGGTATGGGTAGTGAACGCGTAGAAGTGAGAGGGTATGGCGAGGGTACGGGCTGAGAAAGAGGGGTATGGTTTGATAGATATGGTGTGCTACTATTTTATTTCATAATATTCGACACTACACACCCAAAATCTCGAATTCCAATCGGAGCATCCCGACTGCGTTTTATACCAAATACCCGTATTTCAAACTCATCGGAACTATTTTTGGGACCTAAGAATACGAAAGTTAGCTTTTAAAATCAAATTATTTTCTAAATTTAGAGCTACCCATTTCGAGTTCACACGAACACACAGTACGTCCGATCGTCACGAATCTCATCGGCATACAACAAGTATTATTATATATCCAATTACACTAGTTTTGTCGAAGTCCGAGATAGTGCCCCAGAATGATATTTTTATATGTTAATTAAAAGAATTATGATTAAAATTAGATAAATCACTTATAAATCTAAATTTATAAGTTTATTGTTTCATCTTATTTATAATGAATTTAAATAAGATTTTGAAACAATTTTTATTAATAATTAAATCCAAGATTAAATTATTTAAATATTCTAATTATTTAAATACACTATTCAAATAAATCTCCATATTTTAAATTTAAGCTATTTTACTTTTAACACTAATATTTCAAAATCAGATGTCTAAAATTCTGGGTCGTTACGTTCTCCCATCTTAAAAGAACTTCATCCCCAAAATTACCAAGGTAAGAAAAATGCCAAAATCCAATTTACTTTTCTAAATCATTTAGTTGAAATGTTATTAAATTTTATAGCTTCTAATATTATGGAAATTTTTTGCAATGACTCCTTTGCACGGCTAGATCGGAATAACTACAAATCATCATTACGACTCCAAATCATCAAAAGAAAACAAAAGCCAAGTGGTTGGGCATAAAATAAATAACTCAAACCTTAATATAAACATGTACCGATTTGTTGGAAAACCAAACTCTACTCGTGATACCAAAGCGTCAACTAGCCTTTGCTTCAGTGAGCCTACATCTTATTTACACATAATATCCAATCATGTAATTTTAACCATATCATTTTGCACTTTCCAATGACAAATGCATATAAGACGTATACATAACATTCTACACAATATCAAATTCGATTGTTCGCTCGATCACACAATTTAACTTTTGAACTACTATCGTCCAATCGACTTCTCTCGTGCAGACTTCAATCCGGTTCCTTGATTAGAAACCGCCATTTTCCTTGTGTAATGACTTGGATTTTCCATCATTTGATTTTGAATATTTAAATGGTTTTAAATATTAGATTTAGAATATAAATTGATTTTTGAATATTATGTTTTTGGCGGAAATTACAGAATGAATTTAAATTTCAAATATAGCGATTTATCGAAATACAGAAATGGTGAACAATTGAAATTTGATTTGAATATGAATTGAAACGGTTTTTAATGTTGATATAAATTCTATTTGACTTAGAATTGAGTTAGTAAGTTTTTAAAATAGGAATTTCAAGTGATTTCGCCAAATTTTGAAATCATCGATTTAATCAACGTGTTAAAATAGCAATCCAGGGCACAATTTCGGAATACGACGAAACATGTTTTATTAGATCTGTAATAGTGTATTATATCGGATTTTAGTTTTTGTAGCATTTGAAGTTACCGTTTGGTCATACGGGATAGAAATGCGTTGAAACTAATATTGAAATTTAATATAATAATTGGATTCAAAAAGTTATCTTCCGCATACGATCGAGTTAGGCCTCGAGACTTGTTTCATGGCATTCAGAATAGGGGTGTAAGACTAGGAACGTCAGGCAGCACACCACAGTAGGAGATCGAGATTTCATAGTATGTACTATGAGATATTTTTAATATTCAAAACAAATAAAATCAAATCAAAACAGATGCGCCACCCTAAAGCCGGCCTTGTTTGTTCGTATGGCTGCCCTCTCCATTTTAAAAATCGCATTATTCTTCTCTTCCTTCAGTTCGAAATCACGGCGAGCTAATTATATAAATAGAAATTGGAAAAACACAACCTCTCTCTTCATCAATTAGAAGCTGGTACGGCGAGGGGAATGGCGATGATTTTGAGGGATGTGACAGTGAAGTCACAGCGAGGTTAGGGTCGTGATTGATTGGTCGATGGAGGCGACGTGCGTTTTTCGAGGCTTAGACGTTGTCACGATCGAGATTTGCAACCTTTGAAAATCGACATCAATACGTCCACTGTATTACATGCGAACAATCCAATGCCAGAAATACCAGATAGTTAGGGAAAAGAAGAAAGAGGTAGAAGTAGAAAATAGAAATAACAACACAGAATCTCATAATCACAACGGAACAATATATAATAGATAACAACAGGTCTTTATACAAAAAGAACCATAACTATTATTTATACATTGCATCATCAGAGTACAATACAATCAATAACACAATACCGGACAGTTATAATAACTTGTCATCTCAAATGCTTAATATACAGCCTACAATATACAGCGGAATAAAAACCAAGTACGTGTGATATGTATCATCATCCGGCTCGTCTCTTGAGCTCCATAGAATCCCATCATGTATCTGTAATACTCGGTCAGACTCGAGCATTATAATAAAATAACTCCCGAGTCAGTCTGGAAACCAGCGTGAGAAAACACACTCAATTTGAAATTTTAAAGTTATCAAAATCCTTTGAAAATCAAAGGTATCTCGTAAGAGCACGCCACAAATAAACACGACGGATTTTTACCTTACGATAACTAAAACATTTCATATCAAATCCTCTGATATTATAATATTGTCTAAGTACAAATACTTATTTAAATAGCTGAAATTATTACATTAATTAAATTCCAGCATACTAGTCTCTACAATCATAACCGTAAAGGCACATTTTGGAGAATGCATTCCATACAAATGACTAGGCACTGGGGTACCACCTGTCACAGTACACGTCTAGAAACAGCATACCGAGGACCACGCCGAGATCCCCTGCCACATAAGACAGGACTATTCCTAACCTGGATAGATTGAATATGCTATCACCCAGGGTGTTTCTACCCTCTTTCGAACTCCTTCCATACATCATAGTAATAAGTAGTATCTACATGTATCTAAAAAGGTGATAAACATACCCTAATTGGGTGCGACCCACTTAGCCTTGCTGCATCTCTCTTGATTTTCATTCATTCCCGGTTGATGAGGCTAGAGGCTACGATTACTTTTTAAGGAATTTTTCACTTAGAATGCTCATTGTCCTCCAATGATAATGTTTTGATAGCATTCATCCATACAAGTCCGTTCTAGGTCTGAATGGAACCGAAAGCACTATTCCTACCATATCCATTTTGGAATAATCCTTAGGATTAGTAGCGATCAGCCCTTGCACTTCACTGTTCCATCTACGACTTCATGCTCTTGTTTTCACATCGAAAACGTACTCGTTGGATCAAAGTGGTTTTCTGATAACAAATCTGATCCCGGTCCCTTCGATACAACGTCCAATATTTTCAGTAAACTCAACCCTGGTTCTCTAGGAAATAAACAGATGAAAATAAGATCGGAGATCACCTCCTAACTGGTAGTGCATGGATTTTCTTATCATCATCCTAGACGAAACGAAACGAGTTTATATGTACAGTATAACACCTCGAACGGTAACTGTACCATATAATTTCCGTATTTCTCCTAGATATTTCCAAAGTTATATTTTGGGTCCAGATTTGACAGTCGGTTATTTAACTATCAAATAAACAATCATACAATCATAGATTCATTTTCCACTGAAAAACTCTATATCTCTTTTTTATTTAATTTGAATAAATTAAATCTCTTTATCCAAAATATATGTACCTAACTTATCGAATTTAGTAAATTCACTATCCTTTTTTCAAAAAGAATATTTGAAAACCCTTTTAAAAATAATATGGAACGTACCACTGTGGTATCAAACCAAGGATTCATAGCTCGATGGTTACATCTCTATCCTTGAGAAATCCAAGACTTAACTACATGTACTAATTGCCTCCGATTTCACCATGTAGGTATAGCATTACTTCCCGAAAATTTCATTTAAAAATTTTCAAAATAATACTTATGAAATGTAACAGCCCGCTATTTTGGACCATTCAAATCGATAATAAAACCATACATGTCCGACTTGAATAATTCAAATTACTAAATTGTTAATTAAAATTTGGCAAAACTTAACATATATAGTAAATAAATCATCACAGATCACAGACACAGAGTAATATAATGCAGCGGAATAGATAAAGAATAGTAGTTCATGAAGCTACTATATACATTGGAGTTAGAAATAAAATACAACTGAATATCTTAGATGTAGTGAAGTCTCCAGTATGCGCAGATGACTTCTTTGAACAAATCAACAGGATGACTGAAAGGATAGATAGCTGGCTCTTCAAGCAAGGCTCCAACTTCGAAGGTGTGTCTCAAATGCGGTATCACTCAGTCTGACCTGAGCGTAAAGCCAAACACAAAACACTCGAGTCAGGATTAACATTCTTATATCAATAAATCCAACTCAAGTGAAATATCAACTAAAATACATATAACTTAAAGATGTTTGGAATAACCATCCTCTAAGGGTCCATGGAACTATCTATAGGTTAGAAATATACACTATAACACCGTGATTCTTTCATCTTAATTTATACCTCAAAATCAAATATCATTTCACTTCAAATATAGCTATTTTCCAAATAGTATTAGACATATTAAATAATTTATACCGTAAAATATTTTCAATTCCCTCAACTTAACAAATTGTTTCAACATCAACCCGACCTTCCCATTTAAATTAAATTCAATCTCAATTTATCAATTTAAATTCAACTCAAATTCTAAAATAACCACTTAAATTTTATCGATCTCAAATTCGGATTTATAATCACAAATACCCCTTTAAAATTCAATATATTTCAACTTTAAGTATTCAATGTTTCAACTAAATTTTAGTCAATTTAGTTTTCTAAATAATAAATTCAACTATATTGATTCAACCTAAATTTTCGCTTGATTCAATTGAGTTTCTAAATAATAAGTTCAACTATATTGATTTCAAATACAGATCCGAATCTCTAAATAAACCATTTAAATTCCAATATAGTTCAAGGCTTAGATATTTAAATGTTCAATATAACAGTTTCCTATAGATCTCGATTTATTCTTATTATTATTTATTCTTGAAATACTCCCTTATTAGATTCAATATCACGTATGTAACCTTAATTACATTTTACTCAATATTTTCTTCCATTTATTTAAACGTGAAATATTCATTAAATCACTTACATCAAAAATCCAGTTACAAAATTATACCCTTAAATTTCCTATTCAATAATTTCAAATTGATTTAATTAAATAAATCCTTATTTAAATACCATTTTTAATAAACCCAATTTATCTCCCAATCTTAATTATTCAAATTTTTACACGGTAAATTTTTGAAATATAAATCATAAATAATACTTAAACATATTCTATGGATTAAATCAATCCCAATAATATTATTATTAAATCTATATATAAAGTTTCCCTTTATATATAATATTTTAAGAACCAATATTTATTTATTCCTATATGTTTCTTTTCGAACTGTAGAAATTTATTTTCAAATATTTATATGGACCAACGGTGTCTGTATATATTTCCTATCATATAGTCATGTGCTACGGATATTTATCATTTCAATCCCTACACTAAATATATACGGGTGGATATTATTTCAACCCGTAAATCCCAAATTCAATTAAATGAAAATCGCTTGGGTTTATCATTTCAACCCATAACGATTTTCTCCTATTCTAAAGTCCGTTCGGGTATGTATCATTTCAACCCATAGTGATTTCTATACTAACAGGGAACTTGCAGAGTGACAACAAATATGGAAATAAAAATAACAACGGGCGTATATCATCAAAATAAATATAAACAATAGGATATGGTGTCATATCCCATAAGTGAACAGTTACAGATAATAGCATATAAAACAAAGCAGTTTAAATAACTAAAAGCAGTATATTTCAATTGTTGTTTCAATTGAAATTTGAATTTAATAAATACAGGAATGTTAATCGTGAGTGATTACTCACCTTTCGAGGCTAGAGAGGATAGACAACAGGGTAAGCTACGAATTCCAAAGCAAAGATGATATTGGCACAAATTTGATGGGTAAGCTGATAATGCGAACAGATGAAATAAATCAGAACTGGGTCGATGCAGATATTGATATAGGCGAACTTATATAAAACCATATATAACTATATATATTAAATTTGATATATATATAAATGTACTTATATTTTCAAAATGATGGCTTTAAATTAAACTCACGTATTAAAATAAAACATCCATGTTCACAAAACCGAATGTATGCTTAATAAATTGCCCAATACTTACCTATACTGTATGTTCATTTAAAAATATCCATATATGAAATCCCATATAAACTCATATATACTTTATATATATATTAGCATTTATAAAACCAGAAACAAATTATCTATATATATAAATACTTACATTTTAAAAATACTTGCGTACATAAATAATATATACATAAAAATATAACCAACAATATACAATTTAAAATATATATACTGATTAAAATAACTTACTTACTCTTATAGTTATACTCGACATATGGTCAACAGACCACGAACGAAACAAAACAAGTAAATCATTTCACAGCCTATATACTATAGTATATTGATTACTAACATATTAAACAAATATACATGCAGACTTAAAAACAGGGTACAAGAAGTAAGAATACTCTTATATACTTACGTGTACAAAACACGTTTATACCCTATGCAGACCAATAAAAACATTTCTTGAACAATGTTTTATATGCATACCAATATACATGTAACTTTACATATGATACTTATAGTATAGTTTATGCATACTGATTTATCAAACAACGTACATAGACATAAAGTAAAATATATATATATATATTACCTATATCTGAAGAAGAAGAGAATTATACAATGACGAGTTTCTTGGCTGCACGTGAAGGAATATGCTACTACAGTAGTAAAGTGAGGGGCGCGATGTGTTCAGGGTGGAGGGGAAACGGCTGACGTGGCAGGGTAGGCCTGCTCGGTGGTCTCGTGCTCGGGAAAATGGCGGCACAGTTAGAGGCCGGAGGTTTTGGATGGTGGTCGGCTGTTGGTTGTGGGACAGGGAGGCGGAGCGGGTCGAAATGGTGGTCGGGAATGGTGGTTCGGTGGTTGTGATTCCTGGCTGACGTGTTTGGGGTTGGATTCGTGGGGTTGCAGGGCTCAGTGGTTCGATCATCCAGGGGCGGAGGTAAGGGCCGGGGTGGCAGCGAGATTTAGGTTGGGAGGCGCGGTGGGTTGGAGAGGCATGACTGGGCTTGGAAGTTGGTCGTGGTGCGGCTATCGTGATGGGTTCAGCTGGGTGGAGCGGGATGAGTGCTTGGCTGTCGCTTTGAGTTCAACAAGGCGGAGAATGGCTTGGGGCTGTGGCGATGAAGGCCAAAGGAAAGGGTGAGCAGGTGGGTGTTAGTGGCGGTCAGGTGCCTTCGGTTTTGAGCCTTGACGTGGATGGAGAGAAGGCGGAGATATATGGGGAGGTGGCGAAAGGAAAAAGAGGAGTGGAAGGAGGAAGAGTTTAATTCTTAGCAAATGTTTCAGATCTAAATGCGTGATTTGTTTATATAAACATTTTAGGCCGAGCGAAACAAAAGGAATAAGGGAAATCAACGCATGGAATGGAGCAGGCTTGCCTTGTTTATATTACTAATTAATCAGAAGTGAACACAGCGAGAGAGGAGGAGAGGTAGTTTTGGCAACAGAGAGGATTGAATTCAAAGTAAATAGAAAGATAGAATGAATTAAAGGCAAGATATTATATTTAACGTTATAATATAACTTAAAATCAAGGACGGAAAATCTGCAGGAAAAAGGGAAGTAAATCAAATAGGATCTGCTTTATAAATTTCTAATGACCAGAGAGGAAAAGGCAGAGGAAACGGTCAGGTGTGAAATAAACTTGAAATAATGGATCGGTAACAGCTGTCCCTTGATTTAGCAAAAGTTATAAATGTAGTTGTTTCGAAAAGAAGGTGACAGTTGCAAGCAAAATATGGAATACTTAATATATTATGCGTTTCTATTTCAAGCGAATGCAGAGACCAAAATTCAATTAAATACGTTAAATAAAACCATTTAAAACTATTAAATTTTTATGGATTGTTACACTCGCCCCCACTCAAAACTTTTCGTCCCCGAAAAGGAAAGAGGTAGGAGAATAGAACAACCAGAAATAAAGGTAGATTGAAAGTCAGGGGTAGATAATTAATTTAAAACTGTATAAATTTTTCTTGAAATATTCATTTGAAAACTTCATTTGCAATTTAATTTTCTTTAATATTTAATACTTTTAAAACTCCTTTTGAAAACAATTATTTACATTATTATTTATATTTACAAAGACTATTGAAAATATTAAATCCAAAATTTATGAAATTTTATATTTATCTCAAGATACCTTTCAAAAATTGTCAAAAAAAATTAATAATCAAATTTTTTTTATAATGTTTTACTTAATTAATAACTTCAAAAACATTTATAACACTAAGATTTTCTACTAAACAATGTTGTATACAAATAAGCAATATTTAAAAATTTATATAGTCAATTAAGGAAAAAGAAGGAAGATTCGGAAGAACAGAATATATGTGAATAAGTAAGCTGAGCAGATAAGGTAGATTCAAAAAAATAGTATCGGGCACGAATCGTTAATTTCAACCCAAAAGAGTTTCAATTTCAAATATTAACACAAAATTTCTTTTTGGAAATGGTTTATAATAAAATACTTTTATAACTCGATGTTTCAACAAGTTTATCCTCGTTCTTGCGGACTCTGGCCATGCGTTGATCAGGCGCAAAGCTAGAATTCTTCAAGTACTTAGTAGACTTGTTTCAACACCCAGTGAAAATACTTGAAAAACCTTTAAAACAGATATGGAAAGTACAATCCAAACAAAACAACCAAACCAAAACCTTTGTCCGATCATGGTTCGCAGATACACAATGGTTACGCCTGGGTCCCCCAGGAAACAATCCATATCCGTAAGCTTTCTCAGCCCTGCGAGTTACGCCATGATGACTAGTAGAGTGCAGGATACACAATGGTTACGCCTGGATCCCCCAGGAAACAATCCGTACCCCTAAGCAAGACTCAGCCAGGCACTTGCACTACTATTCGCGACCTACACAGATTGCAGGATACACAATGGTTACGCCTGGATCCCCCAGGAAACAATCCGTACCCCTAGGCAAGACTCAGCCAGGCAATTGCGCTATGCATTCACGAGAGAAAAAAAACCATGGGTTACGCCACGGTGGGAGCACTCGAGTATTACATCCGGAAAACCAAAAATCAGAGAGAATAATTTCGATAGAATGAATCCACGATGTGGCCACAAAGCGGATATCAAGCAGAAGGCACTTTCCATATCTTTACTTCGAAAATATATATCATATAGTACCTTTTCAAATCACTTTCAAATATCGTACTCATATAAAGTCCATATATATATAAGATTCCATTTCCAAATCGAAAACTTTTTAAATCAATAGTATATCAAATCATGCTTATATAGACTTCGATTATATAAAATTCTCTTTCCAAATTGAGTACCTTTCAAATCAATAGATTTAAAATCAACTTCATACTTATACAATCCATTTTATATAACTTCGACCACTCCCAAATCAAGTGCTTAATCATATAAGGTTCTGAAATTTCAAATCATTTCAATATCAATTCAGTTTCATAATCATATATGATTTCACCAAATTTTCTTCCAAATTAAATATCTAAATTTCAAAGTTCCCAAAATAATAGGTTTAGAAAATTATCCCATTTTCCAAATTAAAATAATTCAAGTCAAACAAATTCATTTCCAAAAATCACCATATAAGTACTGGTTTTTAATTCCAAATTTAATTTCAAAACAAAATATTTTTTCGAAATCAGTTATACTCAAAATGGTTTCCAAATTTATAGTTATCCCTTTTTTTTTAAACTTTTAAACTATCTATTTCTATGTGAAATATCCAATTTACCTTTCTGAAAACAATTATTCAACTATTTTTTTTCGAAACATTTCAAAACTAAATTTAAATTCATTATCAAACATTTTATACTCATCGAAATTTCTTAGCTTTAAAATTTTAGACCTTGACTTGGAAGTGTTCGAACCTTCAAAAGGATAAGGGGAAATTACATTTTCAATTCAAGAGTTGGAAATCAACAATAAATCAATTTCAATATATAGGGTTATACCAAAACAAATTCGAAACTCGAGGACTGAACACCGGTCTCACTTTAAATTGTTTCAAATATATACATATATCTTTCGAAAATATCAAATTATACTTCGGAATTTGAAATCAAAAACGGTTTTACAAAATCACTTGCATAGCGAAGCTATTAAAGTGGCCACTCCCCCACTCTGAAACTCGAAAATCAATGTCGATGATGCGTGCACTCATCACCGAAATTATTTTCCAGCGACATAAGTGAGTTCTGGATTTCTATTTTCTTGAAAACTTCTTTAAAATTTCTTAATTATTGGAATTCATTTGAAACATTTCTTATTCGGAAAAATAATTTTAAATAATATTATTTTTATATATTTTCCAAAATCTTAAAACCAATTTCAAAATACCGGAATTCAATTCTCGAATTTCAAATTTAACCCTTCAGTTATAAATCATTTTTATATGAATCACTTTCTTATAAATTTTCGAAATTTCCAATCCTTTCAAAACTTTTATATATAGAATAACATTTCTTATTCGTTTAATACATAGGTATATAATCCTTATCGAAAACATTTTCACTTTTTATATAGAATAAAATCATAATTATCAAAATAATAATTTCGATATGTAAAACAATTTCAAAAATGCAAATATACTCGATTTTCAAAGATTAATTTTAAGAATGGATTTCAAAACAAAGATAGAGATTTGAATTAGAGGAATTCCAATCAATAGAATTCTGATTCGAAGATAGACTCGATCAAAGATGAGATAATTAAATTACAAAATAGAAGACAGATATACTTCTATAAATCGCGGGCGACCTTAACCGGGTCAACCGTGACTTCAGGGATATGATCGATGCAGAATTCTAAAACAAATCGACATTCGATTGCCAGAGATGGAATTCGGCATATCAAGATATAGCAGCATCGTAAACCGAGGATACAAAAATCTTCGGTGAATCGATGCCAGTTGTAAAGGTGTTTTCACCCCCTTTACAAAACATTCGGTGGAGTTATGGGATACTCCAGAATCAAACGAATATAAATAGGAAGAGACAAGAATGAATTTCGAAACCGAGGGACATTCCAAAACTCAAAGGAAATTGAGTCAAAAAGGAAGAGAATCAACTCGAACGAAAGTGATTCTGTAAATAAATTTACCATATATGCTAAGTTTTGCCTAGAGCCAAAGCTCTGATACCAACTGTAACAGCCCGCTATTTTGGACCATTCAAATCGACAATAAAACCATACATGTCCGACTTGAATAATTCAAAATACCGAATTGTTAATTAAAATTTGGCAAAACTTAACATATATAGTAAATAAATCATCACAGATCACAGACACAGAGTAATATAATGCAACAGAATAGATAAAGAATAGTAGTTCATGAAGCTACTATATACATTGGAGTTAGAAATAAAATACAACTGAATATCTTAGATGTAGTGAAGTCTCCAGTATGCGCAGATGACTTCTTTGAACAAATCAACAAGATGACTGAAAGGATAGATAGCTGGCTCTTCAAGCAAGGCTCCAACTTCGAAGGTGAGTCTTAATGTTGTATCACTCAGTCTGACCCGAGCGTAAAGCCAAACACAAAACACTCGAGTCAGGATTAACATTCTTATATCAATAAATCCAACTCAAGTGAAATATCAACTAAAATACATATAACTTAAAGGATGTTTGGAATAACCATCCTCTAAGGGTCCATGGAACTATCTACAAGTTAGAAATATACACTATAACACCGTGATTCTTTCATCTTAATTTATACCTCAAAATCAAATATCATCTCACTTCAAATATAGCTATTTTCCAAATAGTATTTAGACATATTAAATAATTTATACCGTAAAATATTTTCAATTCCCTCAACTTAACAAATTGTTTCAACATCAACCCGACCTTCCCATTTAAATTAAATTCAATCTCAATTTATCAATTTAAATTCAACTCAAATTCTAAAATAACCACTTAAATTTTATCGATCTCAAATTCGGATTTATAATCACAAATACCTCTTCAAAATTCAATATATTTCAACTTTAAGTATTCAATGTTTCAACTAAATTTTATTCAATTTAGTTTTCTAAATAATAAATTCAACTATATTGATTCAACCTAAATTTTCGCTTGATTCAATTTAGTTTCTAAATAATAAGTTCAACTATATTGATTTCAAATACAGATCCGAATCTCTAAATAAACCATTTAAATTCCAATATAGTTCAAGGCTTAAATATTTAAATGTTCAATATAACAGTTTCCTATAGATCTCGATTTATTCTTATTATTATTTAGTCTTGAAATACTCCCTTATTAGATTCAATATCACGTAAGTAACCTTAATTACATTTTACTCAATATTTTCTTCCATTTATTTAAACGTGAAATATTCATTAAATCACTTACATCAAAAACCCAGTTACAAAATTATACCCTTAAATTTCCCATTCAATAATTTCAAATTGATTAAATTAAATAAATCCTTATTTAAATACCATTTTTAATAAACACAATTTATCTCCCAATCTTAATTATTCAAATTTTTACACGGTAAAATTTTGAAATATATATCTTAAATAATACTTAAACATATTCTATGGATTAAATCAATCCCAATAATATTATTATTAAATCTATATATAAAGTTTCCCTTTACATATAATATTTTAAGAACCAATATTTATTTATTCCTATATGTTTCTTTTCGAACTGTAGAAATTTATTTTCAAATATTTATATGGACCAATGGTGTCTGTATATATTTCCTATCATATAGTCAAGTGCTACGGATATTTATCATTTCAATCCGTACACTAAATATATACGGGTGGATATTATTTCAACCCGTAAATCCCAAATTCAATTAAATGAAAATCGCTTGGGTTTATCATTTCAACCCATAACGATTTTCTCCTATTCTAAAGTCCGTTCGGGTATGTATCATTTCAACCCATAGTGATTTCTATACTAACAGGGAACTTGCAGAGTGACAACAGATATGGAAATAAAAATAACAATGGGCGTATATCATCAAAATAAATATAAACAATAGGATATGGTGTCATATCACATAAGTGAACAGTTTCAGATTATAACATATAAAATAAAGCAGTTTAAATAACTAAAAGTAGTATATTTCAATTGTTGTTTCAATTGAAATTTGAATTTAATAAATACAGGAATGTTAATCTTGAGTGATTACTCACCTTTCGAGGCTAGAGAGGATAGACAACAGGGTAAGCTACGAATTCCAAAGCAAAGATGATATTGGCACAAATTTGATGGGTAAGATGATAATGCGAACAGATGAAATAAATCAGAACCGGGTCGATGCAGATATTGATATAGGCGAACTTATATAAAACTATATATAACTATATATATTAAATTTGATATATATATAAATGTACTTATATTTTCAAAATGATGGCTTTAAATTAAACTCACGTACTAAAATAAAACATCCATGTTCACAAAACCGAATGTATGCTTAATAAATTGCCCAATACTTACCTATACTGTATGTTCATTTAAAAATATCCATATATGAAAACCCATATAAACTCATATATACTTTATATATATATTAGCATTTATAAAACCAGAAGCAAATTATCTATATATATAAATACTTACATTTTAAAAATACTTGCGTACATAAATAATATATACATAAAAATATAACTAACAATATACAATTTAAAATATATATACTGATTAAAATAACTTACTTACTCTTATAGTTATACTCGACATATGGTCAACAGACCACGAACGAAACAAATCAAATAAATCATTTCACAGCCTATATACTATAGTATATTAATTACTAACATATTAAACAAATATACATGCAGACTTAAAAACAGGGTACAAGAAGTAGGAATACTCTTATATACTTACGTGTATAAAACACGTTTATACCCTATGCAGACCAACAAAAACATTTCTTGAACAACGTTTTATATGCATACCAATATACATGTAACTTTACATATGATACTTATAATATACTATATGCATAATGATTTTTCAAACAACGTACACAGACATAAAGTAAAATATATATATTACCTATATCTGAAGAAGAAGAGAATTATACAATGACGAGTTTCTTGGCTGCACGTGAAGGAATATGCTACTACAGTAGTAAAGTGAGGGGCGCGGTGTGTTCAGGGTGGAGGGGAAACGGCTGACGTGGCAGGGTAGGCCTGCTCGGTGGTCTCGTGCTTGGGAAAATGGAGGCACAGTTAGAGGCCGGAGGTTTTGGATGGTGGTCGGCTGTTGGTTGCGGGTCAGGGAGGCGGAGCGGGTCGAAATGGTGGTCGGGAATGGTGGTTCGGTGGTTGTGATTCCTGGCCGACGTGTTTGGGGTTGGATTCGTGGGGTTGTGGGGCTCGGTGGTTCGATCATCCAGGGGTGGACGTAAGGGCCGGGGTGGCAGCGGGATTTAGGTTGGGAGGCGCGGTGGGTTGGAGAGGCATGACTGGGCTTGGAAGTTGGTCGTGGTGCGGCTATCATGATGGGTTCAGCTGGGTGGAACGGGGTGAGTGCTTGGCAGTCGCTTTGAGTTCAACAAGGCGGAGGATGGCTTGGGGCTGTGGCGATGAAGGCCAGAGGAAAGGGTGAGCAGGTGGGTGTTAGTGGCGGTCAGGCGCCATCGGTTTTGAGCCTTGAGGCAGATGGAGGGAAGGCGGAGATATATGGGGAGGTGGCGAAAGGAAAAAGAGGAGAGGAAGGAGGAAGAGTTTAATTCTTGGCAAATGTTTCAGATCTAAATGCGTGATTTGTTTATATAAACATTTTAGGCCGAGCGAAACAAAAGGAATAAGGGAAATCAATGCATGGAATGGACCAGGCTTGCCTTGTTTATATTATTAATCAATCAGAAGTGAACACAGCGAGAGAGGAGGAGAGGTAGTTTATGCAACAGAGAGGATTGAATTCAAAGTAAATAGAAAGATAGAATGAATTAAAGGCAAGATATTATATTTAACGTTATAATATAACTTAAAATCAAGGACGGAAAATCAGCAGGAAGAAGGGAAGTAAATCAAATAGGATCTGCTTTATAAATTTCTAATGACCAGAGAGGAAAAGGCAGAGAAACGGTCAGCTGTGAAATAAACTTGAAATAATGGATTGGTAACAGCTGTCCCTTGATTTAGCAAAAGTTATAAATGTAGTTGTTTCGAAAAGAAGGTGACAGTTGCAAGAAAAATATGGAATACTTAATATATTATGCGTTTCTATTTCAAGCAAATGCAGAGACCAAAATTCAATTAAATATGTTAAATAAAACCATTTAAAACTATTAAAAGTTTACGGATTGTTACATGAAATTTGTATAATAATTTGTCAAGTAAATTTTAGGCAATTACTCTTTAAAATATAGGTTATTATAAAATAATATTAATGTGGAATAATCTATCTCGTAAAATAATAATACTGATTAACTCCTAAATAATAATTAACTTAAAATCAACCATTTATAAAACTACTTAATTAATTTAGAAATATACTTTAAATAACTTTAAAATAACTAAATAACAAATTTTACGAATTATCCTTTAACACTTTTTAGAAATTACCTAACTTAAAATTACAATTCCTTCCTTTTTTAAAACAAACTTCAATTCCTCGATAAATAATATTTTCAATTTCAATATAACCAGCCTAACATTTTCTTAAATCTTTCTCGATTTGTTCTTTACTCAATTTACATCCCAATTCTGTAAATTCCCTTTCTACATCTCTAAAAATAAATCTACCATTAATTTTTAAACCGATTTAACCATCTCTGTGTAAATCCTCACCATGAATTTATAATTTAAATTTATCCAAAGATAATTACTTCACTTTATTTATAAACTTCGTTTATAAATTCCATAGTCTCATTTTCCATTTATCAATGTTTCACAACACTTAATCGATTTTCTAAATTAAATTCCATTTTTAAATTAATTTCTTAAATAACCCAAATATATTCCAAACCCATTAAATTCAATTTCCCTTCCTCTTTATAATTTAAATCTTGTTTAAATCTAGAACATCAATTTCATATTTTATTTTCGAACTTCCTCTTTATTTTCCTAAATCTATTTTAAATCTCGAATTTAAAAATAAATCCTTTTGTACTTAAACAAATTGCTTAAGCCCTGTTAACTCCACTTTTTCAGGAAGGCCGTGATATCAAAAATCGACCGAGAAACCAATGATAGTTCGTCTCGAAAAATAGTCAACTCAGCATCCCAGCAAAGCAAGTTCTGTTGAATGGCTTTTCAGATAAGATCCCCTACGGAGGGGGGGTCCAGGGGGGGTGCCAACCCCCCAAGGTGGGGGTGCGGGGGCAACGCCACCGCTACGGTGATCGACCTGACAAGTGGCATGACCTACCGACTTAACAAGGTCGCCGACCTAGGACTTAGCAAAGATACCGACTTAAGAGTTAAGGCCTGGACGACTCAAGAAATATCACGACACAAGAGGCTACGACTTAAAGATGGCTCGACCTAAAAAGAAGAACGACCTAAAAAAGCTTCGCGACCTAAAGGAGGCCGCGACCTATCAAGCTTCGCGACCTAACAGAGAGCTGCGACCTAAGAAGTAGGACGACCTAAGAGTGAATGCGACCTAAAGACGGTCTCGACCTATGGAACTCTGCGACCTAGGAATACTTCGCGACCTAAGGGAAGTTGCGACCTAAAGACTCCAGTTGTAACTATAAGAAAAGTACTCACGACCTAGGATAGGTCGCTAACGACCCAAAGCCTTAACAAGGTCGCCGACCTATAGGGAGCCGCGATTTAACGACTCACAAAGATAACGACCTAATGGTATCAGCGACCTAAGGGGATCTAACGACCTAGTGCTCCAGCGACCTAAAGGCCAGAGCGACCTAATGAGTCAACAAGACGAGCGACCTAAGGGTTCAAGCATTCGGTGACTTAAAAGATAGAGAAGGAGACAACCTAGCGACCTAATGGTTTAACGAGCTAAGCTATAGGTCGTGTTAACTTAGGTCGCAACACCAGACCATTCAACATACTTAGGTTGCCTCTCTTCTTAGGTCGCAGACGACCTACCACTTGTCATCTTGCTCAGTCAAACTCGATGCATCCTATCAAGCCACAAACCATACCACGTAGGTCGCTCGCGACCTACGTCTACCATAGACCGTCACCGACCTATAACCCGCTAACCCGTTCCAGACTAGAATGCAACCTCGTCCTACTGTAATTCTGACATTGCTCGCGACCTACGACCTATGATAGGTCGCTCACGACTTAAGAAGGCGAAGACGAAATGCAACAGCTATGATAGGTCCGTTAGGTCGTTACCAACTTACGACCTACGACCTAACTTAGGTCATCCACGACCTAAGACTTGGAAGGTGAATTATGCCCAGAATCACGCCTATAAATAGACGACCACTTCCAACTTTAAGAGGACTTTTGGGGGCTCACTTCCTGGACGCCATTACTCTGCCATTGTCTCGACTTCAAGCAACGTTCAAGCAACACTTCTATCACTCCAATCACCAAAGACATTTCAACAAATCTCAAGAGGAAATCTAATTCATTCGCCATGCATTCGATGGATTCTTCTGCATCGGGGTTTGAGCTATTTGTCTAAGTGTGTTGTAATCGGAGTTGATTGTAAAGAATTGTAACCAAATCAGCAATAAAGAGCATTAGAGTGGACGTAGGCTAGATCTTAAGCCGAACCACTATAAAAATTGTTGTTGTTTACTACTTTTCCGCTATTATCTGCTTATAATCTGTTCCCGTTCTAACGGGTGGTGCTTTCACAATATCTTCTACACATCGGGGTGTTAGCGTTCAATTTTTAGCGTTAACAAGCCCTATTATTAAATACTTTCATCCAAATATTTCAAAATTTTTATCTTTCCATATTCAGAAATTATCAAGTATAATCTAAAATCAAACTATTTATTTTATCCAAAATTCTTTTCTTTAATTTATCCATATTTCATTACAAACATTTCTACTTCATATTTTCCTTTTTAATTCCTTTCTAAATTTAAAACATATATCATTGGTATTTAAAAATACGAAAAGCCTAACTTGTAATTTCATAGCATCCAATAAATTCAATTTCCACTATAATCTATCACAAATTATACAAACGAATCATATCACCGAATATGAAAATAATTTCAAGATTTTTGAGCAATCTAGTTGGATCCCTCCAACCTGTTTTCCCTACATCCACAGATGTTAATACAGTATAAAAATATCAATCCCACTACGAAGGGGATATCACGATATATAGTGTCATCCGCTATTATACGGGGCGCATTGAGTCACATCCACTATATATATACGGGATATCAATCACTCCAATATATATAAACTACTATATATAATAATGTCCAAACTGATAATAATTATCAAATTCAACAATCTACCAATAATTAATTTTAACTATTTAAAATTAATTGCACTATTCTAAATTTGAGTGAGATTAACTCACTTTGATTTTTATTGTCGCCTCACATTCCGATTTCGATTTAATTTGAATGCGTTTGAATTTAGCTAAAATTTCCTGAAGCTCTAAATTCGCCAAAATTAGATTCATTTTGAAGCTCTCTTCACCATAATTGCAGCTTAGAAAGTTTTGTCCCAATCCGACCTCGTATGAGAGAGATATTTAATTTTTGAGTTCTTCGATTAGTTAAAATTAAATTTACTCTAATTACATTAAATATAAAAACACAAACCCAAAGAAAATAAAAGCATGGCCCATCTACTCTTCGTCTTTTCCCCCCATCTAATGCTTGCAGACGAGATCTGCACGAAACCATGGACGCATGCACACATTTGAGTGATATGGAGCTCGACCGCTTGCAAACAAATTCTGACTTCGCCAATCACCTCCTCGCATTGAACCGCACCCTCTTATGCCCAAAAACCCCAACTCGATCACCTTTAGAGATGTGCATCCTGACAACGTACAAGCTGCTATAGTGACGATCATCAAAAAAATGATCGGACCTCACCACAATCCTCGTCTAGGTTCCATTCTTCCTCACGATGATGAATACGATGCCCAGACCAACGATCGAAGCTTAAATCTCAAGATAATGCTAACCCAAGTTCAATTGTCCACGTCGATCGCCAAAAAAAATGCAGTCGCACCACACATATTTTAGATCAAATTGAAGAGGAAGAAGAAATATAATTTTTAAAACTATTCTTGGATTTTTTATCAAGTATTTAAAGAGGAATAAATTTTTGAAGGTCTGCTCTTTTCTTTTGATTGGATGTATTTAAAAAAAAGAGGGAAGTGATAGAAGAGAAGGGAGACGTGTAAAAGAAGGCTATAGTGATTTTTGGTAAGAGGGGGAAAGTTCTGATGTGGAAATCATTTTGACCAGTCAAAATATAAAAAAATATTATTTAAATTTAAATTGTCTCGAATTCATAGCTTAAATTCTCGACCTCCTATCGAGGCATGCCACTAGGCATTTATTATGTTATACCCCTATTCTGAATGCAATGATTAAGGTTTGGAGTCCTAATTCGATCGTATGGAGAAGATAGTTTTTTGGACCAAATTATTATATTGAATTTTCAATGTAAATTTCAGCGCGCTTATATACTGTATGACGAAACGTTAACTCCAAACGCTATGAAATTTGAAATCCGATAATAATACACTATTACTGATCCAATGGAACTGGTTTCTTCGAATTCCGAGACTGTGCCCAAGAAGGCTATTTTTAAATGTCAATTTAAATGATATATTTTTTAAAACTAAAAAAATTCACCTTTAAATTCCATTTATAAAATCTTCATTATTATTAATATAAATTTTATAAGCCTTTAAATTATTTTTAACAAGCATAAAACTCAAGATTCGCTATTTTAACCAATATTCAATTATTAAATTCAATAATTAAATTATCCAACACATGGCTATATTTGAAACTCAAGTTAAAAATTAACTTTTAAATATTTAAAATCATTTAGATATTCCAATTGAAAATATCCATAATTCTGGGTTGTTACATCCCTCTTCCCTTATAAGAATTTTGTCTTTGAAATTGCTAGGTAAGAAGAATGGTCCAAAACCCGTAACTAATTTTTTTCCAAAACCACACAGTTTCAAACAACTTTTCAAAAATCAATTTTTTGAAACCACATTTGTAACGAATGCGATTTTTCGATGCTCGAAAACCTACATCAATACGTCCACTGTATCAACTGCCGAGCAATCAAAGGCCGGAAAAACCGTACCGTTATGGTTTAAGAAGAAGAGGTAGAAGAAAAAGATAGAAGAAGAGAGAAAGAAAAACAGCAGAACAATATCAGAACCTCACAGTCGCAGCGGAACAACATATAATAGATAAATGAATAATCTTTTAAAACAAAGAACTATCTCAGTTATTACATCACATTACATCAGAGTATACAACAACAATATACAACACAACAAACAATGGATCGTTATACAAACGTGTCCTTACAAGTGAATTTACAGCGGAAAGATAATATCATATACAAGTAATATGTCTAGCCATCCAGCTCGCCTCCTGAGCTTCATAGCACTCCTAAATCCAGAATAACTTGATAACCTAACTCTAGACTGCCCGTGTGGAAATTGGAGGGCACCCAGAGTTTAGGAAGGGAACAATAAACTCCAGGTCAGTCATGGGACTGGTGTGAGAACTTAAAACAGTTATTTTCACAAAGAAAATAAAAAGAATTTCGCTATGCTTTTGGAAAATGAAACTACCATAAGGCCTCCCGCCACACACACAATGCAAATGCAGAATTGGAGGAGATTTCTCCTTATGATAGTCAAATATGCTTACTACGCAAAAATCAAACCATTTTTGATATTATTATTAGTACATAGTGTAGAAAACATTTCTAAAGTAGAATATAAATCTTAGCCAACATACGACCATTATCATATGCCTACTATAGCTACCATGTTCAATAGCAGGTTACCGCCACATTCCATGGCAGGTTGTACAACTAAAACCGTACAGGGTTCGTATTGTTTCTTTGGATTTCCAACAAATGGTCAGGCAAAGGAACTTCCTACACCAAAATGGATACGCCTCTGGAAAGACGCCCGAGAACCTAACTGGGTCTCTGCTGACACAAGGCCGAGTTACCACACACTTCTGGGTGCAATGAAGCTGTAACTTGATAACTCCACACAAAAAATGTATGCCATCCCCCGGTCGTTACCGACCTTTATCCGTGGATCCTCAATACCAACAACCACAAAATAATAAATTTGCAGCAACCACATAGGTTAAATATCTGGGCTCAATACCATGATACAACCTCTATCCAGAAGAAAATGGACATACCATTGGGGCGCGACCCCTAAAAAACCTTGTCGCAACATTCCTGTTTCGACCATTTCCGGGGTGTGAGGCTCGACGAAGTCTCATCCACAAAGCTACTCTTTTTTCACAAAGCCACGCTTTGATCAATAAATAATCATCACACAGCAACATTCAGCATGCCACATTACCAAATTGGAAATATATCGTTGATAACCTTCAACTACAAAACCTCTGAGCTCGTACGTCTCAGAGAAGGGTGTTAAGCTAAGGGAATAAATTCTCCGCCACCAACAGAGATGTATTTGAAAGAAATCTGCTTTATATCTCAAAATGTAATGTCAGACACGTAACCATACAAGTTCGTTCCGGGATCGAACAGAACCGAAGGCACTTCCAAAGAAGCCCTTGCAATATGAATATTCACTAATCACGTCCGGATTCCCATCACAAAGGGTAATAAATCTCTATATCGGAGATCAGCCGATGCAGAGACATTCGACGGTAATCCTTTCGTTTTAAAAAATATCTGGTCTTCAACACCGGTCTTCAATGCTATCCATTACATCGTATCACTATTTGAAATAGGTAATCCGAATAACGAGCGCAATAATTTAAAAATAAGTGTAGCATTCAATGTCAACCAATTCACAACAAATACCTATTTAAAGGTCAATACTGATAGTCGGTTATTTAACCATCAATCAATATTCACAACATCACCCGATTATAAATAATCTTCCCAAATTATTTATTTTTCAAATTATCTTTACAAGATATATTTTCCACACTTCAACCATTTGAAAACAAATTTCAAATCATTTTTCACCTTTCAATCGTTGAAAAAAAATTTCAAATCAATTTCCTTAAACGGAAACACTTCCAAATATTTATCCATTTTAAATTTAAAATGGTTCATTTAAATCAATCAAATAAACCCTTACCGATTTATTTTAAACCTACGTTCCAAATCCGTAAATTTATTTCCACAGTTCAAAAATAAATCAATGTTTATTTTTAACAAATTTCCCTTTCTTTTATAAATTCCATAGTGAATTTACATTTCCAAAATATCTATAAATATACGATTTTCAAATCGATTTCTAATATTCATTATCAATTTATCTTTAAAAGATAAAAATCTCAAAACATTCACTTCATATTGGAAAAATATATCCATACTTATTTAATAATAAGTAATTCACAAATCTATTCATTTTCAACATTTGGGAAATATTCAATATACTTAAATCACAATTAAGTATAGATTTCATTCTTTAAGGAAAGCATTCTCTTAAACACATTTATTTGGGTCAAAACGAATGTTACATAAAACATCGTTACGACAACCCAAAATCACTAGTATAGGGATTCGAAATTAAAATAGATATATAAATCACAATACCATATAAAACGTTTCCTTTCGAAAATCATTTACTATAACAACAGTGTTATAGTCCACCATTTCCTTATTCTCGAAAACGTCTATTTCAACAATGAATGTTGAAATCTATGGTTTCGATACTTAATACATTTTAAAACATCTTTAAATTGTTTTAAATCTATTTAAAACATCACTTCCCCAAAACATTTCTTTAATATATATTCACTGTCCAAAATCGCGAATATACTTCGTTAACCAAATTCAACATTTTCTACACATTTTATCTAAAGGATAATCCACTATCCAAAATCGTGGATATTCTCCTTTAATAATCTATAATAATTAACTTATCAAAATTAGTCGAATTCGGATTTATAAAGCAACGTTTATAAATTCCACTTATATTTATTTTATAAAAACTTCCACTTATAAAATCCCTTAATGGACAAATTCTATTTATATCCCATTTAAATGCCAAAATCTAATTTATAAGTGAATTACTTATAAATCTTTTATTTTACAAAATCTATTTATTTTATAACTTCACAATTTATAAATCTATAAATTTCATTCGCTCATGAAATCTGTTTATACTTCATTTTAACATATAAAAACTCGTTTTATAATTCCAATATTTTTAATTTACAAATATCAATTTTATAGATATTTTATATAAACCGTTTATAATAATTCAAAAATCCAAATTTAAACCATTTTATAAATTAATTAGCTACTTATTTCAAAAACCACATTTCGGTTATATTTCAAAAAAATCATAATTTTTATAACATAAAAATTACAACGTTCATTTATTTAAAATGAATCAATTCCAAAATTAAATTTTATTATGAATTCTCAACTTAAATTTTCAAAAATCATATTTTATTTATTTTCGGCATCTAACGATACCAAAAATATATTCGGCTAAATTTTAGCCTTTAACGATCTCAATCACAAAGATAATCACAAAGATTATAAATAGATCAACACACAAGATTAAAACCAATTCAATCATTTGAGGAATCCAGTTGGATCCCTCCAACCTGTTTCCCTGCATCCACAGATGTTTGCACAATACCAATTCCACTTCGAGGTGAAATATCACGGTATATGGGATTTATAAAATATACCCGCTATTATGCGGCGCAATAGGGTCTCATCCGCTATATAATGCGGGAAAATCAACTCCAAGTACATATATAATACCAATTTCACTTCAAGGTGAAATATCGCGGTATATGTGTTTAATAAATAACCTCCGCTTAATATGCGGCGTATATGGTCTATTTCAAAACAATAGATAGCGATTTATCATCCAAGCATGCAAATCAGCACAATCAAGCAATTTTAAATCTAACTATTTAAAATTTAAATCGAAACTAATTCGATTGAGTGAGAAGTTCTCACCTTGAGTTTCCGATAGCAGTTGTAGCGCTCATTTCGAATAAAATTAAACGTGCGTTTAATTTTACCCGAAATTTTCACTACCTCTAAACGATTCCAATCCAGTTCCATTGTGTAGTGCACGACAAAACGAATCCAACGCACTTTGTTTCATCAGTTTTCGACCTCGTAGCAAAACGATATCATATTTTAAAGTTTATACACTTTTTAATATAATAAATTAACAAATTTCTTTTATATTTTTAACTCAACTCATCAGGGCCGTGAGATTTCAAACCCCTTCCATCAGGCCGTCCCCCCTTTTTCTTCCTTCTTCCTCTGATTCCCACGTTCTTATTCGAACCCACGGCCGCCAATCCACCTCCAATTTTCTTGACAAATTCATGCACTTTCACGTCGATCAAACCTTCCCACATTGAAGCCCTTCACTCGAGACACCTTCGGCTCCAACATGATGTAACTCGGCCTCCCTAGCGCTTCATTCTTCATGCATGAATGCGCGACAAACGCAAGCGATTTCCGTGCTCCACGATGCTTCGTTTTCGATCTTGACCGTTGGATGGATAGATATCGATGCTCTCTACGTTTTTCTAGTTGGAGGATTCGCGAAATTGTTTATTGATTGGAAGAAAATGGAAGGAGAATGAAACGAATTCTCAGCCATTAATGAGTTAGGGCCGGCGGCTGAAGGTTAAAGCCCTAGGGTTTGTCTTTTGTTTTGCAAATGTGATAAGGATGGGCTTTTATAGAAAAAATTCCAAAACACTATTCATAAGAAATTTTTCGAACTCCAAACGAAGCATGCCGGCTGGTGTTTCTAGGGTTTAGCCTGCGTTTCGAACACAATGGAACGTGTTTCGGAGGCTAATTCCAGCGTATGTGCGAGTTACAGAAATAAACGATCAAATTTCAAATTAAACCGATTAAATGATTTTCTATGCGTTTTGGCTTGCTCTGGACAAACGGTAAATCTGATTGACATGAAATTTGAAACCATACAATAATATAACATTACAGATCCGATGAAACTGGTTTCGTCGAAATCCGAGAATGTTTGAAAAATGGCTATTTTAACTCGTAAATTAAATATTAAATTTTCACAAATTAACTTTTAAATTCGATTTTAAAAGTTCTATAACATCATTATAACTCCAATATAGTTAAATAAAATTTTACAAATCATTTTCAATCACATTAAACCAAATTTTCAATTATTTCTGTAATTTCAATTATTAAATTATCGATTAATTATCTAATTAAATCGAGATATTCGAAAAATAAATTATTCGACTTATAAATTTTACTTATTAATATTTAAAATTAATTAAATATACGGATTTTAATGGACAGAAATTCTGGATCGTTACAACATTGTTTCCTCTACTGATTTCAAATCTCATCCATAGATTTCAACTGATATTATCTCCTCAAAATTTCAAATTATAATTTAAAACCAAAACTAAAATTAAATTTTTCTTCAAAATTTTTTTAACTCCTTAAATTTTGAAAAATTTCGCCAACGTCTCTTTTGCGTGGCTAGATCCGAAAAACTACAAAATGCCACTATAGGCCCCAAATCATCAAAACAAAATAAAAGCCAAGTGGCTCAATCAAAAAACCATCAATTTCATACAACAATTTAAACACATACCTTTTTTTCGGGCAATAAAATTTTACTTCTGAAATCGAAGACATCAATTTATCTTTTGCTTTTAATTACCTACACCCTACTTACCAATAATATCCAATTATACAATTCAAAATCATTTTATTTATTCCATTTCAAAAATTTAATATTTTCTTTGCTTAAGCCCGTACGATGTACATATATCATCCGTACGCAATATCAACTCTGATCGCTCACTTGATCACACAATTTCACTTCCGAACTAGTATCGTCCACACGACTCTCTAGTGCGGACACAAATCTGGTTTCTTGATTAGAAACCGTTATTCTTATTGCATAGCCATATACAATGATAGAGAATTCCAAAATCAATCAAAATTACACATCCAGCGTTCGCCGTCGAAAATCGAGTGAAAAATCATAACTCCGATCGATATGAACTATGTCGAAATTCTTTGCTCGAATCTGGATCAAATCATTTTGCGACCAAATAATATACGTACAACTTACATATTAATTTCCAATTAATTATTAGCTATATCAATTTCTTTATATTCACATTTATTTTAATTTCCATACACTTATTCACAATTATCCCTTTACACAAC
Organism: Allium cepa; assembly: GCA_030765085.1. Classification (NCBI taxonomy): domain Eukaryota; kingdom Viridiplantae; phylum Streptophyta; class Magnoliopsida; order Asparagales; family Amaryllidaceae; genus Allium; species Allium cepa. The sequence continues at coordinate 900,882,742 of CM060938.1, read as the reverse complement.
TTGTATTTAATCTTCATTTAAATTCTTACTTAGTATTTTTGCCAATACCAATTTTACTTAGGAACTTCACCATCAATTTCTTAAGTCGATTATAAACATTTTATACAAAGCCCTTATGTTTATTTCCACTTCATCACTTTGGTTTATATCCATTTCTATTCAATTTAAAATTTCAATTTCATTGGAACTCAATTTACCTTCAAAATCTTTAAAAATTGAATTTTATCAACCATGTCTCAAACCATATTTAATCCACTAATTATTTTAAATTTGCTCCATCTACTAATTCATTTCAAATCTCAATAAATTTTATTTCCAAACTTTTATTTTATTTAGTCCAATCGAACAGATTTTTTTTTTCCAATTTCGCATTATTTAACATAATTCAAATTAAACATCATTCCAATATTCAATTGCAATTTCATTTGCTTACAAATTAAATTAATTTGTTCATCTACTAATTTATTCCCAACTTAATAAACTCTATTTCAATAATTATTTCATTTAGCCTGCTTAGGCTAAATTTCCAAAATTCTCTCTTATTTAACTTAATTTAAGTTAAATTTCACTCCACAAATCCAAATTTCAAATTTTCTTAAGTTACTAAACTTACTAATATTCTATTCCCCAATTCCTTCCAATTCACTTTCTTTGATTGGTTTACTTTACTAATTTATTTCATTATCACACTTACTCCCCATTTAACTCTTCTCAAGTAAATTTCATTCCAAACAAATTTCAAATTTTATAAGTTTCAAACTTATTTATATTCCATAACAACTTTAGATCAAACTCCAGAGTTTTAAACAATTACTTAAGTATTTCAAAATCATTTTTGAAATCATGTGTACTCCAAATTTTTTTGTATATCAAATTATTCCTTTGCACTTCAAAATCAAAACCAGTTTTGCAATACAACCCCAATTCAAACCATTCAGGTAGCAATTCCTCTCTTGGAAACTTGAAAATGAACACCGATGATGTCACAATCATCATCGGAATTATTTTCCAATGACAGAAGTGAGTTCAGTGCTTTTTCCTTCATAAACCATATTAAATATCTAAATTCACAAATATTTCCAAATAACATCATTATATTTTTTTAAAGCCTTTGAAAAGCAATTTTCAAACCGACAGGATTGAAATTCCTAAATTTCCATCTTTTAATTCCTTTATAAATCATTTTTATAAACCATATCATCTTTAAATATTCCTCTGGAATTTTATTCCATTTCAATTTATAAATCACATTTAGACACTCATATTTACAAATTCCCCTTTGTTATACAAATTACTTCCTTAATTTTTGGATATAATATCAACTTTATTCAATTACCACAGCACACCAATGATAATAGTTAATATTATCATTTCCTAACAACTAAGCACACAATATGTAACTATAATAATTTCTGAAAAATTATTTCTTTTATATATAAAAATAACTTGGGTAAAATTATTTGATTTACCCCATTTTATAACAATTTCATGTCGAATTATTCTGTTCAAGTGTTTAGAAATCCCTATCAATAACATTAATTACTCGTAGTGACAAGAATCCATAACCACTCAACAAACCAATCAACACAATATAAAATGATTTTATATCCACTAACAAATACGCGCTCATATCTATTAATATGCTCAAACTCATTCTAGGGTGCTACTAATCCTATATCTAATGAGTAATCCCCGCCAAAGCCAAGGTTATCACTTAACCTTCAGCTTTGATCCCAAGTGTCACGACCGACGTTTTCGACCCCCGAAAATCGACATCAATACATCCACTGTATTACATGCCGAACAATCCAATGCCGGAAACACCAGACCGTTAGGGAAAAGATGAAAGAGGTAGGAGAAGAAAATAGAAATAACAACACATAATCTCATAATCGCAGCGGAACAATATATAATAGATAACAACGGGTCTTTATACAAAAAGAACCACAAATGTTATTTGTACATTACATCATCAGAGTACAATACAATCAATAACACAATACCGAACAGTTTTAATAACTTTTCCTCTCAAATGATGATAGAGCCTACAATACACAGCGGAATAAAAACCAAGTACGTGTGATATGTCTCGTCATCCAGCTCGTCTCTTGAGCTCCATAGCATCCTATCCTATATCTGTAATACTTGGTCTGACCCAAGAATTATATTAAAATAACACCCCAGTCGGTCCGGAAACCAGCGTGAGAAAATGCACTCAATTTGAATTATTAATGTAACGACCCGTAAATTTTCGATAATTAAAATATCTAATTTAATAAGATTTCGTGAATTAGTGTTAGAAAAAATTTTTGTAATTCGTTTGGAATAATAATAACTGGAATGAATTGCAACAATAATTTTCCAAGTAATGAAAAATAAAAGCTACTTAGCAAATGCCTTTGTAATCAATAGTTGAATAGGATAATAAATATTGAATTCATTGGGTATAAGAGAGTAGTTGATTGATAAGTAAAATTATTTGAAATCAAATATTGAATATTGAACAGGTAATTTGTTTAAATTAAATATTTAAAACTTATCGAATAATTGAATAACTGTAAAAAAAGAAAATAGTGTTCAAAATTGTGAATTGGTTTAAAAGTTGATTCTTATAAGTTCAATTTCAATATTTCAAAAGGTAATGAATTATGGGATAATCGAAATTGTTTAAATTTAACATTTGGAATTTATTGAATAATAATTTAATAATGGGAATGGAATAACCGTATAATGGAAATAGTTGTTTTATGATTTTAATTCGTTTCAAAAGTTAAATGTTATAAGTTCGTTTTGAATATTTCAAAGATAGTGATTTAAGAATAACCAAATTTGTTAAATTTAATACTACGAATGTTTGAATAAATTAAATTTCGAATTTGATATGATTAATTTGATATTGAGGTTTAATATATGAAAATAGATTGAATATTTCAAATTTGATTTAATATGATTATAATTGGTTTCCAAAGTGAATGTAAGTTATATCAGGATTATAATAGAGTTAATAAGATTTTAAAATTGAAAATTATTGGATAATTGAATAACGGGTTTAATATGACTAAAAATAATTTGTAAAATTTTATTTTATCATATTAAGGTTAGAATGATGCTGTAGAACTTTTAAAACTGAATTTAAAATTTAGTTGTGAAAATTGAATATTTTAATATTTAATTATCGACTGAAAAATAGCCAATTTTTGAACAGTCTCCGAATTGGACGAAACCAGTTCCATTGGATCCGTAATAGTTAGTTATTATCGGATTTCAATTTTCGTAGCAATCGGAGTTGTCGTTTGACCGTGGCAGCTCGAAACGCATTGAAATTGTTTTAATATTAATTTGGCGAGTTAAAATAGTCATTTTTTCAAACAGTCTCGGATTTCGACGAAACTAGTTTCATCGGATCCGTAATGTGATATTATTGTACGATTTCAAATTTTATGTCAATCGGATTTACCGTTTGTCCGGGGCAAGCCAAAACGCATAGAAATTAGTTTAAATCGATTTAATTTAAATTGATCATTTATCGCTGTAACTCTCAAATACGATCGAATTAGCCTCCGAAAATTGTTCCATTGTGTCCGGAACGCGGGATAAACCCTAGGAACGCCGGTCACCGCGTGTAAATCGGAGTTTGGAAAAGCCGGATAATTAGTGTTCGTCGAATTTCCTATAAAAGCACCTCAAATTATTCATTTTGAAAAAACAAAACAAATTAGGGTTAAACCCTAGCCGCCATCTCCAGGCTCGAAGGCCAGAAATCGCTCTCGTTCTTCCCCTCCAATCTCCTCATCCACAAAGCGATTCGCGAAACTCCCAACATGGAAAGTGTAGAGCACATCGCGAACTGTAACTTCAACGGTCGAGATCGAATACGGAGCCGGAATTCAACGGCAATTGGGGCTCGAAGTATGGTCATTCGGCCTCGTTTGGCGCGCCATAGAGGGGGCCGAGTTCGACCGCACCTTGGCCGATGGTGGCTCTTGAGTTAAGCGCTTCATATGCTGGAGCTTGATCGTGGTAGAGGTTGTCGAGGGTAGCTCGGTAAATTGATGAAGTCGGCGGCTTCTATGGGTTGTTGTCGCGTTTTTGTCTGGAGGAAGGAGAAGTAGGGGGACGGATCTAATCTTGGGCATGATAAATCTAATGGTCCATAATGGTTAGGGTTAGAAAATATAAAGATAATTGTTATTTAATTATATTACGATTCGTGTAAACTTTAAAATTATGTAACTCTTTCGTGCGAGGTCGGAATTCGACGAAACTTTTTGCGTTGGAATCGTATGGACGAGCTCTACGCGATGCAATTGGATTGGAATCGTTTGGAGCTAGTGAAAATTTCAGATAAAATTAAATGCTCGTTTAATTTTATTCGAAATAAAAAGCAGGAACAACATTGGAATCCAGGTGAGTGTTTTATAACGCTCACACTGTACTATATATCTTTATGCTAGTTAAATTTGATATTATGAAGTGATATGAATTTTTATTAGTTGTTGTTTGATGGAATTTAATTGTCATATAGATTGTCATTCGAATTAATCGTTGAAAATTAAATTTGACAGTTAAATTAAAATTGAAATTGAATTACGATTTAATTACCTGACATCGATAACTATGAAATTGCCATGAATTATATTGCCTATTGGATGATGTATTGCGATGGATGCTATTGGTTGATATTTGAATGTTTGGATGTTTATTTGCTTATATATATCTTGTTATGCATACATATGATACCGCGATTTAATTTAAGTGAGATATATTCATCCCTGACATTTAATTGAAATAAATAATTACTTGGCCATAGGATAGAAAATTATATACGGACACCGAATTGGCTAAATTAATAATTTTTAAAAATCGTCGATTTGAAATTTATTTAAATGTTTTGATTTAAAAGTTATAAATATAAATCGATTTATAGAAATTGAATTTATCGGAAAAATTGAGTTTGGAATGTTGAAATAATTTTGGTTAAAGGAATCTTGTTAAATAATTTAAGTTGAGACTTTGAGATTTGAAATTGGATAGGATTGAATTTCGGAAATTGATTTGTTTAAAGATTTAACCTTAATTCGAGCTTTGAATATTACTAAGTAAAAGTGATATAAAAATGATATTTTGAAATCGAGCTTGGGATTGAATCATATTTGAAATTTGGATTTAACTAGAATATTGATGGAAAATTTTGTTAAGTGTTATAAATGGATGTTTTTGAAACCAAGCTCCAAATCGATATAAATTGAAATTGAATAAATTAAAGGTGAATGAAAAATTGAATTAATTCGAAGTAAAAATTGACGTTGATTGAATTGAAATCGAAATTGAATCGGTAGAATGGGAATTGGAATTGATTTGAATTGGGAAGTTATAATTGAAACAGATTGGTTTTGAAGCTGTTTTAATTTGTTTTCAAAATTACTCTTTATATAAACCATTTTGAATTCTTAAACTATTTCAATCTATTTTTAATCTACTTAACCCAATTTAGATTATTTTAAACTGATTTATCTATTTCCAATCCATTTTAAGATTTTAAGTATTTTAAGTATTTTAATTATTTTAAACCACTTTTAATGTAACAAACAGGAATTTTCGACTTTCAAAAATTCAACATCGATACTCACTTTATCGACTGCCGAGAAATCGAAGGCCGGAAACATGGAATGTTATGGTTTTAGAAAAAGAATTTAAGAAAAGAAAAAGAAAAAAAGAAGAAAGAGATAAGAGGATAGAAAATTGGAGAGGAAAGAAAACAGAAAAATAGAGAATTTGAAAATAGAAGATTTTAAAAGAGAAAGAAAATAGAACGGACGGAAAGGAAACAACAGAACAACATCAGAATCTCACAATTCGCAGCGGAACAACATATAATAATAAATGAATAATCTTTAAATAAAGAACTATATCAGTTATTACATTACATTTCATTACATCATATCATATCATCAGAGTGTACAACATCAACTAACAATAAACAGTGCAGCGGAAAAAGAAATACTATATACTAGTAATACGCCATGCCATCCAGCTTGCCTCCAGCAACTCCTGAATATCCAGAATATCCTGATAAACCTAACTCTTAACTGCCCGTGTGGAAATTGGTGGGCACCCAGAGTTTAGGAAGGAAAACAATAAACTCCGAGTCAGTCATGTGACTGGTGTGAGAACTCAAAATAGTTTATTTATCTTTAAAATCAAAACAGAGGAATATTTTTAAACTCAATTCGCAATGCTTTTAAAAATGAGACTACCATAAGGCCTCCCGCACACACACACAATGCAAACGCAGAATCGGAGGAGATTTCTCCTTATGATAGTCAAAGATGCTTGATACGCATTTAAAATAACATTTGATATTATTACTAGTGCATAGTTTATAACAAATCATTTCGAAAATAAAGATATAAATCTTAGCCAACATACGACCATTATCGTATGCCTACTATAGCTAACCATGTTCAATAGCAGGTTACCGCCACATTCCATGGCAGGTTATACAACTAATACCGTACAAGTCTCGTATTGTTTCTTTGGATTTCTAACAAATGGTCAGGCTAAGGAACTTCCTACTGCCACATGGAAACGCCTCTGGCTGGACGTCCCCGAGAACTTAACCAGCTCTCTGCCAACACAAGGCCGGGTTACCTTTATCACTAGGTAACTACTACACAAATATGGCATCCCCCGGTCCCATTGGACCTTTAACCGAGCGCTCGTCACCAACAACACCACACAGAAAATATAGTGTATCAACATGAGTAAGTATCTGGGCTCCATACCATGATACCACCCTTTCCAGAAGGAAATGTACATACCCTAAAGGGAGCTACCCCTCATAACCTTGCCGCATCTTTCCTGTTTTGACCATTCCGGGATGTGAGGCTCGACGAAGTTTCGTCCACAAAAACATACTTTATACAAAAGCCATGCTTTGGGTCAACAAATGATCAACACGATGATCACCAAGATAGACGATCAAACAAATGATCCTATCATAAATAATCAACACAATGATCATTTCAGCAACACTCAGTATGTCACATCACCAATTTGGGAATATATCGCTGATAACTTCAACTATATAACCTTTGAGCACATATGTCTCAAAGAAGGGTGTTAAGCTAAAAGAATAAATTCTCCGCCACCACAGAAATATATTTGAAAGAAATCGGCTTTATATCTCAACTTGTAATGTCAAACATACAATCCATACAAGTCTGTTCCGGGATCGAACAAAACCGAAGGCACTTACAAAGAAGTCCTTGCAATCCGGATATCCACAATCCTGATCGGATTCACCATCACATATGGAGAACTCAATACCGGAGCAACTCGGTGCAGAGTCAATCGACAGGTCATCCTATCGCTCTCGCAAATATCCGGTCTTCAACACCGTTCTTCAAATGCAATTCACAACATATTCGGAATGGGTTATACGACCCCATGGTCCTTTCCCGGTTAACCCGAATAGTGAGCGCTTATTCAAAAATAAGTGCGGCATTCAAATTCAACCAAATCACATCAAATACCCATTCAAAGGGAAATATTGATAGTCGGCTATTGAACTATCAATGGATATGCACACATCACCAGATTCCAAATAATTTTCCAAATAATTTACTTTCAAAAATATCTTTACAAGATATATAATTTCAACCCTTCAAAAATAAATCAACATTTATTTTTTACAAATTCCACTTTCTTATATAAATTCCATAATGAATTTATATTCCAAAATATTCATGCATATACGATTTCAATTATCCATTTTCAATTTATCTTCAAAAAGATAAATTCTAAATATTCACTTCATATTGGAAAACATTTCCATACTTATTTATTCATAAGTAATTCACAAATCTTTTTATTTTCAACACTTAGAAAATATTCAATATACTTAAATCGAAATTAAGTATATATTTCATTCTTTAAGGAAATCATTCTCTTTAACATATTTATTTGGGCCAAAACGAATGTTGCGTAAAACATCGTTACGACAACCCAAAATCACTAGTATAGGGATTCAAAATGAAAATAGATATATAAATCCCAATAGTATTCAAAACATTTCCTTTCGGAAACCATTTACTATAACAACAGTGTTATAGTCTACCATTTCCTTTTATTTCTCGAAAACGTCTATTTCAACAATAAATGTTGAAATCTATGGTTTCGAATCTCAACATGTTTAAAAACATCATTAGATCGTTTTAATTCTATTTAAAACATCAAATCCAAACCATTTTCTTTAACGTGTCATTCACTATTTAAAAACGTGAATATATTACGTAAACAAATTTCATCACTTCTATTCATTTTAATTCAAAGGATTATTCACTATTCAAAAATGTGAATATAACTCCCTTAATAGGTTCCAACAATTTTTCTTATCAAAATAAGTCATTTGCGAATTTATAAAACATCGTTTATAAATTCCATAACTATTTATTTATAAAAACTTCCTTTTTATAAATTCTTTTATTGACCTATTCCAGTTTATAACTCAATTATAAACTACAAGTTCATATTATAAGTTAATTACGTATAAAACGATTATTTTACAAAATCGTTCTTTTTAACTTCCCAAATTATAAATCTTATAACTTATAAGATTCATTTATTTAACAAATCCATTCTTCAATTAACTTCACAAATTTATAAATCTTACTATTTATAAATTTCATTTATAACTTCACCATTTATAATTCTATAAATTTCATTCTTTAATGAAATTCATTTTCGCTTCATTCAAATACTTATAAAAACTCGTTTTATAATGTCAATATTTCAATTTATAAATATCCATTTATAAACCTCTTAATATAAATCAATTCATATTAATCTTTAAAACGTTTTTAAACTCCTTTACAATTTCACCATTTTGATTTATAAAATAATCAAATTTTATAAATCCTATGTTTTAACTTTTTATAGTAAGTTCAGAATCCCAATTTAAACTCTTTTTATAAAGTTATTAACCCATATTTCAAAAATCAATTTTAACTCTTTCTCAAAAATCATAATCTTTATAACATTAAAAATTATAACGTTTATTTATTTAATATGGATCAATTCCAAAAATATTTTATCTTTTCAAAAATCACTTTAAAAACATTTTAAAATCCCAAAATCTGGGTCCAATGATGCTACACACCAAATAGTCAATCATGACTACAATGATATCATATATCAATATGAAAATCCATCAAATATCAAAATATCTGAAATTAATAAAAACTGTTGAGGAATCCAGTTGGATCCCTCCAACCTGTTTTCCTGCATCCAAAAACATTAGCACAATACCAATTTCGCTCCAGTACGAAATTATCGCGGTATATGTTTTTAATAAATATTATCCGCTTAATAACGGCGCAATAGGGTCTCATCCGCTAAAAAATGCGGGGAATCAACAACTGCAATATATACATATGCCAATATATATATATTGATATTATATATAATACCAATTTCACTGTTTATGAAATATTCGCGGTATATGTTTATAATAAATAACATCCGCTTACTAACGGCGCATAATGTCTATTTTAACAATCAATAGATATCAATCATCATTCAAACATGCATTCAAATATTTTAAATCTAACTATTTAAAATAAAATCGAAACCGATTCGATTGAGTGAGAAGTTCTCACCTTGATCTTAAATTCCGTTTTAGCGATTTATTTCGAATAAAATTAAACGTGCGTTTAATTTTACCCAAAATTCTCACTAACTCCAATCGACTCCAATCCAACTCCATCGCGTAGTGCTCGTCCATACGATTCCAACGCAACTGATTTCGCATTTTTTCGACCTCGTATGAAAAAGTTATGTATTTTCAAAGTTTACACGAATTTAAATCAACATTTCATAACATAAATTAATAACCTAAACTAGTGTAGGCCATTAGATTTGCTTCTTCTCATCTCCCTCCTTCATTCACGTATCCAGTAAACATAGCCGCACATATCAAACCCATCATCCTAAATTAGGTTTTCATATTTCGATCACCTCGCTTAACTAAACTCCATCACAACCCCACCATTCGAACCGCCTCACCTAGAGCTACACTCGGCCCAAGGCATATGAAACTCGGCCACCCCCCTAGCACGCATTTCGAGGCCGAACGGCCGGGCTTCTAGCTTGATTTCTGGCCACATCGTTGCGAATTAGGCGATCACAGCCGTATAGATTGAAAGGCCACTCGATGCTCTCTAACTTTCGTGTTGAATACTTCGTCTAATTGTATATAGATTTGAAGTAATTAAGGGAGGAAGATCTACAAATTCTGGCCATTCATTTGTTAGGTGGCGGCTAGGGTTAGCAAGACCTAATAATTTTTTTTTTATTAATGAGGGTTGTGGGTCTATTTATAGAAGAAAATTTGAACACTATTCATTTCGATTTTCCAAACTCCGATTTAGGCGCCGTAACCAGCGTTTCTAAGGTTTACCCCGCGTTCCGGACACAATGGAACAGGTTTCGGAAGCTAATTCGGACATCTGTGCGAGTAATGGTTGTAAACGCTCAATTTCAATTAAACCGATTTAAATCGATTTCTAGGCGTTTTAATTCGTACCAGACAAACGGTAAATCCAATCGACTTGAAATTTGAAACCTTACAATAATATCACATTACGGATCCGATGAAACTAGTTTCGTCGAAATCCGAGACTTTTTGAAAAATGGCTATTTTGACTCGCCAAATTAATATTAAAAATAAATCGATGCGTTTCGAGCTGCCACAATCAAACGATAACTCCGATTGACACGAAAATTGAAATCCGGTAATAATTAACTATTACGGATCCAATGGAACTGGTTTCGTTCAATTCTGAGAATGTTGAAAAATTGGCTAATTTTACTAGTCGATTAAATATTAAAATATTCAATTTTCACAAATTAACTTTTAATTCGATTTTAAAAGTTCTAAAATATCATTCTGACTTCAACATGATAAAATAAAATTTTACAAATCATTTTCAATCATATTTAACTCAATTTTCAATTATTTCCGTAATTTAACTTATTAAATTATCGATTTAATTATCCAATTAAATCCAATAAATTTATTCAACTTATAAATTCACTTATTAATATTTAAAATTAATTAAATATTCAAATTTTAATTAATAAAAATTCTGGGTCGTTACAATCTTTCCCCCTTAAAAGAATTTCGTCCTCGAAATTACAAGTAAGAAAAATTAAAGAATCTATTAATTTTCCCAAAATTCATAGTTAAACTTCTTACAAATCTTTACTAAGTTTTCAAATCATACTTAGTTATCTTTTCAAAACCAAACAACTATTGTTTAACTTTCAATTCCAAAACAAAGTTAAAGTTTTCAAAATTTTCCCAATTTTCTCAAATTTTTTCTAACGCCTTAAATTTCCGGAAAAATTCGCCATAGTCTCCTATGCGCGGCTCGATCTGAAAAAAAAAATGACAGTATATATATCACAAATATACATCTCATCAAGTAATGAGGCATCCCGAAGGGAAAAAAGTGTAAAAGTACGATATTTAATCCGAGATATGTACCTTATATTTTATTAGCAAGCATATACGGCTAATATAGCGCTAAAGCGAGCTCCAAATGCGAAGCAAACGCGATCCTCACCTACTAAACACTCAACAAACAACATGAGAATCATGCATATAGACAATAATATCGATATACAACATATAGCAACATCTATATATGCCAATATAGCAAATGCAAACTAAAGCAACAAATGCAACATATTCAACCATCAACCAACTAACATTCATAACCCATAATATTCATTCATATTCAATGAATTGGTTTTCAATTTAAATCACATTTGATTTATTCACATTGGATTTTATCAACATTCATTCTCAATTCAATTAGTTAACATTTACTAATTTAAATCCAATTCACATTCAATTCTATTCAAACTTATTTACTTTCAATTTGAATTCAATTTCATAGCTTTCAATTTCATTAACACTTAATGAATTTTATACAATCAACTAACAATCATATAACAACCAATGTATATTAACTACAACCCAATTCCTTTGCTTAAATTCATCTTGGTTTAACTAATTTGATTTTCATTCAGTCTTTAACTTCCAATAACATAAGATTTTAATGAATTAACACTTACATTCATTATTTCATATCAACTTCATTTACATTCAATTAATTATCATCCAATTCATTCATTCAATTCAATTATAAAAGTTGAATTCCATTACATAACTCAAGTTCATATTCATTTAATCCACTTGATTAATTTACTTCAATACCAATATCAATTCCATTCAACAATTCTTAAGTTATACTTCATTTAAACATCACTTAGTTTTACATAACTAAAATTCATTTTTATTTTCAACTCATATTCATAAATATATTCATATAGTTTCACTTCTTATATATATATAAGTTTATTTCACAATTGTAAATCACTTTAATTATAATTCAATTCTTATAATCCATTTATTTAGATTATTCAAACAACCAAACAATCAACTTATATACACTTTAATAATTCTGAAAAATTATTCCTTTACATATAAAATATAATCAAAGTAAAATTATTTCATTTACCCAATTTTAAAACAATATTGTGTCTAATTGTTCTATTCAAGTGTTTAGAAACCCCTTCGGCATAGTCTTGTGGACCACGCTAACGAAAGTTCATATGCCACTCAATAAACCAATCATCACAATATAAAACAATTTTATATTCACTAACAAATACGCTCTCATAGCTATTATTACACTCAAACTCATTCTAGAGTACTACTGACTCTATCTCTAACGAATCATACCCTACAGAACCATGGTTGTCACTTAACCATCAGCTCTGATACCAAATGTAACGTACAGGAATTTTCGACTTTCAAAAATTCAACATCGATACTCACTTTATCGACTGCCGAGAAATCGAAGGCCGGAAACACGGAATGTTATGGTTTTAGAAAAAGAATTTAAGAAAAGAAAAAGAAAAAAAGAAGAAAGAGATAAGAGGATAGAAAATTGGAGAGGAAAGAAAACAGAAAAATAGAGAATTTGAAAATAGAAGATTTTAAAAGAGAAAGAAAATAGAACGGACGGAAAGGAAACAACAGAACAACATCAGAATCTCACAATTCGCAGCGGAACAACATATAATAATAAATGAATAATCTTTAAATAAAGAACTATATCAGTTATTACATTACATTTCATTACATCATATCATATCATCAGAGTGTACAACATCACCTAACAACAAACAGTGCAGCGGAAAAAGAAATACTATATACTAGTAATACGCCATGCCATCCAGCTTGCCTCCAGCAACTCCTAAATATCCAGAATATCCTGATAAACCTAACTCTTAACTGCCCGTGTGGAAATTGGTGGGCACCCAGAGTTTAGGAAGGAAAATAATAAACTCCGAGTCAGTCATGTGACTGGTGTGAGAACTCAAAATAGTTTATTTATCTTTAAAATCAAAACAGAGGAATATTTTTAAACTCAATTCGCAATGCTTTTAAAAATGAGACTACCATAAGGCCTCCCGAACACACACACAATGCAAACGCAGAATCGGAGGAGATTTCTCCTTATGATAGTCAAAGATGCTTGATACGCATTTAAAATAACATTTGATGTTATTACTAGTGCGTAGTTTATAACAAATCATTTCGAAAATAAAGATATAAATCTTAGCCAACTTACGACCATTATCGTATGCCTACTATAGCTAACCATGTTCAATAGCAGGTTACCGCCACATTCCATGGCAGGTTATACAACTAATACCGTACAAGTCTCGTATTGTTTCTTTGGATTTCCAACAAATGGTCAGGCTAAGGAACTTCCTACTGCCACATGGAAACGTCTCTGGCTGGACGTCCCCGAGAACTTAACCAGCTCTCTGCCAACACAAGGCCGGGTTACCTTTATCACTAGGTAACTACTACACGAATATGGCATCCCCCGGTCCCATTGGACCTTTAACCGAGCGCTCGTCACCAACAACACCACACAGAAAATATAGTGTATCAACATGAGTAAGTATCTGGGCTCCATACCATGATACCACCCTTTCCAGAAGGAAATGCACATACCCTAAAGGGAGCTACCCCTCATAATCTTGCCGCATCTTTCCTGTTTTGACCATTCCGGGATGTGAGGCTCGACGAAGTTTCGCCCACAAAAACATACTTTATACAAAAGCCATGCTTTGGGTCAACAAATGATCAACACGATGATCACCAAGATAGACGATCAAACAAATGATCCTATCATAAATAATCAACACAATGATCATTTCAGCAACACTCAACATGTCACATTACCAATTTGGGAATATATCGCTGATAACTTCAACTATATAACCTTTGAGCACATATGTCTCAAAGAAGGGTGTTAAGCTAAAAGAATAAATTCTCCGCCACCACAGAAATATATTTGAAAGAAATCGGCTTTATATCTCAACTTGTAATGTCAAACATACAATCCATACAAGTCTGTTCCGGGATCGAACAAAACCGAAGGCACTTACAAAGAAGTCCTTGCAATCCGGATATCCACAATCCTGATCGGATTCACCATCACATATGGAGAACTCAATACCGGAGCAACTCGGTGCAGAGTCAATCGACAGGTCATCCTATCGCTCTCGCAAATATCCGGTCTTCAACACCGATCTTCAAATGCAATTCACAACGACGTATCACATATTCGGAATGGGTTATACGACCCCATGGTCCTTTCCCGGTTAACCCGAATAGTGAGCGCTTATTCAAAAATAAGTGTGGCATTCAAATTCAACCAAATCACATCAAATAACCATTCAAAGGGAAATATTGATAGTCGGCTATTGAACTATCAATGGGTATGCACACATCACCAGATTCCAAATAATTTTCCAAATTATTTACTTTCCAAAATATCTTTACAAGATATATAATTTCAACCCTTCAAAAATAAATCAACATTTATTTTTTACAAATTCCACTTTCTTATATAAATTCCATAATGAATTTATATTCCAAAATATTCATGCATATACGATTTCAATTATCCATTTTCAATTTATCTTCAAAAAGATAAATTCTAAATATTCACTTCATATTGGAAAACATTTCCATACTTATTTATTCATAAGTAATTCACAAATCTTTTTATTTTCAACACTTAGAAAATATTCAATATACTTAAATCGAAATTAAGTATATATTTCATTCTTTAAGGAAATCATTCTCTTTAACATATTTATTTGGGCCAAAACGAATGTTGCGTAAAACATCGTTACGACAACCCAAAATCACTAGTATAGGGATTCGAAATGAAAATAGATATATAAATCCCAATACTATTCAAAACATTTCCTTTCGGAAACCATTTACTATAACAACAGTGTTATAGTCTACCATTTCCTTTTATTTCTCGAAAACGTCTATTTCAACAATAAATGTTGAAATCTATGGTTTCGAATCTCAACATGTTTAAAAACATCATTAGATCGTTTTAATTCTATTTAAAACATCAAATCCAAACCATTTTCTTTAACGTGTCATACACTATTTAAAAACGTGAATATATTACGTAAACAAATTTCATCACTTCTATTCATTTTAATTCAAAGGATTATTCACTATTCAAAAATGTGAATATAACTCCCTTAATAGGTTCCAACAATTTTTCTTATCAAAATAAGTCATTTGCGAATTTATAAAACATCGTTTATAAATTCCATTTCTATTTATTTATAAAAACTTCCTTTTTATAAATTCTTTTATTAACCTATTCCAGTTTATAACTCAATTATAAACTACAAGTTCATATTATAAGTTAATTACTTATAAAACGATTATTTTACAAAATCGTTCTTTTTAACTTCCCAAATTATAAATCTTATAACTTATAAGATTCATTTATTTAACAAATCCATTCTTCAATTAACTTCACAAATTTATAAATCTTACTATTTATAAATTTCATTTATAACTTCACCATTTATAATTCTATAAATTTCATTCTTTAATGAAATTCATTTTCGCTTCATTCAAATACTTATAAAAACTCGTTTTATAATGTCAATATTTCAATTTATAAATATCCATTTATAAACCTCTTAATATAAATCAATTCATATTAATCTTTAAAACGTTTTTAAACTCCTTTATAATTTCACCATTTTGATTTATAAAATAATCAAATTTTATAAATCCTATATTTTAACTTTTTATAGTAAGTTCAGAATCCCAATTTAAACTCTTTTTATAAAGTTATTAACCCATATTTCAAAAATCAATTTTAACTCTATTTCTCAAAAATCATAATCTTTATAACATTAAAAATTATAACGTTTATTTATTTAATATGGATCAATTCCAAAAATACTTTATCTTTTCAAAAATCACTTTAAAAACGTTTTAAAATCCCAAAATCTGGGTCCAATGACGCTACACACCAAACAGTCAATCACGACTACAACGATATCATATATCAATATGAAAATCCATCAAATATCAAAATATCTGAAATCAATAAAAACTGTTGAGGAATCCAGTTGGATCCCTCCAACCTGTTTTCCTGCATCTAAAAACATTAGCACAATACCAATTTCGCTCCAGTACGAAATTATCGCGGTATATGTTTTTAATAAATATTATCCGCTTAATAACGGCGCAATAGGGTCTCATCCGCTAAAAAATGCGGGGAATCAACAACTGCAATATATGCATATGCCAATATATATATATTGATATTACATATAATACCAATTTCACTGTTTATGAAATATTCGCGGTATATGTTTATAATAAATAACATCCGCTTACTAACGGCGCATAATGTCAATTTTAACAATCAATAGATATCAATCATCATTCAAACATGCATTCAAATATTTTAAATCTAACTATTTAAAATAAAATCGAAACCGATTCGATTGAGTGAGAAGTTCTCACCTTGATTTTAAATTCCGTTTTAGCGATTTATTTTGAATAAAATTAAACGCGCGTTTAATTTTAACCAAAATTCTCATTAACTCCATTCGACTCCAATCCAACTCCATCGCGTAGTGCTCGTCCATACGATTCCAACGCAACTGATTTCGCATTTTTTCGACCTCGTATGAAAAAGTTATGTATTTTCAAAGTTAATCATCTCATTGTATTCATTGTTGGACACCCATCCATTTTTAAACCTAAAAGGAGCAGCTTTATTACTATTATTCAGATTATGAAAAAAATTTATAAGTAAAGGGGTAGGATCATTAGTGTTTTTCTCAATAGAAAAACAATCAAAATCTGGGAAAACACCGCAGAAGTTTTTATTGATTAACACCCTATCAAGTTTACAATGGATATTCTTTTCTTCACCAGATTTCTAAGTGTATTTGTTTCCACTTATATTAGGTTACATAAGACCAGTTTCAAGTAAAAATTTATTAATTTATTTTAATTTACTACGGGGGATTTTATTACCACCAAACTTCTCAAATGCATGGAAAACAATATTAAAATCTCCCATAATGAGCCAAGGGAAATCATAGCTTTGACTTAAGGCTTTTAACCTGTACCATAAACTATTTCTTTCATTTTCAAAATTGCTGCCATAGATACTAGTAATTTGTAATGAAAACCACCAACATTTCTTAAATTGCAATCAATAAATTGGATATTCTTATTATAATTAACCATATCCCAAACATTTGAGTCCCAAATAACCAAAATTCTACCTTCGCTGCCACAGTCATTGTTGTTGATAGATTTCCAATTATTGGAAAGTCTAAAATAGAATTTCTCAGTATTAGCATCATCCATCTTATTTTCAATGAGGGTAAAAACAGATGGTTTATAAATCCCAACCATATTCATAATATCAGTTTGCTTTGCAGGTGAGTTCATACCCTGACATTCCAAGCAATGATCGACATAATTAAATATATTAATATTATAGAGTAAACCATATAAAAAAGGGTTTCAGATTGAACCTGGTGCATTGATACCCTTACCCTTCTTCTTTTTCTCTGTTCTTTTAGCTTTAAGCATTGTAGTCAATTCATTCCAATCTGGATTGTCTGATATGTATTTTGCCTAAAAGCCTTTTTCTCTTTAATTTTGATCTTATTCTTGCCAATCACTTTAACCTTGGAAATATGTAATTCTGATATATCAAATTGTTTTTCAGATTCATTCATAACATAATCAGTAGTCGGTATAATAGCACTGTTTGGAAATCGAATGAGAGAGATGCCAAACTCCTTAGCATTGCGAGGAAAAGTTGAGTGGATGCCGATACTGTCCTAAAATTCTGCAGCATTATTGATGGAGGCTCACTCTCCATGTTACTTTCCTGTCTCTGGCTTGTACATTGATGAGGGATTTTGTTTATGACTGTACCATAATTGTCTGTAGTTAAACATGCCTCTGAAATAGGATGGATTTTAGAGTTAAAGACCTTTTTATTATTATTTCCCTCCTCTGTACTCTGTTGTATTTTATCATTTGAATTATTTTTCCAACCGTCTGAATGATGAACTTCAATGGCAAGGATCTGATCATTTTGATCAGTGAGCGACTTTGAGATTGTTTCTTGATTGAAGAGGATACCTTCTTGGCTGATTTGATCATTGTTATTTTGAATTCTTGGCTGATTTTGTGCCTCTTCATTTAGATTTGGTTCTTGCGATGTCTCAACTGAATTAGTTTCTTGGACTTTAGAGTCTTCTCTTTTCGGTCATTGGTTTTGGGTATCCACATTTGTTTCAAATTACATTGTTCACTAGTGTGTCTGAAACATTTACAACTACTACACTTTGGTGGAACCCATTCATATTAAATCATTGAGCAATATTTTCGCCATTGTAGAGTGTAAGATTGATTTCTTGAGGAAGTTCATCATTTACAGATACCTCCACAAGAAGGCGAGCATAATTCAATCTCGTCTTCATGACTATAACTACATCCATTTTTATGGGTTTTCCAATAATGCTGGCTATCACGTTGAATGCGTCGCGATCCCATAATTTAAGATTGACACTGGTTTATTTAACCCATATCGGCATCATAGTAAGAAGGTCTATATCCATTTTCAGAGATTCAGACCATCTTCTCATTATGATGAGATTTCCATTGTAGAAGTATGGTCCATTCTGAATAACTGAATTGCAATCTTGAAACTCTTTTAATTTAACAAGGAATAGTATGTTCTCTGGTAAAGATTTCAAACTCTACGATGGGTTTCTAGACACGTTGAATATAAGATTTGAAAAACATATAATATGGTTTAGTGCCTATAACATAAACCAAGATCGAATTATTGCATCTTTCGATTGCTCTTTTGCAGACGTTTTCTTTTATCATACCGTATTTCTTGTTATTAATTTTGATAGGAACAATAGTTTCAAGATTGCATTTATCTTCTTTTGGTTTCTCAGATTCCTCAGAAACGATATCAGCCCATGATTTCGGTCCTTGTTCTTTATTCAGAGAAAAAGCTACCGGTTTTCTAGATTGCAACAGTTGATTTCCATTCTTCTGATGAAGGAGGTTCGGTTTCTGACCCTCTTTTCTCCATATCACCATTATTGGCCGGTGGTAATTCTTGATTATTTCAGGGCTGACGTTTTCTTTGTAACCTTGACTTAACCAACTGAAAACTATCATCGTCTATGATGATACCATCACTTGATTTTCTTATGTGAGATTCATGTGGTCTATTTTGATGCCTTGAAAATGAAAGATGAGATTGATTATTGTGAGGAGAGTGAATTTCCTCCATGGCTGACGAAAACCGTAGATTTTTGTTCTGAGTATGTACAAGACTTCAATTGCTATGTGATATGGTTGTTCATGGAATATTAAAGGGAGGAGGTTGTGGTACAGGCATGAATGATGGAAGGCAGTGAAAAATGTTGGGCCATACGGTGGATTTGTTTGCACAGTGGTAAGGGTAGTCCGGGAGCATGGGAATGGCAGGCGCATATAGGTATGTGTGAGCAGATATGTAAGAAGGGGTGGCGACACATGAAGGCAACAAGAAAACGGAGAAGGCAGTGGGTGGGTGGACGGAAGAAAAAAAACGTGAGCATGCAGGGGAAATTCGTTTTCATATATATGATATGGTACTGGCATTTGAAAATATAAACGTCGGAAGCTCGGTTCATGCGTATGGGGAGGGAAAGGTGGGTGGTGTTGGCGATGAGGTATGCTGTAGTGTCGACCGGGCGTTTGGAAAAGGAGCGAAGAGGGCTTGCTGTCGTGAGGATGGTGGTAGGAGTAGTCGGTGGTGACAGCCTTGGCAGGGCGTGGATACATGCGGAAGTAGATGGAAGAGGCAGTAATTTGTTTTAAAGGTTGGAGCTAGTTTGGTTTCAAAAGAATTGGAGTTGCTATTCATTATACATGATTTTTCACTTATGCCCTTGCTGTTCATTTCGAATGCATTGAAGCACCTGGGCTTCAATTTCTTTCAGGCCTGAATGACTATGGGCCAAATTCTTTTTATTGGTAAGAAATTTTTTATATTAAATATTGTTATATTATATATTTTTTTGTTAGAGAAAGACGGGTGTGTAGTGCGACACTACACAGCCGGTTATATAATAATAGTAGTATATCTGCCGATCAACACGCCTGACCGGTGGCATAACATACTAGAGCATAGTACAAGAAAACCATACAACAAAGATAGAAAGGAAAACAACCAACAACAGACAGTACTAACACATATACACGAATATCAAAGCAACTAGCCAAAATATAAGACGATACGCAGGGAGCCACCAGCGGTAGACGATTATCAAAGCTGGGATTGAGAAGGAATTGCCGAGCTGCTACCCACTGACTCGGTAGGGGAAGAACCACTGTCTGGAAGGCGGAGTCTGAAGGGGCTGAATGGCTGCAACCAGAAAGAGATGTGAATAAATTAATAATGCGCCGACAAACGCCCTCAAACCGATACCTCGGTTTGTTAAACACCAAAGCATTGCGTTCCTTCCATAGGTACCAACTGAATAGAGCAATAAGGACATCTAGAGGGCGATTCGGGGGATTATATTGCCAGTGGTCGAAAATGACAGGAAGGTCAGGAATGTGACCGAGGTGGTGGGCACAAGTTGCGGCCCAAATCAAGAAAGCAAAATCACAATCCCGAAATAAATGGATGGAATCTTCAACGTGTTCAGAGCAAAGGACGGAAGTTGGGTCGATCTGAAACTAAAGGCGGAGGAGTCTCGATTTGGTAAGGATTCTGTCGTGAGCAAGACACCACTGAAAGAAGGCTATGCGAGGCGGAATGGGGCAGTTCCAGAGCCTGGGGAAGGAAAAAAGACGGCTAGGGTTATGGAGATAGGAGTAGCAAGAAGCAACGATGAAGCCTTTATCAGGCGCAAGAGCCCAGATAACCCGATCCGGTCTGGAAGAGAGGTGAAGAGAGAGAACCAGATTAGAAGCGGAGATAAGATCGGAAAAAGCATCGGAGTCAAGGAGGGCTTGTGGACAGAGGAATTCTGGGCCAAAGCGGGCATAGTCACTGACTGAAGTCAGTGGGGATAGAGAGAGGGAGAAGAGATAAGATAGAGATTTAGAGAGGGGGAACTGGCTGTGCCAAATATCTAACCAAAAAACGCAATTTCTGCCATCTTCGAGTGTAAAATGAAAAAGGGTTTTGACACGGGGGAGGCACCGAAGCACGCCAGCCCAAAACAGAGAAGGTCTAAAATGCGGAGGGCGGTGAAGGACAAGGTGGTTGTTGGAGCAGTAATGTAGTGAAAGAATCCACTCTTTCCAAATGATGTTATCAGGGGAGAGAGTTTTCCAGATCCACTTGGATAGAAGCGCAGTATTGAACAAGCTGAGATTGGTGATGCCAAGGCCTCCCTGATTTAGAGGCAGACAGGCAGTGTACCAGTTGACTAATCTTTTGGCCCCACTACCATTCCAGAGGAAAGAACTTCTGATTTTATCAATACGGCTGATGACCCAAGAAGGGAGTTTATGAAGAAACATCCAGTAAGACGGGATTGCCGATAGAACGGATTTGACTAAGACGAGGCATCCAGCCGCTGAGAGGGAGTGAGCTTTCCAACTAAGGAGCATAGATTCAATCTTGGATTTGAGGGGGTACCAGTCTGATCTATGAAGCTTGGATGGACGGAGAGGAATACCGAATATGAAAGAGGGAAATTAGAGAGGCTACAGTTAAGCAAAGATGAAACGAGGGGCCTAAGATGATCGGAGTTCCCCAATATGATGACCGAGCTTTTGTGGAAATTAATAGAGAGGCCGAAAATAAGCTCGAAGGAGTAAAGGGCTACTTTCAATCAGTGAAGATGCTCAATCTGGGGAGATGCGAACAGCAATGTGTCGTCAGCAAACTGAAGATTAGAAATTGATAAAGATGAATTAGGGAGTTTTATGCCGGAGAAGAGGGAGTTAGCGGAGGCTGATTTGATCATTCCGTTGAACACATCTGCAACCAAGACAAAAATGAGGGGGGATAGAGGATCGCCCTGTCTAAAACCACATGCCGACTTAATGTGACCTCCTGAAGCACCGTTGATCGATATGGATGATAGGCTGGAATTGAGGATATGCCTGATCCAATTGCACCATTGTGGGGAAAATCCTCTATACCTCATGAGATCAAAAATGAAGTTCCAATTAACCGAATCGAAAGCTTTAGAAAAGTCAAGTTTCAGCAAAACACCTGGGGTCGACGATTGGCGGCAGTAAGAAATGATTTCCTGAGCGGATGCAATGTAGTCCATGATATTCCTGCCAAGGCTAAAAGCTAACTGCTCAACACCCACCAGCGGGGCTATAACGGATTGAAGGCGGTTGGCAAGAACTTTTGTGATGATTTTGAATGTTGTGTTAAGAAGGCTGATGGGCCGGAAGGAGGAGAGGGACTTGGCGCCAGGAGATTTGGGAAGGACGATAATATTAGCATAGTTTAATCTGGAGATGGATGCAGGATCAGATTGGAATTCGGTGCATAGATAAAGAACATCAGGTTTAACCGTATCCCCGAAGTGTTTGAAAAAGAGGGGGCCAAAACTATCTGGGTCGGGCGCCTTATCGTCGGACATGCCCTTTAAGGCGGCCCAAATTTCTTCTTTCGAGAGTGGATGATCAATGGAGATGGGAGTGGGCAGGGAAAAGGAAGGACCAATCGATGGCAGGGAGGTGGGGGGAAGGCTTGCCAAGAATGTCTCTGAAATGATCAGTGAATAACTGGAGGTGGTCAGAGAGGTCTGAATACGAGACATTGTTGTAAATAATCTTCAGGATAAGGGTGTATCTACGCCGGCCACTAACAAGACGGTGAAAATAAGAAGTGTTCTTGTCTCCCTCATTCAGCCACATGGTTTTAGAGCGTTGTTTCCAGCCAATCTCCTCTTGTTAAACGAATCTATCTAAATCAGACTCCAGAGTAGTCAGGCGAGATCGCTCAGCGTCAGACAGCGGGCGAGATTCCTCGAGGATATTGAGAGCTAAGATATCATCCTGTGTTGCTGAGATACGGGATCGAAGAGATACCCACACAGATTTGGCCCAAGGCCTGATGATTTTCCTAAGAGACCGAAGCTTGAAAACCATTCTGGCAGAAGCCAATTGAATGTGAGACGGTTGGGCCGAGACATCCTTGATGAAATTGTCGAAAGAGGGTTCCAAAAGCCAAAGACGCTCGAATCTAAAGGGGCGTTTGAAAGCAGGGTGAGTGCCAGTATCCAAAATAATGGGGTAGCGATTAGAGATGACTGAGTCATGCCCGGAGACCGTCGAAAGAGGATGAAGGTCATCCCAAGCCGGGATGAAGTGGAATCTGTCCAGCTTGGCTAAGGCAGGGTTAGCTCGACGATTCAACCAGGTGAAATGGCGATTATTGATGGGCGCGGGTCGATGAGGGAGCAATCATTGATGAAAGAGTTAAAAGAGTCTGATTCAAGGGAATAAAGTCCAGAGTTGCATTCGTCAGGGGATCGGTGGTGTTGAAATCCCCTCCAACTATCCAGGGACCATAGAGGTATGAGGCGAATGAGGAACAGTTGGCCTAAAGCCCATTCCTCTCAAGAATGCTTTGAGGCCCATAAATGTTAGTAAAGAAATAGATTGTGCCTGTTTGTATATGGCGGAGCGTAACATGTAAGGCAGAAGGGTGAGCTGAAGTGTGACAATGAGACCAAACAGCTTCATTCCATGCGGTGATGATACCTCCTCTGGACCCTTCCACATTAATGTGGGCCCAACCCGTAAGGTTGGGCCCCCCTAAGTATTTAATTAAGGATTGGGGTGGGTCCGACAGTTTAGATTCTTGTAGGAAAAGAACATCTATTTTATGAGGGGATAAAGTGAGACTGACGACATGTCTCTTTGATGGGTCCCCCAAACCCCGAACATTCCAGGAGATAATTTTCAATGGGAAAGGGATAGTCTCTCTGATTCAAGGGCATGCATGGCAGTATAGTGACTATCACTTAAACTAACGCCCATGCAACGTGCCCTTTTTTTATTTAGACTTTTATTGGCTGAAGAAAAAATAACAGTTTTATAGAAACTACCAGGGAGGGAGGCCGCTCTATTAATTCTAGAACTACGACGAATAGTAGCTGGAGTAAACATGGAAGGCGCTGGATATTACTGCTGCGGGGGTGGGGAGTTTGCCTGGACAATAGCTTTGGAGGGTTGAACATTTGGTTGAGGCTGAAGGCAGGCAAGTGGTGGGGTAGAAAGGTCGATATCCACTGGAGAATCAGCACGCTGGTCTTCCGGCCATGCATCCCACCCCTGGGGGCCAGTCTCCCCCGGAGAAGGGCTACGAATATGGTCACCTAAAGGACGCGGAGAAGAAATCTCTAGGTCGAACAACATGGCATCAAATCTCGCATAATCTGAATCATCAGAAGGGATTGGTTCATCTAAACACTTGAATTCGTTCTCGTAGTCAACCCCCAAGAACATAGTTTCTAGCCTACGGGTAGGGTGAGCATGATCCCATTTGTCCACTGTAAGGAGATAGTCTTCGCCATTAAGATGTGAATCAAAGGAACTGGGAAAGCTCACACCAGTGAAAAATTGCATTTTGACGAACACGTACCTATGGTCGAATTTAACCCAAATGCAATCATCAAAAGCTATGAACCAGCCTAAAGGGTTAAGAGCGTTCTCCACTGCTTGCGAATTATTTCTTAGAAATTCTGGGACGCCATGCACTCTAGCCGAAACTATGGGTTCGAGAACAACTGATTGATGCTCCATTTCGGCCCATCGCTTCATGAGGATTGAACCACCCGGCTTCGATAACGTCCTCATCTGAAGAGCCTGCTCCAGGATAGCGATGGAGGGGCAGCAAACTATGAAACTGTTTTCAGAAAAAAATCCAAATTGGCCATTCATGGTGGTTAAAGTTCAGAGGGAGTGCTAGATAAAGAGATTCTATGGACCAAAAGCCATCAATAATAGTTGCTGTTAACGGTAAAAGTGGCTTTAACGCTAACACCCGGTGTATGCCGTGATGAAATGAAAGCACCACCCGTTTGCACGAGAATCAAAGTAAAAAAGAAAATAGCAGAAAAAGTAAAAGAGACAGAGATTTTTATAGTGGTTCGGCTTCTCATAAGCCTACATCTACTTTACATCCTCCATTATGTTTTTCCAGTACACTTTACAAGATTACAACACTTTTACAACACGATCTCTTGATCACAACACTTTTACAACACGATCTTACAATTACAACACGATCAGAGAAAGAAGTTTGAACTTTGATGAAGGATTGTTCTTTGATTCATGTTGAATGAAGTAGATCTCTTGATGAAGATTCTTCGGTGTTTGAAGTGCTTGGAGAGTCCAGAAATCAGCAGAGTATAGGCGCCTTGAAATCCAGAAAAGTCCCCCTTCTAAGTGGAGTAGATAGAGTATTTATAGGTGAAATTGGAGTTAAGTCGGCAGGGACGACCTAAGGAGTTAGGTCGGAAGGGACGACTTAAGGATTTAGGACGGCAAGGGCGACTTAAGGAGTTAGGTTGGCAGGGGCGACTTAAGGTGTTAGGTCGGCAGGGGCGACTTAAGGAGTTAGGTCAGCAGGGGCAACTTAAGGCGGTAGGGGCGACTTAAGGAGTTAGGTCGGCAAGGGCTACTTAAGGAGTTAGGTCGGCATGGGCGACTTAAGGAGTTACTGGGCATAAGTCATGAACAACTTAGGGTAAGTCGTAGATCGTTCCACATAGCTAAGTCGTTAGGTCGTGGCATCTTTAGGTCGGACCTTCTTGTGAGTTGCTAACTCGTTTTGTCTTAGGTCGTTGAGCCGCTTCTCATGTTAGCTCGTTAAATCGGTTGAGCCGCTTTATGCCTTAAGTCGCTGATAGGTTATCACGTTAGGTCGCTGACCTTTGGTCCAGCTTAGGTCGCTCCACGTGTTAAGCCGCTAGGTCGCTCTACTTGGTCACGTCTTAGGTCGCGAGGTCTTCTTAGGTTGTAGTCGCTGGCCTCGAGTAGATGATAGGTCGCTCCATTCTTTAAGTCGTATACGTTTTGGATGGGGCGTTGCCCCTCACCCCGTCAGGGGCGCTGCCCCTTGGACACCTGCGACCTGACCGGTCAGGTCGAACACCGTAGCGGTGGCGTTGCCCCTGCACCCTCACCTAGGGGGGTTAGCACCCCCCCGGACCCCCCCCCCCACCGTAGAGGATCTTAAAGGAAAAATCATTTAACAGAACTTGTTTTGTTGAGATGTAGAGTTGACCAATCTTTGAGACGAGCTATCTTGCTTTTCTCGGTCGATCTTTTGATATCACGGCCTTGCTGGAAAAGGCGGGATAACACTTGCCCCCCAAAACATGCCTTGCGGTTGGAAGGTGTGTTTTGTAATGCCATAATCCGGACGTTCATATCCTGTTGATAACCTGTAAAGGAATTGACAGTTTTATATGGCCCCAAAATGACGACCGTTCGAGATCGAGCTATTTGGGATGAAGCGCGGCCGTTCATGGTCAAGCGCTTAACTTCAAGTGACGACCATTTGAAGTCGAGTCATTTGAGGTGAAGTGCGGCCCTACGCGGTCAAGCGTCTAAATCCATGCGACGATCGTTCGGAATCGGATCATTTGTAGTGAAATGCGATCATTCATGGTCAAGCGCTTTACTTCGAATGACGACCATTCGGGGGTCGAGCCACTCGTGGTAAAGTGCGGCCCTGCGTGATCAAAATGACAACCGTTCATGGTCAAGCGCTTTACTTCAAATGACGACCATTCGGGGTCGATCCATTTGTGGTAAAGTGCGGCCCTGTGCGGTCCAATGGTAGAGCTCAATCGTTCATGGTCAAGCGCCTTACTTCAAATGACGACCATTCGGGGGTCGAGCCATTCGTAGTAAAGTGCGGCCCTAAGCGGTCAAGTGGTAAAGCGCAGCCGCTCGTGGTCAAGCGCTTAACTTCAAATGACGATCGTCCGGGATCGAGCCATCTGAGGTGTAGCACGGCCGTCCGTGGTCAAGCACTCAACTTTATATGATGGTCGGGATCAAGCCAAGTGAGCTGAAATGTAACCGTTCACAGTCAAGCGCTTTACTTCAAATGACGATCATTCAGGATCAAGCCATCCGAGGTGAAAGTGCGACTGTTGGCGGTGGGAAGCGCGGTCGTTCATGGTCAAGCGCTTAACTTCAAACGACGACCATTCATGATCGAGTCATTTGAGGTCAAGTGCGGCCCTGCGTGGTCAAGCACTTAAATCTATGTGACGATCGCTTAGGATCGAGTTGTGGATTGGAGCACGGCCGACCATAGTCGAGCGACTGTTGGCGATCAAGCACTTAAATCCATGAGTTTTTGACTGTTCGAAGTCGGGTGCCTGTTCATAGGACTTAATCATTGAGACTGTTCGAAGTCGGGTGCCTGTTCGTAGGGCTTGATGATGCCCGTTCGTTGGGCTTACACATTTCAAAATCATGAAAATCAAAGATTCAACTGAAAAGTTGTCAAGTAGAAATGTCTGAAAAAGTCAAATCCAAACATTCAAAGCAATCGTGAAAGCATAGTGGAGTTAAATCCAAACATCAGAAGTAAATCATGAAAGCAGTGTAGAGTCAAACTCAATCGTTAAAATCAAAACATGGGGGCAATGTTACACCAAATCCAAACATTGAAAGCAAAGTAATCAATCATCAGAAGTAAAAACACGAAAGTAAAGTAGCTAAACATCAGACATAAGACTCAAAAGTAAAGAATCAACATCCGTGTGCAAATATCTACATCGATATGGTCTATAGTTGTATCAGCGTATGTCTGGGATTCGTTCGTGGTCCCATACATGTGTGAACAACTTAGTGTTGATGTAGAGTTTTCCACACATTCGTCATAACCTCAATCATTCGATGACAGGTCGACGTCTCGATCCTCAGGCGTCTCCAGTTGGTGCAGGTGGTGGTCTTTCTTGCTCCATAGCTGCAGCCTTCTTTTTGACATACTGAGATAGAAAACCATCCCAAACGTGCTCCTCAATCTCGTCTTTCAAGTGTCTGCAATCATTTGTGTTATGACCGTTTAACTCATGGAATAAGCAATACTTGTCTGACTTTTTCTCGTTGCTTGTCGGATCTCTCTTAATTGGCTTTCGATAAGCAATATGTCCCTTGGTCTCTTGGTAAATCCGCTCCAGAGTCTCATTTAACTCCGTGTACGAGGTGAATCTCAATCCCCGTTGTTGGCGTGCTGATTTATCGTTGTTATCCTCAGCCTTTCGTTTGCCTTTGCTAGTTTCTATACCTTTCCCAGGAGGATTCCCACCTTTGACTGCAAAAACATCGATTCCTTCTCCTTCCTCTGTTTCAGCCTTTGCATCTTCTAACCGTAAGAACCCTTCGGCCTCATGGAAAAATTCCCCTAAATCCATAGGAGGATATTTGGTCAACGAATTCTTGAACTCTGTGCCGTTAGCTATGCCTGAAACGGCTGCCATTAAAACCATGGATGGATCTGGTCGGTCCACCGATGCCGCGGCTGCATTGAATCGCGTTAAAAAACTTCTTAGAGATTCTCCAGTCCTATGCTTTAGTGTTGTCAAACTCATAACATTCTTAGGCCTCGAGATGTGAACCCTGAATTGCCTCATAAAACTTTCGATCAAATCATTCCATGTCTTGATCGATCTATTCTCCAGTTGTCCGAACCATAATGACGCAATATCTGTCAAGTATAGCGGAAAGCACCGGGCCATCACTTCTTCTGATGCCCCCAGCACTTCCATATGCCTCATATATTTCGTAAGATGAACTATAGGGTCCGTCCTTCCATTATACATATCCCGCGATGGTAGCTTAAAGTCTGGTGGGTTTTCAGCTCGCCTGATTGCTGTGGTAAAAGGACTTCTATTGACATCCTCCAAGTCTTTGTTTACCAAACCACCTCTCATAGACTTTTTGGCAATGTCTGCTAATCTGTCGTTATCTTTTAGTGACAGTCCTCTCCCTTGGCTTTCGTCTTGCCCCCTGAGTTCACGAGGGGACGGTGGAATCTGTTCTTCCGGTTGGGCTTTTGTTCCTCTTTGACTTTGTGCTCCAAGTTGCCCAATTTGATGGAACAAATTCTGGATCAAGTCCTCTTGCCTTTTCATCATTGCCTCCTTCTCCTCTCTCGTAACGAAGGCTGAAGTGTGGCTTGCCCTCGAAGAAGCCTCTTGACTTCCTTCGTGATGACTATCCACCGATCTTTGCAATCTACTGGATCGCCTCACCATAATTCTTTAAATTTCTCAATCTCTTGGATTCAAGTCCTGATTAGCAGAATTCCTGAGTTGGGTTCTTAGTGAAAGCACCAAAATGTTAATGGTAAAAGTGGCTTTAACGCTAACACCCGGTGTATGCCATGATGAAATGAAAGCACCACCCGTTTACACGGGAATCAAAGTAAAAGGAAAATAGCATAAAAAGTAAAAGAGACAGAGATTTTTATACTGGTTCGGCTTCTCATAAGCCTACATCCACTTTACATCCTCCATTATGTTTTTCCAGTACACTTTACAAGATTACAACACTTTTACAACACGATCTCTTGATCACAACACTTTTACAACACGATCTTACAATTACAACATGTTCAGAGAAAGAAGTTTGAACTTTGATGAAGGATTGTTCTTTTGATTCATGTTGAATGAAGTAGATCTCTTGATGAAGATTCTTTGGTGTTTAAAGTGCTTGGAGAGTCCAGAAATCAGCAGAGTATATGCGCCTTGAAATCCGGAAAAGTCCCCCTTCTAAGTGGAGTAGATGGAGTATTTATAGGTGAAATCGGAGTTAAGTCGGCAGGGATGACCTAAGGAGTTAGGTCGAAAGGGACGACTTAAGGAGTTACGACGGCAGGGGCGACTTAAGGAGTTAGGTCGGCAGGGGCGACTTAAGGCGGCAGGAGCGACTTAAGGAGTTAGGTCGGCAGGGGCGACTTAAGGAGTTAGGTCGGCAGGGGTGACTTATGGAGTTAGGTCGGCATGGGCGACTTAAGGAGTTACTGGGCATAAGTCGTGAACGACTTAGGGTAAGTCGTAGATCGTTCCACATAGCTAAGTCGTTAGGTCGTGGCATCTTTAGGTTGGACCTTCTGGTGAGTTGCTAACTCGTTTAGTCTTAGGTCGTTGAGCCGCTTCTCCTGTTAGCTCGTTAACTCGGTTGAGCCGCTTTATGCCTTAAGTCGCTGATAGGTTATCCCGTTAGGTCGCTGACCTTTGGTCCATCTTAGGTCGCTCCACGTGTTAAGCCACTAGGTCGCTCAACTTGGTCAAGTCTTAGGTCGCGAGGTCTTCTTAGGTTGTAGGCGTTGGTCTCGAGTAGATGATAGGTCGCTCCATTCTTTAAGTTGTATACCGTTTTGGATGGGGCGCTGCCCCGCACCCCGTCGGGGGCGCTGCCCCCTGGACCCCTGCGACCTGACTGGTCAGGTCGAACACCGTAGCGGTGGCGTTGCCCCCGCACCACCACCTTGGGGGGTTGGCACCCCCTGGACCCCCCCTCCGTAAGGAATCTTAGAGGAACAGTCATTTAACAGAACTTGTTTTGTTGAGATGTTGAGTTGATCAATCTTTGAGACGAGCTATCTTGCTTTTCTCGGTCGATCTTTTGATATCACGGCCTTGCTGAAAAAGGCGGGATAACAGTTGCTATAAGGTAATGTGTAGAGTAAGCCATGGAAAAAGTTTGAGAACGAGAAAGATCAGAGTGAGGAGGAAAGAATTTAGAGTGAGAAGAAGGATAAATTTGAGGCGACTTTTGAAGTGAAGCCTTCTGAGCAGTGCCTCGATTTTCTGGGAGGAATGATTATGATGTGGGCCTTTCCACGTGGGGAAGATTCTTTTTGGATTTATTCAAGGAGGGAGGTGCAGAGACTTTTGTTTGAGCAGAAAAATAATAATTAGGTTTCTCGGAACAATGCGTGTGAGCATGCCCAAAAAAGCCACATCTATAGCAAATCTTAGGGTCCCTACAGTATTTTGCCACGTGTCCCAAGCCGGCACACCTGAGACAGCGACTCTTGGACTTCAGAAATTCAACGGTAGTACGAGCGTTTGCAAAGGCAGGCAGGAAGCGATGACGACGATGACAACGAGGGGGGGTAGGAAGGATTGCGGATGGGGAGTTTAGTACCTGAGCATATGATTTTATAGAGACAGAGGGATTAGTTGCGGGGGGTATGGTGGAAGCGGAAACATCAGAACCTTTGGGCTTTGAGTGAATGAGAGGGGGTGGAGGCTGGGATAAGGAGGAGGCCAGGGAGAAGGGCGCAAATTTATAGATGTTGGGGACAAAGGCAATGGGTGGAGAAGGAGAAGTAGGTTTAGGGGCGGGATGGAGAGATGGACGGAATAGAGGACGAGATGGTAGGGCTGTAGAAGACGCTATTAACCGTTTATAAGATTCTGATTTCTTGTTAACTTGTTATATTATATATTGATATAGGTTAAATATAAAATGCCATATCTGGATGATCCGTGATCCGTTTTACTCGTGGATTTTTACGTTGGATCCATAATGATGAGTACAACATTGCAATATAACTTATGGGCAGTTTTGGGCTATTATAAATTTATGACATATAGAAATGAACAATATTTAATTATGTTATTTTAAATAATAACGTCGTTAAATTCATATATCATAATTATTGATGTTTATTTCGATAAATAAATAATGCTGCGTAAAATTGAATTGAAGGTGGTTAATTAGACATTTGTTTAGAGGAAGATAACACCGTCCGCTAATTAAAATTAATTGGACCCTGTTT
Organism: Allium cepa; assembly: GCA_030765085.1. Lineage (NCBI taxonomy): Eukaryota > Viridiplantae > Streptophyta > Magnoliopsida > Asparagales > Amaryllidaceae > Allium > Allium cepa. The sequence goes on along the minus strand of CM060938.1, from coordinate 900,850,484 downwards.
AACAGAATAAATCACCGTTTTGCTATTATTAATTGGATAAATTAATCTTTGGACATTTATCAAGAAAAAATAATTCTCGTTCTGCTAATAATTTAATGCGAACACTTAATTACATTACCAATAGACGAGTATTGGATAAGTGTTGTATTAATAGTTGCTTATTAACTATGGATTTAATTTACATATATGATGTTGTGTAAATACCTGGATTTTAAGTTCGGATAGTTAATGTAATTAATGGTGACTCGATTAAGTCATATTGAAGTTGTTAAGCCTCTTTTCAAAGTTGATTTTCGAATCAAAGTTATTTGAAGAATAACCATTATTTATTAACAAGGTTATTAAAGATAATTATTATTGGTTTGAAAGATAGTTAAAAATTGTTTGGTATTATTTAAGGGTATTTAATTATTATTTCAAAGTTATTAAACTATTTAAAAAGTTTTCAAATTATAATTTAATTATTAATTAAGGTTGTTTTATAACAAGTTTATTTAAAGTTAATTATCATTACTTTAAGAGTTGATCAGTATTAAAAATATTATTTTTCCAATGATAATTTGTTCTAATATCTATATTGTTTTAAAAGCAATATATTATATAGTAACCTTTATAAAAGAGTATTTTCCTGAATTAAATTTGAAAATTAGTATAGAAACCTTATAAGTATTATTTTGAGATATTCATTAAAATATTTATTTCGGAAAGTAAGGGTATATTTTCAAAAGCATAATTCGAGGGCAGAGATTGCCTACAGTTTGTTTTGTTTTCGCTAGGATAGCGATGTAATCATTGTACAAACTACGATCTATGATTGATTGCATGGCGTAAATCTGGAGGCAGTGGTTGCCTAAGTTAAGTCATGGATTTAACTGGGATAGAGACGTAACCATTGAGCTGTGATCCATGGTTTGATAACGCAGTGTTACTTTCCACATTATTTTTAAAAGGTTTTCAAGTATTTTTAAAATATAGTTTTTAAATTTTACTGAATTCGGTAAGATAAGTATGTATACTTGATAAAGCGACTAATGTATTTAAATTTAAATTAAAAAGAGATTTAATGCTTTTAAGTGTAAAATGAAGTGTTTGGTTGGATTGATTGTTATTTGATAGTTAAATAACCGACTATCAAATCTGGACCTAAATGTAAGTTTGGAAATATGTGAAAGAAGCACGGGATTATACGGTACATTTACCGTTCAAGGTGCTATACTATACATATAGACTTATTCGTTCTTCTATGATGGTTATAAAGAAATCCATCCACTAACGGCTAGGAGATGATCCACGATCTTATTTTCGCTTATTTATTTCCTAAAGAACTGGGGTAGAGTTTACCAGAAATATCGAAAGTTATTTTGAAGAGACCGGGATTGAGTAAGTTATCTGCAAAACCACTTCGATCCAACGAGTACATTTTCGATGTGAAAACAAGAGCAAGGAGTCGAAGATGGAGCAGTAAAGTGCAACGGCTAATCGTTACTAATCCTGAGGGTGATTCCAAAATGGATGTAGTAGGAATAGTGCCTTCGGTTCTGTTCTGACCCAAAACGGACTTGTATGGATGAATGCTATCAGTACATTGTCATTAGAGGACAATGAGCATTCTAAGTGAAATTTCTAAAAAGGTAATCGTAGCCTCTAGCCTCATCAACCGAGAATGACTGAAAATCAGGAGAGATACAGTAAGGCTAAGTGGGTCGCACCCAATTAGGGTATGTTTATCACCTTTCTAGATACCCGTGGATTTATTACTATGATGTATGGATGAAGCTCGAGAGAAGGTGGGAACACCCAGGGTGATAGCATTTTCGGTCTATCCACGTTAGGGATAGTCTGGCCTTGTGTTGGGGGGGATCTCGGCATGGTCCTCGGTACGCTGTTTCTGGAGGTGTACTGTGACAGGTTGTAATCTTGTGCCTAGTCATTCGTATGGAATCCATTCTCCAATACGTTCATTTACGGTTTTGGTTGTAGAGCCTAGTATGTTGGAATTTAATTAATGTAACAATTTCAGCTATTTGAATAAGTAATTGTACTTAGACTATTATAATATCAGAGGATTTGGTATAAAATGTTTTGGTTATCGTAAGGTAAAAATCCGTCGTGTTTATATGTGGCGTGGTCTTACGAGATACCTTTGATTTTCAAAGGATTCTGAAAACTTAATAATTCAAACTGAATGTGTTTTCCTAAAGCTGGTTTAACCAGACTGACCCGGGCGTGTTTTTCCTATATGCTCGGGTCAGACCGAGCATATTTCCAGTTTAGGTGGAAGGAGTGGAGCTTCAGGAGAGGATTCGGAGGCCCGGAGACGTATTTACATAGATGACATATTTTCCGTTGCATTTTAGTTGTGTTTATCAGCAATTGTAAGGACAGGTGTTATAACTGTCTGAGCTGAATAAGTTAGTACACTCTGGTTAATGTCTGTATATGTATGAGTTACAGTTTTGTTTCATGTAAAGACTTGTTCTATATTATAGTTTATTCGTTTTCTGCTGTGAGATTCTATGTTGTTTTATTTTCTTCTATCTTCTCTCTACTTTCTTTTCTTACTATCCACTTTTCTGTTCAATTTGGACTGGACAAGTGCGGTAAAGTGTCAGTTCGAACTATATGGAAAAAGTGGGTCGTGACACCCTAACTCGATCACCTCTAGATATTTGCATCTTGACAACGTACGAGCTGCTACACTAACGATCATAAAAAAGAAATGATCGAGCCTCACCATAATTCTGGCCTAGGTGTCATTCTTCCTCATGATGATGAATACGATGCCTATGCCAATGATAGAAGCGTAAATCTTGGGATAAAGCTAACCCTATTTTGAGTGTCTACGTCGATCCCCATAAAAAATGCAGCTGCACCACATATATTTTTTATCAAATTGAAGAGGAAGAAGAAATATGATTTTTAAAACTAGTCTAGGTTTTTTTTATCAAGTACTTGAAGAGGAATAAATTTTTGAAGTTTTGCTCTTTTCTTTTGATCTGCTATATTTAAAAAAAAAGAGGGAAGTGATAGAAGAGAAAGGAGACATGTAAAAGAAGGCTACAGTGACGTTTGATAAGAAGGGAAAAGTTCTGACGTGGAAATCTTTGACCAGTCAACATAAAAAATATATATTATTTAAATTTAAATCCTCTCGAATTCGTAGCTCAAAATCTCGACTTCCTATCAAGGCATGACGTTAGGTATTTATAATCTTATACCCCTATTCCGAATGCAATGGAAATGGTTTCGAGTCCTAATTCGATCATATGGAGAAGATAAATTTTTGGACCTAATTATTATACCGAATAAGCGTGTTTATATACCATATGACCAAATGTTAACTCAAACACTACGAAATTTGAAATCCGATAAAATACACTATTGCAGATCCAATGGAACTAGTTTCGTCGAATTCCGAGACTGTCCCATGGAAGGCTATTTTTAAATGTCGATTTAAATAATATTTTTTTTAAAACTGAACAAATCACCTTTAAATTCCATTTAATTTTTTCATTATCTTCATTATTATTAATATAAATTTTATAAGCCTTTAAATTATTTTTCACAAGCTTAAAACTCAAGATTCACTATTTTAACCAATATTCAATTGTTAAATTCAATAATTAAATTATCCAATAAATGGAAATGTTGGAATTGTAATTGATTTGTGATAAATCGAGAGAGATATATAAGTATAAAATCTGCTATGTTGGATTTCAAAAATAGTTTTTTTCCAAGAAATAATTTTTTTTTCAGAAAAGGATTCTTATTTATTAAATATGTACTTTAAAAACTATGATTTAGATTAAAATATTTCGAAAAGTTAATTGATCAAATATTTAAATTATTGAAATGAATTCTAAGTATTATAAACAAGCATTGTATATCGATTAGTATTGTTTATAAATGAATTGGAAATTAGTTGTCATTGTTTATTTAAAAGTGGTTTTGATATTTTAAATAATTACTTAAATGTGTTTGAAAAATTATTATTATTCTTTAAAATACTTATTTTATAAATATAGAGTTTGAAATTTGGTTGAAGTTATTTAAAAATACTCTTGAGATTTGTAAATCGAGTTTTATTTAATGAAGGAGATTTTATAAGAGAAAATTTATAATGGAATTTTGGAAACTTAGGGAAATTTCCGAAATGTTAGAAACAAGAATTTCAAGAATGAATCTGAATTCATAAAGATGTTATAAATGGTTAGACGGGATTTTAAGTGAGTATAATCGATTTTGGAAAGTGTAAAAGGAAATAATATAAATTTTGGAAATTGAAAAGATAAGTTATGAAATATTGCCTAAATATTGATAATAGAAATGATTTCAGAAAATAGACTTATAACATTTTCCTAAATGTTGAAATGAAAGGCTGTGGAAATATTTTAGTGGTGAAAGGATTTATATGGAGATATTTTTCTATGTAATGGATTTTAAATCGAATTTGGAAATATTTCATTAAGTGTTGAAGTAAGATATGTTTGAAAGTATCCTGTGGCTGCTTATGTATGTTTTTCAAATATTGAAATACTGGAAAAGATTTGAATATATATTAATGTAAAGATATTTGAAATAAATGTTTTGAAGATTTATAAAATAGGGCCTAGTGGCTGCTTATGTATGTTATTTAGTAGTTAATTAACTGGCTATCAAATCTGGCCAAATTCGTTGATTGTTTCGAAGAGACCAGGATTAAATTTAATTTTCTAAAAATCACTTCGATTCATTGTGCGTTATTGACTGTGATATATCGAAGATCATGAAGATGGTGATCTTGGAGATTCAGTTTCTTCAGACCCAAAACAACTTATATGGACGAATGCTATCAGAACATCGTCATTAGAGGGCGATGAGCATTATAAGTGTATATTTTCTTGAAAGGTAATTGTATCCTTAGGCCTCATCAACTGGGAATGACTAAAACATGGAAGAAGTACCAAGGCTATGTGGGACGCTCCCATTAGATTATGATCATCACTCATCCAGGGTGGACATCTATCATCACTTTCTTTTGTATGCGTTCGAGACCCATTAGTGGTGATCATGTCAGTACTATGCAAACTAGGGGTAGGCCTGTCACGTTCCAAATTTTAGCATTTGAAAATCGACATCCATATTTCATTCGTACTTGAACGCCGCAGATTCAACCGTTAAAATTTGACTCGTGCCGGAGGTTATAACACATCAAGTACAACACAGTAGAAGAAAATGTATAATATCATTTAATATCCAATGTTTGACACGATATCCATTTACAATGATGATACAGTAGATATCAATACTATCAGAGGTACATGAAATAACAGTGAAAGAAACAACAGCAGAAGATAAAGCAAACTAGGCAACTGCAGCGGAAAGATAATTTCTTCAATGCCAAACATCAAAAAATCCATCTCCAATCCAAAGTTAGCGAGACCTCGCATCGAGTCGCACAAAGCTAAGCAAGGTCGGTCCGTCTAAAGACTGAAGAAAATCTCCAATTGCTACTAAGCCAAGGATTTCGAAAGCTATCAAATCTACACCTATTATGGGATTATCTGAAAAACCCAACTCTAGACTGCCCGTGTGGAAATTGTGGGCATCCAGAGTTTAGGAAAGGAACAATAAACTCCAGGTCAGTCATGGGACTGGTGTGAGCAAACAAAAACAATTTTCATCAAACAACAATGGAATTTAAAACATTGAAATCCGCAATGCTTTTTGGAAAATGAAACTACCATAAGGCCTCCCGCCACACACACCATGCAAACGCAGAATTGGAGGAGATTTCTCCTTATGATAGTCAAAAATGCTTGATACGCGAAAACCATTTTGATATTATTATTAGTGCATAGTGTAAAATATTTCGAAAGTATAATATTAATCTTAGCCAGCATAGACATTCCAAACTATGCCTACTATAGCTAACATCCAAACAGTCGCGCGCCACCGCAAGTAGATGGCAGGTAATACAACTAAAACCGTACACGGCGCGTATTGGATGATTAGATTTCCAACAAATGGTCAGGCTAAGGAACTTCTTATTGCCACATGGGAACGCCTCTGGAGGAACGCTCCGAGAACCTACCCGGCTCTCCGCCAACACAAGGCCAGTTTCCTCCCTGCCCGGGAGTAATACCTAAAGATATGCCACCCCCAGTCATTCGCGACCTTTATCTGAGGGCCCTCTACACAAACAACATCACACAGTAATAAATATAATACAGTGTCTACATGTGTAAGCATCTGGGCTCCATACCATGATACTGTCCTTTTCCAGAAGGAATGGTCATACCTTAGGGGAGCTACCCCTGAAACCTTGCCGCATCTTTCCTGTTTTGACCATTACCGGTTTGTGAGGCTCGATGAGGTCTCGTCCACAAAGCTACACTTTTTCACAAAGTCATGTTTTGATCAACAAATGATCAACAAAAGATCATCAACACACAGCAACACTCAGCGTGCCACACTACCAATGTGGGAGTATATCGCCGATAACCTTCAACTACATAACCTTTGAGCTCGTACGTCTCAGAGAAGGGTGTTAAGCTAGGAGAATAAATTCTCCATCACCAACAGATATGTATTTGAAAGAAATCTGCTTTATATCTCAAAGTGTAGTGTCAGACATACAACCATACAAGTCTATTCCGGGTTCGAACAGAACCGAAGGCACTTCCGAAGAAGCCCTTGCAAATCCGGGTATTCACAATCCCGATCGGACTTCCCATCACTTAGGAAATCTCTATACCAGCGTGACTCAGTGCAGAGACAATCGACGGGTTATCCTTTCGTCCTTGAAAATACCCGGTCTTCACCACCGGTCTTCAAAAGCTATCCATAACATCATATCATTATTCGGAATGGGATAAATGACGCAAGGTCCTCTCCCGGCTAAACCGAATAATGAGCGTAATATTTAAAAACATATGGATAATGGGATTTCAATTAAGTCACAACTTATTATCCAAACTTTTTTTTCAAATGGTTTAAACAAATTATCATTTCAAATCTTTTTAAATAAAAAGATTTGTTTCACATAGTTCACCTAGTTTCACAAAGATCCATTTACGGCTTTTCAAAACAATTCCACTTCAAATTGGATTAACTCATCCAATCATTCAGTTTAAGATTTTAATTAATAACTCTCAATTCCAATTCAAATCTTGTATATGGAAGATGCACCATTTAAAATTCTCTTTGATTTCCAAACAAGATTTAATCATCTTCACAATGGTTAATTCGTAATTTTTCCAAACTATTTACAATTTCATTTCAAACTTGAAATCTTTCGATACAACTTAAAAATCCTTTCTTTTTATGATTGCTATTATTATTTAAAACAAATAGTTTTCATTTTGAGAAAAACCGATTTCAATTTACATGAGTTAAAGCCATTCAAGTACAAAACTTGGATTTAAATATAAATTTCCAAAACCATACTTTTTAAAATGGTTAAAAACCCATATAAACACCTTTATAACTTGTATAATATTTTTAGACCATAACTTCCAAATCATTGAATTCAATTCCAAATATTGAATTCAAATTTAAATCAAATTGTTTAAATTTCAAGTTTTATTAAGTTATTTAAAATAACTTTTAATTTTGAAACTTATTTTTAAAAGCTTTCAATACCAATTCCAAAACTATTTTGGATTCAAAAATTCAATCTTTGAAATTGTTACAAATATGTGACTTAGCTGATTTCCTCGTGCAATCCATATTTGTGTGTGTATGGTGTAGTCTAGGGGTTTTACACAATAGTGCAACATCATCAATAATCACATTACATATTTAAGCACATCGATATTGATATGCGATATAATCTATAACGCTTATCGTTCATTCACAGATTCACAGATAAATAATATAAATTTATCATAGATAAATAAATTACATTCATCACAGATCATACCGAAACAATTCATAGCACAAAGCATAACATATCAGAAATATCAAACAGTTCGACAATCAATGGAATTCAAACGTCCATAAGTAAACTCAATTAATTATCTGATTATTAAATCAGATAAATCATCAATCATGGTTAATTAATATTAGTTAATTTCAAATCATTTGATTAATTGTTCTTTAATCATTTATTAATTAATCAACCTTTAATTAATTTCCATTTAATTAATTATTCTTAATTAATCACAATAAGTGATTATCCCTAATCACTTAATCATCTTTAATTAATTAATTATTATTTTTATCAATACTTAATTGACCTTAATTATGTAAGTTATTAACCTTAATCATGAAATTGATTATTTTTAATTATCCAAACACCCATAAGTAATTATCCTTTCCATTAATCACTAGCTTATCAAAAATCTTTAATTAAGCATCTTTAATAGATGTAAAAAAAGAAATTTATTATCTTAATTAAATTATTTACACTTAACCAACACCCTTCAATTATTAATAAAAATTGAATTGGTTTAATTATCTTCACACATTTATTTATCTTTAATTAATCAAAATTCTTAATTACTTAAGATAAATCTTTATCGTAATTAATTTTTAAATCTTAATCTTTGAACTTTATTTTAAATAAAATACTTTAGAAACCAATTATAATTAATTAAACATTTAAATTTAACCTTTAACTCTTTAAAACTTTTCTAAGTTAATAAATAATTTTAATACAAACATCATTCTAAAAATCTACTTTTTATCCTTTTTAAAAACTTATTTATTACATATTTAAAAACCTGTTTATCTATGTTTTAAAATTTGAATTATTTACAAAATCAAACTTCTTTGTTTTTTTAAAACTTAAACACCCGGTTAAAAACAATTGTTCTTGAAAACCATTTACTTCCATAAGTAAGACTTGGTTTACTTTTGTTTAAACTTAGAAACCTTTTAACAATCAAATTCTTTAGTTTAAAACTTTTTAAATTTCCTGTAACAAATTTCTTAAAGCCTGCTCAACAAAAACTCAGCAAACAGTCTCGTTCTCTCCGATGCAACATGCTACACCGACGAGTTTCACCTTTCTTCCCCAAAATCAAAAAACCCAGATATGTAAACTTGCACGTATACATACACAAGCATGGCGCCCCTCGCCGATCGACGTTGATGCCACCGCCACATCACCCACGACTACCCAAGCTAGTCTGAGCAACCCAAAACCTAAAATCACCCCTTAATCGAAATCGAGCCATTCTTGATTTCCTGGAATCGAAACCCAATCCCTGCAATCACCTCGCATGCGCAACTCCGACCACCAGAGCGTCGCCATCTCCGGCCACGTCTTCGACAACCCCCAAGCCAACACTTCCATGAGAATCGTAGAACTCGATGCATCCGAGGTTGTAAAAACACCTCGTTTCCAGACCGCATCAATTTCGAGTTTTAAACCCTAATCTCGCCTCGACACATCAATTCCTGCAATAGATAATTTTCTTTACAATTTTACTGTCTTCGTAAATAAAAAAGCTAGCTTCAAAACAAATTTCAACATCTAAGACTTGTTTAATCATAAGAAAATGGTTAAAAATCATATTTTTTTCAAAAATGAGCAGCACCTAGAATACTTTACTAAAAATTTCCATTTTTGGTTCAAAAATCCTATTTTCGAATGTAGATTCAGATTCTGTAATCAAATCGATGATTTAAAATTTTTGAATTTTTCATATGTTCATCCTTTTTCTGTAAAATTTAATTTGCATAGACAATATTGCAATATTAAGTTTAAAACAAATTCTAAGCCTTGATTTAAGTTTTAAACAAACTTGTTTGTTTGAAATCCTAAACTTAAAAATGTTTGTATGAAGATTTATTGATTTTTCTCTAATTTACTTTGCTCTGAAACTAAAAATACAGAAGAACAGAGCATACTAAAATTTCTAGTACATACAGAACTACTTATTTAAACACAACAAAGTACAAACTATTAATGAATCGAATACACAGATCTAAATTTTAAAATAGTATGTTTTCTCACATGCAAAGAGATTTAAATTTAAAAAAAAATGGGTGTTTTCTCACACTTTTAAAATTTACTGTAATTTTGTCTACAGTAAAGTTTCTTTAAATTTCTACCTAAAGTATTTTTTTTATAATTCCAACCTTGTAAATTCAAGCATAAGTTATTAGACATCAATCCCTATAAGTGAATAAAAATTGAAATTTGTATTTTTGGACTACTTTTAAACCTTGTAAAACCGAACAGAGGCTTGAGTGCCAGTATTTAGAGAGTGCATATCAAGGCATATACAAACACATGCAATATATGTACACAGTCATTTAGCATATAACCAATCCAACATCAAGATATATAACAAGTCTAAGTGGTTTGCTCACCTTGGAATTATAAAGCAGAGACAGTGAAGATTTTTGCCTGGAAATGATGTGTTTGAAAAAAACTGGAAATTGCATTTGAATCTGTTGATTTGAATTCTTGTTGAAGATTTGATTATTAACTTGCATGCTTTCTGATTCTTGTTTCCAGGTTTGCAACCATCTTCAGAACCAACTGAAACAATTAAAAGTGAAGAGGTGATTTTCTCTGACTTGATTTGCTTAAGAAATATTTTTCTTTTCTCCGGGCTTGCTTCAGGTTTGAAGCTTTGATTTTTTTTTCTTGGTTTTCATTTTATTGCACAAAGTTTAGTTGCTTCCGGTTGCTTTTGTTTGGTTTGAACAAAATAAAACAATATGGATGTATATATAAAAGAGGCACAGTTTATACAAGGAAAGTGTTATGTGGTTTAGCTTTCTTTTGTTTTGACTTAAGATATTTTTAAGTGGAGGCTGATATGATGTTTATTTCGGCAAAGAAGATACTAGTAAGTACATATGTTTACCCCCTTGTTTACATGAATCATTTCATTTGATTTTTTTTATTTGTGTCAAGATATTTTTTGTTTGCTTTGTTTTGCTTATACCTGTATTTCATAGGTTTATATTTTTCTAGAATTGTCTAATGTATTTATTTTTGTTTTATTACCTTGCCTACATTTGTTTCTGTTTCTGTTTCTAGTCTACATATTGAATGAGTTTATTCTTAGTTTTATATCTATTTCGAGTATATATACTTATTTTTTATTTCTTTGTTTTAAAATTTAGTTATCAAACATTTAATTCATGTTAACGTGTTGTATAGTTATATTTTATACTTGTATTTTGTATTGATCAAATTTATCCCATTTTAAACATTATTTTCTATATTACATTCATTTGCATATATTATATTAAATGTCAATAATATAGAGCCTTTAATTAAATTGAATAAGACAAATTTTATTTTAAATATTTTTGAAAGATTCTATTTTAAATTTTCAAAACAGAATTTTCTTTACAATACATATTTATACATATATAACTGGTAAATTTCCAAAAATCTTATTTATTTATAAAATGAAACCTTGTATTTTATTTAAATTAAATTAAATGCTCATTATAATAATATTGCCAAAATTGGGATCGTTACAGATTCCCCCCTTAAAAAAATTTCGTCCTCGAAATTTGCAGGCAGAGAAACAACAAAGGTAGATACACAAAGATAGAGAAACAGTTTTCCAGGTCAAACTGGATATCTATTCTGTATTCGGCTCACCAAATCAGAATATCACCAATATGACAACAAACTTATTCAATACTACACAGGATACTCGGGTCATCAAATCTACGAAATATGCAAGGCACTGGTTAGTTCGAAGAATAACTAACCGTTCATAGAATATATCAAGACCCAAACGATAGATAGATAGATTCAATCTCCTACCATTTCCCAAACATTAGATATGGATTCCAAACTCAAGTCGAAATACCCCAAAGTATATATAACTTGTCCCTCTTCGAACTTTGATATTCACAAGAAATTACAATAGAATTTCAAATTTAGTTTTAATCGAAATCGTTTTATCGATACAAATCTTCTTATTCAACTTTATATTTAATTTACCAATTTATTTCAAATAGAATTTCAAATTCATTGAAGTTAAAAACAAAAAGATGATAGAAATTTAACGAAGAGAATATGAGATAAAAACTTATCTACACGATTCGTAAGGGCCACCTTCACACCAAAGCTTCTCCCTCGAGCTGCCCCAAATCCAATAAAAGAATTGAAATCGAATCAAAGGAGATTGATAGAGAAAGATTGATTCCGTTGTTGTAGGGTACTGACCATTCGCAGTGGTACTTCCCTGTCCCCTATCTCCTTCTCTTCTTGCACTCATACTCACTATCACTGGATAGTAAGAGAATTTACTGAGGCATTTAAATGGATATCTTAGGGATACTCATTCTACGATATACTTCACCCTATCTCTGATGAGCTACTTAATGTGTTATACTCCTAAGCTAAAGTTTCAACCTTCAGCTCTAATACCAAAATGTCACGTTCCAAATTTCAGCGTTTGAAAATCGACACCCATACTTCACTCGTACTTGAATGCCGCAGATTCAACCGTTAAAATTTGACTCGTGCCGGAGCTTATAACACATCAAGTACAATATAACGGAAGAAAATGAATAATATCATTTGATATCCAAAGTTTGATACGATATCCATTTACAATGATGATACAATAGATATCAATACTATCAGAGGTACATGAAATAAAAGTGAGAGAAACAACAGCAGAAGATAAAGCAAACTAGGGAACTGCAGCGGAAAGATTATGTCTTCAATGCCAAACTTCAAAAACTCCATCTCCAATCAAAAGTTTGCGAGAACTCCAATGAAGTCGCAAAAAGCTAAGCAAGGTCGTTCCGTCCAAAGACTGAAGAAAATCTCCAAATGCTACCAAACCATGGATTTCGAAAGCTATCAAATCTACACCTATTATGGGATTATCCGAAAAACCCAACTCTAGACTGCCCGTGTGGAAATTGTGGGCACCCAGAGTTTAGGAAAGGAACAATAAACTCCAGGTCAGTCATGGGACTGGTGTGAGCAAACAAAAACAATTTTCATCAAACAACAAAGGAATTTAAAACATTGAAATCCGCAATGCTTTTTGGAAAATGAAACTACCATAAGGCCTCCCGCCACACACTCCATGCAAACGCGGAATTGGAGGAGATTTCTTCTTATGATAGTCAAAAATGCTTGATACGCGAAAACCATTTTGATATTATTATTAGTTCATAGTGTAAAATATTTCGAAAGTATAATATTAATCTTAGCCAGCATAGACATTCCAAACTATGCCTACTATAGCTACCATCCAAACAGTAGGGCGCCACCACAAGTAGATGGCAGGTAATACAACTAAAACCGTACACGACGCGTATAGGATGATTAGATTTCCAACAAACAGTCAGGCTAAGGAACTTTCTATTGCCACATGGGAACACCTCTAGAGGAATGCCTCGAGAACCTACCCGGCTCTCCGCCAACACAAGACCGGTTTCCTCCCTGCCGGCGAGTAATACCTAAAGATATGCCACCCCCGGTCGTTTGCGACCTTTATCCGAGGGCCCTCTACCCCAAAAACATCACATAGTAATAAATATAATACAGTGTCCACATGAGTAAGCATCTGGGCTCCATACCATGATACTGCCCTTTTCCAGAAGGAATGGTCATACCCTAGGGGAGCTACCCCTGAAACCTTTCCGCATCTTTCCTGTTTTGACCATTACCGGTTTGTGAGGCTCGATGAGGTTTCGTCCACAAAGCTATACTTTTTTACAAAGTCATGCTTTGATCAACAAATGATCAACAAAAGATCATCAGCACACAGTAGCACTTAGCATGCCACACTACCAATTTGGGAATATATCGCTGATAACCTTCAACTACATAACCCCTGAGCTCGTACGTCTCAGAGAAGGATGTTAAGCTAAGAGAATAAATTCTCCATCACCAACAGATATTTATTTGAAAGAAATCTGCTTTATATCTCGAAGTGTTGTATCAGACATACAACCATACAAGTCTGTTCCGGGTTCGAACAGAACCGAAGGCACTTCCAAAGAAGCACATGCAAATCCGGGTATTCACAATCCCGATCGGACTTCCCATCACTTAGGAAATCTCTATACCGGCGCGACTCAGTGCAGAGACAATCGACGGGTTATCCTTTCGTTCTTGAAAATACCCGATCTTCACCACCCGTCTTCAAATGTTATCCATAACGTCGTATCATTATTCGATGGGATATATGACAGAAGGTCCTCTCCCTGCTAAACCGAATAATGAGCATAATATTTAAAAACATATGGATAATGGGATTTCAGTTGAGTCACAACTTATTATCCAAACTTTTCTTTCAAATGGTTTAAAATAATTGCCATTTCAAATCTTTTTAAATACAAAGATTTGTTTCACAAAGTTCACCCAGTTTCACAAAGATCCATTTACGGCTTCTCAAAACAATTCCACTTCAAATTAGATTAACTCATCCGATCTTTCAGTTTAAGATTTTAATTCATAACTCTCAAATTCCAATTCAAATCTTGTATAAGGAAGATGTACCATTTAAAATCCTCTTTGATTTGAAAACAAGATTTAATCATCTTCACAATGGTTAATTCTTAGTTTTTCCAAACTATTTACAATTTCATTTCAAACTTGAAATCTTTCGATACCAATTGAAAATCCTTTCTTTTTATGAAAGCTATTATTATTTAAAACAAGTAGTTTTCGTTTTGAGAAAAACTGATTACAATTTACATGAGTGAAAGCCATTCAAGTATAATACTTGGATTTAAATTTAAATTTCCAAAACATACTTTTTGAAATTGTTAAAAACCCATATAAACACCTTTATGACTTGTATAATCTTTTTAGACCATAACTTCCAAATCATTGAATTCAATTCCAAATATTGAATTCAAATTTAAATCAAATTATTTAAATTTAAATTTTATTAAGTTATTTAAAATAACTTTTACTTTTGAAACTTATTTTTAAAAGCTTTCAATACCAATTCAAAAACTATTTTGGATTCAAAAATTCAATCTTTGAAATTGTTAAAATTATGTGACTTAGCCGATTTCCTCGTGTAATCCATATTTGTGTGTGTATGGTGTAGCCCAGGGGTTTTACACAATAGTGCAACATCATCAATCATCACATTACATATTTAAGCGCATCAATATTGATAAGCGGTATAATCTATAACGCTTATCGTTCATTCATAGATTCACAGATAAATAATATAAATTTATCACAGATGAATAAATTACACTCATCATAGATAATACCGAAATAATTCATAGCACAAAGCATAACATATCAGAAATATCAAACAGTTCGACAATCAATGGAATTCAAACGTCTATAAGTAAACTCAATTAATTATCTGATTAATTTAAATCAGATAAGTCATCAATCATGGTTAATTAATATTAATTAATTTCAAATCATTTGATTAATTATTCTTTAATCATTTATTAATTAATCAACCTTTAATTAATTTCCATTTAATTAATTATTCTTAATTAATCAAAATAAGTGATTATCCCTAATCACTTAATCAACTTTAATTAATTAATTACTTTTTTTTATCAATACTTAATTGACCTTAATTATGTAAGTAATTAACCTTAATCATGAAATTGATTATTTTTAATTATCCAAACACCCATAAGTAATTATCCTTTCCATTAATCACTAACTTATCAAAATCTTTAATTAACCATCTTTAATAGATCTAAAAAAAGAAATTTATTGTCTTAATTAATTATTTACATTAACCAACACCCTTCAATTATTAATAACAATTGAATTGGTTTAATTATCTTCACACATTTATTTATCTTTAATTAATCAAAATTCTTAATTACTTAAGATAAATCTTTATCGTAATTGATTATTAAATCTTAATCTTTAAACTTTGTTTTAAATAAAATACTTTAGAAATCAATTATAATTAATTAAACATTTAAATTTAACTTTTAACTCTTTAAAACTTTTCTAAGTTAATAAATAACTGTTAATACAAACAGAATTTTAAAAATCTACTTTTTATTCTTTTTAAAACCTTATTTATTACATATTTAAAAACCTATTTATCTATGTTTTAAAATTTGAATTAT
The DNA here is from genome assembly GCA_030765085.1 of Allium cepa. Lineage (NCBI taxonomy): Eukaryota > Viridiplantae > Streptophyta > Magnoliopsida > Asparagales > Amaryllidaceae > Allium > Allium cepa. The sequence continues at coordinate 900,834,491 of CM060938.1, read as the reverse complement.
TTACAAAATCAAACTTCTTTGTTTTTTTAAAACTTAAACACACTGTTAAAAACAATTGTTCTTGAAAACCATTTACTTCCATAAGTAAGACATTGTTTTTTTAATTCTTTAGTTCAAAACTTTTTAAACGTCCTGTAACAAATTTCTTAAAGCCTGCTCAACAAAAACTCAGCAAACACTCAGGTTCTCTCCGAATCAACACGCTACACCCATGAGTTCCACCTTTCTTCCCCAAAATCGAAAAACCCAGATACGTAAACTTGCATGTATACGTGCACAGGCACGGCGCCCCTCGCCGATCGACGTTGATGCCACCGGCACATCACCCACGACCACCCAAGCTAGTCTGAATAACCCAAAACCTAAAATCACCCCTTAATCGAAATCGAGCCATTCCTAATTTCCTGGAATCGAAACCCAATCCCTGCAATCACCTCGCATGCACAACTCCGACCACTAGAGCGTCGCCACCTCCAGCCATGTCTTCGAAAACACCCAAGCCAACACTTCCCTGAGAATCATCGAACTCGATGCATCCGAGGTGGTGAAAACACCTCTTTTCCAGACCGCATCAATTTCGAGTTTTAAACCCTAATCTCAGCTCGATACATCAATTCTTGCAATAGATAATTTTCTTTACAATTTTCCTGTCTTCGTAAATCAACAAGCTAGCTTCAAAACAGATTTCAACATCTAAGATTTGTTTGATCATCAGAAAATGGTTAAAAAGCATATTTTGTTCAAAAATGAACAGCACCTAGAATACTTAACAAATAATTTCCATTTTTGTTTAAAAAATCCTATTTTCGAATGTAGATTCAGATTATGTGATTAACTCGATGATTTAAAATTTTCGAATTTTTCATGTGTTCATCCTTTTTCTGTAAAATTTAATTTGCAGAGACAATATTGCAATATTAAGCTTAAAACAAATTCTAAGCCTTGATTTAAGTTTTTAACAAACTTGTTTGTTTGAAATCCTAAACGTAAAAATTTTTGTATGAAGATTTATAGATTTTTCTCTAATTTACTTTGCTCTGAAACTAAAAACACAGAAGAACAGAGCATACTAAAATTTCCAGTACATACAAAACTACTTATTTAAACACAACAAAGCACAAACTACTAATGAATCGAATACACAGGTTTAAATTTTAAAATAGTATGTTTTCTCACATGCAAAGAGAATTAAATTTTAAAAAATGGGTGTTTGCTCACACTTTTAAAATTTACTATAATTTTGTCTCCATTAAAGTTTCTTTAAATTTCCACCTAAAGTATTTTTTTTATAATTCCAACCTTGCAAATTCAAGCATAAGTTGTTTGACATCAATACCTATAAGTGAATAAAATTGAAATTTCAATTTTTGGACAACTTTTAAACCCTGTAAAACTGAACAGAGGCTTGGGTGCCAGTATTCAAACAGAGCATATCAAGGCATATACAAACACATGCAACATGTGTACACAATCATTTAGCATATAACCAATCAAACATCAAGATATATAACAAGTCTAAGTGGTTTGCTCATCATGGAATTATGAAGCAGAGACAGTGAAGATTTATGCCTGGAAATGATGTGTTTGAAAAAAAACTGGAAATTGCATTTGAATCTGTTGATTTGAATTCTTGTTGAAGATTTGATTATTAACTTGCATGCTTTCTGATTCTTGTTTCCAGGTTTGCAACCATCTTCAGATCCAATTGAAGCCATTAAAACTGAAGAGGTGATTTTCTCTTACTTGATTTGCTTAAGAAATATTTTTCTTTTCTCTGGGCTTGCTTCAGGTTTGAAGCTTTGATTTTTTTTCCTGCCTTTATTTTGTTGCACAGATTTTAATTGCTTCAGGTTGCTTTTGTTTGGTTTGAGCGAAATAAAACAATATGGAAGTATATATAAAAGAGACACAGTTTATACAGGGGAGGTGTTATGTGGTTTAGCTTTCTTTTGTTTTGACTAAAGATATTTTTAAGTGGAGGCTGATACGATTTTTGTTTCGGTTGAGAAGATATTAGTAAGTACATATGTTTCCCCTTGTTTACATGAATCATTTCATTTGAATTTTTTTTATTTGTGTGAAGATATTTTTTGTTTGCTTTGTTTTGCTTATACCTGTATTTCATAGGTTTATATTTTTCTAGAATTGTCTAATGTATTTATTTTTGTTTTATTACCTTGCCTACACTTGTTTCTATTTCTATTTCTAGTCTACATATTGAATGAGTTTATTCTTAGATTTATATATATGTCTAGCATAAATACTTATTTTTTTATTTCTTTGTTTTTAAGTTTAACTATCAAACATTTAATTCATATTAACGTGTTTTATAATTATATTTTATACTTGTATTTTGTATTGATAAAATTTATTCCATTTTAAACATTATTATCTATATTACATTCATTTGCATATATTATATCAAATGTCAATAATGTAGAGCCTTTAATTTAACGGAATAAGATAAATTATATTTTAAATATTTTTCAAAGATTCTATTATAAATTTTCAAAACAGAATTTCCTTTACAATACATATTTATACATATATAACTGGTAAACGTCCAAAAATCTTATTTATTTATAAAGTGAAAGCTTGTATTTTATTTAAATTAAATTAATGCTAATTATAATAACATTGCCAGAATTGGGATCGTTACAAGACCGGTCTTGTGTTGACAGGGGATCCAGTCGAGGTTCTCGGTACATTTTTCTAGAGGTGTACCGTGGCGGGCGATACCTTAGTAGCCCTGTCATTTTATGGAATCCAATATCGAATACGTGCCTGTACAATTTTGATTGTGCCCAAACTATGCTAAAACGTGAGATGCTAGCATCTTAGCTATTTTATAATTAATTTTCTATAGACACTATTATAATATAAAATGATTTGATAAAAAATGTTTTGGTTATCATAAGGTAAAACCCATCGTATTTATGTGTGGCATGGTCTTACGAGATACCTTTATTTTCAAAGGATTTGGATAACAGTAATAATTCAAATTGAGTGTGTTTACTCGCGTTGCTTCTCCAAACTAACTCGGGTGTTATTTTATTATAATGCTCGGGTCAGATCAAGTATTACAGATTCATGTTAGGATGCCATGGAGCATATGAGATGTGCTGGAGAAGTCTTAGGCGTATTCGACATACTTGATTATATTTCCGCTGTGTGAGTCATGCTGTATATTTAGTATTTATAAGGACAAGATATCATAATTGTCCAGATTGATTGTTGATTGTTGTACTCTTATGATTGTGTGTATATTAATAACTACAGATTCTTTTGTATAAAAATTTGTTATTATATATTATATTTTCTTTCACTACGATTGTTAGATTCTGTATAGTTGTTCCTGTTTTTCTTTTATCTCTTCTTCTTCTTCTTCTTCTTCTTCACCTTTAGTTATTCGCCCTTTTGTACAATTTAGGTTGGATAAGTGTGGTTTATTATCAACTCAAAGGGTATGGAATGGTGGGTCGCTTCATTTGGTATAAGAGCACAATGTTAAGTGAGAACCTTAGCATTGGTGGGATTGCTCATTAGAGATAGGGTCCGTAGTACCCTAGAATGAGTTTGACTGTATTAGTAGATATGAGCATGTATTTATTAGTGAATGTAAATTGTTTTATATTATGTTGACTTATCGGTTGAGTGTTTATGAATTCTGGCCGCTACGGCCTGAACAACTATATCAATAGGGTTTCTAAACTCTGAACAAGTTAAATCGACATAGTATTGTTTTATAGTGGGTAAATGAAATAATCTTACCTAAATTATATTTTGATATAAAAGAAATAATTTTATAAAATTATTATAGTATTTGATGTGCTTGGTTGTTACTATTATAATCTGAACCAGGCTATAAAATTGAAAATGTTTTATATAACAAAAAAGAAATTATATGAATACGATTTATACAAAAGAGTTAAACTTAAAATGGATAAAATCAGGGTTTGGGGATTTGAATCCTGGAAAATTCGGAAATTTTTTTCCAAAGTGTTGTGAAAATAAATAACTTTATTTTTGAAAGGATTTTTGAATAAAAATTGTTTTAAATGGATTTTGGAAGTGATAAAGAACCGAACTCACTTCAGTCGCTTGAAATAATTCTAGTGATGACTACAGCATCATCAGTATTCATTTTCAAGTTTCTAAATGACAGATTGCTACCATAGTAATTGGATATGGAGGTTTTGTTGAAAGAAAAAGTGTTGTTTCAGAAATAGCGAAAGATTTTTGTTTTTGAAATTTCCAATGAAATGATTTGACAAAAAAGAGCTATATATATATTTATGATTTCAAGATGATTTGAAATGAAACTCGTTGTTTGAATTCTGGAATCCTTATCTAAAAGTTTTAGATAATACCGGGGGATATGTTTTTGCTTATAATTTGAAATTGAGAAATGTCACGATCTACAATCTTTATCGGCTCTCTTTTAGCTGTTAAATTTGGAGTGATCTCAAGATCCTGCTGAGCTGCCTCCTCAATAATACTATCTGGGTCGTGCACAAATTTTTGAAGGTTAGAAATATGAAACACATTGTGCACACCAGATAACCAGCTGGGTAGCTGCACTCGATATGCTAGAGGACCGATTCTCTCCAGAATAGGAAAAGGACCAATGTAACGCGGTGCTAGCTTTCCAGTTTTCCCGAATCTCAATACACCCCGCATAGCAGATACTTTCAGAAATACAGAATCTCCAACTTAAAATTCCAAAGCTCTTCTTCGGCGGTCATAATAGCTCTTCTGACGGCTTTGAGCAGTTAATAACTTTTTTCGAATAAAATCAACTTTTTCTATGGCTTCTTTAATCATATCCGGTCCAAGAACAAGTCTATTACCAGCCTCAATCCATCATGCCGGTGATTGATACGGTCGACCATATAAAGCCTCAAAAGGAGCCATCTATATACTGGCCTGAGAGTTGTTGTTATAAGAGAAATTGACCAGATGTAAATGATCCTCCCAAGAACCACCAAAGTCGAGGATACAAGCCCGTAAAAGGTCTTCTAGAATTCGATTTATCCTTTCTGTTTGCCCATCAGATTGTCGATGATAAGTAGTGCTGAAATTCAGTTTCATTCCCAATGCGGCTTGGAATGCCTCCCAAAATCTACTAGTGAAGATCGGATCACGATCACTCACTATGCTGCTTGGAATGCCGTGGAGACGGACAATTTATTTCACATAAAATTTTTGCTAAACTTGCAACTGTGCGGGTAGATTTCACTAGCAAGAAGTGGGCAGTCTTAGTCAAACGGTCCACAATAACCCAAAATGATTCATTGCCTTTTCGAGTACGAGGCAACCCGTCGATGAAATCCATCGATACTTGGTCCCATTTCCACTTGGGTACCTCTAAAGGCTGAAGTAATCCCGCCATTTTCTTTTGGTCGCTTTTGATTTGTGGGCAAGTAGCACAGCGACTAACATATATAGATATGTCCCTCTTCATTTTCTTCTACCAGAACGTTCTTTTAATATCACGATACATTTTATTGATTCCTAGATGGATGCAAAGCTTAGAATTGTGACATTCATCTAACACTTCACGCTTCAGATCAGGAATGTCCGGAACACATATTCTTCCTTTCATCCTTATAACTCTATTATCATCAATTGTAAAACTAGAATCTTCACCTCGACATATTCTTCTACAAATTTCCCGAAGAAAATTGTCTTCAGTCTGCTGCATTGCAGTCCTCTTAAGAAGAGTAGGAGCGATAACAAGATGTGGGAGAACAGCAAGTCTTCTGCTCAAAGCATCGGCAACTACATTGGCTTTTCCCGGTGTATGTAGAATATCTAGGTCATAAGATGCCAGAAATCCCAACCAACGTTGTTGTCGCAGATTTAAATCTTTCTGGGTGAAGAGATATTTCAAAGATTTGTGGTCGGTGAATAATTCGAATTTTTCACTAGAGAAAGAGAGTTCAATAAATATATTTGTTAAGTTAAGTTAAATTCGTAAACTGTTAAGAAAGCTGAAAAGATTCTTACCCAGAAGATAATGTCGCCATATTTTCAAAGCGAAGATAACAGCTAGAAGCTCCAAATCATGAGTTGGATAGTTTCTTTCATGAGGACGTAATTGTATACTCACGAAGGCAATCACCTTCCCGTTCTGCATCAATACTGCGCACAAGCCTTCACCGCAATCATCGGTATAAACAGTTAATCCCTGATTCCCATTGATAATAGCGAGAACAGGAGCGGTGTTAATCTCTTCTTCAATTCCTGAAAAGCTTCTTCGCATTTCGGAGTCCAATTGAACTTTACTTCCTTCATCGTTAGCTTAGTCAATGGACTAGCAATCTTAGAAAAGTCCAGAACAAACTTCCGATAATAACCTGCTACAGTCCATATCCAAAGACTAAACTAGCTCCAGATAATCTACTAAACCTGACTATCTGAAAACCCCAACTCTAGACTGCCCGTGTGGAAAATTGTGGGCTCCCAGAGTTTAGGAAGGGAACAATAAACTCCGAGTCAGTCATGGGACTAGTGTGAGCAACAAAAACAGTTTATCTTTAAATAAAACAAGATTTATAAAAGAAAATCTGATATGCTTTTGGAAAATGAATCTACCATAAGACCTCCCGCCACACACACCATGCAATCGCAGAATTGGAGGAGATTTCTTCTTATGATAGTCAAACATGCTTGATATGCGAATTTCTTTGATATTATTACTATAAGTGCAAAGTGCAGAAAACATTTCGAAAGTATAATATTAATCTTAGCCAACATACGACCATTATCGTATGCCTACTACAGCTACAATGTTCAATAGCAGGTTACCATCACATTCCATGGCAAGTTTTACAACTAAAACCGTACAGGGCGCGTATTGTTTCGTTTGGATTTCCAACCAATGGTCAGGCTAAGGAAGTTCCTACTACCACATGGGGTCGCCTCTGGCTGGACGTCCCGAGAACCTAGCCGGATCTCTGCCAACACAAGGCCAGGTTACCTTTGTAACTAGGTAACTACTTCTCGAGCATGCCATCCCCGGTCATTTGGGACCTTTATCCGAGGCGCCTCTAAGGAACAACCACACAGTAAATGAGATTGGAGCAACCACATAGGTTAAATACCAGGGCTCCATACCTGATACCACCCTTTAATAGAAGGGAATGACACACCCTAAAGGGCACGACCCTCATAACCTTGCCGCATCTTTCCTGTTTTGACCATTTTCGGGGAGTGAGGTCCTGATGCAGTCTCGTCCGCAAAGCTACGCTTTATACAAAGCCATGCTTTGATCACAAATGATCAACAATGATCATCAACACATAGCAGCACTTAGCATGCCACACTACCAAATTAGGAGTATATCACTGATAACTATCAACTACATAACCTCTGAGCTCGTACGTCTCAAAGAAGGGTGTTAAGTTAAGAGAATAAATTCTCCGACACCAACAGATATGTATTTGAAAGAAATATGCTTTATATCTCAAAGTGTAGTGTCAGACATACAACCATACAAGTCTGTTTCGGGTTCGAACAGAACCGAAGGCACTTCCAAAGAAGCCCTTGCAAATTCGGCTATTCACAATCCCGATCGGACTTCTCATTACTTAGGGAATCTCTATACCGAAGCATCTTAGTGCAGAGACAATCGATAGGTTATCCTATCGTTCTCGCAAATACCCGTTCTTCACCACCGATCTTCAAAAGCAATCCATATCGACGTATCATTATTCGGAATGGATTATATGACACAAAGGTCCTCTCCTGGCTAAGCCGAATAATGAGCGTAATATTTTAAAAACATATGTATATTGGATTTCAATTAAGTCACAACTTATTACCCAAATCCTTTCTTTCAAATGGTTAAACAAATTACCATTTCAAATCTTTAAACAAAAAGATTTATTTCACAAAGTTCACCTAGTTTCACAAAGATCCATTTACGGATTTCCAAAACAATTTCCATTTCAATTGGATTAACTCGTTCAATCTTTAAATTAAAGATTTAACTAATAGCTTTCAAACCCGTTTCCAAAGATTTGTTCATAGCTTGAAAAATCATTTTCATTTCAAATTGAAATTCCTTTTAACACAAATTGGAAGTTCATTACTTATGTGAAAGCTTTTATTATTTGAAAACAAATAGTTTTCGTTTTAGAAAAATCCAATTATATTTACACAGGTTAAAGCCCTTGAATTATATTCACAATCCCAAATCAATACCTTTAAAATAGTTTAACCCATATGTAATTGGTATAACATCTTTAATCCCTAGTTTCTAATCATAGAATTCAATTTCAAACTTGAATTCAAATTTAAATCAAATTTTTTAAATTTCAACTTAATCAAGTTATTCAAAAATAAATTTTATCTTTGAAATTCCATTTCAAAAGCTTTCCACATTAAACCCAATTCTATTTCTAAAACCATTTGGATTCAAATATTCAACTTTTAAAATTATTTCAAAATTTGTGACTTAATTGATTTCCTCGTGAAATCCATATTTGTGTGTGTATAAATGTGGTCCAGGCGTTTAACACAATAGTGCAACATCATTCAATCATCACAGATCAAAACACAGAAATATAGTTGATAAGAGATATAAACTATAACGCTTATCGTTTATTCATAGATTCACAGATAATATACAAATGTAAATAAATGAATAATTTATACATAGCTCAATCCACAGAACAAAATATCACAGATCAGATAGGACAATCAATTCAAGGCATCTCATACACTACAATCATTCATAAGTAAGGTCATGCATTCAATAATCATTTATAAGCAGGATTAATTAATTTTTTAATCCTAATTAATTCAGTTTATCTCAAATTAAATTTATTTACTTATGAATTAATTATCCAATTCGGATTTATTAATTACAAAAGATTTTAAACAAATTAATTAATCAAACACTTTAATTAATTAAATTATTCTTAATTAATTATGTTAATTAAATTAATCTTTAAACTAATTACATAATTAATTAATCTCTTAATTAATTATCTTAAGAAATTAAACTTTTAATCACTTACCATTAAGCAATCATCTCATATAATAAATCATTAATTACCAACTAATCTTTATCATTAAATAAATCAAAATATCCACATTTAATTACAATTAGTAATTAACCCCTTAATTGCTTTTATTAAGTAATTAACAATTTACTATTGATTATCTTAATTGATTAATCTAATTTATTATTAAAATTAAACCACCTTAATAAATACTTAAAAATCCTTAGTCAATTATCTTCATTAACTAATAACAATTCTTAATCACTTTTAATTAATGTCTGATTACAAATTAATCTAAATTATTAATTAACTATTAATCATTCATTAATTAACTTAAGTAGTTAATTACCATTTATTAATCACTTAATCAATAATCCATTTAAACTCTAAATACCATTATAAAGTAATCAGTCTTAATTACTTTCCAAAATAAGTAATCAACATTAATTAATCATCTTAATTAACATTTTATAAGTTCTTCTTGAAAACTTTGAAAATCAAATTATTATTAATATAAACATAAATGTTAATAAACTTAATACTTAACTTAAATAAATTAAAATATTAACTAAGTGTTAAAAACGTGGTTAAGCATTAACTTAAGTAATAAAAACCTGTATTAAGTTTTTAACTAAAAACTATTAAACACTTAATAAGTTTGCAGCATTTAAACTTGATGGAAATTCTTTCACTTAGCTTTACTTTTGAAAAAACACCACTATAGCTGAATGAAGCCCGAGACCTCCCCTGTACGCAACATCATCTTCTCCTTTCCTTTTTTTTCTTCATTTATTTGTTCCAGTAAGTTTAAGTTTTAACTAGGTAAATATAGCATCAGGTATCTTGCATTCGAACTTGACAAAAAACCCGAAGCATTTCTCCCCACTACTATCTCAAGTAAGAACACGAGACGACCCAATCTCGTGGCTGCTGACAACGTACGCCACCATGCACGTGCACGGTGGTTATACGACGTACTGGCGACCCAAGTCTCCACCGGCAAGCCACATAACGGCCTCACATACGAAATCAAACCGCAATTCGACGCGATATTTACGAAATCAAAATATGTGTGTTCATATGAACTACAACTCGAACACGACAGAGGAAAAACGCCACGACCCCACAACCTCGACCATCAGCGACGACGCTGCTCCGGCCATACCTCGCCGTTACCCTCCTCAACCATCACCCAAAACCGCGTGCAGCTCGGTCGACCCGAGATGACGAAATCAGCAAGTACACAGACCATAGAAATTCGAACCCAAAACCCTATATACGACTCAACCAAACAAATCTTGCATTAGAAAATTTTTTGAACATTTTTTCTGTATTAATAAATCACGAAGCCAGGCTCTCAACAAATTTCAACAATTAAAATTTGTTGAATCAACAGAAAATGATGAAAATTCAATTTGGGTTCATATAGGAACCGCACCATGTATACCCACCTAAAAATCATCATTTTTGTTTTAAAAATCCTATTTTTGAATATAGTTTCAAGTTATATAATTGAATCCAAAATTCACAACATTCGAAATTGGCATAGATTCTAGTATGCTCTGTAAAACTAAATTTTCAACTGCAATACTTCGCTAACATACTTAAAACAAATTTTTAACAGCTTGATCCATTCATAAATAACTTATTTTGTTTTGAAATGTAAGCCTATAAATGATTGGAAGAAGATGTTTTGTATTTTGATTATCTACTTAACCTTGTAAAAACAAGAAACAACAATATATTTAATTGTCTCAGAACACTCATACATATAATCACAGAGCCATACGAACAATATATCTCCATTCCAGAAGCTTGCATGCAATCAAAATTTATACTTTACGTTTTTTTTAAAAGTGAAGTTACTCACTTGTTTCCAGAAAAAAGAACAGAGCACCTTTATGTTGAAACAGGTTGTAGATTGTAAGCTGAAGATCTTCTTCTTTTTTTCACTTCTCTATTTTGAGTTGTATTATTGTTTGTTTATTGATGTTTATACTTTCTTTTTCAATTTTTTCTTAACTTTCTTACTGAACAAAAATAGAAATAGTTGATATATAAAGAGGATAGTTGTACATATATATAAAAGGGTTTGTACAAGGTAGGTTAACTGGTACAGCAGTTTCTTTGATCAGAGATTTGTTTTCAAATGGAGGCTGAAAATCGTGCTTTTGTGCTAGCATTAATTGCCATTGCATTGTTTGTCTCGGATGATAATTTTATATATGCTGAGAAGATTTGTTTGTGCAAAGAGAAGATGGGTATTAAATGCATGTGTACTTCTTTGTCTACAAACTTATGCTATGTATTGTTTATGCATGTACAGTTTTTTTTTGTATGTATTTTATTTTGTCTTTGTCTTGCTTTATATATATATGTTCACTTGTTTGTACATTAATACTTAGATATATTTTCTTTTCATATTTGAATGTATCTTTTGTTTCATTACTTTGCCATATGAATAAATTCCTATGATGTTAGATTTTAGTTAATGTATTTACTTATATTTTACATAATTTTATTAATATGTTACTTGACTTCATATTTTATATTTTATCTCCTATATATGTATTCCTATTCCAATTTCTTTTATTTGTTTTGTTTTCTTTCATAAGTGTTCATATTTATAATTATTTTATATTTGGTAAGTACATTGACATTTACATTTTCTTTTGTCTCATACTTATCTTCATTTGTTGTGTCCAGATTTTTTTTTTGAATGTATATTTTTTTTCTATCTTATTGCTATGTGGTATAAATGAATTCTATTTTTATTATGTTGTTTGAATTTTATCAATTTTTTTAATGTGTATATTTAATGTTTTATAGTTTACATAACCAAAATCTTAGGATATTTTTTTTAACTTATATACTTATCGTCTTATCTTACATTTTCATTCAATCATTATTTAGATATTAAATTCTAAAAGAAATCATTTTTAAAACTCAATAAAATAAACACATATCTTTTTATACGAATTTTAAGAAATTTAAAGTAATTTACCAATAAATTTCACAAATTTTATTCAAACTTAATTTAATTATTTATTAAAAATAAATCAAAATCCGGGATCGTTATAGATTACCCTCCTTAAGAAATTTCGTCCTCGAAATTTGCCAAGGAGATAACAAAGATAGATGAAGAATATTTCATCAAATCAATGGAACATCTATTCTGCATTTGGCTTACCAAATCAGAATATCAACAATAGATACAAAAGCGAAACTATTTAGCACTTCACAAGATGCTTGGGTCATCAAATCTACGAAGTATGCAAGGCACTGGTTAGTCCGATGGATAACTAACCATTCGTAGAATATATCGGACCTAAAGAATAGATAAATGGATTTGACTTTACAATTTCTCAAGCACAAGATATGGATTCCAAATTCAAGTCGGAATATCTCAGAATATATACCAACTTGTCCCTCTTCGGACTTCGATATACACAAGAAATTACAATAGAATTTAAAATTTGGTTTTAAACGAAATCGTTTTATCGATTCAATTCAAATTTAGCCCCATATTCTATTAACCAATTCAACTCGATTTTAAATTTCCAATTTATTTAAAATTTTCAATTTCCAAATTTCTAATTCATATTTATTAAGGTTTAAATCAAAAACTGATTAGAAACCGATGAAACACGAAGTAAAGATTTTCTACAACGATTCATAGGGCCATCATCACACTTCAACTTCTTTATTGAGCTGTTACGAAGCAATCAAAGAATTGAAATCGAATCAAAGGAGATTGAGAAGAGAAATATTGTCTCCACTGTCGCAGGGTATTGACCATTTGTAGTGGTATTCCTATAACGAACCGATATTTTCAACCATTCGCATCCGCACATGTCGGACTTGAATTGCTCAAAATACCGTGTTGTAAATAAAATTTGGCAAATCTCAGAATATACAATAAATATATAATCATATATCACAGACACAGAGTAAATAATAATGCAGCGGAATTAAAAGAGATAGTAGTTCACGAATCTACTATACAAAAATAAGATACATCAGAGTTAAACAAAATACAACAGAAGAGTAACAAGATACATCAGGTACAAATCAGAATACATCACTGAAGTCACTGGATATAGAAAGCAAAATAGATGGCTGGATCTTCAATGAAAGCTCCAACTCCGAAGGTGAATCTTGAATGCTAACTCACTCAATCTGACTCGAGCGTAAAGCAAAACACAAAACACTCGAGTCAGGACATAAATACTTATGAACTGTAAATCAACTCAAGTGAACAGTAACAAAATGCATCAGTAACTTAAAGGATGCTTGGGACCACCCGTCCTTTAAGGATCCGTTAAACTATGTACAAATAGTAATATTTCGCTATTATAATAATGTCTACAGTAAAATAAACATACTTTTAAATAGCGTTCCGGGCTACCCATATCACCCTTCACACATAATAGTCCCAGCAGTCCGTCCAATATCATGACATCTCCACACCGGGTGACTGTCAGAGGATACCACACGGGCTACGGGAGAAAAACAAACTCGTAGTAAAGGCTCGGTATGGTAGGTGACACGACACACAAGGCAATGCCTGGGTAGATATACCAATTATGCACACGGGCTGGTGGTAACGCAACAGCCACATACGCCCACCTCGGAACACACTCCTACATCAAAATCGGAGGATGGCCATCTAATCAATCACAAGTAAGAATATAGTATCGAAGGAATGTGTCTGATCGGAGGAATGACCTCACTTGGCCAGAGATCGCTCCTGTTTTAGCCACCTTATGCCAACTCATGGGAGTTGGTCCACTTAATAAACCTCAGGAACGTCGCCACCATCCTACTTCATTCTGGAATCTCCACCGCGTACACAGTTGTTAAAGTGGTTTTCGGAGTTGGCAGAGAGTATGACAACTTCCGATCCCGGTCTTTTTAACACCTAATCGTTATTATAACGCCGTGGTAATTTCAAAACAGTTTATACTTCAAAAATAAAATCATTTCATTTCAAAATTATATCCCTTTCAAAATATTTATACTTCGAAACCAAAACCATTTTATTTCAAAACTCTTTATTCAATCTAAATAGTTTATACTTCGAAACCAAAACCATTTTTATTTCAAAACTATATTCAAATCAAAATAGTTTATCATTCCCATTTCAAACATATATTCACCTTAAAAAAAATTCGTAATACTTTCAAAGCATAACTTTTTCGAAACCAAAATACTTGAAATCATTAAACTTTGAAAATCATAACATTCCGAAATCATACATTTGAAATCATCCTTTAATTCTTTACACTTTACAAATTTATTCCATTAAACCCAAAATTTCAAATTTCCAATTTAATTCAATTCAAACCATTAGTTTCAATTCAATTTAGTTTTCTAACAAAATATTTCAAATCTTATAAATTTAAATTATAGATTTGATCTACAAAATAACTATCCAATTTTAATATATTTCCAAAATTTAATATCCCACATTTCAAAACTAAACTTTATAATTCCATATATTCATATCTCAAATCTAATTTCATTATTATGTAATTTTGAAATATTCATTTCATAAATCCAATATAATTTAAATAAACTTAAATTACAATTAAACCAAATATCTTTTCACATAAATATAAACTTCAATATTCCTTTATCAAATAAATCAAAATCAAATATCATTCCACATTCACATTCTTTATTAAAAATAAAGATCAAATCATTTCCAAACCATTTCAAAATCATTAAAATATTACATCCTTTCAAAACTTCATAATCAAATTATTATTTGAATTCAAATCCAAATATTCAAATTTAAATATCATTTAAAAATCAAATATGTCATTCATTTATTATTTCAAACATCATTACAAAAATACATTTCAAAATTCCATTCAAAAATTCATTTATTACATTACATTTCATTCCATTTAACACATAACTAAGCATACCTTATTTAAATTCAAATTCAATTTAAATTACTTAAAATTCAAATTTAAATATTAAAAATATATTCAAAACTCCTTATATTCAAAAATAATAAATTTCTAAAAGTTAAATCATTTAACACTTTAAAATATAACACAAACAGTGTTAAATCTATTACATTCAAACATTGTCAAATTTATAGCAGCGACCGTATTTATAAGGTGTTATCGTAGCTAATATTTTCCAAAATAGTTTAGTTCAAGAATAACGGCATTTATAAAATGCCATAATAGATATTTGGTTATTTCCATCATAGTTAAATTCAAAAAAACAACAGCATTTAAAAATGCTGTCAAAAGACTACAGCATTTTGGAAATGCTATTGAATTCCAGATTTTATTTTAACTTTTCAAAAATAAAAATAAAAATCCAAATTTTTATTATTATAAATTAAAATTCATATTTCTAGACTTCAAAATTTTACATTTAAAATCATTTTAACATATGATTTAACACAATAAAATTTTAAGATCAAATATTCAATTTTAAAAACTCCATTCATTTATTAAGTCAAAATTCACTGTTTATTAACTTATAAATTTAACAAAACTTAATATTTTACTTCAAATATCATTTCAAAACTTCAAATTTAATTTCCATTATTTATTTACATTTAAAATAAAATTTAAAGTCAAAAATCACATTTACTTCAAATTTACATACTTAAACTCACAATTTCAAGACATAATATTTAATTTCCTTAAAATCATAAAATATATATTTAAATCAAAATTTAATACTTTTAAAAATACATTTCTATATAAAATCATTAAAAAAAACTATACCACAGGGTCTGTATATAATTTTCTAACCTAGGTCAAGTGATAAGGATATATATCATTTCAATCCGTAGTTTACAAAGAAAACCCGGGTTCTATCATTTCAAACCCGCAATCCCAAGTCAAAATAAAATGCAATAAAAAGCGCTCAGGCCTATCATTTCATCCCATAACGATTTTTCCCTAATATAAAGTCCGTTCGGGTATGTATCATTTCAACCCATAGTGATTCTATTCTAACAGGGAACTTGCAGTGTGAATATATGCATAAACAATACAAACAATGTCAATGTCACAATATAATGTCATATATCAGATGTCAGGTGATAATTAACAGTTTTTACATGGTAATAACATGGCATAACATATCATATGATCATCATTAACTTGCATAACATTTTATATTACTAAACACTTGTCATCAATTTACTATTTCATAAGTATAAATGTCAGAGTGAGAAAGACTCACCTTTATCAAAGCTAGAGACAAACAACACACACAAGAGCGATTCTAAAGGCATGACAAGCACGATTTGATTTGAATATATGGAGACCCTTGTAAACAACACAAAATATAACATACATAAGCACAAATATAGATATCGACATACAAATATAATCAACAAAGTTAGTTTGCAAAACAGTTGCAAAACAAGAGAGATGATCAAACCTTAGAAGCAAAGGACTTGCACACGACAACATAAGCTTGTCACATGATCAAATGGGCTTGATCTCACCACGCCAGGCTCTGGTTTGGGTCAGGTATGGTAACCATAAAGGTCAGGTTACAAGTGGAAGAAGGTGGTGGAAGAGTTACAACATGAAGCATGCATGGGTTCAAGGCAAACAGGTGAAGTTTTTGGTGTATTTTGACTCGGCTATGACCATATATAGGCTTGGCCATGGGGTCTTCATGTCAGGTCAGATCTGGACAGTAGTGAAAGGGGCAGCTAGAGGTGAAGTAGATGATGGTGGTGGTGGCTAAGTGGTGGCAAAGGCAACTATGAAGGCAATAGTGGAGTATAGGCTTGGCTAGCATTGTTTTGGTGAAGTGCTTTGCAAATTTGAGGTGGTGGCTTCATCTAATGGTCATGGCCAGAGGTGGTGGTCAGAGGAGAGGGGGTTGGTGCTGCTGTACATGGTGGAGAGGATGGTGGTCAGCAAGGAGAGAGGTGAGGCCAAGCAAACTTGAAGAAGAGGAAGGCTAAATCAATGAAGAAGAGGGAAAAAATGTGAAAAGAAAAGCCATTGTTTTTTTTCCTTTTTTTTTTCTTCATGGCCGTGATTTTTAGGGGATGAGAAGTCTTCCCTTTCACGTGAAAAAGAAAGAAGAATACACGACTGAAGAATGGAGTTAAGGCAGCCAATTGAAGAGATGTTGGTTAAGAAATGAAAAGACAGAATACAAAAAGGCTTAAGCAAATAAAGAGTCACAAACCTTTCAAATTTCCACCATTTCTTTTTAAAATTTAAATACATGTAAAATATGTATAAATACAGATAAAACACAAAAATATAGTAAATAAACAAAAATAAATAAATAAATATTAATTAAATATAATTAAATTAAGAAAATAACAAAGAAAATGTAAATTAGGCTCGAAAATTTGAAAATAAATGAAATGAACTTTGTGAAAATTTTATGTACATGAAAAATATTTATAAATAAAGATAAAAACATAAAAATAAAATTCATACATAAAAATGAATAAATAAATTTTAATTAAATAAATTTTAAATGAAGAAAATAGTAGAAAAATGGAAACTAACCTTTAAAAATAGAAAATAAATTCAATGAGCTTTGGAAAAATTCAAACATCACTTTAAAAATATTTAAAAGGTAAAAATATATGTAACATAACATATAATATAATGTAGAATAAGATATGACAAATAAAAAAAATTATTTATATAATTTAAAATAAACAATATTGTTAAATAAAACAATTTACACCCAATTTTCTAAAAAGCATAACTTTCACAATATTATTCGGATTTCAACGAAACGAAAACATTGTTCTTGAAATTTTATTTACTTTCAGAAAAAAAGATAAAATTAAAAAATTTCAAAAATTTAAATTTAAAAGTCAAAGTTTGACCAAATTGACCACAAATTCACATCTTCTGGAAATATTCTATTTATGCATGTTTGAAATTCTAATCCACATTAAAATCAACATTTAAATTTCAAATAACAAAATATATTCATTTTAAAAAATAAAATAAAGTTTTTAAATTAGGAATTTAAATTAAAATAATCAAAATATACAATTACAATGATCAGAAAATACAGGGTTGTTACACTCTCCCCCACTCATAACTTTTCGTCCCCGAAAAGGAATGAGGTACGGGAAAGCACAGAAAAAGATAGAATGAAATAGTATTAAGACAAGATGACAAGAAGATTAAAATTATACCTGATAACTATTGTTATAGGTAAGTTTAACAAAGTGGAGATGATCTTGAATCAGGAACACAAGCACGAAAAAGGTCTTCTAGAATCTGATTCTCCCTTCCCGTTTGACCTACTGTCTAGGATGACAAGCAATGCTCAGATTCAAAATGAGTACCAAAGATTTCCAAAGGTTATAGAAAGATTTCCAAATAGATTGGTATAAGCAATAGCCTTCCAATTCTGTAGCAAGATAAGGAAAATTGGGACAACCAAAAGATAGTGTGAAAAACAAAATAAGATAATAATTTATAAACCATGGAAATTTCAACTTAAATTGATAATTAATTTTTTACTCAAGTTAAATAAATCTAACTATCTCAAATTTTATTATCTTATCTTCTAATCGTCTTAAATTAACAATTTCTAAGATCATGGATTTGAAAAATAATCATTCATTATACTCATAATGTACTTAATAAATTTAATTCTTCTTTATTCCTACTTAAATTTAAATTTATTCCTCTCAATATATTTTATCATCATGCCCATTATACTTACTCTTATTATAACTGCTTTAATTTATTGTTAGTTCCATTAACCATCATTTTATATTGTAAATTATTCAATTAACCTTTTATTCTATTTACTCCTGTTAATATTTTTATAACTAAAATTTAAGTATATAACATTTATTACAACCACTCAAATTTTATTTATAAAATCTTTTTTTTATATTGTATATTATCCAATTACATATTCAACTTCTGAAAATTAAGTTAAGCTATATTGGGGTGAAATTGTGTATTATACGTATAAAACTTTCTAATTCAATTATTTCAAGCTTGAATATTTATCCAAATCTTGAAATTATACTTAGAAATTATCCTTGAAGATAAAATTTAGGAATTAAATTTCGATAAATTCCAAACTATTTAGAGATAAATAAATGCTCATATACTATATATATATATCCATTCAAATTTAAATCATATATCAGCATATGTTATAAATCCATTCTTATTTTAGAAATTGAAATCAATTAAATTTTCCCAAAACTAAACTGTAGCAAGACTATAGAATGGTCTCTTCACTTCGAAACTCGAAAATGAATGTCGATGATGCTGCAGTCATCACCGAAATTATTTTCCAGCGACAAGGAGAAGGGCACTAAATTTAAATTTAAAATTCTTCGGAAACAAATTTCTATTCGAAAATACTTTAAATAATATATCCTTTAAAACTTTAAACACAAAGCTTGAAATCCATCGGAAATTAAATTCTCAAATTCTTGTTTCACATTTATTTTAAATTTCCAAATAAATTTATAACCATGTTTTATAGTTCAATTGGATATATGAAACAATAGAAAATGATATATAAAATCAAATATTATTTCTTAACATCCAATTCAAATAAAATCCAGATAAAGATTTATAATATAGTTACAAAATTTATTTCACAAAATTTATTTCATTACTAAATTTTAAAAACATATTGTGTCAGTTTGCTCTGTTCAAGTGTTTTGGAAATCTTATCGATAGCGTTGATCAGACGAATCGATTAGAAACCCAAATCAACATCAACAACTCAAACAACACAATATATAAAACATTTTAAATATTAGTTTAAAAATACACATCAAGAATGATTTGAAGATAAGTTGGAAACAAAGATGAGATGATTAAATAACAGAATAGGGAGATGGATGAGTTTATATAAATCGCAGGCAACCTTAACCGGGTCAATCATGACTTAAAGAATAAGATCGATGTGGATTTCTTGGGTAAATCAACATTCGGTCTCAAGAGATAGAGTTTGGGATTATAAGAGGTACTAGCATCTAAACCGAGGATATAGAATCTCTACTGAATCGATGCTGTTGTAAAGGAGTTTCCCCCTTTACAAATAAATTTGAGGTTGGCGAGACCTCCGACTCATTATAAAGATCATTCAAAGTGGAGTTATGGGATACGCTAGAATCAAATGAAGATGAATAGTGAGGGACACGAAATGGATTTTGAAACCGCAGGGAATGTTCCAAAATCAAAGGAATCGAGTCAAAAGGAAGAGATTCAAACTCGAATGAAAGTGATTCTGTAAATTCATTTACTTTATATGCTGAGTTTTGCCTAGAGCTACCAAAGCTCTGATACCAACTATAACGACCCGATATTTTCAACCATTCGCATCCGCACATGTCGGACTTGAATTGCTCAAAATACCGCGTTGTAAATAAAATTCGGAAAATCTCAGAATATATAGTAAATAGATAATCACAGATCACAGAAACAGAGTAAATAATAATGCAGCGGAATTAAAAGAGATGGTAGTTCATGAATCTACTATATAAAAATAAGATACATCAGTGTTAAACAAAATACAACAGAAGGGTAACAAGATATATCAGGTACAAATCAGAATACATCACAGAAGTCACTGGATATAGAAAGCAAAATAGATGGTTGTTCTTCAATGAAAGCTCCAACTCCGAAGGTGAATCTTAAATGCTAACTCACTCAATCTGACTCGAGTGTAAAGCAAAACAAAAAACACACGAGTCAGGAAATAAATACTTATGAACTATAAATCAACTCAAGTGAACAGTAACAAAATGCATCAGTAACTTAAAGGATGCTTGGGATCACCCGTCCTTTAAGGATCCGTTAAACTATTTACTATATATTAATATTTCGCTATTATAATAATGTCTACAGTAAAATAAACATACTTTTAAATAGCGTTCCGGGCTACCCATATCACCCTTCACACATAATAGTCCCAACAGTCCATCCAATATCATGACATCTCCACACCGGGCGACTGTCAGAGGATAACACATGGGCTACGGGAGAAAAACAAACTCATAGTAAAGGCTCGGTATGGTAGGTGACATGGCACACAAGGCAATGCTAGGGTAGATATACCAATTACGCACACGGGCTGGTGGTAACGCAGCAGCCACATACGCCCACCTCGGAACACACTCCTACATCAAAATCGGAGGATGGCCATCTAATCAATCACAAGTAAGAGTATATTATCGAAGGAATGTGTCCGATCGGAGAGTTCATTTGGCCCGAGATCGCTCCGGTTTTAGCCACCTTATGCCAACTCACGGGAGTTGGGTCCACGTAATATACCTCAAGAACGTCGCCACCATCCTACTTTATTCTGGAATCTCCACCGCGTACACAGTTGTTAAAGTGGTTTTCGGAGTTGGCAGAGAGTATGACAACTTTCGATCCCGGTCTCTTTAACAACTAATCGTTATTATAACGCCGTGGTAATTTCAAAATAGTTTATACTTCAAAAATAAAATCATTTCATTTCAAAATTATATCCCTTTCAAAATATTTATACTTCGAAACCAAAACCATTTTATTTCAAAACTCTTTATTCAATCTAAATAGTTTATACTTCGAAACCAAAACCATTTTTATTTCAAAACTATATTCAAATCAAAATAGTTTATCATTCCTATTTCAAACATATATTCACCTTAAAAAAAATTCATAATACTTTCAAAGTATAACTTTTCCAAAACCAAAATACTTGAAATCAATACACTTTGAAAATCATAACATTCCGAGATCATACATTTGAAATCATCCTTTAATTCTTTACACTTTACAAATTTATTCCATTAAACCCAAAATTTCAAATTTCCAATTTAATTCAATTCAAACCATCAGTTTCAATTCAATTTAGTTTTCTAACAAAACATTTCAAATCTTATTAATTTCAAAGATAGATTCGATCTACAAAATAACTATCCAATTTTAATATACTTCCAAACCTTAATATCCCACATTTCAAAACTAAACTTTATAATTCCATATATTCATATCTCAAATCCAATTTCATTATTATGTAGTTTTGAAATATTCATTTCATAAATCAAATATTATTTAAATAAACTTAAATTACAATTAAACCAAATATCTTTTCACATAAATATAAACTTCAAATATTCCTTTATCAAATAAATCAAAATCAAATATCATTCCATATTCACATTCTTTATTAAAAATAAAGATCAAATCATTTCCAATCCATTTCAAAATAATTAAAATATTACATCCTTTCAAAACTTCATAATCAAATCATTATTTGAATTCAAATCCAAATATTCAAATTTAAATATCATTTAAAAATCAAATATGTTATTCATTTATTATTTCAAACATCATTACAAAAATACATTTCAAAATTCCATACAAAAATCCATTTATTACATTACATTTCATTCCATTTAACACATAACCAAGCATACCTTATTTAAATTCAAATTCAATTTAAATTACTTAAAATTCAAATTTAAATATTAAAAATATATTCAAAACTCCTTATATTCACAAATAATAAATTTCCAAAAGTTAAATCATTTAACACTTTAAAATATAACACAAACAGTGTTAAATCTATTACATTCAAACATTGTCAAATTTATAGCAGCGACCGTATTTATAAGGTGTTATCGTAGCTAATATTTTCCAAAATTGTTTAGTTCAAGAATAACAGCATTTATAAAATGTTGTAATAGATATTTGGTTATTTCCATCATAGTTAAATTCAAAAAAATAACAGCATTTAAAAATGCTGTCAAAAGACTACAGCATTTTGGAAATGACATAAAATTCCAGATTTTATTTTAACTTTTCAAAAATAAAAATAAAACTCCTGATTTTTATTATTATAACTTAAAAATCATATTTCTAGACTTCAAAATTTCACATTTAAAATCATTTTAACATATGATTTAACACAATAAAATTTTAAGATCAAATATTCAATTTTAAAAACTCCACTCATGTGTTAAGTCAAAATTCACTATTTATTAACTTATAAATTTAAGAAAACTTAACATTTTACTTCAAATATCATTCCAAAACTTCAAATTTAATTTCCATTATTTATTTACATTTAAAATAAAATTTAAAGTCAAAAATCACATTTACTTCAAATTTACATACTTAAATTCACAATTTCAAGACTTA
Source organism: Allium cepa (assembly GCA_030765085.1). Lineage (NCBI taxonomy): Eukaryota > Viridiplantae > Streptophyta > Magnoliopsida > Asparagales > Amaryllidaceae > Allium > Allium cepa. The sequence continues at coordinate 900,811,339 of CM060938.1, read as the reverse complement.
ATATTTAATTTTCCTAAAACCATAAAATATATATTTAAATTAAAATTTTATACTTTTAAAAATACATATCTATATAAAATCATAAAAAAAAACTATACCACAGGGTCTGTATATAATTTTCTAACCTAGGTCAAGTGATACAGATATATATCATTTCAATCCGTAGTTTACAGAGAAAACCCAGGTTCTATCATTTCAAACCCGCAATCTCAAGTCAAATAAAATACAATAAAAATCGCTCAGGCCTATCATTTCAGCCCATAACAATTTTTCCCTAATCTAAAGTCCGTTCGGGTATGTATCATTTCAACCCATAGTGATTCTATTCTAACTGGGAACTTGCAGTGTGAATATATGCATAAACAATATAAACAATGTCAATGTCACAATATAATGTCATATATCAGACGTCAGGTGACAATTAACAGTTTTAACATGGTAATAACATGGCATAGCATATCATATAATCATCAGTAACTTGCATAACATTTTATATTACTAAACACTTGTCATCAATTCACTATTTCATAAGTATAAATGTCAGAGTGAGAAAGACTCACCTTTATCAAAGCTAGAGAAAAACAACACACACAAGAGCGATTCTAAAGGCATGACAAGCACGATTTGATTTGAATAGATGGAGACCCTTGTAAACAACACAAAATATAACATATATCGACATACAAATATAATCAACAACTTTAGTTTGCAAAACAGTTGCAAAACAAGAGAGATGACCAAACCTTAGAAGCAAAGGACTTGCACACGACAACATAAGCTTGTCACATGATCAAATGGGCTTGATCTCACCACGCCAGGCTCTGGTTTGGGTCAGGTATGGCAACCATAAAGGTCAGGTTACAAGTGGAAGAAGGTGGTGGAAGAGTTACAACATGAAGCATGCATTGGTTCAAGGCAAACAGTTGAAGTTTTTGGTGTATTTTGACTCGGCTATGACCATATATAGGCTCGGCCATGGGGTCTTCATGTCAGGTCAGATTTGGACAGTAGTGAAAGGGGCAGCTAGAGGTGAAGTAGATGATGGTGGTGGTGGCTAAGGGGTGGCCAAAGGCAACTATGAAGGCAACAGTGGAGTATAGGCTTGGCTAGCATTGTTTTGGTGAAGTGCTTTGCAAATTTGAGGTGGTGGCTTCATCTAATGGTCATTGCCGGAGGTGGTGGTCAGAGGAGAGGGGGTTGGTGCTGCTGTAGATGGTGGATAGGATGGTGGTCAGCAAGGAGAGAGGTGAGGCCAAGCAGACTTGAAGAAGAGGAAGGCTAAATCAATGAAGAAGAGGGAAAAAATGTAAAAGAAAAGCCATTGTTTTTTTTTTCCTTCATCGCCGTGATTTTTAGGGGATGAGAAGTCTTCCCTTTCATGTGAAAAATAAAGAAGAATACACGGCTGTAGAATGGAGTTAAGGCAGCCAATTGAAGAGATGTTGGTTGAGAAATGAAAAGACAGAATACAAAAAGGCTTAAGCAAATAAAGAGTCACAAACCTTTCAAATTTCCACCATTTCTTTTTAAAATTTAAATACTTGTAAAATATGTATAAATACAGATAAAACACGAAAATATAGTAAATAAAAAAAATATTAATTAAATATAATTAAATTAAGAAAATAACAAAAAAATGTAAATTAGGCTTGAAAATTTGAAAATAAACGAAATGAACTTTGGGAAAATTTTATGTACATCAAAAATATTTGTAAATAAAGATAAAAACATAAAAATAAAATGCTTACTGTTAACTCCGCCTCGTCTCATGGGCTACCGACCCAACTGAGTAAGATTTGTGCAGGTCTGCCGATCTAAAAGGCATACCGACCTAAAAGCTAACAGGGAAGACCGACCTAAAAGCTAACAGGGAAGACCGACCTAAAAGCTAACAGGGAAGACCGACCGAAAAGCTAACAGGTTAGAGGGGCATACCGACCTAATTGCTTAAGGTTTAAAAAGATGCCGATCTAACAGATCCAATAGGTTGCCGACCTAAAGGTTTGAATAGGTTGCCGGCCTAAGGCTTAAATAGGTTGCCGATTTAATGCCTTAAAAGGGGGTGCTGACCTAAGAAGCCTACCGACCTAATTTGAATACCGATCTAATTGCTCAGGACAGGAAAAAGTTCGTGACCTATACTTAAGTCGTGACCGACTTACGACCTATGTTAAGTCATTCACGACCCAGACAAATCCGATGTAGCAGCTTCAGGCACTACGCATTATCTCGGCCACGATCTAGGACTTCAACCTGAAACCGGAGACCATGCATAAGAAAGAGAGGAGGCGACCCACAACCTACCTCGTCTCGGCGCCAACTCATGACCTAGCCTAATCCGGAGCAGACCTACGACCTAACTTTAGACCGGACTAAAGTTGCGACCTAACTCCGAGCAAAGCCTATAAATACACGGCCATCACCAACATTTAGAGGGACTTTTTTTCGATCAATTTCAAGGTCCATTACTCTGCCGAATTCTAGACTACTTCAACACTTAAAGCTTTTGAGATTCAAAGAACGTCTAAAAGAACTTCATAAAGAAATCATCTACATCCACCATGGATTTGAAGATTTTTGTCAACATCGAAGTTTGAGCTACTTGTTCTAAGTCTTTTGTAATTCAAAGTGTATTGTACTTGAGAAGATTTGTATCAACTTGTAACGTGATCATCAATAAAAGTGCTTAAAGTGGACGTAGGCTATACCCATAAGCCGAACCACTATAAAGTTGCTGTTGTTTACTGCTTTTCCGTTATTACCTGCTTATAATTCTTTCCCGATCTATCGGGTGGTGCTTTCACAACTACACTTCACACACCGGGGTGTTAGCGTTCAAATTTAAGCGTTAACATTTTTGGTGCTTTCACCGAGAATTGAACTCAGGACAGCTGTCATCATTGCTTCGCAGAGATTTGAAGAAAGAATTTCCTTAAAAACCAGAAGTATATCTGAGATTATGGCTCCTGGAAGGAAAAGTAGATCTATCAGACCTGGGAACATTCAAGAGGGAACCTCCGCTTCCCCTGTACCTAATCTACCCACTCCATCTGTTGGAGTTACGAAAGCGGAATTGGATGCTGTGATTCTAGGGCTAAACCAGCAGATAAACGTCCAAAATGCACAACTAGAGGCTCAAAGTGCCCAGAATGCTCTGATTCTGAATAAGTTGAACGACTTACTTGGGGCAAACAATCAACCGGCCGGTAATGAAAGGAACTATGCTGGCAACATTCATGATGTTAATGAAAGAAATGCTCCTGAAAGGCCTACTAGTCCCTTTGAGCAGGCAGTACCTGAGGCCGGTGGATCTAGAACTCGACATGATGAAGAATATCTTTCTGGAATGGTCCGGCAGATCATGAAAGAAAGTATGCAAAGGGTCGAAGATGAGAAGGAATGGGGTTTCGCTCCAAGTAAAACTCCGTTTACTGAAAAAATCTTGAAGGCGGAATTTCCAAGGAAGTTTGTCCCTCCAACTATTCCAGCTTACAAAGGGACAAGTGATCCGAATGAGTTCTTGTATAAATATGATTGGCACATGACAGGTGCCAGGGCCTCCGACGAAATAAAGTGCCGATATTTCCCCGTATACCTGGAAGGCGTGGCTTTACTGTGGTTCACCAAGTTGCCAGTTCGATCTATCGATCAGTTTTCAGACTTGACCAGAAAATTCAAGGAGCAGTTTAGACTATATGCTTCGAAGGCCAAGGATATCATGTCACTGTCCAGTTTAGAGCAGAATCCTGGTGAGTCTATCAGATCTTTCTTGAACCGTTTCAATATAGCATTGGCTGAGGTGGACAATGCTGAACCACGAATGATATTGACTTATCTGATGAGGGCTATTGATAAGTCAAGCGAATTTGGGAAATGGTTAAATATGAAGGAGCCAACCTCTCTCGAGAAGTTCTACAAAAAAGCAGACGAATTCATTCGCTTGGAAAGTCGTCCTTTGCCAGTAAAGGCAGTGTTGGAAAAAGCTGAAGACAACACTGTCGCTCCACGCAAGAATGAGTCGGTGGGGCAGAAAAGGGAGAATAATAATGGAAAGAAACAGGGTAATCTGAAAAAGCCCCGGTCCTTCAAGCCATCAGAATATACTCCATTATCACATACGCCGGAGCACATCTACCTTGCCACTAAAGATTCCGTCGATTTCCCTAAACCTATCCCTTTGAGAACCGGGAGAAAAGCCATACAAAGTGGGAAATTCTGCCGTTTCCACAATCAACCAGGTCATGAAACTGATGAATGCCGCCAGCTGAAAAATCTGATTGAAGAGTTGCTAAGGGAAAACAAGTTGCAGCAATTTGTGAAAAAGAATAGCAACAATCCTGCATCGTCGAGTCAGGGGCAGCGGGCTCCTGTTCATCAGCCTGGGGCAGGTGAGAAAGCTACGGGGCATGAATCTGGAAGGCCCGTTATCAATGTCATTTCCGGAGGACCTCACCCAGCTGGCAAGAGTTGGGGTGAGATGGAGAGATATTCCAGGGCTTTGAAATATGCTCCAGCCGAAGAAGACGTCTTTGTTCTAGAAGACACTACGCCCCTTAAACAACAGAAAACTTTCAGTGATGATATTATTTTCAGAGCCAGAGATTCTACAGGTATTGAAGCTCCTACTTTAGATCCCTTGGTCATCTCGGCTGGTATAGGACCAGCCATTGTCAGAAGAGTCCTCATTGACTGCGGAGCATCATGTAATATCCTCTTCAAAAAGACATTTGACCAGATGAAAATCCCTATGATCGATGTGCAAGCCTCATCACAGAAAATCGTGGGCTTCACTGGGGAGCCAAAGCAACCAGTAGGAACCATCGATTTGTTTGTAGAACTTGGGGAAGGAGAAAGGAAAGTGGTCCGAAAGCAAACATTTGTGATTGTCGATGAGTTTTCTGCCTATAATGCTTTTCTTGGCCGTCCAACACTCGCAGCATTCAAAGCTATCCTAGCCCCGTGGTGCCTCACTATTAAATTCCCTACTGACAATGGAGTAGGAGTTATAAAAGGGGATCAGAATGCTGCGCGAGAGTGCTATTTGACAGAGCTGCGAGAGTCAAGAAAAAGAGAAATGGGAAAGGGTGCGGCAACCCCAGTCCGCATCAAGGAACCAGCCTTGTAGCAATTACAGGGCGGACCCTGCACTGGCGAGCACAGCGGGGCACGGAAAGAAATGGATCCCAGAAAAGCCAGTACAGGGGAAAATAGAGTAGTACCGGTGGAAACGACAGTTCCGGTACCTGTTGACCCGAAGGATCCAAATAAGGTGTTGAATGTGGGTTCACAGCTTAATGTGTCAATTCAGAACATCTTGATATCTTTCCTGAAGGCAAATCTGGATGTCTTTGCTTGGACTCATGCCGATATGTGTGGGATATCTCCAGAAGTTGCAGTACACGCTCTGAATATTGACCCAAAATTTACACCAGTTAAACAGAAAAGGAGAACCCAAGGTCCAGAAAGGTCAGCAGCATTAAAAGAAGAAGTTGATCGACTCATGGAAAATAACTTCATCAAAGAATCTACATATCCGAATTGGGTTTCGAATCCTGTGTTGGTCAAGAAAGCTAATGGAAAATGGAGAGTGTGCATCGATTTTTCTGATCTAAACAAGGCTTGCCCCAAAGATTGCTTCCCATTACCCAGGATTGATCAACTGGTAGACGGAACTGCGGGACATGAATTGTTATCTTTCATGGATGCCTACTCCGGTTATAACCAAATCATGATGCATGAGCCGGATCAGGAGGATACAAGCTTTATCATAGATGTTGGACTTTATTGCTACAGAGTTATGCCCTTCGGATTGAAAAACGCAGGGGCAACCTACCAAAGACTTGTTAATGCTATGTTCAAACCGCAATTGGGCAAAACTATGGAAGTCTACGTCGACGACATGTTAGTGAAGTCCAGGAAAGCAGTGGATCACATTGAACACTTAGCAGAAATGTTCGCAGTCCTCCGGAAATACAGAATGAAGCTTAACCCTCTGAAATGTACATTTGGGGTCGAATCCGGAAAGTTCTTAGGTTTTATCGTCAGTGCTAGGGGCATTGAGGCCAGTCCAGCTCAAATTACCGCCTTAAAAGAAGTTAAAGCTCCTAGAACGAAGAAGGAATTGCAAAGTCTCAACAGAAAGGTCGCCGCTTTGAGTCGGTTCATTTCCAAAGCTACTGATAAATGCATCCCATTCTTCGATGCCCTGAAAAAAGGAAAGAAGAACTTTGAATGGACTCCCGAATGCCAAAAAGCCTTTGAAGAGTTGATCCGTCATATGGAAACGCCTCCGATACTTTCTAGGCCAGGCAATGGTGAGGATCTTCTTATATACTTGGCAGTATCATCTCATGCTCTAAGTGCAGCGCTGATACGGGAAGACAAAAGGATTCAACATCCAGTTTACTATATCAGCAAAAGACTCACTGGGGCAGAGCTGAATTACTCCAAGTTGGAAAAACTCGCCTATTGCCTACTAGTTGCATCGAGGAAACTGAGGCAATATTTCCAAGCTCATCCTATCAAAGTACTCACTGATCAACCTCTAAAGCAAGTCCTATTTCGCCCAGAAACTTCGGGTCGCCTTCTAAAATGGAACATTGAACTCAGTCAATATGACATCACTTATCATCCCCGAAAAGCAATCAACGGACAAGCTTTAGCTGATTTCATTGCAGGATACACAGAGAAAGATAATGGTGAGGAAAAAGCGGTCAATGATTCCCCAATCCAGTGGAAGATGTATGTGGATGGCGCAAGAAATGACTACTGTTCAGGAGCCGGAGTGATACTTGAAACTCCTGAAGGTCGATCATTATGTTATGCACTAAGACTGGAATTTCCTTCAACAAACAATGAAGCAGAATATGAAGCTCTTATTGCAGGTCTGAAAATCGCTAAAGAGCTAAACATTCGAGCATTACAGATCTTTAGTGATTCTCAGCTTATTGTATGCCAAGTCAAGAAGGAATTTCAAACAAAAGGTGGAAACTTGCCCTCCTACCTGTCAAAGGCTTGGGAACTCCTATGTGAACTCGATCATTATTCAATAAGCCATATTCCCCGGGAAGAGAATACGAAGGCAGATTCCCTCGCAAAGTATTCAAGTTCTGGTGAAGCTCAACTATTGGGGTTGGTTCCCGTAGAAGTCCTCTCAGCACCAAGTATAGACGAGATGGATATAGACTGGATCATGGATGTATCTCAAGAACAAGAGTCGTGGATGACTCCAATATTAGATTACCTACTCAGAGGTTCTGTGCCAGAAAACTCGAGAGAGAGACAGAAGCTACTAAGGAAAGCTTCCCGTTATGTAATCCAGGATGGCCGATTGTACAGACGGGGATTCTCAATGCCTTTACTTCGATGTGTATCCAGGGAAGAGTCCAAAACGATCCTAGCTGAGGTTCATGGAGGAGAATGTGGTGATCATTCAGGTGGCCAAACATTAGCAAAAAAAATTCTCCGATACGGATATTTTTGGCCAGAAATTAATCGAGATGCTGCAGATTACTCCCGAAAATGTGACAGATGCCAAAGATTTGCCAAAATTCCTAGAGCACCCTCTACCGAACTCACGCATATGGTCAGTCCATGGCCGTTTGCAATTTGGGGAATGGATCTCATTGGGCCGCTACCAACTGCTAAATCAGGGATTAAATATGCTATTGTTGCAGTTGATTATTTTACTAAGTGGGCTGAAGCTGAACCATTAGCTACGATCACTTCAAAGAAAATGATAAGCTTTATGACCAAGAATATCATTTGCAGATACGGTGTGCCTCAGAAAATAATCACAGACAATGGTACTCAGTTTGAAAGCGAGGAATTCCAGGATTTTTGCAAGCGATTCAAAATCCAGAAAAGCTTTTCGGCAGTAGCTCATCCGCAGGCAAACGGGAAAGTGGAAGCAGTGAACAAGATCATCAAATCAACCATCAAAAAGCAACTCGAAAGAGCAAAAGGTGGTTGGGTCGATAAACTACCACCTGCACTATGGGCATACAGAACTACTCACAAAACTGCAACTGGGCATACTCCTTTTTCGTTAGCATACGGATCGGAAGCAATGATCCCGGTTGAAACAGAGGTCCCTTCACACAGAAGAATCCATTTCAATCAAGCAGAAAATGAAAAGCTGCAACTTGAAGCGCTGGATCTCCTTGATGAAAAAAGAGATGAAGCTAACCTCAGAGTTGCAGCTCATCAGCAAAGGATAGCCAGACATTTCAATTCCAAAGTTCGTCAACGCAGCTTTGAAATTGGAGATCTAGTCCTGAAAAGAATTATGACCGCGACAGGTGTGTTTGGGCCAAATTGGGAAGGACCATATGTAATAGGTCAGAAGCTTCTTGACGGCACATTCAAGCTCACCACTGTCGATGGAGATCAAATTCCAAGGGCATGGAACAGCAACCATTTGCGTCCATACTTTACTTGAAAATTTTGTTGAAACATTGTAAAAAGAATTATGAATGAATGATTCTTGTAATTAAAAGCAATTGTGAAACTGATGCAAGTAAATAATGAAAGAATATAAAGTGGATGTAGGCCCAATTTCATGGCCGAACCACTATAAATCTTGTGTTCCTTATTATCATTATATGTTTGCTTTGTTTTCGATATAAAAATACATAAAATGTATTGCTGAAATATCGATTTAAATTTTTGCAGACAATGGAGATAAAACTTGCGCATAATAAGACCGAGCGATTCTCACCATCATTCAACAAGCAAATTTCAAGTCACAAAGACCCCGAATTCAAATCCTAGATAGGAAATACTTCAATTGAACGGCTAATGATTTCGATAGAAACGAGCCCTTGCTGATAAATTGAGATCGTTTGAACAAACAAACATCCAATTAGGAAGCTAGTGCCCGTTCTCACAAACTTGCCTGGCAATGAAGTACACTTCCTTGGATTAAACAAGCCACTTGTGAGAGAAAGGGGAATGAAAACTTGAAAAAAAAAAAAAAGAGGATCGCTGAAAAGGCATAAGCAAGTGAACAGAGGAACAACCAAAGCTACCATCAGCGGCACAAGTCCTCTTCGGAGGCGCAACTCTTCGGAGGATAAAAGACCTCTAATGTGTCATACGCCACAAAAAAGAAAGTTCTCTACTCAACAAAAAAGATTGGAGGAGTCATGACCCTCCAACCATGAGAGAGTAACTTCCAGGCGATGAAAACCCTCTCTGAGGCACATTTCACCAGGAGTTGAAGTGTTATAACCGCTCCTCGGGATTTCACTTCACCAGAGTTGAAATGTAAACAAAATAAAAGCCCTCTTCGGAGGCCCATTTCACCAGGAGTTGAAGTGTTATAACCGCTCTTTGGGATTTCACTTCACCAGAGTTGAAATGTAAACAAAATAAAAGCCCTCTTCGGAGGCCCATTTCACCAGGAGTTGAAGTGTTATAACCGCTCTTCGGGATTTCACTTCACCAGAGTTGAAATGTAAACAAAATAAAAGCCCTCTTCGGAGGCACATTTCGCCAGGAGTTGAAGTGTAGCAACCGCTCTTCGGAATTTCACTTCACCAAAGTTGAAATGCAAAAACAAAGACCTTCTTGAAAGCCCACGTTTCACCAAGATTGAAATAAAACTTCCAAGTGTTGAAACGTGAAAAGGCTTTCTTCGAAGGCACAACTCTTTGGGGGTACACGTTTCACCGAGATTGAAATAAAACTTCCAAGTGTTGAAACGTAAAAAATCCCTCCTTAGAGGTACGACCCCCTCGCGGGGACACAATCAAGAAAAAAGACCTCTTTGGAAGCACACGTTTCACCGAGATTGAAATAAAACTTCCAAGTGTTGAAACGTGAAAAGGCTTTCTTCGAAGGCACAACTCTTTGGGGGTACACGTTTCACCGAGATTGAAATAAAACTTCCAAGTGTTGAAACGTGAAAAATCCCTCCTCAGAGGTACAATTTTGCATAAAAAAAAAAAAAAAAAAATCCTCATCAAAAGCGTACTTTAACTTTCAAATGGAAAATGATCGTAAAAAGAAAAGAAGTTAAAGTACCCTTCAGAGGTCCGCTTTACCACATAGAGGAATTCACTTGGTAAAATATGCACATAAGCAAAAGAAAAAAGTGATTTCTTCGAACGACAAAGCGTAAAAACTTATACGAAAGGAGTTGTACTCTATAAAATTTTCTTTAAAGAATAAAATAATTATTCTTTAACAAATAAGAGTGCAAGTCCCCTCGAAGTATAAAATATTGCAACAAGCTTAAGGTATGGGGGCAACATGGTATAGTAGTATAGCTGCATCAGTAAAGTAATACTCAAACAACATACCATAAGCCCGCTGCAATGTTATATAAACAAACTTGTGCAAAAATAAATAGTAAATGCATTCTCAAATTCAAGCAGAAGTTTGTACAAACGAAGAATCATTTTATTCAACTATAATGCAGATACAGGTTTTCAAAATAAAAGCGGGGGCCGATACCCGCACAACTCTCGGCCAGTTCATATAAAAGACAAAAAGCTAAAATCTTCACTTCTTCTTCCCTCCTTTGGACCCTTTACCCGGTCGAATGACCAGCTTTCCAGGTCGGCCAGTGGGTATAAGGGAAGTAGGAGGGGTAGGTGTAACCGGTTCAACTTCCGGCTCCTCTTCAGTGGCGATGATTTTCTTCCCCCTCCTCTTTGATATCCCACGCTTCTCTCTCCTTTGTGAGGAAGACTCACTCCCCGGAGTGACAAGTTTTGATAGAACAATGTCGTCAGAAGGAGTCCGTTCCGGGGATATGTCACCTCCCTCAGGTCTCTCATCTTTCTGCTCTTGCGAAGCGATGGGATCATCCAAGCCGTGAAGAGCCTCTATTTGTTCCTCCTGTGATCCAGGTTGCGAGGCAGAAGGAGGCACCGCCTGAAGAGATGAAGGAAGGATGACCGGAGGAGTAGAAGTTTGAGCAGTGCTTGGTACTTTCTCTACAGAAGAAAAAAGGTTAAAGTCAGTAAAAAGAGGAGATGAAGGTTCACCAATGAAGTCAGTAAAGAGAGGAGATGAAGGCTCGTCAAGGTTGAGAAAATAGCCAAGGAGCTCGTGAAACTCATGTGAAATAAACGAGTAACCCGCTTGAGCAGAATTGACAGTAGCGAGATTAACAGTGAAGTTACCCGGAGAAGCTGGTTTCCTGATATCGACTTCATAAGCTTGCGCATCAGCACTCTCTTCACCCTCGTCTCCGCCTTGTGTGCTTGTAATATCAGCGGTAACTTTGGTGGGAGATGCGAGATGGGAACTGGAACCAATAATGTCGACTTCAGACGAAGAAGGTGGCTGGACTAGAGTAGTTGAAGTGGTTTTCACCAGCTGGTCCCCTTCCGTCACTTCGGTTCTTAGTTTGGCAAGTTGTTCCTTTCCCCTGGCGAGAGCAGCGCGAGCGTCTTCATCAAAATAATGCCTTTCCAGGGCTGATTCGTCGTAACCGGCACCTTCAGCACCGAGCATCTCAAGAGCGGCCTCCCACACTTCAGCTAAAGTGATCTCATACTTGGGACCAAGAAAGGCGAGGCTTCCACGCCCCAAGACGCTATGCAAGTAGAAGTCGAATAATGTTGAGCCGAAGCTGTTTTTGGTCGCCTCATGAGATTCTTCGGCTGCGATTTTGCCGGCCACAACCTCATCGCGCTCCCTTTCAGTTTTGGCAAGCTGAAGCTTAAGCATTTGTATCTCCGCCTCCTGGGAGTTGTTTTTCTTTTGAAGCTCAGCAATATCAGAGACATAGCCGTCACTGATTCTTTTTTGTGCTTCAAGCCTGTCCTCAGCGTCCCTCTGACTGGCATGAGCATCTCTAACTTGTCTGAGAAGCACTTCTTCTTTTTGAGAGTATGAAGTAGAGGAAGCAGCAAGCTCATCTTTCAACTTCTCAACCTTTGCTTCGAGCTCCTCGTTGTAGGAAGTAATGCTCTTCATTTCGGTGTCGTGCTGCTCAAGGACCTTTTGCCACTCAGCCTTATCATTTTCCATGGTGAGCATGGCCTCTAAGTTGGCACGGTTAACTCTTTGAAGCTCATCAACAAGCTTCTGCCAGTTTGACATCCTCTCGATATCGAGCTTGACTGCATCAAGATTGCGCAACATAGCAGACTTGTCGATGGGGACCAAGTCTAGGTCGAATCTCACACCCTTTAAGCACCATTGTGGAAAACGACTTTGTAAAGTGGCTGGGCCGGGTCCCACTTGAAATTTAGGCCTGCTTATTATTGTCTGGATGTCCTCCTTCCCAAGAGCAGGAGAGTCAGAAGTAATGTCAAGAGGGGCAGGGGCAGTAGGCTTTTCGGGAATAGTGGAAACATGTCTCTCACCATATCGGGCTCGTTTGCCTGAATTTTCAGCTACATGACCTTTTCCTCGGTCGTCGTGAGATTTCCTTTTGTGCGAGTCATCACTCCTCTGCAGAGAATCATGGTGCTCATCCCTATCCCTTCTGTCATAACGCTCTTCTGCATCCCTCCTTTCACGAGCCTTTCGAGCAGCCCTCTCTTCGTCAGACTCTCTATAGGAGGGAAAGTAACGCCGATAATCATATTGACCACGCCCCCCGTAGCGTTGGAAATCCTGATAATATGATCCGCCGCGTGTCATTGAAGAATCTGAAATAAGAAAAGATAAGCTTTAGAAATCTTTAAAGTATAAGAAGATAAGTGCATGAATGTGCTGGAAAATCCTAAGTGTTTTGTGATGTGCAAGCTACACGCATTAAGCTACAAACCACTCTTTGGTGCGGAGGTGATGATAGCTTGGGTATGAGGAGTTGATGTTTGTGTTGGTGTTTGTCGAAGAAGAGACGTCGCCTCAATTACAGGAGAGATAGTTTTAGATACGTCATCTCTAAAAAGCTCCTGCGAAGTCACTATTATGTCGCTCAACCCCTCATAAACATCGTCACCATCATGCTTGGTGGGACTTGTTTTCTCAATTCCTACATCAGCTAATCCCCCGAGAGGCCTTGAAGGTTCTTCTTCTTCCTCGATCGGGGCAAGCACCGTCTTACTAGATGACCCCATAATGTCGGTAGGAGTGGAACACACCAATGAAGCTTCAATATTAGACTCTTTTGATGTGAGTTGTTCGACAGTAACCGGGGCGTCAGGAGTTTTCATCGGAGAATCGGGAACTTCTGTTGGAACTTCATGAGCATGCGTAGAACGAGAAGCGTGTAGAAGCCCGTATTGGTGTAAAAATTCATCCTTCAGCAGAAATTTTATGCTCCTTTCTTCCGCGGCCACGGCACTCAACCTCTCAAAAACTTGTTTATGAATCGGATCTCTAGAAGGGAGAGGAAGTGCTGAAAAGAGCAAAGAATGAAGTTAGCAACTGAAAGTTCGGATCTCGAGAAAAGTTTCAAAAACGAAAAAATGGAAACACTAGTCTTACTTCCTATTCTCCAGATGGCATAAAACCCTGGAGGACAGCGAGCAAAGAAAAACTGGTTCAAAAATCCATGAACACTTTCAGTGAGATCGGAAAGGAGCTTGCGGTTTCTAGCACTTCTCACAATAATGAGTGAAGGATGATCTTTACTCTTTGTAAACGAGCACAGATAACGAATTTCTTCAAAACTCGGTAGGCGATCAAGAGTTCTTCTAAACAAAACACACAACCCCATCAAGATGGCATAACCATTAGGATGAAGTTGAAATGGAGAGATTGTCAACCGGAGAAGAAGAGTTCGAAGGAAGTCATTAAAAGGAGGAATCGCCCCACTTAAGCACATGTGGCGGTTGACTGCAACGAAACCATAGGGAGGATTATCAGCAGTATCATTTGACCCAGGGAATAGGACATCATTTTCAGCAAAGCCAAATTGAGTGCGCAGCTGAATAAATGTTCTCAAAGATAGAATAGTCGAAGTTCTTTCCGGAGGATTCTCTATCGGAACTGTTGTCGGGAAAGTTTCTTCTTCTTGAGTTACCACTTCTTCTTGTCGATGGGAAGTCATTCTACATAAACAACTGGGTATTCAAACATGAAGGTGCACGTTTCCTAAAGTGTGTGAATTGTTGTGTAGAATCAATCAAGCGGTAAACAAATATAACTGGAATAAAAACTAGCAAACATTTGTTAGTTATGAAATTCAGGGATTATTGTTTTAAGCCTAAATATGCAAGTAAGATGTTGGTGCAGACAAATCAGTTCAAATTGTTGATACTTTGCATTAATATTTTACTTTAGTCGATTAATTCACAACATTTCATGCAATATATTCATGTCTCTTATCTTGTCTTGACTAATCTGTCATTTGATATGGGCAGTCAATGGCAGTATGTGCGCCTTGGTTTTCTTTGTTTGTCTGTTATTCTCAACAGGTTTACAGCTTAAAAGTGAAAATGATCTGTGAAGTAACACAATGACATTCAAACAAATTTAAGGTTGGGGCAGTTCAAATTTTAATCCCTGTTCAAAGTTTGACCACAATTCAAAGTTTATTCAACTTAGTCCGGTAGTCAAAGTCAAAATGCATAAAGTTGGTCTATGCTCCTAAATGTCAACACGTCTAAAGCCTAAGTACCAACTCGGCTACGTTTTAAAAGTCTTTTACGGGATAAGGCTAGATCGGTAGCGGGTCAGAATCCAAATAGTTTTCCTCTAGTTCGCATGGGGGAGATAAGGAGGCAAGCTCCGAGTCGAAAGGCAGGAATTTCTCCAAGTATTAACTCGGTCACGATCTAAGCTTTAATGTTTAGGTCGGCAGGATTCTTTCAAGCATTATCTCAACCACGATTTAGGGTCGTGTAAAAGCTAGGTCGGTCGAAGGCTAAGCCACCTAAATCCACTAACTCGCCTTCGAGCCAACATCCCACAGCATTAAACCCGATAACCCAATAGCCATTCCTTCAACACCCGCTTCTACTCATGCTGTCAAACCACCCAATTGAACGATTCGGAATCGAGCTTGAGGTAGTAAACCGTATTCATCGCCTCAACGACCAATCTGAAGCCAAAACTTCACAACCTAAGTTTCATCAACTATGAATGCGATGGGATTCATAATGAAGCGTCGTGCAAGGAGGCGATTCGAGTTCGAACAACAAGATATGTGAATCGGCAGTAAGTTACAATCAAGAGGATTACTTACGCAAAGGATAGTGCAGAATATCGTAGATCGATTGAATTGAAATCGCCTTTAGGAATTTAAGAAAATTTTAATGGCGGAGTCAAGAGAGCAGGTAATGAGAAAGAAGAAGGGGATGTGATTTATACCTTGTAGTGAAAGGAACTGAAGCGGCAATTCATCAGCCTAACTTTTGGACCGTGCCCGGTCTAACAACGTGCCGACCCAGTGAAGGGACGAGATAAAAGATATCGAAGCATACGACCTAACCATTAGGCGTATACTTCGAGGGGCAAATGTTAACTCTGCCTCGTCTCATGGGCTACCGACCCAACTGAGTAAGATTTGTGCAGGTCTGGCGATCTAAAAGGCATACCGACCTAAAAGCTAACAGGGAAGACCGACCTAAAAGCTAACAGGGAAGACCGACCTAAAAGCTAACAGGGAAGACCGACCTAAAAGCTAACAGGGAAGACCGACCTAAAAGCTAACAGGTTAGAGGGGCATACCGACCTAATTGCTTAAGGTTTAAAAAGATGCCGATCTAACAGATCCAATAGGTTGCCGACCTAAAGGTTTGAATAGGTTGCCGGCCTAAGGCTTAAATAGGTTGCCGACTTAATGCCTTAAAAGGGGGTGCTGACCTAAGAAGCCTACCGACCTAATTTGAATACCGATCTAATTGCTCAGGACAGGAAAAAGTTCGTGACCTATACTTAAGTCGTGACCGACTTACGACCTATGTTAAGTCATTCACGACCCAGACAAATCCGATGTAGCAGCTTCAGGCACTACGCATTATCTCGGCCACGATCTAGGACTTCAACCTGAAACCGGAGACCATGCATAAGAAAGAGAGGAGGCGACCCACAACCTACCTCGTCTCGGCGCCAACTCATGACCTAGCCTAATCCGGAGCAGACCTACGACCTAACTTTAGACCGGACTAAAGTTGCGACCTAACTCCGAGCAAAGCCTATAAATACACGGCCATCACCAACATTTAGAGGGACTTTTTTTCGATCAATTTCAAGGGCCATTACTCTGCCGAATTCTAGACTACTTCAACACTTAAAGCTTTTGAGATTCAAAGAACGTCTAAAAGAACTTCATAAAGAAATCATCTACATCCACCATGGATTTGAAGATTTTTGTCAACATCGAAGTTTGAGCTACTTGTTCTAAGTCTTTTGTAATTCAAAGTGTATTGTACTTGAGAAGATTTGTATCAACTTGTAACGTGATCATCAATAAAAGTGCTTAAAGTGGACGTAGGCTATACCCATAAGCCGAACCACTATAAAATTGCTGTTGTTTACTGCTTTTCCGTTATTACCTGCTTATAATTCTTTCCCGATCTATCGGGTGGTGCTTTCACAACTACACTTCACACACCGGGGTGTTAGCGTTCAAATTTAAGCGTTAACACTTACATAAAAATGAATAAATAAATTTTAATTAAATTTATTTTAAATGAAGAAAATAGCAGAAAAATGGAAACTAACCTTTAAAAATAGAAAATAAATTCAATGAGCTTTGGAAAAATTCAAACATCACTTCAAAAATATTTAAAAGGTAAAAATATATGTAACATAACATATAATACAATTTAGAATAAGATAAGACAAATAAAAAAAATTATTTATATAATTTAAAATAAACAATATTGTTAAATAAAACAATTTACACCCAATTTTGTAAAAAGCATAACTTTCACAATATTATTCGGATTTCAACGAAACGAAAAGCATTGTTCTTGAAATTTTATTTACTTTCATAACAAAAGATAAATTAAAAATTTTCAAAAATTTAAATTTAAATTTAAAAGTCAAGGTTTGACCAAATTGACCAAAAATTCACATCTTTTGGAAATATTCAATTTATGCATGTTTGAAATTCTAATCCACATTAAAATCAACATTTATATTTTAAATAACAAAATATATTCATTTTAAAAAATAAAATAAAGTTTTTAAATTAGGAATTTAAATTAAAATAATTAAAATATACAATTACAATAATCAGAAAATACAGGGTTGTTACAATTCCCCTGTCCCCTACCTCGTTGTAACATCCCGCCTTTTCGCATGCTTTAAATCAACCCACGTGCCAATTCAAACCATACGGAAGGGCTGATTATTATGGGGTAAATAAGAAAAAGAAGGGAAAGCAAAAAAACAAAATAGAATCTCACAGCGGAAGGATAAAATATAATAATAAATATACAGTTCATAAACTGTTTATAAAACATTTGATTCTTCTTTATACAATAAATATCAGAGTTTACATACCAATAATATCAATGTAGTGGAATACAGTGTAGTGGAACCATATAATATATAGTAATAATAATAATAATGAATTCTTCGTCTTCTTCTTCCAGAAATAAAGTCTTCAAATCCTGAAACGCTCGGACTGACCCGAGCGAACTGAAAAGACAAAACACTCGAGTCAGAACTAAAAGATCTTATGTAAGTTAAATCAACAGGAATAAATATGAGTGCAGTAACTCAAGAGATGCTCGGGATTTGCATCTCCTAAGGATCCGTTAAACAATTTACTATGCAGTATATTTCGCTATTATAATAGTGTGTAATTGTAAAATAAACTTACTTTCAAATAGCATTAAGGCTTTACATTTTCCACCTTAACACATAAAATGCCAATAGTCTATACAGTACCGTAATACCTCCTGATCGGGAGGCTACCAGAGGATACTCCATAGGTACGACACAAATAGAAACTCGTACAAGGCGCGATAGGGTAGGTGATACGGAACAACTAGGCAATGCCAGGGTAGATATTCCAATTGCTATCCGGGCTGGTGGAAACGCGCAGCGCGCAGCTCCCGCCCACCTCGAACAAACTCCCCTAAAATCAAAAGTAGAAGTGGCCACCGAATCAATCCAAAGTCAAAGTATAGTATCGAAGAGTAGTGTTCGATCAGAGAAATGACCTCATTGGCTCGAGAATCGCTCCTGTTTTAGCCACCTTATGCCAACTCACGGGAGTCGGTCCACGTATTTACCTCAAAGGAAATGCCGCCGCCATCCTACTTCATTCTGGAATCTCCACTGCGTACACGATT
The DNA here is from genome assembly GCA_030765085.1 of Allium cepa. Lineage (NCBI taxonomy): Eukaryota > Viridiplantae > Streptophyta > Magnoliopsida > Asparagales > Amaryllidaceae > Allium > Allium cepa. Next base: position 900,793,178 of record CM060938.1, on the reverse strand, counting down.
GTTAAAGTGGTTTTCGGATTTGGCAGAGAGTATGACAACTTCTGATCCCGGTCTCTTCAACAAACCAATCGTTATTATAACACCGCGGTCTTTTCAAAATAGTTTATACTTTTAAAACCAGAATATAATATCCATTCCAAAACCATATAAATATGATATCATTTCCTTTTAAAACCTAAATCAATATGATATCGTTTTATTTCAAAAAAATATTTCTTTTCCAAAATCATGCTACTTTAAAATTTATAATATCTGGAAATCAACATTTGAATTATAACTTTCAAAATATAACACTTTGAAATTCATAGCTTCAAAGCCATAACTTCTAAAACTTAAAGGGTTTGGATATTCAACGGTATATAAAATAAAATGATTTTAACTTTAAAATTACTTTGTAAAGTAAAATAATTTCCATGGCTTTACAGATATTATTTTCTTTAAATGAAGTCTCAACCATAAATTAAATTTCACCTTCAGTTTCCAAAACCACTTCAATTTCAATATATATATCCATTTTGAGTATTAATAATTTCAAAACTATGGTTGGAATCTATTCTTTCAACAAATTCGTTGTTCTATTATTTAGTCTTGAATATTTGCATGATAAATCCATAATCATTTATATAAACTCAAATTTCCTATAACTAAATATTTCCTTCAATTTATTTATACTAGAAATATTCATTTAATTTATTCTTGAAATAAAATTTCAGTTATAAATATTATACCTTTAGAATTTTCAAGCTTAATAAGGTTCTACTTTAACTTATAGAGTTTAATTCTTAAATACGCTTAATTTCTATTTGATTTCTAATTTACCATCCAATCTAAACTTATTTAAATCATTTAAACTCTATATCCTAAGCCTGTACTTAATCATATAATATAAATTATCAACTCCATTTCAACTTATTCATTTTTATTTAACAGATTATTCATAGCTTAAATACAAAATATAACTATATATGTATAATTATAAAATAATATTTATATAATATCAAAAATTAATATTTATTTAACCGTATCCTATCCAAACCATAAAATCATTTCAAAAATAATTTTATATATATAACGCGGTGCCTATATACAATTTTCTATCCTATGGTCAAGTGATACGGATATTTATCATTTCAATCCGCAATTTAAAAATAAAAATTGCGGTTGTATATCATTTAAAACCGCAATCCCGAATGAAATGAAAATTCAAAATAACTTGCGGTTATACAATATAAAATATAGCATTCATTCATCCAAATATCAATCATCGACCATTTAAACAAACATCAATATAGAGCATATAAAATATAACAGATAATAAATAACAGGTATTAACTAACAGTTTATATTCGATAATAAATTTAATAACTGTTTAACTAGCAGTTTATATGCAAATAAATAAATTTTAACTGTCAATTTATATGCAATAATAAAATTAATTAACAGTTAAATTAAATAAATACGATTTAACTGAGATGATGAATAAAACATGCCAAACAGCCATAAATAAATTTCTACTCATATCATAAATCAATTTAACAAACATAAGAAATTTTAGAAATTGTGAGTGGGTTAAAACACTCACCTTTTGAATTTAAATTGAATTTAAATTCAATTTAAACTCAAAAATTTGACAGTCTCCGAATCCGTCCAAACGAACGTCATCAAGTCCGGAATCCAAATACGAACCTAGCGGAGAAAACCGCGTGTGAAATGGATCACATACGTAAAAGTTATTTGATTTAAATCGTTTGGAATAAATTTTAATTAAAAGAAAAACTCACCCCAAAATCATTGCCACGTCAGCCCTCATATTCTCACTCCCACACGTTCTTCGTTACATTACTCGCCGAAACCCTACTGCAACACACGAAACCGCCATCTTTCGCGCAAATTTCACCGACGCCACGATGCTTCCGGTCATGATCAGAGAGTGTCACTACGTTGGCGTCGCCGAGCAGCTCCACCATGACAAACGCGGCTCCCTCCAGCGCCTACTGGAGCACACGGCCGTGGCGCCATCTTTGCCAATTTCTGGCGATTCCAAAAATCATCGCGACGAACTAACCTCATAGATCGAAACTACTCATCACCCTCTACGCATCCATGCTTCCCGATCGACCTAAGGACGTAGATCCACCGTTGAATCACAAAGACAAAACGAACGGCCGAGACAAACGGGCCAATTTCCGATCAAACCGAAACCCGAATCGAAAAAAGAATTGCACCATTGAATTTCGCTCATCGAGAGCATTAACATATATTTTTTGGAATTTTTCTAAAGACTTTAAATTTTAAGCTTTGGATTTGATTTGAATTGTATTTGGATCTATTGTTTGGTTTGCAGCCATTGGGAAGAGGAGGGGCTGAGGAAATGAACGCCCAAACAAATGAGAATAGATAGAGGCTAGGGTTTATAACTGGGTTTATATAGGTAGGTTAGAAATAGAGTAGATGGATCCGATAAACAAACGTGCTGAACGATAATTGGCCCAAAAAGCCCGTTCTGACCCTGGAACGAAATTGGTTAAACCCATATATCAAAATAGGCATTTAAAAATATTCTAAACGTGATGGAAAAAGTTTCACGTCCAAATTCCATCGCATGAAGAAGTTATGTTGAAAACAATATTTTCAAATTGATTTCAAATTGATTTCAATTAAATCGATTTCAAGGCGATTCGCGTTCGTACGATCAAACGACAAGTCCGATCGCTACGAAACTTGAAATCCTACAATAATTCACTGTTACGGATCCGATGAAACTGGTTCCATCGAAATCTGAGTCCGTGACCAAAACGGATATTTTTACATTAATTAAATAAATTAAAATTTAGTCAAATTAATCAAATTTACCAATTCAACTCTAAATTATTTACAAATTTTATCAGTTTGGATTACTTGGTAAATCTAGAATCCTTTAATAAATCTCTACATTCATTTATCATTAAAATTCCAGATTTACAACCTTAAGTTTTAAATTTTCAATTTATCCAGTAATTAAACTTAATTGCCCATGAAATTCATTTATTTGGTTTTTAAATTCTTTTATTCACTCCATTATCACCAAGTAGATAAATTAGCATTGGTTAAGGGTCTAATATATTATTATTCTAAATTTTCAACTTAAACTCCATTAACGTAATATTTAACATTTTATTCCCATTTAATTGAAATAACCCAATTTCCAAAATTTTACATCAAATAAATAAGCAACTCTTTATATTTCTAAATTAATTACATTAGTCTAACAAATTGAAAGTTAATTGAAAGTTGCTAAATTTATCAATTTCAGAAATTTCCTTAATTCCATTCAAATTCAGAAATTATCTATTTAATTAAATTAACGAATTTTTATTTTCAATTAGATGAATTAAATATTGGATTCACACTATTGCATTCATATTTTCCGTTTCACTTTTATCCGTATTAACTATTTCATTTCCACTTATTGTGTAATAACTAACATAATTCAACATATAACGCCAATTTATTTCCTTGCATTAATATACCCCTATTTACATTAATTAGAATAAATATTATATTCCTAAATGCACTTCTATCAATTTAAATGCATAAATTAAGGTTTTAAAATACTTCACGCTCTATAAAAATTTTACAACATTAAATTTACGTTCAATTAATTACTTTACATACTTTACGTATTAATTTCTCAATTAACATAATTTGAACCTTTTCCCAATCTATTAATTAATCCTTAAAGTAAATTTACGCTTCTGAAAATTTGCATTCACACTTCCGTTACTATATTATTAATTATTAAAGTAACGCTAATAATCAATAACGATATTGTAATTTCTCACATTTACTGCAATAATTTAGTGAATTAATTGAAATTGATTACAAATTAACTTAACAACAAAATAAAATAAGTAACGTACAATAAATTTTGTCCTTAACTCTTAATTACACTTTTAGAGGTTCATTATTTACACCCCAAATATTGTAATTACTTACATACACTGGTTTTACTCAATTAACATTTGTTACAACTATTCAAAAATTTATTCAATATTTATTAGTTCTCTTATATTCAATGTACAACCAAGTGTAACCTTTAACTTGAATTGGTTGGATTTCCTTTCCAGTTATTAATAATTAACTTATACTAACATATTCCTTAATTTATTCCAATTACCGTTACAATGTTTTTATTACATAATCAATTTAATACTTTCCTTTCTCGTATTAAAATATACACCTGTATAATCCTTTCGACTATTCATTCATTAGAATTCTATTTAAATTTCAATCTCTTGTAATAACTCATTTATTATACTTTTGCATATCAATAAACAAGGTTCCAAATGAATATGGTTTATTAAATTCAATTTTTTTTATAATTAAGTCTATTACAACCAATGTAATATTTCATAGGTTAATTATTAACATTTACTTCGTTACCAATTATAACAATTATATTTCTTATAATTCAATTCCAAAATCTTATAAATATAACTAATTTAATTAACGAAATTTACGGGTCGTTACAATCTCCCCCACTCAAAACTTTTCGTCCCCGAAAAGGAAAAGAAGGGTAAAGAAGAAATGAGAGATCATATATCTTTCTTAAATATTAAAATTATAAACAATTAAGTTTACAAAATAAAATAATTTAAAATAAAATATACCAATTTATACCCATTTAAACATAAATTATTAAAGTTAGTAAAATATTTTCAAAATTTTTTAAGTCCAAAATTTACGAAAAATTTCGGCAGAGTCTCCTTTGTACGGAGAGGCTCGGTAGAAAATACAATATCAAATATAACAAAATATCACATATAATATCCAAAATATTATATCCCAACACGGGAAAATATATAAAATAGCGCTATAACCGTAATCCAAAACGTACCTATTTGTCGGGCAATTTACTCTTAATTTATGGAACCAAAAGCAGTAGCAATTGCTTCCATAACCTGCATTTCACTTATAAAATCCAAAGGGTTAACAGTGTATGTAAAGTGAAATATTTAAGTAGTTTCAATCACTAACAGCAAATCAATACAACAACCATCAATTTCAACAAACAGCATACACAACAAATACAAAACAACCATTCAGTCAAACAAACAAAGAGTTGTTCGGGTTCAAAACTTTTAAATTGTATGGAATGAAGAATAAACTACTAGCGCATCATTTACTCAACAGTCTTAGATAAAACTAAATAGATTATTTCTTCACCCAAATCCAATTTTAAATTATCCTTGCCCAACAACCATCAACTAAACAACAACAATCTAAACAACAATCAACTTAACTTATTATTAATTTTATTTCATACCTTTGTTGTTTGATTTTCTTTTTACTTATACAGTGATTTATCTTTTTAATTTTCATTTACTCATTAAAGGTTTGTTTCCTTTTTTTTCTTCTCACTTATTTCTCACAATTATTCACTTTATTTCTACCAAAAATTTCCACTTATTAATATCATGAATTTTCCTATTATTATTTGACATTCATTTATTCACTGCTTAACTTTATTTATTTACAGTATTCCACTTCTATTTATTAAAATAATTGACTTTAACATTTACTTAAGTTTATTAAAGAATTTCATTAATTTCTTTCATTACCTCAAGTTTATTTCTTGTATAATATCTATTACATCCTCTTATTAATATTTCAACTTTAAATATTTGGTAAGTTATATATATATATGCTTTTAAAGAATGTAATTGAAAGTTATACAAGTTTCCCCATTTCTTTTAATTAATTCATTGTTCAATAATTTTTTTTTACCTTTTCCTTATAAGTTATAATTTCAACTTCCTTTTTATTTCCTTTATAACTTATCCTTAAATCTCTTACCTAAATTAGGGTTTTCAATTATTAATTACTTACCTTTCATTTCACTACAGTAATTGAAACAATTAATTAATGGAAATTTAAGAATTTAATACCGGGTTAAATTTCAAACTATTTTAAAATAATAGATAAATATATTCTTCCAACTTATATATCTCTAATTATATTTAAACAATTCAAAATTTATATATTTTTCAAAAATGAATATGCAGTAAAACTACTACAGTGGCCTTCCACCTTCGAAACTCGAAAATGAAAGTCGATGATGCGGCCGCCATCACCGAAATTATTTTCCAGCGACAGAAAGGAAAGTCATAACTTATTTTCTCCAAAATCCTCTTTAAAACAATTCTTCCGAATTATATTAAATATTTATATCAGAAAATACATATAAACAATATTATTATATTCCAAAATTTATTCGAAAGAAATTTCAAAACCCCCGGAACTTAAGTTCTTAATTTCCAAATTTCATTTATTTTATTTTTTAATCTTATTTCTATTATTATTTATACACTTTATTATCTAACAACCAATATATTGCAGCCAAATATAGATATCGTTTGAAATTTTTTATTTTATATATAGAAACTATTATAGGCAAAATTATTTCATTCACCTATATAAACAATATTATGTCGGTCTGTCCTATTAAGTGTTTAGAAATCCATATTGATGTCATAGCGCCCCATGCATCAACCAGAATTTATAAATACAAAACGGAACTGATTAACACAATATTAAAACCCTTTTATAACACTAACAAATATGCTCTCTCATATATATACACTCAGCGACTCTCATAGGGTATTACTACCCAATTAGTAAAGAGTCAAACCCTACAAAGCTAAGGTTTATCGCTAAACCAAAGCTCTGATACCAACTGTAACATCCCCCCTTTTCGCACGCTATAAATCGACCCACGTGCCAATTCAAACCATACGGAAGGGCGGATTGTTATGCGGTAAATAAGAAAAAGCAGGGAAAGAAAAAAAACAAAATAGAACCTCACGGCGGAAGGTTAAAATATAATAATAAACATACAGTTCATAAACTGTTTACAAAACATTTGATTCTTCTTTATACTATAAATATCATAGTTCACATACCAATAACATCAATGCAACGGAATACAGTCTAGTGGAACCATAAAATATATAATAATAATAATAATAATAATGAATTCTTCGTCTTCTTCTTCCAGAAATAAAGTCTTCAAATCCTGAAACTGTCGGACTGACCCGATCGAATTGAAAAGACAAAACACTCGAGTCAGAACTAAAAGATTTTATGTAAGTTAAATCAACAGGAATTAATATGAGTGCAGTAACTCAAGAGATGCTCGGGATTTGCATCTCCTAAGGATCCGTTAATATATTTACTATGTAGTACATTTTGCTATTATAATAGTGTCTAATTGTAAAATAAACTTACTTTAAAATAGCGTTAAGGCATTACATTTTCTATCTTAACACATAAAATGCCAATAGTCTATACAGTACCGTAATACCTCTTGATCGGTAGGCTACCAGAGGATACTCCATAGGTACGACACAAATAGAAACTCGTACAAGGCGCGATAGGGTAGGTAAACAAGGCACAACTAGGCAATGCCAGGGTAGATATACCAATTGCTATCCGGGCTGGAGGAAACGCGCAGTGCGCAGCTACCGCCCACCTCGAACAAACTCCCCTAAAATCAAGAGTAAAAGTGGCCACCGAATCAATCCAAAGTCAAAGTATAGTATCGAAGAGGAGTGTCCAATCAGAGGAATGGCCTCATTGGCCCGAGAATCGCTTCTGTTTTAGCCACCTTATGCCAACTCACAGGAGTCGGGTCCACGTATTTACCTCAAAGGAAACGCCGCTGCCATCCTACTTCATTCTGGAATCTCCACCGCGTACACGGTTGTTAAAGTGGTTTTCGGAGTTGGCAGATAGTATGACAACTTCCGATCCCGGTCTCTTCAACAACCAATCGTTATTATAACACCGCGGTCTTTTCAAAATAGTTTATACTTTTGAAACTAGGATATAATATCCATTCCAAAACCATATAAATATAATATCATTTCTTTTTAAAACCTAAATCAATATGATAACGTTTTATTACAAAAAAATATTTCTTTTCCAAAATCATACTGCTTTAAAATTTATAATATCTGGAAACCAACATTTGAATTATAACTTTCAAAATATAATACTTTGAAATTCATAGCTTTAAAGCCATAACTTATAAAACTTAAAGGGTTTGGATATTCAACGGTATATAAAATAAAATGGTTTTAACTTTAAAATTACTTTGTAAAGTAAATAATTTCCATGACTTTACAGACATTATTTTCTTTAAATGAAGTCAACCATAAATTAAATTTCACCTTCAGTTTCCGAAACCACTTCAATTTCAATATATATATCCATTTTGAGTATTAATAATTTCAAAACTAAGGTTGGAATCTATTCTTTCAACAAATTCAATGTTCTATTATTTAGTGTTGAATATTTGCATGATAGATCCATAATCATTTATATAAACTCAAATTTCCTATAACTAAATATTTCCTTCAATTTATTTATACTAGAAATATTCATTTAATTTATTCTTGAACTAAAATTTCAGTTATAAATATCATACCTTTAGAATTTTCAAGCTTAATAAGGTTCTACATTAACTTATAGAGTTTAATTCTTAAATACGCTTAATTCCAATTTGATTTCTAGTTTACCATCCAATCTAAACTTTTTTAAATCATTTAAACTCTATATCCTAAGCTTGTACTTAATCATATAATATAAATTATCAACTCCATTTCAACTTATTCATTTTTATTTAACAGATTATTCATAGCTTAAATTCAAAATTTAACTATATATGTATAATTATAAAATAATATTTATATAATATCCAAATTTAATATTTATTACATCGTATCCTATCCAAACCATAAAATCATTTCAAAAGTAATTTTTATATATATCGCGGTGCATGTATACAATTTTCTATCCTATGGTCAAGTGATATGGATATTTATCATTTCATTAAAAATAAAAATTACGGTTGTATATCATTTCAAACCGCAATCCCGAATGAAATGAAAATGCATTATAACTTGCAGTTTATACAATATAAAATATAGCATCCATTCATCCAAATATCAATCATCAACCATATAAACAAACATCAATATAGAGCATATAAAATATAACAGTTAATAAATAACAGGTATTAACTTACAGTTTATATTCGATAATAAATTTAATAACTGTTTAACTAGCAGTTTATATGCAAATAAATAAATTTTAACTGTCAATTTATATGCAATAATAAAATTAATTAACAGTTAAATTAAATAAATACGATTTAACTGAGATGATGAATAAAACATGCCAAACAGCCATAAATAAATTTCTACTCATATCATAAATCAATTTAACAAACATAAGAAATCTTAGAAATTGTGAGTGGGTTAAAACACTCACCTTTTGAATACAAATTAAATTTAAATTCAATTTAAACTCAAAAATTTGACAGTCTCTGAATCTGTCCAAACCAGCTTCATCAAGTCCAGAATCCCAATACGAACCTAGCGGAGAAAACCGCGTGTGAAACGGATCGCATACGTAAAAGTTATTTGATTTAAATTGTTCGGAATAAATTTTAATTAAAAGAAAAACTCACCCAAAAATCATTGCCACATCAGCCCTCATATTTCCCTCCCACACGTTCTTCGTTACAGTACTCGCCGAAACCCTACTGCAACGCACGAAACCGCCATCATTCGCGCAAATTCCACGGACGCCACGATGCTTTCGGTCACGATCAGAGATTGCCACTGCGTTGGCCTCGCCGAGCCGCTCCACCATGATAAACGCGGCTCCCTCCGGCGCCTCCTGGAGCACACGGCCTTCGCGCCATCTTTGCCAACTTCTGGCGATTCCAAAAAACATCACGATGAACTAACCACATAGATCGAACCTACTCGTCACCATCTACGCATCCATGCTTCCCAATCGACCTAAGGACGTAGATCCACCGTTGAATCACAAAGACAAAACGAACGACCGAGACAAACGAGCCAATTTCTGATCAAACCGAAACCCGAATCGAAAAACGAATTGTACCATTGAATTTCGCTCGTCGAGAGCATTAACATATATTATTTTGTAATTTTCTAAGGACTTTAAATTTTAGGCTTTGGATTTGATTTGAATTGTATTTGGATCTAGTGTTTGGTTTGCAGCCATTGGAAAGAGGATGGGCTGAGGAAATGAACGTCCAAACAAATGAGAATAGATGGAGGTTAGGGTTTATAACTGGGTTTATATAGGTAGGTTAGAAATAGAGTAGACGGATCCGATAAACAAACGTACTGAACGATAATTGGCCCAAAAAGCCCGTTCTGACCCCGGAACGAAATTGGTTAAATCCATATATCAAAATAGGTTTTAAAAATATTCTGAACGCGATGGAAAAAGTTTCATGTCCAAATTCCATCGCATGAAGAAGTTATGCTGAAAACAATATTTTCGAATCGATTTCAAATTGATTTCAATTAAATCGATTTCAAGGCGTTTCGCGTTCGTACGATCAAACGACAAGTACGATCGCTACGAAACTTGAAATCCTACAATAATTCACTGTTACGGATCTGATGAAACTGGTTCCGTCGAAATCCAAGTCCGTGACCAAAATGGCTATTTTTATATTAATTAAATAATTAAAATTTAGTAAAATTAATCAAATTTACCAATTCAACTCTAAATTATTTACAAATTTTATCAGTTTGGATTACTTGGTAAATCTAGAATTCTTTAATAAATCTCTACATTCATTTATCGTTAAAAATTCCAAATTTACAACATTAGGTTTTAAATTTTCAATTTATCCAGTAAATAAACTTAATTGCCCATGAAATTCATTTATTTGGTTTTTAAATTCTTTTATTCACTCCATTATCACCAAGTAGATAAATTAGCATTGGTTAAGGGTCTAATATATTGTTATTCTAAATTTTCAACTTAAACTCCATTAACGTGATATTTAACATTTTATTCCCATTTAATTGAAATAACCCAATTTCCAAAATTTTACTTCAAATAAATAAGCAACTCTTTATATATCTAAATCAATTACAATAGTTTAACAAATTGAAAGTTAATTGAAAGTTTTATCGATTTCAGAAATTTCCTTAATTCCATTAAAATTCAGAAATTATCTATTTAATTAAATTAACGAATCTTTATTTTCAATTAGATGAATTAAATATTGGATTCACACTATTGCATTCATATTTTCCGTTTCACTTTTACCCGTATTAACTATTTCATTTCCACTTATTGTGTAATAACTAACATAATTCAACATATAACGCCAATTTATTTCCTTGCATTAATATACCCCTATTTACATTAATTAGAATAAATATTATATTCCTAAATGCACTTCTATCAATTTAAATGCATAAATTAAGGTTTTAAAATACTTCACGTTCTATAAAAAATTTACAACATTAAATTTACATTCAATTAATTACTTTACATACTTTACGTATTAATTTGTCAATTAACATAATTTCAACCTTTTTCCCAATCTATTAATTACTCCTTAAAGTAAATTTATGCTTCTGAAAATTTGCATTCACACTTCCGTTACTATATTATTAATTATTAAAGTAATGCTTATAATCAATAACGACATTGTAATTTCCCACGTTTACTGCAATAATTTAGTGAATTAATTGAAATTGATTACAAATTAACTTAACAACCTAATAAAATAAGTAACGTACAATAAATATTGTCCTTAACTCTTAATTACACTTTTAGAGGTTCATTATTTACACCCCAAATATCGCAATTACTTACATACACTGGTTTTACTCAATTAACAATTATTACAACTATTCCAATATTTATTCAATATTTATTAGTTCTCTTATATTCAAATTACAACCAAGTGTAACCTTTAACTTGAATTGGTTGGATTTCCTTTCCATTTATTAATAATTAACTTATACTAACATATTCCTTAATTTATTCCAATTACCGTTACAATGTTTTTATTACATAATAAATTAAATACTTTCCTTTCTCGTATTAAATTATACACCTGTATAATCCATTCCACTATTCATTCATTAGAATTCTATTTAAATTTCAATCTCTTGTAATAACTCGTTTATTATACTTTTGCATATCAATAAACAAGGTTCCAAATGAATAGGGTTTATTAAATTCATTTTTTTATAATTAAGCCTATTACAACCAATGTAATATTTCATAGGTTAATTATTAACATTTACTTCGTTACCAATTATAACAATTATAGTTCTTATAATTTAATTCCAAAATCTTATAAATATAACTAATTTAATTAACGAAATTTACGGGTCGTTACACTCGTTCTTTTCTTGCACTCATACTTACTATCGGTGGATAGTAAGAGAATTTACTGAGGCATACAAATGGATATCTTAGGGATATACTCATTCTATGGTATATTTCACCCTATCTCTAATGAGCTACTTAATGTGTTATACTCCTGAGCTAAAGTTTTTAACCCTCAACTCTAATACCAAATGTGACGATACGAATATTTCGCGTTCGAAAATCGACATCCATACTTCACATCGTACTCGAATGTTGAAGATTCGATCGTTCAAATCCGGTTTGCCGGAGCTTATAACACCATTAAGTACAACAACATAGCGGAAGAAAAATGTATACCAATATATATAACATTGATACAATATCCAGATACAATATCTGATACAACTGAATGATACAACAGATGATACAATGATATCGATATACATCAGAGATATGATACAAGAAATAGCAGCGGAAAGAAAATAGATAACACCAGCAGCGGATAATCTCCATCTCCAAGGCACCAATCCAGAAATAGCTCGAACGATGCACAATGATAAGCAAGTACAGTCCATATCCAAAGACTGAACTAGCTCCAGATAATCTACTAAACCCGACTATCTGAAAATCCCAAATCTAGACTGCCCGTGTGGAAAATTGTGGACACCCAGAGTTTAAGAAGGGAACAATAAACACCGAGTCAGTCATGGGACTGGTGTGAGCACCAAAAACAGTTTATCTTTAAATAAAACAAGATTTATAAAAGAAAATTCGATATGCTTTTAGAAAATGAAACTACCATAAGACCTACCGCCACACACACCACGCAATCGCAGAATTGGAGGAGATTTCTTCTTATGATAGTCAAACATCCTTGATACGCGAATTTCTTTGATATTATTACTATAAGTGCAAAGTGCAGAAAACATTTAGAAAGTATAATATTAATCTTAGCCAACATACGACCATTATCGTATGCCTACTATAGCTACCATGTTCAATAGCAGCTTACCGCCACATTCCATGGCAGGTTATACAACTAAAACCGTATAGGGCGTGCATTGTTTCGTTTGGATTTCCACCAAATGGTCAGGCGAAGGAACTTCCTACTGCCTCATGGGATCGCTTCTGGCTGGACGTCCCGAGAACCTAACCGGATCTCTGCCAACACAAGGTCGTGTTACCTCTGTAACTAGGTGACTACTTCTCGAGCATGCCATCCCCCGGTCCTTTGGGACCTTTATCCAAGGCGCCTCTAAGCAACAACCACACAGTAAATAAGATTGGAGCAACCTAATAGGTTAAATACCAGGGCTCCATACCTGATACCAACCTTTACCAGAAGGGAATGACACACCCTAATGGGCGCGACCCTCATAACCTTGCCGCATCTTTCCTGTTTCGACCAATTCCGGGGAGTGAGGTCTTGATGCAGTCTCGTCCGCAAAGCTACGCTTTATACAAAGCCATGCTTTGATCATAAATGATCAACAATGATCATCAACACACAGCAGCACTTAGCATACCACACTACCAAATTGGGAGTATATCACTGATAACTATCAACTACATAACCTCTGAGCTCGTACGTCTCAGAGAAGGGTGTTAAGTTAAGAGAATAAATTCTCCGACACCAGCAGATATGTATTTGAAAGAAATCTGCTTTATATCTCAAAGTGTAGTGTCAGACATACAACCATACAAGTATGTTCCGTGTTCGAACAGAACCGAAGGCACTTCCGAAGAAGCCCTTGCAAAGCTGGGTATTCACAATCCCGATCGGACTTCCCATCACTTAGGGAATCTCTATACCAGAGCAACTCAGTGCAGAGACAATCGATAGGTTATCCTATCGTTCTCGCAAATACCCGGTCTTCACCACCAGTCTTCAAATGCAATCCATATCGACGTATCATTATTCGGAATGGGTTATATGACACAAAGGTCCTCTCTCGGCTAAACCGAATAATGAGCGTAATATTTTAAAAACATATGGATATTGGATTTCAATTAAGTCAAAACTTATTACCCAAAACCTTTCTTTCAAATGGTTAAACAAATTACCATTTCAAATCTTTAAACAAAAAGATTTATTTCACAAAGTTCACTTAGTTTCACAAAGATCCATTTACAGATTTCCAAAACAATTTCCATTTCAATTGGATTAACTCGTTCAATCCTTAAATTAAAGATTTAACTAATAGCTTTCAAACCCGTTTTCAAAAATTTGTTCATAGGTTGAAAAATCATTTTCATTTCAAATTGAAATTCTTTTTAACACAAATTGAAAGTTCATTACTTATGTGAAAGCTTTTATTATTTGAAAACAAATAGTTTTCGTTTCAGAAAAATCCAATTATGTTTACACAAGTTAAAGCCCTTGAATTATATTCACATTCCCAAATCAATACCTTTAAAATAGTTTAACCCATACGTAACTGGTATAACATCTTTAATCCCTAGTTTCTAATCATAGAATTCAATTTCAAACTTGAATTCAAATTTAAATCAAATTATTCAAATTTAAATCAAATTATTCAAATTTCAACTTAATCAAGTTATTCAAAAATAAATTTTATCTTTGAAATTCCATTTCAAAAGCTTTCCACATTAAACCCAATTCTATTTCTAAAACCATTTGGATTCGAATATTCGACTTTTAAAATTATTTCAAAATCTGTGACTTGATCGATTTCCTTGTGAAATCCATATTTGTGTGTGTATAAATGTGGTCCAGAGGTTTAACACAATAGTGCAACATCATTCAATCATCACAGATCAAAACACTGAAATATAGTTGATAAGCGATATAAACTATAACACTTATTGTTCATTCACAGATTCACAGATAATATACAAATGTAAATAAATGAATAATTTATACACAGCTCAATCCACAGAATAAAATACCACAGATCAGATAGGACAATCAATTCAAGGCATCTCATACAATACAATCATTCATAAGTAAGGTCAAGCATTCAATAATCATTTATAAGCAGGATTGATTAATTGTTTAATCCTAATTAATTCAATTTATCACAAATTAAATTTATTTACTTATGAATTAATTATCCAATTCTGATTTATTAATTACAAATCATTTGATATAAATTAATTAATCAAACACTTTAATTAATTAAATTATTCTTAATTAATCATATTGATTAAATTAATCTTTAAACCAATTACATAACCAATTAATCTCTTAATTAATTATCTTAAGAAATTAAACTTTTAATCACTTACCATTAAGCAATCATCGCATATAATAAATCATTAATTACCAGTTAATCTTTATCATTAAATAAATCAAAATATCCACATTTAATTACAATTAGTAATTAACCCCTTAATTGCTTTCATTAAGTAATTAACAATTTACAATTGATTATCTTTATTAATTAATCTAATTTATTATTAAAATTAAACCACCTTAACAAATACTTAAAAATCCTTAGTTAATTATCTTTATTAACTAATAACATTTCTTAATCACTTTTAATTAATGTCTAATTATAAGTTAATCTAAATTATTAATTAACTATTAATCATTCATTAATTAACTTAAGTAGTTAATTACCATTTATTAATCACTTAATCAATAATCCATCTAAACTCTAAATACCATTATAAAGTAATCAGTCTTAATTACTTTCCAAAATAAGTAATCAATATTAATTAGTCGTCTTAATTAACATTTTATAAGTTCTTCTTGAAAACTTTGAAAATCAAATTATTATTAATGTAAACTTAAATGTTAATAAACTTTATACTTAACTTAATATATATATTAACTAAGTGTTAAAAACATGGTTAAGCATTAACTAAAGTAATAAAAACCTGTATTAAGTTTTTAACTAAAAACTATTAAACACTTAATAAGTTTGCAGTATTTAAACTTGATGGAAATTCTTACACTTAGCTTTACTTTTAAAAAAAAACACCACTGCAGTTGAAGGAAGCCCGAGACCTCCCATGTACGCAACATCATCTTCTCCTTCCCTTTTTTTCTTCATTTATTTGTTCCAGTAAGTTTAAGTTTTAACTAGATAAATATAGCATCAGGTATCTTGCATTCAAACTCGACAAAAAACCCGAAGCATTTCTCCCCACTACTGTCTCGAGTAAGAACACGAGACGACCCAATCTCATGGCCGCTGACATTGTACGCCACTCTGCACGTGCACGGTTGTTCGACGACGTACTGGTGACCCAAGTCACCACTGGCAAGCCACATAATAGCCTCGCGTATGAAATCAAACCGCAATTCAACGCGATATTTACGAAATCAAAATATGCGTGTTCATATGAACTGCAACTCGAACACGACAGAGGAAAAACGCCACGACCCCATAACCTCGACCATCAGCGACGACGCGGCTCCAGCCATACCTCGCCGTTACCCTCCTCAACCATCACCCAAAACCGCGTGCAGCTCGGTCGACCCGAGATGACGAAATCAGCAAGTACACAGACCACAAATATTCGAACCCAAAACCCTATATACGACTCGACCAAACAAATCTTGCATTAGAATTTTTTTTGAACAATTTTCCTGTATTAATAAATCACCAAGCCAGCCTCTCAACAAATTTCAACCATTAAAATTTGTTGAATGAACAGAAAATGATGAAAATTCAATTTGGGTTCATATAGGAACCGCACCATGTATACACACCTAAAATTCATCATTTTTGTTTTAAAAATCATACTTTTGAATGTAGTTTCAAGTTATATAATTGAATCCAAAATTTACAACATTCGAAATTGGCATAGATTCTAGTATGCTCTGTAAAACTAAATTTTCAACTGCAATACTTCACTAAGAAACTTAAAACAAATATTAACAGCTTGATCCATTCGTAAATAACTTATTTTGTTTTGAAATGTAAGCCTATAAATGATTGGAAGAAGATATTTTGTATTTTGATTATCTACTTAACCCTGTAAAAACAAGAAACAACAGTATATTTAATTGTCTCAAAACACTCATACATATAATCACAGAGCTATACAAACAATATATCTCCATTCCAGAAACTTGCATGCAATCAAAATTTATACTTTAAGTTTTTTTTAAAAGTGAAGTTACTCACTTTTTTCCAGAAGAAAGAACAGAGCACCTTTACGTTGAAACAGGTTGTAGATTGTAAGCTGAAGATCTTCCTCTTTTTTTCACTTCTCTGTTTTGAGTTGTATTATTGTTTGGTTATTGATGTTTATACTTTCTTTTTCAAATTTTGCTTAACTTTCTTACCGAACGAAAATAGAAATAGTTGATATATAAAGAGGATAGTTGTACACATATATAAAAGGGTTTGTACAGGGTAGGTTAACTGGTACAGCAGTTTCTTTGATCAGAGATTTGTTTTCAAATGGAGGCTGAAAATCTTGCTTTTGTGCTAGCATTAATTGCCATTGCATTGTTTGTCTCAGCTGATAATTTTATATATGCTGAGAAGATTTGTTTGTGCAAAGAGAAGATGGGTATTAAATGCATGTGTACTTCTTTGTCTACAAACTTATGCTATGTATTGTTTATGTATGTACAGTTTTGTATTGTATGTATTTTATTTTGTCTTTGTCTAGCATTTTATATATATACAAATATGTTCACTTGTTTGTACATTAATACTTAGATATATTTTCTTCTCATATTTGAGTGTATTTCTTCTTTTGTTTTATTACTTCGTCATATGAATAAATTCCTATGATGTTAGATTTTAAATAATGTATTTATTTATATTTTACATAATTTTATTAATATGTTACTTGACTTCATATTTTATATTTTATCTCCTATATATATATATATATATATTCCTATTCCAATTTCTTTTATTTGTTTTGTTTTCTTTTATAAGTGTTTATATGTATAATTTTTATTTGGTAAGTACATAGATATTTACATTTTCTTTTGTCTCATACTTATCTTCATTTGTTGTGTCCAGATTTTTTTTTGAATGTATACTTTTTTCTGTCTTATTGCTATGTGGTATAAATGAATTCTATTTTTATTATGTTGTTTGAATTTTAACAATTTTGTTTAATGTGTATATTTAATGTTTTATAGTTTACATAACCAAAATCTTAGGATACTTATTTTTAACTTTTATACTTATCGTCTTATCTTACATTTTCATTCATTCATTATTTAGATATTAAATTCTAAAAGAAATTGTTTTTAAGACTTGATAGAATAAACACATATTTTTTATATGAATTTTAAGAAATTCAAAGTAATTTACCAATAAATTTCACAAATGTTATTCAAAATTAATTTAATTATTTATTAAAAATAAATCAAAATCCGGGATCGTTACAAATTCCAATTCCATCAAAACAGGTAACTTATAATAATTTGTTATCAGTAACTCTCAGTCACATTCTTATAGGTTTAATCATTTCCATACCAATGCTATAATTTCTTACTAAACATTGATTATATTCAATTACCATTCAGTATATATTAATTCTTTAATTAATTCAATATTTATGTTTGTTTTCTTATATTTGATTTATGGCCTAGTATAACATTTACATTAATTCCGTTTTACTAATTTCCATCCATTATGCCTTTCAATTGTTCATTTTATTGGGATTGCACTAAATTAGTCATTTATTAACTTGCATTAACAGTTTTACCTTAATTTACATTCAGTTACTATTAATCAATATATTATTTCATTGGTTGATTCAATACTTACTTTTATTTACTTATTTTAAGTTTTATAACCAAGTGCAACAATTTACACTATTTCATTAAAATTTATAAAGTCTTTATTTATTTCTAGATTTTATTACAAAATCTTATTAAATTAACCAATTTTAATTATCGAATTTTACGGGTCGTTACACTCTCCCACACTCAAAACTTTTCGTCCCCGAAAAGGAAAAAGAAGGGAAAAGAAGGATTAAATAAATAATACATCTTATTCAAGAATATTAACTTATAAACAAAAATGTTTACAAAATTAATTAGTTTATATAAAATATACAAATTTACAACCATAAAATTTTTTTATATTCAAATTTATAAAGTTTGGAAAACATTTTTCAAAAATTTTCTAAGTCCAAAATTTACGGAAAATTTTTGCAGTCTCCTTTGTACGGAGAGGCTCGGGGGAAAATATAATATCAAATATAACAATATACAACATATTTTTCAAATTAATATATATCCCAATACGGGAAAATAATATATTAACGCTATAAACCGTAATCCGAAAACGTACCTATTTGTCGGGCAATTTACGCTTATATTATGAAACCAAATGCAGTAGCAATTGCTTCCATAACCTGCATTTCACTTATATAATCCAAAAGAGTCAATAATTATATAAAATGAAATGTTTAACTTGTTTCAACAAGTAACAACCAAATCAATATGAACAACAATCACTTGCAATCACAACATACAACCACCGTATGAAGCCAATAAAATCAACCATCCATAGAAAACAACAAATAGTTGTTCGGGTTTAAAACTTTAAATCGTACAGAATGGAGAGTAAACTATTAAGTGCACCATTTACTCAACAGTCTTAGGTGAAACTAAATAGATTATTCATACATCCAAACAAATTAAAAGTATCCTTACCTAAACAACAATAAACCAAAACAAACAACAAATCCAAACAATAAATTAAGTTCATTCTAATTAATTCCATTTCATACAATTGTTGTTTGATTCCCTTTTTATTCATATTGTGGTTTATCTTTTATTTTACATTATTTCTTGCAATTTCTTTTTACATTACATTCCTTCATTTCTCAATTTCATTTATTTTCATTCATTTATCCATAGTATTCTACATTTCCTAAGTTCAAAATCTTTTACTTACAATATTCATCTTTCAACTTATTTTTATTATAAATAACTTCAACCTTACTTAAGTTTATTATCATTTATTTATAAAACGTACCTTTCTATTCTATTACATTAGTAGCATTTCCATCATACTTAAGTTTGTACAACTACAACATCAAATTCTTATTTATTAAAAGATTTCATTGAATACTTTCATTACTTTAAGTTTTATTTGTATAATTTCCATTACCTTTTCTTATTAGCCATTTCAACTTTTAATATTTGGTAAGTTGTCTATATGCTTTAAGAATGTAATCGGAAGTTAGACAAGTTTTCCTATTTCTTTATTTAATTTACTGTTCAATAATCATATCATTTTTTTATAGATTACAAATTTCAACTTCTTACATACTTCAATTAGCATTTAACATTTAATTTCTTATTTTCATTTAGATGTTCCAATTATTAATTAGTTACACTCCACTTCGCTACAATAATTGAAACTATTAATCAATGGAAACTTACGAACTAAATACCGGGTTAGATTTCAAATCACTTTAAAATAATAGATAAAATATATACTTACACTTATATGTCTAATTATATTTAAAACAACTTAAAATTAATATTTGTTTATCAAGATAATTCTGTAGTAGAACTGCTACATTGGTCTTCTCACTTTGAAACTCGAAAAGGAATGTCGATGATGCGTGCACTCATCACCGAAATTATTTTCCAGCGACAGAGAGGGGAGTACATAACTTATTTCTTTCCAAAAATTTCTTTAAAGCAATTCTTTCAAATCATATTGAAATATTTATATCAAAAAATACATCTAAATAATATCATTATTATATTCCAAAATCATTCAAAAGAAAGTTTCAAAACCTAGGAACGCTATAACATCATCATGGCTATCAATGCAACGGCTATAAATGCAACGGCTATAACAAATTGAAATATATCAAATCGACACTTTTTTTTCGATAGTAAAATCATCATGGCTATCAATGCAACGGCTATAACAGACATCACTGTTCCTTCTTCTTCTTCTCCTCCCTGCCATTCTCTCCTATCCCATCCGTTTCCTGTCAATATCCCTCCAGCTCTCATCCCTCCTCCTCCTCTACCTTCAGTTCCTCCGGACCCATCTTCATCTTCAACTCCACTCCCGGCTCCACCCTCCCCTGTTCCTCCATGCCCTCCCCCGAAGCCTTTTTCTTCAGCGTCACAGCCTTCATGGTCATCTCTGTTTGCAAATAAGCCTAGGAACGCTAGCTCCTACACTCCAACGGAGTTCATTCTTGACTATCAAGGTACGCCGCTTCCTCCCCCTGATGTATTGGTGTCAAAAGGTATGAGTTATTGGGAAGGATATCTAGTGGGCTTCTTTCTTGGAGCTCTAGTAAATTACATGGCGGTGGTTTCACATTTCAAGAAAACTTGGAAATTGAAAAGTTCCTATGACATCAAATCTGACGGAGCAAATTATTTTTTCAAGTTTTCTTGTCCTAAGGACAAGCAATTTGCTCTTCGTGCAGATCCTTCCTTCATACGCGGGCAAATGTTTGTCATCACAACTTGGAAGCCAGCGTTTAGCTCAGTACAATCTCAAGTGAGATCAGTACCCATATGGATTCAGCTTTATAATATTCCCCATATTGCTTGGACGCTAATTGGTATTAATTGGATCGCTTGTCATCTGGGGAAACTGGTTTTCTTTAATGAAGCCACTGAAAAGCGTGATAAAGAGTTACCTGAATTTTTGTTGATAGGAGATGGAGTGGAGACATGTCAAAAAGTTTACATTGAGTACTCTTGGAGGCCTCTTATTTGCATGTCTTGTAAAGTTTTTGGTCATTCTCCTAAAAACTGCGATATGAACAAAAATATTGGAGAAGAGAAAGTAAGCAGTGAAAAAGAAGGATTGGCTAATGAAACAGTTCCTACAGTGAAAAGTAAAACTATTGTGACCATGAATACTTTTGGGATAATATGAAGAATAGGCAACAAAGATGGAAACCCAAAGCTAATCAAGTGAAACATAAAATGGTGGAACCAAACATAGGTAAAATGACTACAGAGGAGGATATAAATAATTTAAATAAGTCAGACACACTATAAGTAAACAAAGAACAACAGTTACAGGGTGTAATACAAGAACCTATTGAAACAAGTAATGCATTTGCCATTCTTACTGATATAGAGGAAGGAGAATTTATAGAACATAACATGGGAACATCAGGTAACTTGCAAGTGGAACCAGGCAATAAAGTAAGTCAAAAGTGTGAAGGTGTAACGGTCTAGGCTTTGCAACCATCGATAACGGCCACAACTGGTAGGCTTTGCAACCATCCCAGCCCCACCGTGGCATACACTGGTACCTCGAGTTTGCTTTTACGGTCAGCCTCTCGACTCGCAACCAACCCAGGGCCTTATACTACCCAAAAGGGACATGTAGGGGTAAGAGTCTTTCGTTCGCCACCAAACGCAAAGCGAGAACCCCCTATCATGCTGTAATATAGCAAACTCGATCCCAATGTATGCCACGGTGGGGCTGGGATGGTTGCAAAGCCTACCAGTTGTGGCCGCTGTCGATGGTTGCAAAGCCTAGACCGTTACATTTGAACTTGTTTTAAAATTTCAATTCAAATATGAAATTTAAAATGAATATAATTTAAACTTAAACAAAGTTTTAAACAATTTAAACTTCTTTTTTTTAAATTACAAGACAACAAATGTTTGTCTTAGAAAGACATTCATAAGAGTTTGAAACTAGATTCATTTCAAAATTCAAAAATTTAAATTAACACTTTGTTTAAATCTAAATTATATTCATTTTAAATTTCATATTTGAATTGAAATTTTAAAACAAGTTCAAAAGTAAATTTGTTTTCAAATGTATTTGTTATTGACAAATTAGTCATAATTAAGAAAGGTTTTATCTTAAAATTTAATTAAGATTTAATGTTTTGAAAATTAATTTAATTAATAAGGTAATTAAGGAATAATTATTTAATTTAATTAATTAATTGATTAGGGATAAATAAATATTAATTAAGGGTTAGTTAATTTGTAATTAAGAATCA
Source organism: Allium cepa (assembly GCA_030765085.1). NCBI lineage: Eukaryota > Viridiplantae > Streptophyta > Magnoliopsida > Asparagales > Amaryllidaceae > Allium > Allium cepa. Next base: position 900,770,075 of record CM060938.1, on the reverse strand, counting down.
TTTATATAAACTTTATATTTACTTAATGGAAAATATATATGTAAACATAAAATTAAGACAAAAGCTTTTATCTAACATTTAAATGTTTAATTTAAATTGGCAAAATTACAAATGTAAATCATGTATAATACAAGATTAACATATGTAAGGCATTAAGCATAAAAAAAAAGGACAAATGTGACAAATGTTACATTCTTAGACAAGTGTCAATTGATTTAAGATCAATAGAAAATTTAACAACTTTTGAAAGATAAAAATTAAAATAGAAATCAGCTTCCATATTCTTCCTCTCTCAAATTCCATTCTTCTTCAAATCTGTAAGGAACCAAATTCGAATAAAAAAAATATTCTGGAAAACAAAATACAAATCAAAATCTCTAAACAAATTCTGCAAATAAAACTCAATAGTGAAATCTGCTCCAATTTTCAACAACAAATTGAAGATCAACTTCCACTAGCATTTGCAAAACCCAGATTTGACAATAGTGCAGTTTTAAGTCAACTACAGCAGTTCCAGGAGGAAAATGAGATGTATCTGAAAATAGGTGAGCGAATCTATCTTTTGAAAAACTAAATTTTACTTTATATTTGAATGCATGCAAGGTTTGATTATAGAAATATCTTAATTATCACTTGTATGAGTAAAAGGATGTGATGCCTGTGTATATAGGTGATATTTATTTGGGTAAACACATAAAAATCTGACTTAACTAGATGTGTATATGGTTAATCCTTAAAATATGATGTGATTATGCTGTGCATGTTGTCAAAGATGATATTAATGCATATGTATAAGAGATAATGGCTGTGTTTATGACTGGAACTGATAGTAATCCTCTGTTTGAGTCATTACAGGTTTTAGACCTGAGAATTTTTTTTTTGAACCTTTCACTTAAAAGATTTGATTAGGACTTGATCTCTGAATAAATGTCCTTTATGTGAGTAACTTTTAATTAAAAAATGTATTTGATTGCAATCTGAAATGTTTTGAAATAAATGTGTATTACAGGAATGTCTGAAGTAAACATTATTAGAATACGTACCGTATTTTGTTTCATTTTGCACCCAGGCCTTAAAAAAAAATTCATTTAAATCTTTACCTCTTGATCTAGTTCTTTTAGAATCTGATTTACAAATAAAAGTTGCTCGTATTAACATAGGATAAGTTTTAAAATTTAAGTGAATTTAGATATATAAGCCTGTTTGTCTCTGTAGAAAACCAAAACAACTGTCATATTAAATTTAGTAAAAACTCAAACATTATAATTTGTAAATTCAGTATCACAAACTGAATGCATAAACAAAAATATGATTTTTAAATCAAAAATCTTTGTTTTTAGGTTTTGGTTGAGAGTACAGTTAAGAGTTGAACTGTAAATGAATTTTAGAAGTTTCCTGGTGATCTATGTATTTGGAGAGGATGGGTTTCTTCTTGATGATGGAGTAGTGTTAGAAGTTGCTAGGAAAAATATTTGTTGGTGATGAAAATCATCAGGGAAGATGCGGCTTTGAGATTTTTGACAGAACCCTAGTTTTTAATGGGTTTGGAGAATCAATAATTATGGCTTGATGGGTTGATCTAGTGTTATGCTGTTTTGGGAATTGATAGTTGGGTCGTGGATGAAGTCGAGGCCGGAGTGGCTGACCTTCAGGTGGTCGGAGCGGCAAGATTTTGGTGATGTCAGGTTTTGAAGTGAAAACCTGATTGTTGTTCCACGTTGGATTTTAGCGTTCGATTTTGATTTCGAGAGTGGTAGCTCGAATTGATGGCCGTGGTGGGATGCTAGGTTGGTTTCTGGTGGGTCGCGATCAACTCTGATGATCTACGTTGGCCGGAGTCACCGTGCATATTCACGGTGAAGTAATGTCTGATGATGTTGGGGTAAGCAAAGAAGGCACTCGGGTATATCGTTGTTTAACTCGAAGTTGATGATTAATATGCTCGGGAAGAATGTGCATTGAACTCGAAGTATATTGTGGAGTGTCTCAAGTTGTTTTTTTTTTGAAGTTGTTACCGGTTTTGACAAACCTGTACCTGTTTGTTTAAAGAATTTCAAACCTGAACCTCTGAAATGTAAAGAAAAGTTTAAACTTAGTTTAAATTCAAGTTTAAAAATCTAGAGTTCAAGTTTGGTTTTAAATCTATGTTTTTAATAAATAATATCAAGTTCTTTAAAGTTAAATTTGTTAAAAATACTTTATAAAGGTAAGTAGTTTGAAAATTTAAAACTGAAGCTTTTAAAAATATGAGCAAGATTTTAACTTAAAATATAAAAAAACTGGAAATCAAAGATTTAAAATAATTATTTTAGTTTTGAAATAAATGGAGTTTTTAAAATTTGAAAGATAAAAACAAAGTATATCTACTCTGTTCCAACAGAGAATTGTGAGCAAACTATATTTTAATGTTTTGAATCTTGGTTGAATTTTTTATCTGCATGTGTTATATGGAAATGAAATATGTTTGGACGTATGCATTTACATCTGGGAGTGGTATGCATGATTATATATGTATATATATGGAGCTCTATTGAGTATAGCAGGGCTGCGAAATCAAAAGAAAATTCAATATCTCATCCTATAATTAATATTAAATTTTGATTTACAAAAGAAAGATGATTGAATTTGTGTAACATCACTTTTAAAAAAAGCTTCTAGAATTTATACTAAGAATTCACCCCGGGAATTTATGAATTACAGTAAAAATTGAATACCCCTGTAGAATTCGAACCTTGTAATTTGTTGTTCCACCGACATCATTGAATTCATTTTGAAAAATTATGAATTTCAAGGGAAGAATTAAGATTTTTAGTTCATGAGGTTGTGAGAAAATGATAGTTGAACAGAAAAGCAATTTTTGAGAAATTCTGGTAATCGTGGGGATCGGAGATCTCGAGGTTGGGGATGGAGTTAGTCTGGGTAGTGGAGATCACCAGAAAAATAGAAATGGAATTTATTAATGGTCGTGGTGGTGGAACGTTGACAAAATAGGGTTTTAGGTCTAAATTTCGTCGGCAAGGTTCATAAGCCAAGTTCGTCGTCGACGATTGATCGGAATGGTTCGCACCAAAGGGAAATGGAGCTGGAAGTTATGGCCATGCTCTGGCCCGAGTTTCACCGTCACTGATGGTCTGAAGCGTTGTAAAGTGACGTTTGTAGGTGGTCGTAGTGGTTACAGGTTGATTCTTGATAGCGAAATTTTGAATTTTGATGGATCTCGATGATCTTGATGGTCGGACGATTCTGGGGGTGGTTGTGAACTTGAGGATGGTCGCAGCAATCATCGAAGTAGATTGGAGCATTGGTACATGTGCACGGCATATCTTGAATGTCAGAATTAAATGCAAGGAGGAGGGGAAGATGAGTTCCATGCTCGAGCTCAGGGGATTGAGGTTTTGGCTCGAAGTTGTGATGGAATTTGCTCGAAAATTTGGGTTAGTGTCTCGAAGTCATGTCTAGTATGGCTATATATATATATTGTTGTTACAGGTTTTAAATAGGTGCAGAAACCTGTTTCAGTTTTTAAAATTAAAAGTAAAAGTTCAAAATGAAAACTGGAAATTTAAATAAGTTTAAATGAATTTGAATCTGACTTCAAATTAATTTGAATCGGAGGTTTGAAATAATTTAAATTTTTAAATTTAAAAAAAAAATGGTTAAAAACTTTTAAGTATGAAAGTGTTTGGATTTGGATTTAAACTGAAATATAAATTATAAATAGAAGTTTAAAATAAGTTTGAATCTGAGATTTTAAAATCTGGAATTTGATTTGAATTTCGGTTTTTAAAATAAAATAAGTTTTTATATTTGATTTTTTTTAACTATTTTTAGAAATGGACAAATAATTTGAATTTGTAAAATGAAGATGAAAATATAAGTAAAGTTTTAAAGACTTCAGTTTAAATCTGGAATTAAGGTTAATTAATCTGTAATTAGGGGAAATCCCGGAATTTTTAAACAATATCAATTTAATAACTATTTAAATAATTAGAGATTAATTAATTAGTAATTAAATATTAATTAATTAGTAATTAAATATTAATTAATTAATTTGTAATTAATGATGGTTAATCTGGGTTAATTTCTTAAGAAAGAATTAAAGAATAATGTATGAAGGCCATTAACTTAAGATTATTTAACAATTAATTAATGTGGTTAATTTTAATGATTAATTAGATTAATTAATTGATAATAATCAATTGAGGAATTGTTAAGTTTAATTACATAATAAAAGTAATTAAGAATTAATTACCTAATTGGGTTTAATGTGATTAGTTTAGATTAATTAATTAAGATTAATTAATTTAAACGCTCGATGATTGATGAATAATACTTAATGAAATTAAAGGAAGTGTAATTACTGAATGTAATTAAAGATGTTGATGATAAAAGTAATTGGATTAAATCCCTATGTAATTAATCAGGGAATTAATTGGGATAATTAATTAAGGATAATTAATTTTTGAAATAAAGGGTAGTTGATGGGATTAATCAAGGAATTAATTAGAGAATAAATTAATTATTAATTTACTCAATGAAGTAATTAAGGGTAGTTAATTACTGGATGTTATTAATCAAGGGTGATTAATAATTATAGTTAATGATTAATTAATAAAGTAATTAAAGGTTAATTACTGTATTTGGTTAAAGATAAATTAACTTGTGGAATTAATTAAAGGATGAATAGAATGGTATAGGAAGCATTTGATTAATTGTTATCCCTAATACGTGGTTCGTGATGCTATGTGATAAGATATGTTTGATTTAAACTATGATGATATGGTTTTCTATTGATGATGAATTACTATGACATCCTGTATTTAAAGTTGAATTATATTTCACTTGAATAATTTAAGTTAGGATGACAATGGATTCGAAGAGACCGGAGTCGGGTATTAATAAATACCCGAAACCACTTTGATTCTTATAAATTGATGTGTGAAATGGTTGATGTCTATAATAACTTGTAATGCTCGGGTCAGACCGAGTATTACAGATTTTCAGGTTAGGACGTTCTGGAGCTCAGGAGGCGAGCTATATGGCAGGAGCATATGGAGGGATTCTGATATAGTATTGTTGTTATCTGGACAAGTTGTTTAACTATCCAGTTTGTATGGGATATTGTAACTCCGATATATATAAATGTAAATGTACAGAATACAGTTCTTTTTGTAATCTGTTATTATGTCATATCATATTTTATCCGCTGCGAATGTGAGGTTTTCTGTGTCTTGTTTCTGTTTCTTTTTCTTCTATCTTTCTTCTTTTCTCTAACTATCTGGAATTTTCGGGATCGAAAATTCCGGGTCGTTACAGAAGGCAACTCTGTTATTCACATTAGTTCTCACAAGAATCATGTTCAAACTGAAGTAAATAAATACAATCATCAAGAGGATACAATTCGAAGTACAGACAAAGAAAAGGAGACAACAGTTCATAATTGCTCTTCTATTACTGAGTACAACAATATTAATGCAGTAGCTACATCATCTATGGATGCTAGTGTGATCATAACAGACAGTCAATATGCAAAATTAAAACCACCCCAAGAAATCCCACTGTTTACTCCAACAAAGGATAATACTGTTGAATTTGAATTAGGATCATCATCAGAATCTGATTTCTATTCAGAAGACGATATGAATGAAGGATATGAATTCAATCAAGAGCAAATTTTGGCAAAGCTCACTCCAAAGAACTCCAAAAAGAGTAAAAAGAATGTCACTGCTAGGTTGCAAGGGCAACAAAGAATTACACGGCAATCTGCCAATAAACACAAAAAGTTGTGATGTTAGATAATATTGGATATTGGAACATACATGGTGGGCATGATGATGCCAAAGTATATGAAATCAAACAACTCATCAAAGGCAACAAATTGGGAATTATATGCATCAGTGAAACTAAATACTCAGAAGAAGAAACTAACATATTTGCTAATCGTATAGCTCCTAGTTGGGATTTTATACACAATCATATTGCTGCCCCTTTTGGTCGGTTGTTGATTTTGTGGAATCCACAAGCTTATTCAATTAATGCTTCTGAAACTCACAGACAATTCATTCACTGCAATATAGAACACTTACCTACTAATTTCAAATTTTTACTCTACCTTTGTGTATGCAGATAACATGAAAGCTAATAGACAGTTTTTTCTTGACATACTTCCTACTTTGCACACTTCAAGTCCTTGGATTTGCCTTGGTGACTTTAATTGTATGCAAAGCTCTGAGGAGAAGATTGGTGGGTTACCTCTGTCTCTGGCTGATGTTGCTCCTCTTAATAATGCCATCCTCCTTTCTCAGCTTCATGAAGTTCCAAAAACAGGTGTTTTTTATACTTGGAATAACTGCAGCAGATCGGCTAATAGAACTGTTTGCAAATTGGATCGTTCCTACTTTAATTCTTCCGCTTTCAATGCTTGGCCTTCTCTGCTTTCTTTTTTCCCTTCTCCATCTTTATCTGATCATAGTCCTATCATTTTGGATTGGGGAAATAGGAATATTAAAGGTCCTTCTTCATTTAATTTTTCAATAGCTGGTTATCTGATCCAGAATTTTTTCCATTGATTGAGCATGTTTGGGGATCTCCCAAATTTGGCAATCCTATGTTTATACTTCAATCGAAACTTAAAGATTGTAAAGCTTCTATTAAAGCTTGGTCTTTAAATAAGTATGGAACCGGTAACCTTCTATCTACCAAATTAAGCTCTAAACTTAATGATATTCATATTCAACTACAGAATGATCCTAGTAATTTAATGCTTTCAAATAAAGTTAATGAGCTTACCAAAAGCTTGAAATTAGCTATTAAATCTGAGCCTCTTATGCTTCGTGAAAAAAATAAACTGCACTGGGATAAAGGAGGAGATAGAAATACTAAAACTTTTCATAACTCTTTGAAACTTAAGAAGTCTGCTGCCTTAATCCACACGATTAAAGATATGCATGGTTTTGAAGTGAACACTCATGCTAGTATAAAGCACTCTTTTCTTAATTATTATAAATTTCTTTTTGCTCAATCTAACACTGTAGCTAATTTGCATGTCCTAAATGACTTGCCTCTTAATATTATCTCTAATGAACAAGCTAATAATTTAATCAAAATTATTACTCCAGATGAAATTCATTATACCATTTCAAAAATGAAAACCACTAGCGCTCCTGGCCCTGATGGGTTTTCTGCTATGTTTTTTCAAAAATGCTGGCATATTGTTGAACAAGATTTTTGTAAAGCTATTCAACACTTTTTCAAAACCAATACTTTGCTCAATGGTCTAAATCATACTAAACTTGCCCTTATCCCTAATCTTAATCTTCCCAAATCGGTTTCTAAGTTCAGGCCCATTGCTTGTTGCAATGTAATTTACAAATGTATAGCTAAAATTATCTCTACTCGCATGAAAACTTGCCTAACTAATTTAATTTCTCCTAATCAAAATGGTTTCGATTTTGGGAGATCTATTACTGATAACATTTTACTCTCACAATAACTTATTAAAGGTTACAATAGGAAATACATTTCTCCTAGATGCTTCATGAAATTGGATATTCATAAAGCTTATGACTCTGTTAATTGGGAAGCTATCATTTCTATTATGTCCAGAATGAACTTTCCCCTTCCTTTTTTAGCCTGGATATATACGTGCATATCTACAGTCTATGTGTCTTTATCTCTCAATGGTGAAACCTTTGGCTATTTTAAAACCCAAAAAGGTATTAGGCAAGGGGATCCTATCTCTTCTTCATTATTCATATTAGTTATGGAAGTTCTTACTTTCTTGATTAATGTTGAATGCAATAATAAAAATATTGATTATCATCCTAAGTGCCAAAAACACCAAATTTCCTCATTAATGTTTGCTGATGATCTATTGCTTTTTACTAAACCAAATGTTAAATCCATCACTAGTGTGCTTTCTACTCTTCAAAAATTCAAACAGATGACAGGGCTATATATAAATAAAAGTAAATCGCATATTAATATGGCTGGGATTACTGAAAATAATTACTTGAATATTCTTCTGGTTTCTGGCCTTCAGGTAATGGATCATAATGCCATGTACCTTTGTGCTCCTATGTGTAAGTCCAGAATATCCAATGCGCAGTGCCTTCCATTATATGAAAAAATAACAATTAGACTCAAAAATTACGATGGTACAAAACTATCTCAAGCTGGTAGGCTTGTTATCTTACAAAGCATTGCCACTGCTATGTGTGCATACTATTTTAGGCTTTTCATCATTCCGAATAAGCTTATCAACATGTTAAATCGAGCCTTTAACCATTTCCTTTGGCATGGAAATATTTATTCCACTAAACTCATACCGATTGCTTATAAGAAAATTATATCTCCTTTTAATATGGGTGGCCTTGGAATCATTAATCTAAAAATTTGGAACATTGCCACTGCTTCCCATCATGTTAACAGATTACTTAGTAATAATATGGGGTTATGGGAGGTCTGGAATAGATAGTACAACCTTAAAGGTGGCAATTTTTGGACTATGGATGTTAACAAACAAGCTAGCTTTCTATGGAAAAGACATCTGGCGAATAGAAGACACTACCTGCCTATGGTTCAGTGCAACACTATCAATTCATTTTGGTATTCGCCCTGGTGTGCTCCAGGTATGATCCTGTCTCAATCAACTGATTATAATCTCATAAATAACTCTGGTATTCCTATAAATGCTAATGCTAATTCCTTTATTGTCAATGAGGTTCTTCATTTGCCTCAAGTCAGTTCTCCTATTGTAACGACCCGCTATTTTCAACCATTCAAATCGACAATAAAACCATACATGTCCAACTTGAATAATTCAAAATACCGAATTGTTAATAAAAATTTGGCAAAACTTAAAATATACAGTAAATAAATCAATCATAGATCACTTACACAGAGTAATACAATGCAGCGGAATAGATAAAGAATAGTAGTTCATGAAGCTACTATATACCTCAGAGTTAGAAATAAAATACAACCGAATAGTTCAAATGCCATGAAGTCTCCAATGCAACAGATGGCTTCTCTGAACCAATCAACTGTATGACTGAAGGGATAGATAGCTGGATCTTCAAGCAAAGCTCCAACTTCAAAGATGAGTCTCAAATGCTGTATCTCTTAGTCTGACCCGAGCGTAAAGCAAAACACAAAACACTCGAGTCAGGATTAACATTCTTATATCTATAAATCTAACTCAAGTGAAATATCAACTGAAATATAATTAACTTAGAGGATGTTTGGAATAACCATCCTCTAAGGGTCCATGGAACTATCTAAAAGATAGAAATATACACTATAACACCGTAGTACTTTCAACTTAATTTATACTTCAAAACAAAATGTCATTTTCACTTCAAATATCTCTATACTTCCCAAATAGTATTTTTATATATTAAATAATTTGTACAGTAAAGAAATTTCAATTCCCTCAACTTAACAAATCGTTTAACATCAACCTGACCACCCCATTTAAATCTATTTCAATCTCAATTTATTAATTTAAATTCAACTCAATTTCTAAAATAACCACTTCAATTTTATCGATCTCAAATTCGGATTTGAAATCACAAAATACCCTTTATGTTCAATATATTTCAAAACTTTAAGTATTCAACGTTTCAACTAACTTTTTAATCGATTTAGTTTCTAAATACTAAATTCAACTATCCTGATTTCAAATACATATCCGAATCTCAAAATAAACCATTTAAATCCCAATATAGTTCAAAGCTTTAATATTTAATTAAATGTTCAATTTAATAGTTCCATATAGATCTCGATTTAACCTCATTATTATCTAGTCTTAAATAATCCCTCATTAGATACAATATCATTTAAGTAACCTTAAATTACATTTTACTCAATATTTTCTTTAATTTATTTAAACGTGAAATATTCATTAAATCACTTAAATAAAAATTCAGTTACAAAATCATACCCTTAAATTTCCCATTCAAAAATTTCAAATTGATTTAATTGAATAAATCCTTATTTAAATACCATTTAGATAAACCCACATTTATCTCCCAATCTTAGTAAATTGCAGAATACTTTTGGAATAAAATTTACATAAATATTTAGCATAATTTATGTATTAAATCAAATTTTGACTAAATTAAATATTATTAAATCTATATATATCATTACCCTTTATATGTAAAAAAAATTTAAGGATTAACATTTAATAAGACCATATATTTCTTTTCAAAACAATGAATTAAATTTCAAAATATTTATATATATGGACCAACGATGTCTGTATATATTTCTTATCATATGTCAAGTGTTACGGATATTTATCATTTCAATCCGTACACTAAATGTATACGGGTGGATAGCATTTCAACCCGTAATCCCAATTCAATTAAATGAAAATCGCTTGGGTTTATCATTTCAACCCATAACAATTTTCTCCTATTCTAAAGTCTATTCGGGTATGTATCATTTCAACCCATAGTGATTTCTATACTAACAGGGAACTTGCAGAGTGATAACAGATATGTAAATAATAATAACAGGCATATATCATCAAAATAAATATATAACCAATAGGATATGGTGTCATATCCCATAAGTGAATAGTTACAGATAATAACATATATAACAATTTAAATAACTACCTCATATTTCAATTGTCGTCTCAATTGAAATCAAATTTAGTAAATAAAGAATGTAAATCGTGAGTGATTGCTCACCTTTCGAGGTTAGAGGATATAGACAACGAAGTTGAGTTACGAAATCCAAGCATGAATTACGAAGCAAAGCACGAAGGACATGGGTTTGTCGGACAAGCTGATAAATAAGAGTTGACGAAGTCAAATCAGAACTGGATTGATAAGGATAGATGGTATAATTGAATAGATACACCGTATAAAGTTTATGTATGTTTATATACAAATCATATTCAAATTTTTAAACCCATATTGATGTAATATATATATTATTTTTCCTTCTTAAAATTAATGTGTTAATTTAAGAAAATAAATATAGAAAAATAAAATCATCGCTTTAAATTTTAAACCCATGATGCAGCTATACAAATAAATGTATAACAAGCAGATTCTATGTGAATTATACTTATGCTTATATTTTATAACCAGACTTATACATAATGTATAAAAGAAACTCTTGATTATAACTTAAAATAGTACGCGTGTAAACTCAGGTATTAAAACTGACACACTTATACCAACTTAAACTATATAAACTGACCTGTTAACAAATATCCTATAATATGAAACATGTATATAGAAAAAACCATAAATCAAAATCAATATGTCAACTATAAATGTATAAGATGTCTACACACACGCCACATATATATGCAAAATATATTATGCAAGACCGTATGACTAACATTTTATAATAAAACAGTATGTATAAAGGTATAAACAAATATACATTTGTGTTAAAATATTAGGAAGAACTACTACACATAGGGAACACGTAGGTTTCATATGCAATTTATATTTGCAGTCTATACCCATGCTCACGTTATCATATATATACACACCCACACACATATATATATATATATATATATATATAAATCATAAAAATCTAAGACTACAAACTATATGTATGCTAATATAAATACCGCTGTTATAAGAATTATAAACTAATATATAAATGAACTATACATTTATAACACACGTAACATACAACTTCCAAACTTTTTTTTTATAAACCTTTGCATAGGATTGGAGATAGCTGGCTGCAAGTGCAAGGTTGCTTCAAGGTGCAAAAGGACATGGTAGGTGGTTGCATAGGCTGGGGTCGGCAAGCAAGAGGGGGTTGGAGGTAAGGACGAGGTGGATCTGCATGGGGATGGTGAAGGCATCAGTTTCTAATTAAAGGAGGAAGGTGGGTTTGAGAGAGGAAGGCAGTGAAAGGAATAGTTTGTCTCAATTGAAGTCCAGATCCAAAAGAAAAGAGGGGAGAAAAATAAAAGAGGAAAGGAGATGAAGTAGGAAATAAATAGGCTAGAAAAGTAACGGCTACAGGGGAAAAATAAGAAAAAGAAACGTAAAGGAAAATAAAAGAAATGAATGGATGCGTAAAGAACGTATAGAATTTTATACGTTTCAAAATTAACGGTGCAATTAAAGCAATTTTTATTATTTGTCAGGTTATACGTTTTATATTTATTTCTTTCCTAGATCTCAATTCATAGCATATTAAACTATGCAGATTAATTATTTTTATCAACGTTCAAAACGTTATCACCCAAAATACAGCAATGACATAGCAAATGTCTAGAAGCATTAATTTGAAAACTTAATAAAGCAGTTTATTGTTTACCTTGGGTAGCACTTTCAAATTTGAAACTGAAGGAAGAATGAATAAGAACGGCTACAGATCAATTAAAGAAGGAGAGGAGTGTGTGGATTTGTTTGAAAAGAAGAAGGATATTGTCACTTTTTTTTTTTGAAAACAAATTTTTGTTTTGGAAAAGCAACAGTGTATATATATTATTTAGTGGATAGGAGAAATAGAAGGGGAAACATCTGTCAATAAAATAACGTATATACATTGCCTTATATATAATATTAAACAAGTGGATAAAAGGAAAAATTCAACGGTTAATATTGTAACATATGGAATAAATTTTAAAACGAAAGCCAGTGAAACTAGGAAATCAATTAAAGCATAAAGGAAAGTTATAAAGTCAAAAGAACCGTTAAAAATCCAACAAATGCAACATATAAAATTTTCAAATTTCGAAACTGATGGAAAGATTGAATGGACAGGGGAAAATAAAAGTAATAAATGAATGCGTAAATAACGTATAGAATTTTATACGTTTCCAACTTTTGAAATAGCATGGGGTGAGCACAGTTGTACACTGATTGAAAAACTATTAAAGCAATTTATTGTTAGTGGCATGTTATACGTTTTTTATATTTATTTATTTCCTAGATCTCAATTCATATCTGATTATACTATGCAGATTTATCTTTATTATTAAACGTTCAAAACGAATAAAACGTATACAAATTTTCTTGATTTTCGAAACAAAATTAACGGCTAAAAGATGATGAAGGGAAAAAATATAAGAAACGGAAAGAGATGAATGTGTACAATTATTTATAAGAAAAGAGAGAGAAAAGAAAAACCCACAATTAAAAATGAACGAATGAACGGTGAAAGTCAGTCAGGAATATAGAAGGTACAATATGAAATAGTGGTAGTCACGACTACCTTTATGGGATAATAAAAGAAAATAGAGGAAACTTACCCGTTTCTAGGAAATAAATATAAGTTACTGTATTATAACATTACGATATAAATTTATTACTCCAAAATAGTAAAGAAATGAAGAGACCCAAATATAAACGTGCAGACAATTAATAAATTTGAATGTCATTGATTCAGCAAAAATTTATTAGAGTAATTTGCTATATTGTTTGGGCTGCACGTTTAGATTTGAAAAGCAAAGGAAATTTAAGAAGGCATAAATTATGATGTCGTTACAACGAAAAATTTATTGCTTCCGTTGTGCACTGGATCTCAAATACAGAAATAAATATACCGTAAAGATCAGCACGGTGAGACGATCAAATCGGTATACAGATATTGGTGGAATGATCATCCGATCAAAAGTCGATAATTGGTACCAGAAATGCAGTTATTTTGCCAGAAATAAGATAAACGGAGTAATAGAAGTCCGAATTTGAAAAACGAAAAACGACGTCTTAGTCAAAAGATGGTTTAGAATTTTTTTATGTAAAAATATTCAGGTTTGGAAATTTACTTATTACCATCAATTATAAACTGATTTGAATGTAATAGAATTTCTCAATAAAATAAAATTCCATATAATTAATTGAAAATTTTCCACCTACTATGTTTAATTATACGTAATCCAAATATTAAGTTTTTATTTTAAAAATTATTATCATTAAAATTTCTCAAAAATTCGATTAAACATGTAATTAAAGCCATTATAAATTATTAAAATTTTACGAGTCGTTACACTCTCCCCCACTCAAAACTTTTCGTCCCCGAAAAGGCAGAAGGTAGGAGAGTAGAAACAACCAGAAAGAAAATAGATTGAAAGAGAAGATAAACATTAAACTTTAAAACTATATAAATTTTACTTGAAATATTCACTTGAAAACTTTACTTAAAATCAATTTTCTTTAATACTTTAATATTTATCCCAAATTCATTTGAATTTTTTTTTTTTTACTACTTTATCTTAAGATACTTTCAATACTATAGATACATCAATAATCATTTTATTTAAACATGTTTTATTAAATTAGTAACATCAAAATATTTATAACACTAAAATTTTCTATTAAACAATGTAGTATACAAATAAGCAATATTTAAAAGATTTATTCAAAAAGGAAAGGAAGGTAGATTCAGAAAACGGAATATAGGTGAAAAATGAAGCTGAGCAGATGAGGTAGATTCAAAAGAATAGACTCGGGCACGAATAATTTATTTCAAACCATAAGAATTTAAATTTCAAATATTAATACAAAATTTCTTTGTTAAAAATACTTTTATAATAAAATACCTTTATAAATAAAATATTTTTATATCGAAACCAATTTTTCTTTCGAAAATACTTTTATAACTCAATGTTTTAACAAGTTTATCCTCGTTCTTGCAGACTCTGGCCATGCGTTGATCAGGCGCAAAGCTAGAATTCTTCAAGTACTTAGTAGACTTGTTTCAACACCCAGTGAAAATACTTGAAAACCTTTAAAAACAGATATGGAAAGTACAATCCAACAAAACAACCAAACCAAAACCTTTGTCCGATCATGGTTCGAGATACACAATGGTTACGCCTGGGTCCCCCAGGAAACAATCCATATCCGTAAGCTTTCTCAGCCCTGCGTGTTACGGCATGATGACTAATAGAGTGAAGGATACACAATGGTTACGCCTGGATCCCCCAGGAAACAATCCGTACCCCTAGGCAAGACTCAGCCAGGCACTTGCGCTACTATTCGCGACCTACATAGATTGCAGGATACACAATGGTTACGCCTGGATCCCCCAGGAAACAATCCGTAACCCTAGGCAAGACTCAGCCAGGAAATTGCGCTATGCATTCACGAGAGAGAAAAAAACCATGGGTTACGCTACGGTGGGAAACACTCGTGTATTACATCCGGAAAACCGAAAATCAGAGAGAATAATATCGATAGAATGAATCCACAATGTGGCCACAAAGCGGATATCAAGCAGAAGGCACTTTCCATATCATTACTTCGAAAATATATATCATATAGTACCTTTTCAAATCACTTTCAAATATCGTACTTATATAAAGTCCATATATATAGTATTTCTTTTTAAAATTGAATACTTTCCAAATCAATAGTATATCAAATCATACTTATATAGACTTCGATTATATAAAAAAATTCTCTTTCCAAATTGAGTACCTTTCAAATCAATAGATTTTAAATCAACTTCATACTTATACAAATCCATTTTATATAAGTTCGACCACTCCCAAATCAAGTACTTAATAATATAAGGTTCTCAATTTCAAATTATTTCAATATCAATTCAGTTTCAAAATCATATATGATTTCACCAATTTTCTTCCAAATTAAATATCTAAAGTCAAACAAATACATTTCCAAAATCACCATATAAGTACTGGTTTTTAATTCCAATTTAATTTCAAAACCAAATATTTTTCTCAAAATTAATTATACTCAAAATGGTTTCCAAATTTATAATTATCCTTTTTTTACTCTTAAACTATCTATTTCTATGTGAAATATCCAATTTACCTTTTTGAAAAACATTATTCAACTATTTTTTTTTCAAAACATTTCAAAACTAAATTTATATTCTTTATCAAACATTTTATACTCTTCGAAATTTCTTAGCTTTGAAAATTTTAATCTCGATTTGGAAGTGTTCGAACATTCAAAATAGTTAGGGAAATAAAATTTTAAATTCAAGAGTTGAAAATCAACAATAAATCAATTATTAAATCTGGAACTCGAGGACTGAACACCGGTCTTATTTTAAATTGTTTCAAATATATACTTATATCTTTCTAAAATATCAAATTATACTTCGGAATTTGAAATCAAAAACGGTTACAAAATCACTTGCATAGCAAAGATATTAAAGTGGCCTCTCCCCCACTCTGAAACTCGAAAATCAATGTCGATGATGCGTGCACTCATCACCGAAATTATTTTCCAGCGACATACGTGAGTTCTGGACTTCTATTTTCTTGAAAACTTCTTTGAAATTTCTTCAAAATTATTGGAATTATTTTGAACTTATTTCAACCATTTCTTATTCGGAAAATACTTTTAAATCGTATTATTTTTATATTGTCCAAAATCTTAAAACCAAATTCACAATACCAGAATTCAATTCTCGAATTTCAAATTTAACTTTACAGTTATAAATCATTTTTATATAAATCAATTTCTTATAATTTTTCAAAATTTCAAATCCTTTCAAAACCCTTTTTATATAGAATAACATTTCTTATATGATTTATCCTTATCGAAAACATTTTCCCCCTTTATATATAGAATAAAATCATAGTTATCAAAATAATAATTTCGATATATAAAACAATTTCAAAAAAATGCAAACATACCCGATTTTCAAAGGATAATTTTAAGAATGGATTTCAAAACAAAGATAGAGATTTGAATTAGAGGACTCCAATTAATAGGATTCTGATTCGAAGATAGGCTCGATCGACGATTGGGTAATTAAATTACAAAAATAGAAGATGGATATACTCCTATAAATCGCGGGCGACCTTAACCGGATCAACCGTGAATTTAGCTATACAATGAATGCAGAATTCAAAGGCAAATCGACATTCGATCGCTAGAGATAGAATTCGGAATAACAGGGGATAGTAGCATCTAAACCGAGGGATACATAAATCTCCGGTGAATCAAAGCCAATTGTAAAGGAGTTTCATCCCCTTTACAAATCATTCAGTGGAGTCATGGGATACTCCAGAATCGAATGAATATAAATAGGGAGAGACAAGAATGAATTTCGGAACCGAGGGACATTCCAAAATTGAAAGGAAAACGAGTCAAAAGGAAGAGATTCAACTCGAGCGAAAGTGATTCTGTAAACAAATTTACCGTATATGATAAGTTTTGCCTAGAGCCAAAGCTCTGATACCAACTGTAACGACCCGCTATTTTCAACCATTCAAATCGACAATAAAACCATACATGTCCGACTTGAATAATTCAAAATACCGAATTGTTAATAAAAATTTGGCAAAACTTAAAATATACAGTAAATAAATCAATCATAGATCACTTACACAGAGTAATACAATGCAGCGGAATAGATAAAGAATAGTAGTTCATGAAGCTACTATATACCTCAGAGTTAGAACTAAAATACAACCGAATAGTTCAAATGCCATGAAGTCTCCAATGCAACAGATGGCTTCTCTGAACCAATCAACTGTATGACTGAAGGGATAGATAGCTGGATCTTCAAGCAAAGCTCCAACTTCGAAAATGAGTCTCAAATGCTGTATCTCTTAGTCTGACCCGAGCGTAAAGCAAAACACAAAACACTCGAGTCAGGATTAACATTCTTATATCTATAAATCTAACTCAATTGAAATATCAACTGAAATATAATTAACTTAGAGGATGTTTGGAATAACCATCCTCTAAGGGTCCATGGAACTATCTAAAAGATAGAAATATACACTATAACACCGTAGTCCTTTCAACTTAATTTATACTTCAAAACAAAATATCATTTTCACTTCAAATATCTCTATACTTCCCAAATAGTATTTTTATATATTAAATAATTTGTACAG
The DNA here is from genome assembly GCA_030765085.1 of Allium cepa. Classification (NCBI taxonomy): domain Eukaryota; kingdom Viridiplantae; phylum Streptophyta; class Magnoliopsida; order Asparagales; family Amaryllidaceae; genus Allium; species Allium cepa. Next base: position 900,752,260 of record CM060938.1, on the reverse strand, counting down.
TAAAGAAATTTCAATTCCCTCAACTTAACAAATCGTTTAACATCAACTGACCACCCCATTTAAATCTATTTCAATCTCAATTTATTAATTTAAATTCAACTCAATTTCTAAAATAACCACTTCAATTTTATCGATCTCAAATTCGGATTTGAAATCACAAAATACCCTTTATGTTCAATATATTTCAAAACTTTAAGTATTCAACGTTTCAACTAACTTTTTAATCGATTTAGTTTCTAAATACTAAATTCAACTATCCTGATTTCAAATACATATCTGAATCTCAAAATAAACCATTTAAATCCCAATATAGTTCAAAGCTTTAATATTTAATTAAATGTTCAATTTAATAGTTCCATATAGATCTCGATTTAACCTCATTATTATCTAGTCTTAAATAATCCCTCATTAGATACAATATCATTTAAGTAACCTTAAATTACATTTTACTCAATATTTTCTTTAATTTATTTAAACGTGAAATATTCATTAAATCACTTAAATAAAAATCCAGTTACAAAATCATACCCTTAAATTTCCCATTCAAAAATTTCAAATTGATTTAATTGAATAAATCCTTATTTAAATACCATTTAGATAAACCCACATTTATCTCCCAATCTTAGTAAATTGCAGAATACTTTTGGAATAAAATTTACATAAATATTTAGCATAATTTATGTATTAAATCAAATTTTGACTAAATTAAATATTATTAAATCTATATATATCATTACCCTTTATATGTAAAAAAAATTTAAGGATTAACATTTAATAAGACCATATATTTCTTTTCAAAACAATGAATTAAATTTCAAAATATTTATATATATGGACCAACGATGTCTGTATATATTTCTTATCATATGGTCAAGTGTTACGGATATTTATCATTTCAATCCGTACACTAAATGTATACGGGTGGATAGCATTTCAACCCGTAATCCCAATTCAATTAAATGAAAATCGCTTGGGTTTATCATTTCAACCCATAACGATTTTCTCCTATTCTAAAGTCTGTTCGGGTATGTATCATTTCAACCCATAGTGATTTCTATACTAACAGGGAACTTGCAGAGTGATAACAGATATGTAAATAATAATAACAACAGGCATATATCATCAAAATAAATATATAACCAATAGGATATGGTGTCATATCCCATAAGTGAATAGTTACAGATAATAACATATATAACAATTTAAATAACTACCTCGTATTTCAATTGTCGTCTCAATTGAAATCAAATTTAGTAAATAAAAGAATGTAAATCGTGAGTGATTGCTCACCTTTCGAGGTTAGAGGATATAGACAACGAAGTTGAGTTACGAAATCCAAGCATGAATTACGAAGCAAAGCACGAAGGACATGGGTTTGTCGGACAAGCTGATAAATAAGAGTTGACGAAGTCAAATCAGAACTGGATTGATAAGGATAGATGGTATAATTGAATAGATACACCGTATAAAGTTTATGTATGTTTATATACAAATAATATTCAAATTTTTAAACCCATATTGATGTAATATATATATATTATTTTTCCTTCTTAAAATTAATGTGTTAATTTAAGAAAATAAATATAGAAAAAAAAATCATCGCTTTAAATTTTAAACCCATGATGCAGCTATACAAATAAATGTATAACAAGCAGATTCTATGTGAATTATACTTATGCTTATATTTTATAACCAGACTTATACATAATGTATAAAAGAAACTCTTGATTATAACTTAAAATAGTACGCGTGTAAACTCAGGTATTAAAACTGACACACTTATACCAACTTAAACTATATAAACTGACCTGTTAACAAATATCCTATAATATGAAACATGTATATAGAAAAAACCATAAATCAAAATCAATATGTCAACTATAAATGTATAAGATGTCTACACACACGCCACATATATATGCAAAATATATTATGCAAGACCGTATGACTAACATTTTATAATAAAACAGTATGTATAAAGGTATAAACAAATATACATTTGTGTTAAAATATTAGGAAGAACTACTACACATAGGGAACACGTAGGTTTCATCGGCAGTACGCAATTTATATTTGCAATCTATACCCATGCTCACGTTATCATATATATACACACCCACACACACACACACACACACACACACATATATATATATATATATATATATATATATAAATCATAAAAATCTAAGACTACAAACTATATGTATGCTAATATAAATACCGCTGTTATAAGAATTATAAACTAATATATAAATGAACTATACCTTTATAACAGACGTAACATACAACTTCCAAACTTTTTTTTTATAAACCTTTGCATAGGATTGGAGATAGCTGGCTGCAAGTGCAAGGTTGCTTCAAGGTGCAAAAGGACATGGTAGGTGGTTGCATAGGCTGGGGTCGGCAAGCAAGAGGGGGTTGGAGGTAAGGACGAGGTGGATCTGCATGGGGATGGTGAAGGCATCAGTTTCTAATTGAAGGAGGAAGGTGGGTTTGAGAGAGGAAGGCAGTGAAAGGAATAGTTTGTCTCAATTGAAGTCCAGATCCAAAATAAAAGAGGGGAGAAAAATAAAAGAGGAAAGGAGATGAAGTAGGAAATAAATAGGCTAGAAAAGTAACGGCTACAGGGGAAAAATAAGAAAAAGAAACGTAAAGGAAAATAAAAGAAATGAATGGATGCGTAAAGAACGTATAGAATTTTATACGTTTCAAAATTAACGGTGCAATTAAAGCAATTTTTATTATTTGTCAGGTTATACGTTTTATATTTATTTCTTTCCTAGATCTCAATTCATAGCATATTAAACTATGCAGATTAATTATTTTTATCAACGTTCAAAACGTTATCACCCAAAATACAGCAATGACATAGCAAATGTCTAGAAGCATTAATTTGAAAACTTAATAAAGCAGTTTATTGTTTACCTTGGGTAGCACTTTCAAATTTGAAACTGAAGGAAGAATGAATAAGAACGGCTACAGATCAATTAAAGAAGGAGAGGAGTGTGTGGATTTGTTTGAAAAGAAGAAGGATATTGTCACTTTTTTTTTTTTGAAAACAAATTTTTGTTTTGGAAAAGCAACAGTGTATATATATAATTTAGTGGATAGGAGAAATAGAAGGGGAAACATCTGTCAATAAAATAACGTATATACATTGCCTTATATATAATATTAAATGTTAACCCTGCTGAAGCTTGAGCCGACTCATCAGACAAAGCAGTTAGCGACTCAGAAGGCTTACGACTTACCATAAGTCGTTGGCGGTTCAAGTGTATAAGCTAACAGTCAACTCGTGTACGACTCAATGACCCAACTGCGCGACTTAAGGGACTCACCGACTCATCAAGGAGAGACTCAAAGAATCCCCGACTCAACTATTATGCGACTCATGGGAGTTTCTAAACTCAGCGACTCACGACTTAAGGAGCCTAATAAGTTAAAGCATTAGCGACTCATTGAAAGGACGACTTAGGGAAAGTACCGACTCAACAGGCTAACGACTCAAGAAACCTACGACCTAAGGAACCTGACGAGTTAAGGAGATTCTATGAGTTAAGGATGGCACGACTCAGGGAGGTTTACGACTCAAAAGATAAGTCGACGCACGACACAAGACTCAGAGGCAAGTTCAGAGTCATGCTGCAAAGGGGTGACTCGTAGATGACTCACGACTCATCATGAGTCGGTCACGACTCATCATGAGTCGGTCACGACTCATGACTTGACAGTTTCAGCCTAACATTTTGCCTATAAATACATGGCCATATTCAACATTTAGAGGACTTTTTGGGGGGGGACTGACTTCCTAGGCGCCATTACTCTGCTATTGTCTCGACTTAAAGCAACACTCAAGCAACACTTCTATCACTCCAATCACCAAAGACATTTCGACAAATCTCAAGAAGAAAAATAACTCATTCATCATGCATTCGAAGGATTCTTCTACATCGGGGTTTGAGATATTTGTCTAAGTGTGTTGTAATCGGAGTTGATTGTAAAGAATTGTAACTAAATCAGCAATAAAGAGCTTTAAAGTGGACGTAGGCTTGATCCTAAGCCGAACCACTATAAATACTGTGTCTTTTATAGCTTTCCTGTGATTTCTTTGCATATACTTTGTTCCCGTACCAACGGGTGGTGCTTTCACAATTTCCATCTATACACCGGGGTGTTAGCGTTTATTTTTTAGCGTTAACATTTTTGGTGCTTTCACTGAGAATTGAACTCAGGACAGCTGTCATCATTGCTTCGCAGAGATTTGAAGAAAGAATTTCCTTAAAAACCAGAAGTATATCTGAGATTATGGCTCCTGGAAGGAAAAGCAGATCTATCAGATCTGGGAACATTCAAGAGGGAACCTCCGCTTCCCCTGCGCCTAATCTACCCACTCCGTCTGTTGGAGTTACAAAAGCGGAATTGGATGCTGTGATTCTAGGGCTAAACCAGCAGATAAACGCCCAAAATGCGCAACTAGAGGCTCAAAGTGCCCAGAATGCTCTGATTCTGAATAAGTTGAACGACTTGCTTGGGGCAAACAATGAACCGGCTGGTAATGAAAGGAACTATGCTGGCAACATTCATGATGTTAATGAAAGGAATGCTCATGAAAGGCCTACTAGTCCCTTTGAGCAGGCAGTACCTGACGCAGGTGGATCTAGAACTCGGCATGATGAGGAATATCTTTCTGGAATGGTCCGGCAGATCATGAAAGAAAGTATGCAAAGGGTTGAAGATGAGAAGGAATGGGGTTTCGCTCCAAGCAAAACTCCGTTTACTGAAAAAATCTTGAAGGCGGAATTTCCAAGGAAATTTGTCCCTCCAACTATCCCAGCTTACAAAGGGACAAGTGATCCGAATGAGTTCTTGTATAAATATGATTGGCACATGATAGGTGCCAGGGCCTCCGACGAAATAAAGTGCCGATATTTCCCCGTATACCTAGAAGGCGTGGCTTTGCTGTGGTTCACCAAGTTGCCAGTTCGATCTATCGATCAGTTTTCAGACTTGACCAGAAAATTTAAGGAGCAGTTTAGGCTATATGCTTCGAAGGCCAAGGATATCATGTCATTGTCCAGTTTAGAGCAGAATCCTGGTGAGTCTATCAGATCTTTCTTGAACCGTTTCAATATAGCATTGGCTGAAGTGGACAATGCTGAACCACGAATGATATTGACTTATCTGATGAGGGCTATTGATAAGTCAAGCGAATTTGGGAAATGGTTAAATATGAAGGAGCCAACCTCTCTCGAGAAGTTCTACAAAAAAGCGGACGAATTCATTCGCTTGGAAAGTCGTCCTTTGCCAGTAAAGGCAGTGTTGGAAAAAGCTGAAGACAATACTGTCGCTCCACGCAAGAATGAGTCGGTGGGGCAGAAAAGGGAGAATAATAATGGAAAGAAACAGGGTAATCTGAAGAAGCCCCGGTCCTTCAAGCCATCAGAATATACTCCATTATCACATACGCCGGAGCACATCTACCTTGCCACCAAAGATTCCGTCGATTTCCCTAAACCTATCCCTTTGAGAACTGGGAGAAAAGCCATACAAAGTGGGAAATTTTGCCGCTTCCACAATCAACTAGGTCATGAAACTGATGAATGCCGCCAGCTGAAGAATCTGATTGAAGAGCTGCTAAGAGAAAAAAAATTGCAGCAATTTGTGAAAAAGAATAGCAACAATCCTGCATCATCGAGTCAGGGGCAGCGGGCTCCTGTTCATCAGCCTGGGGCAGGTGAGAAAGCTACGGGGCATGAATCTGGAAGGCCCGTTATCAATGTCATTTCCGGAGGACCTCACCCAGCTGGCAAGAGTTGGGGTGAGATGGAGAGATATTCCAGGGCTTTGAAATATGCTCCAGCCGAAGAAAACGTCTTTGTTCTAGAAGACACTACGCCCCTTAAACAACAAAAAACTTTCAGTGATGATATTATTTTCAGAGTCAGAGATTCTACAGGTATTGAAGCTCCTACTTTAGATCCCTTGGTCATCTCGGCTGGTATTGGACCAGCCATTGTCAGAAGAGTCCTCATTGACTGCGGAGCATCATGTAATATCCTCTTCAAAAAGACATTTGACCAGATGAAAATCCCTATGATCGATGTGCAAGCCTCATCACAGAAAATCGTGGGCTTCACAGGGGAGCCAAAGCAACCAGTAGGAACCATCGATTTGTTTGTAGAACTTGGGGAAAGAGAAAGGAAAGTGGTCCGAAAGCAAACGTTTGTGATAGTCGATGAGTTTTCTGCCTATAATGCTTTTCTTGGCCGTCCAACACTCGCAGCATTCAAAGCTATCCTAGCCCCGTGGTGCCTCACTATTAAATTCCCTACTGACAATGGAGTAGGAGTTATAAAAGGGGATCAAAATGCTGCGCGAGAATGTTATTGGACAGAGCTGCGAGAGTCAAGAAAAAGAGAAATGGGAAAGGATGCGGCAACTTCAGTCCGCATCAAGGAACCAGCTTTGTAGCAATTACAGAGCGGACCCTGCACTGGCGAGCACAGCGGGGCACGGAAAGAAATGGATCCCAGAAAAGCCAGTACAGGGGAGAATAGAGTAGTACCGGTCGAAACGACAATTCCGGTACCTGTTGACCCGAAGGACCCAAATAAGGTGTTGAATGTGGGTTCGCAGCTTAATGTGTCAATTCAGAATGTCTTGATATCTTTCCTGAAAGCAAATCTGGATGTCTTTGCTTGGACTCATGCCGATATGTGTGGGATATCCCCAGAAGTTGCAGTACACGCTCTGAATATTGACCCAAAGTTTACGCCAGTTAAACAGAAAAGAAGAACCCAAGGTCCAGAAAGGTCAGCAGCATTAAAAGAAGAAGTTGATCGACTCATGGAAAATAACTTCATCAAAGAATCTACGTATCCGAATTGGGTTTCAAATCCTGTGCTGGTCAAGAAAGCTAATGGAAAATGGAGAGTATGCATCGACTTTTCTGATCTAAACAAGGCTTGCCCCAAAGATTGCTTCCCATTACCCAGGATCGATCAACTGGTAGACGGAACTGCGGGACATGAATTGTTATCCTTCATGGATGCCTACTCCGGTTATAACCAAATCATGATGCATGAGCCGGATCAAGAGGATACAAGCTTTATCACAGATGTTGGACTTTATTGCTACAGAGTTATGCCCTTCGGATTGAAAAACGCAGGGGCAACCTACCAAAGACTTGTTAATGCTATGTTCAAACCGCAATTGGGCAAAACTATGGAAGTCTACGTCGACGACATGTTAGTGAAGTCCAGGAAAGCAGTGGATCACATTGAACACTTAGCAGAAATGTTCGCAGTCCTCCGGAAATACAGAATGAAACTTAACCCTCTGAAATGTACATTTGGGGTCGAATCCGGAAAGTTCTTAGGTTTTATTGTCAGTGCTAGGGGCATAGAGGCTAGCCCAGCTCAAATTACCGCCTTAAAAGAAGTTAAAGCCCCTAGAACGAAGAAGGAATTGCAAAGTCTCAACGGAAAGGTCGCCGCTTTGAATCGGTTCATTTCCAAAGCTACTGATAAATGCATCCCGTTCTTCGATGCCCTGAAAAAAGGAAAGAAGAACTTTGAATGGACTCCCGAATGCCAAAAAGCTTTTGAAGAGTTGATCCGTCATATGGAAACGCCTCCGATACTTTCTAGGCCAGGCGATGGCGAGGATCTTCTTATATACTTGGCAGTATCATCTCATGCTCTAAGTGCAGCGCTGATACGGGAAGACAAAAGGATTCAACATCCAGTTTACTATATCAGCAAAAGGCTCACTGGGGCAGAGCTGAATTACTCCAAGTTGGAAAAACTCGCCTATTGCCTACTAGTTGCATCGAGGAAACTGAGGCAATATTTCCAAGCTCATCCTATCAAAGTACTCACTAATCAGCCTCTAAAGCAAGTCCTATTTCGCCCTGAAACTTCGGGTCGTCTTCTAAAATGGAACATTGAACTTAGTCAATATGACATCACCTATCACCCCCGAAAAGCAATCAACGGACAAGCTTTAGCTGATTTCATTGCAGAATTCACAGAGAAAGATAATGGCGAGGAAAAAGCGATCAATGATTCTCCAATCCAGTGGAAGATGTATGTTGATGGCGCAAGAAATGACTACTGTTCTGGAGCCGGAGTGGTACTTGAAACTCCTGAAGGTCGATCATTATGTTATGCACTAAGACTGGAATTTCCTTCAACAAACAATGAAGCGGAATATGAAGCTCTTATTGCAGGTCTGAAAATCGCTAAAGAGCTAAACATTCGAGCATTACAAATTTTCAGTGATTCTCAGCTTATCGTATGCCAAGTCAAGAAGGAATTTCAAGCAAAAGGTGGAAATATGCCTTCCTACTTGTTAAAGGCTTGGGAACTCCTATATGAACTCGATCACTATTCAATAAGCCACATTCCTCGTGAAGAGAATATGAAGGCAGATTCCCTCGCAAAGTATTCAAGTTCTGGTGAAGCTCAACTATTGGGATTGGTCCCTGTAGAAGTCCTTTCAGCGCCAAGTATAGACGAGATGGATATAGACTGGATTATGAATGTATCTCAAGAACAAGAGTCATGGATGACTCCAATACTGGATTACCTACTCAGGGGTTCTCTGCCAGAAAACTCGATAGAAAGACGAAAGCTTCTAAGGAAGGCCTCTCGCTATGTAATTCAGGATGGCCGATTGTACAGACGGGGATTCTCAATGCCATTGCTTCGATGTGTATCCCGGGAAGAGTCCAAAGCAATCCTAGCTGAAGTGCATGGAGGAGAATGCGGTGATCATTCAGGTGGTCAAACACTAGCAAAGAAAATTCTCCGATACGGATATTTTTGGCCAGAAATTAATCGGGATGCCGCAGATTACTCCCGAAAATGTGACAAGTGCCAAAGATATGCCAAAATTCCTAGAGCACCTTCTACCGAACTCACACAGATGGTCAGTCCATGGCCATTTGCAATTTGGGGAATGGATCTCATTGGGCCGCTACCAACTGCTAAATCAGGGATTAAATATGCTATTGTTGCAGTTGATTATTTTACTAAGTGGGCTGAAGCTGAACCATTGGCTACTATCACTTCTAAGAAAATGATAAGCTTTGTAACCAAGAATATCATTTGCAGATACGGTGTGCCTCAGAAAATAATCACAGACAATGGTACTCAGTTTGAAAGTGAGGAATTCCAGGATTTTTGCAAACGATTCAAAATCCAGAAAAGCTTTTCGGCAGTAGCTCATCCGCAGGCAAACGGGCAAGTGGAAGCAGTGAACAAGATCATCAAATCAACCATCAAAAAGCAACTCGAAAGAACAAAAGGTGGTTGGGTCGATAAACTACCACTTGCACTATGGGCATACAGAACTACTCACAAAACTGCAACTGGGCATACTCCTTTCTCGTTAGCATACGGATCGGAAGCAATGATCCCGGTTGAAACAGAGGTCCCTTCACACAGAAGAATCCATTTCAATCAAGCAGAAAATGAAAAGCTGCAACTTGAAGCGCTGGATCTCCTTGATGAAAAAAGAGATGAAGCTAACCTCAGAGTTGCAGCTCATCAGCAAAGGATAGCCAGACATTTCAATTCCAAAGTTCGTCAACGCAGCTTTGAAATTGGAGATCTAGTCCTGAAAAGAATTATGACCGCGACAGGTGTGTTTGGACCAAATTGGGAAGGACCATATGTAATAGGTCAGAAGCTTCTCGACGGCACATTCAAGCTCACCACTGTTGACGGAGATCAAATTCCAAGGGCATGGAACAGCAACCACTTGCGTCCATACTTTACTTGAAAATTTTGTTGAAACATTGTAAAAAGAATTATGAATGTATGATTCTTGTAATTGAAAGCAATTGTGAAACTGATGCAAGTAAATAATGAAAGGATATAAAGTGGATGTAGGCCCAATTTCATGGCCGAACCACTATAAATCTTGTGTTCCTTATTATCATTATATGTTTGCTTTGTTTTCGATATAAAAATACAGAAAATGTATTGCTGAAATGTCAATTTAAATTTTTGCAGACAATGGAAATGAAACTTGCGCATAATAAGACCGAGCGATTCTCACCATCATTCAACAAACAAATTTCAAGTCTCAAAGACCCTGAATTCAAATCCTAGATAGGAAATACTTCAATTGAACGGCTAATGATTTCGATAGAAACGAGCCCTTGCTGATAAATTGAGATTGTTTGAACAAACAAACATCCAATTAGGAAGCTAGTGCCCGTTCTCACGAACTTGCCTGGCAATGAAGTACATTTCCTTGGATTAAACAAGCCACTTGCGAGAAGAGGGGGATGAAAACTTGAAAAGAAAAAAAAAAAAAAAAAAAAAAAAAGAAGGAGGGGATCGCTGAAAAGGCATAAGCAAGTGAACAAAGGAACAACCAAAGCTACCATCAGCAGCACAAGTCCTCTTCGGAGGCGCAACTCTTCGGAGGATAAAAGACCTCTAATGGGTCATACGCCACAAAAAAGAAAGTTCTCTACTCAACAAAAAAGATTGGAGGAGTCATGACCCTCCAACCATGAGAGAGTAACTTCCAGGCGATGAAAACCCTCTCTGAGGCACATTTCACCAGGAGTTGAAGTGTTATAACCGTTCTTCGGGATTTCACTTCACCAGAGTTGAAATGCAAACAAAATAAAAGCCCTCTTCGGAGGCCCATTTCACCAGGAGTTGAAGTGTTATAACCGTTCTTCGGGATTTCACTTCACCAGAGTTGAAATGCAAACAAAATAAAAGCCCTCTTCGGAGGCACATTTCGCCAGGAGTTGAAGTGTAACAACCGCTCTTCGGAATTTCACTTCACCAAAGTTGAAATGCAAAAACAAAGACCTTCTTGAAAGCACACGTTTCACCGAGATTGAAATAAAACTTCCAAGTGTTGAAACGTGAAAAGGCTTTCTTCGAAGGCACAACTCTTTGGGGGTACACGTTTCACCGAGATTGAAATAAAACTTCCAAGTGTTGAAACGTAAAAAATCCCTCCTTAGAGGTACAACCCCCTCCCGGGGACACAATTAAGAAGAAAGACCTCTTCGGAAACCCACGTTTCACCGAGATTGAAATAAAACTTCCAAGTGTTGAAACGTGAAAAGGATTTCTAAGGCATAACTCTTTGGAGGTACACGTTTCACCGAGATTGAAATAAAACTTCCAAGTGTTGAAACGTGAAAAAATCCCTCCTCAGAGGTACAACTTTCTATATATAAAAAAAATCCTCATCAAAAGCGTACTTTAACTTTCAAAGGAAAAGTAATTTGCCTACTATGGGAAATGATCGTAAAAAGAAAAGAAGTTAAAGTACCCTTCAGAGGTCCGCTTTACCACATAGAGGAATTCACTTGGTGAAATATGCACGTAAGCAAAAGAAAAAAGTGATTTCTTCGAACGACAAAGCGTAAAAACTTATACGAAGGAAGTTGTACTCTATAAAAATTTTCTTTAAAGAATAAAATAATTATTCTTTAGCAAATAAGAGTGCAAGTCCCCTCGAAGTGTAAAATATTGCAGCAAGCTTAAGGTATGGGGGCAATATGGTATAGTAGTATAGATGCATCAGTAGAGTAATACTCAAGCAACATACCATAAGCCCGCTGCAACACTATATAAACAAACTTGTGCAAAAATAAATAGTAAATGCATTCTCAAATTCAAACAGAAATTTGTACAAACGAAGAATCATTTTATTCAACTATAATGCAGATACAGGTTTCAAAATAAAAGCGGGGGCCGGTACCCGCACAACTCTCGGCCAGTTCATACAAAAGAAAAAAAAAAGCTAAAATCTTCACTTCTTCTTCCCTCCTTTGGACCCTTTACTCGGTCGAATAACCAGCTTTTCAGGTCGGCCAGTGGTTATAAGGGAAGTAGGAGAGGCAGGTGTAACCGGTTCAACTTCCGGCTCCTCTTTAGTGGCGGTGATTTTCTTCCCCCTCCTCTTTGATGTCCCACGCTTCTCTCTCCTTTGTGAGGAAGACTCACTCCCCGGAGTGACAAGTTTTGATAGAACAATGTCGTCAGAAGGAGTCCGTTCCGGAGAAATGTCACCTCCCTCAGGTCTCTCATCTTTCTGCTCTTGCGAAGCGATGGGATCATCCAAGCCGTGAAGAGCCTCTATTTGTTCCTCCTGTGATCCAGGTTGCGAGGCAGAAGGAGGCGCCACTTGAAGAGATGAAGGAAGGATAACCGGGGGAGAAGAAGCTTGAGTTTGGCTCGGTGCTTTCACTACAAAGGAGAAAAAACTTAAAATATCAGTATCTTTCGAAAAGAGAGGGGATAACGGCTCGTCGAAAGTCGGGAATTCATTGACATTTGAAGAATAATCAAAAGTCGGGAATTCATTGAAATTCGAAAAATAATCAAGAAGATCGTCAAGTTCACAAGGAGCAAACGAGCAGTTCACCACTTGGACTGGTCCGGTGTCAAGTTTACCTGGGGCAGTTGGATCTCTGATGCTGATTTCATATCGCTGCGCTTCGTTGCTTTCACCGCCTTCATCCCCGCCTTGTGCACTTGTAGTTTCAGTTACTATCTTAGTCGCAGGCGGAGTGTAGGAGCTAGAACCCGTGATGTCAACCACGGGAGAAACTGGAGGTTGGACAGAGGGAGTAAGTGGTAATTCCTTTCCAGAATGTTCCTCTTCCGCCATTCCAGCTCTCATCCTGGCAAGTTGTTCTTGCCCCTTCGCAAGAGCAGCGCGAGCTTCCTCATCCAGGTAGCGCGCCTCAAAATCTTCATCGCCATACCCGGCGTCTTTAAACATGCTAAGAGCAGCTTCCCACACCTCGGCCAGGGTGATTTCATATTTAGGACCAAGAAAAGAGAGGCTGCCGCGTCCCAAGACACAGTGTACATAAAAATCGAATAAAGTCGAATTGATGTCGGTTTCCATGGTCTGAACAGTTTCTTCGGCTGCAATCTTACCAGCCATGGCCTCATCTCGATCTTTTTCGGTCTGAGCAAGTTGGGCTTTTAGCGCTTCAATCTCCATGTCCCGGGAGCTCAGTTTATTCTGCAACTGGGTGACATCAGTGCGGTGGTTCTCTACAGCTTGCTCTAGCCTCTCAGCTTTAGCTTCGGCGTCCCTCTGGCTGGCGTGCGCATCTCGCACTTGTTTTTGCAATACCTCTTCTCTTTGGGTGTAAGTATTAGTAGAAGAGGCAAGATCATCTTTGAGCTGCTTTACTTCGGCTTCGAGTTTTTCATTGTATTCGGCTATCTCCTTCATCTCAACGTTGTGTTGATCAAGAATCTTCTGCCACTCTGATTTATCATTTTCCATGGTCAGCATTGCTTCGATGTTAGCCCGATTAACTCTTTGAAGTTCATCAACAAGCTTTTGCCATCCAGACATTCTGTCAATATCAAGCCTGACAGCATCGAGATTTCTGTACATGGCTTCTTTGTCGATGGGGACCAAATCAAGGTCGAAGCGTACCCCCCTCAAACACCAATTCGGGAATCGGCTCTGCAAAGTCGGGGGGCCCCTTTCAACATGGTATGAAGGCCTGTTGAGGAGTGTTTGAATGGCACTTCCTTCAAGAGCAGGAGATTTGGAAGGGATGTCAGTAGAAACTGAGGCGCCAAGTCTCTCAGATGTCACAGGCGCGTGTTCCTCGCCAAGTTTGGTCCGCTTTCTCGAATCCTCAATATGGCTCTTCCCCCTATCATCATGCGTTTTACGTTTATGGGAATCATCACCCCTTGGGAAGGATTCGTATCGCGTGCCTGCTCCCTCGTGGCGTTCTTCATACTTTCTCCTCTCTTCAGCTTTTCGCGCAGCTCTCTGCTCATTGGTCTCTCTGGAATCGGTATAGTATTGCTTGTAATCATAGCTGCCACGCCCTCCATAGCGTCGAAAGTCTTTGTAATAAGAACCGCTGCCGCTGCGCCCCATAGAGGAATCTGAAAGGCAAAAATAACAAGTCTTAAAAACTTCCAGAGAAAAGAAGTTAAATGTGAACAAATGCCAAAAAATCCTAAGTGTTGTGTGATGTGCAAGCTACACGCATTAAGCTACAAACCACTCTTTGGTGTAGAGGTGATGATAGCTTGGGTATGAGGAGTTGATGTTTGTGTTGGCGTTTGTCGAAGAAGAGACGTCGCCTCAATTACAGGAGAGATAGTTTTAGATACGTCATCTCTAAAAAGCTCCTGCGAAGTCACTATTATGTCGCTCAACCCCTCATAAACATCGTCACCACCATGCTTGGTGGGACTTGTTTTCTCAATTCCTGCATCAGCTAATCCCCCGAGAGGCTGTGAAGGTTCTTCTTCTTCCTCGATCGGGGCAAGCACCGTCTTACTGGATGACCCCATAATGTCGGTAGAAGTGGAACACTTCACCAATGAAGCTTCAATATTAGACTCTTTTGATGCGAGTTGTTCGACAGTAACCGGGGCGTCAGGAGTTTTCGTCGGGGAATCAGGAACTTCTGTTGGAACTTCGTGAGCATGCGTAGAACGAGAAGCATGTAGAAGCCCGTATTGGTGTAAAAATTCATCATTCAGCAGAAATTTTATGCTCCTTTCTTCCGCAGCCACGGCACTCAACCTCTCGAAAACTTGTTTATGAATCGGATCTCTAGTAGGGAGAGGAAGTGCTAAAAACAGGAAAAGAATGAAATTAGCAGCTGAGAGTTCAGATCTCGAGAAAGTTTCAAAACGGAAAAAGTAGAGACAGGAAATCTTACTTCCCACTCTCCAGATGGCATAAAACCCTGGAGGGCAGCGAACGAAGAAAAACTGATTCAAAAATCCGTGAGCGCTTTCGGAGAGATCAGTAATAAGTTTGCGATTTCGAGCGCTTCTTACAACCACAATGGAGGGATGGTCTTTAGTTTTCGTGAATGAGCAAAAATAGCAGATCTCCTCGAAGCTTGGTAACCGATCCAAAACTCTCCTGGATAGAACACATAACCCCATCAGAATGGCGTAGCCATTGGGGTGTAATTGGAATGGAGAGATAGACAACCGAAGCAGGAACTGTTGGAGAAAGTCGTTAAAAGGAGGAATCGCCCCACTTAAGCACATTTGGCGATTGACTGCAACAAAGCCGTAGGGAGGATTGTCAGCAGTGTCATTTGGCCCCGGAAATAAGATGTCGGCATCATCAATGCCAAACTGGACGCGCAGTTGGTTAAATGCCCGCTGATTCAAAGTTGTGGATGTCCTCTCCGGAGGGTTGTCTATAGGGATGGCTACTGGAAAGACATCTTCAGCTTGGTCCATCGGCTCTTCTTGATGAGAGGTCATTCTACACAAGCAACTGGATGTTCAAATGCGAAGGTACACGTTTCCTAAAAGTGTGAAATGTTGTGCAGAACTAATGAAAATAAACAAGTAAATATAACTGAAGTTAAGCTAGTTGGCAGTTGGTTGACTACCAAATTCCAGGACTTATTAACTTAAAAGTTCAGGTGTGGTGTTAGTGCAAACCGGTTAATTTCAGTTGACTGTTTCAATATTGCATTAGCATTCTACTTGGATTTGTTGATTTAGAGCACTTCTCTCACATAATTTTGTTTAAATTGATTATCTGCTATAAGCTAATCTGTCATTTGATGTGGGCAGTCAATGGCAGTATATTCGTCCCAATTTTCTGTAAATATTGTGTTGGACAGATTGTTAGCCTGCAAGTCAAGGTAACCCGTCAATGAACGCAATAAAATTCAACAGTTCAAAGTTAATGCAATGGTCCAGTGTTCAAACAGAGTTCACACAAGTCATAACCCATCAACGGTTCAAAGGTTCTGAGTTGGCAGTGTCCTAAGTCATGAGTCTTGGAAATAAGGAGATTTTCTCCAAGTTTTGTCTCGGCAACGACTCAGGGCTTAGGCCGTGGAGTATGTTAAAAAAGCTCAGGTTCAATGGTTTCGTCTCGGCCACGACTCAAGAGTTTTGTCCCGGCTACGACTCAAGGGTCTTATCTCGGCCACAACTCAAGGGTTTAGGTCGTGAGGCATGATTGAGTCGAGTCAAACCTATGGCGATATTCGAATCAATCTGACCAACTAATCACCTAACTCCTAATCAGGTGGCCTTCTAACCCATAAACCATCTCGCTCCTAACCCCTAACCCGTTGATCTTCCAACATCTAACCCATTAAACCAAGAAACTCTCAACCTACAACCCCAATTTCATGGCATCAGTAGATCGCCTCGGATCACAAATCGTTGGATCAAACAATCCTCAACCCATCAATGATTAAGACGATCAAACTCGCAAAGCTCAGAAGGGTGGATTGAAGATAAAGACGGAGCGCACAGGTTAATAGTGATCGACAATCAGAAAGGAGGCGAAATTGCTTACGTGGTATGAATTCAGAGATGATCGGAGGAGATTTGAGTTGAAATTGCTTTTGGGAGCTTGGAGATGTGTTAATGGCGGAACACGACTCACGAAAATGGTGAAAGAAGTAATGAGAAGAAAACGACTTAAGCCATTTATACCTCGGAGTAGTGGAAGATGAGTCGACATGCGCGAGTTAAGATAAGTCGAAGCACGCGACCTACGACTTAGGCGTGTGCTTCGAGGGGCAAATGTTAACCCTGCTGAAGCTTGAGCCGACTCATCAGACAAAGCAGTTAGCGACTCAGAAGGCTTACGACTTACCATAAGTCGTTGGCGGTTCAAGTGTATAAGCTAACAGTCAACTCGTGTACGACTCAATGACCCAACTGCGCGACTTAAGGGACTCACCGACTCATCAAGGAGAGACTCAAAGAATCCCCGACTCAACTATTATGCGACTCATGGGAGTTTCTAAACTCAGCGACTCACGACTTAAGGAGCCTAATAAGTTAAAGCATTAGCGACTCATTGAAAGGACGACTTAGGGAAAGTACCGACTCAACAGGCTAACGACTCAAGAAACCTACGACCTAAGGAACCTGGCGAGTTAAGGAGATTCTATGAGTTAAGGATGGCACGACTCAGGGAGGTTTACGACTCAAAAGATAAGTCGACGCACGACACAAGACTCAGAGGCAAGTTCAGAGTCATGCTGCAAAGGGGTGACTCGTAGATGACTCACGACTCATCATGAGTCGGTCACGACTCATCATGAGTCGGTCACGACTCATGACTTGACAGTTTCAGCCTAACATTTTGCCTATAAATACATGGCCATATTCAACATTTAGAGGACTTTTTGGGGGGGGACTGACTTCCTAGGCGCCATTACTCTGCTATTGTCTCGACTTCAAGCAACACTCAAGCAACACTTCTATCACTCCAATCACCAAAGACATTTCGACAAATCTCAAGAAGAAAAATAACTCATTCATCATGCATTCGAAGGATTCTTCTACATCGGGGTTTGAGATATTTGTCTAAGTGTGTTGTAATCGGAGTTGATTGTAAAGAATTGTAACTAAATCAGCAATAAAGAGCTTTAAAGTGGACGTAGGCTTGATCCTAAGCCGAACCACTATAAATACTGTGTCTTTTATAGCTTTCCTGTGATTTCTTTGCATATACTTTGTTCCCGTACCAACGGGTGGTGCTTTCACAATTTCCATCTATACACCGGGGTGTTAGCGTTTATTTTTTAGCGTTAACATTAAACAAGTGGATAAAAGGAAAAATTCAACGGTTAATATTGTAACTTATGGAATAAATTTTAAAACGAAAGCCAGTGAAACTAGGAAATCAATTAAAGCATAAAGGAAAGTTATAAAGTCAAAAGAACCGTTAAAAATCCAATAAATGCAACATATAAAATTTTCAAGTTTGGAAACTGATGGAAAGATTGAATGGAAAGGGGAAAATAAAAGTAATAAATGAATGCGTAAATAACGTATAGAATTTTATACGTTTCCAACTTTTGAAATGGCATGGGGTGAGCACAGTTGTACACTGATTGAAAAACTATTAAAGTAATTTATTATTAATGGCATGTTATACGTTTTTTATATTTATTTATTTCCTAGATCTCAATTCATATCTGATTATACTATGCAGATTTATCTTTATTATTAAACGTTCAAAAAGAATAAAACGTATACCAATTTTCTTGATTTTCGAAACAAAATTAACGGCTAAAAGATGATGAAGGGACAAAATATAAGAAAGGGAAAGAGATGAATGCGTACAATTATTTATAAGAAAAGAGAGAGAAAAGAAAAACCCACAATTAAAAATGAACGAATGAACGCTGAAAGTCAGTCAGGAATATAGAAGGTACAATATGAAATAGTGGTAGTCACGTCTACCTTTATGGGATAATAAAAGAAAATAGAGGAAACTTACCCGTTTCTTGGAAATAAATATAAGTTACTGTATTATAACGTTACGATATAAATTTATTACTCCAAAATAGTAAAGAAATGAAGAGACCCAAATATAAACGTGCAGACAATTAATAAATTTGAATGTCATTGATTCAGCAAAAATTTATTAGAGTAATTTACTATATTGCTTGGGCTGCACGTTTAGATTTGAAAAGTAAAGGAAATTTAAGAAGGCATAAATTATGATGTCGTTACAATGAAAAATTTATTGCTTCCGTTGTGCATTGGATCTCAAATACAGAAATAAATATACCGTAAAGATCAGCACGGTGAGACGATCAAATCGGTATACAGATATTGGTGGAATGATCATCCGATCAAAAGTCGATAACCGGTACCAGAAATGCAGTTATTTTGCCAGAAATAAGATAAACGGAGTAATAGAAGTCCGAATTTGAAAAACGAAAAACGACGTCTTAGTCAGAAGATGGTTTAGAATTTTTCTATGTAAAAATATTCAGGTTTGGAAATTTACTTATTACCATCAATTATAAACTGATTTGAATGTAATAGAATTTCTCAATAAAATAAAATTCCATATAATTAATTGAAAATTTTCCACCTGCTATGTTTAATTATACGTAATCCAAATATTAAGTTTTTATTTTAAAAATTATTATCATTAAAATTTCTCAAAAATTCGATTAAACACGTAATTAAAGCCATTATAAATTATTAAAATTTTACGAGTCGTTACACCTATGTTGAACAATCTCTGGTCTTCTATTAAAGCTTCCTTTAAGTATGTGGAACATTCTGGGCTCAGTGGGAACGGTAATCTTCACAGCATATCCTTGGTTTACAAAGCAATAGTTCAAAATCAAAACACTTCTCCCTTTCCTTTGCATGCTCGTATTTGGAAGTCTGGATCGAAACCAAAACGTAATCTTATGCTCTGGAAATGCCTGATGAATGTTATCCATGTAACGGCCCGCCCTTCTGACCGCCTCCAGTCGGTAATTAAACCAACTTGAGACGTTCAAAATGACGGATTGTTATTCAGTTTATAGAGTTTAAACAGAATCAGCCGCAGAATCACAAAATAATCATAATATTTCACATAAATGAATTTTCTTACATATATCAGAGTTTATACAATGCATTAAATTTTTATACAGCGGAATATATCTTTTACAAGTACAATTTTTTTTTCGAAAAGCTAAAGTGAAGCAATTTCCCCTCTCTCTCTAACTTCGATGCCTGAAAATCTTCAAGCTGTAAAATACTCGGTCTGACCCGAGTATTACATTCAAAAGAAAATAATACACATGTCAGTCTAATTCAAACTCAGTTATTAGTGCATAGAGGCAATAATAATCAAACAACAATTAGACGACAGTCAAAGATAAATTCACCTATCCAATCCTTAAACAAGAAATCGGATAACGATAAATATAACACTTAACAGTGTTAAACAATAAAACAGTAGATTCAGATTTTTGACGAAGATAGATGAAGGGATTTTTAAACAAAGGTAATTTAGAAAACAACAGAGTTGCCTAAATGGCAATGAACAATAAAATCATCAAAATGCGATTCAAAATATATTGAATTGGCAACATAAACAAAATAAATTTCCATCAATAGAAAACATCAATTAAAACATCAGATTTGGTAGGGATGCAGTACACGCACGTGTGCACGGCCTCGCCACATTTTGAAATGTTAACTCCGTGTGGCTGCAGTTCACGCTTGCGTGCACGGCCTTGCCGCTATCGTGACAAAATATGCAAAAGGTCAACGAACCAAAATCAATGAAGGTTCAAATATCGATTCAAAATGTCGATACTGCGTGGCTACAGTGCACGCACGCGTGCGCTGCCTCGCCACAACAACATGTGAAATCATCTCAAGATAGAATACTATTAGAAATCAAAGTTGCAGAGGTCAAGTCAGTGACTCAACACAACTGCAACACCAAAACCCATGCAACAAGGCAAGGTCGAAATGCAATTGTTTTGCATATACCCAAGTAAACCCAAGAAAACAAGTTCCAAACAACTTATTACTGCACATTTCAACAAGTGCAAAATTTTCATAAAAATGAAACTGCAGCCCACTTTGAATCCAAGGACAAACGGCAATAAGACTACAGTCACCACATGGACACAAGCGCAAAGGTACAAAACATTAAATGAATCAGAGGGAGTCCAGAAAGTAATGCAGCAATAAACTGAAAACAACTCAAAAATCCTCAAATTCAACAAGACAGTAAGCATCAGTGCACGAAGGCAATGACACGTACGTATACATGAACCAGCAGAAGCAATTGAAGTGCAACAGTGCAACGACAAGGCACACTACAACTATGACTTGAACAAAGCAAGGCTACAGAGCTCGAGCTTATGCAAAGTCAACATCACCGCATAAATTCAAGAAGGCACCAAGCAAATGGAACCAAACCCAAGTTACATTATTATTAAAACATGGACAGTGGAGTATATAGGTACATGAAGTCCAACAGATTAACTACAAAGGACAACAAGTATGAAGTGCACAACAGGCTGAAGCCAAAGCACAACAACAGCATTCATATATTTACTTATATGTAGATGAACAAATGTGACAACAATGTCACAATATCAAAGAAAATAATGTCACAGTAACCAAGTATGTCACAGTAACTTAAAGAATATAATTTACAGTTGCATCAGTTCACAACCATAAGTATGTAGTAGCCAATGTGATCAAAGAAGCATAACTCATACAAGCTTGTTGTCATGTAAAAGATTTATATGCTTAAATTTTAAAATGTTACTCACAGTATTCTTAAAACTTGGATCTTGCAAAATCAAACATAAATTATTCAAACATTAAATCTTAAAAGAGGTTGAGGGGTGAAATTTCAGAATTTTTTTTTTACTTATCCTGTAACTGTAAACAGAAATCAAGATCATATACAGGCATGCCCCTTCACAACTTCATATTTAAACACATGCAGGCATTTTTAAACAATCACACTATAATTATAAAACAGCATTAAAGCACAAGTACGCAGACCCAATGCAATGCCTCAAATGACCGAATACAACTGGAATCAAGGAATGCAACTTAAGTTAAAAGCTATGCAGTGAAGACATAAACAAGTATATATGGAGACCACTTGAAGTATGACAAACAGACTGCAAGATAAACTCAAAAATGTGCATATGAAGTTCGAATAATCAGTTCAACCAAACAGCAAAGATATCAAGGATGCAGCATGTACACTTGAATACATGAAGTAAATTTGAAAACAAGGCAGGGAACAGTGGAGTACACAATGGCCAGAAAACATGAACAAACTGCCCAGACTGCTGTACATATCAAAGAAACCAGCTCCAAGACTTACAACATATGTCTCGACCAAAAATCAGTGACCATGTGTAAACAGTCGAATATGATTGCAGTGCAAAAATCAACCCAAACAACAAAAGTCATGAATTCGTATAGTACAGGTAAAAATTAGAAGCAATCTTGTTGCAACGGTGATGGCCGAAGACTTGAAATTGTATAAAAATCATCAACCATAGTGGTCACGAGATAATGCCGTGATAACCAGGAAAACACAAAATCAGGCAGTATTTTTTTTTCAAAATCGAACAATATCAAGGGCCGAAGCCAACAAGAAAGAATCGAACCAATCAAAAAAAATATCAACAGAGAATACTCTACATGATAACAAAATCGAACGACTGGGAATGAAAATAGATGTGAGGGTCACTCACCTTTCACCCGAAGCGGTCGCGAACGAATTGAAGCCGAGCGAAAACCCTAATTTTGGAACGAAGAGGGATACGAGGCCGCCATTATTTCGTTTCGTTTATATTTTTTTTCATATGACTTGAAGAGGGTAGGGTTTCGAATTTTTAAAAGGGAAAGGAGGCGTGATTTTTGCGTGGGTTACGGCGTGTGTAACGGCGTAAGTTAGGGCGTGTTTACAGCTGATAAGTAAGGCAGCGTACTCTTTTTTTTTATTATACTATTATTATTATTATTTTTATATATTTTTTTCTTATTTTTTTTCATTTTAAATCCAATTTGTTTTGTATAATCATTTTCTTTACTTTGTTTTGTAAATTTTATTGTTTGAATTTTTAACTATGTGTATTTATTTATTTATTTTGTGTTGATTAAAATTTTATTCCTTTTTATTTTAAAGAAAAGAAAAATGTTATTTAAAACTAACCATCCTTTTATAAATTTACATAAATAATAATTCTTGTATCCAAATTATTTTCCTAAGTCATTAGTTTGAATTTAAAATACAATTTCAATATTCAATTTCAAACTCCAAAGTCAAATTCAAATTTTAATCCAACTTTCAATAGATTAAATTCTAAAATTTAATCGTCAATTTATCCTGAAAATTTGAAATTCAAGTCAATCATCATTCGAATATTTAAAATTAATTAAATATTTTCATTTTTAAATTGTTCAAAATTCAGGGTTGTTACAATCTTCCCTCCTTAAAGAATTTCGTCCCGAAATTATAAGTTAGGAAAAACGATTGTTAAAATCTCACCGGTAATTATACCCTACATAATTTTTTTACCAAGTTCGAATCTTATTAAAATAAATAAATATAGGATTCATTCCATTTATTATATCTCACTAGCTTTGTTCATTGATTTCTTTAATCAAGACACAAAAGTCTTTTACCAAAATTTTCGACTTACAAAACTTAGATTTAAACTCGAAATTCTTCATGTTAGAGATTTGCATATCATATATTTTTTCAAAGTTGTGGCCTTCGAAGATATTTTAAAGATCTTCTTCCTTAATTCATTTAGGTTGGAATTATGTAATTCTAATTTCAGACTATTGATTTGCTATCTAAAGTTTTGAAAATACTTGCTAACTCGAAGTTTAACAAGTCCATCTTCGTTCTCACAGACATTAGGCATACGATGGCCAGGCGTAGGACTAAAAATCTCCAAGTACTAAATATACTTTCTTCAACTTCCAGTGAAAATACTTTTAAAAATTCTTTTAAAAATGGATATGGAAAGCACATTCCCCCATGGATCACAGTTTACCCGGCGGTTGCGCTACTATCCCAGTAGAATCGCTTGTAACTGTAGATTTCATATCTCTCTTGAATTTCGCCATGGTTGTTGCCATAGATCGCGGTTCACACGGCGGTTACGCTACTATCCCAGTAGAATCGCTCGTGACCGTAGGCATCTCGCCCCTCAAATTTCGCTTTGGCCTCTAGATCGCAGTTTACACGGCGGTTGCGCCACTATCCCAATGGAATCGCTTGTAACTGTAGGCATCACGCCCCAAGAATTACGCCAGCATCAATTCACATAATCCCAACACGATGATCCATCGTGGGGGATTCCAGTCCCAATGGACATTCCACTAACGGAAATTCTACATAGCTACGATTTTCAATGGACACTCACTCCGAGTTCCAATCACCTTCACAAATTATAAATGGAAGGTACATTTCCATATCCTCAGTTTTAGAAAACATATGTCATATGCATATAGTACTTCATTTCACATTTCTTACATATCATACCTATGTAAACTTGCATAGGATTTTCATAATAAAGACTTTCCAAACTGATGGTTTTCGAATTATTACATTCACATATATAAGTCTCGAAAACCCAATTCACATTCATAACAAATAGAGGATTCCAAAATTTTTCCATCTCGTTTAAAATTTTCCTCTAAATCGATTTGAAAATTTAAGGTTATCTCAAACCCAATTCATATTCATAATTCCATTCATATTCATCTTCACATTCGATTTGGATTTCACGTTACATCGTCAATTCTCAACACATAATTGATGTCTACCGATATATAACCTCTAAGCTCGTAGAGAAGGGTGTTAAGCTAAAAGAATAAATTCTCCGCCACCACAGATATATATTTAATAGAGATCAATTGCTATATCATCAATTCACAATGTTAGACATACAATCCCAATCGACTATCAAAAATTCAAAGCTCAACTTATATTTGTTTTTGGTGTCGAAATTAAACTCAATTTAACTCATAATTCAATCTTTTTGAAAAAAATTCAAGTTGAACTAATCGTTCAAATTTCCCTAAAACATCTTTACAAGGTATATATAATTTTCCACACTTAACCATTTCAAACAAATTTCAAATATTCATTTTTCAATTTATCTTTAAAAGATAAAATTTCAAACCTTTCATTTCATATTGGAAAACATTTCCATACTTATTAAATAATAAGTAATTCACAAATCCATTCATTTTCAACACTTGAAAAATATTCAATATACTTAAATCATAATTAAGTATATATTTCATTCTTTAAGGAAAGCGTTCTTTTAAACAAATTTATTTGAGTCAAAACGAATGTTACGTAAAACATCGTTACGACGACCCAAAATCACCAGTATAGGGATTCGAATTTAAGATAGATATATAAATCCCAATACTATATAAAACATTTCCTTTCGGAAACCATTTACTATAACAACAGTGTTATAGTCCACCATTTCCTTATTTCTCGAAAATGCCTATTTCAACAATGAATGTTGAAATCTATGGTTTCGATAGTTAATACATTTTAAAACATCTTTAAAACCATTAACTTCATTTCATAATATCACTTCCCTAAAACATATCCGTTTTATTCAATAATATATTCACTGTCCAAAATCGTGAATATACTTATTTATTCAATTCAGTGTTTCTACACATTTTATTTAAAAGATTACCCACTGTCCAAAATCATTGATAAAATTCCCAACCAACTTTTACTATCACAATATTTAACTTAAAGGATAATTCGCTGTCCAAAATCACGAATATATCTCCTTTAATAACTTCTATGTTTCATTTATCAAATTCAATTGGTTCCGAATTCATAAACAATCTTTACAAATTCCATTTCTATTTATAAAACTTCGATTTATAAATCTCCTTTTGTTAATTCAATTCAATTTATATAACTCGGTTATATACCAAAAGTTCATTTATAAGTTAAGTACTTATAATCCATTTATTTTCTAAATCATTCTTCAAAACATTTAAAATCAATTTTCAAAAGAATTCAAAATCAAATTCCCAAGTTATAGTTTAATGATCCTCTTGGTTATACTAAATTGACATATCATTTTATTTCACAATTATTACTTTGGAGATATTCAAAATATTGGATTTAAACCAATTCATTAATTCACTTCACTTATATTTTTTTTATATAAATCTCAGCAATTCGATAATGGTTTTTTGAATGATCGAGACTCAAATCTAAGGAAACCTTACCGAAGAGAAACTATCGCAAACCTAAATTTAGAGAGGGGAATTTCTGAAAAAATTTGAATTTTCAAAATACCTTTTATTTTTCAAAGAAAACAATTTCACACTTCTTTAGATTTGAAAAACACTTTCTTTAAAATGATTCTAGTAACTATTCATATTAAACATCATAAACTGAGCTTTGTATAAACCAAAGCTCTGATACCACTTTTGTAAGGACCCGCCCTTCTGACCGCCCCCAGTCGGTAATTAAACCAACTTGAGACGTTTAAAATGACGGATTGTTATTCAGTTTATAGAGTTTAAACAGAATCAGCCACAGAATAATCATAATATTTCACATGAATGAATTTTCTTACATATATCAGAGTTTATACAATGCATTAAATTTTTATACAGCGGAATATATCTTTTACAAGTACAAATTTTTTTTCGAAAAGCTAAAGTGAAGCAATTTCCCCTCTCTCTCTAACTTCGATGCCTGAAAATCTTCAAGCTGTAAAATACTCGATCTGACCCGAGTATTACATTCAAAAGAAAATAATACACATGTCAGTCTAATTCAAACTCAGTTATTAGTGCATGGAGGCAATAATAATCAAACAACAACTAGACGACAGTCAAAGATAAATTCACCTATCCGATCCTTTAACAAGAAATCGGATAACGGTAAATATAACACTTAACAGTGTTAAACAATAAAACAGTGGATTCAGATTTTTGACGAAGATAGATGGAGGGATTTTTAGATAAAGGTAATTTAGAAAACAACAGAATTGCCTAAACGGCAATTAACAATAAAAGCATCAAAATGCGATTCAAAATATATTGAACTGGAAACATGAACAAAATAAATTTCCATCAATAGAAAACATCAATTAAAACATCAGATTTGGTAGGGATGCAGTACACGCACGTGTGCACGGCCTCGTCACATTTTGAAATGTTAACTCCGTGTGGCTGCAGTTCACGCTTGCTTGCACTGCCTTGCCGCTATCGTGATTAAATATACAAAAGGTCAACGAACCAAAATTAATGAAGGTTCAAATATCGATTCAAAATGTCGATACTGCGTGGCTGCAGTGCACGCACGCGTGCGCTGCCTCGCCACAACAACATGTGAAATCATCTCAAGATAGAATACTATCAGAAATCAAAGTTGTAGAGGTCAAGTCAGTGACTCAACACAACTGCAACACCAAAACCCATGCAACAAGGCAAGGTCGAAATGCAATTTTTTTGCATATACCCAAGTAAACCCAAGAAAACAAGTTCCAAACAACTTATTACTGCACATTTCAACAAGTGCAAAATTTTCATAAAAATGAAACTGCAGCCCACTTTGAATCCAAGGGAAAACGACAACAAGACTACAGTCACCACATGGACACAAGGGCAAAGGTACAAAACATTAAATGAATCAGAGGGAGTCCAGAAAGTAATGCAGCAATAAACTCAAAACAACTCAAAAATCCTCAAATTCAACAAGACAGTAAGCATCAGTGCACGAAGGCAATGAGACGTACATACACATGAACCAGCAGAAGCAATTGAAGTGCAACAGTGGAACGACAAGGCACACTACAACTATGACTTGAACAAAGCAAGGCTACAGAGCTCGAGCTTATGCAAAGTCAACATCACCGCATAAATTCAAGAAGGCACCAAGCAAATGGAACCAAACCCAAGTTACATTATTATTAAAACATGGACAGTGGAGTATATAGGTACATGAAGTCCAACAGATTAACTACAAAGGACAACAAGTATGAAGTGCACAACAACAACATTCATATATTTACTTATATGTAGATGAAAAAATGTGACAACAATGTCACAATATCAAAGAAAATAATGTCACAGTAACCAAGTATGTCACAGTAACTTAAAGAATATAATTTACAGTTGCATCAGTTCACAACCACAAGTATGCAGTAGCCAATGTGATCAAAGAAGCATAACTCATACAAGCTTGTTATCATGTAAAAGATTTATATGCTTAAATTTTAAAATGCTACTCACAGTATTCTTAAAACTTGGATCTTGCAAAATCAAACATAAATTATTCAAACATTAAATCTTAAAAGAGGTTGAGGGGTGAAATTTCAGAATTTTTTTTTTACTTATCCTGTAACTGTAAACAGAAATCAAGATCATATACAGGCATGCCCCTTCACAACTTCATATTTAAACACATGCAGGCATTTTTAAACAATCACACTATAATTATAAAACAGCATTAAAGCACAAGTACGCAGACCCAATGCAATGCCTCAAATGACCGAATACAACTGGAATCAAGGAATGCAACTTAAGTTAAAAGCTATGCAGTGAAGACATAAACAAGTATATATGAAGACCACTTGAAGTATGACAAACAGACTGCAAGATAAACTCAAAAATGTGCATATGAAGTTCGAATAATCAGTTCAACCAAACAGCAAAGATATCAAGGATACAGCATGTACACTTGAATACATGAAGTAAATTTGAAAACAAGGCAGGGAACAGTGGAGTACACAGTGGCCAGAAGACATGAACAAACTGCCCAGACTGCTGTACATATCAAAGAAACCAGCTCAAAGACTTACAACATATGTCTCGACCAAAAATCAGTGACCATGTGTAAACAGTCGAATATGACTGCAGTGCAAAAATCAACCCAAACAACAAAAGTCACGAATTCGTATAGTACAGGTAAAAATTAGAAGAAATCTTGTTGCAACGGTGATGGCCGAAGACTTGAAATTGTATAAAAATCATCAACCATAGTGGTCACGAGATAATGCCGTGATAACCAGGAAAACACAAAATCAAGCAGTATTTTTTTTTTCAAAATCGAACAATATCAAGGGCCGAAGCCAACAAGAAGGAATCGAACCAATCAAAAAAAAATATCAACAGAGAATACTCAACATGATAACAAAATCGAACGACTAGGAATGAAAATAGATGTGAGGGTCACTCACCTTTCACCGAAGCGGTCGCGAACGAATTGAAGCCGAGCGAAAACCCTAATTTTGGAACGAAGAGGGAGACGAGGCCGCCATTATTTCGTTTCGTTTATATTTTTTTTGTATGACTTGAAGAGGGCAGGGTTTCGAATTTTTAAAAGGGAAAGGAGGCGTGATTTTTGCGTGGGTTACGACGTGTGTAACGGCGTAAGTTAGGGCGTGTTTACAGTTGATAAGTAAGGCAACGTACTCTTTTTTTTATTATACTTTTATTATTATTTTTATATTTTTTTATATTTTTTTCATTTTAAATCCAATTTGTTTTGTATAATCATTTTCTTTACTTTGTTTTGTAAATTTTGTTGTTTGAATTTTTAACTATGTGTATTTATTTATTTATTTTGTGTTGATTAAAATTTTATTCCTTTTTATTTTAAAGAAAAGAAAAATGTTATTTAAAACTAACCATCCTTTTATAAATTTACATAAATAATAATTCTTGTGTCCAAATTATTTTCCTAAGTCATTATTTTGAATTTAAAATAAAATTTAATCGTCAATTTATCCTGAAAATTTGAAATTCAAGTCAATCATCATTCGAATATATAAAATTAATTAAATATTTTCATTTTTAAATTGTTCAAAATTCAGGGTTGTTACAATCCATACTCAAGATAATCTAGTTAAAAGGCATTTAATCGATCACTCCGTGTGCATCCTATGTAATCGTGCTGCTGAAAATGTCGGCCACTTGTTTTTCAATTGCCTTTTTTCATATCATCTCTGGAAAAAGGTTCTTCATCACATTCACGAGAGGCCTCCACTTAGAGATTTCAATCTTGAATGGGTTCGTATCTTCCATTTAACCAGGTGGAAATCCATGTCGACAACTCGCTTTCTCCGATACCTTAAGCTTACGATTGCGGTAATTTGGGAGGAAAGGAATTCGCGAAGATTTACGCGGTCTTCCTCCACAATTGCTGCTCTTATTTTTAAAATTTTGTCGTGATTTTTCACTGTGTTAATTTGTTTGAGGTGGGGATGTATCTGTTCCTCATTGTGTTTGCTTGGTAGTTTTTAATCTTCGTATGTTGCTTTTGTTTAATAAAAAGTGGACTGGCCACTATAAAAACCGGCTGGCCTTGCCAAAAAAAAAAGTTTCAAAACCCCGGAACTTAAGTCCTAAATTTCTATTTTTTATTTATTTTATTTTCAATCTCATTTCAACAATTATTCATAAATTTCATTACCTAACAACCAATATATTGCAACAAAATATATCTATCATTTATAAAAAAGTTTATTATATATATATATAGAAATATAATAGGTAAAATTATTTCATTCACCTATATTCAAAATAAATATTGTGTCGGTCTGTCATATTAAGTGTTTAGAAATCCCTATTGATGTCATAGCGTCCCATGCACCAACCAGAATTTATAAATACAAAACGGAACAAATTAACACAATATCAAAACCTTTTTATAACACTAACAAGTAAGCTATCTCATATATATACACTCAACGACTCAACATAGGGTATTACTACCCTATTAATAAAGAGTCAGACCCCACAAATCTAAGGTTTATCGCTAAACCAAAGCTCTTATACCAGATGTAACGACCCGGCTTTTTGTACGCATTAAATCGACGATAAACCACACACGTCCGGCTTAAACCATATAGAAGGGTGGATTTTTATGTGCTAAATAAAAAAAAGAAGAGAAAGAAAAAAACAAAATGAATGTTGTGGAATACTATAATAAATAATAATAAAAATAAAATCTTCGTCTTCGTCCTCTAGAATAAAGTCTTCAAATCCTGTAATGCTCGGACTAATCTGAATGAATTGAAAAGACAAAACACTCGAGTCAGAACTAAAAGATCTTATGTAAGTTAAATCAACGATAAATATGAGTGGAACGGCGTCAGAGATGTTTACGGGATTTGACATCTCCTATCCAGTGTCAAACCTGAGTGCAGTAACTTAAAAGATGCTCGAGGTTCACATCTCCGAAGGATCCGTTAAACTATTTTCCATGTAGTAATATTTCTCTATTATAATAATGTCTATAGTCCCAGTAGTCCATCCAGTATCATAGTCCCTCCTAATCGGGAAGCCCCCAGAGGACACCACATGGGCTACGGGAGAAAACCAAACTCGTACAATGCACGATAGGTTAGGTGATATGGCATAACTAGGCAATGCCAGGGTAGATATACCAATTACACTTTCGGACCGGTTGTAGCGCGTAGCAGCTACTACTGTAACGCCCCGCCTTTTCGTACTCTTTAAATCGACGATAAGCCACACACGTCCGACTTAAACCATACAAAAGGGCGGATTGTTATGGGGTAAATAAGAAAAAGCAGAGAAAGAAAAAAAAACAAAATAAAATCTTGCAGCGGAACGATAAAATATAATAATCAAATATACAGTTCAAGAAGCTGTTTTACGAAATATTTGATTTTACTTATACAATACATATCGGAGTTGCACATACCAGAGAATAATAATAATAATGCAGTGGAACAATGTGACGTAGTGGAAATACTATAATAAATAATAATAAATCTTCGACTTCGTCCTCCCGAATACGGTCTTCCAAATCCTGAAATGCTCAGGCTGAGCCTAGCGAATTGAAAAGACAAACACTCGAGTCAGAACTAAAAGATCTTATGTAAGTTAAATCAACAGGAATAATATGAGTGGAACGGCGTCAGAGATGTTTACGAGATTTGACATCTCCTATCCAGTGTCTAACGTGAGTGCAGTAACTTAAGAGATGCTCAGGATTCACATCTCCTAAGGACCCATTAAACTATTTACTATGTAGTAATATTTCGCTATTACAATAATGTCTATTAGTAAAATAAACTTACTTTTAAATAGCATTAAGGCTTTACATTTTCCACCTTAACACGTAATAGTCCCGGTAGTCCATCTAATATCATAGTCCCTCCTGATCGGGAAGCCACCTGTGGATACCACACGGGCTACGGGAGAAATCCAAACTCGTACATGGCGCGCTATGGTAGGTGACATGGAACAACTAGGCAGTGCCAGGGTTGATATACCAATTACGCTTCTGGGCCGGTGGTAGCGCATAGCGCGCAGCTACCGCCCACCTCGAGCCACACCCCCAAATAAAAAAAATCAAAATTCACCACCGAATCAATCCAAAAGTCAAAGTATAATATCGAAGGGATGTGTCCGATCAAAGGTGCTACCTCATTAGCCCGTCAATCGCTCCTGTTTAGCCACCTTATGCTAACTTACGGGAGTCGGGTCCATGTATTTACCTCAGAGGAAACGCCGCTGCCATCCTACTTCATTCAAGAATCTCCTCCGCGTACATGATTGTTAAAGTGGTTTTCGGAGTTGGCAGAGAGTATGACAACTTCCGATCCTGGTCTCTTTAACAACCAAACGTTATTATAACACCTCGGTCTTTTCAAAATAGTTTATACTTTAAATCCCGAATATAATATCCATTTCAAAACCATATAAATACGATATCCTTTCCATTTCTAAAACCAAATCATTTTGATATCATTTTTATAAAACCCAAATCAATATAGTATCATTTCAAATATATCATTTCCTAAAACCATAACAATTTCAAAGTTAAAATTATTTCGAAACCAAAACTTGAAATATAGCCTTTCAAAAAACATATAACTTTGAATTTTATAACTTTGAAACATACTACCACTTAAATGGTTTAACTATTAAATTATTTTATATAATAAAATAGCTTCTTAACCTTCACAAATAAATCCAAATATGGATTTAAATCCCCAAATAAACCAATATAATTTCCATATATGCAATAACCCGCATATTTTACGATTATATATTTAAATGTTTTATTTAAATATACCGT
Source organism: Allium cepa (assembly GCA_030765085.1). Taxonomy (NCBI): domain Eukaryota; kingdom Viridiplantae; phylum Streptophyta; class Magnoliopsida; order Asparagales; family Amaryllidaceae; genus Allium; species Allium cepa. The sequence goes on along the minus strand of CM060938.1, from coordinate 900,719,881 downwards.
CGTTAGTCGGATTTTTGGGTCCGAAAAGCTACTTTTTGCAAACTGTTGACTTGGAACTCGAAACCACTTCCATTGAGTCCAAAATAGAGTTTGCGATCTTTTTGAGTATAAACTTCGATATGTTTGGAGTAAGTCGAATTTTGCTATTTCCTAAGTGGGCTTTTGGGTTTGGGTTTCACGCAACTCATCCTATACCCCAAGTTAGCCCCCTCTCCTCTCCATTCACTCTATACATTTCATATATCTCAAATTAAACTGAAAATGGGGAAAGAGAATGCGAAATAGAAATTCCAAGCCCTAATTTCCTCTTGAAAACTCGAATTCTTGCTCCAAAATCAAAGAGATGCTTTGGTAAGCCCTCTCTTCATCTTCTCTAACTCTTTCTCTCTTTAATTTCAGAAATTCCTCTACGTAAATCAAGGAAATATTGTTTTGATCTTAGATTGAAGCTTGTAGAGTAGAAGTGAAGAGTGGTTGGTCTTTTCTTTGCAATTGAGCTTCTCATCTTTGTCTTTGAGTTAAAAAGGTAAGTTTTGAACTCATATCTACTTCTCTTGATATCATTGGTGTTAGGTATGAACTCCTAACACTCATTTATAATCAATTGCTTTTGGTTTGAATTGATTTGGTGAACATTTCAATCTTTGATGTTTTGAAGTCAAAAACTCTAAACATCATAGCTTTGATGTTTGATCATGTTTTTTAGAGGTGTATTAAAAAGAAAATAGGGCTGGGCTGTCGATTGGCATAAACCCCTAGCGCCATTGCTCATTCGATTGCAATTTGAAAGAGTTTGCTCTTCTTTTGTATGGGCCGAAAAATTGCCCTATTGCCAGTCAGTCGACTGACCTCTGAAACCAGTCGACTGGCTGCAGCATATAGGTGTTTCAAAGACTGAATACAGAGACTGGAAGTCTCTGTTTCCTATAATCAATGGACTGGCCATTCCAACCAGTCGACAGACTACACGAATGGAATTTCCATGTTTCTGGTTCAGTCGACTGTTCTCAGAGAGTCAGTTGACTGACCTGCTTCTGTTTTGCCTATTATGCCTAGTTTCTTGTGATTCCAACTTTTATCGATTCGTGTTGTGTGACGCCACACCTCTATACCGATGCTAGCCAAGGATACTACGGTGTAATAACGTCAACTAACACGGAGAATAAGGCTGTTGAGGAGCGACCATCCGTGTAATTGCTTTGTGCGAGCATCGATATGTCAGATAGTATAACATGCAATTCTTTTCAAGTGGAAATCCGACATGCCGACACAAACTCAAAACTACTACATAGTGGGTATAATATCTTCGGAAACAAATAAAGAAATAAACATAACATAAATCAGTCACAGGCAATTCATATCACAAAGGCGGAAATAGATATGAATATTACACATAAAAGTGTATATCAGAGTAGTGGTCAAATAAGATCCACAACATCACAAAAGAATAGATACAAGTGCTAGACAAAAGAATATGTATACATCAAGGAGTCTATTTCTCGAATGCATACAACAATAAACTACTAATCTATAGTAGTTTGCCAAAATCAGATGATGGTTCCAGATAAGGAGTCAAGAGGAAGCACCTGTAAAATCTCAGTCTGACCCAAGTATTATTTAAGAAGAAAATAATAAACGGATCAGTCTAGCTATAATTATAAGATAAAATGATATATAAGAAGAGATATAACTAAAAACGTATGATACCAAAGATGTCATACTACGACTAGTATACATTAGAGAATCACAAAAGTCATACAAAATCTCAAGAATCTCATAGCATCAAAAAGAATATCATATTCTTTATTTAATTCACCAAGCCACAATAAATGACATACATATCAATGCCAACTGAAAAACGTGGTGAAACATAAATTCCAGAAATCAACATATAGAAATCCAAAAATCACAAGAAAAGGATAGCCAAGACATTGATGTAGTACAAACGGTACATCCAATGAATCAAATAGCAAAGACATTGATGTAGTACAAACGGTACATCCAATGAATCAAATAGCAAAGACATTGATGTAGTACAAACGGTACATCCAATGAATCAAATAGCAAAGACATTGATGTAGTACAATGGTACATCCAATGAATCAAATAGCAAAGACATTGATGTAGTGCAACGGTACATCCAATGAATCGAAGACACTGATGTAGTGCAAACGGTACATCCAATGAATCCAAAAAGCAAAGACATTGATGTAGTACAACGGTTCATCCAATGAATCAAAGACACTGATGTAGTACAAACGGTACATCCAATGAATCCAAAAAGCAAAGACATTGATGTAGTACAACGGTACATCCAATGAATCAAAGACACTGATGTAGTACAAACGGTACATCCAATGAATCGAAACATATTAAAAGTACATGGGTCGCTAGCCCAAGAAGAAATGAGACGAAGCTCAATAAAATGAGGAACAGTCCCCCACATAGACAAAGAGACATCGCACATTGCTAGTTTAAACCATAAAATGATCATCATCGATCATCAAGAAGTGTCAATTACAATAAGCTAGTAAATATATGAGTTTATCATCATATCTCATAACCACTAGCTTAACTTAAATATTTGCGAAAAAATTGTAGATCTCCACTAGAAAATTGTAACAAGAGTTTCCATCGAACGAGTCCAAGAATTAACCAACGAAGTAAACGCAAGCGTTTCATACCACTCGTTTTACTAAGTCGTTTAATTAGATTTCTCATACGAGTGAGGTAAAGTTTTGTATATACTAATAGATTGGAAAACGGTTTTAAGAAATGAGCTTTGTAATAAAATAGTGTTGAGATCATTTGAAGAAAGAGTTTTGATATTTACTATTAATATAGAAACCTTTATATTTTTAAAGTGACAAATCACAAACATTATTGTAGAAACAATCAATCACTAAAATTCACATACGAAGACGTGAATAAAATCCAAAGAAATCGATACCGAATCCATCAAAGTGGATATATCCAAAATCCCAAGGAAAAGGAATCATCAAAGTCGATAATCAATGATAACAAAGAATAGGGAAATAACACAAATCGATTAAATTTGGAAACCACACAAAATAGGCGAAATAGGCAAAATATCATCAGGTCGGTCGGCCGGCTACAGAGCTCGGTCGACCGGACCCTGTTCTCAAAATTTCTCGGGAAGCAGGTCGGTCGGCCGAACCCTATAGTTGGTCGACCGGACCATAAACAGAGAAGTGCTTATGCAATAGGCAGCAGGTCGGTCCACCGGCAGCAGAGCTCGGTCGACCGGACCTGTTGCCAGTCTCTTCCCAGCCCATCCAAATGAGATCCAATCCCGACCAAATTGCATTCGCTCGAGCAACGGCGCTAAGGGTTTATGCCAATCGACTACCCGGGCCTATAAGCTCTTCGATGCATCACCAAAACACATTCAAACATCAAAGTTAGGATTTTTAAAGATTTGAACCCAAAACACTAAAAATTGGAATATTCACCAAATCAATCCAAATCAAAAGCAATTGCACAAGAATAAGCATTAGGAATTCATACCTAACAATCAAAGATAAATATAGGCTAAGATGTGAGATTAAAAATCTCACCTTTGAACCCAAAAACAATGAATGAGAAGCTTCAAGACAAAGGAAGATCAACCACACTTTAATCTCACACAAGGAGCTTGAATCCAAGCTTAAAAGAGAAACATTTCCCAAATTAGATTTAGGAATTTTCTGAAATCAAAGAGAGAATGAGTTGGAGAAGAAGAAGGAGATACTTACCAATGGGTTCTCTTGAATTTGGAGTTAGAAGTTGGATTTTGCTATGGAACTAGGGCTTTTAGTTTTAATTTCCACTCTTCTCCACCATTGTTACTAAAGCTTGAAGGGTTAGGAATTAGAAATGAAATGAAGATAAGTGGAGAGGGGGTTTCAGTTTGGGGTATTAACATTGGGTTGAACCCAACCCAAACCCAAAGCCCAAGTGAAAAAGTGGCAAAAATCAACTTTCTCCAAACATATCGAAGCTTATACTTAAAAAGGTCGCAAACGGCATTTTGAACTCAATGGAAGGGGTCTCGAGTCCCAATTCTACTGTTTGCTAAAAGTAGGTTTTCGGACTAAAGTCCGATGAACGTTGAAATATTTAAATAAAATATTTAAATATACCATCGATAAATATGCGGGTTGTTACAGACTTCCCTCCTTAAAGAAATTACGTCCTCGCAATACTTAAGAAGAAAACAAAGAGTAACAACCATAGAAGCATATCAACACAAATGAATATTTGAATCAAGAAGTCCACCATAAAGAGCACGAAGGAGTAAATCCGAAAGTTTTCGTTCGATGAATATCCAAGAGCAATCCTTAGGATTTGAGAACCATTGAACTTTTATCAAAAAGAATATCTTTATATCGAAGGCGTTCAACCTCCAAAGCAATGATGCGAATAGAATGTTGCTCAAAAGTCAAATTTGGTGTAACTTCAATCTCCTCAATAACACCGGGCACAAGAATAAAAATCGGAAACATAAAATCATTTCCATAGTTAAAAGACGTGGAAAACGTCAAGAATAGCAGAAAATTGAGCCGGTGCAACGACGTAGTACAAAAACGGTACGCCCGAGAAACTAGAAACTCGAATAATTTGGAACACCGACGTAGTACAAAAACGGTATGTCCAATGAACCGATAAACCGGAACAACGATGTAGTATAATAATGGTATATTCATTGATCCAGATAAGACGGAATATCGATGTAGTATAATAATGGTACATTCATTGATCCAGATAAGACGGAACATCGATGTAGTATAGTAACAGTACATCCGATGAACCGATCACCATAAAAGAACATCGGACGCTAGTCCATAAAAGAAATGAGGCGAAGCTCAACAAAACAAAGTACATCGAAACATCCGATGAACTTGGTAAAAAGATCATAAGATACAAGGAATTTGAGCCAACGGGGTTGACGCAAATTAAGTTTCTTGTAAGTGAATGAATATTTCATAGATTCATGATCAAAGTGAAGAACAGATTTCTCTCCCTAAAAATGATGATGCCAAATTCTAAAAGTAAAAACAATAGCCGCGAGCACTAGATCATGAGTGGCATATCTAGTCTCGATAAGCTATAATGATTTAGAAGCACAAGTGGTAGAATGTTTTCTTTTGCAAGAGAACGACATCCAAACCAATACGAGTAGCATTGGTACAAAAGATAAATTCTTGGTTCCCTTCGGAAAACACAAGAATAAAAGTATCGGAAAAGAATTCATTCAAATAATCTTCTCTCTCAAAAAGCTAAAACTTTCAAAATTACAATTATCTTAATGTAAGAATCTTTCTAGAAAAATTTACATTTTATAAGTCAATATATCGTGTTTGATTGTCTCATTACAGAGTTTAGAAAATTCCTATCGATAACGTTGATCAAGCGCATCGACCGAAATTCTTAAAGCTCTCAACGGGCAATACAATCACAAAATCATCTTCTAGATAATAAATATGTTTCTTAAAAACTTTTGAGAATATTCTTCGTTTGTTTCAAGAACAAAATTTCAATTTTACTTATACATAAATCTTATGAAAAAGATTTGCAAAATTTTAAATTACTATTTTAATCCAAAAGTCATAAATACAAGAATGGACTTATCGAGATATTCCTAGAATACTCGATTTATGAAATGGATGAAATAAGCTGGACAATCTGATTGATAAAATAAGTCATTCATAAGAATCATAACGAGTGCGGAATGCGGTAAGTGGAATGCTAATTTCCGCAACTTGTAGCAAATGAAAACCGATGGTAAAGTCGAACTGAAAAGACCTTAGCACCACACAAAAGATTACTTAGGTGATAACCCTAAGACAAGCTCAAAGATTCTGGAAAATTCACAACTATCCAAATGAGAGAAATAACACTCTACTCAACATGAGAGCTTAAAGAATAAAATGATGCCATTAATTTTTGAACCGAAATTATAAAGAAAAATAGAAATCTGCCTAACAGATTGAAAATGTCGAAGATGAATAGTCCATTCGAAAAAATAGGATATAGGCTTCATAGTGATTAAGCCAATCCTTTCACAGAAATCAATTCCGAAGCCTAAGTAAAAATGGCACGGAAAGAAAAATCACATAGAAAAATTTCGACATCAATAAAAAGCAAATTGAGTGTTGCGGATCTACCATCCGGATTCGCAATTCTCAAAGAAGTCATCAAGCCTAGAAATGTTTAATGAAAAAGAATCACAAGTTCTTTTGATATAAAATAGTGAGATGAAACCCATATCAAAAAGAACTCGAATAAGATAATCACAAAATAAATGTTATCAAGGAGAGAATGGATACCTTTACTCAGAGAAGTGTTGATAGGGGCTTGCAGCTTTCCTTCTCTCTTGCTTGGAAGCTTAGGGCACGAAGATAAAAGATGACCCGAACCTTTGCAATAACGACAAAAGAGGGGTTTCAGACACTCCTTTGCATAATGGTCCGTGGAACCACAATTGTAGCATTGACCACGACTAGAGGTAGGAGTCTTTGCTACCGGAATTTGTTGCTTCCCTTTCTTATTAGGAGTGGGGCCTTTGAATTTGATAGGCCTCTTCAAGTTATTGTTGAAGTTCTGTTGGGCACGCACAACTTCAACATCCCCTTCATTATCGGCCTCTTCAAGACGAAGAGCAATATCAATAAGCTGATCAAATGAAACCTCAACTTTCAGAAGTAATGGTTTCTTAAGATACTTATTCATGCCATAGACAAATCTCTGATTTTTCTTCAATGGGGTATTAAAGTACTCAACCCCGTATTTGGACAGAGATTCGAAAGATGTGACATAGTCTGTCATAGAAGATTCACCTTGAACATGGTCAATAAAACGCCGGGCAAAAGTTACTTTTTCGGCCTTCGGCACAAATTTCAATTCGAATCTTTCCCGGAATTGCTCCCAAGTGAGATCCGCTTCAACGATTTCAGAAATTAAAAGCTCATGCCAATCTAACGCTCTTTCATGGAGCATACTAGAAGCCACTTGGACACGGTGAAGGTCAATAAGGTTCATGTGAGAAAGATGCGCTCGCATGATTTGAGCCAAGCTTGAATTTCTATAACACTCTCGGATCCCTTGACTGGCCTTCCACCCAAATCGATGTAGTCTCTACACAAGCATGCAAAACCGGATCTAGGATGAGTAGGCTCTAGAATGGGACCGATTGCTTGAGCGTTCTTTACTAGATCAAGAAGCTGCTGGGCAGACATAAATACTCCATCTTGGGGAGTAGCACTAGATTGACCGGCGCTGGGACGGCCAGGTATAACAATTTCTCTTCTTTAGGAAAGAAAGAAAGAAGAGGAAAAAGTTATTCTAAAAATAAATTTCAATTAAATTTGATTGATAAAACAAGGAATCATAAAGAAAATAGGATGAATCGGTACGAAGACTCGAATAAAATCCTAAAGCACGACTCCTAAGATAGACTTAGGACGATGATCCTTGTTAATTTATTCTACATTGTTCCGAAGTTTGGCTCTGATACCAAGCTGTGATGCCCCACCTCTATACCCATGCTAGCCGAGGAAACTACGGTGTAATGCCGTCAACTAACACGGAGAATAAGGCTGTTGATGAGCGACCATCCGTGTAATTGCTTTGTGCCAGCATCGATATGTCAGATAGTATAACATGCAATTCTTTTCAAGTGGAAATCCGACATGCCGACACAAACTCAAAACTACTACATAGTGGGTATAATATCTTCGGAAACAAATATAGAAATAAACATAACATAAATCAGTCACAGGCAATTCATATCACAAAGGCGGAAATAGATATGAATATTACACATAAAAGTGTATATCAGAGTAGTGGTCAAATAAGATCCACAACATCACAAAAGAATAGATACAAGTGCTAGACAAAAGAATATGTATACATCAAGGAGTCTATTTCTCGAATGCATACAACAATAAACTACTAATCTAGAGTAGTTTGCCAAAATCAGATGATGGTTCCAGATAAGGAGTCAAGAGGAAGCACCTGTAAAATCTCAGTCTGACCCAAGCATTATTTAAGAAGAAAATAATAAACGGATCAGTCTAGCTATAATTATTAGATAAAATGAGATATAAGAAGAGATATAACTAAAAACGTATGATAACCAAAGATGTCATACTACGACTAGTATACATTAGAGAATCACAAAAGCATACAAAATCTCAAGAATCTCATAGCATCAAAAAGAATATCATATTCTTTATTTAATTCACCAAGCCACAATAAATGACATACATATCAATGCCAACTGAAAAAGGTGGTGAAACATAAATTCCAGAAATCATCATATAGAAATCCAAAAATCACAAGAAAAGGATGGCCAAGACATTGATGTAGTACAAACGGTACATCCAGTGAATCAAATAGCAAAGACATTGATGTAGTACAAACGGTACATCCAATGAATCAAATAGCAAAGACATTGATGTAGTACAACGGTACATCCAATGAGTCAAATAGCAAAGACATTGATGTAGTACAACGGTACATCCAATGAATCAAAGACACTGATGTAGTGCAAACGGTACATCCAATGAATCCAAAAAGCAAAGACATTGATGCAGTACAACGGTACATCCAATGAATCAAAGACACTGATGTAGTACAAACGGTACATCCAATGAATCCAAAAAGCAAAGACATTGATGTAGTACAACGGTACATTCAATGAATCAAAGACACTGATGTAGTACAAACGGTACATCCAATGTATCGAAACATATTAAAAGTACATAGGTCGCTAGCCCAAGAAGAAATGAGACGAAGCTCAATAAAATGAGGAACAGTCCTCCACATAGACAAAGAGACGTCGCACATTGCTAGTCTAAACCATAAAATGATCATCATCGATCATCAAGAAGTGTCAATTACAATAAGCTAGTAATCACATGAGTTTAGCATCATGTCCCATAACCACTAGCTTAACTTAAATATTTGCGAACAAATTATAGATCTCCACTAGAAAATTGTCACAAGAGTTTCAATCGAACGAGTCCAAGAATTAACCAACGAAGTAAACGCAAGCGTTTCATACCACTCGTTTTACTAAGTCGTTTAATTAGATTTCTCATACGAGTGAGGTAAAGGTTTGTATATACTAATAGATTGGAAAACGGTTTCAAGAAATGAGCTTTGTAATAAAATAGTGTTGAAATCATTTGAAGAAAGAGTTTTGATATTTACTATTAATATAGAAACCTTTATATTTTTAAAGTGACAAATCACAAACATGATTGTAGAAACAATCAATCACTAAAGTTCACATATGAAGACGTGAATAAAATCCAAAGAAATCGATACCGAATCCATCAAAGTGGATATATCCAAAATCCCAAGGAAAAGGAATCATCAAAGTCGATAATCAGTGATAACAAAGAATAGGGAAATAACACGAATCGATTAAATTTGGAAACCATACAAAGTAGGCGAAATAGGCAAAATATCATCAGGTAGGTCGGCCGGCTACAGAGCTCGGTCGACCGGACCCTGTTCTCAAAATTTCTCGGGAAGCAGGTCGGTCGGCCGAACCCTGTAGTTGGTCGACTGGACCATAAACAGAGAAGTGCTTATGCACTTGGCGGCAGCAGGTCGGTCGGTCGGCAGCAGAGCTCGGTCGACCGGACCTGTTGCCTGTCTCTTCCCAGCCCATCCAAATGAGATCCAATCTCGACCAAATTGCATTCGCTCAAGCAACGACGCTAAGGGTTCATGCCAATCGACTACCCGGCCCTATAAGCTCTTCGATGCATCACCAAAACACATTCAAACATCAAAGTTAGGATTTTTAAAGATTTGAACCCAAAACACTAAAAATTGGAATATTCACCAAATCAATCCAAACCAAAAGCAATTGCACAAGAATAAGCGTTAGGAATTCATACCTAACAATCGAAGATAAATATTGGCTAAGATGTGAGATTAAAAATCTCACCTTTGAACCCAAAAACAATGAATGAGAAGCTTGAAGACAAAGGAAGATCAACCACACTTCAATCTCACACAAGGAGCTTGAATCCAAGCTTAAAAGAGAAACATTTCCCAAATTAGATTTAGGAATTTTCTGAAATCAAAGAGAGAATGAGTTGGAGAAGAAGAAGGAGATACTTACCAATGGGTTCTCTTGAATTTGGAGTTAGAAGTTGCATTTTGCTATGGAACTAGGGCTTGGAGTTTTAATTTCCACTCTTCTCCACCATTGTTGCTAATGCTTGAAGGGTTAGGAATTAGAAATGAAATGAAGATAAGTGGAGAGGGGGTTTCAGTTTGGGGTATTAACATTGGGCTGAACCCAACCCAAACCGCAAGTGAAAAAGTGGCAAAAATCAACTTTCTCCAAACATATCGAAGCTTATACTTAAAAAGGTCGCAAATGGCATTTTGAACTCAATGGAAGGGGTCTCGAATCCCAATTCGACTGTTTTCTAAAAGTAGGTTTTCGGACTAAAATCGACGAACGTTGAAATATTTAAATAAAATATTTAAATATACCATCGATAAATATGTGGGTTGTTACAGACTCCCCTCCTTAAAGAAATTGCGTCCTCGCAATACTTAAGAAGAAAATAAAGAGTAACAACCATAGAAGCATATCAACACAAAAGAATATTTGAATCAAGAAGTCCACCATAAAGAGCACGAAGGAGTAAATCCGAAAGTTTTCATTCGATGAATTCTCAAGATTTCTCAAGAGCAATCCTTAGGATTTGAGAACCAATGAACTTTTATCAAAAAGAATGTCTTTATATCGAAGGCGTACAACCTCCGAAGCAATGATGCGAATAGAATGTTGTTCAAAAGTCAAATTTGGTGTAACTTCAATCCCCTCAATAACACCGGGCTCAAGAATAAAAACCGGAAACATAAAAGCATTTCCATAGTTAAAAGACGTGGAAAACGTCAAGAATAACAGAAAATTGAGCCGGTGCAACGGCGTAGTACAAAAACGGTACGCCTGAGAAACTAGAAACTCGAATAATTTGGAACACCGACGTAGTACAAAAACGGTACGTCCAATGAACCGATAAACCGGAACAACGATGTAGTATAATAATGGTACATTCATTGATCCAGATAAGACGGAACATCGATGCAGTATAATAATGGTACATTCATTGATCCAGATAAGACTGAACATCGATGTAGTATAATAACAGTACATCCGATGAACCGATCACCATAAAAGAACATCGGACGCTAGTCCATAAAAGAAATGAGGCGAAGCTCAACAAAACAAAGTACATCGAAACGTCCGATGAACTTGGTAAAAAGATCATAAGATACAAGGAATTTGAGCCAACGGGGTTGACGCAAATTAAGTTTCTTGTAAGTGAATGAATATTTCATAGATTTATGATCAAAGTGAAGAACAGATTTCTCCCCCCAAAATGATGATGCCAAATTCTAAAAGTAAAAACAATAGCCGCGAGCACTAGATCATGAGTGGCATATCTAGTCCTGATAAGCTATAATGATTTAGAAGCACAAGTGGTAGAATGTTTTCTTTTGCAAGAGAACGGCATCCAAACCAATACGATTAGCATTGGTACAAAAGATAAATTCCTGGTTCCCTTCGGAAAACACAAGAATAAGAGTATCGGAAAAGAATTCATTCAAATAGTCTTCTCTCCCAAAAAGCTAAAACTTTCAAAATTACAATTATCTCAATGTAAGAATCTTTCAAGAAAAATTTACATTTTATAAGTCAATATATCGTGTTTGATTGTCTCATTAAAGCGTTTAGGAAATTCCTATCGATAACGTTGATCAAGCGCATCGACCAAAATTCTTAAAGCACTCAACGGGCAATACAATCACAAAATCATCTTCTAGATAATAAACATGCTTCTTAAAAACTTTTGAGAATATTCTTCGTTCGTTTCAAGAACAAAATTTCAATTTTACTTATACATAAATCTTATGAAAAAGATTTGTAAAATTTAAATTACTATTTTCATCCAAAATTCATAAATACAAGAATGGACTTATCGAGATATTCATAGAATACTCGATTTATGAAATGGATGAAATAAGCTGGACAATCTGAATGATAAAATAAGTCATTCATAAGAATCATAACGAGTGCGGAATGCAGTAAGTGAAATGCTAACTTCCGCAACTTGTGGCTAATGAAAACCGGTGGTAAAGTCGAACTGAAAAGACCTTAGCACCACATAAAAGATTACTTAGGTGATAACCCTAAGACAAGTCCAAAGATTCCGAAAAATTCACAACTATCCAAATGAGAGAAATAACACTCTACTCAACATGTGAGCTTAAAGAATAAAATGATGCGATCAATTTTTGAATCGAAATTATAAAGAAAAATAGAAATCTGCCTAACAGATTGAAAATGTCGAAGATGAATAGTCCATTCGGAAAAATAGGATATAGGCTTCATAGTGATTAAGCCAATCCTTTCACAGAAATCAATTCCGAAGCCTAAGTAAAAATGGCACGGAAAGAAAAATCACACAAAAAAATTTCGACATCAATAAAAAGCAAATTGAGTGTTGCGGATCTACCATCCGGATTCGCAATTCTCAAAGAAGTCATCAAGCCCAGAAATGTTTAAAGAAAAAGAATCACAAGTTCTTTTGATTTAAAATAGTGAGATGAAACCCATATCAAAAAGAACTCGAATAAGATAATCACAAAATAAATGTTATCAAGGAGAGAATGGATACCTTGACTAAGAGAAGAGTTGCTAGGGGCTTGCAGCTTTCCTTCTCTCTTACTTGGAAGCTTAGGGCACGAAGATAAAAGATGACCCGAACCTTTGCAATAACAACAAAAGAGGGGTTTCAGACACTCCTTTGCATAATGGTCCGTGGAACCACAATTGTAGCATTGACCACAACTAGAGGTAGGAGTCTTTGCTAACAGAATTTGTTGCTTCCCTTTCTTATTAGGAGTGGGGCCTTTGAATTTGATAGGCCTCTTCAAGTTATTGTTGAAGTTCTGTTGGGCACGCACAACTTCAACATCCCCTTCATTATCGGCCTCTTCAAGATGAAGAGCGATATCAATAAGCTGATCAAATGAAACCTCAAGTTTCAGAAGTAATGGCTTCTTAAGATTCTTATTCAAGCCATAGACAAATCTCTGATTTTTCTTCAATGGGGTATTAATGTACTCAACCCCGTATTTGGACAGAGATTCGAAAGATGCGACATAGTCTGTCACAGAAGATTCACCTTGAACAAGGTCAATAAAACGCCGGGCCAAAGTTACTTTTTGGGCCTCCGGCACAAATTTCAATTCGAATCTTTCTCGAAATTGCTCCCAAGTGAGATCCGCTTCAACGATTTCAGAAATTAAAAGCTCATACCAATCTAACGCTCTTTCTTGGAGCATACTAGAAGCCACTTGGACACGATGAAGGTCAATAAGGTTCATGCGAGAAAAGATGCGATCGCATGATTTGAGCCAAGCTTGAATTTCTATAACACTCTCGGATCCCTTGAATGGCCTTCCACCCAAATCGGTGTAGTCTCTGGACAAGCGTGCAAAACCGGATCTAGGATGAGTAGGCTCTGGAATGGGACCAGTTGCTTGAGCGTTCTTTACTAGATCAAGAAGCTGCTGGGCAGACATAAATACTCCATCTTGGGGAGTAGCACTAGATTGACCGGCGCTGGGACGGCCAGGTCTAACCATTTCTCTCCTTTAAGAAAGAAAGAAAGAAGAGGAAAAAGTTATTCTCAAAATAAATTTCAATCAAACTTGATTGATGGACGATGATCCTTGTTAATTTATTCTACATTGTTCCGAAGTTTGGCTCTGATACCAAGCTGTGACGCCCTACCTCTATACACATGCTAGCCAAGGACACTACGGTGTAATGCCGTCAACTAACACGGAGAATAAGGCTATTGAGGAGCGACCATCCGTGTAATTGCTTTGTGCGAGCATCGATATGTCAGATAGTATAACATGCAATTCTTTTCAAGTGGAAATCCGACATGCCGACACAAACTCAAAACTACTACACAGTGGGTATAATATCTTCGGAAACAAATATAGAAATAAACATAACATAAATCAGTCACAGACAATTCATATCACAAAGGTGGAAATATATATGAATATTACACATAAAAGTGTATATCAGAGTAGTGGTCAAATAAGATCCACAACATCACAAAAGAATAGATACAAGTGCTAGACAAACGAATATGTATACATCAAGGAGTCTATTTCTCGAATGCATACAACAATAAACTACTAATCTAGAGTAGTTTGCCAAAATCAGATGATGGTTCCAGATAAGGAGTCAAGAGGAAGCACCTGTAAAATCTCAGTCTGACCCGAGTATTACTTAAGAAGAAAATAATAAACGGATCAGCCTAGCTATAATTATCAGATAAAATGAGATATAAGAAGAGATATAACTAAAAACGTATGATAACCAAAGATGTCATACTATGACTAGTATACATTAGAGAATCACAAAAGTCATACAAAATTTCAAGAATCTCATAGCATCAAAAAGAATATCATATTCTTTATTTAATTCACCAAGCCACAATAAATGACATACATATCAATGCCAACTGAAAAAGGTGGTGAAACATAAATTCCAGAAATCAACATATAGAAATCCAAAAATCACAAGAAAAGGATGGCCAAGACATTGATGTAGTACAAACGGTACATCCAATGAATCAAATAGCAAAGACATTGATGTAGTACAAACGGTACATCCAATGAATCAAATAGCAAAGACATTGATGTAGTACAAACGGTACATCCAATGAATCAAATATCAAAGACATTGTTGTAATACAACGGTACATCCAATGAATCAAAGACACTGATGTAGTGCAAACGGTACATCCAATGAATCCAAAAAGCAAAGACATTGATGTAGTACAACGGTACATCCAATGAATCAAAGACACTGATGTAGTACAAACGGTACATCCAATGAATCCAAAAAGCAAAGACATTGATGTAGTACAACGGTACATCCAATGAATCAAAGACACTGATGTAGTACAAATGGTACATCCAATGAATCGAAACATATTAAAAGTACATGGGTCGCTAGCCCAAGAAGAAATGAGATGAAGCTCAATAAAATGAGGAACAGTCCTCCACATAGACAAAGAGACATCACACATTGCTAGTCTAAACCATAAAATGATCATCATCGATCATCAAGAAGTGTCAATTACAATAAGCTAGTAAATATATGAGTTTAGCATCATGTCCCATAACCACTAGCTTAACTTAAATATTTGCGAACAAATTGTAGATCTCCACTAGAAAATTGTCACAAGAGTTTCAATCGAACGAGTCCAAGAATTAACCAACGAAGTAAACGCAAGCGTTTCATACCACTCGTATTACTAAGTCGTTTAATTAGATTTCTCATACGAGTGAGGTAAAGGTTTGTATATACTAATATATTGGAAAACGGTTTTAAGAAATGAGCTTTGTAATAAAATAGTGTTGAAATCATTTGAAGAAAGAGTTTTGATATTTACTATTAATATAGAAACCTTTACATTTTTAAAGTGATAAATCACAAACATGATTGTAGAAACAATCAATCACTAAAATTCACATACGAAGACGTGAATAAAATCCAAAGAAATCGATACCGAATCCATCAAAGTGGATGTATCCAAAATCCCAAGGAAAAGGAATCATCAAAGTCGATAATCAATGATAACAAAGAATAGGGAAATAAAACGAATCGATTAAATTTGAAAACCACACAAAATAGGCGAAATAGGCAAAATATCATCAGGTCGGTCAGTCGGCTACAGAGCTCGGTCGACCAAACCCTGTTCTCAAAATTTCTAGGGAAGCAGGTCGGTCGGCTGAACCCTGTAGTTGGTCGACCGGACCATAAACAGAGAAGTGCTTATGCACTTGGCAGCAGGTCGGTTGGCCGGCAGCAGAGCTCGGTCGACCGGACCTGTTGCCAGTCTCTTCCCAGTCCATCCAAATGAGATCCAATCTCGACCAAATTGCATTCGCTCGAGCAACGGCGCTAAGGGTTTATGCCAATCGACTACCCGGCCCTATAAGCTCTTCGATGCATCACCAAAACACATTCAAACATCAAAGTTAGGATTTTTAAAGATTTGAACCCAAAACACTAAAAATTAGAATATTCACCAAATCAATCCAAACCAAAAGCAATTGCACAAGAATAAGCGTTAGGAATTCATACCTAACAATCGAAGATAAATATAGGCTAAGATGTGAGATTAATAGTCTCACCTTTGAACCCAAAAACAATGAATGAGAAGCTTGAAGACAAAGGAAGATCAACCACACCTCAATCTCACACAAGGAGCTTGAATCCAAGCTTAAAAGAGAAACATTCCCCAAATTAGATTTAGGAATTTTCTGAAATCAAAGAGAGAATGAGTTGGAGAAGAAGAAGGAGATACTTACCAATGGGTTCTCTTGAATTTGGAGTTAGAAGTTGGATTTTGCTATGGAACTAGGGCTTGGAGTTTTAATTTCCACTCTTCTCCACCATTGTTGCTACAGCTTGAAGGGTTAGGAATTAGAAATGAAATGAAGATAAGCGGAGAGGGGGTTTCAGTTTGGGGTATTAACATTGGGCTGAACCCAACCCAAACCCAAAGCCCAAGTGAAAAAGTGGCAAAAATCAACTTTCTCCAAACATATCGAAGCTTATACTTAAAAAGGTCGCAAACGGCATTTTGAACTCAATGGACGGGGTCTCGAGTCCCGATTCGACTGTTTGCTAAAAGTAGGTTTTTAGACTAAAATCCGACGAACGTTGAAATATTTAAATAAAATATTTAAATATACCATCGATAAATATGCGGGTTGTTACATGTTGATTTCAATTAGTTGTTATCGCATGTTGACTTTGATGTTTCCTTTATGATTTCATACACGAGGTTTAATAAAATGTTCTTTTCAAATTGTATTAACAGCTCGTTTCTCAAATTTATAATTTCTATTTAAAACACACACACAATTTTGCACTTCGATCGAAGAGGGAAGAGAATTAAATGATTAAATAAAACGTGTGCTATGATCACGTGCGTTCATCTTTTCCGTTAATTCCTAATCGATTCGTTTGATAGTTTTGACCTTTGAGTCTGGTTTACCGATGAGATGAGGTAAACTTTGTACTGCTTTGAGTGTGAAAATGACTAACGGATAGTAAACCTTTTAGTGCGAGCGTGTGGTATGGGACTCACTTTAACATTTTTTGGGTTCCTTCTGAGGAGTTTGTGACACATATTGCCAGTTAGTGGTGTCCCGTACTAGGCCTACGGACCTTCACCACTATGGTTTGTTGCCTGCGGGTATGTTGTCTTTGGGTTTGTACCTTCGGGTTTGTTGCCTTTGGGATAGTGTCTTCAGACTATCTCCTTCTGGCTCATCACCTTCTGGATAGTGTCTTCGGACTGTCTCCCCTAGGTGTTGTTTCTTGTGGATCCTTGTTTATACAGTACTGAGCACATGCATTGTTTTCTTTTGTTTCATTGATATTATATTCTCTAGCGTACCGCCCTTCGGTGTAGGTTCTTTGAAACACACAATATATAGCGGTTACCTTGTGGAACTTGTGTACCTTTATTGGTATTTGTTATTTGCCTTTTTGGCTTGATTTGGGATATTCATATCCATTGTTTACTTGAGTTGCCAATGATATGAGGCTTGTTATGATTCATCTTTTGTTAGATGATTGAGATATCTTTTTAGAGATATTTGTTGTTCGTTATGGCCTTGCAGGTTCATTATTGTTCAGTTTATCTAACTGATTTGTTTAACTAGACTGACCCATGTATTTTATACTCGGGTCAGACCGAGATGTTTCAGGTTAGGTAAATTTGGACTTAGCCTATTTTGCTTCCGCATGGACTACTCCGCTAGCTCCTTTTTTTACAGCTTTTTGCGTAGTCCCTTTTTGTTGTAACTCTGATATTTATTCTTTTAAACTCGTCTGTATGTTGTGGTTTTCTATACCACTTGCCATGTATCATTTCATATACTCTGTTATGTATCTGTATGGGTGTATGTGATGATTTATTGTTCTATGATGTATATTACATTTGAGTTGTTATATTCTGTTCTGATAGATCCTCCAGCCACCTATGATTTTGCTTTAAGTATTTATCGGATATGTCGATCTGCTTGGTATGGTGATCGTCGATGTATTCAATAGATAGTTAAGGCAAGGCTATAGATGATCACTCCTATCC
This sequence comes from Allium cepa, assembly GCA_030765085.1. Classification (NCBI taxonomy): domain Eukaryota; kingdom Viridiplantae; phylum Streptophyta; class Magnoliopsida; order Asparagales; family Amaryllidaceae; genus Allium; species Allium cepa. Next base: position 900,701,645 of record CM060938.1, on the reverse strand, counting down.
AGCTCTATTCTCCGTATTAGCAGACGGTATTATCTATAATACTCTTTGCTAATGTGGGTCTCTGAGTGGGGCGTTACAGTTTGGTATCAGAGCCAGGTTCAGGATAGGATATGATAAACACAGAATAGAAGCACATATTCCAGTACATCAAAGTTCAATAAGTGTTACAAATATTTGAATCATCATGCCTCTATTCCTTTCGTGCCTTTAGGGGTAGGTAGAATTTGGAAATACGTCTAGGAATATATTTTGTTCCGTAGTATTCCACATTTGTACTAATGATATCTACCTTGTGAATTGTCTTGTTCTTATCTTAACTTTCAGCGTATGGTTGGAAGAGGCAGGGGACGACGTTTAGATGCTGGGCAATCCAATGGCTCGCATCCGGATGGCGTTTATATGTCGGCCGATCAGTTTTTGGAGTTGTTTAGGAGCACTCAGCCTCCAGCTCCTACTCGAGTATCTCCTCCTCGCAAGTCTTCCTTTGCACGCCTGTGCTGTGATTTTTCTCATCTTGGAGGAAAGTCGTTTAAAGGCTCCGAGTCTGTTCTTGAAGTCCAAGCTTGGGTTCGCACATGCGAGCGTATCTTCTCTCGCATGGATCTTGATCATGATAGAGTTCTTGTAACTTCTAGCTTATTGCAAGAGCATGCTCTTGATTGGTACGAGCTTCTTATAGCCAAAATTGATGAGTCTACTCTTTCTTGGACTCAGTTTCGGGAACGATTTGAACTTAAGTTCGTCCCTGAATCTGAGAAAGTTTTATTGGCCCGTCGCTTTCTTGAGTTGAAGCAAGGGAAATCTTCTGTTTCTGACTATGTTGCATCATTCGAGGCCTTATCTAAGTATGGTTTTGAATTCATTAGCACCTCTTATATGAAGAATCTGAAGTATGTCTTTGGTCTTAAGAAATATCTTAAGAAGTCTTTAATGCTCCAGCTTAAGCTTTCTTTTGAGGAGTTGGTCTGATTCGGCACTTCATCTCGAAGCCATTGAGAAGGAGTGTGATAGTGGTGATGATGTTGAGGTTCCTAAGAACCCCAAAAAGAAGCAGTTTCCATTTCAGAAGTCCAGGTCGTTTCCTTCCAATAATAAGAAGACTGGTGGTTCTAACTCTCAGACTCAGTCTGCTGGAACACCTTCCATTCGGAAGTGTTTCAATTGTGGTTCTCCTGATCATATGATTCGAGCTTGTCCTAAGCCTCTCTTCTGCAGCCATTGCAAGAACGAAGGTCATCATGTTTCCACCTGCCCTACTATTCCTGCTGGTGCCAAGTCTAGCAAGCTTTATGCTGCTAAGGCTTTTGAAGGTTCTTCATAGTCCAAAGGTATATCTTTAGTTCTATTTTATTTCATGACCATAGTATTCGAGTTCTTTTTGATAAGGGTGCTTCACATTCTTTCATATCGAAGAAGCTCGTCGATGATTTATCTTTGGATGTTTCTTGTATGGTTACTTCTTTAAGGATTGCGAATCTTATTGGGGGGTCCGCGACCCTTAGCATGCTTTGATGATGTTGAGATTGTTTTATGTGGCTTTTCTTTTCGTCCGAATCTGCACGTTATTTCTTATCTGGGATTTGATATGATTTTGGGTACTAGCTGGCTAGTGAGAAACAATGCCAGGATTATTTGTTCTGAGAGGATTTTATATCTTCGACATCCGGATTCGCCTACACAACTATCACTTGTTCTTCCGGATGTAGATAATTTCGAAATGGCTTTATGTTCTCTTGACTCGCGAGATGACTATGATATATCTCGTATTCCTATTGCTTGTGACTTTTTTGACGTTTTTGAGTCTGTTTCGGGTTTGCCACCCAAGCGGGCAATTGAGTTCCGCATTGACCTCATAGGCACGCAGCCTGTTAGTCGTCCTCCCACAAGGATGTCTACAAAGGAAAATGAGGAACTCAAGAAACAGCTTTTAGAGCTTGAGTCCAAGCAGTTGATTCAATCCAGTTTTTCACCATGGGGGTCGTGGTCGTCATCGTAAAGAAGTCAGATGGAACTCTTAGGCTTTGCATTGACTATCGCAAGCTTAACGAGTTAACCATCAAGAACAGGTTATCCATTGCCTAGGATCGATGATATGTTCAATCTATTGTGTGGTGCTAAGGTCTTTTCTCAACTCGACCTTGCCACGGGTTTTCATCAGTTATGAGTCGCAGAAGACAACATACCTCTTACAGCTTTCCGCACTCGATATGGGTCTTTTGAGTGGCTCGTTATGCCGTTCGGTTTGGCAAACGCTCCTGCTTTCTTTGTTGATCTAATGAATCGAGTATTCCGGAAATATCTCGAAAAGTTCGTCCTTGTGTTCATTGATGATATCCTTATTTATTCTAAGTCTGAAGCTAAGCATGTTAATCACCTAAGAATTGACTTGAGTACTCTCCGTCACCATCAGCTTAGAGCCAAATTCTCTAAGTACCATTTTTGGGAGAATAAGGTTAAGTTCTTAGGCCATGTTGTATCTTCTGATGGCATTTCAGTCGACCCCTCAAAGATCAAAGCTATCCAGAATTGGAAGAGGCCTGAGAATGTGCATGAGAATCGTAGTTTCCTTGGATTGGCGGGTTATTACCGTCGGTTCATTAAGGATTTTTCCCGTGTTGTGCTTCCTCTCACCAGTCTTACTCGAAAAGGCGTTCGTTATATTTGGTCCGACAAGTGTGAAGCTTCCTTTCAGACATTAAAGGAACTTCTCACTAATGCTCCTATTCTTGTAGTTCACGAGGGGAATCGTGATCTTGTTGTCTACACCGATGCTTATGGTAGTGGTCTCGGTGCTATTCTTATGCAGAAGGATCGGGTAGTTGCTTATGCTTCTAGGCAACTACGTCCGAATGAAGTTCGCTATGCCACTCAGGATCTTGAGTCAGCCGCCATTGCATTCTCCTTGAAGATTTGGCGACACTATTTATTAGGCGAGCGCTTCATTCTTTATACCGATCATAAATCCTTGAAGTATTTGCTCATTCAGAAGGAACTCAATATGAGGCAATAGCGTTGGCTCGAGTTTCTTGCCTCCGACTTTGATATCCAGTATACCACTCGTAAGGGTAATCGTGTTGCTGATGCGCTTAGTCGCAAACATTCAGCTGTTGTTTCTATGATGCTTTCCGAATGGGATAATCTTGAGACCATATCTTTTTGTGAAATTCATGATCGAGGTTCATCTTCTGATTCTCCTATTCTATTATTTAGTTTGGGAGCTCGACCCATTTTATTGGATCATATTGTCGATGCTCAGCGGCGTGATCCAGAGTTGTTGCATCTTATTCAGCTTCGTGAGCCTGAATCCCCTGATGAGGCGTTGCGGGATTTCAGCATTGATTTGCATGGGTGTCTTCGCAAGAAGAACTGTCTTATTATGCCTTTTGATTTTGCACTTAGGCATGACATTCTTGATGACTGTCATCGTTCTAAGTATACCATTCATCCTGGAAGTAGTAAGATGTATGCCGATATGCATCGCCTTTATTATTGGAAAGGCATGAAGCATGGTGTGGCGAGTTATGTGAGTAATTGCATAACTTGTTAGCGTATTAAGGCCGAACATCAGCGCCCTTCGGGTCTTCTTCAGCCTCTAGAGATTCCATTATGGAAATGGGATAAGATTTCTATGGATTTCACAGACGGCCTACCTTGTTCGAGGTCGGGCCTTCTAGTATTTGGGTTATCATTGATCACCTCACCAAGTCTGCTCATTTTATTCCTATTAAGTCTAATAGGACTGCTTCTCATTTAGCTAAGTTATATGTCAGGGAAATCGTGAGACTTCACGATGTTCCTAGTTCTATTGTGAGTGACCGTGATCCTTTATTCACAAGTCATTTTTGGTAGAGTCTTCAGCAAGCTTTGGGAACAAAGCTTAATTTTAGCACAGTTTATCATCCGCAGTGTGACGGACAGACTGAACGGGTGAATCGTATCTTGAAAGATCTCCTCGGTATGTGTATTCTCGATTTCGGTGGTAGTTAGGAGGATCACTACCTCTTGTAGAGTTTTCCTACAACAATAGTTTTCAGTCTAGTATCGGTATGGCTCCTTTCGAAGCTTTATACGGAAGGCCATGTCGATCACCTTCTTGTTGGTTGGAATATGGTGAGAAGCTTATCCTTGGCCCAGATTCTGTTCGTGATTCTTCCGAGAAGATTGATCTTATTCGTCAGAGAATGAAAGAGGCACAGAGCCGCCAGAAATCCTACGCGGACAACCGTAGGAAGCCTCTCAAGTTCTCAATTGGTGATCTCGTCTTTATTCGTGTTTCTCCTTTGAAAGGGGTTATGCGTTTCAGTTCGACTGGGAAATTGGCTCCTCATTTTATAGGACTATTTTCTATTACAGAACGTATTGGCCCTATGGCTTATAGAGTTTCACTTCCTGCTCATTTATCTGGCATTCACGACGTGTTTCACGTCTCTCAACTTTGGAAGTGTCTCCGAGAATCAGATTCTGTTATCGATTCTCCTGATTTGCAAGAGCTTGAGATCACACCAGACTTGTCTATTGTACAGCAGCCTATTCGCGTACTTGCCACGGAGGTGCGACACCTTCGAAACAAAGACGTGCCACTCATTAAAGTTTAATGGTGCATTAGTCCCAATGATTGTACTTGGGAAACCAAAGTGTTTATCGAGCAATCTCATCCGAGTTTTCAATCTTTGCTTTGCAATGGTAAGAATTTCTTTGCATCTCAAGCTTATTTCCTTTTCTTTTTGGATGGTGTAAGTATGTAGTTGTTACAAATATTATCTCTAGGAATTGCGTGGACGCAATTTTGTTATGGAGGGGAGATCTGTAACAACTCGCATATTTTACTGTTATATATTTAAATGTTTAATTAAATATACCGTAGTTAGTTGGGTTTTTAGGTCCGAAAAGCTACTTTTTACAAAATGTCGAATTGGGATTCGAAAACACTTCAATTGAGTCCAAAATGACGTTTGCGATCTTTTTGAGTATAAACTTCGATATGTTTGGAGTAAGTAAAATTTTGCTATTTCCTAAGTGGGCCTTTGGGTTTAGGTTTCACCAAACTCATACTATACCCCCAAGTCAGCACCCTCTCCTCTCCATTCACTCTATACATTTCTTATAACTCAAACTAAACTGAAAATGAGGAAAGAGAATGGGAAATAGAAATTCCAAGCCCTAGTTTCCTCTTGCAAACTCGAATTCTTGCTCCAAAATCAAAGAGAAGCTTTGGTAAGCCCTCTCTTCTTCTTCTCCAACTCTTTCTCTCTTCAATTTCAGAAATTCCTAAAGCTAAATTTAGGAAATATTGTTTTGATCTTAGATTGAAGCTTGTAGAGTAGAAATGAAGAGTGGTTGGTCTTTTCTTTGCAATTGAGCTTCTCATCTTTGTCTTTGAGTTAAAAAGGTGAGTTTCGAACTCACATATACTTCTCTTGATATCATTGATGTTAGGTATGAACTCCTAACACTCATTTATGTTCAATTGATTTTGGTTTGAATTGATTTGTTGAACATTTCAATCTTTGGTGTTTTGAAGTCAAAAACTCTAAAAATTATAGCTTTGATGTTTGATCATGTTTTTGGAGGTGTATTAAAGAGCGAATAGGGCAGGGTTGTCGATTGGCATAAACCCCTGGCGTCATTGCTCGTTCGGTTGCAATTTGGAAGAGTTTGCTCTTCTTTTGTATGGGCTGAAAAACTGCCCTAGTGCTAGTCAGTCGGCTGAGCTTTGAAACCAGCCGACTGTCTGTAGCATATAGGCGTTTCAGAGACTGGTTACAGAGACTGGAAGTCTCTATTTCTTGTAATCAATCGACTGGCCATTCCAACCTGTCGACTGAATGCAGGAAATAGAATTTCCTTGTTTGTGGTTCAGTCGACTATTCTCAGAGAGCCAGTCGACCGACCTACTTCTATTTTGCCTATTATGCCTATTTGCTTGTGATTCCAACTTTTATCGATTCGTGTTGATTTCAATAAGTTGTTATCGCATTTTGACTTTGATGTTTCCTTTTTGATTTCATACATGGGTTTTTATAAAATGTTCTTTTCAAATTGTATTAAAAGCTCGTTTCTCCAATTTATAATTTCTATTTAAAACACACACACAATTTTGCATTTCGAGCGAAGAGGGAGGAGAATTAAATGATTAAATAAAACGCGTGCTATGAACACGTGCGTTCATATTTTCCGTTAATTCCTAATCTATTCGTTTGATAGCTTTGACCTTTGAGTCTGGTTTACCGATGAGATAGAGGTAAACTATGTACTGCTTTGAGTGTGAAATTGACCAATGGATAGTAAACCGTTTAGTGCGAGCGTGTGGTATGGGACTCACGTTAACATTTTTCGGGTTCCTTCCGAGGAGTTTGTGACACATACTGCCTATTAGTGGTGTCCAGTACTGGGCCTCCGGACCTTCACCACTATGGTTTGTTGCCTTCGGGTATGTTGCCTTCGGGTTTGCATCTTCGGGTTTGTTGCCTTTGGGATAGTGTCTTCGGACTGTCTCCTTCTGGCTCATCACCTTCTGGATAGTGTCTTCGGACCGTCTCCCCTAGGTGTTGTTTCTTGTGGATCCTTGTTTATACAGTTCTGAGCACGTGCATTGTTTTCTTTTGTTTCATTGATATTATATTCCCTAGCGTACCACCCTTCGGTGTAGGTTCTTTGAACCACACGATATATAGCTGTTACCTTGTGGAACTTGTGTACCTTTATCGGTATTTGTTATTTGCCTTTATGGCTTGAATTGGGATATTCATTTCCATTGTTTACTTGAGTTGCCAATGATATGAGGCTTGTTATGATTTATCTTTTGTTAGATGATTGAGATATCTTTTTAGAGATATTTGTTGTTCGTTATGGCCTTGTAGGTTCATTATCATTCAATTTATCTAACTGATTTGTTTAACTAGACTGACCCGTGTATTTTATACTCGGGTCAGACCGAGATGTTTCAGGTTAGGTACATTTGGACATAGCCTATTTTGCTTCCGCATGGACTACTCCGCCAGCTCCTTTTTGTTATAGCTTTTTGCGTAGTCCCTTTTTGTTGTAACTCTAATATTTATTCTTTTAAACTCGTCTGTATATTTTGGTTTTCTATACCACTTTCCATGTATCATTTCGTATACTCTGTTATGTATCTGTATAGGCGTATGTGATGATTTACTGTTCTGTGATGTATATTACATTTGAGTTGTTATATTCTGTTCTGATAGATCCTCTAGCAACCTATGGTTTTGCATTAAGTATTTATCGGATATGTCGATCCGCTTGGTATGGTAATCGTCGATGTATTCAATAGATAGTTAAGGCAAGGCTATTGATGGTCGCTCCTATCCAGCTCTATTCTCCGTATTAGCAGACGGTATTATCTAGTAATACTCTTTGCTAATGTAGGTCTCGGAGTGGGGCGTTACAATATATTTCAAAGCATTAATTATCACTCCATTTCAAAACTTATTCTTTGATAATTTCATATACATCAATTTCAACTTCTATTATTTAGATTTGAAATGTTTACTAAATAAATCAAATATCATTTTAGTAAAACCTTTAGACTTCGGATAACTAGATATTCTTTCATTAAATTAACTTAATAATATTCATTTAAATCAATTTCATATTCATTTAAATCTTCTAAACAAAAATCAAGTTATAAAATCATACCCTTTAAATCTCAATTTATTTACATTCCAAATCAAATTTTTCGAGGATAATTCTTAAATACTTTAATTCAAATCAAATTCACATTTATCTTCCAACCTTAATTTTATTTGAGTCATTAAAAACTTTATATACTATAGGATTTAAATAGATACTTAACCATTTTATATAAAAGAAATCGAACTTTATTATTAAACTCATTTTTTAATCAATTTTATACATAACTTAAATTCAAGAACTTAACTATATATATATATATACATATATATATATATAGAATGATATTCATATAACATCAAAATTTAATATTTATTAAACCGTGTATTCCTTTCCAAAACCATAGAAAATCATTTCAATATATATATATATATATATGTAGACCGCGGTCCCTGTATATAATTTTCTATCATGTGGTCAAGTGATACGGACATTTATCATTTCAATCTGTAATTTAAAATAAAAATATGGTTATATATCATTTCAAACAGCAATCCCAAATGAAATAAAAATGCATAACAACTTGCAGTTTATAAAAGTATAAAATACAACATCCATTCACCCAATATTAATCATCAATCATTTATCACAATCATCATCCAATTCAAACACAACATCAATATAGACAGATGATTGATAACAGGCAATTACTGGCAGTTTATATTCAATAATAAATAAATAACTGTTTAACTGGCAGTTTATATGCAATAATAAATTAATAACAATTTAACTGGCATTTTATAGGCAATGAATAATTAAATAACAATTTAATTACATAAATGCAATTTAACTGAGATGATGATTAAAAATATGCCAAACAGTCATAAATAAATTTCTAATCACACCATAAATTAATTTAACAATCTTAAGAAATTTTAGAAGTTGTGAGTGGGTTAAAACACTCACCTTTTGAATTTAAATTGAATTTAAATCCAATTTAAACCCAAAAATTGGACAGTCTCAGAATCCGTCCAAACTAGCGCCAAAATCTTCGTAATCCAATACGAACCTAGCAGAGAAAACCGCGCGTCAATTCGATCTCGTATGTAAAAGTTATTAAGGTAAGAATAATTGAAATTTGAAATAAAAAAAGAATAAATAATATTACACGTACACGTCACCTTCAATTCCATCTCTAGAAAATCGAACTCGACCCGATATCTAACCCTAGCCGCCATCGTTCATCATCGAACGAACGCCGAAATCCACACCAACGGCCAGATCTAGAACCACCGCTTGACTCTCCATCTCCAGCCGCCGTTATGGCCAGCGCACGGACGCCCTTGGTGCTCACAGCTATTGCCGTTGCCGCACGTTTCAAACACTGACCTTCACGATTCTGGATATCTCCGAGGCTAAAGAAGACCATGAATGAACTCGGTTTGACCCCCTTCACGCAACTGTACCATCTGATCGTCGCCTTGTCGTAGATCCGCCGTTGAAAACGACAACTACGTAAGAACGGACGAAACTATTTCGGGAAATTCCAGCCAAACCGTGATCCAAATTGAAAAACCAATCATGGATTTAGGTTGCACTCGTCGATAGCTTCGATACATAATCTTTCTGAATTTTTTTGAGAAGTTTGAAATTTCACTTTGATTTTTGAATTGCAATTGGATTTGAGATTGTCTGCCATTGAGATGAGGAGGTGAAGAGGAATTGTACACATAGACAAATGATAATGAGGGACACTTAGGGTTTATAACAGGGTATTTATAGACAAGGTTGAAAAAGAATAGATGGATCAGATTGGTATACCTGTTAAACGATAAAGTGGCCCGAAAAGCACGTTCGGACTCCGGAACAAAATTGGGTCAACCCGTGTATCAAAATAGATGTTTTTAAATATTTTAAACGTAATGGAACAAGTTTCTGGTCAAAATTCCATCGTATGAAGAAGTTATGCTAAAATCAAAAAATTTCAAATTGATTTCAATTAATCGATTTCAAGGCGTTTCAAGCCCATACGATCAAACGACAAGCCTGATCGCTACGAAAAATAAAATCGTACAATAATTCACCGTTATGGATCCGATGAAACTGGTTTCGTTGAAATCTGAGTCAGTGGCCAAAATGGCTATTTTTCCAATTAAATTATATAAATTAACATTAAATAAAGTAAATCGCTATTTAAATTCAAATTCTATAATTCATAATTTTTATCATCTAATATTACTTTAGTAATTTATAATCCTTTAAAACCAATTCCCATATCAATTTAAAGTAAACTAATTCACCAATTATAGTATTTATTTCGTTTACTTAAAATAATCCCTTTATTATAAATTGAATCCAATTAATTTTAATATATTCCAATTAAACTGATCAGATTCAATTCCAACCTTTTAATTGAGTCTACTATTACTTTGTAATGCAGTTAACACCTGCCTCACATTTCCTTCCATTAATATTTTCAAATTTCCAACTTCGCTTTGTATTAACTATTATTTCCAAATATATTAAAGTTGTCAAATATATACATTTATTATAATTAGAACCTCAATTAATTCATTCAAATATGTTTCATTTCTTTATATTATCTTATAAATAAAATATGCATTTTCGTACAGTTGCATTTTACAATTACAGTTCTTTCCCTCATAAGTGAGACGTTTATTTTCATTTAAATGTAATTGTTTTAACATTAATTTGGCAGACTAGATATATTCTGGTAATTTATGATGATTGTTACCATAGCCTTAAAATTTCACTTCGGCTTATTACAACTATTTATTATAATTACTTACATCATACGGATTCATTCTATTACCATAAATCATACATTAATTCATATATTCATACAATACTTACCTTTATTTACTTATAATAAAATCTCATTCCCAAATATAACAGTTACAACAAATTAATAGGACAATTAAATAGTAACTTACGATCGTTACTATTTCTTTGATTTATTAATTACAACTAATATTCTTAATAAATTTATTTACTTGGTCTCATGCTTTCTATTACACCAATTACTACCTTATAAATAAATTTTACGTTTCCTTTTTAATTTACATTCACACTTTCCGTTATTATATTAATTATCATTAAAGTAAATTTAATTATCTTTATTTGTAATTGGTGAATTAAATGGTAACAACCATTTGTCACCATTTTACCTTTTATAATACTTGTATGTTCATTCTTCCCAACCAATTACCATCTATTATATTATAACTTTACAATTTTAATAAATTCATTAATTGTCATTCCATTCAACCTATTTATTTATTAACCTAAATTAGCACTGTTACATTTTAATTTACTTATTAGCTTATAACAAGTGCTACCATTAGTTCACACACTAATTTATTCCATTTCCATTACTTATACATTATTTTATTAGTAAGCCAACGTTTTAAATTATTAATTTACCTTTTATATCCTATTATAAACTAATGCACATATTAATTAAGATTTTAAATCAAATTAATCACTTCATCTTGGTAACATTCTTTTATTACAATAAGAATAAAATTAACATTTGCATTGTTTCACTTATTGGAATTACATGCAAGTTATTAACAATTAACTTATTGTGCCGTAACATTCAAGTTATTAAAAATTAACTTACCAATCTTATCCAAGTTATCATTTCCATTAATAATTCACTAAATTTTTATTTCCTTCAACATTAAGTTACCAAAATCTTCTTAAAATAAGAATTTTAATTACCGAATTTTTTGGGTCATTACACTCTTCCCCATTCAAAACTTTTCGTCCCAAAAAAGGAAAAAGAAGGAAAAAGAGGAACTTATAAATCAATATATATTATTCAAAACATTATATTCATAACAATAAGTTTACAGAATTGGATTTAAATTATTCAATTTCAAACACAAATCAATTTCAATTATGGATTTAAATCCCTAAATAAACTAATATAATTTCCATATATTCCGAAGCTTTAATTATCCCACCATTTCAAAACTTATTCTTTGATAATTTCATATACATCAATTTCAACTACTATTATTTAGATTTGAAATGTTTACTAAATAAATCAAATATCATTTTAGTAAAACCTTTAGGCTTCAAATAACTGGATATTCGTTCAATTAAATTAACTTAGTAATATTCATTTAAATCAATTTGATATTCATTTAAATCCTCTAAACAAAAATCAGGTTATAAAATCATACCCTTTAAATCTCAACTTATTTACATTCCAAATCAAATTTTTCGAGGATAATTCTTAAATACCTTAATTCAAACCAAATTCACATTTATCTTCCAAACTTAATTTTATTTGAGTGATTAAAAACTCTATATACTATAGGATTTAAATATATACTTAACCATTAATATAAAAGAAATCAAACTTTATTATTAAACTCAGTTTTATTAATCAATTTTATACATAGCATAAATTAAAGAATTTAACTATATATAAAATAATATTTATATAACATCAAAATTTAATATTTATTAAACCATATATTCCTTTCCAAAACCATAGAAAATCATTTCAAAATATTATTATATGTATATATTGACCGCGGTGGCTGTATATAATTTTCTATCCTATGGTCAAGTGATACAGATATTTATCATTTCAATCCGTAATTTAAAATAAAAATATGGTTATATATCATTTCAAATCGCAATCCCGAATTGAAATAAAAATGCATAACAACTTGTAGTTTATAACAATATAAAATACAACATCCATTCACCCAATATCAATCATCAATAATTTATCACAATCATCATCCAATTCAAACACAACATCAATATAGACAGATGATTGATAACAGATAATTAATGGCATTTTATATTCAATAATAAATAAATAACTGTTTAACTGGCAGTTTATATGCAATAATAAATAAATAACAGTATAACTGGCAGTTTATATGCAATGAATAATTAAATAACAGTTTAATTAAATAAATACAATTTAACTGAGATGATGATTAAAAATATGCCAAATAGTCATAAATAAATTTCTAATCACACCATAAATTAAGTTAACAAACATAAGAAATTTTAGAAGTTGTGAGTGGGTTAAAACACTCACATTTTGAATTTAAATTGAATTCAAATCCAATTTAAACCCAAAAATTGGACTGTCTCAGAATCCATCCAAACTAGCGCCAAAATCTTTGTAATTCCAATACGAACCTAGTGGAGAAAACCGCACGTCAATTCGATCTCGTATGTAAAAGTTATCAAGGCAAGAACAATTGAAATTTGAAATAAAAAAAAGAATAAATAATATTACACGTACACGTCACCTTCAATTCCATCTCTAGATAATCGAATGCGACCTGATATCTAACCCTATCCGCCATCGTTCATCACCGAACAAATGCCGAAATCCGTGCCAACGGCCTGATCCAGAACCACCACATGACTCTCCATCTCTGGCCGCCGTTATGGCCAGCACGCGCACGCCTCTGGCGCACACGGCTGTTGCCGTTGCCGCACGTTTCGAACACCGACCTTCATGATTCTGGCCATCTCCGAGGCTAAATAAGATCATGGATGAACTCGGTTTGACCCCCTCCATGCGACTGTACCATCTGATCGTCGCCTCGTCGCGGATCTGCCGTTGAAAACGACAACTACGTAAGAACGGCCGAAACTATTTCAGGAAATTCTGGCCAAACCGTGATCCAAATCAAAAAACCAATCATTGATTTGGGTTGCGCTCGTCGAGAGCTTCGATACATAATTTTTTTGAATTTTTTTGAGAAGTTTGAAATTTCACTTTGGTTTTTGAATTGCAATTGGATTTGAGATCGTCTACCATTGAGATGAGGAGGTGAAGAGGAATTGTACACATAGACAAATGAGAATGAGGGACAACTAGGGTTTATAACAGGGTATTTATAGAAAAGGTTGAAAAAGAATAGATGGATCAGATTGATATACACGTTAAACGATAAAGTGGCCCGAAAAGCCCGTTCTGACTCCGAAATGAAATTGGGTCAACCAGTATATCAAAATAGATGTTTTTAAATATTTTAAATGCAATGGAACAAGTTTCAGGTCGAAATTCCATTGTATGAAGAAGTTATGCTAAAATAAAAAAAATTCAAATTGATTTCAATTGATTTCAATTAATCGATTTCAAGGCGTTTCAAGCCCATACGATCAAACGACAAGCCTGATCGCTACGAAACTCGAAATACTACAATAATTCACCGTTATGGATCCGATGAAACTGGTTTTGTCGAAATACGAGTCAGTGGCCAAAATTGCTAATTTTCCAGTTAAATTATATAAATTAACATTAAATAAAGTAAAGCACTATTTAAATTCAAATTCTATAATTCTTAATTTTTATCATCTAGTATTACTTTAGTAATTTATAATTCTTTAAAACCAATTCCCATATCAATTTAAAGTAAATTAATTCACTAATTATAGTATTAATTTCGTTTACTTAAAATAATCCCTTTATTATAAATTAAATCCAATTAATTTTAATATATTCCAATTAAACAGATCAGATTCAATTCCAACCCTTTAATTGAGTCTATTATTACTTTGTAATGCAGTTAACACTTGCCTCATATTTCATTCCATTAATATATTCAAATTTCCAACTTCCCTTTGTATTAACTATTATTTCCAAATATATTGAAGTTGTCAAATATATACATTTATTATAATTAGGACCTCAATTAATTCATTCAAATAGGTTTTATTTCTTTATATCATCTTATGAATAAAATATGCATTTTCGTACAGTTACACTTTACAATTACAGCTCTTTCCCTCATAAATGTGACATTTATTTTCATTTAAATGTAATTGTTTTACAATTAATTTGGCAGACTAGATATATTCTGGTAATTTATGATGATTGTTACCGTAGCCTTAAAATTTCAATTAGGCTTATTATTTCAACTATTTATTATAATTACTTACATCATATGGATTCATTCTATTACCATAAATCATACATTAATTCATATATTCATACAATACTTACCATTATTTACTTATAATAAAATCTCATTCCCAAATATAACAATTACAACAAATTAATAGAAAAATTAAATAGTAACTTACGACCGTTACTTTTTCTTTGATTCGTTAATTACAATTAATATTCTCAATAAATTTATTTACTTGGTGCTTTCTATTACACCAATTACTACCTTATAAATAAATTTTACATTTCCTTTTTAATTTACATTCACACTTTCCGTTATTATATTAATTATCATTGAAGTACATTTAATTATCTTTATTTGTAATTGGTGAATTAACTGGTAACAAACATTTGTCACCATTTTACCTTTTATAGTACTTGTATGTTCATTCTTCCCAACCAATTACCATCTATTATATTATAACTTTACAATTTTAATAAATTCATTAATTGTCATTTCATTCAACCTATTAATTTATTAACCTAAATTAGCACTGTTACGTTTTAATTTACTTATTAGCTTACAACAAGTGCTACCGTTAGTTCATGCACTAATTTATTCCATTTCCATTACTTATACATTATTTTATTAGTAAGCCAGCGTTTTAAATTATTAATTTACCTTTTATATCCTATTATAAACTAATGCACACATTAATTAAGATTTAAATCAAATTAATCGCTTCATCTTGGTAACATTCTTTTATTAAATAAGAATAAAATTAACATTTACATTGTTTCACTTATTGGAATTACATCCAAGTTATTAACAATTAACTTACATTTATAATGTTACATTCAAATTATTAAAAATGAACTTACCAATCTCATCCAAGTTATTTTTTCCATTAATAATTCACTAAAGTTTTATTTCCTTCAACATTAAGTTACCAAAATCTTCTTAAACTAAGAATTTTAATTGCTGAATTTTTCGGGTCATTACAACTACCGCCCACCTCGAGCCACACCCCCAAAATCAAAAATCAAAAGTGGCCACCGTCTCAATCTAAAAGTTAGAGTATAATATCGAAGGGATGTGCCCAATAAAAGGTGCTACCTTCTTAGCCCGTCAATCGCTCCTGTTTTAGCCACCTTATGCAACTTACGGCAGTCGGGTCCACGTATTTACCTCTAAGGAAACGCCGCCGCCACCCTACTTCATTTTGGAATCTCCACCGCGTACACGGTTGTTAAAATGGTTTTCAGAGTTGGCAGAGAGTATGGCAACTTCCGATCCCAGTCTCTTTAACAACCAAACGTTATTATAACACCGCGGTCTTTTTAAAATAGTTTATACTCTTAAAACCAGAATAAAATATCCATTTCAACACCATATAAATACAAGATAATTTCCCTTTTTAAAAACCAAATCTTATCATTTTAAAATCATAGTATTTCAAAGTTATAAATTTTCGAAACCAAAGACTTAACACTATAACACTTCCAAAACGTAATACTTTGAAATTTATAACTTTGAAACATAACTTCCACCTCTTACATGGTTTAAATATTAAAATATTTTATAAAATAAATTAGCTTCTTAAATTTCACAAATCAATTCCAAAACAACCCGAATTTCTAAATTTGAAATTTAACCGATCCCCAAATCATAAATTTCAATTCAATTCGTTTTTCAAACAGACCATTCCAAATTATATCGATTTCAAAACAGATTTGATCCACAAAATAAACAATTTCAAATTCAATATATTTCAAAGCTTAAATATTCAATATTTCAAAACTAAATTTTATAATTCACATATATATACCAAATCCACATTACTATTATTTAGTTTTGAAATACTTGCTTAATAAATCAAATATCTTTGAATAAAACTTCAAATTTCAATAATTGAATATTCCTCAATTTATTTAGATTTGATATATTCATTTAAATCACCTTAGCCCCGAATTAAGTTATAAAACAGTATTCTTTTAAAATCTAAATTTCAATATGTCCAAATGGATTCTTATTAAATATAATTCTTAATTAAATAAAATCTCAAATCAATTTCAAAACTATCTTCTCAACCTTGATTTATAAAAATCAATATTAACTCTATATTAAAATATAATTTAAGTAAATACTTATCCATGTTGTATTTTAATAAAATCAAACTTAATTATTAAACTCATTTTATACTTTAAACAATTTTATACATAGTATAAAACCAAGGATTTAACTATATAAAAAATAACATTTATAAACTATCCAAATCAATATCTCATAAAACCATATATTTCTTTACAAAACCATAGAAAATCATTTCAAAATATTTTATATATATAGATCACGGTGCCTGTATATAATTTTCTGTCCTATGGTCAAGTGATACGGATATTTATCATTTCAATCCGTAATTTAAAATAAAAATACGGTTATATATCATTTCAAACCGCAAACCCGAATGAAATAAAATACATAATAACTTGTAGTTAATAACAATATAAAATACAACATCCATTCATCAAATATCAATCATCAACCATTTATCACAATAATCATCCAATTAAATTCATAACATCAATTTAAATAGATAATAAACAACATGTATTTAGTGGAAGTTTGTATTCAATAATAAATTAATTAACAATTTAATCAAATAAATCTAAGTTAACTGAGATGGTGATTAAAAATATGCCAAACAGTCATAAATAAATTTCTAGTCACATCAAAAATTAATTTAACAATTATAAGAAATTTTAGAAGTTGTGAGTGGGTTAAAACACTCACCTTTTGAATTTAAATTTAATTTAACTCCAATTTAAACCCAAAATTTGAACGGTCTAAGAATTTGTCCAAACTAGTGCCAAAATGTCCGAAATTCCAATACGAACCTAGCAGAGAAAATCGCACGTGAAACGGACCTCGTATGCAGTAGATATTCATGTTAGAACATTTTAAATTCAATTTTAAACTTAAATTAAAGGAAAGGGCAAAATTGTAATTAAATTCAAAATTATAAATTTAATTTCCAATAATTCTATATAATTTACTTTTCATTCTATTATTCAATTCATTATTATCAAACGGATGAAATTATCATTGGATTCAAAATTTATTACATTAATATTCTCACATTCCATCTTAATTTCAGATAACGTAATATTTTGATATTTTAATTTCATTTAATTGGAATTAATCCAATTATTATAGTTCAAGTTAATAAATCTTGATTCTCACTCCTTTTTATTAAATAAACCATTATCTTATGGATAACTTTAACTCCACTATATACCCAATTGCCATAATGGTTTATAGTTAATAGCTAAATTCATATTAGCTTGTAATTAATTACGTTTAATTGCAAGGGATTTAGATCTAATTTAATAGATTAAATAAATGGGTAAACAATTAATAATTATCACCATTTGCCTAATTTAACCCCATTCCTACTTTATTATAATTTTACAAATATTATAATTTCTTATCTAGCATTGATTCTATCAAATTGCAATTTATTACGTATTATTTCATCAATTTATATAACTTTGATTTCATTCCAAATTTACAAATTTCAATCAATTATAACTTTACAATTTGTTTCAAATAATTGGGATTTCACAAATTAAGTCAATTACTGCAATTGCTTTCAAATTAAATTTTTATGAACTAAACAAATAGGAAACTTATAACAATTGTAACCATTAAACTTTAATTAACTTTAAGTTTATTACTTTCAAACAATATTATAATTACTTATAGAACATTGATTTTTATTCAATTACCATTTATTAAAATTTGAATTCATTAATTAATTCAATGCTTTCATTTGTTTTCATATATCCAATTTGTAGCTAAGTATAACATCTACATATTTCCATTGATTTGAATTAAATTCCCATCTTTATACTATGCCTATTATTACTCTATAAACTATTTACTATTGTTTACCTTCATTTTACTTGATATATTCTCTTTCCTATTATTGTAGCCTTTATTTTTATTCATTAAAAATTAAATTTCAATTCCAATTCCATCAAAACAGGTAACTGATAATAATTTGTTATCAGTAACTCTCATTCACATTCTTACAGGTTTAATCATTTCCAAACCAATGTTATGATTTCTTACCAAACATTGATTATATTCAATTACCATTGTATATATTAATTCATTAATTAATTCAATATTTACGTTTGTTTTCTTATATTTGATTTATAGCATAGTATAACATTTACATTAATTCCGTTTTACTAATTTCCATCCTTTATACCTTTCAATTGTTCAATTTATTGGAATTGCGCTAAATTAATTATTTATTAACTTGCATTAACATTATTACCTTAATTTACATTCAGTTACTATTAATCAATATATTATTTCATTGGTTGATTCAATACTTACTTTTATTTACTTATTTTAAGTTTTATAACTAAGTGCAATAATTTACACTATTTCATTAAAATTTATAAAGTTTTTATTTCTTTCTAGATTTTATTACAAAATCTTATTAAATTAACCAATTTTAATTATCGAATTTTACAGATCGTTACAATTTTGATTGTGCCCAACTATGTTGAAACATAAGATGCGAGCATTTCATCTATTTTATAATTTGTTTTCTATAGACACTATTATAATATCAAATGATTTGATATAAAATATTTTGGTTATATTTACGTATGACATGGTCTTACGAGATACCTTTATTTTCAAAGGATTTTGATAAATAATTCAAATTGAGTGTGTTTTCTCATGCTGGTTTTCCAGACTGACTCGTGTGTTATTTTATTATAAAGCTCGAGTCAGACTGAGTTTTACAGATTCAGGTTAGGATGCTATGGAGCACAGGAGACATGTTGGAGGAGTCTCTGACGTATTGTACGTACTTGATTATATTTCTGTTGTGTGAGTCAAGCTGTATATTCAATATTTGTGAGGACAAGATACTATAACTATCCAGATTTATTGTTGATTGTTGTACTACGATGATTGTGTGTATATTAATAGCTAAAGATTCTTTTGTAGAAAAATCTCTTACTAAATATTATATTTTGTTCCGCAATGATTGTGAGATTCTGTATTGTTGTTCCTGTTTTTCTTCTATCTCTTCTTCTTCTTCACCCCTAGTTATTCGTCCTTTTATACAATTTTGGTTGGAGAAGTGCGGTTTATTGTCAACTCAAAGGGTATGTGATGCAGCGCATAATGAGTTAAGTCGCCCCAACTCCTTAAGTCGCTCGGAAGATCGCTCGATGGCTTTTGGTCGTTCGGGTTCTTTAAGTCGCCAATGACCTAACAAGCTACGGCATAGCAGGATACAAGGGGAGGATGAAGCATTGCACCAGAATAACGAGTTAGCAAGCTACGACCTAGCGAGTTATGAAGTGGAGGATGGTGGAACGACCTAATGAGTTAAGTCGCCTGGATCTTATGTCTCTTATTCCTTAGGTCGCTCCAGTATGCCGTGTTTACCTTAGGTCGCTTGAAGCTTAGGTCGCAAGGTCCTTATGTCATTCACATTCCTTATGTCGCTGGATTCTTATGCCGCATTGTAATGATGTTAGGTCACATCCGTGTGTTGTATTCTTAGGTCGTATGTTGTAACCCGTGTTGTAATTTCCTTATGTCGTATATGTGTTGTTTTGTTATGTCCCATGTGTATGTAAGTCGTAAGTCGTGGATGTTATGTCGCTGGGGTTGTAAATCGTGATGCTAAGTCGCATGTACTGTTAACTCGTGAGTGTGTTAAGTCATAGGTCGTATGAGTTAGATCGGCCGAACTTTGTTGTAAACTCCTATAAATAGGGGTGTTGTGTCATTTTACAAGTTGGTTGAATTTGAATAAACTTTTGTTTAAGTGCTTTGTGCCTCTTTAAAATTGGAAGTTGAGTGTTATCTCCTTTCTCCATCTTCGGTTATTCGAGTGCGCTCGAATCAACAATTTTGAAGCCGATTCACGGAATCTCGTGCATGAGATCAACGTCGAAGAATCGTAGATCTTCTAACAAGGTATCGTGCGCGATCAACGTGTTAAAGATAGCTAGAATCCGGTACCTCGCGAGATCAATGGATTTGGGCATTTATCTTGGGTATTATCAATCCATCGATTCATCTTTGTATCGTTCCATCGTCGTTTGTTCGTTGTGCATCATTTGGTGACAACTTGTTAATATCCGCTGCGTCAGTTTGGTATCAGAGCTAGTAAATGCTTAATCAAAGATAGATCCAAGCTAAGTAAGATCAAGGTTGAGAGTTGGAGTTAGATTGAAGCCGAGAGCAGGTTCAGTGAAGGAGCCATGCATTACTTTGTATCAAAGTAAGTCAAAGCCGAGATCAGAGAAGGACAGAGTTTGTTTGAAGATCATGCCTCCAAGACATGCTAACCATTTTCATAATGTTGAAGATGCGTATCGAAGACAAGAAGCTGAGCAAATGGAGCAGCGTATCAATGAGAAGTTCAATGAAGGTGTTGAGAAGTTAGAGAAATTGGTGATCGACATGAATCAAAGTCAAAGGAGAAGGTCACCAGTCTCGAACCATGGAGGAAACCGGGTTTCGCCATCAGTTTCGGAAGAAAGAAGAATGTCACCACAATCTTATCGAGATAGGAGAGAATTATCAGTTTCAATGAGGCGAGAACACCATGAGTACAGAAATGAAGAGAGAACTCCACGTGAGTTTGAGAATGAACCATATCGTGATGATGAAAGACATGGTAGAAGGGATATTCGTGATCGTAGGGATGTGGATGGTTGAGATCGATATCGAAGTACATTTGATTTTGATGAGGATGGTGATAGAGGTAGTGTTCATTATTGAGATCGAGGCCAATTGCGAAATCAATATGTGGATTCAAAAGACGATCGTCGATGGGAGTCGGGGATGAAAACTAAGATTCTAGAATTCAAAGGGGGTATGATAGCGGTAGAGTTTCTGGATTGGTTATCAAATGTTGAAGAAATTTTTGACTTCAAGGAAGGACCCGAGCATCGTAGATCTAAGTTGGTTGCTACACGATTGAAGGGAAGAGCTATGGCATGGTGGCAAAAAACAAAACTTACACGGGAAAGAATGGAAAAGTCGAAGATTGTTTCATGGGAAAAGATGAATAAGTTGATGAAGGCTACTTTCTTGCCTTATAATTATCAGTCTCTTATGTATCAGCGCTTATAGAATTTGAGACAAGGGACAAAGTCGGTAAATGATTATGCAGATGAGTTTTATCAACTGATTGCTAGAAACGATATCATGGAAACGGAGGAACAGTTGACATCTAGATTTGTTGGAGGATTGAGAATGCAAATTCAGGATATGGTAAATATGTTTGATCCAAGATCCGTTGCTGAAGCACACCAGAAGGCTCTAGCTTGGGCGAAGCAGGGTAGAAGAGGAGGTGATGCGCTTACAAGTTCGATCAATCAGGTGAAAGGGGCTAGTAGCAATACTAATGTTTCCAAGGCTGTTAGTAAACCGGTTGTCAATGAAGTTGCTAAGACCAAGGTCAACAACAATTTCAAGTGTTATAACTGTCAGGAGTTTGGTCATAAGAGCAATGAATGCCCAAAGCCTAAGAAACGAGCGATGGTTGCTGAGGTTGAGGATGAGGATGCAGAAATAGAATGTTCCAATTCACCACAAGTTGTGGAGGAAGAAGAATTATTCTCAGGAGACGAAGGGTGTAATTTAATGATGAAGAGATCTTGCTTGACGCCAAAGCAGGAAGAGGAGACTAGCTGGTTGAGGAGTAATATTTTTCAGTCGACGTGCACTATTTTGGAAAATGTTTGTAAGTTTGTTATTGATGCAGGAAGTTGTGATAACATCATCTCTACAGAAGCTGTAAAGAAATTGGCATTAAAGACAGAGAAGCATCATAAACCCTACAAATTAGCTTTGTTGAGGAAAGTTGGGGAAGTGAAGGTTAATCGAAGAGCTTGTGTAACTTTTTCCATCGGAAACAAGTATAAGGATGAAATTTGGTGTGATGTGGTAGATGTGGATGTATGTCATTTGTTGTTGGGAAAACCGTGGCAATTAGATAGAGCCGTGCAACACAATGGTAGAACTAACTGCTATAGTTTCATGTTCAATGGCACTAAAATCACTTTAGTTCCTAAAAAGCGACAACAAAGTGAATGCAAGTTGGAGGAAATCGAGGAACTAAAGAGTCTGTTATCTTTGAAGGAGTTTGTCAAAGAAGTAGAGGATGGACCTGAAGTATTTCAGTTGATTGGACGTGAAAGTAGTAAGACGGTTGAAATTCCTGAGCAAGTTAAGCCAGTGTTGAAGTAATTTGAAGATGTATTTCCTGAAGAATTACCGAAAGAGTTACCACCGTTGAGAGACAGACAACATCAGATTGATCTTGTTCCGGGAGCCGTGTTACCATATAGACCACATTATAGAATGAGTCCAAAGGAGCACGAAGATTTGAGAAGGCATGTGGAGGAGTTACTTGAACAAGGGCGCATACAAGAAAGTTTAAGTCCTTGTGCAGTACCAGCCTTGTTTGTTAGTGCCAAAGAAGGATGGAACTTAGAGAATGTGTACAGATAGTCGAGCACTAAACAAAATTACCGTGAGGTATAGATTTCCGATGCCAAGATTGGACGATTTGTTAGATCAGTTGAATGGAGCTGCTATCTTTTCAAAGATTGATCTGAAGAGTGGGTATCATTAGATTCGAATTCGACCAGGGGATGAATGGAAGACAGCATTCAAGATTAGGGAAGGATTATATGAATGGCTGGTTATGCCGTTTGGTCTTTCGAATGCGCCTAGTACTTTCATGCAAGTGATGAATCGGATCTTTCGACCGTTTATTGGAAAGTTCGTGGTCGTATACTTTGATGATATATTGATATACAGCGGAAGCACAGAAGAACATCTACAACACTTGCGGGAAGTGTTGATGATACTTCGTCAAGAGCAATTTTACGCGGCAACAAAGAAGTGCATGTTCATGAAACACAGTGTTTTATTCTTGGGGCATGTGTTGTCCAAGGAAGGTATCCATGTGGATCAAGGTAAAGTTGAAGCAATCAAGGATTGGCCACTACCCAGGACTGTAACTGAAGTAAGAAGTTTCCATGGTTTAGCATCATTCTACCGAAGGTTTATTCCACATTTCAGTAGCGTGATGGCACCAATAACAGATTGTATGAAAGGAAAGCAGTTTGTGTGGACTTAAGAGGCTGATTCTGCTTTCCAATAGATTAAGAAACTTTTGACTACAACACCGATTCTTAGATACTCGGATTTGCAGTTACTATTTGAATTACATACAGATGCATCTAAAGTTGGGATTGGAGGAGTGTTAAGTCAAAAGGGTCGTCAGATTGCTTATTTTAGCGAGAAACTTTCTGGAGCCAAGACAAGATATAGTACCTATGACTTGGAGTTCTATGCTATTGTCCAAGCCATAAAGCATTGGAGACACTACTTGTTTTATAAAGAGTTGGTGTTGTACACTGATCGTGAAGCATTGAAACATTTGCAGGGACAGGATAAGATTGCAGCCAGGCATGCTTCATGGATCGCATACTTGCAGCAGTTTACCTTTGTTGTAAAGCATAAGTCGGGAGTTACAAATTGTGTGGCAGACGCATTGAGTAGAAGAAATCATTTGTTGACTACGATGAGAGTTGAAGTGACGGGTTTTGAAGTATTTTCAGAATTGTTTGTTGAAGATCTTTACTTTGCTAAGATTATAGATGATGTCGAGAAAGGGAAGACGGATGAGTATCTGTTGGTGGATGGTTATCTCTTCAAAGGAAATCGGTTGTGTATACCAGTATGCAGTTTGCGAATGAAGATTGCGAAGGAATTGCATGATGAAGGTCATGTGGGAAGAGATCTTACCTTGCATTTGATTTTTCAATCTTATTTTTGGCCTTCCATGAGGAAAGAAGTTGAAAGATTTGTGTGGAGATGTCACATATGTCAAGTTTCCAAAGGGATGGCTACAAATGCAGGATTGTATATGCCATTGCCCGTGCCTACTAGACCACGGGTTGATGTTAGCATGGATTTTGTTTTGGGTTTGCCAAGAACTCGACGAGGGAATGATTCTATATATGTTGTGGTGGATAGATTTTCGAAGATGGCTCATTTCATAGCTTGTAAAAAGACCACCGATGCAGTCCGTGTTGCTCAATTATACTTTAAAGAGGTTTATCGACTACATAGGCAACCTGAGACCATTGTTTCTGACCGGGATACTCGATTCTAAGTCATTTTTGGTTGAGTCTGTGGAAGATGGTTGGGACTAGGCTGAATTTTAGTAGCGCCTATAATCCACGAATGGATGGGCAAACGGAAGTGGTGAACAGATCTTTGGGAAACTTGTTGAGATGTCTTGTGAAGGATAATTTGAAGAGCTGGGATGTGAAATTGTGTCAGGTAGAATTCGCACATAATCATGCCATTAATCGAAGTACTGGATTCAGTCCATTTCAAGTAGTATATTTGTTATCCCGCTTTTTGGCAAAGCCGCGATACCAAAAGATTGATCGGAAAACGAAGGACAGTTCGCCTCAGAGGTTGATCGTACTTCCTTTAGCCATGGATATCACTTAATTTTATCCAAGTCCAGATTGAGCCACAATTGATGGGACACGGCGAGAAAGGCCACAGGAGTCAGCATTTCAAATTTCAAGTCAATCCGAGTTCGTATGCTCAAGTTATGATCGGTTCAACTTGGAAGGGACATGCTAGTTTCGAACCCACGATGATGGGTGTCTTCGAACCCATCACCATGCGCCGTTCGAAACCATCACCTCGAAACCATTGACTTCGAACCGTTCGAACCCCCATGGGTTCGACTCCATCATCTTCGACTCCACCACCTTCGACTCCATCAAGTAAATCCACAGATAGCCTCGCTTCGAATCCATCCACGACCTGACTTCGAATCCACCAGGCAAGCATGCTTCGAACCCATCACAGAGCTATCTTCGAACCCATCGCAGAAGTCACGTTCGAACCCATCACAGAGCCGTGTTCGAACCCATCCTGCGTTGCCTTGTTCGAACCCACTGGGTCAACCCACGTGTCTTCCATCGGTTCGAAATAGCCGAGATACACGGAGTCGAAGCGGTCAACACGGAGAGAAGTCCGGATCGATTCGAAACTTGCGCTCCACGTCACCACGAAGTCGCGTGCCACACTGGGTTCGAAACCATCGTTTCGAGCAACAGGGGTTCGAATCAAACAGCCTCGCAGTGGAGCCTATTTCGAACCCAACATATCTCCTAATCTACTTATCCAAATGCAATAAAATTTTCACAGATGCTTCCATACATGTTGAAGAATGTCCACGCCAAATTTCACCTCGTTTGGATGAATTCTTGATCGGTTCGAATGGAGTTCGAACCGATGCCAAAGTGGGCCCAAACTTCCCGAGACCGTACGTGTGGGCCCCCTCACGTGCCAGAAGTGGTCTCCCGAGTTTTCACCAAGACGCCAGCAGCCTACACCTATAAATAGAGCTCCAGGGCCAACAGAAAAGGGACTTCTTCGGGATCTTCTCACTCTAAAGCGCCTAGACTCTGCCGGATTGACATCTCCATCATAATTTGACTGTTGATTTCGAATTTCCAGTTGTAACTTGCTGTTGATCGCTGTAACAACTTGTAAACATTGAAAGAGAATCAATAAAACATCAAAAAACTTCACAGTGGACGTAGGCGACACGCCGAACCACTATAAATCGCTTGTCTACGCATTTTCCTTTACTGTTGATTGGAGTTTTTGTTAGATAATATTCATATTCAGTTCATACTATTGATTGTTATCTCTTCAACGACTCCCGAAGAGTGTTGTGACCAATTTTGGTGCAAACACTTTGGTGCTTTCACTGAGAAAACCCAGCTTTTCTCCTGCTCATTGGATCTGTCATCGATACCGGATTGAATAAATCTAAGAGAGAGATCCAGATCTTTGACTTCAAATTCCTTCCATTCTATTCAGATTTGCAAAAGTCTAAGGAAAGGAATCCAACGTTCGAGATGGTTAGCACAAGAACCACTTCTAACGCCGTCGTTCAAGAAGAACAGGATCGACAGAATCCTGTAACTCTGCCTCCACTTAATCAAGATGCTACTGCACATTCAGAACCCTCAGCTCCGGTTACCCGACAAGAGTTGCAGTCGCTTATCCAAGAGCTGACCCAGAGTCGGCAACAACTAGAAGAACAGCTACGCGTTAACGCTGAACTAATTAATAAGTTGGATCGCCAGAAGCGAAAGAGATCCAAGAGAGACCACGTGTCTCGTTCCTCCAGCGAGAGTTCTTCATCCTCTGATTATCACAATCGACCTCCACGACCCCGGCTAGATGGGAATCGCATGCCAACTACTGGAGATCAACCCACACTGACCGTTGGACAACTGAGAGTTGGTCCATCAGCTAGTTTCCAAACCGGACCCTCCTCCCGAGGAGGTGCCGTCCCTCACCATGCTACAGAACACCGCACTACTGACGTTGCGGTGGAACCAGGTGTCGACGCTCGAGATCAGTCGGACCCGAACCGCCATCATGACGAACGCACTCCTGAACCATACGTCCCAGAAGACTATGTGCCAAGAAGGCAAAGCTTGGACCGTCGACAATATCCGGTCCAACCTCAGAGCATCGAGCGTAATCGTACTCCGGCACAAACCGCACAGAACGCGCAAATGCCGGATCTTTCCACTATGATACGTCAAATGATCCGTGAGAGTCAGGGATTCACGAACGACGATTGGGGAGTTTCCCGAAGTCACACTCCCTTTACGGACAATATCCTTACTGCTGAACCCCCACGGCGATTCCGAATGCCAACTCTACCCATGTACGAAGGAAACTCCGACCCCAACCAACATATTCTAAAATATGAATGGTCGATGACTGCTGCCCGTGCAGACGATGCAGTGAAGTGTCGAAGTTTCCCCATATCCCTGGGGGGCATCGCTACCATGTGGTTCACTCGATTGCCACCTCGATCCATCTCTTCTTTCGACCAGTTAGCTACAAAATTCGTTGAGCAATTCCGCATGCATGTCGCAAGACCCAAAGATGTCAACACGCTGTCCAGTGTCACTCAGGCTCCCGGAGAGACACTCAGACACTACTTAGAGAGATTCCATACTGCGTGCGCAGAGATCAGCAATCCGAACGATCACTCCATCCTTATGGCGTTGACTAAGGGAATCGACCCCGATTCTGAGTTCGGCAACTGGCTAGCCGGAAAACCACCTGCATCGTTGGACCGCTTCCACGCCAAGGTGGCTCAGTTCCTGAGACGAGAAGATGCGAAACAGTCTAGGAAGCAAACCGATGCAAAACCAAGTACAGAAGGGATCCAAAGCAATGTTGCCATCAAACAATCTGGTGAGAGCTCCGGAAAAGTTCAGTTGAACGTCAAAAATAAGCAAGCTCGGCGAAGAGAGAGCGTGAATCAAATTAAAAAACAAGATCAAAATCGTGGCCCGCCACGCAAACATCCGATGTTTGATAACTATACTCCTTTGAATACTTCACTGGAGGAGTTGTATTTACAAACCCGTGGTACAATTCAATATGAAAAACCTGCTCCGAGACCGTCGTCGGAGAGACAAATCCAAACGGGAAAGTTTTGCAGGTTCCATGAAAGCTACGGGCACGATACGAACGAGTGTCGTCACCTACAGGATCTCGTTGAGAAACTGATCAGAGAAAGAAAGCTTGATAGATTTGTGCGGACACCGCAACCCAGGGCAGCAGGTCCATCAAATCAAAATAATGAACCCGATCGACCGAGACACGAGGACTCCAATGTTCCTCATGGGAGATTGGTGATAAACGCCATCAGTGGCGGACCGACCTTCTCAGGAGCCTGGAACGACGAGAATCTTCGTCACTGTCACACATGACAGGCTCATTCAATCCATGAATAATTTGCAATTCCCTTTACATTCTGAAATTTGATTTTGTAATAAGGCACTGACTTTGCCATATTTT
The DNA here is from genome assembly GCA_030765085.1 of Allium cepa. Classification (NCBI taxonomy): domain Eukaryota; kingdom Viridiplantae; phylum Streptophyta; class Magnoliopsida; order Asparagales; family Amaryllidaceae; genus Allium; species Allium cepa. The sequence continues at coordinate 900,673,170 of CM060938.1, read as the reverse complement.
CTTATTTCAGCAATAAAAACATTATCTCTTCAAGCTAGAGCTGTGATTCATCGAATGCAACGTTCAACAATCACGACCCACGAAGAGCTAAATTCCATCAAACAATGGAGTTTATTCAAATAGCGAGTGACCGCGATACGACCGGCCACTCACTAAGTGAAACCCCAGCTCGGGGGCAAGCCAACACATCAAAGGCTGAACTGGACCGACACACGACAGTCCTACAACTAACTCCAACTTCCCACAACGTGAATTGGAGTATAAACATTCAACAATTCGTTCCCACTGCGCGAACGGACTCCAACTTCCCACAGCGTGAATTGGAGTATAAACATTTCAACAATTCGTTCCCACCGCGCGAACGGACTCCAACTTCCCACAGCGTGAATTGGAGTATAAACATTCCATAATTCGTTCCCACCGCGCGAACGGACTCCAACTTCCCAGAGCGTGAATTGGAGTATAAACATTCCATAATTCGTTCCCACCGCGCGAACGGACTCCAACTTCCCACAGCGTGAATTGGAGTATAAACATCCATAATTCGTTCCCAGAGCGCGAACGGACTCCAACTTCCCACAGCATGAATTGCAGAATAAACATTTCAACAATTCGTTCCCAGAGCGCGAACGGACTCCAACTTCCCACAGCGCGAATTGGAGTATAAACATTCCGTAATTCGTTCCCACCGCGCGAACGGACTCCAACTTCCCACAGCGTGAATTGGAGTATAAACATTCCATAATTCGTTCCCACCGCGCGAACGGACTCCAACTTCCCACAGCGTGAATTGGAGTATAAACATCCATAATTTGTTCCCAGAGCGCGAACGGACTCCAACTTCCCACAGCGTGAATTGGAGTATAAACATTTCAACAATTCGTTCCCAGAGCGCGAATGGACTCCAACTTCCCACAGCGCGAATTGGAGTATAAACATTTCGTAATTCGTTCCCACCGCGCGAACGGACTCCAACTTCCCACAGCGTGAATTGGAGTATAAACATTCCATAATTCGTTCCCACTGCGCGAACGGACTCCAACTTCCTAGAGCGTGAATTGGAGTATAAACATCAAGTCCATCGTTCCCGGAGTGCGAACGAACTCCTAAAAAGCTCAAATAGGTGTGACCGACCATCTACTGGCTAACTCCAACTCCCTAGAGTGCGAATCGGAGTATAAACATTTATTCCAGGTTCCCGGAGTGCGAACCAACCCATCAATGCGAACTCCGAGTTCTCAAAGCATGCATTGAAGTGTAGACACAACTTACAGGTTCCCGGAGTGTGAACCGAAGCATCCGTGCTAACTCCAGATTCCAAAAGCGTGAGTCGGAGTACAAACAACAATTCGAAGTTCCCGAAGTACAAACTGAGATGTCAACATCAACTCCCAGTTCCCAAAGCGTGAAGCGGAGTGTAAACATCAATTCCAGGTTCCCGGAGCGCGAACCACAATACAAACATCGATAACTCTCAAACTCCTGGAGTGCAACGCAGATTATCGATCTCAAATTATCCTAAGTCCCCAGAATGCGGACATGTACTTAAGATTTGCAACAAGTGCGATCAACTGCCAAAAATACAAGTGTTGTTCCCCGAAACTGGGGGGCACGAGAGCTAAGTGTCGATCGCTAACCGAAGTGATACAACGTCCGAAGTTCAACTCGTTCATCAATCACAACTTGTGACCAAGCTTTTCAGACTTGGCGAATAAAAATGAACTCCACTTAAAACGGTATAAGCACCACAAGTACACCGGACCGAAAACAAGACACTGCAAGTACTTAAGCACAAATAAAACAAGAGTTGAAGCAAAGAAACTGAAGTTTATTTCAACTAACTAAAATTAAGGACTTACATCCAAAAAAGTTCTTCCAAAAAACAAGCCCTACTAGCAGGGGCCGAACCTGCATCTGTACACGGCTTAACTAAAAAACAAAAACAAGTACTTCTCTACCAAAAAATCTACTTGGAAAGCCAAACTACTTCTTCTTCTTTTTCGACTTTCTTATTAGTGGTTCTTCCTCGGAATCACTAGCGACGGAAATCCTTTTTGAATGCCTCCTCTTCGGCGGTGACTCTTCGGCTAAGGGCATGATATCGATGTCCTCGGAGCTCGAATCTGCAGGAAGGCTTCCCGCCGGAGGAGTAGGAGGGACTGGATCCGTGACGGAAGAAGGGATAGTGCCACCCGACGACACCACCCTAGCAGATGCTGAACTTTGCGCCGTCGTGCTGCCACCGGCGCTACCACTATGCCCCGCAGCTTCTATTTCAGCATTGATTTCAGCCAAAATCTCTTCTTCTCGAGTCGTTTGGGCTTGGCTGGGGGCATCCGCAGTTTGCATCGAAGAACTCGAGGTCGGCAGGGGATCACTAACGATGATGAAAGGCAAGTCTGTGGAGAAACCGCCCGGCTCGCCGAGCAGCTCGCTCACCATTTGTTCCTCAAGCGACAATCCACTCCCCTGTGCCGCCTCGGTCGATACCGTAGTAGTCTCGGTGGCGATGGCCTTGTCTTTTTCACTTGATTCTTTAGCCGCGACACTTGGCGCAACTCCAGTCACTAGGCAAAAAATAATAAGTTATTAGTGACTTCTTCAAAACAAACTCTCTATTTAGAGAACACTTGAGATAATTTCGAAATACCTTCCCCAGTCAGACTCGCAGACGGCAGAACGGCCTCGGAAGCGTGCTCGTAGATAGGAGATAAGCGCGGCCGCTCCGGGTCGTAAGCAGGAACAGGTGGCAAGCTGACCGCCGACACAGGCACTGATGAAGACGATGTGGTGACTTCAGTAACATCAGCGTGGTGCTCAACACCCGATCCCTCTCCGACTTCCAGGGAATGACCACCCAGCGTCTCCTTCTCATAAGTAACGATTGCATCGTGGAGAACTTTCTTCTCATCCCCAGTTAGCAGCCGGTTCTCGAGCTCGAATCGATCGACCGATTCGCCCGGATGCGCTTCCTCCTCTTCCTCAACCAATCGCTCCCAAGCGCTGCGGAGGTGGACCGGATAATCTTGAAGCCAGGCCAAGTTTCTATGCTTTAGCACGTTTGCATTGTAAGTTATAAGCAAATCTTCTATATCGGCCTCTAGCCTGGCCTCCGCGCGTTGAACTTTCTCCTCCACCTCTGCTTCGACTGCTTGAAATTTCCCCACTGCCTCATCTCTCTCGGTGCGAAGCACTACGGCCTGTTCGCATGCCTCTTGCGCCGCCTTGTTCGCATCATCCCTTTCTTTAGCGATGTCGGCAAATCTAGCCTTGAGCTCATTGAGTTCCTTCAACGCCGCATCCCTCTCGGCGGTAACGACAGTGTTCCGGTGGCCCATGTCTTCCACCGTAACATAATGTTCCTTCTTCATTCTTTCCATCGCCGCTTGAGCTTCATCGGCTCTCTTGGTGGCCTCTATTTCAGATTTTCGGGACGATTCGGCTTTTGTATTAAGCACTTGAATGATGCGATCTTTCTGTGCCAACTCAGCTTGCAGCTTTTCAATGATGGCCGCTCTTTCGAAAGCCAAGGCCGATGCTTTCTCGGCCGCTCTAGACCACACTTTGTACTGTGCGTAGAAATCGTGCACATAATTAAGTGCCCACTGCTCGGCCTCCTGTGGGATTCTTTTCAAGTTCGGGGGGAATACGTAGTTGTCGAAGCATATATTCGGGAACTCCCTTTTTAATTGTGCGAGCCTGATTGCTCCTTCCCCCGTGATTTCAGTAGGAGGTTCCTCCGCAGCCATCGGTGCCGTCACCTCAGATCCAGAAGCTTGAGAAACTGGCACATGTCGAGAGGAATCACGAGGGACATGAACGGGATGTTGTGCGGGATCTCTGGAAGGAGGAGGGGTACGCGATCGCGATCGACGCCTGTGGCCCCTGTCCGAATCGTATCTCTCATGACTGGAATAACCGGAGCGTCCCTGGTCATAATACCCAGAGCGTCCCTGATCGTAATCCCTATCACCCTCTCGCCTGCGCGAATCGTAATAAGAAGACTTGCGGGCATGTCGAAGACTCCCAAGCATTGAACCCCGCCTTGACATAGTATCTGCAAAGCAAAATAAAATCGAATTAATCACCCTTCGAAACAAGTAATTTACAGTCAAAGTTTATGCAGTGTCGTGAAATGTGTATGAATATGCATTTCCCCCCGACCAACCAGAAGTGTCGACCTCGCTAGTAATAAGAGGCTCGCTCAATTCTAGACTACGATGGAACTCCTCCAACCCGACATCATGTTGAAAAGACACATCTTCCGGGATTGGAAGGTCGGCTAGCCCTTCGAAAAGACTTTCGGTTCGTGGAGGAGACATCTCAGAAATTCTAACTCCAGGAGAGGATCGGACTGTGACAACCGATTTCCGTCTCCCCTGTCTAGTTGACTTAACCATGGCGGCCTTGCCTTTTCTCTGCTCCGCGACATCCGGAGCCACATCCGTAGGCTCGGTCAGCGGCTCATCGTCAGTATGAGTCCGTTCAGAATCAGCCTCCTCGGCTATGACAACTTCGGGCTTCTTATGCTTGACTCGTTTTTTAGAAACAACCCTTAGCGCCACCTCAAATCTTATACTCTGCCCTCGTTCAATCAGCCCATATGTCCGTAGATTCCTATCGGTCAAAAGCAACTCGATGTGCCTATCTTCACTCGGGACTTCCTGAAGTATTCGCACCATCTCCTTGAACTGCTCACCTTCGGGTCGCAAGATCGTTGTTGTAAAATTTAAAAATTTAATATAAGTTCCACTTCGACTGCAATTGTCGTAATAACTATTTGAGAACTCGGTTATACTCACGTCTGAATAACCATCGTCGGGCAAATCCTGGAGGACACCTGACGTAGAACCATTCTGTCCTATATTAACTCAGCCTTGTCCAGGATCCAGTGACCACTTGACAATTCCTCACTGCTTCCATAAATGTGAAAGAGGGATAATCACCCCGAGTTTTGAAGTTAAACAAGTATCGGATTTCGATTGGGAGTGGCGGTCGATGGAGACATTCCATAAATGCAATGAACAAGCTATTGATCGACGCATATCCGTTCGGATGCAGCTGAGATGGGGCGATCCTCAAAAACGACAACACTTCTCTTATATACTCGTTGAACGGGGGAAGTGTCCCGGCCGCACACGCGTGGCGGTTGAATGCTGTATACCCTTCCGGCGGACTATGTGGTCTATCATTCGGCCCCGGCAGTAACACATCGTCCAGTGACAAGCCGTGCCTCAAACATATTCTCCCCAGCATGTCTTCAGAGATATTCGATGGAACGGAATCCGATGGATTAGCGATGAACGACGCATCAGGAAGTTCGTCCGGAGCCGGACCGATGATCTCAGGATCTATATCCGGAACTTCTAGTCTCGGAGAGACTGCACCTTGCATCTCTTGCTGCTGTGAACTTGAAGGTTCCATAACTAGCTAACTCACGAGAAACCATCGTTAGACGACAAAGAACCCGTGTGTTCCCCCGTGTAACGTGTATGAATGTGTGTGGTACCGTGCCATGCATTACTTGAATAAATGTTGCAGAGTTAAAGTAAATATTCAAGCGACAAAGCTATGGAGTCCAGATGTGATGACCGTCATCGCTGACCGTCATCACTAAATCGTTTATATGATGGAAGTCCGTTCGGATAAAAGTTGTTATAGTTCCATCGACGAGCTTCAAAAGGCAGTCAAGTATGCAGTTCAATATTCAAGTCCAAGTATGCAAGAATGAAGCTCGTCGGAGTTATACTTAGAAAAATTTCAAATTTTGGAATCCATCATATCGGGTTCGAAACCATCACAGAGGCTTCGTTCGAACCCAACCGGACGCCTCTTCCTTCGAACCCATCCATATTTCGTTCGAACCCACGAGTTCGAAACCATCACGACATTGCTTCGAACCCATGCGTTCGAACCCATCCAAACTTCTTTCGAACCCACGCGTTCGAAACCATCATGACGTTGCTTCGAACCCATGCGTTCGAACTCGTCCAAACTTCTTTCGAGCACACGCGTTCGAAACCATCACGACACAACTTCGAACCCATGCGTTCGAACCCATTGTGACATCGTTTCGAAACCACAGCCTATGAGTTCGAAACCATCGTTTCGAACCAACCCATCGAAACCCTCAATCGATGCGAACTACGCATCCCAACAAGGGTATTCCAAGCATCGATTCGAAATCTAATGAGGAAGCACCACAGTCTTCGTTTCGAAGTCAAGCCCACACATCGGTTCGAATCCCCCTAAACTAGATCTGGTTTTGACAAACTCTAGCTTGCGCAATCGATGAACAGAAGTGGATTCGAAATAGCATCTTCACTTGAATCCGAGGCTAATTACCTAGTTCAATCAGTGGATTCGAGAGAATTTAGTCTTAGATCTTGATGGATTCGAAAACGCGACGCAGTGTTTTCTCTTTAGGAGCTTCGAAGCGATGAAGAACAAACGAGAGTAAAAGTAAAAAGTGAAAATGGGGCTGGTCCGCCGCTATTTATATGGTGGGTAGAAGACGACCGGGACGATTCGAGTTCCAGTAAAAGTGACCGTTTGCAGCAGGTCAAAAGGCAGAGTCGTTTCGAAGCCAACATTCGAACCCAAATGCTTGAGGCTCCATCGTGTGACGCACACAGACAACTGCCGTGAAACAATAGCTTCGTACCCATCCAAGTCATCGTTTCGAAGATAATTTTCGAACCCATCGAAACAAACTGCTGGTTCGAAACCATCCTTTCACATCAGTTCGAATGACAATTTCGAAACCATCATAACGCAAAATGTACTCCATCATTTCAGATTGGTTCGAATGACAACTTCGAACCCATCATGACACGAGTGTACTCCGTTGGGTCGAATATCAATTTCGAATCCATCCATGCTCCAACGCATCGACTCGAAATCTCATATTCACACGACCCATCATTGCACGGACATATTGCATCCATACAAATTTGAATTTCGAACCCATTGATGCTCAAGTACATCGGTTCGAAACATTACACTTGCGCAATGCAAATCCATTTTCTTCAACCTTCAATATCGGTTCAGGAGAGGATCGATACGAAGGAACTTTTCAAAACAACCATCAAGCGTTGTTTCAAATTCAAATTTCAGAATCGATTCAGGAGGGAATCGATACGAAATTCTATAGCAAACCAAACCGACAACGACTCGCGGACGCACGACGTTAACAAGGATCATATTAACATATGTGCATACATGTCGGACTAACATTCGATTTTGAATATTCACAGGGATCAAACACTCATCCTGTTACAAATGCGACAGCCAACAGCTAAGCACTATAATACAGCAATCAATCATATCAACGCAAGATTACAGCAGTACAGCATACGAGTTTCAACAAAAAAGAGAACAATGGTTGTCCAGAGAGAAATGGCAGCTATTCAAAGCACGTCATGTTCCCACAAGACGTACTTTGGGGGGCAAAATGTTATCCCGCTTTTTGGCAAAGCCGCGATACCAAAAGATTGATCGGAAAACGAAGGACGGTTCGCCTCAGAGGTTGATCGTACTTCCTTTAGCCATGGATATCACTTAATTTTATCCAAGTCCAGATTGAGCCACAATTGATGGGACACGGCGAGAAAGGCCACAGGAGTCAGCATTTCAAATTTCAAGTCAATCCGAGTTCGTATGCTCAAGTTATGATCGGTTCAACTTGGAAGGGACATGCTAGTTTCGAACCCACGATGATGGGTGTCTTCGAACCCATCACCATGCGCCGTTCGAAACCATCACCTCGAAACCATTGACTTCGAACCCTTCGAACCCCCATGGGTTCGACTCCATCATCTTCGACTCCACCACCTTCGACTCCATCAAGTAAATCCACAGATAGCCTCGCTTCGAATCCATCCACGACCTGACTTCGAATCCACCAGGCAAGCATGCTTCGAACCCATCACAGAGCTATCTTCGAACCCATCGCAGAAGTCACGTTCGAACCCATCACAGAGCCGTGTTCGAACCCATCCTGCGTTGCCTTGTTCGAACCCACTGGGTCAACCCACGTGTCTTCCATCGGTTCGAAATAGCCGAGATACACGGAGTCGAAGCGGTCAACACGGAGAGAAGTCCGGATCGATTCGAAACTTGCGCTCCACGTCACCACGAAGTCGCGTGCCACACTGGGTTCGAAACCATCGTTTCGAGCAACAGGGGTTCGAATCAAACAGCCTCGCCGTGGAGCCTATTTCGAACCCAACATATCTCCTAATCTACTTATCCAAATGCAATAAAATTTTCACAGATGCTTCCATACATGTTGAAGAATGTCCACGCCAAATTTCACCTCGTTTGGATGAATTCTTGATCGGTTCGAATGGAGTTCGAACCGATGCCAAAGTGGGCCCAAACTTCCCGAGACCGTACGTGTGGGCCCCCTCACGTGCCAGAAGTGGTCTCCCGAGTTTTCACCAAGACGCCAGCAGCCTACACCTATAAATAGAGCTCCAGGGCTAACAGAAAAGGGACTTCTTCGGGATCTTCTCACTCTAAAGCGCCCAGACTCTGCCGGATTGACATCTCCATCATAATTTGACTGTTGATTTCGAATTTCCAGTTGTAACTTGCTGTTGATCGCTGTAACAACTTGTAAACATTGAAAGAGAATCAATAAAACATCAAAAAACTTCACAGTGGACGTAGACGACACGCCGAACCACTATAAATCGCTTGTCTACGCATTTTCCTTTACTGTTGATTGGAGTTTTTGTTAGATAATATTCATATTCAGTTCATACTATTGATTGTTATCTCTTCAACGACTCGCGAAGAGTGTTGTGACCAATTTTGGTGCAAACAATATTCAGCAATTCCGAAGGGACCGTTGGATTTGTCGACCGTTCCACGTCAGAAAGGGGTTGTTAAACGAGCTTGTGATTTCGTAAATGGGTTGCAGGAGTGTCACAGGATTGTTCATGAATGATTGCTTAAATCAAATGAGAAGTATAAGCAACTGTCAGATAAGAATCGAAGGAGTGTGGACTTCAAAGAAGGTGATTTTGTTTACACAGTATTGACGAATGATCGTTTTCCAGTTGGAACTTACAACAATTGAAAGCTCGAAAGATTGGTCCAGTAGAAATCTTGAAGAAGATCAATGTTAATGCTTATCAGTTAAGGGTGCCGGATCATGTCCATACTGCCGATGTTTTTAGCGTCAGACACTTGATTATGTATCATGAGGATAAGCGTCTTGAAGAAGAGGAAAGTGTGAATTCGGGGTCGAATTCTTGTCAACTGGGATAGGATGATGCAGCGCATAATGAGTTAAGTCGCCTCAACTCCTTAAGTTGCTCGAAAGATAGCTCAGTGGCTTTAGGTCGTTCGGGTTCTTTGAGTCGCCAACGACCTAACAAGCTATGGCGTAGCAGGATACAAGGGGAGGATGAAGCATTGCACCAGAATAACGAGTTAGTACGACCTTGCGAGTTATGAAGTGGAGGATGGTGGAACCACCTAGTGAGTTAAGTCGCATGGATCTTATGTCCCTTATTCCTTAGGTCGCTCCAGTATGCCGTGTTCACCTTAGGTCACTTGAAGCTTAGGTCGCAAGGTCCTTATGTCACTCACATTCCTTATGTCGCTGTATTCTTATGCCGCATTGTAATGATGTTAGGTCGTGTCCGTGTGTTGTATTCTTAGGTCGTATGTTGTAACCCGTGTTGTAATTTCCTTATGTCGCATATGTGTTGTTTTGTTATGTCGCATGTGTATGTAAGTCGTAAGTCGTGGATGTTATGTCGCTGGGGTTGTAAATCGTGATGTTAAGTCGCATGTACTGTTAACTCGTGAGTGTGTTAAGTCGTAGGTCGTGTGAGTTAGATCGGCCGAACTGTGTTGTAAACTCCTATAAATAGGGGCGTTGTGTCATTGTGCAAGTTGGTTGAATTTGAATAAACTTTTGTTTGAGTGCTTTGCGCCTCTTTAAAATTGGAAATTGAGTGTTATCTCCTTTCTCCATCTTCGGTTATTCGAGTGCGCTCGAATCAACGATTTTGAAGCCGATTCATGGAATCTCGTGCACGAGATCAACGTCGAAGAATCGTAGATTGTTAACGTGAAAATCAGACACTAACACCCCGGTGTAAATTGAAGTTAAGTGAAAGCACCACCCGTGAACACGGGAACTAAAACAAGTAGAAAAATCACAGAGAAAACTGAAAAGACAATAGTTTTTATAGTGGTTCGGCTTAGAGTAAACCTACGTCCACTTTAACTCTCTTTATTGCTGAATTTGGTTACAACTTTACAACAATCTTCAATTACAATACACTTTAGACTAGTAGATCAAACTTTGATGGAGAATAATCTTCTGAATTCATGTTGGATGATGTAGATTTCCTCTTGAAGATTGTAGTAGTGTCCTTGGTGTTTGGAGTACTTGAAGTGTTGAGTGAGTCGAAGATTCAGCAGAGTATCGGCGCTTGAAGTGATTGGCAAAAAGTCCCCTTCATGTTTGAGGTAGGTCGGTATTTATAGAAAAATCTTCCATTTGGATCGTAAGTCGTGTTCGACTCATGATAACCCGTGGCCGAGTTAAGTTGGGTCGTGGGCGACTCAGCTGGTAGAGTTCATGCTTGGTGTCAGAGCGCTTTCGGTCTTCTGGATATAGCGCAAGTCCTAACTCGTTCACGAGTTAAGAGATCATGGCCGACTTATCTGACTAAGCCCTTGGTTCCTCAATGGTTCACTTCTTCATAATTACAAGTCATGAGTCGCTCACGAGTCAACTCTCTTTTACATAAGCATTGTGACTGCGGGCTACGACTCAGTGGTTTTAGGTTGTAGGCGAGTCATGCTGAGTCGTGAGTCGTGAGTTGCTTCCTTGAGTCCCTGACCACTCAAGGTAGGTCGTAGGTTGCACGATTCTGTGACTCGCGCAACTCCTCAATTTGTTGAGTTGGTAACTCGTTGAGTCGGCCTGTCTCATAAACCGTTATCCTCTTGAGTCGTTCCGCTTCTCTTAAGCCGCCTTGAATTCTAACTCGCCAACTTGTTGAGTCGCTTCTACCTTTAAGTCGTGAATTACCTTGAGTCGTAGGCCCATTGAGTCGGTAAGAACCTTAAGTCGTGATCCATCTCTTCTTTCTTAAACCATTAAGTCGTGTAACTCCCTTGAGTCGTTAAGTATTCCAATTTGTCAAGTCATCAATCCCTTAAGTCGTTAACTTGTTGAGTCGGTCACTTATTGAGTAGGACCACTTCTTAAGTCGCTCTGCTCCTTTAAGTCGTGAGTCGTCTCAGTTCTTAACTCGTTCTCCAAACGGGGTTAATATTTGCCCCTTGAAGTGCACGCCTAAGTCGTAGGATGTGTGCTTCGATCTTCTTAGCTCGTGTCCTGATAGGTTGTTAGGTCGCGAAGGACTTAAGGAAGAGACTAGGTCGGCTGATGCCGATTTATATTCCATCGCTCCAGTGTATAAATGGCTTAAGTCGCCCCTTCTTCTTCACCTTCTTACTTCAGCGTTTATTTCCGCCATTAACAATCTTCGAAGCTTTCAAAGACGAACTCAACCAGTTCACCTCATCATCATTCAAATTTCTTTGATCTTCGTTGTCACACTACGTAAGTAAACTTATTTCCCGCTCAATTTCACAACTGCCGTTATCCCTCGATCATGGAGTTGGACTTCCCGTTTTCTAACCCCAATCCAAATCCTCGCATCATGCTTCATTTCGAGTCACGCTATGATTGATTTTTGACAAGCTTGGAGCGGTTTGATTTGAGTTTGTAGACGATTTGCAAGGAGGAGACGATGGGTTTTTATATTTCGAGTCAGTTGATCCATGAATTTAGAGGAGATGAGGCTGTCTTGTATGGCTTATCGGGTTAGGAGATAGGAGGATAACGGGTTAAGGTTTAGGAGGATAATGGGTTAGGAGTTCTGAGAAGGGGTTGGTCGGTTGGAGGAAGCATGACGTTAACTTGGACGCGATTCAGTAATTTTGAGCGCCATAATTTTAAGCGATTCAATAACCAGCGTGACTTATCCTTTGACCGACTTACCAACCTTCACGACATAAGACTTCAGTCGTAGCCGGGATAGGACTTGGAGAATTTCATGTTGCTTCGGGCTGAAGCCTTTTCTATTTTCCATGGTTTACGACTTAGAGCACGGCCGACTTAAGGCACCAACAATCCAAGATTTGAAACGACTTAACTTAACTCGCCTCGTAATCCGTAGGTCGTGGACGAGTTAGCCAGATAACCAATGATTTGATTTAACCCATAGGAAGAATTTCTTAAGTCGTTGCCAACACTTGAGTCGTCGCCGAGTCAACACTTAAGTTGTCGCAGTTGACAATTTTGCTTGAACCTTGAACTTTAACTTGATTTGCTGAAATAAACTGCCTGAGTGCTGAATTGTTTGGACTTTAGCTTGTTAAACTTTGTTGCATTTTTTCACAGGTCACTCTTGCAAGCTAATAACCTGTCTAATACAACATTTATAGAAAATTGGGACGAATATACTGCCACTAACTGCCCACATCAAATGACAGATTAGTTAATAACAATTAATCAACTTGAACAGATTGTGTGAACGAAGTGCTTTAAAACAACGAATTCAGGCAGAGTATCAAGGCAACATCGGAATAGTCAACTAAACTTTCCTGTTTGCATTAACACTGTACTTGAACTTTAAATTAACAAGTCCTGAAATTTGATAGCCAATCAATTGTCGACGAGCTTAACTCCAGTTATATTTACTTGTTTATTTTTATTAGTTCTGCACAACACTTCACACTTTTAGGAAACATGCACCTTCAAATTTGAATATCCAGTTGCTTATGTAGAATGACCTCACATCAAGAAGAAGTAACGGAACAGATTGGAGAGGCTCTTCCAATAGCTGCTCCACTGACTACTCCACCGGAAAGAGTCTCAACTTCCTTGAACTACCGGACGTTTAGCTTATTGCGCGCTCAATTTGGCATCGTTGAAACGGATGCTATATTGCCCGAGCCAAATGATTTTGATGATAGACCTCCCCGTAATTTCGTCGCTGTCAACTGCCAAATGTGTTTGTGCGGTTCTATTCCTCCCTTCAACGAGTTTCTTCAGCAATTTCTACTTCGATTGACCATCCCTCCGTTTCAACTGCACCCCAATGGTTACGCCATTCTGATGGGGCTGTGTGTTTTATTCATGAGAACCCTGGGTCGGCTACCAAGCTTCGGAGAAATTTGTTACTTATGTTCCTTCACCAAGACTAAAGATCATCCCTCCATTGTCGTCATAAGGAGTGCTAGGAATCGCAAACTCGTGACTGACCTTCCCGAAAGTGCTCATGGATTTTTAAGTCAGTTTTTCTTTGTTCGCTGCCCCCCAGGGTTTTATGCCATCTGGAGAGTAGGATGTAAGATTACCTGCTTCTATTTTCCATTCCCGAGCTTTTCGAATTTCGAGTTATTAATCGTTAATTTCACTCTTTCCTTTTTCAGCACTTCCTCCCCCCTCTAGAGATCCAGGCCATAAGCAAGTTTTTGAGAGATTGATTGCTGTGGCTGCAGAAGAGAGGAGCATAAAATTTTTGTTGAGGGATGAACTTTTGCATCAGTATGGGCATTTGCACGATTCTCGCTCTACACACCCCCATGAGGTCCCCGACTCCCCGGCTAGAGCGTCGGATGCCCCAGTTTCTACTGACACATCCATACCTAAAGGACCTGTTCCTGAGGCTTCTCTATTGAAGTGCACCACTTCTGCTGATGTCGCGGGGTCATCTGGCAAACTTACCCCGGTCACTGAAGAAGAAGAGCCTCGGGAATCTCCTCCGCATTCAAAGAAGTCTGGTGATGAAGAAGCTGGGAATACAAGCCCTGCCAAACAGAGTGGAGATGACACTTTCGAAGGGTTGAGCGACCTGTTTATCACTTCACAGGAGCTCTTTAAAGACGACCCCATTACCACCAGGGTTTCTTCTTCAGTAGCTGAGGCGACCTCTACTCCGCAACAGACTCCGTCGACTCAAGAGTTGACGCTAACTACTACACCCACAACTACTCCATAATTAAAGAGTGGTTCGTAGTTTGATGCGCGTAGTTTGCACATCACACACACTTAGAATCTTTCAGCACTTTTATGCTTCTGACTCTTTGTACTTTGAAGACTTCTAAAACTTATCTCTTTTTACTTCAGATTCTCTGATGGGACGTAGCGGCTCCTACTATGATGACTTCCAACGCTACGAGAGGCGTCGCCAATATAATTATAGGCGCTACCTCCCCTCTTACAGAGAATCTGATGAAGAGAGAGCCGCCCGAAAGGCTCAGGAGAGGAGGGCGCAAGAAGAGCGTTTTGAGAGAAAAGAGAGGGAGGAGCGCCACGATTCTTCCCATAAAGGCGATGATTCTCACAAGAGATAATCCCATGATGACCGGAGAAAAAGCCAAATGGTTGAGGACCCAAGCAAGCGTGCTTGACACGGTGAGAAGCATACTTCCACAACTCTTGAAAAGTCACTGCCCCCGTCCCTCTTGACATTCCTTCTGGCTCTCCCGCTTTCGGGAAGACAGACATTCAAACAATAATTAGCAGGCCTAAATTTCAAGTTGGACCGGGCCCAGCCACTTTGCAAAGCCGGCTTCCACAGTGGTGCCTGAAGGGAGTGCGGTTCGACCTTGATCTGATCCCTATTGACAAGCCTGCCATGCTGCGAAATCTTAATGCCGTCAGGCTTGATATTGAAAGGATGTCGAACTGGCAAAAGCTTGTTGACGAGCTCCAAAGGGTCAACCGCGCAAATATAGAGGCCATGCTTACTATGGGGAACGATAAAGCTGAATGGCAGAAGGTTCTTGAGCAGCAAGATACTGAAATGAGGAGCATCGCTACTTACAATGAAGAGCTTGAAACGAAAGTTGAGGAACTTAAACAAGAGCTTGCTACTTCTTCTACCACGTATACTCAAAAAGAAGAAGTATTTTAGAAGCAAGTTCGCGATGCTCACGCAGCTCAGCGACATGCCGAGGCACAACTTGAAGCTGAGCAGAAAACAGCAGGAAGGTATCGTGCTGAGGTTACCGAATTACAGGAGAAAGTCAGCTCTCAGGAGGCGGAAATTCAAATGCTTAAGCTTCAACTTTCCAAAGCTGAAGGAGAGCGTGATGAGGCCGTTGCCGGCAAAATTGCAGCTGAAGAATCTCATGAGGCAATGAAGACCAACATCAGCTCAACATTATTTGACTTCTACCTGCATAGCGTCTTGGGGCGCGGTAGCCTTGCCTTTCTAGGCCCCAAGTACGAAATTACTCTGGCTGAGGTATGGGTGGCCGCACTTGATATGCTCGGTGCTAAAGGTGCTGGCTACGTTGAACCAGCTCTTGAAGAGCATTATTTTGATGACGATGCCCGCGCCGCTCTCGCCAAGGGAAAGGAACAACTTGCAAAATTAAGGGCCGAAATGGCGGTAGGGGAACATTCAGGAAAAACTATCTTAACTGCTCCGATTCAGCCTTCTCCTTCGGCCGAAATCGATATCATTGGTTCCAGTTCCCATTCTCCATCCCCTACTAAAGTTACCACCGAGATCACGAGTCAACAGGGTGGAGATGAAGGCGACGAGAGTGCCGAGGCATAGGGTTATGAGGTTGTTGTCAGGAAACCGACTTCTCCAGGTAACTCTACTGTTAATCTTACCCAAGTAGACTGCTCATCTGTTTCTTACGAGCTCGATGAGCTTCTTGACTATTTTCTGAACCTCAGCGAGCCTTTATCTCCGCTCTTTACTGACTTTAACTTCTTTTCTTCTGTAGAGAAAGCACCTAGTATTGTTCAAGCTTCTCCTCCTCCAATTATTCCTTCTTCGGTCCTCCCAGTCACTCCTCCGTCCGCCTCGCAACTCGGGTCACAAGAGGAGCAAATAGAAGCTCTTCACGACTTAGATGATCCTGTTGCTTCTCAAGATCCGAGAGGAGAAGAAACTGAAGGAAGCGAGAAGACCCCAGAACCTACTGGCTCCGATGATGAACCGTTAGCTAAACTTTTTTCTCTAGGGAGTGGGTCTTCCTCCAAGAAGAGAGGAAAGCAGGGAGTCTCTAAGAAGAAGAAGGAATCTTCAACTGGCGAAGAAAAAACGAAAGAAAGTCCGACTAAGCCCCTTTCTCCTTCGTCCCCTACTCTTAGATGCCGGCCTGAGAAGTTGATCATCCGGCCAGGTGCGGGCTCAAAAGGTGGAAGGAAGAAGAAAATGGCTCTGGTTCTGTGGCTTTTGTATCGCTCTTTGCTTTTTGTATATACTAACCGGAGATTGTGCGGATACCGGCCTCCGTTTTTCTTTTTCTTTTTATTTTGAAACCTGTACCTGTACAAAATTTTAACAGTGTTGAATAAAATGATTCTTTTTCTTTGTACAAACTTCTATCTGTATCTGAGAATGCATTTATTATTCATTTTTGTACAAGTTTCTTTACACGATAATGCAGTGAGCTTGTGGTATATTGTTCGAGCGTAATTTTACCGATGTAGTTATACCATGTTGCCCCTATACCATAAGCTCGTTGCAATATTTTATATTTTGAGGGGGCTTGTACTTTTATTTTCTAGAGAATAATTATTCCATACTTGGAGGAATATTATTTCGTTAAAAAACAGAGTACAACTCCCTCCATATAAGTTTTTACGCTTCATCCTTCGAAGATATCACTTTTTCTTTTGTGCATATACACATTTTACCAAGTGAATTCTTCTATGTGGTAAAGCGGGCCTCTGAAGGGTACTTTAAATTCTTTTTGAGGAAGAGTATTTTCCAGAATAGGTGAATCATTCTTCCTTTGAAAGTTAAAGTGTGCCTTCGATGAGAGCCTTATTTTTTTTTTTTACGCCTCAGTAAAGGGCTTTCTGACTTTTGCTTTGCGTTTCTGACGAAATGCTTCTTTGAAAAGTTGCACCTCTGAGGAGGGCTTTTTCACGTTTCAACACTTGGAAGTTTTATTTCAATCTCAGTGAAACGTGTGCCTCCGAAGAGTTGTGCCTCCGAGGAGGGCTTTCTCACGTTTCAACACCTGGAAGTTTTATTTCAATCTCGGTGAAACGTGTGCCTCCGAAGAGGTCTTTCTGCTTGATTGTGCCTCCGGGAGGAGGTCTTTTCATTTCTGCCTCTGGGAAGAGGTCTTTCTATTTTCTTGTGCCTCTGGGAAGAGGTCTTTTTATTTCTTCCCCTTGGGAGTGGCTTTTATTTTTCCCTGTTCGCTGGGAAGCGGGCCTCCGAAGAGGGCTTTTCACATTTCATTTCACGGGAGTGTATCGACCGATCACGATGAAATGTGTGCCTACGAGTAGGGTTACTGCCTGGAAGTTTGGAGCTTCTTTCTCTCGGTTGGACGGATTCACGGGAGTGTATCGACCGATCATTCCGCAACTTTGTATCGAGAAAGATCTTTCTTTTTCTGGTTGGCCCGCTCGAGGTCTTTTAGCATTTGAACTGTGGTGAAATGGGCCTCCGAAGAGGGCTTTTTTCACGTTTCAACACATGGAAGTTTTATTTCAATCTCGGTGAAACGTGTGCCTCTGAGTAGGGCATTTGCCTAGAAGTTTGGAGTTTCTTTCTCTCGGTTGGACGGATTCACGGGAGTGTATCGACCGATCATTCCGCAACTTTGTAATGAGAAAGATCTCTCTTTTTCTGGCTAGGCCCGCTCGAGGTCTTTATCCTCCGAAGAGTTGTGCCTCCGTAGAGGGCTTGTGCCTCCGAAGAGGTCTTTTGCTGATTGATGCTTGCTCGCCCATGTCTCTTTTGCCATCCATTCACGTTGGCGATCCCCGTTGTATTTTGCAAGTGTCATCACTTTTTTAGTTGCCAATGATTTCCCTTATCCAGAGGAATATACTTCATAGTTAAGCAAGTTTGTGGTGGTAGACACAGGCTATTTAACTGGTTGTTTGTTTGTTCAAACATTTGCAGTTAGTTAGATATGGTCCACTTCCATCCACATTGCTCACTTTTGTTCGAAGCACTTCTTTTGTAGGATTTGAGTATGGAAATCTTGAATGGTTTAGTGCTTGCTTGCTGAGTGGTGTCGGAGATCAATTGGTCTTGCGATGGGTAAGCTTCACTTTTATAGCCTGCATTATTAAGTCGACATTTTAGTAACACAATTAACGTATTTTATATGTCGAAATAAAACAAAGCAGTTTATAATAGAAGAGAACACAAGATTTATAGTGGTTCGGCCAAAAACTAGGCCTGCATCCACTTTATAGCTTTCCATTATTCACTTTCTTTACAATTGTTTTCAATACAAGAATCATATATTTGCAATTCTTTTACAACATTTCAGCAAAGCTTTCAAGTAAAATAAGGACGCAAATGATTGCTGTTCCAAGCTCTTGGGATTGGTTCTCCTTCGACAGTTGTGAGTTTGAATGTGCCGTCAAGAAGTTTCGTGCCTATAACATATGGCCCTTCCCAGTTTGGCCCAAACACACCTGTAGCTGTCATGATTCTTTTCAGAACTAGGTCCCCAACTTCAAAGTTGCGCTAACGAACTTTGAATTGAAGTGCCTGGCTATTCTTTGTTGATGAGCTGCAATTCTAAGTCTAGCCTCTTCTCTTCTTTCATCAAGGAGGTCAAGTGCTTCAAATTGCAGTTTTTCATTCTCATCTTTATCAAAATGGATCCTTCTGTGTGAGGGGACTTCAGTTTCTACTGGAATCATTGCTTCTGATCCATATGCCAATGAAAATGGAGTATGCCCAGTCGCGGTTTTGTGGGTCGTTCTGTATGCCCACAGTGCAAGCGGTAACTTGTCAACCCAACCACTTTCGCTTTTTCCAGCTGCTTTTTGATGGTTGATTTGATGATTTTGTTTACTGCTTCCACTTGCCCGTTTGCCTGCGGATGAGCCACTGCTGAGAAGCTTTTTCGGATTTTGAATCGTTTGCAAAAATCTTAGAATTCCTCGCTTTCAAACTGAGTGCCATTGTCTGTGATTATCTTCTGAGGCACACCATACCTGCAAATGATATTCTTAGTCACAAAACTTATCATTTTCTTAGAGGTAATAGTGGCCAATGGTTCGGCCTCAGCCCATTTAGTAAAATAATCTACAGCAACGATAGCATATTTAATCCCTGATTTGGCAGTCGGCAAAGGCCCAATGAGATCTATTCCCCAGATGGAAAACGGCCATGGACTGACCATTTGTGTTAGCTCAGTGGAAGGTGCTCTAGGAATTTTGGCGAATCTCTGGCATTTGTCACACTTCCGGGAATAGTCAGCAGCATCCTGATTAATTTTTGGCCAAAAGTATCCATAACGGAGGATTTTTTTGCTAAAGTTTGACCACCTGTATGATCCCCACATTCCCCTCCGTGTACTTCAGTTAGAATTGTCTTAGCTTCTTCCTTTGTCACACATCGGAGTAATGGCATTGAAAATCCTCGTCTGTACAAGCGACCATCTTGAACTATATATCGGGAGGCTTTCCTCATCAGCCTCTGTCGTTCCTTTAAACTTTCAGGCAAAGATCCATTGAGTAAATATTCAAGTATCGGAGTCATCCATGATTCTTGCTCTTGGGATACATTCATAATCCAATCAACATCCATTTCTTCTGTGCTTGGAGCTGACAAGACTTCGACGGGAACTAACCCCAATAGTTGAGCTTCACCAGTACTCGAATACTTTGCGAGACAATCCGCCTTCATATTTTCTTCTCGGGGGATATGGTTTATTGAATAACGGTCAAAATCTTGAAGGAGCTCCCAGGCTTTTGACAAATAGGCTGGTAAATTTCCTCCTTTAGCTTGAAATTCCTTCTTGACTTGACAAACAATAAGTTGAGAATCACTGAAGATATGTAATGCCTTGATATTTAATTCTTTAGCGATCTTTAAACTAGCGATGAGAGCTTCGTATTCAGCTTCATTATTTGTCGAAGGGAATTCTAGTCTCAGTGCATAACATAGTGATCACCCTTCTAGGGTTTCAAGGACAACCCCTGCTCCGGAACAGTAATCATTCCTTGCGCCATCGACATACAATTTCCATTGGATTGGGATGCTATCAATGACTTCTTCCTCACTATCACCTTTATCCGTACATTCTGCGATGAAATCTGCTAAAGCTTGTCCATTGATTGCTTTCTGGGGATGATAAGTGACGTCATACTGCCTGAGTTCGATATTCCATTTCAAAAGATGGCGCGAAGTCTCAGGACAGAATAGGACTTGCTTTAGCGGCTGATCAGTGAGGACTTTGATGGGATGAGCTTGGAAATAAGGCCTCAATTTTCTTGATGCGATCAACAAACAATAGGCGAGCTTTTCTAATCTTGAATAGTTCATCTCTGCCCCAGTGAATCTTTTGCTGATATAATAGACTGGGCGTTGAATCCTTGCGTCTTCCCGCACCAACACTGCACTGAGAGCATAAGATGAAATTGCCAAATATATGAAGAGATCTTCACCACTGTCAGGCTTTGAAAGTATCGGAGGCACTTCCATATGACGAACCAACTCATCAAATGCTTTTTGGCATTCAGGAGTCCACTCAAAGTTTTTCCTTCCTTTCTTCAGAGCGTCAAAGAATGGAATGCATTTGTCAGTAGCTTTGGAAATGAACCTACTCAAAGCAGCAAACTTTCCATTGAGACTTTGCAATTCCTTCTTCGTTCTAGGAGCCTTGACCTCTCTTAGGGCAGTGATTTGAGTTGGATTGGCTTCAATGCCCCTAGCGCTCACAATGAAACCCAAAAACTTTCCGGACTCCACTCCAAAGGAACATTTCAGGGGATTAAGCTTCATTCTATACTTTCGGAGTACTGCAAACATCTCTGCCAAGTGATCCATGTGGTCCACTGCTTTCTTAGACTTTACTAGCATATCATCAACATAAACTTCCATTGTCTTGCCAATCTATGGTTTAAACATGGCATTAACAAGCCTCTGGTAAGTTGCCCCTGCATTCTTGAGTCCGAAAGGCATGACCTTGTAGCAGTAGAGTCCAACATCTGTGATGAAGCTTGTATCCTCTTGATCCGGCTCATGCATCATAATCTGGTTATACCCGGAGTATGCATCCATGAAAGATAACAATTCATGTCCCGCTGTCCCATCCACCAACTGATCGATCCTGGGCAACGGGAAACAGTCTTTGGGGCAGGCTTTGTTCGGATCCGAAAAATCAATACACACTCTCCACTTTCCGTTAGCTTTCTTAACCAGCACTGGATTTGATACCCAATTTGGATAAGTAGATTCTCTAATGAACCCATTCTCCATGAGCCGATCCACTTCTTCTTTTAACGCTGCCGTTCTCTCAGGACCTTGAGTCCTTCTCTTCTGTTTCACAGGTGTAAATTTTGGATCAATGTTCAGGGTATGCACTGCAATCTCTGGGGATATTCCGCACATGTCCGCATGAGTCCAAGCGAATACATCCAAATTTAGCCTTCAAAAATGAAATCAAAACATTCTGAACTGTCGGATTGAGTTGTGAACCCACATTAAGCACTTTGTTTGGGTCCTTTGGGTCAACAGGCACCGGTACTGTTACCTCTACTGGTACCACTCTATTCTCCCCTGCACTGGCTTTCCTTGGATCCATCTCTCTTCGTGCCCCACTACATTCGCCAGTGCAGGGTCCACCCTGTAATTGCTACAAGGTTGGTTCTTTGATGCGGACTGGAGCCTCCGCACCTTTTCCCATCTCTCTCTTCCTGGATTCTCGCAATTCTGCAAAATAACATTCTCGCCCCGCATCTTGGTCTCCCTTAACCACACCAACTCCGTTATCTGTGGGGAATTTTAGTGTCAAGCACCATGGAGCAAGAACAGCTTTGAATGCAGCAAGAGTTGGTCGGCCCAAAAAGGCGTTGTAGGCAGAGAATTCTTCAACAATTATAAAGGTTTGCTTTCGAGCCACCTTCCTCATTCCCCTTCCGAGTTCTACAAACAAATCTATGGTCCCAATTGGCTGTTTGGGTTCTCCAGCAAACCCAGCAATCTTAAGTGATGAAGCTTGAACGTCAGTCATTGGAATTTTCATTTGATCAAAGGTCTTCTTGAAGAGGATGTTGCATGAGGTTCCACAATCAACTAGAACTCTTCTCACAGTTGCCGGCCCAATACTAGCGGATATGACCAAAGGATCTATGGTCGGAGCTTCGATACCCAAAAAATCCCTGGCACTGAACACAATATCATCTGTGGAAGTCTTTAGTTGCTTTAAAGGCGCATCATTCTCTAAAACAAAAACATTCTCTTCAGCTGGTACATGCTTCAAGGCCCGGGCATACCTTTCCATCTCGCCCCAGCTTTTGCCTGCTGGGTGAGGTCCTCCAGTTATTATATTGATGACAGGCCTTTCTGATTCGTGTTCCACGACCTTCTCACTTGAGCCAGGACGGTGAGCGGGAACTTGCTGTTCTTGAGTTGACGAAGCTGAGGCATTTCTGTTCCTTTTCACATACTGCTGGAGCTTGTTTTCCTTTAAGAGTTGTTCAATTACCTCTTTCAATTGGCGGCATTCGTTGGTGTCATGGCCGGGCTGGTTGTGGAACCGACAGTACCTTCCACTTTTTTCCATTTTAACCGCAACTCTCATTTTAGGTGGTGCCGGATACTTGACATCATCTTTTGTTGCAAAGTAGATGTTTTCAGGGGTATCGGTCAAGGGTGTGAAATTGAAAGAACGACCTTTCTTAGCGTCTCCCTGTTTCTTTCCACCATCGTTTCCCTTTTTCTGAGTGTTTGGCTCTTTTTTGTTCGTAGCAGCACCATTGTTCCCGGCTTGCCCTGATACCACCTTAGCCGGTGCTTGGAGGCTCTCCAAGCGCATGAATTCATCCGCTTTCTTGTAGAATTTGTCAAGTGAATTAGGTTCTTTCATTTTCAACCACTTTCCAAATTCGCTTGACTTGTCAATTGCCCTTATCAAGTACGTCAAGACCATGCATGGCTCAGCATTATCCACCTCAGCCAATGCTATGTTAAAGCGATTCAAGAACGACCTGATAGATTCTCCTGGATTTTGCTATAGACTTGATAGCGACATTATGTCCTTTGCTTTAGAAGCATACAATCGAAATCGCTCCTTGAATTTCCTTGTCAAATCGGAGAATTGATCGATGGACCTGACCGGCAGCTTTGTAAACCATAATAGAGCTACACCTTCTAGATAAACAGGGAAGTATCAACATTTAATTTCATCAGACGCCCTGGCACCAGTCATGTGCCAGTCGTATTTATATAGAAACTCGTTAGGATCACTCGTCCCCTTGTAAGCCGGAATAGTAGGGGGAACGAATTTCCTTGGGAGCTCTGCTTTCATGATCCTTTCAGTAAATGGAGTTTTGCTTGGAGCAAATCCCCACTTTTTCTCATCTTCATCTCTTCGCATACTTTCCTTCATGATCTGACGAACCATACCCGAAAAATACTCTTCATCATTTAGAGGCTCTGGAGGACACGCATCAGCCACTCTCTCTGAATTCTGCCTTGACAATCGTTCACGGAGGGTCGGTTGTGGCCCTGACCCTTCAGCTTGAAGAGGAGTCTTTTCTACAGGGTATGCGGCTCTTTAAGAAATGTTCCCTTCAACATCTTGAACTCCCACAGTAGGGTTCCCATCATTATTACTCGGTTGACGGTTTGCCCCAAGCAGATCATTCATCTTACTCAAGATCAGGGCATTCTGGGCATTCTGGGCTTCTAACTGTGCATTCTAAGCATTCAATTGTTGATTCAGCCCCAAAACTATGGCATCCAATTCTGCTCGAGTAACTCCAACAGTTGGAGCTGCTTGACTTGAAGGAGGAGAGGTAGCAGTATTCTCTTGAACATTATCGGATCTTACAGAACTTCGTTTTCTCCTAGGAGCCATTATTTCCAACAAACTTCTGGTTTTAAAAGAAATCCTTTCAATAATCCTTTGCGGAGCAACAGTGGAAGTTTCCTGAGTTCAATTCTCAGTGAAAGCACCAAAAATGTTAACGTGAAAATCAGACGCTAACACCCCGGTGTAAATTGAAGTTAAGTGAAAGCACCACCCGTGAACACGGGAACTAAAACAAGTAGAAAAATCATAGAGAAAACAGAAAAGACAACAATTTCTATAGTGGTTCGGCTTAGAGTAAGCCTACGTCCACTTTAACTCTCTTTATTGCTGAATTTGGTTACAACTTTACAACAATCTTCAATTACAATACACTTTAGACTAGTAGATCAAACTTTGATGGAGAATAATCTTCTGAATTCATGTTGGATGATGTAGATTTCCTCTTGAAGATTGTAGTAGTGTCCTTGGTGTTTGGAGTACTTGAAGTGTTGAGTGAGTCGAAGATTCAGCAGAGTATCGGCGCTTGAGGTGATTGGCAAAAAGTCCCCTTCATGTTTGAGGAAGGCCGGTATTTATAGAAAAATCTTCCCTTTGGATCGTAAGTCGTGTTCGACTCATGATAACCCTTGGCCGAGTTAAGTTGGGTCGTGGGCGACTCAGCTGGTAGAGTTCATGCTTGGTGTCAGAGCGCTTTCGGTCTTCTGGATATAGCGCAAGTCCTAACTCGTTCACGAGTTAAGAGATCATGGCCGACTTATCTGACTAAGCCCTTGGTTCCTCAATGGTTCACTTCTTCAGAATTACAAGTCATGAGTCGCTCACGAGTCAACTCTCTTTTACATAAGAATTGTGACTGCGGGCTACGACTCAGTGGTTTTAGGTTGTAGGCGAGTCATGCTGTGTCGTGAGTCGTGAGTCGCTTCCTTGAGTCGCTGACGACTCAAGGTAGGTCGTAGGTTGCACGATTCTGTGACTCGCGCAACTCCTCAATTTGTTGAGTCGGTAACTCATTGAGTTGGCAACTCATTGAGTCGGCCTGTCTCATAAACCGTTATCCTCTTGAGTCGTTCCGCTTCTCTTAAGCCGCCTTGAATTCTAACTCGCCAGCTTGTTGAGTCGCTTCTACCTTTAAGTCGTGAATTACCTTGAGTCGTAGACCCATTGAGTCGGTAAGAACCTTAAGTTGTGATCCATCTCTTCTTTCTTAAACCGTTAAGTCGTGTAACTCCCTTGAGTCGTTAGGCTGTGAAGTATTCCAATTTGTCAAGTCGTCAATCCCTTAAGTCGTTAACTTGTTGAGTCGATCACTTATTGAATCGGACCACTTCTTAAGTCGCTCTGCTCCTTTAAGTCGTGAGTCGTCTCAGTTCTTAACTCGTTGTCCAAACGGGGTTAACATAGATCTTCGAACACGGAATCGTGTGCGATCAACGTGTTAAAGATAGCTAGAATCCAATATCTCGCGAGATCAACGGATTTGGGCATTTATCTTGGGTATTATCAATCCATCGATTCATCTTTGTATCATTCCATCGTCGTTTGTTCGTTGTGCATCATTTGGTGACAACTTGTTAATATCCGCTGCGTCAGTATGCAACGGTGGGTCGCTATACCTTGCGTAACCATATACTACGATAGAGAACTTCATTATCATATCCAAAATCTATATCAAGTTACCACCGTCAATAATTGAGTGACAAATCCTTGTTCGGATCGGTATAAATCACATCGATTCACTTGTACGAATCTAGATCAAGAATAGTTATGCAAATAAAATGATCTACGTACAAATTACTTATTTATTCCAATTGGTTTTATTAACTCTACCAATTTTTTTATTCACAGCCATTATTACATAGTATATCCTCTTGAATACTAATATTACCTATGAATCATTTCATAAATTCCCACTTAAGTTCATGCACATCCTATAATTACAACGTAAGTTTATATTTATATATCACTCTTTTATACCTAAGAGTATATACGCACTAGTCAAATTTGTTTTACTTAGCACAAATGTCTAACAAATTTAAAATTTTGCCTTTTTGTCACTGTTTTCCTCAAATTTATAAGTTAGCAAAACTTATTTTCGTATATTGTCTCAAAATACTTAGCCAATTCGTATATCAAATTTAGGATTCTCGACTGTCCAATATCATCAAAAATTCTATTTCCTTTCAATAAATGAAAATTTCAAATGCGCGTATCAGACCGAGATGCAAAAATTAATTTACCATAACGCATAGGGTACATACATCCATATAACAATTTGTTGAGAATTTTAGAATAAAACACCCGGATTTATTTCAACTCTATTCGAAATAATATACAGCATTCTTTTTTATAACAAATCATATTTGGGATTGAAATCAAAACTTGTTTTACCGAACAAACCTTCTATGATAGCAATTTTGTCACTTAGAAACTCGAAAATGAATGTCGATGATGCTGCGTTCATCACCAAAATTATTTCCCAGCAATCGAAGTAAGTTTAGTGCTTTCTTTCTCCATTTAACACCTATTTGAAATATTTCTATTCAAAAATACTTCATAATAATACCATTATTATTTTTCCCAATACCTTTCGAAAAAATTCTAATTGTGAAATTCCATTTCCAAAAACACAACGGGTTTTAGTTCTCAAGTCCTCACTTAAATCCTTTCGTTTAAAACCAAGTTCTAACCCAACATTAGCCTCTAATGTCTTATAGTCAAATTGTGAAACAGAGTTCATAAGGTGTTAATTTATAATGTTCCGACAATCACTAATCTACCCCACACATGCAGCAAATAGGATAAAATGCTCCTAACCTAGCATAACAATGAATGTCCATGAACTTGTAAGATATGACTACCCAATTAACAACAATTGCCAATGCTCCTATTGGTTGAGTTGGACTAATCAAACAATAAATGATAATAACTAAATAATATCATTTTCCTAAAAACCAATATACCATATATAACTATAGAAATTTTAGAAAAATCATCCTTTTATATAAAAGTTAATTTAGGTAAAATTATTTTATTTACCCAATTTCAAATAAATATTTGTTAATTGGCCTCATTCAAGTATTTAGGTATCCCAGTCGATAATGTTAGCTACTTGTATTGACCAGAATTCATAAGCCACTCAACGGATCAATTAACAGAATATAAACATTTTTATAATCATTAACAAATTTGCGCTCATATCTATAATACACTCAAACTCTTAATATGGTGCTACTGACACTACCTCTAATGAGTTATCCCCACCAAAGCCAAGGTTCTCGCTTAACCTATGCTTAGATAACAGGTTGTAACGACCCACCTTCCCATATAGTTTAAGCGGACAGTCAACCAAACACGACCCGCTCAAATTGAATGGAAAGACGGATAGTTAGGGAAAAGAAAGATGGGAGAAGAAGGGAGAAAGAAAAGGAAAAGAAAGTTAACAACAATAAATCTTACAACGGATCGAATAATCTACAATACACAACAAATCTTTACACAAAAAATATAATATACGTACACCAATCAGAGTATACTAACCTATTTCAGCACGGACAATTATAACAAAATATCCTTATAATTTCTGATAAATACAACCAATTGACAACGCAGCGGAACACAGAGAATTACGTAGATATGTCCGTTCATCTCCTGAGCACCAATGCATCCAAATAGATCTGTAATTATGCTCGGTCTGACCCAAGCATTATAATAAAATATCAACCAAGTCAGGCTGATCCATCGTGTTTAAAACACACCCAGTTGGATTTTTAATGTTTCTCAAAAACCATTCAAAATAAAGGTATCTTGTAAGACTACGCCATGCATAAACATGGATAAGTTTTTAACTTACAATAACAAATAGATTTTCTACGGAAAATCAAATGATATTGTAATAATGTCTAGGGTTTTCAAGTAAATAATTAACATAACCAAATTGTTACATTAATTAAATTCCAGCATAATAGGTATAAAATTAAGACCGAAGGCACTTATTGGGAAATTGATTCCAAAAAATGACTGTGTAACTGGGGTACCACCCAATATGGTGCATCTCTAGATAAAATAGCACCGAGGACCTCGCCGAGAGCCCCTACCAACATAGAACCGACCTTCCACTTGATTAGTAGTACCGAATATGATCACCCCTTGTTAATGGGCCCCGAAGAATACAAATGGGAGATAATATCGACTCAAGATAGGGATGATCATACCCTAATTGGGAGTGACCCACTTAACCTTGCTGCATATCCCCTGTTTTAGTCACTTCCGATTGATGAGGCTTGAGGCTAGGTTTTACCTTTCATAAATCACTTCCCACTAGGAAT
Source organism: Allium cepa (assembly GCA_030765085.1). Taxonomy (NCBI): domain Eukaryota; kingdom Viridiplantae; phylum Streptophyta; class Magnoliopsida; order Asparagales; family Amaryllidaceae; genus Allium; species Allium cepa. The sequence continues at coordinate 900,645,034 of CM060938.1, read as the reverse complement.
GCTAACACTGCCCTCAAGGCAACAATGTAATGCCAACATTCATCTATATAAGTTGTCCAAAAGATAGACAAACCGAAAGCACTACTTCTACTACATCCATTTTGGAATCACCCATAAGATTAGCTGTAAGCAGCCCTTGCACTTCTGACGCAGCGGATTAATCAAACAAAACTTCAATCGATGGATTGTAGCAATCGGTGAGTTGAAGATACCAAAATGCCCAAGTTCGTTGATCCAAAGATACCGAACTCTAGCTATCTTAAACACGTTGATAGCGCACTATACCGTGTTTAAAGATCTACGATTCTTCGCACGTTGATCTAGCGCACTAGATTCCGTGAATCGGCTTCTACGATCGTTGAATCGAGCGCACTCGATTAACCGAAAGAGGAGATAGGAGATTACACTCAACTACCAATTGGTATGAAAGCACAAAGCTAACAAAAGAGAAATTTTATTCAAAATCAACAACCTCAAAATGTACAACACACGCGCTATTTATAGCTTTCACAACTCCACACACAAACCCTCACCTGACTCTTAGGTCGGCGACGACTTACGACCTAACTTAGGTCGCGGCCGACTCAACACAAGGCAGCTCAACTCCAGAACGACTCAACCCTGGTCGACTTAACAAGCACGACCTTCATACATCATCATATGACCTTAAGACGACTCACCATAGGTCGTATGCGACCCAACACTTCATATACATGACCGACTCAACATTACCCCTAGGTCGGTAACGACCTAAAATACAACACTCACAACCCATAGGTCGGTAACGACCTAAAATGCAACACGATCCACTACATACCGACTTAAAACTCACGACATACGACTTACAACATACAACAGTACACGACTCATCACAACAAACGACTCACGACTCATACTAGGTCGGCAACGACCTACGACTCACGACTCATAACTTCAGCGACTCAAGCTCCCATCAGTTGAATCCTTCTCCTTCTTGATGCTATCTCGGTCACGACTTATGGATACGTTGTTAAGTCGTGTACGACTCATCAAGTATGCACACTCCAAGTTTCCCTTGAGTCGTAACCCTGTTCCATTATCCCGTATACGACTCAAGCTCGCACGACTCAAACCCGATGCTTCTTTTATGCGGTTCAAATTGTTGTTAACTCGAAACTTGCTATCCCGTGCACCATTAAGTCGGAAACGACTTAACCCTGCCTTCCTAAGTCGCGTACGACTTAACCTCTCTATGAGTCGTGTACGACTCATCCTTGTTAGAAATTTTGGTTGCATTTCTTCTCTGTTCTGAGCTGCATCATCCTCCCCTGGTTGAGAAAAATTCGACCTCGAATTTGTAAATTCTTCCTCAACCATCTCACCTCCATGATATGGAATTAAATGTTTGACGTTAAAAACATCAGAAGTATAAACATCATCTGGTAACTTTAATCGATAAGCATTCTCATTGATTTTCTTCAAAACTTCAATTGGACCAATTTTTCGTGCCTTCAACTTGTTATAAGCACCCACCGGAAAACGATCCTTTGTTAATACGGCATAAACCAAATCACCTTCTTTAAATTCAACATTTCGACGTTTCAAATCTGCAGACTTCTTATACTTCTCATTCGATTTCTCCAATCGTTCCTGAACGATTTTATGACATTCAGTCAGCTCATCAACAAAATCAGCAGCTCGTTTAACTGTTCTCTTTGACTGTGGTACAACTGCTAAATCCAACGGCCCCCTAGGTAAACTTGAATAAACAATCTGAAACGGACTGAATCCTGTGCTACGATTTACTGCATGATTATGAGCAAATTCTGCCTGGCATAGCTTCATGTCCCAACTTCTCAAATTATCCTGTACAAGACAACGCAACAAATTCCCCAATGACCTGTTAACAACTTCCGTCTGTCCATCAGTTTGTGGATGATAAGCACTACTAAATTTCAGTTTCGTTCCCACCATCTTCCACAAACTCAGCCAAAAGTGACTCAGAAAACGAGTATCTCGATCAGAAACAATAGATTCTGGTAAACCATGAAGTCGATAAATCTCCTTGAAAAATAACTGCGCTACTCGAACTGCATCTGCTGTCTTCTTGCAAGCAACAAAATGTGCCATCTTCGAAAACCTGTCCACCACAACAAATATCGAATCATTTCCCCTTTGAGTTCTCGGCAAACCCAAAACGAAATCCATGCTGATATCAACCCATGGCTTAGATGGTACTGGTAATGGCATATACAACCCTGCATTCGTTGCTGTCCCCTTTGAAACTTGGCAAATATGACATCGCTCCACGAACCTTTCAACCTCTTTTCTCATCGACGGCCAAAAGTAAGACTGCGAAATCAACTGCAAAGTACGATCACGGCCCACATGCCCTTCTTCATGTAATTCCTTCACAATCTTCATCCTCAAACTACAGTCCGGTATGCATAAACGATTCCCTTTAAACAGAAAACCATCAACCAACATGAATTCATCGGTACTCCCATCCTTCACTTTCTCCACATATTTCACAAAGTAAGGATCTTCTTCAATAATTTCTGGCAACATTTCAAACCCGGTCACTTCAACCTTCATTGTCGTTAACAAATGACTCCTCCTACTTAAAGCATCAGCTACTCGATTCGTCACCCCTGATTTGTGTTTAACGACAAAAGTAAACTGCTGCAAATAAGCAATCCACGACGCATGTCTCGCAGAAATCTTATCTTGCCCCTGTAAATGTTTCAAAGCTTCGTGATCAGTGTACAGAACAAATTCCTTCTGAAATAAGTAATGTCTCCAATGCTTAACCGTCTGAACAACAGCATAAAACTCAACATCGTATGTACTGTATCTCATCTTTGCCCCTGACAACTTTTCGCTGAAATAAGCAACTGGCTTCCCATTCTGGCTCAGAACTCCTCCAATACCAACCTTCGAAGCATCAGTATGCAATTCAAACAACAACTGAAAATTAGGTAGAACAAGAATTGGTGCAGACGTCAACAATTCCTTGATCCTTTCAAAGGCAACCCCCGCTTCCTCTGACCACACAAACTGTTTACCCTTCATGCAATCAGTCACTGGAGCCATCACGCTACTGAAGTGTGGTATGAACCTTCGGTAGAATGACGCTAGCCCATGAAAACTTCTCACTTCGGTAATTGCCTTTGGCTGTGGCCAATTCCTGACTGCTTCAACTTTACTCTGGTCAACTTGAATACCTTTCCCTGAAACAACATAACCCAGGAATAAAACACTGGGTGTCATAAACACACATTTCTTTGTAGCAGCATAAAATTGTTCTTCACGAAGAATAAGCATCACTTCCCTCAAATGTAGAACATGCTCCTCCGTACTCCTGCTATAAATCAGAATATCATCGAAATAAACCACGACGAACTTCCCAATGAATGGCCTAAAAATTTGATTCATCACCCGCATGAATGTACTTGGTGCATTTGACAATCCAAATGGCATAACCAACCATTCGTACAACCCCTCTCTAGTTTTGAAAGCTGTCTTCCATTCGTCTCCAGGTCTGATACGAATTTGATGATAACCACTCTTCAAATCAATCTTTGAAAATATAGTTGCCCCACTCAACTGATCCAACAAATCATCCAACCTTGGCATAGGAAATCTGTAACGTACAGTGATCTTATTCAAAGCTCTACTATCAGTGCACATCCTCCAAGTTCCGTCCTTCTTGGGTACCAACAATGCTGGCACAGCACATGGACTCAAACTTTCCTGAATACGACCCTGTTCAAGCAACTCTTCCACCTGCCTTCTCAATTCCTCATGTTCCTTCGGACTCATACGATAATGTGGTCGATGTGGTAACACTGCCCCCGGAACAAGATCAATCTGATGCTGAATGTCTCTAAGTGGTGGTAACTCCTTTGGCAACTCCTCTGGAAAGACATCTTCAAACTCTTCCAAAACTGGCTTTGCTTCTTCGGGAATCTCAACTTCTTCACTACTCTCTCTCCCAATCAACAAAAACACTTCCGGTTCTTCCTCCACTTCTTTAACAAACTCCTTCAAAGTCAACAGAGTTTTCAATTCTTCAATCTCTTCTAGCTTGCTCTCCTTCTGCTGCTGTCTCTTAGGAACTAAAGTGATTTTAGTACCCTCGAACATGAAACTGTAACTGTTGGCACGACCGTCATGCTGAACTGCTCTATCAAACTGCCATGGTCTGCCCAACAATAAGTGACAAACATCCATATCTACGACATCACACCAGATTTCATCTTTGTACTTCTTTCCGATTGAAAAATTCACACAAGCTCTTCGACACACTTTCACTTCACCTCCTTTCCTTAACCATGCTAGCTTGTATGGTTTAGGATGCTTCTCGGTCTTCAAATTCAACTTCCTAACTGCCTCTGTAGAAATAATATTATCACAACTCCCTGCATCAATAACAAACTTGCAGACCTTTCCCAGAATAGTACATGTCGATTGGAAAATATTGCTTCTCAGCCAACTACAATCCTCCTCTTGCTTTGGTGTCAAACAACTTCTCCTCATCATAAGATTACATCCTTCATCACCCGACACTTTTTCTTCCTCCTCAACATAAGGTACATTTGAATACTCTGCCTCCTCACCATCATCTGCTTCAACCTCTGCAACCATGGTTCTCTTCTTCGGCTTCGGACATTCGTTGCTTTTGTGACCCAACTCCTGACAATTATAACATTTGAAAACACTACTAGCCTTCGCCTTCTCAACCTCCTTGACCACTGGCTTTGTAACAGGTTTAGGAACATTAGAACTTCCGCCAACACCCCTTGCTTGATTATTGGAATTAGTAAACACACCACCTCCACGCCTTCCTTGTTTCTCCCAAGCTAACGCTTTCTGATGTGCCTCTGCTACTGATCTAGGATCAAACATATTAACCATATCTTGGATCTGCATTCTCAAGCCCCCAATGAATCTAGCAGTTAGCTGTTCTTCTGTTTCCATGATATCATTCCTGGCGATGAGTTGGTAAAATTCATCAGCATAATCACTAACAGATTTTGTCCCTTGCCTCAGATTCTGCAACCTCTGGTACATAAGTGATTGGTAGTTATAAGGCAAAAATGTAGATCTCATCAACTTTTTCATCTTCTCCCAAGATTCTATCTTTGACTTCCCCATTCGTTCTCGAGTAAGTTTAGTTTGCTGCCACCACGCCAAAGCTCTCCCCCTCAACCTAGTAGCAACTAACTTCACCCTTCGATTCTCCGGCACCTCCTTGAAATCAAAGATTTCCTCCACATTAGACAACCAATCTAAGAATTCCTCAGCAACCATCCCGCCTTTAAACTCCGGAATCTCCATTTTCATACCCGACTCCCAACGACGGTCATCCTCCATATCACGGTAAGAATTTCGAACTTGGTCTCGATCTCGATAATGAATACTTGCTCTATCACCCTCTTCAACAAAATCAAAAGTACGCCTACATCGATCTCGACTAACATCATCCCTTCTCTCATGCATGCTTCTTTGACTATGTCTCTCTTCATCTCTATATACTTCATGGTCAAATTCTTGATGACTTCTTCTTTCTTCATGTGCATAGTCATGATGATCTCTTCGTGATGAAATTGATGTTTCTCTTCTATCTCTACAAGAATGTGGTGATACCCTCCTCGCTTCCGTAACCAATGGCGAAACTCGGTTTCCTCCATGGTTCGAGTTTGGTGATCTCCTCCTTTGATTCAAATCATTCATCAATCTCTCCAATTTACCAATGCCTTCATCAAATTTTTCATTAATACGTTGTTCCATAAGCTCGGCTTCTTCTCTACGATACAAAGCTTCAACGTTTTGATGACGATTAGCTCTCCTTGGTGGCATGGTTAAAATTTTCACAAACTTCAACAAGTTGAACACAATACTTCAAAATTTCACACGATAAGGCAATCTAGGCTCAACTGTCTCGGCAATGCTTGTCTCGGCCTTGACTCTTCACAACTTTGCTTGGCTCGGTCAAGACTTGCCTCGGCTCACTCCAAAACCTTCAAAACTTTGGCGCGCAAATCACCAATTCAAAATCCAAACAAAATCCAACTCCTCGATCCAAAATGAAATGGATCAAACTCTCCAAACTTGATGCAACTTCAATATGAACACGATGAACTACTTCAAACTTCAAAAACTTGGCTCCAAGAATCAAACTTAGCTATGATTGGCTAAGTATGGCTCCGATACCAATAATGACGCAGCGGATTAATCAAACAAAACTTCAATCGATGGATTGTAGCAATCGGTGAGTTGAAGATACCAAAATGCCCAAGTTCGTTGATCCAAAGATACCGAACTCTAGCTATCTCAAACACGTTGATAGCGCACTATACCGTGTTTAAAGATCTACGATTCTTCGCACGTTGATCTAGCGCACTAGATTCCGTGAATCGGCTTCTACGATCGTTGAATCGAGCGCACTCGATTAACCGAAAGAGGAGATAGGAGATTACACTCAACTACCAATTGGTATGAAAGCACAAAGCTAACAAAAGAGAAATTTTATTCAAAATCAACAACCTCAAAATGTACAACACACGCGCTATTTATAGCTTTCACAACTCCACACACAAACCCTCACCTGACTCTTAGGTCGGCGACGACTTACGACCTAACTTAGGTCGCGGCCGACTCAACACAAGGCAGCTCAACTCCAGAACGACTCAACCCTGGTCGACTTAACAAGCACGACCTTCATACATCATCATATGACCTTAAGACGACTCACCATAGGTCGTATGCGACCCAACACTTCATATACATGACCGACTCAACATTACCCCTAGGTCGGTAACGACCTAAAATACAACACTCACAACCCATAGGTCGGTAACGACCTAAAATGCAACACGATCCACTACATACCGACTTAAAACTCACGACATACGACTTACAACATACAACAGTACACGACTCATCACAACAAACGACTCACGACTCATACTAGGTCGGCAACGACCTACGACTCACGACTCATAACTTCAGCGACTCAAGCTCCCATCAGTTGAATCCTTCTCCTTCTTGATGCTATCTCGGTCACGACTTATGGATACGTTGTTAAGTCGTGTACGACTCATCAAGTATGCACACTCCAAGTTTCCCTTGAGTCGTAACCCTGTTCCATTATCCCGTATACGACTCAAGCTCGCACGACTCAAACCCGATGCTTCTTTTATGCGGTTCAAATTGTTGTTAACTCGAAACTTGCTATCTCGTGCACCATTAAGTCGGAAACGACTTAACCCTGCCTTCCTAAGTCGCGTACGACTTAACCTCTCTATGAGTCGTGTACGACTCATCCTTGTTAGAAATTTTGGTTGCATTTCTTCTCTGTTCTGAGCTGCATCAACTTCAAAGAGCTCTGTCTTCAATTCCATCATCTTCAAGAAGTAACGACTCGATATTTTCAACCATTCGCATCCATTATAAGTGTATAGGTAGACAATCATGCCGGAATTGAATTGCTCAAAATACCGCGTTGTAAATAAAAATTTGGCAAACCTCAGAATATACAGTAAATAAAAATCATAGATCACAGACACAGTGTAATAATAATGCAGCGGAAGTAAAAGAGATAGTAGTTCATGAAGCTACTATATAAATATATCAGAGTTACATAAAATACAACGGAAGAAATAAAGTACAAAGGAAGTCTCACTACATAGAAGTCTACTAATACAAGAGCTGAAAGGAACAACAGACTGCAAAGGATGAAACTTGACAAGTAGATAATCTCCAGCGATTCCATTCTCCAGAAAGTGGAAATCCAAATCTGTGAGTAACTCAGGCTGACCCGAGCGTAAATAAAAATACAAACACTCAAGTCAGGTCATACATACTTATAAAATGTAAACCAACTCAAGTGAACTGTAGTAAAGGTACAAGTAACTTAGAAGATGCTTGGGACCGCCCATCCTCTATGGCTCCGTTAAACTATTTATTATATAGTAATATACGCTATATACAGTAGTGTCTAATCAGTAAAGTATAATCATATAGAAAATAGCGTTAAGGGGATGGTGAAACTTAACGCGGTCGGATCTTTAAAACCAAAATCGTAGTAGGCTCGATATAAGGAGATGACACGGCATGCGAGGCAATGCCAGGGTGGATACACCGTTTGCACTCCCGGACCAGTGGTGACGGCAAGCCAACAGCTTCCGCCCACCTCGAACAATACCCCCGAATCAAAGTGGCGCCACATATCGAATCACAAAAGTAATAGAATGGTTTCCGATGGAGCATGCTCGATGAAAGGGTGCGACCCTTTGTGTAGCCCGGTATAACTCCTGTTTTAGTCATTTATGCCAACTCACGGGAGTTGGGTCCACGTAATATACCTCGAGAACGTCGCCACCATCCTATTTCACTCTGGAATCTCCACCGCGTACACAGTTGTTAAAGTGGTTTTCGGTATTGGCTGGCTATAAGACAATATCCGATCCCGGTCTCTTTAACAGCCAATCGTTATTATAACCCGTAGTTATAACTTTTAAAACAATATTTTATACTTCAAAAAATAAAATATCATTTCAACCCAAATCTTTATCAAAATAAAGATTAAATCACTTCCAAACCATTTCAATATATCATCATACCATATCTTTCAAATCAAATAACTATTAAAATAAATATCAAGTCATTTCTAACCAATTCAATATATTAAATTATCATATCCTTTAAAAACTTCCTTTCAAAACATTTTAATATATCAAAGTATCATAACTTTTCAAAGCTTTATTTCCAAAATATCACTTCTTTTCAAATCATTTTAATATCAAAATATCATATCTATCAAAACTTCGTTTCAAATCATTTTAATATATCAAATTATCATATCTTCTCAAAACCACATTTCAAATCATTTTAATATATCAAATAGTTATATTTTTTCAAAACCACATTTCAAATCATTTCAATATATCAAATAGTTATATTTCAAAACAAATTACTTCATATAAAATCATAAAAATGAAGTTATTACATTTAATAATTAATTTATTAAATTTCAAAAATTTAAAATTTTCAATGTTCATTTATGCACTTAAATTTATTAAAACAATGAAAATTCAAGTTTCGCAGCATTTGGAAAATGCTACGGAAAGTTACATTCAAAACAATTCAATTTAACAAAAGACAGCATTTAAAATGCTGTTAATTAACTTCAATTATTCAATAGAATTTCGCAAACACTTATATTTTTATTTAAATCATATTTAACTTATAACATCATACATTTTCACATTTATAAGCATCATTTAATTTTCCTTGAATTCATGATTTTATAAAGTTAAGTTTCCTTTCAAAAATCAATATTTATTAATAATTCACTTATTAAATTTCAACATTCAAGTTTAAATGCATTATATTAAATTTCAACTTAACACTTAAGTTCAAATTCTCAAATATAACTTAGTTTTATTTTTATTTACTTAACTAAAAATTTACTTTTAAGTCAATTTCATAAATTTCCAATTTTAGTTATATTTCAAAATTTCAACTTAAATATTCATTCATTTCACATTTCGACTTTATTAAAAATCATTAATATGATATAAAATCACTTTAAATTCATTTAAATTCAAATTATCATAAATTTAACATAATTTCATATTCAATTTAATTTCCAATTATAATTAAATCAAATTTTCCAAAATAACTTACATTCAAAATTTTCTAACTTTTCATTAATTCATTTCACTTACAATTATTCAAAAAATCAATAATATTTTACAAAAATCATTTTTATTTGATTTAAATCAAAATATTTTAATATTTACATTTCTAAAATAATTTTAAAATTTTTAGAAAAAATATATTAACTACGGGTCTGTATATAATTTTCTACACTAGGAAAAGTGATATGGGTAATATATCATTTCAACCCGTAATTTACAAAGAAAATCCGGGTTTTATCAATTCAAACCCACAGTACCAAGTAAATGAAATAAATTGAAAATCATTCAGTCCTATCATTTCAGCCCATAACAATTTTTCCCTATTCTAAAGTCCGTTCGGGTATATATCAGTTCAACCCATAGTGATTCTAATCTAAAGGGAACTTGCAGTGTGATAAATTGATAAAATATACAGAATAGCACGAAATAAGAGTAACATATGATATAACAGGTGTAGTAACAGGTGTGAACATCATATGATAATAATATAAGCAGTTATAACATGTTAATATAGTTCTACAGATTCACAGGGCGCCAATTTACTACATATATAAATACATAATGTCTGGTGAGAAATACTCACATGTCACAAGCTGGAGATCGACACCAAAGCACAGGATACAGACACAACGAAGGCACGACAATACTACCATGATTTGAGATTGGAGAGCCAAATATAATTGCCTTGTACACATACAAACAAAACAATTCAAAATACATAAGTTTTCAAAGCCAAATTACACTAAACGACACTAGGAATCAAAGCCCAAAACAAAGACAAATGCTTTGCACTTGTTCTCATCTTCACATACTTCAGTTATGAACTGAAATAGCACAGCATAGGCATGTATAAAAGTCTGGTTTGGGTCCATAGTGGTCAGCCTATCATGGTTTTAAACCGTGGAGATTTATAGGTGCAACAAGTCAACACTACAAGGCAATTTCAAGGCAAATTCAACAACTCTATGCTACAATTTGGTTTAGCCATAGGCTCTAGGGTCATAGTCAGAGACTCAGGTGGTGATGGATGATGTGCCAGAGGGTGGTGGTCAGGTCAGAGCTGGTGGTGGTGGTGGAAGTGGCGGCAAAAGGTGGATGAAGGTGATGGTACCAAAACTAGGTCAGCTTGAGTGCATAGGTGATGGATTTGTGGATTTTGGTGGTGGTGCTTGCCTTGGGGTTGCTTGGCTTGCCATGGTGGTGATCTAGGGTGGATGATGATCAGAGAAAAAAGGTGGTGGAGGTTGGCCTAGATCTGGTTGAGGAGGAGTGGAGCCATGAAGTTGAGAACAATATACAAAATCACATAGAAAAGCACAAAAACAAGAAGAAGAAAAAAATCTTTACCAAAAAAATTTTGGACATCCATGGCCGTGAGTTTTTTCCTTGATAAGTGGATGAAATTTGTGTGAAAAAGATAAGAGAATGCAGCTGAAAAGAATAGAGAAAGGTACGGCCAAAATAAATTGATGTATTGATCGACAAAGAAACGGTAAAAGAAACGGTGAAACGACTTTACGTTTCTTAGCTTTTAAAACCTTCCATACTTCCTTTTCTTTTAAATCAAGTAAAACAAAATAAAGTTTAGCAAGTACATCTAAAATCCAAAACAAAGTGAAATAAAATAAAAATATAATTAAATTTAAAGAAAATATAAAAAGAATTAAGGAAATTGCTTAAAAATTGAAAATAGGGTTCAAAAATTACAATTAAAACATCTATGGCTTTGGAAAAATATCTACTTCATTCTAAAAATATTCTAAAGCAAAATTTTGAAATAAAATAATTTATTTATCATTTCTAAAATAAAATAAATAATTAAGTTGGAGAAAAATAGAAAACAACTAAAGAAAATGTTTAAAAATTGAAAACAGGGCATGGAAATTACAAGAAAAATACTACTAGCTCTAGAAAAATTCCTACCTCACTTCAAAAATATTAAAAGACAAAAACATAAATAAAATAACATATAAATACATATTAAAATAAAATATTACAAAGAAAAATAAAATTTATACTATTTAAAATAACAAAATTGCAGAATAAACAAATTGCACTCAATATTGAAATATACATAACTTTCACAATTTAAATCCGTTTCCAACGAAACAAAAAGCAGTGTTCCTAAAATTTTATGTGCTTTCAAAATAAAAAAAAATTTAAATTTTCAAACTTTTAAAATTTTGAAATAAAAGTCAAAGTTTGACTATTTTGACCAAAAATTCACTTTTTGAAAAATATTCTTTTTAGTCATGCTTTGGAGTGATAATTCATAGCAAAACTAAAGTTTATCATTCAAAATAAATAAAATAAGTTTTTAAATCAAAAATTCTATTAAAATAATTAAAATATACAAAAAAAATCACAAAATACAGGGTTGTTACACTCTCCCCCACTCAAAACTTTTCGTCCCCGAAAAGGAATGAGGTACGAGAAAGCACAGAAAAAGATAGAGTGAAACAAGATTAGGACAAGATGACAAGGAGAAGGAAATTATACATGGTAACTACTGTGATAGGTAAGTTTTACAAGGTGGAGATGATCTTTCCAAGATCCTCCGGAATCGAGAACACAAGCACGAAAAAGGTGGATTCAAAATGAGTACCAAAGATTATCAAAGATTATAGAAGATTTCTAAACAGAAGGATTATAGAAAGGTGCCTATACCAGTCTGTAGCAAGATAAGGATAATGAGGACAACTAAAAGATAGTTTGAAAACCAAAATAGGGAAATAAATTTTAATCATAATGGTTTGAAATCATAATATTTTGAAATCATAACCATTTAGAGATGTTATCATTTCGAAATCATACTACTAAAAATCATAACACTTTTAAAATAATCTTCATTTAAACCATTTTAAATTCAAGGTCAAATAATACTCATTTCAAAATTGTAACATTTCTAAGTTCATTCATTCAATTATAAAATTTCCAAAACATTGTATTTTCAAAAACGACAGTACTTTTAAAGTACTATGGTAGATATATTAGTATTTCAATCAGTTCAATTTCAAAAATATTCATTTGGATATCATTTACTTATGATTTATTAAAAACAAACTTTTATGAATGGAATATCTAAATAAACTATACTTCATTTAATAAGTCAAAAGTTCATTATTTTACCTAACTCTTAATTTAACAAATAATCTAACACTTTATTTAAAATACCCATTTCATAAATAAGATATTCCTTCAATAAGTTACACATGAAATTTCCATTTGGAAACCAAATTCTTAATTATCTAATTTTAGTGATATTAAATACATTTTTCTATTTAAGCCATAATTATTTATTTTTCAAGACATATCTATTACATAAATAAAATATTTATCATAGCAAATATAACAATCAAATTTCTTTAAAAATTTATTCATTTAGACATCAATTAAACTATGATTCCAAGTTAAATAAACTTTATTACAAAATGTCCCATTAAAATGTAATTTATTTTTCTTTCTATTCAAATATACATTATTCATTATACAACATATTCTTCCAAGAATTAACCTTTATTAAAATTTCTAGGTTAGATTTAAGGTTCTATATTATATCAAATTTGATTATTAAGTTATTTAAATAAAACTCTTTAAATTCCTCTTTTTCTCTATTTGCCTCTGTTAATCTTTTATAACTAAAATTTAAGTGCATAACATTTATTATAGCCACTCAAATTTTATTTATAAAATCCTTTTTATATTGTACATCATCCAGTTACATATTCATCTTCTGAAAATTAACGTAAGTTATATTGGAATGAAATTTTGTACTATACGAATAAAACTTTCTAAATTCAATCATCTCAAGTTTGAATCGTTTGTTCTAAATTTTTGATTTTTTTTTATAATTGAAATTATTCTTTAAACTAAAATTTAAGAACTAAATTTCCGATTACCTTCAAACCATTTGAAGATAAGTAATTATATATACATAATATGTCAAATCAATTTTAAATCATATATCTATATAAATCAAGTCATATTTTAGAAATTCAAATCAATTAAATTCCCAAAACAAAGCTGTAGCAAGACTACAGAACAGTCTCTTCACTTCAAAACTCGAAAATGAACGTCGATGATGCTGCAGTCATCACCGAAGTTATTTTCCAGCGACAAAGAGAAGAGCAATAAATTTAAACTTTAAATTCTTTGGAAACAAATTTCTATTCGAAAATACTTTAAATAATATATCTTTTTAAAATTTTGAACACAAGGTTTGAAACCATCGGAAATTAAGTTCTCAAATTTCTTGTTCTAAATTCATTTCAGTTCCCAAATCAATTTATAACTATCTATAAATTCATTTATAGAACAATAAATGATAAATCAAGTATTATCACTTCAAATAATCAATTTAAATCATTTTATTAAGTTCCATAAATTTACTTATATATCAAAATTTATTTCATTAACCAATTTTTAAAATAATATTGTGTCAGTTTGTTCTGTCAAAGTGTTTTAGAAATCCTATCGATAGCGTTGATCAGACGAATCGATCGGAAACCCAAATCAACATCAACGAAATATACAAGTACAATTCAAAATGTTTGGAAGAATAGATTGGAAACAAAAGACAAGATGATTAAATAACAGAGTAGGGAGGTGGATAAGCTTAAATAAATCGCGGGCAACCTTAACCGGTCAACTATGACTTAAATAATAAGATCGATGTGGATTTTCTAGGGTTAATCTACATTCGATCTCAATAGATAAAGTTTGGAATAACAAAAGATATTAGCATCTAAATCAAGGATAGATATAAATCTCTAGTGAGTTGACGCTAATTGTAAAGGAGTTTTCCCCCTTTTTTCAATTCAATTTGAAATTGGCGTGACCACCGACTCAGTAGAAAGATCATTCGAAGCGGAGTTATGGAATACTCCAGAGTCAAAAGAAGATAAATAGTGAGCGATACGAGTGGATTTTGGAACCGTAGGGAACGTTCCAAAATTCAAAGGAATTGAGTCAAAAGGGAGAGATTCGAACTCGAATGAAAGTGATTCTGTATATACATTCACTCCATATGCTGAGTTTTGCCTAGAGCAACCTGGCTCTGATACCAACGGCAACGACTCGATATTTTCAACCATTCGCATCCATTATAAGTGTATAGGTAGACACTCATGCCGGAATTGAATTGCTCAAAATACCGCGTTGTAAATAAAAATTTGGAAAACCTCAGAATATACAGTAAATAAAAATCACAAATCACAGAGTAAAAATAATGCAGCGGAAGTAAAAGAGATAGTAGTTCATGAAGCTACTATATAAATATCAGAGTTACATAAAATACAACAGAAGAAATAAAGTACAAAGGAAGTCTCACTACATAGAAGTCTACTAATACAAGAGCTGAAAGGAACAACAAACCGCAAAGAATGAAACTTGACAAGTAGATAATCTCCAGCGATTCCATTCTCCAGAAAGTGGAAATCC
The DNA here is from genome assembly GCA_030765085.1 of Allium cepa. Lineage (NCBI taxonomy): Eukaryota > Viridiplantae > Streptophyta > Magnoliopsida > Asparagales > Amaryllidaceae > Allium > Allium cepa. The sequence goes on along the minus strand of CM060938.1, from coordinate 900,629,909 downwards.
AAATCTGTGAGTAACTCAGGCTGACCCGAGCGTAAATAAAAATACAAACACTCGAGTCGGGACATACATACTTATATAATGTAAACCAACTCAAGTGAACTGTAGTAAAGGTACAAGTAACTTAGCAGATGCTTGGGACCGCCCATCCTCTAAGGATCCGTTAAACTATTTATTATATAGTAATATACGATATATACAGTAGTGTCGAATCAGTAAAGTATAATCATATAGAAAATAGTGTTAAGGGGATAGTGAACCTTAACGCGGTCGGATCTTTAAAACCAAAATCGTAGTGGGCTCGATATAAGGAGATGACACGGCACGCGAGGCAATGCCAGGGTGGATACACCGTTTGCCATCCCGGACCGGTGTTGACGGCCAGCCAACAGCTTCCGCCCACCTCGAACAATACCCCCGAATCAAAGTGGCGTCACATATCGAATCACAAAAGTAATAAAATGGTTTCCGATGGAGCATGCTCGATGAAAGGGTGTAACCCTTTGTGTAGCCCGATATAGCTCCTGTTTTAGTCATTTATGCCAACTCACGGGAGTTGGGTCCACTTAATATACCTCGAGAACGTCGCCACCATCCTACTTCATTCTGGAGTCTCCACCGCGTACACAGTTGTTAAAGTGGTTTTCGAATTGGCCGGCTATAAGACAATATCCGATCCCGGTCTCTTTAACAACCAATCGTTATTATAACCCGTAGTTATAACTTTTAAAACAATATTTTATACTTCAAAAAATAAAATATCATTTCAACCCAAATCTGTATCAAATTAAAGATTAAATCATTTCTAAACCATTTCAATATATCATCATACCATATCTTTCAAATCAAATATCTATCAAAATAAATATCAAGTCATTTCTAACCATTTCAATATATTAAATTATCATATCCTTTAAAAACTTCCTTTCAAAACATTTTAATATATCAAAGTGTCATAACTTTTCAAAGCTTTATTTCCAAAATATCGTATCTTTCAGAACTTCTTTTCAAATCATTTTAATATCAAAATATCATATCTTTCAAAACTTCGTTTCAAATCATTTTAATATATCAAATTATCATATCTTCTCATAACCACATTTCAAATCATTTTAATATATCAAATGGTTATATTTTTTTCAAAACCACATTTCAAATCATTTCAATATATCAAATAGTTATATTCCAAAACAAATTACTTCATTTTAAATCATAAAAATGAAGTTATTACATTTAATAATTATTTTATTAAATTCCAAAAATTTAAACTTTTCAACGTTCATTTATGCACTTAAATTTATTAAAACAATGAAAATTCAAGTTTCGCAGAATTTGGAAAATGCTACAGAAAGTTACATTCAAAACAATTCAATTTAACAAAAGATAGCATTTAAAATGCTGTTAATTAACTTCAATTATTCAATAGAATTTCGCAAACACTTATATTTTTATTTAAATCATTTTTAACTTATAACATCATACATTTTCACATTTATAAGCATCATTTAATTTTCCTTGAATTCATGATTTTATAAAGTTAAGTTTCCTTTCAAAAACCAATATTTATTAATAATTCACTTATTAAATTTTAACATTCAAGTTTAAATGCATTATATTAAATTTCAACTTAACACTTAAGTTCAAATTAGTTTTATTTTTATTTACATAACTAAAAATTTAATTTTAAGTCAATTTCATAAATTTCCAATTTTAGTTATATTTCAAAATTTCAACTTAAGTACTCATTTATTTCACATTTCAACTTTATTAAAAATCATTAATATGATATAAAATCACTTTAAATTCATTTAAATTCAAATTATCATAAATTTATCATAATTTCATATTCAATTTAATTTCCAATTATAATTAAATCAAATTTTCCAAAATAACTTACGTTCAAAATTTTCTAACTTTTCATTAATTCATTTCACTTACAATTACTCAGAAAATCAATAATATTTTACAAAAATCCTTTTTATTAGATTTAAATCAAAATATTTTAATATTTACATTTCTAAAATAACTTTAAAATTTTTAGAAAACATATATTAACTACGGGTCTGTATATAATTTTCTACACTAGGAAAAGTGATACGGGTAATATATCATTTCAACCCGTAATTTACAAAGAAAATCCGGGTTTATCATTTCAAACCCACAGTCCCAAGTAAATGAAATAAATTGAAAATCATTCAGGCCTATCATTTCAGCCCATTACAATTTTTCCCTATTCTAAAGTCCGTTCGGGTATATATCATTTCAACCCATAGTGATTCTAATCTAAAGGGAACTAGCAGTGTGATAAACTGATAAAATATACAGAATAGCATGAAATAATAGTAACATATAATATAACAGGTGTGAACATCATATGATAATAATATAAGCAGTTATAACATGTTAATATAGTTCTACAGATTCACAGGGTGTCAATTTACTACTTATATAAATACATAATGTCTGGTGAGAAATACTCACATGTCACAAGCTGGAGATCGACACCAAAGCACACAATACAGACACAACGAAGGCACGACAACACTACCATGATTTGAGATTGGAGAGCCAAATATAATTGCCTTGTATACATATAAACAAAACAATTCAAAATACATAAGTTTTCAAAGCCAAATTACACTAAACGACACTAGGAATCAAAGCCCAAAACAAAGACAAATGCTTTGCACTTGTTCTCATCTTCACATACTTCAGTTATGAACTGAAATAGCACAGCATAGGCATGTATAAAAGTCTGGTTTGGGTCCATAGTGGTCAGCCTATCATGGTTTAAAAGTGTGGAGATTTATAGGTGCAACAAGTCAACACTACAAGGCAATTTCAAGGCAAATTCAACAACTCTATGCTACAATTTGGTTCGACCATAGGCTCTAGGGTCATGGTCAGAGACTCAGGTGGTGATGGCTGATGTCACAGAGGGTGGTGGTCAGGTCAGAGCTAGTGGTGGTGGTGGAAGTGGCGGCAAAAGGTGGATGAAGGTGATTGTACCAAAACTAGGTCAGCTTGAGTGCATAGGTGATGGATTTGTGGATTTTGGTGGTGGTGCTTGCCTTGGGGTTGCTTGGCCTGCCATGGTGGTGATCTAGGGTGGATGATGATCAGAGAAAAAAAGTGGTGGAGGTTGGCCTAGATCTGGTTGAGAAGGAGTGGAGCCATGAAGTTGAGAACAATATACAAAATCACATAGAAAAGCACAAAAACAAGAAGAAGAAAAAAGCTTTACCAAAAAATTTTGGACATCCATGGCCATGATTTTTTTCCTTGAGAAATGGTGAAATTTGCGTGAAAAAGATAAGAGAATGCAGCTGAAAAGAATAGAGAAAGGTACAGCCAAAATAAATTGATGTATTGATTGAAAAAGAAACGGTGAAACGACTTTACGTTTCTTAGCTTTTAAAACCTTCCATACTTCCTTTTCTTTTAAATCAAGTAAAACAAAATAAAATTCAGCAAGTACACCTAAAAACCGAAACAAAGTGAAATAAAATAAAAATATAATTAAATTCAAAGAAAATATAAAAAGAATTAAGGAAATTGCTTAAAAATTGAAAAAAGGGTTCAAAAATTACAATTAAAACATCTATGGCTTTGGAAAAATATCTACTTCATTCTAAAAATATTCTAAAGAAAAATTTTGAAATAAAATAATTTATTTATCATTTATAAAATAAAATAAATAATTAAATTGGAGAAAAATAGAAAAGAACTAAAGAAAATGTTTAAAAATTGAAAACAGGGCATGGAAATTACAAAAAAATACTACTAGCTCTAAAAAATTCCTACCTCACTTCAAAAATATTAAAAGACAAAAACATATATAAAATAACATATAAATACATATTACAATAAAATATGACAAAGAAAAATAAAATTTATACTATTTAAAATAACAAAATTGCAGAATAAACAAATTGCACTCAATATTGAAATATACATAACTTTCACAATTTAAATCCGTTTCCAACGAAACAAAAAGCAGTGTTCCTAAAATTTTATGTACTTTCAAAATAAAAGAAAAAATTTAAGTTTTCAAACTTTCAAAATTTTCAAATAAAATTCAAAGTTTGACTATTTTGACCAAAAATTCACTTTTTGGAAAATATTCTTTTTAGTCATGCTTTGGAGTGATAATTCATATCAAAACTAAAGTTTATCATTCAAAATAAATAAAATAAGTTTTTAAATCAAAAATTCGATTAAAATAATTAAAATATACAAAAAAATAAATCACAAAATACAGGGCTATTACACAAGACGTCATCACTTCGAAGCACTTTAGTTGAATCGAAGTGGTTTCTGGATAACATATCTGATCCCCGTCACTTCGAAATAATATTCGATAGTTTCTGGTATACTCAACCCCGATTCTTTAGGAAATAAACAGTCAAAGACAAGAGCGGAGATCACCTCCTGATCGTTAGTGGATGGATTTCCTTTTCATTTATCCTAGGAGAACAAAACAAGATTTACACATATAGTATAACATTATTGGAGATGACTGTGCCATATAACTCACGTGTTTCTCCTAGATATTTCCAATGTTACGTTTTGGGTCCATATTAGACAGTCGGTTATTTAACTATCTACAAACACACATCCAAATCGGTGATTTAATTTTATAGGGAAAACCAACATTGGTTATGCACATAAGCAATCATTACCTCTTAAATTAATCTTTTTTAATAAAAAACACTTTGTGTTTAAATAAATCTAAAGTAATGAAAATTTGTATTTTAAACAATTATTTTTTGATTATTATTATATTTTAAACAATCAAATTTGTATCTCAACTTTATTTTCATTACTTTAGATTTATTTCAACAATGCCATTACTAATAGTGTCAAACAATCAGGTTTCATATCCAATGATTCATATAACAGGAATATTATCGAAAATAATTCAACAATGGAGAGGAATCAAGTTAAATCCTTCCAACCTATCCCCCTGCATCACAAATAGTATATAATACAATATGATTCATCCGGTACTAGGTGGGTATATATAAGGGTCATAAAGTGCAGGGGCGGAAATAAAACCAAACCAACTGATAAAAACAGTGTAACAACCCTTGTTTAAAGATTATAATATAATTAAGGATTTTAAATTGTAAATTAAATATAATTGGAGATTTTAAATTTTTTATTTGGAATAATCAATGAATTTTGTAAATAAAATGGGAAAAATAAAGGTTGGAAATTTATTTTTTTATTGGGGAATAAATATGGGATTAGGTATGGATTCGATAAGTATTTGGTTTAAATAAATTGAAATATTGGGTATTTGTTGGTTTGGAGCTAATAAATTAATTAGGTGATGCATTTCAACATTAAATTATTGAAATAAATCTAAAGTAATGAAAATAAAGTTTTAATAACATTAGTTTGATAATTTGAGTAGAAAATAATCAAATTACAATTTTATTGGGTAAATATAAAAATATTGGAAAAAATTGCCAATATTAATCTTTTATTGAATTTAAAATGAGAAATATGAAGGAATTATGTGTTTTATTATAATAAAAGAAGAAATATTGTTTGAAAATAATATTTTGATGACTGAAAGAGTTAAAATGAATTATGGTAATTTATTTGACAAGAAAACAATTTCTGTACAAATTGTTGGAGTGAAAACGGTGTTTTGTAACAAAATTGTGTAGATTGTAAAATATTGTTAAAATGAGGTTTCATTGTTAAAATTATCTTTGTTGGGCGAATTTTCACCCAGAAGATCTCGAGACTACGAAGCGTCAGTTTCACCCGGGTTTGCAACCTCCATTCCATCAGCTCCTATCGGCGATTCGAAGGAACAAGTTCCATTCGGCAGGGAGGGTCCATTCGGCCTACAGGTCCATTCGGCAGTGAGGGTCCATTCGGCCTATAGGTTCATCCGGCTATGCAAGCCTATGGGCTCATTCGGCACTCCAAGTTAAGGTCCATCCGGCATGATAGCATTCGGTATTCCCCCTCATCGTCCTACCACCGAACGTGTTTGGTGCCGGACCAAACACCACCGGTCCAAGCACGTGTCCATTCGGCATAGCCAGCCTCCTTCCCTCCGCTCCACCGAACCAACGCCTCACCTACCCCATGCCGGCCCAAGTTCCTGCCGAACCAGCTTCATAGCCACAGCCGAACGAGCCTTCCCCCAAGCCATACCGGATCAACGTCCTCTCCAATACCACCGGTCCAACCCATTTCCCACATGACCGGACCACATACGACCGAACCAACCTTCAAGCTCACCACCGAACCAACCATCTCCGAGACCTCAACCCGCCCGAACCAAGGCACGCCGAACCAGATGATTGCCTGTCCAGATTGCTTCAGCCCGGGCCCACCAGCAGCTATATACTTCCAAGACCCATGCCCCTACCTCACTCTATAAATAGAGGGGCAGGGGTACAACAATGGCAGACAAGTTTGAGAGCTCAAGCAAGGAAGGAACTTTCAAACTACTTTCATACACTTGTATACGAACCATTGTACTTGTAATCTGAAAGAAAGAAGATAATAACATACAAAGTGGACGTAGGCACATTCTGGCCGAACCACTATAAATCTGCGTGTCTTTTACATTTCAGCTCCTACTTCTTTCATATTTACATACTCATCTAAAATCATTGAAAATCACATATAATCAACTAAATAATACGACTTGGAGGTGTTTGCCCATTTTTTGTGCAAACAATCTTTTTATTTTTAAAATAAATTTTATTTAGTCACCATAGCTATTTTATTTCAATACAATTGGATGCGTACATTTTATTTGGCATATAAATGTTGAAATATGTGAATATGGTAATAAAATTGGTAAGTGTATACATTCCTTTGTTAATTTTCACTAAGTATTTTTACACTTGGGCTTAATAGGGTAAGGAATTGGATCCAAAGCCTATTATCTAGAGTTTTTTGGTGAGAAAGTTTGTGATGTACGTAGTTATTCTTCTTCTTTCTCAAACTAATAATATACAGTAAAAACAACAAATGAAAATAAATGGCAGCCTCCCTGTAAATTCAATTTCCACTCTAAATTGCTGCTAATTCAAAGAATACATCACCAAAACAAGAAAAGAGAAAGGTAATCCAAACCAATACTAAAAATTATTTCGTTATATCCTTGAATTTGATATGAATTGTCTGTAACTCTTTATGTTCGCTATACGTTTTTCTTTTCTAGCTTCTGTAGGTTGTTGAAGGTCGTTTCTCCACCATAAGCTTCCAACTTCTTTTCTAAATCGCCCAAATTCTAGCTATTTCACTAAGATTAGTTCTAAATTCACAATAGCTAACTAATTCAAGCTTTTCCTATGAAGGAAATTGCTCAGGAATAGTTACTGTATACGTTCTATTCTCTGTTGTTTGTTTCTTTGTTTTTTGGTTTCTGGTTGCTACTTTGAGTAGCTATAACTCTTTGATTTTCATTCGAATTGCTGCCAGATTTTGTTTACATGTCAAACTTGTTTCATGTCAAATTTCAAATCATAATTCAATCGTTTGCTATGTCTAATTTCCTTTGGAAAACTAAAACGGAGCTGAATATCCAAGCAGAAACCAATCCGTAGTCTGGGTCGACAGGGAGGTCGACCCAGCACCCACCAGATCAACCTAGTGGTCGACCAGGCAGTTGACTGGCCTAAGCGCCGGGTTGACCCCCTAGTTGGCCCAGTACGCGAAGTTGTGGTCGATTATTCCTGTTCCTTTTGCAGCTTGTTCTGTAGCATTGTCTTTGAATTGCTATGGTTTTGTCACTTGTTTTCATGCAAATTTTAGATGATTTTGATGGTGCTTATGGGCCATGATATCCTTCGATGGAATAGCCAAGTTTTGGAGGAATTTGGAATTATAAAATTTGGCTTAAATTTGAATTAAATTCGAATATCGATTTGAGTGATTCCGTCATTTTTGTTCGATTTCATACACTATTTCTTCCAAATAAATTTTGAGAAAATTTCTATATAATTTGGGTTTTTGAAATCTTTATTATAAAATATTTTTAGATTATTTTTAAATTATTATTAAATTATTTTAAAAGTATTTCAGTTGAATTTTCAATAAAATGCTTTCAAAATGATTTAAGAAAATTATTTTAAAATCTCGTTTTCTCAGGTAAATTACTTTATAAATGATATACAATACTTTTTACACTTTTTGGATGTGTGAGAAAGAGAATTAAATGGTGAGTAAAGCCCGCGGTATGGGACATGTGAGTTTACTTTATTAGTTAATTTCATACTTGTACGATCAAAACTATTTAGGTTATTGATTCATGGGTTATTTATCCAATTTATAGCGAGTTTTGGATATTATAATTCCTATCTTTAGGAATTAACTAGGACGGCCAATATTTAGCGAGTTGTGGTTCGAGATCTACTATTCTAGGAGTATGATCTATGAGAACCCGTTATAGTGTTTTACTTGCCAATGAGATGAGACAAGTCTGAGTTTCCGAGATTGAGCTTTTATGATGATTTCCGTTTTCTATTGTGGCAATGACTAGCAATTAGCAAACCGTTAAGTGAGAACGTGTAGTATGGGACGCACACGTTAACACTTTTCGGGTTCCTATTTTGGAGTTGTGACACATTCAAGGATTTCCAGTACTATAGACCTTCGGGTCATCTGGGATTACGACTTCGGTCATCTGAGATTTACGACTTCGGTCGTCTGGGAGAGGTACCTAATATATATGATACTGGTGGGATGGCACATGCAACATCGCTTCGGCATGCTAATTGGATTTGACCAATACGAGGAATTTTTATGAATTTTTTGATTTCGATTCACCAATTTGAGATGATGAGTTTACTTATAGCCTTGAGTTAGAGAAAGGCTTATATATATGTTGTTTTATGGTGATTTTGATATTGGAATTATAAACTCTTATTGAGTTTCGTGAGTTTTGATTTAGAGATTTTGATGATTTCACATATGGCTTGCATATTGATTATCTTCACTTTCATTGTATATCCCTTTAATTGTAGAACATCTATGCCTTGTAAAACCTTATTATGTGATTAACTTTAAGCCTTATGGAATACATGTACTTAGTTAAATAAATAGTCTTTCTTATATATAACATTCCATTATCCTTAAAGGAATGTTTCCCTTGTGCACTTATATTCCTTTATCTTTTACCAATATCAAGTTCTAGTTAGCCTGACCGGTGTATTTATTACTCGGGTCAGACCCAGTTGCAAGCTAGCTTTTGTACCTTTACTAGCTTTACCCTTTTAGGCTTCTTCATCGACTTTAGTTATGGCATAGTTTTTGTGTAGTCGTGTTTGTTTGGGAACCTTATGATGTATCTATTCTTTGGTGGGGATGTATGTATATATTGTGGTTGAATACCACTTGTGGCATGTTGTATTACATTTGATGTAAGTGTATATGTATATTATTTGTGTTGTTGTTATGTGACTTGAGATTGAATTGTTATCATATCTTGTTTCTGGATCGATCCTGTAGCCACCATAGTAGTGCATTAGAAAGGAATTAAATATGTCGAATACTCGATATAAAATGAAAAAAATTAAGTGCCAAAACCTACATACTTAGCTCTTATCTAATGCAAGACTACGATAATCGCCCTTAATCAGGCTTATTCTCTGCATTAGCAGATAGAATTACTATGTAATTCTCTTTGTTAATGTAGGTCACGGGGTGGGGCGTTACAGCTTGGTATTAGCGCTGGATTCAGAACAAAATGTAATCAATGCGGAATAGTATACGCGATGACCATACATCAAGTATTATTCAAGCGTAAACATCATCCCCAAATCGTAGTGAACCTAACTTGTCCTTTGTCTTTTGGGTCATTTAGGCACAGATAAAAAGGAATATGTCTAGGAATGTAAATTGTATATTCCGTAGTATTCATTTTTCAATGAATTCCAATTGCTAATATCTACACATATATATAATCCTAGTTTATCTTCACTTTCAAAAATGGCTGGAAGACGTAGAGGACGTACTTCGATGTCGAGACCGTGCGGTGATTCTCATCCCAAAGGAGTTTATATGTCGACCGACAATATTCTTGAACTACTTAGGAGTACTCAGTGTAATGACCCGCAAATCCGAACCCCTTGAGTCAACACTATTCTACCTAAATCAACTCAAGCTGTACAGAAATACGAGCCATTTGGGTTAAAGAAGAAGAGGTAGAAAAAGAAAATAGAAAACAACATCAAAATTTAACCATCGCAACGGAATAAAATATAATAGATATTAACATATCTTCACACAAAATCAAATATATCTGTTTATATTTTACATCATCAGAGTACATCAATCATAGCTCAACATCAACAGTATACAAATGGATACACAGCAACTCAACACAGCGGAATATATACATAAACAAGTACGGAAATACCTATCGTTATCTAGCTCGTCTCTTGAGCTCCACAGCATCATGTCCTGTATCCTATAATACTCGGTCTGACCCGAGCATTACAGTTAAATAACACCCGAGTCAGTCTGGAATACCAGCATGAGAAAATCACACTCAATTAATTATTAAAGTTTCAAAAATCCTTTGAAAAACAAAAGCATCTCGTAAGACCACGCCACAAATAAACATGTCGGCTTTTTACCTTACGATAGCCAAATTAATTTTTATAGAAATCCTCTGATATTATAATAGGGTCTATATATAAATACTTATAAAATCGCCGAAATTGTTACATGATTAAATTTCAGCTACTAGCCACAGAGTGGGTAATACAAACAAAACTCGTACAAGGCATGTAGGGAGAATGGATTTCCAACTAATGACTATGCACTGGGGTACCACCTGTCACAGTACGTGGCCTAGATCACAGTACCAAGGAGTATGCCCGCTCCCTTGCAACACAAGACCGGGACTACCCCTTACTGGATAATCTCGAGTGAGATCACCCTGCGGTTGGGATCAGCAACCGCCCACTAAGCCGAAATAAAAAGGGACATCTAGACATGGATGACTTCACCCTGCTTGGGTGCTACCCACCTAGCCTTGCTGCATAACCCCTGATTTTCAGTCATTCCCGGTTGATGAGGCTTGAGGATAAGCGTTACCTTTTAGAACATATCCCTTAGAATGCTCATCGTCCACCTGACGATGTTCTGAAAGCATTCATCCATACAAGTCCGTCCCGGGTTCGAACGGAACCGAAGGCACTATTCCTACTACATCCATTTTGGAAATATCCTCAGGATTAGTAGCGACTAGCCCTTGCACTTCACTGCTCTATCTTCGAATCCAAACTCGTTTCCACGAAAACGTACAAACAGGATCGAAGTGGTTTTCGAGAAATAAATCTCTATCCCGGTCTCTTCGAAACGAGCAATGCAGTTGTCCAATATTGATAGTCGGTTATTTAACTATCAATTAACATTCACAAACGTCCATCGAACAATAAATAATTTTCCAAATTATTTATTTATCTCAAAATATCTTCACAAGATATATTTTCACTTTCAAACCCTTTTGAAAACAGTTTGAAATGTCTTCCTTTCTCAGAATAAATTTCCCAAATAGTTTCTATCACCACTGAAATCACCAAGGACAAAACTTTAGATTTTTAAAATAATTTAAAACTCTTTATTATAAAATATACTTTAAAACATTTAAATTAAAAACTACTTTAATATTTTATTTAACATATATACTTTAAAAATGAGGTTACTTTTATAAAATATAAAACTAGATTTTCTCTTTAAAACAAATACTAAGTTACTTTTAAACAATTACTGCTATAATAGATTAAAAGAAAATACTTACTTTAGAATTTAAATATTTTAAAAAATAATAAATTTAACTTGCTTTTTGAAACAACTTTAAAACTATTAACTAATGTTTAAAAATTTACTTTGAAAACGTACTTGGTTATCTAGGGAGAATTTCCGATCTCAATCACTTAAATTAATTTTCCAAATTGATTCCCAATTTATTCCATTTGAAATAAATTCCTTTACTTACTCAATTCATTTCAAAATTCATTAATTATGGACTTTATTATTATTATTATTATTATTATTTTCTGTTTGATTTTAAATCTTTTAACTGAAATATACAAATTTCAGATTTTCCCAATTTCTTCTTTATTCGTTTCAAAATTTAAATCTTAAATTTAAAATAAAAGCTTTGTTCTATTAATTAATAACACTGAAGTTTAAAATTCATTAACCTTCTGTTTATTCAAAATTTCCTCCATACTTGTAACAACCCGGAATTTTATAACAATTAATTTTCGTCATTTAAAACGATTTAATTTGGTTGATACTAGCTGATAGGAATTTTGGTAATTGGTTGAATTCTTTTAAGAACTTTTCATGTGATGTTGGGCTTTAACTAAAATATTGGCCCAATATTCAATATGCTTGATGCCGTTCCCTTCAAATTTTACTTCGGCCCCTTTTATTCATTATTTTCGAACCCTAGACCAAACGAACGAAGAAAACGAAATAAATGGCGGCTTCATCTCGTGTTCATCCTCCTTTCCAAATTAGGGTTTCGATCGACTCCGCTTCGTCTTTGAAGTACGCGACTTTCGAATCCAAGGTGAGTGAATCTTCCCTCACTCACATCTAATTTGAATTTCAGAGATTTTGAATTGGGGTTTTAATTGAAAGTTCGAATCCCTTTGATGTTCGTTCGTATTTATGTATATGTTGAAATTGTCTTTGGCTTTCTGATTATTCTACGAAAGTGAGTTATCTGACCCTTTTTGAATTTCTAAACTTTCGTCACTTGATTTGCTCGGCCATTCGACTGTGGTTCGTGTTGATGTTTCTGGCATAGTTCGACTTTGTTTAACCATGGCTTGATGATTTTGGGTCTGTTCGAATTCCTTTAATTGCATTCGTTTATTTTTGTTTGGGTTCATTAGCCACCACGGTTTCGAAATGATTTCTTCCATTGTTGATTTTTTAAAACAGCTACATGATGCTTGTATTTATCTGGAAGTTTTGCGTTTCCGGTCTTTGTCATTACCTGCCTATATGCATACACTCTGTAGATGAAGTTGCACGTGTGTTACTTCGAGTTGGATTCATGTAGTCTTGATAGTATTAAGTTCTGTAGCTTCTTGGTTGCATCTTGCAACTAAGTCTTGTTGGCATTGTCTGCATCGTACTTGTAGGTTATTCATATATTCATGACACATAAATAATTGTTTCAAACTATATACAGGTTTTGATTTACATGTTCACTGCTTGGTTTTGAGTTTTGGGTAACACATGAGTCTTTTTTGATTCATTGTTGCTACCTGATCGTCCTTACGTACATGTTGCAGCTTGATCTTATATCGTCATAGTCTGCATACAGGTTGTACCTGGTATAGCTTGAGACAGATCATATTATTAGTTGACTATTCTTGGTTGCTTGATGCATTTTGGCATTGGTTCATATGACAATGATTACTACAACTCTGTTAATTCAATTGCTTGTTGCACTTTCCAGCTTCATTTAGTGTTCACTGTACCATATTATTATTAATCTTTGCATTGTATATTTGTATGCATGCACTGATCATATGTTGATAGGTTCATTGGTGTACAGTCTTCATTTTATTGCCTTATGCATTTTTACTCTTTAGTCTACATACCTGTAGTGTTGCTTTGTTGTTAGCTGGGAGCATGTTGCAAGACTAGTTCTTTCCTGTTGATTTTGGGTATCACTGCATACTATGTGCCACACCGGCAGTTGCAGTTCATTTACATGCTATTGCATTATAACCAGACTACCTCTGGTCTTTGTAGTTTAGTTTGAGTTGTATTGGTACCACTTTTGACAGGTTGAATTGAGAAGTATTGTGGCCTAGACTCTCGAGTATGATGTTTGCTCTGTCCAGATTTACTATTGCATACATGTCGTATCTTTTACAGTGGCCACCAAGTCAGTTGCATTATTAATTAGATATGTCTGCAGATCCAAGTTGCACCTCTGATTCAAATTTGACCATGTGCATTTCGTACTGCACATTTGAGTTTCGTGCATAGGTCTTCGACCTGCTTTGTTGTCACTGTGTCGTGGTTGTGCATTGTACATGTCACTGCACTGATTCGTTTCACTATTGCACGATTATATGCATTCCTTTGAACTGTGCTAAGTATACTTTCTTGATGGTTTTCCAGTTATGATATATGATTGCTCTATGTATTTTACTGTAGTGTGCTGTGGTGCCATATCTTTGGTGCCCTCACCTTCATACTATTGTGCTCGTTGTTGCAGTTCCATCTGATTCATTTGATTTGAGTTGATGCCATTTACTTTTGATTCATTGAGTTCTTGTGTTATTCATCACCGTAGTGGCGTGGCAGTGCACGCAAGCGTGAACTGCAGCCACATGGTATTGAGTTTTTGGGCACGACATCACTATAGTGGCATGGCAGTGCACGCAAGCGTGAACTGCAGCCACACGGTATGGTTCGTATGATATTCTATTCTAGTTCGATTTAATGATCTTTTGCATATTCCATATGCTGTAGTGGTGAGGCAGTGCACGCGTGCGTGTACTGCAGCCCTACTCGAAATAATATTTTAATTGATATTTCAATGGTTTGAACTGTTCTGTTTATTCAGTTCAATATTCTGAATTGTATTCTGATTTGGTTTAATTTGCTGATTTGTTGTTTAACACTTTTACATGTTATATTTATCGTTATCTGATTTTTTATTTAAGAATCGGATAGACGAGATTTATTGTGACTGTCGTCTATTCATTAATTAATTATTATTGCTTCTGTGCACTAATAACTGAGTTTGAATTAGACTGACCCGTGTATTATTTTCTTTTGAATGTAATACTCGGGTCAGACCGAGTATTTACAGGTTGTTGATATCGTACTTTGAGTTGCTGCTTGAGCTGTGAAGTCTCTTCATATCTTATGGAGTAGTCGTTGTCATGTTTAGTAGTCAGTGTAATTGTATAGGCTGTTGTATATCCATGTATGTTATTCACGATAATGTACTTGTATATGTAACTTCCAGAGTCGACAGTGTAGTTGTATCATATGTATTGTATCACATGTATATCAACTGACATCAGTTATATATATGTATATGAGACTTTCTGTAATATCTGTGTTCCGCATTTACTTTATCTGTGTTATTATTATATATATTGTCCTAAACTATTATGAACCATCGTAGTTCGTTTTATACTAGAATTGGGTATGTCGATGGGAGTAAATAAGTATGAGATGAAAAATAAAAATATATACCACTCCTATCGAGATAACCAATACTAGCGTAAGGCCTAACTACAGATGGCCGCTCCTATCCAGCCTTATTCTTCGTGATAACAGACAGTATTCCTTTTAATACTCTTTGTTATTGCGAGCATAGAGGTGGGGCGTCACAGTTGGTATCAGAGCGTGGGGTTTATGGACATAATATAAAACATAACTTAGATGGAACATGTGTTACAGCTATGCGTCGATGTTTTATATGTGCTTTGAGTCAAAACTAAAGTTTTGAAAATACGATGGAAATTTTTGAATATCCTTATTAAAAAATAAAAAGTGAAATTGTGTTTTGATGATTGATTGGTTTGTGCTTTGTTTATCAGAGTGCGCAGCGAAAACAGTGTGACTGCTTCGCTGAGTACTACTGATAATTATTTTGATTTAAAAAAATCAAAATATGAAAATGAATTTAATTTCATTATGTTGTTTAACCAGTGGTTATGATTGTTGAAATTCTTGCTGGTTTTCTTTGATGCTAATCATATCTGATTAGATTTCTGCTGTTTTAAAATATCTTCATCGAAGATATATTTGAGTAATTTCTTTGTTTATTTTGTAGTGTGCGTGCAAACATGAGTTGCACGTTACTAATTTAATTTTACGTTGAACCGATGCTTGGTTATGAAACGTATTTTGTTGCCGTTATTTTATAACCGGATTTCAACACTTGTGCTAAATTGTTGAAGTACGGTGTTTTGTTGACATTTTTGATGAATGTTTTTGATGAATGAAAATTCACTAGTGTTATATTTTATTGAGAATTATTTTGATGAGATTTTGACGTTTAAATTTTACTGTCGCTTTGACTGCAGTAACCGTCAAATTTTAAAGTGGATTTTCAAGCGGTTATTCGGCCATTCTGATTTTGAGATCCGTTTTTACGGTGCTTTGAGAAGTACAATTTCCATATCGAAATTGTTTTTGATATTACTGTTTTGAACAAGGATTTTCAAATGGTTTCAAAAATAAAAATTGTTTTAAATTTTTTTTCAGTTTACGTTTTCAAAAGAATGAGAAAGAGATTTAAACGATTCAGCAAAATCAAGGACTATGAACCCTTTCTTTTACTGATTCGCTTAATTCCGGACTTATTCGTTTGAGACTGTAAATTATTACCTTTATAAAATAAATGAAATTGTTTTCAGAATTTTTACAGTTTGCGTTTTCAGAAGAATGAGAAAGTGACTTAAACGTTTCAGAAAAATCGAGGACTATGACCCCTTTCTTTTACTGATTCGTTTAATTCCGGACTTGTCCGTTTGAGAATGTGAAATGTTATTTTTGGAATACACCATTTGCACTTTCAAGGAAACGATGAAGAGATTTAAACGATGTAGCAAAAGTGAGGAGTATGAAACCACACTTTTACTATTTCGGTTAATTCCGGACTCGTTAATTGAAACATTTGCTGTTTGATGATTTTGATGATTTTATACGTTCAAGGAAACGATGAAGAGAATCAAACGATTTAGTAAAACACGTGGTATGGGACATGTGCGTTTGCTTTTTCGGTTAATTCCGGACTCGTTAATTGAATATATGATGATTTTTGTGTGCTTTCGAGCCACTATGTTCGACCTTCGGGTCATATGTTGGACCTTCGGGTCAATACCAGTACCGGACCTTCAGGTCATATGTTGGACCTTCGGGTCATTTGTTGGGCGCCAAAATTATGTTGGGTACTTGGTAGGCTTCGGCCATATGTTGATGCACGTGCGGCGTAGCTAAAACTCGCCATTTGTTGGGATCGATCCACCTTTTATGTTGATTTTCTAGTTATCTTAATTGATTCTAGATATTTTTTGTTTCCAATTATCTGCAGGTAATTGGATATTTGTTGATATGAGTTCTAATTATCTTTTTTGATAATTAGATATTTGTTGATTTGATTATCGTTTTTGATAATCGAATATTTTTTGATTTGATTATCGTTTTTGATAATCGAATATTTGTTGATTTGATTATCGTTTTTGATAATCGAATATTTGTTGATTTGAGTTTTGATTATCGTTTTTGATAATCGAATATTTGTTGATTTGATTATCGTTTTTGATAATCGAATATTTGTTGATTTGAGTTTTGATTATCGTTTTTGATAATTGGATATTTGTTGATTTGATTATCGTTTTTGATAATCGAATATTTATCGTTTTTGATAATCGAATATTTGTTGATTTGATTATCGTTTTTGATAATCGAATATTTGTTGATTTGAGTTTTGATTATCGTTTTTGATAATCGAATTTTTGTTGATTTGATTATCGTTTTTGATAATCGAATATTTGTTGATTTGAGTTTTGATTATCGTTTTTGATAATCGAATATTTGTTGATTTGATTATCGTTTTTGATAATCGAATATTTGTTGATTTGAGTTTTGATTATTGTTTTTGATAATCGAATATTTGTTGATTTGATTATCGTTTTTGATAATCGAATATTTGTTGATTTGAGTTTTGATTATCGTTTTTGATAATTGGATATTTGTTGATTTGATTATCGTTTTTGGTAATCAAATATTTGTTGATTTGATTATTGTTTTTGATAATCGAATGTTTGTTGATTTGAGTTTTGATTATCGTTTTTGATAATCGAGTATTTGTTGATTCTAATTATCGCTTTTGATAATTAGATAATTGAGATTTAATTATCGCTTTAGGAAATCAAAAAATTTGTTGATTTGAAATTTGGTTATCGACTGAGATAATCAAATGTTTGCTGATTTGAAATTTGGTTATCGACTGAGATAATCAAATGTTTGCTGATTTGAAATTTGATTATCGACTGAGATAATTAAATATTTGTTGATTTGAGAATTTTGATTATCGTTTTTGATAATTAGACATTTGTTGTTTTCTGATTACAGTTTTGGTAACTAGATAATTGCGTTTTTTCGTTTTGTGATTTGTGTTTCCCAAGTATCTTTGTTGATAATTAGATTTTACTGTCTTCTGATTATCGTATCGATAATTAGATATGGCTGTTCTGTGATTTCTGTTTTCTAATTATCTACTTGATAGTTAGATTATGTAGAGAATTTGTGAACTTCTTTTATGAAATTAAAAGATTTCTTTGGTGTTTGTGTTCCCGACCTTTATTTTTCTAGCTTAACCAGTTTATGTTAGAAAGATAATTATTATGGACGACTTTAATAATGAAAATTGCGGGGACGCAATTTTTATAAGGAGGGGAGTCTGTAACAACCCGGAATTTTATAACAATTAATTTTCGTCATTTAAAACGATTTAATTTGGTTGATACTAGCTGATAGGAATTTTGGTAATTGGTTGAATTCTTTTAAGAACTTTTCATGTGATGTTGGGCTTTAACTAAAATATTGGCCCAATATTCAATATGCTTGATGTCGTTCCCTTCAAATTTTACTTCGGCCCCTTTTATTCATTATTTTCGAACCCTAGACCAAACGAACGAAGAAAACGAAATAAATGGCGGCTTCATCTCGTGTTCATCCTCCTTTCCAAATTAGGGTTTCGATCGACTCCGCTTCGTCTCTGAAGTACGCGACTTTCGAATCCAAGGTGAGTGAATCTTCCCTCAATCACATCTAATTTGAATTTCAGAGATTTTTAATTGGAGTTTTAGTTGAAAGTTCGAATCACGTTGATGTTCGTTCGTATTTATGTATATGTTGAAATTGTCTTTGGCTTTCTGATTATTCTACGAAAGTGAGTTATCTGACCCTTTTTGAATTTCTAAACTTTCGTCACTTGATTTGCTCGGCCATTCGACTGTGGTTCGTGTTGATGTTTCTGGCATAGTTCGACTTTCTTTAACCATGGCTTGATGACTTTGGGTCTGTTCGACTTCCTTTAATTGCATTCGTTTATTTTTGTTTGGGTTCATTAGCCAACACGGTTTCGAAATGATTTCTTCCATTGTTGATTTTTTTTAAAACAGCTACATGATGCTTGTATTTATCTAGAAGTTTTGCGTTTCCGGTCTTTGTCATTACCTGCCTATATGCATACACTATGTAGATGAAGTTGCACGTGTGTTACTTCGAGTTGGATTCATGTAGTCTTGATAGTATTAAGTTCTGTAGCTTCTTGGTTGCATCTTGCAACTAAGTCTTGTTGGCATTGTCTGCATCGTACTTGTAGGTTATGCATATATTCATGACACATAAATAATTGTTTCAAACTATATACAGGTTTTGATTTACATGTTCACTGCTTGGTTTTGAGTTTTGGGTAACACATGAGTCTTTTTTGATTCATTGTTGCTACCTGATTGTCCTTACGTACATGTTGCAGCTTGATCTTATATCGTCATAGTCTGCATACAGGTTGTACCTGGTATAGCTTGAGACAGATCATATTATTAGTTGACTGTTCTTGGTTGCTTGATGCATTTTGACATTGGTTCATATGACGATGATTACTACAACTCTGTTAATTCAATTGCTTGTTGCACTTTCCAACTTCATTTAGTGTTCACTGTACCATATTATTATTAATCTTTGCATTGTATATTTGTATGCATGCACTAATCATATGTTGATAGGTTCATTGGTGTACAGTCTTCATTTTATTGCCTTATGCATTTTTACTCTTTAGTCTGCATACCTGTAGTGTTGCTTTGTTGTTAGCTGGGAGCATGTTGCAAGACTAGTTCTTTTCTGTTGATTTTGGGTATCACTGCATACTATGTGCCACACCGGCAGTTGCAGTTCATTTACATGCTATTGCATTATAACCAGACTTCCTCTGGTCTTTGTAGTTTAGTTTGAGTTGTATTGGTACCACTTTTGACAGGTTGAATTGAGAAGTATTGTGGCCTAGACTCTCGAGTATGATGTTTGCTCTGTCCAGATTTACTATTGCATACATGTCGTATCTTTTACAGTGGCCACCAAGTCAGTTGCATTATTAATTAGATATGTTTGCAGATACAAGTTGCACCTCTGATTCAAATTTGACCATGTGCATTTCGTACTGCACATTTGAGTTTCGTGCACAGGTCTTCGACCTGTTTTGTTGTAACTGTTTTGTGGTTGTGCATTGTACATGTCACTGCACTGATTCGTTTCACTATTGCACGATTATATGCATTCCTTTGAACTGTGCTAAGTATACTTTCTTGATGGTTTTCCAGTTCTGATATATGATTGCTCTGTGTATTTTACTGTAGTGTGCTGTGGTGCCATATCTTTGGTACCCTCACCTTCATACTACTGTGCTCGTTGTTGCAGTTCCATCTGATTCATTTGATTTGAGTTGATGCCATTTACTTTTGATTCATTGAGTTCTTGTGTTATTCATCACCGTAGTGGCATGGCAGTGCACGCAAGCGTGAACTGCAGTCACACGGTATTGAGTTTTTGCGCACGACATCACTATAGTGGCAAGGCAGTGCACGCAAGCGTGAACTGCAGCCACACGGTATGGTTCGTATGATATTCTATTCTAGTTCGATTTAATGATCTTTTGCATATTCCATATGCTGTAGTGGTGAGGCAGTGCACGCGTGCGTGTACTGCAGCCCTACTCGAAATAATATTTTAATTGATATTTCAATGGTTTGAACTGTTATGTTTATTCAATTCAATATTCTGAATTGTATTCTGATTTGGTTTAATTTGTTGATTTGTTGTTTAACACTTTTACGTGTTATATTTATCGTTATCCGATTTCTTTATTTAAGAATCGGATAGACGAGATTAATTGTGACTGTCGTCTATTCATTGATTAACTATTATTGCATCTGTGCACTAATAACTGAGTTTGAATTAGGCCGACCCGTGTATTATTTTCTTTTTAATGTAATACTCGGGTCAGACCGAGTATTTACAGGTTGTTGATATCTTACTTTGAGTTGCTGCTTGAGCTGTGAAGTCTCTTCATATCTTATGGAGTAGTCTTTGTCATGTTTAGTAGTCAGTCTAATTGTATAGGTTGTTGTATATCCATATATGTTATTCACGATAATGTACTTGTATATGTAACTTCCAGAGTCGACAGTGTAGTTGTATCATATGTATTGTATCACATGTATATCAACTGACATCAGTTATATATATATATATGAGACTTTCTGTTATATCTGTGTTCCGCATTTACTTTATCTGTGTTATTATTATATATATTGTCCTAAACTATTATGAACCATCGTAGTTCGTTTTATACTAGAATTGAGTATGTCGATGGGAGTAAATAAATATGAGATGAAAAATAAAAATATATACCACTCCTATCGAGATAACCAATACTAGCGTAAGGCCTAACTACGGATGGCTGCTCCTATCCAGCCTTATTCTTCGTGATAACAGACAGTATTCCTTTTAATACTCTTTGTTATTGCGAGCATAGAGGTGGGGCGTCACAATGCTTAAGATTTATTTATTACAATTTTAAAGTCACTTTATTTCTTTTCCAATTCATTCTTAAATTTATTCAAATTTTCTGTAATTATATCACTTACAAATTCACTTCTTTTATTTTCTTTCCAAAATCCAATTTATATATTTTTGTTAATTCATTATACCCAATTATATCCAATCAAACCATAACATTCAACATTCCAATATGATTCATCATAGAATATCAATTAATCACAACAGAGAATATTAAATAATTTAAATAAATGTTGAGGAATCTAGTTGGATCCCTCCAACCTGTTTTCCCTGCATCCACAGATGTTAGCACAACATAAAATACCAATTCAACTTCGAGGTGGAATATCGCGGTATATGGGATTTATATAATATCATCCGCTAGTATGCGGCGCATAGGGTCTCATCCGCTATATAATGCGGGAAATCAATCATTCCAAGATATATTATATACTATAATATAGCACATCAAATCAATCCAACCAACCAATCAATTATTTAAATTTAACCGTTTAAATTTGAATTTAAATTCAGCTGAGTGAGGTTAACTCGCCTTTATTTTATGCATGCAATCCTTTTCTAATCCGGCTTGCTTCCTTCCTATTTTGGCCTTATATAGCATTCAGATGATTTTTATTAATACTTGACTAATTGAACACTTTATTATCCATTTTAAGTCACTAATAAATTATGTTAAACTAATAATTTGGGTTTAAACCAATATTTTATTTTATTTTTTTAAACCAATTTCCTTTTAATAAAATATTTTTAGGACCAAAGATAAATCGTATAACTTCAATAAATACGTAAATTTGCACTAAACACATACTTTAAAACACTTAGTAGTGATAAAATGTGAGTGTGTATATTTTCTTTTCCTTTGAATTTAGAACACTAGAATAACCTATATATATTCATATCTTTTAACATATACCTGCTTATAAATCTTACCACTTTCCAAAAGTCCTATGTATTTTTAAATTGTATACATATTAGGAATAATTTACAGTAAGGTCTTATTAGTAATTAATTTAATTTGATTCCTGGATCTAGGTTGTTGACTAAAAAAAATAAGTTTCAAGAATATAACCTTTATATAAACAAAATCTTATGTATACATATACTTTGTCTAATCCTCCATATGTGTATGTATTTTAAATTGTAAAAATAAGTTGTTTGATATAATAGACTATTAATTAATTCTTAACCTATATATATACAAATTTAAACTAACTTTGATTAAGTTAAAACTCGATTTGAGAAAAGAGTTTACCAGAGTACCACCTTCTGACGATCGACAAATCCTCCCTCGAAATCGTTCTTCGCCATATCCTCGATATTGGTGAGAGCAAGCTCGTCTGCGACGCGGTCAGGCCTACTGCCCTGTATCATCCTATCACGACTGGTAGAGGGCATCGGGACCTCCAAGTGCCGCCTCTACCAGATGCTCTTTGCCAAAACGAACCATCCACCTCCTCTGTCTATGCGATACGAACAGGAACCCGAACTCGAGAACATCACCGCACCAAAAATTTAACTTTGATAAATTGAAAGCGGAAAGAGGGAAGTCGCTGTTTCATTGATTCGCACTCTGCTCGCTCGCCATTTCAATTTTGATTTTTATTATTTTTATTTTTGTGTGAATACGATTTTGAATGCCTGAAGTAATTCCTGGCAGCTAATGAGTAGTAATTACTGCTAATGTAAATATGTGTATTTACTTAGATCAATCATAACTTGAGTAATACACATACATAGTTTCCAATATACAAACGCTTTCTTTTGATTACACCCTCCCATCATAAGTACAAAAGAAAAAGGAAAAAACACTCTAATGCACAAGTATATGTCATTCTATTTGCTGTTGTTCTTGATAATATGGAACTTGTCTTGCACTGCCTTTGTGTTTAAATTGACAACTGGATGCAAAGTTAACAAAAATGAAGTATAATTTTTTATAATCAGTTTATACTTTATATTTGATAAAACAAAGTATCTTAAGTTACACTCACCTCTAGACTTAAATCCCCTTTAGTAGCATGTAATCTTGAGTAACCGTATTCAGATACACGCGATAAGCTCCAACTTTCAGCCCATAGCATCACAAAATCAACAATTTACTCAGTGAAACAAATTAATGTAGTTATATGTAATTAAACCAACTGCTGGTGTTCCTGTTTCTTCAATAGCTTCTGCATCCTCACCTTGTTCTATTTTTTTCATCCTCTCCTGTGCAAAACGGTATGTGTTTTCTATGCAATGGGTTTATAGTCAATGTTGCCGATAGGTAATTCATGTGCATATATGGCCTACATTCATTTGTTTCTTACCATAGCACAGATATACTGCATAACTAGTGCTGTGTATGTTTCTTATCGTATATAGCACATCTATATCCTTTTCACATTAACTGACCGTACAGTTTCAATATAAAACTTGAAAATTTATGTCCTTGTGTTTATTTTCAGGTTCTAATAGTTTTCCATCAAACATGATCATCTTTGGGGAAGAGTTTAGTAGGCAAAGGTTCCCTATCTATTTGATAAAGTTAAAATAAATCAAACAGTAAAGAAGCAAAAAATCTAGATGTAGATAATTCCTTGTGCCACGTGCCCATTTAATTTATCCTAATAATAACTTATGGAAACCTCTGAAGCACAACAAAAGGAGGGCATCATGGTTTGACTTGAAACAAAAAGAAAACAATAAGCATTGAGAATACTTACAAATGACTTTTCTATTTGTCACATGGGCTATATGTACTGCTTGCTCTTTAGGCAATATGCTTTCAACCTGTCCATAAAGAACACCAGTAAACTGTAAGATAACCTCCAAACATAAAAAATAAAGTACTAAATAGATGTGTACAGAAAGGACCCTTGATTAATTCGTACCCTTGATTAATAGATGTGAGGGAATTGGAAACGTGGAAGGTTTATGTTTAAGGGCTGATCTCTATGAGGTGCAGACTGCATGCATGTGAAGATAATCTAGAATTTGCAGTCGCTGAGTAATAGAGCATATTATATTAGGAGGAAGTTCCACAGCTGGATTACCCATATTGATGATCCTTCTATTTTTATTCATTATTTTCTCTCAAAATCCTACTGTAACTGTATAATTAACATTACTTGAATCAATAAATGAAATGGTTATGCTTAGGATATAATGCTAAGGATTCTTTTATATGTCGGGAACCTTGGTGGTTACGATAGTATGCAGAAAGAGGAACCTTCACTCTTAATCTTAATGCCAGAAAAGCACTGCATTTGGAAGCAAGATATGGAAAAGTAGTCAATTATGATGTTATGTCACGTTTGTTTTTATGTATATTACACTAAATATGTAATATTATGAAAATAAAGTGTTGAATTCTCGGTACATAGTGCGGTTGAGATCAATCGAGATTGAAATCTTGAATGTGAATCTGTTATATATCTGTTATACTGTGCCTCTTACAGTTCTTTGAACTGTCGAAAAGGTATTTGATGTATATTTTTTTACAGGTATCATGTCATATCTGGTATTTTATGCAATTCCTGGGCAATAATTCCTTGTGCCACGTGCCCATTTTGTGATGCTATAAGCTCAAAGAAAACTTAAAATCCAGCATGAATTCAATAAGAAACAGAGCAAAATTTCGTGGTTGCGAAGAAGGGATTCCAACTTTAAATTTTTCTATGCTAAGATGGCAATGAGGAGGCATAAAAACAAGATTCATACACTGCTGGACTGAGAATGAAATTTCATATAAGATCACTAGGAAATTTTTACCCAAGCTATATACTTCTACTCTAACTTATATAATGGTCAACAGGAAGGAGTTTCGCTTCTGTTCAACTAAGAAAAATTATTAATGTAGAAAGAAGAAGGTACTTATCTACTACTGTGACCATAACCGAGTTAAAAGATGTTGTCCTTTCTACTGAAGACTTCAAAATCCCAGGCCCGGATGGATTTTGTTTGAAAATTTTCAAACTACACCGGGATGAGTTGCAAGATTGCTTGTATGCTGTAGTAGCTGCTGCTTTTCAAATTAGGAAGATAGCTCAAGGACTAAATCACAACTTCATTACATTGACAACTTCATTACATTCGACCACCCCCATCTGTTTACTGCCTCTATCCATTTACCACCACCTTACCGCCACCATAAATCAGTCATCATTCCTCCCTTCCTTCCAGTTCACCTACTTCTACCTACTAACCAACCCACTGTCACCATAAACTTCACTGCATTCATCACTCCCCTACATCACCATACCAAATACACATTTCACACTTCTACTAACTGTCAACACAATCCACCCACATTCCTCCCTACTTCTCCTCTCCACTGCAAAAAAAAAGACTGCACATATATAAGTTTCAATTATTTTAACGTTGGATGTTAAGTTTGATCAATTTTATTTTTCAAAAAAAAACTATAATTTTGAACAGTTGCTAACAAGCCAAGATAGAATCAAAGATAAATAATGTTGGAATACTTAGCTTTTTAAGCCTACTCGAACGCATCATCAGCCTGCATATCAACGAAGCAAAGTATATCAGCATCCAGTTGGGTCGTACTCTGTTCGGTTGATGGAGAATCCTACAGCAGAAAACATATGAACATATTATGTATTTGTAAATGTTGTTATAATCAGGTGTTTGCTTTAGTAAATGAAACATTTTGTAATTAAGAATCAACTGCAACGGGGTTGTCCATATTGATCAGGTGTACCAATAATAAAAGGGTTAAATGCTAGTTGAACTAATTGTTCTCATTACTTATGTTATTAAAATTTTGTAAGTTTTTAGTGTGGTTACTTTTGAATAAAAATTAATAATCTTCACATCAGTAAATTTATTAAATTATGTTTTAACTAAGAAACATCTTATGTATAACCTAAGTAAAATGGTTATATGGAACCATATCATATTATGAAAGTTTCATATTATGGTAAAAGTAAATAAAATGATATAAGGAAGAGAACAGATTTTGATATGCAAAACTGTAAAATGATAGTCTAATTATTGAATTGTATTTTGCATATTAATCTTTAAGTCAACACTTCAGAACATGCAAGGCACATTGCTGTTTGTGTGTATACAACTTATTGAGAGTAGATGAGTAAATAAAGAAACCAACGGAGTTTTGTAAGTCATAAAAGGTCATGCTAATTTTTGATTCAAGCTACATAGCGAATGTCCATCAATCTGAAGGTGGATGACTTTTTTCAGATCTCACTTTTCTCCAAATCATTTACATATAATCACAGGGATATTAATGAATAAAATTTTAAAAGTGGATCCCTTGAATTGAATTTGAACACCATCGCATATATAAAAAATCAAACCATGATTCCAGATGCCAAAACAAACCTCAAACGTAATCTATACATTAGGCACTAAAGATTGAAACATTGTTGTGCCTACAAAATATCATACATGCCCAAAAAGTATTTCTTTGAATCTTTGCGAGCTGCCAAACTTGTTTGCGCAAAAAATGGACAAACACTTCCAAGTCGTGTTATTTAGTTGATTATATGTGATTTTCAATGGTTTGGATGAGTTATATAAATATGAAAAAAGCAAGGGCTGAAATGTAAAAGACACACAGGTTTATAGTGGTTCGGCCAGAACGTGCCTACGTCCACTTTATATGTTATTATCTTCTTTTCTTTCGGATTACAAGTACAATGCTTTGTATACAAGTAAATGAAAGTAGTTTGAAAGTTCCTTCCTTGCTTGAGCTCTCAAACTTGTCTGCCAATGTTGTACCCCTGCCCCTCTATTTATAGAATGAGGTAGGGGGCAGGGGTCTTGGAAGCATATAGCTGCTGGTGGGCCCGGGCTGAAGCAATCTGGACTGGCAATCATCTGGTTTGGCGAGGCTTCATTCGGCTGTGCTTAGTGAAGTTAGAGTTTAGTTCGGCCATGGTGGTCCGGTGATAGGCGTGGTCTGGTCCGGTGCTTGTCTGGACCGGTCGCGTAGGGGAGGAGTGTTGGCTTGGTGATGGCCTTGGTCCGGTTGTAGGTTGGTCCGGTAGGGTGTTGGAAAGGTGGTTCGGTAGTGGAGCTTGTCCGGTAATCTTCTGGTTCGGTTGTAGTGGGCTAAGGCATGTTTGTTGGCTCAGTGGTGGTAAGGAGGCCGGT
Organism: Allium cepa; assembly: GCA_030765085.1. Taxonomy (NCBI): domain Eukaryota; kingdom Viridiplantae; phylum Streptophyta; class Magnoliopsida; order Asparagales; family Amaryllidaceae; genus Allium; species Allium cepa. Next base: position 900,602,171 of record CM060938.1, on the reverse strand, counting down.
CCGGTGGTGGTTTGGTCCGGTGGCCGAATACGAGGGAAGCCGAATGGGGATGACCGAATGTTGGTTTGGTGATAGGAGCTTGGGGCCGAATGGAAGGAGCCGAATAGAAGGAGCCGAATGGAGGCATGGGGCCGAATGAGCTTCTTCATGGAGAATGTTGGATGGACTTCTAGGTTAGTATTGAGCTTCTTGGCTGTCGAACGAAGTGGAGGTTGCGAGCCCGGGTGAAATCGTGACTTCTTGGTCTCGAGATCTTCTGGGTGAGAATTCGCCCAACATTTGCCCCCCAAAGTGGGGCACGTGCTCGCACGTGTCGCGCTTTGTTTTCCCTGTGGTAGGAAGGTTTTTTTTGTAATGCCATGGGCTGGATGTTCGCATCCTGTTGATGTCCTGCAAAGGAATTTATAGTTTTAGTGTGATTTCAAATAACGACCGTTCATGATCGGAATATTCGAGATGAAGCGAACTGTGTCGTTCGGGACGAGAGAGTGAGCCCCGAGGGGGATTAGCATCATCGATGCCAGGTTCACGTTAGGGTGGCCCCCTAGATTGTTTGGTTTATTGCCAGCTCAGAGCATGCCTAAGGGTTGCTCTCGACCCCGTACATGTGTAAGCAGCTTAGCCATTTCCTAATTATCAGAATCAAATATCCGTTTAACCGATGAACTTAAAGAGGGATGTCAAAGTGTAAATTCTCACGACGATAGGGTTAATAGCCATTCGGAGCGTGCCTGTGGACCGTTCGTGGTCGCGTACACGTGTAAATGATTAATCCACGTTAGTGAGAGATTTACGACTTGTTCATCGTTATCATATTCCCTACTTTGTTAGTAGGTTCTAGAGTTCGGTACTTATCTGAGTGAGGCGCCTGTGTGCCCCCAGTTCCTGGTTCTTGTTGGTAGAGGAAGTTTCGTTCGGCTTTTGGTGGGTCCGGTATGTTCCCATTCGGCTTCTGGTTGGTCCGGTATCCTGGTCCGGTGGGCCGAACCATTTTGTTCGGCGGTCCTGAATTCGCCTATATATAGAGGCTACACCCCCCTGAGTTTCTTCTTACCGAACCAGAGAGAGCCGAGCCTAATCTTAGTCGAACCAACTTTCTGCCAGGCCTATACCGAATCACCTCGTGCCGAATCAAGTCGTTCCCGAACCAGGTGAGTACTCTTTTGCCGAATGACTTTTATTACCGAATGAACTTGTGATACCGGTGCCGAATGAACCTGACTTCCAGTACCGAATGAACTTTGTATTTGGACTTTGAGTAGAATTCCAGACTTATGCATGATTGCTTGCTTATACTTCCGTGCTAACGTCATGTTTTCCACTGTTGTGTATGCAGATAAATGTCTCGCAAGGCGGAAACACGATCGGATAGAAAGAAGTCTAAAGGTACAAGAGAGTCTTCTTCCTCCGTGCCCCCAGTCCAGCCAGGACCGGCACAACATCGACCTGTCCCGAGGTCGTTAGTGGACGGATATGGTCCACAGGAACTTCTGGTCTCCCCTCCTGATTGCTATCCTAGCTCCCTAAAGGAGGAGCAACTTGACGTTATATCCCGTTCCTTTGGGATTGACAGGGCTCGCATGCTGTTGCCGGGAGACGGAGTGATGCCGTATAATCCCCCCGAAGGGTACTTTGCTTACAGCAGATATCATTGCATGTGTGGTGCTATCCCTCCTATTAATGCCTGGATAGTTAGCTTTACCACATATTTGAAGGTGGCTCCATTCCAGCTTCAGCCTAACTCTTATGCCATTCTGGTGAGCCTTTTTGTTATCTTCCAGAGGACGTACGGGCGTCCTCCTTCTAAAAGGGAAATTCGATATTTGTATAACCTGAGAGGCTACAAGAAGGGGTCTCCTTATATTAGTCTGGAAGCGGCCGTGCCCTTCAAACCAGTCCTGGACTTATATTCCAAGTTTACCATGTTCAAGAAAGAGTGGTTTTTTATCAAGGACGATTCTGTTTCTTTCCGCCTTTTCACTTCCGGCTGTAAGATGGATTTCATATATATTTTCCATGTTCTGACTGTAGTGCTTTTTCTAACATGCTTCTATTTCTTGCTAGCGACAGGTGGTATTGCAGTCGTGGAGGACGATTCCTTGGTGAGAATGGCTGCTGAACTAAAGGCTATTCCGGCACGGGACCGGTCGGCTTCCTTCTTGATCAGGAACGCAACCCTCTTGGAGTACAATTTGATCCTACCGCACCAGTCCGTGGTTAAGCAGAGGGATACGGCTGAGGAGAGGGCCGCTAAAGCTAAGGAGGGGGCTACGGTGAAGAGCGGCAAGAGGGAGCCTTTTGCAGAGCGTCCCGTTGTTGGGGGGAAGAAACTGAAGAAGTCTGATGGTCCTTCTCCAAGTACTTGCCCGATTGTCCCGGAGGAGGAAGGCGCGGAAGACGGGGAAGGAGGCGAAGTTGGAGAAGGGTCAGAGGATGGAGGAGATGGCGACGGTCAAGGTGGTAGTGGCGTTGGTGCCTTAACCTCTGAGCAAGACCTTGAACTGGATGAGGCTCTCCGTCAGGCCTTCGGGGAGTCGGAGGGAGAGTCGGAAACGGAGAAGGCAAAGGAAACCGGCAAAGCTGTGGCTGGCGCTGACCCATCCTCTAAGGGTTCCTCAGCTAGGGTGATTCCGGCGACGCAAGGTGAACTTTTGTCTTCTGCCTATTCCACTTACGATAGGGACTTAGAAATATTTTACGGTTCACTTCCGTCCTGGAATGAGATCCAGGACTTATTGCAGTATCCCACTCCTCCGCCGGGTTTGTATAATAGATGTCTCTTCTCACTTTTCTTTCTTTTTAACTTAACACGTTTTTTGAGTCGTGGATCATGGTATGTTTGTAACCCTTGTTCTTTATCCCAGGGCCAGGCCAGGTGGTTAAAACGTCTGACATTCGTCACCGCCTCGGACAATTCAAGTTGAAGAGAGCTTCCGATAAGTCGAAGCCTCTCACCGGTCGCCATGGGGACGTAGTCAGTTACCGTCCTCTTCTCGGGGTCATTGAAGAGAGCATTCAGAAAAAGAAGCGGAGCCGTTCCTTGTTTGAGTCTTCCTCTGATCCACAGCCTCCTTCTCAGCCTCTTCGTGACATCACGGAGGAGGGGACGGAGTCTGGACCCCCTCCACCTCCTTTGAAGAATCCAACTGTTATTCGTATAAGCCGTCCTGACGTGCCTCGTACCGTGCCTCGCGACCCCTTTGCCGGTCATCCTGATTTGGATCCGAGCTCTCAGGATATTTCATTTGATGAGGCCACGGGTGAGCACCTTCTTCCCCGCAACCCCATGGTACGAGTGCTCGATGAGGCCAAGTCCCTGGATCTTGATCTGCTTACTACTCGGGTGGTTACCATGGTGGACGAGGCCAAAGCTAATATGGATCGGGTGGCTGAAGAGACTAGGAAGCTAATGGAGCATCATGCTCGTTTGGTCAGGGCCGGGGAGGAGATTGGGAGTGCTAACATTCGGTTGCGGCTAAAGGTTGCCGACCAGGCCAAACAGCTTGCCGATCAAGCCATTCAGATTTCTCAGCACGAGGAATCCTCTAGGCGGCTGAAAGAGACTATGGAGAAGGCTAGTAGGGCAGAGTTACGGAAGATGGAGGTCGCCTGCAGGGAGCGGATTAACATGGCCATTACGACAGTGGACGAGGTTCGAAATGCGGATCTCGAGCGGGTAGAGGAGTTGTCTGGGAGGCTTGAGGCCGCGGAGATGGCTCAAGTCAAATTAAAGGAAGAGGTGGAGGAAATGAGGAGGTCTCTCAAGTTAAAGGAGGAGGAAATGAGGAGGTCTCTCCAGGCTGACTGCTTGAGATACCGATCAGAGAGGGATGCCGCTGTCGCTAAGTTGCAGGCTTCCGAGGCCCGGGTGAGGGAGTTTGAGGAGGATGAGGGAATGATGGATGAGATGCTGCAGGACATGTACTTCTGCACTTGGAAGGAGGGCGGCTTGTCTTGGATGGATGACTACCCTCGGGTCATGGCCAAGGTATATCTTCAGGCTTTGGAGGAGGCCAGGGTTAATGCGGGTAAGGAAGGTGGAGCGGCTTTCAGTCTTGATGCGGTCACTGCTCAATTCTCGAAGGAGGAGCAAGCGGCAGTGAAGGAGGGGATGCGGCTGCTTGCTGCAGAGGAAGCGGGTGTACAGTTGGAGGATGAGGATCAAGCGGCGGATGCTGGTGAGTTATTCTTTTCCCTTTCTTTTCTTTCTATGTTTCCATAACTTGATAGTTCATTGTTCGTTTAACGAATTCCTCTTCTGAACTGGACAGGTGGGACTTCTGATCCACACGCTGGGGGTTCTGATCCTGCGGCTAAGTAGACTTGGGAGGCTGGTGACGGAGTGTGGACGCAGCTGCCACCTTTTTATTTCTTTTTATCACTGTTTACGCTAGTCATTGATGCAACTGTAATAATATTATTTGCAAAGAATAACTTCGTGTGGTTTTATAATATAAGCTGATTTTGTTATGTTTGAATGTTGCTGTCATCTTGATGTGCTGCGTGAGAAGTATAACTATGTATATGCCTGTGATTCTAGTTGTGTTTGATGTTAAGTTTTTGCTTGAAATATAATTTCATGTTTTGCAATGTTAATGTACGAACAAGCTATAGTTACGCATTTATGTACAAGAAAAGAGAGTACCGCCCTTCATGTTTTATTTGCAGGCGGTAGCTTTGAGTGTCTTGTGTAACTGTTCATGGATATAGCTGAGTACCCTGCCACCCAGCATGCAGGCTTGGATCCTCATGAGTGAATGATTCTTATTTGGCTTCCTGTACTTTAGAGTTCGTTATACAGGATAGGAGAAAAGTATTTAAATGAAATGGAAATATAGAAAAAGTAAAACTTCCAGTCACGGAAGGCCGTCGATGTGCTTAAGTTCGTGGCAAACGGGTTTTGTAGTCACTTTCCCTAGCTGTGGGTCTTGGAGACATTTGTCACCCATCTTACGCCTCTGCGGGGAGTTTTCTTTTTTACCACAGCCGCACTTAAGACACATCGGAGCCGAGATCGCGCACGGTAACTACCCAAACCATTATGGTCCGTAATCGTGGGTATTATTCGATTTACCGTGGCCGGCTAGCGTGGGTGCCGTTGGCTGTGAACTACCCCTGGCTGGCCACACCTTATGTTGGGGCTTAAAGTAGGTTCACAGTTGCCGGCGAGCCGAACGCCGTAATGAGCTGCCATCGGCTATAGTCGGCCTTTATGATGACTTATAATCGGCTCATTACAGTTGGCTTTGAGGGCAGGCGCGCAATGAGTTAACCCGCAGCAGAGGGATGCTGGAGCAAAAGCGTTTCATTGGCGAGTGCATAGAATCGTAGCGTACCTGTTAGGCCTAGTCCAGATGAGGCCGCGGTGCGTCTTGAGTGGAGATGCCATAGGATTTTGTTCAACAGAAAGGGATAAAACTTAACAAGCAGCCGAGACATAAAGGAACAAGTTAAAAAGAGACAAGATTTTTTAAAGTGGTTCGGCACGAAAATGCCTACGTCCACTGATTCTCTTTGTTAATTCACTTCATATGGGCAGTACAAGTTAAGAAAAGTATCGACGGAGGTGTCGGATGTTCCATGCCCTCTGGAACACCTTTTCGTCCACTGTTGACAAAATATAAGCTCCGTTGTGGAGATCTTTATGAATTACGTATGGTCCGTCATAGATGGGATCCAGTGCCCCGGGGCGCGGAAAGATTCGCCTGAGGACAAGATCTCCTTCTTGTAAGCTGCGATGCTTAACTTTGGAATTGTATAGCGCTGCCACTTTTTGTTTGTGAGCTGCTGCTTTGAGTGCTGCGTCGTTTCTCCTTTCCTCAATCAGATCCAAAGACATGAGAAGGAGTTCTTCGTTTTCTTCTGGGTTGTAGTGGATCCTACGGTGGGAAGGCACAACAGTCTCAACTAGGAGCATTGCCTCCGATCCATATGCTAGAGAGAAGGGAGTATGTCCTATTGATGTTCTGAAGGATGTGCGGTAGGCCCAAAGTGCCGTAGGAAGTTCGTCCACCCAAGCGCCTTTTGACTTTTCAAGTTTCTTCTTGATTAGGGTTTTGAGAATTTTGTTGACAGCTTCGACTTGTCCGTTTGCCTGAGGATAAGCTACTGATGAGAAGCTTTTATGAATTCCATGCTCTTGGCACCAGTCGGCGAATTCTTCGCTGTCAAATTGGAGTCCGTTGTCTGATATGATCTTGAGTGGGACTCCGTACCTGCACAGAATATTTTTGATCAAGAAGTTGATAACTTTTGCTGAAGTTACTTTATTTAGAGGTTCCGCTTCCACCCATTTGGTGAAATAATCGACTGCCACTATAGCATATTTGGCTCCGCCTCGGCCCGTTTGCAGTTCTCCAATCAAGTCAATTCCCCATACAGCAAAGGGCCAAGGGCTGGTCATTTGAGTAATCTCATTCGTGGGTAGCCGAGGAATCTTGGCAAATTTCTGACATCTGTCGCATTTCTTGACGAAGTCTAGGGCGTCCTTGTTTAGTGTGGGCCAGTAATATCCATATCGGAGTATCTTTTTTGCCAGAGTCTGCCCTCCAGTGTGATCTCCGCATCCTCCCTGATGAACGTTTGATAAGATTTCCTTGGCTTCCCGTCCAGAGACGCATCCTAATAAGGGGCTAGAGAAACCGCGCCTATAGAGGATGCCTTCTTGTATGGTGTAGTGGGGAGCTTTCCTCAAGATTTTCTTGGCTTCGTCGCGCCTGTCGGGTAGCGTGCCATCTTGTAAATATTCCCGAATAGGAGTCATCCAGGTTCCTTCTTCGATTCCAGTTATCAGATTCACTTGTTCGAAACTTGGGGCTAGCTTCCTTGAGATGGCTAGTGCTCCGGAAATGGTGCTATTCTTCATACTAGCTTGCTTTGCAAGTTCATCTGCCTCTTGGTTCTCTTCTCGAGGAATGTGTTTGATTAGATAGTGGTCCAATTGATCGAGCAGCAGTTTGGTTTTCTTTAGGTATGCTGCGAGTCGTTCTCCTCGGGTCTGGAATTCTCCTAGTACCTGGTTTACGATAAGCTGAGAATCACTATAAAGACATAATTAATTGATTCCAATTTCTAGGGCAAGTTCCAATCCCGCTATTACTGCTTCATATTCAGCATCGTTGTTAGTGGCCGTGAATTCCAACCTCAATGCATAGTACAACTTTCTTCCCCTGGGGGTGATGATCACAATACCTGCCCCCGAGCCTTGTTCGTTCGATGCTCCATCTACAAAGAGGTTCCACTTGATGTTTTTTGCTACTTCGGATTGTTCCTTGCCTTCGTTGGTAGTGAATTCGGCAATGAAATCGGCCATGGCTTGTCCTTTGATAGCGGTGCGAGGATGGTAGGTGATATCATACTGACTTAGTTCAATGCACCATTTGAGGAGTCGCCCCGAAGTGTCAGGACGATGGAGCACCTGTCTTAGCGGTTGATCGGTTAGAACTCTGATGGAGTGAGACTGGAAGTAGTGTCGCAGTTTTCGTGACGCGATCAATAAACAATACGCTAACTTCTCAAGTTTAGGATATCTGGCTTCTGCCCCTGTAAATCTCTTACTCACAAAGTAAACTGGGCGTTGTGTGCGGTCTTCCTCTCTTACCAAGGCGGCGCTTAGAGCATGAGATGATACAGCGAGGTATAGGTATAACACTTCACCTTCATTTGTAGTTGAGAGCACTGGTGGCCTCTGAAGGTGTTCGATTAGGTTAAGGAAGGCTTTTAAGCATTCGTCGGTCCACTGAACTTCCCTTTGTCTTTCTTGAGGGCATCGAAGAAGGGGACACACTTATCAGTCGCTTTGGAAATGAATCTACTTAGGGCGGCCACCTTTCCGTTTAGGCTCTGCATTTCTTTTCGAGTGGAAGGTATCTTTATTTCTTTTAGAGCCTGGATCTGTTTAGGGTTTGCTTCGATTCCTCCGGCGTGGACGATAAATCCTAAGAATTTTCCCGATGATACTCCGAAGGAGCACTTTAGAGGATTCAGCTTCATCCCATATCGGCGAAGTACCTGAAACATCTCGCCCAGGTGGCTTACATGGTCGTCGGCTTTCCTGGACTTTACCAACATGTCATCCACATACACTTCCGTAGTTCGTCCTATTAGTTCCGCGAACATCTTGTTGACGAGGCGCTGATAGGTAGCTCCGGCATTTTTGAGTCCAAAAGGCATGACTTTGTAACAATATAATCCGCGGTCAGTGATGAAGCTGGTGTGGTCTTGATCGGGGGCGTGCATGGGAATCTGGTTATATCCGGAGTAGGCATCCATGAAAGATAGGAGTTCATGCCCGGCTGTGTTGTCTACAAGTTGGTCAATTCGGGGAAGTGGGAAGCAATCTTTTGGGCAAGCGTCATTCAGGTTGGAGAAGTCGATACATGTTCGCCACTTTCCATTGGCCTTTTTTACCAGTACTGGGTTAGCAATCCACTCTGGGTAGATGGCTTCTCGTATGAAGCCATTAGCAAGTAGGTTCTTTACCTCCTCATTAAGGGCTGCTGATCGTTCTGCCCCTATACTTCTCTTTTTCTGCTTTACTGGTACCTTGGTGGGATCGATGTTCAGCATGTGGCATGCTATGTCTTGGGAGATTCCTGTCATATCGGCATGTGTCCATGCAAATACATCTAAGTTGTGGCGGAGGAAGTCGATGAGTTGATCTTTCAATTCCGTTTTTAGCTGAGATCCGATTTTTAATAGTCTACTTGAATCATGCTTATCTACAGATACGAATTCCATAGCCTCTGTAGGCTCGGCGGTAGCCTCCTCCTCTTTATCCATGGGGTCTAGTTCTTTGAAGGGATCGCTGGTATATCGAAGAGGAGGGGCTTTCTTTAATTGCTATGCTTCTAAGTTTTTCATGCAGAGAGTAGTCTCTGCATCTTTCCCTTTGTTCTTTCTGCGGTTATTGCGAAGTTCGGTTACGTAACAGTTTCGGGCCGCGTCTTGATCTCCTTCTACTTCTCCTACTCCGTTGTCTGTTGGAAATTTCATCTTCAGGCACCAGGGGGCTAAGACAATTTGGAAGTCAGACAAGGCTAGTCTTCCCAAGAAGGCGTCGTAAGCCGAGTGGTTTTCTATTAGTACGAACGTTTGTTTTCGCACAACGGAGCGGGGATGACTTCCTATTTCGACGAAGAGGTCAAGTTGCCCGAGGGGCATTTTTGCATCTCCAGTGAAACCGTGCAGTGGTTTATCGCAGGGGGACACATCCTTCATTGATAACTTCATTTTGTCAAAAGCATGCTTGAATAGGATATTTACGGAGCTTCCTGTGTCTATTAGAATTCGAAAAACTTTAGCTGGACCGAACCAGGCAGAGATGACCATAGGATCCATATGTGGGTACTGTCTTCCTTCCAAATCACGCCTACTGAATATGATGTCATCGTTCTCTTTTCGTTTCGGGTGGCGTTCTTCCGTAATGGAGTTAACATAGCCTTCAGCATTTCTGAGTGACTTGCCGTACCTTTCCATCTCTGCCCAACTTCTGTCGGCGATGTGAGGTCCTCCCGAGATGGTGAGGACCACTATCTTCTCTTGACTAGAGCCACTGGTGTTGTGATTGTTGCGATTCCCTCCGCCTACTTCTTGGAGGGGTTGCTTTGAGTTCTCATTGATAGGAGTTGGAGTCCTGTTCTGACCCTTCACATAGCGTTCCAGTCTTCTTCTTCTAATGTGTTCTTCGATCAAGTCCCGAAGATGGTGGCATTCATTGGTGTCATGTCCATGGGATTCGTGGAAGCAACAGAACTTTCCAGACTTGAGTGCGTTATCTGATTCTTTTTTGTGCGGGGGGCGCTTGTATCCGAGTTCGCCCTGAGTGGCTAGGAAGATGTTTTCGATTGTTTCATTCAAAGGAGTGTAGGAGTCAAATCTTGGTCCTGGCCGACATTGGCGCTTTTCAACCTTCCTGCCTCCAGCATTGTCCCTAGATTCATTTCTTCGAGTATCCTTAGCTGCAGCGGGAACCTTATCCTGAACTGCCTTACCTTGTTGCCCTGACTGCCTCTCAGTGGCGGCGTCTTCGAGTCTCATATACTTTCCAGCTTCGTGGAAGAAATCGGGTAAAGTAGCTGGTTTTTCTTTAGTTAGTCTTCTGGCAAACTTGGTATCTGGGTGTACACCACTACAGAGGGCCATTAGGGTGAGCTTCTCATCGGCATCTTGAACTGCGGCCGCTGCGGCGTTGAACCGGGTTAGGTATTGTTGCAGTGTCTCTCCGGATTTTTGCTTGACATTGGATAGAGAATAAGCATCCTTGGGTTGTTCCACATGAATGCGGAACTGGCTGATGAACTTTTCTTTCAACATCTCCCATGAGCTGATAGATCCTTGGGGTAGGTGGCAGAACCAGGAGGTAGCTAGGTCTGCTAGGAATAGCGGAAAGCATTTACACAACACTCCTTCTGTTGCTCCGCTCATGAGCATATGCTGGGTGTATCTCTGTAAGTGTACGATGGGGTCAGAAGTTCCTTTGTAAGGTTCCATGGTTGGCATCTTCCATTCCCGGGGGGTGATGGCAGTTTCGATATTGCGGGTGGAGGGGCTGGTGACCCTAGCGCCTATTCCCTGGTCCCTTTGCTCCCGTTGGACACACTCTCTGAATAATCGTGCCATTCGTTCATCAGAATTTGGGGCGGACAAAAATGAGCTTGGCTCTTCCCTGCGGGGTCTATCTCGTCCAGATGACCTGTAGGGATGGTACAGTCTGTCACTTCTAGTATTATCCAGTGGTTGTCTCTGGCTGCTTGGATGCACGCTAGGACCAGCTACAGTTGCCCCCTGCCTTGATCTTCCCCTGTGGGGTTCTGCTTCGAGCATATCCATGGGGTCAACTTCGGGCTGGGTTCTAGCTCGGCTCCGTTCAGCGGGGTTTCTATGATTAGGTGGCATGACTGGCTCAGCTACATCCGACCCTCGCCTGGCGCCTCCCCCACTGGGTTCGGTTCCAAGGGTTTCCTCGAGTCGGAGTTCGGGCTGAGTCCGGGCGCGGCCCCTATCAATGTTGTTCCTGTTGATAGCTTCTTTGAAGAGGGAAGACCTTTGTTGTCTCCGAGATCCTCCGGATTGAGATTCACCCCATGATTCAGTGTTGCGGTTGGATTCTTCGACATCTCTCAAGCGTGACATGAGTTGGTTCACCAAAGCCTATGTTGGGATGCGAAGCGGTTAGTTACTTCCACCACAATTCTGTCTAGATCTGCTCTAGTTATTGCTGCCGGTTGTTCCGCGGCAGGGGCAGTTGGAATCGCTTGATCTTCATGTGGCACTGCTGTTGTAGTGGGATGGTTCTCTGGATCTGGATCCACTGGATTTGGAGCGCTGCTGGATGCAACGTTCTTTCCCTTATTGGCGTCTTTTCTTGGTCTGGAAGTCATGTTTCCTAGGCAATGAAGGGTGCTATTGGGAAAGAAGGTTGAATGAGGGAAGCTGAAGCTTCAAGTTCCAATAGCAATGAAGGGTGCTATTGGAAAATTTTGAAAACTATAATTTTGATTTGGAATTGAGAGTTAAACAATAGTAGTTGTTTTTGGAAAGATAACTAAGTATGATTTAAAAACTTAGTAAGTATTGTAAGAAGTTTAACTATGAATTTTGGAAAATTAATAGATTCTGTAACTTTTCTTACTTGGTAATTTCGAGGACGAAATTCTTTTAAGGGGGAAGTATGTAACGACCCAGGATTTTTATTAATTTAAATTTGAATATTTAATTAATTTTAAATATTAATAAGTGAAATTTATAAGTCGAATAAATTATTTTTCGAATATTGGATTTAATTGAATAATTAAATCGATAATTTAATATGTTAAATTACAGAAATAATTGAAAATTGGATTAAATATGATTGAAAATGATTTGTAAAAATTTATTTTATCATATTGAAGTTAGAATGATATTTTGAACTTTTAAAATTGAAATAGAAGTTAATTTGTGGAAATTGAATATTTTAATATTTAATCGACTAGTGAAATTTGCCAATTTTTGAACAGTCTCAGAATTGAACGAAACTAGTTTCATTGGATCCGTAACAGTTAGTTATTACCGGATTTCAATTTTCGTAGCAATCGGAGTTGTCATTTGATCGTGGCAGTTCGAAACGCATCGAATTTGTTTTAATATTAATTTGGCGAGTTAAAATAGCCATTTTTCAAAATGTCTCGGATTTCGACGAAACCAGTTTCATCGGATCCGTAATGTGATATTATTGTAAGGTTTCAAACTTCAAGTCAATTGGATTTACCGTTTGTCCGGTACAAATTAAAACGCCTAGATAATCGTTTAAATCGGTTTAATTTAAATTGAACGTTTATTGCCATATCTCGTACATATGATCGAATTAGCTTCCGAAACATGTTCCATTGTGTCCGGAACGCGGGATAAACCGCAGGAACGTCGGTCACTGCACGTAAATCGGAGTTTGGAAAATCGAAATGAATAGTGTTCGTTCGGTTCCTTATAAATAGACCACAAATTCACAAAAATTATTAAAACCCTAATTTCATTATGCAGCCGCCACCTTAGCCACCAATGGCCGAAAACATCCCAACTTCTCCTCCTCTTTTCTCCTCATCCATTAATAATTACAAGAATCTTCCAACTAGAAGATTGTAGAGCATAGAGAGATCTTGGATTTCAACGGTTATGATCGAGAATCGTTGAGCGAATCATCGGCAATTTGGCCTTGAAGGTCGCGCGTTCAAGCTCGCCGTTCTCAAGCTAGGGATGACCGAACTTGTTGAGGTTGTAGCCGTGGGTAGGGGAGGCGAAGAGCTTTGCTGTGGTGCCGATATGATGGAGTTTCATCGTCGTTGGTGGCTCGCGTGAACTAGGTTTAATTCGCGTGTTTGGGTTTCACGATCTGTAGATGGAGAACGAGTGGGAAGGAGATGGTGCGCACGGTCGTGATGGAAGGGGGGTTTGGATCCTACGGCCCACGTTAATTTAGGGTAAATTAATTTAGAAATGTTGTAAATATAATGAGTTTAAATCGTGTAAACTTCATAAATGCATAACTTTTTCATACGAGGTCGAATACGCGCGAAACCAATTGTGTTGCAATCGTTTGGACGAGCACTACGCGATGGAGTTGGATTGGAGTCGTTTGGAGTTAGTGAGAATTTTGGGTAAAATTAAACGCGCGTTTAATTTTATTCGAAATAAATCGCTAAAACGAATTGAAATCAAGGTGAGAACTTCTCACTCAATCGAATCGGTTTCGATTTTATTTTAAATAGTTAGATTTAAAATATTTGAATGCGTGTTTGAATGATGATTGTTATCTATTGATTGTTAAAATAGACATTATGCACCGTTAGTAAGCGGATGTTATTTATTAAAAACATATACCGCGAATATTTCATAAACAGTGAAATTGGTATTATATATAATAGCAATATATATATATTGGCATATGTATATATTGCAGTTGTTGATTCCCCGCATTTTTTAGCGGATGAGACCCTATTGCGCCGTTATTAAGCAGATAATATTATAAATCCCATATACCGCGATAATACCGTACTGGAGCGGAATTGGTATTGTGCTAATGTTTGTGGATGCAGGAAACAGGTTGGAGGGATCCAACTGGATTCCTCAACAGTTTTTATTTGATTTCAGATATTTTGATATTTGATGAATTATCATATACGATATATGATGTCGTTGTAGTCGTGATTGACTTTTTGGTATGTAGCATCATTGGGCCAAATTTGGAATTTTAAAATGATTTTTAAACTGATTTTTGAAAGTATACGTTTATAAATATTTTTGGAATTGATCCATTATAAATAAACGTTATAATTTTAAAGTTATAAAAATTATGATTTTGAGAAATATGGATTAATGGTTTTATAAAATATTTTAAAAAAAATTGGGATTTTGAATTTATTATAAAAAGTTGAAAATATAGGATTTATAAAATTTGATTATTTTATAAATCAAAATGCTGAAATTATAAAGGAGTTAAGACGTTTTAAAGAATAATATAAATTGATTTATATAAAAGAATTATAAGATGGGTATTTGTAAATTAAAACGTTGGAATTATAAAACGAAGTTTTAATAAGAGTTAGAATGAATTGTGAATGAATTTCACAAATGAATGAAATTTATTGAATTATAAATGGTAAAGTTATAAATGGAATTTTATAAACAGGTAGGTTTATAAAATTTGTAAAGTTATTTGAAGAATAAATTTTGGGTAAATAATTGGATCTTATAAGTTATAAGATTTATAATTATGAAGTTCAAAGGAACGTTTTTGCAAACAAATAAATTATAAGTGTTTAACTTATAATATGAACCTTTGGTTTATAATTGAGTTATAAATTGAATAGGTTAATAAAGGATGTATAAAAGGAAGTTGTTATAAAATAAATAGAAATAGTATTTATAAACGTTGTTTTATAAATTCGCAACGACTTATTTTGATAAGTTAATTGTTATAACTTGTTTATGGAGTTATATTCACATTTTAGATAGTGAATAATCCTCTAAAATAAAAAGTATAGAAATGATGAAATTTGTTAACGTAGTATATTCACGTTTTTGAATAGTGAATAATATGTTAAAGAAATTGTTTTGAATGTGATGTTTTAAATAGAATTAAAACGATCTAATGATGTTTTTAAATGTGTTGAGATTCGAAACCATAGCTTTCAACATTCATTGTTGAAATAGACATTTTTGAGAAATAGAAGGAAATGGTGGACTATAACACTATTGTTATAGTAAATGATTTCCGAAAGGAAGTGTTTTTGTATAGTATTGGGATTTATATATCTATTTTAATTTCGAATACCTATACTAGTGATTTTGGGTTGTCGTAACGATGTTTTACGCAACATTCGTTTTGGCCCAAATAAATATGTTTAAGAGAATGATTTCCTTAAAGAATGAAATGTATACTTAATCTCGATTTAAGTATATTGAATATTTTCCAAGCGCTGAAAATAAATAGAATTGTGAATTACTTATTAATGAATAAGTATGGAAATGTTTTCCAATGTGAAGTGAATATTTAGAGGGTTTATCTTTTTGAAGATAAATTGAAATGAATAATTGAAAACGTGTATTCATAGATATTTTGGGAATTATGAATTCACTATGGAATTTATAAAGAAAGGGGGAATTTGTTTAAAAATAAATATTGCTTTATTTTTGAAGTATTGAAAATTATATATCTTACAAAGATATTTTGGAAAATAAATAATTGGGAAAATTATTTGGGACTGGTGATGTTGTGCATATCCATTGATAGTTCAATAACCGACTATCAACATTTCCCTTTGAATGGGTATTTAATGTGATTTGTTTGAATTTGAATGCCACACTTATTTTTGAATAAGCGCTCACTATTCGGGTTAACCGGGAAAGGACCATGGGGTCGTATAACCCATTCTGAATATGTGATACGTCGTTATGAATTGCATTTGAAGATCGGTGTTGAAGACCGGATATTTGCGAGAGCGATAGGATGACCTATCGATTGACTCTGCATCGAGTTGCTCCGGTATAGAGTATTCCATATGTGATGGGGAATCCGATCAGGATTGTGATATCCGGATTGCAAGGACTTCTTTGTAAGTGCCTTCGGTTCTGTTCGAGCCCGGAACAGACTTGTATGGATAGTATGTCTGACATTAAAAATTGAGATATAAAGCCGATTTCTTTCAAATATATTTCTGTTGGTGGCGGAGAATTTATTCTCTTAGCTTAACACCCTTCTCTGAGACGTACGAGCTCAGAGGTTATGTAGTTGAAGGTTATCAGCGATATATTCCCAATTTGGTAATGTGACATGTTGAGTGTTGCTGTGAAATGATCATTGTGTTGATTATTTGTGATAGGATCATTTATTTGATCTTTTATCTTGGTGATCATTTCTATGATCATTTGTTGACCCAAAGCACGGCTTTTGTATAAAGTGTGTTTTTGTGGACGAGACTTCGTCGAGCCTCACACCCCGGAATGGTCAAAACAGGAATGATGCGGCAAGGTTATGAGGGGTAGCTCCCTTTAGGGTATGTGCATTTCCTTTTGGAAAAGGGTAGTATCATGGTATGGAGCCCAGATACTAACTCATGTTGAAAACACTTTATGATTGTGTGAATTGATTACGAGCGCTCGGTTAAAGGTCCCAAAGGACCGGGGGATGACATACTCGTGTAGTAGTTACCTAGTGATAAAGGTAACCCGGCCTTGTGTTGGCAGAGAGCTGATTAAGTTCTCGGGACGTCCTTCCAGAGGCATTTCCATGTGGCAATGGAAAGTTCCTTGGCCTGACCATTTGTTGGAAATCCAAAGAAACAATACGATCCTTGTATGGTTTTAGTTGTATAACCTGCCATGGAATGTGGCGGTAACCTGCTATTGAACATGGTAGCTATAGTAGGCATAAGTGCGGAATGTCTATGCTGGCTAAGATTTATATCTTTACTTTCGAAATATTTTTTTTCTACACTATGCACTAGTAATAATATCAAATGTTATTTTAAATACGTATCAAGCATCTTTGACTATCATAAGGAGAAATCTCCTCCGATTCTGCGTTTGCATGTGTGTGTGTGCGAGAGGCCTTATGGTAGTCTCATTTTTAAAAAACATTGCGAATTGACTTTAAAAATATTCCTCTATTTTGATTTTAAAGTAAATAAACTGTTTTGAGTTCTCACACCAGTCACATGACTGACTCGGAGTTTATTGTTTTCCTTCCTAAACTCTGGGTGCCCACCAATTTCCACACGGGCAGTTAAGAGTTAGATTTATCAGGATATTCTGGATATTCAGGAGTTCCTGGAGGCAAGCTGGATGGCATGGCGTATTACTAGTATATAGTATTTCTATTCCGCTGTTTGTTGTTGTATGTTGTTGTACACTCTGATGATATGATGTAATGTAATGTAATAACTGATATATTTCTTTGTTTAAAGATTATTCATTTATTATTATATGTTGTTCCGCTGCGAATTGTGAGATTCTGAAGTTGTTCTGTTGTTATTTCTTCTGTTCGGTTCTATCTTTTTCTCTCTCCTTCTATCTTTTCTTTTTCTTAAAAACATTGATAATTCGTATTTCTGTTCATCTTGAATAAATCTATGGAGATTAGTGTATGTTCAAGGAGTACGGATTTGCGGGTCATCACAGTGTACTTGCTATTCACGTACAAAGCTAATCATTCTCATCTCTCATGCAATTCTAGAAAGAAAGAAAATTTAGTACATCAAGTTATTCGTTTATACCCTCTTTCTTTCTTACCTTAGCCCTCCACCACATTCATAACTGCGTATTTCTTTTTGCCATTCAAATAAAAGATTCATTTCCCACTTCTCATTTTTATTTGCCTAGTCTCTGTATTATTTTCCTTTGTCTATCTCTTGACATTTATTTCTTTATTTATTTGTCTAGACCTTATTTTATCTATTAAATATTTCTTATGTGTATCTTTTATTTAATAGCTTGAAATTTTTTTTTTATATACATACGTTACTTGGTTTTAAATTACGCATGCACTAAATTATTTATTTCTTACCTTTTTATTTACCTATCTATTTAATTACCATACTTTAGTTATGTATTACTCTTCATAATCACTCCAAAATCTTCTCCTTATCTCATCCCTTTTTCATTTGCATATAAGATTAAATATACATATGTTTCTTTTACCTTAACTCATGACCTTTTGTTAACGCCAAAATTTAGACGCTAACACCCCAGTGTATGAGTTATAGTTGTGAAAGCACCACCCGATAGTTCGGGAATAGATTATAAGCAGGTAACAGCAGAAAAGCAGCAAACAACAACGATTTTATAGTGGTTCGGCTTAAGGGTATAGCCTACGTCCACTTTAAGTACTTTTATTAATAATCTCGTTACAATCTGATACAATTCTTCTCAAGTACAATATGTTTCAAGTTACAAGAGATTTGGAACAAGTAGCTCAAGCTTCAATGTCGATTAAAGTCCTTGAATTCATGTTGAAGATGTGTAGTTTCTTCGTGAAGTTCTTTGAGGTATTCCTTTAATCTTCAAAAGCTCTAAGTGTTGATGGAGTTCTCAATGCAGCAAGGTAACGGTGTATGAAGAGAATGTGCCAAAAAGTCCCTTGATTGTTGGAGTTGGGGTTCTATTTATAGGCAATTTTGGATCAGGGTCGTAGGTCGCGCCCGACCTAAGTAGGTCATAGGTCGCACTCGACCTAAAGAGCTTTGCCCCATCTTCCACTAGAGTGCGCGTGCTGAATATCACAAGTTCTAGGTCGTGAACGACCTATCTTCTAGCGGCGTGGCATAAGCGGCTTCCTCATCTACGTATTTAGGTCATGAGCGACCTATCATAGGTCGTAGGTCGTCTTCGACCTATGGAGCTCCGGCTTTCTTTCTTCATGAGTAAGCGCACCCTTTTTCCAACAAGTTGTAGGTCACGCACGATCTAACACTCAGTGGCATAGTAGAGGCGGCCTCTTTGCTTTCGTGTTTAGGTCGTTAACGACCTAACTTAGGTCGCGAGTGCTTTCCTGCAGCCACAACTGATCCCTTAGGTCGCGACCTTCCTTAGGTCGCGGAGCTTTATAAGTCGGTGGACAGTTAGGTCGTATAAAGTCTCCAGGAGTTAAGTCGCTACTCCCTTTAGGTCGTGAGCGACCTATCTTAGGTCGTTAGGTTGTGAAGTCCTTACACCGCTAGGTCGCGGCCTTCTTTAGGTCGCTGGGAACCGTTACGTCGCTTGCTTCCTTGAACCAGTTAAGTCGCTTGCCTGTTGACTCGTTAGGTCGCTCAATATCCCCAGGAGTTAAGTTGTTGCTCCCCATAGGTCGTAGGTCGCAACGATGCTTAAGTTCTTAGGTCGCATAGCTGCTTTGTGGGGTTAGGTCGCTAACACAATTATGCCACTAGGTCGTTGAGGCTACTAAGTCGTCAGGTATTTTTAGGTCGTTGAGTTGCTGAGTTGTAGGTCGCGAAGCACAATAGGTTGCAGTCTCCTTTAGGTCGCAAAGCTTTATAGGTCGTTCCTGTAGTTAGGTCGCTCCACTTCTTTCGGTCTTAGGTCGCTAATGAAGAGCGGTTAACATTTGCCCCTTGAAGTATGGGCCTATGACATAGGTCGCGTGCTTCGATTTGATTTTGCTAGGTCGTGAGCGACCTAACACTTGTATCAACATGCGTGCCTATTTGCCTTCCCATTTTTACCTCATATAAATATCTTAGGTCGCTTTAATTCTTCTTCAGCTTATTGCTCTGAACTCCTTATTCGGCCATTATCAAATTCTCAAGCTCTCGAAGGCAGATTCAACCCATCCAGCTGTTAATTCATCTTTACCAACATACTACGTAAGTGAATTCAATCTCTAACCCATGATAATCGCCATCCAATCGTGAATCCACGTTTTCCGCCTCGAGTCCAATTCATGTGTTGTGCCCTATTTTGGATGATTATTTCAATTGATCTTTGATCGCCGTTCGGTACATCCTCATTGAGATTCAGGAGGGCACGGCAACTTTAATGGATCGGTGGTATTTGGATTCGATTCCTAGGTGATTCTGTGGCATGTAAGAGTGATGAATTCTTACAAAGGGGATGAGGGTCTTCCTTGTGAGTGATACCGGATTAATATGTTAGTGGAGCAGAAGGTGATTGGTGGAGGGAAGCGAGGTTTTTAGCTTGAACAAGAGTTTGCTCGGGATCCTATTAGAATCGCCCTATGAACCCGCGCGACCTATAGAACCCTGCGACCTAGGATTCTCGCGACTTAGAATTTAGGCGAAAGCACGTTGCTTTGAAACGTTGGGTTAGCTAAGTTGCAGCCGACCTAAGTCTTGACAAATTTGCACATGAATTTCAGGCAAGACGACTTAACAAATTAACGACCTAATCCTTCTTCGACATAGGCTTTAGGTCGCGGCCGAGTTAAGACTTGACCAATTCCACTACTTTGACATAAAGCCCTGAACTCTTTGATTTGCTCTGTGCGACTTAACGAAGCCCCGACCTAAGCTAGGTCGCTGGACGACCTAGGACTTGTAAAATTCTGTGGAGACTTGGTTAAGTTGAGCTGGATTGTTTAATCTCGAATTCTGTTGCGCTTTGTTGTAGATTATCTCTAATGCTAATAACCTGTTAAACATAATATTTGCAGAAAACTGGGACGAATATACTGCCATTGACAGCCCACATCAAATGACAGATTAGTCGATAAAGAGTAATTAACTTAAATGAACTGTGTGAATGAAATGTTGTGAACCAATGAACTCAAGTGAAGTGCTAAAGCAAAACTTAAAATATCCAGTTAAAGCTGATTCGTTTGCATTAACACTATACTTGAGCTTTGTATTAACAAGTCTTGAAACCTCATAGTCGACTAACTGTCAACCAACTTAATTTCAGTTATGTTTAACTTTCTCTTGTTTTTATTTTTTAGTTCTGCACAACACTTCACGCCTTTTAGGAAATGTGCACCTTTTTCATCTGAATCATCCAGTTGCTTATGTAGAATGACGTCTCAACAAGAACAAGAAGAGATGACAGAATACGCCGAAGGGACTTTCCCGATTGCTATTCCACTAGAAAACCCTCCAGAGAGAACTCCTACCCTTCTGAAACAGCGGACGCTTAGTCAATTATGCGTTCAATTTGGCATTGCTGAGGCAGAAGTTTTACTTCCTGGGCCAAACGATTTCGCTGATAGACCGCCTTATGGTTTTATTGCCATAAATCGCCAAATGTGCTTAAATGGAGCAATTCCTCCTTTTAATGAATTTTTCCGACAAACCTTTCTCCGATTGACGATCTCTCCTTTCCAGTTGCATCCCAATGGCTATGCCATTTTGATGGGATTGTGCGTTTTGTTCAGGAGGACTCTTGACCGTCTTTCGAGTTTTGAGGAGATTTGCTATTTGTGCACTTTTGCAAAGAACAAGGACCACCCTTCAATTGTTCTTGTAAGAGGTGCGAGGAACCGCAAACTTATTTTAGATTTGCCGGAGAGCGCACATGGCTTCCTGAATCAATACTTCTACATTCGTTGTCCCGCAGAATTTTACGCAAGCTGGAGAGTAGGAAGTGAGATCTTTTTCCTTTCTTCAATTTTACTCTAAATTCTTTGTTGTTCGTATTGCCAAGTGCTGATTCCATTTCTTATCTTTATAGCACTTCCTCCCCCTTCCAGGGATTCCAGCCATAAGCCTGTTTTTGAGAAGCTAAACGCTGTGGCTGCTGAAGAAAGAAGTGCAAAATTTCTATTGACGGATGAGCTTCTTCATCGATTTGAGCTTTTACACCCTTCTCGTTCCACCCAAATTCATGAGGCCCCAACGGAAGTTCCTGACTCTCCGACGAAAACCCCTGATGCTCCGGTCTCTACTAAAGAGCACATACAAGGAGAAACTCCTGTGAAAACTTCACTAATAAAGTGCTCTGTTCCAAGAGATGACACGGGGCCATTCGAAAAACTCGCGCTTGCCCCCATAATTGAAGAAGAAGAGGAGCCCCTTTCTCAAACCAGGAAGAGTGCCGATAAAGGAGTTGATGAAGGGAATCAGGTCGGGCATGATGGTGATGACGTCTTTGGGGATTTAAGTGACATAATTATCACTTCCCAAGAGCTCTTTAAAGATGACCCTGCCTGTGGCAAGGCTGTACCCCCAACAATTGAAGCGACATCTGCCCTCCAACAGACTCCAACTCCTTTATCCCAAGAACTGTCTCCGACAGTGAGACCTATTGCTTCCCCCCAACTAAGGAGTGGTTCGTTAGTCCAATGCGATTAGTTTGCACTTCACACACAACTAAGGATTTTTCAGCACATTTATGCACTTATCTTCTTACACTTTAAAGATTTCTAAAGCTTATCTTTTCTTGTTTCAGAACCTTCAATGAAACGTGGCGGATCATATTATCAGGATTTTCAACGCTACGGGGGGCGTGGCCAATATAATTATGGGCGCTACTTCGCCTCCTATAGAGAGTCTGACGAAGAGAGGGCTGCTCGAAAGGCTCGTGAAAGGAGGGGCGAAGAAGAGCGTTATGACAGAAGGGATAGGGATGAGCACCACGATTCTTTGCAGAGAGGTGACGATCCTCACAAAAGGAAGTCTCACGATGACCGAGGAAAAGGTCATGTAGTCGAAGATTCGGGCAAACGAGCCCGCTATGGTGAGAAACGTACTTCCATTACTCCCAAGAAAGCTACTGCCCCTACCCCTGCCTCTCTTGACATTCCTTCCGACTCTCCTGCTCTCGGGAAGACGGACATTCAAACAATCATTAGCAGGCCTAAATTTCAAGTTGGGCCGGGCCCAGCCACTTTACAAAGTCGTTTTCCACAGTGGTGCTTAAAGGGTGTGAGGTTCGACCTTGACCTAGTTCCTATCGACAAGCCCGCCATGCTGCGAAATCTCGACACCGTTAAACTTGACATTGAGAGGATGTCGAATTGGCAGAAACTTGTTGATGAGCTCCAAAGAGTTAATCGCGCCAACATAGAGGCCATGCTTACCATGGAAAACGATAAGGCTGAATGGCAGAAAGTCCTTGAGCAACATGACATTGAAATGAGGAGCATTGCTTCTTATAATGAGGAACTCGAAGCAAAAGTTGAGAAATTGAAACACGAGCTTGCTACTTCCTCTGCTTCATATTCTCAAAAAGAAGAGGTGCTCCTGAAACAAGTAAGGGATGCTCACGCCGGCCAAAGGGACGCCGAAGACAGGCTTGAGGCGCAAAAAAGAATTAATGAGGGCTATATTGCTGATGTTGCTGAGCTTCAGAAGAAAAATAACTCCCTAGAAGCGGAAATTCAAATGCTTAAACTTCAGCGTGACGAGGCCGTCGCTGGTAGGATTACAGCCGAAGAAGCCCACGAGGCAACAAAGAACAGCATCGGCTCAACTTTGTTTGATTTCTATTTGCATAGCGTCTTGGGACGCGGGAGTCTTGCTTTTCTTGGTCCCAAATATGAGATTACTTTAGCTGAAGTGTGGGAAGCCGCACTTGAAATGCTCGGTGCTGAGGGTGCTGGTTATGACGAATCAGACCTTGAAAAGCATTATTTGGATGATGACGCTCGCGCTGCTCTCGCCAAAGGAAAGGAGCAACTTGCCCAACTAAGAACCGAAGTGACAGAAGGGGGTCAGGTTGGAGAAACTACTTCAACTGCTCCAGTCCAGCCTCCTTCTTCGTCTGAGGTCAACATCATTGGTTCCAGCTCCCATTTTGCATCTCCTACCAAGGTTACCACCGAGATTACAAACATACAGGGTGGAGATGAAGGTGATGAGAGCGCTGACGCGCAGGCTTATGAAGTCGATGTCAGGAAATCAACTTCCCCAGGTAACTCTACTGTTAATCTTGCTACTATGAACCTCACCCAAGTAGACTGCTCACTTGTTTCTTATGGGTTCAATGGGCTTCTTGACTACTTCCTGGGCCTTGACGAACCTTTACCTCCTCTTTTTACTGACTTTAACCTCTTTCCTTCTGTAGAGAAAGTACCTCCTCAGGTTATCCCTCCTCCATCTCTTCAGGCGACTCCCCCTTCTGCTTCACAGCCTGGATCACAAGAAGAGCAAATAGAAGCTCTTCATGGCCTGGATGATCCTACCGCTTCACAAGAGCAGAAAGGCGAAGGACTCGAGGGAGGCGAGACTTCTCCGGAGCGGACTCCTTCCGACGACAAAATTTTGTCTGCTCTTGCTACTCCAGGGAGTGAGTCCTCCTCGAAGAGGAGAAAGAAGCGTGGGACGTCGAAGAGGAGGGGAAAGAAAATTACTGCAGCCGAGGAGAAGCCAGAAGTTGGACCAGTTGCTCCTCAGCCTTCCCCTTCCCTTATGCCTTCTGACCGACCAGAAAAGTTAATCATCCGTCCGGGCAAAGGGTCCAAAGGCAGTAAGAAGAAATGAGGACTTCTGTTTTTAACTTTTTGTCTTTTGCGTGTGCTTGCATGTACTGGTCGAGAACTGTGCGGGTACCGGCCCTCGCTTTTTCCTCTTTATTTTGAAACCTGTATCTGCAATGCAATTTGAATAAAACAATCTTTTATTTGTACAAATTCCTGTTTGGACTTGAGAATGCGTTTATTATTCATTTTTGCATAAGTTTATTTTCATGATATTGCAGCGAGCTTATGGTATGTTACTTGAGTGTTACCCTTTGTTGATTTGGCTATACCATATTGTATGCAATCATACCATATTGCCCCCATTCCATAGGCTTGCTGCAATATTTTATACTTCGAGGGGACTTGTACTCTTATTTTTCTAAAGAATATTCCACTCTTGAAGAAGTATTTTGGTAGAGTTCAACTCCCTTCATATAAGTTTTTATGCTTTGTCCTTTGAAGAAAACACCTCCTTTTTTATTTTACATTGTGCATTTTTTACCAAGTGAATTCTTCTATGTGGTAGAGCGGACCTCCGGAGGGTGCTTTAACCTTCCTCTCTTTTTTTTTTAATAGAGGATTTTTCCAGAATAGGTAAGTTACTCTTTCTTTGGAGGTTAAAGTACGCTCCTGATGAGGATTTTTTTTTTTTTTTTTTAGAAAGTTGTACCTCTGAGGAGGGATTTTTTTTTTTCACGTTTCGACACTTGGAAGTTTTATTTCGATCTCGGTGAAACGTGTACCTCCAAAGAGTTGTGCCTTTGAGGAAAGCCTTTTCACGTTTCAACACTTGGAAGTTTTATTTCAATCTCGGTGAAACGTGGGCTTCCGAAGAGGTCTTTCTTCTTGGTTGCATTTCAACTCTGGTGAAGTGAAATTCCGAAAAGCGGCTGCTACACTTCAAATCCTGGTGAAATGTGCCCCCGAAGAGGTCTTTATTTTGTTTGCATTTCAACTCTGGTGAAGTGTAATTCCGAAGAGCGGCTGCTACACTTCAACTCCTGGTGAAATGTGCCTCTTAAGAGGTCTTTATTTTGTTTGCATTTCAACTCTGGTGAAGTGTAATTCCGAAGAGCGGCTGCTACACTTCAACTCCTGGTGAAATGTGCCTCTGAAGAGGTCTTTATTCTGTTTGCATTTCAACTCTGGTGAAGTGTAATTCCGAAGAGCGGCTGCTACACTTCAACTCCTGGTGAAATGTGCCCCAGAGAGAGTTTACATTGCCTGGAAGTTACTCTCTCATGGTTGGAGGGTCATGACTTCTCCAATCTTTTTTGTTGAGTAGAGAACTTTCTTTTTTGTGGCATATGTCCCATTAGAGGTCTTTGTCCTCCGAAGAGTTGTGCCTCCGAAGAGGAGCTTTTTGCCTCCGAAGAGGGCTTTGGTCTCTTGAGGAGAAGCATTCGGTCTCCGTAGAGAAGCTTTCTGCCTCCGAAGAGGGCTTTGGTCTCTGAGGAGAAGCATTCGGTCTCCGTAGAGAAGCTTTCTGCCTCCGAAGAGGGCTTTGGTCTCTGAGGAGAAGCATTCGGTCCCCGTAGAGAAGCTTTCTGCCTCCGAAGAGGGCTTTGGTCTCTGAGGAGAAGCATTCGGTCTCCGTAGAGAAGCTTTCTGCCTCCGAAGAGGGCTTTGGTCTCTGAGGAGAAGCATTCGGTCTCCGTAGAGAAGCTTTCTGCCTCCGAAGAGGGCTTTGGTCTCTGAGGAGAAGCATTCGGTCCCCGTAGAGAAGCTTTCTGCCTCCGAAGAGGGCTTTGGTCTCTGAGGAGAAGCATTCGGTCCCCGTAGAGAAGCTTTCTGCCTCCGAAGAGGGCTTTGATCTCTGAGGAGAAGCATTCGGTCTCCGTAGAGAAGCTTTCTGCCTCCGAAGAGGGCTTTGGTCTCTGAGGAGAAGCATTCGGTCTCCGTAGAGAAGCTTTCTGCCTCCGAAGAGGGCTTTGGTCTCTGAGGAGAAGCATTCGGTCCCCGTAGAGAAGCTTTCTGCCTCCGAAGAGGGCTTTGGTCTCTGAGGAGAAGCATTCGGTCCCCGTAGAGAAGCTTTCTGCCTCCGAAGAGGGCTTTGGTCTCTGAGGAGAAGCATTCGGTCTCCGTAGAGAAGCTTTCTGCCTCCGAAGAGGGCTTTGGTCTCTGAGGAGAAGCATTCGGTCCCCGTAGAGAAGCTTTCTGCCTCCGAAGAGGGCTTTGATCTCTGAGGAGAAGCATTCGGTCTCCGTAGAGAAGCTTTCTGCCTCCGAAGAGGGCTTTGGTCTCTGAGGAGAAGCATCCGGTCTTCGTAGAGAAGCATTCTGCCTCCGAAGAGGGCTTTGGTCTCGGAGGATAAGCATCCGGTCTCCGTAGAGAAGCTTTCTGCCTCCGAAGAGGGCTTTTCACATTTCATCTCGCGGGAGTCTGTCGACCGATTGTGGTGAAATGCGTGCCCCTGAGTAGAGTCATTGTTAGGAAGCTTGGGGTTTCCGTTTCTTCGTTGGACGGATCCTCGGGAGTATGTCGACCGATAATTCTGCAACTTTGTAACAAGAAAGACGCCCCTCTTTTCGGTGAAGCCCGCTTAAGGACTTTATCCTCCGAAGAGTTATGCCTTCGAAGGGGACTTGTGCTTCTGAAATGGTTTGTTGCTGGTTGACGCTTGCTCCAGCATGTCTCTCTGCCATTGATTCATGTTGATGATCCTCATTGCTTCGCAAGTGTCATCACTTTTAGCTGCCAAGCCTTTCCCTTACCCAAAGGAGTATATCTTATAGTTAAGCAAATTGGTGGTGGCAAATATAGGTTCTTGAACTTGCTGTTTGTTTGTTCAAACATTTGCAGTTAGCTATGTATGATCTGCTTCTATCCACATTGCTTACTTTCGTTTGAAGTTCTCCTTTTGTAGGATTTGAATATGGGAATTTTGAATGGCTCAGTGCTTGACTACTGGACGATGTCGCAGATCGCTTGGTCTCGTGACCGGTAAGCTTTGTTTTTATGGCCTGCATCATTAAAGCGACTTTTTAGTAACACAATTAACGTATTTCGTATGCCGAAATAAAACAAAGTAGTTCATAATAGCAGGGAACACAAGAATTATAGTGGTTTAGCCGAAACTGGGCTTATATCCACCTTATAGCTTTTGTTATTCGCCTGGCTTGCAATTGCCTTTAACAGAAGAATCATATATTTGTAAATTCTTTGCAATATTTCGGCAAAGTTTTCACGTAAAATACGGATGCAAATGGTTGCTATTCTAAGTTCTTGTAATTGGCTTTCTTCTAACAGTTGTGAATTCGATTGATTATATTAGCAATCCCCTGGTGCCATCTTTAAGCGTGCACCATCTTCTTCTGCTGGCGGGTAGTTTTAACTGAAGAAATATACTCTAGCCAAATCCTATTTGTTTGCTTAGAGTGCTTCGTATTCAGGATTCGACCCTGGAATTTTGTTGTTTAAGACTTGCTTTTGAATGCTACCAAGGGTCGTTTGATATTGCCATGAGTCAGCTTAACATTGACCGCCTGCATATTTAGATCGATATTCTTAGTGATATTCTCAGAGTATTTCACATATCGAAATAAAATAAGCAACTTGTAATAATAGAGAAAGCAAGACTTATAGTTTCTATTATTTATTTGCACTGTTTTTACAACAGGTTTTGATACAAGAATTATTAGATCAGCATTCTTTTATAAATTCGAAGCAAAGTGCTCAAGTAAAGTATGGAAGCAATTGCTGCCCCAGGCTTTAGGGATTGAATCTTTGGCACGAGAAGATTGGATGGCAACATCCTTCAGAATCGGAACTTCCTTTCACTTTGAAGATCTCCTTGAAGCGCGAGCATGTCTTCCCGCCTCATCCAATTCTTTCCTACCTGGTGAGGGCTTGCCGTGATGATACTGATAATAGGACCCTCGTCTCCCTGTGCTACAGTTCTTTTATTTAAGCTGCACTGTTGAGTGGGAACTAGCTGCACTTTAGGGGATGAGGAGAAGTCATTTCCATCTTTCTTCACATATCGTTGCAGTTCATTCTGTTTGAGCAACTTTTCAATTTCTTTCCTCAAATGGCGACATTGGTTAGTGTCATGGCCAGGCTGATTGTGAAATTGGCAGAATTTTCCATTGTCTGTCACGCTTCTCCTAATCAGAGTTGGTTTGGGGTACATAACAACGTCTTTTGTTGCCAAGAAGATATTTTCCGGAGTGTCGGTCAAGGGAGTGAAGTCGGAGGGTTTGAGACGCCGAGCTTTTTTCAAGAGTTTCTGCTTTCTCCTTCCTCCATTCTCCTCTCTCTGTTCAATCATCTCCGGTATGTACTCTTCATCATTATCAGGACTCAATGGGTAGTTGTCAACTATTCTTTCAAAGGTTTGCCTTGATAAACGTTCGTGAATAGTTTGTCGCGGCCATGAGTTCTCCGTTTGGGGGATTGTTCCAATAGTAATGCCAGTTGCTCGTTGAGGAGTATTCCATTCTTCTGAAACATGGGCCTCTTTGGCAATGGTTTTTATATCACTTTCTAGTTGACGGACCTCCTCTTGCAATGCATTTATCTTGTCAAGGATCCTGTTGTTCTGAACCTCCATGTGTTGATATAGTCCATATACCACGGCGTTTAATTCAGCCCTTGTGACTCCAATATTTGAAGCTGTTTCGCTTAGCGTGGGAAGAGCAATGGCGTTGCTGCAAGTACCTTCAAACCTCGAAAACTTTCGTTTCCTTTCAAGAGCCATGATTTTTGTTAGTCTCTTGGCTTGGGGAGAAATCCTTTTTACAGGCTTTTGTTGAACAATGGTTGAAGTTTTCCCTGAGTTCAACTCTCAATGAAAGCACCAAAAATGTTAACGCCAAAATTTAGACGCTAACACCCCAGTGTATGAGTTATAGTTGTGAAAGCACCACCCGATAGTTCGGGAACAGATTATAAGCAGGAAACAGCAGAAAAGCAGCAAACAACAACGATTTTATAGTGGTTCGGCTTAAGGGTATAGCCTACGTCCACTTTAAGTACTTCTATTAATAATCTCGTTACAATCTGATACAATTCTTCTCAAGTACAATATGTTTCAAGTTACAAGAGGTTTGGAACAAGTAGCTCAAGCTTCAATGTCGATTAAAGTCCTTGAATTCATGTTGAAGATGTGTAGTTTCTTCGTGAAGTTCTTTGAGGTATTCCTTTAATCTTCAAAAGCTCTAAGTGTTGATGGAGTTCTCAATGCAGCAAGGTAACGGTGTATGAAGAGAATGTGCCAAAATGTCCCTTGATTGTTGGAGTTGGGGTTCTATTTATAGGCAATTTTGGATCAGGGTCGTAGGTCGCGCCCGACCTAAGTAGGTCGTAGGTCGCACTCGACCTAACGAGCTTTGCCCCATCTTCCACTAGAGTGCGCGTACTGAATATCACAAGTTCTAGGTCGTGAACGACCTATCTTCTAGCGGCGTGGCATAAGCGGCTTCCTCATCTACGTATTTAGGTCATGAGCGACCTATCATAGGTCGTAGGTCGTCTTCGACCTATGGAGCTCCGGCTTTCTTTCTTCATGAGTAAGCGCACCCTTTTTCCAACAAGTTGTAGGTCGCGCACGACCTAACACTCAGTGGCATAGTAGAGGCGGCCTCTTTGCTTTCGTGTTTAGGTCGTTAACGACCTAACTTAGGTCGCGAGTGCTTTCCTGCAGCCACAACAGATCCCTTAGGTCGCGACCTTCCTTAGGTCGCGGAGCTTTATAAGTCGGTGGACAGTTAGGTCGTATAAAGTCTCCAGGAGTTAAGTCGCTACTCCCTTTAGGTCGTGAGCGACCTATCTTAGGTCGTTAGGTTGTGAAGTCCTTACACCGCTAGGTCGCGGCCTTCTTTAGGTCGCTGGGAACCGTTAGGTCGCTTGCTTCCTTGAACCAGTTAAGTCGCTTGCCTGTTGACTCGTTAGGTCGCTCAATATCCCCAGGAGTTAAGTTGTTGCTCCCCATAGGTCGTAGGTCGCAACGATGCTTAAGTTCTTAGGTCACATAGCTGCTTTTTAGGGTTAGGTCGGTAACACAATTATGCCACTAGGTCGTTGAGGCTACTAAGTCGTCAGGTATTTTTAGGTCGTTGAGTTGCTGAGTTGTAGGTCGCGAAGCACAATAGGTTGCGGTCTCCTTTAGGTCGCAAAGCTTTATAGGTCGTTCCTGTAGTTAGGTCGCTCCACTTCTTTCGGTCTTAGGTCGCTAATGAAGAGCGGTTAACACCTTTTTCAATTCTAGCCTCTTTATTTCTTGCCATTCTTGTAGCAATTCAATTTCCATTTTTCTTTTTTTGTCCTTTTCTAAATTTAGCTCGCCCAAGATTTTTATTTATAAGAAAACTCTAAAATGCATATTTTGGTTATAAATTAATGTTCATCGGAATCTAAATCTTTTCTTTTCAAATTCTAGTTTTAAAATCTTTGATTTTTCTAACATTCATATCGTTAATTTGTGCGTTCCTTATTTTATCTATCAGTAAAACTTTCATCCTTTAAACTAAATCATCAATGCAAGTTTCTTGTCACGTAAGTAGTATTTTTTTTTTCCTATCAGCTTGCCTCCCTTAGCTTCATTTTGAAAGATTGCGAAGTAAAACTATTCCTGTAATAATACAATATGTCAAACTTCATTTTCTATGTAGTAGAACAAAATTTCAGTTAAATTTGCTTTATATTTGCAACTAAATGTAATTTAACCTACATCGCAGAAAATGATAAAAACAATGCAATAGCTTTAGATATCACATGCATAGACTGCTAATTTATTTCAGAAAGAAACGGATCCCGTATATTACATATCTATTATTTCCTACCTGAAACTATTGGCAACGTTCGAAATTTCCTCTTCAGTCACAGCAAAATATATTTGTTTGATGTTTCTTCCTATAATCATGCAAACCCTTTTTAATGCAGCGAAATTTGTTTTTTTCTTTACTGTTTCAAAGTCTAATTTGCATGCAAATAACTAATGTTTCACACTATAAATTCACTTACCCCCTAAATTGATCTCTTACCATTTCTCTACTCTTAATTCAATCAACAAAAATCAAATGCTCGACTGCCGTTTCTCCACCCAAAATCAATGCAATATTTGATTTTTATTTCCTCTTGACGTTTTTTTTGTATCACTTAAATCTCGCATCCTCATCCTATAAAAATGTGAAACCACGCGCACTATTTTCACATGCCTAATCTCGCAACTCATCTCTTATATAAACCAAAACCCACACCACAAATTTCTACACGTCACAAATATTTTTATTTGCATCTCCTTCTTGCGTGAGAGTTTCACCAGGTATGGCCTATGTTTATTTTTTTCCTTCTTCCTCCTTTGCTTTCTTCTTCTTTATTTCCATTTTTTTCTCCTTTCTTGTTCATGCAAAGGCTTAAAATTCCACCACCGCAAGCTACGTCCGGCTCACATCCATTCTTCCACATATAAATCACCATTCATTGCCTTGCCTGTACCTGGCGTCCCCAAGCTTTCTCTGCCGAGCCATGCTCTTACCGTGCCTTTAGAAAAGAAAATTATTATCCATGCATTTAAGTTATATATCTAATTCCTGACATGTTATAAATATTTTCAGTGCATTACTTTTGCCGTGTAAATACTTGTTCTCCGTTTTCCTTGAAAAATAAATAATAATATAATAATAATAATGTAATAGTCTCAAAAATACTGCATACAAAGAATGTTCATTTGTGAATGATTACTCATGTTTTCGAAAAGAATACTAGTAACAGAAGGGTTACAAAAGAGAAATAGGGAATACAGTAATTGTTTATTTCTATTACCATTATAACTAGACAAAGGTTCGCTGAATAAAATTCTACTTTTTTTTGGATTTTGTTTATAAACTATTATGTTTCTAATAGGGAATTACAAATAATGGGTATAACCCAGATTTACCACACATATTGAGAGGTACGTTGTGTTCTATACTGAATACTTACACATTGTTAATGGGCCTACACCAGAATTAAGTAGGCTAATTCTTTTTAACAGTAAACCGACGTATAGAACAATCTTTGTAACGATAAATTTAATGCACTGAAAACATATTTGTATAAATATAAAAAGTAGGAAATAAGTAATGGGTAGGCTAAGTTTGTTTGGATGAGTCGAGTCATGCGGTGGAGTGGTCGAGCCTAAGGGTCGAATTGTTTCCATTCGTCCTCGTTGATTCAAAATTTTCGTGTTAATTTTTTTCTTCTTCATAGTTTTGATGTTTAATTTATTCGTTTCATTTTCAAGAAAAAATAAAATCTGGTCGCGGCCTTCGCATCAGTTTGATCGTGCTTCTGTACGTTTTTTTTTCAAGTATTACCATCGTTTGGGAATCAAATTTTCTGTAGCATTCAGGTGAGTATTTCTCACCAGACAAACGTACTTGTATATCTGTGAATTTATCACAAGTGTAACTGTAAATCCATCTTATTAAATTTTATCTGCCTGTGATATAAACGTATGATGCTAAACCCCAATATTAATTGACACATCATCAGTTGTTTATTTATTGTAATATTATTTCAGTTATACTATTTAATGCTATTTACTGTTAATCATCACTGCAAGTTCCCTGTAAATTTGAGATCGTTATAGGCTGAAATGATAGGCCTGAACGATAATTATTTATTCATTCATTTATTTAATTGTTTAATTATTTATTATTTAACTTGGGATTGCGGGTTTGAAATGATAGAACCCGGGTTTTTGTAAATTTCGGATTGAAATGATATATATCCATATCACTTGACCTAGGCTAGAAAAATATATACAGACCCGTGGTTTATATAATATTTTGAAAATATTTTCTGGTTTAAAATGTATTTAAAGGATTTTATAAAATTTATAATGATTTTTGAATGAGTCAAAATGTTAAATAAATGAATGTTTAAGTAAAATTTTGGAATATAACTTATTTTGGGAAATTCTGAATTTTTGTTAAAAGTGAGATCTTAGTTAAGTAAAATAATTGATAATAAGTTATATTTGATAATTTAAAATTTAATTGTTAAGTTAATAATTATTTCAGCACTTAAATGTTGTCTTTTGTAAATGAACTTTTTTTAACCTATGACTTTAGGTAGCATTTTATAAGTGCTACGGAAATTGAATTTTGATTGTTTTAATAAAATTTAATGAAAATAATCTTTGGGAAAGGGCTTAAATTTTGGAATTTAATATGTAGTTAATAAAAATAAGGAATTGACTTTAAATGGTTTTAAATGGAAGAAGTTAACTTTAAAATGTGAGTTGAAAGGGAAATAATTTCTAAATAAATTGAATAGATTTAAATGGTATTTTATATTAAATAAAATGACTGATGTTTAAATAATGGTTGAAATGATATTATGGTATGAAAATGTATCGAAATTTATTTTGATTTTTAAAGTATAAATACCATTTTTAGAAGTTGTAACCACGGGTTAAAATAACGCTTGGTTGTTAAAGAGACCGGGATCGGATATCTGGCATACTCTCTGTCGATACCGAAAACCACTTTGACAACCGTGTACGCGGTGGAGATTCCAGAATGAAGTAGGATGGTGGTGACTTTTCCTTTGTGGTAAATACGTGGACCCGACTCCCGTGAGTTGGCATAAGGTGGCTAAAACAGGAGCAATTGACGGATTAATGAGGTAGCACCTCTGATCGGACGCACTTCTTCGTATGCCATTCTATTGCTTTTGTGATTGTTTTGGTGCACACCTTTGATTTGGGAGTGTTGTTCGAGGTGGGCGGCAGCTGCGCGCTGCGCGTTTCCATCGGTCCGGAAGAGTAATTGGTATATCTACCCTGGCATTGCGTGGTTGTGCCGTGTCACCTACCCTAGCGCGCCTTCTACGAGTTTCTATTTGTGTCGTACCTATGGAGTATCCTCTGGTAGCCTCCCGATCAGGAGGTATTACGGTACTGTATAGACTATTGGCATTATTTGAGTTAAGGGCTATATGGGTAACCCCTTAACGCTATTTAAAAGTAAGTTTATTTTACTAATAGACATTATTATAATAGCGAAATATTACTACATAGTAAATAGTTTAACGGATCCTTAGAGGATGGGTGGTCCTAAGCATCCTTTAAGTTATTTGCTCTATATTACAGTACACTTGAATTATTTTACACTATATAAGTATGTATGTCCTGACTTGAGTGTTCATGTTTTATTTTACGCTCGGGTCAGCCTGAGTTGCAGTTCAGTTTCATCCCGGAGCTATGATTTCTGTAGATCACTTTCAAGCTGCTGGCAAACTTCCTTTCCATTTCTTTATCTAAAATTTTGAAATCAAGACTAGTGGACATTTGGATTGTTTACTGATGATTTAAAACTATATTTGGATTAAAGACTATGTAAATTTTATTTGATTGAGACTATTTATAGTGGCTTCATGAACCACTAAGTATTTTAAAATTCCGCTGCGAGTATTCTGATTCTGTGTTTGTGATTCTGTGATTAATTATTTACTGTATATTTTGAGATTTGCCAAATTTTATTTACAACGCGGTATTTTGAACAATTCAAGTCCGACATGTGCGGATGCGAATGGTTGAAAATATCGGGTCGTTACATTTGGTATCAGAGCTTTGGCTCTAGGCAAAACTTAGAACGTATGGTAAATTTGATTTTACAGAATCACTTTCATTCGAGCTTGAATCTCTTCCTTTTCGAATTTTGGAACGTTCCCTGCGGTTTCGAAGTTCATTCGTGTCCCTCACTATTCATTTTCTTTCGATTATGGAGTATCCCATAACTCCACTTAGGATGATCTTTATA
Organism: Allium cepa; assembly: GCA_030765085.1. Taxonomy (NCBI): domain Eukaryota; kingdom Viridiplantae; phylum Streptophyta; class Magnoliopsida; order Asparagales; family Amaryllidaceae; genus Allium; species Allium cepa. The sequence continues at coordinate 900,567,545 of CM060938.1, read as the reverse complement.
GTGAATTGGCGGTCTCGCCAATATTCTAATAAAGGGGTGAAACTCCTTTACAATTAGCATTGATTCACCAGAGATTTATATTTATCCTCGGTTTAGATACTAGTATCTTTGGTTATTCTGAACTTTATCTCTTCAGATCGAATGTAGATTTACCCTAGAAAATCCACATCGATCTTACTCTTTAAGTCAAGGTTGACCAGGTTAAGGTTGCCCGCGATTTATATAAACTTATCCAGTTCCTTATTCTGTTGTTTAATCATCGAATCTTCTGAGTCCAACTTATCTTTAAATCAAAATTCTCTTTGATTTGAGTCCATCAAATTTGAATCTTTATCCTTGTTTTGAAAATTTTATTCTTATATTTGAAAAAAAAATCTAATATTATATATATAAGTATAATTTTCAGAATTTAACTAGTTGTTTGGAGATAATAGTGTTTGATTTTATTTATGGTTTTGTAAACCATTGGTTTTATCTTATATAAATAATTGAACTATAAACAATGGTTATAAAATAATTCGGAAAAAAAATATATATATAATGAATTTAAAACAAGAATTTAAGAATTTAATTTCTGATAGTTTCAAACTTTGTGTTTAAAGTCTTAAAAGGATATATTATTATTAAATATTTTTCGAATAGAAATTTGTTTCCAAAGAATTTTAAAAGTTTTAAAAATTAGTGCTCTTCTCTTTGTCGCTGGAAAATAATTTCGGTGATGACTACAACATCATCGACATTCATTTTCGAGTATCGAAGTAAAGAGACCACGCTGTAGTTTTGCTTCAAAAATTTAATTGATTTGAATTTCTAAAATATGACTTAATTTATAATATATATAGATATATGATTTAAATTTGATTTGACATATACTATATGTATGTATTTATTTATCTCTAAAGTGTTTGAAGTTAATTGGAAATTTAATTCATAAATTTATGTTAAAAGGTGATTCTAATGATAAAATAAAGTCAAATTTTGAATGAATATTTAAACTTGAATAATAGAATTGGAAATTTTTTACTTGTATAATATTAAATTGCATGCCAATATAACTTACCTAAATCATTCAGAAATTAACTATGTAATTTGATAATATACAATATAAAGGATTTTATAAATCAAATTTGAGGGTTGTAATAAATGTTATACACTTAAAGTTTAAGTTACAAAAAGACAAATAGAGGTAAATAGAATAAAAAAATAATTGAGTAATATAAAATATCAAATGGTGTTAAAGGAAATTTGGGAACAAATTAGAATAGTTATAATAAATGTAATCTACTTAATATGTGCGATAAGATATATTAAGTAGAATATATTTAATAATAATCTGGAATAAAGAAGAATAAAATTTGTTGAATAAAAGATGATTATTATAAATGACTATACAAATTTATGATTTTAGAAATTGTTAATTTCAAAATAATTGGATAATAAGATAATTAATTTGGAAATAGTTAAGATTGATTTAACTTCAGTAAAAATCAAATGAATTAAATCAATTATTGAATATTAATTAATTTAAATTGAATTTATATGGTTTAAATAAATGATTTCGTTTTGAGTTTCAATTTAGTTTTCTTTCAGTGTGTTTCTATTCTCCTACCTCCTTCCTTTTCGGTACGAAAAGTTTTGAGTAGGGGAGAGTGTAATGACCTGTAAATTTCGAAAATTAAACGGGTTAATTTAATAAGATTTTTGTAATTAAATTTAAGAAGAAGAAAAAAAAAGGAAAAAAAAACTTTATAATTTATAATGAAGTGAGTGTTTAAAATGAAATGAAAATAAAAAGGACATAGTAACGGTTGTAAGTTGCTATTTAATTGGTCTATTAATGTAGTTATAACTGTTACATTTTGGCATTAAATTGAATATATGCAAATAAACGTATGGTAATGGAGTGAATTCAACATTATATAAGCAATTCTGATAATTAGTGGAAATAATAAACTTGAGTGTAATATAAAGTTAGTGACAACATTTATGCAAGTCACCTTTTATTTAGGGCTGCTAAATTCAGAGTAGGAAGTCAATTACTTTTAAATATAGGTAAATGTTCATTAATGTGAGATAGGACTGTAACTGTAATGTGTGAATGTAAATGAAATGACATAAATGGAAATTTATATTTTAGTCATAAGATGAAATAAAGGAATGAAACCAAGTTGAATAAATTGATTTAGGTTTTTTTTGGCATGGCAAATTGATTTAGGTTTTATTTATGATAAATGTATATATTTGGGAAATTCAATATAATTGAAAATAACAAGTTATTACAAAAGAAAGATGAAATTTGGAATATATATTTTTGTAAGGAAATATAGACAAATAATAACTAGGTTTATAGAGTGATAACAGACTCAATAAAAGAGTAGAATTGAAGCATGGTAGTTATTGGAAAGTAATTAATTGAAATTTGGATGAATTGGGATTTTTTTTTATGTATTAGTATATAAACCAATTTTAATATTACCCATAAGAGGATAAGTTAATAGTTGATTCAATAACATGATTGAGAAATCAAATATATGGATTTATTGGGAATTTAAAGCCTATACTTTTTTTTTGATAAAATACAGCGTTTTACACGCAATAAAATTTTCTACTTTTATTACATATTATATATATATATATATATGTATGTTATTATTATTATTATTATTTTCTTATATCCACCTCTATTTTATCTTTCTATTTTTATTTGGTCTAGACAGTCATGTTTATTTATTGGAATGTTGCTTGTTTATATCTTTTATTTATGGCTTGGAAGAAACTAAAAGGGTATGCGTTATATTGTCTTAATTGCTTGCCTTTTTAATTGCATACTCTTTATTTTTTAGCTGTTCATTTTCTTTTTGCCGTGTATTGTACTTGCTATTCACGTACAAAGCTAATCATTCTCATCTCTCATGCAATTCTAGAAAGAAAGAAAATTTAATACATCAAGTTATTCGTTTATACCCTCTTTCTTTCTTACCTTAGCCCTCCACCACATTCATAACTGTGTATTTCTTTTTGCCATTCAAATAAAAGATTCATTTCCCACTTCTCATTTTTATTTGCCTAGTCTCTGTATTATTTTCCTTTGTCTATCTCCTGACATTTATTTCTTTATTTATTTGTCTAGACCTTATTTTATCTATTAAATATTTCTTATGTGTATCTTTTATTTAATAGCTTGAAATTTTTTTTATATACATACGTTACTTGGTTTTAAATTACGCATGCACTAAATTATTTATTTCTTACCTTTTTATTTACCTATCTATTTAATTACCATACTTTAGTTATGTATTACTCTTCCTAATCACTCCAAAATCTTCTCCTTATCTCATTCCTTTTTCATTTGCATATAAGATTAAATATACATATGTTTCTTTTACCTTAACTCATGACCTTTTCAATTCTAGCCTCTTTATTTCTTGCCATTCTTGTAGCAATTCATTTTCCATTTTTCTTTTTTTGTCCTTTTCTAAATTTAGCTCGCCCAAGATTTTTATTTATAAGAAAACTCTAAAATGCATATTTTGGTTATAAATTGATGTTCATCGGAATCTAAATCTTTTTTTTTTTCAAATTCTAGTTTTAAAATCTTTGATTTTTCTAACATTCATATCCTTAATTTGTGCGTTCCTTATTTTATCTATCAGTAAAACTTTCATCTTTTAAACTAAATCATCAATGCAAGTTTCTTGTCACGTAAGCAGTATATTTTTTTTCCTATCAACTTGCCTCCCTTAGCTTCATTTTGAAAGATTGCGAAGTAAAACTATTCCTGTAATAATACAATATGTCAAACTTCATTTTCTATGTAGTAGAACAAAATTTCAGTCAAATTTGCTTTATATTTGCAACTAAATGTAATTTAACCTACATCGCAGAAAATGATAAAAACAATGCAATAACTTTAGATATCACATGCATAAACTGCTAATTTATTTCAGAAAGAAACGGATACCGTATATTACATATCTATTATTTCCTACCTGAAACTATTGGCAACGTTCGAAATTTCCTCTTCAGTCACAGCAAAATATATTTGTTTGATGTTTCTTCCTATAATCATGCAAACCCTTTTTAATGCAGCGAAATTTGTTATTTTCTTTACTGTTTCAAAGTCTAATTTGCATGCAAATAACTAACGTTTCACACTATAAATTCACTTACCCCCTAAATTGATCTCTTACTGTTTCTCTACTCTTAATTCAATCAACAAAAATCAAATGCTTGACTGCCGTTTCTCCACCCAAAATCAATGCAATATTTGATTTTTATTTCCTCTTGACGTTTTTTTGTATCACTTAAATCTCGCATCCTCATTGTTAACCCTATCTCGGTTATGGCTCACCGGTCTAAAGCTTGGAAGGAAGGCCGACCTAACCATTCGCATTACTTGCCGACCCAATGGATAAAGGCGGGCCGACCTAGCATCTCAAAGAGTGTTGCCGACCTAAAGGATGCGGGGAAGGATCTGATCTAACTCGATGCCGACCTAACTGGTTAAGAAGTATGCCGACCTAATGCCTTAACATGGATGCCGACTTAACTGGTTAAGAAATATGCCGACCTAATGCCTTAGCATGGATGCCGACCTAACTGTTAAGCACAAACTCACCCACCTATGAGTCGTGGCCGACTTATGGGTTATGGTAAGTCGTAACCGGTCTAAGGGTGTGAAGGATGAAGTGGCGAAATAGTTTAGCACCTGGCACACTAACTCGGCGGCGACCCAACACTTAAGGTTTGGAGCTAGAGAAGCGCACGTCTTTCACTTAGACCGGAGACCGTGCCTGAGAGAAGGAGGGCGACATATAACTCAGCCTGACCCAGAGCCGACCTACGACTTAACCCATCTCGGCCACTACCTCCGACCAAACACCGAAAGCCCCTATAAATACACGACCATCACCAACATTCAAAGGACTTTTGGTCGATCAATTTCAAGCGCCATTACTCTGCCGAATTCCAGACTACTTCAACACTTAAAACTTTTGAGATTCAAAGAACGTCTAAAAGAACTTCATAAAGAAATCATCTACATCCACCATGGATTTGAAGATTTTTGTCAACATTGAAGTTTGAGCTACTTGTTCTAAGTCTTTTGTAATTCAAAGTGTATTGTACTTGAGAAGATTTGTATCAACTTGTAACGTGATCATCAATAAAAGTACTTAAAGTGGACGTAGGCTATACCCATAAGCCGAACCACTATAAAATTGCTGTCGTTTACTGCTTTTCCGCTATTACTTGCTTGTAATTCTTTCCCGATTTATCGGGTGGTGCTTTCATAACTACACTTCACACACCGGGGTGTTAGCGTTCAAATTTAAGCGTTAACACAAACTTGCAATAAATTATGATGTTATGAATTTATTATTAAATGTATTAGTTTACACTATGTTAACTACTGCTAAGTTACTTGTTTGCTGTGAATATTATGCTTCAAGTTTTTGCTATGATTTCGTAATATACTAACCTATAACACATTCTAGTCAGATCAATACATTACTAACTTCCCAAGTAGTTAAAATATACAAACTCCAATGATTTCAAAAAAAAAAAATGTAAGTTACTAAATTGGCCAAAGAAGGTTGCTGCAGAGGGCACAATTGCATCCACCGATTGTAACGACCTGGCATTTCAAACCATTCAAATTGACAATCATCCACTCATGTCAGATTTGAATTATTCAAAACAATAGATTGTTAATTTATATTTGGCAAAACTTAACATATACGGTAAATAAATCAATCACAGAATCATAGACACAGTGTATTTCAACAATAAGCAACGGAATAGATAAATAGTAGTTCATGAAGCTACTATATAAACATCAGAGTTTAAAGTAACATACAACAGATATCTCGAATACACAGAAGTCTCAAATACAGAAGCAACAGACAAGTCTAAACATAAACTGGAAACACAACTGAAAGCTGACTAGATATAAGATAGATTATTTAAGCAAAGCTCCAAACTCCAAAGGTGAGACTCAAATGCTATGACACTCAGTATGGCCCGAGCATAAGGCAAAACAGAAAATACTCGAGTTAGGATTAACATTCTTATACCAGTAAATTCAACTCAAGTGAAAAGTCAACTGAAATACAAAATAACTTAAAGGATGTTTGGGCTTCCCATCCTCTAAGGATCCGTTAAACTATCAATATACATAGTACAATACGCTGTATAAATAATGTCTATAGCAAAGTAAACTATTAAAATAGCGTTAACGCATTAGACATATCCCCCTTAATACATTTTATATATTCCTGGAGTCCATATAATGCCGTAAGCTCTACCAAAGTTATAAAATCACACCTTTAAAAATCTTAAAATCAATAAATTCAAATCAAAACTTATTTAAATTCAATTTTGAAACAAATTTAATATTAAATCAATTCTTATTTAAATTCAATTCTTAACAAATTAATTACAAGTCAATTCTTATTTACTTTATCTTTTCAACCTCTATTTACATAAAGCTATTACAAAAATCTATTTAAAAATATTAATATAAACTGTAAGTAAATATCTAAAACATATTATATATATTATCAGTTAAATTAAATTCTTAATAATTTTTATTATATTAGTTATTATTAAATTAAATCATACCATGCTTAAATCTATTTTAGATCTTATTTTACATATTTAAAATAATAAAGTTATAAGTAAAATTTTATAATTTACGTTCTAAAACTTAACTTATAAATTTAAAATTTTCAAAATATATAAATTTAAAAATTTAAATTCTAGACATACTAAAAAATATATTTATTTTTTAACCAAAAATTAATATTTATTAAAACACGAATATTTCAAAATTCTGGAAATCGTTTAATTTAGACCAACGGTGTCCGCATATAGTTTTCTATCCTATGGTCAAGTGATACAATATTTATCATTTCAATTCGCAATTTAAATAACTACAGGTATATATCATTTCAACCCACAATTCCAAAATTCAAAATCAATGAAAATCGCTTGGGTTTATCGTTTCAACCCATAACGATTTTCCGCTAATCTATATGATCGTTTGGGTATTTATTATTTCAACCTATAAGGATTTCTAGACCAATAGGGACTTGCAGAGTGAGAACAAATATAATAATAATATAACATATCAACAACAGGCATATATCATCAGTAACAAATTTAAATATAATATGCACAACAGGTTATAGTTCATATGTCATATGTCATAAGTAAAAAGTTATAGATTATGGCATATCATATCTAGCAATTAAATAACTTAACAATCCAAATTTAACTACATATTTCAATCGTCGTTTCATGTGAATTAAATTTACTATATATAAGAATGTTAATTGTGAGTGATTGCTACCTTTTTGAGGCTAGAGAACTAGATGAGGATGAATGTGAACGGACACGGACAAGCACACAGATCGAACAAGCGAGATAGTGGCAAAGCAAATTAAACTTAGATTCGATGAAACAAAATATATACCTATGATATATCACATTTCTTTTTCTAAAATTCTTCAAATGAATATTTAAATGTATTATGTATATTTCAAAATTTATTTCAAATATTAACATAAATTTAACCAAATACCTTAAACATATTATATATACAACTTTCCTATCTTTGAAACGAGATATCCGTAACGATCCGGTTTTTCGACGCCCGAAAATCGACATCAATACGTCCACTATATCAAATGCCGAATAATCGAATGCCGGAAAACCGAACCATTAGGGTTAAAGAAGAAGGAGGTAGAATAAGAAATAGAAACAATATTAGAATCTCACAATCGCAGCGGAACAATATATAATAGATAAATGACTAATCTTTAAACAAAAGAACTATATCTGTTTATACATGACATTATCAGAGTACAACAAAATCTATAGCACACAACTGGACAATTATATTAACCTGTCCTCACAAAACTGACCATGCAGTTAATTAGACACAACGGAATATACATCAAATACGTGTGCTACGTCTCGCCACCCAGCTCGTCTCATGAGCTCCACAACATCGTTTTCTATATTCTATAATACTCAGTCTGACCGAGAATTATAGCTAAATAACACCCGAGTCAGTCTGGAAAACCAGCGCGAGAAAACACACTCAATTGGATTATTAAAGTTTTCAAAATCATTTGAAATCAAAGATATCTCGTAAGACCACGCCAGAAATAAACAATCGGGTTTTTACCTTACGATAACCAAAACATTTCTTATCAAATCCTCTGATATTACAGTAGTGTCTATATACAAATACTTATTCAAATAGCCGAAATTAATATATTCATTAAATTACAACATAATAGGTATACAAACAAGTCCGAAGGCACTTATTGGAGATTAGGTTTCCATCAATGGCAGGGCTACTGCGTACCGCCCGTCACAGTACGTGGTCTAGATCATCGTACCGAGGATCCACCCTGATCCCCTACTACATAAGACCAGAACTACCCCTTACTGGATAGTTCGAATAATATCACCCTTCGGTTGGGATCAACAACCCCCCACACAACAGAAATAAAGGGACATCTAGACAGGGATGACCTTACCCTAATTATTTGCTAGCCACTTAGCCTTGCGTGCACCTCTCATGTTTTAGCCATTCCCGGTTAATGAGGCTCGAGGCTATGTGTTACCTTTTTAGCACACATTCACTTATAATGCTCATCGTCCTCCAAACGATGTTCTAATAGCATTCATCCATATAAGTCCGTTCTGGGTCCGAACGGAACAAAAGGCGCTACTCCTACTACATCCAATTTGGAATCACCCACAGGATTAGTAGCGATTAGCCTTTGCACTTCACTACTCCATCTTCGACTCCAAGCTCTTGTCTTCTTCACGAAAACGTTCAAACCAGGCCAAAGTGGTTTTTGGAAAATTAATCCTGAGCCCAGTCTCTTCAAAACGATCAGCGCATGGGTCAATATTCATGGTCGGCTATTTAGCTATCAGATAACATCCACAAACATTCTTCAAATTTAGATAATTTCCCAAATTATTTTTCCAAAATATCTTCGCAAGCTATTTTTTCTAAACTTCAACTCTTTGAAAATAGTTTTCAAATCACTTTTCTTTCGCGGAATAGATTTCCAAATATTGTTTATTTCCACTGAAATTCACCAAGTCTTAATACTTAGATTTTAAAGTAATTTAAATCACTTTATCCAAAATATATATTTTAACACACTCAAAATAAAACTATTTAAAACACTTATTTAAAATGCTAATTATGAAATTTAATAATAATTTTCCACGTAAAACTTTAAGCCAAAACAAATTTAATATTAAAAGTTATTCTATAAGGTATAAATATTAAATAATTATCTTTAATTAATAATACTAGTTAAAACTTTTAAAATAATTTACTTATATAATTAGCATTATAAATATTTACTTTTAAAAAATTTAAAACCAATAAATAATAATTTTCTAAAATATTATTTTAGAACAACTTTAAAACCTCTGACTTATACTCGGAAATCTTCCTTTTAAAATATACTTGGCTTTTCAGGGAAATAACTTTCCTTTTTACATCTTTTAAAAATAAACCACTATTTATTTTTTAATCAAATTACCCATTCCTTTTTAAATTCTCTTCCTGAGTTTATACTTTCAAATTATCCTCTGAAAAATATTTCACTTTACTTATAAATCCTATTTATAAATTTCACAATCTCATTCTCCTTTATTCTTAGTTTCATCACATAGTTGATTCCCAAATCGATTCAAAAATTAATTCCATTTTAAAATAAATTTATTTAATTATCCAAACTTATTCCAAAACCCATTAATTCCATATTTATTCCTTTATTAAGATTTAAAGTTTTATTAAAAGCCGAAACACAAATTTCATATTTCATTTCAAAAATTTTCCTTTATTTCTCCCAACATTTTAAAATCTTAAATTTTGAAAATAAAATGCTTTAAATTTTTAGACAATATCACTTAAGTCTCCAAAACCCTTTTTGTTTCATTTATTTAAAATCTCTATCTTCATTTCCATACTCCGAATTTATTTAATAGAATTTAAAAATCAAACTTTTATACTTTTCCAAATTCAATCTTTAATTTAAACTAATTCACTATAATTATTTTACTTAAATTTTTTCATTTTTATTTCCTTTGAAAGTCCAAACTTTATTTTTTTTTTCATTTTCTCAAAGTACCAATATATATTCAACCAAGCTATAGCATTCAATAATTCCAATTCCCAATATAATTAATATAATCTTCGCAGATTATCACATAAATCACATTTACTGAATATAAAATAAATTTAACATTTTGAGGAATCCAATTGGATCCCTCCAACCTGTTTCCCTGCATCCACAGGGGTTAGCACAATATAAAATACCAATCCCACTTCGAGGGGTATATCGCGGTATAAAGGGTCATCCGCTATTATGCCGGAAGCATAGGATCTCATCCGCTATATAATGCAGGAAATCAATCACTCCAATATATATATACTACTATATATAATATACCATATCCAATCAATTCAATCATTCAACCAATAATTTAAATTTAACTATTTAAATTTAAATGGTAATCCAAATGAGTGAGATTAACTCACCTTTGATTTTATTTGAATCCAATCCAACCCTGCTTGTTTCTCCAGAACTTTAGACCTTGTATAAATATTAATATTGTTTATTAATATTCGAAATAGTCAAACAACCAATTACCATTAAATAAATTTAATTAAATAATAATTTTATTTAAACTATTTTTTCTATTATAAATAATTTTTAGCAACTAACATAATTAAGTGAGTTAACAAAACAATTCTATCTCCATAATAAATTATTTAAAATAATCTAGTAAGTCTAAAGATGTATATACCTACATTTATTTTCTCCCTTCTGAACTATATATATATACTTATAAAATAATTATAGATCTAAAAATTTGATTTTATACGAGCCCAAACAATTTAAAATTTTGCATTGTCACAAATCTTATATATATATATATATATGTGAATATATATATATATATATATTAAATTTAAACAGAATTATTTGATACTTTTACTGTATTATTATTACTATTATTGTTTTTTTTCAAAATCTATACATATTGGTTAAATAAAACAAAACGATAAAACTGCTACCTCAGTCGAATAACGAACACGACCCACAATGCAGGAAGGACCCTCTGCCGCACAGAACAGATCCCTCTCAATCATGACAACTCGAGCGCGGCCTAATTCTTCCCATGCCTCACTTCCCCTCTGACCCACTCCAACCATCGCACTGAAAGAATCCTCAATCACCACGACCACCACGACCCTACTGACTCTCCTCCCACTTCGCGTTTTCCCCTGACATCGAGCACCTTGCCTCGATTAGATCGATTGCCACCTCCAGCTACCCCACGCTGCAAACCCATCTCGAATCGAACCTAACTGTTCAGCCAATCCATTTTCGTTCGATCTCAACACATGGATTCGATTTTCAATTGATTTAGAGGAGGATGAGATTCACGATTATTATATGAAAAGAAAAAGAGGGCGATTAGAAATGAAATTACGGCAGTGATTTCAAAAGAGGGAACCGAATTGACTAAAAGAAATTCTTGGCCATAAATTCTTTTCTTTGTTCGTTTCTTATTATTTTTTTGAATCAGTTGAAGTTATTATGTTCTCCTCTTTTCTTTTAAAAAAACTGATTTAATTACAACTGAAAGGAGTGAGGAAGAAGAATTGTTTTGAACGACAAGGCTTTGTCCTTTCATAAAGACGCGTGTTAACCAGATGAACACGTGTCTTAAATATTTCTTTACGTGTCTGCACATGCTAATGCAATTATATTATATTTAAATTTAAATTTAAATTTAAATTGCCACAATAACACAACTCACAATCTCGACCTCCTATCGAGACGTGCCGCTAGGCGTTTATAATGTTATACGCCTATTCCGAACGCAATGGAAAAGGTTCCGAGTCCTAACTCGATCGTATGGAGAAGATAGCTTTTTGAACTCAGTTATCATATTAAATTTCGATATAGATTTCAGCATGTTTACTTACAATATGATTACACGGCAACTCTAAACACTACGAAATTTGAAATTCGATAATAATACACTATTACGGATCCAACGGAACTAGCTTCATCAAATTTGGAGATTGTGCCTCGGAAAGCTATTTTAAATATCGATTTAAATGATATATTTTTAAAAATGAACAAAACACTTTTAAATTCAATTTTAAACCTTCAATCATCTTCAGTACTATCAATATAAGTTTTATAAGCCCTAGAAATTTTTTTAACAAGCTTAAGATTCATGAATCAATATTTTACCCAACTTCCAATTATTTAATTTAGTAATTAAATTATCAAATAAATGGTGATATTTTAAATTCAAGTTAAAACTAACTTTTTAAATATTTAAAATCATTTAAATATTTTAGTTTCAAATATCCAAAATTTCGGGTCATCACATTCTTCCCTCCTTAAAAGAATTTCGTCCCCGAAATTACTAGTTAAGAGGAATGGTCTAAAACCCGTTCATTATTTTCCCAAAACTAACAGTTTTAACTCACCCAAACAATCTTTTATTAAGGACACTATCACACTTACTAATCTCCTAAACTCATCTGTAAATTCCAAACAATATTATTTTCTCGACAATTCAAATTTAAATTTAAATCCAAATTTTGAATTATCAAAATTTCTCAAAAAAATTTCTAACTCCCTAAAATTTTGAATTTTTTTGCCAGCGTCTCCTTTGCGCGGCTAGATCGATACAACTATAAAATGCAACTGCGGGCCCTCAGATTTCAAAAGAAAACTAAACGCCAATTGGCTAGATCAGAAAATCATCAAATTTCACAAAAAAATTTAAAAACATACCGTTTATCGAGCAATTCAATTTATCTTCTAAAATCAAAAATCCTAATTTATCCCTTGCCTTTAAAACACCTGTATATCCTACTTAGCAATAATATCAAATCACAGAATTCAAAATCATTTTATTCATCGCTTTATAAATTTTCAATATTTTCTTTACTTAAGCCCGTACGATGTACCTATATCATCCGTATGCCATATCAAATCCGATCGCTCACTCGATCACACAATTCCACTTCCAAACTAGTATCATCCACCCGACTTCCTAATGCAGACTCAGATCTGGTTTCTTGATCAGAAATCGTCATTCTCCTTGCATAGCCGTTTACTATGATAGAGAATTTTCAGAATCAATCAAAAATCCATATCCAGGGTTCGCCGTCGAAAATTGAGTGAAAAATCCCAACTCGGATCGATATAACTATCTCGAAATTCTATGCCCGAGTCTGGATCAAATCGTTATGCGAATAAATAATATACGTACATCCTACGTATTAATCCCAATTGATTATTAGCTATAACAATTTTCTTTATCTTCATATTTATTTGATTTCTATTAACTTATTCACAATCACCCTTTTCACTCACGCTTAATAAACCTTCATTCACATAATAACTAAGTATATTTTTCCCAAATACCAATTTTTACTTCCTTAAGTTTATTACAAATATTATATATACTTTAATATTTATTTTTACTTCACCACCGAAGTTACATCATTTATTCACTTTACATTTTCAATTCCATTTAAATTCAACTTACCCTCCAATTTTTTTATTTCATTCCGAATAAAATTTAATATTTAATTCGATTCACCTCATCTCAAACCCATTCTTAATTAACCAATTCCTTTAATTAGTTTCATTGACTTATTTATTTTAAATCCCAATGGATTTTATTCCAAACTTTAATTATTTTTAGTCTACCTTGACAAAATTCCACCACTTGAATTTACTTACACAATTTAAATGAAATATCATCCCAATATTCATTTTCAACTTATTTTCTTACCCATTTAAATCAATCAGTTTACTTACTAATTTTAATTTCAATCCTTTGTTGATTTAGACCAACTTGACTAATTTTTCCATCTCTCGCAATTCAAAATGAATTTAAACATTCAGTTTTAATTTCGTTTACCTACAAATGTAAATTCATTTGTTCATACACAACTTTATTCCCAACTTAGTAAATTTATTTTAATGACCATTTTACTTAGCTTACCTAGATTTGTTTCCTCAAATTCACCTTTATTTGACTAGATTTAATTGCATTCCGATCCAATTCAAAATTTTAAACTTCCATAGATTCTCTAACTTATTTGATTCCATTTACTAATCTCTTCCAACTTACTTCATTTAATTGGTTTACTTTACTAGCTTATTTTGTTTTCACACTTATTTTAATTCAACTCTTCGTAAGTTAAATTTTATTCTAAAAAAATTTCAAATTTTATAAGTCAAATAAGATTGCAGAGTGTCAAGCCATTACTTAAACATTCAAAATCAATTTTCAAAACATATATATCCAAATCAATTTATTTCAAAGATCAAACCCAATTTTTCAAACAAATACCAATCCATAATGTCCAGGTAGCAAACCCCCTCTTGGAAGCTCGAAAATGAACATCGATGATGCTGCAGTCATCACCAAAATTATTTTCCAGTGACCGAAAAGAGTTCAATGCTTTATCTAAAAACATTTTCCAAATATTTTTAAATTCCAAATCTCCCCAGATTTCATATCTAATTCAAAAATATTTTCGAAATAATATCACTATTATTCCTCCAAAACCTTTGAAAACCATTTTCAAACCTAAAGGAATTTAAACTTTTCGCCAAATTCCAAATTCCAAATTCTTTCAATTCATATTCAAACATTACTCTGGAATTTTTGTTTAATTTTCAATTACATATCACATTTACGGTTCACATTTACAAATCCATTTGTATATGAATTTATTTCTTAGCTTTTAGTTATGATTTCAATTTCTTATTCAATTTCTACACAATAATGATAATAATTTAATATTATCATTCCCTATCAACCAACCAACCATATACTATAATAATTTACGAAAATTATTTCTTTTATACAAAAATAATTTGGGTAATTTTTTTTCATTTACCCTATTTTCAAACATTACTATGTCGGTTTATCTTGTTTAAGAGTTTAGAAACACCTATCGATACGGTTGTACTTCGCATACCGACCAGAATTCATAAACACTCAACCGATAAGTCAACACAAATAAAATAGTTTTTACAATCACTTATAAATATGCGTTCATATCTATTAATATGCTCAAACTCATTCTACAGTACCACTGACATTATTTCCAATGAGCAATCCCCACCAGAGCCAAGGTTCTCACTTAACTTTCAGCTCTGATACCAATTGTAACGACCCATTTTTTCGACGCCCGAAAATCGACATCAATACGTCCACTGTATCAAATGCCGAACAAAAGAATGCCGGAAAACCGAACCATTAGCGTTAAAGAAGAAGGAGGTAGAAGAAGAAATAGAAACAATATCAGAATCTCACAATCGCAGCGGGGCAATATATAATATATAAATGAGTAATCTTTAAACAAAAAGAACTATATCTATTTACACATTACATCATTAGAGTACACCATAATCTATAGCACACAACTGGAAAGTTATATTTATCTTTCCTCACAAAACTAACCATGTAATTAATCAGACACAACGAAATATACATCAAATACGTGTGATACGTCTCGCCATCCAACTCGTCTCCTGAGCTATACAACATCCTTTTCTGTATTCTATAATACTTGGTCTAATTCGAGCATTACAGTTAAATAACACCCGAGTCAGTCTGGAAAACAAGCGTGAGAAAAAACACTCAATTGGATTATTAAAGTTTTCAAAATCATTTGAAATCAAAGGTATCTCGTAAGACCATGCCACAAATAAACATGTTGGGTTTTTACCTTATGGTAACCAAAACATTTCTTATCAAATCCTCTGATACTATAGTAGTGTCTATATGCAAATACTTATTCAAATAGCCGAAATTGTTACATTCATTAAATTCCAGCATAATAGGTATGCAAACAAGTCCTAAGGCACTTATTGGAGATTGGGTTTCCATCAATGGCAGGACTACTGTGGTACCGTCCATCATAGTACGTGGTCTAGATCAACGTACCAAGGATCCACCCTGATCCCCTGCTACACAAGACCGGAGCTACCCCTTATTGGATAGTCCGAATAAGATCACCCGCGGTTGGGATCAGTAACCGTCCACACAGCCACAATAAAGGGACATCTAGATAGGGATGACCTTACCCTAATTGGTTGCTAGCCACTTAGCCTTGCGTGCACCTCCCCTGTTTTAGCCATTCTCGGTTGATGAGGCTCGAGGCTATGCGTTACCTTTTCAGCACACATTCACTTAGAATGCTCATCGTCCTTCTGACGATGTTCTGATAGCATTCATCCATACAAGTCCGTTCCGGGTCCGAACAGAACCGAAGGCACTACTCCTGCTACATTCATTTTGGAATCACCCTTAGGATTAGTAGCGATTAGACCTTGCACTTCATTGCTACATCTTTGACTCCAAGCTCTTGTCTTCTTCCTGAAAACATTCAAACCGGATCGTAGTGGTTTTCAAGAAATAAATCCCGATCCCGGTCTCTTCGAAACGATCAGCGCATGGGTCAATATTGATAGTCGGTTATTTAACTATCAAATAACATCCACAAACAATCATCAGATTTAGATAATTTCCCAAACTATTTATTCCAAAATATCTTCGCAAGCTTTTTTTTCTACACTTCAACTCCTTGAAAATAGTTTTCAAATCACTTTTCTCTCGCGGAATAGATTTCCAAATATTGTTTATTTCCACCGAAATTCACTAAGTCTTAATACTTAGATTTTATAATAATTTAAATCGCTTTATCCAAAATATACATTTTAAAACACTCAAAATAAAACTATTTAAAACACTTATTTAAAATGCTAATTATAAAATTCAATACAAAATTTCCATGTAAAACTTTAAGGCAAAATAAATTTAAATTTAAAAGTTATTCTATAAGGTATAAATATTAAATAGTTATCTTTAATTAATAATACTAGTTAAAACTTTTAAAATAATTTACTTATATAATTTACTTTATTAATATTTACTTTTAAAAAATTTAAAACCACTAAATAATAATTTCCTAAAATATCCTTTTAAAACCACTTTAAAACCTCTAACCTATACTTCGAAATCTTCCTTTGAAAATAAACTTGACTTTTCAGTGAAATACACCTTCCTTTCCACATCTTTTAAAAATAAACCACTATTTATTTTTAAATCGAACTACCCATCCCTTTATAAATTCCCATCCTAAATTTATACTTCCAAATTATCCTCTGATAAATATTCAATTTATTTATAAACCCTATTTATAAATTTCACAATCTCATTCTCCTTTATTCATAGTTTCATCACTTAGTCGATTCCCAAACCAATTCCAAAATTAATTCCATTTTAAAATAAATTTCTTTGCTTATCCAAATTTATTTCAAAACCCATTAATTCCATATTCATTCCTTTATTAAGATTTAAAGTTCTATTAAAAACTCAAACATCAATTTCATATTTCATTTCAAAATTCTTCCCTTATTTCTCCCAACAGTTTAAAATCTTAAATTTTGAAAATAAAATCCTTTAAATTTTTAGAAAATATCACTTAAGTCTCCAAATCCCTTTTTAAAAGTAAATATTAGATTTTAATATTCAATCTAATATTATTTTAAAAGTAAATACTAGTGAATTGGTCAAACTATTATACTTTTCCAAATTCAATCTTTAATTTACACCAATTCACTATAATTATTTTACTTAGAATTTTCCCTTTTTGTTTCTTTTAAAAATCCAAACTTTATATTTTTTTATTTTCTCAAAATACCAATATATATTCAACCGAGCCATAACATTTAATAATTCCAATTCCCAATATAATCAATGTAATCTTCACAGATTATCACATAAATCACATTTACTGAATAAAAAATAAATTTAACATTATGAGGAATCCAGTTGGATCCCTCCAACCTATTTTCCTACATCCATAGATGTTAGCACAATATAAATTACTAATCCCACTTCGAAGGGGATATCGCGGTACGAAGGGTTATCCGCTATTATGCAGGGTGCATAGGTTCTCATCCGCTATATAATGCGGGAAATCAATCACTCCAATACATATATATACTACTATATATAATATACCACATCCAATCAATTCAATCATTCAACCAATAATTTAAATTTGACAATTTAAATCTAAATGGTAATCCGAGATTAACTCACCTTTTATTTTATTCGCAATCCAATCCAATCCTGCCTGTTTCTCTAGAATTTTAGACCTTGTATAAATATTTATACAGTTTATTAATATTCGAAATAATCAAACAACCAATTGCCATTAAATAAATTTAACTAACTAATAATTTTATTTAAACTAGTTTATCTATTATTAATAATTTTTAGCAACTAAAATAATTAGATAAGTTAACAAAACAATTCTATCTCCATAATACATTATTTAAAATAATCTAATAAGTTTAAAATTTTATATACCCACATTTATTTTCTCGCTTCTAAACTATATATATGTATATACTTATAAAATAATTATAGATTTAAAAATATGATTTTATATGAACCCAAACAATTTAAAATTTTCCATTTTCACAAAGCTTATCTCTCTCTATATGACAACCCGAAATTTTAGATATTTGAAATTGTATATTTAGTTGATTTTAAATATTAAAAAGTTAGTTTCTAACTCGAATTTAAAATATCGCTATTTATTGGATAATTTAAATATTGAATCAATAACTGAAAATTGGGAAAAATTGTTGAACCTGGAATTTTAGGTTTGTTAAAAATAAATTGAAGGCTTATAAAATTTATAATTTTGATACTAAAGATAATAGACGTGCTAAAACTGAATTTAAAACCAGTTTGTTCATTTTTAAAAATATATAGTTTAAGTTGACGTTTAAAAATAGCATTTCGAGGCACAGTCTCGGATTTCGACGAAACCAGTTTCATAGATCCGTAATATTGTATTATTATTAGATTTCAAATTTTGTACTGTACGAGTTGTCGTTTGGTCGTACGGTACATAAACGCGCAAAAATCTTTATCGAAAATTTAAATAAATAACTGGTCCGAAAAGCTATCTTCTCCATACGATCGAATTAGGACTCGAAACCTTTTCCATTGTGTTCATAATAGGGGTATAACATTATAAACGCCTGGCAGTGCGCCTCGATTGGAGATCGAGATTATGAGTTGCAGAAACCGAGACGATTTGAAATTGAATTTAAATCTAAACATAAATAATATTATTGCATTTGAAACAATATAGTCTTTGCAGACACATAGAGAAAATTTTACATGCGTCTCCTGCTTTTCAACACGTGCATTCTTCTTGTTTTTTTTACTTTGTTAAACTAGAATAGCGGAGCTTCTCTTTCAAAAACAAAATGAAAACCAAATTCAAAATTTAATGGCGATGCCGTCCTTCCCATAGTTTTTCACCTTTTCTCCCATTCATCTCCACTCTGTTCAAAAGAAATGGGCGCGCTTATTATTTCAGCATCTAAATCAACAGCCTCCTTCTTGTCCCAGTTAGATTCGAAGCCATGGCCGCGATTATAAAAAAATAAAAGAAATGGAAGCTCGAAGTCAAATCAAAACATTCAGAAATCAAAAACCAAATTTCATGAATCAAATTGGTTGATTCTTTCCTTTGCACCTTCGAATCGAGCACGACATAGTAGAGATCGAGAAGCACGGCGACCTTGTAGTGTCATTCGCAAGGAGAGGATTGAGTTAGGTAGCAGGTGGTGGCGATTTCATGTCGCCTGAGCAGTTGAGGGTAGTGGTGGATGGGGCGTTGGCAAGTGGAAGGAGATGTGCGTCAGCGATGAGACGGCTGCTATTGCGGGGTGGAGAGGTTCACCGATGTCAAAGGTAGTGGATGGAGTGGAAACAAGGTCACTCTTGTTTCGCGATGTAGGTGGCCATGTCTTCACGAGCAGCTAAGGGCTTCGCTGTAGGGTGGGTCGCATAGGAATCTCGTAAGGTAGTTTTATTTATTTATTTATTAATTTTTAGATTATGCATATAGATGAAAAATATAAATCAGAAAAAAGATAAAAAAGAAAAAGAAAATTATTTAATATTTATACATGTATAGATTAGAAAAATAAAAATAAATATGAATTTTTAAACTATTGGAAGTTCATTTTTGAAATCTATAGTTTATTTTGATAAAAATATATTTGTGGTTTCAATTTGACGATATATATATATATATATATATATATATATATATATATATAACAGAAATTTTTAAAGGTTGAAGTTAAGTAAAATTAGATTTTTAGATCTACAAATTTATTTTATGAGCATATATATTGGTAGATCATAAGCAAATAAGTATACCTATATCCATTTTAATTTACTAGTTCACATCAAAATAATTTATTAAGGTAACTTATGTTGTTAGTAAACTTATTTGAATTATTTAGTTACTAAAAGATATTTAAAGGGAAAATTGGTTTAAACTAAATTATTAGTTAATTAAATTATTAAAAAGGAAAATAATTGTTTGATTAATTCAATATTAATAAAATAATATAATTGTTATAGAAGGTCAAAAATCGTGAAAACAAGCTGGAATGGAAATGGATTGCTAAATGAAAGCAAAGGTGAGATCTTCTCACTCAATCGGATTACCTAGTTCAATTTAAATAATTAGATTTAAATTATTGGATTGGTCACTTGAATTGATAATTGTTATAAGTTGGATGTTATGTTATACATAATATAGTGTGTGTGTGTGTGTGTGTGTGTGTGTATTGGAGTGATTGATATTCCCGCATTATATAGTGGATGAGACCCTACGTGCCCCACATAATAGCGGATGACCCCGTATACCGCGATATTCCACCTCGAAGTGGAATTGGTATTTATATTGTGCTAACATCTGTGGACGCGGGGAAACAGGTTGGAGGGATCCAAATGGATTCCTCAAATTTTGATTTTATTTCTTTTTCTGTGATATAATTTATTTATGATATTTGATTGGTTATATTGGTAATTGAAATTATTGAAGGTTGTGGTTTGGCCGAATATATTTTGATATTTTAAGATACCAGAAATATAAGAAATTGGATTTTTGGGAGGAAAATAAAGTAGAGAATTTTAAGTAGGATAATTTTAGAGAATTGGATAAATTAAAAGAAGGAATTTGGGAAGGATAAAGGTTGATTTTTGAAATCCTATTGAATAAATTCCAAGTATGCGAAAAAAGACCTTTTTTTTAAATCGAAATAAATGGATTTTGAGAACTTAAGTAACATTGTTTAAAATTTGAAGAATTTATTTAAAATTTGGATTTTAAATGGTTTGGGAGAAAAGAAGGGAGAATTTAAAAAAAAATTAAGCATGAAATTAATATTTCAGAATTTAAATAAGATTCTAAATCATAAATATAGAAGTAAATACGGAATTAATGGATTTTAAAACAAATTTGGGTAAGTAAAGGAATATATTTTAAAAATGGAGCTAGTTTTTGAAATCGATTTGAAGACTGATTAAGTGTTTGAAACTATGTTTTAAAAGGAGGATAAGACTATGGAATTTATAAACTGGGTTTATAAAGAGAAATAATATATTAGTGGATATTTGGAAGTATAAATTCACGGTGAGAATTTATAAAGGAATGGGTAATTTGTTTTTAAAATAAATAGTGGTTTATTTTTAAAGGTATGAAAGAAAAGAGTATTTCCCTAAAAAGCAAAATACGTTTTCAAAGCAGATTTTTGAATGTAAGTTGGAAGTATTAAAGTTGTTTTAAAAGAATGTTTTTGAGAAATTAATTATTTAAGTTGTTTAGAATTTTAAAGTTAAATATTCATTAAATTAGTTATAGTAGTAATTATTTTAAAATGCTAATTAGTATTATGATTTAAAAAGATAATTATTAATATTTATATTTTATAAAGTAATTTTATTTTAAAGGTAGTTTTGCTAAAACTTTTATATGAAAAACCTGTATTGAATTTCATAACTTTTATTTTATGATTGTTTTGGCTTAAGTATTACATGACAAATTACTATAAAATTTCATAACAAGTAGTTTAAATAAGGTGTTTAAAATAGTTTTTATTTAAAGTATTTTTAAAGTATATTTTTGGATTAAGTAATTCAAATTATTTTGAAATCTAAAATATTCAGACTTGGTGATTTTCAATGGAAATAAACGATCGACTGGAAACTTATTCTGCGAGAGAAAAGGGTGACTTGAAAACTGTTTCAAAGAGTTGAAGGGTAGTAAAATAGTCTGCAAAGATATTTTGAAATAAATTATTTGGGAAATTATTTAAATCTGATAGTTGTTTAAGGATGTTAATTGATAGTTAAGTAACCGACTATTAATATTGGCCAATGCGCTAATCGTTTCGAAGACACCGGGATCAGGATTAATTTCCCGAAAAACGCTTCGATCCGGTTTGAACGTTTTTGCGAGGAAGATAAGAGCTTGGAGTTGAAGAAGGAGCAGTGAAGTGCAATGGTTAATCGATACTGATCCTGAGGGTGATTCCAAAATGGATGTAGTAGAAGTAGTGCCTTTGGTTTCGTTCAGACCCAGAACGGACTTGTATGGATGTATGTTTAACATTACACTTTGAGATATGGAGCTGGTTTCTATCAAATACATTTCTATTTAGTGGCGGAGAATTTATTCTCTTAGCTTAATACCCTTCTCTGAGACTGACGAGCTCATAGGTTATTTAATTGATAGTTATTAGTGATATATTCCCAATTTGTTGATGTGGCATGCTAAGTGTTGAGCATTGGTTGATCGAAGCATGGCTTTTTTGTAAAGCTTAGCTTTGTGGGATGAGACTTCATCCAACCTCACACCCCAGGAAATGGTCGAAACAGGAAGGATGCAGCAAGGTTACACGGTTCGCGACCCTAAGGGTATGTGCATTTCCTTCTGGATAAAAAGTGTTATTATGGTATGAAGCCCAGATATTTTACTTATGTGGTTGTCGAAATTTGGGAGGCCTCGATAAAGTTCGGTTACGACCGAGGGATGGCATACTCATGACAATTAGTTACCTATTTATAGACGTAACCCGGCCTTGTGTTGGCAGAGATCCAATTAGGTTCTCGGGATGTCCTTCCAAAGGCGTACCCATTCGGATAAAGGAAGGTCCTTAGCCTTGACCATTAGTTAGAAATCCAAACAAAACAATACGATCCCTTTACGATTTCAGTTGTAGAACCTGCCATTTAACATGGTAGCTATAGTAGGCATACTATAATGGTATGTATGCTAGCTAAGATTAATATTATATTTGAAAAATTATTTTCCACTCTATGCACTAAAAATAATATCAAAAGGATTTTCTCATATCAAGCATGTTTGACTACTATAAGAAGAAACCTCCCCCATGTGTGCGAGTGCATTTGAATGTGTGCCGGGAGACCTTATGTAGTTTCATTTTCCAAAAGCATGAATGGATTTTTGGCACAAATAACTGTTTTAAGTTCTCACACCAGTCCCATGACTGACTCAGAATTTGTTGTTCCCTTTTGCTAAACTCTGGATGCCCCTAATTTTCCACACAGGCAGCATAGAGCCAGGTTATCAGTAGGTTCTGGAGCTAAGTCGGGGAGTAGATGTGGATTTGAAAGTCTTTGGTTTGGAAGTTTTTGGTTTTGAGCCTTTTGGTTTGGACTTTGGAGCTTTGGAAATGAAGATGCAGTATGTTAGACTCTCTTGGAAGACCATGTTGATGTTATTTTTTCGCTGTTATGATGTATTCCATTGTCGTGTAATATATATATGACTCTGATGAAGTAATGTATAAACAGGTATAGTTCTTTTGTTTGTGAGATTCTGATGTTGTTTTCTATTTCCTCTTCTACCTCCTTCTTTAACCCTAACGGTCCGTTTTTTCGACATTCGATTATTCGTCATTTAATACTGTGGACGTATTGATGTCGATTTTCGGGCATCGAAAAATCAGGCCATTACATTTGGTATCAGAGCTGAAGGTTAAGCAAGAACATTGGTTCTGGTGGGGATTACTCATTTAAAATAGAGTCCGTAGTACCCTAGAATGAGTATGAGTGTATTAATAGACATGTGCGTGTATTTGTTAGTGAATATAAAAATTGTTTTTATATTGTGTTGACTTATCGGTTGAGTGTTTATGAATTCTGATCGATATGTTGGACGCCATTTTATAGATAGGGGTTTCTAAACTCTTAAACAATATAAACCGACATGGTATTGTTTTAAAATAGGGTAAATGAAATAATTTTACCCAAATTATTTTTGTATATAAAAGGAATAATTTTCCGTAAATTATTACAGTAATATATGGTTGCGTGATTGTTAGGAAGTGATAATATTAAATTATTATCATTATTATGTCGAAATTGAACTAGAAATTAAAATTATAACCAAAGGTTAAGGAATAAATTTATATAACAAAACTGGATTTGTAAATATAAATTATAAATGTGATTTATAATTGGAAATGAAATAAAAATATTCCAAAGCAATTTTGAATATGGATTGAAAGGATTTGGGATTTGAAATTTTGAGAAATTTAATTCCTTTTGAGTTTGGAAATGATTTTCAAAGATTTTGGAGGAATAATAAGGATATTATTCAAAATTATTCTTTGAATTGGATTTGGAATCTGGTGAGATTTGGAATTTAAAAATGATTATGAAGAGATAAAAGCACTAAACTCTCTTCGGTCGCTGGAAAATTACTTCGGCGATGACTGCAGCATCATCGATGTTATTTTTCAAGTTTCCAGGAAAGGAATTGCTGCCAAATTGTTTTGAATGGGAGTTGTTTGCAAAACTGGGTTTGGTTTTGAAATTCAAAGGGTAATTTGATATGCAAATGAATTATGTATGTAATTGATTTCAAAAATGATTTTGAAATACTTAAGTGATTGTTAAAGACTCTGGAGTTTAATTAAAAATGTTCATAGCATATAAATAGGTTTGATAACTTATAATAATTTGAAAAAAAATTAGGATAAAATTTAACTTGAAGAAGAGTTAAATTAAAATAAGTGTGAAATATAAATAAGTTGGGAAACGTATAGTGTAACACCAAATATTTTCAACTATTCGCATCCACACATGCCGGATTTGAATTGCTCAAAATACCAGATTGTTAATTTATATTTTGCAAAACTCAGCATATACAGTAAATAAATAAATCACAGAATCACAGACACAGAGTAATATACAATATGCAGCGGAAAGAAAGAATAGTAGTTCATGAAGCTACTATATATATCAGAGTTAAATTAGTTACAATAGAAGTTTCGAATACAATAGTCAAATACAAGATCAGAATACAACACAGGAATCAACTGAATAACTACAAGCTGAAAAGATGTAGATGGATCTCCAAACGAAGATCCAACTCCAAAGGTGAGTCTTAAAAGTTGTATCACTCAGTCTGACCCGAGCGTAAAGCAAAACACAGAACACTCGAGTCAGGATTAACATTATTATATCAATAAATCCAAGTCAAGTGAAATAACAAATGAAATACAAGTTACTCAAAGGATGTTTGGGATAACTATCCTCTAAGGATCCGTTAAACTATCTACTATGTAGTAGTATACGCTATTATAATAATGTCTAAAGTAAAGTATAATATATTTAAAAATAGCGTTAAGGCATTACCCAAATCCGCCTTAACACATTATATAGTGCCAATAGTCTATACAGTACCATCGTACCTTCAGATCGGGAGGCTACCATAAATACTCCATAGGTACGACACAAAACAAACTCATAGTAAAGCATGCTATTGTATGCGACACGACACAACTAGGCAATGCCAGGGTAGATATACCAATTCCGCATCCGGACTAGTAGTAAAACATAACAACAGCTACCGTCCACCTTGAGAAACACTCCCAAAAAAAATCAAAAGGTGCACCCAATCAATCACAAAGTTATAGAACGGCATCGAAGGAGTGTGTCTGATCAAAGGAGCTACCTCATTGGCCCAGAATCGCTCCTGTTTTAGCCACCTTATGCCAACTCATGGGAGTTGGATCCACATAAATACCTCAATAGGATGTCGCCACCATCCTACTTCATTCTGGAATCTCCAACGCGTACACAGTTGTTATTTTCGGAGTTGGCAGAGAGTATGACAACTTCCGATCCCGGTTTCTTTAACAACCAAATGTTATTATAATAGCACAGTCATTTCAAAATAGTTTATACTTCAAAACCAAAATATCATTGCCATTTCAAAACCATATCAATATGATATCCTTTCCATTTCAAAATTAAATACGATATCATTTCCCAAATCATAGTATTTCCGAAGTTATAACACTTTCGAAACTAAAGACTTGAAATTATAACACTTTCAAACATAATACTTTGAAGTTCATAACCTGAAACATAACTTCCACTAATTAAACAGTTTGGATATTAAATATATATATATATATAAAATAGTTTATAATGTAAAATAGTTTATATAAAAGAGTTATAAGTTAAAATAGTTTATATTAAAATAGTTAGTATATTAAAAAAGTTTATATTAAAATAATATATATTAAAAATGATTTATATTAAAATAGTTTATATTAAAATAATTTATAAAGTAAAATATAAAATGGTTTTAATTATAATTTAAAATTACTTTATATTATAAAATAATTTCCTCAAACTTCACAAATTTATTCCAAATAAATTCGAATTCCAAAATTCAAATTTAACCCAATCTTAAATCATCAATCTCAATTTATTTCGGTTTTAAAATAAACCATTTCAAATTATAATGATTTAACATACAGATTTGGACCACAAAATAAACCATTTCAATTTTGATATATTTCAAATCTTTAAATATTCAAACATTTCAAAACCATATTTGATAATTCCATATCTATGTCAGATTTACTTTACTAATATTATTTTGAAATATTTGCTTAATCATTCAAATTACATTTAAACAAAACTTCAAATTCCAAATTTAAATAAAACTAAATTACCACTAATTTATGTAAATTTTAAATATTCATTTAAATCACTCTTAATCAAAATCAAGTTATAAAATCATATCTTTAAAATCTCAAATTCAATATGTTCCAAATCGATTTTAATTAAATATAATTCTTAATTAAATACAATTTCAAATCAATTTCAAATCCATCTTCTCGACCTTAATTTATTAAAATCATTATAAACTTTATATTAGAATATAATTTAAATAAATACTTAACCATAATATATTTTAATAAAATCAAACTTTATTATTAAACTTACTTATGTTAAACAAATTTATACATAGCTTAAATTTAAGAATTTAACTATATAAAAAAATATTTATATAATATCAAAAATCAATATTCATATAAAACCATATTTTTCTTTCCAAAACCAGTGAAGTCATTTTCAAAATATTAATATGTATATAGACCAACGGTGTATATATATATAATTTTTTATCCTATGGTCAAGTGATATGGATATTTATCATTTCAATCCGTAATTTAAATATATACGGGTATATATCATTTCAACCCGCAATCTCAAATTCAATGTCAATGATAATCGCTTGGGTCTATCATTTCAACCCATAATGATTTTCTCCAATTCTATAGATCGTTCGGGTATGTATAATTTCAATCCATAGTGAATTCTATACTAACAGGGAACTAGCAGTGGGATAACAGATATGATAATAATATAACAAGCATATATCATCAATATAAATAACAGATAATGGTGTAAGATGTCACAGGTGAACATATAGCATATATATAGCAACGCAAATAAATAACAACAACGTATTTCAATTGTCATTTCAATTGAAATTAAATTTAATAAATATAACAACTTAATCTTGAGTGATTGCTCGTCTTTCGAGGCTCGAGAAAACAGGAGATGACACGGATACGCACACAGATACGGGCACTGAAATAGTTTTACAAATCCAAGCACGAATTTGATGATCAAAGATGGTAACAAGAAATAGACAAAACCAAATCAGAATTGGTTTGATATAGATAGATGGTATAAGTGCACATATATATGACTATATATGACAATTAAATATATATATTTCAAAAATCATTGTTTTTACAATAAACACATATAAAAAAATAAAAATAAATTCTATATACATAATATAATTCGAAATTAATACTAATGTATATATACTATATGACTAATAATTGCAAAATACTTACATATATAATGTATTTAATTCGAGAATATCTATATATACACACACTAAATAATCAATTCAAACATACCCAAAATAAATATTCAATTTCGAACACAAAACAAAGTCTCTATATGTATAAATTTGAAAACTAACAAATGCATACACCTTAATAGTTAAACTCTATATATACACAATACTACAACCAAATGTGTATATATATACACTTATATAGAATTGTACAAACCTGTACATACATATAAATACATATACAGTAACCAATATTATACTTATATATAGTAGACTAGTAGCGCTGCACCTTACAGCCTTTATAGGCCATAACTTCATAAAGGAATGTAATCTATAAATGTACATATTATAACTAGATTGTATAAAAAATTTAATTGTAACAACACAATATATACTAATATATTGTATGCTAAATTTTGAGACATATATATAACATACTTCTAGGTAAGCTTTATAATCTGTATAGCCTTTATAACTATGGCATATAAAAAATTTATATAACGAACCTTGTATAAAATAGTATATACACGTTACACATGTAAAACAATATGTAAACATACATATGTAATATATTTTATACAAAAAAAATGATAATATGAGTTTTCATACATGATAGTACCATATACAGTAAATAAACTTTCTTTACTGCAAAATATACATGTACAAGTGCAAGTATGAAAAGTATCTTATTTTCAAGTCAGTACTTTATTGACATTAATATGTATATACATACAAATATCAAAATTTATATATTTTATATAAGCAGAACCTGTACATAATTTTTTTATTAAAATATCAACCTGGTCATATGAAACTTCTTACATGATTATGTTTGTAAATCATAAATTATGTAGCAGCTAGTATAAATATGCATGTAAATCAAATATAGTAAAATCATATAAAATCACACTCGCACATATACAAATAACACGGCTTATAAATTTAAACCCAGAAAACTATCATATATATTTAACTTATAATATATATAAACTCGTAATGGCCTCTCGGTCCTGGATGAGTGAGTTCTCCGTAAAGGCCGCAGAAGACCAACCAGCGAATGAAGACCCAAGATAGCCATATACGACACAGAATCGGCCTCGCAATGGCAGTAAATCAAAAACCAATAATAAGACCTGCACTGACCGCTCCACACGAAGCGCTCACTGCCTACATGACCTGTACTGTCACCCGTCCCGGACAGAGCAACCATGCCAGGGAGCACACACCAAAGTGTGTCATGGCACATAGGCAATAAAGAAACAACAGCAATCCAAGAACAAGCAACAGCAACAACTTCGCCAACAATGACAAAAGTAGATAACAGAGAAGAAGAACTCACCTGACATCCCCACCCACAACATACCTGGGGAGCTCTCTCAAGGATAAGACCGATAGAATCAACCACCAAGATCCCCCTCGCCAAACAACTGACTAAATGACCACCAACATCCCACCGAGAACCCACAAGCCAAGCATCCAGCACAACCTCACCAAAAGAAACGCAAAACCCATCAAACACTGGGAATGCCTGGTACGAGACAACGGAGACGTCGGTCAAGACATCACCGAGCTCAGGCCCATAGGGGATTACAGCAAGCTGCAACCGAGGCAATAAATCACCGATCTCTTGGCTACATGGGGCGGTGAAATCCCCATCAACCACGGTGGCAACTAAGAGCCCCCCAACGCTAACCACACAACCATCAGAAGGCGACACAAAACCATCTGATACTAACTGAGACGGAAGTAAGGAAGTAGGTAGAGCAGAGATTGATGAGGCGATTAAACCCCATCGATCTGCTCTCTAGCCACACACCCAAAAAAGCAATCCACCGAACCCACCGTCACCCCCTCCTCCCCACAAGGCATAAAGGCGCAAGCCGTCGAGAAATTCACAGAGGGCTCAAACCGGGCGATGAAATCCCGACTCTGGCCATACCCAGAATCGCCAGAACAAGCAGCCGACAAGAACAAGTCAACATCCAAAGACCCACGCCATTAAGGAGGAGGGCGCGACACCAAATCATCGTTGAATAATGGCGAAATCTCCATAAAGCAATTGTCAACCAACAAGAATCGAGATCGAGACAAGGCCCCAAACTGACTCAAAGAGAAAACCCTAATGTCCACAGATCTATCACCGGAATAAGTAATCGAAATAGGAGCAGCCACCTCCGCCAATAAAGCCGAGGCAATAGCGACAAATGGAGGGCAATCGCACAAGAACTTGCCTGAGAGAGCGTACTCGGCAACACCCGAGAAAGACATCGAGTCACCCAAGAAACCACAGATCTGTCGAAGCCAAGGAATGACAGTAAAGAGAGCGCAATATGTTAGAGCGAAGAAAGAGAAGAGGAGCAGGGGTTAACGAGAAAGAGAAAATCGCTCAGTGAAGGGAAGCCATTAATAAGACCGTTGTTTCTTTTTTGACTTGGTCTAATTTTTGTCCAGATATGGTTTTATATTCATTAACTAAAACATAACATATATAAACTCTTTGCCAAATAATCGAGGGGCCAAGGCATGCACTGTGGCCAGTAATTACCATCATGGCATTGTTTTCAAAAACCAACTATAATCATCTGTTTCTGATTTAGTGTAAGTGTTAGTTATTAAAAATTTGTACATACAAATTTTTTGTTTTGAAAACCTTATTACTGGAGAATTACTTAGTGACCTTAGCATGACGCTTTTGTTTGGAAACATGTGAGACCTTGACTTACATGCATCTGCTTGTAAATATTTTAATATTTACCGGGGTTTAGAGTGTTAGTCATTACTTTAAAAATAAGCATCAAACTAGATAATATATCAAAATTAGGTTCAAATATACTAATGTATGTAAATTAACATGGTAAGATTCGTCTAATGATGCAAGAATCTCCAACATCTAAAATGTAAAAAAAAGAAAAAGGAAAAAACAATATAGTAAGATTGACTCTGATCACAAAAGAAATACATTTCACTCTACTTTGAAACATATATATGTCTAGTTAATATTATATTACTAGTTAACTGTAACGGTAACTTATGCTGCTAAGTTACCAGTTTACGAAATATTTCAGGAAACAATGTTTTCCAAACTTGCAATAAATTATGATGTTATGAATTTATTATTAAATGTATTAGTTTACACTATGTTAACTACTGCTAAGTTACTTGTTTGCTGTGAATATTATGCTTCAAGTTTTTGCTATGATTCGTAATATACTAACCTATAACACATTCTAGTCAGATCAATACATTACTAACTTCCCAAGTAGTTAAAATATACAAACTCCAATGATTTCAAAAAAAAAAAATGTAAGTTACTAAATTGGCCAAAGAAGGTTGCTGCAGAGGGCACAATTGCATCCACCGATTGTAACGACCTGGCATTTCAAACCATTCAAATTGACAATCATCCACTCATGTCAGATTTGAATTATTCAAAACAATAGATTGTTAATTTATATTTGGCAAAACTTAACATATACGGTAAATAAATCAATCACAGAATCATAGACACAGTGTATTTCAACAATAAGCAACGGAATAGATAAATAGTAGTTCATGAAGCTACTATATAAACATCAGAGTTTAAAGTAACATACAACAGATATCTCGAATACACAGAAGTCTCCAATACAGAAGCAACAGACAAGTCTAAACATAAACTGGAAACACAACTGAAAGCTGACTAGATATAAGATAGATTATTTAAGCAAAGCTCCAAACTCCAAAGGTGAGACTCAAATGCTATGACACTCAGTATGGCCCGAGCATAAGGCAAAACAGAAAATACTCGAGTCAGGATTAACATTCTTATACCAGTAAATTCAACTCAAGTGAAAAGTCAACTGAAATACAAAATAACTTAAAGGATGTTTGGGCTTCCCATCCTCTAAGGATCCGTTAAACTATCAATATACATAGTACAATACGCTGTATAAATAATGTCTATAGCAAAGTAAACTATTAAAATAGCGTTAACGCATTAGACATATCCCCCTTAATACATTTTATATATTCTTGGAGTCCATATAATGCCGTAAGCTCTACCAAAGTTATAAAATCACACCTTTAAAAATCTTAAAATCAATAAATTCAAATCAAAACTTATTTAAATTCAATTTTGAAACAAATTTAATATTAAATCAATTCTTATTTAAATTCAATTCTTAACAAATTAATTACAAGTCAATTCTTATTTACTTTATCTTTTCAACCTCTATTTACATAAAGCTATTACAAAAATCTATTTAAAAATATTAATATAAACTGTAAGTAAATATCTAAAACATATTATATATATTATCAGTTAAATTAAATTCTTAATAATTTTTATTATATTAGTTATTATTAAATTAAATCATACCATGCTTAAATCTATTTTAGATCTTATTTTACATATTTAAAATAATAAAGTTATAAGTAAAATTTTATAATTTACGTTCTAAAACTTAACTTATAAATTTAAAATTTTCAAAATATATAAATTTAAAAATTTAAATTCTAGACATACTAAAAAATATATTTATTTTTTAACCAAAAATTAATATTTATTAAAACACGAATATTTCAAAATTCTGGAAATCGTTTAATTTAGACCAACGGTGTCCGCATATAGTTTTCTATCCTATGGTCAAGTGATACAATATTTATCATTTCAATTCGCAATTTAAATAACTACAGGTATATATCATTTCAACCCACAATTCCAAAATTCAAAATCAATGAAAATCGCTAGTCTTACTTCCTATTCTCCAGATGGCATAAAACCCTGGAGGGCAGCGAGCAAAGAAAAACTGGTTCAAAAATCCATGAACACTTTCAGTGAGATCGGAAAGGAGCTTGCGGTTTCTAGCACTTCTCACAATAATGAGTGAAGGATGATCTTTACTCTTTGTAAACGAGCACAGATAACGAATTTCTTCAAAACTCGGTAGGCGATCAAGAGTTCTTCTAAACAAAACATACAACCCCATCAAGATGGCATAACCATTAGGATGAAGTTGAAATGGAGAGATCGTCAATCGGAGAAGAAGAGTTCGAAGGAAGTCATTAAAAGGAGGAATCGCCCCACTTAAGCACATGTGGCGGTTGACTGCAACGAAACCATAGGGAGGATTATCAGCAGTATCATTTGACCCAGGGAATAGGACATCGTTTTCAGCAAAGCCAAATTGAGTGCGCAGCTGAATAAATGTTCTCAAAGATAGAATAGTCGAAGTTCTTTCCGGAGGATTCTCTATCGGAACTGTTGTCGGGAAAGTTTCTTCTTCTTGAGTTACCACTTCTTCTTCTCGGTGGGAAGTCATTCTACATAAACAACTATATATTCGAATATCAAGGTGCACGTTTCCTAAAATGTGTGAGGTGTTGTGTAA
Organism: Allium cepa; assembly: GCA_030765085.1. NCBI lineage: Eukaryota > Viridiplantae > Streptophyta > Magnoliopsida > Asparagales > Amaryllidaceae > Allium > Allium cepa. Next base: position 900,533,993 of record CM060938.1, on the reverse strand, counting down.
GATCAACAAGACGATAAACAAATATAACTGGAATAAAAAAAAAACTGGCAAGCATTTGTTAGTTATGAAAATCCAGGGGTCAGTGTTTTAAGTCTGAATACGTAGGCATAACATTGATGCAAACGAATTAGTTCAAATTGTTCATACTTTGCATTGATATTTGGCCTTAGTTGATCGATCCACAAGCATTTCATGCAATGCATTTAAGTTAATTACTTTGTCTCAACTAATCTGTCGTTTGATATGAACAATCGATGGCAGTATATTCGCCTTTGTTTTTCTTTGTTATTCTCAACAGGTTAACAGTTTACAAGCTAATACAATCTGTGAGATAGTGCAATGAGATTCAAGTAAATTCAAAATTAAAACAGTTCAAAGCTCTAATCAAGTGCTCAGGAAAGGCCTATGCTCCTAGGTGCCGATGCATTCAAGGCCTAAGTATCAACTCGACCGCGGTCTAAAGGTCTCACGAGATAGGGTTAAGTCGGTAGCGGGCCGAGGTCTCAGCAGGTTGATTCAGCAACTCAAGATAAAAGCTCAAGTGCTAACTCGGCTGCGGTTCAAGCCTTAAAAGGGTTAGGTCGGAAAGTCCCTTAAATATTGGCTCGGCCTCGACTTAGGGCTTGCATCCCCAAATTAGATCGGCTACAGGTAGGGCCATCCAAAATCACCGAATCACATTCAAGCCAACTTCTTACTCAACCCGATAGCCCGATAATCGCTCCACCAACACGGACCCCTACTTCATTCATACCATTTCATGCTGCCGGATCATCCACTAAACCAAATCGAAGTCGTCTCAAATTTATCACATGATAATCCCGAACGGTCAGCCTAAAAACGACGAACCACCTTCATTACTTCATCGATCATTTAAGAGAGCAACCTAAGCATGGCAGGATCTGTAATGAAGCACCGTGCGAAGAGGCGGTTCGAATTTGAGCGACATAGTTCGTGATTTGGTAGTAATTTGCAGTCATAAGAGGAGTAGAATCACTTACGCACTAAAGAGTAGGAGTGGCTGGTGATCAGGTGGGATGAAATCGCCCTAAGGAACTCAAGAGTACTTTAATGGCGGAATTGAGCAGGAAATTAAGTGAAGAAGAAGAAGGAAGAGAGCCAGTTTATATCCCACGGTGAAGAGATGCGAAACGGCGCTAACTGATAGGTCGTGCGCGACCTACCGACCTAGGAGGAGCCGAGCTAAGAGGTGTCGAAGCACACGACTTAATCTTAAGGCCTGTACTTCGAGGGGCAAATGTTAACCCTATCTCGGTTATGGCTCACCGGTCTAAAGCTTGGAAGGAAGGCCGACCTAACCATTCGCATTACTTGCCGACCCAATGGATAAAGGCGGGCCGACCTAGCATCTCAAAGAGTGTTGCCGACCTAAAGGATGCGGGGAAGGATCCGATCTAACTCGATGCCGACCTAACTGGTTAAGAAGTACGCCGACCTAATGCCTTAACATGGATGCCGACTTAACTGGTTAAGAAATATGCCGACCTAATGCCTTAGCATGGATGCCGACCTAACTGTTAAGCACAAACTCACCCACCTATGAGTCGTGGCCGACTTATGGGTTATGGTAAGTCGTAACCGGTCTAAGGGTGTGAAGGATGAAGTGGCGAAATAGTTTAGCACCTGGCACACTAACTCGGCGGCGACCCAACACTTAAGGTTTGGAGCTAGAGAAGCGCGCGTCTTTCACTTAGACCGGAGACCGTGCCTGAGAGAAGGAGGGCGACATATAACTCAGCCTGACCCGGAGCCGACCTATGACTTAACCCATCTCGGCCACTACCTCCGACCAAACACCGAAAGCCCCTATAAATACACGACCATCACCAACATTCAAAGGACTTTTGGTCGATCAATTTCAAGCGCCATTACTCTGCCGAATTCCAGACTACTTCAACGCTTAAAACTTTTGAGATTCAAAGAACGTCTAAAAGAACTTCATAAAGAAATCATCTACATCCACCATGGATTTGAAGATTTTTGTCAACATTGAAGTTTGAGCTACTTGTTCTAAGTCTTTTGTAATTCAAAGTGTATTGTACTTGAGAAGATTTGTATCAACTTGTAACGTGATCATCAATAAAAGTACTTAAAGTGGACGTAGGCTATACCCATAAGCCGAACCACTATAAAATTGCTGTCGTTTACTGCTTTTCCGCTATTACTTGCTTGTAATTCTTTCCCGATTTATCGGGTGGTGCTTTCATAACTACACTTCACACACCGGGGTGTTAGCGTTCAAATTTAAGCGTTAACGCTCATCCTATAAAAATGTGAAACCACGCGCACTATTTTCACATGCCTAATCTCGCAACTCATCTCTTATATAAACCAAAACCCACACCACAAATTTCTACACATCACAAATATTTTTATTTGCACCTCCTTCTTGCGTGAGAGTTTCACCAGGTATGGCCTATGTTTATATTTTTCCTTCTTCCTCCTTTGCTTTCTTCTTCTTTATTTCCATTTTTTTCCTTTCTTGTTCACGCAAAGGCTTAAAACTCCACCATCACAAGCTACGTCCAGCTCACATCCATTCTTCCACCTATAAATCACCATTCACTGCCTTGCCTGTACTTGGCGTCCCCAAGCTTGCTCAACTGGCCATGCTCTTACCGTGCCTTTAGAAAAAAAATTATTATCCATGCATTTAAGTTAGATATCAAATTCCTGACATGTTACAAATATTTTCAGTGCATTACTTTTGCCGTGTAAATACTTGTTCTCCGTTTGCCTTGAAAAATAAATAATAATAATAATAATGTAATAGTCTCAAAAATACTGCATACAAATAATGTTCATTTGTGAATGATTACTCATGTTTCCGAAAAGAATACTAGTAACAGAAAGGTTACAAAAGAGAAATAGGGAATACAGTAATTGGTTATTTCTATTACCATTATAACTAGACAAAGGTTCGCTGCATAAAATTCTACTTTTTTTTTGGATTTTGTTTATAAACTATTATGTTTCTAATAGAGAATTACAAATAATGGGTATAACCCAGATTTACCACACATATTGAGAGGTACGTTGTGTTCTCTACTGAATACTTACACATTGTTAATGGGCCTACACCAGAATTAAGTAGGCTAATTCTTTTTAACAGTAAACCGACGTATAGAACAATCTTTGTAACGATAAATTTAATGCACTGAAAACATATTTGTATAAATATAAAAAGTAGGAAATAAGTAATGGGTAGGCTAAGTTTGTTTGGATGAGTCGAGTCATGCGGTGGAGTGGTCGAGCCTAAGGGTCGAATTGTTTCCATTCGTCCTCGTTGATTCAAAATTTTCGTGGTAATTTTTTTCTTCTTCATAGTTTTGATGTTTAATTTATTCGTTTCATTTTCAAGAAAAAATAAAATCTGGTCGCAGCCTCCGCATCAGTTTGATCGTGCTTCTGTACGTTTTTTTTCAAGTATTACCATCGTTTGGGAATCAAATTTTCTGCAGCATTCAAGTGAGTATTTCTCACCAGACAAACGTACTTGTATATCTGTGAATTTATCACAAGTGTAACTGTAAATCCATCTTATTTAATTTTATCTGCCTGTGATATAAACGTATGATGCTAAACCCCAATATTAATTGACACATCATCAGTTGTTTATTTATTGTATTATTATTTCAGTTATACTATTTAATGCTATTTACTGTTAATCATCACTGCAAGTTCCCTGTAAATTTGAGATCGTTATAGGCTGAAATGATAGGCCTGAACGATAACTATTTATTCATTCATTTATTTAGTTGTTTAAATATTTATTATTTAACTTGGGATTGCGGGTTTGAAATGATAGAACCCGGGTTTTTGTAAATTTCGGATTGAAATGATATATATCCGTATCACTTGACCTAGGCTAGAAAACTATATACAGACCCGTGGTTTATATAATATTTTGAAAATATTTTCTGGTTTAAAATGTATTTAAAGGATTTTATAAAATTTATAATGATTTTTGAATGAGTCAAAATGTTAAATAAATGAATGTTTAAGTAAAATTTTGGAATATAACTTATTTTGGGAAATTCTGAATTTTTGTTAAAAGTGAGATCTTAGTTAAGTAAAATAATTGATAATAAGTTATATTTGGGAATTTAAAATTTAATTGTTAAGTTAATAATTATTTCAGCCCTTAAATGTTGTCTTTTGTAAATGAACTTTTTTTAACCTATGACTTTAGGTAGCATTTTATAAGTGCTACGGAAACTGAATTTTGATTGTTTTAATAAAATTTAATGAAAATAATCTTTGGGAAATGGCTTAAATTTTGGAATTTAATATGTAGTTAATAAAAATAAGGAATTGACTTTAAATGGTTTTAAATGGAAGAAGTTAACTTTAAAATGTGAGTTGAAAGGGAAATAATTTCTAAATAAATTGAATAGATTTAAATGGTATTTTATATTAAATAAAATGACTGATGTTTAAATAATGGTTGAAATGATATTATGGTATGAAAATGTATCGAAATTTATTTTGATTTTTAAAGTATAAATACCATTTTTAAAAGTTGTAACCACGGGTTATAATAACGTTTGGCTGTTAAAGAGACCGGGATCGGATATGTGGCATACTCTCTATCGATACCGAAAACCACTTTGACAACCGTGTACGCGGTGGATCCAGAATGAAGTAGGATGGTGGTGACGTTTCCTTTGAGGTAAATACGTGGACCCGACTCCCGTGAGTTGGCATAAGGTGGCTAAAACAGGAGCGATTGACGGATTAATGAGGTAGCACCTCTGATCGGACACACTTCTTCATATGCCATTCTATTGCTTTTGTGATTGTTTTGGTGCGCACCATTGATTTGGGAGTGTTGTTCGAGGTGGGCGGTAGCTGCGCGCTGCGCGTTTCCATCGGTCCAGAAGCGTAATTGGTATATCTACCCTGGCATTGCCTAGTTGTGCCGTGTCACCTACCCTAGCGCGCCTTCTACGAGTTTCTATTTGGGTCGTACCTATGGAGTATCCTCTGGTAGCCTCCCGATCAGGAGGTATTACGGTACTGTATAGACTATTGGCATTATTTGTGTTAAGGGCTATATGGGTAACCCCTTAACGCTATTTAAAAGTAAGTTTATTTTACTAATAGACATTATTATAATAGCGAAATATTACTACATAGTAAATAGTTTAACGGATCCTTAGAAGATGGGCGGTCCCAAGCATCCTTTATGTTATTTGCTCTATATTACAGTACACTTGAATTATTTTACACTATATAAGTATGTATGTCCTGACTCGAGTGTTCATGTTTTATTTTACGCTCGGGTCAGCCTGAGTTGCAGTTCAGTTTCATCCCGGAGCTAGGATTTCTGTAGATCACTTTCAAGCTGCTGGCAAACTTCCTTTCCAGTTCTTTATCTAAAATTTTGAAATCGAGACTAGTGGACATTTGGATAGTTTACTGATGTTTTAAAACTATATTTGGATTAAAGACTATGTAAATTTTATTTGATTGAGACTATTTATAGTGGCTTCATGAACCACTAAGTATTTTAAAATTCCGCTGTGAGTATTCTGATTCTGTGTTTGTGATTCTGTGATTAATTATTTACTGTATATTTTGAGATTTGCCAAATTTTATTTACAACGCGGTATTTTGAACAATTCAAGTCCGACATATGCGGATGCGAATGGTTGAAACTATCGGGTCGTTACATCGAATTTTAATTAATAACTCAAATTCTGATTCTACCATTCTCTTTTAATTTACCATCCAATTTATTAATTCACAATTCAATTACATTTACTTTACTAACGATTGAAGTCGTATTTGATTTGTAACTTGAATTTTATTTCCAAACTTCAATATTAACTCACCAATTCAGCTTCTATTTAACTACATTAGGTTCCATTTACATATTTCACTAACTAATTTATTATCTAGTTGGCCCCCGGTTAAAATGCAATACTTGATTTTTAATTCCAAATATCACTTCATTTAATTTTCTTAAGTTTATTTTATTTTATAATTCAAGTTTGGATTTTTCGTTTAATTTTCCAAATCATCAAAAATATTAATTCTGGGTTTTCTATCCCATTTTCAGTTTTATAAGTCGCAACTTATTGTTCCACACATTTCCATTCATCATAGTCTTGAATATATTCTTCCTTTATTTTTAACTCAAGCCTTACGCTTATTTATAACTCAACCATATTTTATTCCATGCATTTTTAATCCTTTTAAAGTTATTCTAATTTATTTATTTCAATCCAATCCTTATCCAATTTATTTTCCCTTTATTCACGTAAGAATCTAATTCCATTCAATAACTCAATTGAATTTTTATTCCAATTAGATTTTATTTTAGCTCAGATTTATTTAACTCAATTCGATTTCAACTCAATTTGAATACAACTGGATATTATTCTCAACCTATTCAATTAATTTTAATCCAGTCAAATTTTTATTCCCCAATCCAAGTTAATTTCACTTTTAACTTTTCCCTTTAAATTTAAATTCCAACATTCAAAGCTTATATTTCCCTGATTTAAAAATCATCTGAATTTATAAGCTTATAACCTATCGCATCAGGATTTTTTTAGCACCGGCTTTTGGTTTCAAATTACTTGAAATCTTTAACATCTCAAATCACACTTCTAAAAAATTATACCAATCCTGGTTTTTATTTCCAACAAATTTCCTTTGAAATTTCAAAAACAAACAGGTTTTCCTGAACAAATCAATTTGGCAGCAATCTGTCACTTAGAAACTTGAAAATGAACATCGATGATGCTGCAGTCATCACCGGAGTTATTTTCCAGCGACTGAAGTGAATTCAATGCTATATCCCATCGCAAAATTTATTAAAACAATTTCCTTCCAGAAATACTTTTTAAAACAATAATGTTATTATTTGTCTTCAAAATACTTCCAAAATCCCCGGGGTTTCAAAGTTTCAATTTCTGTTTTAATTCAAATTTTAACTATATTGCATTTGTATAGTTTATGCTTACACAAATTCCCATTTAATTATATTTCAATTTATAACTTTACGTTTGTAATTCATATTTATAAATTTCATTTTATAGCGAATTTATTTTCATAAACTTTGGATATATTTTCAATTCCAATTAAATTTTTACACAATGATGATAATAATTTAATTTTATCATCTCTAACATCCAAGTAACCATATATTAGCTAAAATAGTTTACAAAAACTTTTCTTTAATATCAAAATATATTTTGGGTAAAATTATTTCATTCACCCACATTTAAAAACAATACCGTGTCAAACTGTTCTATTCAAGTGTTTAGAAACCCCTTCGATACAGTTGTCCAGACTATGTCGACGAAGGTTCATATGCCACTCAATAAACCAATCAACACAATATTAAAACAATTTATGTTCACTAACATATACGTGCTCATAGCTTTTAATACGCTCAAACTCATTCTAGGGTACTACGGACTCTAATTGAGTAATTTCCCACCAGAGCCAAGGTTATCATCACTAACCTATGCTCTGATACCAAGTGTAACGACCCGCAAATCCGAACCCCTTGAGTCAACACTATTCTACCTAAATCAACTCAAGTTGTACAGAAATACGAACCATTTGGGTTAAAGAAGAAGAGGTAGAAAAAGAAAATAGAAAACAACATCAATATCTAACCATCGCAGCGGAATAAAATATAATAGATATTAACATATCTTTACACAAAATCAAATATATCTGTTTATATATTACATCATCAGAGTACATCAATCACAGCTCAACATCAACAACATACAAATGGATACACAGCAACTCAACACAGCTGTGACGCCCCACCTCTATACCCACGCTAGCCAAGGACACTACAAGGTAATGTCGTCAACTAACACGGAGAATAAGGCTGGTTGGGAGCGACCATCTATAGCCTTGCTCTAACTATCTATTGAATACATCGACATAGACATAACAATAAGGTCGACATACCCAATGAATACTCAAAACAAAACCATAGGTGGTTGGATCTATCAGAACAGAATATAACAACTCAAATGTAATATACATCATAGAACAGTAGATCATCATATACACATATACTGATACATAACAGAGTTTACAAAACAATACATGTCAAGTGGTATAGCAGACTACAATATACAGACGAGTCAACAGAATACACATCAGAGTTACTACAAAATGGGACTACACAAAAAGCTATGACAAAAAGAAGCTAGTGGAGTAGTCCATGCAGAAGCAAAATAGGCTAAGTCCAAAAGCACCTAACCTGAAACAACTCGGTCTGACCCGAGTATAAAATACACGGGTCAGTCTAGCTAAACAAATCAGTTAGATAAACTGAACAACAATAACCTCCAAGGTCACAAAGTATAACAAATATCTCTAAAAGAGATAACACAATCATCTAACAAAAGATAAATCATGTGATAAAAAGCCTCATATCATCGGCAACATAGAGAAACAAAGGATACAAATATCCCAAATCAAGCCAAAAGGCAAATAACAAATACCCATAAGGTATACAAGTTCCGCAAGGTAAACGCTACGCATCATGCAGCTCAAAAAGACCAACACCGAAAGGCGATACCAAGGGAATATACATATGAATGAAACATCAGAAAATTTGCTCGAGCTCAGTACTGTACAAACAAGGATCCATGAGCCCGAAGACTCCAAACCCAATATAACCCATGCGGCACATAACGACCACAATCGGAAGCGATACTAAAGGGCAACCCAATATCACCCATGCGGCTCATAACGACCAACATTGGAAGCGATACTAAAGGGCAACAAACCCGAAGGCACATACCCGAAGGCAACAAACCGTAGTGGTGAAGGTCAGAGACCAAGTACTGGACACCACTAACTGGCGGAATGTGTCATAACTCTCAAAAAGGAATCCAAAAAGTGGTAACGCGAGTCCCATAACCACTCGTTCGCACTAAACGGTTTACTATCCGTTAGTTAATTTCACACTCAAAGCAGTACAAAGTCACCTCATATCATCGGTAAACCAAACCCAAAGGTTAAAACGATCAATTGAATAGGTTGGGGATTAATCGAAAAGATAAACGCACAGATTCATGGTCCGTGTTTTGCCCAACCATTTAATCACCCTTCCACTTCGCTCGAAGTGCGAAATTGTGTGTGCTTTAAATAGAATTTATAAATTGTTGAAGCGAGCTTTTAATACGATTTGAAGAAATCATTTATAAAACCCGTGAATGAAGTCAAAAAGGAATTATCAAGGTCAAATATGCATAAGCAACTAATTGGAATCAATATGCATCAATCAAATTGGGAAAAATTAAACGAACAAGGCAAATTGGCCAAAAACAGCATATTCAGACGTCTGAAAGAAGGGATTCAGACGTCTGAATCTGGAAATCAATTTGTTTTCCAAAACAGAATTCAGATGTCTGAATCCTAACATCCAGACGTCTGAAATGGGCAATATTTTGCCTATTTCCTTTCTGGTTGAAATTTAGGCAATTCAGACATCTGGAATATAAATTCAGACGTCTGAATCTGGAAATAAATTTTTTCCAAGAACAATATTCCGACATCTGAAATGGGCATTTCAGACGTCTGAAACTAGATGGCCAGGCATTTCCTGAACCTAGGCCAACTATGGCCAAACAAATCGAAAGCGATCGGATGCGTGTTGATTATGGGCTTACGTCAAACGACTACCCAACCTTAACAACACCCCCGAACACTCCGAACAACATAAACACCCACCATATATGGTTTTACATAGATTCGACTTCAAAAATCATAATTTGGCAATTTCACCGAATCAACCCAAATCAAAAGCAAAAGAACATATGAACAATTGTTAGGAATTTATGCCTAACATCAATGGTATCAAAAGAAGTAGATGTGAGTTCAAAACTCACCTTTTACCCAAAAACAAAGAAGATGAAGCTCAATATCAAGGAGAAGACCAACCAAACACTACTTCAACTCAACAAGCTTTAATCTAAGAATAAAACACATATTTTCCATTTTAGGTTTAGGAAATTTTCTGAAATTGAAGAGGAGAAGAGTTGGAGAAGATGAAGAAGAGCTTCCCAATGGCTTCTCTTTGATTTTGGAGCAAGAATTTGGAGTTTGCAAATGGAACTAGGGCTTGGAGTTTCTATTTCTCTTTCCCTTCCACTATTTTCAGTTTTGCTTGAGAAATGAAAAGGAAATGAAGATGAATGAAGAGAAGGGGTTGAGTTAGGGTATTAGTTAAGCTAATGGGCTGAACCCAAACCCAAAACCAATAGAAAAAGGGTCAAAATTTCACAAACTCCAAACATATCAAAGATTATACTCAAAAAGATCGTAAACGCCATTTTGGAACCAATGGAGGTAGTTTCGAGTTCCAATTCGGCCATTTGCAGAAAGTAACATTTCGGATCTAAATCTGACTAACGACGCTATATTTAAATAAAATATTTAAATATAAAATCGTTAAATATGCGGGTTGTTACAGATCTCCCCTCCTTACAAAATTGCGTCCCCACAATTCCTAGAGACGATAGTTGTAACAACTACATACATACAACATTCAAAAGAAAAAGGAAATAAGCTTGAGATGAAAAGACATACTCACCGTTCACAAGCTAAGATAGAAAACCTGGATAAGATCGCTCAATAAAATCTCTGGTTTCCCAAGTACAGCCATTGGGATTAGCGGACCATTGAACTTTAACGAGCGGCACGTCCTTGTTCCGAAGGTGTCGCACCTCCGTGTCAAGCACGCGAATAGGTTGCTGTACAATAGATAAGTCTGGTGAGACCTCAAGCACTTGCAAATCAGAAGAGGTAATAACAGAATCCGACTCCCGAAGACACTTCCGAAGTTGCGAGACGTGAAACACGTCATGAATGCCAGATAAATGAGCTGGAAGTGAAACTCTATAAGCCACAGGGCCAATACGTTCAGTAATAGAAAATGGTCCTATAAAGCGAGGAGCCAATTTCCCAGTCGCACTGAAACGCATAACCCCCTTCAAAGGAGAAACACGAATAAAAACAAGATCGCCGATCGAGCACTCGATAGGCTTCCTACGGTTGTCCGCGTAGGATTTCTGACGACTCTGTGCCTCTTTCATTCTCAATTGAATAAGATCAATCTTCCCGGAAGAATGTCGAACAAAGTATGGAGTCTCTGGACCAAGAATAATCTTTTCCCCAGATTCCAACAACATAAAGGTGATCGACATGGCCTTCTGTATAAGGCTTCGAAAGGAGCCATACCGATACTAGACCGAAAACTATTGTTGTAGGAGAACTCTACAAGAGGTAGGTGATACTCCCAACTTCCACCAAAATCAAAAATACAAATACGGAGAAGATCTTCCAAGATACGATTCACCCGTTCAGTCTGTCCGTCAGACTGCAGATGATAAGCTGTAGAAAAATTAAGCTTTGTTCCCAAAGCTTGCTGAAGACTCTTCCAAAAATGACTCGTGAATAAAGGATCACGGTCACTTACAATAGAACTAGGAACACCGTGAAGTCTCACGATTTCCTTGACATATAACTTAGCCAAAAGCGAAGCAGTCCTATTAGACTTAATAGGGACAAAATGAGCAGACTTAGTGAGGCGATCAACAATAACCCAAATGCTAGAATGGCCAGATCTCGAACGAGGTAGGCCGTCAATGAAATCCACAGAAATCTGATCCCATTTCCACAATGGAACCTCAAGAGGCTGAAGAAGACCATAAGGACGCTGATGCTCAGCCTTAAAACGCTGACAAGTTATGCAATTGCTCACATAACTGGCCACATCGCGCTTCATGCCTTCCCAATAATAAAGACGATGCATATCGACATACATCTTGCTACTACCGGGATGAATGGTATACTTAGAACGGTGACAGTCATCAAGAATGTCATGCCTAAGTGCAAGATAAGAAGGCACAAAAAGACGGTTCTTCTTACGAAGACACCCATGAGAATCAATACTAAAATCCCGCAACGCCTCATCACAAGATTCAGACTCACAAAGCTGAATAAGATGCAACAAATCAGGATCACGCCGCTGGGCATCGGCAATACGATCCAATAAAATAGGTCGTGCTCCCAAACTAAATAATAGAATAGGAGAATCAGAAGATGAACCTCGATCACGAATTTCACAAAAAGATAGAGTCTCAAGAACATCTCATTCGGCAAGCATCATAGAAATAACAGCTGAATGTTTGCGACTAAGCGCATCTGCAACACGATTACCCTTACCAGGGGTATACTAGATATCAAAGTCATAGGAGGCAAGAAACTCGAGCCAACGTTGTTGTCTCATATTGAGTTCCTTCTGAGTGAATAAATACTTCAAGGATTTATGATCGGTATAGAGAATGAAGCGCTCGCCCAATAAATAGTGTCACCAAATCTTCAAGGCAAAGACAATGGCGGCTAACTCAAGATCATGAGTGGCATAGCGAACTTCATTCGGACGCAGTTGCCTAGAAGCATAAGCAACCACCCGATCCTTCTGCATAAGAACAACACCGAGACCACTACCACAAGCATCGGTGTAGACAACATGATCATGATTCCCTTCGGGAACCACAAGAATAGGAGCATTAGTGAGAAGTTCCTTCAATGTCAGGAAGGAAGCTTCACACTTGTCGGACCAATCAAAACGAATGCCTTTCCGAGTAAGGCAAGTGAGAGGAAGCACAACACGAGAAAAATCCTTAATGAACCGACGGTAATAACGCGCCAATCCAAGGAAACTACGAATCTCATGCACATTCTCAGGCCTCTTCCAATTCTGGATGGCTTCGATCTTTGAGGGATCGACAGAAATGCCATCGGAAGATACAACATGGCCTAAGAACTTAACCTTATTCTCCCAAAAGTGGCATTTGTAGAATTTGGCTCTAAGCTGATGATGACGGAGGGTACCCAAGACAATTCTCAAGTGATTAGCATGCTCAGCTTCAGACTTAGAATAAATAAATGATATCATCAATGAACACAAGGACGAACTTATCGAGATATTCCCGGAATACCCGATTCATGAGATCAACAAAGAAAGCAGAAGCGTTCGTCAAACCGAACGGCATAACGAGCCACTCAAAAGAAACATAACGAGTGTGGAAAGCGGTAAGAGGTATACTATCCTCTGCGACTCGTAACTGATGAAAACCTGTGGCAAGGTCAAGCTAAGAAAAGACCTTAGCCCCACTCAATAGATCGAACGTATCATCGATCCTAGGCAATGGATACCTATTCCTAATTGTCAACTCGTTAAGTTTGCGATAGTCAATGCAAAGCCTAAGAGTTCCATCATACTTCCTGACAAAGACAACCGCGGATCCCCACGGAGAAAAACTGGACTGAATCAACTGCTTGGACTCAAGCTCTAAAAGCTGCTTCTTGAGTTCCTCGTTTTCCTTTGTAGACATCCTCGTAGGAGGATGACTAACTGGCTGCACGTCTGGAATGAGATCAATGCGGAACTCAATCGCCCGCTTAGGTGGCAAACCGAGACAGGCTCAAAAACATCAAAAAAGTCACAAGCAATAGGAATACAGGATATATCATCATCATCTCGCGAATCAAGAGAATATAAAGCCATTTCGGAATTATCCACATCCCGAAGAATAAGAGATAACTGAGTAGGCGAATCCGGATGTCGAAGATATATAATTCTCTCCGAACAAATAATCCTGGCATCATATCTCACTAGCCAGTCCATTCCCAAAATCGTATCAAATCCCAGATAAGAAATAACGTGCAGATTCGCACGAAAGGAAAAGCCACTTAAAACAATCTCAATATCATCGCAAAGCATACTAAGGGTCGCGGATCCTCCAATAGGATTCACAATCCTTAAAGAAGTAACCAAACAAGAAACATCCAAGGATAAATCATCAATGAGCTTCTGCGATACGAAAGAATGTGAAGCACCCGTGTCGAAATAACTCGTATACTATGATCCTGAAATAAAATTGAACCTTCCAAAATGGATGGAGATATACGTTTGGGTTGAGAAGGACCTTTAGAAGCCTTGGTAGCATAAAGATTGCTAGACTTAGCACCAGCCGGAACAGTGGGGCAAGCTGAAATATGATGACCTTCCTTCTTGCAATAACGGTAGAAGAGAGGCTTAGGACAAGCTCGAATAACATGATCAGGAGAACCACAATTGAAACACTTCCGAATGAAAGGAGTTCCAGAAGGCTGAGGCTGAGAACTAGGACCACCATTCTTCTTCTTCTTAGAAGGAAAAGACCTGGACTTCTGAATTGGAAACGGCCTCTTGTTGGGGTTCTTGGAACCCTCAACATCAACATCACTATCACACTCCTTCTCGACGGTCTCGAGATGAAGTGCCGAATCAACCAACTCCTCAAAAGAGAGTTTAAGTTGGAGCAACAAAGATTTCTTAAGATATTTCTTAAGACCAGAAACAAACTTCAAATTCTTCTTATAAGAAGTGCTGATGAATTCAAGACCATACTTAGATAAAGCCTCGAATGATGCAACATACTCAGAAACAGAAGATTTCCCTTGCTTCAACTCAAGGAAGCGACGGTTCAATAAAACTTTTTCAGATTCAGGAACGAACTTGAGTTCAAATCGCTCCCGAAACTGAGTCCAAGAAAAAGTAGACTCATCAATCTCGGCTACAAGAAGCTCATACCAATCAAGAGCACGCTCTTGTAATAAGCTAGAAGTTACAAGAACTCTATCATGGTCAGAAAGATCCATACGAGAGAAGATACGCTCGCACGTGTGAAACCAAGCTTGAACTTCAAGAACGGATTTAGAGCCTTTAAATGGCTTTCCTCCAAGATGAGCAAAATCACTGCACTGACGTGCAAAGGCAGACTTGCGAGGTGGAGACACTCGAGGAGGAACTGGAGGCTGAGTGCTCCTAAACAATTCCAAAAACTGATCGGCATACATATAAACGCCATCCGGATGTGAGCCGTTGGATTGCCCAGCATCCGAACGTCGTCCTCCGCCTCTTCCAGCCATACGCTGAAAGTATGATAAGAACAAGATTAATCACAAGGTAGATACTTCAATACGGAATACTACGGAATAAAATGCATTCCTAAACGTATTCCCCAAATTCTATCTGACCTTGGATAGTTGAAGGAATAGAAAGGCACGATGATTCAAAGATTCGTATCACTTATACACTTGATGTATCATAATATGTGCAACTATTCTGTGTTTATCATATTTTGTTCTAAACTCAGCTTTGATACCACGCTGTGACGCCCCACCTCTATACCCACGCTAGCCAAGGACACTGCAAGGTAATGCCGTCAACTAACACGGAGAATAATGCTGGTTGGGAGCGACCATCTATAGCCTTGCTCTAACTATCTATTGAATACATCGACATAGACATAACAATAAGGTCGACATACCCAATGAATACTCAAAACAAAACCATAGGTGGTTGGATCTATCAGAACAGAATATAACAACTCAAATGTAATATACATCATAGAACAGTAGATCATCATATACACATATACTGATACATAACAGAGTTTACAAAACAATACATGTTAAGTGGTATAGCAGACTACAATATGCAGACAAGTCAATAGAATACATATCAGAGTTACTACAAAATGGGACTACACAAAAAGCTATGACAAAAAGAAGCTTGCGGAGTAGTCCATGCAGAAGCAAAATAGGCTAAGTCCAAAAGCACCTAACCTGAAACAACTCGGTCTGACCCGAGTATAAAATACACGGGTCAGTCTAGCTAAACAAATCAGTTAGATAAACTGAACAACAATAACCTGCAAGGTCACAAAGTATAACAAATATCTCTAAAAGAGATAACACAATCATCTAACAAAAGATGAATCATATGATAAAAAGCCTTATATCATCGGCAATATAGAGAAACAAAGGATACAAATATCCCAAATCAAACCAAAAGGAAAATAACAAATATCCATAAGGTATACAAGTTCCACAAGGTAAACGCTACGCATCATGCGGCTCAAAAAGACCAACACCGAAGGGCGATACCAAGGGAATATACATATGAATGAAACATCAGAAAATTTGCTCGAGCTCAGTACTGTACAAATAAGGATCCATGAGCCCGAAGACTCCAAACCCAATATCACCCATGCGGCTCATAACGACCAACATCGGAAGCGATAATAAAGGGCAACCCAATATCACCCATGCGGCTCATAACGACCAACATCGGAAGCGATACTAAAGGGCAACAAACCCGAAGGCACAAACCCGAAGGAACATACCCGAAGGCACATACCCGAAGGCAACAAACCGTAGTGGTGAAGGTCAGAGACCCAGTACTGGACACCACTAACTGGCGGAATGTGTCATAACTCTCAAAAAGGAATCCAAAAAGTGGTAACGCGAGTCCCATAACCACTCGTTCGCACTAAACGGTTTACTATCCGTTAGTTAATTTCACACTCAAAGCCGTACAAAGTCACCTCATATCATCGGTAAACCAAACCCGAAGGTTAAAACAATCAATTGAATATGTTGGGGATTAATCGAAAAGATAAACGCACAGATTCATGGTCCGTGTTTTGCCCAACCATTTAATCACCCTTCCACTTCGCTCGAAGTGCGAAATTGTGTGTGCTTTAAATAGAATTTATAAATTGGAGAAGCGAGCTTTTAATACGATTTGAAGAAATCATTTATAAAACCTGTGAATGAAGTGAAAAAGGAATTATCAAGGTCAAATATGCATAAGCAACTAATTGGAATCAATATGCATCAATCAAATTGGGAAAAATTAAACGAACAAGGAAAATTGGCCAAAAACAGCATATTCAGACGTCTGAAAGAAGGGATTCAGACGTCTGAATCTGGAAATCAATTTGTTTTCTAAAACAGAATTCAGACGTCAGAATCCTAACATCTACACGTCTGAAATGGGCAATATTTTGCCTATTTCCTTTCTGGTTGAAATTTAGGCAATTCAGACGTCTGGAATATAAATTCAGAAGTCTGAATCTGGGAATAAATTTTTTCCAAGAACAATATTCAGACGTCTGAAATGGGCATTTCAGACGTCTGAAACCAGATGGCCTGGCATTTCCTGAACCTAGGCCAACTATGGCCAAACAAATCGAAAGCGATCGGATGCGTGTTGATTATGGGCTTACGTCAAACGACTTCCCAACCTTAACAACACCCCCAAACACTCCGAACAACATAAACACCCACCATATAAGGTTTTACATAGATTCGGCTTCAAAAATCATAATTTGGCAATTTCACCGAATCAACCCAAATCAAAAGCAAAAGAACATATGAACAATTGTTAGGAATTTATGCCTAACATCAATGATATCAAAAGAAGTAGATGTGAGTTCAAAACTCACCTTTTACCCAAAAACAAAGAAGATGAAGCTCAATATCAAGGAGAAGACCAACCAAACACTACTTCAACTCAACAAGCTTCAATCTAAGAATAAAACACATATTTCCCAATTTAGGTTTAGGAAATTTTCTGAAATTGAAGAGGAGAAGAGTTGGAGAAGATGAAGAAGAGCTTGCCAATGGCTTCTCTTTGATTTTGGAGCAAGAATTTGGAGTTTGCAAATGGAACTAGGGCTTGGAGTTTCTATTTCTCTTTCCCTTCCACCATTTTCAGTTTTGCTTGAGAAATGAAAAGGAAATGAAGATGAATGAAGAGAAGGGGTTGAGTTAGGGTATTAGTTAAGCTAATGGGCTGAACCCAAACCCAAAACCAATAGAAAAATGGTCAAAATTTCACAAACTCCAAACATATCAAAGATTATACTCAAAAAGATCGCAAACGCCATTTTGGAACCAATGGAGGTAGTTTCGAGTTCCAATTCGACCATTTGCAGAAAGTAACATTTTGGACCTAAATCCGACTAACGACGCTATATTTAAATAAAATATTTAAATATAAAATCGTTAAATATGCGGGTTGTTACAACAGCGGAATATATACATAAACAAGTATGGAAATACGTATCATCATCCAGCTCGTCTCCTGAGCTCCACAGCATCATATCATGTATCATATAATACTCGGTCTGACCCGAGCATTACAGTTAAATGACACCCGAGTCAGTCTGGAATACCAATGTGAGAAAATCACACTCAATTAATTATTAAAGTTTCAAAAATACTTTGAAAAACAAAAGCATCTCGTAAGACCATGCCACAAATAAACATGTCGGGTTTTTACCTTACGATAGCCAAATCAATTTTAATAGAAATCCTCTGATATTATAATATGGTCTATATACAAATACTTATAAAATAGCCGAAATTGTTACATGATTAAATTTCAGCTACTAGCCACAGAGTGGGTAATACAAACAAAACTCGTACAAGGAACGTAGGGAGAATGGATTTCCAACTAATGACTAGGCACTGGGGTACCACCTGTCCCAGTACGTGGCTTAGATCACAGTACCAAGGAGTACGCCCGCTCCCCTGCAACACAAGACCGGGACTACCCCTTACTGAATAATCCCGAGTGAGATCACCCCATGGTTGGGATCAACAACCGCCCACTAAGCCGAAATAAAAAGGGACAACTAGACATGGATGGCCTCACCCTGCTTGGGTGCTACCCACCTAGCCTTGCTGCATAACCCCTGATTTTCAGTCATTCCCGGTTGATGAGGCTTGAGGCTAAGCATTACCTTTTAGAACATATCCCTTAGAATGCTCATCGTCCACCTGACGATGTTCTGAAAGCATTCATCCATACAAGTCCGTCCCGGGTTCGAACGGAACCGAAGGCACTATTCCTACTACATCCATTTTGGAAATATCCTCAGGATTAGTAGCGACTAGCCCTTGCACTTCACTGCTCCATCTTCGAATCCAAACTCGTTTCCTCGAAAAAGTACAAACCGGATCGAAGTGG
Organism: Allium cepa; assembly: GCA_030765085.1. NCBI lineage: Eukaryota > Viridiplantae > Streptophyta > Magnoliopsida > Asparagales > Amaryllidaceae > Allium > Allium cepa. The sequence continues at coordinate 900,515,113 of CM060938.1, read as the reverse complement.
TTTTCGAGAAATAAATCTCGATCCCGGTCTCTTCGAAATGATCAACGCAGTCGTCCAATATTGATAGTCGGTTATTTAACTATCAATTAACATTATCAAACATCCATCAAACAATGAATAATTTCCTAAATTATTTATTTATCTCAAAATATATTCACAAGATATATTTTCACTTTCAAACCCTTTTGAAAACAGTTTCAAATGTCTTCCTTTCTCAGAATAAATTTCCCAAATAATTTCTACCTCCACTGAAATCACCAAGGACAAAACTTTAGATTTTTAAAATAATTTAAAATTCTTTATTATAAAATATACTTTAAAACAATTAAATTAAAAACTACTTCAATATTTTATTTAACATATATACTTTAAAAATGAGGTTACTTTTATAAAATATAAAACTAGATTTTCTCTTTAAAACAAATAATAAGTTACTTTTAAACAATTACTACTATAATAGATTAAAAGAAAATACTTACTCTAGAATTTAAATATTTTTAAAAATAATAAATTCAACTTGCTTTTTGAAACAACTTTAAAACTATTAACATATGTTTAAAAATTTACTTTGAAAACGTACTTGGTTATCCCGGGAGAATTTCCAATCTCATTCACTTAAATCAATTTTCCAAATTGATTCCCAATTTATTCCATCTGAAATAAATTACTTTACTTACTCAACTCATTTCAAAATTCGTTAATTATGGACTTTATAATTATTATTATTATTATTATTATTATAATTATTATTTTCTGTTTGATGTTAATTCTTTTAACTGAAATATACAAATTTCAGATTTTCCCAATTTCTTCTTTATTCATTTCAAAATATAAATCTTAAATTTAAAATAAAAGCTTTGTTCTATTAATTAATAACACTGAAGTTTAAAATTCATTAACCTTCTATTTATTCAAAATTTCCTTTCCATACTCAAGATTTATTTATTAGAATTTTAAAGTCACTTTATTTCTTTTCCAATTCATTCTTAAATTTATTCAAATTTTCTATAATTATATCACTTACAAATTCACTTCTTTTATTTTCTTTCCAAAATCCAATTTATATATTTTTGGTAATTCATTATACCCAATTATATCCAATCAAACCATAGCATTCAACATTCCAATATGATTCATCATAGAATATCAATTAATCACAACAGAGAATATTAATTAATTTAAATAAATGTTGAGGAATCCAGTTGGATCCCTCCAACCTATTTTCCCTGCATCCACAGATGTTAGCACAACATAAAATACGAATTCCACTTCGAGGTGGAAAATTGCGGTATATGGGATTTATATAATACCATCAGCTATTATGCGGCGCATAGGGTCTCATCCGCTATATAATGCGGGAAATCAACAATATATATTATATAATATAATATAGCACATCAAACAATCCAACCAACCAATCAATTATTTAAATTTAACCGTTTAAATTTAAATTTAAATTCAGCCGAGTGAGGTTAATTCACCTTTATTTTATGCATGCAATCCTTTTCTAATCCGGCTTGCTTCCTTCCTATTTTGACCTTATATAACATTCAGATGATTTTTATTAATACTTGACTAATTGAACACTTTATTATTCATTTTAAGTAACTAATAAATTATGTTAAACTAATAATTTGGGATTAAACCAATAATTTATTTTATTTTTTTAAACCAATTTCCTTTTAATAAAATATTTTTAGTACCCAAGATAAATCATATAACTTCAATAAATACATAAATTTGTACTAAACACATATTTTAAAACACTTAGTAGTGATAAAGTGTGAGTACGTATATTTACTTTTCCTTTGAATTTATGTATACACTAGAATAACCTATATATATTCATATATTTTAAAATCTACCTGCTTATAAATCTTACCACTTTCCAAAAGTCCTATGTATTATTAAATTGTATATATTAGGAATAAATTACAGTAAGGTCTTATTAGTAATTAATTTAATTTGATTCCTGGATCTAGGTTGTTGACTAAAAAAAATAAGTTTCAAGAATCTAACCTTTATATAATCAAAATCTTATGTATACATATACTTTGTCTGATCCTCCATATGTGTATATATTTTAAATTGTAAAAATAAGTTGTTTGATATAACAGACTATTAATTAATTCTTAACCTATTTATATAAATTTAAACTAACTTTGATTAAGTTAAAACTCGACTTGAGAAAAGAGTTTACCAGAGGACCACTTTCTGACGATCGACAAATCCTCCCTCGAAATCGTTCTTTGCCATACCCTAGATATTGGTGAGAGCTAGCTCGTCTATGACGCGGTCATGCCCACTGCCCTGTATCATCCTATCACGATTCGTAGAGGGCATTGAGACCTCCAAGTGCCGCCTCTACCAGATACTCTTTGCCAAAACGAACCATCCATCTCCTCTGTCTATGTGATACGACCATGAACCCGAACTCGAGAACATCACCGCACCAAAAATTTAACTTTGATAAACTGAAAGCGGAAAGAGGGAAGTCACTGTTTCATTGATTCGCACTCTGCTCGTTCGCAATTTCAATTTTGATTTTTATTATTTTTATTTTTGCGTGAATACGATTTTGAATGCCTGAAGGAAAATTCATTCGAATTGGCCAAACGAAGAAAAACAACGCGATTCGAGGCGAAATCGAATTCGATTTCGTTGCTCCCTCTCATTTTTTTATATGGCCATTAAAATTTTCCTCTTCTCGGGTTGAATAACTGAAAGAAAAGGAATTAATGTTGAAGTATCAGCCTCCTACTATTGCTAAGGAAAAGAAGTCACGAGATAAATAGAAGGAGAGAGAGTATGACGAGATTTTTGAAAAAGATGGTAGCGTGCTTTGGAATGTTGTCTGCTGGATGGAGACACGATGTTTGAAAAGGGAGAACAGACGTGCCAACATCATCAGCTATAGTGTTTTTGAATTGAAAGGAAAAAGTATTGACAGAATGAAATTACGGCAAAAAGAAAATTTGACAAGACAAATATATTTTTATTATGTTTCAAACCGTCTCGATATAAATTTCAGCGCGTTTATATATCGTATGCTCACACAACAATTCCAAACACTACGAGGATTGAAATCCGATAATAATACAATATTACGGATTAAATGGAACTGGTTCCATCAAACTCCGAGACCATGCCTCGAAAGGCTATTTTTAAATATCAATTTAAATAATATATTTTTTTCAAAACTTAACAAAACACTTCCAAATTCAATTTCAACACTTTCACTACCTTCAGTGCTATCAATATAAATTTTATAAGTCTGCAAATTATTTTTAACAGGCTTAAAATTTCAGATTCAACATTTTACTCAATTTCAAATTATTTAATTTAATAATTTAATTATCAAATCAATAGTGATATTTGAATCCATGTTAAAATTAACCTTTAAATATTTAAATTCAATTAAATATTCCAATTCAAATGCTCAAAAATTCTGGTTCGTCACACTCAGCCTCCTGCTCCTACTCATTCCTCTCCTCTGCGCAAATCTGCATTTGCGCGTTTATGCAGCGACTTCACTCATCTCGAAGGCAAGCCATTCAAAGGATCCAAGACAGTTTTAGAGGTTCAAGCTTGGCTCCAAACATGCGAGCGCATCTTCACTCGCATGGAGATTTTCGATCATCACCATGTTCTTGTGACATCAAGTGTGTTGCAAGAACGAGCATTATACTACTACGAGCTCGTTATAGCTGAGATAGACGTGTGTACTCTTACATGGCAACATTTCCGAGATCATTTTGAGCTTAAGTTCATGCCAGAATTTGAGAAGGCTTTCCTTGCCTGTCACTTCCTCGTGTTGAAGTAGGGAAAATCCTCTGTGTGAGATTATGTATCCTCCTTCGAGTCTCTATCCAAGTATGGGCTCGAGTTCATTGGTACCCCATACAAGAGGAATCTTAAGTTCGTATCTGGACTTAAGAAATATTTGAAGAAGTCGCTCATGCTTTAGCTTAAGCTCTCTTTCGAGGAGCTTGTGGATTCGACACTTCACCATGAAGCCGTCAAAAGGAAAAGGATAGTAGTGACGAGGCCGAGGTTCAAACGAACACAAATAAGAAGAAATTTCCCTTTCAGAAATCCCAATCATTTCCTCCTAAGAAGAAGAAGCAAGGCAATTCTGGTTCTCATTCCGATGCTGCACCTCCTTTCAGTTAGAGTGTTGGCTTGCTTCAATTGTGGTTCTAGAGACCATCTAGTTAGAGAATGTCCTCATATCCCCAAGTGCCATTACTGTAAGAAGGAAGGACATATAGTTTCAGCATGTCCTAAGAAGTGGAAAAATTCCGGTTCGAGGAACCTGAATGTAGCAAAGGCTTCTGGTACTGCACCTCAGTCTTGAGGTATATCTCTTATTATTTTGAAAATTTTTATTCTTTTTCATGACTGTATTATTCGAACCCTCTTCGATACTAGTCCTTAGCATTTACCCATAACAGAGAAATTTGTTAATGATATTAGATGTTCTGGTCTTGTTGCTCACTTGAGGATTGCAAATCCTTTTGATGGGACTTGCAATACTTGACGTGAGAATTTTTGGATTTGTTCCTTGTAGTTTATCTTTGCATGCGCATTAGCATGCTATTTTCTATCTTGAGTTGGAGTAATTTGAGAGGGACTAGCTTGCATTTTATCCAGCCACATTGTGTGATTTGAAGGGCCCTACATTTAGGTATCCTGATTCATTAGGTTGGTTAATTCCTGTCTTTGGAAAATTGATTATGATTTCGAAGTCTTTGTACTCACTCTTGAGTATCGAGATGTTGATGATATATCTCGAATTCCTATTATTGTGACTCTGTTGATTTCTGTAAGTCCATTTGGGTATGACATTCAACCAGGCAATCGAATATTGTATTGACCTCATTCCCGGTTCTTAGCCTTTCGGTCATTTTTCCACAAGGACATCCATTATGGTCCTTGGAATTTAATTGATATTGCCATTTTTACCACATTTGAGAAAACCACTTCAAACAATAGATATTGATATTGGAATTTAATTGATATTGGAATTGATATTGATATTGTCTTTGTATTGCTATGGTTGTGTTACCTTTTTTGATGCAAATTTTGAGATGATTTTGATGATGCTTATGGGCTATGATATCAAACAATAGATTAGCCAAGTTTTGGAGGAATTTTGAGTTTTAAAATTTGGTTTAAATTCGAATATCGATTTGGAGTGATTCCTTTGTTTTTCTTCCAAGCACTATTTCTCCGAAATAAATTGTGAGAAAATTTCTATATAATTTGGATTTTTGAAATCTTTATTATAATATATTTCAGATTATTTTTAAACTATTATTAAATTATTTTAAAAGTATTCAAGCTGAATTTTCAATAAAATGCCTTCAAAATGATTTTAGAAAATTAGTTTAAAATCCTGTTTTCACAAGTAAATTATTTTATAAACAATATACAATATTTTTTACACTTTTCTAACGTATGAGAAAGAGAATTAAACGGTTTAGTAAAACCCATGGTATGGGACATGTGAGTTTACTTTAATGGTTAATATCGGACTTATACGATCGAAACTATTTGGATTGTTGATTCCTAAGTTATTTAGGCAATTTCTGACGAGTTTTTGAGATTATAATTCCTATCTTCAGGAATTATCTGGAAAGGCCAATATTTGGCGGGTTGTGGTTCGAGATCTACTATTCTAGGCATATGATCTGTGAGAACCCGTTATAGTGTTTTACTTGCCAATGAGATGAGGCAAGTCTGAGTTTTCGAGTTTGAGATTTTAGGATGATTTCTGTTTTCTAATGTGGCAATGACTAGTGGTTTGTAAACCGTTAACTACGAACGTGTTGTATAGTACACACGTTAACACTTTTTGGGTTCCTATTTGGGAGTTGTGACACATCATGGGATTGCCAGTACAATAGACCTTCGGGTCATTTGGGATTACGACTTTGGTTTGAGATTTGCGACTTCAGTCGTCTGGGAGAGGTACCTAATATATATAGTACTGGGGAGATGGAACATGTTGCATCGCTACGGCATGCAAATGGGATTTGGCAAATCCGAGGAATTTTTATGAGTTTTTGATTTCGATTCACCAATTTGAGATGACGAGTTTACTTATAGCCTTGAGTTAGAGAAAGGCTTATATGTATGTTGTTTTATGGTGATTACGATATTGAGATTATAAACTCTTATTAAGTTTCATGAGTTTTGATTTGGAAATTTTGATGTTTTCACATATGGCTTACATATTGATTATGTTCACTTTCATTGTATAACCCTTTAATTGTAAAACATCTATGCCTTGTTAAACCTTTTCATGTGATTAACTTTGAGCCTTATGGAATACATATTCTTAGTTGAATAAATAGACTTTTTTATATATTTCATTCCTTTATCCTTAAAGGAATGTTTCCCTTATGCACTAATATTCCTTTATCTTTTACTATCATCAAGTTCTAGTTAGCCTGACCCATGTATTTATTACTCTTGTTAGATCGAGTTGCAGGTTAGCTTTTGGACCTTTGCTAGCTTTACCTTTTTGCGCTTCTTTATCGACTTTGTTTATGGCATACTTTTATGTACTAGTATTTTGTTTAGGAACCTTATGATGTATCTATTCTTTTGTGGGGATGTATGTATATATTGTGGTTGAATACCACTTGTGGCATGTTGTATTACATTTGATGTAAGTGTATATGTATATTATCTATGTTGCTATTCTATTACTTGAGATTGAATTGTTATCATATCTTGTTCTGAACCGATCCTGTAGCCACCGTAGTAGTGTATTAGAAAAGAATTAAGTATGTCGAATAATCTAAATAAAATGAAAAAAATAAGAGCCAAAACTTACATAGTTAGCTCTTATCTAATGGAAAATATGATTGTCACCCTTAACCAGCTCTATTCTCCGCATTAGGAGACAGAATTACTATGTAATTCTCTTTGTTAATGTGGGTCCCGGCGTGGGGCGATACAAACAGTAAATCGTCAAAACATCCAATCAACAATTTCTATCAGCTATATAACATATTAGTTAACCAAAAAAGATGAGTTTAACTCACTGAAATTTCAGTTTTCGCTTTCGTGTTCTGGTTCTGTCCAAATCCGAATGATGTTCGAGTTTAGCGTAAAATTTAACTAGCTCTAATTCTGACCAAACTAGTTCCATTACAAAGATAGTGTCCATAAGAGTGCAATGCAACAAACGGCGTTTGAACCCGACCTCGTATGCAAAAGCTATTCGATAATAATTTATCGAATTTAAATGATTAAATTAATCACGAATTACTTGATTAATCTAATCCATACCCTTAATCCCCCTTACCAATCCATCATCTTCCCCTTTGGAAGGCACAGGCCGTGCATTTGCACAAACCCATTGCCGTAAATATTCAAACGATCATAATTCCTTCGTTTCTCAATGGAGTTGACTCCTGTATTCGCCAATGCATCCGTCTTTGTGAGAGCTACCTCCCTGACACCATGATTGTAACGACCTGCCTTTTTGGACGTTTTAAGCAGACACACAGTCAAACTCAAACCATTCAAAAGGGCAGATTGATATGGGGTAAATATGAAAAGGAAAAGAAATAAACCAAATACAGAATCTCAAAGCGGAATGACAAAATATAATAATCAAACAACAATTCATGAAGCTGTTTACAAAAAAACATTTGATTATACTTATACAACACAGAATCAGAGTTACATACAACAAAGATAAACAACAATGCAACGGAACACTATGAATGCAGTGGAATAATATAATAAATAATAATAGTACAATCTTCGTCTTCATCCTCTAGAAATAAGGTCTTCAAATCCTGAAATGCTCAGGCTGTCCCGACCAAATTAAAAAGACATAACAATTGAGTCAGAACAAAAAGATCTTATGTAAGTTAAATCAACGATAGAAATGAGTGTAACAGTGTCAAAGATGTTTACGGAGTTTGACATCTCTTATCCAGTGTCTAACATGGATGCAGTAACTTAAGAAATGTTCGGGATTCACATCTCCTAGGGATCCTTTAAACTATCTACTATGTAGTACAATACACTGCTATAATATGTCTACAATAAAGTAAAGATATTAAAATAGCGTTAAGGCGTTACACATATCCCCCTTAACATATTTTATATATTCTCATAGTCTATACAGTACCGTAAGCTCCTCCGTAAATAAGAGGTTTACCCAGAGGGCACCCCATAGGTATGGTACAAACAAACTCGTAGAAGGCGCTCTAGGGCATGTGAACACGACACTCGAGGCAATGCCAGGGTGGATATACTAATTGTGGATCCGGACTGGTGGTAATGCATAGCAGCTACTACCGCCCACCTTGGATACACTCCCAAATCAAAATCAAGTGTGGCTACCAAATCAATCATAGGGTAATGGAATGGTATCGAAGAAATGTACCTGATCGGAGATGCGACTTAACTTGGCCCGACATGGCTCCTATTTTAGTCACATCTATGCTGACTCACGGGAGTCAGGGTCACGTCATACCTATACAGAAATCATTCACCAAACCATCCTACTTCATTTCTGGAATCTCCACCATGTACACAGTTGTTAAAGTGGTTTTCGGTATTGGCAGAGAGTATGACAATATCCGATCCCGGTCACTTTAACAGCCAATCGCTTATTTCACACCGGATGGTTCTTTTAAATTTCCAAAACCATTTCATAATTGATATCAAAATATCATATTTAATTCAAACCATATCACTTTTGAAATTATATTCACTTTAAAATCATATTCAACTTTGAAATCATAAATTCTTTAAGAAATCATATTTCCAATTAGGTTAAATCCTTATTTCAAAATAATCATATTCAATTAATTATAACATTTAAATCCCAACTTTGGTTATTTAACCGTATTTGCTTTTAACCAATGAATTTGAATATAAGCGCTTCCACTCAATTTAGTCCGAAATTTAAAAAATAGTTTAAAAGTTATAAATAGTTAAAATACTCTAAAATAGTATAACTATAGGTTAAAATACTTTTGAATTGATTTAAGATAGTTAAATAGATCTAAAATAGATTAAACATAATTAAAGTAGATTAAATAGCTTTAAAATAGATTAATTAGATTTAAAATGAGTTAAAATGGGTAAATTAGTTTTAAATTAAATTAAATGGTTTAAAATAGGTAAAAATCATTTAATGTAGTTAGTATAGGATAAAATAGTTTAAAAATTTGAAAATCTTAAAATTTAGAATCTTTAAAATAATATATTTTTAAAACAGTTTATAATAAAAACCTATTTTTATATATCGATTTAAAATATTTATTTCATTCCAACACATTAGGACCATTTTAATTTCCAAAACCCAATTTCAATTTTTCCAATTCAAATTCTCAATACAATACTTAATTCAATATCGCTTCCAATCCATGTTTTGAAATATCAATTTAAATTACTCCAAGTTCAATATATTTCAAAGTTATATTTCAAACAATTTTAATAACTCAAATCTGATAAATTTCCATTATACTTCAAAATCAACTTTAATATTTCAATTTAATTCCTTTAAACAATTCCTTTAACCAATTCCAATTTTAACTTAAAAATCGAATTTCGATAATAATTCAATTTATATAAATCAAATTTTATTACAAAATATCATTTAATTAAATCCAAAAATTTAGAATTTTAAAATCATTTAATTTAACCAACCTAGTGTTCGTATATAATTCTCTACCATAGGGTCAAGTGATACGGATATTTATCATTTCAATCCGCAATTTAAAATTTTACGGTTATATATCATTTCAAAGCGCAATTCCAAATTAATATTAAAAATCTATAAAATCGCTCGAGTTTATCATTTCAACCTATAATGACTTTTCCCTAATCTACAGATCATTCGGGTATATATCATTTCAACACATAGTGATTTTCCAATTAATAACTAAGGGAACTTGGAGAGTGATAACAATATATAAATCAACATAAAATTCAACCATCCAATATCAACAAACAAACATCCATCAGAATCATCATCCAATTCAATTAATTAATTTCAACAATTAACTAATTATCAATAACAGGAAATTTACTAGCTATTTATATTCAAAAATAAATTAATTAACAATAATTCAAAATAAATTCAAATTAGCTGAAATGACGGTTTAAACCTACCAAACAGCTATAGATAAATTCCTAATCACATCACAAATTTAATGTAACTAATATAAGAAATTTTAAAGTCGTGAGTGGGTCAAATCACTCACCTTTGAATTTAAATCCAATTTAGGGCCTAAAATCAAATGGTCACAGAATTCGACCAAATCGGTGTCAAAATATCTGAAATTTAGATACGATCCCAGTGGATCAAACCGCGCATACATCCGACCTCGTATGTGGAAGTTATGTCGATTAGAAGATTTGACATCGAAAATTAAATTAAAAAATTAAAAAAAGAAGAAAAGAACACTTTACCTTGCCATGTCATTGTCCCTTAAATGCACAGTAACCCTAGCCTGCCATTCACGCCGTTCGACCTAAAAAATACGCACGTTGCCACCTACCTACGTCATTCACCATGTCGGCTACAGCCAGCCGCCCCTTGTCGCACGTCACCAGAGACCACACTGCGCCTATCTGGACCACCGCGAGCCCCCATCATCACGGCCGCGAGTACAAAGAGCCAACCACCGCCGCTAAAAGATTAACCCTAATCGAATTGTTCTTGTTGATCTGACCATCAATTTGACGAACGAGCCATGCCAATGAACTCCCCTTGGTCCTCTCTATAATACTGCACCCTCAATTTGACGATCCGACAAAGTTGATCGTGACACAATGAACGACCGAGGCTAAATCACCCAATTCCAGCCACACAGAAACCCAGATCAAAAAATGAACTATAGATTTGACCTGCGCTCTTCGAGAGCTTCAAATCGATATATAATTCGATATATTTTGAGGAATTTGATTTTTTTTGGATTTGGTTTTGAATTTGATTTGCAATTTGGAAATTAGGGTTTGCAGCCATTGAGAAGAGAGAAGCAAATGGAATTGAACGTACATATAAATAGGAATAAGAAATTGCTAGGGTTTATAATAGATTATTTGTAGGCAGATCAAAAATATGTACAAATGGGCTAGATTGGTTTGGGTTTGAAAGATAAATGACTCGAATAGCCCGTTCTATCTACGAAACAAAAATGGGTCATCACTTATGAATAAAATTAACATTTCTATTCATTTTATTACGTTAACTAATTTCAGTTATTGTCTTAACTCACATTAATGTAACATTTGTTTAAAATTGATTTTCAATTATATTTAACAAACAAAATAAATAAGTAATAATTGTTACCATTAACTTCTAATCACACTTATAAATTTATTATTCACAAACAGATGTTACAATTGCTTTCATAACACTAATTTTATTCAGTTACCATTGACTATATATTATTTCATTAAGTAAATTCAGTATTTACATTTGTCTTCTTATATTCAATTTATAACCATGTATAACATTTAAATCATTTAAATTAATTGGAATTTCATTCAAATTATTGATAGTTAACTTAGATTAACATTATTACATTTCATTTTTGTTATTATTTCATTAAATAGTTTACAAATTTTTATTTCTCTCAATATTAAATAACTAAATCTTATTAAATTAACTATTTTTAATTATCTAAATTACGGGTCGTTACACTCTCCCCCACTTAAAACATTTCGTCCTTGAAAAGACAAAAGAAGGAAAAAGGAATTAGGAAACCAGCATATATTTTATTCTAAATATTGAATTTATAAACGATTAATTTACATAATTTAATAATTTAAATAAAATACATCAATCTATAAAATTTAAATCCTTTTATATTCGAGTTAACATAAGTTGGAAAACATTTCATAGAATTCTCTAAGTCCAAAATTTATGAAGAATTTCGACAGAGTCTCCTTTGTACGGAGAGGTTTGGGAGAAATAGAAATATCCATAATAACAATATATCATATATATATATATATATATATATATTTCAAAATAATATATCCCAAACAACAGGAAAACAATATAATATCGCTAGAAACCGTAATCTGAGAACATACCTATTTTTCGGGCAATTATAGCTTATTTTTATGAAACCAAAAGCAGTCCAAAAGGAGTTAATAATTATATAAAATGAAATATTTAAAGTTGTTTCAATTACTAACAAATAATCATTTGGAACCAAGAGCATACAATCATCACATGAAATCGAAATAATCAACCATCCAGCCATATCAAGAATAACAAATGGTTTGTTCGAGTTTAGACACTTTAAAATATCATAGGATGACAAATATACTACTAAGTACACCATATACTTAACAGTATTAGAAAAAACTCAATAGATTATTCATACACCGAAACAATTAGAAGTATCCTTTCCCAAACAACCTATAAACCAAAACAAACAATGACTCCAAGCATCAATAAAGTTCATTCTTATTAATTTCATTTCATATTATTTACCTTTCTTTAGTTTCATTCATATACTGACTATTTCATTCATTCACATTCATTTATTTACATATGTTGTTTACATTTTCTTACATATGTTACACATACATAGTTATTTAAACACACATGTAAATTCAATTCTTAAAGTACTATATAGGTTTCTTTGTAAATAAATTCACATCCATTCATTCAATGCTTATTTCCACTTATTTTCATCTATTCCTTACAAAATTCATTTTTTCTCATTTATTCGTACATTACCAATTTTAATTAATCTATATTCATTTGCTTACATATGTTCTTCCCTTTTTTTTCATTTCTTCGTTTTCATTTATTCATACACTGTCATTTCATTATTTTATATTCATTTCTTTACATAAGTTATTTCCATTCGATGGTTTATAATAGTCAGTGAATTCATTATTTAAGCATTTCATACCTTTTATTACAGTTTAGTTCACATTAATTAATTTATATACCTGATTTCCTTTAGATATTAATATTCATTAGTGCATAAATTCATTCTCAGGTTTCTTACCTTTTAAATTCACATTCATTTCCTTATACTATCATTGAATATTAAATCATTTTTTTGAATCATTTCAATTTCCTGAAGTGATAACCATTAACTTAATATAATACTCATTTTATTATTTAATTTAATTATAAGTAGCTCCAACATTAACTTAAGTTTATAATTATTTACTTGCAGCACCCACTTTTCTATTTCTTTTTATTTAGTAGTATTCCATTTATAACTTAAGTTTATAACAATTATAATATCAAAATTCTTATTTATAAAAGAAATGCCATTGAACACTTTCATTACTTAAGTTTTACTTTTATAATATTCTATTACATATCCTATTTAACATTACAACTTTTAATATTTTGGTAAGTTATATATATGTCTTTTAGAATGAAAAAAAAGTTACAAAAGTTTTCATATTTATTTTAAATAAAAATGTTTAATAGTTACATTTCCTTATCTACATTTCCATATTATTTACAGTTTTCCGAATTTCAGTTTCTTATCTATTTGATAAATCATTTTAGCATCAAATTTCTTATTTTCATTTTAGAAGTTCCAATTATTAATATAGTCAAGATTTCATTCATTACAACAATTTCAAATTTTTAATTTAGAGAAACTTAAGAACTAAACAACCAGGTTTCATTTCAATTTTTCTAAAATAATATTTATAATCATATCCTTATATATATATATATAATCATACTTGGAATTAAAATTTAAGATTAATTTATCAAAACAATTGTGCAGTAAAATGACTTCAAGGTCTTCCCACTTTTAAACTCGAAAATGAAAGTCGATGATGCATGCACTCATCATCGAAATTATTTTCCAGCGAAAGAGAGGGGAGTATAGAACTTATTTCTTTCCAAAGTTCCTTTAAAACATTTCTTTCAAATTATATTGAAATATTTATACTAGGAACTACTTCTAAATAATATTATTATTATATTCCAAAATCATTCGAAAGAAATTTTCAAAATCCCAGGACTTAAGTTCTCAAATTTGTAGTTTATGTTTATTTTATTTACAATTTCATTTTTCAACCAATGCTTATAAATTTCACTACCTAACGAACAAATATATTACAACTAGATATCTCATTTATAAAATTTAATATTTTATAAAAAATATATAGTATGCAAAATTATTTCATTTACCTATATTTCAAACCAATATTGTGTCGGTCTGCCCTATTAAGTGTTTAGAAATCCCTATCGATGTCATAGCATCCTATGCATCGACCAAAAATCTATAAATACAAAACGGAACAAATTAACACAATACAAAACCCTTTTTATAACATTAACAAATACGCTCTCTCATATATATAGATATATACACACTCAGCGACTCATTCTAAGGTATTACTATCTTATTTTGTATGAGTCAGACCCCACAAAGCTAAGATTATCGCTAAACCAAAGCACTGATATCAACTGTAATAACCTTCCTTTTTGGACGTTTTAAGCAGACACGCACGTCAAAATCTCAAACCATTCAAAATGGCAGATTGTTATGGGGTAAATAAGAAAAATAGAAAGAAATAAAACAAATACAGAATCTAACAGCGAAATGACAAGATAAAATAATCAAATAACAGTTCATGAAGTTGTTTACAAAAAACATTTGATCATACTTATACAACACAGAATCAGAGTTACATACAACAGAGATAAACAACAATGCAGCGGAACAATATGAATGCAGTGGAATAATATAATAAATAATAATAATACAATTTTCGTCTTCATCCTCCAAAAATAAGGTCTTCAAATCCTGAAATATTGAGGCTGACCCGAGCAAATTGAAAAGACAAAACACTCGAGTCAAAACTAAAAGATCTTATGTAAGCTAAATCAACGGTAGAAATGAGTATAACGGCGTCAGAGATGTTTACGGGGCTTGACATCTCTTATCCAGTGTCTAATGTGGGTGTAGTAACTTAAGAGGTGTTCGGGATTCACATCTCCAAAGGATCAGTTAAACTATCTACGATGTAGTACAATACGCTATTATAATATGTCTAGAGTAAAGTAAAGTATTAAAATAGCATTAAGGCGTAACCCAAATTCCCCTTAACACATTTGATTATATTCCCATTGTAACAACCCTGGATTTTGCTTATATTTTTAAATTGACTTTATTTTTATTTTAAATTATTTTAAATTTAACTTATTTCAAACATTTCATTTTTAAATATAAATGTTGATTATTAAGTGATTTATAGTTCAAACTAGTATGATTTGAATATTTTACTGTAAAGTGAATTTCTTGTCAAACTGTTCGAACTTTGACTTCTAAACTTCAAATTTAAATTGTTTTAAATCTTAAATTTTATCTTTTTTTATGAAAATAGATGTAATAACTTGAACATTGCTTTTTGTTTCGTTGAAAACGGAGTTAAACTGTAAAAGTTACGTACATTTCAATTTTGAGTGTAATTTGATTTATTTAACAATTTTGTCTGTTTTAAATATATAAATTATATTTTTCTTTGTCATATTTTATTTTAATATGTGTTAATATGTTATTTTATGTATATTTTTGTCTTTTAATATTTTTGAAGTGATAGTGTAATTTTTCTAAAGTTTACTTGAATTATTTCAATTTTTAAAGCCTAGTTTCCATTTTTCTGCTAATTTCTTCATTAAATTTTATTTAATTAAAATATATTTATTTATTTATTTTTTTGTGAATTCATTTTTATTTTGTGTTCTTATCTTTATTTATAAATATTTTTCAAGTACATAAAGATTTTCTAAAGTTCATTTGAATTTGTTTCAAACTTATAAAGCCTAGTTATGTATATATTGCCATTTTCTTTATTTATTTAAATTTATCTACTTCTTTTTCTTATTTATTTTATTTTCTGAGTTTATTTAAGTTTGTTATCAGCTTTGTTATGTATTTATAAATTTAAAAAAAAATAGTAGAAATTTTAAAAGACTTGAAACTCTTTATCTTCTTTTGACTTTTTCTCTTCCACCTCTTCATTTTCCCTACATACATCATTTTTTTTTGCCATATGTTTCTTCATCCTCTCAGCCACTTTCTCATTTTTCACGTGGATCTCAAATCCATTTCTTATCTAAAAAAAACATGGCAACTGCTTGAAGCAGTTGAGGTAAATTTCATCTTCTTCTTCCTTTGTTTTTCTACTTTTCTATTTGAATTTGGTACTTGTTCTCACCTTCATAGCTTGGCTCCTCCTCAACCAGATATGACCTGACCTCTACCACCCCTTTCCTCTGACCATCACCCACCCTATTTCATCACCAAGGCAGGCCGAGCCCATCCATGGCAAGGAGCACCACCAGAATCCACTTAGACCATCACATATGTTGCAAACCGAGCTACTTTTGCATCCCTCTCCTTCTACCACCTCTAGCCGCCACATCTGCCACCACCACCACCTCTGACATGACCTCCGCCCTCTTGCACATCACCTACCACCACCTGCACCACTGGTTGGGACCACCTAGCCTCTAGCCGAGCACATTAGGAGCTTAGAGATGAAGTTTTTGCCTTGTATTTGCCTTGTTTTGTAAATTGTTGCACCTATATTCATCACCATTCAAATCAACCTAGGTCGACCACTATAGATCCAAACCCAGCACCAAATTCATGTCTTGGCTGAGCTTATCCAACCTATAACCGATCCATATGATGTTGAGAACAAGTGCGATGAATTTGACATCGTTTTGGGCTTTGATTTCTAGTGTTGTTCTAGTATAATTCGTGTTGAAACTTATATAAGGTTGCATTGTTTTGTGTAAATGTTTGAACAAGTCTAATTGCTTTGGCTCTCCACTCTCAAGTCATATCCATGTCATCGTGACTTCATTGTGTTGTGTTGTGTGCTTTGGTGGATATCTCCAACTCTGAACATGTGAGTTATTCTCACCAGACAATATGTACATATATATGACTAGTAAATTGACCCCTTTTGAATCTGTAAAATGCATTATCATGTCACACCTGCTATATTATGATTCTATGATGTTCACCCATCCTTGAAAACCTGTTATAACATTTGTTGCTGTTATATTATGCTGTACTGTTATTTTCATCAGTTTATCACACTGCAAGTTCCCTTTAGATTAGAATCACTATGGGTTGAAATGATACATACCCGAACGTACTTTAGAATAAGGGAAAATTGTTATGGGCTGAAATGATAGGCCTGAATGATTTTCAATTTATTTCATTTACTTGGGATTGCGGGTTTGAAATGATAAAACCCATATTTTCTTTGTAAATTATGGGTTGAAATGATATATTACCCGTATCACTTTTCTTATTGTAGAAAATTATATACAGACCCGTAGTTAATATATGTTTTTCTAAAAATTTTAAAATTATTTTAGAAATGTAAATATGAAAATATTTTGATTTAAATCTAATTAAAAAGGATTTTTGTAAAAATTGTTGATTTTCTGAATAATTATAAGTGAAATGAATTAATGAAAAAGTTAGAAAATTTTGAATGTAAGTTATTTTGGAAAATTTGATTTAATTATAATTGGAAATTAAATTGAATATGAAATTATGATAAATTTATGATAATTTGAATATAAATGAATTTAACGTGATTTTATATCATATTAATGATTTTTAATAACGTTGAAATGTGAAATGAATGAATATTTAAGTTGAAATTTTGAAATATAACTGAAATTTGAAATTTATGAAATTGACTTAATAGTGAATTTTTAGTTAAGTAAATAAAAATAAAACTAAGTTATATTCGAGAATTTGAGCTTAAGTGTTAAGTTGAAATTTAATGTAACGGATTTAAAATTGAACATTGCAATTTAATAAGTGAATTATTATTAAATCTTGATTTTTGAATGGAAATTTAACTTTATGAAATCACGAACTTAAGGAAAATTAAATGATGTTTATAAATGTGAAAATGTATGATTTTATAAGTTAAAAATGTTTTAAATAAAAATATAATTGGTTGTGAAATTATATGGAATATTTAAAGTTAATTAACTGTATTTTGAAATGTTATTAATTGCAATGTAAATGATATTACAGCATTTGTAAATGCTGTAGTTGATGATAATGAACTAAAAAGCTAAACTGGATTAAAAGCTATTATAGCAATTTTTGTAAGTGCTATAATTGTTGAATTTAACTAAGTTTATTTGAAATTTAAGTAAATCCTATTACAGCAATTTAAAATGCTATCTTTTGTTAAATTGAATTGTTTTGAATGTAACTTTCCTTAGCATTTTCTAAATGCTGCGAAAAGTGAATTTTCACTGTTTTGATAAACTTAAGTGAGTAAATGAACTTTGGAAGTTGAAATTTTGGAAATTTAATAATTTAATTATTAAACATAATAACCTCATTTTTATGATTAAAAATGATTTTTGAAATATAAACTGTTTGAAATGTGAATTGAAATTGTATTTTAAATTGAATGAAATGAATAATGATTTGAAATGTTGTTTTGTAAAGATATGATATTTTAAGATATTAAAATGATTGGAAATGAAGTTTTGTAAAGATATGATATTTTGATATATTGAAATGATTTGGCATGAAGTTTTGGAAAGATATGATGTTTTTGAAATGTTTTGGAATTAATTTAATCTTTATTTTGATAAAGATTTGGATTTGAAATGATATTCTGTTTTGAATTAAAAATACCATTTTAAAATAATAACTACGGGTTATAATTACGATTGGTTGACAAAGAGACCGGGATCGGATATCTGGCATACTCTCTATCGATACCGAAAACCACTTTGACAACCGCGTACGCGGTGGACATTCTAGAATGAAGTAGGATGGTGGCGACGTTCTTGAGGTATATTACGTGGACCCAACTCCCGTGAGTTGGCATAAGGTGGCTAAAACAGGAGCGATCTCGGGCCAAGTGGGGTCGTTTCTCCGATCGGACACATTCCTTCGATACTATAACCTTACTTGTGATTGATTAGATGGCCATCCTCCGATTTTGATATGGGAGTGTGTTCCGAGGTGGGCGTATGTGGCTGCTGCGTTACCACCAGCCCGTGTGCGTAATTGGTATATCTACCCTGGCATTGCCTTATGTTACGTGTCACCTACCATACCGAGCCTTTACTACAAGTTTATTTTTCTCCCATAGCCCATGGAGTATTTAGGGTAGTCTCTCGGAGATATGCTGATACTGGATGGACTACTGGGACTATTATGTGTGAAGGGTGATATGGGTAGCCCGAAACGCTATTTAAAAGTATGTTTATTTTACTGTAGACATTATTATAATAGCAAAATATTACTACATAGTAAATAGTTTAACGGATCATTAGAGGATGGGCAGTCCCAGGCATCCTTTAATTTACTTGTACCTTATTACAGTTCACTTGAGTTGGTTTACATTATATAAGTATATATTGTCCTCACTCGAGTGTTTGTTTTTTTATTTACGCTCGGGTCAGCCTGAGTTATTCACAGATTTGGGTTCCACTTCCTGGAGATTGGAATCGCTGAAGATCATCCGCTTATCTAGTTTATCTATTCCAGTTCCATTGTTCTATTCAGCTTGTACTTGCTTATCATCTTGAGACTTCTATTGTACTTTATTTATTCTATTGTATTTTATTTAACTCTGATATATTTACATAGTAGCTTCATGAACTACTATCTCTTTTACCTCCGCTACATTTTCTTACTCAGTGTCTGTGTTCTGTGATTATTATTTACTGTATGTTCTGAGATCTGCCGAATTTTATTTACAACGCGGTATTTTGAGCAATTCAAGTACGACATGTGTGGATGCGAATGGTTGAAAATATCGGGTTGTTACAGTTGGTATCAGAGCTTTGGCTTTGAGGCAAAACTTAGAATATATGGTAAATTTTATTTCAGAATCACTTTCATTCGAGCTTGAATCTCTTCATTTTTATTCGATTTCTTTTGAATTTTGGAACATTCCCTGCAGTTCCAAAATCCATTCTTGTCCCTCACTATTCATCTTCTTTTGATTATGGAGTATCCCATAACTCCATTTCGAATTATCTTTATAGTGAATTGGCTGTCTCGCCAATATTCTAATTTTCATGTAAAGGGGTGAAACTCCTTTACAATGAGCATCGATTCACCAGAGATTTTATCCTTGGTTTAGATGCTTATATCTTTATTATTTCAAACTCTATCTCTTGAGATTGAATGTAGATTTACCTCAGAAAATCCACATCGATCTTATTCTTTAAGTCACGGTCGACCCGGTTAAGGCTACCCGCGGTTTATTTAAGCGTATCCATCTCCCTACTCTGTTCAACCATCTTGTCTTTTGTTTCTAAACCATCTCCAAACATTTTGAACTATACTTGTAAATCTATGTTTTATATATTGTGTTGTTTGAGTTGTTGATGTTGATTTGGGTTTCCGATCGATTCGTCTGATCAACTTTATCGATAGGATTTCTAAAACACTTTGACAGAACAAACTGACACAATATTATTTTAAAAATTTGGTTAATGAAATAAATTTTGATATAAGTAAATTTATGGAACTTAAAAAATTGATTTAAACTAATCTTTTGAAATGATAATACTTGACTTATCATTTATAGTTCTATAAATGAATTTATAAATAGTTGTTTATAAATTGATTTGGGAACTGAAATGAATTTAAATCAAGAATTTGAGAATTTAATTTCCGATGGTTTCAAACCTTGTGTTTTCAAGTTTTAAAAGGATGTATCATTTAAAGTATTTTCGAATAAGAAATTTGTTTCCAAAGAATTTTAAAGTTTAAAGAAATTAGGGCTCTTCTCTTTGTCATTGGAAAATAACTTCGGTGATGACCGCGACATCTTCGACTTTCATTTTCGAGTTTTGAAGTGAAGAGACCGTTCTGTAGTCTTGCTACTGTGTTTCTTTGAGAATTTAATTGATTTGAATCTATAAGATATGATTTGATTTATAATATATATATAGATATATGATTTAAATTGATTTGACATATTATGTACATATATTTATTTATCTCTAAATTGTTTGAAGGGAGTCGAAAATTTTATTCTTAAATTTTGCCTTAAAGAATAATTTCAATTATAAAAAGAAAATCAAAATTTTTGAATAAATGATTCAAACTTGAGATGATTGAATTGGAAAGTTTTATTTGTATAATACTCAATTGCATTCAAATATAACTTACCTTAATTTTTCAGAAGTTAACAATGTAATTGGATAATATAAAATATAAAAAGTTTTTATAAATAAAATTTTAGTGGTTATAATAAATGTTATACACTTAAATTTTAGTTATAAAAAGATTAACTGAGGTAAGAAGAATAAAAAGGTAATTGAATAATTTACAATATAAATGATGTTGAAGGAATTAAGAATAAATTAAAACCGTTATAATAAGTGTAAGCATATTTAACATAGGTGATAAAATATATTGAGAGGAATAAATTTAATTTTAATTAGGAATAAGAATAATTAAATTTATTAAGTACATTGTGAGTATAATAATGATTTTTCAAATCCGTGATTTTTGGAATTGTTAGTTTAAGAAAATTGGATGATAAGATTATGAAATTAGAGATATTTAAGATTTATTTAACTTGTGTAAAAAAAAATTTAGTTATCAATTTAAGAAACTATGGAAATTTCAAACCTATTATCTTATTTTGTTTTTCAAACTTATTATCTTATTTGTTTTCAAATTGTCTTTAGTTGTCCTTATTTTTCCTCATAGTGCTATAGACTGGTATAGGCATCAATTTATAATCTTTCTGTTTAGAAATCTTTCTATAATCTTTGATAATCTTTTAATCTGAGCACTGCTTTCCATCCACGGACCGTCGGTCAAGCGGAAAGAGTAAATCAGATTCTAGAGGATCTTTTCATGCTTGTGTTCCTCCATTTGGAGAATCTTGGGAAGATCATCTCCACCTTGTTAAACTTACCTATAACAATAGTTATCAGGGATAACTCCAATCTTCTTGTCATCCTGTCTTAATCTTATTTCACTCTATCTTTTTCTCTGCTTTCCCGTACCACATTCCTTTTCGGGGACGAAAAGTTTTGAGTTGGGGAGAGTGTAAAAACCCAAGATTTTGCTTATATTTCTAAATTGACTTTATTTTTATTTTAAGTTATTTTAAATTTGTTTTATTTCAAACATTTTATTTTTAAATATAAATGTTGATTATTAAGCGATTTATAGTTCAAACTAGTATAATTTGAATATTTTACTGTAAAGTGAACTTCTTGTCAAACTGTTCAAACTTTGACTTCTAAACTTCAAATTTAAATTATTTTAAATCTTAAATTTTATATTTTGTTATGTGTAATAACTTCAGTATTGCTTTTCGTTTCGTTGAAAACGGAGTTAAACTGTAAAAGTTATATACATTTCAATGAGTGTAATTTGATTTATTTAACAATTTTGTCTATTTTAAATTATATAAATTATATTTTTCTTTGTAATATTTTATTTTAATATGTGTTAATATGTTATTTTATGTATCTTTTTGTCTTTTAATATTTTTGAAGTGATAGTATTATTTTTCTAAAGTTTACTTGAATTATTACAAATTTTAAAGCCTAATTTCCATTTTTCTGCTAATTTCTTCATTAAATTTTATTTAATTAAAATATATTTATTGATTTATTTTTTTGTGAATTTATTTTTATTTTGTGTTCTTATCTTTATTTATAAATATTTTTCAAGTACATAAAGATTTTCTAAAGTACATTTGAATTTGTTTCAAATTTATAAAGCCTAGTTATGTATATATTGCCATTTTCTTTATTTATTTGATTTTATTTAAATTTATTTATTTATTTTTCTTATTTATTTTTTTTCCAAGTTTATTTATCTTTGTTATCAGCCTTGTTATGTATTTATAAATTTAAAATAAATTTGTGGAAATTTGAAAAGACTTGAAACTCTTTATCTTCTTTTGACTTTTTCACTTCCACCTCTTCATTTTCCCAACATACATCATTTATTTTTATTTTTATTTTGCCATATGTTTCTTCATCCTCTCAGCCACCTTCTCATTTTTCGTGTGGATCTCAAATCCATTTCTCATCTAAAAAAAATAAGGCAATTGCTTGAAGGAGTTAAGGTAAATTTCATCTTCTTCTTCCTTTGTTTTTCTACTTTTCTATTTGAATTTTGTACTTGTTCTCACCTTCATAGCTTGGCTCCTCCTCAAACAGATCTGACCTGACATCTACCACCCCTTTTCTCTGACCATCACCCACCCTATTTCATTACCAAGGCAGGCCGAGCCCATCCATGGCAAGGAGCACCACCAAAATCCACTTAGACCATCACATATGTTGCAAACCGAGCTACTTTTGCATCCCTCTCCTTCTACCACCTCTAGCCGCCACACCATCCACCACCACTACCTCTGACCTGACCTCCACCATCTGCCACATCACCCACCACCTCCTGCACCACTGGTTGGGCCCACCTAGCCTTTGGCCGAGCATGTTAGGAGCTTAGAGATGAAGTGTTGCCTTGTTTTGTAAATTGTTGCACCTATATTCATCACCATTCAAATCAACCTGGGCCGACCACTATATATCCAAATTTAGCACCAAATTCATCTCTTGGCTGAGATTATCCAACCTATTACTGATCCATATGAAGTTGAGAACAAGTGTGATGAATTTTACATCGTTTTGGGCTTTGATTTCTAGTGTTGTTCTAGTATAATTCGTGTTGAAACTTATATAAGGTTGCATTGTTTTTTGTAAATGTTTGAACAAGTCTAATTTCTTTGACTCTCCACTCTCAAGTCATATCCATGTCATCGTGCCTTCATTGTGTTGTGTTGTATTCTTTGGTGGATATCCCCAGCTCTAAACAGGTGAGTTATTCTCACCAAACAATATGTACATATATAACTAGTAAATTGACCCCTTTTGAATCTATAAAATGCATTATCATGTTACACCTGCTACATTATGATTATATAATGTTCACCCATGCTTAAACACCTGTTATAACATTTGTTACTGTTATATTATGTTGTTCTGTTATTTTTATCAGTTTATCACACTATAAGTTCCCTTTAGATTAGAATCACTATGGGTTGAATTGATACATACCCGTACGGACTTTAGAATAAGGGAAAATTGTTATGGGCTGAAATGATAGGCCTGAATGATTTTCAATTTATTTCATTTACTTGGGACTGCAGGTTTGAAATGATAAAACCCGGATTTTCTTCGTAAATTACGGGTTGAAATGATATATTACCCGAATCACTTTTCCAAGTGTAGAAAATTATATACAGACCCGAAGTTAATATATGTTTTTCTAAAAAATTTAAAATTATTTTAGAAATGTAAATATGAAAATATTTTGATTTAAATCTAATTAAAAAGGATTTTTGTAAAATATTGTTGATTTTCTGAATAATTATAAGTGAAATGTATTAATGAAAAAGTTAGAAAATTTTGAATGTAAGTTATTTTGGAAAATTTGATTTAATTATAATTGGAAATTAAATTAAATATGAAATTATGAGAAATTTATGATAATTTGAATTTAAATGAATTTAAAGTAATTTTATATCATATTAATGATTTTTAATAAAGTTGAAATGTGAAATGAATGAATATTTAAGCTGAAATTTTGAAATATAACTAAAATTGGAAATTTATGAAATTGACTTAAAAGTGAATTTTTAGTTAAGTAAATAAAAATAAAACTAAGTTATATTTGAGAATTTGAACTTAAGCTGTAACAACGCGGACATTTTAACGGTTTTAAATTAATTTAATTAAATGAATTTGTGCGAAATTTAATAAAAATATAAAAATAAAATTTTGAAATATAAATTTGATATTTGGAATACGTCTTGTTAAATATAGCGAATGGTAAATTTTCGTTCGAAAATATGAATGTTTATTTCGTGCGTAAATTTACTTCAATTTAATCAGTTAAAAAGCGATGAAAATAAAACATTTTCGAAACCTAAATATTTCTACATAGAAAAATTCTAAATCATCTTCTGAGCAAGCCGACAGTTTGTCGTTTTTCCAAATTCGGGCATCTTTAGCTCCGTCGATCTTATTTTTCGGCGTTTTTCTTGCATTTTCCGCTAGTTGAAAATTCGAATTTTTATAATTAAATCATACCACCAATATCTGTATACCGTTTTGATCGTCCCGTCATGCTGATCTCTATGGTATATTTAATTTTGTGTTTTGAAGCCCGGTTCGCAACGAAATCCACAGAAACGATTTCTGATCGGTAGGGGCCTTAAAGTCTTTTGGCTCCCTGACCATTCATTTGCTCAGCCTTGGGAAAATAGATAGACGTTAGACTTCATTATTCCCTGAATTCGTGTACGATTCTTACTGTTTCCAAAATCAATTTTTGTGACTTTCTCTGTTCCTATGACAATCTTTATTTTTTGACTCCTCTTTGTATTTCATTTTGGGTTCATTCGTTGTCTTACCTACTGGCTTTTTACTTCTTCTTTACATTCAAACCCATGCGAAGCTTTCATTTTTCTGAAGCCGATCCACTTACCCTCGCGCACGGCCTCCCATCCATTCACGCATCTTTCCTCTCTCACCACCCACGTGTACACCCGCATACGCCTTCTCCGTGCCTCCTTTACAACCAACGACCGAAGTCCATCACCACAGCATGCTCATCCACTTGCCGACAAGCTCCTCAAACCCAGCAACCTGAACCACCCACCCACCAACCTCCGCTATCGCCACTTCCGTGTTCCTCCCCTGATCCACGCAGCCTTGAACCTATCGGCTGCCTCGCGAACACCCTAGAGCCAGGCCGAGCTCGGTGCTTTTTCTTCCCTTCCATGCAGTTCGCCCCGACCAGATGATACACCGAAATCACCACCCGAAATCGCATCACCCTCCAGCACCACCAAGATTTTCGCCATACCACAACCTAAATCTCCCCGTCGGCACCGACCTAAGCACACCACCTAACCTGAGTTGTTCGTCCCTTGCCCTCCACTACAGCCTGCCGTGACCTCCACCCCACTGTAGCATGAGGAAACAGTTTATATCAATGTTCATGCATGAGTTCAAAGTGACGTGCATGGTGATATGAGCATGTATGTTGTTTGTATCTAGAGTAAATCACATTGGCGAGTGCTAAAGATTGATAGATGGGAACCTTCCAAAGTACACATCCAAGAGGACCCTACCACATACTTGAAGTGGAATGTAATGAGTTACTGGAGCGAATACATGAAGGCAACGTGTTATGGCATTGTTGGATTTGTTAAGTTTTTGGGGCCATACTACAAGTTGCTTATTACAGCAAGGAAGGAGTTTGGTTCTATTTGTGGTCACATAGTGTATGCAGTCAGCAAAAGTGAAATGGTTGCACTTCAGAACCATAGAACATGCTCGAATACGGTTGTTTCTAACAGTGAAAATAGATACAAGAGGCTTCTATGAACAGTTGATCTTACCAAGGATTTCTTTTAGTTATTCTTACCATGTTATGCGCAGTCTTCAGAAAATTTGTGTGATAATCAGACTGAACATGTCTTATATGAGGCCATGTTTGTTTGGAATGAATTTTTGACACGTGGAATACGGAATCACCTGAATAATAGTTTGTGGACAGTCGCTCTGGTTTATGGCTTCTTTTAGCAGCTTCGTCCGTCGTTCCTGTTTTTCTTCATCGAATCATGTCCACCCAGCGTTGCTTGAAATTCGTAGCTCGTTTCCTTGTCAAAATCTACCTAGCCTCGAAAGGTGAGCAATCACTCACGATTAATATTCTTTTATTTATTAAATTTGATTTCAATTGAAACGACAATGGAAATATGCTGCTAATATTTATTGCACTGTTATTTATGTATCAGTTCACCTTTGACACCTGACACCATTATCTGTTATTATACGATGATAATCCCGTTTGATTGATAATAGATTGAGTGTTTGTTGTTTTATTGGATGTTAAATTGTAATGTATAAAGTGATAAATATTATGCAATTAAATTTGGCGTAGGATAGTAAAAAAAAATTTAATCGACATATGTGCTGAATTTGATTAGTTAAATTTGTATAATATGACCTCTTTTAAACTGTTAAATTCATTGACATGTAGAGTAGTGATAATTACACTTTGAACCATTGAATGTATATTGAATAAATTATTGTAGTATAAATTGAAATTGAACGACAAGTGGAAAACCGTAATGTAATAATCTTTAATCTACATGAAATGATAGTGTAGATTCTAGAGATAATTATATTAATTCGCACAAACAACAATGCGAATTAATACGATTATTTCGGGATTATTTGAATTGATTATTGTATTGTTATTGTTTGTTGTTATTGCTTGTTTATTTACTTATCACACTGCAAGTTCCCTTTATTATGCTTGATCTTGAATTGAAATTGGAATCGGGTTGAAATGATATATACCCAAATGAATTTGACCTAGGATAGAGAATGAAATAAAATCCGATTGGTCAATAATTCGATTTAAAATAAAATAATGATTTTATTCGAGCAAAGAATAAGTTTTGAAATGAAGTTGGAATTTGAATTTTTGAAAGGAAAATGTAAAGATTGAAATCTGAAACAAATATTAACGTATTAATTGATGAAAGAACGTTGTTTGAAATTTGATTTATCTAATAATTAAATTTGGAATTATTAATAAATAATTGGAAATTGGTAATAATTGAGTTTTGAAATTATTAAGTTTGAAATCATTTAATAATTAAATTTGAGATTATAATTAAGTTTGAAATTATAATTAAGCTCGAAATTAATAAATTGAATTTATAATTAAGTTGAAATGATTTGTTGATTAAGTTTGAATTCATAATTAAGTGGAAAGTATTTAACAATTAAGTTTGAATTTATAATCAAGCTTGAAATGATTAAGTTTTGAAATTAGTAATTAAGTTTGAAATTATTTAATAATTGAAAAAGATTGAACCATTTGATATTTGAATAAAAATTGAATTCTTTGATAAGAGAAATTGAACTTTTGATTAAGTGAATTTGAAATTCGTTAATAAATGAAGTTGGTTTCTTTATCAATTAAGTTTTGGAAATTATTTAAGTAAGTTAATAAGTGGAATTGAACTTCTTGGATATGTGAAATTTGGTTCTTTATTAATTAGCTTTTGAAATTTAAACTAAGTAAATAAATAATTGAAGTTGAATTTCTTTAACAAGAAATAAATTGCGATTTATTGAAGTTAATGTAGGACTTGGGATTTAAAGAATTTGATTTGATGAATCTAATTTAATTAAATTTGTAAGTTGATATAATGAAGTTGAACTTAAGTAATTGACTTAATAAATTGGATATTAAATGGAAATTGTTTTGAATGACAAATTTACTTAATGAATATTGAACGGAAACGATAAATGAATTAAAAATTGATTTAAATGTCAAATTAAATGAATTTAAATGATTTCCAAATGAAACTTATATACGAACTTGAATCAATATTTGAATTGTTTTAAATAAAAATTTGAAATTGAATTGTAAGACTTTGAAATGGTTATTTGATAGTTTTGAAACGTAAATTTTGGAAATGGATAGTGAAAGACAAATGAAATGTTGATTATAAATTCTAATTGAAATTGAAATTGATTTGGTTTTGAAATTTACTAAACGACCAATCAGTGTAATAATTACGAAAGTTATTAAAGAAACCGGAATCGGTTTTGGACATACTCTCTGTCTAAACCGAAAACCACTTTAATAACTATACGCGGAGTGATGATCCAGAATGAAGTGTGTTAACTCCACTTTTTCAGCAAGGCCGTGATATCAAAAACCGACCGAGAAGCGAATGATAGTTCATCTCGAAGGCTGGTCAACTCAACCCCCCAACAAAGCAAGTTCTGTTGAATGTATTTTCAGATAAGATCCCCTACGGAGGGGGGGTCCAGGGGGGGTGCCAACCCCCCAAGGTGGGGGTGCGGGGGCAACGCCCCCGCCTACGGTGTTCGACCTGACCGGTCAGGTCGCAGGGGTCCAGGGGGCAGCGCCCCGACCAAAACGGTATACGACTTAAAGAATGAAGCGACCTATCTTCTATTCGAGGCCAGCAACCTAACTGCTCAAGAAGTGGGCGACTCAATAAGTGGCGACTCAAGAGGTGGCACCGACTTAAGGAGTTAAAGGGTCAACCGACTTAACGAGATAAGCGGGTGCCGACCTAGTAACATAGCATGGAATGCCGACCTAAGGCTAAAAGGGATGCCGACCTAAGGCCTGATGGGATGCCGACCTAAAGGTGCTACCGACCTAAGGCTTGAAGGGATGACGACTTAACTGCTTAACCTTACGAAGCATGCCGACCCAAATGATACCGACCTAAGGCATGAAGGGATGCCGGTCTAACGAGGCTATGCCGACCTAAGGAGAGTTCCGACCTAGTATGGAAGCCGACCTAGTACTTTACAAGGTCTACGACCTAAGGCAGCTACCGATCTAGTGCCTTAGAAGGATTACCGATCTAACGAGTTAGAAGAGGTACCGATAAAACGCTCAGAAGGGGGGTTCCGACCCAGCATGTATGCTGACCTATTTACTCGAACTAATGGACGACCTAAATGCTAAAAGTAAAGTGGTTCATACTTATCTCGGCAACGACCTAGAGCTTAACCTATCTCAGCCCCGACCTAGGACTTCAACCTAAAACCGGAGACCTCGCATTAGAAAAGGAAAGTAACCTGCGACCTAGCCTAACCCGGAGCTGACCTACGACCCAATTTTAGACCGGTCTAAAGTTGCGACCTAACTCCGAGCAGAGCCTATAAATACGCAACCACCTATAACATTGAGAGGACTTTTGGGGGCCATGACTTTCTTGAAGAGAACGACACCCTGCTACTTCTGAATTCAAGCAATATAACGAACTCCGAGAAAGGATCTACATCATTCATCATGAATTCAAGAGATTGCTTTTCATCGAAGTTTGAGCTATTCGTCAAAATGTGTTGTAATCAAAGTGTTTTGTAAAGAATTGTAATCAAATCAGTAATAAAGGAGATAAAGTGGATGTAGGCTTGATTATAAGCTGAACCACTATAAATATTGTGTCTTTTACTGCTTTTCTGCTAGTTTTCTGCTTGTTTCTAATTCCCGTACAAACGGGTGGTGCTTTCACAATCACATCCTATACACCAGGGTGTTAGCGTTCAAATTTTAGCGTTAACAAAGTGGTTGGAATGATGTACGTGATGACTGAAGAAAGAGAACGATAATGGATAGCCTTGACACTTGTGTCAAATTGGAAATGACTAAAATCAGGAGCCGTGCCGGGCCAAATGGGGTTAGCCACCTCGAGCGAACACACTTCTTCGTAACTACTACTCATTACTTGTTTATTGATTGGTGCACCCTTGGAATTTTAGGAGTGTTGTTTCACGGTGTTGCGATCGCTGCGGCGATGCGTTCTAACCAGTCCGGATCAGGCGAACGGTAGTTTCACTACCTTGGGTATTGCCTCATGTGCCTTGTCATACTTGTATCCATATACACGCGACCACTACGAATTTGTTTTGTGTTATACCTATGGAGCACTCCCTGATATCCCACTAGTTTACGGTGGAGTTTACAGTGCTGTATAGACTATGACATTTATATAAAATGTGTTAAGGGGGATAATGGTAACGCCTTAACACTATTTTGATACTTTATATTACTGATAGACATTATCTACCTAGCGTACACTACTATATAGTAGATAGTTTAACGGATCCTTAAAGGATGGTTATTCCATCATCCTGTGAGTTACTTGTATTTCAGTTGCTATTTCACTTGAGTTGGATTTATTGATACAAGAATGTTAATCCTGACTCGAGTGTTTTGTGTTTTGCTTTACGCTCGGGTTAGACTGTGTGTACCATTATTCGAGGCTCATCGTTGGAGTTGGAGCTTTGCTTGAAGATCCAGCCATCTATTCTGTTTTCAGTATTCGATGATTCCGGTGATGTATTCTGATTTGTATTTGATGTATCATGTTACTCTTCTGCTGTAAACTCTGATGTATCTTATATATTTATATAGTAGCTTCATGAACTACTATCTCTTTTACTTCCGCTGCATATTATTACTCTATGTCTGTGATTCTGTGATTATTTATTTACTGTATATCTAAGTTTTGCCAAATTTAAATTAACAATTCGATATTTTGAATTATTCAACTCCGACATGTGCGGATGCGAATAGTACAAAATAGTGGGCCGTTACAGTTGGTATCAGAGCTTTTGGTAGCTCTAGGCAAAACTTAGCATATAGGGTAAATGTATTTACAGAATCACTCCCACTCGAGTTTCAATCTCTTCCTTTTGACTCAATTCCTTTGAATTTTGAGACGTTCCCTCGTTTCCAAATTTCATTCTTGTCCCTCACTCTTCGTCTTCTTTCGATTCCGGAGTATCCCACAACTCCACTTCGAATGATCTTTATAATGAATCGGCGGTCTCGCCAATCTTCAAATTATTTGTAAATGGGTGAAACTCCTTTACAATACGCATCGATTCACCGGAGATTTCTGTATCCTTGGTTTACGATACTATCTATTCCCTGTTATACCTGAATTCTATCTTTTGGGATCGAATGTTGATTTACCTCGGAATTCAGCATCGATCTTATTCTTGAACTTACGGTCGACCTTGTTAAGGTTGTCCGTGAATTAAATAAGCTTATCCATCTCCCGATTCTGTTAATTGAGTTATCTTATTTTCTGTTTCGAACCTATTTTCGGATCAAAAATTCTCTTTGATTTGATTTCTACCAAAATTTAAATCCTTATACTTATTTTCAAAATCCATCCTTGTATCATCGAGCGAGGATGTGTATTTGTGAATTTATATTAAAATGTTTTATATATTTGTTGTTTGAGTTGTTGATGTTGATTTAGGTTTCCGATCGATTCGTCTGATCAACGCTATCGATAGGATTTCCAAAACACTTGAACAGAACAAACTGACACAATATTGTTTTCAAATTTGGTAATCAGAATAGTTTTGTATGATTATATTTTATATAAGTATAAGTTTTCTGAAATTAAATAGTTAATAAATTTGTTGTTGAAAATAAATATTTGATTTTCATTTATTTTGTAAACCATTGACTATTTTTGTAATATAAATAAATGAATTTATAAAACTTAGTTATAGATTGAATTTAAATTAGAATTTGAGAATTTAATTTACGATAATTTCGAACTATGGTTTTAAAGTTTTAATGTGTATATTATTTAAAATATTTTCAAGAAGAAACTGTTTCAAAGAATTTTGACTGTTTAAATTTGAGCTCTTCTCTTTTGTCGCTGGAAAATAATTTCGGTGATAACGGCCGCATCATCGACATTCATTTTCGAGTTTCGAAGTGGAAAAACCATCAGTAGCTTGCTACACTTTTGATTTGAAAGGAATTTGATTTGAATTTCTAAAGTGTGACTTGATTTAAAATAATATATATATAGTATTTGATTTAGATTTGACTTATATATTGTATGTATATAATTATCTCTAAATTATTGAAGTTAATCGGAAATTAATTCTTAAATTTGGGTAAAAGATGATTTCAATTATAAATGAAACCAATTTTGAATTAATATTTAAACTTGAGAGAATCGAATTAGGAATTTTATTTGATAATACTCAATTGCATTATATATAACTTACCTAAATTTTCAAAGTTAATTATGTAATTGAATATTATACAATATAAATGATATCAAAGGAATGTTTAAATAAATTTGAGTAGTTATTAATAAATGTAAATATACTTAACATGTAGGTGATAAGATATACTAAGTAGAATAAATTTACTAATAATTTGGAATAAAGAAGAATTAAATTTGCCGAATAAAGTATGATTATAATAAATGACTATTTTAATTTGTGATCTTTGAAATTGTTAATTTAAGAAAATTGGATAAGATATAATATAAACTGTCTTTATAAATAAAATGTGAGTGCGTATAATAAATGCTATTGACTTAAATTTTAATTATAAAACGTTTATGGAGATAAATAGAATAATAAGTTAATTGAACTATAGATATGATTAATAAAATAAAATTTTTGTTTTGGAAGTTAATAAATTAAATCAAATCAACTTAATGAGATATCTTGAATTAGTTGAATTTAAATTGAATTTCATTTAAAAGGAACCCTGTGTACGTAACATTAATAAATGAGAAATCAAATCAATTTACTGAAAATCCTGAATTTAAGAAACAAATTGTGGAATATAAATTGATTTAAGTTGAAATTTATATGATTTAAATTAATTATTTTATTTTGGACTTCAAATCTATTTTCTTCTGATTTTTTCTATTCTCCTACCTCCTCCCTTTTCGAGGACGAAAAGTTTTGAGTGGGGGAGAGTGTAACAACCCGGATATTTTAACGGTTTTAAATTTATTTAATTAACTGAATTTGTGCGAAATTTAATAAAAATATAAAAATAAAATTTTGAAATATAAATTTGGTATTTGGAATACGTCTAGTTAAATATAGCGACTGGTAAATTTTCGTCCGAAAATATGAAAGTTTATTTCGTGCGTAAATTTACTTCAATTTAATCAGTTAAAAAGCGATGAAAATAAAACGTTTTCGAAACCTAAATATTTCTACATAGAAAAATTCTAAATCATCTTCTGAGCAAGCCGACAGTTTGTCGTTTTTTCAAATTTGGGCAACTTTAGCTCCGTCGATCTTATTTTTCGGCGTTTTTCTTGCATTTTCCGCTAGTTGAAAATTCGAATTTTTATAATTAAATCATACCACCAATATCTGTATACCGTTTTGATCGTCCCGTCATGCTGATCTCTATGGTATATTTAATTTTGTGTTTTGAAGCCCGGTTCGCAACGAAATCCACAGAAACGATTTCTGATCGGTAGGGGTCTTAAAGTCTTTTGGCTCCCTGACGATTCATTTGCTCAGCCTTGGGAAAATAGATAGACGTTAGACTTCATTATTCCCTGAATTCGTGTATGATTCTTACTGTTTCCAAAATCAATTTATGACTTTCTCTGTTCCCATGACAATCTTTATTTTTGACTCCTCTTTGTATTTCATTTTGGGTTCATTCGTTTTCTTACCTACTGGCTTTTTACTTCTTCTTTACATTCAAACCCATGCGAAGCTTTCATTTTTCTGAAGCCGATCCCCTTACCCTCGCGCACGGCCTCCCATCCATTCAAGCATCTTTCCTCTCTCACCACCCACGTCTACACCCGCATACGCCTTCTCCGTGCCTCCCTTACAACCAACGACCAAAGTCCATCACCACAGCATGCTCATCTACTTGCCGACAAGCTCCTCAAACCCAGCAACCTGAACCACCCGCCCACCAACCTCCGCTATCGCCACTTCCGTGTTCCTCCGCAGATCCACGCAGCCTTGAACCTATCGGCTGCATCGCGAACTCCCTGGAGCCAGGCCGAGCTCGGTGCTTTTTCTTCCCTTCCATGCAGTTCGCCCCGACCAGATGATACACCGAAATAACCACCCGGAATCGCATCACCCTCCAGCACCACCAAGATTTTCGCCATACCACAACCTATATCTCCCCGTCGGCACCGACCCAAGCACACCACCTAACCTGACTTGTTCGTCCCTTGCCCTCCACTACAGCCTGCTGTGACCTCCACCCCACTGTAGCATGAGGCAACAGTTTATATCAATGTTCATGCATGAGTTCAAAGTGACGTGCATGGTGATATGAGCATGTATGTTGTTTGTATCTAGAGTAAATCACATTGGCGAGTGCTAAAGATTGATAGATGGGAACCTTCCAAAGTACACTTCCAAGAGGACCCTACCACATACTTGAAGTGGAATATAATGAGTTACTGGAGAGAATACATGAAGGCAACGTGTTATGGCATTGTTGGATTTGTTAAGTTTTTGGGGCCATACTACAAGTTGCTTATTACAGCAAGGAAGGAGTTTGGTTCTATTTGTGGTCACATAGTGTATGCAGTCAGCAAAAGTGAAATGGTTGCACTCTAGAACCCTAGTACATGCTCGAATACGGTTGTTTGTAACAGTGAAAATAGATACAAGAGGCTTCTATGAACAGTTGATCTTACCAAGGATTTCTTTTAGTTATTCTTACCATGTTATGCGCAGTCTTCAGAAAATTTGTGTGATAATCAGACTGAACATGTCTTATATGAGACCATGTTTGGTTGGAATGAATTTTTGACATGTGGAATACAGAATCACCTGAACAATAGTTTGTGGACAGTCGCTCTGGTTTATGGTTCTTTTAGCAGCTTCGTCCGTCGTTCCGGTTTTTCTTCATCGAATCATGTCCACCCAGCGTTGCTTGAAATTCGTAGCTCGTTTCCTTGTCAAAATCTATCTAGCATCGAAAGATGAGCAATCACTCACGATTAATATTCTTTTATTTATTAAATTTGATTTCAATTGAAATGACAATGGAACTATACTGCTATTATTTATTGCACTGTTATTTATGTATCGGTTCACCTTTGACACCTGACACCATTATCTGTTATTATACGATGATAATCCTGTTTGATTGATAATAGATTGAGTGTTTGTTGTTTTATTGGATGTTAAATTGTAATGTATAAAGTGATAAATATTATGCAATTAAATTTGGCGTAGGATAGTTAAAAAAATTAATCGACATATGTGCTGAATTTGATTAGTTAAATTTGTATAATATGACCTCTTTTAAACTGTTAAATTCATTGACATGTAGAGTAGTGATAATTACACTATGAACCATTGAACGTATATTGAATAAATTATTGTAGTATAAATTGAAATTGAACGACAAGTGGAAAACCGTAATGTAATAATCTTTAATCTACATGAAATGATAGTGTAGATTCTAGAGATAATTATATTAATTTGCACAAACAACAATGCGAATTAATACGATTATTTCCGGATTATTTAAATTGATTATTGTATTTTTATTGTTTGTTGTTATTGCTTGTTTATTTACTTTGACACCATCCCTGTTATCACACTGCAAGTTCCCTCTATTATGCTTGATCTTGAATTGAAATTGGAATCGGGTTGAAATGGTATATACCCAAATGAATTTGACCTAGGATAGAGAATGAAATAAAATCCGATTGGTCAATAATTCGATTTAAAATAAAATAATGATTTTATTCGAGCAAAGAATAAGTTTTGAAATGAAGTTGGAATTTGAATTTTTGAAAGGAAAATGTAAAGATTGAAATCTGAAACAAATATTAACGTATTAATTGATGAAAGAACGTTGTTTGAAATTTGATTTATCTAATAATTAAATTTGGAATTATTAATAAATAATTGGAAATTGGTAATAATTGAGTTTTGAAATTATTAATTTTGAAATCATTTAATAATTAAATTTGAGATTATAAGTTTGAAATTATAATTAAGCTCGAAATTAATAAGTTGAATTTATAATTAAGTTGAAATGATTTGTTGATTAAGTTTGAATTCATAATTAAGTGGAAAGTATTTAATAATTAAGTTTGAATTTATAATCAAGTTTGAAATGATTAAGTTTTGAAATTAGTAATTAAGTTTGAAATTATTTAATAATTGAATAAGATTGAATTATTTGATAATTGAATAAAAATTGAATTCTTTGATAAGAGAAATTGAACTTTTGATTAAGTGAATTTGAACTTCGTTAATAAATGAAATTGGTTTCTTTATCAATTAAGTTTTGGAAATTATTTAAGTAAGTTAATAAGTGGAATTGAACTTCTTGGATATGTGAAACTTGGTTCTTTATTAATTGAGCTTTTGAAATTTAAACTAAGTAAATAAATAATTGAAGTTGAATTTCTTTAACAAGAAATAAATTGCGATTTATTGAAGTTAATGTAGGACTTGGAATTTAAAGAATTTGATTTGATGAATCTAATTTAATTAAATTTGTAAGTTGATATAATGAAGTTGAACTTAAGTAATTGATTTAATAAATTGGATATTAAATGGAAATTGTTTTGAATGACAAATTTACTTAATGAATATTGAATGGAATCGATAAATGAATTAAAAATTGTTTTGAATGTCAAATTAAATGGATTTAAATGATTTCCGAATGAAACTTATATACGAACTTGAATCAATATTTGAATTGTTTTAAATAAAAATTTGAAATTGAATTGTAAGACTTTGAAATGGTTATTTGATAGTTTTGAAACGTAAATTTTGGAAATGGATAGTGAAGACAAATGAAATGTTGATTATAAATTCTAATTGAAATTGAAATTGATTTGGTTTTGAAATTTACTAAACGACCAATCGGTGTAATAATTACGAAAGTTATTAAAGAAACCGGAATCGGTTTTGGACATACTCTCTGTCTAAGCCGAAAACCACTTTAATAACTATACGCGGAGTGATGATCCAGAATGAAGTGGTTGGAATGATGTACGTGATGACTGAAGAAAGAGAACGATAATGGATAGCCTTGACACTTGTGTCAAATTGGAAATGACTAAAAACAGGAGCCGTGCCGGGCCAAATGGGGTTAGCCACCTCGAGCGAACACACTTCTTCGTAACTACTACTCATTACTTGTTTATTGATTGGTGCACCCTCAGAATTTTAGGAGTGTTGTTTCGCGGTGTTGCGATCGCTGCGGTGATGCGTTCTCACCAGTCCAGATCAGGCGAACGGTAGTTTCACTACCTTGGGTATTGCCTCATGTGCCTTGTCATACTTGTATCCATATATACGCTACCACTACGAATTTGTTTTGTGTTATACCTATGGAGCACTCCCTGATATCCCACTAGTTTACGGTGGAGTTTACAGTGCTGTATAGACTATGACATTTATATAAAATGTGTTAAGGGGGATAATGGTAATGCCTTAACACTATTTTGATACTTTATATTACTGATAGACATTATCTACCTAGCGTACACTATTATACAGTAGATAGTTTAACGGATCCTTAAAGGATGGTTATTCCATCATCCTTTGAGTTACTTGTATTTCAGTTGCTATTTCACTTGAGTTGGATTTATTGATATAAGAATGTTAATCCTGACTCGAGTGTTTTGTGTTTTGCTTTACGCTCGAGTCAGACTGAGTGTAGCAGTATTCGAGGCTCATCTTTGGAGTTGGAGCTTTGCTTGAAGATCCAGCCATCTATTCTGTTTTCAGTATTCGATGATTCCGGTGATGTATTCTGATTTGTATTTGATGTATCATGTTACTCTTCTACTGTAAACTCTGATGTATCTTATATATTTATATAGTAGCTTCATGAACTACTATCTCTTTTACTTCCGCTGCATATTATTACTCTGTGTCTGTGATTCTGTGATTATTTATTTACTGTATATCTGAGTTTTGCCAAATTTAAATTAACAATTCGATATTTTGAATTATTCAAGTCCGACATGTTCGGATGCGAATAGTACAAAATAGTGGGTCGTTACATAAGCGTTAAGTTGAAATTTACTGTAATGAATTTAAAATTGAACATTGCAATTTAATAAGTGAATTATTATTAAATCTTGATTTTTGAATGGAAATTTAACTTTATAAAATCATGAACTTAAGGAAAATTAAATGATGTTTATAAATGTGAAAATGTATGATTTTATAAGTTAAGAATGTTTTAAATAAAAATATAATGGTTGTGAAATTATATTGAATATTTGAGGTTAATTAACTGCATTTTGAAATGCTATTAATTGCAATGTAAATGATATTACAGCATTTGAAAATGCTGTAGTTGATGATAATGAACTAAAAAGCTAAATTGAATTAAAAGCTATTATATCAATTTTGTAAGTGCTATAATTGTTGAATTTAACTAAGTTTATTTGAAATTTAAGTAAACCCTATTACAGCATTTTAAAATGCTATCTTTTGTTAAATTGAACTGTTTTGAATGTAACTTTCCTTAGCGTTTTCTAAATGCTGCGAAAAGTGAATTTTCACTGTTTTGATAAACTTAAGTGAATAAATGAATTTTGGAAGTTGAAATTTTTGGAAATTTAATAATTTAATTATTAAATATAATAACTTCATTTTTATGATTAAAAATGATTTTTGAAATATAAACTGTTTTGAAATGTGAATTGAAATGGTATTTTAAATTGAATGAAATGAATAATGATTTGAAATGAAATTTTGTAAAGATATGATATCTTAAGATATTAAAATGATTGGAAATGAAGTTTTGTAAAGATATGATATTTTGATATATTGAAATGATTTGACATGAGGTTTTGGAAAGATATGATGTTTTTGAAATGGTTTGGAATTAATTTAATCTTTATTTTGATAAAGATTTGGATTTGAAATGATATTCTTTTTTGAAGTATAAATGCCATTTTAAAATTATAACTATGGGTTATAATAACGATTGGTTGACAAAGAGACGGGGATCAGATATCTGGCATACTCTCTGTCGATACCGAAAACCACTTTGACAACCGTGTACGCGGTGGAGATTCCAGAATGAAGTAGGATGGTGGCGACGTTCTCGAGGTATATTACGTGGACCCAACTCCCGTGAGTTTGCACAAGGTGGCTAAAACAGGAGCGATCTCGGGCCAAGTGAGGTCATTACTCCGATCGGACACATTCCTTCGATACTACACTCTTACTTATGATTGATTAGATAGCCATCCTCCTATTTTGATATGGGAGTGTGTTTCGAGGTGGGCGTATGTGGCTGCTGCGTTACCACCAGCCCGTGTTCGTAATTGGTATATCTACCCTGGCATTGCCTTGTGTGCCGTGTCACCTACCATACCGAGCCTTTACTACGAGTTTGTTTTTCTCTCGTAGCCCATGGAGTATTTAGGGTAGTCTCTCGGAGATATGTTGATACTGGATGGACTACTGGGACTACTATGTGTGAAGGGTGATATGGGTAGCCCGGAACGCTATTTAAAAGTATGTTTATTTTACTGTAGACATTATTATAATAGCGAAATATTACTACATAGTAAATAGTTTAAAGGATCCTTGGAGGATAGGCGGTCCCAGGCATCCTTTAAGTTACTTGTACCTTATTACAGTTCACTTGAGTTGGTTTACATTATATAAGTATATATTCTCCTGACTCGAGTGTTTGAATTTTTATTTACGCTCGGGTCAGCCTGAGTTATTCACATATTTGGGTTCCACTTCCTAGAGATTGGAATCGCTGGAGATCATCTGGTTATCTAGTTTAACTATTCCAGTTCTGTTGTTCTATTCAGCTTGTACTTGGTTATCATCTTGAGACTTCTGTTGTACTTTATTTATTCTGTTGTATTTTATTTAACTCTGATATATTTACATAGTAGCTTCATGAACTACTATCTCTTTTACTTCCGCTGCATTTTCTTACTCTGTGTCTGTGTTCTGTGATTATTATTTACTGTATGTTCTGAGATCTGCCAAATTTTATTTACAACGCTGTATTTTGAGCAATTCAAGTCCGACATGTGTGGATGCGAATGGTTGAAAATATCGGGTTGTTACACCCATAGTCTATACAGTACTGTAAGCTCCTCCATAAACTGGAGGTTTACCCAGAGGGCACCCCATAGGTATGGTACAAAACAAACTTGTAGATGGCGCTCTACGGAATATGAACACGGCACTCGAGGCAATGCCAGGGAGATATACCAATTGCGGATCCAGACTGGTGGTAACGCATAGCAGCTACTACCGCCCACCTCGGACACACTCCCAAATCAAAATCATGTGTGGCCACCAAATCAATCATAATGTAATAGAATTATATCAAAGAAATGTGCCCAATCAAAGGTGCGACCTCATTTAGCCCAGCATGGCTCCTATTTTAGTCACATCTATGCTGACTGAAGGAAGTCAGGGTCACGTAATACCTATACAGAAATCGTTCACCAAACCATCCTACTTCATTTCTGGAATCTCCACCACGTACACAGTTGTTAATGCGGTTTTCGGTATTGGCAGAGCGTATGACAATATCCGATCCCAATCTTTTTAACAACCAATCACTTATTTCACACCGGATGGTTCTTTTAAATTTCCTAAACCATTTCATAATTAATATCATAATATTGTATGCAATTCAGACCATATCACTTTCAAAATTATATTCACTTCGAAATCATATTCACCTTTGAAATCATAATTTCTTTCAAAAATAATATTTCCAGTTAGGTTAAATCCTTACTTCAAAATCATCATATTCTATTAATTATAACATTTGAATCCCAACTTAGGTAATTTAACCGTATTTTCTTTTAACCAATGAATTTGAATATAAACGCTTCCACTTCACTTAGTCTGGAAATTAAGAAAATAGTTTAAATAGTTACGAATAGTGAAAATACTCTAAAATAGTTTAATTATAGGTTAAAATCGATTTAAGATAGTTAAATAGATTTAAAATAGATTAAATATAATTAAAATAGATAAAAAAAGCTTTATAATAGATTAATTAGATTTAAAATAAGTTAAAATGGGTAAATTAGTTTTAAATTAAATTAAATGGTTTAAAGTAGGTAAAAATGATTTAATATAGTTAGTATAGGTTAAAACAGTTTGAAAATTTGAAAATCTTAAAATTAAGAATCTTAAAAATAATATATTTTTAAAACATTTTATGACAAAAACCTAAATTTGAAATTTATATCGATTTAAACTATTTATTTCATTCCAACCCATTAGGACCATTTCAATTTCCAAAACCTAATTTCAAATTTTCCAATTCAAATTATCAATAAAATATTTAATTCAATATCGCTTCGTATCCATGTTTTAAAATATCAATTTAAATTACTCCAAGTTCAATATATTTCAAAGTTATATTTCAAACAATTTTAATAACTCAATTCCAATAAATTTCCAATATACTTCAAAATCAACTTTAAGATTTCAATTTAATTCTTTTAAACAATTCCTTTAACCAATTCCAATTTTAACATAAAACTTGAATTTTATTAATAATTCAATTTATATAAATCAAATTTTATTTCAAAATAACATTTAATTAAATTAAAAATTTTAGAATTTAAAATCATTTAATTTAACCAATCCGGTGTCCGTATATAATTCTCTACCCTAGGGTCAAGTGATGCAGATATTTATCATTTCAATTTGCAATTTAAAATTTTACGGTTATATATCATTTCAAACCGCAATCCCGAATTAATATTAAAAATCAACAAAATCCCTCGAGTCTATCATTTCAACCCATAACGATTTTTCTCTAATCTACAGATCATTCGAGTATATATCATTTAAACCCAGAGTGATTTTCCAATTAATAACTAAGGGAATTTGCGGAGTGATAACAATATATAAATCAACAAAACATCCAACCATCCAATATCAACAATCAAACATCCATCAAAATCATCATCCAATTCAATTAATTAATTTCAACAATTAACTAATTATCAATAACAGGAAATTTACTGGCAATTTATATTAAAAAATAAATTAATTAACAATAATTCAAAATAAATTCAAATTAACTAAAATGACGTTTTAAACTTGCCAAACAGCTATAGATAAATTCCTGATCACATCACAAATTTAATTTAACTAACATAAGAAATTTTAGAAGTTATGAGTGAGTCAAATCACTCACCTTTTGTAACGGTAATGATTTTTCGTTGCCGAAATACCGAACCATTAGGGTTTTAAGAAAGAAGAAAGAGGTAGAAGAAGAGAGAAAGGAAAAGGCAGAACAGAAAGGAACAACAGAACAATATCAGAATCTCACAATTCGCAGTGGAACAACATATAATAGATAAATGAACAATCTTTAAACAAAGAACTATATCAGTTATTACATTACATTACATTTCATCATATCATCAGAGTGTACAACATCATACAACATCAAACAGCGGAAAAGAAATACTATATACTAGTAATACGCCATGCCATCCAGCTTGCCTCCAACAACTCCTGAATATCCAGAATATCCTGATAAACCTTAACTCTTGACTGCCCGTGTGGAAATTGGTGGGCACCCAGAGTTTAAGAAGGAAAACAATAAACTCCGAGTCAGTCAAGTGACTGGTGTGAGAACTCAAAACAGTTTATTTACTTTAAAATCAAAATAGAGGAATATTTTTAAAGTCAATTCGCAATGCTTTTAAAAATGAGACTACCATAAGGCCTCCCACACACACACACAATGCAAACGCAGAATCGGAGGAGATTTCTCCTTATGATAGTCAAAGATGCTTGATACGCATTTAAAATAACATTTGATATTATTACTAGTGCATAGTGTAGGAAATATTTCGAAAATAAAGATATAAATCTTAGCCAGCATAGACATTCCGCACTTATGCCTACTATAGCTACCATGTTCAATAGCAGGTTACCGCCACATTCCATGGCAGGTTCTACAACTAAAACCGTACAAGTTTCGTATTGGGAATTGGATTTCCAACAAATGGTCAGGCCAAGGAACTTCCCATTGCCACATGAGAATTCCTCTAGAAGGACATCCCCGAGAACCAAACCGGATCTCTACCAACACAAGGCCGGGTTACCCCTAACTGAGTAACAACTGACCGAGTATGCCATCCCCCGGTCCTTTGGGACCTTTCACCGAGCGCTCGTAATCAATTCACATAATCATAAAGTGTTTTCAACATGAGTAAGTATCTGGGCTCCATACCATGATACCACCCTTTTCCAGAAGGAAAAGCACATACCCTAAAGGGCGCTACCCCTCATAACCTTGCTGCATCTTTCCTGTTTTGACCATTTCCGGGGTGTGAGGCTCGACGAAATCTCGTCCACAAAAACACACTTTATACAAAAGCCGTGCTTTGGGTCAACAAATGATCATAGAAATGATCACCAAGTTAGACGATCAAATAAATGATCCTATCACAAATAATCAACACAATGA
Source organism: Allium cepa (assembly GCA_030765085.1). Classification (NCBI taxonomy): domain Eukaryota; kingdom Viridiplantae; phylum Streptophyta; class Magnoliopsida; order Asparagales; family Amaryllidaceae; genus Allium; species Allium cepa. Next base: position 900,471,272 of record CM060938.1, on the reverse strand, counting down.
TCATTTCACAGCAACACTCAGCATGTCACATTACCAAATTGGGAATATATCGCTGATAACTTCAACTATATAACCTCTGAGCTCGTACATCTCAGAGAAGGGTGTTAAGCTAAGAGAATAAATTCTCCGCCACCAACAGAAATATATTTGAAAGAAATCGGCTTTATATCTCAACTTGTAATGTCAGACATACAATCCATACAAGTCTATTCCGGGATCGAACAGAACCGAAGGCACTTACAAAGAAGTCCTTGCAATCCGGATATTCACTAATCACGTTCGCACTTCCCATCACATATGGAGTCTCTATACCGGGGACCAGTCGATGCAAAAACATTCGACAAGAAACACTTTCGTTTTCGAAAATATCCGGTCTTCAACACCGGTCTTCGAATGCAATTCATAACGACGTATCACATATTCGGAATGGGTTATACGACCCCAAGGTCCTTTCCCTGTTAACCCGAATAGAGAGCGCTTATTTTAAAAAAAAAATAAGTGTGGCATTCAATTTCAAGCAAATCACAACAAATACCATTCAAAGGTAAATATCGATAGTCGGTTATTGAACTATCAATGGATATGCACAACATCACCAGATTCCAAATAATTTTCCAAATTATTTATTTTCCAAAAATATCTTTTAGAAGATATAAACATAATTTCCATACTTTAAAAATAAATCGATATTTATTTTTAAACCCATTTTCCAAATTTCATTTATAAATTCCATATTGAATTTATATTTCCAAAATATTTGTGAACATACGATTTCAATTATTCATTTTCAATTTATCTTCAAAAACATAAATTCTCCAAACTTTTCATTTCTCATTGGAAAAATATTTCCATACTTATTTATTTATAAGTAATTCACAAATCTTTTTATTTTCAATACTTGGAAAATATTCAATATACTCTAATCGAAATTAAGTATATTTTTCATTCTTTAAGGAAATCATTCTCTTTAACATATTCTTTAAGTAAATCATTCTTTGCGTAAAACATCGTTACGACAACCCAAAATCACTAGTAGAGGGATTCGAAATTAAAATAGGTATCTAAATCCCAATACTATACAAAACATTCCCTTTCGGAAATCATTTATTATAACAACAGTGTTATAATCCACTATTTCCTTTTATTTCTCGAAAACATCTATTTCAACAATGAATGTTGAAACCTATGATTTCGAATCTTAACACCTTTTTAAAACATCTTTAGATCGTTTTAATTCTATTAAAAACATTCCATCCAAAACATTTTTCCCTAACATATTATTCACCATTCAAAAACGTGAATATACTTATTAATCAATTTCATCATTTCTATTCCTTTTATTTTAAAGGATTATTCACTGTTCAAAAATGTGAATATAACTCCATATGTAAGTTATAAAAATTTACTTATCAAAATAAGTCGTTGCGAATTTATAAAACAATGTTTATAAATTTCTTTATTACCCTATATTCAATTCATAACTCAATTATATACCAAAGGTTCATATTATAAGTTAAATACTTATAATTTATTTGTTTGCAAAATTGTTCCTTTGAACTTTATAATTATAAATCTTATAACTTATAAGATTCAATTATTTATCCAAAACCATTCTTTTAATAACTTTATAAATTTTATAAACCTACCGTTTAAAATTCTATAGATTTCATTCATTTATGAAATTTATTCACAATTCATTCTAACACTTATAAAAACTCGTTTCATAATTCCAATATTTTTAATTTATAAATATCAATTTATAAATCTTATAATATAAATCAATTTATATTACTATTTTTAAAACGTCTTTTAAACTCCTTCATCATTTTGATTTATAAAATAATCAAATTTTATAAGTCCTATTTTTAAATTTTTTTTATAATAAATTCAAAAATCCCAATTTTAATTATTTTATAAATCATTAATCAACTTTTAACTGTATTTCTCAAGAATCATAATTTTTATAACATTAAAATTATAACGTTTATTTATTTAAGATGAATCAATTCCAAAAATATTTTATAAATGTTTATTTTCAAAAATCACTTTAGAAATCCCTTAGAAATCAAAATCATTATTTTTAAACTTCAAAAATTGGATCCGATGATGCAACACATCAAATAGTCAATCACGACTTTCAACATCATATATCGATATGATAACAATCAAATATCATAATATCCGAATCAAATAAATATTTGTGAGGAATCCAGTTGGATCCCTCCAACCTATTTCCCTGCATCCACAGACATTAGCACAATACCAATTCCGTTTCAAGACGGAATATCGCGGTATATGGGATTTTATAAATATTATACGCTTAATAACGGCGCAATAGGGTCTCATCCGCTATACAATGCGGGAAATCAATCAACTGCAATATATACATATGCCAATATATATATATATTGCTATATATAATATAATACCAATTCCACTTCGAGGTGGAATATCGCGGTATATGTGTGTAATAAATAACCTCCGCTTACTAACGGCGTATAGGGTCTATTCACATCCAATATATATATATATATATAACAATCATCATTCAAGCATTCAATCAACACAACTAACAATTTTAAATCTAACTATTTAAAATTTAAATAAATCCTTTTGAGTGAGAAGTTCTCACCTTTGCTTTCATTAGCAATCCATTTCTATTCCAGCTTTATTTCTCCATTTTAGACCTTGTATAAATATTATACAAATTAATTAATATTCGAACAGATCAAATAATTCAATTTACCATTTGATAATTTTCGATTCATCGGTTTTCTCCTTTAATAATTGATTTAACCAAAAATTAAATTTAAACTAATTTTCTTCTTTTAATAAATTATTCTTAGTAACACAAAAATAAATTTAGATTTAATTAACTAAAAATTTAAATTTAATTAACCAAATTCTCTTTTAATAACTTAATCAATTATAAATTCAATTTTTTAACTAAAAATTTAATTTTCAAAACTAAATTTAATATATTAACCTTTGGTAATTAAATTATCCCATGATTTCATTTTAACCCAATTTCTCTCAATAAAATTATCTAATCGAAGAATCAAATCTTAAACAAGAATTCCTTTAATAAATTTATTTTAACTAATTCTTTTACTTTAAATTAATATCTTTAAATCAATTTCTTTCAATAAATTTATTTAACTAACAAATTCGATTTTTAAATTAACCAAAATTTTATCTTTAACAAATTTTCCTTTACTAAATCATTTGTCTCACCATCTGACAAATTTAATTTACTAGCAAATTAATTTGAACAAATGATTTCCCGTTTAAATAAAAAATATTTTTACCTTTTAAAATGATGAAATATGCTTATCAAACAAATCAGTCACCATATATACATATTTCTGCTTGCTTAATCTATCATATAAAATTAAATAGATTGATCAGCTAAAAATTTAGTTTTAAACAAATAATTAAATTTTAAACAAAATTTCTTACTGTATATAAAATAATTCATATAGTTTTCATAGAAATTTAGTTAATAAATAACTTCAAAGCTACCTTGATTAATTTCCCAAACATTTTCTTCTGTTTTACAACTTACTGTCATTTATATATTATTATTATTATTTTTTTATTTTAAATACTGCATATTTTTATTTTCTATACAATAAATATATATATATATATAAATAAAACAAAATAGAAAATACCCTTACTGTGAAATCCCCTAGCCTGCTCGAGCAACCCTCATTCACCTCGCGCCGACATCCATCATCTCGCGACCCACCAGAATCATGAAGACCCCCATCATCGAGCGCCATGCCAGTCGCAACCCACACCGCTGCTTCATGCCGCACGCACGCGCCATCATCAAGTCGCCGCCGAACCCTCCCTGCCTTGCCACGACAGCGCCGTCGCCGTCGCTCTCTGGCCTCGCGGTAGCTGCCGCCTCGCCTCCTGTCGATCGCGCGCCACCAGTTGCTCGAGAAAGCCCCACGCCGCCCCCATTTTTTCTCTTTTGATTTCGATTTGAACAATATGATTTAGGATTTTTAAAATGAGGCTTCGGCTAGGGATTTGAAGACAACGGCCATGCTTTATTTTTTCGAACGAGATTTTTTTTTCCATCGGCCATTGAATTTTTATTTTGAACAATTTCGTGATTTCGTTTTACTGGAGAGGGAAGGAGTATTTAAAATCGTGAAGAGGCATGCTTGGCACGATTATCATCGTGATATTAGGCGTAACTTTAGGCGTGAGAAAAGGGAAGAACGTGTTGATATTTGACTAATTTAAATTTAAATTTAATTTGAATTCAATTTGATCTTGGCGCGCTTATATGTCGTATGCTCACATATAAACTCCGAAAAATACGAAATTTGAAATCCGGCAATAATTCAATATTACGGACCCAATGGAACTGGTTTCGTCGAATTCCGAGACTGTGCCTCGGACGGCTATTTTTAAATATCGATTCAAACGATTAAATTTCAAAACTGAACAAAGCAGTTTCAAATTAAATTCTGAAGCTTCTATAATCTTCAGTATTATCAATATAAATTTTACAAGCCCTTGAAATATTTTTAATTGGCTTAAAATTGAAGATTTAAATTTTTATTCAACTTTCAAAAGATTAAATTCTATAATTTAATCGCCATATTCTAAGTTATATTGAAAATTCAATCCAAACCATCATTCGAATATTTAAAATTAATTAAATATTATCAAATTAAATTATTCAAAATTCAGGGTCATTACAATCTTCCCCCCTTAAAAGAATTTCGTCCCGAAATTACAAGTTAAGAAGAATGCCCTTATCACGCCTACTATTTTTCACAATCTAAATAGTTTTATCAACTTACTAACCTAAATCTTTTTATTAGAGATTCCCTATCATTTCAACTAGCTTTCCAACTTCAATTATAGGTTTCAAACAACATTGTTTTACTAATCATTCAAATTTAAATTCAAATTCAAATTTCAAACTTTCAAAATTTCTCAAAATTTTTCTAACACCCTAAATTTTCGAAAAATTTCGCCAGCTTTTCCTTTGCGTGGCTCGATCGGTACGACTACAAAATGGCACAACGGCCCCTCAGAATCAAAAAGAAAAGAGAAAGCCAAGTGGCTGGAGAAGAAAATCATCAAATTTCATACTGAAATTGAAATACGTACCTTTTGTCGAGCAATTCAATTTTATCTTCGAAATCAAAATTTCCAATTCCATTTCTTTTAATATACCTGTATAACCTGCTAGTAGTAGCATTTAATTCCAATATTCAAACTATTTTGCCAATTCTATTACAAAATTTCCAATATATGCTTCTTATACATTTTTACTTTACTATTGAAGTTACATATTCATTCTCATTTAATTTTATATTTCATTTTCATTTGAATTCAATTCACAATTTAAATTTCATTCGAATTCAATTCTCAATTCTAAATATTGAATTTTATCGATTAACTTTCATTTAGTAATTCATATTACTACTTTAAATTAGTTTCATTCACTAATTCATTTCAATATTCAATTCATCTCGAATTTACTTAATTACTAACAAAGGAAATTTCAATTTATTTCGTTTAATTACTTGAATTTATATACAAATTCAAATTTATCTTCAAATTTAGCTCACTAAGACCTCCCACCACACACACAATGCAAACGCAGACTTGGAGGAGATTTCTTCTTATGTTAGTCAAAGATGTTTGATATGCATTAAAAAGAAAACATTTGATATTATTACTAGTGCATAGTGTATAACAAATCCTTTCGAAAGTAAAGATATAAATCTTAGCCAGCATAGGTACCATTATATTATGCCTACTAATAGCTACCATATTAGATGGCAGGTTCTACAACTAAAACCGTACAAGTCTCGTATTGTTTCTTTGGATTTCCAACAAATGGTCAGGCCAAGGAACTTCCCATTGCCACATGAGAACGCCTCTGGAAGGACATCCTCGAGAACTTAACCGGCTCTCTGCCAACACAAGGCCTGGTTACCTTTATCACTAGGTAACTACTACACGAATATGTCATCCCCCGGTCCTTTGGGACCTTTAACCGAGCGCTCGTCACCAACATCACACAATCATAAATAAAGTGTTTCAACATGAGTAAGTATCTGGGCTCCATACCATGATACCACCCTTTTCCAGAAGGAAATGAACATACCCTAAAGGGCGCTACCCCTCATAACCTTGCCGCATCTTTCCTGTTTTGACCATTTCCGAGGTGTGAGGCTCGACGAAGTCTCGTCCACAAAAACATACTTTATACAAAAGCCATGCTTTGGGTCAACAAATGATCTTGCGAAGGTGATTGGGGTTTCAGGCGAGTTCGACAGTGAAGGTATAGTTTAAATAATTTAATTTAAATTATTTAGTTAAATTTTATAATATATGCATTGTGTGTATATGGATATATATTAACAGTAAAGTATATGCGAAATTTTTAATTTAATTTAGATTTGAAAATGTACAGAACAGTCAAGAAGAAGTTATTTTGCTATTTACTGAAATTTAATATTTATAAATTTTGTTATGAACGGTTAAAAGAAATTATAAAATGAAGAGTTTTAAGTTATTAAAATAAAAGGAAGAATTTAATCATTAGTTAGATAAATTTAAAAGAAATTGGTTAAATAAACTTGTTAAAGGAATCAGTTCGAATTTTAATAAATGTATATAGATTAGAAATAAATAATAATAAGAATTTTAAAACTTGAAGAAAATTTAGTTTAAAACTAAATTATTTGTTGAATAGAAATTTTAGTTTCAAATGGAAAAAAATTTGTAAAAGAAAATTTGTTAGAGATTTAATTTATTAAATAAAATGACTTGCCAAAAGAAATATTATTTATTTTTGGAAAAATGGGTTAAGAATAAATTATTAAGATGTTCGATTAACTTAGTCAATTCTTTTGGTTACTAAAGAAAATTTGTTTAAATTTAAGTTAAGTGGTTAAAAATAATTTATTTAAAGGGAAATTAAATTGTAGTTAAATAAATTTGTTTAAAGTAAATTTAGTTGAAGTTTAAATTGAACTAGACAGATTTGTTAGGAATTTGATTTATTGGATAAATGAATTATTAAAAGAAATTGATATAAGGATATTAATTTAAAGTAAAATGATTAGTTAAGTTGTTATAAAATAAATAGTTTACGATAATAAATTTGTTTTATCTATTATAGTTACTAAAAAGAATTTTTTTAGTTAAAATTGAATTTATAATTGATTAAGTTATTAAAAGAGAGTTTGGTTAATTAAATTTAATTTTTAGTTAAAATAAATTTATGAAAAGGAGGAATTGTTTTAAATAAAACTATTGATTAATTTAACAATCAAGAACGAAAATGGGTTATTGATTGGTTCGAATATTAATAAATTGTGTAAATATTTATACAAGGTATAAATCAAGAAATCGAGTCAAGATGGAAATGGATTGCTAATAAAAGCAAAGGTGAGAATTTCTCACTCGGAATTTTGTAGTATATTTAAATTTTAAATAGTTAGATTTAAAATTTGCTTGACTGTGTTGATTGAATGCTTGAATGATGATTGTTATATATATATATATATATATTGGATGTGAATAGACCCTATACGCCGTTAGTAAGCGGAGGTTATTTATTACACACATATACCACGATATTCCACCTCGAAGTGGAATTGGTATTATATATTATATATATAGCAATATATATATATTGGCATATGTATATATTGCAGTTGATTGATTTCCCGCATTGTATAGCGGATGAGACCCTATTGCGCCGTTATTAAGCGGATAATATTTATAAAATCCCATATACCGTGATATTCCGTCTTGAAACGGAATTGGTATTGTGCTAATGTCTGTGGATGCTGGGAAACAGGTTGGAGGGATCCAACTGCATTCCTCACAATATTTACTTGATTCAGATATTGTGATATTTGATTGTTTATCATATAAATATATGATGTTTGAAAGTCGTGATTGACTATTTGATGTGTTGCATCATCGGATCCAATTTTGAAGTTTACAAAATAACGATTTTTGATTTCTAAGGGATTTCTAAAGTTATTTTTGGAAATATACGTTTATAAAATATTTTTGGAATTGATTCATCTTAAATTAATAAACGTTATAATTTTAATGTTATAAAAATTATGATTTTTGAGAAATACAGTTAAAAGTTGATTTTTGAAAATATGAGATTAATGATTTTATAAAATAGTCAAAATTGGGATTTTTGAATTTATTATAAAAAGTTTAAAAATAGGATTTATGAAATTTGATTATTTTATAAATCAAATGATGAAGTTTTAAAGGAGTTTGAAGACGTTTTAAAATAGTAATATAAATTGATTTATATAGAAGATTTATAAATTGATATTTATAAATTAAAAACATTGGAATTGTAAAACGATCTTTTTCTAAGTGTTAGAATGAATTGTGAATGGATTTCACAAATTAATGAAATTTATAGAATTATAAAGGATGAAGTTATAAATGGAATTTTATAAGCAGTAGGTTTATAAAATTTGTAAAGTTATTAAAAGAATAGATTTTAGATAAATAAATGAATCTTATAAGTTATAAGATTTATAATTATGAAGTTTAAAGGAATGATTTTGTAAACAAATAAATTATAAGCATTTAACTTATAATATGGACTTTCGGTATATAATTGAATTATAAATCGAATAGGTTAATAAAGGAAATTTATAAAAGGAAGTTGTTATAAAATAAAAAGAAATAGAATTTATAAACATTGTTTTATAAATCCGCAAACTACTTATTTTGATAAGTAAATCGTTGTAACATGTTAATGGAGTCATATTCACGTTTTAGATAGTGAATAATCCTTTAAAACAAAATATATAGAAATGATGAAATTGGTTAATGAAGTATATTCACGGTTTTGAATAGTGAATAACATATTAAAGAAAATGTTTTGGATGTGATGTTATAAATAGAATTAAAACGATCTAAAGATGTTTTAAAAGGTGTTGAGATTCGAAACCATAGATTTCAACATTTATTGTTGAAATAGATGTTTTCGAGAAATAAAAGGAAATGGTGGACTATAACACTGTTGTTATAGTAAATGATTTCCGAAAGGAAATGTTTTTGTATAGTATTGGGATTTATATATCTATTTTAATTTCGAATCCCTATACTAGTGATTTTGGGTTGTCGTAATGATGTTTTACGCAACATTCGTTTTGGCCCAAATGTTTGCGCAAAAAATTGGCAAACACCTCCAAGTCGTGTTATTTAGTTGATTATATGTGATTTTCAATGGTTTGGATGAGTTAAGCGAATATGTAAAAAGCAAGGACTGAAATGTAAAAGACACACAGATTTATAGTGGTTCGGCCAGAACGTGCCTACGTCCACTTTATATGTTATTATCCTTTTCCCTTCAGATTACAAGTACAATGCTTTGTATACACGTATATGAAAGTTGTTTGAAAGTTCCTTCCTTGCTTGAGCTCTTAAACTTGTCTGCCATTGTTGTACCCCTGCCCCTCTATTTATAGAGTGAGACTGGGGGCAGGGGTCTTGGATGTATATAGCTGCTGGTGGGCCCGGGCTGAAGCAATCTGGCCTGGCAGCGTTCTGGTTCGGTGAGGCTTCATTCGGTTGGAGCTTGGACCGGTGATGGAGTGGACCGGTGGTAGGTGGTTTGGAGTTTGACTTGGCATAGGCCGGTTCGGTCATGGTGGTCCGGTGATAGTGGTCCGGCATTAGTAGGGAGAGACGTTGGTTTGGTTCTGGCTTGGACCGGTGATAGTGGTCCGACATTTGTAGGGAGAGACCTTGGTTCGGTTGTGGCTTGGACCGGTTATGGTGGTCCGGTGATGGATGAAGAATTTGGTTCGGCATTGATGTGGCGATTGGTCCGGTCTTGGTTGTGTGGTGTTGGACCGGTGATGTTTGGTACGGTACTAACCTCGTTCGGTAGTGGGATGGTGAGGGGGAGACTTGTTGCCTGACTAGGTTGGGAATGCCGAATGAACTCATGCCGAATGAACCTCCATGCTTGAATTGTCGAATGGATTTATGCTTGCATTGAGCCTTGTGTCTGCCGAATGGAGTGGAGGTTGCGGACCCGGGTGAGACTGACGCTTCTCGGTCTCGAGATCTTCTGGGTGAGAATTCGCCCAACATTTGCCCCCCAAAGTGGGGCACGTGCTTGCATGTGTCGCGCTTTGTTTTCATGCGGTAGGAAGGCTTGTTCTGTAACGCCATGGGCTGGAGGTTCATATCATGTTGGTGTCCTGCAAAGGAATTTACAGTTTTAATGTGATTTCAAATGACGACCGCTCGAGGTCGGGTGCCGTTCAAGGCGAGTAGGTGTGCCCCGAGGGGTCTTAGCATTATTGATGCCAGGTTTACGTTCGAGTAGGTCCCTGGATCGTTTGCGAAGATGGTTTATCGCCAGCTCAGAGCATGCCTAAGGATCGTTCGCGACCCCGTACATGTGTAAGTAGCTTAGCCATTTCAGAATTAAATATCCATCCAACCGATGAGTTTTAAAAGGATGTCGAAGTGTAAATTCTCACGGCGATAGGGTTAACAGACATTCAGAGCATGCCTGTGGATCGTTCGTGATCTCGTACATGTGTAAATGAATAACCCACGTTGGTGAGAGATTTACTACTTGTTCATCGTTATCATAATTTCCATTTTATCAGTAGGCCCTAGAGCTCGGTACTTATCTGGTTGAGGCGCTTTGCATGCCCCCTGATTCTGGTCTTCGCTGGTTTGCATAGCTTCAGTCGGTTCTTGTTTGGTCCGGTATGCCGAACCTGTTGGTCCGGCGTTTCGAGTCATTTGATTATTAGCCAACCAGTTGGTTCGGTATGTTGGTCCGGTATGCCGAACCAGTTGGTTCGGCACTCCTGCTCACGTCTATATATAGAGGCTACACCCCCCTTAGTTATTCCTTACCGAACCAACGAGAGCCGATCCAAGCCCATACCGAATCGAACCTTTGCCGAATCAAACCCTTGCCGAACCAGGTATATGCTCTTTTGCCGAATATCCTTGATTACCGAATGGATCCGATACCGAATACACACGTAAGGCTTTTAATGCCGAATGATTCTTTGTACCGAATGAACATGAGATTTTAGTGCCGGATGAACTTTGCACTGTACTACCGAACGAGCAAGTGTACCGGACAAACACCCAACACCAAATGGGACTACCGAATGGAGCATATGCCGAATGGGATTTCATACTTGAATTTCGAGCAGAATACCAGACCGATATACGCCTGCTCGCTCTAGACACTTGCTTGTTTACTTTCCTATACTTCTTGTTCTAATATCATGTTTTTCTCGTGGTGCAGATAAATGTCTCGCAAAGCAGAAACTCGATCGGATAGAAAGAAGTCTAAAGGTACAGAAGAGTCTTCTTCCTCCGTGCTCCCAGTCCAGCCAGGACCGGCGCCACATGGGCCTGCCCCGAGGTCGTTACTGGATGGATATGGACCCCAGGAACTTCTGGTCTCCCCTCCCGCTTGTTTTCCTAGCTCCCTAAAGGAGGAGCAACTTGATGTCATATCTCGTTCATTCGGGATAGACAGGGCTCTTATGTTGTTGCCGGGGGAGGGGGTCATGCCATATGATCCTCCTGAAGGATACTTCGCTTACAGTCGATACCATTGTATGTGCGGGGCTATTCCACCGATCAACGCCTGGATATTAAGCTTCATCACTTATCTGAAGGTGGCTCCATTTCAGCTCCAGCCCAACTCTTATGCCATCTTAGTGTGCTTGTATGCTATCTTCCAGAAGAGGTATGGGCGCGCCCCTTCCAACCGGGAAATACGGTATCTATACAATCTAAGGGGATACAGGAAGGGGTCCCCATATATTAGCTTGGAGTCAGCCATTTCCTTCAAGCCAGTTCTGGATCTATACTCGAAGTATAGTATGTTTAAGAAGGAATGGTTCTTTGTCAGAGATGACTCCGTCTCTATCCACCGATTTACCTCCGGATGTAAGTCAAAATTCTACTCATAATTCTTGTTTTGGCTGAGATTCTCTTTCTTATGCGCTTTCATTTCTTGCTAGCGACAGGTGGTTTTGCGGTTGTGGAAGATGATCGCCTAGTTCAGATGGCAGCTGAAATTGAAGCTATTTCAGGGAGAGACAGATCGGCTGCTTATTTGATTAGGAATGCCAGGCTTTTGATGTACAATTTGATTCTCCCACATCAGTCCGTAGTCAATCAGAGGGACACGGCAGAAGAGAAGGTTGCCCAGCCTAAAGGAGGGGCCACAGCGAAGGGTGGCAAGAGGAAGCCCTTTGCGCAACATCCAGTCGTAGGAGGCAAGAAGCTTAAGGAGTCTGATGGCCCTTCTCCCAGTACCTGCCCGATTATCCCGGAGGAGGAAGGTGTGGAAAAGGGCGAAGAAGGCGATGTAGGAGGAGAGTCTGAGGGTGGAGGAGATGGCGATGGCGATGGAGAGGGCAATGGTGGCGACGACGGTCAGGGTGGTAGCGGTGCTGGTTCCTTAACCTCCGGGCAAGTAGGGGAGCTTCAGGAGTGGACGGATGAGGCTCTCCGTCAGGCTTTCGGGGAATCGGAGGGAGAGTCGGAAGCGGAGAAGGCGAAGAAAACTGGCAAGGCTGTGGCTGGTGCCAATCCATCCCCTAAGGGTTCCTCAGCTAGGGTAACTTCGGCGGTGCAAGGTGAACTTTTGACCTCTGCCGATTCCATTTTCGATAAGGACTTAGGAATATTTTATGGTTCATTTCCGTCCTGGAATGAGATTCAGGACTTATTGCAGTATCCCACTCCTCCGCAGGGTTTGTATAATAGATGTGCCTTCTCGCTTTTCTTTCTTTTTAACTTAACATGTTTCTTGAATTGTGGATCATTGTATGTTCGTAACACTTGTTCTTTATTCCAAGGGCAGTCCAGGTGGTTAAAACGTTAGACATTCGACACCGCCTCGAACAATTCAAGTTGACGAGGGCTTCTGATAAGCCGAAGCCTCTTATCGGTCGTCCTGGGGACGTAGTCAGTTACCGTCCTCTTCTTGGGGTCATTGAAGAGAGCATTCAGAAAAAGAATCGGAGTCGTTCCTTATTTGAGTCTTCCCCTGGTCCGCAGCTTCCTACTCAGCCTCCTCGTGATACCACGGAGGAGAGCACGGAGTCTGGCCCCACTCCACCTCCTTTCAAGAATCCAATTGTTATCCGTATAAGACGTCCTGACGTGCCTCGTATCGTGCCTCGTGACCCCTTTGCCGGTCATCCTGATTTAGATCCAAGCTCTCAGGATATCTCATTTGGTGAGGCCACGGGTGAGCACCTTCTTCCCCGCAACCCCATGGTACGAGTGCTTGATGAGGCCAAATCCTTAGATCTTGATCTGCTTACTACTCGGGTGGTTACCATGGGGGACGAGGCCAAGGCTAATATTATCGGGTGGCTGAAGAGACCAAGAAGTTAATGGAACATCATGCTCGATTGGCCAAGGCCGGGGAGGAGATTGGGAGTGCTAATATTCGTTTGCGACTAATGGTTGCCGATAAGGCCAAACAACTTGCCGATCAAGCCATTCAGATTTCTCAACACGAGGAAGCCTCCAGGCGGCTAAAAGAGGCTATGGAAAAGGCTAGTAGGGCAAAACTACGGAAGGTGGAGACCGCCTATAAGGAGCGGATTGACATTGCCATTGCGACAGTGGATGAGGTTCGAAATGCGGATCTCGAGCAGGTAGAGGAGTTGTCTGGGAGGCTTGAGGCTGCGGAGATGGCTCAAGTCAAGTTAAAGGAAGAGATGGAGGAAATGAGGAGGTCTCTCAAGTCAAAGGAAGAGATGGAGGAAATGAGGAGGTCTCTCCAGGCTGACTGCTTGAGATACCGATCAGAGAGGGATGCTGCTGTCGCCAAGTTGCAGGCTTCCGAGGCCCGGGTGAGGGAGTTTGTGGAGAATGAGGGGATGATGGACGAGATGCTGCAGGACATGTACTTCCGCACTTGGAAGGAGGACGACTTATCTTGGATGGATGACTACCCCCGGGTCATGGCCAAGGTATATCTTCAGGCTTTAGAGGAGGCCAGGGTTAATGCAGGTAAGGAAGGTGGAGAGGCTTTTAGTCTGGATGCGGTCACTGCTCAGTTCTCGAAGGAGGAGCAAGCGGCGGTGAAGGAGGGGATGCGGCTGCTTGCTGCGGAGGAAGCGGGTGTAGAATTGGAGGATGAGGATCAAGCGGCGGATGCTGGTGAGTTATTCTTTTCTTTTTCTTTTCTTTCTGTGTTTCCATAACTTGATCGTTTATTGTTTGTTTAATGAATTCCTCTTCTGAACTGGACAGGTGGAACTTCCGATCAACACGCTAAGGGCTCCGATCCTGCAGCCAAGTAGGCTTGGGGAGTTGGTAGGATGAGAGTGGAGTGTGCAGCTGGTTCCTTGTCCGGATTCGGCCACCTTCATGTTTCCTTTTATCGCTGTTTATGTTAGTCCAAAACATTGATGTGACTGTAATTACATTATTTGCAAAGAATGACTTTTTGTGATTTTATGACATAAGCTGATTTTGTAATGTTGGAATGTTGTTGTCATTGCGATATGCTACGTAAGAAGTATAACTGTGCATATGCATGTGATTTTAGTCCTGATTGATGCTAAGCCTTTGCTTGAAATATGATTTCATGTTTTGCAATGTTAGTATGACGTGTGAATAAGCTGTAGTTACATATTTATGTACAAGAGAAGAGAGTACCGCCCTTCATATTTTAGTTGCAGGAGGTAGTTTTGAGCGTCTTGTGTAACTGATCATGGAAATAGCTGAGTACCTTGCCACCCATTATGCTGGCTCAGGTCCTCATGAGTGAATACCTCCTATTTGGTTCCCTGTACTTTAGAATCCGTTATACAGGATAGGAGAAAAGAATTAAATGAAATTGAAATATATAAAAAGAAAAACTTCCAGTCACGAAAGGCCGTCGATGTGCTTAAGTTCGTGGCAAACGGGTTTTGTAGTCACTTTCCCTAGCTGTGGGTCTTGGAGACATTTTTCACCCATCTTACGCCTCTGCGGGGCGTTTTCTTTTTTACCACAGCCGCACTTAAGACACATTGGAGCCGAGATCGCACACGGTAACTACCCGAACCATTATGGTCCGTAATCGTGGGTATTATTCGATTTACCGTGGCCGCCTAGCGTGGGTGCCGTTGGCCGTGAACTACCCCTGCCTGGCCACACCTTATGTTGGGGCTTAAAGTAGGTTCACAGTTGCCGGCGAGCCGAACGCCGTAATGAGCTGCCATCGGCTATAGTCGGCCTTTATGATGACTTATAATCGGCTCATTACAGTTGGCTTTGAGGGCAGGCACGAGCAATGAGTTAACCCGCAGTAGAGGGATGCTGGAGCAAAAGTGTCTCATTGGCGAGTGCATAGAATCGTAGCGTACCTGTTAGGCCTTGTCCAGATGAGGCCGTGGTGCGTCTTGAGTGGAGATGCCATAGGATTTTGTTCAACAGAAAAGGATAAAGCTTAACAAGCAGCCAAGATATAAAGGAACAAGTTAAAAAAAGACAAGATTTTTTAAAGTGGTTCGGCACGAAAATGCCTATGTCCACTGATTCTCTTTGTTAATTCACTTCATATGGGCAGTACAAGTTAAGAAAAGTATCGACGGAGGTGTCGGATGTTCCATGCCCTCTGGAACACCTCTCCGTCCACTGTTGACAAAATATAAGCTCCGTTTTGGAGATCTTTATGAATTACATATGGTCCATCCCAGATGGGGTCCAGCGCCCCGGGGCGCGGAAAGATTCGCCTGAGGATAAGATATCCTTCTTGTAGGCTGCGATGCTTGACTTTGGAATTGTATAGTGCTGCCACTTTTTGTTTGTGAGCTGCTGCTTTGAGTGCTGCGTCGTTTCTCCTTTCCTCAATCAGATCCAAAGACATGAGGAGGAGTTCTTCGTTTTCTTCTAGGTTGTAGTGGATCCTACGGTGGGAAGGCACAATAGTCTCAACTAGGAGCATTGCCTCCGATCCATATGCCAAAGAGAAGGGAGTATGCCCCGTTGATGTTTTGAAAGATGTGCGGTAGGCCCAGAGTGCCGTAGGAAGTTCGTCCACCCAAGCGCCTTTTGACTTCTCAAGTTTCTTCTTGATTAGGGTTTTGAGAATTTTGTTGACGGCTTCGACTTGTCCGTTTTCCTGAGGATAAGCTACTGATGAGAAGCTTTTATGAATTCCATGCTCTTGGCACCATTCGGCGAATTCTTCACTGTCGAATTGGAGTCCGTTGTCTGATATGATCTTGAGTGGGACTCCGTACCTGCACAGAATATTTTTGATCAAGAAGTTGATAACTTTTGCTGAAGATATTTTATTTAGGGGTTCCGCTTCCACCCATTTGGTGAAATAATCGACTACCACTATAGCATATTTGGCTCCGCCTCGGCCCGTTGGCAGTTCGCCAATTAAGTCAATTCTCCATACAGCAAAGGGCCAAGGGCTGGTCATTTAAGTAATTTCATTTGTGGGTAGTCGAGGAATCTTGGCAAATTTCTGACATTTGTCGCATCTCTTGACGAAGTCTAAGACATCTTTGTTTAGTGTGGGCCAATAATATCCATATCGGAGTATCTTTTTTGCCAGAGTCTGCCCTCCAGTGTGATCTCCGCATCCTCCCTGATGGATGTTTGATAAGATTTCCTTGGCTTCCCTTCCAGCGACGCGTCTTAATAAGGGGCTAGAGAAGCGGAGCCTATAGAGGATGCCTTCTTGTATGGTGTAGTGGGAAGCTTTCCTCAAGATTTTCTTGGCATCGTCACGCCTGTCGGGTAGTGTGCCATCTTGCAAATATTTCCGGATAGGAGTCATCCAGGTTCCTTCTTCGATTGTAGTTATCAGATTCACTTGTTCGAAACTTGAGGCTAGCTGCCTTGAGATGGCTAGTGCTCCGGAAATGGTGCTATTCTTTATACTAGCTTGCTTTGCAAGTTCATCGGCCTCTTGGTTCTCTTCTCGAGGAATGTGTTTGATTAGATAGTGGTCCAATTGATCGAGCAGCAGTTTTGTTTTCTTTAAATATGCTGTGAGTCGTTCTCCTCGGGTCTGGAACTCTCCTAGTACTTGGTTTACGATAAGCTGAGAATCACTATGAAGACATAAAGAACTGACTCCGATTTCTAGGGCAAGTTCCAATCCTGCTATTACTGCCTCATACTCCGCATCGTTGTTAGTGGCCGTGAATTCCAACCTTAATGCATAGTACAGCTTTCTTCCCCTGGGGGTGATTATCACAATTCCTGCCCCCGAGCCTTGTTCGTTCGTTGCCCCATCTACAAAGAGGTTCCACTTGATGATTTTTGCTACTTCAGATTGTTCCTTGCCTTCGTTGGTAGTGAATTCGGCAATGAAATTGGCCATGGCTTGTCCTTTGATAGCGGCGTGAGGATGGTAGGTGATATCATACTGACTTAGTCCAATGCACCATTTGAGGAGTCGCCCAGAAGTATCAGGACGATGGAGCACCTGTCTTAGCGGTTGATCGGTTAGAACTCTGATGGAGTGAGACTGGAAGTAGTGTTGCAGTTTTCGTGACGCGATCAATAAACAATACGCTAATTTCTCAAGTTTAGGATATCTGGCTTCTGCCCCTGTAAATCTCTTACTTACAAAGTAAACCGGACGTTGTGTGCGGTTTTCTTCTCTTACCAAGGCGGCGCTTAAAGCATGAGATGATACAGCGAGGTATAGGTATAACACTTCACCTTCATTTGGAGTTGAGAGTACTGGTGGTCTCTGAAGGTGTTCGATTAGGTTAAGGAAGGCTTTTAAGCATTCATCGGTCCACTCGAACTTCCCTTTGTCTTTCTTGAGAGCTTCGAAGAAAGGGACACACTTGTCAGTTGCTTTGGAAATGAATCTGCTTAGGGCGGCCACCTTTCCGTTTAGGCTCTGCATTTCTTTTCGAGTGGAAGGTATCCTTATTTCTTTTAGAGCCCGGATTTGTTCAGGGTTTGCTTCGATTCCTCTCGCATGGACGATAAATCCTAAGAATTTTCCCAATGATACTCCGAAGTAGCACTTTAGAGGATTCAGCTTCATTCCATATCGGCGAAGTACCTGGAACATTTCGCCCAGGTGGCTTACATGGTCGTCGGATTTCTTGGACTTCACCAACATGTCATCCACATACACTTCCATTGTTTGTCCTATTAGTTCCGCGAACATCTTGTTGACGAGGCGCTGATAGGTAGCTCCGGCAATTTTGAGTCCAAAAGGCATGACTTTGTAACAATATAATCCTCGGTCAGTGATGAAGCTAGTGTGGTCTTGATCGGGAGCGTGCATGGGAATCTGGTTATATCCGGAGTATGCATCCATAAAAGATAAGAGTTCGTGTTCGGCTGTGTTGTCTACAAGTTGGTCGATTCGGCGAAGTGGGAAGCAATCTTTCGGGCAAGCGTCATTCAGGTTGGAGAAGTCAATACATGTTCGCCACTTTCCATTGGCCTTTTTTACTAGTACTGGGTTAGCGATCCTCTCTGGGTAGATGGCTTCTCGTATGAAGCCATTAGCAAGTAGGTTCTTTACTTCCTCATCAAGGGCTGCTGATCGTTCTGCCCCCATACTCCTCTTTTTCTGCTTTACTGGTACCTTGGTGGGATCGATGTTCAGCATGTGGCATGCTATGTCTGGGGAGATTCCTGTCATATCGGCATGTGTCCATGCAAATACATCTAAGTTGTGGCGGAGAAAGTCAATGGGTTGATCTTTCAATTCCGTTTTTAGCTGAGATCCGATTTTTAATAGTCTACTTGAATCATGCTTGTCTACAGATACGAATTCCATAGCCTCTGCAGGCTCGGCGGTGGCCTCCTCCTCTTTATCCTTGGGGTCGAGTTCATTGAAGGGATCGCTGGTATATCGAAGAGGAGGGGCTTTCTTTAGTTGCTATGCTTCCAAGCTTTTCATGCAGAGAGTAGTCTCTGCGTCTTTCCCTTTGTTCTTTCTGCGGTTATTGCGAAGTTCAGTTACGTAGCAGTCTCGGGCAGCGTCTTGATCTCCTTCTACTTCTCCTATTCCGTTGTCTATTGGAAATTTCATCTTCAGGCACCATGGGCTAGGACATTTTGGAAGTCAGACAAGGCTGGTCTTCCCAAGAAGGCGTTGTAGGCCGAGTGGTTTTCTATTAATACGAATGTTTGTTTTCGCACAACAGAGCGGGGATGACTTCCTATTTCGACGAAGAGGTCAAGTTGCCCGAGGGGCATTTTCGCATCTCCAGTGAAACCGTGCAGTGGTTTGTCGCAGGGAGACACATCCTTCATTGACAGCTTCATTTTGTCGAAAGCATGCATGAATAGGATATTTACGGAGCTTCCTGTGTCTATTAGAATCCAAAAAACTTTAGCTGGACCGAACCAGGCAGAGATGACCATGGGATCCATATGTGGATACTGTCTTCCTTCTAAATCACGCCTACTGAATATGATGTTGTCACTCTCTTTCCGTTTCGGGTGGCGTTCTTCCATAATGGAATTAACATAGCCTTCAACATTTCTAAGTGACTTGCCGTATCTTTCCATCTCTGCCCAGCTTCTGTCGGCGATGTGTGGTCCTCCCGAGATGGTATGGACCACTATCTTCTCTTGACTAGAGCCACTGGTGTTGCGATTCCCCCCGCCTGCTTCTGGAAGGGGTCGCTTTGAGTTCTCATTGGCAGGAGTTGGAGTCCTGTTCCGACCTTTCACATAGCGTTCCAGTCTCCTCCTTCTAATGTGTTCTTCGATCAAGTCCCGGAGATGGTGGCATTCATTGGTGTCATGTCCGTGGGATTCGTGGAAGCGACAGAACTTTCCAGACTTGAGCGCGTTATCTGATTCTTTCTTGTGCGGGGGGCGCTTGTATCCGAGTTCGCCCTGAGTGGCTAGGAAGATATTTTCGATTTTTTCATTCAAAGGAATGTAGGAGTCAAATCTTGGTCCTGGACGATATTGGTGCTTTTCAACCTTCCTGCCCCCAGCATTGTCCCTAGATTCATTTCTTCGAGCGACCTAAGCTGCAGTGGGAACCTTGTCCTGAACTGTCTTACCCTGTTGCCCTGACTGACTCTCAGTGGCGGCGTGTTCAAGCCTCATATACTTTCCAGCTTCATGGAAGAAATCAGGTAAAGTAGCTGGTTTTTCCTTAGTTTGTCTTCTGGCAAACTTGGTATCTGGGTGTACACCACTACAGAGGGCCATTAGGGTGAGCTTTTCATCGGCATCTTGAACTGCGGCCGCTGCGGCGTTGAACCGGGTTAGATATTGTTGCAGTGTCTCTCCGGATTTCTGTTTGACATTGGATAGAGAATAAGCATCCTTGGGTTGTTCCACATGGATGCGGAACTGGCTAATGAACCTTTCTTTCAACATCTCCCATGAGCTGATAGATCCTTGGGGTAGATGGCAGAACCAGGAGGTAGCTTGGTCTGCTAGGAAGCGGAAAGCATTTACACAATACCCCTTCTGTTGCTCCGCTCATGAGCATATGCTGGGTGTATCTCTGTAAGTGTACGATGGGGTCAGAAGTTCCTTTGTAAGGTTCCATGGTTGGCATTTTCCATTCCCGGGGGGTGATGGCAGTTTCGATATTGCGTGTAAAGGGGCTGGTGACCCTAGCGCCTATTCCCCGGCCCCTTTGCTCCCGTTGGACGCACTCTCTGAATAATCGTGCCATTCTTTCATCAGAATTTGGAGCTGACAAAAATGAGCTTGGTTCTTCTCTACGAGATCTATCTCGTCCGGATGACCTGTAGGGATGGTACAGTCTATCACTTCTGACATTATCCAGTGGCTGTCTCCGGCTGCCCGGATGCACGCTAGGACCAGCTACAGTTGGCCCCTGCCTCGATCTTCCCCTGTGGGGTTCTGTTTCGAGCGTTTCCATGGGGTCAACTTCGGGCTGGGTTCTAGCTCGGCTCCGTTCAGCGGGGTTTCTATGATTAGGTGGCATGACTGGCTCAGCTACATTCGACCCTCGCCTGGTGCCTCCCCCACTGGGTTCGGTTCCAAGCACTTCCTCGAGTCGGAGTTCGGGCTGAGTCCGGGCGCGGCCCCTATCATTGTTATTCCTGTTGATAGCTTCTTCGAAGAGGGAAGACCTTTGTTGTCTCCGAGATACTCCAGATTGAGATTCACCCCATGATTCAGTGTTGCGGTTGGATTCTTCGACATCCCTCAAGCGTGACATGAGTTGGTTCACCAAAGCTTCTTGTTGGGATGCGAAGCGGTTAGTCACTTCCACCACAACTCTGTCTAGGTCTGCCCTAGTGATTGCTGCCGGTTGTTCCGCGGCAGGGGCTGTTGGAATTGCCTGATCTTCATGTGGCACTGCTGCTGTAGTGGGATGGTTCTCTTGATCTGGATCCACTAGATTTGGAGCGCTGCTGGTTGCAACGTTCTTTCCCTTGTTGGCGTCTTTTCATGGCCTGGAAGTCATGTTTCCTAGGCAATGAAGGGTGCTAATGGGAAAGAAGGTTGAATGAGGGAAGCTGAAGCTTCGAGTTCCAAGTTCTTAGTGAAAGCACCAAAAATGTTTGCGCAAAAAATGGGCAAACACCTCCAAGTCGTGTTATTTAGTTGATTATATGTGATTTTCAATGGTTTGGATGAGTTAAGCGAATATGTAAAAAGCAAGGACTGAAATGTAAAAGACACACAGATTTATAGTGGTTCGGCCAGAACGTGCCTACGTCCACTTTATATGTTATTATCCTTTTCCCTTCAGATTACAAGTACAATGCTTTGTATACACGTATATGAAAGTTGTTTGAAAGTTCCTTCCTTGCTTGAGCTCTCAAACTTGTCTGCCATTGTTGTACCCCTGCCCCTCTATTTATAGAGTGAGACTGGGGGCAGGGGTCTTGGATGTATATTGCTGCGGGTGGGCCCGGGCTAAAGCAATCTGGCCTGGCAGCGTTCTGGTTCGGTGAGGCTTCATTCGGTTGGAGCTTGGACCGGTGATGGAGTGGACCGGTGGTAGGTGGTTTGGAGTTTGACTTGGCATAGACCGGTTCGGTCATGGTGGTCCGGTGATAGTGGTCCGGCATTAGTAGGGAGAGACGTTGGTTTGGTTCTGGCTTGGACCGGTGATGGTGGTCCGGCATTAGTAGGGAGAGACCTTGGTTCGGTTGTGGCTTGGACCGGTTATGGTGGTCCGGTGATGGATGAAGAAGTTGGTTCGGCATTGATGTGGCGATTGGTCCGGTCTTGGTTGTGTGGTGTTGGACCGGTGATGTTTGGTCCGGTACCAACCTCGTTCGGAGTGGGATGGTGAGGGGGAGACTTGTTGCCTGACTAGGTTGGGAATGCCGAATGAACTCATGCCGAATGAACCTCCATGCTTGAATTGCCGAATGGATTTATGCTTGCATTGAGCCTTGTGTCTGCCGAATGGAGTGGAGGTTGCGGACCCGGGTGAGACTGACGCTTCTCGGTCTCGAGATCTTCTGGGTGAGAATTCGCCCAACACCAAATAAATATGTTAAAGAGAATGATTTCCTTAAAGAATGAAATATATACTTAATTTCGATTAGAGTATATTGAATATTTTCCAAGTGTTGAAAATAAAAGATTTGTGAATTACTTATAAATAAATAAGTATGGAAATGTTTTTCCAATGTGAAATGAAAAATTTGGAGAATTTATCCTTTTGAAGATAAATTGAAAATGAATATTTGAAATCGTATATTCATAAATATTTTGGAAATATAAATTCAATATGGAATTTATAAATGAAATTTGGAAAAATGGGTTTAAAAATAAATATTGATTAGCGCCCTTGGGGCTACCTTAGGCGATCATCCGAGCTTTCTTGTGAGCAGGGAGAACTTGTTCAACGTGAAGCTAAGGCTTTGCCCAGACTATTTCACCAATCGAGTCACAGGTATCTGATATATTCATACCTAACGATTTTCTACAAAGTGGTGATGAAACGTATAACTTGTACAAATCTTTCCATTTTCCAATTCGATCCGATCCGGTCGTTCGTAGAGCTATTTACTCGATCGCAGACATTTTATTTTTGAAGTATGGAAATTATGTATATATCTTGTAAGGATATTTTTGGAAAATAAATAATTTGGAAAATTATTTGGAATCTGGTGATGTTGTGCATATCCATTGATAGTTCAATAACCGACTATCGATATTTACCTTTGAATGGTATTTGTTGTGATTTGCTTGAAATTGAATGCCACACTTATTTTTTTTTTAAAATAAGGGCTCACTATTCGGGTTAACCGGAAAAGGACCTTGGGGTCGTATAACCCATTCCGAATATGTGATACGTCGTTATGAATTGCATTCGAAGACCGGTGTTGAAGACCGGATATTTTCAAAAACAAAAGGGTTTCTTGTTGATTGTCTCTGCACTGGCTGATCCCCGGTATAGAGATCTCCATATGTGATGGGAAATCCGAACGTGATTAGAGATTATTCGGATTTCAAGGACTTCTTTGTAAGTGCCTTCGGTTCTGTTCGATCCCGGAACAGACTTGTATGGATTGTATGTCTGACATTACAAATTGAGATATAAAGCCGATATCTTTCAAATATATTTCTGTTGGTGGCGGAGAATTTATTCTTTTAGCTTAACACCCTTCTCTGAGACGTACGAGCTCAGAGGTTATATAGTTGAAGTTATCAGCAATATTTTCCCAATTTGGTAATGTGACATACTGAGTGTTGTTGTGAAATGATCATTGTGTTGATTATCTGTGATAGGATCATTTGTTTGATCGTTTATCTTTGTGATCATCTCTATGATCATTTATTGACCCAAAGCATGGCTTTTGTATAAAGTATGTTTTTGTGGACGAGACTTCGTCGAGCCTCACACCCCGGAATGGTCAAAACAGGAAAGATGCGGCAAGGTTATGAGGGGTATCTCCCTTTAGGGTATGTGCATTTCCTTCTGGAAAAGGGTGGTATCATGGTATGGAGCCCAGATACTTACTCATGTTGAAACACTTTATTTATGATTGTGTGATGTTCGTGACGAGCGCTCGGTTAAAGGTCCCAAAGGACCGGGGGATGGCATACTCGTGTAGTAGTTACCTAGTGATAAAGGTAACCCGGCCTTGTGTTGGCAGAGAGCTGGTTAAGTTCTCGGAACGTCCTTCCAAAGGCATTTCCATGTGGCAATGGGAAGTTCCTTGGCCTGACCATTTGTTGGAAATCCAAAGAAACAATACGAGACTTGTATGGTTTTAGTTGTAGAACCTGCCATCTAATATGGTAGCTATTAGTAGGCATAATATAATGGTACCTATGCTGGCTAAGATTTATACCTTTACTTTCGAAATGTTTTCAACACTATGCACCAATAATAATATCAAATGTTCTTTTTAATGCGTATCAAGCATCTTTGACTAACATAAGAAGAAATCTCCTCCAAGTCTGCGTTTGCATTGTGTGTGTGGTGGGAGGTCTTATGGTAGTCTCATTTTTAAAAGCATTGCGAATTGAATTTAAAAATATTCCTCTATTTGATTTTAAAGAAAAATAAACTGTTTTGAGTTCTCGCACCAGTCACATGACTGACCCGAAGTTTATTGTTTTCCTTCCTAAACTCTGGGTGCCCACCAATTTCCACACGGGCAGTCAAGAGTTAAGGTTTATCAGGACCACATTGTTAGGACCCGATTCTTCGACTTCCGAAAATCGACATCAATACGTCCACTGTATCAACTGCCGAACGATCGAATGCCGGAAAACCGAACACTGAGGGTTTAAGGAAAGAGAAAGGCAGAAGAAGAGATAAGAAGATAGGAAATAGAGGGAAAAGGAAATAGAGAATAGAACGGGACAGAAAGAAAACAACAGAACAACATCAGAATCTCACAATTCGCAGAGGAACAACATATAATAATAAATGAATAATCTTTAAACAAAGAACTATATCAGTTATTACATTACATTACATTACATCATATCATCAGAGTGTACAACAACATACTACAACAAACAGCGGAAAAGAAATACTATATACTAGTAATACGCCATGCCATCCAGCTTGCCTCCAGCAACTCCTGAATTCCAGAATATCCTGATAAACCTTAACTCTTGACTGCCCGTGTGGAAATTGGTGGGCACCCAGAGTTTAGGAAGGAAAACAATAAACTCCGAGTCAGTCATGTGACTGGTGTGAGAACTCAAAACAGTTTATTTACCTTTAAAATCAAAATAGAGGAATATTTTTAAAGTCAATTCGCAATGCTTTTAAAAATGAGACTACCATAAGGCCTCCCGCACACACACACAATGCAAACGCAGAATCGGAGGAGATTTCTCCTTATGATAGTCAAAGATGCTTGATACGCATTAAAAAGAACATTTGATATTATTACTAGTGCATAGTGTAGGAAATATTTCGAAAGTAGAATATAAATCTTAGCTACCGAACCATTAGGGTTTTAAAAAAGAAGAAAGAGGTAGAAGAAGAGAGAAAGGAAAAGGCAGAACAGAAAGGAACAACAGAACAATATCAGAATCTCACAATTTGCAGCGGAACAACATATAATAGATAAATGAATAATCTTTGAACAAAGAACTATATCAGTTATTACATTACATTACATTTCATCATATCATCAGAGTGTACAAAATCATACAACATCAAACAGCGGAAAAGAAATACTATATACTAGTAATACGCCATACCATCCAGCTTGCCTCCAGCAACTCCTGAATATCCAGAATATCCTAATAAACCTTAACTCTTGACTGCCCGTGTGGAAATTGGTGGGCATCCAGAGTTTAGGAAGGAAAACAATAAACTCCGAGTCAGTCATGTGACTAGTGTGAGAACTCAAAATAGTTTATTTACTTTAAAATCAAAATAGAGGAATATTTTTAAAGTCAATTCGCAATACTTTTAAAAATGAGACTACCATAAGGCCTCCCGCACACACACACAATGAAAACGCAGAATCAGAGGAGATATCTCCTTATGATAGTCAAAGATGCTTGATACGCATTTAAAATAACATTTGATATTATTACTAGTGCATAGTGTAGGAAATATTTCGAAAATAAAGATATAAATCTTAGCCAGCATAGACATTCCGCACTTATGCCTACTATAGCTACCATGTTCAATAGCAGGTTACCGCCACATTCCATGGCAGATTCTACAACTAAAACCGTACAAGTTTCGTATTGGGAATTGGATTTCCAACAAATGGTCAGGCCAAGGAACTTCCCATTGCCACATGAGAATGCCTCTGGAAGGACATCCCCGAGAACCAAACCGGATCTCTACCAACACAAGGCCGGGTTACCCCTAACTGAGTAACAACTGACCGAGTATGCCATCCCCCGGTCCTTTAGGACCTTTCACCGAGCGCTCGTAATCAATTCACACAATCATAAAGTGTTTTCAACATGAGTAAGTATCTGGGCTCCATACCATGATACCACCCTTTCCCAGAAGGAAATGCACATACCCTAAAGGGCGCTACCCCTCATAACCTTGCTGCATCTTTCCTGTTTTGACCATTTCCGGGGTGTGAGGCTCGACGAAATCTCGTCCACAAAAACACACTTTATACAAAAGCCGTGCTTTGGGTCAACAAATGATCATAGAAATGATCACCAAGATAGACGATCAAATAAATGATCCTATCACAAATAATCAACACAATGATCATTTCACAGCAACACTCAGCATGTCACATTACCAAATTGGGAATATACCGCTGATAACTTCAACTATATAACCTCTGAGCTCGTACGTCTCAGAGAAGGGTGTTAAGCTAAGAGAATAAATTCTCCGCCACCAACAGAAATATATTTGAAAGAAATTGGCTTTATATCTCAACTTGTAATGTCAGACATACAATCCATACAAGTCTGTTTCGGGATCGAACAGAACCGAAGGCACTTACAAAGAAGTCCTTGCAATCCGGATATTCACTAATCACGTTCGGACTTCCCATCACATATGGAGTCTCTATACCGGGGACCAGTCGATGCAAAGACATTCGACAAGAAACCCTTTCGTTTTCGAAAATATCCGGTCTTCAACACCAGTCTTCGAATGCAATTCATAACGACGTATCACATATTCGGAATGGGTTATACGACCCCAAGGTCCTTTCCCGGTTAACCCGAATAGTGAGCGCTTATTTTTAAAAAAAAAATAAGTGTGGCATTCAGTTTCAAGCAAATCACAACTAATACCATTCAAAGGTAAATATCGATAGTCGATTATTGAACTATCAATGGATATGCAAAACATCACCAGATTCCAAATAATTTTCCAAATTATTTATTTTCCAAAAATATCTTTTAGAAGATATAAACATAATTTCCATACTTTAAAAATAAATCGATATTTATTTTTAAACCCATTTTCCAAATTTCATTTATAAATTCCATATTAAATTTATATTTCCAAAATATTTGTGAACATACGATTTCAATTATTCATTTTCAATTTATCTTCAAAAAGATAAATCTCCAAACTTTTCATTTCTCATTGGAAAAATATTTCCATACTTATTTATTTATAAGTAATTCACAAATCTTTTTATTTTCAATACTTGGAAAATATTCAATATACTCTAATCGAAATTAAGTATATTTTTCATTCTTTAAGGAAATCATTCTCTTAAACATATTTATTTGGGCCAAAACGAATGTTGCGTAAAACATCGTTACGACAACCCAAAACCACTAGTATAGGGATTCGAAATTAAAATAGATATCTAAATCCCAATACTATACAAAACATTCCCGTTCGGAAATCATTTATTATAACAATAGTGTTATAATCCACTATTTCCTTTTATTTCTCGAAAACATCTATTTCAACAATGAATGTTGAAACCTATGATTTTGATTCTTAACACCTTTTTAAAACATCTTTAGATCGTTTTAATTCTATTAAAAACATTCCATCCAAAACATTTTTCTCTAACATATTATTCACCATTCAAAAACGTGAATATACTTATTAACCAATTTCATCATTTCTATTCCTTTTACTTTAAAGGATTATTCACTGTTCAAAAACGTGAATTTAACTCCATAAGTAAGTTATAAAAATTAACTTATCAAAATAAGTCGTTGCGAATTTATAAAACAATGTTTATAAATTTCTTTATTACCCTATATTCAATTCATAACTCAATTATATACCAAAGGTTCATATTATAAGTTAAATACTTATAATTTATTTGTTTGCAAAATCGTTCCTTTGAACTTCATAATTATAAATCTTATAACTTATAAGATTCAATTATTTATCCAAAACCATTCTTTTAATAACTTTATAAATTTTATAAACCTACTGTTTAAAATTCTATAGATTTCATTCATTTATGAAATTTATTCACAATTCATTCTAACACTTATAAAAACTCGTTTCATAATTCCAATATTTTTAATTTATAAATATCAATTTATAAATCTTATAATATAAATCAATTTATATTACTATTTTTAAAACGTCTTTTAAACTCCTTCATCATTTTGATTTATAAAATAATCAAATTTTATAAGTCCTATTTTTTTAAAAAATTTATAATAAATTCAAAAATCCCAATTTTAATTATTTTATAAATCATTAATCAACTTTTAACTGTATTTCTCAAGAATCATAATTTTTATAACATTAAAATTATAACGTTTATTTATTTAAGATGAATCAATTCCAAAAATATTTTATAAACGTATATTTTCAAAAATCACTTTAGAAATCCCTTAGAAATCAAAATCGTTATTTTTAAACTTCAAAAATTGGATCCGATGATGCAACACATCAAATAGTCAATCACGACTTTCAACATCATATATCGATATGATAACAATCAAATATCACAATATCTGAATCAAATAAATATTTGTGAGGAATCCAGTTGGATCTCTCCAACCTATTTCCCTGCATCCACAGACATTAGCACAATACCAATTCCGTTTCAAGACGGAATATCGCGGTATATGGGATTTTATAAATATTATCCGCTTAATAACAGCGCAATAAGGTCTCATCCGCTATACAATGCGGGAAATCAATCAACTGCAATATATACATATGCCAATATATATATTGCTATATATAATATAATACCAATTCCACTTCGAGGTGGAATATCGCGGTATATGTGTGTAATAAATAACCTCCGCTTACTAACGGCGTTAGGGTCTATTCACATACAATATATATATATATATATATATATATATATATATATATATATATATATATATATATATATATATAACAATCATCATTCAAGCATTCAATCAACACAACTAACAATTTTAAATCTAACTATTTAAAATTTAAATAAATCCTTTTGAGTGAGAAGTTCTCACCTTTGCTTTCATTAGCAATCCATTTCTATTCCAGCTTTATTTCTCCATTTTAGACCTTGTATAAATATTATACAAATTAATTAATATTCGAACAGATCGAATAATTCAATTTACCATTTGATAATTTTCGATTCATCGGTTTTCTCCTTTAATAATTGATTTAACTAAAAATTAAATTTAAACTAATTTTCTTCTTTTAATAAATTATTCTTAGTAACACAAAAATAAATTTAGATTTAATTAACTAAAAATTTAAATTTAATTAACCAAACTCTCTTTTAATAACTTAATCAATTATAAATTCAATTTTTTAACTAAAAATTTAATTTTCAAAACTAAATTTAATATATTAACCTTTGGTAATTAAATTATCCCATGATTTCATTTTAACCCAATTTCTCTCAATAAAATTATCTAATCGAAGAATCAAATCTTAAACTAGAATTCCTTTAATAAATTTATTTTAACTAATTCTTTTACTTTAAATTAATATCTTTAAATCAATTTCTTTCAATAAATTTATTTAACTAACAAATTCGATTTTTAAATTAACCAAAATTTTATCTTTAACAAATATTCCTTTAATAAATCATTTGTCTCACCATCTGACAAATTTAATTTACTAGCAAATTAATTTGAACAAATGATTTCCCGTTTAAATAAAAAATATTTTTACCTTTTAAAATGATGAAATATGCTTATCAAACAAATCAGTCACCTTATATACATATTTCTGCTTGCTTAATCTATCATATAAATTTAAATAGATTGATCAACTAAAAATTTAGTTTTAAACAAATAATTAAATTTTAAAAAAAAATTCTTACTGTATATAAAATAATTCATATAGTTTTCATAGAAATTTAGTTAATAAATAACTTCAAAGCTACCTTGATTAATTTCCCAAACATTTTCTTCTGTTTTACAACTTACTGTCATTTATATATATATATTATTTTTTTATTTTTTTTATTTTAAATACTGCATATATTTATTTTCTATACAATAAATATATATATATATATATAAATAAAACAAAATAGAAAATACCCTTACTGTGAAATCCCCTAGCCTGCTCGAGCAACCCTCATTCACCTCGCGCCGACATCCATCATCTCGCGACCCACCAGAATCATGAAGACCCCATCATCGAGCGCCATGCCAGTCGCAACCCACAACGCTGTTTCATGCCATGCGCACGCGCCATCATCAAGTCGCCGCCGAACCCTCCCTGCCTTGCCACGACAGCGCCGTCGCCGTCGCTCTCTGGCCTCGCGGTAACTGCCGCCTCGCCTCCTGTCGATCGCGCGCCACCAGTTGCTCGAGAAAGCCCCACGCCGCCCCCATTTTTTCTCTTTTGATTTCGTTTTGAACAATATGATTTGGGATTTTTAAAATGAGGCTTCGGCTAGGGATTTGAAGACAACGGCCATGCTTTATTTTTTCGAACGAGATTTTTGTTTCCATCGGCCATTGAATTTTTATTTTGAACGATTTCGTGATTTCATTTTACTGGAGAGGGAAGGAGTATTTAAAATCGTGAAGAGGCATGCTTGGCACGATTATCATCGTGATATTAGGCGTAACTTTAGGCGTGAGAAAAGGGAAGAACATGTTGATATTTGACTAATTTAAATTTAAATTTAATTTGAATTCAATTTGATCTTGGCGCGTTTATATGTTGTATGCTCACATATAAACTCCGAAAAATACGAGATTTGAAATCCGACAATAATTCAATATTACGGACCCAATGGAACTGGTTTCGTCGAATCCCGAGACTGTGCCTCGGACGGCTATTTTTAAATATCGATTCAAACGATTAAATTCCAAAACTGAACTGTTAACCCTGCTGAAGCTTGAGCCGACTCATCAGACAAAGCAGTTAGCGACTCAGAAGGCTTACGACTCACCACGAGTCGTTAGCGGTTCAAGTGTACAAGCTAACAGTTAACTCGCGTACGACTCAATGACCCAACTGCGCGACTTAAGGGACTCACCGACTCATCAAGGACCGACTCAAAGAATCCCCGACTCAACTATTATGCGACTCATGGGAGTTTCTAAACTCAGCGACTCACGACTTAAGGAGCCTAATGAGTTAAAGCATAAACGACTCATTGAAGGGAATTGCCTCACCAACTCAACAGTTCAACGACACATCATAAGAAACGACTCAAGATGATTGACGACTCATATCCCAGGATGACTCGTCCGCGACTCAAAACCACTGAGTCGTATTCTGTTACAGCAATGTATGTCCTAGTAAGAGTTGACTCGCCAACGACTCAGGGCTTGGCTTAGAATCCAACGAGAGAATAAGCTAGTGAGAAGACCAAGTACGGATGAGTCGGCCACGATTCAACCTGACTCGGCCACGACCTAGCTTGACTCGGGGACGACTCAGCTTGAGTCGGTCGCGACTCAGGACTTGTGCGTAGAATTCATGTCCAGGCTTGCCTATAAATACGTAGCCACATCCAACATTCAAAGGACTTTTGGCACATTCTCTTCACATACCGTTACCTTGCTGCATTGAGAACTCCAACAACACCTAGAGCTCTTGAAGATTAGAGGAATATCTCGAAGAACTTCACGAAGAAACTACACATCTTCAACATGAATTCAAGAACTTTAATCGACATCGAAACTTGAGCCACTTGTTCCAAATCTCTTGTAGCTTGAAACATATTGTACTTGAGAAGAATTGTATCAGCTTGTAACGAGATTATTAATAAAAGTACTTAAAGTGGACGTAGGCTATACCCTTAAGCCGAACCACTATAAAATTGTTGTTTTTGCTACTTTTCTGCTTTTTCCTGCTTATAATCTGTTCCCGAATTATCGGGTGGTGCTTTCACAACTATAATTCATACACCGGGGTGTTAGCGTTCAAATTTTAGCGTTAACATTTTTGGTGCTTTCACTGAGAACCCAACTCAGGAAAACTGTCATCATTGCTTCACAGAGATTTGTAGAGAGAATTTCCTTGAAAACCAGAAGTCTGTCTGAGATTATGGTCCTGGAAGGAAAAGTAGATCTGTCAGATCTGGGAACGTTCAAGAGGGAACCTCCGCTTCCCCTGTACCTAATCAACCCACTCCGTCTGTTGGAGTTACGAAAGTGGAATTGGATGCTGTGATTTTGGGGCTAAACCAGCAGATAAACGCCCAGAATGCGCAATTAGAGGCTCAAAGTGCCCAGAATGCTCTGATTCTGAATAAGTTGAACGATCTACTTGGGGCAAACAATCAACCGACTGGTAATGAAAGGAAATATGCTGGTAACATTCATAATGCTAATGAAAGGAATGCTCCTGAAAGGGCTGCTAGTCCCTTTGAGCAAACGCTTCCCGAGGTTGGTGGATCTGGAACTCGACATGATGAGGAATATCTTTCTGGAATGGTCCGGCAGATTGTGAAAGAAAGTATGCAAAGGGTTGAAGATGAGAAGGAATGGGGTTTCGCCCCAAGTAAAACTCCATTTACTGAGAAAATTCTAAAGGCAGAGTTTCCAAGGAAGTTTGTCCCTCCAACTATTCCAGCTTATAAAGGAACTAGTGATCCGAATGAATTTTTGTATAAATATGATTGGCACATGACAGGTGCCAGAGCCTCTGACGAGAAAAAGTGCCGATATTTTCCCGTATACCTTGAAGGTGTGGCTCTATTATGGTTCACCAAGCTGCCAGTCCGATCTATTGATCAGTTTTCAGACTTGACCAGAAAATTCAAGGAGCAATTTAGACTATATGCTTCAAAGTCCAAGGACATCATGTCGCTGTCAAGTTTGGAACAGAACCCAGGTGAATCTATCAGATCTTTCTTGAATCGATTTAATATAGCGCTGGCTGAGGTGGACAATGCTGAACCGCGAATGATATTGACTTATCTGATGAGGGCTATTGATAAGTCAAGTGAATTTGGGAAATGGTTAAATATGAAGGAGCCAACCTCTCTCGAAAAGTTCTACAAAAAAGCAGATGAATTCATCCGCTTGGAAAGTCGTCCTTTACCAGTAAAGGCAGTGTTGGAGAAACCTGAAGATAACACTGTTGCTCCACGAAAGAATGAATCGGTGGGGCAAAAAAGGGAGAATAATAATGGGAAGAAACAAGGTAATTTGAAGAAGCCACGCTCCTTTAAGCCGTCAGAATATACTCCATTATCACATACCCCAGAGCACATCTACCTTGCCACCAAAGATTCCGTTGATTTCCCTAAACCTATCCCTTTGAGGACCGGGAAAAAGGCCATACAGAGTGGAAAATTCTGCCGCTTCCACAATCAACCCGGTCATGAGACTGATGAATGCCGCCAGTTGAAAAATCTGATTGAAGAGTTGCTAAGAGAAAACAAACTGCAACAATTTGTGAAAAAGAATAGCAACAATCCTGCATCGTCAAGTCAGGGGCAACAGGTTCCTGTTCATCAGCCTAGGACAGGTGAGAAAGCTACGGGGCATGAATCAGGAAGGCCCATTATCAATGTCATTACAGGAGGGCCTCACCCAGCTGGCAAGAGCTGGGGTGAGATGGAGAGATATTCCAGGGCTTTGAAGTATGCTCCAGTCGAAGAAGACGTCTTTGTCTTCGAAGACACCACGCCCCTGAAACAACAGAAAACTTTCAGTGATGATATTATTTTCGGAGCCAGAGATTCCGCAGGTATTGAAGCCCCTACTCTAGATCCCTTGGTCATCTCAGCTGGTATTGGACCGGCCATTGTCAGAAGGGTTCTCATTGACTGCGGAGCATCATGTAATATCCTCTTCAAGAAGACATTTGACCAAATGAAGATCCCTATGGTCGATGTACAAGCCTCATCGCAGAAAATTGCTGGCTTCACTGGGGAGCCAAAGCAACCAATAGGAACCATTGACCTGCTTGTAGAACTTGGGGAAGGAGAAAGGAAAGTGGTCCGAAAGCAAACCTTTGTGATCGTCGATGAATTTTCTGCTTGTAATGCTTTCCTTGGTCGGCCAACTCTGGCAGCATTCAAAGCTGTTCTAGCTCCGTGGTGTCTCACTATCAAATACCCTACAGACAATGGAGTAGGGGTTATAAAAGGAGATCAAAATGCTGCTCGGGAATGTTATCTGACAGAGCTGCGAGAATCAAGAAAAAGAGAAATGGGAAAGGATGCGGCAGCCCCAGTCCGCATCAAAGAGCCAGCCTTGTAGCAATTACGGGGTGGACCCTGCACTGGCGAGCATAGCGGGGCACGGAAAGAGATGGATCCCAGAAAAGCCAGTGCAGGGGAGAATCGAGTAGTGCCGGTGGAAGCGACAGTACCGGTACCTGTTGATCCGAAGGACCCAAATAAGGTGTTGAATGTGGGTTCACAGCTTAATGTGTCAATTCAGAATATCTTGATATCTTTCTTGAAAGCAAATCTGGATGTCTTCGCTTGGACTCATGCCGACATGTGTGGAATATCTCCAGAAGTTGCAGTGCACGCTCTGAATATTGACCAAAAGTTTACACCTGTGAAACAGAAGAGAAGAACCCAAGGTCCAGAAAGGTCAGCAGCATTAAAAGAAGAAGTTGATCGACTCATGGAAAATAACTTCATCAAAGAATCTACATATCCGAATTGGGTTTCAAATCCTGTGCTGGTCAAGAAAGCTAATGGAAAATGGAGAGTGTGCATTGATTTTTCTGATCTAAACAAGGCTTGCCCCAAAGATTGCTTCCCATTACCCAGGATCGATCAACTGGTAGACGGAACAGCGGGACATGAACTGTTATCTTTCATGGATGCCTACTCCGGTTATAATCAGATCATGATGCACAAGCCGGATCAAGAGGATACGAGCTTTATCACGGATGTTGGTCTTTATTGCTACAGAGTTATGCCCTTTGGGTTGAAAAACGCAGGGGCAACTTACCAGAGACTTGTGAATGCTATGTTCAAACCACAATTGGGCAAAACTATGGAAGTCTACGTTGACGACATGCTAGTAAAGTCTAAAAAAGCAGCAGATCACATTGAACACTTAGCAGAAATGTTCGCAATCCTCCGGAAATACAGAATGAAGCTTAACCCTTTGAAATGTACATTTGGGGTCGAATCCGGAAAGTTCTTAGGTTTTATCGTCAGTGCTAGGGGCATTGAGGCTAGTCCAGCTCAAATTACTGCCTTAAAAGAAGTTAAAGCTCCTAGAACGAAGAAGGAATTGCAAAGTCTTAACGGAAAGGTCGCCGCCCTAAGTCGGTTCATTTCCAAAGCTACTGATAAATGCATCCCGTTCTTCGATGCTCTGAAAAAAGGAAAGAAGAACTTCGAATGGACTCCCGAATGCCAGAAAGCCTTTGATGAGTTGATCCGTCATATGGAAACGCCTCCAATACTTTCTAGGCCAGGCAATGGTGAGGATCTTCTTATATACTTGGCAGTGTCATCTCATGCTCTAAGTGCAGCGCTGATACGGGAAGACAAAAGGATTCAACATCCGGTTTACTATATCAGCAAAAGACTCACTGGGGCAGAGCTGAATTACTCCAGGTTGGGAAAACTCGCCTATTGCCTACTAGTTGCATCAAGGAAATTGAGGCAATATTTCCAAGCTCATCCTATAAAAGTCCTCACTGATCAACCTCTAAAGCAAGTCCTATTTCGCCCAGAAACTTCGGGTCGTCTTCTAAAGTGGAACATTGAACTCAGTCAGTATGACATCACTTATCACCCCCGAAAAGCAATCAACGGACAAGCTTTAGCTGATTTCATTGCAGAATTCACAGAGAAAAGTAATGGTGAGGAAGAAGTAATCGAGGATTCCCCAATCCAGTGGAAGTTATATGTTGATGGCGCAAGAAATGACTACTGTTCTGGAGCCGGGGTAGTACTTGAAACTCCCGAAGGTCGGTCCTTATGTTATGCACTAAGACTGGAATTTCCTTCAACAAACAATGAAGCAAAATATGAAGCTCTTATCGCAGGTCTGAAAATCGCCAAGGAGCTAAATATCCGGGCATTACAGATCTTCAGTGATTCTCAGCTTGTTGTATGCCAAATCAAGAAGGAATTTCAGACAAAAGGGGGAAACCAACCTGCCTACTTGTCAAAGGCTTGTGAACTTCTATGTGAGCTCGATCATTATTCAATAAGCCATATTCCACGGGAAGAGAATATGAAGGCAGATTCCCTCGCAAAATATTCAAGTTCTGGTGAAGCTCAACTGTTGGGATTGGTCCCCGTAGAAGTCCTATCAGCACCAAGTACAGATGAAATGGATGTAGATTGGATTATGAATATATCTCAAGAACAAGAGTCATGGATGACTCCAATACTGGATTACCTACTCAGAGGTTCTCTGCCAGAAAGTTCGAGAGAGAGGCAGAAACTATTAAGGAAAGCTTCCCGCTATGTAATTCAGGATGGCCGATTATACCGGCGAGGATTCTCAATGCCATTACTTCGATGTGTATCCAAGGAAGAGTCCAAAACAATCCTAGCTGAGGTACATGGAGGAGAATGTGGAGATCATTCAGGTGGTCAAACATTAGCAAAGAAAATTCTCCGATACGGATATTTTTGGCCGGAAATTAATCGAGATGCTGCAGATTACTCTCGAAAATGCGACAGATGCCAAAGATTCGCCAAAATTCCTAGAGCACCTTCTACCGAACTCACTCAGATGGTCAGTCCATGGCCGTTTGCAATTTGGGGAATGGATCTCATTGGGCCGCTACCAACTGCCAAATCAGGGATTAAATATGCTATTGTTGCAGTTGACTATTTTACTAAATGGGCTGAAGCTGAACCATTGGCTACGATCACCTCTAAGAAAATGATAAGTTTTGTGACCAAGAATATCATTTGCAGATACGGTGTGCCTCAGAAAATAATTACAGACAATGGTACTCAGTTTGAAAGCGAAGAATTCCAGGATTTTTGCAAACGATTCAAAATTCAGAAAAGCTTTTCAGCAGTGGCTCATCCGCAGGCAAACGGGCAAGTGGAAGCAGTAAACAAGATCATCAAATCAACCATCAAGAAGCAACTTGAAAGAGCAAAAGGTGGTTGGGTCGATAAACTACCACTTGCACTATGGGCATATAGAACTACTCACAAAACTGCGACTGGGCATACTCCTTTTTCATTAGCATACGGATCGGAAGCAATGATCCCGGTTGAAACAGAGGTCCCTTCACACAGAAGAATCCATTTCAATCAAGCAGAAAATGAAAAGCTACAACTTGAAGCGCTCGATCTCCTTGATGAAAAAAGAGATGAAGCTAATCTCGGAATTGCAGCTCATCAGCAAAGGATAGCCAGACATTTCAATTCCAAAGTTCGTCAACGCAGCTTTGAAATTGGAGATCTAGTCCTGAAAAGAATTATGACAGCGACAGGTGTGTTTGGGCCAAATTGGGAAGGACCATATGTCATAGGTCAGAAGCTTCTTGACGGCACATTCAAACTCACTACTGTTGAAGGAGATCAAATTCCAAGAGCATGGAACAGCAATCACTTGCGTCCATATTTTACTTGAAATTGTTGTTGAAATATTGTAAAAAGAATTATGAATGTATGATTCTTGTAATTGAGAGCAATTGTAAAACTGATGCAAGTGAATAATAAATGAATATAAAGTGGATGTAGGCCCAAATTTCTGGCCGAACCACTATAAATCTTGTGTTCCTTTTATTATTACATGTTTGCTTTATTTTTCGATATAAAAGTACATAAAATGTATTGCTGAAATGTCGATTTAAATTTTTGCAGACAATGGAAATAAAACTTGCACATAATAAAACCGAGCGATTCTCACCATCATTCAACAAACAAATTTCAAGTCACAAAAGCCCTGAATTCAAATCCTAGATAGGAAATACTTCAATTGAACGGCTAATGATTTCGATAGAAACGAGCCCTTGCTGATAAATTGAGATTGTTTGAACAAACAAACATCCAATAAGGAAGCTAGTGCCCGTTCTCACGAACTTGCCTGACAATGAAGTACACTTCCTTGGATTAAACAAGCTACTTGCAAGAAAAGGGGAATGAAAACTTGAAAAGAAAAAAAGAGGGATCGCTGAAAAGGAATAAGCAAGAAGACGAGGAAACAACCAAAATCCATCATCAACAACACAAGTCCTCTTCAGAGGCACAACTCTTCGGAGGGTAAAAGACCTCTAATGGGTCATATGCCACAAAAAAGAAAGTTCTCTACTCAACAAAAAAGATTAGAGGAGTCATGACCCTCCAACCATGAGAGAGTAACTTCCAGGCGATGAAACCCTCTCTGAGGCACATTTCACCAGGAGTTGAAGTGAAATAGCCGCTCTTCGGAATTTCACTTCACCAGAGTTGAAATGCAAATAAAGAAAAAGACCTCTTCGGAGGCACATTTCACCAGGAGTCGGAGTAGTTACTCTTCGGAGTTTCACTTCACCAAAGTTGAAATGCAAACAAAATAAAGACCTCTTCGGAGGCATATTTCACCAGGAGTTGAAGTGTAACGGCCGCTCTTCGGAATTTCACTTCACCAGAGTTGAAAGACAAACAAAATAAAGACCTCTTCGGAGGCAAAATCAAGAAGAAAGACCTCTTCGGAAGCCCACGTTTCGCCAAGATTGAAATAAAACTTCCAAGTGTTGAAACGTGAAAAGGCTTTCTAAGGCAAAACTCTTTGGAGGTACACGTTTCACCGAGATTGAAATAAAACTTCCAAGTGTTGAAACGTAAAAAATCCCTCCTCAGAGGTACAACTTTCTATATAAAAAAAAAATCCTCATCAGGGGCACACTTTAACTTCCGAAGAAAGAGGAAGTTAAAGTACCCTTCAGAGGTCCGCTTTACCGCATAAAAGAATTCACTTGGTAAAAATGTACTTAAGCAAAAGAAAGAAGTGATTTCTTCAAAGGACAAAGCGTAGAAACTTATACGAAGGGGGTTGTACTCTACAAAAAAATTTCTTTAAAAAAAATAAAAATAAATAAAATAACTATTCTTTAGCAAATAAGAGTGCAAGTCCCCTCGAAATATGGAATATTGCAGCAAACTTATGGAATGGGGGCAATATAGTATAATTACACATAAAATGGTATAGCCAAACCAGCAAAAGGTAACGCTCAAGTAACATGCCATAAGCTCGCTGCAATATCATATAAATAAACTCATGCCAAAATGAATAATAAATGTATTCTCAAATTCAAACAAAAGTTTGTACAAACGAAGAATCATTTTATTCAACTATAGTGCAGGTACATGTTTCAAAATAAAGAAAGGCGGGGGCCGGTACCCGCACAATTCTCGGCCAGTACATACAAAAGATAAAAAGCTAAAATCTTCACTTCTTCTTACTGCCTTTAGACCCTTTACCCGGCCGAATGATCAGCTTTTCAAGGCGGTCAGTGGGCATAAGGGAAGTAGGAGAGGTAGGCGCAACCGGTCCAGCTTCCGGCTCCTCTTCAGTGACGGTGATTTTCTTCCCCCTCCTCTTTGATGTCCCACGCTTCTTTCTCCTTTGTGAGGAAGACTCACTCCCCGGAGTGACAAGTTTAGATAGAGCAATGTCGTCAGAAGGAGTCCGCTCCGGGGATATGTCACCTCCCTCAAGTCTCTCATCTTTCTGCTCTTGTGAAGCGATGGGATCATCCAAGCCGTGAAGAGCCTCTATTTGTTCCTCCTGTGATCCAGGTTGCGAGGCAGAAGGAGGCGCCGCCTGAAGAGATGGAGGGAGGATAACCGGAGGAGTAGAAGTTTGAGCAGTGCTTGATACTTTCTCTACAGAAGAAAAGAGGTTAAAGTCAGTAAAGAGAGGAGATGAAGGCTCACCAATAAAGTTAGTAGAGAGAGGAGATGAAGGCTCATCAAGGTTGAGAAGATAGCCAAGGAGCTCATGAAACTCATGCGAAATAAATGAGTAACCCGCTTGAGCAGAATTGACAGTAGCGAGATTAACAGTGAAGTTACCTGGTGAAGCTGATTTCCTGATATCAACTTCATAAGCTTGCGCATCAGCGCTCTCATCGCCCTCGTCTCCACCATGTGCGCTTGTAATCTCAGTGGTAACTTTGGTAGGAGATGCAAAATGGGAACTGGAACCAATAATGTTGACTTCAGACGAAGAAGGTGGCTGGATTAGAGTAGTTGAAGTGGTTTTTCTCAGCTGGTCCCCTTCCACCACTTCAGTTCTTAGTTTGGCAAGTTGTTCCTTTCCCTTGGCGAGGGCAGCGCGAGCGTCTTCATCAAAGTAATGCCTTTCCAGGGCTGATTCGTCATAACCAGCACCTTCAGCACCAAGCATATCGAGGGCGGCCTCCCACACTTCAGCTAAAGTGATCTCATACTTGGGACCTAGAAAAGCAAGGCTTCCACGCCCCAAGACGCTATGCAAGTAGAAGTCGAATAATGTTGAGCCGAAGCTGTTTTTGGTCGCCTCATGAGATTCTTCAGCCGCGATTCTGCCGGCGACAGCCTCATCACGCTCCCTCTCAGTTTTGGAAAGCTGAAGCTTAAGCATTTGTATCTCCGCTTCCTGGGAGTTGTTTTTCTTTTGAAGCTCAGCAATATCAGAAACATAGCCTTCACTGATTCTCTTTTGCGCCTCAAGCCTGTCTTCGGCATCCCTTTGGCCGGCGTGAGCATCTCTCACTTGTTTCAGGAGCACTTCTTCCTTTTGAGAATATGAAGTAGAGGAAATAGCAAGCTCATGTTTCAAATTCTCAACCTTTGCTTCGAGCTCCTCATTGTAGGAAGCAATGCTCCTCATTTTGGTATCATGTTGCTCAAGGACCTTTTGCCATTCAGCTTTGTCGTTTTCCATGGTGAGCATGGCCTCTATGTTGGCACGGTTAACTCTTTGAAGCTCATCAACAAGCTTCTGCCAGTTTGACATTCTCTCGATATCAAGTTTGATGGCGTCGAGATTTCGTAGCATAGCAGGCTTATCGATAGGGACCAGGTCAAGGTCGAACCTCACACCCTTTAAGCACCACTGCGGAAAACGACTTTGTAAAGTGGCTGGGCCCGGTCCAACTTGAAATTTGGGCCTGCTTATTATTGTTTGGATGTCCGCCTTCCCAAGAGCAGGAGAGTCGGAAGGAATGTCAAGAGGAGCAGGGGCAGTATCCTTTTCATGAGTAGTGGAAGCATGTTTCTCACCATATCGGGTTCGTTTGCCTGAATCTTCGACTACATGACCTTTTCCTCGGTCATCGTGAGATTTCCTTTTGTGAGAGTCGTCACCTCTCTGCAAAGAATCGTGGTGCTCATCCCTATCCCTTCTGTCAAAACGCTCTTCTGCATCCCTCCTTTCACGAGCCTTTCGAGCAGCCCTCTCTTCGTCAGACTCTCTATAGGAGGCAAAGTAGCGCCCATAATTATATTGGCCACGCCCCCTGTAGCGTTGGAAATCCTGATAATATGATCCGCCGCGTGTCATTGAAGGATCTGAAATAAGAAAAGATAAGCTTCAGAAATCTTTAAAGTATAAGAAGATAAGTGCATAAATGTGCTGGAAAATCCTTAGTTGTGTGTGAAGTGCAAACTACTCGCGTTGAACTAACGAACCACTCCTTAGTTGGGGGGAAGCAATAAGCTTTGCTGTCGATGACAATTCTTGGGATAAAGGAGTTGGAGTCTGTTGGAGGGCAGATGTCGCTCCAATCATCGGGGGTGTAGTTTTAGCACAAGTAGGGTCGTCTTTAAAGAGCTCTTGGGAAGTGACAATTATGTCACTTAAATCCCCAAAGACGTCATCACCATCATGTCTAATCAAACTCCCTTCATCAACTCCTTCACCAGTATTCTTCCCGGTTTGGGAGAGGGGCTCCTCTTCTTCTTCAGTTATAGGGGCAGGCGCGGGCTTTTCGGATGGCCCCGTGTCGTCTCTTGGAGTAGAGCACTTTAATAATGAAGTCCCTATAGAAGTTTCTCCCTGCACGCGCTCTTTAGTGGAGACCGGGGCATCAGGAGCCTTCACTGGAGAA
Source organism: Allium cepa (assembly GCA_030765085.1). Classification (NCBI taxonomy): domain Eukaryota; kingdom Viridiplantae; phylum Streptophyta; class Magnoliopsida; order Asparagales; family Amaryllidaceae; genus Allium; species Allium cepa. The sequence goes on along the minus strand of CM060938.1, from coordinate 900,429,016 downwards.
TCTGGAACTTCTGTTGGAGCTTCACGAGGCTGAGTGAAGCGGGAAGAATGAAGAAGCCCGTACTGGTGTAAAAATTCATCGCTTAGCAGAAACTTTATGCTCCTCTCTTCTGCCGGCACGGCATTTAATCTTTCAAAGATTTGCTTATAGCTCGGGTCCCTAGCAGGGGGTGGAAGTGCTAAAACAGGAACAAAGAATGAAATTAGCAACTGAAAGTTCGGATCTCAAAAAATGGCTTCAAAACGGAAAGAGTAGAGACATGAAATCTTACTTCCCACTCTCCAGACGGCATAAAACCCTGGAGGGCAGCGAACAAAGAAAAACTGATTCAAAAATCCGTGAGCGCTTTCGGGCAGATCAGTAATAAGTTTGCGGTTTCGAGCGCTTCTTATAACCACGATGGAGGGATGGTCTTTAATTTTTGTGAATGAGCAAAAATAGCAGATCTCCCCGAAGCTTGGTAGTCGATCCAAAACTCTCCTAAATAGAACACATAACCCCATGAGAATAGCGTAGCCATTGGGGTGTAATTGGAATGGAGAGATAGACAACCGAAGCAGAAACTGTTGAATAAAGTCATTAAAAGGAGGAATAGCGCCGTTTAAGCACATTTGGCGATTGACAGCAACAAAACCAAGAGGTGGCCTATCTGCAATATCATTTGGCCCCGGTAGTAAAGCGTCAGCGTCATCGATGCCAAACTGGACGCGCAGTTGATTAAACACCCGCTGATTCAAAGTTGTGGGTGTTCTCTCCGGAGGATTATCCACAGGGATAGCTACTGGGAAGATATCTTCTGCCTGGCCCGTCGGCTCTTCTTGATGAGAAGTCATTCTACACAAGCAACTGGATTTTCAAATGCGAAGGTGCGTGTTTCCTAAAAGTGTGAAGTGTTGTGCAAGACTAATAAAAGTGACAAGTATATATAACTGGAATTATGCTAATCGATGCTTGATCGATTGTAAACATTTCAGAACTTGTTAATCTAAAAGTTCACACATAATATTAGTGCAAGCAAGTCGATTTCAATTGACTATTTCAGCATTGCTTTGGTATTTTGTTTGAAATGGATATGTTAAAGGCACTTCATACATGCAGTTTATTCAAATTAATCATCTATCATTAACTAATCTGTCGTTCGATGTGGGCAATCAATGACAGTATATTCGTCCCAGTTTTCTGTGAATGTTGTATTGAACAGGTTATTAGCCTGCAAGTCAAAATAACCTGTGAATGAGTGCAATAAAATTCAACAGTTCAAGGTTAATGCAATGGTCCAGTGTTCAAACAGAATTTACACAAGTCATAACCCATCAACGGTTCAAGAGCTCTGAGTCGGCAGTACCCTAAGGCATGAGTCGTGGAAATAAGGAAATTATCTCTAAGTCATATCTCGGCAACGGCTCAAGGCTTAGGTCGTGGAGTATGTTAAAGGAGCTCTGGTTCAACTCGAGGCTTAGGCCGTAAATCTTGAGTCGTGGGTCATGAGTCGTGAGTCGTATCTCGGCCACGACTCAAGGCTTAGGGAGTATGTTGGGTCGGATCATGGTTGTTGGATCATACGAAAATGACTGGGTCGTACCAAAAGCAATATTCGAATCAACCTGACCAATTAATCACCTAACTCTTAATCAGATTGCCTTCTAACCCATAAACCATTTCACTCCCAACTCCTAACCCGTTGATCTTCCAACATCTAGCCCATTAACCCAAAAACTCTCAATCTACAACCCTAATCTTATGGCGTCAGTAGATCGCCTCGAATCACAAATCATTGGATCAAACAATCCTCAACCCATCAATGATTAGGGCGATCGAACTCGCAAGGCTCAAGGGGATAGATTGAGGGAAAGGACGGAGCACATGAATTAATGATTGAAGAGAGGGAAGAAATCACTTACGATTGTATGTTGCTAGAGTGGATTGGGTGCTAATTCGAGTTGAAATTACTTTTGGGATCTTGGAGATGTGTTAATGGCGGAAAACGACTCAAGGGATTGATAAAAGAAGAAGAGGATAAAAGCGCCGGTTCATGCTTTTTATACCAGGATAGTAGGAGATGAGTCGGCACATGCGAGTTAAGATAAGTCGAAGCACGCACCTACGACTTAGGCGTGTGCTTCGAGGGGCAAATGTTAACCCTGCTGAAGCTTGAGCCGACTCATCAGACAAAGCAGTTAGCGACTCAGAAGGCTTACGACTCACCATGAGTCGTTAGCGGTTCAAGTGTACAAGCTAACAGTTAACTCGCGTACGACTCAATGACCCAACCGCGCGACTTAAGGGACTCACCGACTCATCAAGGACCGACTCAAAGAATCCCCGACTCAACTATTATGCGACTCATGGGAGTTTCTAAACTCAGCGACTCACGACTTAAGGAGCCTAATGAGTTAAAGCATAAACGACTCATTGAAGGGAATTGCCTCAGCGACTCAACAGTTCAACGACTCATCATAAGAAACGACTCAAGATGATTGACGACTCATAACCCAGGATGACTCGTCCGCGACTCAAAACCACTGAGTCGTATTCTGTTACAGCAATGTATGTCCTAGTAAGAGTTGACTCGCCAACGACTCAGGGCTTGGCTTAGAATCCAACGAGAGAATAAGCTAGTGAGAAGACCAAGTACGGATGAGTCGGCCACGATTCAACCTGACTCAGCCACGACCTAGCTTGACTCGGGGACGACTCAGCTTGAGTCGGTCGCGACTCAGGACTTGTGCGCAGAATTCATGTCCAGGCTTGCCTATAAATACGTAGCCACCTCCAACATTCAAAGGACTTTTGGCACATTCTCTTCACACACCGTTACCTTGCTGCATTGAGAACTCCAACAACACCTAGAGCTCTTGAAGATTAGAGGAATATCTCGAAGAACTTCACGAAGAAACTACACATCTTCAACATGAATTCAAGAACTTTAATCGACATCGAAACTTGAGCCACTTGTTCCAAATCTCTTGTAGCTTGAAACATATTGTACTTGAGAAGAATTGTATCAGCTTGTAACGAGATTATTAATAAAAGTACTTAAAGTGGACGTAGGCTATACCCTTAAGCCGAACCACTATAAAATTGTTGTTTTTGCTGCTTTTCTGCTTTTTCCTGCTTATAATCTGTTCCCGAATTATCGGGTGGTGCTTTCACAACTATAATTCATACACCGGGGTGTTAGCGTTCAAATTTTAGCGTTAACATGAACAAAGCAGTTTCAAATTAAATTCTTAAGCTTCTATAATCTTCAATATTATCAATATAAATTTTACAAGCCCTTGAAATATTTTTAATCGGCTTAAAATTGAAGATTTAAATTTTTATTCAGCTTTCAACAGATTAAATTCTATAATTTAATCGCCATATTCAAAGTTATATTGAAAATTCAATCCAAACCATCATTCAAATAATTAAAATTAATTAAATATTATCAAATTAAATTATTCAAAATTCAGGGTCGTTACACCTTTGAATTTAAATCGAATTTAAATCCAATTCAGGACCTAAAATCAAACGTTCTTAGAATTCGACCAAACATGCATCAAAATGTCCGAAATTTCAATACGATCCCAACGGATCAAACCGTGCGTTAATCCGACCTCGTATGTGGAAGTTATGTCGATTAGAAGATTTTAAGTGGAAAATTAAATAAAAAAATAAAAAAATAAAAAAAGAAGAAAAGAACACTTTACCTTGCCATGTCATTATCTCCTACACGCACAGTAGCCCTAGCCTGTCATTCACGCCGTTTGACCCAAAACATAAGCATGCCGCCGCCTACCTACGTCGTTCACCACGCCGCCTACAGCCAGCCGCCCCTTGCCGCAAGTCACCAAAGACCACGCCGCACCTATCTGGACCACCACAAACCCTCATCGTCACGGTCGCGAGTACAAAGAGCCAACCGCCGTCGCTAAAAGATTAAACCTAATCGAATTGTTCTGGTCGATCTGACCATCAATTCGACGAACTAGCCATGCCAATGAACTCCGCTTGGTCCTCTCTACAAAAGTGTACGCTCAATTTGACGATCCGACAAAGTTAATCATGGCACGATTAACGGGCGATGCTAAATCACCCAATTTCGGCCACACAGAAACCCAGATCGAAAAACGAATTGTTTATTTGACCTACGCTCGTCGAGAGCTTCAAATTGATATATAATCTGATATATTTTGAGGAGTTTGATTTTTTTAGATTTGGTTTTGAATTTGATTTTCAATTTGGGAATTAGGGTTTGCAGCCATTGAGAAGAGAGAAGCAGATGGAATTGTACGTAAAGATAAATGAGAATAAAAAATAGCTAGGGTTTATAACAGGTTATTTATAAGCAGATCAGAAATATAAGTGAATGGGCTAGATTGGTTTGGTTTTGAACGATAAACGACCCAAAAAGCCCGTTCTGTCTGCGGAACGTAAATGGGCCATCCCATATATCGAAATAGATGTTTTTGATTTTTTTTAAACTCAATGGAACAGGTTTCAAGTCCTAATTCCATCATATGGAGAATTATATTAAAATCGGCTTATTTCCAATTTATTTCAATTTAATTGATTTCTACACCTTTTGAGTTCGTATGATCAAACGAAATTCCAATCGCTATGAAACTTGAAACCTTACAATAATTCACTGTTATAGATCCGATGAATTCGATTTCGTCGAAATCCGAGACAGCTGCCAAAATGGCTATATTTCAAGTTAATTAAATAAATTAATAATTAATTAATTAATCAAATAACTTTTTCATTCAAATTTGATAGTTACTAAATTTCGTCATTTTAATCACTTAAACACTTACAATGACTTAATACAAGTTTATATAACAATCCAGTGTTGGTTATTATACTAATTACAGTGTTCAATTTACATTGTAATTAAATCCAATTATTTAAAATTTAATTCCAATAAATTGGTTATTTTTATTTATATCTTTATATTTAATCAATTATTACCCAAATAGCATAGTTAAGGTTTGTTGATGTCTTAATTCACTAATATGCTACAATTTCCATTTTTATTTGTATTAACTACTATATTTCAATTTTATTGGATTTTTGTCAATTTACACATTTGTTATAACTTAAAATCCCAATTAATTTATTTATCTTGGTTTCATTAGTTTGATAATCAATTATTACCTTATGAATAAAACTAACATTTCTATTCATTTTATTACTTTCACAAATCTCAGTTATTGTCTTAAGTCACATTAATGTAACATTTATTTACATAAATTTAAAATTGATTTTCACTTAAATTTAACAGACAAAATAAATAGGTAATAATTCTTACCATTAACTTCTAATCACCCTTATAAGTTTATTGTTCACAAATAAATGTTACAATTGCTTTCATAACACTAATTTTATTCAATTACCATTGACTATATATTATTTCATTAAGTAAATTCAATATTTACATTTTTTTTCTTATATTCTATTTATAACTAAGTATAACATCTAAATCACTTAAATTAATTGGAATTTCATTCAAATTAAACTTAGATTAACATTATTACATTTCATTTTAGTTATTATTTCATTAAATAGTTTACAAAAATTTATTTCTCTCAATATTAAGGAACAAAATCTTATTAAATTAACTATTTTTAATTATCGAAAATTATGGGTCGTTACAATAATGACAAAGTAACATCCCTAGATAAAATCCAATCTGAAGCTCTCTTTCTCGCGGCCTCAAAGGGCAGACCATCCAAATGTGCGCAAAATCCAATGAAATTTACACCGTAGATGTCTCTTCAAACGAGAAATGTAATGGAAGCAACCTCATCGCCTCTCGTTGCCTATATCTCCAACCATCCCAAGTCCTAGACGTTTCCTTACAACCTCGGCTATCACAAAACACTGCCGCACCTACCTACGAGACCATGGAATCAAAGCTCCCAAGCATATGAGCTCAACGAATTAAAAATTAGTGTTTTTCTATACAATTTGATTTTGATTTTAGAAGTTTGAAAATTTTCTCTCTTTTTTACACGCGATGTTAAACTAGAGGAGGAGGGTATGGGTAGTGAACGTGCTGAAGTGAGGGGTTATGGGTGAAGGTATAGGCTGAGAAAGAGGGGTACGGTTTGAAAAGATATGGAGTGTTATTATTTTATTCGATAATATTCAACACTATACACCCAAAAATCTCATACTCCAATCGAAGCGTGCCGATTTGCGTTTTATACTAAATAACCCTATTCCGAACTCAATGGAACTATTTTTGAGACCTAATTCCAAAGGATACGGAAATTAGCTTTTTAAATTAAATTATTTTCCAAATTCATCACTACCTGTTTCGTGTTCGCACGACCACATAGTACGTTCGATCGTCACGAAACTTGACAGCATACAAAAATTTATTATCAACGATCCAATGGCACTAGTTTTGTCAAAATCCAAGATGATACCTTGGAATGATAATTTTACATGTTAATTAAAAACAAATAAATCACTTTTTGATTTAAATTTAAAAGTTTATTATTCCAAATTATTTATATTGAAATTAAATAAGATTTTGAAACCACTGTTTATTAAAAATTAAATCCAAGATTAAACTATTTTAATATTCCAGTTATTTAAATTCACTATTCAAATAAACCCTATATTTGAAATTTAAGCTATTTTACTTTTTAAACTAATATTTCAATATTTAAAATAATAAAGTATTTAAAAATCAGATGTCTAATATTCTGGGTCATTACGTTTGATAACTCCATGCAAGAAGAAATCTTTTGTACCATATTACTTTGTATTATATATGACTGTTGCGTTGTGCGGTTTTTCTATTCTGTCCTGTTTCGTTCTTTATTTTATCCCATAACAACTTGTCTTTTGGATGCTTGGGTAATTGCCAATGGATACCGTGGATGCATTAAGTATCGTTCCTATGGGTCAGAAAGGTGGGTCGTCATAGTTGGTATTAGGGCTTAGGTTGAGCGAACACCAAGGTTTTGGGTGTGGTAAACTCATTAGAGAGAGGATAAGTGACACCCAGTAACGACCCACTATTTTGGACCATTCAAATCGACAATAAAGCCATACGTGTCGAACTTGAATAATTCAAAGTACCAGATTGTTATTTTATATTTGGCAAAACTCAGCATCTATAGTAAATAAATCAATCACAGAATCACAGAACCAGAGTATTTCAATAACAATGCAGCGGAATAAACGAATAGTAGTTCATGAGGCTACTATATAGACATCGGAGTTAGAAATAAAGTACAACAGGATATATCAGATGCAGTGAAGTCTCCAGTACGAGCAGATGACTTCTCTGGACCCATCAATTGGATGACTGAAAGGATAGATAGCTGGATCTTCAAGCAAAGCTCCAACTTCGAAGGTGAGTCTCAAAACCTGTATTACTCGGTCTGACCCGAGCGTAAAGCAAAACACAAAACATTCGAGTCAAGATTATCATTCTTATATCTATAAATCTGTAACAACCAGGTATTTTCAACCATTCGCATCCATTATAAGTGTATAGGTAGACACTCATGTCGGAATTGAATTGCTCAAAATACCGCGTTGTAAATAAAAATTTGGCAAATCTCAGAATATACAGTAAATAAAAATCACAGATCACAGACACAGAGTAATAATAATGCAGCGGAAGTAAAAGAGATAGTAGTTCATGAAGCTACTATATAAATATATCAGAGTTATATAAGATACAATAGAAGAAATAAAGTACAACAGAAGTTTAAATATGATAACCAAGTACAAGCTGAATAGAACAACCGAACTGAAAAGATGAAACTTGACAAGTAGATAATCTCCAGCGATTCCAATCATCAGAAAGTGGAAATCCAAATATGTGAATAACTCAGGCTGACCCGAGCGTAAATAAAAATACAAACACTCGAGTCAGGACATACATACTTATACAATGTAAACCAACTCAAGTGAACTGTAGTAAAGGTACAAGTAACTTAGAAGATGCTTGGGACCGCCCATCCTCTAAGGATCCATTAAACTATTTACTATGTAGTAATATACGCTATATACAGTAGTGTCTAATCGGTAAAGTATAATCATATAGAAAATAGCGTTAAGGGGATGGTGAACCTTAACGCGGTCGGATCTTTAAAACCAAAATCGTAGTGGGCTCGATATAAGGAGATGACACGGCACGCGAGGCAATGCCAGAGGGGATACACCGTTTGCACTCCCGGACCGGTGGTGACGGCAAGCCAGCAGCTTCCGCCCACCTCGAACAATACTCCCGAATTAAAGTAGGGCCACATATCGAATCACAAAAGTAATAGAATGGTTTTCGATGGAGCATGCTCGATGAAAGGGTGCGACCCTTTGTGTAGCCCGGTATAGCTCCTGTTTTAGTCATTTATACCAACTCACGGGAGTTGGGTTCATGTAATATACCTCGAGAACGTCGCCACCATCCTACTTCATTCTGGAATCTTCACCGCGTACACAGTTGTTAAAGTGGTTTTCGGTATTGGCTAGCTATAAGACAATATCTGATCCCGGTCTCTTTAATAACCAATCGTTATTATAACCCGTAGTTATAACTTTTAAAACAATACTTTATACTTCAAAATAAAATATCATTTCAACCCATATCTTTATCAAAATAAAGATTAAATCATTTCCAAACCATTTCAATATATCATCATACCATATCTTTCAATTCAAATATTTATCAAAATGAATATCAAGTCATTTCTAACCGTTTCAATATATTAAATTTTCACATCATTTCAAAACATCCTTTCAAAACATTTTAATATATCAAAATATCATAACTTTCCAAAACTTCATTTCCAAAATATCATATCCTTCAGAGTTTCCTTTCAAATCATTTTAATATCAAAATGTCGTATCTTTCAAAACATTTTTTCAAATCATTTTAATATATCAAAATATCATATCTTCTCAAAGCCACATTTCAAAATTTAATATACCAAAATATCATATCCTTTCAATACCACATTTCAAATCATTTTAATATATCAAAATATCATATCTTTTCGAAACCACATTTCAAATCATTATTTATTTTATTCAATTTAAAATACCATTTCAATTCATATTTCAAAACATTTTATATTCCAAAAAATCATTTTTAATCATAAAAATGAAGTTATTATGTTAATAATTAAATTTCCAAAATTTTCAACTTCCAAAGTTCATTTATTCACTTACCTTTATCAAAACAGTGAAACTTCACTTTTCGCAGCATTTAGAAAACGCTACGTAAAGTTACATTCAAAACAGTTCAATTTAACAAATGACAACATTTTAAAATGTTGTAATAGGGTTTACTTAAATTTCAAATAAACTTAGTTAAATTCAAAAATTATAGCACTTACAAAAATTGCTATAATATATTTTAATTCAATTTAGCTTTTTTGTTCATTATCATCAACTACAGCATTTACAAATGCTGTAATATCATTTACATTGTAATTAATAGCATTTCGAAAATGCAGTCAATTAACTTCAAATATTCAATATAATTTCTCAACCAATTATATTTTTATTTAAAACATTTTTAACTTATAAAATCATACATTTTCACATTTATAAACATCATTTAATTTTCCTCAAGTTCATGATTTACAAAGTTAAATTTCCATTCAAAAATCAAGATTTAATAATAATTCACTTATTAAATTGCAATGTTCAGTTTTTAAATCCATTACATTAAATTTCAACTTAACACTTAAGTTCAAATTCTCAAATATAACTTAGTTTTATTTTTATTTACTTAACTAAAAGTTCACTTTTAAGTCAATTTCATAAATTTCCAATTTAGTTATATTTCAAAATTTCAACTTAAAATATTCATTCATTTCACATTTCAACTTTATTAAAAATCATTACTATGATATAAAATCACTTTGAATTCATTTAAATTCAAATTATCATATAATTAACATAATTTCATATTCAATTTAATTTCCAATTATAATTAAATCAAATTTTCTAAAATAACTTACGTTCAAAATTTTCTAACTTTTCATTAATTCATTTCACTTACAATTATTCAGAAAATCAATAATATTTTACAAAAATCCTTTTTTAATTAGATTTAAATCAAAATATTTTTAATATTTACATTTCTAAAATAATTTTAAAAATTTTAGAAAAACATATATTAACTATGGGTCTGTATATAATTTTCTACGCTAGGTAAAGTGATATGGGTAATATATCATTTCAACCCGTAATTTACAAAGAAAATCCGGGTTTTATCATTTCAAACCCGTAGTCCCAAGTAAATGAAATAAATTGAAAATCATTCAGGCCTATCATTTCAGCCCATAACAATTTTCCCTTATTCTAAAGTCCGTTCGGGTATGTATCATTTCAACCCATAGTGATTTCTAATTTACAGGGAACTTGCAGTGTGATAAACTGATAAAATATACAGAATAGGGTGAAATAACAGTAATATATGATATAACAGGTGTAATAACAGGTGTGAACATCATACGATAATAATATAAGCAGTTATAACATGTTAATATAGTTCTACAGATTCGCAGGGTGTCAATTTACTATTTATATAAGTACATAATGTCTGATGAGAAATACTCACATTTTTAAGCTGGAGATATCAATTAGAATGACACAACGGATCCAGAAGGCACGACCTTTGATTTTAATGGAGATAAATAGCCGAGATATCATCTTGTAAACAACCCCAAAACAAGACAATATAACTTATGAATATTCAACCAAAATATATTGAAATAAATTGAAATTGAAAGGCAACAAAGACAAGATAACTTGACCTTGCTACAACCACTCAAAAGCTTGACTAAGGGGTTCGTTTTCTCAGCCATGATGATGATATGAGTGTGGGAGAAAGAAGGCTAATAGCCTTGCAAACATTCAAACAAAAAAAACAAATAACATAAGTTTTCAAACCCAAATTCAATAAAACAATGTTAGAATTAAATGCATAAAAAAAAGCCAAAGTTTTTGCACTTTCTTTCTACCGCCTATGCTTCAGCTATAGATCTGAAATACATGTCTAAGGAGTGGGTTAGGATCAGGTCCTGGGCTCATATGGGTCGGCCATAGCTTGGAAGTAATGGTGCAAAGGTGGATGGACATAGGTGCAACAAAACGACAACTACAAGGCAAATTCATCACTTCTATGCTATAAATGGGTTCGGCCATAGGCTCTAGGGGCATGGCCAGTGGGTCTAGGTGGTGGTGCGTGATGTGGCAGAGGGTGGAGTTCAGGTCAGCGGTGGTGGTGGAAGTGGCGGCTAATGGTTGTAGAAGGTGGTGCTAGCAAACTAGGCTCGATTTATGTAAATAGGTGATGGGTTTGTGCATTTTTGGTGTTGTCTCTTGCTAAGGTGGGTTCGGCCTGGTCATGGTGATGGACTAGAGTGGTGGTTGATCAGAGAAGGAGGAGGTGGAGGTCAGACTAGATCTGGTTGAGCAGGAGTGGAGCCGTGAAGTAGAGAACAAGTTGCAAAATCACATAGAAAAACTAGAAAACAAGAGAAGAGAAGAAGATTTTACCAAACTTTTGCAAGATGGAGGCCATTATTTTTTTTAGGGTTGAGAAGCTTTGAAAATATGTGACAAAGATGAGAGAATGCAGCTGAAAAGAATAGAGAAAGGTGCGGCCAAAATAAATGGTGTATTGATTGAAAAAGAAACGGTAAAAGAAACGGTGAAACAACTTTACGTTTCTTAGCTTTTAAAACCTTCCATACTTCCTTTTCTTTTAAATCAAGTAAAACAAAATAAAATTCAGAAAGTAAATCTAAAAACCGAAACAAAGTGAAATAAAATAAAAATATATTATTAAATTTAAAGAAAATATAAAAAGAATTAAGGAAATTGCTTAAAAATTGTAAACAGGGTTCAAAATTTACAATTAAAACATCAATGGCTTTGGAAAAATATCTACTTCATTTTAAAAATATTCTAAAGAAAAATTTTGAAATAAAATAATTTATTTATCATTTCAAAAAAAAAATTAAATTGGAGAAAAATAGAAAAGAACTAAAGAAAATGTTTAAAAATTGAAAACAGGGCATGGAAATTACAAGAAAAATAATACTAGCTCTAGAAAAATTCCTACCTCACTTCAAAAATATTAAAAGACAAAAACATACATAAAATAACATATAAATATATATTACAATAAAATATGACAAAGAAAAATAAAATTTATACTATTTAAAATAACAAAATTGCAGAATAAACAAATTACACTCAATATTGAAATATACATAACTTTCACAATTTAAAACCTTTTCCAACGAAACAAAAAGCAGTGTTCTTAAAATTTTATGTACTTTCATAATAAAAGATAAAATTTAAATTTTCAAACTTTTAAAAATTTAAATTAAAAGTCAAAGTTTGACTATTTTGACCAAAAATTCACTTTTTGGAAAATATTCTTTTTAGTCATGCTTTGGAATGATAATTCATATCAAAACTAAAGTTTATCATTCAAAATAAATAAAATAAGTTTTTAAATCAAAATTCAATTAAAATAATTAAAATATACAATTAAAAATAATCACAAAATATAGGGTTGTTACACTCTCCCCCACTCAAAACTTTTCGTCCCCGAAAAGGAATGAGGTACGGGAAAGCACAGAAAAAGATAGAGTGAAATAAGATTAGGACAAGATGACAAGGAGAATGAAATTATACGTGATGGCTATTGTTATAGGTTAGTTTTACAAGGTGGAGATGATCTTTCCAAGATTCTCCAAAATTAAGAACACAAGCACGAAAAGGTGGATTCAAAATGATTACCAAAGATCTATCAAAGATTATAGAAAGATGCCTATCCCAATCTATAGCAAGATAAGGATGATAAGGACAACCAAAAGATAGTTTGGAAAACAAAATAAGGAAATAAATTTGAAAGCACAGAAATTCCAACTTAAATAGAGAATAATCTTTACACAAGTTAAATAAATCTTAACTATCTCAAATCCCATTATCTTATTATCCAATCATCTTAAATTAACAATTTTTAAAACCAAAGGGTTTGAAAAATAATCATTTATTATACTCATAATGTACTTAATACATTTAATTCTTCTTTATTCCTAATTAAAATTAAAATTATTCCTCTCAATATATTTATCACTTATGTTAAACATACTTACACTTATTATAACTGCTTTCTTTTATTATTAGTTTTTTTAACATTATTTTATTGTAAGTTATTCAATTACCCTTTATTATATTTACCTCTGTTAATCATTTTGTAATTGTAAATTAAGTGTATAACATTTATTATAACCACTCAAATTTATTTATAAAATCTTTTATGTTGTGTATTATCCAATTACATTGTTAACTTTTGAAAAATTAAGGTAAGTTATATTGAATGCCATTGTATTATACAATTAAATCATTTCATGCTTGAATATTCATCCAAAATTTTGATTTTCTTTTTATAATTGAATTTAAGAATTAAATTTCTGATTTCTTCAAACCATTTAGAGATAAATAAATGTATGTACATAAATTATCGAATCAAATTTTTAAAACATATATCTATATTATATATTATAAATCAATTCATATTTTAGAAAATTCAAACCAAATTAAATTCCCAAAACAAAGCTGTAGCAAGACTACAGAACAGTCTCTTCACTTCAAAACTCGAAAATGAACGTCGATGATGCTGAAGTCATCACCGAAGTTATTTTCCAACGACAAAGAGAAGAGCACTAATTTTAAACTTAAAAATTTTTCGAAAACAAATTTCTATTCGAAAATACTTTAAATAATATATCCCTCTTGAAAACTTTCTAAACAAAAGGTTTGAAACCATCGGAAATTAAATCCTTAAATTTCTTGTTCTAAATTCATTTCAGTTCCCAAATCAAGTATTATCACTTCAAATAATCAATTTAAATCAGTTTATTAAGTTACATAAATTTACTTATGTATCAAAATTTTATTTTATTAACAAAATTTTAAAATAATATTATGTCAGTTTGTTCTGTCAATGTGTTTTAGAAATCCTATCGATAGCGTTGATCAGACGAATCGATCGGAAACCCAAATCAACATCAACAACTCAAACAACACAATATATAAAACAAAACATAGATATACCAGTACAATTCAAAATGTTTCGAAGAATAGATTGGAAACAAAAGACAAGATGATTAAATAACAGAATTAGGGAGGTGGATAAGCTTAAATAAATCACGGGCAACCTTAACCGGGTCAACCGTGACTTAAAGAATAAGATCAATGTGGATTTTTCTGTGGTATATCTACATTCGATCTCAAGAGTTAGAGTTTGGGATAACAAAAGATATTAGCATCTAAACCAAGGATAGATATAAATCTCTGGTGAATCGATGCTAATTGTAAAGGAATTTCCCCTTTTTCAATTCAATTTGAAATTGGCGTGACCGCCGACTCGCTAAAATAATCATTCGAAGCGGAGTTATGGAATATTCCAGAGTCAAAAGAAGATGAATAGTGAGGGATACGAATGGATTTTGGAACCGTAGGGAATGCTACAAAATTCAAAGGAATCGAGTCAAAAGGTAGAGAATCAAACTCGAATGAAAGTGATTCTGTAAATACATTCACTCCATATGCTGAGTTTTGCCTAGAGCTACCAAAGCTCTGATACCAACTTATAAATCCAACTCAAGTGAAATATCAACTGAAATACAAGTAACTCAAAGGATGTTTGGGCTAACCATCCTCTAAGGATCTGCAGAAACCATCTACAGGGTTGAAATATATACTATAACACCGTGATCATTCAATTTTATTTATACTTTGTAACGACCCGTAAATTTTCGATAATTAAAATAGCTAATTTAATAAGATTTCGTGATTTAATGTTAGAAAAAAAATTTGTAATTCATTTGGAATAATAATAACTGGAATGAATTGCAACAATTATCCAAGTAATGAAAAATAATGCTACTTAGTAAATTCCTTTGCAATCGATAGTTGAATAGGGTGATAAATGTTGAATTCATTTGGTATAAGAGAGTAGTTGATTGATAAGTAAAATCTATTTGAAATCAAATATTGAATATTGAACACGTAAATTGTTTAAATTAAATATTTAAAACTTATTGAATAATTGAATAACTGTAAAATGAAAATAGTGTTCTAAATTTTGAAATGGTTTTAAAAGTTGAATCTTATAAGTTCAATTTCAGTATTTCAAAAGATAATGAATTATTGGATAAGCGAAATTGTCTAAATTAAATATTTGGAATTTACTGGATAAATTAAATAACGGGTTTGATATGATTAAAAATGATTTGTAAAATTTTATTTTATCATATTGAAGTTATAGTGATGTTATAGAACTTTTAAAACTGAATTTAAAATTTATTTGTGAAAATTGAATATTTTAATATTTAATTTTCGACTGGAAAATAGCCAATTTTTGAACAGTCTCCGAATTGGACAAAACTAGTTCCATTGGATCCGTAATAGTTAGTTATTGTCGGATTTCAATTTTCGTAGCAATCGGAGTTGTCGTTTGACCGTGGCAGCTCGAAACGCGTTGAAATTGTTTAATATTAATTTGGCGAGTTAAAAATAGTCATTTTCCAAACGATCTCGGATTTCGACGAAACCAGTTTCATCGGATCCGTAATGTGATATTATTGTATGGTTCGTGTCAATCGGATTTACCGTTTGTCAGGGGCAAGCCAAAACGCATAGAAATTTAGTTAATCGGTTTAATTTAAAATCGATCCGTTATTTCCATAACTCTCACATACGATCGAATTAGCCTCCGAAACCTATTCCATTGTGTCCGGAACGCGGGGTAAACCCTAGAAACGCCAGGCGGCACGTCTCGATTGGAGTTCGGACGATTTTGGACCTACCTATATAAATACGCGCGCAAACCAAGACAGTTTTACTTCCATTTTTAATCCAGAAACCCTAATTCTAAATCATGGCCGCCACCTATTCCATGGTCAGAAATTGCCGATCTTCTTTCCTTAATATCTCTCAATCCGTTCAACGAAATCAAAAAATTCCAAAAGCAAAAGTGTAGATCTCGACGAGCTCTTCAAATCCATATGGTTGATGTATGCTATTTCTTCATGGATTCGTCCAGATCTGACTGGGAAGCGATTCATTTTCGAAGGCCAGAATTGCTCGAACTTCTTTCCTTAATATCTCTCAATCCGTTCGACGAAATCGAAAAATTCCGAAAGCAAAAGTGTAGATCCCGACGAGCTCTTCAAATCCATACGGTTGATGTATGCTATTTCTTCCTGGATTCATCCAGATCTGGCTGGGAAGCGTGTACGTATTTTCTTGGTTTGCGTGCAAACGGCAGCGAATGAGATATTGATGCGGAAAAATGATTTTTGAAACGAAATATTACATTTGGAAAGATACGATGATTTTTGAAATAGATTTAATTTTTGAAGCGAATATGATATTTTGATATCAATTATGAATCAATTTGAAATGTAAAAGAGCCAACGGTGTGATAATACGTAGTTATTAAAGAGACCGGGATCGGATATGGACATACTCTCTGTCGATACCGAAAACCACTTTAATAACTATTATACGTGGAGTGTTGATCCAGAATGAAGTGGATGGTTTGGTGAACGCGTTGACTGAAGAAAGAGAACGATTATTGGATGACCCCTGACATGACTAAAACAGGAGCCGCGCCGGGCCATTGAGGTTCGCCACCTCTAGCGGACACACTTCTTCGATACCATATCTATTACATTTGTGATGCGATTTGGGTGCACCCCTTGATTTGGGAGTGTTGTTTCGCGGTGTTGAGGTAGTAGCTGCTATGCTCAACATCAGTCCGGATCACGCAACTACTAGTATCCTAGTTGGTATCGCCTCATGTACCTTGTCATACTGATTATCCTATTCGTGACCACTACGTTTTTATTTGTACCTTGAGTATATGGATTGCCCTCTGGTGACTTCCGGTTTTGGGGAAACTACGGTCTCGTATATGCTCTTGGGAATATAAATGTGTTAAGCGGTGAATGGGCGTCGCCTTAACACTATTTTGATACCTTTACTTTACTTTAGACATTATCTATATAGCGTATCTTATTGTATATATAGATAGTTTAACGGATCCTTGAGAGATGGAAAATCCCATAACATCTCTTGAGTTATTGCATGCACGTTGACACTGGATAGGAGATGTCAAACCCCGTAAACATCTCTGACGCCGTTTACACTCATATTTATTACGATTGATTTAACTTTCATAAGGATATTTAGTCCTGACTCGAGTGTTTTGTCTTTTCATTACGCTCGGGTCAGACCTGAGTTTTCAGATTTTTGAAGATCATTTCCTTCGATGACGGAGACGAAGATTTGGTATATTATCTACTACTATTATATTCATTCCATTCCGCTGCATTGTTGTATGATATTTACTGTGTATGTAACTCTGATAAATGTTGTATAATAATAATCAAATGTATTCATTTCAAATGTATTCATTTAATTAACAGCTTCATGAACTGTTATGTTAGTATTATACTTTAGCCTTTCGCTGTGAGATTCTGTGTTGTTTCATTTCCTTTATTTTCCCTTCCTTTTCTTTTCTTAATTACCCCAATAACTATCTGCCCTTTTTATGGTTTGGAATCGACATGTGTATTTGATCGTCGATTTTAAATCGTCCAAAAGGCGGGTCGTTACTGTTGGTATCAGAGCTTTGGTTTAGCAATAAACCTTGGCTCTAGTGGGGAATAACTCATTGAAATAGAGGTAAACTATATGAATGAGTTGAGTGTATATGAGAGAGCGTACTTGTTATTTGATATAAAATGGTTTTATATTGTGTTAATTTGTTCCGTTTAGTATTTATGAATTCTGGTTGATACTTGGGACGCCAAGGCGTCAATAGGAATTTCTAAACACTCGAATAGGATAAACCAACACAATATCGTTCTGGAATATATTCTTATATAAAGAATTATTTGAATATTTATTCATTTTGATTGAATTGATTGTTAGGAGATGATAATATTAGATTATTATCGTTATTGTTTGATCAGTCAATATTTACAAAAATTGATTAAATAATAATGGATTTAGGAAAATGAAATCAATTGATAATGAATATAAATGAATTTTAACTTGGATTTGGGAATTTAAATTCCGGTGTTTGAAATTGACTTACAAGAATTTGAAAAAATATAATGAGTATTATATGATAGTACAATTGAGTTGAAATTGTATTCGAAGGATTTTTTTATGATAAGTGTTATATTCCCTTCTCTTGACGTTAGAAAATGATTTCGGTGATGAGTGCACGCCTCATCGGCGTTTATTTTCGAGAGTCCGAGTGGGGGAGACCACTTAATAGCTTGTCTAAACCTTGTTTGATTCATCTTTTATTTTATTTTGTATTCTCTATAAGTATGATTTGATATATAAATTATATAAGTATATATTATTTCAAAACTTGATTTGAAATGAAACCGGGATTGGAATTCTTAAGTCCTTTAATAATTAATGATTTTTTTTAAATGATTGAAATGAATTTAGACTTGAATCATTAAGAAACTCCTGAATTATGAAATGAGAAATGAACCTAAGAGCTAAGTGAAAATATCAATTGAAGTAGAAATCCTTAGAATTAGGAAACTATGAACTTAAAATAAAATTGAAACTGTAAAACTTGCATAGTATTAAATTTCATTCTATAGCATAGATATAACTTACCAAAATATTTAAGAAGTTCAAAAATGTTATATGAATTATTAATTGGATAATATACAAGTATAGGTTTGAATAATGGAATATGCATTTAATCAATGGTTTGCAAATATAAATAAAATTGTTAGTAAATAATTGGAATTTAAATTAACATTTAAAGGTGATTCACAATTATGTTAATATAAAATGGAAATACTATATGTGAATGTAAATGTGAAAAAATTATAGTGAACTTTAAGTAATGACTTAAGAATTAATAAATTGAAAATTCAACTTTAAATGGAAAGAAGTTGTATGTTGTTTAACTACATTCTATTTGCATAACTATAACTTACCAAATACTTAAAAGGTTTAAAATGCTAATAAGGATAAGTAGAGAAATAATATACCAGTGAGAGAGTGAAAAATAAAATGTGAAGATCTAATTGATAGTTGTAAATATAAAAGAAATTTAAGCGGTAAAATGAATGATATATATAAGTGAATGAATAAAATTTAAACTTAATGAAATATAGAATTGGTAAATGGAAACTAATTAAATTTGAATATAACTAAATGTCTATAAGCTTGGAAGTGTATGAAATTAAAATTGACATGGAAATGTATAATTGATTTAGTGTAGATTTTGGATGGATGTCAATGTTTGATATGCGTTGGTTGTTAGATGGATGATAATTGATTAAGTAGAATTCATTAGTGTTAATGGAATTGAATAAACGGAATAAAATTTTAAAAATAATTAACTTCAAATTTGAAGCAAAGTGAAATTAAATATAATTGAATTCAATTTAAATTGAAGCAAATTGACTTGAATTAAGAATGTGAATGAAACAAACTTGAATAAATCGGAAACAAATTGAATGTAAACCTATTATGTGGATGAATAAGAAAATAAATGGCTTTGTGTTTATGATTGTTCTTTAGAAAATTTGATGTTCTGATGGTTTGTACTTTGAAATAATAAAAGCAAAATTTTGGAAAAAAATCCAAAATGGTCCAATACATGCTGAAACGAAAAAAACCATAACTTTTAAATGGCCAAACAGAATTCGACGATCTTGGACTTTTCGAAAAGCTTGGAAACTATAGCACATCTTTTGTTTAGATAATTTGAGAAAATTCCTTCGTCTACTAGGTTAAAAATTGAATGTTACTCGCCGTCCTGTGTAAAAATAAGTAAAATCAGTAGTATACACGCTTAGTAGTTTTGCCATATCTTTTGACGGGTTTATCGGATTTTGATGATCTTGAACTTTCTGGAAATCTAAGAACTTAAGCTAGAACTTTTGTTTTAAGTGTTTTGTGTTTTGATGTCGTTTAGAAGGTCGATAACGTGGGTGAACATCGCTGGCCTGCACAATGCATTGCCCAGGCTGAAGCGTATCCCATAAATAAAACGGCCATAACTTTTGTACGGATGATCCGAATTCGATGATTTTGGACATTCCGGAAAGCCTGAAATGAATGCAACAACTTTTGTTTAGATTCTTTTGTCAAATTTTACCGTTTAGGTGACCTAAAGCTAAGATTTGTTTTCTGTCCAGAAATTGAAATCTCAGTTTTGAAGCTAAATATGTTATATATATGTTGTGTAGGCTAAGTATAGCGATCTATCTTTATATGCATGGTTCTAACTTAGTTATTGAACATTTTAGTAGGTAGCATAGGGGTTGCGCTTCGTTGTGGAGCTCGCTTCTACGCTAAATGCACAATGTAAGTAAAATGCTAATAAATGCTAAATAAAAGGTACGCTTACGGTTTTATATGATATTGGTGATATTTATATGTTGTTTTCCCACATATGGGATGCCTCATCATTGAGATGAGATGTATATTTGTGATATATATGCTATTATATTTTTTCCGATCGAGCCGCGCAAAGGAGACTCTGCCGAATTTTTCCGTAAATCCGGGTGTTAGAAAATTTTTCAAGTTTAAATTTTTTTTATAACTTGTTTTGATAATTAACTTTTAAGTTTAGAAAGCCGTTCGGAGTAAGTTAGTGGAAGCGTAATTATGACTTTATAAATGGAATTTCATTGTTTTATAAGTTGGTAACTTTGAATAAAATATATCTAATGTTGAATTCTATACTTAGTTTCTTTTTACTTCTTTTCCTTTTCGGGGACGAAAAGTTTTGAGTGGGGGAGAGTGTAACGACCCGTAAATTTTCGATAATTAAAATAGCTAATTTAATAAGATTTCGTGATTTAATGTTAGAAAAAAATTTGTAATTCATTTGGAATAATAATAACTGGAATGAATTGCAACAATTATCCAAGTAATGAAAAATAAATGCTACTTAGTAAATTCCTTTGCAATCGATAGTTGAATAGGGTGATAAATGTTGAATTCATTTGGTATAAGAGAGTAGTTGATTGATAAGTAAAATCTATTTGAAATCAAATATTGAATATTGAACACGTAAATTGTTTAAATTAAATATTTAAAACTTATTGAATAATTGAATAACTGTAAAATGAAAATAGTGTTCTAAATTTTGAAATGGTTTTAAAAGTTGAATCTTATAAGTTCAATTTCAATATTTCAAAAGATGATGAATTATTGGATAAGCAAAATTGTCTAAATTAAATATTTGGAATTTATTGGATAAATTAAAT
Organism: Allium cepa; assembly: GCA_030765085.1. Lineage (NCBI taxonomy): Eukaryota > Viridiplantae > Streptophyta > Magnoliopsida > Asparagales > Amaryllidaceae > Allium > Allium cepa. The sequence continues at coordinate 900,407,711 of CM060938.1, read as the reverse complement.
AACGGGTTTGATATGATTAAAAATGATTTGTAAAATTTTATTTTATCATATTGAAGTTATAGTGATGTTATAGAACTTTTAAAACTGAATTTAAAATTTATTTGTGAAAATTGAATATTTTAATATTTAATTTTCGACTGGAAAATAGCCAATTTTTGAACAGTCTCCGAATTGGACAAAACTAGTTCCATTGGATCCGTAATAGTTAGTTATTGTCGGATTTTAATTTTCGTAGCAATCGGAGTTGTCGTTTGACCGTGGCAGCTCGAAACGCGTTGAAATTGTTTAATATTAATTTGGCGAGTTAAAAATAGTCATTTTCCAAACGATCTCAGATTTCGACGAAACAAGTTTCATCGGATCCGTAATGTGATATTATTGTATGGTTTAAAATTTCGTGTCAATCGGATTTACCGTTTGTCAGGGGCAAGCCAAAACGCATAGAAATTTAGTTAATCGGTTTAATTTAAAATCAATCGGTTATTTCCATAACTCTCACATACGATCGAATTAGCCTCCGAAACCTATTCCATTGTGTCCGGAACGCGGGGTAAACCCTAGAAACGCGAGGCGGCACGTCTCGATTGGAGTTCGGACGATTTTGGACCTACCTATATAAATACGCGCGCAAACCAAGACAGTTTTACTTTCATTTTTAATCCAGAAACCCTAATTCTAAATCATGGCCGCCACCTATTCCATGGCCAGAAATTGCCGATCTTCTTTCCTTAATATCTCTCAATCCGTTCAACGAAATCAAAAAATTCCAAAAGCAAAAATGTAGATCTCGACGAGCTCTTCAAATCCACACGGTTGATGTATGCTATTTCTTCATGGATTCGTCCAGATCTGACTGGGAAGCGATTCATTTTCGAAGGCCAGAATTGCTCGAACTTCTTTCCTTAATATCTCTCAATCCGTTCGACGAAATCGAAAAATTCCAAAAGTAAAAGTGTAGATCCCGACGAGCTCTTCAAATCCATACGGTTGATGTATGCTATTTCTTCCTGGATTCATCCAGATCTGGCTGGGAAGCGTGTACGTATTTTCTTGGTTTGCGTGCAAACGACAGCGAATGACGGGATGAAACTTGGCGCGTAGGTGACTCTGGTGAAGGGCTTCGTGGTGGCGCTAGCTGATCGTTCTGGAAGTCGACGAGGTGGTCGTGAAAATTGCTTGAAGATCGGCGGCTAATGGGTTTTGTTTTGTCGTGAATTACTGTAGGAAGAAGAAGCTACAGCACACGGCCTGAATTCTAGGGCAATGAAATCAATGTGAGTGTTTTATAACGCTCACACCGTACTAAATATCTTTATGCTAGTTAAATTTGACGTTATGTAGTGTTATGAAATTTACTTGTCGTTGTTTGATAGAATTTAATTGTCGTACAGATCGTCGTTTGAATTAACCATTGAAAAATTAAATTGACAGTTAAATTGAAATTAAAATTTAATTGCGATTAAATTTCCTGAGATTGATAACTATGAAATTGCTATGAATTGTATTGTTTATTGGATGATGTATTTCGATGGATGCTATTGGTTGATATTGAAATGTTTGGATGTTTATTTGCTTATCTATATCCTGTTATGCATACATATGATACTGTGATTTAATTTAAGTGATATATGTTCATCCCTGACATTTAATTGAAATAAAAAAATCACTTGGCCATAGGATAGAAAATTATATACGGACACCGAATTGGCTAAAAATAATAATTTTAAAAATCGTCGATTTGAAATTTATTTAAATGTTTTGATTTAAATGTTATAAATAGAAATCAATTTATAAAAATCGAATTTATTGAAAAATTGAGTTTTGGAATGTAGAAATCGATTTTGGTTAAAAGAAATTGTTAAATGATTTAAGTTAAGACTTTGAAATTTAAAATTGAGTTATGATTGAATTTCGAAAATTTATTCGTTTTAAAAGATTGAACCTTAATTCGAGCTTTGAATATTACTAAGTAAAAGCGATATAAACGATATTTTGAATTTGAACTTGAAATTGAATCACATTTGTAATTGGGTTTTAAATTTGGATATTGATAGATAATTTTGTTAAGTGTTACAAATTGATATTTTGGAAAATCAAGCTTCGAATCGATATAAATTGAAATTGAATTAATTGAAGGTGAATGTAAAATTGAATTAATTTGAAATCAAAGTTGACATTGATTTGAGTTGAAATCGAAATTGAATCAGTAGAATGGAAATTGAAATTGATTTGAACTGGGAAGTTATAATTGAAATGGATTGGTTTTGAAGCTGTTTTATTTTGTTTCCAAATTTCTCGGTTATATAAACCATTTTGAATACTTAAACTATTTTAATCCATTTTAAATCTACTTAACCCAATTTAAATTATTTTGAGCTAAATTTATCTATTTCAAATCCATTTTAAGATTTTAAAGTATTTTAACTATTGTAATTACTTAAAACTACTTTTAAACTACTTAAAACTATTTCTAAAATTTTAAGCTGGAAAATAAGGTGAAATGTTATATTTAAACCTTAAATTTAAATACGAATTGAGTTAAACGAAGTTGAAATCTAAATTGAAATCCGAAATGAATTTGAAATCGAAATGAGATATTGATGCGGAAAAATGATTTTTGAAACGAAATATTACATTTCGAAAGACACGATGATTTTTGAAATAGATTTAATTTTTGAAGCGAATATGATATTTTGATATCAATTATGAATCAATTTGAAATGTAAAAGAGCCAACGGTGTGATAATACGTAGTTATTAAAGAGACCGGGATCGGATATGGACATACTCTCTGTCGATACCGAAAACCACTTTAATAACTATTATACGTGGAGTGTTGATTCAGAATGAAGTGGATGGTTTGGTGAACGCGTTGACTGAAGAAAGAGAACGATTATTGGATGACCCCTGACATGACTAAAACAGGAGCCGCGGCGGGCCATTGAGGTTCGCCACCTCTAGCGGACACACTTCTTCGATACCATATCTATTACATTTGTGATGCGATTTGGGTGCACCCCTTGATTTGGGAGTGTTGTTTCGCGGTGTTGAGGTAGTAGCTGCTATGCTCAACATCAGTCCGGATCACGCAACTACTAGTATCCTAGTTGGTATCGCCTCATATACCTTGTCATACTGATTATCCTATTCGCGACCACTACGTTTTGATTTGTACCTTGAGTATATGGATTGCCCTCTGGTGACTTCCGGTTTTGGGGAAACTACGGTCTTGTATATGCTCTTGGGAATATAAATGTGTTAAGCGGTGAATGGGCGTCGCCTTAACACTATTTTGATACCTTTACTTTACTTTAGACATTATCTATATAGCGTATCTTATTGTATATATAGATAGTTTAACGGATCGTTGAGAGATGGAAAATCCCGTAACATCTCTTGAGTTATTGCACGCACGTTGACGCTGGATAGGAGATGTCAAACCCCGTAAACATCTCTGACGCCGTTTACACTCATATTTATTACGATTGATTTAACTTTTGTAAGGATATTTAGTCCTGACTCGAGTGTTTTGTCTTTTCATTACGCTCGGGTCAGACCTGAGTTTTCAGATTTTTGAAGATCATTTCCTTGGAGGACGGAGACGAAGATTTGGTATATTATCAACTACTATTATATTCATTCCATTCCGCTGCATTGTTGTATGATATTTACTGTGTATGTAACTCTGATAAATGTTGTATAATAATAATCAAATGTATTCATTTCAAATGTATTCATTTAATTAACAGCTTCATGAACTGTTATGTTAGTATTATACTTTAGCCTTCCGCTGTGAGATTCTGTGTTGTTTCATTTCCTTTATTTTCCCTTCCTTTTCTTTTCTTAATTACCCCAATAACTATCTGCCCTTTTTATGGTTTGGAATCGACATGTGTATTTGATCGTCGATTTAAATCGTCCAAAAGGCGGGTCGTTACATACTTCAAAATCAAAACATCATTTCCCTTTCAAATATATCTATTTGCCAATATAGTCTATATATATTACATAATTTATAAGGTAAAGTATTTGAAATTTCCCTAACTACACAAATTGATTCAAATCAACTCAAGTTTAAATTCCCATTTATTCAAAGCTCAATTCATTAATTCAACTCAACTCCCAATAACCATTTAAACTTCCGTTATATTTAAATCTTTAATATTCAATATTTTAAAGTTAAATGTGACGACCGCCCATGACCCCCGCACGGAAACAAGGGAATAATGCGCTGAAAGGTGTGCAAGGCAGCCATGGACGATGGTCAGGGTAAAATAAACATCGCACAATCTATCGTATAACTCACAGCGCATGGATAAAATACAATAGAGAAATACAATATAGTGAAGCTCCATAGAACATAACATCATCATATAAGCAACATAGCAGTTTTATACAATCAAATGAATCATCCATACATCAAAGCCTCACTACAACACTCAATCAGATACAACAGCGGAACACCCAGTACATATAAGAAATAATATGCATAGCCTCCTGCTCGTCTTCGTCATCATCAGCGGAGAACTCTAAGCACAGCACCTGCCACCTGCTACCTAGTCTGCCCATCCCAACATGGATGAACAGCCCAAGGTAATAAGAGGAGACATAAAACCTTGAGTCAGACAAAGTCTTAGTGAGCAGTAAATTAACAATCGAACATACCAAAAGAGCATAAGGGATAAAAGGAATAGGAACCAAACCATCCCACTCCACCTCTTTCTACAGTGATAGCCCCCAGACACACACTAAGGAGAAGCAAGCATAACAATATAGACAATTAAGGTAAAGCAATAACCACTCGAGTCAAGGACGATGTTTTCCAAATACAAACCCCCAAGGCCTAAACCAAGATCAGATAAGCACCCAGAAAACACCTCTCTAGAGACCGAATGATAGTACAACCAAACATCCATGACTCTGGCTATCACTGTTATCATTGCCTTGATTTCACCGTTAGTTGAATGACCACCTGTCAAGGGCTAATGGTAACCCCGGTTTAGACATAACTCCGCACGTCATCGTGACCCGTGCCTAAGCCGAACGCATCAGCCCAGAGTACTAGCACGTCATCGTGACCCGTGCTTGGAACGTCATCGTGACCCGTTCCAACGTACCCTTGCTTTGAGTATGCTAGAACCTTCAACAACGATGAGATCTCAGCCTCCTAGTCATCCTCCTTGACGACTATTTCCATACTAGCTCAAGCGCCTCTCAAGCTAACCATTATCCATCCCAACCCGGACCGCATCACCGAGTTATAACTTTGCACGTCATCATGACCCGTGCTCGGAACGTCATCGTGACCCGTCCCATCACAACATATGTCTTGCCTCATCACATCATAGCAAAGTCTTTCATCTTGGAACGTCATCATGACCCATCCCGTCTCAACATAAGCTTTGCCTCATCATATCATAGCAAAGTCCCAACTCAATCATGCTTTGCCTTCTCGCATCATGGCAAGATCCCATATCCTCGAATCCATCCATATGAGCTTCCACATCCGCTTCATATGCTACAGGCAGCTTCCACCATTCAAGAGCCTTTCCACTTAGCTTTTGAATCATCTTCAACTATCTTGTTCCAAGTCAACTACAAGCTAACTTGAAGCAATCAAATCAATCATATGTCCAAACATTCAACCATTCAAACAAGATCCAATAAGCAATATCGATCATAATGGCAATTTCGTAATTAAATGAGCAAAAGTCCAACATATGTAAAATCATGGTTTTTAGCATAGATCTATCAAATATAAAACATGGGTTTTGTCTCTAATACTTGTTAAACAAATTTGCATAAGTAAACATCTTCATAAAGTAATGGATCTACATGCAGACTTAAGGAAAATGCGAGAAAACACCATCTTAAACACATAAACTAGCCACCAATCCAATATACTCCTTTGGATCCGCGTGAGAGATAACTACCACTCACCAAATCACCCAAACACCTCAAAAACTAAACACTTCAGATCTGGACAGCGGAGATCAAGGCTCGATCCGGCAGAATCTCACTTCAATCGATGAAATCTAGCTCGAACGGATGAAGATCTTCAACTTGGACACTTGAATCTTCGATCCCGATCTTCGATCTTGGATGGATGCTAACACTTGATTGAAATGGAGAAAAGAGGATGAAGAAATGTTGTAGTCGAGTCTTCAAAATGGCAGCACTTCGTCGCTTCAAAAACCGGTGCCAAAAAGTGAGCCAAACCCCTCTATTTATAGGCTGGAAACCCCTTAGCTCGGCCGTCCCTAAGTCGCCGCCGACCTAACCTTGCCGACCTAACCACTGCCGACCTAACACTCTGCCGACCTAACACAGATACCACATGGCCGACCTAACACTAAGTCGTTCTGCGACTTAACAAAAACACGGGGCCACACGACCTAGTCGCAATACGGCATAACCGACCCAATGCCTCAACATACACTGCCGACCCTACGACCTAACCATACACAGGCCATACGAGCTAACTATCCTGCCGACTTAACTACAAGTGCCGACCTAACCCTTACCGACTCAACAGCATAACCATCCTAACACACAGCCGACTTAACGACCCAACTGACCAACGACTCAACACTAAGTCGGTCCACCGACCTAACTCCACACAAGCTAACTCTAGGTCGAACTCTTTATAGGTTGAACACGACTCATCCCATAACCCGGTAACGACTCAACCTATCTCGGTCACACTCTAAGTCATCTAATCTTTAGGTCGGTCGCATCCTTAAGTCGGTATCCCCCTTAACGTGTTAACTCCTATAGCTCGGCCACTTCCTTAGGTCGGTCATACGAGCTAACCCTTAACCCGGAAACACTTAACTCGGCCAATACCTTAAACCGCTACCTCCATGAGTCGGTCACGACTCATCACTTGTACCCGGGTTAACTTCTAAACAACTCAAGCTAGAGGCAACACAAACAACACTATCGATCTGCAAATTCTACGATTTATCGACACGTAAAATACGGGTTGTTACATTCTCTCCCCCTTAGGAATTTCGCCCCCGAAATTCCAAGCAAACAACAGCAATCACAATTATTCCGCATGCCTACCATCCATAGCAATCAACAAACCATGCATCCAATTCTAGCCTAGCATGCAGAATTCTAAGACTTAGAACAAGCTACAAATTCATGAGATGTCACGACACTTTAGGGCCATACCTCGAAGAGTCCGGGATGAGCTGCCTTCATCCTCTCTTCCTCCTCCCACGTACATTCGTTAACATCATCACTCCATTGTACCTTGAGCAACGTAATCGTCTTCCTCCTAAGCTGTTTCGTATCGGTTTCAACAATACGAAGCGGCTTACGAGGTCTCGTAACCACTGGATCAACCTCTAAATCTTCACAGCTATCAGCAGAAACCACCGTAGTTGGATCGTGCACATACTTCCGTAGATAAGATACATGAAAAACATTGTGCACACCCGCCATCTTTTCCGGTAACTCCAATCTATAAGCGAGCTTTCCAATTCGCTCGATAATCGGGAATGGTCCAACGAATCTCGGAGTTAACTTTCCTTTCTTCCCGAATCTAATAACACTCTTCAATGGAGAAACCTTCACAAAAACCATATCACCTACGTCGAATTCCAAATCCTTACGACGATTATCTGCATAACTTTTCTGACGATCTTGGGCTGCTTTCATTCGTTGTCGAATGATCTCTATACAATCCGAAGTCCGTCGAATCATCTCTGGCCCAAGTATCAGCTTTTCTCCAGTTTCCAACCAACATGTCGGAGAGTTACACGGTCTTCCATACAGTGCTTCATACGGTGCCATACCAATGCTTGACTGATAACTGTTATTATAAGCAAACTCCACCAAATGAAGGTGATCTTCCCACGATCCTCCGAAGTCCAAAACACAAGCTCTAAGAAGATCTTCCAAAACTCGGTTAACTCTCTCAGTCTGACCATCTGTTTGAGGGTGATAAGCTGTACTCAAACACAACTCGGTTCCCAAAACTTACTGGAAGCTCTTCCAAAATCTACTAGTAAACAATGGGTCTCGATCGCTCACTATACTCTTCGGAACACCATGGAATCGAACAATCCACTTCACATACAACTCAGCCAACTTCGATGCAGTCCTAGTCGATCGAACAGGAATGAACCTTGCACTCTTGGTCAAACGATCTACAACAACCCAAATCCCTTCATTCCCCGCTCTTGTCCTAGGTAGACCATCGATAAAATCCATCGACACTTGCTCCCACTTCCATGTAGGAACCTCTAATGGTTGAAGTAATCCACTGGGCTTCTTTTGCTCGGCTTTTACCAACTGGCAGTTCATACACTTGGAAATAAAATTTCCAACATCTTTCTTCATACCTTTCCAGTAGTAAGTTCTCTTCATATCCCGATACATCTTATTCCCACCTGGATGAATCGTCAACTTCGAGTGATGACTTTCCTTCAGAACTTCATCTCTCAATTCATCAACATCGGGAACAACCAATCGTCCTTGTTTTCGAAGCCAACCCTCTCGATCGACCTCGAATCCCTTATCCTTCTCTGGGTTCAACCCTAATCCCAAATCACGGATAATCTTGACAAGCTTATCATCTCTCTTTTGGCTCTCGCCAATCCTTTCCACTAGAGTAGGCCTTATCGATAAGTTTGCCAACATCTCAGGTTCCAATTCACACCTAGGCCTGAAATCAAATCCAGCCAAATACTCGAGACTCTTCCACTCTGAAAACATGGCTCCCAATCCTGCATGTCTTCGACTTAACGCATCAGCTACTGCGTTACCTTTTCCCGGAGTATAGGCTATACCAAAATCATACGATGCTAGAAACTCTAACCACCGTTGCTGTCGAAGATTCAAATCCTTTTGGGAGAACAGATACTTCAACGACTTATGATCCGTAAACAACTCAAATCTAACTCCCAATAGATAATGTCTCCACATCTTCAAAGCAAACACAATCGCCGTTAACTCCAAATCATGAGTCGGATAATTCCTTTCATGCGGCTTCAGTTGTCGACTTGCATACGCAACAACTTTATCCTTCTGCATTAGCACCGCTCCCAGTCCAGTGCCACATGCATCCGTGTAAACCACCATCTCATCATTCCCACATGGAATAGTCAAAACAGGAGCACTCGTCAGTCGCTCTTTCAGGATTACGAAAGCTTGCTCACACTTGTCATCCCATCTGAACACTTGGTTCTTCTTCGTCAATCCTGTTAACGGTGCAGCTATCTTGGAAAATTCTTTGATAAACCGACGATAATATCCTGCTAATCCAAGAAAACTTCTTATATCAGATGCATTCTTAGGTCTAATCCAATCCTGGATTGCTGCAACCTTAGCGGGATCAACCGCTATTCCATTTCCAGAGATAACATGGCCTAAGAACCTCACTTCACTCTTCCAGAAGTGACACTTTGAAAACTTAGCCTTCAGCTGATGTTTCCGTAAGATTTCCAAAACAATCTGCAAGTGCGTCTTGTGCTCTTCCTCAGTTCTGGAATAAACCAAAATATCATCCACGAACACAAGCACGAACTTATTCAACTGATCTCTGAACACTCTATTCATAAGATCCACAAAATATGCTGGTGCGTTAGTCAGTCCAAACAGCAATACCAGCCACTCATAAAAACCGGATGGTGTCCTGAAAGCAATCTTCGGCACACTATCCTTCGCCACTCTCAACTGGTGAAATCCCGTTGCCAAATCCATCTGAGAAAACACCTTAGCCTCGTGGAGCTGATCAAACAAGTCATCTATCCTCGGCAATGGATACTTGTTCTTCTTAGTCACCTTATTCAGCTCACGATAATCCACACACAACCTCAACGATCCATCCGCTTTGGTTGCGAACACAACGGGCGCACCCCATTCGGACACACTTCTCCGAATGAATCCTTTCCGCAAAAGGTCATCAACTTGCACCTTCAGCTCTTGCTGCTCCCTCGGTGCTATCCGCCTAAGAGGCATCACAACAGGTCTGGCTCCCTCAACTAGATCGATACAAAACTCGATCTCTCTATGCGGCGGTAACCCTTTGACCTCGTCAAAGACATCCTCAAATCCATTCACGATTGGCATCGATGACAGTCCATCCCGTGGAACAAACAGCGAATACATGAAGCTCATGAAGACGCCTTCTTCATGCTTACATCGTATCACAACCTTTCGCCCCTCCACATTTCCGACTGTCACCTCCAATCTTTCACAATCAATCCTTGCCGCATACTTCCTAAGCCAGTCCATACCCAAAATAATTCCGAACCCCGCAAAGTTCAGAACAAAGCAATCACAGACAAACGAGCAATCATGACTCGACACAACTAGACCACGGCATATCATACACAAACATGACGAACCCCCAACTGGATTAGTCACAACCAATGGCCTATCAACAATATCCGGTTTCAAACCTAACCGGCCTACCAAATCATCACAAACAAAAGAATGCGACGCTCCAGTATCAAACAACACTCTAACTGGAACACCACAAATGGAAAGAGTACCTTGAACCACCACACTCTTCCCCTTCTCTTCAGCTGTAGGAGCTTTTGAAGACGACGGCACAGCTCCCAAAGCATAGGCCTGTACAATCTGCCTATCTTTCCTTGGCTCTGGGCAATCTTTCTTGATATGTCCCAGCTTATCACAGTTGTGGCATTTCAACTGCACCTTCGGATTCTTGCAATCCCGAGAGAGATGACCCTTCTGACGGCAGTTATAACAAGTTACTTCGCCCTTTGGCTTCTTCTGGCCATCCTTACCTTTCTGTTGCTGCTGCTTCCTCTTCTTGTTGCCATTCTGCTGTGGTTTAGATCCTTCCCTGGTTACAGCAACAACAGAACTTTCCCTCGGAAACAAACTCTCATGCCTGAGAGCTTTCTCCACAAGCTTCTCAAATGGATCGTCCAAGTGATCCACCAACTGCCTTCCCAGATAAGCATCCAGACCAGTCACAAACTTCTCGTTCTTCTGATAGGGAGAGTCAATATACGATCTGGCATACTTAGACAGAGCTTCGAACTCAGAAATATACTCAAGAACAGGCCTCCCTCCTTGCTTGAGCTCTACAAATCTCTTAAACAAAACAGACTTCTGAGCCGTAGAGATGAACTTGGCTTCAAATCTAACTTGGAATTGCTCCCAAGTAATCTCTTCTTCTGGTGTATCTATAGTGATAGAATTCCACCAATCTGCAGCTCTCCCTTGAAGCTGTCTCGATGCAAGCTTCCTCTTGGTTGCATCCTCAATCCCTAGATCACCAAAAATCCTTCGACATGCATCAATCCATCTCTGCACCTCAATAGTCGACTCTGTCCCCAAGAAAGCTTTTCCTCCAAGAGAAGTATAATCCTTGCATAGCTTGGCAAAATCCACTGGCCTTGGAGCCTGGACTTGAACTCCCACATCCACAGATGATCCTGAAGCTGGTACCCTCCTCATGATCGAAGTCATCATTGCTTCGAACATCGCAGCATAGTCAACAGCTTCCCTAGCCGCACGGCTTTCCCTCGCAGCTTGTCTCTCGCTTCGACTCATCCTTAATATCTGTAAAAAGAATGATTAGAACACCTTAAGAAACAACTGCATAAGGAGTTCAAATCCTTCTAACTACTATATATTATATATAGTATTCAACCATCAAAATACAATTACGTCTCTCATACGTAGTTACGTCAACGAGCGTTGGCTAAAATCGATTAACCAAAGCTCTGATACCAAATGTGACGACCGCCCATGACCCCCGCACGGAAACAAGGGAATAATGCGCTGAAAGGTGTGCAAGGCAGCCATGGACGATGGTCAGGGTAAAATAAACATCGCACAATCTATCGTTTAACTCACAGCGCATGGATAAAATACAATAGAGAAATACAATATAGTGAAGCTCCATAGAACATAACATCATCATATAAGCAACATAGCAGTTTTATACAATCAAATGAATCATCCATACATCAAAGCCTCACTACAACACTCAATCAGATACAACAGCGGAACACCCAGTACATATAAGAAATAATATGCATAGCCTCCTGCTCGTCTTCGTCATCATCAGCGGAGAACTCTAAGCACAGCACCTGCCACCTGCTACCTAGTCTGCCCATCCCAACATGGATGAACAGCCCAAGGTAATAAGAGGAGACATAAAACCTTGAGTCAGACAAAGTCTTAGTGAGCAGTAAATTAACAATCGAACATACCAAAAGAGCATAAGGGATAAAAGGAATAGGAACCAAACCATCCCACTCCACCTCTTTCTACAGTGATAGCCCCCAGACACACACTAAGGAGAAGCAAGCATAACAATATAGACAATTAAGGTAAAGCAATAACCACTCGAGTCAAGGATGATGTTTTCCAAATACAAACCCCCAAGGCCTAAACCAAGATCAGATAAGCACCCAGAAAACACCGCTCTTGAGACCGAATGATAGTACAACCAAACATCCATGACTCTGGCTATCACTGTTATCATTGCCTTGATTTCACCGTTAGTTGAATGACCACCTGTCAAGGGCTAATGGTAACCCCGGTTTAGAAATAACTCCGCACGTCATCGTGACTCGTGCCTAAGCCGAACGCATCAGCCCAGAGTACTAGCACGTCATCGTGACCCGTGCTTGGAACGTCATCGTGACCCGTTCCAACGTACCCTTGCTTTGAGTATGCTAGAACCTTCAACAACGATGAGATCTCAGCCTCCTAGTCATCCTCCTTGACGACTATTTCCATACTAGCTCAAGCGCCTCTCAAGCTAACCATTATCCATCCCAACCCGGACCGCATCACCGAGTTATAACTTTGCACGTCATCATGACCCGTGCTCGGAACGTCATCGTGACCCGTCCCATCACAACATATGTCTTGCCTCATCACATCATAGCAAAGTCTTTCATCTTGGAACGTCATCATGACCCATCCCGTCTCAACATAAGCTTTGCCTCATCATATCATAGCAAAGTCCCAACTCAATCATGCTTTGCCTTCTCGCATCATGGCAAGATCCCATATCCTCGAATCCATCCATATGAGCTTCCACATCCGCTTCATATGCTACAGGCAGCTTCCACCATTCAAGAGCCTTTCCACTTAGCTTTTGAATCATCTTCAACTATCTTGTTCCAAGTCAACTACAAGCTAACTTGAAGCAATCAAATCAATCATATGTCCAAACATTCAACCATTCAAACAAGATCTAATAAGCAATATCGATCATAATGGCAATTTCGTAATTAAATGAGCAAAAGTCCAACATATGTAAAATCATTGTTTTTAGCATAGATCTATCAAATATAAAACATGGGTTTTGTCTCTAATACTTGTTAAACAAATTTGCATAAGTAAACATCTTCATAAAGTAATGGATCTACATGCAGACTTAAGGAAAATGCGAGAAAACACCATCTTAAACACATAAACTAGCCACCAATCCAATATACTCCTTTGGATCCGCGTGAGAGATAACTACCACTCACCAAATCACCCAAACACCTCAAAAACTAAACACTTCAGATCTGGACAGCGGAGATCAAGGCTCGATCCGGCAGAATCTCACTTCAATCGATGAAATCTAGCTCGAACGGATGAAGATCTTCAACTTGGACACTTGAATCTTCGATCCCGATCTTCGATCTTGGATGGATGCTAACACTTGATTGAAATGGAGAAAAGAGGATGAAGAAATGTTGTAGTCGAGTCTTCAAAATGGCAGCACTTCGTCGCTTCAAAAACCGGTGCCAAAAAGTGAGCCAAACCCCTCTATTTATAGGCTGGAAACCCCTTAGCTCGGCCGTCCCTAAGTCGCCGCCGACCTAACCTTGCCAACCTAACCTCTGCCGACCTAACACTCTGCCGACCTAACACAGATACCACATGGCCGACCTAACACTAAGTCGTTCTGCGACTTAACAAAAACACGGGGCCACACGACCTAGTCGTAATACGGCATAACCGACCCAATGCCTCAACATACACTGCCGACCCTACGACCTAACCATACACAGGCCATACGAGCTAACTATCCTGCCGACTTAACTACAAGTGCCGACCTAACCCTTACCGACTCAACAGCATAACCATCCTAACACACAGCCGACTTAACGACCCAACTGACCAACGACTCAACACTAAGTCGGTCCACCGACCTAACTCCACACAAGCTAACTCTAGGTCGAACTCTTTATAGGTTGAACACGACTCATCCCATAACCCGGTAACGACTCAACCTATCTCGGTCACACTCTAAGTCGTCTAATCTTTAGGTCGGTCGCATCCTTAAGTCGGTATCCCCCATAACGTGTTAACTCCTATAGCTCGGCCACTTCCTTAGGTCGGTCATACGAGCTAACCCTTAACCCGGCAACACTTAACTCGGCCAATACCTTAAACCGCTACCTCCATGAGTCGGTCACGACTCATCACTTGTACCCGGGTTAACTTCTAAACAACTCAATCTAGAGGCAACACAAACAACACTATCGATCTGCAAATTCTACGATTTATCGACACGTAAAATACGGGTCGTTACAATAAATCTAACAGTTTCATATAGATCTTGATTTAGCTTCATTATTATTTAGTCAGGAAATATCCATTAAACAAGTTCAATATCATTTAAATAGCCTTAGATTTCATTTTACAGAATATTTCCTTAAATTTATTTAAACTTAAAATATCCATTTAATCCCTTTTACCAAAACCAAGTTATAACATCATATCTTCAATCCTGAATTCAATAGTTTCAAATTGATTTAATTGAATATAATTCTTAATTAAATACCATTTCCAATTAATTCAACTTTATCTTCTCAACTTTAGCTTACTCAAAATTTTACCAAATCTATTTTGAAATATAAATTTAAACGAATCCTTAAACATATTATATGTATTAAATAAATCTCAATTAGATTAAATATTGTTATTTGGTCTATACAAAAAAATTCATTTTATACATATAATATTGTAAGAGTCGGTCTTTATTAAAACTATATTTTCTTCCCAAAACCATAGAAATTCTTTTCAAAACATTTATATATATATATATATATATGGACCAACGGTGTCTGTATATAATTTCCTACCCCATGGTCAAGGGATACAGATATTTATCATTCCAATCCGAAATTTAAATATACGGGTAGATATCACTTCGACCCGCAATCCCAAATTCAATTTAATTTAAAATCGCTTGGGTTTATCATTTCAACCCATAACGAAATTCTCCTATTCTAAAGTCCGTTGGGGTATGTATCATTTCAACCCATAGTGATTCTAAACTACAGGGAACTTGCAGAGTGATAACAGATAATACAATAAAAAACAGGCATATATCATTAATGTAACATCCCGGAATTTTGGACATTGATTCTGAACATTTAATTCATTTTAAACGTTCAATGTAGATTTTGAATTAGTTTTAAAATAAAAAGAATTGGGTGGAATTAATAAATTACATATAATTCCAAATATGGTAATCCAATTGGAATTTAAATAATAATAATTAAATGTTGAATCGGGATAAATTGTGAATATGAAGGCAAATAGATATGGAAATGAGTTCTAAATTTTATTTTAAGTCTATTTGGTCATTAAAAGTGTTGTTGGATTATTAGGTGGATTTAAAAGTTAATAAGTTATTATTGGGAAATTTATGTCAAATTAATAATGGATTTAATATTATAAAATTGCAAATAATTAGATTTTGGGTCCGGAATGAGTCAAAATAATTTTTAATGTGATTTATAAATTTTATATGGTTTATTATTAAGATAATAAAATTTTAAAGGTAAAATTTTAAGCGTTTTAGATTATTGCAGAAAATCGCTCGAAATAATTGACGAGTTAAAATAGACTTCCGAGGCACAGTCTCGGAATTCGACGAAACCAGTTCCATTGGATCCGTAATAGTTAGTTATTATCGGATTTCAATTTTCGTAGCAATCCGAGTTGCCTTTTGACCCCGGCAGCTTAAAACGCATAGAAAATACTTTAATCGGTTTAAATTAAATTGATCGTTTATTTCCGTAACTCACGCATATGATCGAATTAGCTTACGAAACCTATTCCATTGTGCCCGGAACGTGGAAAAACCCTAGAAACGCCTGTCGGAACGCGTAGTTTGGAGTTCGTTTGCGTATGATGTTAAATTGAGAATTTTGTCAATTAAATAATATTAAGTTATATTATATATATCGATATAATAATCGAAACCCTAGAAGCATATCGTGGCCGCCGTTCTATTTGGGATTAATGGCCGAAACTCTTCCTACTTCTTCCCTTGATTCCCACT
This sequence comes from Allium cepa, assembly GCA_030765085.1. NCBI lineage: Eukaryota > Viridiplantae > Streptophyta > Magnoliopsida > Asparagales > Amaryllidaceae > Allium > Allium cepa. The sequence continues at coordinate 900,391,418 of CM060938.1, read as the reverse complement.
TATCCTCTTATTATTTTTGAAAATCTCCAACTGGGAAATCGGAGAGCTCGTTGAGACAAAGCTATCCAACGGTAGAGATGCAGTTTGGTGGGGTGTAGAAGCTTGGAGGGGGCCGTGTTCATTGACCGAACGCGCTCGTCTATTGGGCCGAGATAGCGACCAAGTTTCGTGAAATTTGGTGCGACGGTGGAGATAGTGGAGGTTGTCGTTGCGGTGGTTGCCAATCGAGCTAAATCTCAATGAAGCGGAGGCGGTTGTAAACCCTAACTGCGGCGGCTATGGGTTATGCGAGCTGTGCATTCGCGTGAGGAAGAAGGCAACGTGCGGCCTCTCTTTTGATGAACGGCCCTGATTTGTTTGTGGTAAATTAATAATTAAATAAAGGAAACTGTTTTAAACTCAATTCAAACTTTAAAATCAAATATCAAATGCATATAGTATCAAATTTTGACGAAATTGGCGACGCCGGAATCGCAGAAGCGAGTACTACGCAGTGGCGCAGTTCGGGAATCGTTCCGGGCAAGTAGAAAATTTGAGTTAAATCGAACGTCGTTTGGTTTAATTTAAATTTCGAACGCTCGCTGATCTCAAGGTGAGTTATTCTCACTCACATCTAGATGCTAGCTAATTTAAATAGTCAATATTTAAATATCCGTATGATTGGTTGAATATAGATGTTGTATCAGTCTGAAATGATATTTATATATGTGATGTGCTAATATTTGTGGATGCAGGAAAAACAGGTTGGAGGGATCCAACTGGATTCCTCACAATATAGTGATTATTTTTATAATTGATATTGCAAATTGTTTGTATGTTGTGATTGATAAATCTGAAATTAAATTGTACTGTGATATTGTTGAAATAAATATAAACCCAGAATTTTAATTATAAATGGATTTAATTTGGTTTTTAAAAAGAAATAAAGGAAATTGTTAAATAAGAATTTAAAGGAATCAAATTTGGAATTTGGTTTGGATAAAGGATGAAATTGGTAAATTTGTAACTATAAATAAAGTGGGAAATTTATCAGTGGATAAATGTGGAAGAGTGGCTTTCTGGTGAGAAATTTTATAAGAAATTATAAATTGTTTTAAACAACAAGGGGTTATTTTAATAATGAATAGTGTTTTTCTGGGAAATTAAAATATGTTGCAACGAAAATATAAAATTTACAGTTTTAAATGTAAATAGAATATTTTGAAATGCAGTTTTCTCCATTGGGATTTTATTTAAGTAATTTGTAATATGGTTTTTCATTGAAGAATGCTCCAAATGTTTTATTTAAAAATGTTTTAAACCTATACTTTAAATAAATTTCCAGAAATGAAAAAAAAAGTGTTTGAACTTAGAAAGAAGTTACGTTTAAGCATGGAATTGGGAATTTATGTTATTAACATAAATTGAATTAAAATAAATCGGTTGGATTTATGAGACAGATTCTTTGGAAATGTCGAATGGGGGTTGTTTCCCTGGAAAACCAAGTTAGAGTTTTAACAGATTTTATTGAAATAAGAGTTAAAGCTTAAATTGGTTTAAAGAGTATCTAAGAAATTATTCTTTCAAAGAAGAAATTAATAAATTTGTTTTAAAGTTATTGTTTAAGTTATTGGTAAAAGCTAATATTATCTTTTTAAACTCTACTTTTAAATTTAGTTTAACTAAACCGTTATTTAAAATCATGTTTATGTCTTAATAAATAGTTTTTCTTCACATATTTTAAATTTATATTTTGAGTAAATAACTAGAAGTAAATTTACATATTTTAAAGTATATTGCAGAACAAAGTGTTATAAGTTGGTTTTAAATCTAAATGTTTTGAACTTGGTTATTCCAATGGGAATAAATGGTAAAGGATTTACCTTGTAAAGGAAGAACTTTGGGAAATTGTTTTCAAATGAGTTTTGAAAATTTGGAATTATATCTCGTAAAGATATTAGAGGCAAATAAATAATGTGAGAAATTATTTAATTTGTGGTGGATGTTTGTAAATATAATTGATATTTAAATCACCGACTATCAATATTGGACAAATGCGTTGATCGTTTCGAAGAGACCGGGATCGAGATTTATATCTCGAAAACCACTTCGATTCGGTTTGTATGTTTCGTGCGAAAAACGTGTTCGGAGTCAAAGATGGAGCAGTGAGGAGCAAGGGCTAGTCTCTACTAATCTTGAGGATATTTCCAAAATGGATGTAGTAGGAGTAGTGCCTTCAGTTCCGTTCGAACCCGAGACGGACTTGTATGGACGAATGCTTTCGAAACATCGTCAGGAGAGCGATGGGCATTCTAAGTGAAACGTTCTAAAGGTAACGCTTAGCCTCAAGCCTCGTCAACTGGGAATGACTGAAAATCAGGGGATATGCAGCAAGGCTAGGTGGGTAGCACCCAAGCAGGGTGAGGTCGTCCCTGTCTAGATGTCCCTTTTATTTCGGCTTAGTGGGCGGTTGCTGATCCAAACCTCGGGGTGATCTCACTCGGGATTATCCTGTAAGGGGTAGTCCCGGCCTTGTGTTGCAGGGGATTGGGAGTGGTCCTCGGTACGGTGATCTAGGCCCCGTAATGTGACAGGTGGTACCCCAGTGCCTAGTCATTAGTTGGTATCCATTCTCCCTACGAGCCTTCTACGAGTTTTGTTTGTTTTACCCACTTTTGTGGCTAGTAGCTGGAATTTAATTGATGTAACAATTTCGGCTATTTTATAAGTATTTGTAAATAGACCCTATTATAATATCAGAGGATTTCTATAAAAAGTGTTTTAGCTATCGTAAGGTAAAAACCCGACATGTTTATTTGTGGCGTGGTCTTACGACATGCTTTTGTTTTTCAAAGGATTTTTGAAACTTTAATAATCAATTTGGATGCATTATTATCAGCTGGTATTCCAGACTGACTCGGGTGTTATTTCATTATAATGCTCGGGTCAGACCGAGTATTATATGTTTAGGACAGGATGCTATGGAGCAGGAGAGGAGCTGGAGCCCATATGTATTCTTCGTACTTGTATATATATTTCCGCTGCTATGATTGTATGATCGTCTGACTGATGGATATTGTTTGTATGAGATACTCTGATGATATGATGTGTAAAATAGATATAGTTCCATTTTATGTAATGATCTATTATTTATTATTATATTTTATTCCGCTGCGACTGTGAGATTTTGATATTGTTTAGTTCCTTCTTTTTCTATCTTTTCTTCTTTAACCAAAATGGTTCGTATTTATGTTCCACTTGAGTTAATTGATGTAGAATAGTGTTGACTCAAAGGATATGGATTTGCGGGTCGTTACACTTGGTATCAGAGCTTAGGTTGGCGACAACCTAGGCTTTGGTGGGGAAATTACTCATTAAACAGAGTCAATAGTACTCTATAATGAGTTGAGTGTAATAATAGATATGAGAGCGTACTTGTTAGTGAATATAAAATTGTTTTTATACTGTGTTGGCTTATCGGTTGAGTGTTTATGAATTCTGGTCGGTGCGGGAAGTACAACCATATCGATAGGAGTTTCTAAACTCTTAAACAAGATAAGCCGACATAATATTGTTTTTAAAGTGGGAAAATGAAATAATTTTACCCAAAATTATATTTTGATATAAAAGGAATAATTTTCGGAAATTATTATATATATTTGATTGTTTGGATGTGGATATCTAAATCAAATAAGAATCTAAAATTTAATCTAAAATTTGAGAAGGTTATAATCAAATAAAATTCTATAAGTATAAATTATGTAAAAGAAGAAAAACTAAATTTGAATTAAACTAGAATTTAAATCCCAGAAGTTTTGGAAAGGATTTTAAATGTAATAAAAACAAAAGTTTGGAAATTTAAAATCCTGGGAAAGTTTAAAATGTTTGCTAAGGTGTTTGAAGGTAATAATGGAATATTATTTTGGGAAGTATTTTTGAATGGAAACTGTTTTGAAATGAATTTGGGAAAGTATGGAAGCACTGAACTCACATCAGTCGCTGGAAAATAATCCCGATGATGCTGGCCACATCATTAGAATTCATTTTCGAGTTTCTAAATTGATGGATTGCTACCAAAATGGTTGGTTATGATATTGTTTGGCTGGTTGGGTATAACCGTTGTTTTGGAAATTTCTAAATGGGGAAATTGTTTTGGTACAACCAAGTTGTTTTGGAAATCTGGAGATTTGATTGATATATTTCAAAATGGTTTTGGGATAAAACTGGGTAAACTGAATTCTGGGAAAATTCTTTTTAAATAATGTGGAAAATTAAAACGAATTAACTATTGAATTTATTAAGTGAAGTTGATATTAATAAGAAGGAAGAAATGAAAATTTTAATCTTGGAATTAAAATTTACCTTGAGTAAATGGAAGTGAATAAAATATATTAAAGGGAATAGGAAATTTAAATTTAACTTGAGATAAGTTAAATAAATTGAACTTAATTAAATTGATTGGGATTAAATTGAAATGTAAAATGACTTTGTATTTGTGGGTCATTGTGTAAGGAATTGTATCCATGAGCTATTAAGTGTTATGCTTATGGTTTGGAATTGTGGATTTAAAATTTTACAAAGAATTAAATTGAAAGAAAATTTGTATCCTTAAGAATTCAGTGATACATGTATATATATATATATATATATATAATTTGAAAATTGTGATTATAAGATGTAGATGGATTGAAATGAGCAATATGAGCTTTAAAATAAATAAGTTGGTGAACTTATAAATAGAAAATGAAATTATAATCACAATTGGGAAATAGTTGAATGGTATGGTGAATTAAAACCTAATCTCAAATGAAATGTGAATTGAAATAAGGTGAACAAATTATAAAATATAAAAGATGTAAATGAACTTAAGATAGTAAATAAGTTTTGAACTTGTATATGAGAATTAAATTGAATTGAATTGGATTTAACTTCGATTAAATGAAGTGGAGTTGAATTTGGATTGAATTAAAATAAAATTCAGTTGTGTTACAAATAATTATGAATGTAATTAAATTCTTATTTAAGATAGTAAAGGAAATGGTATTAATTCAAGATGGCTAAATAAATTTGGTTAAACTTGAATCAGAATTGGAAAAGAATTAAATTGAAAGAAAATTTAATTTAAAGAAGTAAGAATGATATTGTGTGAATAAAATTTTGACTCAACTAAATTCAAAGGAATTATTTGAGAATGAATTTAGCGTAAGCTAAATTAAATAAAGAGAAGCTTGAAAATGAATTTTGTGTAAGCTAAATTAAACGGAATGTGTATGGAAATGAATAGAATTTTGATATTTGGTCAAAATTTGAAAGATAAATAAAAAAAATCCGGTTTTGGAATGGGATTAATTTTGGTAATAAGTATTGGATGTGTGAAAGAATACTGGTATAGGATTTTAATATTGATGGTTGATGGTTGAACCGTAAATAAAATCCAAGTGTGTGAAATGATTTGTAGTGGCCTTATTATTAATAAAAGATTTAATTATTGAATATGAACTAGAATTTGGTGAATATACTAATTTGAAATTAACATTTGATAGAATGTATAAGCTAGTTGGAATTAAAATTTGTAAATGGTTTGATTGGGTAAAAATCAATTAAAATGGAAATAAATTGAGATATTATGGAATTGAAATCATTTAAGAAAATGGTGAGATGGTTATAGTTAAGCTTATGAAATAGCTTTAAATGAAATTTATTTAGATAATGAAGTTGGAATGCAAGTAAATGGATTCTAAATTAACTATTTTGAGAAAATAAGAATGTATGAGTTGTATATAAACCAGAATTGAATGATATTAATATAAACATATATGGATAATGATTGGAAATATAAGATTTGAAATTTAATTCAATAATTGTGATAAAGAAAGAATGTTTGGGCTGTGAATAATATAGAATGGGATGTTATTAATTTAAACTTAAATGATGATCTTGAAGTGAAAATAAGAAATTGAGTTAAAAATTGCAATGTGATAAGAATGCTTAGATAGCCTAAAATTTGCATAAGAATTGGTTGTTTTGTTGTATTCGGAATTGAGTTGTTTTAAGAAGCAAATGGAATTGGTTTTGAATCAATTTGAAATAAATTGAAATTTTATTAAGTGATTTTGCATATGAATGGAAATGGATCATAAAAGGAATGCAAATGTTTCAAGTTTAAGATAAAATTTGATTGCAAATCAAATTGGGAATGTAAGTTAAAATAAAGAAATGTAATTAAGGCATATGTTAATCATATTTAAATAGAAATGAATTTGTTGTAATTAATATAAATGGTATGTAGTGAACTTGAATGTAAATAACTCAAGTGAAATAAAATGAAGTTAGTTTGGATGAAAGTAGAATGGCCTAAAATCTTAATAAGTAGATCGTCTATAAATGTAAGTGAATCATAATAGAAGTGCAAATGTATCAAATTGAAAAGGAAATTGACTGGAAAATCAATTCAGAAATGGGGTAGAATATTAATGGAACATAGCAAACCTTGTACATAAAATCCTTTGTGTGAAATAACTTGGAGTTTGGCATTAGAAAAGGAACTTTGTATATGCTTTAAAATATGATTTACTTATGAAATTATGCAAAGTGTTGTTTGGAATGTAAATGGATATGTTGGCTTACATTATATTGGGAATGTTGTTAAAATGTCATATTATTGGAAACTGATGAGTTTGTTGAGTAAGTATAGGTACGGGAGGCGTTCGAGAGAGTTGGAGCGCGTATATGCGTTATATTAGCCGCTTGCTATTAAAATTTGCTAAAAAGGTACGCCTATGCAAATATAATTGGGAAATGATATATTTGTTGTGATATAATTTGGTTTCCGACCGTGTGGGTCGATGTATATATATTTATCTGTATCGCGATAATGCGAAAGCTCCTCCGTGCAGGGAAGACTTTGCCAAAAAATTTCAGAAATTTTGGGAGTTAGAAAATTTTTAGGATTTTGAAAATTATTAACTTAGAAAGTTATAAGTTAAAATTAAAGCTTTAGAGTAAATGAAGAAAACAAATTTGGGTTTGAGCTAAAGGATTTTGGAAAGGAATATGAGCTTTTAACAAAGCAAATTGGGTAAGTAAATGAGTTTGAGAATATTACCTTAGCAAATTTCGGGGACGAAATTTTTATAAGGGGGGAGGAATGTAACATCCCGGAATTTTGGACATTGTATTTTGAACATTTAATTCATTTTAAATGTTCAATGTAGATTTTGAATTAGTTTTAAAATAAAAAGAATTGGGTAGAATTAATAAATTACGTATAATTCCAAATATGGTAATCCAATTGGAATTTAAATAATAATAATTAAATATTGAATCGGGATAAATTGTGAATATGAAGGTAAATAGATATGGAAATGAGTTCTAAATTTTATTTTAAGTCTATTTGTTCATTTAAAGTGTTGTTGGATTATTAGGTGGATTTAAAAGTTAATAAGTTATTATTGGGAATTTTTTTGTTAAATTAATAATGGATTTAATATTATAAAAATGCAAATAATCAGATTTTGGGTCCGGAATAAGTCAAAATAATTTTTAATGTGATTTATAAATTTTATATGAATTATTATTAAGATAATAAAATTTTAAAGGTAAAATTTTAAGCGTTTTCAATTATTGTAGAAAATCGCTCGAAATAATCGACAAGTTAAAATAGCCTTTCGGGGCACAGTCTCGGAATTCGACGAAACTAGTTCCATTGGATCCGTAATAGTTAGTTATTATCGGATTTCAATTTTGTAGCAATCGGAGTTGTCGTTTAACCCCGGCAGCTTAAAACGCATAGAAAATACATTAATCGGTTTAAATTAAAATTGATCGTTTATTTCCGTAACTCACGCATATGATCGAATTAGCTTACGAAACCTATTCCATTGTGTCCGGAACGCGGAAAAACCCTAGAAACGCCTGTCGGAACGCATAGTTTGGAGTTCGTTTGCGTATGATGTTAAATTGAGAATTTTATCAATTAAATAATATTAAATTATATTATATATATCGATATAATAATCGAAACCCTAGAAGCATATCGTGGCCGCCGTTCTATTAGGGATTAATGGCTGAAACTCTTCCTACTTCTTCCCTTGATTCCCACTTATCCTCTCATTATTTTCGAAAATCTCCAACTGGGAAATCGAAGAGCTCGTTGAGACGAAGCTATCCAACGGTAGAGATGCACTTTGGTGGGGTGTAGAAGCTTGGAGGGGGCCGCATTCGTTGGCCGGTCGCGCTCGTCTATTGGGCCGAGATAGCGACCGAGTTTCGTGAAATTTGGTGCGACGGTGGAGATCGCGGAGGTTGTCGTTGCGGTGGTTGCCAATCGAGCTAAATCTCGATGAGGAGGAGGCGGTTGTAAACCCTAACTGCGGTGGCTATGGGTTATGCGAGCTATGCATTCGCGTGAGGAAGAAGGCAACGTGCGGCCTCTCTTTTGATGAACGGCCCTGATTTGTTTGTGGTAATTAATAATTAAATAAAGGAAATTATTTTAAATTCAATTCAAACTTTAAAATCAAATATCTAATGCATATGGTATCAGATTTTGACGAAATTGGCGACGCCGGAATCGCAGAAGCGCATACTACGCAGTGGTGCAGTTCGAGAATCATTCCAGGCAAGTAGAAAATTTGAGTTAAATCGAACGTCGTTCGGTTTAATTTAAATTTCGAACGCTCGCTGAACTCAAGGTGAGTTATTCTCACTCACATCTAGATGCTAGCTAATTTAAATAGTCAATTTTTAAATATCTGTGTGATTGGTTGAATATAGATGTTGTATCAGTCTGAAATGATATTTATATATGTGATGTGCTAATATTTGTGGATGTAGGGAAAACAGGTTGGAGGGATCCAACTGGATTCCTCACAATATAGTGATTATTTTTATAATTGATATTGCAAATTGTTTGTATGTTGTTATTGATAAATCTGAAATTAAATTGTACTGTGATATTGTTGAAATAAATATAAACCCAGTATTTTAATTATAAATGGATTTAATTGGGTTTTTAAAAAGAAATAAAGGAAGTTGTTAAATAAGAATTTAAAACAATCAAATTTGGAATTTGGTTTGGATAAAGGATGAAATTGGTAAATTTGTAACTATAAATAAAGTGGGAAATTTATCAGTGGATAAATGTGGAAGAGTGGCTTTCTGGTGAGAAATTTTATAAGAAATTATAAATTGTTTTAAATAACGAGGGGTTATTTTAATAATGAATAGTGTTTTTTCGGGAAATTAAAATATGTTGCAACGAAGTTTCCAAATATAAAATTTACAGTTTTAAATGTACATAAAATATTTTGAAATGCAGTTTTCCCCATTGGGATTTTATTTAAGTAATTTGTAATATGGTTTTTCATTGAAGAATGCTCCAAATGTTTTATTTAAAAATGTTTTAAACCTATACTTTAAATAAATTTCCGAAAATGAAAAAAATGTGTTTGAACTTCGAAAGAAGTTACGTTTAAGCATGGAATTGGGAATTTATGTTATCAACATAAATTGAATTAAAATAAATCGGCTGGATTTATGAGACGGATTCTTTGGAAATGTCGAATGGGGGGTGTTTCCTTGGAAAACCAAGTTAGAGTTTTAAGGGATTTTATTGAAATAAGAGTTAAAGCTTAAATTTGTTTAAAGAGTATTTAAGAAATTATTATTTTAAAGAAGAAATTAATAAATTTGTTTTAAAGTTATTGTTTAAGTTATTGGTAAAAGCAAATATTATCTTTTTAAACTCTACTTTTAAATTTAGTTTAAATAAACCTTTATTTAAAATCAAGTTTATGTCTTAATGAATAGTTTTGCTTCACATATTTTAAATTTATATTTTGAGTAAATAACCAGAAGTAAATTTACATATTTTAAAGTATATTACAGAATAAAGTGTTACAAATTGGTTTTAAATCTAAATGTTTTGAGCTTGGTTATATCCAATGGGAATAAATGGTAAAGGATTTACCTTGTAAAGGAAGAACTTTGGGAAATTGTTTTCAAATGAGTTTTGAAAATGTGGAATTATATCTCGTAAAGATATTAGAGGCAAATAAATAATGTGAGAAATTATTTAATTTGTGATGGATGTTTGTAAATATAATTGATAGTTAAATCACCGACTATCAATATTGGACAAATGTGTTGATCGTTTCGAAGAGACCGGGATCGAGGTTTATTTCTCGAAAACCACTTCGATCCGGTTTGTACGTTTCGTGCGAAAAACGTGTTCGGAGTCGAAGATGGAGCAGTGAAGAGCAAGGGCTAGTCGCTACTAATCTTGAGGATATTTCCAAAATGGATGTAGTAGGAGTAGTGCCTTCGGTTCTGTTCGAACCCGGGACGGACTTGTATGGACGAATGCTTTCGAAACATCGTCAGGAGGGCGATGGGCATTCTAAGTGAAACGTTCTAATGGTAACGCTTAGCCTCAAGCCTCATCAACTGGGAATGACTGAAAATCAGGGGATATGCAGCAAGGCTAGGTGGGTAGCACCCAAGCAGGGTGAGGTCATCCCTGTCTAGATGTCCCTTTTATTTCGGCTTAGTGGGCGGTTGCTGATCCCAACCGCGGGGTGATCTCACTCGGGATTATCTAGTAAGGCGTAGTCCCGGCCTTGTGTTTCAGGGGATCGGGAGTGGTCCTCGGTACGGTGATCTAGGCCCCGTACTGTGACAGGTGGTACACCAGTGCCTAGTCATTAGCTGGTATCGATTCTCCCTATGAGCCTTCTACGAGTTTTGTTTGTATTACCCACTTTTGTGGCTAGTAGCTAGAATTTAATAGATGTAACAATTTCGGCTATTTTATAAGTATTTGTAGATAGACCCTATAATAATATCAGAGGATTTCTATAAAAAGTGTTTTAGCTATCGTAAGGTAAAAACCCGACATGTTTATTTGTGGCGTGGTCTTACGAGATGCTTTTGTTTTTCAAAGGATTTTTGAAACTTTAATAATCAATTTGGATGCATTATTACCAGCCGGTATTGCAGACTGACTCGGGTGTTATTTCATTATAATGCTCGTGTCAGACCGAGTATTATATGTTCAGGACAGGATGCTGTGGAGCTGGAGAGGAGCTGGAGCCGAGACGTATTCTTCGTACTTGTACATTTATTTCCGCTCCTATGATTGTATGATTGTCTGACTGATGGATATTGTTTGTATGAGATACTCTGATGATATGATGTATAAAACAGATATAGTTCCATTTTATGTAAAGATTTATTATTTATTATTATATTTTATTTCGCTGCGACTGTGAGATTCTGATATTGTTTAGTTCCTTCTTCTTCTATCTCTTCTTCTTTAACCCAAATGGTTCGTATTTCTGTTCCACTTGAGTTAATTAATGTAGAATAGTGTTTACTCAAAGTGTACGGATTTGCAGGTCGTTACAATTAACAACAATATAATATAAACAACAGGATGTGGTGTCATATCCCACAGGTGAACAGTTACAGAACATAGCATATATATAACAATTTAAATGCCTACAACATCATATTTCAATTGTCGTTTCAATTGAAATCAAATTTAATAAAATACAAGAACGTTAATCGTGAGTGATTGCTTGCCTTTCGAGGCTAGAGAAGAAATATAATGAGGTTAGTTATGGATCCCAATACGAACTTTGAAGCAAAGTAAAATTGGCACGAATTTGATGACAAAGCTGATAGATAGAAATCGATGAGAGAAAAAAATCAATCAGTTTGATACAAACAGAGTTTATATTATATCTGTTATTTAAATTTCCTTAAAATCTCAATAAATTTAATTTAAGATGGATATTCAAACAAAATATTCACATTTTAAAACCGATATTAAATTCAACATACATATTAAAACAAAACATCATCATATTATTGAAAAATCAATACTTAAATTTAAACACATAAACGTTTTTCCTCTTAAATCAATATTACATTTAAATACACACACAAAAATAAAATATAGGCATAATATATATAAAAATCATCACTTATTTAAAAACACGCATTTTAAAATAACATATTTATATATAGTTTACTCAAAATTCAAAGCATATACTGAGAAAATCAATCTATGTATATAGACCATACATTATGAAAGCACTAGAGAAAAGAGAAAAAAACAAAACATACTTTATATATACACACTAGAATCGAGATGAAAATTATACATTTAAATTTTTAGTTTTACAACATAAATCACTAATGCGTTTACAACACTCAGTTGCCATACTAGTATATGTTATATTCGAACAGGAATAAAAATCTAATTATATTTTCAAAATATATATATTACTAATATTTTATAATAACAAATAAAATATAAGACTAACGTATATATACGTCTCTGAAAAGCTTGGCTTAAAATTCACATAAGCGTTAAGCATAAAAAATATGTAGATATAGTTTTATGCTAAAATATCAATTAAATGGAGACTGTTATAATGTGAAAATTTGTGAACGCGAGTTGAAATATAAAGATGGATTTGTCAAGTATATTGGAAGCAAAGGACAGGGAGTGGAGAAGCAAAACATGAAAAAAAAATATAATAAAAGGAAGTAAATGGAGGCCATACCTTCAGAGCTCACGCACGCAAGAAGAAATGAACAAAATGTTGAGATGCAATTGAAAACTATTTGTGTACGAGGCTTATATTTATACACGATTGCATTAATTGAGGTGAGAGAATATAGGCAAGAAAGATTTGAGCGAATATTTACAGTGGTATTGATTGCGTGAATTTAGCAAAAGGAAACTGTAAGAAATCTTTGGCAAACATTTTGTACACATTTAAAATTTATTAGGAAGTAAATGCGTTGATTAAAACGTAAGAAATATTTATAAAATGGGAAGGTGGTGAAAATTATTTGCGTACAAGGTTGAGTATTTAAGTGAAACTAGTATTGATTGCTTGGAGAAACGGCAGGAAATAACTCACTTTGAAACTGTCAGGAGGAATTTGCGCGTGATATTTGATTCAGGAGATAATTGCGTTGGATAGATTAAATAAAGAAACGTAGTAATTAATGGTATAGGAGCATTAAGGAAATAAAAGAATTTCGTTTGAATGGTAAGGAAAATCAAAGATTTTGATTCTATTAATTGCAAAGGAGTAAATGGAAAAGAAGAGACACTTATACACGTGAATTTCAAACAATCTTGAAACGGATTTTGAACTTCTAAAGAGAAATAAATTGTCTTTAAACTGCTACGCGAATTTTTATTCCTATTATAAAAATGAGGAAAAAGAAAAGCGTAGAAATTTACACGTAACTTATCAAAACTAGATTTAAAAGAAATTGAACGTCTAGGGAAATGATTTCTTTCCCACTTGGAATGCAAGGATACAGATAAATTTATTATTTAACGTCAAAATAAATATTATTCCCAATTGAAACCATATTAACTTATAAATCATTAAATTAACATATAAAATAATAACAACTATCTACTGCTTTATAGTAAATAAAAAAAATGTAAATTCACAGAATTCAACCTATTACTTTTATTTCAAAATATCTTTCTTATAATAATTATTATATTTGGAAAACATTTTGAAATAATTTTCTCTTTTAAAACTTATAAATAAAATATCAATATGTTAACTACCAAATTAAATGTTCATTTTAATACATTCTCTTTCCTTAATGGAAAGATTTCAACAAATACAAATATTAATTTCGTATTAAAATCAAATAAAAATCTAATTCAACTACTTCTTTTTATTAACAATAAATCAAACATTATTTAATAATTTCATATAACTCAACATATCCATTAATTACCAATTTTAGTTCATTTGTTAGAGGTTAACTTATATGAATTACAACAATATAATTAAACTATTATTTCCTCTTTAATTTTATTCAATAGATCAATACTTATAATTAACAATTATTATTAAATTCTTGACATTTGTTATTTTAATTCAAATTGTAAATCTCATATAAACTATTATTATTCCCAGCATTTTTGTTTCTACCAAATTTTATTCAATATTTTAGTAAAATCAGAATTTTAAACTGGTCTAAAATTTCGGGTTGTTACCCATTACCCTTTTTTCTTCCAGATCTGAACTGCGTTGCAAAAATGAAGATGGAAAGAGAATTTGAAATGGTCACGAAATCAAAGATTTTTATTCCTATTAAATACGGAGACGCAAATGAAAGTGTAAAGTTTTCTATGAGAATTGGAGGCAGGGTTTTTTTAAAATGCACGTGTTGATTTGATTTTAAACAGCTAAGATATGAAATCAAAGAGTGCGTACAATAGATTAAATAATTAAAACGAACGCCCAAATTAATTAACAAGTAACGTAATCTAAATTTATATGTTTTCTTATTTATTCACTACATATATTTAGTATAATATATGTTTAAAGAGTACTTCATTAATTACGTATTATTTATATTCTAACTAAATAAATCAAACGGATTCGAATGTGCATAAGTAAAAATATTAATTACTCAATTTAAAAGTATATAATCTAACATAAAAAACAAAAGCGGAAAATAAGATCGATGGATCTATAGAAGTCCAAATTTGGAAAAAACGAAAGATGACGTCTCACTCAGAAGAGGATATAGAAATTTCTATAGAAAAATATTCAGGTTTGAAAATAATTTTTTTACCATCAATTATTAACTTATTTGAATAGAAGTAGAATTTCACAATAAAATTTACTTCCATAATTTCTGATCAAAATTTACATTCTTCTTATATTTAATTATACGTAATCCAAACATTAAATTTTTATTTCAAAATATTATTATTTAAAATTTCTCAAAAATTCAATTAAATACTTTATTAAAACCGTTTAAAATTTATGGGATGTTACACTCTCCCCCACTCAAAAATTTTCGTTCCCGAAAAAGAAGGGGATCGTGGAATAGCAACAATAGAAAGAAACAAATAGATTGAAGTACAAGATATACAATTAATTTAAAACTATACAAATTTTACTTGAAATATTCATTTAAAAACTTCATTTGAAATTTAATTTTCTTTAATACATCAATACTTTTCAAAACTCCTTTGAAAACAATTATTTACATTATTACTTATATTTACAAAGTAGCTATTGAAAACAGTAAATCCAAAATTTATAAAAAAAAAATTATTTATCTCAGGAAACTTTTTCAAACATTATCACTAATCATTTACTTAAATATGTTTTATTTTAAATAAATAACTTCTAAAATATTTATAAAACTATAATTTTCTATTAAACCAGGGAAGGAAGGTAGATTCGAGAAAACAGAATATAGGTGAACAGATAAAGCTGAGTAGATAAAGTAGATTCAAAAGAATAGTACCGGGCATGAATAATTAATTCAAACCATAAGAATTTCAATTTCAAATATTAATACAAATTATTTTGTTGGAAATACCTTTATAATAAAATACTTTTATATGGAAACAAATTTTTTCCTTTCAAAAATACTTTTATAACTCGATGTTTCAACAAGTTTATCCTCGTTCTTGCAGACTCTGGCCATGCGTTGATCAGGCGCAAAACTAGAATTCTTCAAGTACTAAGTAGACCTGTTTCAACAACCAGTGAAAGTACTTGAAAACCTTTAAAAACAGATATGGAAAGTACAATCCAAAACAAAACATCCAAACCAAAACCTTTGTCTAACCATGGTTCGCAGATACACAATGGTTACGCCTGGGTCCCCCACGAAACAATCCATATCCGTAAGCTTTCTCAGCCCTGCGGGTTACGCCATGATGACTAGTAGGGTGCAGGATACACAATGGTTACGCCTGGATCCCCCAGGAAACAATCCGTACCCCTAGGCCCTCTCAGCCAGGCAGTTTCGCTACTAAAGCGACCTACCCAGAGTGCAGGATACATAATGGTTACGCTGGATCCCCCAGGAAACAATCCGTACCCCTAGGCCAGCTCAACCAGGCAGTTGCACTAATAGTCACGATAAAAAAAACCATGGGTTACGCCATGGTGGGACACTCCAGTGTCTTATCCGGAAAATCAAAAATCAGAGAGAATAATATTGATAGAATGAATCCACAATGTGGCCACAAAGCGGATATCAAGCAGAAGGCACTTTCCGTATCTTTACTTCGAAAATATATACATATCATATAGTACCTTTCCAAATACTTTCAAATATCATACTTATATAAATTCCATTATATATAGGATTCCATTTTCAAATCGAATACTTTCCAAATCAATAGTATATCAAATCACACTTATATAGACTTCGATTATATAAAATTCTCTTTCCAAATTGAGTACCTTTCAAATCAATAGATTTTAAATCAACTTCATACCTATACAAATCCATTTTATATAAGTTCGACCACTCCCAAATCAAGTACTTAATAATATAAGGTTCTCAATTTCAAATCATTTCAATATCAATTCAGTTTCAAAATCATATATGATTTCACCAAATTTTCTTCCAAATTAAATATCTCAATTTCAAAGTTTCCAAAATAATAGGTTTAGAAAATAATCCCAGTTTCCAAATTAATATAATTCAAGTCAAACAAATTCATTTCCAAAATCACCATATAAGTACTGGTCTTAATTCCAATCTAATTTCAAAACCAAATATTTTTCTCATAATCAATTATACTCAAAATGGTTTCCAAATTTTTAAATATCCCTTTAAAACCTTTAAACTCTTTATTTCTATTTGAAATATCCAATTTACCTTTCTAAAAACCATTATTTAAAACTAATTTTTTTTCCAAAACATTTCAGAACTAAATTCCATATTAGTATAATTCAAAATAGTCATATTCATTTACTTAACAAAAGGTTTCAAACTTAAACATACAAAACTAATCTTATATGCTTTATCAAATATTTTATCATCTTCGAAATTTCTTAGCTTTGAAAATTTAACCTCGATTTGGAAGTGTTCGAACATTCAAAATTTTTAGGGAAATCAAATTTCCAATTCAAGAGTTGAAAATCAACAATAAATCAATAAATCAATTTCAATAGATAGGATTATACCAAATCAAATCCAAAACATGAGGACTGAACATCGGTCTCACTTTAAATTTTTTCAAATATATACATATATCTTTCGAAAATATCTATTTACTTCGGAATTTGAAATCAAAATGTATTTACAAAATCACTCTCATAGCGAAGCTATTAGTGGCCTCTCCCCCACTTTGAAACTCGAAAATCAATGTCGATGATGCGTGCACTCATCACCGAAATTATTCTCTAGCGACATAAGTGAGTTCTGGACTTTTATTTTCTTCAAAACTTCTTTGAATTTTTTTTTCGAAATCCTTGGAACTCATTTGAAGTCATTTGAAACATTTCCTATTCAGAAAATACTTTAAAATCTTATTATTATATATTTCAAAATCTTAAACCAATTTTCAAAAATAACGGAGTCCAATCTCTCGAATTTCAAATTCAAAACCTTTCAGCTATAAATCATTTTTATATAAATCAATTTTCTTATAATATTTTCAAAATTTCAAATCTTTTCAAAACCGTTATATATAGAATAACATTTCTTATTTGTTGATTATATAGGTATATAATCCTTATCGAAAACATTTTGACTTTTATATATAGAATAAAATCATAGTTATCAAAAAATAATAATTTTGATATATAAAACAATTTCAAAAATACAAACATACCCGATTTTTCAAAGGGTGATTCACAGATGGATTTCAAAACAAAGATAGAGATTTAAATTAGAGGAACTCTAATCAAATAGAATTCTGATTCGAAGATAGGCTCGATCGAAGATGAGATAATTAAATTACAAAATAGAAGATGGATATACTTCTATAAATCGCGGGCGACCTTAACTGGGTCAACCGTGACTTCAGGAATATAATCGATGCGTAATTCCAAAATAAATTGACATTCGATCGCCAGAGATAGAATTCGGCATATCAAGATATAGCAGAATCGTAAACCGAGGATACAGAAATCTTCTGTGTATCAATGCCAATTGTAAAGGAGTTTTCACCCCCTTTACAAAACATTCAGTGGAGTTATGGGATACTCCAAAATCAAACGAATATAAATAGAAAGAGACAAGAATGAATTTCGGAACCGAGGGACATTCCAAAATTCAAAGGAAATCGTGTCAAAAAGAAAGAGATACAACTCGAACGAAAGTGATTCTGCACATAAATTTACCATATATGCTATGTTTTGCCTAGAGCCAAAGCTCTGATACCAATAGTAACGACCCGCTATTTTGGACCACTCAAATCGACAATAAAGCCATACGTGTCGGACTTGAATAATTCAAAATACCGGATTGTTATTTTATTTTTGGCAAAACTCAGCATCTATAGTAAATAAATCAATCACAGAATCACAGACACAGAGTATTTCAATAATAATGCAGCGGAATAAACGAATAGTAGTTCATGAGGCTACTATATAAACATCAGAGTTAGAAATAAAGTGCAACAGGATATCTCAGATGCTGTGAAGTCTCCAGTACGAGCAGATGACTTCTCTGGACCCATCAATTGGATGACTGAAAGGATAGATAGCTGGATCTTCAAGCAAAGCTCCAACTTCGAAGGTGAGTCTCAAATACTGTATTACTCGGTCTGACCCAAGCGTAAAGAAAAACACAAAACACTCGAGTCAGGATTATCATTCTTATATCTATAAATCCAACTCAAGTGAAATATCAAATAAAATACAAGTAACTCAAAGGATGTTTGGGATAACCAACCTCTAAGGATCTGCAGAAACTATCTACAAGGTAGAAATATATACTATAGCACCGTGGTCATTCAATTTTATTTATACTTCAAAATCAAAACATCATTTCCCTTTCAAATATATCTATTTTCCAAAATAGTCTATATATATTACATAATTTATAAGGTAAAGTATTTGAAATTTCCCCAACTACACAAATTGATTCAAATCAACTCAAGTTCCAAATTCCCATTTATTCAAAGCTCAATTCATTAATTCAACTCAGCTCCCAATAACCATTTAAACTTCCGTTATATTTAAAGCTTTAATATTCAATATTTTAAAGTTAAATCTAACAGTTTCATATAGATCTTGATTTAGCTTCATTATTATATAGTCAGGAAATATCCACTTAACAAGTTCAATATCATTTAAGTAGCCTTAGATTACATTTTTACAGAATATTTCCTTAAATTTATTTAAACTTAAAATATCCATTTAATTCCTTTTACCAAAACCGAGTTATAACTTCATATCTTCAATCCCAAATTCAATAGTTTCAAATTGATTTAATTGAATATAATTCTTAATTAAATACCATTTCCAATTAATTCAACTTTATCTTCTCGACTTTAGCTTATTCAAAATTTTACCAAATCTATTTTGAAATATAAATTTAAATGAATCCTTAAACATATTATATGCATTAAATAAATCTCAATTATATTAAATATTGTTAGTAGGTCTATACAAAAAAATTCATTTTTATACATATAATATTCTAAGAATCGGTCTTTATTAAAACTATATTTTCTTCCCAAAATCATAGAAATTCTTTTCAAAACATTTATATATGTATATATATGGACCAACGGTGTCTGTATATAATTTCCTACCACATGGTCAAGGGATACGGATATTTATCATTTCAATCTGAAATTTAAATATATGGGTAGATATCACTTCGACCTGCAATCCCAAATTCAATTTAATTGAAAATCGATTGGGTTTGTCATTTCAACCCATAACGAAATTCTCCTATTCTAAAGTCTGTTCGGGTATGTATCATTTCAACCCATAGTGAATTCTATACTACAGGGAACTTGCAGACTGATAACAGATAATACAATAAAATAACAGGCATATATCATTAATAACAATATAATATAAACAACAAGATATGGTGTCATATCCCACAGGTGTACAGTTACAGAACATAGCATATATATAACAATTTAAATGACTACATCATATTTCAATTGTCGTTTC
Source organism: Allium cepa (assembly GCA_030765085.1). Taxonomy (NCBI): domain Eukaryota; kingdom Viridiplantae; phylum Streptophyta; class Magnoliopsida; order Asparagales; family Amaryllidaceae; genus Allium; species Allium cepa. The sequence continues at coordinate 900,371,496 of CM060938.1, read as the reverse complement.
AATTGAAATAAAATTTAATAAAATACAAGAACGTTAATCGTGAGTGATTGCTCACCTTTCGAGGCTAGAGAAGAACGATAATGAGGTCAGTTATGGATCCCAATACGAACTTTGAAGCAAAGTAAAATTGGCACGAATTTGATGGCCAAGCTGATAGATAGAAATCAATGAGAAAAAAAAATCAATCGGTTTGATATAAACAGAGTATATATTATATGTGTTATTTAAATTTCCTTAAAATCTCAATAATGTAACAACCCGGTATTTTGCATCAATTATAGTCGACATTAAACGATTAAAAATTGTTGCAAATTGCCGATTGAAGTTTTTTTTTAAAATTTGAATCAAAATTCTTTTATAAATTGTTAAAAGGAATTTTGGGCTTTAGCATTAAATAGTGGCCCATGTTTATTGTGGCCGTGAAAATTAACAAAAGCATAAAACCCGATCCCCCTTTTCTTTATATTTTTGGTTCGAAACATAAAACCATCAAAAGAGAATAATGGGTGCTCAATTTTCGTTCGTTCCCCCCTTTTCAAAAATTAGGGCTTTTCCATTCGAAGGCGCTGGCATCTGGTCGATCGAAGCTCTCTCCTCATTTCTCACTTCGGCCGCTCCTTTTGGTCGAGTTCGCCTTCGCTTCGAACGAGGTGAGTAATCTTATTTACTCACATCTAATTCTAGCTAGTTGAATCTTGCGATTTAGTGATTTCCTCTGCTTGTTTTGATTTTGGTTGATGTTGATGTCGTTCGTTCTTGTTGTCATCGACTTTGACTTCGGTCGCTTTGGTTTGAAAAATAAATAAATGGTGCTGGGCGTTTGACTTGACTTGATGATGATCTTTGCTTCAGCAGAGTGATTTGAATTGGCTAGTGTTTTATTCAATTACTGCTTGGGTTCTTACCCACAGTTTCTTCTTCATGGCTTTGATGTTGCCGGTGACTTCTATTTGCACGTCCATTCCTGTGGCATGCTTGATTTGTGATTTTTATGTGATGTTCCTATTTGATTTCGACCCTGTCTTGTTATGTGATAATGTTTGATCACTTGTCGTTGCCATAGTGTTGCAATCTTTAACTTGTATCAGTTGTTGTTTCATAAATCGAAGTCTGTAGTTTTCCATCTATAGGCCGTTGTCTTGGGTTTCACTGCATTCATATATGTTTTCACTTCCATACTGTTGCGTTGTATCTTGACTGACCAATATTGCATTGTTGGTTATTCACTTGACTCAGTTGAGCTATTACTTGTTTTCACCTTGTTATGGCCTGCATATATGAAGTGCTCACTGATTTCATGCGAGTATTTCCACCTGACTGTACCCAGAGTTGGACTGACTTCCAGTTTGCATGAGAATATGGCCTTAGCTTGTGAAATACATTGGGTCTGTTTCACTGTCTGTTTCTATTTGCACATGGACTTAGAGTTGTAGCCTTTCCCCTGTTGCATTATGTTGCGCACTGTATTGAATTTTTCCTCTCACCTCTCTGTTGGTATTATAGTACTCTAGTAGTTGATGGACTCGTTGATGAATGGACTGGTTCGCTGTTGAGTTCATTTGCTCATTTCATTCATGTGTTGCACTGTCTAGTGTTTTACGAGTATATTTCACATACTTGTTGCCATTCATTTAAAATAATTAAACTGGTTTACATTCCTATATGTTGCCACTCTGTTGTGTTGAGCCTGGTCTTTGTTTCTTATTCATCTGATGGAAAATTAGTCCAGATTTGTGTTCCTATGTACGTGTTCACATGAGTTTGCTTTGTGTTGTGTGGTGCTGCATATTCACCACTGTCTTAACTGTATGTGACCCACTGCTTCGAGTCACTTGCGCATGCTCTCTAAAGTTGTGGCATTCATTCTTTACTACCCTGATTATGTTGCAGCCATTTTACTGTATATATATACAATGGAGGCTGTACATTAGAGTCTTGTTCATGCAATTTGGCACTGTGCTTCGAGTATATAAACAGTTTCAATTTGTGTTGAAGCTGTCTTGAACCTTTGAACTTAGTTGATGTTGGTTTTGTGATTTTTGGTTCATTCCAGTTTGATGTAAATTGCATCTTTCTTTTGCATCATGTTGTACCATTGCCATGTGCATTTGGTCATTCGAGCCTTCGTGCTGTTGGTTCAGGGTTGCATAAATCCATTTTGCCTGCATCACTTGTGTACTACATTTTCTAGTCTAGTCATTGAACTACACTTGTTTATGTGCACTTGTATATGCACAGTACTTGTTCATGTGCATTTATACGTTTTTGATTTTGTTTTGGTGTATATGACTTGCTACTTTGCTCATCGCCTTGTGTTGAGCCTAAAATTCACTGGGCTTGACCTCGCATTTGTCTTTGCGATTTAATCGACACTTGGCCTTATGACATTCACGGCGATGCTTTTGAATATTCATTGGGTACATCATCACTGTAGTGGCAAGGCAGTGCACGCAAGCGTGAACTGCAGCCACACGGTATTCATTGGGTACATCATCACTGTAGTGGCAAGGCAGTGCACGCAAGCGTGAACTGCAGCCACATGGTACTGCTTTTATTGTTATTTCTTTTGCTTTTGATTTATGGATCAATTTCGTATTCCATATGTTGTAGTGGCGAGGCAGTACATGCGTGCGTATACTGCAGCCCTACTCGTGTCGACCTTTTAATTGATGTTCCAATTGTTTGAATTGGTGCACATTATATTTACCGTTATCCGATTTCTTATTTAAGAAGGATAGGTAAATTTATTTCTGTGACTGTCATCTATTCGTTATTTCATTATTATCGCTTCTGTGCATTAGTAACTGAGTTTGAATTAGACTGACCCGGGTATTATTTTCTTTTGAATTTAATGCTCGGGTCAGACCCGAGTTATTTTCAGGTTGTGGATATTCTGCTTTGGGATGCTGCTTGAGCTATGAAGACTTTTCATATCTTTTGGAGATGTCGTGTCATAGTATAGGTTGATATGTATTCATGTATATTAGTCGATAATGTACCTGTATATATAACTTCCTGAGTCGACTGTTGTAGTTGTATCACATGTACCGTGTCAAATGTATTGTAACTGACATCAATTATTATATATATATATATATATATATATATGAGACTTTCTGTTTCATCTGTGTTCTGCATTTATATTATCTGTGTTATTATTTTATATTTTCGTCCTTGACTATTATAGCCACTGTGAAGTAGCTTTGAGTTTGCATCGGCATGTACAGATTTCCTCCTGAAATGAAATGCATGTTTTGACTATCTGGCATATCGGTGCTCGCACGAGGCAATTACACGGATGGTCGCTCCTCAACAGCCTTATTCTCCGTGCTAGTCGACAGCACTACATCGTAGTGTTCTTGGCTAGCGTGGGTATAGAGGTGGGGCGTCACAGCTTGGTATCAGAGCTTGGGGTTTAGGACAAATATAAAACCTAACTTAGATGGAACATGTGTTACAACTATTTGTCGATGTTTTATCTCACATCTTTTTCTAAGATCATCTTTGATTGTTAGGAATGAATTCCTAACGCTTATTCATGAGCATTGTTGTTATTCTCTGTCGCACTTGCTCATTTAAATTTGCACTGCTAAGCATCATTGTGTATATGCTATACCAAGTTGCATATTGCTGCAACTCGTACCCACTTCAATTTGAACTCGCATTTTTTATTCGAACTGATGTATATATGCATTCTTGTCTCTGATTCGTGTACTTAATGCAGTCTCCATACGATTGGGTTTTGGGTATAAATTTTTGAGACAAATTGCATTTCAATTGTCGACTCTGTCTGTTTATCCATGGTTTGTTGGCTTTCATGTGCCTCTCTCTGATAGTTTTAAAATTTCTTTGGTATAAAAGAAATTGTCGTGGACTTTGCCTTGTCGATATCGACATTGACTTGACTTTTACTTTTGTTAACGTCATTCATGCATTTATGCTCGTTTTGCTTCATTTTTCCAATTGTTGATCGATTCTTCTTTTTCGATTAGTTGTTATCACCTTTGTCGACTTTGATAACTTCTATTTCAGGAATTTTTGGGTATTCCTACCTTGATGGATTTGGAATCGAATTCTTTGGATTTTATTCACGTCTTCGAATATGAATCTTAGTGACTTAATTTGGTTTTCGAATTTAATCCATTCTTGATTATTTCCCGATTTGTTGCTATCATTTATTAGCAACTTTGATGACCTTTTCTTCGAGATTGTTGTGAACATACCTTTCGATGAATTCGGTATCGATTTCTTTGGATTCTATTCACGTCTTCGTATGTGAATTCTTGTGATTGATTGTTTCTACAATCATTTTTGTGATTTGTCACTTTAAAAATATAAAGGTTTCAATACTAGTAGTAAATATCAAAACTCTTTTATCAAAATATTTTCAACTCTATTTTCAATATCAAACTCTTTTCCTAAACCGTTTTCAACTCTATTAGTATATACAAGCCTTTACCTCACTCGGATGAGAAATCTAATTAAACGGTTTAGTAAAACAAGTGGTATGAAACGCTTGCGTTTGCTTCGTCGGTTAATTCTTGGACTTATTCGATTGAACCTCTTGTGACAATTTTTTTAGTGAAGATTTACAGTTTGTTCGTAAATATTTAAGTTAAGCAAGTGGTTATGGGACATGAGGCTAAACTTTTATATTCACTAGCTTAGTGTAATTGACACTTCTCGTTGATCATGACGATCATTTTTATGGTTTAGACTAGCAATTGTGCGATGTCTCTTTGTTTGCGAGGTTAGGCTAGACACCACTTGTGTGATTCCATTCACACATACCTTTTCGGTTAGCCTAGACACCACTTGTGTGATTCCGTTCGCACATACCTTTTTGCTTTTTGGTTAGGCTAGACACCACTTGTGTGATTCCATTCACACATACCTTTTCGGTTAGCCTAGACACCACTTGTGTGATTCCACTCACACATACTTTTCTTTTGTTTGCGAGGTTAGACTAGACACCACTTGTGTGATTCCACTCAATTTTGATTTTTGGTTAGTCTAGACCTCATTCTGTGTGATTCCGACTCACACATGTGGGGTAGCGCCCCACGGTCTTCGGGCCATTCGTGTATCAAAATTAATGGCTTGCAACCATGAGATAGCGTCTCGTTATGCGTTACACGTGCTGATGAATTTTCACGCTCGTGTGTAGGTGAGTTTCCGTGCTCCCGTTCTCGCTTTGCGTTACACGTGTTGGTGAGTTTTCATGCTCACGTGTAGGTGAGTTTCCATGCTCCCGTTCTTGCTTTGCATTGCACGTGTTGGTGAGTTTTCATGCTCACGTGTGGGTTAGTTTCCATGCTCCCGTTCTCACTTTGCGTTGCACGTGTTGGTGAGTTTTCATGCTCACGTGTAGGTGAGTTTCCATGCTCCCGTTCTCGCTTTGCGTTACACGTGTTGGTGATTTTTCATGCTCACGTGTAGGTGAGTTTCCATGCTCCCGTTCTCGTTATGCGTTGCACGTGCTGATGAATTTTCATGCTCGCATGTAGGCGAGTTCCCATGCTCCCGTTCTCGTTATGCGTTGCATGTGCTGATGAATTTTCATGCTCGCATGTAGGTGAGTTTTCGTGCTCCCGTTCTCGCTTTGCGTTGCACGTGTTGATGAGTTTTCATGCTCGCGTGTAGGTGAGTTTTCATGCTCCCGTTCTCGCTTTGCGTTACATGTGCTGATGAGTTTTCATGCTCGCGTGTAGGTGAGTTTTCATGCTCCCGTTCTCGCTTTGCGTTACATGTGCTGATGAGTTTTCATGCTCGCGTGTAGGTGAGTTTTCATACTCCCATTTGAGTTTCCATGCTCCCGTTCGAGTTTTCATTTTCCGGTTCGAGTTTTCATACTCCCATTCGAGTTTTCATACTCTCATCATGTGATTTCTGGATTTCTTGTGTAGTCTTCTGGAATTTGTGCTTCACCAATTTTCGTGATTTCTATTGATAATTTTTATCAATTTTTGTGCATTGGTGAATTCGTGTGTCATTGACTTGTTATGAATACAAGTTTAGGGTATGATATCCCTTTCTATCTTTGAGAAGATTCTTGTGACATTCTTGATGAATGAAAATCCACTTATCGAAGTTGCTACTGATGTTGCTGTTTTAATCACGTGTTTAAAAAGTTGTTTCAAAATAAAAATTGTTTTCAAAATTTTTATAGTTTACGCTTTCAAAAGAATGAGGAGCGATTTAAACGTTTCAGCAAAATTGAGGACTATGACCTCTTTCTTTTACTGATTCGTTTAATTCCAGACTTGTCCGTTTGAGATTGAAAATTTGTGAATACCTTTTATGAAATTAAAAAAATATTTTGTGATTGTATTGCCCATTGAGTGCTTTAAGAATTCTGGTCGATGCGCTTTATCAACGTTATCGATAGGAATCTCCTAGACGCTTTGATGTGACAATCAGACACAGTAAATTGAATTTTAAATGTAAATTTTTCTAAAAAGATAATTACATAAAGTAAATCGAAAATTTTGAAAGTTTTAGCTTTTCAGGAAAGAATATTATTTAAAACAACTCTTTTCCGATACTTCTATTCTTGCGATTCCCGAAGGGAACCAAGACTTTATCTTGTGTACCAATGCTAATCGTATTGGTTTGCATGCCATTCCCTTGCAAAAGAGAACGTGCTGTCTCTTGTGTTTCTGAATCATTAATGCCTATTGAGACTAGATATGCCACTCATGATCTAGTGCTCGTGGCTATTGATTTCGCTCTTAAAAATTTGGCGTCATTATTTTGGGTGAGAAATTTGTTCTCTACCCTGATCATGAATCTTGGGAATATTTATTTTCTCGTAAGGAACTTAATTTACGTCAACCACGTTGACTCGAGATCCTTATATCTTACGATCTTGATATTCTTTACACACCCGGAGGGGGAAATCTTGTTATCGATGCACTTGTCGTAGGCAACCAGTGGTTGTTTCTTTGATGATGTCCGAATGGAATCATCTTTTTACCAAGTTCATCGGACGTTTTGATGTATTTTATTTTATTGAGCTTCGTCTCATTCCTTTTATGGACTTGCGTCTGATGTTCTTTTATGTTGATCGGTTCATCGGATGTACCGTTATTGTACTATATCGATGTCCCGATTTTTTGGTTCATTGGGCATATCGTTATTGTACAACGCTGTTGTTCCAAATTATTTGAGTTTCACCTATGATAGGTGTTGTGCGTTTTAATACCGACTCAATTTTCTGCTATTCATGACGTTTTCCACGTCTTCCAATTGCGGAGATGCCTTAGGGATTTCCGATTTTTATTCTTGAGCCCAGTGTTATTGAAGAAATTGAAGTTTCACCAGGTTTAACTTTGAGCAACATTCTATTCACATCATTGCTTCGGAGGTTGAGCACCTTCGAAATAAAGATGCTTCTCTTGAGGAGATTCTCAATGGTTCTCAAATTCTAGGGATTTCTCTATGGAGTCCAGAGAACTCATCGAGCAAACACGTTCAGGCTTACTCTTTCATGCATTTTATGGTGAACATCCTATTTCGAATTTCTTCTTCTTGTGATGATATGCTCTTATGGTTGTTACCTTTTATCCATTTATTCCTTATGATTGCGAGGACGCAATTTCTTTAAGGAGGGGAGTCTGTAACAACCCGGTATTTTGCATCAATTATAGTCGACATTAAACGATTAAAAGTTGTTGCAAATTGCCGATTGAAGTTTTTTTAAAAAATTTGAATCAAATTTCTTTATAAATTGTTAAAAGGAATTTGGGGCTTTAGCATTAAATAGTGGCCCATGTTTATTGTGGCCGTGAAAATTAACAAAAGCATAAAACCCGATCCCTCTTTTCTTTATATTTTTTGGTTCGAAACCTAAAACCATCAAAAGAGAATAATGGCTGCTCAATTTTCGTTCGTTCCCCCCTTTTCAAAAATTAGGGCTTTTCCATTCGAAGGCCTTGGCCTCTGGTCGATCAAAGCTCTCTCCTCGTTTCTCACTTCGGCCGCTCCTTTTGGTCGAGTTCGCCTTCGCTTCGAACGAGGTGAGTAATCTTATTTACTCACATCTAATTCTAGCTAGTTCAATCTTGCGATTTAGTGATTTCCTATGCTTGTATTGATTTTGGTTCATGTTGATGTCGTTCGTTCTTGTTGTCTTCGACTTTGACTTCGGTCGCTTTGGTTTGAAAAATAAATAAATGGTGCTGGGCGTTAGACTTGACTTGATGATGATCTTTGCTTCAGCAGAGTGATTTGAATTGGCTAGTGTTTTATTCAATTACTGCTTGGGTTCTTACCCACAGTTTCTTCTTCACGGCTTTGATGTTGCCGGTGACTTCTGTATGCACGTCCATTCCTGTGGCATGCTTGATTTGCGATTTTTATGTGATGTTCCTATTTGATTTCGACCCTGTCTTGTTATGTGATAATGTTTGATCACTTGTCGTTGCCATAGTGTTGCAATCTTTAACTTGTATCAGTTGCTGTTTCATAAATCGAAGTCTGTAGTTTTCCATCTATAGGCCGTTGTCTTGGGTTTCACTGCATTCATATATGTTTTCACTTCCATACTGTTGCGTTGTATCTTGACTGACCAATATTGCATTGTTGGTTATTCACTTGACTCAGTTGAGCTATTACTTGTTGTCACCTTGTTATGGCCTGCATATATGAAGTGCTCACTGATTTCATGCGAGTATTTCCACCTGACTGTACCCAGAGTTGGACTGGCTTCCAGTTTGCATGAGACTATGGCCTTAGCTTGTGAAATACATTGGGTCTGTTTCACTGTCTGTTTCTATTTGCACATGGACTTAGAGTTGTAGCCCTTTCCCCTGTTGCATTATGTTGCGCACTGTATTGAATTTTTCCTCTCACCTCTCTGTTGGTGTTATAGTACTCTAGTAGTTGACGGACTCGTTGATGAATGGACTGGTTCGCTGTTGAGTTCATTTGCTCATTTCATTCATGTGTTGCACTGTCCAGTGTTTTACGAGTATATTTCACATACTTGTTGCCATTCATTCAAAATCATTAAAATGGTTTGCATTCCTATATGTTGCCACTCTGTTGTGTTGAGCCTGGTCTTTGTTTCTTATTCATCTGATGGAAAATTAGTCCAGATTTGTGTTCCTATGTACATGTTCACATGAGTTTGCTTTGTGTTGCGTGGTGCTGCATATTCACCACTGTCTTAACTGTATTTGACCCACTGCTTCGAGTCACTTGCGCATGCTCTCTGAAGTGGTGGCATTCATTCTTTACTACCCTGATTATGTTGCAGCCATTTTACTGCATATATATACAATGGAGGCTGTACATTAGAGTCTTGTTCATGCCATTTGGCACTGTGCTTCCAGTATATAAACAGTTTCAATTTGTGTTGAAGCTGTCTTGACCCATTGAACTTAGTTGATGTTGGTTTTGTGATTTTTGGTTCATTGCAGTTTGATGTAAATTGCATCTTTCTTTTGCATCATGTTGTACCATTGCCATGTGCATTTGGTCATTCGAGCCTTCGTGCTCTGTTGGTTCAGGGTTGCATAAATCCATTTTGCCTGCATCACTTGTATACTACATTTTCTAGTCTAGTCATTGAACTACACTTGTTTATGTGCACTTGTATATGCACAGTACTTGTTCATGTGCATTTATACGTTTTTGATTTTGTTTTAGTGTACATGACTTGCTGCTTTGCTCATCGCCTTGTGTTGAGCCTAAAATTCATTGGGCTTGACCTCGCATTTGTCTCCACGATTTAATCGACACTTGGCCTTATGACATTCACGGCGATGCTCGTGAATATTCTTTGGGTACATCATCACTGTAGTGGCAAGGCAGTGCACGCAAGCGTGAACTGCAGCCACACGGTATTCATTGGGTACATCATCACTGTAGTGGCAAGGCAGTGCACGCAAGCGTGAACTGCAGCCACACGGTACTACTTTTGTTGTTATTTCTTTTGCTTTTGACTTATGGATCTATTTCGTATTCCATATGTTGTAGTGGCGAGGCAGTACACGCATGCATATATTGCAGCCCTACTCGTGTCGACCTTTTAATTGATGTTCCAATTGTTTGAATTTGTAACGACCCGTATTTTTACGTGTCGACATAACATAGTTGCCATTAAGTCGTTAGTGTTGATAAGTCGTCCAGAGTTTAAGTCGTGTTGTAGTTTGAATAGTGGAACAACTTATGGGAGTCAACGACTTAGTGCTTAAGTCGTGTGGAAGTTAGCTCGTGTGAAGCTTAGGTCGGGTGGTAGATGAGTCGGTTGAACGACTTAAGGAAGTTGCCGACTTAAGGTGGAACGAGTTAGTAGGTTAGAAGGCCCATGGGTTAACGGAGTTGGCGACTTAAGACAGTGAGCGGGTTAGTGGATTGGGACGTCTTGAGTTTTGGCCGAGTTAAGGTAGTCAGCCGACTTAAGAATTGACGACTCATAGGATGGAACGACCTAAGGAGTTAGTAACTTAGGAGTTAGTAACTTAGGAGTTAGAGGCTTAAGGGTTTAGGTCGTGAGTCGTTTGGAACGACTTAACTTGATAGCGACCTAGTGGTTAGCCTGTGTTGGAGTTAGGTCGTAGGTCGTAGGACCTGTTGAGTCGTAGGTCGTGAGGTTTTTTGGTTGGCCTGTGTTTTAAGTCGCGTATGTCCATGTGTTGTAGTTAGGTCGTGAACGACCTAAGGCTTCAGTCGTGTGTGTTTTTAGGTCGTCACATAGTTAAGTCATGTGGCCTGGGTTTGGATAGGTCGCGGCAATCGATAAGTCGTAAGTCGCATGTCTGTTAAGTCGCGCCTGGGATGAGTCGTTAGGGCGGCATCGGGTTAAGTGGTTAGGTCGGCAGGGTGTATTGAGTCGCTAGGTCGGCCCTGTTTGTTAGGTCGCATAGGAGTTAGGTCGGTATCATTGCTGAGTCGTATGCCGTTAAGTGGTAGGCCATGCGTTGAGTCGTGAGTCGTGAGTCGTGAGTCGTGGACGACACATAGGGGCGACGACTCATGGGATTTTCTGCTTATAAATAGAGGGCTTTGGCTCACTTTTTGGCATCGGATTTTGAAGCGACGAAGTGCTGTCATTTTGAGAGCTCGACTACTACAACATTTCTTCATCTTCTTTTCTCCACTCTAATCAAGTGCTTCCATCCATCAAAGATCGAAGATCCAAGATCCAAAGTTGAAGATCTTCATCCATTCGAGAGAGATTTCACCGTTTGAAGCGGAATCTTGTCGGATCAAGCTTGGTTCTTCGCTGTCCAGATCTGAAGTGGGTTTCTTTTGAAGTGTTTTGGTGATTCGGTGAGTGATGGTTATCTCTCACACGGACCCAAAGGAGTATATTGGATCGGTGGCTTGTTTATGTGCTAAAGATATTGATTTCGTGCATTTTCCTTAAGTTTGCATGTAGATCTATGGTCCATGATGATTTGACACCTATTTTACCATATGTTCATCTATGCAAGTTCATTCATTAAGTTGTAGAGATATTGTTCATGATTCATGCTTGTTAGATTACTTGTTAGATTTGGACCCTTTATTTACGGAATTGCCATTATTGTTGTAATTATTTATTTAGGTCTTGTTTGAATGTTTGATTACTTGGATTAATGTTTGGTTTGATTGATTAGTTGATAGATAGCTTGATTTGATCAAGTTGGTCGAAGATGATTCAAAAGCTAAGTGGAAAGGCTCTTGGATAAGGAAAGCTGCTTGTGGCATATGAAGCGGACGTTGAAGCTCATATGGATGGATTTGATGATGATGTTGAGATGGGACTTTGCCATGATGCGATAAGGCAAACCATGATGTTGAGATGAGACTTTTCTATGATGCGATGAAGCAAAGGATGATGTGAGAAAGCCTTGGTTTAATCCAGACGTGATCATCCCAAGCATGTGGATAACTCGGTGATATGGTTCGAGTTGGTTGATAATGGATTGCTCGAGAGGTAGCTTGAGCTAGTATGAGAATAGTCATCGAGGAGGATGACTAGGAGGCTTGGATTTCATTGTTGTTGAAGGTTCTAGTAAACTCAAAACAAGAGTACATGGGGCGCCCAAAACGACTACAGGTAGGTGGTCGGGACACCCAAAAGACTACAGGCAGGTAGTCGAGTACTCTGGGCAGAGTAGGTAAGTCCTAGGCACGGGCTGCGACGACGTGCGGAGTTTGTCTAGAACCGGGGTTACCATTAGCCCTTGGCCGATGGATGAAATAACGAGCCAACCATTCAATTAACAGTGAAATCAAGGCAATGATAACAGTGATAGCCAGAGTCATGGATGTTTGGATGTTTGGTTGTATCGTCACTTGGGCCAAGAGCGATGTTTTCAGGGTGCTTATCTGATCTTGGTTTAGGCCTTGGGGGTTTGTACTCGGAAAACACCGACCTTGACTCGAGTGACAATTACTTTGCTTTGAATGTCTGAATTACTATGTTTGCTTCTCTTTAGTGTGTCTGGGGGCTATCACTGTAGAAAGAGGTGGAGTGGGATGGTTGGGTTCCTATTCCTTTTTACCCTTTTATGCTCTTTTGGTATGTTTGATAGTTGATTTACTGCTCACCAAGACTTTTGTCCGACTCAAGGTTTTATGTTTAACTCTTATTACCTTGGGCTGTTCATCCATGTTGGGATGGGCAGACTCGGTAGCAGGTGACAGGTGCTGTTCTTTGTGGTTGACGCTGTTGATGACGAAGACGAGATGGAGGCTTTGCATATTGTTTTCTTACGTTATGTACTAGGGGTACCGCTGTTTGTATATTCTCTGAGTGATATGTAGTGAGGCTTGATGTATTGACTTTGTTGATTGTTGTACCAAACTATTATGAGTTTATTTGATGAGATTCTATTCTGTGAAGTTTCACTATATATATTTTCTATCGTATTCTATCCATGTGATGTGAGTAATACGATAGATTATCCTGTGTTTATCTTACCCTGACTATCGTCCATGGCTGCCTGGCACACCTTTCAGTGCACCATTTCCCTGTTTTAGTGCGAGAATCATGGACGGTCGTCACATTTGGTATCAGAGCTTTGGTTAATCGATTTTAGCCAATGCTCACTGACGTAACTTATGTATGAGAGATGTAATTGTATTTTGATGGATGATTACTATATATAATATAGTAGCTTAGAAGGATTTGAACTTCTTATGCAGTTGTTTCTCAAGGTGTTCTAAATCATTCCTTTTTGTAGATATTAAGGATGAGTCGAAGTGAGAGACAAGCTGCTAGGGAAAGGCGTGCTGCTGAGGGAGCTACTGATTATGCTAATATGTTTGAGGCCATAATGACTTCTATCATGAGAAGGATGCCAGCCTCGGGGTCATCAGTAGATGTTGGAGTTCAAGTTCAAGCTCCAAAACCAGTGGATTTTGCTAAGCTTTGCAAGGACTATACTACTCTTGTAGGAAAGGTTTTCTTGGGAACAGAGTCAACCATTTAAGTCCAAAGATGGATAGATGCTTGTCGAAGGATCTTTAGTGACTTGGGAATTGAGGATGCAACTAAGAGGAAGCTTGCATTGAGACAGTTTCAAGGGAGAGCTTCCGATTGGTGGAACTCTATCATCATTGATACTCCAGAGGAAGAGATTACTTGGGAGCAATTCCAAGTCAGATTTGAAGCTAAGTTCATCTCTATGGCTCAGAAATCTGTTTTGTTTAAGAAGTTTGTGGAACTCAAGCAAGGTGGAAGGTCAGTTCTTGAGTATGTTTCTGAGTTTGAAGCTTTGTCCAAGTATGCCAGATCGTATATTGAATCTCCCTACCAGAAGAACGAGAAGTTTGTGACAGGCTTGGACACTTATCTTGGGAGACAGTTGGTGGATCATTTGGACGATCCATTTGAGAAGCTTGTGGAGAAAGCTCTCAGGCACGAGAGTCTGTTTCCTAAGGAATGACCTATTGTTGCTGTAACCAAGGAAGGATCTAAACCACAGAAAAGTGGAAACAAGAAAAGGAGGCAGCAGCAACAGAAGGGTAAGGATGGCCAGAAGAAGCCGAAGGTTGAAGTGACCTGCTTCAACTGCCAGCAGAAGGGCCATCTCTCCAGAGATTGTAAGAATCCCAAGGTGCCGGGAAAGTGTTACAACTGTGATAAGCTGGGACATATCAAGAAGAATTGTCCAGAGCCAAGGAAAGACAGACAGATTGTGCAAGCTTATGCTTTGGGGGCTGTGCCGTCATCTTCAAAAGCTCCTACTGTGGAAGAGAAAGGGAAGAGCGTGGTGGTTCAAGGTACTCTTTCCATTTGTAGTGTTCCAGTTAGAGTGTCGTTTGATACTGGAGCGTCGCATTCTTTTGTTTGTAATGAACTTGTAGGCCGGTTGGGTTTGGAACCGGATATTGTAGATAGACCATTGGTTGTGACTAATCCAGTTGGGGGTTCGTCTTGTTTGTGTATGATTTGCCGTGGTCTAGTTGTGTCGAGTCATGATCGCTCTTTTGTTTGTGATTGCATTGTTCTGAACTTTGCGGGGTTCGGAATTATTTTGGATATGGCTGGCTTAGGAAGTATGCGGCAAGGGTTGATTGTGAGAAACTGGAGGTGACAGTCGGGAATGTGGAAGGGCAAAAGGTTGTGATACGATGTAAGCATGAAGAAGGCGTCTTTATGAGCTTCATGTATTCGCTGGTTGTTCCACGGGATGGACTGTCATCGATGCCGGTTGTGAATGGATTCGAGGATGTCTTTGATGAAGTCAAAGGGTTGCCACCGCATAGAGAGATCGAGTTTCGTATCGATCTAGTTGAGGGAGCCAGACCTGTTGTGATGCCTCTTAGGCGGATGGCGCCTAAGGAACAGCAAGAGTTGAAGGTGCAAGTTGACGGCCTTTTACAGAAAGGATTCATTCGGAGAAGTGTGTCCGAATGGGGTGCACCAGTTGTGTTCGCAACCAAAGCGGATGGATTGTTGAGGTTGTGTGTGGATTATCGTGAGCTGAATAAATTGACTAAGAAGGACAAGTTTCCATTGCCGAGAATAGATGACTTGTTTGATCAGCTTCACAAAGCTTAGGTGTTTTCTCAGATGGATTTGGCAACGGGATTTCACCAGTTAAGAGTGGCAAAGGATAGTGTTCCGAAGACTGCTTTTAGGACATCATCTGGTTTCTATGAGTGGCTGGTAATGCCATTTGGATTGACCAATGCACCAGCATATTTTGTGGATCTTATGAATAAAGTGTTCAGAGATCAGTTGAACAAGTTTGTACTTGTGTTCGTGGATGATATTTTGGTTTACTCCTGAAATGAAGAGGAACACAAGACACACTTGCGGATTGTTTTGGAAATCTTGCGGAAACATCAGCTAAAGGCTAAGTTTTCGAAGTGTCACTTCTGGAAGAGTGAAGTGAGGTTCTTAGGCCATGTTATCTCTGGAAATGGAATAGCGGTTGATCTCGCTAAGGTGGCAGCGATCCAGGATTGGGTTAGACCTAAGAATGCATCTGATGTGAGAAGTTTTCTTGGATTAGCAGGATATTATCGTCGGTTTATCAAAGACTTTTCCAAGATAGCTGCACCGTTAACAGGATTGACGAAAAAGAACCAAATGTTCAGATGGGATGATAAGTGTGAGCAAGCTTTCAGAATCCTGAAAGAGCGTCTGACAAGTGCTCCTGTTTTGACTATTCCAAGTGGGAATGATGAGATGGTGGTTTACACCGATGCATGTGGTACTGGACTTGGAGCAGTGCTAATGCAGAAGGATAAAGTTGTTGCGTATGCAAGTCGACAACTGAAGCCGCATGAAAGGAATTATCCGACTCATGATTTGGAGTTGGCGGCGATTGTCTTTTCTTTGAAGATGTGGAGACATTACCTATTGGGAGTTCGATTTGAGTTGTTTACAGATCATAAGTCATTGAAGTATCTTTTCTCCCAAAAGGATTTGAATCTTTGACAGCAACGGTGGCTAGAGTTGTTAGCATCATATGATTTTGGTATAGCCTATACTCCAGGAAAAGGTAACGCAGTGGCAGATGCGTTAAGTCGAAGACATGCAGGATTGGGAGCCATGTTTTCAGAATGGAAGAGTCTCGAGTATTTGGCTGGATTTGACTTCAGGCCTAGATGTGAATTGGAACCTGAGATGTTGGCAAACTTGTCGATAAGGCCTTCTCTTGTGGGAAGAATTGGCAAGAGCCAAAAGCGAGACGATAAGCTTGTCAAGATTATCCGTGATTTGGAATCTGGATTGGACCTAGAAAAGGATAAAGGATTCGAGGTCGATCGAGAGGGTTGGCTTCGGAAGCAAGGACGACTAGTTGTTTCCGATATAGATGAATTGAGAGATGAAGTTCTGAAGGAAAGTCATCACTCGAAGTTGACAATTCATCCAGGTGGAAATAAGATTTATCGGGATATGAAGAGAACCTACTACTGGGAAGGTATGAAGAAGGATGTTGGAAATTTTATTTCCAAATGTATGAACTGCCAGTTGGTAAAAGATGAGCAGAAGAAGCCCAGTGGATTGCTCCAGCCATTAGAAGTTCCTACATGGAAGTGGGAGCAGATATCGATGGATTTTATCGATGGATTACCTAGAACCAGGGCAGGAAATGAAGGGATTTGGGTCATCGTAGACCGATTGACTAAGTGTGCAAGATTTATTCATGTTCGATCAACTAGGACTGCATCGAAATTGGCTGAGTTGTATGTTAAGTGGATAGTTCGATTCCATGGTATTCCGAAGAGTATAGTGAGCGATCGAGACCCATTGTTCACTAGTGGATTTTGGAAGAGCTTCTAGGAAGTTTTGGGAACCGAGTTGTGTTTGAGTACAGCTTATCACCCTCAAACAGATGGTCAGACTGAGAGAGTCAACAGAGTTTTGGAAGATCTCCTCAGTGCATGTGTTTTGGACTTCGAAGGATCATGGGAAGATCATCTTCATCTGGTGGAATTTGCGTATAATAATAGTTACCAGTCAAGCATTGGTATGGCACCATATGAGGCATTGTATGCAAGACCGTGTAACTCTCCGACATGTTGGTTGGAAACTGGAGAAAAGTTGATACTTGGGCCAGAAATGATTCGACAGACTTCGGATTGTACAGAGATCATTCGGCAACGAATGAAGGCAGCCCAAGACCGTTAGAAGAGTTATGCCGATAATCGTCGAAAGGATTTGGAATTCGACGTAGGTGATATGGTTTTTGTGAAGATTTCTCCGTTGAAGAATGTTATTCGATTCGGGAAGAAAGGAAAATTGACTCCGAGATTTGTTGGATCATTCCCGATCGTCGAGCGAATTGGAAAGCTCGCTTATAAGTTGGAGTTACCAGAAAAGATGTCGGGTATGCACAATGTTTTTCACATATCGTATCTACGGAAGTATGTGCACGACCCAAGTACAGTGGTTTCTGCTGATAGCTATGAAGATTTAGAGATTGATCCAGTTGTTAGAAGACCTCGCAAGCCACTTCGTGTTATGGGAACTGACACGAAACAGCTTAGGAGGAAGGTAGTCAGGTTGCTCAAGGTATAATGGAGTGATGATGTTAACGACTGTACATGGGAGGAGGAAGAGAGGATGAAGGCAGCTCATCTTGAACTCTTCGAGGTATGGCCCTAAGGTGTCATGACATCTCATGAACTTGTAGCTTGTTCTAATCTTAGAATTCTGCATGCTAGGATAGTAATTGGATGTATGGTTTGTTGATTGCTATGGATGGTAGGCATGCATAATAGTTTTGATTGTTCTTGTTTGTTTGGAATTTCGAGGGCGAAATTCCTAAGGGGGAGAGAATGTAACGACCCGTATTTTTACGCGTCGACATAACATAGTTGCCATTAAGTTGTTAGTGTTGATAAGTCGTCTAGAGTTTAAGTCGTGTTGTAGTTTGAATAGTGGAACGACTTATGGGAGTCAACGACTTAGTGCTTAAGTCGTGTGGAAGTTAGTTCGTGTGAAGCTTAGGTCGGGTGCGAGATGAGTCGGTTGAACAACTTAAGGAAATTGCCGACTTAAGGTGGAACGAGTTAGTAGGTTAGAAGGCCCACGGGTTAACGGAGTTGGCGACTTAAGACAATGAGCGGGTTAGTGGATTGGGACGTCTTGAGTTTTGGCCGAGTTAAGGTAGTCAGCCGACTTAAGAATTGACGACTCATAGGAAGGAACGACCTAAGGAGTTAGTAACTTAGGAGTTAGAGGCTTAAGGGTTTAGGTCGTGAGTCGTTTGGAACGACTTAATGGGATAGCGACCTAGTGGTTAGCCTGTGTTGGAGTTAGGTCGTAGGTCGTAGGACCTGTTGAGTCGTAGGTCGTGAGGTTTTTTGGTTGGCCTGTGTTTTAAGTCGCGTATGTCCATGTGTTGTAGTTAGGTCGTGAATGACCTAAGGCTTGAGTCGTGTGTGTTTTTAGGTCGTCACATAGTTAAGTCGTGTGGCCTGGGTTTGGATAGGTCGCGGCATTCGATAAGTCGTAAGTCGCATGTCTATTAAGTCGCGCCTGGGATGAGTCGTTGGGTCGGCATCGGGTTAAGTGGTTAGGTCGGCAGGGTGTGTTGAGTCGCTAGGTCGGCCGTGTTTGTTTGGTCACATAGGAGTTAGGTCGGTATCATTGCTGAGTCGTATGCCGTTAAGTGGTAGGCCATGCGTTGAGTCGTGAGTCGTGAGTCGTGGACGACTCATAGGGGCGGACGACTCATGGGTTTTTCTGCCTATAAATAGAGGGCTTTGGCTCACTTTTTGGCATCGGCTTTTGAAGCGACGAAGTGCTGCCATTTTGAGAGCTCGACTACTACAACATTTCTTCATCTTCTTTTCTCCACTCTAATCAAGTGCTTCCATCCA
Source organism: Allium cepa (assembly GCA_030765085.1). NCBI lineage: Eukaryota > Viridiplantae > Streptophyta > Magnoliopsida > Asparagales > Amaryllidaceae > Allium > Allium cepa. Next base: position 900,352,716 of record CM060938.1, on the reverse strand, counting down.
TCGAAGATCGAAGATCCAAGAGCCAAAGTTGAAGATCTTCATCCATTCGAGAGAGATTTCACCGTTTGAAGCGGAATCTTGTCAGATCAAGCTTGGTTCTTCGCTGTCCAGATCTGAAGTGGGTTTCTTTTGAAGTGTTTTGGTGATTCGGTGAGTGGTGGTTATCTCTCACACGGACCCAAAGGAGTATATTGGATCGGTGGCTTGTTTATGTGTTAAAGATAGTGATTTCGTGCATTTTCCTTAAGTCTGCATGTAGATCTATGGTCCATGATGATTTGACACCCATTTTACCATATGCTCATCTATGCAAGTTCATTCATTAAGTTGTAGAGATATTGTTCATGATTCATGCTTGTTAGATTACTTGTTAGATTTGGACCCTTTATTTACGGAATTGCCATTATTGTTGTAATTATTTATTTAGGTCTTGTTTGAATGTTTGATTACTTGGATTAATGTTTGGTTTGATTGGTTAGCTGATAGATAGCTTGATTTGATCAAGTTGGTCGAAGATGATTCAAAAGCTAAGTGGAAAGGCTCTTGGATAAGGAAAGCTGCTTGTGGCATATGAAGCGGACGTTGAAGCTCATATGGATGGATTTGATGATGATGTTGAGATGGGACTTTGCCATGATGCGATAAGGCAAACCATGATGTTGAGATGAGACTTTGCTATGATGCGATGAAGCAAAGGATGATGTGAGAAAGCCTTGGTTTAATCCAGACGGGATCATCCCAAGCATGTGGATAACTCGGTGATATGGTTCGCGTTGGTTGATAATGGATTGCTCGAGAGGTAGCTTGAGCTAGTATGAGAATAGTCGTCGAGGAGGATGACGAGGAGGCTTGGATTTCATCGTTGTTGAAGGTTCTAGTAAACTCAAAACAAGAGTACATAGGGCGCCCAAAACGACTACAGGTAGGTGGTCGGGACACCCAAAAGACTACAGGCAGGTAGTCGAGTACTCTGGGCAGAGTAGGTAAGTCCTAGGCACGGGCTGCAACGACGTGCGGAGTTTGTCTAGAACCGGGGTTGCCATTAGCCCTTGGCCGATGGATGAAATAACGGGCCAGCCATTCAATTAACGGTGAAATCAAGGCAATGATAACAGTGATAGCCAGAGTCATGGATGTTTGGATGTTTGGTTGTATCGTCACTTGGGCCAAGAGCGATGTTTTCAAGGTGCTTATCTGATCTTGGTTTAGGTCTTGGGGGTTTGTACTCGGAAAACACCGACCTTGACTCGAGTGACAGTTACTTTGCTTTGAATGTCTGAATTACTATGTTTGCTTCTCCTTAGTGTGTCTGGGGGCTATCACTGTAGAAAGGGGTGGAGTGGGATGGTTGGGTTCCTATTCCTTTTTACCCCTTTATGCTCTTTTGGTATGTTTGATAGTTGATTTACTACTCACCAAGACTTTTGTCTGACTCAAGGTTTTATGTTTAACTCTTATTACCTTGGGCTGTTCATCCATGTTGGGATGGGCAGACTAGGTAGCAGGTGACAGGTGCTGTTCTTTGTGGTTGACGTTGTTGATGACGAAGACGAGCTGGAGGCTTTGCATATTGTTTTCTTACTTTATGTACTGGGTGTACCGCTGTTTGTATATTCTCTGAGTGATATGTAGTGAGGCTTGATGTATTGACTTTGTTGATTGTTGTACCAAACTATTATGAGTTTATTTGATGAGATTCTATTCTGTGAAGTTTCACTGTATATATTTTCTATTGTATTTTATCCGTGCGCTGTGAGTAATACGATAGATTATCCTGTGTTTATCTTACCTTGACTATCGTCCATGGCTGCCTGGCACACCTTTCAGCGCACCATTTCCCTGTTTTAGTGCGGGAATCATGGGCGGTCGTCACAGAATTGGTGCGCGTTATATTTACCGTTATCCGATTTCTTATATAAGAATCGGATAGGTAAATTTATTTCTGTGACTGTCATCTATTCGTTATTTCATTATTATCGCTTCTGTGCATTAGTAACTGAGTTTGAATTAGACTGACCCGGGTATTATTTTCTTTTGAATTTAATGCTCGGGTTAGACCCGAGTTATTTTCAGGTTGTGGATATTCTGCTTTGGGATGCTGCTTGAGCTATGAAGACTTTTCATATCTTTTGGAGTTGTCGTGTCATAGTATAGGTTGATATGTATTCATGTATATTAGTCGATAATGTACTTGTATATATAACTTCCTGAGTCGACTGTTGTAGTTGTATCACATGTACCGTGTCAAATGTATTGTAACTGACATCAGTTATAATATATATATGAGACTTTCTGTTTCATTTGTGTTCCGCATTTATATTATATGTGTTATTATTTTATATTTTCGTCCTAGACTATTATAGCCACTGTGAAGTAGCTTTGAGTTTGCATCGGCATGTCAGATTTCCTCCTGAAATGAAATGCATGTTTTTACTATCTGGCATATCGGTGCTCGCACGAGGCAATTACACGGATGGTCGCTCCTCAAAAGCCTTATTCTCCATGCTAGTCGACAGCACTACATCGTAGTGTTCTTGGCTAGCGTGGGTATAGAGGTGGGGCGTCACAATTTAATTTAAGACGGATATTCAAATAAAATATTCACATTGTTTGAAACTGATATTAAATTTAAAATACATATTAAAACAAAACATCATCATATTATTGAAAAATCAATACTTAAATTTAAACACATAAGTGTTTTTCCACTTAAATCAATATTACATTTAAACACACACATAAAAATAAAATATAAGCATAATATATATAAAAATCATCACTTATTTAAAAAAACACATTTTAAAATAACATATTTATATATAGTTTACTCAAAATTCAAAGCATATACTGAGAAAATCAATCTATATATATAGACCATACATTATGAAAGCACTACAAAAAAGAGAGAAAAAAACAAAACATACTTTATATATATACACTAGAATCGAGATGAAAATTATACATTTAAATTTTTAGTTTAACAACGAAAATTACTAATGCTTCTACATCACTCAGCTTCCATACTAATATATGTTATATTCGAACAGGAATAAAAATCTAATTATATTTTCAAAATATGTATATTACTAATATTTTATAATAACAAATAAAAGACTAACGTATATATACGTCTCTGAAAAGCTTGGCTTAAAATTCACATAAGCATTAAACGTAAAAAAAATATGTAGATATAGTTTTATGCTAAAATATCAATTAAATGGAGACTGTTATAATGTGAAAATTTATGAACGCGAGTTGAAATGTAAAGATGGATTTGTCAAATATATTGGAAGAAGAGGACAGGGAGGGGAGAAGCAAAGCATGAAAAAAAGAGAGAAGAAAATGGAGGCCATACCTTCAGAGCTCACGTACGCAAGAAGAAATGAAGAAAATGTTGAGATGCAATTGAAAACTATTTGTGTACGAGGCTTATGTTAACTCCACTTTTTCAGGAAGGCCGTGATATCAAAAATCGACCGAGAAGCTAATGATAGTTCATCTCGAAGGATGGTCAACTCAACCCCCCAATAAAGCAAGTTCTGTTGAATGAATTTTCAGATAAGATCCCCTACGGAGGGGGGGTCCATGGGGGTGCCAACCCCCCTAGGTGGGGGTGCGGGGGCAACGCCACCGCCTACGGTAAGCAGCGACCTAACCAATGAAGGACTCACGACTCATAAAGATCAGCGACTCATCGGATATACGACCTATGGTAAGCAGCGACTCAACTGATAAGCGACTCAGAGATTGCCGACTCAATGGGTCAACGACTCATTGAGGACAACGACTCGGTGAGTTAGTGCCTTAAAGGTGCAGTGTGGATCAACGACTCAGCGGGCCTACGACTCAAGGCCTAGACCGATCCAGCGACTCATTCGAGCTACGGCTCAGAAAAGGTGCCGACTCAATAGGTAGCGACTCATCTGCTCAAAGATCGGACCGACTCATCTACTTAGAGGGACAGGGCGACTCAAGGGGTTAACGGTTCATAAAGAAGGTCGACTCAGCGACTCAATAAGTCCACGACTCATCCTATAAGACGACTCAAGGGATTTAACGACCTAAGAAAATAAGTCCCTAAGCTGCTTCACCTGTATATCGCTGCCTGATGAGTCGGGAACGACTTAACAATTCATGACTCGGAATGACTTGTCCACGACTTAAAGCCACTAAGTCGTAATCCACCGTCCAGGACCTATGCCAAAAAAGGTTGACTCGTAAGCGACTCGGGACTTGGCGCAAAGTCCAGCAGAGGAATGAACCATGAAGCAAGCAGGGGATGGTTCAATGAGTCGGCCACGACCTAATTTGACTCGGCCACGAGTCAAGCATGAGTCAGGTACGACTCACGACTCAGGGCAGAAAACTCCTATAAATACACGGCCACTTCCAACATTCAGGGGACTTTTGGACTCGCCTCCTGGATGCCTTTACTCTGCCATTGTCTCGACTTCAAGCAACGTTCAAGCAACACTTCTATCACTCCAATCACCAAAGACATTTCAACAAATCTCAAGAGGAAATCTAACTCATTGGCCATGCATTCGAAGGATTCTTCTACATCGGGATTTGAGCTATTTGTCTAAGTGTGTTGTAATCGGAGTTGATGGTAAAGAATTGTAACCAAATCAGCAATAAAGAGCTTTAAAAGATGATGTAGGCTAGATCTTAAGCCGAACCACTATAAATATTGTGTCTTTTATAGCTTTTCTGTGATTTCTTTGCTTATACTTTGTTCCCGTACCAACGGGTGGTGCTTTCACAATTACCTTCTACATTCCGGGGTGTTAGCGTTCAGATTTTCACGTTAACAGCTTATATATACATATATATATATATATATATATATACATACACGATTGCATTGATTGAGGTGAGAGAAAATAAGCAAGAAAGATTTGAGCGAATATTTACAGTGGTATTGATTGCGTGAATTTAGCAAAAGGAAACTGCAAGAAATCTTTGGCAAACATTTTGTACACGTTTAAAATTTATTAGGAAGTAAATGCATTGACTAAAACGCAAGAAATATTTATAAAATGGAAAGGTGGTGAAAATTATTTGCATACAAGGTTGTGTATTTAAATGAAACTAGTATTGATTGCTTGGAGAAACGACACGAAATAATTCACTTTGAAACTGTCAGGAGGAATTTTCGTGTGATATTTGATTTAGGAGATAATTGCGTTGGATAGATGAAATAAAGAAACGTAGTAATTAATGGTATAGGAACATTAAGGAAATAAAAGAATTTCGTTTGAATGGTAAGGAAAATCAAAGATTTTTTTCCTATTAATTGCAAAGGAGTAAATGGAAAAGAAGAGACACTTATACACATGAATTTCAAACAATCTTGAAATGGGTTTTGAACTTCTAAAAAGAAATAAATTTTCTTGAAACTGCTACGCGAATTTTTATTCCTATTATAAAAATGAGGAAAAAGGGAAGCGTAGAAATTTACATGTAACTTATCAAAACTAGATTTAAAAGAAATTGAACGTCTAGGGAAATGATTTCTTTCCCACTTGGAATGCAAGGCTACAGATAAATTTATTATTTAACGTCAAAATAAATATTATTCCCAATTGAAACCATATTAACTTTTGAATCATTAAATTGACATATAAAATAATAACAACTATCTACTGCTTTATAGTAAATAAAAAAATTCTAAATTCACAGAATACAACCTGTTACTTTTATTTCAAAATATCTTTCTTATAACAATTATTATATTTGGAAAACATTTTGAAAAAATTTTCTCTTTTAAAACTTATAAATAAAATATCATTATGTTAACAACCAAATTAAATGTTCACTTTAATACATTCTCTTTCCTTAATGGAAAGATTTCAACAAATATAAATATTAATTTCGTATTAAAATCAAATAAAAATCTAATTCAACTACTTCTTTTTATTAACAATAAATTAAACATTATTTAATAATTTCACATAACTCAACATATCCATTAGTTACCAATTTCAGTTCATTTGTTAGAGGTTAACTTATTTGAATTACAACAATATAATTAAATTATTGTTTCCTCTTTAATTTTATTCAATACATCAATACTTACAATTAACAATTATTATTAAATTGTTAACATTTGTTGTTTTAATTCAAATTGTAAATCGCATACAAACTATTATTATTCCCATCATTTTTGTTTCTACCAAATTTTATTCAATATTTTAATAAAATTAGAATTTTAAATTGGACTAAAATTTCGGATCGTTACCCATTACCCTTTTTTCTAGATCTGAACTGCGTTGCAAAAATGAAGATGGGAAGAGATTTTGAAACTGTCAGGAAATAAAAGATTTTTATTCCTATTAAATACGGAGACGCAAATGAAAGTGGAAAGTTTTACACGTGAATTGGAGATAGGCTTTTAATTTTTTTTTTTAAAATGCACGTGCTGATTTGATTTTTAACAGCTAAGATATGAAATCAAATAGTGTGTACAATAGATGCAATAATTAAAAAAGAACGTACGCTTAAATTAATTAACAAGTAACGTAATCTAAATTTATATGTTTTCTTATTTATTCACTACTTATATTTAGTATAATATATGTTTAAAGAGTATTTCATTAATTACGTACTATTTATATGCTAACTAAATAAATCAAACGGATACGAATGTATATAAGTAAAAATATTAATTACTCAATTTAAAAGTATATAATCTAACATAAAAAAAACAAAAGCGGAAAATAAGATCGACGGATCTATAGAAGTCCAAATTTGAAAAAAACAAAAGATGACGTCTCACTCAGAAGAGGATTTAGAAATTTCTATAGAAAAATATTCAGGTTGGAAAATAAACTTATTACCATTAATTATTAACTAATTTGAATAGAAGTAGAATTTCACAATAAAATTTACTTCCATAATTTTTAATCAAAATTTACCATCTGCTTATATTTAATTATACATAATCCAAACATTAAATTTTTATTTCAAAATATTATTATTTAAAATTTCTCAGAAATTCAATTAAATATGTTATTAAAACCGTTTAAAATTTATGGGTTGTTACACACCCTATGTAACAACCTCGATTTTGAAGATTAACTATTAATATTAAATTATTACGATAGTTATAATTTAATATTGTAAATTAAATAAAATTTGAAGTTTTATATTATTTATTTGGAATAAACAATAACTTTTGGAACTAAAATGAGAAAAATAAAGTTTGGAACTTTATTTTATTTGTTTGGTTGATAATGAATGGAAAATGATTTTGATTTAGAGAAAATGCAATAATTGTATTAATTAATGCTAATTACTTCTTTTAATAATTTTTAAGAGAAGTATTTGATTTTTAAAGATTGTTTATTTAAATAAGAAGGTGGAAATTGCTTTAAAAATCTGCTTTAATTATAAATTTGTATTTAAAAGTGGTTTGTTATATTTTTCTAAGCATGAAAATAATTTTTGTTGAATTTTAGAAGTTAAAAATTTAGACTTTTACATTTATTTTGTCTAAATAATGTATTTTTGTAAATTAAAGGTTTTTAATAATAAAAATGTCTTAAAAATTAAAGTAATCTTTTTATACGGTGGAATTTTTTTTTTTGAAAAGCAAGCAGGGTTGAATGGACCCTTACCATATTTATTAAACAGAAAACAAAAACAAGTTACAAGTGAGAACTAACATACTAGAACTCACAAAAGAAAAACAGGGAATAACAATGAAGGAAGGAAGGAAAGAGTGAAAAGAGAGAACAAAAGTAAAATACAGGAAAGGAAAACCAAGGCCCTAAACTGCAGAAACATACGCATTGTGATGATCAGACTTTTTTTTGACCCTAGAAATGATTAAGTTTATTAATGCACTTTCAAGTTTCATCTTGTTATCAAAGACACGGGCATTTCTCTCTTCCCATATCACATGCACAAACACCTTCAAATGAGAAGCAGCTTGTAAGTAGTGGCATTCTTCCATCTTGTTCTCATAAACAGCCTGTTCCATTCAGCATCCCCGTGTAAAACCATCTCAGTAAAACCATTAATGATGAGAACAGTAACCCAGATTCTTCTAGTAATCAGGCAATCAAAATAGAGGTGAGCACCATCCTCAACAACATTATTACAGTAAGCACACATCAGATCAACATTATAACCTCTCCTACACAGTTTATCCTTGGTCATGATAGAATTACGAAGTACTTTCCAAAGAAGGAAATTCAGCTTATGTGAGGTAACAGAGTTCCAAACTCTAGCATGCCATCTAAAAATGGGGCTGCTATCATCATGCATCAGAGCCTTATAAACCCCAGCAATAGAGTGCTCACCATGATTGGTAAACCAAAGATACCCATGATCACCAGAGGGGATACTCATTCTCTGCACATCATCCCACAGTTGCCTGATGATAGGATTGGATGTGTATGGCAGAGAAACAACACCATCATGACAATAGTCAGAGGCATTGGCATTCAAAGGAATACCAGTCTGATACCTCTGCTCATAGGTGAGGAGATTGGACAGTAATATTCCACTTCCAACCCAAGGATCAAACCAGAATTTGGCATTGCAGTGAGGGCCAAGCACAAGTTGTACAAGGGGGAGTAATATGTCTCTGATCTTGAGAATAGATCTCCAGAACCAACCACATAGAGGAGATGGTTCCATGAACCAAAAATTTTTGTTGCCAAGATGATGATGCCTAGCCCACTTAACCCATAAATTTGGCTTATCATTAATAAAATTGTCAAAATGCTTAGAGTAAGCAGCCTGATTCCAGGTTCTCATGCATTTTACTCCCAAACCACCATATAATTGTGGTTTCTCTAGTTTATTAAAGGCAATAGGAATAAGCTTTTTAGAATACATACTCCCTGTCCATAAAAAATGATTCATAGCTTTTCTAATACCAGTTAGAAGAGAGGCAGGTAAGATGAAACATCTGCACCAATACACAGTCATAGCATGGATTATAGAAATGATGATGGTGGTTCTACCTGCTTGTGATAATTTATTGCTGGCCCATCTATTCATAGCCTCAGTAATTCTTTCAAATAGTGGTAAATAGGCAGTAACACCAATTCTTCTAGTGCACAAAGGGATACCAAGATGCATAGCACCCACAGGAAGATTTTGTAGTTGACTATAACTGTGTAAGTTATGATTATCATTCTGAGATAGTCCAGCCACCAAGATAAAAGACTTTCTTCTATTAATCTGCAGACCAGTGCATTTCTCAATGGTGAGAAGGATCCTATTAACACATTCCATAGTTGACATAGTAGGCTTGATAAAAAGTAAGACGTCATCAGCAAAAAGGAGAGTGGTAATGAGGGGGTTCCTGCATTTGGGATGAAGTTCATAGAGGTTGTTCACAACCTTTTGATTAACAAGCTGAGTAAAAAATTCCATCACCACAATGAACAAATAAGAAGACATGGGGTCACTTTGCCTTATGCCCCTCTGACTTTTGAAATAACCAACAGTACCCCCATTGTAGCATAAGGAGTAGTTAACAGTAGATATGCAAGTATAGATCCAGCTGACAAAGTGACCAGGGAACCCCATTAAACCCATTATACCACTCAAAGCTTCCCAACTAATAGTATCAAAAGCACGTCTAATATCAAGCTTCATCATAGCTCTAGGGGAAACATGAGTTCTACCATACCCATTAAGAAGCTCATGAGTAACTAGCACATTGTCCAATATACTTCTGTTATTCAAAAAAGCAGCCTGATTATCAGAGATAACAGTGGGAAGCACATGCCTAAGCCTAGCAGCAATAACTTTGGAGATACATTTGTATATTATATTACAGCAAGCAATAGGACGATAAGCATGCAGACTAGAAGGTTCTTTACCTTTAGGAACAAGACATAAATTGGTAGCATTAATGGAAGAAGGTAATTTATTGTGCTCAAAAAAATTATGCACGGCATTTTTGAAGTAAGAGGCAATAACATCCCAACAATGAATAAAGAAAAAGGCATTAAAGCCATTAGGTCCACCACAGGAATCCCTCTTCATTCCAAACATGGCGTTGTAAATTTCCTCATCAGTAACTTTGGAAGATAAAAGTTGTATGTCAGATTCATTTAGCATAGGCAAAGGAGTTGACAGGAGTTCATGATAGTCAGGGTTCCAAGCAACATCAGTGGAATAAAGATTGGTGTAAAGTTTAATGAAGGCACTATCAATATCTTCCTGCTTAATTAAAGTCATACCTTCATCATCAAGAAGCTGATGAATGTATCTTTTGGCATTTTTTACCTGGAGAGTAGAGTGGTACAAACTAGAATTTCTGTCACCAAACAGATCCCACTCCTTCCTCAATTTTTGTTTCTTCATACTTAACTCAATGGCTATGGCTTCAGAAAGTTATTGAGATAGATCATGCTCCTGCTCTGATGCCAGGGTCATCAATCATACCAATTTGAATAGCAGAAAGCTGGTTCTGTAGATTAGTTGAGTTCTTGTCACCATCTCCTTATTTGCTTCTAGCCCATGTCCTTAAAGCCACCTTGGTAGCCTTCAATTTTTGCTGCAAAATAGACATTTTATTACCAAATTTAGGTTGTGTCCAAACAGTAACCACTAAAGGCATAAATTCTGGATCATCAATCCATGAGTTAAAAAATTTAAAACTTGAGTTCCTTTTAATGGCATCGCATTCCAAGGTAATAAAGACAGGAGAATGGTCAGAGAGAAGAGGGGGGAGGATATGATTCAAGGACTTAGGAAAAAGGGTAATGGCTTTGGTGTTGAGAAAAGTTAAATCAAGTCTGCACATAGTACGCACACCAGATCTACTCTTGTTGTTCCAAGTGAATTTAGGTCCAACATAAGCAGCTTCATGTAAATTGGAGGAAGAGATAGCTTGATTGAGAGGAGTGATATCAGAAATGGTAAGGGGAGAGCCACCACTACGATCTGTAGCAGCTAACATACAATTAAAATCACCTAACACAAACCATGAGTGAGTTTCCTGTCTAAAATGAGGTAAGTAGTTAAGCATTTCTTATCTAGCAGATACACGATTATCCCCATAAATATAGGTAAGGAAGAAAGTGGTAGCAGAAGGAATACGAATAACATGGAAATGGATAAATTGTTTGTGAGATAAAATAGGGGTTAGGGTGTAAATGGAAGGGTCAGACAACACCATAATTCTTCCATATGGAGCCTCAATCAAATTATGATGAAGGCTCCATAATGGATTAATCAGTTTTGCAGCTTTGTGGGTAAGGTCATGGTTGAGTTTGGTTTCCAGTATGCCAAAGATACCAAGTTTATTGTCAGAGATTATACATTTTGCTTACAAGAGCTTAATTTCCTTGTGTGCACCTCTAATGTTCCAAAAACCAAAATTTTGTAACATAGATAAACTTATGGTAGAGAAGTAAGCAATCTCATAGACCTTCTGAGGCCTGAATTAGGGGTAATATCCTTCTCAGGTAATGTTTCAGCAAACTCAATATTCTTGCCATTGTCAAAATCTATCATGTTACTATCCTTTTGCCTCTTAAGTTTGCTGTGATGTTTAAGAACAGGGACTGGAGTTAAGGGTTTAGAGGGAGGAGGGATCACTTGATTAGTCAAAAATCCAGGAGGGGGGGAATGTGTGAGTAAGGAAGATTGATTTGATGGTCAGGGGAAGAGGGTACAGCAGGTGCATGTGCACAGGGAAAGTGTGCATGTGCATGAGTGGGTAGCTTTGGGGGAATGTTCGTATTACATGATTATGCTGCTTTGGATGTAAAAGAAAGAGCTTTATCACTGGGTAACTGGGAAGTCTTCCCATCCAATAAGTCTTTATTTCTACTATATTCTGTATGCACAAAATCATCATCAAGCTTTTGATCTTGCTTACTAAATTCATGCTCTCTTGCTCTTCTGACACTAATTAGTTCTTGTACTAGCATGCCATAATTTTTTGCTAGTTGGATATTACCTTCAACATCTGCCACAGCAAAAGGTATATTCAAGTTCTTCTCTTGACCTGTTTCTAAACTATCAACATCCACTGTTGCTTCTTCATTCATCAGAACAGAAACACTATCAGACTTGCCACAGTTATTTGTATCACCACTTCCTTCAGTACTTAAAACTTCATTATCTTCAGCCAAGGAGTTAAGCACCTGAAATTTATTGCCAGTAGTCATCACTAGTTCCTCAAAAACTTCCCCTTCTTCAACTACATTAATCTCATTGTCACTGTTATTAACTATTGCATCCCCTTCTATTCTAACATCATGCTCTCTACCACTTCCACTTTTGTCACTCCCACAACCTTCTTTATTCTCCACAATAACATTTTTTCTTTTGCTTCCATGCTCAACTCTCCTCCAAACACTCGGGGCTTTATTATGCATCAATTTGTTGTTTTGATCTTTCACAGCAGTGACACCTTTAGGAATTTGATTAGGCAAATTATTTGATACCTTTTTATTTTTAACAACATCTGACCTGTCAGTATTTTTACAATTTGAAATGTCATGCCCAAATACTTTGCATGTTGAACATGCTTGTGGCCTCCACTGATATTCCACGAAAACAGTTTGTTTTGTACCATCTTTACACAATATTTGAAAGCTATCAACTAGCTCGGTGATGGGGGTCACTTCAACCAGAGCTTTAGCATAAGTCAACCTGTCCATGCTTTCTGTACTTTCATCCAAGCAATTAACAGTGCCTATTCTTCCAGCTAGCCAATTGATTCCAAGAGGGGACCATGCTGCCAAAGGAATGTTGTAAATATGTATCCAGATAGGCACTGAAGTGACAGAGCCACAGATATTGCTAATGGTGGGGTCTCATTGTTTGACAATGAACAATTTGTTTCTCATGATTATCGGGTCAGCTTGTAATACCCTCCTCCGGTCATCATCAGAAGAAAATAAAAACATGAAGACAACACCATCTGATTTAACTTTAATGCTTCCCTTAAGCCTCCATACACGCTTTAGATGTTGCACCACTGCAGTGAAAGATAGTGGTTCGTCAAGGATGAAACCAACAACATACTCATGCCATATATTCAGACCCTCTTCCTGAACAGAGTCAGGTAGAACCATAGCATCATCAACATATTCATTTATGAAGTTAACAGGCATGTACTTCCCCGCCTTGCGCGGTTTGTTTTTAAAGAGAGAAGTCCATGGTTGTTGGCTTGAGGAGTAAATGCGAGGGACAGGCAGGGGCGCTAGAAGGGAAGGATCAGGAAAAGTGGACGAGCAAGGAGGTTGGCCAGGGAGTAAAGGTGGTGGGTCAAGTTAAAGGATAGGTGGGACAGGTGAAGGAGAAATCAGGGAAGGAGAGGAGGGGGGAATGGAACACTCTGCCATGAAAAGGAAAAAAAAGAAAGGTAGAAATCAGGGAAGACATGGTTGAATTGTGGAATTTTTTTATTGTATAAGTATGTAAGTTTACATATTTTTCTTGTATAAAAATTGGAAGAAAAATGCATTTTGTTTTGTGTATAGTGTAAATATGAACACCTTTTTGATTAAGTATGAATTAAAACTTATGCCATCGATTTTTATCTTAGTTTTGGGTCCAAGGCCCACTTAGTAGACTTAACATGCTAATTGAAAAAGAGGAAAGCAAAGTACGTACATTCGTTTTTTTACCATTACCCTTCTTCCTCTTTGCTGTAAAAGAAAACCCACTTTCCTCTTTCAAAGTAAAAACCAAAATCTCCAAATTTTCATCAAACCCTTGCTATAATTTGTCAAATTTAGTCAATTTAGACAGGTAGTCAACTTCTAAAGCTAATTCCTTCATCAAATTTCAGTTTTGAAAATTATTTGATTGCTTGTAACTTTATTTTGGCATTGCATGTTCATGTACATTTCATTCTTAGGTTGTTGAAGCTCTTTTGAAGCCAAAGCTTGCTCCTTTTCACCGATTTTCTTTTGTAGGTCATGTATTATGCAAGGCGAGTTTAAATACTCACATAGTCTAGCGGCCAAGCTCAAAAAAATTGCAAAAGCAATCAAAAGTTTTGTTTTGTCCATAAATTTTTGTTGTAGTTTTCTGTTGAAATCTATTTCATGTTGCCTCTTTGAATGCCTATAACTTTTGATTCCGGCAACGAAATGCTTCCGGATTTCTTGCATTTGGTAGCTTGCATGTTGAGATTCATTTTTGCAAATTTTGGTTGAATAATATTGTCATATGGATGTTCGAAACAGCGGTAGAAAATCTACTCGAAAGCAGATTTTTGCCTGTAGAAATTGTTTGCTGAGTTGCTGCAAACATGTCCTGAGTCCATGTTTGAGATAGCATAACTCTTTCATTTCTTATTGAAATTGCTTTTTTTTTTTTGATAGTTAAAGTTTTTTATTAAAAGCATACCAAATTTGAGATTATTCTGACCTATATAGCTTATAGAAATATGTTGCCGAACTTTGATCTGGATCATGTTTTTGCCCAGATTTTTACAGTGAAAACACTACCTAGATTAAAACTTTGAGACATCCTAACTTACTCATACTTATCCAAATTGCATGATTCTTTTTTGTATGAAACTAAAGTTTTCTCCTATATGAAAACAAATTTTGAGCTCAATCCGATGCTATTTGGTGCTCTGTTTTGTGCCTGGAAATTGAATCCAAATTGGATTTTTAGGCCTGGGCACAGTCTTGTTGAACTGTGACAGGCATGGTCTAAGTCCATGTTTGAGACTGTAACTTTTTCATTCCCAGCCGTAATTCATTGATTCTTCTTTTGTTTGAAAGATGAAGTTTTCTACTTTGTGTATACCCATTTTTAGTTCAATCAAAGGTCGTTCGGCCACCTATTTTTATCCAAAAGTTGAACCTAGAGAGGATTTCAGACCTGGGTATTATTTTGCCAAGTGTTTTTATGTTCTTTTTCTGTTCGACGTTTGAATTTTACTTCATGTATTTGTGATATTTCTGAAATGTTTTGAGGGCTATGATACCTATCAATAGGCTAGCCAAGTTTTGATGAATTAGAAATTCAAATTTGAATTGAATTTGAATGACAGTTTTGAGTGATTTCTTTGATTTGGAGCATAGATTTTTGCAAAAAAATTTTAAATAATTTTCAAAATAAATTGGAATTTAAAATAATTATTAGGTAATATTTGTTAAATTATTTTAAGCTACAAAATCTATTTATTCTCTATAATAAGGGAATTTTCAAATATCGTTTTCAAAATGGATTTTCGAAAATGGTTTTAAAAGCTTGTTTTCTCAAAAAATTATTTCATACATAAGATATGCACTATTCGAGCGAATGCGAAGGAGAATTAAATGGTTAGGTAAAACACGTGATATGTGACACGTGTTTATCTTATCGGTTAATTCCTGACTTATCTGCTTGATCGTTTGGACCTTCGGGTCGAGTTTACCAATGAGATGAGGTAAACGTTTTACTACTTCGAGTGCGAAATTTACTAGAGATTAGTAAATCATTTAGTGCAAACGTGTGGTTTGGGGCACATGTTAACACAATTCGGGTTCCTATTCGAGAGTTTGTGACACATTTGCCATTGCGGCGTGCCAGTAATGGACGTTTGGGTCATTGCCATTGTGGCGTAATTGTCTTCGAGATGTTTTCCATTGTGGCGTATTTTCCATTGCGACGTATTTTCCATTGCGGCGTATTTGTCATTGTGACATTTTGCCTTCGAGCAAGGTACCTATTTGAGATAACAGTACTTGGTAAGGCTTCGGCCACACACGTGCAAATACTTTTGAAATGATTTCTTTGACTATTTTCCCAAATGTATCATCCCTTTTCGGAATAGGTCCTTTGAACCATTCGATATATTTGTGGGGATTACCTTTCGAGAATTTGAACTCTAGGGAGTTCTACCTTTTAAATTTAAGTTGCCTACACTGGCATTATTTGAGATTTGCCTTTTGACTTTGTTATTGAGATTTGCCTATTAGCGTTATTGCTGAGATTGCCTTTTGGCGTTTATCTGGGATTATATTCTCCTATGTTGGAGAGTTATATTTGATTGCCTTGTGGCGTATTTTTGAGATGGTAATTTCTTGAGATTTCTTTGAGTTTGCCGATATGGCAGGTTGTGGGATTTCTCCTTTTTAGGAGTTATATTTTCACTGAACCACTATTGATGATTTGTGGTATGCCAATGATATGACGCTTGCTATATTTAGCATTTTATGGATTGTTTTATCTATTTTGAGATCGTATGTTTGTGTAAGTTATATCACCTCATCATTTAATGTAACCATACCTATACTCATGCTTATACTCAGTATTGTTCCTTCTTATTTAAGAAGAACATTACCCTTATTCTTGTGCATTTATTACTGCTTATTCTCTTAAACTGATATGTTTGGCTAGACTGACTTGTGTATTTTATTTTCAAGTCAGACCGAGGTGTTTCAGGCTAGGTACCCTTATGGACTTAGCATATTCTGCTTCTGCATGAACTTTCTGCTTCCCTTTTTGTTGTAGTCCTTGTTGTTGCCACTTTGATATGTATATTGTTTTGATTCATGTATATTGTGGTCATCAATCCACGTATGTGACGTATCATTTTGTATACTCTATGATTTATCTGTATATGTTTATATATCTAATTATTTGTTATTCTGTGATGTGTTTTGCATTTGAGTTGTTGTATTTTATTCTGATAGATCCTATAGCCACCGATGGCTTTGTATTTAGTATTTATTGGATATGTCGATCCACTTGAATCAGGAAAAAAATATATAGCATTTTGTCGGTGTATTCAATAGATATTTAAGACAAGGCTATAGATGGTCGCTCCTAACCAGCCCTATTCTCCGCATTAGCAGATGGTATTACCTAGTAATACTCTTTGTTAATGTCGGCCTCGAGGTGGAGCATTACAGCTTGGTATCAGAGCAGGTTCAGAACAAAATATGATAAACACAGAATAGAAACACATATTACGGTACATCTAAGTGTTATACAAGTGTTACAAATCCCATTATCATCGTGTCCTATACATTATCCTGTCCTTTGAGATGGAAGTTTTGGATATGTCTAGAAATATATTTTATTCCATAGTATTCCATAATAGAATTTATAATATCTTATCTTAGGAGTAATCCTAATTGTGATTGTTCTATTCAAGTCCTCTTAGATACAGGTGCTGGACACTCATCCATATCAGAGGAATTTGTTGATGCTTTTTGATGTTCTTATCTTGTGATTTCTTTGAGAATTGCGAATCCTATTGACGGGATCCACAACATTTGGTATGATGTTTGAGGATTTTTGGGATTATTGCTTATAGCTTATCTTTTCGTGCGAATTAGCATGCCATTTTCTACATAAAGTTTGGAGTGTTTGAGATGGAGTGGCTTGCATATTATCAAGCCACATTCTATGATTTGAAGGATCCTATATTTAGTTATCCTAATTTGGCTGATTCGTTGTTTCTTTTTCTCCCGAAATGTTAATGATGATTCTGAAGTATCTGTATTCACACTTGAGTTTCGAGATGTTGATGATATATCTTGAATTCTAATCAGCGTGACTCTGTTAATTTCTATGAGTCTATTTCGAGTATGACACCAAATCGAACAATTGAATATTGTATTGACTTCATTCCTGGCTCTTAGCCTTTCGGTCATCCTCCCATGAGGATGTCCACTAGGGAAATGAGGCGATTCATTGAATTTATTTGATATTCTTGTTCTTGCCTCCTTTTGAGACATCCTCATTGGATACTCAATTGTTGATATACTTCATAAAATTACTTCACTCGAAGTAATGATATATTGTTAAAGTTCTTCTTCTCATTCAGGAAGATATCTTAACCTTACTCTTATATCTCATTTCTCTATTTTTTAATCTATTGAGTGGTGTTAGGGTCATTCCTTAGCTTGACCTTACATCAATTTTTCATGAACTATGAGTCGTGGAGGATAGCGTTAATCTTACCGCATTCCGCACTCGTTATGAGTCTTGTGAATGGTTCATTATACCGTTCGGAATAATGAACACTCCAGACTATACCTTCAGTCTTGTAAATCGAGTATTCTTGAAATATCTCAATGAGCTTTTATTGTGTCTTTGATTTTGAGAACAAGTAATAAATTGTGTTTTCAATTTTATTTTTATAAATTGGAGAAATGTTCCAAAGAGAAATTGGATTTTGGTTTTTGAAAAAAAAGAATATTTTGAGTATTATATATGAGATATTCTTTTTAACGAAAACAAATTTTTGTGTTGGGTTGTCCGTCTAGTGCTTTAAGAATTCTAGTCGATGCGTTTGGTCAACGTTAGCGATAGGAATTTCCTAAACAATGTGATGAGACAGTCAGACACGATAAATTAAGTTTTAACAAGTAAATTTTTACAATAATTAATATGGTAGAGTATTAATTTTTATTTTAAATGTTTAATGAAACCATTGAACCATAGTGAGTGTTGGATGAGTGGCAAGGCAGTTTTGATTATTTGTTCAACTCTGCAGCCAATCGATGGGGTCATTCACTATAAATCAATGACGAGGCAATACCCTTATATAATTTAAAAAGTTGAGAAATTGAATATGGTAATTTGGGTAAGTAAAAGTGAATAATTCTAACTAAGGGGATATCTTAATTAGAAGAAAATACCATTTTGATGCTTTGATTGATAAAATGTTGTATTTAAGGTAAAGGAATTCGGTTTGAAAAAAAATATTAAAATATTAATTGAATAGATTAGTACAAGTTATTAATGATGACTGTAAAAAAATTTTATCACTTATTTATTTGAGTAATAGTAGAGGATATATATAAAACTATCTTAAGAGAAAATAAAGAAGTGTTAGTTTGGAACACTTAATATAAATTTGTGAGCTAGTTTTTTTTTTAAAACTTAATTGGTATTAAAACTTATGGGTTTGAAATTGCAAACTTCTTTGGAAAACAAGTTTGAATTAATTATCAACTTTAATTAGTTTTATGTTGATAATTAGATGGAAATGTGAATTTGGATTGTTTTGATAAATGAACAATTCCTGTAGTATAATCATTTTAAAATTGTGAGAATAATTTTATACTTTATATATGTATATATATCCCAAAAAGTTATTTGGTGGATAATCAATAATCATCTCTTGATAATGAAAGAGATTAGTTATCTCTTCCAAAACAAGTTTTCATAGTTAATTGTTCTAAAGCTAGATTTTGGGAAGTAATGGAAGTATTTCCTTTTAATGAATTGTTTTTTTTATGATTACATAAAGTTGTTCATAATTTTGTATGTCTTAGCTTCCGGGGAAAAAGAAGGTAATTTAATAAATGATATAGAAAAAGCTTGGTTGAAAATGTAGTTTGAGATTAAAATGGTTTGGGAAAATTTCAAATTTCAAATTGATTTAAAAAATGAAAATTTATTTGAAAAAGTGTTGTACTAAAACAGCGATAACTTGAAATTTATAACTCCAAACGAGTTCAATATTTTTGTAAACAAAAGACCTTTTAGTAAGCTATAAAGGTTCTTTTTACCAATTTAATAGATTTTGCTTTTTACTGAGTTTAAAACGGGTTTGAAAGTAGATGGTCATTTCTGTCCTATAAGAGATTTTCTAAGATTTAAGCTGAAAATAAATTTAGCACAACTTTCACACCGTGAATTCAATTTTTATGATCCTTATATCGCAGGAAACTTTGACTTAGTAGAACAACTTTCATTTTATAAGTACTTTCAGATTTTGAGTTTTGATGGATCAAAATTTAAGAACTTTACAGCAGGTTTTTAATTGAAACAACTTGTTTTCTTATTAGTTAAGTGCAATCTACCTATTTTGTGAATATAATTTGGTTGATGTTTTGTATGAAGGTATATATTTTAAACTAAAATATATTGTAGTAGAATCTATGAGTAATACATTTTATTCACTTTAAAAAAAGAGTTTAGAGAATAAGTTGAAGTCTTGAAAATTAACAGAATATTGAAGTTTGAGAATTTGAGTATAATGAAATTAGGTTTTTGAAAGCTTAAAAATATTTTTTTTGTAAAATAAGAGTATAGAAATCCACTCCTCGAGTTTGTTTTGTCTTTGAGCCATTATATAACATCGTGCATTATGCAGTCATTTGAGCCCAATGGCCTTTGAAGAAACCACTTCTCATCGAATTCACTTATCTCTTTTGTTATCAAACTTATGCTGATGGGGTTCTTTCCATAATGACACGAAAAAAGTCATATCGATAATCATCTTATTGATTGGAGTATGGGATAAAATTTGAACTAAATCCCGACTCTATTCGAGAAATTTTCAAGAAATCAGTCTCACTTGATTGATCTTTTGGATAGCATTATCTTGTGTTCTTGTTTCGAAGGTGAGAAGCCTTCGAAATCATGAGGTATTGCTCATATAAATTCTATAGTCCGCTAATCCCGACGAATATATTTCGGACATTACAGAATTTATCGAGCAATTTCATATTGGTCTTCTATCATTTTGAGTTGAGAGGAAATTATTTATTTTTAAAACCCAAGCTTGTCTATCATTCTTTTGATTGATGAAATAAATGTGTTGAATACAAACTCTTCTGTAGAAATTGCAAGGATGCAATTTTCTTAAGAGGGGGAGTTTGTAACAACCCCGGTTTTGGAGATTACCTGTTAATATTAAATTATAACGCTAGTTATAATTTAATATTGTAAATTAAATAAAATTGGAAGTTTTATATTGTTTATTTGGAATAGACAATAACTTTTGGAATTAAAACGAGAAAAATGAAGTTTGGAACTTTATTTTATTTTTTTGGGTTGATAATGAATGGAAAATGATTTTTGTTTAGAGAAAATGTAACAATTGTATTAATTAATGCTAATTACTTCTTTTAATAATTTTTAAGAGAAGTATTTAATTTTTAAAGGTTGTTTATTTAAATAAAAAGGTGTAAATTTCTTTAAAAATGTGTTTTAATTATAAATTTGTGTTTAAAGTGGTTTGTTATATTTTTTTAAGTAAGAAAATATTTTTTGTTGAATTTTAGAAGTTAAAAATGTAGACTTTTACATTTATTTGGTGTAAACAATGCATTTTTGCAAATTAATGGTTTTTAATAATAAAAATGTCTTAAAAATTAAAAATAATCTTTTTACATGGTGGAAAATGTTTTATTTTATAAGTATGTAAGTTTGCATATTTTACTTGTGTAAAAATTGGAAGAAAAATGCATTTTATTTTGTGTGTAGTGTAAATTTGAACACCTTTTTGATTAAGTTTGAATTAAAACTTATACCATTGTTTTTCTTTTAGTTTTGAGTCCAAGGCCCACTTAGTAGACTTAACCAGCTAATTGAGAAAGATGAAAGCAAAGTACGTTCATTTTTTTACCATTATCCATATTCCTCTTTGCTGTAAAAGAAAACAAACTTTCCTCTTTCAAAGTAAAAACCAAAATCTTCAAATTTTTATCAAACCTTTACTATAATTTATCAAATTAAGTCAATTTAGACAGGTAGTCAACTTATAAACCTAATTCCTTCATCAAATTTCAGTTACAAAATTTATTTGATTGCTTGTAACTTTGTTTTGGCATTGCATGTTCATGTACATTTCATACTTAGGTTGTTGAAGCTCTTTTGAAGCCAAAGCTTGCTCCTTTTCACCGATTTTCTCTTGTGGCTCAAGTATTTTGCAAGGCGAGTTTAGATATTCACATAATCTAGCCGAGCCAAGCTCTAAAAAATTGCAAAAGCAATCAAAAGTTTTGTTTTGTAGGTAAATTTTTGTAGTTTTCTATTGAAATCTATTTCATATTGCCTCTTTGAATGCCTATAACTTTTGATTCTGGAAACGAAATGCTGCCAGATTTCCTACATTTGGTAGCTTGCATGTTGAGATTCTTTTTATACCTAGAAGTTGAATCCAAATTTGATTTTAAGGCCTAGGCAGAGTCTTGTTAAACTGTTACAAACATGGTCTAAGTCCATGTTTGAGACAGTGTAACTTTTTCATTTTCAACCGCAATTCATTGATTCTATTTTTGTTTGAAAGATGAAGTTTTCTACTTTTTGTACACCAATTTTTAGTTCAATCAAAGGTCGTTCGGCCACCTATTTTATATCCGAAAGTTGAACCCAGAGGAGATTTTAGACATGGGTATTATTTTGCCAAGTGTTTTTATGTTCTTTTTCTGTCCGACGTTTGAATTTTACTTCATGTATTTATGATATTTTTGTAATTTTTTGAGGGCTATGATACCTATCAATAGGCTAGCCATGTTTTGATGAATTTAAAATTCATATTTGAATTGAATTTGAATGACAGTTTTGAGTGATTTCTTTGATTTCGGGCATAGATTTTTCCGAACAATTTTGAAATAATTTTTAAAATAAATTGGCATTTAAAATAATTATTATGTAATAATTTTTAAATTATTTTAAGCTACAAAATCTATTTATTCTCTATAATAAGGGAATTTTCAAATATCGTTTTCAAAATTGATTTCGAAAAATGGTTTTAAAAGCCTCTTTTCTCAAATAAATTATTTTATATATAAGATACATATTTTTGCACTATTCAAGCGAATGAGATGGAGAATTAAATGTTTGGTAAAACACATGGTATAGGACACATGCCTTTATCTTATCGGTTAGCTCCTGACTTGTCCGTTTGATCGTTTTGACCTTCAGGTCGAGTTTACCAATGAGATGGGGTAAACTTTTTACTGCTTTGGGTATGAAATTTTCTAGCGGTTAGTAAACCGTTTAGTGCGAACGTGTGGTATGGGACGCACGTTAACACTATTCGGGTTCCTATTCGAGAGTTTGTGACACATTTGCCATGGCGGCATGCCAATACTGGACCTTTGGGTCATTGCCATTGCGGCGTTTGCCATTGCACCGTATTTGTCTTCGAGACGTTTGTCATTATGGCATATTTGCCATTGCGGCGTATTTTCCATTGCGGCGTATTTATCATTGTGATGTTTTGCCTTCGGGCGAGGTACTATTTGAGATAACAGTACATGGCAAGGCTTCGGCCACATGCACCTGCAAATACTTTTGAGATGATTTCTTTGACTATTTTCCCTGATGTATCGCCCCTTTTCGAAATAGGTCCTTTGAACCATTCGATATATTTGTGGTGATTACCTTTTGGGAATTTGACCTCTAGGGAGTTCTATCTTTTAGATTTGAGTTGCCTACACTAGCGTTATTTGAGATTTTCCTTTTGGCGTTATTATTGAGATTTGCCTATAGGCATTACTACTGAGATGGCCTTTTGGCATTTATTTAGGATTATATTATCCTATGTTGGAGAGTTATATTTAATTGTCTTGTGCCGTATTTTTAAGATGGTGATTTCTTGAGATTTCTTTGAGTTTGACGTTATGACGGGTTTTGGGATTTCTCCTTTTTAGGAGTTATATTTTCCCTAAACCACTATTGATGATATGTGATATGCCGACGATATGAGGCTTGCAATATTTAGCACTTTATGGATTGCTTTATCTCTTTTGAGATCGTATATTTATGTAAGTTATATCACCTCATCACTTAAAGTAACCATACCATACTTATACTCATGCTTATACTCAATATTGTTCCTTCTTGTTTAAGATGATCATTACCCTTATTCTTGTGCATTTATTACTGATTATCCTCTTAAACTGATATGTTTGGCTAGACTGACCCATGTATTTTATACTCGGTCAGATCGAGGTGTTTCAGGTTAAGTACCCTTATGGACTTAGCCTATTCTTCTTCTGCATGGACTTTTCTGCTTCCCTTTTGTTATAGTCCTTTTTGTTGCGACTTTGATATGTATATTGTTTTGATTCATGTATATTGTGGTCGTCATACCACATATGCGATGTATCATTTTGTATACTCTGTGATGTATCTGTATATGTGTAGATATCAGATTATCTATTATTCTGTGATGTATTTTGCATTTGAGTTGTTGTATTTTGTTCTGATAGATCCTATAGCCACCTATGGCTTTGTATTAAACATTTATTGGATATGTCGATCGACTTTAATCGGGAAAAATAATATAGAGAACATTTTAGCGATGTATTCAATGGATATTTAAGACAAGGCTATAGATTGTCGCTCCTAACCAGCCCTATTCTCCGCATTAGCAGATGGTATTACCTAGTAATATTCTTTGTTAATGTGGGGCTCGGGGTGGGGCGTCACACCCTAGAATGAGTTTGGGTGTGTATATATAAGAGTGTGTATTTGTTATTTTAAAAAATGCCTTTGTACTGTGGTTTTTGATCCATTGAGTGGTTTGTAGATTCGGGTGAATACGACTAGCTAACGTTATTGAAAAGAATCTCTAAAACACTTAAACAAAGCCAACTGACACAATATTGTTTTAAGTTAAATAAATAAAGTAATTTTACCTAGATTATATTTCATAAATAAAAGAAAATTTTCAGAAAATTGTTGTAGTTATTTAGGATATGTTATTTGTTAGAGAGTGATAATATTTGATCATTATTATTTATTGTTAATTAGTTAGCCTCAGATAGTTTGTGAGCATTTACTGTTTTAGTTAAATTAAATACGAAAACCTTGTGAGTTCGGTTTCATAGTTTGACTATAAGGCGATCGGTGATAGCCTTGGGACAAAGTTTTGGAAATTTTTTTGAAAATTGTTTTCGAAATATCTCTAAAAACTCGATGTTTTTAAAATTGTTTTCGAAGTTTTGGAAAAAGTAATAAATGTATTATTTTGAAAGTATTTATGAATGGAAGTGTTTTGGAATTATTTTAAAGGAGGTAGAAAACATTAAACTCAACTAGGTCGTTGGAAAATAATTCGAATGATGACTGCAGCATCACTGGTGTTTATTTTCAAGTCTCTGAGTGGGGAAATGCAAATAGTAATTTTCTATAGGAATATTTTGATAAAGCAGATTTTGATTAAATCCCAAAAGCATGAGTTGGAGAAAAAAGAAATATGTATATTATTATACTAAAAGATTTTTGGAATGAAAATAATAAATAGTATTGCTCGAAAGTCTTTACGAGTATGGATATGATGGAAGAATTTTAAGTATGAACTATATATATATATATATATTATTTTGTAAAGTGAATTTTAAAATGGTAGAATAATTTTATGTTAACTAGTTGAGTGGCCCAAAATTAACTAAAAATGGGAAAGAGATGTGATCGAATGCTAAGCGCTTCTCCTAAGTGTTTCCTTTCGTTGTAAGAGAATATATGATACTATTTGGTATTACCCAGTTCACTAGTACCATTTTAGGGTTACTCGAGCTATATAAATATATTTTCTATTGTTAAAATGTATAAAAAACCAGTTAAAAAGAGTTTTGAAATAAAGCTAGGTATTTGGATCTCGAGTTTAGTTAAGAGCAATAAATTCAAAATGGAAAAGTTTGAATCGGATAATGGTATAAACTCTCAGGATGTAGAAGAGTATTATAAAATTTAAGCTTAAGTTAGTTCTATGAAATGTTTCCATAAATAATTTTAGCAGAAATAAAATTGGTATTAGTGAGAACCAATAAAATAAGTATATAAGTTGGAAATAGGTCGTTTCCCTTTTTCAACATAATTTTTTATCCAAGGTTCGACCACATGAATTTGAGTTGTGTCATAGCATCCCAAATAAGGACCTATTTCTCGATTTTTGACGATGAATGCTTGGTAAGGTTTCTTGATATGGGACAAATTTTTTATGCAAGGAGAATATAGATTCTTGATCAAGGAGCCTGATAGGGGTCTGCATTAGGAAATCGGGTGAGCGATGCTAGTTCGGAAGTGGAGTTATGTATTCGAGTAGAGATCAAATAAGATTTTTGTGTAAGGACGATCTATGAACATCATGCAGACTTATGAATACTTAGGATGTTTCTTTCTAGGTTTAGGTTGCGGTGGAATTTCAGGATCGAAAATTCTTTTAAAGAGGGAGAATGTAATGACCCGAAATTTAATCACTTTAAATATGGATATGTAACATATTTTTTAATAATTAATAAAAGGATTTTATTATTAAAAATACCCCCTTTTGAAAATTAACTAGTGATGGTGAAATGATTTTTAAAGCGTGTTTACAAAAATATTTAGTTCAAAAGAAAATAGAAAATGTGAACGAAAAGCTTTTTCAAATACACTTAAACATATATTTTTATAAATTATAAGTACATAAATTAAGCAAGTTAAGTGTGAAAATTATATGTGTACTATAAGGGAGAACGAAATGACCATTTTCATAAAAATTAAAAAGTAAGGTATGAAGTTTCACACTCATCTCTTACATCATGGTACAAGATCGTCCTATTATATGTTTTAAAATATGCAGTTAGTAATATAATAAGACGAAAACAGGTTTACTTAAGTAAAAAGTAAGAGATGTGACATTTTTTCAAATTAAAATAAAATGTAAAAGAACGATATGTCATTTTCATTTCACATCTTTGTCATGACCCGAAATCCAATGTTCGAAAATTGACATCAAATACCTCACTTGTATTCGACTGTCGAAAATTCAAACATCAAACTCCAGTCGGATGGAGCTTATAACAACCTTAGATGAATAAAACAGCGGAAACAATAATGAATATCATGCATTACATCACAGATACAACATCATCATAATATCCATTACTACATCAGAGTACCATAATACATATGTCACAACTCCAAATAGGACATCATAATTGAACAACAAGTGATCATATGCCAAAAAATCTGCAAAGAAATGAAGCGATAGTGAACGTCCAAAATCTAAGCACCTTGAGATCCAAAAGCTTCCAAAATATCTCCAAGGTAAAAGCCTCCAAAATACTGCTAACACCAGAACACGTAAACCTGCTACTAAGCTGCCCATGTGGAAATTATGGGCACCCAGAGTTTAAAAAGGAAACAATAAACTCCAGGTCAGTCATGGGACTGGTATGGGTAAACAAAAACAGTTGCTTTTAAATAAAACAAGATTTATAAAAGAAAACTGCTATGCTTTTGGAAAATGAAACTACCATAAGACCTCCCGCCACACACACAGTGCAATCGCAGAATTGGAGGAGATTTCTTCTTATGATAGTCAAATATGCTTGATACAAGGAAAATTCTTTGATATTATTACTAGTGCATAGTGTAGAAAATCATTTCGAAAGTATAATATTAATCTTAGCCAGCATGCAACCATTATTGTATGCCTACTATAGCTACCATGTTTTGCGGCAGGTTACCGCCATGCTACATGGCAGGTTATACAAATAAAACCGTACAGGGCTCGTATTGTTTCTTTGGATTTTCAACAAATGGTCAGGCTAAGGAACTTCCTACTTCCACATGGGTACGCCTCTGGAGGGACGTCCCGAGAACTTATCCAGTTCTCTGCCAACATAAGGCCGGGTTACCTCTGTAACTAGGTAACTATTACTCGACTATGTCATTCTCCAGTCGTTTGCGACCTTTATCCGAGGGAGCTCTACCACAAAGCAACAACCACACAGTAAATGAGATTGCAGCAACCACATAGGTTAAGTATCTGGGCTCCATACCATGATACCACCATTTTCCAAAAGGAAATGACATACCCTAAAGGGCGCGACCCTCATAACCTTGCCGCATCTTTCCTGTTTCGACCATTTCCGGGGTGTGAGGTCCGATGAGGTATCGTCTAAAAAGCTACGCTTTACACGAAAGCCATGCTTTGATCACAAATGATCAATAAATGATCATCAACACACAGCAGCACTTAGCATGCCACACTACCAAATTGGGAGTATATCACTAATAACCTTCAACTACATAATCACTGAGCTCGTACGTCTCAGAGAAGGGTGTTAAGCTAAGAGAATAAATTCTCCGCCACCAAAAGATATGTATTTGAAAGAAATCTGCTTTATATCTCAAAGTGTAGTGTCAGACACACAACCATACAAGTCTGTTCCGGGTTCGAACAGAACCGAAGGCACTTCCGAAGAAGCCCTTGCAATCCGGGTATTCACAATTCCGATCGGACTTCCCATCACTTAGGGAATCTCTATACCGTAGATATTCGGTGTAGAGACAATCGATAGGTTATCCTATCATTCTCGCAAATACTCGGTCTTCAACACCGGTCTTCAAATGCAATCCATAACGTCGTATTATTATTCGAAATGGTTTATATGACACAACGACCTCTCCTGACTAAACCGAATAATGAGCGCTTAATTTTTAAAACACGTGGATGTATCAATCACAAAGATTCACATTCAGGGTTCGATGTGGGTTTCGGATAACTAACTAGAATCCGACTCCCTGTCGCATTGAAGTTTAAATGTCGTTTTACGGGCAAAAGGGATTTTTCACATACATACAGAAACCAATCACAAATCACTGTAAAGACCCGTAAATCCGTACTCCTTGAGTAAACACTAACCTCCTTTGATTAACTCAAGATGAACGAAAATACGAACCCTTAGGGGTTTTAAGAAAGAAGAAAGAAAAAGAAAAAGGTAGAAGAAGAGAAAAGGAAAACAGAACAGAAGAAATAACAGAACAACATCAGAATCTCTCAACTCGCAGCGGAACAACATATAATAAATAAATGAATAATCTTTAAATAAAAAACTATATCAGTTATTACATCACATTTTATTACATTACATCAAATCATCAGAGTGTACAACAACAACAATAAACAGCGGAAAAGAAATGCTATATACTAGTAATACGCCATGCCATCCAGCTTGCCTCCAGCAATTCCTGAATTCCTGAATATCCTGATATACCTAACTCTTGACTGCCCGTGTGGAAAATTGGTGGGCACCCAGAGTTTAGGAAGGAAAACAATAAACTCCGAGTCAGTCATGTGACTGGTGTGAGAACTCAAAACAGTTTATTTTCTTTAAAATCAAAATAGAGG
This sequence comes from Allium cepa, assembly GCA_030765085.1. Lineage (NCBI taxonomy): Eukaryota > Viridiplantae > Streptophyta > Magnoliopsida > Asparagales > Amaryllidaceae > Allium > Allium cepa. The sequence continues at coordinate 900,323,915 of CM060938.1, read as the reverse complement.
AATATTTTTAAAATGGATTCGCAATGCTTTTAAAAAATGAGACTGCCATAAGGCCTCCCGCACACACACACATGCAAACGCAGAATCGGAGGAGATTTCTCCTTATGATAGTCAAAGATGCTTGATACGCATTTAAAATAACATTTGATATTATTACTAGTGCATAGTGTAGAAATTATTTCGAAAATAAAGATATAAATCCTAGCCAACATAGACATTCCGAACTATGCCTACTATAGCTACCATCCAAACAGTGTTGCGACACCATAAGTGAATGATAGGTTCTACAACTAAAACCGTACAAGATCGTATTGTTTCTTTGGATTTCCAATGAATGGTCAGGCCAAGAAACTTCCCATTGCCACATGAGAATGCCTCTGGATGGACATCCCCGAGAACCAAACCGGATCTCTACCAACACAAGGCCGGGTTACCCCTAACTGGGTAACAACTGACATGAGTATGCCATCCCCCGGTCCTTTGGGACCTTTCAACCGAGCGCTCGTTACCAACATCACACCATAATAATAAAGTGTTTCAACATGAGTAAATATCTGGGCTCCATACCATGATACCACCCTTTTCCAGAAGGAAATGGACATACCCTAAGGGGAGCTACAGCAACCCCTAATAACCTTGCCGCATCTTTCCTGTTTTGACCATTCCGGGATGTGAGGCTCGACGAAGTCACGTCCACAAAAACATACTTTATACAAAAGCCATGCTTTGGGTCAACAAATGATCAACACAATGATCACTAAGATAGACGATCAAATAAATGATCCTATCACAAATAATCAACACAATGATCATTTCAGCAACACTCAGCATGTCACATTACCAAATTGGGAATATATCGCTGGTAACTTCAACTATACAACCTTTGAGCTCGTACGTCTCAAAGAAGGGTGTTAAGCAAAGAATAAATTCTCCGCCACCAACAGAAATATATTGAAAGAAATCGGCTTTATATCTCAACTTGTAATGTCAGACATACAATCCATACAAGTCTGTTCCGGGCTCGAACAGAACCGAAGGCACTTACAAAGAAGTCCTTGCAATCCGAATAATCTCTAATCACGTTCGGATTTCCCATCACTTATGGAGATCTCTATACCGGGGATCAGCCAGTGCAGAGACAATCAACAAGAAACCCTTTCGTTTTCGAAAATATCGGGTCTTCAACACCGTTCTTCGAATGCAATTTATAACGACGTATCACATATTCGGAATGGGTTATACGACCCCATGGTCCTTTCCCGGTTAACCCGAATAGTGAGCGCTTATTTTAAAAAAAAAATATGGCATTCAATTTCAAACAAATCACAACATATACCATTCAAGGAAATATCGATAGTCGGTTATTGAACTATCAATGGATATGCCAACATCACCAGCATCCAAATAATTTTCCAAATTATTTAATTCCAAAAATATCTTTAGAAGATATAACTTTCCATATTTCAAAAATAAATCAATATTTATTTTTAAACCTATTTTCCCAATTCCATTTATAAATTCCATATTGAATTTTCATTCCAAAATATTCATGAATATACAATTTCTATTATTCATTTTCAATTTATCTTCAAAAAGATAAATTCCCTAAACTTTCCATTTCTCATTGGAAAAACAATTTCCATACTTATTTATTTTATAAGTAATCCACAAATTTTATTTATTTTCAACCTTGGAAAATATTCCATATACTCTAATCGAAATTAAGTATATATTTCATTCTTTTAAGGAAATCATTCACTTAACCATATTTATTTGGGCCAAAACGAATGTTACGTAAAACATTGTTACGAGAACCCAAAATCACTAGTATAGGGATTCAAAATTAAAATAGATATTTAAATCCCAATACTATACAAAACATTTCCTTTCGGAAATTATCTATTATAACAACAGTGTTATAATCTATTATTTCCTTCTATTTCTCGAAAACATCTATTTCAACAATAAATGTTGAAATCTATGATTTCGAATCTCAATATATTTTAAACATCGTTAGATCGTTTTAATTCTATTTCAAACATTACTTCCAAAATAATTTCTTTAACATAATATTCACTATTCAAAAACGTGAATATTACCTTGTTAATAAATTTCATCACTTCTATCCCTTTTATTTTAAAGGATTATTCACTTATTCAAAACGTGAATATATCTCCATTAATAAATTACACAATTCACTTATCAAAATAAGTCGTTCCGAATTTATAAAACAACGTTTATAAATTCTATTTCTATTTATTTTATATCAACTCCTTTTATAAACTCCTTTATTAACCTATCTCAATTCATATCACAATGATATACTAAAAATTCATATTATAAGTCAAATACTTATAATTTATTTATTTACAAAATTGTTTCTTTGAACTTCATAAATTTTATAAACCTTATAACTTATAAGATTCATTTATTTACCCAAATCCATTCCTTTAATAACTTTATAAATTTTATAAACCTACTGCTTATAAAATTCTATTTATAACTTCACCGTTATAATTCTATAATTCCAATTTATGAAATTCATTTACAATTCTTTCTAACACTTAGAAAAGTTCGTTTTACACTTCTAATACTTTTAATTTATAAATATTAATTTATAAATCTTTTTAATATAGAACAATTTATATTATTACTTTAAACATCCTTAAACTCTTTCATAGTTTCATCATTCTGATTTATAAAATAAAAATTTTATAAATCCTATTTTCGAACTTCTTATAATAATTTCAGAAATCCCAGTTTAAACTATTTTATAAAATCACTAATCCCATATTTTCAAAAATCAATTTTTTTAACTATATTTCTCAAAAATATAATTTTTATAACATTAAAAATTATAACGTTTATTTAATTATAATGGATCAATTCCAAAAATATTTTATAAACGTATATTTCCAAAAATCCTTTTTAGAAATTAAAATCGTTGTTTTTAAATTTCAAAATTTGGATCCGATGATGCAACACATCAAATAGTCAATCATGACTTTCCAATATCATATATCGATATGATAAACAATCAAACATCACAATATCTAAAATCAAATAAATATTTGTGAGGAATCCAGTTGGATCCCTCCAACCCGTTTCCCTGCATCCACAGACATTAGCACAATACTATTCCGTTTCAAGACGGAATATCGCGGTATATGGGATTTTATAAAATATATCCGCTTACTAACGGCGCATAGGGTCTCATCCGCTAAAAAGAAATGCGGGAAATCAATCAACTGCAATATATACATATGCCAATATATATATATTGCTATATATATAATATAATACCAATTCCACTTTAAGGTGGAATATCGCGGTATATGTGTGTAATAAATAACCTCCGCTTACTAACGGCGTATAGGGTCTATTCACATCCAATATATATATAACAATCATCATTCAATCATTCAATCAACACAGTCAATCAATTTTAAATTTAACTATTTAAAATTTAAATAAACAACAGAAATTCCTTTTGAGTGAGAAGTTCTCACCTTTATTCCCGTTTGCCATCCACTTCCAATCTTGACTCGATTTTCTTGATTTATACCTTGTATAAATATTATACAAATTTATTAATATTTGAATTAACCGAACTGTTAATTTTTTTTTTTTTTATTGTTTTAATTATTCAATGGTTTTGTTTAAACCAGTTTCTTCTTTAAATAAATTTATTAAAACTAAAATTTACATTTCTTTTAATAAACTTTATTAACTAACTATTTAATTCGAAGCATTCTTTCTTTTTAATAAATAAATCTAAATTTTATCTTTAACAATTTTTCCTTTAATAAATTTATTTTCTTTTAAACCAAATTCCTGTTAAATAAATTTATTTAACTAAACATTTTACTTTCAAACTAACTTTCCTTTTTAATAAATTAAATCAACTAATTTTTCTTTTAAAACCAATTTAACTAGAAATTTTGAATTGAACTAAATTTCCATTTACTATAACAACAACACAAACTTACTTTACTGTCCTTAATAAAAATTTTGAAACAAAACAAAATTTTCAAAACTACTTTACTGTTATTTAAAATCCCAGTATATATATATATTTGAATTTAAATTAAGTTAAATTATAAAAACAAAATAAAATTTATACCTCACATCGATCTTCACTGGAGCCACCGCGTCCCTTCCAAGTTGCAGCTGCCACCTCCAGAGGCTCGAGAACCCATGCGCGCGTGCGATGCTTGAACCCTAGCGCCGCCATCACCAATCGCTCGCGAGAACATCGCGACTTCACCCTCCCACGTCGCCGTGCCATCTCCAATCCCCACGCGATCACTTGACTTCGAGAGTAGCCGCCGTGCCTCACTCAAGCTCCTTCACGCGCGACGGCCTTCGCCTCCCCCACGAAATCACACGCCTCACCACCAAGCCCCAAATCGAACGCCGCCGCCATTTGTTCGAGAACCACGACGTCACCATTGACGATCGCGCGCCCCACGTTCATCGTCGCATGCCTTGCCGCCCTCAATCGCCGCTCGCGAGTGTCGTCGCTTCATCGGCCATATATATATATATTTTTTTTCTTTTCTTCGATTTAAAAAATGGAAGTCGAAGATGTGAATTGAAAAAGAGGAGGAGGTTGCGATTTACTGAAAGAAAGAGGGATAAATTTGTATGGTATCGGCCATTTATTTTCTTCAGCGATTTGATTTTTGAACGAACTGAAGGAGATGGTTGCGTGGTTTATAAAAGGAGAGGGAAGGACGAGAGATCGTGAATTTACAGAGAGCATGTTTGCACGTTTTAACCAAGATTTCAGGCGTGATCCAAGGGATGCTGTTGTTTATTTAGTTTTAAATTTAAATTCAAATTAAATTGGTTTCAATACAAATTCTCAACGCATTTACGTGTCGTATGCTCACATATCACCTCCAAAAAATACGAAATTTGAAATCCGGCAATAATTTAATATTACGGACCCAATGGAACTGGTTTCGTCGAATTCCGAGACTGTGCCTCGGACAGCTATTTTTAAATATCGATTCGAACGATTAAATTCCAAAACTGAACAATTCATTTTAAAATTCAATCCTGAAGCTTCGATTATCTTCAATATTATCAATATGAATTTTACAAGTCATTGAAATATTTTTCTTCAGCTAAAAATTGAAGATTCAAATTTTTATTCAACTCTCAATAGATTAAACTTTATAATTTAATCGTCAAATTCAAAGTTATATTGAAAATTCAATCCAAACCATCATTCAAATATTTAAAATTAATTAAATATTCCCAAATTAAATTGTTTAAAATTCTGGGTCGTTACAATCTTTCCCCCTTAAAAGAATTTCGTCCCGAAATTACAAGTTAAGAAGAATGCCCTTTATCCCGTCTACTATTTTTCACAATTCAAATAGTTTTATCAACTTACTAGCCTAAATCTTTTTACTAGAGTTTCAATATCATTTCAACTATCTTTCCAACTTCAATTATAGGTTTCAAACAACATTGTTTTACTAACCATTCAAATTTAAATTCAAATTTAAATTTCAAACTTTCAAATTTTTCTCAAAATTTTTCTAACACCCTAAATTTTCGAAAAATTTCGCCAGCGTTTCCTTTGCGCGGCTCGATCGGTACGACTACAAAATGGCACCACGGCCCCTCAGAATCAAAAAGAAAAGAGAAAAGCCAAGTGGCTAGAGAAGAAAGTCATCAAATCTCATATTAAAATTGAAATACGTACCTTTTTGTCGAGCAATTCAATTTTATTCTTTGAAATTAAAATCTCAATTCCTTTATATACCTGTATAACCTGTATATTCTGCTGGTAGTAGCATCCAAATCCAACATTCAAACCATTTTGCTAATTCTATTACAAAATTTCCAACATATGCTTTTAATACGTTTTTACTTCACTATTGAAGTTACATATCCAATTTCATTAAATTTTACATTTCAATTTCGTTTGAATTAAATTCACAATTTCAATTTTATTTGAATTCAATTCTCAATTTAAATTCTATTTGAATTAAATTCTAAATTCTAAATATTGAATTCTATCGATTACTTTTATTTAGTAATTCATATTACTATTATAAATTAGTTTCATTCACTAATTCATTTCAATTTTCAATTTCTATATTCAATTCATTCCACTTGAAATTATTTCACAAATGAAGAAATTATCAAGTTAATTTACTTGAATCCAATCCATTTTATTTATTCATATACTAATGGTAATAATTCAATATTATCACTTCTTAACAATCATGCAACCATATACTATAATAATTCATAGAAAATCATTTCTTTTCTATACAAAAATAGTTTTGGGCAAAAATTATTTTATTTACCCGATTTAAAAAAAAAATTATATTCACTAACATATACGCGCTCATATCTATTATTACACTCAAACTCATTCTAGAGTACTGCTGACTCTATCTCTAACGAGTAACACCCTACAGAACCATGGTTGTCGCTTAACCAACAGCTCTGATACCAACTGTAAAGACCCGTAAATCCGTACTCCTTGAGTAAACACTAACCTCCTTTGATTAACTCAAGATGAACGAAAATACGAACCCTTAGGGGTTTTAAGAAAGAAGAAAGAAAAAGAAAAAGGTAGAAGAAGAGAAAAGGAAAACAGAACAGAAGAAATAACAGAACAACATCAGAATCTCACAATTCGCAGCGGAACAACATATAATAAATAAATGAATAATCTTTAAATAAAAAACTATATCAGTTATTACATCACATTTTATTACATTACATCAAATCATCAGAGTGTACAACAACAACAATAAACAGCGGAAAAGAAATACTATATACTAGTAATACGCCATGCCATCCAGCTTGCCTCCAGCAATTCCTGAATTCCAGAATATCCTGATATACCTAACTCTTGACTGCCCGTGTGGAAAATTGGTGGGCACCCAGAGTTTAGGAAGGAAAACAATAAACTCCGAGTCAGTCATGTGACTGGTGTGAGAACTCAAAACATTTTATTTTCTTTAAAATCAAAATAGAGGAATATTTTTAAAATGGATTCGCAATGCTTTTAAAAAATGAGACTACCATAAGGCCTCCCGCACACACACACATGCAAACGCAGAATCGGATGAGATTTCTCCTTATGATAGTCAAAGATGCTTGATACGCATTTAAAATAACATTTGATATTATTACTAGTGCATAGTGTAGAAATTATTTCGAAAATAAAGATATAAATCCTAGCCAACATAGACATTCCGAACTATGCCTACTATAGCTACCATCCAAACAGTGTTGCGACACCATAAGTTAATGATAGGTTCTACAACTAAAACCGTACAAGATCGTTTTGTTTCTTTGGATTTCCAACGAATGGTCAGGCCAAGGAACTTCCCATTGCCACATGAGAATGCCTCTGGATGGACATCCCCGAGAACCAAACCGGATCTCTACCAACACAAGGCCGGGTTACCCCTAACTGGGTAACAACTGACACGAGTATGCCATCCCCCGGTCCTTTGGGACCTTTCAACCGAGCGCTCGTTACCAACATCACACCATAATAATAAAGTGTTTCAACATGAGTAAATATCTGGGCTCCATACCATGATACCACCCTTTTCCAGAAGGAAATGGACATACCCTAAGGGGAGCTACAGCAACCCCTAATAACCTTGCCGCATCTTTCCTGTTTTGACCATTCCGGGATGTGAGGCTCGACGAAGTCACGTCCACAAAAACATACTTTATACAAAAGCCATGCTTTGGGTCAACAAATGATCAACACAATGATCACTAAGATAGACGATCAAATAAATGATCCTATCACAAATAATCAACACAATGATCATTTCAGCAACACTTAGCATGTCACATTACCAAATTGGGAATATATCGCTGATAACTTCAACTATATAACCTTTGAGCTCGTACGTCTCAAAGAAGGGTGTTAAGCAAAGAATAAATTCTCCGCCACCAACAGAAATATATTTGAAAGAAATCGGCTTTATATCTCAACTTGTAATGTCAGACATACAATCCGTACAAGTCTGTTCCGGGCTCGAACAGAACCGAAGGCACTTACAAAGAAGTCCTTGCAATCCGAATAATCTCTAATCACGTTCGGATTTCCCATCACTTATGGAGATCTCTATACCGGGGATCAGCCAGTGCAGAGACAATCAACAAGAAACCCTTTCGTTTTCGAAAATATCGGGTCTTCAACACCGTTCTTCGAATGCAATTTATAACGACGTATCACATATTCGGAATGGGTTATACGACCCCATGGTCCTTTCCCGGTTAACCCGAATAGTGAGCGCTTATTTTAAAAAAAATAAATGTGGCATTCAATTTCAAACAAATCACAACATATACCATTCAAGGAAATATCGATAGTCGGTTATTGAACTATCAATGGATATGCCAACATCACCAGCATCCAAATAATTTTCCAAATTATTTAATTCCAAAAATATCTTTAGAAGATATAACTTTCCATATTTCAAAAATAAATCAATATTTATTTTTAAACCTATTTTCCCAATTCCATTTATAAATTCCATATTGAATTTTCATTCCAAAATATTCATGAATATACAATTTCTATTATTCATTTTCAATTTATCTTCAAAAAGATAAATTCCCTAAACTTTCCATTTCTCATTGGAAAAACAATTTCCATACTTATTTATTTTATAAGTAATCCACAAATTTTATTTATTTTCAACCTTGGAAAATATTCCATATACTCTAATCGAAATTAAGTATATATTTCATTCTTTTAAGGAAATCATTCACTTAACCATATTTATTTGGGCCAAAACGAATGTTACGTAAAACATTGTTACGACAACCCAAAATCACTAGTATAGGGATTCAAAATTAAAATAGATATATAAATCCCAATACTATACAAAACATTTCCTTTCCGAAATTATCTATTATAACAACAGTGTTATAATCTATTATTTCCTTCTATTTCTCGAAAACATCTATTTCAACAATTAATGTTGAAATCTATGATTTCGAATCTCAATATATTTTAAACATCGTTAGATCGTTTTAATTCTATTTCAAACATTACTTCCAAAATAATTTCTTTAACATAATATTCACTATTCAAAAACGTGAATATTACCTTGTTAATAAATTTCATCACTTCTATCCCTTTTATTTTAAAGGATTATTCACTTATTCAAAACGTGAATATATCTCCATTAATAAATTACACAATTCACTTATCAAAATAAGTCGTTCCGAATTTATAAAACAACGTTTATAAATTCTATTTCTATTTATTTTATATCAACTCCTTTTATAAACTCCTTTATTAACCTATCTCAATTCATATCACAATGATATACTAAAAATTCATATTATAAGTCAAATACTTATAATTTATTTATTTACAAAATTGTTTCTTTGAACTTCATAAATTTTATAAACCTTATAACTTATAAGATTCATTTATTTACCCAAATCCATTCCTTTAATAACTTTATAAATTTTATAAACCTACTGCTTATAAAATTCTATTTATAACTTCACCGTTATAATTCTATAATTCCAATTTATGAAATTCATTTACAATTCTTTCTAACACTTAGAAAAGTTCGTTTTACACTTCTAATACTTTTAATTTATAAATATTAATTTATAAATCATTTTAATATAAAACAATTTATATTATTACTTTAAACATCCTTAAACTCTTTCATAGTTTCATCATTCTGATTTATAAAATAAAAATTTTATAAATCCTATTTTCGAACTTCTTATAATAATTTCAGAAATCCCAGTTTAAACTATTTTATAAAATCACTAATCCCATATTTTCAAAAATCAATTTTTTTAACTATATTTCTCAAAAATATAATTTTTATAACATTAAAAATTATAACGTTTATTTAATTATAATGGATCAATTCCAAAAATATTTTATAAATGTATATTTCCAAAAATCCTTTTTAGAAATTAAAATCGTTGTTTTTAAATTTCAAAATTTGGATCCGATGATGCAACACATCAAATAGTCAATCACGACTTTCCAATATCATATATCGATATGATAAACAATCAAACATTACAATATCTAAAATCAAATAAATATTTGTGAGGAATCCTGTTGGATCCCTCCAACCTGTTTCCCTGCATCCACAGACATTAGCACAATACCATTCCGTTTCAAGACGGAATATCGCGGTATATGGGATTTTATAAAATATATCCGCTTACTAACGGCGCATAGGGTCTCATCCGCTAAAAAGAAATGCAGGAAATCAATCAACTGCAATATATACATATGCCAATATATATATATTGCTATATATATAATATAATACCAATTCCACTTCAAGGTGGAATATCGCGGTATATGTGTGTAATAAATAACCTCCGCTTACTAACGGCGTATAGGGTCTATTCACATCCAATATATATATAACAATCATCATTCAATCATTCAATCAACACAGTCAATCAATTTTAAATTTAACTATTTAAAATTTAAATAAACAACAGAAATTCCTTTTGAGTGAGAAGTTCTCACCTTTATTCCCTTTTGCCATCCACTTCCAATCTTGACTCGATTTTCCTGATTTATACCTTGTATAAATATTATACAAATTTATTAATATTTGAATTAACCGAACTGTTAATTTTTTTTTTTTATTGTTTTAATTATTCAATGGTTTTGTTTAAACCAGTTTCTTCTTTAAATAAATTTATTAAAACTAAAATTTACATTTCTTTTAATAAACTTTATTAACTAACTATTTAATTCGAAGCATTCTTTCTTTTTAATAAATAAATCTAAATTTTATCTTTAGCAATTTTTCCTTTAATAAATTTATTTTCTTTTAAACCAAATTCCTGTTAAATAAATTTATTTAACTAAACATTTTACTTTCAAACTAACTTTCCTTTTTAATAAATTAAATCAACTAATTTTTCTTTTAAAACCAATTTAACTAGAAATTTTGAATTGAACTAAATTTCCATTTACTATAACAACAACACAAACTTACTTTACTATCCTTAATAAAAATTTTGAAACAAAACAAAATTTTCAAAACTACTTTACTGTTATTTAAAATCCCAGTATATATATATATATTTGAATTTAAATTAAGTTAAATTATAAAAACAAAATAAAATTTATACCTCACATCGATCTTCACTGGAGCCACCGCGTCCCTTCCAAGATGCAGCTGCCACCTCCAGAGGCTCGAGAACCCATGCGCGCGCGCGATGCTTGAACCCTAGCGCCGCCATCACCAATCGCTCGCGAGAACATCGCGACTTCACCCTCCCACGTCGCCGTGCCATCTCCAATCCCCACGCGATCACTTGACTTCGAGAGTAGCCGCCGCGCCTCACTCAAGCTCCTTCACGCGCGACGGCCTTCGCCTCCCCCACGAAATCACACGCCTCACCACCAAGCCCCAAATCGAACGCCGCCGCCATTTGTTCGAGAACCACGACATCACCATTGACGATCGCGCGCCCCACGTTCATCGTCGCATGCCTTGCCGCCCTCAATCGCCGCTCGCGAGTGTCGTCGCTTCATCGGCCATATATATATATATATATTTTTTCTTTTCTTCGATTTAAAAAATGGAAGTCGAAGATGTGAATTGAAAAAGAGGAGGAGGTTGCGATTTACTGAAAGGAAGAGGGATAAATTTGTAAGGTATCGGCCATTTATTTTCTTCAGCGATTTGATTTTTGAACGAACTGAAGGAGATGGTTGCGTGGTTTATAAAAGGAGAGGGAAGGACGAGAGATCGTGAATTTACAGAGAACATGTTTGCACGTTTTAACCAAGATTTCAGGCGTGATCCAAGGGATGCCGTTGTTTATTTAATTTTAAATTTAAATTTAAATTAAATTGGTTTCAATACAAATTCTCAACGCATTTACGTGTCGTATGCTCACATATCACCTCCAAAAAATACGAAATTTGAAATCCGGCAATAATTTAATATTACGGACCCAATGGAACTGGTTTCGTGGAATTCCGAGACTGTGCCTCGGACAGCTATTTTTAAATATCGATTCGAACGATTAAATTCCAAAACTGAACAATTCATTTTAAAATTCAATCCTGAAGCTTCGATTATCTTCAATATTATCAATATGAATTTTACAAGTCATTGAAATATTTTTCTTCAGCTAAAAATTGAAGATTCAAATTTTTATTCAACTCTCAATAGATTAAACTTTATAATTTAATCGTCAAATTCAAAGTTATATTGAAAATTCAATCCAAACCATCATTCAAATATTTAAAATTAATTAAATATTCCCAAATTAAATTGTTTAAAATTCTGGGTCGTTACAATCACAGTTCAGCACAAAGCAATTAACGTCACACAGTATCACAATCACAACAGAAATATCAATCCAGCATACAACATTTGATAATAGTTAATCATTTCAATTAAGGTGAATGTGATTTAACTGAATTAACCACATAACTATTTTTTTAAATCAATGATTAATTTTTCTTAATGATAAATTAATTAAATCTTAATCAACTTTATTAATGAATTATTCCTTAATTATTTATCTTAATTAACTACTAATTATAAATTAATTAAATTTAATTATCTAATTAACCATTCTTAATTACAAATAAATTAGACACTTAATTATTAATTAACCAATCTTTAATTACAAATTGATTAATCTCTAATCACTTAGTTAATTACAATTATAAATTAATTAATCATTCTTAATTACCCTTCCAAACAATTAATTGATAATAATTATTTATCTTAATTAACATTTTAAAATCTTCCTTAATTACTTTGAAATCAAATTATTACTAACTTAAAAACTTTAAATGTTAATTAAATTTAATACTTAACTTAAATTATTTACTTAATTAAAATATTAATTAAGATTTGAAAACGTTCTTACGTATTCACTTAGTTAATTAAAACTTGAAATAAATTCTTAACTCAAAATAGTCAAACATTAATTACTTCGTTAACACTAAACTTTGTTTAACAATGTTAACTTTAAATTTTTAAGGCTTAACCCCTTTTTGAAGCAAACCCAAGAATACCCCAGTTTTACTCGAGTAAACACTCGAGTTTCTCTCCCTATTTCCCGAGTCGCTCTCTGTGCCTCATATACTTTCTTCTTCTTCTTCTTCTTTTTTTTAGCTTAAGTTTTAAACTTAAATAACTGTTCCCAGGCTCGCGTGTTCCAGGCTCGAGAATTCACGTTTCAACCCGTAGCATGCCCTTCATTTACTTGATTAACAACTCGAGTCACTCACCACTCAACAATGCTGACACCATATCGACGCCGTACACGTGCACGGTGTCTAGCCGTCTCTTCGGCGAACTCCACTAACTTCGACAAGTCGCGAATCATCCCAATACTCGAAATCGAAACTCGATTTGACACTAAACATTCTGAATTGAAAGTTAGCATTTCGTTCGGAAAACTGCAACTCATCTCCCCTCATCAAAACACCTCACCCCAGTTGCTTAGACCACTGGAGACGCTCAAATTCCGTCCACACCACGTCAACACCCTATTCTTCCATCCCCTCGAGTCTCGTGAAACTCGATCAAACAGAGGAGACGAACTCGTCTCGTTTTTTGACCACATCAATTTTGGACTTTAAACCCTAGTCGAGCCTCGTCTCATCAATTCGTGCAATAGAAAATTTATTCAACAATTTTCCTGAAATCGTTAATCAACAAGCTAGCTTCAAACAAAATCTTATCACCCAATGTTGGTTCGATCATCAAAAAATGATCAAAATGCATATTTTCTTCAAATATGAACTGCACTTGGAATACTTAACTAAAAATCATCATATTAATTTTAAAAATCCTATCTTTGAACATTTATTCAAGTTATATAATCAAATCGATAATTTAAAATACTCGAATAAATCATATGATTTCTTATTTTACTGTAAAACTGAGTTTACAGAGTCAAGTTCTTCATTATTAAGCATAACAATTTCTAAGCCATGATTTAAGTTTAAACAAACTTATTTTGTTTGAAATCCTAAGTTTAAAATGTTTGTATGCAGATTCATTAGTTTTCTTTTCTAATTTGCTTTGCTCTGAAACCAGAAATACAGAAGAACATGGCATAGTAAAATTTCTAGTGCAACAGAAAGCATACAAAACTACTTATTTAAACTATACAGCAAAGCATAAAGTTTTCGTGAATCAAATACCTAGTTTTAAATTTTAAATATAGCACGTTTACTCACCTGGAAACAAGATTGAACAGAGAGCAATTCTGTGTTTTGAAAACTGCAGTTTGATTTTCTTTTGAATCCTGTTTTGTTTAGTTGAATGATCTTGAGTTTATAAGAATAGTGATGTTTTACTTCTTTTTCTTCCTTTTCTTTCTTTCTGGCTTTGCTATGTTTTGTTTTGAATGAACTAGAATAAGATGCATTTCATATATAGAAAGAGTTATAGAAATAGGCGTTCACTGGAACAAGCAAGTTTTGTTTTTAATCAGAGATTTTTTCTTCTTTCTTTCTTTGGCCAGACAACAATTTCAGCTGAAATGATTTAGAGATATTTTCGAATGACCTTGTTTTTGTGCTAGCATTAAATGCAAGTGTCCTTCATGTTTACATCCTTATTCCATTTTTGTACATACATAGATCCTTTATTTTTATATTTTTTTTTTCTTTTCTTGCCTTGCACATCTACTTCACAGGCAACATACACCCCCTCTTGCCTGGTTTTGTTTTACTTTATGCCTTATATAAAGTTGTTGTAGTTATTGTTATAAATTTTAACTTAGGTTGCGTGCACACAAACTCACTTATTTCTAGCATAAAACCTTGTTTTATTTTTATTCTAAAGCTTAACTATCAAACCGTTTATGTAATATTTACTTTATTACAAATACGTTACCCATTAAAGATATTTGCTTTATATCAATACATATTATTTAAATTACATAGATATATTTTTATAAATTAAAATTATTTCTAAAAAAATTTGTAACGTCCCGCCTTTTCGTACGTTTAAATCGACACACGTGCCAATTCAGACCATACGGAACGGTGGATTATTATGGGGTAAACAAGAAAAAGCAGAGAAGAAGAAATAAACAAAAATAGAATCTTGCAGCGACACGATAAAATATAACAATCAAAATATAGTTCATAAAACTGTTTTACAAAAAATTAGATTTTTCTTATACAATAAATATCAGAGTTACACATACCAAGGATAATAATAATGCAGCGGAACAATGTGAAAGTGGTGGAATACTATAATAAATAATAGTAATATAAATCTTCGTCTTCGTCCTCTAGAGCTAAAGTCTTTGAAACGTGAAATGCTCGGACTGACCCAAGCAAATTGAAAAGACAAAACACTCGAGTCAGACTAAAATATCTTATGCGAGTTAAATCAACAGAAATAGATATGAGTGCAGTAACTCATGAGATGCTCCGGATTTACATCTCCTAAGGATCCGTTAAACTGTTTACAATGTAGTATATTTCGCTATTATAATAGTGTCTAATTGTAAAATAAACTTACTTTTAAATAGCGTTAAGGAGTGACCCAATATTTCCCTTAACACTTAATAGTCCCAGTAGTCCATCTAGTATCAGCGCATCTCCAGATCGAAAGACTACCCTAAATACTCCACGGGCTACGGGAGAAAAACGAACTCGTACAAGGCTCGGTATGGTAGGTGACACGGCACAACTAGGCAATGCCAGGGTAGATATACCAATTGCGCTTCCGGGTCGGTGGAAACGTGTAGCGCGCAGCCACCACCCACCTTGAACAACACCCCAAACCAAAGAAAACAAAAGTGGCCACCAAATCAATCCAAAAGTCAAAGTATAATATCGAAGGGATGCGTCCGATCAAAGGTGCTACCTCATTAACCCGTCGATCGCTCCTGTTTTAGCCATCTTATGCCAACTCACGGGAGTTGGGTCCACGTATTTACCTCAAAGGAAATGTCGCCACCATCCTACTTCATTCTGGAATCTCCACCGCGTATACAGTTGTTAAAGTGCTTTTCGGAGTTGGCAAAGAGTATGACAACTTCCGATCCTGGTCTCTTCAACAACCAATCGTTATTATAACACCGCGGTCTTTTCAAATAGTTTATACTTTAAAAACCATAATAAATATCCATTTCAAAACCATATAATCACGATATCACTTCCTCTTTTAAAAACCAATCAATATGATATCATGCTCAAATATCTTTTTCTAAAATCATACCACTTTAAAATTTATAATTTCTCGAAAACAAATGTTTGAATTATAACCTTTCAAAACATAATACTTTGAAATCCATAGTTTTAAAACCATAACTTCCAAAACTTATATGGTTTGGATATTCAACAGTATATAAAATAAAATGATTTGAATTTAAAATTTCTTTATAAAGAAAACTAATTTCCAAGACTTTAAAATTTTATTCTCTTTAAATTTAGCCTAAATCCATAAACTTTAAATTCGCTTTTAGTTTTCACTAAACCACTTCAATTTCAATATATTTCAAACTTTGCGTATTAAACAATTTCAGAACTAAGGTTGTTAATTTATATTCAACAATTAAATGTCCTATTATTTAGTTTTGAAATATTTTCGTAATAAATCCATAATCATTTAAATAAAAATCAAATTACCTATAACTAAATATTTCCTTTAATTAATTTATACTAGAAATATTCATTTAATTCATCTTGAATAAAAATTCAGTTATAAATATCATACCTTTTTAAATTTCAAGATAATAAGTTCTACATCAACTTATCGAGTTTAATTCTTAAATACGCTCAATTCCAATTAAATTTCTAATTTACCTTCCCATCTTAATTGATTTAAACCATTAAACTCTATATATATACAATATCTTAAACACGTATTTAACCATATAATATAAAATAATCAAACTCCATTATACAACTTATTTATTTTTATTTAACAAACTTATACATAGCTTAAATTCAATAATTTAACTATAGGTATACATAAAATAATATTTATATAATATCAAAAATTAATATTTATTAAACCATATCCTATCCAAACCATAGAAATCATTTTTCACACTATATATATATATATATATATATATATATATATATATATATATATATATATATATATATATATATATATAGACCGACGGTGTCTGTATAAAATTTTCTATCCTATGGTCAAGTGATACAGATATTTATCATTTCAATCCGTAATTTAAAAATAAAAATTACGGTTATATATCATTTCAAACCGCAATCCCGAATGAAATGAAATGCAAAACAACTTGAAGTTTTTTAACCATATAAAATACAACAACCATTCATCCATTGTCTATCATCAAACATTTATCAAATCATCATCCACTTCAAATGATCACATCAATAAATAACATTAATTACTGACAGTTTAATTTCAATAATGAATTGAATAGCTGTTTAACAGGCAGTTTTAAATGCAATAAATAAATAAATAACAAATTTAACTGGCAGTTTTATATGCAATGAATAATTAATATAACAACTTAACTGGCAGTTTATATGCAATGATTAATTAATTAACAATTTAATTAAATAAATTTAATTTAACTGGGATGATGATTAAAAAAAATATGCCAAACAACCATAAATAAATTTCAAATCATATCATATATCAATTTAACAAACATAAGAAATTTTAGAAGTTGTGAGTGGGTTAAAACACTCACCTTTTGGATTTAAATTGAATTAAAATCCAATTTAAAAAAAAAATTTGATAGTCTCCAAATTAATCCAAACCAACGTCAAACTGTCTGGAATTTTATTACGATCCTAATAAAAAAATTTCGCGTGAAACGGAGTTCGTATGTGAAAGTTATAACGATTAGAAGATTTATGATTTAAATTTTAAATAAAATAAACAAAAAAGGAAGAACACCTCGTACTCGCCACGGCACCAAGCTTTGCGCAAACACCCCAGCCCAAACGCATCCGATCATGAACGCAGCCGCTAACTATAGCACGTTTGACCGATTACCGCGACCACCTCGTTCACATCCACCAAGATCAGCGACCACCGATGTCACCTCCCCCTCGAGCCGTGCGCGAACCCGGTGGCGCGACCACGTCCGGTGGTCACTACCAAGTCCTGCCGCTGCTGCCTTTGCTTCCCTTTCCTGACGAATCTCGACCACCTTAAGGCGAATGAAAACCATGGATCGAAAGCTCATGCCCTTCTCTACGCTCCAGCACCCACCGATCTTTCTAAAATCGGCGATCCACCGTTGAATTGGAGCCCTAACGAACAAACGGTCGAAATAAACGTCAAATTTCTGAGCAAACGATAACACGAATTGAAAAACGAATTCCACCAAAAGATTACGTTTATTGAGAGCTTCAATATATATTTTTTCCAGATTTTTCTGTGCACTTTTAAATTTATGCTTTTGATTTGATTTGCAATTGGATCTGCAAATATAGAATTTTGTCTACCATTGAGGAAGAGGAGGAATAGAATGAATTTACGTACAGAAAAATGAGGATTAGGGAGGCTAGGGTTTATAGCAGGATATTTATAGAGAAAGTTTGATATTAGAATGGATGGGTCCAATTGATATACGCGTTGAACGATATATGGCCCGAAAAGCCCATTCTGACTGTGGAACGAAATTGGTTCAACCCATATATCAAAATAGGTGTCATAAAATATTTTAAACGCAATGGAAAATGTTTCAGGTTCAAATTGTATCATATGAACAAGTTATGCTAAAATCAATATTTTTCAAATTGATTTCAATTGATTTCAATTTCATAAATTTCAAGGCGTTTCGAGTCTGTACGATCAAACGACAAGTCTGATCGCTATGAAACTTCAAACCCTACAAAAATTCGCCGTTACGGATCCGATGAAACTGGTTTCGTCGAAATCCAAGTCAGTGGCCAAAATGGCTATTTTCACATTAATTAAATAAATAAATAAATTAATTAATTAAACCAATTTTTTTTTTATTTCAATCTTAAAATTGTCAGATTTTATCACTTTTATATTTCTCAATCATTTAAAATGTTTTAAGCAAATTAAAAGTCAATTTAAAGTTGATTAACTTATCCATTTCAGTGTTAAATTTTCAATTTTATTAAATTTAGAAATTATAAATTAAATTTCTATAATTCCATTGAATTAAATTTTCATTCATATTATTCAATTTAGTATTACAGAGGATGAAATCAACATTGGATTCAAAATCTATTATACTAATATCCTCACATTCCATCTAGTTTCAATTAACGTAATATTAAATGTTGAATTTTATTTATTTGTAATAAATTCAATTATTAATTTTACACTTCAATCAAATTAATAAATTTTGCTTTCTATTCTTTAAATCAACAAATTTTCATAAAATAAAAAGGCTTAACATTAATTACATCCTATAAAATTAATCCTTTTTAAATGAAAAATCACATCTAACCTAACCGCACAAATTAAGTCAATTAATTGTAATTGATTTCACATTAAATATTATTAATTATAAATTGAAATCTCAATAAATTCGT
This sequence comes from Allium cepa, assembly GCA_030765085.1. Taxonomy (NCBI): domain Eukaryota; kingdom Viridiplantae; phylum Streptophyta; class Magnoliopsida; order Asparagales; family Amaryllidaceae; genus Allium; species Allium cepa. Next base: position 900,304,399 of record CM060938.1, on the reverse strand, counting down.
TTATTGATTTAAAACCTTGCTATTAAATAAATTGACATTTTATGGGTAAAATTAACATTGAATTATATTACATTTCATTAATGTATTTATTAATTTATTTCCAATTAACGTACTACTTAATTTCCTTTGGTTGCCAATTGATTTTCAAAATTTATTTAACATACTAAATAAAATAAATAACATATGTAGACTGTTACCTATTTTCCCCTTTCTTGCATTTATAAGTTTATTACTTAACAACACAGGTTAAAATTCCATATATACACAAATTTTAATTAATTGCTATTAACACTGTATTATTTCATTAATAAAACAAATACGTGCATTAACACTATTTCACTTATTTTGGTCGTTATTACAAGCATAGGTCGTGAGTTTTCATTTCTTTATATTATCTTATGGAAACAATATACATTTCAACACTTTATTACATTTATTGAGATTTATTTTTCCAAATTTACTAGGTACCATAAATTATGACCTTATCGTTATTTCAATTAATTCGGATTGTGCTAAATTAATTATTTAATAACTTACATTAACATATTTTCACTAATTTACATTCAGTTACAAATAAATCAAAACATTATTGCATTGGTAATTTAAATGTTTACCTTAAATAGTTTTTCATTCCCAAACAATATTTCAATTACTACAGGACATTGATTTAATTCAATTTACTACTTAATATTATTAATTCATTAATTCATTAATTCACTATTTACCTTAGTTTTCTTATATTCAACTCTTAGCCTAGTATAACAATTCACATTACTTCAATTTATTCGTAATTCCACTTCAACTGTTAATACTTAGCTTTATTTTCCATGGTTTCGTTTCATTTTCAACATTTGCTTCATTATTAATTATAAATTTTTTTCCTAAATTTAATTCCAATATCTTATTAAAATGACAAATTTAATTAACGAAATTCACAGGTCGTTACACTCTCCCCCACTCAAAACTTTTCATCCACGAAAAGGAAAAAAAGGGAAAAGAAGAATTAAAAAATCAATATATCTTATTCAAAACATTAACTTTACAAACAATTAAATTTACAAAACTAATTAATTTAGATAAAATATACCAGTTTATAACCATTAAATCTTTTTATACTCAAATAAATAAAGTTTGCAAAACATTATCTGAATATTTCTAAGTCCAAAATTTACGGAAAATTCGGCAGAGTCTCCTTGGTATGGAGAGGCTCGGGAGAAAATATAATATCAAAATAACAATGTATAAAATATATTTCCAATATAATATATATCCCAACAAGGGAAAAACAATATAATAGTGCTATAAACCGTAATCCGAAAACGTACCTATTTGTCTGGCAATTTACGCTTAATTATGAAACCAAAAGCAGTAGCAATTGCTTCCATAACCTGTATTTCACTTATATAATCAAAAAGAGTTAATAATTATATAAAAGGAAATATTTAAGTTGTTCAACCAAAAACAAATAATCAATTCAACAACCAATTGCAACAATAGTATGCAACATCATATAGAATCAACACAATCTATCTTTCATTCATATCAAACAAACAAATAGTTGTTCGGGCTCAAAACTTTAAATTGTACGGAAAGAGAAATAAACTACTAAGTGTACCCTTCACTCAACAGTCTTAGGCGACACTAAATAGATTACTCATACCTTCCAAACAGATTCAAAGTATCCTTGCCCAAACTACCATAAACCAAAACAAACAACAATTCCAACAACAAATCAAAATTTCTTATTATAATTTCATTTCATACATTAGTTATTTGATTTCTTTTCTTTCATATAATGATTTATCTTTTTATTTTTACATTTGTTTGTTACAGAATTTTACTTTATTTATTCTCATTTATTCATACCACGTAAATTTTCCTTTTTATTATATTACATTCATTTATTCACTGCTTATTTTCAAAATAAATGACTTCAATACTTACTTAAGTTTATTATCATTTCTTTATAATCTTTCTATTATATTTAGTTAGTGGCCTTTCAATTATACATAACTTTATAACAAATACAACACCAAATTCTTATTTATTATATTAGTGCTTACCTTTCTTTTATATTAAAATTTTGGAATTTTCAATTACAACTTAAGTTGATAACTCTATAACATCAATTTCTTATTTATTAAGGTGGTCCATTTAACCTTTTCATTATATTTAATTGGTGTTCTTTCGGTCATACTTAAGTTTATAACATTAAATTCTCATTTATAACATAAAATTCATTGAATACTTTCGTTACCTCAAGCTTTACTTGTAAGATTTCCGATTACATTTTCTTATTAGCATTGTAAATTTTATCATATGGTAAGTTATTATATGCTTTAAGAATGTAATTGAAAATTATACAAGTTTTACCCCATTTCTTTTAATTTAATCAAATGTTTAATAATTACATCTCTTGTTTTATAAGTTACAATTTCAAATTACGTTTAATTTCATTCATAACCTAGCATTAAATTACTTATTTTATTCAAAGGCTCCAATTATTAATTAACTTTCATTTTACTACCCTTAATTAAAACGATTAATTAACGGAAACTTAGGAATTAAATACCGGGTCTTTATTCTAAATCATTTTAAAATAACAGATAAACATATGCTTGCACATTATGTATCCAATTATATATAAAACAATTTAAAATTTATATTTGTTTATTAAAATAAATCTACAGTAAAACTACTACAGTGGCCTTCCCACTTCGAAACTCGAAAATGAATGTCGATGATGCGTGCACTCATCACTGAAATTATTTTCCAGCGATAGAGAGGGAAATACAGAACTTATTTTTTCAAAATCTCCTTTAAACAATTTTTTCAACTTATACTGAAATATTTATATCAGAAATACTTATAAACAATATTATTATATTCTAAAATTATTCGAAAGAAATTTTCAAAACCCCGGAAACTTAAGTTCTAAAATTTCTAAATTTTATTTATTTTATTTCAATCTTATTTCACTATTATTTATACATTTCGTTACCTAACACCCAATAAATTGCAACCAAATATATATATCATTTATAAAATTTATTTTATATATATAGAAAATATAATAGGCCAAATTATTTCATTCACCTATATTAAAACAAATATTATGTCGGTCTGTCCTATTAAGTGTTTAGAAATGCCTATTGATATCATAGCGTCCCATGAACCAACCATAATTTATAAATACAAAATGGAACAAATTAGCACAATATTAAAAACTTTTTATAACACTAATAAATATGCTCTCTCATATATATACACTCAGCGAATCCCATAGGGTATTACTACCCTATTAGGAAAGAGTCAGACCCCACAAAGCTAAGGTTTATCGCTAAACCTCACTCTGATACCAGATGTAATGTCCCGCCTTTTCGTACGTTTAAATCGACACACGTGCCAATTCAAACCATATGGAAGGGCGGATTGTTATGAGGTAAACAAGTAAAAGCACAGGAGAAGAAATAAACAAAAATACAATCTTGCAGCGGAACGATAAAATATAATAATCAAAATATAGTTCATAAAACTATTTTACAAAACATTAGATATTTCTTATACAATAAATATCAGAGTTACACATACCATGGATAATAATAATGCAGCGGAACAATGTGAAAGTGGTGGAATACTATAATAAATAATAGCAATATAAATCTTCGTCTTCGTCCTCCAGGGCTAAAGTCTTTGAATCCTGAAATGCTTGGACTGACCCAAGCGAATTGAAAAGACAAACCACTCGAGTCAGAATAAAATATCTTATGCGAGTTAAATCAACAGAAATAAATATGAGTGCAGTAACTCAAGAGATGCTCGGGATTTACATCTCCTAAGGATCCGTTCAACTATTTACTATGTAGTATATTTCCCTATTATAATAGTGTCTAATTGTAAAATAAACTTACTTTTAAATAGCGTTAAGGAGTGAACCAATATTCCCCTTAACACATAATAGTCCCAGTAGTCCATCCAGTACCAGCGCATCTCTAGATCGGGAGACTACCCTAAATACTCCACGGGCTACGGGAGAAAAACAAACTCATACAAGGCTCGGTATGGTAGGTGACACGGCAAAACTAGGCAAAGCCAGGGTAGATATACCAATTATGCTTCGGGGTCAATGGAAACGCGTAGCGCGCAGCTACCGCCCACCTCGAACAACACCCCCAAATCAAAGAAAACAAAAGTGGCCAGCGAATCAATCCAAAAGTCAAAATATAATATCGAAGGGATGCGTCCGATCAAAGGTGCTACCTCATTTAACCATTGATCGCTCCTGTTTTAGTAACTATATGCCAACTCACGGGAGTTGGGTCCACGTATTTACCTCAAAGGAAACGCTGCCATCATCCTACTTCATTCTGGAATCTCCACCGTGTACACGGTTGTTAAAGTGGTTTTCATAGTTGGCAGAGAGTATGAAAACTTCCAATCTCGGTCTCTTCAACAACTAATCGTTATTATAACACCGCGGTCTTTTCAAAATAGTTTATACTTTAAAAACCAGAATAAATATACATTTCAAAACCATATATTTACGATATCACTTCCTCTTTTAAAAACCAATCAATATGATATCATGCTCAAATATCTTTTTCTAAAATCATACCACTTTAAAATTTATAATTACTCAAAAACAAACATTTTAATTATAACCTTTCAAAACATAATACTTCGAAATCCATAGTTTTAAAACCATAACTTCCAAATCTTAAATGGTTTGGATATTCAACAGTATATAAATTAAAATGGTTTGAATTTAAAATTTCTATATAAAGAAAAATAATTTCCACGACTTTACAATTTTATTCTCTTTAAATTTAGCCTAAATCCATAAACTTTAAATTCGCTTTCGGTTTTCAATAAACCACTTCAGTTTCAATATATTTCAAACTTTGCATATTAAACAATTTCAGAACTAAGGTTGGAAATTTCTATTCAACAATTAAATGTCATATTATTTAGTTTTGAAAAATTTGCGTGATAAATCCATAATCATTTAAATAAAACTCAAATTACCTATAACTAAATATTTCCTTCAATTAATTTATACTAGAAATATTCATTTAATTCATCTTGAATAAAAATTCAGTTATAAATATCATACCTTTTTAAATTTCAAGTTAATAAGTTCTACATCAACTTATGGGGTTTAATTCTTAAACACGCTCAATTCCAATTAAATGTCTAATTTACCTTCCCATCTTAATTGATTTAAACCATTAAACTCTATATATATATACAATATCTTAAATACATACTTAACCATATAATATAAAATAATCAAACTCCATTATACAACTTATTTATTTTTATTTAACAAACTTATACATAGCTTAAACTCAATAATTTAACTATAGGTATATATAAAATAATATTTATATAATATCAAAAATTAATATTTATTAAACCGTATCCTATCCAAACCATAGAAATCATTTTTCAAAATATATATATATATATATATATATATATATATATATATAGACCGACGGTGTCTGTATAAAATTTTCTATCCTATTGTCAAGTGGTACGGATATTTATCATTTCAATCCGTAATTTAAAAATAAAAATTACGGTCATATATCATTTCAAACCGCAATCCCGAATGAAATGAAATGCATAACAACTTGCAGTTTTTAACCATATAAAATACAACAACCATTCATCCATTATCTATCATCAAACATTTATCAAATCATCATCTAAATAACAATTAATTACTGACGGTTTAATTTCAATAATGAATTAAATAACTGTTTAACTGGCAGTTTTAAATGCAATAAATAAATAAATAACAAATTTAACCGGCAGTTTTATATGCAATGAATAATTAATATAACAACTTAACTGGCAGTTTATATGCAATGAGTAATTAATTAACAATTTAATTAAATTAATTTAACTGGGATGATGATTAAAAAAATATGCCAAATAACCAAAATAAATTTCAAATCACATCATATATCAATTTAACAAACATAAGAAATTTTAGAAGTTGTGAGTGGGTTAAAACGCTTACCTTTTGGATTTAAATTGAATTAAAATCCAACTTAAACCCCAAAATTTGACAGTCTCCAAATTCGTCAAAACTAGCATCAAACCGTCCGAAATTTTATTACGATCCTAATAAAAAAATTCGCATGAAACGGAGTTCGTATGTGAAAGTTATAACAATTAGAAGATTTATGATTTAAATTTTAAATAAAATAAACAAAAAAGGAAGAACACCTCGTGCTCGCCACGGCACCAAGCTTTGCGCGAAAACCCCAGCCCAAACTCACCCGATCACGAACGCAACCGCTAACTGTACCACGTTTGACCGATTACCGCGGCCACCTCGTTCACATCCACCACGATCAGCGGCCATCGATGTCATCTCCCCCTCGAGCCGTGCCTGAACCCGGTGGCGCGACCACGTCCGGTGGTCACAACCAAGTCCTGCTGCCGCCGCCTTTGCTTCCCTTTCCTGAAGAATCTCGACCACCTTAAGGCGAACGAAAACTATGGATCGAAAGCTCATGCCCTCCTCTACGCTCCAGCACCCACCGATCATTCTGAAATCGAGGATCCGTCGTTGAATTGGAGCCCTAACGAATGAACGACCGAAATAAACGTCAAATTTCTGAGAAAACGATAACTCGAATTGAAAAACCAATTCCACCAGCATATTACGCCATTGAGAGCTTCGATATTTTTTTTTCAGATTTTTCTGTGGACTTTGAAATTTATGCTTTGGATTTGATTTGCAATTAGATCTGGAAATATAGAATTTTGTCTACCATTGAGGAAGAGGAGTAATATAATGAATTTACGTACAGACAAATGAGGATTAGGGATGTTAGGGTTTATTGTAGGATATTTATAGAGAAAGTTTGATATTAGAATAGGTGGGTCCAATTGATATACGCGTTGAACGATATATGGCCCGAAAAGCCCGTTCTGACTCCGGAACGAAATTGGGGTCAACCCATATATCAAAATAGGTGTTTTAAAATATTTTAAACGTAATGGAAAAGGTTTTAGGTTCGAATTGCATTGTATGAAGAAGTTATGCTAAAATCAATATTTTTCACATTGATTTCAATTGATTTCAATTTCATAAATTTCAAGGCGTTTCGAGTCCGTACGATCAAACGACAAGTCCAATCACTACAAAACTTGAAACCCTACAACAATTCACCGTTACTGATCCGATGAAACTAGTTTCGTCGAAATCCAAGTCAGTGGCCAAAATGGCTATTTTCACATTAATTAAATAAATTAAATAATTAATTAATAAAATAATATTTTTTATTTCAATCTTAAAATTGACAAATTTTACCACTTTTATATTTCTCAATCATTTAAAATGTTTTAAGAAAATTAAAAGTCAATTTAAAGTTGATTAACTTATCCATTTCAGTGTTAAATTTTCAATTTTATTAAATTTAGAAATTATAAATTAAATTTCTAATAATTCCATTGAATTAAATTTTCATTCATGTTATTCAATTCCGTATTACACAGGATGAAATCAACATTGGATTCAAAATCTATTATACTAATATCCTCACATTCCATCTAGTTTCAATTAACGTAATATTTAATGTTGAATTTCATTTATTTGTACTAAATTCAATTATTGAATTTTACACTTCAATCAAATTAATAAGTTTTTTTTTCTATTCTTTAAATCAACAAATTTTCATAAAATAAAAAGGCTTAGCATTAATTACATCCTATAAAATTAACCCTTTTTAAATGACAAATCACATCTAACCTAACTGCACAAATTAAGTCAATTAATTTTAATTAATTTCACATTAGATATTATTAATTATAAATTGAAATCTCAATAAATTCATTTATTGATTTAAAACCTTGCTAAATAAATTGACATTTTATGGGTAAAGTTAACATTGAATTATATTACATTTCATTACTGTATTTATTAATTTATTTCCAATTAACGTACTAATTAATTTCCTTTGATTGCAAATTGATTTCCAAATTTTATTTAACATAATAAATAAAATAATTAACATATATAGATTGTTACCTATTTTCCCCTTTCTTGCATTTATAAGTTTATTACTTAACAACACAGGTTAAAATTCCATATATACACAAATTTTAATTAATTGTCATTAACACTGTACTGTTTCATTAATAAATCAAATACTTGCATGAACACTATTTCACTTATTTTGGTCGTTATTCCAAGCATAGGTCGCAAGTTTTCATTTCTTTATATTATCTTATGGAAACAATATACATTTCAGCACTTTATTACATTTATTGAGATTTATTTTTTCAAATTTACTAGGTACCGCAAATTATGACCTTACCATTATTTCAATTAATTTGGATTGCGCTAAATTAATTATTTAATAACTTACATTAACATAATTTCACTAATTTACATTCAGGTACAAATAAATCAAAACATTATTGCATTGGTAAATTAAATGCTTACCTTAAATAGTTTTTCATTCCCAAACAATATTTCAATTACCACAGGACATTGATTTAATTCAATTTACTACTTAATATTATTAATTCATTAATTCATTAATTCACTATTTACCTTAGTTTTCTTATATTCAACTCTTAGCCTAGTATAACAATTCACATTACTTCAATTTATTCGTAATTCCACTTCAACTGTTAATACTTAGCTTTATTTTCCATGGTTTTATTTCATTTTCAACATTTGCTTCATTATTAATTATAATTTTTTTCCTAAATTTAATTCCAATATCTTATTAAAATGACAAATATAATAAACGAAATTCACAGGTCGTTACACATTTATTATTTCAATCAAAAGAAATTGAAGTTTTATTCATATAAATTAACACATATTATATTTCTTTTGAACTTTTCAATTTAAATTCCAAAAGTTCAAATAAGTCACCAAATTTAAATTAATAAATTTTGGGATGTTACAATCTTAATACATAAAGAAGTGTTTTTCTTAGTGGTTAAAAGTGGTAGCTTCCATGGTGCTTGCGTGTGGGTCTAGGAGGCTAGGGTGGATTGGGTTATGTGTTCAAATTTGAGTGGAGAGTAGTGTACTTTAGGGTAATTTTGGTAATTTGATTATTTCAATTGTGTAAAAATAATTTCACCATTTTCTCTCTCATTTCCATTTCATTTTTTTTCAAAACTTTGTCTTCCCCTTTCTTAAGTTTAAAACTTATTGATGTCTTTCCAAAGTTTTAAAAATCAATTGTTTTTCACTTTAAAAGCTCTTAAACTAGCTTCAAAACTTTTATTCATCTTCCTACTCCACTTCTACTTCAAAAACAAAGCTATACTCACCTGCTACAACCCATGGCTGAGCCGTATCATACCTAGGTCAAGCCCACATTCCAAGATACAAGGCCAAAAATCATTTCTTTTAAAGAAAATTCAAAGATCTACGCCTGTTTCAAGTTTTAGAAAAGATTTGTTTGATTGTGGTGAGTATATTTTTTGTTTTTTGGAAAAGTTTTAAACTTTTTATGTAAGTAAAATTTATGTATGATACATTGCTGCAAATTGTTGGATTTTTATGTGTTAGTTAAATATGTATGTTTTTGGTTGGTGATTGAAAGTTAGATTTGATAAATGTATTCTACAAAGTTTAGTTTTGTGTTAAAGTTGTTATTTTTCTCACGTACGTGATGATGGTATAAATTTGAATGTGTGAGCCAGTATGTTTGAATATGTGAAATGAAACTTAGCAGCATCTTTATGTGCTAGTGGGACTTGAGATCACTTGGAAGGGAATAAAACTTGTTTATTAGTTTTCAAGTTACTATAAGATTCAAAGATTAAAACTTTGCTTAGTTTTTAAAATAAAAACTTTTCTACATGTTTTTCAAAAGAAATTTAAGTTAAAAGTAATGTTAGAAGTGGAGTTTAGAGCAAGATCTAAACTAGATCTAACTTTAACGAGTTGCATTCCTAGCAATAGTCACTATGAATGCAGTTCGAAAAAAGTTACTAATTAGATCTTCAAATGATTGTTTTTGGAATGGTTTCGAAAATCATTTTCAAAATATTAACTAAGTACAAAAGTTAATTATTTTGGTAATTGAATATGAGTTTAATTACTAAATAATTATTTAATTAATAATATTATTAATTAATTATAATTAAGTTAAGTAATTAGTATTATGTAATGAATAAGAAGTTAACCGTAATTAATTAATTAATAAGGTTTTAATTTATGATTAATTGAGTAAAATTTTAATTAAGAATTGAATTTTATTAAGATTAAATTATTTATGTAAGTAAATATTAATTAATTTATAATGGAGTTTGTTAACTCCGCCTCGGTTTAGACTTTGCGACTCAAGGTGATGCCGACCTAAGGCTCAAATGGGGGGCGCCGACCTAACACTTCAATGAGGCTACCGACTCAACATAGATACCGACCTAACTGCTTTATCAGGGAGACCGACTCAAAGATTCAAAAGGTTACTGACCTAGTAGGATTGAGAGGCATACCGACTTAAGGAATACCGAGTTAAGGCTAAAACAGTTGCCGACCTAACGTGGGTACTGGCCTAAGACTCAGTGGATGCCGACTTAATAAGAAGGCCGACCTAAGGCCTAAAAACGATACCGACTCAGTGATTTGACCGAGTTACCGATCTAATGCCTTACCAAGCTGACGACCTAGAATAGTTGCTGACCCAAGTCACAACCGATCCAGCTCCCAGTTATCTCGTTCACGACTCACGATCTAATTTGAGTCGTAAATGACTTAAAGCTATTAAATGCAAACCCGATGCCATATTACTGAGAGGGGGTGGTGTTGACTCGGAGGCAGCCTTAGACCGGTCACGACTCACCTTAAGTCGGCTATGACTTAACTTAAGTCGGCCACGGTTTAGGACTTGGCAAAAATTTCAGACCAGAACTCTCTATAAATAGGCAACCACCTCCAACATTCAAGGGACTTTTGGCACATTCCCTTCATACACCGTTACCTTGCTGCATTGAGAACTCCATCAACACTTAGAGCCTTCAAGATTCAAGGAATATTTCAAAGAACTTCATGAAGAAATGGCACATCTTCAACATGAATTTGAGGACTTTAATCGACATTGAAGCTTAAGCTACTTGCTCCAAATAATTTGTAACTCAAAGTGTGTTGTATTTGAGAGGAATTGTATCAACTTGTAGTGAGATTATTAATAAAAGTACTTAAAGTGGACGTAGGCTATACCCTTAAGCCGAACCACTATAAAATTGTTGTTGTCTGTTACTTTTCTGCTGTAATCTGCTTATAATCTGTTCCCGAGTTGTCGGGTGGTGCTTTCACAACTATAACTCATACACCGGGGTGTTAGCGTCTAAATTTTGGCGTTAACAGAGTTAAGCTAATTATTTTAATTATTACTTAATTAGAGTTAATTAATAATTAATTACTAATCAAATAGGGTATCATTAATTAATCTAATCAGATTTAACTAAGAGTTAATAAAGGGCTAATTTAGTTTAATTAAGTTTAAATTAAGGTCTACTTTTTATTTAATTATGAATTAATAATGATTGATTGAGATTTAATTAAGTCTTAATTAATGATTAAAGTAAGATTTAGTTATTTAGTTGATGGTTATTAACCCCGTTTTCACCAACGAGTTAAGACTCAGGCCGACTCAACTGGTTACGACTTAATTAGCTAACGAGTTAAGACTCATGGCGACTTAAAGGAATGGAGCGATTCGTAGGGGTTAACGGTTCATAAAGAAGACCGGCTCAGCGAGTTACCGACTCATCTACTTAGAGGGATAGGACGACTCAAGGGGTTAACGGTTCATAAAGAAGACCGACTCAGCGAGTTACCGACTCATCAAGATTATCGCCTCAACGACTCAACTGTTATGCGATTTATGGATGTTGCCGACTCAGCGACTCAGAGCTTACAACGACTCATGGTTCAATGACTCAACAAGTTCGCGATTCATCTTATGAGACGACTCAGGGGAAGTGACGACATAAGAAAGTGGATCCCTGTGCCGCTTCATTTATATACCGTTACCTGATAAGTCATTAACGGCTTAACGACTCACAACTAATGACTCGTTCACGACTCAGAGCCATCGAGTCGTCATCCATTGCCACAGTGCCTATGCCAAGGGAGGTTGACTCGTAAGCGACTCAGGACTTGGCGCAAAATCCAGCAGAGGAATGAACCATGGAGCAATCAGGGGTTGGTTCAATGAGTCGGCCACGACCTAATTTGACTCGGCCACGAGTCAAGCGTGGGTCGGATACGACTCACGACTCAGGGCTGAAAACTCCTATAAATACACGGCCACTTCCAACATTCAAGGGACTTTTGGGGCTCACTTCCTGGACGCCATTACTCTGCCATTGTCTCAACTTCAAGCAACGTTCAAGCAACACTTCTATCACTCCAATCACCAAAGACATTTCAACATATCTCAAGAGGAAATCTAACTCATTCGCCATGCATTCGAAGGATTCTTCTACATCGGGTTTGAGCTATTTGTCTAAGTGTGTTAATCAGAGTTGATTGTAAAGAATTGTAACCAAATCAGCAATAAAGCGCTTTAAAGTGGACGTAGGCTAGATCTTAAGCCGAACCACTATAAATATTGTGTCTTTTATAGCTTTTCTGTGATTTCTTTGCTTATACTTTGTTCCCGTACCAACGGGTGGTGCTTTCACAATTACCTTCTACACACTTGGGTGTTAGCGTTCAATTTTTAGCGTTAACATTTTTGGTGCTTTCACTGAGAATTGAACTCAGGGCAACTTCAACCATTGTTCAACAAAATCCTGTGCAAAAGACTTTTCTCCAAACCAAAAGTCTACAGAAATCATGACTTCTGAAAGGAAACGAAGATTTTTGAGGTTTGAAGGTACTTGCAGTAATGCCATTGCTCTTCCCATGCTAAGTGAAACAGCTTCTAGTATTGGAGTCACAAGGGCTGAACTAAACGCCGTGGTATATGGATTATATCAACACATGGAAGTTCAGAGCAATAGGATACTCGACAAGATGAATGCATTGCAAGAGGAGGTCCATCGACTGGAAAGTGATATAAAAACCATCGCCAAAGAGGCTCATGTTTCCGAAGGATGGAATACTCCTCATCAAGCAACTGGCATTACTATTGGAACATTCCCCCAAACGGAAAGTTCATGGCCACGACCAACTATCCACGAACGTTTGTCAAGACAAACTTTTGAAAGAATAGTTGACGACTACCCCTTAAATCCTGACAATGATGAGGAATACATACCCGAGATGATCGAACAGAGAAAGGAGAATGAAGGTAGGAAAAAGCAGAATGTTTCGAAGAAAGCTCGGCGCTTCAGATTCTCCGACTTCACTCCCTTGACCGACACTCCGGAGAATATCTTCTTGGCAACAAAAGATGTTGTTGTGTACTCCAAACCATCTCTGATGAGGAGAGCTGCGCCAGACAATGGAGAATTCTGTCAATTCCACAATCAGCCTGGCCATGACACTAACTAGTGTCGCCAGTTAAGGAAGGAGATTGAAGAATTGCTCAAGCAGAATGAACTGCGACAATATGTGAAGAAAGATAGAAACGACCTCTCCTCATCCCCTAAAGTGCAACCAGAACCCGCTCAACAATGCAGCTCAAATAAAAGGACTATAGCACAGGGAGATGAAGGGCCTATTATCAGTGTCGTCACGGCAAGCCCTCACCCGGTAGAAAAGGATTGGATGGGAAGGGAAGACATGATCATGCCTCGAGGAAAGTTTCAAAGTGAAAGGAAGTTTCGATACTGAAGGATGTTAGCATCTAATCCTCTCATGCCAAAGATTCAATTCCTAAAGCCTGGGGCAGCAATTGTTTGCATATTTTACTTAAACGCTTTGTTACAAATTTGTAAAAGAATGTTGAATGAATCATTTTTGTATCAAAAGCTATCGTACAAACAGGGCAAATAAATAATAGAAACTATAAGTCTTGCTTTCTCTATTATTACAAGTCGCTTATTTCGTTTCGATATGTAAAGTACTCTGAAAGTATCACTAAAAATATCGATCTAAATTTGCAGGCAATCAGCATCAAGCTGACTCATCGCAATACCAAATAACCCTTGGCGGCACCCAAAAGCAAGTTTTAAACAACAAAAGTTTCAAAGTTGAATCCTAAATAAGAATTACTTCGAGCAGACAATTAACAATTAGGCTGGAGTATATTTCTTTGGATAAAAATTCTCGCCAGTAAAAGAAGATGATGCGTGCCTAAAGAAGGCACAAAGGGCTTGCTAATATAATCAATCCAACTCACAACTGTAAAAAGAGAACCAATTCCAAGAACTTGGAACAACAACCATCTGCGTCCATGTTTTACTTGAAAAACTTTGCTGAAATATTGCAAAAAGATTACAAATATATGATTCTTCTATTGGAAGCAATTGCGAAGCTAGCAAATAACAAAAGGCTATAAAGTGGATATAAGCCCGGTTTTGACTAAACCACTATAAATCTTGTGTTCCTTATTATTATTACATGTTTGCTTTATTTTCGATATGAAAAGCACATAAAATGTGTTGCTGAATTGTCGATTTAAATTTTTGCAGATAATGGAAATAAAACTTGCACATAATAAGACCAAATGATTCTCGTCATCACTCAGCAAACAAATTTCGAGTCACGAAAGCCCCAAATTCGAATCCTAGATAGGAAGTGCTTCAATTGAACGGGCAATGATTTCGCTGGGAACGGACTCTTGCTAATAAATTGAGATCGTTTGAACAAACAAACATCGAATTAAGAAGCTTATGCCCGTTCTCACGAACCTGCCTACCAATGAAGTGCACTTCCTTGGATTAAACAAACTACTTGTAAGAAAAGGGAATGTGAGCTTGAAAAGAAAAAACAGAGGATCGCTGAAAAGGCATAAGCAAGTGGACAAGGAAACAACTAAAGCTATCATCGGCAGCACAAGTCCTCTTCGGAGGCACAACTCTTCGGAGGATAAAGACCTCTAATGGGACATATGCCGCAAAAAAGAAAGTTCTCTACTCAAAAAAAAAGATTGGAGGAGTCATGACCCTCCAACCATGAGAGAGTAACTTCCAGGCAATGAAAACCCTCTCTGAGGCACATTTCACCAGGAGTTGAAGTGTAACAGCCGCTCTTCGGAATTTCACTTCACCAGAGTTGAAATGCAAACAAAATAAAGACCTCTTCGGAGGCACATTTCACCAGGAGTTGAAGTGTAACAACCGCTCTTCGGAATTTCACTTCACCAGAGTTGAAATGCAAACAAAATAAAGACCTCTTCGGAGGCACATTTCACCAGGAGTTGAAGTGTAACAACCGCTCTTCGGAATTTCACTTCACCAGAGTTGAAATGCAAACAAAATAAAGACCTCTTCGGAGGCACATTTCACCAGTAGTTGAAGTGTAACAATCGCTCTTCGGAATCTCACTTCACCAGAGTTGAAATGCAAACAAAATAAAGACCTTTTCGGAAGCCCACGTTTCACCGAGATTGAAATAAAACTTCCAAGTGTTGAAACGTGAAAAGGCTTTCTTCAAAGGCACAACTCTTTGGAGGTACACGTTTCACCAAGATTGAAATAAAACTTCCAAGTGTGAAACGTGAAAAATCCCTCCTCAGAGGTACAACTTTCTATGTTAAAAAAGCAAAAAAAAAAAAAAGTTAAAGTACCCTTCAGAGGCCTACTTTACCACATAGAGGAATTCACTTGGCAAAATGTGCACATAAAAAAGTGATTTCTTCGAAGGACAAAGCATAAAGACTTATATGAAGGGAGTTGTACTCTATGAAAAATTTCTTCAAGAATGAAATAATTATTCTTCAGAAAATAAGAGTGCAAGTCCCCTCGAAGCATAAAATATTGTAGCAAGCTTATGGTATGGGGGCAACATGGTATAGTTACATACAATATGGTATAGCCACATCGGCAAAAGTAATGCTCAAACAACATGCCATAAGCCCGCTGCGATATCATATAAATAAACTTGTGCAAAAATGAATAATAAATGCATTCTAAAATTCAAACAGGAGTCTGTGCAAATAAAGGATCATTTTATTCAATTTTATTGCAGATACAGGTTTCAAAATAAAAAAGCAGGGGCCGGTACCCGCACAATTTTCGACCAGTACATGCAAAAGACAAGAAGCTAAAAGCTGGAATCTTCATTTCTTCTTATCACCCTTGGACCCTTTACCCGGCCGAATGGTTAGCTTTTCAGGTCGATCTGTAGGCATAAGTGAAGAAGGAGAGGAAGGTGCAACTAGTCCAACTTCCGGTTCTTCTTCAGTAACAATGATTTTCTTCCCCCTCCTTTTCGATGTTCCGCGCTTCTTTCTCCTCTTCGAAGAGGACCCACTCCCTGGAGTAACAAGAGCAGATAAAATTATATCATCAAAAGGAGTCCGCTCCGGAGATATCTCACCTCCCTCAAGCCCTTCGTCTTTTTGCTCTTGCGAAGTGGTAGGGTCATCTAAGCCATGAAGAGCCTCTATTTGCTCCTCTTGTGACCCGGGCTGTGAAGCAGAAGGAGGAGCCGCCTGAAGAGATGGAGGAGGGATAACCGGAGGAGGCGAAGTGTGAAAGGTGCTCGATACTTTCTCTACAGGAGAAAAGAGGTTAAGGTCAGTAAAAAGAGGAGATAAAGGCTCGTCAAGATTCAGAAAGTAGTCAAGAAGCTGATTATACCCATAAGAAACAAGTGAGCAGTCCACTTGAGTGAGGTTTACAGTGGCAAGATTAACGGTGGAGTTACCTGGAGAAGTTGGTTTCCTGACATCAACTTCATAAGCCTGCGCGTCAGCACTCTCGTCACCTTCATCCCCATCCTGAATGCTTGTAATCTCGGTAGTAACTTTGGTTGGAGATGCAAAATAGGAACTGGAACCAATAATGTTGATTTCAGACGAGGAAGGAGGCTGGACTGGAGTAGTTGAAGTAGTTTTGCCCAGCTGGTCCCCTTCTGTCGCTTCAGCTCTTAATTTGGCAAGTTGTTCCCTTCCTTTGGCAAGAACAGCGCGAGCGTCATCATCCAAGTAATGCTTTTCAAGGGCTGATTCGTCATAACCAACGCCCTCAGCACCAAGCATTTCAAGTGCGGCCTCCCACACTTCAGCTAAAGTAATTTCATACTTGGGACCTAGAAAAGCAAGGCTTCCACACCTCAAGACGTTGTGCAAGTAGTAGTCAAATAATGTTG
Source organism: Allium cepa (assembly GCA_030765085.1). Classification (NCBI taxonomy): domain Eukaryota; kingdom Viridiplantae; phylum Streptophyta; class Magnoliopsida; order Asparagales; family Amaryllidaceae; genus Allium; species Allium cepa. The sequence continues at coordinate 900,287,202 of CM060938.1, read as the reverse complement.
AGTCGATGCTGGTTTTCGTCGCATCATGAGATTCTTCAGCTGCGATTCTGCAAGCGACGGCCTCATCACGCTCCCTTTCAACTTTGGAAAGTTGAAGCTTAAGCATTTGAATCTCCGCCTCTTGGGAGCTGTTTTTCTTCCGAAGCTCTTCAACATCAGCAACGTGGCTCTCATTGATTCTTTTCTGCACTTCAAGCCTGTCTTCGGCATCCCTTTGGCTAGCATGAGCATCTCTCACTTGTTTTAGGAGCACCTCTTCTTTTTGGGAATAGGAAGTAGAGGAGGTAGCAAGCTCTTGCTTCAGTTCCTCAACTTTTTCTTCAAGCTCCTCATTGTAAGAAGCGATGCTCCTCATTTCAGTGTCGTGTCGCTCAAGAACCTTTTGCCATTCGGCCTTATCATTTTCCATAGTGAGCATGGCTTCTATATTGGCGCGGTTAACACTTTGAAGCTCGTCGACAAGTTTTTGCCAGTTCGATATTCTCTCAATATCAAGCTTGACGGCATCAAGATTTCGTAACATGGCAGACTTGTCAATGGGGACCAAGTCAAGGTCGAACCTCACTCCTTTCAGGCACCATTGAGGAAACCGGCTCTGCAAAGTAGCTGGACCCGGTCCAACTTGAAATTTGGGCCTGCTAATTATTGTTTGAATATCTGCTTTCCCAAGAGCGGGAGAATCAGAAGGAATGTCGAGCGAGGCGGGGGCAGTAACTTTTTCAGGAGTAATAGAGGCACGCTTCTCACTATAACGGGCTCGTTTACTTGAGTCTTCACCCATATGACCTTTTCCTCGGTCATCATTGGATTTTCTCTTGTGGAAATCATCGCCTCTTTGAAAAGAATCGTGGCGCTCCTCCCTCTCTCTTCTGTCATGACGCTCTTCTTCAGTCCTCCTTTCACGAGCCTATCGGGCAGCCCTTTCTTCATCGGATTCTCTGTAGGAGGTGAAGTAGCGCCTGTAATCATATTGGCCACGCCCCCCGTAGCGCTGGAAATCGTTGAAGTAGGATCCACTGCGCCTCATCGGAGGATCTGAAATAAAAGATAAGCTTTAGAAATCTTTAAAGTATAAGGAGGTAAGTGCATAAAAGTGCTGAAAAATCCTTAGTTGTGTGCGATGTGCAAACTACGTGCGTTGAACTAACAAACCGCTCCTCGGTTGGGGGGAAGCAATCGGTTTCACCGCCAGTGATAGTTCTTGGGATAAAGGAGTCTGTTTGAGAGCGGATGTCGCTTCAACTGCCGGGGGTGTAACTTTAGCACTGGCAGAGTCATCTTTGAAGAGCTCTTGAGAGGTGATAATTATGTCACTTAAACTCCCAAAGATGTCATCACCGTCATGCCTAACCAGACTCCCTCCATCAACTCCTTCATCAACATTCTTCCCGGTTTGAGGAAGGGGCTCCTCTTCTTCAGTTATGGGAGCAAGCGTAGGCTTTTCAGACGGCTCCGCATCATCTCTTGGAGTAGAACACTTTACCAGTGAAGTTTCTATAGAAGTTTCTCCCCGCATGTGCTCTTTAATGGAGACCGGGGCATCAGGAGTTTTTATCGGAGAATCGGGAACTTCCGTTGGAACTTCATGAGGCTGAGTGTAGCGAGAGGAATGAAGAAGCCCGTATTGATGTAAAAATTCATCGTTTAACAAAAACTTTATGCTCCTCTCTTTTGCCGGCACGACGTTCAATCTTTCAAAAATTTGCTTATAGCATGGATCCCTAGCGGGAGGTGGAAGTGCTAAAACAGGAAAAGAGCGAAGTTAGCATTTAGCAACTCAGATCTCGGAAAGCTCAAAAATGGAGAAATAAAGACAGGAAATCTTACTTCCCACTCTCCAGATGGCATAAAACCCTGGAGGGCAGCGAACAAAGAAAAACTGATTCAGAAATCCGTGAACGCTTTCAGAGAGATCAGTGATGAGTTTGCGGTTTCGAGCACTTCTTATAACTACGATAGAGGGATGATCTTTAATTTTTTTAAATGAGCAGAAATAGCAGATTTCCCCAAAGCTCGGTAATCGATCCAAAACTCTTCTAAATAGCACACATAACCCCATCAGAATGGCATGGCCGTTGGGGTGCAATTGGAATGGAGAGATAGATAACCGACGCAGGAACTGCTGAAGGAAGTCATTAAAAGGTGGGATGGCACCGCTCAAGCACATTTGGCGACTGACAGCAATAAAGCCAGGGGGGCCTATCTGCTGTATCATTTGGCCCTGGCAGTAAGGCATCAGCTTCAGCAATGCCAAATTGGATGCACAGTTGGTTAAACACCCGCTGATTCAGAGTTGTGGAAGTTCTCTCCGGAGGGTTATCCAATGGGTCAGCTATTGGGAAGACATCTTCAGCCTGGCCCATCGGTTCTTCTTATTGAGAAGTCATTCTACACAAGCAACTGGATGTTCAAATGCGAAGGTGCACATTTCCTAAAAGTGTGAAGTGTTGTGCGGAACTAATAAAGATAAACAAGTAAATATAACTGAAGTTAAGCTAGTTGGCAATTGGTCAATTACTAAATTTCAGGACTTGTTAATTTCAGGTATAGTGTTAGTGCAAACCAGTCAATTTCAGTTGACTATTTTCATTATTGCTTTAGCACTCTACTTGGATTTGTTGGTTTAAAGTACTTCATTCACGCAATCTATTTAAATTAATTATCTTCTATTGACTAATCTGTCATTAGATGTGGGCAATCAATGGCAGTATATTCGTCCCAATGTTCTATGATTGTTGTATTAAACAGGTTGTACACTTGCAAATTGAAGCAATCTGTAAAACTAAAATATGCAACAAAGTTTAACAGGTTAAAAGTCCAAGCAATTCAATATTAAGGCAATTTATTTCAGCAATTCAAGTCAAAGATCGAGTCAGAATCATGCTTCAAAGCAGTACAATGTGATAACTCATCCATGTTTCAAAGGTTACGAGGCAAGTTAAGCTAGGTCGTTTATGCTCCAAGTCATTAATGCATCAAGTCGCTAGTCCTCTAAGTCGTAAAGCATGATAGAAGGAAAAAAAATTTTAGTTCAAAGCAGTGTGAAATTCTCCAAGTCCTGTCTCGTCCGCGACTCAAATCCTTGGTTGCATCTAATTGGGCCGGTCATAGGTTCAAACCACAAGAAACAACTCGGTATGAAGAATAGTCCAAGTGTTGAGTCGTTCGCGACCTATAACTTGAGTCATTCACAGCCTATGAATTAAGTTGTTCGCGGCAGATGGTTTGAGTCGTTCACGGTTCAAAGGATGAGTCGCTCGTATGACCTAAGACCTAAATCATCAGACAATTAACACGGTTAGACATTAAGTCGTGTGCGGTTGAGATTATAAGGCATTTCTAAGTCGGTGGATCAAAAAACCAACTAAGTCATGAGAATCCTAGGTCGTTTCCTCAACCAGTCATCTTCTCTCTCTAACCCATTAACCCGTTAAGGATCATTTCATCCCTTCCAAACTCGCAGACTAGATAATTTGAGGCACTATAATCCACTGTCTTCAACTCACGCCATCAGAGAATCACTCAAAGGACCAATTCGAATCGCTTCAAGTTTGCAACGAGTCTGACGCGCTATTATGTTATCGCGAGCAATAACAATAATATGATTGATGGCGGTTGTAGATCAATAATAGTAAGGAATTGAGAGAAAATCAAACTCACTTACGCAACAAAGATTATTAGTAGGAAGTTGGAATAGAATTGCTTTCGAAAGCTCGGAGGAATGTTAATGGCAGAAAACGACTTATGAGATTGGTATGAGAAGAAGAAGATAAAAGTGACGATTCATGCCTTTTATACCAGGAAAGTGGAACATGAGTCGGCACATGCGAGTCAAGATGAGTCGAAGCACACGACCTACGACTTAGGCGTGTACTTCGAGGGGCAAATGTTAACCCCGTTTTCACCAACGAGTTAAGACTCAGGCCGACTCAACTGGTTACGACTTAATTAGCTAACGAGTTAAGACTCATGGCGACTTAAAGGAATGGAGCGATTCATAGGGTTAACGGTTCATAAAGAAGACCGGCTCAGCGAGTTACCGACTCATCTACTTAGAGGGATAGGACGACTCAAGGGGTTAACGGTTCATAAAGAAGACCGGCTCAGCGAGTTACCGACTCATCAAGATTATCGCCTCAACGACTCAGTGGATCAACGACTCAACTGTTATGCGATTTATGGATGTTGCCGACTCAGCGACTCAGAGCTTACAACGACTCATGGTTCAACGACTCAATAAGTTCGCGACTCATCTTATGAGACGACTCTGGGGAAGTGACGACATAAGAAAGTGGATCCCTGTGCCGCTTCATTTATATACCGTTACCTGATAAGTCGTTAACGGCTTAACGACTCACAACTAATGACTTGTTCACGACTCAGAGCCATCGAGTCGTAATCCATTGCCACAGCCTATGCCAAGGGAGGTTGACTCGTAAACGACTCAGGACTTGGCACAAAATCCAGCAGAGGAATGAACCATGGAGCAATCAGGGGTTGGTTCAATGAGTCGGCCACGACCTAATTTGACTCGGCCACGAGTCAAGCGTGGGTCGGATACGACTCACGACTCAGGGCTGAAAACTCCTATAAATACGCGGCCACTTCCAACATTCAAGGGACTTTTGGGGCTCACTTCCTGGACTCCATTACTCTGCCATTGTCTCGACTTCAAGCAACGTTCAAGCAACACTTCTATCACTCCAATCACCAAAGACATTTCAACATATCTCAAGAGGAAATCTAACTCATTCGCCATGCATTCGAAGGATTCTTCTACATCGGGTTTGAGCTATTTGTCTAAGTGTGTTAATCGGAGTTGATTGTAAAGAATTGTAACCAAATCAGCAATAAAGAGCTTTAAAATGGACGTAGGCTAGATCTTAAGCCGAACCACTATAAATATTGTGTCTTTTATAGCTTTTCTATGATTTCTTTGCTTATACTTTGTTCCCGTACCAACGGGTGGTGCTTTCACAATTACCTTCTACACACTGGGGTGTTAGCGTTCAATTTTTAGCGTTAACAATGGTTTATTTTTAAACTCTATCAGTTATATTTCAAGTCTGTCTTCTTTATAAGTAATTTGATTTTAACACTAAAGGATCTCTTGTCTGTGCGATTAAGTTTGCTTAGTAAATATGAATGCTTATTAGATGAAATCTGTATAACAGAATAAATCCTCGTTCTGCTATAACTTAATTGATTATGGTTATTTGAACATTTATTTAGCAGAATAAAACACTGTTCTTCTATCATTTAATTTGATAAAATATAGATGACATTTTTTAGCAGAATAAATCCCCATTTTGCTAAAATTAAATTCAGTAGATTAGTTGGACATCCAATTAGCAAAATAAATCCCCGTTCTGCTATTATATTAATTTGAGTGTTGAATTGTATGCGAGTATATTCATATTGGATAAGGGATGTTTTATAATTATGTATTGTTGTTAATTGCTTTGCATTTGTGCTCACCCTTGAGTTCTGTGGTGTTCGAATGGAAATGTTATCCCCATTGAAATATTTGTTAAATCTTATGCATGGTTTTTATGAAGATAATTAATAATTTAAATAATGATTGTTTAAAATAAATTAATTATTTCAATAATAAGGTTTTAAAATTAATTGATTATTTTAATAATAAAGATTGAAAATCAACTAATTATTTTAATAATGTGTTTTAATATTGATTAATTATTCTTATACTGTTGTTTTAATGATAACTAATCATTTAAACTAGGGTGTTTTAAAGTTAATTAATCTTCTTAAATAATGTCCTTTTGAAGCAATTAATTAGGATTAAAGCTAATTAATTATTTCAAATAAAGATGTTTTGAAAATAATTAATCTTGCGTAAAGTTGATTTATCATTTTAAGTAATGGTAGTAAAGGAAATTTTTAGTTTTAAAAGGTAATGAATTTGTCCTTAATGTAAATCAATTCATTTTTATAAAGTTGTTTGTAGTTATTATTCAAATATGAATTCCCAGCACAAGCTAGGTTTTAAAAGTATGAAAGTTTTATTCGGTTACGGAAAAGAAGTTTCTGTAATCTGATACCTCTTATATGGAAAGGATTTAGTCATACTTTTAACACTAAACGTCGAGCCATGGACTCATTTCTACCTCAAAGATTAAAAATATTGTTAAGGCAATGCCTGGAGGTAACACTACCTCATATTACCTGGCTCAATTTTCAATCAAGTGATAGCACTAGCTTGGAATCGACTAGTAATGGAAAGAATATGAAATTTAATTTCCATATACGATCATTTTTAATTATCCCCAATAGTTGATTTACTAACTATCGGTTCGGCTTTTTTCTGGTGTATTGTCACCATAAAAATAATTAGTTGCTCGTTTGAGCTTTGTTATCATTTTTCAGAAGTAACTAATCCCAAAGTGGGATTGTTCCTATTAGGTCACTTTCTAATTTACTCTTGGTCAATTTCGGTAATACACCTAGTCAGTTGTTAGAAAATTTCCCTTCTTTCCTTTAATTCCAAATTTCTAAATTTACCACTTTCCTAATAACATCGGGAAGTGTCAAGAGCACTTCGCGATGTTTAATTATTTATATCCATTGTTGTGATTGGATATTGTTATTGTAGGGGAAAACACGTTTCGCACATGGAAGCATGGTATTAAATATTGTATTTATTTCTACCTTTTTGTTTTGTGATTTACTCATACTAGACATATTGTCTTACCCAAGTTGTTTATTTTCCCTAAATTCTCAAGTACTCAATTATATTTGAGTTGTTCGAAATTAGAAGGTTTTCTTTGAGCTCTTTGAAGATGATGGACGAGAAGGAGGCACTGTAGCTATCTAGTTATTTATTTCCACTGTCATATCTGTTTTGCATGTTATTTTGTATTAGCATTTGTAAAGGCAAAGTGTATAATGACCTAGTCTAATATTTGTCATACTTTTATGTAACTCTGATAGCTCCATGTAGGGAAAAATCTTTTGTATTATATAAGACCATTCCACTATGAGATATTTCTATCATGTCATGTTCTATTCTTTATTTTATGTAACATTCCTGGATTTTAGCTAAGAATAATTTGATAAATAATTTAATCCTTAGGATTAAATTTTGAAATATTCGGTGATCAATATAAAATAGATTGAAATAGAATTTAAAATTGAGATTCAAATTTAAACATCTTAGAAAATAAAATTGAATTTCGATTTTCGATATGATAAATAAGATGTATCTTTATTTAAATAAATGGATTTTAATTTGAAATCTGATTATAAATAAATATTGGATTTATCAAACTTTATTTTTCAAGGAACTAATACATATATATATATATATATATAGTCAGTTGTAATAATGAATAATTTTATTTCAAATCATTTGTTATGAAATTGTCTAAGTATAAAAAAATAAAATGAGATTTTGAAATTAAATAAAGGTATTGAGAATAAAAGTGATTATTTGTTAATATGTGATCAAGATTTTTAAACCATTCTTTTCTTTTAAAAGTTGTACAAAATAAATTATAAGAAAAACATGAAGGTAAAATGTATAAAAATATATGTATATTAAAATTTTGAACAAAATTAAAATTGTAATGTGAAGAATAATTGAGATAATGTTTTTATTTGTGTAAATATAAATATAAAAGAAGATATAAACATTTTAAAAATAAAAACATAGGTTATATATGAAAATATATTTGAAGGGTTAAAGTAAAATTTACAAAAAAATAATTTAAACCAAGGTTATAAACAAAATTGATCTTTAGTGACATTTGTAGATTAAAGAGGATATGTAAATTACAAGTGTAATAGAAGTGAACAAGTGGCAAGATGATTATTTTCTTTTGAATTAAATTTTGTAAACATGTATAGAAGAGAAAAAAATTATTCAGGTTGTGTTCATTCTTCTCTAACTTCTCAAACCTGAAAAGAAGAAAACAAAAATCATCTTCAACTTAAAAATTTGAAATCCCTCCTCTTCAAAACATTGAAACATAAATTTAAAGTTTTCTTCCAATCTAATTTCCTGAAACAAAGTTTAAAACCCAAAAAAAACAAAAGCATGTAATAAAGAAATCAGATCAAAAGAAGAATAGAGATCAGAAGCATACAAGTTGCAATTCAGTCTCAGATCAAACCTCATGCAGTAGTTTCAGTTCATAACTCAAAGATCTAAGACAACTAGGTCAAATGCAAAGATCATCTCCAAATCTAAAAACCTGGAATGATCAACTCAGGTAATTTAAGCAAAACCATAATTAAAATTTAAAATCTAAAGCAATTAAACCATAACTAAATTCAGTATTTTCAACGTGAGGAAATGATAATCAAAAGCAAGTTTAAATTCAAAACCAAGAAGCAACATAGTGTTTGCGCAAAAAATGGACAAACACTTCCAAGTCGTGTTATTTAGTTGATTATATGTGATTTTCAATGGTTTGGATGAGTTATATAAATATGAAAAAAGCAAGGGCTGAAATGTAAAAGACACACAGGTTTATAGTGGTTCGGCCAGAACGTGCCTACGTCCACTTTATATGTTATTATCTTCTTTTCTTTCGGATTACAAGTACAATGCTTTGTATACAAGTAAATGAAAGTAGTTTGAAAGTTCCTTCCTTGCTTGAGCTCTCAAACTTGTCTGCCATTGTTGTACCCCTGCCCCTCTATTTATAGAATGAGGTAGGGGGCAGGGGTCTTGGAAGTATATAGCTGCTGGTGGGCCCGGGCTAAAGCAATCTGGACTGGCAATCATCTGGCTCGGCAGAGCTTCATTCGGCATTGAGCTTGGACCGGTGGTAGGTATGGACCGGTGGTAGTGAGTGTGGAGGTGGTCTGGTAGATAGTTGGCTCGGTGGTGGCCTTGTTGCTGGGTTGGTTCGGCATGGGTTGTCCTCCTTCTGGTTCGGTTTGTTGGTTCGGTGGTGGAAAGGAGGCCGGTCCGGTGGTGGTTTGGACCGGTGGCCGAATATGGGGGAAGCCGAATGTAGATGACTGAATGTAGGCTTGGTGATGGGAGCTTGGGGCCGAATGAAAGGAGCCGAATGGAAGGGGCCGAATGGAGGCTTGGGCCGAACGAGCTTCTTCATGGAGAATGTTGGGTGGACTTAGTATTGAGCTTCTTGGCTGTCGAAAGAAATGGAGGTTGCAGGCCCGGGTGAAACTGTGACTTCTCGGTCTCGAGATCTTCTGGGTGAGAATTCGCCCAACATTTGCCCCCCAAAGTGGGGCACGTGCTTGCATATGTCGCGCTTTGTTTCCCTACGGTAGGAAGGCTTGTTTTGTAACGCCCTGGGCTGGATGCTTGTATTCTGTTGATGTCCTGCAAAGGAATTTACAGTTTTAGTGCGATTTCAAATAACGACCGTTCGTGATCGGAATATTCGAGATGAAGTGAACTGTGTCGCTTGGGGCGAGAGGGTGTGCCCCGAGGGGGCTTAGCATTATCGATGCCAGGTCCACGTTAGAGTGGGCCCCTGGATTGTTTGGTTTATTGCCAGCTCAGAGCATGCCTAAGGGTTGCTCTCGACCCCGTACATGTGTAAGCAGCTTAGCCATTTCCTAATTATCAGAATCAGATATCCGTTTAATCTATGAGCTTAAGAATGCATGTCAGAGTGTAAATTCTCACGACGATAGGGCTAATAGCCATTCAGAGCGTGCCTATGGACCGTTCGTGGTCGCGTACACGTGTAAATGATTAATCCATGTTAGTGAGAGATTTACGACTCATTCACTGTTATCATATTCCCTACTTTATTAGTAGGTTCTAGAATTCGGCACTTATCTGAGTGAGGCGCTCCGCATGCTCCTAGTTCCTGGTTTTTGTTGGTAGAGAGAGAGTTACATTCGGTTTTTGGTTGGTCCGGTTGTTCTCATTCGGCTTCTAGTTGGTCCGATATTCAGATCCGATGGGCCGAACTAGTTGGTTCGGCAGTCCTGAGGTCGCCTATATATAGAGGCCACACCCCCCTTAGTTTCTTCTTACCGAACCAGAGAGAGAGAGCCGAGCCCATTCTATACCGAATCAAAGACTTTGCCGAATCAAGTCATTTCCGAACAAGGTGAGTACTCTTTTGCCGAATGCCTTTTATTACCGAATGAATCTGATTGCCGAATATACGCGTAAGGTTCTTAATGCCGAATGGTACTGTGTACCGAATGAACTTGTGATAACGGTGCCGAATGAACTTGAGGCTCTAGTGCCGGATGAACTTCAGATTCTATTACCGAATGATCAATGACTTGTGCTGCCGAATGAACTTGAACATCCAGTGCCGAATGAACTTTGTATTCGAACTTTGAGTGGAATTCCAGACTTATGCATGCTTGCTTGCTTATACTTCCGTTCTAACGTCATGTTTTTCACTTTTGTGTATGCAGATAAATGTCTCGCAAGGCAGAAACACGATCAGACAGACGGAAATCCAAGGATGGAGGAGAGTCTTCTTCTGTGCCCCCAGCCCAACCAGGATCCGGGCAACGTCGACCTGTTCCGAGGTCGTTAGTGGATGGATATGGTCCACAGGAACTTTTGGTCTCCCCTCCTGATTGCTTTCCTAGCTCTCTAAAGGAGGAGCAACTTGACGTTATATCCCGCTCCTTCGGGATAGACAGGGCTCTTATGCTGCTACCGGGGGAGGGGGTCATGCCATATAATCCCCCCGAAGGCTACTTTGCTTATAGCAGATATCATTGCATGTGTGGTGCTATCCCTCCTATCAATGCTTGGATAGTCAGCTTCACCACATATTTGAAGGTGGCTCCTTTTCAGCTTCAACCTAACTCTTATGCCATCCTGGTGAGCCTTTTTGTTATCTTCCAGAGGAGGTACGGGCGTCCTCCTTCTAACCGGGAAATTCGATATTTGTACAACCTGAGAGGCTACAAGAAGGGATCTCCTTATATTAGTCTGGAAGCGGCCGTGCCCTTCAAACCAGTCCTGGACTTATATTCCAAGTTTACCATGTTCAAGAAAGAGTGGTTTTTTATCAAGGACGATTCTGTTTCTTTCCGCCTTTTCACTTCCGGCTGTAAGATGGATTTCATTTATATTTTCCATGTTCTGACTGTAATGCTTTTTCTAATATGCTTCTATTTCTTGCTAGCGACAGGTGGTATTGCAGTCGTGGAGGACGATTCCTTGGTGAGAATGGCTGCTGAACTAAAGGCTATTCCATCACAAGACCGGTCGGCTTCCTTCTTGATCAGGAACGCAACCCTCCTGGAGTACAATTTGATCCTACCGCACCAGTCCGTGGTTAAGCAGAGGGATACGGCTGAGGAGAGGGCCGCTAAAGCTAAGGAGGGGGCTACGGTGAAGAGCGGCAAGAGGGAGCCTTTTGCAGAGCGTCCCGTTGTTGGGGGGAAGAAACTGAAGAAGTCTGATGGTCCTTCTCCAAGTACTTACCCGATCGTCCCGGAGGAGGAAGGCGCGGAAGAAGGGGAAGGAGGCGAAGTTGGAGAAGGGTCAGAGGATGGAGGAGATGGCGACGGTCAGGGTGGTAGTGGCGTTGCTGCCTTAACCTTTGAGCAAGACCTTGAACTGGATGAGGCTCTCCGTCAGGCCTTCGGGGAGTCGGAGGGAGAGTCGGAAACGGAGAAGGCAAAGGAAACCGGCAAAGCTGTGGCTGGCGCTGACCCATCCTCTAAGGGTTCCTCAGCTAGGGTGATTCCGGCGATGCAACGTGAACTTTTGTCTTCTGCCGATTCCATTTACGATAGGGACTTAGAAATATTTTACGGTTCACTGCCGTCCTGGAATGAGATCTAGGACTTATTGCAGTATCCCACTCCTCCGCCGGGTTTGTATAATAGATGTCTCTTCTCACTTTTCTTTCTTTTTAACTTAACACGTTTTTTGAGTCGTGGATCATGGTATGTTTGTAACCCTTGTTCTTTATCCCAGGGCCAGGCCAGGTGGTTAAAACGTCTGACATTCGTCACCGCCTCGGACAATTCAAGTTGAAGAGAGCTTCCGATAAGTCGAAGCCTCTCACCGGTCGCCATGGGGACGTAGTCAGTTACCGTCCTCTTCTCGGGGTCATTGAAGAGAGCATTCAGAAAAAGAAGCGGAGCCGTTCCTTGTTTGAGTCTTCCTCCGATCCATAGCCTCCTTCTCAGCCTCCTCGTGACATCACGGAGGAGGGGACGGAGTCTGGACGCCCTCCACCTCCTTTGAAGAATCCAACTGTTATCCGTATAAGCCGTCCTGATGTGCCTCGTACCGTGCCTCGCGACCCCTTTGCCGGTCATCCTAATTTGGATCCGAGCTCTCAGGATATTTCATTTGATGAGGCCACGGATGAGCACCTTCTTCCCCGCAACCCCGTGGTACGAGTGCTCGATGAGGCCAAGTCCTTGGATCTTGATCTGGTTACTACTCGGGTGGTTACCATGGGGGACGAGGCCAAAGCTAATATGGATCGGGTGGCTGAAGAGACCAGGAAGCTAATGGAGCATCATGCTCGTTTGGTCAGGGCCGGGGAGGAGATTGGGAGTGCTAACATTCGGTTGCGGCTAAAGGTTGCCGACCAGGCCAAACAGCTTGCCGATCAAGCCATTCAGATTTCTCAGCACGAGGAATCCTCCAGGCGGCTGAAAGAGACTATGGAGAAGGCTAGTAGGGCAGAGTTACGGAAGATGGAGGTCGCCTGCAGGGAGCGGATTAACATGGCCATTAAGACAGTGGACGAGGTTCGAAATGCGGATCTCGAGCTGGTAGAGGAGTTGTCTGGGAGGCTTGAGGCCGCGGAGATGGCTCAAGTCAAATTAAAGGAAGAGGTGGAAGAAATGAGGAGGTCTCTCAAGTTAAAGGAGGAGGAAATGAGGAGGTCTCTCCAGGCTGACTGCTTGAGATACCGATCTGAGAGGGATGCCGCTGTCGCTAAGTTGCAGGCTTCCGAGGCCCGGGTGAGGGAGTTTGAGGAGGATGAGGGAATGATGGATGAGATGCTGCAGGACATGTACTTCTGCACTTGGAAGGAGGGCGGCTTGTCTTGGATGGATGACTACCCTCGGGTCATGGCCAAGGTATATCTTCAGGCTTTGGAGGAGGCCAGGGTTAATGCGGGTAAGGAAGGTGGAGCGGCTTTCAGTCTTGATGCGGTCACTGCTCAATTCTCGAAGGAGGAGCAAGAGGCGGTGAAGGAGGGGATGCGGCTGCTTGCTGCAGAGGAAGCGGGAGTACAGTTGGAGGATGAGGATCAAGCGGCGGATGCTAGTGAGTTATTCTTTTCCCTTTCTTTTCTTTCTATGTTTCCATAACTTGATCGTTCATTGTTCGTTTAACGAATTCCTCTTCTGAACTGGACAGGTGGGACTTCTGATCCACATGATGGGGGTTCTGATCCTGCGGCTAAGTAGACTTGGGAGGTTGGTGATGGAGTGTGGATGCAGCTGCCACCTTTTTATTTCTTTTTATCACTGTTTACGTTAGTCATTGATGCAACTGTAATAATATTATTTGCAAAGAATAACTTCGTGTGGTTTTATAATATAAGCTGATTTTGTTATGTTTGAATGTTGTTGTCATCTTGATGTGCTGCGTGAGAAGTATAACTATGTATATGTCTGTGATTCTAGTTGTGTTTGATGTTAAGTTTTTGCTTGAAATATAATTTCATGTTTTGCAATGTTAACGTACGAACAAGCTATAGTTACGCATTTATGTACAAGAAAAGAGAGTACCTCCCTTCATGTTTTATTTGCAGGCGGTAGCTTTGAGTGTCTTGTGTAACTGTTCACGGATATAGCTGAGTACCCTGCCACCCAGCATGCAGGCTTGGATCCTCATGAGTGAATGATTCCTATTTGGCTTCCTGTACTTTAGAGTTCGTTATACAGGATAGGAGAAAAGTATTTAAATGAAATGGAAATATAGAAAAAGTAAAACTTCCAGTCACGGAAGGCCGTCGATGTGCTTAAGTTCGTGGCAAACGGGTTTTGTAGTCACTTTCCCTAGCTGTGGGTCTTGGAGACATTTGTCACCCATCTTACGCCTCCGCGGGGAGTTTTCTTTTTTACCACAGCCGCACTTAAGACACATCGGAGCCGAGATCGTGCACGGTAACTACGCGAACCATTATGGTCCGTAATCGTGGGTATTATTCGATTTACCGTGGCCGGCTAGCGTGGGTGCCGTTGGCTGTGAACTACCCCTGGCTGGCCACACCTTATGTTGGGGCTTAAAGTAGGTTCACAGTTGCCGGCGAGCCGAACGCCGTAATGAGCTGCCATCGGCTATAGTCGGCCTTTATGATGACTTATAATCGGCTCATTACAGTTGGCTTTGAGGGCAGGCGTGCAATGAGTTAACCCGCAGCAGAGGGATGTTGGAGCAAAAGTGTCTCATTGGCGAGTGCATAGAATCGTAGCGTACCTGTTAGGCCTAGTCCAGATGAGGCCGCGGTGCGTCTTGAGTGGAGATGCCATAGGATTTTGTTCAACAGAAAGGGATAAAACTTAACAAGCAGCCAAGACATAAAGGAACAAGTTAAAAAGAGACAAGATTTTTTAAAGTGGTTCGGCACGAAAATGCCTACGTCCACTGATTCTCTTTGTTAATTCACTTCATATGGGCAGTACAAGTTAATAAAAGTATCGACGGAGGTGTCGGATGTTCCATGCCCTCTGGAACACCTCTCCGTCCAATGTTGACAAAATATAAGCTCCGTTGTGGAGATCTTTATGAATTACATATGGTCCGTCCCAGATGGGGTCCAGTGCCCCGGGGCGCGGAAAGATTCGCCTGAGGACAAGATCTCCTTCTTGTAAGCTGCGATGCTTGACTTTGGAATTGTATAGCACTGCCACTTTTTGTTTGTGAGCTGCTGCTTTGAGTGCTGCATCATTTCTCCTTTCCTCAATCAGGTCCAAAGACGCGAGGAGGAGTTCTTCGTTTTCTTCTGGGTTGTAGTGGATCCTACGGTGGGAAGGTACAATAGTCTCAACCGGGAGAATTGCTTCTGATCCATATGCCAAAGAGAAGGGAGTATGCCCTGTTGATGTTTTGAAAGATGTGCGGTAGGCCCAAAGTGCCGTAGGAAGTTCGTCTACCCAAGCGCCTTTTGACTTTTCAAGTTTCTTCTTGATTAAGGTTTTGAGAATTTTATTGACAGCTTCGACTTGTCCGTTTGCCTGAGGATAAGCTACTGATGAGAAGCTTTTCTGAATTCCATGCTCTTGGCACCAGTCGGCGAATTCTTCGCTGTCAAATTGGAGTCCGTTGTCTGATATGATTTTGAGTGGGACTCCATACCTGCACAGAATATTTTTGATCAAGAAGTTGATAACTTTTGTTGAAGATATTTTATTTAGAGGTTCCGCTTCCACCCATTTGGTGAAATAATCAACTGCTACTATAGCATATTTGGCTCCGCCTCGGCCCGTTGGCAGTTCTCCAATCAAGTCAATTCCCCACACAACAAAGGGCCAAGGGCTGGTCATTTGAGTAATCTCATTCGTGGGTAGCCGAGGAATCTTGGCAAATTTCTGACATCTGTCGCATTTCTTGACGAAGTCTAGGGCGTCCTTGTTTAGTGTGGGCCAGTAATATCCATATCAAAGTATCTTTTTTGCCAGAGTCCGCCCTCCAGTGTGATCTCCGCATCCTCCCTGATGAACGTTTGATAAGATTTCCTTGGCTTCCCGTCCAGAGACGCATCTTAATAAGGGGCTAGAGAAACCGCGCCTATAGAGGATGCCTTCCTGTATGGTGTAGTGGGGAGCTTTCCTCAAGATTTTCTTGGCTTCGTCGCGCCTGTCGGGTAGCGTGCCATCTTGTAAATATTCCCGGATAGGAGTCATCCAGGTTCCTTCTTCGATTCCACTTATCAGATTCACTTGTTCGAAACTTGGGGCTAGCTGCCTTGAGATGGCTTGTGCTCCGGAAATGGTGCTATTCTTCATACTAGCTTGCTTTGCAAGTTCATCTGCCTCTTGGTTCTCTTCTCGAGGAATGTGTTTGATTAGATAGTGGTCCAATTGATCGAGCAGCAGTTTGGTTTTCTTTAGGTATGCTGCGAGTTGTTCTCCTCGGGTCTGGAATTCTCCTAGTACCTGGTTTACGATAAGCTGAGAATCACTATAAAGACATAAGGAATTGATTCCAATTTCTAGGGCAAGTTCCAATCCCGCTATTACTGCTTCATATTCAGCATCGTTGTTAGTGGCCGTGAATTCCAACCTCAATGCATAGTACAACTTTCTTCCCTGGGGGTGATGATCACAATACCTGCCTCCGAGCCTTGTTCGTTCGATGCTCCATCTACAAAGAGGTTCCACTTGATGTTTTTTGCTACTTCGGATTGTTCCTTGCCTTCGTTGGTAGTGAATTCGACAATGAAATCGGCCATGGCTTGTCCTTTGATAGCGGTGCGAGGATGGTAGGTGATATCATACTGACTTAGTTCAATGCACCATTTGAGGAGTCGCCCCGATGTGTCAGGACGATGGAGCACCTGTCTTAGCGGTTGATCGGTTAGAACTCTGATGGAGTGAGACTGGAAGTAGAGTCGCAGTTTTCGTGACGCGATCAATAAACAATACGCTAACTTCTCAAGTTCAGGATATCTGGCTTCTGCCCCTGTAAATCTCTTACTCACAAAGTAAACTGGGCGTTGTGTGCGGTCTTCCTCTCTTACCAAGGCGGCGCTTAGAGCATGAGATGATACAGCGAGGTATAGGTATAACACTTCACCTTCATTTGGAGTTGAGAGCACTGGTGGCCTCTGAAGGTGTTCGATTAGGTTAAGGAAGGCTTTTAAGCATTCGTCGGTCCACTCGAACTTCCCTTTGTCTTTCTTGAGGGCTTCGAAGAAGGGGACACACTTGTCAGTCGCTTTGGAAATGAATTTGCTTAGGGCGGCCACCTTTCCGTTTAGGCTCTGCATTTCTTTTCGAGTGGAAGGTATCTTTATTTCCTTTAGAGCCTGGATCTGTTCAGGGTTTGCTTCGATTCCTCTGGGGTGGACGATAAATCCTAAGAATTTTCCCGATGATACTCCGAAGGAGCACTTTAGAGGATTCAGCTTCATCCCATATCGGCGAAGTACCTGAAACATCTCGCCCAGGTGGCTCACATGGTCGTCGGCTTTCCTGGACTTTACCAACATGTCATCCACATACACTTCCATAGTTCGTCCTATTAGTTCCGCGAACATCTTGTTGACGAGGCGCTGATAGGTAGCTCCGGCATTTTTGAGTCCAAAAGGCATGACTTTGTAACAATATAATCCATGGTTAGTGATGAAGCTGGTGTGGTCTTGATCGGGGGCGTGCATGGGAATCTGGTTATATCCGGAGTAGGCATCCATGAAAGATAGGAGTTCATGCCCGGCTGTGCTGTCTACAAGTTGGTCAATTCGGGGAAGTGGGAAGCAATCTTTTGGGCAAGCGTCATTCAGGTTGGAGAAGTCGATACATGTTCGCCACTTTCCATTGGCCTTTTTTACCAGTACTGGGTTAGCAATCCACTCTGGGTAGATGGCTTCTCGTATGAAGCCATTAGCAAGTAGGTTCTTTACCTCCTCATTAAGGGCTGCTGATCGTTCTGCCCCCATACTTCCCTTTTTCTGCTTTACTGGTACCTTGGTGGGATCGATGTTCAGTATGTGGCATGCTATGTCTGGGGAGATTCCTGTCATATCGGCATGTGTCCATGCATATACATCTAAGTTGTGGCGGAGGAAGTCGATGAGATGATCTTTCAATTCCGTTTTTAGCTGAGATCCGATTTTTAATAGTCTACTTGAATCATGCTTATCTACAGATACGAATTCCATAGCCTCTGCAGGCTCGGCGGTAGCCTCCTCCTCTTTATCCCTGGGGTCTAGTTCGTTGAAGGGATCGCTGGTATATCGAAGAGGAGGGGCTTTCTTTAATTGCTATGCTTCCAAGTTTTTCATGCAGAGAGTAGTTTCTGCATCTTTCCCTTTGTTCTTTCTGCGGTTATTGCGAAGTTCCGTTACGTAACAGTCTCGGGCCGCGTCTTGATCTCCTTCTACTTCTCCTACTCCGTTGTCTGTTGGAAATTTCATCTTCAGGCACCAGGGGGCTAAGACAACTTGGAACTCAAACAAGGCCGGTCTTCCCAAGAAGGCGTTGTAAGCCGAGTGGTTTTCTATTAGTACGAACGTTTGTTTTCGCACAATGGAGCGGGGATGACTTCCTATTTCGACGAAGAGGTCAAGTTGCCCGAGGGGCATTTTTGCATCTCCAGTGAAACCGTGCGGTGGTTTGTCGCAGGGGGACACATCCTTCATTGATAACTTTATTTTGTCAAAAGCATGCTTGAATAGGATATTTACGGGGCTTCCTGTGTCTATTAGAATTCGAAAAACTTTAGCTGGACCGAACCAGGCAGAGATGACCATACGATCCATATGTGGGTACTGTCTTCCTTCCAAATCACGCCTACTGAATATGATGTCATCGTTCTCTTTTCGTTTCGGGTTGCGTTCTTCCGTAATGGAGTTAACATAGCCTTCAGCATTTCTGAGTGACTTGCCGTACCTTTCCATCTCTGCCCAACTTCTGTCGGCGATGTGAGGTCCTCCCGAGATGGTGAGGACCACTATCTTCTCTTGACCAGAGCCACTGGTGTTGTGATTGTTGCGATTCCCTCCGCCTACTTCTGGGAGGGGTTGCTTTGAGTTCTCATTGACAGGAGTTGGAGTCCTGTTCTGACCCTTCACATAGCGTTCCAGTCTTCTTCTTCTAATGTGTTCTTCGATCAAGTCCCGAAGATGGTGGCATTCATTGGTGTCATGTCCGTGGGATTCGTGGAAGCGACAGAACTTTCCAGACTTGAGTGCGTTATCTGATTCTTTTTTGTGCGGGGGGCGCTTGTATCCGAGTTCGCCCTGAGTGGCTAGGAAGATGTTTTCGATTGTTTCATTCAAAGGAGTGTAGGAGTCAAATCTTGGTCCTGGACGATATTGGCGCTTTTCAACCTTCCTGCCTCCAGCATTGTCCCTAGATTCATTTCTTCGAGTATCCTTAGCTGCAGCGGGAACCTTATCCTGAACTGCCTTACCTTGTTGCCCTGACTGCCTCTCAGTGGCGGCGTCTTCGAGTCTCGTATACTTTCCAGCTTCATGGAAGAAGTCGGGTAAAGTAGCTGGTTTTTCTTTAGTTAGTCTTCTGGCAAACTTGGTATCTGGGTGTACACCACTACAGAGGGCCATTAGGGTGAGCTTCTCATCGGCATCTTGAACTGCGGCCGCTGCGGCGTTGAACCGGGTTAGGTATTGTTGCAGTGTCTCTCCGGATTTTTGCTTGACATTGGATAGAGAATAAGCATCCTTGGGTTGTTCCACATGAATGCGGAACTGGCTGATGAACTTTTCTTTCAACATCTCCCATGAGCTGATAGATCCTTGGGGTAGGTGGCAGAACCAGGAGGTAGCTAGGTCTGCTAGGAATAGCGTAAAGCATTTAAACAACACTCCTTCTGTTGCTCCGCTCATGAGCATATGCTGGGTGTATCTCTGTAAGTGTACGATGGGGTCAGAAGTTCCTTTGTAAGGTTCCATGGTTGGCATCTTCCATTCCCGGGGGGTGATGGCAGTTTCGATATTGCGGGTGAAGGGGCTAGTGACCCTAGTGCCTATTCCCCGGTCCCTTTGCTCCCGTTGGACACACTCTCTGAATAATCGTGCCATTCGTTCATCAGAATTTGGGGCGGACAAAAATGAGCTTGGCTCTTCCCTGCGGGATCTATCTCGTCCAGATGACCTATAGGGATGGTACAGTCTGTCACTTCTAGTATTATCCAGTGGTTGTCTCTGGCTACTTGGATGCACGCTAGGACCAGCTACAGCTGCCCCTGCCTTGATCTTCCCCTGTGGGGTTTTGCTTCGAGCATATCCATGGGGTCAACTTCGGGCTGGGTTCTAGCTCGGCTCCGTTCAGCGGGGTTTCTATGATTAGGTGGCATGACTGGCTCAGCTACATCCGACCCTCGCCTGGCACCTCCCCCACTGGGTTCGGGTCCAAGGGTTTCCTCGAGTCGGAGTTCGGGCTGAGTCCGGGCGCGGCCCCTATCATTGTTGTTCCTGTTGATAGCTTCTTCGAAGAGGGAAGACCTTTGTTGTCTCCGAGATCCTCCGGATTGAGATTCACCCCATGATTCAGTGTTGCGGTTGGATTCTTCGACATCTCTCAAGCGTGACATGAGTTGATTCACCAAAGCCTCTTGTTGGGATGCGAAGCGGTTAGTTACTTCCACCACAATTCTGTCTAGATCTGCTCTAGTTATTGCTGCCGGTTGTTCCGCGGCAGGGGCAGTTGGAATCGCTTGATCTTCATGTGGCACTGCTGCTGTAGTGGGATGGTTCTCTGGATCTGGATCCACTGGATTTGGAGCGCTGCTGGATGCGACGTTCTTTCCCTTGTTGGCGTCTTTTCTTGGTCTGGAAGTCATGTTTCCTAGGCAATGAAGGGTTCTATTGGGAAAGAAGGTTGAATGAGGGAAGCTGAAGCTTCAAGTTCCAAGCTCTTAGTGAAAGCACCAAAAATGTTTGCGCAAAAAATGGACAAACACTTCCAAGTCGTGTTATTTAGTTGATTATATGTGATTTTCAATGGTTTGGATGAGTTATATAAATATGAAAAAAGCAAGGGCTGAAATGTATAAGACACACAGGTTTATAGTGGTTCGGCCAGAACGTGCCTACATCCACTTTATATGTTATTATCTTCTTTTCTTTCGGATTACAAGTACAATGCTTTGTATACAAGTAAATGAAAGTAGTTTGAAAGTTCCTTCCTTGCTTGAGCTCTCAAACTTGTCTGCCATTGTTGTACCCCTGCCCCTCTATTTATAGAATGAGGTAGGGGGCAGGGGTCTTGGAAGTATATAGCTGCTGGTGGGCCCGGGCTGAAGCAATCTGGACTGGCAATCATCTGGCTCGGCAGAGCTTCATTCGGCATTGAGCTTGGACCGGTGGTAGGTATGGACCGGTGGTAGTGAGTGTGGAGGTGGTCTGGTAGATAGTTGGCTCGGTGGTGGCCTTGTTGCTGGGTTGGTTCGGCATGGGTTGTCCTCCTTCTGGTTCGGCAGTAGGGAGGAATGTTGGTTCGGTTTGTTGGTTCGGTGGTGGAAAGGAGGCCGGTCCGGTGGTGGTTTGGACCGGTGGCCGAATATGGGGGAAGCCGAATGTGGATGACTGAATGTAGGCTTGGTGATGGGAGCTTGGGGCCGAATGAAAGGAGCCGAATGGAAGGGGCCGAATGGAGGCTTGGGCCGAACGAGCTTCTTCATGGAGAATGTTGGGTGGACTTAGTATTGAGCTTCTTGGCTGTCGAACGAAGTGGAGGTTGCAGGCCTGGGTGAAACTGTGACTTCTCGGTCTCGAGATCTTCTGGGTGAGAATTCGCCCAACACTTAGTAAATCAAGCAAGTTAGAACTTGGAAACAAATATGAAGCATTTAAACATGCAAGTTCAAAATTAGAGATTAAATTCTTCCCGGTTCTCAAAATCAAAAGCAAAAGTCCTGCTCTCTGCTTCCAGAAACTATAGGTGAGCAAACTTCACCTTATTTATTTTGAAATGCCTGTGAGTAAACACTTAAGAATCTGAAGCATTGAGTGTTGTTTTGTGATGATGTTGGAAAGAAAATGTGAAGTATTGACATGCATGCAAATCTGTAGATGTTTATATGCAGAGAAGAATGTGCATGTTTAAGTTACAGGCACATTTGCTTCTGTTTTATTCCCAGGTTTCTAAAACCTGTATAAATTTCAATTTCTCTTCCTTGGATCCTTATCTGACTTTAAGATTTAAACAAACTTTGATTGTTTAGCTATGGTTTATGGTTTAAAAATGAATCTAATTAGATATAACTTAAGTTTCTCTGGAAATTTGAAGAATACAGGCAAACCCAAAATAATGTGAAAATTTATTCGTGCTATTTTCTGGTCTGAGTTGTATTATCAAATTTTTTTTTATAAATGATGATTTTTAAAGGAAAGATCAGAATTTTTAAGCATATATTCGCTGATAATTTGTAAATTGAAGAATTTTTGATTTATTGGTGATTTCTGGTAATTGAAGTAAGGATAAACTGCATGGGCGGAATTGGAGCTAGTCTGATGGTCAGGGATCATCAGAAAATTCTTGGATAAATTTATCAGTCATTGTGGTGGGCTGATGAGATCGAAATAGGGTTTAACACCTACATTTGGTGATGGCCGGGAACTCATTGCCACGTCACCATCGAAGGACCAGAGGTGTTCGCTCTGGTGGCAATCGAGGCGTTGGATGTCAAGGGAGCTTCAGGTGCATTTGCACGACCTCTGATAGTCGGGGATTGGAGTTCGATATGATTTCTAGTAATCGTAGTTTGTTCAGCTTGGGTCTGTATGCTCAAATTTTGTTTGGCTCATGAACACGATGATCTGGTTGTGCTGGAGGTTTGGGCAGATGATCGGAGACTTGTGGAGATCGGAGAAGAAGACCGGAGCTCGTCAGAGCTCTGGTGCATGCGTACACTACTTGGTTGGTGTCAGTGGAAAAATTGAGGAAGATGGATTTGAACTCGAAGCTGTTATCGAGGAATCAGGGCGTTAGCTCGAAGTTAGGCTCGAGTAATGTTTCGTTGCACAAGGTTAAAACTTAAAAAGATTTTAAGTTAAAATTTAAGCATGCGCTCGGGTCGAAGCAGATGGTGGAATGGCTCGGGGAACCCTCGGGTTTGACTCGGGGAGGTTAAAAGAAATAGTTTTCAAGTTTCAAAATAAATTCAAGTTTTAAACATGTTTTAAATTATTCTTTTAAAAGATAATTGTTTTATTTAAATGGATTAGCAAAGGTTTAAGTTAATTATTTTGAAAGTAATTAAATTAAATTTAATTCATTTGTGACATTATTTATTAATTAATTATTTTAAATGTATAATGAAATTAATTAAGATAAAATGATTTTAAAATATGTTAATGATGGTTAAGTATAGTTACTTAATTTAATTAATAAAAGGGTATCAAAGATAATTACTTCATGTAATTACATTTAAGGATGATTAAGTAGGTAAAGTTTAATTAATGACAAGTAATTAAAGGAAGTTAATTGCTTAAAGATAATTACTTAATTAAAAGTAATTAATTAATGATTAAAGGTGGATTAATCAAGTGATTAACATTGATTTAAGATTAAGGATAGTTAATTATCGTGACTAATTAAAGATAATTAATTTAATGGTAATTAATTAATTAAAGGTTGATTAATTAATTAAAGATAATTAATTAAATGGTGAATTAAATAATTAAAGGTTAATTATTTAATAATTAAAGGTCGATGAATTATAATTAAAGGTTAATTAATTTATTATTAATGGTTAATTGATAAATGATTAAAGAATAATTAATCAAAATAATTTGTAATTTATTAATGTAATTAACCAGGATTAGTAATTCATAAGTAATTAATCTGATTTGAATTAATCAGACAATTAACTGATCTTACTTATGAATGTCTGGATTGAATTGGATGCTTTGAATTGTGTGATATCCTTGATATATGATGTTCTATGATATGATTAAGCTGAAATGTAACTTATTATCTGTAATGAATGTAATTTATTTATCTGCGATGTACCTATGTTATTTAGCTGTGATCAGTGACTAAAGATAAGCATTATAGTTTATACCGCTTATCAAATATATTATTGTATTTGAATCTGTGCTAATTATTGATGTTGCACTTTTATTCTGTAAAACCCCTGGACCACACTTATACACACAAATATGGATTGCACATGGAAATGGGTTAAGTCATAGATTTTTTTTGAAATGTTTTTAAAATTGAATTTTTGAATCCAAGTGGTTTTGGAAATGGATTGGGTTTAAAGTGAAAAGCTTTTGAAAAAGAATTTAAAAGATAAAAGTTATTTTCGAATAACTTGATTTAGTTTTGAAATTTGATTTAAATTTGACTTCAGAAATTTAAAATTGAATTCTATTTATGATTTAAAAAGGTTATACTAGTTTATATGGGTTTTAAACCATTTAAAAGTGTTGTTTTGGAAATTTGAATTTAACCCAAAGATTTTAACTTGTATAAATGAAATCGGATTTTTCCGAAATGAAAACTTTTTTTTCAAATAATTAAAGCTTCCATATAAGAAATGAATTTCCAATTTTTGTTAAAGGGATTTCAAGTTTGAAATGAAAATGGTTTCCAAGTTATGAATAAATCTTTGGAAACAGGTTTGAAAGCTATAAGTTAAATCTTTGATTTAAAGATTAAATGAGTTAGTCCTAATTGAAATGGAATTTGTTTTGAAAATCTGTGAATGGAATCTTTGTGAAACTGGGTGAACTTTGTGAAATGAATCTTCCATTATCCATATGATTTTAAATATTGCGCTCATTATTCGGTTTAGCTAGGAGAGGACCTTGTGTCATATAACCCATTCCGAATAATGATACGATGATATGGATATCAATTGAAGACCGTTGGTGAAGACCGGATACTTTCAAAAGCGAAAGGATAACTCGTCGAATGTCTCTACACCGGCTGATCCTCGGTATAGATGTTTGATCATCCTTTGTGATGGGGAGTCCGGACGTGATTAGGGATTATCCGGATTTGCAAGGGTTTCTTTGTGAAGTCCTTCGGTTCTGTTCGAACCCGGACCAGACTTGTATGTATGTGTTTCTGACAATACACTTTGAGATGTAAAATCATTTCTATCAAATACATTTCTGTTTGGTGGCGGCGGAGATTTATTCTCTTAGCTTAACACCCTTTTCTGAGACGTACGAGCTTAGAGGTTATGTAGTTTATATTTACTAGTGATACATTCCCGATTTGGTAATGTGGCATACGAAGTGCTGCTGATCATTTTTTGATCAAAGCATGACTTTGTGAAAAAGTGTAGCTTTGTGGACGAGATTGCATCAGGACCTCACATCCCGAAAATGGTCAAAACAGGAAAGATGCAGCAAGGGTATGAGGGTCGCACCCTTTAGGGTGTGTCATTCTCTTCCAGAAAAGGATGGTATCATGGTATGGAGCCCAGATACTTAACTCATGTAGTCACTGTAAATCTATTACTTTGTGATTGCTTTGTGGTTGTTGGTGTGGAGGTACCTCGGATAAAGGTTGCAAACGACCAGGGGATGGCATGCTCGTGTAGTAGTTACCTAGTTACAGAGGTAACCCGGCCTTGTGTTGGCAGAGAATGGGTTAAGTTCATGGGACGTCCCTCCAGAGGCGTTCCCATGTGGCAGTAGGAAGTTCCTTAGCCTGACCATTTGTTGGAAATCCAAACAAAACAATACGCGCCCTATACGGTTTTAGTTGTATAACCTGCCATTTACTTATGTTGGCACCCCACTATTTAGATGGTAGCTATAGTAGGCATACAATAATGGTTGTATGTTGGCTAAGATTAATATTATACTTTCGAAATTATTTCTGTACAATGCACTAATAATAATATCAAAATGGTTTTCGCGTATCAAGCATGTTTGACTATCATAAGGAGAAATCTCCTCCAATTCTGCGTTTGCATTGTGTATGCGGTGGGAGGCCTTATGGTAGATTCATTTTCCAAAAAGCATTGCAAATTTCAATTTTAGATTCTTTTGCTATTTGTTTTAAAGATAAAAACTGTTTTTGTTTTCTCACACCAGTCCCATGACTGACTTGGAGTTTATTGTTTCCTTCCCAAACTCTGGGCGCCCACGAATTTTCCGCACGGGCAGTCTAGAGTTGGGTTTTCCAAATAGTAGATACTGATTCAGTAGCTTTCAGCTTTCTCTTTGGAATTATTTGGAGACTTTGGATATTGAAGTCTTTGGTCTCCATGACTGACCTTGCTTAGCTTGGTACAACTTGATGGTCGTTCGAGCTATCTATGGAGATTGCTGATATTGGTGTTTCTTCTGGAGTATCAAGTTCTAGTTGTTTCCGTTGCTGGTTCATTGGTGTTTCCGCTGTAGCATTTCATTATATCTCTGATATTTATCATTGCTGTATATTTGGATATTGTATCATTGGAGTTGTATATGATATATACTATTCATTTCTTCCGCTGTGTTGTACTTAATGTATCATAAGCTCCGGCGAACCAGATTCGAAGTTTGAATCTGTGGCATTTGAATATAGGTAATATGTTCGGTGTCGATTTTCGAAGGTCGAGTCGGGACCGCTACATTTAGTATCAGAGCTGAAGGTTGAAACTTTAGCTCAGGAGTATAACACATTAGCTAACTCATTAGAGATAGGGTGAAGTATACCCTAGAATGAGTATTCCCTAAGATATCCGTCTGTGTCCCTCAGTAAATTCTCTTACTATTCACTGATAGTAAGTATGAGTGCAAGAAGAGGACAAGATAGGGGACAGGAAAATACCACTACAAATGGTCAATGCCCTTTAACAACAACAGAAATAACTTTTCTCCTCCACCTCCTTTGATTAGATTTCAAATTCTTTGATTGCTTCATGGCAGCTCGAGGAAGAGGCTTCGAAGCGGTGATGGCCTGTGAATCAAGTAGATAAGTTCCTACCTCGTATTCTCGTTATCAGCATTTCGTTTTAATCTCTAATGAGTTTGAAAATTTATTTAGAAAAAAAAAATTGGTTAACAAATATAATGATAAATAGGAATTATATCAATAAAATAATATCAGTTAAAACCAAATTTGAAATTCTGTTGTGATTTCTTGTGTGGATCAAAGTTCGAAGAAGGATAACTTGGTATATACTTTGGGATATTCCAACCTGAATTAAATCGTATCCATTGTTTGTTCTGTTGGGTCCAGATATATTCTACGAATGGTTGGTTATTCCTTCGAATTAACCAGTGCCCCTGCGTATTCGTAGTTCTGGTGGCCTGAATATCTTGTATAGTATTGAATGAGTTAGTTCTCATATTTATCAATATTCTGATTTGGTAAGCCAAATGTAGAATAAGTATTTAGTTTGATCTGGAAAGATATTATCTATCTTTCATCTATTCTTTTGTTGTCTCCCTGGCAAATTTCGGGGACGAAATTTTCTTAAGGGTGAATCTGTAACATTCCTGGATTTTAGCTAAGAATAATTTGATAATTAATTTAATCTTTAGGATTAAATTTCGAAATATTTGGTAATTAATATAAAATAGATTGAAATATAATTTGAAATTGAGATTCAAATTTAAACATCTTGGAAAATAAAATTGTATTTGGATTTCTAATATGATTAATAAGATGTATCTTTATTTAAATAAATGGATTTTAATTTGGAATTTGATTATAAATAAATATTGGATTTATCAAACTTTATATTTCAAGGAACTAATACGTATATATATGTATAGTTAATTGTAATAATGAATAATTTGATTTCAAATCAGTTGTTATGAAATTGTCTACGTATAAAAAAATAAAATGTGATTTTGAAATTAAATAAAGGTATTGAGAATTAAAGTGATTATTTGTTAATATGTGATCAAGATTTTTAAACCATTCTTGTCTTTTAAAAGTTGTACAAAAATAAATTATAAGAAAAGTGTGAATGTAAAATGTATAAAAATATATGTATATTAAAATCTTGAAATAAATTAAAATTGTAATGTGAAGAATAATTGAGATAAAGTTTTTATTTGTGTAAATATATAAATATAAAAGAAGATATAAACATTTTAAAAATAAAAACAAAGGTTATATATGAAAATATATTTACAAGAAGGGTTAAAGCAAAATTTACAAAAAAATAATTTAAACCAAGGTTATAAACACAAAAATGATCTTTAGTGACATTTGTATATTAAAGAGGATATGTAAATTACAAGTGTTATAGAAGTGAACAAGTATCAAGATGATTATTTTCTTTTGAATTAAATTTTGTAAACATGCATAAAAGAGAGAAAAATTAGTCAGGATGTGTTCATTCTTCTCAAACTTCTCAAACCTGAAAAGAAGAAAACAAAAATCATCTTCAGCTTAAAAATTTAAAATCCCTCTTCTTCAAAAATTTGAAACAAAAATTCAATGTAACAACCCGCGTATTTATCGATTTTATATTTAAATATTTTATTTAAATATTTTATCGTTAATTAGATATAGGTCCGAAAAGCTACTTTTTGCAAACGGTCAAATTGGGACTCGATACCACTTCCATTGAGTACAAAATGATGTTTGCAACCTTTTTAAGTATAAACATCGATACGTTTGGAGTTAGTGAAATTTCGATAACTTTTCCGCTTTGGACTTTGGGTTAGTTTAGCCTATTAAGCCCAAGTTCCAACCTCCTTCTCCTCACTCTTCATAAATTTCCTAACAACCAAACCTTAGCATTAATGGTGGAGGGAAAGAGAAATTAATATTCCAAGTTCAAATTCTCTTGCCAATTCAACATCCAACTCCATAATCAAGTGAAGACATTGGATCCTAGCTTGTAGTTGCTCCTCTATTGATTTCATGCTTCTTCTTCATTGAATTTGAGAAAAGGTGAGATTTTTATCTCATAATTCTAGCCTATAACTATCTTGGACTGTTGGGAATGAATCCCTATCATGTTTGCATGTACATTTGCATTTGGTTTGGATTGGATTAGCGAAAAACCCCAAATTTTAGTGTTTTTGGTGAAAAACTGCAGTTAGGTCGTTCTGCCTATGCTAGGTCGTTCACGTGGAAAAGTCTCGGCCTCAAAATAGCTCGTTTGCGACCATAAAATGGCCTACAACGTTAGGTCGCTCGGCACTCGGAATTAGGTCATAGGTCGTTTGGTTTTAGGTCGCTAGGTCGTTGGGCTTTAGGTCGAATGGACCTTAGGTCGTAGGTCATATGGACCTTAGGTCGTAGGTCGTTCTGGCCATTTCTAACGTCTTCGGAGTTAGGTCGTATGGCTTTAGGTCGCTAGGTCGTATGGCCTTAGGTCGCTAGGTCGTATGACCTTAGGTCGTTAGGTCCTAAGGCATTTTAGGTCGTGTGATCTTCTTACATGTTAGGTCGTTGGACCTACATCCTGTTAGGTCGTTGAACCTTTAGCTCGTAGGTCGCTAGACCTTATCTCCATAGGTCGCGTGACCCATCTTCTTTAAACCACTTAAGTCGCTTATTCCTTATAGGTCGCGTTTCCTGCTTAGGTCGCTAGGTCGCGTTCCTTTATTAGGTCGTGTGTCTCTGTTAGGTCGTTGACCTCCTTAACTCGCATGACCTAACCCGTAGTCGTTGGACCTTGATTCTATTTAGGTCGCTGCTTCTTATAGGTCGCTCGGCCCCTTATTTTCTTTAGGTCGTTTGAGTGTTAGGTCGCGAACCCATTTTAGGTCGCATGACCTTTACCCTTTAGGTCGCTGGACCACTAGGTCGTGCCCTTTTACCTCTAGGTCGCTTGACCCCTTAGACCCCTAGGTCGCAACCATTACGTCGCTCAATCCTATATCTTCACTAGGTCAAACCACGTAGCAGGGGCGTTGCCCCCGCACCCCCACCTTAGGGGGTTGCCACCCCCTGGACCCCCCTCCGTAGGGGATCTTATCTGAAAAACATTCAACAGAACTTGCTGAGCTGATTTCCTTGGATTTTTATCGCATCTTCGAATGTGATCTTTGTGATTGATTGTTTCTACAATCGCTTCTGTGATTTGTCACTTTAAAATATAAAGGTTTCAAAACTAGTAGTAAATATCAAAACTCTTTCAATAAAAGGATTTCAACTCTATTTTTAATAACAAAGATCTTTTCTTAACCCGTTTTCCAATCTATTAGTATATACAAACCTTTACCTCACTCGGATGAGAAATCTAATTAAACGGCTTAGTAAAACAAGTGGTATGAAACGCTTGCGTTTGCTTCGTCGGTTAATTCTTGGACTTGTTCGATTGAACCTCTAATGACAATTTTATTAGTGAAAATTTAAAGTTTATTCGTAAATATTTAAGTTAAGCTAGTGGTTATGGGACATGAGACTAAACTTTTATATTTACTAACTTGGTGTAATTGACACTTCTCGTTGATCATGACGATCATTCTTATGATTTAGACTAGCAATTGTGCGATGTCTCTTGTTTGCAAGGTTAGACTAGACCTCATTGGTGTGATTCCGACTCACACATATCTTTCTATCTGCGAGGTTAGTCAGGACACCATTTGTGTGATTCCACTCACACATACCCTTTTTGTTTACGAGGTTAGGCTAGACACCATTTGTGTGATTCCATTCACACGTACCTTTTTGCTTTTTGGTTAGTCTAGACCTCATCTGGGTGATTCCGACTCACCCATATGGGGTAGCTCCCCATGGTCTTCGGACCGTCATGTGATAGGCCTCTTTCCCTTTTTTATGATTTTTGGATTTCTCGTGTTGATTTCTGGAATTTATGTCATTGACTTGTTATGAGTACAAGTTTAGGGTATGATGCCCTCTTTGGATCTTTGAGAAGATTCTTGTGATATTGATTTATCTCTTATTGATTGGTCTTCTGTTGATCATCATTTACATACTTATGGAAGTATGTTAGTATGGATATTTTATGTTTACGCCATATCTTTTATTTTATATCATGTCATCTGATATTTATAGCTAGACTGATCCGTTTATTATTTTCTTAAATAATACTCGGGTCAGGCCGAGATGTTACAGGTGCTTCTGCTTGACTTCTTCCCGGGATTTGCTACTCTGACTTTTGGCTAACTATTTATATTAGCAGTTTTTGTTGTATACACTTGAGATATAGACTCATAGTTGTATTCTTTTGTATAGCACGTGTTGCTATTCTTTTGTATTATTGTGGATCTTTTTGACCACTACTCTGACGTACACTTTCATGTGTTAGTTATATATTCATATCTTCTTCCGCCTTTGTGATATGGATGTCTGTGACTGATTTGTGTTATGTTTATTTCTATGTTTGTTTTCGAAGATTATTTATAGCCACCATGTGATAAGCAATTACATGGTTGGTCGCTCCTCAACAGCCTTATTCTCCGCGCTAGTTGACAGCACTACAGCGTAGTGTTCTTGGCTAGCGTGGGTATAGAGGTGGGGCGTCACATTCAAAGTTTTCTTCCAATATAAATTCCTGAAAAAATGTTTAAAACCAAGAAAAAAACCAAAAGCCTGCAATAAAGAAATCAGATCAAAAGAAAAATAGAGATCAGAAGCAGACAAGTTGCAATTCAGTCTCAGATCAAACCTCATGCAGTAGTTTCAGTTCATAACTCAAAGATTTGAGGCAATTAGGTCAAATGCAAAGATCATCTCCAAATCTTAAAATCTGGAATGATCAACTCTTGTAATTTAAGCAAAACCATAATTAAAATTTAAAATCTAAAGCAATTAAAGCATAACTAACTTCAGTATTTTCAACCTGAGGAAATGATAATCAAAAGCAAGTTTAAATTCAAAACCAAGAAGCAACTCGGTAAATCAAGTAAGTTAGAACTTGGAAACAAATCTGAAGCATGTAAACATGCAAGTTCAAGATTAGAGATTAAACTCTTCCCATTTCTCAAAATCAAAAGCAAAAGTCCAGTTCTCTGCTTCCAGAAACTGCAGGTGAGCAAACTTCACCTTCTTTATTTTGAAATACCTGTTAGTAAACACTTAAGAGTCTGAAGCATTACGTGTTGTTTTGTGATGATTTTGGAAATAAAATGTGAAGTATTGACACGCATGAAAATCTGTAGATGTTTATATGCAGAGAAGAATGTGCATGTTTAAGTTACAGGCATATTTGCCTCTTTATTCCTAGGTTTCTAAAACCTGTATAAATTTCAATTTCTCTTCCTTGGATCCTTATCTGACTTTAAGATCTAAACACACTTTGATTGTATAGCCACGGTTTAAGGTTTAAAAATGAATTTAAGTAGATTTAACTTAAGTCTCTCTGGAAATTTAAAGAATGCAGGCAACCTAAAATAATGTGAAAATTTAATCATGTTGTTTTCTGATCTGAATTGTATTATCAAAAATGATTTTATAAATGATGATTTTTAAAGGAAAGATCAGAATTTTTAAACATATAGTCATTGAGAATTTGTAAATTGTAGAATTTTCGATTTATTGGCGATTTCTGGTAATTGAAGTAAGGATAAATTGCGTGGGCGGTATTGGAGCTATTTTGATGGCCAAGGATCACCGGAAAATTCTTGGATAAATTTATCAGTCGTTGTGGTGGGCTAATGAGATCGAAATAGGGTTTAACACCTACATTTGGTGATGGTCGGGAACTCATTGTCGCGTCACCGTCGAAGGACCGGAGGTGTTCACTCTGGTGGCGATCGAGGCGTTAGATGTCAAGGGAGCTTCAGGTGCATTTGCGCGACCTCTGATGGTCGGGGATGTTAGGAAATCAATTCTATGGTTTCAATGACAACAACTATACAATGGAAATCTAACATGCATATATATCTATATTTACAGTAGTTGGTAAAGTAACATCACCAAAGAGACAAGAACAAGACTCAAAAGAAGTATCAAGAGACTACAAGTTGATAGAATTGGAAGAGGGATGACACAGGCACAGAAAAAGCAACATGCACAAATCCAGACGTCTAATTGATTCCTCTGGTTTGAAACTCAGAAAGAATCAGACGTCCATCTAATGAACTCAGACATCTGAAATGCAACCAGATACAAAAAATATAAGAAGACCAGACGTCTGAATTATTTTCCAGATGTTTGTTTTTGAACTCGGCTATGTAAAATCAAAGTACAACTGTCATATCTGAAAAGACACGTTCGCTACTATTCACTGCAACTCTTCATCACCATGAGAAGCGACCTTTGAGGACTTACTAACAGTTGCAACCACACAAAGGATCTCTCCACCACTATAAATAGAATCAGGAATTTAAGAGAAGACTTCACCTTACTCACTTACGCTCTTAACTCTTATGCTCTGATTTATACCTGATCTCTAAGCAATCAAATACCTGTAGTTAACTCTTCCATATATTCAGAACTCCACATTCAATATTATATATATATATATATATATATATATATATATATATATATATATTGGAAGCATTTTTACTTAATAGTGAACATCCGTGTCATAAAACACATTCTTGACAAAGAAACTCTACTATTGTAAAACTGTTCCTCCGGGTCAAGCGAGGGTTAGTTGAAAGGAAATTCCAAAGAGGAGCTTCGGGACTGGACGTAGGATGGAAGGTCCGAACCAGTATAAAATCCTGACGTGATTATTTTAATTTACTTTGCTACTATCATCTATCAAGTTTTAGTTAGACATATTATATAGTTAGTTGCTTATACTTGCATATATATTGTACACGATCCACTCATATAGACTTACAATTGGTATCAGAGTAAGGTTTTGATCAAATAACGGTAACACGTTTTTGAGTCACTTTAATATGGAAAGTATTTTTGAAGAAGGAAAATCCACAGCACGACCCCCACTCTTTAATGGATCTAACTATGCATATTGGTCAACACGTATAGGAATTTTTATGGAACCTAATGGTCTTGAAATTTGGTCAGCCATACAAGATAATTATGAAGCACCTACTACTGCTTTAAACACTTGGACCGATGCACAAAAGACCTTAGTATCAAACAATGCTAAAGCAATGAATGTTTTTTTTCTCTTTAGACAATTTTTTTTTTCATGTGTCATGTTATGCACCACTGCATTTGATATTTGGCGTACCATACAAATTACACACAAAGGTACAACAAAGGTCAAACAAACTCAGATTTCAATTATTCAAAACCAATTTTCTTCATTCAAAATGAAGCAAAATGAAACTATTGTTGACATGTATTCTAGATTTCAAACTATCCAACATGATCTTATGGCAATATGAGTTAAATATACTGATTTTGATTTAGTTTCTCGAATACTCAACTCTTTAACATCAGATTGGGAAAGGAAGGTTTTAGCTATTGAAGAAGCTAACGATCTCTCTGCTCTCAAAGTTAAAGAGTTGATAGGAAATTTAATGTCCTATGAAGCTAATTTGCAGGCACGAAAAGAACTAAATTCGAAGAAAAAGAACATAGCATTTTCAGGAACAAAAATAATGACTCTGATTTAGATGAAAAAGAGATAGTCTTCATTGCCAAGAATTATAACAGATTCAAGAAAATTTAGAAAGATGACCAAATTCCAAAAAGAAGGGAAGTCCAACACAACAAACTTATCTCAAATCAAGTGCTATGAATGTGATCAATACGGACATATGACGAAGGATTGCCCTAAACTCAATAATGACAAAATGAAGAACAAAATTGAAAAATTCAAAAAGAAGAAGGCTTCAAAGTAACTTGGGATGACTCGGACTCCTCATCTTTTGAAAGTCATAGCGATAGTGACGGAGAACAGGCTAATATGTGTTTTATGGCACAAACTGAAGAGGTATGTCCTCAACTTAGCAATGATAAACTATTAGAAAATAGCATGGAATTAGATGATAATTTTGGACAAATGAAAAAATTGAACAATGAATATATAGTCAAAATAAATAGATTAGAACTTGAGGTAGGAATGTTGAAAGATGAAAAAATTATTCTAGAAGAAGAACTTGAAATATCTCAAGAAAAAATCAAAAATAATTTGATAGAAAGTGAGAATATTACTATAGTAAAGGAAAATTTGTTAAAAGAAACTATTGACTTTAAAAATAGTATTGAATTATTAAAAATTGAAAATATTGAGTTAAAAGAAAAATTAGATAAAATTACAGACAATGTGGCAAAATTTAATAAAGGAAAACAAGATTTGGAAAATCTTATCAAAACTTCAAAACAATCAGGCAATAGAAATGGAATAGGATTTAAAAATTCTTCTAAACAAAAAGGAAATGGTGATAAAAATATTAGTTATATAAAAACAAAAAGTTTAACTAAGTTAAATACCAAAAATATGAAAATTTGGATTCCTAAAACAAATAATATTTTGATTCGACAAAAGCGTATTAATAATTACTTGGAGAATGTAGTCTATAGTAAAAATTATATTCATAAAGGTACCAAACCATCTTGGGTATGGCTACCTTCTCCTAACAATTAGGACCTTAACAAAATATATGGGTACCAATTCAAACATCTTTTGTTTTGCAGGTACCCAAAATAAAAATAAGGCGAAATGGATAATAGATGGCGGTTGCTCCAAGCATATGACCGGAAATTCAAAAACGTTATCAAATATAACATACATCGATGGTGGAAGGTAAACTTTGGAGATAGTTCAAAAGGATATGTCGTAGGTATTGGAGAAGTCATCAATTCTGGTATACCTAACTCTCCTATTATTACAAATGTTTTATTAGTAGAAAATCTAAAACACAACCTACTAAGTATTAGTCGATTATGTGATAAAGGTTTTCAAATAAATTTTGAAAAGGACGGATGTAATATTTTAGATAATAACAAACAACTTATTTTTGAATGTTTTAGAAACAAAAATATTTATGTATTAAAAATGAATATAAATAAAAATTTAAATTTATGTTTAGCCGCCAAACATGATGATCCATGGTTATGGCATAAATGATTTTGTCATATCAATTTTAAGAATATTAATGAATTGGCTGAATATGAACTAGTTAGAGGTTTAATTAAACTAAATTACAAAGTAGAAAATTTATTTGACGATTGTCAAATTGGAAAATTAAAGAAAAGCTCTTTTAAGTCTAAAAATAATATTTCTACAAAACAACCATTAGAATTATTACATTAAGATTTATTTGGACCAACACAAATACGATCTATAAATCACAACAAATATGCATTCGTCATAGTTGATGATTTCTCAAGATATACATGGACTTTTTAAAATATAAATGTGACACTTTTGGTATGTTTAAGATATTTGCTAAAAGGATTAAAACATGAATGAACTTAAAAATTAAAAATATACGAAGTGATCACGGAGGAGAATTCGAAAATGATCTTTTTACTAATTTCTGTAATAAGAAAGGAATAACTCATAATTTTTCTTTTCCTCGCACACCTCAAAAGAATGGTGTTGTGGAAAGGAAAAATTGTACATTACAATAATGTGCACGAACATTGCTAAATAGCAATGGTCTACCAAAACACTTTTGGGCTGAAGCTATTGCCGCATCTTGTTATGTATTAAATCGAGTAACCATATGTCCGATGACAAAAAAACTTGTTTTGAAATATTTTTTGGTAAAAAACCTAAAGTATCATACTTTAAAACTTTCAGTTCAAAATGTTTTATACTAAATACAAAAGATAACTTAGGAAAATTTGACCCAAAGGTCGATGATGGTGTTTTTGTTGGATATTTGGATCGTAGAAAAGCTTATAGAATTTTTAATAAACAAAATAATACTATTGAAGAAATTTTACATGTCTCATTCGACGAAAATCTTTTTAACCGTAATATAATGATGAAGAAGAAATTATCCCACTAATAAATTCAAAAAATTCCATTAGTGATGAAACAAATATGCAAAATAACACATTGACGCCATCTCCTAGAATACTTGAGACTCATCCAAAAGATAATATTACTTGAGATCTTAATTCTAGAGTAACTAGAAATCAACTCAATCAAATAAGCCATTTAGCATTTGTATCAAATTTTAAACCAAAAAATTATAAGGAAGCTTCAAATGACAACTTTTGGATAATAGCTATGCAAGAAGAATTAAATCAATTTGAACGTAATAATGTTTGGAAATTAGTACCAAGACCTGAAGACCAATCAGTTATAGGAATAATATGGGTATTTAAAAACAAAGCAGACGAGAATGGAAATATTGTTAGAAATAAAGCTCATTTAGTTGCTCAAGGCTATAATCAAGAAGAAACTATCGATTACGATGAAACCATTGCTCCTGTAGCAAGATTAGAGGCCATTCGTACATTACTTGCCTTTGCAACTCATCGTAATTTTAAACTATTTCAAATGGATGTCAAAAGTGCTTTTTTGAATGGTTTTACTAAGGAAAATGTATCCGTCGAACAACCACCATTATTTTTATGAAAAATATCCCGTTCATGTTTTTAAATTACATAAAGCACTATATGGATTAAAACAAGCCTCTCGTGCATGGTATGAACATCTTAAAAATCACTTAATAACATCTGGTTTTCATATAGGCAAAATAGAGACAACTTTATTTATTAAAAGAGAAAATAACGATATTTTAGTTGTACAAATTTATGTTTATGATATCATCTTTGGTTCAACCAATGAAAATCTATGTAATCAATTTTCAAATATTATGAAAAATGAATTTGAAATGTCACACATGGGGGAATTAAATTTCTTTTTAGGTTTACAAATTAAACAACTTGAAAATGGAACTTTTATTCACCAAGAAAAATATTATAACGATTTATTACGTCTCTTTGAAGTGGATAAAACCTCAAGCAAACTAACACCAATGAGTACCACTATTTACTTAGAAAAAGATGAAAATGGAAAAGATTTTGATGAAAAGTTATATCGTAGCATGATTGGTTCTTTACTTTATTTAACAGCTAGTCGACCTGATATTATGATGAGTGTATGTCTTTGTGCTCGATTTCAATCAAAACCAAAACAATCTCATCTAAGAGCTGTTAAGCGTATTTTACGTTATCTATCTAGTACTACAGATTATGGTTTGTTTTACCCTAAAGGATCATCGTTTGAACTTGTTTCATATAGCGATGCGGATTTCGGTGGATGTAGAACAGATCGTAAGAGTACTAGTGGAACACGTCACTTTATCGGACAATCTTTAGTTTCATGGTTTAGCAAAAAGCAAAATTGTGTTTCTTTATTTACTTGCTAAGCCGAATACATCTCCGCAGCTCTAGCATGTGCACAAGTGATATACATGCAACAAACACTAACGGATTTCGTTAAGATTATCAATAAATCTCCAATGTATTGTGATAACACAAGTGCTATAAATTTATAAAAAAACCCTGTTAATCACTCACGAACCAACCATATAGATATACGACATCATTTTCTACGAGATAATGTTGAAAAAGGAACTATTTCATTAGAATACGTAAATACCGAAAATCAAGTAGCCGACATTTTTACAAAACCATTAAATGAACAAACTTTCATTAAACTCCGACAAAGTTTAGGTATTTGTTCACTTCATGACCTTCTTCCTTAAAAAATTAATATTTCATTTAAGGCTAAGTTTAGTTATCTATATTATTACCACAAATTATACTTATTTCTGAACCTTTAAATTTTTAGACAGTTTGTTTGTCTATAAATAATATTTTTAGCTTATATATATACATAGTTACATAAAAACTATATACAGACAATTTATAATTTTTAAAATAACAAAATATAGCAATGTCTTCTGGGGACTCCTACATATCTATCTCCATCTCAACACCATCGACGGACAGCTCGGTTGACACGCCACAGCGGCTTCCTACGCCTACACCACAGCAGGAACCAAAATAGGTGGTCCTTGTATCATACGGGTTTTACTCCCGACAACAAGAAATCCAAAAGATCTCTGTTTTTCTCTCCTAACACAAAGGAGAAAATTGATGAAATTCACCATTATCAGAAACAAAAGATAGATCTTCAACGAGAACTATATTTCGAACAAAAGTTACATCACATCGCCTAAGCTTTTTGGAACAAGTAGCAATGAAGTTTTGTTCGTCACGGAAAAAAGATATCCATGAACAACTACCAAAACCATGTAGTTCTTTGGATCCCTCCTCTTCATATCGTACTCCATCGGATCCTTCACTGAGATGATATTTTGGCTCTCCAAGAACCCATGAACGTGGAAATATATGGTCTCCACTTAAACCATGGACTAATAACAAGTCAGGAGATGACAAAACTCCATCCCCCTCTAAATAAGTTATATTTGCGATTATATGTATCTATGCTTATTTTATTTGACAATAATAAAATTACTTATAACGATTCGAGAAATAAGCAAAAACCATCAATTTTATGCTATTTTTAGCCACACTGCTTATTTCAGACGTCTGTCTATAGCCTTAAGTTGTCTGACACAATGACATACTATTATAAATTAAGCATTGTGCATATGTCAAACGTCTGATATACCCCCCAGACATCTGAACTTAAGCTCTGCCTCCTAAAAATATAAACTAGAGAATTTCAGACGTCTGAAAAATGAACCAGACGTCTGACTTACTTCTCTGTCACAAAGGCTTACAAAATTTAACTAAATCAGACGTCTAACATATAAAACCAGACGTCTGATTAAACTTTCTGCCTATTCAATCTTTCAAATTCGACCAAAACAAACGTCTACTCCAAAGACCAGACGTCCGTTTGTATCTTCTATACTACTTTTAGGGCAAACCAGACGTCTGATTTCAAATCTAGACGTCTGGAATTCAATCGACCGTTTATATACACCCAGATAACGTCATTTTTTCCCTTTATCTCAAAATTGTTCCAATCTACGATTTACTTAGTGAAGATTTTTTTTCAAATCAACATCTTTAACCAAATTAAGTCAGAATGCCTCCTCGCACTAAGAATCCCAATGTTTCAAAACATAAACAAGACCAGCCCACTTCATCTTCAAACCCTCAGGTGTGCTCCGATGATCAGATCGAGAGGTGGATGAATAAAGCACCACATTCCATTAAAAGGTATCAAGATATTCAAAAGAAAAAACTCCACATAGGACCATTCTATAATCTCCTTAAATTCCCTATGTATGATTTAGATAAACTATGTCAAAATGCTGGGTTGGAAACCTAATTTCATTCAATTCTAATGATATTTAGATAGATCAATTAGTAATATTTCTATTCTACGCAAATTTGGATAGTACTTCAGCGTTGAACACTGAAGATGAGGACAACTGGCTCTGGTCTAGTGTTTATGGGAATACGATTAGATTAACTCTGGGTTTAATAATTAGAACCTTTGGATGCTCTAACACCGGGGAAGATTTACACCACATTTTAGATATGCGCTTCATGCAACGGAATAGTATTACTCATCAAATTTGGGAGGACGAAATGCCGAAATTTGCTTCGAATTATTTACGTCCAAAAGCTCGACTCTTGAAAAGAATGATAATCAATACGGTTGTTCCACGTGGGGAGTCACGAGCAAATAACAAAATCAGAGCACAAAGCTCTATATGCTTTCTTTAGTGGAACTCAGATAAATTGGGCCAAATTCATCTTGTTTGCAAAAAAAATGGGCAAACACCTCCAAGTCGTGTGATTTAGTTGAATTTATATGATTCTTAGTGATTTGGATAAGTTATGCAAATATGTAAAAAGCAGGGACTAAAATGTAAAAGACACACAGATTTATAGTGGTTCGGCCAGAACGTGCCTACATCCACTTTATATGTTATTCTCCTCTTTTTTATTCATATTACAAGTACAGAGCTTTGATTACATGAATCTGAAAGTTATTTGAAAGTTCCTTCCGTGCTCGAGCTCTCAAACTTGTCTGTCATTGTTGTACCCCTGCCCCTCTATTTATAGAGTGAGGCTGGGGGCAGAGGTTCTGGATGTATATAGCTGCTGGTGGGCCTGGGCTGAAGCAATCTGGCCCGGCAACTTTGGTTCGGTATGCCTTGGTCCGGTAGTAGATGGTTGGAGAGCTTGGACCGGTGGTTGATGGAGAGGGAGCTTGGACCGGTGGAGGTTGGTTCGGCATAGGTTTGAATAGATTGGTTCGGTCACTCCAGGAGAGGGTTGGTTCGGTGGTAGGAGCATGGAGCTGGACCCATGTTGGTTCGGCTATGCTATGGACCGGTGTTGGTGGAGGTGAGGGCTTCGGTAGTGATTGGACCGATAGTGGATGGAAGGTGGCTAGTTCGGTAGTGGGTTCATCCGGTAATGGGAGGAGTGGTAGTTGGTTTGGTGGTGTAGGGAAGTGGAGTTGGACCGGTGAGGTTGGTCCGGTGGAGCTTGGTTCGGTGATGGAGTGGAGAGGCTTTGGTTCGGCAGGTCTCTCCTCCCTATGGCTCGGCGATGCTTT
This sequence comes from Allium cepa, assembly GCA_030765085.1. Classification (NCBI taxonomy): domain Eukaryota; kingdom Viridiplantae; phylum Streptophyta; class Magnoliopsida; order Asparagales; family Amaryllidaceae; genus Allium; species Allium cepa. The sequence goes on along the minus strand of CM060938.1, from coordinate 900,246,305 downwards.
CTTCTCCTTGACTCGGTGGTGGTGGAAACGCACCCAACATTAGGTACCGGATGGAATGGGTGAACCCGGACGAAACTGGTGCTTCTTGGTCTTGAGATCTCCTGGGTGAAAATACGCCCAACATTTGCCCCCCAAAGTGGGGCACATGCCGCGCTTTGTTTTAGATCAATCTTCTTTCGCGCATGTTTTCTGACTTGCCGTGATTCCTACGTTTACGACGTCAGTTTGGATATTTTCATTCGACTGCGGTTGATGGTTTCCGACCAGGCCAAACAACTTGCTGATCGGGTCATCCAGATTTCTCAGCACGAGGCCGCCTCTAGGCGATTGAAGAAAACCATGGAAGAGGCTAGCAAGGCAGAGCTGCGAAAAATGGAGGCTATCTGAAAAGAACGGATTGATATGGCCATAGCAACAGTGGATGAGGTTAGGAAGGCGAATCTCGAGCAGGTAGAGGAGTTATCTGGGAAGCTTGAAGCCGCAGAGCTTGCCCAAGCCAAGCTGAAGGAGGAGATGGAGGTGATGATGAAATCCCTTCAGGCTGACTGCTCGCGATACCGATCGGAGAGGGATGCTGCCATTGCAAAGTTGTCGGCTTCTGAGGTTCGGATGAGGGATTTTGAGGAGAACGAGGGGATGATGGATGAGATGCTCCAGGACATGTACCTTCGTACCTGGAAGCAGGGAAACTTATCCTGGAGGGATGATTATCCCCGGGTCATGGCTAGGATATATCTCCGGGCTTTGGAAGAAGCTAAGGCGGATGCAGATAAGGAAGGTGGTACGGCTTTCAGGATGGATGTGGTTACGGCCCAATTTACTAAGGAAGAGAAGGTGGTGGTTAAGGAGGGCATGCGGCTGCTCGCTGCGGATGAGGTAGGCGAGCAACTAGATTATGATGATCAGGGAGCAGATGCTGGTAAGTCTTCCCTCTCAATCTTTCCTTAAATCGATTTTGTATCATTTGTCTAATAGATTCTTCTCCTGAATTGGACAGGTGGGACCTCTGGTCAGCATGCTGGGAGTTTTGACCCTGCGGTCAAGTAGATCCCGGAAGGCTAGTAGGGTAGAGGCGGTGCCCTGCTGTAGCTGATTATTTTTTGGCCTACTTGGCATTCCTGTATATACTAGTTTTAAAAAACGTTAATGTACTTTTGAGTTGTAATTATGTCATTTGTACTGAACGGCTTTATGTAATTTAATAACATAAACTGATTCTGCTATATTTGAATGCTTTTATTATTCTGATGTGCTGCATAAGGAATATAGTTGTGCACATGCCTGTGATTCAATTGTGTTTGATGTCAAGTTCTTGCTTAAAATATGATTTCATATCTTGCAATATCTATGTGATGTGCGAATAAATTATGGTTACATATTTATGTATAAGAGAAGAAAGTACCGCCCTTCTAGTTTTAGCTGTAGACGGTAGCTTTGAACGCCTTGCGTAACTGGATATAGAATGCAGGTGAGTATCGTGCCATCCAGTTGTGAGTTTCTATTTCCATTGGCGGGCATCTCCTATTTTGTGTCCTGTACTTTAGGGATCGTTATAGAGGATAGGAGAAAAAGTTTTTAAATGGAATGGAAATATGGGAAAAGTAAAACTTACAATCACGGAAGGCCGTCGATGTGCTTAAGTTCGTGGCAAACGGGTTTTGTAGTCACTTTCCCTAGCTGTGGGTCTTGGAGACATTTGTCACCCATCTTACGCCTCCGTGGGAGTTTTCTTTTTTACCACAGCCGCACTTAAGACACACCGGAGCCGAGATCGCGCACGGTAACTACCCAGACCATTATGGCCCGTAATCGTGGGTATTATTCGATTTACCGTGGCCGGCTAGCGTGGGTGCCGATCGTCAACCGTGAACTGCCCCTGGCTGGCCACACCTTATGTTGGGCTTATAATCGGTTCACGATTGCCGGCGAGCCGAACGCCGTAATGATCTGCCAAGGCTATTTTCAGCCTCCTCGGTGGCTTATAATCGGCTCATTACAGTTGGCTTTAAGGGCAGTCGCGAGCAATGAGTTAACCCGCAGCAGAGGGATACTGGAGCAAAAGTGTCTCATTGGCGAGTGCATAGAATCGTATAGTACCTGTTAGGTCTTGTCCAGGTGAAGTCGTGCTGTGATGCGTCTTGAATGGAAATGCAGGATTTTTTTCAACAGAAAAGGATAAAGCTCAACTAGTTGCCAAGATATGAAGGAACAAGTTAACAAGAGACAAGATTTTTAAAGTGGTTCGGCACGAAAATGCCTACGTCCACCGATTCTCATTGTTAATACGCTTCATATGGGCAGTACAAGTTAAGCAAAGTATCGACGAAGGTGGTGGATGTTCCAAGCCCTCTGGAATACCTGTCTGTCCACTGTTGACAAAATGTAAGCTCCGTTGTGGAGATCTTTATGAATTACATATGGTCCGTCCCAGATTGGATCCAGCGCTCCGGGGCACGGGAAGATCCGCTTGAGGACAAGATCTCCCTCTTGTAAGCTGCGGCGCTTGACTTTGGAGTTGTATTGTGCTGCCACTTTTTGCTTGTGCGCTGCCGCTTTGTGTGCTGCATCATTTCTTCTCTCCTCAATTAGATCCAAAGACATGAGGAGGAGTTCTTCGTTCTCTTCTGGGTTGTAGTGGATCCTACGGCGAGAGGGCACTACAGTTTCAACTGGGAGCATGGTGTAACGACCCAGAATTTTGAATAATTTAATTTGAAAATATTTAATTTATTTTAAATATTTGAATGGTGGTTTGGATTGAATTTTCAATATAACTTTGAATATGGCGATTAAATTATAGAATTTAATCTATTGAGAGTTGAATAAAAATTTGAATCTTCAATTTTAAGCCAAATAAAAATATTTCAAAGGCTTGTAAAATTTATATTGATAATATTGAAGATTATAGAAGCTTCAGAATTTAATTTGAAACTGCTTTGTTCAGTTTTGGAATTTTAATCGTTTAAATTGAATTTAAAATAGTCGTCCGAGACATAGTCTCGGAATTCGACGAAACCAGTTCCATTGGGTCCGTAATATTGAATTATTGCCGGATTTCAAATTTCGTATCGATCGGAGTTGTTGTGTGAGAATACGACACCTAAACGCATTGAAAATTTTATCGAAAACAAATTTAATTTAAATTTAAATTTAAATTAAGTAAAAGACAGCACCCCTAGATTCACGCCTAAAAACACGCAGAAAATCACGCCTAGTATCACTGAAGAGATCGTGCAGATCATACTTCCTTCAAATTTTAAATACCCCTCGGTTCAACGAATTCAGACGAAAGAAAAAAATCTTCGATCAAATTGTTAATGGCCGAAACCCATCTTCTCTCATTCAATAACAAATCACCAAGCCAAAAAAAAATAAACAAACAGCAAAATCAAAATTCATGGCCGCGCGCGACATGAGGATAAATCGCGATGTCGGAAAATTGATTGGGGGACGAGCGCGCGGGGATTGCGGCGTGGTCGCGATAGGAAGGTGAGGCGATGGAGTGAGGCGCGCGCGAGACGATGATTGGTGGCGATTTGGGAGAGGTCGTGGTGGCTTCGCGGTGGCTGATGATGCGAGGCGACGCTAGGGTTTTGGTGGAGCGGCGCGCGAGTCAGGGGAGGCATTCGCGACAGTGGCAGCGCGCGTGCGATTCAAGGTGGAGATTCCACGATTTTGGGGTGCTCGCGCATGGAGGAGCAGCGGCATCAGGTAGAGGCGCGACGCCGTGGGGTTCGCCTGAGATGCGGTAAGGTATACTTAGTTTACAATTTAATTTTGAAGTGTAATACATTATTGTTGAGATATAAATTTTAAGCAGAAAGAAAAATAAATAATTTGGAAAAATAATTTTTTGTTGAAAGGAAATTATATTTTATAAATTTATATATATTAATTTTTACAAGTCTATGGATTTAAAAAGAAAAGAAAAAAAAGAATGAATTTGAAAAAGTATATAAGTCAAAACCGAAAGGAAATGTTTTACAGTAGGATTTATAAAACAATATTTTCGAAATAGAAAATAAAAATAATATTTTGATAGATATATTTAAGATATCTTAACTATTAATTCAAATGTTGATTTTTAATAAACTTTTAATGTTACGCTGTTAAAATGAATTAAGGAGATTTGTAAAGTTTAATTATTAGTTGATTTATTTATTTGATGGTAATAAATTGTTTGATAAGTTAAAATATTAATAACCCATATATGCCTATTTCCTTTTACTAGTGAAATTTTTAAATAATGAACTATTGAAAAAAATTAATTTGTTCTTAGCCACTTAAAGAGGTTATTTTAAAATTTTAGTTAAAATTGAATTAATAGTTCATTAAATTATTAAAAGAAAGGAAATTTAATAATTAGTTAAAATAAATTATTTAAGAAGAAACTGGTTTGAAATAAAGAGCATTTGTTAAGCAAATCAATTAAATGAAAATTTAATTTATTCGATTGATTCGAATATTAATAAATTGTGTAAATATTTATACAAGGTATAAAAGAAGAAAACAAGTTGAATTGGAAGTGGATTGCAAACGGGAATAAAGGTGAGAACTTCTCACTCAAAAGGAATTTTGTTGTTTATTTAAATTTTAAATAGTTAGATTTAAATTTGATTGAATGTGTTGATTGAATGCTTGAATGATGATTGTTATATATATTAATATATATTGGATGTGAATAGACACTATACGCCGTTAGTAAGCGGAGGTTATTTATTACACACATATACCGCGATATTCCACCTCGAAGTGGAATTGGTATTATATTATATATAGCAATATATATATATTGGCATATGTATATATTGCAGTTAATTGATTTCCCGCATTTGTATAGCGGATGAGACCCTATGCGCCGTTATTAAGCGGATAATATTTATAAAATCCCATATACCGCGATATTCTGTCTTGAAACGGAATTGGTATTGTGCTAATGTCTGTGGATGCAGGGAAACAGGTTGGAGGGATCCAACTGGATTCCTCACAAGTGTTTGTTTATTTATATATATTGTGATATTTGATTGGTTATCATGGATGATATATGATGTTGGAAAGTCGTGATTGACTATTGATGTGTCGCAACGTCGGATCCAATTTTTGAAGTTTAAAAATAACGATTTTGATTTTTAAGAGATTTCCAAAGTGATTTTTTGAAAGTATACGATTTATAAATAATTTTGGAATTGATCCATTATAAATAAATAAACGTTATAATTTTAATGTTATAAAAATTATGATTTTTGAGAAATATATTTAAAAGTTGATTTTGAAAAATATGAGATTGATGATTTTATAAAATAGCTTAAATTTGGGATTTCTGAATTTATTATAAAAAGATTAAAAATAGGATTTATACAATTGGATTATTTTATAAATCAAATGATGAAATTATAAAAGAGTTTAAAGAAGTTTTTAAATAGTATTATAAATTGATTTATATTAAAGTATTTACAAACGGATATATGTAAATTAAAAATATGGGAGTTATAAAATGAACTCTTATAAGTGTTAGAATAAACTGTAAATGAATTTCATAAATAGAAATGGAATTATAGAGTTATAACGCTGAAGTTATAAATAGAATTTTATAAACAGTAGGTTTATAAAATTTGTAAAGGAAAATAAAATAAAATTCATAAAGTTATTAAAGGAATGGATTTGGATAAATAAATGAATCTTATAAGTTATAAGATTTATGAAATTTATGAAGTTTAAAGGAACGATTTTATAAACAAATAAATTATAAGTATTTGACTTATAATATGAATTTTTAATATATCATTGTGATATGAATTGAGATAAGTTAACAAAGGAAATTTATAAAAGGAAGTTGTTATAAAAGAAATAGAAATAGAATTTATAAACGTTGTTTTATAAATCCGCAACGACTTATTTTGATAAGTGAATTGTTGTAATTTATTAATGGAGTTATATTCACGTTTTAAACAGTGAATAATCCTTTAAAATAAAATGAACAGAAGTGATGAAATTTATTAACAAGGTATATTCACGTTTTTGAATAGTGAATAATAAGTTAAAGAAATTATTTTGAATGTGATATTAGAATTAAAACGGTCTAACAATGTTTTAAATTATGTTGAGATTCGAAACCATAGATTTCAACATTTATTGTTGAAATAGATGTTTTCGAGAAATAAAAGGAAATAATGGATTATAACACTATTGTTATAATAAATGATTTCTGAAAGGGAATGTTTTGTATAGTATTGGGATTTATATATCTATTTTAATTTCGAATCCCTATACTAGTGATTTTGGGATGTCGTAACGATGTTTTACGCAACATTCGTTTTGGCCCAAATAAATATGGTTAAGTGAATGATTTCCTTAAAGAATGAAATATATACTTAATTTCGATTAAAGTATATATAATATTTTCCAAGTATAGAAAATAAAATTTGTGAATTACTTATTTAATAAGTATGGAAATGTTTTCCAATATAAAGTGAATATGTTGAGAATTTATCTTTTTAAAGATAAATTGAAATGAATAATTGAAATCATATATTCATAAATATTTTGGGAATATAAATTCATTATGGAATTTATAAATGAAAAGGGGATTTGTTTGAAAATAAATGTTGATTTATTTTTGAAGAGTGAAAACTATATATCTAGTAAGGGTATTTTGGGAAATAAATAATTTGGAAAATTATTTGGAATCTGGTGATGTGTGCATATCTATTGATAGTTCAATAACCGACTATCAATATTTACCTTTGAATGGTATTTGTTGTGAATTGTTTGAAATTGAATGCCACACTTATTTTTGAATAAGGGCTCACTATTCAGGTTAACCGGGAAAGGACCATGGGGTCGTATAACCCATTCCAAATATGTGATACGTCGTTTTGAATTGCATTCGAAGACCGGTGTTGAAGACCGGATATTTTCGAAAACGAAAGGGTTTCTTGTCGAATGTCTTTGCATCGACTGGTCCCCGGTATAGAGACTCCATATGTGATGGGAAGTCCGAACGTGATTAGTGAATATCCAGATTGCAAGGACTTCTTTGTAAGTGCCTTCGGTTCTGTTCGAGCCCGGAACAGACTTGTATGGATTGTATGTCTGACATTACAAATTGAGATATAAAGCCGATTTCTTTCAAATATATTTCTGTGGTGGCGGAGAATTTATTCTTTTAGCTTAACACCCTTCTCTGAGACGTACGAGCTCAGAGGTTATATAGTTGAAGTTATCAGCGATATATTCCCAATTTTGGTAATGTGACATGCTGAGTGTTGCTGTGAAATGATCATTGTGTTGATTATTTGTGATAGGATCATTTATTTGATCGTCTATCTTGGTGATCATTTCTATGATCATTTGTTGACCCAAAGCACGGCTTTTTGTACAAAGTGTGTTTTTGTGGACGTGAATTCGTCGAGCCTCACAAACCGGTAATGGTCGAAACAGGAATTGTGCGGCAAAGTTTTCAGGGATCGCTTCCCTAGGGTATGACCATTCCTTCTGGAAAAGGGTAGTATCATGGTATGGAGCCCGGATACTTACTCATGTTGAAACACGTTATTTATGATTGTGTGAATTGATTACGAGATCTCGGTTGAAAGGTCCCAAAGGACCGGGGGTGGCATATCTGAGGGTTTGTAATATCCCTTGGGAAAAGGGATTCCCGGCTTTGTTTGGCAGAGAACAGTTTGGTTCTCGGGGCGTCCTTCCAGAGGCGTTTCCATGTGGCAATGGGAAGTTTCTTAGCCTGACCATTTGTTGGAAAATCCATTCTTCAAATACGATCTTGTACGGTTTTAGTTGTATTACCTGCCATGGAATGTGGCGGTAACCTGCTATTGAACATGGTAGCTATAGTAGGCATAAGTGCGAAATGTCTATGCTGGCTAAGATTTATATCTTTATTTTCGAAATAAATTTTTACTACACTATGCACTAGTAATAATATCAAATGTTTCTTTTAATGCGTATCAAGCATCTTTGACTATCATAAGGAGAAATCTCCTCTGATTCTGCGTTTGCATTGTGTGTGTGTGCGGGAGGCCTTATGGTAGTCTCATTTTTAAAGGCATTGCGAATCTATTTTAAAAATATTCCTCTATTTTATCTTTAAAGAAAAATAAACTGTTTTAGTTCTCGCACCAGTCACATGACTGACTCGGAGTTTATTGTTTTCCTTCCTAAACTCTGGGTGCCCACCAATTTCCACACGGACAGTTAAGAGTTAGGTTTATCAGGATATTCTGGAATTCAGGAGTTGCAGGAGGCAAGCTGGATGGCATGGCGTATTACTGTATATAGTATTTCTTTTCCGCTGTTTAAAATTGTTTGTTGTTGTACACTCTGATGTAATGAATTGTAATGTGATGTAATGTAATAACTGATATAGTTCTTTGTTTAAAGATTATTCATTTATTATTATATGTTGTTCCGCTGCGAATTGTGAGATTCTAATGTTGTTTCTGTTGTTGTTTCCATTCTGTTTTCTTTCTCTCTTCTTCTATCTCTTTCTTTTTCTTTTCTTCTTTCTTAAAACCCTAAGGGTTCGTGTTTTCGTTCATCTTGAACTAATCAATGGAGTTAGTGTCTATTCAAGGAGTACGGATTTACGGGTCTTTACAGTTGGTATCAGAGCTGTTGGTTAAGCGACAACCATGGTTCTGTTGGGTGTTACTCATTAGAGATAGAGTCAGTAGTACTCTAGAATGAGTTTGAGTGTAATAATAGATATGAGCGCGTATTTGTTAGTGAATATAAAAATTGTTTTTGAATCGGGTAAATAAGATATTTTGCCCAAAACTATTTTTGTATAGGAAAAGAAATTATTTCCTATGAATTATTATAGTATATGGTTGCATGATTGTTAAGAAGTGATAATATTGAATTATTATCATTAGTATATGAAATTGGTTATAAAATAAAATGGATTGAATTCAAGTAAACTAACTTGATAAATTATTAATTCATGGACTAATGAATTGGAATTTGAATTGGTTAAATTAAAGTTTAGTCGTGAGCTAAATTTGAAGATAAATTTGAATTGTATATAAATTCAAGTAAGTAAAAGAAATAAATTGAAATTCCCTTTGTTAGTAATTAAGTAAATTCGAGATGAATTGAATATTGAAATGAATTAGTGAATGATACTAATTTAGAGTAGTAATATGAATTACTAAATGAAAGTTAATCGTTAGAATTCAATATTTAGAATTGAAAATTGAATTCGAATGAAATTTAAATTGTGAATTGAATTCAAATAGAATTGAAATTGTGAATTGAATTGAAATGTAAAATTGAATGAAATGAATATGTAACTGTTATCCCATTTTTTGGTCAAAACTGGAATATCGACAAATTGGCAAGGAATGATGGAGGTTGGGATTGAAAATCGATTGGAAGCAAGGCAGAAGTGCATTCAACACTCGGAGTCCCCGAGTTCATTCGGCAAATAGAGCCCCATTCGGCAAAGGCAAGCCATTCGGCATATATCATTCGGTAGCCGGACCAGCCATACCGGTCCACCATACTTCACCTCTCCAATACCCTACCGGACCATTCATGACCGAACCATGCCACTACCGAACCAACTCCCATGTTACCACCGATCCAACCTACCACCGAACCATGCTACCACCGAACCATGCTCCCACCGAACCATGTTACCACCGATCCAACCTACCACCGAACCCCTATCTCCACTACCTGCCGAATCACCCATGTTACCACTCACCGCCGAACCAAGACGCTGCCGAACCAGAACGCTGCCGGTCCAGATCGCATCAGCCCAGGCCCACCAGCAGCTATAAACATCCAAGACCCCTGCCCCCAGCCTCACTCTATAAATAGAGGGGCAGGGGTACAACAATGGCAGACAAGTTTGAGAGCTCAAACCTGGAAGGAACTTTCAAACAACTTTCATACACTTGTACTACAAGCTTTGTACTTGTAATCGGATTGGAAAAGGAGAATAACATATAAAGTGGACGTAGGCACACTTTGGCCGAACCACTATAAATCTGTGTGTCTTTTACAGTTTAGCCCCTACTTTTTACGTATTTGCATACACCACCTAAATCAATACGAACAACATAAAATCAACTAATTCATACGACTTGGAGTTGTTTGATCATCTTTTGTGCAAACATATTTGGGTTATTTGCTGAGATCTGTAATTTGTGTTTGAATATCGCTGAATTACATTCATACACTGGTGCTTTCACGACTTTGGGTGTTTGCGGCCATTTTTTACGCAAACATTTTGGTGCTTTCACTGAGAGGAACCAGCACCCGCTACATCGGATAGAAGTTTGGATTTGGAAGACAATGACTAGGCAAAACAGTAGAAGGCTAAGGGCTGAGAGAAGCCAACAAGGAGGAAGTCAACAAGCATCCTCCGGAGGTGAGGAAGGACCGGCTTCGATCTACATAACAAGGGATGAAATGGAAGCCATAACAAATTCACTGCAAGAGAGGTTGCTGAAAAGTCAACAGGAAATGATGCAAACTTTCTTGGAGCAAATGAGAGCTGCAGGGATGCAGAATTTAGGAACAGCTACAACGGCTATGGATGCAGGACAAGAAGCTAGGGTTATGGAACCCAATGAAGGACAGGATACGGAGTCAGGTGGCAATCAACAAGGGCTTGGGGGCAGGCCCACAGGATTTAACACAGGAGAACCTTTGGAAGGAGTTCAACAGGCTAGAGCCAACGTTGCTGCTAACGAGCCACACGAAGAGTATGTACCGGAGTTCCCTCGGGGGCAACCCCCGACAGACAACGGTGGATTGGTAGATATAATCAGGAAAACTGTGCGAGGTGGTTTGACCAACGGAGACTTGGAAGGAGTAAATAGAAGTCCGTTCACTCGGGAAATAAGGATGGCTCAGAATCCACCTAAGTTCAAACTACCTAACGTGGAGGTATACAATGGCAAGGAAGACCCTACGGATCACTTGATGAGATACACCAGACACATGGAGGTGCTGGGAGCATCAGAGTAGGTGATGGCCCGATGCTTCCCTTTGTACTTGACGGACTTAGCTGCGATGTGGTTCAGGCAGCTGGAAGAAGGATCTATCAGGACTTGGAGGGAATTGGTGGAAAGGTTTCTGGGACAGTTTCGGGTTCATGTCAAGAGACCGAAGAACGTGATGACATTGACATCGGTAAGGCAAAGGATGGATGAATCGCTTAGAGCTTTTCTAACTCGATTCAGTGCCGCAGTTGCTTCGGTGGATCGGCCCGATCCATCGATGGTTTTAATGGCAGCAGTATCAGGAGTCAGGGAGAACTCGGATTTCAAGGTATCTCTGATACGAGATCCCCCACGGAATCTCGACGAATTCTTTCATGAGGCAGAAAGGTTCCTTCGACAAGAAGATGCGAGTACGGATTTAAAGTTGAAAAAGGTTAATGCAGTTGAAGGGGGAGGACCATCCAGCAATGGTTCGGACAAAAACAAAGGAAAAAGGAAGTTGGACGGTGATTCTGGAGATGCTAGGAAGCATTGGAAGGATCCAAAGTTCTCCACATACACAGGATTGAACGAGACACTGGAGCGGATATACCTGGATACTCGAAATCGCCTTCACTACCGGAGGCCGGCTAGGAGAGAACCAACAGAACGGGAAAGGACATCAGGAAGGCACTGTCTCTTCCATGATTTGGATGGACACGACACCAACAGCTGCAGGCACTTAAAGGACATAGTTGAGGAACATGTGAGGAATGGACAACTGCCACAATATGTTGGACCTCGGAATGCAACGGCGAGGCAGGAGCAACCGCCGCCTACCTCAAGCTACGATGGTGGGAGGCCCAGGAATGATGGTCGGTTGATCGTCCCTTGACCAGGTTAATATGAAATAAGTAGCAAACTATTGGCAAGCAACCAAGTCATTTACACATGTACGGGGACGGAGATAGCCCCTAGGCATGCTCTGAATGACAATAAACTGTGATGCTATGGTTTGTGAAATTTATCTTTTGCTTTTGGATTGGACACTGCTTTCCTTTTTGGGTTTCGGTTTTGGAGCTTGGATTGAGCTCCTAGTTTTTTTCTTGCTTTTCTATTTGGATTTTCCTTTGGACGATTGTTTTCGGTTTTGGATGCTGGTTTGGATTTCTGGTTTTCTGGTTTTGGATTTGGATTTTGGATTTGGATTTTGGATTTGGATTTTGGATTTTGAATTGGATTTTGATTGGATTTTTATCTGACTTTTGATAAACGGTCGTCGGGTATGGATTATGCCTGGCAAGGGGTGAGTCGCTTTGCCCGAACGTGGTAAATTGACTCATTCAGGTCGTCGAGTATGGACTATGCTCGGCAAGGGTCTGGAGTGATCAGGATTCGGCCTAGGACTTAGGCCCTATATTATCAATCGTTATTTTCAGGTCGTCGAGTATGGACTATGCTCGGCAAGGGTCCGGAGAGACCAGGATTTGGCTTAGGACTTAAGCCATGGCATTGTACAGCGCCCAGGGACACTGGGCCAAGGTCGTCGAGTGTGGATTACGCATGGCAAGAACCCGGAGAGGTTAGATCAACGTCCAGGGACACTGGATCACGACCGTCAAGTGTGGATTGCGCTTGGCAAGAGCCCGGAGAGGTTATAAATTTGGACATCGACCCAAAGAGGTCCTGGATTCGGTTGTTGGCTATTGGATAAGGATGGTTTGGGACTCGGTTGTCGAGTTCGGACGGACATGGAATTGGCTAAAGCTTTGGTTATTGGATTTGGAACTGGATATCGACCCGGAGCAGTCAAGGATGATCTACTCTGGCAATATGGCTATGAATTTTGGATATTGGATTCGGAACTATTCAAAACACGCCTTGTTATCACAAGGCATGTTTTGGGGGGCAAAGTGTTATCCCATTTTTTGGTCAAAACTGGAATATCGACAAATTGGCAAGGAATGATGGAGGTCGGGATTGAAAATCGATTGGAAGCAAGGCAGAAGTGCATTCAACACTCGGAGTCCCCGAGTTCATTCGGCAAATAGAGCCCCATTCGGCAAAGGCAAGCCATTCGGCATATATCATTCGGTAGCCGGACCAGCCATACCGGTCCACCATACTTCACCTCTCCAATACCCTACCGGACCATTCATGACCGAACCATGCCACTACCGAACCAACTCCCATGTTACCACCTATCCAACCTACCACCGAACCATGCTACCACCGAACCATGCTCCCACCGAACCATGTTACCACCGATCCAACCTACCACCGAACCCCTATCTCCACTACCTGCCGAATCACCCATGTTACCACTCACCGCCGAACCAAGACGCTGCCGAACCAGAACGCTGCCGGTCCAGATCGCATCAGCCCAGGCCCACCAGCAGCTATAAACATCCAAGACCCCTGCCCCCAGCCTCACTCTATAAATAGAGGGGCAGGGGTACAACAATGGCAGACAAGTTTGAGAGCTCAAACCTGGAAGGAACTTTCAAACAACTTTCATACACTTGTACTACAAGCTTTGTACTTGTAATCGGATTGGAAAAGGAGAATAACATATAAAGTGGACGTAGGCACACTTTGGCCGAACCACTATAAATCTGTGTGTCTTTTACAGTTTAGCCCCTACTTTTTACGTATTTGCATACACCACCTAAATCAATATGAACAACATAAAATCAACTAATTCATACGACTTGGAGTTGTTTGATCATCTTTTGTGCAAACATATTTGGGTTATTTGCTGAGATCTGTAATTTGTGTTTGAATATCGCTGAATTATATTCATACACTGGTGCTTTCACGACTTTGGGTGTTTGCGGCCATTTTTTACGCAAACAGTAACTTCAATAGTGAAGTAAAAACGTAGAAGAAGTATATGTTGGAAATTTTGTAATGGAATTAGCAAAATGGTTTGAATGTTGGATTTGGATGCTACTACTAGCAGGTTATACAGGTATATAAAGGAATTGAGATTTTGATTTCAAAGATAAAATTGAATTGCTCGACAAAAAGGTACGTATTTCAATTTCAGTATGAAATTTGATGATTTTCTTCTCTAGCCACTTGGCTTTTCTCTTTTCTTTTTGATTCTGAGGGGCCGTGGTGCCATTTTGTAGTCGTACCGATCGAGCCGCGCAAAGGAAACGCTGGTGAAATTTTTTGAAAATTTAGGGTGTTAGAAAATTTTTGAGAAATTCTGAAAGTTTGAAATTTGAATTTGAATTTAAATTTGAATTGTTCAAAGAACAATATTGTTTGAAACTTATAAGTGAAGTTGGAAAGCTAGTTGAAATGATAATGAATCTCTAATAAAAAGATTTAGGTTAGTAAGTTGATAAAACTATTTAGATTGTGAAAAATAGTAGACGGGATAAGGGCATTCTTCTTAACTTGTAATTTCGGGACGAAATTCTTTTAAGAGGGGAAGATTGTAACGACCCAGAATTTTGAATAATTTAATTTGAAAATATTTAATTTATTTTAAATATTTGAATGGTGGTTTGGATTGAATTTTCAATATAACTTTGAATATGGCGATTAAATTATAGAATTTAATCTATTGAGAGTTGAATAAAAATTTGAATCTTCAATTTTAAGCCAATTAAAAATATTTCAAAGGCTTGTAAAATTTATATTGATAATATTGAAGATTATAGAAGCTTCAGAATTTAATTTGAAACTGCTTTGTTCAGTTTTGGAATTTTAATCGTTTGAATTGAATTTAAAATAGTCGTCCGAGACACAGTCTCGGAATTCGACGAAACCAGTTCCATTGGGTCCGTAATATTGAATTATTGCCGGATTTCAAATTTCGTATCGGAGTTGTTGTGTGAGAATACGACACCTAAACGCATTGAAAATTTTATCGAAAAAAAAATTAATTTAAATTTAAATTTAAATTAAGTAAAAGACAGCACCCCTAGATTCACGCCTAAAAACACGCAGAAAATCACGCCTAGTATCACTGAAGAGATCGTGCAGATCATACTTCCTTCAAATTTTAAATACCCCTCGGTTCAACGAATTCAGACGAAAGAAAAAAATCTTCGATCAAATTGTTAATGGCCGAAACCCATCTTCTCTCATTCAATAACAAATCACCGAAGCCAAAAAAAATAAACAAACAGCAAAATCAAAATTTATGGCCGCGCGCGACATGAGGATAAATCGCGATGTCGGCAAATTGATTGGGGGATGAGCGCGTGGGGATTGCGGCGTGGTCGCGATAGGGAGGTGAGGCGATGGAGTGAGGCGCGCGCGAGACGATGATTGGTGGTGATTTGGGAGAGGTCGTGGTGGCTTCGCGGTGGCTGATGATGCGAGGCGACGCTAGGGTTTTGGTGGAGCGGCGCGCGAGTAAGGGAGGCATTCGCGACAGTGGCAGCGCGCGTGCGATTCAAGGTGGCGATTCCACGATTTTGGGGTGCTCGCGCATGGAGGAGCGGCGGCATCAGGCAGAGGCGCGACGCCGTGGGGTTCGCGTGAGATGCGGTAAGGTATACTTAGTTTACAATTTAATTTTGAAGTGTAATACATTATTGTTGAGATATAAATTTTAAGCAGAAAGAAAAATAAATAATTTGGAAAAATAATTTTTTGTTGAAAGGAAATTATATTTTATAAATCTATATATATTAATTTTTACAAATCTATGGATTTAAAAAAGAAAAGAAAAAAATGAATGAATTTGAAAAGGTATATAAGTCAAAACCAAAAGGAAATGTTTTATAGTAGGATTTATAAAACAATATTTTTGAAATAGAAAATAAAAATAATATTTTGATAGATATATTTAAGATATCTTAACTATTAATTCAAATGTTGATTTTTAATAAACTTTTAATGTTAAGCTGTTAAAATGAATTAAGGAGATTTGTAAAGTTTAATTATTAGTTGATTTATTTATTTGATGGTAATAAATTGTTTGATAAGTTAAAATATTAATAACCCATATATGCCTATTTCCTTTTACTAGTGAAATTTTTAAATAATGAACTATTGAAAAAAATTAATTTATTCTTAGCCACTTAAAGAGGTTATTTTAAAATTTTAGTTAAAATTGAATTAATAGTTCATTAAATTATTAAAAGAAAGGAAATTTAATAATTAGTTAAAATAAATTATTTAAGAAGAAACTGGTTTGAAATAAAGAGCATTTGTTAAGCAAATCAATTAAATGAAAATTTAATTTATTCGATTGATTCGAATATTAATAAATTGTGTAAATATGTATAAAAGAAGAAAACAAGTTGAATTGGAAGTGGATTGCAAACGGGAATAAAGGTGAGAACTTCTCACTCAAAAGGAATTTTGTTGTTTATTTAAATTTTAAATAGTTAGATTTAAATTTGATTGAATGTGTTGATTGAATGCTTGAATGATGATTGTTATATATATTAATATATATTGGATGTGAATAGACACTATACGCCGTTAGTAAGCGGAGGTTATTTATTACACACATATACCGCGATATTCCACCTCGAAGTGGAATTGGTATTATATTATATATAGCAATATATATATTGGCATATGTATATATTGCAGTTGATTGATTTCCCGCATTTGTATAGCGGATGAGACCCTATGCGCCGTTATTAAGCAGATAATATTTATAAAATCCCATATACCGCGATATTACGTCTTGAAACGGAATTGGTATTGTGCTAATGTCTGTGGATGCAGGGAAACAAGTTGGAGGGATCCAACTGGATTCCTCACAAGTGTTTGTTTATTTATATATATTGTGATATTTGATTGGTTATCATGGATGATATATGATGTTGGAAAGTCGTGATTGACTATTGATGTGTCGCATCGTCGGATCCAATTTTTGAAGTTTAAAAATAACGATTTTGATTTTTAAGAGATTTCCAAAGTGATTTTTTGAAAGTATACGATTTATAAATATTTTTGGAATTGATCCATTATAAATAAATAAACGTTATAATTTTAATGTTATAAAAACTATGATTTTTGAGAAATATAGTTAAAAGATGATTTTGAAATATATGAGATTGATGATTTTATAAAATAGCTTAAATTTGGGATTTCTGAATTTATTATAAAAAGATTAAAAATAGGATTTATACAATTGGATTATTTTATAAATCAAATGATGAAATTATAAAAGAGTTTAAAGACGTTTTTAAATAGTAATATAAATTGATTTATATTAAAGGATTTACAAACGGATATTTGTAAATTAAAAATATGGGAATTATAAAATGAACTCTTATAAGTGTTAGAATAAATTGTAAATGAATTTCATAAAAAGAAATGGAATTATAGAGTTATAACGCTGAAGTTATAAATAGAATTTTTTAAACAGTAGGTTTATAAAATTTGTAAAGGAAAATAAAATAAAATTCATAAAGTTATTAAAGGAATGGATTTGGATAAATGAATGAATCTTATAAGTTATAAGATTTATGAAATTTATGAAGTTTAAAGGAACGATTTTATAAACAAATAAATTATAAGTATTTGACTTATAATATAAATTTTTAATATATCATTGTGATATGAATTGAGATAAGTTAACAAAGGAAATTTATAAAAGGAAGTTGTTATAAAAGAAATAGAAACAGAATTTATAAACGTTGTTTTATAAATCCGCAACGACTTATTTTGATAAGTGAATTGTTGTAATTTATTAATGGAGTTATATTCACGTTTTAAATAGTGAATAATCCTTTAAAATAAAATGAATAGAAGTGATGAAATTTATTAACAAGGTATATTCACGTTTTTGAATAGTGAATAATAAGTTAAAGAAATTATTTTGAATGTGATATTAGAATTAAAACGATCTAACGATGTTTTAAATTATGTTGAGATTCGAAACCATAGATTTCAACATTTATTGTTGAAATAGATGTTTTCGAGAAATAAAAGGAAATAATGGATTATAACACTGTTGTTATAGTAAATGATTTCCGAAAGGGAATGTTTTGTATAGTATTGGGATTTATATATCTATTTTAATTTCGAATCCCTATACTAGTGATTTTGGGTTGTCGTAACGATGTTTTACGCAACATTCGTTTTGGCCCAAATAAATATGGTTAAGTGAATGATTTCCTTAAAGAATGAAATATATACTTAATTTCGATTAAAGTATATATAATATTTTCCAAGTATAGAAAATAAAATTTGTGAATTACTTATTTAATAAGTATGGAAATGTTTTCCAATATAAAGTGAATATGTTGAGAATTTATCTTTTTAAAGATAAATTGAAATGAATAATTGAAATCATATATTCATAAATATTTTGGGAATATAAATTCATTATGGAATTTATAAATGAAAAGGGGATTTGTTTGAAAATAAATTTTGATTTATTTTTGAAGAGTGAAAACTATATATCTAGTAAAGGTATTTTGGGAAATAAATAATTTGGAAAATTATTTGGAATCTGGTGATGTGTGCATATCTATTGATAGTTCAATAACCGACTATCAATATTTACCTTTGAATGGTATTTGTTGTGAATTGTTTGAAATTGAATGCCACACTTATTTTTGAATAAGCGCTCACTATTCGGGTTAACCGGGAAAGGACCATGGGGTCGTATAACCCATTCCGAATATGTGATACGTCGTTTTGAATTGCATTCGAAGACCGGTGTTGAAGACCGGATATTTTCGAAAACGAAAGGGTTTCTTGTCGAATGTCTTTGCATCGACTGGTCCCCGGTATAGAGACTCCATATGTGATGGGAAGTCCGAACGTGATTAGTGAATATCCGGATTGCAAGGACTTCTTTGTAAGTGCCTTCGGTTCTGTTCGAGCCCGGAACAGACTTGTATGGATTGTATGTCTGACATTACAAATTGAGATATAAAGCCGATTTCTTTCAAATATATTTCTGTCGTGGCGGAGAATTTATTCTTTTAGCTTAACACCCTTCTCTGAGACGTACGAGCTCAGAGGTTATATAGTTGAAGTTATCAGCGATATATTCCCAATTTTGGTAATGTGACATGCTGAGTGTTGCTGTGAAATGATCATTGTGTTGATTATTTGTGATAGGATCATTTATATGATCGTCTATCTTGGTGATCATTTCTATGATCATTTGTTGACCCAAAGCACGACTTTTTGTACAAAGTGTTTTTTTGTGGACGTGAATTCGTCGAGCCTCACAAACCGGTAATGGTCGAAACATGAATTGTGCGGCAAAGTTTTCAGGGATCGCTTCCCTAGGGTATGACCATTCCTTCTGGAAAAGGGTAGTATCATGGTATGGAGCCCGAATACTTACTCATGTTGAAACACTTTATTTATGATTGTGTGAATTGATTATGAGATCTTGGTTGAAAGGTCCCAAAGGACCGGGGGTGGCATATCTGAGGGTTTGTAATATCCCTTGGGAAAAGGGATTCCCGGATTTGTTTGGAAGAGAACAGTTTGGTTCTCGGGGCGTCCTTCCAGAGGCGTTTCCATGTGGCAATGGGAAGTTCCTTAGCCTGACCATTTGTTGGAAAATCCATTCTTCAAATACGATCTTGTACGGTTTTAGTTGTATTACCTGCCATGGAATGTGGCGGTAACCTGCTATTGAACATGGTAGCTATAGTAGGCATAAGTGCGAAATGTCTATGCTGGCTAAGATTTATATCTTTATTTTCGAAATAAATTTTTACTACACTATGCACTAGTAATAATATCAAATGTTTCTTTTAATGCGTATCAAGCATCTTTGACTATCATAAGGAGAAATCACCTCCGATTCTTCGTTTGCATTGTGTGTGTGTGTATGCGGGAGGCCTTATGGTAGTCTCATTTTTAAAGGCATTGCGAATCTATTTTAAAAATATTCCTCTATTTTATCTTTAAAGAAAAATAAACTGTTTTAGTTCTCGCACCAGTCACATGACTGACTCGGAGTTTATTGTTTTCCTTCCTAAACTCTGGGTGCCCACCAATTTCCACACGGGCAGTTAAGAGTTAGGTTTATCAGGATATTCTGGAATTCAGGAGTTGCAGGAGGCAAGCTGGATGGCATGGCGTATTACTGTACATAATATTTCTTTTCCGCTGTTTAAAATTGTTTGTTGTTGTACACTCTGATGTAATGAATTGTAATGTGATGTAATGTAATAACTGATATAGTTCTTTGTTTAAAGATTATTCATTTATTATTATATGTTGTTCCGCTGCGAATTGTGAGATTCTGATGTTGTTTCTGTTGTTGTTTCCGTTCTGTTTTCTTTCTCTCTTCTTCTATCTCTTTCTTTTTCTTTTGTTCTTTCTCAAAACCGTAAGGGTTCGTATTTTCGTTCATCTTGAATTAATCAATGGAGATTAGTGTCTATTCAAGGAGTACGGATTTACGGGTCTTTACACATGGCCTCCAATCCGTATGCCAAAGAGAAAGGAGTATGCCCTGTTGATGTTCTGTAAGATGTGCGGTAGGCCCAAAGTGCCGTAGGAGGTTCATCCACCCAAGCGCCTTTTGACTTTTCAAGTTTCTTCTTGATTAGGGTTTTGAGAATTTTGTTGACAGCTTCGACTTGTCCGTTTGCCTAAGGATAAGCCACAGATGAGAAGTTTTGTGAATTCCGTGCTCTTGGCACCAGTCGGCGAATTCTTCGCTGCCAAACTGGAGTCCGTTGTCTGATATGATCTTGAGTGGGCCTCCGTACCTGCATAGAATATTTTTGATCAAGAAGTTGATAATTTTTGCCGAAGATATTTTATTCAGAGGTTCCGCTTCCACCCATTTGGTGAAATGATCGACTGCCACTATAGCATATTTGGCTCTGCCTCGGCCCGTTGGTAGTTCGCCAATCAAATCAATTCCCTATACTGCAAAGGGCCAAGGGCTAGTCATTTGAGTAATCTCATTTGTGGGTAGTCGAGGAATCTTAGCAAATTTCTGACATCTGTCGCATCTCTTGACGAAGTTTAAGGTGTCTTTGTTTAAAGTGGGCCAATATTATCCATATCGAAGTATCTTTTTTGCCAGAGTCTACCCTTCAGTGTGATCTCCGCGACTTCCTTGATGGATGTTGGATAAGATTTCCTTGGCTTCCTTTCTAGCGACGCATCTTAATAAGGGATTAGAGAAGCCATGCCGATAGAGGATGCCTTCTTGCATTGTGTAGCGGGAAGCTTTCCTCAAGATTTTCTTGACTTCGTTACGCCTGCCGGGTAGTGTGCCATCTTGTAAATATTTCCGGATAGGAGTCATCCAAGTTTCTTCTTCGATCGTAGCTATCAGATTCACTTGCTCGAAACATGGGGCTAGATGTTTTGAGATGGTTAATGCTCCAAAAACGGTGCTGTTCTTAATACTAACTTGCTTTGCCAGTTCGTCGGCCTCTTGATTCTCTTCTCGAGGAATGTGTTTGATTAAATAGTGATCTAATTGATCGAGCAGCAGCTTGGTCTTCTTTGGATATGCTGTGAGTCGTTCTCCTCGGGTCTGGAACTCTCCTAGCACTTGGTTTACGATAAGTTGAGAATCACTATGAAGACATAAAGATCTGACTCCAATTTCCAAGGCAAGTTCCAATCCTGCTATTACTGCCTCATATTCTGCATCGTTGTTGGTGGCAGCGAATTCCAACCTTAAGGCATAGTACAGCTTCCTTCCCCTGGGGGTGATTATCACAATTCCTGCCACCGAGCCTTATTCGTTTGATGCTCCATCTACAAAGAGGTTCCACTTGATATCTTTTTCTATCTCAGATTGATCCTTACCTTCGTTGGTAGTGAATTCGGCAATGAAATCGGCCATGGCTTGCCCCTTGATGGAGGTGCGAGGATGGTAGGTGATATCATATTGACTTAGTTCAATGCACCATTTGAGGAGTTGCCCAGAAGTGTTGGGACGATGGAGCACCTGTCTTAACGGTTGATCGGTTAGAACCCTGATGGAATGAGACTGGAAGTAGTGTCGCAGTTTTCGTGACGTGATTAATAAACAATATGCTAATTTCTCAAGTTTAGGATATCTGTCTTCTGCCCCGGTAAACCTCTTGCTTACAAAGTATATCGGGCATTGCGTGCGGTCATCTTCTCTTACCAAGGCGGCGCTTAGAGCATGAGATGATACAGCGAGGTATAGGTATAGCTCTTCGCCTTCATTTGGAGTCAAGAGTACTGGTGGTCTCTGGAGGTGTTCGATTAGGTTAAGGAAGGCTTTTAAGCATTCGTCAGTCCACTCGAACTTTCCTTTATCCTTCTTCAGAGCTTCGAGGAAAGGGATGCACTTGTCAGTTGCTTTAGAGATGAATCTGATTAGGGCGGCCACCTTCCCGTTTAGGCTCTGCATTTCTTTTCGAGTGGAAGGTATCCTTATTTCTTTCAGAGCCCGGACTTGTTCAGGGTTTGCTTCAATTCCTCTGGCATGGACGATGAATCCTAAGAACTTTCCCGATGATACTCCGAAGGAGCACTTTAGAGGATTCAGCTTCATTCCATATTGGCGAAGTACCTGAAACATCTCGCCCAAGTGGCTCACATGATCGTCGACTTTCCTTTATTTTACTAGCATGTCGTCCACATATACTTCCATAGTCCGTCCTATTAGTTCTGCGAACATCTTGTTGACGAGGCGCAGATAAGTAGCTCCGGCATTTTTGAGTCCAAAAGGCATGACCTTGTAGCAGTATAATCCCCGGTCTGTGACGAAACTAGTATGGTCTTGATCGGGAGCATTCATAGGAATTTGGTTATATCCGGAGTATGCGTCCATGAAAGATAAGAGTTCGTGCCCGGCTGTGCTGTCCACAAGTTGGTCGATTCGGGGGAGTGGGAAGCAATCCTTTGGGCAAGCGTCATTTAGGTTGGAGAAGTCAATACATGTTCGCCACTTTCCATTGGCCTTCTTTACTAGTACTGGGTTAGCGATCCACTCTGGGTAGATGGCTTTGCGTATGAAGCCATTAGCAAGTAGGTTCCTTACTTCCTCATCGAGGGCTGCTGATCGTTCTGCCCCCATGCTTCTCTTTTTCTGCTTTACTGGTACCTTGGTGGGATCGACGTTCAGTACGTGGCATGCTACGTCTGGGGAGATTCCAGTCATATCAGCGTGCGTCCATGCAAACACATCCAAGTTTTGGCGGAGAAAATCAACGAGTTGATCCTTCAATTCTGTTTTTAGCTGTGATCCGATTTTTAATAGCCTACTTGAATCATGCTTGTCTACAGATACGAATTCCATAGCCTCTGCAGGCTCGGCAGTGGCCTCCTCCTCTTTGTCCCTGGGGTCTAGTTCATTGAAAGGATCACTGGTATATCGAAGAGGAGGGTCTTTCTTTAGTTCCTATGCTTCCAAGCTTTTCATGCAGAGAGTAGTCTCTGTATCTTTCCTTTTATCCCTTCTGCGATTATTGCGAAGTTCAGTTACGTAGCAGTCTCGAGCAGCGTCTTGATCTCCTTCTACTTCCCCTATTCCATTGTCTGTTGGGAATTTCATCTTCAGGCACCACAGGCTAGGATAATTTGGAAGTCAGACAAAGCTGGTCTTCCCAAGAAGGCGTTGTAGGCCGAGTGGTTCTCTATCAGCACAAATGTTTGTTTTTGCACAACGGAGCGGGGATGGCTTCCTATTTCGACGAAGAGGTCAAGTTGCCCGAGGGGCATCTTCGCATCTCTAGTGAAACCATGTAGCGGTTTGTTGCAGGGAGACACATCCTTCATTGAAAGCTTCATTTTTTTGAAAGCATGCTTGAATAGGATATTTACAGAGCTTCCGGTGTCTATTAGAATTCGGAAAACTTTGGCTGGACCGAACCAGGCAGAGATGACCATGGGATCCATGTGGGGGTACTGCCTTCCCTCTAGATCACGCCTACTGAATGTGCTGTCATCATTCTCTTTCCGTTTGGGGTGGCGTTCTTCTGTGACAAAGTTAAGGCAGCCTTCAACGTTTCTAAGTGACTTGTCGTATCTTTCCATCTCTGCCCAGCTTCCGTCGGCGATGTGTGGTCCTCCTGATATGGCATGGACCACTATCTTCTCTTGACTAGAGCCGCTAGTGTTGCGATTTCCTCCGCCTACTTCTGGGAGGGGTCGCCCTGAGCTTTCATTGGCAGGAGCTGGAGTCCTGTTCTTCGTTTTTATATAGCGTTCCAGTCTTCTTCTTCTAATGTGTTCTTCAATCAAGTCCCGGAGATGGTGGCATTCATTGGTGTCATGTCCGTGGGATTCGTGGAAGCGACATAACTTTCCCGACTTGAGTGCGTTTTCTGACTCCTTCTTGTGCGGGGGGCGCTTGTATCTAACTTCGTCCTGAGTGGCTAGGAAGATGTTTTCGATTGTCTCATTCAAAGGAGTGTAGGAGTCAAATCTTGGCCCTGGTCGATATTGGCACTTTTCAACCTTCCTGCCCCCAACATTGTCTCTAGATTCATTTCTTCGAACGTCCTTTGCTGCAGCGGGAACCTTGCCCGGAGCTGTCTTACCCTGTTGCCCTGACTGCCTCTCAGTGGCGGCGTCTTCAAGTCTCATATACTTTCCAGCTTCATGGAAGAAATCAGGTAAGGTAGCTGGTTTTTCCTTGGTTAGTCTTCAAGCAAATTTAGTATCCGGATGTACACCACTGCAGAGAGCCATTAGGATAAGTTTCTCGTCGACATCTTGGACTACGGCCGCTGCGGCGTTGAATCGGGTTAGGTATTGTTGCAATATCTCTCCGGGCTTCTGTTTGATATTAGATAAGGAATAAGCGTCCTTGGGTTGCTCCACATGAATGCGGAACTGGCTGATGAACTTTTCTTTCAACATTTCCCATGAGCTGATGGATCCTTGGGGTAGGTGGCAGAACCAGGAGGTTGCTAGATCTGCCAAGAAAAGTGGGAAACATTTACATAACACTCCTTCAGTTGCTCCGCTCATGAGCATATGCTGGGTGTATCTCTGTAAGTGTACGATGGGGTCAGAGGTTCCCTTGTAAGGTTCCATTGTTGGCATTTTCCATTCCCGGGGGGTGATGGCAGTTTCGATATTGCGGGTGAAGGGGCTGGTTACCCTAGCACCTATCCCCCGATCTCTTTGCTCCCGTTGGACGCACTCTCTGAACAATCGTGCCATCCTTTCATCAAAACTTGGAACGGATAGAAATGAGTTTGGTTCTTCTCTGCGGGATTGAGTCCGTCCAAATGACTTGTAGGGATGGTAGCGTTCGTCATTCCTGACATTCTCCAAAGGCTGCCTCTGGTCTTCTGGGGGCATGCTGGGGTCAGCCATAGTTGGCCCTTGCCTTGATCTTCCCCTGCTGGGTTCCGTTCTCAGCAATCCCTCGGGTCCAATTTTGGGCTGGACTCCAGCTCGGCCCCGTCTACTGGTGTTTTCATGGTTAGGTAGCATGACAGGCTCAGCTACATCCGATCCCTGCTTGGCACCTCCCCCGTTAGGTTCGGTTCCAAGCGTTTCCTCGGGTCGGAATTCGGGCTGAGTCCGGGCTCGACTCCTATCATGGCTGTTTCTGTTGTTAGCCTCTTCGAAGAAGAAAGACCTTTGTCGTCTCCCAGATCCTTCAGATTGAGACTCATCCCATGATTCGGTGTTGCGGTTGGATTCTTCAGCATCCCTTAAGCGTGACATGAGTTGGTCCACCAAGGCTTCTTGTTGAGATGCGAAGCGGTTAGTTACTTCAGCCACAACCCTGTCCGGATCTGCCCTAGTAATTGGTTGTTCCGTGGCGGGGGCTGTCGGATTTCCCTGATTTGCATCTGATACTACTATTGAAATGGGATGATTCTCTTGATCTGAGGCCACTGGATCTGGGATACTGCTAGTTGCGATGTTCTTTCCTTTGTTGACATCTCTCCTCTGCCTGGAAGTCATGTTGTCGGAGCAAGGAGCGACGCTGTTAGGAAGAAGGTTGAGTAGGGAAAGGTGTAGCTTCAAGCTTGAGTTCTCAGTGAAAGCACCAAAAATGTTTGCACAAAAAATGGGCAATCACCTCCAAGTCGTGTGATTTAGTTGAATTTATATGATTCTTAGTGATTTGGATAAGTTATGCAAATATGTAAAAAGCAGGGACTAAAATGTAAAAGACACACAAATTTATAGTTGTTCGGCCAGAACGTGCCTACATCCACTTTATATGTTATTCTCCTCTTTTTTATTCAGATTACAAGTACAAAGCTTTGATTACAAGAATCTGAAAGTTGTTTGAAAGTTCCTTCCGTGCTCGAGCTCTCAAACTTGTCTGCCATTGTTGTACCCCTGTCCCTCTATTTATAGAGTGAGGCTGGGGGCAGGGGTTCTGGATGTATATAGCTGGTGGTGGGCCTGGGCTGAAGCAATCTGGCCCGGCAACTTTGGTTCAGTATGCCTTGGTCCGGTAGTAGATGGTTGGAGAGCTTGGACCGGTGGTTGATGGAGAGGGAGCTTGGACCGGTGGAGGTTGGTTCGGCATAGGTTTGAATAGATTGGTTCGGTCACTCCAGGAGAGGTTTGGTTCGGTGGTAGGAGCATGGAGCTGGACCCATGTTGGTTCGGCTATGCTATGGACCGGTGTTGGTGGAGGTGAGGGCTTCGGTAGTGAGTGGACCGGTAGTGGATGGAAGGTGGTTGGTTCGGTAGTGGGTTCATCCGGTAATGGGAGGAGTGGTAGTTGGTTTGGTGGTGTAGGGAAGTAGAGTTGGACCGGTGAGGTTGGTTCGGTGGAGCTTGGTTCGGTGATGGAGTGGAGAGGCTTTGGTTCGGCAGGTCTCTCCTCCCTATGGTTCGGCGATGCTTTCTTCTCCTTGACTCGGTGGCGGTGGAAACGCACCCAACATTAGGTACCAGATGGAATGGGTGGACCCGGACGAAACTGGTGCTTCTTGGTCTTGAGATCTCCTGGGTGAAAATACGCCCAACACATCTTCGACGAGCTTAAGCACTTTTGGACTCGATCAAGACCGTCAATTATTTACCCAACTTATATTATGAGACTTCTTCGTGCACATAACATTCCATCGTACCTACCGACATTTGAAGAAATCTCACCTAAATATGCTTCCACCAAATTCTTCTCTCTGATGCATCCACCCGAAATCCCTCCAGAATTCATGTCCTTTGAAGATTGGATGCACAACCGTCATTCTACGAGAGTTGAGCCTCCTCCTCAACCAAACATTGATCCATCCCAAGAGGAGGAACAACATTGAGAACTCACTCCTCCTCCTCCCGCACCATTTGATTATCCAAGACTGGATGAAATTATGGAGACTCGAACGGATACAAATCCAAACAAAAGTGTTCGAGATCTCACTCTTCGAAACCAACAAATTCTATCTCAAAATCAGAAAATTTTGGCTAAGCGAATTGACAACTTCGAAACATCATTTGCAATATGCCTAACCAAAGTTGAAGAATCCCTTTCCACTTTCTTCTCCGTTCTTAAAGAGGTACTACAACGGGTTCGCGGTCCAACACCAGCATTTGAAGATTGGCCAACCCCAGCACCTTCTCCTCCCGCAAAACATTCCAAACTTCTGAGGATGAACCTCCAAAGGAAGCTTTGACATATCCTTCAAAGGTTAGCACTTCTGAAAAAGAAGAACCAAAGGAAGATGATCAAAATAAAGCTTCTCCAAAGGAAATATAGATTTTGGGAATTTTAGTTTTTAGATTTTTGAACATAAAGTTTGTACAAATCTACGTTTGTAACCACTTCAAGTTATTAATGAAACTTTCTTTTTGTTGGACGATTGGTTTCAATGTTATAATTCTTTTTGATAATGCCAAAGGGGGAGAAATATAGGTAAAATCATAAAACATTGAAAATAAGCACATATTCAGGGAGAGATTTATAATCTATATATAAGTACATTGAATAGTTGTCATCATAAAAAAGGCGAGATTGTTAGGAAATCAATTCTATGGTTTCGATGACAACAACTATTCAATGGAAATTGAATATGCATATATATATATATATATATATATATTTACAGGTAGTTGATAAAGTAACATCACCAAAGAGACAAGAACAAGACTCAAAACAAGTACCAATAGACTACAAGTCGATAGAATTGGAAGAGGAATGAGACAGGCACAGAAAAAGCAACATGCACAAATCCAGACGTCTGGGTGCACTAGACAGACTTCTGATTGATTCCTCTGGTTCGAAACTCAGAAAGAATCAGACGTCCGGTTAATGAACTTAGACGTCTGAAATGCAACCAGATACAAAAAATATATGAAGACCAGACGTCTGAATTATTTTCCAGACGTCTATTTTTGAACTCGGCTGTGTAAAATCAAAGTACAACTATCACATCTGAAAAGACAGGTTCGCTACTCTTCACTGCAACTCTTCATCACCATGAGAAGCGACCTTAGAGCACTTACTAACAGTTGCAACGACACAAAGGATCTCTCTACCACTATAAATAGAATCAGGAATTCAAGAGAAGACTTCACATTACTCACTTACGCTCTTAACTCTTATACTCGGATTTATACCTGATCTCTAAGCAATCAAATACCTGTAGTTAACTCTTCATATATATTCAAAACTCCTCATTCAATATTCTATATATATTTGAAGCATTTGTACTTAATAGTCAACATCCGTGTTATAGAACACATTCTCGATAAAGAAATTCTGCTATTGCAAACCTGTTCCTCCGGGTCAAGTGAGGGTTAGTTGAAAGGAAATTTCGAAGAGGAACTTCGGGACTGGACGTAGGACGGGAGGTCCAAACTAGTAAAAAATCCAGGTGTGATTATTTTAATTTACTTTTCTGCTATCATCTATCAAGTTTTAGTAGATATATTATATAGTTAGTTGCTCATACTTGCATATATATTCTACATGATCCACTCATATAGACTGACAGGGGATTGGAGTTCGAGATGATTTCTTGTAATCGTAGATAGTTCAGCTTGGGTCAGTATGCTCAAATTTTGTTTGGCTTATGAACACGACGATCGGGTTGTACTGGAGGTTTGGACAGATGATCAAAGACTTGTGGAGGTCGGCGAAGTCGACCGAAGCTTGTCAGAGCTCTGGTGCATGTGCACACTACTTGGTTGGTGTCAGTGGAAAAATTGAGGAAGACTGATTTGAACTCGAAGTTGTTATCGGGGAATCAGGGCGTTAGCTTGAAGTTATGCTCGAGTAATGTTTCGTTGCGTAGGGTTAAAACTTCGAAAGATTTTAAGTTAAAATTTAAGCATGCGCTCGGGTCGATTTTTTTGAAAACTCGAAGTAGATGGTGGAATGGCTCGGGGAACCCTCGGGTTTGACTCGGGGAGGTTAAAAGAAACAATTTTCAAGTCTCAAAATAAATTCAAATTTTTAACATGTTTTAAATTATTTTTAAAAGATAATTGTTTTATTTAAATGGATTAGCAAAGGTTTAAGTTAATTATTTTGAAAGTAATTAAATTTAATTTAATTCATTTGTGACATTATTTATTAATTAATTATTTTAAATGGATAATGAAATTAATTAAGATAAAATGATTTTTAAATATGTTAATGATGGTTAAGTATAATTACTTGATTTAATTAATAAAAGGGTATTAAAGATAATTACTTCATGTAATTACATTTAAGGATGATTGATTAGGTAAAGTTTAATTAATGACAAGTAATTAAAGGAAGTTAATTGGGCTAGGCAAAGCGAATATGTGGTAGAGTAGGCATGATGGATAAGAAATGGATCAATGCGAAATAGATGGATACGAACAGAACATGCTTTTCATAGAATTAGATAGATCCATAACTTGAGCAAACGAACTCCAATCGACTTGAAATTTGGAGCGTTGGCTTTCATAGCTTTGATTGTCGTGTCATGTTAATTGTAGCTCGATCCAGACTCGGACAAAATTTACCAACATCCATAGTGAACTTTATAGGTAATCGGTTGTCGGGACTGATTATCTTCTATTTTCAGTCAATTCTTTGATGTCACGGCCTTGCCAAATAGCGGGATAACAACTAGTATCATTGGATCTGCCTCAAATTTCATGGCGATCAGACGTATCATTTGATCGTGCGAGCTCGAAAGGCATAGAAATTAATTAAAGAATTTAAATTAATATAATTTAATTTTGAAAGGTAACTCCGTATATGATGGAATTGGGTCTCGACACTAGTTCCACTGCATTCAAAATGTGGGTATAACATAAAGTACGCCCGGCAACACGCTTCGATTGGATTTCGAAAATTTCCAACATTATTAGTGTTTGGATATTTTCTACATAAGGACTTGTAATGCTCACAATTTTAAACCCTAACCCTAATATCACTAGAGCTTCCATTAAAACTATGACGACCTATATTTTGGAAGGTTTAAATCGACAATAATCCACACATGTCAAACTTAAACAATCCGGAACATAGATAATCAATGGGGTTGATAAAGAAAAATAAGAAAAGAAGAAGAAAACAAACAAAGAATCTCACAGCGGAATGATAAAAAATAATAATAAAATAAACAATTCATGAAGCTATTTACTAAACATTTAATTATAATCTATATACATTTATCAAAGTTATATGTATACATCAGGGATAAATAATCAATACAGTAGAATAGCACGATGCAGGGGATAATAATAATTGTCATATGCCAAATCTTCATCTTCATCCTCTAGGGAATAATCTTCAATACGCTAAAAACTCAAGACTGGCCTGAGCATAATAAAAATACAAAACACTCGAGTCAGGACTAAAATACTGTTATGTAAGTCAAATCAATATCAATAAATATGAGTGTAACATCGCCAGATATGTTTATGGGATTTTACATCTCCTATTCAGAATATAACATGCGTGCAATAATGTAAGAGATGTTATGGGATTTTCCATCTCCTAAGGATCCGTTAAACTATTTATATATAATATATACACTATAATATACGATGTCCATCAGTAAAATAAATAACAAAATAGCGTTAAGGCTTTACATTGATCCACCTTAACACAATTTTATAGGTAAACCAAAATCGTAATGGGCTCGCAAAGGATAAATATGACAAGACATGTGAGGCAATGCCAAAGGTAGGGTTCTGCTAGTTTACGCTTTCTAGCTGGTCGTAACCCATACGTGGCGGACCGCGACAATCAATCCGAATAAAAAGGGTGCACCCATCGAGTACAAAATCACGATAGTAATACGAGTAATCAACGTCGCTAGTGGTAGCTAACCTCGTTGTCCAAACATAGGCTCCTATTTTAGTCATATTAATTATGACACAAGTATCAAGGATATCCATCTTCGTTCTCTTACTTCATTCCAGTAAACGTTCGCCAATTCAACCACTATATTCTCGAAGTCATCCACCGCGTACACGGTTGTAACAACCCGATATTTTCAACCATTCGCATCCGCAGTGTAACAACCCTAGATTTTTTTTGCATATAATTTAAATTTGACTTTATTTTATTTTGAAATTATTTTAAACTTGTTTTATTTCAAACATTTCATTTTTAAATATCAATTTTGATTATTATATGAATTATAATTTCAAACTGGCATAAATTGAATATTTTCCTGAAAAATGGATTCGTGGTCAAAACTGGTCAAATTTTGACTTTTAAATTTTAAATTTAAATATTTGAATTCTTTAATTTTATCTTTTATTATGAAAATAGATTTAATATCATGAATACTGCTTTTCATTTCGTTGAAATTGAATACCCTTTACAATATTGTGTGTGTATAGGGTTATTTAACAATATTCTTTGTTTTAATTTATATAAATGATATTTTTACTTGATATATCTTATTCTAATTTTTATATTTATGTTATATTATGTGTAGTTTGACTTTTAAACAGTTTTAAAGTGATGTTTGAATTTATCCAAAGCTTATTGAATTTATTTTCTATTTTTAAAGCCTAGTTTCTATTTTCTTTGCTATTTTCTTCATTTAAATTATATTTAATTAAAATTTATTTATTTATTTTTGTGAAGGCATTTTTATTTTGTGTTCTTATCTTTATTTATAAATATTTTTCAAGTCCATAATAATTTTTCAAAGTTTGTTCCATTTATTTTCAAATTTGCTAGACTAGTTTACATTTTCTTTGTTATTTTCATAATTTAATTATATATATTTAATATTTATTTATTTATTTTTGTTTATTTACTAATTGTTCGTATTTTTATCTGAATTTACATATATATTTCAGTTATATAAAATTTAAAAAGAGATAAGAGAAATTTGAAGAGTTGTGACCATTGATTTGCTTATGTCCTTTTATATTCCACCTTTTCAATTTCAACCATTACATGCATTCAATTGTGGCCGTTCCTTCACTACCTTCAGCCGACTTCTATTAATTTTTCACGTGAATTATCTTTCTCAAACCCGAGAAAAAGGTTCGGCGTCCCATCATCTCTCAAAGCTTGGTAAAAATCCTCTTTTCTTTTTCGTTTTTTTGCTTGAATTTATGTTATTTGCTCTTGCCTTCTTCCATGTAGTTATGCCCCTTACTTCCTCCTCCACCTTGGATGCCTCCACCACCATTCCCTCTGACCAAAACCTCCTCCAGCCAACCCTAAACCCAAGCCATGGCCTCCCATGATGTTGATCCACACAAAAATCCATAAAAACTCCACCTATATCCCATAGCCGAGCACATCTATGATCACCACCTCCAAACCACCACCTAGGCCAGCCATACATCACCACCACCTGTTGTTCCAGACCTGACACACCCTACCACATCATCACCCAACCACTTGAAGGCTGGCCTTGACTTGGAGTGCCTTGGCCGTGACCTTTAGTGCCTTGAAAACATTGTGTGTTGCCTTATAGTTGTTGTGTTCATGCTCATATCTCTCTACCATACTTTGCTCCATCATTTTCCCATGCTAGGCCGACCTTTAGGAACCCAAACTAGATCCAAACCATGCCTTTAGCTGTGCCATTTTAGATCTAGAGCTGTAGCATAGATGGTAGAAAGCAAGTGCAATAGTTTTGCTTTTGTTTTATTCAATCCATTTCTAACATTGTTTAAGTATATCTTGTTTTGAAACTTATGTTTTATATATTTTTTTGTCTCATGTATCCAAAGAGATTTATCTTTGGCTCTCCCAAAACTCAAATCTTATTCGTGCTCCCATTCCTTCGAAGTTCATTGTTGTGTGTAGTTGTTTGTCTTCTCCAGCTAATACAAGTGAGTTATTCTCACCAAACAAATTTGTACTTATATAACAAGTAAATCGATCACCTGTGAATCTGTAAAATGCATCACCATATTATATCTGCTATATTATGATCATATGATGTTCACCCCTGCTTAAACACCTATTATATTATATGTTACTGTTATATTATGCTGTGTTGTTATTTATATCAGTTTATCACACTGCAATTTCCCTTTAGATTAGAATCACTATGGGTTGAAATGATACATACCCGAACGGATTTTAGAATAAGGGAATATTGTTATGAGCTGAAATGCTAGGCCTGAATGATTTTCAATTATTTTCATTTACTTTGGACTGCAGGTTTGAAATGATAAAACCTGGATTTTCTTCGAAAATTACGGGTTGAAATGATATATTACCCGTATCACTTTACCTAGCGTAGAAAATTATATACAGGCCCGTAGTTAGAATATGTTTTTCTAAAAAATTTAAAATATTTTAGAAATGTAAGTATTATAATATTTTGATTTAAAATTAATTAAAAATAATTTTCGTGAAGTATTATTGATTTTCTGGGAATTTATAAGTTAAATAAATTGTGGAAAAGTTAGAAAATCTAAAAGTAAGTTATTTTGGAAATTTTGATTTAATTATAATTGGAAATTAAATTAAATGTGAAATTATGATAAATTTATGATAATTTGAATTTTAAATTAATTTAAAGTGATTTTATAATTTATTAATGATTTTTAAATAAAGTTAAAATGTGAAACGAATGATTATTCAAGTTGAAATTTTTAAATATAACCAAAATGGGAATTGTAACGACCCGTAAATTTTGATAACTAAATTAGTTAAATTTATAGGATTTTGTAATTAAATTTAGGAAGAAATTAAAATGTTTATAATTCATATTTAAGTAAATGTAGAAATGAAATGCAACATTTGAAATTAAAGCTAAGTAATAAAAATAAAATTGTAATTACGATGCATTGAAGTAATGGGAATTGTTATTCTAGGCTAAGAAATTTAATATAAGGAAACTAATAGGAATATTGTATTAATTAATGCAATGATATAATTAGTGATGATTTAATGAATCCAATATTATAGTAACCGATGAAGTAATACGTAATTAATGGAGCCAAGGTAAATTTATTTATTTGATCTAAAGTCTAAATTAATGGGTGAAATTGACAAATTTCATTGTAATTGAATTTTAGTAGTTATTACACAATAAGTGGAAATAAAATGGTTAATACAAATAAAGGTGAATGTAAAGAGAATAACATGTAATAAGTGCAAATTAGATATAACCGATGTTAGTATAAATTTAAGGAATACTTGTTAATAGATTTAATATAGGAAAACAAACTTAATTATTGATTTATGAATTAATATATATTGAATAGCAATTGAACGTAAATTTATGTAATAGGGATGATGCAGGTTGATAAGTATTTATAATGTTTGTGTTGTTGATAAACGTTACATTAATAATTGCAGTATAAAGTAACGGAAGTGTGAACGGAAATTAATAGAAACGTAAACTTATTTTAAGGTGGTAATTGGATGTAGATTTATGGAATGAAGTTAATACAAATCAATAGAAATTAATCTAATTAAAGGTTATATTAGTATAAATTAGGGTAGTAATGGGTAATAATGTATTTATAATGGAGTATGAATGAATTGATAATATAAAATTTTGGACTTATTAAAATAACAAAGTGCAATGATTGGAAATGGAATAAATTTAGTGTAATGAGAGTGGTTATAATAATTGTTTGTAGGGAATGAACTTACAAATAATATAAAAATGTATAATGGTGACAATTGTTATTGTTACCAATTTAATTAATCAATTACAAATATATGTCAGTAAAATTCTACATAAATATGAGTAAAGGTTAATGGTAACAATCATCTTAAGTTACCTATTTATTTTATTTGGTCTATTAGGTTAAAATGGGAAATCAATTATAATTAAATGAACTTTAAATGTTACACTAATAAGATCTAGACAATAACTGAAAATTATGAATGTAACAAAATGAATAGAAATGTTAATTTTATTCATAAGTTAACAATTGATGTAATAAAAAGAATGAAATCAAGATAAAATAATTAATTGGGATTTTAATTTTTATTAATATGTAAAAATGAAAAAATTCAATATAAATTGAAATATAGTAATTAATATAACTAAAAGAATAAAATTGGATAGTATTAATGTAGTGAAAGACAAATAAATATTAATTGTGTTATTTGTGTAATTAATGGATAGGAATACCAAAGGCTAATTGTAATAAGGGATATAATTGAGTAATATAAGTGGTAGAATAAGAAAAATTTATGATTTTATGTTTGTTAACATATGTTAAGAGATATGTTTATGATCTTAATTTGAACTTCTACTAATAACATGTATTACAGTAAAATAAAAAATGATAACATAGGTCAGGTGTATTATTTAATGACATTTTTTGAATGTAATTAATAACGGTGATTATATTAATAAATGTTAATAAAGAATAAGAATGAATAAGTTTAGTAAAAGAGCAAACATTCATTTAGTAAAAATGTTTGGCAACTGAAAGATTGATTGTAGAGATGAGAAACTATTATTTAGTGAGAAATATATAATTACTGTTTGTATCCAATAGTGTATTAATATGTTTAAATTTCAATTAGACTGGAAATAATTGTTCTACTTCTCATTACATTCACTTAGTCCATTTTGAAACTTAATCAATTGAAATTAATGTAATTGAAAATTTCCAATTAATAGGAGAGAGAATACTAATTGTAAATGTATAGGTGTAAATAAAAGCAGCATATGTTTTGTGAAAACATAGGGAAAGTTTGATTTAATAAAATGAAAATTTACATGAAATAAAATGAATGTTTCATCTATGAATGTAGGTTTAATTTCATTAAAATAAAGAATAGAAAGATTGATTTTAAAAAAAGAAATATATGTTTATTTGAACTGTGACTTAGCTTACAGACTGATTACAAGAATAGGAAAATAATCTATTTATTTCTCTTGTGTATAAACAATAAATTTATAAACGTGGTTAAATAAACAATTGTTCTATTTTTTTATTAGTTGTCTGTTTTAAAATTTAACTTTGTAAGTAACTGCAATTAATGTAACTCAAATGTTTCAATTAAAAGGAAAGGAAACGTTGATTGCAATTAATAGATTTAATGAAAGAAACGCACGTTTTGTGTTTAACAAAAAGGGTGTTTTAATGGAAATAAAAGACCATTTTGAGAAACAAAATTGAACGTTTTCATTTTAAGGTAAGTATAAATATTTTATTATGCGTAGATAAAAACCTAAATGCGTACAAAAATTCTACTTCCGTTCGCAAACTTTTCCATTCCTACATACATTTCCTTATCTATTATTAATGCCTGAAGCTTTAAAAACAAAACGTGACATTTATTTTGTCCCTCCACATTACTTTCCTAATTATAAATAACTTACATCTTATTTCTTCTTTTACATTTTGTTTCTCCCAACACCTCATGTGATAACCCGGAATTTCAGAATATCTGTAATTGATAAAGTAACTGAATTTGACTATTGAAAATACTGATTTATAGATCAAACAAATAAAACATATGGAAATGATATATTTCTTTATAGTAAATTTAGGTATAAATAATAATTTACAGATTTAACAAATAAATTTTGGTAATTAATAATATCTAAATGTGTATAATTGGATTTGAGTTATAATAAATACTGGATTATAGATATGAGAAAATTAATAACTATTGTGGCAAATAGAAAAATTATATATATAATATAGTTATATGCAAACTTTATGATATTAAAATTTTAAGTGTTTACATATACAGGTATTTATGTGTATACATCTATATGTGATTGTTAAGTCAGACTAGATCTACAAATCCCGATATTAAATATTGTTCAATTTGTTATTTTCAAAATAACAATGATAATATCTAATTTTTACAAACATAAATAAACTTTGTTAGAAATAGGATTTGTTATTTTTAATTTTTATAACAATTATATATGCATATATATAACTTGATTTTTAAATTGGAGTTTTATAATTTAATTTGACTTTGAATTGAATGTTTTGAAATTTAAAAGAGTAAATATGTAAAATGTTTGAATAAGCTTTTATCTATAATTTTTTTTTATTTTTCTATAAAGGAATTCATTTATATATACATAAGGAATAGTAAATTAAGATTTAAAAGTTTATAAACAAATTAAATTAAAACTAAAATACATTTAAGACATATGTTAATCTCCTAATACCTTAAAAGACATGTGTAAGCCATTAATTAAACCAAGTGACAAGTGTTAAGGTTAGAGCAAGTGTATTCTTTAATTATCTTTTTCTTTTATTTTAATTAAATTGAAAATATGTTTATGTAAACATTTCTCCTCATCTAATTCTTCTTTTCTTTAAAAACTTGAGAAAGTTTTCAGATCTAAAAATCTGAATTCATCTTCCACAAAACAGAAAATTTCGTTCAAGTAAAATTTGTAATTTCCTCTCAAAACAAATTTGAAAACCTATAATCTTCTCCTAACTAAAACCTGAAATGAAATCTCCTCAAACCTGAAATGCAAGTATTTACATGATCATCAAATTCTGCAATTCATCAACCTGAGGAATCAAATTACAATTCAAATGCCTAAAATCAAAATTGCAATCCAATTCTGCAAATTCCCAATCCTGCATGCAACTGCAAGGTCAACAAGCCTGCAAATTTCTTATCTGGAAGCATGCATGTAGAATAAGGGAGCAAATGCAAATAGGATTTAAAGTTTACAAAAATAAAAGAAGCAAACTGCAGTTTTTAAATTATTGAAGCAACATAAAGCATTCAGGTTCAAGATTGTCAAATATTGGATGCTCTGGCCCTAAAATCTGTGAGTAATCTCATCTTTAAGCCTGATCTGTTTTTTTTTGTGAATGCATGAATTAAATCTTGAAATATGTTGAGTAGTTTGGTTGCCTGTTTGTTTAGGATGAAACATATATATATATAATATAATAATGGTGTATGCTTGTCTGTTAACAACCTGCATCAACCCTGTTTAGCAAAATGTTGTGAGTAAACCAATTTATTTTAGGATCTAAAAATAATCTGTAGCCGTGAATATGATTCATAGATAACATTTGGATGTGCTTGAAAATTTTCATCAGGTATAAACTCTGTATATAATTATATATCTGTACTGTGCATGTTCTTTTTTCTTCCCTGTTTGGGTTTACAGGGTAGGGAATAACCATAGAATTCAATATAACACCATTTGAATTATAATAGGCTTAGAGTTAAACAAAATAAATATGTTTAAACATGAGTTAACATTTAAAAATAGTTTAAGGTAGAATAGTGATATACAGCATATTAAAATTTGAATATGATGAATCATTGATTCAAGTATATAATGTAACTTGTTATTTGAAAACAAGATTTTTAAAACGAAAATTGTGATTTTTCATTGAGTATACCAACGGCAATTTGGAGATGATATGAAAATGGGTTCCACCAAATTTCCAGAAATCGAAAAATTATTTGATGTTGCAAATTTGCATGAAGCAATCCTAGAAACCGATAATATCAGGAAATTTTTTAATCAATTTTCCTATTGAAAGGGACGTTGTATCGAAGCAATTCTAGGGTTTAACTGTTGTTTTTGGTTAAGGTCGGAGAAGAGGTGTTTTCTTCCTCTCTAGATGATCGAGCTGCGTGGAATTGCAGGGGAGGGTAGCATGGTTGGTCGGCGAGGCGAGTTCGGAGTTGCGGCACCTCCGATGGTCAGAGCAAGGAGGGGTGAATCGATTTGTTGGATGGTCGAAGTTTTAGTTTCGAATGGAAGTCCAGTTTTCGTTGAGGGCTTTGTGGTGCTCGTTCGAAGGTTGAGGTGGCACGAGGGGTCGGTCGGCGACTTGTTTGAGGTGGCGCCTGAGGTAGCATCATCGTGGATGATCTGTGCAGGTGTACGGGCTTGGGTTCGTGTCAGTGCGTTTTTTGTTGTTGTTGTGAGTACTCAAGTAGTTTCTCGAGTAAGCGTAGTGTTTGCCTCGAGTTTGCGTCTGGACTGTGTGGCTTCTTTCCTGATTTAAGTTCCAAACTTAAACTAAAAAAAAAGAGAAGAAGAGTGTTGTGTGGAAGAATAAGTGAATGCCTCAGGGAAATGGAAGGACAACTCGAAGTGTGACCCGAGTAAGAACATTGGAGTCTGGATTTTACAATACTACGGTATTATAAGATAAGATGAAACAAGTTGTGCTTTAACCAGTTTAAGCTTTATGAACATGATAAATATTGATCTATTTTGAGTTAAGACTTATACAGGTCTTAAGTATTTTGGTAAATACTTTAAAATGTTTTAACTCGTAATTAATTATTTCAATTTGGTAATTTATTTACGTTAAGTATAAAATTATTAACATTAAAGATTTGTAGTTAATAATGATTTAATTTTAAAGTTAAAGAAGATCTCTTTTAAATGTTAGTTAAGATGGTTAATTATTCAATTAATTATCTTTTTTAGAAAGCAATTAAGAATAATTAAATTATAATTAGAGTTTAGATTTATTGATGAATAAATTTGTAATTAACTACTTAAGTTGATTAATGAGTGATTAATAGTTAAGTAATTAAGTAATTTAATGACTAATTAACTGGTAATTAAGAAATATCTAATTTGTGATTAAGTTGTATTAATAATAATTAAGGTTTATTAATTATTGGTTAAAGGATAATTGATCTGTAATTAAGATTTATTTAATTTGGTTTGAGGGAAATTAAAGGATGGATTACCCTGATTGAAAATTTATTTGATAATTAATTAAAGGTAAGCTCTTGGAGGTTAATTAAATATAAATATTTGATGAGATTTAGTGAAGTAATTCATCATTACAGGATGTAATTAATTAATTAAAAGGGATTACTTATTGGGAAGTAATTAAAAGGTAATTACTTAGTAGATGTAATTAAGGATAGATTACCTGGTGTAATTAATCAAAAGGGGTTAACAATTAAGGAAGGAGTTAATTACTTAAGTAAGTAATTACAGAGGGGTAATTACTGATTATAAGTAATTGGAGTTGGTTAATAGATGTAATTAATTAAGGATAATCATTCATGGGATATGGTTAAGTATAATGGGAGTAAATAGATAATGATGTTAAGCTAAATGTGATTAGAGAACAATTAATCAAGGAGGATTAATTAAGATAAATAACTATGGGATGGTAAATCAATTAGGTTGAAATGAATTAATAAGCAGGACTTAAAGGTAATTGATTTAATTCAATTATGCTCAATTAGATTTATTCGAGATGGTGTGATTGATTTATCTTGCTTACGTATGATTAAATGATAATTAAATACCATGAATTGATTTATATCACTGATATGAAAAAGGTCGTGATAGGATGTGTTTGGTGGGCAATGATAGTGTGGTTATCTGTCGATTATGAATTACAGAATAAAGAAATAAAAGGGGAAAATGTCACCTTTAATTTAAAGTTGAGTTGCATTTCACTTAAATAACATGTGTTAAGATGAACTGAATTCGAAGAGACCGGAGTCGGGTATTAGTTAATATCCGAAACCACTTTGATTCTGTATAAATTTGATATGTGGAAATCAATATGTTGGTTTGTAATGATTTAAGTGTATTTGATCATTTAATCTAAGTTTTGGACATTTAGGAATTGATGTGTGATATAAGTGATGTCTATCACAACTTGTGGAGTTGTAAATTGATATAAGTTACCCCGGGTTTATATAAGATGGATGCTTTTGAATTCCTTGTTTGTTGGGTTTACTCACGCTGGTTTCCAGCCTGACCCGGGTGTTACTTTGATGTAATGCTCGGGTCAGACCGAGTATTACAGATTTTCAGGTAAGGACGTTCTGGAACTCAGAAGGCGAGCTGGAGAGCAGGAACGTATGAAGAACTTCTGATGCTAATATATTATAGTATTCGAAACAGATAGATTTATCTGTTCTGTGATTGTAAATTCTGTTGTAACTCTGATAAAATAAAGTGTAATTTGACAAGTACAGTTTCCTTTGTATTACTATTATTTATGTGATATTATATTTTATCCGCTGCGTATGTGAGACTTTGGGTTTGGTTTTCTGTTCTTTTTTTTCTTCTATCACTTCTTCTTTTCCTAACTATCTGGAAATTTCTGAATCGAAATTTTTGGGTCGTTACATTTGGTATCAGAGCTGAAGGTTAAGCGAGAACCTTGGCTCTTATAGGATTACTCATTAAGAATAGGGTAAGTGGTACCCTAGAATGAGTTGAGTGTATATATATATGAGAGAGCGTACTTGTTATTTTCTTATATAAAGGATTTTAAATGATTTAAAAAGTAAATGAATCTTATATAAGAATTAGATTATCTATAATATTAAGGAAATTGATTGTAGTATTAATTAAATTAAAAGTAATAGTAAGAATTAAATTTAGAAGTAATAGAATGCAACCAAATTGAAATTAGAATTAAATAAAGATACGTTTGAAATGGATTCAAACTAAAATTGAAATCTTGAATTGGAGAAGTATTTCAAAATAAATTGAAATTAGAATTGGTTTCAACCCAAATAAATAGATGGTTATTGTGTTTAATAGTGGAATGATTGTTCTTCAATAAACAATAAAATATTTTAAGGAGGTAACCTTTTAAAAAGGAGAATAACTTGTGATTTAGAAAGAATGTAAGTTAAAGAGGGAGTTACTTAACGAAGTAACTAGGGATAAGCAATTTAAAGGACAAATACTTAATGAAGGTAATTAGGAAATAAGTTAATTACCGAATGTGATTAATTGGAATTAATTAATGATGTAATTAATTTAAAGAAATAATAAATAATATTATTTAATGCATTCGAATGAAATGGACATATTTCAAACAAGAGTTGTTTGAAAATTTAAAAGAAAATTTGTTTGAATTGAAACCAAAGGTGGTTTAAATTTTAAAATTTGGCTTAGCAAGCCAAGAAGTAAATATGTATATGTATGGATATACATAAATATCAAAGATGGTTTGAGATAAACTCTAAATGTTGAGTTTTAAATCTGGAATGAGACATGATACCCAAAGTGATAAGTTTTTGAACTTAATAAGTGGAAAGATTATTAATGTGAAGTTTAGAATTTGAAATGGAAGTTCAAATTGGGTAAGGTTGACTGGATAAGTAAATTGAGTTTGACTTGGAAAAAAAAAGTTAAATAAGTTTGAATGATCAACCTGATTTGAAAATTTCAAGAAGAAATTAGGATTTAACTTGGAAAGTTAAATGGTTAATTTGAAATTGGGGTTTGTGTGATCTCAAAATGGGTTTGAGATCTGGAAATTGGAAATTGATAATTGTTTTAAAATGAATTGAGTGATATCATCCTATTGTTATTAATAATCTTTAAAATGTGAATTGGATTTTTTTAAATAAATGAGAAATGGAGTTTGGTAATCCAGTGTTGGGATAAAAAGGTAAATTGATTTAAAGAAATTAAATCAACAATTGATGTACTAACTCAAATTTATGTAATTCGAGATGGTTCATAGTGAACTGGAATTTAAAGTTGGTTCAAATTGAATTTGATTTGAATTAATTGAAATGGTGATTAAAGATGTATAAGTATAAAATTCAAATTGAAAATTTGAATTGGATTGGTTTGAATAATTTGGAATTATAATTAAAATTGAATAGTTTTAAAATCAAATGGAATTTTATTTAAATTTGAAAAGGAATTGAGAATTAATTCAACTTGAATTGGGGTTGAATCTATTTCAAAGGAAATTGAAGTTATTTAAATTTGAAATTGGGTCAATTTAAATGGTAGAGGAAATTTAAATTGAATTGATAAGTATGGAGATTGGGAAGAGAACAGATTTGACTCTGGACTATTTTTAATATAAATTGTTTTTAATATAAACCTATTTTTCCAAGCTATTCATTATACATACAACTTTTCTTTTAAAAGCCAAACTATCTTATACTTGTTTTGCAATTATTTTTGAAACTGTTTAACAATTTTCAACTGCTTTATGAAACTAATTGCTATATTTCAACTATTTTACAAAACTAATTACCATCTTACTATTATTTTGCAAATATCTAAAATTTCTATAAATATTTTAACTATTTTACACCTATTTTACAAACTAGTAATTAATTTTCAACTACTTATCTATTTCTTTAACTTTTCTAGTTATTTTCAAAATTTAAACTGGACAGAGTTTAAACTGTTATTGGTTAAATACCTAATCAAGATAAGAATAGAGGTGATAATCCAAATGGATTGAAACAATAGTAAGTGAAGGATAATCAAAATGAATGTGAATAGAAATGGAATTGATTTGGCTAATAACCAATAAAGATAAATACGTAGGGTGTACGTATGTTATTCTATTCGCATAGTGATTTGATCCGAGACAGTTTGTCGATCCGAGTTGGGATTTTTCACTCGATTTTCGATGGCGAACATGGATATGGGTTGCTGATTGGTTCTGGATATTCTCTATCATAGTTATAACTATGCAAGGAGAATGACGGTTTCTGATCAAGAAACCAGAACCGTGTCCGCACTAGAATGTCGGGTGGACGATACTAGTTCGGAAATGAAATTGTGTGATCAAGTGAGCGATCAGATTGGTATGACATACGAATGGTATGTGTACAT
This sequence comes from Allium cepa, assembly GCA_030765085.1. Taxonomy (NCBI): domain Eukaryota; kingdom Viridiplantae; phylum Streptophyta; class Magnoliopsida; order Asparagales; family Amaryllidaceae; genus Allium; species Allium cepa. The sequence continues at coordinate 900,202,567 of CM060938.1, read as the reverse complement.
CGTACGGATATGAATGAAATTGATATTAAAAGGAGTAATCAAATTTGAATATTTGATTTTGAGTAAACAAAGTAAATATCTTTGTTTTATAAGATAAAACTCCCCTTGATGAATCTATTGCCAGAAGGAAAGGATTTTATATATATCTATATATATAAAGGATCATACGAGGATTTTGGAAAAAGGTTTTGGGGATCTTTGAGTTTGGAAAGGCTTTTGATTTTTGGGTAAAATCAATATTATATTTGAAAAGCCTAATTTGAGAATTATCGATTTTGGGATAATCGATTTGGTATAAAGGAGCTTTGAATAAGATCATACAAGGTGTATGATTTAAAGATACTATATATATATATATATAGTATAAAATGTTTTGATGATGGCTTTGGGGAAAAAGGCGCTCCCTTGGAATAGACTTCTCAGGAGTACCACCGGGTGGTGCTGCCTTGAGCCCTAGGGGTGTTTCTAAAGTTGATCCTGTGAGGAGTCCGGACAAAACTAGTTCCTGAGGATTTTTGGGTAGCGAAACTCGTGGGCGCTGATGCCTACAGGGGCATTTGGGTTATGCTGTGACGACAGTGTAACTCGATGTCATTGCGATCTACTGTGGGGACCATAGCGAAAATCGTGTGGAGGATGAGTGTCAACGGTCTACACTTGATTTTGCCGGGAAGGCAACGCAACATCGGTAGACTGCGATCTATGGTCAAGTGGAGTGGAGAAGTTTCATTCTTTTGGCAGCGGAATTCGAGGGCGCTGATGCCTACAGTTATATGGGTTTTTTCTATGATAGCTACGTAACCCTAGTTGTAGCTGCGATCTATAGCGAGTTCCATGGTATAATCGAGCGGCACGGAGGCCTACAATTATATATGGATTTTGTCGGGATGGCAACGTAACCATCGGATTAACTGCGACCATGGATGGGGGTGATGATTTCCAGAGCATTCTCACCAAAGATATATCCTCTATTTTCAAAAATAGTTTTCTATATTTTCATTAAAATTATTTTTCAAGTATTTTCACTGGGTGTTGAAAACGGGTCTGCTAAGCACTTATAGATTTTCAGTCGTACGCCTGATCAACGTATAACCGAATTTCTGTGAAAACAAGGATGGACTGTTTGAAACATCGAGTTATAAAAGTATTTTTATAAAAACTATTTTAGTAATATTATATAGATTTCTAAAGTGTTTTAAAAATGATCAAAGAAAATCTATATGATTTTAAATATTAAATAAATAAATTCTGGTTTCGTTCCTTTTCGAGGACGAAAAGATTCTAAGGGGGGAGAAATGTGATAACCCGGAATTTCAGAATATCTGTAATTGATAAAGTAACTGAATTTAACTATTGAAAATACTGATTTATAGATCAAACAAATAAAATATATGGAAATGATATATTGCTTTATAGTAAATTTAGGTATAAATAATAATTTACAGATTTAACAAATAAATTCTGGTAATTAATAATATCTAAATGTATATAATTGGATTTGAGCTATAATAAATAGTGGATTATGGATATGAGAAAATTTATAACTATTATGGTAAATAGAAAAATTATATATATAATATAGTTATATGCAAACTTTATGATATTAAAATTTTAAGTGTTTACATATACAGGTATTAATGTGTATACATCTATATGTGATTGTTAAGTCAGACTAGATCTACAAATCCTGATATTAAATATTGTTTAATTTGTTATTTTCAAAATAACAATGATAATATCTAATTTTTACAAACATAAATAAACTTTGTTAGAAATAGGATTTGTTATTTTTAATTTTTATAAGAATTATATATGCATATATATAACTTGATTTTTAAATTGGAGTTTTATAATTTAATTTTATTTTGAATTGAATGTTTTGAAATTTAAAAGAGTAAATATATAAAATGTTTGAATAAGCTTTTATCTATAAATTGTTTTGTTTTATTTTTCTATAAAGGAATTCATTTATATATACGTAAGGAATAGTAAATTAAGATTTAAAAGTTTATAAAGAAATTAAATTAAAACTAAAATACATTTAAGACATATGTTAATCTTCTAATACCTTAAAAGACATGTGTAAGCCATTAATTAAACCAAGTGACAAGTGTTAAGGTTAGAGCAAGTGTATTCTTTAATTATCTTTTTCTTTTATTTTAATTAAATTAAAAATATGTTTGTGTAAACATTTCTCCTCATCTTATTCTTCTTTTCTTCAAAAACTTGAGAAAGTTTTCAGATCTAAAAATCTGAATTCATCTTCCAAAAAACAGAAAATTCCGTTCAAGTAAAATTTGTAATTTCCTCTCAAAACAAATTTGAAAACCTATAATCTTCTCCTAACCAAAACCTGAAATGAAATCTCCTCAAACCTGAAATGCAAGTATTTACATGATCATCAAATTATGCAATTCATCAACCTGAGGAAACAAATTACAATTCAAATGCCTAAAATAAAAATTGCAATCCAATTCTGCAAATTCCCAATCCTGCATGCAACTGCAAGGTCAACAAGCCTGCAAATTTCATATCTGGAAGCATGCATGTAGAATAAGGGAGCAAATGCAAATAGGATTTAAAGTTTACAAAAATAAAAGAAGCAAACTGCAGTTTTTAAATTACTGAAGCAACATAAAGCATTCAGGTTCAAGATTGTCAAATATTGGATGCTCTGGCCCTAAAATCTGTGAGTAATCTCATCTTTAAGCCTGATCTGTTTTTTTTCTGTGAATGCATGAAGTAAATCTTGAAATATGTTGAGTAGTTTGGTTTCCTGTTTGTTTAGGATGAAACATATATATATATAATATAATAATGGTGTATGCTTGTCTGTTAACAACCAGTATCAACCCTGTTTAGCCATATGTTGTGAGTAAACCAATTTATTTTAGGATCTAAAAATAATCTGTAGCTGTGAATATGATTCATAGATAACATTTGGATGTGCTTGAAAATTTTCATCAAGTATAAACTCTGTATATAATTATATATCTGTACTGTGCATGTTCTTTTTTCTTCTCTGTTTGGGTTTACAGGGTAGGGAATAACCAGAGAATTCAATATAACACCATTTGAATTATATTAGGCTTAGAGTTAAACAAAATAAATCTATTTGAACAGTAGTTATCATTTAAAAATGGTTTAAGGTAGAATAGTGATATACATCATATTAAAATTTGAATATGATGAATCATTGATTCAAGTATATAATGTAACTTGTTATTTGAAAACAGGATTTTTAAAACGAAAATTGTGATTTTTCATTGAGTATACCAACGGCAATTTGGAGATGATATGAAAATGGGTTCCATCAAATTTCCAGAAATCGAAAAATTATTTGATGTTGCAAATTTGCATGAAGCAAGCCTAGAAACCGATAATATCAGGAAAATTGTTAATCAATTTTCCCATTGGAAGGGACGTTGTATCGAAGCAATTCTAGGGTTTAACTGTTGTTTTGGGTTAAGGTCGGAGAAGAGGTGTTTTCTTCCTCTCTAGATGATCGAGCTGCATGGAATTGCAGGGGAGGGTAGCATGGTTGGTCGGCGAGGCGAGTCCGGAGTTGCGGCACCTCCGATGGTCGGAGCAAGGAGGGGTGAATCGATTTGTTGGATGGTTGAAGTTTTAGTTTCGAATGGAAGTCCAGTTTTCGTTGAGGGCTTTGTGGTGCTTGTTCGAAGGTTGAGATGGCACGAGGGGCCGGTCGGCGACTTATTCGAGGTGGCGCCGGAGGTGGCATCATCGTGGATGATCTGTGCAGGTGTACGGGCTTGGGTTCGTGTCAGTGGGTTTTTTTTGTTGTTGTGAGTACTCGAGTAGTTTCTCGAGTAAGCGTAGTGTTTGCCTCGAGTTTGCATCTGGACCGTGTGGTTTCTTTCCTGATTTAAGTTTCAAACTTTAAAAAAAAAGAGAGAAGAACAGTGTTGCGTGGAAGAATAAGTGAATGCCTCAGGGAAATGGAAGGACAACTTGAAGTGTGACCCGAGTAAGAACAGTGGAGTCTGTGTTTTACAGTACTACGGTATTATAAGATTAGATTAAGCAAGTTGTGCTTTAACCAGTTTAAGCTCTATGAACATGATAAATATTGATCTAATTTGAGTTAAGACTTATACAGGTCTTAAGTATTTTGGTAAATACTTTAAAATGTTTTAACTCGTAATTAATTATTTCAATTTGGTAATTAATTTACGTTAAGTATAAAATTATTAACATTAACGATTTGTAGTTAATAATGATTTAATTTTAAAGTTAAAGAAGATCTCTTTTAAATTTTAGTTAAGATGGTTAATTATTCAATTAATTATATTTTTTTGAAAGTAATTAAGAATAATTAAATTATAACTAGAGTTTAGATTTATTGATGAATAAATTTGTAATTAACTACTTAAGTTGATTAATGAGTGATTAATAGTTAAGTAATTAAGTAATTTAATGACTAATTAACTGGTAATTAAGAAATATCTAATTTGTGATTAAGTTGTGTTAATCAATAATTAAGGTTTATTAATTATTGGTTAAAGGATAATTGATCTGTAATTAAGATTTATTTAATTTGGTTTGAGGGAAATTAAGGGATGGATTACCCTGATTGAAAATTTATTTGATAATTAATTAAAGGAAAGCTCTTGGAGGTTAATTAAATATAAATATTTGATGAGATTTAATAAAGTAATTCATCATTACAGGATGTAATTAATTAATTAAAAGGGATTACTTATTGGGAAGTAATTAAAAGGTAATTACTTAGTAGAAGTAATTAAGGATAGATTACCTGGTGTAATTAATCAAAAGGGATTAATAATTAGGGAAGGAGTTAATTACTTAATTAAGTAATTACGGAGAGGTAATTACTGATTATAAGTAATTGGAGTTGGTTAATAGATGTAATTAATTAAGGATAATCATTCATGGGATTTGGTTAAGTATAATGGGAGTAAATAGATATCGATGTTAAGCTAAATGTGATTAGAGAACAATTAATCAAGGAGGATTAATTAAGATAAATAATTATGGGATGGTAAATCAATTAGGTTGAAATGAATTAATAAGCAGGACTTAAAGGTAATAGATTTAATCAATTATGCTCAATTAAATTTATTCGAGATGGTGTGATTGATTTATCTTGCTTATGTATGATTAAATGATAATTAAATACCCTGAATTGATTTATATCACTGATATGAAAAAGGTCGTGATAGGATGTGTTTGGTGGGCAATGATAGTGTGGTTATCTTTCGCTTATGAATTACGGAATAAAGAAATAAAAGGGGAAAATGTTACCTTTAATTTAAAGTTGCGTTGCATTTCACTTAAATAACATGTGTTAAGATGAACTGAATTCGAAGACACCGGAGTCGGGTATTAGTTAATATCCGAAACCACTTCGATTCTGTATAAATTTGATATGTGGAAATCAATATGCTGGTTTGTAATGATTTAAGTGTATTTGATCATTTAATCTAAGTTTTGGACATTTAGGAATTGATGTGTGATATAAGTGATGTCTATAACAACTTGTGGAGTTGTAAATTGATATAAGTTACCCCGGGTTTATATAAGATGGATGCTTTTGAATTCCTTGTTTGTGGGGTTTACTCACGCTAGTTTCCAGCCTGACCCGGGTGTTACTTTGATGTAATGCTCGGGTCAGACCGAGTATTACATATTTTCAGGTAAGGACGTTCTGGAGCTCAGAAGGCGAGCTGGAGAGCAGGAACGTATGGAGAGCTTCTGATGCTAATATATTGTAGTATTTGAAACAGATAGACTTATCTGTTCTGTGATTGTAAATTCTGTTGTAACTCTGATAAAATAAAGTGTAATTTGACAAGTATGGTTTCCTTTGTATAACTACTATTTATGTGATATTATATTTAATCCGCTGCGTATGTGAGACTTTGGGTTTGGTTTTCTGTTCGTTTTTTCTTCTATCACTTCTTCTTTTCCTAACTATCTGGAAATTTCTGAATTGAAATTTTCGGGTAGTTACACCTCATATTCAAAAACTCTTATTCTTGCAAATCCAAATCATTCTTTTACAAAAATAATTCTTTTTCATTTTTCGTACACTTCTTGTCCTCATCTTAGTTGTTCTTCAATCTTTTCCTGAAGCCTCATCTTGGGAAAACGTAAGTATTAAATTTGTTTATTAATAACGCGTACTAATTTTTATTTTAATAATACTTCTTGTAACATGAATATCTTTTGCATATAAACTTTGATTCACGCGTGATTTCTTCTGTTGGATTCAAAATTTATATTTCGGATAACATGAAATTGATTTAGTTGAATTTGAAGATTTTTGAGTTTTGCGCTTCTGTTTGGATTTTTGGGCTAAAATCAAAGGTGAGTGTTTCAACCCACTTACAACTTCAAAATTTTCTTATGTTTGTTAAATTGATTGATGTTATGATCAGAAATTTATTTGTGACTCTTTGGCATATTTTTAAATCATCATCTCAGTTAAATTGCATTTATTTAATTAAATTGGTATTAAATTTTTCATTGCATGTAACTGCCAGTTAAACAGTCATTTAAAATTGAATATATACTGCTATTTGATACCTGTTGTTTATTTTCCGTTCTATATTGATGCTATTGTTTGAATTGGATGATGATTGTGATAAATGGTTGATATTGGATGAATGGATGCTGTATTTTATATTATTATAAATTGCAAGTTATTATGCATTTTCATTTCATTCGGGATTGCGGTTTGAAATGATATATAACCGTAATTTTTATTTTTAAATTACGGATTGAAATGATAAATATCTGTATCACTTGACCATAGGATAGAAAATTATATACAGGCACCGCGATCTATATATATAAATTATTTTGAAATGATTTTCTATGGTTTTGGAAAGGAATATACGATTTAATAAGTATTAATTTTGAGGTTATATAAATATTATTTATATATATAGTTAAATTCTTGAATTTAAGCTATGTATAAAACTGATTAATAAAATGAGTTTAATAATGGAGTTTGATTATTTTATATTATATGGTTTAGTACCTATTTAAGATATTGTGTATATATATAGTTTTAAATGACTTAAATGAAATTTAAGTTGGAAGATAAATATGAAATTGGTTTGAACTGAACCATTTAAGAATTGTACTCGAATAAATTTGATTTGAAATTTAAATAAAAATGGAGATTTTAAAGGGTATGATTCTTATAACTTGATATGGTTTAAAGTGTTTTAAATGAATATAAAGTTGAGATAAATGAATATATCAAGTTAAATAAAATTTAAAGAATATCCAGTTGTTTGAAGTTAAAAGTTTACTTAAATTTTATTGGATTTATTAAGTAAACATTTCAAATCTAAATAATAGTAATTGAATTTGATATATATGGTATTATCAAAAAATTAATTTTGAAACGGTGGAATAGTTAAAGCTTAGAAATTTATGAATTGAAATGGTTTATTTGGAGGTTTAAATCGGTACTTGGAATTTATTGTGAAATTTAAAGAAGCTATTTTATTATATAAAGTAATATAGTATTTAAACCATTAAGTATTAAAAGTTATGTTTTAAAGATATGGGTTTAAAGTTATATAGATTTGGAAGGGCTATGATTTTGGAAAAAGAATATATTTTGAAATAAAAATAATAATATCATATTGATTTGGGTTTTTAAACAGAAATGATATCGTATTTATAGCTTTTGAAATGGATATTATATTCTGGTTTTAAAGTATAAACTATTTTGAAAAGACCGCGGTGTTATAATAACGTTGGGTTGTTAAAGAGACCGGGATCAGAAGTTGTCATACTCTCTGCCAACTCCGAAAACCACTTTAACAACCATATACGCAGTGGAGATTCTAGAATGAAGTAGGTTGGTGGCGGCGTTTCCTTTGAGGTAAATACGTGGACCCAACTCCCGTGAGTTGACATAACGTGGCTAAAACAGGAGCGATCGACAGGCTAAGGGGTTAGCGCCCTTTATCGGATACTCCTCTTCGATACTATACTCTGACTTTGGATTGATTCGGTGGCCACTTTTACTTTTGATTTAAGGGGGAGTTTGTCCGAGGTGGGTGGTAGCTGCGGCTACGCACTACCACCGGTCTGGAAGCGTTATTGGTATATCTACCCTGGTTGTGCTATGTCACCTACCCTAGCGCGCCTTATACGATTTTATTTTGTACCATACCTATGGAGTGCCCTCTGGCGACGCCCATTACGGAGGAGATTACGGTACTGCATAGACTATGGGAATATATTATGTGTTAAGGGGAATATTGGGTCACTCCTTAACGCTATTTTAAAGTAAGTTTATTTTACAATTAGACACTATTATAATAGCGAAATATACTACATAGTAAATAGTTTAACGGATCCTTAAGAGATGTAAATCCTGAGCATCTTTTGAGTTACTGCCTCATATTTATTTTTGTTGATTTAACTTACATAAGATCTTTTAGTTCTGACTCGAGTGTTTTGTCTTTTCAATTCGCTCGGGTTAGTCCGAGCATTTTAGGATCGAAGACTTTATTTCTGGAGGACAAAGGCGAAGATTTCATTGTTATTATTATTATATATTATATGGTTCCACTACACTGTATTCCGCTGCATTAATATTTATTGGTTTGTGAACTCGGATATTTATTGTATAAAGAAGAATCAAATGTTTTGTAAACAGTTTTATGCACTGTATATTCATTATTATATTTTATCCTTCCATTGTGAGATTCTATTTAGTTTTTTTTCTTCTCTGTTTTTCTTATTTACCCCATAACAATCCGCCCTTCATTATGGTTTGAATTGGCACATGTGTTGATTTAAAGCGTGCGAAAGGCGGGATGTTACAGTTGGTAACAGAGCTTTGGTTTAGCGATAAACTTTAGCTTTGTGGGGTCTGACACTTTACTAATAGGGTAGTAATACCCTATGGGAGTCGCTGAGTGAATGGATATGAGAGAGCGTATTTGTTAGTGTTATAAAAAAGTTTTAATATTGTGTTAATCTGTTGCGTTTTGTATTTATAAATTCTGGTTGGTGCATGGACGTTGTGACATCAATAGGGATTTCTAAACACTTAATAGGACAGACCGACATAATATTTGTTTTTAATATAAGTGAATGAAATCACTTTTCCTATTATATTTTCTATATATAAAGTAATAAATTTTATAAAGATTATATTTGGTTGTTAGGTAATGAAATTTAAAATAAATCAATTGGAAATTTAGAACTTAAGTTCTGGGGTTTTGAAAATTCTTTTGAATGATTTTGGAATATAATAATAATGTTATTAGAAGTATTTTCTGATATAAGTATTTCAATATTATTTGAAAGAAATGTTTTAAAAAGAAACTTTGAAAAGAAATAGATTTTGTACTTCCCTCTCTTTCGCTGGAAAAAAATTCGGTGATGTGTGCACGCATCATCGACATTCATTTTCGAGTTTCGAAGTGGGAAGGCCACTGTAGTAGTTTACTGCAGATTTGTTTGAGAAAAGGAATTTATCGTTTTAATTATAATTGGATATATTTTTTTTAAGTGTATACATCTATCTATTATTTTAAATGATTTAAAATTAAACCCGGTATTTGGTTCTTAAGTTCCAGTTAATTAATTGTTCAATTATGTATAGTAAATTGGAATATGACTAATTAACAATTGGAACTTTTAATTAAAGAAAAATTTAATATAATAGAAATGTAACCATTAAATAAATGAATGGAATTAAAGGTAAATTTGAAATTGTAACATATAAAACAAAGATGTAATTATTGAACCATTAATTAATTAAAAGAATTGAGAAAAAACTTGTATAACTTTCAATTACATTCTTAAAGGCATACATATAACTTACCAAAAGATATAAAAGTTGAAATGTAATAAGAAAATGTAATAGTATACAAGTAATTAACTTGAGGTAATGAAAATAATTAATGGAATTCTTTAATAAATAAGAATTGGATATTGTAATTGTCATAAACTTAAGTTATAATGGAAATATTACTATAATAAATTGTGATAGGAAGCAATTATTGTAAGAAGATTATCAAAGACTTAAGTATAATTGAGATGATACTAATTAAAAAACTTAAGTTAATAAATTTATCTGCTAATTTGATTTTATATTATAATATAAATAAATGAATGTAATGCCATGAATAGAAATAGAGCAAAATAAATAAATAAATGAAAGTGTAAGAAATAAATGAATATAATTGGGAAATGCATAAATGGAATGCAATAAAAAGAAACTTACATGACCTGAATAATTGAAAATGAATAGAATTAATAAGAATAAACTAATCGTTGTTATTGTTTTGGTTTATGGTTGTTTGAGTAAGGATACTTTAAAATTGTTTGGATGAATGAATAATCTATTTAGTTTCACCTAAGACTGCTGAGTGAAGGGTACACTTAGTAGTTATTCTTCATTCCGTACAATTTAAAGTTTGAACCCGAACAAGTATTTGTTTTGTTTGATGAATGAATGCTTGATTTGTGTTGTTTTCATTGTGATGGTTGTATACCTGGTTGCAAGTAATTGTTGTATGTATTGATTGTTTGTTGGTATTTGAAAACAATGCTAAATATTTCATTCTATATAATTATTAACTCTCTTGGATTATATAAGTGAAATACAGATTATGGAAGCAATTGCTACTGCTTTTTGTTTCATAATTAAGCGTAGATTGCCCGACAAATAGGTACGTTTTTAGACTACGGATTTACAGCGCTATTATATTATTCCCGTATTGGGATATATATTTTATTGTGGAAAATTTATGTGGTATTTTGTTATATTTGATATTATATTTGCTCCCGAGCCTCTACGTACAAAGGAGACTCTGCCAAAAAAATTCGTAAATTTTGGAGTTAGAAATTTTTTGAAAATGATTTCCAAACTTTATTTATTTAAGTATAAAAAGATTTAATGGTTATAAAATTGGTATATTTATTTAAAGTAATAAATTTTTTAAATTATTTGGTTATAAAGGTATTATTTTGAATAAGACGTATTATTTATTTAATTCTTCTTTTCCCTTCTTTTTCCTTTTCGGGGACGAAAAGTTTTGAATGGGGGAGAGTGCAACGACCTGTAAATTTTGGTAACTAAATTAGTTAAATTTATAGGATTTTGTGATTAAATTTTGGAAGAAATTAAAATATTTATAATTCATATTTAAGTAAATGTAGAAATGAAATGCAACATTTGAAATTAAAGCTAAGTATTAAAAATAAAAATGTAATTACGATGCATTGAAGTAATGTGTTAACCCCGTTTTGTCAACGAGTTAAGGCCTGGGCCGACTCATCAACTTAAGGTTCTCAACGACTCAGTGGATCTACGACTCAAGGTACTTTACGACTTAAAGGTAGAACCGACTCAACAAGTTTCCGACTCAACAAGTTTCCGACTCAACAAGTTTAGGAGTTGCACGAGTTAAAGAATTGTGCGACTTACGACCTACCTTGAGTCGTCAGCGACTCAAGCAAGCAAACAAAAAGCCACGTCCAGTTAACTCGTTTACGACTCACAGCTCGCGACTTACGACTTAAGGAAGTGAACGGTTTATGACTTAAGGAAGTGAACGGTTTGCGGCTTAAGGATTGAACGACTTAACAAGTTAACGACTCAAGGGAGTTACACGACTTAACGAGTCATGGATTGGTCAACCTATAGGAGTCAACTGCTTACAGAAGTGAACGACTTACGACATATAGGGGTCTACGACTCAACGGTTTAGAAGAGGAGGAATGCCCCATGACCTAAGGCATCCACGACTTAAGGTTCCTACGACTTAAGAAATGTCACGACTCAAGATGATACGACCTAAAAGAGGTGAAAACAGGACGACCTAGTGACTCAAGACAAAAAAGTGGAAGCAACTGCATTTAAGTCGTGACCAACCTACGACCTAGGATAAGTCGTTCACGACCTAAAACTACAAAGCTCAAAATAGATGCTGTCTCATTTTAAACCATGAACTTCTTAACTCGTGAACGAGTTAGGACTTGATGAACAAAGAAAGACTCAGTACCGCTTCACTCATTTCACTACCTGCTAACTCTTGACCCTTAGGTCGTGCACGACCTAAGGCTTTCCCTAAGTCGGTCACGGCTTATAACTTGGGAAACAACTCCAGACCAGAATTCTCTATAAATACGCGACCACCTCCAACATTGAAAGGGCTTTTTGGATCATTCTCTTCGCGACATCAAGGCTTTACTATCTTCAAGTCAACCTATACTCCACCATTCCAAGGAGAAGCAAGACATTTAGATCAACTTCACACAAAGATTCGACACATTCAATCATGGATTCGGAGATCTTTGTTGCATTGAAGTTTTCTCTAGTTACTTGTCTTTTGTATTGAATTGAATTGTATTTGAAAGAAGTTGCGGCAAGTTGTAATCCAATCAGTGATAAGAAAAGATTGAAGTGGACGTAGGCTTCATTATAAGCCGAACCACTATAAACTATGTGTTCTTTTGTTGCATTTTCTGTGATTTGTTGTTTTTCCGATTCCCGTATTCACGGGTGGTGCTTTCGCTTAACTTCAATTTACACCGAGGTGTTAGCATCCAATTTTTACGTTAACATTTTTAGTGCTTTCACTGAGAGCCCAACTCAGGTTGTTTTCACCATTGCTTCTCAAAAGATTGTGGAAAGGATTTCTTTTAAAACCAGAAATTTATCGGAAATAATGGCTCCTGGGAGAAAACGGAGTTCTGCTAGATCCGACAATGTTCACGACAATACCGCTACCTCTCCTCCTTCAAGTCAAGCAGCTCCGACCATTGGGGTTACTAGAGCAGAATTGGATGCTGTAGTTTTGGGGTTGAATCAGCAATTAAATGCTCAAAATGCACAATTGGAAGCCCAGAATGCCCAAAATGCCCTGATCTTAAGTAAGTTGAACGATCTACTTGGGGCAAACCGTCAACCAGTTAGTAATGATGGAAACCCTACTGTAGGAGCTCAGGATGTTGAAGGGAACGTTTCTCAAAGAGCCGCAGACCCAGTGGAAAAGTCACCTCTTTGAGCTGCGGGGTCAGGACGTCAGCCGACCCTCCGTGAACGATTGTCAAGACAGAATTCAGAGAGAGTGGCTGACACTTGCCCTCGAGGGTCTTTAGATGATGAAGAAATTTCTCAAGCATGGTTCGTCAGATCATGAAGGAAAGTATGCGGAGGGATGAGGATGAGAAAGAATGGGGTTTTGCTCCAAGCAAGACTCCGTTTACTGAAAAAATCTTGAAGGCTGAATTCCCAAGAAAATTCATTCCTCCTACTATTCCAGCATACAAAGGAACAAGCGATCCTAATGAGTTTCTATATAAGTACGATTGGCATATGACGGGTGCCAGGGCGTCCGATGAAATTAAATGTCGATATTTACCGGTATATCTGGAGGGTGTGGCTCTATTATGGTTTACAAAGTTGCCGGTCAGGTCCATTGATCAGTTCTCCGATTTAACCAGGAAATTCAAGGAGCAATTTCGGTTGTATGCTTCAAAAGCAAAGGATATAATGTCACTGTCGAGTCTAGAGCAAAATCCAGGAGAGTCTATCAGATCATTTTTGAATCGCTTTAATATAGCTCTGGCTGAAGTAGACAACGCGGAGCCGAGAATGGTTTTGACATACCTGATGAAGGCTATTGACAAGGCGAGTGAGTTTGGAAAGTGGCTGAAAATGAAAGAGCCGAATTCGCTCGACAAGTTTTATAAGAAGGCTGATGAATTCATGCGACTGGAAAGCCTTCAAGCACCCGCCAAAGTGGCATCGGCAGAAGCTGGGAATAGTAATGTTGTTCCAAATAAGAAGGAGTCTGGCAATCAGAAGAGGGGAAATGATGGTCAGAAGAAGCAAGGAGATGCAAAGAGAAATCGTCCCTTTAACTTCACTCCCTTGACTGATACAGCAGAAAACATCTTCTTTGCAACTAAGGACACTGTTGAATTCCCCACACCGGCAAAGGTCAGGGTTAGTAAGAAAGCTGAAAAGAACGGAAGGTTCTGTCGGTTCCACAACCAACCCGGGCATGACACTAATGAGTGCCGTCACTTGAAGGAATTGATTGAGTAACTGTTGAAGGAAAATAAGCTGCAGCAGTATGTAAAGAGGAATAGGAGCAACCCAACTTCTTCATCTCAAGGACAACAGGCTCTCGTTCATTATCCTAACTCAAGTGAAAAGGCAGCAGCTCATGAATCGGAGAGGCCCGTCATTAATGTGATTGCAGGAGGACCTCACCCATCTGGCAGAAGTTGGGGTGAGATGGAACGATACGCTCGAGCATTGAAATATGTTCCGTCGGAAGAGAGCTGTTATCCCACTTTTTGGCAAAACTGAGATATCCAGAATTTACGGAAAAATAATTACTAGTCATGAATATCTACTGTGCGTTACAGGTTCACTATGGATATCGATGGGTTTTTCCCGAATCCAGATCGAGCTAGAATTGATATGACACGACAGTCAAAGAAGCGGAAGCCAAAGTTGTAACAGTTGCGGATTTTCGTTGCCGAAAATTCAACATCGATACTCACTTTATCGACTGCCGAGAAATCAAAGGCCGAAAACCGAGATGTTATGGGTTTTAAAAAGAATTTAAGAAAAAGAAAAAAAAAGAGAAGTAGAAGAAGAGAGAAAATAGAGAAAGAAGAAAATAGAAGATAGAAGAATTTTAAAATAGAACAGGACAGAAGAAATAACAGAACAACATCAGAATCTCACAATTCACAGCGGAACAACATATAATAATAAATGAATAATCTTTAAACAAAGAACTATATCAGTTATTACATTACATCACATTTCATTACATCATATCATCAGAGTGTACAACAACAAACAGTACAGCGGGAAAAGAAATACTATATACTAGTAATACGCCATGCCATCCAGCTTGCCTCCAGCAACTCCTGAATATCCAGAATATCCTGATAAACCTAACTCTTAACTGCCCGTGTGGAAATTGGTGGGCACCCAGAGTTTAGGAAGGAAAACAATAAACTCCGAGTCAGTCATGTGACTGGTGTGAGAACTCAAAACAGTTTATTTATCTTAAAATCAAAATAGAGGAATATTTTTAAATCAATTCGCAATGCTTTTAAAAGTGTAACTACCATAAGACCTCCCACCACACACACAATGCAAACGCAGACTTGGAGGAGATTTCTTCTTATGTTAGTCAAAGATGCTTGATACGCATTTAAAATAACATTTGATATTATTACTAGTGCATAGTGTAGGAAATTATTTCGAAGGTAAATATATAAATCTTAGCCAGCATAGGTACCATTATATTATGCCTACTAATAGCTACCATATTAAATGGCAGGTTCTACAACTAAAACCGTACAAGTTTCGTATTGTTTCTTTGGATTTCCAACAAATGGTCAGGCCAAGGAACTTCCCATTGCCACATGAGAATGCCTCTGGATGGACATCCCCGAGAACCAAACCGGATCTCTACCAACACAAGGCCGAGTTACCCCTAACTGGATAACAACTGACCGAATATGCCATCCCCCGGTCCTTTGGGACCTTTATCAACCGAGCGCTCGTAATCAATTCACACAATCATAAAGTGTTTTCAACATGAGTAAGTATCTGGGCTCCATACCATAATACCACCCTTTTCCAGAAGGAAATGCACACATCCTAAAGGGCGCTACCCCTCATAACCTTGCTGCTTCTTTCCCGTTTTGACCATTTCCGGGTTGTGAGGCTCGACGAATTCACGTCCACAAAAACATACTTTATACAAAAGCCATGCTTTGGGTCAACAAATGATCAACACAATGATCACTAAGATAGACGATCAAATAAATGATCCTATCACAAATAATCAACACAATGATCATTTCAGCATCACTCAGCATGTCACATTACCAAATTGGGAATATATCGCTGATAACTTCAACTATATAACCTTTGAGCACATATGTCTCAAAGAAGGGTGTTAAGCTAAAAGAATAAATTCTCCGCCACCACAGAAATATATTTGAAAGAAATCGGCTTTATATCTCAAATTGTAATGTCAGACATACAATCCATACAAGTCTGTTCCGGGATCGAACAAAACCGAAGGCACTTACAAAGAAGTCCTTGCAATTCGGATATTCACAATCCTGATCGAATTTCCCATCACTTATGGAGAACTCTATACCGTAGCTACTCGGTGCAGAGTCAATCGACAGGTCATCCTATCGCTCTCGCAAATACCGGTCTTCAACACCGATCTTCAAATGCAATTCACAACGACGTATCACATATTCGGAATGGGTTATACGACCCCATGGTCCTTTCCCGGTTAACCCGAATAGTGAGCGCTTATTCAAAAATAAGAGTGCATTCAAATTCAAACAAATCACATCAAATACCCATTCAAAGGGAAATATTGATAGTCGGCTATTGAACTATCAATGGATATGTGACGCAGCGGATAATTCGAAACAAACTTCAATCGATGAATGTAGCAATCGGTGAGTTGAAGATACCAAAATTCCCAAGTTCGTTGATCCAAAGATACCGAACTCTAGCTATCTCAAACACGTTGATAGCGCACTATACCGTGTTCAAAGATCTACGATTCTTCGCACGTTGATCTAGCGCACTAGATACCGTGAATCGGCTTCTGCAATCGTTGAATCGAGCGCACTCGATTGTCCGAAAGAGGAGATAGGAGAACACACTCAACTACCAATTGGTATGAAAGCACAAAGCTATCAAAAGGAAATTTTATTCAATATTCAACAACAAAAATATACAACACACCCTCTATTTATAGCTTGACACAACCGGCCCCTTTAACCCGTTGCCGACTCATAGGCTCCGACTCATCATAAGTCGTTGCCGACCTACGACCCAACTTAAGTCGTGACCGACTTAACACACGCGACTCAACCCCTTTATAACAGAACACAAAGCAAACGACTCATGCAAGGTCGTTACCGACCTAATAATACTCACGACCCACAACAACTACATCTCTCAGCGACTTTCCCGACTCAACTTCATTCCGACTTAAGAAAACCCACGACATACGACTTAACAGAGTACACGACTCAACTTAGTAACACACCTGACCGACTCAAAAGTAGACGACTCAACAAGCCCAGCCTCTTGACCACACCTCCGATTCAAGGTCTTCAATAGATGGAGCTTTCCCTTGCTTCATGGTAAGTCGTAGACGACTTATGAAAGGGTCCTTAGGTCGGAACATTTTCTCCTGAGCTTGGTTAAGTCGCAAACGACTCAAGCCCTCGTCATTAACTCGTATACGACTCAAATCTGCCTCCTTTATACGGCTTGAACTGTTGTTAACTCGAGACTTGCTATCTTGTTATCCATTAAGTCGGAAACGACTTAATCCTACCCTCCTAAGTCGTGAACGACTTAACCTCTCCATGAGTCGTGTACGACTCATCTCCGTTAGAATTTTTGATTGCGTTTCTTCTCTGTTCTGAGCTGCATCATCCTCCCCTGGTTGAGAAAAATTCGTCCTCGAATTTGTAAATTCTTCCCTATCAGATTGTCCATCTCCATAATATGGCACAAGATGCTTGACATTGAATACGTCAGAAGTGTATACATCCTCCGGCAGCTTCAACTTATAAGCATTCTCATTGATCCGTTTCACAACTTCTACAGGTCCAATTTTCCTGGCTTTCAACTTGTTATAAGTGCCCACTGGAAAGCGATCTTTGGTTAATACAACATAAACCAAATCACCTTCCTTAAATTCAACATGTCGTCGTTTCAAATCTGCAAACTTCTTATACTTCTCATTTGATTTCTTCAATCGTTCCTGAACGATTTTATGACATTCAGTTAACTCATCAACAAAATCAACAGCTCGTTTAACTGTTCCCTTCGACTGTGGTACTACTGCCAAATCCAACGGTCCCCTGGGTAAATTTGAATAAACAATCTGAAACGGACTGAATCCCGTGCTACGATTTACTGCATGATTATGTGCAAATTCAGCTTGGCATAACTTCATGTCCCAACTTCTCAAATTATCCTGTACAAGACAACGCAACAAGTTTCCCAATGACCGGTTAACAACTTCTGTCTGCCCATCAGTTTGCGGATGATAAGCACTACTAAATTTCAGTTTCGTTCCCACCATCTTCCACAAACTCAACCAAAAGTGACTCAGAAAACGAGTATCTCGATCAGAAACAATAGTTTCTGGTAAACCATGAAGTCGATAAATCTCCTTGAAAAATAACTGAGCAACACGAACAACGTTCGCCGTCTTCTTGCAAGCAACAAAATGTGCCATCTTCGAGAACCTGTCCACTACAACAAATATCGAATCATTTCCCCTTTGAGTTCTTGGCAAACCCAAAACGAAATCCATGCTAATATCAACCCATGCCTTAGATGGTACTGGTAATGGCATATATAATCCTGCATTCGTTGCTGTTCCTTTTGAAACCTGGCAAATATGGCATCTTTCCACGAACCTTTCAACCTCTTTTCTCATCGACGGCCAAAAGTAAGACTGTGAAATCAACTGCAAGGTACGATCACGGCCCACATGTCCTTCCTCGTGCAACTCCTTTACAATCTTCATCCTCAAACTACAGTCCGGTATACATAAACGATTTCCTTTAAACAGAAAACCATCAACCAACATAAATTCATCGGTACTCCCATCCTTCACTTTCTCAACATATTTCACAAAGTAAGGATCTTCTTCAATCATCTCTGGCAGTAATTCAAACCCCGTTACTTCAACCTTCATTGTCGTTAGTAAATGACTCCTCCTACTCAAAGCATCAGCTACTCGATTCGTCACCCCTGATTTGTGCTTAACGACAAAAGTAAACTGCTGCAAATAAGCAATCCATGATGCATGTCTCGCGGAGATCTTATCCTGCCCCTGTAAATGTTTCAAAGCTTCGTGATCAGTGTATAGAACAAATTCCTTCTGAAATAAGTAATGTCTCCAATGCTTAACAGCCTGAACAACAGCATAAAATTCAACGTCATATGTACTGTATCTCATCTTTGCCCCTGACAACTTTTCGCTGAAATAAGCAACTGGCTTCCCATTCTGACTTAGAACTCCTCCAATACCAACCTTCGATGCATCAGTGTGTAATTCAAACAACAACTGAAAATTTGGCAGAACAAGAATTGGTGCAGACGTCAACAATTCCTTGATTCTCTCAAAAGCAAACCCCGCTTCCTCTGACCATGTAAACTGTTTCCCTTTCATGCAATCAGTCACTAGAGCCATCACGCTACTGAAGTGTGGAATGAATCTTCGGTAGAATGACGCTAGCCCATGAAAACTTCTCACTTCCGTAATTGTCTTTGGTTGTGGCCAATTCCTGACTGCTTCAACTTTACTCTGGTCAACTTGAATACCTTTCCCTGAAACAACATAACCCAGAAATAAAACACTAGGTGTCATAAACACACATTTCTTTGTAGCAGCATAAAATTGTTCTTCACGAAGAATAAGCAACACTTCTCTCAAATGTAGAACATGCTCCTTCGTATTCCTGCTATAAATTAGAATATCATCGAAATAAACCACGACGAATTTCCCAATGAATGGTCTAAAGATTTGATTCATCACCCGCATGAATGTACTAGGTGCATTTGACAAACCAAATGGCATAACCAACCATTCGTATAACCCCTCTCTCGTTTTGAAAGCTGTCTTCCATTCGTCCCCAGGTCTGATTCTAATTTGATGATAACCACTCTTCAAATCAATCTTTGAGAATATAGTTGCCCCACTCAACTGATCCAACAAATCATCCAACCTTGGCATAGGAAATCTGTAACGAATAGTGATCTTATTCAAAGCTCTACTTTCAGTGCACATTCTCCAAGTTCCGTCCTTCTTGGGTACCAACAATGCTGGCACAGCACATGGACTCAAACTTTCCTGAATACGCCCCTGCTCAAGCAACTCTTCCATCTGCCTTCTCAACTCCTCATGTTCCTTCGGACTCATACGGTAATGTGGTCGATGTGGTAACACTGCTCCCGGAACAAGATCTATTTGATGTTGAATGTCTCTAAGTGGTGGTAACTCCTTAGGTAACTCCTTTGGAAACACGTCTTCAAACTCTTTCAAAACTGGTTTCACTTCTTCTGGAATCTCAACTTCTTCACTACTCTCTCGCCCAATCAACAAAAACACTTCGGGTTCTTCCTCAACTTCTTTAACAAACTCCTTCAAAGTCAACAGAGTTTTCAATTCCTCAATCTCCTCCAGCTTACTCTCCTTCTGCTGTTGTCTCTTGGGAACCAAAGTGATCTTAGTACCCTCGAACATGAAACTGTAACTGTTGGAATGACCGTCATGCTGAACCGCTCTATCAAACTGCCATGGTCTGCCCAACAATAAGTGACAAACATCCATATCTACGACATCACACCAAATTTCATCCTTGTATTTTTTTCCAATCGAAAAATTCACACAAGCTCTTCGACACACTTTCACTTCACCTCCCTTCCTTAACCATGCTAGCTTGTATGGTTTAGGATGCTTCTCGGTCTTCAAGTTCAACTTCCTCACTGCTTCTGTAGAAATAATATTATCACAGCTTCCGGCGTCAATAACGAACTTGCAGACTTTCCTCAGAATAGTACATGTCGATTGAAAAATATTGCTTCTCAGCCAACTACAATCCTCTTCTTGCTTTGGTGTCAAACAACTTCTCCTCATCATAAGATTACAACCTTCATCACCCGACACCTCTTCCTCCTCCTCAACATAAGGTGTGTTTGAACATTCTGCCTCCTCACCATCATCCTCTTCAACTTCTGCAACCATGGTTCTCTTCTTCGGCTTCGGACATTCGTTACTTTTGTGACCCAACTCTTGATAATTATAACATTTGAAAACACTGCTAGCCTTCGCCTTCTCAGCCTCCTTCACCACTGGCTTACTGACAGGTTTAGGAACATTAGAACTACCACTGGCCCCCTTCACCGGATTATTAGAATTAGTAAACACACCACCTCCACGCCTTCCTTGCTTCTCCCAAGCCAATGCCTTTTGATGTGCCTCTGCCACAGATCTCGGATCGAACATATTAACCATATCCTGGATCTGCATTCTCAATCCCCCAATGAATCTAGCAGTCAGCTGTTCTTCTGTCTCCATAATATCGTTTCTGGCAATGAGTTGGTAAAATTTGTCAGCATAATCACTAACAGATTTTGTCCCTTGCCTCAGATTCTGCAACCTCTGGTACATAAGTGACTGGTAATTATAAGGCAAAAATGTAGCTCGCATTAACTTCTTCATCTTCTCCCAAGATTCTATCTTTGACTTCCCCATCCGTTCTCGAGTAAGTTTAGTTTGCTGCCACCACGCCAATGCTCTCCCACTCAGCCTTGTAGCAACTAACTTCACCCTTCGATTTTCTGGTACCTCCTTGAAATCAAAGATTTCCTCCACATTAGACAACCAATCTAAAAACTCCTCAGCAACCATCCCCCGTTTAAATTCTGGAATCTCCATCTTCATCCCCGATTCCCATCGTCGATCATCTTCAACATCCCGATAAGAATTTCGAACTTGGTCTCGATCTCGATAATGAATACTGGCTCTATCACCCTCTTCAACAAAATCAAAAGTACGCCTACATCGATCTCGACCATTGTCATTCCTTCTTTCATGCATGCTTCTTTGACTATGTCTCTCTTCATCCCGATATGCTTCATTGTCAAATTCACGTTGACTTCTCCTCTCTTCATATGCATAGTCATGATGATCTCTTCGTGATGAAATTGATGTGTCTCTTCTATCTCTACAAGAATGTGGTGATACCCTCCTCGCTTCCGTAACGGATGGTGAAACTCGGTTTCCTCCATGGTTCGAGTTTGGTTATCTCCTCCTTTGATTCAAATCATTCATCAATCTCTCCAATTTTCCAATGCCTTCGTCCAACTTTTCATTAATACGTTGTTCCATAAGTTCAGCTTCTTCTCGACGATACAAAGTTTCAACGTTTTGATGACGGTTAGCTCTCCTTGGTGGCATGGTTGAAAAACTTCACAAACACTTCAACAATTAGACACAAGACTTCCAAACTTCACACGATACAACAATCAACAAGTTATGGCTCAACAATGCACGGCTTCCCTTCACGACTTAACTTAGCTTGGTTCAAGGTTAAGTCGGCTTGCTTATACGGTTCAAAGTAACTCGGTTCTTCACTATCTCGGCTCACCCTTAGATCGGCAAGGGATCTACACGGCTCAACTTCAACCCTTGGCGCGCAAAATACCAAGTCAAAATCCAAACAAAGTCCAACTCCTCGATCCAAAATGAAATGGATCAAACCTCCCAACTTGATGCAACTTCAATATGAACACAATGAACAACTCCAAACTTCAAAAAACTTGGCTCCAAGAATCAACTTAGCTATGATTGGCTAAGTATGGCTCCGATACCAAAACTGACGCAGCGGATAATTCGAAACAAACTTCAATCGATGAATGTAGCAATCGGTGAGTTGAAGATACCAAAATGCCCAAGTTCGTTGACCCAAAGATACCGAACTCTAGCTATCTCAAACACGTTGATAGCGCACTATACCATGTTCAAAGATCTACGATTCTTCGCACGTTGATCTAGCGCACTAGATACCGTGAATCGGCTTCTGCAATCGTTGAATCGAGCGCACTCGATTGTCCGAAAGAGGAGATAGGAGAACACACTCAACTACCAATTGGTATGAAAGCACAAAGCTATCAAAAGGAAATTTTATTCAATATTCAACAACAAAAATATACAACACACCCTCTATTTATAGCTTGACACAACCGGCCCCTTTAACCCGTTGCCGACTCATAGGCTCCGACTCATCATAAGTCGTTGCCGACCTACGACCCAACTTAAGTCGTGACCGACTTAACACACGCGACTCAACCCCTTTATAATAGAACACAAAGCAAACGACTCATGCAAGGTCGTTACCGACCTAATAATACTCACGACCCACAACAGCTACATCTCTCAGCGACTTCCCCGACTCAACTTCATTCCGACTTAAGAAAACCCACGACATACGACTTAACAGAGTACACGACTCAATTTAGTAACACACCTGACCGACTCAAAAGTAGACGACTCAACAAGCCCAGCCTCTTGACCACACCTCCGATTCAAGGTCTTCAATAGATGGAGCTTTCCCTTGCTTCATGGTAAGTCGTAGACGACTTATGAAAGGGTCCTTAGGTCGGAACATTTTCTCCTGAGCTTGGTTAAGCCGCAAACGACTCAAGCCCTCGTCATTAACTCGTATACGACTCAAATCTTCCTCCTTTATACGGCTTGAACTGTTGTTAACTCGAGACTTGCTATCTCGTGATCCATTAAGTCGGAAACGACTTAATCCTACCCTCCTAAGTCGTGAACGACTTAACCTCTCCATGAGTCGTGTACGACTCATCTCCGTTAGAATTTTTGGTTGCGTTTCTTCTCTGTTCTGAGCTGCATCAATATGCACACATCACCAGATTCCAAATAATTTTCCAAATTATTTATTTTCCAAAATATCTTTACAAGATATATCATTTCAACACTTCAAAAATAAATCAATATTTATTTTTAACCAATCCCACTTTTCACTTATAAATTCCATAATGAATTTATATTTCAAAATATTCATGCATATCATTTCAAATTTTCATTTCAATTTATCTTCAAAAAGATAAATTCTAATTATTCCCTTTATATTGGAAAACAATTCCATACTTATTTATTCATAAGTAATTCACAAATCTTTTTATTTTCAACCATTGGAAAATATTCAATATACTTAAATCGAATTAAGTATATAATTCATTCTTTAAGGAAATCATTCTCTTAAACATATTTATTTGGGCCAAAACGAATGTTGCGTAAAACATCGTTACGACAACCCAAAATCACTAGTATAGGGATTTAAAATTAAAATAGATATATATAAATCCCAATACTATTCAAAACATTTCCTTTCGGAAATCATTTACTATAACAACAGTGTTATAGTCCACCATTTCCTTTTATTTCTCGAAAACGTCTATTTCAACAATAAATGTTGAAATCTATGGTTTCGAATCTCAACACCTTTTAAAACATTGTTAGATCGTTTTAATCTATTCAAAACATTCACATTCAAACAATTTCTTTAACGTGTCATTCATTATTTAAAAACGTGAATATGTTACGTTAACAAATTTCATCACTTCTATTCATTTTAATTCAAAGGATTATTCACTATTCAAAAATGTGAATATAACTCCTTTAATAGGTTCCAACAATTTTCTTATCAAAATAAGTCATTTGCGAATTTATAAAACATCGTTTATAAATTCCTTTTCTATTTATTTATAAAAACTTCCGTTTTATAGATTCCTTTATCAACCTATTCCAGTTTATAACTCAATTATAAACTAAAGTTCATATTATAAGTTAAACACTTATAATCTATTCGTTTGCAAAAATCGTTCCTTTGAACTTCATAATTATAAATCTTATAACTTATAAGATTCACTTATCTATACAAATATATTCTTTAATAACTTCACAAAATTTATAAATCTTACTATTTATAAATTTCGTTTATAACTTCACCATTTATAATTCTATAAATTTTATTCTTTAATGAAATTCATTTTCACTTCATTCAAACACTTATAAAAACTTGTTTTTATAATGTCTATATCTCAATTTATAAATATCCATTTATAAATCTCTTAATATAAATCAATTTATATTAATATTTTAAATCATCTTTAATTTCCTTTATAATTTCATCCTTTTGATTTGCAAAATAATCAAATTTTATAAAACCTATATTTAAACTTTTTAATAAAAAAATTCAAAAATCCAGTTTAAACTATTTTATAAAGTCATTAATTCATATTTCTCAAAAATCAACTTTTAACTACATTTCACAAAAATAATAATTTTTATAACTTTAAAAATTATAACGTTTATTTACTTAATATGGATCAATTCCAAGAATAAAGTATATTTTCAAAAAATACTTGAAAATCATTTTAAAATCCCAAAATTTGGGTCCAATGATGCTACACACCAAATAGTCAATCACGACTACAACGATATCATATATCAATATGAAAATCCATCAAATATCAAAATATCTGAAATCAAATAAAAACTGTTGAGGAATCCAGTTGGATCCCTCCAACCTGTTTTCCTGCATCCACAAACATTAGCACAATACCAATTTCGCTCCAGTACAAAATTATCGCGTTATATGTTTTTAATAAATATTATCCGCTTAATAACGGCGTAATAGGGTCTCATCCGCTAAACAAAAAATGCGGGAAATCAACAAATCCAATATATACATATGCCAATATATATATATTGCTATTATATATAATACCAATTTCACTGTTTATGAAATATTCGCGGTATATGTTTATAATAACTAACATCCGCTTACTAACAGCGTATAATGTCTATTTTAACAATCAATAGATACAATTCATCATTCAAACATGCATTCAAATATTTTAAATCTAACTATTTAAAATAAAATCGAAACCGATTCGATTGAGTGAGAAGTTCTCACCTTGGTTTTAATTTCCGTTTTAGCGATTTATTTCGAATAAAATTAAACGCGCGTTTAATTTTACCCAAAATTCTCACTAATTCCAAACGACTCCAAACCAACTCCATCGCGTAGTGCTCGTCCATACGATTCCAACGCAACTGGGTTTGCATTTTTTCGACCTCGTATGAAAAAGTTATGAATTTTATAAGTTTACACGTATTTAAATCAACTAATTTCACAATCCCTTTAATAATTTATAACCTACTCTAGTTCATCACCGTTGGATCCATCATCTTACAATCCTGGCCGCACACCCCCTTCTTCCCAAACTCACGCATATCTCCAGTATCATGAATGCGCACAAACCCATGAAGCCATGGAACTAGGGTTTGATAATACACCACAAATACTCGATGAAACCCGATCAAACCACCGCCACCTCGAAGCACTTCGCGAGAGCTACCTCCACTACCAACACCATGAAGCTCGGCTCCCTCGAGATGCGTGCACACGTATGTGAACACGGCACGGTCGGCCCCCCCTTGATCACTCCACGTCGTTCCGTTTCCGATCATCACCGTTGATCTTGTAGAGCTTGACGTCCTCTTCAATTTGTTAGTTGAAACCTAAGGCTAATTGTCGACGGATTTGGAGATTTGGAGGGAGGAAGGTGGGTGTTTTCTGGCCATTCATTGGTGGGAGGCGGCTGCAGATGTAAATTAGGGTATTTTTCTTTTTTTTTTCTTTTTTTTTTTGTTTGTGAAGGGGTAGTGCTATTTATAAGAAAACCAAGCGTAAACACTATTCATTCCGGAAATTCCGAACTCCGATTTACGCGCCGTAACCAGCGTTTCTAAGGTTTACCCCACGTTCCGGACACAATGGAACAGGTTTTGGAAGCTAATTCGGACATCTGTGCGAGTTATGACTAAAAACGCTCGATTTAAATTAAACCGATTTAAATCGATTTCTAGGCGTTTTAATTTGTACCGGACAAACGGTAAATCCAATTGACACGAAATTTGAAACCTTACAATAATATCACATTACGGATCCGATGAAACTGGTTTCGTCGAAATCCGAGACATTTTGAAAAATGGCTATTTTAACTCGCCAAATTTAAATTAAAAATAATTCGATGCGTTTCGAGCTGCCACGATCAAACGATAACTCCGATTGACACGAAAATTGAAATCCGGTAATAACTAACTATTACGGATCCAATGGAACTGGTTTCGTTCAATTCTGAGACTGTTCAAAAATTGGCTATTTTACAGTCGATTATTAAATATTAAAATATTCAATTTTCACAATTTAACTTTTAATTCGATTTTAAAAGTTCTAAAATATCATTCTAACTTCAACATGATAAAATAAAATTTTACAAATCATTTTAAATCATATTTAACTCAATTTTCAATTATTTCCAAAATTTAACATATTAAATTATAGATTTAATTATCCAATTAAATCCAATAATTCAAATAAAAATTTATTCGACTTATAAATTTCACTTATTAATATTTAAAATTAATTAAATATCTAAATTTAATTAAATAAAAATTCTGGGTCGTTACAATCTTCCCCCCTTAAAAGAATTTCGTCCTCGAAATTACAAATAAGAAAGTTACAGAATTTATTAATTTTCCCAAAATCCATAGTTAAACTCTTATAATAACTTTACTAAGTTTTCAAATCATACTTAGTTATCTTTTCAAAAATAACTACTATAGTTTAACTTTCAATTCCGAATCAAAGTTAAAGTTTTCAAAACTTTCCAATTTTTCTCAAATTTTTCTAACGCCTTAAATTTCCGGAAAAATTCGCCATAGTCTCCTTTGCGCGGCTCGATCCGAAAAAAAAAATGACAGTATATATATCACAAATATACATCTCATCAAGTAATGAGGCATCCCGCAGGGAAAAAAGTGTAAAAGTACGATATTTAATCCGAGATATGTACCTTATATTTTATTAGCAAGCATATACGGCTAATATAGCGCAAAAGCGAGCTCCAAATGCGAAGCAAACGCAATCCGCACCTACTAAACACTCAACAAACAACATGAGAAACATGCATATATGAAAATAATCTCAATATACAACATATATCTCCATATCAACTATATATGTCACATAGCAAATGCAACTAAACAACAAATGCAAACATCAACCAACTATAATCCAACAAATTCATAACCAATATATATATTCATTCATATTCTCATTAATATTTAATGAAATGGTTTCTCAATTTAATCACATTTGATTTATTAACATTGGATTTTATCAACTTTCATTCTCAATTAGCTTATATTCACTAATTCTTATTCAAGTTGGTTCACTTCCAAATCAAATTCAATTCCATTCAAATTTATTTACCTTTAATTTGAATTCAATTACATAGCTTTAAATTTCACTAATTCATTTTCATTAATACTTAATGAATTATATACAATCAATCAACAATCATATAACAACCAAAGTATATTAATTATTTCAACCAAATTCCTTTGCTTACTTTCATTCAATTTGGTCTAACACCATCACTTTCAATTGGTTTAATTAAATTGATTTTCATTCAAGTATTCAACTTCTAACAACATAAGAATTTAATGAATTAACACTTTCATTCATTATTCCTTATCAGCTTTATTTACATTCAATTGATTAATATTCAATCCATTAATTCAATTCAATTACAAAGTTGAATTCTATTACATAACTCAAGTTCATATTCATTTAATCCACTTGATTATTTACTTTGATACTAATATCAACTCCATTCAACAACACTTAAGTTATATTCCATTTAAACTTTAAATTCACTTTTATTTACAACTCATATTCATAAATATATTCATATAGTTTCACTTCTTATATATATAAGTTTATTTCACAATTGTAAATCACTTTAATTATAATTCAATTCTTATAATTCTTTTTACTTATACAATTATTCTTTTATTTAGATTATTCAACCAACCTAACAATCAACTTATATACACTTTAATAATTTTGAAAAATTATTCCTTTATATATAAAATATAATCAAGGTAAAATTATTTCATTTACCCAATTTTAAAATCAATATCGTGTCGAATTGTTCTATTCAAGTGTTTAGAAACCCTTTCGGCATAGTCTTGCGGACCACGCTGACGAAAGTTCATATGCCACTCAACAAACCAATCATCACAATATAAAACAATTTTATATTCACTAACAAATACGCTCTCATATCTATTATTACACTCAAACTCATTCTAGAGTACTGCGGACTCTATCTCTAATGAGTAATACCCAACAGAACCATGGTTGTCGCGTAACCATCAGCTCTGATACCAAATGTAACAGTTGCGGATTTTCGTTGCCGAAAATTCAACATCGATACTCACTTTATCGACTGCCGAGAAATCAAAGGCCGAAAACCGAGATGTTATGGGTTTTAAAAAGAATTTAAGAAAAAGAAAAAAAAAGAGAAGTAGAAGAAGAGAGAAAATAGAGAAAGAAGAAAATAGAAGGCAGAAGAATTTTAAAATAGAACAGGACAGAAGAAATAACAGAACAACATCAGAATCTCACAATTCGCAGCGGAACAACATATAATAATAAATGAATAATCTTTAAACAAAGAACTATATCAGTTATTACATTACATCACATTTCATTACATCATATCATCAGAGTGTACAACAACAAACAGTACAGAGGGAAAAGAAATACTATATACTAGTAATACGCCATGCCATCCAGCTTGCCTCCAGCAACTCCTGAATATCCAGAATATCCTGATAAACCTAACTCTTAACTGCCCGTGTGGAAATTGGTGGGCACCCAGAGTTTAGGAAGGAAAACAATAAACTCCGAGTCAGTCATGTGACTGGTGTGAGAACTCAAAACAGTTTATTTATCTTAAAATCAAAATAGAGGAATATTTTTAAATCAATTCGCAATGCTTTTAAAAGTGTAACTACCATAAGACCTCCCACCACACACACAATGCAAACGCAGACTTGGAGGAGATTTCTTCTTATGTTAGTCAAAGATGCTTGATACGCATTTAAAATAACATTTGATATTATTACTAGTGCATAGTGTAGGAAATTATTTCGAAGGTAAAGATATAAATCTTAGCCAGCATAGGTACCATTATATTATGCCTACTAATAGCTACCATATTAAATGGCAGGTTCTACAACTAAAACCGTACAAGTTTCGTATTGTTTCTTTGGATTTCCAACAAATGGTCAGGCCAAGGAACTTCCCATTGCCACATGAGAATGCCTCTGGATGGACATCCCCGAGAAGCAAACCGGATCTCTACCAACACAAGGCCGGGTTACCCCTAACTGGATAACAACTGACCGAATATGCCATTCCCCGGTCCTTTGGGACCTTTATCAACCGAGCGCTCGGAATCAATTCACACAATCATAAAGTGTTTTCAACATGAGTAAGTATCTGGGCTCCATACCATAATACCACCCTTTTCCAGAAGGAAATGCACACATTCTAAAGGGTGCTACCCCTCATAACCTTGCTGCTTCTTTCCTGTTTTGACCATTTCCGAGATGTGAGGCTCGACGAATTCACGTCCACAAAAACATACTTTATACAAAAGCCATGCTTTGGGTCAACAAATGATCAACACAATGATCACTAAGATAGACGATCAAATAAATGATCCTATCACAAATAATCAACACAATGATCATTTCAGCATCACTCAGCATGTCACATTACCAAATTGGGAATATATCGCTGATAACTTCAACTATATAACCTTTGAGAACATATGTCTCAAAGAAGGGTGTTAAGCTAAAAGAATAAATTCTCCGCCACCACAGAAATATATTTGAAAGAAATCGGCTTTATATCTCAAATTGTAATGTCAGACATACAATCCATACAAGTCTGTTCCGGGATCGAACAAAACCGAAGGCACTTACAAAGAAGTCCTTGCAATCCGGATATTCACAATCCTGATCGAATTTCCCATCACTTATGGAGAACTCTATACCGTAGCTACTCGGTGCAGAGTCAATCGACAGGTCATCCTATCGCTCTCGCAAATACCGGTCTTCAACACCGATCTTCAAATGCAATTCACAACGACGTATCACATATTCGGAATGGGTTATACGACCCCATGGTCCTTTCCCGGTTAACCCGAATAGTGAGCGCTTATTCAAAAATAAGTGTGCATTCAAATTCAAACAAATCACATCAAATACCCATTCAAAGGGAAATATTGATAGTCGGCTATTGAACTATCAATGGATATGCACACATCACCAGATTCCAAATAATTTTCCAAATTATTTATTTTCCAAAATATCTTTACAAGATATATCATTTCAACACTTCAAAAATAAATCAAAATTTATTTTTAACCAATCCCACTTTTCACTTATAAATTCCATAATGAATTTATATTTCAAAATATTCATGCATATCATTTCAAATTTTCATTTCAATTTATCTTCAAAAAGATAAATTCTAATTATTCACTTTATATTGGAAAACAATTCCATACTTATTTATTCATAAGTAATTCACAAATCTTTTTATTTTCAACCTTTGGAAAATATTCAATATACTTAAATCGAATTAAGTATATAATTCATTATTTAAGGAAATCATTCTCTTAAACATATTTATTTGGGCCAAAACGAATGTTGCGTAAAACATCGTTACGACAACCCAAAATCACTAGTATAGGGATTTAAAATTAAAATAGATATATATAAATCCCAATACTATTCAAAAAATTTCCTTTCGGAAATCATTTACTATAACAACCGTGTTATAGTCCACCATTTCCTTTTATTTCTCGAAAACGTCTATTTCAACAATAAATGTTGAAATCTATGGTTTCGAATCTCAACACCTTTTAAAACATTGTTAGATCGTTTTAATCTATTCAAAACATTCACATTCAAACAATTTCTTTAACGTGTCATTCATTATTTAAAAACGTGAATATGTTACGTTAACAAATTTCATCACTTCTATTCTTTTTAATTCAAAGGATTATTCACTATTCAAAAATGTGAATATAACTCCTTTAATAGGTTCCAACAATTTTCTTATCAAAATAAGTCATTTGCGAATTTATAAAACATCATTTATAAATTCCTTTTCTATTTATTTATAAAAACTTCCTTTTTGTAGATTCCTTTATCAACCTATTCCAGTTTATAACTCAATTATAAACTAAAGTTCATATTATAAGTTAAACACTTATAATCTATTCGTTTGCAAAAATCGTTCCTTTGAACTTCATAATTATAAATCTTATAACTTATAAGATTCACTTATCTATACAAATATATTCTTTAATAACTTCACAAAATTTATAAATCTTACTATTTATAAATTTCGTTTATAACTTCACCATTTATAATTCTATAAATTTTATTCTTTAATGAAATTCATTTTCACTTCATTCAAACACTTATAAAAACTTGTTTTTATAATGTCTATATCTCAATTTATAAATATCCATTTATAAATCTCTTAATATAAATCAATTTATATTAATATTTTAAATCATCTTTAATTTCCTTTATAATTTCATCCTTTTGATTTGCAAAATAATCAAATTTTATAAAACCTATATTTAAACTTTTTAATAAAAAATTCAAAAATCCAGTTTAAACTATTTTATAAAGTCATTAATTCATATTCCTCAAAAATCAACTTTTAACTACATTTCACAAAAATCATAATTTTTATAACTTTAAAGTTTATAACGTTTATTTACTTAATATGGATCAATTCCAAGAATAAAGTATATTTTCAAAAATTACTTGAAAATCATTTTAAAATCCCAAAATTTAGGTCCAATGATGCTACACACCAAATAGTCAATCACGACTACAACGATATCATATATCAATATGAAAATCCATCAAATATCAAAATATCTGAAATCAAATAAAAACTGTTGAGGAATCCAGTTGGATCCCTCCAACCTGTTTTCCTGCATCCACAAACATTAGCACAATACCAATTTCGCTCCAGTACGAAATTATCGCGGTATATGTTTTTAATAAATATTATCCGCTTAATAACGGCGTAATAGGGTCTCATCCGCTAAACAAAAAATGCGGGAAATCAACAAATCCAATATATACATATGCCAATATATATATATTGCTATTATATATAATACCAATTTCACTGTTTATGAAATATTCGCGGTATATGTTTATAATAACTAACATCCGCTTACTAACGGCGTATAATGTCTATTTTAACAATCAATAGATACAATTCATCATTCAAACATGCATTCAAATATTTTAAATCTAACTATTTAAAATAAAATCGAAACCGATTCGATTGAGTGAGAAGTTCTCACCTTGGTTTTAATTTCCGTTTTAGCGATTTATTTCGAATAAAATTAAACGCGCGTTTAATTTTACCCAAAATTCTCACTAACTCCAGACGACTCCAAACCAACTCCATCGCGTAGTGCTCGTCCATACGATTCCAACACAACTGGGTTTGCATTTTTTCGACCTCGTATGAAAAAGTTATGAATTTTATAAGTTTACACGTATTTAAATCAACTAATTTCACAATCCCTTTAATAATTTATAACCTACTCTAGTTCATCACCGTTGGATCCATCATCTTACAATCCTGGCCGCACACCCCCTTCTTCCCAAACTCACGCATATCTCCAGTATCATGAACGTGCACAAACCCATGAAGCCATAGAACTAGGGTTTGATAATACACCACAAATACTCGATGAAACCCGATCAAACCACCGCCACCTCGAAGCACTTCGCGAGAGCTACCTCCACTACCAACACCATGAAGCTCGGCTCCCTCGAGATGCGTGCGCACGTATGTGAACACGGCACGGTCGG
Organism: Allium cepa; assembly: GCA_030765085.1. NCBI lineage: Eukaryota > Viridiplantae > Streptophyta > Magnoliopsida > Asparagales > Amaryllidaceae > Allium > Allium cepa. The sequence continues at coordinate 900,169,130 of CM060938.1, read as the reverse complement.
CCCCCCCTTGATCACTCCACGTCGCTCCGTTTCCGATCATCACCGTTGATCTTGTAGAGCTTGACGTCCTCTTCAATTTGTTAGTTGAAACCTAAGGCTAATTGTCGACGGATTTGGAGATTTGGAGGGAGGAAGGTGGGTGTTTTCTGGCCATTCATTGGGGGGAGGCGGCTGCAGATGTAAATTAGGGTTTTTTTCTTTTTTCTTTTTTATTTTTTTTTGTTTGTGAAGGGGTAGTGCTATTTATAAGAAAACCAAGCGTATACACTATTCATTCCGGAAATTCCGAACTCCGATTTACGCGCCGTAACTAGCGTTTCTAAGGTTTACCCCACGTTCCGGACACAATGGAATAGGTTTCGGAAGCTAATTCGGACATCTGTGCGAGTTATGACTAAAAACGCTCGATTTAAATTAAACCGATTTAAATCGATTTCTAGGCGTTTTAATTTGTACCGGACAAACGGTAAATCTAATTGACACGAAATTTAAAACCTTACAATAATATCACATTACGGATCCGATGAAACTGGTTTCGTCGAAATCCGAGACGTTTTGAAAAATGGCTATTTTAACTCGCCAAATTTAAATTAAAAATAATTCGATGCGTTTCGAGCTGCCACGATCAAACGATAACTCCGATTGACACGAAAATTGAAATCCGGTAATAACTAACTATTACGGATCCAATGGAACTGGTTTCGTTCAATTCTGAGACTGTTCAAAAATTGGCTATTTTACAGTCGATTATTAAATATTAAAATATTCAATTTTCACAATTTAACTTTTAATTCGATTTTAAAAGTTCTAAAATATCATTCTAACTTCAACATGATAAAATAAAATTTTACAAATCATTTTAAATCATATTTAACTCAATTTTCAATTATTTCCAAAATTTAACATATTAAATTATCGATTTAATTATCCAGTTAAATCTAATAATTCAAATAAAAATTTATTCGACTTATAAATTTCACTTATTAATATTTAAAATTAATTAAATATCTAAATTTAATTAAATAAAAATTCTGGGTCGTTACAAAAGTTCCAAATTTCAAGTTAATCGGAGCTCGTATACTCAAGTTATGATCGATACAATTTCAGGAATCAACCTCACGCGGATGTCACTCGGCATGCCTCCACTCCAGATGTCATTCGGCATGCCACCTCTCCAGATGACATTCGACATTCCTCCACTCCAGATGTCATTCGGCATGCCTCCACTCCATATTTCATTCAGCATGCCTCCACTCCATATGTCATTCGGCATGCCGAGCTCCACTCCATATGTCATTCGGCATGCCTCCACTCCAGATGTCATTCGGCATGCCTCCTCTCCAGATGTCATTCGGCATGCCTCCTCTCCATATGTCATTCGGCATGCCTCCACTCCATATGTCATTCGGCATGCCTCCACTCCATATGTCATTCGGCATGCCCCCACTCCAGATGTCATTCGGCATGCCTCCTCTCCAGATGTCATTCGGCATGCCTCCTCACCAGATGTCATTCGGCATGCCTCCACTCTATATGTCATTCGGCATGCCTCCACTCCATATGTCATTCGGCATGCCTCCACTCCAGATGTCATTCGGCATGCCACCTCTCCAGTTGTCATTCGGCATGCCTCCTCTCCAGATGTCATTCGGCATGCCTCCACTCCAGATGTCATTCGGCATGCCTCCACTCCATATGTCATTCGGCATGCCTCCACTCCAGATGTCATTCGGCATGACTCCACTCCAGATGTCATTCGGCATGCCTCCTCTCCAGATGACATTCGGCATGCCTCCTCTCCAGATGTCATTCGGCATGCCTCCATTCCAGATGTCATTCGGCATGCCTCCACTCCAGATGTCATTCGACATGCCTCCTCTCCAGATGACATTCGGCATGCCTCCTCTCCAGATGTCATTCGGCATGCCTCCACTCCAGATGTCATTCGGCATGCCTCCACTCCAGATGTCATTCGGCATGCCTCCTCTCCAGATGTCATTCGGCATGCCTCCTCTCCAACTGTCATTCGGCATGCCTCCTCTCCAGATGTCATTCGGCATGCCTCCTCTCCAGATGTCATTCGGCATGCCTCCACTCCAGATGTCATTCGGCATGCCTCCACTCCAGATGTCATTCGGCATGCCTCCTCTCCAGATGTCATTCGGCATGCCTCCACTCCAGATGTCATTCGGCATGCCTCCTCTCCAGATGTCATTCGGCCAAAATGCCATTCGACATATCTCCTCCTTCATGACTACCGAACCAAGCTCCGCCGGACCAGAAGTGCCAAGCCATATTGCTTCAGCCCAGGCCCACTAGCAGCTATATACATCCAAGAACCCTGCCCCCAACCTCACTCTATAAATAGAGGGGCAGGGGTACAATAATGGCAGACAAGTTTGAGAGCTCAAGCACGGAAGGAACTTTCAAACAACTTTCATATACTTGTATGCAAAGCTTTGTACTTGTAATCTGAAAGAAAAAGGATAATAACATATAAAGTGGACGTAGGCACGTTCTGGCCGAACCACTATAAATCTGTGTGTCTTTTACATTTTAGCCCCTGCTATTTACATATTTGCATAACTCATCCAAATCACTAAGAATCACATAAATTCGACTAAATCACACGACTTGGAGGTGTTTGCCCATTTTTTGTGCAAACATTTTTGGTGCTTTCGTTGAGAGATCGAACTCAAGCTAGAAGCTACAGCTTCTCCACTCAACCTTCTTCCTAACAACATCATCCGTCGCTTAGAAATCATGCCTTCCAAGCAGAGGAAGGATGTTAACAAAGGAAAGAACATCGCAACTAGCAGCCTTCCAGATCCAGCAATCACAGATCAACCCACTTCAACAGCAGTACCGGATGAAAATCAGGAAAATCCGACAGGCCCCGCCACGGAACAACCAATCACTAGGGCAGATTTGGACAGGGTTGTGGCTGAAGTAACTAACCGCTTCACATCCCAACAAGAAGCTTTGGTAGACCAACTCATGTCACGCTTAAGGGATGCTGAAGAATCCAACCGCAACACTGAATCATGGGGTGAATCCCAATCCGGAGGATCTCGGAGACAACAAAGGTCTTCCCTCTTCGAAGAAGCTATCAACAGGAACAACAATGATAGGGGCCGCGTCCGGACTCAGCCCGAACTCCGACTCGAGGAAGCGCTTGGAACCGAACCCAGTGGGGGAGGCGCCAAGCGAGGGTCGGATGTAGCTGAGCCAGTCATGCCACCTAATCATAGAAACCCCGCTGAATGGAGCCGATCTAGAACCCAGCCCGAAGTTGACCCCATGGAAATGCTCGAAACAGAACCCCACAGGGGAAGATCGAGGCAGGGGGCAACTGTAGCTGGTCCTAGCGTGCATCCGAGCAGCCAGAGACAGCCACTGGATAATGCCAGATGTGATAGACTGTACCATCCCTACAGGTCATCTGGACGAGATAGATCCCGCAGGGAAGAACCAAGCTCATTTTTGTCCGCTCCAAATTCTGATGAACGAATGGCACGATTATTCAGAGAGTGCGTCCAACGGGAGCAAAGGGACCGGGGAATAGGCGCTACGGTCACCAGCCCCTTCACCCGTAGTATCGAAACTGCCATTACCCCCCGGGAATGGAAGATGCCAACCATGGAACCTTACAAAGGAACTTCTGACCCCATCGTACACTTACAAAGATACACACAGCATATGCTCATGAGCGGAGCAACGGAAGGAGTGTTGGGTAAATGCTTTCCGCTATTCTTAGCAGACCTAGCCACCTCCTGGTTCTGCCACCTACCCCAAGGATCTATCAGCTCATGGGAGATGTTGAAAGAAAAGTTCATTAGCCAGTTCCGCATCCATGTGGAACAACCCAAGGATGCCTATTCTCTATCTACTGTCAAACAGAAACCCGGAGAGACACTGCAGCAATACCTTACCCGGTTCAACGCCGCAGCAGCAGCAGTTCAAGATGCCAATGAGAGACTTGTTCTGATGGCCCTCTGTAGTGGTGTGCATCCGGATACCAAGTTTGCTAGAAGACTAACTAAAGAAAAACCAGTTACCTTGCCCGATTTCTTCCATGAAGCTGGGAAGTACATGAGACACGAAGAGGCTGCCACTGAAAGACAGACAATACAACGAGCTGAGGCAGCCCATGGCAGCACATCCGCTGTGGCAAAAGACGTCCGAAGAGATAACTCTAAAGATAATGCTGGGGGCAGGAAAGGAGAAAAGCGCTTATATAGGTCAGGCCCGAGATTTGACTCTTACACCCCTTTGAATGATACAGTTGAAAACATTTTCCTGGCCACCCAGGACGAACTTACATACAAGCGCCCCCGTACAAGAAAGAGTCAGATCACGCAATCCAGTCCGGAAAATTCTGTCGTTTCCACGAGTCTCATGGGCACGATACCAATGAATGCCGCCATCTCCGAGACTTAATTGAAGAACACATCAGAAGGAAGAGGCTAGAGAGCTATGTGAAAAGTCAAAACAGAAATCCAACTCCTGCCAATGAGAACCCAGGGCTACCCCCCTCAGGGGTAAGAGGAGGAAATCGCAACACCAGCAGCTCTAGTCAGGAGAGGATAGTGGTTCATACCATATCAGGAGGACCACACATCGTCGACAGAAGTTGGGCAGAGATGGAAAGATATGGAAGGTCGCTTAAAAACAATGATGAACGCATCAATTCTGTTACAGAAGAACGCCACCCAAAATGGAGAGAGAATAATGACATCACGTTCAGTAGACGTGATCTAGAAGGAAGGCAATACCCTCACACGGATCCTATGGTCATCTCTGCCTGGTTCGGTCCAGCCAAAATTTTCCGAATTCTAATAGACACAGGAAGCTCAGTAAATATCCTATTCAAGCATGCTTTCGACAAAATGAAACTGTCAATGAAGGATGTATCTCCCTGCAACAAACCACTACATGGTTTCACTGGAGATGCAAAGTTACCCCTCGGGCAACTTGACCTCTTTGTCGAAATAGGAAGCCAGCCTCGCTCCGTTGTGCGAAAACAAACATTTGTGCTACTAGAGAACCACTCAGCCTACAACGCCTTCTGGGGAAGACCAGCCTTGTCTGACTTCCAAATCGTCCTAGCCCCGTGGTGCCTAAAGATGAAATTTCCAACAGATAATGGAGTAGGAGGAATAGAAGGAGATCAAGACGCTGCTCGAGACTGCTATATAACCGAACTTCGCAATAACCGCAGAAGGGATAAAGGAAAAGATGCAGGGACTACTCTCTGCATGAAAAGCTTGGAAGCATAACAACTAAAGAAAGCCCCTCCTCTTCGATATACCAGCGATCCTTTTAATGAACTAGACCCCAGGGACAAAGAGGAGGAGGCCATCGCCGAGCCTGCAGAGGCTATGGAACTTGTACCCGTAAACAAACACGACTCACATCATATCTAAAAGAAGACTAAGCTACTACTCAATCAATTGGATCACCATTTAATCAAACACATTCCTCGAAGGGAGAATCAGGAGACCGACAAACTAGCAAAGCAAGTTAGTATGAAGAACAGCACCGCTTCCGGAACAATAACCATCTCAAAGCAACTAGCCCCGAATTTCGAGCAAGTGAATCTGATAGCTGCAATCGAAGAGGAAACTCGGATAACTCCCATCCGGACATACTTACAAAGTGGCACACAGCCCGACAGGCATAACGAAACCAAGGAAATCTTATCCAACAGTCATCAAGGAAGCTGCGGAGATCACACTGGGGGGCAGACTCTGGCAAGGAAGATACTCCGATATGGATTTTTCTGGCCCGCCTTAAACAAAGACGCATCAGACTTCGTCAAAAGATGTGGCAGATTATGGAAAATTGACTTGATTGGCAAACTGCCAATAGTCCGAGGTGAAGCCAAATATGCAATAGTGACAGTCAACTATTTCACCAAATGGGTGGAAGCGGAACCTCTAAATAAAATATCTACGGCATAAATTATCAACTCCTTGCATAAATTTTCAACTTCTTGATCAAAAATATTCTATACAGGTACGGAGTACCACTCAAGATCATATCAGACAACGGACTCCAGTTTGACAACGAAGAACCACTCCTCATGCCTTTGGATCTAATTGAGGAGAGAAGAAATGATGCAACACTCAAAGCAGAAGCCCACAAGAAAAAAGTGGCAGCACAATACAACTCCAAAGTCAAGCACCGCAGCTTAGAAGAGGGAGATCTTGTCCTCAAACGGATCTTCCCGCGACACCAAATCATGGGGTGAGTCCCAATCTGGAGGATCTGGGAGACGACAAAGACCTTTCTTCTATAGCCATGGTAGTAGCCGAGCCCGGACTCAGCCCGAATTCCGACCCGAGGAAACACTTGGAACCGAACCCCACGGGGGAGGTGCCAGGCAGGGATCGAATGTAGCTGAGCCGGTCATGCTACCTAACCATGAAAACACCAGTAGCCGAGGCCGGACTCAGCCCGAATTCCGACCCGAGGAAACACTTGGAACTGAACCCCACGGGGGAGGTACCAGGCATGGGTCGGATGTAGCTGAGCCTGTTATGCTACCTAACCATGAAGACACCAGCAGACGGACCCTGTGTAATTCGTCAAGATCTTCACAACGGAGCTTATATTTTGTCAACAGTGGACGGAGTGGTGTTCCAGTGGGCTTGGAACATCCGACACCTCCGTCGATACTTTGCTTAACATGTACCGCCCATATGAAGCGTATTAACACGGTGGACGTAGGCATTATCGTGCCGAACCACTTTAAAAATCTTGTGTCTTGTTACCTTGTGCCTTCATATCTTGGCTACTTGTTGAGCTTTATCCTTTTCTGTTGAACAAAATCCTATGGCATCTCCATTCAAGACGCATCACAGCGTGACTCCACCTAGACAAAACCTAACAGGTACGCTACGATCCTATGCCCTCGCCAATGAGACACTTTGCCCCGGTATCCCTCTACCGCGAGTTAACTCATTGTTTGCCTCGGCCCTTAAAGCCGACTGTAATGAGCCGAGTAAAAGTCATCATAATGGCCGACTATAGCCGATGGCAGCTCATTACAGCGATTCGGCTCGCCGGCAACTGTGAACCGATCATATGCCCCAACATAAGGTGTGGCCAGCCAGGGGCAGTTCACGGTTGACGATCGGCACCCACGCTAGCCGGCCACGGTAAATCAAATAATACCCATGATTACGGGCCATAATGGTCCGGGTAGTTACCGTGCGCGATCTCGGCTCCGGTGTGTCTTAAGTGCGGCTGTGGTAAAAAAGAAAACTCCCCACAGAGGCGTAAGATCGGTGACAAATGTCTCCAAGACCCACGGCTAGGGAAAGTGACTACAAAACCTGAATGCCACGAACTTAAGCACATTGACGGCCTTCCGTGACTGGAAGTTTTACTTTTCCTATATTTCCATTTCATTTAAAACTTTTCTCCTATTCTCCGTAACGGTGCTTGAAAGTACAGGACATGAAATAGGGAATGCCCGCCAATGGAAATGGGAACTCACAACTGGATGGCATGATACTCACCTGCAATCTATATCCACTTACGCAAGGCATTCAAAGCTACCGTCTGCGGCCGAAACATGAAGACACATCAATGTTTTGGACTAACATAAACAACAATAAAAGGAAAACAAAAGGTGACCGAATCCGGACAAGGAACCAGCTGCGTCCGCACCTCACCCTCATCCTACCAGCTCTCCGAATCTACCTAGCTGCAGGATCGGAACTCCCAGCACGTTGACCAAAGGTCCCACCTGTCCAATTCAGGAGAAGAATCCATTAATACTCGTCAACAATAAACGTCTAAGTTATGAAAAGCTAAAGAAGAAAGACTCACCGGCATCCGCTCCTCGGTCCTCATCCTCCAACTGTACACCAGCTTCCTCCGCGGCAAGCAGCCGCAACCTCTCCTTCGCCCTTAGACTTCCGTTTATCCGATCGGGTTTCCACTCTTTGAGACATTTATCTGCAAGCACAAAAGCAAAAGACATGTTGTTAGACAAGGAGTATGGAAATATAAACAAACAGGTACATACAGCCTGGAGGCTTGCTCACGATTCAAAACTCATTCGGAAAAATAGAAGTTTTCACGTCCATTCGATTTTCGCGTTCATTCGGTGCACAAGGTCCACGAACTCGTTCGGGTCCCCGAGCGCATCCGGTAAGACAAGATCAAAAGACTCATTCGGCAAAAGAGAACATACCCGGTTCGATACTAGGTTGATTCGGTACCAAGTTGATTCGGTATTCAGATTGATTCGGCTGTGTCAAAACGGTAAAGGATAACGGAAAAACAAAGCGTGACACATGCAAGCACGTGCCCCACTTTGGGGGGCAAAGTGTTATCCCACTTTTTGGCAAAACTGAGATATCCAGAATTTACGGAAAAATAATTACTAGTCATGAGTATCTACTGTGCGTTACAGGTTCACTATGGATATCGATGGGTTTTTCCCGAATCCAGATCGAGCTAGAATTGATATGACACGACAGTCAAAGAAGCGGAAGCCAAAGTTCCAAATTTCAAGTTAATCGGAGCTCGTATACTCAAGTTATGATCGATACAATTTCAGGAATCAACCTCACGCGGATGTCACTCGGCATGCCTCCACTCCAGATGTCATTCGGCATGCCACCTCTCCAGATGACATTCGACATTCCTCCACTCCAGATGTCATTCGGCAAGCCTCCACTCCATATGTCATTCGGCATGCCTCCACTCCATATGTCATTCGGCATGCCTCCACTCCATATGTCATTCGGCATGCCTCCACTCCAAATGTCATTCGGCATGCCTCCTCTCCATATGTCATTCGGCATGCCTCCTCTCCATATGTCATTCGGCATGCCTCCACTCCATATGTCATTCGGCATGCCTCCACTCCAAATGTCATTCGGCATGCCCCCACTCCAGATGTCATTCGGCATGCCTCCTCTCCAGATGTCATTCGGCATGCCTCCTCTCCAGATGTCATTCGGCATGCCTCCACTCCATATGTCATTCGGCATGCCTCCACTCCATATGTCATTCGGCATGACTCCACTCCAGATGTCATTCGGCATGCCACCTCTCCAGTTGTCATTCGGCATGCCTCCACTCCAGATGTCATTCGGCATGCCTCCTCTCCAGATGTCATTCGGCATGCCTCCACTCCAGATGTCATTCGGCATGCCTCCACTCCATATGTCATTCGGCATGACTCCACTCCAGATGTCATTCGGCATGCCTCCTCTGCAGATGACATTCGGCATGCCTCCTCTCCAGATGTCATTCGGCATGCCTCCTCTCCAGATGTCATTCGGCATGCCTCCACTCCAGATGTCATTCGGCATGCCTCCACTCCAGATGTCATTCGACATGCCTCCTCTCGAGATGACATTCGGCATGCCTCCTCTCCAGATGTCATTCGGCATGCCTCCACTCCAGATGTCATTCGTCATGCCTCCACTCCAGATGTCATTCGGCATGCCTCCTCTCCAGATGTCATTAGGCATGCCTCCACTCCAGATGTCATTCGGCATGCCTCCTCTCCAGATGTCATTCGGCATGCCTCCTCTCCCGATGTCATTCGGCATGCCTCCTCTCCAGATGTCATTCGGCATGCCTCCACTCCAGATGTCATTCGTCATGCCTCCAGTCCAGATGTCATTCGGCATGCCTCCTCTCCAGATGTCATTCGGCATGCCTCCACTCCAGATGTCATTCGGCATGCCTCCTCTCCAGATGTCATTCGGCCAAAATGCCATTCGACATAACTCCTCCTTCATGACTACCGAACCAAGCTCCGCCGGACCAGAAGTGCCAAGCCAGATTGCTTCAGCCCAGGCCCACTAGCAGCTATATACATCCAAGACCCCTGCCCCCAACCTCACTCTATAAATAGAGGGGCAGGGGTACAACAATGGCAGACAAGTTTGGGAGCTCAAGCACGGAAGGAACTTTCAAACAACTTTCATATACTTGTATGCAAAGCTTTGTACTTGTAATCTGAAAGAAAATGGATAATAACATATAAAGTGGACGTAGGCACGTTCTGGCCGAACCACTATAAATCTGTGTGTCTTTTACATTTTAGCCCCTGCTATTTACATATTTGCATAACTCATCCAAATCACTAAGAATCACATAAATTCGACTAAATCACACGACTTGGAGGTGTTTGCCCATTTTTTGTGCAAACAAGAGCGTTTTGATGTTGGAAGATGCCACACCTCTAAAGCAGCAGAAGACTCTTAATGATGATATTGTCTTCAGAGTTAGGGATTCTATGGGTGTCGAAGCCCATACCATAGATCCTTTGGTTATTTCTGTAGGCATCGGACCGGGCATCGTGAGAAGAGTACTTGTTGATTGTGGTGCTTCTTGTAATATTCTTTTCAAGAAAACCTTTGACCAGATGAAGATTCCACTGGCTGATGTTCGAGCTTCGTCACAAAAGATTGTTAGATTTACTGGAGAACCCAGGCAACCAATTAGAACCGTTGATATGTTTGTTGAACTTGGAGAAGGAGAGAGGAAGGTGGTCCGGAAGCAGACATTTGTAATTGTTGATGAATTTTCTGCTTATAAAGCCTTCTTAGGCCGACCTACTCTCGCAGCTTTTAAAGCAATTCTCGCCCCATGGTGTCTTACCATGAAATTCCCCACAGACAATGGAGTTGGGGTGGCGAAAGGAGATCAGAATGCGGGACGGGAGTGCTATTTGATAGAACTGCGTGAAACACGAAAGAGAGAAATGGGCAAAGATGCGGCAGCTCCAGTCCGCATCAAGGAACCAACCTTGTAGCAATTACAGGTTGGACCCTGCACTGGCGAATGCAGCGAGGCACGAAAGAAAATGGATCCCAGAAAAGCCAGTGCAGGGGAGAATCGAGTGGTGCCAGTGGAGATTACGGTACCAATTCCTGTTGATCCGAAGGACCCAAACAAAGTGCTGAATGTGGGTTCACAACTCAACGCGACAGTTCAGAATGTTCTGATTTCATTTTTGAAGGCTAATTTGGATGTATTCGCTTGGACTCATGCTGACATGTGTGGAATATCCCCAGAGATTGCGGTACACACTTTGAACATTGATCCAAAGTTTACACCCGTGAAACAGAAAAGAAGAACTCAGGGTCTTGAAAGAACGGCAGCGCTAAAGGAAGAAGTGGATCGGCTCTTGGAAAACGGTTTCATCAAGGAATCTACTTATCCAAATTGGGTATCAAATCCAGTGTTGGTCAAAAAAGCTAACGGAAAATGGAGAGTATGCATTGACTTCTCAGATTTGAACAAAGCCTGCCCCAAAGACTGTTTCCCACTGCCCAGGATCGATCAGTTGGTGGATGGAACAGCAGGACACGAATTGCTATCTTTTATGGATGCATATTCCGGATATAACCAGATTATGATGCATGAGCCAGATCAAGAGGATACGAGCTTCATCACAGATGTTGGACTCTACTGCTATAAGGTCATGCCTTTCGGGCTCAAGAATGCAGGGGCAACTTACCAAAGGCTTGTTAATGCCATGTTTAAAACACAGATTGGCAAAACAATGGAAGTTTACGTTGATGATATGCTAGTAAAGTCTAAGAAAGCAGTGGACCACATGGATCACCTGGCAGAGATGTTCGCATTACTCCGTAAGTACAGAATGAAGCTTAATCCCCTGAAATGTTCATTTGGAGTGGAGTCCGGAAAGTTTTTGGGTTTCATTGTGAGTGCTAGGGGCATTGAAGCTAATCCAGCTCAGATCACTGCCCTGAGAGAGGTTAAGGCTCCTAGAACGAAAAAGGAATTGCAAAGTCTCAATGGAAAGGTTGCTGCTTTGAGTCGGTTCATTTCTAAAGTTACTGACAAATGCATTCCGTTCTTTGACGCTCTCAAGAAAGGAAGAAAGAACTTTGAGTGGACTCCTGAGTGTCAGAAAGCATTTGATGAGTTGGTTCGTCATATGGAAATGCCTTCGGTACTTTCAAAGCCTAACAATGGTGAAGATCTCTTCATATATTTGGCAATTTCTTCTCATGCTCTCAGTGCGGCATTGGTACGGGAAGATGCAAGGATTCAAAGTCCAGTCTATTATATCAGCAAAAGATTCACTGGAGCGGAGATGAACTATTCAAGGTTGGAAAAGCTCGCCTATTGTTTGTTGATCTCATCCAGAAAGTTAAGGCCATATTTCCAAGCTCATCCCATCAAAGTCCTCACTGATCAACCTCTAAAGCAAGTCCTATTCCGTCCTGAGACCTCGGGCCGTCTTTTGAAGTGGAATATTGAACTCAGCCAATATGACATCACTTACCATCCCCGAAAAGCAATCAATGGACAAGCTTTAGCAGATTTCAACGTGGAATGCACAGATAAGGGTGATAGTGAGGAAGAAGCCACTGATAACATCCCAATCCAATGGAAATTGTATGTCGATGGCGCAAGGAATGATTACTGTTCTGGGGTAGGGGTTGTACTTGAAACCCCAGAAGGGTGATCACTATGTTATGCACTGAGACTAGAATTCCCTTCGACAAACAATGAAGCTGAGTATGAAGCTCTCATCGCTGGTTTAAGGATCGCTAAAGAGCTAAACATCAAGGCATTGCAGATCTTTAGTGATTCTCAACTTATTGTTTGCCAAGTCAGGAAGGAATTTCAAGCTAAAGGGGGGAATCTACCTGCCTATTTATCAAAAGCCTGGGAGCTCCTTCAAGATTTTGACCGTTATTCAATAAACCATATATCCCGAGAAGAGAACATGAAAGCGGATTCTCTCGCTAAATATTCAAGTACTGGTGAAGCTCAACTATTGGGGTTAGTTCCCGTCGAAGTCTTATCAGCTCCAAGCACAGATGAAATGGATGTTGATTGGATTATGAATGTATCCCACGAGCAAGAATCATGGATGACTCCGATACTTGAATATTTACTCAACGGTTCTTTGCCAGAAAGTTCCAAAGAACGACAGAAGTTGATGAGGAAAGCCTCCAAGTATATAATTCAAGATGGTCGCTTGTACAGACGAGGATTTTCAATGCCATTACTCCGATGCGTGACAAAGGAAGAAGCTAAGGCAATTCTGACTGAAGTTCACCGAGGGGAATGTGGAGATCATACAGGAGGTCAAACTTTAGCAAAGAAAATTCTCCGTTATGGGTATTTTTGGCTAGAAATTAATCGAGATGCTGCTAACTATTCCCGAAAGTGTGATAAATGCCAGAGATTTCCCAAAATTCCTAGAGCACCTTCCACTGAACTAACACAAATGGTCAGTCCATGGCCGTTTGCCATCTGGGGAATAGATCTCATTGGGCCTTTGCCGACTGCCAAATCAGGGATTAAATATGCTATCGTTGCTGTTGATTATTTTACTAAATGGGCCGAAGCCGAACCATTGGCTACTATTACCTCTAAGAAAATGATAAGCTTTGTAACTAAAAATATCATTTGCAGGTATGGTGTTCCTAAGAAGATAATCACAGACAATGGTACCCAATTTGAAAGTGAGGAGTTCCAAGAATTTTGCAAACGATTCAAAATCCAAAAAAGCTTCTCAGTAGTAGCTCATCCGCAGACAAACGGGCAAGTGGAAGCAGTAAACAAAATCATCAAGTCAACCATCAAAAAGCAATTGGAAAAAGCAAAAGGTGGTTGGGTCGATAAGCTTCCGCTAGCACTATGGGCATACAGAACTACTCATAAGACTGCGACTGGGCACACTCCATTTTCATTGGCATACGGGTCAGAAGCAATGATTCCAGTGGAAACTGAAGTCCCCTCACACAGAAGGATATATTTTGATCAAGATGAGAATGAAAAACTGCAACTGGAAGCACTTGACCTCCTTGACGAAAGAAGAGAAGAGGCAAGGCTTAGAGCTGCAGCTCATCAGCAAAGGATAGCCAGGCACTTCAATTCCAAAGTTCGTCAGCGCAGCTTTGAAGTTGGGGACCTAGTCCTGAAGAGAATTATGACAGCCACAGGTGTGTTTGGGCCAAACTGGGAAGGGTCGTATGTTATAGGCACGAAGCTTCTTGATGGCACATTCAAACTTACAACTGTCGAAGGAGAACCGATCCCAAGAGCTTGGAACAACAATCATTTGCGCCCTTATTTTACTTGAAAGCATTGCTGAAATGTTGTAAAAGAATTGCAAATATATGATTCTTGTATTGAAAGCAATTGTAAAGCAAGTGAATAATGAAAAGCTATAAAGTGGATGTAGGCCTAACTTTTGGCCGAACCACTATAAATCTTGTGTTCTCTACTATTATAAACTGCTTTGTTTTATTTCGGCATATAAAATACGTTAGTTGTGTTATTGAAATGTCGATTTAATAATGCAGGTCATAAAAGCAAAGCTTACCCATCGCAAGACCAAGCGATCTCCAACATCACTCAGCACCAAACACTAAACCATTCAAAGTTTCCACGCTCAAATCCTACAAAGAAAGTGCTTCGAACAAAAGTTAGCAATGCGGATGGAAGTGGACCATTTCTAACTAACTGCGAATGTTTGAACAAACAAACAACCAGTTAAATAGCCTGTGTCTACCACCACCAATTCGCTTAACTATGAAGTATACTTCTTTGGATTGGGGAAATTATTGGCAACAAAAAGTGATAACGCTTGCAAAAGACAACGGGGATCGCCAACATGAATCAACGACAAAGGGACATGGGCGAGCAAGCATCAATCAGCAAAAGACCTCTTCGGAGGCACAAGCCCTCTCCGGAGGATAAAGTCCTCATACGAGACGTGCCAGAAGATGAAAGTTCTCTTTCTCAGCATGGTATGGAATGATCGGAAGCACCTTCCCAAGTGGAAGGCAAAGCGCTTGTTTACTAGTTGAGACAGTTTGCGTCGACAAGCATCCAGGTAACGTGCGTCCGCCCCGTGAATCCATAGGATGACCCGAGGCACCTTCCCGAGTGGAAGGCAAGGCGCTCGCTTACTAGTTGAGACAATCTACGCAAACAAACGTCCAAGTAACTTGTGTTCGCCCCGTAAATCCAACCAACCATGAGGAAGAAACTTCCAGGCATCCTCGGAGGCACGCATTCCACCAAGATCTGAAATAAAACTTCACAAGTGTTGGAATGTGAAAAGCCCTCTTCGGAGGCCCATTTCACCAGGAGTTGAAGTGTAAGAGTCGCTCTTCGGAGGTCCACTTCACCAAGAGCTGAAATGATAACAAGCCCTCTTCGGAGGCACGCATTCCACCAAGATCTGAAATAAAACTTCACAAGTGTTGGAATGTGAAAAGCCCTCTTCGGAGGCCCATTTCACCAGGAGTTGAAGTGTAAGAGTCGCTCTTCGGAGGCCCACTTCACCAGGAGCTGAAATGATAACAAGCCCTCTTCGGAGGCACGCGTTTCACCGAGATTGAAATAAAACTTCCAAGTGTTGAAACGTGGAAAGCCCTCCTCGGAGGCACAACTCTTCGGAGGCACACGTTTCACCGAGATTGAAATAAAACTTCCAAATGTTGAAACGTGAAAAAGCTCTCCTCAGAGGTACAACTTTTCAAAGAAGCATTTCATCAGAAATGCAAAGCAAAGATCAGAAAGCCCTTCATAAAAAAAAAAAAACCTCCTCAAAGGCACACTTTAACTTTTAAAAGGAAGACTGATTCACCTATTCTTTTAAAAAAAAAATTCCCTCAAAAAGAAGTTAAAGTGCCCTTTAGAGGCCCGCTTTACCACATAGAAGAATTCACTTGGTAAAAATGTGTATATGCACAAAAGGAAAACTGATATCTTCGAAGGTTGAAGCATAGAAACTCATATGGAGGGACATGTACTCTATTTTGAACAAGATAACATTCCTCCAAGTACGGAATAATTATTCTCCAGAAAATAAGAGTACAAGTCCCCTCAGAGTATAAAATATTACAATGAGCTTATGGTATAGGGTCAACCTGGTGTAACTACATTGGTAAAAATTTCGCTCGAACAATATACCACAGGCTCACTGCAATATCATATAAACAAGCTTGTACAAAAATGAACAGTAAATGCATTCTCAAATACAGACAGAAGTTTGTACGAACAAAAAGAATCATTTTATTTAATACTGTCAAAATTTTATACAGGTACAGGTATTAAAAGAAAAGCGGAGGCCGGTATCCGCATAATCTCCGGCCAGTACATTCAAAATGCAGAAAAGTAAAAAATAAATCAAATCAGGACCTCTTACTTCTTCCTGCCACCGCCCTTAGAACCTTCACCTGACCTGATAGGCAGCTTTTCAGGACGGCTTAGAAGAGTCGGGGATGAAGGAGAAGGGGCTACTACTGGATCAACTTTCATTTCCTCTTCAAGAATGTCTTTCCTTCTCTTCCTGGAAATGGCACGCTTCTTTCTTCTCTTTGAGGAAGACTCACTTCCTGGAGTAACAAGAGCAGATAATTTTATGTTATCAGAAGTGGTTCGCTCCGGAGACCCATTGCCTTCTCCAAGCTCTTCTTCCCCGTGTTCTGGAGAAGCAATAGGATCACCTAAGCCATGAAGGGCCTCTATTTGCTCCTCTTGTGACCCAGGTTGAGAGGCAGAAGGAGGAGTGACCTGAAGAGACGAAGGCGGGATAATTGGAGGAGACGCTGTCTGAACGATGCTCGACACTTTCTCTACAGAAGAAAAGAGGTTAAAGTCAGTAAAAAGAGGAGATAAAGGCTCGTCGAGGTTGAGGAAATGGTCAAGAAGCTCATCAAACCCATGTGAAACAAGTGAACAGTCTACTTGGGTAAGGTTAACAGTAAAGTTACCTGGAGAAGTCAGCTTCCTGATATCAACCTCATAAGCCTGTGCTCCAACACTCTCGTCGCCTTCATCTACGCCCTGTGTGCTTATGATCTCAGTAGTAACTTTAACAGGGGGTGGAGAATGGGAACTGGAACCGATAATGTCGATTTCGGCCGAAGGAGAAGGCTGGACTGGAATAGTTGAAGTAGTTTTTCCTAACTGTTCCCCTTCTGCCGCTTCAGCTCTTAATTTTGCAAGTTGTTCCTTTCCTTTGGCAAGAGCAGCGCGAGCATCATCATCCAAGTAATGCTCTTCAAGGGCTGATTCGACATAACCAGCACCTGTAGCACCGAGCATATCAAGTGTGGCCTCCCACACTTCAGCTAAAGTAATTTCATACTTGGGACCTAGAAAGGCGAGGCTACCGCGCCCCAAGACGCTGTGAAGGTAGAAGTCAAATAATGTTGAGCTGATGCTGGTCTTCATTGCCTCATGAGATTCTTCAGCTGCAATTTTACCGGCAACGGCCTCATCGCGCTCTCTTTCGGTCTTGGAAAGTTGAAGTTTTAGCATTTGAATTTCCGCCTCCTGAGAGTTGACTTTCTCGTGTAACTCAGTAACCTCAGCACGATACCTTCCCACTGTTTCCTGCTCAGCTTCAAGTAGTGCCTCAGCGTGTCGCTGAGCTACGTGAGCATCACGAACTTGCTTCTGAAGTACTTCTTCTTTTTGAGTATATGTAATAGAAGAAGTAGCAAGCTCTTGTTTAAGTTCCTCAACTTTCGCCTCAAGCACCTCATTGTAAGTAGTGATGCTCCTCATTTCAGTATCATGCTGCTCAAGAACCTTCTGCCATTCGGCTTTATCGTTCTCCATAGTAAGCATGGCCTCTATATTTGCATGGTTGACCCTTTGATGCTCGTCTACAAGCTTTTGCTAGTTTGACATCCTTTCAATATCAAGCTTGACAGCATCGAGGTTTCGTAGCATGGCAGGCTTGTCGATAGGGACCAGGTCAAGATCGAACCGCACCCCCTTCAGGCACCACTGTGGAAACCAGCATTGCAAAGTGGCTGGGCCCGGTCCAACTTGGAATTTGGGCCTGCTAATTATTGTTTGGATGTCTGTCTTCCCGAGAGAGGGAGAGCCGGAAGGAATGTCAAGCGAGACGGGGGCAGAGATCTTTTCGAGAGTTGTAGAAGTATGCTTCTCACCGTGTCGAGCACGCTTGCTAGGGTCTTCAACCATATGGCTTTTTCCCCGGTCATCATGGGATTTTCTTTTGTGAAAGTCATCACCTCTCTGGGAAGAATCGTGGCGCTCCTCCCTCTCTTTTCTTTCATAACGCTCTTCTTGAGTCCTCCTCTCTCGAGCCTTTCGGGCGGCTCTCTCTTCATCGGTTTCTCTGTAAGAGGAGAGGTAGCGCCTATAATCATATTGACTACGCCCCCCGTAGCACTGGAAGTCATCATAGTAAGAGCCGCTACATCCCATCTAAGAATCTGAAATAAAAAGAGAGACAAGTCTTAAAAGTCTTCAGAAAGAAAAGGCATAACTTTAGAATCTTTAAAGTACGAAGAGTTAGAAGAATAAGAGTGCCGAAGGATTCTAAGTGTGTGTGATGTGTAAACTACGCGCATCAAGCTACGAACCGCTCTTTGATTGCGGAGTAATCACAGGGATAGTAGTCAACGTCAACTCTTGAGTCGACGGAGTCTGTTGCAGAATAGAAGTCGCCTCAACTACTGAAGAATAAACTCTGGTAATGACAGGGTCGTCCTTAAAGAGCTCCTGTGAGGGGGTGAAGAGATCACTCAACCCTTCGAAAGTGTCATCTCTACTCTGTTTGACAGGACTTATTTTCCCGGCTTCTTCGCCAGACTTGTGTAAGCGTTGGGAAGATCCCTGAGGCACTTCTTCCTCAATAACCGGGGCAAGTGCAGATTTGCCAGACGACCCCGCAACATCGACAGTAGTGGAACATTTCACTAGAGAAGCCTCAGGGGCAGGTTCTTTTGGTATGGGTGCGTCAGAGGAGACTGGGGAATCTTGTGCTTTAGGTGGGGAGTCTGGAACCTCATAGGGGTGTGTGGAGTGAGAAGGGTGAAGAAGCCCGAACTGGTGAAGGAACTCTTCGACCGGTACAGCTACAAGCCTCTCCAGAATTGGTTTGTGGCTGGAATCTCTAGAAGGAGAGGGAAGCGCTGAAATGAAAAAATGAAGTTAACATTTGGCAATTCGGACTTCGCAAAACTCATAATATAGTTGAGGAAAAGGTAGATGATCTCACTTCCTTCTCTCCACACAGCATAAAACCCCGGGGGGCAGCGAGCATAGAAGAATTGAGTTAAGAACCAATGGGCGGTGTCAGGAAGGCCAACAATCAATTTACGATTTCGGGCGCTTCTCACAACGGTGATAGAAGGATGATCTTTAGTCCTAGTAAAGGAACAGAGGAAGCAAATTTCGTCAAAGCTTGGGAGCCGGTCAAATGTTCTCCTAAATAGCACGCACAACCCCATCAGAATGGCATAGCCATTGGGGTGTAACTGGAATGGGGAAATGGCTAGTCGGAGAAGAAGATTCTGGAGAAAACTGTTGAAAGGGGGAATGGCCCCGCTTAGGCACATTTGCCGGTTAACCGCTACAAAGCCAGTAGGCGCCACATCAGCAGTGTCACTTTTCTCGGAAAAAAGGGCATCTGCTTCAGCAACGCCAAACTGACCGCACAACTAACGAAAAACTTTGTACGATAAGGAGGTAGGAGCTCTTTCTGGAGGATTGACTAATAGAGCTGGAATAAGAGTGGCCTCTCCAGCCTGGGCTGTTGTATCTTCTTGCTGAGAAGTCATTCTACACAAGTAACTGGATATTCAAATGTGAAGCTGCACGTTTCCTAAAAAGTGTGAAGTGTTGTGCAGAACTAATAAAAATAACAAGCAAATATAACTGGAATTAAATTAGTCGATGATTGATCGATTATCAAATTTCAGAACTTGTTAATTTAAAGTTCAGGTACAGTATTAAGGCAAACAGATCAGTTTTAGTTGACTATCCCAATGTGGCTTTAATACTTTGCTTGAATTCGATGGTTTAAAGCACTTCGTTCACACAAATCTGTTCAAGTTGATTATTTGTTATTAACTAATCTATCATTTGATTTGGGCAGTCAGTGGCAGTATATTCGTCCCAATTTTCTGTAAATATTGTATTAAACAGGTTATTAGCTTGCAAGAGTGACCTGTGAAAAAATGCAACAAAGTTTAACAAGATTAAAGTCCAAACAATTCAGTACTCAGGCAGTTTATTTTAGCAAACCAAGTCAATGTTCAAATCAGAATTATGCTTCAAAACGGTTTAATATGTTAACTCGTCCACGGCCTAGAGATCAAGAGGCGAGTTAGGTTAAGTCGTTAAGCCATTGGCATTTTGAATCGGCGGTGCTTAAGTCGTAAGTCATAGAAAGGAGGAAAAGCTCCAGTTCGAAGCAACCAGAAATTCCTCCAAGTTCTAACTCGGCCGCGACTTAAGGATTAAGTCGCAAAGGTTTTTAAGTCGGTCAAGGTCTAAATTGTGAAGGTTCTTAGGTCACTCGAAATTGCTGAGCCATGCCAAAGCTAACGTCACGACCAACCTCTTTTCAGATCCATAACCCGTCATCCTCCTAATTCCTAACCCGTTAACCCATATGAGACAGTATCGTCCCCTCTAAAATTGGTGGATCAACTGACTCGAAATATGGTAACCCATCATCTTCTCCCTACGAATCATATAAAGAACTCAATCAAATCGCTCTAAGCTTGTCAACAGTTAATCATAACGTGACTTGCGATGAAATATGGTGTGAAGATTCAGATTGGGGTTAGAAAATTGGGAAACCATGCTCAAAGGGTAACGGTAATCGTGCAATTGGATGAGCGATGAGTTTACTTACGTAGTGTGATGACGAAGATTGTAGGAACTTGGTTGGCAACGAGGAAAATTGATTGAATTCGTCTCTCAAAGTTTCGAAGGTCGTTAATGGCGGAAGTATGCAACTGAAGAGATAAAGTAATGAGAAGAAACGACCTAAGCCATTTATACCCCGGGGAAGTGGAACATGAGTCGGCACGCGTGAGTCAGGATGAGTCGAAGCACACGACCTACGACTTAGGCGTGTACTTCGAGGGGCAAATGTTAACCCCGTTTTGTCAACGAGTTAAGGCCTGGGTCGACTCATCAACTTAAGGTTATCAACGACTCAGTGGATCTACGACTCAAGGTACTTTACGACTTAAAGGTAGAACCGACTCAACAAGTTTCCGACTCAACAAGTTTCCGACTCAACAAGTTTCCGACTCAACAAGTTTCTGACTCAACAAGTTTAGGAGTTGCATGAGTTAAAGAATTGTGCGACTTACGACCTACCTTGAGTCGTCAGCGACTCAAGCAAGCAAACAAAAAGCCACGTCCAGTTAACTCGTGTATGACTCACAGCTCGCGACTTACGACTTAAGGAAGTGAACGGTTTGTGACTTAAGGAAGTGAACGGTTTACGGCTTAAGGATTGAACGACTTAACAAGTTAACGACTCAAGGGAGTTACACGACTTAACGAGTCAGGGATTGGTCGACCTATAGGAGTCAACTGCTTACAGAAGTGAACGACATACGACATATAGGGGTCTACGACTCAATGGTTTAGAAGAGGAGGAATGCCCCACGACCTAAAGCATCCACGACTTAAGGTTCCTACGACTTAAGAAATGTCACGACTCAAGATGATACAACCTAAAAGAGGTGAAAACAGGATGACCTAGTGACTCAAGACAAAAAAGTGGAAGCAATTGTATTTAAGTCGTGACCGACCTACGACCTAGGATAAGTCGTTCACGACCTAAAACTACAAAGCTCAAAATAGATGCTGTCTCATTTTAAACCATGAACTTCTTAACTCGTGAACGAGTTAGGACTTGATGAACAAAGAAAGACTCAGTTCCGCTTCACTCATTCCATTGCCTGCTAACTCTTGATCCTTAGGTCGTGCACGACCTAAGGCTTTCCCTAAGTCGGTCACGGCTTATAACTTGGGCAACAACTCCAGACCAGAATTCTCTATAAATACGCGACCACCTCCAACATTGAAAGGGCTTTTTGGATCATTCTCTTCGCGACATCAAGGCTTTACTATCTTCAAGTCAACCTATACTCCACCATTCCAAGGAGAAGCAAGACATTTAGATCAACTTCACACAAAGATTCGACACATTCAATCATGGATTCGGAGAACTTTGTTGCATTGATGTTTTCTCTAGTTACTTGTCTTTTGTATTGAATTGAATTGTATTTGAAAGAAGTTGCGGCAAGTTGTAATCCAATCAGTGATAAGAAAAGATTGAAGTGGACGTAGGCTTCATTATAAGCCGAGCCACCATAAACTCTGTGTTCTTTTGTTGCATTTTCTGTGATTTGTTGTTTTTCCGATTCCCGTATTCACGGGTGGTGCTTTCGCTTAACTTCAATTTACACCGAAGTTTTAGCGTCCGATTTTTACGTTAACATAATGGGAATTGTTATTCTAGGCTAAGAAATTTAATATAAGGAAATAAAGAGGAATATTGTATTAGTTAATGCAATGATATAATTAGTGATGATTTAATGAATCCAATATTATAGTAACCGATGAAGTAATATGTAACTAATGGAGCCAAGGTAAATTATTTATTTGATCTAAAGTCTAAATTAATGGGTGAAATTGACAAATTTCATTGTAATTGAATTTTAGTAGTTATTACACAATAAGTGAAAATAAAATGGTTAATACAAATATAGGTGAATGTAAAGGGAATAATATGTAATAAGTGCAAATTAGATATAATCAATGTTAGTATAAATTTAAGGAATAATTGTTAATAAATTTAATATAGGAAAAAGAACTTAATTATTGATTTATGAATTAATATATATTGAATAGAAATTGAACGTAAATTTATGTAATAGGGATTATAACAACCCGGTATTTGCATCAATTAATAATCGACATTTAGACGATAAATATTGTTGAAAATTTCCATTTGAAGTCTTTAAATTTGAATTAAAATTCTTTTACAAATTTTTAGTGAGATTGATGGGCTTTAAAAAAAATTAAATAATGGGCCTTTTATTATTGGGCCGTGAAAATTTACAAGGGTAAAAACCCTTTCTCCCCCTTCATCATTTTCATTCGAACCCTAAACATAAAATCGAAAAGGAAAATAGAAAATGGTGGCTCGTTTTCGTTCATTCGTCTTAACAAATTAGGGCTCCTGCCAATTCATTCGCTTGTCTTCGTGATGCCATGGCGTCGTCTCCGCCAAGTGTCGTTGCTCACGGCTGCCACGTCGAAGAAGGTGAGTGAATCGTCCCTCACTCACATCTAATTCAACTTAGTAACATGCTTGCATTTGACTCGGTTTCGTTTTTTGATAATTCCTCTAATGTCGTTGTTCATGATTTCTATGATTTTATCAAATTCGTGTATTTTAGTATGACTTGGTTAACTTGGTTTTGATTTTTGGGCTGTTTAATATCTCGTGACCATCGTGAATTCCGTTTTTCTTTGTTGACTTCGGTCGCTTTGATTTTTAAACCTCCATGATGTGTTTTACTTGAATTTGTCGAGTGTTTAGGACCTGAACATTGATTCCTATTCGTGACTTCGGTCTTGACTCCTGGTAACACTCGTGTATTACCACTGTGTTGTTCTATTTTAGTCTTGACTTGTCGAAACATTTTTATGCTCGGTAGTTTTGGTTTTGATTCAACTAGATGTGAAGTTATCTTCACTATACACGTACAGATTGAACTATTATCTCTGTTATATATTTAAACTCGTCCAAGCTTCTTGCACTTAACTTGAATTTGATATCACTTGACTTTGATTGTGATATTAGTTGTCATTGGCATGACTGCCACTCCCTGTTGTTGCAGTTTCTTTTGGATTCACTGAAATCTGGTATTGGGACAAACTGATTTGAATCTTGCACTTGTAAACCAGCAATTGTCATTGTATATTTCAATTTTACACATGGATTTGATTTGTAGCCTTGACCCTGTCCACTGATTGCAATATGTTTGCCCCTGTAGTTGTTGATGTTCTGCACATTTGTGTTGTCCTCATCATTGTACCAGTTGTTACTGCATTTTTCATTGTGGCATTCATTCTCTTCTACTCCGATTGAGTTGCAGTGTTCATTTATGGTTATTCAAAACCATTTCATTGTTGAGGCTGTTGCACTTTTCATTTGGTTGCACCACTGCACTTCCATCACCATATCTCCATCATCTATGTATCTGGCCTGGTTTGCATTTGCATTTGGTCACTTGTTGGGAACTGTTACCTTGCATTGATGCCTTGTCCTCATTTCATTTGGTCACCATTGCATACATGTTTATGCACTTTCTTCCTGTAGCTTGTGTTAGCTGCAGCTTCGACTTTGCTCTGAACTGCAGTTGCCTTTGGCTTGTGTAATACTTTTGTCAAATTCATTTGCATTGTGATTGCCTAGCCTTTCTATCTATGCAGCCCCCTCAGGTTTCACTGATATATATGTGTTGTGTGTTGTGGTGCTATATTATTGTTGCCCTCACATTCATTCGGTTGTGTCTTCATGTTGTACACCGCCTTATGCACTTGCTCATTTGAGTTGTGCTGCTTCTCGTTGCACCTCTGACTCAATTTGTCATGTGCAGTTTGTTTGTACATTCATTTGTGTACATATTTTGCATTTACTTGGTGGCAATTGGTTTGCATACCATTTACATAGTGCAGCCTTACCCCCTGCTGCATTCGTTTGATTGTTGTATCTGGGTTTTCTTGGCTGCAGTTGTCGTCATCTTTTCTTGACCACTTTGGCATTTCTAAGCCTTGTTCGAACTTGTTTGGTTGTTGTTGCTTGAGACAGTCAACCACTTCAACTTTATGGGTTGAATCTTTCCACTACTGTCACTTGCTTATTGCATTTGTTGGCACTGTGAATTCTGGAGCATTGGCCTTTGTACCTTGTTGCTATTTCCTTATAGGCTATTGTGGCAAGGCAGTGTACGCGTGCGTGCACTGCAGGCACACAGTATCGACATTTTGAATTGATATTTGAACCTTCATTGATTTTGATTCGTTGATATTTTGTGTACATCATCACTGTTGTGGCAAGGCAGTGCACGCAGGCGTGAACTGCAGCCACACGGTATTGCTTTTGTTGATATTCTAATTGCTTTTGATATATGGACCTTTTGCGTATTTCCATATGCTGCAGTGGCGAGGCTGTACATGCGTGCGTGTACTGCAGCCCTACCCGTGTTGACCTTTTATTTGATGTTCCAATTGTTTGAATTGGTTCACGTTATATTTACCGTTATCCAATTTCTTTATTTATGAATCGGATAGGTAAATTTATTTTGACTGCCATCTAATTTTTATTTAATTATTATTGCTTCTGTGCACTAAAAACTGAGTTTGAATTAGACTAACCCGGGTATTATTTTCTTTGAATTTAATACTCGGGTCAGACCGAGTTATTACAGGTTGTAGATAATCTGCTTTGGGGTGCAGCTAGAGCTATGAAGTCTTTTCTTATCTTTTGGGAGTTGGCGTGTTATAGTATAGGTTGATATGTATTCATGTATATTAGTCGATAATGTACTTGTGTATATAACTTCCTGAGTCGACTGTAGTAGCTGTATCATATGTACCGTGTCAAATGTATTATAACTGACATCTGTTATTATATATATGAGACTTTCTGTTATATCTGTGTTCCGCATTTATATTATCTATGTTATTATTTTATATTTTTGTCCTAGACTATTATAGCCACTGTGTAGTAGCATTGAGTTTGCATCGGCATATCGGATTCCCTCCTGAAATGAAATGCACGTTTTTACTATATGACATATCGGTGCTCGCACAAAGCAATTACACGGATGGTCGCTCCTCAACAGCTTTATTCTCCGTGCTAGTCGACAGCACTACACCGTAGTGTTCTTGGCTAGCGTGGGTATAGAGGTGGTGCGTTACAGCTTAGTATCAGAGCCTGGGGTTTAGGACGAATATAAAACATAACTTAGATGGAACATGTGTTACAACTATTTGTCGATGTTTTATCTCATATATTTATCTAAGATCATCTTTGATTGTTAGGTATGAATTCCTAACGCTTACTCATGAGCATTGCTGCTATTCTCTATCGCACTTGTTCATTTGAGTTTGCACTGCTAAGTATCATTGTGTATATGCTATACCAAGTTACATATTGCTGCAACTCGAACCCACTTCGATTTGAGCTCGCATTGTTTATTCGAACTGCTGTATATATGCATTCTTATCTCTGATTCGTGTACTAGATGTACCCTCCATACAATTGGGTTTTGGGTATCAATCTTTGAGACAAATTGCATTTCAATTGTCGACTCTGTCTATTTATCCATGGTTTGTTGGTTTTCATGTGCCTCTCTCTAATAGTTTTAAAATTTCTTTGGTATAAAAGAAATTGTCTTGGACTTTGCCTTGTCGATATCGACATTGACTTGACTTTTACTTTTGTTAAAGTCATTCATGCATTTATGCTCGTTTTGCTTGGTTTTTTCCAATTGTTGATCGATTCTTCTTTTCCGATTAGTTGTTATCACCTTTGTCGACTTTGATAACTTCTATTTCAGGAATTTTTGGGTATTCCTACTTTGATGGATTTGGAATCGGATTCTTTGGATTTTATTCACGTCTTCGAATGTGGATTTTAGTGAATTGATGTGGTTTCCAAATTTAATCGATTCTTGATTATTTCCCGATTTGTTGCTATCATTTATTAGCAACTTTGATGACCTTTTCTTTGGGATTTTTGTGAACATACCTTTTGATGAATTCGGTATCGATTCCTTTGGATTCTATTCACGTCTTCGTATGTGAAATTCTTGTGATTGATTGTTTCTACAATCATTTTTGTGATTTGCCACTTTAAAAATATAAAGGTTTCAATACTAGTAGTAAATATCAAAACTCTTTTATCAAAATGTTTTCAACTCTATTTTCAATATCAAACGCTTTCCTAAACCGTTTTCCAATCTATTAGTATATACAAACCTTTATCTCACTCGGATGAGAAATCTAATTAAACGGCTTAGTAAAACAAGTGGTATGAAACGCTTGCGTTCACTTCGTCGGTTAATTCTTGGACTTGTTCGACTGAATCTCTTGTGACATTTTTCTAGTGAAGATCTACAGTTTGTTCGTAAATATTTAAGTTAAGCTAGTGGTTATGGGACATAAAGCTAAACTTTTATATTCACTAGCTTAGTGTAATTGACACTTCTCGTTGATCATGACGATCATTCTTATGATTTAGACTAGCAATTGTGCGATGTCTCCTTTTGGTTAGGCTAGACACCACTTGTGTGATTCCACTCATACATACCTTTTTGGTTAGCGTAGACACCACTTGTGTGATTCCGTTCACACATCCTTTTTTGATTTTTGGTTAGTGTAGACCTCAATCTGTGTGATTCCGACTCACACATGTTGGGTAGCGCCCCACGGTCTTCGGGCCATTCATGTGTCAAAATTAATGGCTTGCAACCATGAGATAGCGTCTCGCTTTGTGTGCTCACGTGTAGGTGAGTTTTCATGCTCCCGTTCTCGCTTTGCGTTACACATGCTGATGAGTTTTCATGCTCGCGTGTAGGTGAGTTTTCATGCTCCCGTTCTCGCTTTGCGTTACACGTGCTGATGAGTTTTCATGCTCGCGTGTAGGTGAGTTTTCATGCTCCCGTTCTCGCTTTGCGTTGCACGTGTTGATGAGTTTTCATGCTCACGTGTAGGTGAGTTTTAATGCTCCCGTTCTCGCTTTGCGTTGCACGTGTTGATGAGTTTTCATGCTCGCGTGTAGGTGAGTTTTCATGCTCCCGTTCTCGCTTTGCGTTTCACGTGCTGATGAGTTTTCATGCTCGCGTGTAGGTGAGTTTTCATGCTCCCGTTCTCGCTTTGCGTTACACGTGCTGATGAGTTTTCATGCTCGCGTGTAGGTGAGTTTTCATGCTCCCGTTCTCGCTTTGCGTTCCACGTGCTGATGAGTTTTCATGCTCGCGTGTAGGTGAGTTTTCATGCTCTCGTTCTCGCTTTGCGTTGCACGTGTTGATGAGTTTTCATGCTCGCGTGTAGGTGAGTTTTCGTACTCCCATTAGAGTTTTCATACTCCCGTTCGAGTTTTCATACTCGCGTTCGAGTTTTCATCCTCCCGTTCGAGTTTTCATACTCCCGTTCAAGTTTTCATACTCCCGCTCGAGTTTTCATACTCTCATCTTGTGATTTCTGGATTTCTAGTGATGATTTCTAGAATTTGTGCTTCACCAATTTTCGTGATTTCTATTGATAAGTTTTATCAATTTTTGTGCATTGGTGAATTCGTGTGTCATTGAATTGTTATGAATACAAGTTTAGGGTATGATATCCCTTTCTATCTTTGAGAAGATTCTTGTGACATTTTTGATGAATGAAAATCCACTTATCGAAGTTGCTACTGATGTCGCTGTTTTAATCACGTGTTTTAAAAATTGTTTCAAAATATAAATCGTTTTCAAAATTTTAACAGTTTACGCTTTCAAAAGAATGAGGAAGCGATTTAAACGTTTCAGCAAAATCGAGGACTGTGACCCCTTTCTTTTACTGATTCGTTTAATTCCGGACTTGTCCGTTTGAGAATGTGAAATGTTATTTTTAAAATACACAATTTTGCACTTTCAAGGAAACGATGAAGTGAATTAAACGACTTAGTAAAACTCGTGGTTATGGGACATGTGCGTTTGCTATTTCGGTTAATTCCGGACTTGTTAATTGAATATTTTGTGATTGTATTGCCCATTGAGTGCTTTAAGAATTCTGTTCGATGCGCTTGATCAACGTTATCGATAGGAATCTCCTAGACGCTTTGATGAGGCAATCAGACACAGTAAATTGAATTTTAAAATGTAAATTTGCCTGAAAAGATAATTACATAAAGTAAATTGTAAATTTCGAAAGTTTTAGCTTTTCGGGGAAGAATATTATTTAAAAAAACTCTTTTTCGATACTTCTACTCTTGCAATTCCCGAAGGGAACCAAGACTTTATCGTTTGTACCAATGCTATTCGTATTGGTTTGCATGCCATTCTCTTGCATAAGAGAACGTTCTGTCTCTTGTGTTTCTTAATCATTAATGCCTATTGAGACTAGATATGCCACTCATGATCTAGTGCTCGTGGCTATTAATTTAGCTCTTAAAAATTTGGCAACATTATTTTTAGGTGAGAAATTTGTTCTCTACCCTGATCATGAATCTTGGGAATATTTATTTTTTCATAAGGAACTTAATTTATGTCAACCACGTTGACTCGGATTCCTCATATCTTATGATCTTGATATTCTTTACACTTCCGGATGGAAAATCGTGTTGCCAATGCACTTAATCGTAGGCAACAAGTGGTTGTTTCTTTGATGATGTCCGAATGGAATCATCTTTTTACCAAGTTCATCGGACGTTTTGATGTGTTTCATTTTATTGAGCTTCGTCTCATTCCTTTTATGGACTTGCGTCTGACGTTCTTTTATGGTGATCGGTTTATTGGACGTACCGTTTTTGTACTACGTTGGCGTTCCGAATTAATGAAGCCTTGATTCATCTGGCGTACCGTTATTGTACTACACTATTGTTCCAAATTATTCGTGTTTTCACCTATGAAAGGTTTTGCATGTTTCAATCGATCGGGAAAGTTAGCGCCTCGATATATTGGGCCATTTCCTATCACTAAACGTATTGGTTCCGTGGCTTATCGCCTCTTATTACCGGCTCAGTTTTCTGTTATTTATGATGTTTTCTCACGCGTCTTCCTTATATGGGAATGCCTTAGGGAATCCGATTTTATTTTTGAGCCCGGTATTATTGAAGAAATTGAAGTTTCACCAGACTTGACTTCGAGCAACATTCTATTCACATCAATGCTTCGGGGGTTCAGCACCTTCGAAATAAAGATGTTTTTCTCATGAAAGTTCAGTGTTTCTCAAATCCTATGGATTTCTCTTAGGAATCCGGAGAATCCATCAAGCAAACACGTTCAAGCTTACTCTTTCATGCTCTTTATGGTGAACTCCCTATTTCAAATTTCTTCATTTTGTGATGATATGCTTTTATGGTTGTTACCTTTTGTCCATTTATTCCTTATGATTGCGAGGACGCAATTCCTTTAAGGAGGGGAGTCTGTAACAACCCGGTATTTGCATCAATTAATAATCGACATTTAGACGATAAATATTGTTGAAAATTTCCATTTGAAATCTTTAAATTTGAATTGAAATTCTTTTACAAATTTTTAGTGAGATTGATGGGCTTTAAAAAAAAAATTAAATAGTGGTCCTTTTATTATTGGGCCGTGAAAATTTACAAGGCTAAAAACCCGTTCTCCCCCCTTCACCATTTTCATTCGAACCCTAAACCTAAAATCGAAAAGGAAAATAGAAAATGGTGGCTCGTTTTCGTTCGTTCGTCTTCACAAATTAAGGCTCCTGCCGATTCATTCGCTCGTCTTCGTGATGCCATGGCGTCGCCTCCGCCAAGTGTCGTTGCTCACAGCTGCCACGTCGAAGAAGGTGAGTGAATCGTCCCTCACTCACATCTAATTCAGCTTAGTAACATGCTTGCGTTTGACTCGGTTTCGTTTTTTGATAATTTCTATGATGTCGTTGTTCATGATTTCTCTGATTTTATCAAATTCGTGTATTTTAGTATGACTTGGTTAAATTGGTTTTGATTTTTGGGCTGTTTAATATCTCTTGACCATCACGAATTCCATTTTTCTTTGTTGACTTCGGCCGCTTTGATTGTTAAACCTCCATGATGTGTTTTACTTGAATTTGTCGAGTGTTTGGGACCTGAACATTGATTCCTATTTGTGACTTCGGTCTTGACTCCTGGTAACACTCATGTATTACCACTGTGTTGTTCTATTTTAGTCTTGACTTGTCGAAACATTATAATGCTCGGTAGTTTTGGTTTTGATTCAACTAGATGTGAAGTTATCTTCACTATACACGTACAGATTGTACTATTATCTCTGTTATATATTTAAACTCGTCCGAGCTTCTTGCACTTAACTTGAATTTGATATCACTTGACTTTGATTGTGATATTAGTTGTCATTGGCATGACTGCCACTCCCTGTTGTTGCAGTTTCTTTTTGATTCACTGAAATCTTGTATTGGGACAAACAGATTTGAATCTTGCACTTGTAAACCAGCAATTGTCATTATCTATTTCAATTTTACACATGGATTTGATTTGTAGCCTTGACCCTGTCCACTGATTGCAATATGTTGCTCCTGTAGTTGTTGATGTTCTGCACATTTGCAATGTCCTTGTCATTGTACCGGTTGTTACTGCATTTTTCATTGTGGCATTCATTCTCTTCTACTCTGATTGAGTTGTAGTGTTCATTTATGGTTATTCAAAACCATTTCATTGTTGAGGCTGTTGCACTTTTCATTTGGACGCACCACTGCACTTCCATCACCATATCTCCATCATCTATGTATCTGGCCTGGTTTGCATTTGCATTTGGTCACTTGTTGGGAACTGTTACCTTGCATTGATGCCTTGTCCTCATTTCATTTGGCCACCATTGCATACATGTTTATGCACTTTCTTCCTGTAGCTTGTGTTAGCTGCAGCTTCGACTTTGCTCTGAACTGCAGTTGCCTTTGGCTTGTGTAATACTTTGTCAAATTCATTTGCATTGTGATTGCCTGGCCTTTCTATCTATGCAGCCCCCTCAGGTTTCACTGATATATATGTGTTGTGTGTTGTGGTGCTATATTATTGGTGCCCTCACCTTCATTCGGTTGTGTCTTCATGTTGTACACTGCCTTGTGCACTTGCTCATTTGAGTTGTGCTGCTTCTCGTTGCACCTCTGACTCAATTTGTCATGTGCAGTTTGTTTTTACATTCATTTGTGTACATATTTTGCGTTTACTTGGTGGCAATTGGTTTGCATACCATTTACATAGTGCAGCCTTACCCCCTGCTGCATTCGTTTGATTGTTGTATCTGGGTTTTCTTAGCTGCAGTTGTCGTCATCTTTTCTTGACCACTTTGGCATTTCTAAGCCTTGTTCGAACTTGTTTGGTTGTTGTTGCTTGAGACAGTCAACCACTTCAACTTTCTAGGTTGAAGCTTTCCACTACTGTCACTTGCTTATTGCATTTGTTGGCATTGTGAATTCTTGAGCATTGGCCTTTGTGCCTTGTTGCTATTTCCTTATAGGCTGTCGTGGCAGGGCAGTGTACGTGTGCGTGCACTGCAGCCACACAGTATCGACATTTTGAATTGATATTTGAACCTTCATTGATTTTGATTCGTTGATCTTTTGTGTACATCATCACTGTTGTGGCAAGGCAGCGCACGCAGGCGTGAACTACAGCCACACGGTATTGCTTTTATTGATATTCTAATTGCTTTTGATTTATAGGCCTTTTGCGTATTTCCATATGCTGCAGTGGCGAGGCAGTACACGCATGCGTGCACTGCAGCCCTACCCATGTTGACCTTTTATTTGATGTTACAATTGTTTGAATTGGTTTGCGTTACATTTACCGTTATCCGATTTCTTTGTTTAAGAATCGGATAGGTAAATTTATTTTGACTGTCGTCTAATTTTTATTTAATTATTATTGCTTCTGTGCACTAATAACTGAGTTTGAATTAGACTGACCCGGGTATTATTTTCTTTGAATTTAATACTCGGGTCAGACCGAGTTATTACAGGTTGTAGATATTCTGCTTTGGGGTGCTGCTAGAGCTATGAAGTCTTTTCTTATCTTTTGGGAGTTGTCGTGTCATAGTATAGGTTGATATGTATTCATGTATATTAGTCGATAATATACTTGTATATATAACTTCCTGAGTCGACTGCAGTAGTTGTATCATATGCACCGTGTCAAATGTATTGTAACTGACATTGGTTATTATATATATGAAACTTTCTGTTATATCTGTGTTCCACATTTATATTATCTATGTTATTATTTTATATTTTTGTGCTAGACTATTATAGCCACTGTGTAGTAGCTTTGAGTTTGCATCGGCATGTCGGATTCCCTCCTGAAATGAAATGCACGTTTTTACTATCTGACATATCGGTGCTCGCACAAAGCAATTACACGGATGGTCGCTGCTCAACAACCTTATTCTCCGTGCTAGTCGATAGCACTACACCGCAGTGTTCTTGGCTAGCGTGGGTATAGAGGTGGGGCGTCACAGGGATAATGCAGGTTGATAAGTATTCATAATGTTTGTGTTGTTGATAAACGTTACATTAATGATTGTAATATAAAATAACGGAAGTGTGAATGGAAATTAATAGAAACGTAAACTTATTTTAAGTTGGTAATTGGATGTAGATTTATGGAATGAAGTTAATACAAATCAATTGAAATTAATCTAATTAAAGGTTATATTAGTATAAATTAGGGTAGTAATGGGTAATAATGTATTTGTAATGGAGTATGAATGAATTGATAATATAAAATTTTGGACTTATTAAAATAACAAAGTGTAATGATTGGAAATGGAATAAATTTAGTGTAATGAGAGTGGTTATAATAATTGTTTGTAGGGAGTGAACTTACAAATATTATAAAAATGTGTAATGGTGACAATTGTTATTGTTACCAATTTAATTAATCAATTACAAATATATGTCAATAAAATGCTACATAAATATGAGTAAAGGTTAATGGTAACAATCATCTTAAGTTACCTGTTCATTTTATTTGGTCAATTAGGTTAAAATGGGAAATCAATTATAATTAAATGAACTTTAAATGTTACACTAATAAGATCTAGACAATAACTGAAAATTATGAATGTAACAAAATAAATAGAAATGTTAATTTTATTCATAAGTTAACAATTGATGTAATAAAAAGAATGAAACCAAGATAAAATAATTAGTTGGGATTTTAATTTTTATTAATATGTAAAACTGAAAAAATTCAATATAAATTAAAATATAGTAATTAATATAAATAAAAGACTAAAATTGGATAGTATTAATGTAGTGAGAGACAAACAAATATTAACTGTGTTATTTGTGTAATTAATAGATAGGAATACCAAAGGCTAATTGTAATAAGGGATATAATTGAGGAATATAAGTGGTAGAATGTAACGTCCCGCCTTTTCGCACGATTTAAACAGACACACGTGGCAATTCAAACCATACGGAAGGGCGGATTGTTATGGGGTAAATAAGAAAAACAGAGAAGGAAAAAAACAAAATAGAATCTCACAGCGGAAGGATAAAATATAATAATAAAATATACAGTTTATAAAACTGTTTTCAAAACATTTGATTCTTCTTTATACAATTAAATATCAGAGTTCACATACCAATAATATCAATGCAGCGGAATACAGTGTAATGGAATAAAATAGTAGATAGTAATACTACAAATCTTCATCTTCGTCCTCCAGAGCTAAAACTTCAAATCCTGAAACGCTCGGACTGACCCGAGCGAATTGAAAAGACAAAACACTCGAGTCAAAACTAAAAGATCTTATGTAAGTTAAATTAACTGAGATAAATATGAGTGTAGTAACTCAAGAGATGCTCGGGATTTACATCTCCCAAGGATCCGTTAAACTATTTACTATGTAGTATATTGCACTATTATAATAGTGTCTAATTGTAAAATAAACTTACTTTTAAATAGCGTTAATGGGTTACCCATATAGCCCTTAACACAGAATATATTCCCATAGTCTATACAGTACCGTAATCTCCCCCGTACTGGGCGTCGTCAGAGGGCACTCCATAGGTATGGTACCAAACCAAAATCGTATAAGGCGCGCTAGGGTAGGTGACACGGCACAACTAGGCAATGCCAGGGTAGATATACCAATTGCTATCTGGGCTGATGGTAACGCATAGCCGCAGCTACCGCCCACCTCGAACAAACACCCCCAAAATCAAAGAAATCAATAGTGGCCACCGAATCAATCCAAGGTCAGAGTATAGTATCGAAGGGGTGCGTTCGATCAGAGGAATGACCTCATTGGCCCGAGAATCGCTCCTGTTTTAGCCACCTTATGCCAACTCACGGGAGTCGGGTCCACGTATTTACCTTACAGGAAACGCCGCCACCAACCTACTTCATTCTGGAATCTCCACCGCGTACACGGTTAGTCAAAGTGGTTTTCGGTATCGACAGAGAGTATGTCCATATCCGATCCCGGTCTCTTTGCCAACCAATCATTATTATAACACCGCGGTCATATAAAATAGTTTATACTTTAAAACCAGAATAAAAATTCCATTTCAAAACTATGAATACGATATCATCTTAAAACCCAAAACAATATGATATCATTTTATCCAAATATATTTCTTTTCCAAAATCATACTGCTTTAAAATTTAAAATATCTGAAAACCAAATATTTGACTTATACTTTCAAAGCATAATATTTCGAAATTCATATATTTTAAAACCATAACTTCTAAAACTTGAATGGTTTGAATATTCAATGGTATACAAAATAAATGGTTTAACTTTAAGGTTACTTTGTAAAGAAAATAATTTCCATGGCTTTACAAATATATTTCTTTATTTAAAGTCAAAACCAAAATTTAAATATCACTTTCAAGTTCCAAAACCATTTCAATTTCTATATATATATATCCATTTGGAGTATTAATATTTCAAAACTAAAGTTGGAATTTTATTCTTTCAACAAATCAATTGTTCTATTATTTAGTCTTGAATATTTACATAAAAATCCATAAATACCACTCCAATTTCTAGAAATTTAAATATTTTCTTCAATTAAATTATACTAGAATATTCATTTTAAATTTATCTTGAAAAAATCCAGTTATAAATATCATACCTTAATATTTTTCAAACTTAAACATATAATATGAATTATCAAATTCCATTTCTCAAATTTCCCATTTTTATTTAATAGATTTATACACAGCTTAAATTCAAAAATTTTAACTTCATATGTATATATATAGAAGAATAACATTTATAAAATATCAAAATTAAAATTTTTTATAAACTGTATCCCATCCAAACCATAGAAATCACTTTAAAATAATTTATATATAGACCACGCTCCCTGTATAAAATTTTCTATCCTATGGTCAAGTGATACGGATATTTATCATTTCAATCCGCAATTTAAAATAAAATTTTGCGGTTGTATATCATTTCAAACCACAAACCCGAATGAAATGAAAATGCATGATGACTTGCAGTTTATACAATATAATTATAGCATTCATTCATCCAAATATCAATCATCAATCATCAATTGCAATCATTATCCAATTTTAAACAATCATTGATACATAGCATATGAATTATACAGGAATCAATAACAGATATTAACTAACAGTTTATATTCCATAATAAATTTAATGACTGTAATCTAGCAGTTTATATGCAAAAATAAATTCTAACTGTCAAATTTTATGCAATAAATAAAATAAATTAACAGTTACATTAAATAATGCGATTTAACAGAGATAAGGAATAAAACATGTCAAACAGTCATAAATAAATTTCTACTCATATCAAAAATCAATTTAACAAACATAAGAAATTTTAGAAATTGTGAGTGGGTTAAAACACTCACCTTTTAAATTTAAATCGAATCTAAATCCGATTTAAATTCAAAAATCCGACGGTCTCCAAATCTGTCCAAACCAGCATCATCAGATCCAGAATTTAATTACGATCCTAACAAAAAAATTTCGTATGAATCCGATGTCGTACGAGAAAGTTATTCGAGTTAAACGATATGGAATTTGAAGCTAAATTAAATAAAACTAACCCTAATTCATGAACGTGAAACAAGCTCCATCTTCCCTCTTCGTTTGAACGCAAATGCACAGCCGCCACTTACTGGAACCCTAATCCCAAATTTTTTTTTGCCGCCCCCACCCTTATCGTCGTCCAGATCAGAGAGCACCTCCGAGTCCCCCATCCATGGCCGCACGTCCACCCTACGACCGGCCCCCCATGACGTCGCCGCTTCCCTCATGCCGAGCATGTAATCGGGCCGCACTTTGACAACTTCGCACGCCACCAACACCCTAAAGGCCCAAGTAGCCGTATGGATCCATGTACCTCGACTCCCTCTACCTGTCTATACAACCCGATCGTTGAACGGAGTCAGATCCACCGTTAATCCACCATGATGACGTACGAACGGCAGGGGAGAAACCATGATTTCTGGACAAATAGAAACCCGAATCGAAAAACGAATTATCCCAGCAAATTACGTATCTCGAGAACTATGACATATATTTTTCTGGAATTTTTCTGGAGGCTTTAAATTTTGACTTTTGCTTTTTGAACTGTAGATAGATCTAGGTTTTGCAACCATTGAGGAAGAGAAAGAGATGAACAAAATGAACGTACAGACAAATGATAGAAGATGGAGGCTAAGGTTTATCACAGCATATATATAGACAAATTGTAGAAGGCTAGGTGGGCACGAGTTACGAACGTGCTAAACTGTAGTTGGCCCAAAAAGCCCGTTCTAACCCCGGAACGAAATTTATTAAACCCATATATCCGAATAGGTATTTTAAAATATTCTGAATGCGATGGAAAAAGTTTCATATCCAAATTTGATCGTATGAAGAAGTTATGCTGAAAACAAAATTTCCAAATTGATTTCAAATTGATTTTTAATAAAATCGATTTCAATGCGTTTAGCGTCCGTACGATCAAACGACAGGTCCGATCGATACGAAACTTGAAACCCTACAATAATTCACCGATACGGCTCCGATGAAACTGGTTTCGTCGAAATCCGAGTCCGTGGCCAAAATGGCTATTTTTATATTCATTAAATAAATTAAAATAAATTATAAAATCCAATCCTATATCTAAATTCTAAAATTGGCCAAATTTTATCGCTTATATATTTCATAGTCAATTTAAACGATTTAACAAGTTTAGATGTGAATTAAAAGTTGATAAGTCTATCAATTGCAGTTGTTAATTTCTCCACTTCCTTGTATTTAGGAATTATAAATTAAATTCTCAAAACCCATTTATTAGATTTTCAACTTTTATATTCTCACCTTTTATCAAAACAAGGATGCCACTAACATTGGTTCATGATTTCATATTATTATCCTTAAAGTCTATCTTAATTTCAATAACGTAATATTTAACCGTTAAATTCCATTTTATTATGCAATAAATGCAATTGTTGAATTTAAAACTCTAATTAAATTTATAAATCCTGCTTTCTATACTTTAAACTAACCAATGGTCCTATTATAAAAAGAATTAGCATAAATTTCGTCTTATAAATTTAACTCTCTT
Organism: Allium cepa; assembly: GCA_030765085.1. Lineage (NCBI taxonomy): Eukaryota > Viridiplantae > Streptophyta > Magnoliopsida > Asparagales > Amaryllidaceae > Allium > Allium cepa. The sequence goes on along the minus strand of CM060938.1, from coordinate 900,131,022 downwards.
CAATCACAAACCAAATCTACGCTACTGCACAATCTAAATCAATTAATTGAAATTGAGTCCACATTAAATGTTATAAATTATTAATTGGAACCTTAATAAATCCGTTTATTGATTTAAAATCTTTCTATTCAGTAAATAGACATTTTATGGGTATAAATAACATTTGAATTATAATACATTTCATTAGTGCATGCTTCATTTCTTATAAATTCCCCTTTATTAACCAGAACACATTAACCAAACAAAATAATTAATTTAGATTTATTTCAATCGATTGCCATTCTTAACTTAATATACTCAAAATGGTTGACGTAAATAATTGTTATCCTTTTACATTCAAATTCACTTACAACCATCATTAACAACAATGTTGCCATAGATTTAGATTTAATTAAATAAATTAGATGAATGGGTAATGTTTTGTAATTATCACAAATGCAAAATATATTTATGCATTAATTACTACTTATTATTATGAATTCATTTATTAATTTATTAGTTGCCTTTGTCTTCTTATATCCTATTTACTACCGAACTTTATATTTAGTTATAGTTTATCAATCTATAAATACCTAGGCAAATCAAGTTCTTGTCCTTTCTGTTAATTAAATCGGGTATGCGCAAATAAATTGTTTATTAACTTATTCTTACAAAATTATTTACATACATTCAGTTCCAAATTTTATAGAATTAAATTCTAATTACTTACCACTTAATCCATCAATTATATATTCTATCCAAACATGCATTTAAATCTTTTTATTTTAAATAAATTTTTCAATGTTGACATCCACTAAATAAAATTTACTTTCATTTATATAGTTGCAATTCAATTCAGTTATTATTTCATTAATACTATTTCCGATTTATATTTTCCAGTATAAATTTCACAAACAAATTTAATCAACAAATTATAACTTATAACCACAAACGCCAATTTACGTTATTTAAATCTATTCCCATATAAACATTTAAATTGTTAACCTTTAATTACATTTACTATATCTAATTCCAACATTTACTCAATTAAAATCTTAAGACTTTTATTTCATTCTAAATTAGATTAGAAATCATATTAAATTAACTCATTTAATATCATCGAATTTAACGGGTCATTACACTCTCCCCCACTCAAAATTTTTCGTCCCCGAAAAGGAAAAAGGAAAAGAGAAGGAAGAAAATAATAAACAGTACATCTTATTTCAAATATTAACTTATAAACCATAATTTACTAAATTAATTTCCTTAAATAAAATATACCCATTTTATAATCATTATATCCTTTTATACTTAAATAATTAGAGTTTGGAAAACATTTTCAAAATAATTCTAAGTCCAAAATTTACGGAAAATTTTGGCAGAGTCTCCTTTGTACGGAGAGACTCTGGAGAAAATATAATATTAAAATATAACAAATATATTACATATATTATCCAAAATATTATATCCCAACACGGGAAAATTATATAAAATAGCGCTATAAACCGTAATCCGAAACGTACCTATTTGTCGGACAATTTACACTTATTATTATGGAACCAAAAGCAGTAGCAGTTGCTTCCATAACCTGCATTTCTCTTATAAAAATCCAAAAGATTAACAATTCATATATATAGTGAAATATTTACATGGTTTCAACTACTAACAACAAACATACAACAATCATCAATTTCAACTAACAGCATACACAACAAAACAAAACAACCATTCAATCAAACAAGCAAATAGTTGTTCGGGTTCAAAACTTGAAATGGTACGGAATGAAAAATAACTATCCAGTGCATCATTTACTCAACAGTCTTAGATGGGACAAAAATAGATTATTTATTCATCCAACAACTTCAAATTTCCTTACCCAGCCAACTATAAAGTAAACAATATTGATTTAAACCAACAAATCAATTCAACTTATGTAAATTCATTACATACTTTAATTGTTTGATTTCCTTTCTTTTATTCAACCCACATAAATTTTCCTTTTTATAATTTACATTTATTTCTAACAAACTTCAAATTTTATTTCTCATTCAATGGTTGTTTCCTTATTTCTACTTATTACTTACCATTATTCATTTTTATTTTATTTAGGTTATGTAAGTCTCTTTTATTTGTATTACATTTAATGCACTTCTCAAATTCAATCATTTATTAAATGCTTACATGATATTATATTAAATTACAGTAACCCTTTTTTTTAATTACACTTAAATTCTTAACCTTATAACCTCCATTCTTATAAATAAAGGATTTTATTAATTTATTACCTAAGGTTTACAGTCATTTATTTATATTACCTACTTTCCATTTTATTCAACTAGTAGCATTTAAATCATACTAAATTTTATAACCATACACATCAATCCTTATTTATTAAAGAGTTTCGTTTTATTTACTTAAGTTTAAAATCATCTATTTATAATACTTACCTTTAATTATGGTAAAATTTCAATTATAACTTAAGTTTATGCTATTAAGTTCTCATTTATAATAGCAATTCATTGAATACATCATTATTTCCAAAATTTCTACTTGTATAATATTCTATTTCAATCTTCTTATTTAACATTTCAACTTTTCATTTTTGGTAAGTTATATATGTTAAAGAAAATGCAATTGAACTTATACAAGTTATGTCAATTCTTTAATTCATTCATTGTTCAATAGATCTTTACCATTTTCTTATAAGTTAAAATTTTAACTTCCTTTATAACTTAGCATTTAAGTCTCTTATTTTATTTAGGGTTTCAATTATTAATTAAATTCTATTTCACTACCATAATTGAAACAATTAATTAATGGAAGTTAAGAATTAAATACCGGGTTAAATTTCAATAGATAAGTATATTCTTATAACTTATATACCTCTAGTTTTATTTTAAAAAAATAAAAATTTAGATATTTTCAAAATAAAGCTGCAGTAGAATTACTACAGTGGCCTTTCCCCTTCGAAACTCGAAAATAGAAGTCGATGATGCGGCCGCCATCACCGAAATTATTTTCCAGCGACAGAGAGGAAAGTACATAACTTATTTTCTCCAAAATCTTCTTTAAAACAATTCTTCCAAATTATAATGAAATATTTATATCGGAAAATATTTATAAACAATATTATTATACTTCAAAATCCTTTGAAAGCAAATTTCAAAATCCCGGACTTAAGTTCTAAAATTTCCAAATTTCATTGATTTTAAATTCAATCTTATTTACCTATTATATATAAATTTTATTCCTAACAACCAATCTATCGCAACCAACAATATATATATATATATAATACCTTAATAAAATATTTTATATATAGAAAATATAATAGGCGAAGTTATTTCATTCACCTATATTAAAACAAATATTATGCCGGTCTGTCCTATTAAGTGTTTAGAAATCCCTATTGATGTCACAGCGTCCCATGCACAACCCAGAATTTATAAATACAAAACGGAACAAACTAACACAATATTAAAACCTTTTTATAACACTAACAAATACGCATTCTCATAATATACACTCAGCGACTCCCATAGGGTATTACTACCCTATTAACAAAGAGTCAAACCCCACAAAGCTAAGGTTTATCGCTAAACCAAAGCTCTGATACCAGATGTAATGTCCTGCCTTTTCGCACGATTTAAACAGACACACGTGCCAATTCAAACCATACGGAAGGGCGGTTTGTTATGGGGTAAATAAGAAAAACAGAGAAGGAAAAAAACAAAATAGAATCTCACAGTGGAAGGATAAAATATAATAATAAAATATACAGTTTATAAAACTGTTTTCAAAACATTTGATTCTTCTTTATACAATTAAATATCAGAGTTCACATACCAATAATATCAATGCAGCGGAATACAGTGTAGTGGAACAAAATAGTAGATAGTAATACTACAAATCTTCATCTTCGTCCTCCAGAGCTAAAACTTCAAATCCTGAAACGTTCGGACTGACCCGAGCGAATTGAAATGACAAAACACTCGAGTCAGAACTAAAAGATCTTATGTAAGTTAAATTAACTGAGATAAATATGAGTGTAGTAAATCAAGAGATGCTCGGGATTTACATCTCCTAAGGATCCGTTAAACTATTTACTATGTAGTATATTGCGCTATTATAATAGTGTCTAATTGTAAAATAAGCTTACTTTTAAATAGCGTTAAGGGGTTACCCATATAGCCCTTAACACAGAATATATTCCCATAGTCTATACAGTACCGTAATCTCCCCCGTACTGGGCGTCGTCAGAGGGCACTCCATAGGTATGGTACAAAACCAAAATCGTATAAGGCGCGCTAGGGTAGGTGACACGGCACAACTAGGCAATGCCAGGGTAGATATACCAATTGCTATCCGGGCTGATAGTAACGCATAGCCGCAGCTACCACCCACCTCGAACAAACACCCCCAAAATCAAAGAAATCAATAGTGGCCACCGAATCAATCCAAAGTCAGAGTATAGTATCGAAGGAGTGCGTTCGATCAGAGGAATGACCTCATTGGCCCGAGAATCGCTCCTTTTTTAGCCACCTTATGCCAACTCACGGGAGTCGGGTCCACGTATTTACCTTACAGGAAACGCCGCCACCAACCTACTTCATTCTGGAATCTCCACCGGGTACACGGTTAGTCAAAGTGGTTTTCGGTATCGACAGAGAGTATGTCCATATCTGATCCCGGTCTCTTTGCCAACCAATCGTTATTATAACACCGCGGTCATATAAAATAGTTTATACTTTAAAACCATAATAAAAATTCCATTTCAAAACTATGAATATGATATCATCTTAAAACCCAAAACAATATGATATCATTTTATCCAAATATATTTCTTTTCCAAAATCATACTGCTTTAAAATTTAAAATATTTGGAAACCAAATATTTGACTTAAACTTTCAAAGCATAATATTTCGAAATTCATATATTTTAAAACCATAACTTCTAAAACTTGAATGGTTTGGATATTCAACGGTATACGAAATAAATGGTTTAACTTGAAGGTTACTTTGTAAAGAAAATAATTTCCATGGCTTTACAAATATATTTCTTTATTTAAAGTCTAAACCAAAATTTAAATATCACTTTCAAGTTCCAAAACCATTTCAATTTCTATATATATATATATATATATATATATATATATATATCCATTTGGAGTATTAATATTTCAAAACTAAAGTTGGAATTTTATTCTTTCAACAAATCAATTGTTCTATTATTTAGTCTTGAATATTCACATAAAAATCCATAAATACCACTCCAATTTCTAGAAATTTAAATATTTTCTTCAATTAAATTATACTAGAATATTCATTTTAAATTTATCTTGAAAAAATCGAGTTATAAATATCATACCTTAAAATTTTCCAAACTTAAACATGTAATATGAATTATCAAATTCCATTTCTCAATATTCCCATTTTTATTTAATAGATTTATACACAGCTTAAATTCAAAATTTTTAACTTCATATGTATATATATAGAAGAATAACATTTATAAAATATCAAAATTAAAAATTTTTATAAACCGTATCCCATCCAAACCATAGAAATCACTTTAAAATAATTTATATATAGACCACACTGCCTGTATAAAATTTTCTATCCTATGGTCAAGTGATACGGATATTTATCATTTCAATCCGCAATTTAAAAATAAAATTTTGCGGTTGTATATCATTTTAAACCACAACCCCGAATGAAATGAAAATGCATGATGACTTGTTGTTTATACAATATAATTATAGCATTCGTTCATCCAAATATCAGTCATCAATCATCAATTGCAATCATCATCCAATTTTAAACAATCATTGATACATAGCATATGAATTATACAGGAATCAATAACAGATATTAACTAACAGTTTATATTCCATAATAAATTTAATGACTTTAATCTAGCAGTTTATATGCAAAAATAAATTCTAACTGTCAAATTTTATGCAATAAATAAAATAAATTAATAGTTAAATTAAATAATGCGATTTAACAGAGATAAGGAATAAAACATGTCAAATAGTCATAAATAAATTTCTACTCATATCAAAAATCAGTTTAACAAACATAAGAAATTTTAGAAATTGTGAGTGGGTTAAAACACTCACCTTTTGAATTTAAATCGAATCTAAATCCGATTTAAATTCAAAAATCCGACGGTCTCCAAATCTGTCCAAACCAGCGTCATCAGATCTGTAATTTAATTACGATCCTAACAAAAGAAATTTCGTATGAATCCGATGTCGTATGAGAAAGTTATTCGAGTTAAACGATATGGAATTCGAAGCTAAATTAAATAAAACTAACCCTAATTCATGAGGCCACGTCACTATCAAATTATGTTTGCAGGCACGTGAAACAAGCTCCATCTTCCCTTTTCGTTTGAACGCAAATGCACAGCCGCTACTTACTGGAACCCTAATCCCAAATTTTTTTTTGCCGCCCCCACCCTTATCGTCGTCCAGATCAGAGAGCACCTCCGAGTCCCCCATCCACGGCCGCACGTCCACCCTACGACCGGCCCCCCATGACGTCGCCGCCACCCCTCATGCCGAGCACGAAATCGGGCCGCACTTTGACGACTTCGCACGCCACCAACACCCTAAAGGCCCAAGTAGCCGTATGGATCCACGTACCTCGACTCCCTCTACCTGTCTATACAACCCGATCGTTGAACGGAGTCAGATCCACCGTTAATCCACCATGATGACGTACGAACGGCAGGGAAGAAACCATGATTTCTGGACAAATCGAAACCCGAATCGAAAAACGAATTATACCAGCAAATTACGTATCTGGAGAACTATGACATATATTTTCCTGGAATTTTTCTGGAGGCTTTAAATTTTGACTTTTGATTTTTGAACTTTAGATAGATCTAGGTTTTGCAACCATTGAGGAAGAGAAAGAGATGAAGAAAATGAACGTACAGACAAATGATAGAAGATGGAGGCTAGGGTTTATCACAGCATATATATAGACAAATTGTAGAAGGCTAGGTGGGCACGAGTTACGAACGTGCTAAACGGTAGTTGGCCCAAAAAGCCCGTTCTAACCAAGGAACGAAATTTATTAAACCCATATATCCAAATAGGTATTTTAAAATATTCTGAACGCGATGGAAAAAGTTTCACGTCCAAATTTGATCGTATGAAGAAGTTATGCTGAAAACAAAATTTCCAAATTGATTTCAAATCGATTTTTAATAAAATCGATTTCAATGCGTTTCGCGTCCGTACGATCAAACGACAGGTCCGATCGATACGAAACTTGAAACCCTACAATAATTCACCGATACGGATCCGATGAAACTGGTTTTGTCGAAATCCGTTTCCATGGCCAAAATGGCTATTTTTATATTCATTAAATAAATTAAAATAAATTATAAAATCCAATCCTATATCTAAATTCTAAAATTGGCCAAATTTTATCGCTTATACATTTCATAGTCAATTTAAATGATTTAACAAGTTTAGATGTGAATTAAAAGTTGATAAGTCTATCAATTGCAGCTGTTAATTTCTCCACTTCCTTGTATTTAGGAATTATAAATTAAATTCTCAAAACCCATTTATTAGATTTTGAACTTTTATATTCTCACCTTTTATCAAAACAAGGATGCCACTAACATTGGTTCATGATTTCATATTATTATCCTTAAAGTCCATCTTAATTTCAATAACGTAATATTTAACCGTTAAATTCCATTTTATTATGCAATAAATGCAATTGTTGAATTTGATACTCTAATTAAATTTATAAATCCCGTTTTCTATACTTTAAACCAACCAATGGTCCTATTATAAAAAGAATTAGCATAAATTTCGTCTTATAAAGTTAACCCTCTTCAATCACAAACCAAATCTACGCTACTGCACAATCTAAATCAATTAATTGAAATTGAGTCCACATTAAATGTTATAAATTATTAATTGGAACCTTAATAAATCCGTTTATTGATTTAAAATCTTTCTATTCAGTAAATAGACATTTTATGGGTATAAATAACATTTGAATTATAATACATTTCATTAGTGCATGCTTCATTTCTTATAAATTCCCCTTTATTAACTAGAACACATTAACCAAACAAAATAATTAATTTAGATTTATTTCAATCGATTGCCATTCTTAACTTAATATACTCAAAATGGTTAACCTAAATAATTGTTATCCTTTTACATTCAAATTCACTTACAACCATCATTAACAACAATGTTGCCATAGATTTAGATTTAATTAAATAAATTAGATGAATGGGTAAAGTTTTGTAATTATCACAAATGCAAAATATATTTATGCATTAATTACTACTTATTATTATGAATTCATTTATTAACTTATTAGTTGCCTCTGTCTTCTCATATCCTATTTACTACCAAACTTTCTATTTAGTTATAGTTTATCAATCTATAAATACCTAGGCAAATCAAGTTCTTGTCCTTTCTGTTAATTAAATCGGGTATGCGCAAATAAATTGTTTATTAACTTATTCTTACAAAATTATTTACATACATTCAGTTCCAAATTTTATAGAATTAAATTCTAATTACTTACCACTTAATCCATCAATTATATATTCTATCCAAACATGCATTTAAATCTTTTTATTTGAAATAAATTTATTCAATGTTGACATCCACTAAATAAAATTTACTTTCATTTATATAGTTGCAATTCAATTCAGTTATTATTTCATTAATACTATTTCCAATTTATATTTTCCAGTATAAATTTCACAAACCAATTTAATCAACAAATTATAACTTATAACCACAAACACCAATTTACGTTATTTAAATCTATTGCCATATAAACATTTAAATTGTTAACCTTTAATTACAGTTACTATATCTAATTCCTACATTTACTCAATTAAAATCTTACGACTTTTATTTCATTCTAAATTAGATTAGAAATCATATTAAGTTAACTCATTTAATATCATCGAATTTAACGGGTCATTACATAGAATAAGAAAAATTTATGATTTTATTTTTGTTAACATATGTTAAGAGATATGTTTATGATCTTAATTTGAACTTCTACCAATAACATGTATTGTAGTAAGATAAAAAATGATAACATAGGTCAGGTGTATTATTTAATGACATTGTTTGAATGTAATTAATAACGGTGATTATAATAATAAGTGTTAATAAAGAATAAGAATGAATAAGTTTAGAAAAAGAGTAAACATTCATTTAGTAAAAATGTTTGGCAACTGAAAGATTGATTGTAGAGATGAAAAATTATTATATAGTAAGAAATATATAATTACGGTTTGTGTAACGATCCGTAAATTTTGATTAATAAATTCGTTAGTTTAATTTAAAATTTTTGAAATTTAATTTAGGAAGAAATAAAAATTCTAGAAGTTATAATGAAGCGGATGTTAGAAATTTAAATGTAGAAATTGAAACTAAGATTTACAAATTCAAAATGTAATTGCGATCAATTGAAACTGTTAAATTTGTCATACTTGGTTTTAAGTTTAATAAAAGAAACAAACGAGAATATTAAATTAACTAATGAAATGTTATAATCAGAAGTATAATGGAAATGCTACTAATTTAATATAATAAGAAGGTAAGTTGTAAACTTTAGTAAATGAATTAATGTGCAAAGGAATTGAATTAAACATGAATAGCATGAATATAAATAAATGAAATTATGTAATAATTGATAAATGATGGCATTAATGAATGAAGTGAGGTTTGTTAGTAATAAAGGAATAATTAAAATAAACATTTAACAAATGAATAAAAGAAAAAGGTCGTAAGAAGTAGAATGCAATTCAACGTGATTGAAATGACTGTTTAGGTTTTAATGGAGTGTAAATAGGAATAGTGGAAACATTATAATTTGTTAATTAGATATGATTGTGTAATTAATACTGGAAGAAATAAAATTAGAAATAGTATTAACGAAATAATAACTAAAATAAATTGCAACTGTATAAATGGAAGTAAATTGTTAATAAATGGATGCAAATATTAATTAACTGGTCAATGAATTTACTGGAAATAAATTCGTTTAAATGTTGAGTGATTATAATGTGGTTATTGATAAACGTTTCTTTAATTATTATTAGTATTGTAACGGCAGTGTAAATGTATTTATGGAAGCATAAATTTATTTTATGTAGAAATTGTGGATTAGGAAATAAGTTCAAATTATATTAAATTATAAATTTATACGGGAAGTATGTAAAGTAATAACTAAGAAAGAGATACGTTATAAATTGAACATAACCCAAACTTAAAGGTAAGATAAAGGGTTGAAATTGAATCTAATACGTTTAATTTGAAACTTATTAAAATAAATTAGATTCAATTTATAATAATGGGAAATTATATGAAATGAAGTATGCATTAAAAAATTGTATTATGATTCAACGTTATTTATACCCATAAATTGTCTATTGATTGAATAGCAAGATTTTTGAAATCAATAAACGAATTTATTGAGGTTTCCATTTATAATTAATAACATTTAATGTGGAATCAATTATATTTAATCTACTTAAATTAGGCAGTAGGGTAGATGTGATTTGTCATTTAAAATGGTAAATTTTATAAGATGCAAATAATGCTAATCCTATTTAGAATATGACAATTGGCTAATTTAAAGAATAGAAAGCTAGATTTATTTATTTAATTGAAGGAAGATTTTCAATAATTGAATTTATTATAAATGAAATATAACAGTTAAACTTTACGTGGAAGGAAATGTAGATGAAATCTAAGAAAATAAATGTATACAATAGTGAACCAATGTAAATTGCATTTTTTGATAATAATAGACTGACTAATATAAGGAAAAGTGAACTTAATAAGTATTTTTGGAAATTTTATTTATGATTTTGAATTTAAGGAAATTGAGGATTTATATTGAAATTTGTAAATTAATCTTTGCTAAATTTACATTCAAATTTTTTTAAAACCATTGTAAATGTTTGAAATATATAAAGGCGATAAAATTTACAAATTTTAAAATTGGAATTAAAAATTTGATTTAATCAATTAATTGTAAATTTATTTAATTAAAATAAAAATAGCCATTTTGGCCACTGACTCGGATTTCGATGAAACCAGTTTCATCGGATCCATAACGGTGAATTATAATAGTGTTTCAAGTTTCGTAACGATCGGACTTGTCGTTTGATCGTACGAACTCAAGACGCCTTGAAATTTATGGAGTTGAAATCAATTTGGAAAATATTGTTTTCAGCATAACTTCTACATACGATGGAATTTGGATGTAAAACTTGTTCCATTGCGTCTAAAATATTTTGAAACACCTATTTTGATATATGGGTTTAACCAATTTCGTCCCTCTGTCAGAACGGGCTTTTTTAGGCCACGTTAGCATTAGCACGTATATCTATCAACCCGATCCATCTAGTTTTCAATTTTCCTATAAATACCCTGCTAAACCCTAGCCTCCGCCTATTCTCATTTATCTTCATGTAAAATTTCATCAGTTCCTCTTCTTCTTCGATGGATGCAAACCCTAGATCCAATTTCAATCCAAAATCAAATTCAAAAATTCAAATTCCTCAAAAAAATCTAAATTTTTTATATGTTGAAGCTCTCGAAGTGCGCAATCTCCTGGTGGAATTCGATTTTCAATTCGAGTTATCGTTTTCTCATAAATTAAAGGTTTATCGACGGCCGTTCATCATCGACGCGATCAAACTTGTCTGATCGACAAACCCTTTCTAGGTTTTGGAGAGGAAGCCGAGGGGAGTTGATCTATGGCGTTCGTTTGTGGAGTTGATGGTCAGATTTGTGGCATATATCAATTAGGTTTGCGAAAATTTTAGAAGCGGCTGTTGATTTTGGGGTCTCGATCCGCAGTACCTAGTGACGTGGAGTTTTGGGGGGAGCGAGGCGACTCCGCCTATAGGGGTGAGCACGGCCGCGGCGGCGGGATCGATCAGTGATGAAGGGCGGCTAGTGCGTGCGTTGTTTCAGGTAGAGGGGCTTGCGTGCGAATCGAACCTGCAGGGAGAAGAACGTGTGCGTACTGTAACTACCGACGTGGCATGAATGTGAGTAAAGTGTTCTTTTTATTTTTTTTGTAAATTTGAAATTCCATCACAATAATCGTTATAACTCTAGCATACAAACTCCGTTTCACACGCGGTTTTTTTTAGGATCTTATTGAAATTCCGTACTTGATGACCCTTGTTTGGATGGATTCTGAGATGGTCAAATTTTTGGATTTAAATTGGATTTAAATTCAATTTAAATTCAAAAGGTGAGTGTTTTAACCCACTCACAACTTCTAAGATTTCTTATGTTGGTTAAATTGATTTATGATGTGTTTAAAATTTTATTTATAGGTGTTTGGCATATATTTCATCATTTTCTCAGTTAAATTGCATTCTTTTAATTTATGCGTTATTTAATTCATCATTTCATTTTAAACTGCCAGTAAATTGTTAATTAATTTATTCATTGCATTTAAAACTGCCCGTAAACAGTTAAAATTTATTTTTTGAATATAAACTGATAGTTGATACCTGTTATTATCACATGTTATATATTGATGTATTGTTTGAATTTGGATGATGATTGTGATAAATGGTTGATGGTTGATATTGGATGAATGAATGATGTATTTTATATTGTTATAAACTACAAGTTGTTACGCATTTTATTGCATTCGGGATTGCGGTTTGAAATGATATACAACCGTGTTTTTTTATTTTAAATTGCGGATTAAAATGATAAATATCTGTATCACCTGACCATAGGATAGAAAATTATGTACAGGCACCGCGGTATATATATATTTATTTTTGAAAGGATATTATGGTTTGGAAAGAATACGGGTTAATAAATATTAAATTTTGAATATATATATAAATATTTTGAAATGATTTCTATGGTTTTGTAAAGAAATGCGGGTTATATAAATATTGATTTTTGATGTTATATAAACGTCAAATTTATTTTTTATTTTAACTATATATAAATATGCTTTGAAATATAAAATAAGCCCAATAATTACGTTGAATATTGTATAAAATTTCGTTTACTGAATATTGATTTTGGTATTATATAAATATTATTTATGTATATAGAACGCTTGAATTTGAGCTATGGATAAATTGGTTTAAAGAATAAAAGAAGTTTAAAAATAAAAGTTAAATTTTATTTAAGTATAATACAGTTAGGTATTTATTAAAATTTATTTATAGAGTATAATGTCTTAAATAAGATAAACCGTGGGAAGATAAATGTGCATTTGATTTGAATTAAAGTATTTAAGAATTATTGTCGAATAAAATTTATTTAAAATTTAAATGAATTTGGGATTTTAAAAGGTATGATCTTTATAGCTTGATTTTAGCTTAGAGGATTTAATTGAATATAAAGTCGATTAAATGAATATTATCAAGTTAATAAAATTGAATGAATATCATGTTATTCAAAGTTTAAAGATTTTACGTAAATGATATTTGATCTATTAAGTATTTCAAAACTAAATAATAATAAAGTGAATTTAATATATATATATATATATATACATACATATATATATATATATATATATATGAATAAAAAATTTAGTTTTGAAATGATGGAATATTTAAACTTTGAAATATAAGAAATATAAATGGTTTATTTGGGAATTTAAATCTTATTTGGAATTGATTTGAGAAATTGAAAGCTAATTTACTTTATTAAGTAATTTATTTTTAAACCATTTAAGTATTAAAAATCATGTTTCGAAGCTATGGGTTTAAGGAATATATATTTGAAAGTACTATGATTTTTTTTGAAAAAAAAAAGATATACTTGAAATAAAAGTGATATCATATTGATTTGGTTTTAAAAGAAGAAATGATATCGAAATATTATGGTTTTGAAATGGATATATATTATGGTTTTAAAGTATAAATTATTTTGAAATAACCGCGGAGTTATAATAACGTTTGGTTGTTGAAGAGACCGGGATCGGAAGTTGTCATACTCTCCGCCAACTCCGAAAACCACTTTAACAACCGTGTACGCGGTTGTAACGACCCATAAAATGTTAATAATTTTAATTGGTTTTGCAACGTATTTAATTGAATTTTGAGAAATTTTTTATGATAATAATTTGAAATAAAAATTTAATATTTGGATTACGTCCAATTAAACATAGCAGATTTTAAATTTTCAATTTATTTTATCAAAGTTTATTTCCTTGTGAAATTCTATTAAATTCAAGCTAGCTAATAATTGCTGATAATAAATCTATTTTCAAACCTGAATATTTTTCTATAGAAATTTCTAAATCCTCTTTTGAGTGAGACGTCATCTTTCGTTTTTCCAAATTCGCACGTCTACTGCATCGTTTACCCTTTTTGTCAGATTAGCAGCATTTCTGGTACCGATCATCGACTTTTGATCGGATGATCATACCAATAATATCTGTATGCCGTTTTGATCGTCTCGTCGTGCTGATCTCAACAGTATATTTACTTCTGTATTTTGAAATCCGGTGCACAACGGAAGCAATAAATGTTCGTTGTAACGCTACCCTTAAATGTTGACCGTTAATTTTGCTTGCTTTCCAAACTTTAACGTGAATCCCAAGCAATGAAATAAATTGCTTTAATAACTGTAGGTGATTCAATGGTCAGCGGTTACCCTTTTATCACTTCAATTAAAAAAAAAGAAAAAAATTTCCGTTCGGGGCCATAGATTAGTAACTTTCCTTTTTGCAACCTGCTCTATTTTTTTCTCTACTTCGTTCAAAAGATTTAAACGTTCAGTGGGGCCCAAAATAAATATTTGCTTTTAATATTCTACTAAATCATAGCGTGAACGTTGGTTTCATTTGTAACTACGGTCCATTTAAACTTTCCATCAGTTAAAAACTAATAAATACTCTACCTACTAAGTCCCTAGATTCACGCTGCCTTTCCACTTTCTGTCTACTTATCTCTATTTAAATTCTTTGAAACTCTATACTCCTGTATACTCCTGTAGCCTCATATTCTCCTTCCCCTGCAAAAACCATTTTCCCAGATCCCTTCCACTCACTCATGCAACGTTCAATCATCCAACCCATCACCGCATCGGCCGAAGCCTCCACAACCGTCCCTGCTCATCATCATCTGTAGCCGTCCTCCCCCTCACACGTCCCAACCTGACATCGGCCTCACCTTCTTGCACATCATCTCGGTAACGGCCTGGCTTTGGCTCCATGCTGTGAGCATCTTCCCCTTCCTTTAGCTAATATATGTTTTGTTTTGTTTTATTTTATTTTATTTGGTATATGTAAGTTATAACATTTAGTTGTATTTATAACCTGTTTGCGTTAAACAAGTTTTGTAATATTTAAGTCATGTATACGTTACAGTTTTTCTTTGTATACAAGTTTACAGTATTTTATCATATTTCAGTTTATATGTATATAGGTACTATTATATATTTTAGTTTACATTCTAGTTAGTAGTTATATACGTAAGTATATATATAATACTATTAGCTACATATAGGTTGTAATTGCAGTTTGTATACAAGTTGTTGATGTCTGAGACCATGCAAGTTATTTATTATATTAAGTATGTTAGAACATTTGTTAAATTTCTTAAGGTGGAAATGCATATTACAGATAGTATATCAGTTGGGTCTGCTTTTGCTGCACATTCACATTTGAAGTAAACAAAATTGTCAAAATCATATTAGTTTCGTATGTTGCTAAAAGAATCTCTGTGCTTGTAAAGAAATAGTTGGAGTCTTTATACACCAGAAGCTTTGTATGCTTATTATAATATAATATTATTAAAGGGAAAGCTTATAAATATTATATTGCGAAGCAGCTATCCTAGTACTATTAACGTACATGTAAACGAGCTTTGTTTTATTTTAAAAAAAAAAGAAAGAAAAAAGAAAAAAAAATACGTATTAGGGTATTTGTAAAGTTGTATAAGCTTTTCACATACGTATTAGGATATTTGTTTACATTAATAATATGTTGGTCTGCATATGGTATAAATTTGTTTGTTCACATATAGTATATAAGTGTATTCCTATTTTTTGTATCCTGTTTTAAAGTCTGCATTTATATTTGTGTAGGAAGAGTATATTTTGGGGTTAGGGTAGATATGATAGTTTATAAATATAAGATCGATCTTGGATCATATCCAGTTTTAGTTGCGTTGTTTATCTCTTTAAATATATATAAGATGTTTTAAAGTTGAAACTGGATATTGATTTCTGAGTATACATTGGTTTGGTTTTAAATTTACATATTGAGACCTTGTTTATATGTTAGTTATTTAAAAGCAACGAGTTTGAAATACAAGTATATATATATACATTTTATTTGCAAATATTTGAAATTAGAATATGATTTTCGAGTATATGCTAAATCCATACCAATGCATTTATATCAATTATCTTTATCGGTCTAGTTCTGATTCATTTCCATCACTTCCCATTATCAGCTTGTCGGTCGAACTCGAGTCCATCGTGCTTTGTTTTGAAATCCGTGTTGCGATCCGTAACTCATCCTATTGTTTTCTCTCTGGCCTCGAAAGGTGAGCAATCACTCACGATTCACATTCTTTTATTTATTAAATTTAACTTCAATTGAAACGACAATTGAAATATGAGGCTGTAGTTATTTAAATTGTTATATATGCTATTATCTGTAACTATTCACTTATGGGATATGACACCATATCCTATTGTTTATATATTTATTTTGATGATATATGCCTATTGTTATTATTATTTACATATATGTTATCACTCAGCAAGTTCCCTGTTAGTATAGAAATCACTATGGGTTGAAATGATACATACCCGAACAGACTTTAGAATAGGAGAAAATCGTTATGGGTTGAAATGATAAACCCAAGCGATTTTCATTTAATTGAATTGGGATTTCGGGTTGAAATGCTATCCACCCGTATACATTTAGTGTAAGGATTGAAATGATAAATATCCGTAACACTTGACCATATGATAAGAAATATATACAGAAATCGTTGGTCCATATATATAAATATTTTGAAATTTAATTCATTGTTTTGGAAAGAAATATATGGTCTTATTAAATGTTAATCCTTAAATTTTTTTTTTATATATAAAGGGTAATGATATATATATTTAATAATATTTAATTTAGTCAAAATTTGATTTAATACATAAATTATGTTAAATATTTATGTAAATTTTATTCCAAAAAGTATTCTGCAATTTACTAAGATTGGGAGATAAATGTGGGTTTATCTAAATGGTATTTAAATAAGGATTTATTCAATTAAATCAATTTGAAATTATTGAATGGGAAATTTAAGGGTATGATTTTGTATCTGGATTTTTATTTAAGTGATTTAATGAATATTTCAAGTTTAAATAAATTAAAGTAAATATTGAGTAAAATGTAATTTAAGGTTACTTAAATGATATTGTATCTAATGAGGGATTATTTTAAGACTAGATAATAATGAGGTTAAATCGAGATCTATATGGAACTATTAAATTGAACATTTAATTAAATATTAAAGCTTTGAACTATATTGTGATTTAAATGGTTTATTTTGAGATTCGGATTTGTATTTGAAATCAATATAGTTGAATTTATTATTTAGAAACTAAATTGATTTAAAAGTTAGTTTGAAACGTTGAATACTTAAAGTTTTGAAATATATTGAATATAAAGGGTATTTTGTGATTTCAAATCCGAATTTGAGATCGATAAAATTGAAGTGGTTATTTTAGAAATTGAGTTGAATTTAAATTAATAAATTGAGGTTGAATTAAATTTAAATGGGAAGGTCGGATAAAGTTGAAATGATTTGTTAAGTTGAGGGAATTGAATACTTTACCTTATGTATTATATATATAAATATTATTTTGGAAATATAGAGATAATTGAAGTAAAATGATATTTGGTTTGAAATATAAATTAATTTGAAATGACCATGGTGTTATGGTGTATATTTCTATCTTTTAGATAGTTCCATGGATCCTTAGAGGATGGTTATCCCAAACATCCTCTAAGTTAATTATATTTCAGTTGATATTTCACTTGAGTTAGATTTATAGATATAAGAATGTTAATCCTGACTCGAGTGTTTTGTGTTTTGCTTTACGCTCGGGTCAGACTGAGTGATACAACATTAGAGACTCACTTTTGGAGTTCGGAGCTTCATTTGGAGATACAACTATCGATTCAGATTGCAGCCTTTCCAGTATTTTGGTTCAGAGAAGTTATCTGTTGCATTGGAGACTTCACTGCATTTGAACTATTCGGTTATATTTTATTTCTAACTCTGATGTATATAGTAGCTTCATGAACTACTATCCTTTATCTATTCCGCTGCATTATATTACTCTGTGTCAGTGATCTGTGATTGATTTATTTATTGTATATGTTATGTTTTGCCAAATTTTAATTAACAATTCGGTATTTTGAATTATTCAAGTCGGACATGTATGGTTTTATTGTCGATTTGAATGATCCAAAATAGCGGGTCGTTACAGTTGGTATCAGAGCTTTGGCTCTAGGTAAACTTAGCATATATGGTAAATTTATTTACAGAATCACTTTCGTCCAAGTTGAATCTCTTCCTTTTTGACTCAATTTCCTTTGAATTTTGGAATGTCCCTCGGTTCCGAAATTCATTCTTGTCTCTTCCTATTTATATTTGTTTGATTCTGGAGTATCCCATTACTCCACTGAATGATTTGTAAAAGAGGTGAAACTCCTTACAACTGGCATTGATTCACCGAAGATTTATGTATTCCTCGGTTTGCGATGCTGCTATATCTAGTTATACCGAATTCTGTATCGAGGCATATTCCGCATCGATCATATTCCTGAAGTCACGGTGGACAGGTAAAGGTCGCCTGCGATTTATAGAAGTATATCCATCTTCTATTTTGTAATAAAATTTCCCCATTTTCGTTCAAGCCTTCCCACTTTGTTTCAAAACTTCCTTTGGCCAAGTTTCCCTTAAAAATTTTGAACCTCTATCTTGTTTGATTTTGGACTCCTTGATGATAGGAAACTATTTTGTAGATGGCAAAATCGGAAGAGCAGAAAGCAGCTCGTCGAGCTCGGAGAGCACTAGCCCGTAAGGAATAGGAGGAAGCAATGGAGAAGTGGGAAAGGTTGTGGAGGGAAAGGGCAGGACCTCGTCCTTATGACCATGTCGTCTGTTATCGGTGTCAGGAGAAGGGACATTATGCAGCCATGTGCGGAAAGAGAGATGAAGGAAAGAAGAAAGAGGGCAAGCGTTATCGATCCAAGATCATCTGTTTTAAATGCCATAGTACGGGGCACTTTCCCAGTCGCTGCCAGAAGGTGAAGAAAGTAAAAGCTGCACCCACTGCATCAGTCGACCAGTCGACCATTTGCTATCACTGCAGGCTGCCTGGGCATATAGCCAGGAATTGTCCTGTGAGGAAGTACGGAAGGAAGGCTGCGTTTCCGCAGGTCATTAGGGAGGATGGGCGTGTCGTGCATTTATGCAAGAAATGCAGAAGTTGGGGCCATATTGAGGGGGAGTGTCCTAGACCCGTTGAAGTCCCACCCGGTAGAATTAATACCGATGCTTTGTTTATATAGAGTGGTTTTCTGTGGATCTGTTTGTTTTCAGCAGTTGTTATGTTACTTTCGGTAAACCCTATTGTATCTTTTGCTTAACTGAAGTTCTCAAATAAAGTATTCATGTTCTTGTTTTCGTTGATATGAAATTTGAATCTCTGTTTGTTTGAAATCTATCCTTGAATCATCCTTTGATAGATCGGGTATGTTGTATTTTTGAAATTGTTCTATATATCGAAATTATTATTTTGATAATTATGATTTTTATTCTATATATAAAAGTAAAAATGTTTTTGATAAGGATTATATACCTATATATATAAAGCAAATAAGAAATGTTATTCTATATAAAAAGGTTTTGAAAGGATTCGAAATTTCAAAAAAAAAAATTCTAAGAAATTGATTTATATAAAAATGATTTATAACTGTAGAGTTAAATTTGAAATTCGAGAATTGAATCCGGTATTTTGAAATTGGTTTTAAGATTTTGGAAAATATATAAAAATAATACGATTTAAAAGTATTTTTCCGAATAAGAAATGTTTCAAATGAGTTCAAACGAATTCCAATAATTTTGAAGAAATTTCAAAGAAGTTTTCAAGAAAATAGAAGTCCAGAACTCACTTATGTCGCTGGAAAATAATTTCGATGATGAGTGCACGCATCATCGACATTGATTTTCGAGTTTCAAAGTGGGGAGAGGCCACTTTAATAGCTTCGCTATGCGAGTGATTTTGTAAAGCTGTTTTTGATTTCAATTTTCCGAAGTATAATTTGATATTTTTAGAAAGATATAAGTATATATTTGAAACAATTTAAAGTGAGACCGGTGTTCAGTCCTCGAGTTTTCGATTTGACTTAGAATAACTCTATTTATAAAAATTGATTTCCAACTCTTGAATTTGAAATTGATTTTCACCGACTATTTTGAAGGTTCGAGCACTTCCAAATCAAGGTTTAGAGGTTTAAAAACTAAGAAATTTCGAAAGGTATAAAATATTTGATAAAGTATGCAAGTTTGTTGTATGAGGTTAAAACCTTTTATTAAGTAAGTGAATATGGCTATTTTAATTATACTAATATGGAATTTAGTTTTGAATGGTTTAAAAAAAAATTATTTTAAATAATCATTTTCAAAAAGGTATATTGGATATTTCAAATAGAAATAAATAGTTTAAGGGGTTTAATGGGATAATTATAAATTTGGAAACCATTTGAGTA
Source organism: Allium cepa (assembly GCA_030765085.1). Taxonomy (NCBI): domain Eukaryota; kingdom Viridiplantae; phylum Streptophyta; class Magnoliopsida; order Asparagales; family Amaryllidaceae; genus Allium; species Allium cepa. The sequence goes on along the minus strand of CM060938.1, from coordinate 900,110,241 downwards.
TAATTGATTTTGAGAAAATTTTTAGTTTTTGAAATTAAATTGAAATTAAAAACCAGTAATCTTATGGAGATTTTGGCAATGAATTTTTTTGACTTGAATTATTTTAATTTAGAAATTGGGATAATTTTCTAAACCTATTATTTTGGGAACTTTGAAATTTAGATATTTAATTTGGAAGAAAATTTGGTGAAATCATAAACGATTTAGAAACTGAATTGATATTGAAATGATTTGAAATTTGAAAACCTTACATTAGTAAGCACTTGATTTGGGAGTGGTCGAACTTATATAAAATGGATTGTATAAGTATGAAGTTGATTTGAAATCTATTGATTTGAAAGGTACTCAATTTGGAAAGAGATTTTATATAATCGAAGTCTATAAAAGTATGATTTGATCTACTATTGATTTGGAAAGTATTCGATTTGGGAAAAAGGGAATCCTATATATAATGGACTTTATATAAGTATGATATTTGAAAGTGATTTGAAAAGGTACTATATGATATATATTTTCGAAGTAAAGATATGGAAAGTGCCTTCTGCTTGATATCCGCTTTGTGGCCACATTGTGGATTCATTCTATCGATATTATTCTCTCTGATTTTCGGTTTTCCGGATGTAATACTCGAGTGTTTCCCACCGTGGCGTAACCCCTGGTTTTTTTTCTCTCGCGAATGCATAGCGCAATTGCCTGGCTGAGTGTTGCCTAGGGGTACGGATTGTTTCCTGAGGGAACCAGGCGTAACCATTGTGTATCCTACAATCTGTGTAGGTCGCAAATAGTAGCGCAAGTGCCTGGTTGAGTCTTGCCTGGGGGTACGGATTGTTTCCTGGGGGATCCAGGCGTAACCATTGTGTATCCAGCACTCTACTAGTCATCATGGCGTAATTCGCAGGGCTGAGAAAGCTTACGGATATGGATTGTTTCCTGGGGGACCTAGGCGTAACCATTGTGTATCTGCGAACCATGATCGGACAAAGGTTTTGGTTTGGTTGTTTTGTTTGGATTGTACTTTCCATATCTGTTTTTAAAGGTTTTCAAGTATTTTCACTGGGTGTTGAAACAAGTCTACTAAGTACTTGAAGAATTCTAGCTTTGCGCCTGATCAACGCATGGCCAGAGTCTGCAAGAACGAGGATAAACTTGTTAAAACATTGAGTTATAAAAGTATTTTGGAAAGAAAAATTGGTTTCGATATAAAAATATTTTATTTATAAAGGTATTTTATTATAAAAGTATTTTCAACAAAGAAATTTTGTATTAATATTTGAAATTTAAATTCTTATGGTTTGAAATAAATTATTCGTGCCCGATTCTATTCTTTTGAATCTACCTCATCTGCTCAGCTTCATTTTTCACCTATATTCCGTTTTCGGAATCTACCTTCCTTTCCTTTTTGAATATATCTTTTAAATATTGCTTATTTGTATATTACATTGTTTAATAGAAATTTGAGGGTTATAAATATTTTTGAAGTTATTAATTAAATAAAACATATTTAAAGTAAATGATTTATAATAATGTTTGAAAAGTATATAAAGGCAGATTTATAAATTTATGAATTATGGATTTAATGTTTTCAATAGCTTCTGTGTAAATATAAGTAGTAATGTAAATAATTGTTTTCAAAGGAGTTTTGAAAGGTATTAAAGAAAATTGATTTGCAAATGAAGTTTTCAAATAAAATATTTCAAGTAAAATTTATATAGTTTTAAAATTGATTGTAATCTTGTCTTTCAATCTATTTCACTTCTGGTTGTTTTATTCTCCTACCTCCTTCCTTTTCGGGGATGAAAAGTTTTGAGTGGGGGAGAGTGTAACGACCCATAAAATGTTAATAATTTTAATTGGTTTTGCAACGTATTTAATTGAAATTTGAGAAATTTTTTATGATAATAATTTGAAATAAAAATTTAATATTTGGATTACGTCCAATTAAACATAGCAGATTTTAAATTTTCAATTTATTTTATCAAAGTTTATTTCCTTGTGAAATTCTATTAAATTCAAGCTAGCTAATAGTTGCTGATAATAAATCTATTTTCAAACCTGAATATTTTTCTATAGAAAATTTCTAAATCCTCTTCAGAGTGAGACGTCATCTTTCGTTTTTCCAAATTCGCATGTCTACTGCTTCGTTTACCCTTTTTGTCAGATTAGCAGCATTTCTGGTACCGATCATCGACTTTTGATCGGATGATCATACCACTGATATCTGTATGCCGTTTTGATCGTCTCATCGTGCTGATCTCAACAGTATATTTACTTCTGTATTTTGAAATCCGGTGCCCAACGGAAGCAATAAATGTTCGTTGTAACGCTACCCTTAAATGTTGACCGTTAATTTTGCTTGCTTTCCAAACTTCAACGTGAATCCCAAGCAATGAAATAAATTGCTTTAATAACTGTAGCTGATTCAATGGTCAGCGGTTACCCTTTTATCACTTCAATTAAAAAAAAGAAAAAAATTTCCGTTCGGGGCCATAGATTAGTAACTTTCCTTTTTGCAACCTGCTCTATTTTTTTCTCTACTTCGTTCAAAAGATTTAAACGTTTAGTGGGGCCCAAAATAAATATTTGCTTTTAATTTTCTGCTAAATCATAGCGTGAACGTTGGTTTCATTTGTTACTACGGTCCATTTAAACTTTCCATCAGTTAAAAACTAATAAATACTCTACCTACTAAGTCCCTAGATTCACGCTGCCTTTCCACTTTCTGTCTACTTATCTCTATTTACATTCTTTGAAACTCTATACTCCTGTATACTCCTGTAGCCTCATATTCTCCTTCCCCTGCAAAAACCATTTTCCCAGATCCCCTCCACTCACTCATGCAACGTTCAATCATCCAACCCATCACCGCATCGGCCGAAGCCTCCACAACCGTCCCTGCTCATCATCATCTGTAGCCGTCCTCCCCCTCACACGTCCCAACCTGACATCGACATCACCTTCTTGCACATCATCTCGGTAACGGCCTGGCTTTGGCTCCATGCTGTGAGCATCTTCCCCTTCCTCTAGCTAATATATGTTTTGTTTTGTTTTATTTTATTTTATTTGGTATATGTAAGTTATAACATTTAGTTGTATTTATAACCTGTTTGCATTAAACAAGTTTTGTAATATTTAAGTCATGTATACGTTACAGTTTTTCTTTGTATACAAGTTTACAGTATTTTATCATATTTCAGTTTATATGTATATAGGTACTATTATATATTTTAGTTTACATTCTAGTTAGTAGTTATATACATAAGTATATATATAATACTATTAGCTACATATAGGTTGTAATTGCAGTTTGTATACAAGTTGTTGATGTCTGAGACCATGCAAGTTATTTATTATATTAAGTATGTTAGAACATTCGTTAAATTTCTTAAGGTGGAAATGCATATTACAGATAGTATATTAGTTGGGTCTGCTTTTGCTGCACGTTCACATTTGAAGTAAACAAAATTGTCAAAATCATATTAGTTTCGTATGTTGCTAAAAGAATCTCTGTGCTTGTAAAGAAATAGTTGGAGTCCTTATACACCAGAAGCTTTGTATGCTTATTATAATATAATATTATTAAAGGGAAAGCTTATAAATATTATATTGCGAAGCAGCTATCTTAGTACTATTAACGTACATGTAAACGAGCTTTGTTTTAGTATAAAAAAAAAGAAAGAAAAAAAAAAGAAAAAAAAATACGTATTAGGGTATTTGTAAAGTTGTATAAGCTTTTCACATACGTATTACGATATTTGTTTACATTAATAATATGTTGGTCTGCATGTGGTATAAATTTGTTTGTTCACATATAGTATATAAGTGTATTCCTATTTTTTGTACCCTGTTTTAAAGTCTGCATTTATATTTGTGTGGGAAGAGTATATTTTGGGGTTAGTGTAGACATGATAGTTTATAAATATAAGGTCGATCTTGGATCATATCCAGTTTTAGTTGCGTTGTTTATCTCTTTAAATATATATAAGATGTTTTAAAGTTGAAACTGGATATTGATTTATGAGTATACATTGGTTTGGTTTTAAATTTACATATTGAGACCTTGTTTATATGTTAGTTATTTAAAAACAACGAGTTTGAAATACAAGTATATATATATATATATTTTATTTGTAAATATTTGAAATTAGAATATGATTTTCGAGTATATGCTAAATCCATACCAATGCATTTATATCAATTATCTTTATCGGTCTAGTTCTGATTCGTTTCCATCACTTCCCATTATCAGCTTGTTGGTCGAACTCGAGTCCATCGTGCTTTGTTTTGAAATCCATGTTGCGATCCGTAACTCATCCCGTTGTTTTCTCTCTGGCCTCGAAAGGTGAGCAATCACTCACGATTCACGTTCTTTTATTTATTAAATTTGATTTCAATTGAAACGACAATTGAAATATGAGGCTGTAGTTATTTAAATTGTTATATATTCTATTATCTGTAACTATTCACTTATGGGATATGACACCATATCCTATTGTTTATATATTTATTTTGATGATATATGCCTGTTGTTATTATTATTTACATATCTGTTATCACTCTGCAAGTTCCCTGTTAGTATAGAAATCACTATGGGTTGAAATGATACATACCCGAACAGACTTTAGAATAGGAGAAAATCGTTATGGGTTGAAATGATAAACCCAAGCGATTTTCATTTAATTGAATTGGGATTTCGGGTTGAAATGCTATCCACCCGTATACATTTAGTGTATGGATTGAAATGATAAATATCCGTAACACTTGACCATATGATAAGAAATATATACAGACATCATTGGTCTATATATATAAATATTTTGAAATTTAATTCATTGTTTTGGAAAGAAATATATGGTCTTATTAAATGTTAATCCTTAAATTTTTTTTTATATATAAAGGGTAATGATATATATATTTAATAATATTTAATTTAGTCAAAATTTGATTTAATACATAAATTATGTTAAATATTTATGTAAATTTTATTCCAAAAAGTATTCTAAAGATTGGGAGATAAATGTGGGTTTATCTAAATAGTATTTAAATAAGGATTTATTCAATTAAATCAATTTGAAATTATTGAATGGGAAATTTAAGGGTATGATTTTGTAACTGGATTTTTATTAAGTGATTTAATGAATATTTCAAGTTTAAATAAATTAAAGTAAATATTGAGTAAAATGTAATTTAAGGTTACTTAAATGATATTGTATCTAATGAGGGATTATTTTAAGACTAGATAATAATGAGGTTAAATCGAGATCTATATGGAACTATTAAATTGAACATTTAATTAAATATTAAAGTTTTGAACTATATTGGGATTTAAATGGTTTATTTTGAGATTCGGATTTGTATTTGAAACCAATATAGTTGAATTTATTATTTAGAAACTAAATTGATTTAAAAGTTAGTTTGAAACGTTGAATACTTAAAGTTTTGAAATATATTGAATATAGAGGGTATTATGTGATTTCAAATCCGAATTTGAGATCGATAAAATTGAAGTGGTTATTTTAGAAATTGAGTTGAATTTAAATTAATAAATTGAGGTTGAATTAAATTTAAATGGGAAGGTCGGGTTAAAGTTGAAATGATTTGTTAAGTTGAGGGAATTGAATACTTTACCTTATGTATTATATATATAAATATTATTTTGGAAATATAGAGATAATTGAAGTAAAATGATATTTGCTTTGAAATATAAATTAATTTGAAATGACCATGGTGTTATGGTGTATATTTCTATCTTTTAGATAGTTCCATGGATCCTTAGAGGATGGTTATCCCAAACATCCTCTAAGTTAATTATATTCAGTTGATATTTCACTTGAGTTAGATTTATAGATATAAGAATGTTAATCCTGACTCGAGTGTTTTGTGTTTTGCTTTACGCTCGGGTCAGACTGAGTGATACATCATTAGAGACTCACCTTTGGAGTTTGGAGCTTCATTTGGAGATACAACTGTCGATTTAGATTCTAGCCTTTCCAGTTGATTGGTTCAGAGAAGTTATCTGTTGCATTGGAGACTTCTGCATTTGAACTATTCGGTTATATTTTATTTCTAACTCTGATGTATATAGTAGCTTCATGAACTACTATCCTTTATCTATTCCGCTGCATTATATTACTCTGTGTCAGTGATCTGTGATTGATTTATTTACTGTATATGTTATGTTTTGCCAAATTTTAATTAACAATTCGGTATTTTGAATTATTCAAGTCGGATATGTATGGTTTTATTGTCGATTTGAATGATCCAAAATAGCGGGTCGTTACATGGTGGAGATTCCAGAATGAAGTAGGTTGGTGATGGCGTTTCCTATAAGGTAAATACGTGGACCCAACTCCCGTGAGTTGGCATAAGGTGGCTAGAACAGGAGCGATTTTGGGCCAATGAGGTCATTCCTCTGATCGAACGCAGTCCTTCGATATTATACTCTGACTTTTGGATTGATTCGGTGGCCACTTTTGATTTTTGATTTTGGGGGTGTTGTTCGAGGTGGGCGGTAGCTGCGCGCTGCGCATTTCCACCAGCCCGGATGCATAATTGGTATATCTACCCTGGCATTGCCTAGTTGTGCCATGTCACCTACCATGCCGAGCCTTGTACGAGTTTGTCCGTAGCCCGTGTGGGATCCTCTGGTGGCTTCCCGATCAGGAGGGACTATGATATTGGATGGACTACTGGGACTATTATGTGTTAAGGTGGAAAATGTAAAGCCTTAATGCTATTTAAAAGTATGTTTATTTTACTATAGACACTATTATAATAGCGAAATATACTACATTGTAAATAGTTTAACGGATCCTTAGGAGATGTAAATCCCGAGCATCTCTTGAGTTACTGCACTCATATTTATTCCTTTTGATTTAACTTACATGAGATATTTTAGTTCTGACTCGAGTGTTTTGTCTTTTCAAATCGCTCGGGTCAGTCCGAGCGTTTCAGGATTTGAAGACTTTATTTCGGGAGGAAGAGGATAAAGATTTCATTATTATTATTATTTTATATTATATGGTTCCACTACACACTATATTCCGCTGCATTGATATTTATTGGTATGTGAACTTTGATAATTATTGTATAGAGAAGAATCAAATGTTTTGTAAATAGTTGATGAACTGTATATTGATTATTATATTTTATCCTTCCACTGTGAGATTCTGTTTCATTTTTTTCTTTCTCTGTTTTCTTAATTACCCCATAAAAATCCGCCATTTTGTATGTTTTAAGTCTGACGTGTGTGGTTTATCGTCGATTTAAAGCGTGCGAAAAGGCGGACGTTACAGTTTGTATCCAATAGTGTATTAATATATCTAAATTACTATTAGATAGGAAATAATTGTTATACTTCTCATTACATTCATTTAGTCCATTTTGAAACTTAATCAACTGAAATTAATGTTATTGAAAATTTCCAATTAATAGGAGAGAGAATAATAATTGTAAATTTATAGGTGTAAATAAAAGCAGCATATGTTTTGTGAAAATATAGGGAAAGTTTGATTTAATGAAATGAAAATTTACATCATATAAAATGAATGTTTCATCTGTGAATGTAGGTTTAATTTCATTAAAATAAAGAATAGAAAGATTGATTTAAAAAAAAAAATATATGTTTATTTGAACTGTTATTTAGCTTATAGACTGATTACAAGAATAGGAAAATAATCTATTTATTTCTCTTGTGTATAAACAATAAATTTATTAACGTGGTTTAATAAACAATTGTTCTATTTTTTTTATTAGTTGTCTGTTTTAAAATTTAACTTTGTAAGTAACTGCAATTAATGTAATTCAAATGTTTCAATTAAAAGGAAAGGAAACGTTGATTGCAATTAATAGATTTAATAAAAGAAACGCATGTTTTGTGTTTAACAAAAAGGGTGTTTTAATGGAAATAAAAGATCATTTTGAGAAACAAAATTGGACGTTTTCATTTTAAGGTAAGTATAAATATTTTATTATGCGTAGATAAAAACATAAATGCGTACAAAAATTCTACTTTCTTTTGCAAACTTTTCCATTCCTACATACATTTCCTTATCTATTATTAATGCCTGAAGCTTTAAAAATAAAACGTGACATTTATTTTGTCCCTATACGTTCATGTCCTAATTATAAATAACCTACATCTTATTTCTTCTTTTACATTTTGTTTCTCCTAACACCTCATATTCAGGAGCTCTTATTCTTGCCAATCTAAAAGCATTCTTTTATAAAAATGATTCTGTTTCATTTTTGTGCACTTCCTGTCCTCATCTTAGTTGTTCTTCAATCTTTTCCTGAAGCCTCATCTTGAGAAAACGTAAGTATTAAAATTTGTTTATTTATATATATTTTTAACGCGTGCTAATTTTTATTTTAATAATACTTCTTATAACATGAATATCTTTCGCATATAAACTTTGATTCACGCGCGATTTCTTCTTTTGGATTCAAAATTTATATTCCGGACAACATGAAATTGATTTAGTTGAATTTGGAGATTTTTGAGTTTTGCGCTTCTGTTAGGAATTTTTGGGCTAAAATCAAAGGTGAGTGTTTTAACCCACTCATAACTTCTAAATTTTCTTTTGTTTGTTAAATTGATTGATGTTATGATTAGAATTTTATTTGTGACTGTTTGTGTGACGCCCCACCTCTATGCTCACAATAACAAAGGTTATTATAAGGAATAACGCCTGCTATTGCGAAGAATAAGGCTTGTTAGAAGCGACCATCCGTCTGTTATGCCTTAGATGAGCATTGATTACATCGATAGGAGTTGTATAACTTACTCCCAAAGATATAAATACAATCCAGATCTAAAACGAAACTACGGTGGCTAAGAAAAAGTCCAGAACAACTCATAATATCAACAACGCTGATAGTAATCACATCAGAAACAGAAATATCAGATATATAGCGGAAGACAAGTCTGGAATACATGCTACAACTATCTATAGTTCCCATGAACCAAATACACATATACATGGATAACTACATACATAAGATGGGAGTCAAATTACCAAAAGAACTCCTAGAATGCCAGACAAAAGACGATGTGAAATCCCAAAAGCTGAAGCTGCTACAGAATCAGAGATAACGACTATCTTGAAATAACTCGGTCTGACCCGAGTATTATTTAAAAGAAAATAATAAACGGATCAGTCTAATTTATCATCAGAAATAAGAGTATGATAAACAACACTTAAACAAATAATTATAGTCTCGAATGAGACTATACAGTATAAACAATCAGTATAGTTTAAATGAAGAATCTCAATTTAAACTCCATTAAACCAGTTATCAAATTCACAATTGAATTTAAAACAACAATTCACAAAATCTAGAAATCAAAATAGATAACTAGAATGTGACGACCCACCGTTCTGACCGCCCCCAGTCGGTAATTAAACCAACTTGAGACGTTCAAAATGACGAATTGTTATTCAGTTTATAGAGTTTAAACAGAATCAGCCACAGAATCACAGAATAATCATAATATTTCATATAAATGAATTTTTCTTACATATACCAGAGTTTGTACAATGCATTAAATTTTATACAGCGGAACAATTTATTTATTATTAAGTACAAGAAATTTTTTCCATAAAAACTAAAGTGAAGCAATTTTCCCAACTCTCTCTAACTTCGTGGCCTGAGAATCTTCAAGCTGTAAAAATACTCGGTCTGACCCGAGTATTATATTCAAAAGAAAATAATACACTGGTCAGTCTAATTCAAACTCAGTTATTAGTGCATAGAGGCAATAATAATCAAACAACAATTAGACGACAGTCAAATATAAATTTACCTATCCGATCCTTTAACAAGAAATCGGATAACGGTAAATAGAACACTTAACAGTGTTAAACAATAACTCAATAGATTCAAATTATCAGTGAGGATAGATAAAGGGATTATTGATGAAGATGATTTAGAAAACAATCAAAATTTGCCTAAACGGCAATTAACAACAAAATCATCAAAATCGATTCAAAATATATTGAATTGGCAACATAAAATAATTTTCATCAAAAAGAAAACATCAATTTAAACATTAAATTTGGTAGGGCTGCAGTACACGCACTCGCGTACGGCCTCGCCACATTTAAAATGTCAACTCCGTGTGGCTGCAGTTCACGCTTGCGTGCACTGCCGCGCCACTACCGTAATGAAATATGCAAAAGATCATAAATCAAAAGCAAAAGAAATATCAATTAAAATCAATACTGTGTGGCTGCAGTTCACGCTTGCGTGCACTGCCTTGCCACTATAGTGATGATGTACTCAAAAGATCAACGAACCAAAATCAATGAAGGTTCAAATATCGATTCAAAATGTCGATACTACGTGGCTGCAATGCACGCACACGTGCGCTGCCTCGCCACAACAACATGTGAAATAAAACAAGTTTCCAAACAACTTATTACTGCACATTTCAACAAGTGCAAAATTTTCATAAAAATGAAACTGCTGCCATTATTTGGACACAAGGGCAAACTGCAACAATAACGCAGCCACCACAAGATCACAATGCAACAAACACGGTCTCGAAGCAAACTAGTCGAGACTATCAAAGTTCAGTGATATCAGAAGCAAACTAAAACTAATATATCATGAAACCAATACACAGCAGTGCACAAATGAAGACACTGCAACATGCAACAGACAAGGGATGAATACCAATATTCTCTAACTAGGTACAAAATTAAGTAATATGTATGTACATTGATGTACATATATAGACAGTGATTCATCAACAACTTACAATGAAGCAGTGAATAAAATCAAGCAAATATACACCAGAGAAATCCAAAGATGCATATATGACTACAGCTAGGCAGTACACATAGGAATTCAAAAGTAAATCGATCCAATGGCAATAAAAGCCAGCATCAAAGACACAGCCGACAAATGATGTACACCTGAATGCAACATTTAAACGGCTACAACAAGTGCACATGTAAGGCTACTACAAAGAACAACAGCAATCAAACTCAAGTGAAATGCAAACAAACAACATCAAGAGAGAACAGTGATTGTTCAGTACATCGCTAATGAAACAAGTTCACGAGAATAGTAAATGTACAGTACACCACTAATGAAACAAGTTCATTTTCACAGTGAGGAAAACCAAGTCTATAACAAATGTGCCTGACTCGATTGAAATTTTAAGCCAATCCAACAATTTATACATATATGTATGTATGTATATATATATATATTTATACACACACACACACAAATAAATCAAAGTAAACAGAGATGATATCGAAAAAAACAAGTGTAAAGCAAAACCGAGCCTTAACCCAAAAATAGTGACAGGCTGAAAACAATACAAATTATTGTTCAAAAATTTGTCAAGTGGCCAAACGAAGCGATTCAAATTTTCATGCTCCTAATACATAGCCTGTCACTTACATTTAATACATAGGCTACTCTTTCCAAAACAAAAAGGCATCAGGTCACGCACACTGCAACATTCGAGAATACAAAACCTCAACAGCAACATGACTCATACATAAGTACTATGCAGAGCTCGAAGCTACAACCCAGCACATGTACACCTCAAACCAACAGCAAATGGTCAAAGGCATAACGAAGTTAAGTTCGCAAAGCAAAAGGATTCAAAGCCGAAGTTATCATGAAATCAAAACAAAACAACGCAATTTCCAGATGAATTCTCATCAAAATCGAAATCAAATTGAAAGTCAAGCCGTAATGGCAAAAGGAGTTCGAACATTTCTAAATCATCAAAGTCATAAGAGTGAACCAGTCACAAAAATCGCAAGCATCATTCCTTTTTTTTTGTTTAAGAGGACCTTTATACTTGAAAATCAAATTATTCTTCACTGTGTTCTTCTCAAATCACCTATTTGGACTATAATATACTTCATACTTCTGAGAATAACACATATACTTATATTTTGAAACTGTATGTTTTCAAAGTCCACAAATTTCCAGAGCTCAATGTTTATACATAAATCATTTTCGTGATATAAAAACGAACCAGGCTAGACAAAACTCATCGACATCGATACAAAGTCGAAGTCACAAGACCGAACATCATGTAGCAACAGTTACAAATGACTCAAGCAACATACAGAAACAACAACAACTAAAGTCAAATGACCAGAGGCCGTGAGAACCAATGACCAAAGTCTAGTATCAATTTATACGAAACAGAAAAATTAATGAAATCACCAACTTCCAAACAAAAGCAATATCACGAGCCGAAGACCAAAATGTTTTCGCAAAGTCAAAGCGACCGAAGTCGAGGAACTAGAGAATTCACCAATTAACAAAACATTATCACATAGTCCCAGCAGAGGCAAAATCAAATAGCCGAGATAAATCAACATCGAAGAAAAACGAATTGCAGATGCACATACTAAGAGCGAACTAGATGTGAGTAAAGAGATTTACTCACCTTAGTACGAAGCGAGGAGCACGCGAACGAAGCAAGCCGAAGCAAACCCTAATTTCTGGAAAGCCCTAACTTGGATTGAAGACGAAGAGGGAGAGACTCGTGCGAAAACCCTAACTTGGATTGATGAAGAAGAGACGAGACCGCCATTATTTCGTTTGATTTTTTTTCTGATGATTTGAAGAGGAATGGGTTTCGGACATAAAAGGTAAAGGGACGTGAGATTGGCGTGGGTTACGGCATGGATTAAGGCACGAATGAAGGCGTGTTCGCAGCTGAATAAGGTAAGGCAGAGTACTCTTTTTATTTTATATTATTTTTACATTTTTTTTTCATTATAAATTCAACTTGTTTTGTAAATCATTTTCTTAAATAAACTAATAAACGTTTTGCAGTTCAACTATCAAACATAAATTTATAAATTTACATAAAAATAATTCGTAAATCCAAACTATTTTCCTAAGTCATTAGTTTGAATTTAAATTACAAATTAAATATTCAATTTTAACTCCAAAGTCAAATTTAAATTTTATTCAACTTTAAATGGATTAAATTCTAAAATTTAATCGCCAATTTATTATGATAATTTGAAATTCAAGTCAAATCATCATTTAAATATTTAAAATTAATTAAATATTTACAAATTAATTTGTTCAAAATTCAGGGTTGTTACAATCTTCCCTCCTTAAAAGAATTTCGTCCCGAAATTATAAGTTAGGAAAAACGATTGCTAAAATCTCACCGATATTTATACCCTACACAATTTTACCAAGTTTCAAACTCATAAATAAATATAGGATTCATTCCATTTATTTCATTTCACTAGTTTTGTTCATCAATTTCAATAATGAAGACACAAAAGTCTTTTACCAAATTTTTGACTTACAAAACTCAGATTTTTAAACTTGAAATCTTTCATGCTAAATATTTGCATATTACATCTTTTCCAAAGTTGTGTGCTTTCAAGATATTTTAAAGATCTTCTTCCTTAATTCATTAGGTTAGAATTATATAATTCTAATTTCAGATTATTGATTTTCTATTCAAAGTTTGAAAATACTTGATAACTCGAAGTTTAACAAGTCCATCGTCGTTCTCACAGACTTTAGGCATACGCTGGCCAGGCGCAAGACTAAAAATCTCCAAGTACTAAATATACTTGCTTCAACTCCCAGTGAAAATACTTAAAAATCTTTTTAAAAATGGATATGGAAAGCACGTTCCCCCATGGATCACAATTTACCCGGCGGTTACGCTACTATCCCAGTAGAATTGCTTGTAACCGTAGATTTCACATCTCTCTTGAATTTCGCCATGGTTGTCGCCTTAGATCGCGGTCCACACGGCGGTTACGCTACTATCCCAGTAGAATCGCTCGTGGCCATAGGCATCTCGCCCCTCGAATTTCGCTTTGGTTTCTAGATCGCAGTTTACGCGGCGGTTGCGCCACTATCCCAGTGGAATCGCTTGTAACTGTAGGCATCACGCCCCACGAATTACGCCAGCATCAATTCACATAATCCCAAACACGATGATCCATCGTGGGGGATTCCAGTCCCAATGGACATTCCACTAATGGAAATTCTACGTAGCTACGATTTCCAATGGACACTCACTCCGAGTTCCAATCACCTTCACAAATTATAAATGGAAGGTACATTTCCATATCCTCAGTTTTTAGAAAACATATGTCATATACATATATTACTTCATTTCACATTTCGTACATATCATACCTATGTAAACCTACACAGGATTTTCATAATAATGACTTTCCAAACTGATAGTTTTCGAATTATTATATTCACATATATAAGTTACGAAAACCACAATATCTCATATTCATAACAAATAGAGGATTTCAAATTTTTCCATCTCATTTAAAATTTTCGTCTAAATCGATTTGAAAATTTAAGGTTATCTCAAACCTAATTCACATTCATAATCCAATTCATTATCGACTTCACATTCGATTTGGATTTCACATTACATCGTCAATTCTCAACACATAATTGATGTCTACCGATATATAACCTCTAAGCTCGTACGTCTCAGAGAAGGGTGTTAAGCTAAAAGAATAAATTCTCCGCCACCACAGATATATATTTAATAGAGATCAATTGCTATGTCATCAATTCACAATGCTAGACATACAATCCCAATCGACTATCCAAAATTCAAAGCTCAACTTATATTGTTTTTGCTGTCGAAGTTAAACTCAATTTAACTCAAGATTCAATCTTATTTTGAAAAATCTCCAAGTTGAACTAATTGTTCACATTTCTCAAAAATATCCTTACAAGATATACATAAAATTTTCCACTCTTAACCATTTGAAACCAATTTCAAATATTCATTTTTCAATTTATCTTTAAAAGATAAATTTCAAACCTTTCATTTCTAAACTGAATAACAATCCGTCATTTTGAACGTTTCAAGTTGGTTTAATTACCGACTGGGGGTGGTCAAAAAGGCGGGATGTTACATAGAAAATCAGCAGTCGTAAAATCATCAGTCGCAAAATCTAGAAATCAAAACAAGATAACTAGAAAATCAGCATAAAAGTGGATCGATCCCAGCAGATGGCGAGTTTTAGCTGCGCCGCACGTGCATCTCAGCTGGCCGAAGCCTACCAAGTACTATAAATTTTTGGCGCCCATCAGATGACCCGAAGGTCCAGTAGAGTGACCCGAAGGTCTAGTACTGGTAATTGACCCGAAGGTCCATCAGATGACACGAAGGTCCAGCAGAGTGGCTCGAAAGCCTAACAAAAACATCAGAATCATCAAGCAGCAGGTGTTTCAATTAACGAGTCCGGAATTAACCGAAATAATAAAAGTTTGGTTCCATATTCCGCACTTTTGCTAAATTGTTTAAATCTCTTCGTCGTTTCCTTGAAAGTGCAAAATTGTGTATTTTTAAATAAATAACATTTTATGTTCTCAAACGGACAAGTCCGGAATTAAGCGAATCAGTAAAAGTGAGGGTTCATAGTCCTCAATTTTGCTGAAGCGTTTAAATCGCTCCCTCATTCTTTCGAAAGCGTAAACTGTAAAAATTTTGAAAGCAATTTTGTTTTAAACGATTTTTAAAACACATGATTAAAACGGCAACATCTGTAGCAATTTCGACAAAGAAATTACACTTCATAAAACACCGCGTTTTGAAAATATAGCGCCGGTGTAGAAATTCCGTTATAAAAATAACGAAAACAAAGTACGTTAAAACCCAAACATCGGTTCAACGTAAATTAATCGGTAGGTGGCACTACTATAAATTCAAAAATGTTATACTGGTTCACTTGTAAGTGACCAAAACCGTATGCAGTTGCAGTTGTCACAATATAAAATAGAAACAACTTCAATTCTAACAAAAGCACTACTATGAGCTACACGTAACAAACCATGCAGGCATCTATAAAAAGTTAATTTAATAGTGAGCTTGTTACTTGGCACATAACAGTATAACAGGGGTTCCAAAGTGAACTCCACTTTATATATATATTCCACTTTCAACTAACAAAGTATATTGAACAGATGATATATGAGAAAAACATTTCAACTTATGTATGCAGTAACATTTGAATACCCCAAAACATAATGCCTGCACACAAGTAAATGACACACGTCTACAACTAGCAGTGGAACTAAAATGAGGTAGCTGGGTTCTATAAGGACACACGCATATCAATGCAAAAAAAATGACTTGCAACAAAATTTTTAAACGCCTATATTTCAACACGAAAGCATGCTTAACCAAAAATACGCATGCAAGCTAGTTGAGTAACATTTCAAGTATGTTATTATTATTTTTCATACTCCAATATAGCTCACGCATGGAATTGCATGAACAACATAGTGTTTTCATTAAATCAAGCGAGTCTGGAATGATCAATAACATGCAGTACATCAAATTATACACATACGAGTACTCAACTCGAAATCAATATAGGAGATTTGCAGTGCAAAACTCCATTGCAGTGTTGCAAAAATCACAACAAAACAAGTTCCAATCGAAGAAAACTATGTTTTCAAAGCAGAAGCAGGGACTTGAAGACATAAATTAGAGGTGTGAGAATACTCACCTTATTTTGTTTCGAATTCAGCTGGCTTTAAAGTTGAAAGCAAATAAGAATATGGGACGCAGCCATTAATGCTTCCCAGAACATTGTGAACGAGTGAAGAAAGATTGCAGTGATAAAATTTATTATTTTTATTTGCAATTGATGTTAGACAAGGAGAAATTGAGTGTTGAATGGTGTCTTTGTACCATTGCATTTAATGCATACGTACCTTGAACTATTGAACATGGCTTTACAAGAAGGTGAGTGTCAGATGTGAAGCAAAGTTTCAATTTGCTTTTTAAAATAATGATCCCCTATTGCCTAAGTTCTCTGATTAATACTAACTAGAATGACATGGCAATGCATAATATATATATACTCACAGTTCACTTTTAAACATTGCACGCAAGAATTAAAAACAAGACCCTATTACAATTGAAAAGATTAATTATAACTATACTCACGCACGATTGAAGACGCATACAAATTCAAATGAACAAATGCTAGCACTGAAAGCTGCAAACTGTGCATACATGTTGAAGTAAGTAGGCACATTCCAAACCGTGCTACTACTTATGCACGCTTTTGAACAACATTTTAGATTTTTCAATCCGACAGTAATCCGACAATTACGATCGTTACAGATTTTAAAAATATTTATTACGATGGTAATAAAATCACGGTCGTTACAGACTTCCCCTTAGAAAAATTGCATCCCTGCAATATTCATATTAGAAGCAGTCAATAACGAAATAATTTATCACAACAAAGATTCAAAAATAGAAAAGATAAATAAGAATGCTCACCCCCACCCGAAGAGGAGAGAAAACCGGGATAAGAACGCTAGATGAATTCTCTAGTTTCCCAAGTGCAATCCTTGGGGTTTGCGGACCATTGAATCTTTACGAGCGGAACTTCTTTGTTCCGAAGGCGTTTCACCTCTGTAGCTAGCACACGAATAGGATTTTGCACAATAGATAAGTCGGGTGAGATCTCAAGATCTTGCAATATTGGAGGATCAATAATAGTATCTGAATCTCGAAGACATCGTTGAAGCTGAGATATATGGCATACATCGTGAATTCCCGAAAACTGAACAGGTAGCGATACCCGATAAGCAACAGGGCCAATACGTTCCGTAATAGGAAACGGTCCAATATAACGAGGAGCCAATTTGCCGGATCTACTACAACGTACCACACCCTTCCTCGGGGAAACACGAATGAACACAAGATCGCCAACAGAAAATTTCAAAGGCTTCCTACGATGATCGGCATAAGATTTTTGCCTATTCTGAGCCTCCTTCATTCTCTGTCTGATAATATCAATCTTCTTCGAAGAATCACGAATATAATCGGGGCCGAGAACTAGCTTTTCCCCCGATTCCAACCAACAAGATGGTGATCGACACGGCCTTCCGTAAAGAGCTTCGAATGGAGCCATACCGATACTGGATTGAAAACTGTTGTTATACGAAAATTCAACAAGAGGTAAGTGGTCTTCCCAACTACCACCAAAATCAAGAATGCAAGCTCGAAGGAGATCCTCTAAAACCTGATTCACCCTTTCAGTCTGACCGTCAGACTGTGGATGATAAGCTGTGCTGAGATTGAGCTTAGTGCCTAAAGCTTTTTGAAGGCTCTTCCAGAAACTACTAGTGAAAAGCGGATCTCTGTCACTAACAATAGAACTAGGCACTCCATGAAGTCGAATGACTTCTTTAATAAACAGCTTAGTCAATAAAGGAGCAGTCCGATTGGACTTGATAGGAATGAAGTGGGCTGATTTAGTTTATTGGTCAACAATCAACCAAATACTAGTGTGGCTCGACCTCGAACGAGGTAGACCATCAATGAAGTCCATGAAAATCTGATCCCATTTCAACAATGGAATCTCAAGGGGCTGCAAAAGACCACTGGGACGCTGGTGTTCTGCTTTAACAAGTTGACAAGTCATGCAACGACTTACATAACTTGCAATATCACGCTTCATACCCTCCCAATAGTATAAGCGTTTCATATCAGCATACATCTTATTACTACCCGGATGGATAGTATACTTAGAATGATGACAGTCGTCAAGAATGTCATTTCTAAAATTAGAATTATCTGGCACGATCAATCTACCCTTCTTCCGAATGCAACCATGAACATCATTATCGAAATCCTTTAGATCTACACTGCGGGATTCCGATTCACAACTCTGAATAAGATGAGCAATATGTGGATCTTCCTTCTGGGCATTGGCAATACGATCCAACAAATTAGGACAAGCTTCCATGCTAAATAAAAGCACGGGAGAATCAGAAACTGAAGGACGGTCTCTAATATCACAAAGAGATAAAGTCTCTAATATATTCCATTCTGCTAACATCATGGAAACGACAGCTTGTTGCTTACGACTAAGTGCGTCAGCAACTCGATTACCCTTACCAGGGGTATACTGAATATCGAAATCATATGAAGCAAGAAATTCGAGCCAACGTTGTTGCCTCATGTTAAGCTCTTTCTGAGTAAATAAATACTTCAGAGATTTGTGATCAGTGAAGAGAATAAAACGGTCGCCCAATAAATAATGTTGCCAAATCTTTAAGGCAAAGACTATAGCGGCCAACTCCAAATCATGAGTAGCATAACGAATCTCGTTAGGCTTTAGTTGCCTAGAAGCATAAGCAACTACTCTATCCTTTTGCATAAGAAGAGCACCGAGCCCAAAACCACTGGCATCGGTATAAACAACAAGATCACGATTCCCTTCGGGAACCACTAAGATAGGAGCATGAGTAAGGAGATCTTTTAACTTCAAGAAAGAATTCTCACACTTATCCGACCAAATAAAAGGAACAGCTTTTCTCGTGAGAGTGGTAAGCGGTAAAGCAATACGAGAAAAGTCCTTAATAAATCGGCGATAATAACCCGCCAATCCAAGGAAACTACGGATCTCAGTAACTGTCTCGGGCCTCTTCCATTTCTGAATAGATTCGATCTTGGAAGGATCGACAGAGATACCATCGGAAGAAACAATGTAACCGAGAAACTTCACCTTATTCTCCCAAAAGTGACACTTGGAGAATTTGGCATAAAGCTAATGCTGACGAAGTGTGCTCAAAACAATCTCCAAATGCTGAATATGATCGGCTTCAGATTTGGAATACACAAGAATATCATCAATGAAAACCAAGACGAACTTATCGAGATTTTCCCGGAATATCCGATTCATTAGATCTACAAAATACGCCGTAGCGTTCGTCAAACCGAACGGCATAACAAGCCATTCGTAAGAACCATAACGAGTACGGAATGCAGTCAGAGGATTGCTATCTTCTGCCACTCGTAACTGGTGAAAGCCGGTAGCAAGATCTAGTTGGGAGAAGATTTTAGCGCCACTTAATTGATCGAACATGTCGTCGATCCTAGGTAATGGATACCTATTCTTGATAGTAAGCTCGTTAAGCTTGCGGTAATCAATACAAAGCCTAAGAGTACCATCTGGCTTCTTAACGAAGACAGCGGCGGCGCCCCAAGGAGACGAGCTAGAGCGAATAAAATGCTTGGCTTACAACTCATATAATTGTTGCTTGAGTTCCACATTTTCCTTAGCAGACATCCTCGTGGGAGGACGACTGACAGGATGTGCACCGGAGACAAGATCTATACGGAACTCTATTGCCCTTTTAGGCGGCAATCTAGAAATGGGCTCAAAAACATCAGAAAAATTACAAACAACAGGGATATTAGCAATAATATCCTCCGACTCGAAGGAAGAAATGAGAGCACTATAAGCATGATCCGTGTCTCGAAAAACAATAGATAACTGCTCGCTAGCATCGGGATGCTTGAGATACAAAGTTCTTTCAGGACATAGGATTTGAACTTCATAACGGACGAGCCAATCCATACCCAATATCATATCAAAATCAAGATGATCCATAACATGCAGATTCGCATGAAAGGAGAAACCACAAAGAATAATCTCAACATCAACACACAACAAACCAAGAGTCGCGGATCCACCAATATGATTTACGATCCTCAAAGCGTCGCAAAGAGTAATAGCATCCAAATGAATAATATCAACTTGCTCCTTCGATACGAATGAATGTGACGCACCCGTATCGAAAAGAACTCTAATAGAACGGCCATGAAATAAAATAAAACCTTCCAAAACAGAAGGAGTAATACCTTTCGGCTGAGAAGAATCACCATAAGCTTTAGCAACATTAAGCTTCCCAGATTTGAGACCACTAGAAGCTGTAGGGCACTCTGTAATCCAATGACCCTCTTTCTTACAATAGCGGCAAATGCGAGGCTTAGGACAATTACGGTAAAGATGATCCAGAGATCCACAATTATAGCACGCCCTCTGAACAGAAGGTGCACTACTCGGCTGAGAACTAGAGGTAGCTTGCTTCTTCTTCTTCTGATTAGAATTTGGCTTATGAAATGGAAACCTCTTCTTGTTGGGGTTCTTAGAAACCTCAACATCATCACCACTATCACGTTCCTTTTCAACAGCTTCAAGACAAAGTGTCGAATCAACAAGCTCCTCAAAAGAGAGCTTAAGCTGAAGCAAAAGAACTTTCTTCAATTACTTCTTCAAACCATCAACAAAACGAAGATTCTTCTTGCGCGGAGTATTAATGAATTCAACTCCATATTTGGACAAGTCCTCAAAAGATGCAACATAATCGGAAATAGAGGACTTTCCTTGCTTCAACTCAAGGAAACTACGAGCAAGATTAGCCTTTTCCGATTCAGGAACGAACTTGAGTTCGAAACGTTCCTTAAACTGGACCCAAGAGAGAGTGGACTCATCAACTTCCGCAATAAAAAGCTCATACCAATCAAGCGCACGCTCTTGCAACATACTAGATGCCACAAGAACGCGATGATGATCCAAAAGATCCATCCGAGAAAATATGCGCTCACAAGTGCGCAACCAATTCTAAACTTCTATAACACTTTCTGATCCCTTGAAAGGCTGACCTCCAAGGTGGGAATAGTCACTACACATGCGAGCGAAGGCAGACTTCTGAGCAGGAGCTGCGGGAGTAGCAACAGGAGGCTGAATACCCCGAAATAGCTCCATAAACTGATCAGCTGACATGTAGACACCGTCCGGATGAGAGCCACTAGACGGGCCTGCAGAAGAACGCTTCCCTCTACCTCTTCCAGCCACAGACTAAGAGACAAGAGAAGGTAAAGATCAGTTAAAACAATACACAATGATAAGAAGTTTAACAAATGGAATACTACGGAATATATAATTTATTCCTAGACGTACTCCACATGTTAAAGTGAGAAGAATAGATTAGAAAGGCACGAATAAAACCCCGAATAGTTGTAACACATGTCCCATTCTTTTTCTGTTCTGTGTATATTATAATTTGTTCTGAATTTCTGCTCTGATACCAAGCTGTGACGCCCCACCTCTATGCTCATAATAACAAAGGTTATTATAAGGAATAACATCTGCTATTGCGAAGAATAAGGCTTGTTAGAAGCGACCATCCGTCTGTTATGCCTTAGATGAGCATTGATTACATCGATAGGAGTTGTATAACTTACTCCCAAAGATATAAATACAATCCAGATCTAAAACGAAACTACGATGGCTAAGGAAAAATCCAGAACAACTCATAATATCAACAACGCTGATAGTAATCACATCAGAAACAGAAATATCAGATATATAGCGGAAGACAGGTCTGGAATACATGCTACAACTATCTATAGTTCCCATGAACCAAATACACATATACATGGATAACTACATACATAAGATGGGAGTCAAATAACCAAAAGAACTCCTCGAATGCCAGACAAAAGACGACGTGAAATCCCAAAAGCTGAAGCTGCTACAGAATCAGAGATAACGACTATCCTGAAATAACTCGGTCTGACCCGAGTATTATTTAAAAGAAAATAATAAACGGATCACTCTAATTTATCATCAGAAATAAGAGTATGATAAACAACACTTAAACAAATAATTATAGTCTCGAATGAGACTATACAGTATAAACAATCAGTATAGTTTAAATGAAGAAATATCAATTTAAACTCCATTAAATCAGTTATCAAATTCATAATTGAATTTAAAACAACAATTCACAAAATCTAGAAATCAAAATAGATAACTAGAAAATCAGCAGTCGCAAAATCATCAGTCGCAAAATCTAGAAGTCAAAACAAGATAACTAGAAAATCAGCATAAAAGTGGATCGATCCCAGCAGATGGCGAGTTTTAGCTGCGCCGCACGTGCATCTCAGATGGCCGAAGCCTATCAAGTACTATAAATTTTTGTCGCCCATCAGATGACCCAAAGGTCCAGCAGAGTGACCCGAAGGTCTAGTACTGGTAATTGACCCGATGGTCCATCAGATGACCCAAAGGTCCAGCAGAGTGGCTCGAAAGCCCAACAAAATCATCAGAATCATCAAGCAGCAGGTGTTTCAATTAACGAGTCCGGAATTAACCGAAATAGTAAAAGTTTGGTTCCATATTCCGCACTTTTGCTAAATCGTTTAAATCTCTTCGTCGTTTCCTTGAAAGTGCAAAATTGTGTATTTTTAAATAAATAACATTTTACGTTCTCAAACGGACAAGTCCGGAATTAAGCGAATCAGTAAAAGTGAGGGTTCATAGTCCTTAATTTTGCTGAAGCGTTTAAATCGCTTCCTCATTCTTTCGAAAGCGTAAACTGTAAAATTTTTGAAAGCAATTTTATTTTAAACAATTTTTAAAACACGTGATTAAAACGGCAACATGTGTAGCAATTTCGACAAAGAAATTGTACTTCATAAAACACCGCGTTTTGAAAATATAGCGCAGGTGTAGAAATTCCGTTATAAAAATAGCGGCAACAAAGTACGTTAAAACCCAAACATCGGTTCAACGTAAATTAATCGGTAGGTGGCACTACTATAAATTCAAAAATGTTATACTGGTTCACTTGTAAGTGACCAAAACCGTATGCAGTTGCAGCTGTCACAATATAAAATAGAAACAACTTCAATTCTAACAAAAGCACTACTTTGAGCTACACGTAACAAACCATGCAGGCATCTATAAAAAGTTAATTTAATAGTGAGCTTGTTACTTGGCACATAACAATATAACAGGGGTTCCAAAGTGAACTCCACTTTATATATATATTCCACTTTCAACTAACAAAGTATATTGAACAGATGATATATGAGAAAAACATTTCAACTTATGTATGTAGTAACATTTGAATACCCCAAAACATAATGCCTGCACATAAGTAAATGACACACGTCTACAACTAGCAGTGGAACTAAAATGAGGTAGCTGGGTTCTATAAGGACATACGCGTATCAATGCAAAAAAAAATGACTTGCACCAAAAATTTTAAACGCCTATATTTCAACACGAAAGCATGCTTAACCAAAAATACGCATGCAAGCTAGTTGAGTAACATTTCAAGTATGTTATTATTATTTTTCATACTCCAATATAGCTCACACATGGAACTTCATGAACAACATAGTGTTTTCATTAAATCAGGCGAGCCTGGAATGATCAATAACATGCAGTACATCAAATCATACACATACGAGTACTCATCTCGAAATCAAATTAGGAGATTTGCAGTGCAAAACTCTGTTGCAGTGTTGCAAAAATCACAACAAAACAAGTTCCAATCAAAGAAAACTATGTTTTCAAAGCAGAAGCAGGGACTTGATGACATAAATTAGAGGTGTGAGAATACTCACCTTATTTTGTTTCGAATTCAGCTGGCTTTAAAGTTGAAAGCAAATAAGAATATGGGACGCAGCCATTAATGCTTCCCAGAACTTTGTGAACGAGTGAAGAAAGATTGCAGTGATAAAATGTATTATTTTTATTTTCAATTAATGTTAGACAAGGAGAAATTGAGTGCTGAAAGGTGTCTTTGTACCATTGCATTTAATGCATACGTACCTTAAACTATTGAACATGGCTTTACAAGAAGGTGAGTGTCAGATGTGAAGCAAAGTTTCAATTTGCTTTTTAAAATAATGATCCCCTATTGCCTAAGTTCTCTGATTAATACTAACTAGAATGACATGGCAATGCATAATATATGTATACTCACGGTTCACTTTTAAACATTGCACGCAAGAATTAAAAACAAGACCCTATTACAATTGAACAGATTAATTGTAACTATACTCACGCACGATTGAAGACGCATACAAATTCAAATGAACAAATGCTAGCACTGAAAGCTGCAAACTGTGCATACATGTTGAAGTAAGTTGGCACGTTCCAAACCGTGCTACTGCTTATGCACACTTTTGAACAACATTTTAGATTTTTCAATCCGACAGTAATCCGACAATTACGATCGTTACAGATTTTAAAAATATTTATTACGACGGTAATAAAATCACGGTCGTTACAGTTTGGCATATTTTTAAATCATCATCTCAGTTAAATTGCATTTATTTAATTAAATTATTATTAAATTTTTCATTGCATATAACTGCCAGTTAAAAGGTCATTTATAATTGAATATAAACTGCTAGTTGATACCTGTTGTTTATTTTCCGTTCTATATTGATGCTATTGTTTGAATTAGATGATGGTTGTGATAAATGGTTGATATTGGATGAATGGATGCTGTATTTTATATTGTTATAAATTGCAAGTTATTATGCATTTTCATTTCATTCGGGATTGCGTTTTGAAATGATATATAACCGTAATTTTTATTTTAAAATTACGGATTGAAATGATAAATATCCGTATCACTTGACCATAGGATAGAAAATTATATACAGGCACCGCGGTCTATATATATAAATTATTTTGAAATGATTTTCTATGGTTTTGGAAAGGAATATACGATTTAATAAGTATTAATTTTAAGGTTATATAAATATTATTTATACATACATACATACATATATATATATATATAGTTAAATTCTTGAATTTATGCTATGTATAAAATTGATTAATAAAATGAGTTTAATAATGGAGTTTGATTGTTTTATATTATATGGTTTAGTACCTATTTAAGATATTTTATATATATAGAGTTTTAAATGACTTAAATGAAATTTAAGTTAGAAGATAAATATGAAATTGGTTTGAACTGAACCATTTAAGAATTGTACTTGAATAAATTTGATTTGAAATTTAAATAAAAATAGAGATTTTAAAGGGTATGATTCTTATAACTTGATATGGTTTAAAGTGTTTTAAATGAATATAAAGTTGAGATAAATGAATATATCATGTTAAATAAAATTTAAAGAATATCCAGTTGTTTGAAGTTAAAAGTTTACTTAAATTTTATTGGATTTATTAAGTAAACATTTCAAATCTAAATAACAGTAATTTAATTTTATATATATGGCATTATCAAAAAATTAGTATTGAAACGATGGAACAGTTAAAGCTTTGAAATTTATGAATTGAAATGGTTTATTTGGAGGTTTAAATCAATATTTGGAATTTATTGTGAAATCTAAAGAAGCTATTTTATTATATAAAGTAATAAAGTATTTAAACCATTAAGTATTAAAAGTTATGTTTCAAAGCTATGGGTTTTAAGTTATATAGATTTGGAAGGGCTATGATTTTGGAAAAAGAATATATTTTGAAATTAAAAAAATAATATCATATTGATTTGGGTTTTTAATCAGAAATGATATCGTATTTATAGCTTTTGAAATGGATATTACATTCTGGTTTTAAAGTATAAACTATTTTGAAAAGACCGCGGTGTTATAATAACGTTGGGTTGTTAAAGAGACCAGGATCGGAAGTTGTCATACTCTCTGCCAACTCTAAAAACCAATTTAACAACCGTGTACGTGGTGGAGATTCCAGAATGCAGTAGGTTATTGGCGGCGTTTCCTTTGAGGTAAATACGTGGAACCAACTCCTGTGAGTTGGCGTAAGGTGGCTAAAGCAGGAGCGATGGACGGGCTAAGGGGGTTAGCGCCCTTTATCGAATACTCCTCTTCGATGCTATACTCTGACTTTGGATTGATTCGGTGGCCATTTTTACTTTTGATTTAGGGGGGAGTTTGTCTGAGGTGGGCGGTAGTTGCGCCTACGCGCTACCACCGGTCCGGACGCGTAATTGGTATATCTACCCCGGCATTGCCTAGTTGTGCCGTGTCACCTACCCTAGCGCACCTTATACGATTTTGTTTTGTACCATACCTATGGAGTGCCCTCATATGACACCCATTACGGGGGAGATTACGGTACTGTATAGACTACGGGAATGTATTATGTGTTAAGGGGAATATTGGGTCACTCCTTAACGCTATTTTAAAGTAAGTTTATTTTACAATTGGACACTATTATAATAGCGAAATATACTACATAGTAAATAGTTTAACGGATCCTTAATAGATGTAAATCCCGAGCATCTTTTGAGTTACTGCCTCATATTTATTTATGTTGATTTAACTTACATAAGATCTTTTAGTTCTGACTCGAGTGTTTTGTCTTTTTAATTCGCTCGGGTCAGTCCGAACATTTCAGGATCGAAGACTTTATTCCTAGAGGACGAAAGCGAAGATTTCAGTATTATTATTATTATTATTATTATATATTATATGGTTCCACTACACTGTATTCCGCTGCATTGATATTTATTGGTATGTGAACTCTGATATTTATTGTATAAAGAAGAATCAAATGTTTTGTAAACAATTTTATGTAATGTATATTGATCATTATATTATATCCTTCCGCTGTGAGATTCTGTTTAGTGTTTTTTCTTCTCTGTTTTTCTTATTTACATCATAACAATCCGCCCTTCCGTATGGTTTGAATTGGCACATGTGTCGACTTAAAGCGTACGAAAGGCGGGATGTTACAGGAATTTATGAATTTGGCTTAAAAAATGAATTTTAAGTTAAATAAATAAAATTGAAATTAAGTTATATTTTGAAATTTTAAACTTAAGTGTTAAGTTGAAGTTTAAATCAATGAATTTAAAATTGAATGTTGGAATTTAATAGGTGAATTATTATTAAATCTTGATTTTTTAGTGGAAATTTAACTTTATAAAATCATGAACTTAAGAAAAATTAAATTGTGACGCCCCACCTCTATGCTCACAATAACAAAGAGTATTAAAAGAAATACTGTCTGTTATTACGAAGAATAAGGCTGGATAGGAGCGGCCATCCGTAGTTAGGCCTTACACTAGTATTGGTTACCTCGATAGGAGTGGTATATATTTTATTTTTCATCTCTGTTTATTTACTCCCATCGACATATCTAATTCCAGTATAAAACGAACTATGGTGGTTCATAATAGTTTAGGACAATATATATAATAATAACACAGATAAGCTAAATGTGGAACATAGATAATAAAAAGTCTCATATATATAATAACTGATGTAAGTTACAATACATGTGATACAATACATATGATACAACTACAACTGTCGACTCTGGAAGTTACATATACAAGTACATTATCGTGAATAATATACATGAATACATATCATCCTATATTATGACAACGACTACTCCAAAAGATATGAAAAGACTTCATAGCTCAATCAGCAACCCAAAGCAAGATATCTACAACCTGTAATAACTCGGTCTGACCCGAGTATTAAATTCAAAAGAAAATAATACATGGGTCAGTCCAATTCAAACTCAGTTATTAATGCACGGAAGCAATAATAATTAAATAGCAATCAGACGACAGCCATAAAAATCTCACCTATCCAATCCCTAAATAAGGAAATCGGATAACGGTAAATATAACACGTAAAAGTGTTAAACAACAAATCAGCAAATTCAAATTATCAAGGAAGATAAATATAAGGATTATAAATGAAGATAATTTAGAAAACAACTGGATTGCCTAAACGGCAATTAACAACAAAATCTAAGTATTAAATAAATAATTAGAAACTCATAATCTAATTATCAAATAGATAATTAGACAGCAACAAAATGATCAAATCAAACCAATTCAAAAATACGATTTCAAAATATTGAATTGAACACACAAAACAATTCAAGCAATTGAAATATCAATTAAAATGCCAATTCTGTAATTGGCTGCAGTTCATGCTCGCGTGCACTGCCTCACCAATACAACATATGAAATATGCAAAAGCTCAATGAAAGTTCACAAACGAGTAAAAGGTAAAACCCGAGCGTTTAAGCTGGATTCAACTCAATGTACAAGTCACAATACAACAATGTCCAGACCAAATACTATCAATATGGTCGAACAGAGACTCCAAGCATACAAAAAGATATGCATAGATCTGAAACAAAGAATGGCCAGACCAAACAACGCAATGCAAATGAATTCGACAAAGCATTTCACAAGTCAAAGACCGTAGTCTCAAACAAACTGGAAATCAGTCCAGCTCTGGTGTAGGCAGGGTAGAAAAATACTAGCATGAAGTACAAATCAGACTCAAGTCAATGGCAGCAACACTACAGGCTCCAGGTCAGAGAGACAACAGAGGGAGGTAGAACAAAGTCAAGTGAAAATAACCAGAGTGGCAATGCATACTACAGGTCAGGGTAACATGAATGTATAATCACACATGTATAAAATTTACTTGCAGGGATATAAAACCGACAATGTACACGGTGGCCAGTGGAACAAAGTAATATCAACTCAAAATAACTGTAACGGTCTAGAATTTCTATCAATTAAAATTTGTATATTTAATTGAATTTAAATATTAACAAGTGAAATTAAACAGTCGAGTAAATTTTTATTTCAAATATCTGGATTTAATTAGATTATTAAATCGATTATTTAATAGTTGAAATTACGTAAATAATTGAAAATTGGGTATAATATGATTGAAAATGACTTGTAAAATTTTATTTAATCATATTGGAGTTATAATGATGTAATAGAACTTTTAAAATCGAATAAAAAGTTAATTTGTGAAAATTGAATATTTTAATATTTAATTGACGAGTTTAAAAATAGCCATTTTTCAAACAGTCTTTGATTTCGACGAAACCAGTTTCATCGGATCCGTAATGTGATATTATTGTATGGTTTCAAATTTCGTGTCAATCGGATTTACCGTTTGTCCGAGGCAAGCCAAAACGCATAGAAATTCGTTAAATCGATTTAGTTTAAATTTGATCGTTTATTTCCGTAACTCGCACAGATGATGGAATTAGCCTCCGAAACACGTTCCATTATGTTCGGAACGTGGGATAAACCCTAGAAACGCCAGCTGGCACACTTTGTTTGGAGTTCGGAAAATTTCGGATGAACAGTAATTTGGCAATTTTCTATATAAGCACTTCATTATTTTTATTTGCAAACTAAATTTAAAACCCTAGGTCAGAAAACCCTAGCCGCCACTTATGTCTTCAATGGCCAGAAAACTACCGTCTTCTTCCTCCCTTTTCTTCCAATCCACCAACAATAATCGAAAACTGTCAACTACAAAAGTGTAGAGGGTGGCGAGATCTTGAAGATGAACGGTGATGATCAACTTTGGTGAGGCGAATCAGCGGAAAAAAGGGCTCGAAAATGTGAAAGTCGGCCTGGTTTTCGCGAGCTAGGCTCGAACGAGCTTCGTGCTCTTCTGGCCGATGGTGGCTTTGGTGATGGCGCTTCGAATGGCGGTGGTTGATCGAGGTGGAAGTGCTCGTATTGGGTGCGTTAATTTGATGAGAAGCGACGGCCGATGGGTTAATTGAACGCGAATTTATCTGGAGATGGAAGAAGCAACAACTTGCGGTCGTGATTTGCTGTGAAGAAACTAACGGTCCAGATTACCTTAGGTTATAAAAATAAATAGATTTGTTGATTAATGTATATAATGATTCGTGCAAACTTTGAAATAACGTAACTTTTTGCTACGAGGTCGAAAATGCATGAAACAACTTGCGTTGGCTTCGTCTTGACGAGCACTACGCAATAGAGCAGGTTTGGAGTCGTTTGGAGTTAGTGAGAATTTCGAGTAAAATTAAACGCTCGTTTAATTTTATTTGAAATAAAATGCTGGAACTGAATTGAAATCAAGGTGAGAATTTCTCACTCAATCGAACTGTTTCGATTTAAATTTTAAATAGTTAGATTTAAAATTTTTGATTGTATGCCTGGATGATGAATTATTATCTATTGATTGTTGAAATCGACCTTATAAGTCGTATATTAAGCGGAGGTCATTTATTAAAAACATATACCGCGAATATTTCACTACAAAGTGAAATTGGTATTATTTATGTACTTGGAGTTGATTTTCCGCATTATATAGCGGACGAGACCCTATTGCACCGTATAATAGCGGATAATATTTCATAAATCACATATACCGCGATATTCTGTATTGGAACGGAATTGGTATTGTGCTAACATCTATGGATGCAGGGAAACAGGTTGGAGGGATCCAACTAGATTCCTCACCAGTATTTATTTGATTGCAGATATTTTGATATGTGTTGATTATCATATACTGATACATGATGTCTTTGTTGTCGTGATTGACTATAGCATCATTGGACCTATTTTGGAGTTTTAAAAATGTTAAAGTAACGATTTCTAATTTAAAAGGGTTTTTAAGTGATTTTTGAAATTATACATTTATTAAATTTTGAATTGTTAAAATAAATAAACGTTATAATTTTTATTGTTATAAAAGTTATTATTTTTGGAAAATAATACTTAAATATGGTTTTGGAGTTATATAAGCTTTAAATAACGATTTGTAAATTATTAAAAGGATTGGTTTATTTAAATTGAGATTTGTGAATTATTATAAACGGTTTATATAAAAGATTTAAAAAATTGATATTTATAAATTAAAAATACTGGAATTATAAAAAGAGTTTTTATAAGTGTTAAAATGAAATACAAAAAAAATGGATTTCATAAGTGAATGAAATTTATAGATTTATAAATTGTGAAGTTATAAAATGAATAGATTTTTGTAAAATAAAAGGTTTATAAGAAATTAACTAATAAATTAGATTTTTGGTATAAAATTGAGTTATAAATTGAATTGGTTAATATAGTAGATTTATAAATCGAAGTTTTTATAAATAGAAATGGAATTTATAAACATTGTTTTATAAATCCGAAATCAATTGAATTTGATAAATTAAACATAGAAGTTTATTAAAGGAGATATATTCGTGATTTTGGACAGCGAATTATCCTTTAAGTTAAATGTGGTAATAATAAGAGGTTGGTTGGGAAGTATATTCACGATTTTGGACAGTGAATATATTATTAAATAAAATGGATATGTTTTGGGGAAGTGATATTATAAAATGAAGTTAATTGATTTAAAGATGTTTTTAAAAGGTATTATATATCGAAACCATAGATTTCAACATTCATTGTTGAAATAGACGTTTTCGAGAAATAGAAGGGAATGGTGGACTATAACACTGTTGTTATAGAAAATGATTTCCAAAAGGAAATGTTTTATATAGTATTGGGATTTATATATCTATCTTAATTTCGAATCCCCATACAAGCGATTTTGGGTCGTTGTAACAATGTTTTACGTAACATTCGTTTTGGCTCAAATAAATATGTTTAAAAGGATGTTTTCCTTAAGAACATATATATATATATATAATATATATACTTGATTTAAGTATATCGAATATTTTCAAATGTTGAAAATAAATAGATTTGTGAATTACTTATTATTAAATAAGTATGGAAATGTTTTCCAATATGAAATGGAATGTCTGAAATTTTATCTTTTAAAGATAAATTAAAAAGTGATTTGAAATTTGTTTTCAAATGGTTAAGTGTGGAAAAAAATTTATATCTTGTAAAGATATTTTTGGAAAATAAATGTTTTGGGAAATTATTTGGAATCTGGTGATGTTGAGCATGCTTATTTATAGTTAAATAACCAACTATCAATATTTACCTCTAAATAGGTATTTGTTGTGATTTGCTTGAATTTGAATGCCACACTTATTTTTGAATAAGCGCTCACTATTCGGGTTAGCCGGGAAAGGACCTCTGGGTCATATAACCCATTCCGAGTATGTGATACGTCGTTATGGATTGCATTTGAAGACCGGTGTTGAAGACCGGATATTTGTGAAAACGGAAGGATTACCATCGAATGTTTCTGCATCGGCTGATCTCCGATATAGAAATTTATTACCCTTTGTGATGGTAAGTCCGACCGTGATTAGTGAATATCCGGATTGCAAGGACTTCTTTGGAAGTTCCTTCGGTTCCGTTCGATCCCGAAATGGACTTGTGTGGATGTATGTCTGACATTACAATTCGAGATGTAAAGCTGGTCTCTATCAAATATATTTTCGTTGGTGGCGGAGAATTTATTCTCTTAGCTTCACACCCTTAGAGGTTATGTGGTTGATGGTTACTAGTGATATATTCCCAAATTGGTAATGTGACATACGAAGTGCTGTTGAGCATTTGTTGAATCAAAGCACAGCTTTTATATAAAGCGTAGCTTTGTGGACGAGACTTCGTCGGGCCTCACACCCCGGAAATGGTCAAAATAGGAAGGATGCAGCATGGTTATTAGGGGGTAGCGCCCCTTTAGTGTATGTCATTCGTTCTGGATAGAGGTGGTATCATGTGATGGAGGCCAGATATTTAACCTGTGTTGTTGCTGCAAATTTATTACTTTGTGGTTATTGGAAATCGAGGATCCTCGGATATAGATCGGTTACGATCGGGGGATGACATATTCATGTCAGTAGTTACACAGTTAGGGGTAACCCGACCTTGTGTTGGCAGAGATCTAACCATAACGTTAGTTCTCGGGGCGTCTTTCCAGAGGCGTTTCCATGTGGCAATGGGAAGTTCCTTAGCCTGACTATTTGTTGGGAATCCAAAGAAACAATACGATCCTTGTACGGTGTTAGTTGTATAACCTGCCATGGAATGTGGCGGTAACCTACTGTTGAACATGGTAGCTATAGTGGGCATACGATAATGGTCATACGTTGGCTAAGAATTATATTCTACTTCCGAAATGTTTTTCTACACTATGCACTAGTAATAATATCAAATGTTTCTTTTTAATGCGTATCAAGCATCTTTGACTATCATAAGGAGAAATCTCCTCTGATTCTGCGTTTGCATTGTGTGTGTGTGCGGAAGGCCATATGGTAGTTTCATTTTCTAAAAAGCATTGCGAATCTATTTTAAAAATATTCCTTTGTTTGTTTTTGAAAGATAAATTGTTTTAAGTTCTCACACCAGTCCCATAACTGACTTGGAGTTTATTGTTTCCTTCCTAAACTCTGGGTGCCCACCAATTTCCACACGGGCAGTCTAGATTAGGTTATCAGGATATTCTGGAATTCGGGGGTTCCTATAGAGAATTGGTGGCAAGCTGCATGGCATGGCGTATCAAACTAGTATATAGTATTTCTTTTCCGCTGTTTGTTGTTGTACACTCTGATGATGTAATGTAATGCAATGTGATGTAATGTAATAACTGATATAGTTCTTTTTTATTTAAAGATTATTCATTTATATATGTTGTTCCGCTGCGATTGTGAGATTCTGATATTGTTCTGTTGTTTCTTTCCGTTCTGTTCTATCTTTTTCTCTCTTCTTCTATCTTTTTATTCTTCTTAAATCATAACATTTCGGTTTTTCGGCATTCGATTGCTCGGCAGTTGATACAGTGGACGTACTGATGTTGGTTTTCGAGCGTCGAAAAATTGAAATCGTTACATTTGGTATCAGAGCATATGGTTAAGCGACAACCATGGCTCTGTTGGGAATTACTCATTAGGGATGGAGTCAGTAGTACTCTAGAATGAGTGTGAGTGTAATAATAGATACGAGTGCGTATTTGTTAGTGGATATAAAATTGTTTTATATTGTGATGATTGGTTTGTTGAGTGGTATATGGATTCTGGTCAACACGAGTTATTAACGTTGTTGATAGGGATCTCTAAACATTTGTACAGAACAATTTGACACGATATCGTTTTGAAAATAGGGTAAATGAAATAATTTTACTTTGATTATATTTTATATACAAAGGAATTATTTTTCAAGAATTATTAAGTATATATGAATTGATTGTTTGGTTGTTGAAAGTGTAAGATATATGCAAGTTAATAAAGTTGTTTGAATAAGTTGAATAAATTATATTGTAAAAGAATAACTGTATAAGCAATTGATGATTTACAATTGTGAAATAATCTTGTATATAAAGGTGAAACTATATGAATATATTTATTAATATGAGTTGTAAATATAAAAAATTGAATTTGGACTATGAAATTGAAAGTTTTTGAATCCCGTTTATTTTGGAAGTTATTTTTCAAAATTAAAAGTTAAATAGTGAAATTCTATAAGTAAAAGATTTATAAATGAGATTTATGAATAAAAGGAAAATTTTGGAAGAATATTAAGCACTGAATTCACTATTGTTACTGGGAAATAATAAGGGTAATGACTGCAGCATTATCAGTATCATTTTCAAGTTTCTATGTGATGGTTTTGCTACCAAAGTAAATTGAAAAATTGAAGTTTTGTTGTGATAAACAAATTTGAAATTAAAATCCAAGTTGTAATTGTTGAATATAAGTAATTAAGTTTTGGACTTATAATATGAAACAATAAAGATTTTAGCTTTGGTAAAGTTAAAGAATTTGGGTTAGCATAATAAAACCTACGATTTGAAATTTAACTAAAGGAAGGTTAAATAAATTGATTTGGATTAGATAAGCTATTGAATTGGAAATTAACTTAAGTGATATTGAATGAAGTTGATTTTTGGTATCGAAGTAAATTTATCAAGAGAAGTGATGAATATGAACTTGAGTTATATAAATGAAATTCAACTTTATATTGTTAAAGGAATTAGCAATTGAATTAATGAATGAATTGAATGTTAATCAATCTAATGTAAATGAATTGATATGAGATATGAATGTAAGTGTAAATTCATTGGAAGCTAATGTAATTGGAAATTGAATAATTGAATGGAGGTCAATTTAATATCAAGCAATTGGAATTAAATGTGTTAAACCAAATTGAATGTAAAGTAAAGTAAATTTGATAAATTTGGTTGTATTGGATATACATTGGTTGTTATATGATTGTTAGTTGATTGTATATAATTCATTAAGTTTAATGAAATTGAATTGACAAATGGAAACCTATGTAATTAAATTCGAATTGAAAGTAAACTAATATGAATTGGTTGTAAGCAATTAAAATTTGTATTGAAACCTTATAAATGCTTATGGGAATTATTTTGGTTGCATTGCTTATGAAAACTAATGTGCTTTCTATTGAAAATTAGTGAAATGTAAATGAATTTCATATATATGTCACTTACATGTTTAAATTAAGTAAGTACAGGTACCGAGGATATAGTTCGCTGGATTTTGGTTGCGCTAATAAGCTAATAAATAACTGCTTTGCTTAAAAATGCTAAAAAGGTACACTTACGCAATAAAAATAGGAAATATGAACTATTTTTCTGCTTTTCCGACCGGGTGGGTCGATGTATACATATATATGTCTGTTGTGATCCTACTACGATCGAATCGTGCAAAGGAGACTCCGACGAATTTTTCTGAAAATTTAAGGCGTTAGAAAATTTTGAAAAAATTGGAAAATTTACAAAACTATAACTTTGATTTTGGAATGAAAATATAACTAAGTATGATTTGAAAACTTAGTGAAGTTATTGTAAGAAGTAAACAATGATTTTGGGAAAATTAATGGATTCTGTAACTTTTTCTTACTTGGTAATTTCGAGGACGAAATTCTTTTAAGGGGGGAAGTTTGTAACGACCCAGAATTTCTATCAATTAAAATTTGTATTTTTAATTGAATTTAAATATTAACAAGTGAAATTAAA
This sequence comes from Allium cepa, assembly GCA_030765085.1. NCBI lineage: Eukaryota > Viridiplantae > Streptophyta > Magnoliopsida > Asparagales > Amaryllidaceae > Allium > Allium cepa. The sequence continues at coordinate 900,073,940 of CM060938.1, read as the reverse complement.
CTGTCGAATAAATTTTTATTTCAAATATCTGTATTTAATTGGATTATTAAATCGACTATTTAATAGTTGAAATTACGTAAATAATTGAAAATTGGGTTTAATATGATTGAAAATGATTTGTAAAACTTTATTTAATCATATTTGGGTTATAATGATGTTATAGAACTTTTAAAATCGAATTAAAAGTTAATTTATGAAAATTGAATATTTTGATATTTAATTGACGAGTTTAAAAATAGACATTTTTCAAACAGTCTTGGATTTCGATGAAACCAGTTTCTTCGGATCAGTAATATGATATTATTGTTTGGTTTCAAATTTCGCATCAATCGGATTTATCGTTTGTCCGGGGCAAACCAAAACGCATAGAAATTCGTTAAATCGATTTGGTTTATCGTTTATTTCCGTAACTTGCACAGATGAAAGAATTAGCCTCCGAAACATGTTCCATTGTGTTCGGAACGTAGGGTAAACCTTAGAAACGCCAGCCGGCACGCTTCGTTTGGAGTTCGAAAAATTTCGGATGAATAGTAATTTGGCAATTTTCTCTATAAGCACTTCATTATTTTCATTTGCAAACTAAATTTAAAACCCTAGGTCAGAAAACCCTAGCCGCCACTTATGTCTTCAATGGCCAGAAAACTCCCATCTTCTTCCTCCCTTTTCTTCCAATCCACCAACAATCATCGAAAACTGTCAACTACAAAAGTGCAGAGGGTGGCGAGATCTTGAAGATGAACTGTGATGGTCAAATTTTGTCAGGCGAATCAGCGGCAAAAAGGGCTCGAACATGTGGAAGTCGGCCTCAGTTTTCATGAGCTAGGCTCGACCGAGCTTCGTGCTCTCCTGGCCGATGGTGGCTTTGGTGATGGCGCTTCGAATGGAGGTGGTTGATCGAGGTGGAAGTGCTCGTATTGGGTGCGTTAATTTGATGAGAAGCGGCGGCCGATGGGTTAATTGAACGCGATTTTGTCTGGAGATGGAAGAAGCAACAACTCCCGGCCGTGATTTGCTTTGAAGAAACTAACGGTCCAGATTACCTTAGGTTATAAAAATAAATAGATTTGTTAATTAATGTATATAATAATTCGTGTAAACTTTGAAACAACGTAACTTTTTGCTACGAGGTCAAAAACGCACGAAACAACTTGTGTTGGCTTCGTTTTGACGAGCACTACGCAATGGAGCTGGTTTGGAGTCGTTTGGAGGTAGTGAGAATTTCGGGTAAAATTAAACGCTCGTTTAATTTTATTCGAAATAAAACGCTGGAACTGAATTGAAATCAAAGTGAGAATTTCTCACTCAATTGAACTGTTTCGATTTATATTTTAAATAGTTAGATTTAAAATTGTTGATTGTATGCTTGGATGATGAATTATTATCTATTGATTGTTAAAATAGACATTATATGACGTATATTAAGCAGAGATTTTTTATTAAAAACATATACCGCGAATATTTCACTACAAAGTGAAATTGGTATTATTTATGTACTTGGAGTTGATTTCCCGCATTATATAGCGGATGAGACCCTATTGCGCCGTATAATAGCGGATAATATTTTATAAATCCCATATAACGTGATATTCCGTATTGGAACGGATTTGGTATTGTGCTAACATCTGTGGATGCAGGGAAACAGGTTGGAGGGATCCAACTGGATCCTCACCAGTATTTATTTGATTACAGATATTTTTTTTTTTGAAAATGGGTAAACCGCCTCATTAAAAACCTTACTAGATATCAACGTGATATCTGGTAAGGAAAAAAGAGTGCGGTGCTTTATTGATTTAATGAATAATACAATTTACAACTTACAACAAACTCAAAACAAAACAAGACCAAACCCTCCTTATTGGGTAAAAGAAAGAAAAAAAATAAATGCCCGAACATTATCAATACATCACATAACCCAATAACCAGAAAATCATAAAAACATTAACTGACATCGGTAATCAACCGTTATCTACTAGATCAATGCCCCATCTCTGTAAAATTTCTTCATTTTCTTTCGTTCTCATTGTCTTTCTCTTACTTTTCGTCATCAAGAATTTAACATCCATCTCCACATAGTTCCAACGCTGAAATTTGTCTATCACTTTTCCATCATGCACTGTGGCATTTCTTTCCACCCATATGTGGTAGATAATTGTGACAAAACTACAGGCAGCAAGATCTTTGATTTGATTTGCAGTTCTGAATGACTCAGAAATGTCAATCGCTACCTCTTCAATCTGCAACGAGCTGTTCCGATTCATTCCTAGTTTGAGTTTACTTCGAGTCCAGAGGTATGCTGAGTATGGGCATTGAAAGAACATGTGATTTCTACTCTCTGGCTCTCGATTACATAACACACATGTAGGATCAACAGAAAATCCCCATTCCATCTGTTTGTCTTTGGTTGGTATTCTATTTAGGATTATCTTGTATGTGCATAAACTCATTTTAGGGCTGTTACAGTGGTTCCATACAATTTTAGTCCAAATATTAGGCTGAAAATGTCTTCTAGTGCTATCCCATGCAGAATAGAAAGTGAAACCATTTGGCTTGTGATTCCAGCTCCAATAATCAGAACCATGTGTTGTAGACAATTGAACTTCATTAATTTGGTTTACTTGTCTAGTAAAATGTCGGATTTGTGGCCTTAATGTGTTGTTCTGTATTATACTACTGACCTTCAAGTTGTCTCCTCCATTTAAACCAATAGCATCCCACCCAAGGATATTGACCAACAATTCATTGTTAATCCAGGTGTCGTGCCATAGCAGTGTGTCTTGTCCATCAACTATGTTTCTTTGAATGTGTTGTAGCCCTTTTTGTCTATGCTTAAGGATAGATTTCCAAGTGCAGGAACTGTCGTTATCTATCTCCACTGTCCAGAAGTGTTTATCTTTACAATATCTACTTCTCATCCAATTTGACCAAAGATTGTTGTTGTTAATGTAATGCCACAACAATTTGATAGCAGTAGCTGATCTAATATCCTCAAAATTTCGTAGTCCCACCCCTCCTTCTAGTTTTGGTCTGCACAAAATGTCCCAGGCTATTTTATGCGTTCTGCCACCCCAGACAAAGTTTGCACATATCTTTTTGATTTTATTGATTGTTGCAAGAGGTAGTTGGTATATCATCAACCAGTATAACACCATAGGTGTAATAACTGAGTGTATGAGTTCAATCCTTCCTGCCATTGATAAGAGTTTACAATCCCATCCATCCATTCTGTTTTGAATCCTATCAAGTAAATTTCCACAATCGTTATAGTGAATATAATTGTAAGATAGAGGGACTCCCAGATATTTAATAGGTAGTATTCCTTCTTTCATATCCAATATGTTGAGAAGAGAGTTTCTGTTTGTCACACCTCTACTGAAATAAGCTTTAGATTTCAAATTGTTTATATTTAGCCCTGTCAAACCTTTCAACTTTTGCATCATGTCTTTAAGAGCTTTAGCATGTTTATGCTTAGCTTTTGAAAATATCATGAGATCATCTGCATACATGAGGTGAGTGACACATGGATCTAGATTATAGATAGGTTGAAATATGCCTGCTTTGTAAGCTTTATACAACATCAAAGACAAATATTCCATAGCTATGCAGAAAAGATAAGGAGAGAGGGGGTCTCCCTGTCTCAACCCTCTGTTACTATGAATAAAACCTTTGGGGCTACCATTTACAATGATAGAGTAAGTAGGGGATGAGATACATTTTCTTATAAGTTTGATCATTCTATATGGGAAACCCATCATGTTCAGCATGTGGCATACAAATTCCCTATTAGTCATATCATAAGCCTTTTGTAGATCAATCTTGAGACACATTTTATCACTGCCCTTTCTATTAAATTGTCTAATTTGTTCACGTGCTAGCAGGATATTTTTTGCAATGTGTCTACCTGGGATGAATGCTGACTGGTTCTCTGATATAAGGTGAGGTAAAAATGGCTTTATTCTATTGCATATGATTTTAGATATGATTTTGTATAACACATTACAACATGCAATTGGTCTATAATCAGAGATACTTACAGGCTGTTTGATTTTAGGTACAAGTGTGATGAAGGTATGGTTTAAACCTTTTTCAATTCTACCTGTATTGAAAGCTTCTTGTATTAAATCCAAAATATCATACTTCAACTCATTCCAGTGAATTTTATAAAACTTGCAGTGAATCCATTAGGGCCAGGGCTTTTGTCTTCTGGGATTGAGTAAACAGCTTTTTGGACCTCCTCAATCGTGATAAGAGATGTGAGTTTAGTTCTTCCTCTGTCATTTATTATATTCTTACATTGGATATCTAGGAAATCAGTAGGAAGAGGCTGTGATGAGTAAAAGATGGTAGTGTAATAATTTATTGCCTCAGATTCAATTTTATCAGCATCTTGTATTATTTCCCCATTGCTCATGATAATCTGATTCCAATTGTTGATATATCTCCTTTGTGATATCTTTGCATGGAAGAATTTAGTACATGAGTCTCCATCTGTCAGCCAATCGATCTTTGCTTTCTGTTTAGATTTTAGAAATTCTGCCTCATTTTGACTCTTCCAGTTAATATATACATTGCTGAGTTTTTCAAATAAGAGTGTATTAGTAGGGTTTGCATCACATTCTTTAAGGCATTTCTGATATTCTTCTTCATAAAATTTGAGAAGGTTACCTTCTTTACAATTTTTGAGATTCCATTCTTTTAGCCTGTATTTGCATTCTGTAATAAATTTCATGAATTTGTGCATTTTTGAAGCTTGCCAGTTTGGGGATATTGACTGATAAATATCTAAAGCATTTTGAAAACATTGCATATAGCCTTCTGTCAAGTACCAAGAGTTCACATACCTGAATGGAGTGTTTTTAATAGTTTTGGCCTCTTCATTGAAACTGATAAATATTGGTATATGATCACTGATAGCATTACAAACCCCAAATGATGTAATTCCAGGAATAGATCCCATTAATATGTGGTTACATAAGACCTTATCAATTTTAGATGCTACCCCCTTCTTCCTCAAAGTGTATTTAAACCCTATAATCGGTAGTTCCAGTAATCCCACTCTAGCAATGCAATTATTAAATCCTTCTATTTGACTAAAAGGAACAACAGAACCCCCCTTTTTATCTGAAGGAGATAAGATATTATTAAAATCTCCTAATATGATCCATGGAGAATTCTCCAATCTGGCTTCCTCAATTAAGTCTTCCCATAACTTATTTCTATCTTTAATGAAATTACTAGCATAAACAAACGATATTCTACATGTAAATCCACCAGTGTTTACAGCTAGTATAGAGATGTGTTGAAAAGATTTTTTCTCCATTTGACAATTCCAAATATTCGAGTTCCAGATAACAAGAATACGACCTTTGCTACCACAGTCATTATTATCAATCATTTTCCAGTTATTATCTAATCTATGCCCTAGTTTTTCTGTATACTGATATATGATGTCTTTGTTGTCGTGATTGACTATTTGGTCTGTTGCATCATTGGACCTATTTTGGAGTTATAAAAATGTTAAAGTAATGATTTCTAATTAAAAGGGGTTTTAAATGATTTTTGAAAGTATACGTTTATTAAATTTTGAATTGTTAAAATAAATAAACGTTATAATTTTTATTGTTATAAAAGTTATTATTTTTGGAAAATAATACTTAAGTAGGGTTTTGGAGTAATACAAGCTTTAAATAACGATTTGTAAATTATTAAAAGGATTGGTTTATTTAAATTGAGATTTGTGAATTATTATAAACGGTTTATATTTTAAAATTGATATTTATAAATTAAAAATATTGGAATTATAAAACGAGTTTTTATAAGTGTTAAAATGAAATACAAAAAATGGATTTCATAAGTGAATGAAATTTATAGATTTATAAATTGTGAAGTTATAGAATGAATATATTTTTGTAAAATAAAAGATTTATAAGCAATTAACTTATAAATTAGATTTTTGGTATAAAATTGAGTTACAAATTGAATTGGTTAATAAAGGAGATTTATAAATAGAAGTTTTTATAAATAGAAATGGAATTTATAAACATTGTTTTATAAATCCGAAATCAATTGAATTTGATAAATTAAACATAGAAGTTTATTAAAGGAGATATATTCGTGATTTTGGTCAGCGAATTATCCTTTAAGTTAAATGTTGTAATAATAAGAGGTTGGTTGGGAAGTATATTCACGATTTTGGACAGTGAGTATATTATTAAATAAAATGGATATGTTTTGGGGAAGTGATATTATAAAATGAAGTTAATTGATTTAAAGATGTTTTTAAAAGGTATTAAATATCGAAACCATAGATTTCAACATTCATTGTTGAAATAGACGTTTTCGAGAAATAGAAGGGAATGGTGGACTATAACACTGTTGTTATAGTAAATGATTTCCGAAAGGAAATGTTTTATATAGTATTGGGATTTATATATCTATCTTAATTTCGAATCCCTATACTAGCGATTTTGGGTCGTTGTAACGATGTTTTACGTAATATTCGTTTTGGCTCAAATAAATGTGTTTAAAAGGATGTTTTCCATAAGAATATACATGTACTTGATTTTGATTTAAGTATATCGAATATTTTCAAATGTTGAAAATAAATAGATTTGTTAATTACTTATTATTAAATAAGTATGGAAATGTTTTCCAATATGAAATGAAATGTTTGAAATTTTATCTTTTAAAGATAAATTGAACAGTGATTTGAAATTTGTTTTCAAATGGTTAAGTGTGGAAAAAAATTATATCTTGTAAAGATATTTTTGGAAAATGAATAATTCGGGAAATTATTTGGAATCTGGTGATGTTGAGTATGCCTATTGATAGTTAAATAACCGACTATCAATATTTACCTTTAAATAGGTATTTGTTGTGATTTGCTTGAATTTGAATGCCACACTTATTTTTGAATAAGCACTCACTATTCGGGTTAGCCGGGAAAGGACCTTTGGGTCGTATAACCCATTCCGAGTATGTGATACGTCGCTATGGATTGCATTTGAAGACCAGTGTTGAAGACGGATATTTGTGAAAACGGAAGGATTACCGTCGAATGTTTCTGCATCGGCTGATCTCCGATATAGAAATTTATTACCCTTTGTGATGGGAAGTCCGATAGTGATTAGTGAATATCCGGATTGCAAGGACTTCTTTGGAAGTGCCTTCAGTTCCGATCGATCCCGGAACGGACTTGTATGGATGTGTGTCTGACATTACAATTTGAGATGTGAAGCTGGTGTCTATCAAATATATTTCCGTTGGTGGCGGAGAATTTATTCTCTTAGCTTCACACTCTTAGAGGTTATGTAGTTGATGGTTACTAGTGATACATTCCCAAATTGGTAATGTGACATACGAAGTGCTGTTGAGCATTTGTTGAATCAAAGAACAGCTTTTATATAAAGCTTAGCTTTGTGGACAAGACTTCGTCGGGCCTCACACCCTGAAAATGGTCAAAACAGGAAGGATGCAGCAAGGTTATTAGGGGGTAGCGCCCCTTTAGTATATGTCATTTCTTCTGGATAGAGGTGGTATCATGGTATGGAGCCCAGATATTTAACCTATGTTGTTGCTGCAAATTTATTACTTTGTGGTTGTTGGAAATCGAGGATCCTCGGATATAGATCAGTTACGATCGGGGGATGACATATTCGTGCCAGTAGTTACCCAGTTAGGGGTAACCCGGCCTTGTGTTGGCAGAGATCTAACCGTAACGTTAGTTCTCGGGGCGTCTTTCCAGAGGCGTTTCCATGTGGCAATGGGAAGTTCCTTGGCCTGACCATTTGTTGGAAATCCAAAGAAACAATACGATCCTTGTACGGTTTTAGTTGTATAACCTGCCGTGGAATGTGGCGGTAACCTGTTATTGAACATGGTAGCTGTAGTAGGCACACGATAATGGTCGTATGTTGGCTAAGATTTATATTCTACTTTCGAAATGTTTTTCTACACTATGCACTATTTATAATATCAAATATTTCTTTTTAATGCGTATCAAGCATCTTTTACTATCATACGGAGAAATCTCTTCCGATTCTGCGTTTGCATTGTGTGTGTGTGCTGGACGCCTTATGGTAGTTTCATTTTCTAAAAAGCATTGCGATTCAATTTTAAAAATATTCCTTTGTTTGTTTTTAAAAGATAAACTGTTTTATGTTCTCACACCAGTCCCATGACTGACTTGGAGTTTATTGTTCCCTTCCTAAACTCTGGGTGCCCACCAATTTCTACACGGGCAGTCTAGAGTTAGGTTATCAGGATATTCTGTAATTCGGGAGTTGCTGTAGAGAATTGGAGGAAAGGTGGATGGCATGGCATTTCAAACTAGTATATAGTATTTCTTTTCCGATATCTGTTGTTGTACACTTTGATGATGTAATGTAATGCAATGTGATGTAATGTAATAACTGATATAGTTCTTTTTGATTTAAAGATTATTCATTTATCTATTATATGTTGTTCCGCTGCGATTGTGAGATTCTGATATTGTTCTGTTGTTTCTTTCTATTCTGTTCTATCTTTTTCTCCCTTCTTCTATCTTTTTCGTCTTCTTAAACCCTAACATTTCAGTTTTTCGGCATTCGATTGCTTGGCAGTTTATACAGTGGACATATTGATGTCGGTTTTCGTGCATCAAAAAATCGAAGTCATTACAATAACACCACAGTGGATGCTGCAACAACACGCAGAAATCTCAAGTCAAGGACGAAGCCATCAGAATTTCATAAAATCAAAGAACGAAGTAAGAAATCACCAAATGCAACTTAATGAACCAGACAAGCCATAGTTCACATATGTGAAGTTACTGCAGTTCAAAGTCAATGGCATGAAATCAAGTAGTCCAGTATACACAAATTGGAACGAGTCAGAAACAAGTTCCACCATGGAGGCCGAAGTCAAATACTATCAAAAACCAAAGTGACCGAAGTCAAAGTACCATAAAATTCAAAGCCGTGGAAATCACAAAATCACATACATATATGAGAATGAATTAGATGTGAGCAATTTAAAAATCGTTCACCTATTTTTGAGGGAGTAGATCCAACAGTTCATAATCGAAGCCGATTCACACACAATCAAACTCGACAAAGAAGAAGTAGTCTAGTTGTAACGACCCGTTAAATTCTATGATATTAAATGAGTTAATTTAATATGATTTCTAATCTAATTTAGAATGAAATAAAAGTCTTAAGATTTTATTTGAGTAAGTGTAGGAATTAGATATAGTAACTGTAATTAAAGGTTAACAATTTAAATGTTTATATGGCAATAGATTGAAATAACATAAATTGGCGTTTGTGGTTATAAGTTATAATTTGTTGATTAATACTGGAAGATATAAAGCGGAAATAGTATTAATGAAATAATAACTGAATTGAATTGCAACTATATAAATGAAATTAAATTTTATTTAGTGGATGTCAACATTTAATAAATTTATTTAAAATAAAAAGATTTAAATGCATGTTTGGATAGAATATATAATTGATGGATTGAGTGGTAAGTAATTAGAACTTAATTCTATAAAATTTGGAACTGAATGTACGTAAATAATTTTGTAGGAATAAGTTAATTAACAATTTATTTGCGCATACCCGATTTAATTGAAATAACAGAAAGGACAAGATCTTGATTTACCTAGGTATGTATATATTGATAAACTATAACTAAGTAGGAAGTTTGGTAGTAAATAGGAAATAAGATGACAAATGCAACTAGTAAATTAATAAATGAATTCATAATAATAAGTAGAAATTAATGCATAAATATATTTGGCATTTGGGATAATTACAAAGTTTTACCCATTCATCTAATTTATTTAATTGAATCTAAATCTATGGCAACCTTGTTGTTATTGATGTTGTAAGTGAATATGAATATAAAAAGGGTAACAATTTTTTTAGTTAACCATTTATTGAGTATATTAAGTTAAAAATGGAAATTGATTGGAATAAGTCTAAATTAATTATTTTGTTGTTAATGTGTCTAGTTAATAAAGGGAAATTTATAAGAAATGGAGCATACCCTATTGAAATGTATTTTATTCAAATGTTATTTATGCCCATAAAATGTCTATTTACTGAATAGAAAGATTTTAAATCAATAAACGAATTTATTGAGGTTCCAATTTATAATTTATAACGTTTAATGTAGACTCAATTACAATAATTGATTTAAATTGTGCAGTTAGCGTAGATTTGTTTTGTAATTGGAGTAGTTAATTCTATAAGATGAAGCTAATGCTAATTCTATTTATAATTGGACCTTTGTTGATATAGATTATAGAAAGCAGGATTTAAAAATTAATTGGAGTATCAAATTCAACAATTGCATTTATTGCATAATAAAATGGAATATAACGGTTAAATATTACGTTATTGAAATTAAAATGGATTTGAGGATAATGATGTGAAATCATGAACCAATGTTAGTGGCATCCTTATTTTGAATAAAAGGTGAGAATATAAATTTTGAAATCTAATAAATGGGTTTTTGAGAATTTAATTTATAATTCCTAAATATAAGGAAGTGGAGAAATTGACTCTGCAATTGATAGACTTATCAACTTTTAATTCACATCTAAAATTATCAAATCATTGAAATTGATTAAGAAGTATATAAGTGATAAGATTTGGTCAATATTAGAATTTAAAAATAAAATTTGATTTTATGATTTATTTTAATTTATTTAATGAATATAGAAATAGCCATTTTGGCCATGGACTCGGATTTCGACGAAACCTGTTTCATCGGATCCGTATCGGTGAATTATTATAGGGTTTCAAGTTTCGTATCGATTGGACCTGTCGTTTGATCGTACGAACGCGAAACGCCTTGAAATCGATTTAATTAAAATCAATTTGAAATCAATTTGGAAATTTTATTCTCCGCATAACTTTTACATACGATCGAATTTGGACGTGAAACTTTTTCCATCGCGTTCAGAATATTTTAAAATACCTTTCTGGATATATCGGTTTAACATATTTCGTTCCGAGGTTAGAACGGGCTTTTTGGGCCATAGTTTGTTCCGTACGTTCATCTATCTGGTCTATCTACTCCAATCCAACCCTACTTATAAATAGACGATTATAAACCCTAGCCTCCATCTTCTATCATTTGTCTATACGTTCATTTTCTTCATCTCTTTCTCTTCCTCAAATGGTTGTAAAACCTAGATCTATCTACAGTTCAAAATCAAAAGTGAAATTTCAAACATCTCAGAAAAATTTGAAAAAATTATATGTTGTAGATTTCATCGATACGAATCTGCATGTAGTTTCTGTTTTCGCAATCAATGCACGAACCATCCTGAAAACTCAGTCAAAGTTCAGAATTCGAGAAGCATACGTGTCATTTTGGGCGTTTTCAATTGAGGCAGAAATCGAGCAATCTGTTTCTGGGTCCCGTAGAGGGCAGCAAGGGGAGTCTATTGATGGTTGTCGTTTGGCTTATATCGAGGTGTGGTGGCCGAAAATCTGAGATTAGGGTTTCGAAACCTTAGAAAAACATGGCGGCGGCGCAGCACGGTGGGTGACCGGAGGGGATGCGTTCTGTAGAGGAAGGGGAGGCGAGTGCATTGGAGTGTCTTGGGTCGATGGCGGTGGCCGGTAGGTGGCGAATTCGGTGGTCAAAGGGGCATTTTTGGGTTTGGTCTGTTCGTGTGCACGCGTCTTCCTGGGCAGTAGAGATGCTGACGTGGCAAGTGTTGTAGGGATAGGTTATTTTGTTTTTGTTTTTAATTTAATTTGATTTCAACTCGTTTAAATCTTAATAACTTTCTCATATGTTATCCGTTTCGCGTGAAATTTCTTTTGTTAGGATCGTAATTAAATTCCGGATCTGATGACGCTGGTTTGGACAGATTTCGAGACCGTTGGAATTTTGAATTTAAATCGGATTTAAATTCGATTTAAATTCAAAAGGTGAGTGTTTTAACCCACTCACAACTTCTAAAAGTTTTTATGTTTGTTAAATTTATTTTAGATATGAGTAGAAAATTTATTTATGACCGTTTGGCATGTTTTATTCATCATATCTGTTAAATCGCATTTATTTAATATAATTGTTCATTAAATTTTATTACTGCATATAGATTGACAGTTATAGTTATTTATTTGCATATAAACTGTTAGTTTAATAGTTGTTGTTAAATTTATTTTTGAATATAACTGCCAGTTATTACCTGTTATATATTACCGGATTTATATTGATATTGTTTTGTTATTGGATGATGATTGTGATTTGGATGATAGATGATGATGGATGAATGGATGTTTTATTTTAATCATTAAACTGCAAGTTATAATGCATTTTTCGTTCCATTCGGGATTGTGGTTTGAAATGATATACAACCGCAAAATTTTATTTTTAAATTACGGATTGAAATGATAAACATCCGTATCACTTGACCATCGGATAGAAAATTATATACAGGCACCGTGGTCTATATAAAATATTTTAAAGTGATTTCTATGGTTTAGATGGGATACGGTTTATAAAAAATTTTAAGTTTTGATATTTTATAAATATTATTCTTCTACATATATACATATGAAGTTAAATTTTTTAAATTTAGGCTGTGTATATTATCTATTAAATAAAAATGGAAAAATTGAGAAAATGGAATTTGATGATTTATATTATATGTTTAAGTTTGGAAATTTTAAGGTATGATATTTATAACTGGAGTTTTTCCAAGATAAATTTAAATTTTAAGGTATGATATTTATAACTGGAGTTTTTCCAAGATAAATTTAAATGAATATTCTAGTATAATTAAATTTAAGGAAATATTAAATTTCAAGAAATTGGAGTTGTATTTATGGATTTTTATGTGAATATTCAAGACTAAATAATAGAACAATTGATTTGTTGAAAGAATAAAATTCCAACTTTAGTTTTGAAATATTAATACTCCAAATGGATATATATATATATATATATAGAAATTGAAATGGTTTTGGAACTTGAAAGTGATATTTAAATTTTTGTTTAGACGTTAAATATGGAAATATATTTGTAAAGCCATGGAAATTATTTTTCTTTAAAAAGTAACCTTGAAGTCAAACCATTCATTTTATATACCGTTGAATATCCAAACCATTCAAGTTTTAGAAGTTATGGTTTTAAAATTTTGAATTTCGAAATATTATGCTTTGAAAGTATATTTCAAATATTTGGTTTCCAGATATTTTAAATTTTAAACCAGCATGATTTTGGAAAAGAATTATATTTGAGATAAAATGATATCATATTGTTTTGGGTTTAAATTAATATCGTATTCATAGTTTTGAAATGGAAAATTTTATTCTGGTTTTAAAGTATAAACTTTTTTTTTTATGACCGCGGTGTTATAATAACGATGGGTTGGCAAAGAGACCGGGATCGGATATGGACATACTCTCTGTCGATACCAAAAACCACTTTGACTAACCGTGTACGCGGTGGAGATTCCAGAATGAAGTAGGTGGTGGCGACGCTTCCTGTAAGGTAAATACGTGGACCCGACTCCCGTGAGTAGGCATAAGGTGGCTAAAACAGGAGTGATTCTCGGGCCAATGAGGTCATACCTCTGATCGGACGCTCCTCTTCGATATTATACTTTGACTTTGGATTGATTCAGTGGCCACTTTTGATTTCTTTGATTTGGGGGAGTTTGTTCAAGGTGGGCGGTAACTGCGGCTACGCGTTTCCACCAGCCCGGATAGCAATTGGTATATCTACCCTGGCATTGCCTAGTTGTGCCGTGTCACCTACCATACCGAGCCTTTACTACGATTTTTGTTTTGTACCATACCTATGGAGTGCCCTCTGATGACGCCCAGTACGGGGGAGATTACGGTACTGTATAGACTATGGGAATATATTCTGTGTTAAGGGCTCTTTGGGTAACCCCTTAACGCTATTAAAAAGTAAGTTTATTTTACAATTAGACACTATTATAATAGTGCAATATACTACATAGTAAATAGTTTAACGGATCCTTAGGAGATGTAAATCCCGAGCATCTCTTGAGTTACTGCACTCATATTTATTTCTGTTAATTTAACTCACATAAGATCTTTTAGTTCTTACTCGAGTGTTTTGTCCTTTCAATTCGCTCGGGTCAGTCCGAGCGTTTCAGGATTTGAAGTTTTAGCTCTGGAGGACGAAGACGAAGATTTGTAGTATTACTAGTATCTACTATATTATTCCACTACACCATTTAATTCCGCTGCATTGATATTATTGGTATGTTAACTCTGATACTTAATTGTATAAAGAAGAAGTAAATGTTTTGTAAACAGTTATATAAACTGTATATTTTATTATTATATTTTATCCTTCCGCTGTGAAATTCTATTTTGTTTTATTTCTTCTCTGTTTTCTTATTTACCCCATTACAATCCGCCCTTCCGTATGGTTTGAACTGGCACCTGTGTCGGTTTAAATCGTGCGAAAAGACGGGATGTTACAGTTGGTATCAAAGCTTTGGTTTAGCGATAAACCTTAGCTTTGTGGGGTTTGACTCTTTACTAATAGGGTAGTAATACCCTATGGGAGTCGCTGAGTGTATATTTATGAGAGAGCGTATTTGTTAGTGTTATAAAAAGATTTTAATACTGTGTTAATCTGTACCGTTTTGTATTTATAAATTCTGGTTGATGCATGGGACGCTATGACATCAATAGGGGTTTCTAAACACTTAATAGGACAGACCGACATAATATCTGTTTTAATATAGGTGAATGAAATAATTTCGCCTATTATATTTTCTATATATAAAATAAAATTTTCAAATGATATCTATATTTGGTTGCAATAGATTGGTTGTTAGGAGTAAAATTTATAAATAATAGGTAAAATAAGATTGAAATTAGAATCAATGAAATTTGTAAATTTAAGAACTTCAGTCCGGGATTTTTGAAAATTTGCTTTCAAAGGATTTTTGAAATATAATAATTTTGTTTATAACTATTTCTTATATAAATATTTAGTATAATTCGGAAGAATGGTTTTAAAGAAGATTTTGAAGAAATATTTTTTGTACTTTCCTCTCTTTCGCTGGAAAATAATTTCGGTGATGGCGGCCGCATCATCGACTTTCATTTTCGAATTTCGAAGGGGAAAGGCCACTGTAGAAAATTCTACTGCAGATTTATTTTGGAAATTATCTAAAATTTTAATTGTTCTAAATATAATTAGAGATATAAAAGTTGTAAGAAATTATTTATCTAATAAAAAAAAATTTGAAATTTGACCCGGTATTTAATTCTTGAATTTCCATTAATTAATTGTTTAATTTATTTTAGTGAAATAAAAGGTAAGTAATTAATGAATTGAAACCTCTAATTTAGGTAAGAGAATTAATGCAAAGTTATAAAGGGAAATTTGGAATTTTAACATATGAGACAAAAAGTAATATTGTTGAACATTAAATTTAATTAAAAGAAGAGATAAAATTTGTATAAGTTCTTTTGCATTTTCTTTAACATATGTAACTTACCAAATATGAAAAGTTGAAATGCTAAATAAGAGATTGGAAATAGATATTATACAAGTAGAAATTTTGGAAATAAGGAAGTATTCAATGAATTGATATTATAAATAAGAATTTAATGGTATAAACTTAAGTTATAATTGAAATTTTGCTAAAATTAAAGGTAAGTATTATAAATAGGTGATTTTAAACTTAAGTAAATAAAATGAAATTCTTTAATAAATAAGGATTGATGTGTATGGTTATAAACTCTAGTATGATTTAAATGCTACTAGCTGAATAAAATGGAAAGTAGGTAATATAAATAAATGTCTGTAAACCTTAGGTAATAAATTAATAAAATCCTTTATTTATAAGAATGGAGGTTATAAGGTTAAGAGACTTACACAACCTAAATAAAATAAAAATGAATAATGGTAAGTAGTAAGTAGAAATAAGGAAACAACCATTGAATGAGAAATAAAATTTGAAGTTTGTTAGAAATAAATGTAAATTATAAAAAGGAAAATTTATGTGGGTTGAATAAAAGAAAGGAAATCAAACAATTAAAGTATGTAATGAATGTATATAAGTTGAATTGATTTGTTGGTTTAAATCGATATTGTTTACTTTATAGTTGGCTGGGTAAGGAAATTTGAAGTTGTTGGATGAATAAATAATCTATTTTTGTCCCATCTAAGACAGTTGAGTAAATGATGCACTGGATAGTTATTTCTCATTCCGTACCATTTCAAGTTTTGAACCCGAACAACTATTTGCTTGTTTGATTGAATGGTTGTTTTGTTTTGTTGTGTACACTGTTTGTCGAAATTAATGATTGTGTATTTATTGTTGTTAGTAGTTGAAACCATGAAAATATTTCACTTTATATAAATAGTTAACCTTTTTAGATTATTTAAGTGAAATACAGGTATGGAAGCAATTACTACTGCTTTTGGTTCCATAATAATAAGCGTAAATTGCCCGACAAATGGGTACGTTTCGGATTACGGTTTATAGCGCTATTTTGTATATTTTTCCCGTGTTGGGATATACTATTTTGAATATTCTATATGATATTTTGTGATATTTTAATGTTATATTTTCTTCCGAACCTCTCCGTACAAAGGAGACTCTGCCAAAATTTCCGTAAATTTTAGACTTAGAATTATGTTAAAAATATTTTCCAACTTTAATTGTTTAAGTATAAAAGGATATAATGATTATAAAACGGGTATTTTTATTTAAGGAAATTAATTTAGTAAATTATTGTTTATAAGTTAATATTTAAAATAAGATGTACTGTTTTATTCTTCCATCTCCCTTCTTTTTCCTTTTCGGGGACGAAAAGTTTTGAGTGGGGGAGAGTGTAACGACCTGTTAAATTCGATGATATTAAATGAGTTATTTTAATATGATTTCTAATCTAATTTAGAATGAAATAAAAGTCTTAAGATTTTATTTGAGTAAATGTAGGAATTAGATATAGTAACTGTAATTAAAGGTTAACAATTTAAATGTTTATATGGCAATAGATTGAAATAACGTAAATTGGCGTTTGTGGTTATAAGTTATAATTTGTTGATTAATACTGGAAGATATAAAGCGGAAATAGTATTAATGCAATAATAACTAAATTGAATTGCAACTATATAAATGAAAGTAAATTTTATTTAGTGGATGTCAACATTTAATAAATTTATTTAAAATAAAAAGATTTAAATGCATGTTTGGATAGAATATATAATGATGGATTAAGTGGTAAGTAATTAGAACTTAATTCTATAAAATTTGGAACTGAATGTATGTAAATAATTTTGTAGGAATAAGTTAATTAACAATTTATTTGCGCATACCCGATTTAATTGAAATAACAGAAAGGACAAGATCTTGATTTACCTAGGTATGTATATATTGATAAACTATAACTAAGTAGGAAGTTTGGTAGTAAATAGGAAATAAGATGACAAAGGCAACTAGTAAATTAATAAATGAATTCATAATAATAAGTAGAAATTATTGCATATATATGTTTGGCATTTGGGATAATTACAAAGTTTTACCCATTCATCTAATTTATTTAATTGAATCTAAATCTATGGCAACCTTGTTGTTATTGATGTTGTAAGTGAATTTGAATATGTAACAACCCTGTAATTTATAATTATTTTATTGTATATTTTAATTATTTTTGATGTAAGATTTTGATTTAAAAACTTATTTTACTTATTTGAAATGATTAAATTTATTATTTAAATATAATCTTGATTTTTATATGAGTTATAATTCCAAAATTTTGTAAGTTGGATATTTGCCTGAAATGCTGATTTTGGTCAAAATAGTCAAACTGTGACTTTCAACTTAAAATTTTAAAAGTTTAAAAATTTAAATTTTTTCTTTTATTATGAAAGTACATAAAATTATAAGAACACCACTTTTCGTTTCGTTGAATTTGGATGTAAATTGTGAAAGTTATACCCTTTACAATATTGTGCGTATATAGGGTTATTTAACAATGACTATTTTAAATTGTATAAATTACTTCTTCTTGGTTATATTTTATTTTAATATGCGATAATATGTTTTATTATGTATATTTTGACTTTAAAATTTTTAAATGATAATAGAATTTTTCTAAAATTTACTGTATTTATTTCCTATTTTTAAAGGCTGTTTTCTAATTTTCTGCCATTTTCTTCATATAAATTATATTTAAAAAATAATAATTTGTGAATGCACTTTTATTTTATGTTATTTTATTTGTTATAAATATTTTACAAGTCCATGAAGATTTTCTAAAGTTCATTTGGATTTATTTCTAATTTTAAAGCCTAGTCTACAATTTTAAGCCATTTTCTTATTTTAATTATATATAATTAAAATTTATTTATTTATTTTATGCACTCACTTTTATTTGCTGTGTTTTACTTTATTTTATTCATTTTACATGTATTTAAATTAAAGTAAATTTTTCCAAAGTGTATTGAAGTTATTTCTAATTCTTAAGTCTAGTTTTCATTTTTCTGTGCTATTTTTCTTATTTAATCATATCAAATTAATATTTAATTTTTAATATTTTGTTTATCTGTTATATTTTCGAATTTTAACTGAGATTTTAATTATTTTTAGTTATTCAAGATGTATATAAATATATATAGGAAATTTGAAAGGCCTTAAACTTTCCATCTTCCTAAGGCCCTTTTTTTTTCTAACCCTTCTACTTTTTAACATAACTTTTCATTTAACTAGCCACATCCCCTCCTTTCTTCAGCCGCCACTTTTTTTTTCCTCTCATTCACAAATTTCCAAAGCTCCTAAACCCTAGAAATCAAGGCCTCCATCTTGAAGAAAAAAAATTAGGTAAATCTCTCTCTTCTTTCTACTTTTTCTTACTTTTTCTATGCAATTTTGCCTTGCTTTCTCCCTTGATTAAGATCGGCCTCTTCCCCTATTCCATGGCCACCACCTCCTTCCCTCTCTTCCCAACCATCACCACCATCTACCCCATCAGATCTGACCATGGCCGAACCCCTTTTGATGGTCAAACCCCTCAAACTACAACCTAGATACCTAGATCCATGCTTATTTGACCTCTACATGCTCATCCACTTCAACCACCGCCCAAACCACCACCATAGCTGCCGCCACTCCCCAGACCTGACCACAACACACCCCTCCCCACCTCTGTCCAGTCATGACACATCATAGGCCGAGCCCAATCCCCATGGCCGTGCCCTTGTTTTGACCAAGAACCACGTAGTTGCCTTCAAAACCAAATCACCTCCTCATGTACAAACTCTACCTTGTCTTGCCTTGAACCCGAGCTATGTTAGCCCAAACCTGACCCAAAACTTGACCACATCTGAACCACATCAGACCCCAAAGCCATACCAAACAATAGAGAAGGCAAAGAAAAAGATTGCGTAGTTGTATCTCCTTTTATTTCAATGTTATTGCATTTTAAAGTCGTATTGAATTTTGTTGTTTTGATTTTTTTCTTTTTTGTTTTGGGTTGTACACAATGGTTGTAGATTTGATTCGCTCTCCATTCATTCAAATGAAAAGTCATGCTATATCGTGCTTGTCGTGCTTTTGGAATCGCACTTGTGTTTGTTGTTTTGGTCTTCGGCTTGAAAAAGTGAGTCTTTCTCACTCTGACATTTGTACTTATGAAAAGTGAATTGATGACAAGTATGTAGTAATATAAAATGTTTATGCAAGTTAATGATGATCGTATGAAATGTTATGCCATGTTATTACCATGTTAAAACTGTTAATTTTCACCTGACATCTGATATATGACTGTATATTGTGATATTGACCTTGTTTATATTATTCCTCTATATGATTACACTGTAAGTTCCCTGTTAGAATAGAATCATTACGGGCTGAAATGATAGGCCTGAATGGTTTTAAATTTTTCATTTTGACTTGGGATTGCGGGTTTGAAATGATAGAACCCGGATTTTTCTTTTTAAACTGCGGATTGAAATGATACATATCCGTATCACTTGACCTAGGTTAGAAAACTATATACACACCCGTGGTTATTCTATAAAGTGTTTTGAATATTTTTAAGTATAAATTTATGAAATTTGATTTAAATAGATTTTGAAAGGTTTTAAAATAAATAAATTATGATTTTTTTATGTGTTAAAAATGTAATTTATGAATGGATTAAGTGGATTTTAAAATATAACATATGTTTGAAATTTGGAATTTTGACTAAAAATGATATTTAAGTTACATGAATAAAATGGACTTTAATTTTATTTGGAAAATGGTAAATATGATAAATTGATTTATATTTGAATTTAAGTGATTTATTAAAGAATTATTGATTTTCTATAATTTAAGTGGTTGAATAAATGACTGTTGAAAATGAAATTTTAAATATAACTTGACTTGAAATGTGAAATTTGAGTTTTAACTAAAGATGTTAAATTAATTAAATAAACTGGAAGTTTAGTTAAATTTGTGAAATGGTAATATAAATCAAAAACGTATAGGTTTTAATTTATGAAAGAAACGTATAGGTTTTAATTTATGAAAGAAACGTATAGGTTTTAATTTATGAAAGAAACGTATAAGTTTTAATCTACGAAAGAAACGTATAGGTTTTAATTTATGAAAGAAACTTATAGGTTTTAATTTACGAAACAAACGTATAGGTTTTAATTTATGAAAGAAACGTATAGGTTTTAATTTATGAAAGAAACTTATAGGTTTTAATTTACGAAAGAAACGTATAGGTTTTAATTTATGAAAGAAACGTATAGGTTTTAATTTACGAAAGAAAAGTATATGTTTTAATTTATGAAAGAAACGCATAGGTTTTAATTTATGAAAGAAACATATAGGTTTTAATTAATGAAAGAACGTATGGTATTCTAATTTATGATAGGAACATGTAAATTTCCTAATTAATGAAAGAAAGGTATAAGTTTTAATTAATGAAAGAAATGTATAAGTTTTTAATTAATGAAAGAAACGTATAAAGTCCTAATTAATGAGAGAACATGAAAGTTTTAATTAATGCAAGAACATGTGAAGTTTTAATTAAGAAAGGAACATGTAAAGTTTTAAGTAGTGTGGTATTGATTTAAATTAATAAATGTTCATTATTGTAATAGGAATATAAAATTTAAAACGTACATTTGACACGTAGATTTTAATCAATGTAACGGTGTATTTTAAATTGATTAAAATGATAAATGTTACTTACTGTAATAATAAAATGTAAGTTGATAACGTACATTTGATAAGCAAGTTTTAACTTATGTGAATGGCATATTTTAAAGATTAAAATAATAAAGTTTCTTTATTGTAATAATAGTGTAAGTTAATATGGTGCTTTTAACTTAACATAAGAATTTCGGTTTAAATTGTATATTACAGTAAGAAAGTTTATTTAACTATAAGGCCATGATAAATTGACATGTTAAAATTTTAAGCTTATTGATACTTTGATTATATACAATGTAAAGTGGAAAGTAGTACATTCCAAAAAAAAAATGCTATGATTCCTTAAGGTAACATTTCCAAAATGCTATGATAATTTAAAGGAATATTTCAAGTTTAATAAATTTAAAGAAATATTCAATGATTTGAAAATTTGGGTTTTATTTGAATGATATAATATTGAATTATTTTTGAAATGGAAATGATACAATTGTGATATTGTTTTGAAATGAGTATGATATTTTGGTCTTGAAAGTATAAATTATTTGAAATAAATATCCATGGGTTATAATAACGATTGGTTGTTAAAGAGACCGGGATCGGATATTGTCTTATAGCCGGACAATACCGAAAACCACTTTAACAACTGTGTACGCGGTGGAGATTCCAGAATGAAGTAGGATGGTGGCGACGTTCTCGAGGTATGTTACGTGGACCCAACTCCCGTGAGTTGGCATATATGACTAAAACAGGAGCTATACCGGGCTACACAAAGGGTCGCACCCTTTCATCGAGCATGCTCCATCGGAAACTATTCTATTACTATTGTGATTCGATTCGGTGGCGCCACTTTGATTCGGGGGTATTGTTCGAGGTGGGCGGAAGCTGCTGGCTTGCCGTCACCACCGGTCCGGGAGTGCAAATGGTGTATCCACCCTGGCATTGCCTCGTGTGCCGTGTCATATCCTTACATCGAGCCCACTACGATTTTGGTTTTAAAGATCCGACCGCGTTAAGGTTCACCATCCCCTTAACGCTATTTTCTATATGATTATACTTTACTGATTAGACACTACTGTATATAGCGTATATTACTACATAGTAAATAGTTTAACGGATCCTTAGATGATGGGCGGTCCCAAGCATCCTTTAAGTTACTGATGCATTTTGTTACTGTTCACTTGAGTTGATTTACAGTTTATAAGTATTTATGTCCTGACTCGAGGGTTTTGTGTTTTGCTTTACGCTCGGGTCAGATTGATTGAGTTAGCATTCAAGATTCACCTTCGGCGTTGGAGATTTCCTTGAAGATCTAGCCATCTATTTTGTTTTAGTATCCAGTGTTTCAGTGACGTATCTGATTTGTACCTGATGTAACTTGTTACTCTTCTGTTGTATCTTATTTAACTCTGATGTATCTCATATTTATATAGTAGCTTCATGAACTACTATCTCTTTTTCTTCCACTGCATTTTTATATACTCTGTGTCTGTGATCTGTGATTTTTATTTACTGTATATTCTGAGATTTGCCAAATTTTTATTCACAACGCGGTATTTTGAGCAATTCAATTCCGGCATGAGTGTCTACCTATACACTTATAATGGATGCGAATGGTTGAAAATACTGGGTCGTTGCATCTGGTATCAGAGCCAGGTTGCTCTAGGCAAAGCTCAGCATATAGAGTGAATGTATTTACAGAATCACTTTCATTCGAGTTTGAATCTCTTCCCTTTTGACTCGATTCCTTTGAATTTTGGAACGTTCCCTGCGGTTCCAAAGTCCATTCTTATTCCCCGCTATTCATCTTCATTTGATTCTGGAGTATCCCACAACTCCACTTCGAATGATCTTTATAGTGAATTGGTGGTCTCGCCAATCTCAAAAAAATTTCTTGTAAGAGGGGTGAAACTCCATTACAACAGCATCGATTCACCAAAGATTTTATATCCTCGGTTTAGATGCTAGTATCTCCTATTATCCCAAACTCTAACTCTTGAGATCAAACGTAGATTTACCCCAGAAAATTCACTTCGATCTTATACTTTAAGTCACGGTTGACCCGATTAAGGTTGCCCGTGATTTATTTTAGCTTATCCACCTCCCTACTCTGTATTTAATCATCTTGTCTTTTGTTTCCAACATATTTTCAAACATTTTGAATTGTATTTGTCAATCTATATTTTTTTTATATTGTGTTGTTGGAGTTGTTGATGTCGATTTGGGTTTCCGATCGATTCGTCTGATCAACGCTATCGATAGGATTTCTAAAACACTTTGACAGAACAAACTGACACGATATTATTTTAAATTTTGTTTTGGTTAATGAAATAAAATTTTGATATATATATTAATGGAACTTAATAAAATGATTCAAATTGATAATTTGAAATGATAATACTTGATTTATCATTTATTGTTCTATAAATGAATTTATAAATAATTGTTTATAAATTTATATGGGAACTTAAATGCATTTAGAAAAAGAAATTTGAGAATTTAATTTCCGATGGTTCCAAACCTTTTGTTTAAAAGTTTAAAGGGATATAATATTTAAAATATTTTCAAATAGAAATTTGTTTCCAAAGAATTTTAAGTTTAAAATTAGTACTCTTCTCTGTCGCTGGAAAATAACTTCAGTAATGACTGCAGCATCATCGACGTTCATTTTCGACTTTCGAAGTGAAGAGACTGTTCTGTAGTCTTGCTACAGCTTTGTTTTGGGAAATTAAATTGATTTGAATTTCTAAAATATGACTTAAATTTATAATATATATAGATATATGATTGAAATTTGATTTGACATATTATATATATATTATTACTTATCTCTAAATGGTCTGAAGAAATCGGAAATTTAATTCTTAAATTTTATTTTTAACAATAATTTCAATTATAAAAAGAAAATCAGAAAAAATTTGGATAAATGATTAAACTTGAGATAATTGAATTGGAAAGTTTTATTTGTATGACACAATTTCATTCCAATATAACTTACCTTAATTTCAGAAGTTAAAAATGTAATTGTATAATATACGATATAAAAAGATCTTATAAATAAAATTTGAGTAGTTATAAGAAAAAAAAGTGTAAATATATTTAACATGAGTGATAAATATATTGAGCGGAATAAATTTAATCTTTATTAGGAATAAAGAAGAATAAAATTTACTAAATACATTGTGAGTGTAATAAATGATTATTTTTCTAACCCATGGTTTTTTAAAAAAAAAATTGTTAATTTAAGATGATTGGATAATAAGATAATGAAATTTGAGATAGTTAAGATTTATGTAACTTGTGTAAATGTTTATTTTCTATTTAAGTTGAAATCTCCATGCTTTCAAATTCATTTTCTTATTTTGTTTTTCAAACTATCTTTTGGTTGTTCTTATCATCCTCATCTTGCTATAGACTGGTATATGCATCTTTCAATGATCTTTCTGTTTAGAAATCTTTCTATAATCTTTGATAATCTCCACCTTTTAAAACTTACCTATAACAACAGTTATCAGGTATAACTTCAATCATCTTGTCATCTTATCTTAATCCTATTTCACTCTATCTTTTCTGTTCCCTTCCATACCTCATTCCTTTTCGGGGACGAAAAGTTCTGAGTAGGGGAGAGTGTAACAACCCTGTAATTTATAATTATTTTATTGTATATTTTAATTATTTTTAATGTAAGATTTTGATTTAAAAACTTATTTTACTTATTTTAAATGATTAAATTTATTATTTAAATATAATCTTGATTTTTATATGAGTTATAATTCCAAAATTTTGTAAGTTGGATATTTGCCTGAAATGCTGATTTTGGTCAAAATAGTCAAACTGTGACTTTCAACTTAAAATTTTAAAAGTTTAAAAATTTAAATTTTTTATTTTATTATGAAAGTACATAAAATTATAAGAACACCACTTTTCGTTTCGTTGAATTTGGATGTAAATTGTGAAAGTTATACCCTTTACAATATTGTGCGTATATAGGGTTATTTAACAATGACTATTTTAAATTGTATAAATTACTTCTTCTTGGTTATATTTTATTTTAATATGTGATAATATGTTTTATTATGTATATTTTGACTTTTAAATATTTTTAAATGATAATAGAATTTTTCTAAAATTTACTGTATTTATTTCCTATTTTTAAAGGCTGTTTTCTAATTTTCTGCAATTTTTTTCATATAAATTATATTTAAAAAAAAAATTGTGAATGCACTTTTATTTTATGTTATTTTATTTGTTATAAATATTTTACAAGTCCATGAAGATTTTCTAAAGTTCATTTGGATTTATTTCTAATTTTAAAGCCTAGTCTACAATTTTAAGCCATTTTCTTATTTTAATTATATATAATTAAAATTTATTTATTTATTTTATGCACTCACTTTTATTTGCTGTGTTTTACTTTATTTTATTCATTTTATATGTATTTAAATTAAAGTAAATTTTTCCAAAGTGTATTGAAGTTATTTCTAATTCTTAAGTCTAGTTTTCATTTTTCTGTGCTATTTTTCTTATTTAATCATATCTAATTAATATTTAATTTTTAATATTTTGTTTATCTGTTATATTTTCGAATTTTAACTGAGATATTAATTATTTTTAGTTATTCAAGATGTATATAAATATATATAGGAAATTTGAAAGGCCTTAAACTTTCCATCTTCCTAAGGCCCTTTTTTTTTTTCTAACCCTTCTACTTTTTAACCTAACTTTTCATTTAACTGGCCACATCCCCTCCTTTCTTCAGCCGCCACTTTTTTTTTCCTCTCATTCACGAATTTCCAATGCTCCTAAACCCTAGAAATCATGGCCTCCATCTTGAAGAAAAAAAATTAGGTAAATCTCTCTCTTCTTTCTACTTTTTCTTACTTTTTCTATGCAATTTTGCCTTGCTTTCTCCCTTGATTAAGATCGGCCTCTTCCCCTATTCCATAGCCACCACCTCCTTCCATCTCTTCCCAACCATCACCACCATCTACCCCATCAGATCTGACCATGGCCGAACCCCTTTTGATGGTCAAACCCCTCAAACTACAACCTAGATACCTAGATCCATGCTTATTTGACCTCTACATGCTCATCCACTTCAACCACCGCCCAAACCACCACCATAGCCGCCACCACTCCCCAGACCTGACCACAACACACCCCTCCCCACCTCTGTCCAGTCATGACACTTCATAGGCCGAGCCCAATCCCCATGGCCGAGCCCTTGTTTTGACCAAAAACCACGTAGTTGCCTTCAAAACCAAATCACCTCCTCATGCACAAACTCCACCTTGTCTTGCCTTGAACCCGAGCTATGTTAGCCCAAACCTGACCCAAAACTTGACCACATCTGAACCACATCAGACCCCAAAGCCATACCAAACAATAGAGAAGGCTAAGCAAAAGATTGCGTAGTCGTATCTCCTTTTATTTCAATGTTATTGCATTTTAAAGTCGTATTGAATTTTGTTGTTTTGATTTTTTCTTTTTTGTTTTGGGTTGTACACAATGGTTGTAGATTTGATTCGCTCTCCATTCATTCAAATGAAAAGTCGTGCTATATCGTGCTTGTCGTGCTTTTGGAATCGCACTTGTGTTTGTTGTTTTGGTCTTCGGCTTGAAAAAGTGAGTCTTTCTCACTCTGACATTTATACTTATGAAAAGTGAATTGATGACAAGTATGTAGTAATATAAAATGTTTATGCAAGTTAATGATGATCGTATGAAATGTTATGCCATGTTATTACCATGTTAAAACTGTTAATTTTCACCTGACATCTGATATATGACTGTATATTGTGATATTGACCTTATTTATATTATTCCTCTATATGATTACACTGTAAGTTCCCTGTTAGAATAGAATCATTACGGGCTGAAATGATAGACCTGAATGGTTTTAAATTTTTCATTTTGACTTGGGATTGCGGGTTTGAAATGATAGAACCCGGATTTTTCTTTTTAAACCGCGGATTGAAATGATACATATCCATATCACTTGACCTAGGTTAGAAAACTATATACACACCCGTGGTTATTCTATAAAGTGTTTTGAATATTTTTAATTATAAATTTATGAAATTTGATTTAAATAGATTTTGAAAGGTTTTAAAATAAATAAATTATGATTTTTTTATGTGTTAAAAATGTAATTTATGAATGGATTAACTGGATTTTGAAATATAACTTATGTTTGAAATTTGGAATTTTGACTAAAAATGATATTTAAGTTACATGAATAAAATAGACTTTAATTTTATTTGGAAAATGGTAAATATGATAAATTGATTTATATTTGAATTTAAGTGATTTATTAAAGAATGATTGATTTTCTATAATTTAAGTGGTTGAATAAATGACTGTTGAAAATGAAATTTTAAATATAACTTGACTTGAAATGTGAAATTTGAGTTTTAACTAAAGATGTTAAATTAATTAAATAAACTGGAAGTTTAGTTAAATTTGTGAAATGGTAATATAAATAAAAAACGTATAGGTTTTAATTTATGAAAGAAACGTATAGGTTTTAATTTATGAAAGAAACGTATAGGTTTTAATTTATGAAAGAAACGTATAGGTTTTAATTTACGAAAGAAATTTACGAAAGAAACTTATAGGTTTTAATTTACGAAAGAAACGTATAGGTTTTAATTTATGAAAGAAACGTATAGGTTTTAATTTACGAAAGAAACGTATAGGTTTTAATTTACGAAAGAAACGTATAGGTTTTAATTTACGAAAGAAACGTATAGGTTTTAATTTACGAAAGAAACGTATATGTTTTAATTTATGAAAGAAACGTATAGGTTTTAATTTATGAAAGAAACGTATAGGTTTTAATTAATGAAAGAACGTATGGTATTCTAATTTATGATAGGAACATGTAAATTTCCTAATTAATGAAAGAAAGGTATAAGTTTTAATTAATGAAAGAAACATATAAGTTTTTAATTAATGAAAGAAACGTATAAAGTCCTAATTAATGAGAGAACATGAAAGTTGTAATTAATGCAAGAACATGTGAAGTTTTAATTAAGAAAGGAACATGTAAAGTTTTAAGTAGTGTGGTATTGATTTAAATTAATAAATGTTCATTATTGTAATAGGAATATAAAATTTAAAACGTACATTTGACACGTAGATTTTAATCAATGTAATGGTGTATTTTAAATTGATTAAAATGATAAATGTTACTTACTGTAATAATAAAATGTAAGTTGATAACGTACATTTGATAAGCAAGTTTTAATTTATGTGAATGGCATACTTTAAATGATTAAAATAATAAAGTTTCTTTATTGTAATAAGAGTGTAAGTTAATAAGGTGCTTTTAACTTAACATAAGAATTTCGGTTTAAATTGTATATTACAGTAAGAAAGTTTATTTAACTATAAGGCCATGATAAATTGACGTGTTAAAATTTTAAGCTTATTGATACTTTGATTATATACAATGTAAAGTGGAAAGTAGTACATTCCAAAAAAAAAATGCTATGATTCCTTAAGGTAACATTTCCAAAATGCTATGATAATTTAAAGGAATATTTCAAGTTTAATAAATTTAAAGAAATATTCAATGATTTGAAAATTTGGGTTTTATTTGAATGATATAATATTGAATTATTTTTGAAATGGAAATGATACAATTGTGATATTGTTTTGAAATGAGTATGATATTTTGGTCTTGAAAGTATAAATTATTTGAAATAAATATCCATGGGTTATAATAACGATTGGTTGTTAAAGAGACCGGGATCGGATATTGTCTTATAGCCGGACAATACCGAAAACCACTTTAACAACTGTGTACGCGGTGGAGATTCCAGAATGAAGTAGGATGGTGGCGACGTTCTCGAGGTATGTTACGTGGACCCAACTCCCGTGAGTTGGCATATATGACTAAAACAGGAGCTATACCGGGCTACACAAAGGGTCGCACCCTTTCATCGAGCATGCTCCATCGGAAACTATTCTATTACTATTGTGATTCGATTCGGTGGCGCCACTTTGATTCGGGGGTATTGTTCGAGGTGGGCGGAAGCTGCTGGCTTGCCATCACCACCGGTCCGGGAGTGCAAACGGTGTATCCACCCTGGCATTGCCTCGCGTGCCGTGTCATATCCTTACATCGAGCCCACTACGATTTTGGTTTTAAAGATCCGACCGCGTTAAGGTTCACCATCCCCTTAACGCTATTTTCTATATGATTATACTTTACTGATTAGACACTACTGTATATAGCGTATATTACTACATAGTAAATAGTTTAACGGATCCTTAGAGGATGGGCGGTCCCAAGCATCCTTTAAGTTACTGATGCATTTTGTAACTGTTCACTTGAGTTGATTTACAGTTTATAAGTATTTATGTCCTGACTCGAGGGTTTTGTGTTTTGCTTTACGCTCGGGTCAGATTGATTGAGTTAGAATTCAAGATTCACCTTCGGCGTTGGAGATTTCCTTGAAGATCCAGCCATCTATTTTGTTTTAGTACCCAGTGTTTCAGTGACGTATCTGATTTGTACCTGATGTAACTTGTTACTCTTCTGTTGTATCTTATTTAACTCTGATGTATCTCATATTTATATAGTAGCTTCATGAACTACTATCTCTTTTTCTTCCGCTGCATTTTTATATACTCTGTGTCTGTGATCTGTGATTTTTATTTACTGTATGTTCTGAGATTTGCCAAATTTTTATTCACAACGCGGTATTTTGAGCAATTCAATTCCGGCATGAGTGTCTACCTATACACTTATAATGGATGCGAATGGTTGAAAATACCGGGTCGTTACAGAATATAAAAAGGGTAACAATTTTCTTTAGTTAACCATTTATTGAGTATATTAAGTTAAAAATGGAAATTGATTGGAATAAATCTAAATTAATTATTTTGTTGTTAATGTGTCTAGTTAATAAAGGGAAATTTATAAGAAATGGAGCATACACTATTGAAATGTATTTTATTCAAATGTTATTTATACCCATAAAATGTCTATTTACTGAATAGAAAGATTTTAAATCAATAAACGAATTTATTGAGGTTCCAATTTATAATTTATAACGTTTAATGTAGACACAATTACAATTAATTGATTTAAATTGTGCAGTTAGCGTAGATTTGTTTTGTAATTGGAGTAGTTAATTCTATAAGATGAAGCTAATGCTAATTCTATTTATAATTGGACCTTTGTTGATATAGATTATAGAAAGCAGGATTTATAAATTAATTGGAGTATCAAATTCAACAATTGCATTTATTGCATAATAAAATGGAATATAACGGTTAAATAATACGTTATTGAAATTAAAATGGATTTGAGGATAATGATGTGAAATCATGAACCAATGTTAGTGGCATCCTTATTTTGAATAAAAGGTGAGAATATAAATTTTGAAATCTAATAAATGGGTTTTTGAGAATTTAATTTATAATTCCTAAATATAAGGAAGTGGAGAAATTGACTCTGCAATTGATAGACTTATCAACTTTTAATTCACATCTAAAATTATCAAATCATTGAAATTGATTAAGAAATATATAAGTGATAAGATTTGGTCAATATTAGAATCTAAAAATAAAATTTAATTTTATGATTTATTTTAATTTATTTAATGAATATAAAAATAGCCATTTTGGCCACGGACTCGGATTTCGACGAAACCAGTTTCATCGGATCCGTATCGGTGAATTATTGTAGGGTTTCAAGTTTCGTATCGATCGGACCTGTCGTTTGATCGTACGGACGCGAAACGCCTTGAAATCGATTTAATTAAAATCAATTTGAAATCAATTTGGAAATTTTGTTCTCTGCATAACTTTTACATACGATCGAATTTGGACGTGAAACTTTTTCCATCGCGTTCAGAATATTTTTAAATACCTATCTGGATATATGGGTTTAACATATTTCGTTCCAGGGTTAGAACGGGCTTTTTGGGCCATAGTTTGTTTCGTACGTTCATCTATCTGGTCTATCTACTCCAATCCAACCCTACTTATAAATAGACGATTATAAACCCTAGCCTCCATCTTCTATCATTTGTCCATACGTTCATTTTCTTCATCTCTTTCTCTTCCTCAAATGGTTGCAAAACCTAGATCTATCTACAGTTCAAAATCAAAAGTGAAATTTCAAACATCTCAGAAAAATTTGAAAAAATTATATGTTGTAGATTTCATCGATACGAATCTGCATGTAGTTTCTGTTTTCGCAATCAATGCACGAACCATCCTGAAAAATCAGTCAAAGTTCAGAATTCGAGAAGCATACGTGTCGTTTTGGGCGTTTTCAATTGAGGCAGAAATCGAGCAATCTGTTTCTGGGTCTTGTAGAGGGCAGCAAGGGGAGTCTATTGATGGTTGTCATTTGGCTTATATCGAGGTGTGGTGGCCAAAAATCTGAGATTAGGGTTTCGAAACCCTAGAAAAACATGGCGGCGGCGCGGCACGGTGGGGGACCGAAGGGGGTGCGTTCTGTAGAGGAAGGGGAGGCGAGTGCAATTGAGTGTCTTGGGTCGATGGCGGTGGCCGGTAGGTTGCGAATTCGGCGGTCAAAGGGGCGTTTTTGGGTTCGGTCCGTTCGTGCGCACACGTCTTCCTGGGCGGTAGAGATGCTGACGTGGCAAGTGTTGTAGGGATAGGTTATTTTTTTTTGTTTTTAATTTAATTTGATTTCAACTCGTTTAAATCTTAATAACTTTCTCATATGTTATCCATTTCACGTGAAATTTCTTTTGTTAGGATCGTAATTAAATTCCGGATCTGATGACGTTGGTTTGGACAGATTTGGAGACCGTTGGAATTTTGAATTTAAATCGGATTTAAATTCGATTTCAATTCAAAAGGTGAGTGTTTTAACCCACTCACAACTTCTAAAAGTTTTTATGTTTGTTAAATTTATTTTAGATATGAGTAGAAAATTTATTTATGACCGTTTGGCATGTTTTATTCATCATATCTGTTAAATCGCATTTATTTAATATAACTGTTCATTAAATTTTATTACTGCATATAGATTGACAGTTATAGTTATTTATTTTCATATAAACTGTTAGTTTAATAGTTGTTGTTAAATTTATTTTTGAATATAACTGCCAGTTATTACCTTTTATATATTACCGGATATATATTGATATTGTTTTGTTATTCGATGATGATTGTGATTTGGATGATGGATGATGATGGATGAATGGATGTTTTATTTTATATCATTAAACTGCAAGTTATAATGCATTTTTCGTTCCATTCGGGATTGTGGTTTGAAATGATATACAACCGCAAAATTTTATTTTTAAATTGCGGATTGAAATGATAAACATCCGTATCACTTGACCATAGGATAGAAAATTATATACAGGCACCGTGGTCTATATATAAAATATTTTAAAGTGATTTCTATGGTTTAGATGGGATACGGTTTATAAAATTTTTTTAAGTTTTGATAATTTATAAATATTATTCTTCTACATATATACATATGAAGTTAAAATTTTTGAATTTAGGCTGTGTATAAATCTGTTAAATAAAAATGGAAAAATTGAGAAAATGGAATTTGATGATTTATATTATATGTTTAAGTTTGGAAATTTTAAGGTATGATATTTATAACTGGAGTTTTTCCAAGATAAATTTAAATTTTAAGGTATGATATTTATAACTGGAGTTTTTCCAAGATAAATTTAAATGAATATTCTAGTATAATTAAATTTAAGGAAATATTAAAATTCTAGAAATTGGAGTTGTATTTATGGATTTTTATGTGAATATTCAAGACTAAATAATAGAACAATTGATTTGTTGAAAGAATAAAATTCCAACTTTAGTTTTGAAATATTAATACTCCAAATGGATATATATATATATATATATAGAAATTGAAATGGTTCTGGAACTTGAAAGTGATATTTAAATTTTTGTTTAGACTTTAAATAAGGAAATATATTTGTAAAGCCATGGAAATTATTTTTCTTTAAAAAGTAACCTTGAAGTCAAACCATTCATTTTATATACCGTTGAATATCCAAACCATTCAAGTTTTAGAAGTTATGGTTTTAAAATTTTGAATTTCGAAAAATTACGCTTTGAAAGTACATTTCAAATATTTGGTTTCCAGATATTTTAAATTTTAAACCAGCATGATTTTGGAAAAGAATTATATTTGAGATAAAATGATATCATATTGTTTTGGGTTTAAATTGATATCGTATTCATAGTTTTGAAATGGAAAATTTTATTCTGGTTTTAAAGTATAAACTATTTTTTTTATGACCGCGGTGTTATAATAACGATGGGTTGGCAAAGAGACCGGGATAGGATATGGACATACTCTCTGTCGATACCGGAAACCACTTTTACTAACCGTGTACGCGGTGGAGATTCCAGAATGAAGTAGGTGGTGGCGACGCTTCCTGTAAGGTAAATACGTGGACCCGACTCCCGTGAGTTGGCATAAGGTGGCTAAAACAGGATTGATTCTCGGGCCAATGAGGTCATACCTCTGATCGGACGCTCCTCTTCGACATTATACTTTGACTTTGGATTATTTCAGTGGCCACTTTTGATTTCTTTGATTTGGGGGAGTTTGTTCGAGGTGGGTGGTAACTGCGGCTACGCGTTTCCACCAGCCCGGATAGCAATTGGTATATCTACCCTGACATTGCCTAGTTGTGCCGTGTCACCTACCATACCGAGCCTTTACTACGAGTTCTGTTTTGTACCATACCTACGGAGTGCCCTCTGACGACGCCCAGTACGGGGGAGATTACGGTACTGTATAGACTATGGGAATATATTCTGTGTTAAGGGCTATATGGGTAACCCCTTAACGCTATTAAAAAGTAAATTTATTTTACAATTAGACACTATTATAATAGCGCAATATACTACATAGTAAATAGTTTAACGGATCCTTAGGAGATGTAAATCCCGAGCATCTCTTGAGTTACTGCACTCATATTTATTTCTGTTAATTTAACTCACATAAGATCTTTTAGTTCTGACTCGAGTGTTTTGTCCTTTCAATTCGCTCGGGTCAGTCCGAGCGTTTCAGGCTTTGAAGTTTTAGCTCTGGAGGACAAAGACGGAGATTTGTAGCATTACTAGTATCTACTATACTATTCCACTACACCATTTAATTCCGCTGCATTGATATTATTGGTATGTTAACTCTGATATTTAATTGTATAAAGAAGAAGCAAATGTTTTGTAAACAGTTATATAAACTGTATATTTTATTATTATATTTTATCCTTCCGCTGTGAGATTCTATTTTGTTTTATTTCTTCTCTGTTTTCTTATTTACCCCATAACAATCCGCCCTTCCGTATGGTTTGAATTGGCACGTGTGTCGGTTTAAATCGTGTGAAAAGGCGGGATGTTACACGAGTGGAACTCGAACGAGAACAAATTATCATGCAAAATCCCTATCGATTAATACACGAAGCGTAGCTTCGATTGTAATTCAAAAGCCCTAATTTAAGAGCTCGGAAAAAAAGAGAACAAGAAGCCGCCATTTTTATTCTTTCGTTTATTTTTATTTTAGGGTTTTCGAATGAAGTGAATGAAGGTGGTCGGGCTTGCCAAAAGAAACGAAGAGGGGAACCGGTTATACACATTTATCACAGCCCCAACAAAACATGGGCCTAGATTAATTTTTAAAGCCCACCAACACTTGACAAATTATTAAAAGAATCATAACCCAACTAAAAACTCTAATTGGCAATTAACAGCCAATTCAATCGTCATTTGATGATAATTTATTGTTACAAAACCCCAGGTTATTACGGACTCCCCTCCTTATAAAAATTGCATCCCCGCAATTTTCATAATTAAGGTCGTCAATAATAATTATTTTTCTAAAATAAACTGGTTAAGCTAGAAAAAAAATGGTCGAGAGTACAAACGCCAAAGAAATCTTTTAATTTCATAAAAGAAATTCACCAATTTTCAACAAAATCTAACTATAAAATAGATAATCAGAAAACAACAAAACTGAATAAATGCAATTATCAGCAATATTCAATTATCAATTAGATAATTACAATACAGAAATCATAAAACAACAATATCTAATTATCGATACGATAATCAGAAAATAGCAAAATCTAATTATCAACAAAGATAATTAGAAAACACAAATCACAATTCGCAAAACTGCAATTATCTAGTTATTAACCAGATAATTTAAAAACAACAATTATCTAATCACCAAAAATGATAATCAGAAATCTCAAATCAACATATATCTAATTATCAAAAACGATAACCTGAAATCTCAAATCAACAAATAACTAATTATCAAAAACGATAATTAGAAATCAACAAATCAACAAATATCTAATTATCAAAAACGATAACCAGAAATCTCAAATCAACGAATATCTAATTATCAAAAACGATAACCAGAAATCTCAAATCAACCAATATCTAATTATAAAAAACGATAATAAGAAATCAACAAATCAACAAATATATAATTATCAAAAACGATAATTAGAAACAATAAATATCCGATTATCAAAAACAATAATCAGAACTCATATCAACAAATATCCAATTATCAAAAACGATAATCAGAAATCTCGAATCAACAAATATCTAATGATCAAAAACAATAATCAGAAATCTCAAATCAAAAAATATCTAATTATCAAAAACGATAATCAGAAATCTGAAATCAACAAATATCAAATTATCAAAAACGATAATAAGAAACAAAAAATATCCGATTATGAAAAACGATAATCAGAACTCATATCAACAAATATCCAATTATCAAAGACGATAATCAAAAATCTCAAATCAACAAATATCTAATAATCAAAAACGATAATCAGAAATCTCAAATCAACAAATATCTAATTATCAAAAACGATAATCAGAAATCTTAAATCAACAAATATCTAATTATCAAAAACGGTAATCAGAAATCAACAAATCAACAAATATCTAATTATCAAAAATGATAATTAGAAATCTCAAATCAACAAATATCTAATTATCAAAAACGATAACCAGAAATCTGAATTCAACAAATATCTAACTAAAATGATAATCAGAAATCAACAAATAAACAAATATCTAATTATCAAAAATGAAACGATAACCAGAAATCAACAAATCAACAAATATCTAATTATCAAAAACGATAATCAAAAATCTTAAATCAACAAATATCTAACTATCAAAAACGACAATCAGAAACAACAAATATCTGATTATCAAAAACGATAATCAAAACTGATATCAACAAATATCTGATTATCAAAAACGATAATCAGAAATCCCGAATCAACAAATATCTAATGATCAAAAACGATAATCAGAAATCTCAAATCAACAAATATCTAATTATCAAAAACGATAACCAGAAATCTCAAATCAACAAATATCTAATTATCAAAAACGATAATCAGAAATCAACAAATCAACAAATATCTAATTATCAAAAACGATAATCAAAAATCTTAAATCAACAAATATCAAATTTTCAAAAACGCTAATTAGAAAAAAAAAATAACCGATTATCAAAAACGATAATCAGAACTCATATCAACAAATATCCAATTATCAAAAACGATAATCAGAAATCTCGAATCAACAAATATCTAATAATCAAAAACAATAATCAAAAATCTCAAATCAACAAATATCTAATTATCAAAAACGATAATCAGAAATCTTAAATCAACAAATATCTAATTATCAAAAACGATAATCAGAAATCAACAAATACCTAATTATCAAAAAGGATAAGCAGAAATCTCAAATCAACAAATATCAAATTATCAAAAACGATAACGAGTAATCTCAAATCAACAAATATCTAATTATCAAAAACGATAATCAGAAATCAACAAATCAACAAATATCTAATTATCAAAAACGATAACCAAAAATCTCAAATCAACAAATATCTAATTATCAAAAACGATAACCAGAAATCAACAAATCAACAAATATCTAATTATCAAAAAGGATAATCAGAAATCTTAAATCAACAAATATCTAATTATCAAAAACGATAATAAGAAACAACAAATATCTGATTATCAAAAATGATAATCAAAACTCATATCAACAAATATCCAATTATCAAAAACGATAATCAGAAATCTCGAATCAACAAATATCTAATGATCAAAAATTATAATCAGAAATCTCAAATCAACAAATATCTAATTATCAAAAACGATAACCAGAAATCTCAAATCAACAAATATCTAATTATCAAAAACGATAATCAGAAATCAATAAGTCAACAAATATCTAATTATCAAAAACGATAACTAGAAATCTCAAATCAACAAATATCTCAAAAACGATAACCAGAAATCTCAAATCAACAAATA
The DNA here is from genome assembly GCA_030765085.1 of Allium cepa. Taxonomy (NCBI): domain Eukaryota; kingdom Viridiplantae; phylum Streptophyta; class Magnoliopsida; order Asparagales; family Amaryllidaceae; genus Allium; species Allium cepa. The sequence goes on along the minus strand of CM060938.1, from coordinate 900,036,443 downwards.
TCTAATTATCAAAAACGATAATCAAAAATCAATAAATCAACAAATATCTAATTATCAAAATCGATAAACAGAAATCTTAAATCAACAAATATCTAATTATCAAAAATGATGATCGAAAACAACAAATATCCGACTATCGAAAACGATAATCAGAACACATATCAACAAATATCCAATTATCAAAAACGATAATCAGAAATCTCGAATCAACAAATATCTAATGATCAAAAACGATAATCAGAAATCTCAAATCAACAAATATCTAATTATCAAAGACAATAATCAGAAATCTTAAATCAACAAATATCTAATTATCAAAAACGATAATCAAAAATCAATAAATCAATAAATATCTAATTATCAAAAATAATAATCAGAAATCACAAATATCCAATTATCAAAAACGATATTCAGAAAATCAAAATATCCAACTATCAAAATCGATAATCAGAACTCATATCAATAAATATCCAATTATCAAAAACGATATTCAGAAATCTCTAATCAAAAAATATCTAATTAACAAAAGCGATAATCAGAAATCTCAAATCAAAAAATATCTAATTATCCAAAACGATAATTAGAAACAACAAATATCCGATTATCAAAAATGATAATCAGAAACAAAAAATATCCAATTATCAAAAACGATAATCAGAAATCTCAAATCAACAAACATCTAATTATCAAAAACGATAATTAGAAATCTCAAATCAACAAATATCTAATAATCAAAAACGATAATCAGAAGCAACAAATATCCAATTATCAAAAACGATAATCAGAAACAACAAATATCCGATTATCGAAATCGATAATCAGAAACAACAAATATCCAATTACCTACAGATAATTGGAAACAACAAATATTTAGAAATCAATTAAGATGACTAGAAAATCAACATAAAAGTTTGGATCGATCCCATCAGATGTCGAGTTTTTGCTGCGCCGCACGTGCATCTCAGATCGTCGAAGCCTACCAAGTACTATAAATTTTGGCGCCCATCAGATGACCCGAAGGTCCATAAAGTGACCTGAAGGTATAGTACTGGTATTTGACCCGAAGGTCCGCAGAGTGGCCCGAAAGCCCAACAAATGACCCAGAGGTCCAGCAGAGTAGCCCGAAAGCCCAACAAATGACCTAGAGGTCCAGCAGAGTGGCCCGAAAGCCCAACAAATGACCCGAAGGTCCATCATATGACCCCATGGTCCAACATATGACCCGAAGGTCCATCAGAGTGGCTCGAAAGCCAAATAAAATCATCAAACAACAGATGTTTCAATTAACAAGTCTGGAATTAAACAAAATAGAAAACACATATGTCCCATACCACGTATTTTACTAAATCGTTTAAATCTCATCATCGTTTCCTTGAAAGTGCAAAATCGTCAAACAACAAATATTTCAACTAACGAGTCCGGAATTAACCAAAACAGCAAACACACATGTCACATACCACGAGTTTTACTAAATCGTTTAATTCTCTTCATCGTTTCCTTGAAAGTGCAAAATTGTGTATTTTAAACAAATAACATTTTAAATTCTCAAACGGACAAGTCCGGAATTAAGCGGATCAGTAAAAGTGAGGGTTCATTGTCCTCAATTTTGCTAAAGCGTTTAAATCGCTTCCTCATTCTTTTGAAAGCGCAAACTATAGAAATTTTAGAAAACAATTTTTTTTTAAAATGATTTGCAAATCCGTGATAAAAACATCAACATCTGTAACAATTTCGATAAGGAAATTGCACTTCTCAAAACACCGTAAAAACGGATCTCAAAATCAGCATTGCGGGATTACCGCTTGAAAATTCACTTTAAAATTTGACGGTTACTGAAGTCAAAGCGGCAATAATTTTTATAAGTCAAAATCTCATTAAAATAATTCGCATCAAAATATAATACTGGTGAATTTTCATTTATTAAAAATGTCAAAAAACACTGTGCTTCAAAAACTTAGCACCGGTGTGAAAATCCCGTTATAAAAATAACGACAACAAAATAGGTTAAAAACCAAACATCGGTTCAATGTAAAATTAATGCAGTAACGTGCAAATCAAATTTGCATGTATAATACAAAATGAAAAAAGAAATCACTCGAATATATCTTTAATGAAGATAATTCAAAGCAGCAAAAATCTCAACAAATTCACATAACTACAATCACTTCGGATCCTCCAATCGATTCGAAATTTTCAAAGAAAACAAATTAAACACAGCTATGTAAACAACAAATGAAATTTATTTCAATTTCATATTTTGATTTTTAAATCAAAATGGTTATCAGTTGTATTCAGCGAAGACAGTCTCACTGTTTCCACTACGCACTCTGATAAATAGACACAAGTCAATCAACCATCAAAACACAATTTCACTTTTATTTTTAAATAAACATATTTAAAAATTTCATCATAACTTCAAAACTTTAGTTTTAACTCAAAGCACAATAAAACATCGACAATTAGTTGTAACACTTGTTCCATCTAAGTTATGTCTTATATTATGTCCATAAACCCCAAGCTCTGATACCAACTGTGACGCCCCACCTCTATACTCACAATAACAAAGAGTATTAGAAGAAATACTGTCTGTTATTACGAAGAATAAGGCTGGATAGGAGCGGCCATCCATAGTTAGGCCTTACACTAGTATTGGTCACGTCGATAGGAGTGGTATATATTTTATTTTTCATCTCTGTTTATTTACTCCCATCGACATATCCAATTCCAGTATAAAACGAACAACGATGGTTCATAATAGTTTAGGAAAATATATATAATAATAACACAGATAAGCTAAATGCGGAACACAGATAATAAAAAGTCTCATATATATAATAACTGATGTCAGTTACCATACATATGATACAATACATATGATACAACTACAACTGTCGACTTTGAAAGTTACATATACAAGTACATTATCATGAATAATATACATGAATACATATCATCCTATACTATGACAACAACTACTCCAAAAGATATGAAAAGACTTCATAGCTCAATCAGCAATCCAAAGCAAGATATCTACAACCTGTAATTGAAAATGCTGGGGGCGGTGTACGTGCTAGTATAGTATACACGGATCGTGTAATATGGATTACAATACAAATGCAGAAATAGATGATAATAGCATTGTAAATAGAAAATAGAAAAAATCACACCAGAGATTTTTATACTGGTTCGGAGCACCGTCCTACGTCCAGTCCCAGACTACTATCTGGATTTTCACTAATTACAACCTCGCTTCACCCGGAGGAACAGGTTTACAATTACCCGAACAGCCGAACGGGATTTCACGCCTCTACAACACTGAGGACTTCAACACTTGCCTCTTACAATACCGAGGACTTCAACAAAAACAATTACAATTGTTGTTGACAACTTGTGCTCTTGTAAACACGGATTTGTCACTTGTAGTACACTCTTCCTATAATCTTATCCTCAAATTGTGAATGATGTTTGTGAAGATTATGGAATTAATATTGCTTATTGAATCAAAATATATGAGATAGTATCAATGATTCAATAAGGAATGAAAGTAGTTTAGAGCTTTTTGAATGCAAGTGAATTCAGAGAATAGATAGAGAGCATATATAATCTTAATAAAACTTATTGTTTTAATCAATGATATTGATGTGTATTTATAGAGAGAAAATAGTTATAACCCTTGGTGAAAAGTTGCAGTCAAAAGTTATGATCATTGATGAAGAAGAAGAGACGCAACCATTGAAGAAAGATGTGTCTTTTGGAAGAAGTTGCTCTCTGTTTAAAAACGGTCGACAGGTCAAAAACTAACCGGTAGACAGGTTTTTAAAAATATAGTCGTTATGTGCATGTGTGCACGTTTATTGTGCACATTCAACAGGAACGGTCGACCGTTCATTTTTGGACCGGTCGACCGGTCTCTGTTAAGTTGCACAATAAAGTGCACAACCTATATAAATGTGTATATATATATATTATATTTTGTGCATGATTATTTGAGGATAGATTTTGACAATTTTATTACTATTATAACATCAAATAATCAACCTATAATCTAGAGTACCATATGTAGGTCTTGATTTGTCGATCGCTTTAATATTGTTGTCAGCAATCAAAATCTTCATAGAAGCTGTGACTCAACATTCTCCCCCTTTTTGATTGATGACAATATAAAAACTCAAGTATAGAATCTCCCCCTGAATATGTGATTTCCTGCAGACAATTATTAGCTTCTTTCATCCTGCAAACAATTATTAGCACCTTTCTCCCCCTTTGTCATCGACAAAAAGGAGTAAACAATAGAAAATATAAACCAAAGAGAACAATGCATACATTCAAACACAGGATGTTTTGATGAAGTACAATGCAAGTCATAGTCTACTACGAATAAAAAGATGGACACTATTTAGTACAAGTGCCATAGATGTTTTTAAAGAAATGAAAAGAAAAACAAACTAACTTCATTCCGACTGAATCTCTTCCTCATCATCATCATCATCATCATCATCATCGTCGTCATCTTCATCGTCATCATCATCGTCATTGTCCCCACGACCTTGTCCGCTTGTACCACCGGATTCCTCGGATGTCGACCAAGTAAAAGTTGGAGGAGCCGGACGTTTTCCGGGGTCTTGATGTTGGGTCGAGACGGATGTGCTACATGATATAGCATCCCATATAGCGCCGAAGAATGACTTTACCTTATTAAATCGTCTATCAATTTTCGAATCCATTCGTTTTAGTCTTGATTCAAGTAAAAATTGATTCCGAGCGATGGTTTCAAGAGATTCTCTTGTAGATGATTTAGATTTCAATAATCTAACATCTTCAGAACGACGACGAGATGGTGGAGCTTGTTGTTCTTGAGTATCGCGTTGTTGCCATTGTTCGAAAGGCATAATATGAACATATGGAGGAGGAAGCTTCATCCGTTTGATAGTAGTGGAGTCAATACACTTTGGTGTAGAATATGCCGAATCCGGGGGTGTGACTCCACATGCAAGCAACATACGCATAATATACTCGTTATAGAAGAAATGTGGACGAGTAGAGTTATTTACGTTAAGAATTTCATCGAAAATCATGTGAACCCAATTTATTTCGATATCATGGTAGATAGCATAAAGAGCCTTGAAATTCTCTTTGTAAACGGCATCATAGTTTCCTAATCGAGGAAATAGAGAGTGCATTAGGACATGGTGTAACAACCTTGCAGTCGGTCGTAGCCCAATCGATTTGGTGCCGTTACTATCATCTTCTATAAATTTATGACTCGTACTATTCCGGGTGAAAACTTCACAAAATGTCGATGAAAACTCTTCACCCCTATTCGGTATTCCCAAAATAGAAGCAATTCTATCATAAGTGAGATAGATTCGTTTGCCACATACTACTGACCAAATAACTCCATTTGGATTATCCGGAGTATATTCCTCTAAATTCATATTCGCGTAAAATAGCTTAATCATCAAATGATTAATTTGTACGCTATTTACAGAAAAATCAATAAGAGGAGAGATACGAGATCTATTTGCTAATCTTTGAATACCGTATGCAGTGAAATCGTCGAATTTGATGAATGAGCCCGGATGGAACTTGTAATTTGTCATTTGATTCCATCTAGTTACTGCAACCGGAGATTCTAGCCATTTTCTAGCAGAGAGAGTAAGAGAAGAAGTTTCTGATGTTGCTCTTTTCTTTGATTTCTTCTGAGGAGGAGCCATTGAAGAGAATTTGAGAGTTTATGAAGCTTGAGAATATGAACTAGGGTTTGGAAATGGGAAAATTTTCAGTAGAGAGTAGAAAGTAAAGAGGGTTGGTGGCAAAATATATACGTGAAGTATATAAAAAAAGAAATAACTGCCGACCGGTCGACCGCCTGCATATTGCCGGTCGACCGTTTTCAACCCGAGAGCAAAACGGTCGACCGGTCATATTTCAGGCTGTCGACCGGTTTGGCTCTGTGTGCAAAAATGCAGAATTTGGCAAAAATTTTGAAAACGAGTCGAATGAATATATTATATATTATGTTATTATTGCAAAAATATACTGTATTACAAGAATTATATATGAAAGCAAAATAATATACATTATGGAATTCTAATGAGAAGGTGAGTTGTTATTAGAATTCTTGTCGTTTTCAATGCGTTTAGCCCACGGACTCCACTTATGTCGAGCTCCTTCATTCTCGTTATAGTTTTTATCCCAAGAGTTTGGAGTTGTTGAAGTCGATGGTCTTGACGGCATTGGTTCATGAACATCGTGTTTGTTTGAACCGCAGAAGAATGAAGCCATTCGTTCTAAAGCGGATAAACGAGTTGAAGTACGTTGTTGTTCATGGTATAGTAGGTTTTGACCATAATGTAGTTGTCGTTGAAGATCGATTTGATGCTTTTGGTAGTGATGAATTTCATCGATTTGCGCCTTCGTGCGCGGAGAGCAGAATAGTGCTTTCTTTGCACGCTTGGATGTTGGAGTATGGCCAGGTGTGCGAAAACAATGGTGAGGGCATTCCGGCCTTTGTTTCGGTGTAATCGGAGAGTATTGTTCCTCCGACTCCGAGCTTGTGATAGAAATATGAGATTCCTCTGCGCATTTGTCACAAATGTGTGCCATGATAGCTTGTTTAAGATGATTTATAATTTTCAGCAAGAAGGTGAATGAATGAAAGTGTATTTTTCAAACGTTTATATAGAAAAAAGTTTGCCAATGAACTTGAGGATAGGATTTGTTAGAGATAATTAGCCGTAAACAAAAACAATGATGCATAAAAAAGTTATAAAAATAGGTATAGTTTGTTATAGGCTGAAATTTAAGAATTATTTGAAAAATATATAGCCTAAGTTTGAAGGTTACTTATTCTATTCTAGATCTTTCCGAGATACTAAGCCAAGCTCTCTTCGTAGTTTAATAAAACTAGATTCAAGTAATGGTTTAGTGAAAATATCGGCTATTTGATTGTCAGTGTGAACATATTCAAGATGTATATTACCTTTTTCAATATTATCTCTAAGGAAATGATGACGGATATCAATATGTTTGGTTCTAGAATGATTTACTGGATTTTTAGAGAGATTTATTGCACTCGTGTTATCACAGTATATAATAGAATTCGATAAATGTATATCGAAATCTTGAAGTGTTTGTTGCATATATAGTACTTGAGTACAAGCGAGAGCCGCTGATATATATTCAGCTTCACATGTTGATAGTGAAACACAATTCTGTTTCTTACTAAACCAAGAGACAAGTGATTTTCCAATAAAATGGCACGTACCACTTGTACTTTTTCTATCCGTCCGTGAGCCACCAAAATCAGCATCACTATATGATACTAATTCAAATGGACATTCTTTTGGATAGAAAAGACCAAAATCTTTGGTATTATTAAGATAACGAATTATACGTTTCACTGCTCGTAAATGTGATTCCTTTGGATCGGCTTGAAAACGAGCACATAAACAAACACTCATTAATATATCTGGACGACTAGCTGTAAGATAAAGAAGAGAACCAATCATGCTTCGATATAATTTCTGGTCAACATTCTTACCACTTTCATCTTTTTCAAGATGTGTAGTTGTACTCATAGGAGTTGGTTTACCAGATGTATTTTGTAATCCGAAGCGTTTGATAAGATTTTCACAGTATTTTTCTTGATTGATAAAAATACCGTTTGAAAGTTGTTTGATTTGAAGTCCAAGAAAATAAGATAGTTCTCCCATATGAGACATTTCGAATTCTTTGGTCATAATACTTGCAAATTCCTTGCAGAGTTTTTCGTTTGTTGAACCAAAGATGATATCGTCTACATATATTTGGATAACCAGAATATCTTTTCGAGAATGTTTAATAAACAAAGTTTGATCGACTTTGCCTATTTCAAATCCTGAATTAATAAGATAGCTACGTAATCGTTCATACCAAGCACGAGGTGCTTGTTTTAAACCATACAGAGCTTTCTTAAGTTTGAACACATGGTCAGGATATTTTTCATGTACGAATAAAGGTGGTTGTTCGACATAGACATTCTTTTTGATAAATCCATTGAGAAAAGCACTTTTGACATCCATCTGATAAAGTTTGAAATTATGATAACAAGCAAAAGATAATAGAATTCTAATAGCTTCTAGTCGAGCAACTGGTGCAAAAGTTTCTTCATAATCGATACCTTCTTCCTGATTGTATCCTTGTGCTACTAATCTTGCTTTATTTTTGGTGATATTTCCTTGTTCGTCAGCCTTATTTTTATAGACCCATTTAGTACCAATTACTGACTGATCAGTTGGTCTCGGAACAAGTTCCCAAACGTCATTGCGCTCAAACTGATTTAGTTCTTCCTGCATGGCAATGATCCAGTAATCATCTATAGCAGCTTCTTTTGGATTCTTGGGTTCGATATTTGAGAGAAAAGCGACATGACCCATTTGATTGAGTTGACTCCTTGTTCTGACATGTGATGTTATTTCACCTATTATATTTTGGGCCGGATGGTCTCTTAATATTCTTGGTGGTGATTGTAATTCACATATTTGAGGAGTATTCTCAATAATTATTTCTGAGTCAGAATCAGTATTTGAGATGATTTGATTATCAATGACTATTGATTCGTCATCATCTGATATTGTGTGAGGATGCTGATAAATTTCATCAAAAGAGACATGAAGTGATTCTTCAATAGTTTTGGTTCGTTTATTAAATATCCGATAGGCCTTACTTCGTTCCGAATAACCGACAAATATTCCTTCATCGGCTTTTGGATCGAATTTTCCAAGCTGGTCTTTCGTATTTAAAATAAAGCACTTAGAACCAAAAACTTTGAAGTATGAGATTTTGGGCTTTCTTTTGTTAAACAATTCATAAGGAGTATTCTTGGTAAGAGGTCTTATGGACACACGATTTAAAACATAACAGGCAGTTGCAACAGCTTCTGCCCAGAAGTGTTTTGGTAAGGTGGTTCCATTTAATAATGTTCTTGCACATTCTTGTAAAGTTCGGTTCTTTCGTTCTACTACTCCGTTCTGTTGTGGAGTTCTGGGAAACGAAAAATTATGATATATACCTTTCTTTGTACAAAAATGTTCAAATTCATTATTTTCAAACTCTCCGCCATGATCACTTCTTATATTTTTAACTTTAATCCCTTTTGATTTTTGAATTCTTTTGACGAAAGATTTGAAATGATCGAAAGTATCACTTTTATTTTTTAAGAAAATTGTCCATGTATAACGAGAGAAATCATCAACAATTACAAGCACATATTGACTGTGATTTATTGATTGAACTCTAGTAGGTCCAAATAAATCCATGTGCAGTAACTCAAGCGGTTGTAATGTTGATATGACTTTCTTGGATTTAAACGATGATTTGGTCAATTTTCCTAATTGACATGCATCACAAATGTTGTTAACTTTAAAACTCATTTTGGGTAGTCCTCTAACTAGATTGTTTTTGGCTAGCTTGTCAATAGTTCTGAAGTTTATATGACAGAAACGTTTGTGCCATAGCCATGGATCATTGTTATTAGCCATAAGACACATATCTGAATTATGATTAATATTCATATTTAGAATATATATATTTCTGTCTCTATAACCTTCAAAAACCAAATTATGGTCTTTATCTAAAATACTACACTTATTATTTGAAAAGGAAATTATAAAACCCTTGTCACATAACTGACTAATACTAAGTAAATTGTGTTTTAAATTTCTAACTAGCATGACATTAGTAATAAGAGGTAAGTTAGATGTACCACAATTGCTCACATCGCCTTTGCCGATGATATAACCTTTTGAATTGTCTCCAAAAGTGACTGAGCCACCATCTGAGTATTTAATATTTGTTACTAAGCTCTTGTCTCCCGTCATATGCTTTGAGCAACCACTGTCCAATATCCACTTTCCTCTTTTCTTCAGTGGGACCTGCAAACATAGAATTAAGTTCATGGTACCCACTTTTTATAGGGTCCTAAGAGTTAGGTCTTAGGAGTCCAAACCCATTTGGGTCCGGTATCCCCTTTATATATATAATTGTTATTAAAATGTACATTATTCATGAATTGCTGAATGTATTTGTTCCTAATCAAATTATTATTTGTTTTAGGAACCCATATTTTGATAGTCTTGACATTTCTCTTTTGAAATTTCACAACTGGTTTTGGTTTAAAATATAATAAACTAAGATTTTTCTTAGCTTCAGTTTTTTGTACTTTCTTCTTCCTTTTTTTTCTAAGATGTTTCTTAGTTTCATGTTTGTTATATCCCAAACCTTGTTTATCTGAAATAGATTGTGAACTTTCAATGATTTTAGTCAAATTTTCTCGACCTTTGTTAAAGTTAGAAACATTTTGAGTAATGTCATCAAACTTTGTTTGTAAACTAGCTTTTTCTAGGTCTAGAATTTTGACTTTTGCTTTAAGTTCATGATTTTCAGTAGTGAGAGCATTATTTTTCTCTTTTTGAGCTTCTATTTCTTGACTCAAAAGAGATATTTGAGAGTCAACATTAGATGATGATTCTTGAATATTTTCAAGTTCTTCTTCTAATATTTTCTTCTCATCTTTTAACATATCTCGTTCAAACTCTGCTCTACTTAAATCTGCTTTGACTACTTTTAATTGACGTTTTAAGTCTTTATATTTGACTATCAATTCAGCATTAATATCAAGTAATTCATCAAATGTAGGAATTTGTACCTCATCTTCTGTTGCCATAAAGCAAACATTAGCTTGTTCATTCTCCGAATCACTTTCACTTTCTGATGAAGATGACTCTGAATCATCCCATGTTACTGAGAAGGCTCGTTTCTTTGATTTGTCCTTCTTATATTTGAATTTGTCATTTTCTGACTTTTTATTTTGTTCTGGACAATCCTTCTGCATGTGTCCCTTTTTATGGCAGTTGAAACATTCTATAGCAGATGAAGATGGTTTATTTGATCCAGGTTTCCTTTTATTGTAGCGACTGGCTTTTCGATATTTTAGGAATTTTTTGAAACCTTTAGCAATGAACGCCAAATCTTCATCTTCAGAATCTGATTCATTTTCATCTTTCTCAACATGAAATGCTACATTTTTCTTTTCTTCTTTCTGTTCTTTTCTAGCCTGCAAATTTGCTTCATAGGACATTAAATTTCCTATCAATTCATCTGGCTTCATGACGGAAAGGTCATTAGCTTCTTCAATTGCTAATACTTTTCCTTCCCATTCATTAGTCAGAGAATGTAGGACTGTTGAAACAACATCAAAATCAGAATACTTTTGTCCTAACCCAATAAGTGCATGGTGAATAGTTTGAAATCGTGAATACATGTCATTGATTGTTTCATTTGGTTTCATTTTGAAATTTTGAAATTGACTTTTCAGCATGGCTATTTTGGCTTGTTTAACCTTGTTAGTACCTTCATGAGTGATTTTTAGCGTTTGCCAAATTTGATATGCAGTAGTGCAGATACTAACACGGTTATATTCATTTTGGTCTAATGCACAGAACAACATATTTATTGCTCTTGCATTTACGGCTGCTGCCGTTTTCTCAGCCACAGTCCATTCTGAATAATTAGTTGTTGGATTCACTATTTCTCTTTGAGTAGCATTCCAAGCATCATAGCTACTTGATTGCATAAAGAATGACATACGTGTTGCCCAATAACTATAGTTAAGACCATTGAAAAATGGAGGTCTTTGTGTCGATTGACCTTCCGTGTAAGTGGTGTTTTGAGTGCTAGTACTTGCGTTATTTGCCATATTACAAGAATATATCAAATAACTGTGTTACGGTTATATGATAACCGTGCTCTGATACCAATTGAAAATGCTGGGGGCGGTGTACGTGCTAGTATAGTATACACGGATCGTGTAATATGGATTACAATACAAATGCAGAAATAGATGATAATAGCATTGTAAATAGAAAATAGAAAAAATCACACCAGAGATTTTTATACTGGTTCGGAGCACCGTCCTACGTCCAGTCCCAGACTACTATCTGGATTTTCACTAATTACAACCTCGCTTCACCCGGAGGAACAGGTTTACAATTACCCGAACAGCCGAACGGGATTTCACGCCTCTACAACACTGAGGACTTCAACACTTGCCTCTTACAATACCGAGGACTTCAACAAAAACAATTACAATTGTTGTTGACAACTTGTGCTCTTGTAAACACGGATTTGTCACTTGTAGTACACTCTTCCTATAATCTTATCCTCAAATTGTGAATGATGTTTGTGAAGATTATGGAATTAATATTGCTTATTGAATCAAAATATATGAGATAGTATCAATGATTCAATAAGGAATGAAAGTAGTTTAGAGCTTTTTGAATGCAAGTTAATTCAGAGAATAGATAGAGAGCATATATAATCTTAATAAAACTTATTGTTTTAATCAATGATATTGATGTGTATTTATAGAGAGAAAATAGTTATAACCCTTGGTGAAAAGTTGCAGTCAAAAGTTATGATCATTGATGAAGAAGAAGAGACGCAACCATTGAAGAAAGATGTGTCTTTTGGAAGAAGTTGCTCTCTGTTTAAAAACGGTCGACAGGTCAAAAACTAACCGGTAGACAGGTTTTTAAAAATATAGTCGTTATGTGCATGTGTGCACGTTTATTGTGCACATTCAACAGGAACGGTCGACCGTTCATTTTTGGACCGGTCGACCGGTCTCTGTTAAGTTGCACAATAAAGTGCACAACCTATATAAATGTGTATATATATATATATTATATTTTGTGCATGATTATTTGAGGATAGATTTTGACAATTTTATTACTATTATAACATCAAATAATCAACCTATAATCTAGAGTACCATATGTAGGTCTTGATTTGTCGATCGCTTTAATATTGTTGTCAGCAATCAAAATCTTCATAGAAGCTGTGACTCAACAGTAATAACTCGGTTTGACCCGAGTATTAAATTCAAAAGAAAATAATACACGGGTCAGTCTAATTCAAACTCAGTTATTAATGCACGGAAGTAATAATAATTAAATAGCAATTAGACGATAGTCATAAAAATCTCACATATCCAATCCCTTAATAAGGAAATCGGATAACGGTAAATATAACATGTAACAGTGTTGAACAACAAATTAGCAAATTCAAATTATCAACGAAGGTAAATGTAAGGATTATCAATGAAGATAATTTAGAAAACAACCCGATTGCCTAAACGGTAATTAGCAACAAAATATTATTATAAAGTAAATAATTAGAAACTCATAATATCAAATAGATAATTAGACAACAACAAAATGATCAAATCAAACCAATTCAAAAAAATGATTTCAAAATATTGAATTGAACACACAAAACAATTCAAGCAATTGAAATATCAATTAAAACGCCAATTCTGTATTTGGCTGTAGTACACGCTCGCGTGCACTGCCTCGCCAATACAGCATATGAAATATGCAAAAGCTCAATGAAAGTTCACAAACGAGTACAAGGTCAAACCCGAGCGTTTAAGCTGGATTTAACTCAATGTACAAATCAATGTACAAGTCACAATACAACAATGTCCAAACCAAATACAATCAATATGGTCGAATAGGGACTCCAAGCATACAAAAAGACATGCACAGATCTGAAACAAAGAATGGCCAGACCAAACAACGCAATGCAAATGAATTCGACAAAGCATTTCACAAGTCAAAGACCGTAGTCTCAAACAAACTAGAAATCAGTCCAACTCTGGTGCAGGCAGGGTAGAAAAATACTAGCATGAAGTACAAATCAGACTCAAGTCAATGGCAGCGACACTACAGGCTCCAGGTCAGAAAGACAACAGAGGGAGGCTCAATAAAGTCAAGTGAAAATAACCAGAGTGGCAATGCATACTACAGGTCAGGGTAACATGAATGTATAATCACACATGTATAAAATTATATTGCAGGGATATAAAACCGACAATGTGCACAGTGGCCAGTGGAACAAAGTAATATCAACTCAAAATAACAACACAGTGGATGCTGCAACAACAAGCATAAGTCTCAAGTCAAGGTCGAAGCCATCGGAATTTCATAAAATCAAAGAACGAAGTAACAAATCACCAAATGCAGCTTAATGAACCAGACAAGCCATAGTTCACATATATGAAGTTACTGCAGTTCAAAATCAATGCCACGAAATCAAGTAGTCCAGTATACACAAATTGGAATGAGTCAGAAACAAGTTCCACCATGGAGGCCGAAGTCAAATACTATCACAAACCAAAGTGACCGAAGTCAAAGTACCAGAAAATTCAAAGCCGTGGAAATCACAAAATCACATACATATATGAGATTGAATTAGATGTGAGCAATTTAAAAATCACTCACCTATTTTTGAGGTTGCAGATCCAATAGTTCATAATCGAAGCCGATTCACACACAATCAAACTCGACAAAGAAGAAGCAGCCGAGTGGAACTCGAATGAGAACAAATTATCACGCAAAATCCCTATCGATCAATCAACGAAGGCTCAGCTTCGATTGTAATTCAAAAGCCCTAATTTAAGAGCTCGGAACAAAAGAGAACAGGAAGCTGCCATTTTTATTCTTTCGTTTATTTTTGTTTTAGGGTTTTCGAACGAAATGAATGAAGGGGGTCGGGTTTGCCAAAAGAAACAAAGAGGGGAACCGATTATACACATTTATCACAGCCCCAATAAAACATGGGCCAAGATTTATTTTTAAAGCCCACCAACACTTAACAAATTATTAAAAGAATCATAACCCAACTAAAAACTCCAAATGGCAATTAACAACCAATTCAATGTCATTTGACGGTAATTAATTGTTACAAAAACCCGGGTTGTTACATAAATGATGTTTATAAATGTGAAAATATATGATTTTATAAGTTAAAAATGTTTTAAATAAAAATATAATTGGTTGTGAAATTATATTGAATATTTGAAGTTAATTAACTGTATTTTCGAAATGTTATTAATTGCAATGTAAATGATGTTACAGCATTTGTAAATGTTGTAGTTGATGATAATGAACTAAAAAGGTAAATTGAATTAAAGGCTATTATAGAAATTTTTGCAAGTGTTATAATTGTTGAATTTAACTAAGTTTATTTGAAATTTAAGTAAACCCTATTATAGCATTTTAAAAGTGCCGTCTTTTGTTAAATTGAACTGTTTTGAATGTAATTTTCCGTAGCGTTTTCTAAATTCCGCGAAAAGTGATTTTTCACTGTTTTGATAAACTTAAGTGAATAAATGAACTTTGAAAGTTGAAAATTTTGGAAATTTAATAATTTTATTATTAAATATAATAACTTCATTTTAATGATTTAAAATGATTTTTGAAATATAAACTGTTTTGAAATATGAATTGAAATGGTATTTTAAGTTGAATGAAATGGATAATGATTTGAAATGAAGTTTTGGAAAGATATGATATTTTGATATATTAAAATGATTGGAAAGGAAGTTTTGAGAAGATATGATGTTTTGATATATTAAAATGATTTGAAATGAATGTGGTTTTGAAAAGATATGATATTTTGATATATTAAAATGATTTGAAATGTGGTTTTGATAAGATATGTTTGATATATTGAAATGATTTGAAAGGAAGTTTTGAAAAGATATGATATTTTGATATATTAAAATGATTTGAAATGAATGTGGTCTTGAAAAGATATGATATTTTGATACATTAAAATGATTTGAAATGAAGTTTTGTAAAGATATGATATTTTGATATATTAAAATGATTTGAAATGAATGAGGTTTGAAAAGATATGATATTTTGATATATTGAAATGATTTGAAATGAAGTTTTGTAAAGGTATGATATTTTGATATATTAAAATGATTGCAAATGAAGTTTTATAAAGATATGATATTTTGATATATTGAAATGATTTGAAAGGAAGTTTTGTAAAGATATGATATTTTGATATATTGAAATGATTTGACAGGAAGTTTTGGAAAGATATGATGTTTTTGAAATGTTTTGGAATTAATGTAATCTTTATTTTGATAAAGATTTGGATTTGAAATGATATTCTATTTTGAAGTATAAATATTATTTTAAAAGTTATAAACGTAGGTTATAATAATGGTTGGTTGGCAAAGAGATAGGGATCAGATATCTGGTATACTCTCTGTCGATATCGAAAACCACTTTGACAAACGTGTACGCGGTGGAGATTCCAGAATGAAGTAGGATGGTGGCGATGTTGTTGAGGTATATTACGTGGACTCAACTCCCGTGAGTTGGCTTAAGGTGGCTAAAACAGGAGCGATCTCGGGCCAAAAGGGGTAGCTCCTCTGGTCGGACACATTCCTTCGATACTATACTCTTACTTGTGATTGATTAGATGGCCATCCTCCGATTTTGATATGGGAGTGTGTTCCGAGGTGGGCGTATGTGGCTGCTGCGTTACCACTAGCCCATGTGCGTAATTGGTATATCTACCCTGGCAATGCCTTGTGTGTCGTGTCACCTACCATATCGAGCTTTACTATGAGTTTCATTTTCTCCCGTAGCCCATGCATATCTTCTCGTAGTCTCTCGATTAGGAGATATGCAGATATTGGATGGACTACTGGGACTATTACGTGTCTAGGGCTATATGGGTAACCGTGTGATGCAATTTTAAAGTAAGTTTATTTTACTGATAGACATTATTATAATAGCGCAATATTACTACATAGTAAATAGTTTAACGGATCCTTAGAGGATGGGCGGTCCCAGGCATCCTTTAAGTTACTTGTACCTTTTTACAGTTCACTTGAGTTGGTTTACATTATATAAGTATATATTGTCCTGACTCGAGTGTTTGTATTTTTATTTACGCTCGGGTCAGCCTGAGTTATTCACAGATTTGGATTCCACTTTCTGGAGATTGGAATCGCTGGAGAATATCTGCTTATCTAGTTTTATCTGTTCCAGTTCTGTTGTTCTATTCATCTTGTACTTGGTTATCATCTTGAGACTTCTGTTGTACTTTATTTATTCTATTGTATTTTATTTAACTCAGATATATTTACATAGTAGCTTCATGAACTACTATCTCTTTTACTTCCGCTGTATTTCTTACTCTGTGTCTGTGTTCTATGATTATTATTTACTGTATGTTCTGAGATTTGCCAAATTTTAATTACAACGCGGTATTTTGAGCAATTCAAGTCCGACATGTGTGGATGCGAATGGTTGAAAATATCGGGTTGTTACAACGGTTGTCAAAGTGGTTCCAATATTGACAAAGAGTATGCCAATAAGAGGCCCCGATCTCTTTAACAACCAAACGTCATTTTACACAACGGTTGGTGCTTTTATATTTCGAAAAAAAATCATACTTGATACCAAATTATCATATTCATTTCAAAAAAATCAAAACCATTTCGAAATCATCATATTCTCTTCACAAATCATATTTTACTTAAAAATGTCAATTCAGTTCGATATATCAATTTCACTTCCATATTTAATTCGAATTTCAATTTTTGTTATAACTTCACTGTAACCCAATTCGCATTTAAATCCAAGATTTAAATATAAACATACCATCCTTTTGATCGATTTGAATTTTTAGAAAATAGTTTAAATAGTTATAATAGTTTAATAGAAAATAGTTCAAGTAATAAAAATGGTTCATATAGTAAAATAATTTGTAAAATCAAAATAATTTGAATATCTAAAGAACATAAATTTTAAACCGTTTATACTAAAATAATTCATTTAAAAATAGTTTCAAAGTTAAAACGGTTCACTTTCTAAATTTTCCAATTCAAATCAGTTCCAATTTCCATTTCAATTTAATCAATTCAATTTCGATTTCAAGTCAAATTTTACTTTGATTCCAAATTATTTTAGTTCCAATTCCAAATTAATTTCAGTTCCAATTCCAAATTAATTTAAATTCCAATTCCTAATTAATTTCAAATCCAATCCCTAATTAATTTAAATTCCAATTCCAAATTAATGTCAACTCCAATTCCATATTAATTTAAATTCCAATTTCAAATTAATCTCAACTCCAATAAATAACTTTCAATTCAATTCTCAAATTTAAACCATTTCGATTTATATCGATTCTGTGTTCGATTTCCAGAATTTCGATTTAAAACACTTAAATCAAATTTACCTTCGGTATCCAATTTAAAATCCAAATCTTCAAATATAATTAAATTCCAAGCTCAATTTCAAAGTATCATTTTATATCACTTTTGCTTAGCGATATTCAAAGTTCGAAAAGTCTAGTCTTGTAAACAAAATCAATTTCTGAAATTCAAATCATATTTCGATAACTATATAAAAATCTCAACCTCAATTATTTAAAAACATTCCTAATATCAAACTTAAATTTCAACACTTCGAGCTCAAGTTCAAAAATAGTTCAATTTCCATGAATTCAATAGTTCAATTTCCATGAATACAATTTTTCATTTCTTAAAATCAAATCATTTAAATAATTTCAAAGAAATTTTTTAAAATCATTTAATTTAACCAATCTGGTGTCTGTATATAATCCTCTATCCTATGGCCCAGTGATTAGTTATTTCACAAGGATGGATATATATCATTTCAATCCAAAATAAATGCCATAGGTATATATCATTTCAACCTATTTCTTAATTAATTGGAAATAATTCTATTTATAGTTTTATACATTGTAAATAATATACAAGATGATAACATGATATATATATAAAATAAATAAACATCTAATCATTCAAATATCAACCAATTTTCATCCATCACAATTAATCATCCAAATAATCGATAATTCACAACAATTAATCAACTACTAATAATTGGGAATTTTACTAACAATTTATTTCTAATTCAATTTAACTATCAATTCAAATTCTATCAACTAATTCAGACGTCAATTTAAATGTTAGCTAAATTTAACAAACAACAATCAATAAACTAAAATCACTTCACTATATAAATTTTACTACCATAATAATATATTAGTTAAACGTGAGCGGATAAAACATTCACTTTTATTTGAAACTGAAAATATTTTCAGCATCAAATAAATGTCAGTCGAATGCCAAGCTCTAGACGACATCGACACTATTCCAACACGATTCGTTTCATACGAAATGGACCTTGTACGACAAAGATACGAGATAATTAGCTTAATGGTTTACTAAACCGGGGTAAATTTAATTAATTAAACCTAAAATAACTAAATTAAAGAAAAAAAATAATAAAACGTTACTCTCATAATCACTTCCCCTCAACTTTTTTGGCACGCGACTGCGTCTTCCTCCTCGAACTGATCGCGAACCATTGCCATCATTTTTTTAAACGTGCGATCGCTCAGAGTCGCCCCTAGGTGAATGTGACGCCCCACCTCTATACTCACAATAACTAAGAGTATTACTAAGTAATACCGTCTGCTATTATGAAGAATAAGGCTGGATAGGAGCAACCATCTATAGACTTGCTTTAACTATCTATTCAATACATAGAAAATTTTCATACCAAGCAGATCGACATACTCAATGAATACTTAAAACAAAATCATAGGTGGTTGGAGGATCTATCAGAATAGAATATAACAACTCAAACGTAATATACATCACAGAACAGTAGATCATCATATGCACATATACAGATACATAACAGAGTATACAAACTGATACATGCGAAGTGGTATAGCAAACCACTATATACAGACGACTCCAAAAGAATATATATATATATATATATATATATATATATATATATATATATATATATCAGAGTTACAACAAAAAGGACTAGACAAAAAGCTATAACAAAAAGAAGCTAGCGGAGTAGTCCATGCGGAAGCAAAATAGGCTAAGTCCAAAAGGACCTAACCTGAAACATCTCGGTCTGACCCGAGTATAAAATACACGGGTCAGTCTAACTAAACAAATCAGTTAGATAAACCGAACAACAATAAACCTGCAAGGTTACGAAGTATAACAAATATCTCTAAAAGAGATAACAAAATCATCAACAAAAGATGAATCATAACAAGACAAGCCTCATATCATCGGCTACTCACATAAACAAAGGATATGAATATCCCAAATCAAGCCAAAAAGGCAAATAACAAATACCAATAAAGGTATACAAGTTCCACAAGGTAATCGCTATATATCATGCGACTCAAAAAGACCAACACCGAAAGGCTATTCCTAGGGAATTTAAACATCAATAAAACAAAAGATTGCTTGAGATTGGTATTGTGTAAACAAGGATCCATGAGCCCAAAGAATCCAAACTCAATATCACTCGAGCGGTGACGAATGACCAACTCCAGAAGCGAAAATATTAGGGCAACAAACCCAAAGGCACAAACCCGAAGGCACAAACCCGAAGGTAACATACCCGAAGGCATCATACCTGAAGGCAACAAACCTGAAGGAGACATTCCAAAAACACTATCCCAAAGGCAACAAACAGTAGTGGTGAAGGTTCGGAGGCCCAGTACTGGACACCACTAACTGGCAGAATGTGTCACAACTCTCGAAAAGGAATCCGAAAAGTGTTAACGTGAGTCCCATAACCACTCGTTCGCACTAAACGGTTTAGTATCCGTCAGTCAATTTCACACTCAGAGCAGTACAATGTTTACATCATGTAACGACCCGTAAATTTCGACGATTAAATTTTAGTTAAAAAGGGATTATGTAATAAAAAATTTTGTAAAGAAAAAAGAAAGATATATATAAAAGAGATAGAATTTATGCTGGAATGAACGCTAAATGAAAATCCAATGATTGAGATAGTGTAAGATGTATACCTGTGTGTAAGTTGAATAAATAAAGGAGATTTAAATTTATAACTAATAATGAATTGTAGAAACGGGTATTTAACTTAATTGTTGAAAGTTAGGTGAAATATCAATAAAGAAACAGCATAAATTGTCGCACTTGAATAAAATGTAAATTAAAGAAATAAAGACAAAATTTAAATTACCTATGTATTAATATATTAATAAGGACTGTAATTGTATGTGAATTAAGGTGGTAATATAGATGGCAGTTGATGGATAACCAATTTAATGCAAATCCAAATGCAATTGAAACCGCTGTTTGAGTTTTGGAGTGAAAATGGGAATAGTGAATACAACATTATAACCTCTTAATTAAATATGATTGTTTAATTAATACTAAAAGTAATAAAAGTTGGTAATAGTATTAATGAAATAATAATAAGAAGAATTGAAATTGTATAATGGAAAATTTGTTAATAAATGGATGAAAATATTGGATGAACTAATTGATGGAAATAAAATCTAAAAGAATGTTGGATAGAACATAAGTGAATGAAATTTGGTAGTGTGTATTGGAAATAAAGTTCATCTAAATATTGAGAAATTTTAATGTTATTATTATGAAAATGTTACTTTAGTAATTAATAAAATAGTAACGGGAAGTGTGAAGGTAAATTTATAAAAACGTAAAACTTATTTTAAGGAATTAATTGAGTGTAGACTTATGAAATAGATTTAATGACAATAATTATTGTACGTATTTATTCTATTTGTTGGCTAAGTTTTATTTTTGATCAATTTCAATTAATGCACTAAATTATTGCAGTTAGTGTGGAATATTGGTAAGAGAATAAATAAGATGTAACCAAGGGAAAGGTCCATTTTATAATATAATAATTAGTGTGATCTTAGGAATGAATTAATTGAGGTTTAAGCTTTTATTTATGTGTAAAGTTAACAAAATTTCAATTAAATTGAAATCCAGTAATTTATGAAAATAAAGATGAGAATTGGGAAATATTACTCTAATGAATCATAAAAGAAATGTTAACTGTGTGGTTGAGTAATAATTGATTTATTTTGAGTTGTAATCCAATAAAATCAAATTTATTATAATTTATTGCAATTAATTGGATTAATTGCAGTAACCTTTGGAAATTGGAACTTAGTAAAAATAATCTGGATTGGATTTCAAATAAATAGGTTAGTGTGAGTAACTGAATTACATACTATGAATAAGTAAACCAGGAAGATTAAATTTAATTAATATAAAATAGTTGATTTATTGCAAATAAAAGATTATGTAAATATTTAGTTAGGTGGAATTAAAGTTAATTACATAATAAGGTATGAATCCACTGCTAATTTATTTATGGAAATGAAAAGAGTACCAAAAACAAGCTTTGTCAGTATATTTAAGTTTAATGTATAATAATAAGTTAATGGTACTAAAAGAAGTTTAAACATCTAAATATTCTGTTAATAGAGAGTTGAGTTTAAATCTAAGAATATTAAGAAGTAGATTTTTGGATACAACATTTGATCCATCCACTTAAAATGTATAGATAGGATAATCGCTTATTTTTGATTTAAGTAGTGCAAACGGAGATTTATCTATTTATTTGGAATTAGAATTTATAAGTGTATAAATAGGAAATAAGTGAAATTTATTTTTAAATATTCATAAATGAAGATTTAGATGAAGGTGAGAATGGTAATGCTTTAAATAGTAGAGACGTACACAAATCAATGTAGGTAATTAGAAATAAAATGTTGTCGAAACGATAAAACGTTTCTTGTGAAAAATGGATGACATAACGAAAAAGGGTAATGTATTCACTTGAATATAAATTGCAACTTATTTAAGGTATTAATTACAATGGATAGAGATTTTGGGTAACATTGTAAATGATATGTAAGTAATGCAAATGTATGTCAATAGTAAGGGATTAGGATGAATTAAAAATTTGTAACATAGGAATTACCTGCCTATTTGTTAATAAAAATTTGAATGGTTAGTAAGTGATAATAGAATAAGTGTACATTAGTGGAATTGAGGTAACGTTGGTTTTAATGTTGAGAAAATAAATGGGTATAGTAAAGTTTAAGTGGAAATGTAAGTATGTATAGGGGAATGAATTATTGCAGGGAAATATTTGGTAACCATTGCAATAAATGTAAATTAGTGTACATTAATATGAAATTTAGTAATAGGTGTGAATAACTTAAATTTCTTCATAGGATAAAGAATGATGGAAATAACGTTTATTTAATATATCGGGATTTAATTGATCATAAAAGGTTGATTGCAAATCAAATGAAAAATGCTTAAATGGGAATTAAGTTATTTATTCATTTGGATTTAAAGCATGATTGAAATTATTGGAAACTGAATAAAACGTTTTATGTTGATTGAAATTTAAGTTGGAAGTAATTAAGATAAATAAAATATGTATAATATGGAATTCAAATGTACATAGAAATGTGGATTTTAGTATGTAAACGTAAATCTATTGAGAATGGATAGAAATTTAATCTGTAATTATTACAGTAATTTAGAAATTTAGTTGAAATTGGAAATTTATCTATGTATTTGGAAATTTATGGAATTGTGAATATATATATGGAAATTTAAATGAAGCATCTAATTATACATGTGTGAATACGCTTAAAATGCATAGTAAATGTTGAGAAAGAAATAATTTAATCCGTAACGTGTATAATTAATATCCTTTTGGGACCACTTCTGTTTGCACGTTAAAATTCGTGCACACCTATCCTTTTGCGATCTATCTATAAATATGCTGTGATAAACCCTAGCCTCCTTTCTATTGCCAATTGGCTGTACGTTCATTTTTCTTCATCTCTTTCTCTTCCTCAATGGTTGCAAAACCTAATCTATCTACAATTCAAATTTTCTAATAAAATTCAAACTCTCCACAAAAATTCCATAAAATTTTATGATAAAGTTCTCGAGACAAGTAATCTGCTGGTACAATTCGTTTTCTGTTTTGGATATTTGTTTGACCAGAAAAAAAATTCGACGATGTGCTGTAGCTTTTAGCTGACGTGGCCATTGAAGTTAAGTGGGTTTTGTTTTATTTTATTTTATTTTTATTTTTGTTTTCAAATCGTTTAAAATGAATATCTTTTTCATACGTTCTCCGATTCACGCGAAATTTCTTTTGTTAGGATCGTAATTTAGTTCCGGATCTGATGACGCTGGTTTGGACAGATTTGGAGACCGTCGGATTTTTGAGTTTAAATCGGGTTTAAATTCGATTTAAATTCAAAAGGTGAGTGTTTTAACCCACTCACAACTTCTAAAAGTTTTTATGTTTGTTAAATTTATTTTAGATATGAGTAGAAATTTATTTATGACTGTTTGGCATGTTTTATTCATCATATCTGTTAAATCGCATTTATTTAATATAACTATTCATTTAATTTTATTACTGCATATAGATTTACAGTTATAGTTATTTATTTGCATATAAACTATTAGTTTAATAGTGGTTAAATTTATTTTTGAATATAACTGCCAGTTATTACCTGTCATATATTATCGGATATATATTGATATTGATTTAGTATTGGATGATGATTGTGATTTGATGATGAATGATGATGGATGAATGGATGTTTTATTTTATATCATTTAACTGCACGTTATCATGCATTTTTCGTTTCATTCGGGATTGTGGTTTGAAATGATATACAACCGCAAAATTTTATTTTTAAATTGCGGATTGAAATGATAAATATCCCTATCACTTGACCATAGGATAGAAAATTATATACAGGCACCGTGGTCTATATATAAAATATTTTAAAGTGATTTCTATGGTTTGGATGGGATACGGTTTATAAAAATTTTTAAGTTTTGATATTTTCTAAATATTATTCTTCTACATATATACATATGAAGTTAAATTTTTTGAATTTAGGCCGTGTATAAATCTGTTAAATAAAAATGGAAAATTTGAGAAAATGGAATTTTGATAATGTATATTATATGTTTAAGTTTGGAAATTTTAAGGTATGATATTTATAACTGGAGTTTTTCCAAGATAAATTTAAATGAATATTCTAGTATAATTAAATTTAAGGAAATATTAAATTTCTAGAAATTGGAGTTGTATTTATGGATTTTTATGTGAATATTCAAGACTAAATAATAGAACAATTGATTTGTTGAAAGAATAAAAATTCCAACTTTAGTTTTGAAATATTAATACTCCAAATGGATATATGTATATTGAAATTGAAATGGTTTTGGAACTTGAAAGTGATATTTAAATTATGGTTTAGACTTTAAATAAGGAAATATATTTGTAAAGCCATGGAAATTATTTTTCTTCAAAAAGTAACCTTAAAGTCAAACCATTTATTTTATATACCGTTGAATATCCAAACCATTCAAGTTTTAGAATTATGGTTTTAAAACTATGAATTTTCGAAATATTATGCTTTGAAAGTATAATTCAAATGTTTGGTTTCTAGATATTATAGATTTTTAAGCAGTATGATTTTTGGGAAAAGAATTATATTTGGATAAAATGATATCATATTGTTTTGGGTTTTAAAACGATATCGTATTCATAGTTTTTGAAATGGAAATTTTTATTCTGGTTTTTAAGTATAAACTATTTTAAATGACCGCGGTGTTATAATAACGATGGGTTGGCAAAGAGACCGGGATCGGATATGGACATACTCTCTGTCGATACCGAAAACCGCTTTGACTAACCGTGTACGCGGTGGAGATTCCAGAATGAAGTAGGTGGTGGCGACGTTTCCTGTAAGGTAAATACGTGGACCCAACTCCCGTGAGTTGGCATAAGGTGGCTAAAACAGGAGCGATCGACGGGTTAATGAGGTCATTCCTCTGATCGGACACTCCTCTTCGATATTATACTTTGACTTTGGATTGATTCAGTGGCCACTTTTACTTTGATTGTGGGGAGTTTGTTCGAGGTGGGCGGTAGCTGCGGCTACGCGTTACCATCGGCCCGGAAGCGTAATTGGTATATCTACCCTGACATTGCCTAGTTGTGCCGTGTCACCTACCCTAGCGCGCCTTATACGATTTTGGCTTTGTACCATAACTATGGAGTGCCCTCTGACGACGCCCAGTACGGGGGAGATTACGTTACTGTATAGACTATGGGAATATATTCTGTGTTAAGGGCTATATGGGTAACCCCTTAACGCTATTAAAAAGTAAGTTTATTTTACAAATAGACACTATTATAATAGCGCAATATACTACATAGTAAATAGTTTAACGGATCCTTAGGAGATGTAAATCCCGAGCATCTCTTGAGTTACTGCACTCATATTTATTTCTGTTAATTTAACTCACATAAGATCTTTTAGTTCTGACTCGAGTGTTTTGTCTTTTCAATTCGCTCGGGTCAGTCCGGGCGTTTCAGGATCGAAGACTTTAGCTTTGGAGGACGAAGACGAAGAACCCGTATTATTATTATTTATAGTTTTGCACCACACTCATACTGTTCCACTGCATTGATTGTATTGGTATGTGTAACTCTGATACTTATTGTATAAAGAAGAATCAAGTGTTTTGTAAACCGTTTACGAACTATATATTTATTATTGTATTTTATCCTTCCGCTGTGAGTATCTGTTTTGTTTTATTTTCTTCTCTGTTTTCTTATTTACCCCATAACAATCCGCCCTTCTGTATGGTTTGAATTGGCACGTGTGTCGGTTTAAATCGTGCGAAAAGGCGGGATGTTACACATCATTTCATCGGTAAACCAGACCCAAAAGGTCAAAACAATCAATCGAATAGGTCGGGAATTAATCGGAAAGATGAACGCACAGATTCGTGGTCCGTGTTTTACCTAACCATTTAATCACCTTTCCACTTCGCTCGAAGTGCAGAAGAGTTTATATTTTACTTAGAAACTAGTTGGAGAAAACGAATTTTTTTAATCGTTGAAAACCCCTTTAGAAACAGCCTTTGAAATTCTCCTATTATGGAGTAATTAATTTAATATTTGAAATAATACTAAATAATATTTTCAAAAGCTAATTTGGCGAAAAATCACTTTAAAATGATTTATAAAATCCATGCACGAAATCTAAAAAGAAGTCATCAAAGTCAATCGTGAATGTTAATCACAAACCAAGTCGACAAAAGTCGATAAACAATGGAATATCAATCAAAAATAGGCAATTAGGCAATATAGGGAAATTCCAGACGTCTGATGGGTCCATCCAGACGTCTGGTTTCGGCTTTTGGAAAAATCCCAAAAAACAAACCAGACGTCTGGTTCGGTAAACCAGACGTCTGAAGCCATCCAGACGTCTGAACATGAAACTCAAACGTCTGAGAGTGGTTTCTGACTTTTCCATTCTTCTGCTATTTGCTTATTTTTCACTCCAGGTCCAAACCAGACGTCTGAGCATGGTTACCAGACGTCTGGTCACCTGGTCTGGGCAACAATTTGCCTAGGCCAAAGTGGCCAAAACATATCGGAACGAATCGATCCAAATCAAAAGCAATAGACATGAATAGAGGTTAGAAATCCATACCCAATCACAGCAAAAGCTATAACTTAGATGTGAGTTCCAAAAACTCACCTTTTTAACTCAAAAACAAGATGAGAAGCCAAATGCAAGGAAACAACCAACAACTCTCCACTTCAACTCTACAAGCTTCAATCTAAGTTCAAAACAAGTGTTTTCCTAAGTTAGGTTTAGGAGATTTCTGAAATTGAAGGAGAAAAGAGTTAGAGAAGATGAAGAGGAGGCTTACCAATAGCTTCTCTTCGATTTTGGAGCAAGGATTCAAGTTCGCCAATAGAAACTAGGGCTTGGAATTTCTAATTCTTCTTCCTTTCCCCCATGTTCAGTTTAGCTTGAGTTTGAGAATGAAAATGAGTGAATGGAGAGAATAGGGACTGAGTTAGGGTATTAAGTTAGCTAGTGGGCTGAACCCAACCCAAAACCCAATAGAAAAAGTAGCAAAATTCAACTTACTCCAAACATATCAAAGTTTATACTCAAAAAGATCGCAAACGCCATTTTGAACTCAATGGAAGTGGTTTCGAGTCCCAATTCGACAATTTGCAAAAGGTAACATTTCGGACCTAACTCTGACTAACGACGCTATATTCAAATAAAACATTTAAATATATAATCGTTAAATACAAAAAGAAAAGGAAATAAGCTTGAGATGAAAAGATATTCTCAACGTTGCCAAGGAAAGATAGAAAACCCGGATAAGATCGCTCGATAAACTCTTTGATTTCCCAAGTACAGTCATTGGGATTAGTGGACCATTGCACTTTAACGAGCGGCACGTCCTTGTTTTGAAGGTGTCGCACCTCCGTGTCAAGTACGCGAATAGGCTGCTGTACAATAGATAAATCTAGTGAGATCTCAAGCTCTTGCAAATCAGGAGAAGCGATAACAGAATCTGATTGTCGAAGACACTTCCGAAGTTGAGAGACGTGAAACACGTCAAGGATGCCAGATAAATGAGGAGGAAGTGAAACTCTATAAGCCACAGGGCCAATACGTTTAGTGATAGAAAATGGTCCTATAAAGCGAGGAACCAATTTCTCAGTCGTACCGAAGCGCATAACCCCTTTTAAAGGAGAAACACGAACAAAGAAAAGATCACCGATCGAGAACTCGAGAGGCTTCCTACAGTTGTCCGCGTAGGATTTCTAGCGGCTCTATGCCTCTTTCATTCTCAACCGAATAAGATCAATCTTCTCGGAAGAATCACGAACAAAATCTGGGCCAAGAATAAGCTTCTCCCCAGATTCCAACCAACAAAAAGGTGATCGACATGGCCTTCCATATAAGGCATCGAAAGGAGCCATACCGATACTAGACTGAAAATTATTGTTGTAGGAGAACTCTACAAGAGGTAGTTGATCCTCCCAACTACCACCGAAATCCAGAATACAAATACGAAGGAGATCTTCCAAGATACGATTCACCCGTTCAGTCTGTCCACCAGACCGTGGATGATAAGCTGTGCTAAAATTAAGCTTCGTTCCCAAAGCTTGCTGAAGAATCTGCCAAAAATGACTCGTGAATAAAGGATCACGGTCACTCATAATAGAACTGGGAACACCATGAAGTCTCACGATTTCCTTGACATACAACTTAGCCAAACGCGAAGCAGTCCTATTAGTCTTAATAGGGACAAAATGAGCAGACCATGTAAGGCGATCAATAATAACCCAGATGCTAGAATGGCCCGATCATGAACGAGGTAGGCTGTCAATGAAATCCATAGAAATCTGATCCCATTTCCGCAATGGAATCTCTAGAGGCTGAAGAAGACCCGAAGGACGCTGATGTTCGGCCTTAATACGCTGACAAGTTATGCAATTACTCACATAACTCGCTACATCACGCTTCATGCCTTCCCAATAATAAAGGCGACGCATATCGACATACATCTTACTACTTCCAGGATGAATAGTATACTTAGAACGATGATAGTCGTCCAGAATGTCAGGCCTAAGTGCAAAATCAGAAGGCAAAAAAAGACGGTTCTTCTTGCGAAGACACCCATGAGAATCAGTGCTACAATTTCGCAATGCCTTATCACGAGATTCAGACTCACAAAGCTGAATAAGATGAAACAACTCAGGATCACGCCGTTGAGCATCGACAATACGATCCAATAAAATGGGTCGAGCTCCCAAACTAAATAATAGAATAGGAGAATCAGAAGATGGACCTCGATCACGAATTTCACATAAAGATAGAGTCTCAAGAACATCCCTTTCGGCAAGCATCATAGAAACCGTAGCCGAATGTTTGCGACTAAGCGCATCAGCAACACAATTACCCTTACCAGGGGTATATTAGATATCAAAGTCATAGGAGGCAAGAAACTCAAGCCTGTTGTTGCCTCATATTGAGTTCCTTTTGAGTGAACAAATACTTCAAGGATTTATGATCAGTATAGAGAATGAAGCACTTGCGTAATAAATAGTGTCGCCAAATCTTCTAGGCGAAGACAATGGAGGCTAGCTCAAGATCATGAGTGGCATAACGAACTTCATTAGGACGCAGTTGCCTAGAAGCACAAGCAACTATCCGATCCTTCTGCATAAGAACAGCACCGAGACCACTACCACAAGCATCGGTGTAGACAATATGATCAGGATTCCCTTCGGGAAACACAAGAATAGGAGCATTAGTGAGAAGTTCCTTTAATGTCAGAAATGAAGCTTCACACTTATAGGACCAAATAAATCGAATGCCTTTCCGAGTAAGGCGGGTGATAGGAAGCACAACACGGGAAAAATCCTTAATGAACCAACGGTAATAACCCACCCATCCAAGGAAACTACGAATCTCATGCACATTCTCAGACCTCTTCCAATTCTGAATGGCTCCGATCTTTGAGGATCGACTGAAATGCCGTCGAAAGATACAATATGGCCTAAGAACATAACCTTATTCTCCCAAAAATGGCACTTGGAGAATTTGGCTCTAAGCTGATGGTGACGGGGAGTACTCAAGACAATTCTCAAGTGATTAGCATGCTCAGCTTCAAATTTAGAATAAATAAGGATATCATCAATAAACATAAGGATGAACTTATCGAGATATTCTTGGAATACTCGATTCATTAGATCAACAAAGAAAGCAGGAGCGTTCGTCAAACCAAACGACATAACGAGCCACTCCAAAGAACCATATCGAGTGAGGAAAGCTGTAAGATGTATGCTATCCTCCACGACTCGTAATTGATGAAAACCTGTGGCAAGGTCAAGCTGAGAAAAAACCTTGCCACCACTCAATAGATCGAACATATCATCGATCCTAGGCAATGGATACCCGTTCTTGATTGTTAACACATTAAGCTTGCGATAGTCAATGCAAAGCCTAAGAGTTCCATCAAACTTCTTTACGAATACGATCGCGAATCCCCACGGAGAAAAACTAGACTGAATGAACTGCTTGCACTCAAGCTCTAAAAGCTGCTTCTTGAGTTCCTCATTTTCCTTTGTAGACATCATAGTGGGAGGACGACTAACTGGCTGCGCGCCTGGAATGAGATCAATGCGGAACTCAATTGGCCGCTTGGGTGGCAAACCCGAAACATGCTCAAAAACATCAGAAAAGTCACAAGCAACTGGAATACTAGATATATCATAATCATCCCGCGAGTCAAGAGAAATAAAGCCATTTTGGAATTATCCACATTCCGAAGAACAAGTGATAGCTGAGTAGATGAATATGGATGTCGAAGATATACAATTCCCTCTGAACAAATAATCCTACCATCATATCTCACTAGCCAGTCCATACCCAAAATCATATCAAATCCCAGACAAGAAATAATGTGCAGATTTGCACGAAAAGAAAAACCACACAAAACAATCTCAACATCATCACAAAGGAAGCTAAGGGTCGTGGATCCCCCAATAGGATTCGCAATCCTTAATAAGTAACCATACAAGAAACATCCAAAGATAAATCATCGACGAGCTTCTTCGATACGAAAGAATGTGAAGCACCCGTATCTAAAAGAACTCGAATAATATGATCATGAAATAAAATAGAGCCTTCTAAAATAGATGGAGATATACCTTTGGGCCGAGAAGGGCCTTCAGAAGCCTTAGCACCATTAAGCTTGCCAGACTTGGCACCACCAGGAATAGTAGGGCAGGTGGAAACATGATGACCTTCCTTCTTGCAATAGCGGTAAAAGAGAGGCTTAGGACAAGCTCGAATAATATGATCCGGGGAACTACAATTGAAACATTTCTGAATAAAAGGTGTTTCGGCTGACTGAGACTGAGAATTAGCACCACCAGTCTTCTTCTTCTTAGAAGGAAAAGACCTGGACTTCTGAAATGGAAACTGCTTCTTGTTGGGGTTCTTGGAAACCTCAACATCCTCACCACTATCACACTCCTTCTCGATAGCTTCGATATGAAGTGCTGAATCTACTAACTCCTTCAAAGTAAGCTTAAGCTGGAGCAATAAGGACTTCTTAAGATATTTCTTAAGACCAGAGATAAACTTCAAATTCTTCTTATAAGAAGTACTGATGAACTCAAGACCATACTTAGATAAAGACACAAATGATACAACATACTCAGAAACAGAAGACTTCCCTTGCTTCAACTCAAGGAAGCGACGGGTCAATAAAACTTTTTCAGATTCAGGAACGAACTTGAGTTCGAATCGCTCCTGAAACTAGGTCCAAGAAAGAGTATATTTATCAATCTCGGCTATAAGAAGCTCATACCAATCAAGGGCATGCTCTTGCAATAAGCTAGAAGTTACAAGAACTCTATCATGATCAGAAAGATCCATATGAGAGAAGATACGCTCGCACGTGCGAATCCAAGCTTGGGTTTCAAGAACAGACTTGGAGCCTTTAAACGGCTTTCCTCCAAGATGAGCAAAATCACTGCACTGGCGTGCAAAGGCAGACTTGCGAGGTGGAAACACTCGAGTAGGAACTGGAGGCTGAGTGTTCCTAAACAACTCCAAAAACTGATCAGCCGACATATAAACGTCATTCGGATGCGAGCCACTGGATTGCCCATCATTCGAACGTCGTACCCTACCTCTTCCAGCCATACGCTGAAAGTTAAGATAGAACAAGATTAATCACAAAGTAGATATTTCAATGCGGAATAATATGAAATAACATGCATTCCTAGATGTATTCCCAAGTTCTATCTACCACCAAAAGCATAGAAGGAATATAGAGGCACGATGGTCCAAAGATTTGTATCACTTATTACACTTTGATGTATCATAATATGTGCTTTGGTTATGCATTTATCGTATTTTGTTTTGAACTCAGTTCTGATACCAAGCTGTGATGCCCCATCTCTATACTCACAATAACTAAGAGTATTACTAAGTAATACGTCTGCTATTGCAAAGAATAAGACTGGATAGGAGCGACCATCTATAGCCTTGTTTTAACTATCTATTGAATACATCGAAAATTTTCATACCAAGCAGATCGACATACTCAATGAATACTTAAAAAAAAATCATAGGTGGCTGGAGGATCTATCAGAATAGAATATAACAACTCAAATGTAATATACATCATAGAACAGTAGATCATCATATGCACATATATAGATACATAATAGAGTATACAAACTGATACATGCCAAGTGGTATAACAAACCACAATATACAAACGACTCCAAAAGAATATATATACATATACATATATATATATATATATATATACACACACCAGAGTTACAACAAAAAGGACTACACAAAAAGCTATAACAAAAAGAAGCTAGCGGAGTACTCCATGCGGAAGAAAAATAGGCTAAGTCCAAAAACACCTAACCTGAAACATCTCGGTCTGACCCGAGTTAAAATACACGGGTCAGTCTAGCTAAACAAATCGGTTAGATAAACTGAGCAACAATAAACCTGCAAGGTCACAAAGTATAAAAAATATCTCTAAAAGAGATAACACAATCATCAACAAAAGATGAATCATAACAAGACAAGCCTCATATCATCGGCAACTCACATAAACAAAGTATATGAATATCCCAAGTCAAGCCAAAAAGGCAAATAACAAATACCAATAAAGGTATACAAGTTCCACAAGCTAATCGCTATTGTTAACGCTAAAATTTGAACGCTAACACCCCAGTGTATGAATTATAGTTGTGAAAGCACCACCCGATAGTTCGGGAACAGATTGTAAGCAGAAAATAACAGAAAAGCAACAAACAACAACGATTTTATAGTGGTTCGGCTTAAGGGTATAGCCTACGTCCACTTTAAGTACTTTTATTAACAATCTCACTACAAGTTGATACAATTCTTCTCAAATACAACACACTTCAAGTTACAAATGATTTGGAACAAGTAGCTTAAGCTTCAATGTCGATTTAAGTCCTTAAGCTCATGTTGAAGATGTGCCATTTCTTCATGAAATTCTTTGAAATATTCCTTGAATCTTGAAGGCTCTAAGTGTTGATGGAGTTCTCAATGCAGCAAGGTAACGGTGTATGAAGGGAATGTGCCAAAAGTCCCCTTTTAGCTGGAGTTAGGGGCGTATTTATAGGCTGTGCTTGGACTTAGGTCGTAGGTCGCGCCCGACCTAAGTAGGTCGTAGGTCGCACTCGACCTAAAGAGGTCGTAGGTCACACTCGACCTAAAGAGTATTGGTCCTTCTTCCACTAGAGTACGCATGCTGAATACCACAAGTCCTAGGTCGTGAACGACCTATCTTCTAGCGGCGTGGCATAAGTGGCTTCCTCATCTACGTATCTAGGTCATGAGCGACCTATCATAGGTCGTAGGTCGTCTTCGACCTATGGAGTTCCGGCTTTCCTTCTTCATGAGTAAGCGCATCCTTTTTTCAACAAGTTCTAGGTCGTACGCGACCTTACTAGCTGCGGCATAGAAAAGGCGGTCTTCTAATGCAATGTCCTTAGGTCGTGAGCGACCTAGCTTAGGTCGTGAGCGACCTATCTTAGGTCGTGTGAGCTCTATAGGTCGCGGCGTCCCCTTAAGTCGTAAAGTTGTAAAGTCTTTAAACCGCTAGGTCGCGGCCTTCCTTAGGTCGCTGGGAACCATTAGGTCGCGACCTTCCTTAGGTCGCTGGGAACCGTTAGGTCGCGGCCTTCCTTAGGTCGCTTGGAACCGTTAGGTCGCTCACCTCTTTGAACCAGCTAAGTCGCTACTCCCCATAGGTTGTAGGTCGTGACGATGCTTAAGTCTTTAAGTCGCATAGTTGCCCTGTGTAGTTAGGTCGCTCGTCTTGTTGACTCGTTAGGTCGCTCTGGCCTTTAGATCTTAAGTCGCTAAGAAACAGGAGTTAACATTTGCCCCTCGAAGTATACGCCTAGGTCGTGGGTCGTGTGCTTCGATCTTCTTAACTCGTGCTTTGATGAGTTGTTAGGTCGCAAGCGACCTATTGAGGAAACTAGGTCATGTGTGTCGATTCACATTTTACTCCTCCGGGGTATAAATAGCCTAGGTCGTTCCTTCATTATCTCATCTGTTTTGATATCTCATTCTGCCATTAACAGCACCTTGCGATTTTGGAAAGCAAACCAAAGTCTAATCACCCACCGATTCATCCTTGCTATTACATTGTGTAAGTATACCCAATCTCTATCCATCTCACGATCATCACCGAACCACGAATTTTTCATCTCCGAATCTCATAGCAATTTCGTGTGTCGTGTTTCATCCTTTGAGTCGCGGTCGGTTTTGATCGCCATTAGTTGTGACCCACCAAAGCACAGCAATGAATTGGATTTATGATGGATCGGAGATGTCTTCAATCGATTCTTGGACGATTCTGTGGTATGTAGGAGGAAGATGGTGAATTATGGTGTTTCGAACTTGGTTGGCTTGCAAATTTGGAAGAGATGAGGAAGGCTTTGATGGTTTAACGGGTTAATGGATTCTTAGTTACACGAGTAATGGGGGAGATGATGTGGCAGCGTGTGAGTGGGGGATCGACCTTAGGGCTGTCTGTTTGAACACAAACCACGCGACCTAACTTATTAGTGATTTAAATTTGTAACGACCTAAGTTCCTGCGGCATAGGTTTTAGGTCGTAGCCGACCTTAAACTTCAATTCCTGTAGCATAGAAATTAGGTCGCCGCCGACCTAGTACTTGGATGGTTTGCACAGGAACTTTAAGCCGAATGACTTAACAGCTTAGCGACTTATCACCTTTGAATAACTGCATAGGGACTTAACATATCAGTGACCTATCTTTTGCGACATAGGCTTTAGGTCGCGGCCGAGTTAATGAAGCCCCGACCTATGCTAGGTCGCTGGACGACCTATGACTTGTGAAATTCTGTGAAGAATTGTATCAACTTGTAGTGAGATTGTTAATAAAAGTACTTAAAGTGGACGTAGGCTATACCCTTAAGCCGAACCACTATAAAATCGTTGTTGTTTGTTGCTTTTCTGTTATTTTCTGCTTACAATCTGTTCCCGAACTATCGGGTGGTGCTTTCACAACTATAATTCATACACTGGGTTGTCAGCGTTTAAATTTTAGCGTTAACATTTTTGGTGCTTTCACTGAGAGCTTCAACCATTGTTCAACAAAAGCCTGTAAAAAGGATTTCTCCCCAAGCCAAGAGACTAACAGAAATCATGGCTCTTGAAAGGAAACGAAAGTTTTCGAGGTTTGAAGGTACTTGCAGCAACGCCATTTCTCTTCCCACGCTAAGCGAAACAGCTTCGAATATTGGAGTCACGAGGACTGAATTAAACGCCGTGGTATATGGATTATATCAACACATGGAGGTTCAGAACAACAGGATACTTGACAAGATAAATGCATTGCAAGAGGAGGTCCATCAACTAGAAAGTGATATAAAAACCATTGCCAAAGAGGCCCATGTTTCAAAAGAATGGAATACTCCTCAACGAGCAACTGGCATTACTATTGGAAAAATCCCCCAAATGGAGAACTCATGGCCACGACCAACCATCCACGAACGTTTGTCAAGGCGAACTTTTGAAAGAATAGTTGACGACTGCCCATTGAGTCCCGGTAATGATGAAGAATACATACCGGAGATGATTGAACAAAGAGAGGAGAATGGAGGAAGGAGAAAGCAGAAGCTCTTGAAAAAAGCTCGACGCCTCAAACCCTCCAACTTCACTCCCTTGACCGACACTCCGGAAAATATCTTCTTGGCAACAAAAGACGTTGTTATGTACCCCAAACCAACTCTGATGAGAAGAAGCGCGACAGATAATGGAAAATTCTGCCAATTTCACAATCAGCCTGGCCATGACACTAACCAATGTCGCCATTTGAGGAAAGAAATTGAAAAGTTGCTCAAACAAAATGAACTGCAACAATATGTGAAGAAGGATGAAAATGACTTCTCATCCCCTAATGTGCAGCTAGTTCCCACTCAACAGTGCAGCTTAAATAAAAGAACTGTAGCACAGGGAGACGAGGGTCCTATTATCAGTATCATCACGGCAAGCCCTCACCAGGTAGGAAAAAATTGGATGAAGCGGGAAGACATGCTTGCGCTTCAAGGAGATCTTCAAAGTGAAAGGAGGTTTCGATTCTGAAAGATGTTGCCATCCAATCCTCTCGTGCCAAAGATTCAATCCCTAAAGCCTGGGGCAGCAATTGCTTCCATACTTTACTTGAACACTTTGCTTCAAATTTATAAAAGAATGCTGATCTAATAATTCTTGTATCAAAACCTGTTGTAAAAACAGCGCAAATAAATAATAGAAACTATAAGTCTTGCTTTCTCTATTATTACAAGTCGCCTATTTTATTTCGATATGTGAAATACTCTGAGAATATTACTAAGAATATCGATCTAAATTTGCAGGCGGTCAATGTTAAGCTGACTCATTGCAATATCAAACGACCCTTGATAGCATTCAAAAGCAAGTCTTAAACAACAAAATTCCAGGGTCGAATCCGGAATACGAAGTACTCTAAGCAAACAAATAGGATTTGGCTAGAGTATATTTCTTCAGTTAAAACTACCCGCCAGCAGAAGAAGATGGTGCACGCTTAAAGATGGCACCAGGAGATTGCTAATATGATCAATCGAATTCACAACTGTCAGGAGAAAGCCAATTCCAAGAACTTGGAACAGCAACCATTTGCATCCGTATTTTACATGAAAACTTTGCTGAAATATTGCTTAAAGGCAATTGCAAGGCAGGCGAATAACGAAAGCTATGAAGTGGATATAGGCCCAGTTTCGGCTAAACCGCTATAATTCTTGTGTTCCCTACTATTATAAACTGCTTTGTTTTATTTCGGCATATGAAATACGATGATTGTGTCACTGAAAGTCGCTTTAATGATGCAGGCCATAAAAAACAAAGCTTACCGGCCATGAGACCAAGCAATCCGCAACATCGTTCAGCAGTCAAGCACTGAGCCATTGGAAGTTCCCATATTCAAATCCTACAAAGGAAGAACTTCAAACGAAAGTGAGCAATGTGGATAGAAGCAGATCGTATATAACTAGCTGCAAATGTTTGAACAAACAAACAGCAAGTTAGAGAACCTATGTCTGCCACCACCAATTTGCTTAACTATAAAATATACTCCTTTGGGTAAGGGAAATGATTGGCAACTAAAAGTAATGACACTTGCAAAAGACAAGGGGGATCGTCAACATGAATCAATGGCAGAGAGACATGCTGGAGCAAGCGTCAGCCAGCAACAAACCATTTCAGAAGCACAAGCCCTCTTCGAAGGCATAACTCTTCGGAGAATAAAGACCTTAAGCGGGCTTCACCGAAAAGAGGGGCGTCTTTCTTGCTACAAAGTTGCGGAATTATCAGTCGACATACTCCCGAGGATCCGTCCAACGAAGAAGCGGAAACCCCAAGCTTCCTAACAATAACCCTACTCAGGGGCACGCATTTCACCACAATCGGTCGACATACTCCCGTGAGATGAAATGTGAAAAGCCCTCTTCGGAGGCAAAAAGCTTCTCTACGGAGACCGGATGCTTCTCCTCAGAGACCAAAGCCCTCTTCGGAGGCAAAGAGCTTCTCTACGGAGACCGGATGCTTCTCCTCAGAGACCAAAGCCCTCTTAGGAGGCAAAAAGCTTCTCTACGGAGACAGGATGCTTCTCCTCAGAGACAAAAGCCCTCTTCGGAGGCAAAAAGCTTCTCTACGAAGACCGAATGCTTCTCCTCAGAGACCAAAGCCCTCTTCAGAGGCAAAATGCTTCTCTACGGAGACCGAATGCTTCTCCTCAGAGACCAAAGCCCTCTTCGGAGGCGAAAAGCTTCTCTACGGAGACCGAATGCTTCTCCTCAGAGACCAAAGCCCTCTTCGGAGGCAAAATGCTTCTTTACGGAGACCGAATGCTTCTCCTCAGAGACCAAAGCCCTCTTCGGAGGAAAAAAGATTCTCTACGGAGACCGAATGCTTCTCCTCAGAGACCAAAGCCCTCTTCGGAGGCAAAATGCTTCTCTACGGAGACCGAATGCTTCTCCTCAGAGACCAAAGCCCTCTTCGGAGGCGAAAAGCTTCTCTACGGAGACCGAATGCTTCTCCTCAAGAGACCAAAGCCCTCTTCGGAGGCAAAAAGCTCCTCTTCGGAGGCACAACTCTTCGGAGGACAAAGACCCCTAATGGGACATATGCCACAAAAAAGAAAGTTCTCTACTCAACAAAAAAGATTGGAGAAGTCATGACCCTCCAACCATGAGAGAGTAACTTCCAGGCAATGCAAACGCTCTCTGGGGCACATTTCACCAGGAGTTGAAGTGTAACAGCCGCTCTTCGGAATTACACTTCACCAGAGTTGAAATGCAAACAAAATAAAGACCTCTTCGGGGGCACATTTCACCAGGAGTTGAAGTGTAGCAGCCGCTCTTCGGAATTACACTTCACCAGAGTTGAAATGCAAACAAAATAAAGACCTCTTCGGGGGCACATTTCACCAATAGTTGAAGTGTAGCAGCCGCTCTTCGGAATTACACTTCACCAGAGTTGAAATGCAAACA
This sequence comes from Allium cepa, assembly GCA_030765085.1. Classification (NCBI taxonomy): domain Eukaryota; kingdom Viridiplantae; phylum Streptophyta; class Magnoliopsida; order Asparagales; family Amaryllidaceae; genus Allium; species Allium cepa. The sequence goes on along the minus strand of CM060938.1, from coordinate 899,997,242 downwards.
AAATAAAGACCTCTTCGGGGGCACACTTCACCAGGAGTTGAAGTGTAACAGCCGCTCTTCGGAATTACACTTCACCGGAGTTGAAATGCAAACAAAATAAAGACCTCTTCGGGGGCACATTTCACCAGGAGTTGAAGTGTAGCAGCCGTTCTTCGGAATTTCACTTCACAAGAGTTGAAATGCAAGCAAGAAGAAAGACCTCTTCGGAAGCCCACGTTTCACCGAGATTGAAATAAAACTTCCAAGTGTTGAAACGTGAAAAGGCTTTCCTCAAAGGCACAACTCTTTGGAGGTACACGTTTCACCGAGATCGAAATAAAACTTCCAAGTGTTGAAACGTGAAAAAATCCCTCCTCAGAGGTACAACTTTCTATAAAAAAAAAAAAAAAAAAAAATCCTCATCAAAAGCATACTTTAACTTCCAAAGGAAATCTTCCTCAAAATAGAAAGAGTTAAAGTACCCTTCAGAGGTCCGCTTTACCACAAAGAGGAATTCACTTGGTAAAGTATGTACATAAAAGAGAGGTGTTTTCTTCAAAGGACAAAGCATAAAAACTTATATGAAGGGAGTTGTACTCTACCAAAATACTTCTTCAAGAGTGGAATATTCTTTAGAAAAATAAGAGTAGAAGTCCCCTCGAAGTATAAAATATTGCAGCAAGCCTATGGAATGGGGGCAATATGGTATGATTGCATACAATATGGTATAGCCAAATCAGCAAAGGGTAACACTCAAGTAACATACCATAAGCTTGCTGCAATATCATGAAAATAAACTTATGCAAAAATGAATAATAAACGCATTCTCAAGTCCAAAAAGGAATTTCACAAATAAAGGATTGTTTTATTCAAATTGCATTGCAGATACAGGTTTCAAAATAAAGAGGAAAAAGTGGGGGCCGGTACCCGCACAATTCTCGACCAGTACATGCAAGCACACGCAAAAGACAAAAAGCTAAAAACAGAAGTCCTCATTTCTTCTTACTGCCTTTGGACCCTTTGCCCGGACGAATGATTAACTTTTCCGGTCGGTCTGAAGGCATAAGGGAAGGGGAAGGCTGAGGAGCAACTGGTCCAACTTCTGGCTTCTCCTCGGCTGCAGTAATTTTCTTTCCCCTCCTCTTCGACGTTCCATGCTTCTTTCTCCTCTTCGAGGAAGACTCACTCCCTGGAGTAGCAAGAGCAGACAAAATTATGTCATTGGAAGGAGTCCGTTCCGGAGAAGTCTCGCCTCCCTCGAGTCCTTCGCCTTTCTGCTCTTGTGAAGCGGTAGGATCATCCAGGCCATGAAGAGCTTCTATTTGCTCTTCTTGTGATCCAGGCTGTGAAGCAGAAGGAGGAGTCGCCTGAAGAGATGGAGGAGGGATAACCTGAGGAGGTACTTTCTCTACAGAAGGAAAGAGGTTAAAGTCAGTAAAAAGAGGAGGTAAAGGTTCGTCAAGGTCCAGGAAGTAGTCAAGAAGCCCATTGAACCCATAAGAAACAAGTGAGCGGTCTACTTGGGTGAGGTTCATAGTAGCAAGATTAACAGTAAAGTTACCTGGGGAAGTTGATTTCCTGACATCGACTTCATAAGCCTGCGCGTCAGCGCTCTCATCACCTTCATCTCCACCCGTATGTTTGTAATCTCGGTGGTAACCTTGGTAGGAGATGCAAAATGGGAGCTGGAACCAATGATGTTGACCTCAGACGAAGAAGGAGGCTGGACTGGAGCAGTTGAAGTAGTTCCTCCAACTTGGCCCCCTTCTGTCGCTTCGGTTCTTAGTCTGGCAAGTTGCTCCCTTCCTTTGGCGAGAGCAGCGCGGGCGTCATCATCCAAATAATGCTTTTCAAGAGCTGATTCGTCATAACCAGCACCCTCAGCACCGAGCATTTCAAGTGCGGCCTCCCACACTTCAGCTAAAGTAATCTCATATTTGGGGCCTAGAAAAGCGAGGCTTCCACGCCCCAAGACGCTGTGCAAGTAGAAGTCGAATAATGTCGAGCCGATACTGTTTTTGGTCGCCTCTTGAGATTCTTCGGCTGCGATTCTGCCGGCGACAGCCTCATCGCGCTCCCTTTCAGTCTTGGAAAGCTGAAGCTTAAGCATTTGTATCTCCGCCTCCTGGGAGTTGTTTTTCTTTCGAAGCTCTGCAATATCAGTAACATAGCCTTCACTGATTCATTTTTGTACTTCGAGCCTGTCTTCGGCATTCCTTTGGCTAGCGTGAGCGTCTCTCACTTGTTTCAGGAGCACTTCTTCTTTTTGAGAATAGGAAGTGGAGGAAGCAGCAAGCTCGTGTGACGCAGCGGATTAATCAAACAAAACTTCAATCGATGGATTGTAGCAATCGGTGAGTTGAAGATACCAAAATGCCCAAGTTCGTTGATCCAAAGATACCGAACTCTAGCTATCTCAAACACGTTGATAGCGCACTATACCGTGTTCAAAGATCTACGATTCTTCGCACGTTGATCTAGCGCACTAGATTCCGTGAATCGGCTTCAACAAACGTGGATTCGAGCGCACTCGAACGACGTAAGTGGAGATAGGAGATTACACTCAACTACCAATTGGTATGAAAGCACAAAGCTAACAAAAGAGAAATTTTATTCAAAATCAACAACTCAAAAATTTACAACACACCCGCTATTTATAGGCATTACAACTCAACACAACCTACAACACTCAACTCCTAGGTCGGCACCGACTCACCATGTACGACTCATCTCGGCCGACTCACCATAAGTCGTTACCGACTCAACACACGCAACTCCAACCCCTTACAACGGAATACAAAGTAAACGACTCAACATGACCGACTTAACAGTAAGACCTACATATAACAACTCACCCGGTTCAATACATTACCGACTCAACGTATAACGACTCAAGGATTTGCGCCTTAGCACCCAACACAAACCATAGGTCGGTAACGACCTAACATACAACAGTACACGACTCAAAAATATACTGCTTATCTCCTTGCCGACTCATCTTAGGTCGTAGCCTGTTAGCTCGGTCCCGACTCATGCCTTCCTCATTAACTCGCACCTTTCCCACACATGCTCCCTTAGGTCGGTCTCGACTCAAGGCCGCCTCAAGTTCCTGCTCAGTGACTCGTGCCGTTTCTTCCCATGTCTTGTTGAGTCGTGGACGCTTTATACTGAGTCGTAGACGACTCAAACCAAGTCGGAGACGACTCAACACCGAAGTCCATTTTACTCTACTTTTGTTATCCCGGAAACGACTTAGGGCCTCCTCCTTTGCTCGTAACCTATGTCCCTTAAGTCGGTAACGACTTAAAATCTCCGAGTTACCCAACTCCACAGCTTCCCCCACACGACCTAGAAGCATGTTAACTCGTGACCGACTTATCTCTTGGGAAATTGTAGATCGTGCTGCATCATCCTCCCCTGGTTGAGAAAAATTCGACCTCGAATTTGCAACTTCTTTCCCAACAATCTCATCTCCATGATACGGAATTAAATGTTTGACGTTAAAGACATCAGAAGTATAAACATCATCTGGTAACTTTAATCGGTAAGCATTCTCATTGATTTTTTTCAAAACTTCAACTAGACCCATTTTTCGTGCTTTCAACTTGTTATAAGCACCCACCGGAAAACGATCCTTTGTCAATACGGCATAAACCAAATCACCTTTCTTAAATTCAACATTTCGACGTTTCAAATCTGCAAACTTCTTATATTTCTCATTCGATTTCTCCAATCGTTCCTGAACGATTTTATGACATTCATTCAGCTCTTCAACAAAATCAACAGCTCGTTTAACTGTTCCCTTTGACTGTGGTACTACTGCTAAATCCAACGGTCCCCTGGGTAAATTTGAATAAACAATCTGAAACGGACTGAATCCTGTGCTACGATTTACTGCATGATTATGAGCAAATTCTGCCTGGCATAGCTTCATATCCCAACTTCTCAAATTATCCTGTACAAGACAACGCAACAAATTTCCCAATGACCTGTTAACAACTTCCGTCTGCCCATCAGTTTGCGGATGATAAGCACTGCTGAAATTCAACTTCGTTCCCACCATTTTCCACAAACTCAGCCAAAAGTGACTCAGAAAACGAGTATCTCGATCAGAAACAATAGATTCTGGCAATCCATGAAGTCGATAAATCTCCTTGAAAAATAACTGTGCTACTCGAACTGCATCTGCTGTCTTCTTGCAAGCAACAAAATGTGCCATTTTTGAAAACCTGTCCACCACAACAAATATCGAATCATTTCCCCTTTGAGTTCTCGGCAAACCCAAAACGAAATCCATGCTAATATCAACCCATGGCTTGGATGGTACTGGTAATGGCATATACAACCCCGCATTCGTTGCTGTTCCTTTTGAAACTTGGCAAATATGACATCGCTCCACAAATCTCTCAACTTCTTTTCTCATCGATGGCCAAAAGTAAGATTGTGAAATCAACTGCAAAGTACGATCACGGCCCACATGTCCTTCCTCGTGCAATTCCTTCACAATTTTCATCCTCAGACTACAATCCGGAATACATAATCGATTTCCTTTAAACAGAAAACCATCAACCAACATGAATTCATCGGTACTCCCATCCTTCACTTTTTCAACATATTTCACAAAGTAAGGATCTTCTTCAAGCATCTCTGGCAACATTTCAAACCCCGTCACTTCAACCTTCATTGTCGTTAGTAAATGACTCCTCCTACTCAAAGCATCAGCTACCCGATTTGTCACCCCTGATTTGTGCTTAACGACAAAAGTAAACTGTTGTAAATAAGAAATCCATGATGCATGTCTCGCTGAAATTTTATCCTGTCCCTGTAAATGTTTCAAAGCTTCATGATCTGTGTAAAGAACAAATTCCTTCTGAAACAAATAATGCCTCCAATGCTTGATAGCCTGAACAACAGCATAAAATTCAACGTCATATGTACTGTATCTCATCTTCGCCCCTGACAATTTCTCACTGAAATATGCAACTGGCTTCCCATTCTGACTCAGAACTCCTCCAATTCCAACCTTCGAAGCATCAGTATGCAATTCAAATAACAACTGAAAATTAGGTAAAACAAGAATTGGTGCAGACGTCAGCAATTCCTTGATTCTCTCAAAGGCAACCCCCGCTTCCTCTGACCACACAAATTGTTTACCCTTCATGCAATCAGTCACTGGAGCCATCACGCTACTGAAGTGTGGAATGAATCTTCGGTAGAATGACGCTAGCCCATGAAAACTTCTCACTTCTGTAATTGTCTTTGGCTGTGGCCAATTCCTGACTGCTTCAACTTTGCTATGGTCAACTTGGATACCTTCTCCTGAAACAACATAACCCAGGAATAAAACAGTAGGTGTCATAAACACACATTTCTTTGTAGCAGCATAAAATTGTTCTTCTCGAAGTATAAGCAACACTTCCCTCAGATGTAGAACATGCTCCTCTGTACTTCTGCTATAAATCAGAATATCATCGAAATACACCACGACAAACTTCCCAATGAATGGTCGAAAGATTTGATTCATCACCCGCATGAATGTACTAGGTGCATTAGACAAACCAAATGGCATAACCAACCATTCGTACAACCCCTCTCTTGTTTTGAAAGCTGTCTTCCATTCATCTCCAGGTCTGATTCGGATTTGATGGTAACCACTCTTCAAATCAATCTTCGAGAATATAGTTGCCCCACTCAACTGATCCAGCAAATCATCCAACCTCGGCATAGGGAATCTATAACGAACAGTGATCTTATTCAAAGCTCTACTATCAGTGCACATCCTCCAAGTTCCGTCCTTCTTGGGTACCAACAATGCTGGCACAGCACATGGACTCAAACTTTCCTGAATACGACCCTGTTCAAGCAACTCTTCCACCTGCCTTCTCAATTCCTCATGTTCCTTCGGACTCATACGATAATGTGGTCGATGTGGTAACACTGCCCCCGGAACAAGATCAACCTGATGCTGAATGTCTCTAAGTGGTGGTAACTCCTTTGGCAACTCCTCTGGAAAGACATCTTCAAACTCTTCCAAAACTGGCTTTACTTCTTCTGGAATCTCAACTTCTTCGCTGCTCTCTCTCCCAATCAACAAAAACACTTCCGGTTCTTCCTCCACTTCTTTAACAAACTCCTTCAAAGTCAACAGAGTTTTTAATTCTTCAATCTCTTCTAGCTTGCTCTCCTTCTGTTGCTGTTTCTTGGGAACCAAAGTAATTTTAGTACCCTCGAACATGAAACTGTAACTGTTGGCACGACCGTCATGCTGAACTGCTCTATCAAACTGCCATGGTCTGCCCAACAATAAGTGACAAACATCCATATCTACGACATCACACCAGATTTCATCTTTGTACTTCTTCCCAATCGAAAAATTCACACAAGCTCTTCGACACACTTTCACTTCACCTCCTTTTCTTAACCATGCTAGCTTGTATGGTTTAGGATGCTTCTCGGTCTTCAAATTCAACTTTCTCACTGCTTCTGTAGAAATAATATTATCACAACTTCCTGCATCAATAACAAACTTGCAGACCTTTCCCAGAATAGTACATGTCGATTGGAAAATATTGCTTCTCAGCCAACTACAATCCTCCTCTTGCTTAGGTGTCAAACAACTTCTCCTCATCATAAGATTACAACCTTCATCACCCGACACTTTTTCTTCCTCCTCAACATAAGGTACATTTGAATACTCTGCCTCCTCACCATCATCTGCTTCAACCTCTGCAACCATGGTTCTCTTCTTCGGCTTCGGACATTCGTTGCTTTTGTGACCCAACTCCTGACAATTATAACATTTGAAAACAGTACTAGCCTTCGCCTTCTCAACCTCCTTCACCACTGGCTTCGTAATAGATTTAGGAACATTAGAACTACCACTGGCCCCCTTCACCGGATTATTAGAATTAGTAAACACACCTCCTCCACGCCTTCCTTGTTTCTCCCAAGCCAACGCTCTTTGATGTGCTTCTGCAACGGATCTAGGATCGAACATATTAACCATATCCTGGATCTGCATTCTCAGTCCCCCAATGAATCTAGCAGTCAGCTGTTCTTCTGTCTCCATGATATCATTCCTGGCAATGAGTTGGTAGAATTCATCAGCATAATCACTAACAGACTTTGTCCCTTGCCTCAGATTCTGCAACCTTTGGTACATAAGTGACTGGTAGTTGTAAGGTAAGAAAGTAGATCTCATCAACTTTTTCATCTTCTCCCAAGATTCTATCTTTGACTTCCCCATTCGTTCTCGAGTAAGTTTAGTTTGCTGCCACCATGCCAATGCTCTTCCCCTCAGCCTTGTAGCAACTAACTTCACCCTTCTATTCTCCGGCACCTCCTTGAAATCAAAGATCTCCTCCACATTAGACAACCAATCAAGAAACTCCTCAGCAACCATCCCGCCTTTAAACTCCGGAATCTCCATCTTCATACCCGATTCCCATCGTCTATCATCTTCAACATCTCGATAAGAATTTCGAATTTGGTCTCGATCTCTATAAGGAATACTTGCTCTATCACCCTCTTCAACAAAATCAAAGGTACGCCTACATCGATCTCGACTAACATCATCCCTTCTCTCATGCATGCTTCTTTGACTATGTCTCTCTTCATCTCTATATGCTTCATGGTCAAATTCTCGATGACTTCTTCTTTCTTCATGTGCATAGTCATGATGATCTCTTCGTGATGAAATTGATGTTTCTCTTCTATCTCTACAAGAATGTGGTGATACCCTCCTCGCTTCCGTAACCAATGGCGAAACTCGGATTCCTCCATGGTTCGAGTTTGGTGATCTCCTCCTTTGATTCAAATCAGTCATCAATCTCTCCAATTTACCAATGCCTTCATCAAACTTTTCATTAATACGTTGTTCCATAAGCTCGGCTTCTTCTCTACGATACAAAGCTTCAACGTTTTGATGTCGGTTAGCTCTCCTTGGTGGCATGGTTGTAAACTTCACAAGACTTCAAAAATTCAACACAAGACTTCACAAGGCTCGGCCTTAAACTTCAAAACCCCTTCAAAATTTGGCGCGCAAAACTCCAATTCAAAATCCAAACAAAGTCCAACTCCTCGATCCAAAATGAAATGGATCAAACACCCCAAACTTGTTGCAACTTCAATATGAACACAATGAACAACTTCAAACTTCATAAACTTGGCTCCAAGAATCAAACTTAGCTATGATTGGCTAAGTATGGCTCCGATACCAAAACTGACGCAGCGGATTAATCAAACAAAACTTCAATCGATGGATTGTAGCAATCGGTGAGTTGAAGATACCAAAATGCCCAAGTTCGTTGATCCAAAGATACCGAACTCTAGCTATCTCAAACACGTTGATAGCGCACTATACCGTGTTCAAAGATCTACGATTCTTCGCACGTTGATCTAGCGCACTAGATTCCGTGAATCGGCTTCAACAAACGTGGATTCGAGCGCACTCGAACGACGTAAGTGGAGATAGGAGATTACACTCAACTACCAATTGGTATGAAAGCACAAAGCTAACAAAAGAGAAATTTTATTCAAAATCAACAACTCAAAAATTTACAACACACCCGCTATTTATAGGCATTACAACTCAACACAACCTACAACACTCAACTCCTAGGTCGGCACCGACTCACCATGTACGACTCATCTCGGCCGACTCACCATAAGTCGTTACCGACTCAACACACGCAACTCCAACCCCTTACAACGGAATACAAAGTAAACGACTCAACATGACCGACTTAACAGTAAGACCTACATATAACAACTCACCCGGTTCAATACATTACCGACTCAACGTATAACGACTCAAGGATTTGCGCCTTAGCACCCAACACAAACCATAGGTCGGTAACGACCTAACATACAACAGTACACGACTCAAAAATATACTGCTTATCTCCTTGCCGACTCATCTTAGGTCGTAGCCTGTTAGCTCGGTCCCGACTCATGCCTTCCTCATTAACTCGCACCTTTCCCACACATGCTCCCTTAGGTCGGTCTCGACTCAAGGCCGCCTCAAGTTCCTGCTCAGTGACTCGTGCCGTTTCTTCCCATGTCTTGTTGAGTCGTGGACGCTTTATACTGAGTCGTAGACGACTCAAACCAAGTCGGAGACGACTCAACACCGAAGTCCATTTTACTCTACTTTTGTTATCCCGGAAACGACTTAGGGCCTCCTCCTTTGCTCGTAACCTATGTCCCTTAAGTCGGTAACGACTTAAAATCTCCGAGTTACCCAACTCCACAGCTTCCCCCACACGACCTAGAAGCATGTTAACTCGTGACCGACTTATCTCTTGGGAAATTGTAGATCGTGCTGCATCATCGTGTTTCAATTTCTCAACTTTTGCTTCGAGTTCCTCATTGTAAGAAGCAATGCTCCTCATTTCAATGTCATGTTGCTCAAGGACTTTCTGCCATTCGGCCTTATCGTTTTCCATGGTAAGCATGGCCTCTATGTTGGCGCGATTAACTCTTTGGAGCTCATCAACAAGTTTCTGCCTATTCGACATCCTCTCAATGTCAAGCTTAACGGTGTCGAGATTTCGCAGCATGGCGGGCTTGTCGATAGGAACTAGGTCAAGGTCGAACCGCACACCCTTTAAGCACCACTGTGGAAAACGGCTTTGTAAAGTAGCTAGGCCCGGTCCAACTTGAAATTTGGGCCTGCTAATGATTGTTTGGATGTCCGTCTTCCCGAGAGCAGGAGAGTCGGAAGGGATGTCGAGAGAGGCAGGGGCAGTAGCCTTTTCGGGAGTAATGGAAGCACGTTTCTCACCATAGCGGGCTCGTTTGCCCGAATCTTCGACTACATGACCTTTTCCACGGTCATCGTGAGATTTCCTTTTGTGAGGGTCGTCACCTCTCTGTAAAGAATCGTGGTGCTCATCCCTATCCCTTCTGTCATAACGCTCTTCTTCACCCCTCCTTTCACGAGCCTTTCGAGCAGCCCTCTCTTCGTCAGACTCTCTATAAGAGGCGAAGTAGCGCCCATAATTATATTGGCCACGCCCCCCATAGCGTTGGAAATCCTGGTAATATGATCCGCTGCGTTTCAATGAAGGATCTGAAATAAGAAAAGATAAGCTTTAGAAATCTTTAAAGTATAAGAAGATAAGTGCATAAATGTGCTGGAAAATCCTTAGTTGTGTGTGAAGTGCAAACTACTCGCGTTGGACTAACGAACCACTCCTCAGTTGGGGGGAAGCAATGGGTTTCACTGTCGGTGACAATTCTTGGGATAAAGGAGTTGGAGTCTGTTGGAGGGCAGATGTCGCTTCAATCGTCGGGGGTACAGCTTTACCACAGGCAGGGTCATCTTTAAAGAGCTCTTGGGAAGTGATAATTATGTCACTTAAATCCCCAAAGACATCATCACCATCATGCCCAACCTGATTCCCTCCATCAGCTCCTTTATCGGCACTCTTCCTGGTTTGGGAAGGAGGCTCCTCTTCTTCTTCGATTATGGGGGCAAGCGCGGATTTTTCGGATGGCCCCATGTCATCTCTTGGAATGGAACACTTTATTAGTGAAGTTTTTATAGAAGTTTCTCCTTGTATGTGCTCTTTAGTAGAGACCGGGGCATCAGGTGTTTTCGCCGGAGAATCGGGAACTTCTGTTGGGGCTTCATGAATTTGGGTAGAACGAGAAGGGTGTAAAAGCTCAAATCAATGAAGAAGCTCGTCTGTCAATAGAAATCTTGCACTTCTTTCTTCAGCAGCCACAGCGCTTAGCCTCTCAAAAATTGGCTTATGGCTGGAATCTCTGGAAGGAGGAGGAAGTGCTGTAAAGATAAGAAATGGGATCAGCACTTGGCAATGCGAACAACAAAAATTTAGAGTAAAACTGAAGGAAGAAGGGAAAAAAGATCTCACTTCCAACTCTCCAGCTTGCGTAGAATTCTGCGGGACAACGAATGTAGAAGTATTGATTCAGGAAGCCATGTGCACTCTCCGGCAGGTCTAAGATAAGTTTGCGGTTCCTCGCACCTCTTACAAGTACAATTGAAGGGTGATCCTTGTTCTTCGCAAAAGTGCACAAGTAACAAATCTCCTCGAAACTCGGAAGACGGTCAAGAGACCTCCTGAACAAAACGCACAATCCCATCAAAATGGCATAGCCATTGGGATGCAACTGGAAAGGAGAGATCGTCAATCGGAGAAAGATTTGTCGAAGAAATTCATTAAAAGGAGGAATTGCTCCACTTAAGCACATTTGGCGATTTATGGCAATAAAACCATAAGGCGGTCTATCAGCGAAATCATTTGGTCCAGGGAGTAAAACTTCTGCCTCGGCAATACCAAATTGAACGCATAATTGATTAAGCGTCCGCTGTTTCAGAAGGGTAGGAGTTCTTTCTGGAGGGTTTTCTAATGGAATAGCAATCGGGAAAGTCCCTTCAGCGTATTCTGTCATCTCTTCTTGTTCTTGTTGAGATGTCATTCTACATAAGTAACTGGATGATTCAGATGAAAAAGGTGCACGTTTCCTAAAAGGTGTGAAGTGTTGTGCAGAACTAAAAAATAAAATAAAAACAAGAGGAAGTCAAACATAACTGAAATTAAATTGGTTGGCAGTTAGTCGACTATGAGATTTCAGGACTTGTTAATATAATGCTCAAGTATAGTGTTAATGCAAACGAATCGGTTTTAACTGGATATTTTAAGTTTTGCTTTAGTACTTCACTTGAGTTCATTGGTTCACAACATTTCATTCACACAGTTCATTTAAGTTAATTACTCTTTATTGACTAATCTGTCATTTGATGTGGGCAGTCAATGGCAGTATATTCGTCCCAGTTTTCTGCAAATATTATGTTTAACAGGTTATTAGCATTAGAGATAATCTACAACAAAGTGCAACAGAATTCAAGATTAAACAATTCAATACAACTCAACCAAGTCTTCACAGAATTTCACAAGTCATAGGTCGTCCAGCGACCTAGCATAGGTCGGGGCTTCATTAACTCGGCCGCGACCTAAAGCCTATGTCGCAAAAGATAGGTCACTGATATGTTAAGTCCCTATGCAGTTATTCAAAGGTGATAAGTCGCTAAGCTGTTAAGTCATTCGGCTTAAAGTTCATGTGCAAACCATCCAAGTACTAGGTCGGCGGCGACCTAATTTCTATGCTACAGGAATTGAAGTTTAAGGTCGGCTACGACCTAAAACCTATGCCGCAGGAACTTAGGTCGTTACAAATTTAAATCACTAATAAGTTAGGTCGCGTGGTTTGTGTTCAAACAGACAGCCCTAAGGTCGATCCCCCACTCACACGCTGCCACATCATCTCCCCCATTACTCGTGTAACTAAGAATCCATTAACCCGTTAAACCATCAAAGCCTTCCTCATCTCTTCCAAATTTGCAAGCCAACCAAGTTCGAAACACCATAATTCACCATCTTCCTCCTACATACCACAGAATCGTCCAAGGATCGATTGAAGACATCTCCGATCCATCATAAATCCAATTCATTGCTGTGCTTTGGTGGGTCACAACTAATGGCGATCAAAACCGACCGCGACTCAAAGGATGAAACACGACACACGAAATTGCTATGAGATTCGGAGATGAAAAATTCATGGTTCGGTGATGATCGTGAGATGGATAGAGATTGGGTATACTTACACAATGTAATAGCAAGGATGAATCGGTGGGTGATTAGACTTTGGTTTGCTTTCCAAAATCGCAAGGTGCTGTTAATGGCAGAATGAGATATCAAAACAGATGAGATAATGAAGGAACGACCTAGGCTATTTATACCCCGGAGGAGTAAAATGTGAATCGACACACACGACCTAGTTTCCTCAATAGGTCGCTTGCGACCTAACAACTCATCAAAGCACGAGTTAAGAAGATCGAAGCACACGACCTACGACCTAGGCGTATACTTCGAGGGGCAAATGTTAACTCCTGTTTCTTAGCGACTTAAGATCTAAAGGCCAGAGCGACCTAACGAGTCAACAAGACGAGCGACCTAACTACACAGGGCAACTATGCGACTTAAAGACTTAAGCATAGTCACGACCTACAACCTATGGGGAGTAGCGACTTAGCTGATTCAAAGAGGTGAGCGACCTAACGGTTCCAAGCGACCTAAGGAAGGCCGCGACCTAACGGTTCCCAGCGACCTAAGGAAGGTCGCGACCTAACGGTTCCCAGCGACCTAAGGAAGGCCGCGACCTAGCGGTTTAAAGACTTCACAACTTTACGACTTAAGGGGACGCCGCGACCTATAGAGCTCACACGACCTAAGATAGGTCGCTCACGACCTAAGCTAGGTCGCTCACGACCTAAGGACATTGCATTAGAAGACCGCCTTTTCTATGCCGCAGCTAGTAAGGTCGCGTACGACCTAGAACTTGTTGAAAAAAGGATGCGCTTACTCATGAAGAAGGAAAGCCGGAACTCCATAGGTCGAAGACGACCTACGACCTATGATAGGTCGCTCATGACCTAGATACGTAGATGAGGAAGCCACTTATGCCACGCCGCTAGAAGATAGGTCGTTCACGACCTAGGACTTGTGGTATTCAGCATGCGTACTCTAGTGGAAGAAGGGCCAATACTCTTTAGGTCGAGTGTGACCTACGACCTCTTTAGGTCTAGTGCGACCTACGACCTACTTAGGTCGGGCGCGACCTACGACCTAAGTCCGAGCACAGCCTATAAATACGCCCCTAACTCCAGCTAAAAGGGGACTTTTGGCACATTCCCTTCATACACCGTTACCTTGCTGCATTGAGAACTCCATCAACACTTAGAGCCTTCAAGATTCAAGGAATATTTCAAAGAATTTCATGAAGAAATGGCACATCTTCAACATGAGCTTAAGGACTTAAATCGACATTGAAGCTTAAGCTACTTGTTCCAAATCATTTGTAACTTGAAGTGTGTTGTATTTGAGAAGAATTGCATCAACTTGTAGTGAGATTGTTAATAAAGGTACTTAAAGTGGACGTAGGCTATACCCTTAAGCCGAACCACTATAAAATCGTTGTTGTTTGTTGCTTTTCTGTTATTTTCTGCTTACAATCTGTTCCCGAACTATCGGGTGGTGCTTTCACAACTATAATTCATACACTGGGGTGTTAGCGTTCAAATTTTAGCGTTAACAGCTATATATCATGCGGCTCAAAAAGACCAACACCAAAAGGTGATTCCTAGGGAATATAAACATCAATGAAACAAAAGATTGCACGAGCTCAGTACTGTATAAACAAGGATCCATGAGCCTGAAGACTCAAAACCCAATATCACTCGAGCGGTGACGAATGACCAACTCCAAAAGCGATAATATTGGGGCAACAAACCCGAAGGCACAAACGCGAAGGTACAAATCCGAAGGCAACATACCAGATGGCATCATACCCGAAGGCAACAAACCTGAAGGATACTGTCCAAAGACAATATCCCGAAGGCAACAAACCGTAGTGGTGAAGGTCCGGAGGCCCAGTTGCGGACACCACTAACTGGCAGAATGTGTCACAACTCTCGAAAAGGAATCTGAAAAGTGTTAACTTGAGTTCCATAACCACTCGCTCGCACTAAATGGTGTACTATTCGTCAGTCAATTTCACACTCAAATCCGTACAATGTTTACCTTATTTCATCGGTAAACCAGACACAAAAGGTCAAAACGATCAATCGAATAGGTTGGGGATTAATCGGAAAGATGAACGCGCGGATTCATGGTCCGTGTTTTACCTAACCATTTAAACACCTTTCCACTTCGCTCAAAGTGCAAAAGAGTGTATATTTTAATTAGAAACTAGTTGGAGAAAACAGATTTTTTTAATCGTTGAAAACCCCTTTTAAAATAGCCTTTGAAATTCTCCTTGTTATCCCATTTTTTGGTCAAAACTGGAATATCGACAAGGAATGATGGAGGTCGGGATTTCACTCATGGTTCAAGGATAAAACTCCATTCGGTATCAAGGGTTTAAAGTTACATTCGGTAGTGTAAAGTAAAATCACATCCGGCCTTCCCTTAGTCCATTCGGCACTCCCAAGTGAAGGTCATTCGGCATCCCCCTCTCACCACCGAACCAACTCCACTTCCCCTCCTACCGAACCAAAGCCAGCCTCCACCGGTCCAGAGCCTCACCGGACCGACCAACCATTCTCTCCCACTACCGGTCCACCCACTGCCGGTCCACCATCCATCACCGGACCGGCACTCCTCCTAGCCTACAACTACCGAACCAAGCATAGCCGAACCAGGCTACCACCGAACCAGGCTACCACCGAACCATGCTACCACCGAACCATGCTACCACCATGCTACCACCGATCCAACCTACCACCGAACCCCTATCTCCACTACCTGCTGAATCACCCATGTTACCATTCACCGCCGAACCAGAACGCTGCCAGGTCAGATTGCTTCAGCCCAGGCCCACCAGCAGCTACATACATCCAAGACCTCTGCCCCCAGCCTCACTCTATAAATAGAGGGGCAGGGGTACAACAATGGCAGACAAGTTTGAGAGCTCAAACCTGGAAGGAACTTTCAAACAACTTTCATACACTTGTACTACAAGCTTTGTACTTGTAATCGGATTGGAAAAGGAGAATAACATATAAAGTGGACGTAGGCACACTTTGGCCGAACCACTATAAATCTGTGTGTCTTTTACAGTTTAGCCCCTACTTTTTACGTATTTGCATACACCACCTAAATCAATACGAACAACATAAAATCAACTAATTCATACGACTTGGAGTTGTTTGATCATCTTTTGTGCAAACATATTTGGGTTATTTGCTGAGATCTGTAATTTGTGTTTGAATATCGCTGAATTATATTCATACACTGGTGCTTTCACGACTTTGGGTGTTTGCGGCCATTTTTTACGCAAACATTTTGGTGCTTTCACTGAGAAGAACCAGCTCCCGCTACATCGGATAAAGGTTTAGATTTGGAAGACGATGACTAGGCAAAACAGTAGAAGGCTAAGGGCTGAGAGAAGCCAACAAGGAGGAAGTCAACAAGCATCCTCCGGAGGTGAGGAAGGACCGGCTTCGATCTACATAACCCGGGATGAAATGGAAGCCATAACAAATTCACTGCAAGAGAGGTTGCTGAAAAGTCAACAGGAAATGATGCAAACTTTCTTGGAGCAAATGAGAGCTGCAGGGATGCAGAATTTAGGAGCAGCTACAACGGCTATGGATGCAGGACAAGAAGCTAGGGTTATGGAACCCAACGAAGGACAAGATACGGAGCCAGGTAGCAATCAACAAGGGCTTGGGGGCAGGCCCACGGGATTCAACACAGGAGAACCTTTGGAAGGAGTTCAACAGGCTAGAACCAACGTTGCTGCTAACGAGCCACACGAAGAGTATGTACCGGAGTTCCCTCGGGGGCAACCCCCGACAGACAACGGTGGATTGGTAGATATAATCAGGAAGACTGTGCGAGGTGGTTTGACCAACGGAGACTTGGAAGGAGTAAACAGGAGTCCGTTCACTCGGGAAATAAGGATGGCTCAGAACCCACCTAAGTTCAAGCTACCTAGCGTGGAGGTATACAATGGCAAGGAAGACCCTACGGATCACTTGATGAGATACACTAGACACATGGAGGTGCTGGGGGCATCAGAGGAGGTGATGGCCCGATGCTTCCCTTTGTACTTGACGGACTTAGCTGCGATGTGGTTCAGGCAGCTGGAAGAAGGATCTATCGGGACTTGGAGGGAATTGGTGGAAAGGTTTCTGGGACAGTTTCGGGTTCATGTCAAGAGACCGAAGAACGTGATGACATTGACATCGGTAAGGCAAAGGATGGATGAATCGCTTAGAGCTTTTCTAACTCGATTCAGTGCCGCAGTTGCTTCGGTGGATCGGCCCGATCCATCGATGGTTTTAATGGCAGCAGTATCAGGAGTCAGGGAGAACTCGGATTTCAAGGTATCTCTGATACGAGATCCCCCACGGAATCTCGACGAATTCTTTCATGAGGCAGAAAGGTTCCTTCGACAAGAAGATGCGAGTACGGATTTAAAATTGAAAAAGGTTAATGCAGTTGAAGGGGGAGGACCATCCAGCAATGGTTCGGATAAAAACAAAGGAAAAAGGAAGTTGGACGATGATTCTGGAAATGCTAGGAAGCAATGGAAGGATCCAAAGTTTTCCACATACACAGGATTGAACGAAACACTGGAACGGATATACCTGGATACTCGAAATCGCCTTCACTACCGGAGGCCGGCTAGGAGAGAACCAACAGAACGGGAAAGGACATCAGGAAGGCACTGCCTCTTCCATGATTTGGATGGACACGACACCAACAGCTGCAGGCACTTAAAGGACATAATTGAGGAACATGTAAGGAATGGACAACTGCCACAATATGTTGGACCTCGGGATGCAACGGCGAGGCAGGAGCAACTGCCGCCTACCTCAAGCTACGATGGTGGGAGGCCCAGGAATGATGGTCGGTTGATCATCCCTTGACCAGGTTAATATGAAATAAGTAGCAAACTATTGGCAAGCAACCAAGTCATTTACACATGTACGGGGACGGAGATAGCCCCTAGGCATGCTCTGAATGATAATAAATTGCGATGCTGTGGTTTGTGAAATTTATCTTTTGCTTTTGGATTGGACACTGCTTTTCTTTTTGGTTTTCGATTTTGGAGCTTCGATTGAGCTCCTGGTTTTTCTTGCTTTTTGATTTGGATTTTCCTTTGGATGATCGTTTTCGGTTTTGGATGCTGGGTTGGATTTCTGGTTTTCTGGTTTTGGATTCGGATTTTGGATTTGGATTTTGGATTTGGATTTTGGATTTGGATGTTGAATTGGATTTTGATTGGATTTTTATCTGACTTTTGATAAACGGTCGTCAGGTATGGATTATGCCTGACAAGGGGTGAGTCGCTTTGCCCGAACGTGGTAAGTTGACTCATTCAGGTCGTCGAGTATGGACTATGCTCGGCAAGGGTCCGGAGTGACCAGGATTCGGCCTAGGACTTAGGCCCTATATTATCAATCGTTATTTTCAGGTCGTTGAGTATGGACTATGCTCGGCAAGGGTCCGGAGAGACCAGGATTCGGCTTAGGACTTAAGCCATGGCATTGTACAGCGCCCAGGGACACTGGGCCAAGGTCGTCAAGTGTGGATTGCGCTTGGCAAGAACCCGGAGAGGTTAGCTCAACGTCCAGGGACACTGGACCAAGATCGTCAAGTGCGAATTGCGCTTGGCAAGAACCCGGAGAGGTTAGCTCAACGTCCAGGGACACTGGACCAAGATCGTCAAGTGCGAATTGCGCTTGGCAAGGACCCGGAGAGGTTAGCTCAACGTCCAGGGACACTGGACCAAGATCGTCAAGTGTGAATTACGCTCGACAAGAACACAAGGAGGCTAGCTTAACGTCCAGGGACACTGGATCACGACCGTCAAGTGTGGATTGCGCTTGGCAAGAGCCCGGAGAGGTTATAAATTTGGATATCGACCCAGAGAGGTCCTGGATTCGGTTGTTGGCTATTGGATAAGGATGGTTTGGGACTCGGTTGTCGAGTTCGGATGGACATGGAATTGGCTCAAGCTTTGGTTGTTGGATTTGGAACTGGATATCGACTCGGAGCAGTCAGGGATGATCTACTCTGGCAATATGGCTATGAACTTTGGATATTGGATTCGGAACTATTCAAAACACGCCTTGTTATCACAAGGCATGTTTTGGGGGGCAAAGTGTTATCCCATTTTTTGGTCAAAACTGGAATATCGACAAGGAATGATGGAGGTCGGGATTTCACTCATGGTTCAAGGATAAAACTCCATTCGGTATCAAGGGTTTAAAGTTACATTCGGTAGTGTAAAGTAAAATCACATCCGGCCTTCCCTTAGTCCATTCGGCACTCCCAAGTGAAGGTCATTCGGCATCCCCCTCTCACCACCGAACCAACTCCACTTCCCCTCCTACCGAACCAAAGCCAGCCTCCACCGGTCCAGAGCCTCACCGGACCGACCAACCATTCTCTCCCACTACCGGTCCACCCACTGCCGGTCCACCATCCATCACCGGACCGGCACTCCTCCTAGCCTACAACTACCGAACCAAGCATAGCCGAACCAGGCTACCACCGAACCAGGCTACCACCGAACCATGCTACCACCGAACCATGCTACCACCATGCTACCACCGATCCAACCTACCACCGAACCCCTATCTCCACTACCTGCTGAATCACCCATGTTACCATTCACCGCCGAACCAGAACGCTGCCAGGTCAGATTGCTTCAGCCCAGGCCCACCAGCAGCTACATACATCCAAGACCTCTGCCCCCAGCCTCACTCTATAAATAGAGGGGCAGGGGTACAACAATGGCAGACAAGTTTGAGAGCTCAAACCTGGAAGGAACTTTCAAACAACTTTCATACACTTGTACTACAAGCTTTGTACTTGTAATCGGATTGGAAAAGGAGAATAACATATAAAGTGGACGTAGGCACACTTTGGCCGAACCACTATAAATCTGTGTGTCTTTTACAGTTTAGCCCCTACTTTTTACGTATTTGCATACACCACCTAAATCAATACGAACAACATAAAATCAACTAATTCATACGACTTGGAGTTGTTTGATCATCTTTTGTGCAAACATATTTGGGTTATTTGCTGAGATCTGTAATTTGTGTTTGAATATCGCTGAATTATATTCATACACTGGTGCTTTCACGACTTTGGGTGTTTGCGGCCATTTTTTACGCAAACACTCCTATTATGGAGTAATTAATTTAATATTTGAAATAATACTAAATAATATTTTCAAAAGCTAATTTTACGGAAAATCACTTTAAAATGATTTATAAAATCCATGCACGAAATCTAAAAAGAAGTCATCAAAGTCAATCGTGAATGATAATCCCAAACCAAGTCGACAAAAGTGGACAAACAATGGAATATCAATCAAAAATAGGCAATTAGGAAAAACAGGGAAATTCCAGACGTCTGAGGGGTCCATCCAGACGTCTGGTTTCGGCTTCTGGAAAAATCCAAGAAAAACAAACCATATCGGCAAACCAGACGTCTGAACTTGAAACTCAAATGTCTGAAAGTGGTTTCTGACTTTTCCATTCTTCTGCTGTTTGCTTATTTTTTGCTCCAGGTCCGAACCAGATGTCTGAGCTTGGTTACCAGACGTCTCGTCACCTGGTCTGGGCAACATTTTCCTAGGCAAAAGTGGCCAAGACATATCGGAATGAATCAATCCAAATTAAAAGAAATAGACATGAATAGAGGTTAGAAACCCATACCCAATCACAGCAAAAGCTATAACTTAGATGTGAGTTGCAAAAACTCACCTTTTTAACACAAAAACAAGATGAGAAGCCAAATGCAAGGAAACAACCAACCGCTCTCCACTTCAACTCTACAAGCTTTAATCTAAGTTCAAAATAAGTATTTTCCTAAGTTAGATTTAGGATATTTCTGAAATTGAACGAGAAAAGAGTTGGAGAAGATGAAGAGGAGGCTTACCAATAGCTTCTCTTCGATTTTGGAGCAAGAATTCAAGTTTGCAAATAGAAAATAGGGCTTGGAATTTCTAATTCTTCTTCCTTTCCCCCATTTTCAGTTTAACTTGAGTTTGAGAATGAAAATGGGTGAATGGAGAGAAGAGGGACTGAGTTAGGGTATTAAGTTAGCTAGTGGGCTGAACCCAACCCAAAACCCAATAGAAAAAGCAGCAAAATTCAACTTACTCCAAACATATCAAAGTGTATACTCAAAAAGATCGCAAACGCCATTTTGAACTCAATGGAAGTAGTTTCGAGTCCCAATTCGATAGTTTGCAAAAAGTAACATTTTGGACCTAATTCCGACTAACAACGCTATATTCAAACAAAACATTTAAATATATAATCGTTAAATATGCGGGTTGTTACAGTGAACCACTGCCGACCCACGCCCATACATCAACTCGTGCATGCACTCGGCTGAGCTAAATCATCGACCTCGCGCTCCTCAACGTTGAGTCGCAATCCTCTCCCTCGCAGCGTCGCACTCCTCCCTTGCACGCGCGAGTACACCTTTTCCTCCATTGATCGACGACAGGACCACCAATCACGACTTGTTTTTTTTCTAATTCGAAGGATGGGCCTTTTTTTAATTTTATTGGCTCGATTTAAATCTGAAGATAAAGGGGAAAAAAGCGATGTAGGCGGTTACGGTTTTAAGCGAAATTATATATATATATATAATATTATAATAACGAAAATATCTATCTCGATTGGCCCGCGAATTTTCGGACTCCAAACGAAGCATGCCACTTGGCATTCCTAATGTTTTACCCCCATTTTGAACACAATATGACTAGTTTCGAAAGCCAATTCGATCGTATGCAGAAGATAGCTTTTCAAATCGAATAAATTTAATTAAATCTTGAAATAAATTTCTATGCATTTCAAGCTCGCATGGGAAAACGTTAAGTCCCAAAACTTAAAATCCTTCAATAATTCACTATTACAGATCCAATGAAACTAGTTTCATCGAAATCCGAGACAGTGGCCATCCCTAATTAAAATATAAAATTTCCAAATTCTAATTATTCACTTTTAAATCCAATTTTAAATTTCAACAATCTTCATTCGTATCTAAATAAAATTTAAATCAATTTTCGATGCCATTTTCATTGTCATAAAGTACAGAATTCACTTATTCAATTAATTTCAATATTAAATTTTAACAATTTAACTATTCAATGAATCAATAAAAATACATCCTTAATTCCAACTAAATTTTAGTTTTCAACATTATATTATTTCTATCCAAATAATCAACATTTATTATACAACTCTAGTTATTGATCATAAATACCATCGGTACATATAATTTATTTCAACATAAATAATTTCCAAATTCCCGAAATTGTTTATTTTGAGATTTTTATCCAAGTTCATATTCAATAACTACAATAATAAATATTATATTTAATTTTTAACCATTTTTATTCAACAATCTCATTAAATTCAAAAAAATTAAATAATTAGAAATAGGGTCGTTACATACTCCTCCACTCTAAACTTTTCATACTTAGAAAGGCGTTAAGTACAAAATTTAACATACAATATATTTTCTCAAAATAATTAACTTATAAACATAACTATCATATTTGCAAAACTATTACTATGCCTCTACTATGCCACTCCGATATTGGTTTTACGAAAAATATAACATATATAAATAAGTTACAAAAATTTTACAACTTCAAAAAAAATTTCTAACTCTCGGATTTATAGAAAATTTCGGTAGGGTCTCATTTGTGCTGCTTGACCGAAAAACTTTTACAACATAATATATAACACAAATATACCCAATATACATCAAATATACATCTCATCTCAATGATGTGGCATCTCGAAGGGAAAAATATAAAATCTGGTATGTAATCCGAGATACATACCTTATTATTTATAATACGAACGAGTTCGCTTGTATTAAACAAGAAAAAGTAACATAATGCGTAATCGAGCTCCAAAAGCTAGCATACGCCATCCATACCTACTAAACACCTAATAACCCAATGTGAACATATATAAAGAGTAAAATTGATATATAACATGGAATGTGCAATAACCATAAACGAATATAGCAAGTGCAACAAACAAACATCCAACAAACAATATCAATCTAATCTTATTCACAACAATACCAGTTCACACTTCCAAATGCCGATATTCAGTTTATTTACATTCATTTCCTATCAATATTAAATTGATTTACTTTTAATTCGTTAACATTTATTTCATCTATATACAACTTGTTTGCTTTCAACTTATTCACTTGGATTTCTTTCGAATCTACTTGGTTTTCATTCAATTGATTCCTTTCAATTAATTAACATTTGTTACAAATTCATTATATTCAATTTTATTCAATTTCATTTGTGAAATTCCAATTGTTTCACTTTTTCCTTTAACCTATTTCATATAAATTCATTTGTGAACCATTTATAAAATTATTCCACTTAATCTTGTTTAAGTTAAATTTGTTTTATTTCCACTTAGTATATTTTCCTTCTTATTATACTAACTGTAACGATCTCGAATTTTAATTAAATTTAAATTAATGATTAACTTCATTTTTAAATAAAAAATTGTTAAATTAATTGGTAATCAATATAAAATATTAGTTATAATATGAATTTATTGAGAAATGTATTTGAATTAAATTTGGATTGGATTTTATAAATAATGTAAAGACAATCAGTATTTAAGCTAAAAATAAATATTTAGGTTAGAAATGGAAATTAATATATATATATATATATATATATATATATATATATATATAAGAAAGTAAACATATTGATTAAAGATGTAAAGATAAGTTAAACAAATATAGACAAGTATATAGCCTAGAAACAAACATATGAATGTACTTAGGAAAAAAAATAAGTATCTTTGAAGCTTGCAAAAGAAGACACTAGTATATGTATTAAACAAGAGCTTGCAAAAGAAGACAACCAAGATTTTACTCATACATGTACAACTGAAATAAAGGAAAAAAGAATAAGTATATTGTACAAACTAATTAATGCAAGCCTTAACATATCATCTCAGCCTCAATGCGCATAGTTAACAAAACAGGAAAAAATATCCTTGGCTTGCAAAATAATAAGACAATGGAAGACATAAAGTACGAAGGCATTTAATGCCATTATCTTTAGTACACAAGTTTATCAACCGAAGTCAACAAGCAAAGAAAAATATCTTTGATATTGTACTAAATAATATAATCAACCTGTA
Source organism: Allium cepa (assembly GCA_030765085.1). Classification (NCBI taxonomy): domain Eukaryota; kingdom Viridiplantae; phylum Streptophyta; class Magnoliopsida; order Asparagales; family Amaryllidaceae; genus Allium; species Allium cepa. Next base: position 899,973,502 of record CM060938.1, on the reverse strand, counting down.
TAACTAAATTTCATATATCAGCCCTCCTCATTTTTGTTCTAGCATCATCACTGAGTAAAATCTGAATTGAGCACCATTTTAAAACTGGAACAAATAACATCTGAGTAATATCATCTCAACTATAAACAAACTTCAATCTAAGCGAATTCAAACTAGAGATCAAGAGGATTAAAGATAAAGACTTCAGTTAGTAGTTCTTAAGCCTGTTTCTAGTCAAAAGTAGTACTATGTCTTTCAATTATATGAGTGAGTAACCTCATTTTTTAAATGCTTAAGTGCATTTCTATATGGTTGCTTGATTTATGTCTGAAATAAATTGTATTTGTGCTTATATGTTGTTGAGTGTCTGTGTATGATGAATGCATGTTTGTGTAATCTGCAAGTCACCTCTGTTCAAATTTTCAAACTCAGGATATAAAAATAAATTCCTCTTGATCTAAGAAAAATCTGGATTCATGATTTAAACAAAACTTGATTGTTTTATCATAAGCTTTAATTTAAAATTTTATTTAAGTTAAAACAACTAGTTAATATCTCTGTAAAGCAAGAAAGCTGAGTAAATCTTTAAAACAAATTAAAAATAAAGTTCTTAATTCATGGATTCAGGGTTATAAATCGAATCCCTAAACAAAATCATGATTTTTAAAAACAAAATCAAAAATTTTAGAATTGGGATCATAGAGCAGTTTAGGTTTGTCTGATTTGTGCATTTCGAGTCGCCGTTGGTGATCCCCTTGATTGGAGGAGTCGAGTTTCCTCCTGGAGGTAGAGGAGGGACCAGAGGTTCATGGAAAAATGGTGCGGTGGTGGTCATGCGAATGTGGCGGCGGCGGCGAGTATTTTAAATTTGTAAACCTAGTTTTGTTCGAGGCTGAGAATTTGATTCGTTCATCGTCATCAATTGATCGAGTGCTATAGGATTTTAGGGATTGCTAGAGGGATGGAAGGTGAAGACGTTGCCGAAGTGGTTGATGTTCTGGTGGTCGGAGCAGCAGTGGCGAACCATTGACAGGTTTCGAGGCGGAGTTGCTCTCGTGTTTCCAGGCTTGCGTTTTAAAGATCGTTTTTTATTCGAGGCAGGTGGGGATGTTTCGATGGTAGGAGAAGGTTGCGGTGATGTTGGGTAGCGTGTTGGAGGGTTCGCCAGTGGTCGAAGTTGGCCCCGGTTCTCGTGCACGTGCACCATGCATGTTGAAGTTCTGATGGATTTTAGGGTTTTGGGTAGGAAGGTGTTCGGGTATGTTAGCTACAGGTTTTAAAACCAGTAAGTTTTATAAAATTTAAATCTGGATTTTTAAAATATAAAACAGATATTTAAACAAATTTAAGTCAAAATTAGTTTGGGTTTGAAAAAAAAAGTTTGAATCTCAGTTTTAAATATAAGATAAAGTTTTTAAATTTAATTATTTATAACAAATTTAAATGTTAAATAAGTTTTAATGTAAAAGTATACTTTAGACAAATGAATTTTAAGAGAATTTGATTTTGAACTTTGTAAAATTCCTTTTGTAACAAAAGTACTACTTAAACATGTAAACTTAAAAAGGTTTAAGAATTGGATTTAAACTTTATATAAGTTAAATTGATTTCATTTTAAATCTAGTAATTAAAATGAATCTAGAAGTGAATTGAATATAAACGATTCAACATATTTATAAGTGATAATAAAACTACTAATAGGAATGAGATTTGTCTTACGTCAATGAAAATATAATGATGATTATAATTAATTAATTATAAAGTTAACTAAATAATTTATTTATTTAAATAATTAATGAATTTGATTAATTAAATAAGTAATTAAAGGTTTAAATTAATTAATTGAGAGTTAAAGATTAATTAAATAGGGAATAATTAATTTGTAAATTAAGGATCATTAATTAAATAGGATTTGAATTTTTAATTAATAATTAGTAATTAATTTATCAATTAATTACGGATTGATTAAGTTACAGTTAACACTTAAATAATTAAATAATTAGGATTAATTAAGGAGTTATTAAAGATTACTTAAGTTGTAAGTAATAATGATTAATCTTAGTTAATTACTTTAGAAAAGTAATTAAAGAATTATTATTAGTTAATAAGGTCATTAACTAAGATTGTATAATTAATGTGACTAATTTTAATAATCAATCCGATTAATTAATTTTAGATAATCAATTATAAAATTGTTTAAATGTAATTACTTAATAAAAGTAATTATGGATTAATCACTTATTGTAATTAATTTTGGATATTTTGATTAATTAAAGTTAATTAATTTAGTTTAATTTAGTTTAAGAAGATCATTAGATAAATTAGAAATTAATGATTAATTGTTATGAGATGATTGCTTAATGGTAAATAATTAAAGGTTAATTATTTAAAGAATTGAGGGTTTAATAATTTAATTAATAAATGATTAAAGGATAATTAATCAAATGATTTGAAATAAATTACAGTTAATTAACCATGATCTATGACCCATCTGATTTAAATTAATCGGATAATTTATTGAGTTCACTTATGAATGTTTGAATCCTATTGTTTGCTGAACTTTTTGATATTTCTGATATGCTATGCTTTGTGCTATGAATTGTTTCAGTGTGATCTGTGATGAATGTAATTTATTTATTTATAATGCATTCATATTTTCTATCTGTGAATCTGTGCATATGGATAAGCGTTATTGGGATATACTGCTTATCGATATTATGTGATTGCAAATCTGTGATGATTTATGATATTGCACTATTGTGTGGAACCCCTGGACTACACTATACACATACAAATATGGACTACACGTAGAAATCGGTTAAGTCACAGATTTTTGAAATAGTTTTAAAATTGAATTTTTAGATCCAAATGGTTTTGGAAATGAATTGAGTTAATATAAAAAGATTTTAAAAAGGTGTTTTAAAAATGAAAGTTATTTTGAAAAACTTAATAAAGAATTGAAATTTGAAAAATTCGATTCAAATTGGAATTCAATATCTGAAATTGAATTCTATATTCAGTATTTATGTTTTAAAAACAGTATACAAACTTATATGGGTTTTAAACCATTTTTAAAGTATTGTTTTTGGGAATTTGAATTAACCCAAAGATTTTAACTGGTATAAATGAGATTGAATTTTTCCGAAACGAAAACTGTTTGTTTTCAGATGATAAAAGCTTTCATATGAGAAATGAATTTCCAAATTGAGTTGAAATGTTTCGAGTTTGAAATGAAATTGAATTGTTTTGAAAGATGTAAGTTAAATCTTTGATTTGACGACTTAATGAGTTAATCCAATTGAAAAGGAAATTGTTTGAAATCTGTAAATGGATCTTTGTGAAACTTGGTGAACTTTGTGAAATAAATCTTTTTGTTTAAAGATTTGAAATGGTAATTTGTTTAACTATTTAAAAGAAAGGTTTTGGGTAATAAATTATGACTTAATTGAAATCCCAATATCCATATGTTTTTAAATATTACACTCATTATTCGGTTTAGCCGGGAGAGGACCGTGCGTCATATAACTCATTTTGAATAATGACACGACGTTATGCATAGCATTTGAAGACCGGTGGTGAAGACCGGATATTTTCGAAAACGAAAGAGTAACTCGTCGATTTTCTCTACATCGACTGGCCCCGGTATAGAGATCTCCATATGTGATGGGAAGTCCGGACGTGATTAGGAATTATCCGGATTGCAAGGGCTTCTTCGGAAGTGCCTTCGGTTCTGTCCATAACAGGGACAGACTTGTATGATTGTATGTCTGACACTACACTTTGAAATACAAAGTAGATTTCTTTCAAATACACATCTGTTGGTGTCGGAGAATTTATTCTCTTAGCTTAATACCCTTCTCTGAGACGTACGAGCTCAGAGGTTATGTAGTTGAAGGTTATCAGCGATATACTCCCAATTTGGTAGTGTGGCATACGTAGTGCTGTTGATCATTTGTGACCGAAGCATGGCTTTCATGTAAAGCGTAGCGTTGAGCGGACGAGACCTCATCGAGCCTCACAACACGGAAATGGTCGAAATATGAAAGATGCGGCAAGGTTTTTGGTGTAGCTTCCCTAGGGTATAACCATTCCTTCTGGAAAAGGGTTGTATCATGGTATGGAGCCCAGATACTTACTCAGGTGGACACACTATATTTATTACTATGTGATGTTGTTGGTGACTAGCGCTCAGCTAAAGGTCCAAAAGGACCGGGGATGGCATATCTTTAGGTATTACTCCCGGGCAGGGAGGAGGCCGGCCTTGTGTTGGCAGAGAGCTAGGTAAGTTCTCAGGACGTCCCGCCAGAGGCGTTCCCATGTGGCAATAGGAAGTTCCTTAGCCTGACCATTTGTTGGAAATCCAATCTTCCAATACGCGCCTTGTACGGTTTTATTTGTATAACCTACCATTCACTTATGGTGGCGCCCCACTGTTTGGTTGGTACCTATAGTAGGCATAGTTTGGAATGTCTATGTAGGCTAAGATTAATATTATACTTTCGAAATGTTTTCCACTATGCACTATAATAATAAGATCAAAATGAATATTCTTGTATCAAGCATATTTGACTATCATAAGAAGAAATCTCATCCAATTCTGCAATTGCATTGTGTTTGTGGCGGGAGGTCTTATGGTAGTTTCATTTTCCAAAAGCATATCGGATTTCTTTTATAAACCTTAACTTTCTTTTGATAAAGATAAACTATTTTTGTTACTCATACCAGTCCCACGACTGACCTTGTTTAGCTTAGTGCAATGTGATAGGGGGTTCTCGCTTCGCGGTTTGGTGGCGAACGGGAGACTCTTACCCCTACATGTCCACTCTTTGTGAATAGGGGTTGGTTAGGCGTAAGCGGTGACAGTCGAAAGGCTGGCCGTTAAAGCAAGGCCAGGGTACCAGTGTTATGTCACGGTGGGTCTGGGATGGTTGCAAAGCCTACCGGTCCCTACAGCCTCGAGTCGTTACATTTGGTATCCGAGCTAAGGGTTAAAACTTTAGCTCAGGAGTATAACACATTAAGTAACTCATTAGAGATAGGGTGAAGTAAACTCTAGAATGAGTGTATCCCTAAGATATCCCTCCGTATGCCTCAGTAAATTCTCTTACTATCCACTGATAGTGAGTATGAGTACAAGAAGAGAACGAGATAGGGGACAGGGGAATACGACTACAAATGGTCAATACCCTGCAATAGCGGAAAAAATCTTTTTCTTCTTAATCTCCTTTGATTCGATCTCAAATTCTTTTAATTACTTCGTGGCAGCTACAGAAAGAAGTTTCGATATGATGATGGCTCTACGAATCGTTGTAGAAAATCCTTACTTCGTATCTTCGTCGGTTTCTTATTAGTTTCTCGATTTAAACTTTAATAAATATGAATAAATTGGAAATTGAAAATTATAAATTGGAAATTTTAATTTGAGTTAAATTGATTAATAGAATATGAAGCTAAATTTGAATTGTATCAATAAAACGATTTTTGTTTAACATCAAATTTGAAATTTTATTGTAATTTCTTAAGTATATCAAAGTCCAAAGAGGGACAAATATATATACTTTGGGGTATTCCGACTTGAGTTTTGAATCCATATCTAGTATTTGGAAGTTGTGGAAAATAAAAATCCATTTATCTATTGTTTGGGTCCCAATATATTCTACGAATGGTTAGTTATCCCTTCGAACTAACCAATGCCCCTGCATATTTCGTAGATCTGGATGACCCGGTTATCTTGTGTTGTATTGTATGAGTTTGTTCTCATATCTATTATTGATATTCTGATTTGGTAAGCCAAATGCAGAATAGATGTTCAGTTGATTTGATAAAACATTCTTCATCTATCTTCGTTATCTCCCTGGAAAATTTCGAGGATGAAATTTCTTAAGGGGGAATCTGTAACGATCCCGAATTTTAATTAATTTTAAATTAATGATTAACTTCATTTTGAATAAAAAATTGTGAAATTAATTGGTAATCAATATAAAATAATAGTTAAAATATGAATTTATTGAGAAATGTATTTGAATTAAATTTGAATTGGATTTTATAAATAATGTATAGGCAATCAGTATTTAAGTTAAAAATAAATATTTAGGTTAGAAATGGAAATTAAAATATATATAAGAAAGTAAACATATTGATTAAAGATCTAAAGAAAAGTTAAACAAATATAGACAAGTATATAGCCTAGAAACAAACATATGAATGTACTTAGGAAAAAAAATAAGTGTCTTTGAAGCTTGCAAAAGAAGATACTAGTATATGTATTAAACAAGAGCTTGCAAAAGAAGACAACCAAGATTTTACTCATACATGTACAACCTTAACATATCATCTCAGCCTCAATGTGCATAGTTAATAAAACAAGTAAAAAAATATCTTTGGCTTGCAAAATAAGAAGACAAAGGAAGACATAAAGTACCAAGGCATTTAATGCCATTATCTTTAGCACACAAGTTTATCAACCGAAGTCAAAAAGCAAAGCAAAATATCTTTTATATTGTACTAAATAATATAATCAACCAGTACAACTAAATTTCATATATCAGCCCTCCTCATTTTTGTTCGTGCATCATCACTGAGTAAAATCCAATTGAGCACCAATTTAAAACTAGAACAAATAGCATCTGAGTAATATTATCTCAACTATAAAAAAAACTTCAGTCTAAGCCAATTCAAACCAGAGATCAAGAGGATTAAAGATAAAGATCAGTTAGCAGTTCTTAAGTCTGTTTCCAGTCAAAAGAAAAACTGTGTCTTTCAATCATATGAGTGAGTAGCCTCATTTTTTAAATGCTTAAGTGTATTTCTATATGGTTGCTTGATTTATGTCTGAAATAAATTGTATTTGTGCTTATGTATTGTTGAGTTTCTTTGTATGATGAATGCATGTTTGTATAATTTGTAAGTCACCTCTGTTCGAAATATCAAACTTAGGATATAAAAAAAATTATTTCCTCTTGATCCAAGAAAAATCTGGATTCATAATTTAAACAAAACTTAATTGTTTTATCATAAGCTTTAATTTAAAATTTTATTTAAGTTAAAACAACTAGTTAATATCTCTGGAAAGCAAGAAAGCTGAGTAAATCTTTAAAAAAGTTTAAAAATAAAGTTCTTAATTCATGGATTCAGGGTTATCAATCGAATCCCTAAACAAAATCATGATTTTTAAAAACAAAATCACAAATTTTAGAATTGAGATCATAGAGCAGTTTGGGTTTATCTGATTTGTGCATTTTGAGTCGCCGTGGGTGATCCCGTTGAATGGAGGAGTCGAGTTTCCTCCTGGGGGTGGAGGAGGGACCAGAGGTTCATGGAAAAATGGTGCGGTGGTGGTCTGGCGAATGTGTTGGCGGCGGCGAGTATTTTAAATTTGTAAACCTAGTTTTGTTCGAGGCTGAGAATTTGTTTCGTTCGTCGTCATCAACTGATCGAGTGCTATAGGATTTTGGGGATTGCTAGAGGGATGGAAGGCGAAGACGAGGCCGGAGTGGTTGATGTTCTGGTGGTCGGAGCAGCAATGGCGAACCGTTGACAGGTTTCGAGGCGGTGTTGCTCTCGTGTTTCCAAGTTGCATTTTCGAGCTTGTTTTTGATTCGAGGCAGGTGGGGATGTTTCGATGGTTGGAGAAGGTTGCGGTGATGTTGGTCGGCGTGTCGGAGGGTTCGCCAGTGGTCGGAGTTGGCTCTGGTGCTCATGCACGTGCACCGTGCATTTTGAAGTTCTGATGGATTTTAGGGTTTTGGGTAGGAAGGTGTTCGGGTATGTAAGCTACAGGTTTTAAAACCTGTAAGTTTTATAAAATTTAAATCTGGATTTTTAAAATATAAAACTGATATTTAAACTAAGTTTAAGTCAAAATTAGTTTGGGTTCGAAAAAAAAAGTTTGAATCTTAGTTTTAAATATAAGATAAAGTTTTTAAATTTAATTATTTATAACAACTTTAAATGTTAAATAAGTTTTAATGTAAAATTATACTTTAGACATATGAATTTTAAGAGAATTTGATTTTAAACTTTGTAAATTCCTTTTGTAACAAAAGTACTACTTCAACATGTAAACTTAAAAAGGTTTAAGAATTGGATTTAAACTTTATATAAGATAAATTGATTTCATTTAAATCTAGTAATTAAAATGAATCTAAAAGTGAATTGAATATAAATGTTTCAAAATGTTTATAAGTGATAATAAAACTACTAATAGGAATGAGATTTGTCTTAAGTCAATGAAAATATAATGATGATTATAATTAATTAATTATTAAGTTAACTAAATAATTTATTTATTTAATTAATTAATGAATTTGATTAATTAAGTAAGTAATTAAAGGTTTAAATTAATTAATTAAGAGTTAAAAATTAATTAAGTAGGGAATAACTAATTTGTAAATTAAGGATCATTAATTAAATAAGATTTGAATTTTTAATTAGTAATTAGTAATTAGTTTATCAATTAATTAAGGATTTATTAAGTTACACTTAACACTTAAATAATTAAATAATTAGGATTAATTAAGTAGTTATTAAAGATTAATTAAGTTGTAATTAATAATGATTAATCTTAGTTAATTACTTTAGAAAAGTAATTAAAGAATTGTTATTAGTCAATGAAGGTCATTAACTAAGATTGTTTAATTAATGTGATTAATTTTAATAATTAATCCGATTAATAAATTATAGACAGTCAATTATAAAATTATTTAAATGTTATTACTTAATGAAAGTAATTTAGGATTAATCACTTATTGTAATTAATTTTGGATATTTTTATTAATTAAAGTTAACTAATATAGTTTAATTTAGTTTAAGATGATCATTAGATAAATTGGAAATTAATGATCAATTGTTATGAGATGATTGTTTAATGGTAAATAATTAAATGTTAATTATTTAAAGAATTGAGGGTTGATTAATTTAATTAATAATGATTAAAGGATAATTAATCAAACGATTTGAAATCAATTGTAGTTAATTAACCATGATCTATGACCCATCTGATTTAAATTAATCAGATAATTTATTGAGTTCACTTATGAATGTTTGAATCCTATTGATTGTTGAACTGTTTGATATTTCTGATATGCTATCTTTGTGCTATGAATTATTTCAGTGTGATATGTAATGAATGTAATTTATTTATAACGCATTCATATTTTCTATCTGTGAATCTATGTATATTGCTAAGCGTTATTGGGATATACCGCTTATCGATATTATGTGATTGCAAATCTGTGATGATTTATGATATTGCACTATTGTGTGAAACCCCTGGACTACACTATACACACACAAATATGGATTACACGTAGAAATCGGTTAAGTCACAGATTTTTGAAATAGTTTTAAAATTGAATTTTTAAATCCAAATGGTTTTGGAAATGAATTGAGTCAATATAAAAAGCTTTTAAAAAGGTGTTTTAAAAATGAAAGTTATTTTGAATAACTTAATAATGATTTAAAATTTGAATAATTCGATTCAAATTGGAATTCAATATCTGAAATTGAATTCTATGTTAAGTATTTATGTTTTAAAAACAGTATACAAACTTATATGGGTTTTAAACCATTTTTAAAGTATTATTTTTGGGAATTTGAATTAACCCAAAGATTTTAACTTGTACACATGAGATCTAATTTTTCCAAAACAAAAACTATTTGTTTTCATACGATAAAAGCTTTCATATGAGAAATGAATTTCCAAATTGTGTTGAAAGGTTTTAAGTTTGAAATGTAATTGAATTGTTTTGAAAGCTATAAGTTAAATCTTTGATTTAACGACTTAATGAGTTAATCTAATTGAAAAGGAAATTGTTTGAAATCTATAAATGGATCTTTGTGAAACTGGGTGAACTTTGTACAATAAATCTTTTTGTTTAAAGATTTGAAATGGTAATTTGTTTAACCATTTAAAGAAAGGTTTTGGGTAATAAATCGTGACTTAATTGAAATCCCAATATCCATATGTTTTTAAATATTGCGCTCATTATTCGGTTTAGCCGAGAGAGGACCGTGTGTCATATAACCCATTCCGAATAATGACACGACGTTATGGATAGCATTTGAAGACCGGTGGTGAAGACCGAATATTTTCGAAAACGAAAGGGTAACTCGTCGATTGTCTCTGCATCGACTGGCTCCGGTATAGAGATCTCCATATGTGATGGGAAGTCCGGACGTGATTAGGAATTATCCGGATTGCAAGGGCTTCTTCGGAAGTGCCTACGGTTCTGTCCGAAACCCGGGACTGACTTGTATGGTTGTATGTATGACACTACACTTTGAAATACAAAGCAGATTTCTTTCAAATACATATCTTTTGGTGTCGAAGAATTTATTCTCTTAGCTTAACACCCTTCTCTGAGACGTATGAGCTTAGAGGTTATGTAGTTGAAGGTTATCAGTGATATACTCCCAATTTGGTAGTGTGGCATACGAAGTGATGCTGATCATTTGTGATTGAAGCATGGCTTTCATGTAAAGCGTAGCTTTGAGCGGACGCGACCTCATCGGGCCTCACAACTCGGAAATGGTCAAAACAGGAAAGATGCAGCAAGGTTTCAGGGGTAGCTTCCCTAGGGTATGACCATTCCTTATGGAAAAGGGTACTATCATGGTATGGAGCCTAGATACTTACTCAGGTGGACACACTATATTTATTACTGTGTGATGTTGTTGGTGATGGCATATCTTTAGGTATTACTTTCGGGCAGAGAGGAGGCCGGCCTTGTGTTGGCAGAGAGCTAGGTAAGTTCTCGGGACGTCCCGCCAAAGGCGTTCCCATGTGGCAATAGGAAGTTCCTTGGCCTGACCATTTGTTGGAAATCCAATCTTTCAATACGCGCCTTGTACGGTTTTAGTTGTATAACTTGACATTCACTTATGGCGGCGCCCCACTGTTTGGATGGTAGCTATAGTAGGCATAGTTCGTAATGTCTATGTTGGCTCAGATTAATATTATAATTTCAAAATGTTTTCCACTATGCACTAATAATAATAAGATAAAATGATTATTCTCATATCAAGCATATTTGACTATCATAAGAAGAAATCTCCTCCAATTCTGCGATTGCATTGTGTGTGTGGCGGGAGGTCTTATAGTAGTTTCATTTTCCAAAAGCATATCGGATTTCTTTTATAAACCTTGTTTTGATTTTGACAAAGATAAACTGTTTTTATTACTCATACCAGTCCCATGACTGACCCGAAGTTTATTGTTCCTTTCCTAAACTTTGGGTACCCACAATTTTCCACACGGGCAGTGTAGAGTTGGGTTTTACAGATAGCCAGGTTTAGTAGATTATCTGGAGCTAGTTCAGTCTTTGGATATAGACTGCACTTTCTTATCTTTGTGCATCATTATTGGGGGTTCGAGCTATTTTTGGATTGCTGCCTTGGAGATGGAGATTATCCGCTGCTGGTGTTATCTATTTTCTTTCCGCTGCTATTTTTTGTATCATACCTCTGATGTATATTGATATGCACTGTATATTGATCATTGTATCGGATATTATATCAATGTATTATTCATTTCTTCCACTGTGTTGTTTACTTAATTGTGTTATAAGCTCCGGTGATTCGGATTTGAACGGTCGGATTTGTGGCATTCGAGTACGATGTGAAGTATGGATGTCGATTTTCGAACGTGAAAAATTTGAAATTTTACACTAACATCATTTATGAATTATCTAAGTTTATTATAAATATTTCGTATAATACAACTCACGTTTATTATAATCACTTCATATCTTAAATTATTATTAGTTCATCGGTTCACTACATCTATTCAAATTCATATTATTAATTTACTAAAGTAAATTTAGTTTATAACTCCAATTCATATTAATAAATTTTATTTTTATAACCACCAATTTAATTCAACTCCTTTTAAGTTAAACTTCAATTATATTTTATTCCCTTAACTTATTTCATATTCAATTTGTTACCATTCAATTTTATTGAAACTCATTCTATTTGCCTTTAAATTATTTACATCCAATTTAAATTAAATTCAATTGTTCGTATTAATTTTACTTACACGCATTGATTTTGTTTAATTTTTTCACACTTAAAATACATTTCATTTTAAAAATTCAAGTTCGTATTATTTTATTAATTCATTTTATAGCACAAGTGAAATATAACGACCCGTAAATTTTGATAATTAGATTTGTTGATTTAATAAGATTTTATTAATTTAATATTGGAAGGAAAAAAATCTTGAATTTAATAATGAAATGAATGCTAAAATGAAATGTAACAATAGTAATTAAAAATAATTATTGACAGTCGAAATGAAATTCCAATAATGAGAAGCAAATTGTTATACTTGATTATAAAATTGAATATAAGAAACAAAACATAAATATTAAATTATTGGATGAATAGAGAGTTAATGGTAAATAAATAAAAATCGATATTATACAAGGAGTGTAACATTTGCGAGTAAATGGTGAATTTATAAGTGTGATTGAAAGTTAATGGTAACAATTAATATACGTTGCCTATTTATTTAGCCTTGTTGTATTAAATTTGAAACCAATTGCAATAAATGTAATTAAGTATTACGTTAATGTAAATTAAGGTAATATTTGGTAATAATGTAAATTTTATTCATAATAAGACAATTGGTAGAATAATAAGAATAGGAATCCAGATTTAATAATTTTTTTGGAATATAAGTTATAACAATTGGATTTATTGCAATTTAATGTCATTAAATGTTGTGTTAATGTAAATAAAGCTAATAGTGGAAATATTAGTGTAATAAGATATCAACTAATGTTAATCCTATAAGATGAAACCAATGTAACTTCAATCTCATAATATGGTAATTGATTTTATGAAAGAATGAAACCAAGTTAAATAAATTAATTGAGAATTTTAATCATAATTAATGTATATATTCAACAAAAATACAATAAAATGGAAATATGATAGTTATTACAAACTAAAGATGGAAATTGGGGTATATTAAAATAATAAAAGTTAAAACAAAGGTTAACTAGGTTTATAAGGTAATAATGGACTTAATAAAAAGATTGGAATTAAATCAAATCGGTTTATTGGAAATAATTATAATTAATTTGAATTCAGTCTATAATAAATGGATTTATTGCAGGTAAATAAAATTAAATACTACGTTAATTGAAATTAGAATGAAATGGGAAATATTAATGTAGTAAATATAAACCAATGTTAATTATACCATAAGTTGAAATTGGCTGATTAATAAATGGAAAGCAAATTAAATTGAATTATTGGAAATTTAATCTATAATCTCTAAATATATTGAAATTGAAAATTTAAAACTTTGGAATTGGTGAAATATGCAACATTAAAGTTATATGGAAATTTTTATTAAGAGTTATATATTACTAAGTAAATCCAAAGTGATAGAAATGGTAAATAATTAAAATTTGAATTGAAAGTGATTTAATTAATTTAATATTATTTATTTAATTAACCTGAAAAATAGCCATTTTGGCCACTGACTCGGATTTCGACGAAACCAGTTTCATCGGATCTGTAACGGTGAATTATTGATTTCGACGAAACCAGTTTCATCGGATCTGTAACGGTGAATTATTGTAGGATTTCAAGTTTCGTATCGATCGGACTTGTCGTTTGATTGTACGAGATCGAAACGCCTAGAAATCAATTTAATTGAAATCAATTGAAATCAATTTAATTGAAATCAATTGAAATCAATTTGAAATAAGCTAATTTTATCATAACTTCTTCATACGATAGAATTAGGACTTGAAACATATTCCATTGAGTTTAAATTATTTGAAAACATCTATCTTGATATAGGTTGGCCCATTTTCATTTCGGAGGCAAAACGGGCTTTTCGGATCGTTTATCATTCAATCAATCTGGTCCATTCTTGCTTTTTCCAGCTTTGTCTATAAATAGCTCGCTATAAACCCTAGTTTGTTTCTATTCTCATTTGTTTGTATGTACATTTCTCCTCAACTCCTCATTATAATGTCAGACAGAATCAAATTTCTAAATTTCAAATCCAAATCAAAAATCAAATTAAAAATCAAACTACACAAACTATATCGAATTATAAATCGATTTGACGCCCTCGACGAGCGCACGTCAAAAATGTGATTCATTTTTTGATACGTTACCGCTGTGTGGAGAGGACAGAGCGTATTGCATCGGAGTAGGTTGGTTGATGAGTTGACGGTCAGATCATCACGAATAGTTCGAACTAATGTTTTAATCAAAGCAGCAGCCGGGTTCGTTTTGCCTCGATGAGGGTTCTCGTGGAGGCAAGGGGTGGTCGGAGACGTCAGGGCGGCTTCGGGCTAGCGTGCGATCGTGGATAGGTGGGTGATGATCGACGAGATGGGGCGACGCTAGGGTTTCGAGCAAAACCTGGAAGCTTCGTTTGTGATCTTTGCTGGAAGAGAAAGTGCGTCGGTGACGTGTCCTTGTGGTGATTCTTTTGTTTTTTTATTTTAAATTTAAATTCTAAATGTTCTAACACGGATAACTTATACATACGAGGTCCGATTCAAGTGAGGTTTCTCCGCTAGTATCGTATCGAAATTCCGGACATTTTGACGTAGGTTCGAACGAATTCTGAGACTGTTTGAATTTTGGGTTCAAATAGGATTTAAATTCAATTTAAATTCAAAGGTGAGTGTTTCAACCCGCTCACAACTCCTTTAATTTCTTATGTTTGTTAAATTTAATTTATGCCGTGATTAGAAATTTATTTATGGTTGATTGTTATATTTTGAATCATCATCTCAGTTAATTCGAATTTATTAAATTAAATCAATATTTAATTTATTATTGAATATATATTGCCTATTAAATACTTGTTATTGATTATCTGTTCTATACCGATATTTATTGATTGATTTGGATGATGATTGTGATGGAAGTTTGATTCTCGATATTGAATGAATGGATGTTGTATTTTATATTATTATAAACTACAAGTTTGTTATGGATTTATATTTCATTCGGCATTGCGGTTTGAAATGATATATAACCGTAAGACATTAAATTGCGGATTGAAATAATAAATATCTGTATCACTTGATCCTAGGGTAGAGAATTATATACGGACACCGGATTGGTTAAATTAAACGATTTTAGAATCCTTAATTTTTGAATGGAATTAAATGATACTTTGAAGAAAAATTCGATTTATATAAATTTAAGTATTTTTTTGAAAATCAAGTTTATGTTGAAAAGGAAATTTGGTTTGTTGATTTGGAAATTGAAATTGGTCTAAGTGTGTTGAAATGAAATGAATAGTTTAATTGGATATAAATTCCAAACTTATATTTTAATGTAAACTATTTTAAAAGAATTTATTATTTTAAAAAATTTAATTATTCAGGTTTTTCAAATTTATTAAACCATTTAACTAATATTAACTATATAAAATTATTTTGATCTGTTTTAAACCATTTTAATTTATTTGAATATAATTAATCTATTTTAAAGCTATTTAATCTATTTTATTTATACTTAATCTAATTTAAATCCATTTAGCTATCTTAAATCAGTTTAAAAGTATTTTTAACCTATAATTAAAATATTTTAACTATTTATAACCATTTAAACTATTTTCTAAATTTTCAAACTAAGTAAAAGGGAAGTGTTTATATTCCAAAATTTTTTGGTTTAAAAGAAAATAAGGGTAAATGATGTTATAACCTAATTTATGATTTTAATGTTATAATTGATTAAATAGGATGATTTTGAAGTAAGAATTTAACCTGTTTTGGAAATATGATTTTGGGAGACATTATGATTTTAGAAATGATATGATTTGAAAGTGAATATGGATTTTAAAGTGAATATGATTTGAAAGTAAATATGATTAAAGTATTATGGTTTGAGAATATGTTATTTTGATATCAATTATGAACTGACCTTTGAAATGTAAAAGAACCATCCGGTGTGTAATAAGCGATTGGTTGTTAAAGAGACAGGGATCAGATATTGCCATACTCTCTGCCAATATCCGAAAACCACTTAGACAACTGTGTACGTGGCGGAGATTCCAGAAATGAAGTAGGATGGTTTGGCGAACGATTCCTGCATAAGGTGTGACATGACTTTGACTCCCATGAGTCAGCTTAGATATGACTAAAATCAGGAGCTATACCGGGCCAAGTGAGGTCATTCCTTGTGATGTCTCGGAATTTTGGGCAATATTTATTTAATAATCTTTGTTAATAAGTATTTAAATTGATTTAATAATCCTTTTTTATAAATATTTAATTAGTAAATTTTATCTTTTAAAGCTAATAAAATTGTTTTCTATTTATAATGTATATATATATATATCGGTACATATATTTTAAATAGGAAGTCTTTGATTTTAATTTAATAAAAGGCATGTTTTCAAATTGTAATATATATGTATGTATGTATTGTGATTTGAAGTTATGTTTTAAAATTCAATATAATAATTTTCAAGGCTAATATTAACATGTTTTGGTTTGAAATTTAACAAAAAAAAACATATTTTCAAATTTTGAATATATATTACGTAACTTGGAAAGTTATTTTAAATTCAATATAATACTTTACAAAAGCTATTTAAAAGTTTATCATTTATTTTCAAAACACTAATTAAATTTTTATTTATCTAAAAAGTATAATAGTTTTAGTTTGAATAAGATTTAATAAAAAATTTATTTTGCTTAAACAAAAATGGTTCATAAATAGATATATATATATATATATATAAGTTTAATTATACCTTCTTTTTAAAGTATCTTATGAACTAGGAATAATTTGTAAACATATAAAAGACATATAAAAACATATAATATATAAATGTATTTAAAAAACATAAGTATATACAAATAAATATAAACATAAATTCATATTTGCATAAATAAAAATGCATAAGAGATTTTTAAGGCAAGGGTTTAAACATAAAATTTCTTATTTTTAACATTTGTAACATAATTTAAGCGTGTAATGACATTTGTATAATTGTAATAACAAGTGGCAGCGTTTACTTTTTCTTAAAATTAAATTATAAATAATAAGTATCAAGAGGAAAACCTGGTTTTAGCCCAACATTCTTCAAATTTTTAAACTACTCTTCATCATTCTTTCCTTCTATAGAAATATATAAACTAAAACCAGTAATCAGAAGGAAAATCAAAGCTATATACAACATCAACTGCTAATACAACCTGAACTGAAGCCAAGTTAATAACAGTTTTACAAATCTTCAACTAGAAAGGATCTACTCATCATAATTTCAACTCAATTGCAATCAAACAGCAAGCTTTAAAGCAGTCTCTGTTCTTTATAAATGTTGAGTAAACATTCTTTTAAAAACGGTTTTGAACCTGTTCATGTGATTGTTCTGTGTGATGAATGTGAAGTAACATGAAATACAATGTTTACATGTATGATTTGGATATGAATGCATATACATATAGTAGTATGTCTGTAAATGCCTATAGATATGTATATATAGGATTTATTGTTCTTATTTTCAAACTTCAGATTTATTAGGAAAATTCCTGTTACCCATTCATTTGATTTTAGGCTAGTATTCGTAAATAAGAAATGACTTTAATGAGGTATTATCAATTTTAAAAATAATATCAAGAATTTAAATTCGATGATGATTTAAAAATTTGAAAATTGTTAACGCTTAAATTTGAACGCTAACACCCCGGTGTGTGAAATGAAATTGTGAAAGCACCAACCGATAACTCGGGAACAGATTATAAGCAGATAATAGCAGAAAAGCAGTAAACAGCAACAATTTTATAGTGGTTCGGCTTAAGGGTATAGCCTACATCCACTTTAAGTACTTTTATTGATGATCTTGTTACAAGCTGATACAATTCTTCTCAAGTACAATACACTTCAAGTTACAAGTGATTTAGAACAAGTAGCTTAAGTTTCAATGTCGATTAAAGTCTTTGAACTCATGTTGAAGATGTGTGATTTCTTCGTGAAGTTCCTTGAAGTATTCCTTGAATCTCGAAAGCTCTAAGTGTTGATGGAGTTCCCAATGCAGCAGGGTAATGGCCCTTGAAGATGAATTAGCCAAAAAAAGTCCCTTGAATGTTGGAGGTGGCCGTGTATTTATAGGAGTTTTCAGCCTTGAGTCGTGAGTCGTACCCGGCTCATGCTTGACTCGTGGCCGAGTCAAATAAGGTCGTGGCCGACTCATAGAATCATCCCTTCACTTCTCCAATGCTTATTCCTCTGCTGCATTTTATGACAAGTCTTGAGTCGTGTCCGAGTCAATCTTCCTTGGCATGGGTACTGTGGCAATGGGTTACGACCCAACGATTTTAAGTCGCGGGTGAGTCATGGTGAATCGTCTCATGTTAGCACAAGGCCGACCTACTAGCTCGGTCCAAAGAGATAAGTCATTCTCGAGTCAACCGAACATAACTCCTTTTACGCTAGCTTAAGTCGTATACGACTCATCTCCGGCCGTAGCTGGTCAACGAGTTATCTCATTTCAGCATAGGTCGTTAACTTGTTGAGTCGTTAGCTTATTGAGTCAAGGACTTGCTGAGTCGTGTGGTTGTTGAGTCGGCCTTTTCTCACGAACCTCTAATCCCTTGAGTCGTAAGTTCAATGAGTCGGTAAGGACCTTTAGTGGATGAGTCGGTATTAGATGTGTCGGTCCTAGATGAGTCGAACCTAGATAGATGAGTCGTAACTTTAATGAGTCGTCTTTCCCTTTACATAGATGAGTCGGTATTAGTTGAGTAAATGAGTCGGTCCAAGTTTCAGCGGGGTTAACATTTGCCCCTCGAAGCACACGCCTAAGTCGTAGGTCGCGTGCTTCGACTTATCTTAACCCGTATGTACCGACTCATGTCCTGCTACCTTGGTATAAAAAGCATGAATCGTTACTTTTATCTCCTTCTTCTCATACCCATCTCGTGTGTCGTTTTCTGCCATTAACATTTCTCCGAGCTCCCAAAGACGATTTCAACTCAATCCACTTCCAATTCTTTCGAGCGTCACATCACGTAAGCAATCCTGCTTTCATTCCGATTGTCGATCATCATTGACTCACGCGTTTAATTCTCCACTTCTAGTTCGTTCCTTCGAGCCTTACGAGTTTGGTTGGATTGATCGCTGATGAATTTGGGCTTGCCTGATTTGACTTGCGGCGATTCACCATTCGAGGCGATTCTGTATCGTGATAGGATTAAAGTTGTTATTTTTGGAGATGCCATTGGGTTAACAGGTTATGGGTTAGGATTTGAAGATAGGACTTGGAGATAGGCCATTGGGTTAACGAGTCGGAGAGAGAGAAAATGACTGGTTGGGGAAACGATCTAGGATCCTCATGACTTAGTTGGTTTCTTGATCCACCGACTTAGGAATGCCTTATAATCTCGACCACACATGACTTAATGTCTAACCATGTCGATTGTCTGATGATTTAGGTCTTAGGCCATACGTGCGACTCATCCCTTGAATCATGAACGACTCAAACCATGTGCCGCGGACGACTCAACACTTAGACCATTCTTCACACCAAGTTGTTTCTAGTGATTTGGACCTATGACCGGCAACCCAGGATTTGAGTCGCGGACGGGTCAGGACTTGGAGAATTTCACACCGCTTTGAACTAAAATTTTCTCCTTCCACCATACTTTATGACTTAGAGGACTACTGACTTGATCTTTGACTCGAATTGCTGAAATAAATTGCCTGAATATTGAATTGCTTGGACTTTTAACCTGTTAAACTTTGTTGCATGTTACTTTAACTTGTAGGCTAACAACCTGTTTAATATGACATTTACAGAAAAATCGGGACGAATATACTTCCATTGACTGCCCACATCAAATGACAGATTAGTTAACAACAGATGATTATCTTAAATAAATTGTGTGAATGAAGTGCCTTTAACTTATCAATTTCAAACAAAATATCAAAGCAATGCTGAAATAGTCAATTGAAATCGACCTGCTTGCACTAATATTATGCTTGAGCTTTAGATTAACAAGTTCTGAAATGTTTACAATCGATCAATCATCGATTAGTATAATTCCAGTTACATATACTTGTTACATTTTATTAGTCTTGCACAACACTTCACACTTCTAGGAAACGTGCACCTTCGCATTTGAACATCCAGTTGCTTGTGTAGAATGACTTCTCAACAAGAAGAACCGATTGGCCAAGCTGGAGATGTATTTCCAATAGCTGACCCATTGGATAATCCTCCGGAGAGGACTTCCACAACTCTGAATCAGCGGGTGTTTAATCAACTGTGCATTCGGTTTGGCATTGCTGAAGCTGATGCCTTACTGCCGGGACCAAGTGATACAGCAGATAGGCCCCCTCCTGGTTTTATTGCTGTCAATCGCCAAATGTGCTTGAGTGGTGCAATCCCACCTTTTAATGACTTCCTTCAGCAGTTCCTGCGTCGGTTATCTATTTCCCCATTCCAATTGCACCCCAACGGCCACGCCATTCTGATGGGGTTATGTGTGCTATTCAGGAGAGTTTTGGATCGATTACCGAGCTTTGGGGAAATATGCTATCTCTGCTCATTTATGAAAATTAATGATCATCCCTCTATTGTAGTTATAAGAAGTGCTCGAAACCGCAAACTCATCACTGATCTCTCTGAAAGCGTTCACGGATTTCTGAATCAGTTTTTCTTTGTTCGCTGTCCTCCAGGGTTTTACGCCATCTGGAGAGTGGGAAGTAAGATTTCCTGTCCTTTTTTTTTATTTTTGAGCTTTCCGCGATCTGAGTTGCTAAATGCTGACTTTGCCCTTTTCCTGTTTTAGCACTTCCACCTCCCGCTAGGGATCCATGCTATAAGCAAATTTTTGAAAGATTGAATGCCGTGCCGGCAGAGGAAAGGAGCATAAAGTTCTTGTTAAACGATGAATTTTTACATCAATACGGGCTTCTTCATTCTTCTCGCTTCACTCAACCTCGTGAAGCTCCAACTGAAGTTCCTGATTCTCCGATGAAAACTCCTGATGCCCCGGCCTCCACTAAAGAGCACTTGCGGGGAGAAACTTCTATAGAAACTTCACTAGTAAAGTGTTCTATTCCGAGAGATGACACGGGGCCATCCGTAAAGCCCGCGCCTGCCCCTATAACTGAAGAAGAAGAGGAGCCCCTTTCCCAAACCGGGAAGAATGCTGATGAAGGAGTTGATGGAGGAAGTCTGGTTAGACATGATGGCGATGACGTCTTTGGGGATTTAAGTGACATAATTATCACCTCTCAAGAGCTCTTTAAAGATGACCCCGCCTGTGTTAAAGCTATACCCCTGACGATTGAAGCGACATCCGCCCTTAAACAGACTCCGACTCCTTTATCTCAAGAACTGTCACCGACGGTGAAACCTATTGCTTCCCCCCAACCGAGGAGTGTTTCTTTAGTTCAACGCGAGTAGTTTGCACATCACATGCATTTAGGATTTCTTTAACTTTTCCATGCACATCCCTTTTTTAATACTTGAAAGATTCTCAAGTTTTGTTTCTTTCTTTAACTTTAGGTTCTTCGATGAGGCGAAGCGACTTTTTCTACGATGAATTCAAGCAACACGGGAGACGCGGGCAGTATGACTATAGGCGCCATCTTCCCGCATACAGAGAAACTGATGAGGAGAGGGCCGCTCGCAAGGCTAGGGAGAGACGCTCCTATGAAGAGCGCTATGGGAGACAGGAAGAAAGACATGACCCTCCTCGTGGAGATGAGGATACTCATAAACGAAAGACCCATGATGAGAGAGGGAAAAGTCATATGGTCGACTCGTCCAGCAAGCGGGCTAAACTTAGCGAAGGAATAGTGCCTTCAATTTCTGAAAATGCCCCCGCTCCTTCTCCGGCCCCTGCTCGTTCTGATATTCAAACAATTATCAACCGTCCTGCATACCAAGTTGGTCAAGGCCCACCCACACTTCAAAGTCGATTTCCTCATTGGTGCTTAAAAGGGGTTCGATTTGATCTTGATCTTGTCCCTCTTGATAAACCGGCTATGCTGCGAAATCTTGATGCCTTGAGGGTTGACATTGAAAGAATGTCCAATTGGCAGAAGCTTGTTGACGAGCTTCAAAGAGTTAATCGAGCGAACCTTGAAGCCATGCTCACAATGGAAAATGACAAAACTGAGTGGCAGAAGACTCTTGAACAACATGACGCTGAGATGAGGAGCATTGCTTCCTATAATGAAAAACTCGAGGCGGAAGTGGAAAAACTTAAAGGAGAACTTGCTACTTCCTCCACTTCCTATTCTCAAAAGGAAAACATGCTCCAACAGCAAGTGCGAGATGCGCATGCCAGTCAAAGGGCGGCGGAGGACAAGCTTGCATGTAAAGAGAAGGTCATAGAAGATTATTGCGCTGAAGTTGCACAGCTGCGCGAACAGACCGGCTCCCAAAGCACAGAGATAGAATTATTAAAAGCTCGACTTGCCAATGCTGAAAGAGAGCGCGATGAGGCCATTGCTGGCAAATTTGCAGCTGAGGAAGCTCACCAAGCTACTAAAGCCGACATTGGCTCTACATTATTCGACTTTTATCTGCAATGCATTCTGGGACGCGGTAGCCTTGCGTTTTTGGGTCCTAAATATGAAATCACACTGGCTGAAGTATGGGAGGCTGCCACAGATATGTTTAGGGGTGCCGGTTACTCTGAAGACCAGCTTGAAGAATATTATTTTGACGAGGAAACTCGGGTAGCGCTGGCCAGGGGAAAGGATCAACTTGCTAAATTTCGTGCTGAAACAATAAGAAAGGAATGCCCATAGAAGGAAGCGCTTGTAGATGCCCCTGTCCCCCCTTCGGCTTCAGTTGGTGTTGATATAGCTGGTCCCAGTTCTTCTTCTCTGGCCCAAGATAAAGTTGACCTCAGGGTTACAACTTCTGAAGCTGTAGAAGAGCCTCAAGAGAGCACTGAAGTTCAGGACTATGAAATTGACGTGATAAAGACAACTTCTGCAGGTAATTCTACTATAAATTTCACCACTATCAATCTCGCTTAAGCGTATTGCTCACTTGTTTCCTATGGGTTCAATGGGCTTCTTGACTATTTTCTGAATCTTGACGAGCCTTTACCTCCTCTTTTTACTGACTTTAACCTCTTTCCTTCTGTAGAAAAAGTACCTCCTCTGGTCATCCCTCCTCCACCTCCTCAGGTGACTCCTCCTTCTGCTTCACAGCCTGGATCACAAGTGGAGCAAATAGAAGCTCTTCATGGCTTAGATGATCCTACCGCTTCGCAAGAGCAGAGAGATGAGGGACTTGAGGGAGGTGAGATATCTCCGGAGCGGACTCCCTCTGATAACATAATTTTGTATGCGCTTGCTACTCCAGGGAGTGAGTCTTCCTCGAAGAAGAGAAAGAAGCATGGGACATCAAAGAGGAGGGGGAAGAAAATTATTGCTGCTACCGAGGAGGAACCGGAAGTTGGACCAGCTGCCCCTCAGTCTTCTCCTTCCCTTATGCCTACAGACCGACCAGAAAAGTTAATCATTCGACCGGGCAAAGGATGCAAAGGTAGTAAGAAGAAATGAGGGCTTTAGTTTTTAGCTTTTTGTCTTTTGCATGTACTGGTCGAGAATTGTGCGGGTACCGGCCCCCGCTTTTTCTTTATTTTGAAACCTGTATCTGCAATACAATTGGATAAAACGATCCTTTATTTGTATAAACTCATGTTTAATTTTGAGAATGCATTTATTATTTACTTTACACAAGTTTACTTATATGATATTGCAGCGGGCTTATGGCATGTTGCTTGAGCATTACCTTTGCTGATTTGGCTATACCATACTGTATGTAACTATACCATATTGCCCCCATTCCATAGGCTTGCTGCAATATTCTATACTTCGAGGGGACTTGCACTCTTATTTTCTAAAGAAATTCCATTCTTGAAGAAGTATTTTTGTAAAGTACAACTCCCTTCATATAAGGTTTTACGCTTTGTCCTTCGAAGAAATCACCTCTTTTTTATGTGCACATTTTACCAAGTGAATTCTTCTATGTGGTAAAGCGGACCTCTGAAGGGTACTTTAACTCCTTTTTTTTTTAAAAAAAAGGAAGATTATTTTCCAGAATAGGTAAATTACTCTTCCTTTGAAAGTTAAAGTACGTTCTTGATGAGGATTTTTTTTTTTTTACATAGAAAGTTGTACCTCTGAGGAGGGATTTTTCACGTTTCAACACTTGGAAGTTTTATTTCAATCTTGGTGAAACGTGTACCTCCAAAGAGTTGCTCCTTTGAAGAAAGCCTTTTCACGTTTCAACACTTGGAAGTTTTATTTCAATCTCGGTGAAACGTGGGCTTCCGAAGAGGTCTTTCTTCTTAATTGTGCCTCCGAAGAGGTCTTTATTTTGTTTGCCTTTCAACTCTGGTGAAGTGAAATTCCGAAGAGCGGCCGTTACACTTCAACTCCTGGTGAAATATGCCTCCGAAGAGGTCTTTATTTTGTTTGAGCATTTCAACTCTGGTGAAGTGAAACTCTGAAGAGTAACTACTCCGACTCCTGGTGAAATGTGCCTCAAAGAGGGTTTTCATCGCCTGGAAGTTACTCTCTCATGGTTGGAGGGTCATGACTCCTCCAATCTTTTTTGTAGAGTAGAGAACTTTCTTTTTTATGGCATACGTCCCATTAGAGGTCTTTTATCCTCCGAAGAGTTGTGCCTCCGAAGAGGTCTTATGCTGCCGATGATAGCTTCAGTTGCTTCCTTGTCCAGTTTCTTACGCCTTTTCAGTGATCCTCTGTTTTTTCTTTTTTTTTAAGCTCTCATCCCCTTTTCTCACAAGTAGTTTGTTTAATCCAAGGAAGTGCACTTCATTGTTAAGCAAGTTCGTGAGAACGGACATAAGCTTCTCAATTGGATGTTCGTTTGTTCAAACGAACTCAATTTGATAGCTAGGGTCCGTTCCCAGCGAAATTATTGCCCATTCAATTGAAGCGTTTCCTATCTAGAATTTGAATTCGGGGCTTTTGTGACTTGGAATTTGTTTGTTGAATGATGGCGAGAATCACTCGGTCTTATAATGTGCAAGTTTTATTTCCATTGTCTGCAAAAATTTAAATCGATACTTTAGCAATACATTCTATGTACTTTTTATATCGAAAATAAAGCAAACATGTAATAATAATAAGGAACACAAGATTTATAGTGGTTCGGCCAGGAATTTGGGCCTACATCCACTTTATATTCTTTCATTATCTTCCTTCATCAGTTTTACAATAGCTTTCAATTACAAAAATCATACATTCATAACTCTTTTTTACAATATTTCAACAAAGTTTTCAAGTAAAGTATGGACGTAAGTGATTGCTGTTCCATGCCCTTGGAATTTGATCTCCTTCAACAGTAGTGAGTTTGAATGTGCCGTCAAGAAGCTTCTGACCTATCACATATGGTCCTTCCCAATTTGGCCCAAACACACCTGTCGCTGTCATAATTCTCTTCAGGACTAAATCTCCAATTTCAAAGCTGCGTTGATGAACTTTGGAATTGAAATGTCTAGCTATCCTTTGCTGATGAGCTGCCATTCTGAGATTAGCCTCATCTCTTTTTCCATCAAGGAGATCTAGTGCTTCAAGATGTAGCTTTTCATTTTCTGCTTGATTGAAATGGATTCTCCTGTGTGAAGGAACCTCTATTTCTACCGGGATCATTGCTTTCGATCCATATGCTAATGAAAAAGGAGTATGCCCAGTCGCAGTTTTGTGAGTGGTTCTGTATGCCCATAGTGCAAGTGGTAGCTTATCGACCCAACCACCATTTGCTCTTTCAAGTTGCTTCTTGATGGTTGATTTGATGATCTTGTTTACTGCTTCCACTTGCCCGTTTGCCTGCGGATGAGCCACTGCTGAAAAGCTTTTCTGGATTTTGAATCGCTTGCAAAAATCTTGGAATTCCTCGCTTTCAAACTGAGTACCGTTGTCTGTGATTATTTTCTGAGGCACACCATACCTGCAAATGATATTCTTGGTCACAATACTTATCATCTTCTTAGAGGTGATAGTAGCCAATGGATCAGCTTCAGCCCATTTAGTAAAATAATCAACTGCAACAACAGCATATTTAATCCCTGATTTAGCAGTCGGTAGTGGCCCAATGAGGTCCATTCCCCAAATTGCAAACGGCCAAGGAGTGACCATCTGTGTGAGTTCAGTAGAAGGCGCTTTGGGAATTTTGGCAAACCTTTGGCATCTGTCGCACTTTCGGGAATAGTCTGCAGCATCTCGATTAATTTCTGGCCAAAAATATCCGTATCGGAGAATTTTTTTTGCTAATGTTTGGCCACCTGAATGATCACCACATTCTCCTCCATGTACCTCAGCTAGGATCGTTTTGGACTCTTCCCTGGATACACATCGAAGTAATGGCATTGAGAATCCCCGTCTGTATAACTGGCCATCCTAAATTACATAGCGAGAGGCTTTCCTTAGTAACTTCTGTCTCTCTCTTGAATTTTCTGGCAGAGAACCTCTGAGCAGGTAGTCCAGTATTGGAGTCATCCATGATTCTTGTTCTTGAGATACATTCATAACCCAGTCTACATCCATCTCATCTGTACTCGGTGCTGACAAGACCTCTACAGGGACTAATCCCAATAGTTGAGCTTCACCAGAACTTGAATATTTTGCAAGGGAATCTGCCTTCATATTCTCTTCCCGGGGAATATGGCTTATTGAATAATGATCGAGCTCACATAGAAGTTCCCAAGCTTTTGACAAGTAGGCAGGCAGGTTTCCCCCTTTCGTTTGAAATTCCTTCTTGACTTGGCATACAATAAGCTGAGAATCACTGAAGATCTGTAATGCTCGGATGTTTAGTTCTTTAGCGATTTTCAATCCTGCGATAAGAGCTTTATATTCTGCTTCATTGTTTGTTGAAGGAAATTCCAATCTTAGCGCATAACATAATGACCGTCCTTCAGGATTTTCAAGTACCACTCCGGCTCCAGAACAGTAGTCATTTCTCGCGCCATCAACATATAACTTCCACTGGATTGGGGAATCATTGATCGCTTCTTCCTCACCATTACCCTTTTCTGTGAATTCCGCAATGAAATCTGCTGAAGCTTGTCCGTTGATTGCCTTTCGGGGGTGATAAGTGATGTCATATTGACTGAGTTCAATGTTCCATTTTAGAAGACGGCCCGAAGTTTCAGGGCGAAACAGGACTTGCTTTAGAGGTTAATCAGTGAGGACTTTTATAGGATGAGCTTGGAAATATTGCCTCAACTTCCTTGATGCAATCAGTAGACAATAGGCGAGTTTTTCCAACCTGGAGTAATTCAGCTCTGCCCCAGTGAGTCTTTTGCTGATATAGTAGACCGGATGTTGAAGCTTTTTGTCTTCTCGTATCAGCGCTGCACTTAGAGCATGAGATGATACTGCCAAGTATATAAGAAGATCCTCACCATTGCCGGGCCTAGAAAGTATTGGAGGCGTTTCCATATGACGGATCAACTCATCAAAGGCTTTTTGGCATTCGGGAGTCCATTCAAAGTTTTTCTTTCCTTTCTTCAGAGAGTCAAAGAATGGGATGCATTTATCAGTAGCTTTGGAAATGAACCGACTCAAGGCGGCGACTTTTCCGTTGAGACTTTGCAATTCCTTCTTTGTTCTAGGAGCTTTGACTTCTTTTAAGGCGGTAATTTGAGCTGGACTAGCTTCAATGCCCCTAGCGCTCACGATGAAACCTAAGAACTTTCCTGAATCCACCCCAAACGAGCATTTCAAAGGGTTTAGCTTCATCCTGTATTTCCGGAGGACTGCGAACATTTCTGCTAAGTGTTCAATGTGATCTATTGCTTTCTTAGACTTTACTAACATGTCGTCGACGTAGACTTCCATAGTCTTGCCCAGTTGCGGCTTGAACATAGCATTAACAAGTCTCTGGTAGGTTGCCCCTGCATTTTTCAGTCCGAAGGGCATAACTCTGTAGCAATAAAGACCAACATCTGTAATAAAACTCGTGTCCTCCTGATCTGGCTCATGCATCATTATCTGGTTATATCCGGAGTAGGCATCCATGAAAGATAATAGTTCATGTCCCGCGGTTCCATCAACCAGTTGATCAATCCTGGGTAATGGGAAGCAATCTTTGGGGCAAGCCTTGTTTAAGTCAGAAAAATCGATGCACACTCTCCATTTTCCATTAGCTTTCTTAACCAGCACAGGATTTGAAACCCAATTCGGATAGGTAGATTCTTTGATGAAGTTATTTTCCATAATCCGATCAACTTCTTCTTTTAATGCTGCTGACCTTTCTGGACCTTGGGTTCTTCTTTTTTGCTTTACAGGTGTAAATCTTCGATCGATATTTAGGGCATGTACTGCGATTTCAGGGGATATTCTGCACATATCGGCATGAGTCCAAGCGAAGACATCCAGATTTGCTTTCAAAAAAGATATTAAGACATTCTGAATTGACACATTAAGTTGTGAACCCACATTCAACACCTTATTTGGATCCTTTGGGTCAACAGGTACCGGTACCGTCGTTTCCACCGGTACTACTCTATTCTCCCCTGCACTGGCTTTTCTAGGATCCATCTCTTTTCGTGCCCCGCTATGCTCGCCAGTGCAGGGTCCGCCCCGTAATTGCTACAAGGTTGGTTCTTTGATGCGGACTGAGGTTGCCGCATCCTTTCCCATTTCTCTTTTCCTTGCCTCTCGCAGCTCTGTCAGATAACACTCCCGCCCAGCATTTTGCTCTCCTTTTATAACTCCTACTCCATTGTCTGTAGGGAATTTGATAGTGAGGCACCATGGGGCAAGAACAGCTTTGAACGCTGCCAGCGTTGGACGACCAAGGAAAGCATTATAAGCAGAAAATTCGTCGACAATCACAAAAGTTTGTTTACGGACCACTTTCCTTTCTCCCTCTCGAAGTTCCACAAACAAATCAATGGTTCCTACTGGTTGCTTTGGCTCCCCAGTGAAGCCAACAATTTTTTGTGATGAGGCTTGTACATCAACCATAGGGATCTTCATTTGGTCAAATGTTTTCTTGAAGAGGATATTGCAGGATGCACCGCAATCAATGAGAACCCTTCTGACTATGGCCGGTCCGATACCAGCTGAGATGACTAAAGGATCTAAGGTAGGAGCTTCGACACCTGTGGAATCCCTGGTTCTGAAAACAATGTCATCATTGAAAGTTTTCTGTTGTTTCAAGGGTGTAGTGTCTTCCAAAACAAAGACATCTTCTTCGGTCGGCATATATTTCAAAGCTCGAGTATACCTTTCCATTTCACCCCAACTCTTGCCAGCTGGGTGAGGTCCTCCTGTAATGACATTGATAATGGGCCTTCCAGATTCATGCCCTGCAGCTTTCTCACCTGTCCTAGGCTGATGGTCAAGAGCTTGTTGCCCCTGACTAGATGAGGCAGGGTTGTTGCTATTCTTTTTCACTAATTGCTGTAGTTTGTTTTCCCTTAACAACTCTTCAATCAGATTTTTCAACTGGCGGCATTTATCGGTTTCATGACCGGGTTGATTATGGAAACGACAGAACTTCCCACTCTGAATAGCCTTTTTCCCGGTCCTTAGAGGGATAGGTTTAGGAAAATCAATAGAATCTTTAGTGGCCAGGTAGATATGTTCAGGCGTATCTGATAGAGGAGTATACTCTGATGGCTTGAAGGATCGAGGCTTCTTCAGATTGCCCTGTTTCTTTCCATTGTTATTTTCCCTTTTTTGTCCCATGGCTTCATTCTTGCGTGGAGCAACAGTGTTATCTTCAACTTTTTCCAACACTGCCTTTATTGGTGCAGGACGGCTCTCCAGGCATATGAATTCATCTGCTTTCTTATAGAACTTTTCAAGGGAATTTGGTTCTTTCATGTTCAGCCATTTTCCAAATTCACTTGACTTGTCAATGGCCCTCATTAGATAAGTCAGGATCATCCGGGGTTCTGCATTGTCTACCTCGGCCAATGCTATATTAAAGCGATTTAAGAAAGATCTGATAGTTTCCCCTGGATTCTGTTCTAAACTTGACAAAGACATGATATCTTTGGCTTTTGAAGCATATAGTCTGAACTGCTCCTTGAATTTCCGGGTTAAGTCAGAAAACTGATCTATAGATCGGATTGGAAGTTTGGTGAACCAAAGCAAAGCTACACCCTCAAGATACACAGGAAAATATCGGCACTTTATTTCGTCAGAAGCTCTAGCACCTGTCATGTGCCAATCGTACTTGTACAAAAATTCATTCGGATCACTAGTCCCCTTGTAAGCAGGAATAGTTGGAGGGACGAACTTTCTTGGAAACTCAGCCTTTAAAAATTTCTCGGTGAACGGGGTTTTACTTGGAGCGAAACCCCACTCTCTCTCATCTTCATGCCTCTACATACTCTCTTTCATGATTTGTCGAACCATCTCAGAAAGATACCTCTCATCATCCCGGGCTTTAGATCCACCAACCTCAGGAAGTGTTTGCTCAAAGGGACTAGCAGCCCCTTCAGGAGCATTCCTTTCATTAGCATCATGAACGTTGCCAGCGTAGTTCCTTTCATTATCTGTCGGTTGATTGTTTGCCCCAATCAAATCGTTCAACTTATTCAGAATTAGGGCATTTTGGGCACTCTGAGCCTCCAATTGTGCATTTTGGGCATTTATCTGCTGGTTCAGCCCCAAGATTACAGCATCTAACTCCGCTTTTGTAACCCCAACAAACGGAGTGGGTTGGTTAGGTACAGGGGAAGCGAAGGTTCCCTCTTGAACATTCCCAGATCTAACAGATCTACTCTTTCTACCTGGAGCCATGATTTCGGATAGACTTCTAGTCTTAAGAGGGATCACTTCAACAAACTTTCGTGGAGCAATGATGATAATTCTCCTGAGTTCGATTCTCGGTGAAAGCACCAAAAATGTTAACGCTTAAATTTGAACGCTAACACCCCGGTGTGTGAAATGAAATTGTGAAAGCACCACCCGATAACTCGGGAACAGATTATAAGCAGATAATAGCAGAAAAGCAGTAAACAACAACAATTTTATAGTGGTTCGGCTTAAGGGTATAGCCTACATCCACTTTAAGTACTTTTATTGATGATCTTGTTACAAGCTGATACAATTCTTCTCAAGTACAATACACTTCAAGTTACAAGTGATTTAGAACAAGTAGCTTAAGTTTCAATGTCGATTAAAGTCTTTGAACTCATGTTGAAGATGTGTGATTTCTTCGTGAAGTTCCTTGAAGTATTCCTCGAATCTCGAAAGCTCTAAGTGTTGATGGAGTTCCCAATGCAGCAGGGTAATGGCCCTTGAAGATGAATTAGCCAAAAAAAGTCCCTTGAATGTTGGAGGTGGCCGTGTATTTATAGGAGCTTTCAGCCTTGAGTCGTGAGTCTTACCCGGCTCATGCTTGACTCGTGGCCGAGTCAAATAAGGTCGTGGCCGACTCATAGAATCATCCCTTCACTTCTCCAATGCTTATTCCTCTGCTGGATTTTATGACAAGTCTTGAGTCGTGTCCGAGTCAATCTTCCTTGGCATGGGTACTGTGGCAATGGGTTACGACCCAACGATTTTAAGTCGCGGGTGAGTCATGGTGAATCGTCTCATGTTAGCACAAGGCCGACCTACTAGCTCGGTCCAAAGAGATAAGTCGTTCTCGAGTCAACCGAACATAACTCCTTTTACGCTAGCTTAAGTCGTATACGACTCATCTCCGGCCGTAGCTGGTCAACGAGTTATCTCATTTCAGCATAGGTCGTTAACTTGTTGAGTCGTTAGCTTGTTGAGTCAAGGACTTGCTGAGTCGTGTGGTTGTTGATTCGGCCTTTTCTCACGAACCGCTAATCCCTTGAGTCGTAAGTTCATTGAGTCGGTAAGGACCTTTAGTGGATGAGTCGGTATTAGATGTGTCGGTCCTAGATGAGTCGGACCTAGATAGATGAGTCGTAACTTTAATGAGTCGTCTTTCCCTTTACATAGATGAGTCGGTATTAGTTGAGTAAATGAGTCGGTCCAAGTTTCAGCGGGGTTAACAAAAATTTACAAATAAAATCAAAGATATGTCAAATTTGATTATCTGGAAATCATGTTCGAATTATATAATCAAATTCGTATTGTAAATTGATGAATTTTGGAAATCAAATCAAAACTTTTAGTTTGGTATAAATCGAAATATGCTAAGTTGTTAGGTTTTGGGAATTTCATCAATCGTCGGCGATCGTGGACGATTTGAGGCTCGGGATTGTGGTCGAGGATGGCTTTAGGGTTGTCGATTATGGGAAAATGTCGAGGGTATTTACCGATGGCTGCGGTGGTCGGTAATCGACGAAGTAGGGTTTTGACGTTGAATTGGGTAGGCCGTGTATTTGAGGCGATGGCGACGGTTATGATGAATCGAAGGTGATCGTGAGGTGGGGGATCGGTGATGGAGGTCGAGGCGACTCTTTAGTGAGGTCGGCAAGGTTTATCGGGGACGAGTTCGTCGGCAATTGGTAGGATTCTGATCGAGCTAGTTTCAGATATTTGGAATGAAGGGTTCGTTTTTGTTTTGCTTTCGTAATCGCCGATCTGGGTAGTCAAGAGGTTTGTGGGGATCATCGGTGATGTGTCAAGGCTGGCATAGTTGAATGGAGAGACGTAGAGTTCCTTTCGGGTTTGACTCGAAGTGATTGAGGTAGCGAGTGAATCAAGTTGCTCGAGATTTTGTAAGGATAGACTCGGGGTTTTGAGGGTATAGGATCGGGTCATTTTTGTTGTTCCAGGTTTAAAATTTTGAAGTAAAACTTGTTCAGGTTTTTGAATTTAAAATGAACAGTTTCCAGATTTATAGTAGGCAAGGGAAATCAAAGTTTAAAGTAAAGAAAATATTTAATAAG
This sequence comes from Allium cepa, assembly GCA_030765085.1. Classification (NCBI taxonomy): domain Eukaryota; kingdom Viridiplantae; phylum Streptophyta; class Magnoliopsida; order Asparagales; family Amaryllidaceae; genus Allium; species Allium cepa. Next base: position 899,940,701 of record CM060938.1, on the reverse strand, counting down.
TTTTTTTTTAAAGCTAAATAAAAATGAAACTAGTTTTCAAGAAAGAAATGTTTAGTTAAATTTAAAAGTGTGTTTTAAATGAATATGTTTATAAAGTAAATTATTTAACAAGTTTTAAATAAATTTTCAAAGAAATGTAAACCATATTTTCCCAAAGTAAAATTATCAAACAAGCTTTTAAATTTATTGAAGTGATTAAGTTTTCAAGGAGATTGTCAACAAGTTCCTAAGTAAAGTTTTCAAAGATTTAAATGTTTTAAACAAGTTAAATGTTTGTGATTGTTTTGTTTTAAGGTAAATTATATATTTTAATTATGAAATTGATCCCTAAATATTTTCTAATGAAGTTTAATAAGTAATTAATAAAGATAACGAATTTGTCTTTATTTAATTAAGTTTGAGATTAATTAAAGATAATAAATTAGTGAAATTAATCAAAAGTTAATTATTTAATGAGATTAATAAAAGTTAATTAATTGATGTTAATAATCAAGGATAATTACTTAGTAAAAGTATTAGTGGATACTTAATGAATGTAATTCAAAGATCATTAACTAGTAATTATGAGTTGATTAATTAATGTAATTAAATTAAAATAATTGTTAATTTATTAAGGATAGTTAGTTACTTAATTAATTAAGGGTTAATTAATCTAAGTAATTAAAGTTAGAATAATTAATTAATGGAAATAATTAAAGGGATTAATTTCTCAATGTAATTAATTACTCAATGTAATTAATTAAATTAATGTGATTAATTTAAGTTAATTAACCAATTAATTAAAGATAATCATTGGATGATTAATTAAGTATAATTTCTTACTGTAATTAATAAAGTGTAATTACTTAGTGTAAGTAATTAATGGATAATTACTGGATTTAATTATTAAAAGGGGAATTACCTAATAGAAAGTAATTGAAGGATAATTACTTAATGGAAGTAATTAAGGATTAATTACTCGTGGTAATTAATTAATGGATTTATTAAAGTAATTAATTAAGAATTTAATTAAGTAATATAAGTAATTAAGGATAGTTAATTACAGAATGTGATTAATTAAGGTTGATTAATGAATGTGATTAATTTAAGATTACTTATTAAATGTAATTAATTAAAAGAGTAATTAATTAATGAAAGTAACTAATTAAGGATCATTAATTAATGTAATTAATCAATAATTAATTAATGAGAATAATTAAGGGTTAATTAATTATTAAGGGATAATTAATTTGTGCAATTAATTAAAGGCTGATTACTTAATTAAAGAATAATTAATTCAGGATGATTAATTAAGATGGATAATGAAAGGATGATTAAATAATTGGTTGGAAATTAATTAATGGTTAAGTAAGCAGGATTTTTAGTAATGGATGTAATCAATTTAATTTGTTTTAAATTAGTTAGAGATGGTGTGACTAATTAATCTTTGCTTATGGATGGCTGAGTGATAATGAATGCCTTGGATTTGTTTGATATCTCTGATATGGGATATGTGCTGATCTGTGATATGAGATGCTTTGGTTGAACTGTGATGATATGGATTATCTATCTTTGATATGTGAATTATCTATCTGTGTGAATATAGATAATAAATTAAATTGGTTTAACTTAAAATAACTTGGACATTAAAACAGCGTTTTGGATTTCGGTGAGACCGGGATTGGATTTTCGAATTGGATATCCGAAAACCACATCGATCCAAATAAAACGATAGTTCGTGAATTTCAAGTGAAGTTCAAGATGAAGATTTAGAGTGCACGGGCTATTGTCGTTAACTCTGAGGCTAATTCCAAAATGAGTGTAGAGAGATAGTGCCTTCGGTTTCGTTCGAACCCGGAACGAACCTGTATGGATTGAATGCTTTTAGAACATCGTCATTGGAGGACGATGAGCATTTTAAGATATGTGTTTGGGCCAAAATTGGTCACAAACCCCAAGTATCGTGAAAGCACCAGTGTATGAATACAAATCAGCAATATTCAAACACAAATAACAGATCTAAGCAAGCAACAAGCCGCAATTCAGAAATAATGAACAGGAACCACGATTTATAGTGGTTCGTCTATCTCCGGCCTACGTCCACTTCAAGGGCTTTTTCTTTTATTGATGTTCTTCGTTGATTACAGTTGAGTACGGTGGATTACAATGGATTATAGCTCTGAAATTCGAGTGCCGCGGTAGTAGTAAAGTGCAAAGTAGAGTCTGGTAGAGTGTGGGCGCTTCAGAATCAAGATCCCCTTTTCTGAATGACCTGGGGCTCTATTTATAGGTGTAGGAGGCCGATATTTCTCCTAAATTTCGGGAGACTACTTCTGGCACGTTAGAGGGCCCACATGCCCGGCCTCAGGAAATTCGGTCCCTCTTCGAGATCGATTCAAACTCCATTCGAATCGATCAAAAAATCATCCAATCAAGGTGAAATTTTGTGTGGACGTTCCTCAACATGTAAGCAAGATCCTTTAAAAATTTCATGGCATTTGGACTTGTGGATTGCAAGATATGGTCGGTACGAAATCATGTTCTTCGGTGGTTGTTTGCTTCGACTCGATCTCATTCGAATCGATTACTTCGAATCGATCTAAACACGCGCCTCTGTGATGACGTGGAGCGCCATTTTCGTATCAATCCGCCTTTCTCGCCTAGTTGATCGAGTCGTTCCGAAGATTCCGCCGTTTTGACTTGATGGGTTCGAAGACATCACCATACGTGGATTCGAAGCAGGGTATCTGGATGGATACGAAGCAGAGCACCTTGTTGGGTTCGAAGGACTTCAAGCCGTTGGTTTTGAAATGGATGGATGCGAGGCCACTGCCATTTTGATCGACATGAAGATGATGGAATCGAACAGAGGTTTTGCCTTGGGTACGAACTGCGACTGTTTGGCTTTGCTCGTATCGATCAAAACAGGCTCCGGTTGATCGATACGAAGTTGAGGTAGCAGGATGGATACTAAGGGAAGTGTCTTCATGGATTCGAACAAGCTCCTTCAACTGATGGACACGAAGAGCGATGCTAGCCGATGGATGCGAACACAATGATGCATGATCGATGCGAATTGGGGCTTATTGCTGATGGACTCGAACAAGGAGATGTTGATGGATTCGTTCAGGGGTGTAACATATGGATTCGAATTGGGGTTATTTCATTCATTTTGAATCGATCATAACTTGAGCATACGAGCTCGGATTGACTTGAGATTTGAAACGCTGGCTTCTACAGCTTTGCTCATCATGTCTTGTCAATCGCGGCACGATCTAGACTCGGACAAAATTCATCGATATCCATGGTTATTCTGCAATACACAGTTGATATTCAAGAATAGTAATCATTGATTTTCAGCTAATTTTTGGGTATCTCAGCTTTGCCAAAAGTTGGGATAACACTTTGCCCCCCAAAACATGCCTTTTTGTAAAAGGTATTTTTTGAACGGTCTAAATAGAGTGTAGTAAATTCACGTTTTATTCATAGTTGCAGTATTATCAAACAAGTTTATGGCTGTTCGAAGCCGAATCAGCATTCGTTCTTTCCGTAGAAGTTGAGAATGAAGTTCCATAGTCCCAACGGACTATTAATGGCTACTCTGGACCCTTACTAAGTCCGTCCCAGACTTAGCGATTGAATAGAAAGACCTATTGCACTCTGGCGTTGCCTTCTATCCCTTGCACACTGGTCCCGGCTAGGACGTATAGCGTTGTCTTGGTCATTGTAGACCGATCATTGCCTCTCTGGGATCTTGCTAGATCCCATCCTGTCACTCTCCAGTGAAGGGGAAACAACGTTAAGTGAGTTGTTCCTGTCGCTCTCCGGTGAAGCAACTCACTTCTTGCACTCCGGTTCAGTGTATCTGAGCATTAAGCGATGTCTTGGTTGCTCTAGACCGATCATAGCCTCTCCGGGCTCTTGCTGGATCCCATCCTGTCACTCTTCGGGAAACAGCGCTTAAGTGAGTCGATCCTATCTCTCTCCGGCGAAGCGACTCACTTCTTGCACTACGGACCCCGTCTCTCCGGGCAGGGTAATAAAGCGATCATTTTATATTGGTATTTAATATTCATCCTTTAACTCTCCGGTCAAAGGTTGTTTTCAAGAAATTCGAATTCATTTATTAAATTCAGGTCCTTGATGTTCAATCTCAAACACCAGGAAAAAACTAGACATCGCCTCTCCGGTCGAGACGGTCTATTACCATCTCAGAGCATGCCTAGGGATCTCTCTGGTTCCCGTACATGAGTAAGTGGAATAGCCGTTTATTCTGAAAACAAATCTAATGGAATTATTTGACCAAAGTTCAAATCCTGAACTTGGCCCTTATCATCTTAGTCAGTTGATGACGAGTCGTGACCTCGATCCAGGATCGCTTCTGTTACGTGGGGGCAGTAATTGTTCAGGCCTTACTGCCGCTGCACGTTCTCTGACATACTGTGGCGATCTACCACTTCTGGCATGTTCTTCCTCCTCATCTTTCAAATGGCGGCATTCATCTGTAGTGTGCCCATCCAGCTCATGGAATAGGCAATATTTGCCAGTTCTACGCTCCCGCTACGTGGGATCCCTCCTGGGTGGCTTTCGATAGGGGAGTGGCCCTCGAGTTTCAGTGTAAATTCGTTCCAGGCCTGCAGTAAGATCTTTGTATTGCCTGAATCTTGGTTCTCGTAATTTCTTCCATTTATCAGGACCATCATATCTGTCATCCTGTTTCCTCTTTCCTTTGGCTACTCCAGACTGTTCTCTGGAGGTTCCTTCGCCTTGCGTGGCATTTGTTTCCTGCCTCTCGGCTCGTGATTCTTTTAATCGGATGAACTTTTCAGCTTTATGATAGAACTCTCCGAGATCTAGCGGTGGATCTTTAGTCAGAGAATCTTTGAATTTGGTGCCTTCCCCAACTCCTGCCACCGCCGCCATCAAAATCATTGATGGATCTGGGCGATCTACAGAAGTCACCGTTGCATTAAATCTCAGCAGAAAATATTTTATGGACTCTCCGATCCTATTCTTTATCGAAACTAAGGTCATCACACTCTTGGGTTACGTCACATGGACCCTAAACTGTCTCATGAAGCAGTCTACAAGGTCGCTCCATGTTCTGATTGATCCGGTCTCCAGTTGCCTGAACCAAAGCGCAGCTAAACCAGATAAAAATAAAGGGTAACATCGTGCCATTACCTCTTCGAATGCTCCGAGCACTTCCATGTGCCTAATATATCTGGTAATGTGCATGGTCGGGTCTGACCTCCCGTCATAAGGATCCAGCATTGGTAGTTTGAATTTTGGAGGGTTCCTTGCGTTTCGGATGTTCGGAGTGAACGGACTCCGACTGACTTCTTCCAGCCCTCCACTAGACAATCTTCCTCTCGTGACACGTCGCCTTAGACCAATCATTCTCTCGTCTCCATCCAGGGGTTGACCCCTTGTCAAGTTTCTATCCTGTCCCCCGAGCCTTGAAGGGAATTCTTGTACATACTTTTCGGGTGGCTCGTTAGCATTAGCATCGACTCTGGCCTGTTGAGCTTCGTCAATTGGTCTCCCAGTATCGGACACTGAGGCTCTGCCCCCGAGTCCTTGCGGGTTACCTTCAGTTCCTGCATTCTGGTTTTGAACCTTATCTTCATTAGTTTCTGTAATCCTGATCCCTTGTCCTGCACTGGCAGTTGCTGTAGTCGGTCCAAGGTTCTGCACATTCGCCGCTCTCATTTGCTCAAAGAAATTTTGCATCATCTCTTGGTGAATCATCATCAGCTCTTCACGCATTGAATTAGCCATAACCTCCATCCTATCTCTAGTGATATAGATCGAGGCTTGTCCTTCTCCAGCTCCAAAGGATGCCTCTTGACTTCCTCCTTGTTGGCTTCTCTCCACTCTCTGTCTTCTACTGTTCTATCGAGTCATTGTTGAATCAATCTGAATCCTTTAAACTTTCAAATCTAAACTTCAATCTGATGTAGCAGGTGCTAGTCCTACTCAGTGAAAGCACCAAAATGTTTGCGCCAAAATTGGTCACAAACCCCAAGTATCGTGAAATCACCAGTGTATGAATACAAATCAGCAATATTCAAACACAATCACAGATCTAAGCAAGCAGCAGCAGCAGTTCAGAAATAATGAACAAGAACACACGATTTATAGTGGTTCGGCTATCTCCGGCCTATGTCCACTTCAAGGGCTTTTTCTTTTATTGATGTTCTTCGTTGATTACAGTTGAGTACGGCGGATTATAATGGACTATAGCCTTGAAATTCGAGTGCCGCGGTAGTAGTGAAGTGCAAAGTAGAGTTTGGTAGAGTCTGGGCATTTCAGAATCAAGATCCCCTTTTCTGAATGACCTGGGGCTCTATTTATAGGTGTAGGAGGCTGATATTTTGCCTAAATTTCGGGAGACTACTTCTAGCACATGAGGGGGCCCACATGCCCAGCCTCAGGAAATTTGGGCCCACTTAGGGATCGATTCGAACTCCATTCGAATCTATCAAAAAATCATCCAATCAAGGTGAAATTTTGTGTGGACATTCCTCAACATTTAAGCAAGCTTCGATAAAAATTTCATGGCATTTGGACTTGTGGATTGCATGATATGGTCGATACGAAATCGTGTTCTTCGGTGGTTGTTTGCTTCGACTCGATCTCATTCGAATCGATTACTTCAAATCGATCTAAGCACGCGCCTCTGTGATGACTTGGAGCGCCATTTTCGTATCGATCCGCCTTTCTCGCTTAGTTGATCGAGTCGCTCCGAAGATTCCGCCGCTTTGACTTGATGGGTTCGAAGACGTCACCATACGTGGATTCGAAGTAGGGTATCTGGATGGATACGAAGTAGAGCACCTTGTTGGGTTCGAAGGACTTCAAGCCATCGGTTTTGAAATGGATGGATGCGCGGCCACTGCCATTTTGATCGACACAAAGACGATGGAATCGAACAGAGGTTTTGCCTTGGGTACGAACTGCGACTGTTTGGCTTTGCTCGTATGGATAAGAACAGGCTCTGATTGATCGATACGAAGTTGAGGTAGCAAGATGTATACGAAGGGAAGTGTCTTCATGGATTCGAACAAGCTCCTTCAACTGATGGACACGAAGCGCGATGCTAGCCGATGGATACGAACACAATGATGCATGATCGATGCGAATTGTGGCTTACTGCTGATGGATTCGAACAAGGAGATGTTGATGGATTCGTTCAGGGGTGTAACCTATGGATTCGAACTGGGGTTATTTCATTCATTTTGAATCGATCATAACTTGAGCATACGAGCTCGGATTGACTTGAGATTTGAATCACTGGCTTCTACAGCTTTACTCATCATGTCTTGTCAATCGCGGCCCGATCTAGACTCGGACAAAATTCATCGATATCCATGGTTATCCTGCAATACACAGTTGATATTCAAGAATAGTAATCATTGATTTTCAGCTAATTTTTGGGTATCTCAGCTTTGCCAAAAGTTGGGATAACAATATGTATTCTAAAAGGTAATGGTAGCCTCAAGCCTCATCAACCGGGAATCGCTAAAACAGGGGAGTTGCAACAAGGCTAAGTGGGTCGCGCTCAAGTAGGATGAGATTTTCCCCAGTCTAGAGGTCCGTTTTTATTCGGCTTAGTGGGCAGTTGATTCACGACAACTGCTGCAGTTGTCTTGTTCGGGACTATCCAGTAAGGGATGGTTCCAGCCTTGTGTTACAGGGGACCGGGAGGGATCCTCGATACGGTGATCTAGGCCCCGTATTGTGACGAGCAGTACCCCAGTAGCCCTGCCATTGTATGGAATCCAATCTCCAATAAGTGTCGTATGCTTTGATTGTGCCCAACTATGTTGGAACATGAGATGTAAGCATTCCAGCTATTTCTGTATTTTACTTGAAAACCCTAGACCCTATTATAATATCACTGGATTTCATATCAAATGTTTTGGTTATCGTAAGGTAAAAACTTTTCCGTGTTTATGTGCGGGTAGTCTTACGAGATACCTTTTGTTTCAATGGTTTTTCAAAGTTAAGCAACTTTAACCCGTTTACTCACACCAGACCCATGTCTGACCCGGAGTTTATTTTTTGTTGTCTTAAACTCTTGGGTACTCAAATTTTTGCGAGTAGCCAAGGGATTCAGGTTAGCTTTGATGAGTTTCTGGAGGAGATATGGAGCAGGAGGTTTCAGCGTATGTAGATATATATATAGTGGTTCCGCTGTTTTGATCTCTGTGTTGATATCTTGTATGAGAGTTGAGTTGTATAATAGACGGGTTTTTATAACTGTCTAAAGTGTAATGATGACGTTGTGTGACTCTGATAGATGATGTATATTATGTAATAACTTATGTGATTAATATATTTTATTCATTCCGCTGTGAGATTCTGATATTGTTTAGTTCTTTCTTTCTTATCTTTTCTCTTTCTATCTCTTTCTTTCTTAACAATGATGCATCTTTCTATGGAATGAAAGGCGGGTCGTTACATTCCTCCTATCAGACACATTTCTTCGATACTATTCTGATTTTTGTGATTGTTTTGTGGCCACCCCTCGATTGTTGATATGGAGTGTGTTCGAGGTGGGCGGTAGTAGCTGCTATGCGTTACTACCAGTCCGGGAGTGCAATTGGTATATCTACCCTGGCATCTCCTCGTGTGCCGTGTTCACATGCCATAGCGTGCCTTCTACAAGTTTGTTCTGTACCATACCTATGGAGTGCCCTCTGATAGCCCTCCACTTTATGGAGGAATTATGGTAGTGTATAGACTATGGGAATATATATAAAAATGTGTTAAGGGGGATATGGGTAACGCCTAAACGCTATTTTAATACTTTATTTTACTATAAATGCTATTATAATAGCGTATTGTACTACATAGTAGATAGTTTATAGGATCCTTAGGAGATGTGAATCATGAACATCTCTTAAGTTATAAATATTGTTTGGAAATAAGATTTGAAAATAAAATGAATGAAAATTGGAAATTTAGAACTTAAGTTTCGGGGTTTTGAAAATTTCTTTCGAATGATTTTGGAATATAATAATAATATTATTTAGAAGTATTTTCTGATATAAATATTTCAATATGATTTGAAAGAATTTTTTTTAAGAAATTTTGTAAAGAAATAAGTTTTGTACTCCCCTCTCTATCGCTGAAAAAAAAATTCTGTGATGAGTGCACGCATCATCGACATTCATTCTCGAGTTTCAAAGTGGGAAGACCATTGTAGTTGTTTACTACACATTTGTTTTGATAAATAAATATAAATTTTAATTCCAAATATGATTTGATACATATAAAAGATATGATATACATGTTATTTCAAAAAATTTGGAATGGAACCGGGCATTTAGTTCTTAAATTTCTATAAATTAGAGGTTTTAATTATTGAAAATGAAACGGAATTTAACTATTTAATAAGTGGAGCTTCTAAATGGAAAAAAAGAAATTAAATGCTAAGCTATGAATGAAATATACATGAATGGAAAATTGTAACCTGTAAATCAAAAGAATGAAATCTAAAAGATATGGTTATTTAATATTTTGCTAATTAAAACGAAATAAAGTAAACTTGTGTAACTTTCAATTGCATTCTTAAAGGCAGATATATAACTTACCGAATATTAAAAGTTGTAATGTTTAATAAGAAAATGTAATAGGATATTATACAAGTAAAACTTTAAGTAATGAAATTCTTTTATTGTAACGACCCGTAAAATTCGATGATTTTAAATGAGTTAATTTAATAGGATTTCTGATTCAATTTAGAAAGAAATAAAAGTCTTAAAATTTATATTGGAGAGAATGTAGAAATTCATTGAAGCAATTGTAACTAAATGTTAATAATTTAATATTTATATGGCAATAATTGAAATAATATAAATTGTCGTACCTGGTTATAAGTTTAATATAAGAAACCAATAGAAATGGTGAAATTGTGAAATATTAATAAAAATATTAACTAGAATGGAATTCATTAATATAAAAATGAATAGTGAAAATGGTTACATTTGGTTATAAAATAGAAATGAGTAAATAAAAGTAACTGTTGAATAAACTGATGCAATATTTGTAAATAAGTAATTATAATGAGTGTTGTTGATAATAAAGATACTTAATTGGTAATAAATTGAATATAAAGAAACAAAGGCATTTAGTGGATTACTTAATGAATTCATGAAATAAACATCAATGTCCATTATGAAATTTTTTAATGTTGTTTTAATAATAAACGTTACTTTAATGATTATTAATATAGTAACGGAAGTGTGATTTGGGGAATAAGTTAAAATTTTGTTAATTGAGAAATTAATACGTAAAGTATGTGAAGTAATTTATAGAATGTAAATTTAATGTTGTAAATTTAATAGAATGTAAATTATTTAAAGACCTTAATTAATGCGTTCAATAGATAGAAATACACAATTAAAAACAAAATATTCATTCAAATTTAAAATGTAAATAGGTGTATATTTAGGTAATGAAATAAAATTAGCGTTGAATATGGAATTTTAGTCTGGATTGATAAGTAACGAACGAATAAGAGCAATTATTAAAGGTTACCAAATAAATGGGTAAATGAATTTACTATAATGAAATTTAATTTATTACGCTAATTGAAATAAAGATAGGATTTGAATGTATTAATGGAATGAAACATGAGACAAGTGTTATTTGTTGCATAGAGCTATAATAGACTCAATTTAAGGGTTGGAATTGAATCCAATCCGTTGAATTGGAAATTTACTGAAATAAATTGGATTCACTTTATAATAAATGGATTATTTTAAGAAATTGAAATAAATACTACAATTGGTGAATTAATTTACTTTAAATTTGTGATGGGAATTTGTTTAACGAATTTTAAATTAATAAGTAATACAAGATGATAAAATTTATGAATTTTAGAATTTGAATTTGTAATAGTGAATTATTTTATTTAATTTATATTAATTGGATTAATTGCAAATGAATGAAATCAAATATTTAATTATTACGATAATTTAAAAATTTAAGTTGGAATTGGGAAATATTTATGTAATAACTTTGGATCAATTGAAAATTTCATCCATTTGACCATAATGAATTTGATAATAAGAATGGATAGTGAATTCAATGGAATTATTGAAATTTAACTTATAATTTCTAAATATAATGGAGTGGAGAAATTAACACTGAAATTGATAGATTTATCAACTTTTAATTAACATCTAAACTTATTTAAAATTTTGTAAATGATTAAGAAATATAAAAATGATAAAATTTTCAATTATAAAGATTGAAATTTAAAGATTGGATTTAATTAATTAATTTACCTATTTATTTAATTAATGTAAAAATAGCCATTTTGGCCACTGACTCGGATTTCGACGAAACCAGTTTCATCGGATCCGTAACGACGAATTATTACAGGGTTTCAAGTTTCGTAGCAATCGGACTTGTCGTTTGATCGTACGGACTCGAAACCCCATGAAATCGATAAATTGAAATCAATTTGGAAAATTTGAATTTAACATAACTTCTCGATACGATGTAATTTGAACGTGAAACCTTTTCCATTGCGTTTAAAATATTTTAAAACAACTATTTCGATATATGGGTTGATCCAATTTCGTTCCAGAGTCAGAACGGGCTTTTCGGGCCATAGATTGTTCATCATGTTCATTTATCTGGTCCATCTACTCTATTTTTCAACGCTACCTATATAAACCGGATCATAAACCCCAATTCCCCTCATTTTCATTTGTCTATATGAACAACAATTTCTCTTCATCTTCTTCCTCAATGGTAGACAACAAAATTTCAGTTCCAATTCCATTCAAAAATCAAATGAAATTCAAACTCCTCGGAAAAATTCGAAAAAAATACATTTTGAAGCCCTCGTCTAGCTAATTCACTGGTGGTGTTCTTTTTCCAATTTAGTTTATCATTTGATCAGAAATTGCGTTTAATCCTCGGTCGTTCGTATGGAGTTCTGGATGATCCAACGGCGGATCTTTGTTCGATTGACAATCGGGTGGTGTCGTTGCGAAGATGGTGTTGAGCAGGTTCTGTGGTATTGTTCGCTCATAGTAGAGCCGTCGGATTTCGCCGTGGTTGGTCGAAGAACCTCAGCGGCGGCATATGGCCTAAAAGAGACCGGAGTTTGCCAAATCTCCGGTGTACGGGCGGTGGAGCGCGGGCATGACAACGGTGACTTCCGATTTGGTCTCAAGCGAAGGGGTCGACGACGAAATCATGGTTTAGGCGGCGGCTGGGTACTCCTGTTCGATCGCGTGAATCTAATTCGAGGCAATTAGGGTTCGTTTCGGCTATTCAATGTGTGACGTAGCATTGTTTTATAGGTGAGAGTTTAGCTTTGTTTTATTTTTAAATATAAATTTTCGATCGCATTTATCGTCGTAATTTTCGCATACGATATCCGATTTACGCACGGTTTCTTTTGTTAGGATCGTACTGAAATTCCGGACTTGATGATGCAGGTTTGGATGAATTCTAAGATGGTCAAATTTTTGGGTTTAAATTGAATTTAAATTCAAAAGGTGAGTGTTTTAACCCACTCACAACTTCTAAAATTTCTTATGTTTGTTAAATTGATATATGAGGTGATTTGAAATTTATTTATGGTTGTTTGGCATATTTTTAATTATCAACTCAGTAAATTACATTTATTCAGATTTAATTGTTATTAAATTTTATTTTTGCATATAAATTGACAGTTAAATTCATTTAGTATTGCATATAAATTGCTAGTTAAATTTATTTATTATTGCATTTAAATTGCCAGTTAAATAGTTGTTAATTCATTTTTGAATATAAATTGTTCGTTGATACCTGTTATATTTTATATGCTCTATATTGATATTTTGTTTAAATTGGATGATGATTTTAATAAATGGTTGATGGTTGATATTAGATGAATGGACGTTGAATTTTATACGGTTATAAATTGAAAGCTATTATGCATATTCATCTCATTCGGGATTGGGGTTTGAAATGATATATAACCGTAAATTTTATTTTTAAACTGCGGATTGAAATGATAAATATCCGTATCACTTGACCATAGGATAGAAAATTTTATACAGACACCGCAGTCTATATGAAAAATTATTATAAAATGATTTCACTAATTTTGTAAAAAAATATATGAGTATATAGATATTGATTTTAAATATTTTATAAATGTTATCTTATTCATGAATTTAACTATGTATAAATTTGTTTCGAATTTTAAAATAAGCTAAAAAAATGAAGTTGATTTCGTTTATATAATATGGTTAAGTATATATTTGAAATTATATTGTATATAGAATTTATAATAACTCAAATAAAAGTAAGGTTGAAGATAAATGTGGATATGATTTGAATTAAAGTATTTAAGAATTTTCCTCAAAAAATTTGTTTTGAAATGTAAATAAATTAAGATTTAAAAAGGTATGATTTTATAACTTGATTTTGATTAGAGGATTTAAACGAATATCAAATTAATTTAAATAATATTATCAAGTTAATTTAAATAAAAGAATATCCTGTTATTGAAGTTTAAGGGTTTTACCTGAATAATATTTGTTTAGTATGTAAATATTTCAAATTTAAATAATAGGAATTGGATTTGATATATATTAAATTATCAAAGAATCCATTTTGAAATAGTGGAATATTTAAAGATTGAAATATATGAACTATAAAGTTTTGAAATATAGAATATTTAAGCTTTGAAATATATGGGAATTAAAATGGTTTATTTGGAGGTTCAAATTGATATTGGGAATTTATTGTGAAATTTAAAGAAGCAGTTTATTTTATAAAGTAATATAGTATTTGAAACATTAATTATAAAAGTTATGTTTCAAAGCTTTGGTTTCAAGGTATATATATTTGAAAATATTATGATTTTGGAAAGGGATATTTATAAAATAAAAATGATATCATATTGATTTGGGGTTTTAAAAATATAAATGATATCGTATTTATATGATTTGAAAGAGATATATATTCTGGTTTTAAAGTATAAATTATTTTGAAATAACCGCGGTGTTATAATAACATTTGGTTGTCAAAGTGACCGGGATCGGAAGTTGTCATACTCTCTGCCAACTCCGAAAACCACTTTAACAACCGTGTACGCGGTGGATATTCCAGAATGACGTAGGATGGTGGCGGCGATTCCTTTGAGGTAAATATGTGGACCCGACTCCCGTGAGTTGGCATAAGGTGGCTAAAACAGGAGCAATCGACGGGCTAAGGGGGTTAGCGTCCTTTATCAGATACTCCCCTTCGATACTATAATCTGACTTTGGATTGATTCAGTGGCCACCTTTACTTTTGATTTTAGGGGGGAGTTTGTCCGAGGTGGGCGATAGCTGCGGTTACGCGCTACCACCAGTCCGGAAGCGTAATTGGTATATCTACCTTGGCATTGCCATGTTGTGCCGTGTCACCTACCATACCGAGCCTTGTACGTGTTTGGATTTCTCCCGTAGCCCTTGTGGTATCCTCTGGTGGGTTCCCGATCAGGAGGGACCATGATATTGGATGGACTACTAGGACTATTACGTGTTAAGGGGAATATTGGGTCACTCCTTAACGCTATTTAAAAGTATGTTTATTTTACTACAGACACTATATTAAAAGCGAAATATTACTACATAGTAAATAATTTAACGGATCCTTAAGAGATGTGAATCCCAAGCATCTTTTAAGTTACTGCACTCATATTTATTTCAGTTGATTTAACTTTCATAAGATCTTTTAGTTCTGACTCGAGTGTTTTGTCTTTTCAATTCACTCCGGTCAGTCCGAGCGTTTCAGGATTTGAAGATTTTATTCTAGAAGCCAAGGACGAAGACTTGTAGTACTATTATATATTTTATGGGTCCACTGGACTGTATTCCGCTGCATTTATATTTATTGGTATGTGAACTCTGATATTTATTGTATAAAGAAGAATTAAATGTTTTGTAAACATTTTTATGAACTGTATATTGATTATTATATTTTATCCTTCCGCTTTGAGATGCTGTTTGTTTTATTTCTTTCTTGTTTTTCTTATTTACCCCATAACAATCCACCCTTCTGTATGGTTTGAATTGGCACGTGTGTCGATTTAAAGTGTACGATAAGGCTGGACGTTACAGTTGGTATCAGAGCTTAGGTTTAGTGATAGCCTTAGCTTTGTAGGGTTTGACTCTTTACTAGTAGGGTGGTAATACCCTATGATGAGTCTCTGAGTGTATATATATGAGAGAGCGTATTTGTTATTGTTATAAAAATGGTTTTAATATTGTGTTAATTTGTTCCGTTTTGTATTTATAAATTCTGGTTGGTGCATGGGATGCTATGACATCAATAGGGATTTCTAAACACTTAATAGGACAGAACGACACAATATTTGTTTTGAATATAGGTGAATGAAATAATTTTGCCTATTATATTTTCTATATATATAAAATAAGTTTTCATAAATGATATATATATTTGGTTGTAACATATTGGTTGTTAGGTAATGAAATTTATAAATAATAGTGAAATAAGATTGAAAATAAAATAAATGAAAATTGGGAATTTAGAACTTAAGTTCCGGGGTTTTGAAAATTTCTTTCAAATGATTTTGGGATATAGTAATAATATTTTTAGAAGTATTTTATGATATAAATATTTCAATATGAATTGAAAGAATTGTTTTAAGGGAATTTTGAAAAGAAATAAGTTGTACTCCCCTCTCTGTCGTTGAAAAATAATTTCGGTGATGAGTGCACGCATCATCAACATTCATTTTCAAGTTTCGAAGTAGGAAGGCCACTGTAGTAGTTTTACTACGGATTTATTTTGATTACCAAATATAAATTTCTAATTGTTTTAAGTATAGTTGGATATATAAGTTTTTAGTATAAACATTTATCTATTATGTTAAAATGATTAAAAATTTAAACCTGGTATTTGGTTCTTAAGTTTCTGTTAATTAATAGTTTCAATTAGTGCAGTGAAATGGAATTTAACTAATAATTCAAACCTCTAAATGAAATAAGAAATGTAATGCTAAGTTATAAAGGAAATTAAAAGAAAGTTGAAATTGTAACTTATAAGACAAAAGAATATTATTATGGAACATTGAGTTAATTAAAAGAAAAAAAAAACTTGTGCAACTTTCTATTACATCCTTAAAAGCATATATATATATAACTTACGCAGTAATAAAATTTACAATGTTTAATAAGAAATTGTAATAGAATATTATATAGGCAAAAATTTGAAATAGTGAAAGTATTCAATGAAATTCTATAATAAATAAGAAATAGATGTTTTAATTGTTATAAACTTAAGTTATAATGGAAATTTTACTATAAGTAAATATAATTAAAGGTAAATATTACAAATAGATGATTATAAACATAAGTAAATAAAATGGAAATGCTAAGAAATTAAATGGGACATGAATACTATTGATAAATGAAAGTAAATAAATGAGGTCATGCAACAATAAATGAATGAATAATCATAATGAAATAAAAGGAACTTATGACGATCCTGGCTCGACCTTCGAAAATCGACACCAGATATGTCACCTATATTCAAATGTCGCAGATCCAAACGTCGAATATGGTTCGTCGGAGCTTATAACACAATTAAGTAAACAATACAACGGAAGAAAAGAATATTACATTGATATACAATATCTGATACAACAGATGGTACAATAGATATCAATATACATCAGAGATATGATACAAGAAATAGCAGTGGAAAGAAAATAGCTAATCCCAGCAGCGGAGCAAATAACCCAAGATAGTCTTCAAGGAAGAACTCCAAAAACTGTAACTCCATCTCCAAAAACCAATCCAGAAATAGCTCGAACTCCCAATACCGATGCACTAAGACAAGCAAGTCTCGTCCACATCCAAAGACTGAACTAGCTCTAGATAATCTACCAAACCTAACTATCTGAAAAACCCAACTCTAGACTGCTCGTGTGGAAAATAGTGAGCACCCAGAGTTTAGGAAAGGAACAATAAACTCCGGATCAGTCATGGGACTGGTGTGAGTAACCAAAACAGTTTATCTTTAAAAACAAACAATAAGAGAATTTTAAAATCAATTCGCAATGCTTTTTGAAAATGAAACTACCATAAGACCTCCCGCCACACACACAATGCAAATGTAGAATTGGAGGAGATTTCTTCTTATGATAGTCAAACATGCTTGATACGCGAATTTCTTTGATATTGTTACTATAAGTGTAAGGTGTAGAAAAACATTTCGAAAGTAGAATATAAATCTTAGCCAACATACGACCATTATCGTATGCCTACTATAGCTACCATCCAAACAGTGGGGCGCCACCATAAGTAGATGGCAGGTAATACAACTAAAACCGTACAAGGCGTGTATTGTTTTGATTGGATTTCCAACAAATGGTCAGGCTAAGGAACTTCCTACTGCCACATGGGATCGCCTCTGGCGGGACGTCCTGAGAACCTAATCGGATCTCTGCCAACACAAGGTCGGGTTACCTTTGTAACTAGGTAACTACTACTCGAGCAAGCCATCCCCCAGTCCTTTGGGACCTTTATCCGAGGTACCTCTAATCCAACAACATCACACAGTAATAAATGTACGGTGTCCACATGAGTAAGTATCTGGGCTCCATACCATGATACTACCCTTTTCCAGAAGGGAATGACACACCCTAAAGGGAGCGACCCTCATAACCTTGTCGCATCTTTCCTGTTTCGACCATTTTCGGGGTGTGGGGTCCGACGAAGTATCGTCCACAAAGCTAGGCACAAATCCATGCTTTGATCAACAAATGATCAACAATGATCGGCACACAACAGCACTCAGCATGCCACATTACCAGATTGGGAATATATCGCTGATAACCTTCAACTACATAACCTCTGAGCTCGTACGTCTCAGAGAAGGGTGTTAAGCTAAGAGAATAAATTCTCTGCGCCAACAGAAATGTATTTGAAAGAAATCTGCTTTATATCCCAAAATGTAATGTCAGACACGTAACCATACAAGTCTGTTCCGGGTTCGAACAGAACCGAAGGCACTTCAAAAGAAGCCCTTGCAATTCGGGTATCCACAATCCCGATCGGACTTCCCATCACTTAAGGAATCTCTATACCGGGGATCAGCCAGTGTAGAGACAATCGATAGGTAATCCTATCGTTCTTACAAATACCCGGTCTTCAACATCGGTCTTCAATGCTATCAATATACGTTGTATCACTATTCGGAATGGGTTACATGACACAAAGATTCTCTCCCGGCTAATCCGAATAGTGAACGCAATATTTTAAAAACATATGGATATTGGGATTTCAATTAAGTCACAACTTATTACCCAAAAACCTTTCCTTTAAATGGTTAAAAAAATTACCATTTAAAATCTTTAAACAAAAAGATTTATTTCACAAAGTTCACCCAGTTCAAAAAGATCCATTCATAGATTTCCCAAATCAATTTCCATTTCAATTGGATTAACCCATTAAATCTTTAAATGAAAGATTTAACTTATAGCTTTCAAAACACGTTTCCAAAGATTCATTCATAACTTGGAAAACCATTTCTAATTCAGATCTTTTATATATAAAAGATACACCATTTAAAATTTTCTTCATTTTCAAAACAAAGTTAACGACCTTTCACAATGATTAATCCATAGCTTTCAACACAATTTAATTTTAAATTGAAAACCTTGTAACAAAAATTGGAAATCATTTTCCTTAAATGAAAGTTATTATTACTTGAAACAAATAGTTCTCGTTTTGGAAAACACTGCTTACAATTTACACAAGTTAAAGCTATTCAAGTATAAGACTTAGATGTAAATTTAAATTTCCAAAATCATGGCTTTAAATGGTTAAAACCCATATAACAATTTTATAACTTGTATAATATTTTGACCAAGTCATTGAATTCAATTCCAATCATTGAATTCAAATTTAAATCAAATTATTTAAATTTCAAGTGTTATTAAGTTATTGAAAAAAACTTTTATTTTTGAAACACATTTCAAAAGTTCTCAATTACAATCCCAAAACTATTTTTTGACTCAAGAATTAAATCATTAAAATTTATAAAAATCCGTGACTTAATCTATTTCCTCGTGAAATCCATATTCGTGTGTGTATGTATAGTCCAAGGGTTTAACACAATAGTGCAACATCATTCAATCATCACAGATTAAAACACAGAAATATAGTTGATAAGCGGTATAACTATAACGCTCATCCTTCATTCACAGATCACAGATATATATAGCAGATAAAATTACATTCATCCCAGATAAATAAACTACATTACAGATCACACACAAATCAGTATATATCACAAAGTATCATAGATCAGGGATATCAGACAAATTAATTATTCAGTCAAGTTCAAACATTCACAAGTAAAATTCATTAGTTGACTGATAAATTTGAATCAACTGTATT
Organism: Allium cepa; assembly: GCA_030765085.1. Taxonomy (NCBI): domain Eukaryota; kingdom Viridiplantae; phylum Streptophyta; class Magnoliopsida; order Asparagales; family Amaryllidaceae; genus Allium; species Allium cepa. Next base: position 899,921,289 of record CM060938.1, on the reverse strand, counting down.
AATTATAAATCTGGGTTAATTATCATAAGTTAATTACAATTTATTTAGAATAAAATCCCCTTTTATCATTTATGAGTTCACTTTTAATTATGGACTAATCAATCTTAATTAATGAATCAATTTAACCTTTAATTATTTAATTTATCTTAATTAATCACAATTATTAATTAATTCTTTAATTAATAAATTAAACTAACCCCTTCACAAATAATTATACCCAAATTACTGGTTATCGTTTAATTAATTACATCCGGCAATTATCAATTAATTACTTTTCTAGGTAATTATAATTTCTATTCTAAATTAATTAACTTAAGTGATAAATCCGAACTAATCCAATTAACTCATTTAATTATATTTAATAATTAATTCTTTAATTACTGTCATTAAGTAATTACACTTCACAATTCCACAAATAATTATTATTAAATTAATCAATCTAATTTATTGTTTTCAAATTCCCTTTTCAAATTCCATTTTAAATTCAAGATTGAAATGAATTCTTATTTATTTTTAGATAAGTTTAAAATAGAATTTCCCAACATTTTAAAATTTACATGTTAAAAAAACAATTCATTTTAAAGGAAATTCTTAAAGAGTTAAAAATCAATTTTCCTTTCCTCTTTTTAACTTTAGTATAGTCAATTTATTTTAAACACTTAAGTTATAAACTAAAATTTATTTTAAACTTTAAAATCTGATTTAAAATTTATTTTAGGTTTAAACCTTTAAATCTTCAACTTGCTTAAATTTCCATTTATAATTTCTAAATTCACTTTAAATTTCAAGTTACTTTCAATACACTTAATAATATTTCCAAGTCATTTGAAACAAATTGAATTTCAAAACTTTATTTATATTCAATAGTAACTTCCAATTCAACTTGTAATATAATTGCATTTTGATTTGAACTCAGTTTTAAACATTGACTAAAAATTTAAATTTTCTGTTTCCAGATTTCAAAACAGAAAAACAACCTCTAGTTCAAATCCTGGAACAAAGCTTGACTCGAAATCCTCTCCTTTTACTTCGAGTCGATCGCAGCGGCACTTTGAGCAACGACTCGAGTTACTCGAGTAAAACGCGTGCATTACTTTTGTTCTTCCCAGACAACAACGACACTCAAGCAAACGCTAAGGCCCGTGCACGTGTACACTGCCGTTGACCGGCTTCTGGCATCCCCGCGGCGTCGATCACGTCGCCGATCGACTCCAGAACGAGCTCCGACCAACTGAAATCCCCCATCATCTCGAAAACGAATTCGAGTATACTCTCGAAACCTGGAAACAACACAGCGAACTCCACTTCGAACCTGTCATTGCCTCGTGCTCACCCCTACGACCACCTGAAGGTCTCCGACTCCGGCTACGAATGCGTCACACTTCCAATCACCGTTTCCCCAAATCACACGCGACTCGGTCGATCATCGGTGATGAACTCACCTCGTTTCCAGACCTCGTTAAAACCATAACTTAAATCCTAAATTCGATTCGAGTTACAAAATTTCGCATTAGAAAAATTTTCCAACATTTTTCCTATATCCCTGAATCAATAATCTAGCTCCATAACAAATTTCGGCATCAACAATTTATTAAATCAACAGAATGTTGTAAAAAAGTAATTTTTGTTCATCTATAAACTGCTTCTTTATTTCTCAACTAAAAATTTTCATTTTTGTTTTAAAAATCAAGTTTAAGCTTTAGCTTTTGATTCATATACCTGAATCTATGAATCATAAAAATTAAATTTTTACTTATTTAAGTTTTCCTTTGTTGTTTTTTTATTTCTAGAAGCCAAAACAAATTAGCTTAATTTAAACGAACTTTTAAACTTAAAACTAAGATACACAAACATATTTTGTTCGAAACTTAAGTACTAATAAAGAATGGATTAAGAGTAAGTAAAGTTTGATTAGCAATTGAACCTGGGAACTAAAATCAGAGGGAAATAATTCAGATCAACCATTGCACACACTAGTACACATATATAAACACAAAGATTTTAAAATTTATCTCACAAACATATTTTCATTTCAGAGATGAGCATGTAACCATATACTTGATATTTTACATTAGTGATGTTACTCACCTTGCTTTTCCAGAATGTTAACTCCACTTTTTAAGCAAGGCCGTGGTATCAAAAATCGACCGAGAAGCCAATGATAGTTCATCTCAAAGGATGGTCAATTTAACCTCCCAATAAAGCAAGTTCTGTTGAATGAATTTTCAGATAAGATCCCCTACGGAGGGGGGGTCCAGAGGGGGTGCCAACCCCCCAAGGTGGGGGTGCGGGGGCAACGCCACCGCCTACGGTGTTCGACCTGACCGGTCAGGTCGCAGGGGTCCAGGGGGCAGCGCCCCCTGCGGGGTGCGGGGCAGCGCCCCGACCAAAACGGTATACGACTTAAAGAGTGAAGTAAGCCAGCGACTTAACTAGTCAGCGACCTAACCAATGAAGCGACCTACCGGCTCAAGAAAGACACGACTCAACTTATCTGGTTGCCGACTCAACGGCCTTGAAGGGTTACGACTTAACGACTCAGGAGGGATAACGACTCACCGGGTTATAACCTTAGCGACTTAAAGGTGTTGGCCGACTCAACGGGTTAACGACTCATGGAGTTAGCGACTCATGGGGCTGACCGACCTAAGGATTTCAACGACTCAAGGTTTGTAACGACTCAGTGGATCAACGACTCAACTGCTATGCGACTTATGGGTGTTATCGACTCAGCGACTCAGAGCTTACAACGACTCATGGTTCAACGACTCAACAGGTTCGCGACTCATCTTATGAAACGACTCAGGGGAAGTAACGACATAAGAAAGTGGATCCCTGTGCCGCTTCGTTTATATACCGTCACCTGATAAGTCGTTAACGGCTTAACGACTCACAACTAATGACTCGTTCAAGACTCAGAGCCATTGAGTCGTAATCCATTGCCATAGTGCCTGTGCCAAGGGAGGTTGACTCGTAAGCGACTCAGGACTTGGCATATAATCCAGCAGAAGAATGAACCGTGGAGCAATCAAGGGTTGGTTCAATGAGTCGGCCACGACCTAATTTGACTCGGCCACGAGTCAAGCATGAGTCGGGTACGACTCACGACTCAAGGCTGAAAAATCCTATAAATACACGGCCACCTCCAACATTCAAGGGACTTTTTGCGCATTCTCTTCACACACCGTTACCTTGCTGCATTGAGAACTTCATCAACACTTAGAGCTTCCAAGATTAGAGGAATACATCAAAGAAATTCACGAAGAAACCACATCTTCAACATGAATCTAAGAACTTTAATCGACATCGAAGCTTAAGACTTGTTCCAAATCACTTGTAGCTTGAAGTGTATTGTACTTGAGAAGAATTGTATCAGTTTGTAACGGGATTATTAATAAAAGTACTTAGAGTGGACGTAGGCTATACCCTTAAGCCGAACCACTATAAAATCGTTGTTGTTTACTGCTTTTCTGCTATTACTTGCTTGTAATTCTTTCCCGATCTATCGGGTGGTGCTTTCACAACTACACTTTACACACCGGGGTGTTAGCGTTCACATTTTAGCGTTAACATTTTTGGTGCTTTCACTGAGAATTGAACTCAGGAGAATACTTTCACCATTGCTTCGCGAAAGTTTGTTGAAAGAATCTCTCTAAAGACTAGAAGTTTATCCGAGATAATGGCTACTGGAAGACAGCTTAGATCAGATAGATCCGGTGATGCTCATGAGAATACTACCACTTCTTTTGCTCCAAATGAAGCAGCTCCGAGTGTTGGAATTACACGAGCAGAATTGGACGCCGTAGTTTTGGGATTGAATCAGCAATTGAATGCTCAGAATGCGCAGTTGGAAGCCCAGAATGCCCAGAATGCCTTGATTATGGATAGGTTAAACGCCCTACTTGAGGCAAATCACCAACGACAGGATAATGAAACAATCTATGCTGAAGATGCCCGTGACCCCCAAGAGAAAGGTATTCCTCAAAAAGCAGACAACACCACTGCAAGGGGACCTTCCCAAGCTGAAGGTTCAAGGCCGCAACCAACTGTTCGCGAAGATTTGCCCAGGCAAACTTCCGAAAGAACAGCGGACGCAGACGTCTGCCCGGCAAGACCTCTGAACGATGAGGAGTACCTATCAGGGATGGTTCGCTCGATTATGAAAGAAAGCATGCAAAGGCAAGAGGATGAAAACGATTGGGGGTTTGCTCCAAGTAAGACACCGTTCACCGAAAAAATCTTGAGGGCAGAGTTTCCAAAGAAATTTGTACCTCCTACCATCCCAGCTTATCGAGGGACAAGTGACCCTAACCAATTCCTGTACAAGTATGATTGGCATATGACCGGGGCAAGAGCAACAGATGAGATCAAGTGTCGTTACTTTCCGGTATACTTAGAGGGAATGGCCTTACTTTGGTTCACAAAGCTGCCAGTTAGATCCGTGGATCAATTCTCTGACTTAACACGAAAGTTCAAGGATCAGTTCAGGCTATATGCTACAAAAGCCAAGGATATAATGTCTCTCTCTAGTCTAGAACAAAACCCCGGAGAATCTACCAGATCATTCTTAAATCGTTTCAATATAGCCCTAGCTGAAGTCGAGAACGCAGAGCCGAGGATGGTTTTGACTTATCTAATGCGGGCTATCGATAAATCGAGTGAATTCGGTAAATGGCTAAAAATGAAGGAGCCAAACTCACTTGAGAAATTCTATAAGAAGGCTGATGAATTTATGCGTTTGGAAAGCTTTCCTGCGACATCAAGAGCAATCGAGGCCGAAATTTTGAATGTCGGTGATACTTCTGATAAAAGAGAATCTAGAGGACAGAAGAGGAAGAATGATGGTGGAAAAAAGCAGAGAGACTTGAAGAAAGCTCGCCGCTTTAAACCTTCAAACTTTACTCTCTTAACTGATACTCTGGAGAACATCTTTCTCGCAACCAAGGATGCTTTTGATTATCCTAAGCCACCTGAGTTGAAGGTTGGGAAAAATGCTATGCATAATGGGAGGTTCTGTCAGTTCCACAACCAACCTGGTCATGACACCAACGAATGTCGTCATTTAAGGAATTTGATTGAAGAACTATTGAGACAGAATAAACTCCAGCAATATGTCAAAAGAGACAAGATTGACCCATCCTCATCCACTCAGGGGAGCCCTTCACCCGGCAGACAGGAATCATGTTAAGATGGAAGGATACACTCATGCTCTAAGAAAAGCCCCGAAGGGAGAGAATGTTCCTGTTCTCACACCGGAGATTCGATCCCGAGAAGCTTGGGACAGCAATGACTTGCATCCATGTTTTACTTTAAGGCTTTGTTACAAATTTGTAAAAGAATAATGGATTTATCATTCTCATATTAAAAGTTGTTGTAAAAACATTGCAAATGAAATATAGGAACTATAAATCTTGTATTTTCTATTACTATAGAAGACCTGTTTCATTTCGATATGCCAAATATCTTGAATATATTGCTAAAATGTCGATTTAATATTGCAGGCAATCAAAGCAAAGCTTACCTAGTCAGCACATCGCAAAGCAAAGTGATTCCTATAAGTCATTGAGCGAATAAATGTCAAGACAAAAAAGGTTCCAAATTGAATTCCTGCATAAGAAATGTTCCTCGCGAACAGTTGATATAACCAAAAGGGCACCTTCCCAACGCGAAGGTTTCAGGACCTCGCTAACCGACGAAGATCGTTTGTGCAAACAGACATCTAGTCGGGTAGTTTGGGTCTGCCTTATGGATTTACTTAATAATGAGGAGCATTTCTCTGGAAAAGAGACAAATAACTGGCAAAGAAAAGGACATGGCTGTGTAAATGATAACGAGGAATCGTGCGGATGGTGAAGAGGCATGGGCAAGCAGAAAGAAAACACACAAGCCCTCTTCGGAGGCAAAAGTCCTCCAATGAGGCACGCTTCCCATGTTTGAAGCGCAAACTAAAGTCCTCCAATGAGGCACGCTTCCCATGTTTGAAGCGCAAACTAAAGTCCTCCAATGAGGCACGCTTCCCATGTTTGAAGCGCAAACTAAAGTCCTCCAATGAGGCACGCTTCCCATGTTTGAAGCGCAAACTAAAGTCCTCCAATGAGGCACGCTTCCCATGTTTGAAGCGCAAACTAAAGTCCTCCAATGAGGCACGCTTCCCATGTTTGAAGCGCAAACTAAAGTCCTCCAATGAGGCACGCTTCCCATGTTTGAAGCGCAAACTAAAGTCCTCCAATGAGGCACGCTTCCCATGTTTGAAGCACAAACTAAAGTCCTCCAATGAGGCACGCTTCCCATGTTTGAAGCGCAAACTAAAGTCCTCCAATGAGGCACGCTTCCCATGTTTGAAGCTTAAACTAAAGCCCTCCAATGAGGCACGCTTCCCATGTTTGAAGCTTAAACTAAAGCCCTACTCAAAGGCACAACCCTTCAGATGATAAAGACCTCTTCGGGGGCACATTTCACCAGAGTTGAAGTGCAAACTCTTCGGAGGCCCACTTCTCCAGAGCTGAAGTGCCAAATAAAGACCTCTTCGGAGGCACATTTCACCGGAGCTGAAGTGCAATCTCTGTGGATGCCCACTCCTCCAGAGTTGAAATGTCAAATCAAAGCCCTCTAGCGAGGCACAACAAAAAAAAAGGGAAAAAAGGCTTCTCCAATACAAGGCGCACTCTACCAGAGCAAGAATAATATTTCCTCAAAAATGGAAAATTATTCTCTAAAGAAAGAGTGCATGCCTTCTCAAAATGGAAGAGTTATTCTCTAAAGTTTCAAAAGGAAAAACAAGAAGGATGACGCCACACCGTCAAATGGAGTAAAACATTACACCAATAAGGCTTCCGCAATAAGTTCCATTGATGCAAGTTCCTTTGCGAAAGCTGGGGCATCTGAAGTTTCTGCTTGAAAACCAGGGGCATCGTGAAGCTAGGTCGACCAAAAAGAGTGCAAAATCCCGAATTAGTGCAAAAATTCATCGTTCAGCAAAAAATTTAATGCTCCTCTCCTTAACCGTCACAGCACTTAATCTTTTAAAAATTGACTTGTGACTGGAATATTCGGAAAGAGGATGGGAGTGCTGCAAAAGTAAAGGATGAAATTAGTACCGGACAACTCGGATTTTCAAAATCCCAAAAATGGAAAGATCCAGTTTGCCCCACTACTCTTCTTATCGAAAAGACATTCTATATGATGAACTGAATATTAAAAAGTAAAGGTGCACGTTTTCTAAAAAGCGTGTGAAGTGTTGTGCAAAGCTACTAAAATAACAAGTAATTAAAGCGATACTTGAAATAATACTGGTTGGCATATGTCAATTCAGAAAAATTCGAGGCTTGTTATTTGAAAGTAAGTGCGGTGTCAATGCAGATAGCAGTTATAACTGTGTAAACTTTGTGTTGATACTTCATTCAAGAAAGTTGATTCGCAACACTTCATCAAGACCGTACTAATTTGCTTACAGTAAAATACCAGTTCTTTGATCTAATCCATCACTCGATATGGGCAATCGGTGATGAGTATATTCGCCCTATTTTTCTGCAAATGTTGCGTTTAACAGGTTGTTAAAATAATCTGTAAAGAGATGCAGCAAGTTCAGGTCAAAGTTCCATTGAATCGCATTGGTCATGTTTAAAAAGCTTCAGGTCGAAACAAAGCAAAGTTGCCTAAGTACAAGCTCAGCAGCTCAGTAAAGCACGAGTTAAGAAGAATCGAAGCACACGACCTAGTCCCTAGGCGTATACTTCGAGGGGCAAGTGTTAACTCCACTTTTTCAGCAAGGCCGTGGTATCAAAAATCGACCGAGAAGCCAATGATAGTTCATCTCGAAGGATGGTCAATTTAACCTCCCAATAAAGCAAGTTCTGTTCAATGAATTTTCAGATAAGATCCCCTACGGATGGGGGGTCCAGAGGGGGTGCCAACCCCCCAAGGTGGGGGTGCGGGGGCAACGCCACCGCCTACGGTGTTCGACCTGACCGGTCAGGTCGCAGGGGTCCAGGGGGCAGCGCCCCCGGCGGGGTGCGGGGCAGCGCCCCGACCAAAACGGTATACGACTTAAAGAGTGAAGTAAGCCAGCGACTTAACTAGTCAGCGACCTAACCAATGAAGCGACCTACCGGCTCAAGAAAGACACGACTCAACTTATCTGGTTGCCGACTCAACGGCCTTGAAGGGTTACGACTTAACGACTCAGGAGGGATAACGACTCACCGGGTTATAACCTTAGCGACTTAAAGGTGTTGGCCGACTCAACGGGTTAACGACTCATGGAGTTAGCGACTCATGGGGCTGACCGACCTAAGGATTTCAACGACTCAAGGTTTGTAACGACTCAGTGGATCAACGACTCAACTGCTATGCGACTTATGGGTGTTATCGACTCAGCGACTCAGAGCTTACAACGACTCATGGTTCAACGACTCAACAGGTTCGCGACTCATCTTATGAAACGACTCAGGGGAAGTAACGACATAAGAAAGTGGATCCCTGTGCCGCTTCGTTTATATACCGTCACCTGATAAGTCGTTAACGGCTTAACGACTCACAACTAATGACTCGTTCAAGACTCAGAGCCATTGAGTCGTAATCCATTGCCATAGTGCCTGTGCCAAGGGAGGTTGACTCGTAAGCGACTCAGGACTTGGCGTATAATCCAGCAGAAGAATGAACCGTGGAGCAATCAAGGGTTGGTTCAATGAGTCGGCCACGACCTAATTTGACTCGGCCACGAGTCAAGCATGAGTCGGGTACGACTCACGACTCAAGGCTGAAAAATCCTATAAATACACGGCCACCTCCAACATTCAAGGGACTTTTTGCGCATTCTCTTCACACACCGTTACCTTGCTGCATTGAGAACTTCATCAACACTTAGAGCTTCCAAGATTAGAGGAATACATCAAAGAAATTCACGAAGAAACCACATCTTCAACATGAATCTAAGAACTTTAATCGACATCGAAGCTTAAGACTTGTTCCAAATCACTTGTAGCTTGAAGTGTATTGTACTTGAGAAGAATTGTATCAGTTTGTAACGGGATTATTAATAAAAGTACTTAGAGTGGACGTAGGCTATACCCTTAAGCCGAACCACTATAAAATCGTTGTTGTTTACTGCTTTTCTGCTATTACTTGCTTGTAATTCTTTCCCGATCTATCGGGTGGTGCTTTCACAACTACACTTTACACACCGGGGTGTTAGCGTTCACATTTTAGCGTTAACACAGAATAACAGAGCCTCATTATTTAGCAACAGGCTTGAAAATTACAAGTTGAAACTCTACCTCTTGATTCTCTGGTTGATTGATCATAATTGTAGTTTAAAATGAAGTTTTGTTTGAGTTTGAAATGATATAAAATTTTTTCCTTCAAGTGCTACTCAGTTACATGGTCGAACTGAGATAAAGATTGATACATATATAAAAAAAAGTTTGCAGGATGAATGGTTGTACAAGATAATATTTTATTTCTTTGTTCAGGGTGACATACTTTGTACAATAGGTATGCTGAAGTGATATACGTCTTGGCTAGAGATAATTTTGCATCTAATGCTAAGTACTAGAGATTCGAACTTTAATTGATATTTGTACAATTCTATACTTGAATATATATATATATATATATATTCTTCTTTGTCTTTAGTCTTCTTTTTCAAAAGCTTATTTTGGCTGAGAAGATGATGTTGTTTTGATGGCTGGGTGATATTGCTTAAATATTTTATGTTTCAATACTTATTTTATTTGTACCAAGATCTTCACTTTCCTATACATTTTGGTGGCTAAAGATATGTGCATTTATTATTGTCTTTAACTTAGCCTGCATACTTAAACTTATTATATGTTTGAAAACATGAATGTATATTTCTTTTATCTTGTACTTTGTCATACCATTTTATAGTGAAAATAAATTTCTATTTTAATTATGTTGTTAAATTTTTCTAATGCATTCATTTTTTTTTCTTTTAGCCTTATACTTTGGAATATGAAATGACATCCTATAATTAATATGTTGTTTGAATTTTAACTAATATGTTTACCTTCTATTTTACAAAGCTATATAATTTTTTTGATATATATTTTATGATTTTTCTCATATATTTTCAATTCTATTTTTAACTTAAATATTTATTTTCAAATATCCAAATTAATATTCAATTAATTCATATTTTTAACTAATACTTTAAATCAATTACCAATTATTTCACACATTTTTATTCAAACATTAAATTAATTAACAAATTTTAAACTTAATTAAAATTGGGGATCGTTACAGATTCTCCTCCTTAAAGAAATTTCATCCCCGAAATTTGCAGGCACGAAAACAACACAGAGATAGATGAAAGATAGATGAAACATCTTCAAACTGAATATCTATTCTGCATTTGGCTTACCAAATCAGAATATCATTAATATGAGAACAAACTCATACAATACTACACAGGATACTCAGGTTATCCAGATCTACGAAATATGCAAGGCATTGATTAGTTCGAATGGATAACTAACCAACGTAGAATATATCAGACACCAAACAATAGATAAAGGGATTTTTATTTTCCACAACTTCCAAATACTAGATATGGATTCCAAACTCAAATCGGAATATCTCAAAATATATACTAATTTGTCCCTCTTCGGACTTCGATCTACCCCAGAAATTATAACAGAATTTCAAATTTGGTTTTAAACAAAACTGCCTTATTGATACAATTCAATTTATCTTCATATTTTTGTATTAACCAATATAACTCAATTTAAAATTTTCAAGTTATTCAAAATTTCCAATTTCAAATTTCAAATTCATATTCATTAAGGTTTAAATCAATTCTGATAAGAAACCGATGAAGATACTAATTAAGGACTTTCTACAATGATTCGTAGAGCCATCATCACACTAAAACTTCTTTCTGGAGCTGTTACGAAGAAATCAAAAGAATTTGGGAACGAATCAAAGAAGATCGATAGAGAAAATTTTTTTCAGCTATTGCAGGGTATTGACCATTTATAGTCGTATTCCCCTGTCCCTTATCTCGTCCTCTTCTTGCACTCATACTCACTACGGTGGATAGTAAGAGAATTTACAGAGGCACACGAACGGATATTATAAGGATTACTCATTCTAGGGTTTACTTCACCCTATCTCTAATGAGCTACCTAATGTGTTATACTCCTGAGCTAAAGTTTAACCCTCAGCACTGATACCACTTATGATGGCTCGGGGCAATGGCGACCGGTAGGCTTTGCAACCATCCCAGACACACCATGGCTTACAATGGTAACCTGACCTTGCTTTTACGGCCAGCCTTTCGACCGTCATGGCTTACACCTAACCAACCCCTATTCACTAAGAGAGGACATGTAGGAGTAAGAGTCTCCCATTCGCCACAAAACCGCGAAGCGAGAACCCCCTATCACATTTCACTAAGAGAAGCAAGATCAGTCATGGGACTGGTGTGAGTAACAAAAATAGTTTATCTTTAAAAACAAACAACAAGAGAATTTTAAAAATTAATTCGCAATGCTTTTTGAGAATGAAACTACCATAAGGCCTCCCGCCACACACACAATGCAAACGCAGAATTGGCGGAGATTTCTTCTTATGATAGTCAAACATGCTTGATACGCGAATTTCTTTGATATTATTACTATAAGTGCAAGGTGTAGAAAAACATTTCGAAAGTAGAATATAAATCTTAGCCAACATACGACCATTATCGTATGCCTACTATAGCTACCATCCAAACAGTGGGGCACCACCATAAGTAGATGGCAGGTAATACAACTAAAACCGTACAAGGCGCGTATTGTTTTGGTTGGATTTCCAACAAATGGTCAGGCTAAGGAACTTCCTACTGCCACATTGGATCGACTCTGGCGGGACGTCCCGAGAACCTAACCGGATCTCTACCAACACAAGCCCGGGTTACCTCTGTAACAAGCTAACCACTACTCGAGCAAGCCATCCCCGGGTCCTTTGAGACCTTTATTCGAGGTACCTTTAATCCAACAACATCACACTGTAATAAATGTATGGTGTACACATGAGTAAGTATCTGGGCCCCATACCATGATACCACCCTTTTACAGAAGGGAATGACACACCCTAAAGGGAGCAACCCTCATAACCTTGCCGCATCTTTCCTATTTCGACCATTTCCGGGGTGTAAGGTCCGACGAAGTCTCGTCCACAAAGCTAGGCACAAAGCCATGCTTTGATCAACAAATAATCAGCATACAGCAACACTCAGCATGCCACATTACCAAATTGGGAATATATCGCTGATAACCTTCAACTACAAAACCTCTGAGCTCGTACGTCTCAGAGAAGGATTTTAAGCTAAAAGAATAAATTGTCTGCACCAACAGAAATGTATTTGAAAGAAATCTGCTTTATATCTCAAAATGTAATGTCAAACATGTAACCATACAAGTTTGTTCCAGGTTCGAACATAACCGAAGGCACTTCAAAAGAAGCCCATGCAATCCGGGTATTCACAATCCCGATCGGACTTCCCATCACTTAGGGAATCTCTATACCGGGGATCAGCCAGTGCAGAGACAATCGATAGGTTATCCTATCGTTCTTACAAATACCCGACCTTCAACACCGGTCTTCAATGCTATCCATATACGTCGTATCACTATTCGGAATGGGTTATATGACACAAAGGCCGTCTCCTGGTTAATCCGAATAACGAATGCAATATTTTAAAATCATATGGATATTGGGATTTCAATTAAGTCACAACCTATTACCCAAAAACCTTTCCTTTAAATGGTTAAACAAATTACCATTTGAAATCTTTAAACAAAAAGATTTATTTCACAAAGTTCACCCGATTCACAAAGGTCCATTCATAGATTTCCCAAATCAATTTCCATTTCAATTGGATTAACCCATTAAATCTTTAAGTTAAAGATTTAACGTATAGCTTTCAAAACACGTTTCCAAAGATTCATTCATAACTTGGAAAACCATTTCTAATTTAGATCTTTTATATATAAAAGATACACCATTTAAAATTTTCTTCGTTTTCAAAACAAAGTTCAACGACCATTCACAAATATTAATCCATAGCTTTCAACACAATTTAATTTTAAATTGAAAACCTTGTAACACAAATTGGAAATCCTTTTCCTTAAATGAAAGCTATTATTACTTGAAACAAATAGTTCTTGTTTTGGAAAACACTGCTTACAATTTACACAAGTTAAAGCTATTCAAGTATAAGACTTAGATGTAAATTTAAATTTCCAAAATGATGCCTTTAAATGGTTAAAACCCATATAACACTTTTATAACTTATATAATATTTTGACCAAGTCATTGAATTCAATTCCAATTATTGAAATCGAATTTAAATCAAATTTTTAAAATTTCAAATGTTATTAAGTTATTGAAAATAACTTTTATTTTTGAAACTCATTTCAAAAGTTCTCAATTACAATCCCAAAGCTATTTTTGGACTCAAGAATTAAATCTTTAAGATTTATAAAATTCCGCGACTTAACCGATTTCCTCGTGAATTCCATATTCGTGTGTGTATGTGTAGTCCAGGGGTTTAACACAATAGTGCAACATCATTCAATCATCACAGATTAAAACACAGAAATATAGTTGATAAGCGGTATAACTATAACGCTCATCCTTCATTCAAAGATCACAGATATATATAGCAGATAAAATTACATTCATCCCAGATAAATAAACTACATTACAGATCACACACAAATCAGTATATATCACAAAGTATCATAGATCAGGGATATCAGACAAATTAATTATTCAGTCAAGTTCAAACATTCACAAGTAAAATTCATTAGTTGACTGATAAATTTGAATCAACTGTATTAATTATAAATCTGGGTTAATTATCATAAGTTAATTACAATTTATTTAGAATAATCCCTTTTTATCATTTATGAGTTCACTTTTAATTATGGACAAATCAATCTTAATTAATGAATCAATTTAACCTTTAATTATTTAACTTATCTTAATTAATCACATTTATTAATTAATTCTTTAATTAATAAATCAAAATAACCCCTTAACAAATAATTATACCCGAATTACTGATTAACATTTAATTAATTACATCCGGTAATTGTCAATTAATTACTTTTCTAGGTAATTATAATTTCTAAAATTTTTAGGTGGTTATTCTAAATTAATTAACTTAAGTGATAAATCTGAACTAATCCAATTAACTCACTTAGTTATATTTAATAATTAATTCTTTGATTACTATTATTAAGTAATTACACTTCACAATTCGACAAATAATTATTACTAAATTAATCAATCTAATTTATTGTTTTCAAATTCCATTTTCAATTCCATTTTAAATTCAAGATTGAAATGAATTCTTATTTATTTTTAAATAAGTTTAAAATAGAATTTCCTAACATTTTAAAATTTACATGTTAAAAAAACAATTTATTTTAAAGGAAATTCTTAAAGAGTTAAAAATCAATTTTCCTTTCCTTTTTTAACTTTAGAATATTTAATTTATTTTAAACACTTAAGTTATAAACTAAAATTTATTTTAAAATTTAAAATCTGTTTTAAAATTTATTTCAGGTTTAAACCTTTAAATCTTCAACTTGTTTAAATTTCCATCTATAATTTCTAAATTCACTTTAAATTTCAAGTTACTTTCAATACATTTAATTATATTTCCAATTCATTTGAAACAAATTGAATTTCAAAACTTTATTTATATTCAATAGTAAATTCCAATTCAACTTGTAATATAATTGCATTTTGATTTGAACTCAGTTTTAAACATTGATTAAAAATTTAAATTTTCTGTTTCCAGATTTCAAAACAGAAAACAACCTCTGGTTCAAATCCTAGAACAAACCTTGTCTCGAAATCCTCTCCTTTTACTTCAAGTCGATCGCAGCGGAACTTCGAGCAACGGCTCGAGTTACTCGAGTAAAACGCGTGCATCACTCTTGTTCTTCCCAGACGACAACAACACCCAGGAAAAAGGTAAGTCCCGTGCACGTGCACACCGCCGTTGACCGGCTTCTGTCATCCCCGCGGCGTCGATCACGTCACCGATCGACTCCAGAACGAGCTCCGACCAAATGAAATCCCCTCATCATCTCGAAAATGAATTTGAGTATACACTCGAAACCTGGAAACAACACAGCGAACTCCCCTTCGAACCTGTCATTGCCTCGTGCTCACCCGTACGACCACCTGAAGGTCTACGACTCCGGCTACAAACGCGTCACACTTCCAGTCACCGTTTCTCCAAATGACATGCGACTCGGTCGATCATCGGTGATGAACTCACCTCGTTTCCAGACCTCGTTAAAATCATAACTTAAACCCTAAATTCGATTCGAGTTACAAAATTTCGCATTAGAAAAATTTTCCAACATTTTTCCTATATCCACGAATCAATAATCTAGCTCCATAACAAATTTCGGCATCAACAATTTATTAAATTAACAGAATTTTGTAAAAAAGTAATTTTTGTTCATCTATAAACTGCTTCTTTATTTCTCAACTATAAATTTTCATTTTTGTTTTAAAAATCAAGTTTAAGCTTTAGCTTTTGATTCATATACCTGAATCTATGAATCATAAAAATTAATTTTTTACTTATTTAAGTTTTCCCCTGTTGTTTTATTATTTCCAGAAGCCAAAACAAATTAGCTTAACTTAAACCAACTTTTAAACTTAAAACTAAGATACACAAAAAAAATTTGTTCAAAACTTAAGCACTAATAAAGATTGGATTAAGAGTAAGTAAAGTTTGATTAGTAATTGTACCTGGGAACTAAACTCTGAGGGAAAAAAATCAGATCAACCATTGCACACACTAGCACACATATATAAACACAAAGATTTTAAAATTTGCTCACAAACATATTTTCATTTCAGAGATGAGCATGTAACCATATACTTGATATTTTACATTAATGATGTTACTCACCTTGCTTTTCCAGAATAACAGAGCCTTATTATTTTGCAACAGGCTTGAAAATTACAAGTTGAAACTCTTCCTCTTGATTCTCTGGTTGATTGATCCTAATTGTAGTCTAAATAGAAGTTTTGTTTAAGTTTGAAATGATATAAATTTTTTTCTTTCAAGTGCTACTCAGTTTCATGGTCGAACTGAGATAAAGATTGATACATATATATATATATATATATATATATATATATATATATATATATATATATATATATATAAAGTTTGCAGGATGATATGGTCGTACAAGATAATATTTTATTTCTTTTTTCAGGGTGACATACTTTGTACAATAGGTATGCTGAAGTGATATACATCTTGGCTAGAGATAATCTTGCATTTAATGCTAAGTACTAGAGATTCAAACTTTAATTGATATTTGTATAATTCTATACTTGAATATATATATTCTTCTTTGTCTTTAGTCTTGTTTTTCAAAAGCTTATTTCGGCTGAGAAGATGATGTTGTTATGATCGCTAGGAGATATTGCTTAAGTATTTTATGTTTCAATACTTATTTTATTTGTACCAAGATCTTCACTTTCCAATATATTTTGGTGGCTAAAGAAATGTGCATTTATTATTGTCTTTAACTTAGCCTACGTACTTAAACTTATTATATGTTTGAAAACATGAATGTATATTTCTTTTATCTTGTACTTTGTCATACCATTTTATAGTGAAAATAAATTTCTATTTTAATTATGTTGTTAAAATTTTCTAATGCATTCATTTTATATTTTTTTTCTTTTAGCCTTATACTTTGGAATATGAAATGGCATCCTATAATTAATATGTTGTTTGAATTTTAACTAATATGTTTACTTTCTATTTTACAAACCTATATAATTTATTTTATATATATTTAATGATTTTTTTCATACATTTTCAATTCTATTTTTAACTTTGTTATCCCATTTTTTGGTCAAAACGGGAATAACAACAAATTGGCAAGGAATTATGGATATCAGGACTGGAGATAAGGCTACGATGGATATCGTCAAAATTTTGCTGAACTCCGATCGAGACGAAATTGATTGGAAATGATGATAAGGACTATGAAAGGCTATGTTTCAAATTTCAGGTTAATCGGAGTTCGTATGGAGGAAATACGATGGATTCAAGGTGGGAGAGGAATGTTGATTCGAATCCATCAAGGCGCTCGGTTCGAACCCATCAGGTTCGAACCCATCAGGTTCGAACCCATCAGGTTCGAACCCATCAGGATTCGAACCCATAAGGTTCGCATCAATGACGCTTCGAATCGATGGGAACTTGATGGATTCGAAAGGAGTAGCTTCAATGCAATGGACATGGATTCGAAGCAGGCATGGACTCGAAGAAGGAGATGGATTCGAAGATGGACATGGATTCGAAGAAGGAGATGGATTCGAAGATGGACATGGATTCGTAGAAGGAGATGGATTCGAAGATGGACATGGATTCGAAGAAGGGGATGGATTCGAAGGTCTTGGAGTCGAAGGATTGGAGATGGGTTCGAAGGTCATGGATACGAAGGACGTGGATTCGAAAAGAGCGGTTTCGAAGAGAATGGATTCGAAGGAAGCGGTCTCAAAGCAATGAACTTGGATTCGAAGATGATGGTTTCGAAACGATGGATACGAGGACTATGGATTCGAAGTAGAGGTGGATTCGAAGAAGATGGACTCGAGAGAGATGGGTTCGAAAGACATGGGTTCGAAGTGGACGAAGCATGGGTTCGAACCAATCAGGACGCACGGATTCTAGAACTTGGATCGATCATATCTTCCAAACCGTTGATCCAAATGCAATGAAATTTTTACAGGAGCTTACATACATGTTGAAGAATGTTCACACCAAATTTCAGCTCAATTGGATGGATTCTTGATCGATTCGAACGTCACTTCGAATCGATCCCAAACTGGGCACGGATTCCGAGAACACGGGCCTGTGGGCCCCCCTCACGTGCCAAGCAACCTCCCCAGGTTTTAGGCGGGATTTCAGCCTTCCACGCCTATAAATAGAGCCCCTGGTCATACAGAAAAGGGGTCGGAAAATTTGGAGAGGAAAGGCAAGCCCAGACGCTGCTAAAATCATTCCATAGCATCATTACTGCTATTTTCTTCAGATTTGGTCACTACAACTGTTGTAATCACTTGTAATCTTCAAGGATAATCAATAAAAGAAAAAAAATTGAAGTGGACGTTGGCCGGAGATAGCCGAACCACTATAAAACTTGTGTCTCTGTTCTTAACTTTTGGATTGCTGTCTATTATTTGTTGGGATTTGTTGTTTGTGTTTGAATATCACTAATTTATATTCATACACTGGTGCTTTCACGGTATTGGGTGTTTGTGACCAATTTTGGCGCAAACATTTTGGTGCTTTCACTGAGAACAACTAGCACCCGCTACATCGGAAGAGTTTGAGGAATTTGGATTTGGAAGACAATGACTAGGCAGAATAGTAGAAGGCAAAGGGCTGAGAGAAGCCAACAGGAAGAAAGTCAACAGGCATCCTCTGAGGATAGGGAAGGACAGGCTTCGATCTACATAACTCGGGATGAAATGGAAGCTATGGCCAATTCTTTGCAGGAGAGATTGTTGAAAAGTCAACAGGAAATGATGCAAACTTTCTTGGAACAAATGAGAGCTACAGGGTTGCAGAACTTAGGAACAGCTACAGCAGCTGCGGATGCAGGACAAGGAGCTAGGGTTGTGGAACCCAATGAAGGACAGGATACGGAGCCAGAAGGCAATCAACAAGGGCTTGGGGGCAGGCCCACAGGATTCATTGCAGGAGAACCTTTGGAAGGAATTCAACAAGCTAGAGCTAACGTTGCTGCTAGTGAGCCACACGAGAAATATGTACCAGAGTTCCCTCGGGGGCATGGGGGGCAACCCCTACCAGACAATACAGGATTAGTAGAAATGATCAGGAAGACTGTGCGAGGTGGTTTGACAAACGGAGATTTGGAAGGAGTGAATAGAAGTCCATTCGCTCGGGAGATAAGGATGGCTCAGAATCCACCTAAGTTCAAGCTACCTAGCGTGGAGGTATATGATGGTAAGACGGATCCAACAGATCACTTAATGAGGTACACCAGACACATGGAGGTGCTGGATGCATCGGAGGAAGTGATGGCCCGATGTTTCCCTTTGTATTTGAAGGACTTAGCTGCAATGTGGTTTAGGCAGCTGGGAGAAGGATCTATCAGGACTTGGAAGCAATTAGTGGAAAAGTTTCTGGGACAGTTTCGGGTTCACGTTAAGAGGCCGAAGAACGTGATGACTTTAACATCGGTGAAGCAAAGGATGGATGAATCGCTCAGAGCTTTTCTAACTCGATTCAGTGCGGCAGTCGCTTCGGTGGATCGGCCTGATCCATCAATGGTTTTAATGGCAGCAGTATCGGGAGTCAAGGAGAATTCGGATTTCAAGGTATCTCTGATACGAGATCCCCCGCAAAATCTCGACGAATTCTTTCATGAGGCAGAAAGGTTCCTTCGGCAAGAAGATGCAAGTACGGATTTAAAGATGAAAAAGGTTAGTGCAATCGAGGTTGGAGCGGTATCCAAAAATGGTTCGGATAAAGATAAAGGAAAAAGGAAGTTAGATGACGACTCTGGAAACGCTAGAAAACGATGGAAGGATCCAAAGTTTTCCACATACACTGGATTGAATGAGACGCTGGAGCGGATATACTTGGAAACTCGGAATCGCCTTCCCTACCGAAGGCCGGCTAGGAGGGAACCAACAGAGCGGGAAAGGACATCAGGAAGGCACTGTCTCTTCCACGATCTGGATGGACACGATACCAACAGTTGCAGGCACCTAAAGGATATAATCGAGGAGCACGTAAGGAATGGACAGTTACAGCAATACGTTGGAACTCGGGATGCAACGGTGGAGCAGGAGCAACCACCGACCACCTCACGCCGTGATGATGGGAGGCCCAGGGATGATCGTCGATTGATCATCCATTGACCAGGGTAATATGGAATAAGTAGCAAGCTACTAGCAAACGGTAAAGTCACTTACACATGTACGGGGATGGAGATAGCCCCTAGGCATGCTCTGAATGATGATAACCCGGGACGCTATGGTTTGTGAAATTTATTTCTTGCTTTTAGATTGGACATTGCTCTTCTTTTTGAATTTGGTTTTGGAGCTTGGATTGAGCTCCTGGTTTTTCTTGCTTTTTTATTTGGATTTTCCTTTGGATGATTGTTTTTGGTTTTGGATGCTGGTTTGGATTTCTGGTTTTCTGGTTTTGGATTTGAATTTTGGATTTGGATTTGGATTTTGGATTTGGATTTCGAATTTGAATTTCGTGTTTGGATTTTTGATTTTGGAATAGATTTTGGTTGGACTTTTACCTGGTTTTTGATAAACGGTCATCGGGTATGGATTATACCTGGCAAGGGGTGAGTTGCTTTGCCCGAACGTGGTAAATTGACTCATTCAGGTCGTCGAGTATGGACTATGCTCGACAAGGGTCCGGAGCGAGCAGGATTCGGCCTAGGACTTAGGCCCTCTATTATCATTTATTATTTTCAGGACGTCGAGTATGGACTATGCTCGGCAAGGGTCCGGAGAGATCAGGGTTCGGCTTAGGACTTAAGCCATGGCATTTTACAGCGCCCAGGGACACTGGGCCAAGGTCGTCAAGTATGGATCACGCTTGGCAAGAACCCGGAGAGGTTGGCTCAACGTCTAGGGACACTGGACCAAGGACATCATGCATGGATTGCGCTCGGAAAGAGCCCGGAGAGGTTAATTTAACGTCCAGGGACACTGGACCAAGGTCGTCAAGTATGGATCACGCTTGGCAAGAATCCGGAGAGGTTGGCTCAACGTCCAGGGACACTAGACCAAGGACATCAAGCATGGATTGCGCTCGGAAAGAGCCCGGAGAGGTTAACGCAACGTCCAGGGACACTGGACCACGGTCGTCGGATGTGGATCACGCTTGGCAGGAACCTAGAGAGGTTACGGATTTAGCTATCGACCCGGAGAGGTCCTGGCTTCGGTTATTGGCTATTGGATAAGGATGGATCAGAACTTGGTTGTCGAGTTCGAATGGATACGGAATTGGCTAAGACCTTGGTTATTGGATATGGAATTGGACATCGACTCGAAGCAGTCAAGGATGATATACTCTGGCAATATGGCTTTGGACTTCGAATATTGGATTCGGAACTATTCAAAACACGTCTTGTTATCACAAGGCATGTTTTGGGGGGCAAGCTGTTATCACATTTTTTGGTCAAAACGGGAATAACAACAAATTGGCAAGGAATTATGGATATCAGGACTGGAGATAAGGCTACGATGGATATCGTCAAAATTTTGTTGAACTCCGATCGAGACGAAATTGATTGGAAATGATGATAAGGACTATGAAAGGCTATGTTTCAAATTTCAGGTTAATCGGAGTTCGTATGGAGGAAAAAACGATGGATTCAAGGTGGGAGAGGAATGTTGATTCGAATCCATCAAGGCGCCCGGTTCGAACCCATCAGGTTCGAACCCATCAGGTTCGAACCCATCAGGGTTCGAACCCATCAGGTTCGCATCGATGACGCTTCGAATCGATGGGAACTTGATGGATTCGAAAGGAGTAGCTTCAATGCAATGGACATGGATTCGAAGCAGGCATGGACTCAAAGAAGGAGATGGATTCGAAGATGGACATGGATTCGAAGAAGGAGATGGATTCGAAGATGGACATGGATTCATAGAAGGAGATGGATTCGAAGATGGACATGGATTCGAAGAAGGGGATGGATTCGAAGGTCTTGGAGTCGAAGAATTGGAGATGGGTTCAAAGGTCATGGATACGAAGGACGTGGATTCGAAAAGAGCGGTTTCGAAGAGAATGGATTCGAAGGAAGCGGTCTCAAAGCAATGAACTTGGATTCGAAGATGATGGTTTTGAAACGATGGATACGAGGACTATGGATTCGAAGTAGAGGTGGATTCGAAGAAGATGGACTCGAGAGAGATGGGTTCGAAAGACATGGGTTCGAAGTGGACGAAGCATGGGTTCGAACCAATCAGGACGCACGGATTCTAGAACTTGGATCGATCATATCTTCCAAACCGTTGATCCAAATGCAATGAAATTTTTACAGGAGCTTACATACATGTTGAAGAATGTTCACACCAAATTTCAGCTCAATTGGATGGATTCTTGATCGATTCGAACGTCACTTCGAATCGATCCCAAACTGGGCACGGATTCCGAGAACACGGGCCTGTGGGCCCCCCTCACGTGCCAAGCAACCTCCCCAGGTTTTAGGCGGGATTTCAGCCTTCCACGCCTATAAATAGAGCCCCTGGTCATTCAAAAAAGGGGTCGGAAAATTTGGAGAGGAAAGGCAAGCCCAGACGCTGCTAAAATCATTCCATAGCATCATTACTGCTATTTTCTTCAGATTTGGTCACTACAACTGTTGTAATCACTTGTAATCTTCAAGGATAATCAATAAAAAAAAAAAATTGAAGTGGACGTAGGCCGGAGATAGCCGAACCACTATAAAACTTGTGTCTCTGTTCTTAACTTTTGGATTGCTGTCTATTATTTGTTGGGATTTGTTGTTTGTGTTTGAATATCACTAATTTATATTCATACACTGGTGCTTTCACGGTATTGGGTGTTTGTGACCAATTTTGGCGCAAACAAACTTAAATATTTATTTTCAAATATCCAAATTAATATTCAATTAATTCATATTTTTAACTAATACTTCGAATCAATTACCAATTATTTCACACATTTTTATTCAAAAATTAAATTAATTGACAAATTATAAACTTAATTAAAATTCGGGATCGTTAAAGAACTGGCATGACCTGAGTTAATGGAAATAAATAATTGTAAGTAATAAGTGAAAATAAATGAAACAAACATTGAACGAGCAAATGAAATTAAAAGTTTGTCAGAAATAAATGTAAATTAAAAAGATAAATCATTGTATAAATAAAAAGGAAATCAAGCAACAAATGTATGAAATGAAATTAATAGGAATGAAATGGAAATATTGTTTAAATGGTTGTTTGTTTTGGTTTATGATTGTTTGGGTAAGGAAACTTTAAAATTATTTGGATATAGGAATAATCTATTTAGTTTCATCTAAGACTGTTGAGTAAATAATGCATTTAGTAGTTTATTCTTTATTCTGTACAATTTTAAGTTTTGAACCCGAACAACTATTTTTTTTGTTAGATACGAATGAATGGTTGATTTATATTGATTTTGTATGATGTTGGTTGCAATGATTGTTGTTTATATTTAATTGGTTGAAACAACCTTAAATATTTCATTTTATATAATTGTTAACCCTTTTAGATTATATAAGTGAAATGCAGGCTACGGAAGTAATTGCTACTGCTTTTGGTTCAATAAAATAAAGCGTTAATTGCCCGACTAATAGGTACATTTTCGAATTACGGTTTTGTAGCGCTAATATTTTTCCCGTGTTGGGATATATTATTTTGAAAAATATATGTTGTATATTATTATATTGGATATTATATTTTCTCCCGAGCCTCTCCGTACAAAGGAGACTAATGCAGCGCATCATGCTTTAGGTCATAGGTCGCGTGCCTTAAGTCGCCAGCGACCTAACGGGTTACGGCCTAGCGAGATACGAGGGGAGGATGAAGCAGTGCACCAGGATAACGAGTTATGGCTTAAGTCGCTTGAGCGACCTAACGACTTATGCCACCAGCGACCTAACGGGATATTCCAACCAGCGAGTTATGCTGAGTCGCCTGCCGACTCAAGGAATCCAAGCTGCACTTCGTATGCCAATGTCTCCTTAAGTCGCGTCAACCTTAAGTCGCGACCACCTTAGGTCGTAAGCCGTATGCCGTAGTTCCATAAGCCTTCACTTTATGCCGTTTTTCTTAGGTCGCTACGAAGTACCGAGCTATGACCTTCCTTATGCCGCAACCTGAAGCTATGATATGTTGTTAAGCCGTTGATTCCAATTATGCCACGTGTCTTCTTAAGTTGCAAAGTCATGGGTCATTAATGTCTTAAGTCGTGTTGTATTTTCCTTATGTTCTATTGTGTTAGGTCGTGTGATGTTATGTTGCATTTATGTTGTGATATAAGTCGTATGTCATTGTAACTTGTATTTGTTCTTAGCTCGTAAGTCGTGAGTCGCTTGTACGTGGTAGGTCGTAGGTCGTGTTGTTGTAGGTCGCGTGTCACTTGCGTTGGGTCGTATGCCACTAGGTCAGCTGAATGTTGTAATTTCCTTATAAATAGGGGTGTGTTGTTCACTTGTAAGGTTGGTTGATTTTGAATAAACTTTTGAGTGCTTTGTGCCTCTTTCAAAATTGGAAGTTGAGCGTAATCTCCTTTCTCCATCTTTTGATATTTGAGTGCGCAACATCGAAGAATCGTAGATCTTCTTACGTAGTATCGTGCGCGATCAACGTGTTGAAGATAGATAGAATCTGGTATCTCGAGAGATCAACGGATTTGGGCATTTATCTTGGGTATTATCAATCCATCGATCCATCTTTGTATCGTTCCATCGTTATTTTTTTGTTGTTGCACCATTTGGAGCCAACTTGTTATTATCCGCTGCGTGAATTTGGTATCAGAGCTTGAAGAGCCAGAAGAGCTTAATCAGATCCGAAGGTAGAGTTGAAAGCCGAGCCGAGCTAAGTCATTTCTGAGTTAAAGCCGAGAGCTAGAGAAGGAAACGAGATAGTTGATAAACATGCCTCCAAGACGTGCTAATCGATTTCAAAATGTTGAAGATGTGTATCGACGATAAGAAGCTGAACAGATGGAGCCACGTATCAATGAAAAATTCGATGAAGGTTTTGGGAAGTTGGAGAAATTGATGATCGACATGAATCAAAGCCAAAGGAGAAGTTCACCAGTCTCGACCCATGGAGGAAACAGAGTTTCGCCATCGGTTTCGGAATCGAGAAGGGTGTCACCACAATCTTTTTGAGATAGGAGAGAATCATCGGTTTCAATGAGACGAGAACAAAATGAGTACAGAAATGAAGAGAGAAGACCTCCACGTGGGTTTGGAGATGAGCCATATCGTGATGTGGAAAGACAAAGTAGAAGAGACATATGTGGTCGTAGAAATGTTGATGGTCAGAATCGACATCGACGTACGTCAGATTTAGAGGAATCCAGTGATGGTGATAGTAGCTCCTGTTGGCCAAGGACGAAGTCGAAACAGAGGTTTTGAAGATGATCGTCGATGGCAGTCGGGGATGAAAACAGAGATTCCAGAATTCAAAGGGGGAATGATAGCGGAAGAGTTTCTGGATTAGATATCAAATGAAGAAATTTTTGACTTCAAGGAAGTACCCGAGCATCGTAGAGTTAAGTTGGTTGCCACACAACTAAGGGGAAGAGCTATGGCATGGTGGCAACAAACTAAACTTACACGAGAAAGAATGGGAATGTCGAAGATTGTTTCATGGGAAAAGATGAAGAAGTTGATGAAGGCTATTTTCCTGCCTTATAATTATCAGTCTCTTATGTATCAGCGCTTACAGAATTTGAGACAAGGGACAAAGTTGGTAAATGATTATGTAGATGAGTTTTATCAACTGATTGCTAGAAACGATATCATGGAAACGGAGGAACAGTCGACATCTAGATTTGTTGGAGGATTGAGAATGCAAATTCAGGATATGGTAAATATGTTTGATCCAAGATCCATTGCTGAAGCGCACCAGAAGGCTCTAGCTTGGGAGAAGCAAGGTAGAAGAGGAGGCGGTGCGCTTACAAGTTCAATCAATCAGGTGAAAGGGGCTAGTAGCAATACAATGTTTCCAAGGCTGTTAGTAAACCGGTTGTCAATGAAGTTGCTAAGACCAAGGTCAACAAAAATTTCAAGTGTTATAACTGTTAGGAGTTTAGTCATAAGAGAAATGAATGCCCGAGGCCTAAGAAGCGAGCGATGGTTGCTGAGGTTGAGGATGATGATGTGGAAATATAATGTTCCAATTCACCACAAGTTGAGGAGGAAGAAGAATTATTGACGGGAGACGAGGGATATTCCTTAATGTTGAGGAGATCTTGCTTGACACCAAAGCAGGAAGAGGAGACTAGCTGGTTGAGGAGTAATATTTTTCAATCGACGTGCACTATTTTGGGAAAGGTTTGTAAGTTTGTTATCGACGCAGGAAGTTGTGATAACATCATCTCTACAGAAGCTGTAAAGAAGTTGGCGTTAAAGACAGAGAAGCATCCCAAACCCTACAAATTGGCTTGGTTGAGGAAAGGTGGGGAAGTGAAGGTTAGTCGAAGAGCTTGTGTAACTTTTTCCATCAGAAAGAAGTATAAGGATGAAATTTGGTGTGACGTGGTAGATATGGATGTATGTCATTTGTTGTTGGGAAGATCGTGTCAATTCGATAGAGCCGTGCAACACGATGGTAGGACTAACTGTTATAGTTTCATGTTCAATGGCACTAGAATCACTTTAGTTCCTAAAAAGCGACAATAAAGTGAAAGCAAGTTGGAGGAAATTGAGGAACTAAAGACTCTATTATCTTTGAAGGAGTTTGTCAAAGAAGTAGAGGATGGGCCTGAAGTATTTCTGTTGATTGGACTTGAAAGTAGTGAAACGGTTGAAATTCCTGAGGAAGTTAAGCCAGTGTTGAAGGAATTTGAAGATGTATTTCCTTAAGAATTACCAAAAAAGTTACCACCATTGAGAGATATACAACACCAGATTGATCTTGTTCCGGGAGCTGTGTTACCACATAGACCACATTACAGAATGAGTCCAAAGGTGCATAAAGAGTTGAAAAGGCAGGTGGAGGAGTTACTTGAACAAGGGCGCATACAAGAAAGTTTAAGTCCTTGTGCAGTACCGGCCTTGTTAGTGCCAAAGAAGGATGGAACTTGGAGAATGTGTACAGATAGTCGAGCACTAAACAAGATTACAGTGAGGTACATATTTCCGATGCCAAGATTGGACGACTTGTTAGATCAGTTGAGTGGAGCTGCTATCTTTTCAAAGATTGATTTGAAGAGTGGGTATCATCAGATTCGAATTCGACCAGGAGATGAATGGAAGACATCCTTCAGGACACGGGGAGGGTTGTATGAATGGCTGGTCATGCCATTTGGTCTTTCGAATGCACCTAGTACTTTTATGCGAGTGATGAATCAGATCTTTCGCCATTTATTGGAAAGTTCGTGGTGGTATACTTTGATATACTGATATATAGTGGAAGCACAGAAGAACATCTACAACACTTGCGGGAAGTGTTGATGATACTTCGTCAGGAGCAATTTTACGCGGAAACAAAGAAATGCATGTTCATGACACACAGTGTTTTGTTCTTGGGGAATGTGTTGTCCAAGGAAGGTATCCATGTGGATCAAGGTAAAGTTGTAGCAATCGAGGATTGGCCACAACCCAGGACTGTAACTGAAGTGAGAAGTTTTCATGGTTTAGCATCATTGTACCGAAGGTTTATTCCACATTTCAGTAGTGTGATGGCACCAGTGACAGATTGTATTAAAGGAAAGCAGTTTGTGTGGACTGAAGAGGCTGATTCTGCTATCCAACAGATCAAGATACTTTTGACTACAAGACCGATTCTTAGATACCCGGATTTTCAGTTACTATTTGAATTACATACAGAAGCATCTAAAGTTGGGATTGGAGGAGTGTTAAGTCAAAAGGGTCGTCCAATTGCTTATTTTAGCGAGAAACTTTCTGGAGCCAAGACAAGATACAATACCTAAGACTTGGAGTTCTACGCTATTGTCCAAGCCATAAAGCATTAGAGACACTACTTGTTTTATAAAGAGTTTGTGTTGTATACTGATCATGAAGCATTGAACCATTTGCAGGGACATGATAAGATTGCAGCCAGGCATGCTTCATGGATAACATACTTGCAACAGTTTACATTTGTTGTAAAGCATAAGTCGGGAGTTACAAATCCTGTGGCAGACGCATTGAGTAGAAGAAATCATTTGTTGACTACGATGACAGTTGAAGTGACGGGGTTTGATGTATTTCCAGAATAGTTTGTTGAGGATCCTTACTTTGCTAAGATTGTAGATGAAGTCAAGAAAGGGAAGACGGATGAGTATGTGTTGGTGGATGGTTTTCTATTCAAAGGAAATCAGTTGTGTATACCAGAGTACAATTTGTGTATGAAGATTGTGAAGGAATTGCATGAAGAAGGTCATATGGGAAGAGATCGTACCTTGCAGTTGATTTCTCAATCATATTTTTGGCCTTCCATGAGGAAAGAAGTTGAAAGATTTGTGCGGAGATGTCACATATGTCAAGTTTCCAAAGGGATAGCTACGAATGCAAGATTGTATATGCCATTACCCATGCCTACTGGACCATGGGTTGATGTTAGCATGGATTTTGTTTTTGGTTTGCTAAGAACTCAATGAGGGAATGATTCTATATATGTTGTGATGGATAGATTTCAAAGATGGTACATTTCATAGCTTGTAAAAAGACCGTCGATGCAGTCCGTGTTGCTCAATTGTTCTTTAAAGAGATTTATCGACTACATGGGCTACCTGAGACCATTGTTTCTGACCGGGATACTCGATTTCTAAGTCATTTTTGGTTGAGTCTGTGGAAGATGGTTGGGACAAAGCTAAATTTTAGTAGCGCCTATCATCCACAAACAGATGGGCAAACGGAAGTGGTGAACAGATCTTTGGGAAAGTTGTTGAGATGTCTTGTGAAGGATAATTTGAAGAGCTGGGATGTGAACTTATGTCAGGCAGAATTCGCACATAATCGTGCTGTTAATCGAAGTACTGGATTCATTCCGTTTCAAGTAGTACGTTCAGCAATTCCAAAGGGAACGTTAGATTTGTCGATAGTTCCACGTCAGAAAGGGGTTGTTAAACAAGCTTGTGATTTCGTGAATGAGTTGCAGGAATGTCACAGGATTGTTCATGAACGATTTCTTAAGTCAAATGAGAAGTATAAGCAACTGGCAGATAAGAAGCGAAGGAGTGTGGACTTCAAAGAGGGTGATTTTGTTTGCGCAGTATTGACGAAAGATCGTTTTCCAGTTGGAACTTACAACAAATTGAAAGCCCAAAAGATTGGTCCAGTAGAAATCTTGAAGAAGATTAATGAGAATGCATATCAGTTGAGATTACCGGATCATATCCACACTACGGACGATTTCAACGTCAAACACTTGATTCCATATCATGAGAATAAGTGTGTCGAAGAAGAGAAAAGTGTGAATTCGAGGTCGAATTATTTTCAACCAAGGGAAGATGATGCAGCGCATCATGCTTTAGGTCATAGGTCGCGTGCCTTAAGTCGCCAGCGACCTAACGGGTTACGGCCTAGCGAGATATGAGGGAAGGATGAAGCATTACACCAGGATAATGAGTTATGCCTTAAGTCGCATGAGCGACCTAACGACTTATGCCAACAGTGA
Source organism: Allium cepa (assembly GCA_030765085.1). Lineage (NCBI taxonomy): Eukaryota > Viridiplantae > Streptophyta > Magnoliopsida > Asparagales > Amaryllidaceae > Allium > Allium cepa. Next base: position 899,891,886 of record CM060938.1, on the reverse strand, counting down.
CCTAACGGGCTATTCCAACCAGCAAGTTATGTTGAGTTGCCTACCGACTCAAGGAATCCAAGCCGCACTTCTTATGCCAATATCACCTTACGTCACGTCAACCTTAAGTCGCGACCACCTTAGGTCGTAAGCCGTATGCCACAGTTCCATAAGCCTTCACTTTATGCCGTTTTTCTTAGGTCGCTACGAAGTACCGAGCTACGACCTTCCTTATGCCGCAACCTGAAGCTATGATATGTTGTTGAGTCGCTGATTCCACTTATGCCACGTGTCTTATTAAGTTGCAAGGTCGTGGGTCGTTAATGTCTTAAGTCGTGTTGTATTTTCCTTATGTTGTATTGTGTTAGGTCGTGTGATGTTATGTTGCATGTATGTTGTGATATAAGTCGTATGTCATTGTAACCTATATTTGTTCTTAGCTCGTAAGTCGTGAGTCGCTTGTACGTGGTAGGTCGTAGGTCGCGTTGTTGTAGGTCGCGTGTCACTTGCGTTGGGTCGTATGCTGCTAGGTCAGCTGAATGTTGTAATTTCCCTATAAATAGGGGTGTGTTGTTCACTTGTAAGGTTGGTTGATTTTGAATAAACTTTTGAGTGCTTTGTGCCTCTTTTAAAATTGGAAGTTTAGTGTAATCTCCTTTCACCATCTTTGGATATTCAAGTGCGCTCGAATCAACGAACTTGAAGCCGATTCATGGAATCTCGTGCACGAGATCAACGTCGAAGAATCGTAGATCTTCTAACGAGGTATCGTGCGCGATCAACGTGTTAAAGATAGCTAGAATTCGGTATCTCGAGAGATCACCGGATTTGGGCATTTATCTTGAGTATTATCAATCCATTGATTCATCTTTGTATCGTTCCGTCGTTGTTTTGTTGTTGTTGCACCATTTGGAGTCAACTTGTTATTATCCGCTGCGTCAGAGACTGCCGAAATTTTCCGTAAATTTTGGACTTAGAAAATATTTTTAAAATGATTACCAACTTTATTAATTTAAGTATAAAAAGATTTAATGGTTGTAAATTTGTATATTTTTATTTAAAGTAATTGATTTTTAAATTTATTTGTTTATAAATTTAATATTTTAAATAAGATATATTGATTTCTTAATTCTTCTATTCCTTTCTTTTCTTTTTTGGGGACAAAAAGTTTTGAGTGGGAGAGAGTGTAACGACCCGTAAAATTCGATGATTTTAAATGAGTTAATTTAATCGGATTTCTAATTCAATTTAGAAAGAAACAAAAGACTTAAAATTTATATTGGAGCGAATGTAGAAATTCATTGAAGCAATTGTAACTAAATGTTAACATTTTAATATTTATATGGCAATAAATTGAAATAATATAAACTGTCGTACCTAGTTATAAGTTTAATATAAGAAACCAATAGAAATGGTGAATTGGTGGAATATTAATAAAAATATTAATTAGAAGGGAATTCATTAATATAAAAATGAATAGTGAAAATGGTTACATTTGGTTATAAAATAGAAATGAGTAAATAAAGGTAACTGTTGAATAAACTGATGCAATAGTTGTAAATAAGTAATTTGAGACGACCCGCAAATCCGTACCCCGTGAGTTCACACTATTCTACAACAATCAACTCAAGTTGTACAGAAATACTAACCATTTTAGGTTAAAGAAAAAGAGGTAGAAGAAGAAAATAGAAAACAATAACAGAATCTAACCATCGCAGCGGAATAAAATATAATAGATAATAAATACTCTTTACTCAAACATCAAATATCTTTGTCTATATATTACATCATCAGAGTACATCAATCACAGCTCAACATCAATATCATACAAATGGATACACAACAACTCAACACAGCGGAATATATATAAATAAGTACGAGAGTGCGTGTCGTCATCCAGCTCGTCTCTTGAGCTCCGCAGCATCACATCCTGTATCCTATAATACTCGGTCTGACCCGAGCATTACAGTTAAATAACACCCGAGTCAGTCTGGAATACCAGCGTGAGAAAATCACACCCAATTGATTATTAAAGTTTCAAAAATCCTTTGAAAAACAAAAGCATCTCGTAAGACCACGCCACAAATAAACATGTCGGGTTTTTACCTTACGATAGCTAAAACAATTTTTATAGAAATCCTCTGATACTATAATAGGGTCTATACACAAATACTTATAAAATAGCCGAAATTGTTACATCTATTAAATTCCAGCTACTAGCCACAGAAGTGGGTAATACAAACAAAACTCGTACAAGTCTCGTAGGGAGAATGGATTTCCAACCAATGACTAGGCACTGGGGTACCACCTGTCACAGTACGGGGCCTAGATCACCGTACCGAGGAGTACGCCCGCCCCTCTGCAACACAAGGCCAGAACCATCCCTTACTGGACAGTCCCGAGTGAGATCACCCCGCGGTTGGGATCAGCAACCGCACCACTAAGCCGAAATAAAATAAGGGACATCTAGACTGGAATGACCTCACCTTGCTTGGGTGCTACCCACCTAGCCTTGCTGCATAACCCCTGATTTTCAGTCATTCCCATTTGATGAGGCTTGAGGCTAAGCGTTACCTTTATAGAACATATATCTTAGAATGCCCATCGTCCACCTGACAATGTTTTCGCAAGCATTCATCCATACAAGTCCGTCCCGGGTTCGAACGGAACCGAAGGCACTATTCCTACTACATCCATTTTGGAAATATCCTCAGGATTAGTAGCGACTTGCCCTTGCACTTCAATGCTCCATCTTCGAATCCAAAATCGTTTTCACGAAACGTATAAACCGGATCGAAGTGGTTTTCGAAAAATAAATCTCGGTCTCTTCGAAACGATCAACGTAATTGTCCAATATTGATAGTCGGTGATTTAACTATCAATTAATATTTACAAACAACCATCAACCAATAAATAATTTCCCAAATTATTTATTAATCTCAAAAATATCTTCACAAGATATATTTCTATTTTCAATCCTTTGAAAACAGTTTCAAAACCATCTTTCTTTTCAAAATAAACTTTCCCAAATATTTTCTATCTTCTCTGGAATCACCAAGCACAAAACTAGATTTTTAAATAATTTAAAACATTTTACTTTGAAATATACTTTATAACATTTAAGTTAAAACTACTTCAATGATTTGTTAAAAATACATACTATATGAATATTTGAAAATAATGTTACTAAATAAAATATAAAACTAGATTTCACTTTTAAAAATAAAATACTAAGTCACTCTTAAAATAATCATTGCTATAATAGATTAAAATAATTATTGCTATAATAAATTAAAAGGAAATACTTACTTAAACATTTTAAATATTTAGAAATAACAAATTTTTCAAAACATACTTCTTAAAACAACTTTAAACTTTTAAAATTATATTTAAAAATTTACTTTGAGAACGTACTTGGTTATTCAGAGAGAAATTCCCAATCTCAATCACTTAAATCAATTTTCCAAATTGATTTCCAATTTATTCCATTTGGGATAAATTTCTTTACTTATCAGTTCATTTCGAAATTCATTAATTATGGACTTTATTTTTATTATCATTATTTTCTGTTTGATTTTAAATCTTTAACTGAAATATACAAATTTCAGGCTTTTTCCCATTTTCTTCTTTGTTCCTTTCAAAATTTAAATCTTAAATTTGAAATAAATGTTCTGTTATTTTAGATATTAGCATTTGAGTTTACAATTCATTAACTTTCTATTAATTCAAAAATCTCCTTTCTATATTCAAGATTTATTAATTAGAATTCTTATGTCACTTTATTTCATTTTTATTTCATCCTTAAATTTTATTCAAATTTCCATAATTATTTTACTTAAAAAATTCACTCCATTTATTTTCTTTCCAAGATCCAAGTTATATATTTTTTCTGGAAATTCATTATACCCAATTATCCAATCAAACCATAGCATTCAATATTTCAATATAATCCATAATAAGATATCAAATCATCATAACAGGGTAATTTAAATAATTTAAATAAATGTTGAGGGATCCAGTTGGATCCCTCCAAACTGTTTTTCCCTGCATCACAGACGTTAGCACAACACAATATTCCAATCCCAAAATATCATACTATAGCACATAAATCAATCCAATCATTCAAACAATTATTTAAATTTAAACCATTTAAATCTAAATTTAACTAAGTGAGATTAACTCACCTTTGCCCTTTAATTTGTCATCCTATCCATCTCGACTTGTTTTCATGACCTTGAACAACCATCAGATTATTTTATTAATATTCGAACTAATCGAACAATTATTTACCGTTTTAAATAAATTTTAATTAACCGATAATTAAATTAAACTAATTTAAAATTTTCTTTTTCATTTTGGGACCACCTATATATTTTATAAAAACAAAATTATAGATTTTCAAAGATCTACCTTTTACACCCCTTAAATATTTATTTATTTATTTATTTATTTATTTTTTTGAAAACTCTATATCTAAACCTTGTATATATACTATTTTCCCTGCATAACATGTGTAAGATTAGATTTAAGTTTCTGAAAATAATTTGTTAATATATATTCACCTTACTGCATTGTATATTTTTCCTTTTTCTTTTTCTAATTCATATATATAAATATATTTATATATTAAATTAAACTGAATGAAGAAGGCAACTAGTTGTAACTTACTGCAATTATTATTTTTAAGTTCATTCATCATTTTTTTTTTCAATCAATAAACATACTGAATTAGATTAAAGATAAAATTCATATACCTTATAGCCGAAACCACCTCAACTTCGAAACGCCTCCCTCTGCTTCACGCAACAAAGCACTGCCTGAACCTTCGAGCGCTGTGACGCCCCACCTCTATACCCACGCTAGCAAAGAGTATTAATAGATAATATCGTCTGCTAACACGGAGAATAAGGCTGTTTAGGAGAGACCATCTATGGCCTTGCTATAGTTATCTATTGATTACATCGACAATTGCCTTACCAAGCAGATCGACATATCCAATGAATACTTAAAACAAAACCATAGGTGGCTAGAGGATCTATCAGAACAGAATATAACAACTCAAATGCAATATACATCACAGAACAGTAAACCATCATATACACACATATACTAATACAAAGCAGAGTATACAAAATAATACATGTCAAGTGGTATAGCAAACCACAATATACAGACGAGTCAATAGAATACATATCAGAGTTATAACAGAAAGGACTAAACAAAAAGCTAAGACAAAAAGGAGTCAGCGGAATAGTCCATGCGGAAGCAAAAGAGGCTAAGTCCAAAGCACCTAACCTGAAACATTTCGGTCTGACCCGAGTATAAAATACCCGGGTCAGTCTAGCTAAACAAATCAGTTAGATAAACTGAACAATCATAAACCTGCAAGGTTACAAAGTATAACAAATATCTCTAGAAGAGATAACACAATCATCAACAAGAGATGAATCATATAGAACAAGCCTCATATCATCGGCAACTCAAATAAACAAAGGATATAAATATCCCAAAGCAAGCCAAAAGGCAAATAACAAATACCCATAAGGTATACAAGTTCCACAAGGTAATCGCTATACTCCATGCGGCTCAAAAAGACCAACACCGAAGGGCGATACCAAGGGAATATACATATCAATGAAACATCATAAAATTGCTCGAGCTCAGTACTATACTAACAAGGATCCATGAGCCCGAAGACTCCAAACCCAAGTATCACCCATGCGGCACATAAGGCCAACATCAGAGCGAAACTATATAGGGCGACAAACCCGAAGGCACAAACCCAATACCACCCATGCGGCTCATAACGACCAACATAGAAAGTGATACTATAGGGCGACAAGCCGTAGTGGTGAAGGTCGAAGACCCAATACTGGACACCACTAACTGGCGGAATGTGTCATAACTCTGGAAAAGGAATTCGAACAGTGTTAATGTATGTCCCATAACCACTCGTTCGCACTAAACGGTTTACTATCCGTCAGTCACTTTCACACTCAAAGCAGTACAAAGTTTACCTCATGTCATCGATAAACCAAACCCGAAGGTCAAAACGATCAATTGAATAGGTCGGGGATCAATCGAAAGGATAAACGCATAGATTCATGGTCCGTGTTTTACCCAATCATTTAATCACCCTTCCACTTCGCTCGAAGTGTGAAATTGTGCGTGTATTTTAAATAGAATTTATAAATTGGAGAAACGAGCTTTTAAATGTGATTCGAGAGATTATTTTATAAAAACCCGTGGATGAAGTCAAGAATAAGTTATCAAAATCAAAGATGCAATAACAACTACTAAAAAGCAACTTGAATCGATAAAATATTGAAAAACCAATCAAAATAAGCAAAATAGGCAAAACAGGGCAATTGGCATCAGGTCAGTCTGCCGGACTACAGGGTCGGTCGGCTGGCCAGATACAAAAGATAAAAAAAAGCTCGGAATAGCAGGTCGGTCGACCGGCTACAGGGCTCGGTCGGCCGACCTGATGATTTTGCACTTCCTGCCCTATTTCAATGAAATGCAAATTCTTCCATACCGCGACCGTTCGAGCAATGGACCTAAGGAGCCTTAGCCAATAGATACCCCAGCTCCATTAGCTCTCCGATTCGCCACCAAAAACATATTCAAATATCAAAGTTGGTATCTTTAAAGAATTGAACCCAACCACTAAAAATTTGGATATTCACCCATTCAATCCAAACCAAAGCAAGTGCATATAAACAAGGTGTTAGGAATTCATACCCAACATCAATGAAATCAAGAGAAGTAGATGTGAGTTCAAAACTCACCTTTTTTACACAAAAACAAAGGAGAAGAAGCACAATTGCAAGGAATCAACCAGCTACACTCCACTTCAACACTACAAGCTTCAATCTAGAATCAAAGCAAGTATTTCCTAAGTTAGGGTTAGGAAATTACTGAAATTGAAGGGGAGAAGAGATGGAGAAGATGGAGATGAAGCTTACCTATGGCTTCTCTTTGATTTTGGAGCAAGGATTCTAGCTTTACAAAGGAAACTAGGGCTTGGAATTTCCTAATTCTTTTTCTCTTCCCCCATTTCAGTTTTAACTTAAGAAATGAAATGAAATGAGAGTGAATGGAGAGGAGAGGGCTGAAGTAGAGGGGTTAAGTGGGTTTAGTAGCTAGTGGGCTGAACCCAAACCCAAAACCCAACTAGAAAAAGTAGCCAATTACGACTTGCTCCAAACATATCAAAGCTTATACTCAAAAAGATCACAAACGACGTTTTGAACTCAATGGAAGTGGTTTCGAGCTCCAATTCGGCCGTTTGCAGCCAGTAACATTTCGGACTCAAAAATCCGACTAACGACGCTATATTTAAATAAAACATTTAAATATAAAATCGTTAAATATGCTGGTTGTTACAGATCTCCCCTCCTTACAAAATTGCGTCCCCGCAATTCCTAGAGACGATATTTGTAACAACTACATACATAAAACATTCAAAAGAAAAGGAAATAAGCTTGAGATGAAAAGACATACTCACCGTTTCAAAGCAAAGAAAGAAAACCCGGATAAGATCGCTCAATAAATTCTCTGGTTTCCCAAGTACAATCATTGGGATTAGTGGACCATTGATCTTTAACGAGCGGCACGTCCTTGTTGCGAAGGTGTCGCACCTCCGTATCAAGTGCACGAATAGGCTGATGTACAATAGACAAGTCCGGTGAGACCCCAAGCTCTTGCAAATCAGGAGAAGTAATAACAGAATCCGACTCCCGAAGACACCTCCGAAGTTGAGAGACGTGAAACACGTCATGAATACCAGATAAATGAGCTGGAAGTGAAACTCTATAAGCCACAGGGCCAATACGTTCAGTAATAGAAAACGGTCCTATATAACGAGGAGCCAATTTCCCAGTCGTACTGAAAAGCATAACCCCTTTCAAAGGAGAAACACGAATAAAAGCAAGATCACCGATCGAGAACTCGAGAGGCTTCCTACGGTTGTCCGCGTAGGACTTCTGGCGACTCTGTGCCTCTTTCATTCTCAACCAGATAAGATCAATCCTCTCGTAAGAATCACGAACAAAATCTGGACCAAGAATAATCTTCTCCCCAGATTCAACCAACAAGAAGGTTATTGACATGGCCTTCCGTATAAAGCCTCGAAAGGAGCCATGCCAACACTAGGCTGAAAACTATTATTGTAGGAGAACTCTATAAGAGGTAGGTGATTCTCCCAACTCCCACAAACATACTAACACAAAAGAATAACAGAATAAGAAGTTCACCATAAAGTGCACGAAAGGATAAGTCCGAACTTGATTGCTCAGAGAATTCTATGGATTCCTAAGCTCAAAATAATTTGGAACACCGACGTGGTACAACCAATACGTCAAATGAACCAAAGCTCAATAAAATGAAGTGCAACAAAACGTCCGACGAACTTGGTAAAAAGATCATTCCATTCGGACATCAACAAAAAAACAATCACTTGTTGCTTACAACTAAATGCATTGGCAACACGATCCTCTTTTTCGGGAATAAAAAGAATATCAAGATCAAAAGATGCAAGGAACTCGAGCCAACACTAAGTTCCTTATGAGAAATTAAACATTCAAAAATTATGATTGGTGAGGAGAACAAAATTCCTTACCCAAAATAAATGATGCAAAATACAAAAGACGAAAACAATAGCCGCGAGCACTAGATCATAGGTGGCATATCTAGTCTCGGTAAGCTTTAATGGTTTAGAAACATAAGTGATAGCACGTTTTCTTTTGCAAGAGAACGACATTCAAACCAACACGACTAGTATTGGTAAAAAGATAAAATCTTGGTTCCCTTTGGGAATCCCAAGATAAGAGTACTGGACAAGAGTCCTTTCAAATAATCTACTTTTTTAAAGCTAAAACTTTCAAATAAAATTCTTTACCAAAAAGCTAAAGCTTCAAAATTTCAATTACCTTCATGAAATCATATTTCAAGAAAAAATTTCTTATTTCAAATCAATTTATTGTGACAAATTGTCTCATCAAAGCGTTTAGGAGATTCCTATCGATAACGTTGATCAAGCGCATCGACCAGAATTCATAAAGCACTCAATGGGCAATACAATCACAAAACCATCTTTTATAAGATAAACATGTTTCTAAAAACTTTTTAAAAAAATTCACTTTGTTCTTTTACGAACAAAATCCCATTTATACTTATAAATAAATCTTATGAAAAAGATTTACAAAAATTTTAAATTGCTAATTTCCATCCAAAACCAATAAATACAAAAATGGAATCATCGAGATATACGTAGAATACTCGTTTCATAAAATGGATGAAATGAGCTGGAAAAACTGAATGACATAACAAATTATTCATTAGAATTACAACGAGTGCGGAGAGCGGTAAGTGGAATGCTAACTTCCGTAACTCGTAGTCAAATGAAAACCGGTGGTAAGGTCGATCTAAAAACACCTTAACACTACAACAAAAGATTGCTTGGGTGATAATCCCAAGACAAGACCAGAAATACCAGAAAATTCTTAAACTACAAGAATGAGAGAAACAACACTTTCCTCATCATGAGGGCTTAAAGAATAAAACGATGAGATCAAATTGAAATCAAAATCACAAAGAAAACAGAAATCTGTTTAACAGATTGAAAATGGTGAGGATGAATAGTCCACTCGGGATATAGGATATGACTTCATAATAATTAAGTCAATCCTTTCAAAAAAATTTCCATTCCGAAGCCTAAGTAACGAATAACATGCAAATTGGCTCGGAAAGAAAAATCACATACAAAAAAAATCTCGACATTAATACAAGCAAATTGAGCGTTGTGGATCCACCAATTCGGATTCGCAATTCTCAAAGAAGTAATCATACAAGAAACATCCAAAGACAAATCATCGAAGAGCTTCCTCGATACGAGAGAATGTGAAGCACCCATATCGAAGAGAACTCGAATACAATAGTCATGAAATACAATAGAACCTTTCAAAACAAATGGAGATGTGCCTTTTCCCCGAGAAGAACTTCCAGAAGCATCCGTTATCTTTAGCTTGCTAGATAAAGGATTATTCGGAACAATAGGACAAGTGAAAATACGATGGCCTTCCTTCTTGCAATAGTGGCAGAAGAGAGGCATAGGGCAAGCTCGAATAACATGATCAGGGGAACCACAATTGAAACACTTCCGAGTGGAAGGTGTTCCTGCAGACTGAGACTGAGACTGAGAATCAGATTCAACGGGCTTTTTCTTCTTGGAAGGGAAAAATTTCCTCTTATCGAATGGAAACTGCCTCTTGTTGGCGTTCTTGCGAACCTCAACATCATTCCCACAATCACACTTCTTCTCGAAGGTTTCGAGATGAAGTGCCGAATCAACCAAATCCTCAAAGGAAAGCTTAAGCTGGAGCATCAAAGATTTCTTAAGACATTTCTTAAGACCAGAAACAAACTTCAAATTATTCCTATAGGATGTTTTAATGAATTCAAGACCATACTTAGATAAGGCCTCGAAAGATGCAACATATTCAGAAACGGAAGACTCCCCTTGCTTCAACTCAAGGAAGCGACGGGTCAATAAAACTTTCTCAGATTCAGGAACGAACTTAAGCTCGAATCGCTCCCGAAATTGAGTCCAAGAAAGAGCAGACTCATCAAATTCAGCTAAAAGAAGCTCGTACCAATCAAGGGCACGCTTTTGCAATAAGCTAGAAGTTGCAAGATCTCTATCATGGTCAAAAAGATCCATGCGAGAGAGAGCATGCTCGTACATGCGAACCCAAGCATGGACCTCAAGAACAATCTCGGAGCCTTTAAATGGTTTCCCTCCAAGACGAGAAAAATCACTGCACAAACGTGCGAAGGTGGACTTGCATGGAGGAGATGTTCGAGTAGGAGCTGGAGGCTGTGCGCTCCTAACCCACTCTAAAAACTGATCGGCAGACATATAGACGCCGTCCGGATGTGAGCCACTGGATTGCCCAGCATCCGAGCGTCGTCCTCCGTCTCTTCCAGCCATAAGCTGAAAGTTAAGATAAGGTAAAGATTATTCCCTAGGTAGATAATTCAATATGGAATACTACGGAATTTAAATGCATTCCTAGGCATATTCCCTAATCCTATCTAACCTTTGATGGTAGAAGGAATAAAGACAAACGATGATTCAAAGATTTGTATCACTTATCACACTCTAATGTATCGTAGTATGTGCTCTATTCTGTGTTTATCATATTTTGTTCTGAACCTGGCTCTGATACCAAGCTGTGACGCCCCACCTCTATACCCACGCTAGCAAAGAGTATTAATAGATAATACCGTCTGCTAACACGGAGAATAAGGCTGTTTAGGAGCGACCATCTATGTCCTTGCTTTAATTATCCATTGATTACATCGACAATTGCCTTACCAAGCAGATCGACATATCCAATGAATACTTAAAACAAAACCATAGGTGGCTAGAGGATCTATCAGAACAGAATATAACAACTCAAATGCAATATACATCACAGAACAGTAAACCATCATATACACACATATACTAATACAAAGCAGAGTATACAAAATAATACATGTCAAGTGGTATAGCAAACCACAATATACAGACGAGTCAATAGAATACATATCAGAGTTATAACAGAAAGGACTACACAAAAAGCTAAGACAAAAAGGAGTCAGCGGAATAGTCCATGCGGAAGCAAAAGAGGCTAAGTCCAAAGCACCTAACCTGAAACATCTCGGTCTGACCCGAGTATAAAATACCCGGGTCAGTCTAGCTAAACAAATCAGTTAGATAAACTGAACAATCATAAACCTGCAAGGTTACAAAGTATAACAAATATCTCTAGAAGAGATAACACAATCATCAACAAGAGATGAATCATTTAGAACAAGCCTCATATCATCGGCAACTCAAATAAACAAAGGATATAAATATCCCAAAGCAAGCCAAAAGGCAAATAACAAATACCCATAAGGTATACAAGTTCCACAAGGTAATCGCTATACTCCATGCGGCTCAAAAAGACCAACACCGAAGGGCGATACCAAGGGAATATACATATCAATGAAACATCATAAAATTGCTCGAGCTCAGTACTGTACTAACAAGGATCCATGAGCCCGAAGACTCCAAACCCAAGTATCACCCATGCGGCACATAAGGCCAACATCAGAGCGAAACTATATAGGGCGACAAACCCGAAGGCACAAACCCAATACCACCCTGTGGCTCATAACGACCAACATAGAAAGTGAAACTATAGGGCGACAAGCCGTAGTGATGAAGGTCGAAGACCCAGTACTGGACACCACTAACTGGCGGAATGTGTCACAACTCTCGAAAAGGAATCCGAACAATGTTAACGTATGTCCCTTAACCACTCGTTTGCACTAAACGGTTTACTATCCGTCAGTCACTTTCACAGTCAAAGCAGTACAAAGTTTACCTCATGTCATCGATAAACCAAACCCGAAGGTTAAAATGATCAATTGAATAGGTCGGGGATCAATCGAAAGGATAAATGCACAGATTCATGGTCCGTGTTTTACCCAATCATTTAATCACCCTTCCACTTCGCTCGAAATGCGAAATTGTGCGTGTATTTTAAATAGAATTTATAAATTGGAGAAACGAGCTTTTAAATGTGATTCGAGAGATTATTTTATAAAAACCTGTGGATGAAGTCAAGAATAAGTTATCAAAATCAAAGATGCAATAACAACTACTAAAAAGCAACTTGAATCGATAAAATATTGAAAAACCAATCAAAATAAGCAAAATAGGCAAAACAGGGCAATTGGCATCAGGTCGGTCGGCCGGACTACAGGGTCGGTCGGCTGGCCAGATACAAAAGATAAAAAAAAAGCTCGGGATAGCAGGTCGGTCGACTGGCTACAGGGCTCGGTCGGCCGACCTGATGATTTTGCACTTCCTGCCCTATTTCAATGAAATGCAAATTCTTCCATACCGCGACCGTTCGAGCAATGGACCTAAGGAGCCTTAGCCAATAGATACCCCAGCTCCATTAGCTCTCCGATTCTCCACCAAAAACATATTCAAATATCAAAGTTGGGATCTTTAAAGAATTGAACCCAACCACTAAAAATTTGGATATTCACCCATTCAATCCAAACCAAAGCAAGTGCATATAAACAAGGTGTTAGGAATTCATACCCAACATCAATGAAATCAAGAGAAGTAGATGTGAGTTCAAAACTCACCTTTTTTTACACAAAAAAAAAGGAGAAGAAGCACAATTGCAAGGAATCAACCAACTACACTCCACTTCAACACTACAAGCTTCAATCTAGAATCAAAGCAAGTATTTCCTAAGTTAGGGTTAGGAAATTACTGAAATTGAAGGGGAGAAGAGATGGAGAAGATGGAGATGAAGCTTACCTATGGCTTCTCTTTGATTTTGGAGCAAGGATTCTAGCTTTACAAAGGAAACTAGGGCTTGGAATTTCCTAATTCTTTTTCTCTTCCCCCATTTCAGTTTTAACTTAAGAAATGAAATGAGAGTGAATGGAGAGGAGAGGGCTGAAGTAGAGGGGTTAAGTGGGTTTAGTTAGCTAGTGGGCTGAACCCAAACCCAAAGCCCAACTAGAAAAAGTAGCCAATTACGACTTGCTCCAAACATATCAAAGCTTATACTCAAAAAGATCGCAAACGACGTATTGAACTCAATGGAAGTGGTTTCGAGCTCCAATTCGGCCGTTTGCAGAAAGTAACATTTCGGACTCAAAAATCCGACTAACGACGCAATATTTAAATAAAACATTTAAATATAAAATCGTTAAATATGCTGGTTGTTACAAGCGCCATCGAACGCGAACTTCCATCGACTTCCCGAGACTCGAGACTGTCGCGGTTTCATGACTGAACGAGACGAGCGACTCGCCCCATTTCGAGATTTGATTCGATTCCACTCGGATCTCTTGCTTGAATCGATTCGAGAATGGGTGAAAGGGAAAAAAACGATTGATTCCCTCTTTTTGTTTGACATTTTTTTTATATTAGCTGCAATCGAATTGCTAAATCTTGAAGTAGGTGAAATAAGAAGGCGAGAAGGAAAAAGTGAGGGCTTCGGCCATTAATTACTTCTTTTTTTTTCAACTGCGTATATGATTATGATGAAGGATGTTTCGGTGAATTCATTTAAGGAAATGAATCTTGCGTGATAAGCCAAAGGAAGACATGATGATGATAATATGTACGAGAGGAGGCAGTGATATGAAAGAAAACAGTGGATGGTGATTAGCACGTGAATAGATAATTAAAATTCTAAATAGAATTTCCGATGAAAATTTCCAACGCGTTCACACACTGACTCCGATAAATACGAAATTTGAAACCCGATAATAACTCAATATTACGGATCCAATGGAACTTGTTTCGTCGAATTCCGAGACTGTGCCTCGGAAAGCTATTTTTAAATTCAATTTAAAACGATAAAATTTCAAAACTGAACAGATCATTGTTAAATTCGAATTTTAAAACTTTTATTATCTTCTATGTTATAAACATAATTTCATGAGCCTTCAAATTATTTTTAACAGGCTTAAAATCTTAGTTTTCATATATATATTTTTCCACTCCAAATTATTTAATTCAATAATTTAATTATCCAATAAATTGTGATATTCGTAATTCAGGTTAAAATTACCCTACTAAATACTTAAAATCAATTAAATAGTCCGATTTCAAGTGCTCGAAAATTACAGGTCGTCACATTCCTCCCCCCTTAAAAGAATTTCGTCACCGAAATTACTAGTTAGGAAGAATGATCCAATACCCGTTACTATTTTTCAAAACCAATCAATTCGACATCTAACCAACTATCTCTTTATAAAAGATCCATTATTATTCTTATTAACTTTCCAAACCTTTCCCTAGTTTCAAACTATACCATTTGTTTAACCATTCTAATTTCAATTTTAAAACCAAATTTTGAATTATCAAAATTTTCTCAAAATTTTTCTAACTCCTAAAATTTCCAAAAAATTTTGCCAGCGTCTTCTTTGCGCGGCTGACTCGGTACAACTACAAAATGGCTTACAGCCTCCCAAATCCAAAAAGAAAACAGAAAGGCCAAGTGGCTCAATCCAATTCCCAATCAAATTTCATACCAAATTTAAATACGTACCTTTTTGTCCAGCATTTCAAATTTTTATCTTTCGAAATCAATCCAATTCTCTTTTTCCTTTAGATTACCTGCATATCCTGCTTAGCACTAATATCCAATCTCAACATTCTAGAACATTTTATTGACTTCCTTACCAAAGTCAATGTCTATTTATCTACATATCAACTTAGAATATATTTGCAATATTCAATTTCCAATTAAAATTTTACTATTCCTTTCATAAATTTAGCATAAGCATTTTATATGTTTCTTATATTCATTTTCAACTTACCACTTTAGTTTATATCCATTCCTATTCAACTTGATTCTTTCATTTTCATACGAATTCAATTCATTTTCAACCCTAAAAGTTAAATTTTATTTTTCATTTATAACTAATTCATGTCATTATTTTAATTAGTTTCATTCACTAACTTATTTCAATTTCCCAGTTTGAAATCGTTTTGTCATTATCAAAATTTTCCAAAATTTTCAAAAAATTTCTAATTCCCAAAATTTCTGAAAATTTTTAGCAGAGTCTCCTTTGCACGGAGGAGCTTTTGCAACTTGACAAAAGAGATAAATATATATACATCGACTCACACGGTCAGAAAAACCAAAAACAGTTCATATTTCCTATTTTTATTGCGTAGGCGTACCTTATTTAGCATTTAAGCAAGCGGCTTATTATTTTTAGCAAATAGCACAACCGAATCCAGCCACACGGCTTCCATGTTCCTGTACTTACTCAATTTAAACATGTAAGTGCCAAATATAAGAAGTTTAACACCTTTCACTTACTTGCAATAGTTAAAACATATGAATTCTAAAAGTAACTCATACCAAACATTTTCCCTAAGCAATTTATATAGTTTCCAAGCTAATTCAACTGTTTCAACTTATTTACAAACCATTTTCATTTAATTTGAATGGTTTAAAACTCAATTGCTTACATTTCATTTATCCTTAAGCAAACTGAACTCATTTTTAATTCAATTTCTTTCAAAATCAATTTATTTTACTCCTATTCATTCCATAGAATTTTAATAACTTTCATTTACATTCAACAACAATTTATTCCTTGCAATTTGACGAGATCTATGTGAATAAATAAGCACTTGAGTTTTATATTCAATTTAAATGGATTTCAACTCCATTTATACTTAGTTATATTCCATTTTTCAATTTATTCACGATCCATATATTCTCAGTTTCATTGCATTTCCATTTTATTAACCAAACTAGTTCATTCAAAACCATTAACAACTTAGGTTCCATTTCCATTACCAATTAAATTTCCTTTTTCATTTTAATCCATTCACCACCATTTATTTAACTCGACATATTCCATTTAAATTTTATATACAATCCATTTATTTGCATTTCATTCCAAATTTGTTTATTCTAAACTATTTTATTTAGCTCAAAGACAATCCAAGCTATTTCATTTATTTCTCAACTTATTTAAACCAACACTTCATTTGATACTTATTTATTCCATCATTTATTTATTCAATATAATTAGTTTATCCACATTCACTTAAACCATTCTAATAAACTCGAAACGTTCTATTTTCCTTATTGTCTCAAGTTATTTCAATCCCTTAATAATTTAAATGGTTTACAATTATTTATTTAAGCATTTTCATTCCATTAAATATTATCGGCAACTCACCGAATTTTACTTCAATTTAAATTTATTTTCACTTGATTTAAAACCAATCCAATATTATTAAACTTTGTTTAAGTTGAATTAAATTCAACTCCCTTCCATCTATTCAGCTTAACTCAATTTACTTCAATTTATTCAAATTTTATACTTAAGCCCATTCTCATTTTACAAGTAAATTTTTCTCTTTTATACTCAACTTAACTCAATTGATTACAAGGCCATTTTCCAACTTATTTTCACTTATTCGATTTTTATTTGCAATTCATACCATTACTATTTTAATCCATTTACATTTTTATTCGATACATTTCAATTATATTTAATTTGTTAACACTTCAAGCTAAATTTCAATTTAATAACTCAAGTTCTTATTCTATTATTCACCTTTAATTTACCGTCCAATTTATTAACACTCAATTCAGCTTCATTCTCAATTACTCTCACTTCATCAACAATTTGAATCAATTTTTATTTATAACTTGAGTTTATTTCCAACTTCATCATAAACTCACAATTTAATTTCATTAACTAATTTATTATCTAATTAGTTCTTCCCTTATTTATAATCCAACACTTGAATTTTTATTCCAAATATCGCTTCATGTAATTTTCTTAGTTCAAATTATGTTATAATTCAAGTTTTGGCTTTTCTGTTTATCTTCCAATTCACCAAAAACATTTATTTTTGGGTTTTCTATCTCACCTTCAAATTTAATAAGTCACAACTTATTCTTTACACAATCCCATTCATTCAAGGCTTGAATATATTCTTCCTTTATTTTAATCCAAACCTTATGCTTATTTATGGCCCAAGCATATATTTTTTTTTTCATGGATTTCTAATCCTCTTATAAGTTATTCTGATTTATTTATTTCAATTTTCATTTCTTATCCAATTTACTTTTCATTTATCCAGGTAAGAATTTAATTCCATGCATTAATTCAATTGAATTCTTATTCCAATTCAAATTTTATTTTAACTCAGTTTTATTTAACTCGATTCGATTTTAACTTAATCGAATACAGCTGGATATTATTTCGGCCTATTTAAATAAATTTTCAATCCATTTAAATCTTTATTCTCCAATCCATGTTAACCTCATTTTAGCCTTTTAAATTTAAACTCCATTATTCAAAGCTTATATTTCCTTCATGATTTAAAAATCATCTCAATTTATAAGCTTACGACTTATCCTATCCGAATTTTTAAACACCCAGCTTTGGTTTCAAATTATTTTGAAATCTCCAACATCACAATCACATTTCTCAAAGGCCAAACCAATCCTGGTTTTTATTTCCAACAAATTTCCTTTGGGATTTCAAAAACAAACAGGTTTTCCTGAACAAATCTATTTGGTAGCAATTCATCACTTAGAAACTCGAAAATGAACATCGATGATGCTTGAGTCATCACCGAAGTTATTTTCCAGTGACTAAAGTGAATTCAATGCTAAATCTCCTTTCCAAAATCCATTTTTAAACAAATTTCCTTTCAGAAATAACCAAAAACAACAATGCTACTATTTATTTTCAAAATATTTTCAAATCTCCAGGATTTAAATTTCCAAACCCTACTTAAATCAATTTTAACAATAATTCATTTGTACACTTTATGCTTATACAAATTCTCATCTGATTGTATTTCAATTCATAAATTATATTTATAATTCATATTTATAAATTGCATTTCATAATGAATTTATTCCCTTAACTATTAGTTATATTTCAATTTTCTAGTTAAATTTTCACTTAACAATGATAATACTTTAATATTGTCATTTCTAACATCCAAGCAACCATATATTAGTTAAATAGTTTTAAAAACTTTCTTTATATCAAAATACATTTTCGGGTAAAATTATTTCATTTACCCATATTTAAAACAATACCGTGTCGATTGCTCTATTCAAATGTTTAGAAACCCTTTCGATATAGTTGTGCAGACTGTGTCGACGAAGGTTCATATGCCACTCAATAAATCAATCAACACAATATTAAAACAATTTATATTCACTAACAAATACGCACTCATATCTATTAATAAGCTCAAACTCATTATAGAGTACTACGGACTCTATTTCAAATGAGTAATTCCCACCAGAGCCAAGGTTATCACCAACCTAAGCTCTGATACCAAGTGAAACGACCAGCAAATCCGTACCCCTTGAGTTCACACTATTCTACAACAATCAACTCAAATTGTATAGAAATACGAACCATTTTAGGTTAAAGAAAAAGAGGTAGAAGAAGAAAATAGAAAACAATAACAGAATCTAACCATCGCAGCGGAATAAAATATAATAGATAATAAATACTCTTTACTCAAACATCAAATATCTTTGTCTATATATTACATCATCAGAGTACATCAATCACAGCTCAACATCAATATCATACAAATGGATACACAACAACTCAACACAGCGGAATATATATAAATAAGTACGAGAGTACGTGTCGTCATCCAGCTCGTCTCCTGAGCTCCGCAGCATCACATCCTGTATCCTATAATACTCGGTCTGACCCGAGCATTACAGTTAAATAACGCCCGAGTCGGTCTGGAATACCAGCGTGAGAAAATCACACCGAATTGATTATTAAAGTTTCAAAAATCCTTTGAAAAACAAAAGCATCTCGTAAGACCACGCCACAAATAAACATGTCGGGTTTTTACCTTACGATGGCTAAAACAATTTTTATAGAAATCCTCTGATATTATAATAGGGTCTATACACAAATACTTATAAAATAGCCGAAATTGTTGCATCTATTAAATTCCAGCTATTAGCCACAAAAGTGGGTAATACAAACAAAACTCGTACAAGTCTCGTAGGGAGAATGGATTTACAACCAATGACTAGGCACTGGGGTACCACCTATCACAGTACTGGGCCTAGATCACCGTACCGAGGAGTACGCCCGCTCCCCTGCAACACAAGGCTGGAACCATCCCTTACTGGACAGTCCCGAGACAGATCACCCCGCGGTTGGGATCAGCAACCGCACCACTAAGCCGAAATAAAATAAGGGGCATCTAGACTGGAATGACCTCACCCTGCTTGGGTGCTACCCACCTAGCCTTGCTGCATAACCCCTGATTTTCAGTCATTCCCATTTGATGAGGCTTGAGGCTAAGCGTTACCTTTATAGAACATATATCTTAGAATGCCCATCGTCCACCTGACGATGTTTTCGCAAGCATTCATCCATACAAGTCCGTCCCGGGTTCGAACGGAACCGAAGGCACTATTCCTACTACATCCATTTTGGAAATATCCTCAGGATTAGTAGCGACTAGCCCTTGCACTTCACTGCTCCATCTTCGAATCCAAAATCATTTTCACGAAACGTACAAACCGGATCGAAGTGGTTTTCGAGAAATAAATCTCGATCCCATTCTCTTCGAAACGATCAACGTAATTGTCCAATATTGATAGTCGATGATTTAACTATCAATTAATATTTACAAACAACCATCAACCAATAAATAATTTCCCAAATTATTTATTAATCTCAAAAATATCTTCACAAGATATATTTCTATTTTCAATCCTTTGAAAACAGTTTCAAAACCATCTTTCTTTTCAAAATAAACTTTCCCAAATATTTTCTATCTTCTCTGGAATCACCAAGCACAAAACTAGATTTTTAAATAATTTAAAACATTTTACTTTGAAATATACTTTATAACATTTAAGTTAAAACTACTTCAATGATTTGTTAAAAATACAAACTATATGAATATTTGAACATAATGTTACTAAATAAAATATAAAACTAGATTTCACTTTTAAAAATAAAATACTAAGTCACTCTTAAAATAATCATTGCTATAATAGATTAAAATAATTATTGCTATAATAAATTAAAAGGAAATACTTACTTAAACATTTTAAATATTTAGAAATAACAAATTTTTCAAAACATACTTCTTAAAACAACTTTTAACTTTTAAAATTATATTTAAAAATTTACTTTGAAAACGTACTTGGTTATTCAGAGAGAAATTCCCAATCTCAATCACTTAAATCAATTTTCCAAATTGATTTCCAATTTATTCCATTTGAGATAAATTTCTTTACTTATCAGTTCATTTCGAAATTCATTAATTATGGACTTTATTTTTATTATCATTATTTTCTGTTTGATTTTAAATCTTTAACTGAAATATACAAATTTCAGGCTTTTTCCCATTTTCTTCTTTGTTCCTTTCAAAATTTAAATCTTAAATTTGAAATAAATGTTCTGTTCTTTTAGATATTAGCATTTGAGTTTACAATTCATTAACTTTCTATTAATTCAAAAATCTCCTTTCTATATTCAAGATTTATTAATTAGAATTCTTATGTCACTTTATTTTATTTTTATTTCATTCTTAAATTTTATTCAAATTTCCATAATTATTTTACTTACAAAATTCACTCCATTTCTTTTCTTTCCAAGATCCAAGTTATATATTTTTTTTTGGAAATTCATTATACCCAATTATCCAATCAAACCATAGCATTCAATATTTTAACATAATCCATAATAAGATATCAAATCATCATGATAGGGTAATTTAAATAATTTAAATAAACGTTGAGGGATCCAGTTGGATCCCTCCAACCTGTTTTTCCCTGCATCACAGATGTTAGCACAACACAATATTCCAATCCCAAAATATCATACTATAGCACATAAATCAATCCAATCATTCAAGCAATTATTTAAATCTAAACCATTTAAATCTAAATTTAACTAAGTGAGATTAACTCACCTTTGCCCTTTAATTTGTCATCCTATCCATCTCGACTTGTTTTCATGACCTTGAACAAACATCATATTATTTTATTAATATTCGAACTAATCGAACAATTATTTACCGTTTTAAATAAATTTTAATTAACCGATAATTAAATTAAACTAATTTAAAATTTTCTTTTTCATTTTGAGGCCACCTATATATTTTATAAAAACAAAATTATAGATTTTCAAAGATCTAGCTTTTACACCCCTTAAATATTTATTTATTTATATATTTTTTTTTTTGAAAACTCTATATCTAAACCTTGTATATATCCTATTTTCCCTGCATAACATGTGTAAGATTAGATTTAAGTTTCTGAAAATAATTTGTTAATATATATTCACCTTACTGCATTGTATATTTTTCCTTTTTCTTTTTCTAATTCATATATATAAATATATTTATATATTAAATTAAACTGAGTGAAGAAGGGAACTAGTTGTAACTTACTGCAATTATTATTTTTAAGTTCATTCATCATTTTTTTTTTCAATCAATAAACATACTGAATTAGATTAAAGATAAAATTCATATACCTTACAGCCGAAACCACCTCAACTTCGAAACGCCTACCTTTACTTCACGCGACAAAGCACTGCCTCAACCTTCGAGCGCCATCGAACGCGAACTTCCATCGACTTCCCGAGACTCGAGACTGTCGCGATTTCATGACTGAACGAGACGAGCGACTCTCCCCTTTTCGAGATTTGATTCGATTCCACTCGGATCTCTTGCTTGAATCGATTCGAGAATGGGTGAAAGGGAAAAAAACGATTGATTCCCTCTGTTTGTTCGCCATTTTTTTTTATATTAACTGCAATCGAATTGCTAAATCTTGAAGTAGGTGAAATAAGAAGGCGAGAAGGAAAAAGTGAGGGCTTCGGCCATTAATTACTTCTTCTTTTTTTCAACTGCGTATATGATTATGATGAAGGATGTTTCGGTGAATTCATTTAAGGAAATGAATCTTGCGTGATAAGCCAAAGGAAGACATGATGATGATAATATGTACGAGAGGGGGCAGTGAAATGAAAGAAAACTGTGGATGGTGATTAGCACGTGAATAGATAATTAAAATTCTAAATAGAATTTCCGATGAAAATTTCCAACGCTTTTATGCATCGTACACTCACACACTGACTCCGATAAATACGAAATTTGAAACCCGATAATAACTCAATATTACGGATCCAATGGAACTGGTTTCGTCGAATTCCGTGACTGTGCTTCGGAAAGCTATTTTTAAATTCAATTTAAAACGATAAAATTTCAAAACTGAACAGATCACTGTTAAATTCGAATTTTAAAACTTTTATTATCTTCAGTGTTATCAATATAATTTTATGAGCCTTCA
The DNA here is from genome assembly GCA_030765085.1 of Allium cepa. Classification (NCBI taxonomy): domain Eukaryota; kingdom Viridiplantae; phylum Streptophyta; class Magnoliopsida; order Asparagales; family Amaryllidaceae; genus Allium; species Allium cepa. Next base: position 899,868,994 of record CM060938.1, on the reverse strand, counting down.
AATTATTTTTAACAGGCTTAAAATCTCAGTTTTCATATTATTTTTTCCACTCCAAATTATTTAATTCAATAATTTAATTATCCAATAAATCGTGATATTCGTAATTCAGGTTAAAATTACCCTACTGAATACTTAAAATCAATTAAATAGTCCGATTTCAAGTGCTCGAAAATTACGGGTCGTCACATAATTATAGTGAGTGTTGTTGATAAGAAACGTACTTAAATAGTAATAAATTGAATATAAATAAACAAAGGCATTTAGTGGATTAGTTAATGAATTTATGAAATAAACATCAACGACCGTTAAGAAATTTTTTAATGTTGTTTTCATAATAAACGTTACTTTAATGATTATTAATATAGTAACGGAAGTGTGAATGTAAAGTAATAAAAGCGTAAATTTATTTTAAGTAATAATTGGTGGATTTGGGGAATAAGTTAAAATTTTGTTAATTGAGAAATTAATACGTACAGTATGTAAAGTAATTTATAAAATGTAAATTTAATGTTGTACATTTAATAGAATGTAAAGTACTTAAAAACCTTAATTAATGTGTTCAATAGATAGAAATACACATTTAAAAACGAAATATTCATTCAAATTTAAAATGTAAATAGGTGTATATTTAGGTAATGAAATAAAATTAGCGTTGAATATGGAATTTTAATCTGGATTGATAATAACGAACGAATAAGAGCAATTATTAAAGGTTACCAAATAAATGGGTAAATGAATTTACTATAATGAAATTTAATTTATTACACTAATTGAAATGAAGATCAGATTTGAATGTATTAATGGAATGAAACGTGAGACAAGTGTTATTTGTTGTATAGAGCTATAATAGACTCAATTTAAGGGTTGGAATTGATTCTGATCCGTTGAATTGGAAATTTGTTGAAATAAATTGGATTCAACTTATAATAAAGGGATTATTTTAAGAAATTGAAATAAATACTATAATTGGTGAATTAATTTACTTTAAATTTGTGATGGGAATGTGTTTAACAATTTTTAAATTAATAAGTAATACAAGATGATAAAATTTATGAATTTTAGAATTTGAATTTATTATAGTGAATTATTTTATTTAATTTATATTAATTGGATTAATTGCAAATGAATGAAATCAAATATTTAATTATTACGTTAATTTCAAAATTTAAGTACGAATTGGGAAATATTTATGTAATAGCTTTGGATCAATTGAAAATTTCACCCATTTGACAGCAATGAATTTGATAATAAGAATGGATAATGAATTCAATGGAATTATTGAAATTTAAATTATAATTTCTAAATATAACGGAGTGGAGAAATTAACACTGAAATTGATAGGTTTATCAACTTTTAATTTACATCTAAACTTGTTTAAAATTTTGTAAATGATTAAGAAATATAAAAGTGATAAAATTTTCAATTATAAAGATTGAAATTTAAAGATCGGATTTAATTAATTAATTTACCTATTTATTTAATTAATGTAAAAATAGCCATTTTGGCCACTGACTCGGATTTCGAAGAAACCAGTTTCATCGGATCCGTAACGGTGAATTATTGTAGCATTTCAAGTTTCGTAGCGATAAGACTTGCGGTTTGATCGTACGGACTCGAAACGCCCTAAAATCGATAAATTGAAGTCAATTGAAATCAATTTGGAAAACTTGAATTTAGCATAAATTCTCCATATGATGTAATTTGAATGTGAAACCTCTTCCATTGCGTTTAAAATATTTTAAAACATCTATTTCGATATATGGGTTGATCCAATTTCGTTCCGAAGTCAGAACGGGCTTTTCGGGCCATAGATTGTTCGGCACGTTCATTTATCTGGTCCATCTACTCTATTTGTCTATACGTATAGAAATTTCTATTCCTCTTCTTCCTCAATGGCAGACAACAAAATTTCAGATCCAATTCCATTCAAAAATCAAATGAAATTCAAACTCCTCGGAAAAATTCGAAAAAAAATATATGTTGAAGCTCTCGACTAGCGTAATTCACTTGTGGTGTTCATTTTCCAATTCAGTTTATTGTTTGATCAGAAATTATGTTTAATCCTCGACCGTTCGTATGGAATTCTGGACGATCCAACGACGGATCTTTGTCCGATCGACGAGGGTGGTGCCGTTGCAAAGATGGTGTTGAGCAGGTTCTGTGGTGTTGTTCGCTCATAGTAGAGGCATCGGATTTAACCGTGGTTGGCCGAAGAACCTCAGCGGCGGCGTACGGCCTATAAGAGACTGGAGTTCGCCAAAACTCCGGTGTAGGGGCGGTGGAGCGTGGGCATGTCAACAGCGACTTCTGATTTGGTCTCAAGCGAAGGGGTCGACGACGAAATCGTGGGTTAGGTGGCGGCTGAGTACTCCTGTTCGATCGCTTGAATCTGATTCGAGGAAATTAGGGTTCGTTTCGGCTATTCAATGTGTGATGTGGCATTGTTTTATGGGTGAGAGTTTAGCTTTGTTTTATTTTTAAATATAAATTTTCGATCGCATTTATCGTCGCAATTTTCACATACAATATCCGATTTACGTGCGATTTTTTTTGTTAGGATCGTATTGAAATTCCGAACTAGTTGATGCTAGATTGGACGAATTCTGGGACAGTAAAATTTTTGGGTTTAAATTGAATTTAAATTCAATTTAAATTCAAAAGGTGGGTGTTTTAACCCACTCACAACTTCTAAAATTTCTTATGTTTGTTAAATTGATATATGAGGTGATTTGAAATTTATTTATGGTTGTTTGTCATATTTTTAATCATCATCTAAGTAAATTGCATTTATTCAAATTTAATTGTTATTAAATTTTATTTTTGCATATAAATTGACAGTTAATTATATTTAGTATTGCATATAAATTGCTAGTTAAATTTATTTATTATTGCATTTAAATTGCCAGTTAAACAGTTATTAATTCATTTTTGAATATAAATTGTTCGCTGATACCTATTATATTTTATATGCTCTATATTGATATTTTGTTTAAATGGATGATGATTTTAATAAACGGTTGATGGTTGATATTGGATGAATGGATGTTGAATTTTATATGGTTATAAATTGCAAGTTATTATGCATATTCATCTTATTCGGGATTGCGGTTTGAAATGATATATAACCGTAAATTTTATTTTTAAATTGTGGGTTGAAATGATAAATATCTGTATCACTTGACCATATGATAGAAAATTTTATACAGACACCGCGGTCTATATGAAAAACTATTTTAAAATGATGTCTGTAATTTTGTAAAGAAATATATGAGTATATAGATATTGATTTTAAATATTTTATAAATGCTATCTTATTCTTGAATTTAGCTATGTATAAATTTGTTTCGAATTCTAAAATAAGCTAAAAAAAAGAAGTTGATTTCGTTTATATAGTATGGTTAAGTATATATTTGAAATTCTATTGTATATAGAGTTTATAATAACTCAAATAAAAGTAAGGTTGAAGATAAATGTGAATATGATTTGAATTAAAGTATTTAAGAATTTTCCTCGAAAATTTTGTTTTGAAATGTAAATAAATTAAGATTTAAAAAGGTATGATTTTATAAATTGATTTTGATTAGAGGATTTAAACGAATATCAAATTAATCTAAAGAATATTATCAAGTTAATTTAATTAAAAGAATATCCTGTTGTTGAAGTTTAAGGGTTTTACCTGAATAATATTTGTTTAGTAAGTAAATATTTCAAATTTAAATAATAGAAATTGGATTGGATGTATATTAAATTATCAAAGAATCCATTTTGAAATAGTGGAATATTTAAAGATTGAAATATATGAACTATAAAGTTTTGAAATAAAGAATATTTAAGCTTTGAAATATATGGGAATTAAAATGGTTTAATTGGAGGTTCAAATTGATATTGGAAATTTATTGTGAAATTTAAAGAAGCATTTCATTTTATAAAGTAATATAGTATTTGAACCATTAATTATAAATGTTATGTTTCAAAGCTATGGTTTCAAGGTATATATATTTGAAAATATTATGATTTTGGGAAAGGGATATTTATATAATAAAAATGATATCATATTGATTTGGGGTTTTAAAAATATAAATGATATCGTATTTATATGGTTTGAAAGAGATATTATATTCTGGTTTTAAAGTATAAATTATTTTAAAATAACTGCGGTGTTATAATAACATTTGGTTGTTAAAGAGACCGGCATCGGAAGTTATCATACTCTCTGCCAACTCCGAAAGCCACTTTAACAACCGTGTACGCGGTGGAGATTCCAGAATGAAGTAGGATGGTGGCGGCGATTCCGTTGAGGTAAATACGTGGACCCGACTCCCGTGAGTTGGCATAAGGTGGCTAAAACAGGAGAGATCGACGGGCTAAGAGGGATAGCGCCCTTTATCGGATACTCCTCTTCGATACTATACTCTGACTTTGGATTGATTCGGTGGCCACTATTACTTTTGAATTAGGGGGTAGTTTGTCGGAGGTGGGTGGTAGCTGTGGCTACGCGCTACTACCGGTCCAGAAGAGTAATTGGTATATCTACCCTAGCATTTCCTAGTTGTGCCGTGTCACCTACCATACCGAGCCTTGTACGAGTTTGGATTTCTCCCGTAGCCCGTGTGGTATCCTCTGGTGGCTTCCCGATCAGGAGGGACCATGATATTGGATGGACTACTGGGACTATTACGTGTTAAGGGGAATATTGGGTCACTCCTTAACGCTATTTAAAAGTATGTTTATTTTACTATAGACACTATATTAATAGCGAAACATAGTGTATATGTGTTTTAGGGCTAATTTATTTTACTTAGGCTAATTATTTGGTTTTGGGTCCAAGCCCACTTAACTAAACAAACCAGAAATGAGAAGGAGTTTATCTTCTCCTTCACTGTATATTCTCCTGTTCACAGTAAAAGAAAACAGAAGAAAGAAACTAAAAAAAAGAAACCCATTCCTCTTTCAACCCTAGCTCAAAAAGAAAAGAAAAGAAAGGGTTCTCCAAATTAATCGAGTTATTATTGTTTTCAATCAAATTAAAAATATTTTTCTCAGGTAATCACTATGGAAACCATCTCAATTTCATTAAAATCAGATTTTCAAAAGTTGATTGTCTGTAAGTTCAGTTCCTTCTTTGCATGTAAATATTTTCTCCTCTTTTAGGTTTCTAACTCCAAATCAAGGCCAAAGTTTCCTACTTTGTTTGCTAAATCCGCTAATTTGCTACAAATAAATGTTAAGGTGAGTTTAAACACTCACTTTTCTAGTTTACTCAAGTTTTCATGTTTTTTTTTATTGTATTAGATGAATCTTTGGTTGAATTTGTGAATTAGAAAGATGATTTTCGGGTTTCTATGCTTGCTGAAAATGAAATAGAAAAATGCACAGAAGTAAAATAGTGATATCATGTATGTTTCTAATCCGTTTGAGCCCATTCTTTTTGGGTTAGAAACTAGACTCAAGGAGAAATAATTTATATTTTGGTTCCATTTCGATTTATGGAGATTTGATAGACTTGAAATAGAATTGAAAGTAAAAGTGCAACACTGTCCTTAAAGAAAATTTCCTAAGTTTATACCGGTAATATATTTTGCCATATCTTTAACACTGCTTATCCAAATTGGATAATTTTTTATGTTCTGGAAAGCTTATAAATTTTTCTACAAGTTTTAAGTTTTTGATTTTTGTGAAATTTTAAAGTTAAGTTAGTCAAAATTGCACTTTTTTCTTACTATCTCGAGAGCAAAGTGACAGTTTTGTAATTTTGGACCTGAGAAATAAAATCATCATAACTTTTGACTCGATTGTCCAAATAAGGTGATTCTTTTTCTGTCTTTTATAATTTTCAATACTATTCAACTTTTATGTTTTATGATTTATCAAATTCGGAGATCTACAGGGTCAAAATAGCTCTTTAGGCTGCAGCCCTGTTGTTATGCACATTGTTCACAGTTTTGTAATTTTTGACCTAAGAAATAAAATCATCATAACTTTTGACTAGGTTGTCCAAATAAGGTGATCATTTCCTATCTTTTAAAATTTTCAATTCTCTTCAACTTTTATGTTTTATGATTTATCAAATTCTGATATCTACAGGGTCAAAATGGCTCTTTAGGCCGCTGCCTTGTTGTTATGCACATTGTTCACAGTTTTGTAATTTTAGACTTGAGAAATAAAATCATCATAACCATTGACTCAATTGTCCAAATAAGGTGATTCATTTTCTGTCTTTTATCTTTTGCAATTCTCTTCAACTTTTCTGTTTTATGATTTATCAAAATCTAGGATTTACAGGGTCAAAATGGCTCTTTAAGCCGCAGCCCTGTTGTTATGCATATTGTTCACAGTTTTGTAATTTTAGACCTGAGAAATAAAATCATCATAACTTTTGACTCGATTATCCAAATAAAGTGATTCTTTTTCTATCTTTTATATTTTACAATCTGTTTCTACTTTTATGTTTTATGATTTATCAAATTCCTGGCTCTACAGGGTCAAAATAGCTCTTTAAGCCGCAGGCCTGTTGTTATGCTCATTGTTCACAGTTTTGTAATTTTATATCCGAGAATTAGAACTGCCATAACTTTTGACTCGAATGTCCGAATTAGTTGATCCTTTTTCTGACATCAAGCTATGGAAATTATATTCAACTTTCAGGTTTCATGTTTTCTCAAATTTTGTGTTAAAAGGGGAAAACTGGCAAAACGAGCCACAGGCCTGAGTTCTTTTGCAATGTTTGAGCATTTTCCGTTGAATTGTGTTTTCTGAATTCGATGATTTCGAGCATTTTTCTTCATGATGGTTCTAGAAGGCTAACTCCTACTAATAGAAAAGCCGACATTAACATCGATTCGCATTACGAATTGATGGTTTCATTTGGGTTTTATCGCATGTTAATTTTATTAAATTTTCATCGATTTTTGCTGTTTCTGTGCACATGTTTTCTAAACCGTTTTCGAAATGATTTTCAAAGTGGAAAAGCTTTCAAATTAAATGTTTCACAAAAATTTATAATAATTATATATATATATATATATATATCTATATAATACACACTTTTATACTATTCGAACGTATGAGAAAGAGAATTAAACGATTTAGTAAAATACGTGGTATGGGACATGTGCGTTTACTATTTCAGTTACTTTCGGACTTTTACGATCGAAGCTATTTGAGATTATTGATTCTTAGTTGTTTTGCCATTTTAAATGGCGTATTTGGAGTTTTATAATTTCGATTTATTATTTAAGATGGCCAATATTTGGCACGTATTATGGTTTGAGATCTCCTCTGCAGGAGTATGGTCGATGAGAACCATCACGATGTTTTGTTTACTTGCCAATGATATATGGCAAGTCTTAAGTTTATGATTTCATATTTTGAGATTTATGGTTTATGAGGAACCATCATGATGTTTTCACTTGTCGACGAGATGAGACAAGTTACGATGCCATTTAATACTTGTCGATGAGATGAGACAAGTATGGTATCTCTTTATCACTCGCCAATGAGACTAGGCGAGATATAATTTTCTGAGTTTTATGATGTTTCTAGTGTGGCGTCAACTAACGGCTAGTAAACCGCTAAGTGCGAATGTATGGTATGAGACACATGCTAACACTTTTTGGGTTCCTATCCGTGAGTTTGTGACACATTCACGATGTTTACCTAATAGAACTGCTTGGAGAGGTGTTAGCGACCTTGTCATGAGGTCGAACTGCTTGGGAGGTGTTAGCGACCTTGTTAGGGCTGACAAAATAGCTTGGAGAGGTGTTAGCGACCTTGTCATGAGGACGAATTGCTTTGGGAGGTGTTAGCGACCTTGTTAGGGCAGACAAAATAGCTTGGAGAGGTGTTAGCTACCGTGTCATGAGGACGAACTGCTTTGGGAGGTGTTAGCGACCTTGTTTGAGACTTCAGCCGTCCGAGTTTAGCACATGCAACATTGCTTCGGCATTACAATAAGGGATTTGGCCAATCCGTATTTTCTGAGTTTTCGGTTTTATTGTGATTTCACCTTTTTAAGATGTTTTATTACATCGATGGCCTAGTGCTATATGAGATGTTATATATATGGTGATTTTAATTATAATGTTTTGAACTCTAATCGAGTTCCTTGAGTTATGAGTTTGGATATTTTCATCATTTTATAGGATATCTTGGGTTTTGCCATTTTGGCGAGAGTTTGTATTGATGTTTCTCCTTTTGAGGAGATACGGTTCATGGAACCATGTCGACATTTTGGGATACCGACGATGATATGGGGGCATTTGTGTTTGATTTGAGTATTGAGTTTGAGTTACCTCCTTCGAGGTATTTGTTCACTTAAGTAGCGTTTTCTTCTTAAGTGTTGAGCTTATGAGTTTGTCGATTCATTCTTCTCTTTCGAGAAGAAGTATCTTCATGTCTATTCTGCTTCATATTACCGATATTGACTGATTTGTGTAGCTAGACTGACCCGTGTATTTATACTCGGGTAAGACCGAGTTGTTTCAGGTATCACCTATTGGACTTGGCTTGAAGTTGATGTTGGATATCAGCTCTCCTTTCTCTTGAGCAATTTATGTTCTTCCACATACTCTGATGTACTTGACTCAACGTATATGGTGTAGTCGAGTACCACCTTTATTGTATTCATATTGTATAGTAGTAAACATATATCAATGTACATGTATATATATATATATATATGATGTTGATTATTGTTCTGTGATGTGCTTTACATTTAGTTACTTTATTTTATTCTGATAGATCCATTAGCCACCTATAGTTTTTTATTAAGCATTTACTGTGTACGTCAATCCATTGAGATAGAAAAAAATCATATTACATTTACCGACGTATTCAGTAGATGTTTAAGACAAAGTTATAGATGGTCGCCCTTAAACAGCCCTATTCTCTGCTTTAGTAGACGAAATTACTCGTTAATTCTCTTTACTAAGGTGGGTCACGGGGTGGGGCGTTACAATTCCTCTGCATTAATATTTATTAGTATGTGAACTCTGATATTTATTGTATAAAGAAGAATCAAATGTTTTAGTAAACAGTTTTATGAACTGTATAGTGATTATTATATTTTATCCTTCCGCTATGAGATGCTGTTTGTTTTATTTCTTTCTTGTTTTTCTTATTTACCCCATAATAATCCGCCCTTCCGTATGGTTTGGAATTGGCACGGGTGTCGATTTAAAGTGTGCGATAAGGGTGGATGTTACATTTACAAATAAGAATTTGATGTTATAGCCTTTAAAAACTTAAGTTATAATTGAAATGTTACTGTAATAAAAGATGATAGAAAGTAAGTATTGTAAGTAAATAGTTATAAACTTAAGTAAATGAACGGATATGCTAAGTAATTGAATTTAACATGAATACCATAAATAAATAAATGTAAATAAATGAAATCAAGCAATGAATGAATAAATATAATGCAAATAAAAGAAATTGACATGATATGAATAAATGAAAATGAATTTTCTAGGTAATAAATGAAATGAAATGGAATAAACACTGAATGAATGAATGGGAATAAAATTTTGTGAAAAAAAAATGTAAGTTGAAGAAACAATCCTTGTATGAATGAAAAAGAAAAATAAAAACTGTAAATGTTGTGAAAGAAATTTAATAAGAATAACTCAAGTACATTGTAAATTATTGTTTGTTTTGGTTTATGGATTGTTTGGGATAGGATACTTCTAATTGTTTAAGATGAATGAATAATCTATTGAGTTCATCTAAGACTGTTGAGTAAGAGGTGCATTTAGTAGTTTATTTTTCATTCTAAGCGGTTAAGAGTTTTGAACCCGAACAAACCATTTTCCTTGTTTGCTAAGGATGGATGGTTGATTATATTGATTTTATATGATGATTGTATGCTGTGATTGCCAGTGATTGTTGTTTATATTGATTTGTTTGTTAGTGGTTGAAACAACTTTAAATATATCATTTTATATAATTATTAACTCTTTTTGGATTATATAAGTGAAATACAAGTTATGGAAGCAATTGGTACTGCTTTTGGTCTCATAAAATAAGCGATAATTGCCCAACAAATAGGTACGTTCTTAGTTTACGGTTTTATAATGATATTATATTGTTTTCCTGTTGTTGGGATATATTATTTTGAAAATTTTTGATAGATGTTGTTTTATTCATATTAAAATTTCTCCCGAGCCTCACCGTACAAAAGAGACTCTGCCGAAATTTTCGAAAATTTTGGATTTAGAAATTTTTTTCTAAATATTTTCCGAAGTTATAGTAGTTTGAGTATAAAAGGATTTAATGGTTATAATTTGGTATAATTTATTTAAATTATTTAATTTTGTAAATTTATTTGTTTATAAAGTTAATATTTCTGAATAGGATACATTGTTTACTTAACTCTTTCCTTTCCCTTCTTTTTCCTTTTCAGTGACCAAAAGTTTTGAGTGGGGGAGAGTGTAACGACCAGTAAATTTTCGATAATTAGATTTGTTAATTTAATAAGATTTTGTTAATTTAATATTGAATGGAAAAAAAATCTGGAATTTAATAATGAAATGAATGCTAAAATGAAATGTAACAATAGTAATTAAAACTAATTATTGACAATGGAAATGAAATTCCAATAATGAGAAAATGCTAATTGTTATACTTGATTATAAAATTGAATATAAGAAACAAAACGTAAATATTAAATTATTGGATGAATAGAGAGTTAATGGTAATTAAATAAAAATCGGTATTATATAAGAGTGTAACATTTGTGTGTAAATAGTGAATTCATAAGTGTGACTGAAAGTTAATGGTAATAATTAATATACGTTGCCTATTTATTTAGCCTTGTTGTATTAAATTTGAAACCAATTGCAATAAATGTAACTAAGTATTACGTTAATGTTAATTAAGGTAATATTGTGTAATAATGTAAATTTTATTCATAATATGACAATTGGTAGAATAATAAGAAAGGGAATCAAGGTTTAACCAAATTTTTGGAATATAAGTTATAACAATTGGATTTATTGCAATTTAATGTCATTAAATGTTGTGTTAATGTAAATAAAGCTGATAGCGGAAATATTAATGTAATAAGATATCAACTAATGTTAATCGTATAGGATGAAACCAATGTAACTTATATCTCATAATATAGTAATTGATTTAATTAAAGAATGAAACCAAGTTGAATAAATTAATTGATAATTTTAATCATAATTGAAGTATATATTCGACAAAAATAAAATAAAATGGAAATATGAGAGTTAATGCAAACTAAAGATGGAAATTGGGGTAAATTAAGATAATGAAAGGTAAAACAAAGGTTAACTAGGTTTATAAGGTAATAATGGACTTAATAAAAAGATTGGAATTGAATCAAATCAGTTTATTGGAATTAATTATAATTAATTTGAATTCAGTCTATAATAAATGGATTTATTGCAAGTAGATGAAATTAAATACTACGTTAATTGAAATTAGAATGAAATGGGAAATATTAATGTATTAAATATAAACCAATGTTAACTATGCCACAAGTTGAAATTGACTGAATAATAAATGGAAAGCAAATTAAATTGAATTATTGGAAATTTAATTTATAATCTCGAAATATATTGAAATTGAAAATTTAAAAATTTGGAATTAGTGAAATATGCAACATTAAAGTTATATGGAAATTTTTCATAAAGGTTTATAAATTGCTAAGTAAAACCAAAGTGATAGAAATAGTAAATAATTAAACTTTGAATTGAAAGTGATTTAATTAATTTAATATTTATTTATTTAATTAACCTGAAAAATAGCCATTTTGGCCACTGACTCGGATTTCGACGAAACCAGTTTCATCGGATCTGTAATGGTAAATTATTGTAGGATTTCAAGTTTCATATCGATCGGACTTGTTGTTTGATCGTACGAGCTCGAAACGCCTAGAAATCAATTCAATTGAAATCAATTGAAATCAATTTGAAATAAACTGATTTTATCATAACTTCTTCATACAATGGAAATAGGACTTGAAACCTATTCCATTGAGCTTAAATTATTTGAAAACATCTATCTTGATATATGGGTTGACCCATTTTCGTTCCGGAGGTAGAACGGGCTTTTCGGATCGTTTATCGTTCAATCAATCTGGTACATTCTTCCCTTTTCCATCTTTGTCTATAAATAGCTCTTTATAAACCCTAGTTTGTTTCTATTTTCATTTGTCTGTACATACATTTCTCCTCAACTCCTCATTCTAATGGCAGACAAAACCTAATTTCTAAATTTCAAATCCAAATCAAAAATCAAATTAAAAATCAAACTCTACAAACTATATCGAATTATATATCGATTTGAAGCTCTCGACGAGCACAAGTCAAATATATGATTCGTTTTTCGATATGGGTTGCTTGGTGGCCGGAATTGGGTGGAATAACCTCATTCGTTCATTGTGCCTTGATCAAAGTGGTCGGATCGTCGAATCGACGTTACCGCTATGTGGAGAGGATAGAGCGTAGTGCTTCAGAGTAGTTTGGTTGATGAGTTGACGGGCAGATCGACATGAATAATTCGAACTAGGGTTGTAACGACCCGCCCTTCTGACCGTTCCCAGTCGGTAATTAGACCAACTTGAGACGTTCAAAATGACGGATTGTTATTCAGTTTATAGAGTTTAAACAGAATCAGCCACAGAAACACAGAATAATTATATTTCACATAATGAATTTTTTTTGGTACATATATCAGAGTTTATACAATGCATTAAATTTTATACAGCGGAATATTTCTTTAAGTACAAAAAATTCTTCGAGAAGCTAAAGTGAAGCAATTTCCCCAACTCTCTCTATCTTCGCGGCCTGAAAATCTTCAAGCTGTAAAATACTCGGTCTGACCCGAGTATTATATTCAAAAGAAAATAATACACAAGTCAGTTTAATTCAAACTCAGTTATTAGTGCATAGAGGCAATAATAATCAAACAACAATTAGACGACGGTCAAATATAAATTTACCTATCCGATCCTTTAACAAGAAATCGGATAACGGTAAATACAACACTTAACAGTGTTAAACAACAAATCAGTAGATTCAGATTATCAATGAGGATAGATGAAGGGATTATTGACGAAGATAATTTAGAAAATAATCAAAATTTGCCTAAACGGCAATTAACAACAAAATCATCAAAATCGATTCAAAATATATTGAATTGGCAACATAAAATAATTTTCATCAAAAAGAAAACATCATTTAAAACATTTGATTTGGTAGGGCTGCAGTACACACATGCGTGTACGGCCTCGCCACATTTTTAAAATGTTAACTTCGTGTGGCTGCAGTCCACGCTTGCGTGCACTGCCTCGCCACTACTGTAATGAAATATGCAAAAGATCATAAATCAAAACAAAATAGTATATCAATAAAAATCAATATCGTGTGGCTGCAGTTCACGCTTGCGTGCACTGCCTTGCCACTATCGTGATGATGTACTCAAAAGGTCAACGAACCAAAATCATTGAAGGTTCAAATATCGATTCAAAATGTCGATACTGCGTGGCTGCAGTGCACGCACGCGTGCGCTGCCTCGCCACAACAACATGTGAAATCATCTCAAGAAAGAATACTATCAGAAATCAAAGTTGCAGAGGTCAAGTCAGTGACTCAACACAACTGCAACACCAAAACCCATGCTACAAGGCAAGGTCAAAATGCAATTGTTTTGCATATACCAAAGTAAACCCAAGAAAACAAGTTCCAAACAACTTATTACTGCACATTTCAACAAGTGCAAAATTTTCATAAAAATGAAACTGCAGCCATTACTTGGACACAAGGGCAACTGCAACAATAACGCAGCCACCACAAGATCACAATGCAACAAACATTGTCTCGAAGCAAATTAGTCGAGACTATCAAAATTCAGTAAAATCAGAAGCAAGCTAAGATCAACGCATCAAGAAACCCAATCAAGACAGTGACAATAAGGCACTGTAAATACAAGGTAGGACTGCAACAATGAACTCAAAACAACACAAAAGTTCCCAAATTAAATAGGGCAGCCAGTATTAGTGCACAAGGGCAACTGCAACCAAGATCTGCAGCCGCCACGAGTACACAAAGCACGAAGGCTTGAATGACCCAGTGCGCAAAGGCAGGGGTACAACTATAAGAAAACAGCTGAAAGAAGGTGAGAGCACCAAAAGTAAGGCACCACCGCACACGACAATAATGAGTCAAGTGGATGAAACATGGAATGCACAGCGAAATTGCACAAGCGAATGGTCAAGCAAATAAACAGTAAGCAATGTTAACACAATACTATACTTCAAGTAACAGTCAATAATTCACTAGCCAGAGGTCTCCCAGCTGGCATAGTCAAATCAAGGAAGTAGTATCAATGACAGTGCCGAAGCCATCAAAGTCAGAGACATTAGAATTCAAACACGACCGAACAGTAAAGATGTCAAGGATGCAGCATGTATACTTGAATACATGAAGTAAATTTGAAAACAAGGCATGCAACAGTGGAGTACACAGTGGCCAGAAGTCAAAAAAAAGGTACAACTCAAGTCTGGTAACGACAACACAACTACAAACAAAGCATCAGTAACAATCTACAAACTCTAATGAACAAACTGCCCAGACTGCTACATATCAAAGAAACCAGCTCCAAGACTTACAACATATGTCTCGACCAAAAATCAGTGATCATGTGCAAAGGTATTCCAGATTCAAATAACACGAGTGCACAGGCAGTTTTACCCAAAACAAATGTCATGAACCAACAGAAGCAAATCGAAGTGCAACCGTGGAACAACAAAGCACAGAGGCTACAATTATAAATACAATAGGGTAACATAGGCAGCGCAATTTCAAGTGGAGCTATGTAAATGAAAAATGCCCAAGTCATGGAACAGTAAGCAATACAAAATTGTCCAATAGACAGAAGATCGTGCCATGGTGACAACAATCTCATATATACATACATAAATGCATATATATATGAAGTGCAGTCACAATTGCAAACTGAGTTGCACACTAGTGATACTAGACGAAATGCAAAAAATCAAGGCACTGCATGTACAACAGGTAGGTGAAGACGCAGTAAAACCAATGTGGCAAAAAAAAAATGAATGCACAGTGATGCAGTCAATAATTACTCATGAAAAAAAATGGAATGCATCAAAACTTCAAAATGTACAAGTACCAGACTTCAAGTACAAAGGACTCGAATGACCAAGGGTAACAAAGTATACCACAACACAAATGCAACCAGAGACAGAATGGTACACGAGATCGATAAAACCAGGGATTGAAGTACGAACAGTTCAATACCGGACAAGCATATTTCAGAATGAAATAAACAAGTCCAAATCCAGTTTAAAAATAGTCAAGGCTGAAGCCAAAATATTATCACAAAATCGATGTCGAAGTTGAGCAAGTGTAACAATAGAATTTTTTTCAAAACATTTTATTTTTAATTCAAACAACTGCAGTTTTCAAGTGACAAATGTCAACAATGTGCCTAAGCAAAAAAAAAATCAATGTCGTGCTTTACCAAAATCGAACAATATCAAAGGCCGAAAGCCACTGTTTAAGGCAAGGCAAAATCGAACGGCTGGGACGACGCCAAACCACAATCAGAGAAAATCAAAATCGAAACAGAGATGAAAGAGAATATTGAATAGTTCAAAATCAACATCGAAACAAATCAACTATTGACAATGGGTATTGAATTAGATGTGAGGGATATAAATCACTCACCTTATTTTGAAGTGGTCGTGAGCAAGATTGAAGCCGAGGCCATAATTTGAAAAGAGGGACGAACGATCGTGGACGAAGAGGAGACGAGAGACGCCATTTTTTTTATTTCTTCGGTTTGATTTGTTTAGGGTTTTGAATGAGAAAGGAAAAGGGGACGGGTATAAAAGAGTATGGGAGAGACGTGTTTTTGGCGTGATGGAAGGCATGGATCAAGGCACGAATTTTGGCGTGTTTACAGCTGATAAGTAAGGCAGCGTACTCTCTTTATTTTTTATATTTTTTTTTTCATTTTTAAATTCAATTTGTTTTGTATAATTATTTTCTTTACTTTGTTTTGTTTTGTTTAATTTTTTGTTGTTAAAACTTTAACTAAGTGTATTTATTTATTTATTTTGTATTGATTAAAATTTTATTCCTTTTTATTTTAAAGAAAAGAAAATTGTTATTTAAAACTAACCATCCATTTATACATTTACATAAATAATAATTCTTGTATCCAAATTATTTTTCTAAGTCATTAGAATACAAATTCAATATTCAATTTAACTCCAAAGTCAAATTTCAATTCTATTCAACTTTAAATAAATTAAATTCTAAAATTTAATCGCCATTCATAGTTATATTGGGAATTTAACTCAAACCATCATTCGAATATTTAAAATTAATTAAATATTTTCATTTTTAAATTGTTCAAAATTCAGGGTTGTTACAATCTTCCCTCCTTAAAGAATTTCCTCCCGAAATTATAAATTAGGAAAAACGATTGTTTAAATCTCACCGATATTTGTACCCTACACAATTTTTTTTACCAAGTTCGAATCTTATAAATAAATATAGGATTCACTTCTTTTATATTATCTCACTAGCTTTGTTCATTGATTTCTGTAATCAAGACACAAAAGTCTTTTACCAAAATTTTCGACTTACAAAACTCAAATTTAAACTTGAAACTCTTCATGCTAGATATTTGCATATCATATCTTTTCTTTTCAAAGCTGTGGACTTTCAAGATATTTAAAAATCTTCTTCCTTAATTTATTAGGTTGGAATTATGTAATTTTAAATTCAGACTATTGATTTGCTTTCTAAAATTTTGAAAATACTTGCTAACTCGAAATTTAACAAGCCCATCGTCGTTCTTACAGACATTAGGCATACGCTGGCCAGGCGCAAGACTAAAAATCTCCAAGTACTAAATATACTTGCTTCAACTCCTAGTGAAAATACTTTTAAAAATTCTTTTAAAAATGGATGTGGAAAGCACGTTCCCCCATGGATCACAGTTTACCCGGCGGTTACGCTACTATCCCAGTAGAATCGCTTGTAATTGTAGATTTCACATCTCTCTTGAATTTCGCCATGGTTGTTGCCATAGATCGCGGTTCACACGGCGGTTACGCTACTATCCCAGTAGAATCGCTTGTGACCGTAGGCATCTCGCCCCTCAAATTACGCTTCGGCCTCTAGATCGCAGTTTACGCGGCGGTTGCGCTACTATCCCAGTAGAATCGCTTGTAACTGTAGGCATCACGCCCCACGAATTACGCCAGCATCAATTCACATAATCCCAACACGATGATCCATCGTGGGGGATTCCAGTCCCAATGGACATTCTACTAATGGAAATTCTACGTAGCTACGATTTCCAATGGACACTCACTCCGAGTTCCAATCACCTTCACAAATTATAAATGGAAGGTACATTTCCATATCCTCGGTTTTAGAAAACATATGTCATATACATATAGTACTTCATTTCACATTTCGTACATATCATACCTATGTAAACTTGCATAGGATTTTCATAATAATGACTTTCCAAACTGATGGTTTTTGTATTATTACATTCACATATATAAGTTACGAAAACTCAATTCACATCATAACAAATGGAGGATTTCTAAATTTTCCATCTCGTTTTAAAATTATCCTCTAAATCGATTTGAAAATTAAAGTTTATCTCAAACCCAATTCACATTCATAATCCAATTCATTATCGAGTTCACATTCGATTTGGATTTCACGTTACATCATCAATTCTCAACACATAATTAATGTCTACCGATATATAACCTCTAAGCTGGTACGTCTCAGAGAAGGGTGTTAAGCTAAAAGAATAAATTCTCCGCCACCAACATATATATATTTAATAGAGATCAACTGCTATGTCATCAATTCACCATGTTAGACATACAATCCCAATCAACTATCCAAAATTCAAAGCTCAACTTATATTTGATTTTGGTGTCGAAGTTAAACTCAATTTAACTCAAGATTCAATCCTTTTTGAAAAATTTCAAGTTGAACTGATCATTCAAATTTCCCAAAAATATCTTTACAAGATATATATAATTTTCCACACTTAAACATTTGAAGCAAATTTCAAATATTCATTTTTCAATTTATCTTTAAAAGATAAAATTTCAAACTTTTCATTTCATATTGGAAAACATTTCCATACTTATTTAATAATAAGTAATTCACAAATCCATTTATTTTCAACACTTGGAAAATATTCAATATACTTAAATCATAATCAAGTATATATTCCATTCTTTAAGGAAAGCGTTCTTTTAAACACATTTATTTGAGTGAAAACGAATGTTATGTAAAACATTGTTATGACAACTCAAAAATCACTAGTATGGGGATTCGAATTTAAGATAGATATATAAATCCCAATACTATATAAAACATTTCCTTTCGGAAACCATTTATTATAACAACAGTGTTATAGTCCACCATTTCCTTTTATTTCTCTCAAAAACGTCTATTTCAACAATGAATGTTGAAATCTATGGTTTCGATACTTAATGCATTTTAAAATATTTTTAAAACCATTAACTTTTTCAGCTTTAACTTAATTCATAGTTTGAGTTCCTTATACTTTTCACAATATTAATTTTAAACCAATTTCAAACCTTTCAATATTAAGTTTTCCATCTCATTACCGATGTAATAATATATTCACTGTCCAAAATTGTGAACATACTTTATTTATTCAATTCAGTGTTTCTACACATTTATTTTAAAGGATTATCCACTGTCCAAAATCATGGATAAAATTCCTAACCAACATTTACTATCACAATATTTAACTTAAAGGATAATTCGCTGTCCAAAATTACGAATATATCTCCTTTAATAACTTCTATGTTTCATTTATCAAATTCAATTGGTTTCGAATTTATAAACAATCTTTACAAATTCCATTTCTATTTATAAAACTTTGATTTATAAATCTTCTTTATTAATTCAATTCAATTTATATAACTTAATAATATATCAAAAGTCCATTTATAAGTTAAGTACTTAAAATTCATTTATTTACTAAATCGTTCTTCAAAACATATGAAATCAATTTTAAAAAGAATTCCGAATCAAATTCCCAAGTTATAGTTCAATGATCCTCTTGGCTATACTAAATTGACATATCATTTTATCTCCCAATTATTACTTTGGAGATATTCAAAATATTGGATTTAAACCAATTCATTAATTCACTTCACTTATATTTTATTTTTCATAAATCTTAACAATTCGATAATGGTTTTTTTTTCAAATGATCGGAAACTCAAATCTAAGAAGACCTTATCAAAGAGAAACTATCGCAAACCTAAATTTAGAAAGCTACAAAAGAGAGGGGGATTGTCCGAAAAAGATTTGAATTTTCAAAATACCTTTTATTTTCCAAAGAAAACAATTTCATACTTTAAATTTGAAAAACATTTTCTTTAAAGTGGTTCTACTAACTATTCATATTAAACATCATAAACTGAGCTTTGTATAAACCAAATCTCTGATACCACTTTTGTAACGACCCGCCCTTCTGACCGCCCCAAGTCGGTAATTAAACCAACTTGAGACGTTCAAAATGACGGGTTGTTATTCAGTTTATAGAGTTTAAACAGAATCAGCCACAGAAACACATAATAATTATATTTCACATAAAGAATTTTTTTTGTACATATATCAGAGTTTATACAATGCATTAAATTTTATACAGCGGAATATTTCTTTAAGTACAAAAAATTCTTCGGAAAGCTAAAGTGAAGCAATTTCCCCAACTCTCTCTATCTTCGCGGCCTGAAAATCTTCAAGCTGTAAAATACTCGGTCTGACCCGAGTATTATATTCAAAAGAAAATAATACACAGGTCAGTCTAATTCAAACTAGTTATTAGTGCATAGAGGCAATAATAATCAAGCAACAATTAGACGACGGTCAAATATAAATTTACCTATCCGATCCTTTAACATGAAATCGGATAACGGTAAATACAACACTTAACAGTGTTAAACAACAAATCAGTAGATTCAGATTATCAATGAGGATAGATGAAGGGATTATTGATGAAGATAATTTAGAAAACAATCAAAATTTGCCTAAACGGCAATTAACAACAAAATCATCAAAATCGATTCAAAATATATTGAATTGGCAACATAAAATAATTTTCATCAAAAAGAAAACATCATTTAAAACATTTGATTTGGTAGGGCTGCAGTACACACACGCGTGTACGACCTCGCCACATTTTTAAAATGTTAACTTCGTGTGGCTGCAGTCCACGCTTGCGTGCACTGCCTCGCCACTACCGTAATGAAATATGTAAAAGATCATAAATCAAAAAAAAATAGTATATCAATAAAAATCAATATCGTGTGGCTGCAGTTCACGCTTGCGTGCACTGCCTTGCCACTATCGTGATGATGTACTCAAAAGGTCAACGAACCAAAATCAATGAAGGTTCAAATATCCATTCAAAATGTCGATACTGCGTGGCTGCAGTGCACACACGCGTGCGCTGCCTCGCCACAACAACATGTGAAATCATCTCAAGAAAGAATACTATCAGAAATCAAAGTTGCAGAGGTCAAGTCAGTGACTCAACACAACTGCAACACCAAAACCCATGCAACAAGGCAAGGTCGAAATGCAATTGTTTTGCATATACCAAAGTAAACCCAAGAAAACAAGTTCCAAACAACTTATTACTGCACATTTAAACAAGTGCAAAATTTTCATAAAAATGAAACTGCAGCCATTACTTGGACACAAGGGCAACTGCATCAATAACGCAGCCACCACAAGATCACAATGCAACAAAAACTATCTCGAAGCAAATTAGTCGAGACTATCAAAATTCAGTAAAATCAGAAGCAAGCTAAGATCAACGCATCAAGAAACCCAATCAAGACAGTGACAATAAGGCACTGTAAATACAAGGTAGGACTGCAACAACGAACTCAAAACAACACAAAAGTTCCCAAATTAAATAGGGCAGCCAGTATTAGTGCACAAGGGCAACTACAACCAAGATCTACAGCCGCCACGAGTACACAAAGCACGAAGGCTCGAATGACCCAGTGCGCAAAGGCAGGGGTACAACTATAAGAAAACAGCTGAAAGAAGGTGAGAGCACCAAAAGTAAGGCACCAACGTACACGACAATAATGAGTCAAGTGGATGCAACATGGAATGCACAGCGAAATTGCACAGGCGAATGGTCAAGCAAATAAACAATAAGCAATGTGAACGCAATACTATACTTCAAGTAACAGTCAATAATTCACTAGCCAGAGATCTCCCAGCTGGCATAGTCAAATCAAGGAAGTAGTATCAATGACAGTGCCGAAGCCATCAAAGTCAAAGACATAAGAATTCAAACACAACCGAACAGTAAAGATGTCAAGGATGCAGCATGTATACTTGAATACATGAAGTAAATTTGAAAACAAGGCATGCAACAGTGGAGTACACAGTGGCCAGAAGACAAAAAAAAAGGTACAACTCAAGTCTGGTAACGGCAACACAACTGCAAACAAAGCATCAGTAACAATCTACAAACTCTAATGAAAAAACTTCCCAGACTGCTGTACATATCAAAGAAACCAGCTCCAAGACTTACAACATATGTCTCGACCAAAAATCAATGATCATGTGCAAAGGTATTCCAGATTCAAATAACACGAGTGCACAGGCAGTTTTACCCAAAACGAATGTCATGAACCAACAGAAGCAAATCGATGTGCAACCGTGGAACAACAAAGCACAGAGGCTACAATTATAAATACAATAGGGTAACATAGGCAGTGCAATTTCAAGTGGAGCTATGTAAATGAAAAATGCCCAAGTCATGGAACAGTAAACAATACAAAATTGTCCAGTAGACAGAAGATCGTGCCATGGTGACAACAATCTCATATATACATACATAAATGCATATATATATGAAGTGCAGTCACAATTGCAAACTGAGTTGTACACTAGTGATACTAGACGAAATGCAGAAAATCAAGGCACTGCATGTACAACAGGTAGGTGAAGACGCAGTAAAGCCAATGTGGCAAAAAAAAAAATGAATGCACAGTGATGCAGTCAATAATTACTCATGAAAAAAATGGAATGCATCAAAACTTCAAAATGTACAAGTACCAGACTTCAAGTACAAAGGACTCGAATGACCAAGTGTAACAAAGTATACCACAACACAAATGCAACCAGAGACAGAATGGCACATGAGATCGATAAAACCAGGGATTGAAGTACGAACAGTTCAATATCGGACAAGCATATTTTAGAACGAAATAAACAAGTCCAAATCAAGTTTAAAAATAGTCAAGGCCGAAGCCAAAATATTATCACAAAATCGAAGTCGAAGTCGAGCAAGTGTAACAATAGAATTTTTTTTCAAAACATTTTATTTTTAATTCAAACAACTGCAGTTTTCAAGTGATGAATGTCGACAATGTGCCTAAGCAAAAAAAAAAATCAATGTCGTGCTTTACCAAAATCGAACAATATCAAAGGCCGAAAGCCACTGTTTAAGGCAAGGAAAAATCGAACGGCTGAGACGACGCCAAACCACAATCAGAGAAAATCAAAATCGAAACAGAGATGACAAAGAATGCTGAATAGTTCAAAATCAACATCGAAACAAATCAACTATCGACAATGGGTATTGAATTAGATGTGAGGGATATAAACCACTCACCTTATTTTGAAGTGGTCGCGAGCAAGATTGAAGCCGAGGCCCTAATTTGAAAAGAGGGACGAACGATCGTGGACGAAGAGGAGACGAGAGACGCCATTTTTTTTTATTTCTTCGGTTTGATTTGTTTAGGGTTTTGAATGAGAAAGGAAAAGGGGACGGGTATAAAAGAGTAGGGGAGAGACGTGTTTTTGGCGTGATGGGAGGCATGGATCAAGGCACGAATTTTGGCATGTTTACAGCTGATAAGTAAGGCAGCGTACTCTCTTTTTTTTTATATTTTTTTTTTCATTTTTAAATTCAATTTGTTTTGTATAATTATTTTCTTTACTTTGTTTTGTTTTGTTTAATTTTTTGTTGTTAAAAATTTAACTAAGTGTATTTATTTATTTATTTTGTATTGATTAAAATTTTATTCCTTTTTATTTTAAAGAAAAGAAAAATGTTATTTAAAACTAACCATCCATTTATACATTTACATAAATAATAATTCTTGTATCCAAATTATTTTTCTAAGTCATTAGTTTGAATTTAAAATACAAACTCAATATTCAATTTAACTCCAAAGTCAAATTTAAATTCTATTCAACTTTAAATAAATTAAATTCTAAAATTTAATCGCCAATTCATAGTTATATTGGGAATTTAACTCTAACCATCATTCGAATATTTAAAAATTAATTAAATATTTTCATTTTTAAATTGTTCAAAATTCAGGGTTGTTACAAGGGTTTTAATCAAAGCGGTGGTCGGGTTCGTTTTGCCTCGATATGGGTGTTCGTGAAGGCAAGGAGTGGTCGGAGACGTAAGGGTGGCTTCGGGCATGCATGCGATCGCGGATTAGTGGGTGGCGATCGATGAGATGGGGCGACGCTTGGCTTTCGAGAAAAACCTGGAAGCTTCATTCGTGATCTTTGCTGGAGAGAAAGTGCGTCGGTGACGTGTCCTTGTGGTGATTCTTTTGTTTTTTTATTTTAAATTTAAATTCTAAATGTTCTAACACGGATAACTTATACATACGAGGTCCGATTCAAGTGAGGTTTCTCCGCTAGTATCGTATCGAAATTCCGGACATTTTGACGTAGGTTCGAACGAATTCTGAGACTGTTTGAATTTTGGGTTCAAATAGGATTTAAATTCAATTTAAATTCAAAGGTGAGTGTTTCAACCCGCTCACAACTCCTTTAATTTCTTATGTTTGTTAAATTTAATTTATGCCGTGATTAGAAATTTATTTATGGTTGATTGTTATATTTTGAATCATCATCTCAGTTAATTCGAATTTATTAAATTAAATCATTATTTAATTTATTATTGAATATATATTGCCAGTTAAATACTTGTTATTGATTATCTGTTCTATACTGATATTTATTGATCGATTTGGTTGATGATTGTGATGGATGTTTGATTGTTGATATTGAATGAATGGATGTTTTATTTATATTGTTATAAACTACAAGTTTGTTATAGATTTTTATTTCATTCGGGATTGCAGTTTGAAATGAAATATAACCGTAAGACATTAAATTGCAGATTGAAATGATAAATATCCGTATCACTTGACCCTAGGGTAGAGAATTATATACGGACACCGGATTGGTTAAATTAAATGGTTTTAAAATCCTTAATTTTTGAATGGAAATAAATGATACTTTGAAGAAAAATTCGATTTATATAAATTTAAGTATTTTTTTGAAAATCAAGTTTATGTTGAAAAAGGAAATTTGGTGTGTTGATTTGGAAATTGAAATTGGTCTAAATGTGTTGAAATGAAATGAATAGTTTAATTGTATATAAATTCCAAACTTATATTTTGATGTAAACTATTTTAAAAGAATATATAATTTTAAAATTTCCAATTTTTCAGATTTTTCAAATTTATTAAACCATTTGACTAATATTAACTATATAAAATTTTTTTGATCTGTTTTAAGCCATTATAATATATTTAAGTATAATTAATCTATTTTAAAGCTATTTAATCTATTTTATTTATACCTAATCTAATTTAAATCCATTTAACTACCATAAATCAGTTTAAAAGTATTTTTAACCTATAATTAAATTATTTTAACTATTTATAACCATTTGAACTATTTTCTAAATTTTCAGACTAAGTAAAAGGGAAGTGTTTATATTTCAAAATTTATTGTTTCAAAAGAAAATAAGGGTAAATTGTGAGGAACCAGTTCTTCGACTTCTGAAAATCGACATTAATACGTCCACTGTACCAACTGCCGAACAATCGAATGCTGAAAAACCAAACCCTTAGGGTTTAAGAAGAAGAAAAAGATAGGAGAAGTAAGAAAGAAGAAGCAACAAAAACAATATCAGATTCTCACAATCGCAGCGGAATAACATATAATAGATAAATGAATATCTTTTAAACAAAGAATCATATCTGCTATTACATTACATCACATTACATTACGTTATCAGAGTTTACAACAACAAACATCAGAAAAGAAATACTATATACTAGTTGATACGCCATGCCATCCAGCATGCCTCCAGATTTCTACAGCAACACCTCAATTCCAGAATATCCTGATAATCTGACTCTTGACTGACCATGTGGAAATTGGTAGGCACCCATAGTTTAGAAAGGGAACAATAAACTCTAAGTCAGTCGTGTAACTAGTGTGAGAACTTAAACAGTTTATCTTTTAAAAACAAACAAGGAAATATTTTTAAATAGAGAGAACTTTAAAACAGTTATTCTTTAAAAACAAACAAAGAAATATTTTTAAATAGATTCGCAATGCTTTTAGAAAAAGTAACTACCATAAGGCCTCCCGCACACACTCAATGCAAGCGCAAAATTGGAGAAGATTTCTCCTTATGATAGTTAAATATGCTTGATACACAAATTTCTTTGATATTATTACTATAAGTGTAAAGTGCAGAAAAACATTTCGAAAGTATAATATAAATCTTAGCCAGCATAGGCATTCCACACTTATGCCTACTATAGCTACCATGTTCAATAGCAGGTTACCGCTACATTCCATGACAGGTTATACAACTAAAACCGTACAGGGCTCGTATTGTTTCTTTGGATTTCCAACTAATGGTCTGGCCAAGGAACTTCCCATTGCCACATGGGTATGCAGCTAGAAGGACGCCCTGAGAACCTAACCGGATCTCTACCAACACAAGGCCGAGTTACCCCTAGCTGAGTAACTACTGACACGAGTATGCCATCCCCCGATCGTAACCGACCTATATTCCGGGATTCACCAACAACCACAAAGTAATAAAATTGCACCAACAACATAGCTTAAGTATCTCGGCTCCATACCATGATACCACCTCTATCCAGAAGGAATGACGTACATTAAGGGGGCGCTATCCCCTAATAACCTTGCCGCATCTTTCCTGTTTTGACCATTATCGGGGTGTGAGGTTCGACGAAATCTCGTCCACAAAGCTATGCTTTATACAAAAGCTCTGCTTTGATCAACAATTGATCAGCAACACTTCGTATGCCACATTACCAATTTGGGTATGTATCACTAGTAACCATCAACTACATAACCTCTGAGCTCGTACGTCTCAGAGAAGGGTCTTAAGCTAAGAGAATAAATTCTCCGCCACCAACAGAAATGTATTTGATAGAAATCAGCTTTCCATCTCAAATTGTAACGTCAGAGACACATCCATACAAGTCTGTTCCGGGATCGAACGGAACCGAAGGCACTTCCAAAGAAGCCCTTGAAATCTGGATATTCACTAATCAAGTCCCGACTTCCCATCACAAAGGGTGATAAAATCTCTATATCGGAGATCAGCCAATGCAGAGACATTTGACTGCAATCCTTCCATTTTCGAAAATATCCGGTCTTCAACACCGGTCTTCAAATGCTATCCATTATGACCTATCAATATTCGGAATGGGATTTATGACCCAAAGCTTCTCTCCCGGCTAAACCGAATAACGAGCGCTTATTTTAAAAATAAGTGTAGCATTCAAATTCAAGCAAATCACAGCAAATACCTATTTAAAGTTAAATATTGATAGTCGGTTATTTAACTATGAATAGATATGCACAGCATCACCAGATTTCAAATAGTTTCCCAAATTATTTATTTTCCGAAAATATCTTTACAAGATATATTTTTTTCTCCACACTTCAACCGTTTGAAAACAAACTTCAAATCACTTTTCAATTTATCTTTAAAAGATATAATCTCAAAACAATTCACTTCATATTGGAAAAACACTTCCATACTTATTTAATAATAAGTAATTCACAAATCTATTTATTTTAAACATTTGGAAAATATTCAATACACTTAAACAATTAAGTGTATATTTAATTCTTTAAGGAAAACATTCTCTTAAACACATTTATTTGAGTCAAAATGAATGTCGCGTAAAACATCGTTACGACAACGCAAAATCACTAGTATAGGGATTCGAAATTAAGATAGATATATATATCCCCATACTATATAAAACATTCCCTTTCGAAAATCATTTACTATAACAACAGTGTTATAGTCCACTATTTCCTTTTATTTCTCGAAACGTCTATTTCAACAATGAATGTTGAAATCTATGGTTACTTTACTTAACATATTTTAAAACATCTTCAAATCGTTTAATTCAATTTAAAATATCACTTCCCCAAAACATTTCTTTAATATATTATTCACTGTCCAAAATCATGAATATACTTCGTTAAACAAATTCAACATTTCTACACATTTTATTTAAAGGATTATCCACTGTCCAAAATCGTGTTTATATCTCCTTTAATAAGCTATAATAATTTACTTTTCAAAAAAAGTCGATTTCGGATTTATAAAACAATTTTTATAAATTCCATTTATATTTTATAATAACTTAAACTTATAAAAAATCACTTTATTTATGAATTCTATCCATATCTCATTTACACGTCAAATCCAAATTATAAGCAAATTACTTATAATTCTGTATTTACAAATTCATTCGTTCTATAACTTCACAAATCGTAGATTCTATTTTAAAAAAATCCATTTATACATCATTTTAAAACTTTTCAAAACTCTTTTATAATTTCATCACTTTGATTTATAAAAAATCAAATTTTATAAATCTTATATATAAAGCTTTTATACTAAATTCAAAAATCACCACTTAAACTATTTTATAAAATCACTAACTCCATATTTTCAAAAATCAATTTTCAACTATATTTCTCAAAAATCATAATTTTTATAACATTAAAAATATAACGTTTATTTATTTAAAGTGAATCAATTCTAAAATTCAATAAAACGTACACTTTCAAAAATCACATTAAAAACCCTTTTAAAATTTGGAAATCATTACTTTAACAGTTTTAATTTTCCAAAATAGGCCCAATGCTGCAACAACACTAAATATAACAACCATTGCATCCAAAACATCATATATCATATGATAACAGAATATATCACAATATCTGTAAATAAATCAATACGGGTGAGGAATCCAGTTGGATCCCTCCAACCTGTTTCCCTGCATCCACAGATGTTAGCACAATACCAATCCCGTTCCAATACGGAATATCGCGGTATATAGGTTTATATAAAGTATTATCTGCTATTATGCGTCGCAACAGGGTCTCATCCGCTATATAATGCGGGAAAATAACTCCAAGTACATATATAATACCAATTCCACTTCAAGATGGAATATCGCGGTATATGTGTTTAATAAATAACCTCCGCTTCGTCGTATAGGGTCTATTTCAATACAACAGATAGAAATTTATCATCCAAGCATACAACAAACACAATCAAGCAATTTTAAATCTAACTATTTAAAATTTAAATCGAAAAGGATTCGATTGAGTGAGAAGTTCTCACCTTGCTTCCAAATAACGGTTGCAGCGTTTTTATTCCGAATAAAATTAAACGTGCGTTTAATTTTACCCAAAATTTTCACTAGCTCCAAACAATCATAATCCAGCTCCATTGCGTAGTGCTCGTCAATACAAAGCCAACGCAATTTGTTTCGTCAGCTTTCGTCCTCGTACCAAAAAGTTATGCATTTTTAAAGTTTGAACGAATTTATATAAATCAATTTACAATTCCATTTTATATTTTCTAACCTAACTCGATCTAGGCTGTTGATTTCAAATTCTACATATCAGGGCTGCAAATCTTTGTCTTCTCCAACGGGTGAACACCCAGGTCAAAGATCGTGATAAAGAACCCATAGTCGCCTATATTGTTTGAATTTTCGAGCCTAACTCCATCACTTCGGCGACGATCGGAGACTTCCACTCACTCGTCCTCGACAAGAGCTACCCAAGGCTGCGATTATGGTGAACATGGTCACCTGCTTGCATTGGAAAACGTGGGCAACCTGATGGTGAACGTGGCCCATTTGACATCGATCCGGAGCTCCATTTTCGATCACAACCGTTGAATACGTAGCCCTCGACGAGCTCCCCAACTTTCGTGTAGAAGCCGGAGTGTGAAAACGAAGGGATTAAGAGGAATCGAAGGAGAAAGATGAGTGTTTTCTAGCCATAGAATTGAAAATGGTGGCCTGACCTAATTTCGTTTAGGGTTTAGTGAAAATTGA
Source organism: Allium cepa (assembly GCA_030765085.1). Classification (NCBI taxonomy): domain Eukaryota; kingdom Viridiplantae; phylum Streptophyta; class Magnoliopsida; order Asparagales; family Amaryllidaceae; genus Allium; species Allium cepa. The sequence goes on along the minus strand of CM060938.1, from coordinate 899,839,716 downwards.
AGAGAATGGGGTCCTTTTATAGAAAATTTCCAAAACACTATTCATCCGAAATTTTCCGAACTCCAAACGAAGCGTGCCGGCTGACGTTCCTAGGGTCTAACCTGTGTTCCAGACACAATGGATCATGTTTCGGAAGCTAATTTGGTTATATGTGTGAGTTACGAAAATAAACGATCAAATTTAAATTAAATCGGTTAAACTAATTTCTATGCGTTTTGGCTTGCCCCGGACAACCCGTAAATCCGATTGACACGAAATTTGAAATCTTACAATAATATAATATTACGGATCCGATGAAAATGGTATCGTCGAAATTCGAGACTGTTTGAAAAATGGCTATTTTTACTCGTCAATTAATTATTAAAATATTAAATTTCCACAAATTAACTTTTAATTCGATTTTAAAGGTTCTGCAACATCATTATAACTCCAAATAATTTAATACAACATTACAAATCAATTTTAATCACATTGGACCCAATTTCCAATTATTTCTGTAATTTAAAATATTAAATTATCGATTTAATTATCCAATTAAATCCAGATATTCGAAACACAATTTATTCGACTTGCAAATTTACTTGTGAATATTTAAAATTAAATTAAATATACTGTAACAACCCGCATATTTAATGATTTTATATTTAAATGTTTTATTTAAATATAGCGTCGTTAGTCGGATTTAGGTCCAAAATGTTACTTTCTGCAAATGGCCGAATTGGAACTCGAAACTACCTCCATTGGTTCCAAAATAGCGTTTGCGATCTTTTTGAGTATAATCTTTGATATGTTTGGAGTAAGTCGAATTTTGCAACTTTTTCTAGTTGGATTTGGGTTGGGTTCAGCCCACTAACTATCTAATTAACCCTAACTCAGCCCTCTCCTCTCACTCACTTATTCCATTTCTTAAAACTTAAGCTTAAAACTGAAAATGGGGGAAGAGAATGGGAATTAGAAATTGCAAGCCCTAATTCCATTTGCAAACTCCAAATTCTTGCTCCAAAATCAAAGAGAAGCCATTGGTAAGCTCTTCTTCATCTTCTCCAACTCTTCTCCTCTTCAATTTCAGAAAATTTCCTAAACCTAAATTGGGAAATATGTGTTTTATTCTTAGATTGAAGCTTGTTGAGTTGAAGTAGTGTTTGGTTGGTCTTCTCCTTGATATTGAGCTTCACCTTCTTTGTTTTTGGGTAAAAGGTGAGTTTTGAACTCACATCTACTTCTTTTGATATCATTGATGTTAGGCATAAATTCCTAACAATTGTCCATATGTTCTTTTGCTTTTGATTTGGGTTGATTCGGCGAAATTGCCAAATTATGATTTTTGAAGCCAAATCTTTGAAAATCCTTATATAGATGATGTTTATGTTGTCGGAGTGTTTGGGTGTGTCGTTAAGGTTGGGTAGTCGTTTGATGTAAGCCCATAATCAACACGCATCCGATTGCTTTTGATTTGTTTGGCCATAGTTGGCCTAGGCTCAGGAAATGCCTGAACATTGAGTTTCAGACGTCTAAAACCCTTATTTCAGACGTCTGAATATTGTTCTGGGGAACATTTTCATCCCCAGATTCAGACGTCTGAATTTATATTCCAGACGTCTGAATTGCCTAAATTTCAACCAGAAAGGAAATAGGCAAAATATTGTCCATTTCAGACTTCTGGATGTTAGGATTCAGACGTCTGAATTCTGTTTTGGAAAAAAATTGATTTTCAGATTCAGACGTCTGAATCCCTTCTTTCAGACGTCTGAATATGCTGTTTTTGGCCAATTTGCCTTGTTCGTTTAATTTTCCCAATTTGATTGATACATATTGATTCCAATTAGTGGCTTATGCATATTTGACTTTGATAATTCCTTTTTGAATTCATTCACGGGTTTTTATAAATTATTTCTTCAAATTGTATTAAAAGTTAGCTTCTCCGATTTATAAATTCTATTTAAACCACACGTACAATTTCGCACTTCGAGCGAAGTGGAAGGGTGATTAAATGGTTGGGCAAAACACGGACCATGAATCTGTGCGTTTATCCTTCCGATTAGTCCCCGACCTATTCAATTGATCGTTTAAACCTTCGGGTTTGGTTTACCGATGATATGAGGTGAACTTTGTACTGCTTTGACTGTGAAAGTGACCGACGGATAGTAAACCGTTTAGTGCGAACGAGTGGTTATCGGACATACGTTAACACTTTTCGGATTCCTTTTTGAGAGTTATGACACATTCCGCTAGTTAGTGGTGTCCAGTACTGGGTCTCTTACCTTCACCACTACGGTTTGTTGCCTTCGGGTATGTGCCTTCGGGTTTGTGCCTTCGGGTTTGTTGCCCTATAGTATCGCTTTCTATGTTGGTCTTTATGAGCCGCATGGGTGATATTGGGTTCCCCTATTGTATCGCTTTCAGAGTTAGGTCTTTATGAGCCGCTCGAGTGATATTGGGTTTGGAGTCTTCGGGCTCATGGATCCTTGTTTATACAGTACTGTGCTCGAGCAATTTTACGATGTTTCATTGATATGTATATTCCATTGGTATCGCCCTTCGGTGTTGGTGTTTTTGAGCCACATGATGAGTAGAGTTTACCTTGTGGAACTTGTATACCTTATTGGTATTTGTTATTGCCTTTTGGCTTGTTTTGGGATATTCGTATCCTTTGTTTTTTTATGTTGCCGATGATATGAGGCTTGTTATCATATGATTCGTCTTTTGTTAGATGATTGCGTTATCTCTTTTAGAGATATTTGTTATACTTTGTGACCTTGCAGGTTATTGTTGTTCAGTTTATCTAACTGATTTGTTTAGCTAGACTGACCCGTGTATTTTATACTCGGGTCAGATCGAGATGTTTCAGGTTAGGTGCTTTGGAATTAGCCTATTTTGCTTCCGCATGGGCTACTCCGCTAGCTTCTTTTTGTCATAGCTTTTTGTGTAGTCCCATTTTGTAGTAACTCTGATATGTATTCTATTGACTCGTCTGTATATTGTGGTCTGCTATACCACTTGACATGTATTGTTTTGTAAACTCTGTTATGTATTAGTACATGTGTATATGGTGATCTACTGTTCTGTGATGTATATTACATTTGAGTTGTTATATTCTGTTCTGATAGATCCAACCACCTATGGTTTGTTTTGAGTATTCGTTGGGTATGTCGACCTTATTGTTATGTCTATGTCGATGTATTCAATAGATAGTTAGAGCAAGGCTATAGATGGTCGCTCCCAACTAGCCTTATTCTCCGTGTTAGTTGACGACATTACCTCGTAGTGTCCTTGGCTAGCGTGGGTATAGAGGTGGGGCGTCACAGCGTGGTATCAGAGCTGAGTTCAGAACAAAATTTGATAAACACAGAATAGATGCACATATTATGGTACATCAAAGTGTACAAGTGATACAAATCTTTGAATCATTGTGTCTCTTTATTCCATCAAGGTTAGATAGAATTTGGGAATACGTCTAGGAATGCATTTTTCTTCCGTAGTATCCCATATTGTAATATCTACCTTGTGAATAATCTTGTTCTTATCTTACTTTCAGCGTATGGCTGGAAGAGGCAGAGGACGACGTTCGGATGCTGGGCAATCCAGTGGCTCACATCCGGATGGTGTTTATATGTCTGCTGATCAGTTTTTGGAGTTGTCTAGGAGCACTCAGCCTCCAGTTCCTCCTCGAGTGTCTCCACCTCACAAGTCTGCCTTTGCACGTCAGTGCAGTGATTTTGCTTATCTTGGAGGAAAGCCATTTAAAGGCTCTGAATCCGTTCTTGAAGTCCAAGCTTGGTTTCGCACGTGCGAGCGTATCTTCCCTCGTATGGATCTTTCTGACCATGATAGAGTTCTTGTAACTTCTAGCTTATTACAAGAGCATGCTCTTGATTGGTATGAGCTTCTTGTAGCCGAGATTGATGAGTCTACTCTTTCTTGGACTCAGTTTCGGGAGCGATTTGAACTCAAGTTCGTTCCTGAATCTGAAAAAGTTTTATTGACCTGTCGCTTCCTTGAGTTGAAGCAAGGGAAATCATCTGTTTCTGAGTATGTTGCATCATTCGAGGCTTTATCTCAGTATGGTCTTGAATTCATCAGCACTTCTTATAAGAAGAATCTGAAGTTTGTTTCTGGTCTTAAGAAATATCTTAAAAAGTCTTTGTTGCTCCAGCTTAAACTTTCTTTTGAGGAGTTGGTTGATTCGGCACTTCATCTCGAGACCGTCGAGAAGGAGTGTGATAGTGATGTTGATGTTGAGGTTTCCAAGAACCCCAACAAGAGGCCGTTTCCAATTCAGAAGTCCAGGTCCTTTCCTTCTAAGAAGAAGAAGAATGGTGGTCCTAGTTCTCAGCCTCAGTCTTCCGGAACATCTTTCGTTCGAAAGTGTTTCAATTGTGGTTCTCCGGATCATGTTATTCGAGCTTGTCCTAAGCCTCTCTTCTGCCGCTATTGCATGAAGGAAGGTCATCATGTTTCAGCTTGCCCTACTGTTCCGGCTGGTGCTAAGTCTAGCAGGCTTTATGCTGCCAAGGCTTCTAAAGGTCCTTCTCAACCCAAAGGTATATCTCCATCCATTTTGGAAGGTTCTATTTTATTTCAGGATCATAGTATACGAGTTCTTTTCGATACGGGTGCTTCACATTCTTTCGTATCGAAGAAGCTCGTCGATGATTTATCTTTGGATGTTTCTTGTATGATTACTTCTTTAAGGATTGCGAATCCTATTGGGGGATCCGCGACCCTTAGTTTGCTTTGTGATGATGTTGAGATTGTTTTGTGTGGTTTTTCTTTTCGTGCGAATCTGCACGTTATTTCTTGTCTGGGATTTGATATGATTTTAGGTATGGACTGGCTAGTGAGATATGATGCCAGGATAATTTGTTCGGAGAGAATTATATATCTTCGACATCCGGATTCGCCTACTCAATTATCTCTTGTTCTTCGCAATGTGGATAATTCCGAGATGGCTTTGCATTCTCTTGATTCGCGAGATGATGATGATATATCTCGTATTCCTATTGCTTGTGACTTTTCTGATGTTTTTGAGCCTGTCTCGGGTTTGCCACCTAAGCGGGCGATTGAGTTCCGCATTGATCTCATTCCAGGCGCGCAGCCAGTTAGTCGTCCTCCCACGAGGATGTCTACAAAGGAAAATGAGGAACTCAAGAAGCAGCTTTTAGAACTTGAGTCCAAGCAGTCGATTCAGTCCAGTTTTTCTCCGTGGGGATCCGCGGTTGTCTTTGTGAGGAAGTCTGATGGAACTCTTAGGCTTTGCATTGATTATCACAAACTTAACGAGTTGACCATTAGGAATAGGTATCCATTGCCTAGGATCGATGATATGTTCGATCTATTGAGTGGTGCTAAGGTCTTTTCTCAGCTAGACCTTGCCACAGGTTTTCATCAGTTACGAGTCGCAGAGGATAGCATACCTCTTACCGCTTTCCGCAGTCGTTATGGTTCTTTTGAGTGGCTCGTTATCCCGTTCGGTTTGATGAATGCTCCTGCTTTCTTTGTTGATCTCATGAATCGGGTATTCGGGGAATATCTCGATAAGTTCGTCCTTGTGTTCATTGATGATATCCTTATTTATTCTAAGTCTGAAGCTGAGCATGCTAATCACTTGAGAATTGTCTTGAGTACCCTCCGTCATCATCAGCTTAGAGCCAAATTCTCCAAATGCCACTTTTGGTAGAATAAGATTAAGTTCTTAGGCCATGTTGTATCTTCCGATGGCATTTCTGTCGATCCCTCAAAGATCGAAGCCATCCAGAATTGGAAGAGGCCTGAGAATGTGCATGAGATTCGTAGTTTCCTTGGATTGGCGGGTTATTACCGTCTGTTCATTAAGGATTTTTCTCGTTTTGTGCTTCCTCTCACTTGCCTTACTCGGAAAGGCATTCGTTTTGATTGGTCCGACAAGTGTGAAGCTTCCTTCCTGACGTTGAAGGAACTTCTCACTAATGCTCCTATTCTTGTGGATGCCGAAGGGAATCATGATCTTCTTGTCTACACCGATGCTTGTGGTAGTGGTCTCAGTGCTGTTCTTATGCACAAGGATCGGGTGGTTGCTTATGCTTCTAGGCAACTGCGTCTGAATGAAGTTCGCTATACCACTCATTGTTTGCGTAAAAAATGGCCGCAAACACCCAAAGTCGTATGAGTTGTTTGATCTTATGTTGTTCTTAGTGATTTGGGTGATTTATGCAAATATATAAAAAGTAGGGACTAAACTGTAAAAGACACACAGATTTATAGTGGTTCGGCCAGAACAGGCCTACGTCCACTTTATATGTTATTCTCCTTTTTTCCTTTAGATTACAAGTACAAAGCTTTGATTACAAGTATCTAAAGTTGTTTGAGAGTTCCTTCCGGGCTTGAGCTCTCAAACTTGTCTGCCATTGTTGTACCCCTGCCCCTCTATTTATAGGTAGGGGGCAGGGGTCTTGGAAGTATATAGCTGCTGGTGGGTCCGGGCTGAAGCAATCTGGACTGGCAACTTTCTGGTTCGGCGGAGCTTGGTTCGGTCGTAGCTGGATAGTTGGACCGGTGGTAGGTTGGTCCGGTTGTTGGTTGAGTGGAGTGTGGTCCGGTGATGGAGGAGAGGAGTTTGGTTCGGTGCCACCTTGGGTTAGATTCGGTGGTTACTTGGTTCGGTTGATGGTGAGTTCTCGTGGTTGGTTCGGCATGAGACAGCAGGGAGTTGGTTCGGCAGGGGGCAGCAGGGAGTTGGTTCGGTAGCATATGCCGAATGAACTTGTGCATGTGAATGCCGAATGGGACTATATGCTTGCATAGCTGAATGAACATGAGAGTATAAGGCCGAATGGGCTTTGTATTTGGATCTTGAGTGGAACTCTGGGCTTAGGTACGCTTGCTGGTTGCTTCTTCTTAGCTCGATCGTGGTGGAGACGCGCTCAACATTGATATTCCAGTTTTGTCCAAAAAATGGGATAACACTTTGCCCCCCAAAATATGCCTTGCGGTAGGAAGGCGTGTTTTGTAATGCCATGAGTTGGATGTTCGTATCCTGTTGATGTCCTTGCGGTAGGAAGGCGTGTTTTGCAATGCCATGAGCTGGACGTTCGTATCCTGTTGACAACCTGAAAAGAGCTTGATATTTTATATGGCCCCAAATGACGATCGTTCGGGATCGAGCTATTTGGGATGAAGCGCGGCCGTTCATGGTCATGCGCCTAACTTCAAATGACGACCGTTCGCGATCGAGTCATTCGAGGTGAAGTGCGACCCTGCGCGGTCAAGCGCATAAATCCATGCGTCGATCGTTCGGGATCGAGTCATCTGCGGTGAAATGTGACCGTTCAAGGTCAAGCGCTTAACTTCAAATGACGATCGTTCGGGATCGAGTCATTCGAGGTAAAGTGCGACAATGTGCGGTCGAGCCTGTAAGTCCACGCGTCGGCCGTTCGAGACCGAGCCATTTGTGATGAAATGCGACCGTTCAAGGTCAAGCGCCTAACTTCAAATGACGATCGTTCATGATCAAGTCATTCGAGGTAAGGTGCGACAGTGCCCGGTCTGATGCATAAATCCATGTGTCGATCGTTCGGGATCGAGTAATCTGTGGTGGAATGCGACCGTTCAAGGTCAAGCGCTCAACTTCAAATGACGACCGTTCGGGATCGAGTCATTCGAGGTAAAGTGCGACAGTGCGCGGTCAAGTGGCGGTCCTCAAATGACGACCGTTCGCGATCAAGCCATTTGAGGTAAGGTGTAGCAGTCAGTGATCAGGTGGCGGACCTCAAATGACGACCGTTCGCGATCGAGCCATTTGAGGTAAGGTGAGTTGTGCCATTCGAGGCGAGTTGTGCCGTTCGAGGCGAGTTGTGCCGTTCGAGGCGAGTTGTGATCGTTCGCGATCGGGTGCCGTTCGAGGCGAATTGTGACTGTTCGAAGTCGGGTGCCGTTCGAGGCGATTTGTGACTGTTCGAAGTCGGGTGCCGTTCGAGGCGAATTGTGACTGTTCGAAGTCGGGTGCCGTTCGAGGCGAATTGTGACTGTTCGAAGTCGGGTGCCGTTCGAGGCGAATGAGTGTGCCCGGGGGGGACTTAATATTATCAGTGTTGGAGTCGTTGTTTGGGGGAATTTCTGAATCAAAAGATTTCGGCAGTTCATTGCCATGCAAGAGGTGCTCGTGGATCGTTCGTGATCCAACGGGCATACAAGTAAATCCTTTCACGGAGTTGCAAATATCAAAGCAATAATCATACGAGTTCCACAGTAGGAACGTTCAAATCAAAGTCAAAGCAGGAGCAAGACGAGGATGTCAAAGTGTAAACTCTTACTATGGTGCGGTCTATAGTCATTCAGAGCATGCCTATGGATCGTGCGCGATCGCTCATATGTGTAAATGATTTAACCGTGCTAGTGAGAGTTTTGCGACTTGCTCATCGTTTTCGACCTGCCCCCGAGTTCATGAGGGAATTTTACCTGCCCCCTGACTGGACGTTCATTCCTTACCAAGTTGCTCAGAGGCCTCTATCTTACTCTCTGGGATAGGATCAACTAGCTCCAAGTGTGGTGCCCCCGTGCGGGATCGATGCCTGATTGATAGTCGTCTGCTGATTGGGGGTTGCCCCCTGCTGAGCCATTTCATCTGCTTGCTGGTTGAGCATTTCTGATCCAGCTACATGCATCTGAGTTCCGGCATTTCCTGCTCGCGTAATGTCATCTGAGAAGAGCTTGCGTCACCTCCTCTTGTCTTTTCATTATGACTTCCATTTCCTCTCTGGTGATGTAGATGGATGCTCCTCCTGCTCCATTTCTAGAAGAAGTCTCTTGATTTTCCTTCATGTTCACATCTCTCTGGCCTTTTGCCTTCCACTATTTTGCCTAGTCATAACTCTTAGATCTGAACTCTTAGATTTTCAAATTCAACTTCTATCCGATGTAGCGGGAGCTGGTTCCTTCTCAGTGAAAGCACCAAAATGTTTGCGTAAAAAATGGCCGCAAACACCCAAAGTCGTATGAGTTGGTTGATCTTATGTTGTTCTTAGTGATTTGGGTGATTTATGCAAATATATAAAAAGTAGGGACTAAACTGTAAAAGACACACAGATTTATAGTGGTTCGGCCAGAACGGGCCTACGTCCACTTTATATGTTATTCTCCTTTTTTCCTTTAGATTACAAGTACAAAGCTTTGATTACAAGTATCTAAAGTTGTTTGAGAGTTCCTTCCAGGCTTGAGCTCTCAAACTTGTCTGCCATTGTTGTACCCCTGCCCCTCTATTTATAGGTAGGGGGCAAGGGTCTTGGAAGTATATAGCTGCTGGTGGGCCCGGGCTGAAGCAATCTGGACTGGCAACTTTCTGGTTCGGCGGAGCTTGGTTCGGTCGTAGCTGGATAGTTGGACCGGTGGTAGGTTGGTCCGGTTGTTGGTTGAGTGGAGTGTGGTCCGTTGATGGAGGAGAGGAGTTTGGTTCGGTGCCACCTTGGGTTAGATTCGGTGGTTACTTGGTTCGGTTGATGGTGAGTTCTCGTGGTTGGTTCGGCATGAGACAGCAGGGAGTTGGTTCGGCAGGGGGCAGCAGGGAGTTGGTTCGGTAGCATATGCCGAATGAACTTGTGCATGTGAATACCGAATGGGACTATATGCTTGCATAGCCGAATGAACATGAGAGTATAAGGCCGAATGGGCTTTGTATTTGGATCTTGAGTGGAACTCTGGGCTTAGGTACGCTTGCTGGTTGCTTCTTCTTAGCTCGATCGTGGTGGAGACGCGCTCAACATTGATATTCCAGTTTTGTCCAAAAAATGGGATAACACTCATGATCTTGAGTTAGCCGCCATTGTCTTTGCCTTGAAGATTTGGCGACACTATTTATTGGGCGAGCGCTTCATTCTCTATACCGATCATAAATCCTTGAAGTATTTGTTTACTCAGAAGGAACTCAATATGAGACAACAGCGTTGGCTCGAGTTTCTTGCCTCCTATGACTTTGATATCCAGTGTACCCCTGGTAAGGGTAATCGTGTTGCAGATGCGCTTAGTCGCAAACATTCGACTGTTATTTCTATGATGCTTGCCGAATGGGATGTTCTTGAGACTCTATCTTTTTGTGAAATTCGCGATCGAGGTTCATTTTCTGATTCTCCTATTCTATTATTTAGTTTGGGAGCTCGACCTATTTTATTGGATCGTATTGCCGATGCCCAGCGGCGTGATCCTGATTTGTTGCATCTTATTCAGCTTTGTGAGTCTGAATCTTGTGATGAGGCGTTGCGGGATTTTAGTATTGATTCTCATGGGTGTCTTCGTAAGAAGAACCGTCTTTTTGTGCCTTCTGATCTTGCACTTAGGCATGACATTCTTGATGACTGTCACCGTTCTAAGTATACCATTCATCCCGGTAGTAGCAAGATGTATGCCGATATGCGTCGTCTTTATTAATGGGAAGGCATGAAGCACGATGTGGCGAGTTATGTGAGCAATTGCATAACTTGTCAGCGTTTTAAGGCCGAGCATCAGCGTCCTTCTGGTCTTCTTCAGCCTCTTGAGATTCCATTGTGGAAATGGGATCAGATTTCTATGGATTTCATTGACGGCCTACCTCGTTCGAGATATGGCCATTCTCGCATTTGGGTTATTGTTGATCGCCTCACCAAGTCTGCTCATTTTGTCCCTATTAAATCTAATAGGACTGCTTCGCTTTTGGCTAAGTTATATGTCAAGGAAATCGTGAGACTTCACGGTGTTCCTAGTTCTATTGTGAGTGACCGTGATACTTTATTCACGAGTCATTTTTGGAAGAGTCTTCAGCAAGCTTTGGGAACAAAGCTTAATTTTTCTACAGCTTATCATACGCAGTCTGACGGACAGACTGAACGGGTGAATCGTATCTTGGAAGATCTTCTCCGTATTTGCATTTTTGATTTTGGTGGAAGTTGGGAGGATCACCTACCTCTTGTAGAGTTCTCCTACAACAATAGTTTTCAGTCTAGTATCGGTATGGCTACTTTCGAAGCCTTATATGGAAGGCCATGTCGATCACCTTCATGTTGGTTGGAATTTGGGGAAAAGCTTATTCTTGGCCCGGATTTTGTTCGTGATTCTTCCAAGAAGATTGATCTTATCCGGTTGAGAATGAAAGAGGCACAAAGTCGCCAGAAATCCTACGCGGACAACCATAGGAAGCCTCTCGAGTTCTCAATTGGCGATCTTTTTTTTGTTCGTGTTTCTCCTTTGAAAGGGGTTATGCGTTTCAGTACGACTGGGAAATTGGCTCCTCGCTTTATAGGACCATTTTCTATTACTGAACGTATTGGCCCTGTGGCTTATAGAGTTTCACTTCCAGCTCATTTATCTGGCATTCATGACGTATTTCACGTCTCGCAACTTCGGAAGTGTCTCCGGGAGTCGGATTCTGTTATTACCTCTCCTGATTTGCAAGAGCTTGAGGTCTCACCGGATTATCTATTGTACTGCAACCTATTCGCGTGCTTGACACGGAGGTGCGACACCTTCGGAACAAGGACGTGCCGCTCGTTAAAGTTTAATGGTCCGCTAATCCCAATGACTGTACTTGGGAAACCAGAGAGTTTATTGAGCGATCTTATCCAGGTTCTCTATCTTAGCTTGTGAACGGTGAGTATGTCTTTTCATCTCAAGCTTATTTCCTTTTTCTTTTGAATGTTGTATGTATGTAGTTGTTACAACTATCGTCTCTTGGAATTGCGGGGACGCAATTTTGTAAGGAGGGGAGATCTGTAACAACCCGCATATTTAACGATTTTATATTTAAATGTTTTATTTAAATATAGCGTCGTTAGTCCGATTTAGGTCCGAAATGTAACTTTCTGCAAATGGCCGAATTAGAACTCGAAACTACCTCCATTGGTTCCAAAATGGCGTTTGCGATCTTTTTGAGTATAATCTTTGATATGTTTGGAGTAAGTTGAATTTTGCAACTTTTTCTAGTTGGATTTGGGTTGGGTTCAGCCCACTAACTATCTAATTAACCCTAACTAAGCCCTCTCCTCTCACTCACTTATTCCATTTCTTAAAACTTAAGCTTAAAACTGAAAATGGGGGAAGAGAATGGGAATTAGAAATTGCAAGCCCTAATTCCATTTGCAAACTCCAAATTCTTGCTCCAAAATCAAAGAGAAGCCATTGGTAAGCTCTTCTTCATCTTCTCCAACTCTTCTCCTCTTCAATTTCAGAAAATTTCCTAAACCTAAATTGGGAAATATGTGTTTTATTCTTAGATTGAAGCTTGTTGAGTTGAAGTAGTGTTTGGTTGGTCTTCTCCTTGATATTGAACTTCACCTTCTTTGTTTTTGGGTAAAAGGTGAGTTTTGAACTCACATCTACTTCTTTTGATATCATTGATGTTAGGCATAAATTCCTAACAATTGTCCATATGTTCTTTTGCTTTTGATTTGGGTTGATTCGGCGAAATTGCCAAATTATGATTTTTGAAGCCAAATCTTTGAAAATCCTTATATAGATGATGTTTATGTTGTCGGAGTGTTTGGGTGTGTCGTTAAGGTTGGGTAGTCGTTTGATGTAAGCCCATAATCAACACGCATCCGATTGCCTTTGATTTGTTTGGCCATAGTTGGCCTAGGCTCAGGAAATGCCTGAACATTGAGTTTCAGACGTCTAAAACCCTTATTTCAGACGTCTGAATATTGTTCTGGGGAACATTTTCATCCCCAGATTCAGACGTCTGAATTTATATTCCAGACGTCTGAATTGCCAAAATTTCAACCAGAAAGGAAATAGGCAAAATATTGCCCATTTCAGACGTCTGGATGTTAGGATTCAGACATCTGAATTCTGTTTTGGAAAACAAATTGATTTTCAGATTCAGAAGTCTGAATCCCTTCTTTCAGACGTCTGAATAAGCTGTTTTTGGCCAATTTGCCTTGTTCGTTTAATTTTCCCAATTTGATTGATGCATATTGATTCCAATTAGTTGCTTATGCATATTTGACTTTGATAATTCCTTTTTGAATTCATTCACGGGTTTTTATAAATTATTTCTTCAAATTGTATTAAAAGTTAGCTTCTCCGATTTATAAATTCTATTTAAACCACACGTACAATTTCGCACTTCGAGCGAAGTGGAAGGGTGATCAAATGGTTGGGCAAAACACGGACCTTGAATCTGTGCGTTTATCCTTCCGATTAGTCCCCGACCTATTCAATTGATCGTTTTAACCTTCGGGTTTGGTTTACCGATGATATGAGGTGAACTTTGTACTGCTTTGAGTGTGAAAGTGACTGACGGATAGTAAACCGTTTAGTGCGAATGAGTGGTTATGGGACATAGGTTAATACTTTTCGGATTCCTTTTTGAGAGTTATGACACATTCCGCCAGTTAGTTGTGTCCAGTACAGGGTCTCCGACCTTCACCACTACGGTTTGTTTCCTTCGGGTATGTGCCTTCGGGTTTGTGCCTTCGGGTTTGTTGCCCTATAGTATCGCTTTCTATGTTGGTCTTTATGAGCCGCATGGGTGTTATTGGGTTGCCCTATTGTATCGCTTTCAGAGTTAGGTCTTTATGAGCCGCTCGATTGATATTGGGTTTGGAGTCTTCGGGCTCATGGATCCTTGTTTATACAGTACTGAGCTCGAGCAATTTTTTGATGTTTCATTGATATGTATATTCCATTGGTATCGCCCTTCGGTGTTGGTCTTTTTGAGCCACATGATGAGTAGCGTTTACCTTGTGGAACTTGTATACCCTATTGGTATTTGTTATTGCCTTTTGGCTTGTTTTGGGATATTCGTATCCTTTGTTTTTATATGTTGCCGATGATATGAGGCTTGTTATCATATGATTCATCTTTTATTAGATGATTGCGTTATCTCTTTTAGAGATATTTGTTATACTTTGTAACCTTGCAGGTTATTGTTGTTCAGTTTATCTAACTGATTTGTTTAGCTAGACTGACCCGTGTATTTTATACTCGGGTCAGACCGAGATGTTTCAGGTTAGGTGCTTTGGAATTAGCCTATTTTGCTTCCGCATGGACTACTCCGCTAGCTTCTTTTTGTCATAGCTTTTTGTGTAGTCCCATTTTGTAGTAACTCTGATATGTATTCTATTGACTCGTCTGTATATTATGGTCTGCTATGCCACTTGACATGTATTGTTTTGTAAACTCTGTTATGTATCAGTATATGTGTATATGATGATCTACTGTTTTGTGATGCATATTACATTTGAGTTGTTATATTCTGTTCTGATAGATCCAACCACCTATGGTTTTGTTTTGAGTATTCATTGGGTATGTCAACCTTATTGTTATGTCTATGTCGATGTATTCAATAGATAGTTAGAGCAAGGCTATAGATGGTCGCTCCTAACCAGCCTTATTCTCCGTGTTAGTTGACGACATTACCTCGTAGTGTCCTTGGATAGCGTGGGTATAGAGGTGGGGCGTCGCATATACGAATTTCAAATTACAGAAATTCTGGGTCATTACATAAATGATGTTATAACCTGAGTTATGATTTTAATTTTATAATTGATTAAAGTGGATGATTTTGAAGTAAGAATTTAACCTGTTTTGGAAATATGATTTTGGGAGACATTATGATTTTAGAAATGATATGATTTGAAAGTGAATGGGGATTTTAAAGTGAATATGATTTAAAAGTCTCTTAAATATGATTTGAAAGTATTATGGTTTGAGAATATGATATTTTGATATCAATTGTGAATTGACCTTTAAATTTAAAAGAACCATCCAGTGTGTAATAAGTGATTGGTTGTTAAAGAGACCAGGATCAGATATTGTCATACTCTCTGCCAATACCAAAAACCACTTTAACAACTGTGTGCATGGTGGAGATTCCAGAATTGAAGTAGGATGGTTTGCCGAACAATTCCTATATAACGTATGACGTGACCCTAACTTCCTTGAGTCAGCTTAGTTGTGACTAAAATCGGGAGCTATACTGGGCCAAGTGAGCTCATTCCTCTTATCAGGCACATTTCTTCGATACAATTCTGATTTTTGTGATTTTTTGGTGGCCACTCCTCGATTGTTGATATGGAGTGTGTCCGAGGTGGGCGATAGTAGCTGCTATGCGTTACCACCAGTCTGGGAGTGCAATTGGTATATCTACCCTGGCATCTCGTCATGTGCCGTGTTCACATGCCCTAGTGCGCCTTCTACGAGTTTGTTTTGTACCATAACTATGGAGTTCCCTCTGATAGCCCTCCAGTTTACGGAGGAATTATGGTACTGTATAGACCATGGGAATATATATAAAAATGTGTTAAGGGGGATATGGGTAATGCCTTATCGCTATTTTAATACTTTATGTTACTGTAGACAGTATTATAATAGCGTATTGTACTACATAGTAGATAGTTTAACGGATCCTTAGGAGATGTGAATCCCGAACATCTCTTAAGTTATTGCACTCACGTTAGAAGCTGGTTAGGAAATGTCAAACCCCGTAAACATCTCCAACGCCGTTTACACTCATATTTATTTATTGTTGATTTAACTTACATAAGATCTTTTAGTTTTGACTCGAGTGTTTTGTCTTTTCAACTCGCTCGGGTCAGCCTGAGCATTTCAGGATTTGAAGACCTTATTTCTAGAGGATGAAGATGAAGAATTGTACTACTATTATTTACTATATTTGTTCACTACATCATGTAATCCGCTATATTATTTATTATTCTCTGGTATGTGTACCTCCGATTGGCATTGTAAAAATATAATCAAATGTTTTGTAAAATGGCTTCATGAAATGTTTATTTGATTATTATATTTTTTCATTCCGCTGCGAGATTCTGTTTTGTTTTTTTTCTTTCACTGCTTTTTCTTAATCACCCCAATAACATTCATCCCTTCTGTATGGTTTGAGTCGGCATGTGTGTCTGCCTAAAACAAACAAAAAGGCTGAATGTTACAATTGGTATCAGAGCTTTGGTTTAGCAAATATCTTAGCTTTGTGGGGTCTAACTCTTTATTAATAGGGTAGCAATACCCTATGATGAGTCGCTGAGTGTATATATATGAGAGAGCGTATTTGTTAGTGTTATAAAAAGGATTTTGATATTGTGTTAATTCGTTCCGTTTTGTATTTATGAATTCTGGTTAGTGCATAGGACGCTATGACATCGATAGGGATTTCAAGACACTTAATAGGACAGACCGACACAATTTTGTTTTGAAATATAGGTAAATGAAATAATTTTACCTATTGTATATTTTTATATATAAAAAAATGATTTATAAATGATATATATTTTTGGTTGGAATATGTTGGTTGTTAGGTTATGAAATTTATAAATATTGGTAGGAAATAAGATTTGAAAATAAAATGAATGAAAATTGAAAATTTAGAACTTAAGTTCTGGGGTTTTGAAAATTTCTTTCGAATGATTTTGGAATATAATAATAATATTATTTAGAAGTATTTTCTTATATAAATATTTCGATATGATTTGAAAGAATTGTTTTTAAGAAATTTTGAAAAGAAATAAGTTCTGTACTGCCCTCTCTATCGCTGGAAATTAATTTCAGTGATAAGTGCATGCTTCATCGACATTCATTCTCGAGTTTCGAAGTGGGAAGACCATTGTAGCAGTTTACTACACATTTGTTTTGATAAATAAATATAAATATTATTTCCAAATATGATTTGATACATATAAAAGGTATGATATATATTTTATTTTAAATAATATGGAATGGAACCCAGCATTTAGTTCTTAAATTTCTATAAATTAGAGGTCTTAATTATTGAAAATGAAACAGAATTTAACTATTTAATAACAGGAACTTCTAAATGAAAATAAGAAATTAAATGCTAAGTTATGAATGAAATATACAAGAATGGAAACTTGTAACCTGTAAATCAAAAGAATGAAATCTGAAAGACATGATTATTTAATATTTTACTAATTAAAACGAAATAAAGTAAACTTGTGTAACTTTCAATTGCATTCATAAAGGCAGATATATAACTTACAAAATATTAAAGGTTGTAATGCTTAATAAGAAAATGTAATAGGATATTATAAAAGTTAAATTTAAAGTAATGAAAATATTAAATGAAATTCTTTTATAAATAAGAATTAGATGTTATAGCCGTTAAAAACTTAAGTTATAATTAAAATGTTACTGTAATAAAAGATGATAGAAAGTAAGTATTGTAAGTAAACAATTATAAACTTAAGTAAATTAATGGATATGCTAAGTAATTGAATTTAACATGACTACCATAAATAAATGAAATTAAGTAATGAATGAATACATATAATGCAAATAAAAGAAATTGACATGATATAAATAAATGAAAATGAATTTTATAGGTAATAAATGAAATGAAATGGAATAAACACTGAATGAATGAATGTGAATAAAATTTTGTAAAAAATAAATGTAAGTTGAAGAAATAACCCTTGTATGAATGAAAAAGAAAAAGAGAAACTGTAAATGTTGTGAAAGAAATTTAATAAGAATAACTCAAGTACATTATAAATTATTGTTTGTTTTGGTTTATGGGTTGTTTGGGATAGAATACTTCTAATTGTTTAAGATGTATGAATAATCTATTGAGTTCATCTAAGACTGTTGAGTAATTAGTGCATTTAGTAGTTCATTAGTCATTCTAAGCGGTTAAGAGTTTTGAACCCGAACAAGCCATTTGCCTTGTTTATTATGGATGGATGGTTGATTAAATTGATTTTAAATAATGATTGTATGCTGTGATTGCTAGTGATTGTTGTTTATATTAATTTGTTTGTTTGTGGTTGAAACAACTATGAATTTTTCATTTTATGTAATTATTAACTCCTTTTGGATTATATAAGTGAAATACAGGTTATGGAAGCAATTGGTACTGCTTTTGGCTTCATAAAATAAGCGTTAATTGCCCGACAAATAGGTATGTTCTCGGATTACGGTTTTATAACGATATTATATTGTTTTTCCTGCTGTTGTGATATGTTATTTTGAAAATTTTTGATAGATATTGTTTTATTTATACTAAAATTCCTCCTGAGCCTCTCCGTACAAAGTATACTCTGCCGAAAATTTTCGAAAATTTTGGACTTAGATTTTTTTTAAATATTTTCCAAACTTTTAGTAGTTTGAGTATAAAAGGATTTAGTGGTTATAATTTGGTATACTTTATTTAAATTATTTAATTTTGTAAATTTATTTGTTTATAAAGTTAATATTTTTAAATAGGATATATTGTTTACTTAATTATTTCCTTTCCCTCCTTTTTCCTTTTCGGGGGCGAAAAGTTTTGAGTGGGGGAGAGTGTAACGACCCGTAAATTTTTGATAATTAGATTTGTTAATTTAACAAGATTTTGTTAATTTAATATTGAAAGGAAAAAAATCTGGAATTTAATAATGAAATGAATGCAAAAATGAAATGTAAAAATAGTAATTAAAACTAGTTATTGACAATTGAAATGAAATTCCAATAATGATATAATTCAAATTGTTATACTTGGTTATAAAATTGAATATAAGAAACAAAATGTAAATATTAAATTATTGGATGAATAGAGAGTTAAAGGTAATTAAATAAAAATCGGTATTATATAAGGAGTGTAACATTTGTGTGTAAATAGTGAATTTATAAGTGTGATTAAAAGTTAATGGTAATAATTAATATACGTTGCCTATTTATTTTGCCTTGTTGTATTAAATTTGAAACCAATTGCAATAAATGTAATCAAGTATTATGTTAATATTAATTAAGGTAATATTTGGTAGTAATGTAAATTTTATTCATAATATGACAATTGATAGAATAATAAGAATGAGAATCAAGATTTAATCAAATTTTTGGAATATAAATTATAATTAATTTGAATTCAGTCTATAATAAATGGATTTATTGGAAGTAAATGAAATTAAATACTACGTTAATTGAAATTAGAATGAAATGGGAAATATTAATGTATTAAATATAAACCTATGTTAACTATACCACAAGTTGAAATTGACTGAATAATAAATGGAAAGCAAATTAAATTGAATTATCGGAAATTTAATCTATAATCTCAAAGTATATTGAAATTGAAAATTTAAAACTTTGGAATTGTGAAATAAAGTTATATGGAAATTTGTTATAAAGAGTTATAAATAACTAAGTAAATCCAAAGTGATAGAAATGGTAAATAAATAAAATTTTAATTGAAAATGATTTAATTAATTTAATATTTATTTACTTAATTAACCTAAAAAATAGCCATTTCGGCTGCTGACTCGGATTTCGACGAAACCAATTTCATTGGATCCGTAATGGTGAATTATTGTAGGATTTCAAGTTTCGTATCGATCAGACTTCTCGTTTGATCGTACGAGCTCGAAACGCCAAGAAATCAATTTAATTGAAATCAATTGAAATCAATTTGAAATAAGATAATTTTATCATAACTTTTCATACGATGAAATTAGTATTTGAAACCTGTTCCATTGAGTTTAAATCATTTGAAAACATCTATCTTGATATATGGGTTGACCCATTTTCGTTCCGGTGGCAGAATGGGCTTTTCGGATCGTTTATCGTTCAATCGATCTGGTCCATTCTTCCTTTTTCCAACTTTGTTATAAATAGCTCGTTATAAACCCTAGTTTGTTTCTATTCTCATTTGTCTGTACGTACATTTTTCCTCAACTCCTCATTCAAATGGCACACAAAACCTAATTTCTAAATTTCAAATCCAAATCAAAAATCAAATTGAAAATCAAACTCCACAAACTATATCGAATTATATATCGATTTGAAGATCTCGACGTGCGCAAGTCAAATACGTGATTCGTTTTTCGATCTGGGTTGGTTGGCGGCCAGAATTGGGAGGAATAACTTCGGCCGTTCATCGTGCCTTGATCAAAGTGGTCGGATCGCCGAATCGACGTTACCGCTGTGTGGAGAGGACAGAGCGCAGTGCATCGGAGTAGTTTAGTTGATGAGTTGATGGTCAGATCATCGTGAATAATTCGAACTAGGGTTTTAATCAAAGTGGCGAGCGGGTTTGTTTTTCCTCGATCTGGGTGCTCGTGGAGGCAAGGGGTGGTCGAAGACGTCAGGGAAGCTTCGGTCATGTGTGCGTTCGTGGATAGGTGGGGGGCGATCGATGAGATGGGGCGAGGCTAGGGTTTCGAGCAAAATTTGGAAGCTTCGTTCATGATCTTTGCTGGAAGAGAAAGCGCGAGGGTGACGTGTCCTAGTGGTGATTCTTTTGTTTTTTTAATTTTAAATTTAAATTCTAAATGTTCTAACACTGATAACTTTTACATACGAGGTCCGATTCATGTGCGGTTTTTTCTGCTAGGATCCTTTCGAAATTCCGGACTTTTGACACTGGTTCGAACGAATTCTGTAACTGTTTGAATTTTGGATTTGAATTGGATTCAAATTCAATTTAAATTCAAAGATGAGTGATCTAACCCACTCACAACTTCTAAATTTTTTTTATGTTTGTTAAATTTAATTTATGTTGTGATTAAATATTTATTTATGGCTAATTGTTATATTTTGAATCAACATCTCAGTTAATTCGAATTTATTAAATTAAATCGTTATTTAATTTATTATTGAATATATATTGCCAGTTAAATACTTATTACTAATTGTTTGTTCTATACTGATATTTATTGATTGATTTGGATGACGATTGTGATGGATGTTTGACTGTTGATATTGAATGAATGGATGTTGTATTTTATATTGTTATAAACTGCTAATTTTTATGGATTTTTATTTCAATCGGGATTGCGGTTTGAAATGATATATAACTGTAACAACCCATAATTAGTGTAAATATTTTTAATTCAATTTATTTGAAACTTTGGTTTTAAATCATTTAAAAATTTGAATTTTGGAATTTTTCAATGTATTGTTGGATTTTGTATAAAATTATTTTCCCAAATAAAGTAAAATAATGATTTTCGAAAAAAATTATATTTGGTCAACTTTGATCAAACTTTGACTTTCAGTTGAAATTTTTGAATATAAATTTTAAATTTCTAATCTTTTTCTTTGAAGCTGAATTTGATTCTGATATTTGTTCTGCTTTTCGTTTCGTCAAATTCTGTTTTATACTTTTAAATCTGATAAATTTCAACGTTTTACACGCGATTTATTTCAGTATTTTATTGTTTATTTTCTATTCAATATTTTATATTTTCTATTTTGTTTGGGCTTTGATCTTTTTATTTGATTTTTATTTGGATTTTGAGCTTGTTTTGATTTGGGCTTGGCTAATGGGCTTAGGAAATTTCAAGAGGCATGAGTTTCTTTTCTTTAATATGAAGAGGTACCTTTTCCATATCCTTAGCATCTCAAAACTTCTCGTCTCCTTCTTATTTCACGTTCAAACCTTCTCATCTCCATCTCCCTTTCTCATTTAATTTCCTAATCAAAATATTTACAGTAAGTTTTCTTTTCTCCCTTCCTCTTTTTCAGTTTTTTCCTTTCTCTTTTATTTCCAAGCATAGCTCGGCCATCACCTCCTTTTTCCGACCTCATTTCCACCAGCATCACCTAAGACCGGCCTCCACTATCTCATTACCATCCATAACCACGCCGTGACTCTCATAGATCCAAAACCCATCATCCAATTGCCTTGCAAACCCTAGCCGAGCCCACTATATTCATTCCCTTCCTCTTTTCTTGCCTCGATCACCACTTATTCCTCCACGACCTTTTTCCTTGCCATGGCCATTCGACCTCAAGGTCGTGCCATTTTCGATGTGACTTGACCTGACCAAGCAAGCAAACCCAATGGCCAAGCCATAGTAGCCATGGGCCAAACCCAAAGCTCATACCCTTTGCCTTTTTGCCTTCCACTTGATTTTGGTTGCCATCCCTTTACATTCTACCTATAGCCGTTGTTTGCGTAAAAAATGGCCGCAAACACCCAAAGTCGTATGAGTTGGTTGATTTTATGTTGTTCTTAGTGATTTGGGTGATTTATGCAAATATATGAAAAGCAGGGACTAAACTGTAAAAGACACACAGATTTATAGTGGTTCGGCCAGAACGTGCCTACGTCCACTTTATATGTTATTCTCCTTTTTTCTTTAGATTACAAGTACAAGGCTTTGATTACAAGTATCTAAAGTTGTTTGAGAGTTCCTTCCAGGCTTGAGCTCTCAAACTTGTCTGCCATTGTTGTACCCCTGCCCCTCTATTTATAGAGTGAGGTAGGGGGCAGGGGTCTTGGATGGATATAGCTGCTGGTGGGCCCGGGCTGAAGCAATCTGGACTGGCAATTCTGGTTCGGCGAAGCTTCATTCGGTCATACTTGGAGAGGTTGGAGTTTGGTTCGGTAGTTGTTGGATGGTTGGACCGGTGGTAGGTTGGTCCGGTTGTTGGTTGAGTGGAGTGTGGTCCGGTGATGGAGGAGAGGGAACTGGTTCGGTGGTAGCAAGGCTCGGTAATGTTGGATCGGTAGTGGATGGAAGGTGGCTTGGTTCGGTTATAGAGGAGCATGGAGGCACGTTGGTTCGGTACCACCGAATGGATCATGTTGGGAATGCCGAATGGGAGAGCCGAATGGGAATGCCGAATGGGCTTGTGTGTTGGAGATGCCGGATGAACCAGGGCATGCCGAATGGGATGAGTGCCGAATGGGTTCTTGTATGGTTTCGCCGAATGAACTTTTGCGCTTGAATCATGAGTGAAATTCCTGACTTATGTACGCTTGCTTGCTTCTTCTTATTCCGGTCGTGGTGGAAACGAACACAACATTGATATTCCAGTTTTGTCCAAAAAATGGGATAACACTTTGCCCCCCAAAATATGCCTTGCGGTAGGAAGGCGTGTTTTGTAAATGCCATGAGCTGGATGTTCATATCCTGTTGACAACCTGTAAAGAGCTTGATAGTTTATATGGCCCCACATGACGACCGTTCGGGATCGAGCTATTTGGGATGAAGCGCGGCCGTTCATGGTCAAGCGCCTAACTTCAAACGACGACCGTTCGCGATCGAGTCATCTGAGGCGAAGTGCGACCGTGCGCGGTCAAGCGCATAAATCCGTGCGTCGATCGTTCGGGATCGAGTCATCTGCAGTGAAATGTGACCGTTCAAGGTCAAGCGCTTTACTTCAAATGACGACCGTTCGGGATCGAGTCATTCGAGGTAAAGTGCGACAGTTCGCGGTCGAGTGTGGACCGTTCAGGGTCAAGCGCTTGACTTCAAATGACGATCGTTCGTGATCGAGTCATTCGAGGTAAAGTGCGACAGTGCGCGGTCAAGTTTGTAAGTCCACGCGTCGATCGTTCGAGACCGAGCCATTTTTGATGAAATGTGACCGTTCAAGGTCAAGCGCCTAACTTCAAATGACGATCGTTCATGATCAAGTCATTCGAGGTAAGGTGCGACAGTGTGCGGTCAAGTGGCGGTCCTCAAATGACGACCGTTCGCGATCAAGCCATTTGAGGTAAGGTGTAACAGTCAGTGATCAGGTGGCGGACCTCAAATGACGACCGTTCGCGATCGAGCCATTTGAGGTAAGGAGAGTTGTGCCGTTCGAGGCGAGTTGTGCCGTTCGAGGCGAGTGGTGCCATTCGAGGCGAGTTGTGACTGTTCGAAGTCGGGTGCCGTTCGAGGCGAGTTGTGACTGTTCGAAGTCGGGTGCCGTTCGAGGCGAATGAGTGTGCCCGGAGGGGACTTAATATTATCAGTGTTGGAGTCATTGTTTGGGGGAATTTCTCGAATCAAAGACTGTGGCAGTTCGTTGCCATGCAATAGGTGCTCGTGGACCGTTCGCGATCCAACGGGCATACAAGTAAACAATTTTTTCATAGAATTGTAAATGTTAAAGCAATAGTACCTTACAGCAGAACTGTTCAAACAGGAAGAATTCAAATGTTCAAATCGAAACAAATGCAAAGCAAGGATGTCAAAGTGTAAGTTCCCACTTCGAAGCAGCCAATGATCATTCAGAGCATGCCTGGAGATCGTTCGCGATCTCGTACATGTGTAAATGATTTAATTGCTTTAGTGGAAGCTTACAACTTGTTCATCATTATTTTAATCAAGCAATCAATGGATAATCAAATGGTGCCCTGATCCAGGGGCACCTCTAGCTGACGTAGAGGGCGGTTGCTCTGGCTCCACTGCTAGGGTTCGCCTCCTCACATACTGACGGAGCATACCGTTCCTGATATGCCCTTCCACCTCGTCCTTCAAATGCCTACAATCATTAGTGTTATGACCATTCAATTCATGAAATGCACAAAACTTATCTGATTTTCTTTCGTCAGAGGTTGGATCCCTTCGCATTGGTCTACGGTATGGAACCTGCCCCTTGGTATCCTGATAAATCCGTTCCAGACTCTCATTAAGCTCTGAATAGGTGGTGAATCGTGGCTCTCTTCGTAGCCACTTTGTCCTGTCATCATTATCCTCAGCCTTTCTTTTTCCTTTGCTAGTCTCCGCACCCTTTCCAGGTGGGTTTCCGCTCTTGATTGTGTAAACGTCATCTTCTTCCTCTCTTTCTGCACTAGCATCTTCCAAACGCAGAAACTTTTCAGCCTCATGATAGAACTCTCCCAAATTCATAGGCGGGTCCTTGGTTAATGAATTCTTGAACTCTGTATTTCCAGCTGTTCCAGATACAGCCGCCATCATGACCATAGATGGATCTGGTCGATCCACTGATGCTGCCGCCGCATTAAATCGCGTTAGAAAGCTCCTCAAAGTCTCTCCAGTTTTCTGTTTCAAGGTTGCCAAAGTCATCACATTCTTTGGTCTCGCAATATGAACCCTGAATTGCCTCATGAATCTCTCAGTTAAATCTGTCCATGTTCCTATGGAGCCGCTCTCCAGTTGCCTAAACCATAACGCTGCAATGTCCGTCAAATACAGTGGAAAGCACCGGGCCATAACCTCCTCTGATGCCCCCAGCACTTCCATATGTCTCATATACTTCGTTAGATGGACCGTGGGGTCCGTTTTCCCGTTGTACATGTCCAATGATGGTAGCTTGAATTCTGGTGGATTCCTAGCCATCCTAATCGCGGAAGAAAAGGGACTCCTGTTTACATCTTCCAAATCTCTGTTTACTAAACCGCCTCTCATAGCTCTTCTAACCATCTCTGCTAATCTGTCATTGTCTCCAAGCTGTAGTTCTCGTTCACTGTCTTCGACCTGCCCCCCAAGTCCACGGGAGTTTCCATGTGTATGTCTCCCTGGCTGAACGTTCATTCCTCTATTGCTACCAGGTGGCTCGGATGCCCCCATCTCACTTCCCGGGGTCGGATCAACATGCTCTGCGTGAGTGCCCCCTAGCTCTGGTGCTGCGCCAGATGGTCCTGCTCCGTTCTGAATCCCAGTTGCTCCTTGGATTTGTGCTCCAATTTGCCCAATTTGTTGAAGTAAGTTCTGGATCATCTCTTCTTGTCTTCTCATCATGGCCTCCATCTCATCCCTAGTGATGAAGATCAATGCTTGATTCCCTCCTGAGGAAGCCTCTTGACTTCCTTGGTGTTCACTTCTCTCTGGCCTTTGCCTTCTACTTGTTTGTCTCGTCATAGCTCTTAGATCTGAACTCTTAGATTTCCAAGTTCAACTTCTATCCGTGTAGCGGAAGCTGGTTCTTCTCAGTGAAAGCACCAAAATGTTTGCGTAAAAAATGGCCGCAAACACCCAAAGTCGTATGAGTTGGTTGATTTTATGTGGTTCTTAGTGATTTGGGTGATTTATGCAAATATATGAAAAGCAGGGACTAAACTGTAAAAGACACACAGATTTATAGTGGTTCGGCCAGAACGTGCCTACGTCCACTTTATATGTTATTCTCCTTTTTTCTTTAGATTACAAGTACAAGGCTTTGATTACAAGTATCTAAAGTTGTTTGAGAGTTCCTTCCAGGCTTGAGCTCTCAAACTTGTCTGCCATTGTTGTAACCCTGCCCCTCTATTTATAGAGTGAGGTAGGGGGCAGGGGTCTTGGATGGATATAGCTGCTGGTGGGCCCGGGCTGAAGCAATCTGGACTGGCAATTCTGGTTCGGCGAAGCTTCATTCGGTCATACTTGGAGAGGTTGGAGTTTGGTTCGGTAGTTGTTGGATGGTTGGACCGGTGGTAGGTTGGTCCGGTTGTTGGTTGAGTGGAGTGTGGTCCGGT
Source organism: Allium cepa (assembly GCA_030765085.1). Classification (NCBI taxonomy): domain Eukaryota; kingdom Viridiplantae; phylum Streptophyta; class Magnoliopsida; order Asparagales; family Amaryllidaceae; genus Allium; species Allium cepa. The sequence goes on along the minus strand of CM060938.1, from coordinate 899,813,636 downwards.
GATGGAGGAGAGGGAACTGGTTCGGTGGTAGCAAGGCTCGGTAATGTTGGATCGGTAGTGGATGGAAGGTGGCTTGGTTCGGTTATAGAGGAGCATGGAGGCACGTTGGCTCGGTACCACCGAATGGATCATGTTGGGAATGCCGAATGGGAGAGCCGAATGGGAATGCCGAATGGGCTTGTGTGTTGGAGATGCCGGATGAACCAGGGCATGCCGAATGGGATGAGTGCCGAATGGGTTCTTGTATGGTTTCGCCGAATGAACTTTTGCGCTTGAATCATGAGTGAAATTCCTGACTTATGTACGCTTGCTTGCTTCTTCTTATTCCGGTCGTGGTGGAAACGCACACAACATTGATATTCCAGTTTTGTCCAAAAAATGGGATAACAGCCGTGTATATTGGTGACCATGGCGAAGCTTTGTTTGATGATGGTCAAGCATAAAGTGGTGTGACCGAGCCCAAAACACATGTGGCCGAGCCCACTAAGTCTTGTTTAACCTTTTTGCTTTGTTTAATTCATATTTTTATGTGTTGTGTGTGTGTGTGTGTAATTTGTATTTTGTTGTGCACAAGATCTGAATCTTAGCTCTCCATCTACTCGAATCTAGTTCGTGCTTTGTCGTGCTTTTCGGAGTTTGGTTGTGTGTCTCGTATTGTCATCTCTAGCTTTAGAAGGTGGGTTATCACTCTTGACATTCGTACTTATATAATTGTGAAACAGTAACATGTGAATTGTAGTAGTGATATGCCATGTTGATATTAATTCATACATGCCTGTGATATGATATTTCATGATGTTATAACCAGATTATATATTTTTTACATCACCTAATATGATATGCTATGCTATACTGTTTATTTTATTTTTTGCTTCTCATACTGCAAGTTCCCTGTTACTATAGAATCACTATGGGTTGAAATGATACATACCCGAACGAACTTTAGAATAGGGAAAAATCGTTATGAGCTGAAATGATTGGCTCAAGCTATTTTTATTTTATTTGACTTGGGATTGCGGGTTTGAAATGATAGAACCCTGAATTTTATAAATTACGGATTGAAATGATACATATCTGTATCACTTGACCTAGTTTAGAAAATATTATATGGACCCATGGTTAATTTTTAATAATAGTTTCCTAGAATAAAAATTTATTAAGTATTTTGAACTTACAAATATATGAAATTTTTAACTTCAAATTTTATTTAATGATTTTAGAATATAATATATATTGGTTTTAATAAGTTTAAAATAAGTAAAAATTTATAAGTAAATGAATGATTTAAAAACTAGAATTTTAAGATTTTATTTGTGATATATATAACTTAATAATTTAAATTTGATCTAATATGGAATTTTAATTCTAATCTAATAATAGTGATAGATTTTGTTTTATGAATTGGATATGTTTTGTATAAAAAATGGATTTTAATAAATAATAACTATGATTTAATTTGAAGAAATGATGTTTAAATGTTATGATAGAATAGGTAGCATTTCCAAATTGCTATGTAACTTTAAGTTATGTTTTAAACTGCTATACTACTTTAGGTCACGTTTTTAAAATGCTGTATTTATAAAAAATAACAATTTGAAATGCTATAATATATGGATCACATTTTTCTAGTGTTATGATTTCAAAAGGATAACATTTTTGAAATGCTATAACTAAGTAGAAATGGATTTGAAAATATTACCATTTTTGAAATGGACATTTTTGTTGGGAAAAGTAATAGCATATGGTTTAAATGGTTTTGGAATATATATATGTTTTGATTTGAAATGTAAACCATTTTTAATAAATACCATGGGTTATAATAACGTTTGGTTGTTAAAGAGACTGGCATTGAAAGTTGTCATACTCTCTACCAACTCTGAAAACCACTTTAACAACTGTGTATGGGATGGAGATTCCAGAATGAAGTAGGATGGTGGCGACATTCTTTTAAGGTATATACGTGGACTCGACTCCCGTGAGTTGGAATAAGGTGGCTAAAACAGGAGCAATTGACGGGCTAATGAGGTAGCTCCTCTGATCAGACACACTTCTTCGTATACCATTTTATTACTTTGTGATTGATTGGTGCATACCTTTTGATTTTTGGGAGTGCGGCTCGAGGTGGGTGGTAGCTACAGCTATGCGTTACCATCGGTCCGGAAGTGTAATTGGTATATCTACCCTGGCATTGCCTAGTTGTGCTGTGTCACCTACCGTATCGTGCTTTACTACGAGTTTGATTTGTGTCGTACCTATGGAGTATTTATGGTAGTCTCCCGATCTGGAGGTACGATGGTACTATATGGACGATTGGCACTATAAAATGTGTTAAGGAGGATATGGGTAACGCCTTAACGCTATTTTTAAAATATATTATACTTTACTTTAGACATTATTATAATAGCGTATATTACTACATAGTAGATAGTTTAACGGATCTGTTAGCGCCAAAATTGGTCACTAACACCCAAATGTAAATGAAAGCACCAGTCTTAACAGCAATTCAGAAAACAGCAACACAGATCACCAAAATAAGCAGATCCCAAGCATCCTTAAAGGATGGGCGATCCCAAGCATCCTTTAAGTTACTTGTGCGTTTCTATTACAGTTCACTAGAGTTGGTTTACATTGTATAAGTATGTATGTCCCGACTTGAGTATTTTGTGTTTTTCTTTACGCTGGGGTCAGCCTGAGTATCAGCTTTGGATTTCATCATCTGGAGCCAGAGGATTTGCTGGAGATTATCTATCTATCTAGTTGTCGTCTATTTCTATTCAGCTTATGTATTAGTGGACATATATGTATTGAGATTTCTATTGTATTTACTTTCATACTCTGGTATTTTGTACTTGTTTTGTGACTTTGTTTATAGTAGCTTCATGAACTACTATGGTTATTTTATTTTTCGCTGTGAGTTATTCTGATGTTTCTATGTTAGTGATTCTGTGATTGGTTTTATTTGCTTCAAATTATATTACAATTCACTATTTTGAATTATTCAAGTCCGACATGTGTGGTTTTATTTTCGATTTCAATGGTCCAAAATAGTGGGTCATTACATTTGGTATCAAAGCGAGGTTTTAGGCAAACCTTTGTCTGTGGAGCAAAAACTCATTAGAGATAGGGTAGAAATACCCTATAATGAATAAAATCAATCTTAGAATCATTTGTTTGTGAGAGAACGTATTTTCAAGTATAAAATGATTTTCAAAGGATTTTCAAAGATTATTTTGATATAAACTTTTCTTATTTTAAAATCAAAATTTTCTTAATTTCATTCCTTTCCTTATCCACATTGTTAATTAAATTCCTTGGACTTCCATTCTGGTTGAGTCTTGTCTTTTTTTTCTTAATTATCATTGTCCTACTCAGCAGAAGGGCAAGCTCTCTAGTATTTTGCTGTTACCTCTGCTCCTGCTCCTATTGTTACCCAAGGTACTCTTCAGAGCATAGTTTTTTTGTTCTATTTTCTTGTTCATGTTTTATTTGATACTGAAGCTTCCCATAGTTTTATTTCTATGGATCTTTGTGATAATTTTGAGTATCTCCTTTCTCCCGAGTTTGCTCCTGAACCTTTGTGTGTTAAAAATCCTATTGGTGGGTCCTGCGAACCTTAGTAGGATTTGTAATCAAGTGAAACTCCTCTATTTTGATCACCGTTTTAGTGGTGATTTTTATGTTCTGGGTTTCGATGCTTTTAATATGTTGCTTGGAGGTAATTGGCAGAAGAGGCATGAAGTCGTTATCTCTTGTAAAACCCAGACTGTTTATCTTGTTGATGATTTTGGAAATTCTTTGGTGATTCAGTGCCGTTTGCCCCAGGATTTTGCTGGCAGCTTTATTTATTCTCTTGATTCCTCTCCTGGTGATATTCATTCGACTTATGTGGTCAAACTATATCCCGATGTATTTGGTGAAGTCACTTCTTTACCTCCTAAGCGGGAAATTGATTTCCGTATTGATCTTATTCCTGGAGCTCGACCTATAGTTCTTCCTCCAAGAAGAATGGTACCCCGTGGGAAGGTTGAGTTGAGGAAGCAAATTGAGGACTTGTTCTCCAAAGGTCTGATCAAACCTAGCCATTACGAATGGGGAGCAGCGGTGGTTTTCGTCACTAAGTCCGATGGTTCTTTGAGGATGTGTGTTGATTATAGGGAACTGAACAAGCTCACTGTAAGAAACTGATTCCTATGCCTCGCATCAATGATATGTTCGATCAGCTCTGTAGAGCTACTGTTTTCTCTCAACTTGATCTTGCCTCAGGTTTTCACCATCTCGGAGTTGCTAAGAAAAGTATTCCCAAGACCGCTTTCCGTAATGAGAATGGTTTCTATGAATGGTTAGTTATGCCTTTTGGTTTGACTAACGCTCCTGCTTTCTTTGTTAATTTGATGAATTGTGTTTTACGTGATGTGATGAACAAGTTTGTTCTAGTCTTTGTTGATGATTTCCTTGTCTTCTCCAAGTGAAGGGATGAGCATGAGTCGCATTTGAAATTTGTTCTGGAGACTCATAGAAATCATCAGCAGAAGGATAAATTCTTGAAATGCCATTTCTAGAAGGATGAAGTTCGATTTCTCAGGCATACTACTTCTAGCAATGGAGTTTATGTCGATTAGGTTAAAATCACTGCAATCAATGTAAGTATTTCATCTTTTCTGTGACGCCCCACCTCAATACCCACGCTAGCCAAGAACACTACAGTGTAGTGCTGTCAACTAGCGCGGAGAATAAGGCTGCTGAGGAGCGACCATCCATGTAATTACTTATCACACGGTGGCTAAAAATAATCTTCGGAAACAAACATAGAAATAAGCATAACACAAATTAGTCACAGACATCCATATCACAAAGGCGGAAGAAGATATGAATATATAACTAACACTTGAAAGTATACATCAGAGTAGTGATCAAAAAGATCCACAATAATACAAAAGAATAGCAATACGTGCTATACCAAAAGAATACAACTATGAGTCTATATCTCAAGTGTATACAACAAAAACTGCTAATCTAAATAAGTAGCCAAAAGTCTGTGTAGTGAATCACTGGAGGAGAAGTCAAGCAGAAGCACCTGTAACATCTCGGTCTGACCCGAGTATTATTTATAAGAAAATAATAAACGGATCAGTCTAGCTATAAATATCAGACGACATGATATAAAATATAAGAAATGGCATATGCGAATAATATCCATAACATCATACTACTATAAGTATGTAAATGATAATCAACAAGAGATTAACCAATATCACAAGAATCTTCTCAAAGATCCAAAAGGGTATCATACCCAAAATTTGTACTCATAACAAGTCAATGACATAAATTCCAGAAATCAACACAAGAAATCCAGAAAATCATGAAAAAGAAAGAGGCCTATCACATGACAGTCCGAAGACCATGTGGAGCTACCCGATTTGTGTGAGTCGAAATCACACAGATGAGGTCTAGACTAACCAAAAATCAAAAAGGTATGTGTGAGTGAAATCACACAAGTGGGGTCTAGTCTAACCTCGCAAACAAAAACGTATGTGTGAGTGAAATCACACAAGTGGTGTCTAGACTAACCAAGAAGGTAAAAAGGTATGTGTGAATGAAATCACACAAATGGTTTCTAGTCTAACCAAGCAAACAAGAGACATCGCACAATTGCTAGTCTAAATCATAAGAATGATCGTCATGATCAACGAGAAGTGTCAATTACACTAGGCTAGTAAATATAAAGCTTAGCTTCATGTCCCATAACCACTTGCTTAACTTAAATATTTACGAACAAACTGTAAATCTTCACTAGAAAATTGTCACAAGAGGTTCATTCGAACAAGTCCAAGAATTAACCGACGAAGCAAACGCAAGCGTTTCATACCACTTGTTTTACTAGGCCGTTTAATTAGATTTCTCATCCGAGTGAGGTAAAGGTTTGTATATACTAATAGACTGGAAAACGGTTTTATAAACGAGTTTGGTATTGAAAATAAAGTTGAAATCATTTTGATGAAAGAGTTTTGATATTTACCACTAGTATTGAAACCTTCATATTTCTAAAGTTGTCTCGAAGAATGGTCAGCTCAGCATCTCAACAAAGCAAGTTCTGTTGAATGTTTTTTAGATAAGATCCCCTACGGAGGGGGGTCCGGGGGGTGGCAATCCCCAAGGTGGGGGTGCGGGGGCAACGCCACCGCTACGGGATTCGACCTGCCCGGTCAGGTCGCGGGGGTCCAGGGGGCAGCGCCCCGTCCAAAACGGTACGACCTAGTGAAGACAAGTGGCCTACGACCTAAAACAAAAATGAGGTCTAACGACCTAAGGGGGGTTCGCGACCTAAGAAGGTACACGAGCTAAGGATGAGCGACCTAACAAGGTTCACGACCTAACAAAAACAAGGTCACGCGACCTAACAGGAATCAAGGTCAAGCGACCTAAGGGGTTACGCGACCTAATGTAACACGGGTCAAACGACCTAAGGCATCACAGGTCGAACGACCTAACTGCTTAAGGGACAGGCGACCTAAAGAAGTTTGCGACCTAATGGGGTTCACGAGCTAAAGGTATTCGCGACTTAACCGGTTATAGGTGTAATGACCTAACGACATAAAGGCCTAACGTCCTAAAGGTTATGGGGTTACGCGACTTAGGGACAGAAGTAGGACCGAGCGACCTACGACCTAGGAGACTCACGACCTACGACCTACGACCTAAGGCCCGCGCAACCTAGTGAAATAGCAGAGGCAATATTAGGTCGGAGACGACCTACGACTTAAGGCCAGCGCGACCTAAAGTTTTAACACGCGAGCGACCTAACGGTATAAAGGCCAAACGACCTAAGGCTTAACTCGTGAACGACCTTCGGCTTAAGGCTTAACTCGCGAGCGACCTACGACCTAACGTCCAGGCGACTTTTCCACGCGCGCAAGCCACGAACCTGAGCGACCTAAGGGTCCAGAACGACCTAAGGCTGGAAATTCATCAAAAACACTAAAAAGTGGAGTTTTTCGCCAATCCAATCCAAACCAAATGCAAATGTGCATGTTAAAGTGATAGGGAACCATTCCGAACAGTCCAAGATAGTTATAAGCAAGGGCATGAGATAAAAATCTCACCTTTTCACTAAAATGGATGAAGCTGAAGCTTGAAGCCAATGGAGAAGCAATCCAAAGCTTGAATCCAATATCTTCTACTTGAATTTGGAGTTGAATGTTGGATTAGCAATTAAATTTGAGCATGGAGTTTTAATTTCCCATTCTCTTCACCATTAATGCAAATTTCAAGTTAGTTAGGAATTTATGAGGAGTGAGAAGAAGGGGGTTGGAACTTGGGCTTAATAGGCTAAACTAACCCAAAGTCCAAAGCGGGAAAAGTTAGTGCAATTTCACTAACTCCAAACCTATCGATGTTTATACTTAAAAAAGTTGTAAACGGCATTTCGAACTCAATGGAAGTGGTCTCGAGTCCTAATTTGACCGTTTGCAAAAGGTCGCTTTTCGGACCAAACTCCGTTTAACGATATAATATTTAAATAAAATATTTAAACATAAACTCGATAAATATGCGGGTTGTTACAGACTCCCCTCCTTAAAGAAATTGCGTCCTCACAATATATATATAAGATGGAAATAAAAAGTAATTACCATAAAAGCATATTAACACAAAAGAAATTTGAAATAAGAAGTTCACCTCAAAGAGCAGGAGTAAGCAAGTTCGGATGTGTATGCTCGATGAATTCTCTGGATTCCTAAGAGCAATCCTTAGGATTTGAGGACCATTGAACCTTCACAAGGGGAACATCTTTATTTCGAAGGCGTTTAACCTCCGAAGCAATAATTCGAATAGGATGCTGCTCGTAAGTTAAATTCGACGAAACTTCAATTTCTTCCACAACAGCAGGCTCAAGAATAGAATCGGAATCCCGAAGGCATTTCCATAATTAAGAAACATGAAACACGTCATGCGTGGCAGAAAACTGAGCCGGTAATGAAAGGCGATAAGCCATGGAACCAATACGTTCGGTGATGGGAAATGGCCCAATATATTGAGGTGCTAACTTTCCCGAACGACTGAAACGTACAACACCTTTCATAGGTGAAACACGAATAAAAACAAGATCTCCAACAGAAAATTCTAGTTTTCTTCTTCGGTTATCGGCGTAAGACTTTTGTCTACTCTGGGCTTCTTTCATCCTATGTCGATTAATGTCAATTTTCTCTATGGAGTCTCGAATAAAATCAGGACCTAAAACCAGCTTCTCCCCGGCCTCAAGCCAACAAGAAGGAGATCGGTATGGCCTTCCGTAGAGTGCCTCGAAAGGTGCCATACCAATACTAGATTGGAAGCTATTATTATGGGAAAATTCAACAAGTGAAATATGATCTTCCCAACTTCCATCAAAATCAAGCACACAAGCACGAAGAAGATCTTCAAGAGTTTGATTCAGACGCTCGGTTTGTACATCGGACTGGGGGTGATAAGTGGTGCTAAAATTAAACTTCATTCCTAAAGCTTTTTGAAGACTCTTTCAAAATCCACTAGTAAACAATGGATCACAATCGCTAACAATAGAAGTAGGAACTCCATGAAATTTTACAATTTCCTTGATAAATAGTTTAGCCAAAAGAGGAACGGTTCGGTTAGACCAAACTGGAATAAAATGGGCGGATTTAGTAAGTCTATCAACAATCACCCATAAGCTATCATGATCCAAACGAGAACGGGGAAGGCCATCTATAAATTCCATGGAAATTAGATCCCACTTCCAAATTGGAATTTCTAAAGGTTGCAATAACCCACCGGGCCTTTGATGTTCGGCTTTGACAAGCTGGCAAGTCATGCAACACTTAATAAAGTTAGCGATGTCGTATTTCATTCCCTCCGAATAATAAGGTCGCTTCATATCAGCGTACATTTTACTGCTACCGGGATGAATGGTAAATTTAGAACGATGAGAATCTTCTAAAATATCTCTATGAAGATTTCCAATATTTGGTACGATAAGTCTACCAAATTTTCGAATGCCGCCACGAGAATCAATATCAAAGTCTTTCAAACCTTCAATATCAATTCTATTCTTAATATTTTGGCCAAGAAGAACCAATTCAGGATCTAGCCTTTGAGCTTCAAGAATGCGGTCTAAGAGAGAAAGATGAGCCTCAAGGCTACATAAAACAAATCATGAGCATAAATCGGATACGCGCTCTCGAATCTCACAAGTGGATAAGATCTCGAGATCGTTCCATTCGGATATCATCATAGAAACACTACTTGTTGCTTACGCTAAGAGCATCGGCAACACGATTACCCTTACCGGGGGTATAAAGAATATCAAGATCATAAGGTGCAAGGAACTCGAGCCAACGCTTTGACGTAAATTAAGTTCTTTTTGAGAAAATAAATATTTCAAAGACTTATGATCCGTGTAAAGAATAAATTTCTCTCCCAATAGATAATGACGCCACATTCGAAGGGCGAAAACAGTAGCCGCGAGTTCTAAATCATGTGTGGCATATCTAGTCTCGGCCGACTTCAATTTCCTAGAAGCATAAGGAATAACACGTCCTTTTTGCATGAGAACGGCACCCAAACCAACTCGACTAGCATCGGTATCAACAACAAAATCTTGATCCCTTTGGGAATAACTAGAATAGGAGCATCGGAAAGGAGTTCTTTCAATTTCTGAAAAGAAGCTTCACATTTGTCTGACCAAATGTATTTAACTCCCTTCTTAGTCAAGCAAGTGAGAGGCACGGCAATCTTAGAAAAGTCTTTAATAAAACAAAGGTAATAGCTCACCAACCCGAGAAAGCTACAGATTTCAGTCACACTCTCAGGTCATTTCCAATCTTGAATCGCTTCAATCTTTAAAGGATCCACGGAAATTCCGGATTCGGAAATAATACGACCGAGAAACTTCACACGAGATTGCCAAAAGTGGCATTTAGAAAATTTTGCCTTTAACTGATTACTCCTAAGAGTTTCCAATACAATCTGAAGATGTTTTTCATGTTCCTCCTCGGTTTTAGAATATACAAGAATATCATCAATGAAGATGAGAACAAACCGATCGAGGAAATCTTTGAAAACTCGATTTATGAGGTCGACGAAATAAGCCGGAGCATTCGTTAAACCAAATGGCATAACTAGCCATTCATAAGATCCATACCGAGTACGGAACGATGTCAAAGGAACGCTATCCTCTATAATACGAAGCTGGTGAAAACCGGTAGCCAAGTCTAATTGTGAAAAGACCGTAGCACCAGTTAGCTGATCAAATAGATCATCAATCCGAGGTAAAGGATATTTATTTTTAATAGTAAGATCGTTAAGCTTGCGATAGTCAACGCAAAGCCTAAGCGTACCATCGGATTTCTTTACGAAAATAGCTGAAGCTCCCCAAGGTGAGGAACTAGAGCGAATAAATTGCTTCGTCTCCAATTCGGATAATTGTTTGCGCATCCCTTCATTCTCCTTATTGGACATGCGATAAGGAGGACGAGTAATAGGTTGAGCTCCAGGGATAAGATTAATTTGGACTCAATTGCTCGCTTAGGTGGTAATCCTAAAACGGGCTCAAATATGTCGGAATATGCACGAACGACGTGAACACGGGAAATGACATCCTCCTCATCATCATTATCATCATCATGAGGATTTAAAGAATATAAAGATGCAGTCAAAGTGGTATCCGAATCTTTAAGAATAATAGAAATCTGATTTACAGATTGCAGATGTCGGAGATAAATAGTCCGCTCAGGACACAGGATATGAGCTTCATAACGGTTAAGCCAGTCCATACCCAAAATCATTCCAAAGCCTAAGTAACGCATAACATGCAAATCGGCTAGGAAAGAAAAATAACATAAAATAATCTCCATATTTCGACTAAGCAAACTGAGAGTTGCGGATCCACCAAACGGATTCGCAATTCTCAAAGAAGTCATTAAAGCACCAACACTTAAAGAAAAAGTATCGACAAGTTCCTTTGATATAAAAGAATGAGATGCACCCGTATCAAAGAGAACCCTAATAGGTTGATCATGAAACAAAATAATACCATCAAGAATGGAATGAGAAATACCTTGGCCACGAGATGTGTTGCCTGGGGCTTGAGCCACATTTAACTTTCCCTCCTTCTTGGCTTCAAGTTTGAGGCATTGATGCATGAAATGATCTGGGCTCTTACAATAGCGACAAGATTTGGGCTTTGAGCACTTATTCGCAAAATGATCCCCAGATCCACAGTTGAAGCATCTCGCACCATGAGGAGAAGGAGCCTTTGCAGCAGGAGTTGCTTGCTTACCCTTTTTGTTGGGATAAGGACCCTTGAATTTGATTGGCTTCTTCTTGTTGTTGAAGTTTGGTTTAGCGCTTTCCACTTCAACATCACTCTCTCTATCAGCCTCTTCAAGACGAAGAGCGATATCGACGAGTTGATCAAATGCGACTTCTAGTTTCAGGAGTAGTGGCTTCTTAAGATTCTTATTTAAGCCATAAACGAACCTCTGGTTCTTCTTCAATGGGGTGTTGATGTATTCAACCCCATATTTGGAAAGCGACTCGAAGGCTACGACGTAATCAGTTATAGAGGATTGACCTTGAACAAGGTCTATAAAACGTCGAGCCAAGGTTACTTTCCCAGCTTCTGTTACAAACTTTAACTCGAAGCGTCCCTGAAATTGCTCCCAGGTGAGATCCGCTTCATTAATTTCTGAAATAAGGAGTTCGTACCAGTCCAATGCTCTCTCCTGGAGCATGCTGGAAGCCACCTGAACGCGGTGGAGATCGATAAGGTTCATGCGAGAAAAGATTCGATCGCATGATTTTAACCAAGCCTGGACCTCGATGATAGTTTCCGAACCTTTGAAGGGCTTCCCACCCAAGTTGGTGTAATCGCTGCATAAGCGTGCAAATCCCAACTTTGGGTGAGTAGGTTCCGGGTTAGCTCCAGCTGCTTGAGCATTTGTTACTAAATCAAGAAGCTGTTGCACAGTCATAAAAACTCCATCCTGGGGTGCAGCACTAGATGATCCAGTTGTGGGATGGCCTGGTCTAAACATTCTCTTCCTTTAAGAAAGAATGAAGAGAAGGAAGAAGGTTATTCACCAATGAATATCAAGCAATCTTGATAGATAAAACAACGAATCATAAAGGAAATAGGATGAATCGGTATGAAGACTCGAATTAATCCTATGGTATAACTCCTAAGATAGACTTAGGACGATGATCCTTGTTAAGTTATTCTACATTGTTCCGAAGTTTGGTCTGATACCAAGCTGTGACGCCTCACCTCAATACCCACGCTAGCCAAGAACACTACGGTGTAGTGCTGTCAACTAGCGCGGAGAATAAGGCTGTTGAGGAGCGACCATCCATGTAATTACTTATCACACGGTGGCTAAAAATAATCTTCGGAAACAAACATAGAAATAAGCATAACACAAATTAGTCACAGACATCCATATCACAAAGGCGGAAGAAGATATGAATATATAACTAACACATGAAAGTGTACATCAGATTAGTGATCAAAAAGATCCACAATAATACAAAAGAATAGCAATACGTGCTATACCAAAAGAATACAACTATGAGTCTATATCTCAAGTGTATACAACAAAAACTGCTATTCTAAACAAGTAGCCAAAAGTCTGTGTAGTGAATCACTGGGGGAGAAGTCAAGCAGAAGCACCTGTAACATCTCGGTCTGACCCGAGTATTATTTATAAGAAAATAATAAACGGATCAGTCTAGCTATAAATATCAGACGACATGATATAAAATAAAAGAAACGGCATATGCGAATAATATCCATAACACTATACTACTATAAGTATGTAAATGATATTTAACAAGAGATTAATCAATATCACAAGAATCTTCTCAAAGATCCAAAAGGGTATCATACCCAAAAATTGTACTTATAACAAGTCAATGACATAAATTCCAGAAATCAACACAAGAAATCCAGAAAATCATGAAAAAGAAAGAGGCCTATCACATGACGGTCCGAAGACCATGGAGAGCTACACCATTTGTGTGAGTCGAAATCACACAGATGAGGTCTAGACTAACCAAAAATCAAAAAGGTATGTGTGAGTAAAATCAAACAAGTAGTGTCTAGTCTTAACTCGCAAACAAAAACGTATGTGTGAGTGAAATCACACAAGTGGTGTCTAGACTAACCAAGAAGGTAAAAAGGTATGTGTGAATGAAATCACACAAGTGGTGTCTAGTCTAACCAAGCAAACAAGAGACATCGCACAATTGCTAGTCTAAATCATAAGAATGATCGTCATGATCAACGAGAAGTGTCAATTACACTAAGCTAGTAAATATAAAAGTTTAGCTTCATGTCACATAACCACTTGCTTAACTTAAATATTTACGAACAAACTGTAAATCTTCACTAGAAAATTGTCACAAGAGGTTCAATCGAACAAGTCCAAGAATTAACCGACGAAGCAAACTCAAGCGTTTCATACCACTTGTTTTACTAGGCCGTTTAATCAGATTTCTCATCCGAGTGAGGTAAAGGTTTGTATATACTAATAGACTGGAAAACGGTTTTATAAACGAGTTTGGTATTGAAAATAAAGTTTTGAAATCATTTTGATGAAAGAGTTTTGGTATTTACTACTAGTATTGAAACCTTCATATTTCTAAAGTTGTCTCAAAGAATAGTCAACTCAGCATCTCAACAAAGCAAGTTCCGTTGAATGTTTTTCAGATAAGATCTCCTACGGAGGAGGGTCCAGGGGGGTGGCAACCCCCCAACGTGGGGTTGCGGGGGCAACTCCACCGCTACGGGGTTCGACCTGCCCGGTCAGGTCGCGGGGGTCCAGGGTGCAGCGCCCCATCCAAAACGGTACGACCTACTGAAGACAAGCGGCCTACGACCTAAACCAAAAATGAGGTTTAACGACCTAAGGGGGGGTGCACGACCTAAGAAGGTACGCGAGCTCAGGATGAGCGAGCTAACAAGGTTCACGACCTAACAAAAACAAGGTCACGTGACCTAACAGGAATCAAGGTCAAGCGACCTAAGGGGTTACGCGACCTAACGTAACGCGGGTCAAACGACCTAAGGCATCACAGGTCGAACGACCTAATTGCTTAAGGGACAGGCGACCTAAAGAAGTTTGCGACCTAATGGGGTTCACGACCTAAAGGTATTCGCGACTTAACGGGTTATAGGTGTAACGACCTAACGACATAAAGGCCTAACGTCCTAAAGGTGATGGGGTTACGCGACTTAGGGACAGAAGTAGGACCGAGCGACCTACGACTTAGGGGACTCACGACCTATGACCTACGACCTAAGGCCCCCGCGACCTAGTGAAATAGCAGAGGCAATATTAGGTCGGAGACGACCTACGACTTAAGGCTGGCGCGACCTAAAGTTTTAACACGCGAGCGACCTAACGTTATAAAGGCCAAACGATCTAAGGCTTAACTCGCGAACGACCTTCGGCTTAAGGCTTAACTCGCGAGCGACCTACGATCTAACGTCCAGGCGACTTTTCCACGCGCGCAAGCCATGAACCCGAGTGACCTAAGGGTCCAGAACGACCTAAGGCTGGAAATTCACCAAAAACACTAAAAAGTGGAGTTTTTCGCCAATCCAATCCAAACCAAACGCAAATGTGCATGTTAAAGTGATAGGGAACCATTCCCAACAGTCCAAGATAGTTATAAGCAAGAGTGTGAGATAAAAATCTCACCTTTTCACTAAAATGGATGAAGATGAAGCTTGAAGCCAATGGAGAAGCAATCCAAACCTTGAATCCAATATCTTCTACTTGAATTTGGAGTTGAATGTTAGATTAGCAATTATATTTGAGCTTGAAGTTTTAATTTCCTATTCTCTTCACCATTAATGCCAATTTCAAGTTAGTTAGGAATTTATGAAGAGTGAGGAGAAGGGGTTGGAACTTGGGCTTAATATGCTAAACTAACCCAAAGTCCAAAGCGGGAAAAGTTAGTGAAATTTCACTAACTCCAAACCTATCGATGTTTATACTTAAAAAAGTTGTAAATGGCATTTCGAACTCAATGGAAGTGGTCTCGAGTCCTAATTTGACCGTTGTAAAAAGTAGTTTTTCGGACCAAAATCCGTTTAACGATATAATATTTAAATAATATATTTAAATATAAACTCGATAAATATGCGGGTTGTTACATTTTCTCTCTTTGTGGATGGATTGACCAAGTTAGCTCATTTCCTTCCGGTCAAGTCTACCCGTTATTCTTGTTGTTGGGCTGAGATCTATATGAGTGAGAATGTACGTCTTCATGGTGTTCCCCTCAGTATTGTTTGTGATAGAGATCCTATCTATGAGTATTCATCTGAATCTGAGCACTGCTTACCATCCTCAGACCGACGGTCAAACAGAAAGGGCGAATTAGATTCTAGAGGATCTTCTTCAAGCCTGTGTCCTTGATTATGGAGGATCGTGGGAAGATCATCTCCATTTTGTTGAATTCACCTATAACAACAGTTATCAGGTTTAATTTCAATCTTCCATTTTAACCTTATCATAATCCTTTATCTATCTCATTTTATCTTTGAATTCTTTTGATTAGAATCTCCCAAATTTGAATTTCTATCTTTATTTTCAAACCCATTCTAGAATCATCAAGTGAGGGAGTGTATTTATATTAATATTAAATGTTTTATATGTTGTGTTGTTTGGGTTGTTGATGCTGATTTGGGATTTCGATCGATTCGTCTGATCAGCGATACTAGTAGGATTTATAAACTATTGAACAGAACAAACAGACACAATTTTATTTTCAAATTCGGTAAATGAAATAATTTTATATGATTTATATATATATATATATATATTATACTTTTATAGATTTATATTATCTATTCAAAATTTATTTGGATAGGATGTGAATAAGTTTGATTTGAAATTTATTAAATTTGACATTTAAAGTATATGATTTGTTTAAGGTGTTTTAAATGAATATATCAAGTTTAGATAAATTGAAGGAATATTCAGTTATTTGAAGTTTAAAAGTTTTATTTAAATGATATTGGATTTATTAAGTAATTATTTCAAAACAAAATAATAGTAAATTGAATTTGATATATATATATATATGGAATTATCTAAAAAAATTTGTTTTGAAATTATGGAATATTTAAATCTTTGAAATATATGGAAATTGAAAGGGTTTATTTGAGGTTCAAATCTGTATTTGAAATCAATATAAATTGAAATGGTTTATTGAGAACTGAATTGAGTAAAAATTTATTAGTTAACTGAATGGGTTATTAAAATGATAATATTTGATTTCATTTACTATTTTGAAAACCAATGACTATTGACATAAGATATAAATAAATAAAATTATAAAGCAATGTTTATAAACTGATTTGTAATTTAAATTAATTTAAGTTATGGATTTGAGAATTAAATTCCGATGATTTCAAACTTTGGTTTTAATGTTTTAAAATGTACATTATTTAAAGGTACGTTTGAATATAAATTTTAAAATGTTTAAATATATGCTCTTCTCTTACGTCGCTGGAAAATAATTTCGGCGATGGCGGCCGCATCATCAGCATTCATTTTCGAGTTTCGAAGAGGAGAGACCAATTCGTAGCTTTGTTATACTTTTGTCGAAAAAAAGAGAGAAGAAAAAAAATTTGATTTAAAATTCTTAAGTATGGCTTGATTTATTAGATACTGTATAAGATTTTAGATTTGATTCGATCTGATATATAGTATATATATAATTATCTCTTAACAGTTTGAGATAAACCAGAGATTTAATTTCTTAAATTTATGATTCAGGGATGATTTCCATTATAAACTGAAGTCAAAAATTTCGGATAAATAATTGAATTTGAAATAATTGAATTGAAATTTTTTATTTATATAATACTAAATTGCATTCCATTATAACTTACCTTATTATACAGAAGTTAGGCATGTAATTGGATAATATACAATATGAAATAGTGTTAAAGGAATTTATAAAAACTTGAGTAGTTATGATAAGATTAAATATACTTAATTTATGTGATAAGATATATTAAGTGGAATAAATTTAATAATAATTTAATAAAGTGGAAGATGAGGGAAGCTTGTTCCTAGGTTTGTTGGTCGTTTTCGTATCTCAGAAAGGATTGGTTCTTTAGCGTATCATCTTGATTTGCCTGAGATGTTTTCTGGAGTGAATAATGTATTCCATGTTTCGCATCTTCGTCAATATCTGCATGATCCATCTTTGATTGTCCAGCCTTCTGCTCTCGAGAGTTTGGATATTAAGCCTAACCTTACTATCGAGAGGTAGCCACTTCCTATTATCGATAGAGGTACGAAGCGGTTGAGAAGGAAATCTGTCAACCTGGTCAAAGTGCAGTGGAGTACTGATGATCGAGATTGTACCTGGAAGATGGAGGAGAGCATGCGTGCTTCGAATCCAGAATTGTTTGTTTCAGGTACTATTTGCTTTTCTATCTTATCTTTCCTTGTTTTCGTGTCTCGTTCCTTTCCGAGGACGAAAAGTTTTGAGTGGGGGAGAGTGTAACAACCCATAATTTTGGTAAATATTTTAATTCAATTTATTTGAAACTTTGGTTTTAAATCATTCAAAAAGTTGAATTTTTGAATTTTCCAATGTATTTTTGGAGTTGTTTATAATTATTTTTCCAAATAAAGTAAAATAATGATTTTTTGAAAATTTAATGTTTTGGTCAACTTTGGTCAAACTTTGACTTTCAGTTGAAATTTCTAAATTTGAATTTCAAATTTCCAATCTTTTTCTTTAAAGTTGTATTTGATTCTGATATTAGTTCTACTTTTCGTTTCGTCAAATTCTGTTTTATATTTTTTAAATCTGATAAATTGCAGCGTTTTACACGCGATTATTTTTAGTATTTTATTGTTTATTTTCTATTCTATATTTTCCATTTTCTATTTCATTTGGGCTTTGATCTTTTTATTTGATTTTTATTTGGATTTTGAGCTTGTTTTGATTTGGGCTTGGCTAATGGGCTTAGGAAATTGCAAGAGGCATGAGTTTCTTTTCTTTAATATGAAGAGGTGTCTTTTCCATATCCTTAGCCATACAACGCATCTCAAAACTTCTCATCTCCTTCTCCTTTTACGTTCAAAACTTCTCATCTCCATCTCTCTTTCCCATCTCATTTCCTAACCAAAATATTTATAGTAAGTTTTCTTTTCTCCCTTCCTCTTTTTTATTTTTTTACTTTCTCTTTTATTTTCAAGCACAGCTCGGCCATCACCTCCTTTTGCTGACCTCATCTCCACCATCATCACCTAAGACCGGCCTCCACCATCTTATCACCATCCACAACTATGTCGTGACTCTCCTAGATCCAAAAGCCATCATCCAATTGCCTTGCAAACCCTAGCCGAGCCCACTATATTCATCCCCTTCCTCTTTGCTTGCCTCAGCCACCACTTATTCCTTCATGACCTTTTGCCTTACCGTGGCCATTCCACCTCCAGGCCATTCCATTTCTGATGTGACCTGACCTGACCAAGCTAGCAAACCCAATGGCCGAGCCATAGTAGCCATAGGCCGAACCCAAAGCTCATGTCCTTTGCCTTTTTGCCTTCGACTTGATTTTGGTTGCCATCCCTTCATATTCTACCCATAGCCATGTATATTGGTTACCATGGCCGAGCTTTGTTTGATGATGGTCAAGCATAAAGTGGTGAGACCGAGCCTAAAACAGAAGTGGCCGAGCCCACTAGGTCTTGTTTAACCTTTTTGCTTTGTTTGATTCATATTTTTATGTGTTATATATATTTATATATGTTGTATTTTGTTGTGCACAAGATCTTAATCTTGGCTCTCCATCTACTCGAATCTAGTTCATGCTTTGCCATGCTTTTCGGAGTTTGGTTGTATGTTTCATATTGTCATCTCTAACTTTTGAAGGCGAGTTGTCACTCTTGACATTCGTACTTATATAATTGTGAAACAATAACATGCGAATTGTAGTAGTGATATGTTATGTTGATATTAATTCATACATGCCTGTGATATGATATTTCATGATGTTATAACCTAATTATATATTTGATAATCACCTGATATGATATGCTATGCTATACTGTTTATTTTATTTTTTTGCTTCTCACACTGCAAGTTCTCTGTCAGTATAGAATCACTATAGGTTGAAACTATACATACCCGAACGGACTTTATAATAGGGAAAAATTGTTATGAGCTGAAATGATAGGCTCAAGTGGTTTTTATTTTATTTGACTTAGGATTGCGGGGTTGAAATGATAGAACCCGAAATTTTATAAATTACTAATTGAAACGATACATATCCATATCACTTGACCTAGGTTAGCAAATATTATACAGACCCATGGTTAATTATTAATAATAGTTTCCTCAAATAAAATTTTATTAAGTATTTTGAACTTATAAATATGTGAAATTTTTAACTCTAAATTTTATTTAATGATTTTAGAATATAATATATATTGGTTTTAATAAGTTAAAAATAAGTAAAAATTTATAAGTAAATGAATGGTTTAAAAACTAGAATTTTAAGATTTAGTTTATGATTTATATAACTTAATAATTTAAATTTGATTTATTATGGAATTTTAATTCTAACCTAATAATAGTGATAGATTTTATTTTGTGAAATCGATATGTTTTTTATAAAAAAATGGATTTTAATAAATAATAATTATGATTTAGTTTGAAGAAACGATGTTTAAATGTTATGATAGAATTGGTAGCATTTCCAAAATGTTGTGTTACTTTATGTTTTAAAGTGTTATACTACTTTGGTCATGTTTTTAAAATGCTGTACTTATAAAAGATAACAATTTGAAATGCAATTATATATGGATCACATTTTTCAAGTGTTATAATTTCTAACGGATAACATTTTTGAAATGCTATAACTAAGTAGATATGGATTTGAAAATATTACCATTTTTGAAATGGACATTTTTTGGGGAAAAGTAATAGCATATGGTTTAAATGGTTTTGGAATATATGTATATATATATATATATATATATATATATATATGTTTTTATTTGAAATGTGAACCATTTTTATTAAATACCATGGGTTATAATAATGTTTGGTTGTTAAAGAGACCAGTATCGGAAGTTGTCATACTCTCTGCCAACTACGAAAACCACTTTAACAACTGTGTACACGGTGGAGATTCCAGAATGAAGTAGGATGGTGGCGACGTTCATTTAAGGTACATACGTGAACCCGACTCCCGTGAGTTGGCATAAGGTGGCTAAAACAGGGGCAATTGACGGGCCAATAAGGTAGCTCCTCTGATCGGACACACTTCTTTGTATGCCATTCTATTACTTTGTGATTGATTGGTTCGCACCTTTGATTTTTGGGAGTGTGGCTCGAGGTGGGCGGTAGCTGCGGCAATGCGTTACCACCGGTCTGGAAGTGTAATTGGTAAATAAACCCTGGCATTGCCTAGTTGTGCCATGTCACCTACCCTATCATGCGTTACTACGAGTTTGATTTGTATCGTATCTATGGAGTATTTATGGTAGCCTTCCGATCTGGAGGTACGATGGTACTGTATGGACTATTTAATGCAGACCAGAGAGACGAAGTCATAGGTCGGTTCCGACCTAACTTGCTTTTAAGTCGAGTACGACCTAAGAAATCACAGGAGGAAGAATTCCGACCTAACGAGCTTCGTCTTAAGGAAGGAGAAGGCCTAGGTCGTATACGACCTAAAGGGAAAGGTATAGATCGTTTCCAAGCTAACGTAAACAGGCAACGACCTAAGGGGACGCATGACACTGAGTTGCGACCTAATGAAGGCACTTTAGGTCAGTCACGACCTAAGGAGAGGATGTTAGGTCGTATACGACCTAGTGAATCACGTGAAAAGAAGTCACGAGTTAACGAGCCAAGCCTGAAGACGTTCGAGCGAGTTAACGACCTAACAAAATTTCAGGTTGACAAATCACAACCTAAAATCTTAGGTCGCTCAGATTCCTTGGGTCGCGCCATGACCTACGACCTAGTTAGGTCGCGTGAAGAATTCTGGATGCAGTGACTTTAGGTCGCGAACGACCTAACTTCTATAAGTCGCGAACGACCTAACTCTTAAGTCGCTGAAGAGAGTTGCCGCGTATCATTTTTAGGTCGCTGATCTTTAAGTCGCTGCTGGAGGTTGCAAGGCCGTAACTTTGAACATATAAGTCGTGTTTGGTATTGTACTTGTGTGATAGGTCGTGTACGACCTAAAGTGTTGCTGTGTTGTATTCTATTTGATAAGTCGTTAAACGAGTTAACCCGGGAATGTTTGTTATAGGTCGTTAACGACCTATGGTAGGTCCGTGGTGTTGTAATATGTTGAGACTTGTGAAGGGGTTTGATTTTTAAGGTCGTGGCCGACCTAAGTGTTAGGTCGTAGTCGACCTAAGTGTTATGGCTGAGTCGTGTGGGTTGTAAAAAGTTATAAATAGGGGGTGTGTTGTAATTTTTTGTTTTGTTGAATATTGAATAAAATTCTCTTTGTTAGCTTTGTGCTTTCATACAAATTGGTATTTGAGTGTGATCTCCTATCTCCTCTTTCGGATAATCGAGTGCGCTCGATTCAACGATCGTAGAAGCCGATTCACGGTATCTAGCGCGCTAGATCAACGTACGAAGAATCGTAGATCTTCTTTCTCGGCATCGTGCGCGATCAACGAGACGAAGATAGCTAGAATCCGGTATCTTTGGATCAACGGATTTGGGCCTCACAGCATTCTCAACTCACCGATTGCTACATTTCACCGATTGAAGTTTGTTTCGATTTATCCGCTGCGTCAGTTTGGTATCAGAGCCATACTTAGCCTATCATGGCTAAGTTGATTCTTGGAGCCAAGTTTTTGAAGTTGGAAGTTATTCATCGTGTTCATATCGAAGTTGCAACAAGTTTGAAGTGTTTGATCCATTCCATTTTGGATCAAAGTGAGCAAAGGAGTTTGAAGTTGAAGTGATTGAAGGCCGTGTATACTTGGGAAGTAGCCGAGCCTAGAGAAGGGTTTTGAAGTTAAGGCCGAGCCTTGTGAATTGTTGAGACCGATCTAAGTTGAGCCGAGCTAAGTTGTGGAGTTCAAACCGAGTCATGTTAAGTCGTGACTTGTTGTCTTGTTGAAGTTTGAAGTCTTGTGTCGAATTGTTGAAGTTTTGTGAAGTTTTCAGTCATGCCACCAAGGAGAGCTAACCGCCATCAAAACGTTGAAGCTTTGTATCGAAGAGAAGAAGCCGAGCTTATGGAACAACGTATTAATGATAAATTCGATGAAGGCATTGGTAAATTGGAGAAATTGATGATTGATATGAGTCAGAATAGAAGGAGAATTTCACCTGAATCAAACCGTGGAAATAGTAGAGTTTCATCACATTCGGAACGGGAGAGAAGAGAAAGTCAAGAGCCTAGAAGTGTTGACAATCGAAGTAGGAGGAATGTTGATGATCATGAAAGAAGGGATGTTGGTAGTAAAAGTGGTGTTAGAAATGTTAGAGGACGGGATCGACAACGTTATACATCAGACTTTGAGAATGAGTTTGACGGTGAAAGAGGAAGTGTTCATTACAGAGATAGAGATCAGGGACAACGTCAGTATCGGGTTATTGATGAAGATCGACGTTGGGAATCGGGAATGAAGATGGAGATTCCGGAGTTTAAAGGCGGGATGGTTGCTGAAGAGTTTTTAGATTGGTTGTCTAATGTGGAGGAAATCTTTGATTTCAAGGAGGTTCCGGAGAATCGAAGGGTGAAGTTAGTTGCTACAAGGCTGAGGGGGAGAGCATTGGCATGGTGGCAGCAAACTAAACTTACTCGAGAACGAATGGGGAAGTCAAAGATAGAATCTTGGGAGAAGATGAAGAAGTTGATGAGATCTACTTTCTTACCTTACAACTACCAGTCACTTATGTACCAGAGGTTGCAGAATCTGAGGCAAGGGACAAAATCTGTTAGTGATTATGCTGATGAATTTTACCAACTCATTGCCAGGAATGATATTATGGAGACAGAAGAACAGTTGACTGCTAGATTCATTGGGGGATTGAGAATGAAGATCCAGGATATGGTTAATATGTTTGATCCTAGATCAGTGGCAGAAGCACATCAAAAGGCGTTAGCTTGGGAGAAACGAGAAAGGCGTGGAGGTGGTGTGTTTACTAATTCTAATAATCCAGTGAAGGGTGCCAGTGGGAGTTCAAATGTTCCTAAACCTGTTACAAAACCAGTGGTGAAGGAGGCTGAGAAGGCAAAGGTTAGCAGTGGGTTCAAATGCTATAATTGTCAGGAGTTGGGTCACAAAAGCAACGAATGTCCGAAGCCGAAGAAGAGAACCATGGTTGCAGAAGTTGAGGAGGATGATGGTGAGGAGGCAGAATGTTCAAATGTACCGTATGTTGAGGAGGAGGAAGAAGTGTCGGGTGAAGAAGGTTGCAATCTTATGATGAGGAGAAGTTGTTTGACACCAAAGCATGAGGAGGATTATAGTTGGTTGAGAAGCAATATTTTTCAATCGACATGTACTATTCTGGGGAAAGTCTGCAAGTTCGTTATTGACGCTGGAAGCTGTGATAATATTATTTCTACAAAAGCAGTAAGAAAGTTGAACTTGAAGACCAAAAAACATCCTAAACCTTACAAGCTAGCATGGTTAAGGAAGGGTGGTGAAGTGAAAGTGTGTCGAAGAGCTTGTGTGAATTTTTCGATTGGGAAGAAGTACAAGGATGAAATTTGGTGTGATGTAGTGGACATGGATGTTTGTCATTTATTGTTGGGCAGGCCATGGCAGTTTGATAGAGCAGTTCAACATGACGGTCGTGCCAACAGTTACAGTTTCATGTTCGAGGGTACTAAGATCACTTTAGTTCCCAAGAAACAGCAACAGAAGGAGAGCAAGCTAGAGGAGATTGAGGAATTGAAAACTCTGTTGACTTTGAAGGAGTTTGTTAAGGAAGTGGAGGAAGAACCTGAGGTGTTTTTGTTGATTGGGAGAGAGAGTAGTAAATAAGTTGAGATTCCAGAAGAAGCAAAGCCAGTTTTGAAAGAGTTTGAAGATGTCTTTCCAGAGGAGTTGCCTAAGGAGTTACCGCCACTTAGAGACATTCAACATCAAATTGATCTTGTTCTGGGAGCAGTGTTACCACATCGACCACATTACCGAATGAGTCCGAAGGAACATGAGGAGTTGAGAAGGCAGGTGGAAGAGTTGCTTGAGCAGGGACGTATTCAGGAAAGTTTGAGTCCATGTGCTGTGCCAGCTTTGTTGGTACCAAAGAAGGATGGAACTTGGAGAATGTGCACAGATAGTAGAGCTTTGAATAAGATCACTGTTCGATATTGTAACGTCGCGGAATTTCGTTCTTCGAAAATTCAACATCGACACTCACTTTATCGACTGCCGAATATCGAAGGCCGAAAACCGAGAAGTTATGGGTTTTAAAAAAAAAGAATTTAAGAAAAGAAAAAGAGAGAAGAGTAGATAAGAAGATAGAAAATAGAGAAAGAAAAGAGAGAATTTGAAAATAAGAGAAAGAGGATAGAAGAATTTGAAAAATAGAAGAAAAAGAGAATAGAGGAAAAAAAAAGAAAAAAACAGAAGAAAATAGGACGGGACAGAAAACAACAGAACAATCAACAGAAGCTCACAATTCGCAGCGGAACAACATATAATAATAAATGAATAATCTTTAAACAAAGAACTATATCAGTTATTACATCACATTATATTACATCATATCATCAGAGTGTACAACAACATACAACAACAACAGTGCAGCGGAAAAGAAATACTATATAAACTAGTAATACGCCATGCCATCCAGCTTGCCTCCAGCAACTCCAGAATATCCAGAATATCCTGATAAACCTAACTCTTAACTGCCCGTGTGGAAATTGGTGGGCACCCAGAGTTTAGGAAGGAAAACAATAAACTCCAAGTCAGTCATGTGACTGGTGTGAGAACTCAAACAGTTTATTTATCTTTAAAATCAAAAAGAGGGATATTTTTAAATTAATTCGCAATGCTTTTTAAAAATGAGACTACCATAAGGCCTCCCGCACACACACACATGCAAACGCAGAATCGGAGGAGATTTCTCCTTATGATAGTCAAAGATGCTTGATACGCATTTAAAATAACATTTGATATTATTATTAGTGTATAGTGTAGAAAAAATTCATTTCGAAAGTAGAATATAAATCTTAGCCAGCATAGACATTTCGAACTATGCCTACTATAGCTACCATCCAAACAGTGGTGACCACCATAAGTGAATAGCAGGTTCTACAACTAATACCGTACAAGTTTCGTATTGGGAATTGGATTTCCAACAAATGGTCAGGCCAAGGAACTTCCCATTGCCACTGAGAATGCCTCTGGAAAGACACCCCCGAGAACCAAACCGGAACTCTGCCAACACAAGGCCGGGTTACCCCTAACTGGGTAACTACTGACACGAGCACGCCATTCCCCGGTCCTTTAGGACCTTTTCAACCGAGCGCTCGATATCCAACATCACACCATAATAAATAGAGTGTTTTCAACATGAGTAAGTATCTGGGCTCCATACCATGATACCACCCCTTTCCAGAAGGAAATGCACATACCCTAAGGGGAGCTACAGCAACCCCTAATAACCTTGCCGCATCTTTCCTGTTTTGACCATTTCCGGGATGTGAGGCTCGACGAATTCACGTCCACAAAAACATACTTTATACAAAAGCCATGCTTTGGGTCAACAAATGATCAACACAATGATCACTAAGATAGACGATCAAATAAATGATCCTATCACAAATAATCAACACAATGATCATTTCAGCATCACTCAGCATGTCACATTACCAAACTGGGAATATATCGCTGATAACTTCAACTATATAACCTTTGAGCACATACGTCTCAAAGAAGGGTGTTAAGCTAAAAGAATAAATTCTCCGCCACCAACAGAAATATATTTGAAAGAAATCGGCTTTATATCTCAAATTGTAATGTCAGACATACAATCCATACAAGTCTGTTCCGGGCTCGAACAGAACCGAAGGCACTTACAAAGAAGTCCTTGCAATCCGGATATTCACAATCCTGATCAGATTCACCATCACATATGGAGAACTCTATACCGGAGCAACTCGGTGCAGAGTCAATCGATAGTTCATCCTATCACTCTTGCAAATACCGGTCTTCAACACCGATCTTCAAATGCAATTCACAACGACGTATCACATATTCGGAATGGGTTATACGACCCCATGGTCCTTTCCCGGTTAACCCGAATAGTGAGCGCTTATTCAAAAATAAGTGTGCATTCAAATTCAATCAATTCACATCAAATACCCATTCAAAGGGAAATACTGATAGTCGGTTATTGAACTATCATTGGATATGCACACATCACCAGATTCCAAATAATTTTCCAAATTACTTATTTTCCAAAATATCTTTAGAAGATATATAATTTCAACACTTCAAAAATAAATCAATATTTTTTTTTTTTTTACAATTTCACCTTTCACATATAAATTCCATAATGAATTTATATTTCAAAATATCCATGCATATGATTTCAATTATCCAATTTCAATTTATCTTCAAAAAGATAAATTCTAATTATTCACTTCATATTGGAAAACATTTCCATACTTATTAAAAATAAGTAATTCACTAATCTTTTTATTTTCAACACTTAGAAAATATTCAATATACTTAAATCGAATTAAGTATATAATTCATTCTTTAAGGAAATCATTCACTTAACATATTAATTTGGGCCAAAACGAATGTTGCGTAAAACATCGTTACGACAACCCAAAATCACTAGTATAGGGATTCGAAATAAAATAGATATATAAATCCCAATACTATACAAAACTTTTCCTTTCGGAAATCATTTACTATAACAACAGTGTTATAGTCCACCATTTCCTTTTATTTCTCGAAAACGTCTATTTCAACAATAAATGTTGAAACCTATGGTTTCGAATCTCAACACATTTTAAACCATCGTTAGATCGTTTTAATTCTATTTAAAACATTCACATTCTAAACATTTCCTTTAACGTGTTATTCACTATTCAAAAACGTGAATATACTACGTTAACAATTTCATCCTTTTATTCATTTTAATTCAAAGGATTATTCACTATTTAAAAATGTGAATATAACTCCATTTATAAGTTATAACAATTAACTTATCAAAATAAGTCGTTTGCGAATTTATAAAACAACGTTTATAAATTCTATTTCTATTTATATATAAAAACTTCCTTTTTCAAATTCCTTTATTAACCTATTCCAGTTTATAACTCAATTTTAGATTAAAAGTTCATATTATAAGTTAACTACTTATAAACGATTATTTTACAAAATCGTTCTTTTTATCTTCCCAAATTATAAATCTTATAACTTATAAGATTCATTCATTTATCCAAAACCATTATTCACATAATTTCACCAAATTTATAAATCTACTATTTATAAATTTCATTTATAACCTCCCAGTTTATAATTCTACAAATTTCATTCATTTATGAAATTCATTTTCACTTCATTTAAACATTTATAAAGACTCGTTTTATAATGTCAATATTTCGATTTATAAATATCTATTTATAAATCTCTTAATATAAATCAATTTATATTATTCTTTTAAAACGTCTTTAAATTCCTTTATAATTTCATCATTCTGATTTATAAAATAATTAAATTTTATAAATCCTATATTCAAACTTTTATAATAAATTCAAAAATCCAATTTAACCTATTTTATAACATCATTAACCCATATTTCTCAAAATCAGCTTTTAACTATATTTCACAAAAATTATAATTTTTATAACTTTAAAAATTATAACGTTCATTTATTTATAATGGATCAATTCCAAAAAAATATTTTATCTTTTCAAAAATCACTTTAAAAACATTTTAAAATCCCAAAATCTGGGTCCAATGATGCTACACACCAAATAGTCAATCACGACTACAACGATCCATCATATATCGTATATGATAATAAAAGAATATCAAAATATCCATAATCAAATAAAAACTGTTGAGGAATCCAGTTGGATCCCTCCAACCTGTTTCCTGCATCCAAAAACATTAGCACAATACCAATTTCGCTCCAGTACGAAATTATCGCGGTATATGTTCTTATTAAATATTATCCGCTTAATAACGGCGTAATAGGGTCTCATCCGCTAAACAAAAAATGCGGGAAATCAACAACTGCAATATATACATATGCCAATATATATATATTGATATTATATATAATACCAATTTCACTGTTTATGAAATATTCGCGGTATATGTTTATATTAAATAACATCCGCTTACTAACGGCGCATAATGTCTATTTTAACAATCAATATATACAGTCATCATTCAAACATGAATTCAAATATTTTAAATCTAACTATTTAAAATAAAATCGAAATCTATTCGATTGAGTGAGAAGTTCTCACCTTGGTTTTAATTTCAGTTTTCGCTTTTGTTTCGAATATAATTAAACGCGCGTTTAATTATACCCGAAATTTTCACTTGCTCCGATCGCTCCCGAACCAGCTTCATAGCGTAGAGCTTTCTTCTGCGATTCCCATGAATCCAAAATCATCGAAATCTGAGGTCGTATGTATTAGTTATTAGATTTTAAAGATTTGAATTCAATTTAAAACAAATTCCTTTATAATTAATTTACTCTCACCCCACACACACGGCCCAAGGCCCGCTCCACCCCTTCTTCCTCAACGCAACATGCTCCAGTAAACACACACGCAAACCGAACCCATGAAGCCAAACTAGGGCTTAGAACCGCCCCTTCCATGCTTGACTACACGACGATCCAAGACCACCAGCACGAGCGCCAAGGCGTGCTCCTCCTACGGCTGCGACCATGCTAGGCTCGGTCACCATTAGGTGACGCGAGATCCAACTAAAATCACGGCGAACGCAACAGCCTTACACCCCCCACACGCCACAAAACTCGATCTCGACCGCTCACCTTGCATAACTCGACGCTCTCTTCCATTTACTAGTTAGGAGTTTATGAAATCATGGCGTAGATGAGGAGAAAAATGAAGAAAAACGAGGCACGATACCGGCCATGGATATAATAAGCGGCGGCCTGTGCATATGCTCTAGGGTTTTGAAACATAAACGTTTATTTATATATTATTTAATATTATTTTAGTCACAAATATCTCAATTTATCAACGTATGCAAACGAACTCCAAATCTCACGTTCCGACAGGCTATCCTAGAGTTTTTCGGCGTTCCGAACACAATGGAACAGGTTTCGGAAGCTAATTCGATCGTATGTGTGAGTTATAGCAATAAACGACCAATTTAAATTAAATCGATTTAAATCGATTTCTAGGCGTTTTAATTTGTACCGGACAAACGGTAAATCCAATTGACTTGAAATTTAAAACCTTACAATAATATCACATTACGGATCCGATGAAACTGGTTTCGTCGAAATCCGAGACTTTTTGAAAAATGGCTATTTTGACTCGTCAAATTTAAATTAAAAACGATTCGATGCGTTTCGAGCTGCCACGATCAAACGATAGCTCCGATTGACACGAAATTTGAAATCCGGTAATAACTAACTATTACGGATCCAATGGAACTGGTTTCGTTCAATTCTGAGACTGTTCAAAAATTGGCTATTTTACAGTCGATAATTAAATATTAAAATATTCAATTTTCACAAATTAACTTTTAATCCGATTTTAAAAGTTCTAAAATATCGTTCTAACTTCAACATGATAAAATAAAATTTTCCAAATTATTTTCAATCATTTTTAACTCAATTTTTAATTATTTCCATAATTTAACATATTAAATTATCGATTTAATAATTCAATTAAATCCAATAATTCAAATAAAAATTTATTTGACTTAAAAATTCACTTATTAACATTTAAAATTAATTAAATATTCAAATTAAAATTAATAAAAATTCTGGGTCGTTACAGATATAGATTTCCTATGCCGAGGTTGGATGATTTGCTGGATCAGTTGAGTGGGGCAACTATATTTTCGAAGATTGATTTGAAGAGTGGTTATCATCAAATTCGAATTAGACCTGGAGACGAGTGGAAGACAGCTTTCGAGACAAGAGAGGGGTTGTACGAATGGTTGGTTATGCCATTTGGTTTGTCAAATGCAGCTAGTACATTCATGCGGGTGATGAATCAAATCTTTAGACCATTCATTGGGAAGTTCGTCGTGGTTTATTTCGATGATATTCTGATTTACAGCAGGAGTACGGAGGAGCATGTTCTACATTTGAGGGAAGTATTGATTATTCTTCGCGAGGAACAATTTTATGCTGCTACAAAGAAATGTGTGTTTATGACGCACAGTGTTTTATTTCTGGGTTATGTTGTTTCAGGAGAGGGTATTCAAGTTGATCAGAGTAAAGTTGAGGCAGTCAGGAATTGGCCACAGCCGAAGACAATTACGGAAGTGAGAAGTTTTCACGGGCTAGCGTCATTCTACCGAAGATTCATTCCACACTTCAGTAGCGTGATGACTCCAGTTACTGATTGCATGAAAGGGAAACAATTTGTATGGTCAGAGGAAGCGGGGGTTGCCTTTGAGAAGATCAAGGAATTGTTGACGTCTGCACCAATTCTTGTTCTACCTAATTTTCAGTTGTTGTTTGAATTGCATACTGACGCTTCGAAGGTTGGTATTGGAGGAGTTCTGAGTCAGAATGGGAAGCCAGTTGCATATTTCAGTGAGAAACTGTCAGGGGCAAAGATGAGATACAGTACATATGACGTTGAATTCTACGCTGTTGTGCAAGCTGTTAAGCATTGGAGACACTATCTATTTCAGAAGGAATTTGTCCTTTACACAGATCATGAAGCGTTGAAACATTTACAGGGACAAGATAAAATTTCAGCGAGACATGCATCATGGATTGCTTATTTACAGCAGTTTACTTTTGTTGTTAAGCACAAATCTGGGGTGACAAACCGTGTGGCTGATGCTTTAAGTAGGAGGAGTCATTTGTTGACAACACTGAAGGTTGAAGTGACGGGGTTTGAAATACTGCCAGAGATGATTGAAGAAGATCCTTACTTTGTGAAATATGTTGAGAAAGTGAAGGATGGGAGTACCGATGAATTTATGTTGGTTGATGGTTTTCTATTTAAAGGAAATCGTTTATGTATTCCGGATTGTAGTTTGAGGATGAAGATTGTGAAGGAGTTACATGAAGAAGGACATGTGGGCCGTGATCGGACTTTGCAGTTGATTTCACAGTCTTACTTTTGGCCATCGATGAGGAAAGAGGTTGAAAAATTCGTGGAGAGATGCCATATTTGCCAAGTTTCAAAGGGGACAGCAACGAATGCAGGGTTGTACATGCCATTACCTATACCGTCTAAGCCATGGGTTGATATTAGCATGGATTTCATTTTGGGTTTGCCTAGAACTCAAAGGGGAAATGATTCGATATTTGTTATAGTGGACAGATTTTCAAAGATGGCACATTTTGTTGCTTGCAAGAAGACGGCGGATGTTGTTCGTGTTGCTCAGTTATTTTTCAAGGAGATCTATCGACTTCATGGATTACCAGAGTCTATTGTGTCGGATAGAGATACTCGTTTTCTGAGTCACTTTTGGTTGAGTTTATGGAAGATGGTCGGAACAAAGCTGAATTTTAGTAGCGCTTACCATCCACAAACTGATGGACAGACAGAAGTTGTTAGCAGGTCATTGGGAAATTTGTTGCGTTGTCTTGTACAAGATAATTTGAGAAGTTGGGACACGAAGCTATGCCAAGCAGAATTTGCTCATAATCATGCCATGAATCGTAGTACGGGATTCAGTCCATTTCAGATAGTATATTCAAATTTACCCAGGGGACCGTTGGATTTGGCAGTAGTACCACAGTCGAAGGGAACAGTTAAACGTGCAACTGATTTTGTCGAAGGTTTGACGGAGTGCCACAGGATAGTTCAGGAACGATTGGAAAAGTCGAATGAGAAGTATAAGAAGTCTGCAGATTTGAAGCGACGAAATGTTAAATTTAACGAAGGCGATTTAGTTTATGCAGTGTTGACAAAAGACCGTTTTCCGGTGGGAACATACAATAAATTGAAAGCACGGAAAATTGGTCCAGTTGAAGTTTTGAAGAAAATCAATGAGAATGCTTATCGATTAAAGCTACCGCATGATGTTTATACGTCTGATGTTTTTAACGTCAAACATTTAATTCCATATCATGGAGGAGAGATTGTTGTGAAAGGAGATGGTGAAAATTCGAGGTCGAATTTCTGTCAACCCGGAGAGGATAATGCAGACCAGAGAGACGAAGTCATAGGTCGGTTCCGACCTAACTTGCTTTTAAGTCGAGTACGACCTAAGAAATCACAGGAGGAAGAATTCCGACCTAACGAGCTTCGTCTTAAGGAAGGAGAAGGCCTAGGTCGTATACGACCTAAAGGGAAAGGTATAGATCGTTTCCAAGCTAACATAAACTGGCAACGACCTAAGGGGACGCATGACACTGAGTTGCGACCTAATGACGGCACTTTAGGTCGGTCACGACCTAAGGAGAGGATGTTAGGTCGTCTACGACCTAATGAATCACGTGAAAAGAAGTCACGAGATAACGAGCCAAGCCTGAAGACGTTCGAGCGAGTTAACGACCTAACAAAATTTCAGGTTGACAAATCACGACCTAAAATCTTAGGTCGCTCAGATTCCATGGGTCGCGCCATGACCTACGACCTAGTTAGGTCGCGTGAAGAATTCTGGATGCAGTGACTTTAGGTCGCGAACGACCTAACTTCTATAAGTCACGAACGACCTAACTCTTAAGTCGCTGAAGAGAGTTGCCGCGTATCATTTTTAGGTCGCTGATCTTTAAGTCGCTGCTGGAGGTTGCAAGGCCGTAACTTTGAACATATAAGTCGTGTTTGGTATTGTACTTGTGTGATAGGTCGTGTACGACCTAAAGTGTTGCTGTGTTGTATTCTATTTGATAAGTCGGTAAACGAGTTAACCCGGAAATGTTTGTTATAGGTCGTTAACGACCTATGGTAGGTCGGTGGTGTTGTAATATGTTGAGACTTGTGAAGGGGTTTGATTTTTAAGGTCGTGGCCGACCTAAGTGTTAGGTCGTAGTCGACCTAAGTGTTATGGCTGAGTCGTGTGGGTTGTAAAAAGTTATAAATAGGGGGTGTGTTGTAATTTTTTGTTTTGTTGAATATTGAATAAAATTCTCTTTGTTAGCTTTGTGCTTTCATACAAATTGGTAGTTGAGTGTGATCTCCTATCTCCTCTTTCGGATAATCGAGTGCGCTCGATTCAACGATCGTAGAAGCCGATTCACGGTATCTAGCGTGCTAGATCAACGTACGAAGAATCGTAGATCTTCTTTCTTGGCATCGTGCGCGATCAACGAGACGAAGATAGCTAGAATCCGGTATCTTTGGATCAACGGATTTAGGCCTCACAGCATTCTCAACTCACCGATTGCTACATTTCACCGATTGAAGTTTGTTTCGATTTATCCGCTGCGTCACTATTGGCACTATAAAATGTGTTAAGGGGGATATGTGTAATGCCTTAACGCTATTTTTAAAATATATTATACTTTACTTTAGACATTATTATAATAGTGTATATTACTACATAGTAGATAGTTCAATGGATCCTTAAAGGATGGGCAATCCCAAATGTATTTTAAGTTACTTGTGCATTTCTATTACAGTTCACTTGGGTTGGTTTACATTGTATAAGTATGTATGTCCTGACTCGAGTATTTTGTGTTTTTCTTTACGCTCGGGTCAGCCTGAGTATCCTCCTTGGATTTCATCTTCTGAGATCGAGGATTTGCTGGAGATTATCTATCTATCTAGTTGTCATCTATTTCTATTCAGTATTTCTATTCAGCTTATGTATTAGTGGATATATATGTATTGAGATTTCTATCGTATTTACTTTCAGACTCTGGTATTTTGTACTTGTTCTGTGATTCTGTTTGTAGTAGCTTCATGAACTACTATGGTTATTTTATTTTCCACTGCGAGTTATTTTGATGTTTCTATGTCTGTGATAATGTGATTGGTTTTATTTGCTCCAAATTATATTACAATCTATTGTTTTCAATTATTCAAGTTCGACATGTGTGGTTTTATTGTCGATTTGAATGGTCCAAAATAGTGGGTCATTACAACAACCGTAAGATATTAAATTGTGGATTGAAATGGTAAATATCTATATCACTTGACCCTAGTGTAGAGAATTATATACGGACACCGAATTGGTTAAATTAAATGATTTTAAAATCCTTAATTTTTGAATGGAAATAATTGATACTTTGAAGAAAAATTCGATTTATATAAATTTAAGTATTTTTTCCAAATCAAGTTTATGTTGAAAAAGGAAATTTGGTATGTTGATTTGGAAATTGAAATTATTCTAAATGTGTTGAAATGAGATGAATAGTTTAGCTGGAAATAAATTCCAAAATTATAATTTAATGTAAACTATTTTAAAAGAATATATAATTTTAAAATTTATTATTTTTCAGATTTTTCAAATTTATTAAACCATTTAACTAATATTAACTATATAAAATTATTTTAATCTGTTCTAAACCATTTTAATTTATTTAAATATAATTAATCTATTTTAAAGCAATTTAATCTATTTTATCTATACTTAATCTAATTTAAATCCATTTAACTATCTTAAATTAGTTTAAAAGTATTTTTAACCTATAATTAAACTATTTATAACTGTTTTAACTATTTATAACCATTTAAACTATTTTCTAAATTTTCAGACTAAGTAAAAGGGAAGTGTTTATATTCCAAAATTTATTGATTTGAAAGCAAATAAGGGTAAATGATGTTATAACCTAAGTTATGATTTTGATGTTATAATTGATTAAATAGGATGATTTTGTAGTAAGAATTTAACCTGTTTTGGAAATATGCTTTTGGGAGACATTATGATTTTGGAAATGATATGATTTGAAAGTGAATGGGGATTTTAAAGTGAATATAATTTGAAAGTAAATATGACTTGAAAGTATTTTGGTTTGATAATATGATATTTTGATATCAATTATGAACTAACCTTTGAAATGTTAAAAACTATCCGGGGTGTAATAAGCGACTGGTTGTTAAAGAGACTGGGATCGGATATTGTCATACTCTCTGCCATGACCAAAAACCACTTTAACAGCTGTTTAAATGGTGGAGATCCCAGATATGAAGTAGGATGGTTTGGCGAACAATTCCTATATAAGGTATGACGTGACCCTGACTCCTGTGAGTCAGCTTAGATGTTACTAAAATCGGGAATTATACCGGGCCAAGTGAGCTCATTCCTCCTGTCGGGCACATTTCTTCGACACTATTCTGATTTTTGTGATTGTTTGGTGGCCACCTGTAACAACCCTGGTATTGATGATTATCTATGATATAGTTATAATTTAATATCATAGATAATCATCAATACCAGGGTTGTTACACCACCCCTCGATTGTCGATATGGAGTGTGTCCGAGGTGGGCTGTAGTAATTGCTATGCGTTACCACCAGTCCAGGAGTGCAATTGGTATATCTACCATGGCATCTCCTCGTATGCCATGTTCATATGCCATAGCGCGCCTTCTACGAGTTTGTTTTATACCATACCTATGGAGTGCCTCTAATAGCCCTCCAGTTTACGGAGGAATTACGGTACTGTATAGACTAAGGGAATATATATAAAAATGTGTTAAGGGGGATATAGGTAACGCCCTAACGCTATTTTAATACTTTATTTCACTGTAGACACTATTATAATAGCGTATTGTACTACATAGTAGATAGTCTAACGAATCCTTAGGAGATGTGAATCCCGAACATCTCTTAAGTTATTACACTCACGTTAGGCACTGGATAGGAGATGTCAAATCTCGTAAACATCTCCAACGCCGTTTACACTCGTATTTATTTACCATTGATTTAACTTACATAAGATCTTTTAGTTCAGACTCGAGTGTTTTGTCTTTTCAATTCGCTCTGTTCAGCCTGAGCATTTTAGGATTTGAAGACCTTATTTCTGGAGGATGAAGACGATGATTTGTACTACTATTATTTGCTATATTTATTCACTGCATCATGTAATCCGCTGCATTATTTATTATTCTCTGGTATGTGTAACTCTGAAATGTGTTGTATAAATATAATCAAATGTTTTGTAAAATAGCTTCATGAACTGTTTATTTGATTATTATAGTTTGTCATTCCGTTGCGAGATTCTATTTTGTATTTCTTTCTTTCTCTGCTTTTTCTTATTCACCCTAATTATAATTTGCCCTTCTGTACGGTTTGAGTCGGCATATGTATCTGCCTAAAAGGTACAAAAAGGCTGGATGTTACATGAAAATAATTCACTTTACCAATTCCTCTTGTTCAATCAAAATCCAAATAAACTTATTTAATCTTAATTAAGTCAAATTCTATTTCATTTAGTCCATTTCTCATTTTATTTCACTCACTTTTAAATATTTCTCCTCTTACCGTTCACATTTAACAAATATAAAATTTGTTTTTAGCTTAATATTTCTCAAATCTATAAGTTATACAACTCAATTCACTTAAATTTTCGTTTCATAATTTTATTTAATTCATTTCAACTACAATTCATTTCTATTTAAGCTTTCTTGAATTAAATTTCATTTTATTTACCTGTTTTCACTAACTCCATTTAATTAGCATTTATTATGTTAATTGTATTTATATCTTGAATTCAAATCTTCTTTTGTTCGCTTAACCAAAATATTCAACAATTTTAAAATTTAATTTTTTACTTTCCTACTCAAATCTATAAATTTATAAACTTATTTCTTATATATAAAAATTTCAACTCATAAGTTCAAAACTATTTTCATATATTAATCAAGTAATACTTGGAGTATTTTTTTATAGTCAAACTTGTTTTAATCTAAATAATTTTCTTTTGGTAAAAATTCTCACTCAGAAACTCGGAAATAAATACTAGCGATGCTACAGTCATCCGTAGAATTATTTCTCTGCGACCAAAGCGAGTTTAATGCTTTTATTTTCTTTAAAAATCTTTTCAAAATATTTTTCTAGTCAAAACTCTTTCAAATAATATTATTAATAATTTTAAAGGTTTGAAAACTATTTTGAAAACAAAACGATTTTAAATTCTAAAATTCTTAATTTTTAAAATTATTTCTATATTTAAGCCATATTATAAATATATTTATACAAATTTCCTTACCTTATCCCCAAAATATTTAATTAATTTACAACTTGGTCATTTTTACCAATTCTTATTTTAATCGATTTCAGTTCAATTTAACTATCTAGTGTTTCATTAAATAAATTCATTAAGTATTCGTTTTATTTTTATATCCACTAATAATCGATGATATTTAGATATTAACATCTTTTAACAACTAACATTCATTGATAGCTAACATTTAATATATATAAAACATAATTTAGGTAAAATTATCTCATTTAGCTGATTTGAAAAAAAAACAAAATTATGACGACTTGCCTCGTTTAAATGTTTAGAAATCCCTATCGATAACATGGCGTCCCACACACCATTCAGAATTCATAAACAACTAAGCTGATAAGTAAAAACAATACAAAAGTTTTTATAAGACTAACAAGTACGCTCTCTCATATATACACACTCAAACAGACTTATTCTAGGGTATTACTGCCATATCTCTAATGAGTCAAACCCCACAAAGCGAAGGTTATAGCTAAACTTGGCTCTGATACCAACAGTGACGACCCACATTTCGAAAGGTTTAAATTGAAAATGATCCACACATGTAAAACTTAAACAATCCATAATGTAGATAATCAATGGGGTTGATTAAGAAAAATAAGAAAAGAAGAAGAAAACAAACATAGAATCTCACAGCGAAATGATAAAATTTACAGTTCATGAAGTTGTTTACTAAACATTAAATTATAAACTATACACATTTATCGGAGTTATATATAACATCATGGACAAATAATCAATACAGAAGAATAGCATGATGCATGAGATAATAATAATAGTAATATACCAAATCTTCGCCTTTGTTCTCCAGAGAATAATCTTCAATACGCTGAAGACTTAGGACTGACCAGACTGTAATGAAAACACTCGAGTCAGGACTAAAATACTCTTATATAAGTCAGTTCAATCTCAATAAATATGAGTGTAACAGCGTTAGAGATGTTTACGAGATTTCACATCTCCTATCTAGTGTATAACATGCATGCAATAACTTAAGAGATGTTATGGGATTTTCCATCTCCTAAGGATCCATTAAACTATTTATATATAATAGTATACGCCATAATAGATAATGTCTATTAGTAAAATAAACATCAAAATAGCATTAAGGCTTTACATTGATCCACCTTAACACATTTTTATAGGTATACAAAAATCGTAATGGGCTCGCATAAGAATAAATATGACAAGGCACGTAAGGCAATGCCCAAAGTATGATTCTACCTGTTTACCCTTTCTGGCTGGTCGTAACCAATGCGTGGCCGACCGCGACAATCAATCCGAACAAAAAGGGTGCACCCATCGAGTACAAAATCATGATATAATACGAGTAATCAACGTCACTAGAGGTAGCTAACCTCGTTGGCCAGACATAGGCTCCTGTTTTAGTCATTTTAATTATCACACAAGTGTCAAGGCTATCCATCATCGTTCTCTTACTTCATTCTAGTAAACCTTCGCCAATTCAACTATTACATTTTGGATATCATCCATCGCATATATAGTTTTCAAAGTGGTTCCAATATTGATAGAGAGTATGTCAATAAGAGGCCCCGTTTCTTTAACAACCAAACGTCATTTTACACATCGGTTGGTACTTTTATATTTCGAAAACAATTCACACTAGATATCATAATATCATATTCATTTTAAAAAAATCAAATCCAATTCGAAATCATCATATTCGCTTCACAAATCATATTTTACTTCAAAAAGTCAATTCAGTTCAACAAATCGATTTCACTTCACAATTTGATTCGAATTTCAGTTTTTATTATAAATTCACTCTAACCAAATTCACAATTAAATCCAAGATTTAATTATGAACATTCTACCCTTTTGACCTGTTTGAATTTTCAGAAAATAGTTTAAATAGTTTAAAATAGTTAAATAGTTAAAATAGTTTAATAGAAAATAGTTTAATTAATAAAAATGGTTTATATAGTAAAATAATTTAGAAAATCAGAATAATTTGAATATCTAAAGAATATAGATTTTAAACTGCTTATACTAAAATAATTCATTTAAATTTAGTTTCCAAGTCAAACCGATTCACTTCCCAAATTTTTCAATTCAATTCAGTTCCAATTTCCATTTCGATTTAATCTATTCAATTCCGATTTCAAGTCAAATTTTACTTCGATTTCAAATTAATTTTAATTCCAATTCCAAATTAATTTCAATTCCAATTCCAAATTAATTTCAATTCCAATTTCAAATTAATTAGAACTACAATTCCAGATTAATTTAAATTCCAATTCCAAATTAATTTCAACTCCAATTATAGAATAATTTAAATTCAAATTAATCTCAACTTCAATAAATAATTTTCAGTTCATTTCTCGAATTTAAACAATTTTGATTTATATCAATTCCGAGTTCGATTTCCAAAATATCGATTTAAAACACTTAAATCAAATTTACCTTCAATATCCAATTTAAAATCGAAATCTTCAAATATAATTTAATTCTGAGCTCAATTTCGAAATATCGTTTTATATCACTTTTACTTAGCAATATTCAAAGTTCGAATAAAAGTCCAGTCTTTTAAAACATATCATATTTCGATTAAAATTTCATAATTTCAACTTTGATTATTTAAAAACATTCCTGTTATCAAACTTAAATTTCAACACTTCAAGCTCAAGTTCCAGAATAGTTCGATTTCCATAAATTCGATTTTTCATTTCTTAAAATCAAATATTTAAATAATTTCAAAACAAAAATTTTAAAATCAGTTAATTTAACCAATACGGTGTTCGTATATAATTCTCTATCCTTTGGCCAAGTGATTTGTTATTTCAATTTAATGTCAGGGATGGATATATATCATTTCAATCGAAAATAAATGTTATATGTATATATCATTTCAACATATTTCTTTATTTATTTAAAATAATTCAATTTACAGTTTTATATACTGTGAATAATAGAAAGGATGATAACAGGATATATATAAAATAAATAAACATTCAATGATTTAAATATCAAACAATTATCATCCATCACAATAAATCATCCAAACAATCAATAATTAGGAGTTTTATTAACAATCTAATTCTAATCCAATTTAACTGTTAATTCAAATTATATCGATTAATTCAGATGTTAATATAAATGTCAATTAAATTTACCAAAGAACAGTTAATAAATTTAAATCACTTCACTATATAAATTTACTAACATAAGAATATATTTTAGTCAAACGTGAGTATATAAAACATTCACCTTTTATTTGAAACCCAAAATATTTTTTAGCTTCAAATAAATGCCAATCCAATGCCAACCTGTAGACGACGTCGATACGATTCCAACATGATTTGTTTCTTCCAAGATGGACCTTGTATGACAAAGATACGCGATAATTAACTTATTGATTAACTAAAACGAGATTAACTTAATTGATTAAAACTAAAATAAATGAAATAATCAATAAATAATAAAATGATACCCTCGCTGTCTCTTCCCATCGGCTTCTCAAGCACGCGACTACGTCCTCCTCCCCAAACTGATCGCGACCCACTGCTATCATTTTTTTCGAACGTGCAATCGCACACAGCCACCCCCAAGTGAACCACTGCCGACCACCGCCTATACATCAACTCGCGCAAGCACCAGCAATAGCTAAATCATCGACCTCGCGCTCCTCAACTGTAATGACCCGTAAATTTTAATGGTTTTTATAACGTAATTAACTGAATTTTTGTGAATTTTTATAAACAATTGAATTTAGAAATAAAAATTTGATATTTGGAATATGTCTATTTTAACATAGCAACTGGAAAAATTTTATTGGAAAATATGGAATTTTATTTTGTTGGGTAATTTTATTTAAAGTTTAAATCAGTTAATACTTGATGATAATAAAATATTTTTCAAATCTTAATATTTTTTACATAATAAAAATGTTTATCATCTTCTGAGTGAGAGGTCATATTTCGTTTCGCCAAATTTGGATTGTTCTTTCACTGTTTATCTTATTTTCTACGTTTTAACAGCATTTCGGTACCGAATATCTAATTTTTGATAGGATGGCCATATCACTAATATCTGTGTACCGTTTTGTTCGTCTCATCATGCTGATCTTCGTAGTATATTCATTTGTGTCTTTTGGAACTCGGTACGCGACAGAATCTACGAAAAAGGGTAACCGTATCGGTACCCGTTTTAAAACTTTTGGGTTTCAATTGTCCTTTCTATTTTCACCGTGTTAAAAACATATAGCTATTTACTTTTATAATTCCTTGCTGTTGCCTATTGTCATTCCATAACTTCAATTTATTATTTGTCGATCCGTTTAATTGGGATCTCTTCTTTTATTCACTGTTCATGCTTTTTACAAAGTTGTATACATTTTTCTGAAACTTTTATATGATCTCGAAGCTTGCTTTCCTTCTCGTTTACAACCCTCATGTTCATTATTTGTTTTTCCAATTGCCAAACCTTTTTCGTCACTTCTGACATTTTTTTCCTCTTCCCTTTTGCTGTTGAGAAAAATTTATAATATATATAATATATTTCATTTCTAAATGTTATTGAGCTCTGTTCATTTCTTGGATCACCGAGACAACCCATGTGCCTTCCTCGCTTGACCACCGCGCCTCCACCCTAAACCCTCATCGGCCTTCATCTTACATGGTTGAGCACCACCCAATCTCCGAAACCCTCTAGCAATGACAGCGTAGCCCTGCCACATCCCCATGAACCGTAGACCGAACATCATCCCTCCCTATGCCACGTTCATCCTCTGGATAACAGGGTAAAGTTTATATTAATTTTATTATAAACATTGATTTAAAAATTTATATATAAGTTGTACATTTTGGTTTAAAATATATAGTATAGGTATAAGTCTATATCTCAGCACTGTATAGCCTATATTTATGAGTATGTCAGCCATATATAGATGTGTATACAGGCTAAGTGTGTGTGTTAGTCTGTATATATGG
Organism: Allium cepa; assembly: GCA_030765085.1. Lineage (NCBI taxonomy): Eukaryota > Viridiplantae > Streptophyta > Magnoliopsida > Asparagales > Amaryllidaceae > Allium > Allium cepa. Next base: position 899,771,387 of record CM060938.1, on the reverse strand, counting down.
TAGTGTTAATATTTTGAAAGGTATGTATATGTAATATAGTTATTTATGTAATATATAGAAAAAAAATGTAAGTTTTAGAAACTGTATATGATACTGTTACGTATGTTAGCTTATATTAGTATTATCTGTTACCTGTCTGTATAAATTATATTATATATCTGTTTGGTTTTCAAATATAGTATGGGAATTTGTTTAAATTTTAATGTGTTTTAGGTAGTAATGATTTGAATATATATATATATATATATATATATATATATATTATGTGTTTGAATTAAATATTAATTTGAAATTATATGTGTTAAATTGATTTTAGAAATTATATATATAACATAAATTTTGTTTCATCAAGCTCTAGCCCATCTTAACTTACCATCTCAATATCGATTTGTCACAGCGGTTCTCTAGCTTATTGCTTATCAGTGTGCATATCCGCCAGTTGCTTCCCATTCTCATCGTTCTCTAGCCCTGAAAGGTGAGCAATCACTCACGATTAACATTCTTATATTTTAAATTTTATTTCATTTGAAACGACAATGGAAATATAAAGTTGTGTATATATGATATGCTATTATCCGTAATTGCTCACTTGTGATATATGACATCATATCATGTTGTTTATATTTTATTTTATTTATCACTGATGATATATGCCTGTTGTAAATATGTTATATTATTATCATATATGTTCTCACTCTGCAAGTTCCCTGTTACTATACAATTCCCTATGGGCTGAAATGATACATACCCGAACGATCTTGTAGAATAGGAGAAAATCGTTATGGGTTGAAGTGATAAATCCAAAAGATTTTCACCGACTTTGAATTTGGGATTACAGGTTGAAATGATATATACCCATAGAGATTTAAATTACGGATTGAAATGATAAATATCTGTATCACTTGACCCTAGGATAGAAAATTTTATACGGACACCGTTGGTCTATATTTTGAAAAATGATTTCCAAAGTTTTGAAAGGGAACATATGGTTTTAATAAATATTGATTTTAAAATAATATATATATATATATATATATATTATTTTTATATATGTATAAAATCTAGATTTTTTAAATAATATGTTTTGGAAATTTTAATTTATAAGCTAGTTTTGAAAAATATAAATTTTAAGATTTTCTTATAGTTTTATTTTTTTAAATATATAAAATAAGATTTAGTAAAAAATACATTTAATAAGAAGATTAATTTAGAAAAATTTAATTTAATTAGTATATATAATATGTTTTAAAATATTTTTTAAAATTTAAAGGAATATTTTAAAATATATTTATAACTTTAATAATAAAGGTTGGGAAGATAAATTAAGGTAGAATTAGAATTTAAATTGGTTAATAATTTAATTTAAGAAAGAATTGATTTAAAATTATTAGTTTTGAGATTTTGAAAAGATATGGTTATAAATTGATTTATAACTTGATTTGATAAAAAGTGACTAAATGAATATTCTCAAATTTAAATAAAAATGGAGATTGAATATCTAATATTTATTTAAATATTAGTTGGGAATTTAATAAGTTGTTATTGAAAAGATTAAATGAATACTTTCCAATTTGAATAAATTCAAAGTTAAATTTTGAAATATAAATGAAATTTATATTGTATATGTTTGAATATTTAAACTTGAAACTTTGAACTTTAAATTGAAAATTTTAAACTGGAATCGATTCAGATTGAATTTTTGGCATTTAAAATGATTTGAATCGATTTGCGAAATTGGAGGAAACTATATTTTTATATAAACTATTTTAATATATAAATTATTTTAATATATAAACTATTTTAATTTCAATTATTTAATATATATATACTATTTCTATATCTAAACTAATTTCAAAAGTGTTATGATTTCAAAGTGTTATAATTTTTGAAAGTGTTACGATTTTAAAAATGAATATTATTTAAAGTGGATAAAGATATCGAATTGATATGGTTTGGAAATGAATATGATATTCTGATATGATGTATGAACTATTTTGAAATGAAATGACCACGATGTGAAATAAGCGTTTGGTTGTTAAAGAGACCGAGATCGGATATTGTCATACTCTGTGCCAATACCGAAAATCATTTTAACAACTGTGTACACGGTGGAGATTCCAGAATGAAGTAGAATGGTTTGGTGACGATTCTATATGGTATTTATGTAGCCCTGACTCTTGTGAGTCAGCTTGACGCGGCTAAAACAGGTGCCACATCGGGCCAAGTGAGGTATTTACGAGCTATCTTATTTTGTACCGGAATTTATCAACACCCTGCTAAAAGAAAAATGAGATGTTCATTTTGGGAATGTGGGAGAATTTCCATGAGAGGTTGACTGCCCATGTTAAGGGTTCATTTATAGACTTGGTAGACATGGCCTTAAAATATGTAGTCTTGGACAAGAAGAAACGTACCCCAGCAACAACAAATGATAATGTCGGCAGCAACAATTCAAACAAATGGAAGTTCAACCTGAATTGGAGTAAGCAAGGTAACATAAAAGGAAATCTAGGAGGGAATTAGCGAAACAAGTTTAAGGATACTACTTGTTATCTCTGCAAGTAGAAGGGTCATATTGCCAAATTTTGTAAAGACTTTGAAACTTCCAAGTAGCTAGCAGGACCTATCTCTAAAATGGTCCAGAAGACATTATGCTACAACTGTCACTAGCTTGGACATATGATAAAGGACTGTCCATTCATGAAGAAGGTGCAGCAGGCTAAAGTGTATGTGGTTAAAGACGAGCCATCAACCTTACGAGATGTAAAGGGAAAGGGCATTCATGAAGGTACTTGTTACTACTAAATATAGTTTCGACCATGTTGAAACCCTATTGAATAGAACGAAAAGAAGAACAAGAGAGAAAAGCGCCAGCAAGATCTTTCGAAGGAGTCGAAGGGATATAACAACCAAAGACAAGAAGTGTCAAAAGCTTACGTAAAGGTCGAAGGTGTTGAAAGCATGCTTTCGCTTCAGTTAACACCTTTCGAAGTAGGTTCTTTCGCTTGCATGATGATATTTCGAATGAGTTAAAGATACAGCTTTCGAAGACAATGCATAAACACTCTTCATATGCACGCCAAACCTTTCGTGTTCAAAGGTTTCGCCATTACTTAAATCAGTCAGAAGCACGCCTTGGTCGAAACAACACTTTCAGAAGCAAATTCAAGCCTTTTGAACTAGTCAAAGCCTTTGATATCCAGGGAAGGTTCTGCATCAAGTCGCAAGCATATGTTTGGAAGCTACAAACAACATCGAAACCATTACCATTTAATACCTTCGAAGCCCCAGGAAATAACCCATCGATAGAGTTGAAAGCTCTTACAAAGCAACATAAAGAAGAGAAGATGCAACCACCCCTTTCGATGAAGACAAAGGCATTTGTGCCCTTTTGAAAGCATTGAAAAGGGGAAGCACAATTACTGAAGGAGTCGGAAATAATCTAAAGCCACCTTTCGATGAGGTCGAAAGCACTGGGTCGAAACCTGCTAATCCACATCTATAAATAAAACCCAAGGGGTCTGGTTTAAGGGATCCGATCTCATTAACTCAAGCCAATTTAACCTTAAATTTCAAGTTCAAACCTAAGTCACTTAGGATTCCAGCTTTCGACAAGGTCGAAACCATTCAGAACAAATCATACCCTAGAACCTTAGAGCCACCCTTTAGGCCTACGCAGTCACTTCGAAAGCGTTGTTTCGAAGGGATAACCAGACTACTCTATTCAGCTCAAAAGACTAAAAACAAGAGAAATTAAGCCTTTTGACTTATTCAAAAGGTAAAATAAAGGGAAGTGTTAGAATAAGGATTGATTCAAAGATAATCTAAGGGAGGCATTCACATCCTTTTACACTCCAATAAGTCAAAAGTGACCAAAATGGGATTAACTTTTCCATTAAATCTACTTTGGGGTGTTGACAAGTTTTCTTGTTAACATTTTGGCGCTAGAAGGAGGGCTCGAACCTCTGTCTTTGTTGAACACCCAACACCACGTCCCTCTAACCCAACTATTTCCAAGGTCTTCCACTCAAGGTCTTACTTCATCATGGCCAGCAGAATCAAAAGATCCAAGCAAGGATCCTCAGAACCATACGTAATTGGATTCTCCCAAGAGACAGCTAATGTTAGGAATTGTTAAGTAGAATAAATATTAAGGACGAAGGCTTTGAGAATCAGAAGGGAAAAGAATGTTGAAGCCTATGATCCACTTAAATGGAGTTTAAACCCTTTCCGCATTGGTCCCACCCTAAAAAGAAAAAGGGAAGTGACAATTTATTTGACCAAATGAGAAAGACAATTTAGCATTATACCATAGGCACAATCTTTGAAGAAGGAATAATGGCAGATTACAATGCCTTTGCACATAAATGGGGTCAAGCCACAAGTGGGACGATACCTGGATCAGAACCCCAAACTGTTTTAAAGAGAAAACTTGTTATCAAAAGGTAGACTCTAGAGCCAAGTAATAAAAGATTTGGAAGTCATCCAAAGAAACAAGTTTCAAGTCAAGACTTTCAAAAGAGTGCAACCTAATGACATCTATAGAGAATGTTTACTTGCTAACTAAGGATGAGCTTAATTATTGGCCATCATAGAAAAAGAAACCGAAATATGAAAGAAATTTAAGGGAATCGTACTGTCATTTCCATATGATGAATGGACATAAGACTAACCACTGTAGAGCCTTAGAAGGGATAATAACCAGCTTTGTCTATCAAGGCAAAATCAACGATTTGTAAAAAGATCATAAAAAGTCAATAAACAATTACATTTCTAAGAAAGACCTACATGATTGGGAGTGAAATGCTCCTTTCATTTAGACATTACCTTAAACAGTCAAAGCCTCTGTGCACGTCGAGATGGCCAGGGCAGAGCACCTCCTGGAGCGAGGAGTGTAAGCCTTTAACCGTGCCACGCTATGGCCAGGTTAAAGCATCGACAAGCCCTTGGCTATGCCTCTGGTCAGATTAAGGCACCTCCTAGAGGGAGGAGTGTAAGCCTTTATCCGCGCCATGCTATGGCCAGTTAAATCATTGACAAGCCCCTGTTCGCGCCATGCTATGGCCAGTTAAATCATTGACAAGCCCCTGTTCGCGCCATGCTATGGCCAAGGCAGGGCGCCTCTTGGACGGAGGAGTACGAGTCGTTATCCGCACCACACAATGGCCAGGTTAAAGAATCGACAAGCCCTTGGTCGTGCCTCTGGTCAGGCCAGGGTGTCCCGTAGAGGGAGGCTGGGTTAGTCCTTGGTTCCAACATTTGAGAATTAGCTATCCAGAGTACCAAACAACGGACTAAGACGTCCAAGCCCAAGAAGAGGCTCATCAAAAAATAGACTAAGATGTCCAAGCTAAGAAGAGGATCACCAAATGATGGACTAAGATGTCCAAGCCCAATAAGAGGCTCATCAAATATCGGACTATGATATCCAACCCAAGAAGTGGCATATCAAATAAAGGACTAGGATGTCCAGGCTGGAGAAGCAGGCAATCAAACAACAACTTCATACAAGGCCTAAGAGGTCTGCACATATCAAAGAAAACAGAATCTAAGGAGTAGAGAGAGGCTCTATTGATACCTGAATCTAGGGTTCGAGTTTATTATTCCTAAATATTATCCGTACATGCCCAAATATGGGTTTCGGTTCATTCATTGTTGAAGTATGAGACTTCATTCACTAATACCCAAATCTAGGTTACAAATTTTTCAATTACTCATACCCGAATCTGAGTTTCGAGACTATTACTTAATTTCACTTATTAATGCCCTAATCTGGGACTAAGGTTTCTATTATGGATTTCTTGTTATCCACAACTAAAGCACGAATATAAATCAATGACTTATATCAAAAGGATCATTATTATGGATTTTTGGTTATCATCCATAAATACATCTGAGTTTTAAGTCTATTAACTTCTAAATATCATCCAATAATACCCGAATCTGGGTTTTGAGCTTCTAAACTTACAAACTTCACTAATACGTGAATATAAGTCAATGGATTTGTACTACAAATTTTTAGATAATAGTTTCTGAACTTCCATTGCCAAATCATTATTAACCCTTTATTGGTATTTGTTAACGCCAAAAATTGAACGCTAACACCCCGGTGTGTAGAAGATATTGTGAAAGCACCACCCGTTAGAACAGGAACAAAGTACAAGCAAAGAAATCACAGAAAAGCTATAAAAGACACAATATTTATAGTGGTTCGGCTTAAGATCTAGCCTACGTCCACTTTAAAGCTCTTTATTGCTGATTTGGTTACAATTCTTTGCAATCAACTCCGATTACAACACACTTAGACAAACAGCTCAAACCCCGATGTAGAAGAATCCTTCGAATGCATGGCGAATGAGTTAGATTTCCTCTTGAGATTTGTTGAGATGTCCTTGGTGATTGGAGCGATAGAAGTGCTGCTTGAACGTTGCTTGAAGTCAAGACAATGGAAGAGTAATGGCGTCCAGGAAGTGAGAAAAAAGTCCCCTTCTAGTTGGAACTAGGGTCGTATTTATAGGCTTTGCTCGGAGTTAGGTCGTAGGTCGTGACCGACCTAAGTAAGGTCGTAGGTCGTCACCGACCTAAGAAGCTCTGGTTCTCCTTTTTCATGAGTAGGCGCAAGCTTCTTTCAACAAGTTCTAGGTCGTGCGCGACCTAACGCTCAGCGGCACAGTAGAGGCGGCCTCTTTATTTACGTATTTAGGTCGTGAGCGACCTATCATAGGTCGCTGAGAACACTCAGGCCGTAGCTTCCTTTAGGTTGCTGAATCTTCTTAGGTCGCAGCAATCCTTAGATCGCTAGGTCGCTTCTGCAGTTAGGTCGTGCCCTTTTTTAGGTTGTTTGGTCTTTTAGGTCGCGGCCTTTTTGGGTCGCTGCTGCCTTTAGGTCAAGACAATCTTTAGGTCGCAACACTTTAGGTCGCAGCTACCTTTAGGTCGCTGGGTTCTGCTAGGTCGTAACCTTCTTTAGATCGCTAGGTCGCTTCGCTAATTAGGTCGCTAGATCGTTTCGTCTCTTGGGTCACTAGGTCGCTTCTTCAGTTAGGTCGCTTACTTTTAGGTCGCGGCAAGAATAGGAGTTAACATCTGCCCCTCGAAGTATAGGCCTATGTCATAGGTCGTATGCTTCGACTTATCTTTGCTAGGTCGTAAGCGACCTAAAACATATGCTAACTCGCGTGTCTACTCGCCTTCTTCTTTCAGCTCCATATAAACTGCTAGGTCGCATCTTCTTCATTACCTAACTGCTTTAATTTCTTGCTCTGCCATTAACAGAATTCTGCGATTTTAAAGACGAATTCAAGCAAATCATTCAGCAATTCATTCTTGCTATCAAATTACGTAAGCATCTTTGATCTTTATCCATTCCACAATCACCATCGAACCACGAACTCTAACCTCTGAACCCCAAATCGATTTTGTACGTCGTGCTTCACTTTGAGTTGCGTTGTGATCGATTTTTGTTCGTCACTGGCTATTGTTGTTGTTGTGATTCTCGAACGCACAACAGTGAGTTAGGTCTATGATAGATCAGAGATATGTGGAGTCGTTTTTCGAATGACTTGGTGGTATGAAAAGACGATGATCTTCACGAATAGAATGAAGGATTTTGTGATATTAGTGTTAACGGGTTATTGGGTCTGGTGTGCTTTTGCGTGGATAGGAAGTCAGCGACCTAGTAGATCTGAGCATTCTAAGATAACTTACGACCTAAGGGAAGCTCGAGGACTTTCAAATTCGCGACTTAATTCTTAGGTCGCGTTGGGATTTGAACGACCTAGGACTTGGAAGATTTGCACATGAACTTTGAACAGAACGACTTAACAGTTTAACGACCTAACTTCTTTGCGGCATGGGCTCTAGGTCGCGGCCGAGCTAGGACTTGAACAAATCTACACTGTTATGAACCTCTTAACTTGCACAATGTGACCTACGGAAGCTCTGACCTATACTAGGTCGCTTGACGACCTAGGCCTATATTAGGTCGTTGGACGACCTATGACTCGTGAAATTTTGAGAGAATTTGATTGAACTTCTTGGACTTAAATTCTGTTGCACTTCTTTGTAGATCCCTTTAAAGTTGTCAACCTGTTAAATATGACATTTGCAGAAAAATAGGACGAATATACTGTCACTGACCGTCCACATCGAATGACAGATTAGTCGATAAAGAATGATCAACTTAAATGAATTTGTATGAATGAAATGTTGTGTACTAACAAGTTCAAGTGATGTATTTAAAGCGAAGTTAAAACAACCAACCGAAGCTGATTTATTCGCATCAATACTGTACTTGCTCCCATAATAACAAGCTTTGAAACTCTATAATCGATAAACATCAACTAATTTGATTTCAGTTATATTTACTTGTTATTCTGCTAGTTATTACACAATACATCACACTTTTAGGAAACGTGCACCTTCACATTTGAATATCCAGTTCCTTGTGTAGAATGACTTCTCAACTAGAAGAAGCAGGACAAACTGGGGAGATTTTTCCAGTTGCTAACCAATTGATCGATCCTCCAGAGAGAATGCCAACCACTCTGAGCCACAAAGTTTTTCGTCAATTATGCATCCAGTTTGGCATCGTCGAAGCAGATGCTTTACTTCCCGGACCTAATGACTTTGCTGACCGACCACCTCATGGTTTCGTTGCCGTTAATCGGCAAATGTGCTCAAGCGGAGTGATTCCTCCTTTTAACGAATTTCTTCGACAAACCCTTCTTCGGTTAACTATATCTCCTTTCCAACTGCACCCCAATGGTTATTCCATCTTGATGGGATTGTGCGTTCTGTTCGGGAGGACTCTTAACCGTCTTCCGAGTTTTGAGGAAATCTGCTACCTGTGCACTTTTGCGAAGAACAAGGACCACCCTTCAATTGTACTCGTAAGAGGTGCGAGGAACCGCCAACTAATTTTGGATTTGCCGGAGAATGCACACGGGTTTTTGACTCAGTTCTTTTATGTTCATTGCTCTCCAGGGTTTTATGCAATCTGGAGAGTAGGAAGTAAGACCTCCGTTTCTTTCTCTTTCTTCAACTTTTCTCTGAGTTTCCCGAGATTCGAATTTTTGAGTGTTGACCTCATTCTTTATCTTTACAGCGCTTCCTCCTCCATCTTGGGACTCAAGCCATAAGGCGACATTTGAGAGATTGAGCGCTATTCCGGCTGAAGAGAGAAGCGCTAAATTTCTATTAATGGATGAATTTCTTCATCAGTTTGGGCTCTTACACACTTCTCGTTCTATTCAAGCTCACGAAGTTCCAACAGAAGTTCCTGATTCTCCGATGAAAACTCCTGATGCCCCGGTCTCCACTAAAGAGCACATGCGAGGAGAAACTTCTATAGAAACTTCACTAGTAAAGTGTTCTATTCCAAGAGATGATGCGGGGCCGTCCGAAAAGCCTGCGCTTTCTCCCATAACTGAAGAAGAGGAGCCTCTTTCCCAAACCGGGAAGAATGCTGATGAAGGAGTTGATGGAGGGAGTTTGGTTAGGCACGATGGTGATGACATCTTTGGGAGTTTAAGTGACATAATTATCACCTCTCAAGAGCTCTTTAAAGATGACTCTGCCAGTGCTAAAGTTATACCCCCGACGGTTGAAGCGACATCCACCCTTAAACAGACTCCTTTATCCCAAGAACTGTCACCGGCGGTGAAATCGATTGCTTCCCCCCAACCGAGGAGTGGTTCGTTAGTTCAACGCGCATAGTTTGCACTTCACACACACAACTAAGGATTTTTCAGCACTCTTATGCACTTATCTTCTTATACTTTAAAGATTTCTAAAGCTTATCTTTTTATTTCAGATCCTCCGATGAGACGCAGTGGATCATACTACAACGATTTCCAGCGCTACGGGGGGCGCGACCAATATGATTACGGGCGCTACTTCACCTCCTACAGAGAATCCAATGAAGAAAGGGCTGCCCGAAAGGCTCGTGAAAGGAGGACTGAAGAAGAGCGTCATGACAGAAGAGAGAGGGATGAGCGCCACGATTCTTTGCAAAGAGGCGACGATTCTCACAAAAGGAAATCCCATGATGACCGAGGAAAAGGTCATGTAGTAGAAGACTCGAGCAAACGAGCCCGACATGGTGAGAAGCATGCTTCTATTACTCCTGAAAAGGTTACTGCCCCTGCCTCTCTTGACATTCCTTCCGACTCTCCTGCTCTCAGGAAGACGGACATCCAAACAATAATTAGCAGGCCCAAATTTCAAGTTGGACTGGGCCCAGCTACTTTGCAAAGCCGTTTTCCACAATGGTGCTTGAAGGGTGTGAGGTTCGACCTTGACTTGGTCCCTATTGACAAGCCTGCCATGTTACGAAATCTCGACGCCGTCAAGCTTGATATTGAGAGGATGTCGAACTGGCAGAAACTTGTTGATGAGCTTCAAAGAGTTAACCGTGCCAATATAGAGGCCATGCTCACTATGGAAAATGATAAGGCTGAATGGCAAAAGGTCCTTGATCAACATGACACTGAAATGAGGAGCATTGCTTCTTACAATGAGGAGCTTGAAGCAAAAGTTGAAGAATTGAAACATGAGCTTGCTGCTTCCTCTACTTCTTATTCTCAAAAAGAAGTGCTCCTAAAACAAGTGAGAGATGCTCATGCCAGCCAAAGGGATGCTGAAGACAGGCTTGAAGTGCAGAAAAGAATTATGAGAGCCACGTTGCTGATGTTGCAGAGCTTCAGAAGAAAAATGATTCCCAAGAAGCGGAAATTCACATGCTTAAGCTTCAACTTTCCAAAGCTGAAAGGGAGCGTGATGAGGCCGTCGCCGGTAGAATTGCAGCTGAAGAATCTCATGAGGCGACGAAAAACAGCATCAGCTCAACACTGTTTGATTTCTACTTGCACAGCGTGCTGGGGCGCGGAAGCCTTGCTTTTCTAGGTCCCAAGTATGAAATTACTTTAGCTGAAGTGTGGGAGGCCGCACTTGAAATGCTTGGTGCTGAGGGCGCTGGTTATGACGAATCAGCCCTTGAAAAGCATTACTTGGATGATGACGCTCGCGCTGCTCTCGCCAAAGGAAGGGAACAACTTGCCAAATTAAGAACTGAAGCGACAAAAGGGGACCAGCTGGGCAAAGCTACTTCAACTACTCCAGTCCAGCCTCCTTCCTCGTCTGAAATCAACATTATTGGTTCCAGTTCCTTTTTTGCATCTCCTACTAAAGTTACTACCGAGATTACAAGCATACAGGGTGGAGATGAAGGTGACGAGAGTGCTGATGTGCAGGCTTACGAGGTTGATGTCAGGAAACCAACTTCTCCAGGTAACTCTACCGTCAATCTCGCTACTGTAAACTTCACTCAAGTAGACTGCTCACTTGTTTCTTATGGGTTCAATGAGCTTCTTGACTATTTTCTGAATCTTGACGAACCTTTATCTCCTCTTTTTTTTGATTTTAACCTCTTTTCTCCTGTAGAAAAAGTATCAAGCATCCTTCAGACTTCGCCCCCTCCGGTTATCCCTCCTTCGTCTTCTCAAGCGACTCCTCCTTCTGCCTCACAGCCCGGGTCACAAGAGGAGCAAATAGAGGCTCTTCATGGCTTAGATGATCCTATCGCTTCGCAAGAGCAGAAAGACGAAGGACTTGAAGGAGGTGAGATATCTCCGGAGCGGACTCCTTCTGATGACATAATTTTGCCCGCTCTTGTTACTCCAGGGAGTGAGTCCTCTTCGAAGAGGAGAAAGAAGCGTGGAACATCGAAGAGGAGGGGGAAGAAAATCATTGCTACTGAAGAAGAAGAGAAAGTTGGACCAGTTGCACCTCCCTCTCCTTCTTCCCTTATGCCTATAGATCGACCTGAAAAGCTAACCATTCGGCCGGGTAAAGGGTCCAAGGGCGATGAGAAGAAATGAAGGTTCCAGCTTTTAGCTTCTTGCCTTTTGCATGTACTGGTCGAGAATTGTGCGGGTATCGGCCTCCCGCTTTTTTCTATTTTGAAACCTGTATCTGCAATACAACTGAATAAAATGATCCTTTATTTGTACAGATTCCTGTTTGAATTTGAGAATGCACTTATTATTCGTTTTTGCACAAGTTTATTTACATGATATTGTAGCGGACTTATGGCATGTTGTTTGAGCGTTACTTTTGCTGATGTGGCTATACCATTTTGTATGTAACTATACCATGTTGCCCCCATACCATAAACTTGCTACAATATTTTATACTTCGAGGGGACTTGCACTCTTATTTGCTGGAGAATAATTATTTTATTCTTGAAGAAATTTTCGTAGAGTACAACTCCCTTCATATAAGTTTTTACGCTTTGTCCTTCGAAGAAATCACTTTTTTTTTATGTGCACACTTTACCAAGTGAATTCTTCTATGTGGTAAAGCTGGCCTCTGAAGGGTACTTTAACTTTTCTTTTTCTTTTTTTTTAAGGAAGATTACTTTTCAGAATAAGTAAATTACTCTTCCTTCGAAAGTTAAAGCGTGCTCTTGATGAGGATTTATATTTTTTTTCTTTTTATAGAAAGTTGTACCTCTAAGGAGGATTTTTCACGTTTCACACTTGGAAGTTTTATTTCAATCTTGGTGAAACGTGTACCTCCAAAGAGTTGTGCCTTTGAAGAAAGCCTTTATACGTTTCAACACTTGGAAGTTTTATTTCAATCTCGGTGAAACGTGGGCTTCCGAAAAGGTCTTTATTTTGCTTGCATTTCAACTCTGGTAAAGTGAAATTCCGAAAAGCGGTTGTTACACTTCAACTCCTGGTGAAATATGCCTCCGAAGAGGTCTTTGTTTTGTTTGTGTTTCAACTCTGGTGAAGTGAAATCTCGAAGAGCGGTTGTCACACTTCAACTCCTGGTGAAATATGCCTCCGAAGAGGACTTTATTTTGTTTTCATGTCAACTCTGGTGAAGTGAAACTCCGAAGAGCGGCTGTCACACTTCAACTCCTGGTGAAATGTGCCTCAGAGAGGGTTTTCATTGCCTGGAAGTTACTCTCTCATGGTTGGAGGGTCATGACTCCTCCAATCTTTTTTGTTGAGTAGAGAACTTTCTTTTTTGCGGCATATGTCCCATTAGAGGTCTTTATCCTCCGAAGAGTTGTGCCTCCGAAGAGGACTTGTGCTGCCGATGATAGCTTTAGTTGTTTCCTTGTCCACTTGCTTATGCCTCTTCAGCGATCCTCTGTTTTTTCTTTTCAAGCTCACATTCCCTTTTCTTACAAGTAGTTTGTTTAATCCAAGGAAGTGCACTTCATTGTTAGGCAGGTTCGTGAGAACGGACATAAGCTTCTTAATTGGATGTTTGTTTGTTCAAACGATCTCAATTTATTAGCAAGGGTCCTTTCCCAGCGAAATCATTGCCCATTCAATTGAAGCACTTCCTATCTAGGATTTGAATTTGGGGCTTTCGTGACTCGAAATTTGTTTGCTGAATGACGACGAGAATCACTTGGTCTTATTATGTGCAAGTTTTATTTCCATTTTCTGCAAAAATTTAAATCGACATTTCAGCAATACATTTTATGTGCTTTTCATATCGAAAATAAAGCAAACATGTAATAATAATAAGGAACACAAGATTTATAGTGGTTCGGCCAAGAACTTGGGCCTACATCCACTTTATATTCTTTTACTTGCATCAGTTTTACAATAGCTTTCAATTACAAGATTCATACATTCATCATTTCTTTATAATATTTCAACAAAGTTTTCAAGTAAAGTATGGACGCAAGTGATTGCTGTTCCAAGCCCTTGGAATTTGATCTCCTTCAACAGTAGTGAGTTTGAATGTGCCGTCAAGAAGCTTCTGACCTATGACATATGGTCCTTCCCAGTTCGGCCCAAACACACCTGTCGCTGTCATAATTCTCTTCAGGACTAGATCTCCAATCTCAAAGCTGCGTTGGCGAACTTTGGAATTGAAATGTCTGGCTATCCTTTGCTGATGAGCTGCAATTCTGAGATTAGCCTCATCTCTTTTTTCATCAAGGAGATCTAGCGCTTCAAGCTGTAGCTTTTCATTTTCTGCTTGATTGAAATGGATTCTTCTATGTGAAGGAACCTCTGTTTCTACCGGGGTTATTGCTTCCGACCCGTATGCTAATGAAAAAGGAGTATGCCCACGCAGTTTTGTGAGTGGTTCTGTATGCCCATAGTGCAAGTGGTAACTTGTCGACCCAACCACCTTTCGCTTTTTCCAGCTGCTTTTTGATGGTTGATTTGATGATCTTGTTTACTGCTTCCACTTGTCCGTTTGCCTGCGGATGAGCTACCGCTGAGAAGCTTTTCTGGATTTTGAATCGCTTGCAAAAATCTTGGAATTCCTCACTTTCAAATTGAGTACCATTGTCTGTGATTATTTTCTGAGGCACACCATACCTGCAAATGATATTCTTGGTTACAAAACTTATCATCTTCTTAGAGGTGATAGTAGCCAACGTTTCAGCTTCAGCCCATTTAGTAAAATAATCAACTGCAACAATAGCATATTTAATCCCTGACTTGGCAGTCGGTAGCGGCCCAATGAGATCCATTCCCCAAATTGCAAACGGCCACGGACTGACCATCTGTGTGAGTTCAGTAGAAGGTGCTCTAGGAATTTTGGTAAATCTTTGGCATCTGTCACATTTTCGGGAATAATCTGCAGCATCTCTATTAATTTCTGGCCAAAAATATCCGTATCTGAGAACCTTCTTTGCTAAAGTCTGACCACCTGAATGATCACCACATTCTCCTCCATGTACCTCAGCTAAGATTGTTTTGGACTCTTCCCTGGACACACATCGAAGTAATGGCATTGAGAACCCTCTTTTGTACAATCGACCACCCTGGACTATATAGCGAGAGGCTTTCCTTAGTAGCTTCTGTCCCTCTCTCGAATTTTTTGGCAAAGAACCTCTGAGTAGGTAGTCCAGTATCGGAGTTATCCATGACTCTTGTTCTTGAGATACATCCATAACCCAGTCTACATCCATCTCGTCTATACTTGGTGCTGAAAGGACTTCTACGGGAACTAATCCCAATAGTTGGGCTTCACCAGAACTTGAACATTTTGCGAGGGAATCTGCTTTCATATTCTCTTCCCGGGGAATATGGCTTATTGAATAATGATCGAGCTCACATAGAAGTTCCCAGGCCTTTGACAAGTAGGCAGGCAGTTTTCTCCCTTTTGTTTGAAATTCCTTCTTGACTTGGCATACAATAAGCTGAGAATCACTGAAAATCTGTAATGCTCGGATGTTTAGTTCTTTAGCGATTTTCAATCCTGCGATGAGGGCTTCATATTCTGCTTCATTGTTTGTTGAAGGAAATCCCAATCTTAGCGCATAACATAATGACCGACCTTCAGGGGTTTCTAGGACCACCCCGGCTCCAGAACAGTAGTCATTTCTCACGCCATCAACATATAACTTCCACTGGATTGGGGTATCATTGATCGTTTCTTCCTCACCATTACCTTTTTCCGCGAATTCTGCAATGAAATCTGCTAAAGCTTGTCCGTTGATTGCTTTTCGGGGGTGATAAGTGATGTCATATTGACTGAGTTCAATGTTCCACTTTAGAAGATGACCCGAAGTTTTAGGGCGAAACAGGACTTGCTTTAGAGGTTGATCAATGTTAACTCCTGTTTCTTAGCGACTTAAGACCTAAAGACGTGGAGCGATCTAAGTATAGGAATGACTTAGCGACTTAAAGATGGCTCGACCTAAGAATAAGTGCGACCTGAAGATGGACTCGACCTAGCTATCCACCGACCTAAGAAGCTCCACGACCTAAAGAGGGTTACGACCTAGCGGAACCCAGCGACTTAAAGGTAGCTGCGACCTAAACTGTTGCGACCTAAAAGATTGTCTCGACCTAAAGGCAGCAGCGACCTAAGGAAGGTCATAACCTAACTACAGAAGCGACCTAACTTCTCCAGTGACACAGCGACCTATAGAATTTCGCGACCTAGCGGTTTATGGACTTCACGACCTAACGACTCAAGAGGATCAGCGACCTAAAGGCTCTTGTAGCTTCACGACCTAAATCATATGCGCCCTAAACAATGCAATAGCCTACCGACCTAAGAACGAAGAGGTCTTAGCGACCTAAGTCTCAGCCGACTTACGACCTATAATAAGTCGTACGCGACCCATCAGCTCGCTGAGAAAAGAGCCGAGCACAATTGAGATAAGTCAGATCTCATCCCCTAGGTCATTGCCGACCTACGACCTACTCTAGGTCGAAGACGACCTAGCACTTAGAGATAAAAACTCTGCCCAGAATGTCCCCTATAAATACATCCCTAACTCCAACTTGAAGAGGACTTTTGGCTGATTCATTTCAAGAGCCGTTACCTTGCTGCATTGAGAACTCCATCAACACTTAGAGCTTTCAAGATTCGAGGAATACTTCAAAGAACTTCACGAAGAAATCATACATCTTCAACATAAGTTCAAAGACTTTAATCGATATTGAAGCTTAAGCTACTTGTTCTAAATCACTTGTAACTTGAAGTGTATTGTACTTGGGAAGAATTGTACCGTCTTGCAATCAAGTCATCAATAAAAGTGTTTACAGTGGACGTAGGCTATACTCTTGAGCCGAACCACTATAAAATTGTTGTTCCTTACTGCTTTTCTGCTATTATCTGCTTGCAATCTGTTCCCGAATTATCGGGTGGTGCTTTCACAACTATAATTCACACACTGGGGTGTTAGCGTTCAAATTTTAGCATTAACACTTTTGGTGCTTTCGCTGAGAATTGAACTCAGGGCTATTATCATCATTGCTCCGCGAAAGTTTGTTGAAGAGATCCCTCTGAAGACTAGAAGTCTATCTGAAATCATGGCTCCAGGTAGAAAGAGTAGATCTGTTAGATCTGGGAATGTTCATGAAGAAACCTCCGCTTCCCCTGTACCTAATCAGCCCACTCCTTCTGTTGGGGTAACGAAAGCGGAGTTGGATGCTGTAATCTTAGGGCTGAACCAGCAGATAAATGCCCAAAATGCACAATTGGAAGCTCAAAGTGCCCAAAATGCTCTAATTCTGAATAAGTTGAATGATTTGCTTGGGGCACACCATCCACCAACGGGTAATGAAAGAAACTTTACTGGCAATGTTCATGATGATGAAGAAAGGGCCGCTCCTGAGAGGGCTGCCACCCCTTTTGAGCAGACATTTCCTGGAGTTGGTGGATCTAAAGCCCGGGATGATGAGAGGTATCTTTCTGAGATGGTTCGGCAAATTATGAAAGAGAGTATGCAGAGGCACGAGGATGAGAGAGAGTGGGGTTTCGCTCCAAGTAAAACCCCGTTCACCGAGAAAATCTTGAAGGCTGAGTTTCCAAGAAAGTTCGTCCCCCCAACTATTCCTGCTTACAAGGGGACTAGTGATCCGAATGAATTTTTGTACAAGTACGATTGGCACATGACGGGTGCCAGAGCTTCTGATGAGATAAAATGCTGATATTTTCCTGTGTATCTTGAAGGGGTAGCTTTGCTTTGGTTCACCAAACTTCCAATCCGATCTATAGATCAGTTTTCTGACTTAACCCAGAAATTTAAGGAGCAGTTCAGACTATATGCCTCAAAAGCCAAAGATATCATGTCTTTGTCAAGTTTAGAACAGAATCCAGGGGAAACTATCAGATCTTTCTTAAATCGCTTT
This sequence comes from Allium cepa, assembly GCA_030765085.1. Taxonomy (NCBI): domain Eukaryota; kingdom Viridiplantae; phylum Streptophyta; class Magnoliopsida; order Asparagales; family Amaryllidaceae; genus Allium; species Allium cepa. Next base: position 899,753,757 of record CM060938.1, on the reverse strand, counting down.
AATATAGCGTTGGCCGAGGTAGATAATGCAGAACCCCGGATGATCCTGACTTATCTGATGAGGGCCATTGATAAGTCAAGCGAATTTGGAAAATGGCTGAACATGAAAGAACCAAATTCCCTTGAAAAGTTCTATAAGAAAGCAGATGAATTCATACGCCTGGAGAGCCGTCCCGCACCAATAAAGGCAGTATTGGAAAAAGCTGAAGATAACACTGTTGCTCAACGCAAGAATGAAGCTGTAGGGCAAAAGAGGGAAAATAACAATGGAAAGAAACAGGGCAATCTGAAGAAGCCTCGATCCTTCAAGCCATCAGAATATACTCCTTTGTCAGATACACCGGAACATATCTACCTGGCCACTAAAGATTCTATTGATTTTCCTAAACCTATCCCTCTGAGGACCGGGAAAAAGGCTCTTCAGAGTGGGAAGTTCTGTCGCTTTCATAATCAACCCGGTCATGAAACCGACGAATGCCGCCAGTTGAAAAATCTGATTGAAGAATTGTTAAGGGAAAATAAACTACAGCAATTTGTGAAAAAGAATAGCAACAACCCTGCCTCATCTAGTCAGGGGCAACAAGCTCTTGACCATCAGCCTAGGACAGGTGAGAAGGCTGCAGGGCATGAATCTGGAAGGCCCATTATCAATGTCATCACAGGAGGACCTCACCCAGCTGGCAGGAGTTGGGGTGAGATGGAAAGGTATACTCGAGCTTTGAAATATGTGCCGACCGAAGAAGATGTCTTTGTTTTGGAAGACACTACGCCCCTGAAACAATAGAAAACTTTCAATGATGACATTGTTTTCAGAGCCAGGGATTCCACAGGTGTTGAGGCACCCACCTTAGATCCTTTAGTCATCTCAGCTGGTATCGGACCGGCCATTGTCAGAAGGGTTCTCATTGATTGCGGTGCATCCTGCAATATCCTCTTCAAGAAAACATTTGACCAAATGAAGATCCCTATGGTTGATGTACAAGCCTCATCGCAGAAAATTGTCGGCTTCACTGGGGAGCCAAAGCAACCGATAGGAACCATTGATTTATTTGTAGAACTGGGAGAGGGAGAAAGGAAAGTAGTCCGCAAACAAACTTTTGTGATTGTCGATGAATTCTCTGCTTACAATGCTTTCCTTGGTCGTCCAACTCTGGCAGCATTCAAAGCTATTCTAGCTCCATGGTGCCTCACTATCAAATTCCCTACAGACAATGGAGTAGGAGTTATAAAAGGAGACCAAAATGCTGGACGAGAATGTTATCTGACAGAGCTGCGAGAAGCAAGGAAAAGGGAAAGGATGCGGCAACCCCAGTCTGCATCAAAGAACCAGCCTTGTAGCAATTACGGGGCGGACCCTGCACTGGCGAACACAGCGGGGCAAGAAAAGAGATGGATCCTAGAAAGGCCAGTGCAGGGGAGAATAGAGTAGCACCGGTGGAAACGACGGTACCGGTACCTGTTGATCCGAAGGACCCAAATAAGGTGTTGAATGTGGGATCACAACTTAATGTGTCAATTCAGAATGTCTTAATATCTTTTTTGAAAGCAAATCTGGATATCTTCGCTTGGACTCATGCCGATATGTGCGGAATATCCCCTGAAATTGCAGTACATGCCCTGAATATCGATCCAAGATTTACACCTGTAAAACAGAAAAGAAGAACCCAAGGTCCAGAAAGGTCAGCAGCGTTAAAAGAAGAAGTTGATCGGCTTATGGAAAATAACTTCATCAAAGAATCTACCTATCCGAATTGGGTTTCAAATCCTGTGCTGGTTAAGAAAGCTAATGGAAAGTGGAGAGTGTGCATCGATTTTTCTGACTTAAACAAGGCTTGCCCCAAAGATTGCTTCCCATTACCCAGGATTGATCAACTGGTTGATGGAACCGCGGGACATGAACTATTATCTTTCATGGATGCCTACTCCGGATATAACCAGATAATGATGCATGAGCCGGATCAGGAGGACACGAGTTTTATTACAGATGTTGGTCTTTATTGCTACAGAGTTATGCCCTTTGGACTGAAAAATGCAGGGGCAACCTACCAGAGACTTGTTAATGCTATGTTCAAGCCGCAACTGGGCAAGACTATGGAAGTCTACGTCGACGATATGTTAGTAAAGTCTAAGAAAGCAATAGATCACATTGAACAATTAGCAGAAATGTTCGCAGTCCTCCGGAAATACAGGATGAAGCTAAACCCTTTGAAATGCTCGTTTGGGGTGGAGTCAGGAAAGTTCTTAGGTTTCATCGTGAGTGCTAGGGGCATTGAAGCTAGTCCAGCTCAAATTACCGCCTTAAAAGAAGTCAAAGCTCCCAGAACAAAGAGGGAATTGCAAAGTCTCAACGGAAAAGTCGCCGCCCTAAGTCGGTTCATTTCCAAAGCTACAGATAAATGCATCCCATTCTTCGACGCTCTAAAGAAAGGAAAGAAAAACTTTGAATGGACTCCCGAGTGCCAAAAGGCCTTTGATGAGCTGATCCACCATATGGAAACGCCTCCAATACTTTCTAGGCCTGACAATGGTGAGGAGCTTCTTATATACTTGGCAGTGTCATCTCATGCTCTAAGTGCAGCGCTGATACAAGAAGACAAAAGGATTCAACATCCGGTTTACTATATCAGCAAAAGACTCACTGGGGCAGAGCTGAATTACTCCAAGTTGGAAAAACTCGCCTATTGTCTGCTAATTGCATCAAGAAAGTTGAGGCAATACTTCCAAGCTCATCCTATAAAAGTCCTTACTGATCAACCCCTAAAGCAAGTCCTATTTCGTCCTGAAACTTTGGGTCATCTTCTAAAGTGGAACATTGAACTCAGTCAATATGACATCACTTATCACCCCCGAAAGGCAATCAACGGACAAGCTTTAGCAGATTTCATTAAAGAATTCACAGAAAAGGTTAATGATGAGGAAGAAGCGATCAATGATTCCCCAACCCAGTGGAAGTTATATGTTGATGGCGCGAGAAATGACTACTGTTCTGGAGCCGGAGTGGTACTTGAAACCCCTGAAGGTCGGTCATTATGTTATGCGCTAAGATTGGAATTTCCTTCAACAAACAATGAAGCAGAATATGAAGCTCTTATCGCAGGATTGAAAATCGCTAAAGAACTAAACATCCGAGCATTAAAGATCTTCAGTGATTCTCAGCTTATTGTATGCCAAGTCAAGAAGGAATTTCAAACGAAAAGAGGAAACCTGCCTGCCTACTTGTCAAAAGCTTGGGAACTTCTATGTGAGCTCGATCATTATTCAATAAGCCATATTCCCCGAGAAGAGAATATGAAGGCAGATTCTCTCGCGAAATATTCGAGTTCCGGTGAAGCTCAACTATTGGGATTAGTCCCTGTAGAGGTCCTGTCAGCACCGAGTACAGATGAGATGGATGTAGACTGGATTATGAATGTATCTCAAGAGCAAGAATCATGGATGACTCCAATATTGGACTACCTGCTTAGAGGTTTTCTGCCAGAAAATTCGAGGGAGAGACAGAAGCTATTAAGGAAAGCCTCTCGCTATGTAATTGAGGATGGCAGATTATACAGACGGGGATTCTCAATGCCGTTACTTCGATGTGTATCCAGGGAAGAGTCCAAAACAATCCTAGCTGAGGTACATGGTGGAGAATGTGGTGATCATTCAGGTGGCCAAACATTAGCAAAGAAAATTCTCCGATACGGATATTTTTGGCCAGAAATTAATCGAGATGCTGCAAGCTATTCCCGAAAGTGTGACAGATGCCAAAGATTTGCCAAAATTCCTAGAGCACCTTCTACCGAACTCACACAGATGGTCAGTCCATGGCCATTTGCAATTTGGGGAATGGATCTCATTGGACCGCTGCCGACTGCCAAATCAGGGATTAAATATGCTATTGTTGTAGTTGATTATTTTACTAAATGGGCTGAAGCTGAACCATTGGCAACTATCACTTCTAAGAAAATGATAAGTTTTGTGACCAAGAATATCATTTGCAGGTATGGTGTGCCTCAGAAAATAATCACAGACAACGGTACTCAGTTTGAAAGCGAGGAATTCCAAGATTTCTGCAAGCGGTTCAAAATCCAGAAAAGCTTTTCAGCAGTGGCTCATCCGCAGGCAAACGGGGAAGTGGAAGCAGTAAACAAGATTATCAAATCAACCATCAAGAAACAACTTGAAAGAGCAAAAGGTGGTTGGGTCGATAAGCTACCACTTGCACTATAGGCATACAGAACCACTCACAAAACTGCGACTGGGCATACTCCTTTTTCATTAGCATACGGATCGGAAGCAATGATCCCGGTAGAAACAGAGGTTCCTTCACACAGAAGAATCCATTTCAATCAAGCAGAAAATGAAAAGCTACAGCTTGAAGCTCTAGATCTCCTTGATGAAAAAAGAGATGAGGCTAATCTCAGGATGGCAGCTCATCAGCAAAGGATAGCTAGACATTTCAATTCCAAAGTTCGTCAACGCAGCTTTGAAATTGGAGATTTAGTCCTGAAGAGAATTATGACAGCGACAGGTGTGTTTGGGCCAAATTGGGAAGGACCATATGTGATAGGTCAGAAGCTTCTTGACGGCACATTCAAACTCACTACTGTTGAAGGAGATCAAATTCCAAGGGCATGGAACAGCAATCACTTGCGTCCATACTTTACTTGAAAACTTTGTTGAAATATTGTAAAAAAAAGTTATGAATGTATGATTCTTGTAATTGAAAGCTATTGTAAAACTGATGAAAGAAGATAATGAAATAATATAAAGTGGATGTAGGCCCAAATTTCTGGCCGAACCACTATAAATCTTGTGTTCCTTATTATTATTACATGTTTGGTTTATTTTCGATATAAAAAGTACATAGAATGTATTGCTGAAATATCAATTTAAATTTTTGCAGACAATGGAAATAAAACTTGCACATAATAAGACCGAGTGATTCTCGCCATCATTCAACAAACAAATTCCAAGTCACAAAAGCCCCGAATTCAAATCCTAGATAGGAAACGCTTCAATTGAATGGGCAATAATTTCACTGGGAACGGACCCTTGCTATCAAATTGAGTTCGTTTGAACAAACGAACATCCAATTAAGAAGCTTATGTCCGTTCTCACGAACCTGCTTAACAATGAAGCGCACTTCCTAACAAACTGCTTGTGAGAAAAGGGAATGTGAGCTTGAAAAGGAAAAAACAGAGGATCGCTGAAAAGGCATAAGCAAGTGGACAAGGAAACAACTGAAGCTATCATCAGCAGCATAAGACCTCTTCGGAGGCACAACTCTTCGGAGGACAAAGACCTCTAATGGGACATATGCCGTAAAAAAGAAAGTTCTCTACTCTACAAAAAAGATTGGAGGAGTCATGACCCTCCAACCATGACAGAGTAACTTCCAGGCGATGAAAACCCTCTTTGAGGCACATTTCACCAGGAGTCGGAGTAGTTACTCTTCGGAGTTTTGCTTCACCAGAGTTGAAATGCTCAAACAAAATAAAGACCTCTTCGGAGGCACATTTCACCAGGAGTTGAAGTGTAACGGCCGCTCTTCGGAATCTCACTTCACCAGAGTTGAAAGGCAAACAAAATAAAGACCTCCTCGGAGGCACAATCAAGAAGAAAGACCTCTTCAGAAGCCCACGTTTCACCGAGATTGAAATAAAACTTCCAAGTGTTGAAACGTGAAAAGGCTTTCTTCAAAGGCACAACTCTTTGCAGGTACACGTTTCACCAAGATTGAAATAAAACTTCCAAGTGTTGAAACGTGAAAAATCCCTCCTCAGAGGTACAACTTTCTATAAATAAAAAAAATCCTCATCAAGAGTGTACTTTAACTTTCAAAGGAAGAGTAATTTACCTATTCTGGAGATAACCTTCCACAAAAAAAAAAGAAAAATTCGAGTTAAAGTACCCTTCAGAAGAATTCACTTGGTAAAATGTGCACATAAAAAAAAAGAGGTGATTTCTTCGAAGGACAAAGCGTAAAAACTTATATGAAGGGAGTTGTACTCTACAAAAATATTTCTTCAAGAATGGGATTTCTTTAGAAAATAAGAGTGCAAGTCCCCTCGAAGAATTGAATATTGCAGCAAGCCTATGGAATGGGGGCAATATGGTATAGTTACATACAGTATGGTATAGCCAAATCGGCAAAGGTAATGCTCAAGCAACATGCCATAAGCCCGCTGCAATATCATATAAGTAAACTTGTGTAAAGTACATAATAAATGCATTCTCAAATTCAAACATGAGTTTGTACAAACAAAGGATCATTTTATTCAAATGTATTGGAGATACAGGTTTCAAAATAAAGAAAAAGCGGGGGCCGGTACCCGCACAATTCTCGACCAGTACATGCAAAAGACAAAAAGCTAAAAACTGAAGTCCTCATTCTTCTTACTACCTTTGGACCCTTTGCCTGGTCGAATGATTAGCTTTTGTGGTCGATCAGTGGGCATGAGAGAGGGAGAAGAGTGAGGGGCAACTGGTCCAACTTATGGCTCCTCCTCGGTTGCAATAATTTTCTTCCCCCTCCTCTTTGATGTTCCATGCTTCTTTCTCCTCTTTGAGGAAGACTCACTCCCTGGTGTAACGAGTTTAGACAAAGCTATGTCATCAGAAGGAGTCCGCTCCGGAGAGATTTCACCTCCCTCAAGTCCCTCATCTTTCTGCTCTTGCGAAGCGATGGGATCATCCAAGCCATGAAGAGCCTCTATTTGCTCCTCTTGTGATCCAGGCTGTGAAGCAGAAGGAGGAGTCGCCTGAAGAGATGCAGGAGGGATAACCGGAGGAGGAGAAATCTGAACGGTGCTTGATACTTTCTCTACAGAAGAAAAGAGGTTAAAGTCAGTAAAAAGAGGAGATGAAGGCTTATCAAGAGATGAAGGCTCATCAAGATTGAAAAAATAATCAAGAAGCTCATTGAACCCATAAGAAATAAATGAGTAGTCCACTTGAGCGGGATTGACAGTGGCGAAATTTACAGTAGAGTTACCTGCAGAAGTTGTCTTTATCACATCAACTTCATAATCCTAAGCTTCAGTGCTCTTTTGAGGCTCTTCTACAGCCCCGGAAGTTGTAACTCCGAGGTCAACTTTGTCTTGAGGCAGAGAAGAAGAACTGGGACCAGCTATATCAACGCCAGCTGAAACCGAAGGAGGGGCAGGGGCAGTTACGAGCGCTTCTTTCTTTGGGCATTCCTCTTTTATCATTCCAGCCCGAAATTCAGCCAGTTGCTCTTTTCCCCTGGCCAGCACTGCTCGAGTTTCCTCGTCAAAATAATATTCTTCAAGCTGGTCTTCAGAGTAACCGGCGCTCCCAAGCATATCTACGACAGCCTCCCATACTTCAGCCAGTGTGATTTCATACTTAGGACCCAAAAACGCAAGGCTACCACGTCCCAAAATGCATTGCAAATAAAAGTCGAATAATGTAGAGCCGATGTCGGCTTTAGTAGCTTGGTGAGCTTCCTCAGCTGCAAGTTTACCGGCGACAGCCTCATCGCGCTCTCTTTCAGCGTTGGCAAGTCGAGCTTATAATAATTCTATCTCTATGCTTTGGGAGCCAGTTTGTTCTCGCAGCTGTGCAACTTCAGCACGGTGGCCTTCTATGACTTTTCCTTGATATGCGAGTTTGTCCTCAGCCGCTCTTTGACTAGCATGCGCGTCTCGCACTTGTTGTTGGAGCATGCTTTCCCTCTGAGAATAGGAAGTGGAGGAAGTAACAAGTTCTTCTTTAAGCTTTTCCACTTCCGCTTCAAGTTTTTCATTATAAGAAGCAATGCTCCTCATCTCAGCATCATGCTGTTCAAGAGTCTTCTGCCACTCTGATTTATCATTCTCCATCGTGAGCATGGCTTCAAGGTTCGCTCGGTTAACTCTTTGAAGCTCGTCAACCAGCTTCTGCCAATTGGACATTCTTTCAATGTCAACCCTAACTGCATCAAGATTCCGTAGCATGGCCGGTTTGTCAAGAGGAACCAGATCAAGATCAAATCGAACCCCTTTTAAGCACCATTGAGGAAATCGACTTTGAAGAGTGGGTGGACCCTGCCCAAATTGGTATGCGGGCCTTTTGATAATTGTTTGAATATCAGAACGAGCAGGAGCAGGAGAAGGAGCAGGAACATTTTCAGAAATCGAAGGCACCGTTCCTTCGCTAGGTTTAGCACGCTTGCTGACAGAATCGATCATATGACTTTTCCCTCTGTCATCATGGATCTTTCGCTTATGGGTGTCCTCATCTCTACAAGGAGGGTCTTGTCTTTCTTCCTCTCTCCCATAGCGCTCTTCATAGGAGCGTCTTTCCTTGGCCTTGCGAGCGGCCCTCCCCTCATCAGTTTCTCTGTATGCGGGAAGATGGCGCCTATAGTCATACTGTCCGCGTCTCCCGAGTTGTTTGAATTCATCATAATAAAAGTCGCTTCGCCTCATTGGAGAACCTAAAATCAAAGGAAGAAACAAAGCTTGAGAATCTTTCAAGTATTAAAAAGGGGCATGTGCACAGAAAAGTTAAAGAAATCCTAAGTGCATGTGGTGTTTAAACTACGCGCGTCAAACTAGCTACAAACCACTCGCCGGCTGAGGGGTGGTGACGGGTTTAACAATTAGTGGCAATCCTTGGGTTGAAGGAGTCTGGTTAAGAACGGATGTCGCTTCAACCGCTGGGGATATAACTTTAGCACTGGCAGAGTCGTTTTTAAAGAGCTCTTGAGAAGTGATAATTATGTCACTTAAGCTCCCGAAGATATCATCACCGTCGTGCCTAACCAGACTTCCTCCATCAACTCCTTCATCAGCATTCTTCCCGGTTTGAGAAAGGGGCTCTTCTTCTTCAGTTATGGGAACAAGTGCGGGCTTTTCGGATGGCCCCGCATCATCCCTTGGAGTAGAACACTTTACTAGTGAAATTTCTGTTAAAATTTCTCCTCGCATGTGCTCTTTAGTGGAGACCGGGGCATCAGGAGTCTTTATCGGAGAATCGGGGACTTCCGTTGGGACTTCATGAATTTGAGTGGAGCGAGAAGAATGTAAAAGCTCAAACCGATGAAGAAGCTCATCTGTCAATAGAAATTTTGCGCTTCTTTCTTCAGCAGCCACAGCGCTTAACCTCTCAAAAACTGGCTTATGACTGGAATCTCTGGAAGGAGGAGGAAGTGCTGTAAAAATAAGAAATGGAATCAGCACCTGGCAATACGAACCATAAAAACTTAGAATAAAATTGAAGAAGGGAGGAAAAAAGGTCTCACTTCCTACTCTCCAGCTTGCGTAAAACTCTGCGGGACAACGAATGTAGAAGTATTGATTCAGGAAACCATGTGCACTCTCCGGCAAATCCAAAATAAGTTTGCGGTTCCTCGCACCTCTTACAAGTACAATTGAAGGGTGGTCCTTGTTCTTTGCAAAAGTGCACAAGTAACAGATCTCCTCAAAACTCGGAAGACGGTCAAGAGTCCTCCTGAATAAAACACACAATCCCATCAAAATGGCATAGCCATTGGGATGCAGCTGGAAAGGAGAGATTGTCAGTTGAAGAAGGATTTGTCGAAGAAATTCATTAAAAGGAGGAATTGCTCCACTTAAGCACATTTGGCGATTTATGGCAACAAAACCGTAAGGCGGTCTATCAGCGAAGTCATTAGGTCCAGGGAGTAAAACTTCTGCCTCGGCAATGCCAAATTGAATGCATAATTGATTAAGCGTCCGCTGTTTCAGAAGGGTAGGAGTTCTTTCTGGAGGGTTTTCTAGTGGAATAGCAATCGGGAAAATCCCCTCGGCGTGTTCTGTCATCTCTTCTTGTTGAGACGTCATTCTACACAAGGAACTGTATATTCAAATGTGAAGGTGCACGTTTCCTAACAGTGTGAAGTATTGTGTAATAACTAGCAGAATAACAAGTAAATATAACTAAAATTGAATTAGTTGATGTTTATCGATTATAGAGTTTCAAAGCTTGTTGTTATGAGAGCAAGTACAGTATTCATGCGAATAAATCAGCTTCGGTTGGTTGTTTTAACTTCGCTTTAAATACTTCACTTGAACTTGTTAATACACAACATTTCATTCATGCAAATTCATTTAAATTGATTTTTCTTTATCGACTAATATGTCATTCGATGTGGGCAGTCGATGGCAGTATATTCGTCCCAGTTTTCTGCAAATATTATGATTGACAGGTTATTAGCATTAGAGATAATCTACAACAAAGTGCAACGGAATTCAAGGTCAAACAATTCAATTCAACTCAACCAAGTCTTCATAGAATTTCACAAGTCATAGGTCGTCTAGCGACCTAGCATAGGTCGGGGCACCATTAGGTCGCATTGTGCAAGTTAAAAGGTTCAAGGCAGTGCAGATCTCCCATAGTCCTAACTCGGCCGCGACCTATGGCCTATGCCGCAAAAAGGATTAGGTTGTTAATTTGTTAAGTCGTCTTGTTTGAAATTCATGTGCAAATTTATCAAGACTTAGGTCGGCTGCAACCTAACTAACCCAACAGTTCAAAGCAACATGCTTTCGCCTAAGTTCTAAGTCGCGAGAATCCTAGGTCGCAAGGTTCTATAGGTCGCGTAGGTTCATGGGGCGGTTCTAATAGGATCTTGAGCAAGCTCTTGCTCAAGCTAAAAAACTCGCTTCCCTCCACCAATCACCTTCTGCTCCATTAACATATTAATCTGATATCACTCACAAGCAAGACCCTCACCCCCTTTTTGTAAAAAGTCATCACTCCTACATGCCACCGAATCGTCCAGGAATCGAATCCAAATACCTCCAATACATTAATGTTGCCATGCCTTCTTGTATCACAATGATGATATATAGAGCGGCGATCAAAGATCGATTGAAATAATCACTCAAAATAGGTCACAACACATGAATCGGACTCGAGGCGGAAAACATGGATTCACAATTGGATGGCGATTATCGTGAGTTAGAGATTGAATTCACTTACGTAGTATGTTGGTAAAGATGAATTAACAGTTGAATGGGTTGAATTTGCCTTCGAGAGCTTGAAAATTTGATAATGGCCGAATAAGGAGTTCAGAGCAGATAAGGTGAAAGAGGAACGGCCTATGTCATTTATACCCCAAGAAAAATGAGATGTGAATCGACACACACGACCTAATTTCCTCGATAGGTCGCTCGCGACCTAACAATCCTTCAGAATGCGAGTTAAGAAGGTCGAAGCATACGACCTACGGCTAAGTCATATACTTCGAGGGTTAAATGTTAACTCCTGTTTCTTAGCGACTTAAGACCTAAAGACGTGGAGCGATCTAACTATAGGAATGACTTAGCGACTTAAAGATGGCTCGACCTAAGAATAAGTGCGACCTAAAGATGGACTCGACCTAGCTATCCACCGACCTAAGAAGCTCCGCGACCTAAAGAGGGTTACGACCTAGCGGAACCCAGCGACCTAAAGGTAGCTGCGACCTAAACTGTTGCGACCTAAAAGATTGTCTCGACCTAAAGGCAGCAGCGACCTAAGGAAGGTCATAACCTAACTACAGAAGCGACCTAACTTCTCCAGTGACACAGCGACCTATAGAATTTCGCGACCTAGCGGTTTATGGACTTCACGACCTAACGACTTAAGAGGATCTGCGACCTAAAGGCTCTTGTAGCTTCACGACCTAAATCATATGCGCCCTAAACAATGCAATAGCCTACCGACCTAAGAACGAAGAGGTCTTAGCGACCTAAGTCTCAGCCGACTTACGACCTATAATAAGTCGTACGCGACCCATCAGCTCGCTGAGAAAAGAGCCGAGCACAATTGAGATAAGTCAGATCTCATCCCTAGGTCGTTGCCGACCTACGACCTACTCTAGGTCGAAGACGACCTAGCACTTAGAGATAAAAACTCTGCCCAGAATGTCCCCTATAAATACATCCCTAACTCCAACTTGAAGAGGACTTTTGGCTGATTCATTTCAAGAGCCGTTACCCTGCTGCATTGAGAACTCCATCAACACTTAGAGCTTTCAAGATTCGAGGAATACTTCAAAGAACTTCACGAAGAAATCATACATCTTCAACATAAGTTCAAAGACTTTAATCGACATTGAAGCTTAAGCTACTTGTTCTAAATCACTTGTAACTTGAAGTGTATTGTACTTGGGAAGAATTGTACCGTCTTGCAATCAAGTCATCAATAAAAGTGTTTACAGTGGACGTAGGCTATACTCTTGAGCCGAACCACTATAAAATTGTTGTTCCTTACTGCTTTTCTGCTATTATCTGCTTGCAATCTGTTCCCGAATTATCGGTTGGTGCTTTCACAACTATAATTCACACACTGGGGTGTTAGCGTTCAAATTTTAGCGTTAACAATCAGTGAGGACTTTTATAGGATGAGCTTGGAAATATTGCCTCAACTTCCTTGATGCAATCAGTAGACAATAGGCGAGTTTTTCCAACTTAGAGTAATTCAGCTCCGCCCCAGTGAGTCTTTTGCTGATATAATAAACCGGATGTTGAATCCTTTTGTCTTCTCGTATCAGCGCTGCACTTAGAGCATGAGATGATACTGCCAAGTATATAAGAAGATCCTCACCATTGCCGGGCCCAGAAAGTATTGGAGGCGTTTCCATATGACGAATCAGCTCATCAACGACTTTTTGGCATTCGGGAGTCCATTCAAAGTTTTTCTTTCCTTTCTTCAGAGCGTCAAAGAATGGGATGCATTTATCAGTAGCTTTGGAAATGAACCGACTCAAGGCAGCGACTTTTCCGTTGAGACTTTGCAATTTCTTCTTTGTTCTAGGAGCTTTGACTTCTTTTAAGGCGGTAATTTGAGCTGGACTAGCTTCAATGCCCCTAGCGCTCACGATGAAACCTAAAAACTTTCCTGACTCCACCCCAAACGAACATTTCAAAGGGTTAAGCTTCATTCTGTATTTCCGGAGGACTGCGAACATTTCTGCTAAGTGTTCAATGTGATCTACTGCTTTCTTAGACTTTACTAACATGTTGTCGACGTAGACTTCCATAGTCTTGCCCAATTGCGGTTTGAACATAGCATTAACAAGTCTTTGGTAGGTTGCCCCCGCATTTTTCAGTCCGAAGGGCATAACTCTGTAGCAATAAAGACCAACATCAGTGATAAAGCTCGTGTTCTCCTGATCTGGCTCATGCATCATGATCTGGTTATATCCGGAGTAGGCATCCATAAAAGATAATAGTTCATGTCCCGCTGTTCCATCTACCAGTTGATCGATCCTGGGTAATGGGAAGCAATCTTTGGGGCAGGCCTTGTTTAGATCAGAGAAATCGATGCACACTCTCCATTTTCCGTTAGCTTTCTTAACCAGCACTGGATTTGAAACTCAATTCGGATAGGTAGATTCTTTGATAAAGTTATTCTCCATGAGCCGATCAACTTCTTCTTTCAATGCCGCTGACCTTTCTGGACCTTGGGTTCTTCTTTTCTGCTTCACAGGTGTAAACTTTGGGTCAATATTCAGAGAGTGTACTGCAACTTCTGGGGATATTCCGCACATATCGGCATGAGTCCAAGCGAAGACATCTAGATTTGCTTTCAAAAAAGATATTAAGACATTCTGAATTGACACATTAAGCTGTGAACCCACATTCAACACCTTATTTGGGTCCTTCGGGTCAATAGGTACCGGTACCGTCGTTTCCACCCATACTACTCTATTCTCCCCTGCATTGGCTTTTCTAGGATCCATCTCTTTTCTTGCCCCGCTATGCTCGCCAGTGCAGGGTCCGCCCCTTAATTGCTACAAGGCTGGTTCTTTGATGCGGACTGGGGTTGCCGCATCCTTTCCCATTTTTCTTTTCCTTGCTTCTCGCAGCTCTGTCAGATAACACTCCCGCCCGGCATTTTTATCCCCTTTTATAAGTCCTACTCCATTGTCTGTAGGGAATTTAAATGTGAGGCACCATGGGGCTAGAGCAGCTTTGAATGCTGCCAGAGTTGGACGACCAAGGAAAGCATTATAAGCAGAAAATTCATCGACGATCACAAAAGTTTGTTTGCGGACTACTTTCCTTTCTCCCTCTCCAAGTTCTACAAGCAGATCAATGGTTCCTATTGGTTGCTTTGGCTCCCCAGTGAAGCCAGCGATTTTATGCGATGAGGCTTGTACATCAACCATAGGGATCTTCATTTGGTCGAATGTTTTCTTGAAGAGGATATTGCAGGATGCACCGCAATCAATGAGAACCCTTCTGACAATGGACGGTCCGATACCAGCTGAGATGACTAAAGGATCTACGGTAGGAGCTTCGACACCTATGGAATCCCTGGCTCTGAACACAATGTCATCACTGAAAGTTTTCTGTTGTTTCAGGGGCATAGTGTCTTCCAAAACAAAGACATCTTCTTCGGTCGGCACATATTTCAAAGCTCGGGTATACCTTTCCATTTCGCCCCAACTCTTGCCAGCTGGGTGAGGTCCTCCTGTAATGATATTGATAATGGGCCTTCCAGATTCATGCCCTGCAGCCTTCTCACCTGTCCTAGGCTGATGAACAGGAGCTTGCTGCCCCTGACTAGACGAAGCAGGATTGTTGCTATTCTTTTTCACAAATTGCTGCAGTTTGTTTTCCCTTAGCAACTCTTCAATCATATTTTTCAACTGGCGGCATTCGTCGGTCTCATGACCGGGTTGATTATGGAAGCGACAGAACTTCCCACTCTGAATAGCCTTTTTCCCGGTCCTCAGAGGAATAGGTTTAGGAAAATCAACAGAATCTTTAGTGGCAAGGTAGCTATGTTCCGGTGTATCTGATAAAGGAGTATACTCTGATGGCTTGAAGGATCGAGGCTTCTTCAGATTGCTCTGTTTCTTCCCATTGTTATTTTCCCTTTTTTGCCCTACAGATTCATTCTTGCGTGGAGCAACAGTGTTATCTTCAGCTTTTTCCAACACTGCCTTTACCGGTGCAGGACGGCTTTCCAGGCGTATGAATTCATCTGCTTTTTTATAGAATTTTTCAAGGGAATTTGGTTCTTTGATGTTTAGCCATTTTTCAAATTCGCTTGACTTGTCAATGGCTCTCATCAGATAAGTCAGGATCATCCGGGGTTCTGCATTGTCTACCTCGGCCAGCGCTATATTAAAGCGATTCAAAAATGATCTGATAGTTTCCCCTGGATTCTGTTCTAAACTTGACAATGACATGATATCTTTGGCTTTTGAAGCATATAGTCTGAACTGCTCCTTGAATTTCCTGGTCAAGTCAGAAAACTGACCTATAGATCGGATTGGAAGCTTGGTGAACCAAAGCAGAGCTACACCTTCGAGATACACAGGAAAATATCGGCACTTTATTTCATCAGAAGCTCTGGCACCCGTCATGTGCCAATCGTACTTATACAAAAATTCATTCGGATCACTAGTTCCCTTGTAAGCAGGAATGGTTGGAGGGAGGAACTTCCTTGGAAACTCAGCCTTTAAGATTTTTCGGTGAACGGGGTTTTACTTGGAGCGAAACCCCACTCTCTCTCGTCTTCATGCCTCTGCATACTCTCTTTCATGATTTGTCGAACCATTTCAGAAAGATAACTCTCATCATCCCGAGCTTTAGATCCACCAACCCCAGGAAATGTCTGCTCAAAAGGGGTGGCAACCCTCTCAGGAGCGGCCCTTTCTTCATCATCATGAACATTGCCAGCAAAGTTCCTTTCATTACCCGTTGGTTGATGGTTTGCCCCAAGCAAATCATTCAACTTATTCAGAATTAGAGCATTTTGGGCACTCTGAGCTTCCAATTGTGCATTTTGGGCATTTATCTGCTGGTTCAACCTTAAGATTACAGCATCCAACTCCGCTTTTGTAACCCCAACTGATGGAGTGGGTTGATTAGGTAAAGGAGAAGCGGAGGTTCCCTCTTGAACATTTCCAGATCTAACAGATCTACTCTTTCTCCCCGGAGCCATGATTTCAGATAAACTTCTAGTCTTTAGAGGGGTTACTTCAACAAACTTTCGTGGAGCAATGATGATAATTCCCCTGAGTTCAATTCTCAGTGAAAGCACCAAAAATGTTAACGCCAAAAATTGAACGCCAACACGCCGGTGTGTAGAAGATATTGTGAAAGCACCACCCGTTAGAACAGGAACAAAGTACAAGCAAAGAAATCACAGAAAAGCTATAAAAGACACAATATTTATAGTGGTTCGGCTTAAGATCTAGCCTACGTCCACTTTAAAGCTCTTTATTGCTGATTTGGTTACAATTCTTTACAATCAACTCCGATTACAACACATTTAGACAAACAGCTCAAACCCCGATGTAGAAGAATCCTTCGAATGCATGGCGAATGAGTTAGATTTCCACTTGAGATTTGTTGAGATGTCCTTGGTGATTGGAGCGATAGAAGTGCTGCTTGAACGTTGCTTGAAGTCAAGACAATGGCAGAGTAATGGCATCCAGGAAGTGAGCAAAAAGTCCCCTTCTAGTTGGAACTAGGGTCGTATTTATAGGCTTTGCTCGGAGTTAGGTCGTAGGTCGTGACCGACCTAAGTAAGGTCGTAGGTCGTCACCGACCTAAGAAGCTCTGGTTCTCCTTTTTCATGAGTAGGCGCATGCTTCTTTCAACAAGTTCTAGGTCGTGCGCGACCTAACGCTCAGCGGCACAGTAGAGGCGGCCTCTTTATTTACGTATTTAGGTCGTGAGCGACCTATCATAGGTCGCTGAGAACACTCAGGCCGTAGCTTCCTTTAGGTTGCTGAATCTTCTTAGGTCGCAGCAATCCTTAGATCGCTAGGTCGCTTCTGCAGTTAGGTCGTGCCCTTTTTTAGGTTGCTTGTTCTTTTAGGTCGCGGCCTTTTTGGGTCGCTGCTGCCTTTAGGTCGAGACAATCTTTAGGTCCCAACATTTAGGTCGCAGCTACCTTTAGGTCGCTGGGTTCTGCTAGGTCGTAACCTTCTTTAGATCGCTAGGTCGCTTCGCTAATTAGGTCGCTAGATCGTTTCATCTCTTGGGTCACTAGGTCGCTTCTTCAGTTAGGTCGCTTACTTTTAGGTCGCGGCAAGAATAGGAGTTAACAGTATTCTTTGGAGGATAGTTTTCTAATACATTTAAAATCCTGGTTGAGGATAAAGATTTTCTGCCAACAGACTTGAGATATTCCAGCAATATGGTTAAAGTTAAATTCTTAATGATTTCTCATCGTGATCAAATATGGGTTTCAAGATGTTTAGTCAAATAAAATTATTGTTCATTTATTACCATATGATTGACATAACGATTTGTTAATCTACGTGAATGCTATAGATAGGCTTTTATATTTAGCTAAAGATAGAAAATATTGTTTGCTTCATACTTTTTAGGGAAATCTCAACAGTAAAGGAGAATGAAAGGCCCAGCAAATAAAGACATTGTGGCATAAGCTATCAAACATATGTTTCAGAGATAACCTTATAGGAAAGGATCACAAAGCAGGTATTTTTACAAAATTTACATGATTTACATAATTTATGAAATTATTTACAAGTGTGTTGAACAAATATATACATTTCATAAATTTGAAATTTCATAATCTTGGGCAGCCTTGTTTAGGTTCTCAGCAATTAAAGGATCTACAATATGACGGATATCGATACAAAGGACTTCTTTAAGTTTCTTCTCTTTCTTCCTTATCATGTATGCATCATCAATCGCATCGATATTAGTTTTCAAAGCACGATTTAAAGCTTTATTTGCACCTTTAAGGGTCTTATTTTCCTTTTCATTTCCGCGACACCTTCAAAAGGAGATAGTTATGGTATTTGAGTTTTTGAATTCTAGCAGCATATTCGTTTATGCACTATGAGTATTTAACTTTCTACTATTCGTCAAAATATTTCATCATTTCAAATTTAACTTTCCTACATCACTCGCCCACCACATTTTCATTTAAGCCTGAGGGAGGATTTGTTGTAGTGAGAAATCATTAAGCAATAAGGGAAATAGATCTTGTATATTTAGTAGTAGATGGAGTAGCATGAGGAAATGGAAAATCAATACTCGAAATATTATTCCCCATAATGAATTCCAACGACTTGCTATGAACTTGACTATCCTTCAATTTCATGTCCAAATCACTTATCTGTTGAAAAAGTTCTGACATTTTGTGATTGAAGTCAATTTAACAATTCGACTTAACTTGACGCTTCAAAGTGGAAATCGTTTCATTTTTGCTATTGACATCAGCTTCTAAACTGGCAATCTGGTCCTTAAGATTTCTAACAATTGTTTTCTAAAGTAAGAATCTTTTATGCCATCATGAACTTTGGTATTACCATGAAAATAAGCAAGTAATGTATTCTCAAGAAGTTTTCTCTTTTAATGTTCCGCTTAAAGCATGTCCTTAAGATTAATAAAGCAAGATGCAGAGTCTAATGAGAGTGGAGCTGCGGATAACTGTAATTCCTATTTAAATAAAAAGGAAAAATAATCAAGTTAAAACAATAATGATCAATCTCTTTATTATCACATTAAAAGATTACAATTCAAGTAACAATGAAACTAAAAGATATAATAGACATTTGTTTTATATCTAAAGATGGGAAATAGGATCTCTAACTTTACTCAATGAATTAGCAAAAAGAATAACTGACGAGTCAAAGAGAATATTAACTCCTTCTAGAGTAATAACCAGTGAACATTTGCTATAATCCCATTCCCTACTGGAGGGCTGTCACGACCTCGAATTAGTTTAGTATGGAATGTCTGAATCTCCTTAAGTAGCTTTTCTCTCTCATCACCAAGGAAATCGAAGCGGAGAAGAGGATGTTCCACATAAAGATTTTTTGTAGATCTCTATGAAAACAATATCTTGCTAATTTTGGTGATTTTAAAATTGACGCCTTTTCGAGGTAAAATCTTCTCAATTTAACATATTGGCTTAAGTAATCTTTAGACACAAGATTGCCTGTGGAACATTCTCTCTACGATAACATAATAGAATACGACTAAGAATAGCGAGAAAATTAAAACGAACATAAATAAATCATTATTATTACATAATTACAATTCTCGTCAGGTTCATACAAAATTGATTTTGTAAAGAATTATGGAATAAATTTGTCCTTATAAAACTTGAATTTTTAGGAGGAAGGTCTTGGGTTATTGATCTAACTCGAGTTCCAACATGCTTCGAGATGCAGGTCAGATCTTAATTCATCCAAGTATCTTTTGTGTAAACATCTAAGTAAACCCCACTAAAATCACCTAGATATGAGAAGTCAATGGTCGGGTGTCTACAATAGGCATTGTATAAGAAATTAACTAAAATGTTTCTCTCCTCGATCATCATCCAGAAAAGGGCAATCAATTCTCAATTTTCCTTCAAAAGAGCGTCATATCGAAGGCGTACTCTACACGACCATGGGGCAGCTTCTTGATGCTTAAAGGATGCTAACACTGCCGCACTTCAATTGAGTCTATGATATTTATCAGAAAGAATGTTTTGCTCATTCAATTGTTTGTCTAACTCCTTATATAAACTATTTATCTCCGCTTGTTTTCTTTCAAGCTTGGTTTTATAGGGGTGGACAGATTTTTTCCTTATCTAAATAAATGATTTACGCTATTATTATCATTAAAGTGAAGATGTTTAAATAGAGAATCTCATACCTGAGATACCGAGGCTGTTGCTTGGGAAACCTGCCCTTTTTCTTTTGGAACCTCCACATCAATAAAAACAGGCTCTTCTTGAGGCTAGGGAGGTATAGGAGAATTAGGCGGGATTGCTTCATGAGGAGACGAGTCATTTTCAGATGTCTTTGTATTATCATCTCCGTCTTTTTCAAAAGCTTCAGTTTAGCCACCTCCGTTGCGACCAGATCCTTGTCCGCCATTGATGTTATCATCCCCGTCATCATTGCTATAATCGTTATTATCACTCCCCTTCTCTTTGATGGCCTCATCTTTGTCATCTTCATATCGAAGTCAGATTCAACTTTGAAAGAAAAAACTTCAAAGGAGAGAATTTTGGAGGCATCAATCTCCTACCTTTCGGTGGCCTCAATTCCCTGCTTCATCTGTTCAATCTTCTCATAACCCTATCGACAAGAGAAGGATCAAGCGAGGGAAGGCTTTATTCAAGGCACTTGTCAATGTTATCGGTATATGTGAGCACTAAGGCATTCTCGAAAGAGTTCATCATAAAGAGAAGTGTTAAGAAATTGTGACTCTCACCATTTTGCATCAGAGATGACATTAACTGCCAATTTCAGAGAGGCTTTGTTCTTTTTAAACTTTACCTTCAGAAAGGTTTGTTTTTCCACCATTCGTTCTTTTCCTCGTCGAATTCTTATAAGGTCATTTTCATTGCCATGTTTTCTTCATGGAGGAGTTGGCGGGCTTTCCTTTCTTTTGAGATAATGGATTCCGGCTGAGTGAGAGAAGCTCTCAATCGCTCCAGTTCGGTCAAAGCTTCGTCTTTCTCTTTGGATGGAGAAGAGACTTGATTCTTTAAGCTAGAAATTTCCTCCTGAAGCTTAGAGGTTTCGCCAGAAGTTCTGGACACATGTTCATGCAAAGATAACCGACTCTAGGAAATCTGAAAGATGATGTACGACATAAGTCAAAAAATTTAAAAAAGAGTAGTAACAATAAAGTCAAATGAAGAGGAACTTACCAAGAGTATTTGTTCTATTAAAGCATGATAATGACACACCAAGTAAGGAATGGAGGAAGGCTGGTGCGTGGAGGCAAAAGATGAAGAACGTAGAATAGATTGAACAATCTTTTCAAAATAATCTAAGGATGTAGGAGATGATGACCTCGAAGAAATGAGATTTTAAGAAGGGGTCATAGTCTCTAAAGCTTTTGCATTTTCTCAATCGCACTAGGAGAGGTAGAAACAACGATGCGAGAAAGTGGGTCAACCACGGTGGGAGTCTTTTTAGATTGTTTAGGAAGAATTTGAATGGATGGACTCTCCAAAGCTTTATCAATATTTAAAGACTCCTCCTCTAATCGTGGAGAATTAAGAACTTCAACTCTTTTTGTTATCTTTAGAGGCGGCTCCACCACCGTCGATTAAACAAATTTCCTCTTGACAACCATCTTTGTTTTAGCGAGAGCCTAAGAAAAGGATGGCGCATAAGAAGTCGAAGAGCGAGTAGCAGGACCACTAATGAGATTTTCCACCAAAAGAGCGGCTTAAGAGAATTCAAACAGATTATAAGTCAGTGGAATAATTTGAAAAAACAACACAGCAATGGATAACAAGTGTAGCATTTACAACTTACAAGAGTGGTCAGGATATGTAGTTGACATTGGGGAGAAATTTGTAGGACATCCCAAAGAAAGGAAGCGTTTGCTTCGGGACATGTGTTGGATCAAAGGAGGTTGGCCGAGAATCCGTTGACCAATTAGGAAGAGAGAGTACTTTTGCGAATTTATGGAATTCAACAGCGTTAACATATTCCCAGTTTTGCTTGAAGCTGCAATTAGGGACTCCACTGTTCTCTTATCCTCCTTGTTTATCCTTTAGCAATAACAGTTGACAAAAAGCATAGATCAGTAAAGAAAAGTAATTTTATGGATGGAAAATAATGAAATCTAAGCTTACATGGAGTAGAGAAGGTCCCACTAATGTGGGGGAAGCATCAAACAAAAAATAGTCAGTTCTTCCAGTCTTGAACTTGTTCACTCCTTCATATATTAGTTTCTTAGGATGAATTGCCCAGAAGATTTGGTCATTTAGGTTGCTCTTCTTAGCAAACCGGATAAGGTGATTCGGAACTTCAGCATTTAAGGAGGAGATGCCGGACTTTAATGCAATCAACTCCAAAGATAAGAGATAAGTGTACACATTGGGAGATAGCTGAATCAGAGCGATTCCAAGATAGGCTAAGAATTTAGACAAGAATTCCAGAAAAGGAAGAAATCCTCTGTGCCAAATGTGGATTGCAATGTAGTGAAGAACCCTTCAGGTGGGCTGTTGATGGTGTCATTTTCAGCAGGTGGGATTGCTTCCACTCTTATAATCCCAAAGTCATTAAGGATTGCATCCACTTACCTTGAGTGGATATCAGGGAACGCTTGGAGATAGCATCAACATTCTTGGGAGAACTCATGATTCTGCCAAGTGGAGACGTGCCGGTTAGAAATTATAGTTTGTTGTGAAATTTACATTCTTTCAAGGATTACTGAAAATTTATAACAACAATTTGAACATCAAACAAAGCATGAGACTACATATTCTTGAAAGAATGTTAAAGTTAAAAAATGAGTTTTACTAAAAAGCAAGTGACTGCATATTCTTGAAAGAATTTAAAGTTAAAAAATGATTTTTACCAAGCATTCAACGGAGTCGAAAGGGAAATAGAAGTTAACACTTAACAAATCCCCCTTCAACATTGTTGAAAGCACAAGTACAAACATTCACCAAACTTTTGACAGATTCGAATGGAAGGAAAGAAATATATGTATAACCAACCCTCTTCAACAATGTTGGAAGCTCAATATAAACTTTGATTATTAGAATAGTTAAAGCCTAGACAACAAATTGGAACAAATTATACACTATCCATATTAAGTAAATAAGAGAAAAGACCTTTCGACACCGTCGAAACCTATAATCTTTGTTTTACCATAGGAACATGAATGCTATCAAAACCTTATATGCTAAATAAGTCGAAAGGTGTCAAGTTCAAATCATGTTGAAAAGAGAATATAAACTTGGGAGGTTTCGATGGTGTTCAGAAAAAGGGAATGATTAGGTCCCAATTAGTTATAAGGGGTTTCAACAAAAATGAAAATTGGTATATGGTTTCGAAGGCATAACAACAATAAAATTTAAATCAACATACTAGGTATCGTCTAAGTTGAGTACACTAGGTTTCATCTAAGTCGAAGCATTTGGTATGCAACTTATACAAAGTACCTTTTCTTTAATCCCCTTTTGTAAAAATATGTATTTTAACTTAATAAAACTGGGAATAAGCGTGTTCTAAAGGTGTCGAAACCTATGTAACAAAGTTTTTGCTTTTAAAAGAGTGAATTATAATAGCCAACTTCTATGAAAGGTGTCTGAATTCGCTAAAACATAGAATTGCTATCGAAAAGGTTGATTGCATACTAACTTTACTATATAACCTTTCGACGAGGACTGTCAAATGAAGCGCCATATTACCTTTCGACCCCATCGAAAGAGACTAATAAAGAAAAACGAAATTTACCGCCTTAGTCCCTTTTGGAAGGTAAATTTATGGCGCCAATTATCAATTCGTAGAATTCAAAACTTCTGGGCGAAGCAAGCGGGAAACTCTTTCTTCCCCAAATACGATTTTAATCCATAAATTTTAAAACAACAATAAAAACCGTAAAATTGAACTTGGAAGGGTTAAAATAAAGATATGCGAGAAAGGTGAATGGAATCAAACAATGATGTTGAATAAAAGAACCATTTCAAGTAAATAAAACTTAAGCAGTTTCAGGTGAATTAAAGCGATGATTCAAAATACAAGCCATAAAATTTTGGGAGATTGAAATTTACTATAAAATAAAAAGAAAAGAAAATTCAAAAAAGTGGAGCGATCAAAAATTTTCCTCGGATTTGAAATTTTGATTATTTGAAATGTTTGATTGAGAGTTTGAGAATTTTAATTTTTCTTCAAGAAAAATTTGGTTTCAGATAAATGAAAGAGAAGAAGATGTGAACTCGGCTTATAAGAAAAGTCAGTAGGAAAAGCAGGCCATCCAATCAAATTTAAATGAACGGCCCAGATTCACGTTGGAATATGAAAAGGCGGGAAAAATTGAAGGTTTCAAGAAGATTTACTTCAAAAGTGAAAGGCATCGCTTTTCGGGGTGGGGGGGGGGGGCAAATGTTACTACCCATTATACTTTCGACCATGTTAAAACCCTATTGAATAGAAGGAAAAGAAGAAAAAGGGAGAAAAGCACCAGCAAGACCTTTCGGAGGAGTCAAAGGGACATAACAGCCAAAGACTAGAAGAGTCAAAAGATTACGAAAAGTTTGAAGGGGTCGAAAGCATGCTTCCGCTTCAGTTAATGTTTATCCCGCCTCGGCCGTGGCTCACCGATCCAGAATAATGAGCGAGCTAATGTTATGCCAATTTAACGAGGGGAGACCGACCTAAAGCTTCAAGGGGAGACCGACCTAAAGCTTTAAGGGGAGACCGACCTAAAGCTTCAAGGTGAGACCGACCTAAAGCTTCAAGGGGAGACCGACCTAAAGCTTCAAAGGGAGACCGACCTAAGATATAAGAGAGGTGCCGATCTAACGCTTTAACAAGGTCGCTGACTTAACCGCCTTGATAAGGTTACCGACTTAACAGGATAGAAGGTTTCGACCTAAGATTTGAGGAGATACCGAGTTAAGGCTAAGGTGGGATACCAATCTAATATGGAAGCCGACCTAAGGCCTAAGGGGGATACTAATTAAGGCTAAAATGCTACCGACCTAACGTGGGTACTGGCCTAAGACTCAGAGGATGCCGACTTAATAGGAAGGCCGATCTAAGGCCTAAAAAAGAATGCCGACTCAAGATAGCTACCGACCTAAGTCGCAGCCGACCTATGACTAATGTTAAGTCCTCCACGACCCAAGCAAAGGAAGACAAGTTCAGTGCAGCCATTTGGCACAGTGGCCTCTTGACTCGTACACGATCCAGTTGCCAGTTAACTCGTTCACGACTCACGACTTAGCTTGAGTCGTCCACGACCTAAGGCTACTAGATGTAAGCCCGATACTGTATTATTGATACGAAGCCATGTTATCTCGGAGGCGACTTGGGACTTGAACGAAAATGCCTCTGTGAAGCCCGGACTCGCTCTAAACCGGTTGCAACTAGTTAGGTCGTCCACGACCCAACTTAAGTTGGTCACGACTTGCGGCCTAAGGGAAAAAGTTGCCTATAAATACATGACCATATCCAACATTGAAGGGACTTTTCGGCACATTCTCTTCATACACCGTTACCCTGCTGCATTGAGAACTCCATCAACACTTAGAGCCTTCGAGATTCGAGAAATACATCAAAGAACTTCATGAAGAAATCACACATCTTCAACATGGGTTCGAAGATTCTCATCTCCATTGAAGTTTAAGCTACTTGTTCCAAATCATTTGTAACTCGAAGTGTGTTGTATTTGAGATGAATTGTATCAACTTGTAGCGAGATTATTAATAAAAGTACTTAAAGTGGACGTAGGCTATACCCTTAAGCCGAACCACTATAAAATCGTTGTTGTTTGTTGCTCTTCTGTTGTTTTCTGCTTACAATCTGTTCCCGAGTCATCGGTTGGTGCTTTCACGACTATAACTCATACACCGGGGTGTTAGCGTTCAATTTTTTAGCGTTAACATTTTTGGTGCTTTCACTGAGAACCCAACTCAGGAAAATTGTCATCATTGCTTCGCAAAGATTTGTGGAGAGAATTTCCTTGAGAACCAGAAGTCTATCTGAGATTATGGCTCCTGGAAGGAAAAGTAGATCTGTCAGATCTGGGAATGTTCAAGAGGGGACCTCCTCTTCCCCTGTACCTAATCAACCCACTCCGTCTGTTGGAGTTACGAAAGCGGAGTTGGATGCTGTGATCCTAGGGTTGAACCAACAGATAAACGCCCAGAATGCACAATTAGAGGCTCAGAGTGCTCAAAATGCTCTAATTCCGAATAAGCTAAACGATTTGCTTGGGGCAAATAATCAACCGGCTGGTAATGGAAGGAATTATGCTGGCAACATTCATGATGCTAATGAAAGGAATGCTCCTGAAAGGGCTGCTGATTCCTTTGAGCAAACGCTTCCTGAGGTTGGTGGATCTGGAACTCGACATGATGAGGAGTATCTTTCTGGAATGGTCCGACAAATCATGAGAGAAAGTATGCAAAGGGTTGAAGATGAGAAAGAATGGGGTTTCGCCCCAAGTAAAACTCCATTTACTGAGAAAATCTTAAAGGCGGAATTTCCAAGGAAGTTTGTCCCTCCAACTATTCCTGCTTACAAAGGGACAAGTGATCCGAATGAATTCTTGTATAAATATGATTGGCACATGACAGGTGCCAGAGCCTCTGATGAGATAAAGTGCCGATATTTTCCCGTATACCTTGAAGGTGTGGCTCTACTGTGGTTCACCAAGCTTCCAGTCCGGTCTATTGATCAGTTTTCAGACTTGACCCGAAAATTTAAGGAGTAGTTTAGACTATATGCTTCAAAGGCCAAGGACATCATGTCGTTGTCGAGTTTAGAACAGAATCCTGGTGAATCTATCTGGTCTTTCCTGAATCACTTTAATATAGCGCTGGCTAAGGTGGATAATGCTGAACCGCGAATGATATTGACTTATTTGATGTGGGCTATTGATAAGTCGAGTGAATTTGGGAAATGGTTAAACATGAAGGAGCCAACCTCCCTCGAAAAGTTCTACAAAAAAGCAGATGAATTCGTATGCTTGGAAAGCCGTCCTTTACCGGTAAAGGCAGTGTTGGAGAAAGCTGGAGATAACACTGTCGCTCCACGCAAGAATGAATCGGTGGGGCAAAAAAGGGAGAATAATGATGGGAAGAAACAGGGTAATTTGAAGGAGCCTCGATCCTTCAAGCCATCAGAGTATACTCCTTTATCAGACACGCCTGAACATATCTACTTGGCCACTAAAGATTCTATTGATTTTCCTAAACCTATCCCTCTATGGACCGGAAAAAAGGCTATTCAGAGTGGAAAGTTCTGCCGTTTCCATAATCAACCCGGTCATGAAACCGATGAATGCCGCCAGTTGAAAAATCTGATTGAAGAGTTGTTAAGGGAGAACAAACTACAGCAATTTGTGAAGAAGAATAGCAACAATCCTGCTTTATCTAGTCAGGGGCAACAAGCTCTTGACCATCAGCCTAGGACAGGTGAGAAGGCTGTCGGGCATGAATTTGGAAGGCCCATTATCAATGTCATTACAGGAGGACCTCACCCAACTGGCAAGAGCTGGGGCGAGATGGAGAGATATTCCAGGGCTTTGAAATATGTTCCAACCGAAGAAGATGTCTTTGTTTTGGAAGACACTACACCCCTTAAACAACAGAAAACTTTCAATGATGACATTGTTTTCAGAGCCAGGGATTCCACAGGTGTTGAGGCCCCCACCTTAGATCCGTTAGTCGTCTCAACTGGTATCGGACCAGCCATTGTCAGAAGGGTTCTCATCGATTGCGGTGCGTCCTGCAATATCCTCTTCAAGAAAACATTTGACCAAATGATGATCCCTATGGTCGATGTACAAGCCTCATCGCAGAAAAACGCTGGCTTCACTGGGGAGCCAAAGCAACCAATAGGAACCATCGATCTACTTGTAGAACTTGGAGAGGGAGAAAGGAAAGTGGTCCGAAAGCAAACTTTTGTGATTGTCGATGAATTTTCTGCTTATAATGCTTTCCTTGGTCGTCCAACTTTGGCAGCATCCAAAGCTGTTCTTGGCCCTTGGTGCCTCACTATTAAATTCCCTACATAGAATGGAGTAGGAGTTATAAAAGGGGATCAAAATGCTGCACGGGAATGTTATCTGACTGAGTTGCGAGAAGCAAGAAAAAGAGAAATGGGAAAGGATGCGGCAACCCCAGTCCGCATCAAAGAACCAGCCTTGTAGCAATTACGGGGCGGACCCTGCACTGGCGAACACAGCGGGGCACGAAAAGAGATGGATCCCAGAAAAGCCAGTGCAGGAGAGAATAGAGTAGTACAGGTGGAAACGACAGTACCGGTACCTGTTGACCCGAAGGACCCAAATAAAGTGCTGATTGTGGGTTCACAGCTTAATGTGTCAATTCAGAGTATCTTGATATCCTTCCTGAAAGCAAATCTGGATGTTTTTGCTTGGACTCATGTCGATATGTGTGGAATATCTCCAGAAATTGCAGTAAACGCTCTGAATATTGACCCAATGTTTACACCAGTGAAACAGAAAAGAAGAATCCAAGGTCCAGAAAGGTCAGCAGCATTAAAAGAAGAAGTTGATCGACTTATGGAAAATAACTTCATCAAAGAATCTACCTATCCAAATTGGGTTTCGAATCCTGTGCTGGTTAAGAAGGCTAATGGAAAATGGACAGTGTGCATCGATTTTTCTGACTTAAACAAGGCTTGCCCCAAAGATTGCTTCCCATTACCCAGGATTGATCAACTGGTTGACGGAACCGCGGGGCACGAACTGTTATCTTTTATGGATGCCTACTCCGGATATAACCAGATAATGATGCATGAGCCGGATCAAGAGGACACGAGCTTTATTACAGATGTTGGTCTTTATTGCTACAGAGTTATGCCCTTCGGACTGAAAAATGCAGGGGCAACCTACCAGAGACTTGTTAATGCTATGTTCAAGCCACAACTGGGCAAGACTATGGAGGTCTATGTTGACGACATGTTAGTAAAATCTAAGAAAGCAGCTGATCACATTGAACACCTAGCAGAAATGTTCGCAGTCCTCCGGAAATACAGGATGAAACTTAATCCTTTGAAATGTTCGTTTGGGGTGGAGTCAGGAAAGTTCTTAGGTTTCATTGTGAGCGCTAGGGGCATTGAAGCTAATCCAGCTCAAATCACCGCCTTGAAAGAAGTCAAAGCTCCCAGAACGAAGAGGGAATTGCAAAGTCTCAACGGAAAAGTTGCCGCCCTAAGTCGGTTCATTTCCAAAGCTACAGATAAATGCATCCCGTTCTTTGACGCTCTAAAGAAAGGAAAGAAGAACTTTGAGTGGACTCCTGAATGCCAAAAAGCCTTTGATGAGTTGATCCGTCATATGGAAACGCCTCCAATACTTTCTAGGCCCTGCAATGGTGAGGATCTTCTTATATACTTGGCAGTATCATCTCATGCTCTAAGTGCAGCGCTGATACGGGAAGACAAAAGGATTCAATATCCAGTTTACTATATCAGCAAAAGACTCACTGGGGCAGAGCTGAATTACTCCAAGTTGGAAAAACTCGCCTATTGTCTATTGGTGGCATCAAGAAAGTTGAGGCAATACTTCCAAGCTCATCCTATAAAAGTCCTTACTGATCAACCCCTAAAGTAAGTCCTATTTCGTCCTGAAACTTCGGGTCGTCTTCTAAAGTGGAATATTGAACTCAGTCAGTATGACATCACTTATCATCCCCGAAAGGCAATCAATGGACAAGCTTTAGCAGATTTCATTGCAGAATTCACAGAAAAGGGTAATGATGAGGAAGAAGCGATCAATGATTCCCCAACCCAGTGGAAACTATATGTTGATGGCGCGAGAAATGACTACTGCTCTGGAGCTGGAGTGGTACTTGAAACCCCTTAAGGTCGGTCATTATGCTATGCGCTAAGATTGGAATTTCCTTCAACAAACAACGAAGCAGAATATGAAGCTCTTATCGCAGGTCTGAAAATCGCTAAAGAATTAAACATCCGAGCATTACAGATCTTCAGTGATTCCCAGCTTATTGTATGCCAAGTCAAGAAGGAATTTCAAACGAAAGGAGGAAACCTGCCTGCTTACATGTCAAAGGCTTGGGAACTTCTGTGTGAGCTCGATCATTATTCAATAAGCCACATTCCTCGGGAAGAGAATATGAAGGCAGATTCCCTCGCGAAATATTCGAGTTCCGGTGAAGCTCAACTATTGGGATTAGTCCCTGTAGAGGTCCTGTCAGCCCCAAGTACAGATGAAATGGATGTAGATTGGATTATGAATGTATCTCAAGAGCAAGAATCATGGATGACTCCAATATTGGACTACCTGCTCAGAGGTTCTCTGGCAGAAAATTCGAGAGAGAGACAGAAGCTATTAAGGAAAGCCTCTCGCTATGTAATTCAGGACGGCAGATTATACAGACGGGGATTCTCAATGCCATTACTTCGATGTGTATCCAAGGAAGAGTCCAAAACAATCCTAGCCGAGGTACATGGAGGAGAATGTGGTGATCATTCAGCTGGCCAAACATTAGCAAAGAAAATTCTCCGATACAGATATTTTTGGCCAGAAATTAATCAAGATGCTGCAAATTACTCCCGAAAATGTGACAGGTGCCAGAGATTTGCCAAAATTCCTAGAGCTCCTTCTACAGAACTCACACAGATGGTCAGTCCATGGCCGTTTGCAATTTGGGGAATGGATCTCATTGGGCCACTACCGACTGCCAAATCAGGGATTAAATATGCTATTGTTGCAGTTGATTATTTCACTAAATGGGCTGAAGCTGAACCATTGGCTACTATCACCTCTAAGAAAATGATAAGTTTTGTGACCAAGAATATCATTTGCAGATACGGTGTGCCTCAGAAAATAATTACAGACAATGGTACTCAGTTTGAAAGCGAGGAATTCCAGGATTTTTGCAAGCGGTTCAAAATCCAGAAAAGCTTTTCAGCAGTGGCTCATCCGCAGGCAAACGGGCAAGTGGAAGCAGTAAACAGGATCATCAAATCAACCATCAAAAAACAACTTGAAAGAGCAAAAGGTGGTTGGGTCGATAAGCTACCACTTGCACTATGGGCATACAGAACTACTCACAAAACTGCGACTGGGCATACTACTTTTTCATTAGCATACGGATCGGAAGCAATGATCCCGGTAGAAACAAAGGTTCCTTCACACAGAAGAATCCATTTCAATCAAGCAGAAAATGAAAAGCTACAGCTTGAAGCTCTAGATCTCCTTGATGAAAAAAGATATGAGGCTAATCTTAGAATGGCAGCTCATCAGCAAAGGATAGCTAGACATTTCAATTCCAAAGTTCGTCAACGCAGCTTTGAAATTGGAGATTTAGTCCTGAAGAGAATTATGACAGCGACAGGTGTGTTTGGGCCAAATTGGGAAGGACCATATGTGATAGGTCAGAAGCTCCTTGACGGCACATTCAAACTCACTACTATTGAAGGAGATCAAATTCCAAGGGCATGGAACAGCAATCACTTGCGTCCATACTTTACTTGAAAACTTTGTTGAAATATTGTAAAAGAGTTATGAATGTATGATTCTTGTAATTGAAGGTTGTTGTAAAATTGATGTAAGAAGATAATGAAAGAATATAAAGTGGATGTAGGCCCAAATTTCTGGCCGAACCACTATAAATCTTGTGTTCCTTATTATTATTACATGTTTGCTTTATTTTCGATATAAAAAATACATAGAATGTATTGCTGAAATGTCGATTTAAATTTTTGCAGACAATGGAAATAAAACTTGCGCATAATAAAACTGGGAGATTCTCGCCATCATCCAACAAACAAATTCCAAGTCACAAAAGCCCCTAATTCAAATCCTAGATAGGAAACGCTTCAATTGAATGGGCAGTAGTTTTGCTGGAAACGGACCTTTGCTATCAAATTTGAGTTCGTTTGAACAAACGAGCATCCAATTAAGAAGTTTATGTCCGTTCTCACGAACCTGCTTAACAATGAAGTGCACTTCCTTGGATTAAACAAACTACTTGTGAGAATAGGGAATGTGAGCTTGAAAAGGAAAAAACAGAGAATCACTGAATAGGCATAAGCAAGTGGACAAGGAAACAACTAATGCTATCATCGGCAGCATAAGACCTCTTCGGAGGCACAACTCTTCGGAGGATAAAGACCTCTAATGGGACATGCGCCATAAAAAAGAAAGTTCTCTACTCTACAAAAAAGATTGGAGGAGTCATGACCCTCCAACCATGAGAGAGTAACTTCCAGGCGATGAAAACCCTCTCTGAGGCACATTTCACCAGGAGTCGGAGTAGTTACTCTTCGGAGTTTCACTTCACCAAAGTTGAAATGCAAACAAAATAAAGACTTCTTCGGAGGCACATTTCACCAGGAGTCGGAGTAGTTACTCTTCGGAGTTTCACTTCACCAAAGTTGAAATGCAAACAAAATAAAGACCTCTTCGGAGGCATATTTCACCTGGAGTTGAAGTGTAACGGCCGCTCTTCGGAATTTCACATCACCAGAGTTGAAAGACAAACAAAATAAAAACCTCTACGGAGGCACAATCAAGAAGAAAGACCTCTTCGGAAGCTTGCGTTTCACCAAGATTGAAATAAAACTTCCAAGTGTTGAAACGTGAAAAGGCTTTTCTCAAAGGCGTAACTCTTTGGAGGTACACGTTTCACCAAGATTGAAATAAAACTTCCAAGTGTTGAAACGTGAAAAAAATCCCTCCTCAGAGGTACAACTTTCTAAAAAAAAAAAAAATCCTCATCAGGAGCACACTTTAACTTCCAAAGGAAGAGTAACTTACCTATTCTGGAAAAATCTTCCATTAAAAAAAAAAGAAGGAAGGTAGGTTAAAGCACCCTCCGGAGGTCCGCTTTACCACATAGAGGAATTCACTTGGTAAAATATAAAAAAAAAAGGTGATTTCTTCGAAGGACGAAGCGTAAAAACTTATATGAAGGGAGTTGTACTCTACCAAAATACTTCTTCAAGAATGGAATATTCTTTAAAAAAAAAAATAAGAGTACAAGTCCCCTCGAAGTATAAAAAATTGCAGCAAGCCTATGGAATGGGGGCAGTATGGTATGATTGCATACAATATGGTATAGCCAAATCAGCAAAGGGTAACGCTCAAGTAACATACCATAAGCTCGCTGCAATATCATGAAAATAAACTTATGCAAAAATGAATAATAAATGCATTCTCAAGTCCAAATAGGAATTTGTACAAATAAAGGATTGTTTTATTCAAATTGCATTGCAGATATAGGTTTCAAAATAAAGAGGAAAAAGCGGGGGCCGGTACCCGCACAATTCTCGACCAGTACATGCAAGTACACGCAAAAGACAAAAAGCTAAAAACTGAAGTCCTCATTTCTTCTTACTGCCTTTGGACCCCTTGCCCGAACGAATGATTAACTTTTCTGGTCGGTCTGAAGGCATAAGGGAAGGAGAAGATTGAGGAGCAATTGGTCCAACTTCCGGCTCCTCCTCGGTAGTAGCAATAATTTTCTTCCCCCTTCTCTTCGACGTCCCATGCTTCTTTCTCCTCTTCGAGGAAGACTCACTCCCTGGAGTAGCAAGAGCAGACAAAATTATGTCATCGGAAGGAGTCCGCTCCGGAGAAATCTCGCCTCCCACGAGTCCTTCGCCTTTCTGCTCTTGTGAAGCGGTAGGATCATCCAGGCCATGAAGAGCCTCTATTTGCTCCTCTTGTGATCCAGGCTGTGAAGCAGAAGGAGGAGTCGCCTGAAGAGATGAAGGAGGGATAACCTGAGGAGGTACTTTCTCTATAGAAGGAAAGAGGTTAAAGTCAGTAAAAAGAGGAGGTAAAGGTTCGTCAAGGTCCAAGAAGTAGTCAAGAAGCCCATTGAACCCATAAGAAACAAGTGAGCAGTCTACTTGGGTGAGGTTCATAGTAGCAAGATTAACAGTAGAGTTACCTGGAGAAGTTGATTTCCTGACATCGACTTCATAAGCCTGCACGTCAGCGCTCTCGTCACCTTCATCTCCACCCTGTATGTTTGTAATCTCGGTGGTAACCTTGGTAGGAGATGCAAAATGGGAGCTGGAACCAATGATGTTGACCTCAGACGAAGAAGGACGCTGGACTGGAGCAGTTGAAGTAGTTCCTCCAACCTGGCCCCCTTCTGTCGCTTCGGTTCTTCGTCTGGCAAGTTGCTCCTTTCCTTTGGCGAGAGCAGCGCGGGCGTCATCATCCAAATAATGCTTTTCAAGGGATGATTCGTCATAACCAGCACCCTCAGCACCAAGCATTTCAAGTGCGGCCTCCCACACTTCAGCTAAAGTAATCTCGTATTTGGGGCCAAGAAAAGCAAGACTCCCGCGTCCCAAGACGCTATGCAAATAGAAATCATACAGAGTTGAGCCGATGCTGTTCTTTGTCACCTCGTGGGCTTCTTAAGCTGCAATTCTACCAGCAACGGCCTCGTCACGCTGAAGTTTAAGCATTTGAATTTCCGCTTCTAGGGAGTTATTTTTCTTCTGAAGCTCTGCAACATCAGCAATGTAACCCTCACTAATTCTCTTTTGCGCCTCAAGCCTGTCTTCGGCATCCCTTTGGCCGACATGAGCATCCCTCACTTGTTTCAGGAGCACCTCTTCTCTTTGAGAATATGAAGCAGAGGAAGCAGCAAGCTCGTGTTTCAATTTCTCAACTTTTGCTTCGAGTTCCTCATTGTAAGAAGCAATGCTCCTCATTTCAATGTCATGTTGCTCAAGGACTTTCTGCCATTCAGCCTTATCATTTTCCATGGTAAGCATGGCCTCTATGTTGGCGCGATTAACTCTTTGGAGCTCATCAACAAGTTTCTGCCAATTCGACATCCTCTCAATGTCAAGCTTAACGGTGTCGAGATTTCGCAGCATGGCGGGCTTGTCGATAGGAACTAGGTCAAGGTCGAACCTCACGCCCTTTAAGCACCACTGTGGAAAACGGCTTTGTAAAGTGGCTGGGCCCGGTCCGACTTGAAATTTGGGCCTGCTAATGATTGTTTGGATGTCCGTCTTCCCGAGAGCAGGAGAGTCGGAAGGAATGTCAAGAGAGGCAGGGGCAGTAGCTTTTTCAGGAGTAATGGAAGTACGTTTCTCACCATGGCGGGCTCATTTGCCCGAATCATCGACTAGATGACCTTTTCCTCGGTCATCGTGAGATTTCCTTTTGTGAGGGTCGTCACCTCTCTGCAAAGAATCGTGGTGCTCATCCCTATCCTTTCTGTCATAGCGCTCTTCTTCGGCCCTCCTTTCACGAGCCTTTCGAGCAGCCCTCTCTTCGCCAGACTCTCTATAGGAGGCAAAATAGCGCCCGTAATCATATTGGCCACGCCCCCCGTAGCGCTGGAAATCATGATAGTATGATCCGCTGCGTCTCATTGGAGGATCTGAAATAAAAGGATAAGCTTTAGAAATCTTTAAAGTATAAGAAGAAAAGTGCATAAATGTGCTGAAAAATCCTTAGTTGTGTGTGAAGTGCAAACTACTCGCGTTGAACTAAACGAACCACTCCTCGGTTGGGGGGGAGCAATAGGATTCACTGTCGGTGACAGTTCTTGGGATAAAGGAGTCGGAGTCTGTTTAAGGGCAGATGTCGCTTCAATCGTCGGGGGAGTAGCTTTAGCACAGGCAGGGTCATCTTTAAAGAGCTCTTGAGAGGTGATAATTATGTCGCTTAAATCCCCAAAGACGTCATCACCATCATGTCTGACCAAACTCCCTTCATCAACTCCTTGACCAGCATTCTTCCCGGTTTGGGAAAGGGGCTCCTCTTCTTCTTCAGTTATAGGGGCAGGCGCGGTCTTTTCGGATGGCCCCGTGTCATCTCTTGGAACAGAACATTTTACTAGTGAAGTTTCTATAGAAGTGTCTCCCGCAAGTGTTCTTTAGTGGAGGCCGGGGAATCAGGAGTTTTCGTCGGAGAATCGGGGACTTCCGTTGGAACTTCATGAGAATGCGTAGAACGAGAAGCATGTAGAAGCCCATGTTGATGTAAAAATTCATCCCTTAACAGAAATTTTATGCTCCTCTCTTCTGCGGCCACAGCACTCAACCTCTCAAAAATTTGCTTATGAATTGGATCTCTAGAAGGAAGAGGAAGTGCTGAAAAGAGCAAAGAATGAAATTAGCAACTGAAAGTTCGGATCTCGAAAAAGTTTCAAAACAGAATAAATAGAAACACTAATCTTACTTCCTACTCTCCAGGTGGCAAAAAACCCTAGGGGACAGCGAGCAAAGAAAAACTGGTTCAAAAATCCATGAACACTTTCAGTAAGATCGGAAATGAGCTTGCAGTTTCTAGCACTTCTCACAATAATGAGGGAAGGATGATCTTTACTCTTTGCAAACGAGCACAGATAACGAATTTCTTCAAAACTCGGTAGGCGATCAAGAGTTCTTCTAAACAATACACACAACCCCATCAAGATGGCATAGCCATTAGGATGAAGTTGGAATGGAGAGATTGTCAACCGAAGAAGAAGAGTTCGAAGGAAGTCATTAAAAGGAGGAATCGCCCCACTTAAGCACATTTGGCGGTTGACTGCAACGAAACCATGGGGAGGATTGTCAAAAGTATCACTTGGCCCAGGGAATAGGACATCACTTTCAGCAAAGCCAAATTGAGTGCGCAGTTGAATAAACGTTCTCGAAGATAGAATAGTCGAGGTTCTTTCCGGAGGATTCTCTATGGGAACAGCTATCGGGAAAGTTTCTTCTTCTTGAGTTACCACTTCTTCTTCTCGGTGGGAAGTCATTCTACATAAACAACTGGGTATTCAAACATGAAGGTGCACGTTTCCTAAAGTGTGTGAAGTGTTGTGTAAAATCAATCAAGCAGTAAACAAATATAATTGGAATGAAAATTAGCAAGCATTTGTTAGTTATGAAATCCAGGGACTATTGTTTCAAGCCTAAATATGCAAGTATGATGTTGATGCAAACAAATCAGTTCAGATTGTTGATACTTTGCATTAATATTTAACCTTAATTGATTGATTCACAAACATTTCATGCAATATATTTAAGTTGCTTATTTTGTCTTGACTAATCTGTCATCTGACGTGGGCGGTCAATGACAGTATTTTCGCCTTGGTTTTCTTTGTTTGTTATTTTCAGCAGGTTAGCAGCTTATAAGTTAATGCGGCCTGTGAAGTAATACAATGAGTTTCAGGTAAGTTTAAAGTTGGGGTAGTTCAAAATTCAGGCAATTTAGTTCGGTAGCTTAAGAAAAATGCTCAAAGTAGGCCAATGCTCCTAAATGATAACACGTCTAAAGCTCAAGTATTAAGTCGGCTACGACCTAGGAATGTTTCGCGAGTTAAGGCTAAGTTCCTGGTTCCTTAAGTCTGTAGCCCTCTAGGTCGTAAAGGAGTAATAGGGAGAAAGGCTCCGATTCAAAAAGGGGTGTGAAATTCCCCAAAGGGTCAACTCGGCTGCGGTTTAAAGGTTGGATCAGCAGAAGTTGGCAATTTTCTCCCAAGGGCTAACCCGGCCACGACTTAGAGTTTAGACCACTTCATTTAAGAGCCAGGTCGGCCAAAGGCTAGTTCACCCAACTTCACTGACTCGTTCCCGAATCAACATCCCACGGCAATCAACCCGCTAACCCAATAACTGTTCCATCAACCACAGCCTTCATTTCATTCAAGCTATTGGATCGTCCCATCAATTAGTTCGAAACTGCCGCAAATTCAACGCCTGGCAACCCTAGCACGAATCAAATTCAACTAGCCTGAATCATCTTCATCATCGGTCAGTTAAAATCGAACCAAGCAACATAAACTCCATCAGCCATGGGTGCAATAGAATTCATGATGAGGCATTATGCGAAGTGATGGTTTAAGTATGAGTGATGGGGTTCGTGGACCAACAGTAACCTATGATTGAAGAAAATTTACTTACGTAACAATTATCGGTGGTTGATGAAGCAAAATTGCCTTATTGAAGCTTGGGGAAGTCTTTAATGGCGGGATCGAGAGAGCAGGTAATGAGAAAGAAGAAGGGGTTGTGATTTATACCTTGCAGTGAAGGGATCTGGAGCGGCACATGTGACTTAGCTATTAGCTCGCGTACGACCTACCAACTTAGAGAATGGGCGGGTTAAAGGACATCAAAGCACACGACCTAACCGTTAGACGCGTACTTTGAGGGGCAAACGTTTATCCCGCCTCGGCCGTGGCTCACCGATCCAGAATAATGAGCGAGCTAATGTTATGCCAATTTAACGAGGGGAGACCGACCTAAAGCTTCAAGGGGAGACCGACCTAAAGCTTCAAGGGGAGACCGACCTAAAGCTTCAAAGGGAGACCGACCTAAGATATAAGAGAGGTGCCGATCTAACGCTTTAACAAGGTCGCTGACTTAACCGCCTTGATAAGGTTACCGACTTAACAGGATAGAAGGTTCCGACCTAAGATTTGAGGAGATACCGAGTTAAGGCTAAGGTGGGATACCAATCTAATATGGAAGCCGACCTAAGGCCTAAGGGGGATACTGATTAAGGCTAAAATGTTGCCGACCTAACGTGGGTACTGGCCTAAGACTCAGAGGATGCCGACTTAATAGGAAGGCCGATCTAAGGCCTAAAAAAGAATGCCGACTCAAGATAGCTACCGACCTAAGTCGCAGCCGACCTATGACTAATGTTAAGTCCTCCACGACCCAAGCAAAGGAAGACAAGTTCAGCGCAGCCATTTGGCACAGTGGCCTCTTGACTCGTACACGATCCAGTTGCCAGTTAACTCGTTCACGACTCACGACTTAGCTTGAGTCGTCCACGACCTAAGGCTACTAGATGTAAGCCCGATACTGTATTATTGATACGAAGCCATGTTATCTCGGAGGCGACTTGGGACTTGAACGAAAATGCCTCTGTGAAGCCCGGACTCGCTCTAAACCGGTTGCAACTAGTTAGGTCGTCCACGACCCAACTTAAGTCGGTCACGACTTGCGGCCTAAGGGAAAAAGTTGCCTATAAATACATGACCATATCCAACATTGAAGGGACTTTTCGGCACATTCTCTTCATACACCGTTACCCTGCTGCATTGAGAACTCCATCAACACTTAGAGCCTTCGAGATTCGAGGAATACATCAAAGAACTTCACGAAGAAATCACACATCTTCAACATGGGTTCGAAGATTCTCATCTCCATTGAAGTTTAAGCTACTTGTTCCAAATCATTTGTAACTCGAAGTGTGTTGTATTTGAGAAGAATTGTATCAACTTGTAGCGAGATTATTAATAAAAGTACTTAAAGTGGACGTAGGCTATACCCTTAAGCCGAACCACTATAAAATCGTTGTTGTTTGTTGCTCTTCTGTTGTTTTCTGCTTACAATCTGTTCCCGAGTCATCGGGTGGTGCTTTCACGACTATAACTCATACACCGGGGTGTTAGCGTTCAATTTTTTAGCGTTAACAGTTAACACCTTTCGAAGCAGGTGATTTCGTTTGCATGAAGACCTTTCAAATTAGGTAAAGAAACATCTTTTGAAGGCAATACATAACCACCCTTCATATGCATGCAAACCATTTGAACCTAAAGGTTCCGTCTTCACTCAAATCACTCAGAAGCACACCTTGGTCGAAACAACCCTTTCGGAAGCAATTTCAAGCCTTTCGAACAAATCGAAACCTTTGATATCCAGCAAAGGTTCTGCATCAAGTCACAAGCATATGTTTGGAAGCTACAAACAACGTCGAAATCATCACTATTTTAACACCATCGAAGCCCCTGGAAACAACCCATCGACAGAGTCGAACGCTCATACAAAGCAACATAAAGAAGAGAAGGTGCAACCTTCCCTTTCAATAAAGACGGAGGCATTCGAGCCCATTTGAAAGCATTGCAAAGGGGGAGTGCACACGCTGAAGGAGTCGAAAGGCATCTAAAGTCACCTTTTGACCAGGTCGAAAGTACCGGGTCGAAAGGTGCCAACCCGTATCTAGAAATAAGACAAAAGGGATCTGGTTTAAGGGATCTGGTCTCATTCATTCTACACTTGTACTTTCTTAATTCTACAAAATTGTAAACCCTAATTTGTAAATCGAAATAAGGAGAATTGTCCAATAAAGGCTTTGTTGAGTTTTTAAAGGGAAGACTTCAATACTCTTGTTTACTTAGTTGTTGTGACGACCGCCCATGACACCTGCACTAAACAAGGAAATAGTGCGCTGAAAAGTGTGCCAGGCCGCCATGGACGATCATCAGGGTAAGATAAACACAGGATAATCTATCGTAAAACTCACAGCACATGGATAAAATACAATATAGAAATATATATACATAGTGAAGCTCCACAAATCAGAATCTCATCACATAAACTCATAATAGCTTGATACAGCAATCAACAAAGTCAATACATCAAGCCTCACTACATATCACTCAAAGGATATACAAACAGCGGAACACCCAGTACATATAGTAAGAAAACAATATGCAAAAGCCTCCTGCTCGTCTTCGTCATCAACAGCGTCAGCCACTAAGACCAGCACCTGTCACCTGCTACCTAGTCTGCCCATCCCAACATGGATGAACAACCCAAGGTAATTAGAGTTAAACATAAAACCTTGAGTCAGACAAAAGTCTTAGTGAGCAGTAAATCAACTATCAAACATACCAAAAGAGCATAAAGGGGTAAAAAGGAATAGGAACCCAACCATCCCACTCCACCTCTTCCTACACTGATAGCCCCCAGACACACTAAGGAGAAGAAAACATAGCAATTCAGACATTCAAAGCAAAGTAATTGTCACTCAAGTCAAGGTCGGTGTTTTCCGAGTACAAACCCCCAAGGCCTAAACCAAGAACAGATAAGCAACCTGGAAACATCGCTCTTGGCCCAAGTGACGATACAACCAAACATCCAAACATCCATGACTCTGGCTATCACTGTTATCATTGCCTTGATTTCACCGTTAACTGAATGGCTGGCCCGTTATTTCATCCATCGGCCAAGGGCTAATGGTAACCCCGGTTCTAGACAAACTCTGCACGTCGTCGCAGCCCGTGCCTAGGACTTACCTACTCTGCCCAGAGTACTCGACTACCTGCCTATAGTCTTTTGGGTGTCCCGACCACCTACCTGTAGTCGTTTTGGGCGCCCCATGTACTCTTGTTTTGAGTTTACTAGAACCTTCAGCAACGATGAAATCCAAGCCTCCTAGTCATCCTCCTCGACGACTATTCTCATACTAGCTCAAGCTACCTCTCGAGCAATCCATTATCAACCAACTCGAACCATATCACCGAGTTATCCACATGCTTGGGATGATCCTGTCTGGATTAAACCAAGGCTTTCTCACATCATCCTTTGCTTCATCGCATCATAGCAAAGTCTCATCTCAACATCATGGTTTGCCTTATCGCATCATGGCAAAGTCCCATCTCAACATCATCATCAAATCCATCCATATGAGCTTCAACGTCCGCTTCATATGCCACAAGCAGCTTTCCTTATCCAAGAGCCTTTCCACTTAGCTTTTGAATCATCTTCGGCCAACTTGATCAAATCAAGCTATCTATCAACTAATCAATCAAACCAAACATTAATCCAAGTAATCAAACATTCAAATAAGACCTAAATAAACAATTACAATGATAATGGCAATTTCGTAATTAAAGGGTCTAAATCTAACAAGTAATCTAACAAGCTTGAATTATGAACATAATCTCTACAACTTGATGAATGAACTTGCATAGATGAACATATAGTAAAATGGGTGTCAATTCTTCATGAACTATAGATCTACATGCAGACTTTAGAAAAAAAAATGCATGAAATGGCTATCTTTAACACATAAACGAGCCACCGATCCAATATACTCCTTTGGGTCCGTGTGAGAGATAACCACCACTCACCGAATCACCAAAACACTTCAAAAGAAACCCACTGCAGATCTGGACAGCGAAGAACCAAGCTTGATCCGACAAGATTCCGCTTCAAACGGTGAAATCTCTCTCGAATGGATGAAGATCTTCAACTTTGGCTCTTGGATCTTCGATCTTAGATGGATGGAAGCACTTGATTAGATTGGAGAAAAGAAGATGAAGAAATGTTGTAGTCGACCTCTAAAAATGGCAGCACTTCGTCCCTTCAAAATTCGGTGCCAA
Organism: Allium cepa; assembly: GCA_030765085.1. Taxonomy (NCBI): domain Eukaryota; kingdom Viridiplantae; phylum Streptophyta; class Magnoliopsida; order Asparagales; family Amaryllidaceae; genus Allium; species Allium cepa. Next base: position 899,712,274 of record CM060938.1, on the reverse strand, counting down.
AAAGTGAGCCAAACACCTCTATTTATAGGATGAAAAACCCATGAGTCAGCCGCCCCATGAGTCGTCGCCGACCTATCCCATGAGTCGTCCACGACCTAAGACTCACGACTCTTAACCTCAATGACCTAAGACCTAAAGCATGCGGCATTCGACTCAGCAATGATATCGACCTAACTCCTATGCGACCTAACAAACACGGCCGACCTAGCGACTCAACACACCCTGCCGACCTAACCACTTAACCTGATGCCGACCCAACGACTCATCCTAGGCGCGACTTAACAGACATGCGACTTACGACTTATCGAATTGCACGACCTATCCAAACCCAGGCCACAAGACTTAACTATGTGACGACCTAAAAACACACACGACTCAAGCCTTAGGTCGTTCATGACCTTACTACAACACATGGTCACACGACCTAACAACACATGAACATACGCGACTTACAACACAGGCCAACCTAAAAACCTCATGACCTACGACTCAACAGGTCCTACGACCTACGACCTAACTCCAACACAGGCTAACCACTAGGTCGCTATCCCGTTAAGTCGTTCCAAACGACTCACGACCTAAACCCTTAAGCCTCTAACTCCTAAATCGCTAACTCCTTAGGTCGTTCCATCCTATGAGTCATCAATTCTTAAGTCGGCTGACTACCTTAACTCGGCCAAAACTCAAGACGTCCCAATCCACTAACCCGCTCACTGTCTTAAGTCGCCAACTCTGTTAACCCGTGGGACTTCTAAACTACTAACTCGTTCAACCTTAAGTCGGCAACTTCCTTAAGTCGTTCAACCGACTCATCTACCACCCGACCTAAGCTTCACACGAGCTAACTTCCACACGACTCAAGCACTAAGTCGTTGACTCCCATAAGTCGTTCCACTATTCAAACTACGCCACGACTTAAACTCTGGACGACTTATCAACACTAACGACTTAATGGCAACTATGTTATGTCGACACGTGAAAGTACGGGTCGTTACATTCTCTCCCCCTTAGGAATTTCGCCCTCGAAATTCCAAACAAACAAGAGCATCCAAACTATTCTGCATGCCTACCATCCATAGCAATCAACACACCATGCATCCAATCACTAGCCCAGCATGCAGAATTCTAAGACTAGAACAAGTTACAAATTCATGAGATGTCACGACAACTTAGGGCCATACCTCGAAGAGTTCGGGATGAGCTGCCTTCATCCTCTCTTCCTCCTCCCATGTACAGTCGTTAACATCATCACTCCATTGTACCTTGAGCAACTTGACTACCTTCCTCCTAAGCTGTTTCGTGTCAGTTCCCACAACACAAAGTGGCTTGCGAGGTCTTCTAACAACTGGATCAATCTCTAAATCTTCATACCTATCAGCAGAAACCACCGTATTCGAGTCATGCACATACTTCCGTAGATACGATACGTGAAAAACATTGTGCACACCCGACATCTTTTCTGGTAACTCCAACTTATAAGCGAGCTTTCCAATTCGCCCGACGATCGAGCATGGTCCGACAAATCTCGGAGTCAATTTTCCTTTCTTCCCGAATCGAATAACATTCTTCAACAGAGAAATCTTCACAAAAACCATATCGCCTATGTCGAATTCCAAATCCTTACGACGCTTATCTGCATAACTTTTCTGACCGTTTTGGGCTGCCTTCATTCGTTGCCGAATGATCTCTATACAATCCGAAGTCTGTCGAATCATTTCTGGCCCAAGTATCAACTTTTCTCCAGTTTCCAACCAACATGTCGGAGAGTCACACGGTCTTCCATACAATGCCTCATATGGTGTCATACCAATACTTGACTGATAACTTTTATTATACGCAAATTCCACAAGATGAAGATGATCCTCCCATGATCCTCCAAAGTCCAAAACACATGATCTAAGGAGATCTTCCAAAACTCGGTTAATTCTCTCGGTCTGACCATCTGTTTGAGGGTGATAAGCTGTACTCAAACATAACTCGGTTCCCAAAACTTCCTGGAAGCTCTTCCAAAATCCACTAGTGAACAACGGGTCTCGATCGCTCACTATACTCTTCAGAATACCATGGAATCGAACTATCCACTTAACATATAGCTCAGCCAACTTTGATGCAGTCCTAGTTGATCGAACATGAATAAATCTTGCACTCTTAGTCAATCGGTCTAAGATGACCCAAATCCCTTCATTTCCTGCCCTGGTTCTAGGTAATCCATCGATAAAATCCATCGATATCTGCTCCCACTTCCATGTAGGAACTTCTAATGGCTGAAGCAATCCACTGGGCTTCTTTTGCTCGGCTTTTACCAACTTGCAGTTCATACACTTGGAAATAAAATTTCCAACATCCTTCTTCATACCTTCCCAGTAGTAGGTTCTCTTCATATCCCGATACATCTTATTTCCACCTGGATGAATTGTCAACTTCGAATGATGACTTTCCTTCAGAACTTCATCTCTCAATTCATCTATATCGGGAACAACTAGTCGTCCTTGCTTCCGAAGCCAACCCTCTCGATCGACCTCGAATCCTTTATCCTTTTCTGGGTCCAATCCAGATTCCAAATCACGGATAATCTTAACAAGCTTATCGTCTCGCTTTTGGCTCTCGCCAATTCTTCCCACAAGAGAAGGCCTTATCAACAAGTTTGCCAACATCTCAGGTTCCAATTCACATCTAGGCCTGAAGTCAAATCTAGCCAAATACTCGAGACTCTTCCATTCCGAAAATATGGCTACCAATCCTGCATGTCTTCGACTTAACTCATCTGCCACTGCGTTATCTTTTCCTGGAGTATAGGCTATAGCAAAATCATATGATGCTAAGAACTCTAGCCACCGTTGCCGTCGAAGATTCAAATCCTTTTGGGAGAAAAGATAATTCAATGACTTATGATCCGTAAACAACTCAAATCGGACTCCCAATAGGTAATGTCTCCACATCTTCAAAGCAAATACGATCGCCGCTAACTCCAAATCATGATTCAGATAATTCCTTTCATGCGGCTTCAGTTGTCGACTTGCATACGTAACAACTTTATCCTTCTGCATTAGCACTGCTCCAAGTCCAGTACCACATGCATCGGTGTAAACCACCATCTCATCATTCCCACTAGGAATAGTCAAAACAGGAGCACTTGTCAGATGCTCTTTCAGGATTCCGAAAGCTTGCTCGCACTTATCATCCCATCTGAACACTTGGTTCTTTTTCATCAATCCTGTTAACGGTGCAGCTATCTTGGAAAAGTCTTTGATAAACCAACGATAATATCCTGCTAATCCAAGAAAACTTCTCACATCAGATGCATTCCTAGGTCTAACCCAATCCTGGATTGCCGCCACCTTAGCGGGATCAACCGCTATTCCGTTTCCAGAGATAACATGGCCTAAGAACCTCACTTCACTCTTCCAGAAGTGACACTTCGAAAACTTAGCCTTCAGCTGATGTTTCCCCAAGATTTCCAAAACAATCCGCAAGTGTGTCATGTGTTCCTCTTTATTTCTGGAGTAAACCAAAATATCATCCACGAACACAAGTACAAACTTGTTCAACTGATCTCTGAACACTCTATTCATAAGATCCACAAAATATGCTGGCGCATTGGTCAATCCAAACGGCATTACCAGCCACTCATAAAAACCAGATGGTGTCCTAAAAGCAGTCTTCGGAACACTATCCTTTGCCACTCTCAACTGGTGAAATCCCGTTGCCAAATCCATCTGAGAAAACACCTTAGCTTCGTGAAGCTGATCAAACAAGTCATCTATTCTCGACAATGGATACTTATTCTTCTTAGTCACTTTATTCAGCTCACGATAATCCACACACAACCTCAACGATCCATCCGCTTTGGTTGCGAACACAACTGGTGCACCCCATTCGGACACACTTCTCCGAATGAATCCTTTCTGTAAAAGGCCGTCAACTTGCACCTTCAACTCTTGTTGTTCCTTAGGCGCCATCCGCCTAAGAGGCATCACAACAGGTCTGGCTCCCTCAACTAGATCGATACGAAACTCGATCTCTCTATGCGGCGGCAACCCTTTGACTTCATCAAAGACATCCTCGAATCCATTCGCAACCGGCATCGATGACAGTCCATCCCGTGGAACAACTAGCGAATGCATGAAGCTGATGAAGACGCCTTCTTAATGCTTACATCGTATCACAACCTTTCGCCCTTCCACATTCCCGACTATCACCTCCAGTTTCTCACAATCAACCCTTGCCGCATACTTCCTAAGCCAGTCCATACCCAAAATAATTCCAAACCCCGCAAAGTTCAGAATAAAGCAATCACAAAAAAAGAGCAATCATGAATCGACACAACTAGACCACGGCAAATCATACACAAACAAGACGAACCCCCAACTGGATTAGTCACAACAAATGGTCTATCTACAATATCCGGTTCCAAACCCAACCGGCCTACAATTCATTACAAACAAAAGAATGCGACGCTCCAGTATCAAACAACACTCTAACTGGAACACCACAAATGGAAAGAGTACCTTGAACCACCATGCTCTTCCCTTTCTCTTCCACGGTTGGAGCTTTTGAAGATGACGGCACAGCCCCCAAAGCATAAGCTTGCATAATCTATCTGTCTTTCCTTGGCTCTGGGCAATTCTTCTTGATATGTCCCAGCTTATAACAGTTATAACACTTTCCCGGCACCTTGGGATTCTTACAATCTCTGGAGAGATGGCCCTTCTGCTGGCAGTTGAAGCAGGTCACTTCACCCTTCGGCTTCTTCTGGCCATCCTTAACCTTCTATTGCTGCTGCCTCCTTTTCTTGTTTCCACTCTGCTGTGGTTTAGATCCTTCCTTGGTTGCAACAACAATAGGTCCTTCCTTAGGAAACAGACTCTCGTGCCTGAGAGCTTTCTCCACAAGCTTCTCAAATGGATCGTCCAAATGATCCACCAACTGTCTCCCAAGATAAGTGTCCAAGCCTGTCACAAACTTCTCATTCTTCTGGTAGGGAGATTCAATATACGATCTGGCATACTTGGATAAAGCTTCAAACTCAGAAACATACTCAAGAACTGACCTTCCACCTTGCTTGAGTTCCACAAACTTCTTAAACAAAATAGATTTCTGAGCCGTAGAGATGAACTTAGCTTCAAATCTGACTTGGAATTGCTCCCAAGTAATCTCTTCCTCTGGAGTATCAATGGTGATAGAGTTCCAACAATCCGAAGCTCTCCCTTGAAGCTGTCTCGATGCAAGCTTCCTCTTAGTTGCATCCTCAATTCCCAAGTCACCAAAGATCCTTCGACAAGCATCTATCCATCTTTGAACTTCAATGGTTGACTCTATTCCCAAGAAAACCTTTCCTCCAAGAGCAGTATAGTCCTTGCAAAGCTTAGCAAAATCCACTGGTTTTGGAGCTTGAACTTGAACTCCAACATCTACTGATGACCCCGAGGCTGGCATTCTTCTCATAATAGAAGTCATCATGGCTTCAAACATAGCAGCATAATCAGTAGCTCCCTCGGCAGCACGCCTTTCCCTAGCAGCTTGTCTCTCACTTCGACTCATCCTTGATATCTATAAAAAGAATGATTAGAACACCTTGAGAAACAACTACATAAGGAGTTCAAATTCTTCTAAGCTACTATATTATATATAGTAATCATCCATCAAAATACAATTACGTCTCTCATACGTAGTTACGTCAGCGAGCATTGGCTAAAATCAATTAGCCTGGCTCTGATACCAAATGTGACGACCGCCCATGACTCCTGCACTAAACAAGGAAATAGTGCTCTGAAAAGTGTGCCAGGCCGCCATGGACGATCATCAGGGTAGGATAAACATAGGATAATCTATCGTAAAACTCACAGCGCATGGATAAAATACAATAGAGAAATATATATACATAGTGAACCTCCACAAATCAGAATCTCGTCACACAAACTCATAATAGTTTGATACAGCAATCAACAAAGTCAATACATCAAGCCTCACTACATATCACTCAAACAATATACAAACAGCGGAACACCCAGTACATATAGTAAGAAAACAATATGCAAAAGCCTCCTGCTCGTCTTCGTCATCAACAGCGTCATCCACTAAGACCAGCACCTGTCACCTGCTACCTAGTCTGCCCATCCCAACATGGATGAACAGCCCAAGGTAATAAGAGTTAAACATAAAACCTTGAGTCAGACAAAAGTCTTAGTGAGTAGTAAATCAACTATCAAACATACCAAAATAGCATAAAGGGGTAAAAAGGAATAGGAACCCAACCATCCCACTCCACCTCTTCCTACAGTGATAGCCCCAAGACACACTAAGGAGAAGCAAACATAGAAATTCAGACATTTAAAGCAAAGTAATTGTCACTCGAGTCAAGGTCGGTGTTTTTCGAGTACAAACCCCCAAGGCCTAAACCAAGATCAGATAAGCACCCTGAAAACATCGCTCTTGGCCCAAGTGACGATACAACCAAACATCCAAACATCCATGACTCTGGCTATCACTGTTATTATTGCCTTGATTTCACCGTTAATTGAATGGCTGGCCCGTTATTTCAACCATCGGCCAAGGGCTAATGGTAACCCCGGTTCTAGACAAACTCCGCACGTCGTCGCAGCCCGTGCCTAGGACTTACCTACTCTGCCCATAGTACTCGACTACCTGCATGTAGTCTTTTGGGTGTCCCGAACACCTACCTGTAGTCGTTTTGGGCGCCCCATGTACTCTTGTTTTGAGTTTACTAGAATCTTCAACAACGATGAAATCCAAGCCTCCTAGTCATCCTCCTCGACGACTATTCTCATACTAGCTCAAGCTACCTCTCGAGCAATCCATTATCAACCAACTCGAACCATATCACCGAGTTATCCACATGCTTGGGATGATCCCGTCTGGATTAAACCAAGGCTTTCTCACATCATCCTTTGCTTCATCACATCATATCAAAGTCTCATCTCAACATCATGGTTTGTCTTATCGCATCTTGGCAAAGTCCCATCTCAACATCATCATCAAATCCATCCATATGAGCTTCAACGTCCGCTTCATATGCCACAAGCAGCTTTCCTTATCCAAGAGCCTTTCCACTTAGCTTTTGAATCATATTTGACCAACTTGATCAAATCAAGCTATCTATCAACTAATCAATCAAACCAAACATTAATCCAAGTAATCAAACATTCAAACAAGACCTAAATAAACAATTACAATGATAATGGCAATTTCGTAATTAAAGGGTCTAAATCTAACAAGTAATCTAACAAGCATGAATTATGAACATAATCTCTAAAACTTGATGAATGAACTTGCATAGATGAACATATAGTAAAATGGGCGTCAATTCTTCATGAACTACAGATCTACATGCAGAATTTAGAAAAACAATGCATGAAATCGCTATCTTTAATACATAAACGAGCCACCGATCCAATTTACTCCTTTGGGTCCGTGTGAGATATAACCACCACTCACCGAATCGCCAAAACACTTCTAAAGAAACCCACTTCAGATCTGGACAGCGAAGAACCAAGCTTGATCCGACAAGATTCCGCTTCAAACGGTGAAATCTCTCTCGAATGGATGAAGATCTTCAACTTTGGCTCTTGGATCTTCGATCTTGATCTTCGATCTTGGATGGATGGAAGCACTTGATTAGAGTGGAGAAAAGAAGATGAAGAAATGTTGTAGTCGACCTCTAAAAATGGCAGCACTTCGTCGCTTCAAAATTCGGTGCCAAAAAGTGAGCCAAACACCTCTATTTATAGGCTAAAAAACCCATGAGTCAGCCGCCCCATGAGTCGTCGCCGACCTATCCCATGAGTCGTCCACGACCTAAGACTCACGACTCATAACCTCAACGACCTAGGACCTAAAGCATGCGGCATACGACTCAGCAATGATACCGACCTAAATCCTATGCGACCTAACAAACACGGCCGACCTAGCGACTCAACACACCCTGCCGACCTAACCACTTAACCTGATGCCGACCCAACGACTCATCCTAGGCGCGATTTAACAGACATGCGACTTACGACTTATCGAATTGCGCGACCTATCCAAACCCAGGCCACACGACTTAACTATATGACGACCTAAAAACACACACGACTCAAGCCTTAGGTCGTTCACGACCTAACTACAACACATGGTCACACAACCTAACAACACATGAACATACGCGACTTAAAACACAGGCCAACCTAAAAACCTCACGACCTACGACTCAACAGGTCCTACGACCTACGACCTAACTCCAACACAGGCTAACCACTAGGTCGTTATCCCGTTAAGTCGTTCCAAACGACTCACGACCTAAACCCTTAAGCCTCTAACTCCTAAGTCGCTAACTCCTTAGGTCGTTCCATCCTATGAGTCGTCAATTCTTAAGTCGGCTGACTACCTTAACTCGGCCAAAACTCAAGACGTCCCAATCCACTAACCCGCTCACTGTCTTAAGTCGCCAACTCCGTTAACCCGTGGGCCTTCTAACCTACTAACTCGTTCCACCTTAAGTCGGCAACTTCCTTAAGTCGTTCAACCGACTCATCTACCACCCGACCTAAGCTTCACACGAGCTAACTTCCACACGACTCAAGCACTAAGTCGTTGACTCCCATAAGTCGTTCCACTATTCAAACTACAACACGACTTAAACTATGGATGACTTATCAACACTAACGACTTAATGGAAACTATGTTATGTCGACACGTGAAAATACGGGTCGTTACAGTTGTTTCGAAGGCTTTTGTAATTTCTTACACTGTTTTCAAGGTATGGCCCCCATCAAAAGGTATCTTTTGACCTGGTCGAAATCCCTAATATTTAAAGTAATCGCAGTCATTTACTCTAGGCCACCTTGCACTAGACCCCTACTTTCTAAAGGATTGAAACCTTAACTCAAGCCAGTTTTACCTTTAATTTCAAGTTCAAACCCAAGTCACTTAGGATTCTAGCTTTCGACAAGGTTAAGAACAATTTATACCCAAGAACCTTAGAGCAACCCTTTATGCCTCAACAACCGCTTCGAATGGGCTATTTTGAAGGGATAACCATACACTTTATTCAACTTGAAAGACCAAAAACAAGATAACTTAAGCCTTTCGACTGATTCGTAAGGTCAAATAAAGGGAAGTGTCACAATAAGAATTGATTCGGAAGATATTGAAAGGGTGGCATTCACATCCTTATATGCTCCAACAATCAAAAGTGACCAAAAAGAAGATTAACCTTTTCCATTAAATCAACTTTTGTGTATTGACAAGTTTTCTTTTTAACAGTACTCTATTAATTAATGGTATTTTTGTTCAAGCTTTGTTTGATACTGGTGCCTCCCACAATTTTATCTCTTTAGAAGCCGTAAATAAATTTCATTTTATTCCAAATAGAAAAACCTATTTAGGTGTCTAATCCTAATGTAGGTGCAACTCATTTGAACCTAATGTGTGAAGAAGTGCAAATTTCTTGTCATTCCCATCATTTTATTTGTGATTTTAAGGGATTTGACCTCATTCTTTGTATGGACCGGTTATCAATATATCAGGCTATCTTAGACTATAAAGAAAGAACAGTAAACGTTAGTAACCAAATTTGGAAATATTTCTAAAGTACATTGTAAGGATCGTGGTATTCATATGTGTAGTTTGCTATATACTTTGGAAGCATCACAAGAAGGGTTAGGATCTATAGAGGTTGTTAAGAACTTTCCTGATGTGTTTGACGAAGTTAGGAATTTAGCACCACATAGGGAGATAGAATTCCACATTGATCCAGTTCCTGCTGCAAGACCCATAGTCCAACCTAATAGAAGAATGGCTCCCAGGGAAAGAGAGGAGTTAGTAATGCAAACCCAAGACTTGTTGGAGAAGGGATTGGTTAGACCTATTCAGTCGAGCTGGGGATCAGCAATAGTCTTCGCGGCTAAGTCAGATGGATCTTCAAGATTGTGTGTGGACTATGGAGAGTTGAACAAGTTGATCATTAGAAATAATTATCCTTTGCCCCGTATCGATGACTTATTTGACCAACTTCATGGAGCTACTGTATTTTCCCAAATGGATCTAGCTAATGGATTTCACCAATAAAGGGCTGCTAAGGATAGTGCGCCCTTAACTGCATTTAGGGGCCCAAACTTTTTCTTTGAATGGTTGGTTATGCCTTTTGGGCTGACCAATGCACCCGTATATTTCATGGATCTTATGAATCGTGTTTTCGGAGAGGTTCTTAATAAGTTCGTGCTTGTTTTTATCAATGATATTTAGTTTACTCCAAATAAAAAATGAACATAGATATCACTTGGAAGTAGTTTTAGAAACCCTAAGGAGGCATGTTTTGAAAGCAAAGTTTTCTAGTTCCATTTTTGGCAATCGGAGGTAAGATTTTTAGGGCATATTGTATCAGGAGATGGTATCTCAGTGGACCCCATAAAGGTGGAAGCAATACAGGAATGGAAGCGACCTCATGCTCCTATTGAACTTCATAGTTTCTTAGGATTGGCGGGTTAATGTAGAAGATTCTTTCAAGATTATTCTAAAATCTCCTCGCACTTGACTAAGTTGACTAAGAAAGGTGAAATGTTTGAATGGACTCCAAAATGGGAGGAGGAATTTAGAGAACCGAAGAAGAGACTGACCAGTTCTTGCTATCCCTGATGGAAATAGCGGGTTTACGGTGTTTGTCGATGCATCTGGAGTTGGATTGGGAGCTGTTCTGATGTAGAATGGAAGAGTGATTGTGCATGCTGGCAAGTAGTTGAAGCCATATTAAAAGAACTATGCTATTCATGACATAGAGTTATTAGCAGTGGTGTTCGCATTGAAAAAATGGAGGCATTATTTCCTGGGAAAAATTCTTTCCTTTCTTCTTGCTCTCTTTCTTTCTTCTTTCTATAGATGTTCTAGTAAGTAGGATTTTCTTTTTCTTCAATTAGGGGAAAAGTTCAAGCTCTACACTCACCATAAGTCCTTGAAGCATCTTTTCACCCAAAAAGACCTAAATCTCAAATAACACAGATGGTTAGATTTCTTGGTGGCATACAACTTGGACATTCTTTATACGTCGAAAAAAGCTAATGTAGTCATGGATGACTTAAGCAAGAATGCAGTTTTGTCTCTTTTGGAAGTTACCTCGACCCTTCAACTAAGGATAATAGAGAACTAAAGGAAGGACAGTGCTATGAAGAAGTTAATTCGAGGATTCAAGGAAGGTCGATGTATAGATTTTGAGATGGACCACCAAGGTGTTTTGAGAATCAAGGGAAGATTGTGCTTTCTGGATATAGATGGACTGAGACGGGAAGTGTTGTTGGAATGGCACAAATCTAGATTGAGTATTCACCCTGGAGTCCATAAGATGTATAAGGACATCAGGAGAGTCTTTTGGTGGCTAGGAATGAAGAAGGATATATTTACCGTTATGAGCAGATGTGCGAGTTACCAACAAGTTAAGGGAGATCATTAGAAAATGGCTGGATTACTTCAACCTTTAGAGATCACTAAGTGGAAATGGAAGAAGGTATCAATGGATTTCATAGACGGTTTACCCAGAACCAGGAAAGGAAACGAAGGAGTGTGGGTTATTGTGGACTAGTTAACAAAGAATGCATATTTTATTCCAGTCAAGCCAACTAGAATGGCAGCTTCATTAGCAGGAATTTATATGGAGGAAATAATTCTACAAAGAATTCCAATATGCGTGGTCGAAATTTTATCTTCACGAGCCAATTCTAGGGAGCTCTGCAAACAACTTTGTGAACAAAGTTAAGTCTAAGTACTGCCTACCATCCTCAAACCAATGGCCAGATTGAAAAAGTTAATGCCATTTTGGAAGATATGTCGAGAGCCTATATTCTTGATTTTGGAGGATCATGGGAGGATCATATTCACTTGTTTGAGATCTCTTATAATAATAACTGTTAACGCTTAAACTTGAACGCTAACACCCCGGTGTGTAAAGTGTAGTTGTGAAAGCACCACCCGTGAGTACGAGAATCAAGAGATAACAGCAAGTAACAGAAAATGCAGTAAATGAGCACAGAGTTTATAGTGGTTCGGCTGATGATCAAGCCTACGTCCACTTGAATCCGTTTTATTGCTGATTGAATTACAACTTGTTACAATCTCTTTCAATTACAATCTAATTCAACTCAAAAAGACAAGTTGCTAGAGAAAACTTCATCGTCGCAGAGTTCTTCGAATCCATGATTGGATGTGCCGAATCTTTGTGTGAAGTTTGGTCTAAATGCCTTGCGTGAACTTGAAGTGATGGAGTGCTTAAGTTGGTTTGAATTGCAGCAGTGTTTCGGTCCTTCAAAAGAACGAGCTAAAAGTCCTTTGAATGTTGGAGGTGGTCGCGTATTTATAGGCAAATTTCTGAGCAGGAATTGTTGATCAAGTCATGAGTCGTGACCGACTCATGGTGAGTCATAAGTCGTGCCTGACCTAAAGGTCATGAGTCAGCAGGCAGCAGCATAAGTGTAGCGGTGTTGAGTTTGTTCCTCATTCACTTAGGTCGCCAGCGACTTATGATAGGTCGTTAGGCATCTTGAGTCGTTGGAGACCTTAGGTCAGTATGCCCCATAAACCGTTAACTCGCTAAGCCACTCTGTTCCTTTAAGGCGTTAACTCGTTGAGTCGTTAACCCGTTGAGTCGGTCTACACCTTTAAGTCGCTAAGGTTATTAAGTCGTTAGCTTGTTAAGTCGCACCATCTGTTGAGTCATGAAGCCATCCTGTCTTTGAGTCGAGTTCTTTCCTTGAGTCGTGCACTCCCTTAAGTCGTGAGTCGCATACGAGTTAATTGGACTTGGCTTTTTGGCTTGCATGCTTGAGTCGCTGACGACTCAAGGTAGGTCGTGAGTCGTACAATTCCTCAACTCGTGCTACTCTTCAATTCGTTGAGTCGGTAACCTGTTGAGTCTTGAAGTACCTTGAGTCGTAAATCCACTAAGTCGCTGAGAACTTTATCTGATGAGTCAGCCCAGGCCTTAACTCGTTGACAAAACGGGGTTAACATTTGCCCCTCGAAGTACACGCCTAAGTCATAGGTCGTGTACTTCGACTCATCTTGACTCGCGCGTGCCGACTCATCTTCCACTACCCCGAGGTATAAATGGCTTAGGTCGTTTCTTCTCATTACTTTATCTTTTCAGTTGCATACTTCCGCCATTAACGACCCCTCAAGTTTCCAGATACGAATCCAAGTTAATCAGTCATCAACTTATCTTCACCTTTATATTGTGTAAGTGAATTCACCTTCTACTCGTTTCACGATCACAATTGACTCATGAATCTGGTCTTCCCATTTTCTGATACCATTCGATTTTCTTCCATGTTCCATCGCGAACCACTTTTCTGACTGATTTGCGACTGCCATCGATCATATTGCTGTTATAGTTTGCGATAGTAGTGCACCAGATTTGTCACAAACTTAAAGCGATTTGAATTGGTTTTTTGGGTGATTTCTGACCGTGTAAGAAGAAGATAATGGATTACAGTGTCTCGAATTAACTGGTCTGTGAGTTTAGAGGAGTTGGAAGGTCTTTAGCGGGTTAACGGGTTAGAAAGGAGTTAACTGGTTGAGGAGAGGACCTAGAATTCCCACGATTTAATTGGTCTTCTGGATCTACCGACTTAGGAATGTCTTGCAATTTCATCCGTCCACGACCTAATTCTTGGGTCGTGTTGATTTCCTAATGACTTAGGACTTAGGTCGTACGAGTGACTCAGCCCTTTAGGTCCTTACCACAACTTATCCTATAGGTCGTGTCCATCTCAAGCCATAAGTCGTGAACGACTCAGCACTTAGCCTATTCTCCATACCGAGTTGTTTCTTGTGGCTTAACCCTTGACCGACTAAAGTAGATGGGACCTAGGCTTTGAATCGCAGCCAAGACAGGACTTCTAATTTGAAGCTTTTTACTTCATGCACATTACGACTTACAGAACTTAATTTAACTCGTTGCATACCCCGTAAGCCATGAACGAGTTGTCACAAGCATAATCCCAACTTGGTTATTTAACTTGTATTACCGGACTGAATTGCCTAAACTCTGAATTGCCCAAACTTTAAATTGCTTGAACTTTGTTGCATTATTCCATAGATCCTGTTTAACACAATATTTACAGAAAATTGGGACGAATATACTGCCACTAACTGCCCACATCAAATGACAGATTAGTTAATAACAATTAATTAACTTGAACAGGTTGTGTGAATGAAGTGCTTCAAAATAAAGAATTCAGGCAAAGTATCAAGGCAACATCAGAATAGCCAACTAAACTTTCCTGTTTGCATTAACACCGTACTTGAACTAACAGGTCCTGAAATTTGACAGTCGATCAATTGTCGACTAGCCTAATTCCAGTTATATTTACTTGTCACTATTATTAGTTTTGCACAACACTTTACACTTTTTAGGAAACGTGCACCTTCATGCTTGAACATCCAGTTAATTATGTAGAATGTCTTCACATCAAGGAGAAGAAGAAACGGAAGCTCAAATGAGAGAGACCTTTCAGGTAGCTGCTACCGTGGCAAATCCCCTAGAGAGAGTTCCGACTAGCCTTACCCCAAGAGCGTTTATTCAGATACGCACTCATTTTGGTTTTGCTGAAAACGAAGTACTTTTTCCTAGGCCTAGTGATACTGCTGACAACCCTCCCCGTGGTTTTGTCGCAGTCAATCGTCAAATGTGCTTAAGCGGGGCGATTCCCCCCTTCAATGACTTCCTTCGAACCTTCCTTTTCCGGCTGACAATTTCTCCTTTCCAACTCCATCCTAACGGCTATGCTATCCTGATGGGGTTGTGTGTTCTGTTTAGGAGAACTCTTGACCGCTTGCCAAGCTTCGAAGAAGTCTGTTACTTATGCTCTTTCACAAAAATTAAAGATCATCCTTCTATCATAGTTATAAGGAGCGCTAGGAATCACAAACTTATCACCGATCTCTCTGACAGCGCTCATGGATTCTTAAGTCAGTATTTCTTTGCTCGCTGCCCACCAGGGTTCTATTCCATTTGGAGAGTAGGAAGTAAGACTAGCTGCTTTAATTTTTCCATTCCTGAGCTTTTCTAAGATCAGAGTTGCTAAGTGCTAATTCCACTTTTTCATTTTTCAGCACTCCCTCCTCTTCTAAAGATCCAAGTCTTAAACAAATTTTTGAAAGACTAAGTGCCGTGGCCAAAGAGGAGAGGAGTATAAAGTTTTTGTTGAGGGATGAACTTCTACATCAATATGGGCTTTTACATACTTCTCACTCTACGCATCCTCACGAAGTCCCGGATTCTCCAGCTAAAACTCCAGATGCCCCACCTCCTGCTAAAGAGCCTGTGCAAGGAGAAACTTCCATTGAGGCCTCACTAGTGAAGTGTTCAACTCCGAGAGATGCTACAGGGCCATCTGACAAGCCTGCACTTTCTCCAGTGGTTGAAGAAGAAGAGCCCCTTCATCAAACCGGGAAGAATGTTGAGGAAGGAGTCGATGGAGGGAGCCTGGTTAGTCACGATGGTGATGACATCTTTGGGAGTTTAAGTGACATAATTATCACCTCTCAAGAGCTCTTTAAAGACGACTCTGCCAGTACTAAGGTTATATGTCCGGCGGTTGAAACGACATCCGCCCTTAAACAGACTCCTTTATCCCAAGAACTATCACCGGCGGTGAAATCAATTGCTTTCCCCCAACCGAGGAGCGGTTCGTTAGCTCAGCGCGCGTAGTTTGCACATCACACACAACTAGGATTCTTTGACATCTTACACACCCAGCTTTTCACACTTTCAAAAAATTCTAAAGTTGTGCTTTTTCCAATTTTAGGTTCTTCAATGAAGCGAGGTGGCTCGTATTATGATGACTTCCAGCGATATGGGAAACGCAGCCAGTATGGCTATAACCATTATCCTCCTGTTCACAGAGAGACCGATGAAGAAAGGGCCGCTCGGAAGGCTCGGGAGAGACGTGCCCATGAAGAACGTTGCGGAAGACCGGATGACCGATACGATTCTTCCCACAAAGAGGGTGACTTCCACAAACGCAAATCTCACGATGATAGAGGGGAGAGTCACACAACTGATGACTCGAGTAAACGGGCTAAAGTCAGTGAAGAACCAATGCCTGCAACTTCTGAAAAGATTACTGCTCCTATTCCTTCTCAGTCCCCTGCCCCTTCTCGTACTGATATTCAGGCAATCATTAACAGGCCTTCTTACCAAGTTGGACCAGGTCCATCCACCCTCCAAAGTCGATTTCCAAATTGGTGCTTAAAAGGAGTTCATTTTGACCTTGACCTGGTTCCCATAGATAAAAATGCCATGTTACAGAACCTTGATGCCGTTAGAACTGACATTGAGAGGATGTCAAATTGGCAAAAACTTGTTGATGGGCTCCAAAGGGTGAACCGGGCCAATCTCGCCATGGAAAATGACAAAACCGAATGGCAAAAGACCCTTAAGCAGCATGATGCAGAAATGAGGAGCATTGCCGATTATAACGAAAAACTTGAAGCGGAAGTTGGGAAACTCAAAGAGGAGCTTACTACTTCCTCTGCTTCTTATTCTCAAAGGGAGAGTGTGCTTCAGCAGCAGGTGCGGGACGCTCATGCTGTGCAAAGGGATGCCGAGGCCAAGCCTGATGGGCTGGAGCAAATTGTAGGGGGCTATCGTACCGATATTTCTCAGTTGCGAGAGCAAACCAGCCTTCAGGTTGCGGAAATTGAACAATTGAAAGCTCAACTATCTAAAGTCGAAAGAGAGCGAGATGAGGATATTGCTTATAGAATTGCAGCTGAAGAAGCTCATGAGGCTACCAAAGCTGACATCGGTTCGACATTATTTGACTTCTATTTGCAAAGTGTATTGGGGCGTGGTAGTCTTGCATTTCTGGGTCCCAAATATGAGATTACCCTAGCTGAAGTATGGGAAGCCGCGCTAGATATGTTTAAAGGCGCCGGATACACTGAAGAGGAGCTAGAGGTGCACTATTTAGACTTCGAAGCTCGCGCAGCCCTTGCTAGAGGGAATGAGCAACTTGCTAGATCGTGAGTTGAAATGATGGGGGAAGAGCATCAAGAAAAAGAGACGACTCTGACTGCCCGTGTCCCTCCTTCAACTTCAGTCGATGTTGATATTGTTGGTTCTAGCTCTCATACATCGATTCCTATTAAAGCTGATACCGGAGCCCTAAGTACGCAAGCCGTAAATGAGCCACAAGAGAGTGCTGAAGCTCTAGACTACGAAATTGATGTGATACCACCAACTTCTCTAGGTGACCCTAATAATGTTCAGGGGAACAACTTGCCAGTTTCCTATGGATTTAACAAGCTTCTTGATTATTTCTTGAATCTTGACGAGCCATTGTCTCCTCTTTTTGCGGGAATTACTGACATTTTTAACTTTTCCTTTGTAGAGAAAGCACCGAGCGTCATTTAAACTTCTTCACCTCCAGTTACTGTTCCTTTGCCTTCCCCAATTACTCCCACTCCTCATCCAGGATCACAAGAAGAAATAATAGGTGCCCTTCGGGGTTTGGATGACCCGGCTGCTTCGCTAGAGCAAAAGGACGAAGGACTTGGGGGAGGTCAGATATCTCCGGAGCGGACTCCTTCTGATGACATAATTTTGTCTAAACTTGTTACTCTCGGAAGTGAATCTTCTTCAAAGAGGAGTAAGAAGCACGGAACATCAAAGAGGAGGAGGAAGAGCATCATTACTACTGAAGAGGAACCGGAAGTTGAACCAGTTGTACCTCCCTCTCCTTATTCCCTCATGCCTATAGATCGGCCCCAAAAGCTAACCATCCGGCCGGGTGAAGGGTCCAAAGGTGGCAAGAAGAAATGAAGATTCCAGTTTTTAGCTTTTTATTTTTTGCATGTACTGGTCGAGGATTGTGCGGGTACCGGCCCCCGCTTTCTTTATTTTGAAACTTGTATCTGCAATATAATTGAATAAAATGATCCTTTATTTGTACAAATTCTTGTTTGAATTTAAGAATGCATTTATTATTCATTTTAGTACAAGTTTATTTATATGATATTGCAGCGGGCTTATGGCATGTTGTTTGAGCATTACTTTTGCCGATGTGGCTATACCATGTTGCCCCCATACCATAAGCTTGTTGCAATACTTTCAATTTCGAGGGGACTTGTACTTTTATCTTCTGGAAAATAATTATTCCATACTTAGAGGAATACTATTTCATTAAAGAATAGAGTACAACTCCCTCCATATAAGTTTTTTATGCTTCAACCTTCGAAGATACCACTTTTCCTTTTGTGCAAATACACATTTTATCAAGTGAATTCTTCTATGTGGTAAAGCGGGCCTCTGAAGGGTACTTTAATTTCTTTTTTGAGGAAGAGTATTTTCCAGAATAGGTGAACTATTCTTCCTTTGAAAGTTAAAATGTGCCTTTGATGAGGGCCTTTTTTTTTTTTAAGGAAATTGTACCTCTGAGGAGGGATTTTTCACGTTTCAATCAATCTTGGTGAAACGTGTACCTCCAAAGAGTTGCGCCTCTGAAGAAAGCCTTTTCACGTTTCAACACTTGGAAGTTTTATTTCAATCTCGGTGAAACGTGGGCTTCCGAAGAGGTCTTTCTATTTGATTGTGCCTCCGGGAGGAGGTCTTTCCATTTCTGTCTTTGGGAAGTAATTGTTTTTGCATTTCAACTCTGGTGAAGTGAAACTCCGAAGAGCGGCTGTTACACTTCAACTCCTGGTGAAATGTGCCTCCGAAGAGGACTTTACTTTGTTTTGCATTTCAACTCTGGTGAAGTGAAATTCCGAAGAGCGGCTGTTACACTTCAACTCCTGGTGAAATGTGCCTCCAAAGAGAGTTTTCATTGCCTGGAAGTTACTCTCTCATGGTTGGAGGGTCATGACTCCTCCAATCTTTTTTTGTTGAGTAGAGAACTTTCTTTTTTGCGGCATATGCCTTTTTAGAGGTCTTTATCCTCCGAAGAGTTGTGCCTCCGAAGAGGGCTTATGCTTCTTTAGTCGTTCCTTGTCCACTTGCTTATGCCTTTTCAGCGATCCTCTGTTTTTCTTTTCAAGCTCACACTCCCTTCTCTTACAAGTAGTTTGTTTAATCCAAGGAAGTGTACTTCATTGCCAGGCAAGTTCGTGAGAACGGGCATAAGCTTCTTAATTGGATGTTTGTTTGTTCAAACGATCTCAATTTATTAGCAAGGGCCCGTTCCCGGCGAAATCATTGGCCACTCAATTGAAGCACTTCCTATCTAGGATTTGAATTCGGCGCTTTTGTGACTCGAAATTTGTTTGTTGAATGATAACGAGAATTACTTGGTCTTATTATGTGCAAGTTTTATTTCCATTTTCTGCAAAAATTTAAATCGACATTTCAGCAATACATTTTATGTATTTTTCATATCGAAAATAAAGCAAACATGTAATAATAATAAGGAACACAAGATTTATAGTGGTTCGGCCAGGAATTTGGGCCTACATCCACTTTATATATTTTTTTCATTATTCACTTGCATCGGTTTTACAATTGCTTTCAATTACAAGAATCATACATTCATAATTCTTTTTACAATATTTCAACAAAGCTTTCAAGTAAAGTATGGACGCAAATGATTGCTGTTCCAAGCCCTTGGAATTTGATCTCCTTCGACAGTAGTGAGTTTGAATGTGCCGTCAAGAAGCTTCTGACCTATGACATATGGTCCTTCCCAATTTGGCCTAAATACACCTGTTGCTGTCATAATTCTCTTCAGGACTAGATCTCCAATCTCAAAGCTGCGTTGGCGAACCTTGGAATTGAAATGTCTGGCTATCCTTTGCTGATGAGCTGCAATTCTGAGCTTAGCCTTTTCTCTTTTTTCATCAAGGAGATATAGTGCCTAAAGCTGTAGTTTTTCATTCTCCGCTTGATTGAAATAGATTCTTCTATGTGAAGGGACCTCTGTTTCTACCGGGATCATTGCTTCTGACCCGTATGCCAATGAAAACGGAGTATGCCCAGTTGCAGTTTTGTGGGTGGTTCTGTATGCCCATAGTGCAAGCGGTAACTTGTCGACCCAACCACCTTTCGCTTTTTCCAGCTGCTTTTTGATGGTTGATTTGATGATTTTGTTTACTGCTTCCACTTGCCCGTTTGCCTGCGGATGAGCTACTGCTGAGAAGCTTTTCTGGATTTTGAATCGTTTGCAAAAATCTTGGAATTCCTCGCTTTCAAACTGAGTACCATTGTCTGTGATTATCTTCTGAGGCACACCATACCTGCACATGATATTCTTAGTCACAAAACTTATCATCTTTCTAGAGGTAATAGTAGCCAATGGTTCAGCTTCAGCCCATTTAGTAAAATAATCAACTGCAACAATAGCATATCTAATCCGTGATTTGGCAGTCGGTAGCGGCCCAATGAGATCCATTCCCCAAATGGCAAATGGCCACGGACTGACTATCCGTGTTAGCTCAGTAGAAGGCGCTCTGGGAATTTTGGCGAATCTCCGGCACTTGTCACATTTCCGAGAATATGCAGCAGCATCTTGATCAATTTCCGGCCAAAAATATTCATAACGGAGAATTTTCTTTGCTAATGTCTGACCACCCGTGTGATCTCCACATTCCCCTCCATGTATTTCAGCTAGAATTGTCTGGGCTTCATCTTTAGTTACACATCGGAGTAATGGCATTGAAAAACCCCGCCTGTATAATCGGCCGTCTTGGACTACATTTCTGGAGGCTTCCCGTAGAAGCTTCTGTCTTTCTCTTGAATTTTCTGGCAAAGATCCTCTGAGTAGGTAGCCCAGTATCGGAGTCATCCATGATTCTTGTTCCTGAGATACATTCATAATCCAGTCTACATCCATCTCGTCTGTACTTGGTGTTGACAGGACTTCTACGGGGACTAATCCCAATAGTTGAGCTTCACCAGTACTTGAATACTTTGCAAGGGAATCTGCCTTCATATTCTCTTCCTGGGGAATATGGCTTATTGAATAATGATCGAACTCCTCAAGAAGCTCCCAGGTCTTTGACAAATAAGCGGGTAGATTTCCTCCTTTAGCTTGGAATTCCTTCTTGAGTTGGCATACAATAAGCTGAGAATCACTGAAGATCTGTAAAATTCTGATGTTTAGCTCTTTAGCGATTCTCAAACCCGCAATGAGAGCTTCATATTCTGCTTCGTTATTCGTCGAAGGAAATTCCAACCTCAGTGCATAACATAATGATCGTCCTTCAGGGGTTTCAAGGACAACCCCTGCTCCAGAACAGTGGTCATTCCTTGCGCCATCAACATATAATTTCCATCATACCGGGACGTCATTAGTTTCTTCTTCTTCACTATCACCTTTATCTGTGAATTCTGCGATGAAATACGCTAAAGCTTGTCCGTTGATTGCCTTTCGGTGGTGATAAGTGATTTCATATTGACTGAGTTCAATGTTCCACTTTAGAAGACGACCCGAAGTCTCAGGGCGAAACAGGACTTGCTTTAGAGGTTGATCAGTGAGAACTCTGATAAGATGAGCTTGGAAATATTTCCTCAACTTCCTTGATGCAATTAGTAGACAATAGGCAAGTTTTTCCAACTTGGAGTAATTCTTCTCTGCCCCAGTGAGTCTTTTGCTGATATAGTAAACCGGATGCTGAATCCTCTTGTCTTCTCGTATCAGCGCTGCACTTAAAGCATGAGACGATACTGCCAAGTATATAAGAAGATCCTCACCATTGCCGGGCCTAGAAAGTATTGGAGGAGTTTCTATATGAAGAATCAATTCATCAAAGGCTTTTTGGCATTCGGGAGTCCAATCAAAGTTTTTCTTTCCTTTCTTTAGAGCGTCGAAGAATGGGATGCATTTATCAGTAGCTTTGGAAATGAACCGACTCAAGGCGGCGACCTTTCCGTTGAGACTTTGCAATTCCTTCTTCATTCTAGGAGCTTTGACTTCTTTTAAGGCGGTAATTTGAGCTGGACTAGCCTCAATGACCCTAGCACTCACGATGAAACCTAAGAACTTTCCGGACTCCACCCCAAACGAACATTTTAAAGGGTTAAGCTTCATTCCGTATTTTCGGAGGACTGCAAACATTTCTGCTAAGTGTTCTATGTGATCCACTGCTTTCTCAGACTTTACTAACATGTCGTCGACGTAGACTTCCATAGTCTTGCCCAACTGCGGTTTGAACATAGCATTAACAAGTCTTTGGTAGGTTGCCCCCGCATTATTCAGCCCGAAGGGCATAACTCTGTAGCAGTAAAGACCAACATCGGTGATAAAGATCGTGTCCTCTTGATCTTGCTCATGCATCATAATCTGGTTATATCCGGAGTAGGCATCCATAAAAGATAACAATTCATGTCCCGCTGTTCCATCTACCAGTTGATCGATTCTGGGCAATGGGAAGCAATCTTTGGGGCAGGCCTTGTTTAGATCTGAAAAATCGATGCACACTCTCCATTTTCCGTTGGCTTTCTTAACCAGCACTGGATTTGAAACCCAATTCGGATAGGTAGATTCTTTGATAAAGCCATTTTCCATGAGCCGATCAACTTCTTCTTTTAATGCTGCTGACCTCTCTGGACCTTGGGTTCTTCTTTTCTGTTTTACAGGCGTAAACTTTGGATCAATATTCAGAGAGTGTACTGCAACTTCTGGGGATATTCCGCACATATCGGCATGAGTCCAAGCGAAAACATCCAAATTTGCTTTTAAAAAAGATATTAAGATATTCTAAATTGACACATTAAGTTGTGAACCCACATTCAACACCTTATTTGGGTCCTTCGGGTCAACAGGTATCGGTATCGTCGTTTCCACCGGAACCACTCTATTCTCCCCTGCACTGGCTTTATAGGATCAATCTCTTTTCATGCTCCACTATGCTCGCCAGTGCAGGGCCCGCCCTGTAATTGCTACAAGGTTGGTTCTTTGATGCGGACTGGGGCTGCCGCATCCTTTCCCATTACTCTTTTCCTTGCCTCTCGCAGCTCTGTCAGATAACATTCCCGCCCAGCATTTTGATCCCCTTTTATAACTCCTGCTCCATTGTCTGTGGGGAATTTAATGGTGAGGCACCATGGGGCCAGAACAGCTTTGAATGCTGCAAGAGTTGGACGTCCAAGGAAAGCATTATAAGCGGAAAATTTGTCGACAATCACAAAAGTTTGCTCGCGGACTACTTTTCTTTCTCCCTCTCCAAGTTCTACAAGCAAATAAATGGTTCCTATTGGCTGTTTTGGCTCCCCAGTGAAGCCAGCGATTTTCTGCGATGAGGCTTGCACATCGGCCATAGGGATCTTCATTTGGTCAAATGTTTTCTTGAAGAGGATATTGCAGGATGCGCCGCAATCAATGTGAACTCTTCTGACGATAGCTGGTCCGATACCAGCCGAGATGACTAAGGGATCCAAGGTAGGAGCTTCAATTCCTGTGGAATCCCTGGCTCTGAACACAATATCATCATTGAAAGTTCTTTGTTGTTTCAGAGGTGTAAAATCTTCCAAAACAAAGACATTTTCTTCGGCCGGTACATATTTCAAGGCCCGGGTATACCTTTCCATTTCACCCCAGCTCTTGCCCGCTGGGTGAGGTCCTCTCGTAATGACATTGATAACAGGCCTTCCGGATTCATGCCCTGCAGCCTTCTCACTTGTCCTGGGTTGATGAGTAGGAGCTTGTTGCCCCTGACCAGAGGAAGCAGGATTGCTGCTGTTCTTTTCCACAAATTGCTGCAGCTTGTTTTCCCTTATCAACTCTTCAATCAAATTCTTCAATTGGCGGCATTCGTCGGTATCATGACCGGGTTGACTATGAAAGCGGCAGAACTTCCCGCTTTGTATAGCTTTTTTCCCGGTTCTCAGAACAGGAGGTTTAGGATAGTCAACAGAATCTTTAGTGGCAAGGTAAATACGCTCCGTCGTATGTGATAAAGGAGTATATTCCGATGACTTCAAGGAACGAGGCTTTTTCAAAATTTTCTGTTTCTCCCATCGTTACTTTCCCTTTTCTGTCCTACAGATTCATTCTTGCGTGGAGCAGCAATGTTATCTTCAGCTTTTTCTAATACTGCCTTTACCGGTACGGGAAGGCTTTCCAGGCGTATGAACTCATCTTCTTTCTTGTAGAACTTTTCAAGGGAATTTGGTTCCTTCATGTTTAGCCATTTTCCAAATTCGCTTGACTTGTCAATGGCCCTCATCAGATAAGTCAAGATCATCCGTGGTTCTGCATTGTCTACCTCGGCCAGCGCTATATTAAAGCGATTCAAGAAAGATCTGATAGTTTCCCTTGGATTCTGTTCTAAACTTGACAATGACATGATATCTTTGGCTTTTGAAGAATATAGTCTGAACTGCTCCTTGAATTTCCGGGTCAGGTCAGAAAACTGATCTATAGACCGGATTGGTAGCTTGGTGAACCAAAGCAGAGCTACACCTTCCAGATATACAGGAAAATATCGGCACTTGATTTCATCAGAAGCTCTGGCACCTGTCATGTGCCAATCATACTTATACAAGAATTCGTTCGGATCGCTTGTCCCCTTATAAGCTGGAATGGTTGGAGGGACAAACTTCCTCGGAAACTCGGCCTTTAAGATTCTTTCGGTAAATGGGGTTTTACTTGGAGCGAAACCCCATTCTTTCTCGTCTTCATTCCTTTGCATGCTCTCTTTCATGATTTGTCGAACCATTTCAGAAAGATACCCCTCATCATTTCGAGCTTTAGATCCACCAACTTCAGGAAGTGTCTGCTCAAAGGGGCTGGCAGCCCTCTCAGGAACGTTCCTTTCTTCAGCATCACGAATGTTGCCAGCAAAGTTCCTTTCATTACTCGTAGGTTGACGGTTTGCCCCAAGCAAATCGTTCAACCTATTCAAAATTAGAGCATTTTGGGCACTCTGAGCCTCCAATTGTGCATTTTGGGCATTTATCTGCTGGTTCAGCCCTAAGATTACAGCATCCAATTCTGCTCTTGTAACCCCAACAGGTTGAGTGGCTTGATTAGGTACTGGGGAAGTGGAGGTTCCCTCTTGAACATTTCCAGATCTAACAGATCTACTCCTTCTCCCTGGAGCCATGATTTCAGATAAACTTCTAGTCTTCAGAGAGATTACTTCAACAAACTTTCGCGGAGCAATGATGATAATTCATCCCTGAGTTCAATTCTCAGTGAAAGCACCAAAAATGTTAACGCTTAAACTTGAACGCTAACACCCCGGTGTGTAAAGTGTAGTTGTGAAAGCACCACCCGTGAGTACGGGAATCAAGAGATAACAGTAAGTAACAGAAAATGTAGTAAATGAGCACAGAGTTTATAGTGGTTCGGCTGATGATCAAGCCTACGTCCACTTGAATCCGTTTTATTGCTGATTGAATTACAACTTGTTACAATCTCTCTCAATTACAATCTAATTCAACTCAAAAAGACAAGTAGCAAGAGAAAACTTCATCATCGCAGAGTTCTTCGAATCCATGATTGGATGTGCCGAATCTTTGTGTGAAGTTTGGTCTAAATGCCTTGCGTGAACTTGAAGTGATGGAGTGCTTAAGTTGGTTTGAATTGCAGCAGAGTTTCGGTCCTTCAAAAGAACGAGCCAAAAGTCCTTTAAATGTTGGAGGTGGTCGCGTATTTATAGGCAAATTTCTGAGCAGGAATTGTTGATCAAGTCATGAGTCGTGACCGACTCATGGTGAGTCATAAGTCGTGCCTGACCTAAAGGTCATGAGTCAGCAGGCAGCAGCATAAGTGTAGCGGTGTTGAGTTTGTTCCTCATTCACTTAGGTCGCCAGCGACTTAAGATAGGTCGTTAGGCATCTTGAGTCGTTGGAGACCTTAGGTCGGTCTGCCCCATAAACCGTTAACTCGCTAAGCCACTCTGTTCCTTTAAGGCGTTAACTCGTTGAGTCATTAGCCCGTTGAGTCGGTCTACACCTTTAAGTCGCTAAGGTTATTAAGTCGTTAGCTTGTTAAGTCGCACCATCTGTTGAGTCGTGAAGCCATCCGGTCTTTGAGTCGGGTTCCTTCCTTGAGTCGTGCACTCACTTAAGTCGTGAGTCGCATACGAGTTAATTGGACTTGGCTTTTTGGTTTGCATGCTTGAGTCGCTGACGACTCAAGGTAGGTCGTGAGTCGTACAATTCCTCAACTCGTGCTACTCTTCAATTCGTTGAGTCGGTAACCTGTTGAGTCTTGAAGTACCTTGAGTCGTAAATCCACTGAGTCGCTGAGAACTTTATCTGATGAGTCGGCCCAGGCCTTAACTCGTTGACAAAACGGGGTTAACAATAACTATCAAGTTAGCATTTGAATGGTTCCTTATGAAGCTTTGTACGGGAGACTGTCCAAATCTCCTATGTGTTGGGTAGAATCTGGAGATTGTTTAGTGTTTGGTCCACATATGATTCAAGAGGTGACGAAGAATGTTGAAAAGATTAGAAGAAGGATGAAGGAAGCTTGGGATTGCTAGAAGAGTTATGTTGACAGGGGAAGGAAGATTTGGAATTCGAAGTCGGCGATGTTGTATATTTGAAGATTACTCCCATCAAAGGGGTCATTCGATTTGGAAAAGCTGGAAAGCTGGTACCGAGATACATTGGACCATTCAAGATCTTGGAAAGGATTGGACCACTCGCTTACAGCATTGTGTTTCCTGAAAAGTTGTCAGGAGTTCATAATATGTTCCATATGTCCCATTTGAGGAAAAGCATGCATGATCCATCTTCAATGGAGGAAACATTATTTTAAGATGACTTGCAAATAGAACCAAACCTGATGATAGTTAGGCATCCAGTCAGTATTGTGGATCAAGATGAGAAGAAATTGTGCAACAAAGTGATGTGACTGGTTAAGATTCGATGGTGCGACGATCCCAGTGATTTCATTTGGGAAAGAATGGATCACATAAAGGAAGCTTATCCTGAAATGGATGTTAGGATAGTTGTTGTGTACGTGTCATGGATGTATTGTTGTTTTGGATGCTTGTATACCTTTTTTATGAATTTTATCGCATGAACATATGATTCCTCTTGTGTTAACTCTTGTCAGTAATTTCGAGGACGAAATTCCTAGTAAGAGGGGTAGAATGTAACGACCTAGGATTCAGTCTCTTTAGCTAGGCAAATTTATATATAATTTATATAGTCAATAAATTGATTTTGATTCATAAATGAACTCATTTTAATTAATTGTTAATGATGGAAAAATCGTTTTTGAAATATGTTTACCAAATTAAATAGTTCATAGAAAAATGGAAAATGTGACCGAGGAATGTTTGCCAAAATTTCGACCTTTCGACACCGAAAAGTTGTCGGGTACTTTGTTCATCCTTGTGCACGATATATACATATATAAGAGTTAATTAACCAAACAATAATAATAGACTAATAGTATATTATCTTTTGTTAACTATGTTAGCAAGTGATGTGACAAGACATGGTTTTAAAATAATAACTTAAATATATACTAAATCATATCATTATCTCTTGTTATTTCCTTAAGTACCATCATCATTACCGTTCATGCTTAGGGGATGTGACTAGAGAGGGGGGAGATGTGAAATATGAAAGAAAGGAAGGTGGTGATGTGACATGTCAAAATGATGACATGTTATGATATTTTAAACTAAGGATAAAATGGTAATTTATCCACTTTTCTTCATCTATAAATACACACCCATACATACACACATTTTTATTTACATTATCCCCTTTATGTTCTAAAATTTGCTCTTTAAAATTTCCATGGCTTCCAAATCCTTTCTAAATATTTAAAAATGCTCACTTTTCAATTTATATCTCTTCTAAATTTAGTTTAAACTTTGATATATTCACTTCTTCACTTTATTCATCAAGAAACCAAGCACACACCCACCCAAACTACTAGGCTAAGCTCCACACTATCAGACTGAGCCATTTGAAGCTCAAAACTCTAGAAAAATCTTCACTCCTCGAAGCTCGTGTGTTGTTTCCAAAGTCTAGCCGTAGTTCGCTTTGTATTTATGAAGTTTCGATGAGTAAACTACTTTATTTTGGAAAAAAAGTTCACTTTGCTATGTGGTGTTATTGTAATGATAATATGATGTTTAAATTGAATGGTTATTATGTTGGTTGATGTTGATTTGATGGATGTTGGTGTTTCGTGTTGAATTTGATATTTGAATGCAGTATTGTCAAGTTAGTAAGCATGTAAACATATATCTTTATATGTGTTTCATTGTGATGTTAAAACGTATGGTAGTATGGATGTATGGTTGTGATCCAAGAACCAAAGTATGATATATGAGTCAAAGTTAACAACTTCGTGTGTTGCGACAGACGTGAGATTCGGTTCAAAATAAAAAACTATGTTTATCTTGTTTAAAAGTTTGGAAATGTTTCAAAGTAATTTCTATATTTGTTTCTATGTTTCATAAACATTAAAAGTTAAGTTTCAAAACCTGAAATGTAAAGAATCAAGCAAGTTTTTCACTTAATGTATGTTTAAGCAAACTGCGCTCGTAATGATAGTTGCTATGGACACAATTCGACAAAATTTCCAACTTTCGTTATAAAATGTTTTCTTGTTAAATGGTTTTGCAAAAGTTTTTTAAATTTAATTAGTAATACAAAAAGTGATTAAGTTCAGTTAAATTAGTATTTATTATTTAATAATTTAATTAAGCATAATTAGTACTTAATTGATAATTAAGCAAGTGATTAAGTGTTAAGTAACAATTAAAGAAGGTTAATGACTAATTAGTGATTAATAAAGTTTTAATTAATGGTTAATGAAGTTAAAAGGTAATTTAATGATTAATTATTATTTAGTTAAGTTAATTAGTTATTATTTAATGAGTGATTATTTAATTGACTTTTAATTAATCAGGGTTTAACTAATAATTAATTGTTTAAACCTTAACTAAGATGCATTAAGAAGTCAATTAGGACTTAACTAAGTTCATTAAGTTCATTAAAGTTTAATTATGAATTATTCTCAATTTAATTAAGATATAATTAGGGTTTAAGCCAATTAAATATACATTTATCTTTTCAAAACAACTTTTTAACTTAATTGGTTACGTTTTAAATCAACCTTCTTTTCAAGTTAAGTGATTTTAAAACCAAAGGAACTCATCGACTGGACCATTAAGTGGCCAAATGAAGTAAAGTAGTGATTATATAACGTTGACACATTTTTATGGAAAGTAAGTTGACTTGTGTTTAGCATAAATGTTGAATATCAGCAACGTGATAAACACAAGGAGATCAATTTCGATAAGCGGGTCGCGATAACTTAAGTATATGGAGTGTATGTCCATACGTAAATCTTGAACTCGATAGTGAAGTGGTTCACTATCAAATAACTTGACCATTTGAAATT
This sequence comes from Allium cepa, assembly GCA_030765085.1. Lineage (NCBI taxonomy): Eukaryota > Viridiplantae > Streptophyta > Magnoliopsida > Asparagales > Amaryllidaceae > Allium > Allium cepa. The sequence goes on along the minus strand of CM060938.1, from coordinate 899,682,968 downwards.
TTTGAATGCTGGTTTGAAGTGAATGAAATCGGATGACGAGTAGTTATCCGATCACCACTTCGAACTAATGTAAACCATTCAAATTAAATCTATTGAAGTTATGATCAAGATTCAAGACTTGAAGTGCAAGCGCTTTCTTGCTATTAACCTTGAGGATTATTCCAAAATGGGTGTAGTGGAAGTAGTGCCATCGGTTCGTTCATCTTCTGAACGACTTGTATGGATGAATGCTGACCTTGTCAACATCGGGAAGGTAATTTAGCATTCTAAGGGAGAAGTGCTATATGTGTAAGGTAATGACGTAGCCTTATGCCTCATCAACCGAAAATGACTAAAATAGAGGATATGCAGCAGGGCCATGTAGGGCGCACCCATTAGGGAATGATCATTTTCATCTAGAAGAGTCCCTACTCAGATATACTATAGTCCGAAATGGTTGCTGATCCCAACCAAAAGGGTAATCATATTCAATACTATCCAGCAAGGGATAGACCAGTCCTGTGTTGGCAGGGACCGTTCGGTACGATCTTGGTATGCTAATCTAGTGGTATGTTGTGGCAGGCGGTACCCCAATAGCCTTGACACTATATTGAATCCTATCTCCAATACGTGACTTTAGGGTTTTAGTTGTATAGTAAATTGTTTGAATTTGATATGCAACCATTTCAGCAATGTTCTATATTTATTTCAAACCCTTGGGCATTATCATAATATCACCTGATTTAGATATAAAGTGTTTTTGGTTATCGTTTTACCTATCCGTGTCTAGGTGCGACGTTGTCTTATGATACATATTATTTTTGTTAAAAAGAGTTTTCAAAATAAAAATATTGTTATTTGAGTTTACTCACACCAGACCCTTGTCTGACCCAGATTTTATTTTCTTTTCCCTAAACTCTCGGTACTGAATTTTTTTGAGTATTTAAGTGATCTAGGTTTACCTCGAAAACATGTTGGAGGGGCTAAAGCAGGTGGCTTCATGGATAGCAATTATTAGTATAAATTATTCTGTTGTATATGTAAGCGTGGTCTAAGTATTTTGCGGGCAAGCAGTTGCAAATTATCCTAGTTTGGAACTTGTATTATTGAACTCTGATGTAATATTTTTGCTACGACTATACAATATACTACATTTCCTATTCTATGTTGTTCCTACATGATAAATTTCTGTGTTTGATTAGTCTTCTTCTTATCTTTCTCATTTCTTCAACTTATAATGACTCGTCTTTCGAGTGCAAGAAAGGAAGTTCATTACATTTTCCATTTTGGAAGTCTAACCTTTTGCTTTGTAACTCAAGCAACTGAAATGTCATAAACCTCACAATAGAAAACAAACATAAGTGAAATTATAGATCGAGACCCTTAAAAAATCATGGTTTTACAATTGTAAATATTAGCATCAAGCAAATTGACCGTATTGTAATTGCAGTTATCATGTACCTCAACTTTCAATCTTGGATAAAATCTTGGTTTTACTATTACTAAGACACCACTAAGGCTTTATTTAGTCATTATATGGGATAAGTCTTAAAATTATTAAAGTACCATCGAATGTTTACAAGGGACGTTTGGTAGCAGCGTGTAAAATGGCCCCATCTAATTAGGACGATCTTGTTATGCATATAACTTATATATGAGCTAAATCATTACACGTCATATATAATATAATGGTTTTGTCATATATAGTCAAGAATTATAGATCTTAAGTTTCACCAATAGTCTTTAACTCCGAACACTAAAACCTATTTAGTCAACATAAATCATGATATAACAACACATGTAGTAAAGGTAATAAAAGAATTATTACAAATGAGGTTCATTTGAATTTAAATGGATATACACGTTTAGAACCAGAATTCTACAAAAAGATACATTGTGATTTGCATTCACAAATTCCTAATATTTTAATTATTAAAATTAAAAATCTATGGATTAGTTTCAAAAATCAAAACTTTTAGTGCAATTACATAATTTGAAAGTACTAATAATAAAATCAATCAAAATTAAAATTTCAAGGCCCTATTGTTTCATAATAATCAATAAAATACTTGTATCCTTGGAATAAAAAATGTCAAAAATTCTGTAAATGTAAGAAATTAAATATTGTTAGTAACAAAAAAAATTGTAATTCGTCATTAATTTTTGAAGTTCAAAATTTGCAATGCCTTAAGAGTATATCACAAAGGAAAGAAATTAAAACACAAAGTGAATTTGACATTTATTTGAATTAGGTGGATAAACAAATATATAATGGCCATATTCTTTGTTATAGTACCTTTTCACTATAAAATTCTCCATGTTCAAATGCCAAATTCCATTAGGTTAGAATTACATAATCATACCTACAACTAGAATAACAAAAGGAAGTAAAATAAATATGGATTACGTGAGTTTAATGGGATATATACATCTAGAATCACGAGAATGGCTATTTGAAAACTACATCCAGAATTATGCACTAGTAATTCCTATAATATAGTTAACACTAGTATCACATTCAGGTTTGTATAATTTGCACCCTTAAATTAATTTCACATAATCTACTTCAATTCCAACATTATTTAACATATCAGAAATAAAACATCAAACAAAAATTACACATAAGAGTCACCCCATATTGGATATAAAAACCGAAATGCATTAAACATGTGTTTTCAATTGATTATCAATATGATAATCCTTTATAAATTTTACTCTAATCCTAATTCAACAAAATACTAACAAACCCAAATAAGCATCAATTCCAACCAAAATCAAATAATACAATCATTGATCCGAAAAGTACGAAGGAGAACTGAATTAGTAAAAGGATGAGAAGATTTTAAAATTTAAAACGTTGAAAAAAATGCTCAAAAAATACTTGAGATGAAAGATGACGTGAATTCAAGTATGGGAAGGAGAGAAGAACTATGAAGTCTTCATATATAAGAAGGAGACCAACAATTGTTCACGGTCCAGATCCAAAAGTCGGGGTTATGAGAAAAGGAGCAAGGGATAACGTAAATTCGATTATAGTAATTGATTTTTGCAAATTTATTTCCTAATGTGATAGCTTGATTGCAAACTGTTCAATGGATTGCTTTGGAAAAAAGATTGCAGCTAATTTAGAATTAATAGGAAAAGGAAAAATTATACTTAACGATGGAGTGAGCATCGGAAAATTGGGCAGAGTGCATATGGAGCGCATTAGATAAAATTAAAAGTAGGGCTTAGGAGAGAAGATTAGAAGAGGAGAATGAAGTAGTATTTTTCTTCCTTTTGGTCAAAAAATAAAAAAAGACCTTTGAGTTTCAGAATACACATGACAAACTTTCATTGCAAAATTGAAGGGGGCTTCAGAGCTAAGGAAACCACACACAGTACTAATAGTATGGTATAGATAGATAGATTGGAAGGGCATGCTATGAAAGAATATTAGTAAACTATTACATAGGCTTTTAATTAATATTATCATAGACTTTGTTAAAAATATCCTGGATTTCATATCTTAAGCAAACAACATACTTCTTGAATTTCCCTTGGTTTTCAGGACACCTTTTTTTAATATCAAAGAATCAAGCTTTCTTGTAAACTTTGAAGAAGTATGCATTGAGGTCTAGCCTAAGGGCAAGCCTCCTAAGACAACCATCTAGCATAATCGATATTGTAAGGGAAAAGACCAACGATTGTGATGGCTTTGGTATTTTGGAAAATAAAAATATTTCATATGATGATAATTGGAATTGAGCATGTGGTGTAGTCGTAACATCAATGTTTGGAGAAAAGAGTAATTAACATTTGAATCCTACTAAAGTGCTGTAACGACCTAGAATTTCAGTCATTTGAGTTTGAAATATTTATATTGATTTTAAATATTGAAAAGTTACTTTTATAAGTTAAATAACTTGAATTTCAAATATAATGGTTATTTGAAATTTTGGAATTGTTTAAATAATTGAATCTTGAATTCAATAGGAATAAAAATGATTTCGAAAGTTGATTTAAATTCTATTTGAATAAGAATGAAGATAGTAAACTTTCAAATTTGAATCAAAAGTTAATATCTAGTTTTAATAATAATTCATTTTAATTAACGAGTGAAAATAACCTTCCAGGGCACTGTCTCGGATTTCGACAAACCAGTATCATTGGATATGCCTCAAATTTCAAGGCGATCGGACGTATCATTTGATCGTGCGGGCTTGAAAGGCTTAGAAATTAATTAAAGAATTTAAATTAATATGATTTGATTTTAAAAGCTAACTCTATATATGATGGAATTGGGTCTCGATACTAGTTTCACTGCATTCGAAATTGGGGTATAACATACAGTACGCCAGGCGGCACGCTTCGATTAGAGTTTGAAAATTTACAACATTAATAGTGTTTGGATATTTTCTATATAACTTGTAATGCACATAATTTTAAACCCTAACCCTAAAATCAATAGAGCTTCCATTAAAACAAGAGCCCTATCCACCATCCCATAACATTCATGGCGTTGGAGTGGATTTAGGCGAAATTTCCTTTAGGAAAGTGGAGTGGCTTGGGATGGGGAGTTCATCCATGATGGTCGATCAGTGATCGATAATAGGAGGCGACGACGATAGGCATTCAAAGTGGTTGCGGTTTTTGCTGAAATTAGGGTAATAGATGGTAAATGAGGCGACGTGCGGGAGGCTTGAGGTTCTTCTCGGGTGGGGCGACGTTCAGTAGTGGTTGCGCTGGCGAACGACATGACGAGGTGGCGTAGTGAAGGATGGAAACACGATCGCGTTTTTGGTGCCTGGAAACAAGCGAACAAAGGAGAGGGGGAAAGTGATGCAGTATGAACTACGGAATCGATATGTTTAAATTGTTCAAGGCGTTCAAGGCCTTTAAGTCGTTTGGAGTTGGCCTCGTTTTTAAGTCGTTCGGAAATTTTAAGTCGTTGCCGACTTAACAAACATTGCTCACGACCTAATGAAAACACTCTAAGTCGTCCACAACTTAACGAGGTAAAGGGGGACGAGTTAGTGAATATAAGACCTAAGGAGTTATACGAAAAGAAGCTGCGAGTTAATGAGGATGCTTTAGGTCGTCTTCGGCTTAACAGAACAGATGAAAGAAAGTTACGACTTAGTGGGAGTTTAAGTCGTTCACGACTTAACAGATCAGAAAGTGAAGGCATGAGTCGTATACGACCTAGTGGAGGAGTTTTAGGTCGGTCACGACCTAACAAGCTAAGTGAAGAGCTATGTGAAGAGGAGTCACCACCTAACAAAACGTTAAGTCGTTCGCGACCTAACAAGATGAAGGAGATGAGTCGCTTGGAGATGAGTCGTTCGGAGTTATGTCGCACTGGAAGAAGAGCTACTCTGGAAGTTAACTCGTTACCGACCTAAGAGGCTTGAGTCGCTGGGAGTTTAAGTCGTTAACGACCTAACTTAGGTCGTAGGTCGCAATGATGATAAGATGTAAATGCTGGGTTTGTTGAGTCGCATGTAATGTTGTGTCGTGTACTGTTTGTATTTTCTTAAGTCATGAGTCATAAGTCGTGTGTTTTAAGTCGTTCGAGTTTGTGCCTACGTGTTGTATTGTGTTTGTAGGTCGTAAATCGTGTTGTGTTGGTCAGTTAGGTCGCTTACGACCTTGTTAAGTCGTAGGTCGTCCGAGGTAGCGCTGTTATGTGTTGAGTCTTTTATTTTATAGGTCGTTTACGACCTATGGTGAGTCATGGATCGTAAGTCACTGCCGACTTAAGGGTCAGGGGTGAAATACTATAAATACGCGTGAGTTGTACATTTGAAATTTGGTTCTCTTTGAATAAAAAATTTCCTTTGATTGCTTTATGCTTTCTACTAATTGGTAGTCGAGTGAATTCTCCTATCTCCACTTGCGTCATTCGAGTGCGCTCGAATCCACGTTTGTTGAAGCCGATTCACGGAATCTTGTGCGCAAGATCAACGTCGAAGAATCGTAGATCCTTCATTACGGTATCGTGCGCGATCAACGTGTTAAGGATAGCTAGAATCCGGTATCTCTTGAGATCAACGGATTTGGGCTTTCAGTATCGTTCAATCCACCGATTGCTACAATTTCATAGTTATATCGATTTTCTGTTAATCCGCTACGTCAGTTTGGTATCGGAGCCATACTTAGCCAATCATAGCTAAGTTGATCTTGGAGCCGAAGTTTGAAGTTGTGTTCGTCGTGTTCATATTGAAGTTGCAACAAGTTTGGAGTATTTGATCCATAGCCTTTCGGATCAAAGTGTGCAAAGGTGTTTGAATTCGAGGGAAAGTTTGCGTGCCAAATTTTTGAAGTGTGCGAGCCAAGTTAAGTCGTGTAGTGGTATAGCCGAGCTAACTTTGGGTCGAAGCTAGTGTGCGAGCTAGTAGAAGCCGAGCCGAGATAAAGTTGAGTCGAGCCAAGTTGAGTTGTGAAGTGGGGTTACCGACTTAGTGCAAGTGCGAGCTAGAAGTTGAAGCCGAGGGACTTAATCCTTAAGTCGTTCTTTTTATTAGAGTTAAGTGACATTTTGAACCGAGCTACTTTGCGACGAGCCAAGGAGTTTTTGTGCGAGCTAGTGTAGAGCCGTGACTTGTTGTTTTGTTGGAATTTGAAGATTTTTTTAAAGATTTGTTGAAGTGTTTGTGTTGATTCAATCATGCCACCAAGGAGAACTAACCGCCATCAAAATATTGAAGCATTGTACAGAAGAGAAGAAGCCGATCAAATGGAGCAACGAATGCATGAGAAGATTGACGAAGGCATTGGAAGGTTGGAAAAGTTGATGATCGACATGAGTCAAAATAGAAGAAGAATTTCACCTGAATCAAACCGTGGGGGTAGTAGAGTTTCATCACATTCAGAACGGGAGAGGAGAGAAAGTCAAGAGCCTAGAAGTGTTGACAATCGAAGTAGGAGAAATGTTGATGATCATGATAGAAGGGATGTTGATAGTTGAAGTGGGGGTAGAGATGTTGGAGGACGAGAACGACAACGATATACATCAGACTTTGAGGAGGAGTTTGAAGGTGAGAGAGGAAGTGTTAATTTCAGAGATAGAGATCAGGGACAATGTCAGTATCGGGTTATTGATGATGATCGATGTTGGGAATCGGGAATGAAGATGGAGATTCCGGAGTTTAAAGGTGGGATGGTAGCTGAAGAATTCTTAGATTGGTTGTCAAATGTGGAGGAAATCTTTGATTTCAAGGAGGTTCCGGAGAATCGAAGGGTGAAGTTAGTTGCTACTAGGTTGAGGGGGAGAGCTTTGGCGTGGTGGCAGCAAACTAAACTTACTCGTGAACGAATGGGGAAGTCAAAGATAGAATCTTGGGAGAAGATGAGGAAGTTGATGCGAGCTACATTTTTACCTTACAACTATCAATCACTTATGTACCAGAGGTTGCAGAATCTAAGGCAGGGGACGAAGTCAGTAAATGATTATGCTGATGAATTTTACCAACTCATTGCCAGGAATGATATTATGGAAACGGAAGAACAGCTAACTGCTAGATTCATTGGGGGATTGAGAATGCAGATCCAGGATATGGTTAATATGTTTGATCCTAGATTAGTGGCGGAGGCACATCAGAAAGTGTTGGCTTGGGAGAAACAAGGAAGGCGTGGAGGTGGTGTGTTTACTAATTCTAACAATCAAGTGAAGGGTGTTAGTGGGAGTTCTAATGTTCCTAAACCTGTTAATAAACCAGTAGTGAAGGAGGCTGAGAAGGCGAAGGTTAATAGCAGTTTCAAATGTTACAATTGTCAGGAGTTGGGTCACAAAAGCAATGAATGTCCGAAGCCGAAGAAGAGAACCATGGTTGGAGAAGTTGAGGAGGATGATGGTGAAGAGGCTGAGTGTTCAAATGCACCATATGTTGAGGAGGAGGAAGAATTGTCTGGAGATGAAGGTTGTAATTTTATGATGAGGAGGTTTTGTTTTACACCAAAGCAAGAGGAGGATTCTAGTTGGTTGAGAAGCAACATTTTTCAGTCGACATGCACCATTCTAGGGAAGGTTTGCAAGTTCGTTATTGATGCTAGAAGCTGTGATAATATTATCTCTACAGAAGCAGTAAAGAAGTTGAACTTGAAAACCGAGAAGCATCCTAAACCGTACAAGCTAGCATGGTTAAGGAAGGGTGGTGAAGTGAAGGTGTGTCGAAGGGCTTATGTGAATTTTTCTATTAGGAAGAAATACAAAGACGAAATCTGATGTGATGTAGTGGACATGGATGTTTGTCATCTGTTATTGGGCAGACCATGGAAGTTTGATAGAGCAGTACAACATGACGGTTGTGCCAATAGCTACAGTTTCATGTTCGAGGGTACTAAAATCACTTTGGTTCCCAAGAAGCAACAACAGAAGGAGAGCAAGCTGGAGGAGATTGAGGAATTGAAAACTTTGTTGACTTTGAAGGAGTTTGTTAAGGAAGTTGAAGAGGAGCCTGAAGTATTCTTGTTGATTGGGCGTGAAAGCAGTGAAGAGGTTGAAATTCCAGAAGAAGCGAAACCAGTTTTGAAAGAATTTGAGGATGTATTTCCAGAGGAGTTGCCTAAGGAGTTACCGCCACTGAGAGACATTCAACATCAAATCGATCTTGTTCCAGGAGCAATATTATCGCATAGACCACATTATCGAATGAGTCCGAAGGAACATGAGGAGTTACGTAGGCAGGTGGAAGAGTTGCTTAAGCAGGGACGTGTTCAGGAAAGTTTGAGTCCATGTGCTGTGCTAGCATTGTTGGTGCCAAAGAAGGATGGATCATGGAGAATGTGTACCGATAGTAGAGCTTTGAACAAGATTACTGTTCGCTATAGATTTCCTATGCCAAGGTTGGATGACTTGCTAGATAAGTTGAGTGGGGCTACTATATTTTCGAAGATTGATTTGAAGAGTGGTTATCATCAAATTCGGATTAGACCTGGAGACGAATGGAAGACAGCCTTCAAGACAAGAGAGGGGTTATACGAATGGTTGGTTATGCCATTTGGTTTATCAAATGCACCTAGTACATTCATGCGGGTGATGAATCAAATCTTTAGACCATTCATTGGGAAATTCGTGGTGGTTTATTTCGATGATATTCTGATATACAGCAGGAGTACGAAGGTGCATGTTCAACATTTGAGGGAAGTGTTGATTATTCTTCATGAGGAACAATTTTATGCTGCTACGAAGAAATGCGTGTTTATGACGCACAGCGTTTTATTTCTGGGTTATGTTGTTTCAGGAGAAGGTATTCAAGTTGATCAGAGTAAAGTTGAGGCAGTCAGAAATTGGCCACAGCCCAAGACAATAACAGAAGTTCGGAGTTTTCATGGGTTGGCTTCATTCTACCGAAGATTTATTCCACACTTCAGTAGCGTGATGGCACCGGTTACTGATTGCATGAAAGGGAAGCAGTTTTCTTGGTCAGAAGAAGCAGGGGTTGCCTTTGAACGAATCAAAGAACTTTTGACGACAGCACCAATTCTTGTATTACCAGATTTTCAGTTGTTGTTTGAGCTACACACTGATGCATCTAAGGTTGGGATTGGAGTAGTGTTGAGTCAGCAAGGGAGACCTATTGCATATTTCAGTGAGAAGTTATCAGGGGCAAAGATGAGATATAGTACATATGATGTTGAGTTTTACGCTGTTGTGCAAGCTGTTAAACATTGGTGGCATTATCTATTTCAGAAAGAGTTTGTTCTTTACACTGATCATGAAGCTTTGAAGCATTCACAGGGGCAGGATAAGATTTCAGCGAGACATGCATCGTGGATTGCATATTTACAGCAGTTTGCCTTTGTTGTTAAGCACAAATCTGGGGTGACGAATCGTGTGGCTGATGCTTTGAGTAGGAGGAGTCATTTGTTGACAACATTGAAGGTTGATGTGACGGGATTCGAATTATTGCCAGAATGGTTTGAGGAGGTTCCTTACTTTGCAAAGTTTGTTGAGAAAGTTAAGGATGGAAATACTGATGAATTTATGTTGGTTGATGGATTCTTGTTTAAAGGAAACCGGTTATGTATTCCTGAGAGCATTTTGAGAACGAAGATTATCAAGGAGTTGCACGAGGAAGGCCATGTTGGTAGAAATCGTACTTTGCAGTTAATTTCTCTATCTTATTTTTGGCCATCAATGAGAAAAGAGGTAGAGAGGTTTGTGGAGAGATGTCATATTTGTCAAGTTTCGAAGGGAACAGCTACGAATGCGGGGTTGTATATGTCGTTACCTGTACCAGCTAAACCATGGGTAGATGTGAGTATGGACTTTGTGTTGGGATTGCCGAGAACGCAGCGTGGCAATGATTCTATCTATGTGGTGGTTGACAGATTTTCGAAGATGGCACATTTTATTGCCTGCAAGAAGACAGCGGATGCAGTTCGAGTGGCACAATTATTCTTTAAGGAGGTGTATCGATTGCATGGTTTACCAGAATCTATTGTTTCTGATCGGGATACTAGATTTTTAAGCCATTTATGGTCAAGTTTGTGGAAGATGGTGGGAACGAAGCTGAAATTTAGTAGTGCTTATCATCCACAAACTGATGGACAGACAGAAGTTGTAAACAGGTCGTTGGGGAATTTGTTGCAATGTCTTGTACAGGATAATTTGAAGAGTTGGGACATAAAGTTATGCCAAGCGGAGTTTGCACATAATCATGCAGTGAATCGTAGTACGGGGTTCGGTGCATTTCAGGTTGTATATTCAAATTTATCCAGGGTACCGTTGGATTTAGCAGTAGTACCACAACTGAAGGGGACAGTTAAACGAGCTGTTGATTTTGTTGATGGGTTGACTGAATGCCATAAAATCGTTCAGGAACGATTGGTGAAAGCAAATGAGAAGTATAAGCGAGCTGCAGATTTGAAGCGACGAAATGTTGAATTTAACGAAGGTGATTTGGTGTATGCTGTGTTAACGAAGGATCGTTTTCCAGTGGGCGCTTATAACAAGTTGAAAACTAAAAAAATTGGTCCTGTCGAAGTTGTGAAACGAATTAATGAAAATGCTTATAAGTTGAAGATGCCGGAGTATGTGTACACTTCTGACGTGTTCAATGTTAAGCATCTTGTACCATATTATGGAGATAAACAATCTGATGGGGAAGAATTTACAAATTCGAGGACGAATTTTTCTCAACCAGGGGAGGATGATGCAGTATGAACTACGGAATCGATATGTTTAAATTGTTCAAGGCGTTCAAGGCCTTTAAGTCGTTTGGAGTTGGCCTCGTTTTTAAGTCGGTCGGAAATTTTAAGTCGTTGCCGACTTAACAAACATTGCTCACGACCTAATGAAAACACTCTAAGTCGTCCACAACTTAACGAGATAAAGGGGGACGAGTTAGTGAATACACGACCTAAGGAGTTATACGAAAAGAAGCTGCGAGTTAATGAGGATGCTTTACGTCGTCTTCGGCTTAACAGAACAGATGAAAGAAAGTTACGACTTAGTCGGAGTTTAAGTCGTTCATGACTTAACAGATCAGAAAGTGAAGGCATGAGTCGTATACGACCTAGTGGAGGAGTTTTAGGTCGGTCACGACCTAACAAGCTAAGTGAAGAGCTATGTGAAGAGGAGTCACCACCTAACAAAACGTTAAGTCATTCACGACCTAACAAGATGAAGGAGATGAGTCGCCTGGAGATGAGTCGTTCGGAGTTATGTCGCACTGGAAGAAGAGCTACTCTGGAAGTTAACTCGTTACCGACCTAAGAGGCTTGAGTCGCTGGGAGTTTAAGTCGTTAACGACCTAACTTAGGTCGTAGGTCAGAATGATGATAAGATGTAAATGTTGGGTTTGTTGAGTCGCATGTAATGTTGTGTCGTGTACTGTTTGTATTTTCTTAAGTCATGAGTCGTAAGTCGTGTGTTTTAAGTCGTCCGAGTTTGTGCCTACATGTTGTATTGTGTTTGTAGGTCGTAAATCGTGTTGTGTTGGTCAGTTAGGTCGCTCACGACCTTGTTAAGTCGTAGGTCGTCCGGGGTAGCGCTGTTATGTGTTGAGTCTTGTATTTTATAGGTCGTTTACGACCTATGGTGAGTCGTGGATCGTAAGTCGCTGCCGACTTAAGGGTCAGGGGTGAAATACTATAAATACGCGTGAGTTGTACATTTGAAATTTGGTTCTCTTTGAATAAAAAATTTCCTTTGATTGCTTTGTGCTTTCTACTAATTGGTAGTCGAGTGAATTCTCCTATCTCCACTTACGTCATTCGAGTGCGCTCGATTCCACGTTTGTTGAAGCCGATTCACGGAATCTTGTGCGCAAGATCAACGTCGAAGAATCGTAGATCCTTCATCACGGTATCGTGCGCGATCAACGTGTTAAGGATAGCTAGAATCCGGTATCTCTTGAGATCAACGGATTTGGGCTTTCAGTATCGTTCAATCCACCGATTGCTGCAATTTCATAGTTATATCGATTTTCTGTTAATCCGCTGCGTCAGAAAGGTAATATAAAGTTTAAATATTTAACTAATTTTAAAGTTAATTATAATCCAAATAATCTCAATGTTCATTTATTCATAACACTTTCATATGTAGCCGTATTTGAACAAGACGAGTTGCGTTGCGATCGTATCAGCGAAATTTACGATATAGAGTTAAATTGGATAGATTCGAAGCTAGTAGGAGTTTAGGTTTAAATTTGACGCCTATTCAATTTTAATTCTTTGACAATTACTGGAATTTCTAAGAGTTAACTAATCTCTCTTGCCTACTTATGTAACAACACACATATTTTACGATTGTATATTTAAATGTTTTATTTAAATATAGCCTCATTAGTCGGATTAAGGTCAAAAATATTACTTTTTGCAGACAGTCGAATTAGGACTCGAGACCACTTCCATTGAGTTCAAAACAGCGTTTGCGACCTTTTTGAGTATAAACATCGATATGTTTGGAGTTGAGTTGAATTTTGCTATTTTTCTATTGGGCTTTGGGTTTGGGTTTCAGCCCTTAAACTCATCTAATTCCCTAACTCTTCATCCAACTCCTCTTCACTCGTTCTATTATTTCCTAACACTCAAGCTAAAGAAAAATGGGGGAAGAGATAGGAAATTAGAAATTCCTAAACCCTAGTTTTTCTAGAAAATTCAAGTTCTTGCTCTAAAATCAAAGAGAAGCTTAGGTAAGCATCCTCTTCATTTCTCCATCTCAATCTCTCTTCGATTCTTAGAAATTCCTAAACCCTAACTTAGGAAAAACTTAACCATTGATAATAGATTGAAGATTCTAGAGTTGTATAGAAGAGGAATTGGTCTTGCTTTGTCTTAAAGCTTCTCATTTGTTGTTTTTGGGTTTAAAGGTGAGTTCTTGATCTCATATCTACGTTTATAACTCTTTTTGTTGTTAGGTATGAATTCCAAACATCCATTCATATTCATTTGCTTTTGATTTGAATTGATTTGGTGAATTTTCCATTTTTCGGTTTTGAAGTCCAATTTTATGAAAATCCTACAATGGATGCTTGGATATGTTATTTGGGGTGTATCGAAGAGCCTATAAGGCTGGGTTGTCACTCGGCATGAATCCTTAGTCTTGTTGCTCGACCGATAGCCTCCCATTCATTTTGGCCATCAAGGCCTAGACAAACGGTATCCCATATCAGGTGTTTAGACGTCTGGATATCAATTCCAGACGTCTGGTTATGCCTTCTAGAGAAAAAAAATATGTGGCAGAAAATAAAAATGACAGAGACTAACTTAAGACATCTGAATTTATGGTTCAGATGTTTGAAAGGGGTTTCAGACGTCTGCTTTGAAATTTCAGACCTCTGAAAGGTTTTTTGGAATATTTCCAGAAACCAAATCCAGACGTCTGGATTAACCCCTAGATGTAAGGAATTGTTCGGTTTTTCCTATTTGCCTATTTTTGAGTAAATTTCCAATGGTTATCGATTTTTGTTGATCCGATTAGTTGTTGCCACTTTTATCGACTTTGGTGACTTCTTTTCTGGATTTTTGGAAATATCCATTTTGATGGATTTGTATCGATTTCTTTGGATTTAATTCACGTCTTCGTATGTGAATTTTTTGTGATTGATTGTTACAACAACCATTTCTATGGTTTGTCACTTTGAAATGCAAAGGTTTCTATACTAGTAGTAAATATTCAAACTCTTTCATCAAAACGATTTCAACATTTACTTTCAATATCAAACTTGCTTTTAAAACTATTTTCCAATCTATTAATATACACAAACCTTTACCTCATTCGTTCGAGAAATCCAATTAAACGACTTAGCAAAACAAGTGGTATTAAACGCTTGCATTTACTTTGTTGGTTAATTCTTAGATTTGTTTGATTGAAACTCTTGTGACAATTTTCGAGTGGAAATCTATAGTTTTTTCGTAAATACTTAAGTTAAGCTAGCGGTTATGGGACATGAAGCTAAACTCATTTATTTACTAGCTTAGTGTAATTCGCACTTTTCATTGATCAATGGTGATCATTTTTTGGTTTAGACTAGCGGTGTGCAATGTCTTTTTGTCCACGTAGGGGACTGTACCTCATTTTATTGAGCTTCGTCTCGTTTCTTTTATAGGCTGACGACCTATGGGTTCTTTGGAGTTTCGTCTCATTTTTATGGGCGACCCATGTTTATTTATGGTGTTCGGTTCATCGGATGTACCGTTATTGTACTACGTCGATGTTTCGGCTTATAAGGATTAATAGATGCACTGTTATTGTACTACATTGTTGTTCCAGTTTATCATGTTCACCGGGCGCACCGTTATTGTACTACGTCGTTGTTTCGAATTATTGGAGTTTCAAATCCATCGGGCATACCGTTAATGTACTATGTCCATGTTCTTAATTATTCAAGTTTCACATTCCTTGGGCATAATGTTAATATACTACGTCGTTGCGCTGGCTCTATGGTTAGTGACCATGGGATAGTGACCCATTTGTGACGCACGTGTTGGTGAGTTTTCATGCTCCCGTATGTGATAAGCCTCAACCTTTGTGATTTCTGGATTTGTAATTGACGATTTATAGAATTTGTGTTTCACTAATTTTTACGATTGGCACTGATATGATTGTCAATATTTGTGGTTTGGTGAATAAAATAAAGAATATGACATTCTTTTTGATATTTGTGAAAGTTTGAGATATTGTATGATTTTTGTTGTTATCTGATGTATACTTTTCACAATATGGCATTATTGTTATCATATGTTTTTGTCATATTTCTTATCATATCTCATTTTATATGACATTTATAGCTAGACTGATCCGATTATTATTTTCTTCCTAAATAATACTTGGGTCAGACCGAGGTGTTATAGGTGCTTCCACTTGACTTCTTACCTGGGACTAGCTTTTGACTTTTGGCTAATTACTTAGTTTAGTAGTTTTTGCTTTTATACATTCGAGACAGAGACTCCTCGATGTATACATATTCTTTTGTCTAGCACTTGTACCTATTCTTTTGGGATGTAGTGGATCTTGCGTGACCACTACTTTGATGTACACTTTTACGTGTTATATTCAAATCTGTTTCCACCTTTGTATATGAATATCTGTGATTGATTTATGTTATGCTTATTTTATATTTGTTCTCAAATACCAAATAGCCACTGTATAGTAGCTTTGAGATTGTATTGGTATGTTGGATTCCCTCTTGAAATGAAGGTGATATTTTATCTGGCATATCGGTACTCACACAAAGCAATTACACAAATGGTGGCTCCTCAACAGCATTATTCTTTGTACTAGTCGACGACATTACTTCGTAGTGTCCTTGGCTAGTGTGAGTATAGAGGTGGGGCGTCACAGCTTGGTATTAGAGCCAAACTTTCAGACAAAATAGAATATTATAACAAGGATCATTGTCCTAAGTCTCTCTTAGGAATCGTGCCTTAGTATTTAATTCGAGTCATTGGACCCGTTCTATCCTATTTCTTTTATATGATTCGTTGTTTTATCAATCACGATTGTTTGATATTCATTCTAAGAATAACGTTTTCTTCTTCTTTCTTTCTTTCTTAAAGAAGAGAAATGGTTAGACCTGGCTGTCCCAGCACCGGTCAATCTAGTGCTACTCCTCAGGATCTAGTATTCATATCGCCTAGCTGCTTTTAGATCTTGTAATGAATTCTCAATCTATCGGACCTATTCCAGAGCCTACTCACCATAGATCCAGGTTTGAACACTTGCGCAGAGACTTTACCGATTTGGGTGGAAGGCCATTCATGGGGTCCGAAAGTGTTATAGAAATCCAATCTTGGCTTAGATCATGCGACCGCATCTTTTCTCGCATGAATCTTGTTCATCTCCATCGAGTCCAAATGGCTTCAAGCATGCTCCAAGAGAGAGAATTAGATTGGTATGAGCTTTTGATTTCGGAGATTATCAAAGCGGATCTTACTTGGGAGCAATTCCGAGAAAAGTTTGAGTTGAAGTTTATGCCAGAAGTTGAAAAGATAACTTTAGCTCAGCATTTTATTGACCTTGTTCAAGATGAATCTTCTGTGATGGATTACGTCGCATCTTTTGAATCTCTCACTAAATATAGGGTCGAGTATATTAATACCACATTGAAGAAAAATCAGAGGTTTGTCTACGGGTTGAATAAGAACATCAAAAAGCCTTTACTTCTGAAACTAGAAGTTTCTTTCGATCAGCTTGTTGATATTGCTCTTCGACATGAAGAGTCCAATAAATAAAGTGATGTTGAAGTTGTGGGTGCCAAACAGAATTTCAAAAACGACAAGAAGAGGCCTATTAATTTCAAAGGACCTAATCCCAACAAGAAAGAGAAGTAAGCAACTTCGATAGTAAAGACTCCTACCTCTAGTCGTGGGCAATGCTACAATTGTGGTTCTGAGGACCATTATTCTAATAGATGCCCAAAATCTCTCTTTTTCGTTATTGTAAAAGTTCTAGTCATCTTTTATCTTCATGTCCCAAACTTCCAAGCAAGAATGATGGAAAGCTAAATGTTGTGCAAGCGCCTAGTAACGCTTCTCTTGGTCAAGGTATTTCTCATTCTATCCTTGATGGCATTATTATGTTTCGTGATCATCCTATTCGAGTTCTTTTTGATACGGGTGCATCCCATTCTTTTATATCAAAAGAACTTGTTGATACTTTTTCTTTAAGTGTTATGGCTTTGATGACTTCATTGAGATTTGCGAATCCGATGGGTGGATCTGCAACCCTCAGTTTGCTTTGTAAAGATGTCAAGATTATTTTATGTGATTTTTCTTTCCGAGCCGATTTGCATGTCATGCGTTACTTAGGCTTTGGAATGATTTTGGGAATGGATTGACTTAACCGTTATGAAGCCCATACCCTATGTTCGAAGAGGACAATTCATCTTCGACATTCCCAATCTATAAGCAGATTTCTAGTGTTCTTAAAGATTCAGATTCTAATTCGATGGCATCCTTATATTCTCAAAACCCTCATGATGACGATAATGATAATGAGGAAGAGGTCATTACCCTCATTCACATTGTTCGTGAATTTTCTGACATATTTGAGCCCGTTTTAGGATTACCCCCTAAGCGAGCAATTGAGTTCAGATTTAATTTAATCCCTAAAGCTCTACCTATTACTCGGCTTCCTTATCGTATGTCCAATAAGGAAAATGAGGAGGAGAGTAAATAATTATCCGAATTGGAAACAAAAAACTAATCGTTCTAATTCCTCTCCTTGGGGAGCTTCGACTATTTTTGTGAAGAAATCTGATGGTACACTTAGGCTTTGCGTTGATTACCGCAAGCTTAATGATCTCACCATCAAGAATAAATGTCCCTTGCCTCGGATTAATGATCTATTTTATCAACTTAGCGGTGCTAGAGTCTTTTCACAATTAGACTTAGCAACCGACGTTCATTAGCTTCGTATTGCAGAGGATAGCATTCCTTTGACATCATTCTGTACTCGTTATGGATCTTATGTATGGCTTGTTATGCCATTTGGTTTAACGAATGCTCCATCTTATTTCGTTGACCTTATGAATCGAGTTTTCAAAGGCTTCCTCAATCGATTTGTTCTCATCTTTATAGATGATATTCTTGTTTATTCTAAAAGCGAGGAAGAGCATGAAAAACATCTTCGAATTGTACTGGAAACTCTTAGGGGCAATCAATTGAGAGCAAAAATTTTCTAAGTACCACTTTTGGCAATCTCGTGTGAAATTTCTTGGACATATTATTTCTAAGTCCGGAATTTCTGTGGATCCTTCAATGATTGAAGCGATTCAAAATTGAAAGAGACCGGACAGTGTGACGGAAATTCGTAGCTTTATTGGATTGGCAGGTTATTACCGTAGGTTCATAAAAGACTTTTCTAAAATTTCCGTGCCACTTACTAGTTTGACAAAGAAGGGAGTTAAGTACATTTGGTCAGACAAATGTGAAGCATCTTTTCAAAAATTAAAAGAACTCCTTTTCGATGCTCCTATTTTTATGATTCCCAAAGGGAACCAAGACTTTGTTGTTTATATCGATGCTAGTCGTGTTGGTTTGGGAGCCATTCTCATGCAAAGGTAACGTGTTATTGCTTATTCTTCTAGGCAATTAAAGCCTACCAAGACTAGATATGCCACTGATGATTTAGAGTTCGCGGCTATTGTTTTCGCCCTTCGAATTTGACGTCATTATCTTTTGGGAGAGAAATTTGTTCTCTACACCGACCATAAATCTTTGAAGTATTTATTTTCTCAAAAGGAACTTAATTTGCATCAACAACGTTGGCTCGGGTTCGTTGCATCTTATGATCATGATATTCTTTATATTCCTGGAAGGGAAATCGTGTTGTCGATGCCCTTAGCCGTAAGCAACAAGCGATTGTTTCCATGATGACATCCGAATGGAATGATCTTGAGACTTTATCCACTTGTGAGACTAGAGATCGTGAATCTGAATCATGTTCGTCTCTTCTTTTATGTAGCCTTGAGGCTCATCCATCTCTTTTAGACTACATTCTTGATGCTCAAAAGCATGATCCCGAATTGGCTTATCTTAGCCTAAGTTTTAGGGATAAAATTGATGTTGCCGGTTTAAAATACTTTGAATTCGATGCTCGTGGCGGCATTCGAAAATTTGGTAGATTGTCGTGCCAAATACTTGTGATCTTCGTAAAGACATTTTAGAAGATTCTCATCGTTCTAAATTTACCATTCATCCGGGTAGTAGTAAAATGTACGCGGATATGAAGCGACTTTATTATTGTGATCGAATGAAATCCGATATTGCTAATTTTATTAAGCGTTGCATGACTTGCCAACTCATTTAGGCCGAGCATCAAAGGCTCATGGGTTATTGCAACCTTTGGACATTCCAGTTTGGAAGTGGGATCAACGCTCCATGGACTTTATTGACAGACTTCCCCATTCTCGTTCGGACCATGACAGTTTGTGGCCCGTTCGGTCTAACCGTACCGTACCTCTCTTGGCCAAACTTTATGTTAGAGAAATTGTTAAATTGCATGGAGTTCCTACTTCTATTGCTAGTGATCGTGATCCATTATTTACTAGTGGATTTTGAAAGAGTCTTTAAAAAGCTTTGGGAACGAAGTTTAATTTTAGCACCACTTAACATCCTCAGTCCGATAGACGAACCGAGCGTGTGAATCGAACTCTTGAAGATCTTCTTCATGCATGTGTTCTTGATTTTGGTGGAAGTTGGGAAGATCATATTTCTCTTGTTGAGTTTTCCTATAATAATAGCTTCCAATCTAGTATTGGTATAGCACCTTTTAAGGCACTCTATGAAAGGCCATGCCGATCTCCTTCTTGTTGGCTTGAGGCCGGTGAGAAGCTGGTTTTAGGTCCAGATTTTATTCGTGATTCCACAGAAAAGATTGACCTTATTCGTCATAGGATGAAAGAAGCTCAAAGTAGATAAAAATCCTATGCCGATAACTAAAGAAGAAATTTGCAATTTTCTGTGGTTGATTTGGTGTTTGTTTGTGTTTCACTTATGAAGGGTGTTGTGCGTTTCAGTAGATTGGGAAAGTTAGCACCTCGATATATTGGTCTATTTCCCATCAGTGAACGCTTTGGTTTCATGGCTTATCGCCTTTTATTACCGGCTCAATTTTCTGCTATTCGTGACATTATCCATATCTCTCAACTACGGAAATGCCCTAGGGATTCCGAATCTATTCTTGAGCCCGGTGTTATTGAAGAAATTAAAGTTTCACCTAATTTGACTTATGAGCAACATCCTATTCATATCATTGCTACCGAGGTTGCACGCCTTCGAAATAAAGATGTTCCGCTTGTGAAAGTTCAATGGTCCTCTAATCCAAAGGATTGCTCTTGGGAATCCAAAGAATTCATCGAGCGAATACATCCGAGCTTACTCTCTCGTGCTCCTTAAGGTGAACTTCATACTTCAAATTTTCTTTTGTGTTGATATGCTTTTATGGTTGTTACTCTTTATTTTCTTCTTAAATATTACGAGGATGCAATTTCTTTAAGGAGGGGAGTCTGTAACAACCCACATATTTTTCGATTGTATATTTAAATGTTTTATTTAAATGTAGCATCATTAGTCGGATTAAGGTCCGAAATGTTACTTTTTGCAAACAGTCGAATTAGGACTCGAGGCCACTTCCATTGAGTTCAAAACGGTGTTTGCGACCTTTTTGAGTATAAACATCAATATGTTTGGATTCGAGTAGAATTTTGCTATTTTTCTATTGGGCTTTGGGTTTGGGTTTCAGCGCTTAAACTCATCTAATGCCCTAACTCTTCATCCAACTCCTCTTCACTCGTTCTATTATTTCCTAACACTCAAGCTTAAGAAAAATGGGGGAAGAGATAGGAAATTAGAAATTCCTAAACCCTATTTGTTCTAGGAAAATCAAGTTCTTGCTCTAAAATCAAAGAGAAGCTTAAGTAAGCATCCTCTTCATCTTCTCCATCTCAATTTCTCATCGATTCTCAGAAATTCCTAAACTCTAACTTATGAAAAACTTCACCTTTGATAATAGATTGAAGATTCTAGAGGTGTATTAAGGAGGAATTGGTCTTACCTTGTTTTAATGCTTCTCATTTGTTATTTTTGGGTTTAAAGTTGAGTTCTTGAACTCACATCTATGTCTATAACTTTCTTTATTGTTGGGTATGAATTCCTAACATCTATTCATGTTCATTTGCTTTTGATTTGAATTGATTTGGTGAATTTTCCAATTTTTGGTTTTGAAGTCCAATTTTATGAAAATCCTACTATGGATGTTTGGATATGTTATTTGGGGTGTATCGAAGAGCTTATAAGGCTGGGTTATCGCTTGGCACAAAACCCTAGTCTCCATTGCTCGACTGATATCTTCCGATTCATTTTGGCCATCAAGGCCTAGGCAAACTCTTGCCCATACTAGGTGTTCAGACGTCTGGACATCAATTTGAAATGTCTGGTTATGCCTTCTGCAGATAAAAAATATGTGGCAGAAAATAAAAATGGAAGAGAGTAATTGCAGACGTCAGAATTTAAGGTTCGGACGTCTGAAAGGGGTTTCAGACATCTGCTTTGAAATTTTAGACGTCTGGAAGGTTTTCTAGAATATTTCCAAAAACCAAATCCAGACGTCTGGATTAACCAACAGACGTCTAGAATTGTTCAATTTTACCTATTTTCCTATTTTTGAGTAAATTTCCGATGGTTATCGATATTTTTTGATCCGATTAGTTGTTATCACTTTTATCGACTTTGGTGACTTTTTTTTGGATTTTTTGGAAATATCCATTCTGATGGATTTGGTATCGATTTCTTTGGATTTAATTCACGTCTTCGCATGTTAATTTTCTGTGATTGATTGTTTTAACAATCATTTCTGTTTGCACAAAAAATGGGCAAACACCTCCAAGTCGTGTGATTTAGTTGGATTTATGTGATTCTTAGTGATTTGGATGAGTTATGCAAATATGTAAAAAGCAGGGGGTAAAATGTAAAAGACACACAGATTTATAGTGGTTCGGCCAGAACGTGCCTACGTCCACTTTATATGTTATTATCCTTTTTCTTTCAGATCACAAGTACAATGCTTTGCCTACAAGTATATGAAAGTAGTTTGAAAGTTCCTTCCTTGCTTGAGCTCTCAAACTTGTCTGCCATTGTTGTACCCCTACCCCTCTATTTATAGAGTGAGGCTGGGGACAGAGGTCCTTGGAGTATATAGCTGCTGGTGGGCCCGGGCTGAAGCAATCTGGCCTTGCAGCGTTCTGGTTCGGCGAAGCTTTGGTTCGATAGGACGTTGGTCCGACATTATTGGACATGGGTTTGGTCCGGTAAATGGTTTAAGGTGAGGTGGTCCGGTTGTAGGTGATTCGGCGGCTCGGTAGGGAAGTGGAAAGATGTTGGTTCGGCATGGTGTGGGGGAAGTTTGGTTCGGCGAGGCTTCATTCGGTTGAAGGTGCTTGGTAGGTTGGTTCGGTATGGAGAGGTCGTGAGATGTTGGTCCGGTGGTCAACTGGTTCGGTGGAGCATGGGGGATATTGGACCGAAAGTGAGGTGGTTTGGAGGTGTTGGTTCGGCATGGATCTTGGACCGGATGAGCTTGACCGAATGGGGCATGGAGCTTGGACCGGATGAACTTGACCGAATGGGGCATGGAGCTTGGATTTGCAGTGCAGGGAGGGACATGGAGAGGGTTTGGTTCGACGAATGATGGAAGCCCATGGGTGAGAATTCGCCCAACATTTGCCCCCCAAAGCGGGGCATATGCCAGCATATGTCGCGCTTTGTTTTCTTGTGGTTTGGATAGCTTCATTCGGTTTTGAATGCCGGATCTGTTGGTCCGGTTGTCATGTGCTTGCCTTGTGCCGAACATGCATTGTGCCGAGTCAGGTATGCTTTTTGCCGTCGAATGAGCTTTTAGTTGAGTATGCCGAATGGGATTTTATACTTGAATCTTGAGTGGAACTCTGGACTTATATACGCTTGCTTGCTTATGTTACTATACTTCTTGTTCTAACAACATGTCTTTTGCTTCCATGTATGCAGATGAATGTCTCAAAGAGTGGAAACCCGATTAGATAAGAGGACATTTAAGGACAGAAGAGAGTCCCCTGTCGTGCCCCCAGCCCAGCCAGGACCGGGACGACCAAGACCCATCCCGAGACTACTAGTGGATGGATATGGCCCAGTTTACTGAGGAGGAGAAAGTGGCGGTGAAGGAGGGCATGCGGCTGCTTGCTGCTGAGGAGGTTGGCGTGCAGTCGGAGGATGAGGACCAAGGAGCGGATGCTGTTGAGTTTTCCCTTCTTAGCTTTTCATAACTCAAGTCGTTGAAGATGACATTGAACTCTTCAGGAAGGGTCAGAGAAGCTAAACGAGGATCTGAAGGATGGTTTAGAGGAACGGCATTGATCATCTGGTACTTCATTGTTCAAACCACTGAATGATCCTTTACTGAAATCTGGTTGAGCGTCATCAAATCCACTGGGCAGGCCATCAATATCATTCCAAAGATTATGATCATCTAAGTAGTGCAATTGGGTATTCATGATCGTAGGAGGACTGATCGTGTAACTTTGTATATGATGTGAAATGTGTAGTCAATGCAAAGGGGATTGAAGCTGGAAATGAATGTGCATTTCATCTTGAGTGTTCTGGGTTCAAGCCTTGCTTCCGCTTCTTTTCTTTTTAGGTGTTCATAACTTGATCGTTTATTGTTGACGAGTATTAATGGATTCTTCTCCTGAATTGGACAGGTGGGACCTTTGGTCAACGTGCTGGGTGTTCCGATCCTGCAGCTAGGTAGATTCGGAGAGCTGGTAGGATGAGGGTGAGGTGCAGACACAGCTGGTTCCTTGTCCGGATTCGGCCACCTTTTGATTTCCTTTTATCGCTGTTTATGTTAGTCCAAAACATTGATGTGTCTTCATGTTTCGGCCGCAGACGGCAGCTTTGAACGCCTTGCGTAAGTGGATATAGATTGCAGGTGAGTATCATGCCATCCAGTTGTGAGTTCCCATTTCCATTGGCAGGCATTCCCTATTTCATGTCCTGTACTTTCAAGCACCGTTACGGAGAATAGGAGAAAAGTTCTAGATGAAATGGAAATATAGGAAAAGTAAAACTTCCAGTCATGGAAGGCCGTCGATGTGCTTAAGTTCGTGGCAATCGGGCTTTGTAGTCACTTTCCCTAGCTGTGGGTCTTGGAAACATTTGTCACCCATCTTACGCCTCTACGGGGAGTTTTCTTTTTTACCACAGCCGCAATTAAGACACATCAGAGCCGATCGCGCACAGTAACTACCCGGACCATTATGGCCCGTAATCGTGGGTATTATTCAATTTACTGTGGCCGGCTAGCGTGGGTGCCGATCGTCAACCGTGAACTGCCCCTGGCTGGCCACACCTTATGTTGGGGCTTATAATCGGTTCACAGTTGCCGACGAGCCGAATCGCTGTAATGAGTTGCCATCGGCTATAGTCGGCCATTATGATGACCTTTACTCGGCTCATTACAGTCGGCTTTAAAGGCCGAGGCAAACAATGAGTTAACTCGCGGTAGAGGGATAAAGGAGCAAAGTCTCATTGGCGAGGGCATAGGATCGTAGCGTACCTGTTAAGTTTTGTCCAGGTGGAGTCACGCTGTGTTGTGTCTTGGATGGAGATGCCATAGGATTTTGTTCAACAGAAAAGGATACAGCTCAAAAAGTAGCCAAGATATGAAGGCACAAGGTAACAAGAGACAAGATTTTTAAAGTGGTTCGGCACGATAATGCCTTCGTCCACTGTGTTAATACGCTTCATATGGGCGGTACATGTTAAGCAAAGTATCGACGGAGGTGTCGGATGTTCCAAGCCCTCTGGAACACCACTCCATCCACTGTTGACAAAATACAAGCTCCGTTGTGAAGATCTTGATGAATTACACAGGGTCCGTCTACTGGTGTTTTCATGGTTAGGTAGCGTGACAGGCTCAGCTACATCTGACCCCTGCCTGGTACCTCCCCCGTGGGGTTCGGTTCCAAGTGTTTCCTCGGGTCGGAATTCGGGCTGAGTCCGGGCTCGGCTACTGGTGTTTTCATGGTTAGGTAGCATGACAGGCTCAGCTACATCCGACCCCTGCCTGGCACCTCCCCCGTGGGGTTCGGTTCCAAGTGTTTCCTCGGGTCGGAATTCGGGCTGAGTCCGGCCTCGGCTACTACCATGGCTAAAGAAGAAAGGTCTTTGTCGTCTCCCAGATCCTCCAGATTGGGACTCACCCCATGATTTGGTGTCGCGGGAAGATCCGCTTGAGGACAAGATCTCCCTCTTGTAAGCTGCGGTGCTTGACTTTGGAGTTGTATTGTGCTGCCACTTTTTGCTTGTGGGCTTCTGCTTTGAGTTTTGCATCATTTCTTCTCTCCTCAATTAGATCCAGAGACATGAGGAGGGGTTCTTCGTTGTCAAACTGGAGTTCGTTGTCTGATATGATCTTGAGTGGGACTCCGTACCTGTATAGAATATTTTTGATCAAGAAGTTGATAATTTATGCAAGGAGTTGATAATTTATGTCGAAGATATTTTATTTAGAGGTTCCGCTGCCATCCATTTGGTGAAGCAGTTGGTTGTCATTATTGCATATTTGGCTTCGCCTCGGACTATTGGCAGTTTGCCAATCAAGACAATTCTCCATAATTTGCCACATCCTTTGACGAAGTCTGATGCATCTTTGTTTAAGGCGGGCCAGAAATATCCATATCGGAGTGTCTTCTTTGCCAGAGTCTGCCCCCCAGTCTGATCTCCGCAGCTTCCTTGATGAATGTTGGATAAGATTTCCTTGGCTTTGCTATGCCTGTCGGGCTGCGTGCCGTCTTGCAGATGTTTCCTGATAGGAGTTATCCAAGTTTCCTCTTCGATTGCAGCTATCAGATTCACTTGCCCGAAACTCGGGGCTAGTTGCTTTGAGTTGATCATTGTTCCGGAGGTGGTGTCGTCTCTCCTGCTAGCTTGCTTTGCCAATTCGCCGGTCTCCTGATTCTCTCCTCGAGGAGTGTGTTTGATTAAACGGTGATCCACTTCATTGAGTAGCAGCTTAGTCTTCTTTAGATATGCTGTGAGTCATGTCTATTTGTAGGTACAAGTTCCATAGCCTCTGCAGGCTCGGCGGTGGCCTCCTCCTCTTTGTTTCTGGGGTCTAGTTCATTGAAAGGATCACTGGTATATCGAAGAGGAGGGGCTTTCCTTAGTGGCTATGCTTCCAAGTTTTTTATGCAGAGAGTGGCCTCTGCATCTTTCCCCTTATCCCTTCTGTGGTTATTGCGAAGTTCAGTTACGTAGCAATCTCGAGCACCGTCTTGATCTCCCTCTACTTCCCCTATTCCATTGTCTGTTGGAAATTTCATCTTTAGGCACCACGGGGCTAGGACAATTTGGAAGTCAAACAAGGCTGGTCTTCTCAAGATGGCGTTGTAGGCCGAGTGGTTCTCAATTAATACGAACGTTTGTTTTTGCACGGCGGAGCGGGGATGACTGCCTATTTCTACAAAGAGATCCAGCTGCCCGAGGGGTAACTTTGCATTTCCAGTGAAACCATGTAGTGGTTCGTTGCAGGGAGATACATCCTTCATTGACAGTTTCATTTTGTTGAAAGCATGCTTGAATAGGATATTTACTGAGCTTCCTGTGTCTATTAGAGTTCGGAAAATTTTGGCTGGACCGAACCAGGCAGAAATGACCATAGGATCCGTGTGAGGGTATTGCCTTCCTTCTAGATCACGTCTACTGAACGCGATGTCATTATTCTCTCTCCGTTTTGGGTGGCGTTCTTCTGTAATAGAATTGATGCATTCATCATTGTTTTTAAGCGACCTTCCATATATTTCCATCTCTGCCCAACTTCTGTCGGCGATGTGTGGTCCTCCTGATATGGTATGAACCACTATCCTCTCCTGACTAGAGCTGCTGGTGTTGCGATTTCCTCCTCTTACCCCTTAGGGGGGTAGCCCTGGGTTCTCATTGGCAGGAGTTGGAGTCCTGTTTTGACTTTTCACATAGCACTCTAGCCTCTTCCTTCTGATGTGTTCTTCAATTAAGTCTCGGAGATGGCGGCATTCATTGGTATCGTGCCCATGAGACTCGTGGAAACAACAGAATTTTCCGGACTGGATTGCGTGATCTGACTCTTTCTTGTACGGGGGGCGCTTGTATGTAAGTTCGTCCTGGGTGGCCAGGAAAATGTTTTCAACTGTATCATTCAAAGGGGTGTAAGAGTCAAATCTCGGGCCTGGCCTATATAAGCGCTTTTCTCCTTTCCTGCCCCCAGCATTATCTTTAGAGTTATCTCTTCGGACGTCTTTTGCCACAGCGGATGTGCTGCCATGGGCTGCCTCAGTTCGTTGTATTGTCTGTCTTTCAGTGGCAGCCTGTTAACGCTTAAATTTGAACTCTAACACCCCGGTGTGTCAAGTGTAGTTGTGAAAGCACCACCCGATGACTCGGGAACAGATTATAAGCAGATAACAACAGAAAAGCAACAAACAACAACGATTTTATAGTGGTTCGGCTTAAGGGTATAGCCTACGTCCACTTTAAGTACTTTTTATGGATAATCTCGCTACAAGTGGATACAATTCTTCTCAAATACAACACACTTCAAGTTACAAATGATTTGGAACAAGTAGCTTAAATTTCAATGTCGATTAAAGTCCTTAAACCCATGTTGAAGATGTGTGATTTCTTCGTGAAGTTCTTTGAAGTATTCCTCGAATCTCGAAGGCTCTAAGTGTTGATGGAGTTCTCAATGCAGCAGGGTAACGGTGTATGAAGAGAATGTGTCGAAAAGTCCCTTTTTAGTTGGAGTCAGGGGTGTATTTATAGGCATCTTCGGAATTAGGGCGTAACTCGTGGACGACTCATGATGTCTCGTAACTCGTAGATGACTCATCGTAGGTCATGACTCGTCTTATCTGGTCCAGTCTCTGGTCCCCCCAGTGTTCACCCATCCATCGGACTTAAGTCCTAAGTCGTTTACGAGTTATTAGGATGCAGCTATCTTTCTGTCTACATGAGTCATATACGACTCATCATAAGTCGTAAGTCCTCAACGAGTCATCCCCTTGCAGCATGATACCGAACTTGTCTCTGAGTTTTAGGTTGTGAATGACTTATCTTTTGAGTCGTACACTTCCTTAAGTCGTGCCATCCTTAACTCGTAGGATTTTCTTAACTCGTCAGGTTCCTTAACTCGTAAAGTTCCTTAAGTCGTGAGTCGGTCTATCCCATACACCGTTAATCCCTTGAGTCGCTCCACTCCTCTAAGTCGCCTTAAGCTTTAACTCGTTAGCTTGTTGAGTCGGTTGCTTGTTGAGTCGGTTCACCCTTTAAGTCATGAGGCTTCTTGAGTAGTGGATCCCTGCTGAACCGTTAAGAACCTTAAGTCGTGAGTCGGCCCAGACCTTGACTCGTTGCTTAAACGGGGTTAACATTTGCCCCTCGAAGTTCACGCCTAAGTCGTAGGTCGTGGGCTTCGACTCATCTTAACTCGTGTGCCGATTCAACTGCCATTGCTCAAGGCTATAAAAGACTTGACTCGTTCCCTTTACTTCCTTCTTCTCATTTCTTATCCTTTGAACCGTGCCTGCCATTATCACACCTTCGAGCTCTCAAAGGCGATTTCAACCTGATTTATTTTCGATCATCTTTAGCATCACACAGTGTAAGAGATTTTGCATCCCTATTCAATTGCTGACGATTGCCGATCTTCGCCTCTGTTTTTCCCCTTTATCCTTGCGAATACTATTACATCGGACATTGATGGATTAAAGGCAGGCGGTCTGATCTTACTTGTAACGATTTGAGATCTGAAGCGACCTAGTAGCGTGATGGAACTGGGGTTAACCATTGCGAGGTTATTGGGTTATCGGTTTATAGATTAGATGGTTAATGGGCTAGGAGCTAGATGGTTAATGGGTCAGATTGATTCGAACATTGCCGTAGGTTTGACTCGGCTATTTTTGTATGATCCAACGACCCTTGCGATTTAACCATGATACGACTCAACATGCTCCACGACCTAAGCCTTGAGTCGTGGCCAAGATAAAACCCTTGAGTCGTGGCCGAGATAAGACTTGAAGATTTTCTTATTATTTTGAACCAGAGCTTCTTTAACATACTCCATGACCTAAACCCTGAGTCGTGGCCGAGATAAGACTTGGAGATAATCTCCTTATTTCTACGACTCAAGGCTTAGGGTACTGCCGACTCAGAACTTTTGAACCGTTGACGAGTTAGGACTTGTGTGAATTCTGTTTGAACTTTAGACCATTGCATTGATTTTGAACTGCTGAATTTTATTGCACTCATTCACGGGTTATTTTGACTTACAGGTTAACAACCTGTTCAATACAACATTCACAGAAAACTGGGACGAATATACTATCATTGATTGCCCATATCAAATGACGGATTAGTTAATAACAGATAATTAACTTAAACAAATCGTGTGAACGAAGTGCTATTGACTTCAAGTAGAATATTAAAGCAACACTGAAACAATCAATTGAAACTGACCAGCCTGCACTAATATTATGCTTGAACTCTAAATTAACAAGTTCTGAAATTACCATAGTCGATCAATCGTCAACCAGCTTAATTCCAGTTATGTTAACTTGCTATTTTCATTAGTTTTGCACGACACTTCACACTTTTAGGAAACGTGCACCTTCATATTTGAATATCCAGTTGCTTGTGTAGAATGACTTCTCAGGAAGGAGATGCAACAGTTCAGACTGGAGAGGCAACTGTTCTTCCGGCTCCACTAGTTAATCCTCCCGAAAGAGCCCCTACCACACTATCGTACAAAGTTTTTCGCCAGTTGTGCGCTCAGTTTGGCATTGTTGAATCAGATGCCATTCTTCCTGAGAGAAGTAACACTGCTGACATAGCACCCTCTGGCTGTGTGACAGTTAACCGACAAATGTGCTTAAGTGGGCGCATTCCTCCTTTTAATGACTTTTTCCAACAACTTCTTCATCAATTGGCCATCGCTCCATCCCAACTACATCCCAACGGCTATGCCATTCTAATGGGGTTGTGCGTGCTATTTAGGAGAACACTTGATCGACTTTCGAATTTTGATGAAATCTGTTACTTATGCACCTTTACCCGGACCAAAGATCATCCTTCTATTACTGTTGTGAGAAGTGCCCGAAACCGCAAATTAATCGTTGGTCTTCCTGACACTGCTCATGGGTTCCTAACCCAGTTCTTCTTCGTTCGTTGCCCCCTTGGGTTTTATGCTGTGTGGAGAGAAGGAAGTAAGATCATCCATCCTTACTTCGTTTGTTATCTGGCCTTCGTGAGACTGACCTGCTAAGTGTTAACTCTGCTTCTTTTTATTTTCAGCGTTGCCTCCTCCCTCTAAGAATCCCAGTTACAAGTCGACTTTTGAAAAGCTTAAGGCCGTGCCGGTTGAGGAGAGAGATATTCAATTTCTGTTGAAAGATGAATTTTTGCATCAGTACGGACTTTTGCATACTTCTCGTTCTACACGTCCTCATGAAATCCCAGACTCCCCGGCTAGAGCGTTGGATGCCCCAGTTTCTACTAGCACATCCATATCAAAAGGACCTGCTCCTGAGGCTTCGCTAGTGAAGTGCTCCACTTCTGTTGATGCTGCGGGGCCATCTGACAAACTTGCCCCGGTTATCGAGGAAGAAGAGGAGCCCCTTTCCCAAACCAGGAAGAATGCCGATAAAGGAGTTGATGGAGGGAGTCTGGTTAGTCATGATGGTGATGACGTCTTCGGGGATTTGAGTGACATAATTATCACTTCCCAAGAGCTCTTTAAAGATGACCCTGCCTGTGCTAAAGCTATACCCCCGATGATTGAAGTGACATCTGCCCTCCAACAGACTCCAACTCCTTTATCCCAAGAACTGTCACCGACAGTGAAACCTATTGCTTCCCCCCAACTGAGGAGTGGTTCATTAGTTCAACGCGAGTAGTTTGCACTTCACACACAACTAAGGATTTTCCAGCACATTTATGCACTTATCTTCTTATACTTTAAAGATTTCTAAAGCTTATCTTTTTATTTCAGATCCTCCAATGAGACGCAGCGGATCATACTATCACGATTTCCAGCGCTACGGGGGGCGTGGCCAATATGATTACGGGCGCTACTTTGCCTCCTATAGAGAATCTAACGAAGAAAGGGCTGCTCGAAAGGCTCGTGAAAGGAGGGCTGAAGAAGAGCGTTATGACAGAAGGGATAGGGATGAGCACCATGATTCTTTGCAGAGAGGTGACGACTCTCACAAAAGGAAATCTCATGATGACCGGGGAAAAGGTCATGTAGTCGAAGATTCGGGCAAACGAGCCCGACATGGTGAGAAACGTACTTCCATTACTCCCGAAAAGGCTACTGCCCCTGCCTCTCTTGACATTCCTTTCGACTCTCCTGCTCTCGGGAAGACGGACATCCAAACAATAATTAGCAGGCCCAAATTTCAAGTTGGACCGGACCCAGCCACTTTACAAAGCCGTTTTCCACAGTGGTGCTTAAAGGGTGTGAGGTTCGACCTTGACCTGGTTCTTATTGACAAGCCTGCCATGCTGCGAAATCTCGACGCTGTCAAGCTTGATATCGAGAGGATGTCGAACTGGCAGAAACTTGTTGATGAGCTTCAAAGAGTTAATCGTGCCAACATAGAGGCCATGCTCACTATGGAAAACGATAAGGCTGAATGGCAAAAGGTCCTTGAGCAACATGACACTGAAATGAGGAGCATTGCTTCTTACAATGAGGAGCTCGAAGCAAAAGTTGAGAAATTGGAACATGAGCTTGCTGCTTCCTCTACTTCATATTCTCAAAAAGAAGAAGTGCTCCTGAAACAAGTAAGAGATGCTCATGCCGGCCAAAGGGATGCCGAAGACAGGCTTGAGGCGCAAAAAAGAATTAGTGAGGGCTACATTGCTGATGTTGCAGAGCTTCAGAAGAAAAACAACTCCCAAGAAGCGGAAATTCAAATGCTTAAACTTCAGCGTGATGAGGCCATCGCTGGTAGAATTGCAGCTGAAGAATCCCACAAGGCGACAAAGAACAACATCAGCTCAACTCTGTTTGATTTTTATTTGCACAACGTCTTGGGGCGCGGGAGCCTTGCTTTTCTTGGTCCCAAATACGAGATTACTTTAGCTGAAGTGTGGGAGGCCGCACTTGAAATGCTTGGTGCTGAGGGTGCTGGTTATGACGAATCAGCCCTTGAAAAGCACTACTTGGATGATGACGCTCGCGCTGCTCTCGCCAAAGGAAAGGAGCAACTTGCCAAACTAAGAACCGAAGCGACAGAAGGGGGCCAGGTTGGAGGAACTACTTCAACTACTCCAGTCCAGCCTCCTTCTTCGTCTGAGGTCAACATCATTGGTTCCAGCTCCCATTTTGCATCTCCTACCAAGGTTACCACCGAGATTACAAACATACAGGGTGGAGATGAAGGTGACGAGAGCGCTGACGTACAGGCTTATGAAGTTGATATCAGGAAACCAACTTCTCCAGGTAATTCCACCGTTAATCTTGCTACTATAAACCTCACCCAAGTAGACTGCTCACTTGTTTCTTATGGGTTCAATGGGCTTCTTGACTACTTCTTGGACCTTGACGAACCTTTACCTCCTCTTTTTACTGACTTTAACCTCTTTCCTTCTGTAGAGAAAGTACCTCCTCAGGTTATCCCTCCTCCATCTCTTCAGGCGACTCCTCCTTCTGCTTCACAGCCTGGATCACAAGAGGAGCAAATAGAGGCTCTTCATGGCCTGGATGATCCTACCGCTTCACAAGAGCAGAAAGGCGAAGGACTCGAGGGAGGCGAGATTTCTCCAGAGCGAACTCCTTCCGATGACATAATTTTGTCTGCTCTTGCTACTCCAGGGAGTGAGTCTTCCTCGAAGAGGAGGGGAAAGAAAATTATTACTGCTACCGAGGAGGAACCGGAAGTTGGACCAGTTGCCCCTCAGTTTTCTCCTTCCCTTATGCCTACAGACCGACCAGAAAAGTTAATCATTCGACCGGGCAAAGGATCCAAGGGTAGTAGGAAGAAATGAGGACTTTAGCTTTTTGTCTTTTGCATGTACTGGTCGAGAATTGTGCGGGTACCGGCCCCCGCTTTTTTCCTTTATTTTGAAAACTGTATCTGTAATGCAATTTGAATAAAACAATCCTTTATTTGTACAAATTCCTGTTTGGACTTGAGAATGCATTTACTATTCATTTTTGCATAAATTTATTTACATGATATTGCAGCGAGCTTATGGCATGTTATTTGAGCGTTACCTTTTGCAGATTTGACTATACCATATTGTATGTAATTATACCGTTATTGCCCCCATTCCATAGGCTTGCTGCAATATTTTATACTTCGAGGGGACTTGCACTCTTATCTTCTAAAGAATATTCCGTTCATGAAGAAGTATTTTTGTAGAGTACAACTCACTTCTTATAAGTTTTTACGCTTTGTCCTTTGAAGAAATCACCTCTTTTTTATGTGCGTATTTTACCAAGTGAATTCTTCTATGCGGCAAAGCGGATCCCTGAAGGGTACTTTAACTCCTCTTTCTCTTTTTTTTTAAAAAAGGAAGATTATTTTCCAGGATAGGTAAATTACTCTTCCTTTGAAAGTTAAAGTATGCTCTTGATGAGGATTTTTTTATACATAGAAAGTTGTACCTCTGAGGAGGGATTTGTCACGTTTCAACACTTGGAAGTTTTATTTCAATCTTGGTGAAACGTGTACCTCCAAAGAGTTGCGCCTTTGAAGAAAGCCTTTTCACGTTTCAACACTTGGAAGTTTTATTTCAATCTCGGTAAAACGTGGGCTTTCGAAGAGGTCTTTCTTCTTAATTGTGCCTCCGAAGAGGTCTTTATTTTGTTTGCCTTTCAACTCTGGTGAAGTGAAATTCCGAAGAGCGGCCATTACACTTCAACTCCTGGTGAAATATGCCTCCGAAGAGGTCTTTATTTTGTTTGAGCATTTCAACTCTGGTGAAGTGAAACTCCGAAGAGTAACTACTCCGACTCCTGGTGAAATGTGCCTCCGAAGAGGTCCTTACTTTGTTTGAGCATTTCAACTCTGGTGAAGTGAAACTCCGAAGAGTACCTACTCCAACTCCTGGTGAAATGTGCCTCAAAGAGGGTTTTCATCGCCTGGAAGTTACTCTCTCATGGTTGGAGGGTCGTGACTCCTCCAATCTTTTTTGTAGAGTAGAGAACTTTCTTTTTTACGGCATATGTCCCATTAGAGGTCTTTATCCTCCGAAGAGTTGTGCCTCCGAAGAGGTCTTATGCTGCCGATGATAGCTTCAGTTGTTTCCTTATTCACTTGCTTATGCCTTTTCAGTGATCCTCCGTTCTTTCCTTTTCAAGCTCACATCCCCTTTTCTCACAAGTAATCTGTTTAATCCAAGGAAGTGCACTTCATTGTTAAGCAGGTTCGTGAGAACGGACATAAGCTTCTTAATTGGATGTTTGTTTGTTCAAACGAACTCAATTTTGATAGCAAGGGTCCGTTCCCAGCGAAACCATTGCCCATTCAATTGAAGCGTTTCCTATCTAGGATTTGAATTCGGGGCTTTTGTGACTTCGAATTTGCTTGTTGAATGATGGCGAGAATCACTCAGTCTTATTATGTGCAAGTTTTATTTCCATTGTCTGCAAAAATTTAAATCGACATTTTAGCAATACATTCTATGTACTTTTTATATCGAAAATAAAGCAAACATGTAATAATAATAAGGAACACAAGATTTATAGTGGTTCGGCCAGAAATTTGGGCCTACATCCACTTTATATTCTTTCATTATCTTCTTTCATTAGTTTTACAATAGCTTTCAATTACAAGAATCATACATTCATAACTCTTTTTTACAATATTTCAACAAAGTTTTCAAGTAAAGTATGGACGCAAGTGATTGCTGTTCCATGCCCTTGGAATTTGATCTCCTTCAACAGTAGTGAGTTTGAATGTGCCGTCAAGAAGCTTCTGACCTATCACATATGGTCCTTCCCAATTTGGCCCAAACACACCTGTCGCTGTCATAATTCTCTTCAGGACTAAATCTCCAATTTCAAAGCTGCGTTGACGAACTTTGGAATTGAAATGCCTAGCTATCCTTTGCTGATGAGCTGCCATTCTGAGATTAGCCTCATATCTTTTTTCATCAAGGAGATCTAGTGCTTCAAGCTGTAGCTTTTCATTTTCTGCTTGATTGAAATGGATTCTTCTGTGTGAGGGAACCTCTGTTTCTATCGGGATCATTGCTTCCGATCCGTATGCTAATGAAAAAGGAGTATGCCCAGTCGCAGTTTTGTGTGTGGTTCTGTATGCCCATAGTGCAAGTGGTAGCTTTTCGACCCAACCACCTTTTGCTCTTTCAAGTTGCTTCTTGATGGTTGATTTGATGATCTTGTTTACTGCTTCCACTTTCCCGTTTGCCTGCGGATGAGCTACTACTGAAAAGCTTTTCTGGATTTTGAATCGCCTGCAAAAATCTGGGAATTCCTCGCTTTCAAACTGAGTACCGTTGTCTGTGATTATTTTCGGAGGCACACCATACCTGCAAATGATATTCTTGGTCACAAAACTTATCATCTTCTTAGAGGTGATAGTAGCCAATGGTTCAGCTTCAGCCCATTTAGTAAAATAATCAACTGCAACAACATCATATTTAATCCCTGATTTAGCAGTTGGTAGCGGCCCAATGAGATCCATTCCCCAAATTGCAAACGGCCAAGGACTGGCCATCTGTGTGAGTTCAGTAGAAGGTGCTCTAGGAATTTTGGCAAACCTTTGGCATCTGTCACATTTTCGAGAGTAATCTGCAGCATCCCTATTAATTTCTGGCCAGAAATATCCGTATCTGAGAACCTTCTTTGCTAAAGTCTGGCCACCTGAATGATCACCACATTCTCCTCCATGTACCTCAGCTAAGATTGCTTTGGATTCTTCCCTGGATACACGCCGAAGTAATGGCGTTGAGAATCCACGCCTGTATAGTCTGCCATCCTGAATTACATAGCGAGAGGCTTTCCTTAGTAGCTTCTGTCTCTCTCTCGAATTTTCTGGCAGAGAACCTCTGAGCAGGTAGTCCAATATTGGAGTCATCCAAGATTCTTGCTCTTGAGATACATTCATAATCCAGTCTACATCCATCTCATCTGTATTCGGTGCTGACAGGACCTCTACAGGGACTAATCCCAATAGTTGAGCTTCACCGGAACTCGAATATTTCACGAGGGAATCTGCCTTCATATTCTCTTCCCGGGGGATATGGCTTATTGAATAATGATCGAGCTCACATAGAAGTTCCCAAGCCTTTGACAAGTAGGCAGGCAGGTTTCCCCCTTTCGTTTGAAATTCCTTCTTGACCTGGCATACAATAAGCTGAGAATCACTGAAGATCTGTAATGCTCGGATGTTTAGTTCTTTAGCGATTTTCAATCCTGCGATAAGAGCTTCATATTCTGCTTCATTGTTTGTTGAAGGAAATTCCAATCTTAACGCATAACATAATGACCGACCTTCAGGGGTTTCAAGCACCCCTCCGGCTCCAGAACAGTAGTCATTTCTCGCGCCATCAACATACAATTTCCACTGGATCGGGGAATCATTGATTGTTTCTTCCTCACCATTACCTTTTTCTGTAAATTCTGCAATGAAATCTGCTAAAGCTTGTCCGTTGATTGCACTTCGGGGGTGATAAGTGATGTCATATTGACTGAGTTCAATGTTCCACTTTAGAAGACGACCCGAAGTTTCAGGGCGAAACAGGACTTGCTTTAGAGGTTGATCAGTGAGGACTCTTATAGGATGAGCTTGGAAATATTGCCTCAACTTCCTTGATGCCACCAATAGACAATAGGCGAGTTTTTACAACTTGGAGTAATTCAGCTCTGCCCCAGTGAGTCTTTTGCTGATATAGTAAACTGGATATTGAATCCTTTTGTCTTCCCGTATCAACGCTGCACTTAGAGCATGAGATGATACTGCCAAGTATATAAGAAGATCCTCACCATTGCCGGGCCTAGAAAGTATTGGAGGCGTTTCCATATGACGGATCATCTCATCAAAGGCCTTTTGGCATTCAGGAGTCCATTCAAAGTTCTTCTTTCCTTTCTTTAGAGCGTCAAAGAATGGGATGCATTTATCTGTAGCTTTGGAAATTAACCGACTTAGGGCGGTGACTTTTCCGTTGAGACTTTGCAATTCCCTCTTCGTTCTGGGAGCTTTGACTTCTTTTAAGGTGGTGATTTGAGCTGGATTAGCTTCAATGCCCCTAGCGCTCACGATGAAACCTAAGAACTTTCCTGACTCCACCCCAAACGAACATTTCAAAGGGTTAAGTTTCATCCTGTATTTCCGGAGGACTGCGAACATTTCTACTAGGTGTTCAATGTGATCTGCTGCTTTCTTAGATTTTACTAACATGTCGTCGACATAGACTTCCATAGTCTTGCCCAGTTGCGGCTTGAACATAGCATTAACAAGTCTCTGGTAGGTTGCCCCTGCATTTTTCAGTCCGAAGGGCATAACTCTGTAGCAATAAAGACCAACATCTGTAATAAAACTCGTGTCCTCTTGATCCGGCTCATGCATCATTATCTGGTTATATCCGGAGTAGGCATCCATAAAAGATAACAGTTCATGTCCCGCGGTTCCATCAACCAGTTGATCAATCCTGGGTAATGGGAAGCAATCTTTGGGGCAAGCCTTGTTGAAGTCAGAAAAATCGATGCACACTCTCCATTTTCCATTAGCTTTCTTAACCCGCACAGGATTTGAAACCCAATTCGGATAGGTAGATTCTTTGATGAAGTTATTTTCCATAAGTCGATCAACTTCTTCTTTTAATGCTGCAGACCTTTCTGGACCTTGGGTTCTTCTTTTCTGTTTCACAGGCGTAAACTTTGGATCGATATTTAGGGCATGTACTGCAATCTCAGGGGATATTCCGCACATATCGGCATGAGTCCAAGCGAAGACATCGAGATTTGCTTTCAGAAAAGATATCAAGACATTCTGAATTGACGCACTAAGCTGTGAACCCACATTCAACACCTTGTTTGGGTCCTTTGGATCAACAGGTACCGGTACCGTCGCTTCCACCGGTGCTACTCTATTCTCCCCTGCACTGGCCTTTCTAGGATCCATCTCTTTTCTTGCCCCGCTGTGTTCGCCAGTGCAGGGTCCGCCCCGTAATTGCTACAAGGCTGGTTCTTTGATGCGGACTGGGGTTGCCGCATCCTTTCCCATTTCCCTTTTCCTTGCTTCTCGCAGCTCTGCCAAATAACATTCTCGTCCAGCATTTTGGTCTCCTTTTATAACTCCTACTCCATTGTCTGTAGGGAATTTGATAGTGAGTCACCATGGAGCTAGAATAGCTTTGAATGCTGCCAGAGTTGGACGACCAAGGAAAGCATTGTAAGCAGAAAATTCATCAACAATCACAAAAGTTTGTTTGCGGACTACTTTCCTTCCTCCCTCTCCCAGTTCTACAAACAAATCAATGGTTCCTATCGGTTGCTTTGGCTCCCCAGTGAAGCCAACAATTTTCTGTGATGAGGCTTGTACATCAACCATAGGGATCTCCATTTGGTAAAATGTTTTCTTGAAGAGGATATTGCAGGATGAACCGCAATCAACGAGAACCCTTCTGACGATGGTTGGTCCGATACCAGCTGAGATGACTAAAGGATCTAAGGTGGGAGCCTCAACACCTGTGGAATCCCTGGCTCTGAAAATAATGTCATCGTTGAAAGTTTTCTGTTGTTTCAGGGGTGTGGTGTCTTCCAAAACAAAGACATCTTCTTCGGTCGGCACATATTTCAAAGCTCGAGTATACCTTTCCATTTCACCCCAACTCCTGCCAGCTGGGTGAGGTCCTCCTGTAATGACATTGATAATGGGCCTTCCAGATTCATGCCCTGCAGCCTTCTCACCTGTCCTAGGCTGATGGTCAAGAGCTTGGTGCCCCTGACTAGATGAGGCAGGGTTGTTGCTATTCTTTTTCACGAATTGCTGTAGTTTGTTTTCCCTTAACAACTCTTCAATCAGATTCTTCAACTGGCGGCATTCATCGGTTTCATGACCGGGTTGATTATGGAAACGACAGAACTTTCCACTCTGAATAGCCTTTTTCCCGGTCCTTAGAGGGATAGGTTTAGGAAAATCAATAGAATCTTTAGTGGCCAGGTAGATATGTTCAGGCGTATCTGATAGAGGTGTGTACTCTGATGGCTTGAAGGATCGAGGTTTCTTCAGATTGCCCTGTTTCTTTCCATTGTTATTTTCCCTCTTTTGCCCTACAGCTTCATTCTTGCGTGGAGCAACAGTGTTTTCTTCAGCTTTTTCCAACACTGCCTTTATTGGTGCGGGACGGCTCTCCAGGCATATGAATTCATCTGCTTTCTTATAGAACTTTTCAAGGGAATTTGGTTCTTTCATGTTCAGCCATTTCCCAAATTCGCTTGACTTATCAATGGCTCTCATCAGATAAGTCAGGATCATCCGGGGTTCTGCATTATCTACCTCAGCCAACGCTATATTAAAGCGATTTAAGAAAGATCTGATAGTTTCGCCTGGATTCTGTTCTAAACTTGACAAAGACATGATATCTTTGGCTTTTGAAGCATATAGTCTGAACTGCTCCTTAAATTTCCGGGTAAATCAGAAAACTGATCTATAGATCGGATTGGAAGTTTGGTGAACCAAAGCAAAGCTACCCCTTCAAGATACACAGGAAAATATCGACATTTTATCTCATCAGAAGCTCTGGCACCCGTCATGTGCCAATCGTACTTGTACAAAAATTCATTCGGATCACTAGTCCCCTTGTAAGCAGGAATAGTTGGGGGGATGAATTTTCTTGGATACTCTGCCTTCAAGATTTTCTCGGTGAACGGGGTTTTACTTGGAGCGAAACCCCACTCTCTTTCATCCTCGTGCCTCTGCATACTCTCTTTCATGATTTGTCGAACCATCTCAGAAAGATACCTCTCATCATTTCGGGCTTTAGATCCACCAACCTCGGGAAGTGTTTGCTCAAAGGGACTAGCAGCCCTTTCAGGAGCATTCCTTTCATCAGCATCATGAATGTTGCCAGCATAGTTCCTTTCATTATTTGCCGGTTGATTTTTTGCCCCAAGCAAATCGTTCAACTTATTCAGAATTAGAGCATTTTGGGCACTTTGAGCTTCCAATTGTGCATTTTGGGCATTTATCTGCTGGTTCAGCTCTAAGATTACAGCATCCAACTCCGCTTTCGTTACCCCAACAGAAGGAGTGGGCTGATTAGGTACAGGGGAAGCAGAGGTTTCTTCATGAACATTCCCAGATCTAACGGATCTACTCTTTCTACCTGGAGCCATGATTTCAGATAGACTTCTAGTCTTCAGAGGGATCTCTTCAACAAACTTTCGCGGAGCAATGATGATAATAGCCCTGAGTTCAATTCTCAGTGAAATCACCAAAAATGTTAACGCTTAAATTTGAACGCTAACACCCCGGTGTGTCAAGTGTAGTTGTGAAAGCACCACCCGATGACTCGGGAACAGATTATAAGCAGATAACAACAGAAAAGCAATAAACAACAACGATTTTATAGTGGTTCGGCTTAATGGTATAGCCTACGTCCACTTTAAGTACTTTTTATTGATAATCTCGCTACAAGTTGATACAATTCTTCTCAAACACAACACACTTCAAGTTACAAATGATTTGGAACAAGTAGCTTAAATTTCAATGTCGATTAAAGTCCTTAAACCCATGTTGAAGATGTGTGATTTCTTCGTGAAGTTCTTTGAAGTATTCCTCGAATCTCGAAGGCTCTAAGTGTTGATGGAGTTCTCAATGCAGCAGGGTAACGGTGTATGAAGAGAATGTGCCGAAAAGTCCCTTTTTAGTTGGAGTCAGGGGTGTATTTATAGGCATCTTCGGAATTAAGGCGTAACTCGTGGACGACTCATGATGTCTCGTAACTCGTAGATGACTCATCGTAGGTCGTGACTCGTCTTATCTGGTCCAGTCTCTGGTCCCCCCAGTGTTCACCCATCCATCGGACTTAAGTCCTAAGTCGTTTACGAGTTATTAGGATGCAGCTATCTTTCTGTCTGCATGAGTCATATACGACTCATCATAAGTCGTAAGTCCTCAACGAGTCATCCCCTTGCAGCATGATACCGAACTTGTCTCTGAGTTTTATGTTGTGAACGACTTATCTTTTGAGTCGTACACTTCCTTAAGTCGTGCCATCCTTAACTCGTAGTATTTTCTTAACTCGTCAGGTTCCTTAACTCGTAAAGTTCCTTAAGTCGTGAGTCGGTCTATCCCATACACCGTTAATCCCTTGATTCGCTCCACTCCTCTAAGTCGCCTTAAGCTTTAACTCGTTAGCTTGTTGAGTCGGTTGCTTGTTGAGTCGGTTCACCCTTTAAGTCGTGAGGCTTCTTGAGTAGTGGATCCCTTCTGAACCGTTAAGAACCTTAAGTCGTGAGTCGGCCCAGACCTTCACTCGTTGCTTAAACGGGGTTAACACAGCCTCTTCGAGTCTCATGTACTTCCCACCTTCATGGAAGAAATCAGGCAAGGTAGCTGGTTTTTCTTTAGTTAGTCTTCTAGCAAACTTGGTATCCGGATGCACACCACTACAGAGGGCCATCAGAGCAAGTCTCTCATCGGCATCTTGAACTGCTGCTGCTGCGGCGTTGAACCGGGTTAGGTATTGCTGCAATGTCTCTTCGGGTTTCTGTTTGACAGTAGATAGAGAATAGGCATCCTTGGCTTATTCCACATGGATGCGGAACTGGCTAATGAACTTTTCTTTCAACATATCCCATGAGCTGATAGATCCTTGGGGTAGATGGCAGAACCAGGAGGTGGCTAGGCCTGCTAAGAATAGCGGAAAGCATTTACACAACACTCCTTCCGTTGCTCCGCTCATGAGCATATGCTGTGTGTATCTTTGTAAGTGTACGATGGGGCCAGAGGTTCCTTTGTAAGGTTCCATTGTTGGCATTTTCCATTCTCGAGGGGTGATGGCAACCTCAATATCGCGGGTGAAAGGGCTGGTTGCCCTAGCACCTGTCCCACGATCTCTTTGGTCCCGTTGGACGCATTCCCTGAATAATCGTGCCATTCTTTCATCAGAATTTGGAGCTGACAAAAATGAGCTTGGTTCTTCCCTGCGGGATCGATCTCGTCCAGATGTCATGTAGGGATGGTATAGTCTATCACTTCTGTTGTTATCCAGTGGTTGTCTTTGGCTGTTCGGATGCATGCTAGGACCAGATACAGTTGGCCCCTGCCTTGATCTTCCCCTGTGGGGTTCTGTTTCGAGCATTTCCATGGGGTCAACTTCGGGCTGGGTTCTAGCTCGGCTCCGTTCAGCGGAGTTCCTAGGATTGTTGTTCCTGTTGATAGTTTCTTCGAAGAGGGAAGACCTTTGTTGTCTCCGAGATCCTCCAGATTGAGACTCATCCCATGATTCAGTGTTGCGGTTGGATTCTTCAGCATCCCTTAAGCGTGACATGAGTTGGTCCACCAAAGCTTCTTGTTGGGATGTGAAGCGGTTAGTTACTTCAGCCACAACCCTGTCTAGATCTGCCCTAGTTATTGGTTGTTCCGTGGCGGGGGCTGTCGGATTTGCCT
Source organism: Allium cepa (assembly GCA_030765085.1). Lineage (NCBI taxonomy): Eukaryota > Viridiplantae > Streptophyta > Magnoliopsida > Asparagales > Amaryllidaceae > Allium > Allium cepa. The sequence continues at coordinate 899,640,405 of CM060938.1, read as the reverse complement.
GATTTCCATCTGGTACTGCTGTTGAAATTGGATGATTCTCTTGATCTGGGGCTACTGGATCCAGAAGACTGCTAGTTGCGATGTTCTTTCCTTTGTTAACATCTCTCCTCTGCCTGGAAGTCATGTTGTTGGATCAAGGAACAAGGCTGTTAGGAAGAATGTTGAGTAGGAGAAGGTGTAGCTTCTAGCTTGAGTTCGATTTCTCAGTGAAAGCACCAAAAATGTTTGCACAAAAAATGGGCAAACACCTCCAAGTCGTGTGATTTAGTTGGATTTATGTGCTTCTTAGTGATTTGGATGAGTTATGCAAATATGTAAAAAGCAGGGGGTAAAATGTAAAAAACACACAGATTTATAGTGGTTCAGCCAGAACGTGCCTACGTCCACTTTATATGTTATTATCCTTTTTCTTTCAGATTACAAGTACAATGCTTTGTCTACAAGTATATGAAAGTAGTTTGAAAGTTCCTTCCTTGCTTGAGCTCTCAAACTTGTCTGCCATTGTTGTACCCCTACCCCTCTATTTATAGAGTGAGGCTGGGGGCAGAGGTCCTGGGAGTATATAGCTGCTGGTGGGCCCGGGCTGAAGCAATCTGGCCTTGCAACGTTCTTGTTCGGCGAAGCTTTGGTTCGGTAGGACGTTGGTCCGGCATTATTGGACATGGGTTTGGTCCGGCAAATGGTTGAAGGTGAGGTGGTCTGGTTGTAGGTGATTCGGCGGCTCGGTAGGGAAGTGGAAAGATGTTGGTTCGGCATGGTGTGGGGGAAGTTTGGTTCGGTGAGGCTTCATTCGGTTGAAGGTGCTTGGTAGGTTGGTTCGGTATGGAGAGGTCGTGAGATGTTGGTCCGGTGGTCAACCGGTTCGGTGGAGCATGGGGGATATTGGACCGAAAGTGAGGTGGTTTGGAGGTGTTGGTTCGGCATGGATCTTAGACCGGATGAGCTTGACCGAATGGGGCATGGAGCTTGGACCGGATGAACTTGACCGAATGGGGCATGGAGCTTGGATTTGCAGTGTAGGGAGGAACATGGAGAGGGTTTGGTTCGACGAAGGATGGAAGCGCATGGGTGAGAATTCGCCCAACAATTTCTATGGTTTGTCACTTTGAAATGCAAAAGTTTCTATACAAGTAGTAAATATTCAAATTCTTTCATCAAAACGATTTCAACATTTACTTTAAATATCAAACTCGCTTTTAAAACCGTTTTCCAATCTATTAGTATATACAAACCTCTACCTCATTCGTTCGAGAAATCCAATAAACGACTTAGCAAAACAAGTGGTATAAAACGCTTGCGTTTACTTTGTCGGTTAATTCTTAGACTTGTTCGATTGAAAATCTTGCGATAATTTTCAAGTCAAAATCTATAGTTTGTTCGTAAATACTTAAGTTAAGACAGTGGTTATGGGACATGAAGCTAAACTCATTTATTCACTAGCTCAGTGTAATTCACACTTTTCATTAATCAATGGTGGTCATTTTATGGTTTAGACTAGCATGGTGTGATGTTTTTTTGTCCACGTGGGGGACTGTACCTCGTTTTATTGAGCTTTGTCTCGTTTCTTTCATAGGCTGATGATCTATGGATTCTTTAGAGTTTCGTCTCATTTTTATGGGCTAGCGACTCATGTTCATTTATGGTGTTCGGTTCATCGAATGTACTGTTATTGTACTAGGTCGATGTTTCGGATTATAAGGATCAACCGTTGCACCGTTGTTGTACTACATTGTTGTTTCGGTTTATCAGGTTCATCGGGCGCACCGTTATTGTACTACGTCGTTGTTCTGAATTATTGGAGTTTTAGATCCGTCGGGCATACCGTTACTATACTACATTAATGTTGTGGATTATTCGAGTTTCAGGTTCCTTGGGTGTACTGTTGCACCGGCTTTATGTTTAGCGACCATTGGATAGCGACGCATTTGTGATGCACCTGTTGGTGAGTTTTCATGCTCCCGTTTGTGATAGGCCTCCCTCTTTGTGATTTTTGGATTTCTAATTGACGATTTCTAGAATTTGTGTTTCATCAATTTTTACGATTGGCATTGATATGCTTGTCAATATTTGTGGTTTGATGAATAAAATAAAGAATATGACAATCTTTTTGGCATTTGAGAAAGTTAGTGATATTGTATGATTTTTGTTGTTATCTGATGTATACTTTTCACAGTATGGCATTATTGTTATCATATGTTTTTGTCATATCTCTTATCCCATCTCATTTTATATGATATTTATAGCTAGACTGATCCGTTTATTATTTTCTTCTTAAATAATACTCAGGTCAGACCGAGAAGTTATAGGTGCTTCCACTTGACTTCTTAGTTGGGACTAGCTTTTACTTTTGGCTAACTACTTAGTTTAGTTGTTTTTGCTTTTATACATTCGGGATAGAGACTCCTTGTTGTATACATATTCTTTCGTCTAGCACTTGTACCTATTCTTTTCTGATGTAGTGGATCTTTCATGACCACTACTTTGATGTACACTTTTACGTGTTATATTCATATCTATTTCTGCCTTTGTGAAATGAATATTTGTGACTGACTTGTGTTATGTTTATTTTATATTTGTTTCCAAAGACCACATAGCCACTGTATAGTAGCTTTGAGTTTGTATTGGTATGTCGGATTCCCTCTTGAAATGAAAGTGATATTTTATCTGGCATATCGGTACTCGCACAAAGCAAATACATAGATGGTTGCTCCTCAATAGCCTTGTTCTTCGTACTAGTCGACGACATTACATTGTAGTGTCCTTGGCTAGTGCGAGTATAGAGGTGGTGCGTCACAACTTATCTTTCTATATAAGTGTGGATAATTTTATTGTTGATTGTTTGTTGACTGTTTGGATGGTTTACAAGTTTATTAGTTTGTTTGAATATATTCCTGCCCTTGGAGCCGATGAGACCATATTACGTTCCCGTGTATGAGTGGATGACCCTTTGTATACGATCCCGCCTCGAAGCGGTTGAATTATATTTTATGATTATATACTGTATGGGCATATAGGGTTTTAATTATTTTAAAAGTGGTTTATCTTTTGAATGTACTATTATGAAAATAATAATTTCAAATGGAATTTAATGGTTTTAAAAGTGATTTAATATATGCTGAGTGATGAAACATATATTTTAATAGTTATTGTTGAAAAAGACATTTTCGAGAAACTGAGGAAGGAATGGACTATAACGTTGTTGTTATAGTGAATGATTTCCAAAAGGAAATGTTTTATATAATATACGGGATTTATATATATAAATACGTACACACACACACACAAATATATATATATATAATTAATCGAATCCCTGTACTAGTATTTTTTGGGTTGCGTAATGATATTTAATGCAACATTTGTTTTGATCCAATAAATTGTGTTTTGGCCTTCCATTGTTAAATACACGAATTGGTTATTATGATCATACTAAAGGCTTGGTAGTGTAAGAATCTTTGCTTCTTATACATAACACCCGTTCTGAGGCATATGAACTCGGGAGTTGTACGGTTATAGAATTCTATCTAGTGTGTCTCCAAAATGGCAATGTTATTAAATATACTTATATCGTTGATATGAGTATATAAGAATGTTTCCAACATCGAAAGATTAAAGTGGTTTTGTGGATATATCTTTCTAAAGTTAATTTAAAGCAAATATTTGGAAATTGTTTTAATTCATAAAAGATTAATTAAATGGGCCTAGTGACTGCATATGTGCTTGATTATATTTATTGCTTCGATAGTTAAATAATCGACTATCAAATTTGGCCATTTTTGTTCCATGACTTGATGTGAGAACTGATTAGACGTGCACTTGATACGAAGCCAATGGAGTAGGCTTAATTATCGTTTGACATTAAGAATGTTAATTCGAGTAGTGCGAAGTGACTATCGTGCTCCTATCTGCTGGACTTCCTTATTAGCCGAAGGATAGCAATTTGAGATAAAACGTGATAACTCTATGCGACATGGTGTAACATCCCGCCTTTTTGACCGCCCCTAGTCGGTAATTAAACCAACTTGAAACGTTCAAAATGACGGATTGTTATTTAGTTTATAGAGTTTTAACAGATTCAACCATAGAATCACAGAATAATAATATTATTTCACAAGAATGAATTTTTATACATATATCAGAGTTTATACAATGCATTAAATTTATACAGCGAAATATTTCTTTAAAGTACAAAATCCCTGAAAAGTGAAGCGGCTTCCCCCTCTCTCTAACTTCGCTGCCTGAAAATCTTCAAGCTGTAAAATACTCGGTCTGACCCGAGTATTACATTCAAAAGAAAATAATACACGGGTCAGTCTAATTCAAACTCAGTTATTAGTGCATAGAGGCAATAATAATCAATTGACAATTAGACGACAGTCAAATATAAATTCACCTACCCGATACTTTAACAAGAAATCGAATATCGGTAAATATAACACTTATCAGTGTTAAACAATAAATCAGTAGATTCAAATTATCAACGAAGATAGATGAAGGAATTATTTATCAAGATAATTTAGAAAAACATCAAAATTGCCTAAACGGCATTTAACAACAAAATCATCAATTTAAACCAAATCAATTCAAATAATTGAAAAGTTGCTTAAAAACATCAAAACTGATTGGCTGTAGTACACGCACGCATGCACTGCCTCGCCAGTACGACATATGAAATACGCAAAAGATCAATGGATCCAAAGCAAAAGGAAATATCAATTAAAATCAATACTGTGTGGCTGCTGTACACGCACGCGTGTACGGCCTCGCCACAACAGTGAAGAAATAGAAATCATCACAGCAGTGAATACCAACAGAAATCGAAGATGCAGGGGTCAAGTCAGTGACTCAACACAACTGCAAAGCTAAACCAAGATTAACAGCAAAACCAAGAAAAGGTCTGGGCAACAATAAATGACTAAGTGCACAAGGCATGGCCCACTGGAATAAGTATTTCAACGAAGTGGACATGCAATCAACCAAAGGCAAGTCCAGATGCAGCCAAGATATGGCAACATAGGGGAAGCACAACGCAACAGAGGAGGCACATGGATGTGCAGACCGAAACCAAACAGTCAAGTTCAAAGCATAGCAAAGGATGACCAAGAACTGATACACGCAATTCAGTGAATGGCAGTATCAATATCGGGATAGTGCCAATGCCGAACAATTCAAATCAAATAAATGAAACAAAGTAGAGGCTGGCATCAAGACCAGTTCAGCAATCAAATACATTTGAAATCAAGCAGGGATGAACAAAAGTGCTGAGGATTCAAAAATCAAGTTTTAACAAAATGTATTATATAAAGGCTGCTGCTCGTTAATAAGATTATTCACTAAATTTTCAAAGTAATTTATTAAGTACCCATACATACATATAATATTTATTAAAATCCTTTATAAAGAAACTGCATTGATATGGAAATTTAATTTGAAATATATATATATATATATATATATATATATATTAATATAAACTCTTTTTTTAAAAAACTACTTTTATTCAAACCAAACATATATAGCTAAGCATTCATATAATCAGAAAGGTAACTTCTCAAATCAAATCAAATCGTCAAATAGGAAGTCAAAACATCATAAATCTAGAGCAGCTGAAGGTACTAAAGTGATCAAAGAAGTGCATGCAAGCCAGAGAAAAACAAGGTAAACACCTGCAACTGGAGACCCAAAATTGCAACCATACGAAATGCTTGAAATGCAAACAACAAAAGCGCTGACGATCAATATACTACAAGTATGCAGCAATGCAAATATACTCCAGACCACTATAATGAAAGCTCAACTGAGTACACAATCACAAGACTGCACACTTCAAAGAAGAAAATTTTTTTTAAAAAAAAAATGAACTGCAGCCCCATTTTGAATTCAAGGGCAAGACTGCAAGAATGGATGAAACTACAAAATATCAAGTGCGGACAACAGCTCAACGTTCCAAGTGCCACGAGATGACAAACCAATATGTGCAGTTCAATAGGCATGTACAAGACTCACGCACCAAATTATAATTTACAATATTTTTTCCATGCAAGTGTTCATAAATGAAAATGGACCTGGGCATAAAACATAAAATAATGCTCATGCAAGATACGCACAAGATGCTTTAAGACTAAACTGGCAATATATTGAACGTCACGCACATAACACATACTTAGGCAAAACTTAGTTTGGACAACATGGAAAACGTAACTTGAATTTTTTTTTTTGTACATGCAATCTAATGCATTCAAATATGCCTTGAAAATGACGCATGGAATTTCCTATCTGGACTCACGACAAGGAATTATACACATCTACTGAATGTACAATTAAAACAATGTAACATGAAAGGAAGGATGCACACTTTTATAGATGTAAATAATATGCAGTGAATATTAGCACTCATGTACATCAGGTCATGAAACCGAAGTACAAATAAGTCGACTCATAGATCCCGAGCTACAAGGTAAATGTACAATTCAAATGAATATGAAATAACCAGAGAATCAAAATGGTAGTGGCCAGTTCGAGCAAAGCTTAACATCACGAGATCAAGCAACAACAAATGTACCAGTCAATGAAGTTCCAAGTCAAGGCCGAGGTCACCAAAAAAATCACGAAATCAAAATGCCAGAAAACAAAAATCGTGATAGCCAAAAATCAACAACAGAAAAATCATTTTGAAAACCGTGGTGGCTAATGAACTCCAGCAATATATATATGAATGCAATTAAAGGAGGTCATACAGACCCAAAAATAATCAAGCCATGGTTAAACAAAATTGAACCATGCCCAAAACAACAACTCGAAACACGGTCGAATGGCCGAGCAAATCAAGTGACGAAAGTATACGAATTTAAAGAAAACCAGATAACTCATTTTCGTAAAATAATCAAAAGGCCGAAGACAATTTCAACATATTCATAAATACGAACGAACATCAAAGGGATTCGAACCTTCAATTAAAACCCTAATTCATAAAATCTCTGAAATTCAAATTAGATGTGAGTGAGGGAAGGATCACTCACCTTTGTTGATGCGAATTGAAGTAGCCGAGCAGAGCTCTTCGTGACGAATGATCGCCGGAGCAAGCCTTAATTTTTGGGGACAAAGAAGAAACTCGTGGCCGCCATTTTTAATTTTCTTTCGTTTAAAAAGAGGAACGACTGAATAAAATAAAAGGACGAGACAGCGTACGTGATGGCGAGCATACAGGGTAGGGTGGCTGATAGGTACGCGACTTCGGCTTAGATGATATAAAATATTGTGTACTAGAGATCTTGAAATATTTTTTTTTTCTTGTTTTATCAACCAAATCTCGGCTGAGAGGATTTGGTTAGGGTGGCTGATTTGATTTTGCTTATGTCCTTTGTTTTGGTAGATTTTTTCTTCTTTTTATAAATTCAATTTGTTTTCAACACAAAATTCAACGCGTTTATACATCGCATGCTCACACATCAACTCCGAACGCCACGAAAATTGAAATCCGGTAATAATTCAATATTACGGACCCAATGGAACTGGTTTCGTCGAATTCCGAGACCATGCCTCGGAAGGCTATTTTTAAATTCAATTTAAACGATAAAATTTCAAACTGGACGAATCACTTTTAAATTCAATTCTGAAGCTTCTATTATTTTTAGTATAATCAATGTGAGTTTTCTAAGCCTTTAAATTATTTTTTAATCAGCTTAAAATTTAAGATTCAAATTTTTGATTCAACTTTCAATAGATCAAATTCTAAAATTTAATCGCCAAATTCATAGTTATATTGGAAATTCAAACTAAACCACCATTCAAATATTTAAAATTAATTAAATATTTTCAATTTAAATTGTTCAAAATTCTTGGTCGTTACAATCTTCCCTCCTTAAAAGAATTTCGTCCCGAAATTATAAGTTAGGAAAAATGATTGTTAAAATCTCACCGATATCTATACCCCCCACAATTTTACCAAGTTCGAATCTTATTAAAAATAAATATAGGATTCATTCCATTTATGTTATCTCCCTAGCTTTGTTCATTAATTTCTACAATCAAGATGCAAAAGTCTTTTACCAAAATTTTTGACTTACAAAACTCAGATTTAGACTTGAAATTCTTCATGTTAGAGATTTGCATATTATAATTTTTTCCAAAGCTGTGGACTTTTCAAGACATTTGAAAAATCTTCTTCCTTAGTTTATTAGGTTGGAATTATGTAATTTTTTTATTTCAGATTATTGATTTGCTATTTAAAGTTTGAAAATACTTACTAACTCGAAGTTTAACAAGTCTATCGTCGTTCTCACAGACATTAGGCGTACGCTGGCCAGGCGTAGGACTAAAACTCTCTAAGTACTAAATACACTTGCTTCAACTCCTAGTGAAAATACTTTTAAAAATTCTTTTAAAAATGGATATGGAAAGCACGTTCCCCCATGGATCACAGTTTTACATAGCGATTACGCTACTATCCCAGTAGAATCGCTTGTAATCTGTAGATTTCTCATCTCTTGAATTTCGCCATGGTTGTTGCCATAGATCGCGGTCCACACGGCGGTTACGCTACTATCCCATTAGAATCGCTTGTAACCATAGGCATCTCGCCCCTCGAATTTCGCTTTGGCATCTAGATTGCAGTTTACCCGGCGGTTGCGCCACTATCCCAGTGGAATCGCTTGTAACTGTAGGCATCTCGCCCCTCAAATTACGCTAGTCACCCCAACTAATGGAATTCAAACGGCCACTCCAACTAATGGAATTTAAATGGCCAATCCAATTAATGGAATTCAAATGGTCAATCCAACTAATGGAATTCAAATGGTCAATCCAACTAATGGAATTCTACATAACTACGATTTCCAAGTGGACACTCATATCGAGTTCCAATACCTTCACAAATTTTAAATGGAAGGTACTTTTCCATATCCTCAGTTTAGAAAACATAATATCATATATATGTAGTACTTCATTTCGCATTTCGTACATATCATACCTATGTAAACTTACATAAGTTTTCCATAACAATTACTTTCTAAACTGATGGTTTTCGAATTTACTATATTCTCATATATAAGTTTCGAAAACCATAATATCTCATACCCATAACAAATAGAGGATTCCAATTTTCCCATCTCATTACCGATTTAAAATTTTCCTCTAAGTCGATTTGGAATTTTAATGTTATCTCAAAACCAATTCACATTCATAATTCAATTCATTATCGACTTCACACTCGATTTGGATTTCACGTTACATCGTCAATTCTCAACACATAATTGATGTCTACCGATATATAACCTCTGAGCTCGTACGTCTCAGAGAAGGTTGTTAAGCTAAGAGAATAAATTCTCCGCCACCAGAAGATATATATTTAATAGAGATCAATTGCTATGTCATCAATTCACAATGTTAGACATACAATCCAAACCGACCATTCAAAATTCAAAGCTCAACTTATATTGTCTTTGGGTGTCGAAGTTAAACTCAATTTAACTCAAGATTCAATCTTTTTTGAAAAGTTTCCAAGTTGAACTAATTGTTCAAATTTCCCATTTAACTTTTTCAACTTCGACGTAATTCATAGTTTGAATTCCGCATACTTTTCACAATATTGGTTTTAAACCAACTTCAAAGTGTCCCAAAAATATCTTTACCAGATATATAGTTTTCCACACTTAACTATTAGAAAACAAATTTCAAATCATTTTTCACCTTTCAATCTTTGAAAACAAATTTCAAATCAATTTCCTTAAACGGAAACACATCCCTTTCTTTTATAAATTTCATAGTGAATTTACATTTTCAAAATATCTATGAATATACGATTTTCAAATCTATTTCTAATATTCATTATCAATTTATCTTTAAAAGATAAAATCTCAAAACATTCACTTCATATTGGAAAAACATTTCCATACTTATTTAATAACCAGTAATTCACAAATCCATTTATTTTCAACACTTGGAAAATATTCAATATACTTAAATCATAATCAAGTATATATTCCATTCTTTAAGGAAAGCGTTCTTTTAAACACATTTATTTGGGTCAAAACGAATGTTGCGTAAAACATTGTTACGATGACCCAAAATCACTAGTATAGGATTTGAATTTAAGATAGATATATAAATCCTAATACTATATAAAAACATTTCCTTTCGAAAATCATTTACTATAACAACAGTGTTATAGTCCACCGTTTCCTTATTTCTCGAAAACGTCTATTTCGACAATGAATGTTGAAATCTATGTATTCGATACTTAATGCATTTTAAAACATCTTTAAAACCATTAACTTCATTTCATAATATTACTTCCCTAAAACATATTCGTTTTATTTAATAATATATTCACTGTCCAAAATCGTGAATATACTTATTTATTCAATTCAATGTTTCTACACATTTATTTAAAGGTTTATCCACTGTCCAAAATCGTGGATTAAATTCCTAACCAACATTTACTATCACAATATTTAACTTAAAGGATGATTCGCTGTCCAAAATCCCGAATATATCTCCTTTAATAACTTCTATGTTTCATTTATCAAATTCAATTGGTTTCGAATTTATAAACAATCTTTACAAATTCCATTTCTATTTATAAAACTTCGATTTATAAATCTCCTTTATTAATTCAATTCAATTTATATAACTTAATTATATACCAAAAGTCCATTTATAAGCTAAGTACTTATAATCCATTTATTTACTAAATCATTCTTCAAAACATTTGAAATCAATTTTCAAAAGAATTCAGAATCAAATTCCCAAGTTATACTTCAATAATCCCCTTGGCAATAACTAAATTGACATGTCATTTTATCTTCCAATTATCACTTTGGAGATATTCGAAATATTTGATTTAAACCAATTCATTAATTCACTTAACTTATATTTTATTTTCCATAAATCTCAGCAATTCGATAATGGGTTTTCGAATGATCGGGACTCAAATCTAAGGAGACCTAATCGAAAAGAAACTATATCAAACCTAAATTTAGAGAGGGGAATTTCCGAAAAAGATTTGAATTTTCAAAATCACTTTTATCTTCAAAAAAACAATTTCATACTTCTTTAGATTTGAAAAACGCTTTCTTTAAAGTGATTCTAGTAATTATTCATATTAAACGCCATAAACTAAGCTCTGTATAAACCAAAGCTCTGATACCAAATGTAACATCCCGCCTTTTTGACCGTCCCCAGTCGGTAATTAAACCAACTTGAAACGTTCAAAATGACGGATTGTTATTTAGTTTATAGAGTTTAAACATAATCAGCCACAGAATCACAGAATAATAATATTATTTCAAAAGAATGAATTTTTATACATATATCAGAGTTTATACAATGCAATAAATTTATACAGCGGAATATTTCTTTAAAGTACAAAATCCCTGAAAAGTGAAGCGGTTTCCCCCTCTCTCTAACTTCGCTGCCTGAAAATCTTCAAGCTGTAAAATACTCGGTCTGACCCGAGTATTACATTCAAAAGAAAATAATACACGAGTCAGTCTAATTCGAACTCAGTTATTAGTGCATAGAGGCAATAATAATCAATTGACAATTAGACGACAGTCAAATATAAATTCACTTACCCGATCCTTTAACAAGAAATCGAATATCGGTAAATATAACACTTATCAGTGTTAAACAATAAATCAGTAGATTCAAATTATCAACGAAGATAGATGAAGGAATTATTTATGAAGATAATTTAGAAAAACATCAAAATTGCCTAAACGACATTTAACAACAAAATCATCAATTTAAACCAAATCAATTCAAATAATTGAAAAGTTGCTTAAAAACATCAAAACTGATTGGCTGCAATACACGCACGCACGCACTGTCTCGCCGGTAAGACATATGAAATACGCAATAGATCAATGGATCCAAAGCAAAAGGAAATATCAATTAAAATCAATACTGTGTGGCTGCTGTACACGCACGCGTGTACGGCCTCGCCACAACAGTGAAGAAATAGAAATCATCACAGCAGTGAATACTAACAGAAATCGAAGTTGCAGGGGTCAAGTCAGTGACTCAACACAACTACAAAGCTAAACCAAGGTTAACAGCAAAACCAAGAAAAGGTCTGGGCAACAATAAATGACCAAGTGCACAAGGCATGGCCCACTGGAATAAGTATTTCAACGAAGTGGACATGCAATCAGCCAAAGGCAAATCCAGACGCAGCCAAGATATGGCAACATAGGGGAAGCACAACGCAACAGAGGAGGCACATGGATGTGCAGACCCATACCAAACAGGCAAGTTCAAAGCATAGCAAAGGATGACCAAGAAATGATACACGCAATTCAGTGAATGGCAGTATCAATATCGGTATAGTGCCAACGCCGAAATTCAAATCAAATAAATGAAACAAAGTAGAGGCTGACATCAAGACCAGTTTAGCAATCAAATACAACTGAAATCAAGCAGGGATGAACAAAAGTGCTGAGGATTCAAAAATCAAGTTTTAACAAAATGTATTATATAAAGGCTGCTGCTCGTTAATAAGATTATTCACTAGATTTTCAAAGTAATTTATTAAGTACCCATACATACATATAGTATTTATTAAAATCCGTTATAAAGAAACTACATTGATATGGAAATTTAATTTGAAATATATGTATATATATATATATATTAATATAAACTCTTTTTTTTAAACTACTTTTATTCAAACCATACATATATAGCTAAGCATTCATATAATCAGAAAGGAAACTTCTCAAATCAAATCAAATCATCAAATAGGAAGTCAAACCATCATAAATCTAGAGCAGCTGGAGGTATTAAAGTGATCAAAGAAGTGCATGCAAGCCAGAGGAAAACAAGGCAAACATGTGCAACTGGAGACCCAAAATTGCAACCATAAGAAATGCTTGAATGCAAACAACAAAAGTGCTGACGATCAATATACTACAAGTATGCAGCAATGCAAATATACTCCAGACCAGGCTATAATGAAAGCTCAACTGAGTACACAATCACAAGACTGCACACTTCAAAGAAGCAAATTTTTTTATAAAAATGAACTGCAGCCCCATTTTGAATTCAAGGGAAAGACTGCAAGAATGGATGAAACTACAAAATATCAGTTGCAGACAACAACTCAACGTTCCAAGTGCCACGAGATGACAAACCAATATGTGCAGTTCAATAGGCATGTACAGGACTCATGCACCAAATTATAATTTACAATATATTTTTCCATGCAAGTGTTAATAAATGAAAATGGACCTGGGCATAAAACATAAAATAATTCTCTTGCAAGATACACACAAGATGCTTTAAGACTAAACTGGCAATATATTGAACTTCACGCACATAACACATACTTAGGCAAAACTTAGTTTGGACAACATGGAAAACGTAATTTGAATTTTTTTTTGTACATGCAATCTAATGCATTCAAATATGCCTTGAAAATGACGCATGGAATTTCCTCTCTGGGCTCACGACAAGGAATTATACACATGTACTGAATGTACAATTAAAACAATGTAACATGAAAGGAAGGATTCACACTTTTATAGATGTAAATAATATGCAGTGAATATTAGCACTCATGTACATCAGGTCGTGAAACCGAAGTACAAATAAGTCGACTCATAGATCCCGAGCTACAAGGTAAATGTACAATTCAAATGAATATGAAATAACCAGAGAATCAAAATGGTAGTGGCCAGTTCGAGCAAAGCTCAACATCACGAGATCAAGCAACAACAAATGTACCAGTCAATGAAATTCCAAGTCAAGGCCGAGGCCATCAAAAAATTCACGAAATCAAAATGCCAGAAAACAAAAATCGTGATAGCCAAAAATCAACAACAGAAAAATCATTTTGAAAACCGTGGTGGCTAATGAACTCCAGCAAAATATATACGAATGCAATTAAAGGAGGTCATACAGACCCAAAAATCATCAAGCCATGGTTAAACAAAATCGAACCATGCCCGAAACAACAACTCGAAACACGGTCGAATGGCCGAGAAAATCAAGTGACGAAAGTATACGAATTTAAAAAAAAACCAGATAACTCATTTTCATAAAATAATCAAAAGGCCGAAGACGATTTCAACATATTCATAAATATGAACGAACATCAAAGGGATTCGAACCTTCAATTAAAACCCTAATTCACAAAATCTCTGAAATTCAAATTAGATGTGAGTGAGGGAAGGATCAATCACCTTTGTCGATGCGAATTGAAGTAGCTGAGCATAGCTCTTCGTGACGAACGATCGCCGGAGCAAGCCCTAATTTTTAGGGACAAAGAAGAAACTCGTGGCCGCCATTTTTAATTTTCTTTCGTTTATTTATTTTGTTTAGGGTTTGTGAATCAAAAATCAAAGAGGAACGGCTGAACAAAATAAAAGGAGGAGGCAGCGTACGTGATGGCGAACATATAGGGTAGGGTGGCTGATAGGTACGCGACTTCGGCTGAGATGATATAAAATATTGTGTACTAGAGATCTTGAAATATATATTATTTTTTTTCTTATTTTGTCAACCAAATCTCGGCTGAGAGGATTTGGTTAGGGTGGCTGATTTGATTTTGCTTATGTCCTTTGTTTTGGTAGATTTTTTCTTCTTTTTATAAATTCAATTTGTTTTCAACACAAACTTCAACGCGTTTATACATCGCATGCTCACACATCAACTTCGAACGCCACGAAAATTGAAATCCGGTAATAATTCAATATTACAGACCCAATGGAACTGGTTTCGTCGAATTCCGAGACCGTGCCTCGGAAGGCAATTTTTAAATTCAATTTAAACGATAAAATTTCAAAACTGGAAGAATCACTTTCAAATTCAATTTTGAAGCTTCAATTATCTTCAGTATAATCAATGTGAGTTTTCTAAGCCTTTGAATTATTTTTTAATCAGCTTAAAATTGAAGATTCAAATTTTTTATTCAACTTTCAACAGATTAAATTCTAAAATTTAATCGCCAAATTCATAGTTATATTGGGAATTCCAACTAAACCATCATTCAAATATTTAAAATTAATTAAATATTTTCAATTTAAATTGTTCAAAATTCTGGGTCGTTACACATGGTTTCTGCTTGAGGTTGAGTGCCTTTTTATCGATTGTTGGCCCGAAGAGACCGGGATCAAATTTATTCAAAATACACTTCAGACCAATGTATGCGTTCGAAAGTGTACGTTTATGATGATGGTTTTTTAAGATGGAGACCTTCAGTATGCAGGGCTACTTGCCACTAGACCCACGATGCATATTATATATATGGTGGCTGTAATGACCGGGATTTTCGGCCCTCGAAAATCAACAATAATACGTCCACTATATAGGTGTCGAGCAATCAAATGTCGAAAAACTCAAAAGTTAGGGGAAATGAAAAAGGAAGAAGATAAGAAGAAAACTAAACAACGTAGAATCTCAAAACGGAACGAATAATCTATTGTATAAAATAAATCTTTAAACAGGAAGAAACTGTAATATATGTATATTTACAGACATCAATCAGAGTATACTAACCTATTTCAGCTTGAAAATTTATAACAGTTTGCCCTTACAATTGCTAATAAATACAACAATGAATACAGTGAAAATTAACCATCAATGTGAATACGTCTCTGGGCCTCCAACTCGTCTCCTAAAGCTCTAAAGCATCCAAAGTAATATGTAATATGTTCGGTCTGACCCAAGTATTATAATAAAATAACACCCGGGTCGGTCTGGAATACTAGCATGAGAAAACACACCCAACTGGATTTTAAAGATATAAAAAATCTTTGAAAATCAAAAGCATCTCGTAAGACCTCACCGCACATAAACATGGAAGGGTTTTTTCCTTACGATAACCAAAACATTTCATATGAAATTTTATGTTATTATTATAGTGTCTAAGATACAAATACTTATTAATCTTAGCCAAATTGTTACAGTAATTAAATTCCATAATAATAGGTATACACTAAAATCATAAAGGCTCGTATTAGAGAATGGATTCCATGCTATGACAAGGTATGGAACTACCTTTCGAAGGTACATCTCTAGATATATGCACCGGGGTCTGAAAAGAAAATCTTGTACCCATGCCACACAGGACTGGCCTACCACTTGACTAGTAGTAATGAATATGATCACCCCGCTTGGGCTTCGAAGCATACATGAGTAGATAGTAACCGATATAGATTTGAAATGAATATACCCTGATGGGAGCACCCACATGGCCCTACCGCATGCCCGATTTTTATCATTTCCGGGTTGATGAGACTTGAGGCTATAATTTACCTTTATGCAGCACTTCCCACTTGGAATCCTAGCACTGCCCTTAAGTAATAATGTAATATCAGAATTCATCCATATAATTTTGTTCTGGGACAGAACGAAACACTTAAGAGCTCCGTTTTCAATTACATCATCTTTAAGATGTCTTCACTTTGGAACATATTCACCGGATCGAGGTGATTTTCGAGTAACATACCCCATCCCGGTCTCTTCGAAACAACTTTTCGATAATTTTCGGTAACCTCAACCTCAGTTCGTTAGGAAATAAACAGTCAAAGATAAGATCGGAGATCACCTCCTAACCGTTAGAAAGGTTTCCTTATCCTAGTCCTAGGAGAATGAAACGAGGCTTGTATGCACAATATAACATCATCAGAGATGACTGTGCCATATAACTCGTGCGTTTCTCCTAGATATCTCCAAAGTTACTTTTTGGGTCCAAATTCTATAGTCGCTTATTTAACTATCGAATAAACAAACATTCAAATCAAGGATTTATTCCATATGGAAAAACCAATATTGGTTAAGCATATAAGTAATCACTAGCCTTCCTTTATAAATATTTCATAAATAAGGACCACCTTATAAATTATTGTATAAGAATACTTTTACAAAGATATATCCACAAATCCTTATATTTTCAATGCTCAAATAATATCCATATACTTATCCCATCAGTTATAAGTATATTTACAAATTGAGAAAATTTTCCATTTTATTTGATTTAAAAATCATTCATAAACTCCTTATAAATCTCTAAAACCATTTATAAACCATTATATAAAACTCTTAGGACCATTTATTAAACTTCTTTCATATATTTCAATCATTTATAATTTCTCTTTGGACATTTCTAAAATCATTTATTAATCCTTTATAAGCCCATAAAACCATTTATAAAACTCTTTTTATAAAATTATTAACCCATTTCTTAAAACAAGTTTATAAATACTAAGCACTTATAAACTCTTACACCTTATAAATACTCTTCCCTTAAGTCTTAAACTGTTTTTTAAACTTCCCCCATAAAATCCTAGTCCGTTTATAAAACTCTATTTATGCCTCTCCGAGACATTCATTAAAAATCATTTACTATAAAACACCATTATATGATAACAACTATTAACAATAATATTATAAATAAATAAAGAATTTTTCATTTTAAAAACATCCTAAAAATAATAATTTATGATTCCAAATCATATGAAATAAACAAAAGTAATTAATTTCTTCCGTTATAATAAAAATTTATTTCTCAACACTTATTGTTAATCCTTATTATTAATTTCAAACCATAACTAATTCTAAAATAATTAATCTTTCACAAGATTAACAATTTGATAAATACTTAAATACAATATTAACTAAAAGCAAATGACTTTAAAATAACTCTAATATAATGTAATAACTTTAAAACAATAGTAACATAATTAAATAACTTTAAGACAATATTAAAATAATTAACTAACTTTAAAACAATATTAATACGATTAAATAATTTTAAAACAATATTAATATAAATAAATAACTTCAAAATAATATTAATATAATTAAATAACTTCAAAATAATATTAATATAATTATATAACTTCAAAACGATATATTTATAATTAAATACTTTAAATAAACTATTTTGAAGCCTAATTTCGAATTTAAAAGCCACTTCCTATCCCAAAAACTAATTACAATTAAAATGGAAATTTATAGTATTTCAAAAATACTAATTTAAGGACGCTAGCCACCAAATGCTCAACCAATTCTGATATTGATTTTATATCACTACTGGGTTTCTGTTTTCAAACATATACCAATCTAATAACCATAGGATCCATATTCAGGTTCCTTATTCGATAATCCATAAAAAAGGAATTTTATTGAAATAATTCAATAATGGCGAGGAATCCCATCAATTCCCTTTAACCTGTCCTCCTGCATCACAAATGTTATATAATCATAAAATATAAATCAACCGCTTCGAGGCGGGATTCGTACACGAAGGGTCATCCGCTCTTACATAGGAATGTAATAGGGTCTCCTCCGCTCCAAGCGTGAGAATATATCCAAACCAACTAATAAATATAGTAATTCACTCAAATAATCATTCAACTATTTTTATCAACCATATATCATTCTAGTTAACAAAAAAGGTTAGTTTAACCCACCAAAATTTTCTACCGCCGCTGAGCCGTCTTGGTTTGGAACTAGAATCGAACGATGTCTTGTTTTGCCCAAATTTCAACTACCTCCTAATTCATCCAAACCAGTTCAATCGTGAAGCTTTCATCGATACGAACACAATGCAAAAATTTGCGTCTCAATTGGATATCGCATGCAAAAGTTATTAAAATATAGGTTTTGAATTTTTAATTATAATCTTAATTCACTAATTACTTTAATTATAACTAATTACAATTTAATCTATCTTCTTTCTACCTTGTACGTGAAGCCAGCCCTAAAAAAAGATGACAAAGGTTCGATCATCGCCGTTGTCTCATGGCACCGGGCGCTACCCGTCCACACCGGAGACCCCCAAAACACCCACGCCGCCCAACGACTCGCCATTGATGATGAATCCGAACCCAAAACCGCTGCATATCCTTCACGAATTCCCAATGTTGCGCAACCTTTTAAGCCAATCCAACCATTCATCTCCATCTGCTTGCTGACGCGAACAAATCCTTAGTTGGGGTCGAGGCCTATCTCCGCCTCTAGTGGCTATGGTCACTTAGGGCCGTTGGATGAGGCCGTTGTTTTTGAAAGATGATGAACGTTTTTTTCCATTTGATATTCGCTTGTTTGAAAATTTTTAAGAGGGGGAAAGCTGAAAATATATATTGGAGATGGTATGGCTTGTACGTGGAGTATTCGCATGAACAGTAAGGCATATTACTAGGTATGGCCATGGTGGAGATGTACATACGTACATACATATATATGTACACTACTAATAAAGAAAATTCATTAAACTAATTTACTCGATGTCTTTTTGAAATTCCAAAAATGCCCTTGCATTCCATTTACGATAATACAAACAGTCTGTGTGCGAAGCACGGACCCATACTAGCATATATAATTTAAATTTAAACTATCAAGCTATACAACGTCCAAAAATTTCAAACTCCAAACGAGGCGTGCCGCCTGACATTTTATATGTTATACCCCTATTTCAGACAAAATGGAACTTGTTTCAAGACCTAATTTGATCGTATGCAGAAGATAGCTTTTCAAACCCAATTATATTATATAATTTTCGAAATTAATTTATAAGCATTTCAATCTCACATGCTCAAATGATACGTCTGATCGTAGTGAAATTCGTCGACATATAATAATATACTATTATGGACCCAATGAAACTTGTTTTGTCGAAATCCGAGACAGTGCCCCGGAAGGCAATTTTTTATAAGTTAATTAAAATGAGTTATTTCCAAATCAATTAAATCACGTTTGAATCCAATTTAAAAGTTTTATTATCTTCATTGTTATTAAATAGAACTTAAGTAAGATTTGAAATCTTTTTTATCCAACTTAAACCCCAAGATTCAATTATTTAAATGATTTCCATTATTGAATTCAACAATTAAGTTATCTTATAAATTGTTATATTTTAAATCCAAGTTATCTAACTTATAAAGTTAACTTTTCGATATTTAAAATCAATTAAATATTTCAAATTCAAATGATCAAAATTCCGGTCCATTACAGTGGCAGTGGTGCTTCGTTTTGAAAATCATCGAAATGTAAGGACTCCTTACCACTAATCCTAGGGATGATTCCCGAAAGGATGTGGATGGAGAGTTCATTTGGTTTATCCTGTTCCTAGACCACTTGTATGGACGAATATCTTGCTTTGCATTTCTAATTACATTGATTAATCTCTGTAAACGTACCATCCGTTTAGTGGCGGAAAATGAAACTTCTCTTAGCTTAACACCATTTCCTAAGACGTACGAGCTCAAGCACTATACGTTTGTAGAAATCAGTTGTGTGATCATGGAATAGCAGTGTGACATTCAAAGTAGGATTTGCTATGTGAAAGGAAAATGCTACCTCCGGCCTCATCACCCAGCAATGGCTAAAAAATGGTATGCCATAAGTCTATGCAGTTCATAACCATTAAGGTATGATCGTCACCATTCTAAATAACCTGCCATATTTCGAGTATGTGGTGTATGCTACGGGATATCTCGGACAGGTCGGTTACGACTGGGGTGATGATATATTCAGTTTCTATCTAAGTCATTTCTGAGTGCCAAATAGGGATAGACCAGTCTTGCCAGATGCGGAGGATTGTTTGTGTATCCTCGGTACATTCCTCTGGAGATGTAATGTACGGCTTACTTGCCACTATATAGAATCCCTCCAATAAGCGCCTTCAGAATTTGCCGTAAACCTATTATGTCGTCAAATTCAACAAATGTAACAATTTTGGCTATTTTAATATTATTTGTATACTAGACGCTAGTATAATATAACAGAATTTGATAAGAAGTGTTTGGTTATCTAAGGTAAAACTCATCTGTGTTTATGTGCGCATGGACTTATGAGATACCTTTGTTTTTGAATGGTTTTTATAACCTCAAAATTCAATTGAGATGTGTTTTCTCATGCTGGTTTACCAGACTGATCCGGGCATTCTTTCCTATCAATGATCGGTTCAGACCAAGCATACTTATAGATTTAGATTTGGTGCTTTGGAGCTTCAGCAGGCAAGCTGGAAGACTTCATGATGTATTCCCGTATTTGTTTATTTTCCGCTGCATTGTTGTTGAAATCATCAGCATTTATAAGGATAAGTTGTTATAGCTTTCCAAGTTGATGATTAGTGATTTGTTGATGTACTCTGATGGATGTATGTAAACTGTATTACAGTTTCTTTTTCGTAACGATGATTGATACTATATTATATGTTGTTCCACTATAATTGTGAGATTCTACGTTGTTTTAGTTCTTTTTCATCTTCTCGTTTTCTTTCTTCTTTCTTTTCCATAACTATTTGCATCTTTGTTCGATTTGGGTTAGAATGTGTGATTTATTATCAGCTTGAATCATCCGGTTTGCATGTCATCATAAGTGCTATTTTTTTGGGCGATTCATAGAGAATTAGGCCGAGGAAATGAAATTGCCTGGGTAGGCTTTATATGCTTCGAACCCTCAACACATTATCTTGGTAAATCAATCAACTATGTATTTGTTAAGTACTGCATCGACTTTACATGTATGCAGCACTTTTCTTAACCACTACTCGAGTGTTAGCAAATAAACTTTATTCAAGAACAAGAAATTTTCAACAAGTCTCTGTTTGTTATGAGCCATGATTAATGTTTTGGTGGGATGATTGCTCCGACAGACTTGAGTACTTTAGTTTAATTATCTCTCCCTATGCTTCACCTTCACCTTTTGAACTTATTTCTAGCTTTCTACACTTGAAAGGACATAAGAAAGGATATTTGTTTAGTATTTTCGATAGATGCTAATATTTTACTCCAAAGGTATCTATCTTATAAAACTGTGACTTTTGTTTTCTTCAATATTGAAATGATTCAAAATATTTTTGATGTAGGCTCCATGGAATAGACAGTTGATCCAATTATCATGTACCTTTGAAAGTAATAAAAGATAATCCAAGTCCAATTCACATTTATCGACCACATACGTAAAAAAATAGCTTAGGTGAAAATAAGAACTAACATTAAGTTATTTTCGTTTCAAGGAAAAGCATTTTCTCAACAAATTAAATTAGAAGTCTTACTCTTAGTCAACAGTGGGTGTTTTTCATAAAGATATAAGTAGTAGGAAAAGTATTTTGAGGATATGACGCTTAAAGAAAATTTAAATATTTCATAACAAATTGTAGCCCAACATTTTCATTCTTCAACTATTATTTTCTGTGATATGCTTTTGTAAAAAAATGAACCAATCATTTATGTATGATGAGGGATAATAGATATGTGTGTACTATTCTTATTAATCTTCCGATATATTATCAAAAAATGTAGGAAATAAAAAAATAAAGTGCAAATAAGCACATGAACGTATTTTTATTATTCAATGTCAAAGACTAACTAGACAAAAATATAAATTGTGATGCACTTTAGTGTGAAAATAGGAAAGATCAAAGTTTGTGAAGTAAATGCTTCGGTTTCAATATTATTTAATATGTTAAATTGTTATAGGTTATAAATGAATTTGATTAACATTCATAAAATTTTATGAACTGTAACTTTAATCCTTATTCAATTCATAAGATTATACATATAAATAGGTGGTGATAAAAGGCTAATTGATTGAACTATGATACATTCGCACACCATTAGCAACATGTCAATTTCCAAATCATTAACTTTTATTATTTTAACATTGTTAGTTACTTCACTATTCTTTCAACGGACTGAACAAATACGAAATGTTAAATATGCTAGCGGACCAATTAGTGGTGCTCTATTTATTAAAGATGGCCTAGGAAATGTAAAAGATCATTTCTTCGTTGGTCCTGAAAGTCCAGAACCAGAAGATGGCGGTCTAGGAAACAAAAAAGTTCATTTCTTCGTTGGCCCTGAAAGTCCAGAACCAGAAGATGGCGGTCTAGGAAACAAAAAAGATCATTTCTTCGTTGGCCCTGAAAGTCCAGAACCAGAACATGGCGGTCTAGGCAACAAAAAAGCTCGTTTCTTCGTTGGCCCTGAAAGTCCAGAACCAGAAGATGGCGGTCTAGGAAACAAAAAAGATCATTTCTTCGTTGGCCCTGAAAGTCCAGAACCAGAAGATGGCGGTCTAGGAAACAAAAAAGATCATTTCTTCGTTGGCCCTGAAAGTCCAGAACCAGAAGATGGCGGTCTAAGAAACGTAAAAGATCATTTCTTCGTTGGCCCTGAAAGTCCAGAACCAGAAGATGGGGGTCTAGGAAATGTAAAAGATCATTTCTTCATTGGTCCTGAAAGTCCAGAACCAGAAGATGGCGGTCTAGAAAACAAAAAAGCTCATTTCTTCGTTGGCCCTGAAAGTCCAGAACCAGAAGATGGCGGTCTAGGAAACGTAAAAGATCATTTCTTCGTTGGCCCTGAAAGTCCAGAACCAGAAGATGGCGGTCTACGAAGCGTAAAAGATCATTTCTTTGTTGGACCTGAAAGTCCAGAACCAGAAGATGGCGGTCTCAGAAACGTAAAAGATCATTTCTTCGTTGGCCCTGAAAGTCCTGAACCAGAAGATGGCAGGCTGGGTAACGTAAAAGATCATTGCTTTGTTGGTCCTGAAACGCCAGAACCAGAAGATGGTTAAAATGGTCTAAAATGTAAAAGATCATTTCTAGATTGGTCCTGAAAATCCACAACAAGAAGGAAGCAATTGATATCTTTGTATTCTGTACTTATGTTATATATTACCTCCTATGAAATGTAATAAATGAATAACAGATTTATGCAATAATGTTGCTTATGTTTTAAAAGCAACAATAAGACCACAAATATCATATTATATATAAAATCATATATACAGTCTTCATCGTATAACATATACTGATTGGTTTTTTTTATTTAATCATAGTTAAATATTTTACAGTTTTTTTTCGAAATTTTAGAAAATTATAAATAACATTGTACATTTTAATTCTATGTCCTTTTAAATAGAAAAATAACAATTATTATTTCCTTATTTATTTAAGAAAATGACTAGAAAAACACAAAGTTTTCAATTAATTGAATACTCAGTTTTCATAATTTTTAGTTCCCTAATCAATAAAAAGTTATCATATTATTAAGTTAATTACCTACTAGTCCACATTACAAATTCCTTATGTTTACTATTTTATTGACCATATTGTAATATAATAGAGGAATCTACAATATATGATTATTAAAATAATTCAAACCACCAAATTTCCAAATAAATAACATATTTCCTATTTAACAAAAACATAAATTGAAACTTTATCTCATTGAGAACTTGAGGCAAGTTATTTCAAAGGCCAAATCATTGACACAATATGCATGAAAACAATACCGCTTTGAACCTCTTCTTAGACATGATATCTCTAACCTTTGTTTTGCATTAATGTTGTTCCATACATTGCTTTTTATGTTCATCAAACAAATGAGTGTAATTTAAATGGCTAAATTGTGTTCAATTGTAATTTTTATTTATTAAGTAATATTTATGTACTGAATGATATCGATATTAATTAAAAAATGGAGTGCATAAATATTTTAATTTCCTATTTTATTTGAAAAACAATAAATATTTCTCAAAAGATATTTGTCGTAAAAAGTGAAAAGTTTGAAAAAAATATATTATTCTTTTAAGTTCTTCTCAAATGAAATTGCTATTTAGAGTTGATTTAAGTTTTGAAAGAGATATAATTATCATATGTTCCTTTCATACATCAGATGTTTCTTCTAAAACATGTGTCCTGGTATAGATAATTTTTTTGGTTATATCTTTGCCTATAGTTATTTTTAATGTATTGAAATAAAGATACATCTTCTTTTATGGACTAGAATTCAATAGTACAGATATTTTAGTATGTTTAAGAAACTGAAAATATTTTGGTAAATAACTTATGTGTATTTTTTTTTTCTTGACTTTAACCAAGATTAGATATTATAATTACTTTAGTTTTATGATAGTGAATATCCTGAGACAAGATCAACTATTTAAATGGTCATAGAATATGTTTTATCTAGGTAAGATCTAAAGCTAGATTCCCGTAGCAAACTTTTAAACAAGTTTGTTTTGCCGTATGAATATATTTTATGAATCATGTATAAAGATATTTCAATAGAGTAAAATATCTCATAATAATTCATATTTTAATATGGGCATGTTCTATGGATATTTACAGACAAAATAAGCCCCAAAAATACGCATAGTTATAGTTCGTACAAACTGCTTAAAATTTTCATATTTAACAACCATTAGTAATTTAATTCGACTATTGGATTGATAACATTTTTAAGATGGGCTACTTTTATATCATATTTTCAAAGGAAAAAATATATTAGTAATATATTTTATTATTTCAAGTTCTTTTTTAAGTACATGCACCCAATGTGCACTTTTGTTAAGATTCTATTTAAAGAATCTGGTAGAATTGATTTATCCTATGTTTGAGGGTTTGTTTGATATGCAATGTTTGGAAAGATTACTCAATACTACTTTGAAATATACACAACAAATATGTTTATGGAGTCCATCCACGAATGTGGAATGTAATATAAAGTAACACTACTAAGTATTAAAACTTTATGTGAATTAAGGATAAAATTTATATCAATATGCCTTCGAAGATGGGTATCATGTTAGAAAACTTTAAGAAAAATGGATTTAGAGTGTGCACTTGGATGATTTTATTGTTTTACATGCACTATGTCATTGTTTTAGAAGTAAAAATGAAGTTTATTTTTTTCTCTTTCGTTGTTTTTTTGGATTTAATGATCATAATTATAAATCTAGAACATAATTTACTTCTTCCTTGATAAAAATATAGTATATTTTTAAATTATTCAATTATTTGGGCTAAACGAATAAATAGCTATGCATTAGGCTTTTTAAATTATATAAACCGACTAAATGATATGGAATGTAGTGACCCTTAAATTCAAACAACTTGTCTTTGAATATCGAAATTATTAAAATATTTTTAGCTATTATAAAAGTAATTTTATAACCTTGTTAAACTCCTTTAATTAATTACTAATGTTACAAAACTTGTATTTGTAATTTGTTCACAAAAATAAGTTCTTTGAATAAATATCATTAATGTGACCGAAAATCATTTTATCGATAAACAGATTTTTATACAATATAAGTTGTTCAAACATTGTGTGCATCTTTGAATAACATAAGAAATCATTAATAGCAACTAAAAATATTTTCATTATTATATAATACTGTGTTTAAACATTGTTTACTTCAGTTTTAATATTATTTAATACATTTAACTGTTATAAGTTATTAATGCACTTTACCGACATACATATAGCTTTATCAACTATAAATTCAATCATTATTTAATTCATATGATCATATATATAGGTGGTGACAAAAGGCTAATTGATTGAACTATGCTTCATTCGCACGTTATTAGGAAATTGTTAATTTCCAAATCATTAACTTTTCTTATTTTTACATTGTTTGCTACTTATTATTCTTTCAAAAGACCGAACAATTATGAAATGTTGAATATGCTAGCGGACCAATTAATGGTGCTACATATACCAATGATGGTGTGGGAAATGTAAAAGATCATTTCTTCATTGGTCCTGAAACTCCTGAACCAGATGATGGAAAAAATGGTCTCCAAAATGTAAAAGATCAATTCTTCGTTGGCCCTCAAAGTACCGAACCAGATGATGGTAGTTTAGGAAATGTAAAAGATCATTCCTTCGTTGGCCTTAAAACTCCAAAGCCAAATGATGGTGGACTTGGAATTGTAAAAGATCATTTCTTCGTTGGACCTGAAATTCCAAATCCAGGTGATGGCAAAGATGGTCTCGAAATGTAAAAGATCATTTCTTCATTGGTCGTGAAACACAAGAACCAGATAATGGCAAAGACAG
This sequence comes from Allium cepa, assembly GCA_030765085.1. Classification (NCBI taxonomy): domain Eukaryota; kingdom Viridiplantae; phylum Streptophyta; class Magnoliopsida; order Asparagales; family Amaryllidaceae; genus Allium; species Allium cepa. The sequence goes on along the minus strand of CM060938.1, from coordinate 899,613,601 downwards.
TCTAGGAAATGTAAAAGATCATATCTTCATTGGTCCTGAAACCCCAGAACTAGAAGTTCGAAAAGTGTAACAACCCAAATTTTGGTCATTTTCTTTTAAATGTTTAGATGATTTTATATGTCTAAAATAATTTAATTTTTAAAATAATTTAATTTTTGAATTTAATAACTTATGATTCAAATACAAGAAATTTTTAATATTTGAATTGCAAATTAAATCTTAATTAAATGGATATAATAATTTTATTCAACTCCATTTAATTAATATATAATATTGGTGAATTCAATTTGTAAAATTTATTCACAAATATGAATAGGTCGGATAAATAAAACGATATTTAAATCTATGGAATCGTCTTTCAGGGCACTGTCACAGATTTCGAGGAAACCCATTTCATTGGATCCGTCATAGTGAATTATAATATGTCATCTAATTTCATGGTGATCAAACGTATAATTTGGTCGTGCGAGATCAAAATGCGTTGAAATTGATATAAGAAATTTAATATAATAACCGAGTTTAAAAAGCTATCTTATGCATATGATCGAATTAGAGCTCGAGACCACAACCAATATGTTCGAAATAGGGTTACAACATATATAACGTCAAGTGGCACATCTCATTTGGAGTTCGAGAATTTTGGTTATGTTTTGTTGAATAATTTAAATTAATATTTATTATATATATATATATATATATATATCAGTCATACTCAATAATACTTGCCCCGTACCCTATCACTATCAATCCATATCTCTATATACAACAAGACTATACCTTTTCTCTTATATAATGTTTCCTGTAACCAAACAGAGCTTTTTCTATCCAAAAAACCAAGAATTCAAAATTTTAATTATGGTGATATACACCTCTAAAAATCATGAAACAAGATTTAAAAATCTTAACTTGAGGAGATCTTCAAATCCATATGCCTAGGAGAAGTCGCGACTACTATTTTTACGGCTCAATCATAAGGCAATAGACAAGGCTTTTGATTTGACTCGATTTGATAGGAATTGGGAAAAATTAAGTTTAGATTTGGGTTTGTCGATGGTAGGGGATTCTTCGGTCAAATTTTGGCGAAATTTGGCGACACTAAGTGTTGCGCATGCATAGTGGAGCAGCAGGTGGACCAATCAGGTCATATCATCGTAGAGTGTTTCATCGAGGTGATGGTCATGTGAGGTTCAAGGAGAGAAAGCCATCGGCGCGATCGATTTTGAATTTCATCAACTATTTTCCTACATCAGTGCATATCCATGTATGAGTGAATGGGTTGTGCTGCTGTGCATGTTCTTTTGAGATGAAGAAGATGAAGTTGGAGTGAAGTGTAATTTTTGTAATTTATATAAAGTTATTATATTATAATTTAAAATCAATGATAACTTAAAATTTGTATAATTCCTTCATACAAGGTCGGACTGAACGATGTTTTTTGCATTGGACTCGTGTCGTATTGGAATTAGTTTGGTTGGATTTAAAGCTTGTGAAATTTTTGGCTAAACTCAAACGCTCGTTGGTTTTAGCCCAAAATCGGAACATTTAAGTGAAAATGAAAACCAATGTGAGTTTAACTCACATTATATTTTATCGTATCATATTTATGATGTCATAAATGTTTAATGATATCTTGGATGTTAGTTAAATTGTTTGATTACTTATTTGGTTGAATTTCTATTTGGAAAATGGATGACATATTTATATGATCGTTATGAACCCATATGATTATATGATTACATACATACGTGTGTGTATATATATATATACATATATATTATCCGTAACTATTGTTTTATAGGCAAAAATCTGTAGAGAGACCCTGTGAAGGCCCGGAAATCCGCCTAGTTCGAGCTTACAATAAACCATATATGTCCAACCCAAACTCAATGGAAAACCATATCTTTATGCGAAAGAAATAAGGGAGAAGAAGAGAAAGAAGAAGAAGAGAGAAAGAAGAAATAAGAGAGGGAAAGGAACGAGAGAGAAGAGAAGAAGAAACAGAAGACAAAATAGAAGAAATAAAACAATTACAGAATCTCACAATCGCAGCGGAAAACATATAATATCATATCAACGATCTTTACAAAACAGAAATTGTAATATAATATACATACATCAATCAGAGTATAATAATCAAATCAAAATCATCAACATGGACAGTTATAATAACCTATCCTCTCAAATGCTGATGATTCAAACAACATTGCAGCGGAAAATAAACATATACGTGGAATACGACCAGAAGACATCCAACACTCCGGCTGAAGCTCTAAATCATCAAAATCTACATCTGTTAATATACTCGGTCTGACCCGATCATTGAAAGGGAACGTCTGGATTAGTCTGGTAAACCAGTGTGAGAAAACATATCTCAACTTAATTTATTTTATAGTTATCAAAGCGTTCTTTATCTAATAAAGGTATCTCGTAAGACACACCACACATAAACACGGACGAGTTTTTTCCTTATGATAACCAAAACATTTCATATCAAATCATGTTGTATTATACTAGTGTCTAGTATACAAATAACAATTCAAATAGCCAGAATTGTTGCGTTGGTTAAATTTTATGGCGTAATAAGTTTACAAACAAACTGGCATGCACGTAGTGGAGAATGGATACCATACAAATTAAAACATAAGGGACTACCTTCCGATAGTACATCTTTAGAAAAATGCACCTAGGGTCCAGATATTGAATGCCTAAAGCATAAAAAACCTGCCTACCCCTTCCATCTGGAGAGTACCGATTATGACATCACGCAGGTCAATCCCGACCTATTCATGGCCATAGCATAAAATACTCGAATATATAGGGTAATCTAGAACGGTGATGACCATATCGTTATGGAAGCAACCCACACAGCCCTGCCGCTTCTACCCTTTTTCTGTCATTTCCGGGTGATGAGGAATAAGGTAACGATTACCTTTCACATAGCACATTTCACTTTGAATGCCACATTTCCATTCCATCGTTCATTGTTGACTTTCACAAACATATAACCTCTGAGCTCGTACGCTTTAGAGAAGGGTGTTAAGCTAAGAGAAGTCGCCTTCTCCGCCACCAAATAGATGTACGTTTATAAAAGTCAACTACGCAATCTCAAAAATGCAATGTGCGACATCCATCCATACAAGTTTTCCAAAAACAGGACAAACCGAAGGCACTTTCCTACTACATCCTATTAGGAATAACCCCTAGAATTAGTAGCGAGAATTCCTTGCATATCGTAGATTTTCAAAACGAAGCACTACTGCTACCATAAATATAGGATATGTTAAATTTCACCTCGAGGTACTAGTGGCAACTGTTCCTGCATCATGAAGATCTCCGACTTCAAAATCATAATCATAATCATGAACCTACATTTTTGAACGCATACATTGGTCCGAAGTGGTTCTAGGATAAATCCAACCTCGGTATCTCTAAACCAACAACGATAAAAGGCTAATTATTTGATAGTTGGTTATTTAACTATCAAAGCAAACAAACAAATCTAGCACCATAAGAAATCACTAGGCCATTTAATTAGTCTTTATTATTTATATAAATTTCCAAGTATTTGATTAAAATTATCTTTTAAAAGATATATCCTCAAAACCATTTGATATTGTTATCCCGCTTTTTGGGCAAAAGCCGTGATACCAAAAGACTGGTCAAAGACAAAAGACAGTTCACCTCAGAGATCGGTTGTACTCCACTTTACTATGGATATCGATGAATTTTGTCCGAGTCCGGAACGGGCCACAATTGATAGGACACGACAAGAAAGACCATAGAAGCCAGCGTTTCAAATTTCAAGTCAATCCGAGGTCATATGCTCAAGTAATGATGGATTCAAGTTAAGAAGGTGCACATTGCTCGGTTCGAACCCATCATGTTCGAATCCATCGTTTTCGAACCCATCACATTCGAAACCATCTGTTTCGAACCAATCATATTCGAACCCATAGGAAGAAGCGACGTTCGAATCCATCAGGGGCGTGCCTCCCTTCGAATCCATGCAACGGAAGGAACTCCAACTCCATGCCATAGCTACCTTCGAACCCCCATGATAAAGCCAACTTCGAATCGATCTGGGGTGACGTGTTTAGATCGATTCGAACGAATGCCACTCCATCGATTCGAGGAAAGCCTTCGAATCGAACACACGAAGCCATCCAGTGAACACGGCGACAAACACGGATCGATTCGAAGAATGCTACTCACGTCACAGAAGGATCGATTCGACCCTATGGGTTCGAAGTGATCGATTCGAACGAACCCATAGGATCGATTCGAACCATGCAACATACCGAAAAGTGCCATTTCGAATCGATGATAACTCCCAATCTACTGATCCAAATCCCATGAAATTTTTACAGAAGTTTGTCTACATGATGAAGAACGTCCACGCCAAGTTTCATCGCAATTGGACAATTTTTTGATCGATTCGAAGTTCACTTCGAATCGATCCCAAACTGGGCACGGACTCCGAGAACGCGGGCTTATGGGCCCCCCTCACGTGCCAGGCAACCTCCCTGAGCTTTAGGCGGGATTTTGGCCTTCCACACCTATAAATAGAGCCCCTGGTCATTCAGAAAAGGGGTCGGAGTATTTGGAGAAGAAGAATAAGCCTAAACGCTGCCAGAATCACTCCATACTATCTCCTTTGCTGTTAATTTTGAGTTTAAGTCCATTTCCCGCTGTAATTTGCTTAAAAAAAACACTTGTAATCTTCAAGTATTAAGAAATAAAGTGATAGAACTTCATAGTGGACGTAGGCGCATAGCCGAACCACTCTAAATCCTTGTCTTCTGTGCAATTTACTTTTCTGTGACTTGGAGTTTTTGTTAGATAGTCCCTATTTCCAATTCAAGTTCTTCATTTACTATCTCTTCAAAAACTTCCGAAGGGTGTTTGCCCAATTTTGGTGCAAACATTTTGGTGCTTTCACTGAGAAAACCCAGATTTTCTCCTGCTCGTTGGATCTGTCATCGATACCGGATTGAATAAATCTAAGAGAGAGATCCAGATCTATCGTTCATGGGTTCCTTCTATTCTATTCAGATTGCTCTAAAATCTAAGAAGAACCATATTCATCATGCAGTCCATACCCCTATTTTCGAATCCAGAAAAAATGCTGTTTTTCGTACCCATATTTTCGAACCCATAAAATATGGTGAATTTCGTAGCCATATGTTCGAATCCATGAAAATATGATCATTTTCGAACCCATGTTTTCGAATCCAGAAAATATGCGGTTCTCCGTAGCCATATGTTCGAATCCATGAAAATATGATCATTTTCGAACCCATGTTTTCGAATCCAGAAAATATGCGGTTCTCCGTAGCCATATGTTCGAATCCATGAAAATATGATCATTTTCGAACCCATGTTTTCGAATCCAGAAAATATGCGGTTCTCCGTAGCCATATGTTCGAATCCATGAAAATATGATCATTTTCGAACCCATGTTTTCGAATCCAGAAAATATGCGGTTCTCCGTAGCCATATGTCCGAATCCATGAAAATATGATCATTTTCGAACCCATATTTTCGAATCTAGAAAATGTGGTGAATTTCGTATCCATTGCTTCGAATCCAGAAAATGTGGTGAATTTCGTATCCATAACTTCGTATCCAGGAAATGTGGTGAAGTTCGTATCCATAGGTTCGAATCCAGAAAATGTGGTGAATTTCGTATCCATAGTTTCGAATCCAGGAAATATGGTGAATTTCGAATCCATAACTTCGTATCCAGGAAATGTGATGAAGTTCGTATCCATAGGTTCGAATCCAGAAAATGTGGTGAATTTCGTATCCATAGTTTCGAATCCAGGAAATATAGTGAATTTCGAATCCATAGTTTCGAATCCAGGAATGTGGTGAACTTCGTATCCATCACGAAGCGCTACTTCGTATCCATCATGGAGCGCGACTTAGTATCCATCCATCTGCCTCCAATTCGAATCGATACTCACATGTACTTCGTATCCATCCATCTGCCTCCATTTCGCATCGATACGCACATGCAGTTCGTATCCATCTATCTGCCTTTAATTCGATCCATCATTTAAGCGCTCGAACCATCGGTGCGAATGAACATTTCGTATCCATCAAAAAAATATATATATATTTCGGGTACGATCCATATTTCCTAAAAGGAGGCTAAAAAAATATATATATATTTCGGGTACGATCCATTTCGTATCCCCCCGAACCCTAGCCGCAGCGCAGAGCACCCGCATAGTTAATCCAAACCTCAACTTAAATAAAGGAACATTCAGATCGTTCCATGACTGGACGAGAAGTAGGCGATTACAATAGCAATTTTTGAGTTGCAATCAAGGAGTGGGTATTGAAATACTATTCAACTGGTGCTCCTAGAGGCTGGAGAACCTAGCTAATATGCCAAGAACTAGAATTGATTAATGTATCATGCTTCTAAAGTGGACTACAACTTCCTCCAATTGACCAGCTTTTAAAACTCCTAAACTGACAATTATGGTGCGATGGCTAGTATTACGACTACCCTGCCTTGTCTACTCTGCCAACTCAGAACATAGTTGTTCACCACTGAACCATCTTCATATGCCCGCATCTTAATCATTCCACGTCCATATGACTAAAAGCATGACATACAACTCTAAGAGGACTTCCTAACTATCCTATGCGAGCCTCCTTCATGGTGAAAATTAGAAATAATCACCAATCTATGAGCCCATATTAATCTACTCACCATCCAATCGACATTACCAACCACTCGAACATTAGGCAATCAGGCATGCATCATTCACTAGTATTACAAGACCATGTAGCCAAAAAATGGCTTGATAATATTGATTGGAGTATCTTTCCCAATCGGGGCCTATTCATCGAAATCATCCTACATACAAAATTTCTAGCAAAAATTCAGCATGGTGACTATGTCAGTGTACTATGGAAATTCAACCTCCGCCGCTATCTCATGAAATGAGGATGGTGGATGGAGTCCATGAAAAGTGACGAATGCCATCAAATGCGTTGTATCCCCTATTCCTCAAAGAAGACTGTCAATCGTGGTTAGGCATACCATTTCTACTTCTCATATTGCTAAAGGGAATAAAGAAGCTGGCGGCCAACGAATTGATCAAAATCCACAGCTCGTTGCTGCCAACACTTATAAATGAAATCAGCACAAAAAGCTTATTTCCAGAGTTTGATAATAGAACTGGTGGATAGTCGCCGACGACTACACCAACATGTCCAGGCCAACATTACGTTGATAAATCAGATGAAGGATCAACTTGGCCACATAAAAGGGAACCTGCTCCATACTCTAAATCGGGAAGCTCCTCTTCTTTATATGACTATCATGGATGCCAACGCCATAAGGTTGCTCCAGAAAGGATAGCTCTAGCAATATGTTCAAGCCCCATAAAATGAAGAGCCGGGAACCCCCGACCTCAATCGGAATTTTGATCAAACTAAACCATTTGCGTTAGACTCCCAACTGTGAAAGGCTGGACCGAAGTGCAATAGCGAGCATATGACGCCGCTTCACTTATCAATGAGATTTTATCCGATCTCTTTTGAATTATTTTTATTTCTATTTCATTTATATTGCAAAATATAATCGACTTGAATTAAACTACTTGCAAATGATGCAGGTAACCGAGTACTTAAGGATGGGTGCAAAACAACCTCCATGGACTATGATAAAGTCATTTAGGTATCATCATGATGAGCACGATTCAACCACTCGCTGGCTGCTCTATGCACCTGACTTGGGGGCAGGCCATCAAAGTGGTAGAGACAGACAAGTTCAGGGCTCCAGTACGAAGTTGATGCAACCGACCATCCACTCACATGCCTATGCAATTTAATTAGGAGATTTGAGAAAGACTTGGAGTTATAAGTCCCAACCATGCACTCTCCATCTCTTACTTGAAGCTCGCCAAAATACTTATGTTTCTTCTGATGCCCAGTAAAATCGAAATCACACCAAAGATGGACGTGACGTGACCGTCCATGCATCCAATCCTGCATTGGACACTTGGGGTTTTTTAAGAGCACATATTTATAGCGGATATGGTTTGACCATTCACTCCCCAGTTTGCATCAATGATTCGACAAAACAATCATGCCTCAAACCGACTTTATCAGGGGCCAACCCTCAATTTATAGTCATCAACAACCGACTGCTTACTCACTAATCATCATGAGCCATCATTCCAACTCTCTTCCTCAACTCGACTGAAAGAGCGCAAAGCGTAAAGTGGACGTGGCTCGACCGTCCACTCTCCAACTCTTGCCTCCAACCTAAGAAGCGGGATCCAAATGAACACGGATGCGATTCATCCGTCCATAAACTAAGTCTCCTCCTACGTTGATGGAAGATAAGTGGAAAGTAATCGAGATCCCACCGATCATTTGCTAAGCGAAACCCACCTCTCGGGGGAAAGCCATCGCATCAATGGCCGAACTGGACCGACACACGACAGTCCTGCAATCAACTCTAGGTTCCCAGAGTGCGAACCGGAGTATAAACACTAACTCCACTTTCCCAGAGTGCGAATTGGAGTATAAACATCAAATCCATCGTTCCCAGAGTGTGAACGGACTCCAAATTCCCAGAGTATGAATTGGAGTATAAACATCCAATAAATCGTTCCCAGAGTGCGAACGGACTCCAACTTCCCAGAGTATGAATTGGAGTATAAACATCCAATAAATCGTTCCCAGAGTGCGAACGGACTCCAACTTCCCAGAGTGTGAATTGGAGTATAAACATCCAATAAATCGTTCCCAGATGCGAACGGACTCCAACTTCCCAGAGTGTGAATTGGAGTATAAACATCCAATAAATCGTTCCCAGAGTGCGAACGGACTCCCACTTCCCAGAGTGTGAATTGGAGTATAAACATCCAATAAATCGTTACCAGAGTGTGAACGGACTCCAAATTCCCAGAGTGTGAATTGGAGTATAAACATTAGATCCATCGTTCCCAGAGTGCGAACGAATTCCTAAAAAGCCCAAATAGGTGTGACTGACTATCTATTGGATGACTCCAACTTCCCAGAGTGTGAATTGGAGTATAAACATCTGTTCCAGGTTCTCAGAGTGCGAACCAAAAACACAAATGCTAAATCCAGGTTCCCAGAGAGTGAATCGGAGCATTAACATCAATTCCAGGTTCCCGGAGGGCGAACCGGAAAATACAAATGTCAACTCCAATTCCCCAGAGCGCGAAGTGGAGTATAAACATCAATTCTTGGTTCCCGGAGCGCGAACCAAAATACAAATGTCAACTCCAAATTCCCAGAGAGTGAATTAGAGTGCGAATGCCAAGTCAAAGTTGCGAACTGGAGTATAAACACTTAATAACTCTAAGTCCCCAGAGTGCGAACTGGAGTATAAACACTAAAATGGGTGTGATCGACCATACATCAACTAACTCCAGATTCCCATAGTGCGAACTGGAGTACAAACATAATTAAACTCCAGATTCCCAAAGGGTGAATTGGAATATAAAGCAACGACTCACTCAAGTCCAGAGAGCCTGGACTGGAGCACGAATGCCAAATGGGTGTGACTAACCACCCATCAACTAATTCCAGATTCCTAGAGTGTGAACTGGATTGTAAACATCAACTAACTCTGGTCCCGAAAGCACAGAATGAAGTATAAAGACCTAGTGGGCGTGACATACCACCCATCAACCAACTCCAATCCTCGAAGCATGGATTGGAATATAAATACCAGAAGGGATGCGATTTTATTGTCCATTTATCAATTCTAATTCCGCAGCAAGTTCTGTAGTACAAAAAGCGGATGTGGTTAGACTTTCTTCTTTCCAAGTCTTCCCCTGACATGGGGGCACACTTATCATAAAAAATCGGTTGTGATCCGACTATCTAGCACTAAGCGGGCACGACATGACCGTTCATGCATCAGCACTTATTCCCGGCACGGGACCTATAACATAATCTTTTAGGAATACACTCCAACCCAGCAAGACAAGATTTCTTCCTCGATCAGACAGGGAGATGTAGATTCGCAAAACGGACCTAGCTGAACGTCTTATTCCAAATGGATGTGACTACCCATCCTACCGCAAATGAACATGACAAGACCGTTCATCCGCTAACTCTAGCTAATGATCTGGTGGGTTGTGCATGCAACGTGGCCGGATATGACCCAACCATCCGCCAATTAGCTCCTTTCTCCAAATCAGAAGGAGGAACATCAAATTAATGTTGTTGCAATGTGACCGACTACACTTCGACTTTCGCCATTGACAAGCGCCAGAGGAATTAATCGAGGAAAATGTGGTTAGACCATTTTCTGCTAAAATTCTTAGTCCCCAGAGTGTGGACATGGGTATGAACATCAATTAGGTGTGACTAATGGCCCTTCAACTGCCTCTATTCCCTAGAGTGCGACTGCGACCATAGACAGATGAAGAATGTGATTCAACCATTCATTCACCAACTCCGACCTAAAGTCGACGAGAGGAGTATAAACTCGCTACAGACGCAATTGGACCGTCCACAAACTAACTCTGCTAACCCAAGGCTGGGGGCAGAAGAACAAATCATTAAAAGAAGAGAAATGAGACTCGCTACATTGCTAGCTATTCAGATTCCTTTACAATTTAAGGCAACGACTGCAAGGAGGCCTTAATGCTAGCCAACCAGAATGATGCTCGAAGTTACGAGAAGCCAATTATATCGTACCGCCAGATCGACGAGAAATATCGATCTGCACCTTTCATGTCATACCAAAGGATCGATAGGCAATGAGGTCCGTACATTCTACATTGTGTCGCTAAATCGACGGCCAATGTCGATCCTCTTCGACTACAATTCGATGTGACCTGAGCACCCATCGAATACCTTCGACCACTAGAGCATGGATAGAACCGCGAATGAGTGTGACTTGACCGTTCGTCCTCCATCACCTTCCATCGATCCGCCAGGAAGTGCATGAGACTGGATGAGCATGACCTGATTGAATTTGAGCTGACTTTGTCCCTAGATCTGACGGGAGAACGTAAATCGAAACGGACGTAGTTGATCACCTAACTCCAAAAGAATGCAATGCGACCATTCATTCTTTGGCTCTTAACCAAATCTGACAAAACGAGCAAATCAAAACAAGTATAACCTAACTGTCCACGCACCGATTCTTTCCCTCGATTCGACAAGGGAAGCATCAATCCTACATTGGATCTTACTGGACGATTCACTCTTCAGTTTATGCCCAGAGTATGACGACATAAGAAGCAAAATGAATGTCGACGAGGCAATGAAGTATTCTGCCTAGAGGAAAGAACTAGGATAGAATGCAGGATGAGGCACAACTCAGCTTTCCATTGATTAACTCGATCCTATGGTTCAATGGGGCGTAATGCGAAATTGAAGCGAACATTATCTACCTTGATGCTTATCGAGATATTCCCCCAACTTGGGGGCATGCATGAGAAATAAGATGAATATAATTCGATCATTTATCAAACAACTCTAGCTCTTACAGCTTGGACTACAGTATAAATACAGCAGAAGCTAGGCTTAATCGTTCGCACAATACATCCATCAACCCAATATTGGGGGCATGAGTGTGATCATTTAAGAGCTGGATACGACAAATCAATCCCATAGCTCGTGCCTAGTATTCATAACAACTTGAAGTTACGACCGAAAGGATGCTTAGAGATAGAATCATCAGATCGACGCCTGGACTTATGGGAAACTAATCATCATTCTGACCCTTCCGATGAGCAATGGATTGCAAGTACATTGAATGGAAAGCGCACTGCTCGAAAACACAAGTAGATTCCGACTCATAGCCGGAACCAGCTATGCTGCAGCATGCGACACAGGGCTAAACTCTACTATGCCTTTAATTCCACATCCCTACGAGCCTGATCATTTACCATTGCAAATAAGCTCATGAAGTGCCTACAACCCATCACAGGTATTGTAGATCAAATCACAACTCTTCACAAGGATGATGCAAGAGTCAACTGCATTGCTCCAGGTGAATTTGGTATGTCCGCTTGGACTCAATCTCATATATACATATGGACCCCCACCAACTATTGAGAACCATGCACTAAATGTCAACCCGAAGCATGTCTCGGTGAATAAAAACGAAGCGACACAGATCTAGAAAGATTTGCTGCACTAAAGGAGGAGGCGAATCTACTCAAAACCAATAGGTTTATCCACGATGCCCTCTACCCAAAATGAGTATCCAATCCTTTACTTACGAAAGAAACAAATGGAGAGTGGCGGATGTACGTCGGCTACTCAGATTTGCATGAGGCATGGCGAAGCATAGCTTTCCATATCCAATGATCAACCAACTAATTGACTCGATCATTTAGACATGAATTACTCTCATCCATGTACGCAAAACAACAAATAAAATCAGATATTGAAACATGTCCCAGACAAGGAATACAACTGTTTCGCTACTGACCCGAGCCTATAGTGCTATGCTGCAATCCATGGATTCAAACTTGAGAATGCTTATGCTACTTACCAAAAGACGATTGATAGATCATTCGAAAATCAGATCGGCCGATCAATGAAAGTGTATGTGGTTAATATGCTCGTGAGATCACGACCATCAAGCGGCCGCATCGATCACTTGGCAAAGATATTCAGTGCTATCCAACAACCACAGAATGAAATTTAATCCTTTGAAAGGCTCTTTTCAGCGTTGTATAAAATGAATTCTCGGGTTTCGTCATCAATTCCCGCGGGATTGAGGCTAATGTCAGAAAATGCTGAAGATTAGAGTCATCCGTATATGGAGGAAACCAAGCAGCTCTGATAGATCGCTCAGAGAGGCCTCCCATTTTTCCCAAGATCTTGGATCGTGAAGATCTACACTTCAATTGGGTCATGCCAACACACATGGAATAATAAAGCTAAGTATGAAGCCTTGGTCGCCAAGCTAAGACTTACAAAAAGAATAGGAATGGAAGCTTTACATATCTTATACGATTTCTTCTTAATGTGCCAAGTCAGGGAGGACTATCTGACTAGGGGGCAACGTCTTGCTCCTTATCTCAATTGTATCCTAGAGATACTAGCCGACTTCTAGTATTACGCCACTATCCCAATCGTTAGAGAACAAAAACGAAAAGGCCGAATCATTGACTGAGCTAGCCAACTCTGGGGATGCGCAACAAACAGACTTTATCCCAGTAGAGATATTTACTATTCCAAGCGCTGAAAGATGAAGATTGACTAGATTTTAGAGATGGATCCAAAAAAGGGGTCATGGATGACTCCTATCAAAGGCTATGTACCGTGGGGAATTCTTCTTGAATAGACGAATGAGAGATGGCATATCCTCCGCAAACAATCACTGCACGATTATGTCTGGATCGTTCAACTCCATCAACACAAAACATTACATTTGTATCCATCAATCCAAGATCCAATATTACATATCCATCGATACGAAGCATACATTCTAACATCCCAAATCGATCCAGGAGAGGATCAATACAAAAGGAAGGACTTAAAACAATCATCGAACGTTGTTACAACTCAAATTTCACTTCGAATCCATTGCCTTCCTACCTTTACACGATCGAATCCATCCCAACTTTATCGGTGCGAGGCTTCATCGATTCAAGGAAGCACTAAGCAAAGGCTGGATTAAAAAAAAAACCGTCGACTCGAAGACGATCGATTCGAACAGACGTGACTTCGAATCCATCAAAGGACGTCGATGAGAGCGAACGAATCGCTATGATTTGAAAAATTACTTGTCTACCTTGTATACCGATTCAGGAGAGGATCGATACAAGAGGATAATCATAGACAACCATAAAAACAATGCTTTAACTTGAATCTAAAATCGATTCAGGGGAGAATCGATACGAAATTCAATAGCGAACAAAACCGACTCGTGAACGCACGACGTTAACAAGGGTCAAAACTAGTATATGTGCATACCTATCGAACTAACATTTGATTTTAGACATTTGCAGGGATCAAACAGTCATCCTGTTACAACTACAACAGCCAACGGCTAAGCGCTATTATACAGCAATCAATCATATCAAGGCAAGGTTACAGTAATACGGCGTACGAGTCTCAATATAAAGAGAGCAATGATTTTTCAGAAAGAAATGGCAGCTATTCAAAGCACGTCATGTTCCCACAAGACGTACTTTGGGGGGCAAAATGTTATCCCGCTTTTTGGGCAAAAGCCGTGATACCAAAAGACTGGTCAAAGACAAAAGACAGTTCACCTCAGAGATCGGTTGTACTCCACTTTACTATGGATATCGATGAATTTTGTCCGAGTCCGGAACGGGCCACAATTGATAGGACACGACAAGAAAGACCATAGAAGCCAGCGTTTCAAATTTCAAGTCAATCCGAGGTCATATGCTCAAGTAATGATGGATTCAAGTTAAGAAGGTGCACATTGCTCGGTTCGAACCCATCATGTTCGAATCCATCGTTTTCGAACCCATCACATTCGAAACCATCTGTTTCGAACCAATCATATTCGAACCCATAGGAAGAAGCGACGTTCGAATCCATCAGGGGCGTGCCTCCCTTCGAATCCATGCAACGGAAGGAACTCCAACTCCATGCCATAGCTACCTTCGAACCCCCATGATAAAGCCAACTTCGAATCGATCTGGGGTGACGTGTTTAGATCGATTCGAACGAATGCCACTCCATCGATTCGAGGAAAGCCTTCGAATCCAACACACGAAGCCATCCAGTGAACACGGCGACAAACACGGATCGATTCGAAGAATGCTACTCACGTCACAGAAGGATCGATTCGACCCTATGGGTTCGAAGTGATCGATTCGAACGAACCCATAGGATCGATTCGAACCATGCAACATACCGAAAAGTGCCATTTCGAATCGATGATAACTCCCAATCTACTGATCCAAATCCCATGAAATTTTTACAGAAGTTTGTCTACATGATGAAGAACGTCCACGCCAAGTTTCATCGCAATTGGACAATTTTTTGATCGATTCGAAGTTCACTTCGAATCGATCCCAAACTGGGCACGGACTCCGAGAACGCGGGCTTATGGGCCCCCCTCACGTGCCAGGCAACCTCCCTGAGCTTTAGGCGGGATTTTGGCCTTCCACACCTATAAATAGAGCCCCTGGTCATTCAGAAAAGGGGTCGGAGTATTTGGAGAAGAAGAATAAGCCTAAACGCTGCCAGAATCACTCCATACTATCTCCTTTGCTGTTAATTTTGAGTTTAAGTCCATTTCCCGCTGTAATTTGCTTAAAAAAAACACTTGTAATCTTCAAGTATTAAGAAATAAAGTGATAGAACTTCATAGTGGACGTAGGCGCATAGCCGAACCACTCTAAATCCTTGTCTTCTGTGCAATTTACTTTTCTGTGACTTGGAGTTTTTGTTAGATAGTCCCTATTTCCAATTCAAGTTCTTCATTTACTATCTCTTCAAAAACTTCCGAAGGGTGTTTGCCCAATTTTGGTGCAAACAGATATCTTTCTAAATTGGGAAACATTTCCATATACTTATGTCAATAGTATAAGCATATTCACAAATCACTTCACTTCCAACACTTAGTGTAACGACCTGCCCTCTTGGACATTTTAAGCAGACACACACGTCAGACTCAAACCATTCAAAAGGGTAGATTGTTACGGGGTAAATAAGAAAAAGCAGAGAAAGAAAGAAAACAAATATCGAATCTCATAGCGGAAGGACAAAATATAATAATCAAATAAACAGTTCATGAAGCTATTTTCAAATAACATTAATTAAACTTTTATAATACATATCAAAGTTACATAGAATAAGAATAAATAATAAGTAAATGTAACGGAACAACATGATGCAGTGGAATAAATATAATACCTAATAATAGTACAAAATCTTCATCTTCATCCTCCGGAAAGCAGTCTTCGATAAACTGAAATGCTCAGACTGACCCGAGCGAATTGAAAGGACAAAACACTCGAGTCAGAACTAAAAGATCTTATGTAAGTTAAATCAATAGTAAATAAAAATGAGTGTAACGGTGTCAAAGATGTTTATGGGGTTTGACATCTCCTATCTAGTGTCAATGTGGGTGTAATAACTTAAGAGATCTACGAGATTTACATCTCATAAGGATCCATTAAACAATCTACATACATAGTACAATACGCTATTATAATAGTTTCTACAGCAATGTATTAAAATAGCAGTAAGGCATTACCCATATTCCCATTAAAACATTTTTAAATATTCTCATAGTCTGTACAGTACCATAATTCTTCCGTAAACTAGAGGGCTATCAGAGGGCACTCTATAGGTATGGTACAAACCAAACTCGTAGAAGGCGCGATAGGGCATGTGAATACGACACTCGAGGTAATGCCAAGGTAGATATATCAATTGTGGATCCGGACTGGTGAGAACACATAGTAGCTACTACCGACTACCTTGGAACAAACTCCGCCACCAAATCACCCCAAAGTCATAATATGGTATCGAAGAAGCATATCCGATAGGAGGAACGACCTCACTTGGCCCGACGTGGCTCCTATTTTAGTCACATCTAAGCTGACTCATAGGAGTCAGGGTCACGTAACTACCTCATATAGAATTGTTGGCCAAACCATCCTACTTCATTTCAGGAATCTCCACCACATACACAGTTGTTAAAGTGGTTTCGGTATTGGCAGAGAGTTTGACAATATCTGATCCCATTCTCTTTAACAACCAAACGCTTATTCCATACCAGATGGTTCTTTTACATTTCCAAAACCAATTCACAATTGATATCAAAATATCATATTCTCAAAACCATATCAATTTCGAAATCATGTTCACTTTCACACAAATGTTCATGTTCAAAATGATATTCATTTTTGAGATTATCGATAAGATAGGTTAATTAAATCCTCATTCCAAAATCATCATATTTACTCAAATATGTCATTTCATAAAATAGGTATCAATTCCAAATTCCAACTTAGGTTGTATCATCATCAAAGATTTAAATATAAATACTTCAACTTTACATGGTTCGAAATTTTAGAAAATAGTTTAGATAGTCATAAATACTTTTAATAGTTTGAAAATAATTTAAAACAGTTTTAAAATGCTAAAAATAGTTTAAATAGATCTAAATTTGATTTAATTAAATTTAAAATGATTTAAGTGGATTTATAATATATTAAATATATTTAAATTATATTAAATTGATTTCTAAATAGATTAAATAAAGTGGAAATTAGCCACAAGGGCCTCTTTAGCAAGTGAAATTAGTTTTTAGGACACACAACTAAAATAATTACTTTCAAGGACAAAACACAAAATAATTAGTTTCTAGGGCATAAAAACTTATGAAATTATGTCCTTGAAAGTAACTAGACTGCTGACTTTGTCCTTGAAGGTTATTATTCTACTGGCTTTGGCTTTGAAAGTAATTTCTTTGAATGTGTGTCCTAGAAACAAATTAGAATGCAAAGTTTTTCCTTCTGGTGAAATACCCCTTAAATAAATTTAAATTATATTAAATAGATTTCTAAATAGATTAAATAAATGTAAAATAGATTAAATAAGTTTAAATTGTATTAAATAGATTTAAAATAGATTAAATGAATTTAAAATATCCAGATTAAATATATTTAATTAGTCTGAAATAGGTAAAATAGATTAAATTGGATTAAATAGGTTATAATACATTAAAATAAATTAAACTAGTTTAAATTGATTAAAAATAGTTTAATTTATTTAAAATAGTTTAAATTAGTTTAAAATAGATTTCAAAGTTATATCCAAACATTTTTCATGAATCAATTTCCATAAATTCAATTATATTTGACACTTCAACTTTAAAATTCTAATTTAACTCCTTTGAACAATTGATTAAATCAATTCCAATTTCAACGTTAACGATTGGATTTTCAACCATAATTCAGTTTACAGAAATCACTTTCCATTTCGAAATACCAGTTAGATGAATTTAGAATTTAAAGATTAAAAAATCATTTAATTTAACCAATCAGGTGTCCATGCATAATTTTCTACCCTATAGTTAAGTGATACGGATATTTATCACTTTAATCCGTAATTCAAAATTTTATGGGTGTATATCGCTTCAACCCGCAATCCCGAATTAAGATAAAATTCATAAAATCGCTCGAGTCTATCATTTCAACCCATAATGATTTTTCCTAATCTATTGATCGTTCGGGTATGTATCATTTCAACCCATAGAGAACTTGCAGTGTTATAACAATATAAAAATACAACATCTAGTCATACAATATCAACAATCAAACATCCATCACAATCATCATCCAAATGAACCAATAAACATCAATAGATACTAATAGGTATTAAATTGACAATTAAATTCAATATTAAATTAAGTGATGATTAAATGCAATAAAAGTCAAATTTAACTAGAATGACAATTTAAACATACCAAATGTCAATCAATTAATTTCTAATCACATTATAAATTTAATTTAACAAACATAGGATAATTTAGCAGTTGTGAGTGGGTTGAAACACTCACCTTTGATTTCAAATCGATTTGAAATCCAAAATAAGGCCCAAAATTGAATAGTCATAGAATTCGTCCAAACTAGGTTTAAAATGTCTGGAAATTCGATACGATCCGAGTGGAATGAACCGTGCGTAAATCCGACGTCGTAAGCAAAAGTTATTAACATTACAACTTATACGATTTAAATTAGAACTAAAAAATAGATAATGTAATACACATCATACCAGACATCATCTCTCAGCAACCCTAATACGTGACTCCTCATTCAACCCTACACGCCGCCATTGCCTTATCATGCTCGCCCACGCACTACATCCAGCCGCGACCAAGCGCGCCACTCTAGGCGAAGCTTCGATCTTCCCTTATGCCCCCACAATACCAGCGAACATCACCATCATCGATCGGAGCTGCACTATATCTAGCCGATGCCTTAATATGCCGAATGCTAACTGAATTATCCAAGGCGATCTGACCATTGACTTGCCTTGCCACCCACCTAGACAAACTCCACTCGACACTCTCCTCAATACAGTACCCCTAATTCGTCTATCGGACAAAGTTGATCAACGCGCGATGAATAACCAAGAATAATTCACTGATTTTAGGATAAATGATGTTCTGATTCAAGAAACGAAGCATTGTAGTAGATTGTGCTCATCGAGAGCTTCGAATCGATTTATAACACGATAGGGTTTTGGGAGTTTGAATTTTTGAAATTGATTTGAAAATTGAATTTAGGGGTTTGAGACTGAATTTGTTTCTGCCATTAAAATGAAGGAGACAGACAAAAATTGATGTATGTATAGAATAAGAAAATGACTACTAGGGTTTGAGAGAAAAACTATTTATATAACCGAGGCCCGATAAGAAATGAATAAACATCCAAATAGATTTGAAGCGACAAATACGACCAGAAAAGCCCATTCTGCTTCCCAAACGAAAACAGGTCATCCCATATATCAAAATAGATGTTTTTAATAGTTTTAAACACAATGGAATAGGTTTTAAGTTTTGATTCTGTCTATGAAGAAATTAGCTTTAAAATCAGCTTATTTCAACTTGATTTCAAGGCGTTTCGAGTCTGTATGATCTAATGACAAGTCTGGTCGCTACGAAACATGAAATCCTACAATAATTCACCATTATGGTCAAAATCCTTGACAGCGTCCAAAATGGCTTTTTTTACATTAATTAAATAAATTAATATTAAATTAAGTAAACCACTTTTCCTATTCAAATTCGATAATTAACAAATTTCATCATTTTTGATCACTTAGCCATTTACAATGATTTAATACAAATTTACATATCAATTCTGTGTTAAATATAGCACTAACCTCAGTGTTCAATTTCAACTGTAATTAAATCCTATTAATTATAATTAAATTCCAATAAGTTGATTTAATTTGATTTCAATCTTATTATTCAATCAATTATTACCAATAGATATAGTTAACATTTGTTTATATCTTATTACACTAATATTCTACAATTATCATCTTTTACCATATTAGTTGAAGTATTTCAATTACATTGAATTTTTTTAAACTTATAATAATTTAAAATCTCAATAAATTAATTTATCTTTGTTTTACTCTTTTTATTAAATCAATTATTGCCTTGGGAATATAATTAATATTTCTATACATTTATTACATTCGTAATTTGCAGTTATCGTCTTAACTCATATTAACGTGATATTAAATTACATTTTATCATGACCTACTTTTTTCGTACAGTTCGAACTGACACTTTACCACACTTGTGAGTCCGAATTGAAAATAAAAGCGGATAGTAAGAAAAGAAAGTAGAAAGAAGATAGAAAGAAAAATAGAACAACATAGAATCTCACAGCGGAAATGAATAATCTATAATAAAGAAATTATTTTTACATAAATAAAAATGTAACTCAACTTATATAGACATTAATCAGAGTATACAACCTATTCAACATAGATAGCTATAACAACCTGTCCTTGTAATTGCTGATATACACAACCAAATTCAACGGAATATAATCATCTACGTGAATATGACTCTGGGCTCCAACTCCTCTTCTAAAGCTCCAATCTCCCAACTAAACCTGGAAATATGCTCGATCTGACCCAGGCATATAGGAAAAACCACGCTCGGGTCAGTCTAGTAAAAGCAACGTGAGAATTTAAATCATAAGGAATTTATTCTTTATAAATTTCCAAAATCCTTTTAAAATCAAAGGTGTCCCTTAAGACCATGCCACACTTAAACACGATGGGTTTTTCCCTTATGATAACCAAAACACTTTTTATAGAAAATCCAATGATATTATAATAGTGTCTATGTACAAATACTTATTCAAATACCTGAAATGCTTGCATCTCATGTGTCAGCATAGATGGGCTCAATCAAAACCATACGGTGCTTATTGGAGAATGGATTCCATACGAATGACTAGGTACTGGGGTATCACCTATCACAGTGCAGGACCAAGCTGGGACGCACTGCAACACAAGACCAGACTATCCCTAACCTGGATTGACTAAATATGCTATCACCCCGGGTGTTCCCACCCTTTTTCAAGTCCTTCCATAAATCGTAGTAATAATATCCGAGGGTATCTAGAAAGGTGATAAAAATACCCTAATTAGTTGCTTGCCAATTAGCCTTGCTGCATCTCCCCTGCTTTTCAGTTATTCCCGATTGATGAGGCTAGAGGCTACGATTACCTTATTAAGGAATATTCACTTAGAATGATCATTGTCCTCCAATGATAGTGTACTTATAGCATTCATCCATACAAGTCCTTTCTGGGTCCGTACGGAACCGAAGTTACTATTCCTACCGCATCCATTTCGGAATCAACCTCAGGTTAGTAGCAATTAGCCCTTGCACTTCACTGCTCCCTCTTCGACTCCATGCTCTTGTTTTTCCCCCGAAAACGTACTCGTTGGATCGAAGTGGATTTCGGATAACTTATCTGATCCTGGTCTCTTTGAAACAACGTTCGATATTTTCGGTAAACTCAATCTCGGATCCTTAGGAAATACACCGGCGAAAATAAGATCAAAGATCACCTCTCAGCCGTTTAGTGGACGGATTTCCTTATCATCGTCCCAAAAGAACTTGCGAGGCTCCGATTCTTCGACTTCCGAAAATCGACATTAATACGTCCACTGTATCAACTGCCGAGCAATCGAATGTCGGAAAACAGAACCCTTAGGGTTTAAGAAGAAGAAAAAGATAGAAGAAGTAAGAAGGAAGAAGTAATAGAAACTATATCAGAATCTCACAATCGCAGCGGAACAACATATAATAGATAAATGAATAATCTTTAAAACAAAAAACCAAATCAGTTATTACATTACATCACATTACATTACATTATCAGTGTTTACAACAACAAATAGCCGAAAAGAAATACTATATACTAGTTGATACGCCAAGCCATCCAGCTTGCCTCCAGATCTCTACAGCAACTCCTAAATTCCAGAATGATCTGATAACCTGACTCTAGACTGCCCGTGTGGAAATTGATGGGCACCCAGAATTTAGGAAGGGAACAATAAACTCCAAGTCATTCATGTGACTGGTGTGAGAACTTAAAAACAGTTATTCTTTAAAAACAAATAAACGAATATTTTAAAATAGATCCCCAATGCTTTTAGAAAAAGAAACTACCATAAGGCCTCCCGCCACACACACAATGCAAACGCAAAATTGGAGGAGATTTCTCTTTATGATAGTTAAATATGCTTGATACGTAAATTTCTTTTCAATAATATTATTACAAGGGCAAAGTGCATGGGAACATTTCGAAAGTATGATATAAATCTTAGCCAGCATACTACCATTATCGTATGCCTACCATAGCCACCATGTTCAATAGCAGGTTACCACCACATTCCATGGCAGGTTATACAACTAAAACCGTACAGGGTTCGTATTGTTTCTTTGGATTTCCAACTAATGGTCAGGCCAAGGAACTTCCCATTGCCACATGGGTACGCCTCTGGAAGGACACCCCGAGAACCTAACCGGATCTCTGCCAACACAAGGCCGAGTTACCCCTAGCTGGGTAACTACCGACACGAGTATGCCATCCCCCGATCGTAACCGACCTTTATCCCGGGATTCACCAACAACCACAAAATAATAAGTTTGCAAAAACAACATAGTTTAAGTATCTGGGATTCATATCATGATACCACCTTTATCCAGAAGGAAATGACATACACTAAGGGGGCGCTATCCCCTAATAACCTTGCCGCATCTTTCCTGTTTTGACCATTACCGGGGTGTGAGGTCTGATGAAGTCTCGTCCACAAAGCCACGCCTTATACAAAAGCTGTGCTTTGATCAACAAATAATCAGCAGTACTTCGTATGCCACATTACCAATTTGGGAATGTATCACTAGTAACCATCAACTACATAATTTCTAAGGTGTTCTGCTAAGAGAATAAATCCTCCGCCACCAACAGAAATTTATTTGATAGAAACCAGCTTTACATCTCAAATTGTAACGTCAGACACACATCCATTCAAGTCCGTTCCGGGATCGAACAGAACCAAAGGCACTTCCAAAGAAGCCCTTGCAATCCGGATATTCACTAATCACGTCCGAACTTCCCATCACAAAGGGTGATAAAATCTCTATATCGAGGATTAGCCGATGCAGAAACATTCGACGGTAATCCTTCCGTTTTCGAAAATATCCAGTCTTCAACACCGGTCTTCAAATGTTATCCATTACGACGTATCAATATCCGAAATGGGATTTATGACCCAAAGGTCCTCTCCCGGCTAAACCGAATAACGAGCGCTTATTTTAAAAATAAGTGTAGCATTCAAATTCAAGAAAATCACCACTAATACCCATTTGAAGGTAAATATTGATAGTCGGTTATTTAACTATCAATAGATATTTTCAACATCACCAGATTCCCAATAATTTCCCAAATTATTTATTTTCCAAAAGTATCCTTACAAGATATATTTTTTCCACACTTCAACTGCTTGAAAACAAATTTCAAATCACTTTTCAATTTATCTTTAAAAGATAAAATCTCAAAACATTTCACTTCATATTGGAAAACATTTCCGTACTTATTTAATAATATGTAATTAACAAATCTCTTTATTTTCAACATTTGGAAAATATTCAATATACTTAAATCACAATTAAGTATATATTTTATTCTTTAAGGAAAACATTCTCCTAAACACATTTATTTGAGTCAAAACGAATGTTGCGTAAAACATCGTTACGACAACCCAAAATCACTAGTACAGGGATTCGAAATTAAGATAGATATATATATATCCCAATACTATATAAAACATTTCCTTTTGAAAATCATTTACTATAACAACAGTGTTATAGTCCACCATTTCCTTTTATTTCTTGAAAACGTCTATTTCAACAATGAATGTTGAAATCTATGGTTTCGATACTTAATACATTTTAAAACATCTTTAAATCATATTAATTCTATTTAAATTATCACTTCCCCAAAACATTTCTTTAATATATTATTCACTGTCGAAAATCATGAATATACTTCGTTAACCAAATTCAACATTTCTATACATTTTATTTAAAGGATTATTCACTGTCCAAAATCGTGGATATATCTCCTTTAATAAGCTATAATAATTAACTTATCAAAAATAAGTCGATTTCGGATTTATAAAACAATGTTTATAAATTCCATTTATATTTTATAACAACTTCAACTTATAAAATCACTTTATTAACAATTTCTATCCATATCCCATTTACATGGCAAAATCCAAATTATAAGCAAATTACTTATAATTCTCTATTTACAAATTCATTCATTTTATAACTTCACAAATCGTAGATTCTATTCTTTTAAAAAATCCATTTATAACATCATTTTAAAACGTCTTTAAAACTCCTTTATAATTCCATCACTTTGATTTATAAAAATCCAATTTTATAAATCTTATATATAAAGCTTGTATAATAAATTCAATAATCACCATTTAAATTATTTTATAAAATTATTAACTCCATATTTTCAAAAATAAATTTTTCAACCATATATATCAAAAATCATAATTTTTATAACATTAAAATTTTAATGTTTATTCATTTAAAATGAATCAATTCCAAAATTCAATGAAATGTATACTTTCAAAAATCACTTTAAAATCCTTTTAAATTTGAAATTCATCACTTTAACACTTTTAATTTTCCAAAAAAAGCCCAATGCTGCAACAGCACTAAATATAACAATCACGGCATCAAAACATCATATATCGTATGATAACAGAATATATCACAATATCTGTAAATAAATCAATACAGGTGAGGATTCCAGTTGGATCCCACCAACCTATTTCATTGTATCCACAGATGTTAGCATAATATCAATTTCGTTTCAATATGGAATATCGCAGTACATGGGTTTATATAAAATATTATCCGCTATTATGCGGCGCAATAGGGTCTCATCCGCTATATAATGCGGGAAATCAACTCCAAGTACATATATAATACCAATTCCACTTCAAGGTGGAATATCGCGGTATACGTGTTTAATAAATATCCACCGCTTAATATACGGCGTATATGGTCTATTTCAATATAACAGATAATAATTTATCATCCAAGCATACAATCAACATAATCAAGCAATTTTAAATCTAACTATTTGTTTGCGCCAAAATTGGTCACAAACACCCAATACCGCGAAAGCACCCGTTTACGTACTCAAATCGATAATAATCAACACCGAACTCAGCAGCAATCAATATAGAATTCAGATCTAAGCAATAAATCACAATAATTCACAGACAACAATCACAAACACAGGATTTATAGTGGTTCCGCGTTCGTGCCTACGTCCACTTTGAAGGTTTTCTCTTTATTGCTTTACTTGATTAAATTGATTACAACGGATTACAGTTGATAATAGCTTTGAAATCCGAATACAACAGTGATTCTGATGAATAGAATTGAATCCGGCAGAGTCTTGGTGTTCAATGGCAGAAGTTCCCGGAAGATCCCCTTTTCTTAAGGCTTCAGGGTGCTATTTATAGGCGTTGGAGGCCCAGATCTCGCTCAAACTTCGGGTGACTTCTTCTGGCACGTGAGTGGGCCCACGCGACCGACCCCACCAAGTTTCGTCTCGATCTGACATCGATTCGAAGTGATTTCGAACCCATCAAGAAATGGTCCAATCGAGCTGAAACTTGGCAGGAACAATCTTTATCTTGTATGGAAGCTACTGTGAAAATTTCGTTGCATTTGGATCAGTGGTTTAGGAGATATGATCGGTTCGAAATGGTGATTCTCGGTTGGCTGATGAGTTCGAACCGATCACTTCGAAACCATGTACTTCAAATCGATCGGCTCACGTGGCTTCGTGTTGAGGCAGCGCGCGTTTCTCGAATGGATCCGGATTTATCTCCGAGTGGACCGCTTCGACTCCGTGAATTGTGGCGACTTCGTATCGATGGAGTGACACGTTATTCAAACCAGTTGACTCGGTGGATACGAACAAATGAGTATCCCTGGCTTCGAACGCGACCGATTCGAATCGAGGAGTCCCTATGGGTTCGAACTCGATTGATTCGAACAGGGTCGGTTCGAAGTGACATGGACTCAAAGCTAGAGGGTTTTTATGGACTCGAACATACTTGTGAGGATAGATTCGAAGTAAGGGCTTGCATGGATTCGAAGCAAGGATACAAAGGGGCTTTAGTTGGATGGATACGAAGCTGGGTGACGTCGTGGGTTCGAAAGCAGGCCAATGTGGTGGATTCGAGGGAGATGGAGTCGAAGCGGACACTGGCTGATGGATTCGAACATGGCAAGCAGTGATGGATTCGAAGGAAGGCTATGGGATGGTTTCGAACCAGATGGGTTCGAACTAGATGGGTTCGAACTAGATGGGTTCGAGGCAAGGATATTGGATGGTTTCGAAGTGGAGGGGTTCGAAGCAATGGGTTCGAACATAACTCCTGGTCATCGATTCGAACCATGGGTATCCTATGGGTTCGAACCGAACAGGGGGCTACCTCTCTCAAATTGAACCCATCATATCTTGAGCATACGAACTCGGATTGAGTTGAAACTTAAAACACTGGCTTTCATGGCTTTGCTCATCATGTCTTATCGATTATGGCACAATTCGGACTCGGACAAAATTCATCGATATCCATGGTGAAGCGAAGTACAACCAATCTCTAAGACGAATTGTCTTTTGTTTTTTATCGATCCTTTGATATCACGTCTTTGCTAAAAAGCGGGATAACATTTGCCCCCCAAAACATGCCTTGCGGTAGGAAGGTGTGTTTTGTAATGCAATGAGTTGGATGTTCGTATCCTATTATCAACCTGCAAAGAACTTGATAGTTTCGTATGGCCTCAAATGACGATCGTTCGGGATCGAGCCATTTGGGATGAAGCGCGGCCGTTCGTGATCAAGCGCTTAACTTCAAATGACGATCGTTCGTGATAGAGTCATTCGAGGTGAAGTGCGACCGTGTGCGGTCGAGCGTATAAATCCATGCGTCGATCGTGCGGGATCGTATGCTGCTTGACGTGAATCGGGACCGTTCGCGGTCTGCGCCGTTCGTGGCATAGGATTGAATAGGACCGTTCGCGGTCGATGCCGTTCGCGGCAAATGATGAGATGGGACCGTTCGCGGTCGACTGCTGTTCGTGGAAAATGATGATCGTTCGCGACCAAGTGCCGTTCAAGGCGAATGGTGACCGTTCGAGGTCGGATTTCATAATTAGTGAACCATGACCGTTCGCGGTCGCTGTCGTTCAAGGCAGAGAGTGATCGTTCGCGATCGTGTGTCGTTCGAGGCGAATTTGTGACCGTTCGCGGTCGGGTGCCGTTCGAGGCGAATTGTGATCGTTCACGATCGTGTGCCGTACGAGGCGAGTTTGTGACTGTTCGAAGTCGGGTGCCGTTCGTGGCGAGTTTGCGTGCCCGGTAGGGCTTGATGTTATAGGTGTCAGGATCACGTTCGGGTGAGTTCCTGAATTGTTTGTGTGCCTGTTGAAGGCGAATCAGTGTGCTCGGGGGGGCTTGATACTGTTGATACCAGGTACTCGTTCAAGTCGGTCCCTGGATCATTTGTTAGGGTATATCACTATCTCAGAGCATGCCTAAGGATCGTTCGCGACCCCGTACATGTGTAAGCAGCTTAGCCATTCCAGAGTTATCAGAATCAAATATCTATTCAACGGATGAGTTTCAAAATAGAAATGTCCAAACAAACAAAGTCTAAATGTTGAAATCAAAACGAAACGAAAGCAAAGCATGGATGTCAAAGTGTAACTTCCCACTACGAAATGGTCAATGATCACTCAGAGCATGCCTGGAGATTGTTCGCGACCTCGCGCAAGTGTAAATGATTTAATTGCGTTAGTGGAAGCTTACAACTTGTTCATCGTTATTTCACTCAATTGATAACCAAACGGTGCCTTGATTCAGGGTCGCCTCTAGCTGATGTGGATGGTAGTCGCTCTGGTTCCACCGCAGGAGCTCGCCTCCTTACATACTGAAGAAGCATACCGTTCCTGATGTGCCCTTCCACCTCATCCTTCAAGTGCCTACAATCATTAGTGTTATGACCGTTTAATTCATGGAATACACAAAACTTATCTGATTTCTTTTCGTCAGAGGTTGGATCCCTTCGCATTGGCCTACGATATGGGACCTGCTCTTTGGTATGCTGATAAATTCATTCCATGCTCTCATTCAGCTCAGTGTAGGTGGTGAATCGCGGCTCCCTTCGTTGCCTCTTTGATCTGTCTTCGTCATTCTCAATCTTTCTTTTACCTTTATCCTTGTCCGAGTCCTTTTTAAGAGGCTTTCGTTTTTAAGTGCATAAACTTCTATCCCATCTCCTTCTTCTCTTTCTGCATTCGCATCCTCTAATCGTAAAAACTTTTCTGCCTCATGATAGAATTCTCCCAGATCCACGGGTGGATCCTTAGTTAATGAATTTTTGAACTCCGTTCCGTCTGCTATTCCGGACACAACCGCCATCATAACCATGGATGGATCCGGTCGATCCACCGAAGCTTCTGCCGCATTGAACCGTGTCAGGAAACTTCTCAACGTCACTCCAGCCTTCTGTTTTAAAGTTGCCAACGTCATCACATTCTTGCGTCTTGTAATGTGAACCCTGAATTGCCTCATAAATCTCTCAGTTAAATCATTCCATGTCTCGATGGATCCACTATCTAGTTGCCTGAACCATAACGCCGCAATATCTGCCAAGTACAGTGGGAAGCACCGGGCCATAACCTCCTCTGATGCCCCCAGCACTTCCATATGCCTCATATATTTTGTCAGATGGACCGTGGGGTCCGTTCTCCCGTCATACATATCCAACGATGGTAATTTGAAATCCGGTGGGTTCCTAGCTTGCCTGATTGCTGAAGTAAAAGGACTTCTATTAACATCCTCCAAATCTTTGTTCACCAAACCTCCTCTCAAAGCTCGCCTAACCATCTCTGCCAACCTGTCATTGTCTCCAAGATGTAATCTTCGTTCACTACTTTCAACCTGCCCCCCGAGTTCATGAAGGAACTCCGAGATCTGCCCCCTTGACTGTGCGTTCACTCCTCTACTACTCCTAGGTTGCGCAGATCCTTCTTTCTCTCATTCCAAGATTGGGTCAACAATCTCCATATGCGTGCCCCCTAGCTCGGGTGCTATGCCGGATGGTCCTGCTTCGTTCTGGACTCCATTGGCTTCTCTATTCTATGCTCCAAGCTGTCATATCTGTTGAAATAAACTCTGGATCAACTCCTCTTGCTTCTTCATCATCGTTTCCATTTCGTCCCTTGTGATGTAGATCGATGGTTGATTCGCTCCTGAGGAAGCCTCTTGACTTCCTTGATGTTCGCTTCTCTCTGGCCTTGGCCTTCGGCTAGATTGTCTCGTCATAATTTCTCAAACCTGAACTTTCAAACTCTCTCTAAAACTGCTATCAATTGGTAGAACTCCTGAGTTCAACCTTCTCAGTGAAAGCACCAAAATGTTTGCGCCAAAATTGGTCACAAACACCCAATACCGCGAAAGCACCCGTTTACGTACTCAAATCGATAATAATCAACACCGAACTCAGCAGCAATCAATATAGAATTTAGATCTAAGCAACAAATCACAATAATTCACAGACAACAATCACAAACATAGGATTTATAGTGGTTCGGCGTTCGTGCCTACGTCCACTTTGAAGGTTTTCTCTTTATTGCTTTACTTGATTAAATCGATTACAACGGATTACAGTTGATAATAGATTTGAAATCTGAATATAGCAGTGATTCTGATGAATAGAATTGAATCCGGCAGAGTCTTGGTGTTCAATGGTAGAAGTTCCCGGAAGATCCCCTTTTCTGAAGGCTTCAGGGTGCTATTTATAGGCGTTGGAGGCCCAGATCTCGCTCAAACTTCGAGAGACTTCTTCTGGCACGTGAGTGGGCCCACACGACCGACCCCACCAAGTTTCGTCTCGATCTGACATCGATTCGAAGTGATTTCGAACCCATCAAGAAATGGTCCAATCGAGCTGAAACATGGCAGGAACAATCTTTATCTTGTATGGAAGCTACTGTGAAAATTTCGTTGCATTTGGATCAGTGGTTTAGGAGATATGATCGGTTCGAAATGGTGATTCTCGGTTGGCTGATGAGTTCGAACCGATCACTTCGAAACCACGTATTTCGAATCGATCGGCTCACATGGCTTCGTGTTGAGGCAGCGCGCGTTTCTCGTATCGATCCGGATTTATCTCCGAGTGGACCGCTTCGACTCCGTGAATTGTGGCGACTTCGTATCGATGGAGTGACACGTTATTCAAACCAGTTGACTCGGTGGATACGAACAAATGAGTATCACTAGCTTCGAACGCGAACGATTCGAATCGAGGAGTCCCTATGGGTTCGAACTCGATCGATTCGAACAGGGTCGGTTCGAGGTGACATGGACTCAAAGCTAGAGGGTTTTTATGGACTCGAACATACTTGTGAGGATAGATTCGAAGTAAGGGCTTGCATGGATTCGAAGCAAGGATACGGAGGGGCTTTAGTTAGATGGATACGAAGCTAGGTGACGTCGTGGGTTCGAAGGCAGGCCATTGTGGTGGATTCGAGGGAGATGGAGTCGAAGCGGACACTGGCTGATGGATTCGAACAGGGCAAGTAGTGATGGATTCGAAGGAAGGCTACGGGATGGTTTCGAACCAGATGGGTTCGAACTAGATGGGTTCGAACTAGATGGGTTCGAGGCAAGGATATTGGATGGTTTCGAAGTGGATGGGTTCGAAGCAATGGGTTCGAACATAACTCCTGGTCATCGATTCGAACCATGGGTATCCTATGGGTTCGAACCGAACAGGGGGCTACCTCTCTCAAATTGAACCCATCATATCTTGACCATACGAATTCGGATTGACTTGAAACTTGAAACACTGGCTTTCACGGCTTTGCTCATCATGTCTTGTCGATTCTGGCACAATCCGGACTCGAACAAAATTCATCGATATCCATGGTGAAGCGAAGTACAACCAATCTCTGAGACGAATTGTCTTTTGTTTTTTATCGATCCTTCGATATCACGGCTTTGCTAAAAAGCGGTATAACACTATTTAAATTTAAATCGAAACAGATTCGATTGAGTGAGAAGTTCTCACCTTGCTTTCAATAACGGCCGCCGTGTTTTATTTGTAATAAAATTAAACACACGTTTAATTTTACCCAAAATTCAAACGATCTCCAATCAACTCCAATCCAACTCCATCGCGTTGTGTTCGTCCATACGAACCCAACGCAAGTTGTTTCGTCCAAAACGGACCTCGTACGACAAAGTTACATCATTTCAAAGTTTATACAATTTAATATATAAATTAATTCCATTTTTCTTTTTAATTTAATAACCTCACTGAATCACGGCCATTTGATTTCCTTCCTCTAATCTCGACCCCGCTTATATTTCTTCCTCCATCACGTGCGTTGGAACGCAGTAAACCCACTCGGCCGTCGAGGAACCCTAGATGACGCGCCAAACTCGAGCAACTTCACAACGATCGGCCACCGTCTTATCGAAGCTCATCTCGTGCCCAACTCTCGGCACAAATTTCACAAAGCTCGGTCATGTATAGACGTGGAAATTCATGCATGAGCTGATGGTGGACGCGGCCCTCCTGACGACGCCGTGGTGCTCCATTCGCGATCATACCCGTTGGAGTCGTAGAACTCATGATGCTTAACATTTCTCTAGTTGGAAGTTTTACCTATTGGTCGATGGATTTGAAGATAATTGAGGGAGAAGGAGATGAATTTTCGGCCATTAATTGATAGGGTGGCGGCCTGAAGCTTAGGGTTAGGGTTTGATGCAAAATGAAATAATAAAGGTGCTTTTATAGAAAATATTCGCGCACTATACATCCGAAATTTTTTTAACTCCAAACGAAGCGTGCTGCCTGGCGTTTATAATGTTTTACCCCCATTCCGAACGCAATGGAATATATATCGGGAGCCAATTCAATCGTATTTGAAAGATAAGTTTTCGAATCGAATTATTTAAAATTAAAATTAACTCAAACCGATTTCTACGCGTTTTAGCTTGCCCCGGACAGACTTTAAGTCCGATTGTCACGAAATTTGAAATCTTACAAAAATATAACTTTACGGATCTGATGAAACTAGTTTCGTCGAAATCCGAGACTATTTGAAAAATGACTATTTTTACTTGTCAATTAAATATTAAAATATTCAATTTTTAAAAATTAACTTTTAATTCGATTTTAAAAGTTCTATAACATCATTATAACTCCAATATGATTTAATACAAGTTTACAAATCAATTTTAATCACATTAAACCAAATTTCCAATTATTTATGTAATTTCAAATATTAAATTATCGATCTAATTATCCAATTAAATCTAGATACTCGAAATATAATTTAATCGACTTACAAATTTTACTTATTAATATTTAAAATCAATTAAATATATGAATTTTAAATCGACAGAAATTCTGGGTCGTTACAAACTTCCCCCCTTAAAAGAATTTCGTCCTCGAAATTACTAAGTAAGAAAAAGTCTTGAAATCCATTAACTTTTCAAAACCATTTGTTCAAATTAAATTTCAAATTCATTTAAACATTTTAACTTTTCCAAAATCCATAGTTAAACTTCTTACAATAACTTTACTAAGTTTTCAAATCATACATAGTTATATTTTCAAAACCAAATATATCGTTTAACTTTTCACTCCAAAATCAAAGTTATAGTTTTCAAAATTTTCCAATTTTCTCAAAAGTATTCAAACGCCTTAAATTTTCAGAAAAATTCGCCATAGTCTCTGTTGTGCGGTTCGATCCGAAAAAAATGGCAATATATATATATATATATATATATATATATATATATATATATATCACAAATATACATTTCATCAAAGTAATGAGGCATCCCGTAGGGAAAAAAGTTTAAAAGTACGAAATGTAATCCGAGATGTGTACCTTATATATTATTAGCAAGCATATACAGCTAATATAGCGCGAAAGCGAGCTCTAAATGCGAAGCAAGCGCCATCCGCACCTACTAAACACTCAACGACAATGAGAAACATGTATATAGAAAATTGTATCGATATACAACATATACCAACAACTATATGTGCCAATATAGCAAATGCAGTCAAAACAACAAATCCAACCATCACCAACTAGCATTCAACTAACATCCATAACCAAATCGATACACTTTCACTTCTCATTAATATTCAATGAATTGGTTTTTTTCAATTTATTTACAACTGATTCATTAACATTGGATGTTTTTACTAACATTCATTTATTCATATTCAATTAGTTTACATTCACTAATTCATATTCAAGTTGGTTCACTTCCAAATCAAACTCAGTTCTATTTAAGATTCACTTAACTTCTAATTTGTTTTCAATTACTTTAGCTTTCAATTTCATTAATTCAATTTCATATGGATTTCTATACAATCAACTAACCATCATCTAACAAACTATGCATATCCAACATTACCAAATTTCTTTACTTTGCTTACATTCATTCAATTTGGTTCATCACTTTTAATTAGCTTTAATGAATTAACACTTACATCCATTATTTCATATCAATTTATTTACATTCAATTTATTTACATTTAATTCATTCATTAATTCAATTGTTAATTCATTTTACCATATAAAGTTGAATTTCATTTATATAACTCAAGTTCACGTTCATTTAATTCACTTTATTATTTTATTTCGATACCAAAATCAACTTCATTCAACATCACTTAAGTTATATTCCGTTTCAAACATCATTTGTTTAACTTAACTTAAATTTCCCCTTATAAATCCAATTCAGATTCCAATTCTAAAGTAAATTCTATTTAACTTTTATCAAAGTCAAATTTCGTCACTTATTCAAATTCATATCTCATTTTGCTTAACAAAATTGTTTAAAAATGTTAACGCTTAAATTTGAACGCTAACACCCCGGTGTGTGAAGTGTAGTTGTGAAAGCACCACCCGATAGATCGGGAAAGAATTACAAGCAAGTAATAACGGAAAAGCAGTAAACAACAGCAATTTTATAGTGGTTCGGCTTATGGGTACAGCCTACGTCCACTTTAAGTACTTTTATTGATGATCTCGTTACAAGTTGATACAATTCTTCCCAAGTACAATTCACTTTGAACTACAAGAAACTTAGAACAAGTATTTTAAACTTCGAAGGAGATGAGAGTCTTTGAATCCATGTTAGATGTACGTGATCTCTTGTTGAAGTTGTTTGTAGCGTTCTTAGTGTCTCGAGAGCTTCAGATGTTGAATTGGTTTGGAATGCAGCAGAGTATCAGCGCTTGAAGAGAATGAGCAAAAGTCCCTTTCATGTTGAATGCGGCCTTGTATTTATAGGCAAACTGTTTAGGCTGAAATTGCCAAGTCATGAGTTGTGACCGACTCATGATGAGTCGTGACCGACTCATGATGAGTCGTGAGTCGTCTGCGAGTCACCCCTTTGCAACATGATTTTGAACTTGCCTCTGAGTCTTGTGTCGTGTGTTGACCTATCCTTTGAGTCGTAGGCTTTCCTGAGTCGTGCCATCCTTAACCCAAAATCTCCTTAACCCGTCAGGTTCCTTAGGTCGTAGCGGCCTCTTGAGTCGTTCATCTCTTGAGTCGTAAACCCAATGAGATACTTAAGGACCTTGAGTGGATGAGTCGTGATCAGATGAGTCGGTCTTTGATGAGTCGGAACTCGAATGAGTCGTTGGATCGGTCTAGGCCTTGAGTCGCAGACCGCTGAGTCGTTGATTCATACTGTATCTTTAAGGCGCTAACTCGCTGAGTCGTTGCTATCAATGAGTCGTTGTTTCATACTGTATCTTTAAGGCGCTAACTCGCTGAGTCGTTGCTATCAATGAGTCGTTGACCCATTGAGTCGGCAATCCCTGAGTCGCTTCATCAGTTGAGTCGCTGATTCCTATGAGTCGCTGACTGCCTTATCTGTTGAGTCGGCCTAAGTTTCAGCACGGTTAACATTTGCCCCTCGAAGCACGCGCCTGAGTCGTAGGTCGCGTGCTTCGACTTATCTTAACTCGCTTGTGCCAACTCATGCCCTACTTCCTTGGTATAAAATGGATGAACCGTCACTTCTATCTTCTTCTTCCTTTATCAGTCTCTTGAGTCGTGCTCCGCCATTAACACATCTTCAAGCTCCCAAAAATAATTTCAACTCGAATTAGCACCCAATCCTCTCTAGCAACATACAATCGTAAGCGATTTCTTCCCTTTCTTCGATCGTTGATCATTATTGTCTTACACGCTTAATCCTTCGTCTCCGATTTGCCTCTTCGTGTCTTACGAGTCTGGTTAGATTTGATTGCTGATTAACTTAGGTTTGCTTGATTTTACTTGCGGCGATTCATCACTCGAGGCAATCGTGTAGTGTGACGAACCCGTGGTTAACCATTGCAATGTTATTGGGTTATCGGGTTAGATGGTTAATGGGTTAGGAGCTGGAAGGTTAGTGGGTCAGAGTGATTCGAACATTGCCGTAGGTTAGACTTAGCTATTCCTGTATGACCCAGTGACTCCTATGATTTAGCCATGGTACGATTCATCATACTCCTCGTCCTGAGCTTTGAGTCGCGGCCGAGACAAGACTTTTGAGTCGTGGCCGAGATAAAACTTTGAACCAGAGCTCTTTTAACATTCCCCACGGTCTAGCCTTTGAGTCGTTGCCGAGACAAGACTAGGAGATAATCTCCTTATTTCCACGACTTATGACTTGGCACTGCCGACTCAGAACTTTTGAACCGTTGATGGGTTATGACTTGTGAATTCTGTCTGAACACTGGACCATTGTATTAACTTTGAACTGTTGAATTTTATTGCACTCATTCACAGGTTATGTTGACCTGCAAGCTAACAATCTGTTCAATATAACATTCACAGAAAACTGGGATGAATATACTGTCATTGATTGCCCACATCGAACGACAGATTAGTTAATGATAGATGAATAAACTGCATGTATGAAGTGCTTTTAACATATCAATTTCAAACAAAATACCAAAGCAATACTGAAATAGTCAATTGAAATCGACTTGCTTGCACTAATATTATGTTTGAACTCTTAGATTAACAAGTTCTGAAATGTTTACAATCGATCAAGCATCGATTAGTATAATTCCAGTTATGTATACTTGTCACTTTTATTAGTCTTGCACAACACTTCACACTTTTTAGGAAACGCGCACCTTCGCATTTGAACATCCAGTTGCTTGTGTAGAATGACCTCTCACCGAGAAGAAGAAGTGGTAACTCAAGAGGAAGAAACTTTTCCGATAGCTGTTCCCATAGAGAATCCTCCGGAGAGAACCCCGACTATTCTAAATTCGAGAGCGTTTGTCCAGCTGCGCACTCAATTTGGCTTTGCTGAAAGTGATGTTCTTTTCCCTGGGCCAAGTGATACTGCTGACAATCCTCCCTACGGCTTTGTTGCAGTCAATCGCCAAATGTGCTTAAGTGGGGCGATCCCTCCTTTTAACGACTTTCTCCAACAGTTCCTGCTTCGGTTGTCTATCTCTCCATTCCAATTACACCCCAATGGCTACGCCATTCTGATGGGGTTATGTGTTCTATTCAGGAGAGTTTTGGATCGATTACCAAGCTTCGGGGAGATCTTCTATTTTTGCTCATTCACGAAAACTAAAGACCATCCCTCCATTGTGGTTATAAGAAGCGCTCGAAACCGCAAACTTATTACTGATCTCTCCGAAAGCGCTCACGGATTTTTGAATCAGTTTTTCTTTGTTCGCTGCCCTCCAGGGTTTTATGCCATCTGGAGAGTGGGAAGTAAGATTTCCTGTCTTTACTTTTTCCGTTTTGAAACTTTCTCGAGATCTGAACTCTCAGTTGCTAATTTCATTCTTTTCCTGTTTTTAGCACTTCCCCCCCCTGCTAGGGACCCAAGTCTTAAGCAAATTTTTGAAAGATTAAATGCCGTGCCGGTAGAAGAGAGGAGCATAAAGTTTCTGCTAAACGATGAACTTTTACATCAATACGGACTCCTCCATACCTCTCGCTTTACTCGGCCTCGTGAAGCTCCAACGGAGGTTCCTGATTCTCCGGTGAAAACTCCTGATCTTCCGATCTCCACTAAAGAGCACATGCGAGGAGAAATTTCTGCAGAAACCTTATTAGTAAAGTGCTCTACTCTAAGAGACGATACGGGACCCTCCGAAAAGCCCGCACTCGCTCCCATTATTGAAGAAGAAGAGGAGCCCCTTTCCCAAATCAGGAAGAGTGCTGACAAAGGAGCTGATGGAGGGAATCAGGTTGGGCATGACGGTGATGACGTCTTTGGGGATTTAAGTGACATAATTATCACTTCCCAAAAGCTCTTTAAAGAAGACCCTGCTCACGGTAAAGCTATACCTCCGACGATTGAAGCAACATCTGCCCTCCAACAGACTCTAACTCCTTTATCTCAAGAATTGCCACTGACAGTGGAACCTATTACTTCCCCCCAACTGAGGAGTGGTTCGTTAGTCCAACGCGAGTAGTTTGCACTTCACACACAACTAAGGATTTTCCAGCACACTTATGCACTTATCTTCTCATACTCTAAAGATTTCTAAAGCTTATCTTTTCTTATTTCAGATTCTTCAATGTCACGCGGCGGATCATATTATCAGGATTTCCAACGCTACGGGGGGCGTGGTCGATATGATTATCGGCGTTACTTTCCCTCCTACAGAGAGTCTGACGAAGAGAGGGCTGCTCGAAAGGCTCGTGAAAGGAGGGATGAGGAAGAGCGTCGTGAAAGAAGGGAGAGAGAAGAGCGCCATGATTCTTGGCAAAAAGGCGATGACTCCCACAAGAGAAAATCTCATGATGATCGAGGAAAAGGTCACATGGGTGAAGACTTAAGCAAACGAGCCCGTCATAGTGAAAAGCAGGCCTCTACCACTCCTGAGAAAGTTACTACTCCTGCTTCGCTCGACATTCCTTCTGGCTCTCCCGCTCTTGGGAAATCAGACATTCAAACGATAATTAGCAGGCCCAAATTTCAAGTTGGACCGGGTCCTGCCACTCTGCAGAGTCGATTTCCTCAATGGTGCCTTAAGGGGGTGAGATTCGACCTAGACTTGGTCCCCATCGACAAGTCTGCTATGTTGCGCAATCTTGATGCAGTCAAGCTCGATATCGAGAGGATGTCAAACTGGCAGAAGCTTGTCGATGAGCTTCAAAGAGTTAACCGTGCCAACATAGAGGCCATGCTTACTATGGAAAACGATAAGGCCGAATGGCAAAAGGTCGTTGAGCAACATGACACCGAGATGAGGAACATTGCTTCTTACAATGAGGAGCTTGAAGCAAAAGTCGAGGAATTGAAACATGAACTTGCTGCTTCCTCCACTTCCTACT
Source organism: Allium cepa (assembly GCA_030765085.1). Classification (NCBI taxonomy): domain Eukaryota; kingdom Viridiplantae; phylum Streptophyta; class Magnoliopsida; order Asparagales; family Amaryllidaceae; genus Allium; species Allium cepa. The sequence goes on along the minus strand of CM060938.1, from coordinate 899,575,149 downwards.
CTCAAAAAGAAGAAGTGCTTCTGAAACAAGTGAGAGATGCTCACGCTAGCCAAAGGGACGCCGAAGACAGGCTAGAAGCACAAAAAAGAATCAGTGACGGCTATGTCTCTGATATTGCTGAGCTTCGAAAGAAAAACAACTCCCAGGAGGCGGAGATACAAATGCTTAAGCTTCAGCTTGCCAAAACTGAAAGGGAGCGCGATGAGACTGTCGCCGGCAAAATAACAGCCGAAGAATCTCATGAGGCGACCAAAAACAGCTTCGGCTCAACATTATTCGACTTCTACTTGCATAGCGTCTTGGGGCGTGGAAGCCTCGCTTTTCTTGGTCCTAAGTATGAAATCACTTTAGCTGAAGTATGGGAGGCCGCTCTTGAGATGCTTGGTGCTGAAGGTGCCGGTTACGACGAATCAGCCCTGGAAAGGCATTATTTCGATGATGACGCTCGCGCTGCCCTTGCCAAGGGAAAGGAACAACTTGCCAAATTAAGAACTGAAGTGACGGAGGGGGACCGGCTGGGGAAAACCACTTCAACTACTCTAGTCCAGCCACCTTCTTCGTCTGAAGTCGACATTATTGGTTCCAGTCCCCATCTTGCATCTCCCACCAAAGTTACCACTGAGATTACAAGCATGCAAGGTGGAGATGAGGGTGAAGAGAGCGCTGATGCGCAAGCTTATGAAGTCGATATCAGGAAACCAGCTTCTCCAGGTAATTTCACTGTTAATCTCGCTACTGTCAATTCTGCTCAAGCGGGTAACTCATTTATTTCGCATGAGTTTCATGAGCTCCTTGGCTATTTTCTCAACCTTGATGAGCCTTCATCTCCTCTCTTTACTGACTTCATTGGTGAACCTTCATCTCCTCTCTTTACTGACTTTAACCTCTTTTCTTCTGTAGAGAAAGTACCAAGCACTGCTCAAACTTCTACTCCTCCGGTTATCCTTCCTTCATCTCTTCAGGCGGCGCCTCCTTCTGCCTCGCAACCTGGATCACAGGAGGAACAAATAGAGGCTCTTCACGGCTTGGATGATCCCATTGCTTCGCAAGAGCAGAAAGATGAGAGACCTGAGGGAGGTGTTATATCCCCGGAACGGACTCCTTCTGACGACATTGTTCTATCAAAACTTGTCACTCCGGGGAGTGAGTCTTCCTCACAAAGGAGAGAGAAGCGTGGGACATCAAAGAGGAGGGGGAAGAAAATCACCGCCACTGAAGAGGAGCCGGAAGTTGAACCGGTTACACCTACCTCTCCTACTTCCCTTATACCCACTGGCCGACCTGAAAAGCTGGTTATTCGACCGGGTAAGGGGTCCAAAGGAGGGAAGAAGAAGTGAAGATTTTAGCTTTTTGCCTTTTGTATGAACTGGCCGAGAGTTGTGCGGGTACCGGCCCCCGCTTTTATTTTGCAACCTGTATCTGCATTATAGTTGAATAAAATGATTCTTCGTTTGTACAAACTTCTGTTTGAATTTGAGTATGCATTTATTATTCATTTTTGCACAAGTTTATTTATATGATATTGCAGCGGGCTTATGGTATGTTGTTTGAGTATTACTTTACCGATGCAGCTATACTACTATACCATGTTGCCCCCATACCTTAAGCTTGCTGCAATATTTTATACTTCGAGGGGACTTGCACTCTTATTTATTAAAGAATAATTATTTTATTCTTTAAAGAAAATTTTTGTAGAGTACAACTCCCTTCGTATAAGTTTTTACGCTTTGTCGTTCGAAGAAATCACTTCTTTTCTTTTGCTTATGTGCATATTTTACCAAGTGAATTCCTCTATGTGGTAAAGCGGACCTCTGAAGGGTACTTTAACTTCTTTTCTTTTTTCTCTTTTTTTTTTACGATCATTTTCCATAGTAGGAAAATTACTCTTCCTTTGAAAGTTAAAGTACGCTTTTGATGAGGATTTTTTTTTTTTTTTTTTTTTTTTTTTTTATACAAAATTGTACCTCTGAGGAGGGATTTTTCACGTTTCAACACTTGGAAGTTTTATTTCAATCTCGGTGAAACGTGTACCCCCAAAGAGTTGTGCCTTTGAAGAAAGCCTTTTCACGTTTCAACATTTGGAAGTTTTATTTCAATCTTGGTGAAACGTGTACCCCCAAAGAGTTGTGCCTTCGAAGAAAGCCTTTTCACGTTTCAACACTTGGAAGTTTTATTTCAATTTTGGTGAAACGTGGGCTTTCAGGAAGGTCTTTGTTTTTGCATTTCAACTTTGGTGAAGTGAAATTCCGAAGAGCGGTTGTTACACTTCAACTCCTGGCGAAATGTGCCTCCGAAGAGGGCTTTTATTTTGTTTACATTTCAACTCTGGTGAAGTAATATCCCGAAGAGCGGTCATAACACTTCAACTCCTGGTGAAATGGGCCTCCGAAGAGGGCTTTTATTTTGTTTACATTTCAACTCTGGTGAAGTGATATCCCGAAGAGCGGTCATAACACTTCAACTCCTGGTGAAATGGGCCTCCGAAGAGGGCTTTTATTTTGTTTACATTTCAACTCTGGTGAAGTGATATCCCGAAGAGCGGTCATAACACTTCAACTCCTGGTGAAATGTGCCTCAGAGAGGGTTTTCATCGCCTGGAAGTTACTCTCTCATGGTTGGAGGGTCATGACTCCTCCAATCTTTTTTGTTGAGTAGAGAACTTTCTTTTTTGTGGCGTATGACCCATTAGAGGTCTTTTATCCTCCGAAGAGTTGCGCCTCCGAAGAGGACTTGTGCCGCTGATGGTAGCTTTGGTTGTTCCTCTGTTCACTTGCTTATGCCTTTTCAGCGATCCTCTTTTTTTTTTTCTTTCTTTTCAAGTTTTCATTCCCCTTTTTCTCACAAGTGGCTTGTTTAATCCAAGGAAGTGTACTTCATTGCCAGGCAAGTTCGTGAGAACAGGCACTAGCTTCCTAATTGGATGTTTGTTTGTTCAAACAATCTCAATTTATCAGCAAGGGCTCGTTTCTATCGAAATCATTAGCCGTTCAATTGAAGTATTTCCTATCTAGGATTTGAATTCGGGGTCTTTGTGACTTGAAATTTGTTTGTTGAATGATGGTGAGAATCGATCGGTCTTATTATGCGCAAGTTTTATTTCCATTGTCTGCAAAAATTTAAATCGACATTTAAGCAATACATTTTATGTATTTTTATATCGAAAACAAAGCAAACATATAATGATAATAAGGAACACAAGATTTATAGTGGTTCGGCCATGAAATTGGGCCTACATCCACTTTATATTCTTTCATTATTTACTTGCATCAGTTTCACAATTGCTTTCAATTACAAGAATCATACATTCATAATTCTTTTTACAATGTTTCAACAAAATTTTCAAGTAAAGTATGGACGCAAATGGTTGCTGTTCCATGCCCTTGGAATTTGATCTCCATCAACAGTGGTGAGCTTGAATGTGCCGTCAAGAAGCTTCTGACCTATTACATATGGTCCTTCCCAATTTGGCCCAAACACACCTGTCGCGGTCATAATTCTTTTCAGGACTAGATCTCCAATTTCAAAGCTGCGTTGACGAACTTTGGAATTGAAATGTCTGGCTATCCTTTGCTGATGAGCTGCAACTCTGAGGTTAGCTTCATATCTTTTTTCATCAAGGAGATCCAGCGCTTCAAGTTGCAGCTTTTCATTTTCTGCTTGATTGAAATGGATTCTTCTGTGTGAAGGGACCTCTGTTTCAACTGGGATCATTGCTTCCGATCCGTATGCTAACGAAAAAGGAGTATGCCCAGTTGCAGTTTTGTGAGTAGTTCTGTATGCCCATAGTGCAAGTGGTAGTTTATCGACCCAACCACCTTTTGCTCTTTCGAGTTGCTTTTTGATGGTTGATTTGATGATCTTGTTCACTGCTTCCACTTGCCCGTTTGCCTGCGGATGAGCTACTGCCGAAAAGCTTTTCTGGATTTTGAATCGTTTGCAAAAATCCTGGAATTCCTCGCTTTCAAACTGAGTACCATTGTCTGTGATTATTTTCTGAGGCACACCGTATCTGCAAATGATATTCTTGGTCACAAAGCTTATCATTTTCTTTGAAGTGATAGTAGCCAATGATTCAGCTTCAGCCCACTTAGTAAAATAATCAACTGCAACAATAGCATATTTAATCCCTGATTTAGCAGTTGGTAGCGGCCCAATGAGATCCATTCCCCAAATTGCAAATGGCCATGGACTGACCATCTGTGTGAGTTCGGTAGAAGGTGCTCTAGGAATTTTGGCATATCTTTGGCATTTGTCACATTTTCGGGAGTAATCTGCAGCATCCCGATTAATTTCTGGCCAAAAATATCCGTATCGGAGAATTTTCTTTGCTAATGTTTGACCACCTGAATGATCACCACATTCTCCTCCATGCACTTCAGCTAGGATTGTTTTGGACTCTTCCCGGGATACACATCGAAGCAATGGCATTGAGAATCCCCGTCTGTACAATCGGCCATCCTGAATTACATAGCGAGAGGCCTTCCTTAGTAGCTTTCGTCTTTCTATCGAGTTTTCTAGCAGAGAACCTTTGAGTAGGTAATCCAGTATTGGAGTCATCCATGACTCTTGTTCTTGAGATACATTCATAATCCAGTCTATATCCATTTCGTCTATACTTGGCGCTGAAAGGACTTCTACAGGGACCAATCCCAATAGTTGAGCTTCACCAGAACTTGAATATTTTGCGAGGGAATCTGCCTTCATATTCTCTTCCCGAGGAATGTGGCTTATTGAATAGTGATCGAGTTCACATAGGAGTTCCCAAGCCTTTGACAAGTAGGAAGGCAGGTTTCCACCTTTTGCTTGAAATTCCTTCTTGACTTGACATACAATAAGCTGAGAATCACTGAAAATTTGTAATGCTCGAATGTTTAGCTCTTTAGCGATTTTCAGACCTGCAATAAGAGCTTCATATTCTGCTTCATTGTTTGTTGAAGGGAATTCCAATCTTAGTGCATAACATAATGATCGACCCTCAGGAGTTTCAAGTACCACTCCGGCTCCAGAGCAGTAGTCATTTCTTGCGCCATCAACATACATCTTCCACTGGATTGGGGAATCATTGATTGCTTCTTCCTCACCATTATCTTTCTCTGTGAATTCTGCAATGAAATCAGCTAAAGCTTGTCCGTTGATTGCTTTTCGGGGGTGATAGGTGATGTCATATTGACTGAGTTCAATGTTCCATTTTAGAAGGCGACCCGAAGTTTCAGGGCGAAATAGGACTTGCTTTAGAGGTTGATCAGTGAGTACTTTGATAGGATGAGCTTGGAAATATTGCCTCAGTTTCCTCGATGCAACTAGTAGGCAATAGGCGAGTTTTTCCAACTTGGAGTAATTCAACTCTGCCCCAGTGAGTCTTTTGCTGATATAGTAAACCGGATGTTGAATCCTTTTGTCTTCCCATATCAGCGCTGCACTTAGAGCATGAGATGATACTGCCAAGTATATAAGAAGATCCTCACCATTGCCTGGCCTAGAAAGTATTGGAGGCGTTTCCATATGACGGATCAACTCATCGAAGGCTTTTTGGCATTCGGAAGTCCATTCAAAATTCTTCTTTCCTTTTTTCAGGGCGTCAAAGAATGGGATGCATTTATCAGTGGCTTTGGAAATGAACCGACTCAGGGCGGCAACCTTTCCGTTGAGACTCTGCAATTCCTTCTTTGTTCTAGGAGCTTTAACTTCTTTCAAGGCAGTAATTTGAGCCGGACTAGCCTCAATGCCCCTAGCACTGACGATGAAACCTAAGAACTTTCCGGACTCGACCCCAAATGTACATTTCAGAGGGTTAAGTTTCATTCTGTATTTCCGGAGGACTGCGAACATTTCTGCTAAGTGTTCAACGTGATCCGCTGCTTTCCTGGACTTCACTAACATGTCGTCGACGTAGACTTCCATAGTTTTGCCCAATTGCGGTTTGAACATAGCATTAACAAGTCTTTGGTAGGTTGCCCCTGCATTTTTCAATCCGAAGGGCATAACTCTGTAGCAATAAAGTCCAACATCTGTGATAAAGCTTGTATCCTCCTGATCCGGCTCGTGCATCATGATTTGGTTATAACCGGAGTAGGCATCCATGAAAGATAACAATTCATGTCCCGCAGTTCCGTCTACCAGTTGATCGATCCTGGGTAATGGGAAGCAATCTTTGGGGCAAGCCTTGTTTAGATCAGAAAAATCGATGCACACTCTCCATTTCCCATTAGCTTTCTTGACCAACACAGGATTTGAAACCCAATTCGGATATGTAGATTCTTTGATGAAGTTATTTTCCATGAGTCGATCAACTTCTTCTTTTAATGCTGCTGACCTTTCTGGGCCTTGGGTTCTCCTTTTTTGTTTAACTGGAGTAAACTTTGGGTCAACATTCAGAGCGTGTACCGCAACTTCTGGAGATATCCCACACATATCGGCATGAGTCCAAGCAAAGACATCCAGATTTGCTTTCAGGAAAGATATTAAGATATTCTGAATTGACACATTAAGCTGTGAACCCACATTCAACACCTTATTTGGGTCCTTCGGGTCAACAGGTACCGGAACTGTCGTTTCCACCGGTACTACTCTATTCTCCCCTGTACTGGCTTTTCTGGGATCCATTTCTTTCCGTGCCCCGCTGTGCTCGCCAGTGCAGGGTCCGCTCTGTAATTGCTACAAGGCTGGTTCCTTGATGCGGACTGGGGTTGCCGCATCCTTTCCCATTTCTCTTTTTCTTGACTCTCGCAGCTCTGTCAAATAGCATTCTCGCGCAGCATTTTGATCCCCTTTTATAACTCCTACTCCATTGTCAGTAGGAAATTTAATAGTGAGGCACCACGGGGCTAGGATAGCTTTGAATGCTGCGAGTGTTGGACGGCCAAGAAAAGCATTATAAGCAGAATATTCATCGACGATCACAAAGGTTTGCTTTCGGACCACTTTCCTTTCTTCTTCCCCGAGTTCTACAAACAGATCGATGGTTCCTACTGGTTGCTTTGGTTCCCCAGTGAAGCCAACGATTTTCTGTGATGAGGCTTGCACATCGATCATAGGGATTTTCATCTGGTCAAATGTCTTTTTGAAGAGGATATTACATGATGCTCCGCAGTCAATGAGGACTCTTCTGACATGGCTGGTCCAATACCAGCCGAGATGACCAAGGGATCTAAAGTAGGAGCTTCAATACCTGTAGAATCTCTGGCTCTGAAAATAATATCATCACCGAAAGTTTTCTGTTGTTTAAGGGGCGTAGTGTCTTCTAGAACAAAGACGTCTTCTTCGGCTGGAGCATATTTCAAAGCCCTGGAATATCTCTCCATCTCACCCCAACTCTTGCCGGCTGGGTGAGGTCCTCCTGAAATGACATTGATAACGGGTCTTCCAGATTCATGCCCCGTAGCTTTCTCACCTGCCCCAGGCTGATGAACAGGAGCCCGCTGCCCCTGACTCGACGATGCAGGATTGTTGCTATTCTTTTTCACGAATTGCTGCAACTTGTTTTCTCTTAGCAACTCTTCAATCAGATTTTTCAGCTGGCGGCATTCATCAGTTTCATGACCTGGTTGATTGTGGAAGCGGCAGAATTTCCCACTCTGTATGGCTTTTTTCCCGGTTCTCAAAGGGATAGGTTTAGGGAAATCGACGGAATCTTTAGTGGCCAGGTAGATGTGCTCCGGTGTATGTGATAATGGAGTATATTCTGATGGCTTGAAGGATCGGGGCTTCTTCAGATTACCCTGTTTCTTCCCATTACTATTCTCCCTTTTTTGCCCCACCGATTCATTCTTGCGTGGAGCGACAGTGTTGTCTTCTGCTTTTTCCAACACTGTCTTTACTGGTAAAGGACGGCTTTCCAACCGAATGAATTCATCTGCTTTTTTGTAGAACTTTTCGAGAGAGGTCGGCTCCTTCATATTTAACCATTTCCCAAATTCGCTTGACTTATCAATAGCCCTCATCAGATAAGTCAATATCATTCGTGGTTCAGCATTGTCCACCTCAGCCAGTGCTATATTGAAGCGGTTTAAGAAGGATCTGATAGACTCACCAGGATTCTGCTCTAAACTCGATAGTGACATAATATCCTTGGCCTTCGAAGCATATAGTCTAAACTGCTCCTTGAATTTTCTGGTCAAGTCTGAAAACTGATCGATAGATCGGACTGGCAACTTGGTGAACCACAGTAAAGCTACGCCTTCCAGGTATACGGGGAAATATCGGCACTTTATTTCGTCGGAGGCCCTGGCACCTGTCATGTGCCAATCATATTTATACAAGAACTCATTCGGATCACTTGTCCCCTTGTAAGCTGGAATAGTCGGAGGGACAAACTTCCTTGGAAATTCCGCCTTCAAGATTTTTTCTGTAAACGGAGTTTTACTTGGAGCGAAACCCCATTCCTTCTCATCTTCAACCCTTTGCATACTTTCTTTCATGATCTGCCGGACCATTCCAGAAAGATATTCTTCATCATGTCGAGTTCTAGATCCACCGGCCTCAGGTACTGCCTGCTCAAAGGGACTAGTAGGCCTTTCAGGAGCATTTCTTTCATTAACATCATGAACGTTGCCAGCATGGTTCCTCTCATTACCAGCCGGTTGATTGTTTGCCCCAAGTAAGTCGTTCAACTTATTCAGAATCAGAGCATTCTGGGCACTTTGAGCCTCTAGTTGTGCATTTTGGGCGTTTATCTGCTGGTTTAACCCTAGAATCACAGCATCCAACTCCGCTTTCGTAACTCCAACAGACGGAGTAGGTTGATTAGGCACAGGGGAAGCGGAGGTTCCCTCTTGAATGTTTCCAGATCTGACAGATCTACTTTTCCTTCCAGGAGCCATAATCTCAGATAGACTTCTGGTTTTTAAAGAAATTCTTTCTTCAAATCTCTTCGAAGCAATGATGACAGTTGTCCTGAGTTCAATTCTCAGTGAAAGCACCAAAAATGTTAACGCTTAAATTTGAACGCTAACACCCCGGTGTGTGAAGTGTAGTTGTGAAAGCACCACCCGATAGATCGGGAAAGAATTACAAGCAAGTAATAACGGAAAAGCAGTAAACAACAGCAATTTTATAGTGGTTCGGCTTATGGGTACAGCCTACGTCCACTTTAAGTACTTTTATTGATGATCTCGTTACAAGTTGATACAATTCTTCCCAAGTACAATTCACTTTGAACTACAAGAAACTTAGAACAAGTATTTTAAACTTCGAAGGAGATGAGAGTCTTTGAATCCATGTTAGATGTACGTGATCTCTTGTTGAAGTTGTTTGTAGCGTTCTTAGTGTCTCGAGAGCTTCAGATGTTGAATTGGTTTGGAATGCAGCAGAGTATCAGCGCTTGAAGAGAATGAGCAAAAGTCCCTTTCATGTTGAATGCGGCCTTGTATTTATAGGCAAACTGTTTAGGCTGAAATTGCCAAGTCATGAGTCGTGACCGACTCATGATGAGTCGTGACCGACTCATGATGAGTCGTGAGTCGTCTGCGAGTCACCCCTTTGCAACATGATTTTGAACTTGCCTCTGAGTCTTGTGTCGTGTGTTGACCTATCCTTTGAGTCGTAGGCTTTCCTGAGTCGTGCCATCCTTAACCCAGAATCTCCTTAACCTGTCAGGTTCCTTAGGTCATAGCGGCCTCTTGAGTCGTTCATCTCTTGAGTCGTAAACCCAATGAGATACTTAAGGACCTTGAGTGGATGAGTCGTGATCAGATGAGTCGGTCTTTGATGAGTCGGAACTCGAATGAGTCGTTGGATCGGTCTAGGCCTTGAGTCGCAGACCGCTGAGTCGTTGATTCATACTGTATCTTTAAGGCGCTAACTCGCTGAGTCGTTGCTATCAATGAGTCGTTGATTCATACTGTATCTTTAAGGCGCTAACTCGCTGAGTCGTTGCTATCAATGAGTCGTTGACCCATTGAGTCGGCAATCCCTGAGTCGCTTCATCAGTTGAGTCGCTGATTCCTATGAGTCGCTGACTGCCTTATTTGTTGAGTCGGCCTAAGTTTCAGCACGGTTAACAAACAATTTTATCATTTGGTTTCACTTACATTTTCACACTTAATAAGTTATACAACTTATATATTTAAACTTCCAAATCCATTAACTTATCCAATCTAGTTCAAATCTGAGTTAATTTATTTTACTTCCTTTGGTTAAATTTTCACATCGTATATTTACTATACTAACCCAAATTCTGTAACTTTACCAAAGCAAAATTTATTATCTCATATTATAAGTTCAAAACTCGTTTCACTTATATTCAACAATTACAACTTGGATTTTAATTTCAAATTTGATTATCACAACCAAACTTCAATTTTTTTCAAATACTATGGTAACAAATCCACCACACAGAAACTTGAAAATGATACTGATGATGTTGCAGTCATCACCCTTATTATTTTCCAGTGACAGTAGTGAATTCAGTGCTTAATATCCTTTTAAAAATTTTCCTTTTTATTTATAAATCACTTTTATAAATCTTTTACTTATATAATTTCACTATTTTCTCTTTACTTATATAAGATCAATTCACAATTGTAAATCATATTAATTATAATTCAATTCTTATAATTCTTCGCTTATACAATTTATTCTTTTAATTAACTTACATATATTCTTACATTTTCAACGATCAAACGATCAATTTATATATACTTTAATAATCTATGAAAAGTTATTTAATTTATATGTAAAATATAATCGACGTAAAATTATTTCATTTACCCTATTTTAAAACAATATCATGTCAAATTATTATGTACAAGTATTTAGAGATCCCTATCAACAACGTTAATTACTCGTATTGACCAGAATCCATACACCACTCAACAAACCAATCATCAAAATATAAAACAATTTATATTCACTAACAAGTACGCTCTCACAGCTATTATTACACTCAAACTCATTCTAGAGCCCTACGGACTCTATCTCTAATGGGTAACACCCAACAGAGCCAAGGTTTCGCTTAACCAAATGCTCTGATGCCAGATGTGAGGCTTCAATTCTTCGACTTCCGAAAATCGACATTAATACGTCCACTGTATCAACTGCCGAGCAATCGAATACCAGAAAATCAAACCCTTAGGGTTTAAGAAGAAGAAAAAGATAAAAGAAGTAAGAAGGAAGAAGCAATAGAAACAATATCAGAATCTGACAATCGCAGCGGAACAACATATAATAGATAAATGAATAATCTTTAAAACAAAGAACTATATCAGTTATTACATTACATCACATTACATTACATTATCTGAGTTTACTACAACAAACAGCGGAAAAGAAATACTATATACTAGTTGATACGCCAAGCCATCCAGCTTGTCTCCAGATCTCTACAGCAACTCCTGAATTCCAAAATGACCTGATAACCTGACTCTAGACTGCCTGTGTGGAAATTGGTTAGCACCTAGAGTTTAGGAAGGGAACAATAAACTCCAAGTCAGTCATGGGACTAGTGTGAGAATATAAAAACAGTAATTCTTTAAAAATAAACAAATGAATATTTTAAAATAGATCTGCAATGCTTTTAGAAAAAGAAACTACCATAAGGCCTCCCGCCATACACACAATGTAAACGCAGAATTGGAGGAGATTTCTCCTTATGATAGTTAAATATGCTTGATACATAAATTTCTTTTCAATATTATTATTACATGTGCAAAGTGTAGGAAAATATTTCGAACGTATGATATAAATCTTAGCCAGCATACGACCATTATCATATGACTACTATAGCTACCATGTTCAATAGCAGGTTACCGCCACATTCCATAGCAGGTTATACAACTAAAACCGTACAGGGTTCGTATTGTTTCTTTTGATTTCCAACTAATGGTCAGGCCAAGGAACTTCCCATTGCCACATGGGTACGCCTCAGGAAGGATGCCCCGAGAACCTAACCGGATCTCTGCCAACACAAGGCCGGGTTACCCCTAGCTGGGAAACTACTGACACGGGTATGCCATCCCCCGATTGTAGCCGACCTTTACTCCGGGATTCACGAACAACCACAAAATAATAAGTTTGCAGCAACAACATATGTTAAGTATCTAGGCTCCATACCATGATAGCACCTCTATCCAGAAGGAAATGACATACACTAAAGGGGCGCTATCCCCTAATAACCTTGCCGCATCTTTCCTGTTTTGACCATTACCGGGGTGTGAGGTCCGAAGAAGTCTCGTCCACAAAGCTACGCTTTATACAAAACCTGTGCTTTGATCAACAAATGATCAGCATCACTTCATATGCCACATTACCAATTTGGGAATGTATCACTAGTAACCATCAACTACATAACCTCTGAGGTGTTAAGCTAAGAAAATAAATCCTCCGCCACCAATGGAAATGTATTTGATAGAAACTAGCTTTACATCTCAAATTGTAACGTCAGACACACATCCATACAAGTCCATTCCGGGATCGAACGGAATCGAAGGCACTTCCAAAGAAGCCCTTGCAATCCGGATATTCACTAATCATGTCCGGACTTTCCATCACAAAGGGTGATAAAATCTCTATATCGAGGATCAGCCAATGCAGAAACATTCGACGGTAATCCTTTCGTTTTCGAAAATATCCGGTCTTCAACACCGGTCTTCAAATGTTATCCGTTACGACGTATCAATATTCGGAATGGGATTTATGACCCAAAGGTCCTCTCCCGGCTAAACCGAATAACGAGCGCTTATTTTAAAAATAATTGTAGCATTTAAATTCAAGCAAATCACAACAAATACCCATTTAAAGGTAAATATTGATAGTCGGTTATTTAACTATCAATAGATATGCTCAACATCACCAGATTCCAAATAATTTCCCAAATTATTTATTTTCCAAAAATATCCTTACAAGATATATATTTTCCAAACTTCAACCGTTTGAAAACAAATTTCATATCACTTTTCAATTTATCTTTAAAAGATAAAATCTCAAAATATTTCACTTCATATTGGAAAATATTTCCATACTTATTTAATAATAAGTAATTAACAAATCTATTTATTTTCAACATTTGAAAAATATTCAATATACTTAAATCACAATTAAATACATATTTTATTCTTTAAGGAAAACATTCTCTTTAACACATTTATTTGAGTCAAAACTGTGTAAAACATCGTTACGACTACCCAAAATCACTAGTACAGGCATTCGAAATTAAGATAGTTATATATATACCAATACTATATAAAACATTTCCTTTTGAAAATCATTTACTATAACAACAGTGTTATAGTCCACCATTTCCTTTTATTTATCGAAAACGTCTATTTCAACAATGAATGTTGAAATCTATGGTTTCGATACTTGATACATTTTAAAACATCTTTAAATCGTTTTAATTCTATTTAAATTATTACTTCCCCAAAATATTTCTTTAATATATTATTCACTGTCCAAAATCGTGAATATACTTCGTTAACCAAATTCAACATTTCTACACATTTTATTTAAAGGATTATCCACTGTCCCAAATCATGGATATATCTCCTTTATTAAGCTATAATAATTAACTTATCAAAAATAAGTTGATTTCGGATTTATAAAACAATGTTTATAAATTCCATTTACATTTTATAACAACTTCAACTTATAAAATCACTTTACTAAAAAATTCTATCCATATCCCATTTAAACGACAAAATCCAAATTATAAGAAAATTACATATAATTCTCTATTTACAAATTCATTCATTTTATAACTTCACAAATCATAGATTCTATTCTTTTATAAAATCCATTTATCACATCATTTTAAAACATCTTTAAAACTCCTTTATAATTCCATCACTTTGATTTATAAAAATCCAATTTTATAAATTTTATATATAAAGCTTTTATAATAAATTCAAAAATCACCATTTAAATTATTTTATAAAATTATTAACTCTATATTTTCAAAAATCAATGTTTCAACTATATTTCTCAAAAATCATTATTTTTATAACATTAAAATTTTAACGTTTATTCATTAAAAATGAATCAATTCCAAAATTCAATAAAACGTATACTTTCAAAAATCACTTTAAAATCCTTTTAAATTTGAAAATCATCACTTTAACACTTTTAATTTTCCAAAATAGGCCCAATGCTGCAACAGCACTAAATATAAAAATCATGGCATCTAAAACATCATACATCCTATGATAACAGAATATACCACAATATCTGTAAATAAATCAATACGGGTGAGGAATCCAGTTGGATCCCTCCAACCTGTTTCCCTGCATCCACAGATGTTAGCACAGTACCAATTTCGTTTCAATATGGAATATCGCAATATATGGGTTTATATAAAATGTTATCTGCTATTATGCGGCGCAATAGGGTCTCATCCGCTATATAATGCAAGAAATCAACTCCAAGTGCATATATAATACCAATTCCACTTCAAGGTGGAATATCGCGATATATGTGTTTAATAAATAACCTCCCCTTAATCTATTTCAATACAACAGATAATAATTTATCATCGATGTATACAATCAACATAATCAAGCAATTTTAAATCTAACTATTTAAATTTAAATCGAAACAGATTCGGTTGAGTGAGAAGTTCTCACCTTGCTTTCAATAACAGTCGTAGTGTTTTATTTCGAATAAAATTAAACACGCGTTTGATTTTACCCAAAATTCAAACTATCTCCAATCAACTCCAATCCAACTCCATCGCGTAGTGTTCGTCCATACGAACCCAACCTAAGTTGTTTCGTCCAAAACGGACCTCGTACGACAAAGTTACAGCTTTTTAAAGTTTATACAATTTAATATATAAATTAATTCCATTTTTCTTTTTAATTTAATAACCTCACTGAATCACGGCCGTTTGATTTCCTTCCTCTAATCTCAGCCACACTTATATTTCTTCCTCCATTGCGTGCGTTCGAACGCAGTAAACCCACTCGGCTGCCGAGAAAACCTAGATGACGCGCCAAACTCGAGCAACTTCACGACGATCGGCCACCATCTTATCGAAGCTCATCTCGTGCTCAGCTCTCGGCACAAATTTCACGAAGCTCGGTCGTGTATAGACATGGAAATTCGTGCACGAGCTGATGGTGAATGCGGCTCTCCTGACAACGTCGTGGTGCTCCATTCGCGATCATACCCGTTGGATTTGTGGAACTCATGATGCTTAACATTTCTCTAGTTGGAAGTTTTAGCTATGGGTCAACGGATTTGAAGATAATTGAGGGAGAACGTAATGAATTTTCGTCCATTAATTGATAGGGTGGCGGCCTGAAGCTTAGGGTTAGGGTTTGATGCAAAATGAAATAATAGAGGTGCTTTTACAAAAGATATTCGCGCACTATTCATCCGAAATTTTTTCGAACTCCAAACGAAGCGTGCCACCTGGCGTTTATAATGTTTTACCCCCATTCCAAACACAATGGAATATATGTCGGGAGCCAATTCGATCGTATTCGAAAGAAAAGTTTTCGAATCGAATTATTTAAATTTAAAATTCACTCAAACCGATTTCTACGCGTTTTAGCTTGCTCCGTACAAACCGTAAGTCCGATTGATACAAAATTTGAAATCTTACAATAATATAACATTACGGATCCGATGAAACTGATTTTGTCGAAATCCGAGACTGTTTGAAAAATGACTATTTTCACTCGTCATTTAAATATTAAAATATTCAATTTTTAAAATCTAACTTTTAGTTCGATTTCAAAAGTTCTATAACATCATTCTAACTCCAATATAATTTAATACAACTTTAAAAATCAATTTTAATCACATTAAACCAAATTTCCAATTATTTCTGTAATTTCAAATATTAAATTATCGATTTAATTATCAAATTAAATCTAGATGCTCGAAATATAATTTATTCGACTTACAAATTTTATTTATTAATATTTAAAATCAATTAAATATGTGAATTTAAAATCAACAGAAATTCTGGGTCGTTATAGAACGAAACGAGTTTATACATACAGTATAGCACCTCGAACGGTCACTATACCACATAATTCCCTTGTTTCTTCTAAATATTCCCAAAGTTATGTTTTTGGGTCCATATTTGATAGTCGGTTATTTAACTATCAAATATACAATCATTCAACCAAAAGTTTGATTTCCCATTGAAAACAATAAGCCTTGTTTAATTTAAATTTCAGTACATTAAAAATTACTTAATTAAAACAGCATATGCTTATCTCACCGGATAAGTATATTCAAAAACCATTCGTTCCAAAATATTGAAACCCTTTAAAATAAATCTGGAAAGCACCACAACGGGATCCACCATGGATTCACAACTCAATGGTTACGTCTCTCTTCCAGAGAAATCCAAAACTTAACTGCAGGCACTCACTGCGTCCGTTTACGCCATGAGAGTATACCATTACTTTCCGAAACTTTGTTTAATAATTTTCCAAAATAATGCTTATAAAGTTTTCAGTATAATATTTCCAAGTTATAATTAAGTAGAGTACTCTTTTATAAAAGTTAACTATATAATATATTATTTCTAAAACATTATTAATATTTAGTAAATTTATCCTTGAAATAAATATGCTTTTATACTATTTAATCCCATAAGTAATAATTAACTTTAAACAACCGCTATAAAATAACAATTACTTAATAATTTATATACTTTAAACAAAGCAAATAATTAAATAGCTTTTGAACAATAATTAATACCTTTTTAAATACTTTTTAAGAATAATAAAATAATTACTTCAAATCGTTCTCGAAATATTTACCAGTTAACTTTAAAAATATCATTAATAAATAATAATCATTTTTAAACAAATTCTGGTTCAAAGTCGCCCCAAACTGGAAAAGAAGGCATAATAATCCCAATGGTAATTAATCAAGCTACCATTCAATTTCAAACAGCCCAGAATAATAGATACAGATATTCACTTCAATCAATTCAACATAATATTTCCATTATAATTTATGAGGAAAAATAAATCGGTGTTGGTACAAATATAATAGTAGAATAGGGTTTTATTTCTGCTAATCAATGTTCTGAAACGGATATATTTAGTAATAATGACACCATGGTGATTTATTCTGCCAACAGGGGTCCAATTAAAACAATCAGCGAAACGGTGTTTTGCTCCGCTTAACAGATGTCAAAAACATCGTAATTAAATTAAATTAACACTCCGTTATTCTTAGTAGGAAATTATCTTCAATATATAGTCTTAAAATTTAACATAGAGATTTGGTTTTAAAACGATATTTAAAATTCAGTCCATTTCAAAATACCGTAAAGTTTCATTGGTTCAAATTCTACAACAGGTCGTACGACGACGTAGCGTTCGTCGATACAAACCCATCGTAATCAGTTTTGCATCGAATGAGTTTCGTATACATTTACTATTTCATTTTAAAATTCACATATATATATATATATATAATTAAAACATTCGATTTTAAACCCCATTTTCCACAAATTTTTTGTTTAGGCCGAAGCCCAATTTCACTTACCAAAAAAAACAATCTGCTACCCTCCTTTCTTCTCCTCCCCTTCTCTATTGTTCTTCCAGTTTTCCCCTCTCTCACTTTCACCTATAAGCATCCACTACACCGTAAACATGAATTCCTATAGCTTCAACCTTCGATCGAACTAGCTGCCTTCACCGATTGCACGCGACTCAAAACCAAGGATTAATCCGCTACAATTCTCAAGCTCGAACACGATCACCTCCACCTGGAATTCCTTCATGCACATGCACGAACTCTTCTAACATCGAACTACCCAACCAGGACCACTCGTAAATGCACAATCTGAAACTCGATCGCCTCTCCTCCATAGTTCCACCGCCGACCTTCTCTAACCAAAACTGATTTATGTCGAGCCAAGATTTTTTCGACCACCGAGCAAAATCGACCTCGTCCCATCGAATCATCGGCACTTAGTAAATGCACCACCACCGACGAAGCTGCGTATCTTTCTCCTTGCCTCCAAGCCCCTAAGCACAAGGTCCGGTACCCTACTGCCGCGTCAACGACGAGAAAACAGAACCCATCCAAAACTTGCCCTAAAACCCTAAAAATGTCACTCCACCCCTATTCAAGACCAAAATCGAGATTTGTCCATGGTGAATCCTTCACCCACGCCACCACGATCGTCCCAAAGCTGACGGCCTACAGCCTTGTTCAACCTTGAACCCAAAATCTATTTTTGTATAAAAATCGATGAACTTTAAAATTATCGAAGCCTAAGCTACAAAAAAACAATATTTCTTCACTAAAAATCTCTTTTTCACCCAACGATCATGATTATATAAATTAATCAAGGTTTTATAGATATTGAATTTTGACCAAAAATTGTTTCTCTACTATAAATCCAACATTTCACCCAAATTATAGCATGGATCGACCTAAAGCTATTTTTAGTGTGTTCCTTACTCAAAAACAAACAAAGTTACTAGTTTACATCATCTTCAAATTCGAATTGGAAAGTGAGGAATTAAGTTTTGAAAACTAGAGTATGTATATGGATATAAACTCTATTAACATTTTACAAAGAACATAAATGCTTACAGGCATTTCAAACAACAATTCTCACCTTCCACATATTGAAATACTTTAAAGTCTCCCATGTGAATCTTACTTTTACATCTACAAACTTGAATTCTTGAAAAGGATTAGCTTTTCCTTTAATTTGAACAAAGTGCTATCTTTTGTTTACAGAGCTTTTATATATATATATATATATATATATATATATATTAACAGGCTTTACAAACTAAGTATAAACACACATATAACCTATATATATATATACACAAGTCTGGACGTGGGATGGTATGTAATTGAACAGGTTTTTAGCTCAAAAGTGATTTGATATGTTGTACAAGAATTTGTATAGTGATGAGTGAAAAGCTTGAGATGATTTGAATTGATTTTTTTTTGAGTTTGAAATGAAATTTAAACAAAGGTTTTGGTCTTTGCTTCTTTTGGCCAGGCAGTACTTATGTATATATATGTGTGTGTGTGTGTGTGCGCGTGTGTGTGTGTTTTTATATTTGTTGTGCGTTTATACCTTCCCAAGCAATGCTTATTTTATTTTTATTTTTTTCTATACTATAGGCTTGTATAATTGATTGGTAAATTTATTTTTAACTTTCACATGGTTTACATTTTTGTTTATTTACTTTTTACTTTGCTGAATTTTCCCTTTTTGTTTTGTATAACAACTTCATACATGTACTTTGAAACACAAGAAATAATAAGGGGTTTGAAACAATTCAAGTCTTCATATATATATATATATATATATATATATATATATATATATATATATATATTATTAATTTTCACTACTAAATTAATATATAAATTACAAACCTTAAATTTATCGACTTTTAATTCTACACAAAAGTCTGTTGCCATCACTCTAATCCAATAGAGTATAAAATCAACTTATAAATCATTCCCACTTCCATTTAACTCCAGATTCCCATATTTGCCCTATTTAAAATACCAATTTACTATCTTACCAATTTGAATAAATCACTATATTTAGAATTTTGAACCATTTTAGAAATTCTTCTATATTCAAAATCAATTGGTAATTCAAATTCAACATTTAAAATAAATTAAATGTTCAAAAACGAGTGACCAAAATTCTAGGTCGTTAAAGAAGGGATCTAACTGGATTACTTAAAAATATTTATTTTAAATTCATATATAGTGATATATGATTTTTGTGAATAAACCGGTATAAATTAGATTTGAAGTTTTGGATGTAATAGTAGCACTGGCCTAAATTTTGGTATTTTAAATACTGTAAATATTATTTTCGGAATTTGAAAGAAATTTTCGATATAATAATATTTATATCGAAATTTGGATTATTTCAAAAAAATTATTTTGGATATAATAAATGATTTGATATTGGGGTTTGTACTTATCCATTTGTAAAATGGTTAAAATTGAAATTTTAGAATAATTTATATAAAGGATTTTTAATATTGGATTTTTAAAATGATATTTCCAAATATTTAGGAAAGAAGTTGAAATCTATATTTCAAAGTAGATTTGTAAAATAAATGGGATTTATAAGAAATGAATTCATAACATGGAATTTATAAAAGAGATTAGTTTTATAAACAAGTGAATGTCATGGGAGTTTAATTTTTTTATATAAACAATGTTTAAAAATAAGGAAAAATAATATCAGTTGATAAATCGATAATATAAGTTTCATGTTGTGAATTTATATCGAGATATGAAAATGGGTTTTGGGAAATATAGTGGATTCTATTTTTGAAAAGTGAGAATGGTTAGAGAATTGGAATGAAATCAATATGTTGTGAATCGAGAGGGATTTATAAATTGAAATTGGTTATTTGGATTTTAAATTTTTTTTAAGAAGTTAAGTTTGTTTTGAAAGGAAAATTTTATTTATTAAACTATGTAATGTAAAACAAGTTTGTATTGAAATACTTCGAAAGTGGATTTTTCTAATATTTAATATTTATTGAAGTGAATTCAAATTTTTAAAACAAGCTTTGCAAATCGGTTTAGTTAATTTAAAAGTAAATTGGAAATGAGTTATTAATGTTTATTTAAAGTGTTTCGATATTTTAAATAACTACTTTAACATGCTTTAAAAATAAATTATTATTCTTTTAAAAAAATAAAAATAATTATTATTATTCTATATAGAGTTTGAAATGATTGGAATTTATTTGTAAATTCTCTCGAGATTTGTAAATGAGGTTTATTTAACAAATGTGATTTTATAAGTGAAATTCTTATAATGAAACCCTAGGAACTTAAGGAAATTTTTGAAATGTTAGAAACAAGAACTTCGAGATTGGATTTGAAATCATAAAGAAATTATAAATGGATAGACGAGATTATAAGTGAGTATAATCATTTTGGAAAACTTAAAAGGAATTCAAATAAATGCCGGGGATTTATGAGATAAGTTATGAAATATTCCCTAAGTATTGATATTAGAAATGATTTCGAAAAATAGATTCATAATATTTTCCTAACTGTTGAAATGAATTGTTTTAGGAATATTATAGCGATGAAGGATTTATATAGTGGTATTTTTTTCTAAATAATTCGTTATAAAGTGAATTTGGAAATATTTCGCTAATTAATGAAATAAGATATGATTTGAAAATATCCTATTATGGATATAAATATTTGAAATTGTTTTTCAATTATTAAATATACTGGGAAGAGGATTGTGTGTGTGTGTATCGTTGTACAGATATTTGAAATAAATGTTTTGATAGGATTTATAATATCGGCCTAGTGACTGCTAATGGATGTTACTTGATAGTTAAATAACCGACTATTAAATCTAGCCAAATTCGTTGATCGTTTCAAAGAGACGGGGATCAGATTTAATTATGGGAAAACCAATTCGATCTGATTTGTGCGTTACGAATTGTGATATCTCGAAGATATTGAAGACGGTGATTTTGGAGATTTGATTTGTTCAGACCCAGAACAACTTGTATGGATGAATGCTATCATTTGCATTGTGGTCTTGAAGGTAGTGATAGCATTCCAAGTATGAATGCTATTCTAAAGGTAAACCGTAGCCTCAAGCCTTATCAACCGGGAATGAGTAAAACAAGGGATATGCAGCAGGGCTAAGTAGGTTGCACCCAAGTAGGTTATCACTTTTCTAGATACCCTCGGATATATTATATTGAAATTATGGATATGGTTGTGCATAGAAAAGAGAGCACTCGATTAGGGTGGGAATACCCAGGGTGTTAACATATTCGGTACTATCCAACAAGGGTTAGGCGCGTCCTGTCTTGGCGGTGATCGTTAGGTCCAATCTCCGTACATTTTTCTAGAGGTATACTGTGGCGGGCAGTACCCCAGCAGCCCAGTCATTGTATGGAATCTAATTCCACTACGAGCCTGTATGGTTTTGATTGTATACAATCTATGCTACAACATGATACGCAAGCAATTTAGCTATTTTCTAATTTACTTTCCATATGCACTATTATAATATCAGAAGATTTTGATAAAAATGGTTTTGGTTATCGTAAGGTAAAAACCCATCGTTTTTATGTGTGGCGTGGTCTTACGAGATACCTTTGTTTTTCAAAGGATTTTTAAAATAGTAATAATTCAAATTGAACGTGTTTCCTCATGCTGGTTTTCCAGGCTGACTCGGGTGTTATTTTTTTATAATGCTTTGGTCAGATCAAGTAGTACAGATTTAGGTTAAGATGCTATGGAGCTCAAGAGACGAGCTGGAGGAGACTCAGGCATATTCCACGTACTTGATTATATTCTTACGTATGTGTTGAACTAAATGTTTAGTATTTGTGAGGACAACTTATTATAACTGTCCAGATTGATTTTTTATTTTTGTACTTTGATGATTGTGTGTATATTAACAGCTATAGATTCTTTTGTATAAAATCAGGTATTATATATTATATTTTGTTTCGCTGCGTTTGTGAGATTCTATGTTATTATTTTTATTTCCTTCTATCTTTTTCTTCTTCATCCCTAATGTTTAGTATTTCTGTTCAATTTGAGTTGGAAAGCGTGATTTATTATCGACTCAAAGGGCATGAAGATACGGGCCATTACATGTATTCTAGTAGATATCAAATCAGATTTTTGCATAAGGACGATCTATGAACATCATGCGGACCTATGGATAATTTGGGTGTTTCTTTCTAGGTTTAGGTTGCCGTGGAATTCCAGGGTCAAAATTCTTTTATAGGGCGAGAATGTAACGACCTGAAATTTATTCATTTTAAATATGGGTACGTAATGTATTTTTTAATAATTAATAAATGGATTTTACTATTCAACATGATCCATTTTTAATATTAACTAGTGATGGTGAAATGATTTTTAAAGTGTGTTTACAAAAATATTTAGTTCCAAAGAAAATAGAAATTTGACTAGAAATCTTTTTTAAAAAAATCTGATTTTTGATCATCTAAATGTTGTAAAAAAGGTTGTAAATAACTTAATACACTTAAACACATATTATTATAGATGATAAGTACTTACATTTTAAGTATAAAAATAATATTGTAATTTAAGGAAGCATAAAATGACAATTTAAAAAAAAAACAAAAAGTAAATTATGAAATGTCACACTTATCTCTTAAATCATGGTATAAGACCATCCAATTGCACAATGTGTTTTAAAATGTGTGGTTAGTAATATAATAAGGTGAAATATTGGTTTACTTAAGTAAAAAGTAAGAGATGCGACACTGTTTCAAATTAAAATTAAAATAAAATGTAAAAGAATGATATGTTATTTTCATTTCACATCTTAGTAAATAGGGAAATGTTTTGTTTTGTGATTAGAAGGGGTTGCTTCCATGGTGCTTACGTGTGGATCAAGGAAGCTATGGTGGATGGGGTGATGTGTTCAAATTTGAGTGGAGAGTAGTGTACTTTAGGATTATTTTGGTAATTTGATAATTTCAATTTACTTAAAAAAAATCATCATTTTCTCTCTAACTTCCATTTCATTTCTCTTTTTTTCAAAACTTTATCGTCCTCTTTCTTAAGTTTAAAAATTTGTTAATGGCTTCCATGCCTTTCGGAAGTTTTAAAAATCAACTCTTTTTCACTCTAAAAGCTCTTAAACTTGTTTCACAACCTTTATTCATCTTCCTACTTCACTTCTACTTCAAAAACAAAGCCATACTCACATACTACTGCCCATGGCCAAGACCTATCATGCTTAGGCCGAGCCCACATTCCATGATCCAAGACAAAAAGTCATTTACTTAAAAGGAAATTCAAAGATCTAGGCCTACTTCCAGTTTTGAAAAGATTTAGTTGATTTTGGTGAGTAAATTATTTGTTTTTGGAAAAGTTTTAAACTTTTTATGTTAGTAAAATTTGTGTATGATACATTTCTAGAAATTGTTCGATTTGTCTGTGTTAGTTAAATATACACGATGTTGGTTGGTAATTGAAAGTTAATGTGACGACCTAAATTTTTGACGTCTAATAATTGGGCAATTAACTGATTTTATTATTGAAATATTAATATTAACTAATCAAATAAATGAATTTAAGATAATTAAAGATATTTGAATATATATGTTGATTTGGAACTAAAATAAACATTGAATTAAAAACTATATTAAATATTTACATTTTTAAAATCTCTGGGTATGATAAATCCTATAGAAAAAAAAATAAACTTTTTGTATAGATAAACTTCACCATTCAAAATTGAGATAAGATATCCATAAAAATTTAGATACGAGTTTTATGTTAAACGATATATATATATACACACACATGTATATATATATATATATATATGTATGTAAATATAAGTGTATAAATATACAAATGTAGGAAAGTTGCATGAATGTGAATAGATATTTAAAGTAAAATGTGTATGAATGTTTGTATGTATGTTACAAGACAAAAATGAATATACACAAGTGTAACAACCCATAAATTTTAAAATGTTTTAATAACGCATTTAATTGAATTTTTGAGAAATTTTAAATAAAAATTTGAAATAAAAATTTAATGTTTGGATTACGTATAATTAAATATAAGCAGATGGTAAATTTTGATCAGAAATTATGGAAGTAAATTTTATTGTGAAATTCTACTTCTATTCAAATCTGTTAATAAATTTATTTTCAAACCTGAATATTTTTCAATAGAAATTTCTAAATCCTCTTCTGAGTGAGACATCATCTTTCGTTTTTTTTCAAATCTGGACTTCTATAGCTCCGTCGATCTTATTTTCTTCTTTTCTTTTTATGTTAGATTATATACTTTTAAATTGAGTAATTAATATTTTTACTTATATACATT
Source organism: Allium cepa (assembly GCA_030765085.1). Taxonomy (NCBI): domain Eukaryota; kingdom Viridiplantae; phylum Streptophyta; class Magnoliopsida; order Asparagales; family Amaryllidaceae; genus Allium; species Allium cepa. The sequence goes on along the minus strand of CM060938.1, from coordinate 899,550,378 downwards.
CGTATCCGTTTGATTTATTTAGTTAGCATATAAATAGTACGTAATTAATGAAATACTCTTTAAACATATATTATACTAAATATAAGTAGTGAATAAATAAGAAAACATATAAATTTAGATTACGTTACTTGTTAATTAATTTGGGCGTAAGTTCATATTAATTATTGCATCTATTTTACGTACTCTTTGACTTCATATCTTAGCTGTTAAAAATCAATCACCACGTGCATTTAAAAAAAAGAATTAAAACCCTCCTTCCAATTCACATGTAAAACTTTCCGCTTTCATTTGCGTCTCCGTATTTAATAGGAATAAAAATCTTTAATTTCCTGACCGTTTCAAAATCTCTTCGCATCTTCATTTTTGCAACGCAGTTCAGATCTGGAAAAAAAAGGTAATGGGTAACGACCCAAAATTTTAGACCAATTTAAAATTCTAATTTTATTAAAATATTGAATAAAATTTGGTACAAACAAAAATGATGGGAATAATAATAGTTTATATGAGATTTACAATTTGAATTAAAACAACAAATGTTAAGAATTTAATAATAATTGTTAATTGTATGCATTGATCTATTGAATAAAATTAAAGAGGAAACAATAGTTTAATTGTATTGTTGTAATTCAAATAAGTTAACCTCTATCAAATGAACTAAAATTGGTAACTAATGGATATGTTGAGTTATGTGAAATCATTAAATAATGTTTGATTTATTGTTAATAAAAAGAAGTAGTTGAATTAGATATTTATTTGATTTTAATACGAAATTAATATTTGTATTTGTTGAAATCTTTCCATTAAGGAAAGAGAATGTATTAAATTGTACATTTAATTTGGTAGTTAACATAATGATATTTTGTTTATAAGTTTTAAAAGAGAAAATTATTTTAAATTTTTTTCCAAATATAATAATTATTGTAAGAAAGATATTTTGAAATAAAAGTAACAAGTTGTAGTCTGTGAATTTACAATTTTTTTATTTACTATAAAGCAGTAGATAGTTGTTATTATTTTATATGTTAATTTAATGATTTAAAAGTTATTATGGTTTCAATTGGGAATAATATTTATTTTGAAGTTAAATAATAAATTTATATGTAGCCTTGCATTCCAAGTGAGAAAGAAATCATTTCCCTAGACCTTCAATTTCTTTCAAATCTAGTTTTGATAAGTTACGTGTAAATTTCTACGCTTCCGTTTTTCCTCATTTTTATAATAGGAATAAAAATTCGCGTAGCAGTTTCAAGCAAATTTATTTCTCTTTAGAAGTTCGAAATCAGTTTCAAGATTGTTTGAAATTCACGTGTTTAAGTGTCTCTTCTTTTCCATTTACTCCTTTGCAATTAATAGGAACAAAATCTTTGATTTTCCTAACCATTCAAACGAAATTCTTTTATTTCCTTAATGTTCCTATACCATTAATTAGTACGTTTCTTTATTTAATCTATCTAATGCAATTATCTCCTAAATCAAATATCATGCGCAAATTCCTCCTGACAGTTTAAAAGTGAATTATTTCCTGCCGTTTCTCTAAGCAATCAGTACTAGTTTCATTTAAATATCAAACTTGTACGCAAATAATTTTCACCACCTTCCCATTTTATAAATATTTCTCGCGTTTTAATCAACATATTTACTTCCTAATAAATTTTAAACGTGTACAAAATGTTTGACAAAGATTTCTTCCAGTTTCCTTTTGCTAAATTCACGCAATCAATACAACTGTAAATATTCGTTAAAATCTTTCTTGCCCATATTCTTTCACCTCAATCAATGCAATCATGTATAAATGATTTAAATTTATTTCTTGCCTGTATTCTCTCACCTCAATCAAAGCAATCGTGTATAAATATAAGCCTCGTACACAAATAGTTTTCAATTGCATCTCAACATTTTCTTCATTTCTTCTTGCGTGCGTGATCTCTGAAGTTATGGCCTCCATTTTCTTCTTTTTATTTTATATTTTTCCATGCTTTGCTTCTCCCCTCCATGTCCTCTGCTTCCAATATATTTGACAAATCCATCTTTATATTTCAACTCGCGTTCATAAATTTTCACATTATAACAGTATCCATTTAATTGATATTTTAGCATAAAACTATATCTACATGTTTTTTTATGTTTAATGCTTGTGCGAATTTTAAGCCAAGCTTTTCAGAGACGTATATATACGTTAGTCTTATATCTTATTTGTTATTGTAAAATATTAGTAATATACATATTTTGAAAATATAATTAGATTTTTATTCCTGTTCGAATATAACATATATTAGTATGGCAGCTGAGTGTTGTAAAAGCATTAGTGATTTATGTTGTAAAACTAAAAATTTAAATGTATAATTTTCATCTCGATTCTAGTGTATATATATAAAGTATGTTTTGTTTTTTCTCTTTTCTGTAGTGCTTTCATAATGTATGGTCTATATATATAGATTGATTTTCTCAGTATATGCTTTGAATTTTGAGTAAACTATATATAAATATGTTATTTTAAAATGCATGTTTTTAAATAAGTGATGATTTTTATATATAGTATGCCTATATTTTATTTTTGTGTGTGTGTTTAAATGTAATATTGATTTAAGAGGAAAAACGTTTATGTGTTTAAATTTAAGTATTGATTTTTCAATAATATGATGATGTTTTGTTTTAATATGTATTTTAAATTTAATATCAGTGTCAAACAATGTGAATATTTTATTTGAATATCCGTCTTAAATTAAATTTATTGAGATTTTAAGGAAATTTAAATAACACATAATATATACTCTGTTTATATCAAAATAATTGATTTTTTTTCTCATCGATTTCCATCTATCAGCTTTGTCATCAAGTTCGTGCCAATTTTACCTTGCTTCAAAGTTCGTATTGGGATCCATAAGTTACCTCATTATCGTTCTTCTCTAGCCTCGAAAGGTGAGCAATAACTCACGATTAACGTTCTTGTATTTTATTAAATTTGATTTCAATTAAAACGACAATTGAAATATGATGCTGTAGTCATTTAAATTGTTATATATATGCTATTTTCTGTAACTGTTCACCTATGGGATATGACACCATATCCTGTTGTTTATACTATATTGTTATTAATGATATATGCCTGTTATTTAATTGTATTATCTGTTATCACTCTGCAAGTTCCATGTAGTTTAGAATTCACTATGGGTTCAAATGATACATACCCGAATGGACTTTAGAATAGGAGAATTTCGTTATGGGTTGAAATGATAAACCCAAGCGATTTTCAATTAAATTGAATTTGGGATTACGAGTCAAAGTGATATCGACCCGTATATTTAAATTTCAGATTGAAATGATAAATATCTGTATCCCTTGACCATGGGGTAGGAAATTATATACAAACATCGTTGGTCCATATATATATATAAATGTTTTGAAAAGAATTTCTATGGTTTTGGGAAGAAAAATATAGTTTTAATAAAGACTCACTCTTAGAATATAATATGTATAAAATGAATTTTTTTGTGTAGACCTAATAACAATATTTAATCTAATTGAGATTGATTTAATACATATAATATGTTTAAGGATTCGTTTAAATTTATATTTCAAAATAGATTTGGTAAAATTTTGAATAAGCTAAAGTTGAGAAGACAAAGTTGAATTAATTGGAAATGGTATTTAATTAAGAATTATATTCAATTAAATCAATTTGAAACTATTGAATTCTGGATTAAAGATATGATGTTATAACTTGGTTTTGGTAAAAGGGATTAAATGGATATTTTAAGTTTAAATAAATTTAAGGAAATATTCTGTAAAAATGTAATCTAAGGCTATTTAAATGGTATTGAACTTGTTAAGTGGATATTTCCTCACTAAATAATAATAAGGCTAAATCAAGATCTATATGAAACTGTTATATTTAACTTTAAAATATTGAATATCAATGCCTTAAATATAACGGAAGTTTAAATGGTTATTGGGAGCTGAATTGATTTAATGAATTGAGCTTTGAATAAATGGGAATTTGGAACTTGAGTTGATTTGAATCAATTTGTGCGGTTGGGGAAATTTCAAATACTTTACCTTATAAATTATGAAATATACATAGACTATTTTGGAAAATAGATATATTTGAAAGGGAAATGATGTTTTGATTTTGAAGTATAAATAAAATTGAATGACCACGGTGTTTAGTATATATTTCTACCTTCTAGGTAGTTTCTACAAATCCTTAGAAGATGGTTATCCCAAACATCTTTTGAGTTACTTGTATTTCAGTTAATATGTCACTTGAGTTGGATTTATAGATATAAGAATGTTAATCATGACTCAAGTGTTTTGGGTTTTGCATTACGCTCGGGTCAGACCGAGTAATACAGCATTTGAGACTCACCTTCGAAGTTGGAGCTTTGCTTGAAGATCCAGCTATCGATCCTTTCAGTCATCCAATTGATTGGTCCAGAGAAGTCATCTGCTCGTACTGGAGACTTCAATGCATCTGAGATATCCTGTTGTATTTTATTTCTAACTCTGATGTTTATATAGTAGCCTCATGAACTACTATTCATTTTTTCCACTGCATTATTATTGACATACTCTGTATCTGTGATTCCGTGATTGATTTATTTACTATAGATGGTGAGTTTTTCCAAATATAAAATAACAATCCGGCATTTTGAATTATTCAACTCCGACACGTATGGCTTTATTGTCGATTTGAATGGTCCAAAATAGCGGGTCGTTGCAGTTGGTATCAGAGCTTTGGCTCTAGGAAAAACTTAGTATATATGGTAAATTTATTTACAGAATCACTTTCCTTCGAGTTGAATCTCTTCCTTTTTAACTCGATTTCCTTTGAATTTTGGTATGTCCCTCGGTTTCGAAATTCATTCTTGTCTCTTCCTATTTATATTCGTTTGATTCAGGAGTATCCCATAACTCCACTGAATGTTTTGTAAAGGGGGTGAAAACTCCTTTACAATTGGCATTGATTCACAAGATTTCTGTATCCTCGGTTTACGATGCTGCTATATCTTGATATGCCGAATTCTATCTCTGACGATCAAATGTCGATTTGATTTTGAATTTCGCATCGATTATATTCCTGAAGTCAGGTTGACCCGGTTAAGGTCGCCCGCGATTTATAGAAGTATATCCATCTTCTATTTTGTAATTTAATTATCTCATCTTCGATCGAGCCAATCATCGAATCAGAATTCTATTTGATTAGAGTTCCTCTAATTTGAATCTCTATCTTTGTTTTAAAATCCATCCGTGAATCACCCTTTGAAAAATCGGGTATGTTTATATTTTTAAATTGTTTTATATATCGAAATTATTTTTTTGATAACTATGATTTTATTCTATATATAAAAGTGAAAATGTTTTCGACAAGGATTATATACCTATATATAAAACAACTAAGAAATGTTTTTCTATATATAAAAGTTTTGAAGAGATTTGAAATTTTGAAAATATTATAATAAAATTGATTTATATAAAAATGATTTATAACTGAAAGGTTTTGAATTTGAAATTCGAGAGATTAGACTACGGTATTTTTGAAAATTGGTTTAATATTTTGAAATAAATAATAATAAGATTTGAAAGTATTTTTTGAATAAGAATTGTTTCAAATGACTTCAAATGAGTTCCAAGGATTTCGAAAAAAAATTCAAAGAGGTTTTCAAGAAAATAAAAGTCCAGAACTCACTTATATCGCTGGAGAATAATTTCGGTGATGAGTGCACTCATCATCGACATTGATTTTTGAGTTTCAAAGTGGGAGAGAGGCCACTATAATAGCTTCGCTATGCAAGTTATTTTGTAAAACCTTTTTTGATTTCAAATTCCGAAGTAATTTGATATTTTCGAAAGATATATGCATATATATTTGAAAAAATTTAAAGTGAGACCGGTGTTCAGTCCTCCACTTTCGGATTTGATTTGGTATAATCCAATCTATTGAAATTGATTTATTGATTTATTGATGATTTTCAACTCTTGAATTGGAAATTTGATTTCCCTAACTATTTTGAATGTTCGAACACTTCCAAATCGAAGTTAAATTTTCAAAGCTAAGAAATTTCGAAGAGGATAAAATATTTGATAAAGCATATAAGTTTAGTTTTGTATGTTTAAGTTTGAAACCTCTTGTTAAGTAAAAGAATATGACTATTTTGAATTATACTAATATGGAATTTAGTTTTGAAATGTTTTTGAAAAAAATTAATTTCAAATTGTTAACGCTAAAATTGAACGCTAACACCCCGGTGTAAGTAGATAATGAGTGAAAGCACCACCCGTTAATACGGAAATTAGAAACAAGCAGAAATTGCAGGAAAAACAGTAAAGAGACAACAATTTTATAGTGGTTCGGCTTCAAGTTAAGCCGACGTCTACTTTAATCTTCTTTATTGCTGAATCGATTACAACTTTACAACAAACTTCAATTACAACACTCCAAAGACAAGTAGCTAGACCTCCAATGTAGAAGAACTCTTTGAATCCATGTCGAATATGTTAGATTTCTTCTTGAAGTTCGATGAAGCGTCTTGCGTGTTTGAAGTGTCGGATGAGTTGAGAAAATGACAGAGTATCGGCGTTCCAAAAGTGAGCCAAAAGGTCCTTTTCCAGTGGAGTAAGTGGGATATTTATAGGAGAATTCTGAATTAGGTCGTAGGTCGTGAGCGACCTTGGATAGGTCGTAGGTCGTGAGCGACCAAAGGAGCTGCGATGTAAGGAGTTGCGACATAAGGACGATCTTGGGGTAGCTTAAGTCATCAACGACCTAGTGGAATCATTCTGGATCGGATACGGGCTATGGGCGACTTAGTACTTAAAGCATAGGAGTTATAATGGCCTGCTTAGGTCGCAGGCGACCTTATGAAAGAGAGTATACACGCGCTTTGCTCTAGAGCTCACTAAGTCGCTCCCATTTTAACTCGTTAGGTCGGTCAAACTCTTAGGTCGCTAGGTCGTGATAACATTAGGCCGCTAGGTCGTGATATCTTTAGGTCGCTAGGTCATTGGGGGTCTTTAGGTTGTTAGGTCGTTCACACTTTAATTCCTTCGGTCGCTTATTTCCTTAGGTCGCTGAGCCGTAGAAACATTTGCCCCTCGAAGTATACGCCTATGCCATAGATCGTGTGCTTCGACCTAATTCTGCTAGGTCGTGAGCGACCTAAGGGATAAGCTAACTCGCATGCCCATTCGCCTTTTTCTTTTCCCCTATATAATCCATTAACTCGTTTCCTCCTTCTCACTTTACTGCTTATTTCCTTGTCGTCACTGTTGCATTCGAGCTCGAGAATTGAAGCGAAACTCCTCCCCCCGTGCCTCCGATCATCATCTTCACCAGCAAATTTAGGAAAACTTGATTGCTCGGCCATCGTGTTTACCATTCCTCCATAACCAATTTCTTGCAATTCTCGTTACCGTGTTAGGGGACTACACCTTGATTTGCTTTTCGATCATTGCCGATTGTTGGAAAGTGCTTTATTCTTGAAAAATGCATTGTCTTAGGATTTTTTAAAGTTTCGGAGTGAATTGGGAATTTTTTGAAGTTGATTGTGGTTTTTTTTGAGGTGTGGAGGAGACGAAGAGGTTTCGGGTTAAAGGGTTTGTGACGTTCCTGGCAAATTGGAGGGGATGGACGCATGGCAGTTGATGAGTGGAGAGGAGGACATAAGAATTTTGATGGAAGGTAGCTTGATATTGCCGAGTTGCCTTAGAAGCGACCTAGTGACTTTGACCGACCTAAAAACCTTCACGACCTAACTGCTCGTGGCATCGCCCTTTGCGACCTATCTTCCTGCGACTTAAGCTAACCTTCACGACCTAACTGCTCGTTGCATCGCCTTTGCGACCTATCTTCCTGCGACTTAAACTCTAGGTCGACTGTGTGCTCGAGCAACCTCATACATAGCCAAATTTGCACTGCCTTTTCCCGAAGCTCTATGTCTTGAACTCTTTGACTTGAACAGAATGACTTAATGATACTTCGACCCATGCTTAGTCGCTTGAGCTTGATTATTTGCAAAAATATGATGGCACTTGATTAAATTACCAACTTGAATTGCCAGAATGAACTGCTTGAACTTGTTGCATTTCTTTACAGATTATGTTAACTTTAATGCTAATAACCTGTTAAACACAACATTTGAAGAAAAATGGGACAAACATACTGCCACTGATCGCCCATATCGAATGACAGATTAGTCGATAAAAGATATACAACTTAAAGAAATTATATGAAGTGCCATGAATCAACAAATTCAAGTGAAGTATTAAAGCAAAGCAATGTTAATCAATTAAAGCTGGTTTGTTTTCATCAACACTGCACTTGTAATTAGACTTAAAACAACAAGCCCTGAGACTTTATAATTGACAAATGCCTACTAGTTTAATTTCAGTTATATTTGCTTGTCGTTTTATTAGTTTTACACAACACTTCACACATTTAGGAAACGTGCACCTTCATATTTGAATATCCAGTTCCTTGTGTAGAATGTCTTCTTAACAAGAGGAAATGGTAGGACAAGCTGGAGAGGCCTTCCCGATAGCCAATCCCTTGGATAATCCCCCGGAATGGACTCCAACTACCCTGAGTCAACGGGCGTTCAATCATCTACGCATTCAATTTGGTATTGCTGAAGTAGATGCTATACTTCCTGGGCCAAATGAAACTGCTGACAGGCCACCTCTCGGTTTTGTCACTGTTAATCGCCAGATGTGCCTGTATGGTGCTATTCCTCCCTTTAATGAATTTCTTCAACAACTCCTTCTCCGATTAACCATCTGTCCCTTCCAATTGCATCCCAATGGCTACGCCATCTTGATGGTATTATGCGTTCTATTCAAGAGGACACTTGACTGTCTTTCGAGCTTTGAAGAAATCTGTTACTTATGCACATTTGCAAAGAATAAAGATCATCCCTCCATCATACTCGTGAGAAGTGCCAGAAACCGTAAGCTTATCACTGATCTTTCTGAAAGCGCTCACGGTTTCTTGAATCAATTCTTCTTTGTTCGCTGCCCTCAAGATTTTATGCCATCTGGAGAGTAGGAAGTAAGATTGCTCATCCCCGCTCTTTCCATTTTTGAGTTTTTCGAGATCCAAGGTGCTAAGTGCTAACTTCATTCTTTACTTTTTTTCAGCACTTCCTCCTCCTTCCAAAGATCCCTGCCACATGCCGACTTTTGAAAGGCTAAATGCTATGGCAGCTGAGGAGAGAAGCATCAAATTTTTGCTGAAAGACGAGTTTCTGCACCAATTCGGACTTCTGTATTCTTCCCGTTCTACTCAGCCTCATGAAGTCCCTGATTCTCCAGCAAAGACACCAGATGCCCTAGTTTCCATCGAAGAACTTATACCGAAAGAACCTACTGTTGAGGCTTCACTGGTAAAGTGTTCTACTTCGATTGACATTGCAGGGTCATCCGGCAAACTTACACTTGCCTCGGTCATCGAATAAGATGAACCTCCTCAACACTCCGGGAAATCTGATGACGAAGGAGCTGAGAGAACGAGTCCTGCCAAGCAAAGCGGCGACGACATTTTTGAGGGGTTGAGTGACCTGATGATTACTTCACAGGAGCTCTTTAATGATGATCCTATCACTGCTAAAGTTACTTCTTCAGCAGTTGAAGCAACATCTGTCTTGCAACAAACTTCGTCAGCCCAAGAGTTGACACTAGTTGTAAAATCCATCATCACCCCCCAGCGGAAGAGTGGTTCGTGGTTTGACGCGCGTAGTTTGCACGTTGCACACACTTAGGATTTTTCGGCACTTATATGTACTTAGTTTCTTTACTTTGAAGATTCTTAAGCTTTGCCTCTCTTCTCATTTTCAGGTTCTCCAATGAGGCGAAGTAGCTCATACTACGATGACTTCAAGAGCTACGGAAGACGCGGCTCTTATGACCCTAAGACGTATCTTCCTACCTCCTCGGAGACCGACGAAGAAAGAGCTGCAAGAAAAGCACGTGAGAGGCGTGCTTATGAAGAACGCTACGGGAGAAGAGATGAGCGACATGATTCTTCCAAGAGAGAGGAGGATTCTCATAAACGAAAATCTCGTGATGACAAAGGGAAAAGTCATATTCCTGAAGATCCGAGTAAATGGGCCAAACATAGCAAAAAGCTGGCATCTGAAATTTCTGAAAAGCCCGCTGCTCCCGTCTCTTCTCATTCTCTTGCCCTTACCCGAATTGACATTCAAACAATCGTCAGTAGACCCCCATATCAAGTTGGACAAGGTCCGGCTACTCTTCAAAGCCTGTTTCCGCACTAGTGCTTAAAAGGAGTGCGTTTTGATCTTGATTTGGTCCCAATCGACAAGCAAGCTATATTGCGCAATCTTGATGCCGTCAAACTCGACATTGAGAGAATTTCTGGTTGGCAAAAACTTGTCGATGAACTTCAAAGAGTAAATCGGGCAATCCTTGAAGCCATGATGACTATGGAAAATGATAAATCTGAGTGGCAGAAAACTCTTGATCAGCATGATGCAGAAATAAGGAACATTGCCGCTTACAATGAGAAGCTTGAAGCGAAAGTTGAAAAACTCAAAGAAGAACTTGCCACTTCTTCCACTTCCTATACTCAAAAGGAAGAAGTGCTTCAAAAACAAGTAAGGGATGCTCATGCCAGCCAAAGAGTTGCTGAAGCTAGGCTTGATGTGCAGAAAAGAATTACCGAGGGCTATCTCGCTGACATTGCAGAGTTGCAAAAGAAGACTAGCTCCTAGGACGTGGAGATCGAAATGCTAAAAGTTCAACTCTCTAAAGCTGAAAGAGAGCGTGATGAGGCCGTTACAGGCAAAATAGCAGCTGAACAGTCTCATGAGGCAACTAAAGCCCACATCAGCTCCACGCTATACGATTTTTATTTGCATAGCGTCCTGGGGGGTGGTAGTCTCTCATTCTTAGGCCCTAAATATGAGATCACTCTGGCCGAAGTGTGGGAAGCCGCACTTGACATGCTTGGAGGTGGAGGCGCTGGCTATGCTGAATCAGATGTTGAAGCGCACTATCTAAATGACGATGCACGTGCCGCTCTTGCCAGGGTAAAGGAGCAAATTGCTAAAGAGAGAGCCAGAATGATAGAAGGGGAACATTTAGGGAAGGCAACTTTAACCGACCCAGTTCAACCTTCGGTTTCGGCCGATATCGATATTGTTGGCTCCAGTTCTCATTCTCCACCTCCTACTAAAGCTGTCATTGAAGGTGCAACCACTCATACTGGAGATGAGACTCAACAATGCACTGAAGCGCAAGACTTTGAAATTGACGTAATAAAGCCTACTTATCCAGGTAACCTCAATGCTAATCTTGCTCAAGTGGACTGCTCGTTTACTTCACATGAGCTTGATGAACTTTTTGATTATTACTTAAATCTTGACGCGCCACTTTCTCCTCTCTTTACGAGAGATACTGATTTTAACTTCTCTTCTCCTATAGTGATAGCGGCAAGTGTTGTTCAGACTTCTCCTCTTCCAGCTGTTCCCCCTCCGTCTCTTCAGGTTACCCCTCCTTCTACTTCTCAACTGGGGTCGCAAGAGGAGCAGATAGAAGCTCTTCGAGGCTTGGATGACGTGATTGCTTCTCAAGAGCAGAAGGTTGAAGAACCTGAAGAAGGCGAGAGAACTCCAGAACAAACTGCTTCTGACGACATAAAGTTATCTGCACTTTTTACTCCGGGCAGTGAGTCTTCTTCAAAGAAGAGGGGAAACGTGGAGTCTGAAAGAAAAAGAAGGAAGCTTCTGCCAGCGAAGAAAAAGCAGAAGAAGGTCCAATTGCACCCCTTTCTCCTTCTTCCCTTACTCTCACCAGCCGACCCAAAAATTTAATGATCCGGCCAAGTGAGGGGTCCAAAGGTGGCAGGAAGAAGAAGTGATGGGCTTGGTCTTATGCTTTTCATCTCGCTTTTTTGCTTTTTTGCTTGTATATATAAAGGCTTGTATTGACCAGAGATTATGCGGGTACCGGTCCCCGCCTTCTTTTATTTCAAAACCTGCACATGTATAAATTTTTCATGGTATGGAATAAAATGATTCTTTTACTTGTACAAACTTCTGTCTGTATTTGAGAATGCATTTATTCTTCTTTTTCATACAAGTTTCTTTATTTTCTTTTTGTGTTGTTGCAATAAGCCTGTGGTATGTTGCTTGAGCATTACTTTTTTTAAATGTAACTATATTATATTACCCTCATACCACGGCTTACTGCAATCTCTTTCACATTGTAAAAACTTTGGAGAACAACTCTTCTGTTTCGAGAAGACTTGTACTCTTTCTTTCGAGAACAACTTTTCCATTTTAAGGAGACTTGCATCCGTACTTTAGAGAATAATTTTTTCCATTTTAAGGAATTATTTCTCTAATTTAGTAGAATGCGCCTTGTACTGGAGAAGTCTTCTATTTTTTTTCGAAGAGAAATTTCTACACTTCAACTTTTGGAGATGATCACTCTTTTTCTCCTTTTTTTTTAAAGAAAAGTAGTGAATTCTCCTGCGCGGTGAAGTGAGCTTCAAAAGAAGACTTTGATTTGGTACTTCAACTTTCGGGGAAGAATATTTTCATTGTGGAGAGATTGATTTTCCCTTAAGAGTAGAAGTACGCCTCCGAAGAGGGCTTTTTTTATGTGGGGTAGCGGGCATTCGAAGAGAGCTTTCACTTTCAACTCTTGTGAAGTTTGCACTTCAAATCTTGGTGAAATGTGTGCCCCCGAAAAGGTCTTTTGACATTTCAAGTCTGGTGAAATGGGCCTCCGAAGAGGGCTTTTCACATTTCAACTCTTGTGAAGTTTGAACTTCAGATCTTGGCGAAATGTGTGCCTCCGAAGAGGTCTTTTTATCATTTCAACTCTGGTGTAATAGGCCTCCGAAGAGGGCTTTTCACATTTCAACTCTTGTGAAGTTTGCACTTCAGATCTTGGTGAAATGTGTGCCTCCGAAGAGGTCTTTTTATCATTTCAACTCTGGTGAAATAGGCCTCCGAAGTGGGCTTTTCACATTTCAACTCTTGTGAAGTTTGCATTTCAGATCATGGTGAAATGTGTGCCTCCGAAGAGGTATTTTTATCATTTCAACTCTGGTGAAATGGGCCTCCGAAGAGGGCTTTACGCATTTCAACTCTTGTGAAGTTGCACTTTAGATCTTGGTGAAACGTGTGCCTTGGAGTGGGGCTTTTGCCTGGAAGGTACTTTCTCATGGTTGGATGGATTAACGGGGCGGACCCAAGTTACTTGGATGTTTGTTTGCACAGACGATCTCAGCTAGTTAACAAGGGCCTTGTGCCTTCCACTTGGGAAGGTTCCTCCGGTCGTTCCACAAATTTTTTTTTGTTGAGAAAGAGAACTTTCATTTTCTGGCATGAGCCGTTAGAGGTCTTCATCCTCCAAAGAGTTGTGCCCCCGAAGAGGGCTTGTGCCTCCGAAGAGGTCTTTGGCTGTTCTCTGCCTGCTCGCCCATGTCTCTTCGCCATTTACTCATATCAGCGATTCCCTGTTATCATTTTCGAGCACATATTCCTTTCTTTTGCTAGTAGTTTGTTTTATCCAAAGAAATGTACTTCATAGTTAAGTGAGTCCGTAGGGGCAGACACAGGCTGTTTAATCGGATGCTCGTTTGCACAAACGATCACAATTAGTTAGCAAGGGCCCATCTCCGGCAGAATCACTAACTGTTTGCTTGAAGCACTTCTTATACAGGATTTGAATCTGGAATTTTTGTGGCTTAACATTTGTTTGTTGAGTGATGTCAGGGATCGCTTGGTCTCGCGATGGGTAAGCTTTGTTTTAATTGCCTGCAATATTAAATTGACATTTTAGCAATACATTTAAAGTACTTTGCATATCAAAATAAAACAGGCATTTTATAATAATAGAGAACACAAGATTTATAGTGGTTCGGCCAAAAGTTGGGCCTACATCCACTTTATAGTTCTCATTATTCACTTGCAGTGGCTTTACAATGGCTTTCAATACAAGAATCATACATCCATAATTCTTTTACAATATTTCAACAAAGCTTTTAAGTAAAATATGGACGCAAGTGATTGCTGTTCCAAGCCCTTGGAATTGGATCTCCTTCGACAGTTGTGAGTTTGAATGTGCCATCAAGAAGTTTTTTGCCTATGACATACGACCCTTCACAGTTTGGCCCAAACACACCTGTCGCTGTCATAATTCTTTTCAAGACTAGATCCCCAATTTCAAAGCTATGTTGGCGAACTTTGGAATTGAACTGCCTGGCTATCTTTTGCCGATGGGCTGCAATTCTAAGCTTATCTTTTTCCCTTCTTTCATCGAGGAGGTCAGGCGCTTCAAGTTGCAGCTTTTCATTATGAGCTTGATCAAAATGGATTCTTCTATGAATAGGGACCTCTGTTTCCACTGGAATCATTGCTTCTGATCCATATGCCAATGAAAACGGAGTGTGCCCAGTCGCAGTTTTGTGAGTAGTTCTCTATGCCCATAGTGCTAGTGGCAGCTTATCGACCCAACCACCTTTTGGTTTTTTCAGCTGTTTTTTGATGGTTAACTTGATAATTTTGTTTGCTGCTTCCACTTGCCCGTTTGCCTGCGGATGAGCCACTGCTGAGAAGCTTTTTCAAATCTTAAATCGCTTGCAAAAATCCTAGAATTCTTCACTTTCGAATTGGGTACCATTGTCTGTGACTATTTTCTAAGGCACATCATACCTACAAATGATATTTTTAGTCACAAAATTTATCATCCTTTTAGAGGTAATAGTAGCCAATGGTTCAGCTTCAGCCCATTTAGTAAAATAATCAACAACAACAATAGCATATTTGATTCCGGATTTGGCAGTCGGTAAAGGTCCAATGAGATCTATTCCCCAAATGGCAAATGGCCATGGACTGACCATCCGTGTGAGCTCAGTGGAAGGTGCTCTTGGGATCTTTGCAAATCTTTGGCATCTGTCACATTTTCGAGAATAGTCAGCAGCATCTCGGTTAATATCTGGCAAAAATACCCATAACGGAGAATTTTCTTAGCTAAGGTTTGACCACCTAAATGATCACCACACTCTCCTCCGTGCATCTCAGCCAAAATTGTTTTCACCTCTTCCTTGGTCACATATCGGAGTAATGGCATTGAGAATCCCCGTCTGTACAATCGGCCATCTTGAATTATATATCCAGAGGCTTTTCTTAGTAGCTTCTGTTGTTCTTTTGAGTTTTCTGGTAGAGAACCATTGAACAGATATTCCTTTATCGGAGTCATCCACGATTCTTGCTCTTGAGATATAGTCATGATCCATTCAATATCCATCTCATCAGTGCTTGGAGCTTACAAGACTTCCAGGGTATATGGCTTATCGTGTAATGGTCAAAATCATCAAGGAGCTCCCAGGACTTTGATAAATAAGCAGGCATATTTCCCCCTTTAGCTTGAAACTCTTTCTTGACTTGGCACACGATAAGCTGAGAATCACTGAAGATCTACAATACTTTGATGTTCAGTTCTTTAGCAATCTTCAGGCCGGCAATAAGAGCTTAATATTCTGCTTCATTATTAGTCGAAGGAAATTCTAATCTCAATGCATAACACAGTGACCGCCCTTCAGGGGTTTCAAGCACAACCCCAGCTCCGGAACGGTTATCATTTCTCGCACCATCAACATATAAGTTCCGTCGAATTGGGGTGTTATCAGTCACCTCTTCCTCACTATCACCTTTATCTGTACATTCTATGATGAAATCTGCTAAAGCATGTCCATTGATTGCTCTTCGGGGATGATAAGTGATGTCGTATTGGTTGAGTTCAATATTCCACTTCAGAAGACGACCCGAAGTCTCTGGACGAAACAGGACTTGCTTCAGAGGTTGATCAGTGAGGACTTAGATAGGATGAGCTTGGAAATATGGCCTCAATTTCCTTGATGCAATCAGTAGACAATAGGCGAGCCTTTCCAACTTCGAATAATTCATCTCTGCCCCAGTGAATCTTTTGCTGATATAATAAACCGGCCGTTGAATTTTTGCATCTTCCCGTACCAATGCTGCACTGAGAGCATGAGATGAGATTGCCAAATATATGAAAAGTCTTCACCATTGTCGGGCTTAGAAAGTATAGGAGGTGTTTCCATATGACGAATCAACTCATCAATAGCTTTCTAGCATTCAGGAGTCCAGTCGAAGTTTTTCTTTCCTTTCTTCAGAGCATTAAAGAATGGAATGCATTTATCAATAGCTTTGGAAATGAACCGACTCAAGGCAGCGACTTTTCCATTGAGACTTTGCAATTCCCTCTTCGTTCTAGGAGCTTTGACTTCTCTTAAGGCAGCGATCTAAGTAGGATTAGCTTCAATGCCCCTAGCACTCACAATGAAACCCAAGAACTTTCCAGACTCCACCCCAAATGAACATTTCAAAGGATTAAGTTTCATTCCATACTTTCGGAGGACTGCGAACATTTCTGCCAAATGTTCCATATGGTCCACTGCCTTCTTTGATTTTACTAGCATATCGTCAACATAAACTTCCATAGTCTTGCCAATCTGCGGTTTGAACAAAGCATTAACAAGTCTTTGGTAAGTTGCCCCTGCATTCTTAAGTCCGAAGGGCATGACTCTATAGCAGTAGAGAACAACATCGGTGATGAAGCTCGTGTCCTCTTGATCTGGCTCATGCATCATGATCTGGTTATATCCGGAGTAAGCATCCAAAGAAGATAACAATTCATGCCCCGCTGTTCCATCCACCAACTGATCAATCCTGGGTAACGGGAAGCAGTCTTTGGGGTAGGCTTTGTTTAAATCTGAAAAATCGATGCATACTCTCCACTTTCCATTAGCTTTCTTAACCATTACTGGATTTGAAACCCAATTCGGATAAGTAGACTCCCTAATAAAGCCATTCTCTATGAGCCGATCTACTTCTTCCTTCAATGCTACTGACCTTTCTAGACCCTGGGTTCTTCTTTTCTGCTTTACAGGTGTAAACTTCGGATCAATATTCAGAGTATGTACTGCAACTTCTGGGGATATTACACACATATCAGCATGAGTCCAAGCGAATACATCCAGATTTGCTTTCAAGAATGATATCAAAGAATTTTGAACCGTCACACTAAGTTGTGAACCCACATTCACCACCTTGTTCGGATCTTTCGGGTCAACAGGTACTGGCACCGTTACTTCCACCGGCACCACTCTATTCTCCCCTGCACTGGATTTTCTAGGATCCATTTCCCTTCATGCTCCGCTATGCTCGCCAGTGCAGGGTCCACCCTATAATTGCTACAAGTTTGGTTCTTTGATGCGGACTGGGACCGCCGCATCTTTTCCCATCTCTCTCTTCCTTGCTTCACGCAACTCTATTAGATAACATTCTCACCCAGCATTCTGATCCCCTTTAATAACACCGACTCCATTATCCGTGGGGAATTTCATAGTAAGGCACCACGGGGCGAGAATTGCATTAAATGCTGCAAGAGTTGGACGGGCTAAGAAGGTGTTGTAAGCAGAAAATTCATCAACAATTACAAAAGTCTGCTTTCGAACCACCTTTTTCTGCCCCTCTCCAAGATCCACGAACAAGTCAATAGTTCCAATTGGTTGCTTCGATTCCCAAGTAAACCCAACAATCTTCTGCGATGAAGCTTGAACATCAACAATTGGAATTTTTATTTGATCAAATTTCTTGAAGAGGGTATTGCAAGAAGCACCACAATCAACAAGCACTCTCCTTACAATAGCCGGCCCAATACCTGCAGAAATGACCAAGGGATCCATGGTAGGAGCTTCAATGCCCATAGAGTCCCTGGCTCTAAACACAATATCATCATTAAAAGTTTTCTGCTGCTTCAAAGGTGCAGCATCTTCCAACACAAAAACACATTCTTTTGTTTGAGCATACTTCAAGGCACGGGTGTATCTTTCCATCTCACCCCAGCTTCTACCTGCTGGGTGAGGACCTTCCGTAATCACGTTAATAACAGGCCTTTCTGATTCACGCGCTGTTGCTTTTTCACTTGAGCTGGGACGATGAACAGGAACCTGTTGTCCTTGAGATGATGAAGTTTGGCCGTTCCTGTTCCTCTTCGCATACTGCTGGAGTTTGTTTTCTTTCAACAGTTCCTCAATCAGATCCTTCAAGTGATGGCACTCATTAGTATCATGGCTGGGTTGGTTGTGGAACCGGCAAAATCTTCCACTCTTCTCAGCTTTTTTCCCAACCCTCAACTTAGCTGGTATGGGGTATTTGACAGTGTCCTTGGTTGCAAAGAAAATGTTTTCTGGGGTATCGGTTAAAGGAGTGAAGTTGAAAGGACGATTTTTCTTCGCATCTCCTTGCTTCTTTCCACCATCATTTCCACTCTTCTGAGTGCCAGATTCCTTCTTATTTGGGGCAGCATTATTATTCCCAACTTCTGTCAATGCCACCTTGGCCGGTGCTTGAAGGCTTTCCAAGCACATGAATTCAACAGCTTTTTATAGAATTTTTCAAGCGAATTCGGTTCTTTCATCTTTAACCACTTCCCAAATTCACTTGATTTATCAGTAGCCTTCATCAAGTATGTCAAGACCATTCTCGGCTCTGCATTGTCTACTTCAGCCAAAGCTATGTTGAAGCGATTTAAGAAAGATCTAATAGACTCTCCAGGATTCTGTTCCAGGCTGGACAATGACATTATGTCCTTTGCCTTTGAAGCATACAATCTGAATTATTCTTTAAACTTCCGAGTCAAGTCAGAGAACTGATCTATGGATCAGACTGGTAGCTTTGTAAACCAAAGTAGAGCCACTCCTTCCAAGTATACCGGAAAGTACCGGCATTTGATCTCATCCGATGCCCTGGCACCAGTCATGTGCCAGTCATACTTGTACAAGAATTCATTAGGGTCGCTTGTCCCCTTATAAGCCGGAATGGTAGGAGGAACAAACTTCCTTGGAAATTCTGCTTTCAAAATCCTTTCAGTGAACGGAGTCTTGCACGGAGCGAACCCCCATTCTTTTTCATCCTCTTCCCTCTGTATACTTTCCTTCACGATTTGTCGAACAATTCCTGAGAAATATTCCTCATCATTTAGAGGCTCTGCGGGACAAACATCAGCCATTTTCTCGGATGTTTGTCTTGATAAGCGTTCGCGGAGAGTTGGCTGCTGTCCTAATCCTCCAGCTTGGGGTGGTGTCCCTTCGACGAGGCCAGCTGCCCTTTGAGGAATATTTCTTCTTTCAACATCATGAACATCATCAGCAAAGTTTTGTTCATTATTCACCGGTTGACGGTTAGCTACGAGCAAGGAGTTCAACCTTTCCAACATTAGATTGTTCTGGGCTTCCATTTATTGACATAGCCCAGACATCGCAGCATCTAACTCCGCTCGTGTAACTCCACCAGTTGGAGTTGTTTGACTTAACGGAGGAGAAGTTGCAGTATTCTTACGAACATCATCGGATCTAACAGACTTGCGGTTTCTTCCAGGAGCCATTATCTCTGATAGACCTCTGGTTTTGAGAGAGATTCTTTCCACAAACTTTTGTGAAGCAATGATGAAAGTAGCCTGAGTTGGGTTCTCATTGAAAGCACCAAAAATGTTAACGCTAAAATTGAACGCCAACACCCCGGTTTAAGTAGATAAAGAGTGAAAGCACCACCCGTTAATACGGGAATTAGAAACAAGCAGAAATTGAAGGAAAAACAGTAAAGAGACAACAATTTTATAGTAGTTCAGCTTCAAGTTAAGCCTACGTCCACTTTAATCTTCTTTATTGCTGAATCGATTACAACTTTACAACAAACTTCAATTGCAACACTCCAAAGACAAGTAGCTAGAACTCCGATGTAGAAGAACTCTTTGAATCCATGTCAAATGTGTTAGATTTCTTCTTGAAATTTGATGAAGTGTCTTGCGTGTTTGAAGTGTCAGATGAGTTGAGAAAACGGCAGAGTATCGGCATTTCAAAAGTGAGCCAAAAGGTCCTTTTCCATTTGGAGTAAGTGGGATATTTATAGGAGAATTATGAATTAGGTCGTAGGTCGTGAGTGACCTTGGATAGGTCGTAGGTCGTGAGTGACCTAGGGAGCTGCGATGTAAGGAGTTGCGACATAAGGACTATCTTGGGGTAGCTTAAGTTGTCAACGACCTAGTGGAATCATTCTGGACCGGATATGTGCTGTAGGCGACTTAGTACTTAAGCATAGGAGTTATAATGGCCTGCTTTGGTCGCAAGCGACCTTATGAAAGAGAGTATACACGTGGCTTTGCTCTGGAGCTCACTAGGTCGCTCCAAATGTAACTCGTTAGGTCGGTCAAACTCTTAGGTCGCTAGGTCATGATAACATTAGGCCGCTAGGTCGCGATATCTTTAGGTCGCTAGGTCGTTGGGGGTCTTTAGGTCGTTGGGTCGTTTACACTTTAATTCCTTCGGTCGCTTATTTCCTTAGGTCGCTGAGCTGTGGAATAGAGGAGTTAACATAAATAATGGTTTTCAGAAAGGTAAATTGGATATTTCAAATAGAAATAAATGTTTCAAAGTTTTTGGGGGGATAATTATAAATTTGAAAACCATTTTGAGTATAATTGATTTTGAGAAAAATATTTGCCTCTGAAATTAGATTGGAATTAAAACCAGTACTTATACGGTGATTTTGGAAATGAATTTGTTTGACTTGAATTATGTTAATTTAGAAACTGGGATTATTTTCTAAACTATTTTGGGAACTTTGAAATTGAGGTATTTAATTTGGAAGAAAATTTGGTGAAATCATATATGATTTTGAAACTGAATTGATATTGAAAATATTTGAAATTGAGAACCTTATATTATTAAGTACTTGATTTGGGAGTGGTCGAATTATATTTGGGAGTGATTCCCCTAACACCTTCCTTTTCGGGGACGAAAAGTTTTGAGTGGGGGAGAATGTAAATACCCATAAATTTTAAACGGTCTTAATAACGCATTTAATTGAATTTTTGAGAAATTTTAAATAATAATTTGAAATAAAAATTTAATGTTTGGATTACGTATAATTAAATATAAGCAGATGGTAAATTTTGATCAGAAATTATTGAAGTAAATTTTATTGTGAAATTCTACTTCTATTCAAATCAGTTAATAATTGATGGTAATAAATTTATTTTCAAACCTGAATATTTTTCTGTAGAAATTTCTGAATCCTCTTCTGAGTGAGACGTCATCTTTCGTTTTTTTCCAAATCTGGACTTCTATAGCTCCGTCGATCTTATTTTCTGCTTTTGTTATTTTATGTTAGATTATATACTTTTAAATTGAGTAATTAATATTTTTACCTATTTACATTCGTATCCGTTTGATTTATTTAGTTAGCATATAAATAGTACGTAATTGATGAAATACTCTTTAAACATGTATTATACTAAATATAAGTAGTGAATAAATAAGAAAACATATAAATTTAGATTACGTTATTTGCTAATTAATTTGGGCGTAAGTTCAAATTAATTATTGCATCTATTGTACGCATTCTTTGACTTCATATCTTAGCTGTTAAAAATCAAATCAGCACGTGCATTTATAAAAAAAGGAATTAAAACCCTACCTCCAATTCACGTGTAGACCTTTCCACTTTCATTTGCGTGTCCGTATTTAATAGGAATAAAAATCTTTGATTTCCTGACCGTTTCAAAATCTCTTCCCATCTTCATTTTTGCAACGCAGTTCAGATCTGAAAAAAAGGGTAATGGGTAATGACCCGAAATTTTAGACCAATTTAAAATTCTAATTTTATTAAAATATTGAATAAAATTTGGTAGAAACAAAAATGATGGGAATAATAATAGTTTATATGAGATTTACAATTTGAATTAAAACAACAAATGTTAAGAATTTAATAATAATTGTTAATTGTAAGTATTGATCTATTGAATAAAATTAAAGAGGAAACAATAATTTAATTGTATTGTTGTAATTCAAATAAGTTAACCTCTAACAAATGAACTAAAATTGGTAACTAATGGATATGCTGAGTTATGTGAAATCATTAAATAATGTTTGATTTATTGTTAATAAAAAAAGTAGTTGAATTAGATTTTTATTCGATTTTAATACGAAATTAATATTTATATTTGTTGAAATCTTTCCATTAAGGAAAGAGAATGTACTAAAATGAACATTTAATTTGGTAGTTAACATAACGATATTTTATTTATAAGTTTTAAAAGAGAAAATTATTTTAAAATGTTTTCCAAATATAATAATTATTATAAGAAAGATACTTTGAAATAGAAGTAACGAGTTGTATTCTGTGAATTTACAATTTTTTATTTACTATAAAGCAGTAGATAGTTGTTATTATTTTATATGTTAATTTAATGATTTAAAAGCTAATGTGGTTTCAATTGGGAATAATATTTATTTTGACGTTAAATAATAAATTTATCTGTAGCCTTGCACTCCAAGTGAGAAAGAAATCATTTCCCTAGACGTTCAATTTCTTTTAAATCTAGTTTTGATAAGTTACGTGTAAATTTCTACGCTTCCCTTTTTCCTCATTTTTATAATAGGAATAAAAATTCGCGTAGCAGTTTCAAGCAAATTTATTTCTCTTTAGAAGTTCAAAATTCGTTCCAAGATTGTTTGAAATTCCCGTGTACAAGTGTCTCTTCTTTTCCATTTACTCCTTTGCAATTAATAGGAACAAAATCTTTGATTTTCCTTACCATTCAAATGAAATTCTTTTATTTCTTTAATGTTCCTATACCATTAATTAGTACGTTTCTTTATTTAATCTATCTAATGCAATTATCTCCTAAATCAAATATCATGCGCAAATTCCTCATGACAGTTACAAAGTGAATTATTTCCTGCCATTTCTCCAAGAAATCAATACTAGTTTCATTTAAATACTCAAGCTTGTATGCAAATAATTTTCACCACCTTCCAATTTTTTAAATATTTCTTGCGTTTTAATCATTGTATTTACTTCCTAATAAATTTTAAACGTGTACAAAATGTTTGCCAAAGATTTCTTGCAGTTTCCTTTTGCTAAATTCATGCAATCAATACCACTGTAATTATTCGCTCAAATCTTTCTTGCCCATATTCTTTCACCTCAATCAATGCAATCATGTATAATTGATTTAAATTTAGGCATACCTATTTTCTCTCACCTCAATCAATGCAATTGTGTATAAATATATGCCTCATACACAAATAATTTTCAATTGCATCTCAACATTTTCTTCATTTCTTCTTGCGTGCATGAGCTCTGAAGGTATGGCCTCTATTTTCTTCTTTTTATTTTATATTTTTTCCATGCTTTACTTCTCCCCTCCCTGTCCTCTGCTTCCAATATATTTGACAAATCCATCTTTATATTTCAACTCGCTTTCACAAATTTTCACATTGTAACAGTCTCCAATTAATTGATATTTTAGCATAAAACTATATCCACATATTTTTTTATGTTTAATGCTTATGTGAATTTTAAGCCAAGCTTTTCAAGGACGTATATATACGTTAGTCTTATATCTTATTTGTTATTATAAAATATTAGTAATATACATATTTTGAAAATATAATTAGATTTTTATTCCTGTTCGAATATAACATATATTAGTATGGCAGCTGAGTGTTGTAAAAGCATTAGTGATCTATGGTGTAAAACTAAAAATTTAAATGTATAATTTTCATCTCGATTCTAGTGTATATATATAGTATGTTTTGTTTTTTTCTCTTTTCTGTAGTGCTTTCATAATGTATGGTCTATATATATATATTGATTTTCTCAGTATATGCTTTGAATTTTGAGTAAACTATATATAAATATGTTATTTTAAAATGCATATTTTTCAATAAGTGATGATTTTTATATATATTATGCCTATATTTTATTTTTGTGTGTGTGTTTAAATGTAATATTGATTTAAGAGGAAAAATGTTTATGTGTTTAAATTTAAGTATTGATTTTTCAATAATATGATGATGTTTTGTTTTACTATGTATTTTAAATTTAATATCAATTTCAAACAATGTGAATATTTTACTTGAATATCTGTCTTAAATTAAATTTATTGAGATTTTAAGGAAATTTAAATAACATATATAATATATACTCTGTTTATATCAAAACGATTGATTTTTTTCTCATCGATTTCTATCTATCAGCTTTGTCATCAAATTCATGCCAATTTTACTTTGCTTCAAAGTTCGTATTGGGATCCATAACTGACATCATTATCGTTCTTCTCTAGCCTCGAAAGGTGAGCAATCACTCACGATTAACGTTCTTGTATTTTATTAATTTTTATTTCAATTGAAACGAAAATTGAAGTATGATGCTGTATTCATTTAAATTGTTATATATATGCTATTTTCTGTAACTGTTCACCTGTGGGATATGACACCATATCCTGTTGTTTATATTATATTGTTATTAATGATATATGCATGTTATTTTATTGTATTATTTGTTATCACTCTGCAAGTTCCCTGTAGTTTAGAATTCACTATGGGTTGAAATAATACATACCCGAACGGACTTTAGAATAGGAGAATTTTGTTATGGCTTGAAATCATAAACACAAGCGATTTTCAATCAAATTGAATTCGGGATTGCGGGTCGAAGTGATATCTACCTGTATATTTAAATTTCGGATTGAAATGATAAATATCCGTATCCCTTGACCATGGGGTAGGAAATTATATATAGACACCGTTGGTCCATATATATATATATAAATGTTTTGAAAAAAATTTCCATGGTTTTGGGAAGAAAAATATAGTTTTAATAAAGGCTGACTCTTAGAATATTATATGTATAAAAATGAATTTTTTTTTGTATAGACCAAATAACAATATTTAATCTAATTGAGATTGATTTAATACATTTAATATGTTTAAGGATTCGTTTAAATTTATATTTCAAAATTGATTTGGTAAAATATTGAATAAGCTAAAGTTGAGAAGATAAAGTTGAATTAATTGGAAATGGTATTTAATTAAGATTTATATTCAATTAAATCAATTTGAAACTATTGAATTCGGGATTGATGATATGATGTTATAACTTGGTTTTGGTAAAAGGGATTAAATGGATATTTTAAATTTAAATAAATTAAAGGAAATATTCTGTAAAAATGTAATCTAAGGCTATTTAAATGATATTGAACTTGTTAAGTGGATATTTCCTGACTAGATAATAATAAAGCTAAATCAAGACCTATATGAAACTGTTAGATTTAACTTTAAAATATTGAATATTAAAGCTTTAAATATAATGGAAGTTTAAATGGTTATTGGGAGCTGAATTGAATTAATGAATTGAGCTTTGAATAAATGGGAATTTGGAACTTGAGTTGATTTGAATCAATTTGTGTAGTTGGGGAATTTCAAATACTTTACCTTATAAATTATGTAATATATATAGACTATTTTGGAAAATAGATATATTTGAAAGGGAAATGATGTTTTGATTTTGAAGTATAAATAAAATTGAATGACCACGGCGTTATAGTATATATTTCTATCTTGTAGGTAGTTTCTGCAGATCCTTAGAGGATGGTTATCCAAAACATGCTTTGAGTTGTGGAATATGCAAATATATGATTTTTGTTTGATGATAATAAACATATATATATATATATATTCATTTAAATGTATTTGTTAATGTAATATTTTATTTTTCATAGATTAAATAAATATTTGTTGAATAAAATAAATTACACAGAATTTGAATTCAAATAGAAATTTTATTCAAACAAATATTTATTACAATCTTGAATAGTACAATTTCAAGCTCTCACTATAACTATACAACTTTGATTACAATACATCACAATTTCATATTTACAGTTTTCCTCACTACATATCACTCACACACGTAGTTTATCTTCAACTTCATTCCAGTTAGAATCCAACATCTGAGCAATCTGCAAAAATATTCAATAAAGCAGTAACATTGAAAAAGAAATATTTTTGCAATATAAAATAAAATATGATTTTTGAAAATATGATTTTTCTCAGTTATTTGGGTTGTTCGTCATCATTCACATTTGAATTCATCATACACGAACAATGTGACATGCATAGTGTATCACTGTACATGCCACAAGGCCATGCACACCGATATACACTTGTATTCTCTACAGGGACAGGTGAGCACAGATCAAACCTAAATAAAAAGCCGGTTTCAACTCACGTGCAATATATTTAAAATCACGACAAGAGCACAAGGTCAAAACCGAGTTTTGACACTGGATTCAACTCAAGTGAAATTTCAAAAATCAACATGCATGGATGCAAAGACCAGTAATGCAACAATGATATGCACAGATGCATTCAAAGTCCAAACCAGTTGCAACATGGATGACACAAGCAAAGACCAAGTGCACAACTAAACCAACATGAATGCAACAGAAAACAATAGAGCATCAAAGCACATGTATGCAGATCAGTGCCAACAATGACCAGACTCAAGTAAAGTACATCAAGTATGTTCAAGTCCAAATGCATCAGTAATACAAAGCAGACATGTACAACAACATGTCCAGTTACAACTACATAGACCAAACAAAGAAACAGCGCAGCACAAGATTGCCACCAACATAACAGCAAAAAAAATGAAGACTTCAAGAAGTATGCAACTCGAAGTGATACAACTATAAGTACAGGAAACAACAACAATGAATAATGCCACATGGTCAAGACACAGTGAACAACAAGTGCAACAAGCAGCAGTGTGCAAGTGCAGACCGCGAAGACAGTAACATGCAGTTTTGCAGTGATACAAATGCAACAAACAAAGTCAAGGGCCAAGCAACAAAATCAATTATGCAATAGTGAAGAACACAAGGCATAGCAACTGCATAGCGAATGCAACAGTGACAAGCATATCAACAAAGCAACTCAAGGACCACAAATAGACTAGTTCAGGTAGAACAAAAAGGCCAGAGACTACAATATCAAGTGCAAGTGCAAACTCAAATAAGCATGTGCAACTGTGAAAACTGAAGTGAACAAATGTCATAGCAAATAAAGTGCACCAGTGATGCATGCTACAGAATATACAATGAAGACAGCAGTTGATGTCGAGAAACAATCAGAGAATGTAAAGTCGAAAGCCACAGTGGATGAACAAAATTCAACAGTGCAGAAATGGTCTCAAGTCCAAGTCGAAATCATCGAAGCATACAGAAGTCAAGAAGGGGATTCCTTAATGCATCAATAAACCAAATGCAAGACCAGAAGTACAACAACTCCAGACCAGGCTACATGATGATCAAAGTCAACAGTATCAACAACAAGTTGAAGCAGTAGTTATCAAGCAGTGTGCAACTCGAGAGTGTACACAAGTGAAGCCAAATGAAAATCATGACATCATGTATATAAACAATGAATACTGTAACAAATGCAAGCTCAAATGGAACACAAGTCAGTGGCAAGCAACAAACACCGAGTGCAACAGCAGATACGTGAATAATAGATGGCCATAGACGAAGACAGGGATGAACACAAAGATGGCCGAAGCCGTGTCAATGCAGGTGTTAACCAAGTCAAAAATCAAGTATGTGCAATCTTTGAAAAAGTCAAAACAAATAAAAGAGGAAAGTTCTTTGCCGTATGAATCAAGGAAAATCGAACGATTAAAAATCAAGGCCGTACGCATCAAGTTAAAAATATATCAGGAAAGCCGTGCGCATCAGGCAATTGATAATTAGGAAAGTATCGAATTGATACGAGCAAACTCAAGTGTCTCGAATTCATATAAATACCAAACCCCAAATTCAGCATCGAGTTCGAACACGAGAAATCATAAAAGCACAAATAGGGAAATTACATACCGAAGCAACAGTGAACTCGATCAAAGGAGTAGTTGCGAACGAGCAAAGCCACAAGAGAATCGATCATCAGAGTGTCGTGAACAAGATTATTGAATCAGAAACAAACTCGTCAAAGCAACCAGAGAATTGATTATCAGAGAAGCAGTGAGCAAAGAGCATCACAAACCAGAGAAAGCACTAATTCTCACAAGAGCCGAAGCCCTAATTTCAGGAAGAAGAACAAGCCGCCATTTTACAATAGCAAGAGAAAAAAGGAACGGGCTAGAGAAATAAAAGGGGGCTGGTGTCTTGTTTTAATTTAAAAAGCTTTAGATAATATTCAAATAGGGTTTTTAGTTTTAATTTGTTTTTAAGTTTGTTTTAAATTTTCTTTTGAGGTTCAAACCTTGGTAAATCACTACCTAGGTTGTAGGTAGTGTCAGATTGTTTAGTTAGAATTAGTTCAGTGAGCAGGGTGTGCGAGTTTGCAAAACTCTATAGGCGGGAGCAGGGTTTGTGAGTTTGCAAAACTCTATAGGCGGGAGCAGGGGTTGCGAGTCTATTAGCGTGTTTGTAAGAGGGAGCAAGGGTTTGTGAGTCTGTTAGAGTGTTTGTAAGCGGGAGACTGTTTAATTCTAATAGAAATCTGGGAATGCAGCTGTAGGCAGGGGTTGCCGAAGCTGGGTAAATTTTGTGTGTGATTTACTTTTCAGCATATTTATTTCTGCAGTTTGTTTTTGCGTTTAATTCGAGAAAATTTGCTATAACCCTATTCACCCCCCCTCTAGGGTTAATCTAGATCCTACATGAGTTACTTGTATTTCAGTTGATATTTCACTTGAGTTGGATTTATAGATATAAGAATGTTAATCATGACTCGAGTGTTTTGTGTTTTGCTTTACGCTCGGGTCAGACCGAGTAATACAGCATTTGAGACACACCTTCGAAGTTGGAGCTTTGCTTGAAGATCCAGCTATCTATCCTTTCTATCATCCAATTGATTAGTCCAGAAAAGTCATCTGCTTGTACTAGAGACTTCACTGCATCTGAGATATGCTGTTGTACTATATTTCTAACTCTGATGTTTATATAATAGCCTCATGAACAACTATTCATTTATTCCGCTGCATTATTATTGAAATACTCTATGTCTGTGACTCTGTGATTGATTTATTTACTATAGATGCTGAGTTTTTCCAAATATAAAATAACAATCCGGTATTTTGAATTATTCAAGTACGACATGCTTGCGCAAAAAATGGGCAAACACCTCCAAGTCGTATGAATTAGTTGTTTTTATGTTGTTTCTAGTGATTTGGGTGATTTACGCAAATATATGAAAAGCAGGGACTAAACTGTAAAAGATACACAGATTTATAGTTGTTCGGCCAGAACGTGCCGACGTCCACTTTATATGTTATTCTCATTTTTCTTTCAGATTACAAGTACAAAGCTTTGTATACAAGTATATGAAAGTTATTTGAAAGTTCCTTCCGTGCTTGAGCTCTCAAACTTGTCCACCATTGTTGTACCTCTGCCCCACTATTTATAGAGTGAGGTTGGGGGCAGGGGTCTTGGATGTTTATAGCTGCTGGTGGGCTTGAGCTGAAGCAACCTGGTCTGGCGATGTTGGCTCGGTATCCACTTGGTCCGGTAGCGGTTGGAGTGAGTTGGTTCGGCATGGCTTAGGTGAAGAGTTGGTTCGGCTCTGTAGGGAGAGGTGTTGGACAGGTAGAGGTTGGTCCGGTGATGGATGCTTGGAGAGCTGGTCCGGTTGTCACCTGGTTCTGCAAGAGTTTGGTTCGGCGGCGGAGAGGCTTTGTTCGGCAGGCACTCTGGTTCGGCATTGCTTGGATGTGGACTTTGGTGCTTGGTTCGGCGGAGGAGCCTGGTTCGGCGGAGCCTGGTTCGGCATTGCTTGGAAGTGGACTTTGAGGCTTGGTTCGGCGGAGGAGCCTGGTTCGGCGGAGCCTGGTTCGGCATTGCTTGGAAGTGGACTTTGGGGCTTGGTTCGGCGGAGGAGCCTGGTTCGGCGGAGCCTGGTTCGGCATTGCTTGGAAGTGGACTTTGGAGCTTGGTTATGCAGGGAAGGAGATGGTTCAGCATTGCTTCCTTCTTCTTGGTTCGGTCGTGGTGGAAATGCACACAACATTGATATTCCAGTTTTGACCAAAAATGGGATAACACTTTGCCCCCCAAAACATGCCTTGCGGTAGGAAGGCGTGTTTGGTAATGCCATGAGCCGGATGTTCATATGTTGTCATCAACCTGTAAAGAACTTGATAGTTTCATGTGTCCTCAAATAACGATCGTTCGGGATCGAGCTATTTGGGATGAAGCGCGGCCGTGCATGGTCAAGCGCCTAACTTCAAATGACGATCGTTCGTGATCGAGTCATTTGAGGTGAAGTGCGACCGTGCGCGGTCAAGTGCCGGACCTCAAATGACGACCGTTCGTGATCGAGCCATTTGAGGCGAGGGGAGTTGTGCGATCAGATATTTGAGATGAAGTGCGACCGTTCATGGTCAAGCGCCTAACTTCAAATGACGATCGTTCGGGATCGAGCCATTCGAGGTGAAGTGCGACCGTGCGCGGTCAAGTGGCGGACCTCAAATGACGACCGTTCGTGATCGAGCCATTTGAGGCGAGGGGAGTTGTGCCGTTCAGGGCGAGTTGTGCCGTTCTAGGCGAGTTGTGCCGTTCGAGGCGAGTTGTGCCGTTCGAGGCGAGTTATGCCGTTCGAGGCTAGTTGTGTCGTTCGAGGCGAGTTGTGCCGTTCGAGGCGAGTTGTGCCGTTCGAGGCGAGTTGTGACCGTTCGAGGTCGGGTGCCGTTCGAGGCGAGTTGTGACCGTTCGTGGTCGGGTGCCGTTCGAGATGAGAAAGCATGCCCGGGAGGGCTTTGCATTATCGATGCCAGGGTCACGTTCGGGTGAGTTCCTAGATCGTTTTGGTGTCTATTGGAGGCGAATAAGTGTGCCCGGGGGGGCTTAGTATTGTTGATACCAGGTTCACGTTCGGGTGGGTCCCTAGACCATTTGATTGCTGGAGTTCATGTTTGGGGGAGTTTCTGAATCAAAAGACTTTGGCGGTTCATCGCCATACAAGAGGTGCTCGTGGACCGTTCTCGATCCAACGGGCATGCAAGTAAATCCTTTCACGGAGTTGCAAATATCAAATTAATAATCATACGAGTTCCACAGCAGGAACGTTCAAATCAAAATCAAAGCAGGAGCAAGACGAAGATGTCAAAGTGTAAACTCTTACTATTGTGCGGTCAGTAGTCATTCAGAGCATGCCTATGGATCGTGCGCGATCGCTTACATGTGTAAATGATTTAACCGTGCTAGTGAGAGGTTTGCGACTTGTTCATCGTTTTCGACCTGCCCCCCGAGTTTACGAGGGTATTTTACCTGCCCCTTGGCTGAGCGTTCATTCTTACCAGGTTGCTCAGAGGCCTCCATCTCTCTCTCTGGGATTGGATTGACATGCTTCAAGTGTGGTGCCCCCATGCAGGATCGATGTCTGATTCGCTTCTGAAGAAGCCTTCTTGACTTCCTTGGTGTTCACTCCTCTATGGCCTTTGTCTTCTACTCGGTTGTCTTGTCATAGCTCTTAGATCTGAACTCTTAGATCTTCAAATTCAACTTCTCCTGAATCAGTTCTTAGTGAAAGCACCAAAAATGTTTGCACAAAAAATGGGCAAACACTGTAAAAGACACACAGATTTATAGTGGTTCGGCCAGAACGTGCCTACGTCCACTTTATATGTTATTCTCCTTTTTCTTTCAGATTACATGTACAAAGCTTTGTATACAAGTATATGAAAGTTGTTTGAAAGTTCCTTCCGTGCTTGAGCTCTCAAACTTGTCCGCCATTGTTGTACCCATGCCCCTCAATTTATAGAGTGAGGTTGGGGGCAGGGGTCTTGGATGTTAATAGCTGCTGGTGGGCTTGGGCTGAAGCAACCTAGTCTGGCGATGTTGGCTCGGTATCCACTTGGTCCGGTAGTGGTTGGAGTGAGTTGGTTCGGCATGACTTGGGTGAAGAGTTGGTTCGGCTCTACAGGGAGAGGTGTTGGACCGGTAGAGGTTGGTCCGGTGATGGATTCTTGGAGAGCCGGTCCGGTTGTCACCTGGTTCGGTAGGAGTTTGGTTCGGCAACGGAGAGGCTTGGTTCGGCAGGCACTCTGGTTCGGCATTGCATGGATGTGGACTTTGGTGCTTGGTTCGGCGGAGGAGCCTGGTTCGGCGGAGCCTGGTTCGACATTGCTTGGAAGTGGAATTTGGGGCTTGGTTCGGCGGAGCCTGGTTCGGCATTGCTTGGAAGTGGACTTTGGGGCTTGGTTCGGCGGAGGAGCCTAGTTCGGCGGAGCCTGGTTCGGCATTGCTTGGAAGTGGACTTTGGTGCTTGGTTATGCATGGAAGGAGATGGTTCAGCATTGCTTCCATCTTCTTGGTTCGGTCGTGGTGGAAATGCACACAACATTGATATTCCAGTTTTGACCAAAAATGGGATAACACGACTCATATGGCTTTATTGTCGATTTGAATGGTCCAAAATAGCGTGTCGTTACAACAAGTAATGGATATGGAAAGATGTATAAGTACAAAAATATATATAAAAACAAATGGATATACACATACATCAATTCACATAAAATGCATGTAAACAAAATAGGGGACAAGCATTTAAGCATAGCATACAAATAACAAGTCATAACAAATCAAAATCAAGTCAAATATATGAGATAGCAAGTCAAAAACTTTTCAAAAAGAAAAGATCTCAGCTATACAAAATCTGCAGCCAGACCATAGCTTGCTTGATACACTTCCTCCTTTTCTCTATAAATATAACTAATAATTCCTACCGGTTCATACCAGTCGAACATAATAAAGAAAAATTCTTTCGTTAATACAAAGAAAAGGAGGTCAGAGACTCAGGCGGATGCATAACCAAGCTGCCATTAAGAATTTAAGAATCAAATGATCTCTGTTGCATAATTTAAGTGAGTAAACTTTTGAGATTTATGAAGTTTAGTCTGTGTTTTGAATCATGCTTGAAATAGAAATTATGAAGTATCTTTATGCATGCAAAGATGTGTGTATGTATGGGTTAAAAATGTTTGTGAATGTCTGTTATCAGGCATACTATCTCTGTTTGGAAACAGCTTTCAAAACCTGTTTGAAATCAAATTTCTTCTCCTCTGATTTTTTTTTAAATTTTACAATTTAAAAAAATTGTTCGTTTAAAACATGATTTAAGTTTTAGAAATAAATTTCAATAGATTAAATCAATGATTATCTGGGAAATTTTAAATGTACAGGCAGCTTCAATCTATGTCAAAATTCAATCATCATGTTATCGTGTTCCAATAATACCACCGAAATCATTATCGTAAATGTTGATTTTTAAAACTTTTATCCGAATTGTTAGTCATGTATTTATGGAAGAATCACGTGATGAACAGAATTTCATTTTGTATGAAATTCGGGTGATCGAGGGATTTGTTGATCTCGAGGTTGAAGTCGCAGCTGGCTGGTAGGTGGAGGATCATCGAAAAATTATTCAAGGATTTTTTTAATTCATCATGGAGGAGAAATGGAGCCGGTCAAGGGTTTAATTTCCTAATCCGGTTGGGGTCCGAAATCGCCATGCTACATTGTCGTCGTTGGGTCAGGGCTATTCGCACCAGTGGCCATCAAAAGCTTGAAGACTGGAGATGCTTTGACCAGAAGCACGAGACCTCCGATGGTCGGAGGTGGGGGTACGAGGCGTTTGGTGGTGGCTCAGTTTTTTTCAAATCTAGGTTGTGTATTCAAATCGTAGATTCATCATCCATTCATGATGCTGGATGTTTTGATGGGTCGAGTAGGTGATCGTCGATTGGTCGATGGCCGTAGCATCAACAAGAGATGATCGTAACCAATGTGTATGTGCATAATGAATCTGGTGGTGTTAGTAATGTTGAATTTGGGAAGAGGGATGAAATCTCGAAGTAGTCTTCCGGAAACTAGCGTGATGGCTCGAGTATGAGTTTAGGGATTTTGTGGCATACGGTTGGTTTTGAAAATAAAAGCATACGGTTGGTTTTGAGAAACAAACTCGAAGTAATTAGGCTATGTTCTCGGGTTTTTGGCAATGAGTTTTAGTTTTGACCAAAATACAGATACAGGTTTAAAATTTAAATTTAGCGAAAATTTAAAATCAATTTCAACCATTTCTTTGAAATATTAAGTGATGATTCAGTTAAGATAAATAAAGGTTTAAGGTAAATGATGTTTACATTTAAAATTGTTATGTAATTTACAACCTTTGTTTGACAATTTATTTTTGATATAACTTGATACCGTAATTACAAAGTGATTGTCGGATAATTAATTTGGGTAATTAATTAAGATGGTAATTAAAGGTTAATTAATGAGATGGGTTTGAGAATAATAAAGTTGTGTAATTAATTGAGGGCAAATTGCTCAATGTAATTGAAGAATGATTAATCAAGATGAATAATTAAGGAATGATTAATATAATTATTTATTGTTGAATAAGCAAGATTTTTAAGTAATTAATTTAATTCATTGTTAGTTAATTAAATTAATTGGAATGGGTATGACTAATTTATCATGCTTATGGATAATTGAATACCTTGGTTATTTGTTATCCTTAGTATGTGCTTGTGAGGCAATGTGATATGAATTTTTTTTGTAATATGATATGTTGGTTTGAACTGTGGTAATGTGGTATCTGTGATAAATTGCTGTGTAAAAGTGACAACCAATATTTGAAAATTAAGTTGTATTCACTTGAACAACTCGGGTTAAGATAACATTGAATTCGAAGAGACTGGAGTCGGTTATTAGTAAATACCCAAAACCACTTCGATTCTTTATAGATTGATATGTGAAATCAATAAGCTGGAATGGAACGATTTAAGTGAATTGTGTTGACTCAAGATTTTTATAGAGTTTTGATTTCTGACAAAGTGATAAGCCGTGATCGACAAAAAGAAGTTGTTCATTAAAGAGACACAAAGAGCTCCAGTTGTTAGACGTTGATTATTTGGTATGTTAGTAATGATATTTGTGTTAAAATCTATCCCCAAATAATCTTATACCATCAAGCTTTGAATATATATATGTATGTATCTATATATATATATATATATATATATATATATATATATATGAGTGCACATTAACTGTGCAATCTGGGCTAAACCGGTCGACCGGTTAAAACAAGGCAGTCGACCGTTTTTGCCCAGAAAGCACAGTTAACATGCACAAGTGTACATAGCGTATATATATTCAAATTCTTGTCTACTGGTCATTTTTGATATGTCGACCGTTTTCAAAAAGAAAGCAACCTTTCGTATAGACACTTCTTTTTCTTCAACGGTTGCTTCACTTTCTCTTCACCAATGATCATGACCTTTGTTTGTACCTTTTTACAAAGGGTTACAACTGTTTATTTCTTATATAAACATCATGAAATCATTATTCCAATTAACCAATTCTATTATTCTAATCTCTGTTCTATTGATCTCTATCTTATACCCTCAAGCGCTCAAATTGCTCATATTCTATCTTATATCGTTTTGAATCCTGAAATTTATTTAACATTCTTTTGATTCAATACGATATCCACTTCCAAATCTTCATATATAAAAATATTCTATTTGAGGGTAAGATTATAGGAAGTTTGTACTACAAGTGACAAAATAGTGTTAGCAAGAACACATACCGTCAACAAACATTTATTCTCATCTTTGTTGAAGTCCTCGGTGTTGTAAGAGGCAAGCGTTGAAGTCCTCGGTGTTGTAAGAGGCAAGTGTTGAAGTCCTCGGTGTATTAGAGGCGTGAAATCCCGTTCGTCTGCTCGGGTGTTGTAAACCTGTTCCTCCGGGTGAAGCAAGGTAGTTGGTAGTGAAAATCCAGATAGAAGTCTGGGACTGGACGTAGGACGGTGCTCCGAACCAGTATAAAAATCTCTGGTGTGATTTTTCTATTTTACTGAATTTTCTATTATCTGTGACTAGTCATATATATTTATGTTATACATCATATTACACGATCCGTGTGCACTATATTAGCACATACACATTTTCAATTGGTATCAGAGCAAGGTCATCATATAACCGTAACACAGTTATTTGATATATTCTTGTAATATGGAAAATAACACAAGTACTCGCACTCAAAACACCACTTACACGGAAGGTCAATCGACACAAAGACCTCCATTTTTCAATGGTCTTAACTATAGCTATTGGGCAACACGTATGTCATTCTTTATGCAATCAAATAGTTATGATGCCTGGAATGCTACTCAAAAAGAAATAGTGAATCCAACAATTGATTATTCAGAATGGACAGCGGTTGAGAAAACGACAGCAGCCGTAAATGCAAAAGCAGTAAATATGTTGTTTTGTGCATTAGACCAAAATGAATATAACCATGTTAGTATCTGCACTACTGCATATCAAATTTGACAAACGCTTAGAACCACTCACGAAAGTACTAACAAGGTTAAACAAGCCAAAATAGCCATGCTGAAAAGTCAATTTCAAAATTTCAAAATGAAACCAAATGAGACAATCAATGATATGTATTCACGGTTTCAAACTATCCACCATGCACTTATTGGCTTAGGACAAAAGTATTCTGATTTTGATGTTGTTTCAACAGTCCTACATTCTCTGACTAGTGAATGGGAAGGAAAAGTATTAGCAATTGAAGAAGCTAATGACCTTTCCATCATGAAGCCAGATGAATGGATAGGAAATCTAATGTCCTATGAAGCAAACTTGCAGACTAGAAAGGAACAAAAAGAAGAAAAGATAAACGTGGCATTCCATGCTGAAAAAGATGAAAATGAATCAGAGTCTGAAGATGAAGATCTGGCATTCATAGCAAAAGGTTTCATAAAATTCCTAAAACAGCGAAAAGCCAGTCGTTATAACAGAAAGAAATCTGGATCAAATAAACCAACATCATCCGCTATAGAATGCTTCAACTGTCACAAAAAGGGGCACATGCACAAGGATTGTCCAGAGCAAAAGAAGAAGTTAGAAAATGACAAATTAAAATATAAGAAAGACAAACTAAAGAAACGAGCATTCTCGGTAACATGGGATGATACAAACTCATCAGAAAGTGATAATGATACGGAAGATGAACAAGCAAATGTATGTTTCATGGCAACAGAAGATGAGGTACAAATTCCTACATTTGATGAAGTACTTGATATTAATGCTGAATTGATAGTCAAATATAAAGACATAAAACGACAGCTAAAAGAAGCCAAAGCAAATTTGAGTAGAGCGGAATTTGAACGAGATATGTTAAAAGACGAAAGAAAATATTAGAAGAAGAACTTGAAAAACTTCAAGAATCATCATCTAATATTGACTCTCAATTAGCTCTTTTGAGTCATGAAATTGAAACTCAAAAAGAGAAAAATGATGCTCTCACTACTAAAAATCATGAGCTTAAGGCAAAAGTCAAAATTCTGGACCTAGAAAAGGCTAGTTTACAAACTAAGTTAGATAACATTACTCAAAATGTTTCTAACTTTAACAAAGGTCGAGAAAATTTGACAAAAATCATTGAAAGTTCACAATCTGTTTCAAATAAACAAGGTTTGGGATATAAGAAACAAGAAACCAAGAAACATCTTGGTAATGAAAGGAAGAAGAAAGTACAAAAGACTGAAGCTAAGAAAAATCTTAGTTCATTATATTCCAAACCAAAACCAGTTGTGAAATTTCAGAAGAAAAATGTCAAGACCATCAAAATATGGGTTCCTAAAACAAATAAAAATTTGATTAGGAACAAATATATTCAGAATTTCATGAATACTGTGCATCTTAATACTAATTATATATATAAAGGTGATACCGGACCCGTATAGGTTTGGTGTGACGACCCGGAATTTCTAAGCCTTTAAAATAGGAATATTTAATTGATTTTGAATAATCAATAGAATAATTTTAACTTGGATTATTAATATCACAATTTATTTGATAATTAAATTATTGAATTAAATAACTTGAATCTGAATAAAATGTTGAATCTGGAATTTTAATCCGATTAAAAATAATTTGTAGGCTTATAAAATTTATATTGATGATAGTAAAGACAATAGAAGTGTTAAAATTGAATTTGGAAGTTGTTTGTTCAGTTGTGAAATTTAAATCGTTTAAATTGAATTTAAAAATAGCCTTCCGAAGCACAGTCTCGGAATTAGACGAAACTGGTTCCATTGAGTCCGTAATATTGAATTATTTTTGGATTTCAAATTTCGTATTGATCGGAGTTAGTGTGTGAGTGTACGATATAATAATGCGCTGAAAATTTAATTGATAATAATTTAATGAAATTTATTTAGTCAAGCTTTCCTTTTACGCCACTTCTTTTAACTTAAAACCCTGTTTCCCTTTCTCTTCTAAAAGGACAGACAAGTTCAATTCCTTTTGAAAATCAAAATCGAAAACAATATATATATATTTAATAGATAAATAAAGAAAGCTTCTCAGGGAAGCTATAGGCCGTGTATAATTAAGGGAAGAGCAACCATAAAAGCCGAAAACCCCCTTTTTCTTTTTTCAATCCCAAAACCCCGTATTCTTAAAAAAAAAAAATTTACATAAACAATCAACAATGGCCGAAGCCATTACTTCAAATCAGTAAGCCGAATACGAAAAAAATAAGAAGGAAAGAGTTGCGTTCGTACGCGAGATCTCAGTCAAGCTCGAGCGCAAGTCGAGCGACGCAGTCGTGATCTGGGTGGCTGCGCTTCGCTGTGTCGATGCCGTGGGCCGTTGAGGTCAAGGAGAGGCTCGCGACTATGAGGTTGCCGCACGTGGGAGATTCGAGAGTTCGTCGATCTGTTGGGTCAAGCGACTTTGCGCGTGGAGGCGCGAGGGCTGTGAGAGCGAGTGGGGTTCGGCGATCAATCGTGTATGAATTTCGAGGGTGGAGGTGATGTATGAGGTGTGGCCACGACATTCATGGCAGGTAGACGTTGCAATTTATACTTGAGTTAAATAGATCTATTGAATTGATTACATTAACCCTAGAATTTCTGTAATCGTATAAATATATATATGCCCAAATTTAAGTTTCTTTACCAACCATAACCCAGTCGCCACCTTCACATATTCATTTGATAGTCAAGTGTACGAATTTGAATATGTATATATATTTTAGTATGGTTGTGTGGTTACTGAAATGCGAAAGTGGTTACTAAAATATATGTGTAGTTCCAAAAACAAGATAAATATGGATATACACATTTTTACATCTATCAGTTAGTTTTAAATAATGTATTTTAGTGACTAATTTATTTAATCAACTATTTAATTATTTGCAGCCACTAAAGTATTTTATTTAATGGGAACTTTGTTAAAAAAAATTAAATTATCAGTTTAAAACCAAAAATTATTAGAGTAGATTAAATTAATAAAGGTAATTAATTGTCGATTTATTTCGGATATTAATAAAATCATAATATGTTTATTCAAGGTCAATAATCGTGGAATCAAAGCGAGAATGAAGTGGGTTTCAAAATTTAAGGAGCAAAGGTGAGTTAATCTCACTCAGTTAATTTAAATTTAAATTAAAAGATTAAATTTAAATAAGTGTTTGAATGGTTGAAAATGATTGATGTGATATAGTATGATTTTGGAATTGGTATATTATGTTGTGCTAACATCTGTGGATGCAGGGAAAACAGGTTGGAGGGATCCAACTGGGTGCCTCAACATATATATATTGTTTACTATTCCATGTTATACCTTGTGGATATTCTGTGATGGATTATATTGTATGCTATAGTTGTTTGGGTTATTCTGGTACCATGAATTATCAAATTTGTATAGCATTGGATCGGTGGAAATAAATAATAAAAAAAGAATGAATTTTCAAGAAAACAATTATAAAGAATGTAAATAAAATAATGAATTGTGAAGAAATAAAGCTATTTCAAAATTCTAACAAATATTGAAAAAGGGATTTAAATTAACAGGAGAATAATAAATTGTAAACCCAAGTGATATTATTGGAAAGAATAAAGAAATTATTTTTTTTAAATTTAAGGATTAAATTTAATTAAAGAATATGAAGAAATTTTAGAGACCTGAAATTGGTATTTTCAGTAAAAAGAGTTTTTAACCCAAAAAAATTAAGAAATAAAATCAATAAATTGAGTAAGTAAACAAATTTTATTTCAAAGGTAAAGGAAATTGGAAATCAGTTGTAAAATTTACTTAAATGTTTGGAATTGGAATTTAAAGGAAAGAAAATGAGATTTTAAAATGAATAAATATCAGTGGATATTTAAAAATATAAATCAAAGATGGGAATTTATAAGGGATGTGGATTTGTTTAAAAATAAATGGTGATTTATTTTTAAGAAATGGGAAGAGAAGAGTATTTACCTGGATAGCCAAGTATGGTTTTCAAAGAAATTTTAAAAATAAATTAAAGGTTAATATTGTTTTGAAAAGCATGCTTGGAAAGTTTATTATTTCTAAATGTAAATTTTTAAAGTAAGTATATTCTCCCAAATCTATTATTGGAATAACTATATAAAGTAACTTGGTATTGTGTTTAAAAGAGGAATTTTAGTTTATATTTTATAAAGTGTTTTATATATAAAATATTCTTAAAGTATATATATTTTAATAAAATATTTAAAGTAGTTTTAATTTTAATGTTATAAGTATATTTTATAAAAAGATGCTTTTAAATTATTCAAATCTTAAGTGTTTTGTACTTGGTGTTCCAGTGGAGATAATTAATTGGGAATGTACTCTGTGAAAGGAAAACTGGTTTTGAAACTGTTTTCAAAGGATTGGAAATAGAAATATATCTTGTGAAGATATTTTGAAGTTAATAATAATTTGGGAAATTATTTATTGATGGATGGTTGTTTGTGAATATGATTGATAGTTAAATAACCGACTATCAATATTGGACAATGCGTTGATCGTTTCGAAGAGACCGGGATCGAGATTAATTTCTCGAAAACCACTTCGATCCGGTTTGTACGTTTCGTGAAAACGATTTTGGATGCGAAGATGGAGCAGTGAAGTGCAAGGGCTAGTCGCTACTAATCCTGAGGATATTTCCAAAATGGATGTAGTAGGAGTAGTGCCTTCGGTTCCGTTCGAACCCGGGACGGACTTGTATGGACGAATGCTTGCGAAACATCGTCAGGTGGGCGATGGGCATTCTAAGTGAAACGTTCTAAAAGGTAACGCTTAGCCTCAAGCCTCATCAAATGGGAATGACTGAAAATCAGGGGATATGCAGCAAGGTTAGGTGGGTCATGCCCAAGCAGGACAAGATAATTCCCCTGTCTAGATGTCCCTTATATATTTCGGCTTAGTGGGTGGTTGGTCGCGCCAACCACGGGGTTTATCTTGTTCGGGACTGTTCAGTAAGGAATGGTTCCGGCCTTGTGTTGCAGGGGATGAAGGGAGTAGTCCTGGGTACGGTGATCTAGGCCCCGTACTGTGACAGGTGGTACCCCAGTGCCTAGTCATTGTTGGAAATCCATTCTCCCTACGAGCCTTGTACGAGTTTTGTTTGTATTACCTACTTTTGTGGCTAGTAGCTGGAATTTAATAGATGTAACAATTTCGGCTATTTTATAAGTATTTGTATATAGACCCTTTTATAATATCAGAGGATTTCTATAAAAAGTGTTTTAGCTATCGTAAGGTAAAAACCCGACATGTTTATTTGTGGCGTGGTCTTACGAGATGCTTTTGTTTTCAAAGGATTTTTGAAACTTTAATAATCAATTGGGCGTGATTTTCTCACGCTGGTATTCCAGACTGACTCGGGTATTATTTAAGTATAATGCTCGGGTCAGACCGAGTATTATAGGGTACAGGACAAGTTGCTGTGGAGCTCAGGAGACGAGCAGGATGACGACACGTACTCCCGTACTTGTATATATATATATATATATATATTCCGCTGTTTGAGTTGCGTATTCTGAGTTGTTGTGTATTCATTGTATGATATTGATGTTGAGCTGTGATTGATGTACTCTGATGATGTAATATAAACAGAAATATTTGATGTTGAGTAAAGATTATATATTATATATTATATTTTATTCCGCTGCGATGGTTAGATTCTGATGTTGATTTTGTTTTCTCTTCTTCTACCTCTTCTTCTTAAACCCAGATGGTTCGTAATTCTGTGCAACTTGAGTTGATTGTTGTAGAATAGTGTTAACTCAAGGGGTACGGATTTGCGGGCTGTTACATTTGGACTCCTAAGACCTAACTCTTAGGACCCCATAAAAAGTGGGTACCATGGACTTAATTTTATTTTTTGCAGGTCCCACTTAAGAAAATAGGAAAGTGGATATTGGACAGTGGTTGCTCGAAGCACATGACTGGAGACAAGAGCTTATTGACAAATATTACATACTCAGATGGTGGCTCCGTCACTTTTGGAGATAATTCAAAAGGCTATATCATCGACAAAGGCGATGTGAGCAATTGCGGTACATCTAACTTACCTCTCATTACTAATGTCATGCTAGTTAGAAATTTGAAACACAATTTACTTAGTATTAGTCAGTTATGTGACAAGGGTTTTACAATTTCCTTTTCGGATAATAAGTGTAGTATTTTAGATAAAGACCATACTTTAGCTTTCGAAGGTTATAGAGACAGAAATATATATATTCTGAATATGAATATTAATCATAATTCAGATATGTGTCTTGTGGCTAATGATAATGATCCATGGCTATGGCACAAACGCTTCTGTCATATAAACTTCAGAACTATTGACAAGCTAGCCAAAAACAATCTAGTTAGAGGACTACCCAAAATGAGTTTTAAGGTTAACAACATCTGTGATGAATGTCAATTAGGAAAATTGACCAAATCATCTTTTAAATCCAAGAAAGTCATATCAACATTACAACCACTTGAGTTACTACATATGGATTTATTTGGACCTACTAGGTTTCAGTCAATAAATCACAGTCGATATGTGCTTGTAATTGTTGATGATTTCTCCCATTACACACGGACAATTTTCTTAAAAAACAAAAGTGACACTTTCGATCATTTCAAATCTTTCGTCAAAAGAATTCAAAAATCAAAAGGGATTAAAGTTAAAAATATAAGAAGTGATCATGACGGAGAGTTTGAAAATAATGAATTTGAACATTTTTGTACAAAGAAAGGTATATATCATAATTTTTCGTTTCCCAAAACTCCACAACAAAACGGAATTGTAGAACGAAAGAACCAAACTTTACAAGAATGTGCAAGAACATTATTGAATGGAACCACCTTACCAAAACATTTCTGGGCAGAAGCCGTCGCAACTGCCTGTTATGTTTTAAATCGTGTGTCCATAAGACCTCTTACCAAGAATACTCCTTATGAATTATTTAACAAAAGAAAGCCTAAAATCTCATACTTCAAAGTTTTTGGTTCCTAGTGCTTTATTTTGAATACGAAAGACCAGCTTGACAAATTCGATCCAAAAGCCGATGAAGGAATATTTGTCGGTTATTCGGAACGAAGCAAGGCCTATCGTATATTTAATAAACAAACCAAAACTATTGAAGAATCACTTCATGTCTCTTTTGATGAATTCTATCAGCATCCTCAAAATATATCAGATGACGACGAAACAATAGTCACTGATAATCCAATCATCACAAATGTTGATTCTGACTCGGAAATAATTATTGAGAATATTCCTCAAATATGTGAGTTACAATCACCACCAAGGATATTAAGAGATCATCCGGCCCAAAATATAATCGGTGAAGTAACATCACATGTCAGAACAAGCAGTCAACTCAACCAAATGGGTCATGTCGCTTTTCTCTCAAATATCGAACCTAAGAATCCAAATGAAGCTGCTACAGACGATTACTGGATCATTGCCATGCAGGAAGAACTAAATCAGTTCGAGTGCAATGACGTTTGGGAACTTCTTCCAAGACCAACTGATCAGTCAGTTATTGGTACTAAATGGGTCTATAAAAATAAGGTTGACGAACAAGGAAATATCACCAGAAATAAAGCAAGATTAGTAGCACAAGGGTATAATCAGGAAGAAGGTATCGATTATGAAGAAACTTTTGCACCAGTTGCTCGACTAGAAGCTATTAGAATCCTATTATCTTTTGCTTGTCACCATAATTTCAAACTTTATCAGATGGATGTCAAAAGCGCATTTCTCAATGGATTTATCAAAGAGAATGTATATGTCGAACAACCTCCTTTGTTCGTACATGAAAAATATCCTGACCATGTGTTCAAACTTAAGAAAGCTCTGTATGGTTTAAAACAAGCACCTCGTGCTTGGTATGAATGACAACGTAGCTATCTTATTAACTCAGGATTTCAAATAGGCAAAGTCGATCAAACTTTGTTATCAAACATTCTCAAAAGGATATTCTAGTTATCCAGATATATGTAGACGACATCATCTTTGGTTCAATAAACGATAAACTCTGCAAGGAATTTGCAAGTATTATGACCAAAGAATTCGAAATGTCTCATATGGGAGAACTGTCATATTTTCTTGGACTTCAAATCAAACAACTTCCGAATGGTATCTTTATTAATCAAGAAAAATACTGCGGAAATCTTATCAAACGCTTCGGGTTAAATAACACATCTGGTAAACCTACTCCTATGAGTACAACTACACATCTTGAAAAAGATAAAAATGGTAAGAATATTGACCAGAAACTATATCGAAGCATGATTGGTTCTCTTCTTTATCTTACAACAAGTCGTCCAG
Organism: Allium cepa; assembly: GCA_030765085.1. NCBI lineage: Eukaryota > Viridiplantae > Streptophyta > Magnoliopsida > Asparagales > Amaryllidaceae > Allium > Allium cepa. The sequence continues at coordinate 899,505,837 of CM060938.1, read as the reverse complement.
ATATAATGATGAGTGTTTGTCTATGTGCACGCTTTCAAGCAGATCTAAAGGAATCACATCTACGAGCAGTGAAACGTATAATTCGTTATCTTAATAATATCAAAGATTTCCGTCTTTTTTATCCAAAAGAATGTCCATCTGAATTAGTATCATATAGTGATGCTAATTTTGGAGGCTCTCGAACGGATAGAAAGAGTACAAGTGGTACGTGCCATTTTATTGGAAAATCACTTGTCTCTTGGTTTAGTAAGAAACAAAATTGTGTTTCACTATCAACATGTGAAGCTGAATATATATCAGCGGCTCTCGCTTGTACTCAAGTAATATACATGCAACAAACACTTCAAGATTTTGATATTCATTTATCAAACTCTATTATATACTGTGATAACACAAGTGCTATAAGTCTTTCTAAGAATCTAGTGAATCACTCCAGAACCAAACACATTGACATCCGTCATCATTTCCTTAGAGACAATATCGAAAAAGGAAATATATGTCTCGAATATGTCCAAAATAATAGTCAACTAGCAGACATTTTCACTAAGCCTCTACTTGAGTCTAGTTTCATTAAATTTCGTAGAGAACTTGGTTTAATTTCTAGAAAAGAACTTGACAAGTAATCACTAATGTTATATTCTTAAGTTCTTTTCGGATTATTTTTGCTATTGCTATATTAGGAAATTGAATATGAGCTTCTAATTTTTTCTACGACCAAGTTTACATGACAATTCTCATCCACAAGCTTATATATTGGAATTTTTTATATAATCTTGACAAAAAATATTGTTTTTATCACTTCCTATCTGAGCCTAAAAGTTTATATATATAGTTCTTTATGGCACATATTTGTGATGAATGTGCTCAAAAGTCCCATATTTCAGTCACAAGTTCTGAGCCAGAAGAATATTACTCTCCTGAAACTCCAAAACACAAATCAAAGTATCATCACCAATGCATTCATACTCTTGGCAATATGCCAACTTCGAAACGGGCAAAGAAGGTGTTGTTTTGTTCACCCCGTACCAGAGAGAAGATCAATGAGATTCATCATTATCAAAAACATCAAATCGATCTTCAAAGACAGCTGCATTATGAGCAACAACTGACTTCGGAACGACTATCTCTTCTAGAAAGAATGGCATCATTCTCTTATGGTTCAAACAAACATGGCGTATACGAGCCAATGCCTTATGCACCTTCATCCTCTAGAAGCCCAAATTCATGGGATAAAAACTATGCTCAGAATGAAGGAGCGAAAGAAAATTGGTCGCCATGGAAACCACGCATTACCGATGTCAAAGAAGAGTCTTCCGACCATAATTCCTCTACCTCTCATTAAATATGTTTCAACATTATGATTGTATTCTCGTATTTGTTTTTATGCACTGATATATATATATATATATATATATATATATATATCATGTTTTTGAATAAACTCAATATTATATGGACCGTTAACACTCAGAAATACAAGAAGGAGAAGGAAAAACAACTCACAGGCAAACCAGTCGACCGGCCAGATACCAGCGGTCGACCGTTTTTGCTTCTTTATGAAAACGGTCGACCGATGATTTCAGGGCAGTCGACCGGTTTCGAGCAGTTTTGTTTTTTTAAAGGGCATATGGTTATTTTCTTCCACACCATCTCTTCACTTTTTTTTTCAACAAACTCTCATTACCCTAGAACTAAATCCTTCTACCAATCTCACCCAAATGGCTCCTCCACAAAAGAAATTAAAGCAAGCTTCTACCTCCGAAACACAACCAATCGATCTCTCTGTCAGGAAGTGGCTTGTGGATCCAATCGCAGTGAAAAGGTGGAATGAGATGAAGGATTTTACAATCCATCCAGGTTCTTTTGTTAATTTTTTAGATTTCTCTAGTTATTGTATTCTTGGCTTAGCAAAGGAAGCCGACATTGAAAACCTAATTGACTTTGATCAAAACAATGTGGAAATTAACCATGTAATGATCAAGTTATTCTATGCTAACCTAAATTTAGAGAAAAACAAGCCCGACAATCCTAATTATTGTCTTTGGTCCGTTGTTTGTGGCAAAGAAGTGTTTATCTCATGTGATAGGATGGCAACCGTTCTTGGTTCTTCGTTTATCAGTGAAAAAATCTCAAGTAATTTGTCACGACCCGAATTTCACTCCCAGAAAATCGCGTCATGAATTAAGAAAGAAAGGGATAGAAGAAGAAAAGAAAGAAGAGAAGAAGGAACAACATCAGAATCTAACACAGCGGAACGAATAAATTATATTAATAACATAATACTTTACAAAGTATCATATACATCAGAGATACACAGCATAAACAACCCATACTAGACAGTTATAAACACCTGTCTAGTTTACAACTCAATACAAATAACATCTCAGAGAACACACAGCGGAATACTTTATAGCTATACGCAGAAGCCTCCTGCTCCATTGCTCCTCCACCAATCGTCAAAGCTAATCCAGAATCCTAACCTGAACTCCCTTGACTACTCATAAAAATTTGAGTACCCAAGAGTTTATGAAAAACAAAAATAAACTCCGGGTCAGACATGGGTCTGGTGTGAGTAACAGGTTAAAGTTGCTTAACTTTTTAAAAACCTTTGAAAAGAAAGGTATCACGTAAGACTTCCCACACATAAACATGGAAAAGTTTTTACCTTACGCTAACCAAAACATTTGATAGAAAATCCGATGATATTATAATAGTGTCTAGGGTTTTAAAATAAATATAAAATAGCCGAAATTGTTACATCTATTAAATTCCAGCTACTAGCCACAAAAGTGGGTAATACAATCAAAACCGTTGGCACTTATTGGATTTTGGACTCCATACAATGGCAGGGCTACTGGGGTACCGCCCGTCACAGTACGTGGCCTAGATCACCGTACCGAGGAGCCACCCTAACTCCCCTGCAACACAAAGCCGGACCCGTTCCTTACTGAACAGTTCCAAATAAGACAACCCCGATGGTTGTAGCTACTAAACCGTCCCACACAGCCGAAATAAAAGGGACCTCTAGACAGGGGAAAATCTTACTCTCAAGTAGGGGCTACCCACGAAGCTTTGCTGCACCTCCCCTGTTTTAGCCATTCCCGGTTGATGAGGCTTGAGGTTACGATTACCTTTATAGGACATATCACATAGAATGCTCATCGTCCACCTGACGATGTTCTGAAAGCATTCAATCCATACAAGTTCGTTCCGGGTTCGAACGAAACCGAAGGCATTATCTCGTTACACTCATTTTGGAATCACCCTCAGAGTTAACGACAATAACCCTTGCACTCTAAATCACCATCTCGAATCTATAAGGACTAATTCCGTCAACTCACCCACAGAGTTATAATGACTCATAGTCCTTACACCTCGAGTCTTCACAAAGCTCCACTTAGATTCACGACCTAACGTTATTTGGAATCGATGTGGTTTTCGGATATCCAAATATGGAAACCCGATCCCGGTCTCATCGAAATCCAAAGCGTGTCTTTTAAGGTCCAAGTTGTTTTAAAGGTTTTAAAACAATTCAATACAGTATCTATATATACACAGATAGATAACTTAAAACATAACTGATAATCAACATTATCACATAACAGGTAATTCACATCATCAATATCAAATAGATATTCCATATATCAACATCACAATAGATAACCTATGTTATCATCACAATATCATCAAACATCCATACCACACAATATCATTTATCTCATTTCTGAGATCACAAAGCATCCAAGTCAATCCATGACATCCATCCATACATAAGCAAGGATTTACTCATACCAAAATATAATTAATTTAAATTGAATTAAATTAATCATCTCTATCTCAAATTAATTTAAAATGAATTAAATTAATTCCTTCATCTTTAATTAATTTAAAATAAATTAAATTAATTGCTTTACCAAATTATCTTGCTTACTCAATCATTTAATTGATTACAATCAATTAATTCATCATAAATTACTTTAATTAATCACTCTTGATTAATTATACTTAATTACATTCATGTAATTATCCTCAATTAATTTTACAAAATTAATTATCCTCAACTAAACAGTAATTAACTTTTAATTACTCCAACTAATTAATTAATCATAATTAATTACATTTATCCTTAATTAATTACATTAATTAATTACCTTTAATTACCTATTATTGATTAATTAATCATAATTAATCAACTTAAATTACATCATTAATTAAAATAATTAATGATCTTAATTACTTCTTAAATTAATTACTCAAAGTAATTAACAACTTAATTACTTTATTAACCCAAATTAATTATCCTTAAATTAATTTCTTAAATTAATTATTTGATTAATTACTAAATAATTAATCCAAATTTCTTCATACTTAAATATCTCCTTAATTACAATCTGTAATTATTAAACAATTACTTAACTAAGTAATTTCCAAAACATTAATTACATAAAGTAATTATTCTTAACCCAGGTGTTTAAAATTAATTAAACTTATTTAATTAAATTAAACAATCTCATTCAATTAAATTAATTACATTAAGTAATTATTTTCTTAATTACTTTATCAAGTAATTACTCAAACCATTTACAATTGATTATTATTAAATTAATTAATCTAATTAATTATAAAAATTAACTACATTAATTAATTGTTAAATAATCATGGTTAATGACCTTCATTAACCGTTCTCAAATTATTTATTAAAGTAATTAACCTTAAATTAATTACAAATTAAATTATCTTTAATCATTTATTAATTAAAGTTATTTATTAAATTAATTAACCTTAATTAAAAACTTAATTACATAATTAATATTCATTTATCATTAATTTATAACTTAATTAATGATCTTAATTTCAAATTGATTAATCATTAATCAATTATTAACTCCAAATTTAATTAATTTATTTAAATAAATTAACAAATCTTAATTACCTTGTTAATTAATTCTAAAACATAAATCTTAATCAAATTTTCAAAATAAACATAACTTAATTATGTATAAAACAATTTAATTTAAAACTAAGTACTTTTGAAATTACCTTTAAATTTCAATTAAAATTCAAATTTAAACTAAATTAATTTTAACTTATCAAAGTTTTAAACAAATTTAAAACTTATTTAAATTCTAAAACAAATCAAAAGTTGTCTTAATAATCAAATCATATAAACTTGAAATTAAATTCATTTCAAAATTTAGAAGTTTAAATTCAATTTTAGTTTAAAAACTTTCAACTTTGAATTTACCTTTAAATTTGGAACTGAGATTCATTTTAAAAACTCAGATTTCCAGATTTAAAAACTTATCTTAAACCTTGCTTTATATTTTAAAAACCTCATTACTTAAAATTCCAACTATTTACTAAATTGAAATAGTTAATTAAGTTAAGAATTTAAACTCTATTCCAATACCTAGATTTAAATTTGAATCCAAAATTCCACTTACATTTGAATTTATACTACATTCTTACTTTAACAAATCTGCAGAATCTCAAATGTTTAAAACCCAGATTTTAAACTTCAAAATCCAGATTTTTTAAAAAAAACAGAAAAACAGTTTTCAACTTAAAAACCTGGAATTTAAATACCAATTTGAAATTCAAACTTGAATTAAATTTAAACCTAGACTTTATTCAAACCTATAACTACATATTTTAAATTTCCAAAACCCTGATTTTTAAAAAGTTTTAAAAACCCAGATTTTAAATCAAAACACAGTTTACTGTGTTTCCTGGAAACTACAGGTTAACCCCATACAAACTTTACTTCGGGTTTCAAGCTTGCCATCTTCGAGTTTCTACCTAACCTTCTTCGAGTTTTTCTACAATCTCCTCGAGTCATTCAAAGACCACTCCCAGAAAACCCCCAAACCAAACAGTTCACCAGAAATCATCGATGCCGTGCATATGCACGGCGATTCTCGTCCACTTTGATCACCAGGGACGATCATGCCATAACTATAATCCCAACGAAGTACCAATATCATCACCAACTCGAGTGGTAAAACAGAGAATCAAAATTTCACCCCAAAATAAAACCTGAAACAAACTTTTACAGGTTTCAGTTCGAAACCTGTCAACACCCATTTACAATTGCTCCGGCCACTTGGCGTCCAACCATTTCAACCTCGAACTCCTCCATTCATCAATTACACAACCCCAAAGTATCAGATCACTCGGTCGATCCATCCTTCCTCACTGGCCAAATCCTTAACCCTTATTTCAAACAAGGTTAAATACAAAAACTCAAGACTGCAACCAATTCCAGGAATCATGATACTCATTTTAGATTTTATAAGGATCTAAGATCCTTACCCTATAACTCAAAAGATTTTTAAGTTCTCTTAATCTACAGATTTTAAAAATTTGCACAAAAGTCATATTTTTGCTTCTGACCAAACTGTATATGAACATTCACTAGAAAAACTAATACTTGATTTTAAGACCAAGTTTTGTCAATGCATTAAGTTTATGAAGCTGCATTTAAGTATTAATATGTTTTAATTTTGATCAATATTAAACCTGCAGAGGAGTTACTCAGAGACAAATTTCCAGTATTTCCATTTTCCCAATGGTTTTTAAATCTAGACTTAAGAGAAAGAAACACATTACTTTATAAGTTTTGAAACTAATATAAAATAACAAACTCTTTTAATCATTTTAAAAAATCCAGATGTTATCTCAATTTAGCTCAATTGTAGGAATTCTTTTCATAGGAAGATATCTGTATATACTCTGCAGAACCAAAATCAAACATGCATATACAACCACATTTACATCAGGCACACAAACATGTTTAATCTCAAGCAACCTAAATTATAGTTTTAAGATTAAATGTTACTCACATTTTATTATGAATGCAGGCCCCTGTTTGAATTGCAGAACACATGTAGGCTTGACCCCTTTTTGTTGAAATCTGAGTTTGAATTGATATGCAGTTTGCCAGTTGCCAAATGCATGCTAATGCTTATGATCCCAACCCAAATTTAAAACAGTGCAGACTTTAAAAATGCAGGTGCTTCTTCTGTTGTTATAAGTCTGGTTGCTCATGCTTTCCATGACCAGGATGCTAGCATGCAGAAATAGATGATGCAGTGGCTAAACTTCCCAGTTTTAACAGAATGCAGAGAGACTAAGGTGTGCAGGCTCACTTGAATTTTGAGGAAATGCAAATTGAATTTGATGAGGAGTTTTGATCTTTAATGAGTTACAGATTTGAATATGCAGATTTTAGGATTTTATATGCATTTGTGAATGCAGATTGTAGGATTTGGTCTTCATTTGTTTGAGAAATGCAGATTTTAAAATGAATATGAAGATGGCTTGATCTTTGTTGATTTAAGAAAATGGAAAAATATGCATGAAGATGTAAACTTAACTATATGCATATTTCAGATTTTAGGAAATAAAAAGAAGAATTTAAAAACTGAAACTAACACTTGTCTTAAATTAGACACTTGTCTATTTACTCTTTTGATAATGCAACACATGTTATCTTAAGTTAATTAGTACTAATTACAAATTTATGTGCATGTTATATTAGCTTGAATTAAGTTGTTAATGTAAATTTGAATATGTGTATGATTATAAAAGAAAACAAACCATGTTTACAAATGAAACTTATACATATAAAAATTAAAACAATTTAAAACTTTATACTTTAGAATTTAAATTCAAACTAGATTCAAAAATCAAACAATTTTCAAATTACGTTATAAATAGAAATTTAATTTGAACTAAAAATTACAAATGTTATTTAAAACTTATTTAAAAAGTCAATACAGTATTAATATTATTTTTATAAATCTCTTTTTATTAAATTAAAATCATTTTTCAAGAAATTATATTTTTAACAATAAAATGTCCATTTTGTTAAATTTATTCTAAATTTAAAACAAAACCAATCTATTTAAAATATAAACCAAATATTTATATTGAAAATAGAAATCAATTTATTATTTAAAAGACAAAATGACCAATTTAAATATTTATTAAAGAAGATTATTAAACTTATTTGAATAATTATTTACAAAACATCAATATCAATTTAATTTTAACCATAGATTATTAAATTGATATTGTCAAAAATTCCGGGACGTTACAATCCTTCCCCCTTAAAAGAATTTCGTCCTCGAAATTTAAAACAAAGGTAATTTAATAATCTTATTATATTTTAATTTTAAACACAAGCATATATCAAACATATGCTAACAATCAAACAACCAATTCAACCAATCAAACAAATCTAATTATCCAGACAAATTCTGGATAAAATCACATCGAGTTTCCCCAGGTGTATATATATCTACCGGGACACTCGCTCTAGAAAATCCAAACAAACAATACTACGAAGCTACAAAGCTCCTATATAACTATATCTATAACACTAGACAAGATACCAGACTACAAACGAGTCCCAACACCCAAAACTCCAGAACTGCTGGTTCCACAACCAGAGACAGATCATACACGTACTCGTGCAGAGATACGTGAAACTCATCGAATCCCAGTTATCCAAACTGGCGATTCAATCCTATAGATCAAACACTTAATCTCCAAGATCACAGAAAAGAATCCAAAATACTTCAGAGCTAACTTCTCAGACTTACCCAATCTTATAGCTCTCTTAGATCGGAGAAAATTTATCCAAAATTAAATCTCCGTCTTCAGAGTCCAAATCCCTCCGACTCTTATCCAAAAAAACTCTCCAAACGATCCTGGGCTACCTACAGCCTTCCTGATCAGCTCAACCTTCGCTGATGCTTCTAGAAACAAACCAGACCAATCAACTCACTAAAATGATCTCCTCAAGATCAACCAAAACCAAGAACTCAAACTCAACTCTCCTCAACATCAGAGAATCAACAACACTCTTCTCCTGTCCGGGCAAAGAAAAACAGATACACTTCCCAACTGCTTCCGCTGCTCAACTCTGATCCGACATAGAAGAGAATGCTGAAGAAGAACACAAGCACAAACAGGACATCACCCCCCAGAATATGGTTCAACAAATCCATAAGAAAAACTCAGAAGTTCCTCCAAAACTCCAGGTTGCTACACCAACTCAATCTCCTGGAACCAAATTCTGACTTCTTGAAGACATCCAGAAAACTCAGATAACTCATGAGAACTATCAAACAATCGCAAGTCACTTTTGCGAACCACCCAAATCAAATCAAAGTAAAACTATTCTTTCTTAACCAAATTGAACAGCTCATACTTAAATAGCCTACCCATCAGAGAAACGGGTTCACTTAACTGCTTCTGAACTCCATTCAGAAAAACTGCGAAGCCAAAAGATCTCTTGCCAACACCGAGAACACTCCAAACTGCACTGCTGCCACAGATGCCAAAGAATTCCAAAACAAAGCTCTCCAAGAAACTCGGACTCAAAGCGATAGAAACTCCAGCTGAACACAGCCACACTACTGAAGCAGACTCACTTCCTAACTTGTTCCAAAGAAAACATCTTCGGGAACATCCATAGTCACTGCATCTCATCACGCAGCTACTACTCCCGAGGTATTCAAAATACCATCACTTGCTTCTGCCAAGCCAACAGATCCAAACAATACTCATCCAATCTCAAAAATAAACTCCGAACCTTAACAGGTTTCCTTCAGAGATCAATGAAGTTCTTCATCACTACAGAACTCACTCGAGACGGTATTAGGTCTACAGTCTCAACAAAACACTTCCAACTTCAAACATTCAAACTCCAACCAATGGTAGTTGTGTTACACACACCACTACCCCATCTACCTTTATAACTTATATTGGAAAACCTGAACAGGTAACCCAACAGATAGGTAGAAATAAATATATCTATATATATATTAAAAATTACAAATACGCTCTCTCGAGAAAGACACCACTACAGAGCCTAGGTATTCACTCAACCTAACGCTCCCTAAAGAAAGATACACTTCAGAGCCTAGGTATTCACTCAACCTAAAGCTCTGATACCAACATGTCACGACCCGAATTTCACTCCCAGAAAATCGCGTCATGAATTAAGAAAGAAAGGGATAGAAGAAGAAAAGAAAGAAGAGAAGAAGGAACAACATCAGAATCTAACACAGCGGAACGAATAAAATATATTAATAACATAATACTTTACAAAGTATCATATACATCAGAGATACACAGCATAAACAACCCATACTAGACAGTTATAAACACCTGTCTAGTTTACAACTCAATACAAATAACATCTCAGAGAACACACAGCGGAATACTCTATAGCTATACGCAGAAGCCTCCTGCTCCATTGCTCCTCCACCAATCGTCAAAGCTAATCCAGAATCCTAACCTGAATTCCCTTGACTACTCATAAAAATTTGAGTACCCAAGAGTTTCTGAAAAACAAAAATAAACTCCGGGTCAGACATGGGTCTGGTGTGAGTAACAGGTTAAAGTTGCTTAACTTTTTAAAAACCTTTGAAAAGAAAGGTATCACGTAAGACTTCCCACACATAAACATGGAAAAGTTTTTACCTTACGCTAACCAAAACATTTGATAGGAAATCCGATGATATTATAATAGTGTCTAGGGTTTTCAAATAAATATAAAATAGCCGAAATTGTTACATCTATTAAATTCCAGCTACTAGCCACAAAAGTGGGTAATACAATCAAAACCGTTGGCACTTATTGGATTTTGGATTCCATACAATGGCAGGGCTACTGGGGTACCGCCCGTCACAGTACGTGGCCTATATCACCGTACCGAGGAGACACCCTAACTCCCCTGCAACACAAAGCCGGACCCGTTCCTTACTGAACAGTTCCAAATAAGACAACCCCGACGGTTGTAGCTACTAAACCGTCCCACACAGCCGAAATAAAAGGGACCTCTAGACAGGGGAAAATCTTACTCTCAAGTGGGGGCTACCCACGAAGCTTTGCTGCACCTCCCCTGTTTTAGCCATTCCCGGTTGATGAGGCTTGAGGTTACGATTACCTTTATAGGACATATCACTTAGAATGCTCATCGTCCACCTGACGATGTTCTGAAAGCATTCAATCCATACAAGTTCGTTTCGGGTTCGAACGAAACCGAAGGCATTATCTCGTTACACTCATTTTGGAATCACCCTCAGAGTTAACGACAATAACCCTTGCACTCTAAATCACCATCTCGAATCTATAAGGACTAATTCCGTCAACTCATTACGGAATCACCCACAGAGTTATAATGACTCATAGTCCTTACACCTCGAGTCTTCACAAAGCTCCACTTAGATTCACGACCTAACGTTATTTGGAATCGATGTGGTTTTCGGATATCCAAATATGGAAACCCGATCCCGGTCTCATCGAAATCCAAAGCGTGTCTTTTAAGGTCCAAGTTGTTTTAAAGGTTTTAAAACAATTCAATACAGTATCTATATATACACAGATAGATAACTTAAAACATAACTGATAATCAACATTATCACATAACAGGTAATTCACATCATCAATATCAAATAGATATTCCATATATCAACATCACAATAGATAACCTATGTTATCATCACAATATCATCAAACATCCATACCACACAATATCATTTATCTCATTTCTGAGATCACAAAGCATCCAAGTCAATCCATGACATCCATCCATACATAAGCAAGGATTTACTCATACCAAAATATAATTAATTTAAATTGAATTAAATTAATCATCTCTATCTCAAATTAATTTAAAATGAATTAAATTAATTCCTTCATCTTTAATTAATTTAAAATAAATTAAATTAATTGCTTTACCAAATTATCTTGCTTACTCAATCATTTAATTGATTACAATCAATTAATTCATCATAAATTACTTTAATTAATCACTCTTGATTAATTATACTTAATTACATTCATGTAATTATCCTCAATTAATTTTACAAAATTAATTATCCTCAACTAAACAGTAATTAACTTTTAATTACTCCAACTAATTAATTAATCATAATTAATTACATTTATCCTTAATTAATTACATTAATTAATTACCTTTAATTACCTATTATTGATTAATTAATCATAATTAATCAACTTAAATTACATCATTAATTAAAATAATTAATGATCTTAATTACTTCTTAAATTAATTACTCAAAGTAATTAACAACTTAATTACTTTATTAACCCAAATTAATTATCCTTAAATTAATTTCTTAAATTAATTATTTGATTAATTACTAAATAATTAATCCAAATTTCTTCATACTTAAATATCTCCTTAATTACAATCTGTAATTATTAAACAATTACTTAACTAAGTAATTTCCAAAACATTAATTACATAAAGTAATTATTCTTTACCCAGGTGTTTAAAATTAATTAAACTTATTTAATTAAATTAAACAATCTCATTCAATTAAATTAATTACATTAAGTAATTAATTTCTTAATTACTTTATCAAGTAATTACTCAAACCATTTACAATTGATTATTATTAAATTAATTAATCTAATTAATTATAAAAATTAACTACATTAATTAATTGTTAAATAATCATGGTTAATGACCTACATTAACCGTTCTCAAATTATTTATTAAAGTAATTAACCTTAAATTAATTACAAATTAAATTATCTTTAATCATTTATTAATTAAAGTTATTTATTAAATTAATTAACCTTAATTAAAAACTTAATTACATAATTAATATTCATTTATCATTAATTTATAACTTAATTAATGATCTTAATTTCAAATTGATTAATCATTAATCAATTATTAACTCCAAATTTAATTAATTTATTTAAATAAATTAACAAATCTTAATTACCTTGTTAATTAATTCTAAAACATAAATCTTAATCAAATTTTCAAAATAAACATAACTTAATTATGTATAAAACAATTTAATTTAAAACTAAGTACTTTTGAAATTACCTTTAAATTTCAATTAAAATTCAAATTTAAAATAAATTAATTTTTACTTATCAAAGTTTTAAACAAAGTTAAAACTTATTTAAATTCTAGAACAAATCAAAAGTTGTCTTAATAATCAAATCATATAAACTTGAAATTAAATTCATTTCAAAATTTAGAAGTTTAAATTCAATTTTAGTTTAAAAAATTTCAACTTTGAATTTACCTTTAAATTTGGAACTGAGATTCATTTTAAAAACTCAGATTTCCAGATTTAAAAACTTATCTTAAACCTTGCTTTATATTTTAAAAACCTCATTACTTAAAATTCCAACTATTTACTAAATTGAAATAGTTAATTAAGTTAAGAATTTAAACTCTATTCCAATACCTAGATTTAAATTTGAATCCAAAATTCCACTTACATTTGAATTTATACTACATTCTTACTTTAACAAATCTGCAGAATCTCAAATGTTTAAAACCCAGATTTTAAACTTCAAAATCCAGATTTTTAAAAAAAACAGAAAAACAGTTTTCAACTTAAAAACCTGGAATTTAAATACCAATTTGAAATTCAAACTTGAATTAAATTTAAACCTAGACTTTATTCAAACCTATAACTACATATATTAAATTTCCAAAACCCTGATTTTTAAAAAGTTTTAAAAACCCAGATTTTAAATCAAAACACAGTTTACTGTGTTTCCTGGAAACTACAGGTTAACCCCATACAAACTTTACTTCGGGTTTCAAGCTTGCCATCTTCGAGTTTCTACCTAACCTTCTTCGAGTTTTTCTACAATCTCCTCGAGTCATTCAAAGACCACTCCCAGAAAACCCCCAAACCAAACAGTTCACCAGAAATCATCGATGCCGTGCATATGCACGGCGATTCTCGTCCACTTTGATCACCAGGGACGATCATGCCATAACTATAATCCCAACGAAGTACCAATATCATCACCAACTCGAGTGGTAAAACAGAGAATCAAAATTTCACCCCAAAATAAAACCTGAAACAAACTTTTACAGGTTTCAGTTCGAAACCTGTCAACACCCATTTCCAATTGCTCCGGCCACTTGGCGTCCAACCATTTCAACCTCGAACTCCTCCATTCATCAACTACACAACCCCAAAGTATCAGATCACTCGGTCGATCCATCCTTCCTCACTGGCCAAATCCTTAACCCTTATTTCAAACAAGGGTTAAATACAAAAACTCAAGACTGCAACCAATTCCAGGAATCATGATACTCATTTTAGATTTTATAAGGATCTAAGATCCTTACCCTATAACTCAAAAGATTTTTAAGTTATCTTAATCTACAGATTTTAAAAATTTGCACAAAAGTCATATTTTTGCTTCTGACCAAATTGTATATGAACATTCACTAGAAAAACTAATACTTGATTTTAAGACCAAGTTTTGTCAATGCATTAAGTTTATGAAGCTGCATTTAAGTATTAATATGTTTTAATTTTGATCAATATTAAACCTGCAGAGGAGTTACTCAGAGACAAATTTCCAGTATTTCCATTTTCCCAATGGTTTTTAAATCTAGACTTAAGAGAAAGAAACACATTACTTTATAAGTTTTGAAACTAATATAAAATAACAAACTCTTTTAATCATTTTAAAAAATCCAGATGTTATCTCAATTTAGCTCAATTGTAGGAATTCTTTTCATAGGAAGATATCTGTATATACTCTGCAGAACCAAAATCAAACATGCATATACAACCACATTTACATCAGGCACACAAACATGTTTAATCTCAAGCAACCTAAATTATAGTTTTAAGATTAAATGTTACTCACATTTTATTATGAATGCAGGCCCCTGTTTGAATTGCAGAACACATGCAGGCTTGACCCCTTTTTGTTGAAATCTGAGTTTGAATTGATATGCAGTTTGCCAGTTGCCAAATGCATGCTAATGCTTATGATCCCAACCCAAATTTAAAACAGTGCAGACTTTAAAAATGCAGGTGCTTCTTCTGTTGTTATAAGTCTGGTAGCTCATGCTTTCCATGACCAGGATGCTAGCATGCAGAAATAGATGATGCAGTGGCTAAACTTCCCAGTTTTAACAGAATGCAGAGAGACTAAGGTGTGCAGGCTCACTTGAATTTTGAGGAAATGCAAATTGAATTTGATGAGGAGTTTTGATCTTTGATGAGTTACAGATTTGAATATGCAGATTTTAGGATTTTATATGCATTTGTGAATGCAGATTGTAGGATTTGGTCTTCATTTGTTTGAGAAATGCAGATTTTAAAATGAATATGAAGATGGCTTGATCTTTGTTGATTTAAGAAAATGGAAAAATATGCATGAAGATGTAAACTTAACTATATGCATATTTCAGATTTTAGGAAATAAAAAGAAGAATTTAAAAACTGAAACTAACACTTGTCTTAAATTAGACACTTGTCTATTTACTCTTTTGATAATGCAACACATGTTATCTTAAGTTAATTAGTACTAATTACAAATTTATGTGCATGTTATATTAGCTTGAATTAAGTTGTTAATGTAAATTTGAATATGTGTATGATTATAAAAGAAAACAAACCATGTTTACAAATGAAACTTATACAAATAAAAATTAAAACAATTTAAAACTTTATATTTAGAATTTAAATTCAAACTAGATTCAAAAATCAAACAATTTTCAAATTAAGTTATAAATAGAAATTTAATTTGAACTAAAAATTACAAATGTTATTTAAAACTTATTTAAAAAGTCAATACAGTATTAATATTATTTTTATAAATCTCTTTTTATTAAATTAAAATCATTTTTCAAGAAATTATATTTTTAACAATAAAATGTCCATTTTGTTAAATTTATTCTAAATTTAAAACTAAACCAATCTATTTAAAATATAAACCAAATATTTATATTGAAAATAGAAATCAATTTATTATTTAAAAGACAAAATGACCAATTTAAATATTTATTAAAGAAGATTATTAAACTTATTTGAATAATTATTTACAAAACATCAATATCAATTTAATTTTAACCATAGATTATTAAATTGATATTGTCAAAAATTCCGGGACGTTACATAATTTTTGCAATGTTCATGTCCGTAATCAAATTAGCCATCAATTTATTGAAGATGACAAGGATAGCACTAAGTCTATTGGTTTACGGCCTTCTGCAAGAATTCTTCATCATACTCTTATGCACTCTCTATTACCGAGAATAGGAAATTTTGATGCCGTCTATAAAGACAATTTCAAGGCATTATACTCAATCTATGGGGGCATTCGTATAAATTGTATTGGTATGATCTTTGATGAGATCTTAAAAGTAAATGGTTGCTCTAGGCCACACTTGTTCTATAACGAGTATATTATGCGTCTCTTGCTTGATTGTGGCATTGAACCTCCCAAGTCTTCAATTTCAAAACCAAAAGTCATCAACAAAGCATTGATTAAAAGAATGAAGCTTCCCGCTCCATACTTTAATATTATGCCTTTTGAACAATGGAAAGAACAAGGACATAAAGAAGCTTGATCACGACCATCCCGCCCTAAACCTGAGGAAGTTAAACTTTTACGATCATCCTCCTCAACAAAAGAATCACTTGAAACTATTGCCCGAAATCAATTCCTTCTCGAAGCATGACTTAAGCGCATGAATACAAAAATGGATAAACGCTTTAACAAACTTAAGTCTTTCTTCGTTTCTATATGGGAAGCAATATCATGTGGTGCTTCATCTTCATCAATGCAAGCTCCAGACCTTGGCAAGCGTCCAGCTCCTCCTACTTTTGCTTGGACATCTTCTGAGGAGGGTACAAGCTCGGGAACTAGTCATGAACGTGGAAAAGGGAAATCTCAGCTTGTTGAAGAAGAAGGAGAAGAAGAAGAAGAGGGTGATACGGAGTCAGATTAAGTCTCTTTCAGTTCAGTTTTTGCTTTTTTTGCGTTCTTATGACTTTAGTTTTTGCTTTAAGACATTATCTGGCACTTGTACTAAATAGTGTCGTGTTTTAATTCGTACTAGACTTGTGTGTATTATCATCTTGTGCAAATGTTACTCTTGATCTATGGTAGTAGTTTTATGTTGCTTATAATCTCATTTACATCCTCCATTTAACAACTCCTTTTCGTCGATGACAAAGGGGGAGAAAATTGTGCTAACAGTTTATATGCAGGACACAATCTCAGGGGGATATCATATACAGGGGGAGATTCATAACTATGTTGTCATCAATCAAAAAGGGGGAGAATGTTGAGTCAAGATTTTCATAGAGTTTTGATTTCTGACAAAGGGATAAGCCGTGATCGACAAAAAGAAGTTATTCATTGAAGAGACACAATGAGCTCCAGTTGTTAGAGGTTGATTATTTGGTATGTTAGTAATGATATTTATGTTAAAATCTATCCTCAAATAATCTTATACCTTCAAGCTTTGAATATATATATGCACACACACACACACACACACACACACATATATATATATATATATGAGTGCACATTAACTGTGCAATCTGGGCTAAACCGGTCGACCGGTTAAAACAAGGTAGTCGACCGTTTTTGCCCAGAAAGCATAGTTAACATGCACAAGTGTACATAACTTATATATATTCAAATTCCTGTCTACTGGTCATTTTTGATCTGTCACCGTTTTCAAACAGAAAGCAACCTTTCGTATAGACACTTCTTTTTCTTCAACGGTTGCTTCTCTTTCTCTTCACCAATGATCATGACCTTTGTTCATACCTTTTCACAAAGGGTTACAACTGTTTATTCCTTATATAAACATCATGAAATCATTATTCCAATTAACCAATTCTATTATTCTAATCTCTATTCTATTGATCTCTATCTTATACTCTCAAGCGCTCAAATTGCTCATATTCTATCTTATATCGTTTTGAATCCTGAAATTTTTTTAACATTCTTTTGATTCAATACGATATCCACTTCCAAATCTTCATATATACAAACATTCTATTTGAGGATAAGATTATTGGAAGTTTGTACTACAAGTGACAAAATAGTGTTAGCAAGAACACATACCGTCAACAAACATTTATTCTCATCTTTGTTGTAGTCCTCGGTGTTGTAAGAGGCAAGTATTGAAGTCCTCGGTGTTGTAAGTGGCAAGCGTTTAAGTCCTCTGTGTATTAGAGGCGTGAAATCCCATTCGTCTTCTCGGGTGTTGTAAACCTATTCCTCCGGGTGAAGCGAGGTAGTTGGTAGTGAAAATCCAGATAGAAGTCTGGGACTGAACGTAGGACACTGCTCCGAACCAGTATAAAAATCCCTGGTGTGATTTTCCTATTTTACTGAATTTTCTATTATATGTGACTAGTCATATATATTTGTGTTATACATCATATTACACGATCCGTGTGCACTATAATAGCACGTACACATTTTCAAATTGGACCATTTAATCTAAGTTTTGGTACTCAGAAATAGATGTGGGAAATAAGTTATGTCTATAACAAATTGTTAATTTGTAAATTGATATGAGTTACCCCGGGTTTTATGTAAGTTTTTTTTATGCTGTTGTATTCCATGTTAGATGGGTTTACTCACGTTGGTTTCCAACCTGACCTGGGTGTTACTTTGATGTAATGCTCGGGTCAGACCGAGTATTACTGATTTTTAGGAAAGGACGTCCAGGAGCTCAGGAGACGAGCTTGGTGGTAGGGACGTATGGAGTGTTTCTTCTTTGTTATATTATTATTTATCTGGGACAAGTAATATTTAACTGTCCAGTGATTGTATAAATGTTGTAACTCTGATGTATTAAAATGTAAATTGACTGATACAGTTTTACTTTGTAAACTATTATTTTATGTGATATTATTTTTTGATCCACTACGAATGTGAGAATCTGTGTTTCTTTCTTGTTTCTTCTTCTATCTCTTTTCTTTCTTTCCTAACTATCTGGAATTTTCGGGTTTGGAAATTCCGGGTTGTTACATTTGGTATCAGAGCAGAAGGTTAAGCGAGAACCTTGGCTCTGGTGGGATTAATCATCAAGGATAGAGTCAATAGTACCCTAGAATGAGTGAGTGTGTGTGTGTGTATATATATGAGAGCGTGCTTGTTATTTACCGATATAAAGATTTTAAATGGTTTTATATAAGAATACATTTTGATACATACAAACATACATACATACAAATACATATATATATATATATATATATATATATATATAAAGCAATATTTCTTACAAATATATGTTAAGGTAATTGGGTGTTAAATTATTGGAATTAAATTAAGGGGTAATAGAAATACAACCAAATTGAAATTAAATAAAGGTAAGTTTGAAATGGATTCAAATTGAAATTAAATCTTGAATTTGGGAAAAGTTTCAGAATAAGATAATAATGAATTGGTTTCCAGATATGATAATCTTGGTTGTTATCATAAACGATTGTTGTGTTCAATAATAAGATGTGTATTAATGAGCAAGCAAAATGAAATGTTTTAGATAAGTATGATTTATAAATTGAAACTGAAGATGATCTAGATTGTGAAGTTTTAAATCTAAGCCAAAAAATTTGGAAATTGTTTCAAAGTGACAAAGAAATAATAAATAATATTATTTGAAAGAAAGAGCTGATTCAAACAAGAGTTGTTTGAAAATATTAAAGGAATTTGTTTGAATTAGAAACCAAAGGTGGTTTAAAATTTATGGATAACTTAGTGTGTAAAGGAAATAATTTGTATATAGGAGGAATATACATGATATCAAAAATAGTTTGAATAAACTCTAAATGTTGAGTTTTAAATTTGGAATGAGACGTGATACTCAAGGTGATAGGTTTTGAACTTATAAGATTATTAATGTGAAGTTTAAATTTTGTAATGGTAATTCAAATTGGGTAAGGTTGGCTGGGTTAAGTAAATTGAATTTAACTTTGGGAAAGTTAAATAAGTTAACAAGCAACCTGAATTGGAAATTGCAAGATGAAATTGGGATGTAACTTGGGAAGTTAAAATGGTTAATTTGAATTGGGAGTAGAGTGATCTCAAAATGGGTTTGAGATCTGAAAATTGAAAATGGATGTTTTAATTTATTTTGGATAATATTATCCTATTGTTATTAATAATCTTTAAGCTGAAAATTGGATTTGTTTGAATGAATGAAGAAATGGGATGTGGTAATATATTCATTATTAAGATAAAATGAAATCATTTTGACTTAAGATTTGAATGTTTAAGGTAAAACTTCAAAGGTTTGGTTTCAAAATTGAAATTTGATGATAAATTGAATTTCAAATAATTAGTTGTTTAAAAAAAGGATTTGAATTATTATTGAACTTTGAAATAAGTTAAAATGGAATTTGGATTCAGAATTATAAGGCTTAAAGATATAAGTTGATTTGATTTAAAGGATTAAATCAACATTTAAAGATTTAAGTCGAATTTATATAATTCGAGATGGTTTAAATTTTAAATTTGAATTAAATTAGTTCAAATTGGATTTGATTTGAATTAATTGGTAATGTGATTGAAGATGAATAAGTTCAAATTCAAACGGGATTGGGATTAATTCAAGAAGAAATTGAAATGATTTGAAATTGTAGTGGATTCAATTAGAAAGTAGTCCAAATTGATTTGAATAATTTGAAATTGTGATTAAAGTTGAATATGTAAATTCGAATGGGATTTGATTTGAATTTAGAAAAGAAATTGAGGATTAATTCAACTTGAATTGGGGTTAAATCAATTTCAATTGAAATTGAAGTTATTTAAATTGGAGTTGAGTAAATTTAAATGGGAGTGGAAATTAAAATTGAATTGATTGGAAATGGAGATTGGGAATTGAACAGTTTGGCTCTAAACAATTTTTCCAAAGGGAATATTTTAATATAAACTGTTTTAAATGTATTTTCCTACTATTTACTATACAACTTTCTTTTTAAAACCCAAACTATCTTATACTTGTTTTGCAACTACTTTTGGGACTATTTAACTATTTTATAACTGTTTTATAAACCAATTACTGTTTTTCAACTATTTTACAAATTAATTACTATTTTACAACTATTTTGCAATTATCTAAAATTTCTGAAACTATTTAACTATTTTCCAACTATTTTACAATTACTTAACTATTTTACAGCTATTTTACAGACTATTAATTGTTTTTCAACTACTTATCTATTTTTAAAATTTTCAAGCTATTTTCTAAATTTAAGCTGGACAGAGTTTATACTGTTTATGATTAAATATCCATTTGAGATAAGAATTGTGGTGATAATCCAAATGGGATTGAAGCAACGGTGAATAAATGAATAAGAACTTAAGGGAATGTGAATAGAAAAGGAGATTGATTTAGTTAATAATAAATGAAGATAAATACGTAGGATGTACTTATATTATTCTATTCGCATAGTGATTTGACCCAGATTCGAGCATAAAATTTCGAGATAGTATTTCGATCCGAGTTGGGATTTTTAACTCGATTTTCGACGGTGAACCTGGATATGGATTGTTGATTGGTTCTGGATATTCTATATCATAGTTATGACTATGTAAGGAGAATGGCGGTTTTTGATCAAGAAACCAGATCTGAGTCTGCACTAGGAAGTTGGGTGGACGATACTAGTTCGTAACTGAAATTGTGTGATCGAGAGAGCGATCAGATTGGTATAGCGCATGGATGATATGTGTACATCGTACGGGTTTGAATAAAATTGATACCGGGAATTTGTGGATAAGAAATGTGGACAAGTTTTTGAAATGAAAGGTATATTTTATGAAATATAAGATGAAGTAAAGTGGAAATTAGATATTTCTATGGTAAAAATTGACTTTATGGAAGTAAGTAATTTGGTAAGTGACTTTATAGAGTAATCAAATTTGAATATTTGATTTGGAATAAACAAAGTTATATATCTTTGTTATATAAGATAAATCTCCCCTTGTTGAATCTATTACCGGAAGGAAAGGATTTTTGAGAGTATTTGAAGTATAAAAAGGGAATCTATACAAGTTTAAAATGATCCAAAGATTTTTCAAAGGTTATATGTATATATATATAGAGGATCTTGTGAGAATGATTTTGAAAAAGGTTTTGGGAATCTTTGCATTTGGAAAGGCTTTTTGATTTTTGGGTAAAATCAGTATTGGAATTTAGAAAGCCTAGTGTGAGAATTATCGATTCTGGGATAATCGATTTTGTGTAAAGGAGCTTTGTATGAGATCATACTAGGTGTATGATTTGGAAGATACTATATGTGTATAGTATAAAGTGTTTTGGAAATGGCTCTGGAGAAAAAGGCGCTCCCTTGAAATGAACTTCTCAGGAGTACCATAGGTTGGTACTGCCTTAAGCCTCTAAGGGGGAGGTTCTAAAGTTGATCCTGTGAGGAGTCCGGACAAAACTAGTTCCTGAGGATTTTATGTAGTGTGTAGCGAAATTCGAGGGCACTGAGGCCTACAGAGGCATTTGGGTTATGCTGTGACGACAGTGTAACTCGATGTTACTGCGATCTACTGCAGACCATAGCGAAAGTCGTGTATGCTGTTGAGAGCCAACAGTCTGCGTTTGATTTTATATCGGTAAACTGCGACCTATGGTAACATAGCGAAAGTCGTGTGTGCTACTGAGAGCCAACAGTCTAAGTTTGATTTTACATCGGTAGACTGCGACCAATATGAGAGTGGAGAAGTTTCATTTTTGGTAGCGAATGTAACAACCCTGTATTTGGTGATTATTTTTAATTGTGTATTTTAATTATTTTAATTGAATTTTGATTTCAAAGCTTATTTTATTTATTTTGAATGATTAATTTTCTTATTTTAAATATAAACTTTAGTTTTGATATGAATTATCATTCCAAAGCATGACTAAAAAGAATATTTTCCAAAAAGTGAATTTTTGGTCAAAATAGATAAACTTTGACTTTTAATTTAAAATTTTAAAAGTTTGAAAATTTTAATTTTATCTTTGATTATGAATGTACATAAAATTTTAAGAACACTGCTTTTTGTTTCGTTGGAAACGGATTTAAATTGTGAAAGTTATGTATATTTCAATATTGAGTACAATTTGAGTTATTTAGCAATTTTGGTTATTTTAAATTATGAAAATTATATTTTCCTTGTCATATTTTATTTTAATATGTGTTAATATGTTATTTTATGTATATCTTTGTCTTATAATATTTTTAAAATGAAGTAATAATTTTCCAAAGCCATTGGTAAATTTCTTGTAATTTTATGTCCTGTTTGCTATTTTTAAACAATTTCTTTTACCTTTTTTCTATTTTTCTCCAATTTTACTATTTATTTATTTTGGAAATGATAAATAAATTATTTTATTTCAAATTTTCAATTCATAATATTTTTAAGATGATGTGGACATTTTTCCAACACTAGTAGTGATTTATATGTAATTTCTGGACCCTGTTTTGAATTTTTAAGCAATTCCTTTTATTCTTTTTCTATTTTCTTTAAATTTTATTATTTATTTTCATATTATTTCACTTGGTTTTGGTTTTTACAAGTATTTTCTGATTTACTTTTGTTTTTATTTGATCTTTAGAAAACAGAAATGTGAAACGTTTAAGGCATTTCATTTCTAGACGTTTCATTGTCCAAAAACGTTTCAAATGCCATAACCATCTCATTTATTCATTTTAGCTGCACATTTTCAGTTTTCTAGCCATGTATTATATTAATTTTTACATGAAAAACTACTCAGCACTTCTCATTCTCATGGCTTCTTCAAACTTCCTTGGTAATGGCCTCCTCTCTTTTCTCTTTTTCTTCTTCCTTTTTCTATTGTTTTGCTTGATTTTTGCCTTGCTTCTTTTGCTTTGCTTGGCCTAACACCTCCACCTTCCTCCTCCCCTTCCATGGCTTCAACTACCTCTCTCCTCCTCTGACCAGATCAGGCCATGGCCTTTAAATGAAGACAAACACCTCAAAAGTTGCACAAAAATCCTTAAAAGCATGTCTAGCCACCTAGTCTTCATCACCATCACCTTAGATGACCTTGGCCACCTACTATTGCTCCACCACCACCTTGACACACCCATAACCATCACCTTCATCCTCTGTCCAGATCTGAAACATGCCATAGCCGAGCCATAGATCTATGTAGCCAAGCCCAAAATGAACCAAAAACCACTATTTTGCATAAACCTCTTCATATTCATGCGTAGTAACTCCTCCACCACTTCAATACCTTGTAGCCATGCCTTATAGGACCAAAACCTCAACCAAAGTATGTCCAATCCTGAGCCAAAACATTCCCTAAGCCGTGCTAGCAAGTGTAGAAAGCAAGGCCAAAAGTTGTATATTCATATTGCTTTTAAATTCAAAGTTATTCCTATTCATTGTTGTATTGAATTATAATTTTATTTTGTTTGTTTTGGGTTATAACACAAGTTCTATAGCTTGGATTTGCTCTCCACTCAAATCAAAAATCATGCTATTGTCTTCTAGAATCCGTTGTGTCATTTGAGTTGATATCTCCAGCACAAAAAAGTGAGTAAATCTCACCAGACAATATGTACTTATATAACTGATAAAATGACACCATTTGAATCTGTAACTGTTTATCATCATGCTATATCTGCTATATTATTATCATATGATGTTCACACCTGTTATTACACTTGTTATATCATATGTTATTGTTATTTCATGCTATTCTGTCATTTATATCAGTTATCACCATTGCAAGTTCCCTGTAGACTAGAATCACTATGGGTTGAAATGATACATACCCGAACGGACTTTACAATAGGGGAAAAACGTTATGGGCTGAAATGATAGGCCTGAGTGGTTTCCAAAATCATTCATTTTACTTGGGATTGCAGGTTTGAAATGATAGAACCTGATTTTTCTTTTTAAACTGCGGATTGAAATGATACATATCTGTATCACTTGAGCTAGGTTAGAAAACTATATACAGACCCGTGGTTTATGTAATATTTTTGAAAATGTTTTAAAATATTTTAAAATGTAAAATTTATAATATTTTGATTTAAATTTAATTAAAAATTATTTTGTAGAAATATTAGTGACTTTCTATAAATTAAATAATGAATTAAGTAAACGGTAAGGTAGAATTTGAACTATAAGTAAATTTAGGAATTTATGTTTTGTTTTAAAAAGGAAATTATGTAAAGTAAGAAAAATATAATATTTTGATTTCAAAATGTATTTGTAATGATTCTGTAAAAATAAAAATTATTTTTGAATAAGTTAAAATGTTAAACAAATGAATGTTTAAGTAAATTTTGAAATATAACATAAATGTGAAACTTTAAATTTTGTTTTAAAAAAAAGGTGAAATCTTAATTAAGTAAAATTTATGGAAATAAGTTATATTTTGAAAATTTAAACCTAATTGTTAAGTTAATAATTTAATTAAAGAAATGGAATTTAATACTTGAATTTAAATAAGAAATTATGTTAAAAATTGATTTTTGGATGAGATTTAACATTATAAAAATCATAAAAATAAGAGTATTGAAATGATGATTTTAAAATGTGAAATTATATGATGTTTATAAGTTAAATGATTTAAATTAAAGATTAACTGTTGGTGAAATTTGTATTTAAACCCTGAGTTTGATTTAATAGCATTTTTGAAGTGTAATGTAAAGGATATTACAACATTTTGTAAATGCTGTAGTTGTTTTAAATGAACTAAAAAGTTAATTTGAAATAAAGGATTATAGCACATTGTAAGTGTTATAGTGGTTAAACTTAACATCCAAAGTTTATTTGATATTTAAAGAAAATCTATTACAGCACTTAAATGCTGTATTTTGTTAAATGAACTGTTTTAAACTCTAACTTTACGTAGCATTTTTAAGTGCTACGGAAACTGGATTTTATTATTTTATTAAATTTTAATGAGATTATTCTTTGGAATAAGATTTCAATTTTTGGAAATTAAATATTTAACTATTAAATATAAGGAATTGATTTTACTTTTCTTTATGAAAAGATTTAATCTTTAAATATAAACTCCTTTGAAATGTAAGTTTGAAATGGTGATTAATTTCTATATAAAATGAATGGTTTAAATGGTATTTAAATGAATAAAAAAATGAATATTTTTTTGAATGATACTTTGATATTTTGATATTTTTAAATGATATTTGTTGATTTATTTAAGTTATTTGATAGATGAATATTTAAAATATATATGTTATTTGAGCTTATTTAAATAATATTGGATTTATGAAATGTGAGATATTAAAGCTTTGAAATAAAAGGGTTTTGGTTTTGAAGTATAAACTATCATTGTAATGATATTTTGATATATTAAAATGATTTGAAATGAAGTTTTGGAAAGATATGATATTTTGATAATAAAATGATTTGAAATGAAGTTTTGGAAAGATATGATATTTTGAAATTAAAAGTGTTTTGGAATGAAGTTTTGAAAGATATGATACTTTGTTATAAATTTTTTTTTATGGAAATGAAGTTTTGAAAGGTATGATATTTTGATATTGAAATGTTTTGAAATGAAGTTTTGAAAGATATGATATTTTAAAAATAAAATGATTTAAAATGAAGTTTTGAAAGATATGATATTTTGTTATAAAAAAATGTTATGGAAATGAAGTTTAAAAGGATATGATAATTTAATATATTGAAATGGTTAGAAATAACTTGATATTTATTTTGATAAATATTTGAATTCGAAAGATATGGTATGTTGATATATTGAAATGGTTTTGGAAATGATTTAATCTTTAGTTTGATAAAGATTTTGATTGAAAAGGATATTTTATTTTGAAGTATAAAATATTATTTTAAAGTCATAACCACGGGTTATAATAACGATTGGTTGGCAAAGAGACCGGGATCGGATATGGGCATACTCTCTGTCGATACCGAAAACCACTTTGACAACCGTGTACGCGGTGGACATTCCAGAACGAAGTAGGTTGGTTGGCGAACGCTACTGGAATGAAGTAAGAGAACGCTGATGGATGGCCTAATTATGACTAAAACAGGAGCTATACCGGGCTACACAGGGTCGCACCCTTTCATCGAGCATGCTTCTTCGAAAGCCATTCTATTACTTTTGTGATTCGATGTGGTGGCGCCACATTGATTTGGGGTATTGCTCGAGGTGGGCGGAAGCTGCTGGTTTGCCGTCACCACCGGTCCGGGAGTGCAAACGTTGTATCCACCCTGGCATTGCATCGCGTGCCTTGTCATATGTTCCTTATATCGAGCCCACTATGATTTTGGTTTAAAGATCCGGCCGCGTTAAGGTTCACCATCCCCTTAACGCTATTTTCTATATGATTATACTTTGCTGATTAGACACTGCTGTATATAGCGTATATTACTATATAATAAATAGTTTAACGGATCCTTAAAGGATGGGCGGTCCCAAGCATCTTCTAAGTTACTTGTACCTTCGCTACAGTTCACTTGAGTTGGTTTATATTGTACAAGTATGTATGTCCTGACTCGAGTGTTTGTATTTTTATTTACGCTCGGGTCAGCCTGAGTTATTCACAGATTTGGATTTCCACCTTCTGGAGATTGGAATCGCTGGAGAATATCTGCTTATGTAGTCTTATCTAGTTCAGTTCGGTTGTTCTATTCAGCTTGTACTTTGTTGTCATATTGAAACTTCTGTTTTACTTTATTTTCTTCTGTTGTATTTTATTTAACTCTAATATATTTATATAGTAGCTTCATGAACTACTATTTCTTTTACTTGCGTTGCATTATTAAATACTCTGTGTCTGTGATCTGTGATTATTATTTACTGTATATTCTGAGATTTGCCAAATTTTTATTTACAACGCAGTATTTTGAGCAATTCAATTTCAGCATGAGTGTCTACCTATACACTTATAATGGATGTGAATGGTTGAAAATATCGGGCCATTACAGTTGGTATCAAAGCTATGGTTTTAGGCAAAACTCAGTATATAGAGTAGATTTAATTTCAGAATCACTTTCGTTCGTTCTTGAATTTTCTTCTTCTTCGATACAGTTTCCTTTGAATTTTGGAACGCTCCCTATGGTTCCAAATTCCATTCATGTCCCTCACTATTCATCTTCTTTTGGTTCTGGAATATCCCATAACTCCACTTCTAAATGATCTTTATAATGAGTCGGCAGTCTCGCCAATCTCAGATTGATTTATAACGGGGTGAAACTCCTTTACAACAGCATCGATTCACCAAAGATTTGATATCCTCGATTTAGATGCTAGTATCTCTTATTATCCCAAACTCTATCTCCTGAGGTCGAATGTAGATTTACCCCAGAAAATCCACATCGATCTTATTCTTTAAGTCACGGTTGACCTGGTTAAGGTTGCCCGCGATATATATAAGCTTATCTGTCTTCCTATTCTATTATTTAATCATGTCATCCTTGTTTCCAACTTATTTTCAAATCAGAATTTCCTTTGATTTGAGTTAATCATATTTGAATCTCTATCCTTCTTTGAAATCCATTCATGTATAGTGTATTTGTCAACTAATATTTAAAATTAAAATGTTTTATATATTGTGTTGTTTGAGTTGTTGATGTTGATTTGGGTTTTCGATCGATTCGTCTGATCAACGCTATCGATAAGATTTCAAAAACACTTTGACAGAATAAACTAACACAATATTATTTCAAAATTTTAAATAATGAAATAAAATTTTGATATATATATTTATGGAACTTAATAAACTGATTTAAATTGATAATTTTAAATTATAATACTTGATTTATTATTTATTGTTCTATAAATGAATTTATAAATAGTTGTTTATAAATTGATTTGGGAACTGAAATGAATTTAGAACAAGAAATTTGAGAATTTAATTTCCGATGGTTTCAAACCTTGTATTTAAAGTTTTAAAAGGGATATATTATTTAAAGTATTTTCAAATAGAAGTTTTTTCCCAAAGAATTTTAAAGTTTAAAATTAGTTCTCTTCTCTTTGTCACTGGAAAATAACTTCGGTGATGACCGCGACATCATCGACGTTCATTTTCGAGTTTCGAAGTTAAGAGACTGTTCTGTAGTCTTGCTAGAGCTTTGTTTTGGGGAATTTAATTGATTTGAATTTCTAAAATATGACTTGATTTATAATATATATAGATATATGATAGAAATTTGATTTGACATATTATGTATATATTATTACTTATCTCTAAATGGTTTGAATGTAATCAGAAATTTAGTTCTTAAATTTTATTTTAAAGAATAATTCCAATTATAAAAAAAAATCAAAATTTTGGATGAATATCAAGCATGAAATGATTTAATCGGAAAGCATATTTGTATAATACAATTGCATTCAAATATAACTTACCTAAATTCAGAAGTTAAAAATGTAATTGGATAATATACAATATAAAAAGATTTATAAATAAAATTTGGGTTGTTATAATAAATGTTATACACTTAAATTTTAGTTATAAAACGATTAACAGAGGTAAATATAATAAAGGGTAATTGAATAACTTACAATAAAATAATGTTAAAAGAACTAAGAATAAAATAAAGCAGTTATAATAAGTGTTAGCATATTTAACATGAGTGATAAATATATTGAGAGGAATAAATCTAATTTTAATTAGGAATAAAGAAGAATAAAATTTATTAAGTACATTATGAGTATAATAAATGATTATTTTTCAAAACCTTTGGTTTTAAAAATTGTTAATTTAAGATGATTGGATAATAAGATAATGAAATTTGAGATAGTTAAGATTTATGTAACTTGTGTAAAAATTTATTTTCTGTTTAAGTTGAAATTTCCATGGTTTCAAACTTATTTCCTTATTTTTTTTTTTTCAAACTATCTTTTATTTGTCCTCATTATCCATATCTTGCTACAAACTGGTATAGGCATCCTTCTATAATCTTTCTGTTTAGAAAATTTTCTATAATCTTTGATAATCTCCACCTTATTAAACTTACCTATAACAATAGTCATCACGTATAATTTCATTCTCCTTGTCATCTTGTCCTAATCTTATTTCACTCTATCTTTTTCTGTGCTTTCCCGTACCTCATTCCTTTTCGGGGATGAAAAGTTTTGAGTGGGGGAGAGTGTAACAGCCTTGTATTTCGTGATTATTTTTAATTGTATATTTTAATTATTTTAATTGAGTTTTGATTTAAAAACTTATTTTATTTATTTTGAATGATTAATTTTGTTATTTTAAATATAAACTTTAGTTTTGATATGAATTATCATTCCAAAGCATGACTAAAAAGAATATTTTCCAAAAAGTGAATTTTTGGTCAAAATAGTCAAACTTTGAATTTTAATTTAAAATTTTAAAAGTTTGAAAATTTTAATTTTATCTTTTATTATGAAAGTACATAAAATTTTAAGAACACTGCTTTTTGTTTCGTTGGAAACGGATTTAAATTGTGAAAGTTATGTATATTTCAATATTGAGTACAATTTGAGTTATTTAGCAATTTTGGTTATTTTAAATTATAAAAATTATATTTTCCTTGTCATATTTTATTTTAATATGTGTTAATATGTTATTGTATGTATATCTTTGTCTTATAATATTTTTAAAATGAAGTAAATAATTTTCCAAAGCCATTGGTAAATTTCTTGTAATTTTTATGTCTTGTTTGCTATTTTTAAACAATTTCTTTTTTCCTTTTTTCTATTTTTCTACAATTTAATTATTTATTTATTTTGGAAATGATAAATAAATTATTTTATTTTAAATTTTCACCTCATAATATTTTTAAAGTGAAGTGGACATTTTTCCAAGACTAGTAGTGATTTATATGTAATTTCTGGACCCTGTTTTGAATTTTTAAGCAATTCCTTTTATTCTTTTTCTATTTTATTTAAATTTTATTATTTATTTTCATATTATTTCACTTGGTTTTGGTTTTCACAAGTATATGTTGATTTACCTTTTTTATTTGATCTTTAGAAAACGGAAATGTGAAACGTTTAAGGCGTTTCATTTCTAGATGTTTCATTGTCCAAAAACGTTTCAAATGGCATAACCATCTCATTTATTCATTTTAGCTGCCCATTTTCAGTTTTCTAGCCGTGTATTATATTACTTTTCACATGAAAAACTACTCAGCACTTCTCATTCTCATGGCTTCTTCAAACTTCTTTGGTAATGACCTCCTCTCTTCTCTCTTTTTTTTCTTCCTTTTTCTATTGTTTTGCTTGATTTTTGCCTTGCTTCTTTTGCTTTGCTTGGCCTAACACCTCCAACTTCCTCCTCCCCTTCCACGGATTCAAATCCCTCTCTCCTCCTCTGACCAAATCAGGCCATGGCCTTTAAATGAAGACAAACACCTCAAAAGTTGCACAAAAATCCTTAAAAGCATGTCTAGCCACCTAGTCTTCATCACCATCCCCATAGATGACCTTGGCCACCTCCTATTGCTCCACCACCACCTTGACACACCCCTAACCATCACCTTCATCCTCTGTCCAGAGCTGAAACATGCCATAGCCGAGCCATAGACCCATGTAGCCAAGCCCAAAATGAACCAAAAACCACTATTTTGCATAAACCTCTTCATATTCATGCGTTGTAACTCCTCCACCACTTCAATACCTTGTAGCCATGCCTTATAGGACTCAAACCTGAACCAAAGTATGTCCAAACCTGAGTCAAAACATTCCCTAAGCCGTGCTAGCAAGTGTAGAAAGCAAGGCAAAAAGTTGTGTATTCATATTGTTGTTCAATTCAAAGTTATTCCTATTCAATGTTGTATTGAATTATAATTTTATTTTGTTTGTTTTGGGTTCTAACACAAGTTTATAGCTTGGATTTGCTCTCCACTCAAATCAAAAATCATGCTATTGTCTTCTGGAATCCGTTGTGTCATTTGAGTTGATATCTCCAGCACAAAAAAAGTGAGTAAATCTCACCAGACTAATATGTACTTATATAACTGATAAACTGACACCCTTTGAATCTGTAACTGTTTATCATCATGCTATATCTGCTATATTATTATCATATGATGTTCACACCTGTTATTGCACTTGTTATATCATATGTTATTTTTATTTCATGCTATTCTGTCATTTATATCAGTTATCACCATGCAAGTTCCCTGTAAACTAGAATCACTATGGGTTGAAATGATACATACCTGAACGGACTTTACAATAGGGGAAAAACATTATGGCCTGAAATGATAGGCCTGAGCGGTTTCCAAAATCATTCATTTTACTTGGGACTACGGCTTTAAAATGATAGAACCTGATTTTTCTTTTTAAACTGCGGATTGAAATGATACATATCTGTATCACTTGACCTAGGTTTGAAAACTATACACAGACCCGTGGTTTATGTAATATTTTTGAAAATGTTATAAAATATTTTAAAATGTAAAATTCATAATATTTTGATAATATTTTGATTTAAATTTAATTAAAAATTATTTTGTAGAAATATTAGTGATTTTCTATAAATTAAATAATGAACTAAGTAAACGGTAAGGTAGAATTTGAACTATAAGTATATTTTGGGATTTATGTTTTGTTTTAAAAAGGAAATTATGTAAAGTAAGAAAAATATAATATTTTCATTTAAAAATGTATTTGTAATGATTTTATAAAAATAATAATGATTTTTGAATAAGTTAAAATGTTAAAAAAATGAATGTTTAAGTAAATTTTGAAATATAACTTAAATGTTAAATTTTAAATTTTGTTTTAAAAAAAAGGTGAAATTTTAATTAAGTAAAATTTATGGAAATAAGTTATATTTTGTAAATTTAAACCTAATTGTTAATTTAATAATTTAATTAAAGAAATCGAATTTTATACTTGAATTTAAGTAAGAAATTATGTTAAAATTTGATTTTTGGATGAGATTTAACTTTGTAAAAATCATAAAAATAAGAGTATTGAAATGATGATTTTAAAATTTTAAATTATATGATGTTTATAAGTTAAATGATTTAAATTAAAGATTAACTATCGGTGAAATTTGTATTTAAACCCTGAATTTGATTTAACAGCATTTTTGAAGTGTAATGTAAAGAATATTACAGCATTTTGTAAATTATGTAGTTGTTTTAAATGAACTAAAAAGTTAATTTGAAATAAAGGACTATAGCACATTGTAGATGCTATAGTGGTTAAAATTAACATCTAATGTTTATTTGATATTTAAAGAAAATCTATTACCGCACTTAAATGCTGTATTTTGTTAAATGAACTGTTTTAAACTATAACTTTACGTAGCATTTTTAAGTGCTATGGAAACTGAATTTTATTATTTTATTAAATTTTAATGAGATTAATCTTTGGAATAAGATTTAAATTTTTGAAAATTAAATATTTATCTTTTAAATATAAGGTATTGATTTTATTTTTCTTTATGAAAAGATTTAATCTCTAAATATAAACTCCTTTGAAATGTAAGTTTGAAATGGTGATTAATTTCTAAATAAAATAAATGGTTTTAAATGGTAGTTAAATAAAAAAATGAATGATGTTTTGAATAATACTTTGATATTTTGATATTTTTATATGATATTTGTTGATTTATTTAAGTTATTTGATAGATGAATATTTAAAATATATATATTATTTGAGTTTATTTAAATAATATTGGATTTATGAAGTGTGAGATATTAAAGCTTTGAAATAAAATGGTTTTGGTTTTGAAGTATAAACTATCATTGAAATGATATTTTGATATATTAAATTGATTTGAAATGAAATGAAGTTTTGGAAAGATATGATATTTTGATAATAAAATGATTTGAAATGAAGTTTTTGAAAGATATGATATTTTGATATTAAAAATGTTTTGGAATGAAGTTTTCAAAGATATGATACTTTGTTATAAAAAAAATGTTATGGAAATGAAGTTTTGAAAGGTATGATATTTTGATATTGAAAGGTTTTGAAATGAAGTTTTGAAAGATATGATATTTTGAAAATAAAATGATTTAAAAATAGAGTTTTGAAAGATATGATACTTTGTTATAAAAAAATGTTATGGAAATGAATTTTGAAAGAATATGATAATTTAATATATTGAAATGGATAGAAATGACTTGATATTTATTTTGATAAATATTTGAATTTGAATGATATGGTATGTTGATATATTGAAATGGTTTTGGAAATGATTTAATCTTTATTTTGATAAAGATTTGGATTGAAAAGGATATTTTATTTTGAAGTATAAAATATTATTTTAAAGTCATAACCACGGGTTATAATAACGATTGGTTGGCAAAGGGACCGGGATCGGATATGGGCATACTCTCTGTCGATACCGAAAACCACTTTGACAACCGTGTACACGGTGGAGATTCCAGAACGAAGTAGGTTGGTTGGCGAACGCTACTGGAATGAAGTAAGAGAACGCTGATGGATGGCCTAATTATGACTAAAACGGAGCTATACCGGGCTACACAAAGGGTCGCACCCTTTCATCGAGCATGCTTCTTCGGAAACCATTCTTTACTTTTGTGATTCGATATGGTGGCGCCACTTTGATTCGGGGTATTGCTCGAGGTGGGCGGAAGATGCTGGCTTGCCGTCACCACCGGTCCGGGAGTGCAAACGGTGTATCCACCCTGGCATTGCCTCGCGTGCCTTGTCATATGTTCTTTATATCGAGGCCACTACGATTTTGGTTTAAAGATCCGACCACGTTAAGGTTCACCATCCCCTTAGCGCTATTTTCTATATGATTATACTTTACTGATTGGACACTACTGCATATAGCATATATTACTATATAATAAATAGTTTAACGGATCCTTAGAGGATGGACGGTCCCAAGCATCTTCTAAGTTACTTGTACCTTTGCTACGGTTCACTTGTGTTGGTTTACATTGTATAAGTATGTATGTCCTGACTCGAGTGTTTATATTTTTATTTACGCTCGGGTCAGCCTGAGTTATTCACAGATTTGGATTTCCACCTTCTGGAGATTGGAATCGCTGGAGATTATCTGCTTATGTAGTCTTATCTATTTCAGCTCGGTTGTTCTATTCAGCTTGTACTTGGTTATCATATTGAAACTTCTGTTGTACTTTATTTTCTTCAGTTGTATTTTATTTAACTCTGATATATTTATATAGTAGCTTCATGAACTACTATTTCTTTTACTTCCGCCGCATTATTAAATACTCTGTGTTTGTGATCTGTGATTATTATTTAATGTATATTATGAGATTTGCCAAATTTTTATTTACAATGCGGTATTTGGAGCAATTCAATTTCGGCATGAGTGTCTACCTATAAACTTATAATGGATGCGAATGGTTGAAAATATCAGGCCGTTACAGCGAAAATCGAAGGCGCTGATGCCTATAGTTACATGGACTTTTGCCCTAATAGCAACGTAACCCTGGAATGTAACTGCGATCTGTTGTGGGTTCCATGGCGTAATCGAGGGGCGCGGAGTGCCTACAGTTACATGGACTTTTGTTGTGATAGCAACGTAACCCAGGATGTAAATGCGACCGTGGGGGTGATGATTTCCAGAGCATTCTCACCAAGGATATTTCCTCTATTTTCAAAAACTGTTTTCTATATTTTCAATAAAATTATTTTTCAAAGTATTTTCACTGGGTGTTGAAATGGGTTTACCAAGTACTTATAGATTTTCAGTCCTACGCTGGATCAACATATGACCGAATTTCTATGAGAACAAGGATGGACTTGTCAAAACATCGAGTTATAAAAGTATTTTTATAAAAACTATTTTAGTAATATTATATAGATTTTTAAAGTATTTTAAAAATGATCAAAGAAAATTTATCTGATTTTAAGCATTTTCATAAATTTGTTTCATTCCTTTTCGAGGACGAAAAGTTCTAATGGGGGGAGGAATGTGACGACTCGGATTTTTGACGTCTGATAATTGGCAATTAACCGATTTTATTATTGAAATATTAATATTAACTAATCAAATAAATGAATTTCTGATAATTAAAGATATTTGAATATATATGTTGATTTGGAACTAAAATAAACATTGAATTAAAAACTATATTAAATAATAGAATTTTTAAAATCTCTGAGTATGATAAATCGTATAGAAAAGAAAATAAACTTTTTGTATAGATAAACTTCACCATTTAAATTGAGATAAGATATCCATAAAAATTTAGATACGAGTGTTATGTTAGACGATATATATATATATATGTATGTATGTATGTATGTATGTATGTATGTATGTATGTATGTATGTATGTATGTAAATATAAGTGTATAAATATATAAATATAGGAAAGTTGCATGAATGTGAATAACTATTTAAAGTAAAGCAATGTGTATGAATGTAAATGCATGAACAAGAGGACAAATATAAGTAAGTAAAAATAATTTTATGTATGTTACAAGTAAAAAAAATGAATATACATAAGTAAAGGATATGGAAAGATGTATAAGTACAATAATATATATAAAAACAAATGGACATACACATACATCAATTCAAATAAAATGGATGTGAACAAAAGAGGGGACAAGCATTTAAGCATAGCATACAAATATCAGGTCGTAACAAATCAAAATCAAGACAAATATATGAGATAGCAAATCAAAAACTTTTCAAAAAGTAAAGATCTCAGCTGTACAAAATTAGCAGTCGCACCATGGCTTGCTTGATACACTTCCTCCCCTTTTATATAAATATAACTATTAATTCCTGCTGGTTCATACCAGTTGAACATAATAAAGCAAAATTCTTTCATTAATACAAAGCAAAGGAGCTCAGAGACTCAGGCGGAAGCATAACCAAGCTGCCATTAAGAATTTAAGAATCGAATGATCTCTGTTGCATAATTTAAGGTGAGTAGACTTTTGAGATTTCTGAAGTTTAGTCTGTGGTTTGAATCATGCTTAAAACAGAAATTATGAAGTATCTTTATGCATGCAAAGATGTGTATATGTATGTGTTAAAAATGTTTGTGAATGTCTGTTATCAGGCATACTATCTCTGTTTGGAAATAGGTTTTCAAAACCTGTTTGATACCAAATTTCTTCTCCTCTGATTTTTGTTAAGCTTTAGAATTTAAACAAAAATTGTTCGTTTAAAACGAGATTTAAGTTTTGAGAAATAAATTTCAATAGATTAAATCAATGATTATCTGGGAAATTTTAAATGTACGGGCAACTTCAATCTAAGTCAAAATTCAATCAGCATGTTATCGTGTTCCAATAATACCGCCGAAATCGTTACCGTAAATGTTGATTTTTAAAACTTTAATCAAAATTTTTAGTCATGTATTTATGGAAGAATCATGTGATGAACGAAATTTCATTTTGTATGAAATTCAGGTGATCGGGGGATTTGTTGATCTTGAGGTTGAAGTCGTAGCTGGCTGGTAGGTGGAGGTTCATCGAAAAATTGCTTGAGGATTTTTTTTAATTCATCATGGAGGAGAGATGGAGCCGATCTAGGGTTTAATTTCCTAATCTTGTTGGGTTTGAAAATCACCTTACCGCGTTGTCGTCGTTGGGTTGGGGCTATTCGCACCAGTGGCGATCGAAAGCTTGAAGACTGGCGGTGCTTTGACCAGAAGCACGAGACCTCCGATGGTCGGAGGTGGGGGTACGAAGCAGTTGATGGTGGCTTAGTATTGTTCAAATCTGAGTTGTGTAGTCAAATCGCAGATTCATTGTCCATTCATGATGCTAGATGTTTTGATGGGTCGAGTAGGTGATCATCGACTGGTCGATGATGTGATCGTAACAAATGTGCATGTGCGCAATCAATCCGGTGGTGTGAGTAATGTTGAATTTGGGAAGAGGGATGAAATCTCGAAGCAATCTTTGGGAAACTAGAATGATGTCTCGAGTATGAGTTCGGGGATTTTGTGGGTATTCTGGGTTTACCACTTTATCAAAATTTAATATTTGAAAATAAAAGCATACAGTTGGTTTTGAAAAAAAACTCGAAGTAATTATGCTATGGTCTCGGGTTTTTGCTAATGAGTTTCAGTTTTGACCAAAATAGAGATATAGCTTTTAAATTTAAATTTAGTGAAAATTTAAAATCAATTTCAACCATTTCGTTGAAATATTAAGTGAAGATTTAGTTAAGGTAAATAAAGGTTTAAGGTAAATGATGTTTACATTTAAAAGTGTTATGTAATTTACAACCTTTGTTTGATAATTTATTTTTAATATAACTTGATATTGTAATTACTAAGTAATTGTCGGATAATTAATTTAGTGTAATTAATTAAGATGGTAATTAAAGGTTAGTTAATGAGATGGGTTTGAGAATAATAAATTTGTGTAATTAATTGAAGGCAAATTACTCAATGTAATTAAAGAATGATTAATCAAGATGAATAATTAAGGAATGATTAATATCATTACTTATTGTTGAATAAGCAAGATTTTTAAGTAATTAATTTAATTCATTGGTAGTTAATTAAATTAATTGGAATAGGTATGAATAATTTATCTTGCTTATGGATAATTGAACACCTTAGATTATTTGTTATCCTTGGATGTGCTCGTTAGGCAATATGATATGAAATGTTTTTCTATTATGATATGTTAGGTTGAACAGTGGTAATGTGGTATCTATGATAAATTGCTGTGTAAAAGTGACATCCAGTATTTGAAAATTAAGCTGTATTCACTTGAACAACTCGGGTTAAGATGACATTGAATTCGAAAAGACCGGAGTCGGGTATTAGTAAATACCTGAAACCACTTCGATTCTTTATAGATTGATATGTGAAATCAATAAGCTGGAATGGAATGACTTAAGTGAATTAGACCATTTAATCTAAGTTTTGGTACTCAGAAATTGATATGGGAAATAAGTGTTGCCTATAACAAATTGTGAATTTGTAAATTGATATGAGTTACCCCGGATTTTATGTAAGTTTTTTTATGTTGTTGTATTCCATGTTAGATGGGTTTACTCACGCTAGTTTCCAGCCTGACCCGGGTGTCACTTCGATGTAATGCTCAGGTCAGACCGAGTATTACAGATTTTCAGGAAGGGACGTTCTAGAGCTCAGGAGATGAGCTTGATGGCAGGGACGTATGGAGTGTTTCCGTTGTGTTATATTATTATTTATCTGGTATATGTTATATTTAACTGTCCAGTGATTGTATAAATGTTGTAACTCTGATGTAATAAAATGTAATTTGATTGATACAGTTTTCCTTTGTAAATTGTTATTTTATGTGATATTATATTTTGATCCCCTACGAATATGAGAATCTGTGTTTCTTTCCCATTTCTTATTTTATCTCTTTTCTTTCTTTCCTAACTATCTGGAATTTTCGAGGTCGGAAATTCTGGGTCGTTACAGTTAGACTTGATAAATGTAGTCTAAAATGTTTAGTTTTGTGTTGAAGATGTTGTTTAGCTCGTGTATGTGATGATGGTATAAATTCGTATGTGTGTGCTTGTATGTTTAGATATTTGATATGAAAGTTAGCACCTTTATATGCTATTAAGACTTGAGATAGCTTGGAAGGGAATCCAAACTTGTTTATTACTTTTCTACTTACTAAAAGATTCAAAGATTAAATTTTTGTTTAGTTTAAAAATAAAAAATTTCCATATGTTTCTTAAAAGAACTAAAGTTATTAGTAAAGTTAGAAATGGAGTTTAGAGTAAGATCTAAACTAGATCTAACTTTAATGAGTTGCATTCATAGCGATAGTCGCTATGAATGCAGTTTAGAAAAAGTTAGCAATTAGGTCCTAAAATGATTATTTTTGAAATGGTTTTGAAAATCTTTTTCAAAATATTAATTAGTTCAAAAGTTAATAATTTTTGTAATTAAATATGTGTTTAATAATTAATTAATTATTTAATTAAGAATACTATTAGTTAATTATAATTAAGCTAAGTAATTAGTATTTAAGTAATGAATTAAGAAGTTAATGGTAATTGATTAATTAAGAAGGTTTCAATTAACGATTACTTGAGTTAAAGTTGAATTAGGAATTGAATTTTATTAAACTTAAATTATTTATTTAAATAATTATTAATTAATTTAGAATTGAGTAAAGGAAATTATTTAATTAATTATTACTTAATTATAGTAATTTGATAATTAATTACTAATACGGCAGGGCTTAAATATATAATCTAATGAGATTTAATTAAGGGTTAATTTAGTTTAATTAAGTTCAAATTAAGGTCTAATTTTGATTTAATTATGAAGTAATAATGATCCATTGAGATTTAATTAAGTCTAAATAAATGATTAAGTAAGATTAAATTATTTAATTGAAGGTTTATTTTTAAACCATATCAGTTATTTTAAGTCAGTCTTCTTTATTAGTATACTGATTTTAAACCAAATAGCTTGTCTATGTGTGCCATTAAGTTAGCCTAGTAAATATGATTGCTTATTAGATGACATCCATTTAGTAGAATAAATCCATGTTCCACTATAAATTAATTGAATAAGATAATTTTGACATCCGTTTAGCAGAATAAAACACTGTTCTGGTGTCAATTAATTTGATGAAATGTAGATGACATCTGTTTAGCAGAATAAAACCCAATTTTGCTACAATTAAATTAAGTATATTATTTAGACATCCAACTGGTAGAATAAATCCTCATTCTAGTATTATATTGATTTAGACATTGAATTTTATAATAATATATTCATATTGGATAAGAGATGTTCTCTAATTATCTATAGTTGTTAATTGCCTTAGTATTTATGCTCACCCTTTTGTTTTGTGGTATTTGATTGGAAATGGTATCCTCTTTGAAATATTTGTTAAATTTTGTGCATGAGTTTTACAAAGATAACTAATAATTTAAATAAAGATGTTTTAAAATAAATTAATTATTTCAATAATAAGGTTTTAGAACTAATTGAGTATTTTAATAATAAGGATTTAAAATCAACTAACTATTTTGGTGTTTTAAAATTGACTAATTATTCATATAATGATTTTTTAAAGATACTTAATTATTTAAACCAGGATGTTGTAAAGATAATTAATCTTTTTACATAATGTTGCTATGAAGTTATTAATCAAGATTAAAGCTAATTGATTATTTTAAATAAAGATGTTTTGAAAATGATTAATGCATGCTTAAAGGTGATTTATCCTTATAAGTAATGATATTAAAGGAAATTATTAGTTTTAATAGGGAATTAATTTGTGTTAAAAGTCAATTCATTTTGATAAATTTGTTTGAAGTTATTACTTAAAATGTGAAATCCTAGCACAAGTTTGGGTTTAAAAGTATAAAAGTTCGATTTGGTTATGGAAAAGAAGTTTCCGTAATCTAATATCGCTTATAGGGAAAGGATATAGTCATACTTTTAACATTAAATATCGAGGCATGGACTCATTTTTGACTTGAAGGTTAAAAATGTTGTTAAGGCAATGCCTGGAGGTAACAATGTCTCAACTTGCCCGGCTTCATTTTTAATAAAGTAATAGCATTTGTTTAGAATCAACGAGTAGTGGTAAAAATATGAAATTAATTTCTACATACGATCATTTTAAATTATCCTAGATAGTTGATTTATTAACTATCGGTTCAGCTTTCTCCTTGGTTTATTGTCACCTTAAAAACGATTTGTTGCTCATTTGAGCTTTGTTATACTTTGTCGCAAATGACTAAAACCAAAGCACGAGTGGAGGCCAAGTTTCGTGTGGTTGCTCCCATTAGGTTATTTTCACTTAGTAATATACGCAATAAGATGTGAAATACGCGGATACTTGGTAATCATTGGTGGGGTCCAGCTTGGTGTTCCTAAGAGCCATGTTGAGAACACCACACCCCTTAGTATACCCAAAAGGACACATTAAAAGACAAGGTGCTTCGTAGGTATGATTGAAACTAATAGAGACTAAAATTCACAAGACGAAAATAGGTAAAAATAGTGGAAACTAAATAACTATTTAATTAAAACAAAGCTTCAGAATTAATTCATAAATAAGTCATATGTCAAATACAACATTCAAAACCCATCGTGTCTTATGAATTGAAAATTCGTTGTCTCAAAACCAGAGTATGTAATATTCCTAATAAATAAACCAGTGCATACAAGAACAACAACTAAAAATAAAAGAAGTACATAGAAGAAGTCGCCTCCAAGAAGAACTCCATGCTGCAGCAATCTACTAGCTTCTTCCTTGATTGTTTAAGGGTGAAAAAGTTGGAAATAGAGGAGCGGGTCAGAGTAAAAGTCTGGTGAATGATAGTGATTACTTGAGTCTTTAAGCAAGATAAAAGTAATAGACTCTACAACAGTTCTAACATTAATAAGGATAATAAAGAAAATAGGAAAGAGATAAACTAGAAATAAATAAGATTAAATATTTCTCAAGATAGATTAACTTTGATTGCTTACACTTGTTCTGATTTAATTAGGCTGAATTGCTAATCCCATAATTAGGATATGACCATAATTCTACCCTTTTTGATCGGCATGCTACTTCATAGACCTTTCTATGGACCAGCCGCTATATAGCTCCGAAGACAGCAACCAATGGTATCTACGAAAGATACACAGAGCAACTACTAAGGATTCGGACGACATGTGTCTCCCTACATAGAAGGCAATTTTGTCTACTAAGACACTATACTAAGCGCTTGTAACTCATAGCTATACTGAGCACCCGAATGGAAGTCGCACATGTAACTGCCACCATGCCCATGCTTTCTTTTG
Source organism: Allium cepa (assembly GCA_030765085.1). Lineage (NCBI taxonomy): Eukaryota > Viridiplantae > Streptophyta > Magnoliopsida > Asparagales > Amaryllidaceae > Allium > Allium cepa. The sequence goes on along the minus strand of CM060938.1, from coordinate 899,463,369 downwards.
CTCCACCTATTGGGTCTTCTTTCTTATCATAAGCGTGCCCTAGAGAATGCTATTTTGTACAAGTCCTACTTTCAACTTTGCTTATTAACTTAAATAAATTATTTAAATAAGCCTTTATTACCATTTTTACTTTCTACGCTTATTAATTTATCCCAAGCCTTAAAATAAGCCCCATTCTGTTCTTTTTCTTATTACAACCTACGTTATAATCATGCTTATTTCTTAACCCAAGGTCTAAGTGCGAAAATAAGCTTCTTTCATCTTTTTCATTTAGTTATAATTCTAAGCTATAACTATACTAATTATCTTTAATTTATCTAGTTCTAATTATAATTAGGCGTAATTTCAGTCCAATTCCATTATTTATTACATTCTCTGTTTTTACATCTTATTTTCTTCATTTAATATTCTTACATATAAAATCCAAGTTCACTTTTAATTTATTCTAATCCATACACACAGAAAAGGGGAATGAAGAGAATAGACGCTTGCATAAAATCTAAAACGTCGAAAAGATGTAAATTATAAATAAATAATATAAATACTGTAAATACACTATAAATTAATAAAAACCTATGCTTAATAGTAATAAATTATAATTAACAGAAATAATACTAAAATTACTGAAAGGAATAGCTCAATAGACTGAAAATAATTAAAAACTGTAAATAATTACTGAAAAAGGCTATTCCAAAAATCATAGCAAAACTACAACTATTGGAAACCTTATTATTTTAAATTACTTAAAGAAATCTTAAAATAATTACAATCACCCACCTCCGTTCCTAAGCTTTTCCCAGATCCACTTGGAGTTGTAAAATAATTTTTATTAAAAAGATTCTTTCCTTGGAAAATTACTCCTTTTAGGGTCCTTCCTGAAAAGGTGAACCCAAGCAGAGAAAATCTCAAATGAGAAAAAGTGTTAGGTCTATGGATCTATTTATATATGTAGAAGTGGATCTTGTACCGTTGGATTTGGAGATTGAATAGGATGCAACCATGCCATAGGCTGAATAGGAGCCATCGGATGCAGAAATGGAGGGACCGGATTAAACTAAAGCGTGCAAATGACGTTTTTCGAGGCCTCTGATTAGTTCGAACGAATTTATGTTCGTTTGCGTGCCTAAATATAAAGCGAGTCGAACGCCCCCTTGCCCACGTCAACCGGCCGGTTGACCTGAGGGTATATATATATTTCATTATATTTCTGCTTATTTTGTTTATTTTATAACTTGAACATATTAGCTCGGTTTTTGACGTTCTATGTATATAAATTGACCAGAAAATTACCACGGACACAATACTGCAACTTCCATGGCTTAATTTTGATAATTTCAGAAAGTTATTTTATTATTTAATTAATTAACAAATTAATTATTGTGGGTTAAATTTCAGGTTGTTACATTCTCCCCTCTTTAAGGCATTTCATCCCCGAAATCTCTAAGGATAAAAGAATGTACTAAATGTTTTCATTCAATTCTGCAACCAACTACTCAATCATCAACCATTCATCCATTGTCCTTTAGTTTTTCTAATGCATTTTATGATACTTATTAAATTAGTGTAGCATAAATGTCTCTAACTAATGCAAAAGATTAGGCGGTCCACTGATTTAGTTGTCCTCCTTTTTATGCAATCATGTCCGTGACATGTATCCACATGAATGCAAAAATTTCCTAATGATAACTGATAGTTCTATATGTATGCTACAAACATCATCCAAATGCAACAATCAAGTGATAAACATCCATTTATAGCAACCATGGAAATAAAATAAAAATGAGCATATATATGCATATGCTCTATTGCCCTGGTTAGGCTGATCCCTAAGGAATAGTAGTGCCTAGTGTACCTATATGCGTCCATTGCATCCTATAGCAAACACTTGCAACCACTAGCATACCTCATTCAAAGCATGTTCTATTAACATGTTTGCATCAAATCCTACGATCCATAGGTTAAATCCTAAGACCTACCCTTCCAAAGGATAATAAAAGAAAGAATCTATTCAAATCTAAAGATGGAAAAAGGAATTCTAAAACTTTCTATCAAAAAGATGACTATAGGAAGTACGAATCTTCACCTCTGCTTCCCAAGTGGCATCTGCAACACATCTTCCCATTGCACTTTACCAGTGGAACCTCCTTATTCCATGGTCGCTTGATATCTCTTCCGACAATCTTCGCGGGGATACGCCAAATAGAAGCTTCTCTTTCTACCTCTACCTCCTCTAATTGACTAGGCTTTACACCCTCCACGAGTCATGTAAGCACTTTCGCAAGTGCGAAACAGAAAAAATGTTGTGCACTCCTGCAAGCCTATCTGGTAGCTTCACTCGGTAAACCATCTTTCCAACTCTCTCTGTGATAGAAAATGGTCCAACAAATCTAGGGGCTAACTTTCCATTTGATCTGAATCCTACCACCTTCCTAAGCGGGGATACTTTGATAAAAACTAAGTCTCCAACTTCAAACTCTAAGTCTCTCCTTTGCCTATCCGCATATGACTTCTGTCTGTCTTGAGCCATATTCATCCTTCATCGAATCAAATCCACCCTCTCAGAGGTCTCCCTAACCATATCGGGTTCAGGTAATAACTTCTCCGTAGACTCCACCCAACATGATGGATACTTTAAAGGTCTACCATATAAAGCCTCAAATGGTGCTATTCCTATACTTGTTTGTTAACTATTATTGTATGTAAACTCAACCAGCGAAAGATGCTCCTCTTAAGTTCCTCCAAAGACCTAAATGCACATCCGCTGCAAATCCTCAACCTAAGTTGCATCCTTCTAGAGGTGTTAGGCCGTACTCAACCTAAGTTGCATCCCTATCGCCTCTTGTAAGCTTCTCCAAAACTCACTAGTGAAAATGGGATCTCTAGCACTGACAACACTAGAAGGGACTCCGTGTAGATGGACTATCTCTCGAATATACAACGATGCCAAATATAAAGTCGTATGCTTACTCTTAATTTGAATGAAGTGAGCACTCTTGGTCAACCTATCAACAATCACCCTAATGCTAGTGTTCCCTTTCCTAGAACGGGTAAACCATCAATGAAATCCATAGAAATACTATCCCACTTCCATTCCGGCACATCTAAGGAGTGAAGTAATCCAGCGGTCTTCTATTGCTCTGGTTTTGGCCATTGGCATATGAGACACTTAGCTATGAATTATACAACATCCTTCTTCATACCACACCAATAGAACATTCTCTTCATATCCCGATACATTTTGTCACCACCTGGATGAATAGTCATACAGGAATGGTGCGTCTCCTCCAAAACGGCTCTCAACAAGTCACCGGTGCGTGGAACACAAAGCCTCCCATCTCTCCTAAGCCATCCTCTCCTATCAATGGAATAGCATTGGAGATGTCTTGAGACCTCTCCTCAGCTAATCCTATCCATAATGTCCATGAGTTCCAAATCCTCCCGCTTCCTCCAGCCAATCTGATCCATAAGGGTAGGCCTTACCTCTAAGGTTGCCAACAATCCAAGAGTAATGTCCGTAGAGGACTTAAAATCAAAATTAGAAATAAACTCCAAGCTCCTCCACTCTACGAACAACAGAATAAGGGTTGCTTTCTTTCTACTCAATGCATCTGCAACCACGTTACTCTTGCCAGGGGTATAAGCTATCTCAAAATCATAAGAAGCTAAATACTCCATCCACCTTTATTGCCTCAAGTTCAAGTCCTTCTACGAGAATATGTACTTCAAAGACTTATGGTTGGTAAAAAGCTAAAAACTCTCTCCAAGCAAATAGTGCCTCCAAGTCTTAAGTGTAAAAAATATGGCATTTAACTCCAATGGGTAGAATAGTTCTTCTCATGCATCGTCAACTGCCTACTACCATAACACACTACCCTCCTTTCTTGCATCAACACCGCTCTTAGACCCGTTCTGCATGCATCAATGTATATAGTGAAAGGCTTAACTCCGTCGGGTAAAACTAACCCTAGTGCACTGGTAAGGGCTCTCTTAAGCTTCGTGAAGGAATCCTCACAATCCACGTCCCACACGAAAGCTTAATTCTTCTTAGTAAGGCATGTCAGTGGTGCCAAAATCTTGGCAAAATCTCTAATGAACTTCCTATAGTAGCCTTCCAATCCTTGGAAGCTCCTAATCTCGGTAACATTCTTAGGGGCCTTCCAATCTTATACTGCAATAACCTTAGCGTGGTCAATAGCCAAATGTTTCTTCGAGACTACGTGCCCCAAGAAACGAACTCCTTCTCCCCAAAATGACACATTGAAAACTTTGCTCTTAAATGATGGCTAGGAAGTGTGCGAAGAATTTCTTCCAAATGAACAGCATGCTCCTCCATATTCTTGGAAAATACCAAGATATCATCCACGAATACCACCTCAAACTTATTTAGGACATCCCTAAAGACGTGGCTCATCAAATCAACGAAATAGGCTGGAGCATTAGTTAGCCCAAAAGGCATAACCAACCACTCGAAGAATCCGTCTGGTGTCCTAAAGGCAGTCTTATCTATGTTTTCATTAGCGACTCTAAGTTGATGGAATCCCGTGGCTAATTCAAGTTGAGAAAAAACAGAAGAACCTACTAACTGGTCCAAAAGATCATTAATCCTAGGAAGTGATTATCGGTTCTTAGTGAGCTTATTCAATTCCATGTAGTCTCTACAATGTTGGAGAGAACCATCTGCCTTAGTGGCGAAGACGAATGGCGCTCCATGGTCTGATATGCTCCTTTTAATGAATCCTTTCCCTAAGAGCTCACAAATATGCTTGCTCAATTCTTTCCTTTCCCTATGTGCTATGTGTCTTATAGGTAACGCTACTGGCTTGGCATTCTCGGTCGAATAAATCCTGAAGTCAATCTTTCTTTTAGAGGATAGTCCCCTAACCTCCTTAAAGGCGATTGCAAAAAACTCTGACGATAGAAATCAAATGCAACTCTGGTGAATACGAATCGAGGAAATAGAGAAAACTCAACATGACTGACCCTTGCGGGTCATAAGATACCTCTAGGTCCTACCACTGCAAGTCTCAAGTCTAATGACTCTCCTCTCGTAGTCTAAGATAGCTCCGTATGTGGATAGCCAATCCATCCCCAAGATCATCACATACCCCGAGAATCCCAAAACATAGGCATCACAGTCAAACTCTACGCCTAGGAGAAAGATTTTCAAACCCCTACAAATCATAAATTAGTGTGCCGATCCTCATATGGGGTTTGAAACAATAATGGCGTCTACTACTAATGATATGTCCAAGTGTAAATAACCTACTAGAGAGCTAGAGATAAAAGAGTGCAATGCTTCAGAATCAAATAAAGTTTGAATAGGAAAATCAAATGTAGAAATCAAACCTTCAACTGTGACTTTCCTACCTCTATCCGGAATGCTACTGGAAGGTGTTGTGTCTGACGCCTGAATCTGTGCAACTGGTGTACTAGCTCCTTGGGGACAACTCTTACACATATGACCGGGCTGCCCGTAAGTATAATATTTACCCTTCATCTTCTCCTTCCAGCAATCATCGGCCATATGTCTAACCTTTCCACAACCATGGCACTTTATTCCCTTCTTAATCTTCTTCTAAGGATCATTACCTTTCTTCTTGTTATTATTATTTTCCCACCACTTCTTCTTTGGACCTTTTGACTTAACCTTCTCCTAAGACTCTCCTTCCTTGACGTATCCAACATAAGCGTCATCTCGACCAAAGACTCATAAGTAGCTCCCATCGGTACATGAGTCAGTAATAATCCCTGAAGGGCTGGATTCAATCCCTTTGTAAACTTCATAGCTTTCTTGTGCGCCGTGTTCACAAGTCCATACCAAACCACGAAGCTCATTGAATTGATTGATGTACTCCTTGATTGACAAACTCCCTTGCTTCAAATTGATAAACTTCTCCAACTGAACACTCTCTTCTACCTCAGATAGAATCTTCCCATCGAATCGCTCCTGGAATCCATCCCAAATAATATTCCTTTCCTCCAAATCGATCACCTCCCACCAATAAGATGGATCTTCCTTCAACTACCAAGCGGCTAGCTGAACTCGCTCCTGACCATCCAATCCCAAAAGACGAAAAATCATCTCTGTGGCCCTAAGCCATGCTTTCGCCTCCATAAAAGTCTCCTTGCCGAAAATCTTTTCCCACCCAAACTCGCAAAATCTTTACAAAGCTTACAGAAATTGATGGCGGCAGGTGGGTCGATGGGATTCCCACCCGTTGGTGCAGGATTGGTGGTTGGCCCGTGCACCTATGGAGTCTTGGCTTGTAAGTACCTACGAAACCAGGCTGGGGCTGGAATGCCCTCAGGAAGGTTCAGGACATAAGTCATTCTATGAAAAGAAAAAAGTAGTTTAGGAAAGAGTCAAAGGGAGATTGAACTGGACTTATGAGGGGATTTTTATAAAAATTCTTTCATACTTAAAATCATTTTTAAAAGTTATTTCTTAAAAATACTTTTAAAACAAGTTATTTTGAAAAATACATTACTTTCAAAATAAATTTTAGAAATCCTGTGACCCTAGACTCTGATACCAAGTGAAACACCTCACACCATTAATATAACCAAAAGGACACATTAAAAGGCATGGTACATTATAGGTATGACTGAAACTAACAGAGACTAAGATTCACAAGACAAAAATAGGTAAAAACAGTGGAAGCTAAATAAGTATTTAATTAAAAAAAGCTTAAGAATTAATTCATAAATTAGTCAAATGTCAAATACAACATGCAAAACCCATCATGTCTTATGAAATGAAAATTCATTATCTCAAAATCAGATTATGTAATATCCCTTGTAAATAAACCAGTGCATATAAGAACAATGGCTGAAAATAAAAGAAGTACATAGAAGAAGTCACCTTAAAGAAGAACTCCAAGCTGCAACAATCTACTAGCTTCTTCCTTGATTGCCTAAGGGAAAAAAGGGAAAAATAGAGGAGTGAGTCAGACTAAAAGTCTGGTGAATGATAGTAATTACTAGAGTCTTTAAGCAAGATAAAAGTAATAGACTCTACAACAGTTCTAGCATTAATAAGGATAACAAAGGAAATAGGAAAGAGATAAACTGGAAATAAATACGATTAAATATTTCACAAGATAGGTTAACTTTGATTGCTTGCACATGTTCTGATTTAATTAGGCTGAAATCCTAATCCCGTAATTAGGATGTGACCCTAATTCTACCCTTTTTGATCGGCCTGCTACTCCATAGACCTTTCTATGGACCACTTGCTATATAGATCCCTACAATGCAGCTAATGGTATCTATAGAAGATACACAGAGCACATACAGAGGATCCGGATGACATATATAGCTCCCTATACAGAAGGCAACGGTGTCTACTAAGACACCATACTAAGCGCTTGGAACTCATGGCTATTACTGAGCACCCAAATGGAAGTTGCACGTGTAACTGCCACCATGCCCATGCTAGCCTCCAGCTATTGGGTCATCTTATTACCTCCAACGTCCAGCATAGCATGCCCCTCATCTCACTTCAGGTTACTGTGAGATCACCGTGTGTCTATAGAAAAATAGGGGAAATGCTGTTGGTACTGGCCCTTCATCCAAACAGTATCTAGTTGCACCCCTTATCCAAATCCCCATGATTTGGACTTCTATTTGACCAATTACTACCATTCTTAACATAAGCGTGCCCTAAGAAATGCTATTTGGGATAAGTCCTACTTTCATCTTTGCTTATTAACTTAGATAAATTATTTAAATAAGCCTTTATTACCATTTTTACTTTCTACGCTTATTAATTTATCCCAAGCCTTAAAATAAGCCCCATCTCTACTTTGTCTTATTATAACCTACATTATAATCATGCTTATTACTTAACCCAAGGTCTACGTGTAACGACCGTAATGTTCAATGATTAAAAATTGTTAATTTAATAAGGTGTTGTGATTTAATGTTGGAAGAAATAAAAATTTATGATTTAGTAGTAAGAATATAACTTGAATGAAATGCAATAGTATTAATTTAAGGTAATTGATAACCGCTTTAAATGTAATTTCAATTAATGGAAATGATTAAAAAGTTATAATTGGTTATAGATTGCAAATTAATTTTAATAATGTGTGTATAAATGTATAATTGAATTAAAAGAGTAATTGATAATGTAAATGTTGTATTAATTAATGAAATAATGTGTAATAAATTGTAATTTACTATTTTGTAAGTTGGTATAACATTTGTTTGCAAATAATAAGCATATAAATGTGATTAAAAGTTAATGGTGACAATTATTATGTGTTACCTATTTATTTAGTCTGTTAAATTAAATTGGGAATCACTTGCAATTAAATGTAATTAAAAATTACATTAATAGAGATTAAGATGAAACTATAGAATATTAATGTAATAAGTTGTAAACCAATGTTGAATATATACATAGAGTAATAAAGGATTAAACAAAAAGAATTGGAATCAAGTTTAATTAATTTATTTTAGTTTAATTGATAATTAATGAATTTAATTATTTGATTAAAATTAAACACTGTAATCTATAAATTAATTAACATTGAATTGATGTGTAAATTTGATTTAAATTCTTGTATATGTCCAAGTAATAAAAAATGTTGAAAATTTTTAGTTATTAAATTTGAAATTAAAAAGTGATTTAATCAATTTAATAATAATTATTTAATTAAAGTGAAAATAGCCATTTTTTCCATTGTCTCAAATTTCAACGAAACTAACGGATCCATAACGGTGAATTATTGCAAGGTTTCAAGTTTCATAGTGATCGGACTTGTCGTTTGATCGTATGGACTCGAAATGCATAGAAATCAATTTAATTAAATTCAATTGAAATCAATTTGTAATACGCTGATTTTTAAGCTAATTTCTCCATACGATGGAATTAGGACTTGAAACATGTTTCATTAAGTTTAAAAATATCAAAAACATGTATTTTGATATAGGGGATTATCCATTATCGTTTCGGAGGCAGAACGGGCTTTTTGGGTCGCAATTGTCATTCGTACCAATACAATTTTTTTATATTCTTATCGGGCCTTGTTCATATAAATTGTTTTGTTCTAACCCTAGTTGTCTTTCTATATCTTATTCCTATACGTACATCAACTTCTATATGCTCCTTTCTTCAATGGCATAAACAAATTCCAATTCCAAACGCTACAATTTAATCTTCAAACCAATTTCAAAATCAAACTCCTCCAAACCATATCATATTATATACAGTTTCGGAGCTCTCGACGAGCGTAACCTAGATCTACAATTCGTTCTTGCCATCGAATAACGATTGTCTAGAAATCGAGGATGAACCGCAGTCGTCCAATCTAGGTTTTGGTCGATCCAACGATGGATCTTTAACCGATTAACGATCCGGGATTGGCGTTGGGAAGAGGCAGTCGAGCAGGTCGTATGGTGGTATCATTTGTCGTAATTTGGTCATAATTCACTTGGAAATGCCTTAGAGGATCGATGGCGGCGTGGTGGCCAAATGTGATTGAAGTGGCCGTGGTGTCGGGGTAGGCTTGGCGTTCGAATGGAGGTGTTCGATTTGGCCATAGGCCGTCATGGCGGTGGCGAAGTCAGAAGTTGTGGTGGTAGCTATGACGTGCTTTCACGTTTGTATGAAGTAGGCTAGGGTTTCTGTGTAGCTGACTTGTGTAAGTGACGCGTATAACTATATTATTAATTTATTTATTTTAAAATTTAAATCGTATATCTTTTAATGTTAATCGCTTTTGCATACGAGCTCGGTTTCAGGCATGGTTTTCTCTGTTGCGACATATCGAAATTTCGAACATTATAGAACTAACATGGATGAATTTTGATACTTTTGAAATTTGGACCTTATTTTGGATTTCAAATCGATTTGAAATCAAAAGTTAGTGTTAAGCCCCACTCACAACTACTGAATTATCTTATGTTAGTTAAATTGAATTCATGATGTGATTTGGAATTGATTGGTTGATGTTTGATATATATAAATTGTCATTCTGGATAAATTTGAATTTTATTGTGTTATCCCGCTTTTTGGCAAAGCCGTGATACCAAAAGAACGGTCAAAAACAAAAGACAGTTCGTCTCAGAGATTGGTTATACACTGCTTTCCTATGGTTATCGACGAATTTTATCCGGGTCCGGATTGGGCCACAATTGATAGGACACGGCAAGAAAAGTCATGGGAACCAGCATTCCAAGTATCAAGTCGATCCGAGTTAATACACTCAAGTTATCATTGATGCAAGTTGGAGGAAATAACCTTAAGTTCGAATCCATTAGATGAGCATCTGTTCGAATCCATGAGGTCACTCCACTTCGTATCCATCAAGTTGAAGTACTTCGAATCCATGAAGACACTTCTCTTCGAATCCATCACGATGGCGTGAAGACCATTTGGTTCGCATCCATCAAAGACCCTTCCTCCGTATCCATTAGCAAAGGGATATAGATGACGTTCGAATCCATCAGTAGCATCGAACTTCGAATCGATGATTGTTCGACTCCATCAATGGTTGAGCCCTTCGAATCGAACCAATGACAACGGGGTCATATCAGTTACACTTCGAACCCAAATAGATGCTCTGCTTCAAATCCATGCATGGGTGGCATGTTCGAATCCATCAAAGTGCCTTGTAGCGAATCCATCCGGCTACGTTGACTTCGTATCGATCGAAAGATATCACTATCGATACAAGCAAAGCGTCGTTCGAATCCAGGATTATTGGTGTCTTCGAGTCCATCGAGTCAAAGCAGCGAAGTCTCCGAGAAGAATAGATCAAAGTGGCGAAAATCATGGAGTCGACCCAGTCAACTCGGCGAAAAATGTGGATCGACTCGAAGAGTGCGCTACACGTCAACATACTAGGGTGTGATTGGATCGATTCGAATCAATCGATTCAAATTGATCGATTCGAACGGAGCGAAAAGTCCAGGAAACGCTAATTCGAATCGATAATATCTCGTGATCTACAAGTCCAAATGCTATGAAATTTTCACAGGAGCTTGCGTACATGTTGAAGAATGTTCTCACCAAATTTCAGCTTCATTGGATAATTTCTTGATCGATTCGAATGAAGTTCGAATCGATCTTGGAATGGCCCCAACTTCCTGAGGCTGGGCCTGTGGGCCCCTTCACGTGCCAGAAGTGGTCTCCCTAAATTTAGGAGAAATATCAGCCTCCTACACCTATAAATAGAGCCCCTGGTCATTCAAAAAAAGGGGAGGGGGATTCTGAAGCGCCAAGATTCTTCCGAATTCAATTCTACACCTAATCACTGCTGTTGCATTCAAGTTTCAGATCTATAATTTATTGTAACCTGCTGCAATCAACTGAAATCATCAAGTGAATCAATAACATGATTACCTTCAGAGTGGACATAGGCACGATCGCCGAACCACTATAAATCCTGCGTTGTTTACTGCTTCCATTTGAATTTTTTGAGGGTTCTCCATATTTGTTTCTCTACATATTTGATATTTGAGATCTGTGATTGCCAACTGGTGCTTCCAGCTGTAATTGGGTGTTTATGACCATTTTTGGCTCAAACATTTTGGTGCTTTCACTGAGAATTGAACTCAGGAGTTCTACCAATTAGAAGTTGATTCAGAAAATTTGAAAGTTCAGATTTGAGAAATTATGACGAGACAATCGAGCAAAAGTCCAAGGCCAGAGAGAAGTGAACATCAAGGAAGTCAAGAGGCTTCCTCAGGAGTGAATCAAGCATCGATCTTCAACACTAGGGACGAGATGGAGACAATGATGAAGAAACAGGAGGAGTTGATCCAGAGTTTGTTTCAACAGATAGGGCAACTTGGACCACAGAATAGAGAAGCTGATGGAGTCCAGAACGGAGCAGGACCATCCGGCATAGCACCTGGATTAGGAGGCACACCCAGAGAGAGAGAGAAGAGCATCTGCGCAACCCGGGAGTAGTAGAGGAGTGAGCGCTCAGTCAAGGGGGCAGATCCCAGAGTTCCCTCGTGAACTCGGGGGGCAGGTTGAATGTGATGAACGAAGATTGCATCTTGGAGACAATGACAGATTGGCGAATATGGTTAGAAGAGCTATGAGAGGCGGTTTGGTGAACAAAGATTTGGAGGATGTTAATAGAAGTCCTTTTACTCCAGCAATCAGGCGAGCTAGGAACCCACCGGATTTCAAGTTATCGTCGTTGGACATGTATGATGGGAGAACGGACCCCACGGTTCATCTAACGAAGTATATGAGGCATATGTAAGTGCTGGGGGCATTGGAGGAGGTTATGGCCCGGTGCTTTCCTTTGTACTTGGCGGATATTGCAGCGTTGTGGTTTAGACAATTGGAGAGTGGATCCATCGGAGCATGGAATGATTTAATTGAAAGATTTATGAGGCAATTCAGGGTCCACATCACAAGACCCAAGAATGAGATGACTTTGGCAACTTTAAAACAGAAGGCTGGAGAGACTTTGAGGAGTTTTCTGACGCGATTCAATGCTGCAGCAGCTTCGGTGGATCGACCAGATCCATCCATGTTTATGATGGCGGCTGTGTCCGGAATAGCTGACGGAACAGAGTTCAAAAATTCATTAACTAAAGATCCACCTGTGGATCTAGGAGAATTCTATCATGAGGCAGAATTTTTTTTACGATTAGAGGATGCAAATGCAGAGAGAGAAGAAGGAGAGGGAATAGAAGTTTATGCGCTTAAAGACAAAAAGCCTCTCGAAAAGGATTCAGACAATGATAAAAGTAAAAGAAAGACTGAGAATGACGGGGACAGGTCAAAGGGGCAACGGAGGGAGCCGCGATTCACCACTTACACTGAGTTGAATGAGAGTCTGGAACGAATTTATCAGGATACCAAGGAGCAGGTTCCGTATCGCAGACCAATGCGAAGGGATCCAACCGTTGACGAAAGAAAATCGGATAAGTTTTGTGTATTCCATGAATTAAACGGTCATAACACTAATGATTGTAGGCATCTGAAGGACGAGGTGGAAGGGCATATCAAGAACGGTATGCTCCTTCAGTATGTAAGGAGGGGAACTCCAGCAGTGGAACCAGCGCGACTACCGTCCACATCAGCTAGAGGCAACCCTGAATCAAGGCACCGTTTGTTATCAATTGATTGAAATAACGATGAACAAGTCGTAAGCTTCCAATAACACAATTAAATCATTTACACATGTATGAGATCGCGAACGATCTCCAGGCATGCTCTGAATATCATTGACTATTTCGTAGTGGGAACTTACACTTTGACATCCTTGCTTTGCTTTTGTTTCGTTTTGATTTGGACATTTGGACTTGGTTTGTTTGGACATTTCTGTTTTAAAATTCATCTGTTGAGTAGATATTTGATTCTGATAATTCTGAAATTGCTGAGCTACTTACACATGTACGGGGTTACGAACGTTCCTTAGGCATGCACTGAGATGGCGATAAGCCACCCTAACAAACGATCTAGGGACCCACGCGAATGTGAGCCTGGCATCGATAATACCAAGCCCTCCCGGGCACACTTTCTCGCCTCGAATGGCACCCGACCACGAACGGTCACAATTCGCCTCGAACGGCACACGATCGCGAATGATCACAACTCTCCTCGAACGGCACCCGACTTCGAACAGTCACAACTTGCCTCGAACGGCACCAGACCGCGAACGGTCACGATTCACTTATAATCTCCGACCTCGAACGGTCACGATCAGCCTTGAACGGTACTCGATCGTGAACGATCGATGCCCGCCGCGAATGGCATAGGCCGCGAACGGTCCCATTCCATCCTTCGCCGTGAACAACAATCGACCGCGAACGGTCCCGGTTTATCTCAAATGACATACGATCCCGAACGATCGTCATTTGAGGTCATATGAAACTATCAAGTTCTTTACATGTTGTTGACAGGATATGAACATCCAACTTGAGGCATTACAAAACACACCTTCCTACCACAAGGCACGTTTTGGGGGGCAAATGTTATCCCGCATTTTGGCAAAGCCGTGATACCAAAAGATCGGTCAAAAACAAAAGACAGTTCGTCTCAGAGATTGGTTATACACTACTTTGCTATGGCTATCGATGAATTTTGTCCGGGTCCGGATTGGGCCACAACTGATAGGACACAGCAAGAAAAGTCATGGGAACCAGCATTCCAAGTATCAAGTCGATCCGAGTTCATACACTCAAGTTATCATTGATGCAAGTTGGAGGAAATAACCTTAAGTTCGAATCCATCAGATGAGCATCTGTTCGAATCGATGAGGTCACTCCACTTCGTATCCATCAAGTTGAAGTACTTCGAATCCATGAAGACACTTCTCTTCGAATCCATCACGATGGCGTCAAGAACATTTGGTTCTCATCCATCGAAGACCCTTCCTCCGTATCCATCAGCAAGGGGATATAGATGACGTTCGAATCCATCAGTAGCATCGAACTTCGAATCGATGATTGTTCGACTCCATCCAGGGTTGAGCCCTTCGAATCGAACCAATGACAACAGGGTCATATCAGTTACACTTTGAACCTAACTAGATGCTCTGCTTCGAATCCATGCATGGGTGGCATGTTCGAATCTATCAAAGTTCCTTGCAGCGAATCTATCCAGCTACGTTGACTTCGTATCGATCGAAACATATCACTATCGATACAAGCAAAGCGTCGTTTGAATCCAGGTATTATTGGTGTCTTCGAGTCCATCGAGTCAAAGCAGCGAAGTCTTCGAGAAGAATAGATCAAAGTGGCGAAAATCATGGAGTCGACCCAGTCAACTTGGCGAAAAATGTGGATCGACTCGAAGAGTGCGCGCCACGTCAACCTACTAGCGCGTGATTGGATCGATTCGAATCAATCGATTCAAATTGATCGATTCGAACGGAGCAAAAAGTCCAGGAAACGCTAATTCGAATCGATAATATCTCGCGATCTACAAGTCCAAATGCTATGAAATTTTCACAGGAGCTTGCGTACATGTTGAAGAATGTTCTCACCAAATTTCAGCTTCATTGGATAATTTCTTGACCGATTCGAATGGAGTTTGAATCGATCCCGGAACGGGCCCCAACTTCCTGAGGCCGGGCTTGTGGGCCACCTCACATGCCAGAAGTGGTCTCCTTAAATTTAAGTGAAATATCAGCATCCTACACCTATAGGTAGAGCCCCAGGTCATTCAGAAAAGGGGAAGGGGGATTCTGAAGCGACAAGACTCTACCGGATTCAATTCTACACCTAATCACTGCTGTTGCATTCAAGTTTCAGATCTATAATTTATTGTAACCTGTTGTAATCAACTGAAATCATCAAGTGAATTAATAAAGTGATCACCTTCAGAGTGGACGTAGGCACGATCGCCGAACCACTATAAATCATGTGTTGTTTACTGCTTTCATTTGAATTTTTTAAGGGTTCTTCATATTTTTTTCTCTACATATTTGATATTTGAGATCTGTGATTACCAACTGGTGCTTCCAACTGTAATTGGGTGTTTATGACCATTTTTGGCTCAAACATATTGCATTTAATGATCATTTAATTTAATATTGAATTTAATTGTAAATTTAATACGTGTGAATGACAATCGGTTATCTATTGATGTTTATTAATTGATTTGGATGATGATTATGATGGATGTTTGATTGTTGATATTGGATGACTGGATGTTATATTTTTATATTGTTATAACACTGCAAGTTCTCTATGGGTTGAAATGATACATACCCGAACGATCTATAGATTAGGAAAAATCATTATGTGTTTAAATGATAGACTCGAGCGATTTTATGAATTTTATCTTAATTCGGGATTGCGGGTTGAAATGATATATACCCATAAAATTTTAAATTACGGATTAAAATGATAAATATCCATATCACTTGACCATAGGGTAGAAAATTATGTGCGGACACAGGATAGTTTAAATTAAATGATTTTTTAATCTTTAAATTTTAAATTCGTCTGACTGGTATTTTGAAATAGAAAGTGATTTCTGTAAACTGAATTATGTTTGAAAATCCAATCGTTAATGTTGAAATTGGAATTGATTTAATGAATTTTTCAAAGGATTTAAATTGGAATTTCAAAGTTGAATTGTCAAATATAAATGAATTTTTATCGAAATTGAGTTATTTAAAATGTTTGAATATAACTTTAAAATCTATTTTACCTATTTCAAAATAATTAAATGTATTTAATCTATTTCAAATTGAAATAATAAAATTTAAATCTATTTAATCTATTTTAAAGTATCTAATCTATTTTAAATCTATTTAATATAATTTAAATCTATCTACTCTATTGTAAATTTACTGAGTCTATTTTAAATCTAGTTAAAATAATTTGAATTTGTTTAATCTATTTGAAATATATTTAAATCATCTTAAATCTAATTTAATCTAATTTAAGTCTAATTAAACTATTTTAACAATTTAAATTTATTTAATCTATTTTAAATCTATTTAAAACATCTTAAATCTAATTTAATCTAATTTAAGTCTAATTAACTATTTTAACTATTTAAACTATTTTAATGAATTTTAAACTATTTTAACTATTCTATACTATATAAAAAAACTATTAAAACTATTTATGACTATCTAAACCATTTTCTAAAATTTCAGACTGTGAAAAGTTGTAGTATTATATTTAAATCCTTGATGATTGATACAATATAATTTGGGATTTGAAATTGATACCATTTTTTGAAATGACATATTTGAGTAAATATGACGATTTTGGAATGAGGATTTGATTAACCTATCTTAGCGCCAATTTCAAAAGTGGAGACGATTTTGAAAGCGAATATTGTTTTAGAAGTGAATATGATTTCGAAAGAGATATGGTTTGAAATCGAATATGATATTTCGATATAATTATGAATTAGCTTTTGAAATGTAAAAGAACCATCCGGTATGAAATAAGCGTTTGGTTGTTAAAGAGACCGGGATCAGATATAGTCATACTCAATGCCAATACCGATATTAAACCATTTTAACAACTATGTACGTGGTGGAGATTCCAGAAATGAAGTAGGATGGTTGGTGAACAATTCTGTATGAGGTAATTACGTGACCCTGACTCCCGTGAGTCGGCTTAGATGTGACTAAAACAGGAGCCTCGGCAGGCCAAGTGAGGTCATTCCTCCTATCTAACATGCTTCTTCGATACCATATTATGACTTTGTGATGATTTGGTGGCCACCACTTGATTGTGATTATAGGAGTGTGTTCCGAGGTGGGCGGTAGTAGCTCCTACGCAGTATCACCAGCCGGATCTGCAATTGGTAGAATCCTACCCTGGCATTGCCTCGAGTGCCGCATTGACATGCCCTATTGTAACGATCCCAGTTTTAAAGACAAATTTAAATTTGTAATTTAATTAAATTCTTGGATTAAATTATGTATTTATTTGAATTTTTCAAAATTTAATAAGAAAGATATACTTATTTGTTTTAGAATTTGGATTTGAAATTTAAGATAAATATTTTTAATTGAATTGGATATAAATAAAATTTTAATTTGGAATATTCAAAATGAATATTCTATATGAATGCAATATAGATACTAACGTTTAAAATAAAATCAATTCTATCAATATAAATATAAGTATAGAAATATAAGGATATAAATTTAATGTTTGAAAGTTAAACTTTAAATAGAAATAAATTTCAAGATTATTTTAGTAAATGTAAAATATTGGTACTTAAGTAAACATATGAAGTATATATATATTTAAGGTAAGTTGTGTATGCAAGAAGATATATGAAACAAAGTAAATATTTGTATTGCAAAATATATGAAACAAAGTTATTGTGTACTTATGTACATATAAAGAATAAGTAAATAAAGAAAAGATAATATATACAAACCTGTAAGTACATACAAAAATAAAATAACATGAGCTTGTAAACAAATTAGAAGACGTGCACTTCTCAAGTACACGAAAAAAAATCTCTTAGCCGAAACAAGATTATTTCATATCAGTAAACAAAGATAAATAAATGCATAAGTAAGAACAAAGTAAGAACATAAACAATGTATAAAGTAAAAAATATACATTCACGTACAAGCAAGTAAAGGACAAGTATGTAGGCTATAATCAAACATGGGAAGTAGGACAAAGGTACATATGCATTTAATGTTGCATCTCTAGCATAACTAAAGTCAGTTCTTTGCTATTTACAAACAACATGCCCTGTCAACTTCATTCTATATATCAAGTAAACTTCTTTATTTATATCAGCCTTTTCCTCTCATTTTAGTTCGTGCATCATAACTGAAAGGAAAAAAATGAATGAAGTAAAATCATTTCATACTTAAGCAAAGATTAAACGTAAACAAAATTCAACTTGAACAACAAATCATTACAAACCAGTGGAAAAAAAAAGATTTCAGCAAAGCAAATCTGGAAAACAATCTGGGAATCAAGTTCAAAGATTCAACCTGTTTCTGGATTTCAAGTTGCAGAGAAAAAGAAAACTTCTCTGTCATTCAACTATCTAAACTCTAAGATCTAAAGAAGAAGAAAAAGAGAAAGATTCAGGCTTTCACTCTTTGAAGCTATCAAAACACTTCTATGCTTCTTCTTGTTCTCTGTCAAAATTTTCCAAGGCGAGTAAACTTAATTCTTGAAGCTCTAAGTTTAAATTAAACAGTTCATGATGCTTTAAAAGAATAGTTTGTATATGCTTTATATTTGGATATGTATTTGTGTATATATCCGTCACTCTACATATGGTTCTTCTCTGTTATGAATTACAGGGATTGATTATCATTCAAATTCGAATTTTTATCCAACTGAATCATTGTTAAGCTTTCAGTTTAATCAAACCAGAGATTTAACTTAGATTAAAATTTTTAGAAGCTATTTTAAAACATCTTTGGAAAGAATACTATTGTAATGCTATTTTCCTTGCAATCAAGAAATATATTGATAAATCCAATTGTTATAGAAAGCTAATTCAAGTTGATAACCTGAATGTCTACTGAAATTTATGATTTTTAACACAAAAATGAAGATTTTTAGATTGGTATTTCATCAGCAGTTCGTATTTGAATGAAAATTGCATTTCCACAAATTCCAGGAAATTTAATCCATTTAAAAGGTTGAGATTTAAATTGAAGCAAGTATTAACATTAGGGATGTCATGAAAATTATCTGATAATTTTTCTAAGGTGTGAATTAAGAAGACGATATCATTCTAGGGTTTTGTTCAAAGTTTGGCACATGTCTATAAACGTGATGTGTTCGACCTCTTCACGTGATCGAGTCACTCGAGGGGCCGGTGGAAGGTTGCTTAACGCATTGTCGTCGCATGGACGAAATCTGGGCGATCTCGATGGCATGAGCGGCGGTAGTGAGACAAATTTGCTAGCAATGGTGTTTACAGTTTTTCAATGGAACTGCTATTTTTCGATGCGAAATTTTAAAAGGCGATTCGAACTTGAATTTCACGTATTTGGGTGAATTGTGACATGCCGATGGCGTTGGAGTTTGCCTGAGCTCAGTGGAACCACCGTGCACGTGCATGGTGGCGCGTGAGTGTGTCAGCGACGTTGATTTTTTGCGCCGCGTTTCTGTCTCGAGTCGTTACACGAGAATGAGCCGATGCTTCGGGTTGTATTTGAGTTCCAGTGGGTAGCCTGATGCGTGAGTTTATACATAGTTGAACTTAGACTACAGGAAATATAAAAAAAAGATGAAGAAGAAGGTTGCGTGAATAACAGGGGAAGCTTCGGTGGAAATATTTGTACAGGAGTCAAAATCTGTACCTGTTGAAAGTAAAAATTTAAATTTTAAATTCATGTTTAAATTAATCAAATTGAGTTTAAAACAATAGTTAACTATAAATTTCAGTTTAGTTGGAACTTAGTTTGTGAGTAAATAAATTCTTAACTTGTTTAAGCTTGTAAATTATTTTAAAGGTTAAAATGGAATTTGAATATAAATGGGATTTTGACTTGTAAAGAATAAACTTAGACAAGTTGAATTAAATTTTGAAATCTAGAATTAAATCTAAATTTGAATCTTAGTTTTGGAATAAAAGGAGTTTTGGAATTTAAATTGTTCTAAATAAGTTGAATGATTAAGTGTATTTTCAAATTAATTAGAATTTAAATTTAAAAGTGTAATGTTTAAAATACACTCAAATATTAATGAAATCGTTAATAAAGAAATTTATTATCTTAGAGATAATTAAGGTAATAAAATAATTTAAATTAATAAGGTAATTAAGAATGATTTATTTAATTTATAAATAAATAATTTAGATTAATTTATAATTAGAAATGATTAATAATGAATTTATCTAAGATAATTTCTCAAGAAAGTAATTAAGAAATGTTATTAGTTAATGATGATAATTAACTAAAGATTTTTAAGTATTTATTAGGGTGATTTAATTTTAATAATTAATTAGATTAATTAATTTA
Organism: Allium cepa; assembly: GCA_030765085.1. Lineage (NCBI taxonomy): Eukaryota > Viridiplantae > Streptophyta > Magnoliopsida > Asparagales > Amaryllidaceae > Allium > Allium cepa. The sequence goes on along the minus strand of CM060938.1, from coordinate 899,442,973 downwards.
GATAATCAATTATAAATTGTTTAAATGTAATTACTTAATGAAAGTAATTAAGGATTAATCACTTATTGTAATTAATATTGGATACTTTAATTTATTAAAGTTAATTAATTTAGTTTAATTGTAACGACCCGTAAATTTTCGATAATTAAAATAGCGAATTTGATAAGATTTCGTGATTTAGTGTTAGAAAAACATATAAGTCGTTTGGAATAATAATAAGTGGAATGAATTGCAACAGTAATTATCCAAGTAATGAAAAATAAAAGCTACTTAGTGAATGCCTTTGCAATCAATAGTTGAATAGGATAATAAATGTTGAATTCATCGGGTATAATAGAGTAATTGATTGATAAGAAAAATCTATTTAAAATCAAATATTGAATACTGAACAGGTAAATTGTTTAAATTAAATATTTAAAAATTATTGAGAAATTGAATAACTGTTTTAATGAAAATGGTTGTTCTATAATTTGAATTTGTTAAATTTTATAAGTTCGTTTGAATATTTCAAAAGATAGTGATTTAAGAATAATCAAATTTGTTTAAATTTAATAATACAAATGTTTGAATAATTAAATTCCGAATTTGATATGATTAATTTGATATTGAAATTTAATATATGAAAATAGAGTGAATAATTGAAATTTGATTTAATATGATTCAAATTGGTTTCCAAAGTGAATGTAAGTTATATTGGGATTATAATAGAGTTAATAAGATTTTAAAATTGGAATTTATTGGATAATTGAATAACGGGGTTAATATGATTAAAAAATGATTTGTAAAATTTTATTTTATCATATTCGAGTTATAGTGATGTTATAGAACTTTTAAAACTGAATTTAAAATTTATTTGTGAAAATTGAATATTTTAATATTTAATTATCGACCGAAAAATAGCCAATTTTTGAACAGTCTCAGAATTGGATGAAACTAGTTCCATTGGATCCGTAATAGTTAGTTATTATCGGATTTCAATTTTCGTAGCAATCGGAGTTGTCGTTTGACCGTAGCAGCTCGAAACGCATCGAAATTGTTTTAATATTAATTTGACTAGTTAAAATAGCCATTTTTCAAACAGTCTCGGATTTCGACGAAACCTATTTCATCGGATCCGTATTGTGATATTATTGTAAGATTTCAAATTTCATGTCAATCGGATTTACCGTTTGTCCGGGGCAAGCCAAAACGCCTAGAAAATCGTTTAATCGGTTTAATTTAAAATTGATCGTTTATTGCCGTAACTCGCACAGACGATTGAATTAGCTTCCGAAACCTATTCCATTGTATATGGAACGTGGGATAAACCCTAGAAATGTCGGTCACCCTGCGTAAATCGGAGTTCGAAAAATCCGGAATGAATAGTGTTCGTTTATTTTCTATATAAGGACCCCCTTTATCTTCATTTCACAAAACCCTAGCCCTTTACAGTAGCTGCCGCCTGTGCTATTTCCAATGGCCAACAACGTGCGCCCTTCTTCCCCTCCAATCTCCTCATCCATCGACTTTCATCCAAATCTTTCAACTAGTAAAACGTAGAGCTCAGCGAGAGCAACAAAATCAACGGTGGAGATGAGTTTTCGTGCAACGTGGAGGGAGCTAGGTGGGCACGTTGGTCTGCCATTCAACCTCGTCTCGCATGCACAGATGAAGGTCGAGCACGACCGATCTGGGGCTGAAGATAGCTTTTGGCATGGGCTTCGAAATGACGTAACTTGATCATGGTGGAAGTGCATGAATTGGCCGTGGCAAATAGGGTTTGGGACGGCTAGTATGGGTTCTCTCGTTCGTGAACGCGACCTGTATTCACGTGTGAATGAAGAAGAAAGGGAAAGGAGAAGGTGCGGCCGAGATTTACAGGCCAGAAATCAACGGCTAAGATGGTAGCTAGGTTTAAAAATATAATATATGTTGTAAATAATTATATTAAAAATTCGTGTAGACTTATAAATATCGTATCTTTTTCATACTAGGTCGAAAACGCGCGAAACAAGTTGCATTGGGTTTGTATGGACGAGTACTACGCTATGGGATTGGATTGGAATCGTTTGGATCTAGAGAAAATTTTGGGTTAAATCGAACGTCGTTCGATTTGATTTAAAATCGAAAAATCAAGGTGAGTGTTTTATAACGCTCACACCGTACTAAATATCTTTATGCTAGTTAAATTGACATTATGAAGTGATATGAATTTTATTTGTTGTTGTTTGATATAAATTTAATTGTCATATAGCTTGTTATTTGAATTAACAGTTGAAAAAAAATTAAATTGACAGTTAAATTGAAATTGAAATTGAAATGCGATTAAACTACCTGACATTGATAACTATGAAATTGCCATGAATTGTATTGTTTATTGGATGATGTATTTCGATGGATGCTATTGGTTGATATTTAAATGTTTGGATGTTATTTGCTTATATATATTGTTATGCATACATATGACACTGTGATTGGTTTAAGTGATATATATTCATCCCTGACATTAATTGAAATAAATAATTACTTGGCCATATGATAGAAAATTAAATACGGACACCGGATTGGCTAAATTAATAATTTCTAAAATCGTCGATTTGAAATTTATTTAAATGTTTGATGTAAAAGTTATAAATAGAAATCGAATTTATAGAAATCGAATTCATCGAAAATGTGAGTCTGGAATGTTGAAATAAATTTTGGTTAAAGAAATTGTTAAATAATTTAAGTGGAGACTTTGGAATTTTAAAATCGGGATATGATTGAATTTCGAAATTTGATTTGTTTTAAAGATTGAACCTTAATTCGAGCTTTGAATATTACTAAGTAAAAGTAATATAAAAATGATATTTTGGAATTGCGCTTGAAATTGAATCATATTTGAAATTTGGATTTAAACTCGTATATTGATGAATAATTTTGTAAGTGTTCTAAATGGATATTTTGAAAACCAAGCTCCAAATCGATATAAATTGAAATTGAATTAATTGAAAGTGATTATAAAATTGAATGGATTTGTTGTCAAAGTTGACATGGTTTTGAATTGAAATCGAAATTGAATCGGTAGAATGGAAATTAAAATTGATTTGAATTGGGATTTTATAATTGAAATGGTTTGGTTTTGAAGCTGTTTTATTTTGTTTTCCCAATTTACTCGGTTATATAAACCATTTTGAATACTTAAACTATTTTAATCTATTTTAAATCTACTTAACCTAGTTTAAATTATTTTAAACCAAATTTATCCATTTCAAATCCATTTTAAGATTTCAAGTATTTTAACTATTTAAATTATTTAAAACTACTTTTAAACTACTTAAACTATTTTCTAAAATTCTAAGTTGGTCAATAAAGTGGAACGTTTATATTTAAATCCCGAATTGAAATACGAATTGAGTTAAATGAAGTTGCAACCTAAATTGAGATTCGAAATGATTTTGAAATCAAAAAGAGATATTGATGCGAAAAACGATTTTTGAAACGGAATCTTACCGATGATATTTGAAATAGATTTGATTTTTGAAGCGAATATGATATTTTGATATAAATTATGAATCGATTTGAAATGTAAAAGAGCCAACGGTGTAATAATACATAGTTATTAAAGAGACCGGGATCGGATATGGACATACTCTCTATCGATACCGAAAACCACTTTAATAACTATTATACGCGGAGTGTTGATCCAGAATGAAGTGGATGGTTTGGTGAACGCGTTGACTGAAGAAAGAGAGCGATATTGGATGACCCCTGACATGACTAAAACAGGAGCCGCGCCGGGCCATTGAGGTTCGCCACCTCTAGCGGACACGCTTCTTCGATACCATTTCTATTACATTTGTGATGCTAATTGGGTGCACCCCTTGATTTGGGAGTGTTGTTTCGCGGTGTTGGGGTAGCTGCTGGCTATGCCCAACATCAGTGCGGATCACGCAACTACTAGTATCCTAGTTGGTATCGCCTCATGTACCTTGTCATACTGATTATCCTATTCGCGACAACTACGTTATGTTTTGTGTTATACCTATGGGGTACCCTCTGATAACCACCAGTTTACGGTGGGGCTTACGGTGCTGTATAGACTATGACATTATAAAAATGTGTTAAGGGGGATTATGGTAACGCCTTAACGCTATTTTGATACTTTATTTTACTGATAGACATTATCTACTTAGCGTACATTACTACATAGTAGATAGTTTAACGGATCCTTGAGAGATGGAAACCGTAACATCTTTTGAGTTATTGCACGCACGTTGACACTGGATATGAGATGTCAAACCCCGTAAACATCTCTGACGCCGTTACACTCATATTTATTTACGATTGATTTAACTTTCATAAGGATATTTTAGTCCTGACTCGAGTGTTTTGTCCTTTCATTTCGCTCTGGTCAGTCCTGAGTTTTTCAGATTTTGAAGATCTATTCTGGAGGACGAAGACGAAGATTTGGTACACTATTACTATTATTATTTGTGCATCATGTTGTCTGCTGCATTATTTTAATTGTTCTGTTGTATATATATAACTCTGATAAATGTTGTATAAATAATTGTCAAAGTATAGTAAACAGCTTCATGAACTGTTTATTTGACTATTATATTTTATCGTTCCGCTGCGAGGTTCTGTGTTGTTTCATTTACTTTATTTCTTTTCTTTTCTTTTCTTATTTACCCCAATAACTATCTTCCCTTTTGAATGGTTTGGAATCGACATGTGTATTTGATCGTCGGTTTAAACTGTCCAAAAAGGCGGGTCGTTACAGTTGGTATCAGAGCTTTGGTTTAGCGATAACCTTAGCTCTGTGGGGTCTGACTCTTTATAAATAGGGTAGTTATACCCTATGATGAGTCGCCGAGTGAATGTATATATGAGAGAGCGTATTTGTTAGTGATATAAAATGTTTTGTATTGTGTCGGTTGATTTGTTGAGTGGCTTATGTATTCTGGTCAATACGAATAGTTAACGTCATTGATAGAGATCTCTAAACACTTAAACAGAGCAATTCGACATAGTATTGTTTTGAAATTGGGTAAATGAAATAATTTTGCTCTAATTATATTTTGTATATAAAGAAAAATTTTCGGAAATTATTGTGACTTATCTAGCTTACCTAGTTGTTAGGAATTAAAATAATGGTTATTATCATTAATTGGATATTGTAATTTAATAAATAAGGTGAATTACAAAATGAATAGTAAAAAAACAACTTGTGGAATGTTTTAAGAAAGAAATCCTATAAGAATATTTTATAAAGGTAACTTATAAATTTAAAATAGATTTAAATTGGAAAATATTGAATTTAAGACTCGGGGATCTTGGAAAATGGTTTTCAAAGCTTTGAAGAAATATATAGTAATATTAGTTGGAAATTTTTTATGGAAATATTTCGAAAGGGTTTTAAAGGAAAGAATGAATTCAGTACTCCTCTCTTATGTCGCTGGAAAATAATTTCGGTGATGACTGCGCAGCATCTTCGACGTTCATTTTCGAGTCTCAAAGTGGGGGAGACCTCTAAGAAGCTTTGCTTTTCTTCGAAATTATTTTGGGTAAATGGGTTTTGGTTTAAACTCCAAAGGTATGATTTGATATATTAAAGATATAAGTGTATATGTTTATTTCAAACGATTTGAAAAGAACCGGGCATTTAAAATTCTAAGTTATGCAAATTAGTAATTTTCAAATGAAATGTGAATAGCCAAAATTTATAAAATAAGAGGATTAAGATATTTAAGCTTATGTTTTGGGAAAACTTTAAAGTTGAAAGGTAAAGAGGATTTAAATAAACTAAATTTGTGAACATTCTAATTAAGTAAAAATGAAATTCTATAAATTTGCATTCTAATAACATATAATATGACTTACCAAATCTTAAGAAGTTGAAATGATGTTTGGATATGTAATGAGATATTGTACAGATAAACAGAACCTGAAAGTAATTGAAATATACAAGTAAGAAAAACTCAAAAGGAATTAAAATGTATATAAATGGAAAATTTGGTTGTGATAAAAATGTTATATACTTAAAAATAACATGAAATGATGAATGGATAAATGGAACAAGTAAGTGAACTTAAGAAAGAAGATAAATGAATCGTATTATATCTTTGTAAATTGGTTTTAGAAAATAAAATATAAATTGTATAGAAAAATTATGAATTTGTAAGTTTGAGATAACCGTAAACTAAGAAAAGTCATATATGAGAAGTTAGACTTTTATGGAATGACTATAAACTAAAGTGATGATTAATAAAAAGTTCCACAAATAAATTGTATTAACTAAAACTATGAATATGAAGTAAATGTAAACAAAAGAATTTGGTATAGCTTAGAACCAATTGGAAAATGAAATTGAATTTAATTAAATTATATAGAATGTTTGAAAATGAACTTGAGTAAGCAAATTATATGATATGATATTTTTTTAAAAAGAAGAAGAAGAAAAGATAATGTTAAAGAATATGCTATGTAAAGAAATGAATATACTAACTGAATAATGGATTGTGAGTAATTAAGTGAAAAATTAGAAGTCAATAAAATAATTTAGTATAGATAAAATTGGAAGGTAATACGTGAGATTGTACGTATATTATTTTATTCGCATAACGATTTGATCCAAATTCGAGCACAAAAATTTTGAGATGATTTATATCGATCCAAGTTAGGATTTTTCACTCAATTTTCGACGGCGAACCCTAGATATGGATTTTTGGTTTGATTTTAGAATTCTCTATCATAGTATATGGCTACGCAAGGAGAGTAACAGTTTCCAATCAAGGAACCAAATCTGAGTCCGCACTAGAAAGTCGTGTGAACGATACTAGTTTGGAAGTGAAATTGTGTGATCGAATAAGCGATTAGATTGATATTGCTCACGGATGATATATGTACGGCTTACGGACTTAATTTAAGCTAATATTGAAAATTGAAGATGCCAAATATAAAATGATTCTTTTAAATTGTATAATTGGAATTGAAAGAGATGAACCAAATTGAATGTAAAATTAATAATTTGGTTATGTTGGGTATGATTTGGTTGTTATATGATTGTTAGTGGATTGAATATAATTCATTAAGTGTTATTGCAATTGAAAGCTATAAATCACTGAAATCAAATTGGAAGTTAAATGAATTTAAATAGAATATAATTTGATTTAAATTGGAAGGGAACTAATGTAAATATAAATTAGTGAATGTTAACTAATTGAATTGAGAATGAATGTTAGTAAAATCCAACGTTAATGAATCAACCGTTATTAAAATTGAAAACCAAGTCAATAAATATTAATGAGAAGTGAATTTATATTGATTGGTTATGAATTTGTTGGATGATAGTTGATTGATGGTTGCATTTGTTCTTTTGTTGCATTTGCTATGTTGGCACATGTAGTTGTTATGTTGCTATATTGTGTATATTGATATTATTTTCATATATGCATGTTTCTCATAGTTTGTTGAGTGTTTATTAGGTGCGGATTGCGCTTGCTTCGCATTTGGAGCTCGCTTTCGCGCGATATTATTCGTATATGCTCGCTAATAAAAATATAAGGTACATGTTTATTTTATCATTGGATTTGGTGATTTTTGATGAGCCACTTGGCTTTTGGATTTTCTTTTGGTTGTTTGGGGCCCGTAGAGGCGTTTTGTAGCTGTACCGATCAAGCCGCGCAAAGGAGACTCTGCCGAAATTTTCCGTAAAATCCGGGTGTTAGAAAATTTTTCAAGTTTAAAATTTTTCTTTGTAACTTGTTGTGATAACTAACTTTTAGAGTTAGAAGGCCATCAGGAGTAACTTAGTGGAAGTGTAGTAACGATTTATAAATGGAATTTCATTGTTTTATAAGTTGGTAACTTTGAATAAAATATATCTAATGTTGAATTCTATACTTATTTCCTTTTCCCTTATTTTTCCTTTTCGGGGACGAAAAGTTTTGAGTGGGGGAGAGTGTAACGACCCGTAAATTTTTGATAATTAAAATAGCTAATTTGATAAGATTTCGTGATTTAGTGTTAGAAAAAAATATAAGTCGTTTGGAATAATAATAACTGGAATGAATTGCAACAATAATTATCCAAGTAATGAAAAATAAAAGCTACTTAGTGAATGCGTTTGCAATCAATAGTTGAATAGGATAATAAATGTTGAATTCATCGGGTATAATAGAGTAATTGAGTGATAAGAAAAATCTATTTAAAATCAAATATTGAATACTGAGCAGGTTAATTGTTTAAATTAAATATTTAAAACTTATTGAGAAATTGAATAACTGTTTTAATGAAAATGGTTGTTCTATAATTTGAATTTGTTAAATTTTATAAGTTCGTTTGAATATTTCAAAAGATAGTGATTTAAGAATAATCAAATTTGTTTAAATTTAATAATACAAATGTTTGAATAATTAAATTTCGAATTTGATATGATTAATTTGATATTGAAATTTAATATATGAAAATAGAGTAAATAATTGAAATTTGATTTAATATGATTCAAATTGGTTTCCAAAGTGAATGTAAGTTATATTGGGATTGTAATAGAGTTAATAAGATTTTAAAATTGGAATTTATTGGATAATTGAATAACAGTGTTAACATGATTAAAAAATGATTTTTAAAATTTTATTTTATCATATTGGAGTTATAGTGATGTTATAGAACTTTTAAAACTGAATTTAAAATTTATTTGTGAAAATTGAATATTTTAATATTTAATTATCGACCGAATAATAGCCAATTTTTGAACAGTCTCAGAAATGGGCGAAACTAGTTCCATTGGATCCGTAATAGTTAGTTATTATCGGATTTCAATTTTCGTAGTAATCGGAGTTGTCGTTTGACCATGGCAGCTCGAAACGCATCGAAATTGTTTTAATATTAATTTGACGAGTTAAAATAGCCATTTTTCAAACAGTCTCGGATTTCGACGAAACCTATTTCATCGGATCCGTATTGTGATATTATTGTAAGATTTCAAATTTCGTGTCAATCGGATTTACCGTTTGTCCGGGGTAAGCCAAAACGCCTAGAAAATCGTTTAATCGGTTTAATTTAAAATTGATCGTTTATTGCCGTAACTCGCACAGTCGATTGAATTAGCTTCCGAAACCTGTTCCATTGTATCCGAAACGCGGGATAAACCATAGAAACGTCGGCCACCCCGCGTAAATCGGAGTTCGGAAAATCCGGAATGAATAGTGTTCGTTTATTTTCTATATAAGGACCACCTTTATCTTCATTTCACAAAACCCTAGCCCTTTACAGTAGCTGCCGCCTGTGCTATTTCCAATGGCCAACAACGCGCGCCCTTCTTCCCCTCCGATCTCTTCATCCATCGACTTTCATCCAAATCTTTCAACTAGTAAAACGTAGAGCTCAGCGAGAGCTACAAAATCAACGGTGGAGATGAGTTTTCGTGCAACGTGGAGGGAGCTAGGTGGGCGCGTTGGTCTGCCATTCAACCTCGTCTCGCATGCACAGATGAAGGTCGAGCACGACCGGTCTGGGGCCGAAGATAGCTTTTGGCATGGGCTTCGAAATGATGTAACTTGATCATGGTGGAAGTGCATGAATTGGCCGTGGCAATTAGGGTTTGGAACGGCTAGTATGGGTTCTCTCGTTCGTGAACGCGACCTGTATTCGCGTGTGAATGAAGAAGAAAGGGAAAGGAGAAGGGGCGGCTGAGATTTACAGGCCAAGAAATCAACGGCTAAGATGGTAGCTAGGTTTAAAAATATAATGTATGTTGTAAATCATTATATTAAAAATTCGTGTAAACTTATAAATATCGTATCTTTTTCATACGAGGTCGAAAACGCACGAAACAAGTTGAGTTGGGTTCATATGGATGAGTACTACGCTATATGATTGGATTGGAATTGTTTGGAGCTAGAGAAAATTTTGGGTTAAATCGAACGTCGTTCGATTTGATTTAAAATCGGAAAATCAAGGTGAGTGTTTTATAACGCTCACACCGTACTAAATATCTCTATGCTAGTTAAATTGACATTATGAAGTGATATGAATTTTATTTGTCGTTGTTTGATATAAATTTAATTTTCATATAGCTTGTTATTTGAATTAACCGTTGAAAAAAAATTAAATTGACAGTTAAATTGAAATTGAAATTGAAATGCGATTAAACTACCTGACATTGATAACAATGAAATTGCCATGAATTGTATTGTTTATTGGAGATGTATTTCGATGGATGCTATTGGTTGATATTTAAATGTTTGGATGTTATTTGCTTATATATACTGTTATGCATACATATGACACTGTGATTGGTTTAAGTGATATATATTCATCCCTGACATTAATTGAAACAAATAATTACTTGGCCATAGGATAGAAAATTATATACGGACACCGGATTGGCTAAATTAATAATTTCTAAAATCGTCGATTTGAAATTTATTTAAATGTTTGATGTAAAAGTTATAAATAGAAATCGAATTTATAGAAATCGAATTTATCGAAAATGTGAGTTTGGAATGTTGAAATAAATTTTGGTTAAAGAAATTGTTAAATAATTTAAGTGGAGACTTTGAAATTTTAAAATCGGGATATGATTGAATTTCGAAATTTGATTTGTTTTAAAGATTGAACCTTAATTCGAGCTTTGAATATTACTAAGTAAAAGTAATATAAAAATGATATTTTGGAATTGCGCTTGAAATTGAATCATATTTGAAATTTGCATTTAAACTCGTATATTGATGAATAATTTTGTAAGTGTTCTAAATGGATATTTTGAAAACCAAGCTCCAAATCGATATAAATTGAAATTGAATTAATTGAAAGTGATTATAAAATTGAATGGATTTGTAGTCAAAGTTGACATGGTTTTGAATTGAAATCGAAATTGAATCGGTAGAATGGAAATTAAAATTGATTTGAATTGGGATTTTATAATTGAAATGGTTTGGTTTTGAAGCTGTTTTATTTTGTTTTCCCAATTTACTCGGTTATATAAACCATTTTGAATACTTAAACTATTTTAATCTATTTTAAATCTACTTAACCCAATTTAAATTATTTTAAACCAAATTTATCCATTTCAAATCCATTTTAAGATTTCAAGTATTTTAACTATTTAAATTATTTAAAACTACTTTTAAACTACTTAAACTATTTTCTAAAATTCTAAGCTGGTCAATAAAGTGGAATGTTTATATTTGTTATCCCAACTTTTAGCAAAGTTGAGATACCCAAGATTTGCTAAAAATCAATGATTATTATTCGTGAACGTCGACTGTGCATTGCAGGTTAACCATGGATATCGATGAATACTGTCCGAGTCCGAAACGTGCCACAATTGATAGGCCACGGCAAGAAAGATCATAGAAGTCTGCATTTCAAATTTCAAGTCAATCCGAGGTCGTATGCTTAAGTTATGATGGATTCAAGTTAAGAAGGATGGACATTGCTCAAGTTCGAACCTATCACACTTCGTCCACTTCGAAACCAAGAGGTGAGGCCACGCCTCGAATCCATACACATATGCCCCAGTTCGACTCGATGGAGTTTGCATCCATCGGTTCGAATCCATCTAGTTCGAACCCACCTGCGCTCGAATCGATAGCACAGCCACGCCACACTCGAACCCATCAGGTCCGAGTCCATCTAGTTCGTATCCATCAGCCTCGACTCCACTTCGAATCCATCAGCCAAATACCTGCTTCAACACCATTGACTTCGACTCCATCACGATGCCCTCTCTTCGAATCCCTCCAGGATATAGAGTTCGTATCCATGGAGTTGCCATTACCTCGAATCCATGAGAAATAACCTTGCTTCCACTCCATCAAGTAAACCCCCAGATAAGTCTTGCTCCGAACCCATCCATGACCTAACTTCGAATCCATGGACTGTACCTTGCTTCGGCTCCATGCGACCTTCGAATCCAACAAGTTAAAGGCGACTTCGAATCGACCCAAAGTAACGCATTTGGATCGATTCGAACGAGCATCTCTCCATCCAAGTCACCTCGCCCCATGCCGTCTTCGAATCCTCATAATAAGAACAACTTCGAATCGATCCGAAGCAACGTATTTGGATCGATTCGAACGAGTATCTCCCCATCGATTCGAAGACGAACCTCGAATCCAACCACGAAGCCATCCAGCAAATGCGGCAAAGAACTCGGAGTCAACCCACTTGCACGCCCTGGAGTACTCGAATCAAACAGATCGATTCGAAGTACTCGAATCAAACAGATCGATTCGAACGAGTCCATAGCATCGGTTCGAAACAAACAGCACGCCGAAGAACCCAATTTCGAACCGCTCATAACTCTCAATCCACTGATCCAAATCCCATGAAATTTTTACAAGAGTTCGTCTACATGTCATAGAACGTCCACGCCAAGTTTCATCACAATTGGACAATTTCTTGATCGATTCGAACCAAGGGTCGAGTCGATCGCAAAGTGGGCCCGGATCTCTAGAACTCGGCCATGTGGGCCCCCTCACGTGCTGGAAGTGGTCTACCTGATTTTTAAGAGAAATATCAGCCTCCTACGCCTATAAATAGAGCCCCAGGTCATTCAGAAAAGGGATCAGATTCTCTTTGGCAATATCAAGACTCTGAAGCACCAAGATCCTACTAGGCTCTATTCTGCACTCCACTACTACCGTTGTACTTGAATTTCAGAGCTATAATCCATTGTAATCCGCTGTAATCAATTGTAATCAGCGAAGAACGTCAATAAAAGGGAAAACCTTTGAAGTGGACGTAGGCAGGAGATAGCCGAACCGCTATAAATCGTGTGTTCTTGTTTATATTTACTATTTTGCTGCTTAGATCTGTGATTTGTTTCTGGATATCATCGATTAATATTCATACACTGGTGCTTTCACAATCATTAGGGTTTATGACCAATTTCGGCGCAAACACTTTGGTGCTTTCACTGAGAATTGAACTAGCACCCGCTACATCAGATTCAGAATTCAGATTCAAAAGTTTGAAGAAACTCCAGTCCGGAAACAATGACTCGACAAACCAGACAAAGAATTGATAGGAGCCAACAAGGAGGAAGCCAAGAAGCATCCTCAGGATCAGGAGAAAGATAAGCTTCCGTCTATATCACCAGCGACGAGATGGAAGCTATGGCTAATTCACTGCGCGAGAGCATGATGAAAACTCAACAGGAGATGCTGCAGAATTTCCTCGAGCAAATGAGGGCAGCAAACATGCAAAACCTTGGACCAAATACAACAACTACAAGTGCGGGACAAGGAATCAGGATTGCAGAAGCTAATGAAGGTCAGGTTCAAGACCAGAATGCAAGAGTTGAGGGTGGTCAACAAGGCCTTGGGGGCAGACCCTCAGGGTCCGATACTTGAAGACCAATAGACGGAGCTCAACAAGCTGGAGCCAATGCTTATGCTAACGAGCCACCAGAAGAATACGTACCAGAATTCCCTTCAAGGCTCGGGGGGCAGGATAGGAACTTGACAAGGGGCCAACCCCTAGACGGAGACGAGAGAATGATTGGCCTCATGCGAAGAATCATGAGAGGAGGATTACCTAGTGGAGGGCTAGAAGAAGTTAGTCGAAGTTCGTTCACCCCAAACATCCGAAACGCAAGGAATCCTCCAAAATTCAAATTACCGACACTAGATCCTTACGACGGGAGATCAGACCCGACCATGCATATTACCAGATATATCAGGCACATGGAAGTACTGGGGGCATCCGAGGAAGTGATGGCACGATGCTTTCCTTTATATTTATCAGATTTAGCTTCATTATGGTTCAGACAACTGGAGACTGGATCGATAGGAACATGGAGCGAGCTCGTTGATTGCTTCATGAGACAGTTTAGGGTCCACGTAACGCGACCCAAGAGTGTGATGACCTTAGCTTCAATCAAGCAAAGGACCGGAGAGTCCATAAAAGATTTTCTGCTGAGATTCAACGTAATAGTGACTTCCGTAGATCGCCTGGATCCATCAATGATTTTAATGGCGGCAGTGGCAGGAGTCGCGGAAGGCACCAAATTTAAGGATTCTCTAACTAAAGATCCACCGCAAGATCTTGGAGAATTCTTTCATAAAGCTGAAAAGTTCATCCGATTAGTAGAATCACGAGTCGAGAGTCGTGAAATAAATACCACACAAGGCGTAGAAACCTCCAGAGAACAGTCCGGAGCGGACAAGGGAAAGAGAAAACAGGATGACGGACATGATGGTCTTGATAAACGGAGGAAATTCCAAGAACCAAGATTCAGGCAGAACAAAGATCTGAATGCAAGCCTAGAAAGAATCTACATTGAAACTATGGGGCAACTCCCCTATCGAAAGCCACCCATAAGGGATCCCACCGAGCGGGAGCACAGGACTGGAAAATATTGCCTATTCCATGAGCTGGATGGGCACACTACAGATGAACGCCGTCACCTGAAGGATGAGGTGGAAGAACATGCTAGGAGTGGTAGATTGCCGCAATTTGTCAGAGAACGGACAGCAGCGACAAGACTTGAACAACTACCGCCTCCACCTAGCAGGAACGATCCTGGATCGGGATCACGACTCGTCATCAACTGATTAAAGATGGCAAGGGCCAAGTCTAGGATTTGGACTTTGTTCGAATAATTTTATTTAGATCTATTTTCAGAATAAACGGTTACTCCACTTACACATTTACGGGTACCGGAGAGATCTCTAGGCATGCTCTGAGATGGAGACAAACCGCTTTGCCCGGAGAGGCAATCCTTAGCTTTCTTCTGATGTTTGAGATTGAACATCTAGAACTTGAATTTTAATAAATAAATTAGAATCTCTTGCAATAAACCTTTTGACTGGAGAGTCGAAGGATGAACATTAAATACCAATATAAAACATGATCGCTTTATGACCCTACCCGGAGAGACGGGGTCCGGAGTGCAAGAAGTGAGTTGCTTCGCCGGAGAGCGACAGGATCGACTCACTTAAGCATTATTTCCCCTTCACCGGAGAGTGACAGGATGGGATCCAGCAAGAGCCCGGAGAGGTATGATCGGTCTCGAACGACCATGACATCGCTTAATGTTCGGATACACTGAACCGGAGTGCAAGAAGTGAGTTGCTTCGCCGGAGAGCGACAAGATCAACTCACTTAAGCGCTGTTTCCCCTTCACCGGAGAGTGACCGAACGGGATCCAGCAAGAGCCCGGAGAGGCTATGATCGGTCCAGAACGACCATGATATCGCTATACGTCCTAACTGGGACCAGAGTGCAAGGGATATAAGGCAACGCCAGAGAGCAATAGGATCTTTCTATTCAATCACTGAGTCTAGAATGGACTTAGTAAGGGTTTAGAGTAGCCAATAATAGTCCGGAGAGACTATGAAACTTCATCCTCAATTTCTACGGAAGGAACGAATGCTAATTTGGCTTCGAACAGCCACAAACTTGATTGATAATACTACAGCTATCAAAGAAACATGAATTTCTACACTTGATATAAGACCGTTCAAAACATACCTTTTACAAAAAGGCATGTTTTGGGGGGCAAAGTGTTATCACAACCTTTAGCAAAGTTGAGATACCCAAGATTTGCTAAAAATCAATGATTATTATTCGTGAACGTCGACTGTGCATTGCAGGTTAACCATGGATATCGATGAATTCTGTCCTAGTCCGAAACTGGCCACAATTGATAGGCCACGACAAGAAAGATCATAGAAGTCTGCATTTCAAATTTCAAGTCAATCCGAGGTCGTATGCTCATGTTATGATGGATTCAAGTTAAGAAGGATGGACATTGCTCAAGTTCGAACCCATCACACTTCATCCACTTCGAAACCAAGAGGTGAGGCCGCGCCTCGAATCCATACCCATATCCCCAGTTCGAATCGATGGAGTTCGCATCCATCGGTTCGAATCCATCTAGTTCGAACCCACCTGCGCTCGAATCGATAGCACAGCCACGCCACACTCGAACCCATCAGGTCCGAGTCCATCTAGTTCGCATCCATCGGCCTCGACTCCACTTCGAATCCATCAGCCAAATACCTGCTTCAACACTATTGACTTCGACTCCATCACGATGCCCTCTCTTCGCATCCCTCCAGGATATAGAGTTCGTATCCATGGAGTTGCCATTACCTCGAATCCATGAGAAATAACCTTGCTTCCACTCCATCAAGTAAACCCCCAGATAAGTCTTGCTCCGAACCCATCCATGACCTAACATTGAATCCATGGACTGAACCTTGCTTCGGCTCCATGCGACCTTCGAATCCAACAAGTTAAAGGCGACTTCGAATCGACCCAAAGTAACGCATTTGGATCGATTCGAATGAGCATCTCTCCATCCAAGTCACCTCGCCCCATGCCGTCTTCGAATCCTCATAATAAGAACAACTTCGAATCGATGCGAAGCAACGTATTTGGATCGATTCGAAGGAGCATCTCCCCATCGATTCGAAGACGAACCTCGAATCCAACCACGAAGCCATCCAGCAAATGCGTCAAAGAACTCGGAGTCAACCCACTTGCACGCCCTGGAATCGATTCGAAGTATTCGAATCAAACAGATCGATTCGAAGGAGTCCATAGCATCGGTTCGAAACAAACAGCACGCCGAAGAACCCAATTTCGAACCGATCATAACTCTCAATCCACTGATCCAAATCCCATGAAATTTTTACAGGAGTTCATCTACATGTCAAAGAACGTCCACGCCAAGTTTCATCACAATTGGACAATTTCTTGATCGATTCGAACCAAGGGTCGAATCGATCGCAAAGTGGGCCCGGATCTCCAGAATTCGGCCATGCGGGCCCCCTCACGTGCTGGAAGTGGTCTACCTGATTTTTAGGAGAAATATCAGCCTCCTACGCCTATAAATAGAGCCCCAGGTCATTCAAAAAAGGGATCGGATTCTCTTTGGCAAGATCAAGACTCTGAAGCACCAAGATCCTACTAGGCTCTATTCTGCACTCCACTACTACCGTTGTACTTGAATTTCGGAGCTATAATCCATTGTAATCCGCTGTAATCAATTGTAATTAGCGAAGAACATCAATAAAAGGGAAAACCTTTGAAGTGGACGTAGGTAGGAGATAGCCGAACCACTATAAATCGTGTGTTCTTGTTTATATTTACTATTTTGCTGCTTAGATCTGTGATTTGTGTCTGGATATCATCGATTAATATTCATACACTAGTGCTTTCACAATCATTGGGGTTTGTGATCAATTTCGGCCCAAACAATATTAAAATCCCGAATTGAAATACGAATTGAGTTAAATGAAGTTGCAACCTAAATTGAGATTCGAAATGATTTTGAAATCGAAAAGAGATTTTGATGCGAAAAACGATTTTTGAAATGGAATCTTACATTTGAATAGATACGACGATATTTGAAATAGATTTGATTTTTGAAGCGAATATGATATTTTGATATAAATTATGAATCGATTTGAAATGTAAAAGAGCCAACGGTGTAATAACACGTAGTTATTAAAGAGACCGGGATCGGATATGGACATACTCTCTGTCGATACCGAAAACCACTTTAATAACTATTATACGCGGAGTGTTGATCCAGAATGAAGTGGATGGTTTGGTGAACGCGTTGACTGAAGAAAGAGAACGATATTGGATGACCCCTGACATGACTAAAACAGGAGCCGCGCCAGGCCATTGAGGTTCACCACCTTTAGCGGACACGCTTCTTCGATACTATTTCTATTACATTTGTGATGCGATTTGGGTGCACCCCTTGATTTGGGAGTGTTGTTTCGCAGTGTTGGGGTAGCTGCTGGCTATGCCCAACATCAGTCCGGATCACGCAACTACTAGTATCCTAGTTTGTATCGCCTCATGTACCTTGTCATACTGATTATCCTATTCGCGACCACTACGTTATGTTTTGTGTTATACCTATGGGGTACCCTCTGATAACCACCAGTTTACGGTGGGGCTTACGGTGCTGTATAGACTATGACATTATAAAAATGTGTTAAGGGGGATTATGGTAACGCCTTAACGCTATTTTGATACTTTATTTTACTGATAGACATTATCTACTTTGCGTACATTACTACATAGTAGATTGTTTAACAGATCCTTGAGAGATGGAAAATCCCGTAACATCTTTTGAGTTATTGCACGCATGTTGACACTGGATATGAGATGTCAAACCCCGTAAACATCTCTGACGCCGTTACACTCATATTTATTTACGATTGATTTAACTTTCATAAGGATATTTTAGTCCTGACTCGAGTGTTTTGTCCTTTCGTTTCGCTCGGGTCAGTCCTGAGTTTTTCAGATTTTTGAAGATCTATTCTGGAGGACGAAGACGAAGATTTGGTACACTATTACTATTATTATTTGTGCATCATGTTGTCTACTGCATTATTTTAATTGTTCTGTTGTATATGTATAACTCTGATAAATGTTGTATAAATAATTGTCAAAGTATAGTGAACAACTTCATGAACTGTTTATTTGACTATTATATTTTATCGTTCCGCTGCGAGGTTCTGTGTTGTTTAATTTCCTTTATTTCTTTTCTTTTCTTTTCTTATTTACCCCAATAACTATCTGCCCTTTTGAATGGTTTGGAATCGACATGTGTATTTGATCGTCGGTTTAAACTGTCCAAAAAGGCGGGTCGTTACATTAATAAATCATTAGATTAAATTGGTAATTAATGATTTCTTGTTATGAGATAATTACTTTATGATAAGTAATTAAAAGTTTAGTTTTTTTAAATAATTAATTAAAGGGTTAATAAATTATGTAATTGGTTTAAAGATTATATTAATTAATATGGTTAATTAAGAATAATTTCATTAGATAAGGCGACTGATTAATTTATTAATATCAAATGATTTGTAATTAATTAATTCTGCTTATAAATGATTATTGAATGCTTGACCTTACTTATGAATGATTATATTGTATGTGATGCCTTGAATTGATTGCCCTATCTAATCTGTGATACTTTGTTCTGTGGATTGAGCTGTGTATAAATTACTCATTTATTTACATTTGTATATTATCTGTGAATCTGTGAATGGACGATAAGCGTTATAGTTTATATCGCTTATCAACTGTATTTCTATGTTTTAAATCTGTGATGATTGAATAATGTTGCACTATTGTGTTAAACCCCGGACCACACTTATACACACACAAAAATGGATTTCACGAGGAAATCGGTTAAGTCACAGATTTTTGAAGTGATTTTTAAATAGACAATTTGAATTCAAATGTTTTGGAAATGGATTGGGTTTAAAGTGGAAAGCTTTCGAAATGGAATTTCAAAGATGAAATTTATGTTGAATAACTTCATTTTGTTTTGGAATTTAAATAATTTGATTTGAAAATTGAATTATATGATGGGAAACTAAGGACTAAAGATGTTATACCAGTTATATATGCGTTAAACTATTTTAAAAAAGTATTGATTTGGGAATGTGAATATAAATTAAGAGCTTTAACTCGTGCAAATATAATTGGATCTTTCTGAAATGAAAACTATTTGTTTCCAAATAATAAATGCTTTCACATAAGTAATGAATTTTCGATTTATGTTAAAGGGATTTCAAGTTAAAATGAAAATGATTTTCTAAGTTATGAAAACTGGTTTGAAGGCTATAAGTTAAATCTTTAATTTAAAGATTTAATGAGTTAATCCAATTGATATGGGAATTGTTTTGAAATCCGTAAATGGATCTTTGTGAAACCGAGTGAACTTTGTGAAATAAATCTTTTTGTTTAAAAGATTTGAAATGGTAATTTGTTTAAACCATTTGAAAGAAAATTTTTGGGTAATAAGTTTTCACTTAATTGAAATCCCATATCAATATGTTTCTTGTAAATATTGCGCTCACTATTCGGTTTAGCCGGGAGAGGACCTTTGTGTCATATAGCCCATTCCGAATATGTGATATGACGTTATGGATATCATTTGAAGACCGGTGGTGAAGACCGGGTATTTGCGAGAAGGATAGGATGACCTATCGATTGTCTTTGCACCAAGTAGCTATGGTATAGAGATTCCCTAAGTGATGGGAAGTCCGATCGGGATTGTGAATACCTGGATTGCAAAAACATCTTCGGAAGTGCCTTCGGTTCTGTTCGAACCCAGAACAGACTTGTATGGATTGTACGTCTGACATTACATTTTGAGACATAAAGCAGATTTCTTTCAAATACATTTTTATTGGTAGCGGAGGATTTATTCTCTTAGCATTAACACACTTCTTTGAGACGTACGAGCTCAGAGGTTATGTAGTTGAAGGTTATCAGCAATATATTCCCAACTTGGTAATGTGGCACGTTGAGTACTGCTGATCATTTGTGATCAAAGCATGGCTTTCGTGTAAAGCATAGCTTTGTGGAAGAGACCTCATCGGATGTCACAACCCGAAAATGGTCGAAACAGGAAAGATGCAGCAAGGTTATGAGGGTCGCACCTTTAGGGTATGTCATTTCCTTCTAGAAAAAGGTGATGTCATGGTATGGAGCCATGATATTTACCTATGTGGTTGCTCCAATTTCATTTACTGTGTGGTTGTTGCTTTGTGGGGATCCCTCGGATAAAGGTCCAAAAGGACCGGAGAGTGGCATACTCGAGAAGTAGTTACCTAGTTACAGAGATAACCTGGCCTTGTGTTGGCAGAGGTCCGGTTAGGTTCTCGGGACGTCTCGCCAGAGGTGATTCCATGTGGCAGTAGGAAGTTCCTTAGCCTGACCATTTGTTGGAAATCCAAACAAAACAATACGAGCCCTGTACGGTTTTAGTTGTATAACCTGCCATTTACTAATGGTGGCGCCCCACTGTTTAGATGGTAGCTATAGTAGGCATACGATAATGGTCGTATGTTGGCTAAGATTTAGATTATATTTTCGAAATGTTTTCTGCACTTTGCAATTATTGTAATAATATTAAAGAAATTCGCGTATCAAGCATATTTGACTATCATAAGAAGAAATCTACTCCAGTTCTGCGATTGCATTGTGTGTGTGGTGGGAGGTCTTATGGTAGTTTCATTTTCCAAAAGCATTGCGAATTGAATTTAAAATTCTCTTGTTGTTTGTTTTTAAAGATAAACTGTTTTTGTTGCTCACACCAGTCCAACGACAGAACTGGAGTCTATTGTTCCTTTCCTAAACTCTGTGTGCCCAAATTTTTTCCACACGTGCAGTCTGGATTTGGGTTTTTCAAATAGTCAGGTTTAGTAGATTATCTGGAGCTAGTCTAGTCTTTGGATGCGGATTGCACTTGCTTATCTTTATGCAATGTTATTGGGAGTTCGAGCTATTTCTGGATTGGTGCTTTGGAGATGGAGATTATCCGCTGCTGGTGTTATCTATTTTCTTTCCTCTGCTATTTCTTGTATCATATCTCTGATGTATTTTGATATTCATTGTATCATCTGTTGTATCGTATTGTATCAATGTTGTATATATATTGATATATTCTTTTTCTTCCGCTGCGTTGTACTTAATGGGGTTATAAGCTGCGGCGAGCCAGATTCGGCGTTTGAATCTGCGGCATTTGAATATAGGTGACGTATTCGGTGCCGATTTTCAAAGGTCGAGTTAGGATCTTTACAAATGGTATCAGAGCTGAGGGTTAAAACTTTAGCTCAGGAGTATAACACATTAAGTAACTCATTAGAGATAGGATGAAGTATACCCCAGAATGAGTATATCCCTAAGATATCAGTCTATGTGCCTCGGTAAATTCTCTTACTATCCACTGATAGTAAGTATGAGTGCAAGAAGAGGACGAGATAGGGGACAGGGGAATACGACTATAAATGGTCAATACCCTGCAGCAGTGGAAACAATCCTTTCTCTTCTCAATCTTCTTTGATTTGTTTCCAATTTCTTTTGATTTCTTCAAGGCAGCTATAGAAAGAAGTTTCGGTGTGATGGTGGCCCTACGAATCGTTGTAGAAAATCCTTACTTCGTATCTTCATCAATTTCTTATTAGTTTTTCGATCTAAACTTTAATGAATTTGAAATTTGGAACTAGAAATTTTAAATAAATTGGAAATTTTAAATAAATTGGTAATTTTAAATAAATTGGAAATTTTAATTTGAGTTAAATTGATTAATAAAATATGAGGCTAAATTTGAATTGAATCGATAAAATGATTTCGTTTAAAACCAAATTTGAAATTCTATTGTAATTTCTTGTGAATATCAAAGTTCGAAGAGGGACAAGTTGGTATATACTTTGAGGTATTTCGATTTGAGTTTGGAATCCATATCTAATGTTTGGGAGTAGTGGAAGATTAAATACATTTATCTATCATTTGGGTCTCGATATGTTCTACCAATGGTTAGTTATCCCTTCAAACTAATCGATATCACTCCATATTTCATAGATCTGTTGACCCGAGTATCTTGTGAAAAAATTGTATGAGTTTGTTCTCATATCTATTGTCGATATTCTGATTTGGTAAGCCAAATGTAGAATTGATATCCAGTTTGATTTGAAAAGATATTTCTCTATCTTTCGTCCATCTTTGTTATCTCCTTGGCAAATTTCGGGGACGAAATTTCTTAAGGGGGGATCTGTAACAATTCCAGTTTTAAAGACGAATTTAAATTTGTAAGTTAATTAAATTCTTGGATTAAATTGTGTATTTATTTGAATTTTTCAAATTTAATAAGAAAGATATACTTATTTGTTTTATAATTTGGATTTGGAATTTAAAATAAATATTTTCAATTGAATTGGATATAAATAAAATTTTGATTTGGAATATTCAAAATGAATATTCTATATGAATGCAATATAGATACTAATGTTTAAAATAAAATCAATTCTATCAATATAAATATAAGTATAGAATTATAAGGATATAAATTTAATGTTAGAAAGTTAAACTTTAAATAGAAATAAAATTCAAGATTATTTTAGTAAAAGTAAAATACTGGTACTTAAGTAAACATATGAAGTACATATATATATTTAAGGTAAGTTGTGTATGCAAGAAGATAGATGAAACAAAGTAAATATTTGTATTGCAAAGTATATGAAACAAAGTTATTGTGTACTTATGTACATATAAAGAACAAGTAAACAAAGAAAAGATAATATATACAAACCTTTAAGTACATACAAAAATAAAATAACATGAGCTTGTAAACAAATTAGAAGACTTGCATTTATTAACATCTTCTCAAGTACACCAAAACAAATCTCTCAACTGAAACAAGATTATTTCATATCAGTAAACAAAGATAAATAAATGCATAAGTAGGAACAAAGTAAGAGCATAAACAAAGTATAAAGTAAAAAATATATATTCATGTACAAGCAAGTAAAGGACAAGTATGTAGGCTGCAAACAAACATGGGAAGTAGGACAAAGGTACATATGTATTTAATGTTGTTAGCACCAAAATTGGTCACTAACACCCTTAGAAAGATTGTGTAGAGAGATAAATGAAGAAAACAAATTTAAACAGAGAAGAGAACATAAATTTAAATGCAGAAAGTAAGAACACCAAATTTATAGTGGTTCGGCGTAATTGCTTACATCCGCTTTGAAGTTGATTTTCATTGATTTCCTTTATAGTTGATTACAGATACAATCTGTTTTTTGTTACTTGAATATAATTACAAAGTAAAAGAAATAAGTCTGGAATGAGTTTTGAAAATGGCAGAGTTTCCCCAGTGTTCTCTAGAATCTGATCCCTTTTTCTGTGTCCATGCACCTCTATTTATAGACGAAGGCGGGTTGGACTTCCCTGGTGGGCCAAGTAGCTGAATAACTCGGTCCAAATAGGACATGCTCTGTGTGCCGAACCAAACAGGCCGAATAGTTGAATGCCGAACCCTCCTTTTCCTGACGAGCGATCTCTTTGTTATGCGGGAGGAGTAGGTGGAGCGATAAACGAAGCCAAAAGTGCTAGGGAGAATGCCGAACCATCCTTGATTGCCGAACGTACTGAATGCCGAGTGGAGCAATTGTGCCGATCGATGCTAGAAAACAAACCAGTGTCTTGGCCGAATGATATCTAGGCCGAACGAGACGAGTCTGAACGTCCTGAGTGCCGGACCCTTCCCAATGCCGAACGATCTCTCTGGCCAAGCGCTATTACTTGCCAAGCAATGGTGCTAAACCACTTAAAGGCCAAACGTTATCTTTGGCCAAATAATTTCATAGTCGTTGTGCGATCTTATGCCGAGCGCCCTTCTCTGGCCGAACATTATTCAACACCGAGAGTTTCTTGATGCCGGACGCTCCTAGAGGCCGAATGTTGAGATGCCGAGCCGTATAGAATGTTGGTTTGCCAGGCCGAACGTCCAATGATGCCGAGCACGCTTTACTCCGAGTATTCCTTGTAGGTCTAATGATATTTACTTTGGTCGTATGTTCACCTTGGCCGAACGTTCACCTTGGCCGAACCATCTGGGTTCGCCGAACGATAGCTTTGGCCGAGCGTGCTTGGGTAGCCCAGCGGTCTCCGTTCTTTAAATGGTCATAGGTCGAGTGCCTCCTTTTGGCCGAAAGGTAGTCAATGCCGGGCGCATCTTGATGCCGAACGAGGGGAGTCTGAGTACTAAGTTGCCCGGTCAATTCCCTGGGAAATACTTGCCCTCCAAAGTGTGTTACGTGATACGCTTTGATCGAACCTTGGTCATCATCACCCTTGGGGGTCGGATGGTTCTCTTGGCCGAACGTAGTAGAGAAGGCCGAACGATACACGTTACCCCAAGTGACTTCGTATGCCGAACAATCTTGCCGAACGTTGACAAGTGCCGAACGATCCATGTTAGCCCAAGCCGAACGGACCAAGATGGCCGAACGATATCGTCTTGACCGGTAGAACCGGACAGAACCTCTTCAACTTCTTCTTCTCCCTTATAAAACCCGACCTCTTCTTCTTCCTCCTTTTTTCTTTACTTTCACCTTTGCAATTTTGAATTTTCGAACTACCCCTGTCATCAGATTCTGAGGACTTCTCGACCCTTCCTAAAGCTCGATCCACGAATTAGGTAAAATCCCTTTATCCAACTCCTTTCCCTGATAAGTTTCGATCAATTGGCTTAGGTCGGGATTGTGGTCGAACGGGCTACGTAGGTGGAGGACCCAAACCCCGATTAGGATATCTCCAAGGCCGAGCGACGTGAGGTAGGGAGAAGTGGTTAGGGATGATCACTCGTAGGGGTTGTTTTAGTTGTTTGGGAGAGATGTTATAGTTTGACACGACACCCTTGTATCGAAGGAGGTTTGGGGAAGAGAAAGGTGGAGGAGAGGAAAACTTGAAGGCCGTGCCGAGCGTTGAAGCTCGGCCTAACCTAGGTTCGACACGGCACATCATTGGCCGAACGATGGGATGGAAGGTTAGGGAGGTAGCGTGAGTCAATGGGGAGGCTGATTGTTGTTTCGACTGAATGGTATTTTGGCCGAACGATACTCCGCTGAGCGCTACCCAGTACGAACTGTAGTTAGGCCGAACGAAAGTTGTAAGCCCAGCGATAACTTCGTCGAACAACAGCATAGCCGAACGAACATCAATGCCGAGCCATATCAAGGTCGAGCAACTTTACACCGAACGTCACATAAATGCCGAACCAAACGTATTGAACAATGCATAGCCGAACCACATATAAATGCCGAACATACTCTATTAGCCGAACATTACTCAAGCCGAACGAACATAAATGCCGACCCAAACGTATTGACCAATGCATAGCCGAACCACATATAAATGCTGAACATACTCTATTGGACGAACTTGACTCAAGCCGAACGAAGATAAATGTCGACCATACAATTGCCTTGCCTAATTTCATAAATAAATAAGGACAGAAACTCCAGCATACTTGTATATCGAACTGATTTCGACTAATAACCTTCCCAGTAGATATAAACCTGAACTTTACTTAACGTAATCAGATATCTTCCTATAGCGTCTTCTGAACCTGAAACCGTAATCGCCATAAGGAAGGCTTTTGGAGACAGTCGGCGATGACGGTCTCCGAAGGCGGTGATTTTAAGCTTAGTTTTATATCAGCAATCGTGCGACTTCCAAATTTTCAATGCTCATACACGATTGATTACACTAGGTCACACACCACATGGGGGGTTACTTGTGTTGTTAATTCTAACGTTGATCATTTTCAAGTATAGTACGCACATGCGCTTAGCCAAATTATTTATTGAAGATGTTTAAAAGATCTAGCTCTGCCACTCTCTCAAATAGGCCAGGTCCGTCTTCCAAACAAGGGGATGCAGACACTTCTAATACGTCGACTTCCCCGGCTCGTGACCTGGCTCCTGATGCCCTGGAGTCATCGATCCTTTTGGATAATCCGATCGATTCACAGGCTTCGAAAATCAACAAAGCCACACTTCAGCGAATATGTTCTGTCCATGGAATCCCTTTCGCCGATGTGTTGGTTCCGTCTAGGCATGATCGTCCATACCTGCCCCCAGTTGGATACACCGCCTGTAACAAGTTCATGTGCTGGGTGGGCAGCGTGCCTCCATTTAACTCATTTCTTCGGGACGTGCTACAGTACATCGATGCCGCCGCGTCGCAGTTGCATCCCAACGGCCACACGTTCATATATGGTACTTACCTCCTTTTCATGGCTGTCTTCTCTAGACACCCGACTCCTGGCGATATTAGATACATATAATTGATCAAGAAGCGGGGAGACAGTCCTTCTTACATGTTCCTTGAGCCTCATCGGAAATGCCAAATCTTTACAGGGGCGTGGAGCAGCAAATTTGCCCTGTACAAACAGGAATGGTTCTACGTGCGTTGCCCCCCGGGTTTTCCGAGGAAATGGGTCGAAGGAAGTAAGTCCCTTCTTCGGATCGCTATTCGTGCTTGGTCAAAGCCATACCTTCTCTAATTCTTTTTTTATATCTTCTTAGGTTCCATCCCTCGCCCTGACGGTCGTGGGTATTCTGAAGCCGTTGAGGCTATTAGAGCTCTTCCTACCGAGGAACGGGACATCCGAACCCTCATTTCAAACGAGTCGTTATCAAGGTTCGGATTGTTAGTAGGAGGCCGGCGAATTAGCCTTCCTGAGGGCGCCTCGATTCCCAAGCTGGTATCTGGTGAAGGGAAGAAGTTATCTGAATCGTCATCACACCCCACCCTCGATGCACATGTGGAGGGGGAAATCAAAGAGAGTGAAGCTCCCGAAACACAAGGTGAGAATGTGGGTCCTACTCAAGATCCGGTGGTCGAAGTGCGTGATATTGAAACTTCGTCTTCCGCTTCAAAGGGGAAGAAGAAGTTGGCGTATAAGATAAGGAAGGGGAAGGTTGGCGGAACTTCCAAAGTTACGCTCGTCCCGGCAGAGAAAGAGGCTTCCTTACAGCAAGTGGAAAGTTTTTTAAAGGGCCTGTCAAATCTCCCCATCCCCGATGATCGGCTTAACTACGACTTTGGCGATCCGGAGGCGTTCAAATTCCATTCGCCGGTCAGAGGCAACGTGGGCATTCCATCCCAAAGTCAGGGAGAGAAAACCCCTATTAGCAAGGCTACTGGTCCGTCGGGGGGGAACACCAGGACACACACGAACACTTGCACTTCAAGTCTCACTTAGATTTTATTTTGTCATAACTCCTCTTGCTAATTCGCTGTTATTTGAATTTCGTGCAGGTGACATGGTGCGCCCACACAGATTCGATCGTCTCCGTGGTTCTTCTATTTTTCATCCGTCTTGATGGGACTCGGGTCCCGAAAGACATCGAGATAGAGGTGGTGATGGCGACAAAAACTATCATTCCCGGGACTCCTCATCCCGGAGGAAAACTTACAATCAGCCAAAGCACCACCAGGATAATTCGTCTCATGCTGAGCACAACAAAGACAAGCACGGCCAAAAGAGGTCGCAACCCGACGCTCCCCGGGACCAACGCTCTGACTCTTCATCTACTCGACAGTCCCGAGGTTCTCACAGATGGGATGAACTTTCAAAGCTGTCACCCCCTGCTCCAACAACAGACCCAAAAGTGTCAGAGAGGCTGGCTGAGCTTAAGGACAAATTTTCGAGAATCTGCTTCGATGGGCTGAAATTCCTTCCGAAGATTCACCCTATTCCTGGCCATGTTAAATAGAGTGCTCTTCCCTGTACGAATGACGTCTATGTACAACATGGCACATTTTTTCACCTGGCTGAGAAACTTTTAGAAGTCTCTGTGGAGCACCAGCATGAGATCGACCGTCTGAAGCTTGAGGCTATCCACGATAAGGACATCATTAAAGCCCAAGACGAAGAAATCGTCGCTTGCAAGTCTGAACTCGAGGTCGCCCATCGGAGTGCCAGGGATACTGCTAAAGCCGTTACTTGTTAGGAATCAACTCATAAGAAAGAGCTTGACGAGGCGGTCCAACGATGTGGGGCTTTGGCTTTTGAGAAGGACTACATTCAAAAGGAGAGGGATGCATTCAGCACCCGGGTTAAGTTACTTGAGGAGCTTCTCCGGAGAGAGAAAGAGGAGAAAACGGCTGCCTAAGAAGAGTCACAGCGATACTGTGACGAGATCGTCGTCACCCGACTTTTAAAAGAACAACTCGATGGTGAACTTTCCAGGGTCGAGATGTTAAAGAGCGAGACCCGTGAAGAGGGCAAGAAGATGGCGTTGACGGACATCAATTCCCATCTCGAGCCAGCCAGGGAAGAACGTAGGGAAGAGATCAAAACTGCCTTCGACCCGCTTATTGCCGAGTTCAACGCCCGCGTGCTCATGCACCGTGACTTAACTTTTTTGGGTGATGGATATCTTGAATCGTTGCTCGAGGCATGGGATACCCTAATTCAAATCAAGAAGGTCGAGCGCGGTGCCGAAGAGGTTGATGAGGGGGACTCAATAAAAGAGTATCTGAGGGGAAATGAGCCTTCGGACCTGTCGGCGGCCAAGGTTCTCTATTTTAAAGGCTCCTCCTCAAGGAAAGGGAAAAAAGCTGTCGTCGGTCCTTCCGGGGATGAGCCTCCCGTTCATATGCCTTCCCAGTCGGTCAGTCGGCCGATACTTGATCCTTTCGAACGGCACATTGGCTACGATCCGGAAGCCCCCAGCTTGGGCGTTCATGTTTTGTCTCCTATTCCAGTGGGTGGACCCCCTTAATGGCTGAAATCAAGCCGGAACCTAGTAGGTGATTCTTATGCTTTAATATCCCAAGTGTTTTCCTAGAAGCGATCGTATTCTAATACTTGCTTCTCATGATCTTATGTAGGTCGTCCTATCCCTGAACCCACTCCGAGGAGCGATGTCGCCAAGGAGGCGGAGAAGGAAATTGGTGAGGCTCCTCATGCAGGTGAGGTTCCCGGTCCTGATGCTCAGGTGATCAGGGCGCTTGACGAAGGTAAATCCGGTTCCTCCTCCAGTAGTTATGAAATAGAAGTCGCAGGCGTCTTTGAGCATACATCCGAAATGAGCATGAAGGAGTGGCTCGAGAAGGAGAAGGAAGAGGCAGCCAAGGTTAAGGCTGAGCCTCGAGTCGTGTACCCAGACGATCCCTTGCACAAGCCGCTAAAGGTCATCCTTCCCGGTAGGTCCAAGCCCATGGATGTCCCTCCTACTTCTTCGGTGGTTACCCCTCCATCGAGGAAAAACACCAAGGGTAAACGTTTTGGGGAGGAGCCGTCCGGGAAGAAGTCGAAGAGGCACATGAAGTGATAATTACTCTCGTTCAACGAGAGGTAGTTTAAGTCATGTAATTTTTCTTTTCTTTCTACTTCCGTAGTCTTTGTAAATAGATTGTCGACTCTGAACTTTGGGGGGTTTGTAGTAGAAACTTTTTCTGAATAAAGTTTAGTTCCTTTTTCTATTACTATAAAAGATTCTTGATATTCAGTCTTCTGTGTGGTTGAATCCATGCTGTCGTGAGTAACATTGGCTTCTCGGTTTATCTTCGAATAGCTGGGAACTTCTTTGGAGTCGTTGAACTTCCATTCCATGCTTCGAGCATTCAGAATACTTTCTAGCCCGTATTTCAGGTACTTGACAAATTCAAGCTGTTTGCGTCATAGTTCATATTCATGGAATTTTGAGATCCGAATCGCTTTATTCGAGTCCACGCTCTAGGGACTTAGAGTACTCCAGTTCGCACTCTAGAGACTCTGCGATTTTGAGTTGTTTGTACTCGAGTCCTCACTCTGGGGACTTAGAGTACTCTAGTCCGCACTCCGGGGACTTGGAGGTTTGGAATCGTTTATAATCGAGTCCGCACTCCGGGGACTCCGAGTACTCCAGTCCGCACTCCGGGGACTTGGAGATTTTGGATCGTTTATACTCGGGTATGAACTCCGGGGACTCAGAGTACTCCAGTCCGCACTCCGGGGACTTGGAGATTTTGAATCGTTTATACTCGAGTCCGTACTCTGGGGACTTAGAGTACTCCTGTCCGTACTCCGAGAACTTAGAGATTTTTAGTCGATTATACTCGAGTCCATGCTTCGGGGACTTAGAGTACTCCATTCTGCACTCCGGGGACTTGGATATTTTCAATCGTTTATACTCGAGTCTGCACTCTGGGGTCTTAGAGTACTCCAGTCCGCACTCCAGGGACTTGGAGATTTTTAGTCGTTTATACTCGACTCCGCGCTCTGGGGACTTAGGGTACTCCAGTACGCACTCCGAGGACTTGGAGACTTTGACTCATTTATACTCGAGTCCGCACTCTAGGGACTTAGAGTACTCCAGTCCGCACTCCGGGGACTTGGATATTTTTAGTCGTTTATACCCGAGTCCGCGCTCCGGGGACTAGAGTACTCCAGTCCGCACTCCAGTGACTTGGAGGTTTTGAATCATTTATACTCGAGTCCGCACTCTGGGGACTTAGCGTACTCCAGTCCGCACTCCGGGGACTTGGAGACTTTGAATCGTTTATACTCGAGTCCGCACTCCGGGGACTTAGAGTACACCAGTCCGCACTCCGGGAACTTGGAGATTTTTAGTCATTTATACTCGAGTCCGCGCTACGGAGACTTAGAGTACTCCAGTCCGCACTCTGGGGACTTGGAGACTTTCAATCATTTATACTCGAGTCCGCACTCCGGGGACTTATAGTACTCCAGTCTGCACTCCAGGGACTTAAAGATTTTGAATCGTTCATGCTCGAGTCCGCACTCTGGAGACTTAGAGTACTCCAATCCGCACTCCGGAGACTTGTAGATTTTTAGTCGTTTATACTCGAGTCCACGCTCCGGGAACTTGGAGTACTCTAGTCCGCACTCCGGGGACTTGGAGGTTTTGAATCATTTATACTTCTCTGGGGACTTAGATTACTCCAGTCCGCACTCCGGGGACTTGGAGATTTTTAGTCGTTTATACGCGAGTCCGCGCTCCGAGGACTTAGAGTACTCCAGTCCGCACTCCGGGGACTTGGAGGTTTGAATCGTTTTGGGCGTTCGTACGTCATCCAGAATAATATAATTGTAATTGCTTGCCACAAGACTATCATACGCAGAAACATTAATCATTCATGAAAAAGATGGCTTCAAGCCTTTATTAATGAAAGCACTAGACTGTTTTATTACATGCCAAGGAATAGAAATGAAAATGTACTGGAAATAAGTGCAACTACTACATAAAGGAAACAGACTAAGCGTAGTAATGCCACAAGTGCTCGCTATTCCATGCTCGGGGGAGTGTCACACCATCAACGGTCGCCAGCTTGAAAGTTCCTTCTGCAAGCCTCCGTTCGATGATGTATGGACCTTCCCATGCGGGATTCATATGAGATGGGGTTGGAAAAATTCGTTTCAAAACCAAATCTCCCACATCAAAGATTCTCGGTCGGACTTTTCTGTTATAATACCTGGCGACTCGATGTCGGTATGATGCTGCTCTCAAATCAGCTTCTTCGCGTTTCTCATCAATAAAGTCCATGATTCCAATAAGAGATCCTGGTTCAACGCAGGATCGTAATAAGTTACCCGATGTGAGGGGACTTCAAGTTCCACGGGTATGACAGCTTCCATGTCGTATGCTAATGCGAAAGGAGTATGGCCAGTCGCGGTTTTGTGGGTGGTTCTATAGGCCCAAAGCGCCATCGGGAGTTCGTCCACCCACTTGCCTCTAGCCTTTTCCAAACGCTTCTTTAATATGGACTTGATTATTTTGTTTGCGGCTTCTAATTGTCCATTCACTTTCGGGTGGGCGACTGCTGCAAACCTTTTCTCAATGCCGTATTTCTGACCGAATTCTTTGAACTCCTTGCTTTTGAATTGAGTTCCTTTGTCTGTTATGATGGTCCGTGGAAGGCCAAAGCGGCGTATAATATTTCGTACAACGAAGTTAATGATTTTCTTGGTGGTCATCGTGGCCATAGGTTCTGCCTCTGCCCACTTGGTAAAGTATTCGACCGCAACTATTGCATATTTTGCGCCTCCTTTAGCTATGGGTAAAGAGCCAATTAGGTCACATTACAAATGCCCAGGGACTAACCATTTGAGTAAGTTCCATCAGCGGAGCTCTTGGAATTTTTGCATATATCTGGCATTTGTCACATTTCCTCACATAGTCTGCCGCATCCCGACTCACGGTTGGCCAAAAGTATCCAGACCGGAGGGTTTTCTTTGCCAACGTTTGCCCCCCGGTATGATCGCCACATTCTCCCTTATGGACCTCCTTTAATACTCTTTTTATTTCATAATGGGCCATTCACCGAAGCAAGGGGGTAGAGAATACCCTCCGATACATTATCCCGTCGTGTATTACATAACGCAAAGCCTTACGAAGGACTTGGCGTCTTTCGCTTCTCTTTTCAGGAAAATCTCCTTGTAGCAGGTACCGTTTAATTGGGGTCAACCAAGATTCCTTCTTAGGTTTAATCTCTAACACGGAATCTATCTCCATTATGTCTATACTTGGAGCATGGAGGGTCTCAGCAGGGAACAATCCCATTTGTTGTGCAACACCAGTGCTTGCGAACTTTGCCAACGAATCAGTTTCTCTATTTGGTTCGTGTGGGACATGGGAGATGTCATAATATTCAAGACTTGCCAGTAGCTCTCGAGTCCGAGCAAGGTAATGAGCCAGTCTCTGTCCCTTTGCTTGATAGTCTCCTCGCACCTAATATACTACCAGCTGTGAGTCATAGAAGATTTCGATTGATCTCACCCCTAGTTCGATAACAGGTCTCATGCCAGCAATCAATGCTTCATATTCGGCATCGTTATTTGTAGCTGCAAACTCAAGCTTCAAAGCATAACAGATTGATCGGTCTTCTAGAGTTACAATGACTATGCCTGCCCCCGAGCGATGGTCGTTAGATGCCCCATCAGTGTACATTTTCCATCAAATGGGAGGTATGACCCTGTGACTGCTCGGTTCATCTGGCAGAGTGAATTCAGCGATGAAGTCAGCCAGTGCCTGTCCTTGTATGGCCCTTCGTGGCAGGTAGGCAATGTCGAACTGACTCAACTCAATATTCCATTTTAACATTCTTTTGGAAGTTTCTGGTCGTTGGAGCAACTGTCGCAAGGGTTGGTCGGCGTACACACCGACTGAATGTGCCTGAAAGTAGGGACGGAGCTTGCGTGATGCAATCACCAAGCAATAGGCGAGTTTCTCAATCTTTGGATAATTCCTTTCCTCCCCCGTCAAGCGTTTACTAACATAGTAAACTGGCCTCTGAACTTTGTCTTCCTCGCGGACCAAGGCTGTGCTGATGTCATGCTGGGAGGCAGCTAAGTACACATACAACATTTCATGGTTTACTGGTTTCGATAGCACTGGGGGACTCTCTAGGTGCCTTACCAGAGCTCGGAATGCTTCCTCGCAGTCGATTGTCCATTCGAAGTTTCTCTTCCCTTTCTTTATAACATCAAAGAACGGAATACACTTGTCTGTAGCTCTAGATATGAATCGAATCAACGCAGCCACTTTTCCATTCGAGCTTTGCACCTGTTTTATGGTTCTGGGTGCTTGTATATCTCGGATAGCCTGGATCTTCTCCGGGTTAGCTTCAATTCCTCGTGCGTTCACATTGAAACCCAAGAACTTTCCCGATGCTTCGCCGAATAAACACTTCAAAGGATTGATCTTCATCCCGTCATGCCTTAGTATATCAAACATCTCTGCTAAGTCTCTGATGTGGTCGTTTGACTACCGTGACTTCACAAGCATGTCATCCACATAGACTTCAATCGTTTTCCCAATCTGATCCTTGAACATCCGATTTCCCAGGCATTGATAAGTTGCTCCTGCGTTCTTCAATCCGAAGGGCATTACTACGTAGCAATACAACCCGACGTTCGTGACAAAGCTGGTATGTTCTTGGTCCGGGATGTGCATCAGAATTTGGTTGTAACTAGAGTATGCGTCCATAATTGAGAGTAACTCGTGTCCGGCTGTTGAATCGACCAATTGGTCAATCCTCGGTAGCGGGAAGCTATCCTTCGGGCAAGCTTCGTTTTGATCGGAGTAATCGATACAAGTTCTCCATTTTTCATTTCTTTCTTTACTAACACTGGGTTAGACACCCATTCAGGGTAGACGGCGTCGTGGACGAACCCGTTGGTTTTGAGTTTGTCCACCTCCTCTTTGAGAGATGCGGACCTCTCTGGGTCCATGCCTCTTGTTTTCTGTTTCACAAGGACATGCTTCGGGTCTATGTTCAACTTATGACTCGCAATTGCAGGAGAAATCTCGCACATATCAGATTGTTTCTAAGCAAAAACATTAAGGTTCTCCCGAAGGAAGTCAGTAAGGTTTTCAGCCGACAAGGGGTCTAGCTGTGTTCCTATTTTAACAACTTGTGATGGGTCTTTGCAGCTAACCGAGATGTCAACAGTAAGTTCAGCCGGTGCTGCGTTCGTTTCCCTGGGTTCCCCATCATTATCCCTCGGATCTATTCCTTTGTGGATCCGAGAATGTTGCCCGAGCCAGGGCTCGGGCGCTAGTTGTCAATCGTCAGAATTCTGAATGCGAACAGAGCTGTCCGCAACCTTTCATTTCTCCCTACACTGTGCCTCTCTGAGCTCAGCTACATAGCATGCACGACCGGTTGCCTGATCTCCGTGTACCACTCCAACTCCTTTATCCGTTGGAAATTTTAACGTCAAACATCAAGGGGCCAAAGCTGCCCTAAATTCCACCAGGGCTGTACGTCCCAGAAATACGTTGTATGGGGAATCAACATCCAGTACTATGAATGGTAGGATGCGCACTCTCCTTCTTTCACCTTGTCCCAGTTCAATTGGTAACTCCACATATCCCATTGCATCAGTCGCCGCGCCATTAAAGCCGTGGATTCTGGCTTTAGATGGTTTCAAATCCTTGGTCTCCAGTTTCATTTGGTCGTACGCCTTCTGAAAGATGACGTTAACGGAACTTTCGCAATCAATTAGAATTCTCTTCACGAGTGCCAGCCCGATAGTCGCAGATATGACCATTGGGTCGATAGTAGGGGCTTCTACCTTATCCGCATCTCTGCTCCTGAACACGATGTCATCATTCATTGCGCGCTGCTGCTTTGCGGGTGCTCCATCCTCCGTATTCGAACAACACTCATAATCCGCATGTTTCAGTGAGTTAGCATCCTGCTCCATCTCCTGCCTGTTCTTATCCGCAGCATGAGGTCCTCCAGCAATCGTGTTGATAACCAATCTTCCCACAGTTCGAGTAGAATGTTCTGGTTGGTGTGGGGATGACCCATGCCCAGGGTCCGATGTCTCTTGTCTCCCGTCCTGTTGGTCTTTGACAAATTCCTGTAGCTTCTTCTGTCTAATTAGCTTTTCTATAGCATCATGAAGGTGTATATACTCCTATGTGTTGTGTCCATAAGACTCGTGAATGCGGCAATACTTCCCAGTCCGCTTTTGTTCCTCTGTCGATTCCTTTGGTCGTGGCTTTCTATATTGGAAAGTGTTGTAGGTTGATATATAGATGTTCTCCAGAGACGCATTCAATGGGGTGTA
This sequence comes from Allium cepa, assembly GCA_030765085.1. Classification (NCBI taxonomy): domain Eukaryota; kingdom Viridiplantae; phylum Streptophyta; class Magnoliopsida; order Asparagales; family Amaryllidaceae; genus Allium; species Allium cepa. The sequence continues at coordinate 899,407,134 of CM060938.1, read as the reverse complement.
TTCACTGTAGGTCGGGATCCTGGGCTTCCATCTTCCTATTTCCCTTTTCTTTCCGGGATTTCCACATCCGGATCCTTTAGGCTGCCCAGGTTTGTTTTGGAGATTAACTTGACTTTTTCCGGAATTATCGCCGGTTTGATTCGCAGCGATGTTGCTCTTCGCAGACTCCTAAACAGGCCCTGGTGCCTTGTCTCGTCTTATCCACCGGTCTTCCTCCCTACTGATGAACTGGTGAGCTTTCGAATAAAAACGTTCCAGCGTAGCTGTGGGCTCTCCCGCCAACCAATCTCCAAATTTAGAATCTGGATCCACTCCACGCATTACTGCCATCAAAATCGCGTGGTCGTTAGGATTGCTCACCTCGGTAGTAGCAACATGAAACCTTTGCAAGTATGCTTTTAATGACTCTCCCGGAGCTTGGATTACGCTTGATAAGGACATCACGTCCTTTGGGCATGTAGTGTGTATCCTGAATTATTCTATAAACTTCATTGCTAACTCATCAAAGCTGGATATAGATCGAGGCAGGAGTCGAGTGAACCACATGGTGGCAATTCCAGACAAAGTGATCGGGAAGCATCTACACATGGTAGCGTCGTTGGCTCTTGCAGAACCCATCATCCATCCATACCTCATCACATGCTGTCTAGGATCGGTCTTCGTTTATAAGCTGGAATGGTGGGCATGCTGAACTTTCTTGGGTATTCAGCTTGTAGGACGGTGTCCGCAAAGGTAGCATGGCTCTTCGACACTCCCCAATCTTCATTAGTCAAACCTTGATTCTCTCTCATCAGCTGCCTGATCATAGCTGTCAAATCCGAGGTTTGTATATAAGAAGGGAGGTTGGGTTCCGTTCCATGGGCTTGCTTTCTAGTAGATCGATCAGTGGCGCCTGGCTGTGCATCTTCATCCTTGCGGCTTCTACGCTTAAGAGGTTCATCAGCTGATGTCGAACTATCATCTTCGGAGTAAGGGACATGGCTGGCTCTGGTATCCTGATGCTGTTGCTGAGTAAGCTGAGCCATGAGATTAGCATTGGACTGCATTTGCGCAGCAAGTTGCTTCCTACTTTCCCTAAGTTCTCTTATCAAGTCATTGAATTCTTCTTGGGAAACAACTTCTGCTTGGTTTAGGTCAGAGGGCCCTGCACCTTGCGCTACTTGTGGATTGTTAGGTCCAAGTCGTTGCGCACTAGCAGTTTCGTGGGCATCCGCATTTTGGGAGGCTGATCTTGTTCGTGGTCTCCCCATGGTAGATTTATTGGTTGTAACTCTGAGTAGAATCAACAGATGCCTTATGAATGATTATGGATCTCCTTTGGGGGATTTATGCAATCCAGTAACTACAAAGTAGATCCTAATAGCCTGAGAATTCAACTCTCGGTGAAAGCACCAAAATGTTAGCACCAAAATTGGTCACTAACACCCTTAGAAAGATTGTGTAGAGAGATTAATGAAGAAAACTAATTTAAACAGAGAAGAGAACATAAATTTGAATGTAGAAAGTAAAAACACCAAATTTATAGTGGTTCGGCGTAACTGCCTACATCCACTTTGAAGTTGATTTCCATTGATTTCCTTTATAATTGATTACAGATAAAATCCCTTTTTTGTTACTTGAATCCTATTGCAAAGTAAAAGAAATAAGTCTGGAATAAGTCTTGAAAATGGCAGAGTTTTCCCAGTGTTCTCTAGAATATGATCCCTTTTTCTGTGTCCTGCCCCTCTACTTATAGATGAAAGTGGGTTGGACTTCCCTGGTGGGCCAGGTAGCTGAATAACTAGGTCCAAATAGGACATGCTCCGTGTGCCGAACCGAACAGGCCGAACAGTTGAATGTCGAACCCTCATTTTCGTGCCAAGTGATCTCTTTGTTGAGTGGGAGGAGTAGGCCGAGCGATAAGCGAAGCCGAAAGTGCTGAGGAGAATGCCGAACCATCCTTGATTGCCGAACGTACTGAATGCCGAGTGGATCAATTGTGCAGATCGATGCTAGAAAACAAACCAGTGTCTTGTCCGAACGATAGCTAGGCCGAACGAGACGAGGCCGAACGTCCTGAGTGTCGGACCCTTCCCAATGCCGAACGATCTCTCTGGCCGAGTGCTATTACTTGCCGAGCAATGGTGCCGAACCACTTAGAGGCCGAACGTTATCTTTGGCCGAACAATTTCATGGTCATAGAGTGATCTTATGTCGAGCTCCCTTCTCTGGCCGAACGGTATTCAACACTTAGAGTTTCTTGATGCCGGACGCTCCTAGAGGCCGAACGTTGAGATGCCGAGCAGTATAGAATGTGGGTTTGCCAGGCCGAATGTCCAACGATGCCGAGCATGCTTTACTCCGAGTATTCCTAGTAGGCCGAACGATATTTACTTTGGTCGAACGTTCACCTTGGCCGAACCATCTTGGTTCGCCGAACGATAGCTTTTGCCGACCGTGCTCGGGTGGCCGAGCGATCTCCGTTCTTTAAATGGTCTTAGGTCGAGCGCCTCCTTTTGGCCGAACGGTAGTCAATGCAGGGCGCATCTTGATGCCGAACGAGGGTAGTCTGAGTACTAAGTTGCCTAGTCAATTCCCTGGGAAACAAATGTTGCATCTTTAGCATAACTAAAGTCAGTTCTTTGCTATTTACAAACAACATGCCCTATCAACTTCTTTCTATATAGCAAGTAAACGTCTTTATTTATATCAACCTTCTCCTCTCATTTTAGTTCGTACATCATAACTAAAAGAAAAAAATGAATGAAGTAATATCATTTCATACTTAAGCAAAGATTAAACATAAACAATCTTCAACTTGAACAACAAATCATTGCAAACCAGTGGAAAAAAAGATTTCAGCAAAGCAAATCTGGAAAACAATCTGGGAATCATGTTCAAAGATTCAAGCTGTTTCTGGATTTCAAGTTGTAGAGAAAAAGAAAACTTCTCTGTCATTCAACTACCTAAACACTAAGATCTAAAGAAGAAGAAAAAGAGAAAGGTTCAGGCTTTCACTCTTTGAAGCTGTCAAAACACTTCTCGGCTTCTTCTTGTTCTCTGTCAAAATTTTCCAAGGTGAGTATACTTAATTCTTGAAGCTTTAAGTTTAAATTAAACAGTTCATGATGCTTTAAAAGAATAGTTTGTATATGCTTTATATTTGGATATGTATCTGTGTATATATCCGTCACTCTGCATATGGTTCTTCTCTGTTATGAATTACAGGGATTGATTATCATTCAAATTCGAATTTTTATCCAAGTGAATCATTGTTAAGCTTTCAGTTTTTAATCAAGCTAGAGATTAAACCTAGATTAAGATTTTTAGAAGCTATTTTAAAACATCTTTGGAAAGGATACTACTGTAATGCGATTTTCCTGGCAATCCAGAAATATATTGATAAATCCAAATGTTATAGAAAGCTAATTCAAGTAGATAACCTGAATTTCTACTGAAATTTATGATTTTTAACACAAACACGAAGATTTTTAGATTGGTATTTCATCAACAGTTCATATTTGAATGAAAACTGCATTTCCATAAATTCCAGGAAATTTAGTCCATTTAAAAGGTTGAGATTTAAATTGAAGCAAGTATTAACATTAGGGATGTCGTGAAATTATCAGATAATTTTTCTAATGTGTGAATTAAGAAGACAAGATCCTTCTAGGGTTTTTTTCAAAGTTTGGCAGATGTCTATAAACGTGACGTGTTCGACCTCTTCACGTGATCGAGTCACTCGAGGGGCCGGTGGAAGGTTGTTGAACGCATTGTCGTCGCATGGACTAAATCTAAGTGATCTCGGTGGCATGAGCGGCGGTAGCTAGACGAATTTTCCAGTAATGGTGTTTACAGTTATTCAACGGAACTACTATTTTTCGATTCGAAATTTTAGAAGGCGATTCGAACTTGAATTTCGCGCATTTTAGTGAATTGTGACTTGCCAATGGCGTTGGAGTTCGCCTGAGCTTAGTGGAACCACCGTGCACGTGCACGGTGGCGCGTGAGTGTGTTAGCAACGTTGATGTTTTGGGTCGCGTTTCTGTATTGAGTCGTCACTTGAGAATGAGTCGATGCTTCGGGTTGTATTCGAGTTCCAGTGGGTAGCCTGATGTGTGAGTTTATACATAGTTAATCTTAAAGTACAGGAAAAAGAAAAAAAAATGAAGAAGAAGGTTGCGTGAAGAACAGGGGAGGCTTGGGTGGAAATATTTGCATTGGAGTCAAAATCTGTATCTGTTGAAAGTAAAAATTTAAATTTTAAAATTTTAAAGCCAAGTTTCAATTAATCAAATTGAGTTTAAAACAATAGTAAACTTTAAATTCCAGTTTATTTGGAACTTAGTTTGTGAGTAAATAAATTCTTAACTTGTTTAAACTTTTAAAGTATTTTAATGGTTAAAAAGGAATTTGAATATAAATGGGATTTTGAATCGTAAAGAAAGAACTTAGACAAGTTGAATCAAATTTTGAAATCTGGACTTAAATCTAAATTTGAATCTTAGTTTTGGAATAAAAAGAGTTTTTGAATTTAAATTGTTCTAAATAAGTTGAATGATTAAGTGTATTTTCAAATTAATTTGAATTTAAATTTAAAAGTGTAATGTTTAAAATACACTTAAATATTAGTGAAATCATTAACAAAGAAATTTATTATCTTAGCGATAATTAAGGTAATAAAATGATTCAAATTAATAAGGCAATTAAAGAATGATTTATTTAATTTATAAATAAATAATTTAGATTAATTTATAATTTGAAATGATTATTAATGAATTTATCTAAGATAATTTCATAAGAAAGTAATTAAGAAATGTTATTAGTTAATGAAGATAATTAACTAAGGATTTTCAAGTATTTATTAAGGTGATTTAATTTTAATAATTAATTAGATTAATTAATTTAGATAATCAATAATAAATTATTTAAATGTAATTACTTAATGAAAGTAATTAAGGATTAATCACTTATTGTAATTAATTTTGGATACTTTAATTTATTAAAGTTAATTAATTTAGTTTAATAAATCATTAGATTAAATTGGTAATTAATGATTTCTTGTTATGATATAATTACTTTATGATAAGTAATTAAAAGTTTAATTTCTTTAAATAATTAATTAAAGGGTTAATAAATTATGTAATTGGTTTAAAGATTAAATTGATTAATATGATTAATTAAGAATAATTTCGTTAGATAAGGCGATTGATTAATTTATTAATATAAAATGATTTGTAATTATTTAATCATGCTTATAAATGATTATTGAATGCTTGAACCTACTTATGAATGATTATATTGTATGCGATACCTTGAATTGATTGCCCTATCTAATCTGTGATATTTTGTTCTGTGGATTGAGCTATGTATAATTTACTCATTTATTTACATTTGTATATTATCTATGAATCTGTGAATGGACCACACTTATACACACACAAATATGGATTTCACGAGGAAATCGATTAAGTCACAGATTTTTGAAGTGATTTTTAAATAGACAATTTGAATTTAAATATTTTGGAAATGGATTGGGTTTAAAGTGGAAAGCTTTTGAAATGGAATTTCAAAGATGAAATTTATTTTGAATAACTTGATTTAGTTTTGGAATTTAAATAATTTGATTTGAAATTGAATTCTATGATTGGAAACTAGGGACTAAAGATGTTATACCAGTTATATATGAGTTAAACTATTTTAAAAAAAGTATTGATTTGAGAATGTGAATATAAATTAAGAGCTTTAACTCGTGCAAATATAATTGGATCTTTCTGAAATGAAAACTATTTGTTTCCAAATAATAAAGCTTTCACATAAGTAATGAATTTTTGATTTGTGTTGAAGGGATTTCAAGTTAAAATGAAAAGGATTTTCTAAGTTATGAAAATTGGTTTGAAGGCTATAAGTCAAATCTTTAATTTAAAGATTTAATGAGTTAGTCTAATTGATATGGGATTTGCTTTGAAATTCGTAAATGGATTTTTGTGAAACCAAGTGAACTTTGTGAAATAAATCTTTTTGTTTAAAAGATTTGAAATGGTAATTTGTTTAAACCATTTGAAAGAAAAGTTTTGGGTAATAAGTTGTGACTTAACTGAAATCCCATATCCATATGTTTCTTGTAAATATTGCGCTCACTATTCAGTCTAGCCGGGTGAGGACCTTTGTGTCATATATCCCATTCCGAATATGTGATATGACGTTATGGATAGCATTTTAAGACCGGTGGTGAAGACTGGGTATTTACGAGAACGATAGGATGACCTATCGATTGTCTCTGCATCGAGTAGCTATGGTATAGAGATTACCTAAGTGATTGTAAGTCCGATCGGGATTGTGAATACCTGGATTGCAAGGACTTGTTCGAAAGTACCTTGGGTTCTGTTCGAACCCAGAATAGACTTGTATGGATTGTATGTCTGACATTAGATTTTGAGATATAAAGCAGATTTCTTTCAAATACATTTCTGTTGGTAGCGGAGGATTTATTCTCTTAGCATTAACACCCTTCTCTAAGACATACGAGCTCAGAGGTTATGTAGATGAAGGTTATCAGCGATATATTCCCAACTTGGTAATGTGGCATGCTGAGTACTGGTGATCATTTGTGCTCAAAGCATGGCTTTCGTGTAAAGCGTAGCTTTGTGGATGAGACCTCATCGGACCTCACAACCCGGAAATGGTCGAAACAGGAAAGATGCGACAAGGTTACGAGGGTCGCACCCTTTAGGGTATGTCATTTCCTTCTGGAAAAAGGTGATGTCATGGTATGGAGCCCAGATATTTACCTATGTGGTTGCTTCAATCTCATTTACTATGTGGTTGTTGCTTTGTGGGGATCCCTCGGATAAAGGTCCAAAAGGATCGGGGAAAGGCATACTCGAGAAATAGTTACCTAGTTACATAGGCAACCCGGCCTTTTGTTGGCAGAGATCCGGTTAGGTTCTCGGAACGTCACGCCAGAGGCGATCCCATGTGGCAGTAGGAAGTTCCTTAGCCTGACCATTTGTTGGAAATCCAAACAAAACAATACGGGGCCTGTACGGTTTTAGTTGTATAACCTGCCATTTACTTATGGTGGCGCCCCACTGTTTAGATGGTAGCTATAGTAGGCATACAATAATGGTCGTATGTTGGCTAAGATTTATATTATACTTTCAAAATGTTTTCTTCACTTTGCACTTATAGTAATAATATCTAAGAAATTCGCGTATCAAGCATATTTGACTATCATAAGAAGAAATCTCCTCCAATTCTACGATTGCATTGTGTGTGTGGCGGGAGGTCTTATGATAGTTTCATTTTACAAAAGCATTACGAATTGACTTTAAAATTCTCCTGTTGTTTGTTTTTGAAGATAAACTGTTTTTGTTGCTCACACCAGTCCCACGGCTGACCTGGTGTTTATTGTTCCTTCCCTAAACTCTGGGTGCACAAATTTTTTCCACACGGGCAGTCTAGAGTTGGGTTTTTCAGATAGTCAGGTTTAGTAGATTATCTGGAGCTAGTCCAGTCTTTGGATGCGGACTGCACTTGCTTATCTTTATGCAACGTTACTGTGAGTTCGAGCTATTTCTGGATCGGTGCTTTGGAGATGGAGATTATCCGCTGCAGGTGTTATCTATTTTCTTTCCGCTGCTATTTCTTGTATCATATCTCTGATGTATATTGATATTCATTGTATCATTTGTTGTATCGTATTGTATCTAAATATTGTATCAATGTTGTATATATTGATATATTCTTTTTCTTCCTCTGTGTTGTACTTAATGGGGTTATAAGCTCTGGTGAGCCAGATTCGGCGTTTGAATCTGTGGCATTTGAATATAGGTGACGTATTTTGTGCCGATTTTCGAAGGTCTAGTCGGGATTGTTACACCTATAACGCCTTCTATGAGTTTGTTTTGTACCATACCTATGGAATGCCCTTTGGGTAAACCACCGGTTTGGTGGAGCGTACGGTACTTTGTAGACTATGGGAATATATAAAATGTGTTAAGGGAGATATGGGTTATGCCTTACGCTATTTTAATACTTTACTTACTGTATACACTATTATAATAGTGTATTGTACTATGTATGTAGATAATTTAATGAATCCTTAGGAGATGGTAATCACGAACATCTCTTAAGTAACTACACTCACGTTAGACATTGGATAGGAGATGTTAAACCCCATAAACATCTCCGACACCATTACGCTTGTATGTATTTACTGTTGATTTAACTTACGTAAGATCCTTTAGTTCCGACTCGAATGTTTTGTCTTTTCAATTCGCTCAGGTCAGTTTGAGCTTTTCAGTTTACCAAAGACTGCTTTTTTGGTGGACGAAGATGAAGATTTGTACTATTAATATTTATTTCATTTATTCCACTACATCATGTTGTTCCGCTGCATTATTTATTTATTACTACTGTATGTACTCTGGTTCTGTATAGTAAAGATTAATCAAATGTTATTTGTAAAATAGGTTCATGAACTGTTTGTTTGATTACTATATTTTTTCATTCAGCAATTAGATTCTGTGTTTGTTTTTCTTTCTTTCTCTACTTTTTCTTATTTACCCCATAACAATTTGCCCCTTTGAATGGTTTGAGTTGCATGTGTCTCTATAATTTACATCTTATTTTCTTCGCTTAATATTCTTACTTATAAAATCCATATTCGCGTTTAATTTATTCTAATCCTTATGCGCAGAAAAGGGGAATGAAGAGAATAGACGCTTGCATAAAATCCAAAACGTCGATAAGATGTAAATAAGAAAGAAATAACACTAAATAAACTTAAATATTGTAAATAGACTATAAATTAATAAAAAGCTATGCTTAAAAATAATAAATTATAATTAAATAAATAATACTAAAATTACTTAAAGAAATAGCTCAATAGACTGAAAATAATTTAAAACTGTAAATAATTACCGAAAAAGGTTATTTCAAAAATCGTACTAAAACTACAACTATTGGAAACCTTATTATTTTAAATTACATAAAGAAATCTTAAAATAATTACATTCACTCACCTTCGATCCTAAGCTCTTCCTTTTGTCTTCCTGTATCCACTTGGAGTTGTAAAATAATTTTTATTAAAAAGATTCTCTCCTTGGAAAATTATTCCTTTTAGGGTCCTTTCTAAAAAGGTGAACCCAAGCGGAGAAAATCTAGAATGAGAAAAAGTGTTAGGTTTAGGGGTCTATTTATATGTGTAGAAGTAGATCTTTGACCATTGGATTTGGAGATTGAATAGGATGCAGCTACGTCTGTAACATCCCGTGATTGCGATTACCAAATAATAAATTAAAATTGGGATATTAATTTAATTGGAGCTACTAATGATTTTTTTTATGTGAGTAATTTGTCCAAAGTTAGTTATTTTGAATAAATTAATATTTTGGGCAAAAGTGTAAAATGAAGAATTTAATGGAAATTAATAAGGGTAAATGGAAACTTATAATATTGCAAAATTTTATATGTCTAAAATAGTGCAATATTTGAATTGGGAATTTAATTTACAATTTAATTGAAAAACGGTGATTTTTGGGCAATTTTGACTAAAAGGTGTTTTGGAATAATTAGGGGTTAAATTGTAAGTTAGCAAATATTGTGATGTTAAATTTTATAACTATAGCTAAATTATTTTGGTAACATATTTTAAAATTTTATGGGTAAATAAGGTGTAGTTTGTACTTAGAGAAATCAGCTAACTTGAGATATAGAACATATTCCAAGCCCTAATGGGTATTAGGCCCACTAACCCACTTCCATTAGCCTATAAACCATCTTCTACCCATTTGTTTCAGGCAACATCTCATTCCATAAACCCTTAAACCCTAGAGCAAAACACTAAATAATGGCCTCCAAACCTAGAGCAAAGCTTCATTAATCTTCATCAAAGTCAAAGGGGTTTTAATCTAATCATTGGAAGGTAATAGCAATCACAAAACCCACCTTTAATCCATTGTTTAATTTCTGAAATTATTTTGTAATCCTCTTTTTTTATGCATTTAGATTGTTGAAGCTCTTTGATTCTTTTCATTGCTTGGGAAAGAGGTAATAAATGCTAGCTGAAATTAAAATTAGTATACTACTGTTAGTAAATTAGGCATATCTCATTTATCTTAAATCGGAATTAGGATTTTCTTGATGTTTTGAAAATTTTATTTCGTAATCTATAACTTCTATATTTTGAGCTATGCTTGATTTTGAGGTTCGAATGGTCGAAATCACGTTTGTTTGTTGCTGACCTGACAACAAACTACAGAGTTGATAATAATAAAAACCTGAAATTGTTTTGGCCATAAGTTACTCGTTTCTTATCCAAATCTAATAATTTTAGATGTTCTATAAAGCTTAGATATAGGGCTAAAATTTTCATATTTTGAGTTTCATGAATTTTGAATTTAATTTGGTCAAAACTGTGCATTCTTGCTACTATTCCGAGAGCAAAACGATAGTGATATAGAATTTAGATCTGAGAATTGTTTTAGTCATAGAATTTTCATCCCTGATCGGAATTTGATGATCTTGGTCATTCTGGAAAGCTTAGAAACTAAGATAAAACTTTTATTTTATTCATTTTGCCAGAATTTGAAGTTTACTATGCCAAAATTATGGTTTTTCATCTCTGGCCTATTAGTGCATAGCTACAGGCCTTCGTCGGATTTCAGCGCAGAACCCCGACTTTGCGAAGCCATCCCGGGATCGTCATATGTCAGATTTCATCGATTTTGATCTCGTTGGAAAGACTCGTTGGAAAGATGAAGTCGAGGTATTAAACTTTACAAAATTTGGTTAAGATCTGGTTGCGTTTGACACTTCATTTTTACTGCCGAAGTCGTACCTAGAAACTGTTTTGAAAAACATTGATTAATTTTAATTCAAACGTCCAACTTCGCGACCTCGCTGCGAGCAGGTCCTGCATCGAATTTCATCGATTTTAGTCACGTTGGAAAGATGAGATCTATTTCTTCAAGCCTGCAAAGTTTACTTTAGATATGGATGAGTTAGGTACTTCGTTTTTATTGCCGAAGTAGCACCCAGAAACTGTTTTACAACAGTGATCATTTTCAGTTACCGTCAGACCAACTTTGAGACGTTGTCATTTCTTAGCTTCAAGTCAGAACCAAACGATCCTGGATGTATATCAAAGTAGGAGTACTGTACAATGCTCCTATAAATTTTTATTAAGATCTGGATTGATATGACCCTTCGACCATGTCGTCGAAGTGGGACCTTTGGACTGTTTTGGCACAGCAAAGTTTTATGATTTTTGTCCGACTTTGGGACGGCACAGTTTCTTCGTTTCAAGTCAGAATTGCCCGACTCTTTTTGCAGTTTGGAGTAGGGATTTTGGTCTACATTCTTTCAAATTTCCATTTGATTTGGATTATGTTATCAGGTTCAAATCTGCCGTCGAACTAGTGACTTTGACTTGTTTTCAGCGATTTTATACTTGGTATAATTTCGACTATTTTTCTGAGATTTTCCGATTTCCTTGAGATTTGTCTCTAGATTTCGTGCACAGATTTTATAAATAATTTTAAAGTGATTTTCCATCAAATTAGCTTTTGAACTATTATTTAGTATTATTTTAAGTATTAAATTAATTACTCCACAATAAGAGAATTTCAAAGGCTATTTCTAAAGAGGTTTTCAAACGATTAAGAATCCGCTTTCTCCAACTATTTTCTAAGTAAAATATACACTCTTCTGCATTACGAGCGAAGTGGAAAGGTGATTATATGGTTAGGTAAAACACGGACCATGAATCCGCGCATTTATCTTTTCGATTAATCCCCGACCTATTCGATTGATCGTTTTGGCCTTTTGGCCTAGTCCACCGATGACATGAGGTGAACTTTTTACTGCTTTAAGTGTGGAAGCTTACTATTGGTTAGTAAACTGTTTAGTGCGAACATTGGGGTATGGGACTCATGTTACTACTTTATGGGTTCCTTGCTAAGAGTTCGTGACACATTCCTACCGTTAATGGTAAATGAGTACTGGGCCTACGAGCCTTTACCACTACGGCGTGTTTCCTGAGTGATACCTTTGCGATAGTTTCTTCGGACTGTCTCCCTTGGGTTTATTGCCTTTGGGATAATGTATTCCGACTGTCTCCTTCTGGCTCACCATCTTCTGGATAGTGTCTTCGGACTGTCTCTTTTAGGTGTTGCCCCTTAGCTAAAGTGATGGGTGTGTCACTGTTGTATACTTCCTGTGTGATCGAGTACAGTACTAGCGCGCTAGTGTTTTCCTATGTGATTTATATTCACTCATGTAGCGCCATTCGGTGATGGTTTTATGCAACCACATGATATAAGCACGACTACCCTGTGGAACTTGTTTTATGCCTACACTGGCACTTGTGCTTATGTTATGCCAATGATATGAGGCTTGTTATACATCTCTACTTAGATGTTTGTTTCTTCTCTATGTGAGAGATTTTGGTCTTTATTACCATGATATATGTTTCTCTTTTGGAGATTATTATGTTATATGTTGCCTCGTTATCTTATCATGATTATTGTTCAGTTTATCTAACTGATTTGTTTAGCTAGCCTGACCTGGGTATTTTATGCTCGGGTCAGACCGAGTTGTTTTTGGTTAGGTCACTTTGGACTTAGCTTGCTACGGTGCTTCCGTTTGGATATATTCGCTACACTATAGATAGATTTAATTGTTATCCATCCTTTATGATACTCTGTTATTATGACTATCTTGTGTATATTCTTTTGACTCACGGATGTGTGAGTAGTGGCTTTGTACCCACTTTTATATTTGGATCTGTACTTGATGTTGTATTTTGCTGAGACTATTTACGTATTATCTGATGCTGTTCTGTGATGACGTTCATTTTGCTATTATGCTTTGTTCTAATAGATCTTTTAGCCATTGTAGTTTTCTTTAAATATTTATTGAATATGTCGAACCACATGAAATGAAAAAAAATAGATTCCACTATTCGACGTGTTCAATAGATAGTTAAAGTAAGATTACACATGGTCGCTTCCATTATACTGTATTGTCCGCATTAGCAGACGGTATTATCCATATAGTACTCTTTGTTAATGAGGCTCTCGGAGTGGGGCGTTACCGTTTGGTATCAGCGCCAGGTTCAGGACTAAGCATACTAAACACAGAACAGATATACTTAGTACAATACATCCTAGTATGATTCAAATATTACGAATCCCTTCCTTGTGCCACTTACAGCTTTCTGCACTCGATATGGTTCATTTGAGTGGTTGGTCACGCCGTTCGGTTTGACGAACGCTCCTGCATTCTTTGTCGATCTCATGAATCGAGTATTCCAGGAATATCTCGATAAGTTTGTTCTTGTATTCATTGACGACATTCTGATATATTCTAGATCCGAGATAGTGCATACCCATCATTTGAGGATTGTCTTGGATACACTTCGTCTTCATCATCTTAGAGCCAAATTCTCCAAATGCCACTTTTGGGAGAATGAGGTTAGGTTCTTGGGTCATGTTGTATCTTCTGAAGGCATATTTGTCGATCCCGCCAAGATCGAAGCCATTCTGAATTGGAAGCGACCCGAGAATGTGCATGAGATTCGTAGCTTCCTGGGACTGGCAGGTTATTACCGTGGGTTCACAAAGGACTTTTCCCATTTTGTGCTTCCATTGACTACCTTTACACGTAAAGGCGTCTGTTATATCTTGTCAGACAAGTGTGAAGATTCTTTTCAGCGATTGAAAGAACTTCTCACTCATGCTCCTATCCTTGTAGTTCCCAAAGGAAACCACAATCTTGTTGTCTATATTGATGCATGCGGTAGCGGTCTCGGTGTCGTTCTCATGGAGAAGCATCGGGTGGTTGCTTATGCTTCTACACAACTACGTCCGAATGAGGTTCGCTATCCTACTCATGATCTTGATTTAGCTGCCATTGTCTTTGCCTTGAAGATATAGTGCCATTATTTATTGGGCGAACGTTTCATTCTTTATACCGATCATAAGTCCTTGAAATATCTCTTCACTTAGAAGGATCGTAATATGAGGCAGCAGCGATGGCTTGAGTTCCTTGCCTCATATGACCTTGACATTCAGTATACCCCTGGCAAGGGTAATCGTGTAGCAGATGCGCTTAGTCGCAAGCATTCGGCTGTAGTTTCTATAATGATAGCCGAATGGGATATTCTTGAGACATTATATATTTGTGATATTCATGATCGAGCTCCACCTCCTGATTCTCTGATATTATTATTCTGTCTGGAAGCTTGACCTAGCTTATTGGATCGCATTGCCCATGCTCCGTGGCATGATCCAAATTTATTGCCTTTCATTCATCTTGTTGAGACTGGATCCAGTGATGAGACGTCATTGGATTACAGTATTGATTCTCATCAGTGCCTTCACAAGAAGAACCGTGTTATTGTGCCTTCTGATTCTGCACTTAGGCGTGACATTCTTGACGATTGTCATCGTACTAAGTATACCATTCATCCTGGTTCTAGCAAGATATATGCCGACATGTGTCACTTATATTATTGGGAAGGCCTGAAGCGGGATGTTGTAAGTTATGTGAGCAATTGCATGACTTTTCAGCTTATCAAGGCCGAGCATCAGCGCCCTTCCGGCCTTCTTCATCCATTAGAGATTCCATTATGGAAATGGAATCAGATTTCGATGAATTTTATTGATGGACTACCTCGATCGAGGTCGGGCCATACTTCCGTTTGGGTCATCATTGATCGATTGACCAAGTCTGCTCACTTTATTCCAATTAAGTCCACTCAGACTGCTCCTTTTTTGGCTAAGCTTTATACGAAGGAAGTCGTTCGACTTCATGGTATCCCAAGTTCCATTGTTTGCGACCGTGACCCGTTATTCACTAGTCACTTTTGGAAGTGTCTTAAGTCAGCTTTGGGCACAAAGCTGAACTTTTCTACTGCATATCACCCTCAGACTGATGGGCAGACTAAGAGGGTGAATTGTGTTTTGGAGGATCTCGTTCGCTGTTGCATTCTTGATTTTGGAGACAGTTGGGAGGACCACTTACCACTTGTGGAGTTTTCCTACAACAACAGCTTTCAGTCTAGTATTGGCATGGCTCCTTTTGAGGCTCTTTATGGAAGACCATGTCGTTCTCCTTCGCGTTGGTTAGAATCTGGCGAGAAGCTTATTCTTGGTCCAGATTCTGTTCGAGAATCTTCTAAGAAGATTATTCTTATTCGTCGGAGAATAAAAGAGGCGCAGAACCGTTAGAAATCATATGCGGACAACCGTAGGAGGCCTCTTGAGTTCTCCATTGGTTATCTTATATTCATTCAGATATCTCCTATGAAGGGGATTGCGCGTTTCAGCTCCACAGGGAAATTGGATCCTCGCTATGTCGGACCATTTCCTATTACGGAACGCATCGGTCCCGTTGCTTATCGTATAGCTTTGCCTGCTCATTTTTTGGAACGCATGGCGTATTCCACGTTTCTCAGCTTCGCAAATGTGTTCGCGACCCTGATTCTGTTTTGATCCGCTTTTTACGTCCGATTTAGGGATTTCTTCTGATTTATCTATTGAGCAGCAACCTCTTCGTGTGCTTGATTTGGTGTTTAGATGCCTTCGAAACTAAGAGGGCCCGCTCGTGAAGATTCAATGGTCGTCTAATCCTAAGGACCGCACTTAGGAGACCAGAGAGTTTATCGAGCGTACTTATCCTGGTTTTCTATCTTCATCTGTTGTTGGTGAGTATTTTTACTTCACCTACGTTTGATTTATTTTGAGGATTAGACGTTATAGATAACTTCCATGATAGGGAATTGCGGGGACGCAATTTTCTTAAGGGGGGAGACTGTAACAACCCGTGATTGCAATTACCAAATAATAAATTAAAATTGGGATTTAAATTTAATTGGAGCTATTAATGATTTTTTTTATGTGAGTAATTTGTTCAAAAGTTAGTTATTTTGAATAAATTAATATTTTGGGCTTAAGTGTAAAATGAAGAATTTAATGGAAATTAATTAGGGTAAATGGAAATTTATAATACAGAAAAATTTTATATGTGTAAAATAGGGCAATATTTGAATTGGGAATTTAATTTACAATTTAATTGCAAAACGGTGATTTTCGGGCAATTTTGACTAAAAGGTGTTTTGGAATAATTAGGGGTTAAATTGTAAGTTAGCAAATATTGTGATGTTAAATTTTATAACTATAGCTAAATTATTTTGGCAACATACTTTAAAATTTTATGGGTAAATAAGGTGTAGTTTGTACTTAGAGAAATCAGCTAACTTGAGATATAGAACATATTCCAAGCCCTAATGGGTATTAGGCCCAATAACCCACTTCCATTAGCCTATAAACCATCTTCTACCCATTTGTTTGAGCCAACATCTCATTCCATAAACCCTTAAACCCTAGAGAAAAACACTAAATAATGGCCTCCAAACCTTGAGCAAAGCTTCATTATTCTTCATCAAAGTCAAAGGGGTTTTAATCTAATCATTGGAAGGTAATAGCAAACACAAAACCCGCCTCTATCCATTTTTTAATTTCTGAAATTATTTTGTAATCCTATTTTGTTGTGCATTTAGATTGTTGAAGCTCTTTGATTCTTTTCATTGCTTGGGAAAGAGGTAATAAATGCTAGCTGAAATTAAAATTAGTATATTGCTGTTAGTAAATTAGGCATATCTCATTCATTTTAAACCGGAGTTAGGATTTTCTGGATGTTCTGAAAACTTATTTCGTAATCTGTAACTTATGTGTTTTGAACTTTGCACGATTTTGAGGTTTGAATGGTCGAAATCACGTTTGTTTGTTGCTGACCTGACTACAAACTACAGGGTTGATAAAAATAAAAACCTGAAATTGTTTTGGCCATAAGTTACTCGTTTCTTATCCAAATCTAATAATTTTGGATGTTCTATAAAGCTTAGATATAGGGCTAAAATTTTCATATTTTGAGTTTCATGAATTTTGAAGTTAATTTGGTCAAAACTGTGCATTCTTGCTACTATCCCGAGAGCAAAATGATAGTGATATAGAATTTAGATCTGAGAATTGTTTTAGTCATAGAATTTTCATCCCTGATCGGAATTTGATGATCCTGTTCATTCTGGAAAGCTTAGAAACTAAGATACAACTTTTGTTTTATTCATTTTGGCAGAATTTGAAGTTTACTACGCCAAAATTATGGTTTTTCATCTCTGGCCTGTTAGTGCATAGCCACAGGCCTTAGTCGGATTTCAGCGCAGAACCCCGACTTTGTGAAGCCATCCCGGGCTCGCCATATGTCAGATTTCATCGATTTTTATCTCGTTGGAAAGATGAGGTCGAGGTATTCAACTTTACAAAATTTGGTTAAGATCTGGTTGCGTTGGATACTTCGTTTTTACTGCCGAAGTCGCACCTAGAAACTGTTTTGAAAAACATTGATTAATTTTAATTCAAACGTCCAACTTCGCGACCTCACTGCGAGCAGGTCCTACATCGGATTTGATCAATTTTGGTCACGTTGGAAAGATGAGATCTATGTCTTTAAGCCTGCAAAGTTTAGTTTAGATCTGGATGAGTTAGATACTTCGTTTTTATTGCCGAAGTAGCACCCAGAAACTGTTTTACAACAGTGATCATTTTCAGTTATCGTCGGACCAACTTTGAGACGTTGTCATTTCTTAGTTTCAAGTCAGAACCAAACGATTCTGGTTCCATATCAAAATAGGAGTACTGTACTATGCTCCTGTTAATTTTTATCAAGATCTGGATTGATATGACCTTTCGACCATGTCGTCGAAGTGGGACCTTTGGACTGTTTTGACACAGCAAAGTTTTATGATTTTTGTCCGACTTTGAGACAGCGCAGTTTCTTCGTTTCAAGTCAGAATTGCTCGACTCTTTTTTCAGGTTAGAGCAGGGATGTTTGTCTACATTCTTGCCAATTTTCATATTATTTGGATTAAGTTAGCAGGTTCAAATCTGCCGTCGAACTAGTGATTTTGACTTGTTTTCAGTGATTTTATACTTGGTATAATTTCGACTACTTTTCTGAGATTTTCCGATTTCCTTGAGATTTGTCTCTAGATTTCATGCACAGATTTTGTAAATAATTTTAAAGTGATTTTCCATCAAATTAGCTTTTGAAACTATTATTTAGTATTATTTTAAGTATTAAATTAATTACTCCATAATAGGAGAATTTCGAAGGCTATTTCTAAAGAGGTTTTCAAACGATTAATAATCCACTTTCTCCAACTATTTTCTAAGTAAAATATACACTCTTCTGCACTTCGATCAAAGTGGAAAGGTGATTAAATGGTTAGGTAAAATACGGACCATGAATCCACGTGTTTATCTTTCCGATTAATGCCCGACCAATTCGATTGATCGTTTTGGCCTTTTGGCCTAGTCTACCGATGACATAAGGTGAACTTTTTACTGCTTTGAGTGTGGAAGCTTACTATTGGTTAGTAAACCGTTTAGTGCGAACGCTGGGGTATGGGACTCACGTTACTACTTTACGGGTTCCTTACTAAGATTTCCTGACACATTCCTACCGTTAGTGGTAAACTAGTGCTGGGCCTACGAGCCTTTACCACTACGGCGTGTTTATTGAGTGATACCTTTGGGATAGTGTCTTCAGATTGTCTCCATTGGGTTTATTGCCTTTTGGATAGTGTCTTCGAACGGTCTCCTTTTGGCTCACCACCTTCTGGATAGCGTTTTCGGACTGTCTCTTTTAGGTGTTGCCCCTTAGCTAAAGTGATGGGTGTATCACTGGGGTATATTTCCTGTGTTATCGAGTACAGTACTAGCGTGCTAATGTTTTCCTGTGTGATTTATATTCTCTCGTGTAGCGCCATTCAGTGATGGTTTTGTGAAACCACACGATATAAGCGCGACTACCTTGTGGAACTTGTTTTATGCCTACACTGGCACTTGTGCTTATGTTATGCCGATGATATGTGGCTTGTTATACATCTCTACTTAGATGTTTGTTTCTTCTCTATGTGAGAGATTTTGGTCTTTATTACCATGATATATGTTTCTCTTCTGGAGATTATTTGTTGTATGTTGCATCATTATCTTATCATGATTATTGTTCAGTTTATCTAACTGATTTGTTTAGCTAGCCTAACCCGAGTATTTTATGCTCGGGTCAGACCGAGTTGTTTCAGGTTTGGTCGCTTTGGACTTAGCTTGCTTCGGTGCTTCCGCTTGGGATATATTCTTTATACTATAGATAGCTTTACTTGTTATCCATCCTTTATGATACTCTGATATTATGACTATCATGTGTATATTCTTTTGACTCACGGATGTGTGAGTAGTGGCTTTGTACCCACTTTTATATTTGGATTTGTACTTGATGTCGCATTGTGCTGAGACTATTTGCTTATTATCTGATGCTGTTCTGTGATGATGTTCATTTTGCTTTTATGCTTTGTTCTGATAGATCTTTTAGCCATTGTAGTTTTTCTTTAAGTATTTATTGAATATGTCAAACCACATGAGATGAAAAAAAATAGATTCCACTTTTCGACGTGTTCAGTAGATAGTTAAAGTAAGATTGCACATGGTCGCTTCCATTATACTCTATTATTCGCATTAGCAGACGGTATTATCCATTTAATACTCTTTGTTAATGAGGCTCTCGGAGTGGGTGATGGTTTTATGCAACCACACGATATAAATACGACTACCTTGTGGAACTTTTTTTATGCCTACACTGGCACTTGTGCTTATGTTATGCCGATGATATGAGCCTTGATATACATCTCTACTTACATGTTTGTTTCTTCTCTACGTGAGAGATTTTGGTCTTTATTACCATGATATATGTTTCTCTTTTGGAGATTATTATGTTATATGTCGCCTCATTATCTTATGATGATTATTGTTTAGTTTATCTAACTGATTTGTTTAGCTAGCCAGACCCGAGTATTTTATGCTCGGGTCAGACCAAGTTGTTTCAGGTTAGGTCACTTTGGAATTAGTTTGCTTCGGTGCTTCCGCTTTGGATATATTCGCTATACTATAGATAGCTTTACTTATTATTCATCCTTTATGACACTATGATACTATGACTATCTTGTGTATATTCTTTTGACTCACGGATTTGTGAGTAGTGGCTTTGTACCTACTTTTATATTTGGATCTGTACTTGATGTTGTATTGTGCTGAGACTATTTGCTTATTATCTGATGCTGTTCTGTGATGATGTTCATTTTTCTATTATGCTTTGTTCTGATAGATATTTTAGCCATTGTAGTTTTTCTTTAAGTATTTATTGAATATGTCAAACCACATGAGATGAAAAAAATAGATTCCACTTTTCGACGTGTTCAGTGGATAGTTAAAGTAAGAGTGCACATGGTTGCTTCTATTATGCTCTATTGTCCGCATTAGCAGACGGTATTATCCATATAATACTCTTTGTTAATGAGGCTCTCGGAGTGGGGCATTACAACGTCATAGGCTGAATAGGAGCCATCAAATGCAGAAATGAAGGGACCGAATTAACTAAAGTGTGCAAATGGCATGTTTCGAGGCCTTTAATTCGTTCGAACGAATTTACGTTCCTTTGCCTGCAAAAATATAAGGCAGGTCGACCGCCCGGTCGACTTGACACACACACACAGATATATATATATAAGTTATATTTTTGCTTATTTTGCTTATTTTATAACTTGGTCATATTAGTTCGGTTTTTGAAGTTCTATATATGGAGATGGACCAAAAAATTCCATGAACACATTGGTCGAACTACCATGGCTTAATTATGTTAATATCACAAAGTTATTTAATTATTTAATTTATTAAAAAATTAATTATTACGGGTTAAATTTTGGGTTGTTACACATGTAGTTCTGAAGTATATTCTAGAGGTTTACTTTCGGTTGGGGGGGTACTCTCCAAGCCATTCGTTGGAAAATTTCCCGCCTTTCCTTTGATTCCCTATTTCAAAATTTACCTTTTTCTTAATTACATTGGGATTTGTCAAAAGCACTTCATGATGTTTAATTATTTGTATCCATTATTGTGATTGGATATTGTTATTGTGAGGGAAAACCCGTTCTGCAAATGGCGGCATGTCTCATATATTATATTAATCCCACCTTTGTTTTTAGATTTACTTATACTAGACATACCATCTGACCCGAGCTGTTTATTTTCCCTATACTCTCGGGCACTCAATTATTTTTGAGTAGTCCGAAATTAGCAAGTTTTCTCTAAGCTCTTTGAAGACGATGGAGGAGCAGGCGGCTTCGAAGTTATCAAGTTATTTATTTCCACTGTCATGACTATTTTCGATGTATATTTTGTATAAACATATGCCAACTCAGAGTGTATAACTGTTTAGTCTAATAGTTGTAGTACTTTTGTGAAATTCCATTGTAATGACCCACTTTCGATTATAGTTTATGCGGACAATCGGCCATACATGACCCACCCAAATTGAAAGGAAATGCAGATAGTTAGGGAAAAGGAAGAAGGAAGAAGAAGGGAGAAAGAAGGGGAAAAGAAAACTAATGACAGTGAATCTCACAGCGAAATGAATAATCTATAATATACAGCAAATATTTACACAAAGAAAAAATATAATATACATACACTAATTAGAGTAAGCTAACCTACTTCTGCTTGGACATTTATAACAACATGTCCTTACAATTTTTGATAAATACAACCAACAGACAACTTAACGGAACACAAAGAATTACGTAGATGCATCTTCGACCTCCAGCACATAACCTAGGCTCCAACACATCTAAAGAAATCTGAAAATATGCTGGGTCTGACCCGAGCATTATAACAAAATAACACATAAGTCAGTCTGGTAAACTAGCATGAGAAAAACATACCCAGTTGGATTTTTAGTGTTTATCAAAAAACCTTTCAAAATAAAGGTATCTCGTAAGACCACATCGCATATAAACACGGATGGGTTTTTACCTTACGATAACCAAAAGATTATATGTAGAGCCTCCAGTGATATTATAATAATGTCTAGGGTTTTCAAGTAAATAATTAACACGGCCGAAATTGTTACATTAATTAAATTCCAGCATAATACATATATATCTAAGATAGAAGGCACTTATTGGGAAATGGATTCCATATAGCAACTGGGATACTAGGGTACTACCCAACATGGTGTATCTCTAGATAAAATAATAGCGAGAACCTCGCCGGGATCTCTTTCCAACACAAAACTAGCCTACCACTTGACTAGCAGTAACGAATATGATCATAGATTAGTTAATGGGCTCCAAAGCATACAAATGAGAGATAATATAGACTCTAGATAGGGATGATCAAACCCTAATTAGGAGCGACCCATTTAGCCTTGGTTTATATCCCCTATTTTAGTCATTCTCATTTGATGAGGCTTGATGCTATGTTTTACCTTTCATATAGCACTTCTCACTTGGAATGCTAACACTGCTCTCCAAACAATAATGCAATGTTGGCATTCATCCATACAAGTGGTCTAGAAGATGGCCAAATCAAAGGCGCTACTTCTATAACGTCTATTTTGGAATCACCTCAGGATTAGTAGCAAGCAGCCCTTGCACTTTGAACAGCTCGGTCTTCAAGATGTCTTTATTTTGAAATGCTTAAGTTGGATTGAATTGGTTTCCAGATAATATATCTGTTCCTAGTCTCTTCGAAACAACATTTGATAGTTTCTGGTAAGCTCAATCCTGGTTCTTGTGGAAATAAACATTCAAAGATAAGAGCGGAGATTACCCTCTAACCGTCAGTGGATGGATTTCCTTATCATTTGTCATAGAAGAATGAAACGAGATTTATACACAAAGTACAGCATCATCGGTGGTTACTGTGTTATATAACTCACGTGTTTCTTCAAGATACTTCTAGAGTTAAGTTTTAGGTCCATGTTTGATAGCCAATTATTTAACTATCTACAAACTCTTATCCAAATCAGGGATTTAATTCCATAGGGAAAACCAACATTGCTTAAGCACATAAGCAACCACTAACCTCTTAAATTAATCATTACATTAATTATAATTGCTTCGTAAATTACTGGTATAAAAATATCTTTACGAAGATTTATCTACAAATCCCTATAATTTCAATACTTGGAAAATATCCATATACTTATCTTAACGGTTTAAGTATATTCACAAACATTACGGTTCATAACTTAGAAAATGTACTCATATACTTATCTCAATGGTATAAGTATATTAGAAAACTAAAAAAGGTTTACTTTTTTATTTAATTCTAAAATTATTTACTCACTCCTTATAAATCCCTAAAACCATTTATAGTTTTTTTTATAGATCTTTGAAAATCATTTATAGTCTCTTTTAAAGTTTCAATCACTTTTAAATTATTTTTATACATTTCTAATATCCCTTTACAACTGATTGTAAATCCGTAAAACTATTTAGAAAGCTTTTTTTACCATTTACCTAATCTTTCTTTAAATTTTCAAACCATGTTATAAGACTCCACTTATAAAACTCAAATCAGTTTTTAAAACTCTATTTATAAATCTCCTAAACAAATATTTATAAATGATAATCAATTACTTCAAAACACCATTATTATATAATAATATTATTAATAATGAACATTATAAGTAACTGACAATTATTAACTTCAAAACATCTTAAAATAGTAATTAATAATTTCGAAAAATTATTAATAGAATAATATTAAATAAATCATCAACATTATTACAAATAATAATAATTAATTTCCAAAACATTACTAATAGATCATTATAATTAATTTCAAACCATATTTTTTCTAAATAATTAACCTTTCAAAATTTTAAAATATTGATAAAAAACTTTCAAACAAAATTGAATATAAATAAATGATCTTTAAAACCATATTAAATATAAATAAATAACTTAGAAAAGATAAATAAAAGGTTGGAGTAAAATAAAAGTTAAATCCTTTAAAACAAAATATTTTCGAAACTCAATTTCAGATTTAAAAATCATTTCCTGCCTCAAAAACCAACTCCAACTCAAATGGCGATTTATAATGTCTTTAAAATATAAATTTTAAGCCATCAGCTACCCAACGTTTAAGCAATATCGATATTGATTTTCTATCACTACAGGACTTAAGTTTTGAACATATAACAATGTCATAACCAATAGTGCAAACAGTCAATTTTAATATCCAACGATTCATATAACAGGAGTATTATTGAAAACAATTCAACGATGGTGAGAAATCGTATTGGATCCCTCCAACCTGTCCCTCTGCATCACAAATGGCATGTAATTATATAGTAAGAATCATCCACTACTAGGCGGGTATATATAAAAGCTCACTGCTCTAAGGGTGGGAATAAAAACAAACCAACTGATAAAACAGTAAGTCATCTAAAGATCCAATCAACAATTTTTATTAACTAATAAAATACTGGTTTACCAAAAAGGTGAGTTTAACTCAACAAAATTCCAGTTGTTGCTTTCATGTTCTGGTTTCGTCTGAATTCGAACGACATTCGAATTCTGTGTAAAATTTCACTAGCTCCAAATCTAACTAAACTAGTTCCACCACGTAGATAATGTCCATATGAGTGCAATGCAATAAATGGCATTTGAATCAAACCTCGTACAAAAGTTATTCGATAAATAAATTATCGAATTTAAATAATTAAATTAATCACTAATTTCTTAATTAATCTAATCCATACCCTTAATCCTCCGTACTAATCCATCTTCTTCGCCGTAGGAATGCACAGGCCGTGCATTTGCACAAACCCATAAGCGTAAATATTCAAACGACCATAACTCCTTTGTTTCTCAATGGAATTGTCTCCCATTTTCGCCAACGCGTCCATCTTCGCTAGAGCTACCTCCACGACACAACTATGAAAAGCTCTTGCCCTAGATAAAATCTGAAATGAAGCACTCCTACTGCTTTCTCTTTGAACTAGAAATGAAATGGAAGCAGCCTCATTGCCTTTCGTTGCCTATATCTCTAACCATCCCGAGCCCTAGCCGCTGCCCAACAACCTCGGCCATCACAAAACACTACCACACCTACCTACAAGACCATGGAACCAAACTTTCTGAGAATACGAGCTAAACAAATCCAAAATTAGGATTTTTAGTGGACTATACAATTTGATTTTGACTTTATAAGTTTGAAAAGCTTCTCTTTTTGTTTACAAACGATGTTTAAATAGGGAAGGACGGTATGGGTAGTGAACGTGCAGAAGTGAGAGGGTATGGTGAGGGTATAGGCTGAGAAAGAGGGGTATGGTTTGAAAAGATATGGTGTGCCACTATTTTATTTCATAATATTCGACACCACACACCCAAAATCTCGAATTCCAATCAAAGCATGCCGACTGCGTTTTACACCAAATAATACCCCTATTCCAAACTCATTGAAACTATTTTTGGGACCTAAGAATATGGAAGTTAGCTTTTAAAATAAAATTATTTTCTAAATTTAGAGCTACCCATTTCGAGTTCGCACGAACACACAGTACGTCCGATCGTCACGAACCTCATTGGCATACAACAAGTATTATTATAGATCCAATTACACTAGTTTTGTCGAAGTCCGAGACAGTGCCCCAGAATGATATGTTTATATATTAATTAAAAGAATTATGATTAAAATCAGATAAATTACTTATATCTAAATTTAAAAGTTTATTGTTTCGTCTTATTTATACTGAATTTTAAAAAGATTTTGAAACCATTTTTATTAACAATTAAATCCAAGATTAAGTTATTTAAATATTCTAATTATTTAAATTCACTATTCAAAAAAATCCCCATATTTTAAATTTAAGCTATTTTACTTTTAACACTAATATTTCAAAATCAGATGTCTAAAATTCTGGGTCATTACGTTCTCCCCCTTAAAAGAACTTCATCCCCAAAATTACCAAGGTAAGAAAAATGCCAAAATCCAATTTACTTTTCTAAATCATTTAGTTGAAATGCTATTAAATTTTATAGCTTCTAAAATTATGGAAATTTTTTGCAATGACTCCTGTTCACGGCTAGATCGGAATAACTACAAATCATTATTATGACTCCAAACCATCAAAAGAAAACAAAAGCCAAGTGGTTGAACATAAAATCAATAACTCAAACCATAATATAAACATGTACCAATTTGTTGGGAAACCAAACTCTACTCGTGATACCAAAGCGTCAACTAGCCTTTGCTTCAGTAAGCCTACATCTTACTTACACATAATATCCAGTCATATAATTTTAACCATATCATTTTGCACGTTCCAATGACAAATACATATAAGACGTACATATAACATTCTACACAATATCAAATCCGATTGTTCGCTCGATCACACAATTTCACTTTCGAACTACTATCGTCCAATCGACTTCTCTAGTGCAGACTTCAATCCGGTTCCTTGATTAGAAACCGCCATTTTCCTTGTGTAATGACTTGGATTTTCCATCATTTGAATTTGAATATTTAAATGGTTTTAAATATTAGATTTAGAATATAAATTGATTTTTGAATATTAAGTTTTTGGTGGAAATTATAGAATGAATTTAAATTTCAAATATAGCGATTTATCGTAATACAGAAATGGTGAATAATTGAAATTTGATATGAATATGAATCGAAATGAATTTTAATGTTGATATAAATTCTATCTGAATTAGAATTGAGTTAGTAAGTTTTTAAAACAGGAATTTCAAGTGATTTCGCCAAATTTTGAAATCATCGATTTAATCGACGTGTTAAAATAGCAATCCAGGGCACAATCTCGAAATACGACGATACTGGTTTTATTGGATCTGTAATAGTGTATTATTATCGGGTTTTAGTTTTTGTAGCGTTTGGAGTTATCGTTTGGTCGTACCGGATAGAAACGCGTTGAAACTAATATTGAAATTTAATATAATAATTGGATTCAAAAAGCTATCTTCCACATACGATCGAGTTAGGCCTCGAGACTTGTTTCATAGCATTCAGAATAGGGGTTTAACATTAATAACATTAGGTGGCACACCATAATAGGAGATCGAGATTTCACAGCATGTAGTATGAGATATTTTTAATATCTAAAACAAATAAAATCAAATCAAAACAGAAGCGCCACCCTAAAGTCGACCTAGTTTGTTCATATCGCTGCCCTCTCCATTTTAAAAATCGCATTATTCTTCTCATCCTTTAGTTCGAAATTACAGCGAGCTAATTATATAAAAAGAAGTTGGAAAAACACAACCCCTCTCTTCATCAATTAGAAGCTGGAACGGCGAGGGGAGTGGCGAAGATTTTGAGGGATGCGGCAGTGAAGCCACAGCGAGGTTAGGGTCGCGATTGATTGGACGATGGAGGCGACGTGCGTTGTTCGAGGCTTGGATGTTGTCACGATCGAGATTTGCGACCTTTGAAAATTGACATCAATACATCCACCGTATTACATGTGAACAATCCAATGCCGAAAACACCAGATCGTTAGGGAAAAGAAGAAAGAGGTAGAAGAAGAAAATAGAAATAACAACGCAGAATCTCATAATCGCAGCGGCACAATATATAATAAATAACAACAGGTCTTTGTACAAAAAGAACAATAATTATTATTTATACATTACATCATCAAAGTACAATACAATCAA
Organism: Allium cepa; assembly: GCA_030765085.1. NCBI lineage: Eukaryota > Viridiplantae > Streptophyta > Magnoliopsida > Asparagales > Amaryllidaceae > Allium > Allium cepa. The sequence goes on along the minus strand of CM060938.1, from coordinate 899,379,566 downwards.
TAACACAATACCAGACAGTTATAATAACTTGTCATCTCAAATGCTGAATATACAGCCTACAATACACAGCAAAATAAAAACCACGTACATGTGATATGTCTCGTCATCTGGCTCGTCTCTTGAGCTCCATAGCATCCTATCCTGTATCTGTAATACTCGGTCTGACTCGTGCATTATAATAAAATAACTCTCGAGTCAGTCTGGAAACCAGCGTGATAAAACACACTCAATTTGAAATTTTAAAGTTATCAAAATCCTTTGAAAATCAAAGGTATCTCATAAGACCACGCCACAAATAAACACGACAGGTTTTTACCTTACGATAACTAAAACATTTCGTATCAAATCCCCGGATACTATAATAATGTCTAAGTACAAATACTTATTTAAATGGCTGAAATGATTACATTAAATCAATTCCAGCATACTAGTCTCTACAATCATAACCGTAAAGGCACGTATTGGAGAATGGATTCCATACAAATGACTAGGCACTGGGTTACCACCTGTCACAGTACACGTCTAGAAACAGCGTACCGAGGACCATGCCGAGATCCCCTGCCACATAAGACCGGACTATTCCTAGCCTGGACAGATTGAATATGATATCACCCCGGGTGTTTCTACCCTCTTTCAAACTCCTTCCATACATTGTAGTAATAAGTAAACAGGTGATAAACATACCCTAATTGGGTGCGACCCACTTAGCCTTGCTGCATCTCTCTTGATTTTCATTCATTCCCGGTTGATGAGGCTAGAGGGTACTATTACCTTTTTAAGGAATTTTTCACATAGAATGCTCATTGTCCTCCAATGACAATGTTCTGATAGCATTCATTCATACAAGTCTGTTCTGCGTCTGAATGGAACCGAAAGCACTATTCCTACCATATCCATTTTGGAATAATCCTTAGAATTAGTAGCGATTAGCCCTTGCACTTCACCATTCCATCTTCGACTTCATGCTCTTGTTTTCACATCGAAAACGTACTCGTTGGATCAAAGTGGTTTTCGGATAACAAATCTGATCCGGGTCCCTTCGATACAACGTCCAATATTTTCGGTGAACTCAACCCTAGTTCTCTAGGAAATAAACAGGCGAAAATAAGATCGGAGATCACCTCCTAACCATTAGTGCACAGATTTTATTATCGTCATCCTAGATGAAACGAAACGAGTTTATATGTACAGTATAACACCTCGAACAGTAACTGTACCATATAATTTCTGTATTTCTCCTAGATATTTCCAAAGTGATATTTTGGGTCCAGATTTGATAGTCAGTTATTTAACTATCAAATAAACAATCTTACAATCATAGATTCATTTTCCACTGAAAAACTCCAATTCCTTTTTTATTTAATTTTAATAAATTAAATCTCTTTATCCAAAATATATGTACTTAACTTATCGAATTTAGTAAATTCACTAACTATCCGTTTTTCAAAAAGAATATTGAAAAACCTTTTAAAAATAATATGGAACGTACCACTGTGGTATTAAACCAAGGATTCACAACTCGATGGTTACATCTCTATCCTAGAGAAATCTAAGACTTAACTACATGTACTCACTGCCTCCGATTTCACCATGTGGGTATAACATTACTTCCCGAAAATTTTATGTAAAAATTTTCAAAATAATAATTAAGAAATTTCAACAATAATTTCTCAAGTAAATTTTAGGCAATTACTCCTTAAAATATAGGTTATTGTAAAATAATATTAATATGGAATAATCTATCTCAAAAAATAATAATACCGATTAACTCCTAAATAATAATTAACTTAAAATCAATCATTTAAAAAACTGCTTAATTAATGCAGAAATATGCTTTAAATAACTTTAAAACAACTAAATAATAAATTTTCTGAATTATCCTTTAACACTTTTTAAAAATTACCTAACTTAAAATTACAATTCCTTCCTTTTTAAAACAAACTTCAATTCCTCGATAAAATATATTTTCCAATTTCAATATAACCAGCCTAAAATTTTATTAAATCTTTCTCGATTTATTCTTTATTCAATTTACGTCCCAATTCTGTAAATTCCCTTTCTACATCTCTAAAAATAAATCTACCATTAATTTTTAAACCTATTTACCCATCTCCTTATAAATCCTCACCATGAATTTATAATTTCAATTTATTCAAAGATAATTACTTCTCTTTGTTTATAAACTTCGTTTATAAATTCCATAGTCTCATTTTCCGTTTATCAATGTTTCACAACACTTAATCGATTTTAAATCGATTTTCTAAATTAAATTCCATTTATAAATTAATTTCATAAATAGCCTAAATATATTCCAAACCCACTAAATTCAATTTCCCTTCCTCTTTATAATTTAAAATCTTGTTTAAATCTAGAACATCGATTTCATATTTTATTTTCGAACTTCCACTTCATTTTCCCAAATCTATTTTAAATCTCGAATCTAAAAATAAATCCTTTTATACTTAAACAAATCGCTTAAGCCCTATTATTAAATACTTTTATTCAAATATTTCAAAATTTCTATCTTTCCATATTCATAAATTATCAAGTACAATTTAAAATCAAACTATTTATTTTACCCAAAATTCTTTTCTTTAATTTATCCAAATTTCACTACAAACATTTCTACTTCAAATTTTCCTTTTTAATTCCTTTCTAAATTTTAAACATTTATCATTGGTATTTGAAAATACAAAAAGCCTAACTTGTAATTTCATAGCATCCAATAAATTCAATTTCCACTATAATCTATCACAGATTATACAAACGAATCATATCACTGAATATGAAAATAATTTCAAGATTTTTGAGCAATCTAGTTGGATCCTTGGATCCCTCCAACCTGTTTTCCCTGCATCCACGGATATTAACACAATATAAAAATATCAATCCCACTACGAGCGGGATATCGTGATATATAGTGTCATCTGCTACTATACGGGGCGCGTAGGGTCACATCCGCTATATATATGTGGGATATCAATCACTCCAATATATATAAACTACTATATATAATAATGTCCAAACTGATAATAATTATCAATTCAATAATCAACCAATAATTAATTTTAACTATTTAAAATTAATTGCACTATTCTAAATTTGAGTGAGATTAACTCACTTTGATTTTTATTGTCGCCTCACGTTCCGGTTCTGATTTAATTTGAATGCGTTTGAATTTAGCTAAAATTTCCTGAAGCTCTAAATTTGCCCAAATCAGATTCATTTCGAAGCTCTCTTCACCATAGAAAGTTTCGTCCCAATCCGACCTCGTATGAGAGAGATATTTAATTTTTGAGTTCTTCGATTAGTTAAATTTAAATTTACTCTAATTACATTAAATATAAAAACCCAAACCCAAAGAAAATAAAAGCATGGCCCATCTACTCTTCATCTTCTCCCCCATCTAATGCCTAGAGTCGAGATCTGCACGAAACCATGGCCGCATGCAAAAATTTGAGTGATATGGAGCTCGACCACTAGCAAATAAATTCCGACTTCGCCAATCACCTCCTCGCATCGAACCGCGCCCGCTTATGCCCAAAAATCCCAACTCGATCACCTTTAGAGATGTGCATCCTGACCACGTACAAGCTTCTATAGTGATGATCATCAAAAAAAGGATCGGACCTCACCACAATCCTCGTCTGGGTGCCATTCTTCCTCACGATGATGAATACTATGCCCAGACCAACGATCGAAGCCTAAATCTCGAGATAAAGCTAACCCTAGTTCAACTGTCCACGTCGATCGCCAAAAAAAAATGCAGTCGCACCATACATATTTTATATCAAATTGAAGAGGAAGAAGAAAAATGATTTTTAAAACAGTCTTAGATTTTTTATCAAGTATTTAAAGAGGAATAAATTTTTGAAGTTCTGCTCTTTTATTTTGATTGGATGTATTTAAAAAAAGTGGGAAGTGATAGAAGAGAAGGGGGACGTGTAAAATCTTTTTGACCTATCAAAATATAAAAAATATATATTATTTAAATTAAAATCCTATCGAATTCATAGCTTAAAATCTCGACCTCCTATCGAGGCATGCCGCTTGGCATTTATTATGTTATACCCCTATTCTGAATGCAATGATTAAGGTTTGGTGTCCTAATTCGATCGTATGGAGAAGATAGTTTTTTGGACCAAATTATTATATTGAATTTTCAATGTAAATTTCAACGCGCTTATATACCGTATGACGAAACATTTACTCCAAATGCTACGAAATTTGAAATCCGATAATAATACACTATTACAGATCCAATAGAACTGGTTTCTTCGAATTCCGTGACTGTGCCCAAGAAGGCTATATTTAAATGTCAATTTAAATGACATATTTTTTAAAACTAAAAAAATTCACCTTTAAATTCCATTTATAAACTTTTATTATCTTCATTATTATTAATATAAATTTTATAAGCCTTTAAATTATTTTTAACAAGCTTAAAACTCAAGATTCGCTATTTTAACCAGTATTCGATTATTAAATTCAATAATTAAATTATCCAATACATGGCTATATTTGAAACTCAAGTTAAAAATTAACTTTTAAATATTTAAAATTAATTAAATATTCCAATTGAAAATATCTAAAATTCTGGGTTTTTACATTCCTCTCCCTTTATAAGAATTTTGTCTTTGAAATTGCTAGGTAAGAAGAATGGTCCAAAACCCGTAACTAATTTTTTTCCAAAACCACACAGTTTCAAACAACTTTCCAAAAATCACTTTTTTGAAACTACATTGTTTCCTCTAATAATTTCCAATCTCATCCATAGATTTCAACTGATATTATCCCCTCAAAATTTCAAATTATAATTTAAAACCAAAATTTAAATTATCAAAATTTTCATCAAAATTTTTTTAACTCCTTAAATTTTCGAAAAATTTCGCCAACGTCTCTTTTGCGTGGCTAGATCCGAAAAACTACAAAACGCCATTACGGGCCCCAAATCATCAAAAGAAAATAAAAACCAAGTGGCTCAATCAAAAAATCATCAATTTCATACAACAATTTAAACACATACTTTTTTGTCGGGCAATAAAATTTTACTTCTGAAATCGACGACATCAATTTATCTTTTGCTTTTAATTACCTGCACCCTACTTATCAATAATATCCAATCATACAATTCAAAATCATTTTATTTATTGCATTTCAAAAAATTTAATATTTGCTTTACTTAAGTCCGTACGATGTACATATATCATCCGTAGGCAATATCAACTCTGATCGCTCACTCGATCACACAATTTCACTTCCAAACTAGTATCGTTCACACGACTCTCTAGTGCGGATTCGGTTCTGGGTTTTTGATTAAAAACCGTTATTCTTATTGCATAGCCATATACAAGGATAGAGAATTCCAAAATCAATCAAAAATCCACATCCAGCGTTCGCCATCGAAAATCGAGTGAAAAATCATAACTCCGATCCATATGAACTATGTCGAAATTTTTTGCTCGAATCTGGATCGAATCGTTATGAGAACCAAATAATATATGTACAACTTACCTATTAATTTCCAATTAATTATTAGCTATATCAATTTCTTTATATTCGCATTTATTTTAATTTCCGTACACTTATTCACAATTATCCCTTTACACAACTTTTATTTAGTCTTCATTTAAATTCTTACTTAGTATTTTTGCCAATAATAATTTTTCTTAGGAACTTCACCACCAATTTCTTAAGTCTATTATAAACATTTTATACAAAGCTCTTATGTTTATTTCCACTTCATCACTTTGGTTTATATCCATTTCTATTCAATTTAAAATTTCAATTTCATCAGAAGTCAATTTACCTTCCAAATCGTTAAATATTGAATTTTATCAACCATATCTCAAACAATATTTAATCCCCTAATTATTTTAAATTTGCTCCATCTACTAATTCATTTCAAATCTCAATAAATTTTATTTCCAAACTTCTATTTTATTTAGTCCACTCGAACTAATTTTTTTTCCAATTCCACTTTGTTTAACATAATTCAAATTAAACATCATTCCAATATTCAATTGCAGTTTCATTAACTTACAAATTAAATTAATTTGTTCATCTACTAATTTATTCCAAACTTAATAAACTCTATTTCAATAATTATTTCGTTTAGCCTGCTTAGGCTAAATTTTCAAAATTCACTCTTATTTAACTTAATTTAAGTTAAATTTCACCCCACAAATTCAAATTTCAAATTTTTTTAAGTTATTAAACATACTAATATTCTATTCACCAATTCCTTACGATTCACTTTCTTTGATTGGTTTACTTTACTAATTTATTTCATTATCACACTTACTCGCCATTTAACCCTTCTCAAGTAAATTTCATTCCAAACAAATTTCAAATTTTATAAGTTTCAAACTTATTTATATTCGATAACCATTTTAGATCAAACTCCAGAGTTTTAAACAATTACTTAAGTATTTCTAAATCATTTTTGAAATCATGTATGCTCCAAATTCCTTTTGTATATCAAATTATTCCTTTGCATTTCAAAATCAAAACCAGTTTTGCAATGTAACACCAATTCAAAACATTCAGGTAGCAATTCCTCTTTTGGAAACTTGAAAATGAACATCGATGATGTCACAATCATCGTCATAATTATTTTCCAACGACCGAAGTGAGTTCAGTGCTTTTTCCTTTATAAACCATATTAAATATCTAAATTCACAAATATTTCCAAATAACATCACTATATTTTTTTAAAGCCTTTGAAAGGCAATTTTCAAACCGACGGGATTGAAATTCCCAAATTTCCATCTTTTGATTCCTTTATAAATCATTTTAATAAACCGTATCATTTTTAAATATTCCTTTGGAATTTTATTCCATTTCACTTGATAAATCGCATTTAGACACTCATATTCACAAATTCCATTTTGTTATTGAAACATTCCTATATTTTAGCCGAGTTTAATTTGGCAATTAATTTAATTTTGGAATTAAATTGTGAATTTATTTGTGAATTAATTTGGAAATTTCCAGAATAAATTAAAATTTTAGATTATAAATAGAATTTTGGTTTGAAATGTAAGGACAAGTATTTTTTTAAAATAAAATTGGAATTAAAAATAAATGTATTGAAAATAAATAGAATTTAAAGCTTTAAGATTTATAAAAAAATTGTTTGTAAATTTTAATAAAGTAAGGTTTAAAAAACAATTTGTAAAATATATGAAAGTATAAATAAGAAAACACAAAACATATAAATTAATTTAAATTTAAGGTTTTAACCATAGTTTACAAATAAAATTTTGTACAAGGATATAAACATAAAAATTGTTTGTTTTAACAAGTGTAGGAAAATAAGTACAAGTAATAAGACAAGTGTTGAATTAATTAAACAAGTGGCACATTGTTTTCTTAAAGATTTTTAGTCTACAAATAAAAGATAACCAGACTTCTCGATATCTTCTTCATTTTTCTAAAAACTGAAAGGAAACCAAGCTTAAATTTTCTTCCATCTTCATATTCAAAACCATACAGGAACAAAACCAGATCAAAGAAAATCAAACCTAAGATTTTCCTCTGTTTTTAATTTCCACTTTCAAGTATTTAAAACCTGAGTCATGCAAGTGCTCTTCTGTTCAAAATCCTAAGACCAGAAAAATAAAAATTAGGAACTCAAAGATATAAACAAAGACCTCTCAGCGATCCAAACAAGATCAGATCTTCAACTAGAAAACATAAATCAGGGAAGAACAGATCAGCTTCCAGCTTTAATTTCAACTGAGCTGAAGGATGCAATTCAACTTGGTCTCAACAGTAAGAAAATTCAAATGAATGCAACGGATCAACTTCAACAAGCAACAAGCTCAAATTAAATCCAGGTTTCAGAAAACAAAAGTAAGATCAAATAAAAAATTCCAGCCCTTTGTTCTCTGTCAAAACACAGGTGAGCAAAACTTCACCATCTTTGTTTTGAAATGCCTATGAGCAAACCCCTCATTCTGATCATTAAATTGTTGAAGCCGTGAAAAATGTTTGTATTGTATGTAAATTTGTTTGAATTAATACAAGTATGCACATATATGTGTAGGTATAAGTGTGCATGTCTGTTACGCGGCATATCTCTGTTTTACTGACAGGTTAAAAATCTTTATAAGGAAATCAAGTTTTCTACATACATTCTCTTATAGATTGTGAATTTCAAACAAAATATGTTTATTTAAACTCATATTAAGATTAAAAGAATATATATATATATATATATATATATATATAAATATAATTAAGTAAAATAAGTTTGCAAATTATCTGGAAAATAGAAAGGCAGTGGGCAACTTATAAACATAAGAATTTCAAGTATCACAATGTTTTGATGTACATACATAATCTAAACCACAATCAAAAACCATGAATTTTAGCAGTTAGATCCCAATTTATAGTTTGGGATCATGAGAGATATTTGAAGTTGACTCAAAAATGTATTTTGAGTAATTTCTGGAAATAGGGGAACTCGGGGTGGTCATGGTTCTAGCTGAAGAAGGCAGAGGGTCTGGAGATCATCAGAAAAATGGGGAATTAATTTCTTGAGTGCCGAGGTAGCCGTGCGACAACGAAATTGGGTTTAAGGCTGGGTTGACGTAGCGGAAATACCAAAAATGGATGAAACGGTTAAAAGTTGAATCGATGGATTGAAAATACCCAAGTGCCCAAATCCGTTGATCTCAAGAGATACTAGATTCTAGCTATCTCCAACACGTTGATCGCAAACAATACCGTGTTAAAAGATCTACAATTCTTCTACGTTGATCTTGCGCACGAGATTCCGTGAATCAGCTTCAAAATCGTTGATTCGAGCGCACTCGAATAACCGAAGGTGGAGAAAGGAGTTAACATTCAACTTCCAATTTTAAAAGAGGCACAAAGCACTCAAAATTTTATTCAAAATCAACAACCTTAAATGATACAACTCACCCACTATTTATAGGAGACTACAACTCAACACACGTTACGACACTTCATACGACTTAACAAAGATACATCATAATCAGTACAAATGACTTACCAAACACACGTGACCTAAAATTTAACAGTAACAAAAAGACTCGCGACCAAGAAGAACGACCTACCCGAAGCTCGTTCGCGAAATAAGCATTTGCCGCGACTTAAGGTGGAGCAACATACGGCTGGAGCGATCTACTGGAGGTGATTCGCGACCTAAGGATCTTTGTCGCGACTTAAGGCAGAGTGTCATAGGGCGGGAGCGATTCGCGACATAGGGATTCGCCGCGACTTAAGGCTCTGCGATTTAGGAAACATGGCCACGACCTCTTCGTTCGCGACCGAAGGAGGAGGAGAGACCTTGGGCGGAGCGACCTACGCTCGCCGTGACCTAGGAAAGGTCGTTCGCGACCTAGGGCTTGCTCGCGGCATAGGTTGGAGGAGCTTGCTTCTTCTTCGCGACCTAGGAAGGTATGCGCTGCATCATCCTCCCCTGGTTGAAAAAAATTCGACCCCGAATTCTCACTTTCCTCTTCTTCGACATGTTTATCCTCAAGGTGTGGAATCAAGTGTTTGACGTTGAAAACGTCGGTAGTATGGATATGATCTGGTAATCTCAACTGATAAGCAATCTCATTAATCTTCTTTTCGATTTCCAAAGGACCAATCTTTCTAGCTTTCAACTTGTTGTAAGTTCCAACTGGAAAACGATCTTTCGTCAATACTGCATACACAAAACCTCCTTCTTTGAAGTCCACGCTACTTCGCTTCTTATCTGCAAGTTGCTTATACTTCTCATTTGACTTAAGCAATCGTTTATGAACAATCCTGTGACACTCCTGCAATTCATTCACGAAATCACAAGCTCGTTTAACAACTCCTTTCTGAAATGGAACTATCGACAAATCCAACGGTCCATTCGGCATTGCTGAATATACTACTTGAAATGGACTGAATCCAGTACTTCGATTAACAACATGATTATGTGCGAATTCTGCCAGACACAATTTCACATCCTAGCTTTTCAAATTATCCTTCACAAGACATCTCAAAAAGTTTCCCAAAGATCTGTTGACCACTTCCGTTTGCCCATCCGTTTGTGGATGATAGGCGCTACAAAATTCAGCTTAGTCCCAACCATCTTCCATATACTCAACCAAAAATGACTTAGAAATCGAGTATCCCGGTCAGAACAATAATCTCAGGTAGCCCATGTAGTCAATAAACTTCTTTAAAGAACAATTGAGCAACACGGACTGTATCAACGGTCTTTTTACAAGCTATGAAATGTGCCATCTTCAAAAATCTATCCACCACAACATATATAGAATCATTTCCTCGTTGAGTTCTTGGCAAACCCAAAACAAAATCCATGCTAACATCAACCAATGGCTAGTAGGCACGGGCAATGGCATATACAATCCTGCATTCGTAGCAGTCCCTTTGGAAACTTGACATATGTGACATCTCCGCACAAATCTTTCAACTTCTTTCCTCATGGAAGGCCAAAAATATGATTAAGAAATCAACTACAAGGTACGATCTCTTCCCACATGTCCTTCTTCATGCAATTCCTTCACAATCTTCATTCGCAAACTGCACTCTGGTATAAACAACCGATTTCCCTTGAATAGAAAACCATCTACCAACACATATTCATCCGTCTTCCCTTTCTCGACTTCATCTACAATCTTAGCAAAGTAAGGATCCTCAACAAACAATTTTGGAAATACATCACACCCCGTCACTTCAACTTTCATCGTAGTCAACAAATGATTTCTTCTACTCAATGCGTTTGCCGCACGATTTGTAACTCCCGACTTATGCTTTACCACAAATGTAAACTGTTGCAAGCATGCGATCCATGAAGCATGCCTTGCTGCAATCTTATCCTGTCCCTACAAATGTTTCAAGGCTTTATGATCAGTATACAACACAAACTCTTTATGAAACAAATAGTGTCTCCAATGTTTTATGGCTTGGACAATAGCATAGAATTTCACGTCATAATTATTATATCTCATCTTTGCTCCCGAAAGCTTCTCACTGAAATAAGCAATTGGACGGCGCCTCTGCCTTAATACCCCTCCAATTCCTACTTTAGATGCATCAGTATGTAATTCAAATAGCAACTGAAAATTCGACAAAACTAGAATTGGTGCTGTCGTCAAAAGTTCCTCGATTCTCTTAAAAGCAAATCCTGCTTCCTTCGACCATGAAAACTGCTTGCCCTTCATACAATCAGTAATAGGTGCCATCACGCTACTGAAATGTGAAATAAACCTTCGGTAGAATGATGCTAAACCATGAAAACTTCTAACTTTTGTTATCGTCCTGGGTTGTGGCCATTCCTTGATTGCTTCAACTTTATTCTGATCCACCTATATTCCTCCTTCAGATACAACATATCCTAGAAATAAAACACTTCGAGTCATGAACACGCACTTCTTTGTTGCCGCGTAAAATTGCTCCTGACGAAGTATCATCAACACTTCCCGCAAGTGTTGTAGGTGTTCTTCTATGCTTCCACTGTATATCAATATATCGTCAAAATATACCACTACGAACTTTCTAATAAATGGTCGAAAGATCTGATTCATCACACGCATAAAAGTACTTGGTGCATTCGAAAGACCAAATGGCATGACCATCCATTCATACAACCCTTCCCGCGTCTTGAATGCTGTCTTCCATTCATCCCCGGGTCGAATTCGAATCTGATGATACCCACTCTTCAAATCAATCTTTTAAAAAATAACAGCTCCATTCAACTGGTCTAACAAGTCATCCAATCTTGGCATCGGAAATCTGTACCTCACTGTAATCTTATTTAGTTCTCGAATATCTGTACACATTCTCCAAGTTCCATCCTTCTTCGGCACTAACAATGCTGGTACTGCACAAGGACTTAAACTTTCTTATACGCGCCCTTGTTCCAGCAACGCTTCCACCTGTCTTCTCAACTCTTCGTTCTTCCTTGGACTCATTCTATATTGTGGTCTATGTGTAACACAGCTCCCGGATCAAGATCAATCTGATGTTGTACGTCTCTCAACGGTGGTAATTCTTTGGGCTACTCTTTAGGAAGTATATCTTCAAACTCCTTCAACACTGGCTTAACTTCTTCAGGAATTTCAACTGCTTCACTACGTTCACGTCCAATTAACATAAATACTTCAGGCTCATCCTCCACTTCCTTGACAAATTCCTTCAAAGATAACAGTGTCTTTAGTTCTTCAATCTCCTCCAACTTGCTTTCACTTTGTTACCGCTTTTTAGGAACTAAAGTGATTTTAGTGTCATTGAACATGAAACTATAGCAGTTAGTCCTCCCATCGTGTTGCATGGCTCTATCGTATTGCCATGGTCTCCCTAACAACAAATGACATACATCCATATCTACCACATCACACCAAATATAATTCTTATACTTCGTTCCGATGGAAAAAGTTACACAAGCTCTTCGACCAACCTTCACTTCCCCACCTTTCCTCAACCAAGCTAATTTGTTGGGTTTGTGATGCTTCTCTGTCTTTAATGCCAATTTCTTTACAGCTTCTGTAGAGATGATGTTATCACAACTTCCTGCATCGATGACGAATTTACAAACCTTTCCCAAAATAGTGCACGTTGAATGAAAAATATTACTTCTTAGCCAACTTGAATCATCCTCTTGCTTTGGTGTCAAACACGACCTCCTCATCATCAAATTACAACCCTCATCTCCTGACAATAATTCTTCTACCTCCTCAACTTGTGGTGAATTGGAACATTCTACTTCTGCATCTTCATCCTCAACCTCCGCAACCATCGCTCGCTTCTTAGGCTTCGGACATTCATTGCTCTTATGTCCAAACTCCTGACAGTTATAACACTTGAAATTGTTGTTGACCTTGGTCTTAGCAACTTCATTGACAACCGGTTTTCCAACAGCCTTGGAAACATTCGTATTGCTACTAGCCCCTTTCACTTGATTGTTGGAATTTGTAAACACACCACCTCCTCTTCTACCTTGCCTCTCCCAAGCTAGAGCCTTATGGTGTGCTTCAGCAATGGATCTTGGATCAAACATATTCACCATATCCTGAATTTGTATTCTCAACCCTCCAACAAATCTAGCTGTCAACTGTTCCTCCGTCTCCATGATATCATTTCTAGCAATCGGTTGATAAAACTCATCTGCATAATCATTTATTGACTTTGTCCTTTGTCTCAAATTCTGCAAACGTTGATACATAAGAGACTGATAATTATAAGGCAAGAAAGTGGCCTTCATCAACTTCTTCATCTTTTCCCATGAAACAATCTTCGACTTTCCCATTCTTTCTCGTGTAAGTTTAGTTTGTTGCCACCATGTCATAGCTCTTCCCCTCAATCGTGTAGCAACCAACTTAACTCTACGATGCTCGGGCACTTCCTTAAAGTCAAAAATTTCTTCAACATTTGATAACCAAACCATAAACTCTTCCGCTATCATTCCTCTTTTGAATTATGGAATCTCTGTTTTCATCCCCGACTCCCATCGACGATCATCTTCTACCTCCCGATATTGACTTCGTACTTGGTCTCGATCTCGATAATGAATACTACCTCTATCACCGTCTTCATCATAATCAAATGTACTTCGATATCGATCTCGACCATCAACATCTCTACGATCACGCATATCTCTTCTACTGTATCTTTCAGCATCACGATATGGCTCATTTTCAAATCCACGTTGATTTCTTCTCTCTTCATTTCTATACCCATAGTGATCTCGCATTGTTGAAACTGATGATTCTCTTCTATCTCAATACGACTGTGGCGACACCCTCCTTGCTTCCGTAACCGATGGTGAAACCCTGTTTCCTCCATTGTTCGAGACTGGCGACCTTCTCCTTTGACTTTGATTCATATCGATCATCAATTTCTCCAACTTCCCAATGCCTTCATCAAACTTCTCATTGAATTTATCATTAATTCATTGCCCCATTTGTTCAGCATCTTCTCTTCGATACACATCTGCAATATTCTGATGACGATTAGCTCTTCTCGAAGGCATGATCTCTCTAACAAGCTCGGCTCCTTCTCTACTTAGCTCGACTTTGCTTTGATTTGGCTCAACTTTAACTCCAACAGGCTCGGCTTAGGTATGATTAGCTAAACCTAGTTATGATACCAAATGACGTAGCGGAAATACCAAAAATGGATGAAACGGTGAAAATTTGAATCGATGGATTGAAAATACCCAAGTGCCCAAATCCGTTGATCTCAAGAGATACCGGATTCTAGCTATCTCCAACACGTTGATCGCGCACGATACCGTGTTAAAAGTTCTATGATTCTTCTACGTTGATATCGCGCACGAGATTCCGTGAATCGGCTTCAAAATCGTTGATTCGAGCGCACTCAAATAACCAAAGATGGAGAAAGGAGTTAACACTCAACTTCCAATTTTAAAAGAGGCACAAAGCACTCAAAATTTTATTCAAAATCAACAACCTTAAATGATACAACCCACCCATTATTTATAGGAAATCAACACACGTTACAACACTTCATACGACTTAAGAAAGATACATCACAATCAGTACAAACGACTTACTAAACACACGCAACCTAGAAAATCAACAGTAACAAAAAGACTCACGACCTAGAAGAACGACCTACCGGAAGCTCGTTCGCGACATAAGCATTTGCCGCGACTTAAGGTGGAGCAACATACGGTTGGAGCGATCTACTGGAGGTGATTCGCGACCTAAGGATCTTTACCGCGACTTAAGGCGGAGCGTCATAGGGCGGGAGCGATTCGCGACCTAGGGATTCGCCGCGACTTAAGGCCTTGCGATTCAGGAAACACGGCCATGACCTCTTCGTTCGCGACCTAAGGAGGAGGAGCGACCTTGGGCAGAGCGACCTACGCTCTCAACGACCTAGGGAAGGTCGTTCACGACCTAGGGCTTGCTCGCGGCATAGGTTGGAGGAGCTCGCTTCTTCTTCGCGACCTAGGAAGGTATGCACTGCATCATGGGTTTTGTCAACGAAGTTGCTCGAGTTAGTGTGACGCCAATGGTGGAACGGAGGGGATCGCGGGTAGTCTAATAGAGGCGTGAGGTTATGGCGGAGCGAGAAACGGAGTTGCGTGGTTTTCTAGAGACGTTTGCGGTGGCACAGGAAGAATTTCTGGTGACTGGGTTGTTCCAGTCTTGACACCTATGTGTTCTATTCCATTTTTAAAATTGATGCTTGGATTTGAAGGGTGGAACCGATCGTAGGGATTGTCGATGACTTGTTGCCATCGGTGAAGTTGATCGAAGGTGATCTGATCACTTGTGCATGTGTACAGGTGATAAATCGTGTCAGTGGATTTGGTTTCGGGAAGAAGAACTTTGCCTCAGGTAATTTTTTTGAGCTTGACTCGAGAGAACCAATTAGTTGTTGCCTCGGGATGGAGTCGAGTCATCTCGAGTTGAAGCAGCATCAGTTTTGAAATTTAAATTTAACACATTCTTATGAAATCGAGTTTAAATAATTTCTTGTTCAATTCTTTGAATATAATAAATGTTTCTTTTTGGGTTTTGGAATTGGTTAAAGATTTAAAATAAATATTTTTAAATTATTAATTTAAGGCATTTTATTATATACCTATTTAGGTCATTTAAATAAGTTTAAATGATGTAATATGATAGCTTTAGTAACTTAAAAGGTTTTAAGATGAATTGTGTTATAAAAAATCAATTTTACAAAGGTTTATCAAATAAACTTGAATGAAATAAATTAATGAATAAAGATAAATAGCTTATGACTTAAATTAATTGAGGTCTTGAGTAATTTCTTAATGAAATTTAAAAATGATGTCAAATTATTTTAAAGTAATTAATAAATGATTGATTTATTGATGGAATTAATTTATCAATTAATTTTAGTAATAAAGGTTAATTACTTAATGAAATTAATTAAATATAATTACTCGATGTAATTAATTAAAGGGTAATTACATAATTAAGGGGTTAATCAATTTATTATTAATGGTTAATTAATAAATGATTTAAGGATATTTAGTTAATATGATAAATCAATTAAGATAATTGATTTAGGGATAATTAATTAACGAAGACTAATTAATGATAAGTAATTAAAGAGTAATTAATTTGTGATTAAGGATAATCACTTATTATAATCAATTAAGGATAATTAATTGATGGTAATTAATTAAGGGCTAATTAATTAATGTGATTAATTAAATGATTAGAGGTTAATTAATTATTAAATATGGGTTAATTCTTTTATTAAAGGATAATTGATTAAAATGGGTTGTAATTAATTAATTAACCAGGATTAGTGATTAATATGATTTAAATTAATCAAATGATTAATAAATCTTACTTATGGACGTTCAGATTTTATTGAATGTTGAATTGTTTGACATCCCTGATATGTGATGCTATATGTGATGCTATGCAATATGAATTGCTTTGTGCTGAGTTGTGATATCTGTGATGAATATACTGCTGTGAGAATGTGAAAACCCTTTGAGCCCGTAAAACGGCATTTGAATTTCGATGCGACAGGGAATCGGATTCCAGTTGGTTATTCGAAACCCACATCGAATCGTAATGGTGAATCTTTGTGATTGATAAATTTACTTTATCTGTGAATCTGTAAATGAAGATAAGCGTTATGGATTATACCGCTTGTCGATATTGCTATACTTGAACCAGTGATGATTGATGTTGTTGCACTAGTGTGTGTAAAACCCCTGGACTACACTATACACACACAAATATGGATTTCACGGGAAATCGGTCTAAGTCACAGATATTTTGAAATGGTTTAAAATTTAAATTTTGAATCCATATGATTTTGGAAATGGATTGGGCTTAAAGTGAAAAGCTTTTGAAAAGGAATTACAAAGACAAAAGTTATTTTTAAATAACTTGATTTAGTTTTGAAATTTGGTTTAAATTTGAATTCTAAATTTGAAATTGAATTCTGTGTTGAGAATTTATGACTTAAAAAGATTATACCAGTTATATGGGTTTTAAACCATTTTTAAAGTGTTGTTTTGGGAATTTGAATTTAACCCAAGGGCTTTAACTTGCGTAAATGAAATCGGATTTTTTCGAAAAAGAAAACTATTTGTTTCAAATAATAAAAGCTTTCATATGAGGAAAGAATTTCCAATTTGTGTAAGGGATTTCAAGATTTTGAAATGAAAATAGTTTGAAGGCTATGAATAAATCCTAGTGAAAAATGGTTGAACTTTGTTTGAAATATGTTTTGTATAAAAGATTTGAAATGGGAATTGGTTTTCCAAGTTATGAATGAATCTTTGGAAAGGGTCTTAAAAGCTATAAATTGAATCTTTCATTTAATGATTGGATGAGTTAATCCAATTTGAAAAGGAAATGGTTTTGAAAGTTATAATAGAATCTTTGTGAAAGAAATGTGGACTTTGTTTCCAAATTGAAAAGAATCTTGAGGGTGTATCTTTTATATGAAAAGATATGGAATTGTAAATAGCTTTGAAAAGCTGTGAATGAATCTTTGGGAAAGATTGGTAAAATTTGTGAACTTTGTGAATTTTGTGAAATGAATCTTTTTGTTTAAAAGACTGGAAATGGTAATTTGTTTAAACCATTTAAAAGAAAGTTTTGGGTTTTAAGTTGTGACTTAACTGAGATCCCATATCCATATGATTTTAAATATTGCGCTCATTATTCGGTTTAGCCGGGAGAGGACCTTGTGTCATATAACCCATTTTAAATAATGATACGACGTTATGGATAGCATTTGAAGACCGGTGGTAAAGACCGGGTATTTGCGAGAGTGATAGGATAACCTATCGATTATCTCTACACTGAGTAGCTACGGTATAGAGATTCCCTAAGTGATGGGAAGTCCGATCAGGATTGTGAATACCCGGATTGCAAGGGCTTCTTTGGAAGTGCCTTCGGTTCTGTTCGAACCCAGAACAGACTTGTATGGATGTATGTTTGACATTACACTTTGAGATGTAAAGCTGGTTTCAATCAAATACATTTCTGTTTGGTGGCGGAGATTTATTCTCTTAGCTTAACATCCTTCTCTGAGACATACGAGCTCAGAGGTTATGTAGTTGTTGGTTACTAGTGATACATTCCAAATTTGGTAATGTGGCATACGAAGTGCTGCTGATCATTTGTTGATCGAAGCATGGCTTTGTGAAAAAGCGTAGGTTTGTGGACGACACTGCATCAAGACCTCACACTCCGGAAATGGTCGAAAAAGGAATGGTGCAGCAAGGTTTTTAGGGGCCGCGCCCCTAGGGTATGTCTATTTTCTTCTGGATAAAAGGTGGTATCATGGTATGAAGCCCAGATATTTACCTATGTGGTTGTCGCATACTTATTACTGTGTGGTTGTTGGTATCGAGGCCTCGGACAAAGGTCGGTAACGACATGGGGTGGCATACTCGTGCGTTAGTTACCTAGTTACAGCTTGGTTAAAGCGTGAGGTAGCGTCGGCCTTGTGTTAGCAGAGATCTGGTTAGGTTCTCGGGGGCGTCCTTCCAGAGGCGCACCCATGTGGCAATAGGAAGTTCCTTAGCCTGGCCATTTGTTGGAAATCCAAAGAAATAATACGCGCCCTATACGGTTTTAGTTGTATAACCTTCCATGGAATGTGGTGGTAACCTGCTATTGAACATGGTAGCTATAGTAGGCATACGACGAAATGTTGTATGCTGGCTAAGATTAATATTATATTTTCGAAATGTTTTCTACACTATGCACTAATAACGATATCAAATGGTTTTCGCGTATCAAGCATTTTTGACTGTCATAAGTGGAAATCTCCCCCAAATGTGCGCTTGCATTGTGTGTATAGCGGGAGGCCTTATGGTAGTTTCATTTTCCAAAAAGCATTGCAGATTTCAATGTTTTAAAATCTTTTGTTGTTGTTTTAAAGATAAAACTGTTTTTTGTTTGATCATACCAGTCCCTTGACTGAGCCGGAGTTTATTGCTCCCTTCTTAAACTCTGAGTGCCCATAATTTTCCACACGGGCGGTCTAGAGTGGCGTTTTTCAGATAATCGAATAGTAAGAATTGATTCGATAGCCTTCGAAGCCCTTTGGATTTGTGGATTGCATTTGCTACACTTTAGCATTCATGGACTGCACTTGCTTAGCTTTGTGCAACGTGATGGGACGATCGAGCTAGCTTTGGGTTGGAGCATTTGATTTGGAGATGCATTCTGTTGAAGATATTCTTTCCGCTGTGTCCTGTATCTCTGATAGTTTTGATATCTATTGTATCATTCTATTATATAATCATTGTATCTGGATATTGTTTCAAATGTTGTATATCAATGATATTATTTCATTGTTTTCTTCCGCTGTGTTTTACTTAATGTGTTATAAGCTCCGGCGAATCGGATTGAACGTTTGAATCGGCGACATTCGAGTACGAGTTGAAGTACGGGTGTCGATTTTCGATCGCGAAAATCCGGGTTGTCACATTTGGTATCAGAGCTGAAGGTTAAAATTTTAGCTCAGGAGTATAACACATTAAGTGACTCATTAGAGATAGGGTGAAGTATACCCTAGAATGAGTATATCCCTAAGATATCCATCCGAGTGCCTCAGTAAATTCTCTTACTATTCTCTAATAGGGAGTATGAGTGCAAGAAAAGGATGTGATAGGGGACAGGGAAATACCACTACGAATGGTCAATACCTGTAACACAAAGGAAAAATCTTTTCTCTATCAATCTCTTTTGTTCATCATCCGATTTCAATTTTTTGATGGCTTCGTGGCAGCTCGAAGGAAAAGCTTTGATAGAAGATTATCATTTTGATTACATCAAGAGATAGGTTGGCATGGGACATAAACTCCAAATGGGTCAGAATTGTTTGTTTAGATGAATTGGTTGTTATGGTTGATAGGTATACTTTGGTTTCTAAACTAAAAGTTTTGGCATTTTATCCATATATATGTCTATTCTTTAGGGTCCAGATATGTTCTACGAATGGTTAGTTATCCTTTCGAACTAACCAATGCCCTTGCATACTTCGTAAATTTGGATGACCCGTATATCTTGTGAAGTGTTAAATATATTCTTTTGATTCATTTCTCTATCTTTGTGTATCCATCCTTTGTTGTCTCCTTTACAAATTTCGAGGACGAAATTTTCTTAAGGGGGGAATCTATAACATTCCTGAATTTTAGCCGAGTTTAATTTCGTAATTAATTTAATTTTGGAATTAAATTGTGAATTATTTGGGAAATTTCCAGAATAAATTAAATTTTTAAATTATAAATAGAATTTTGGTTTAAATGTAAGGATAAGTATTTTTTTAAATAAAATTGGAAATAAAAATAAATGTATTGAAAATAAATAGAATTTAAAGCTTTAAGATTTATAAAAAAAATTGCAAATTTTAATAAAGTAAGGTTTAAATCACAATCTGTAAAATATATGAAAGTATAAATAAGAAAACATAAAACATGAGTTGTAAATTAATTTAAAGTCCAGGTTTAAACCATAGTTTACAAATGAAATTTTGTGCAAGGATTGTTATCCCATTTTTGGTCAAAACTGGAATATCAACAAATGGACGAGGAATGGTGGATATCAGGATTGGAGATCAGTTGGAATCACGGTAACGATCGATATCGTCAAAATTTGGTTGAACTCCGATCGGGACGAAATTGATTGGGGATGATGATAAGGGCTACGAAAGGCTATGTTTCAAATTTCAGGTTAATTGGAGTTCATATGGAGGAGTTATGATCGATTCAAGGTAGGAGAGGCATGCCGTTCGAATCCATCAAGGGGTCAAGGTGGTGCTCGGTTCGAATCCATCGGATTCGAACCCATCAGGTTCGCATCAATCGAAGGCAAGGCACATGGATGGTTCGAATCGATACACTTCGTATCGATTGATATGGATTCGGCTCTGAGAAGTTCGCGTTAGATGTTGGTTCGACTGAATGGGCTTCGAATCGATCGAGTTATTGTTTCTGACACGGTTGCTTCGTATCGATCAAAGGGAGGTTTCTGGGTTCGTACATATCGATGCGGAGAGAACGTTCGAGAAGGATATGCAGGGAGTCGACTTCATGGATTCGAAGGACTTAGGGACAGTGTTCGTATCGATTCGAAGTGATGGATACGAATAGAGGAAGATACGCTCAACGCGGCGCAAAAGGTGGATCGACCTGGAGAATTCGTGGCACGTCATCGATGCACATGCACTTCGAGGGATTTGAAGCAACGGATTCGAAGAAGAGGGATTCGAACGAGATGGATTTGAAGGAGGTGGGTTCGAAGCGTAGGCTCGAACCAAGCAGAACACGGAACTTTGAACTTGAATCGATCATATCTTCCAAACCGTTGATCCAAATGCTATGAAATTTTTACAGGAGCTTGCATACGTGTTGAAGAATGTTCTCGCCAAATTTCAGCTCAATGGGATGATTTCTTGATCGATTCGAACCTTACTTCGAATCGATCCTGATGTGGGCCTGGACCTCCAGATTTCGGGCGCGTGGGCCCCTCACGTGCTTGAAGCGGTCTATCGGATTTTTAGGATAAATATCAGCCGTCTACGCCTATAAATAGAGCCCCTGGTCATTCAGAAAAGGGGTCGGAGAATTTGGAGAAAGAAAGCACGTCCGGACGCTGCCAGGATCACTCTATATCATCATCACTACTACTTATTTCGAATTTGGACTTTGTAATTGCTGTAATCACTTGTAACCAGGAAGGATAATCAATAAAAGGATAAAACTTTGGAGTGGACGTAGGCCGGAGATAGCCGAACCACTATAAAAACTTGTGTCTTTGTTCATTACTTTTGGATTGCTGCTTGTTATTTGCTGAGATCTGTGATTTGTGTCTGAATATTGTTGATTTATATTCATACACTGGTGCTTTCACGTTATTTGGGGTTTGTGACCAATTTTGGCGCAAACACTTTGGTGCTTTCACTAAGAACAACTAGCACCCGCTACATCGAATTTGAAAGTTGGATTTGAAGATTTTAAAGAGTTTGGATTAAAGGACAATGACTAGGCAAAATAGTAGAAGGCAAAGGGCTGAGAGAAGCCAACAGGAGGGAAGTCAACAAGCCTCCTCCGGAGATTGGGAAGGACAGGCTTCAATCTACATAACCCGGGATGAAATGGAGGCTATGGCGAATTCTTTGCAGGAGAGATTGTTGAAGAGCCAACAGGAAATGATGCAGACTTTCTTTGAGCAAATGAGAGCCGTAGGGATGCAGAACTTAGGACAAGCTACAACTGCTACGAACATGGAACAGGGAGCCAGGATAGTGGAACCCCGTGGAAGACGGGATACGGAGCCAGAAGGCAATCAACAGGGGCTTGGGGGCAGGCCCACAGGATCTAATGCAGGAGGACCTTTGGAAGGAGTTCAACAAGCTAGGGCCAACGTCGCCGTTGATGAGCCACATGAAGAATATGTACCGGAGTTCCCTCAAGGACATGGGGGGCAGCCCCTGACAGACAATACTGGATTAGTGGAGATCATCAGGAAAACCATGCGTGGAGGCTTGACCAATAGGGATCTGGAAGGGTTAAACATGAATCCGTTTACTCCGGAAATCAGGATGGCTCAGAACCCACCTAAGTTCAAGCTACCTAGCGTGGAGGTATATGATGGAAAGGCAGATCCAACTGATCACTTAATGCGGTACACCAGACACATGGAGGTGTTAGGGGCATCGGAGGAAGTGATGGCCTGATGTTTCCCTTTGTATTTGACGGATTTAGCAGCAATGCGGTTTAGGCAGCTAGGAGAAGGATCTATCAGGACTTGGAGGGAACTGGTGAATAGGTTTTTGGGACAGCTTCGGTTTCATATCAAGAGGCCGAAGAACGTAATGACATTGTCCTCGGTGAAACAAAGGACGGATGAATCGCTTAGAGATTTTCTAACTCGATTCAATGCGGCGGTTGCTTCAGTAGATCGGCCGGATCCATCGATGATTTTGATGGCGGCAGTATCAGGAATCAGGGAGGACTCGGATTTCAAGGTGTCTTCAATACGAGATCACCCACAGGATCTCGGGGAATTCTTTCACGAAGCCGAAAGGTTCCTTCGGCAAGAAGATGCGAGTATGGATTTAAGGCTAAAGGAAGTAAATGCGAACGAGGGTGGAGGACCATCCAATGGAAGCCCAGATAAGGATAAGGGAAAAAGGAAGCTGGATAACAATTCAGGGAAGACTGGAAAGCGATGAAAGGATCCAAAGTTTTCCACATATACAGGATTAAACGAGACGCTGGAGCGGATATACATGGAAACTCGAAATCGCCTTCCTTACCGGAGGCCGGCTAGGAGGGAACCATCTGAGCGGGAAAGGGCATCAGGAAGGCATTGTCTCTTTCATGACTTGGACGGACATGACACCAACAGCTGCAGCCATCTAAAGGACATTATTGAGGAACATGTGAGGAATGGGCAGTTGAGGTAATATGTCGAAACTCGAAGTGCCGCGGTGGAGCAGGAGTAGCCACCATCTACCTCACACCGTGATGATGTGAGGCCCAGGAATGATGGTCGATTGGTTATTAATTGACGTGGATAATATGAAATAAGTAACAGGCTATTAGCAAACAACTAAGTCGTTTACACATGTACGGGGACGGAGCTAGCCCCTAGGCATGCTCTGAACGATGATAAACCGTGGAGCTATGGCTTGTGAAATCTGTTTCTCTGTTTTGGATTGGACTTTTGCGTTTCCGGTTTGGTTTTGGAGTTTGGTTTGAGCTCCCGGTTTTTGTTGGCTTTCTGGTTTGGATTTTCCTCTTGGTGACTGATTTTTGTTTTGGATGCTGGCTTGGATTTCTGATTTTCTGGTTTTGATTTGATTTTGGATTGGATTTTGGATTGGATTTTTATCTGGTTTTTGATAAAGGTCGTCAGGTATGGATTATGCCTGGCAAGGGGTGAGTCGCTCTGCCCGAACGCGGTAAATCGACTCATTCAGGTCGTCGAGTGTGGACTATGCTCGATAAGGTTCCGAAGTGACCAGGATTCGGCCTAGGACTTAGGCCCTATATTATAAATTGCTATTTTCAGGTCGTTGAGTATGGACTATGCTCAACAAGGGTCCGGAGAGACCAGGATTCGGCTTAGGACTTAAGCCACGGCATTTCTCGCGTCCAGGTACACTGGACCACGGTCGTCAAGTGTGGATTGCGCTCGGCAAGAACCCGGAGAGGTTAGCTCAACGTCCAGGGACACTGGACCACGGTCGTCAAGTGTGGATTGCGCTTGGCAAGAACCCGGAGAGGTTAGCTCAACGTCCAGGGACACTGGACCACGGTCGTCAAGGGTGGATTACGCTTGGCAGGAGCCCGGAGAGGTTATGGGTTTGGATTTGGATATCGACCCAGAGAGGTCTTGGATTAGGTTATTGGTTGTTGGACAAGGATGGAGTAGGAATCGATTGTCGAGTTCGGATGGATATGGAATTGGCTAAGGCTTTGGTTATTGGATTTGGAATTGAGCATCGACTCGGAGCAGTCAAGGATGACATATTCTGGCGATATGGCTATGGACTTTGGGTACTGGATTCGGAACTATTCAAAACACCCCTTGTTATCACAAGACATGTTTTGGGGGGCAAAGTGTTATCCCATTTTTGGTCAAAACTGGAATATCAACAAATGGACGAGGAATGGTGGATATCAGGATTGGAGATCGTTTGGAATCACGGTAACGATTGATATCGTCAAAATTTGGTTGAACTCCAATCGGGACGAAATTGATTGGGAATGATGATAAGGGCTAGGAAAGGCTATATTTCAAATTTCAGGTTAATCGGAGTTCATATGGAGGAGTTATGATCGATTCAAGGTAGGAGTCGCATGCCGTTCGAATCCATCAAGGGGTCAAGGTGGTGCTCGGTTCGAATCCATCGGATTCGAAACCATCAGGTTCGCATCAATCGAAGGCAAGGCGCATGGATGGTTCGAATCGATACACTTCGTATCGATTGATATGGATTCGGCTCTGAGAAGTTCGCGTTAGATGTTGGTTCGACTCAATGGGCTTCGAATCGATCGAGTTATTGTTTCTGACACGGTTGCTTCGTATCGATCAAAGGGAGGTTTCTGGGTTCGTACCTATCGATGCGGAGAGAGCGTTCGAGAAGGATATGCAGGGAGTCGACTTTATGGATTCGAAGGACTTAGGGACAGTGTTCGTATCGATTCGAAGTGATGGATACGAACAGAGGAAGAAACGCTCAACGCGGCGCAAAAGTTGGATCGACCCAGAGAATTCGTGGCACGTCATCGATGCGCATGCACTTCGAGGGATTCGAAGCAACGGATTCGAAGTAGAGGGATTCGAACGAGATGGTTTCGAAGGAGGTGGGTTCGAAGCGTGGGTTCGAACCAGGCAGAACACACGGAACTTTGAACTTGAATCGATCATATCTTCCAAACCGTTGATCCAAATGCTATGAAATTTTTACAGGAGCTTGCATACGTGTTGAAGAATGTTCTCGCCAAATTTCAGCTCAATTGGATAATTTCTTGATCGATTCGAACCTTACTTCGAATCGATCCTGATGTGGGCCCGGACCTCCAGATTTCGGGCGCGTGGGCCCCCTCATGTGCTTGAAGCGGTCTACCGGATTTTTAGGAGAAATATCAGCCTTCTACGCCTATAAATAGAGCACCTGGTCATTCAGAAAAGGAGTCGGAGAATTTGGAGAAAGAAAGCATGTCCGGACGCTGCCAGGATCACTCTATATCATCATCACTACTACTTATTTCGAATTTGGACTTTGTAATTGCTGTAATCACTTGTAACCAGGAAGGATAATCAATAAAAGGATAAAACTTTGGAGTGGACGTAGGCCGGAGATAGCCGAACCACTATAAAAACTTGTGTCTTTGTTCGTTACTTTTGGATTGCTGTTTGTTATTTGCTGAGATCTGTGATTTGTGTCTGAATATTGTTGATTTATATTCATACACTTATGCTTTCACGTTATTTGGGGTTTGTGACCAATTTTGGCGCAAACAAGGATATAAACCTAAAAATTGTTTGTTTTAACAAGTGTAGGAAAATAAGTACAAGTAATAAGACAAGTGTTGATTTAATTAAACAAGTGGCATATTGTTTTCTTAAAGATTTTTAGTTTACAAATAAAACATAACCAGACTTCTCAATATCTTCTTCATTTTTCTAAAAACTGAAAGGAAACTAGGCTTAAATTTTCTTCCATCTTCATAATCAAAACCATAGTAACAATGAACAAAACCAGATCAAAGAAAATCAAACCCAAGATTTTCCTCTGTTTTTAATTTCCAGTTTCAAGTATTTAAAACCTCGGGCATGCAAGTGCTCTTCTGTTCAAAATCCTAAGACCAGAAAAATAAAAATTAAAAACTCAAAGATATAAAAAAAGTCCTCTCTACGATCCAAACAAGATCAGAACTTCAACTAGTAAACTTAAATCAGAGAAGAATAGATCACCTTCCAGCTTTAATTTCAACTGAGCTGAAGGATGCAATTCAACTTGGTCTCAACAGCAAGCAAATTCAAATGAATGCAAAGGATCAACTTCAACAAGCAACAAGCTCAAATTAAATCCAGGTTTCAGAAAACAAAAGCAAGATCAAATAAAAAATTCCAGTCCTTTGTTCTCTGTCAAAACACAGGTGAGCAAAACTTCACCATCTTTGTTTTGAAATGCCTATGAGCAAACCCCTCAATCTGATATTTAAATTGTTGAAGCTGTGAAAAATGTTTGTATTATATGTAAATTTGTTTGAATGGATGCAAGTATGGACATGTATGTGTAGGTTTAAGTGTGCATGTCTGTTACACAGGCGTATCTCTGTTTTACTGACAGGTTAAAAATCTTGATAAAGAAATCAAGTTTTCTACATACATTCTCTTATAGATTGTGAATTTCAAACAAAATATGTTTGTTTAAACTCAAGCTAAGATTAAAAAAAATATAAATAAATAAATAAATATACTTAAGTAAAATAAGTTTGCAAATTATCTGGAAAATAGAAAGGCAGTGGGCAACTTATAAACATAAGAATTTCAAGTATCACAATGTTTTGATGTACATACATAATCTAAACCACAATCACAAATCATAAATTTTAGCAGTTAGATCCCAATTTATTGTTTGGGATCATGAGAGATATTTGAAGTTGACTCGAAAATGTATTTTGAGTAATTTCTGGAAATAGGGGAACTTGGGGTGGTCAGGGTTCTGGCTGAAGAAGGCAGAGGGTCTGGAGATCATCCGAAAAAAGGGGAATTAATTTCTTGAGCGCCGAGGTGGCCGTACGGCGACGAAATTGGG
Source organism: Allium cepa (assembly GCA_030765085.1). NCBI lineage: Eukaryota > Viridiplantae > Streptophyta > Magnoliopsida > Asparagales > Amaryllidaceae > Allium > Allium cepa. Next base: position 899,352,278 of record CM060938.1, on the reverse strand, counting down.
TTTAAGGTTGGGTTTTGTCAATGAAGTTGCTCGAGTTAGTGTGACGCCAATAGTGGAACGGAGGGGATCGCGAGTAGTGTAATAGAGGTGTGAGGTTATGGCGGAGCGAGAAATGGAGTTGCGAGGTTTTCTGGCGACGTTTGCGGCGGCACAGGAAAAATTTATGGTGACCGGGTTGTTTTAGTCTTGAAACCTATGTGTTCTATTCCATTTTTGAAATTGATGCTTGGATCTGAAAGGTGGAACCGACCATAGGGATTGTCGATGACTTGTTGCCATTGGTGAAGTTGATCGAAGGTGATCTGATCACCTATGCACGTGTACAGGTGGCAAATCGTGTTAGTGAAATTGGTTTCGGGAAGAAGAACTTTGCCTCGGTTTTTTTTTGAGCTTGACTCGAGAAAAAAATTAGTTGTTACCTCGGGATGGAGTCGAGTCATCTCGAGTTGAAGCAATATCGGTTTTTAAATTTAAATTTAACAAATTCTTATGAAATCGAGTTTAAATAATTTCTTCTTCAATTCTTTTGAATATAATAAATTTTTATTTTTGGGTTTTGGAATTGGTTAAAGATTTAAAATAAATATTTTTAAATTGTTAATTTAAGGCATTTTATTATATACCTATTTAATTCATTTAAACAAGTTTAAATGATGTAATATGATAGCATTAGGTAACTTTTAAAGGGTTTTAAGTTGAATTGTGTTATGAAAAATTAATTTTACAAAGGTTTATCAAATAAACTTGAATGAAATAAATTAATGAATAAAGATAAATAGCTTATCTTTTAAATTAAATGAGGTCTTGAGTAATTTCTTAATGAAATTTAAAAACGATGTCAAATTATTTTAAAGTAATTAATCAATGATTGATTTATTGATGGAATTAATTTATCAATTAATTTTAGTATTAAAGGTTAATTACTTAATGAAATTAATTAATTATAATTACTCAATGTAATTAATTAAAAGATAATTACATAATTAAGGGGTTAATCAATTTATTATTAATGGTTAACTAAAAATGATTTAAGGATAATTAATTAATATGATAAATCAATTAAGATAATTGATTTAGGGATAATTAATTAATGAAGACTAATTAATGATAAGTAATTAAAGAATAATTAATTTGTGATGAAGGATAATCACTTATTATAATCAATTAAGGATAACTAATTGATGGTAATTAATTAAGGGCTAATTAATTAATGTGATTAATTAAATGATTAGAGGTTAATTAATTATTAAATAAAGGTTAATCCTTTTATTAAAGGACAATTGATTAAAATGGGTTGTAATTAATTAATTAACCAGGATCAGTGATTAATATGATTTAAATTAATCAGATAATTAATAAATCTTACTTATGGACATTTAGATTTTATTGAATGTTGAATTGTTTGATATCCCTGATATGTGATGCTATGCAATATGAATTGCTTTGTGCTGAGTTATGATATCTGTGATGAATATATTGCTGTGAGAACGTGAAAACCCTTTGAGCCCGTAAAACGGCACTTGAATTTCGATGCAACAGGGAGTCAGATTCCATTTGGTTATTCGAAACCCACATCGAATCGTAATGGTGAATCATTGTGATTGATAAATTTACTTTATCTGTGAATCTGTAAATGAAGATAAGTGTTATGGATTGTACCGCTTATCGATATTGGTATACTTGAACTTGTGATGATTGATGTTGTTGCACTATTGTGTGTAAAACCCCTGGACTACACTATACACACACAAATATGGATTTCACGGGAAATCGATTTAAGTCATAGATATTTTGAAATGTTTGAAAGTTAAATTTTGAATCTAAATGGTTTTGGAAATGGATTGGGTTTAAAGTGAAAAGCTTTTGAAAAGGAATTTCAAAGATAAAAGTCATTTTTGAATAACATGATTTAGTTTTGAAATTTGGTTTAAATTTGAATTCAAAATTTGAAATTGAATTCTATGTTGAGAATTTATGATTTAAAAAGGTTATAACAGTTATATGGGTTTTAAACCATTTTTAAAGTGTTGTTTTGGGATTTTGAATTTAACCCTAGGGCTTTAACTTGTGTAAATGAAATCGGATTTTTCCAAAAAAGAAAACTATTTGGTTTCAAATAATAAAAGCTTTCATATAAGGAAAGAATTTCCAATTTGTGTAAGGGATTTCAAGATTTTGAAATGAAAATAGTTTAAAGGCTATGAATAAATCCTTGTGAAAAATGGTTGAACTTTGTTTGAAATATCTTTTGTATAAAAGATTTGAAATGGGAATTAGTTTTCCAAGTTATGAATGAATCTTTGGAAAGGGTCTTGAAAGCTATAAATTGAATCTTTGATTTAATGATTGGATGAGTTAATCCAATTTGAAATGGAAATGGTTTTGAAAGTTATAATAGAATCTGTGTGAAAGAAATGTGGACTTTGTTTCCAAATTGAAAAGAATCTTGAGGGTGTATCTTTTATATGAAAAGATATAGAATTGTAAATAGCTTTGAAAAGCTCTGAATGAATCTTTGTGAAATATTGGTAAACTTTGTGAACTTTGTGAATTTTGTGAAATGAATCTTTTTGTTTTAAAAGACTGGAAATGGTAATTTGTTTAAACCATTTGAAAGAAAGTTTTAGGTTTTAAGTTGTGACTTAAATGAGATCCCATATCCATATGATTTTAAATATTGCGTTCATTATTCGGTTTAGCCAGAGAGGACCTTGTGTCATATAACCCATTCCGAATAATGATACGACGTTATGGATTGCATTTGATGACCGGTGGTGAAGACCGGGTATTTTCAAGAGCGATAGGATGACCTATCGATTGTATCTGCACTAAGTTGCTACGGTATAGAGATTCCCTAAGTGATGGGAAGTCCGATCGGGATTGTGAATACTTGGATTGCAATGGCTTCCTTGGAAGTGCCTTCGGTTCTGTTCGAACCCGGAACAGACTAGTATGGATGTATGTCTAACATTACACTTTGAGATGTAAAGCTAGTTTCTATCAAATACATTTTTGTTTGGTGGCGGAGATTTATTCTCTTAGCTTAACACCCTTCTCTAAGACTTACAAGCTCAGAGGTTTTGTAGTTGATGGTTACTAGTGATACATTCCAAATTTGGTAATGTAGCATACGAAGTGCTGCTGATCATTTGTTGATCGAAGCATGGCTTTGTAAAAAAGCGTAGCTTTGTGGACGAGACTGCATCAGGACCTCACACACCGGAAATGGTCGAAACAGGAATGGTGCAACAAGAATTTTAGAGGTCGCACCCCTAGGGTATTCCATTTCCTTATGGACAAATGGTGGTATCATGGCATGGAGCCCTGATATTTACCTATGTGGTTGTCGCATACTTATTACTGTGTGGTTGTAGGTATCGAGGCCTCGGATAAAGGTCGGTAACGACCGGGGGTGACATACTCATATGTTAGTTACCTAGTTACAGCTTGGTTAAAGCGTGAGGTAGCGTCGGCCTTGTGTTAGCAGAGATCCGGTTAGGTTCTCGGGGGTGTCCTTCCAGAGGCGTACCCATGTGGCGATGGGAAGTTCCTTAGCCTGACCATTTGTTGGAAATTCAAAGAAACAATATGCGCCATGTACGGTTTTAGTTGTATAGCCTGCCATGGAATGTGGTGGTAACCTGCTATTGAACATGGCAGCTATAGTAGGCATACGACGAAATGTTGTATGCTGGCTAAGATTAATATTATATTTTCGAAATGTTTTCTACACTATGCACTAATAATAATATCAAATGGTTTTCGCGTATCAAGCATTTTTGACTGTCATAAGTGGAAATCTCCTCCAAGTGTGCGCTTGCATTGTGTGTGCGGCGGGAGGCCTTATGGCAGTTTCTTTTTCCAAAAAGCATTGTAGATTTCAATGTTTTAAAATCTTTTGTTGTTGTTTTAAAGATAAAACTGTTTTTTGTTTGCTCATACCAGTCCCATGACTGACCCGGAGTTTATTGTTCCCTTCCTAAACTCTGGGTGCCCATAATTTTCCACAGGGCAGTCTAGAGTTGGGTTTTTCAGATAATCGAACGGTAGGAAATGATTCGATAGCCTTCGAAGCCTTTTGGATTTGCGGATTGCATTTGCTACACTTCAGCATTCATGGACTGCACTTGCTTAGCTTTGTGCAACGTGATGGGACGATCGTGCTAGCTTTGGGTTGAAGCATTTGATTTGGAGATGTATTCTGTTGAAGATATTCTTTCCGCTGTGTCTTGTATCTCTGATAGTATTGATATCTATTGTATCATTCTATTATATCATCATTGTATCTGGATATTGTATCAAATGGTGTATATCAATGATATTATTTCATTGTTTTCTTCCGCTGTGTTGTACTTAATGTGTTATAAGCTCCGGTGAATCGGATTGAATGTTTGAATCTGTGGCATTCGAGTACGAGTTGAAGTACGGGTGTCGATTTTCGAACGCGAAAATCCGGTTCGTCACAGTTATACTTACTTCCTTAACTTTTGGATATAATATCAATTTTTATTCAATTACCACAGCACACCAATGATAATAGTTAATATTATCATTTCCTAACAACTAAGCACACTATATGTAACTATAATAATTTCTGAAAAATTATTTCTTTTATATATAAAAATAATTTGGGTAAAATTATTTCATTTGCCCCATTTTAAAACAATATCATGTCGAATTTTTCTGTTCAAGTGTTTAGAGATCCCTATCAAAAACACTAATTACTCGTATTGACAAGAATCCATAACCACTCAACAAACAAATCAACACCATATAAAATGATTTTATTTCCACTAACAAATACGCGCTCATATCTATTAATATGCTCAAACTCATTTTAGGGTGCTACTGATCCTATCTCTAATGAGTAATCCCCACCAAAGCCAAGGTTCTCACTTAACCTTCAGCTTTGATCCCAACTGTCATGACCGAGGTTTTCGACCCCCAAAAATCGACATCAATACGTCCACTGTATTACATGTTGAACAATCCAATGCCGGAAACACCAGACCGTTAAGGAAAAGAAGAAAGAGGTAGAAGAAGAAAATAGAAATAACAACACATAATCTCGTAATCACAGTGGAACAATATATAATAGATAACAACAGGGCTTTATACAAAAAGAACCATAACTATTGTTTATACATTACATCATCAGAGTGCAATACAATCAATAACACAATAGCGAACAGTTGTAATAACTTGTCCTCTCAAATGCTAATAGAGCCTACAATACACAGTGGAATAAAAACCAAGTACGTGTGATATATCTCGTCATCCCGCTCGTCTCTTGGGCTCCATAGCATCCTATCCTATATCTGTAATACTCGGTCTGACCCGAGCAATATAATAAGATAACACCCCAGTAGGTATGAAAACCAGCGTGAGAAAACACACTCAATTTGAATTATTAAAGTTTTCAAAATCATTTGAAAATCAAAGGTACCTAGTAAGACCACTAAATAAATAAACACGATGGGTTTTTACCTTACAATAACCAAAACATTTCATATCAAATCCTCTGATACTATAATAATGTCTAAGTACAAATACTTATTCAAATAGTAGAAATTGTTACGTTATGTAATTCCAGCATACTAGGCTCTACAATCAAAACCGTAAAGGCACGTATTGGAGAATGGATTCCATATGTAACATCCCGCCTTTTCGCACACTTTAAAACTGACACTCGTGCCAATTCAAAACATACGCAAGGGCGGATTGTTATGGGGTAAATAAGAAAAATAGAGAAGAAATAAAACGAAAATAGAATCTCACAGCGGAAGGATAAAATATAATAACAAATATACAGTTCATAAACAGTTTACAAAAGCTTGATTCTTCTTTTACAATAAATATCAGAGTTACACATACCAATACAAGCAATGCAGCGGAATAGATAGATTGTGGTGCAATACTATATATAAAATAATACTGATTCTTCGTCTTCGTCCTGCAAAGCTAAAATCTGCTATCCTGAAACGCTCGGACTGACCCGAGCGAATTTGAAGAGACAAAAACACCCGAGTCAGACTAGAATATCTTATGTGAGTTAAATAAACAGAAATAAATATGAGTACAGTAACTCAAGAGATGTTCGGGATTTACATCTCCTAAGGATCCGTTAAACTATTTACTATGTAGTATATTGCGCTATTATAATAGTGTCTATTTATAAAATAAACTTACTTTTTAATAGCGTTAAGGGGTTACCCATATAGCCCTTAACATAAATAATGCCAATAGTCTATACAGTACTGTAATACCTCCTGATCGGGAGGCTACCAGAGGATACTCCATAGGTACGACACAAATAGAAACTCGTAGTAAAGGTTCGGTATGGTAGGTGACATGGCACAACTAGGCAATGCCAGGGTAGATATACCAATTGCTATCCAGGCTGGTGGAAACGCGCAGCCGCAGTTACCGCCCACCTCGGACTAGCTCCCCAAAATCAAAATATAGAAGTGGCCACTGAATCAATCCAAGTCAAAGTATAATATCGAAGAGGAGCGTCCGATCAGAGGAATGACCTCATTGGCCTGAGAATCGCTCCTGTTTTAGCCACCTTATGCTACCTCACGGGAGTTGGGTCCACGTATTTACCTTACAGGAAACGTCGCCACCACCTACTTCATTCTGGAATCTCCACCGCGTACACGGTTAGTCAAAGTGGTTTTCGGTATCGACATAGAGTATGTCCATATCCGATCCCGGTCACTTTGCCAACCCATCGTTATTATAACACCGCGGTTATTTAAAAATAGTTTATACTTTAAAACCAGAATATAATCCATTTCAAACCATAATATTTTGATATCATTTCTTCTTTTAAAACCCAAACCAATATGACATCGTTTATCCCAAATATAGTTTTCCAAAATCGTAATGCTTTAAACTTCATAACTTCTGAAACCCAAATATTTTCAAGCATAATATTTTGAAATCCATAATTTCAAACCATAACCTTTGAAACTCAAATGGTTTGGATATTCAACGGTATATAGAGTAAATGGTTTAACTTTTAAAGTTTACTTTGTAAAGAAATAATTTCTACGGTTTTATAAATAAAATTCTTTATTTTAAAGTCTAAACCATAACTTAAATATCACTCTTGAGTTCCAAAATCATTTCAATTTATATACATATATGCCTATATTCATTTGGAGTATTTATATTTCAAAACTAAAGTTGGGTTTTTTTTTTCTTTCTACAAATCAAATGTTTTATTAATTAGCCTTGCATATACCCATAAACCCATAAATAAATGAGCTCCAATTTTAGAAATAAACATATATATTTTCCAATGCAAATTATACCAGAATATTTTTCCCATTTCAATTTATACTAGAATATTCATTTCAAATTATTTTGGGAAAATCCAATTATAAATATCATATCTTAAAGTTCCAAACTTAACATTTAAACATGTGATGTGAATTATCAACTCCATTTTCATAATTTTCTTCCATTTGTAATAAAGAAATTAAACATCTCTTAATTTCAAAATTTTCAACTTCATATGTATATAAATATGGAAGAAAATATTTATACAGTATAAAATTTAAGATTATTATAAACCGTATTCCATCCAAACCATAGAAATTACATTTAAAATAGTTATATATAGACCGCGGTGCCTGTATATAGTTTTCTATCCTATGGTCAAGTGATACGGATATTTATCATTTCAATCCGCAATTTAAAAATAAAACTGCGGTTGTATATCATTTCAAACCGCAATCCCGAATGAAATGAAAAATGCATACTAACTTGCAGTTTAATGATATCAAATAAAACATCCATTCAATAACACATCCATCATCCAATCACAAACATCAAGCAATATCAATCAATAACAATATATGTTTGGTAACATACAACAGGTAATAATTGGCAGTTTTATTTCAAATTATATTTATCAACTATTAATCTAACAATTTATATTCAGTGATAATTGACATAACTGTTAACTAGCAGTTCATATGCAAACAATAATTTCTAACAGGCAATTAACACGCAATAAATCAATTAAATTAACAGTTAAATTCAATAAAATGCAATTCAACAGATATGAATGAAATAACATGCCAAAAGCTCATAAATAAATTTCTATTCATTTCTAAAATTTATTTAACAAACATAAAAGCTTCTAGTAGTTGTGAGTGGGTTAAAACACTCACCTTTTGAATTTAAATCGAATTTAAATTCGATTTAAACCCAAAAATTCGCCCGTCTCAGAATTCGTCCAAACCAGCGTCATCAAGTCCGGAATTAAATTATGATCCTAACAAAAGAAATTTCGTGTGAATCCGAATTCGTATGAGAAAGTTATGGTGAAAAATGGAGATTGAATTCAAAATTGGAAATAAATAAAAACGACACACATCTCACCTACATTTATATGCCACGTCAGCATTTACACGTTCTTCCCAGCGCGAGCTACAGGAGCCGAGACTTTCGACCCTACAGGACGTGAACCCTTGGATGTCGCCGCCGTCTCGTGCAACTTCTTCACGCTGCGGCCCCACACCAACCACCGCCCACTTGTCCACCGTCCTCCCAAACCCGCGGCCCCCTCACGGCAACCACCTCCACTCGCCGTCGACACCCAAGCCCAGCCGCCGCCAATTATCACCAACCCTAATCGAATTCTACAGCCCAATCTAGCCGCTGATACTTAAAACAAAATACATAGATGTACTCCCCTCCGTTCCCTCGTCAAAACCCAGAAACAGTTTCTCCATCCGACGAAGTTTTGTGCGATGATGGTGAACGGTTTTGGGGCTGTTTGAATTTTTCTGGATGAACGACAGCTCCAATTGAAAAACGAACTACACCATGAGATTACGCGTATCGAATACTTCAACATATATTTTTTCTGGAATTTTTTGAAATTTTTGAGTTTTGACTTTTGATTTTGAACTGTGGATAGATCTGGAATTGGATCTGAGATGTATACATTTGGGGAAGAGAAAAGAGTGAAGAAATGAACGTACAGCAAAAGAATAGAGACTAGGGTTTATAGCTGTATATATATAGGTATGCCAGCGATAGGGTAGATAGGTTGTAGAATGAACGTGCGTGACAAACTACGGCCCAAAAAGCCTGCTATGCCTCCGGAGTCGAATTTGTTAAATCTATATATCCAGATAGGTATTTTAAAATATTCTGAACGCGATGGAAAATTCACGACCAAATTCGATCGTATGAAGAAGTTATGCTGAAAACAAGATTTCCAAATTGATTTCAAATTGATTTTTAATAAAATTGATTTCAAGGCGTTTCGCGTCCGTACGATCAAACGACAAGTCCGATCGATACGAAACTTGAAACCCTATAATAATTCACCGATACGGATCCGATGAAACTGGTTTCGTCGAAATCCGAGTCCGTGACAAAAATGGCTATTTTTAATATTTATTAAATAAATTAAATAAATTATTAAAAAAAATCAAATTTTATTTTTTCAACTTCCAATATTGGCCAAATTTCATTACTTATATAATCCAATCAATTCCAAATGATTTATCAAGCCTGGATGTGAATTAAAATCTATAAATATATCAATTTGCAGTGTAAATTTCTGCACTTTCTTATTATTTGGAATTATAAATTTTATCCTCAAAACCCCATTATTAAATCTTATTTTCTTATACTCTCATTTTAAGTCAAATTAAATAAATGACTTGAACTCCATTTCAACTCATTTGATTGCAATTAACCTTTTTACCATAAATTAAATTCCAAACTATTAATAAACTTTATCTCCATTTATTCGCCTTAATTTATTTAAGGCAATCCTAAATTAATATCTATTGCAATGATTTCAAATATCATTCCCTCATTTTTCTTAACTATTATTAATTCCAATCTTAATGAATTCAATATTATACGTTTGATAAATTTATTAAATTCACTCAATTGTTTACAAATTCCATTTTAAATTCAATAACGTGATATTTTACGTTTAATTCCATTTTATATGTAGTAAACACCATTTGTTGAATTTAATACTCAAATTATAGATAAAATCTTGCTTTCTAAAGTTATATCAACAATGGTCCAACTAAATTTGAATTAGCTTTAACTTTATTTTATGGAATTAACTAATGCAATAAATCCAAATTAATAAATAAGGCTTAATTCCTATATTAACTTCTTTGGTTTCAATTAACCTTTTATGGTGAATATGAATTTCAAGGTATAATTGAAATCTTATATCCATTTGATTTCACTGTTTCATTTTTATTATTAAATCCATTATAGCCAAATGCATGAAATTAACCTACATAAATATTTTTAATCTCAACTTAAGTTTTACTTAACGTAATAATAAACGTTTAAATTTCTTAATTGCAATAACTCAATTACCTTCATTCTTTTTATTCACGTAGCTAAATCTTGATTTAAAATCTTTACTATAACCCATAGTCTTATTATAATATGACGCAGCGGATTAATCAAACAAAACTTCGATCGATGAAATGTAGCAATCGGTGAGTTGATGATACCAAAATGCCCAAGTTCGTTGATCCAAAGATACCGAACTCTAGCTATCTCAAACACGTTGATAGCGCACTATACCGTGTTCAAAGATCTACGATTCTTCGCACGTTGATCTAGCGCACTAGATTCCGTGAATCGGCTTCAACAAACGTGGATTCGAGCGCACTCGAATGACGTAAGTGGAGATAGGAGATTACACTCAACTACCAATTGGTATGAAAGCACAAAGCTAACAAAAGAGAAATTTTATTCAAAATCAACCACCAAAAAATGTACAACACACTCCCTATTTATAGTATTTTACAACCGTCTCTTAACTCGTGACCGACTCAACACCCTTAGGTCGGCACCGACTTATCCTATAACGACTCAACCCCTTTACAAAACACGCCGACTCAACTTATTACAAAACACGCCGACTTAACTATATACAACACACGCCGACTTAACTGTATACAAGACCCACAACAGAACAAGTTACCACCGACTCATGCTAAGTCGTTAACGACCTAACACATTACCTATATGACCGACTCAAGTCTTGCCGACTCAACCCATAGGTCGCACACTACTTAATACCATATATCTCACAACATCCATAGGTCGGTAACGACCTACAATACAACACACACGACCCCTAGGTCGGTAACGACCTAAATACGTCACGACTCAATAGGACCGACTCAAAGTAAACGACTCAGACTTCCTTCATAAGCTTGTGTCTCTTTCCCTCGTGTTCCTTCGAGTCTCCAGTTAAGTCGCGGGCGACTTAGAATCATTTCTTTAGGTCGTGAGCAATCTCCCCTAAGTCGGCAACGACTTATCACTTTCAGCCGACTTAACTCCGTAGCTTCCTTTACATGTCCTAGGGCAATGTTAACCCGTGTTCCATTAAGTCGGAAACGACTTAATCCAGCCCTCCTAAGTCGTGAACGACTTAACCCCCCTATGAGTCGTGTACGACTCATCTTTGTTAGAAATTTTGGTTGCATTTCTTCTCTGTTCTGAGCTGCATCATCCTCCCCTGGTTGAGAAAAATTCGACCTCGAATTTGTAAATTCTTTCTCAACAATCTCACCGCCGTGATATGGAATTAAATGTTTGACGTTAAAAACATCAGAAGTATAAACGTCATCTGGTAACTTTAATCGATAAGCATTCTCATTGATTTTCTGCAAAACTTCAACAGGACCAATTTTTCGTGCCTTCAACTTGTTATAAGCACCCACCGGAAAACGATCCTTTGTCAATACAGCATAAACCAAATCACCTTCTTTAAATTCAACATTTCGTCGTTTCGAATCTGCAAACTTCTTATATTTCTCATTCGATTTCTCCAATCGTTCCTGAACGATTTTATGACATTCATTCAGCTCATCAACAAAATCAGCAGCTCGTTTAACTGTTCCCTTCGACTGTGGTACAACTGCTAAATCCAACGGTCCCCTAGGTAAATTTGAATAAACAATCTGAAACGGACTGAATCCTGTGCTTCGATTTACTGCATGATTGTGAGCAAATTCTGCCTGGCATAGCTTCAGGTCCCAACTTCTCAAATTATCCTGTACAAGGCAACGCAACAAATTACCCAATGACCTGTTAACAACTTCCGTCTGCCCATCGGTTTGTGGATGATAAGCACTGCTGAAATTCAACTTCGTTCCCACCATTTTCCACAAACTCAGCCAAAAGTGACTCAGAAAACGAGTATCTCGATCAGAAACAATAGATTCTGGCAATCCATGAAGTCGATAAATCTCCTTGAAAAATAACTGTGCTACTCGAACTGCATCTGCTGTCTTCTTGCAAGCAACAAAATGTGCCATCTTTGAAAACCTGTCCACTACAACAAATATCGAATCATTTCCCCTTTGAGTTCTCGGCAAACCCAAAACGAAATCCATGCTAATATCAACCCATGGCTTAGATGGTACTGGTAATGGCATATACAACCCTGCATTCGTTGCTGTTCCTTTTGAAACTTGGCAAATATGACATCGCTCCACAAATCTCTCAACTTCTTTTCTCATCGATGGCCAAAAGTAAGATTGCGAAATCAACTGTAAAGTACGATCACGGCCCACATGTCCTTCCTCGTGCAATTCCTTCACAATTTTCATCCTCAAACTACAATCCGGAATACATAATCGACTTCCTTTAAACAGAAAACCATCAACCAACATGAATTCATCGGTAATCCCATCCTTCACTTTTTCAACATATTTCACAAAGTAAGGATCTTCTTCAAGCATCTCTGGCAACATTTCAAACCCCGTCACTTCAATCTTCATTGTCGTTAGTAAATGACTCCTCCTACTTAAAGCATCAGCTACCCGATTTGTCACCCCTGCTTTGTGTTTAACGACAAAAGTAAACTGCTGTAAATAAGAAATCCATGATGCATGTCTCGCTGAAATTTTATCCTGTCCCTGTAAATGTTTCAAAGCTTCATGATCTGTGTAAAGAACAAATTCCTTCTGAAACAAATAATGCCTCCAATGCTTGACAGCCTGAACAACAGCGTAAAACTCAACATCGTATGTGCTGTATCTCATCTTCGCTCCTGACAACTTCTCACTAAAATAAGCAACTGGCTTCCCATTCTGACTCAGAACTCCTCCAATACCAACCTTCGAAGCATCAGTATGTAATTCAAATAACAACTGAAAATTCGGTAGAACAAGAATTGGTGCAGATGTTAACAATTCCTTGATTCTCTCGAAAGCAACCCCCGCTTCTTCTGACCACACAAACTGTTTCCCCTTCATGCAATCAGTCACTGGAGCCATCACGCTACTGAAGTGTGGTATGAATCTTCGGTAGAATGACGCTAGCCCATGAAAACTTCTCACTTCTGTAATTGTCTTTGGCTGTGGCCAATTCCTGACTGCTTCAACTTTGCTCTGGTCAACTTGAATTCCTTTCCCTGAAACAACATAACCCAGGAATAAAACAGTAGGTGTCATAAACACACATTTCTTTGTAGCAGCATAAAATTGTTCCTCACGAAGAATAAGCAACACTTCCCTCAGATGAAGAACATGCTCCTCTGTACTCCTGCTGTAAATCAGAATATCATCGAAATAAACCACAACAAACTTCCCGATGAATGGTCGAAAGATTTGATTCATCACCCGCATGAATGTACTAGGTGCATTTGACAGCCCAAATGGCATGACCAACCATTCGTACAACCCCTCTCTAGTTTTGAAAGCTGTCTTCCATTCGTCTCCAGGTCTGATTCGTATCTGATGATAACCACTCTTCAAATCAATCTTTGAAAATATAGTTGCCCCACTCAACTGATCCAACAAATCATCCAACCTCGGCATAGGAAATCTATAACGAACAGTGATCTTATTCAAAGCTCTACTATCAGTGCACATCCTCCAAGTCCCGTCCTTCTTTGGTACCAACAATGCAGGCACAGCACACGGACTCAAACTTTCCTGGATACGACCCTGCTCAAGTAACTCTTCCACCTGCCTTCGTAACTCCTCATGTTCCTTCGGACTCATTCTGTAATGTGGTCGGTGTGGTAACACGGCTCCCGGAACAAGATCTATCTGATGCTGAATGTCTCTAAGTGGCGGTAACTCCTTTGGTAACTCATCTGGAAAGACATCTTCAAATTCTTTCAAAACAGGCTTTACTTCTTCGGGAATTTCAACTTCTTCGCTGCTTTCTCTCCCAATCAACAAAAACACTTCCGGTTCTTCCTCCACTTCCTTGACAAACTCTTTCAAAGTCAACAGAGTTTTCAATTCTTCAATCTCTTCTAGCTTGCTCTCCTTCTGTTGCTGTTTCTTAGGAACCAAAGTGATTTTCGTACCCTCGAACATAAAACTGTAACTGTTGGCACGACCGTCATGCTGAACTGCTCTATCAAACTGCCATGGTCTGCCCAACAATAAGTGACAAACATCCATATCTACGACATCACACAAAATCTCATCCTTGTACTTCTTCCCAATCGAAAAATTAACACAAGCTCTTCGACACACTTTCACTTCGCCTCCCTTCCTTAACCATGCTAGCTTGTATGGTTTAGGATGCTTCTCGGTCTTCAAGTTCAATTTTCTAACTGCTTCCGTAGAAATAATATTATCACAACTTCCCGCATCAATAACGAACTTGCAGACTTTTCCCAGAATAGTACATGTCGATTGAAAAATATTGCTTCTCAGCCAACTACAATCCTCCTCCTGCTTTGGTGTCAAACAACTTCTCCTCAACATAAGATTACAACCTTCATCACCCGACACTTCTTCTTCCTCCTCAACATAAAGTGTATTTGAACATTCTGCCTCCTCACCATCATCTGCCTCAACCTCTGCAACCATGGTCCTCTTCTTCGGCTTCGGACACTCATTGCTTTTATGACCCAACTCCTGACAATTATAGCATTTGAAAACACTGCTAGCTTTCGCCTTCTCAGCTTCCTTCATCACTGGCTTACTGACAGGTTTAGGAACATTAGAACTACCACTGGCCCCCTTCACCGGATTATTGGAATTAGTAAACACACCCCCTCCACGCCTTCCTTGCTTCTCCCAAGCCAACGCCTTTTGATGTGCCTCCGCTACAGATCTTGGATCGAACATATTAACCATATCCTGGATCTGCATTCTCAATCCCCCAATGAATCTAGCAGTTAATTGTTCCTCGGTTTCCATAATATCATTCCTGGCAATGAGTTGGTAGAATTCATCAGCATAATCACTAACAGATTTTGTCCCCTGCCTCAGATTCTGCAACCTTTGGTACATAAGTGACTGGTAATTATAAGGTAAGAAAGTAGATCTCATCAGCTTCTTCATCTTCTCCCAAGATTCAATCTTTGACTTCCCCATTCTTTCCCTGGTAAGTTTAGTTTGCTGCCACCATGCCAAAGCTCTCCCCCTCAGCCTTGTAGCAACCAACTTCACCCTTCTATGCTCAGGAACCTCCTTGAAATCAAAGATCTCTTCAACATTAGAAATCCAATCGAGAAATTCTTCTGCTACCATCCCGCCTTTAAATTCTGGAATTTCCATCTTCATCCCCGATTCCCATCGACGATCATCCTCAACATCCCGATAAGAATTCCGAACTTGGTCTCGATCTCGATAATGAATACTGGCTCTATCACCTTCTTCAACAAAATCAAAAGTACGCCTACATCGATCTCGACCAATGTCATCCCTTCGTTCATGCATGCTTCTTTGACTATGTCTCTCTTCATCCCTATATGCTTCATGGTCAACTTCACGTTGACTTCTTCTCTCTTCATATGCATAGTCATGACGATCTCTTCGTGATGAAATTGATGTGTCTCTTCTATCTCTACAAGAATGTGGCGATACCCTCCTCGCTTCCGTAACCGATGGCGAAACTCGGTTTCCTCCATGGTTCGAGTTTGGTGATCTCCTCCTTTGATTCAAATCATTCATCAATCTCTCCAATTTACCAATGCCTTCATCAAATTTTTCATTAATTCGTTGTTCCATAAGTTCAGCTTCTTCTCGACGATACAAAGCTTCAACGTTTTGATGTCGATTAGCTCTCCTTGGTGGCATGGTTGAAAACTTCACAAAACTTCAACAATTCAATCACAAAACTTCAACTTCTAACACAAGCAAACTCGGCTCAACAATGCTTTATATATACGGCTCGCACTTAGCTCGGCACACAACTAGATCGGCAAGGCTTAGCTCGGCTTGACTTGTCTCGGCTCAACGCGCACGACTTATAGATAGGTCGGCACGGCTTCACTCAAGTATCACAGCCAATCCCTTAACTCGGCAACGAGTTAACGACTCAAGATAAAGTCGGCTCCAACTTATCTCGGCCTTCAACGCAATCCTTGGCTCGGCTCAACTAGCTCGTCCAAAGTATCTCGGCTCAAGTAAGGTCGGTTCTAACTTCAAAACCTTCAAATTTTTTTGGCGCGCAAACTCCAACTCAAATTCGAACAAGTCCAACTCCTCGATCCAAATTGAAATGGATCAAACACTCCAAATTGATGCAACTTCACTATGAACACAATGAACTCCTTCAAACTTCAAAAACTTGGCTCCAAGAATCAACTTAGCTATGATTGGCTAAGTATGGCTCTGATACCAAAACTGACGCAGCGGATTAATCAAACAAAACTTCGATCGATGAAATGTAGCAATCGGTGAGTTGATGATACCAAAATGCCCAAGTTCGTTGATCCAAAGATACCGAACTCTAGCTATCTCAAACACGTTGATAGCGCACTATACCGTGTTCAAAGATCTACGATTCTTCGCACGTTGATCTAGCGCACTAGATTCCGTGAATCGGCTTCAACAAACGTGGATTCGAGCGCACTCGAATGACGTAAGTGGAGATAGGAGATTACACTCAACTACCAATTGGTATGAAAGCACAAAGCTAACAAAAGAGAAATTTTATTCAAAATCAACCACCAAAAAATGTACAACACACTCCCTATTTATAGTATTTTACAACCGTCTCTTAACTCGTGACCGACTCAACACCCTTAGGTCGGCACCGACTTATCCTATAACGACTCAACCCCTTTACAAAACACGCCGACTCAACTTATTACAAAACACGCCGACTTAACTATATACAACACACGCCGACTTAACTGTATACAAGACCCACAACAGAACAAGTTACCACCGACTCATGCTAAGTCGTTAACGACCTAACACATTACCTATATGACCGACTCAAGTCTTGCCGACTCAACCCATAGGTCGCACACTACTTAATACCATATATCTCACAACATCCATAGGTCGGTAACGACCTACAATACAACACACACGACCCCTAGGTCGGTAACGACCTAAATACGTCACGACTCAATAGGACCGACTCAAAGTAAACGACTCAGACTTCCTTCATAAGCTTGTGTCTCTTTCCCTCGTGTTCCTTCGAGTCTCCAGTTAAGTCGCGGGCGACTTAGAATCATTTCTTTAGGTCGTGAGCAATCTCCCCTAAGTCGGCAACGACTTATCACTTTCAGCCGACTTAACTCCGTAGCTTCCTTTACATGTCCTAGGGCAATGTTAACCCGTGTTCCATTAAGTCGGAAACGACTTAATCCAGCCCTCCTAAGTCGTGAACGACTTAACCCCCCTATGAGTCGTGTACGACTCATCTTTGTTAGAAATTTTGGTTGCATTTCTTCTCTGTTCTGAGCTGCATCATAATAGGAATCTATACTACCTGTAACGTAAATTTCAAATCAGTAAAGATCTTACACACATTTTTCCATAGATTTAGATTTCACAAATTTAGCTACTGCATTAATTCTTATTTGTGTAACATTAATGTTCATATACTTTGAATTCATTCCTAATTCACCAAATTCAATTAATTATACTTTACAAACGTGTTTCCAGTATATAGGTATTTTACACTAATTGTTATCATACCCATAATTACACGCTTATAACTAATTCCCACATTTGCATAAATTTGTTAAGTTAGAAAGTTTATTAAGGTTTATGCATTTCCAACTTGTGCTGATTTTACACAATTATTATGATTTCCCACAGAACGTTGAATTTATTAAATGACCATTTATTATAATTTAACTCCCTTAATTGAATCAAATGCTTATTATTATATTTTCATTCTTACCATTCCTTCCCATTATAACTCATTTACGTATTTACACATCTCTATCTCAAATATTAATAACCAAACTGATTACAAACACTGTCCTTATCAATCTTCATACATTTGTTCAGATCTATACTCTTTCATATAATTAAAGTTTATGTTTCTATTAGATTTTTCACTTTCTACAGACATTAAATTTTTCTATCTACACTTATTGCATTTTTGTATAAATGAATACTACCAAAGTTAATATTTATATTAACTTTTACAAATTCAACTTTCATTCGTTTCTTATCACTAACTTTCAACAAAATGTGACCATCTACATTAACCAAATCTATTGTCATAAAGTTTAATTGTTACACTAAGTTACTACTACTATACCAAATTTCTACATTTATTCTAAAACAAATTAGAAATTATATTAATTTAATTTATTAAATATTATTAATTTACGGGTCGTTACACCATATGAATGACTTCGCACTGGGGTACCACCTGTCACAATACATGTCTAGAAACAGCTTACCGTGGACCACGCTGGGATCCCCTACCACACAAGACCGGACTATCCCTAAACTAGATAGTTCGAATATGCCATCAACCTGGCTTTTCCCACCCTCTTTCGAGCTCCTTCCATACATCGTAGTAATAAGTAATTTTAGTGGGTATCTAGGAAGGTGATAAACATACCCTAATTGGGTGCGACCCACTTAGATTTGTTATATCCCTCTAACTTTTCAGTCATTCCCGGTTGATGATGCTAGAGGCTACGATTACCTTTTTAAGGATTTTTTTCACTTAGAATGCTCATTGTCTTCCACCGACAATGTTCCGATAGCATTCATCCATACAAGTACGTTCTGGGTCCGAACGGAATCGAAGGCACTATTCCTACCATATCCATTTTGGAATAATCCTCAGGATTAGTAGAGATTATCACTTGCACTTCACTGCTCCATCTTCGACTCTATGCTCTTGTTTTCACATCGAAAACGTACTCGTTGGATCGAAGTGGTTTTCGGATAAAAAACTGATGTCGGTCTCTTTGAAAAAACATCCGATATTTTTTGTAAACTTAACTCCGGTTCTCTAGGAAATAAACATACGAAAATAAGATCGAAGATCACTTCCTAACCGTTAGTGGATGGATCCCTTATCATCGTCCTAGAAGAAACGAAACGAGTTTACGTACAATATAACACCTCGATCGATAAATGTATCATATAATTTCTGTATTTCTCCTATATATTTCCAAATTTATATTTTGGGTCCAGATTTGTTAGTCGGTTATTTAACTATCAAATAAACAATCATACAATCACATATTCCATTTTCCACTGAAAAACTCCAAATCTCTTTTTAATTTAATTTTGATAAATTAAATCTCTTTATCCAAAATATATGTACTTAACCTATCTAATTTAGTAAATTCACCAACTATACCTTTTTCAAAAAGTATATTTGAAAACCCTTCGAAAAATAATATGGAAAGTACCACTGTGGTATCAAACCATGTATTCACAGCTCCACGGTTACGTCTCTATCCCAGAGAAATCCAAAACGTAACAGCAGGCACTCACTACCTCCGATTTCGCCATGCAGGCATACCATTACTTCCCGAAAACTTTATTTAAAAAGTTTCAAAATAATACTTATGAAATTTCAATGATAATTTCCCATTTAAATTTTAGGCAATTACTCTTTGAAATAAAGGTTATTATAAAATAATTTTAATATGGAATAATCTATCTCTTAAAATAATAATACTGATTAACTCCTAAATAATAATTAACTTAACATCAACCATTTATAAAACTACATAATTAATGCATAAATATACTTTAAATAATTTTAAAACAACAAAATAATAAATTTTTGTAATTACCCTTTAACACTTTTTAAAATTTGCCCTACTTAAAATTACAATTCCTTCCTTTTTTTTAACAAACTTCAATTCCTTGATAAAATATATTTTCCAATTTCGATATAACCAACCTAACATTTTCTAAATCTTTCATGATGTATTCCCAATTCAATTTACGTCCCAATTCCGTAAATTCCCTTTCTACATCTCCAAAAATAAATCTACCACTTATTTTTAAACCAATTTACCCATCTCCTTATAAATCATCACCGTGAATTTATGATTTCAATCTATCCACTAATAATTACTTCACTTTATTTATAAACTTCGTTTATAAATTCCATAGTCTCGTTTTCCGTTTATCAATGTTTCACAACACTTAATCAATTTTAAATCGATTTTCTAAATTAAATTCCATTTTAAATTAATTTCTTAAATAACCCAAATATTTTTCAAAGCCCACTAAATTCTGATTTCCCTTCCTCTTTATAATTAAAAATCTTATTTAAATTTGGAAAATCAATTTCATATTTTATTTTTAAATTTCTTCTTCATTTTCCCAAATCTATTTTAAATATTGGATTTAAAAATAAATCCTTTTATACTTAAAAAATCGCTTAAGTCCTATTATTAAATACTTTTATTCAAATATTTCAAAATCTCTATCTTTCCATATATAGAAATTATAAAGTACGGTTTTAAAATCAAACTATTTATTTTACCCAAAATTCTTTTCTTTAATTTATCCAAATTTCACTACAAACACTTCTACTTCAAAATTTTCTTTTTTAATTCCTTTCTAAATTTTAAACACTTATCATTGGTATTTAAAAATACTAAAAGCCTAACTTGTAATTTCATAGCTTCCAATAAATTCAATTTCCACTATAATCTATCATAGATTATTTAAACGAATCATATAACTGAATATAAAAATAATTTCAACATTTAGGAATCCGTTGGATCCCTCCAACCTCATTTCCCTGCATCCACAGATGCTAATAGAATATAAAAATACCAATCCCACTTCGAGGGGGATATCGCGGTATATAGTGCCATCCACTATTATGCAGGGCGCATAGGGTCTCATGTGCTATATATATGTGGGAATATCAATCACTCCAATATATATATATATATATATATATATATATATATATATATACACTACTATATATATTAACGCCCAAACTGATAATAATTATCAAAGTCAACAATCAACCAAAAATTAAATTTAACTATTTAATATTAATTGCACTATTCCAAACATTGAGTGAGATTAACTCACTTTGATTTTTATTCTCGCATTGCGTTCCGGTTTCGATTTAATTCGAATGCATTTGAATTTAGCTACAATTACCAAAAGCTCAAAATTCAACCAAACCAGATTAATTTCGAAGCTCTCTTCACCATGATTGCAACGCAGAAAGTTTCGTCCCAATCCAACCTCGTATGAGAGAGATATTTAATTTTTGAGTTCGTCGATTAATTAAAATTAATTTAACTCTAATTACATTAAATATAACATCCCATACCCAAAGAAAATAAAAGCCCGGCCCACCTACTCTTCATCTTCTCCCCCATCTAATGCATGCACACAAGATTTGCACGAAAACATGGCCGTGTGCACACATTTGAGTGATACGGAGCTCGACCACTCGCAAACAAATTCCGATTTCACCAATCACCTCCTCGCATCTAACCACACCCGCCTATGCCCACAAACCCCATGTAATGACCCATATTTTCAAGTCTTCGAATTTGGACATTTAATTTGTTTAAATATTTCAGTTTGAATTAAATTATAATAAAATATACGTTCTAAATTTTATACTTGATTTTTGATGACGTCATTTTAATTTAATTTATAGAATTTTTCCATAATTTTTAATTTGAGAAATATTTAAATTTTCGTTTGACGCGTTTTACGCCAAACGCTAGTATTTTTGAAATTTAACAAAATAAGTTAACGTGTTTATTTTATTATTGTTTTATGATTATCCTACGTTATTGAGCATGATCATATTTCGTTTTTATCGTTCGCGGTCCATATGCGAACGTGGTGTTGTATGGTGGGGTACCGCCAAATCTATGTTTTTTTTTAAGTTATTTTATCATACCAGCGCAATATCGTTTGTACGTACCTTTTGTTTATGCTAATATTTGACTTTGTTTATAAAAGTGGACACGCTTTTTTCTTGTAAAAAAATTCGTGAAAGTCACGTACACATCAATTGAATTCACATAGGCATGCAACATTTCTTTTGGTTCTTGTATTATTTCTTGTCCCTTTCTTTTCATTGTCTTTCATTCGTTCAAATCTTTCCCGTCTTTGTAAAGAAAATCGGTGGCTTGCATTTATTGTTTGTACCTTTAATTTTTCATTCTATACATATATGCATATCTATACATAGGCCTGTCAATGGGAAGGGTTTGGTCCGGGTATCATAAAACTCGGACCCGAGTCTAATTACAATAATTAAAACCCGAGCCTGGCCCGAACACTAAGTGCATTTCAATCCAATATCCGAGCCCAGTCCGTATGGCTTTTTAAGCCCGTTGGAAAATAACTACATACCTAACTCAGAATATTAATGCCAAAACCATAGTTTAAAACTGCAAATTTGGTAAAATTTGTATAGAAGCAATGTTAATGTATAAATTGAACGGTGATGTAGTCAAGCTCATAACAAAAGTATGCAAAAACATCTATATGCAAACAAATAAAATGGTAAATAAATAACATACGCACTCATGTTTTGATATGACGATAAACTAATAGTCGGGTCGGGTCCTAACCGGACAGGGTTTTGATTGAAGCGTACCCGATCCGGATCGGGCCTGAGTCGGGCTTCGGTAGTAAAAGGCAAAACCCATACCCACATAAATAGGGCTGGTTCGGACCGGGCTCGGGGCGAAACCCGTACCATTGACAGGCCTACCCGTACACAAGTACAGAGCACATAAACCTTTTCCTTTGGTCCTTGCATTGCATTGTTTCTTGCATATGTATCTCCGCTAATGACACTTCATTACTGAACATTTGGGCGAACTTTGATTTTTTATTTTTATTTTATAAATTAACAGCAAGGTTCTTAGACTTATGGAAATCTAGCTTATATGTGTACATCAGGCGTGGATAAAAACAAATATATGAATACATTTTTCTTCTCTCCAAATTTGTCACAACAGGGATAAAAAATTTATGAACAAAACAATTCCTCCTCTTCCCTTTTCTTTTCTTGCCTTTCCTTCTTCACATAAAACATAAGTACACACTTTTTCTCTTTTTCCTCCCCACTGCAAAAACAAGATACAAATAATATGTATGTATGTATGTATTTATTATGTTATATATATATATATATATATGTATGTATGTATATGTGTATATATATATTTGTGCGTGATTGCTAAGTGATTTTTTGAAGAATGGTAAAAGGGCCAAGCCCAAAGTACAAAAAAAGGTAAAAGTCGAGCCACCAATTACATAACCCTAACCAAATTAGGGTTGCCGACTCCAACAACTGAAATCAAAATAGTGGAGGTGAAGTTTTCTCAAATGCGAAGCTTCAAATCTCATTCACCTGCCTCTTTCTACTACTTTCTCCTCTTTCCCAATATGAAAGACACTCATTAAATTTTCTTCTCATACTTCTGTCGGCTTTAACTGTGCGAATGTGGCTCTTCGAAACTAGATTATAGTTCTTTGAAGCTAGTCCTACAGATCTGATGTCATCGCGACTCACATCTGTAGGTCGTGGCTAATTTCACTAGTTTCAGGATGACTGTTGGTCTGAAGCTCCTTAGTACCTTAATAATATACCTGATGAATGTCCAAATCAGTTTGGTAGGCCTATGAATTGTGGAGATATTTTTCGATGTGCTTACTGCCAGCCTCTTTACTCCACAAATCTGCTAGAAAATCAAAACTGGTTTGGTCTTTAACTTTTTTCTTTGACTTATGAAGAATAATTCTGGTGTCGCTTTCAATAATAAACCATCTTTGGTCATTGAAAAGTTTCGACTTGTTATGAGTAAGATTATTTTTCTCTATCCAAATATGATATACACCTGCAGTCAATAATACATGTGCAAGGTCTCTTTCCAGTGATTTGGTTCTGAATATGTTGTTGATATCCATTATAATACGTTTAAGATCCATGCTGCTTTTATTGTTTATGGTCAATGTAGTTCTAATCTGGCTCCATATGAAATAGCTATAATTGCATTCAAAAAATAGATGATTAGCACTTTCATTAGTTAAGTTTCATAGGGAAAAAAATTGAATAAGTATTTCTCCCCCATTTATTGATTTTGTCCAAAGTTGGCAATCTGTTATTAATTACGAAATATGTACAGATAGGCATTTTGGGATTATTCACCTTGTTCCAAATGAATTTGTACCAATCAACAGTAGGCTGTTTATTTCAAATATGTTCCCATGTTTTTGAAATGAAAACTGCCCTTTACTCCTGGCTAACCACTCCCAATAATCGCATTCTGCATTAGGATCTAAAAGAATATTAGTAATAAATTTTTAATGTGGATGAGTAATTGGATGTAGATGAGGTTGCCACTGATTATTATTAATAATGACATCCACATTAGCATTAGCACCACCACAAATAACTAAATTATCCCATCCCACCGTATTAATAAAACAATCATTTTGAAACCAAGGGCTAAACAATAGACTGGTTTCATTACCAGATTTGAATTTTCTTCGAACTAAAGATTTTCCTAAATCTCAACATTTTAAGATTTGACTCCAAGCATTAGATTGATTATTTATGATAAATTTGTCCAAAAATTACCGTTTTTAAGATGTTTGCAGGTCATCCATTTAGTCCATAAAGAGTCACCATGTAACGACGCGGATTTTACCCGCTCGAAAATCGACATCCATACTTCATATCGTATTCGAATGTCGTAGATTCAACCGTTCAAATCCGATTCGCCGGAGCTTATAACAACATTAAGTAAACAACACAGCGGAATAAAAGAATAATACATTGATATACAGCTTGATACAATATCTGATACAACAGATGATCCAATAGATATCAATATACATCAGAGATATGATACAATAAAATAGCAGCGGAAAAGAAAAATAGATAATACTGGCAGTGGAACAAATAACTCCAATATATTCTTCAAGGAAGAACTCCAGAAACTGCAACTCCATTTCCAAGAACCAATCCAGCAATAGCTCGAACTCACAATAACGATGCACAAAGATAGGCACGACTGGTGCGATCCAAAGACTGAACTAACTCCAGATAATCTATTAAACCTGACTATCTGAAAAACCCAACTCTAGACTGCTCGTATAGAAAAATTTTGAGCACCCAGAGTTTAGGAAAGAAACAATAAACTCCGGATCAGTCGTGGGACTGGTGTGAGCAACAAAAACAGTTTATCTTTTAAAAACAATCAAAGAAAGAATTTTAAAGTCAATTCGCAATGCTTTTAAAAAATGAGACTACCATAAGACCTCCCACCACACACACAATGCAAACGCAGACTTGGAGGAGATTTCTTCTTATGTTAGTCAAAGATGCTTGATACGCATTAAAAAGAAACATTTGATATTATTATTAGTGCATAGTGTAAAACAAATCATTTCGAAAGTAAAGATATAAATCTTAGCCAGCATAGGTACCATTATATTATGCCTACTATAGCTACCTCCTGAGGAAGCAGGTTCTACAACTAAAACCGTACAAGATCGTATTGTTTCTTTGGATTTCCAACGAATGGTCAGGCCAAGGAACTTCCCATTGCCACATGAGAACGCCTCTGGAAGGACGTCCCCGAGAACCAAACCGGATCTCTGCCAACACAAGGCCAGGTTACCCCTAACTGGGTAACTACTGACACGAGCATGCCATCCCCCGATCGTATACGACCTTTCTCACGGGATCCCGATAACCAACAACCACAAAGTAATAAATTCGCAGTAATCACATAGGTTAAATATCTGGGCTTCATAGCATGATACCACCTCTATCCAGAAGGAAATGCACATACCCTAAAGGGAGCTACCCCTCATAAACTTGCTGCATCTTTCCTGTTTTGACCATTTCCGGGGTGTGAGGCTCGACGAAGTCTCGTCCACAAAAACACGCTTTATACAAAAGCCGTGCTTTGGGTCAACAAATGATCATAGAAATGATCACAAAGATAAACGATCAAACAAATGATCTTATCACAAATGATCAACACAATGATCATTTCACAGCAACACTCAGCATGTCACATTACCAAATTGGGAATATATTGTTGATAACCTTCAACTATATAACCTCTGAGCTCGTACGTCTCAGAGAAGGGTGTTAAGCTAAAAGAATAAATTCTCCGCCACCAACAGAAATATATTTGAAAGAATTCAGCTTTATATCTCAAATTGTAATGTCAGTAATAACAATCCATACAAGTCTGTTCTGGGCTCGAACAGAACCGAAGGCACTTACAAAGAAGTCCTTGCAATCCGGATATTCACAATCCTGATCGGATTCCCCATCACATATGGAGAACTCTATACCAGAGCAACTCGGTGCAGAGTCAATCGACAGGTCATCCTATCGCTCTCGCAAATACCCGGTCTTCAACACCGGTCTTCAAATGCTATCCATAACGATGAATCACATATTCGGAATGGGTTATACGACACAAAGGTCCTCTCCCGGTTAAACCGAATAGTGAGCGAAATAGTTCAAAAACATATGGATACTGGGATTTCAATTAAGTCACAACTTAATAATTCAAAACTTTCTTTCAAATGGTTTAATCCAATTACCATTTCAAATCTTTTAAACAAAAGATTTATTTCATAAAGTTCACCTAGTTTCTCAAAGATTCATTCCTAGATTTCAAAACAATTCCAATTTAATTGGATTTAATTCATTAAATCTTTAAATTAAGATTTAACTGGTATCTTTCAAAGTTCGTTCCCAAATATTCTCTTTCAAAGTTCGTTTCTAAATATTCATCTATAACTTGGAAGACTATTTCAGTTAAAACTTGAAATCCCTTATAATACAATTTGAAATTCATTTCTCCTATGAAAGCTTTCTTTTATCATTTAGAAACAACAGTGTTATTTCGAAAAAAACTTATTTCATTTATACAAGTTATAATCTTTGGGTTAATTCAAATTGTCAAAAGAACAATACTTTAAAAAATGGTTTGACTCATATATAACTAGTATAATATCGTTATAATCCCTAGTTCAAATCATAGAATTCAATTTCAAGTATTGAATTCAAATTTAAATCAAAATATTTAAATTTCAAATCTAAATCAAGTTATTCAAAATATATTTCATCTTTGAAATTTCATTTCAAAAGCTTTTCACTTTAAACCCACTCCATTTCCAAAACATTTGAATTCAAATATTCAAATTTAAAACTATTTCAAAAATCTGTGACTTAATCGATTTCCTCGTGAAATCCATATTGGTGTGTGTATAAGTGTGGTCTAGGGGTTTAACACAATAGTGCAACATCATTCAATTATCACAGATCAAACACAAAAATATAGTTGATAAGCGATATAACTATAACGCTTATCGTCCATTCATAGATTCACATATAATATAAATGAATAAATTATACACAATCCAATTCACATAACAAAATATCACAGATCAGATAGGATAATCAATTTAAGGCATCACATATAATATGATCATTCATAAGTAAGGTCAAGCATTTAATAATCATTTATAAACAGGATTAATTAATTACTTAATCCTAAGTAATTCAATTTATTTCAAACTAAATAAATTACTTATGAATTAATTATTAAATTCTGATTTTATTAATTACAATTCATTTGATATAATTAGTTAATCAAACACTTAAATTAATTATTCTAGATTAACAAATTATTAAATGAACCTTTAAATCAATTCATAAAATTTATTAACCCCTTAATTAATTATTTTAAAGAAATAAAATCTTTAATTACTTTCATTAAGAAATTACTTTAGATTAAATCATTATTAATCATTTCTAATTATAAATAAATCTAATTATTTATTTATAATTTAAATAAATCATTCTTTAATTACCTTATTAATTAAATCATTTTATTTCCTTAATTATCTCTAAGATAATAAATTTCTTTATTTATGATTTCATTATCATTTATGTGTATTTTAAACATTACACTTTAAATTTTTAGATTCAAAAAAATGATTATATATTTAAACATCTATCAAATTTAAATATCCACTTATAATCCTATATAAGAAAAGTTCTAGCTAAACTGCTTAGATTTTTTTTTTTTTAGTTAAAATTTAAGCTTTAAATACATTACGTTTTATCTTGCAAATTCAAGATAAAACAAAACATATATTTTTAACCTTAAAGTGTAAAACCGTACACTCTTGAATTTAAATTTAAATTACATTTTGAATGTAAAATTCAAAATGATCATTCTTTTAATCATTGATCCAATTTAATCAAAAATCCTTAAAAATAATTGTAAATAACACTTATTACTTATATAAGAAGGCTTTTAATCTAGCTACTTAATTTAAACACTCAAATTTAAATTTTCAGTTTCGAATTTGTGAAAACTTGAATCTATAAATTACATTTTGATTTTAACTTGCTTTTACCACCTTGATTTTAGATTCAAAAATTCAATTGAATCTATGCTCATCTTTATATTTAAAACATAGTTTAAATCCTGTTTTAAATTTCAGTTTTCAAATTTATATTGAAATTTAAAAACTGAACTGTCTGGTTGAAAACTGAAATTCCCATTTAAATATAAAAAACCTATATCTTATTTCAGATTTGAATTCAATAAAAATCGTTTGAATTCACACTTCAACTGATTTAAAACTTAAGATTCGAAGTTATTTAAAAACTGAACTTAACACTAGAATTCAACCCACTGTTTACATTACATATTTCATATTTTAGATAATTTCAAATCTGTAAAACACTGTCAGATAAAAACTAAACACCCACCTTAAAACCCCTTTTAACCCTTTATTTCATTTCAATTTTGAATCCCAGATAACTTGAATTCAAACTTTTATCTGGATTCAAACTTTACTAAATCTAGTTTACAAATTAAAGTTTCATTTTCAGCTTGTTTAAGAAAAACTCAAACACTATGCTACAGGCAACACTAACTGGAACAAGACAGTTCCATTCATATGCTACCAAGTAACATACTGCACACATCCAACAAACCCAAATTTCATAGCAATGGCACAGTGCACGTGCACCGTGGCCTCAACCACCTCCGGCCATCCACACGAACCTCAACATGACGCCTTCCATCACCAGATGCCATCACTATCGACCAAAAACCATCACCACGCCCAAACCAAAATCTAGCAGTAAAAACCAAAACCTGGAAACACGAGAACCCAAACCTTCCCAACCTGTCAACGAGTCGTTCTCCCCACCTCGGCCACTTGAACTCGCCAAACTCCAGCCATGAACTCGCCTCCGACCATGCTACCACCTTCCCAAACCTCGTGCAACTCGATGCACAGTTGAAGACGCGGTGGTCAAAAGTTCAATCACCACAAAAATTAGGGTTACCAACTTCAAATCACTGCCCCCATCGCCACCGCCACCGTTGGCACCTCCAACCATTTTTCCCATCACCTCGGCAAGTTCCTCCATCTCCTCGCACAACCCCATCACGAACTTCGATGCCAAACTCCGGCAATCGACAAAAATGTTGATTTCGATCAACAAAGAATATCACAACCATTACTCGACTAAAAATCGTGATTTAAGTTTTAAAATTCATAATTTGCTACAGAGATTCAAAGTATATTCTTGAATTTATAAATTAAAAGGTTTGGTTTTTCTCTTATTCAAATTTTTCTCTATTATTTTGATTTCCAGAACCATATTCAATTTTTATTTAACTTAAATATAACCTAAACTCTAAATCATGTTGAAACAAACAATTTCTGTTTGTATTATAAATCCTAAAAGCTATTTGATCAAGTGGTAAAATAATTTGAATAAACTCAAACCTGAGAACAAAATGAACAAGTTTGTTTACAGAGACTTTAATATGGTCTCAGACCACATCCACTTGCACAAAAGATTTCATACATACAAATCACACTTATTTCTGATTTTAAACTTGCAATTAGTTTAAATACTTAAGCTTTAAGTTACTCATAGAAAATGCAAAACAGAGCAAGTTCAATGAAGGAGGTTTTTGAATTTACAGGTTTACAATATACCGAACTTCATCACACAAGCACCCAGAAAAATGAATAAATAAATATTCACACCTTATTTAAGCATCCAAATATCAACATGTAACAGATTTTAAAACTTCAGTAAAAAAAATGTTACTCACAGATAAGTATTCAACAGATTCAAACTTTTAAGTTATAAAACAAAAATTACTCACAGTATTTCCTGAAAAGAAGAACAGAGCTACATCATTTGAATCAGGCTTTTGAAAACAGATCTACAGGCTTACAATTTGATTTTCTTTGATATTTGTTGAAGTTGAGATTTTGTTTTAAGTTTTAAAATGAAGTTTACTTTAGAGGCTACTCAGTTTCGAATGATAAAAACTGAGATGAAGATGTTAATAGATATAAAAGAAAGCTTACAGGGTATGCTTATTTCTGTTTGTACAATAAAGGTGATATATTTTTTTTCTTTTTAGTACAACAATCAGAGATATCTTCTTTACCATACTTACTTTATTATTATTTTTTCCACTAGGCTAAGTTTGATTTCGGCTGTAGATGTATTATTTGTGTACTAAAGATAATGGCATTACATGCTTGTATAGTTTGATTTACAGCCTATGCTATTTTTTTAATAGATGATACCTTTCCTTGTATGCTAGCATTATTTAGTTTGTTTCCAGGCTACATACTTTGTTTTGTTTTTATACTTACTTTCTATTTGCCTGCATACACATCTCTTTTATTTTCTTTGTTTATTATTATTTTTTTTGTACAAATTTAATTTGTCTTGCATACTTTATAATATAAATGAATTCTATTCTTTATATGTTGTTATTTTTTTAGCTAAGGTGTTACTTCGTACTCATTTTATAGTTTAATTCATTTTATATTTAACTTATACTTTGGAATATGAATAAATTTCTATTGTTAACTTAAAATATTATTTTACTTGTCTTTATTACTTTGAAATAAAATGAAGTTCTACTTTTGTTATGTTGTTATAGTTTATTCTTTTATGTATTTACTTCCTATTTTACACTAATGTGTTACTATATATGTTATAAATTTTTTTTTTAAAACCATTTATTTGTGATTTTATTTCAAATTAAATATATATATATACATATATTTTCACATATATACAAATATTCAAATCCATATGACTTTATACATTTCACAATTTTAATTCAAAAATTCGATAAATTATCAATTTAAATTTAATTAAAATCCGGGGTCGTTACACACCACTAACAAATCTCCAAAAAAGTTTAATTTGTCATGTTAAACTAAGGTCATTCGGATTTCTAATACCAATGCCACCTTCTTTTTGGGGTTTGCATACTTTAACCCAACTAATTTTATGGTAGCTACCCCTCCATAGAAAATCAGCACACCTACTATCAATTTTTTTGATTATAGCCATGGGGATATGATAACTTTGAAACTAGTATAGAATAATGGCATACACAATAGTCTTTATAAGTTCAATTCTACCAGCAGTAGATAGAAGCTTACAGGACTAGGTCTCCATTCTTCCTTGAATTTTCTCAATCGGATTAGAACAATCATTATCCTTAATCTGATTGACTGATAAAAGGAGACCAAAATACTTAATGGGAACATTACCTTCACCCACTTCAAGAACAACCAAAACCTCCTTTTATACCTGCAATGCATACTGAAATATGTCTTGCTTTTAAATTCATTAATTTGAAGTCTAGCATATTTACCATATTCTCAAAGACTTGACTAATAGCATATGCATTATTTTTATTGGCCTTTGAAAACAACATAAGGTTGTCAGCATAAATAAGGTGAGTAATAGATGGTTGGACTCTATTGATTGAAGAAATATTATTTTTAATGGTTTCTATATCAATAAGAATAGAAAAATATTCCATAGCCATAGTAAAAAGATAAGGAGAAAGTGGATCACCCTGTCTAATACCCTTATTACTTTTGATTAAACCCTCAAGTTTACCTTGGAATAGAATAGAGAAGGTGGGTGTATTAATACACTCAAAAATTAACTTACCGAATTTAGCAGGGAACCTCATACATTTGATAATATGAATTATGAAATTTCTATTCACTTTACCATAGGCTTTTTGTAAGTCAACTTTAAGACACATATTATCACCACTTTTATTATTAAAATTCCTGACCATCACGGGCCAACAGAGAATTTTCATATATAAGTCTACTAGGTATAAATGCACTTTGATTTCCAGAAATTAAAAGGTAAGAAACAGCTTTATCCTATTGCTCAAAATTGTAGCAATGATTTTGTAAATAAAATTACATCAACAAATTGGTCTATAATCTCCAATACAAGTGGGATTTTTATTTTTGGGAATTAAAGTAATGAAGGTATGATTAAAACTTTTAAGCAACTTTTCTTTGTCCAAAAATTCATTAACGACTCAAATAATCTATTCCTTGATATTTTCCCAGTGAGTTTTAAATTTTTATGCATTAAAACCATCTGGGCTAGGGCTTTTATTATCACCGGCATTAAAAATAATGGATTTAATTTCATCCTGTTATACATGAGCAAGTAAGATTTCTATTGCATTATCATTCAATACATTTTTACAAATAATATTAGGAAAATCAATTTCAGTAGAGTTCGAGTAATATAAAAGAGAATAAAAATCAATAGCTTCACTAATAATCCTATCATAATCAATAGTACAAGTAACCCCATTGTCAATAATATTCCTTACGTTATTAATGTGATTTCTGCTACTCATTTTAGCATGAAAAAATTTAGTGTTGTCATCTCCCATAGTAAGCCAGCCCTCTTTAGCTTTTTTCTTATAGTTAACCGTGTTAATATAAAGCTCATGAGAAAGGTTTTCCCTAGTTTGAAAATAATTGGTCAATAATGCTAATATTACCCGGATTATCATCAGCAAGCTTTTTCAAAAAAATTCCTTCCTCTCTCGGTTTGTTTAGAATATTATTCTTGATACAGTTAACCTTATTTCGGTTTTTAATTCTATTTTTTGCATTTTTTAAAAACATATTAAACTGGACCAGCACAAGAGAAACTGAAACACTCTTTAATCATCTCATTGTATTCATTGTTTAACACCCATCCATTTTTAAACCTAAAAGGAGCACCTTTATTATTATTATTCAGATTATGAAAAAAAATTATAAGTAAAGGGGTATGATCATTAGTGTTTTGCTCAATAGAAAAACAATCAAAATCTGGGAAAACACCGCAGAAGTTTTTATTAATTAACAACCTATCAAGTTTACAATGGATATTCTTTTCTTTACCAGATTTCCAAGTGTATTTGTTTCCACTTATATTAGGTTACATACGACCAGTTTCAGGTAAAAATTTATTAATTTATTTTAATTTACTATGGGGGATTTTATTACCACCAAACTTCTCAGATGCATGGAAAACAATATTAAAGTCTCCCATAATGAGCCAAGGGAAATCTTAGTTTTGACCTAAGGCTTTTAACCTGTACCATAAACTATTTCTTTCATTTTCAAAATTGCTACCATAGATACTATTAATTTGTAATGAAAACCACCAACATTTCTTAAATTGCAATCAATAAATTGGATATTCCTATTATAATTAACATGTCCCAAACATTTGAGTCCCAAATAACCAAAATTCTACCTTTGCTGCCACAATCATTACTGTTCATAGATTTCCAATTGTTGGAAAGACTAAAATAGAATTTCTCAGCATTAGCATCATCCATCTTATTTTCGATGAGGGTAAAAAGGGATGGTTTATAAATCCTAACCATATTCATAATATCAGTTTGCTTTGCAGGTGAGTTCATACCCTGACATTCCAAGCAATGATCGACATAATAAAATATATTAATATTATAGAGTAAAACATATAAAAATGGGTTTCCGATTGAACCTGGTGCATTGATTCCCTTACCCTTCTTCTTTTTCTCTGTTCTTTTAGCTTTAAGCATTGTAGTCATTTCATTCCAATCTGGATTGTCTGATATGTATTTTTGCCTAAAAGCCTTTTTCTCTTTAATTTTGATCTTATTCTTGCCAATTACTTTAACCTTGGCAATATGTAATTCTGATATATCAAATTGTTTTTCAGATTCATTCAAAACATAATCAGTAGTCGATATAATAGCACTGTTTGGAATTCGAATGAGAGAGATGCCAAACTCCTCAGCATTGCGAGGCAAAGTTGAGTGGATGCCGACACTGTTCTCAAATTCTACAGCATTATTGATGGAGGTTCACTCTCCATGTTACTTTCCTGACTCTGGCTGGTACATTGATGAGGGATTTTGTTTATGACTGTACCATAATTGTCTGTAGTTAAACATGGCTCTGAAATAGGAGGGATTTTAGAGTTAAAGACATTTTTATTATTATTTCCCTCCTCTGTACCGTGTTGTATTTTATCATTCGAATTTTTTTCCAACCATCAGAATGACAAACTTCCATGGCAAGGATTTGATCATTTTGATCAGTGAGCGACTTTGAGATTGTTTCTTGATTGAAGAGGATAACATCTTTGCTGATTTGATCATTGTTATTTTGAATTCTTGGTTGATTTTGTGCCTCTTCATTGAGATTTGGTTCTTGCGATGTCTCAACTGAATAAGTTTCTTGGACTTCAGAGTCCTCTTTGTTTTGGTTGTTGGTTTTGGGTATCCTCATTTGTTTCGAATTACATTGTTCTCTAGTGTGTCTGAAACATTTACAACTACTACACTTCGATGGAACCCATTCATATTCAATCATTGAGTAATATTTTCACCATTGTAGAGTGTAAGATTGATTTCTTGAGGAAGTTCATCATTTACAGAAACCTCCACAAGAAGGCGAGCATAATTCAATCTCGTCTTCATGACTATAGCTGCATCCATTTTTATGGGTTTTCCAATAATGCTGGCCATCACGTTGAATGCCTCGCTATCCAATAATTTAAGATTGACACTGGTTAACTTAACCCATATCGGCATCATAGTAAGAAGGTCTATATCCATTTTTAGAGATTCAGACCATCTTCTCATTATTATGAGATTTCCATTGTAGAAGTATGGTCCATTCTGAATAACTGAATTGCAATCTTGAAACTCTTTGAATTTAACAAGGACGAATCTGTTCTCTGGTAAAGATTTCAAACTCTACGATGGGTTTCCAGACACGTTGAATATAAGCTTTGAAAATTATATAATATGGTTTAGTGCCTACAACATAAACCAAGATCGAATTATTCCAGCTTTCGATTGCTCTTTTGCAGACGTTTTCTTTTACCATACCGTATTTCCTGTTATTAATTTTGATAGGAACAATAGCTTCAAGATTGCATTTATCTTCTTTTGGTTTCTCAGATTCCTCAGAAATGATATCAGCCCATGATTTCGGTCCATGTTCTTTATTCAGAGAAAAAGCTACCAGTTTTCTAATTGCAACAGTTGATTTCCATTCTTCTAATGAGGGAGGTTTGGTTTTTGACCTTCTTTTCTCTTCATATCACCATTATTGGCTGGTGGTAATTCTTGATTATTTCAGGGCTGACATTTTCTTTGTAATCTTGACTTAACCAACCGAAAACTAATCATCGTCTATGATGATACCATCACTCGATTTTCTCATGTGAAATTCAGGTGGTCAATTTTAATGCCTTGAAAATGAAAGATGAGATTAATTATTGCGAGGAGAGTGAATTTCCTCCATGGCTGACGAAAACCGTAGATTTCTGTTCTGAGTATGTACAAGACTTCAATTGCTATGTGATATGGTTGTTCATGGAATATTAAAGGGAGGAGGTTGTGGTACAGGCATGAATGATGGAAGGCAGTGAAAAATGTTGGGCCATACGGTGGATTTGTTTGCACAGTGGTAAGGGTAGTCCGGGAGCATGGGAATGGCAGGCGCATATAGGTATGTGTGAGCAGATATGTAAGAAGGGGAGGCGACACATGAAGGCAACAAGAAAACGGAGAAGGCAGTGGGTGGGTGGACGGAAGAAAAAAAACGTGAGCATGCATGGGAAATTCATTTTCATATATATGATAATATGGTACAGGCATTTGAAAATACAAATGTCGGAAGCTCTATTCATGCATATGGGGAGGGTAAGGTCGGTGGTAGTTGGCGATGAGGTATGCTGCAGTGTCGACCAGGCGTTTGGAAAAGCAGCGAAGAGGGCTTGCTGTCGTGAGGGTGGTGGTAGGAGTAGTCGGTGGTGACAGCCTTGGTAGGGCGTGGATGCATGCGGAAGTAGATGGAAGAGGCAGGAATTTGTTTTAAAGGATGGAGCTAGTTCGGTTTCAAAAGAATTGGAGTTACTATTCATTATACACGATTTTTCACTTAAGCCCTTGCTGTTCATTTCAAATGCATTGAAGCACCTGGGCTTCAATTTCTCTCAGGCCTGAATGACTATGGGCCGAATTCGTTTTATTGGTGAGAAATTTTTTATATTAAATATTGTTATATTATATATTGATATAGGTTAAATATAAAATGCCATATCTGGATGATCCTTGATCCGTTTTACACATGGATTTTTACGTTGGACCCATAATGATGAGTACAACACTGTAGTATAACTTATGGGCAGTTTTGGGCTATTATAAATTTATGACATATAGAAATGAACAATATTTAATTATGTTATTTTAAATAATTATGTCGTTAAATTCATATACCGTAATTATTTATGTTTATTTCGATAAATAAATGCTGTTGCGTAAAATTGAATTGAATGTGGTTAATTAGACATTTGTTTAGAGGAAGATAATACCGTCCGCTAATTAAAATTAATTGGACCCTGTTTAACAGAATAAATCACCGTTCTGCTATTATTAATTGGATAAATTAATCTTTGGACATTTATCAAGCAAAAATAATTCTCGTTCTGCTAATAATTTAATGCGAACACTTAATTACATTTCCAATGGACGAGTATTGGATAAGTGTTGTATTAATAGTTACTTGTTAACTATGGATTTAATTTACATATATGATGTTATGTAAATACCTGGATTTTAAGCTTGGATAGTTAATGGAATTAATGGTGACTCGATTAAGTCACAATGAAGTTATTAAGCCTCTTTTCAAAGTTGATTTTCAAATCAAAGTTATTTGAAGAATAACCATTATTTATTAACAAGGTTATTAAAGATAATTATTATTGGTTTAAAAGATAGTTAAAAATTGTTTGGTATTATTTAAGTGTATTTAATTATTATTTCAAAGTTATTTAACTATTTAAAAAGTTTTCAAATTATAATTTAATTATTAATTAAGGTTGTTTTATAACAAGTTTAGTTTAAAGTTAATTATCATTACTTTAAGAGTTGATCAGTATTAAAAATATTATTGTTCCAATGATAATTTGTTCTAATATCTATATTGTTTTAAAAGCAATATATTATATAGTAACCTTTATAAAAGTGTATTTTTCCTAAATTAAATTTGAAAATTAGTATAGAAACATTATAAGTATTATTTTGAGATATTCATTAAAATATTTATTTCGAAAAGTAAGGGTATATTTTCATAAGCATAATTCGAGGGCAGAGATTACCTATAGTTTGTTATGTTTTCCCTAGGATAGCGACGTAACCATTGTACAAACTACGATCTATGATTGATTCCATGGCGTAAATCGGGAGGCATTGCCTAAGTTAAGTCATGGATTTATATGGGATAGAGACATAACCGTTGAGTTGTGATCCATGGTTTGATATCGCAGTGTTACTTTCCACATTATTTTTAAAAGGTTTTCAAATATTTTTGAAATATAGTTTTAAATTTTACTGAATTCGATAAGATAAGTATGCATACTTGATAAATCGATTAATGTTTTTAAATTTAAATTAAAAAGAGATTTAATGTTTTTAAGTGTAAAATGAAGTGTTTGGTTGGATTGATTGTTATTTGATAGTCAAGTAACCGACTATCAAATCTGGACCTAAATGTAGGTTTGAAAATATCTGAAAGAAGCACGGGATTATATGGTACAGTTACCGTTCAAGGTGCTATACTGTACGTATAGACTCGTTCGTTCTTCTATGATGGTTATAAAGAAATCCATCCACTAACGGTTAGGAGATGATCTCCGATCTTATTTTCGCTTATTTATTTCCTAAAGAACCGCGGTTGAGTTTACCAGAAATATCGAAAGTTATTTCGAAGAGACCGGGATTGAATAAGTTATCCGAAAAACCACTTCGATCCAACGAGTACATTTTCGATGTGAAAACAAGAGCATGGAGTCGAAGATGAAGCAGTAAAGTGCATCGGCTAATCGTTACTAATCCTGAGGGTGATTCCAAAATGGATGTAGTAGGAATAGTGCCTTCGGTTCTGTTCGGACCTAAAACGGACTTGTATGGATGAATACTATCAGTACATTGTCATTAGAGGACAATGAGCATTCTAAGTGAAATTTCTTAAAAGGTAATC
Source organism: Allium cepa (assembly GCA_030765085.1). Classification (NCBI taxonomy): domain Eukaryota; kingdom Viridiplantae; phylum Streptophyta; class Magnoliopsida; order Asparagales; family Amaryllidaceae; genus Allium; species Allium cepa. The sequence continues at coordinate 899,313,663 of CM060938.1, read as the reverse complement.
GTAGCCTCTAGCCTCATCAACCGAGAATGACTGTAAATTAGGGGAGATAAAGCAAGGCTAAGTGGGTCGCATCCAATTAGGGTATGTTTATCACCTTTCTAGATACCCGTGGAATTATTACTATGATGTATGGATGGAGCTCGAGAGAAGGTGGGAACACCCGGGGTGATAGCATTTTCGATCTATCCACATTAGGGATAGTCTGACCTTGTGTTGCGAAGGATCCCGGCGTGGTCCTCGGTACGCTGTTTCTAGAGGTGTACTGTGACGGGTGGTAATTTTGTGCCTATTCATTCGTATGGAATCCATTCTCCAATACGTTCATTTACGGTTTTGGTTGTAGAGCCTAGTATGTTGGAATTTAATTAATGTAACAATTTCAGCTATTTAAATAAGTAATTGTACTTATCTAATATCAGAGGATTTGATATAAAATGTTTTGGTTATCGTAAGGTAAAAATCCATCGTGTTTATATGTGGCATGGTCTAATGAGATACCTTTGATCTTCAAAGGATTTTGAAAACTTAATAATTCAAACTGAGTGTGTTTTACTCAAGCTGGTTTAACAAGACTGACCCGGGCGTGTTTTCCTATATGCTCGGGTCAGACCGAGCATATTTCTAGGTTTAGCTGGAAGGAGTGGAGCTTCAGGAGAGGATTCGGAGGCCCGGAGACGTATTTACATAGGTGATATATTTTCCATTGCATTTTAGTTATGTTTATCAGCAATTGTAAGGACAGGTGTTACAACTGTCTGAGCTGAATAAGTTAGTACACTCTGGTTAATGTTTGTATATGTATGAGTTACAGTTTTGTTTCATGTAAAGACTTGTTTTATATTATAGTTTATTCGTTTTTCGCTCTGAGATTCCGTGTTGTTTTATTTTCTTCTATCTTCTCTCTACTTTCTTTTCTTACTATCCACTTTTCTGTTCAATTTGGACTAGACAAGTGCGGTAAAGTGCCAGTTCGAACTGTATGGAAAAAGTGGGTCGTAACACCCCAACTCGATCACCTCTAGACATTTGCGTCTTGACCACGTACGAGCTGCTACAGTGACGATCATCAAAAAGAAATGATCGGACCTCACCACAATTCTCGCCTGGGTGTCATTCTTCCTCGTGATGATGAATACGATGCCCATACCAATGATAGAAGCCTAAATCTTGGGATAAAGCTAATCCTGTTTCGACTGTCCACGTCGATCCCCAAAAAAAATGCAGCTGCACCACATATATTTTTTATCAAATTGAAGAGGAAGAAGAAATATGATTTTAAAACTAGTCTAGGAGTTTTTTATCAAGTATTTGAAGAGGAATAAATTTTTGAAGTTCTTCTCTTTTCTTTTGATCTGTTGTATTTAAAAAAAAGTGTGAAGTGATAGAAGAGAAGGAAGACATGTAAAAGAAGGCTACATTGACTTTTGATAAGAAGGGAAAAGTTCTGATGTGGAAATCTTTGACCAGTCAACATAAAAAAAAATATTATTTAAATTTAAATCCTCTCGAATTCGTTGCTCAAAATCTCGACCTCCTATCATGGCGTGACGTTACGCATTTATAATGTTATACCCCAATTCTGAATGCAATGGAAAAGGTTTCGAGTCCTAATTCGGTCGTATGGGAAAGATAGATTTTTGGACCTAACTGTTACATCGAATTTTCGATATAAATTTAAGCGTGTTTATATACCGTATGACCAAACGTTAACTCAAACACTACGAAATTTGAAATCTAATAATAATAATCTATTGCGGATCCAATGGAGCTGGTTTCGTCGAATTCCAAGACTATGCCACGGAAGGCTATTTTTAAATGTCGATTTAAATGATATACTTTTTAAAACTGAATAAATCACCTTTAAATTCCATTTAATTTTTTTATTATCTTCATTATTATTAATATAAATTTTATAAGCCTTTAAATTATTTTTCACAAGCTTAAAACTCAAGATTCACTATTTTAACCAATATTCAATTATTAAATTCGATAATTAAGTTATCCAATAAATGGAAATGTTGGAATTGTAATTGATTTGTGATAAATCGAGAGATATATATAAGTATAAAATCGACTATGTGGGATTTTAAAAATAGTTTTTTTCCAAGAAATAAGTTTTTTCTGAAAAGGATTTTTATTTGTTAAATATGTACTTTAAAACTATGATTTAGATTAAAATATTTCAAAAAGTTAATTGTTCAAATATTTAAAATTATTGAAATGAATTCTAAGTATTATAAACAAGCATTGTATATCGATTAGTATAGTTTATAAATGAATTGGAAATTAGTTATCATTGTTTATATAAAAGTGGCTTTGATATTTTAAATAATTACTTAAATGTGTTTGAAAATTTATTATTATTTTTTAAAATACTTATTTTATAAATATAGTGTTTGAAATTTGGTTGAAGTTGTTTATAAATACTCTTGAGATTTGTAAATCGAGTTTTATTTAATGAAGGAGATTTTATAAGAGAAAACTTATAATGGAATTTTGGAAACTTAAGGAAATTTCTGAAATGTTAGAAACAAGAATTTCAAGAATGAATCTGAACTCATAAAGAAGTTATAAATGGTTAGACGGGATTATAAGTGAGTATAATCGATTTTGGAAATTGTAAAAGGAATTAATATAAATTTGGGAAATTGAAAAGATAAGTTATGAAATATTGCCTAAATATTGATAATAGAAATGATTTCAGAAAATAGACTTATAACACTTTCCTAAGTGTTAGAATGAAAGGCTATGGAAATATTTTAGCAGTGAAAGGATTTATATGGAGATATTTTTCTATGTAATGGATTTTAAATCGAATTTGGAAATATTTCATTAAGTGTTGAAGTAAGATATGATTTGAAAGTATCCTGTTATGGATATAAGAATTTGAATTTGTTTTCAAATATTGAAATACTGGAAAAGATATGATTTGAAAGCTTATGTGTGTTATTTAGTAGTTAAGTAACTGACTATCAAATCTGGCTACATTCGTTGATTGTTTTGAAGAGACCGGGATTAAATTTAATTATCTAAAAATCACTTCGATTCGATTTGTGCATTATGGATTGTGATATATCGAAGATCATGAAGACGGTGATCTTGGAGATTCAGTTTGTTCAGACATCGTCATTAGAGGGCGATGAGCATTCTAAGTGTATAATTTCTTGAAAGGTAATTGTAGACTTGGGCCTCATAAATTGGGAATGACTAAAGCATGGGAGAAGTACCAAGGCTATGTGGGTCGCTCCCATTAGGTTATGATCATCACTCATCCAGGGTGGACATCTATCATCACTTTCATTTGTATGCGTTCGGGACCCATTAATGGTGATCATATCAGTACTATCCAAACTAAGGGTAGGTCGGTCTTGTGTTGACAGGGGATCCAGTCAAGGTTCTCGGTACATTTTTCTAGAGGTGTACCGTAGTAGGCGATACCCCAATAGCCCTGTCATTGTATGGAATCCAATATCCAATACGTGCCTGTACAATTTTGATTGTGCCCAACTATGCTAAAACATGAGATGCTAGCATTTTAGCTATTTTGTAATTTATTTTCCATAGGCACTATTATAATATCAGATGATTTGATAAAAAATGTTTTGGTTATCATAAGGTAAAAACCCATCGTATTTATGTGTGGCATGGTCTTACGAGATACCTTTATTTTCAAAGGATTTTAATAACAGTAATATTTCAAACTGAGTGTGTTTTCTCACGCTGGTTTTCCAGACTAACTCGGGTGTTATTTTATTATAATGCTTGGGTCAGATCGAGTATTACAGATTCAGGTTAGGATGCTATGGAGCACATGAGATGTGTTGGAGGAGTCTTAGGCGTATTCCACATACTTGATTATATTTCTGCTGTGTGAGACATGTTGTATATTTAGTATTTGTAAGGACAAGATATCATAATTGTCCAAATTGATTGTTGATTGTTGTACTCTTATGATTGTGTGTATACTAATAGCTACATATTCTTTTGTATAAAAATCTGTTATTATATATTATATTTTCTTTCGCTACGATTGTGAGATTCGGTATTGTTGTTCCTGTTTTTCTTTTATCTCTTCTTCTTCTTCACCCCTAGTTATTCGCCCTTTTGTAAAATTTGGGTTGGATAAGTGTGGTTTATTTTCAACTCAAAGGGTATGGAATGGCGGGTCGTTTCATTTGGCATCAGAGCGCAATGTTAAGCGAGAACCTTAGCGTTAGTGGGGATTACTCATTAGAGATAGGGTCCGTAGTACCCTAGAATGAGTTTGACTGTATTAGTAGATATGAGCATGTATTTGTTAGTGAATATAAATTATTTTATATTATGTTGACTTACCAGTTGAGTGTTTATGAATTCTGGCCGCTACAGCCTGAATAACTATATCAATAGGGTTTCTAAACTCTGAACAAGTTAAGTCGACATAGTATTGTTTTAAAATAGGTAAATGAAATAATTTTACCTAAATTATATTATGATATAAAAGAAATAATTTTATAAAATTATTATAGTATATTGATGTGCTTGGTTGTTACTATTATAATCCGAACCAGGCTATAAAATTGAAAATGGTTTATATAACCAAAAAGAAATTATATGAAAATGATTTACACAAACGAGTTAAACATAAAATGGATAAAACCAGGGTTTGGGGATTTGAATCCTGGAAAATTTGGAAAATATTTTCTGAAGTGTTGTGAAAATAAATAACTTTATTTTTGAAAGGATTTTTGAATAAAAATTGTTTTAAGTGGATTTTGGAAGTGATAAAGAACTGAACTCACTTCAGTCGCTTGAAATAATTCTAGTGATGACTACAACATCATCGGTATTCATTTTCGAGCTTCTAAATGATAGACTGCTACCATAGTAATTGGATATGGAGGTTTTGTTGACAGAAAAAGTGTTGTTTCAAAAATTGTGAAAGATATCTGTTTTGGAAATTTCAAGGAAATGATTTGATAAAAAAAAGAGCTATATATATATTTTTATGAGTTCAAGATGATTTGATATGAAACCGGGTGTTTGAATTTTGGAATCCTTATCTAAAAGTTTTAGATAATATCGGGGGATATGTTTTTTAACTTATAATTTGAAATTGAGAAAGGTAAGTTAGAAAAGTGTAAATTTTGAATTTTGAAATTGGATTTTACCTTAAGTGAGTTAGAAAGAATTCTATGAATTGGAATTTAACATAAGCTAAGTTAAATAAAAATCGATTTGGATTTGAAACAATATTTAATTTAATTGAAAACAAAATTTGAGTTGAAAAATGATATATAACAATAAGTTATAATTTTGAATGGAATCAACTCAAGTATAGAATTAATGAAAATGTGAAAAATAGGTTGTGTAACTTATAAATTGGAAAATTGGGATAGAAAAACCAAAATAGAAATAGTTTGATGTTTTGGTGAAGAAAAGAAAATCCAAATCTAAATTATAAATGAGATTAACTCAAGATAAGTTTGATGAAACTGTATTAGATCCAAAAATGAAATGGAATTTGATGGTAATAAAGTGGACTAAATAGACAATTTAATTAGTAAATTGAATTGGAAATATTGAATGATAAAAGTAAATATGAACTTAAGTTGTAAAGTTATATATAAACTTAAGTAGTGGTATAAAATGTTATAATAAGACTTAAGACATAATTGTGTTGGAATGATTTCCGAAATGAACTTAACTCAAGTAAACGAAATTAAAGTGAATTCAAGATGTTTTAGATGGAATTGGATTTGAATTTGTAATAGCTTAATAAAATGAGTATAAACTTGAGTATGGAAATCAAATTAAAGGTAATCTAGAATGAATTAAGGAATAGTAAGCTTAAACTTTGAAATGGGAATCCAAATTTTAATTATAAAATGGATTTATACTCAAGCCAACTAAACGAAGTGATTTTTGAACTAAAAATGTAACGGTGAAGTGGAAAAGGAAGTGGCTAGTTTGATAAATTAATTAGTGAATTGAATATTGAAAATGAGACTTGAGTATAAATGGAATTTGCCTTATATGAAAGCTAATGGAAGAATAAGATGTAAATTGAATATAGATTTAAAATGGATTGGTTTGCTATTGAATATAAAATTAAGAAAACAAGATTTTTTGAATAAATTGAATGCGGGTTAATAAAAGTTGATAAATTGATTTGGAATCAATTTAAAATAGCTATAAGCTAGAATGGTTATATTATTAAATTAATTTCATCGAGTTTCCGTGGAATTTTTTTGTCATTTGACGTAAAAGCAAGTATACAAAATTTGGTGAATCGATAGAATGTTAATAAATTGATTTAGATATGATTATAATGTGTGTGAGTATGAATTGGACGAAAATAAATTGTTGAGAACAATTTGGAAGTGAATCAAATGGTATATAAATCGAATGAAAGTAACTAATTTAATGTTGGAACCTTGAATTGCTTGCAAATACATGTGTTACATGTTGGGTTATGCAAATGATGTGATTAACTAGTTAAATAAATGAAAGTTATTAAATTTCATATATTTGGTACTTATGGGATTTATTTAAGTATGTACAGGCACTAGAAGACAATTTGGCTATCTTTTGGTTGTGCGATTGCATATAAATTGAGCGAGCTTGCTTAATAATGCTAAAATAAGGTACGCTTAGGAATTTAGCGTGCGAAAAATTAAAATATTGATATATATTGCATTTTCCGGCCATGAGAGCCGATGTATATCTTTTTATCATATTTGTCATATTGCAAAAGGCTCTCTGTACAATGAAGACTCTGTTAGAAATTTTCAAAAATATAGGGTGTTTAAAATTTTGTGAAAATTTTAGGAAGTTTTTGCTAACTAAAATCAAATTTGCAACTTTAACTTGACATAAGGATTTTTGATTTAGAGATGAAACATAAATGTTTGTATGAAACTAAAGGAATTAGGAAAGTGAAATAACAAGTTAACCAAGTGGGTTTTTGAAAGGTAATGGGTTGGGATCATTCGTCCTACCTTAGCAATTTCGTGGATGAAATTCTTTTAAGGGGGAGGAATGTAATGTCCCAGATTTTCCATCATTTAATTTTGAACATTTAAATGGTTTTAAATATTAGATTTAGAATATAAATTGATTTTTGAAAATGAAGATTTTGGTTGAAATTACGTAATAACTTTAAATTTCAAATATAGCGATTTATCGTAATACGAAAATGGTGAATAATTGAAATTTGATTTGAATATGAATCAAAACGATTTGTAATATTGATATAAATTTTATTTGAATTATAATTGAGTTAGTAAGTTTTTAAAGCTAGAATTTCAGGTGATATCGCCAATTTTTGAAATCATCGATTAAATTAATGTGTTAAAATAGCAATCCGAGGCACAGTCTCGAAATTCGACAAAACCTATTCCATTGGATCCGTAATAGTTTATTATTATAAGATTTTAAGTTTCGTAGCATTTGGAGTTATCGTTTTGTCGTACGGCATAGAAACGCATTTAAATTAATATTGAAATTTAATATAATAATTGGATTCAAAAAGCTATCTTCCACATACGATCGAGTTAGGCCCCGGACTTGTTCCATCGCATTCAGAATAGGGGTATAACATTAGGAATGTCAGGCGGCATGCCTCAATAGGAGATCGAGATTTCATTGTTTGCAATATGAGATATTTTAAATATTTAAAACAAATCAAATCAAATCAAAATAGAAGCACCACCCAAAAGCTGACCTAGTTTGTTCATATAGCCGTCCTCTCCTTTTTAAAAAATAGTGTTATTCATCTCTTCCTTCAATTCGAAATGACAGCTAGCTACTTATAAAAAAAGAAATTGGAAAAACACAACTTTCTCTTCGTTAATTAGAAGTTGGAAAGGCAAGGGGAGTCACGATGCTTTTGAGGGATGAGATAGTGAAGTCGCAGCGAGGTTAAGGTTGCGATTGATTGGTCGATAGAGAGTTTGTCCGAGGCATGGATGCGGTAGCTGTAGGTGCTGGAGGGTCGTCAGTGGCTGGGGTTAATTACAGTGGCACATGTCATAGTTAGGGCAGCGCAGCACTCTGGGTTTTTGTGGTCGTGCTATGGACTTTAAGATGGTGCAGCTTTGTATAGGCGGTCAAACTTCGGGCGTAGATGCAATCTAGTGTTCATGAATGAAATTTAAATTGTTTAGTTGAAAAGCGATCTGGATATCGAAAAGCGATCTGGTGTTCAAAAGCATCTCAGGTCAAAAAGTGATCTGGATGGTCGATAGAGCTTGGATGGTTGATAGGTAAAGTGAAACGTGATCTGGTGTTCGAATTTTTTTTGGAAGCAGGTTAGCGCTTACGACGAGATTAAGGAGAGGCTTATTAACGGTAATTACTTATTTAGTTTATGTTAATCAAAGTAACTATTTAATGAATCTGTAATTAAAATGTTTAGTTATAAATTTAAAATTGATAGCTTATAAAATCGTAACTCTCTAACATTAGGTTTAAATTGAATGCGGTTTGTCAGTTTACATTCGTAGTAACAAGGTCTACGCAATGGAAAATTTGGAATTGGAACAATTAGCAATTCGAAAATCAGTATGAATAAATCTCACTCAATATAGTTGACTGATTTAATTTATAGAAATTAAAAATAATTATTTGATGATTAGTTGAATCGATATATTATCGTTAGTTGAGTGTTATATTGTATACATTAGTATATATATTAGTAGTTGGGTATATTCCCGCCATTGGAGCGGATGAGACACTATGCGCCCCGCATAATAGCAGATGACCATATATTACCATTATATCTCACCTTGAAGCGAGATAGGTATTTTATATTATATAACATCTGTGGATGCAGGGAAACGGGTTCGAGGGATCCAACTGGATTCCTCAAATATATTGATTGTTTTAATATATAGTGATATATGATGTGATTAAATAGTTTGTTATGGTTGGTTGTGTGATTGGATATATTGCATGCTCTAGTAGCACTCGTATTAATTTTGGTATTTTAGATACCATAAATAATATTTTTGAAATTTAAAAAGAAATTAAAAAGACAATTTTGGAATTTAAGTTATTTATATAAAATCATAGTATTTTATAAGAAATGGATTTGAATTAAATAAAAGATTTGATTTTTGGAAATTTGTTTATTTAATGTTTCAAATAAAGATTTTTGAAAATAATTTACATAAAGGAATTTCAAAGAATAAATTTAATGATAACCGTTAAATATGATTTAGAAGTTGAAATCAAGTTTCGAGTGGATTTGAAATATTAATTTGAATTTATTAGGAAATAGATTTCTAAATGGATTTTAAATAGAAATCGAAGTATAAATGGAGTGGTTAATATAAATCTATTATGGACTAGAAATGAGTTTACAAATTTATAAACGATGTTTGTAAATAAAGTGTAACGATTATCGTTTGATAAACCGGAAAAATAAATTCACAATGTGTATTTAAAATGAAAAAGGGAAATCGATTCAGAAAGAAATAATGGATTCTATGTTGGAATTTTGAAATAGTTGAGAAATTAGAATTGTAATTGATTTGTGATAAATCGAGAGAGATTCATAAGTATAAAATCAGTTATGTTTGATTTTAAAAATTGTTTTTTCCAAGAAGTAATTTTTGTTTTCAAAAAAGGATTTTTACTTATTAAACTATGTAGTTTAAATACTATGATTTCGATTAAAATATTTTGGAAAGTTAATTATTCAAATATTTAAAATTGTTGAAATGGATTCTATGTTTTATAAACGAGCATTGTAAATCGATTAGTATTATTTATAAATGAATTAGAAATTAGTTATCGTTGTTTATTAAAAGGTTTTTTGATATTTTAAATAATCTTTTAAATGTTTTTTAAATTAATTATTATTCTTTGAAATACATAATTTATAAATATAGTGTTTTGGAATTTGGTTGAATTTATTTGTAAATACGCTTGAGATTTGTAAATCGAGTTTTATTTAATGAAGGAGATTTTATAAGAGAAATCTTTTAATGGAATTATAGAAACTTAATGAAATTTCCGAAATGTTAGAAACAAGAATTTTGAGAATGAATCTGAATTCGTAAAGAAGTTATAAATGGTAAGACGAGATTATAGTGAGTATAATCGATTTTTGAAATTGTAAAGGGAATAAATTTAAATTTTGGAAATTTAGGAGATATGTGATGAAATATTGCCTAAATATTGATATTAGAAATGACTTCGAAAAATAGACGTATAATATTTTCCTAAGTGTTGAAATGAAAGGCTGTGGAAATATTTTAGTGATGAAAGGATTTATATAGAGATATTGTTCTAAGTGTTGGATTTTAAATCAAATTTGGAAATATTACATTAAGGTTGTTTTCAAATATTGAAATACTGGAAAAGATTTGAATATATATTCTTGTAAAGATATTTTGAAATGAAAGTTTTGAAGATTTATAAAATAGGGCCAGGTGACTGCTTATGTGTGTTATTTGTTAGTTAAGTAACTGACAATCAAATATGGCCGAATTCGTTGATCATTTCGAAAAGACCAGGATCAAATTTAATTATCCGAAAACAACTTCTACCCGATTTGTGCCTTAAGGATTGTGATATATTGAAGGTAATGAAGACTTGATCTTGGAGTTTCGGTCTATTCAGACCCAGAACAACTTGTATGGACGAACGCTATCAGAACATCGTCGTTGTTGGGCAATGAGCATTCTAAGTATAAATTCTCTCGAAAGGTAATCGTAGCCATGGGCCTCATCAACCGGGAACCACTAAAACAAGGGAGATGCAAAAAGGCTATGTGGGTCGCTCCCATTAGGGTATGATCATCACTCATCTAGAGTGGACATCTATCATCACTTTCATTTGTATGCTTTCAGGGCCCATTAGTGGTGATCACATTCGTTACTATCCAGGTCAGGTGTAGGAAGGTCTTGTGTTAGCAGAAGATCCAGGCAAGGTCCTCAGTACATTTTTCTAGAGGTGTACTATGGCGGGCGGTACTCCAGTAGCCCTGTCATTGTATGGAATCCAATATCCAATATGTGCCTGCACGATTTTTGTAACGACCCGCCTTTTTGTATGCTCTAAATCGACGATAAAGCACACACGTCAGACTTAAACCATACAGAAGGGCGGATTGTTATGGGGTAAATAAGAAAAAGTAGAGAAAGAAAAAAAATAGAATCTTGCAACGGAACGATAAAATATAATAATCAAACAAACAGTCCATGAAGCTGTTTACAAAATATTCGATTTTATTTATACAATACATATCAGAGTTACACATACCAGAGAATAATAATTAATGCAGCAAAAATAATATGAATGTAGTGGAATCTTATAATAAATAATAATAATAATAAAATCTTCGTCTTCGTCCTTCAGAATAAAGTTTCCAAATCATGTAACGCTCAAACTGACCCGAGCGAATTGAAAAGACAAAACACTCGAGTCAGAACTTAAAAAACTTGTGTAAGTTAAATCATCTGTAAATATGAGTGGAACGGCGTCAGAGATGTTTACGGGATTTGACATCTCCTATCCAGTGTCAAACGTGAGTGCAGTAACTTAAAAGATGCTCGGGATTCACATCTCCAAAGGATCCGTTAAACTATTTCCATGTAGTAATATTTCGCTATTATAATAATGTCTATAGTAAAATAAACTTACTTTTAAATAGCGTTAAGGAGTGACCCAATATTCCCCTTAACACGTAATAGTCCCAGTAGTCCATCCAGTATCATAGTCCCTTCTGATCAGGAAGCCACCAGAGGATACCACATGGGCTATGGGAGAAAACCAAACTCGTACAAGGCGCGCTACGGTAGATGACACGGCACAACTAGGCAATGCCAGGGTAGATATACCAATTACGCTTCCGGAATGGTGGTAGCGCATAGCAGCTACTACCGCCACCTCGAGCCACACCTCCAAAATCAAAAATCAAAAGTGGTCACCGAATCAATCCAAAAGTCAGAGTATAATATTGAAGGGATGTGTCCGATAAAAGGTGCTACCTTCTTAGCCCGTCAATTGCTCCAGTTTTAGCCACCTTATGCCAACTCACGAGAGTCGGATCCACATATTTACCTCAAAGGAAACGCTGCTACCACCCTACTTCATTCTGGAATCTCCACCGCGTACACGGTTGTTAAAGTGTTTTCGGAGTTGGCAGAGATTATGACAACTTTCGATCCCGGCATCTTTAACAACCAAACGTTATTATAATACCACGGTCTTTTCAAAATAGTTTATACTTTTAAAACCAAAATAAAACATCCATTTCAACACCATATAAATAAGATATCATTTCCCTTTTTAAAAACCAAATCAATATGATATCATTTTAAAATCATAGTATTTCAAAGTTATAAAATTTCGAAACCAAAGACTTAAAACTATAACACTTCCAAAACGTAATACTTTAAAATTTATAACTTTGAAACATAATTTCCACCTCTTACATGGTTTAAATATTAAAATATTTTATAAAATAAACTAGCTTCTTAAATTTCACAAATCAAATCCAAAACAACCCGAATTTCTAAATTTTAAATTTAACCAATCCCCAAATCATAAATTTCAATTCAATTCGGTTTTCAAATAGACCATTCCAAATTATATCAATTTCAAAACAGATTTGATCCACAAAATAAACCATTTCAAATTCAATATATTTCAAAGCTTAAATATTCAATATTTCAAACTAAATTTTATAATTCACATATATATACTAAATCCACTTTACTATTATTTAGTTTTGAAATATTTGCTTAATAAATCCAATATCCTTTAAATAAAACTTCAAATTTCAATAATTGAATATTCCTCAATTTATATAGACTTGATATATTCACTTAAATCACCTTAACCCCGAATTAAGTTATAAAACCATATTCTTTTAAAATCTAAATTTCAATATGTTCCAAATGGATTCTTATTAAATATAATTCTTTATTAAATAAAATCTCAAATCAATTTCAAAACTATCTTCTCAACCTTGATTTATAAAAATCAATATAAACTCTATATTAAAATATAATTTAAGTAAATACTTATCCATATTATATTTTAATAAAATCAAACTTAATAATTAAACTTATATTATACTTTAAACAATTTTATACATAGTTTAAAACCAAGGATTTAACTATTTTAAAAAATAACATTTATAAAATATCCAAATCAATATCTCATAAAACCATATATTTCTTCACAAAACCATAGAAAATCATTTCAAAATATTTTATATCTATAGACCACGGTGCCTGTATATAATTTTCTACCATATGGTCAAGTGATATGGATATTTATCATTTCAATCCGTAATTTAAAATAAAAATAAGGTTATATATCATTTCAAACCGCAATCCCGAATGAAATAAAATACATAACAACTTGCAGTTAATAACAATATAAAATACAACATCCATTCATCCAATATCAATCATCAACCATTTATCACAATAATCATCCAATTAAATTCATAACATAAATATAAATAGATAATAAACAACATGTATTTATTGGCTGTTTGTATTCAATAATAAATTAATTAACAATTTAATTAAATAAATCTAATTTAACTGAGATGATGATTAAAAATATGCCAAACAGTCATAAATAAATTTCTAGTCACATCAAAAATTAATTTAACAAACATAAGATATTTTAAATGTTGTGAGTGGGTTAAAATACTCACCTTTTGAATTTAAATTTAATTTAAATCCAATTTAAACCCAAAATTTGAACGGTCTCAGAATCCGTCCAGACCAGCGCCAAAATATCCGGAATTCCATACAAACCTAGCGGAGAAAACCGCACGTAAAACGGACCTCGTATATAATGGATATTCATGTTAGAACATTTTAAATTCAATTTTAAACTTAAATTAAAGGAAAAGGCAAAATAATAATTAAATTCAAAATTATAAATTTAATTTCCAATAATTCTATATAATTTACTTTTCATTCTATTATTCAATTCATTATTATCAAACGGATGAAATTAACATTGGATTCAAAATTTATTACATTAATATTCTCACATTCCATCTTAATTTCAGATAACGTTATATTTTGATATTTTAATTTCATTTAATTGCAATTAATCCAATTATTATAGTTCAAGTTATTAAATCTTGATTCTCACTCCTTTTTATTAAATCAACCACTATCTTATGGATAACCTTAACTCTACTATATATCCAATTGCCCTAATGGTTTATAGTTAACAGGTAAATTCATATTAGCTTTAATTAATTATGTTTAATTGCAAATGATTTAGATCTAATTTAATAGATTAAATAAATGGGTAAACAATTAATAATTATCACCATTTGCCTAATTTAACCCCATTCCTACTTTATTATAATTTTACAAATATTATAATTTCTTATCTAGCGTTGATTCTATCAAATTGCAATTTACTACGTATTATTTTATCAATTTATATAACTTTGATTTCATTCCCAATTTACAAATTTCAATCAGTTATAACTTTACAATTTGTTTCAAATAATTGGGATTTCACAAATTAAGTCAATTACTGCAATTGCTTTTAAATTAAATTTTTATGAACTAAACAAATAGGTAACTTATAACAATTGTAACCATTAAACTTTAATTAACTTTAAGTTTATTACTTTCAAACTGAAACGACCCGACTTTCTTACCACAGAAAATCGCATCATTTTTAAGAAAGAAAGGGATAGAGAATAGAAAGAAAGAGAAGAAGAAAGAAACAACACATCAGAGTCTAAACAGCGGAACGAATAAATTATATTAATAACATAAATATTACATAGTTTACAACCATTATCAGAGTTACACAGATTATACAACACATACTAGACAGTTATAAACACCTGTCTAGTTATACAACTTAATACAACTCAATACAAGAGATACCAATACAGAGAACACACAGCGGACCTATATATCTAACGCAGAAGACTCCTGCTCCATTGCTCCTCCACAATTCGTCAAAGCTAACCTGAATCCCTTGGCTACTCGTAAAAATTTGAGCACCCAAGAGTTTATGAAAAACAAAAATAAACTCCGGGTCAGACATGGGTCTGGTGTGAGTAACAGGTTATGGTTGCTTTACTTTTATAAACCTTTTGAAATGAAAGGTATCACGTAAGACTTCCCACACATAAACATGGAAAAGTTTTTACCTTACGCTAACCAAAACATTTGATACGAAATCCGATGATATTATAATAGTGTCTAGGGTTTTCAAGTAAATATGAAATAGCTGAAATTATTACATTCATTAAATTCCAGCTACTAGCCACAAAAGTGGGTAATACAATCAAAACCGTTGGCACTTATTGGATTTTGGATTCCATACAATGGCAGGGCTACTGGGGTACCGCCCGTCATAGTACGTGGCCTAGATCACCGTATCGAGGACCACTTCCGATCCCCTGCAACACAAGGCCGGACCCATTCCTTACTGAATAGTTTCGAACAAGACAACCCCGACGGTTGGAGCTCACAACCATCCACACAGCCGAAATAAAAGGGACCTCTAGACAGGGGTAAATCTCACTCTCAAGTAGGAGCTACCCACGAAGCCTTGCTGCACCTCCCCTGTTTTAGCCATTCCCGGTTGATGAGGCTTGAGGCTACGATTACCTTTATAGGACATATCACTTAGAATGCCCAATGTCCACCTGACGATGTTCTGAAAGCATTCAATCCATACAAGTTCGTTCCGGGTTCGAACGAAACCGAAGGCATTATCTCGTTACACTCATTTTGGAATCACCCTCAGAGTTAACGACAATAACCCTTGCACTCTGAACCACCATCTCGAACCTATAAGTACTATTCCGTCAACTCATTACGGAATCACCCACAGAGTTATACTGACGTATAGTTCCTACACCTCGAGTCTTCACTTGCTCCACTTAGATTCACGACCTAACGTTATTTGGAATCGATGTGGTTTTCGGATATCCAAATATGGAAACCCGATCCCGGTCTCATCGAAATCCAAAGCGTGTCTTTTAAGGTCAAGTTGTTTTAAAGTTTAAAACAATTAAATACAGTATCTATATACACACAGATAGATAACTTATAAATCTCAGTTGATAATTAACATTATCAAATAACAGGTAATCCACATTATCAATCAAATAGATATTCCATATATCACCATCACAATAGATAACCTATGTTATCATCACAATACAATCAAGTCATTCATACCACACAACAATACTTATCTCATTTCTGAGATCACAAAGCATCCAAGACAATCAATGTCATCCATTCATGCATAAGCAAAGATTCACTCATACCACAATATAATTAATTTAAAATGAATTAAATTAACTATTTCTATCTCTAATTAATTTAAAGTGAATTAAATTAATTACTCCATTTTTAATTAACTTAAAATAAATTAAATTAATTACTTCACCAATATATAAATCTTGCTTACTCAATCAATTAATTGATTAAAATCAATTTATCATTCATTATTAATCACCTTAATTAATCACCCTTGATTAATTATCCTTAATTACATTCATTTAATTATCCTTAATTAATTATTCTTAACCAAAAGTAATTAACATTTAATTACTTAAATTAATTAATTAATCATAATTAATTATCTTAATCTGTAATTAATTACATTAATTAATTACCATCAATTACTTATTATGGATTAATTAATCTTAATTAATCATCTTTAATTACATCATTAACTAAAATATTTAATGATCTTTAATTATTCCTTAAATTAATTTCCTTAAGTAATTAACTCATAATTATTAATCGTTCCAGATTAATTACATTTAGTAATTAACTAACTTAATTACTTTATTTAAATCAAATTAATTATCCTTAATTAATTTCTTAATTAATCCCTTGATTAATTAATAAGTAATTTAATCCAAATTACTTCATTCTTAAACATCTTCACTTAATTACAACCTGTAATTATTAATCAATTACTTAACTAAGTAATTTTCATTCCATTAATTACATTAAGTAATTATCTTTAAAACCCAAGTGTTTAAAATTAATTAAACTTAATTAATTAAAAATAAATAATCACATTAAACTAAATAAATTACCTTAAGTAATTAATTTTCTTAATTACATCATTAAGTAATTACACTTAAACAATTCATAAATGATTATTATTAAATTAATTAACCTAATTAATTACAAAAATTAACCACATTAATTAATTATTAAATAATCCTGGTTAATGACTTCCACTAACCATTCTCTAATTATTTCATTAAGTAATTAATTGAATTAATTACAAATTTAATTATCTTTAATTATCCATTAATTAAAGTCTAATTATTTAATTAATTAAAAGTTAACTGAAACTTAATTAATCTTTAATTATTTAATTAATTAACCATGATTATAACTTAATTGCTTAATTATTAAATCATTAATCATTAATTAATAATCTAATTAATGATCTTAATTACAAATTAATTAATCCTTAATCAATTATTAATTAATCTCTAATCAATTGATTAATTAAATTAACTAATTATTCCTTAATTACCTTATTGATTAAATTAATTTCAAAACATTTATCTTAACTAAATTTTAAGATAAAACATTCCTCAATTATGTTTAAATTGTTATTAACAAATTTATTTGAAACAAATTACCTTTGGACTTACTTTTAAATTTCATTTTGAATACAAGATTTAAAATGAAAATAATTTAAATTTAACAAAGTTTAAACAATTTAAAACTTTTTTTTAAAATTACAAGACAAACAATTTCTTGTCTTATAAAGGAAATTCATAAGAGTTTAAACTAAATTCATTTTAAAATTTAATATTTTAAAATTTACACTTTAACGTACAAATTTGTTCAAACCTTTCAAATCTTAAAATTTCAAAAAAATAGAATTACATTTTTTTTAAACCTTTGATTTTTCAGATTTACACCTTACCTTAAAACTTGCTCATATTCTAACACTATAGTTTTAAAAATTGCAAACTACTAAGTATCTTACAGTAGTTAATAATTCAAATTTTAAAACTTAATTACTTTTATTATTATTTTTATTTAAATATGAGATTTTTTTTAAATTTAACTTGGATTCTAAATTTAGTTCAAATTCTTGCTTTATATTAACTTCTGTTTTAAAAATTTTAAAACAGACAGTACAGGTTGTTCTAAAACCTATAGCATTCCTTTAAGCCCGAGATCATTCGCAATATACTTCGAGTAAAATCCATTCTTGCTTTAAGTCAGAAATTCGAATAACTCGAGTTCAATCCCGAGTTCAAATAAATACTGCACACCGCATCACATTTCCCAGAACTTCAACTACACGGTGCACGTGCACCGTGGCTCCGGCCATCATCGGCCATTCACCAGCGTTTCTACCCATCAGTGATCACCTCCACACTCGAACACGAACACCAGAAATCACCACAGTAGCTCAAATTAGAAACAAGCTAACTACCCAAACCTGGAAAACAGCAATCAGGTTCCACCCCTTCAAACCTGTCAACGGCGATCTCTCGCCGTCCCTTCCACCTGATGACTAGCCCCTCCGGCCTCGAACTCATCTACGACCACTCTAACTCTTCCCAAGATATCATAGCACTCGGTCACTTGTTCAGATCAAAATGACCCATTACTTAAAACCCATCAAAACTAGGGTTTAAAAATTAATTTTCAAATTGCATCTTCCTCACTGAATTTCAACATCATATAAGATTTTTCCCGGCATCTCCTCACACTCCTCCCTTACCTGGAAGAACCCCGTGGCTTCCAGTTGCATAGATCACCAGAAAACCATAAATTCCCCTTTCCTCTCAATATCCAAACTGCACCCTTATCCTATTCCTAAAAATCCTGATTTCTGATTTAAAAATCATGTTTTGGTACATGCTTTTGATTTATGCTACTGAATCACAAATTTACAAAGTTTGAATTTTGGTTAAAATCCACATGCTCTAATATTTCCAATATTTCCAATGGCTACAAACTCTATTTAGTTTGATTTAATTTTTTTTCTATGATAAGCAAACTTCTTTGGTTTAAAAATTCAGATACTATCACCATTTAAATCAAATGTTGAGGTTTTAAAATGGAAAGATGGATCTGTGAACAAACAGAGCACATAACAGCATGCACAACATATTTACATCAGATTTTATAAATACACAAACAATACTTATTTATATCAAAACATTTTAGCATGCAACCTAAATAAAATTTTAGATTTTAGAGTTACTCACCTGATTCAAAATGGACAGGGCCTCAGAACCAAATCTGAAACAGCCTCAACTTTAAAACTTGAGTGTTGAAACTGGTATATGCTTTGCTTCTTTGATTTTAAAAGTTGAATTGCTAATCTATATGTAAATGAAATGCTTGTAAACAAATGCTGCTTTGATTCCAGGCTTGCTTTTAAAAATAGAGATGATTTCTTGAATATGCTGAAGACTAATCGTTCTTGCCTCTTTGATTTGTAAAGCTGCTTGCATGTCCCCATAAAATGCTTTTGAAACATGCCTCAGATTTTAGGGTTGTGAAGGTTTAAAATGCAGGTTTGTTTTGCTTCCACATTTGAAAATAATGCAGACCCTTTTTGATTTCAGGAAGTTAAATATGCAGGCTACGAATTTTAGATTTTCACAGGGATTTTGAGCATGCAGTTGATTTTGAAGAGGTGCAGGCTTCAGCTTTGAAATTGCAGGGATTTGTATTTTTGAAAATGCAGGTTTTTGATATGAAGAGTTTTAATCTGGTTTTGTTTACAGATTTTGAAAGAAAAATGAGGAGTTTTCATCTTTGTTTTGATTAAGGAAATGAAAAAGAATATGCATGAATGAAGATGCAAGCTAACTAGATATATTTTCAGATTTAATGAAATAAAAGAAAAATTAAAACAAATTTTACACATGTACAAATTTTATACATTTGTCAAATTGTTATGTAAATTTTCAAACACTTGTTAAATCAATGCTTAAGAATGCAACACTTGTTTCTTTTAAAGGTAATTAGTATTTAAATTTAAATGTTAATATATATGTATTAGGCCTAGTTGATTTGTTAATTGGTATTTAATATGTATATAAATTTCTAAAAGAAATAAAAACAAATCACGTTTATAAAATAAAACTTATACATGTAGAAATTAAAACAATTGAGATTTATACTTTGGAATTTTAAATTCAAAATAAATTCATAATCTAATATTAAAAATCAAATTATGAATACAAATCAAAATTCGAAATAACAATAGCTATTTTTAACCAAAAATCTATTTATAAAGATAATACACAATTAATATTGTTTTTATAAATGACTCATTTATTAAGCTGTATTTTAAAAGAAAACAAAAAAACCCTTTTTGTTAATTCATTTATATTTTAAAACTTAAGCCACAAATCATTTTAAACATTAAAACATCTTTCATAACAATTTTAAAATCATATACTTATTTATTAAATAGCTTTGAAAACTTAATATTAAATTAAATCAAAATTTCCAAATTATTGTTATATATATTAGAATTTGAAAACAAGATTCGTCTATTAAATTTAAAGCAAAGCTAATCCATTTACAATATAAACTATATATTTATATTATAAATAAAAACCAATTTATTATTTTTAAAAGATAAAATATCCAATTAAATATTTATTGAAGAAGATTATTAAATCTATTTGAATTATTATTAACAAAATTATCAATATCAATTTAATTTTTAATACAGATTATTAAATTGATATTGTCAAAAATTCCGGGATATTACACAAACAATATTATAATTACTTACAGAACATTGATTTTCATTCAATTACCATTTATTAAAATTTATATTCATTAATTAATTCAATGCTTACATTTGTTTTCACATATCCAATTTGTAGCTAAGTATAACATCTACATTATTTCCATTGATTTGAATTAAATTCCCATCTTTATACTATGCTTATTATTGCTTTATAAACTAGTTGCTATTGTTTACCTTCATTTTACTTGATATATTCTCTTTCCTATTATTGTAGCCTTTATTTATATTCATTAAAGATTAAATTTCAATTCTAATTCCATCAAAACAGGTAACTTATAATAATTTATTAGCAGTAACTCTCAGTCACATTGTTACAGGTTTTAATCATTTCCAAACCAATGTTGTAATTTCTTACTAAAAATTGATCATATTCAATTACCATTCAGTATATATTAATTCATTAATTAATTCAATATTTATGTTTGTTTTCTTATATTTGATTTATAGTCTAGTATAACATTTACATTAATTCCGTTTTACTAATTTCCATCCATTATGCCTTTCAGTTGTTCAATTTATTGGGATTGCGCTAAATTATTCATTTATTAACTTGCATTAACATTATTATCTTAATTTACATTCAGTTACTATTAATCAATATATTATTTCATTGGTTGATTTAATACTTACTTTTATTTACTTATTTTAAGTTTAATAACTAAGTGCAACAATTTACACTATTTCATTAAAATTTATAAATTTTTTATTTCTTTCCAGATTTTATTATAAAATCTTATTAAATTAACCAATTTTAATTATCGAATTTTAAGGGTCGCTACACTCTTCCCCACTCTAAACTTTTCATCCCCGAAAAGGAAAAAGAAGGGAAAAGAAGGATTAAATAAACAATGCATCTTATTCAAAAATATTAACTTATAAAGAAAAAATTTTACAAAATTAATTATTTTATATAAAATATACAAATTTACAACCATAAAATCTTTTTATACTCGAATTAATAAAGTTTGGAAAACATTTTTCAAAAATTTTCTATGTCCAAAATTTACGGAAAATTTTGGCAGTCTCCTTTGTACGGAGAGGCTCGGGAGAAAATATAATTTCAAATATAACATTATACAACATATTTTCCAAATTAATATATATCCCAACACGGGAAAATAATATAATAACGCTATAAACCGTAATCCGAAAACATACCTATTTGTCGAGCAATTTACGCTTATATTATGAAACGAAATGCAGTATCAATTGCTTCCATAACCTACATTTCACTTATATAATCCAAAAGAGTCAATAATTATATAAAATGAAATGTTTAACTTGTTTCAACCACTAACAACCAAATCAATATAAACAACAATCACTTGCAATCGCAACATACAACCACCATATGAAGCCAATAAAAACAACCATCCATAGCAAACAACAAATAGTTATTCGGGTTTAAAAATTTAAATCGTACAGAATGGAGAGTAAACTATTAAGTGCACCATTTACTCAACAGTCTTAGATGAAACTAAATAGATTATTCATACATCTAAACAAATTTAAAGTATCCTTACCCAAACAAACATAAACCAAAACAAACAACAAATCCAAACAATAAATTAAGTTCATTCTTATTAATTTCATTTCATACATTTGTTGTTTGATTCCCTTTTTATTCATTTTGTGGCTTATCTTTTATTTTACATTATTCCTTGCAAATTTTTTTTACATTACATTCCTTCTTTTCTTAATTTCATTTAGTTTCATTCATTTATCCATAGTATTAAACGTTTCCTAAGTTCAAAATCTTTTACTTACAATATTCATCTTTCTACTTATTTTTATTATAAATAACTTCAACCTTTACTTAAGTATATTATCATTTATTTATAAAACGTACCTTTCTATTCTATTACATTAGTAGCGTTTCCATCATACTTAAGTTTGTACAACTACAACATCAAATTCTTATTTATTAAAGGATTTCATTGAAGATTTTCATTACTTTAAGTTTTATCTGTATAATTTCCATTACCTTTTCTTTTTAACCATTTAAACTTTTAATATTTGGTAAGTTATCTATATGCTTTAAGAATGTAATCGAAAGTTATACAAGTTTTCTCATTTCTTTATTTAATTTACTATTCAATAATCATATCATTTGTTTTATAGATTACAAATTTCAACTTCCTACATACTTTAATTAGCATTTAACATTTAATTTCTTATTTTCATTTAGATGTTCTAATTTTTAATTAGTTACACTCCACATCGCTACAATAATTGAAACTATTAATCAATGGAAACTTACGAACTAAATACCGGGTCAGATTTCAAATCATTTTAAAATAATAAATAAATATATACTTACACTTATATGTCCAATTATATTTAAAACAACTTAAAATTTATATTTGTTTATCAAGATAATTCTGTAGTAGAACTGCTACAGTGGCCTTCCTACTTTAAAACTCGAAAATGAATGGCGATGATGCGTGCACTCATCACCGAAATTATATTTCAGCGACAGAGAGGGGAGTACATAACTTATTTCTTTCCAAAAATTTCTTTAAAGCAATTCTTTCAAATCATATTGAAATATTTATATCAGAAAATACTTCTAAATAATATCATTATTATATTCCAAAATCATTCGAAAGAAAGTTTCAAAACCTAGGAACTTAAGTTCTAAATTCCTATTTTTTTATTTGTTTTATTTTCAATCTCATTTCAACTATTATTTATAAATTTCATCACCTAACAACCAATATATTGCAACCAAATATATATATCATTTATAAAAAAGGTTTATTTTATATGTATAGAAAATATAATATGCAAAATTATTTCATTCACCTATATTCAAAACAAATATTGTGTCGATCTGCCCTATTAAGTGTTTAGAAATCCCTATTGATGTCATAGCATCCCATGCACCAACCAGAATTTATAAATATAAAATGGAACAAATTAACACAATATCAAAACCTTTTTATAACAGTAACAAGTACGCTATCTCATATATATACACTCAGCAACTCAACATAGGGTATTACTACCATATTAATAAAGAGTTAGACCCCATAGAGCTAAGGTTTATCGCTAAACCAAAGCTCTGATACCAGATGTAACGACCCGCCTTTTTGTACGCTTTAAATCGACGATAAACCGCACACGTCAGACTTAAACCATACAGAAAGGCGGATTGTTATGGGGTAAATAAGAAAAATAAGAGAAAGAAAAAAAAATAGAATCTTGCAGCAGAACGATAAAATATAATAATCAAATAAACAATTCATGATGCTGTTTATAAAATATTCGATTATATTTATACAATACATATCAGAGTTACACATACCAGAGAATAATAATTAATGCAGCGGAAACAATATGAATGTAGTGGAATACTATAATAAATAATAATAATAATAAAATCTTCATCTTCGTCCTCTAGAATAATGTCTCCAAATCCTGTAATGCTCGGACTGACCCGAGCGAATTGAAAAGACAAAACGCTCGAGTCAGAACTAAAAGATCTTATGTAAGTTAAATCAACGGTAAATATGAGTGGAATGGCATCAGAGATGTTTACGAGATTTGACATCTCCTATCCAGTGTCAAACGTGAGTGCAGTAACCTAAAAGATGCTCGGGATTCACATCTCCTAATTATATGTTAAACTATTTACCATGTAACGACCCGTAAAATTTTATTAATTTTTAATGTTTTTACGTATTTAATTAAAATTTTGAGAACTTTAAAAATAATATTTTGATATTAAAAAAAAATTATTTGGATTACATTCAATTGTACGTAGCAGATGATAGATTTTCAATTTATTTTATGGAGGTTTATTTATTTAGAAATTCTACCTCATTCAAATCAGCTAATAACTTCTCAATCAATGCAAAGCTGTTACAAAACCCATCATTTCAATTCATTATTCAGTGATTCATTTCTTTCTCTATCCATTGTCATTTCGCATTTTACGTTTGAGCCAATAAATATATTTGTACATTTTTCTCCGAACACCAACTTCACTTCTGCCTATTATCATCTCATTTAATTTTACATGTATAACGTGGCCCATATTCTTTATTTCTTTTCAAACTTTCCTCTGAAAGTTTTATTTTCTCCTCTATTTTGTATATAACTTGCCATATTTTAATTACTGCTTTTATAGCCGTTGCCTCTATTATTCCATAATTTAGGGGTTGATTGTTACTGTTCCCATTAATTCGCGTGTTTCTTTATTGAGACGTGTCAATCCTTTCTTCTTCTCAGCAACAAAAATAATATATATTTGTTGTGACCTGCTCCAAATTGAAACCTGTTTACGTTTTTCCTTCTTTCGAATGAAACTGCAGAAAACATTTATTTTTCCCCAAATCAAGGGAATGGACCATTACCTTGTTTGGTTTATTTGTTGCGCATTCATTTCTATACGTTTCATTTGCATTTCAAGTATTACTGTTAAATCGAGTATTAACTGCTTTAATAAAAATTTGGAATTCACGTGCAATTTCCATTCCTAGCTGCTAATAAATTTAGGAATCAGGGTCTCTTGCTTAAATTATGGCATGCATTCAAAGCGAGAATAATTTTCAGCTAAATTTCAGCCGTTACTATCGTTTTGAAAATCAAAACAAATGAATTGTGTACGTTTTACTCCTTTTGAACGTTATTGTAAGATCTAGGAAATTAATATAAAGGAAACGTATAACCTGCAAGCATAGTACATTGCTTTAATTATTTTACCTAATTACCGTTGATTTCGAAGGAAATCATATTATAACGCGTATAAAATACCAAACGTTCATTCTTCACAAATCTGTTCATATTTTCCTTCCACCTTTCTATTTTGCATCCCTCTCCACCTCTGACATAACGCACGCACTCAAAATCCAACCTCCACCTTTTCTTTTCTCCTCCCCTTTTACTTCCTTTCTCTTCCTCTACTCAATCTCCCTTCCCACCAATGCCCTGCACCTAGATCCGCCGTTTCCTCCTCTCCGACCACCACCCGAGTGCGACCATCTTACGCGACCCCTGAGCGAACCCAGCCTTGCCACCATTTCTTCCTAGCAGACTACTCACGTTTCTCGTGTAAGTGTTGTAGTTGTTTATACTATTTTTATACCTAAAGTGTCTCCTCTTTTTTTTTATGAAGATTTACATATAGGGTGTCCAGTAAGTATATAATGTTTGGAACCTTTCTGTTAGGTTTATACATTTTATAAATGAATCACGTATATAGCTTGTCATTTTAGTTGGGTTCTAGCTACAGTTTATGCAATAATTTATAATAGTATATTTTGTTTTATAATAGAAAGTTACAAAATAAAATTTACAGTTATAAAAGGTTATAGAGTTTCAGATGTAAGCTTATGTAAAGTTTTAAAAATATATTATCAGGGTAACATGTGTTGGTTATGAGTTTACATGTGTTTTTGCATTGTTATAGTTTACACTCAGAGTATATATTGATTTGCATATCTGCATTTAAGTTTACGTGTCCATATACATATGGTTTTGCATGTAAATTTGTTTATAGTTGGTTCACATATATTTGGTTAAGTGAAGTCTGCATACCTATTTAGTGTTGATTTTGTGCATAAACTTGGAGCTTAAATTTTAATATGGATGTAAAGTTATATAGATTAAGTATAAATATATATATATAGTCGTACGCCTAAATGATATATAAAACAACGAATATAATGTTGGTAGGGTAGATATATGAAGAGTTTGAAAGGCTGCTTTACAGTTGTTCATGTGCAAGGGGTAAGTTATAGTATTGTTTAAATGAATTGTTTATGTTGAAGTGTTTGATATATGTATGATATGACATGTACTGATATTGGGTCCACATTATTTACAACAGGTCTGCCTATATGTATATTTGTGTACGTTTGAGTCTGCATACATTTTGAGTAACATAAGTGTAGTTATTTGCATGTAAAAATAGCTTACACATATTTTGTGTATACACACACACACTATTTTTGAGTTTAGGGAGTTGTCGGCAGATGTGATTTTGATCTTGGATATTTAGGTGGGTCTCCATATTTAAGTTATGCATTCTCGTGTAGGGATAAGTTGATTAGTATATTTATGATGCGCATATTTTTAAATATGTATAGTATTTCAACATATAGTTGACTTTAACATATGAGTTAAATTTAAACAATAATTTTTGAAATACGTGTATATTGGAATTAATATGTGTTTGAAATTTAATTTTATGTAAATAGTTATATATAGTTATACACATAAGTTTATTTATATCATCCATCCTTACCAAAATCCAGTTCTGATTCATTTTCATCAATCCCTATCTTTCAGCTTTGCCCGTCAAATCCACTTCCAGCTTACTTCGCTTTGAGATTGTTGTTTGGGTTAGTTTGATGGTCTAGATCGTGATTCAATTCGTATCTTGTCGAGTCGTAAAAATCTCTAACCTCGAAAGGTGAGCAATCACTCACGATTTACATTCTTTTATTCATTAAATTTGATTTCAATTGAAATGAGAATTGAAATTTGCTGCTGTAGTTATTTAAATTGTTATATATGCTATTATCTGTAACTGTTCACCTGCGGGATATGACACCATATCCTGTTGTTTATATTATTTTGTTATTGATGATATATGCCTGTTATTTTTGTATTTTCTGTTATCACTCTGGAAGTTCCGTGTTAGTATAAAAATCACTATGGGTTGAAATGATACATACCCGAACGGACTTTAGAATAGGAGAAAAATCGTTATGGGTTGAAATGATAAACCCAAGCGATTTTCATTTAAATTGAATTTGGGATTTCGGGTTGAAATGATATCCACCCGTATATATTTAGTGTACGGATTGAAATGATAAATATCCGTAGCATTTGACTATATGATAGGAAATATATACCGACACCGTTGGTCCATATGAATAATTTAAAGATAAATTTCTACTGTTTGAAAAGAAACATATGTGAATTAATAAATATTGGTCCTTAAAATATTATATATAAATGGGAACTTTATATATAAATTTAATAATATTTTGGGACTGATTTAATCCATATAATATGTTTAAGTATTATTTAAGATTTATATTTCAAATTTACCTTGTAAAGAAATTGAATAATTAAGATTGGGAGATAAATTGGGTTTAATAAAAATGGTATTTAAATGAAGATTTATTTAATTAAATCAATTTGAATTTATTGAATGGGAAATCTAAGGGTATGATTTTTGTAACAGGATTTTTGTTTTAAGTGATTTAATGAATGTTTCACATTTAAATAAATTAAAGCAAATATTGAGTAAAAGGGTAATTTCAGGTTTACTTAAATGATGTTGAATCTAAGGAGGAAATATTTCAAGGCTAAATAATAATTTGATTAAATCAAGATCTTATGAAACTATAAAATTGAACTTTGGGAATGTAGAATATTAAATCTTTGAACTATACTAGAATTTAATTGGTGTTTCAGATCTGTAGTTGAATCGATATAAGTTGAATTTGTTATTTAGAAAACTAAATTGAATAAAGTTTAGTTTGAAACATTGATTACTCAAGGTTTTGAAATATATTGAAATATAAAGGGGTATTTTGTGATTCCAAATCCGAAATTGAGATCGATAAAATTTAAGTGCTTAATTTAGGGATTGAGTTGAATTTTAATTGATAAATTGAGATTAAATTTAATTTGAATGGGAAGGTCGGGTTGAGACGATTGGTTAAGTTGAGGGAATTGAAAATACTTTACTGTATAAATCATTTAATATATAAATACTATTTTGGGAAATATAGAGATATTTGATGTTGAAACGTTTTGGTTTTGAAGTATAAATTAAGTTGAAATGACCACGGTGTTATAGTATATACTTCTACCTTGTAGATATTTCCATGGATCCTAGAGGATGGTTATCCCAAACATCCTTTAAAGATTATTTGTATTTCAGTTGATATTTCACTTGAGTTGGATTTATTTATATAAGAATGTTAATCCTGACTCGAGTGTTTTGTGTTTTGCTTTACGCTCGGGTCAGACTGAGTAATACAACATTTGAGACTCACCTTCGAAGTTGGAGTTTTGCTTGAAGATCTAGCTATCTATTCCTTCAGTCATCCAGTTGATTGGTTCAAAGAAGTCATCTGTTGCCTTGGAGACTTCATTTTATTTGAACTATTCAGTTGTATTTTATTTCTAACTCCAATGTATATAGTAGCTTCATGAACTACTATTCTTTATCTATTCCGCTGCATTATATTACTCTGTGTCTGTGATCTGTGATGATTTATTTACTATATATTTTAAGTTTTGCCAAATTTTATTAACAATTCGGTATTTTGAATTATTCAAGTCGGACATGTACGGTTTTATTTTCGATTTGAATGGTCCAAAATAGCGGGTCGTTACAGTTGGTATCAGAGCTTTGGCTCTAGGCAGAACTTAGCATATATGGTAAATTTATTTACAGAATCACTTTCGTTCGAGTTGAATCCCTTCTTTTGACTTGATTTCCTTTGAATTTTGGAATGTCCCTCGGTTCCGAAATTCATTCTTGTCTCTCCCTATTTATATTCGTTTGATTCTGGAGTATCCCATAACTCCACGGAATGAATTGAAAAGGGGGTGAAAACTCCTTTACAATTGGCATCGATTCACCGAAGATTTTGTATCCTCGGTTTACGATACTGCTATATCTTGATGTGCCGAATTCCATCTCTGACGATCGAATGTCGTTTTTTTTTTTTGGAATTCCGCATCGATTATATTCCTGAAGTCACGGTTGACCCGGTTAAGGTCGCCTGTGATTTATAGATGTATATCCATCTTCTATTTTGTAATTAAATTATCTCATCTTCGATCGAGCCTATCTTCGAATCAGGATTCTATAGATTGGAGTTTCGCTAATTTAAATCTCTATTTTTGAAACCCATTCTTTGAAAATCGGGCATGTTGGTATTTTTAAAATTGTTTATATATCGAAATTATTATTTTGATAACTATGATTTTATTCTATATATAAAGGGGGAAAATGTTTTCGATAAGGATAAATCATATAAGAAATGTTATTCTATATAAAAAGGGTTTTGAAAGGATTTGAAATTTTGAAAAATTGTAAGAAATTGATTTATATAAAAATGATTTATAACTGTAAAGTTAAATTTGAAATTCGAGGATTGAATTCTGGTATTTTGAAATTGGTTTTAAGATTTTGGAAAATATAAAAATAATACGATTTAAAAGTATTTTCCGAATAAGAAATGTTTGAAATAAGTTCAAAAGAATTCCAATAATTTTGAAGAAATTTCAAAGAAGTCCAGAACTCACGTATGTCGCTGGAAAATAATTTCGGTGATGAGTGCACGCATCATCGACATTGATTTTCGAGTTTCAGAGTGGGGGAGAGGCCACTTTAATAGCTCGCTATGCGAGTGATTTTGTAAAGCCGTTATGATTTCAAATTCCGAAGTATAATTTGATATTTTCGAAAGATATATGTATATATTTGAAACAATTTAAAATGAGACCGGTGTTCAGTCCTCGAGTTTCAGATTTAATAAATTGATTTATTGTTGATTTTCAACTCTTGAATTTTAAATTTGATTTCCCTAACTATTTTGAATGTTCGAACACTGCCAAATCGAGATTAAAATTTTCAAAGCTAAGAAATTTCAACGAGTATAAAATGTTTGATAAAGAATATAAATTTAGTTTTGAAATGTTTTGAAAAAAAAATAGTTGAATAATGGTTTTCAAAAAGGTAAATTGGATATTTCACATAGAAATAGATAGTTTAAGAGTGTAAAAAAAAAGGATAATTATAAATTTGGAAACCATTTTGAGTATAATTAATTTTGGGAAAATATTTGGTTTTGAAATTAAATTGGAATCAAAAACCAGTACTTATATGGTGATTTTTGGAAATGAATCTGTTTGACTTGAATTATTTTAATTTGGAAAATGGGATAATTTTCTAAACCTATTTTTTTTGGGAACTTTGAAATATTAGATATTTAATTCGGAAGAAAATTTGGTGAAATCATATATGATTTTGAAACTGAATTGATGTTGAAATGATTTGAAATTGAGAACCTTAGATTACTAAGCACTTGATTTGGGAGTGGTCGAACTTATATAAAATGGATTGTATAAGTATGAAGTTGATTTGAAATCTATTGATTTGAAAGGTACTCAATTTCGAAAGAGATTTTATATAATCGAAGTCTATATAAGTATGATTTGATCTACTATTGATTTGGAAAGTATTCGATTTGGGAAAAAGGGAATCCTATATATAATGGACTTTATATAAGTATGATATTTGAAAGTGATTTGAAAAGGTACTATATAATATAGATATTTTCCAAGTAAAGATATGGAAAGTGCCTTCTGCTTGATATCCGCTTTGTGGTCACATCGTGGATTCATTCTATCGATATTATTCTCTCTGATTTTTGGTTTTCCGGATGTAATACTCGAGTGTTTCCCACCGTGGCGTAACCCATGGTATTTTTTTTCTCTCGTGAATGCACAGCGCAATTGCCTGGCTGAGTCTTGCCTAGGGGTACGGATAGTTTCCTGGGGGATCCAGGCGTAACCATTGTGTATCCTGCAATCTGTGTAGGTCGCGAATAGTAGCGCTAGTGCCTGGCTGAGTCTTGCCTGGGGGTACGGATTGTTTCCTGGGGGATCCAGGCGTAACCATTGTGTATCTGCGAACCATGATCGGACAAAGGTTTTGGTTTGGTTGTTTTGTTTGGATTGTACTTTCCATATCTGTTTTTAAAGGTTTTCA
The DNA here is from genome assembly GCA_030765085.1 of Allium cepa. Classification (NCBI taxonomy): domain Eukaryota; kingdom Viridiplantae; phylum Streptophyta; class Magnoliopsida; order Asparagales; family Amaryllidaceae; genus Allium; species Allium cepa. Next base: position 899,282,147 of record CM060938.1, on the reverse strand, counting down.
AGTATTTTCACTGGGTATTGAAACAAGTCTACTAAGTACTTGAAGAATTCTAGCTTTGCGCCTGATCAACGCATGGCCAGAGTCTGCAAGAACGAGGATAAACTTGTTAAAACAATGAGTTATAAAAGTATTTTCGAAAGAAAAATTGGTTTTGATATAAAAGTATTTTATTTATAAAGGTATTTTATTATAAAAGTATTTTCAACAAAGAAATTTTGTATTAATATTTGAAATTTAAATTCTTATGGTTTGAAATAAATTATTCGTGCCTGATTCTATTCTTTTGAATCTACCTCATCTGCTCAGCTTCATTTTTCACCTATATTCCGTTTTCGGAATCTACCTTCCTTTCCTTTCTGAACAAATCTTTTAAATATTGCTTATTTGTATACTACATTGTTTTATATAAAATTTTAGTGTTATAAATATTTTTGAAGTTATAAATTAAATAAAACATCTATAAAGAAAATGATTATTAATTTATTGATAATATTTAAAAGGTATCTTGAGATAAATTAAAATTTTCATAAATTTTGGATTTAATATTTTCAATAGTCTTTGTAAATAGAAGTAATAGTGTAAATAATTGTTATCAAAGGAGTTTTGAAAATTTTTAAAGTATCAAAAGATAATCGTATTCCAAATGAAGTTTTCAAATTTAAAGCTAAATTTATTTAGTTTCAAAGTATTGGTTTAATTTTGACTTCCAATCTACTATTATTTCTGGTTGTACAATCCTCCTACCTCCTTCCTTTTCGGGGACGAAAAGTTTTGAGTGGGGGAGAGTGTAACGACCCGTAAAATTTTATTAATTTTTAATGTTTTTACGTATTTAATTAAAATTTTGAGAACTTTAAAAATAATATTTTGATATAAAAAAAAATTATTTGGATTAAATTCAATTGTACGTAGCAGATGATAGATTTTCAATTTATTTTATGGAGGTTTATTTATTTAGAAATTCTACCTCATTCAAATCAGTTAATAACTTCTCAATCAATGCAAAGCTGTTACAAAACCCATCATTTCAATTCATTATTCAGTGATTCATTTCTTTCTCTATCCATTGTCATTTCGCGTTTTACGTTTGAGCCAATAAATATATTTGTACATTTTTCTCCGAAAACCAACTTCACTTCTGCCTATTATCATCTCATTTAATTTTACATGTATAACGTGGTCCATATTCTTTATTTCTGTTCAAACTTTCCTCTGAAAGTTTTATTTTCTCCTCTATTTTGTATATAACTTGCCATATTTTAATTACTGCTTTTATAGACGTTGCCTCTATTATTCCATAATTTAGGGGTTGATTGTTACTGTTCCCATTAATTCGCGTGTTTCTTTATTGTGACGTTTCAATCCTTTCTTCTTCTCAGCAACAAAAATAATATATATTTGCTGTGACCTGCTCCAAATTGAAACCTGTTTACGTTTTTCCTTCTTTCGAATGAAACTGCAGAAAACATTTATTTTTTCCCAAATCAAGGGAATGGACCATTACCTTGTTTGGTTTATTTGTTGCGCATTCATTTCTATACGTTTCATTTGCATTTCAAGTATTACTGTTAAATCAAGTATTAACTGCTTTAATAAAAATTTGGAATTCACGTGCAATTTCCATTCCTAGCTGCTAATAAATTTAGGAATCAGGGTCTCTTGCTTAAATTATGGCATGCATTCAAAGCGGGAATAATTTTCAGCTAAATTTCAGCCGTTACTATCGTTTTGAAAATCAAAACAAATGAATTGTGTACGTTTTACTCCTTTTGAACGTTATTGTAAGATCTAGGAAATTAATATAAAGGAAACGTATAACCTGCAAGCATACTACATTGCTTTAATTATTTTACCTGATTACCGTTGATTTCGAAGGAAATCATATTATAACGCGTATAAAATACCAAACGTTCATTCTTCACAGATCTGTTCATATTTTCCTTCCTCCTTTCTATTTTGCATCCCTCTCCACCTCTGACATAACGCACGCACTCAAAATCCAACCTCCACCTTTTCTTTTCTCCTCCCCTTTTACTTCCTTTCTCTTCCTCTACTCAATCTCCCTTCCCACCAATGCCCTGCACCTAGATCCGCCGTTTCCTCCTCTCCGACCACCACCCGTGTGCGACCATCTTACGCGACCCCTGAGCGAACCCAGCCTTGCCACCATTTCTTCCAAGCAGACTACTCACGTTTCTCGTATAAGTGTTGTAGTTGTTTATACTATTTTTATACCTAAAGTGTCTCCTCTGTTTTTTTTATGAAGATTTACATATAGGGTGTCCAGTAAGTATATAATGTTTGGAACCTTTCTGTTAGGTTTATACATTTTATAAATGAATCACGTATATAGCTTGTCATTTTAGTTGGGTTCTAGCTACAGTTTATGCAATAATTTATAATAGTATATTTTGTTTTATAATAGAAAGTTACAAAATAATATTTACAGTTATAAAGGGTATAGAGTTTCAGATGTAAGCTTATGTAAAGTTTTAAAAATATATTATCAGGGTAACATGTGTTGGTTATGAGTTTACATGTGTTTTTGCATTGTTATAGTTTACACTTAGAGTATATATTGATTTGCATATCTGCATTTAAGTTTACGAGTCCGTATACATATGGTTTTGCATGTAAATTTGTTTATAGTTGGTTCACATATATTTGGTTAAGTGAAGTCTGCATACCTATTTAGTGTTGATTTTGTGCATAAACTTGGAGCTTAAATTTTAATATGGATGTAAAGTTATATAGATTAAGTATAAATATATATATAGTCGTATGCCTAAATGATATATAAAACAACGAATATAATGTTGGTAGGGTAGATATATGAAGAGTTTGAAAGGCTGCTTTACAGCTGTTCATGTGCAAGGGGTAAGTTATAGTATTGTTTAAAGGAATTGTTTATGTTGAAGTGTTTGATATATGTATGATATGACATGTACTGATATTGGGTCCACATTATTTACAACAGGTCTGCCTATATGTATATTTGTGTACGTTTGAGTCTGCATACATTTTGAGTAACATAAGTGTAGTTATTTGCATGTAAAAATAGCTTACACATATTTTGTGTATACACACACACACTATTTTTGAGTTTAGGGAGTTGTCGGCAGATGTGATTTTGATCTTGGATATTTAGTTGGGTCTCCATATTTAAGTTATGCATTCTCGTGTAGGGATAAGTTGATTAGTATATTTATGATGCGCATATTTTTAAATATGTATAGTATTTCAACATATAGTTGACTTTAACATATGAGTTAAATTTAAACAATAATTTTTGAAATACGTGTATATTGGAATTAATATGTGTTTGAAATTCAATTTTATGTAAATAGTTATATATAGTTATACACATAAGTTTATTTATATCATCCATCCTTACCAAAATCCGGTTCTGATTCATTTTCATCAATCCCTATCTTTCAGCTTTGCCCGTCAAATCCACTTCCAGCTTACTTCGCTTTGAGATTGTTGTTTGGGTTAGTTTGATGGTCTAGATCGTGATTCAAATCGTATCTTGTCGAGTCGTAAAAATCTCTAACCTCGAAAGGTGAGCAATCACTCACGATTTACATTCTTTTATTCATTAAATTTGATTTCAATTGAAATGACAATTGAAATTTGCTGCTGTAGTTATTTAAATTATTATATATGCTATTATCTGTAACTGTTCACCTGCGGGATATGACACCATATCCTGTTGTTTATATTATTTTGTTATTGATGATATATGCCTGTTATTTTTGTATTTTCTGTTATCACTCTGCAAGTTCCCTGTTAGTATAAAAATCACTATGGGTTGAAATGATACATACCCGAACGGACTTTAGAATAGGAGAAAAATCGTTATGGGTTGAAATGATAAACCCAAGCTATTTTCATTTAAATTGAATTTGGGATTTCGGGTTGAAATGATATCCACCCGTATATATTTAGTGTACGGATTGAAATGATAAATATCCGTAGCATTTGACTATATGATAGGAAATATATACCGACACCGTTGGTCCATATAAATAATTTAAAGATAAATTTCTACAGTTTGGAAAGAAACATATGTGAATTAATAAATATTGGTCCTTAAAATATTATATATAAATGGGAACTTTATATATAAATTTAATAACATTTTGGGACTGATTTAATCCATATAATATGTTTAAGTATTATTTAAGATTTATATTTCAAATTTACCTTGTAAAGAAATTGAATAATTAAGATTGGGAGATAAATTGGGTTTAATAAAAATGGTATTTAAATGAAGATTTATTTAATTAAATCAATTTGAATTTATTGAATGGGAAATCTAAGTGTATGATTTTTGTAACAGGATTTTTGTTTTAAGTGATTTAATGAATGTTTCACATTTAAATAAATTAAAGCAAATATTGAGTAAAAGGGTAATTTCAGGTTTACTTAAATGATGTTGAATCTAAGGAGGAAATATTTCAAGGCTAAATAATAATTTGATTAAATGAAGATCTTATGAAACTGTAAAATTGAACTTTGGGAATGTAGAATATTAAATCTTTGAACTATACTAGAATTTAATTGGTGTTTCAGATCTGTAGTTGAATCGATATAAGTTGAATTTGTTATTTAGAAAACTAAATTGAATAAAGTTTAGTTTGAAACATTGATTACTCTAGGTTTTGAAATATATTGAAATATAAAGGGGTATTTTGTGATTTCAAATCCGAAATTGAGATCGATAAAATTTAAGTGGTTAATTTAGGGATTGAGTTGAATTTTAATTGATAAATTGAGATTAAATTTAATTTGAATGGGAAGGTCGGGTTGAGACGATTGGTTAAGATGATGGAATTGAAAATACTTTACTGTATAAATCACTTAATATATAAATACTATTTTGGGAAATATAGAGATATTTGATGTTGAAACGTTTTGGTTTTGAAGTATAAATTAAGTTGAAATGACCACGGTGTTATAGTATATACTTCTACCTTGTAGATAGTTCCATGGATCCTAGAGGATGGTTATCCCAAACATCCTTTAAAGATTATTTGTATTTCAGTTGATATTTCACTTGAGTTGGATTTATTTATATAAGAATGTTAATCCTGACTCGAGTGTTTTGTGTTTTGCTTTACGCTCGGGTCAGACTGAGTAATACAACATTTGAGACTCACCTTCGAAGTTGGAGTTTTGCTTGAAGATCTAGCTATCTATTCCTTCAGTCATTCAGTTGATTGGTTCAAAGAAGTCATCTGTTGCCTTGGAGACTTCATTTTATTTGAACTATTCAGTTGTATTTTATTTCTAACTCCAATGTATATAGTAGCTTCATGAACTACTATTCTTTATCTATTCTGCTGCATTATATTACTCTGTGTCTGTGATCTGTGATGATTTATTTACTATATATTTTAAGTTTTGCCAAATTTTATTAACAATTCGGTATTTTGAATTATTCAAGTCGGACATGTACGGTTTTATTTTTGATTTGAATGGTCCAAAATAGCGGGTCGTTACATACCATGTAGTAATATTTCGCTATTATAATAATGTATATAGTAAAATAAACTTACTTTTAAATAGCGTTAAGGAGTGACCCAATATTCCCTTAACATGTAATAGTCCCAGTAGTCCATCCAGTATCATAGTCCCTCCTGATCGGGAAGCCAGCAGAGGATACCACATGGGCTACGGGAGAAAACCAAACTCGTACAAGGTGCGTTAGGTTAGGTGACACGGCACAACTAGGCAATGCAAGGGTAGATATACCAATTACGCTTTTGGACCGGTGGTATCGCGTAGTAGCTACTACTGTAACGCCCTGCCATTTCATACGCTTCAAATCGACGATAAACCAAACACGTCTGACTTAAACCATACAAAAGGGCGGATTGTTATGGGGTAACTAAGAAAAAGCAGAGAAAGAAAAAAACAAAATAGAATGTTGTAGTGGCACGATAAAATATGACAATCAAATATACAGTTCATGAAGCTGTTTTACAAAATATTTGATTTTACTTATACAATACATATCAGAGTTGCACATACCAGAGAATAATAATAATAATGCAGCGGAACAATGTGATGTAGTGGAAATACTATAATAAATAATAATAAATCTTCGTCTTCGTCCCCTAGAATACGGTCTTCCAACCAGGAGAGGATGATGCAGCCTAGCTCGATGAAGACGTAGGTCGCGAGCGACCTAACGAACTAAAAGGTCGCGTGCGACCTAACGGTGTGCAGAAAGATGCAGTACTGAAGGATGATGCGAGTTATGCGAGAGAGAATCGCCAACGACCTAACGAGCTCGTTCCATATGTCGCCAACAAGTTATGTTTGATCCAAGATAGCGCCAGCGGGTTAACACTCTCCAGCGAGCTACGACCTATCTTATGTTGCTCAAAGGCTAGGTCGCTCAACCAAGCTAAATTCTTAGGTCGCTCTAGTTTTAAGTTGTTCGAAGCTTAACACGTCGATGCATCCAAGGCCGCGTATGTTAGGTCACATGAAGCTGGTTATCTCTTAGGTCGCTGAAGGTATTAGGTTGTTATAACCATAAGTCGTGTTTTGTAAGGTCGCATGTTGTGTTTGTTATGTCGTTCTGTGTTGTTTATGTTAAGACGCGTGAGTTGTATTTTAGGTCGTGTACTATAATGCTTGAGTTGTGTTTAGGTCGTGAACGACCTGGGTTAAGTCGTGGGTCGCATAACGACCTAGGGAGAGTTCTAGCCGATGAATAAGCATGTTGGGTCATTTTGTAAGTTGGTTGATTTTTGAATGAAACTTTGTTTGAGTGCTTTGTGCCTCTTTTGAAATTGGTAGTTGAGTGTGATCTCCTATCTCCACTTTCGATATTCGAGTGCGCTCGAATCAACGATTGTTGAAACCAATTCACGATATCAATTGCGCTTGATCAACGTTTGAAGAATTGTAGATCTTCTCTCATGGTATCGTGCGCGATCAACCTGTCGAAGATAGCTAGAATTCGGTATCTTTTGGAGATCAACGAATTTGGGCATTCGGTATCTTTCAATCCATTGATTCATATTACTTCATCTAATCATACTTCGATTAGTTTGACATGAAATCTTCATTTCGTCGTCAATCCGTTTATTTCGCTGCATCATTTGGTATCAGAGCTAGACTTAGCCAATCATAGCTAAGCCGAGTCTTGGAGCCAAGGAGTGTTTGAAGTGTTAAAGCCGAGCTAGTTGAAAGTCGTGCATAACTTTGTGTTGAAGTGTAGGCTGAGCATCACTTTGTTGTTCAAGCCGAGAATTGAAGTGTAGATCCGAGAGTTGAAGTTCAATTTGAATTTCAAGGCCGAGAGTAAAGTGTTTGAATTTGTGGAAATTGTTGTTAAAGATAATCTTGCGCCGAGAAGAGCTAATCGTCATCAAAATGTTGATGTGTTGTATAGAAGAGAAGAAGCTGAGCAAATGGAACAACGCATCAATGAAATGTTTGATGAAGGTATTAGAAAGTTAGCGAAACTGATGATTGACATGAATCAAAGTCAAAGGAGAAGGTTGCCAATCTCAAACCATGGAGGAAACAGAGTTTCACCATCGGTTAAGGAAGCGAGGAGGGTGTCGCCGCAATCTTGCCGAGATAGAAGAGAATCTTCAGTTTCATTGAGACGAGAACATCATGAGTATCGAAATGATGAGAGAAGAACTCCACGTGAGTTTGGAGAAGAGCCATAACACGATGAAGAAAGACCAAGTAGAAGAGACATGTATGGTCGAAGAGATGTTGTTGGTCGAGATCGATATCGACGTACCGTTGATTATGATGAAGATGATGATAGAGGTAGTGTGCATTATCGAGATCGAAACCAAGTAAGAAATCCATATGTGGAGTTTGAAGATGATCGCCGATGGGAGTCGGGGATGAAAATTGAAATTCCAGAATTCAAGGGTGGTATGGTAGCTGAAGAATTTCTTGATTGGTTATCTAATGTTGAAGAAATTTTTGACTTTAAGAAAGTTCCCGAAAATCGAAGAGTATAGTTGGTTGCTACTTGTTTGAGAGGTAGAGCTATGGCATGGTGGCAGCAGACTAAACTTACGCGGGAGAGAATGGGGAAGTCAAAGATTGTTACATGGGAGAAGATGAAGAAGTTGATGAAAGCTACATTCTTACCTTACAATTATCAATCACTCATGTATCAGAGATTGCAGAATCTAAGGCAAGGAGCGAAGACTGTTAATGATTATGCTGATGAGTTTTATCAATTGATTGCCATGAATGATATCATGGAGACAGAGGAATAGCTGACTGCTAGATTTGTTGGAGAGTTGCGAACGCAGATTCAAGATATGGTGAATATGTTTGATCCTAGATCTATGGCTTAAGCGCACCAGAAAGCGTTGGCTTGGGAGAAGCAGGGAAGACGGGGAGGTGGTGTGTTTCCAAGTTCAAACACTCAGGGGGAGGGTGCTAGTGGGAATTCCAATGTTTCTAAAGCTGTCAGTATACCAGTTGTGAATGAGGTTGCGAAGGCAAAGGTCAAAAACAGTTTTAAATGTTATAGTTGCCAGGAAGTGGGTCACAAGAGTAATGAATGTCCAAATCCAAAGAAGCGAACTATGATTACTGAAGTAGAAGGTGAGGATGTTGGTGAAGGTTATCCTAGTCCAGTTGAGGAGGACGAACATGATATCGCGTCCGAAGATGAAGGATGTAATCTAATGTTGAGGAGAACATGTTTGACACCGAAGCAGGAAGAGGAGGCTAGTTGGTTGAGGAGTAATATCTTTCAGTCGACATGCACTATACTGGGGAAGGTGTGTAAATTTGTGATTGACGTGGGAAGTTGTGACAATATCATTTCTACCGAAGCTGTGAGAAAGTTGAAGTTGAAGACGGAGAAGCATCCAAATCCTTACAAGTTAGTGTGGTTAAGAAAAGGAGGAGAGGTGAAGGTGGACAGGCGAGTTCATGTCCCATTTTCTATTGGAAAGAAATATAAGGACGAGATCTGGTGTGATGTGGTGGAGATGGATGTTTGTCACTTGCTTTTGGGAAGACCATGGCAGTATGATCGAGCAGTGCAGCATGATGGTCGAACCAATAATTATAGCTTTATGTTTGAGGGTACTAAGATCATTTTAGTTCCAAAGAAGAGACAGCAAGGAGAGAGCAAGTCAGAAGAGATTAAGGAGGTGAAAACCTTGTTGACTTTGAAGGAGTATTGAAGAAGTAGTGGAGAGTCCAGAGGTGTTCTTGTTGATTGGACATGAAGCTACTGAATCTGTTGAAATTCCTGAAGAAGTAAAGCCAGTGCTGGAAGAGTTTAAAGATGTGTTTCCTGAAGAGTTGCCAACGGAGTTACCACCGTTGAGGGACATACAACACCAAATAGATCTTGTTCCAGGAGCTGTGTTACCGCATAGACCACATTACAGGATGTGTCCTAAGGAGCATGAAGAACTGAGAAGGCTGGTAGAGGAGTTGTTAGAACAAGGGCGTGTTTAGGAGAGCTTAAGTCCTTGTGCAGTGCCAGCCTTATTGGTACCGAAGAAGGATGGTTCGTGGAAGATGTTTACGGACAGTCGGGCTCTAAACAAGATCACTATGAGATACAGGTTTCCTATGCCGAGGTTCGATGATTTGATTGATTATTTGAATGGGGCTGTTGTGTTCTCCAAGATTGACTTGAAGAGTGGATACCATCAGATTCGTATTAGACCGGATGATGAGTGGAAGACTGCTTTTAAAACTAGGGAAGGTCTATACGAATGGCTGGTTATGCCGTTTGGATTGTCAAATGCTCCTAGTACTTTTATGAGAGTGATGATCCAGATTTTCAGACCATTCATTGGGAAGTTTGTAGTAGTTTACTTTGATGATATTTTGATCTATAGCGGGAGTATGAAAGAGCATGTCCAACATTTGTGAGAAGTACTGTTGATTCTACGACAGGAGCAATTCTATGTAGCAACGAAGAAGTGTGTATTCATGACACACAGTATTTAGTTTCTGGGGTATGTTCTGTCGAAGGAGGGTATTCCAGTAGATGAAAGCAAAGTGGAAGCTGTCAGAAGTTGGCCACAACCCAAGACAATTACTGAAGTGAGGAGCTTTCGTGCGTTGGTATCTTTTTATCGAAGATTCATTCCACATTTTGGAAGTGTGATGGCACCTATAACCGATTGCATGAAAGGAAAGAAGTTCGTGTGGACAGAGGAAGCAGAGTTAGCTTTTGAGAAGATCAAGACACTTTTCACGATAGCACCATTCTAGTTTTGTCAGATTTTTAGTTATTGTTTGAGTTACATACTGATGCTTCGAAGGTTGGGATTGGAGGAGTGTTAAGTCAGAGGGGTCGACCAATTGCATATTTCAGTGAGAAGCTGTCGGGAGCAAAAATGAGATATAATACATATGATGTAGAATTTTACTCGATCTTTCAAGCTGTGAAGCACTGGAGACATTATCTGTTTCAGAAGGAGTTTGTTCTTTATACGGATCATGAAGCTTTGAAGCATTTGCAAAGATAGGATAAAATTTCAGCTAGACATGCATCGTGGATTGCGTATCTACAACAGTTTACTTTTGTTGTACAACACAAATCAGCGGTGACGAATCGTGTAGCTGATGCCTTGAGCAGGAGGAATCATTTGTTGACGATGATGATGGTTGAAGTGATAAGATTTGAACTATTGCCAGAGTTATTTGAAGAAGATTCTTACTTTACGAAGATTGTTGAGAAAGTCAAGGATGGGAGTACTGACGAGTTTGTGTTGGTAGATGGATTCTTATTCAAGGGGAATCGATTATGCGTACCAGATTGTAGCTTGAGAATGAAAATAGTAAAAGAGTTGAATGAAGAAGGACATGTTGGGCGAGATCGCACATTGCAGTTGATTTTTTAGTCTTACTATTGGCCCTCGATGAAGCGGGAAGTTGAAAAGTTTGTGCGTAGATATCATGTTTGTCAAGTTTCGAAAGGGACAGCTACAAATGCGGGATTGTATATGCCTTTACCTGTTCCTACAAAACCGTGGGTTGATGTAAGCATTGATTTTGTGTTGGGCTTACCAAGGACTCAACGGGGAAATGACTCTATATATGTTGTGGTAGACCGTTTCTCGAAGATGGTACATTTTGTTGCTTGTAAGAAGATGGCAGATGCAGTCCATGTGGCACAGTTGTTCTTTAGAGAGATCTATCGCTTGCATGGTTTACCAGAATCTATAGTTTCAGACAGGGATACCAGATTTCTGAGTCATTTTTGTCTGAGTTTGTGGAAGATGGTGGGAACAAAGCTGAATTTCAGTAGTACTTATCATCCGCAGTCGGATGGACAAACCGAGGTTGTGAACAGATCGCTGAGAAATTTATTGTGGTGTCTCGTGAAGGATAATCTAAAGAGCTGGGATGTGAAGTTATGTCAAGCAGAGTTTGCTCATTACCATGCTATCAACCATAGTACGGGTTTCAGTCCATTTCAGATTGTATATTCAAGCTTGCAAAAGGGGCCGTTGGACTTAACGATAGTACCATAACCGAAGGGGACAGTTAAGCGGGCTACTGATTTCGTTGATGGGTTGACAGAATGCCATAGAATCGTTCAGGTACGATTGGAGAAGACGAATGAGAAGTATAAACGATCTGCAGATCTAAAGCGAAGTAGTGTTGAATTTAATGAAGGAGAGTTAGTATATGCTGTACTAACGAAGGATCGTTTTCCAGTGGGAGCATACAATAAACTTAGAGCACGAAAAATTGGTCCTATTAAGATTGTGAAACGGATCAATGAAAATTCTTATAGGTTGAAGCTGCTGGAGGATGTGTACACTTCTGACATGTTTAATGTTAAACATCTTATACCTTATTATGGAGATGAAAAATCCAATGGGGAAGAACTTTTAAATTCGAGGATGAATTTCTTCCAACTAGGAGAGGATGATGCAGCCTAGCTCGATGAAGACTTAGGTCGCGAGCGACCTAACGAACTAAATGGTCACGTGCGACCTAACGGTGTAAAGAAAGATGCAGTACTGAAGGATGATGCGAGTTATGCGAGAGCGAATCGCCAATGACCTAACGAGCTCGTTTCATATGTCGCCAACAAGTTATGTTTGATCCCAGATAGCGCCAGCGGGTTAACACTCACCAGCGAGCTACGACCTATCTTATGTCGCTCAAAGGCTAGGTCGCTCAACCAAGCTAAATTCTTAGGTCGCTCCAGTTTTTAGTCGTTCGAAGCTTAACACGTCCATGCATCCAAGGCCGCGTATGTTAGGTCGCATGATGCTGGTAATCTCTTAGGTCGCTGAAGGGTATTAGGTCGTTATAACCATAAGTCGTTGTTTGTAAGGTCGCATGTTGTGTTTGTTATGTCGTTCTATGTTGTTTATGTTAAGACGCGTGAGTTGTATTTTAGGTCGTGTACTGTAATGCTTGAGTTGTGTTTAGGTCGTGAACGACCTGGGTTAAGTCGTGGGTCGCGTAACGACCAAGGGAGAGTTGTAGCCTATGAATAAGCATGTTGGGTCATTTTGTAAGTTGGTTGATTTTTGAATGAAATTTTGTTTGAGTGCTTTGTGCCTCTTTTGAAATTGGTAGTTGAGTGTGATCTCCTATCTCCACTTTCGGTATTCGAGCGCACTCGAATCAACGATTGTTGAAGCCAATTCACGGTATCAAGTGGCTTGATCAACGTTCGAAGAATTGTAGATCTTATGTCACGGTATCGTGCGCGATCAACGTGTCGAAGATAGCTAGAATTCGGTATCTTTCGGAGATCAACGAATTTGGGCATTCGGTATCTTTCAATCCACGATTCATATTACTTCATCTAATCATTCTTCGATTAGTTTGACACGAAATCTTCATTTCGTCATCAATCCGTATATTCCGCTGCATCAACATCTCATATCCAGTGTCTAACGTGAGTGTAGTAACTTAAGAGATGCTCGGGATTCACATCTCCTAAGGATTCGTTAAACTACTTACTATGTAGTAATATTTTGCTATTATAATAATGTCTATTAGTAAAATAAACATACTTTTAAATAGTATTAAAGCTTTACATTTTCCACCCTAACGCGTAATAGTCCCAGTAGCCCATCCAATATCATAGTCCCCCCTGATCGTGAAGCCACCAGAGGATACAACACGGGCTACGGGAGAAATCCAAACTCGTACAAGGCGCGCTATGGTAGGTGACACGTCACAACTAGGCAATGTTAGGGTAGATATACCAATTAAGCTTCCGGGCCGGTGGTAACGCGTAGCGCGCAGCTACCGCCCACCTCGAGCCACCCCTCCAAATAAAAAAAAATCAAAAGTGGCTACCGAATCAATCCAAAAGTCAAAGTATAATATCGAAGGGATGTGTCCGATCAAAGGTGCTACCTCATTAGCCCTTCAATCGCTCCTGTTTTAGCCACATTATGCCAACTCACGGGAGTCGGGTCCACGTATTTACCTCAGAGGAAACGCAACAACCATCATACTTCATTCTAGAATCTCCACCGCGTACGCGGTTGTTAAAATGGTTTTCGAAGTTGGCAGAGAGTATGACAACTTCCGATCCCGGTCTCTTTAACAACCAAACGTTATTACAACACCGCGGTCTTTTTAAAATAGTTTATACTTTAAAACCCGAATATAATATCCATTTCAAAACCATATAAATACGATGTCCTTTCCATTTCTAAAAATAAATCATTTTGATATCATTTTTTTAAAACCCAAATCAACATAATATCATTTCAAATATATCATTTTCTAAAACCATAACAATTTCAAAGTTAAAGTTATTTCGAAACCAAAACATGAAATACAGTCTTTCAAAAAAACATAAAACATTGAATTTCATAACTTCGATACATGCTACCACTTAAATGATTTAACTATTAAATTACTTTATATAATAAAATAGCTTCTTCATCTTCACAAATCAATTCCAAATGTGGATTTAAATCCCCAAATAAACCAATATAATTTCCATATATTTCAAAGCTTTAATTATCCCACCATTTCAAAACCTATTCTTTGATAATTTCATATACATCAATTTCAACTACTATTATTTAGATTTGAAATGTTTACTAAATAAAACAAATATCATTTTAGTAAAACCTGTAGACTTCAAATAACTGGATATTCTTTCAATTAAATAAACTTGATAATATTCATTTAAATCAATTTGATATTCATTCAAATCCTCTAAACAAAAATCAAGTTATAAAATTATACCCTTTAAATCTCAATTTATTTACATTCCAAATCTAATTTTTCGAGGATAATTCTTAAATACTTTAATTCAAATCAAATTCACGTTTATCTTCCAACCTTAATTTTATTTGAGTCGTTAAAAACTCTATATATTATAGGATTTAAATAGATACTTAACCATTTTATATAAAAGAAATCAAACTTTATTATTAAACTCATTTTTATTAATCAATTTTATACATAGCTTAATTTCAAGAATTTAACTATATATATATATATAAAATAATATTTATATAACCTCAAAATTTAATATTTATTAAATGGAATATTCCTATCCAAAACCATAGAAAATCATTTCAATATATTTTTACATATATATATATATATATATGTAGACCGCGGTGCCTGTATGTAATTTTCTATCATATGGTCAAGTGATACAGATATTTATCATTTCAATCCGTAATTTTAAAAAAATATGGTTATATATCATTTCAAACCGCAATCCCGAATGAAATAAAAATACATAACAACTTGCAATTTATAACAATATAAAATACAACATCCATTCACCCAATATCAATCATCAATCATTTATCACAATCATCATCCAATTCAAACACAACACCAATATAGACAGATGATTGATAACAGGTAATTACTGATAGTTTATATTCAATAATAAACAAATAACTATTTAACTGGCAGTTTATATGCAATAATAAATAAATAACAATTTAACTGGTAGTTTATAGGCAATGAATAATTAAATAACAATTTAATTAAATAAATGCAATTTAACTGAGATGATAATTGAAAATATGCCAAACACTCATAAATAAATTTCTAATCACACCGTAAATTAATTTAACAAACATAAGAAATTTTAGAAGTTGCGAGTGGGCTAAAACACCCACCTTTTGAATTTAAATTGAATTTAAATCCAATTTAAACCCAAAAATTGGTCAGTCTTAGAATCTGTCCAAACCAGCACCAAAATCTTTGTAATTCCAATATGAACCTAGCAGATAAAACTACGCGTCAATTCGATCTCGTACTTAAAAGTTATTAAGGTAAGAACAATTGAAATTTGAAATAAAAAAAGAATAAATAATATTACACGTACATGTCACCTTCAATTCCATCTCCAGAAAATCGAAAGCGACCTAATATCTAACCCTAGCTGTCATCGTTCATCATCGAACAAATGCCGAAATCCACGCCAACGGGCAGATCCAGAACCACGACCTGACTCTCCATCTCCGGCCGCCGTTATGGCCAGCGCGCGTGCACCCCTGGCGCTCACGGGCGTTGTCGTTGCCGCACGTTTCAAATACTAACCTTCACGGTTCTGGCCATCTCCGAGGCTAAATAAGACCATGGATGAACTTGGTTTGACCCCCTCTATACGACTGTACCATCTGATCATCGCCTCGTCGCAGATCCGCCGTTGAAAACGACAACTACGTAAGAATGTCCGAAACTATTTCAAGAAATTTCAACCGAACCGTGATCCAAATCGAAAAACCAATCATGGATTTGGGTTGCGATCGTCGAGAGATTTGATACATAATTTTTTTGATTTTTTTTAAGAAGTTTGAAATTTCACTTTGATTTTTGAATTGCAATTGGATTTGCGATTGTCTGCTATTGAGATGAGGAGGTGAAGAGGAATTCTACGCACAGACAAATGAGAATGAGGGACAATTAGGGTTTATAATAGGGTATTTATAAACAAGGTTGAAAAAAAATAGATGGATCAGATTGGTATACGGGTTAAACGAGAAAGTGGCCCGAAAAGCCCGTTCTGACTCTGGAAGGAAATTAGGTCAACCCGTATATCAAAATAGATGTTTTTAAATATTTTAAATGCAATGGAACAAGTTTCAGGTCAAAATTCCATCGTATGAAGAAGTTATGCTAAAATCAAAATTTTTCAAATTGATTTCAATTTATCTATTTCAAGACGTTTCAAGCCCATACGATCAAACGACAAGCCCGATCGCTATGAAACTTGAAATCGTACAATAATTCACCGTTACGGATCCGATGAAACTGGTTTCGTCGATATTCGAGTCAGTGGCCAAAATAACTATTTTTCCAGTTAAATTATATAAATTAACATTAAATAAAGTAAATCGCTATTTAAATTCAAATTCTATAATTCATAATTTTTATCATCTAGTATTACTTTAGTAACTTATAATCCTTTAAAACCAATTCCCATATCAATTTAAAGTAAATTAATTCACCAATTATAGTATTTATTTCGTTTACTTAAAATAATACCTTTATTATAAATTGAATCCAATTAATTTTAATATATTCCAGTTAAACTGATCAGATTCAACTCAAACCCTTTAATTGAGTCTATTATTACTTTGTAATACAGTTAACACCTGGCTCACATTTCATTCCATTAATATATTCAAATTTCCAACTTCCCTTTGTATTAACTATTATTTCCAAATTATTGAAGTTGTCAAATATATATATTTATTATAATTAGAACCTCAATTAATTCATTCAAATAGGTTTCATTTCTTTATATTATCTTATGAATAAAATATGCATTTCTGTACTGTAGCACTTTACAATTACAGTTCTTTCCCTCATAAATGAGACATTTATTTTCATTTAAATGTAGTTGTTTTACAATTAATTTGGTAGACTAGATATATTCTGGTAATTTATGATAATTATTACCATAGCCTTAAAATTTCACTTAGGCTTATTATTTCAAATATTTATTATAATTACTTACATCATATGGATTCATTCTATTACCATAAATCATACATTAATTCATATATTCATACAATACTTACCTTTATTTACTTATAATAAAATCTCATTCCCAAATATAACAGTTACAACAAATTAATAGGACAATTAAATAGTAACTTACGACCCTTACTATTTCTTTGATGCATTAATTACAATTAATATTCTCAATAAATTTATTTACTTGGTCTCATGCTTTCTATTACACCAATTACTACCTTATAAATAAATTTTACGTTTCCTTTTTAATTTACATTCACACTTTCCGTTATTATATTAATTATCATTAAAGTACATTTAATTATCTTTATTTGTAATTGGTGAATTAACTGGTAACAACCATTTGTCACCATTTTACCTTTTATAATACTTGTATGTTCATTCTTCCCAACCAATTACCATCTATTATATGATAACTTTACAATTTTAATAAATTCATTAATTGTCATTTCATTCAGCCTATTAATTTATTAACCTAAATTAGCACTGTTGCGTTTTAATTTACTTATTAGCTTAGAACAAGTGCTACCATTAGTTCAAACACTAATTTATTCCATTTCCGTTACTTATACATTATTTTATTAGTAAGCCAGCGTTTAGATTATTAATTTACCTTTTATATCCTATTATAAACTAATGCACACATTAATTAAGATTTTAAATCAAATTAATCACTTCATTTGGGTAACATTCTTTTATTACAATAAGAATAAAATTAACATTTACATTGTTTCACTTATTAGAATTACTTTCAAGTTATTAACAATTAACTTACATTTATACTGTTACATTCAAGTTATTAAAATTAACTTACCAATCTTATCCAAGTTATTATTTCCATTAATAATTCACTAAATTATTATTTCCTTCAACATTAAGTTACCAAAATATTCTTAAATTAAGAATTTTAATTACCGAATTTTTCTGGTCGTTACAACTACCGCTCACCTCGAGCCATACCCCCCAAATCCAAAATCAAAAGTGGCCACCGAATCAATCCAAAAGTCAGAGTATAATATCGAAGGGATGTGTCCGATAAAAGGTGCTACCTTCTTAGCCCGTCAATCACTCCTTTTTTAGCCACCTTATGCCAACTTACGGAAGTCGAGTCCATGTATTTACCTCAAAGGAAATGCCGCCGTCACCCTACTTCATTCTGGAATCTACGCCACTTACACGGTTGTTAAAATGGTTTTCAGAGTTGGCAGAGAGTATGACAACTTCCGATCCCAGTCTCTTTAACAACCAAACGTTGGTATAACACCGCGGTCTTTTCAAAATAGTTTATACTTTTAAAACCAGGATAAAATATCCATTTCAACACCATATAAATACGATATCATTTCCCTTTTTAAAAACCAAATCAATAAGATATCATTTTAAAATCATAGTATTTCAAAGTTATAAATTTTCGAAACCAAAGACTTAAAACTATAACACTTCCTAAACGTAATACTTTGAAATTTATAACTTTGAAACATAACTTCCATCTCTTACAATGTTCAAATATTAAAATATTTTATAAAATAAACTAGCTTCTTAAATTTCACAAATCAATTCCAAAAAAACCCGAATTTCTAAATTTTAAATTTAACCAATCCCTAAATCATAAATTTCAATTCAATTCGGTTTTAAATAGACATTCCAAATTATGTCGATTTCAAAACAGATTTGATCCACAAAATAAACAATTTCAAATTCAATATATTTCAAAGCTTAAATATTCAATATTTCAAAACTGATTTTTATAATTCACATATATATACCAAATCCACTTTACTATTATTTAGTTTTGAAATATTTGCTTAATAAATCCAATATCCTTTAAATAAAACTTCAAATTTCAATAATTGAATATTCCTCAATTTATTTAGACCTGATATATTCATTTAAATCACTTTAACCCCGAATTAAGTTATAAAACCACATTCTTTTAAAATATAAATTTCAATATGTTCCAAATGGATTTTTATTAAGTATAATTCTTAATTAAATAAAATCTCAAATCAATTTCAAAACTATCTTCTCAACCTTGATTTATAAAAATCAATATAAACTCTATATTAAAATATAATTTAAGTAAATACTTATCCATATTATATTTTAATAAAATCAAACTTAATAATTAAACTTATTTTATACTTTAAACAATTTTATACGTAGTTTAAAACCAAGGATTTAACTATATAAAAAAATAACATTTATAAAATATCCAAATCAATATCTCATAAAACCATATATTTCTTTACAAAACCATAGAAATTCATTTCAAAATATTTTATGTATATAGATCACGGTGCCTGTATATAATTTTCTACCCTTTGGTCAAACGATACAGATATTTATCATTTCAATCCGTAATTTAAAATAAAAATACGGTTATATATCATTTCAAACTGCGATCTCGAATGAAATAAAATACAAAACAACTTGTAGTTAATAAAAATATAAAATACAACATACATTCATCCAATATCAATCATCAACCATTTATCACAATAATCATCCAATTAAATTCATAACATCAATATAAATAGATAAAAAACAACATGCATTTACTGGCAATTTGTATTCAATAATAAATTAATTAACAATTTAATCAAATAAATCTAATTTAACTGAGATGATGATTAAAAATATGCCAAACAGTCATAAATAAATTTCTAGTCACATCAAAAATTAATTTAACAAACATAAGAAATTTTAAAAGTTATGAGTGGGTTAAAACACTCACTTTTTGAATTTAAATTTAATTTAAATCCAATTTAAACCAAAAATTTGAACGGTCTCAGAATTCGTCCAAACCAGCGCCAAAATGTCTGGAATTCTGATACGAACCTAGCGCAGAAAACCGCACGTGAAACGGACCTCGTATACAATAGATATTCATGTTAGAACAGTTGAAATTCAATTTTAAACTTAAATTATAGGAAACGGCAAAATAGTAATTAAATTCAAAATTATAAATTTAATTTCCAATAATTCTATATAATTTACTTTTCATTCTATTATTCAATTTAATATTATCAAACGGATGAAATTAACATCAGATTCAAAATTTATTACATTAATATTCTTACATTCCATCTTAATTTCAGATAACGTAATATTTTGATATTTTAACATCATTTAATTGCAATTAATCCAATTATTATAGTTCAAGTTAATAAATCTTGATTCTCACTCCTTTTTATTAAATCAACCATTATCTTACGGATAACTTTAACTCTACTATATATGCAATTGCCCTAATGGTTTATAGTTAACAGCTAAATTCATATTAGCTTGTAATTAATTACGTTTAATTGCAAAGGATTTTGATCTAATTTCATAGATTAAATAAATGGGTAAACAATTAATAATTATCACCATTTGCCTAATTTAACCCCATTCCTACTTTATTATAATTTTACAAATAATATAATTTCTTATCTAGCATTGATTCTACCAAATTGCAATTTATTACGTATTATTTCACCAACTTATATAACTTTGATTTCATTCCCAATTTACAAATTTTAATCAATTATAACTTTACAATTTGTTTCATATAATTGGGATTTCACAAATTAAGTCAATTATTGTAACTGCTTTCAAATTAAATTTTTATGAACTAAACAAATAGGTAACTTATAACAATTGTAACCATTAAACTTTAATTAACTTTAAGTTTATTACTTTCAAACAATATTATAATTACTTACAGAACATTGATTTTTATTCAATTACCATTTAATAAAATTTAAATTAATTAATTAATTCAATGCTTACATTTGTTTTCATATATCCAATTTGTAGCTATGTATAACATCTAAATTATTTCCATTGATTTGAATTAAATTCCCATCTTTATATTATGCCTATTATTACTCTATAAACTAGTTATTATTGTTTACCTTTATTTTACTTGATATATTCTCTTTCCTATTATTGTAGCCTTTATTTCTATTCATTAAAAATTAAATTTCAATTCCAATTCCATCAAAACAGGTGACTTATAATAGTTTGTTATCAGTAACTCTCATTCACATTCTTACAGGTTCAATCATTTCCAAACCAATGTTATAATTTCTTACTAAACATTAATTATATTCAATTACCATTCAGTATATATTAATTCATCAAATAATTCAATATTTACGTTTTTTTTCTTATATTTGATTTATAGCATAGTATAACATTTACATTAATTCCGTTTTACTAATTTCCATCCTTTATACTTTTCAATTGTTCAATTTATTGGGATTGCAACCAATCCACTTTTTTTTCCATCATCCACTTTTTCAGGTCCTCTCAAGTCCTCTCATGTCTGCTCCCGCAGTCCTCTCCCATAATCCATTAGTCAACCCTGTAGTACCCACCCATACTCTCTCTGACACCACTGTTGTCCCTCCTCATACCGCTGCCGTAGTGACTGCCCTTACCCCAAGATCCCCTTCACCACCGCCCACGTCTACTAACCCTATAACCACCTCAGTAAGCAATCCATCATGCCTTCTTCCCACTGTTCTTCACGTTCCCCCGAATTTACCCCCGCTTGTACCGCCGGACCCATTTCCACCTCATCACCCTAACAAATCACCATCTACCCAAACTGTTCTACCTCCTCCATCTTTTCTGGGTGAGCGAAAATGGACTTCTCTATTTAAGCACAAACCAAAAAATGCTAGGAAGTACATTCCCGTTGACCTGAAACCAGAATATGAAGATGATGTGTTAGTACCAACGCAAGCAGTTCTTGAAGCTGGAGCAGTGATATGGAATGAAACACTGGTTGGTTTTTTCTTAGACAAGCCTTTGTCATATACAGCAGTAATCATTAAACTCAAGAAGATTTGGAAGATAAAAGGCTCCGTAACAGTCAAATCAGATGGAAGTATCTTCTTATTTAACTTTACGTGTTTGGAAGATAGAGTTAAAATTTTACAAAGTGATCCTATAATTATGAATAATAAGTTGTTCATAGTTAAACCATATGATCCAGCAATAAGTAACGTACCAGGCTCAATCACTGCGGTCCCGGTCTGGGTACAGATGTACAACCTCCCAATTTTTGCGTGGTCGCCACTTGGGATTAACTGGCTTAGTAGTCACCTGGGGAGGATGTTGTGTATGGATGAGATGACGGAGAAGCAAGAACGACTGAGCTATGCAAAGTGCTTAATTGAAGTCAAACCAGACAAAGGGCTTCCTGACGAGTTTATGGTTAAGTTGGTGGAAGGGGGGTATCAAAAAATCTACGTTCAATACCAGTGGAAGCCAGATGTATGTGTATTATGCAAAAAAATTGGACATAAAACAGAAAGATGTGAAGGTAACGGAAACAGTCATAGTCACATAGATAAGGGAACAAGAAAAAACGGTAGTAAAGGAAAAAAGTACGAGACATCAGTGATACCCCGTGATAATAGAAATGTGAAACCAGTTCTGCAGCGTAACATCAGAACTTGGCAGTGTGTGAGCAATAAGGAGCCAGAAACAGTGGATAAGGGAAATATTATAGTTCAGGTTGGAGAGCGCAAAGAGAATAGCAAGAATGTGGAAGAGCAGAAAGGTGATAATCAAGACTATGGTTTATGTGGTGATAAAGTTAACAATAATGAAGACATAAATGAAGGAGTCACTGCCAACAATCAGAATGCAATAAATAAAGTAGTTAAGGATTTTAGTACTGAAAAAGAGGAGTCAGATGGAGAAAATGACTCAATAGGAAAAATTAAAATATTCAACAGATTTGATGCTCTCCTTAATCTGCAAGAAGATGAGAACATGATTGACACGCTAGAAGAAAGTGCGAAAGATGAAATACAAGGTCAAACAGCAATTGAAAGCTATGAAACAAAGGAACAAAATGAAGATGAGAACAATATTAATCAAGAAGAAAACAGGAGAAAAAATTCAATACGAAGGAAACATAAGGAAGAACAAGCAGTGAATGAAATACAACAACAGGTAAATAGTGCTGATGGATGCAAAAATGTTGAGACAAATAGTGATAGTAAAAAAGGTGAAGAAAATGGCTCATTTGGTAGAAAAGAAAGATCAAACAGCAGCAAAAATTGTAGGCAGAGAAAAAATGAACAGAAGAATGAAAATATGCACAGCGAAAATGATACATGCACTAAGTATCAGACCAAACTACAAACTACAACATCCACGCCACCAGGAATTACCTCTATGCCCAACCTTTCCCCTCAACACTGTTACTCCAAAATCAAACCACCGTCAGCATTCAGAGCCCCTCCACCATTGACTGTGCACTCCTCTACGTCAACAATGCAACCCACCCCATCTGAACCTTCTCAAACCTCCTCTCCCTTACCTGATGAAACAAAAAATCATGAAGTAACTCCCCTTTCAGCTATAATTCCTAACTACATGTCCTCTAATCAGGCGGTAACTAGGAGAATGAAGATAGAACTTCTCAATGCACGAGTTATCCAATGATGTCTCGCATTGGAGCATGGAACATTCGTGGTGGAACCCAAATTATCAAACAGGAACAGTGTAAACAGCTTATCAAAACACATCAACTATCAATCTTAGCAATTCTTGAAACGAAGTTAAACCAGAACAAGGCTAACAATGCGGCAACTTCCATTAATCCTAATTGGAAATTCATCCACAACTTGAACGAAGCACCGTTTGGTAGAATTTTGATTCTATTTTATCCCAAAACTATTCAGCTAACCCCCATCCTTACTACTTCCCAGCTTATTCACTGTCATGGAATTGATCTATCTGATAAATCAACACTCTATGTGTCATTTGTTTATGCTTTAATGACCAAGTCTAAACTTGCATGCATGGGTATGACTGTCATCATCTACTGTACATATTGTTGCGAGCAACCTAAGACAGTTCAGCACTTATACTTTGAGTGCCCTTTTATTCAGCGAATCTGGAATTGCATCATGGCTAAGCTTCAAACTAATGTCTCTGATGACAATCAGGTGGAGTGGGAAAGGATTTATATGAGATCGGGAAATAAAAATGAACGAAAGGGGGTATTTAACATTGTTCTGAAGAGTTTCATCAGATCTGTTTGGAGAGAGCGAAATACAAGACTGTTAGATGCAAGTAAAGCAAAAACTGATGAAGTACTCAAGCAGTGGATTATGCAGGAAAATAAGAATGATATAAGTCTTCTCTCCTACTCTTTCGATCCTGGGATCTTTGCCTCGCTATAAATATAGTCTGTGTTGTTTTTTCTTTTCTGTATTTTGTTCCCTTGTGCTTGTTGTGCCATGTCTCCCCTTGTTTTCTTAGATCCGTGTAATATGTGTAATGTTCTATTTGGTGCAGCAATAAAATGGTCGGGGACCATCTAACCCCGTCGGCCTTGCCAAAAAAAAAAAAAAATTTATTGGGATTGCGCTAAATTAGTTATTTATTAACTTGCATTAAAAAATTTACCGTAATTTACATTCAGTTACTATTAATAAATATACTATTTCATTGTTTGATTCAATACTTACTTTTATTTACTTATTTTAAGTTTTATAACTAAGTGCAATAATTTACACTATTTCATTAAAATTTATAAAGTTTTTGTTTCTTTCTAGATTTTATTGCAAAATCTTATTAAATTAACTAATTTTAATTATCGAACTTTATGGGTCATTACAATTTTGATTGTGCCCAACTATGTTGAAACATGAGATGTGAGCATTTCATCTATTTTATAATTTGTTTTCTATAGACACTATTATAATATCAGATGATTTGATATAAAATATTTTGGTTATCGTATAG
The DNA here is from genome assembly GCA_030765085.1 of Allium cepa. NCBI lineage: Eukaryota > Viridiplantae > Streptophyta > Magnoliopsida > Asparagales > Amaryllidaceae > Allium > Allium cepa. The sequence continues at coordinate 899,257,424 of CM060938.1, read as the reverse complement.
TAAAAACCCATCATATTTGCGTGTGGCATAGTCTTACGAGGTACCTTTATTTTCAAAGGATTTTGACAATACTAATAATTCAAATTGAGTGTATTTTCTCACGCTGGTTTTCCAGACTGACTCGTGTGTTATTTTATTATAATGCTCGAGTCAGATCGAGCTTTACAGATTCAGGTTAGGATGCTATTGAGCACATGATACATGCTAGAGGAGTCTCTGACGTATTGTACATACTTGATTATATTTTCGTTGTGTGAGTCAAGCTGTATATTCAATAGTTTCTGAGGGCAAGATACTATAACTATCCAGATTTATTGTTGGTTGTTGTACTGCGATGATTGTGTGTATATTAACAGCTATATATTCTTTTTTATAAAAATCTCTTACTATATATTATATTTTGTTCCACAGCGATTATGAGATTCTGTATTGTTGTTCCTGTTTTTCTTCTATCTCTTCTTCTTCTTCACCCCTAGTTACTCGTCCTTTCGTACAATTTAGGTTGGAGAAGTGCGGTTTATTGTCAACTCAAAGGGTATGGAACGGTGGGTCGCTATACCTTACGTAGCCATATACTACGGTAGAGAACTTCATTATCATATCCAAAATCTATATCAAGTACCCACCGTCAAGAATCGAGCGAAAAATCCTTGTTCGGATCGATATAAATCACCTCAATTCACGTGTCCGAATCTAGATCAAGAATAGTTATGCAAATAAAATGATCTACGTACAAATTACTTATTTATTCCAATTGGTTTTCACAACTCTACCAATTTTTTTATTCACAACCATTATTACGTAGTATATCCTCTTGAATACTAATATTACCTATGAATCATTTCATAAATTCCCACTTAAGTTCATGCACATCCTATAATTACAACGTAAGTCTATATTTATATATCACTCTTTTATACCCTAAGAGTATATTCGCACTAGTCAAATTTGTTTTACTTTTGAAAAATGTCTAACAAATTTAAAATTTTTCTTTTTATCACTATTTTCCTCAAATTTATAAGTTAGCAAAACTTATTTTCGTATATTGTCTCAAAATACATAGCTGTAACACCCGGATATTTTCAACCATTCGCATCCGCATATGTCGGACTTGAATTGCTCAAAATACCGCGTTGTAAATAAAATTTGGCAAATCTCAGAATATACAGTATAAAAAATCACAGATCACGGACACAGAGTATTTAATAATGCAGAAGAAGTAAAAGACATAGTAGTTCATGAAGCTACTATATAAATATATCAGAGTTACATAAGATACAACAGAAGAAATAGAGTACAACAGAAGTCTCAATACATAGAAGTCTACTATTACAAGAGCTGAAAAAGAACAACAGACTGAAAAAGATAAAACTAGACAAGTAGATAATCTCCAGCGATTCCAGTCTCTAGAAAGTGGAATCTAAATCTGTGAATAACTCAGGCTGACCCGAGCATAAATAAATAAAATAAACAAACATTCGAGTCAGGACATACATACTTATACAATGTAAACCAACTCAAGTGAACTGTAGTAAAAGTACAAGTAACTTAAAGGATGCTTGGGACCGCCCATCCTCTATGGAACCGTTAAACTATTTACTGTATAGTAATATATGCTATATGCAGTATTGTCTAATCAGTAAAGTATAATCATATAGAAAATAGCGTTAAGGGGATGGTGAACCTTAACGCGATCTGATCTTTAAATCAAAATCATAGTAGGCTCAATATAAGGAACATATGACAAGGCACGCGAGGCAATGCCAGGGTGGATACACCATTTGCACTCCCGGACCGGTGGTGACGGCAAACCAGCAGCTTCCGCCCACCTCGAGCAATACCTCGAATCAAAGTGGCGCCACCATATCGAATCACAAAAGTAATAGAATGGTTTCCGAAGAAGCATGCTCGATGAAAGGGTGCGACCCTTTGCGTAGCTCGGTATAGCTCCTGTTTTAGTCATAATCAGGCCATCCATCAACGTTCTCTTACTTCATTCAAGTAGCGTTCGCCAACCAACCTACTTCGTTCTGGAATCTCCACCGCATACACAGTTGTCAAAGTAGTTTTCGGTATCGACAGAGAGTATGCCAGATATCCGATCCCGTTCTCTTTGCCAAACAATCGTTATTATAACCCGTGGTTATAACTTTAAAATAATACTTTTCTTCAAAATAAAACATCATTTCAAATCCAAATCTTTATCAAAATAAAGATCAAATCATTTACAAACCATTTTAAAATATCAAAATATCATATCTTCTCAAACATCATTTCAAATCATTTCAATATATCAAAATGTCATATCTTTCCAAAACTTCATTTCAAATCATTTTAATATATCAAAAATATCATATCTTTCCAACTTCCTTTCAAATCATTTTAATATATCAAAAATATCATACCTTTCCAAAACTTCTTTCATTTTCAATTCAAACCACTCTTTAAATGATTTATATTTCAATTAAATTTCTTCATTTAAACCCTTTAAAAGTGTAATTATTATTCTTTCAATTCAAGTATTCAATTTTCAAAGTTTCGAACCATTCTGAGTTCGTTTACTAAGTCAAAAACCATAATTATTAAAATTTCAGCATTTCACAGCATACAGAAAAGGCTATTATAAGTTATACTTGAAAATATTTTAATTCAGCAAAGACAACATTTAAAAACTGCCGTTAAAACACATTTTTAGTTGAAATTTGGTTCAAAACAGAAAAGACAGCATTTCAGAAGTGCTGCGGTAACTCAGATTTCAAAACAAAGGTTTTATTTGATTTCAGCAAAGACTGCAGACCACATTAGCATTTCCAAAGAATGCTATAATAGACCTGAGTTCAACATTAACCTATAAGTTCAATTACAACAACTACAGCATTTCAGAAATGCTGTAATAGCTCTTTTTACACAATTTTAGTTCAATTCAGAAACTATAGCGTTTCTGAATGCTATTAACAGTTAATTCCAGATTTTAGTGTATTTCAAGCAAATAATAAACTTCAATTTAAAACCAATAAACATTTTCGAAATAATATTTTAACATTTAAAATGTTCGTTAACATATCATTTAACATATTATTTTTATACAATAAATTTCTTATAATTACATCCAATTTTCAACAATTTACTAAATAAATTCAGGTGTAAAGTTTCCAATTCTTCACATTTTTAAATAAGCAACTTAACACTTATATTTGCTCTATTTTCTCAAATAAACTAAACTTTTAATTTTATTTAATTAACTTAAACCTTTAATTAAAACCAACTTTACATGTCCAGGTCAAGTTATACTTTTAAACGATCACTTTTAAACATTCATTTATTTAACCACTTAAATTCATAGAAAAATCAATAATACTTTAATAAATCACTTAAATTCAAATTTAATCAAATTATCATATTTACCAATTTCCAATAAAATTAAATTTTCATTTTATTCATATAACTTAAATATCGTTTTTAACCAAAATTCCAAATTTTCAAACTTAAGTTATATTCAATAATCCAATTTAACCATTCATTAATAACCCACATATTTATCGATTTTATATTTAAATATTTTATTTAAATATTTTGTTGTTAATCGGATATTGGTCCGAAAAGCTACTTTTTGCAAACGGTCAAATTAGGACTCAAGACCACTTCCATTGAGTTCGAAATGCCGTTTACAACTTTTTAAGTATAAACATTGATAGGTTTGAAGTTAGTGGAATTTCACTTACTTTTCTCGCTTTGGACTTTGGGTTAGATTAGCCATTATAACTCAAACACACTTCTCTCCTTCTCCTCACTCTTCATAAATTCCTACCAAACACAAACTTTAACATTAATGGTGAGTGGAAGGGGAAATTAGAAACTCCAAGCCTAGGTTTCAACTCCAACTCCCTCATTCAACTCCAAATTCGAGGAAAAGCATTGGATTCAAGTTTGTAGTTGCTTCTCCATTCACCTTCAAGCTTTACCTTCATAATTTGGTGAAAAGGTGAGATTTTTATCTCGCGATTCTAGCCTATAACTATATTGGACTGTTGGGAATGATTCCCTATCACTTTAGCATGTACATTTGCATTTGGTTTGGATTGGATTGGCCAAAAACACCAATTTCTAACGTTCTTGGCGAATCCCTGCATTTAGGTCGCTCTGCCTTCGTTAGGTCGCAAGGTCGTAGGCCGTTCGCGTGGAAAAGTCGCTGCTTGCTTATAGCTCGTTCTGGCTTAGGTCGCACGGAAATACGTCGCTAAGTCGTAGGTCGTCTCCGACCTTATATCGCCTGGCTTGTTTGAGTTAGGTCGCGCCTCTTTTAGGTCGCGTCCCTTTTTGGTCGCTCTCCACTGGACCTCGATAGGTCTCTCAACATTGACCTCGTTAGGTCACTCAACACACCGTGTCGCTAAGTCGCTCGACTTTGGACTTCGTTAGCTCGCTCGGCCTTGTCATTTTTAGGTCGCGAGCCATGCTAGGTCGCCCAACCGTCTACCTTAATAAGTCGTAGGTCGTCTCCGACCTTAAACCACTCGGCCGCATTAGGTCACGTGTTTCACTAGGCCATTAGGCCTTTACCTCGTTAGGTCGTAGGTCGTTGGACCTTATTACCTTGTTTGGTCGCGAGTCCCTTAAGTCGCTCGCCTCTATTAGGTTGCTCGCTTCTGCTAACTCGCGAACACCTCTAGGTCGCAACCACTAGGTCGCTTGACCCCTTAGACCCCTAGGTCGCAACCATTAGGTCGCTCGATCCTATCCTCCCCTAGGTCGCAACTGGGCAGGTCGAACCCCATAACGGGGGTGTTGCCCCCGCACCCCCACCTTGGAGGGTTGCCACCCCCGCTGGACCTCCCTCCGTAGGGGATCTTATCTGAAAATCATCCAACAGAACTTGCTTTGATGAGATGTTGAGGTGACCATTCTTCGAGACAAACTATCTTGGGCTTCTCGGTCGATTTTATGGTATCACGGCCTTTCTAAAAAGGCGGGATAACAACTTTAGAAATATGAAGATTTCAATACTAGTAGTAAATATCAAAACTCTTTCATCAAAACGATTTTAACTCTATTTTACTACAAAGCTCTTTCCTTAAACCGTTTTCCAATCTACTAGTATATACAAACCTTTTCCTTAAAACCTTTTTGTGACAATTTTCTAGTGAAGATTTACAGCTTGTTCGTAAATATTTAAGTTAAGCAAGTGGTTATGGGACATGAAGCTAAACTCATATATTTACTGGCTTGGTGAGATTGACACTACTTGATGATCATGACGATCATTTTTGTGTTTTAGACTAGCAACTGTGCGATGTCTCTTTGTCTACGAGGGAGACTAGACCCCGCTCTTGTGATGTTTCACCATCGCATTTGTGTGATGTTTCGCCATCACATATGTAGGGTAGCGCCCCATGGTCTTCGGGCCATTCGTGTGTCAAAATTAATGGCTTGCAACCATGAGATAGCGTCTCGCTTTGTGTTACACGTGTAGGTGAATTTTCATGTGTAACAACCCGATATTCGTGTTGAATTATAATCGACAATTTGAACGATTATTATTGACACAATTTCCATATTGAAGTTTTAAATTTTGAATTAAAATTGATTTATAAATTGATAAAAGAAATTTAGGACTTTAAATTAAAAGTTTTTTTTTTTTTTTTTTATTTGGCCTTATCCCCTCTTTAATTTCGAACCGACCCCCTCCCCTTTTTTCTCATTTTCATATTTCGAAAACCGATCCCCTTTTGTCTCGTTCGTGAGAATAATGGCGGCTTCGTTCTAATTAGGGCTTCGTTCCCTTTTGTTCCAGTTAAGGCTTCGGCTCTTTGTTCCAATTAGGGCTTCGGTTTCTTCAATTGATCTGTTATATGTTGCCCTAGCTCGCTGCTTCTCTGATGGTTGACTATTGCTCGTTTTGCAGTTGCTCGATCGAGTTCGTCGCCGCCTCGATGCAAGGTGAGTTTGCTCACATCTAATTCATGTCTCGAGTTATCTGTGTATTTTGTCGCTTGAATTTCTGCCGTTCCATGTTGTAGATGTTGATGTTGTACATCACTATATATGTGAGTAAATTATGTTACTCACATCTTATTCGAACTATTCAAATTCGTTTGCTTGTTTGATTTCGTGGTCTTCGGCTTCGATTCAATATTTGTTCGTGTTGATGCTTTTCTGCCTTGAGATGATTTTTGGCCTGCTTTTGATTTTGGCTTGACTTGTTCGACTCTATGATCTGGTTTGGTTCGATTTCTTGTTATTTCGGGTTTGCACTCGCATAGCACTGAACTTTGTTTCGAATTCTGTCTGTCTTTACCTTGTTTATCACCAGTGTTCATTCATGAGTATAACTGGTTCGATTTGTTGGATCATTGACTTACATTCACCCAGATGCTGTTGACTTCACTTGAGTATGTTGTAGGCCTGGTCCTCATTTTAAGTTGTTATCCTCATGCTATGTTAGTTGCCGGCCTTTGTTGTTGCTTCGGCAATGTGCTTTGTTTTTGGTTGTGATGCTAGCATTATCCAGTTTCCTGTATTTGATTACTGGTGCCTCATTTGGTTCAAAATGCATTCACTTGCCAACCCATTCATCTCATAGTTTCTATATTGAGTTTAGAACAGGGTAGTTGATTGATGTACACCCCTGTGTACATTTCTCTGTGCACATTGAATTTGCTGTATTTATGAGTAGTTACTGTTTTGGTCATAACTTCATTTAAGGACCAGTTGAAACCATTTGATAGTTGCCAGTTTACGGAGTTGAAATTATATCGCCTTTGTTAGTGCTCGAGTTTGATACATTGCATTAATGCCTTGAATTCAATTGCATTTGGCTCGTTGTATTTAATTGGTTGTGTGCTGTGGTGTCCTAATTTTGGTGCCCTCACCTCCATTCTTCTGCCTTCATGTAATTCACGTGCAGTTTGAAGTTTCTGTCTTGTATCACTTGTGTCACTTGAAGTTGCACTTGATAGGCCCAGGTCCATTCTTTCTTGAGCCTGTTGTGCTGTGCATTGAGCATTGTTTTGTTTTCTAGTCTTCATTGTTGTTTCGGCTGTTGCATGCTTTGTTCATGCACCTTGTGTTACTGTCCAATCTCTTTTAGTGTTTGCTGATGCAATTGTGTCATTTTGTTGATAACCCATGACTTGACTTTGTGCAGTGTGCATATATGGTTATTTATAACCATTTCACTTTGAGGCTTGTCACTGATGTTGGTTTGCATTATTTTGTTCATTTGGATTCAACAATCTTGTTGAGTTCACTTGAAATCCCCGTATGCATGTCATATGGGTTTACTTTGTGGTACACTGTACTGCATTTCTGAGTTAGTTATTGTCATTTTCTACATATTTATATATGTGGCCATGTACCACTTTGTAGTTCACCGTACCACGTGCATTTGGATTGATATTTGAACCTTCAATGATTTTGGTTCGTTGAGTTTTTGGGCACGACATCACTTTTGTGGCACGGCAGTACACGCAAGAGTGAACTGCAGCCACACGGTATTCAATGGGTACATCATCACTATAGTGGCAAGGCAGTGCACGCAAGCGTGAACTGCAGCCACACGGTATGACGTGTATGATATTCTATTTGTTTTGACTTATGGATCTTTTTGCGTATTCCATATTCCGTAGTGGCGAGGCAGTGCACGCGTGCGTGTACTGCAGCCCTACTTGAATAAATATTTTAATTGATATTTCAATGGTTTGAACTGTTTTGTTCATTTCAATTCAATATTCTGAATTGCATTCTGATTTGGTTTAATTACTGTCGTCTATTCAATATTTATTTATTATTGCTTCTGTGCACTAATAACTGAGTTTGAATTAGACTGACCCGAGTATTATTTTCTTCTGAATCTAATACTCGGGTCAGACCGAGTATTTACAGGTTGTAGATATTCTGCTTTGGGTTGCTGCTAGAGCTATGAAGTTCTTTCATATCTTTTGGAGTAGTCGTCATTTGTAGTAGTCCGTATTATTGTATAGGAAGATATGTATTCATGTATATTATATACGTTAATGTACTTGTATATGTAACTTCCTGAGTTGACTATTGTAGTTGTATCACATGTACCGTGTCAAATGTATTGTAACTGACATCAGTTATATATATATGAGATTTTCTGTTTTATCTGTGTTCCGCATTTATATTTATCTGTGTTATTAGTTTATATTTGTCCTAGACTATCATAGCCACCGTGTGGTAGCTTTGAGTTTGCATCGGCATGTCGGATTCTCTTCTGAAATTAAAAGCATGTTTTTACTATCTGACATATCGGTGCTCGCACAAAGCAATTACACGGATGGTCGCTCCTCAACAGCCTTATTCTCCGTGCTAGTTGACAGCACTACACCGTAGTGCTCTTGGCTAGCGTGGGTATAGAGGTGGGGCGTCACAGCTTGGTATCAAAGCCTGGGGTTTAGAACAAATATAAAACATAACTTAGATAGTACATGTGTTACAACTATTTGTCGACGTTTTATCTCTCATATTTGCATATGATTGTCTTTGAATGGTTAGGTATGAATTCCTAACGCTTATTCGTGAGTATTGCTGCTATTCTCTGTCGCACTTGCTCACTTGAGTTTACACTTCTAAGTATCAAAGTATATATATATACTCTACCAAGTTGCATATTGCTGCGACTAGTACCCACATTGATTTGAACTCGCATTGTTTATTCGAACTGCTATATATAGGCATTCTTATCTCTGATTCGTGTACTTAATGCAGTCTCCATACAATTGGGTTTTGGATATCAATCTTTGAGACAAATTGCATTCCAATTGTCGACTATCTGTTTATCCATGGTTTGTTGGTTTTCATGTGCCTCTCTCTGATAGTTTTAAAATTTCTTTGGTATAAAAGAAATTGTCTTGGACTTTGCCTTGTCGATATCGACGTTGACTTGACTTTTACTTTTGCTAAAGTCATTCAAGCATTTATGCTCGTTCTGCTTTGTTTTTCCAATTGTTGATCGATTCTTCTTTTCCGGTTAGTTGTTATCACCTTTGTCGACTTTGATAACTTCTATTTCAGGAATTTTGGGTATTCCTACTTTGATGGATTTAGAATCGAATTCTTTGTATTTTATTCACGTCTTCGAATGTGAATCTTAGTGAATTGATTTGGTTTTCGAATTTAATCGATTCTTGATTATTTCCCGATTTGTTGCTATCATTTATTAGCAACTTTGATGACCTTTTCTTCGGGATTTTTGTGAACATACCTTTCGATGAATTCGGTATCGATTTCTTTGGATTCTATTCACGTCTTCGTATGTGAATTCTTGTGATTGATTGTTTCTACAATCATTTATGTGATTTGTCACTTTAAAAATATAAAGGTTTCAATACTAGTAGTAAATATCAAAACTCTTTTACCAAAATGTTTTCAACTCTATTTTCAATACCAAACTCGTTTTTAAAACCGTTTTCCAATCTATTAGTATATACGAATCTTTATTTCATTCGTATGAGAAATCTAATTAAACGGCTTAGTAAAACAAGTGGTATGAAACGCTTGCGTTTACTTCGTCGGTTAATTGTTGGACTTGTTCGATTGAACCTCTAGTGACAATTTTATTAGTGAAGATTTACAGTTTGTTCGTAAATATTTAAGTTAAGTAAGTGGTTATGGGACATGAAGCTAAACTTTTACATTTACTAACTTAGTGTAATTGACACTTCTCGTTGATCATGACGATCATTTTTTCGGTTAGACTAGGCCTCATCGGTGTGATTTCGTCTCACACATATCTCTTGGGCTTTGAGGATTGTCTAGACACCACTTGTGTGATTTCATTCACACATACTTTTCTTTTGATTGCGAGGTTAGACTAGACACCACTTGTGTGATTCCACTCACACATACCTCTTTTGATTTTTGGTTAGTCTGGACCTCAATCTGTGTGATTCCGACTCACACATGTGGGGTAGCGCCCCACGGTCTTCGGGCCATTCTTGTGTCAAAATTAATGGCTTGCAACCATGAGATAGCGTCTCGTTATGCGTTGCACGTGTTGATGATTTTTCATGCTCGCGGGTAGGTGAGATTCCGTGCTCCCGTTCTCGCTTTGCGTTGCACGTGTTGATGATTTTTCATGCTAGCGTGTAGGTGAGATTCCGTGCTCCCGTTCTCGCTTTGCGTTGCCCGTGTTGGTGATTTTCATGCTCACGTGTAGGTGAGATTCCGTGCTCCCGTTCTCGCTTTGCGTTGCACGTGTTGATGATTTTTTCATGCTCGCGGGTAGGTGAGATTCCGTGCTCCCGTTCTCGCTTTGCATTGCATGTGTTGATGATTTTTCATGCTCGCGTGTAGGTGAGATTCCGTGCTCCCGTTCTCGCTTTGCGTTGCCCGTGTTGGTGATTTTCATGCTCACGTGTAGGTGAGATTCCGTGCTCCCGTTCTCGCTTTGCATTGCACGTGTTGGTGAGTTTTCATGCTCGCATGTAGGTGAGTTTCCGTGCTCCCGTTCTCGTTATGCGTTGCACGTGCTGATGAGTTTTTCATGCTCGCGTGTAGGTGAGTTTTCGTGCTCCCGTTCTCGTTATACGTTACATGTGTTGATGAATTTTCATGCTCGCGTGTTGGTGAGTTTCCATACTCTCCTTTGAGTTTTCATACTCTGTTCGAGTTTTCATACTCTGTTCGAGTTTTCATACTCCGTTTGAGTTTTCATACTCTATTCGAGTTTTCATACTCCGTTCGAGTTTTCATACTCCGTTTGAGTTTTCATACTCTATTCGAGTTTTTATACTCCGTTTGAGTTTTCATACTCCGTTTGAGTTTCCATACTCTCCTTCGAGTTTTCATACTCGCGTTCGATTTTTCATACTCCGTTTGAGTTTCCATACTCCGTTTGAGTTTCATACTCTCCTTCGAGTTTCCATACTCCGTTTGAGTTTTCATACTCTGTTCGAGTTTTCATACTCTGTTCGAGTTTTCATACTCTGTTCGAGTTTTCATACTCCGTTTGAGTTTTCATACTCTGTTCGCGTTTCCATACTCCGTTTGAGTTTTCATACTCTCCTTCGAGTTTTCATACTCGCGTTCGAGTTTTCATACTCCGGTTCGAGTTTTCATACTCGCGTTCGAGTTTTCATACTCGCGTTCGAGTTTTCATACTCCGGTACGAGTTTTCATACTCTCATCTTGTGATTTCTGGATTTCTTGCGTAGATTCCTAGAATTTGTGCTTCACCAATTTTCGTGATTTCTATTGATAAGTTTTATCAATTCTTGTGCATTGGTGAACTCGTGTGTTATTGACTTGTTATGAATACAAGTTTAGGGTATGATATCCCTTTCTATCTTTGAGAAGATTCTTGTGACACTTTGGATGAATGAAAATCCACTTATCGAAGTTGCTACTGATGTCGCTGCTTTAATCACGTGTTTTAAAAATTGTTTCAAAATAAATCAAAATTGTTTTCAAAATTTTTACGATTTGCACTTTCAAAAGAATGAGAAAGCGAATTAAACGTTTCAGTAAAATCGAGGACTATGACCCCTTTCTTTTGCTGATTCGCTTAATTCCAGACTTGTTCGTTTGAGAACGTAAATTGTAATTTTATAAATAAAATGGTTTTCAAAATTTTTACAGTTTACGCTTTCAAAAGAATGAGGAAGCGATTTAAACGTTTCAGAAAAATCGAGGACTATGACCCCTTTCTTTTACTGATTCGTTTGATTCCGGACTTGTCCGTTTGAGAACATAAAATGTTATTTATTTAAAATACACAATTTTGCACTTTCAAGGAAACGATGAAGTGAATTAAACGATTTAGTAAAACTCGTGGTTATGGGTCATGTGTGTTTGCTATTTCGGTTAATTTCGGACTCGTTAATTGAAAAATTTGTAATTTGAAATTTGATTACCGTTGTGGTAATTTCTGATTATCGTTTTGATAATTGGATGTTTATGATTTCTGATTTATCGTTTTTGATAATCAGATATTTATTGTTTCTAATTATCGTTTGTGATAATTAGATGTTTGAGGTTTAATTATCGTTGTGATAATTAAACATTCGTGATTTGAGATTTGATTATCAATTGTGATAATTAAATAATCGTTGATTCGTGAATTCTGATTTATCGTTTTTGATAATCAGATATTTATTGTTTCTAATTATCGTTTGTGATAATTGGATATTTGAGATTTAATTATCGTTTGTGATAATTAAATATTTGTGATTTAAAATTGATTTTCGATTTTGATAATCGAATACTTGTTGATTTGATTATCGTTTTTGATAATCAAATATTTGTGATTTGAAATCTCTGAATTATCTATTGATAATTAGATTTTTGATGAGAATTTGTGAATTTCTTTTATGAAATTAAAAGATTTCTTTGGCGTTTATATTGTATTACGCCAGTTTACCGGTTCAATTTTCTACTATTCATGACGTGTTTCATGCGTCTTCCTTCTACGGAGATGCCTTAGGGATTTCCGATTTCTATTCTTGAGTCCGGTATTATTGAAGAAATTGAAGTTTCACCAGATTTGACTTTGAGCAAACACGTTCTGGCTTGCTCCTTCATGTTCTTTATGGTGAACTTCATATTTCGAATTTCTTCACCTTGTGATGATATGCTCTTTTGGTTGTTACCTTTTGTCCATATATTCCTTAAGATTGCGAGGACGCAATTTCTTTAAGGAGGGGAGTCTGTAACAACCCGATATTCGTGTGGAATTATAATCGACAATTTAAACGATTATTATTGACACAATTTCCATATTGAAGTTTTAAATTTTGAATTAAAATTGATTTATAAATTGATAAAAGAAATTTAGGACTTTAAATTAAAAGTTTTCTTTTTTTTTTATTTTTTTTTTATTTGGCCTTATCCCTTCTTTAATTTCGAACCGACCCCCTCCCCTTTTTTCTCATTTTCATATTTCGAAAACCGATCCCCTTTTGTCTCGTTCGTGAGAATAATGGCGGCTTCGTTCTAATTAGGGCTTCGTTCCCTTTTGTTCCAGTTAGGGCTTCGGCTCTTTGTTCCAATTAGGGCTTCGGTTTCTTCAATTGATCTGTTATATGTTGCCCTAGCTCGTTGCTTCTCTGATGGTTGACTATTGCTCGTTTTGCAGTTGCTCGATCGAGTTCGTCGCCGCCTCGATGCAAGGTGAGTTTGCTCACATCTAATTCATGTCTCGAGTTATCTGTGTATTTTGTCGCTTTAATTTATGCCGTTCCATGTTGTAGATGTTGATGTTGTACATCACTATATATGTGAGTAAATTATGTTACTCACATCTTATTCGAACTATTCAAATTCGTTTGCTTGTTTGATTTCGTGGTCTTCGGCTTCGATTCAATATTTGTTCGTGTTGATGCTTTTCTGCCTTGAGATGATTTTTGGCCTGCTTTTGATTTTGGCTTGACTTGTTCGACTCTATGATCTGGTTTGGTTCGATTTCTTGTTATTTCGGGTTTGCACTCGCATAGCACTGAACTTTGTTTCGAATTCTGTCTGTCTTTACCTTGTTTACCACCAGTGTTCATTCATGAGTATAACTGGTTCGATTTGTTGGATCATTGACTTACATTCACCCAGATGCTGTTGACTTCACTTGAGTATGTTGTAGGCCTGGTCCTCATTTTAAGTTGTTATCCTCATGCTATGTTAGTTGCCGGCCTTTGTTGTTGCTTCGGCAATGTGCTTTGTTTTTGGTTGTGATGCTAGCATTATCCAGTTTCCTGTATTTGATTACTGGTGCCTCATTTGGTTCAAAATGCATTCACTTGCCAACCCATTCATCTCATAGTTTCTATATTGAGTTTAGAACAGGGTAGTTGATTGATGTACACCCCTGTGTACATTTCTCTATGCACATTGAATTTGCTGTATTTATGAGTAGTTACTGTTTTGGTCATAACTTCATTTAAGGACCAGTTGAAACCATTTGATAGTTGCCAGTTTACGGAGTTGGAATTATATCGCCTTTGTTTTGCTCGAGTTTGATACATTGCATTAATGCCTTGAATTCAATTGCATTTGGCTCATTGTATTTAATTGGTTGTGTGCTGTGGTGTCCTAATTTTGGTGCCCTCACCTCCATTCTTCTGCCTTCATGTAATTCACGTGCAGTTTGAAGTTTCTGTCTTGTATCACTTGTGTCACTTGAAGTTGCACTTGATAGGCCCAGGTCCATTCTTTCTTGAGCCTGTTGTGCTGTGCATTGAGCATTGTTTTGTTTTCTAGTCTTCATTGTTGTTTCGGCTGTTGCATGCTTTGTTCATGCACCTTGTGTTACTGTCCAATTTCTTTTAGTGTTTGCTGATGCAATTGTGTCATTTTGTTGATAACCCATGACTTGACTTTGTGCAGTGTGCATATATGGTTATTTATAACCATTTCACTTTGAGGCTTCTCACTGATGTTGGTTTACATTATTTTGTTCATTTGGATTCAACAATCTTGTTGAGTTCACTTGAAATCCCCGTATGCATGTCATATGGGTTTACTTTGTGGTACACTGTACTGCATTTCTGAGTTAGTTATTGTCATTTTCTACATATTTATATATGTCGCCATGTACCACTTTGTAGTTCACCGTACCACGTGCATTTGGATTGATATTTGAACCTTCAATGATTTTGGTTCATTGAGTTTTTGGGCACGACATCACTTTTGTGGCACGGCAGTGCACGCAAGCGTGAACTGCAGCCACACGGTATTCAATGGGTACATCATCACTATAGTGGCAAGGCAGTGCACGCAAGCGTGAACTGCAGCCACATGGTATGACGTGTATGATATTCTATTTGTTTTGACTTATGGATCTTTTTGCGTATTCCATATTCCGTAGTGGCGAGGCAGTGCACGCGTGCGTGTACTGCAGCCCTACTTGAATAAATATTTTAATTGATATTTCAATGGTTTGAACTGTTTTGTTCATTCAATTCAATATTCTGAATTGCATTCTGATTTGGTTTAATTACTGTCGTCTATTCAGTATTTATTTATTATTGCTTCTGTGCACTAATAACTGAGTTTGAATTAGACTGACCCGAGTATTATTTTCTTTTGAATCTAATACTCGGGTCAGACCGAGTATTTACAGGTTGTAGATATTCTGCTTTGGGTTGCTGCTAGAGCTATGAAGTTCTTTCATATCTTTTGGAGTAGTCGTCATTTGTAGTAGTCCGTATTATTGTATAGGAAGATATGTATTCATGTATATTATATACGTTAATGTACTTGTATATGTAACTTCCTGAGTTGACTATTGTAGTTGTATCACATGTACCGTGTCAAATGTATTGTAACTGACATCAGTTATATATATATGAGATTTTCTGTTTTATCTGTGTTCCGCATTTATATTTTTCTGTGTTATTAGTTTATATTTGTCCTAGACTATCATAGCCACCGTGTGGTAGCTTTGAGTTTGCATCGGCATGTCGGATTCTCTTCTGAAATTAAAAGCATGTTTTTACTATCTGACATATCGGTTCGCACAAAGCAATTACACGGATGGTCGCTCCTCAACAGCCTTATTCTCCGTGCTAGTTGACAGCACTACACCGTAGTGCTCTTGGCTAGCGTGGGTATAGAGGTGGGGCGTCACATCATGCTCCCATTTTGTGAGTTTTCATGCTCCTATATTGTGATTTCTGGATTTCTTGTAGAGTCTTCTGGAATTTGTGCTTCACCTATTTTCATGACTTTCATTGTTATGATTTTCTAGCTTTTATGTTTTGGTGAATTTGTGTGTCATCACCTTTTTTTTAGGTGAATTTGGATCTTTTAGAAGATTCTTTTGATATTGTTTGATCTCTTGATGATCTTCATTTACATGCTTATCATAGTATGTCTTTATGGTTACTATATGTTCTTGCCATATCTATTGTTTTATATCATGTTACCTGATATTTATAGCTAGACTGATCCGTTTAATATTTTCTTATAAATAATACTCGGGTCAGACCGAGATGTTACAGGTGCTTCTGCTTGACTTCTCCCCTAGGGATTTACTACTCTGACTTTTGGCTGACCATTTAGATTAACAGTTTTTGTCGTTTACACTTGAGATATAGACTCATTGATGTATTCTTTTGTATAGCACGTGTTTCTATTCTCTTGTGTATGTGGTCCTTTCATGACCACTACTCTGATATACACTTTCATGTGTTAGTTATATATTCATATATTTTTCTACCTTTGTGATATGGATGTCTGTGACTGAATGTGTTATGTTTGTTTCTATATTTGTTTCCGAAGATTTATTTATAGCCACCGTGTGATAGCTTTGAGTTTGTATCGGTATGTCGGACTTCCTCCTTAAATGAAATGCATGTTATACTATCTGACATATCGTTGCTCGCAAAAAGAAGTTACATAGATGGTCGCTCCTCAACAGCCTTATTCTCCGCGCTAGTTGACAGCATTACTCCGTAGTGTTCTTGGCTAGCGTGGGTATTGAGGTGGGGCGTCACAATTAATTACATTTTTAACTCATAGAAAAATCATAATTTCTTTATTTTAAAACATTTAAAAATATATTTAAATAAATTTTATAAATTTATATTTTTAAAATACTTAAAAATATCCAAAACACTTTGTAGAATAACCATGGGCCTGTATATAGTTTTCTAACCTTGGTCAAGTGATACAGATATGTATCATTTCAATCCGTAGTTTAAAAATAAAAATTCAGGTTTTATCATTTCAAACCCGCAATCCCAAGTTAAATAAATTAAATAAAAACCGTTCAGGCCTATCATTTCAGCCCATAACGATTTTTTCCTATTCTAAAGTCCGTTCGGGTATGTATCATTTTAACCCATAGCGATTCTAATCTACAGGGAACTTGCAGTATGATAAACAGATATAAATGAACAGTAACAACATATATATAATAACAGATGATATGGCATGAAATTTAACAGGTTTAACATCATATATAAATAATCACAGGCAGTTATACATCATATGATTTTCTACACATTCAATTGTTGTTGTTTCACAACTGCATAAGTATAAACGTCGTGTGAGTTTTACTCACCTCTATGGCTGAAGATTGCAATATGAATTATACAACGGATTCTAGAAGGCACGATGACACAACAATGGGCTCAAGTGGGAAGAGATCCAAGCTTAGAACTTGTGTTACAACCCAAAACAAAACAAAATAAAATTACAATTCAATACAACATTGAATAGGAATAACTTTGAATTGAAAAGCAATATGAATACACAACTTTTTGCCTTGCTTTCAACACTTGCTAGCACGACTTAGGGAATGTTTTGGCTCAGGTTTAGATATATTTGGTTCAGGTTTGGTTCCTATAAGGCATGGCTACAAGGTATTGAAGTGGTGGAGGAGTTACTACGCATGAATATGAAGAGGCTTATGCAAAATAGTGGTTTTTGGTTCATTTTGGGCTCGGGTACATGGATCTATGGCTCGGCTATGGCATGTTTCGGATCCGGACAGAGGATGAAGGTGATGGTTAGGGGTGTGTCAAAGTGGTGGTGGAGCAATAGGAGGCGGTCAAGGTCATCTAAGGTGATGGTGATGAAGATTAGGTGGCTAGACATGCTTTTAAGGAGTTTTGTGCAACTTTTGAGTTGTTTGTCTTCATTTAAAGGCCATGGCCTGATCTAGTCAGAGGAGGAGAGAGGTATTTGAAGCTGTGGAAGGGGAGGAGGAAGGTGGAGGTGGTGGAGGAGGCTAGGCCGAGCAAATACAAGGAAGAGGCAAGGGAAAATTCAATGGAAAAATCAATAAAATGAAGAGAGCAAGTAGAAAAAGAAGAAGAAGACATTACCATAATTTGCTTTAGCCGTGCAAATGAATTGAGAAAGAAATTTTTAACGTGAAAAGAGAAGTAAACACACGGCTAAAAAACTGAAAATGGGCAGCCAAAATGAATAAATGAGATGGTTATGGCATTTGAAACGTTTTTGGACAATGAAACGTCTATAATTGAAAAGCCTTAAACTCTTCACGTTTCCATTTTATAAAGATCAAATAAAACAAAAGTAAATCAGAAAATACTTTTAAAAACTGAAACCAAGTGAAATAATACGAAAATAAATAACAAAATTTAAAGAAAATAGTAAAAGAATAAAAGGAATTACTTAAAAATTCAAAACAGGGTCGAGAAATTACATATAGATCACTACTAGTCTTTGAAAAATGTCCACTTCCTTTTAAAAATATTATGAAGTGAAAATTTGAAATAAAATAATTTATTTATCCTTTTCAAAATAAAATAAACAATTAAATTGGAGAAAAATAGAAAAAGAACTAAAGAAAATGTTTAAAAATTGAAAACAGGGCATGAAAATTACAAGAAAAATATTACTAACTCTAGAAAAATTCCTACCTCACTTTAAAATAGTAAAAGACAAAAATATACATAAAATAACATATTAATACATATTAAAATAAAATATGATGAAGAAAATATAATTTATACAATTTAAAACAACAATATTGAAGAATAAACAAATTGCACTCAATATTGGAATATACATAACTTTTACTGTTTAACTCCGTTTTCAACGAAACGAAAAGTAGTGTTCAAGTTATTACATCTATTTTCATAATAAAAGATAAAATTTAATATTTAAAATAATTTAAATTTGAATTTTAAAAGTCAAAGTTTGAACAGTTTGAGTAGAAATTCACCTTTTTAGTAAAATGTCCAATTTATGCTATTTTGAACTATAGATCATTTAAAAATCAGCATTTATATTTAAAAATGAAATATTTGAAATAAAATAAATAAATAAAAAATTGTAAAATACAGGGTTGCTACACTCTCCCCCACTCAAAACTTTTCGTCCCCGAAAAGGATCGAGCTACGGGAAAGCACAGAAAAGATAGAAATGAAATAAGATTAAGACAAGGTGACCAGAAGATTGAGATTATACCTGATAACTGTTGTTATAGGTAAGTTTAACAAGGTGGAGATGATCTTTCCAAGATTCTCTAAAATCAAGAACATAAGCACGCAAAAATAGATTCAAAATGAGTACCAAAGATTATCAAAGATTATAGAAAGATTTATAAACAGAAAGATTATAGAAAGATGCCTATACCAGTCTATAGCAAGATAAAGATGATAAGGACAACCAAAAGATAGTTTGAAAAAAAAATAAGGAAATAAATTTGAAAGCATGGAAATTTCAACTTAAATAGAGAATAAATCTTTACACAAGTTAAATAAATCTTAACTATCCCAAATTTCATTACCTTGTTATCCAATCATCTTAAATTAACAATTTTTAAAACCATGGGTTTGAAAAATAATCATTTATTACACTCACAATGTACTTAATAAATTTTATTCTTCTTTATTCCTAATTAAAACTAAATTTATTCCTCTCAATATATTTATCACTTATGTTAAATATACTTACACTTATTATAACTGCTTTCTTTTATTCTTAGTTCTTTTAACATTATTTTATTGTAAGTTATTCAATTACCTTTTATTATATTTACCTCTGTTAATAATTTTATAATTAAAACTTAAGTGTATAACATTTATTATAACCACTCAAATTTTATTTATAAAATCTTTTACATTGCATATTATCCAATTACATTGTTAACTTCTGAAATTAAGGTAAGTTATATTTGAATGCAATTGTATTATACAAATAAAACTTTCCAATTAAATCATTTCATACTTGAATATTCATCCAAAATTTTGATTTTCTTTTTATAATGGAATTTAAGAATTAAATTTTCGATTTCTTCAAACCATTTAGAGATAAATAAATGTATGTGCATAACTTATCAAATCAAATTTAAATCATATATCTATATATATTATAAATCAACTCATATTTTTTAAAAATTCAAATCTATTTGATTTCCCAAAACAAGGCTGTAGCAAGACTATAGAGCGGTCTCTTCACTTCGAAACTCGAAAATGAACATCGACGATGCCGCGATCATCACCGAAGTTATTTTCCAGCGACAAAGAGAAGATCGCTAATTTTTTTTAAACTTTAAAATTCTTTGGAAACAAATTTCTATTAGAAAATACTTTAAATAATATACCTCCTTTTAAAACTTTAAACACAAGGTTTGAAACCATCGGAAATTAAATTCTCAAATTTCTTGTTTTAAACTCATTTGAGTTCCTAAATCAATTTATAAACAACTATTTATAAATTTCTTTACAGAACAATAAATGATAAATCAAGTATTATCATTTCAAATAATCAATTTAAATCAGTTTATTAAGATTCATAAATTTACTTATATATCAAAATTTATTTCATTAACCAAATTTTAAAATAATATTGCGTCAGTTTGTTCTGTCAACGTGTTTTGGAAATCTTATCGATAGCGTTGATAAGAAGAATTGATCAGAAACCCAATTCAACATCAACAACTCAAACAACACAATATATAAACAAAACATAGATTACAAGTACAATTCAAAATGTTTGAAGATAGGTTGGAAACAAAAGACAAGATGATAAAATAACAAAATAAGGAGGTGGACAAGCTTAAATAAATCACGGGCAACCTTAACCAGGTCAACCGTGACTTAAAGAATAAGATCAATGTGGATTTTTCTGGGGTAAATCTACATTCAATCTTAAGAGTTAGAGTTTGGAATAACAAAAGATCTTAGCATCTAAACCAAGGACAGATATAAATCTCTGGTGAATCGATGCTAATTGTAAAGGAGTTTCACCCTTTTACAATTCAATTTTTTTTTGAGATTGGCAGGACTGCCAACTCATTATTAAGATCATTTTGAAGTGGAGTTATGGGATACCCTAGAACCAAAAGATGATGAATAGTGAGGGACATGAATGGATTTTGGAACCGCAGGGAACGTTTCAAAATTCAAAGGAAACCGAATTGAAGAAGAAGGAATTCAAGCTCGAACGAAAATGATTCTGAAATTTAATCTACTCTATATACTGAGTTTTTCCTAAAACCAGAGCTCTGATACCAACTTTAACACCTGGATATTTTCAACCATTTGCATCCATACATGTCGTACTTGAATTGCTCAAAATACCGCGTTGTAAATAAAATTTGTCCAATCTCAGAATATACAGTATACAAAATCACAGATCACAGACACAGAGTATTTAATAATGCAGCGGAAGTAAAAGAAATAGTAGTTCATGGAGCTACTATATAAATATATCAGAGTTACATAAGATACATCAGAAGAAATAGAGTACAACAGAAGTCTCAATACATAGAAGTCTACTAATACAAGAGCTTAAAAGGAACAACAGACTGAAAAAGATAAAACTAGACAAGTAGATAATCTACAGTGATTCCAATCTCCAGAAAGTGGAATCTTAATCTGTGAATAACTCAGGTTGACCCGAGCATAAATAAATCAAAATACAAACACTCGAGTCAGGACATACGTACTTATTCAATGTAAACCAACTCAAGTGAAATGTAGTAAAAGTACAAGTAACTTAGAGGATGCTTAGGACCGCCTATCCTCTAAGGATCCGTTAAACTATTTACTGTATAGTAATATACGCTATATGCAGTAGTGTCTAATCGGTAAAGTATAATCATACAGAAAATAGCGTTAAGGGAATGGTGAACCCTAACGCGGTCGGATCTTTAAATCAAAATCGTAATGGGCTCGATATAAGGAACATATGACAAGGCACGCGAGGCAATGCCAGGGTGGATACACCATTTGCACTCCCGGACCGGTGGTGACGGCAAACCAGCAGCTTCCGCCCACCTCGAGCAATACCCCGAATCAAAGTGGCGCCACCATATCGAATCACAAAAGTAATAGAATGGTTTCCGAAGAAGCATGCTCGATGAAAGGGTGCGACCCTATGTGTAGCCCGGTGTAGCTCCTGTTTTAGTCATAATTAGGCCATCCATCAGCGTTTTCTTACTTCATTCCAGTAGCGTTCGCCAAGCAACCTACTTCGTTCTGGAATCTCCACCGCGTACACAGTTGTCAATGTGGTTTTCGGTATCGATAGAGAGTATGCCAGATATCTGATCCCGGTCTCTTTGCCAACCAATCGTTATTATAACGCGTGGTTATAACTTTAAAATAATACTTTTCTTCAAAATATAACATCATTTCAAATCCAAATCTTTGTCAAAATAAAGATCAAATCGTTTACAAACCATTTTAAAATATCAAAATATCATATCTTCTCAAACTTCATTTCAAATCATTTCAATATATCATATCTTTCCAAAACTTCATTTCAATTCATTTTAATATATCAAAAATATCATATCTTTCCAACTTCCATTCAAATCATTTTAATATATCAAAAATATCATATCTTTCCAAAACTTCATTCATTTTCAATTCAAACCACTCTTTAAATGATTTATATTTCAATTAAATTTCTTCATTTAAACCCTTTAAAAGTGTAATTATTATTCTTTCAATTCAAGTATTCAATTTCCAAAGTTTCGAACCATTCTGAGTTCGTTTACTAAGTCAAAACCCATAATTATTAAAATTTCAGCATTTCACAGCATACAGAAAAAGCTATTATAAGTTATACTTGAAAACGTTTTAATTCAGCAAAGACAGCATTTAAAAACTGCTGTTAAAACTCAGTTTTAGTTAAAATTTTGTTCAAAACAGAAAAGACAGCATTTCAGAAGTGCTGTGGTAACTCAGATTTCAAAACAAAGGTTTTATTTGAGTTCAGCAAAGACTGCAGACCACTACTGCATTTCCAGAGAATGCTATAATAGACCCAAGTTCAATATTAACCTATAAGTTCAATTACAGCAACGACAGCATTTCAGAAATGCTGCAATAGCTTTTTTTACACAATTTTAGTTCAATTCAGAAACTATAGCATTTCGGAATGCTATTAAAAGTTAATTCCATATTTTAGTGTATTTCAAGCAAATAATAAACTTCAATTTAAAACCAATATACATTTTCAAAATCATATTTTAACATTTAAAATGTTCATTAACATATCATTTAACATATTATTTTTATACAATAAATTTCTTATAATTACATCCAATTTTCAACAATTTACTAAATAAATTCAAGTGTAAAAGTTTCCAATTCTTCACATTTTTAAATAAGCAACTTAACACTTATATTTCCTCCATTTTCTCAAATAAACAAAAAATTTAATTTTTTTTAATTAACTTAAACCTTTAATTAAAACCAACTTTACATTTCCAAGTCAAGTTATACTTTTAAAAGATCACTTTTAAACATTCATTTATTTAACCACTTAAATTCATAGAAAAATCAATAATACTTTAATAAATCACTTAAATTCAAATTTAATCAAATTATCATATTTACCAATTTCCCATAAAATTAAATTTCCATTTTATTCATATAACTTAAATATTGTTTTTAACCAAAATTCCAAATTTCCAAACTTAACCTATATTCAATAATCCAATTTAACCATTCATTAATTATATTTTTAACTCATAGAAAAATCATAATTTCTTTATTTTAAAACATTTAAAAATATATTTAAATCAAATTTCATAAATTTATATTTTTAAAATACTTAAAAATATCCAAAACACTTTGTAGAATAACCACGGGCCTGTATATAGTTTTCTAACCTAGGTCAAGTGATACGGATATGTATCATTTCAATCCGTAGTTTAAAAAAAATCAGGTTTTATCATTTCAAACCTGCAATCCCAAGTTAAATAAATTAAATAAAAACCGTTCAGGCCTATCATTTCAGACCATAACGATTTTTTCCTATTCTAAAGTTCGTTCGGGTATGTATCATTTCAACCCATAGTGATTCTAATCTACAGGGAACTTGCAGTGTGATAAACAAATATAAATGAATCTTAACAATATATACATATGTAATAACAGATGATATGGCATGAAATTTAACATGTTTAACATCATATATAAATAATCACAGGCAGTTATACATCATATGGTTTTCTACACATTCAATTGTTGTTGTTTCATAACTGCATAAGTATAAACGTCGTGTGAGTTTTACTCACCTTTATGGCTGGAGATTGCAAAATGAATAACACAACGGATTCCAGAAGGCACGATGATAAAACAATAGGCTCAAGTGGGAAGAGATCCAAGCTTAGGACTTGTGTTACAACCTAAAACAAAACAAAATAGAATTACAATTCAATACAACATTGAATAGGAATAACTTTGAATTGAAAAGCAATATGAATACACAACTTTTTCCCTTGCTTTCTACACTTGCTAGCACGGCTTAGGGAATGTTTTGGCTCAGGTTTGGACATACTTTGGTTTAGGTTTGGGTCCTATAAGGCATGGCTACAAGGTATTGAAGTGGTGGAGGATTTACCACGCATGAATATGAAGAGGCTTATGCAAAATAGTGGTTTTTGGTTCATTTTGGGCTCGGCTACATGGATCTATAGCTTGGCTATGGCATATTTCAGATCTGGACAGAGGATGAAGGTGATGGTTAGGGGTGTGTCAAAGTGGTGGTGGAGCAATAGGAGGTGGCCAAGGTCATCTAAGGTGATGGTGATGAAGACTAGGTGGCTAGACATGCTTTTAAGGAGTTTTGTGCAACTTTTAAGGTGTTTGTCTTCATTTAAAGGCCATGGCCTGATCTGGTCAGAGGAGTGGAGAGGGATTTGAAGCTATGGAAGGGGAGGAGGAAGGTGGAGGTGGTGGTGGAGGCTAGGCCGAGCAAATATAAGGAAGAGGCAAGGGAAAATTCAATGGAAAAATCAGTAAAATGAAGAGAGAAAGTAGAAAAAGAAGAAGAAGACATTACCTTAATTTGCTTTAGCCGTGCAAATGAATTGAGAAAGAAACTTTTAAATGAAAAGACAAGTAAACACCCGGCTAGACAACTGAAAATGGGCAGCCAAAATGAATAAATGATATGGTTATGGCATTTGAAACGTTTTTGGACAATGAAACGTATAGAATTGAAAAGCCTTAAACTCTTCAGGTTTCCATTTTCTAAAGATCAAATAAAACAAGAGTAATTCAGCAAATACTTTTAAAACCGAAATAAAGTGAAATAATATGAAAATAAATAACAAAATTTAAAGAAAATCGAAAAAGAATAAAAGGAATTGCTTAAAAATTCAAAACAGGGCCTAGAAATTACATATAAATCACTACTAGTCTTGGAAAAATGTCCACTTCATTTTAAAAATATTATGAAGTGAAAATTTGAAATAAAATAATTTATTTATCCTTTTCAAAATAAAATAAATAATTAAATTGGAGAAAAATAGAAAAAGAACTAAAAAAAATGTTTAAAAATTGAAAACAGGGCATGGAAATTACAAGAAAAATACTACTAACTCTAAAAAAATTCATACCTCACTTTAAAATACTAAAAGACAAAAATATACATAAAATAACATATTAATATATATTAAAATAGAATATGACAAAGAAAATATAATTTATACAATTTAAAATAACAAAATTGCAGAATAAACAAATTGCACTCAATATTGGAATATACATAACTTTTACCGTTTAACTCCGTTTTCAACGAAACAAAAAGCAGTGTTCAAGTTATTACATCTATTTTCATAATAAAAGATAAAACTAAAGATTTAAAATACTTTAAATTTGAATTTTAAAAGTCAAAGTTTGAACAGTTTGAGTAGAAATTCACCTTTTTAGTAAAATGTCCAATTTATACTATTTTGAACTATTGATCACTTAAAAATCAGCATTTATATTTAAAAATGAAATATTTGAAATAAAATAAATAAATAAACAATTGTAAAATACGGGGTTGCTACACTATCCGATTCCTATATCAAATTTAGAAGTCCCGAGTGTCCAATATCATCGAAAATTCTATTTTCT
The DNA here is from genome assembly GCA_030765085.1 of Allium cepa. Taxonomy (NCBI): domain Eukaryota; kingdom Viridiplantae; phylum Streptophyta; class Magnoliopsida; order Asparagales; family Amaryllidaceae; genus Allium; species Allium cepa. Next base: position 899,231,637 of record CM060938.1, on the reverse strand, counting down.
TTCAATAAATGAAAATTTCAAATGCGCATATCTGACCGAGATGCAAAAATTAATTTACCATAACGCATAGGCTACGTACATCCATATAACTATTTGTTGAAAATTTTAGAATAAAACACCCGGATTTATTTCAACTCTATTCAAAATAATATACAGCATTCTTTTTTTATAACAAATCATATTTAGGACCCGAAATCAAATCTTGTTTTACCGAACAAACCTTCTATGACAGCAATCCGTCCTTAGAAACTTGAAAATGAATATCGATGATGCCGTGATCATCACCAAAATTATTTCCCGGCAACTGAAGTAAGGTTAGTGCTTTCTATCTCCATTTAAAACCTATCTGAAATATTTCTATTCAAAAATACTTCATAATAATACCATTATTATTTTTCCCACAACCTTTGGAAAAAATTTCTAATCATGAAATTCCATTTCCAAAAACACAGGGGGTTTTAGTTCTCAAATCCTCCCTTAAATCCTTTCGTTTAAAACCAAGTTCTAACCCAACATTAGCCTCGAATGTCTTATAGTCAAATTGTGGAACAGAGTTCACAAGGTGTTAATTTTTAATGTTCCGACAATCACTAATCTACCCCACACATGCAGTAAATGGGATAAAATGCTCCTAACCTTGCATAATAATTAATGTCCATAAACTTGTAATATATGACTACCCAATTAACAATAATAGCAATGCTCCTATTGGTTGAGTTGGACTAATCAAACAATAAATGATAATTACTGAATAATATCATTTTCCTAACAACCAATATACCATATATAACTATAAAATTTTTAGAAAATCATCCTTTTTATATAAAAGTTAATTTAGGTAAAATTATTTTATTTACCCAATTTCAAAACAATATTTGTTGATTGGCCTCATTCAAGTATTTAGGTATCCTTGTCGATAATGTTAGCTACTTGTATTGACCAGAATCCATAAGCCACTCAACGGATCAATTAACATAATATAAACATTTTTATAATCATTAACAAATTTGCGCTCATATCTATAATACACTCAAACTCTTAATATGGTGCTATTGACACTACCTCTAATGAGTAATCCCCACCAAAGCCAAGGTTCTCGCTTAACCTATGCTTAGATAACAGGCTATAACGACCGACTTTCCCATACAGTTTAAGCGGACAATCAACCAAACATGACCCACTCTAATTGAATGGAAAGACGGATAGTTACGGAAAAGAAATATGGGAGAAGAAGGGAGAAAGAAAAGGAAAAGAAAGTTAACAACAATAAACCTTACAATAGATCGAATAATCTACAGTATACAACAAATCTTTACACAAAAAAATGTAATATACGTACACCAATCAGAGTATACTAACCTACTTCAATACGGACAATTATAACAGAATGTCCTTATAATTTCGGATAAATACAACCAATTGACAACATAGCGGAACACAAAGAATTACGTAGATACGTCCAGCTCATCTCCTGCGCACCAATGCATCCAAATAGATCTGTAATTATGCTCGGTCGGACCTATGCATTATAATAAAATATCAACCAAGTCAGGCCGGTAAACCATCGTGATAAAAACACACCCAGTTGGATTTTTAATGTTTATCAAAAACCTTTCAAAATAAAGGTATCTTGTAAGACCATGCCATACATAAACATGGATGACTTTTTAACTTACAATAACAAAAAGACTTTCTACAAAAAATCAAGTGATATTGTAATAATGTCTAGGGTTTTCAAGTAAATAATTAACATAACCGAATTGTTACATTAATTAAATTCCAGCATAATAGGTATACAATTAAAACAGAAGACACTTATTAGGAAATTGATTCCAAAAAAGGACTGGGTAACTGGGGTACCACCCAACATGGTGCATTTCTAGATAAAATAACACTGAGGACCTCGCCGAGAGCCCCTACCAACATAGAACCGACCTTCCACTTGATTAGTAGTACCAAATATGATCACCCCTTGTTAATGGGCCCCGAAGAATACAAATGAGAGATAATATCGACTCAAGATAAGGATGATCATAACCGAATTGGGAGTGACCCACTTAACCTTGTTGCATATCCCCTATTTTAGTCACTCCCGATTAATGAGGCTAGAGGCTATGTTTTACCTTTCATATATCACTTCCCACTAGGAATGCTAACACTGCCCTCAAGGCAACAATGCAATGCCAACATTCATCTGTATAATTTGTCCAGAAGATAGACAAACCGAAAGCACTACTTCTACTACATCCATTTTGGAATCACCCTCAAGATTAGCGGTAAGCAGCCCTTGCACTTCAAAGAGCTCTGTCTTCAATTCAATCATCTTCAAGATGTCATCACTTCGAAGCACTTTAGTTGAATCGAAGTGGTTTTCGGATAACATATCTGATCCCAGTCTCTTCTAAATAACATTCGATAGTTTCTAGTTTACTCAACCCCGATTCTTTAGGAAATAAACAGTCAAAGTTAAGAGCGGAGATCACCTCCTAACCTTTAGTGGATGGATTTCCTTTTCATTTGTCCTAGGAGAACAAAACAAGATCTATACACATAGTATAACATTATTGGAGATGATTGTGCCATATAACTCACGTGTTTCTCCAAAATATTTCCAAAGTTACGTTTTGGGTCCATATTAGGCAGTCGGTTATTTAACTATCTACAAACACACATCCAAATCGGTGATTTAATTATATAGGGAAAACCAACATTGGTTATGCACATAAGCAATCATTACCTCTTAAATTAATCTTTTTAATAAAAATCACTTTGTGTTTAAGTAAATCTGAAGTAATTAAAATTTGTATTTTAAACAATTATTTTATTATTATTATTATTATTATTATTATTATTATTATTATTATTATTATTATATTTAAACAATCAAATTTGTATTTCAACTTTATTTTCATTACTTTAGATTTATTTCAACAATGTCATAACCAATAGTGTCAAACAATCAGGTTTCATATCCAATGATTCATATAACAGGAATATTATCGAAAATAATTCAACAATGGCGAGGAATCAAGTTAAATCCTTCCAACATGTCCCCCTACATCACAAATAGAAATAATAATATAATATGATTCATTTGGTACTAGGTGGGTATATATAAAGGTCATACAGTGCAGGGGCGGGAACAAAACCAATCCAACTGATAAAAACAATGTAACAACCCTTGTTTGAAGATTATAATATAATTGAAGATTTTAAATTGTAAATTAAATATAATTGGGGACTTTAAATTGTTTATTTGGAATAATCGATGTATTTTGTAAATAAAATGGGAAAAATAAAGTTTGGAACTTTATTTTGTTTATTAGGGAATAAATATGGGAATAGGTATGGATTCGATAAGTATTTGGTTTAAATAAATTGAAATATTGGATATTTGTTGGTTTGGAGCTAATAAATTAATTAGGTGATGTATTTCAACATTAAATTATTGAAATAAATATAAAGCAATTAAAATAAAGTTTTAATAACTTTGTTCCGAGAATTTGAGTAGAAAATAATCAAATTGCAATTTTATTTGGGTAAATATAACAATATTGGAAAAAATTGCCAATATTAATCTTTTATTGAATTTAAAATGAGAAATATGAACGAATTATGTGTTTTATTAAATTAAAAGAGGAAATATTGTTTGAAAATAATATTTTGATGATTGAAAGAGTTAAAATGAATTATGGTAATATATTTGACAAGAAAACAATTTTTGTACAAATTGTTGGAGTGAAAACGGTGTTTTGTAACAAAATTGTGTAAATTGTAAAATATTGTTAAAATGAGGTTTCATTGTTAAAATTATCTTTTTATTGTTAAAATAAATTTTATTTAGTCACCATAACTATTTTATTTCAATACAATTGGATGTATACATTTTATTTAGCATATAAATGTTGAAATATGTGAATATGGTAATAAAATTGGTAAATTTATACATTCCTTTGTTATTTTTCACTAAGTATTTTTAAACTTGGGCTTAATAGGGTAAGGAATAGGATCCAAAGACTATTCTCTAGAGTTTTTTGGTGAAAAAGTTTGTGCTGTACGTAGTTATTCTTCTTCTTTCTCTAACTAATAAAATACAGTAAAAACAACAAAAGAAAATAAATGGCAGCCTCCCTGTAAATTCAATTTCCACTATAAATTGCTGCTAATTCAAAGAATAAATCACCAAAACAAGAAAAAATAAAGGTAATCCAAACCAATACTAAAAATTATTTTGTCAAATCATTGAATTTGATACGAATTATCTGTAACTCTTTTTGTTCGCTCTGCGTTTTTCTTTTCTAGCTTCTACAGGTTGTTGAAGGTCGTTTCTCCACCATAAGCTTCCAACTTCTTTTTTAAATCGTCCAAACTCTGGCTAATTCGCTAAGGTGAGTTCTAAATTCACAATTGCTAAATAAATCAAGCTTTTCCTGTAAAGGGAATTGCTCAGGAATAGTTACTGTATACGTTCTATTCTCTGTTGTTTGTTTCTTTGTTTTTTGGTTTCTGGTTGCTACTTTGAGTAGCTATAACTCGTTGACTTTCATTCGAATTGCTGCCAGATTTTTTTTGGAGTGTTATTTACATGTCAAACTTGTTGCATGTCAAATTTCAATTCATAATTCAATCGTTTGTTATGTCTAATTGCCTCAAGAAAACTAAAACGGAGCTGAATATCCAAGCAGAAAACAATCCGTAGCCTGGGTTGACAGGGAGGTCGACCCAACACCCACCAGATCAACCTGTTGGTCGACCAGGCAGTTGACTGGCCCAAGGGCTGGGTTGACCCCCTAGTTGGCCCCGTACGCGAAGTTGTGGTCGATTATTCCTGTTCCTTTTGCAACATGTTCTGTAGCATTGTCTTTGAATTGCTATGGTTTTGTCACTTATTTTCATGCAAATTTTAGATGATTTTGATTGTGCTTATGGGCCATGATATCCTTCAATGGAATAGCCAGGTTTTGGAGGAATATGGAATTATAAAATTTGGCTTAAATTTGAATTAAATTCGAATATCGATTTGGAGTGATTCTGTCGTTTTTGTTCGATTTCATGCACTATTTCTTCCAAATAAATTTTGAGAAAATTTCTATATAATTTGGGTTTTTGAAATATTTATTATAAAATATTTTTAGATTATTTTTAAATTATTTTAAAAGTATTTCCGCTGAATTTTCAATAAAATTCCTTCAAAATGATTTCAGAAAATTATTTTAAAATCTCGTTTTCTCAAGTAAATTACTTTATAAATGATATACAATATTTTTTACACTTTTTGGATGTACGAGAAAGAGAATTAAATGGTTAGTAAAGCCCGTGGTAGGGGACATGTGAGTTTACTTTATCAGTTAATTTCGTACCTGTATGATCAAAACTATCTGGGTTATTGATTCATGAGTTATTTATCTAATTTATAACGAGTTTTTGAGATTATAATTCCTATCTTTAGGAATTAACTAGGAAGGCCAATATTTAGCGGGTCGTGGTTCAAAATCTACTATTCTAGGAGTATGATCTATGAGAACCCATTATAGTGTTTTACTTGCCAATGAGATGAGATGAGTCCGAGTTTCCAAGATTTAGATTTTATGATGATTTCCGTTTTCTAATGTGGCAATAACTAGCAATTAGTAAACCATTAAGTGCGAACGTGTAGTATGGGCCGCACACGTTAACACTTTTCGGGTTCCTATTTGGGAGTTGTGACACGTTCAAGGATTTCCAGTACTATAGACCTTCGAGTCATCTGGGATTACGACTTTGGTCATCTGAGATTTACGACTTCGGTCATCTGGGAGAGGTACCTAATATATATAGTACTGGAGAGATGCCCCATGCAACATCGCTCCGGCATGCTAATTGGATTTGACCAATTCGGGAATTTTTATGAGTTTTTATTATTTCGATTCACCAATTTGAGATGATGAGTTTACTTATAGCCATGAGTTAGAGAAAGGCTTATATATATGTTGTTTTATGGTGATTTCGATATTGGGATGATAAACTCTTATTGAGTTTCGTGAGTTTTGATTTTGAGATTTTGATGATTTCTCATATGGCTTGCATATTGATTGTGTTCACTTTCGTTGTATATCCCTTTAATTGTAGAACATCTATGCCTTGTTAAACCTTATCACGTGATTAACTTTGAGCCTTATGGAATACATGTTCTTATTTAAATAAATAGATTTTCTTATATATAACATTCCTTTATCCTTAAAGGAACGCTTCCCTTGTGCACTTATATTCCTTTATCTTTTACTAATACCAAGTTCTAGTTAGCCTGAGCGGTGTATTTATTACTCGGGTCAGACCGAGTTGCAAGTTAGCTTTTGGACCTTTACTAGCTTTACCCTTTTAGGCTTCTTCATCGACTTTAGTTATGGCATAGTTTTTGTGTAGTCGTGTTTGTTTGGGAACCTTATGATGATCTATTCTTTTGGAAGGGATGTATGTATATACCGTGGTTGAATACCACTTGTGGCATATTTTATTACATTTGATGTAAATGTATATGTATATTATTCGTGTTGCTGTTCTGTTACTTGAGATTGAATTTTTATCATATCTTGTTTCTGAATCGATCCTGTAGCCACCATAATAGTGTATTAGAAAGGAATTAAGTATGTCGAATACTTGATATAAAATGAAAAAAAATAAGTGCCAAAACCTACATACTTAGCTCTTATCTAATGCAAAACTACGATAGTCGCCCTTAACCAGCCATATTCTCGGCATTAGCAGATAGAATTACTATGTAATTCTCTTTGTTAATGTGGGTCTTGGGGTGTGGCGTTACAGCTTGGTATCAGCGCTAGATTCAGAACAAAATGTAATCAACGCGGAACAGTATACACGATGACCATACATCAATTGTTATTCAAGTGTAGACATCATCCCCAAATCATAGTGAACCCAACATGTCCTTTGTCTTTTGAGTCATTTAGGTGCAGACAAAAAGGAATATGTCTAGGAATGTAAATTGTATATTCCATAGTATTCATTTTCCAATGAATTCCAATTGCTAATATCTACCCCTATATATAATCCTAGTTTATCTTCACTTTCAAAAATGGTTGGAAGAGGTAGAGGTCGTACTTCGATGTCGAGACCGTGCAGTGGTTCTCGTCCCGAAGGAGTTTATATGTCGACCGACCATATTCTTTAACTACTTAGGATAACTCAGCCTCCTTCTCCTACTCATTCCTCTCCTCTACGCAAATCTGCATTTGCATGTATGTGCGGTGACTTCACCCATCTCGAAGGCAAGCAAACGCTCTGAGACAATTTTAGAGGTTCAAGCTTGGTTCTAAACATGCGAGCGCATCTTCACTCGCATGGAGATTTCCGATCATCACAATGTTCTTGTGACATCAAGTATGCTGCAAGAACGAGCATTATACTAGTACGAGCTCCTTATAGCGGAGATAGATGTGTGTACTCTTACATGGAAACATTTCCGAGATCGTTTTGAGCTTAAGTTCGTGCCAAATTTGAAAAGGCTTTCCTTGCCCGTCACTTCCTCGAGTTGAAGTTGGGCAAATCCTCTGTGTAAGATTATGTATTCTCCTTCGAGTCTCTATGCAAGTATGGGCTCGAGTTCATTGGTACCCCATACAAGAGGAATCTTAAGTTCGTATCTGGACTTAAGAAATATTTGAAGAAGTCGCTCATGCTTAAGCTTAAGCTCTCTTTCGAGGAGCTTGTGGATTCGGCACGTCACCATGAAGCCGTCGAAAGGAAAGGGATAGTAGTGATGAGGTCGAGGTTCAAACGAACACAAATAAGAAGAAATTTCCCTTTTAGAAATCCCAATCATTTCCTCCAAAGTAGAAGAAGCAAGGCAATTCTGTTTCTCATTCCGGTGCTGCACCTCCTTCAGCTTGAGTGTTGGCTTGCTTCAATTGTGGTTCTAGAGACCATCTAGTTAGAGAATGTCCTCAAATACCTAAGTGCCATTACTATAAGAAGGAAGGACATATAGTTTCAGCATGTCCTAAGAAGGGGAAGAATTCCGGTTCGAGGAACCTGAATGTGGCGAAGGCTTCAGGTAGTGCACCTTAGTCTTGAGGTATATCTCCTATTATTTTGAAAATTTCTATTCTTTTTCATGACTGTATTATTCGAACCCTCTTCGATACGGGTCCTTGGCATTTATCTGCAACGGAGAAATTTGTTAATGCTATTAGATTTTATGGTCTTGTTGATCACTTGAGGAATGCAAATCCTTTTGAGGGGACTCACCATACTTGACGTGAAAATTTTGGGATTTGTTCCTTGTAGTTTATCTTTGCATGCACATTAGCATGCTGTTTTCTATCTTGAGTTGGAGTAATTTGAGAGGGACAGGCATGCATTTTATCCAGCCACATCCTGTGATTTGAAGGGCCCTATATTTAGGTATCCAGATTCATTAGGTTGGTTAATTCTTGTCTTCGGAATATTGATTATGATTTCGAAGTCTCTGTACTCACTCTTGAGTATCGAGATGTTGATGATATATCTCGGATTCCTATCATTGTGACTCTGTTAATTTCTGTAAGTCCATTCGGGTATGACATTCAACCAGGCAATCGAATATTGTATTGACCACATTCCCGGTTCTTAGCCTTTCGGTCATTCTTCCACAAGGACATCCATTAAGGTCCTTGGAATTTAATTGATATTGCTATTTTGACCTCTTTTGAGAAAACCTTTTTGGGATACTCATTTATAGGCTTAGTAATATTACTTCACCCAAAGTAATGATTTGTCATTTGTATTCTTCTTCTCATTCGAGAAGATATTTTACTCTTACTCTTATATCTCGCTGATTTCTAATTCAATCTATTGTGTGGTGCTAGGGTCTTTCTTCTGCTTGACCTAACACCGATTCTCATTAGCTATGAATTGTAGAGGATAGTGTTCTTTTACCACATTCCACACTCGTTATGGGTTTCTGAGTAATTCGTTATACCATTAGGAATGACAAATACTCCAATCTATTCCCTCAACTTTATGAATCTAGTATTCTAGGAATATCTCGATTAGTCACTTTTTGTGTTTTTGATTTTGGATTTATATAATGATTGTGTTTTCTAATTTTTCAAAAATTGAAGATATATTTCTAAGAGAAATTGGATTTGGTTTTTCGGATAAATATAGAACATTTTGAGAACTAAATATGAGATATTTTTTATATATAGAAGATGATTTTTGTGTTTGGTTTTTCATCAAGTGCTTTAAGAATTCTGGTCAATACGCCTGATCAACGTTATCGATAGGAATTTCCTAAACATTGGGGTGAGACAATCAGACATGATAAATTAAGTTTTAACAAGACTAAATTGGGAAATAAATAAAAAATAATTGTGAATTAAATTTTATTCTGGATGACATATGCAGCCATTAAACCATAGTGGAATATGATGAGTGGCAAGATGGTTTTGATCATTTGATCAAAAGCTGCAGCCAAGCAATAAGGTTATTTATTATATATCAATGGCGAGGTAATGCCAATATGATAAGTGGAATATATAAGTTTGAATATAATTATGTTTTATTATTGAAATGATAAGATAATACTTTGTTTGGAAAATAAATGTTTATTGAATATTCTAAAATAAGTTATATATGTTAGAGATGGAGTTTGTTATGAGAATTTGGGTAATTGGAAATAAAGAGTAGTAAATTTAAAAAAAAAATCTTAAGAATTGTTGAGATGAAATTATAAACTTCTTTTGAAAATTTAATTTTGGAAAAAAGGGGAATATGAGTTTGAAATTATATGTCATTTTTTTATATAGGAACTGTAGGAAGGAGTTTGGAAAATTTCCAAATATTGAAAATTGAAATTTTGAATTTAAAGGCAATGAGTTTTAAAACATTAAGAAGTTTGATTGTAAACAAAAATTTAGATTATGGTTTAAAAGATAATGAATTTTGAACTCTGATAAGTTTTGATTGTGAATTAAAATTTATATCTATTGTATTCCTCGAAATTGTCTTGCCTTGGTGCAATAATCTAACGACTAGCATTTTCCAATCGTTTGACTAAGGTGTCTTTGTAGTAACCATCTCTCATCGGGTCTTTTTACCTCAATTGTCATTATCTTAGCATCAGTATGGCTTTCCGTAGTGACATATGGAAAATCATCGGTTATGGTTGGAGTTCAGATAAAGCGATGCTAAATCCCAACACTATTCGACAAACTTTTGTGAAATCAATTTCCTTCGATTAATTTTGGGTTGCACTTTTTCTTTTGTGTTCTTGTTTTGATTGCGAGATGCCTTTGAAATCATTAAGTGTTGCTCGAAGATATTTCATAGTCCTATAATCCTGACTTATATATTCGGGTAATCATAAAATTTATTGAGCAAAATTTTTTATCTTGGTCTTCTTTCGTCTTTAGTAGAGAGTTAGGAATTTTTATCTCCTGCTTGTCTATCCTTCCTTTGAATGATGAAACAAATATGTTGAATACAAATCCTTTTCTAGAAATTGCTTGGATGCAATTTTGTTAAGGGGGGAGTCTGTAATAACCCTGGATTAAAGATTACCTGTATATATATTAAATTATAATGGAGGTTATAATTTAATATTGTAAATTAAAATATAATTGGAGATTTTAAATTGTTTATTTGGGACAAACAATGAATTTTGTAAATAAAATGGGAAAAATAAAGTTTGGAACTTTATTTTGTTTATTTGGGAACAAATATGGGATTATATTTGGAGTTGATAAGCATTTGGTTTAAATAAATTGAAATATTTGGTATTTATTAGTTTGGAGCGAATAAATTAATTAGGTGATGTATTTCAACGTTAAATTGTTGAAATAAATATATAGTAATGAAAATAAAGTTTTAAAAACTTTATTTTGAGAATTTGAGAAGAAAATAATCAAATTGCAATTTTATTTGGGTAAATACAACAATATTGGAAAATATTGCCAAAATTAGTCTTTTATTGAATTTAAAATGAGAAATATGAAGGTATTATGTGTTTTATTAATATAAAAGAGGAATTATTATTTGAAAATGATATTTTGATGATTAAAAGAGTAAAAACGAATTATAGTAATTTGTTTGACGAGAAAACAATTTTTTTACAAATTGTTGGAGCGAAAATGGTGTTTTGTAACAAAATTGTGTAAATTGTTAAATATTTTTAAAATATGGTTTCATTGTTAAAATTATATTTTTATTGTTAAAATAAATTTTATTTTGTCACCGTAACTATTCTATTTCAATACAATTGGATGTATACATTTTATTTGGCATATAAATGTTGAAATATGTGAATATAGTAATAAAATAGGTAAATGTATACATTCCTTTGTTATTTTTCACTAAATATTTTTACACTTGGGCTTAATGAGGTAAGGAATGGGATCCAAATCCCATTCTCTAGAGTTTTCTGGCGAGCAAATTTGTGTTGTACGTAGTTATTCTTCTTCTTTCTCAAACTAAGAATATAAAGTAAAAACAACAAAAGAGAATAAATGGCAGCCTCCCTGTAAATTCAAATACAGCCAATTCAAATAATAAGTCACCAAAACAAGAAAAGAGAAAGGTAATCCAAACCAATACTAAAAATTATTTCATCAAATCCTTGAATTTGAGATGAATTGTCTGTACTCTTTTTGTTTGCTGTACATGTTTCTTTTCTAGCTTCTACAGGTTATTGAAGGTCGTTTCTCCACCAAAAGCTTCCAACTTCATTTTGAAATCACCCAAACTCTTCCTAATTTGCTGAGGTGAGTTCAAAACTCACATTTGCTAACTAAATCAAGCTTTTCCTACAAAGGAAATTGCTCAGAAATAGTTACTGTATACGTTTTATTCTCTGTTGTTTGTTTCTTTGTTTTCTAGTTTCTGGTTGCTACTTTGAGTAGCTATAACACTTTGATTTTTAGTCAAATTGTTTTCGGAACTTTTCTAGAGTGTTGTCTTGATGTCAAATTTGTTGCATGTCAAATTTCAGTTCATAATTCAATCGTTTGCTATGTCTAATTGCCTTTGGAAAACCAAAACGGAGCTGAACATGCAAGCAGAAACAAACTTATAGACTTGGTCGACAGGGAGGTCGACCCAACACCCACTAGGGGACATGGCAGTCAACCTGGCGGTCAATCCTCTAGTTGTTCTAGTCCGTGAAGTTGTGGTCGATTATTCCTGTTCCTTTTGCAGCTTGTTCCGTAACATTGTCTTTAAATTGCTATAGTTTTGTTACTTGTTTTGATGCAAATTTTGAGATGATTTTGATGATGTTTATGGGCTATGATATCAAACAATGGATTAGCCAAGTTTTGGAGGAATTTTGAATTTTGAAATTTGGTTTAAATTATAATATCGATTTGGAGTGATTCCTTCGTTTTTCTTCGATTTCAAGCACTATTTCTTCGAAATAAATTGTGAGAAAATTTCTATATAATTTGGGTTTTTGAAATCTTTATTATAAAATATTTTCATATTATTTTTAAACTATTATTAAATTATTTTAAAAGTATTCAAGCTGAATTTTCAGTAAAATGCCTTCAAAATGATTTTAGAAAATTAGTTTAAAATCCTGTTTTCTCAAGTAAATCATTTTATAAATAATATACAATATTTTTTATACTTTTCTAACGTATGAGAAAGAGAACTAAACGGTTTAGTAAAACCCATGGTATGGGACACATGAGTTTACTTTATTGGTTAATATCGGACTTGTACGATCGAAACTATCTGGGTTATTGATTCCTAAGTTATTTAGGCAATTTATGACTAGTTTTTGAAATTATAATTCCTATCTTTAGGAATTATCTAAGATGGCCAATATTTGGCAGGTTGTGGTTCAAGATATACTATTCTAGGCATATGATCTATAAGTGCCTGTTATAGTGTTTTACCTGCCAATGAGATGAGGCAAGTCTGAGTTTTTGAGTTTGAGATTTTAGGACGATTTCTGTTTTCTAATGTGGCAATGACTAGCGGTTTGTAAACCATTAACTACGAACGTGTGGTATGGGACGCACCTTAACACTTATTGGGTTCCTATCTGGGAGTTGTGACACACTATGGGATTGCCAGTACAATAGACCTTCGGGTCATTTGGGATTACGACTTTGGTCGTTTGAGATTTGTGACATCGGTCGTTTGGGAGAGGTACCTAATATATATAGTACTGAAGGGATGGAACATGTTGCATCGCTTCGGCATGCAAATGGGATTTGGCCAATCCGAGGAATTTTTATGAGTTTTTGATTTCGATTCACCAATTTAAGATGATGAGTTTACTTATAGCCTTGAATTAGAGAAAGGCTTATACATATATGTTTTTTTATGGTGATTTCGATATTGGGATTATAAACTCTTATTGAGTTTCATGAGTTTTGATTTGGAAATTTTGATGTTTTCACGTATGGCTTACATATTGATTATGTTCACTTTCATTATTTAACCCTTTAATTGTAAAACATCTATGCCTTGTTAAACCTTTTCATGTGATTAACTTTGAGCCTTATGGAATACATATTCTTAGTTGAATAAATAGACTTTTTTATATATTTCTTTCCTTTATCCTTAAAGGAATGTTTCCCTCATGCACTAATATTCCTTTAACTTTTACTAAAATTAAGTTCTAGTTAGCCTGACCCGTGTATTTATTACTCGCGTCAGATCGAGTTGCAGGTTAGCTTTTGGACCTTTGCTAGCTTGACCCTTTTGGGCTTCTTCATCGACTTTGGTTATGGCATAGTTTTTTTGTACTAGTCTTTTGTTTGGGAACCTTATGATGTATCTATTCTTTTATGGGGATGTATGTATATATTGTAGTTGAATACCACTTGTGGCATGTTGTATGTATATTATATTACCTATGTTGCTATTTTGTTACTTGAGATTGAATTGTTATCATATCTTGTTTCTGAATCGATCCTGTAGCCACCGTTGTAATGTATTGGAAAAGAATTAAGTATGTCGAATACTCTAGATAAAATGAAAAAAAATAAGTGCCAAAACTGACATAGTTAGCTCTTATCTAATACAAGACTATGATTGTCACCCTTAACCAGCTCTATTCTCCGCATTAGGAGACAGAATTACTATGTAATTCTCCTTGTTAATGTGGGTCCCGGGGTGGGGCCTTACAAATAGTAAATCATCCAAACATCCAATCAACAATTTCTAACAACTATAAAACATATTAGTTAACCAAAAAAGATGAGTTTAACTCACTGAAATTACCATTTTCGCTTTCGTGTTCTGGTTCCATCCGAATCCGAATGATGTTCGAATTTAGCGTAAAATTTAACTAGCTCAAAATCTGACCAAACTAGTTGCTCGCGAAGATAGTGTCCATAAGAGTGCAATGCAACAAACGGCGTTTGAACCCGACCTCGTATGCAAAAGCTATTCGATAATAATTTATCGAATTTAAATGATTAAATTAATTGCAAATTGCTTGATTAATCTAATCCATACCATTAATCCTCCTTACTAATCCATCATCTTCCCCATTGGAATGCACAGGCCGTGCATTTGCACAAACCCATTACCGTAAATATTCAAACGATCATAACTCCTTCGTTTCTCAACGGAGCTGACTCCCGTATTCGTCAATGCATCCGCCTTTGTGAGAGCTACCTCCCCGACACCATGATTGTAACGACCTGCCTTTTTGGACGTTTTAAGCAGACACACACGTCAAACTCAAACCATTTAAAAGGGCAGATTGTTATGGGGTAAATAAGAAAAGGGAAAGAAATAAAACAAATACAGAATCTCGCAACGGAATGAAAAAATATAATAATCAAACAACAATTTATGAAGCTGTTAACAAAAAACATTTGATTATACTTATACAACACAGAATCAGGGTTACATACAACAACGATAAACAATAATGCAACAGAACAGTATGAATGCAGTGGAATAATATAATAAATAATAATAGTACAATCTTCGTCTTCATCCTCTAGAAATAAGGTCTTCAAATCCTGAAATGCTCAGGCTGACCCGAGCGAATTAAAAAGACAAAACAATTGAGTCAGAACAAAAAGATCTTATGTAAGTTAAATCAATGGTAGAAATGGGTGTAACGGCGTCAAAGATGTTTATGGAGTTTGACATCTCTCATCCAGTGTCTAACATGGATGCAGTAACTTAAGAAATGTTCAGGATTCACATCTCCTAAAGATCCGTTAAACTATCTACTATGTAGTACAATACACTGTTATAATATGTCTACAATAAAGTAAAGGTATTAAAATAGCGTTAAGGCATTACCCATATCTCCCTTAACACATTTTATATATTCCCATAGTCTTACAGTACCGTAAGCTCCTTCGTAAACTAGAGCTTTACGTAGGGGGCACCCCATAGGTATGGTACAAAACAAACTCGTAGAAGGCGCCCTAGGGCAAGTGAACACGACACTCGAGGCAATGCCATGGTAGATATACTGATTGCGGATCCGGACTGGTGGTAATGCATAGCAGCTACTACCGCCCACCTTGGATACATTCCCAAATTAAAATCAAGGGTGGCCACCAAATCAATCATAAAGTAATAGAATGGTATCGAAGAAATGTGCCCGATCGGAGGTGCGACCTCACTAGGCCCGACATGGCTCCTATTTAAGTCACATCTATGCTGACTCACGGGAGTCAGGGTTATGTCATACCTATACAGAAATCATTCACCAAACCATCCTACTTCATTTCTGGAATCTCCACCATGTACACAGTTTTTAAAGTGGTTTTCGGTATTGGCAGAGTGTATGACAATATCCGATCCCGTTCTCTTTAACACACAATAGCTTATTTTACACCGGATGGTTATTTTAAATTTCCAAAACCATTTCATAATTGATATCAAAATATCGTTTTCAATTCAAACCATATCACTTTTGAAATTATATTCACTTTGAAATCATATTCACCTTTGAAATCATAAATTCTTTAAAAAATCATATTTCCAGTTTGGTTAAATCCTTATTTCAAAATCATCAATTAATTATAACATTTAAATCCCAACTTTGGTTATTTAACCGTATTTGCTTTTAACCAATGAATTTGAATATAAACGCTTCCACTCCATTTAGTCCGAAATTTAGAAAATAGTTTAAAAGTAATAAATAGTTAAAATACTCTAAAGTAGTTTAATTATAGGTCAAAATACTTTTGAATTGATTTAAGATAGTTAAATAGATTTAAAATAGATTAAACATAATTAAAGTAGATTAAATAGCTTTAAAATAGATTAATTAGATTTAAAATGAGTAAAAATGGGTAAATTAGTTTTAAATTAAATTAAATGGTTTAAAATATGTAAAAATAATTTAATATAGTTAGTATAGGTTAGAATAGTTTAAAAATTTGAAAATCATAAAATTTAGAATCTTTAAAATAATATATTTTTAAAACAGTTTATAATAAAAACCTATTTTTATATATCGATTTAAACCATTTACTTCATTCCAACACATTAGGACCATTTTAATTTCCAAAACCCAATTTCAATTTTTCCAATTAAAATTCTCAATAAAATATTTAATTCTATATCGCTTCCAATCCATGTTTTGAAATATCAATTTAAATTACTCCAAGTTCAATATATTTCAAACAATTTTCATAACTCAATTCCGATAATTTTCCATTATACTTTAAAATCAACTTTAAGATATCAATTTAATTCCTTTAAACAATTCCTTTAACCAATTCCAATTTTAACATAAAACTCGAATTTTGGTAATAATTCAATGTATATAAATCAAATTTTATGACAAAATATCATTTAATTAAATCCGAAAATGTATAATTTTAAAATCATTTAATTTAACAAACCAGGTGTCCGTATATAATTCTCTACCCTAGGTTCAAGTTATAAGGATATTTATCATTTCAATCCGCAATTTCAAATTTTACGGTTATATATCATTTCAAAGTGCAATCCCGAATTAATATTAAAAATCTATAGAAACGTTCAAGTCTATCGTTTCAACCCATAATGATTTTTCCCTAATCTACAGATCATTCGGGTATATATCATTTCAACACATAGTGATTTTCCAATTAATAACTAAGGGAACTTGGAGAGTGATAACAATATATAAATCAACATAAAATTCAACCATCCAATATCAACAAACAAACATCCCTCAGAATCATCATCCAATTCAATTAATTAATTTCAACAATTAACTAATTATCAATAACAGGAAATTTATATTCAAAAATAAATTAATTAACAATAATTCAAAATAAATTCAAATTAACTGAAATGACAGTTTAAGCCTACCAAACAGCTATAGATAAATTCCTAATCACATCATAAATTTAATTTAACTAACATAAGAAATTTTAAAAGCCGTGAGTGGGTTAAATCACTCACCTTTGAATTTAAATCCAATTTAGGGCCTAAAATCAAACGATCTTAGAATTCGACCAAACCTGTGTCAAAATATCCGGAATTTAGATACGATCCTAGTGGATCAAACCGCTCATAAATCCGACCTCATATTTGGAAGTTATGTCAATTAGAAGATTTGAAATCGAAAATTAAATTAAAAAAATAAAAAAAGAAGAAAAGAACACTTTACCTTGCCATATCATTGTCCCTTAAACGCATAGTAACCCTAGCCTGCCATTCACGCCGTTCGACCCAAAAAATATGCACGTTGCCACCTACCTACGTCGTTCACCACGTCACATACACCCCGCCGCCCCTTGTCGCAAGTCACCAGAGACCACACCGCGCATATCTGGACCATCGCGAACCCCTATTATCACAGTCGTGAGTACAAAGAGCCAACCACCGCCGCTAAAATAACCCTAATCGAATTGTTCTGGTCGATCTGACCATTAATTTGACGAACGAGCCATGCCAATGAACTCCCCTCGGTCCTCTCTACAATACTGCATCCTCAATTTGACGATCCGACAAAGTTGATCGTGACACAATGAACGGCCGAGGCTAAATCACCCAATTTCGGCCATACAGAAACCCAGATCGAAAAATGAACTATAGATTTGACATGTGCTCTTAGAGCTTCAAATCGATATATAATCCGATATATTTTGAGGAATTTGATTTTAATGGATTTGGTTTTGAATTTGATTTGCAATTTGGGAATTAGGGTTTGCAGCCATTGAGAAGAGAGAAGCAGATGGAATTGTACGTACAGATAAATAGGAATAAGAAATAGCTAGGGATTATAATAGGTTATTTGTAGGCAGATCAAAAATATTTACAAATGGGCTTGATTGGTGTGGGTTTGAAAGATAAATGACTCGAATAGCCCATTCTGTCTCCGAAACGAAAATGGGTCATCCCATATAAATAAAATTAACATTTCTATTCATTTTATTACATTCACAAATTTTAGTTATTGTCTTAACCCACATTAATGTAACATTTATTTACATTTATTTAAAATTGATTTTCAATTATATTTAACAGACAAAATAAATAGGTAATAATTGTTACCATTAACTTCAAATCAAACTTATAAATTTATTATTCACAAACATATATTACAATTGCTTCCATAACACTAATTTTATTCAATCACCATCGACTATATATTATTTCATTAAGTAAATTCAATATTTACATTTGTTTTCTTATATTCAATTTATAACCAAGTATAACATCTAAATCGCTTAAATTAATTGGAATTTCATTCAAATTATTAATAATTAACTTAGATTAACATTATTACATTTCATTTTTGTTATTATTTCATTAAATAGTTTACAAATTTTTATTTCTCTCAATATTAAATAACTAAATCTTATTAAATTAACTATTTTTAATTATCGAAATTACGGGTCGTTACACTCTCCCCTACTCAAAACTTTTCGTCCTCGAAAAGACAAATGAAGGGAAAATAAATTAGAAAACCAGCATATCTTATTCTAAATATTAAATTTATAAACAATTAATTTACATAATTAAATAATTTAAATAAAATACATCAATCTATAAAATTTAAATCCTTTTATATTCAAGTTAACATAAGTTGAAAAACATTTCATAAAATTCTCTAAGTCCAAAATTTATGAAGAATTTCGACAGAGTCTCCTTTGTACGGAGAGGTCTGGGAGAAATAGCAATATCCATAATAACAATATATCATATATATATTTCAAAATAATATATCCCAAACAATGTGAAAACAATATAATATCGCTAGAAACCGTAATCCGAGAACATACCTATTTTTGGGGCAATTAACGCTTATTTTTATAAAACCAAAAGCAGTTGCAATTGCTTCCATAACCTGTATTTCACTTATATAATCCAAAAGGAGTTAATAATTCTATAAAATGAAATATTTAAAGTTGTTTCAGTTACTAACAAACAATCATTTGCAGCCAAGAGCATACAATCATCACATGAAATCGAAATAATCAACCATCCAACCATATCAAGAATAACAAATGGTTTGTTCGAGTTTAGACACTTTAAAATATCATAGAATGACAAATATACTACTAAGTACACCATATACTTAACAGTGTTAGATAAAACTCAATAGATTATTCATACATCCAAAAAAGTAGAAGTATCCTTTCCCAAACAACCTATAAACCAAAACAAACAATTACTCCAAGCATCAATCAAGTTCATTCTTATTAATTTCATTTCATATTATTTACCTTTCTTTAGTTTCATTCATATACTGACTATTTCATTCATTCACATTCATTTATTTGCATATGTTACATTTTCTTACATAAGTTACGCATACATAGCTATTTAAACACATATGTAAATTCAATTCTTAAAGTACTATATAGGTTTCTTTGTAAATAAATTCACATCCATTCATTTAATGCTTATTTCCACTTAGTTTCATCTATTCCTTACAAAATTCATTTTTTTCTCATTTATTCGTACATTACAAATTTTCATTAATCTATATTCATTTGCTTACATATGTTCTTCCCTTTTTTTATTTTTTCGTTTTCATTTATTCATACACTGTCATTTCATTTCATTATTTTATACTCATTTCTTTACATAAGATATTTCCATTCGATGGTTTATAATAGTCAATGAATTCATTATTTAAGTATTTCATACCTTTTATTACCGTTTATTTCACATAAATTAATTTATATACCTGATTTCCTTTAGATATTAATATTCACTAGTGCATAAATTCATTCTCAAGTTTCTTACCTTTTAAATTCACATTCATTTCCTTATATTATCATTGAACATTAAATCATTTTTTTTGAATCATTTCAATTTCCTGAAGTTATAACCATTAACTTAATATAGTACTCATTTTATTATTTGATTTAATTATAAGTAGCTCCAACATTAACTTAAGTTTATAATTACTTACTTGCAGTACCCACTTTCCTATTTCTTTTTATTTAGTAGTATTCCAATTATAACTTAAGTTTATAACAACTATAATATCAAAATTCTTATTTATAAAAGAAATGCCATCGAACACTTTCATTACTTAAGTTTTACTTTTCTAATATTCTATTACATATCATATTTAACATTACAACTTTTAATATTTTGGCAAGTTATATATATGTCTTTTAGAATGAAAAAAAAGGTTACAAAAGTTTTCATATTTATTTTAAATCAAAATGTTCAATAGTTACATTTCCTTATCTACATTTTCATATTATTTACAGTTTTCCAAATTTCAGTTTCTTATCTATTTCCTAAATCATTTAAGCATCAAATTTCTTATTTTCATTTTAGAAGTTCCAATTATTAATATAGTCAAGATTTCATTCATTATAACAATTTCAAATTTCTAATTTATAGAAACTTAAGAACTAAACAACCAGGTTTCATTTCAATTATTTTGAAATAATATATATAATCATATCCTTATATATATATATATATATATATATATCAAATCATACTTGGAATTAAAATTTAAGATTAATGTATCAAAACAATTGTGTAGTAAAATTACTTCAAGGTCTTCCAACTTTTAAACCCGAAAATGAACGTTGATGATGCGTGCACTCATCATCGAAATTATTTTCCAACGACAGAGAGGGGAGTATAGAACTTATTTCTTTCCAAAGTTCCTTTAAAACATTTCTTTCAAATTATATTGAAATTTTTATACTAGGAACTACCTCTAAATAATATTATTATTATGTTCCAAAATCGTTCGAAAGAAATTTACAAAATCCCAGAACTTAAGTTCTCAAATTTGCAGTTTATGTTTATTTTATTTACAATCTCATTTTTCTACCAATGCTTATAAATTTCGCTACCCAACGAACAACTAAATTACAACTAGATATCTCATTTATAAAATTTATTGTTTTATATACAAATATATAGTGCGCAAAATTATTTCATTTACCTATATTTCAAACCAATATTGTGTCGGTCTGCCCTATTAAGTATTTAGAAATCCCTGTCGATGTCATAGCATCCTATGCATCGACCAAAAAATCTATAAATACCAAACGGAATAAATTAACACAATACAAAACCCTTTTTTTTTCAAGGCAAGCGGGGTTAACTGGTCCTCTACTAGTTTATTGAGAAATAAAAAGTTAGTGACTATGAACATGCTCACAATCACCAAAAAAAGAAAAGACTGAACACAAAATCACCACACTGAGGATAGAAATAAAGAAATAACAACACACTAGGAAACAAGACAAGTATGAAGAAAAAAAACATAAACAATTACTATGGCCAACCTTCAGTAAAATGAGTATTGAAATCAAATTGACTATATTTCATTCCATTTATTATGACATTCTTTAATGCTTCCCATAGCTGTTGCATGCTTTCTCATAAAGCTGAGGTTATCGCTAAACCAAAGCACTGATATCAACTATAACAACTGCCTTTTTGGACGTTTTAAGCAGACACACACGACAAACTCAAACCATTCAAAATGGCAGATTGTTATGGGGTAAATAAGAAAAAGAGAAAGAAATAAAACAAATACAAATCTAACAACGAAATGAAAAAATATAATAATCAAATAACAGTTCATGAAGCTGTTTACAAAAAGCATTTGATCATACTTATACAACACAGAATCAAAGTTACATACAACAGAGATAAACAACAAAGTAGCGGAACAATATGAATGCAGTGGAATAATATAATAAATAATAATAGTACAATTTTCGTCTTCATCCTCAAAAAATAAGGTCTTCAAATCCTGAAATATTGAGGCTGACCCGAGCAAATTGAAAAGACAAAACACTCGAGTCAAAACTAAAAGATCTTATGTAAGTTGAATCAATGGTAGAAATGAGTATAACCGCGTCACAAATGTTTACGGGGTTTGACATCTCTTATCCAGTGTCTAACGTAGGTGTAGTAACTTAAGAGGTTTTCGGGATTCACATCTCCAAAGAATCGGTTAAACTATCTACTATGTTGTACAATACGCTATTATAATATGTCTATAGTAAAGTAAAGTATTAAAATAGTGTTAAGGCGTTACCCAAATTCCCCTTAACACATTTTATTATATTCCCATAGTCTATACAGTACTGTAAGCTCCTCCGTAAGCTGGAGGTTTACCCAGAGGGCACCCCATAGGTATGGTACAAAACAAACTTGTAGAGGGCGCTCTACGGAATATGAACACGACACACGAGGCAATGCTAGAGTGATATACCAATTGCGGATCCGGACTGGTGGTATCGCATAACATCTACTGCCGTCCACCTCGGACACACTCCCAAATCAAAATCATGGGTGGCCACCAAATCAATCACAAAGTAATAGAATGGTATCGAAGAAATGTGCCCAATCAAAGGTGCGACATCATTAGCACGACATGCCTCCTATTTTAGTCACATGTATGCTGACTCATGGAGGTCAGGGTCACGTAAGACCTATACAGAAATCGTTCACCAAATCATCCTACTTCATTTTGGAATCTCCAATATGTACATAGTTGTTAAAGTGGTATTCGGTATTGGCAGAGTGTATGACAATATCCGATCCCACTCTCTTTAACAACAAATCAATTATTTCACACCGGATGGTTCTTTTAAATTTCCTAAACCATTTCATGATTGATATCATAATATTGTATTCAATTCAAACCATATCACTTTCAAAATTATATTTACTTTGAAATCATATTCACCTTTGAAATCATAAATTCTTTCAAAAAAAATATTTCCAATTAGGTTAAATCCTTACTTCAAAATCATCATATTCAATTAATTATAACATATAAATCCTAACTTAGGTTATTTAACCGTATTTGCTTTTAACCAATGAATTTGAATATAAACGCTTCCACTTCACTTAGTCTGGAAATTAAGAAAACAGTTTAAATAGTTATAAATAGTTAAAATACTCTAAAATAGTTTAATTATAGGTTAAAATTGATTTAAAATAGTGAAATAAATTTTAAATAGATTAAATATAATTAAAAGAGATAAAATAGCTTTAAAATAGATTGATTAGATTTAAAATAAGTTAAAATGGGTAAATTAGTTTTAAATTAAATTAAATGGTTTAAAGTAGGTAAAAAAGATTTAATATAGTTAGTATAGGTTAAAATAGTTTGAAAATTTGAAAATCTTAAAATTAAGAATCTTTAAAATAATATATTTTTAAAACATTTTATGACAAAAACCTAAATTTGAAATTTATATCGATTTAAACTACTTATTTCATTCCAACCCATTAGGACCATTTCAATTTCCAAAACCTAATTTCAAATTTTCCAATTCAAATTCTCAATAAAATATTTAATTCAATATCACTTCCAATCCATGTTTTAAAATATCAATTTAAATTACTCCAAGTTCAATATATTTCAAAGTTATATTTCGAAATAATTTAATAACTCAATTCCGATAAATTTCCAATATACTTCAAAATCAACTTTAAGATTTCAATTTAATTCTTTTAAACAATTCCTTTAACCAATTCCAATTTTAACATAAAACTTGAATTTCAGTAATAATTCAATTTATATAAATCAAATTTTATTTCAAAACAACATTTAATTAAATTCGAAATTTTAGAATTTTAAAATCATTTAATTTAACCAATCCGGTGTCCGTATATAATTCTCTACCCTATGATCAAGTGATACGGATATTTATCATTTCAATTCGCAACTTAAAATTTTACGGTTATATATCATTTCAAACCGCAATCCCGAATTAATATTAAAAATCCACAAAATCACTTGAGTCTATCATTTCAACCCATAACGATTTTTCTCTAATCTACAGATCATTCGGGTAT
The DNA here is from genome assembly GCA_030765085.1 of Allium cepa. NCBI lineage: Eukaryota > Viridiplantae > Streptophyta > Magnoliopsida > Asparagales > Amaryllidaceae > Allium > Allium cepa. Next base: position 899,207,436 of record CM060938.1, on the reverse strand, counting down.
ATAACATTAAAACCCAGAGTGATTTTCCAACTAATAACTAAGGGAACTTACAGGGTGATAACGATATATAAATCAACATAACATCCAACCATCCAATATCAACAATCAAACATCCATCAAAATCATCATCCAATTCAATTAATTAATTTCAAAAATTAACTAATTATCAATAACAGGAAATTTACTGGCAATTTATATTCAAAAATAAATAAATTAATAATAATTCAAAGTAAATTTAAATTAAATAAAATGACGGTTTAAACTTGCTAAACAGTTATAGATAAATTCCTAATCACATCACAAAATTAATTTAACTAACACAAGAAATTTTAGAAGTTAAGAGTGAGTCAAATCACTCACCTTTGAATTCAAATCGAAATTAAATCCAATTCAGGGCCTAAAATCAAACGTTCTTAGAATTCGACCAAACATGCATTAAAATGTCTGAAATTTCAATACGATCCTAGCGGATCAAACCGTGCGTAAATCCAACCTCGTATGTGGAAGTTATGTCAATTAGAAGATTTTAAATAAAGAATTAAATAAAAAATAAAAAAAGAAGAAAAGAACACATTACCTTGCCACGTCATTATCTCCTACACGCACAATAACCCTAGCCTGTCATTCACGCCGTTTGACCCAAAACATACGCATGCTGCCACCTACCTACGTGCTTCACCACGCCCCCTACAGCCAGCCGCCCCTTGCCGCACGTCGCCAAAGACCACGCCGCACCTATCTGGACCACCGCGAACCCCCATCGTCATTGTCGCGAGTACAAAGAGCCAACCGCCATCGCTAAAAGATTAACCCTAATCGAATTGTTCTGGACGATTTGACCATCAATTCGACAAACTAGTCATGCCAATGAGCTCCCCATGGTCCTCTCTACAATAGTGTGCCCTCAATTTGACGATCCGACAAAGTTGATCATGACACGATGAGCGGGCGAGCCTAAATCACCCAATTTCGGCCACACTGTAACGACTCGAAATTTTCGAACCCGAAAATTTCGGGTTGTTATGAAAAAGAAGAAAGAGATAGAAGAAGAACAGAAACATCAACAACTCACATTCGCAGCGGATAAAATATAATAATAAATAACAGTTTTTAGAAGAATACTATATCTGTCGATTATATTTAATATACATCAGAGTTTCACATATATATGCAGTCACTGAACATATACAATTATCATGACTCAGATTTACAATAATATAAACACAGCGGAAATACTCTATATGCCCTTGCCATCCAGCTCGTCTCCTGAGCTCTAGAACCTACCTACCTGGAAATCTGTAATACTCGGTCTGACCCGAGCATTACATCAAAGTAACACCCGGGTCAGGCTGGAAACCAGCGTGAGTAAACCCATCTAACATGGAATACAAAGCAAACAACTTATATAACCCGGGGTAACTCATATTAATTTAACAAATTCCCAATTTGCTATGGACAACACTTATTCCAAACATCAATTTCTAAATTCCAAACTTACGCAAATTATTCCAATTTACTTAAAACATGTCATTTCAGCCTATTTATTCCACAAATCAATTTACAAAATTCGAAGTGGTTTCGGGTATTTCCCCATACCCGACCCTGGTCTCTTCAAAATTCATGACAAATCCAAATGAAATACATACCAGAGATATCAACTCATTCAAGCATCCAATACCATTCAATCACCCATAAGCAAAGATTAATCACATACATATCAATTCAATTGATTCTAATTGAATTTCTAACTTCAAACACTTAGATTCCTTCATTCAATATTAATTAATTCCAAAACAATTAATCAATCATCCCTTCATAATTCATCTTGATTAATCACCCTGGATTAATTATTCTTCCACTTATCTTCAAGTAAATATTTTGTTTTTTTAAATTCACGATATTAATTATTCTTAACCAGATCAATAAGAAATCTTAAGTACTTCATGGATTACTTAACTATGTCAATTACATTAATCCTTAATTAATTACTTACATTAATTAATTTCTTACAAGCCATTTGTTTTGGATTAATCAATCTTAATTAATCGGTCTTTGATTTCATCATTAAACATCTAATTATCATTGAAATCTTGCTTGCTTACTAATAATTAGTTACACTCCAGTAACTTATCATTCCCTAAATATCCATCTTAAATTTATCACCTGTGTACTTGTTTTAAAGGATAGTTAATTTCTCTAATTAACCTCCTGATAAATTTTCCTTCAATTGCTTCTACTAAGTACTTACCCTTCTCATCAATTTCACCAAGTAATTTAAATCTAAATTACTTCCATTAATTATCCATCCATTAATTTATTACATCCAGTAATTTCAAGTATCACTAACTACCACATAATATAACCTTACTTTATGAATTACATTAAGTAATTATGCCTATTAAATTCCACAATTGATTATCCTTAATTAATTAATAAAATTAATTACCTTAAATTAATCACATCAATAAATCATTTAATAACCCTTTATCATTGATCTTTCATTAGCTATATTCGTTAACCAATCCTTAAAGTACTTCTCTAAGTACTTAACTTAACTTAATCACTTAATTACAAGTTAATTCATTAATTAATTGTTAATTACAAACTATTTAACTTCTAATTACATCATCGATTCACAGACTGTGACGTCCCACCTCTATACCCACGCTAGCCAAGAACACTACGATGTAATGCTGTCAACTAGCACGGAGAATAAGGCTATTGAGGAGCGACCATCTGTAACGACCCGCCGCTCTGACCGCCTCTAGTCGGTAATTAAACCAGCTAGAAACGTTCAAAATGACGGATTGTTAGTCAGTTTATAGAGTTTAAACAGAATCAGCCACAGAATCACAGAATAATTATAACATTATTCATAAATGAATTTTTCTTTTATACATATATCAGAGTTTGTACAATAAATTACATTTGAATTTATACAGCGGAAACAATTTATATATTTTAAAGTACAAGAAAATTTTGCTGAAAACTTTAATGAAGTGCTTTAATCCCCCTCTCTCTAACTTCGTTGCCTGAAAATCTTCAAGCTGTAAAAATACTCGGTCTGACCCGAGCGTTAATTGCAAAACACAAAAACACTCGAGTCAGGATTAATCTTAACTAAAGTAAATAAATTTGTAATGAACGGAATAAAATGGTAACAGAGATGACGAATCACATGAATCAATCTATTATGGATTTTCATTATTAACGACTTCAAATTTTTAATTTCTGTCAATCCCGTGTGGCTGCAGTACACACGTATATTAATACACATGTGCACTGCCTCGCCAACACGTGTGCACCAAACCAAAAAAAAACACGGCTATCAAATCGAAACAAAGTCAATGCACAGACAAAGGAATCATGAAGACATCAGACAAAGCAATACAACAGCAATGTCAAAGCAGGCAATCAAGACAGAGGCTCAGAAATGCCCAAAGACACGAAGGCATAAAAAATAACAACTGCAGGACCAGCTGCAACATAAAGTGCAGACCAAACAAAAAGTGTTCAAATGAACACAGTAAGCTACATGATGATCTCAATATAGCAATGACAGAGTACATACTAACGAAGATCACAAATGTACATAAGAGAAGAACATCAACAATGACCAATGTGCACAGGTCAGAAACCCCAAATGTTCAAGTGTCACAAAAGTTCAAGTGACAAAATGCAAAGAGCAACAGTGAGTGCAATGAACCATCAAGAGACTCAAGGAAGTCAAAATATGCAACTATATGGACATAAAGGTCAATGCATTATGCAGAAATGATCAAGAGTCAAAATAGAGACAAGGTAAATCAAGGCAGTGCATCAAATGACCAAGCTACAAGTATGGCAGTGAAACAACTCAAGAGATCAACATCAATAAACCAAAGTGCAGACAAAAAATTTCATTTTCAAAACCTTGAATTAAGTCTTCAACTTAAACATGAATTTCATTAAACATGAAAACTGCAACTTCTCTGTTATAAAACCCTGCAAACTGTTTTATTTTAAAACTTGATTTAAAACAGAATTTAAATATTGTTTTACATTTAACATTTTACTTCTAAAAACTTTGAATTCAAAACTACATTTGAATTCAGTTTAAATCTTACACTTGATTCAATTTACAATCTTTAAAAATATGAGCTTCATTCAAGATTTTAAAAAAACTGTAAAATCAGAGACTTAAAAACCTGAAACAGTTTTCTTTAAAAAGAAAACTTGTTAAATTTAAAAATTCATTTTTTTTTTAAAACCCTTGAACTCAAAACTTTATTTGAATTCAGTTCCACTTCATATTTGAATCCAAGTTTCAACTTAAAATATGAATTTTATAAAAATCAAAACTGCAAATACTCTCTGGTTAGAAACCCTGTAGCCATAAACCCAAAACACCCATAGTTTACTACGAGTAAATCAATCCCCTGCTTCGGGTCAGAAGCACAAAAACTCGGGGAAACTGCAAACACTTCAGTGGCATATGTATATGTATGTAACATCATCACAATCTCATAGCAACAGCAAATAACAAATTAAACTTTAGTAAAAAGTTTAATCACATGCAAAGATTTTAGACTTGATCAAAAATCATATGTTTCTAAACTAAGAACAGAGAAGTTAGAAACCATAAATAAGCATTCATCAAATAATCACAGACTTACTCACATGCACAACAACAAAACTTTAGTATTTTGAGGTTAAACAAAGAACACAGTGCAGTTTTCTTATTTATATGTATTAGAACTTGTGTTCTATATATTATGTTTTAACTTTGATTTAAAAGAGAAAACTGTTTTTAAAAAAAACAAAAGGGTTACTCATTTGATAATTGGAATATGCAGAGAATACCCAGATGCAAACTCATATGCACACATTTACATTCAAGCTCAAGCAAACAATATATACTACATGCAACAGATTTCATCAACCATAAACTGTTTTAAAAAAAAAAAAGTTTACTCACTGAAAATTGAGTTGTTTTAAAATCAACAGAAATACCATAAGCAGTCATGCATACAAACTGCAGAGAAGTCATCACACAGTTTTCACAGGTTATTTATGTTTAAATCTGAAAGTTTACTCACAATGACATGCATATGCATCAATACATAATCACATAATGGTTCCAAGAACTTTAGCATGCATCATTTTCATCAACCAATTGGTTTAAACTTGTAAATTTTGTTATTTTCAGATTATAGGATGTTCACACAAAAACATTCATCAACAAACAATCACACAACACACTTATTCCTATATATAAAATTTAAATAGCATTTGTTCTTTTTAATTTAAAAACAATATATTGGGTAGAATCTGTTCTTAACAGTTTTAAAAACAAAACAAATATAGCATCTGCTCTCATCAGTTAAATAAAATTTTTAATAGCATTTGTTCATAACAGTTTTTAAGTAAAAACTTAAATAACATCTGTTCTCTTTAGTTTAAAAACAAATAAATTCCACACAGTATCTGTTCTTATCAATTTAAATAAATTTAACATTTAAATTGCATCTGAAAAAAAACAAATTCCAATTAATATCTATTCTTATCAATTCCAAACAAAATTAATAGTATCTGTTCTCTTCAGTAAAAAAAAAACCAATATCTTTTAGCATCTGTTCTTATCAATTTTAAAAGCATCTGTCCTCATCAGTTAAAATTCAAGCAGTCAAGCAAGAGACAGCAATAGCCCCAAATCATAACATGCAACCAAAACCCAATTCAAACCAATTCAAATAGCAACTGTTCTTGTTAGTTCAGATTCAAGTAACCGAGCCAATGATAACAGATAACACCCAAAAACATAGCATGCAACCAAGCATTCAAGTCAACAAATTTAAGAACTTGCATTAAAATCAACCGTGAGCCAAAGACTCACCTTATCACGAATTTGAGCAGCCGCAAGCAAATGAAAGTCGAACGATTTGAGGTCAAAGCCGTGAAGGTCGAAGAGATTGAAGCATTGCCCTCAAGTTCAAGTAGATTTTTTTTTCGAAGCCCTAATTTTTTTTGAACGAATGAAGCCGAAGCCCTAGCTTTGAAGATGCCGCGAGCGAGTTGAAGCATCGAACTCGAAGCAGAAATTGAAGACGAACGAAAGCCCTAGTTTGGAAGTGAAGACGAAGAGAAGACCACGGCCGCCATTTATTTCTTTCTTTTTTTTTTCTTTCTCTCGTATGAAATGAAATGATGGGGGAGGGGTGTCGTGTTTTATGTAGAGGAGAACGTACTTATTTTTTTTTAATGACAATATCTCGGCTGAGAAGATAGGAAATGTGTACCAAAGATTTTGCAATCCATTTTTCTTCTTATTTTATTTTATATATTTTTTTATATTTTGAATTCAATTTGTTTTGAAAATTTTATTTAGCAAGCTTTGCTTAATTATGTCGTTTGAATTTTTAAATACAACTTCAATATTCAATTTCAAACTCCAAAATCAAATTCAAATTTTAATCAACTTTAAATAGATTAAATTCTAAAATTAAATCATCAAATTTCATTGTTATATTGCGAATTTCAATTTAAATTATCATTCAAATATTTAAAATTAATTAAATATTCACAATTTAAATTGTTCAAAATTTAGGATCGTTACAATCTCCCCTCCTTAAAAGAATTTCGTCCCGAAATTACAAGTAAGGAAAAATGATTGTTGAAATTTCACTAATATTTATATTTTACACAATTTTATCAAGTTTGAAACTTATTAGAAATAAATGAATATTGGATTCATTCTATTTGTTTTATCTCACTAACTTTGTTCAATATCTTTTGTTCATTAATTTCTACAATCAAGACGTAAAGGTCTTTTTACTAAAGTTTTCAACTTACAAAACCCAAATTTTAAATTTTAAATTCTTGTTAAAAATCTACATAGTATAACTTTTCCAAAGCTGTGGACTTCCAAAATATCTCAAAAATCCTCTTCCTTAATTCATTAGGTTGGAATTATGCAAATTTTAATTCCAGATTATTGAATTTCTATTCAAAGTTTTGAAAATACTTGCTAACTCGAAATTTAACAAGTCTATTGTCGTTCTTAAAGACATTAGGCATACGCTGGCCAGGCGCAGGACTAAAAATCTCCAAGTAATATATATACTTGCTTCAATTCCCAGTGAAAATACTTTTTAATTTTTTTTTTTTTAAAATGGATATGGAAAGCACTTTCCCCCATGGATCACAGTTTACCCGACGGTTTCGCTACTCTCCCAGTAGAATCGCTTGTAACTGTGGATTTCTCATCTCTCTTGAATTTCGCCATGGTTGTTGCATAGATCGCAGTTTACTCGACGGTTGCGCCACTATCCCAGTGGAATCGCTTGTAACTGTAGGCATCTCGCCCCACGAATTACGCTATACCATCAGATCGCGGTTTACACGGCGGTTACGCTACTATCCCAGTAGAGTCGCTCGTAAACCTAGGCATCTCGCCTCTCGAATTACGCTATTTCATATCATCTAGATCGCGGTATACCCGGCGGTTACGCTACTATCCCAGTAGAATCGCTTGTACCCATAGGCATCTCGCCCCTCGAATTCCGCTAGTTCCCGATCCCAAACACGATGATCCATCGTGGGGGATTTTAGTCCGAATGGACATTCCACATATGGAAATTCAACGTAGCTACGAATTTCAAATGGACACTCATATCGAGTTCCAATAACTTCACCAATTTTAAATGGAAGGTACTTTTCCATATCCTCAATTTGGAAAACATAATATCATATATACATATATAATATTTCATTTCACACTTAGTACATATCATACTCATGTACTTACATAAGTTTTCCACAACAATTACTTTTCCAAACTAATGGTTTTCAAATTTATCGTATTCACATATATACGTTCTGAAAACCAAAATATTTCATATCCATAACAAATAGAGGATTCACAAATTTTCCATTTCATTATCCATTAAAAAATTTCCTCTAAGTCGATTTGCAGTTTTAAGGTTATATCAAACCAAATTCACATTCATAATCCAATTTATTATCGACTTCACATTCGATTTGGATTTCAGGTTACATCGTCAATTCTCAACACATAATTGATGTCTATCGATATATAACCTCTGAGTTTATATGTCCCAGAGAAGGGTGTTAAGCTAAGAGAATAAATTCTCCGCCACCACAGATATATATTTAATAGAGATCAATTGATATGTCGTCAATTAACAACGTTAGACATACAATCCAGATCAACCATTCAAAATTCAAAGTTCAACTTATATTGTTTTTGGTGTCAAAGTTAAACTCAATTTTAACTCAAGATTCAATCTTTTGAAAAATTTCCAAGTTGAACTAAGTGTTCAAATTTCTCAAAAATAATATCTTTACAAGATATAAAAAAATTTCACACTTAACCATTTGAAACAAATTTCAAATATTCATTTTTCAATTTATCTTTAAAAGATAAAATCTCAAAACATTCACTTTTCACTTTATCTTTAAAAGATAAAATTTCAAACTTTTTCATTTCATATTGGAAAATATTTCCATACTTATTTAATAATAAGTAATTCACAAATCCATTTATTTTCAACACTTTGAAAATATTCAATATACTTAAATCATAATCAAGTATATATTCCATTCTTAAGGAAATCATTCTTTTAAACACATTTATTTGAGTCAAAACGAGTGTTGCGTAAAACATCGTTACGACAACTCAAAAATCACTAGTATAAGGATTCGGATTTAAGATAGATATATAAATCCCAATACTATATAAAAACATTTCCTATTGGAAACCGTTTACTATAACAACAATGTTATAGTCCACCATTTCCTTTCATTTCTCGAAAACGTCTATTTCAACAATGAATGTTGAAATCTATGCTTTCGATAGTTAATGCATTTTAAAACATCTTTAAAACTATTAACTTTTCCAACTTCAACTTAATTCATAGTTTGAATTCCTCATACTTTTCACAATATTGGTTTTAAACCAACTTCAAATTTCCCATATTAGGTTTTCCACTTAACTTATTTCCATGCCCATTCAAATTCAAATTCTTCATTGAATTTATTTAAATCTCTTATAAATTTTCATTAGATTCATATCTCCTATTATATCTCATTTATTGTCCAAAACCATAGATATAATTCCTTTAATAAGTCGCAACAATTTACTTATCAAAATAAGTCATTTGCGGATTTTACAAACACTTTACAAATTCCATTTCTATTTATAAAACTTCGTTTCATAAATCTCCTTTATTAATTCAATTCAATTTACATAACTCAGTTATATACCAAAAGTTCATATTATAAGTTAAACACTCACAATCCATTTATTTACTAAATCGTTCTTCACAACATTTGAAATCATTTTTTCGAAAGAATTCAAAATTAGATTTCCAAGTTATAGTTCAATAATTCTCTTGATTATAACCAAATTAACATATCCTTTTATTTCCCAATTATTACTCGAAATATTCAAGTTATTCGATTTAAACCAATTTAAACCAATTCATTAATTCACTTAACTCACAATTCATTTTTCATAAATCTCAACAATTCAATAATGAGTTTCCGAACGATCGAAACTCAAATCTAAGGAGACCTCACCGAATAGAAACTATCGCAAACCTAAATTTAGAGAGGGGAATTTTCAAAAAATTCTAACTTTCAAAATACTTTTTGTTTTAAAGAAAACAATTTCATACTTCTTTAAATTTGAAAAGCACTTTCTTTATAGTGGTTCTAGTAACTATTCATATTAAACGCCATAAACTGAGCTTTGAGTAAACCAAAGCTCTGATACCACTTTTGTAACGACCCGCCGCTCTGACCGCCTCTAGTCGGTAATTAAACCAGCTAGAAACGTTCAAAATGACGGATTGTTAGTCAGTTTATAGAGTTTAAACAGAATCAGCCACAGAATCACAGAATTATTATAACATTATTCATAAATGAATTTTTCTTTTATACATATATCAGAGTTTGTACAATAAATTACATTTGAATTTATACAGCGGAAACAATTTATATATTTTAAAGTACAAGAAAATTTTGCTGAAAACTTTAATGAAGTGCTTTAATCCCCCTCTCTCTAACTTCGCTGCTTGAAAATCTTCAAGCTGTAAAAATACTCGGTCTGACCCGAGCGTTAATTGCAAAACACAAAAACACTCGAGTCAGGATTAATCTTAACTCAAGTAAATAAATTTGTAATGAACTGAATAAAATGGTAACAGAGATGACGAATCACATGAATCAATCTATTATGGATTTTCATTATTAACGACTTCAAATTTTTAATTTCTGTCAATCCCGTGTGGCTGCAGTACACACGTATATTAATACACATGTGCACTGCCTCGCCAACACGTGTGCACCAAACCAAAAAAAAACACGGCTATCAAATCGAAACAAAGCCAATGCACAGACAAAGGAATCATGAAGACATCAGACAAAGCAATACAACGGCAATGTCAAAGCAGGCAATCAAGACAGAGGCTCAGAAATGCCCAAAGACACGAAGGCATAAACAATAACAACTGCAGGACCAGCTGCAACATAAAGTGCAGACCAAACAAAAAGTGTTCAAATGAACACAGTAAGCTACATGATGATCTCAATATAGCAATGACAGAGTACATACTAATGAAGATCACAAATGTACATAAGAGAAGAACATCAACAATGACCAATGTGCACAGGTCAGAAACCCCAAATGTTCAAGTGTCACAAAAGTTCAAGTGACAAAATGCAAAGAGCAACAGTGAGTGCAATGAACCATCAAGAGACTCAAGGAAGTCAAAATATGCAACTATATGGACATAAAGGTCAATGCATTATGCAGAAATGATCAAGAGTCAAAATAGAGACAAGGTAAATCAAGGCAGTGCATCAAATGACCAAGCTACAAGTATGGCAGTGAAACAACTCAAGAGATCAACATCAATAAACCAAAGTGCAGACAAAAAATTTCATTTTCAAAACCTTGAATTAAGTCTTCAACTTAAACATGAATTTCATTAAACATGAAAACTGCAACTTCTCTGTTATAAAACCCTGCAAACTGTTTTATTTTAAAACTTGATTTAAAACAGAATTTAAATATTGTTTTAAATTTAACATTTTACTTCTAAAAACTTTGAATTCAAAACTACATTTGAATTCAGTTTAAATCTTACACTTGATTCAATTTACAATCTTTAAAAATATGAGCTTCATTCAAGATTTTAAAAAAATTGTAAAATCAGAGACTTAAAAACCTGAAACAGTTTTCTTTAAAAAGAAAACTTGTTAAATTTAAAAATTCATTTTTTTTTAAAACCCTTGAACTCAAAACTTCATTTGAATTCAGTTCCACTTCATATTTGAATCCAAGTTTCAACTTAAAATATGAATTTTATAAAAATCAAAACTGCAAATACTCTCTGGTTAGAAACCCTGTAGCCATAAACCCAAAACACCCATAGTTTACTTCGAGTAAATCAATCCCCTGCTTCGGGTCAGAAGCACAAAAACTCGGGGAAACTGCAAACACTTCAGTGGCATATGTATATGTATGTAACATCATCACAATCTCATAGCAACAGCAAATAACAAATTAAACTTTAGTAAAAAGTTTACTCACATGCAAAGATTTTAGACTTGATCAAAAATCATATGTTTCTGAACTAAGAACAGAGAAGTTAGAAACCATAAATAAGCATTCATCAAATAATCACAGACTTACTCACATGCACAACAACAAAACTTTAGTATTTTGAGGTTAAAAAAAGAACACAGTGCAGTTTTCTTATTTATATGTATTAGAACTTGTGTTCTATATATTATGTTTTAACTTTGATTTAAAAGAGAAAACTGTTTTTAAAAAAAACAAAAGGGTTACTCATTTGATAATTGGAATATGCAGAGAATACCCAGATGCAAACTCATATGCACACATTTACATTCAAGCTCAAGCAAACAATATATACTACATGCAACAGATTTCATCAACCATAAACTATTTAAAAAAAAAAAGTTTACTCACTGAAACTTGAGTTGTTTAAAAATCAACAGAAATACCATAAGCAGCCATGCATACAAACTGCAGAGAAGTCATCACACAGTTTTCACAGGTTATTTATGTTTAAATCTGAAAGTTTACTCACAGTGACATGCATATGCATCAATACATAATCACATAATGGTTCCAAGAACTTTAGCATGCATCATTTTCATCAACCAATTGGTTTAAACTTGTAAATTTTGTTATTTTCAGATTATAGGATGTTCACACAAAAACATTCATCAACAAACAATCACACAACATACTTATTCCTATATATAAAATTTAAATAGCATTTGTTCTTTTTAATTTAAAAACAATATATTGGGTAGAATCTGTTCTTAACAGTTTTAAAAACAAAACAAATATAGCATTTGCTCTCATCAGTTAAATAAAAATTTTAATAGCATTTGTTCATAACAGTTTTTAAGTAAAAACTTAAATAACATCTGTTCTCTTTAGTTTAAAAACAAATAAATTCCACACAGTATCTGTTCTTATCAATTTAAATAAATTTAACATTTAAATTGCATCTGAAAAAAAACAAATTCCAATTAATATCTATTCTTATCAATTCCAAACAAAATTAATAGTATCTGTTCTCTTCAGTAAAAAAAAAAAACCAATATCTTATAGCATCTGTTCTTATCAATTTTAAAAGCATCTGTCCTCATTAGTTAAAATTCAAGCAGTCAAGCAAGAGACAGCAATAGCCCCAAATCATAACATGCAACCAAAACCCAATTCAAACCAATTCAAATAGCAACTGTTCTTGTTAGTTCAGATTCAAGTAACCGAGCCAATGATAACAGATAACACCCAAAAACATAGCATGCAACCAAGCATTCAAGTCAACAAATTTAAGAACTTGCATTAAAATCAACCGTGAGCCAAAGACTCACCTTATCACGAATTTGAGCAGCCGTAAGCAAATGAAAGTCGAACGATTTGAGGTCAAAGCCGTGAAGGTCGAAGAGATTGAAGCATTGCCATCAAGTTCAAGTAGATTTTTTTTTCGAAGCCCTAATTTTTTTTTTGAACGAATGAAGCCGAAGCCCTAGCTTTGAAGATGCCGCGAGCGAGTTGAAGCATCGAACTCGAAGCAGAAATTGAAGACGAACGAAAGCCCTAGTTTGGAAGTGAAGACGAAGAGAAGACCACGGCTGCCATTTATTTCTTTCCTTTTTTTTTCTTTCTCTCGTATGAAATGAAATGATGGGGGAGGGGTGTCGTGTTTTATGCAGAGGAGAACATACTTATTTTTTTTTAATGATAATATCTCGGCTGAGAAGATAGGAAATGTGTACCAAAGATTTTGCAATCCATTTTTCTTCTTATTTTATTTTATATTTTTTTTTTATATTTTGAATTCAATTTGTTTTGAAAATTTTATTTAGCAAGCTTTGCTTAATTATGTCGTTTGAAGTTTTAAATACAACTTCAATATTCAATTTCAAACTCCAAAATCAAATTCAAATTCTAATCAACTTTAAATAGATTAAATTCTAAAATTAAATCATCAAATTTCATTGTTATATTGCGAATTTCAATTTAAATTATCATTCAAATATTTAAAATTAATTAAATATTCACAATTTAAATTGTTCAAAATTTAGGATCGTTACAATCTCCCCTCCTTAAAAGAATTTCGTCCCGAAATTACAAGTAAGGAAAAATGATTGTTGAAATTTCACTAATATTTATATTTTACACAATTTTATCAAGTTTGAAACTTACTAGAAATAAATGAATATAGGATTCATTCTATTTGTTTTATCTCACTAACTTTGTTCAATATCTTTTGTTCATTAATTTCTACAATCAAGACGTAAAGGTCTTTTTACTAAAGTTTTCAACTTACAAAACCCAAATTTTAAATTTTAAATTTTAAATTCTTGTTAAAAATCTACATAGTATAACTTTTCCAAAGCCGTGGACTTCCAAAATATCTCAAAAATCCTCTTCCTTAATTCATTAGGTTGGAATTATGCAAATTTTAATTCCAGATTATTGAATTTCTATTCAAAGTTTTGAAAATACTTGCTAACTCGAAATTTAATAAGTCTATTGTCGTTCTTAAAGACATTAGGCATACGCTGGCCAGGCACAGGACTAAAAATCTCCAAGTAATATATATACTTGCTTCAATTCCCAGTGAAAATACTTTTTTTAATTTTTTTTTTTTAAAATGGATATGGAAAACACTTTCCCCCATGGATCACAGTTTACCCGGCGGTTTCGCTACTCTCCCAGTAGAATCGCTTGTAACTGTGGATTTCTCATCTCTCTTGAATTTCGCCATGGTTGTTGCATAGATCGCAGTTTACTCGGCGGTTGCGCCACTATCCCAGTGGAATCGCTTGTAACTGTAGGCATCTCGCCCCACGAATTACGCTATACCATCAGATCGCGGTTTACACGGCGGTTACGCTACTATCCCAGTAGAGTCGCTCGTAAACCTAGGCATCTCGCCTCTCGAATTACGCTATTTCATATCATCTAGATCGCGGTATACCCGGCGGTTACGCTACTATCCCAGTAGAATCGCTTGTACCCATAGGCATCTCGCCCATCGAATTCCGCTAGTTCCCGATCCCAAACACGATGATCCATCGTGGGGGATTTTAGTCCGAATGGACATTCCACATATGGAAATTCAACGTAGCTACGAATTTCAAATGGACACTCATATCGAGTTCCAATACCTTCACCAATTTTAAATGGAAGGTACTTTTCCATATCCTCAATTTGGAAAACATAATATCATATATACATATATAATATTTCATTTCACACTTAGTACATATCATACTCATGTACTTACATAAGTTTTCCACAACAATTACTTTTCCAAACTAATGGTTTTCAAATTTATCGTATTCACATATATACGTTCTGAAAACCAAAATATTTCATATCCATAACAAATAGAGGATTCACAAATTTTCCATTTCATTATCCATTTAAAATTTTCCTCTAAGTCGATTTGGAGTTTTAAGGTTATATCAAACCAAATTCACATTCATAATCCAATTTATTATCGACTTCACATTCGATTTGGATTTCAGGTTACATCGTCAATTCTCAACACATAATTGATGTCTATCGATATATAACCTCTGAGTTTATATGTCCCAGAGAAGGGTGTTAAGCTAAGAGAATAAATTCTCCGCCACCACAGATATATATTTAATAGAGATCAATTGATATGTCGTCAATTAACAACGTTAGACATACAATCTAGATCAACCATTCAAAATTCAAAGTTCAACTTATATTGTTTTTGGTGTCAAAGTTAAACTCAATTTTAACTCAAGATTCAATCTTTTGAAAAATTTCCAAGTTGAACTAAGTGTTCAAATTTCTCAAAAATAATATCTTTACAAGATATAAAATTTTTTCACACTTAACCATTTGAAACAAATTTCAAATATTCATTTTTCAATTTATCTTTAAAAGATAAAATCTCAAAACATTCACTTTTCACTTTATCTTTAAAAGATAAAATTTCAAACTTTTTCATTTCATATTGGAAAATATTTCCATACTTATTTAATAATAAGTAATTCACAAATCCATTTATTTTCAACACTTTGAAAATATTCAATATACTTAAATCATAATCAAGTATATATTCCATTCTTAAGGAAATCATTCTTTTAAACACATTTATTTGAGTCAAAACGAGTGTTGCGTAAAACATCGTTACGACAACTCAAAAATCACTAGTATAAGGATTCGGATTTAAGATAGATATATAAATCCCAATACTATATAAAAACATTTCCTATTGGAAACCGTTTACTATAACAATAATGTTATAGTCCACCATTTCCTTTCATTTCTCGAAAACGTCTATTTCAACAATGAATGTTGAAATCTATGCTTTCGATAGTTAATGCATTTTAAAACATCTTCAAAACTATTAACTTTTCCAACTTCAACTTAATTCATAGTTTGAATTCCTCATACTTTTCACAATATTGGTTTTAAACCAACTTCAAATTTCCCATATTAGGTTTTCCACTTAACTTATTTCCATGCCCATTCAAATTCAAATTCTTCATTGAATTTATTTAAATCTCTTATAAATTTTCATTAGATTCATATCTCCTATTATATCTCATTTATTGTCCAAAACCATAGATATAATTCCTTTAATAAGTCGCAACAATTTACTTATCAAAATAAGTCATTTGCGGATTTTACAAACACTTTACAAATTCCATTTCTATTTATAAAACTTCGTTTCATAAATCTCCTTTATTAATTCAATTCAATTTATATAACTCAGTTATATACCAAAAGTTCATATTATAAGTTAAACACTCATAATCCATTTATTTACTAAATCGTTCTTCACAACATTTGAAATCAATTTTTCGAAAGAATTCAAAATTAGATTTCCAAGTTATAGTTCAATAATTCTCTTGATTATAACCAAATTAACATATTCTTTTATTTCCCAATTATTACTCGAAATATTCAAGTTATTCGATTTAAACCAATTTAAACCAATTCATTAATTCACTTAACTCACAATTCATTTTTCATAAATCTCAACAATTCAATAATGAGTTTCCGAACGATCGAAACTCAAATCTAAGGAGACCTCACCGAATAGAAACTATCGCAAACCTAAATTTAGAGAGGGGAATTTTCAAAAAATTCTAACTTTCAAAATACTTTTTGTTTTAAAGAAAACAATTTCATACTTCTTTAAATTTGAAAAGCACTTTCTTTATAGTGGTTCTAGTAACTATTCATATTAAACGCCATAAACTGAGCTTTGAGTAAACCAAAGCTCTGATACCACTTTTGTAACGACCCGCCGCTCTGACCGCCTCTAGTCGGTAATTAAACCAGCTAGAAACGTTCAAAATGACGGATTGTTAGTCAGTTTATAGAGTTTAAACAGAATCAGCCACAGAATCACAGAATAATTATAACATTATTCATAACTGAATTTTTCTTTTATACATATATCAGAGTTTGTACAATAAATTACATTTGAATTTATACAGCGGAAACAATTTATATATTTTAAAGTATAAGAAAATTTTGCTGAAAACTTTAATGAAGTGCTTTAATCCCCCTCTCTCTAACTTCGCTGCCTGAAAATCTTCAAGCTGTAAAAATACTCGGTCTGACCCGAGCGTTAATTGCAAAACACAAAAACACTCGAGTCAGGATTAATCTTAACTCAAGTAAATAAATTTGTAATGAACTGAATAAAATGGTAACAGAGATGACGAATCACATGAATCAATCTATTATGGATTTTCATTATTAACGACTTCAAATTTTTAATTTCTGTCAATCCCGTGTGGCTGCAGTACACACGTATATTAATACACATGTGCACTGCCTCGCCAACACGTGTGCACCAAACCAAAAAAAAAACACGGCTATCAAATCGAAACAAAGCCAATGCACAGACAAAGGAATCATGAAGACATCAGACAAAGCAATACAACAGCAATGTCAAAGCAGGCAATCAAGACAGAGGCTCAGAAATGCCCAAAGACACGAAGGCATAAACAATAACAACTGCAGGACCAGCTGCAACATAAAGTGCAGACCAAACAAAAAGTGTTCAAATGAACACAGTAAGCTACATGATGATCTCAATATAGCAATGACAGAGTACATACTAATGAAGATCACAAATGTACATAAGAGAAGAACATCAACAATGACCAATGTGCACAGGTCAGAAACCCCAAATGTTCAAGTGTCACAAAAGTTCAAGTGACAAAATGCAAAGAGCAACAGTGAGTGCAATGAACCATCAAGAGACTCAAGGAAGTCAAAATATGCAACTATATGGAAATAAAGGTCAATGCATTATGCAGAAATGATCAAGAGTCAAAATAGAGACAAGGTAAATCAAGGCAGTGCATCAAATGACCAAGCTACAAGTATGGCAGTGAAACAACTCAAGAGATCAACATAAATAAACCAAAATGCAGACAAAAAATTTCATTTTCAAAACCTTGAATTAAGTCTTCAACTTAAACATGAATTTCATTAAACATGAAAACTGCAACTTCTCTGTTATAAAACCCTGCAAACTGTTTTATTTTAAAACTTGATTTAAAACAGAATTTAAATATTGTTTTAAATTTAACATTTTACTTCTAAAAACTTTGAATTCAAAACTACATTTGAATTCAGTTTAAATCTTACACTTGATTCAATTTACAATCTTTAAAAATATGAGCTTCATTCAAGATTTTAAAAAAACTGTAAAATCAGAGACTTAAAAACCTGAAACAGTTTTCTTTAAAAAGAAAACTTGTTAAATTTAAAAATTCATTTTTTTTTAAAACCCTTGAACTCAAAACTTCATTTGAATTCAGTTCCACTTCATATTTGAATCCAAGTTTCAACTTAAAATATGAATTTTATAAAAATCAAAACTGCAAATACTCTCTGGTTAGAAACCCTGTAGCCATAAACCCAAAACACCCATAGTTTACTTCGAGTAAATCAATCCCCTGCTTCGGGTCAGAAGCACAAAAACTCGGGGAAACTGCAAACACTTCAGTGGCATATGTATATGTATGTAACATCATCACAATCTCATAGCAACAGCAAATAACAAATTAAACTTTAGTAAAAAGTTTACTCACATGCAAAGATTTTAGACTTGATCAAAAATCATATGTTTCTGAACTAAGAACAGAGAAGTTAGAAACCATAAATAAGCATTCATCAAATAATCACAGACTTACTCACATGCACAGCAACAAAACTTTAGTATTTTGAGGTTAAACAAAGAACACAGTGCAGTTTTCTTATTTATATGTATTAGAACTTGTGTTCTATATATTATGTTTTAACTTTGATTTAAAAGAGAAAACTGTTTTTAAAAAAAACAAAAGGGTTACTCATTTGATAATTGGAATATGCAGAGAATACCCAGATGCAAACTCATATGCACACATTTACATTCAAGCTCAAGCAAACAATATATACTACATGCAACAGATTTCATCAACCATAAACTGTTTTAAAAAAAAAAAATTTACTCACTGAAACTTGAGTTGTTTAAAAATCAACAGAAATACCATAAGCAGTCATGCATACAAACTGCAGAGAAGTCATCACACAGTTTTCACAGGTTATTTATGTTTAAATCTGAAAGTTTACTCACAGTGACATGCATATGCATCAATACATAATCACATAATGGTTCCAAGAACTTTAGCATGCATCATTTTCATCAACCAATTGGTTTAAACTTGTAAATTTTGTTAATTTCAGATTATAGGATGTTCACACAAAAACATTCATCAACAAACAATCACACAACATACTTATTCCTATATATAAAATTTAAGTAGCATTTGTTCTTTTTAATTTAAAAACAATATATTGGGTAGAATCTGTTCTTAACAGTTTTAAAAACAAAACAAATATAGCATCTGCTCTCATCAGTTAAATAAAAATTTTAATAGCATTTGTTCATAACAGTTTTTAAGTAAAAACTTAAATAACATCTGTTCTCTTTAGTTTAAAAACAAATAAATTCCACACAGTATCTGTTCTTATCAATTTAAATAAATTTAACATTTAAATTGCATCTGAAAAAAAACAAATTCCAATTAATATCTATTCTTATCAATTCCAAACAAAATTAATAGTATCTGTTCTCTTCAGTAAAAAAAAACCAATATCTTATAGCATCTGTTCTTATCAATTTTAAAAGCATCCGTCCTCATCAGTTAAAATTCAAGCAGTCAAGCAAGATATAGCAATAGCCCCAAATCATAACATGCAACCAAAACCCAATTCAAACCAATTCAAATAGCAACTGTTCTTGTTAGTTCAGATTCAAGTAACCGAGCCAATGATAACAGATAACACCCAAAAACATAGCATGCAACCAAGCATTCAAGTCAACAAATTTAAGAACTTGCATTAAAATCAACCGTGAGCCAAAGACTCACCTTATCACGAATTTGAGCAGCCGCAAGCAAATGAAAGTCGAACGATTTGAGGTCAAAGCCGTGAAGGTCGAAGAGATTGAAGCATTGCCCTCAAGTTCAAGTAGATTTTTTTTTCGAAGCCCTAATTTTTTTTTTGAACGAATGAAGCCGAAGCCCTAGCTTTGAATATGCCGCGAGCGAGTTGAAGCATCGAACTCGAAGCAGAAATTGAAGACGAACGAAAGCCCTAGTTTGGAAGTGAAGACGAAGAGAAGACCACGGCCGCCATTTATTTCTTTCCTTTTTTTTTCTCTCGTATGAAATGAAATGATGGGGGAGGGGTGTCGTGTTTTATGCAGAGGAGAACGTACTTATTTTTTTTTAATGACAATATCTCGGCTGAGAAGATAGGAAATGTGTACCAAAGATTTTGCAATCCATTTTTCTTCTTATTTTATTTTATATTTTTTTTTTATATTTTGAATTCAATTTGTTTTGAAAATTTTATTTAGCAAGCTTTGCTTAATTATGTCGTTTGAATTTTTAAATACAACTTCAATATTCAATTTCAAACTCCAAAATCAAATTCAAATTCTAATCAACTTTAAATAGATTAAATTCTAAAATTAAATCATCAAATTTCATTGTTATATTGCGAATTTCAATTTAAATTATCATTCAAATATTTAAAATTAATTAAATATTCACAATTTAAATTGTTCAAAATTTAGGATCGTTACACCATCCGTGTAATTGCTTTGTGCGAGCAACGATACGCCAGAAAAAATGTAACATGCATTTCATCTCAAGAGGAAATCCGACATATCGACGCAAACTCAAAGCTACTACACAGTGGCTATATATATTCTTCGGAAACAAATATAGAAATAAACATAACATAAATCAGTCACAGACAATTCATATCACAAAGGCGGAAATAGATATGAATATTACACATAAGAGTGTATATCAGAGTAGTGGTCTAACAAGATCCACAATATCACAAAAGAATAGATACAAGAGCAAGCCAAAAGAATATGTATACATCTAGGAGTCTACATGTCAAGTGTATACAACAAAAACTACTAATCTAAGTAGTTAACCAAAAGTCAAAGAAATCAATCCCAAGTGAGAAGTCAAGCAGAAGCACCTGTAAAATCTAAGTCTGACCCGAGTAGTATTTAATAAGAAAATAATAAACGGATCAGTCTAGCTATAAATATCAGATGAAATGATATAGAATAAGAGATATGACGAAACGTATAATAATCACAATGCCAAGCTGTGATAAATAAATAATTGAAAAATCAATAAGAGATTAATCAATATCACAAAGATCTCCTCAAAGATAAAAAGGAATGTCATGCTCCTAATTTCATTCACCAAGCCACAATAAATGACATATATATCAATGCCAATCGTAAAAGTTGGTGAAACATAAATTCCAGATTTCAACACACGAAATCCAAAAATCACAAGAAAAGGATGGCCAAGACATTGATGTAGTGCAAACGGTACATCCAATGAATCAAAAGCATATCATTGATGTAGTGCAAACGGCACATCCAATGAGTCTAAAGCAAAGACATTGATGTAGTGCAAACGGTACATCCAATGTATCAAAAGCATATCATTGATGTAGTGCAAATGGTACATCCAATGAATCAAAAGCAAAGACATTGATGTAGTGCAAACGGTACATCCAATGTATCAAAAGCATATCATTGTTGTAGTACAAACGATACATCCAATGAATCAAAAGCAAAGACATTGATGTCGTGCAAACGGTACATCCAATGTATCAAAAGCATATCATTGATGTAGTGCAAATGGTACATCCAATGAATCAAAATCAAAGACATTGATGTAGTGCAAACGGTACATCCAATGTATCAAAAGCATATCATTGATGTAGTACAAACGGTACATCCAATGAATCAAAAGCAAAAACATTGATGTAGTGCAAACGTTACATCCAATGTATCAAAAGCATATCATTGATGTAGTGCAAACGGTACATCCAATGAATCAAAAGCAAAGACATTGATGTAGTGCAAACGGTACATCCAATGTATCAAAAGCATATAATTGATGTAGTACAAACGGTACATCCAATGAATCAAAAGCAAAGACATTGATGTAGTGCAAACGGTACATCCAATGTATCAAAAGCATATCATTGATGTAGTGCAAACGGTACATCCAATGTATCAAAAGCATATCATTGATGTAGTGCAAACGGTACATCCAATGAATCAAAAGCAAAGACATTGATGTAGTGGAAACGTTACATCCAATGTATCAAAAGCATATCATTGATGTAGTGCAAATGGTACATCCAATGAATCAAAAGCAAAGACATAGCACATGCTAGTCTAAAACATAAAATGATCGTCATGATCAAAGAGAAGTGTCAATTACAATAAGCTAGTAAATATATGAGCTTAGCCTCATGTCCCATAACCACTAGCTTAACTTAAATATTTACGAACAAATTGTAGATCTCCACTAGAAAATTGTCACAAGAGTTTCAATCGAACAAGTCCAAGAATTAACCGACGAAGTAAACGCAAGCGTTTCATACCACTTGTTTTACTAGGCCATTTAATTAGATTTCTCATACGATTGAGGTAAAGGTTTGTATATACTAATAGATTGGAAATCGGTTTGAGAAAATGAGCTTTGTACTAAAATAGTGTTGAAATCATTTGAAGAAAGAGTTTTGATATTTACTACTAGTATAGAAAACCTTTATATTTTTTAAGTGACAAATCACAAAGAAGATTGTAGGAACAATCAATCACTAAAATTCACACACGAAGATGTGAATAAAATCCAAAGAAACCAATAAAGAATCCATCGAAATGGATATTCAAAAATCCCTAAAAAGGAGTCATCAAAGGCATAATAAATGATAACAACAAATAGGATCATCACGAATCGATTTAAATTGGAATTCTCAAGCGAATAGGCAAATAGGCAAAAAGAGTGCAGATTCAGACATCTGAAATCAAGGATTCAGACGTCTGAATCTGGAAAATAAATATTTTCCAAAGACAGAATTCAGACGTCTGAATCCTTGAAATCAGACGTCTGAAATAGGCACTTTTTAGCCTATTTCCTTTCCGGTTCCAAATGAACCAATTCAGACGTCTGAAATCATATATTCAGATGTCTGAATCTGGAAATAGAACAAATACACAATTGAAACTCCGCAAAGCACGACAGGGCATGACCAAACTTTTGAGTAGATGGAGAGTCAAGATCCATATCTTGTATACAATAAATACACAAATCATAAGAATAAGGGTCAATGCAACAGAAGATGGATTAAACTATGACATTTCGAATCAAAGAACATAACCTTGCTTTCAACCACCAAGTGGGCTTGGCCATGGTCTAATAGTGAGGAGGAGGTGATGTTGTGGTGGTGGAGGCCGAGCTATGCAAGGAGAAAACAAAAAGAAAAAGAGAAGAGAAAAAAAGTGGAAAAAGAAGAGAGAAGGAAGCCATGGATATAGACTTTTCCTTCCTCACGCAAATGATACAATGAGAAACCTTTTTTTCACATGAATGATAAGAGGCGGCTAGGTTTACAATGGCTAAAGTTTAGGAATAGTTAAAAAATAAAAAGGCAAGGAAATTTAAAAAGACACAATTTAAGTAGGAAAAAATCTTGTATATATTTTTCTTGAACCAATGAAAAGACTAGTTTGAGGACTTTGTACGTGATTGAAAAAGGGAAAATCACGAATATGCATTTATGAATAGATATGGTAGAAGATTAAAAGGTGGGAAATATATAAAGGCAATAAATAAATTAAGAAACGTATGCCTATATTTAAAACGTATCTTAATTGATTTGTTACTTATCCAATAAATATAGATGTATATACACAAAAGAAAACTTCACTAAATAAATAAAGTTTATGCACACCATAGAAGTAAATAAGAAGATGGAGGCTGAGCCTAGCTTGAAGGAAGACAAAGAAAACAAAAGAAAATAGAAGAGGAAAAAAATAGAAAAACAAAAGAAAAGGAAGCCATTACTTACAAGAAAATTTCTCACGTGAAGATGCAAATGAAAATGAGATGTGGTAAAGGGTTTTTGTACGTGAATTAGAATTTACTAGGGGAGTTATTCAAGCCTAATCAAGTGCAATGAATTGGCAAGTAATTGAGTGCTTAAATGGCTAGAGATTTGAAGGGATTTATTTCCTATTAAATAAAAAGAAACAATGGAACAAAATGGGGTAAGTTACTTGCTTTTTCATGTGAATTGATAGGGTATGAATGGCTAAAGTTTTAGGTAGGCACAGCTAGAAATTCATTAAGGAGGCAGGAAATAGAAGATAGGAAAATAAGGAGGCAGGAAATAAAACAAATGTAACATATGCCAATTAAAGCAAAGTAACATACGCCTAATTAATTTTTTTCCTTGCCATTAAAATAGATAAATCAAATAAATAAAATCTAAGTTTATAAAATTAGAATAAAAATAAAAATTAAAGAAAAAAACATAGGGAAATAAAATATGAAATATAGAAATATATATATATATATATATACACACACGAAGAAAACACATAAATTTATTGCATGTAAAACGCTGTAATTTATCCAAATCTAAAAGTATAAATCGGAATTTTATGAAACTAAAAGCAAGATAAACAATGAAATTAAATACATTTATAAAGAAAAAGGTTAGCATTTAAAAATTCAAATTTAAAATTTTCAACTGTGGTCAAACTTTGACTTTCAGTTGACCAACAATACAAAATTTCCAGAAATGGCTTATTTTATTAAATTTGTTATACATTTATTATGATTGAAACCTCAATTAATTCATTCAGATAGGTTTCATTCTTTTATATTACCTTATGAATAAAATATGCATTCTCATTAATGAACATTTATTTACATTTGAATACAATTGATTTCCAATTCATTTTATAGCCTAAATAGACAACTTATAATAGTTGTTACCATTATCTTTATTACATTCAAGTTTATCATTTTCTCTAATTATCATAATTGCTTACAAAATGATAAATTCATTCAATTACCATAGATTATACACTAATTATTTATTTGCACCACACTTACCCTTATTTTCTTACATTCAAATTTTATACCTAAATCTAACATTTACAACTAAATTAATAAACCAATTAAATAGTAACTTATAACCGTTACCATTACTTTAAATCACATTAATGAATTCATTATTATTTACAAATGTTACAATTACTTAATTAACACTGATTTACTTCAATTTATATTGATCATATATTATCTCATTAATGATTCAACATTCACACTTGTTTTCTTATATTCGAATGTATAACTAAGTGCAACAATTTACATTATTTCAATTAGTTTGAAACTTCATAATTAGTTTTAATTTCATTTTAACATTTCATTTTAACGTTTGTTTCTCTATTAAATTACAAAGTCTTTATTCTTCCTATTTTAATTAATAAGATCGTATTAAATCAACAAATTATATTATTGAGAATTTACGGGTCGTTACACTTTCTATATACATGTTTCTCATTGTTGTTGAGTATTTAGTAGGTGTGGATTGCTCTTGCTTCGCATTTGAAGCTCGCTTTCGTGATATATTAGCCGTATATGCTTGCTAATAATATATAAGGTACATATCTCGGATTACATATCGTACTTTTACACTTTTTTCCCTACGGGATGCCTCATTACTTTGATGAGATGTATATTTGTGAAATATATATTATCATTTTTTTCGGATCGAACCGCGCAAAGGAGACCATGGCGAATTTTTTTGAAAATTTAAGGCGTTAGAATATTTTTGAGAAAATTGGAAAATTTTGAAAACTATAACTTTAATTTTGGGGTGAAAAGTTAAATGATATAGTTGGTTTTGAAAAGATAACTAAGTATGATTTGAAAACTTAGTAAAGTTAATGTAAGAAATTTACTATGGATTTTGAAAAAGTTAAGAAGTTAAATGAATTTGAAATCAAGTTGGAACGATTTGTTTTTGAAATGTTAATGGATTTCAAGACTTTTTCTTACTTGGCAATTTCGAGGACGAAATTCTTTTAAGGGGGGAAGTTTGTACGACCCATAATTTCTGTCATTTGAAATTCGTATATTTAATTGATTTTAAATATTAACAAGTAAAATTTGTAAGTCGAATAAATTTTATTTTGAATATCTAGATTTAATTGGATAATTAAATCGATAATTTAGCATTTGAAATTACAGAAATAATTGAAAATTGGGTTTAATGTGATTAAAATTGATTTGTAAAGTTATATAAAATCATATTGGAGTTAGAACGATGTTGCATGACTTTTAAAATTGAATTAAAAGTTAATTTGTGGAAATTGAATATTTTAATATTTAATTAACGAGTAAAAATAGCTATTTTTCAAAGAGTCTCGGATATCGACGAAACCAATTTCATTGGATCCGTAATGTTATATTATTATATGGTTTCAAATTTCGTGTCAATCGGACTTATGGTTTGTCCGGGGCAAGCTAAAACGCGTAGAAATTGGTTTGAGTGAATTTTAAATTTAAATAATTCGATTCGAAAACTTATCTTTCAAATATGATCGAATTGGCTCCCGATATATATTCCATTGCGTTCGGAATAGGAGTAAAACATTATAAACGCCAGGCGGCACGCTTCGTTTGGAGTTCGGAAAATTTCGGGTGAATAATGTCGCATAATTTTCTATAAAATCACCTCTATGATTTCATTTTGCATCAAACCCTAACCCTATTCTTCAGCGCCACCTTATTTTCAACGACCAAAAATTGTTCTTCTTCCTCCTCGATTTTCTTCAAATCTACACATTAATTCGAGAAACTTTCAACTACAATAACATTGAGCACGACGAGAGCTAGATATTCAACGGTCATGATCAATTAAAACGAAGCCGATCAACGACAAATCGAGTTCAAGTTGCCACCGTTCGTATGCGTTTCTCGAGAAGGAGGCATGACCGGGTACAACTGGTTCTTGGCCGTGGGTAGCTCTCGCGGTGGCCGTTCGTTTGGAGGCCCCTGATCATCGTCACGATCGAAGATCATGACGCGACAATTAGGGCATAAGGTGGCGACTTGGGTTCAAGTTGCGTGCGTAGTTACCCGGGTGTTTACGGTGGGAAGATAAAGGGGGCGGCCTGGATCTTTTGAAGGTGAAATGAATGGCCCAGATGGATTAAGGTTATAAAATACAAAAAATTGTAAATTGAAATATTATAAATTCGTTCGAACTTTAAACATTGTAACTTTTTCATACGAGGTCCGTTTTGCACGAAACGAATAGCGTTAGGTTCGTATTGACGAATACTATGCGATGGATCTAGATTGGAGTTGATTGGAGCTAGTGATAATTTTTAGTAAAATTAAACGCGTGTTCAATTTTATTCAGAACGAAGCACTGCAACTGTTATTGGAAGCAGGGTGAGAACTTCTCACTCAATCGAAATTGTTTCGATTTAAATTTTAAATAGTTAGATTTAAAATTTCTTGATTGTGTTGATTGTATGCTTGGATGATAAATTGCTATCTGTTGTATTGAAATAGACCTTATACACCGTATATTAAGCGGAGGTTATTTATTAAACACATATACCGCGATATTCCACCTCGAAGTGGAATTGGTATTGTATATGTACTTGGAGTTGATTTTCCCGCATTATATAGCGGATGAGACCCTATTGCGCCGCATAATAGCGGATAATATTTTATATAAACCTACGGCGATATCCCTTACTGAAACGGGATTGGTATTTTGCTAACATCTGTGGATGCAGGGAAAAGGTTGGAGGGATCCAACTAGATTCCTCACCCGTATTGATTTATTTACAGATATTGTGATATATTCTGTTATCATATGATATATAATGTTTTGGATGCCTTGATTGTTATATTTAGTGCTATTGCAGCATTGGGCATATTTTGGAAAATTAAAAGTGTTAAAGAGATGATTTTCAAATTTAAAAGTATTTTTAAAGTGATTTTTGAAAGTATACGTTTTATTAGATTTTGGAATTGATTTATTTCAAATAAATAAACGTTATAATTTTAATGTTATAAAAATTATGATTTTTGAGAAATATAGTTGAAATGTGGTTTTTGAAATATGGAGTTAAATGGTTTTATAAAATAGTTTAAATAGAAATTTTTGAATTTATTATAAAATCTTTATATATAAGATTTATAAAATTGGATTTTTATAAATCAAAGTGATGAAATTATAAAGGAGTTTTAAAGATGTTTTAAAATGATGTTAAAATGGGTTTTATAAAAGAATAGAATCTACGATTTGTGAAGTTATAAAATAAATGAATTTGTAAATAGAGAATTATAAGTAATTTGCTTATAATTTGGATTTTGGCATGTAAATGGGATATGGATAGAATCAGTTAATAAAGTGCTTTTATAAGTTGAAGTTCTTGTAAAATATAAATGGAATTCATAAAAATTGTTTTATAAATCCGATAACGACTTATTTTGATAAGTTAATTATTATAGATTATTAATGGAGATATATCCACTATTTTGGACAGTGGATAATCCATTAAATAAAATGTGTAGAAATGTTGAATTTGGTTAACGAAGTATATTCACGATTTTGGACAGTGAATAATATATTAAAGAAATGTTTTAGAGAAGTGATATTTTAAATAGAATTAAAACGATTTAAAGATGTTTTAAAATGTATTAAGCATCGGAACCATAGATTTCAACATTCATTGTTGAAATAGACGTTTTCGAGAAATAAAAGTAAATGGTGGACTATTGTGACGACCTCCCATGACTCTCGCACTAAAACAGGGAAATGGTGCGCTGAAAGGTGTGCCAGGCAGCCATGGACGATAGTCAGGGTAAAATAAAACAGCGGAATCTATCGCATTACTCACAGCGCATGGATAAAATACAATAGAGAAATATAAATATAGTTGTGACGACCGCCCATGACTCCCGCACCAAAACAAGAGAATAGTGCGCTGAAAGTTGTGCCAGGCAGCCATGGACGATAGTCATGGTAAAATAAAATCGCAGAATCTCTATCGTAACTCACAGCGCATGGATAAAATACAATAGAGAAATATATAGTGAAGTCTCATAACAGAAAATCATCATATAAGCATCACAATAGTTTTATACAATCATCTCAACAAATCCATACAACAAGACCTCACTACATAACACTCAATCAAATACAGCAGCGGATACCCAGTACATATAGAAAGAAATAATATGCATAGCCTCCTGCTCGTCTTCGTCATCATCAGCGGAGAACTCTAATCACAGCACCTGCCACCTGCTACCTAGTCTGCCCATCCCAACATGGATGAACAGCCCAAGGTAATAAGAGGAGACATAAAACCTTGAGTCAGACAAAGTCTTAGTGAGCAGTAAATTAACTATCAAACATACCAAAAGAACATAAGGAATAAAAGGAATAGGAACCAAACCATCCCACTCCACCTCTTCTCACAGTGATAGCCCCCAGACACACACTAAGGAGAAGCAATCATAATATAGCTGGTAATTAAAAATAAAGCAATAATCACTCGAGTCAAGGACGATGTTTTCCAAATACAAACCTCCAAGGCCTAAACCAAGATCAGATAAGCACCCAGAAAACACCGCTCTTGAGACCGAATGATAGTACAACCAAACATCCATGACTCTGGCTATCACTGTATCATTGCGTTGATATCACCGTTAGTTGAATGACCATCCGTCAAGGGCTAATGGTAACCCCGGTTCTAGCCATAACTCCGCACGTCGTCGCAGCCCGTGTCTAGGAATTTTCGCAACTACCCAGAGTACTAGCACGTCGTCGCAGCCCGTGCCTGGAACGTCGTCGCAGCCCGTTCCAACGTACCCTTGCTTTGAGCATGCTAGAACCTTCAACAACGATAAGATCTCAGCCTCCTAGTCATCCTCCTCGACGACTATTTCCATACTAGCTCAAGCGCCTCTCAAGCTAACCATTATCGCCAACTCGGATCGCATCACCGAGTAATCAACATAACTTTGCACGTCGTCGCAGCCCGTGCTTGGAACGTCATCGTGACCCGTCCCATCACAACATATGTCTTGCCTCATCACATCATAGCAAAGTCTTCCATCTTGGAACGTCATCATGACCCGTCCCATCTCAACATAAGCCTTGCCTCATCATATCATAGAAAAGTTCCAACTCAATCATGCTTTGCCTTCTCGCATCATGGCAAGATCCCATATCCTCGAATCCATCCATATGAGCTTCCACACCCGCTTCATATGCTACAGGCAGCTTCCACCATTCAAGAGCCTTTCCACTTAGCTTTTGAATCATCTCGAACCATCTTGTTCCAAATCAACCACTAGCTAACTTGAAACAGTCCAAATCAATCATCAATACAAACAATTAAGCATTCAAACAAGATCTAACAAGTAATATCAACAACAATGTCAATAACGTAAATAAATGAGCATAAGTCCAACATGCATGATTCATAGGTTTTTAGCATAGATCTATCAAATATAAAACATGGGTTTTGTCTCTAATACTTGTTAAACAAATATGCATAGGTAAACGTCTTCAAAAATGATGGATCTACATGCAGACTTAAGGACAATGCGAGAAAACGCTATTTCAAACACATAAACTAGCTACCAATCCACTACACTCCTTTGGGTCCGCGTGAGAGATAACTACCACTCACCAAATCACCAAAACACCTCAAAATCCACACACTTCAGATCTGGACAGCGAAGAACAAGGCTTGATCCGGCAAGATCTCGCTTCAATCGATGAAACCTAGCTCGAACGGATGAAGATCTCCAACTTTGGCACTTGAATCTTCAATCTAAATCTTCGATCTTGGATGGATGCTAACACTTGATTGGAATGGAGAAAAGAAGATGAAGAAATGTTGTAGTCGAGTCTTCAAAATGGCAGCACTTCGTTGCTTCAAAAACCGGTGCCAAAAAGTGAGCCGAACCCCTCTATTTATAGGCTGAATCAACCATGAGTCGTCGCCCCTATGAGTCGTCCACGACTCATCATGAGTCGTTCACGACTCAATGCCTCCGACTCAAAGACCTAACACCTTAACACGGTCTAACGACTCAATACACCAAGACACAAGGTCATACGACTCAACCTATATGCGACCCAACGCATGTGCGCAACCTACGACTCAACCCAGGTCGACTCAACACCTGCCGACTCACGACTCAAGACTCACCAGGTCACCGACCTAACACTCCAAGTCCTAAGTCGTACGACGACTCAACAATACACACACGACTCAACTATGGTGCCGACTCAACTGCATATGACTCATCAACTTAGCCGACTCACGACTCATCCACCAGCCGACTTATCCTAGACACGACCCAACCAGCCTTTGCCGACTCAACATGAGTCGTTCACGACTCATTACCATGCCGACCTAACCCTTCAACGACTCATCAGACCCTACGACTCAAGACCCTGCCGACTCACTACCCACGACCTAAGCCTAAACCCCCTTAAGCCGCTAACCCATGAGTCGGCTAACACTTAAGTCGGCCAATCCTATAACCCGTTGACCTTATGAGTCGGTCTGGACTACTGGGTTCCTAACACTATGAGTCGGCAACTCCATGACTCGGTCACTAGCTAACTCCTTGACTCGGTCAAACGACTTAAACCCCTAACCCGTTCATCCTATGAGTCGTAACTCGTACACGACCTAACCTATGAGTCGGTCACGACTCCACCCTTAACTCGGAAATGCCTATGAGTCGGTCACGACTCAACACTTAAACACAAGAGTTTCTCTCCATACGACTCAGGCTAGAGACAACACAAACAATACTAACGACCTGCAAATACTACGATTTATCGACACGTAAAATACGGGTCGTTACATTCTCTCCCCCTTAGGAATTTCGTCCCCGAAATTCCAAACAAACAACAGCAACCAAAATTATTCCGCATGCCTATCATCCATAGCAATCAACCATCCATGCAACCAATTCTATCCTAGCATGCAGAATTCTAAGACTTAAAACAAGCTACAAATTCATGAGATGTCACGACACTTTAGGGCCATACCTCGAAGAGTTCTGGATGAGCTGCCTTCATCCTCTCTTCCTCCTCCCACGTACAGTCGTTAACATCATCACTCCATTGTACCTTGAGCAACGTAATCGTCTTCCTCCTAAGCTGTTTCGTATCGGTTTCAACAATACGAAGCGGCTTACGAGGTCTCGAAACAACTGGATCAACCTCCAAGTCTTCACAGCTATCAGCAGAAACCACCGTAGTTGGGTCGTGCACGCACTTCCGTAGATAAGATACATGAAAAACATTGTGCACACCCGCCATCTTTTCCGGTAACTCCAATCTATAAGCGAGCTTTCCAATTCGCTCGATAATCGGGAATGGTCCAACAAATCTCGGAGTCAACTTTCCTTTGTTCCCGAATCTAACAACATTCTTCAATGGAGAAATCTTCACAAAAACCATATCACCCACGTCGAATTCCAAATCCTTTCGACGATTATCTGCATAACTTTTCTGACGATCCTGGGCTGCCTTCATTCTTTGCCGAATGATCTCTATACAATCCGAAGACTGTCGAATCATCTCTGGCCCAAGTATCAGCTTTTCTCCAGTTTCCAACCAACATGTCGGAGAGTTACACGGTCTTCCATACAATGCTTCATATGGTGCCATACCAATGCTCGACTGATAACTGTTATTATGAGCAAACTCCACCAAATGAAGGTGATCTTCCCATGATCCTCCGAAGTCCAAAACACATGCTCTAAGAGGATCTTCCAATACTCGGTTGACTCTCTCAGTCTGACCATCCGTTTGAGGGTGATAAGCTGTACTCAAACACAACTTGGTTCCCAAAACTTCCTGGAAGCTTTTCCAAAATCTACTAGTGAACAATGGGTCTCGATCGCTCACTATACTCTTCGGAATACCATGGAATCGAACAATCCACTTGACATACAGTTCAGCCAACTTCGATGCAGTCCTAGTCGATCGAACAGGAATAAACCTTGCACTCTTGGTCAAACGATCCACTATGACCCAAATCCCCTCATTCCCTGTCCTGGTTCTCGGTAGACCATCGATAAAATCCATCGACACTTGCTCCCACTTCCATGTAGGAACCTCTAATGGCTGAAGCAATCCACTGGGCTTCTTCTGCTCAGCTTTCACCAACTGGCAGTTCATACACTTGGAAATAAAATTTCCAACATCCTTCTTCATACCTTCCCAGTAGTAAGCTCTCTTCATATCCCGATACATCTTATTTCCACCTGGATGAATTGTCAACTTCGAGTGATGACTTTCCCTCAGAACTTCATCTCTCAATCCATCAATATCTGGAACAACCAATCGTCCTTGCTTTCGAAGCCAACCCTCTCGATCGACCTCGAATACCTTATCCTTCTCTGGGTCCAATCCAGATTCCAAATCACGGATAATCTTGACAAGCTTATCATCTCGCCTTTGGCTCTCACCAATTCTTTCCACAAGTGTAGGCCTTATCGATAAGTTTGCCAACATCTCAGTTTCCAATTCACATCTAGGCCTGAAATCAAATCCAGCCAAATACTCAAGACTCTTCCATTCCGAAAACATGGCTCCCAATCCTGCATGTCTTCGACTTAACGCATCAGCCACTGCGTTTCCTTTCCCCGGAGTATAGGCCATACCAAAATCATAAGATGCTAGAAACTCTAACCACCGTTGCTGTCGAAGATTCAAATCCTTTTGGGAGAACAGATACTTCAACGACTTATGATCCGTAAACAACTCGAATCGAACTCCCAATAGATAATGTCTCCACATCTTCAAAGCAAACACAATCGCCGCTAACTCCAAATCATGAGTCGGATAATTCCTTTCATGCGGCTTCAGTTGTCGACTAGCATACGCAACAACTTTATCCTTCTGCATTAACACTGCTCCAAGTCCAGTGCCACATGCATCGGTGTAAACCACCATCTCATCATTCCCACTTGGAATAGTCAAAACAGGAGCACTTGTCAGTCGCTCTTTCAGGATTACGAAAGCTTGCTCACACTTGTCATCCCATCTGAACACTTGGTTCTTCTTCGTCAATCCTGTCAACGGTGCAGCTATCTTGGAAAAGTCTTTGATAAATCGTCGATAATATCCTACTAATCCAAGAAAACTTCTCACATCGGATGCATTCTTAGGTTTAATCCAATCCTGGATTGCTGCCACCTTAGCGGGATCAACCGCTATTCCACTTCCAGAAATAACATGGCCTAAGAACCTCACTTCACTCTTCCAGAAGTGACACTTCGAAAACTTAGCCTTCAGCTGATTTTTCCGTAGTATTTCCAAAACAATCCTCAAGTGCGTCTTGTGCTCTTCCTCAGTTCTGGAATAAACCAAAATATCATCCACGAACACAAGCACGAACTTATTCAACTGATCTCTGAATACTCTATTCATAAGATCCACAAAATATGCTGGTGCGTTAGTCAATCCAAACGGCATTACCAGCCACTCATAAAATCCGGATGGTGTCCTGAAAGCAGTCTTCGGCACACTATCCTTCGCCACTCTCAACTGGTGAAATCCCGTTGCCAAATCCATCTGAGAAAACACCTTAGCCTCGTGAAGCTGATCAAACAAGTCATCTATTCTCGGCAATGGATACTTGTTCTTCTTAGTCACCTTATTCAGCTCATGATAATCGACACACAACCTTAACGATCCATCCGCTTTGGTTGCGAACACAACTGGCGCACCCCATTCGGACACACTTCTCCGAATGAATCCTTTCCGCAAAAGGTCATCAACTTGCACCTTCAGCTCTTGCTGCTCCCTCGGTGCCATCCGCCTAAGAGGCATCACAACAGGTTTGGCTCCCTCAACTAGATCGATACGAAACTCGATCTCCCTATGCGGCGCTAACCCTTTGACCTCGTCAAAGACATCCTCAAATCCATTCACGATTGGCATCGACGACAGTCCATCCCGTGGAACAACCAGCGAATACATGAAGCTCATGAAGACGCCTTCTTCATGCTTACATCGTATCACAACCTTTCGCCCTTCCACATTCCCGACTGTCACCTCCAGCCTCTCACAATCAATTCTTGCCGCATACTTCCTAAGCCAGTCCATACCCAAAATAATTCCGAACCCCGCAAAGTTCAGAACAAAGCAATCACAAACAAACGAGCAATCATGACTCGACACAACCAGACCACGGCATATCATACACAAACATGACGAACCCCCAACTGGATTAGTCACAACCAATGGCCTATCAACAATATCCGGTTTCAAACCTAACCGGCCTACCAAATCATCACAAACAAAAGAATGCGACGCTCCAGTATCAAACAACACTCTAACTGGAACACCACAAATAGAAAGAGTACCTTGAACCACCACACTCTTCCCCTTCTCCTCAGCAGTAGGAGCTCTTGAAGACGACGGCACAGCTTCCAAAGCATAAGCTTGCACAACCTGCCTGTCCTTCCTCGGTTCTGGACAATCCTTCCTGAAATGCCCTGGCTTATCACAGTTATGGCACTTCGCCGGCGCCTTTGGATTCCTACAATCCTTGGAGAGATGGCACTTCTTCTGACAATTATAGCAGGTCACTTCGCCCTTTGGCTTCTTCTGGCCATCCTTACTCTTCTGCTGCTGCTGCTTCCTATTCCCACTCTGCTGTGGTTTAGATCCTTCCCTGGTTACAGCAACAACAGAACTTTCCTTAGGGAACAAACTCTCATGCCTAAGGGCTTTCTCCACCAGCTTCTCAAATGGATCGTCCAAGTGATCCACTAACTGCCTCCCAAGATAAGCATCCAGACCAGTCACAAACTTCTCGTTCTTCTGGTAGGGAGAATCAATATACGATCTGGCATACTTAGACAAAGCTTCGAACTCAGAGATATACTCAAGAACAGGCCTCCCTCCTTGCTTGAGCTCTACAAACCTCTTAAACAAAATAGACTTCTGAGCCGTAGAGATGAACTTGGCTTCAAATCTAACTTGGAATTGCACCCAAGTAATCTCTTCTTCTGGTGTATCTATGGTGATAGAATTCCACCAATCCGCAGCTCTCCCTTGAAGCTGTCTCGATGCAAGCTTTCTCTTGGTTGCATCCTCAATCCCTAGATCACCAAAAATCCTTCGGCAAGCATCAATCCATCTCTGCACCTCAATAGTCGACTCTGTCCCCAAGAAAGCTTTCCCTCCAAGAGCAGTATAATCCTTACAGAGCTTGGCAAAATCCACTGGTCTTGGAGCTTGGACTTGAACTCCCACATCCACAGATGATCCTGAAGCTGGTACCCTTCTCATGATAGAAGTCATCATTGCTTCAAACATCGCAGCATAGTCAACAGCATCCCTAGCCGCACGGCTTTCCCTCGCAGCTTGTCTCTCGCTTCGACTCATTCTTAATATCTGTAAAAAGGAATGATTAGAACACCTTAAGAAACAACTGCATGAGGAGTTCAAATCCATCTAAGCTACTATATTACATATAGTAATCATCCATCAAAATACAATTACGTCTCTCATACGTAATTACGTCAGCGAGCGTTGGCTAAAATCGATTAACCAAAGCTCTGATACCAAATGTGACGACCGCCCATGACTCCCGCACCAAAACAAGAGAATAGTGCGCTGAAAGGTGTGCCAGGCAGCCATGGACGATAGTCATGGTAAAATAAAATCGCAGAATCTCTATCGTAACTCACAGAGCATGGATAAAATACAATAGAGAAATATATAGTGAAGTCTCATAACAGAAAATCATCATATAAGCATCACAATAGTTTTATACAATCATCTCAACAAATCCATACAACAAGACCTCACTACATAACACTTAATCAAATACAGCAGCGGATACCCAGTACATATAGAAAGAAATAATATGCATAGCCTCCTGCTCGTCTTCGTCATCATCAGCGGAGAACTCTAATCACAGCACCTGCCACCTGCTACCTAGTCTGCCCATCCCAACATGGATGAACAGCCCAAGGTAATAAGAGGAGACATAAAACCTTGAGTCAGACAAAGTCTTAGTGAGCAGTAAATTAACTATCAAACATACCAAAAGAACATAAGGAATAAAAGGAATAGGAACCAAACCATCCCACTCCACCTCTTCTTACAGTGATAGCCCCCAGACACACACTAAGGAGAAGCAATCATAATATAGCAGGTAATTAAAAATAAAGCAACAATCACTCGAGTCAAGGACGATGTTTTCCAAATACAAACCCCCAAGGCCTAAACCAAGATCAGATAAGCACCCAGAAAACACCGCTCTTGAGACCGAATGATAGTACAACCAAACATCCATGACTCTGGCTATCACTGTATCATTGCCTTGATATCACCGTTAGTTGAATGACCATCCGTCAAGGGCTAATGGTAACCCCGGTTCTAGCCATAACTCCGCACGTCGTCGCAGCCCGTGCCTAGGAATTTTCGCAACTACCCAGAGTACTAGCACGTCGTCGCAGCCCGTGCCTGGAACGTCGTCGCAGCCCGTTCCAACGTACCCTTGCTTTGAGCATGCTAGAACCTTCAACAACGATAAGATCTCAGCCTCCTAGTCATCCTCCTCGACGACTATTTCCATACTAGCTCAAGCGCCTCTCAAGCTAACCATTATCGCCAACTCGGATCGCATCACCGAGTAATCAACATAACTTTGCACGTCGTCGCAGCCCGTGCTTGGAACGTCATCGTGACCCGTCCCATCACAACATATGTCTTGCCTCATCACATCATAGCAAAGTCTTCCATCTTGGAACGTCATCATGACCCGTCCCATCTCAACATAAGCCTTGCCTCATCATATGATAGCAAAGTTCCAACTCAATCATGCTTTGCCTTCTCGCATCATGGCAAGATCCCATATCCTCGAATCCATCCATATGAGCTTCCACACCCGCTTCATATGCTGCAGGCAGCTTCCACCATTCAAGAGCCTTTCCACTTAGCTTTTGAATCATCTCGAACCATCTTGTTCCAAATCAACCACTAGCTAACTTGAAACAGTCCAAATCAATCATCAATACAAACAATTAAGCATTCAAACAAGATCTAACAAGTAATATCAACAACAATGTCAATAACGTAAATAAATGAGCATAAGTCCAACATGCATGATTCATAGGTTTTTAGCATAGATCTATCAAATATAAAACATGGGTTTTGTCTCTAATACTTGTTAAACAAATATGCATAGGTAAACATCTTCAAAAATGATGGATCTACATGCAGACTTAAGGACAATGCGAGAAAACGCTATTTCAAACACATAAACTAGCTACCAATCCACTACACTCCTTTGGGTCCGCGTGAGAGATAACTACCACTCACCAAATCACCCAAACACCTCAAAATCCACACACTTCAGATCTGGACAGCGAAGAACAAGGCTTGATCCGGCAAGATCTCGCTTCAATCGATGAAACCTAGCTCGAACGGATGAAGATCTCCAACTTTGGCACTTGAATCTTCAATCTAAATCTTCGATCTTGGATGGATGCTAACACTTGATTGGAATGGAGAAAAGAAGATGAAGAAATGTTGTAGTCGAGTCTTCAAAATGGCAGCACTTCGTTGCTTCAAAAACCGGTGCCAAAAAGTGAGCCGAACCCCTCTATTTATAGGCTGAATCAACCATGAGTCATCGCCCCTATGAGTCGTCCAGGACTCATCATGAGTCGTTCACGACTCAATGCCTCCGACTCAAAGACCTAACACCTTAACACGGTCTAACGACTCAATACACCAAGACACAAGGTCATACGACTCAACCTATATGCGACTCAACGCATGTGCGCAACCTACGACTCAACCCAGGTCGACTCAACACCTACCGACTCACAACTCAAGACTCACCAGGTCACCGACCTAACACTCCAAGTCCTAAGTCGTACGACGACTCAACAATACACACACGACTCAACTATGGTGCCGACTCAACTGCATACGACTCATCAACTTAGCCGACTCACGACTCATCCACCAGCCGACTTATCCTAGACACGACCCAACCAGCCTTTGCCGACTCAACATGAGTCGTTCACGACTCATTACCATGCCGACCTAACCCTTCAACGACTCATCAGACCCTACGACTCAAGACCCTGCCGACTCACTACCCACGACCTAAGCCTAAACCCCCTTAAGCCGCGAACCCATGAGTCGGCTAACACTTAAGTCGGCCAATCCTATAACCCGTTGACCTTATGAGTCGGTCTGGACTACTGGGTTCCTAACACTATGAGTCGGCAACTCCATGACTCGGTCACTAGCTAACTCCTTGACTCGGTCAAACGACTTAAACCCCTAACCCGTTCATCCTATGAGTCGTAACTCGTACACGACCTAACCTATGAGTCGGTCACGACTCAACCCTTAACTCGGAAATGCCTATGAGTCGGTCACGACTCAACACTTAAACACAAGAGTTTCTCTCCATACGACTCAGGCTAGAGACAACACAAACAATACTAACGACCTGCAAATACTACGATTTATCGACACGTAAAATACGGGTCGTTACAATAGTGAAGCTCCATAGAACAGAATATCATCATATAAGCATCATAGGAGTTTGATACAACATCAGAACAATCAATACATCAAAGCCTCACTACAAAGCACTCAGAGTATATACAAACAGCGGAACACCCAGTACATATAGTAGAAAAACAATATGCATAAGCCTCCTGCTCGTCTTCGTCACCATCAGCGTCAATCACAAAGAACAGCACCTGTCACCTGCTACCTAGTCTGCACATGCCAACATGGATGAACAGCCCAAGGTAATAAGAATTAAACATAAAACCTTTAGTCAGACAAAGTCTTAGTGAGCAGTAAATCAACTATCAAACATACTAAATGAGCATAAGGGATAAAAGGAATAGGAACCAAACCATCCCACTCCACCTCTTTCTACAGTGATAGCCCCCAGACACACACTAAGGAGAAGCAAGCATAACATAGCAGACAATTAAAGTAAAGCAACAATCACTCAAGTCAAGGTCGATGTTTTCCAAATACAAACCCCCAAGGCCTAAACCAAGATCAGATAAGCACGCAGAAAACACTGCTCTTGAGACCGAATGATGATACAACCAAACATCCAAACATCCATGACTCTGGCTATCACTGTTATCGTTGCCTTGATTTCACCGTTAGTTGAATGACCGCCTGTCAAGGGCTAATGGTAACCCCGGTTCTAGACATAACTCCGCACTCTACCTGTGCCTAGGACTTACCTACTCTGCCCAGAGTACTCGACTACCTGCCTGTAGTCTTTTGGGTGTCCCGACCACCTACCTGTAGTCGTTTCGGACGCCCCATGTACTCCTGCTTTGAGCATGCTAGAACCTTCAACAACGATGAAATCCAAGCCTCCTAGTCATCCTCCTCGACGACTATTCTCATACTAGCCCAAGCTACCTCTCGAGCAATCCATTATCAACCAACTCGAACCATCCCTCGAGTTATCAACGTGCTTGGAATGATCCCTGCCTGGATTACGCCAAGACTACATCACATCATGCTTCGCTTTATCGCATCATAGCAAAGTCTCATCTCAACATCATGGTTTGCCTCATCGCATCATGGCAAAGTCCCATCTCAACATCATCCAATTCATACATATGAGCTTCAACCTGCGCTTCATATGCCACAAGCAGCTTTCCTTATTCAAGAGCCTATCCACATAGCTTTTGAATCATCATCGACCATACTTGACCAAATTAAGCTATCAATCAACTAATAAATCAAATCAAACATTAATCCAAGCAATCAAACATTCAAACATGATCTAAATAGACAATTATAACAACAATGGCAATTTCGTAAATAAAGGATCCAAATCTAACATGTAATCTAACAAGCATGAATCATGGACAATATCTCTACAACTTAATGAATAAACTTGCATAGATGAACATATGGTAAAATAGGTCTCAAATCATCATGGACAATAGATCTACATGCAGACTTAGGGAAAATGCACAATATCACTATCTTTAAAACTCAAACAAGCCACCGATCCAATATACTCCTTTGGGTCCGTGTGAGAGATAACCGCCACTCACCAAAACACCTAAACACCTCAAAAGATAACAACTTCAGATCTAGACAGCGAAGAACAAAGCTTGATCCGGCAAAATCTCGCATCAATCGATGAAATCTCTCTTCGTTGGATGAAGATCTTCAACTTTGGCTCTTGAATCTTCGATCTTGGATGGATGTTAGCACTAGGTTGGAGTGGAGAAAAGAAGTGAAGAAGTGTTGTAGTCGAGCTCTCAAAGTGGCAGCACTTTGTCGTTTCAAAATCCGGTGCCAAAAAGTGAGCCAAACCCCTCTATTTATAGGCTGAAATCACCATGAGTCATCCCCCTTGAGTCGCCGCCGACCTATCCATGAGTCGTCCACGACTCATCAGACCCCATGACTCAAGCCAATCAAACGACCTACCGACACATGCTATAACACGGCTCAACACAAACACCCACACGGCAGCATGCACATGACCTAAGACACTGCTAAGACACCGCGCATTCTTCTTAAGTCCTAAGTCGTATGACGACTTAACTATGACGTGACCAAAAAACACACACGACTCAAGCCTCTAACGACCCAAGCCCCTACCGACTCAACACTTAACAGGGTTTCACGACCTAAACACCTCCCTTAGGTCGCATACGACCTAACCTATAACCTTGAGTCGTTCACGGCCTATCAACTAAACCCCCAACGACTCATCTACACTACCGACCTAACACCACCACAGCATCCCAACGACCTACGACTTATACCATAACCCGTCCACGACTTAACTACACACCTTATCACCATAAGTCGTGTACGACTTAAGCCTTAGGTCCTATAAACCATTAGCTCCTATAGGTCGTATACTATCTTAACTCGGCAACACCTTAAGTCGGCCACACGACTTAAACCGTCCATCCTATGAGTCGTAACTCGTACACGACCCAACTCCGAACAACTTAAGCTACCCTTCAACCTAAGCCTCTACACGAGTTAACTACCATACGACTTAAGCACTAAGTCGTTAACTTCCTTAACTCGTTAACTCGACC
Source organism: Allium cepa (assembly GCA_030765085.1). Lineage (NCBI taxonomy): Eukaryota > Viridiplantae > Streptophyta > Magnoliopsida > Asparagales > Amaryllidaceae > Allium > Allium cepa. The sequence continues at coordinate 899,165,340 of CM060938.1, read as the reverse complement.
TAACATTCTTAAGTCGTAACTTCTATAGGTCGCTCTTCTCAACCTAACTCTCACACGACATAAGTTTCTCACGAGCTAGTTATTACACGGCCTAACCCCTTAAGCCGTAAACCCTACAACTTAGGCTCAAAACGACTCAAGCAATATTAACGACTTAATGCAACTATTTTACGATTTAATCGACACGTAAAATACGGGTCGTTACATTCTCTCCCCCTTAGGAATTTCTCCCCCGAAATTCCAAACAAACAAGAGCAATCAAAATTATTCTACATGCCTACCATCCATAGCAATCAACAAACCATGCATCTAATTACTATCCTAGCATGCAGAATTCTAAGACTTAGAACAAGCTACAAATTCGTGAGATGTCACGATACCTTAGGGCCATACCTTGAAGAGTTCAGGATGAGCTGCCTTCATCCTCTCTTTCTCCTCCCACGTACAGTCGTTAACATCATCACTCCATTGTACATTGAGCAACGTAATCGTCTTCCTCCTAAGCTGTTTCGTGTCGGTTTCAACAACACGAAGCGGCTTACGAGGTCTCGTAACAACTGGATCAACCTATAAATCTTCACAGCTATCAGCAGAAACCACTGTATTCGAGTCATTCACATACTTCCGTAGGTAAGATACATGAAAAACATTGTGCACACCCGCCATCTTCTCCGGTAACTCCAATCTATAAGCGAGCTTTCCAATCCGCTCGATAATCGGGAATGGTCCAACAAATCTCGGAGTCAATTTTCCTTTCTTCCCGAATCGAATAACATTCTTCAATGGAGAAATCTTCACAAAAACCATATCGCCTACGCCGAATTCCAAATCCTTACGACGATTATCGGCATAACTTTTCTGACGATCTTGGGCTGCCTTCATTCGCTGCCGAATGATCTCTATTCAATCTGAAGTCTGTCGAATTATTTCTGGCCCAAGTATCAGCTTTTCTCCAGTTTCCAACCAACATGCCGGAGAGTTACACGGTCTTCCATACAGCGCTTCATACGGTGCCATACCAATGCTTGACTGGTAACTACTATTATATGCAAATTCCACCAAATGAAGGTGATCTTCCCATGATCCTCCGAAATCCAAAACACATGCTCTAAGGAGATCTTCCAAAACTCGATTGACTCTCTCGGTCTGACCATCTGTTTGGGGGTGATAAGTTGTACTCAAACACAACTCGGTTCCCAAAACTTCCTGGAAGCTCTTCCAAAATCCACTAGTGAACAATGGGTCTCGATCGCTCACTATACTCTTCGGAATACCATGGAATCGAACTATCCACTTAACATACAACTCAGCCAACTTCGATGCAGTCCTAGTTGATCGAACAGGAATGAATCTTGCACTCTTAGTCAAACGATCTACAATGACCCAAATCCCTTCATTTCCTGCCCTGGTTCTAGGTAGACCATCGATAAAATCCATCGATATCTGCTCCCACTTCCATGTAGGAACCTCTAATGGCTGAAGCAATCCACTGGGCTTCTTCTGCTCGGCTTTTACCAACTGGTAGTTCATACACTTGGAAATAAAATTTCCAACATCCTTCTTCATACCTTCCCAGTACTAGGTTCTCTTCATATCCCGATACATCTTATTTCCACCTGGATGAATGGTCAACTTCGAGTGATGACTTTCCCTTAGAACTTCATCTCTCAATCCATCCATATCAGGAACAACTAATCGTCCTTGCTTCCGAAGCCAACCCTCTCGATCGACCTCGTATCCTTTATCCTTTTCTGGATTCAATCCAGATTCCGAATCTCGGATAATCTTGACAAGCTTATCGTCTCGCTTTTGGCTCTCCCCAATCCTTTCCACAAGAGTAGGTCTTATCGATAAGTTTGCCAACATCTCAGGTTCCAGTTCACATCTAGGCCTGAAATCAAATCCAGCCAAATACTCAAGACTCATCCATTCCGAAAACATGGCTCCCAATCCTGCATGTCTTCGACTCAATGCATCTGCCACTGCGTTACCTTTTCCCGGAGTACAGGCTATATCAAAATCATATGATGCCAAAAACTCTAGCCACCTTTGCTGCCGAAGATTCAAATCCTTTTGGGAGAACAGATACTTCAACGACTTATGATCCGTAAACAACTCGAATCGAACTCCCAATAGGTAATGTCTCCACATCTTCAGAGCAAAAACAATCGCCGCTAACTCCAAATCATGAGTCGGGTAATTCCTTTCATGCGACTTCAGTTGTCGGCTTGCATATGCAACAACTTTATCCTTCTGCATTAGCACTGCTCCAAGTCCAGTATCACATGCATTGGTGTAAACCACCATCTCATCATTCCCACTTGGAATAGTAAAAACAGGAGCACTCGTCAGTCGCTCTTTCAGGATTACGAAAGCTTGCTCACACTTATCATCCCATCTGAACACTTGGTTCTTTTTCGTCAATCCTGTTAACGGTGCCGCTATCTTGGAAAAGTCTTTGATAAACCGACGATAATATCCAGCTAATCCAAGAAAACTTCTCACATCAGATGCTTTCTTAGGTCTAACCCAATCCTGGATTGCTGCTACCTACGCGGGATCAACCACTATTCCATTTCCAGAAATAACATGGCCTAAGAACCTCACTTCACTCTTCCAGAAGTGACACTTCGAAAAATTAGCCTTCAGCTGATGTTTCCGTAAGATTTCCAAAACAATACGCAATTGCGTCTTGTGCTCCTCCTCAGTTCTGGAATAAATCAGAATATCATCCACAAACACAAGCACAAACTTATTCAACTGATCTCTGAACACTCTATTCATAAGATCCACAAAATATGCTGGTGCGTTAGTCAATCCAAACGGCATTACCAGCCACTCATAAAAGCCGGATGGTGTCCTAAAAGCAGTCTTCGGCCCACTATCCTTAGCCACTCTCAACTGGTGAAATCCCGTTGCCAAATCCATCTGAGAAAACACCTTAGCCTCGTGAAGCTGATCAAACAAGTCATCTATTCTTGGCAATGGATACTTGTTCTTCTTAGTCACCTTATTCAGCTCACGATAATCCACACATAACCTCAACGATCCATCCGCTTTGGTTGCGAACACAACTGGTGCACCCCATTCGGACACACTACGCCTAATGAATCCTTTCTGAAAAAGGTCATCAACCTGCACGTTCAGCTCTTGTTGTTCTCTAGGCGCCATCCGCCTAAGAGGCATCACAACAGGTCTGGCTCCCTCAACTAGATCGATACGAAACTCGATCTCCCTATGCGGCGGTAACCCTTTGACTTCGTCAAAGACATCCTCAAATCCATTCACAATAGGCACCGATGACAGTCCATCTCGTGGAACAACCAGCGAATACATGAAGCTCATGAAGACGCCTTCTTCATGCTTACATCGTATCACAACCTTTCGCCCCTCCACATTCTCGACTGTCACCTCAAGCCTCTCACAATCAACCTTTGCCGCATATTTCCTAAGCCAGTCCATACCCAAAATAATTCCGAACCCCGCAAAGTTCAGAACAAAGCAATCACAAACAAAAGAGCAATCATGACTCGACACTACTAGACCACGGCATAACATACACAAACAAGACGAACCCCCGACTGGATTAGTCACAAGCAGTGGTCTATCAACAATATCCGGTTCCTAACCCAACCGGCCTACAAGTTCACTACAAACAAAGGAATGCGACGCTCCAGTATCAAACAATACTCTAACTAGAACACCACAAATGAAAAGAGTACCTTGAACCACCACACTCTTTCCTTTCTCTTCAGCAGTAGGAGCTTTCGAAGATGATGGCACCGCCCCCAAAGCATAAGCTTGCACAATCTGCCTATCTTTCCTCGGTTCTGGACAGTCCTTCTTGATATGTCCCAGCTTATCACAGTTGTAACACTTTCCCGGCACCTTGGGATTCCTACAATCTTTAGAGAGATAGCCCTTCTGCTGACAGTTGTAGCAAGTCACTTCACCCTTCGGCTTCTTCTGGCCATCCTTACCCTTCTGTTGCTGCTGCTTCCTCTTCTTGTTTCCACCCTGCTGTGGCCTAGACCCTTCCTTGGTTACAGCAACAACAGATCCTTCCTTAGGAAACAAACTCTCATGCCTGAGAGCTTTCTCCACAAGCTTCTCAAATGGATCGTCCAAATGATCCACCAACTGTCTCCCAAGATAATTGTCCAAGCCTGTCACAAACTTCTCGTTCTTCTGGTAGGGAGATTCAATATATGACTGAGCATACTTGGACAAAGCTTCAAACTCAGAAACATACTCAAGAACTGGTCTCCCACCTTGCTTGAGCTCCACAAACTTCTTAAACAAAACAGATTTCTGAGCTGTAGAGATGAACTTAGCTTCAAATCTAACTTGGAATTGCTCCCAAGTAATCTCTTCTTCTGGAGTATCAATGGTGATAGAATTCCACCAATCCGAAGCTCTCCCTTGAAATTGCCTTGATGCAAGCTTCCTCTTAGTTGCATCCTCGATTCCCAAATCACCAAAGATCCTCCTACAAGCATCTATCCACCTCTGGACTTCAATAGTTGATTCTGTTCCCAAGAAAACCTTTCCTCCAAGAGCAGTATAGTCCTTACACAACTTAGCAAAATCCACTGGTCTTGGAGCTTGAACTTGAACTCCAACATCCACTGATGGTCCTGAAGCTGGTATCCTTCTCATGATCGAAGTCATCATAGCTTCGAACATCGCAGCATAATCAACAGCTTCCCTAGCAGCACGGTTTTCCCTAGCAGCTTGTCTCTCACTTCGACTCATCCTTAATATCTGTAAAAAGAATGAATAGAGCACCTTGAGAAACAACCACATAAGGAGTTCAAATCCTTCTAAGCTACTATATTATATATATAGTAATCATCCACCAAAATACAATTACGTCTCTCATACGTAGTTACGTCAGCGAGCGTTGGCTAAAATCGATTAACCAAAGCTCTGATACCAAATGTGACGACCGCCCATGACTCCCGCACTAAAACATGGAAATGGTGCACTGAAAGGTGTGCCAGGCAGCCATGGACGATAGTCAGGGTAAAATAAAACAGCGGAATCTATCGCATTACTCACAGCGCATGGATAAAATACAATAGAGAAATATAAATATAGTGAAGCTCCATAGAACAGAATATCATAATATAAGCATCATAGGAGTTTGATACAACATCAGAACAGTCAATACATCAAAGCCTCACTACAAAGCACTCAGAGTATATACAAACAGCGGAACACCCAGTACATATAGTAGAAAAACAATATGCATAAGCCTCCTGTTCGTCTTCGTCATCATCGGCGTCAATCACAAAGAACAGCACCTGTCACCTGCTACCTAGTCTGCCCATCCCAACATGGATGAACAGGCCAAGGTAATAAGACTTAAACATAAAACCTTAAGTCAGACAAAGTATTAGTGAGCAGTAAATCAACTATCAAACATACCAAAAGAGCATAAGGGATAAAAGGAATAGGAACCAAACCATCCCACTCCACCTCTTTCTACAGTGATAGCCCCCAGACACACACTAAGGAGAAGCAAGCATAACATAGCAGACAATTAAAGTAAAGCAACAATCACTCAAGTCAAGGTCGATGTTTTCCAAATACAAACCCCCAAGGCCTAAACCAAGATCAGATAAGCACCCAGAAAACATCGCTCTTGAGACCGAATGATGATACAACCAAACGTCCAAACATCCATGACTCTGGCTATAACTATTATCGTTGCCTTGATTTCACCGTTAGTTGAATGACCACCTGTCAAGGGCTAATGGTAACCCTGGTTCTAGACATAACTCCGCACTCTACCTGTGCCTAGGACTTACCTACTCTGCCCAGAGTACTCGACTACCTGCCTGTAGTCTTTTGGGTGTCCCGACCACCTACCTATAGTCCTTTCGGACGCCCCATGTACTCCTGCTTTGAGCATGCTAGAACCTTCAACAACGATGAAATCCAAGCCTCCTAGTCATCCTCCTCGACGACTATTCTCATAATAGCCCAAGCTACCTCTCGAGCAATCCATTATCAACCAACTCGAACCATCCCTCGAGTTATCAACATGCTTGGAATGATCCCTGCCTGGATTACGCCAAGACTACATCACATCATGCTTCGCTTTATCGCATCATAGCAAAGTCTCATCTCAACATCATGGTTTGCCTCATCACATCATGGCAAAGTCCCATCTCAATATCATCCAATCCATACATATGAGCTTCAACATCCGCTTTATATGCCACAAGCAGCTTTCCTTATTCAAGAGCCTATCCACTTAGCTTTTGATTCATCATCGACCATACTTGACCAAATTAAGCTATCAATCAACTAATCAATCAAATAAAACATTAATCCAAGAAATCAAACATTCAAACAAGATCTAAATAGACAATTATAACAACAATGGCAATTTCATAAATAAAGGATCCAAATCTAACATGTAATCTAACAAGCATGAATCATGGACAATATCTCTACAACTTAATGAATGAACTTGCATAGATGAACATATGGCAAAATTGGTGTCAAATCATCATGGAAAATAGATCTACATGCAGACTTAGGGAAAATGCACAAAATCACTATCTTTAACACTCAAACAAGCCACCGATCCAATATACTCCTTTGGGTCCGTGTGAGAGATAACCACCACTCACCAAAACACCTAAACACCTCAAAAGATAACAACTTCAGATCTGGACAGCGAAGAACAAAGCTTGATCCAGCAAAATCTCGCTTCAATCGATGAAATCTCTCTTCGTTGGATGAATATCTTCAACTTTGGCTCTTGAATCTTCGATCTTGATCTTCGGTCTTGGATGGATGTTAGCACTAGATTGGAGTGGAGAAAAGAAGTGAAGAAGTGTTGTAGTCGAGCTCTCAAAATGGCAGCACTTCATCGCTTCAAAATCTGGTGCCAAAAAGTGAGCCAAACCCCTCTATTTATAGGCTGAAATCACCATGAGTCGTCCCCCTTGAGTCGCCGCCGACCTATCCATGAGTCGTCCACGACTCATCAGACCCCACGACTCAGGCCAATCAAACGACCTACCGACACATGCTATAACACGGCTCAACACAAACACACACACGGCAGCATGCACTCGACCTAAGACACTGCTAAGACACTGCCGCATTCTTCTTAAGTCCTAAGTCGTATGACGACTTAACTATGACGCGACCTAAAAACACACACGACTCAAGACTCTAACGACCCAAGCCCCTACCGACTCAACACTTAGCAGGGTTTCACGACCTAAACACCTCCCTTAGGTCGCATACAACCTAACCTATAACCTTGAGTCGTTCACGGCCTATCAACTAAACCCCCCAACGACTCATTTACACTGCCGACCTAACACCACCACAGCATCCCAACGACCTACGACTTATACCATAACCCGTCCACGACTTAGCTACACACCCTATCACCATAAGTCGTGTACGACTTAAGCCTTAGGTCCTATAAACCGTTAGCTCCTATAGGTCGTATACTATCTTAACTCGGCAACACCTTAAGTCGGCCACACGACTTAAACCGTCCATCCTATGAGTCGTAACTCGTACATGACCCAACTCCGAACAACTTAAGCTACCCTTCAACCTAAGCCTCTACACGAGTTAACTACCATACAACTTAAGCACTAAGTTGTTAACTTCCTTAACTCGTTAACTCGACCTAACATTCTTAAGTCGTAACTTCTATAGGTCGCTCCTCTCAACCTAACTCTCACACGACATAAGTTTCTCACGAGCTAGTTATTACACGGCCTAACCCCTTAAGCCGTAAACCCTACAACTTAGGCTCAAAACGACTCAAGCAATATTAACGACTTAATGCAACTATTTTACGATTTAATCGACACGTAAAATACGGGTCGTTACAACTATAACACTGTTGTTATAGTAAATTATTTTAGAAAGGAAATGTTTTATATAGTATTGGGATTTATATATCTATCTTAATTTTTAATCCCTATACTAGTGATTTTGGATTGTCGTAACGATGTTTTACGCAACATTCATTTTGACTCAAATAAACGTGTTTAAGAGAATGTTTTCGTTAAAGAATAAAATATATACTTAATTATGATTTAAGTATATTGAATATTTTCCAAATGTTGAAAATAAATAAATTTGCGAATTACTTATTATTAAATAGGTATGGAAATGTTTTTCCAATATGAAGTGAAATGTTTTGAGATTATATCTTTTAAAGATAAATTGAAAAGTGATTTGAAATTTGTTTTCAACTGGTTGATGCGTGGAAAAAAATATTTTGTAAAGATATTTTTGGAAAATAAATAATTTGGGAAATTATTTGGAATCTGGTGATGTTGTGCATATCCATTGATAGTTAAATAACCGACTATCAATATTGACCGTTAAATGGGTATTTGTTGTGATTTGCTTGAATTTGAATGCTACACTTATTTTAAAAATAAGCGCTCGTTATTCGATTTAGCCGGGAGAGGAGCTTTGGGTCATAAATCCCATTCCGAATAGTGATACGTCATAATGGATAGCATTTGAAGACCGGTGTTGAAGACCGGATATTTTCGAAAAGAAAGGATTACCATCGAATGTCTCTACATCGGCTGATCTTCGATGTAGAGATTTTATCACCCTTTGTGATGGGACGTCCGGGCGTGATTAGTGAATATCTGGATTGCAAGGGCTTCTTTGGAAGTGTGTTCGATTCCGTTCGATCCCGGAACGGACTTGTATGGATGTGTGTCTGACGTTACAATTTGAGATGTAATGTTGGTTTCTATCAAATACATTTCTGTTGGTGGCAGAGAATTTATTCTCTTAGCTTAACACCCTTCTCTGAGACGTATGAGCTCAAAGGTTATGTATTTGATGGTTACTAGTGATATATTTCCAATTTGGTAACGTGGCATTCTGAGTGCTGCTGATCATTTGTTGATCAAAGCGTGGCTTTTTGTGAAAAGCGTAGCTTTGTGGACGAGACTTCGTCGGACCTCACACCCCGGTAATGGTCAAAACATGAAAGATGAAGCAAGGTTATTAGGGGATAGCGCCCTCTTAGTTTACGTACATTTCCTTCTGGATAGAGGTGGTATCATGGTTTGGAGCCCAGATACTTAACCTATGTTGTTGCTGCAAACCTATTATTTTGTGGTTGTTGGTGAATCCCGCGATAAAGGTCTGTTACGACCGGTGGATGGCATACTCGTGTAAGTAGTTACCTAGCCAGAGGTAACCCGGCCTTGTGTTGGCAGAGATCCGGTTAGGTTCTCGGGGCATCCTTCCAGAGTCGTACCCATGTGGCAATGGGAAGTTCCTTGGCCTGACCATTTGTTTGAAATCCAAAGAAACAGTACGAACCCTTTTACCCCTTTTACAATTGCAAATTGTATAACCTGCCTCCTCAGGAGGTAGCTATAGCAGGCATAAAATATTGGTACCTATGCTGGTTAAAATTTATATTATACTTTCGAAATGGTTTTCCACATTTTTCACTTATAGTAATAATAAAAAAAAGAAATTCTCTGCGTAGTAAGCATCTTTGACTATCATAAGGAGAAATCTCCTCCAGGTTCTGCGTTTGCATTGTGTGTGTGGCGGGAGGCCTTATGGTAGTTACATTTTCTAAAAGCATTGCAGATCTATTTTTAAAATATTTCTTTGTTTGTCTTTAAAGATAAACTGTTTTAAGTTCTCATGCCAGTCACATGACTGACCTAGAGTTTATTGTTCCCTTCCTAAACTCTGGGTGCCCATCATTTTCCACACGGGCAGCCTAGAGTCAGGTTATCAGGATATTCTGGAATTCAGGAGTTGCTGTAGAGATCTGGAGGCAAGCTGGATAGCATGGTGTATCTACTAGTATAGAGTATTTCTTTTCCGCTGTTTGTTGTTGTAAACTCTGATAAAGTAATGTAATGTTATGTGATGTAATAACTGATATAGTTCTTTGTTTTAAAGATATTCATTTATCTATTATATATTGTTCCGCTGTGATATGTGAGATTCTGTTATTGTTTCTGTTTTCTTCTTCTATCTTCTTCTTCTACTTTTTTCTTCTTCTTAAACCCTAAGGGTTCGATTTTCCGGCTTTCGATTCCTCGGCAGTTGATACAGTGGACGTATTAATATCGGTTTTTGAAAGTCGAAGAATCGGTTCCTTACAATCATCGTTTGAACTTGTTTCATATGGTGATGTGGATTTCGGTGGATGTAGAACAGATCGTAAGAGTACTAGTGGAACCTATCACTTTATCGGACAATCTTTAGTTTCATAGTTTAGCAAATAGCAAAATTGTGTTTCTTTATCTACTTGCGAAGCCGAATACATCTCTGCAGCTCTAGCATGTGCACAAGTGATATACATGCAACAAACACTAACGGATTTCGTTAAAATTATCAATAAATCTCCAATCTATTGTGATAACACAAGTGCTATAAATTTATCAAAAAACCCTGTTAATCACTCACAAACCAAGCATATATATATAAGACATCATTTTCTACGAGACAATGTTGAAAAAGGAACTATTTCATTAGAATACGTAAATACCGAAAATCAAGGAGCCGACATTTTTACAAAACGATTAAATGAACAAACTTTCATTAAACTCCGACGAAGTTTAGGTATTTGTTCACTTCATAAACTTCTTCCTTAAAAAATTAATATTTCATTTAAGGCTAAGTTTAGTTATCTACTTTATTACCACGAATTATACTTATTTCTAAACCTTTAAATTTTTAGACAGTTTGTTTGTCTATAAATAATATTTTCAGCTTATATATATACATACTTACGTAAAAACTATATACAAACAATTTATATTTTTTAAAATTACAAAATATAGCAATGTCTTCTGGGGAATCCTATATATCTATCTCCATCTCAACACCATCGATGGACAGCTCGGTTGACACGCCACAATGGCTTCCTACGCCTAAACCAAAGCAGGTGCCAACGAATAGGTGGTCCTCGTATCATACGGGTTTTACTCCCGACAACAAGAAATCCAAAAGATCTCTATTTGTCTCTCCTAACACAAAGGAGAAAATTGATGAAATTCATCATTATCAAAAACAATGGATAGATCTTCAACGAGAACTATATTCCGAAAAAAAAGTTACGGCACGTCGCCTAAGCTTTTTGGAAAAAGTAGCAATGAAGTTTTGTTCGTAACGAAAAAAAGGTATCCATGAACCACTACCAAAACCATGTAGTTCTTTGGATCCCTCCTCTTCATATCGTACTCCATCGGATCCTTCACTGAGACGATATTCTGGCTCTCCGAGAACCCATGAATGTGGAAATATATGGTCTCCACTTAAACCATGGACGGATAACAAGTCAGGAGATGAAAAAACTCCATCCCCCTCTAAATAATTTATATTTGTGATTATATGTATCTATTCTTATTTTATTTTACAATAATAAAATTACTTATAACAATTCGAGAAATAAGCAAAAACCATCAATTTTATGCTATTTTTAGCCACACCACATATTTCAGACGTCTGTCTATAGCCTTCAGACGTCTGACACAATGATATACTATTATAAATTAAGCATTGTGCATATGTCAGACGTTTGATATACCCCTCAGACGTCTGAAGTTAAGCTCTGCCTCCTAAAATTATAAACCAGAGAATTTCAGACGTTTGAAAAATGAACCAGACATCTGACTTATTTCTCTGTCACAAAGGCTTACAAAATTTAACAAAACCTGACGTCTGACATATAAAACCAAACGTCTGATTAAACTTTCTGCCTATTCAATCTTTCAAATTCGACCGAAACATACGTCTACTCCAAAGACCAGACGTCTGTTTGTATCTTCTATACTACTTCTAGGGCAAACCAGACGTCTGATTTCAAATCTAGACATCTGGAATTTAATCGACCATTTATAAACACGCAGATAACGTCATTTTTTTGCTTTTTCTCAAAATTGTTCCAATCTACGATTTACTTAGTGATGATTTTTTTTCAAATCAACATCTTTAACCAAATTAAGTCAAAATGCCTCCTTATACTAAGAATCCCAAAGTTTCAAAACGCAAACAAGACCATCCCACTTCATCTTCAAACCCTCAGGTGTGCTCCGATGATCAGATCGAGAGGTGGATGAATAAAGCACCACATTCCATCAAAAGGTATCAAGATATTCAAAAGAAAAAACTCCACATAGGACCATTCTATAATCTCCTTAAATTCCTATGTATGATTTAGATGAACTATGTGAAAATGCTGGGTTGGAAACCTTAATTTCATTCAATTCTAATGATATTTAGATAGATCAATTAGCAATATTTCTATTCTATGCGAATTTAGATAGTACTTCAGTGTGGAACACTAAAGATGAGGACAACTGGCTCTGGTCTAGTGTTTATGGTTATACGATTAGATTAACTCCGGGTTGAATAAGTAGAACCTTGGGATGCTTTGACACCGGGGAAGATTTACACAACATTCCGGGTATGCGCTTCAAGGCAAGGAATAGTATTACTCGTCAAATTTGGGAGGATGAAATGTCGAAATTTGCTTCGAAATATTTACGTCCAAAAGCTCGACTCTTGACAAGAATGATAATCAATATAGTTGTTCCACGTATGGGGAGTCACGAGCAAATAACAGAATTAGAGCACAAAGCTCTATATGCTCTCTTTAATGGAACTCGGGTAAATTAGGCCAAATTCATCTTTGATGAGCTCAAGCACTTTTGGACTCGATCAAGACCTTCAATTATTTACCCAACTTATATTATGAGACTTCTTCGTGCACATAACATTCCATCATACCTATCGACAATCGAAGAAATCTCGCCTAAATATGCTTCCACCAAATTCTTCTCTTTGATGCACCTACCCGAAATCCCTCCAGAATTCATGTCCTTCGAAGATTGGACGCACAACCGTCAATCTAGAAGAGTTGAGCCTCCTCCTCAACCAAACATTGATCCATCCCAAGAGGAGGAACAACATCGAGAAATCACGCCTCCTCCTCCCGCACCATTTGATTATCCGGGACAGGATGAAATTATGGAGACTCGAACGGATACAAATCCAAACAAAAGTGTTCAAGATCTCACTCTTCGAAACCAACAAATTCTATCTCAAAATCAGAAAATTTTGGCTAAGAGAATTGACAACTTCGAAACATCATTTGCAACACGCCTAGCCACAGTTGAAGAATCCCTTTCCACTGTCTTGTCAGTTCTTAAAGAGGTACAACAACGGGTTCGCGGTCCAACACCAGTTTCTGAAGATTGGCCAACCTTAGTACCTTCTCCGCCCGCAAAACATTCTAAACAATCTAAGGACGAACCTCCAAAGGGAGCTTTGACATCTCCTTCAAAGGTTAGCACTTCTGAAAAAGAAGAACCAAAGGAAGATGATCAAAATAAAGCTTCTCCAAAGGAAATATAGATTTTGGGAATCGTAGTTTTTAGATTTTTGAATATGAAGTTTGTACAAATCTATGATTGTAACCACTTCAAGTTATTAATGAAACTTTCTTTTTGTTGGACGATTGGTTTTAATTTTATAATTCTTTTTTATAATGCCAAAAGGGGAGAAATATAGGAAGAATCATAAAACATTAAAAATAAGCACATATTCAGGGGGTGATTTATTATCTATATATAAGTACATTGAATAGTTGTCATCGTCAAAAAAGGGGAGATTGTTAGGAAATCAATTCTATTGTTTCGATGACAGCAACTATACATATGCATATATATCTATATTTAAAGGTAGTTGATAAAGTAACATCACCAAAGAGACAAGAACAAGACTCAAAAGAAGTATCAAGAGACTAAAAGTCGATAGAATTGGAAGAGGGATGACACAGGCACAGAAAAAGCAACATGCACAAATCCAGACGTCTGGTTGCACTAGCCAGACGTCTGATTGATTCCTCTGGTTCAAAACTCAGAAAGAATCAGACGTCTGGTTAATGAACTCAGACGTCTGAAATGCAACCAGATACAAAAAATATATGAAGACCAGACGTTTGAATTATTTTCCAGACGTCTGTTTTTGAACTCGGCTGTGTAAAATCAAAGTACGACTGTCACATCTGAAAAGACACGTTCACTACTCTTCACTGCAACTCTTCATCACCATGAGAAGCAACCTTAGAGCACTTACTAACAGTTGCAACTACAAAAAGGGTCTCTCCACCACTATAAATAGAATCAGGAATTCAAGAGAAGACTTCACCTTACTCACTTATGCTCTTAACTGTAGGATCGATTTCACCCTAGAGGGGGGGTGAATAGGGTGATAGTATAAATTATAAAATTAATTGCGGAAGCTTATAAAATATTCAATTCAGATCACAGAATAGCAGCACAGATATCGCAGAATATAAATAACAGAAAAAACAGAAACAACACAGAATTTACCCAGCTTCGGCAAAACCCGGCCTACGTGCTGCCCCCAAGGTTTCTACTAGAAATCAGATAGTCCCTCGCTTACACACGTAAACTCGCTATACCCACTATTGACTAATCTAACTCTACGCTCAAAACCTTGCCACAACTCAGCCACTGAGTTGCGAATTCTCAAGCTACGCCACGTAGCTTGTCCCCTAGTCACACGACTAGAAATTAAACGGTTTAATAAAGAAAATTACAAATTAAAAACAATTTAAAACAAAATAACCCTAATTTAAAAACAATAACCCTTTAAATAATAAAGGCCTTTTATCAAAGCCGTCCCTTTTACAATTTGGCCCGTTCCCTTTTTCTTTCTATTTGGTCCGTTCGTTGTTTTGAGATAGTGGCGGCTTTGTCCTCGTTGCAATTCAATCAGGGCTTCTTCCCTTCTATCTAATTTAGGATTTTTGGAGAAGTCGACTGATTTGTTGGTTGATTGCAATCACTGTTCCTCTGATTTGCTTCGGCAATCCACCGTATCTTCGATTTGAACATGACTTCTTATATTTGATCGAGTTCGACTGCAAATTGGTATGTGATTTTTGCTTTATTGCTTTAAGTTAATATTCTTGAACTCGATACATTGCCGATGATGTTTCGTGGCTTTTTATATAGGTCAAATTCCTATATTTGCGTTCGTATAAAATTGTTTGAATTCGTCTTCGGCCGTTTGATTTCACTTTGATGTTTGAGATGTATCTGACTTGTTCAATTTCGTATTTTAGATGCTTGGTTGACACGGTATTAAATCAATTTCGTGATGACCACGGCTTTAATTTTTGACACTTGACTCTGTCACATTCGAATACTTTTGTGACTTGATTCCCATGGTTATTTTCGGTCGCTGTTGTGCATTGTTCATGACTGTTTCATGCAGTTCATTGTGCATTATTTTCAGTTGCATTCTGGTCTGGATGCATTTTGTTATCATTGATTTGTTGTGCTTGCTGTATCTTGTAGTTGCACTTCTAGTTGGATATGTTGGCACTGGGATATAACTCGAACTGTTTTGATGTTGCATCCATTGAGTCTGCATATTGTAGCCGTAATCATTTTGGTTTCATCTGAGTGTTGCATATCAGCGTGCTTCTGTCTGGTTATTGTATTTGATCTCGTCTCCATATAGTTGAAGCATGCTGTCATATTTGCTGTGCTCGAGCTCTTTGCACACTGATGCACTGCCTTTGCGGTCTTCACTGTGTTCATGCACTTTGACTTCACTATGAACTATAGTCTCTGGCCATGTTTTCTGTTGACATTGGTGCATTGTCGTGAGTAATTTGTAGTTGCTTCACTGGTGGCCTATGTACATGCTTCACTGCATCTTGTCTTGTATCACTTGTGTCACCATACCTGTTGTACATATAGCTGAATCATGCCTGAAGTCGTTGCCTGGTTTCACTGTCCACCTGTGTCTTGGCTTTGGTTGCATTGACATGTTGTGGCCTGTACTTGTATGCTTCATATATGTGGGTGTTTGAAGGTTGCTACTGTGTTATCTGCACCCATTATGTTTTTGTTCTTCATTATGGTTGTCACTTGAAATTGTTGAGTTGTTGCACACTTGTGATCTTTAGTTTGTACTTCTGGTCTACTTTGTCTTCATATATTTCATGTTGATTTTTGAAATTTTACTTGCGTTGAATCCAGTTTCAAAAACTCGAGTTTGGCCTTGTGCTCGTGTCGTGATTGCACGTGAGTTGAACCCGGCTTTTCATTTGGGTTTGACCTTTGCTTACCTGTTCCTGTAAATCGATCAAGTGTATATCGATGTGCACGGCCTTGTGGCATGTACAGTGATACACTGTGCATGTCACATTGTGCGTGTGTGATGAATTCAAATTTAAATTATGACGAACAACCCAAATAACTGAGGCGAATCATATTTTCAAAAATCATATTTTATTTTATACTGCAAAAATATTTCTTTTTCAATTTTACTGCGTCAAAATTTATTTTTGCAGATTGCTCAGATGCTGGATTCAAACTGGAAGGAAGTTGAAGATAAATACGAGTGTGAGTGATATGTAGTGAGGTCAACTGTAAATGTAAAATTGTGATGTAATTGAATTTGTATCAAAGTTGTATAGTGTATAGTGAGAGCTTGAATTTGTACTATTCAAAATTGTAATAAATATTTGTTTTGAATAAAATATTCGTTTGAATTCAAATTCCGTGTTATTTATTTTATTCAGCAAGTATTTATTTAATCTGTGAAAATAAAATAGTATATTAACAAATACATTTAAACGAATGTATATATGTTTATTATCATCAAACAAGAATTATATAAGCGCATATTCAACAATCTCCCCCTTTTGATGATAACAAACATATATTTAAGATTTTGAATATATTAAATGTATTTGATCATTGGTATGCTCTAATTTCTCCCCCTATTTAAATGCTTCCTCTCTACACAAAGCTCCCCCTACGAATATGCATACAATTAAATATTATGCAAATGAGCCTAGATGCAAATAGAAAATTGTTTGACCATTGCTTGATTTTATTTGACAAAATCTTAACCTTTCTCTCCCCCTTTTGTTATCAGCAAAAGAATAATAGTGTTAGAGAAAATAGAGATAAGGTGATCGATATTAATTCAACATTAAAACTCAATTTAATATAAATATTAAATTTCAATAAAAAATCAAACAAAAATCATAAATATTTTGTTAGGCGCATATTCCACTTTTAGAATGATGGGAATGAAGTCATCATATAAAACCATATAGTTGTGTCTATTTGTGGTATGTTTATATCAGGAATTTGAATATCTACTAACCATGCATAACCGTTAGGATTTTTAAATGAGATTAGTAGTATTCCAATTTTATTTTAAAAAAAAAATGAATTCAAGTATCTTCTAACCACGCATAACCTTGAGGACTTTTAAATGGGATTAGAATCAACTTGTTTATTTTAAAAATCAACTTTTGATATGCGTTACATACATGCATAACCGTGAGGACTTTTAAATGAGCATGGAAGCACATAACAAATTCCAAGTAATTCCCCCATGCATAACCGTGAGGACTTTTAAATGAGAGTGAATATTTTGGTATTTATTTATTATTATTATTATTATTATTATTATTTTAAAAAAATGTGAAAATGAAAAACGAACGATTCCTGTTTAACGTACCACATATCGACAAACTATATAGAATTTTGATGAGTGATGGTCGTTAGAAATATGATAGATATAGAGATGGTCATGGAATTTTTACCAACAAAAAAAAAATTTATAACTCTTGTTTAAATTTCTAAAGAAATTTTCTAATTATACTTTCTCAAGTTATAATATATGATCAATATCAACACTCATCACTTTTTCAATCACTATTTTTCTTTTCGATAATCATTTGGGAGTCAGATTAGTCATAATAGTCATTTAAAATCAAATTCAAAAATAATTATGAAATTAATTTTTCAAAAATGACTAATCTGAAAATATGGTCAAAAATGATTTTCTCAAGGGGGTTTTAAAAGAAAATTTTCTGCTATTTGAAAATTATTTGACTTGAAAATATATGTAGATATTTCCTTTGAATGAATGATGCAGTTACTAAATGTTTCAACAATTAATCAAGTTCCACTAGTAATTTTTTCTATAAACTAGATTACCAATGTAATCTGCATCTGAATTTTACTTTCACTCAATTATCACTCGTTGTATTTTATTGACCAAACCATGAAGTGTGCACCAAAAATTTCAAACTCAATTTTAACAGCAATTTAAATGACATTTTTTTAAATTTGAATTGAAGCCGTGTTAATAATCAAAAACCGTGAATATAGAGTTAGCCGTATTATAACCAATTGTATTATCCAACAAAACACTATTTTTAATCCAAACTGATATATATGAAGTAATTCAAAGAATCTAGAGAATTTTATAGTGTTGTGGCATAAGAATATAATTTGGCCAACTATTTTGAATAAGTCAGAATCAAAATCATCATCTTTTCATCAATCTCTATATTGGCTGATTTTAATTCAGAATATGGTGCAGATTATCACATTTAATATATCGTTCAAATAAATATACCTGTTTTACCTTTACGATATTTTTCGTTGTTGTCCATTGTGATTCTGTCACCTTTATACTAGGCTAAGGAACTTTGCTTTGTCGTCCGTTGTGTTTCTGGAATAGCCAAAAATCCAGAGAACACTGTTGTTGTTCCTTAGCCTGCCACCACACCTACACGTTGAAAGATTTATGTGACCTAATTGTTTTTTTAGGTCCATGGTTGTTAGTGGCAGAAAATTTAGAAAAATAATTTTGTAAAGACCCAAAACTATTTATAATTGTTCCCTTCGGCACCCAAATTTGTTTAACTTTGAGATATTTTATATTTGTGCCTTTAGGAACCCAAATTGGTATAGTTTTCACATGTTTGGGTCTATACCAACAATTATTGTGATTGTGTCCATATTTTCTACAAATTGTGCACATTGAATCTTCCTGATTAATCTTGTTTTCAACAATTTTAGATTGATTATATCCAAGTCCTTTTCTAACCGTGTTAACAGTTTGCTTTCCTAATAGCATGTTCAACGATTTTTTACTTTTGGAAAATTTATCTAAAGTCGTTGACAATTGTTGGACTTGAGTTTTGAGAGATTCATTTTCGTTCAACAATTGAGTGCACTTTTTAATAGAATTTTCTCTCCTAGTATTTTCACTTTCTTTCAAAATCAGAATTTCATTTTCAAGTGATTTTATATTGATTTCTGATTTTTTTAATTTCGTTTTCGAATGTAGGACATATATCACACTTAGGGATCCTACTTTGATAGGTTTTAACTAATTGGTCAAGTTGTTCATTTAATTCTATCAAAGTAACTTTTTGTGATTCAAGTTTAGCATATTTCTCCCTAAGTCGTTCAAAATAGCCATTTACTTCGTGGAAATAAATAAGTAATTCAGAGTGAGTGAGTTTTGATACCTCGCTTGGCTCATCATCGTCGCTATCAGTTATGTTTCCTTGAAGGCACATATCTTCTTTCTCACTCTCACTGCTAGAACTTTCATTATCTTCATCACTTGTATGCCACGTGGCTGCAAAACTTTTCCTTTTTGATTTCTTTTTAAAGTCGCGTTGATTTTGAGGACAATTGGGCTTGATGTGTCCGGGTTGATTGCACTTGTGACAGATGATCTTCCGTTCTTCAGAGTAGTCTAGTGCTTTGGCTATTCTGCTTTTCGCTTTTTGAATTCGAGCTGAATTTCCATATTTGTGATTCCACTTTTTGAATTTCTTTATTAATAGCTCCAATTCTGTTGCTGCTTCATCATCGTCATCGTCATCTCTTTCGGTTGTTCCTTTGAGAGCTATTGATTTCCTTCGAGTATCACTTCCTTCACGCTCTTCCTTGAATTTCATTTCTCGCTCATAAGTAGTGAGATTTCCGATGAGTTCTTCAACTTTCATTTGTTTTAAATCTTTCGATTCTTGAATGGCAGTCACCTTTGCTTCAAATTTTCGTGGAAGGACTCTGAGGATTTTTCGGACTATCTCCAACTCCGTGTATGATTTTCCAAGAGTTTTTGATTTATATACGATATTGGAAAGTCGTCCATGCATCTCTTTAACATTTTCTTCCTTCGCCATTGTGAAGTTCTCGTATTCGCTGCTTAGCATGGCAAGGCGAGATTCTTTGACTTGAGATGTTCCTTCGTGAGTCACTTCTAGTGTGTGCCATATTTCCTGCGCAGTTAGACAATGTGAGACACGATTAAATTCAAATTGATCCAATGAACAGATAATAGAATTCATAGCTTTAGCATTAGTATTTTGTAATTTATTTTCTAGTTCTGTCCATTGTTCCTTTGGTTTCTCTATTTCCTGATTATCTACAGTTATAGTTGGTATTCTATAACCTGTATCAACAATATTCCATGTGTCAATGGTTTTCAGAAAAATTTCCATCCTATTTTTCCAGTAAGTATATTCACCATTGAACATTGGTGGTCTAACTATGGATTGACCCTCAGCAAAAACAGTATTAAAAGAAGCCATTTTAAAAATTCAACCTTTTAAAATAAAAAATTGGTTTTTGTAAAAACAAATTTTTAAAACAAAAACGGCTTTTGTTCCTAGCTCTGATACCACTTGTAGGATCGATTTCACCCTAGAGGGCGGGTGAATAGGGTGATAGTATAAATTATAAAATTAATTGCGGAAGCTTATAAAATATTCAATTCAGATCATAGAATAGCAGCACAGATATCGCAGAATATAAATAACAGAAAAAATAGAAACAACACAGAATTTACCCAGCTTCGGCAAAACCCTGCCTACGTGCTGCCCCCAAGGTTTCTACTAGAAATTAGATAGTCCCTCGCTTACATACGTAAACTCACTATACCCGCTATTGACTAATCTAACTCTACGCTCAAAACCTTGCCACAACTCAGCCACTGAGTTGCGAATTCTCAAGCTACGCCACGTAGCTTGTCCCCTAGTCACACGACTAGAAATTAAACGGTTTAATAAAGAAAATTACAAATTAAAAACAATTTAAAACAAAATAAACCTAATTTAAAAACAATAACCCTTTAAATAATAAAGGCCTTTTATCAAAGCCGTCCCTTTTATAATTTGGCCCGTTCCCTTTTTCTTTCTATTTGGTCCGTTCGTTGTTTTGAGATTGTGGCGGCTTTGTCCTCGTTGCAATTCAATTAGGGCTTCTTCCCTTCTATCTAATTTAGGGTTTTTGGAGAAGTCAACTGATTTGTTGGTTGATTGCAATCACTGTTCCTCTGATTTGCTTCGGGAATCGACCGTATCTTCGATTTGAACACGACTTCTTATATTTGATCGAGTTCGACTGCAAATTGGTATGTGATTTTTGCTTTATTGCTTTAAGTTAATATTCTTGAACTCGATACATTGCCGATGATGTTTCGTGGGTTATTATATAGGTCGAATTCCTATATTTGCGTTCGTATAAAATTATTTGAATTCGTCTTCGGCCGTTTGATTTCACTTTGATGTTTGAGATGTATCTGACTTGTTCAATTTCGTATTTTAGATGCTTGGTTAACACGGTATTAAATCAATTTCGTGATGACCACGGCTTTAATTTTTGACACTTGACTCTGTCACATTCGAATACTTTTGTGACTTGATTCCCATGGTTATTTTCGATCGCTGTTGTGCATTGTTCATGACTGTTTCATGCAGTTCATTATGCATTATTTTCAGTTGCATTCTGGTCTGGATGCATTTTGTTATCATTGATTTGTTGTGCTTGCTGTATCTTGTAGTTGCACTTCTAGTTGGATATGTTGGCACTGGGATATAACTCGAACTGTTTTGATGTTGCATTCGTTGAGTCTGCATATTGTAGCCGTAATCATTTTGGTTTCATCTGAGTGTTGCATATCAGTGTGCTTCTGTCTGGTTATTGTATTTGATCTCGTCTCCATACAGTCGAAGCTTGCTGTCATATTTGCTGTGCTCGAGCTCTTTGCACACTGATGCACTGCCTTTGCTGTCTTCACTGTGTTCATGCACTTTGACTTCACTGTGAACTATAGTCTCTGGCCATGTTTTCTGTTGACATTGGTGCATTGTCGTGAGTAGTTTGTAGTTGCTTCACTGGTGGCCTATGTACATGCTTCACTGCATCTTGTCTTGTATCACTTGTGTCACCATACCTGTTGTACATACAGCTGAATCATGCCTGAAGTCGTTGCCTGGTTTCACTGTCCACCTGTATCTTGGCTTTGCTTGCATTGACATGTTGTGGCCTGTACTTGTATGCTTCATATATGTGGGTGTTTGAAGGTTGCTACTGTTTTATCTGCACCCATTATGTTTTTGGTCTTCATTCTGGTTGTCACTTGAAATTGTTGAGTTGTTGCACACTTGTGATCTTTAGTTTGTACTTCTGGTCTACTTTGTCTTCATGTATTTCATGTTGATTTTTGAAATTTTACTTGCGTTGAATCCAGTTTCAAAAACTCGGGTTTGACCTTGTGCTCGTGTTGTGATTGCACGTGAGTTGAACCTGGCTTTTCATTTGGGTTTTACCTGTGCTTAGATGTTCCTGTAAATCGATTAAGTGTATATCGATGTGCACGGCCTTGTGGCATGTACACTGATACACTGTGCATGTCACATTGTTCGTGTATGATGAATTCAAATTTAAATTATGACGAACAACCCAAATAACTGAGGCAAATCATATTTTCAAAAATCATATTTTATTTTATACTGCAAAAATATTTCTTTTTCAATTTTACTACGTCAAAATTTATTTTTGCAGATTGCTCAGATGCTGGATTCAAACTGGAAGGAAGTTGAAGATAAATACGAGTGTGAGTGATATGTAGTGAGGTCAACTGTAAATGTAAAATTGTGATGTAATTGAATTTGTATCAAAGTTGTATAGTGTATAGTGAGAGCTTGAATTTGTACTATTCAAAATTGTAATAAATATTTGTTTTGAATAAAATATTCGTTTGAATTCAAATTCCGTGTTATTTATTTTATTCAGCAAATATTTATTTAATCTGTGAAAATAAAATAGTATATTAACAAATACATTTAAACGAATGTATATATGTTTATTATCATCAAACAAGAATCATATAAGCGCATATTCAACATTAACTCTTATACTCTGATTTATACCCGATCTCTAAGCAATCAAATACCTGTTGTTAACTCTTTCATATATTCAGAACTCCTCATTCAATATTACATATATATATATATATATATTGTAAATGGGTAAATTTTATTAAGGCATTCTTTTCAGCCCAAAAGTTTACAATGATAACCAGTACAAAACATGATGTAACTGGAACCTTACCAAATACAAAAGCTCATACATTTCAGTTTTCTCAAGTTCATTAAATCATGGCGGCTGCAGGTGATTCCTATCTCGGCTTCCTATCGATGGATGAAAACTGTCCACTTCTCCAGTTCGAGCTTCGTCTTGTCCCCTCCAAGTAAGTTGATAGTTTTTGACTCTATTCAGAGCTAGTATCAGATCTCCTTTTGAAATTTTGCTTACTTCTGATTGATTTCTTTGTTTATTCTGGAAAACTCTTCGATTCCTCTCCTTCCATACATTCCAAACACTGATGGCAATTTTGTGCATTTTGTTTTTGAGGTCTTCGCAGTCGACATTCATCATCAGGTAATTTATTTGGTCTTCGAGTTTATCTGAATGTGCATTTATATTTAAGAAATTGTTGCATGCATTCCAAATCGAGTAGAGACTGTATAGTTAAAAAAGAGGTGGTTGTGATTTTCTGTTTCTTGTCTACATAACATGCATTCTGTTTCATTTACTACGCCCCATTTCGCTAATCTATCCTTCGTTGCTAGTCTTCTCATTATAGCTTTGTAAGCGGTGAACGCCATTTTCCGATTGTTGCTTCGATCCCAAATGATTTTGGTCCATGCAACTTTGTTATCTTTTTCCCTGACTTCATTCCACGTTGCTTTGGAGTTGAATTCTTTCCCTGTCGGTTTCCAAGTCCATATGTCCTTGTCTCTGCTGTAATAAATAGGCGTATATTGTATTTCTTCTTTCACGTTCTGTGTTATTGGCAGTGATGCACAATTCCACTTGTTATTGTTTATCACATCCTGTACTTTTTTGTTGGGACATCCAAAATCAGAGAATGTATGTAGTCCCAATATGCCTATTAACGATTTTCCTTGTATACATGGATCTCTCCAGAGATCTGTCAGTCTTCCATTTGCTATTTCTCATGTGCAAAGGGATGCTAAGATATGTCTGATTCTTAGTATTGCCTTCCAATTCGCTGATGCATTATTATCTATTGCCATTTGCCAGAAATTACCTCTAATGTATCTTTTGTTCATCCATTTTCCCCAAAGGCCTTTGCCATTTATAATTCTCCAAGCTTGTTTGAGGGTGTATACTGTTCTCATATCTTTGAGTCTTCTAAGTCCTACACCACCTTCATCTTTTGTCCTACATAATTTTTATATTTAATCTTGTGGAGCCCTCCCTTCCAAATGAAATCTACGCATACCCTCGCAATTTTCTGAATCGAAGCATCAGGAAGTTGGAATGTTTGCTACCAGAAATTAACCTTTGAATGAATTACAGTGTGCACCAACTCTATACGACCTGCAAGAGATAAAAGCTTGGATCTCCAACCCTACAGACTATCTCTGATAGAAGATATTAGGACTGCACATTCTCTGTCTGTGATTTTATTAGAGGAAAGAGGAACCCTTAAGTATTTGACTGGGAGATTACCCTCTTTGACATTTAAAATTCCCAGCACTTGTGTTCTCGTATTGCAAGATTTATTAAAGTAGCACTTGGTTTTCTGTTCATTTAGTTTTAGCCCAATGTACTTTTCTAACTTGTTGAAAATGTCTCTAATTGTTGTTGTTGATTCATTACTGGATTTTATACAGATTAGCAAGTCATCTGCATATAGTAGGTGACTCACCGTAGGCTGGAAGTTAAAAATAGTGTGAATACGCTTGTGATGAGTAGCCAACTCCATTTGTAGTGTAAATTACTCCATGGCGATGGCAAACAAGTAGGGGGATAGAGGGTCACCCTGCTCTATTCTTCTATTGGACCCTATGAAACCTTTTGGTATGCCATTAATCAGTATAGAGAAGGTAGGTGTAGATATACATTCTTTTATAAGTCTAACAAATTTTGTGGGAAATCCCATGGTGATGAGCATATGAATTATGAATTGTCTATTGATTTTGTCAAACGCTTTGTGAAGATCAACGTTTAGACAAAATTTATCTGCTCCTGGTTTGTTGAAATTCTGTTTGCACAAAAAATGGGCAAACACCTCCAAGTCGTGTGATTTAGTCGAATTTATGTGATTCTTAGTGATTCGGATGAGTTATGCAAATATGTAAAAAGCAGGGACTAAATTGTAAAAGACACACAGATTTATAGTGGTTCGGCCAGAACGTGCCTACGTCCACTTTATATGTTATTATCCTTTTTCTTTCAGATTACAAGTACAAAGCTTTGCATACAAGTATATGAAAGTTGTTTGAAAGTTCCTTCCGTGCTTGAGCTCTCAAACTTGTCTGCCATTGTGGTACCCCTGCCCCTCTATTTATAGAGTGAGGCTGGGGGCAGAGGTCCTGGGAGTATACAGCTGCTGGTGGGCCCGGGCTGAAGCAATCTGGCCTTGCAGCGTTCTGGTTCGGCGAAGCTTTGGTTCGGTAGGACGTTGGTCCGGCATTATTGGACTTGGGGTTTGGTCCGGCAATTGGTTGAAGGTGAGGTGGTCCGGTTGTAGGTGATTCGGCGGCTCGGTAGGGAAGTGGAAAGATGTTGGTTCGGCATGGTGTGGGGGAAGTTTGGTTCGGCGAGGCTTCATTCGGTTGAAGGTGCTTGGTAGGTTGGTTCGGTATGGAGAGGTCGTAGGATGTTGGTCCGGTGGTCAACCGGTTCGGTGGAGCGTGGGGGAGATTGGACCGAAAGTGAGGTGGTTTGGAGGTGTTGGTTCGGCATGGATCATGGACCGGATGAGCTTGACCGAATGGGGCATGGAGCTTGGATTTGCAGTGCAGGGAGGAACATGGAGAGGGTTTGGTTCGACGAAGGATGGAAACCCGTGGGTGAGAATTCGCCCAACATTTGCCCCCCAAAGCGGGGCATATGCCAGCATATGTCGCGCTTTGTTTTCTTGTGGTTTGGATAGCTTCATTCGGTTTTGAATGTCGGATCTGTTGGTCCGGTTGTCATGTGCTCGCCTTGTGCCGAACATGCATTGTGCCGAATCAGGTATGCTTTTTGTAGTCGAATGAGCTTTTATATCCAAATCTTGAGTGATATCTTAGACTTACATATGCTTGTTCGCTTTATACACTTGCTTGCTTATACGTTCCGTTTCAATGATGTACTTCCTTGAGTTGCAGATAAATGTCCCATAAAGTGGAAACTCGATCCGATAAGAGGAAATTTAAAGACAGAAGAGAGTCCCTTGGTGTGCCCCCAGCCCTGCCAGGACCGGGACGACCAGGACCCGTTCCGAGATTACTAGCGGATAAATATGGCCCAGTTCACTGAGGAGGAGAAAGCGGCGGTGAAAGAGGGCATGCGGCTGCTTGCTGCTGAGGAGGTTGATGTGTAGTTGGAAGATGAGGGCCAAGGAGCAGATGCTGGTGAGTTTTCCCTTCTCAACTTTTCATAACTTAAGTCATTGAAGATGATATTGAACTCTTCAGAAAGGGTCAGAGAAGCTAAGCGAGGATCTGAAGGATGGTTTAGAGGAATGGCATTGATTATTTCATCCACATCTGGTACTTCATTTTTCAAACCACTGAATGATCCTTTACTGAAATCTGGTTGAGCGTCATCAAATCCACTGGGCAGACCATCAATATCGTTCCAAAGATTATTATCATCTAAGTAGTTCAATTGGGTATTCATGATCGCATGAGGACTGATCATGTAATTTTGTATATGATGTGAAATGTGTAGTCAATGCAAAGGAGATTGAAGCTGGAAATGAATGTGCATTTCATCTTGAGTGCTCTGGGTTCAAGCCTTGCTTCTGCTTCTTTTCTTTTTAGGTTTTCATAACTTGATCGTTTATTGTTGACGAGTATTAATGGATTCTTCTCCTGAATTGGACAGGTGGGACCTTTGGTCAACGTGCTGGGAGTTCCGATCCTGCAGCTAGGTAGATTCGGAGAGCTGATAGGATGAGGGTGAGGTGCGGACGCAGCTGGTTCCTTGTTCGGATTCGGTCACCTTTTGATTTCCTTTTATCGCTGTTTATGTTAGTCCAAAACATTGATGTGTCGCCCTTCATGTTTCGGCTGCAGACGGTAGCTTTGAACGCCTTGCGTAAGTGGATATAGATTGCAGGTGGGTATCATGCCATCCAGTTGTGAGTTCCTATTTCCATTGGCGGGCATTCCCTATTTCATGTCCTGTACTTTCAAGCACCGTTACGTAGAATAGGAGAAAAGTTTTAAATGAAATGGAAATATAGGAAAGGTAAAACTTCCAGTCACGGAAGGCCGTCGATGTGCTTAAGTTCGTGGCAATCGGGTTTTGTAGTCACTTTCCCTAGCTGTGGGTCTTGGAGACATTTGTCACCCATCTTACGCCTCTACGGGGAGTTTTCTTTTTTACCACAGCCGCACTTAAGACGCATCAGAGCCGATCGCACACAGTAACTACCCGGACCATTATGGCTCATAATCGTGGGTATTATTCGATTTACTGTGGCCGGCTAGCGTGGGTGCCGATCGTCAACCGTGAACTGCCCCTGGCTGGCCATACCTTATGTTGGGGCTCATAATCGGTTCACAGTTGCCGGCGAGCCGAATCACTGTAATGAGCTGCCATCGGCTATAGTCGGCCATTATGATGACTTTTACTCGGTTCATTAAAGTCGGCTTTAAGGGCCGAGGCAAACAATGAGTTAACTCGCGGTAGAGGGATACCGGAGCAAAGTGTCTCATTGGCGAGGGCATAGGATCGTAGCGTACCTGTTAGGTTTTGTCCAGGTGGAGTCACGCTGTGATGCGTCTTGGATGGAGATGCCATAGGATTTTGTTCAACAGAAAAGGATACAGCTCAACAAGTAGCCAAGATATGAAGGCACAAGGTAACAAGAGACAAGATTTTTAAAGTGGTTCGGCACGATAATGCCTACGTCCACCGTGTTAATACGCTTCATATGGGCGGTACATGTTAAGCAAAGTATTGACGAAGGTGTCGGATGTTCCAAGCCCTCTGGAACACCACTCCGTCCACTGTTGACAAAATATAAGCTCCGTTGTGAAGAACTTGATGAATTACATATGGTCCGTCTACTGGTGTTTTCATGGTTAGGTAGCATGACAGGCTCAGCTACATCCAACCCTTGCCTGGCACCTCCCTCGTGGGGTTCGGTTCCAAGTGTTTCCTCGGGTTGGAATTCGGGCTGAGTCCGGGCTCGGCTACTGGTGTTTTCATGGTTAGGTAGCATGACAGGCTCAGCTACATCCAACCCCTGCCTGGCACCTCCCCCATGTGGTTCGGTTCCAAGTGTTTCGTCGGGTCGGAATTCGGGCTGAGTCCGGGCTCGGCTACTACCATGGCTATAGAAGGAAGGTCTTTGTCGTCTCCCAGATCCTCCAGATTGGGACTCACCCCATGATTCGGTGTCGCGGGAAGATTCGCTTGAGGACAAGATCTCCCTCTTGTAAGCCGCGGTGCCTGACTTTGAAGTTGTATTGTGCTGCCACTTTTTTCTTGTGAGCTTCTGCTTTGAGTGCTGCATCATTTCTTCTCTCCTCAATTAGATCCAAAGACATGAGGAGGAGTTCTTCGTTCTCTTCTGGGTTGTAGTGGATCCTATGGTGAGAGGGCACTACAGTTCCAACTGGGAGCATGGCCTCCAATCCGTTTGCCAAAGAGAAAGGAGTATGCCCTGTTGATGTTCTGTAAGATGTGTGGTAGGCCCAAAGTGACGTAGGAAGTTCATCCACCCAAGCGCCTTTTGACTTTTCAAGTTTCTTAGGGCTTTCAGAATTTTGTTGACAGATTCGACTTGTCCGTTTGCTTGAGGATAAGACACAGATGAGAAGCTTTTGTGAACTCGGTGCTCTTGGCACCAGTCGGCGAATTCTTCGTTGTCAAACTGGAGTCCGTTGTCTGATATGGTCTTGAGCGAGACTCCGTATCTACATAGAATATTTTTGATCAAGAAGTTGATAATTTATGCAAGAAGTTGATAATTTATGCCGAAGATATGTTATTTAGAGGTTCCGCTTCCACCCATTTGGTGAAATAGTTGACTGTCACTATTGCATATGTGGCTTCGCCTCGGACTGTTGGCAGTTTGCCAATCAAGTCAATTCTCCATACTGGTATCTGTCATATCTTTTGAGGAAGTCCAATGCATCTTTGTTTACGGCGGGCCAGAAATATCCATATCGGAGTATCTTCCTTGTCAGAATCTACCCCCCAGTGTGATCTCCGCAGCTTCCTTGATGAATGTTGGAAAAGGTTTCCTTGGCTTCGTTACGCCTGCCGGGTTGTGTGCCACTTTGTAAGTATGTCCGAATGGGAGTTATCCAAGTTTCCTCTTCGATTGCAGCTATCAGATTCACTTGTCCGAAATTCGGGGTTGGTTGCTTTGAGATGGTTATTGTTCTGGAAGGGGTGTCGTCCCTCATGCTAGCTTGCTTTGCCAGTTCGTCGGTCTCCTGATTTTCTCCTCGGGGGACGTGTTTGATTAAATGGTGATCCAACTGATTGAGTAGCGGCTTAGTCTTCTTTATATATGCTATGAGTCGTGTCTGTCTATAGGTACAAGTCCCAAAGCCTCTGCAGGCTCGGCGGTGGCCTCCTCCTCTTTGTCTCTGGGGTCTAGTTCACTGAAAGGATCACTGGTATATCGAAGAGGAGGGGCTTTCCTTAGTTGCTATGCTTCCAAGTTTTTCATCCAGAGAGTAGTCTCTGCATCTTTCCATTTATCCCCTCTGCGGTTATTGCGAAGCTCAGTTACGTAGCAGTCTCGAGCAGCGTCTTAATCTCCTTCTACTTCCCCTATTCCATTGTCTGTTGGAAATTTCATCTTTAGGCACCATGGGGCTAGGACAATTTGGAAGTCAGATAAGGCTGGTCTTCCCAAGATGGCGTTGTAGGCCGAGTGGTTCTCAATTAGTACGAACGTTTGTTTTCACACAGCGGAGCGGGGAAGACTGCCTATTTCGACAAAGAGATCCAGTTGCCCGAGGGGTAACTTTGCATCTCCAGTGAAACCATGTAGTGGTGTGTTGCAGGGGAATACATCCCTCATTGACAGCTTCATTTTGTCGAAAGCATGTTTGAATAGGATATTTACTAAGCTTCCTGTGTCTATTAGAATTCGGAAAATTTTGGCTGTACCGAACCAGGCAGAGATGACCATGGGATCCGTGTGTGGATACTGTCTTCCTTCTAGATCACGTCTACTGAATGTGATGTCATCATTCTCCTTCCTTTTCGGGTGGCGTTCTTCTGTAATCGAATGAATGCAGTCCTCATCGTTTCTAAGCGACCTTCCATATCTTTCCATCTCTGCCCAACTTCTGTCGGCGTTGTGTGGTCCTCCTGATATGGTATGAACCACTATCCTCTCCTGACTAGACCCGCTGGTGTTGCGATTTCCTCTTCCAGCCCCTGAGGGGGGTAGCCCTGGGTTCTCATTGGCAGGAGTTGGAGTCCTGTTTTGACTTTTCACATAGCGCTCTAGCCTCTTCCTTCTGATGTGTTCTTCAATTAAGTCTCGGAGATGGCGGCATTCATTGGTATCGTGCCCATGAGACTCGTGGAAACGGCAGAATTTCCCGGACTGGATTGCGTGATCTGACTCTTTCTTGTACGGGGGCGCTTGTATGTAAGTTCGTCCTGGGTGGCCAGGAATATGTTCTCGACTATTTCATTCAAGGGAGTGTAAGCGTCAAATCTCGGTCCTGGTCGGTATAAGCGTTTTTCTCCCTTCTTGCCCCCTGCATTGTCTCTGGAGTCGTTTCTCCGAATGTCCTTTGCTGCGGCGGGGGCGTTTTCATGAGTTGCCTTAGTTCGTTGTACGGTCTGTCTTTCAGTGGCAGCGTCTTCAAGCCTCATATATTTCCCGGCTTCATGGAAGAAATCGCCTAAGGTAGCTGGCTTTTCTTTGGTTAGTCTTCTAGCAAATTTAGTATCCGGATGCACACCACTGCAGAGGGCCATTAGGATAAGTTTCTCGTCGGCATTTTGAACTGTTGCTGCTGCGGCATTGAATCGGGTTAGGTATTGCTGCAGTGTCTCTCCGGGTTTCTGTTTGACAGTGGATAGGGAGTAAGCATCCTTGGGTTGTTCCACATGAATGCGGAACTGGCTGATAAACTTCTCCTTCAACATTTCCCATGAACTGATGGATCCTTGGGGTAGATGGCAGAACCAGGAGGTAGCTAGATCTGCTAAAAATAGTGGAAAGCATTTGCATAATACTCCTTCTGTCGCTCCGCTCATGAGCATATGCTGGGTGTATCTCTGTAAGTGTACGATGGGGTCAGATGTTCCCTTGTAAGGTTCCATTGTTGGCATTTTCCATTCCCGGTGGGTGATCGCAGTTTCGATATTGCAGGTGAAGGGGCTGGTGACCCTAGCGCCTATTCCCCGATCTCGTTGTTCCCGTTGGACGTATTCCCCGAATAATCGTGCCACCCTTTCGTCCGAAATTGGAGCGGATAGAAATGAGTTTAGTTCTTCTCTGCGGGATTGAGTCCGTCCAGATGACTTGTAGGGATGGTACAGTCTATCACTTCTGATGTTATCCAATGGCTGTCTTTGGCTGTTCGGATGCACGCTAGGACCAGCTACAGTTGGCCCCTGCCTTGATCTTCTCCTGTGGGGTTCCGTTTCGAGCATTTCCGTGGGGTCAACTTCGGGCTGGGTTCTAGCTCGGCTCCGTTCAGCGGGGTTCCTATGATTGTTGTTCCTGTTGGTAGTTTCTTCAAAGAGGAAAGGTCTTTGTCGCCTTCCGGATCCTCCAGACTGGGACTCATCCCATGATTCAAAGTTGCGGTTGGATTCTTCGGCATCCCTTAAGCGTGACATGAGTTGGTCCACCAAAGCTTCTTGTTGAGATGTGAAGCGGTTAGTTACTTCAGCCACAACCCTGTCCAGATCTGCCCTAGTAATTGGTTGTTCCGCGTTGGGGGCTGTCGGATTTCCCTGATTTCCATCTGGTACTGCTGTTGAAATGGGATGATTCTCTTGATCTGGGGCTGCTGGATCCGGAAGACTGCTAGTTGCGACGTTCTTTCCTTTGCTAACATCTCTCCTCTGCCTGGAAGTCATGTTGTTGGATCAAGGAGCAAAGCTGTTAGGAAGAAGGTTGAGTAGGAGAAGTTGTAGCTTCTAGCTCGAGGCTCTCAGTGAAAGCACCAAAAATGTTTGCACAAAAAATGGGCAAACACCTCCAAGTCGTGTGATTTAGTTGAATTTATGTGATTCTTAGTGATTCGGATGAGTTATGCAAATATGTAAAAAGCAGGGGCTAAAATGTAAAAGACACACAGATTTATAGTGGTTCGGCCAGAACGTGCCTACGTCCACTTTATATGTTATTATCCTTTTTCTTTCAGATTACAAGTACAAAGCTTTGCATACAAGTATATGAAAGTTGTTCGAAAGTTCCTTCCGTGCTTGAGCTCTCAAACTTGTCTGCCATTGTTGTACCCCTGCCCCTCTATTTATAGAGTGAGGCTGGGGGCAGAGGTCCTGGGAGTATATAGCTGCTGGTGGGCCCGGGCTGAAGCAATCTGGCCTTGCAGCGTTATGGTTCGGCGAAGCTTTGGTTCGGTAGGACGTTGGTCCGGCATTATTGGACTTGGGGTTTGGTCCGACAATTGGTTGAAGGTGAGGTGGTCCGGTTGTAGGTGATTCGGCGGCTCGGTAGGGAAGTGGAAAGATGTTGGTTGGGCATGGTGTGGGGGAAGTTTGGTTCGGCGAGGCTTCATTCGGTTGAAGGTGCTTGGTAGGTTGGTTCGGCATGGAGAGGTCGTGGGATGTTGGTCCGGTGGTCAACCGGTTCAGTGGACCGTGGGGGAGATTGGACCGGAAGTGAGGTGGTTTGGAGGTGTTGGTTCGGCATGGATCTTGGATCGGATGAGCTTGACCGAATGGGGCATGGAGCTTGGATTTGCAGTGCAGGGAGGAACATGGAGAGGGTTTGGTTCGATGAAGGATGGAAACCCATGGGTGAGAATTCGCCCAACAAATTCCTAACCAATTCGTGTGCCATGAGTGAGTTTTCGAAAATGCTTCGACCTTTGATGAAGGCACTTTGACATTATGATATGAGATCAGGTAAGACCATCTTCATTCTGTTGTAGAGAATTTTTCTTAGAATTTTGTAGATCACATTACAACATGTTATAGGCCGATAGTCCTCAATTTTGGAAGGGTTATCCTTTTTAGGGATGAGGCAGATAAATGTGTGATTAATTTCTTTGACAAATTTTCCAGTTTGGAATAATTCTTGCATTGCTGATATAATATGACTTTTCAGGTCACTCCAGTGGAGAATATAGAATTTAGAGCTGAATCCATCGGGTCCAGGACTATAGTCGATGTGGATATTGGTCAAGGCGTTGAAGATTTCAGTTTCTATGATTTGCCTGGAGAGCATTCTTCTCCCCCTGGAGTTAACCATCCTCCTGCATTGGATGTTTGGTAAATTATTCTCAACTTCACCATTAAACATTTCATTGTAGTACTTAATTGCTTGCTCCTCAAATTCAACTGCATTTATAGTACATCCCCCTTCCTGATTGATGTTTTGTATGATATTATTTTTATTGCTACGAATTTCCATCTTCGCATAAAAGAATTTAGTGCATTCATCTCCTTCAGTAAACCATTTCTCTTTTGCTTTTTGTTTAAGATCTATGGATTTTAAACTGAGAGCTTCTTTTAATTGATTTTGGCTTTGATAGTAGTTTCTCCAAGTATTATCGTCATCAGCCCCATTATCTATTTTATTAATCAGTTCATCACACTTGGCTTGTAATATGGAAATTTGGTCATATTCCTTAGGTCTGCATCTATTCCAGTTCTTAATGTCTCTTTTTATGTTCTTAATGATATGTAAGAGTTTATAGCATTGAGAACCTTCAATAGTTGGTATATTGAAATTAACTTCTTCTTTATATCCCTCAATTTCATGCCAGTGGTTGCTGTACCTGAATGGTTTGCCTTTTTCTGTCATACCTTTATTTACTAATTCAACCATTGTAGGGCTATGATCACTAGTAGATGGAGAGAGAGTGTTAATTTTAATATTAGAAAACATGGAAATGCAATTAACATTTATCAAAACTCTGTCTAATCTGCATGATATCCTTTTGTTCTCTCCACTTCTCCATGTGTATTTCAGGCCAGTGTGGACAGGTTCTATCAATCCAGCTTCTAGTGCGCAATTATTGAATTCTGTAAGTGGGAAACCTTCATTGCAAGTCCTCCTTTTTTCTCCTCTGCTTTAAGTACTGAGTTAAAGTCTCCTAGCACAATCCATGAGTTGGTAGTATATTTGCTTATGTCTTTTATATTTTTCCATAGTTGTGTTCTTTGTGAAGCCAAATTGCTAGCATATACACAAGTAAGAGTCAAAGTCAATCCTCCTGTATTTATTGCTTCTACAGTTATTTGTTGTTCATCTTTTCTCTGTGTATTGATGTTCCAGATTGTTTTATTCCATAATAATAGTATACGACCTTTACCTCCCACATCATTATTATGTATGAATTTCCATTCATCTCCCAAAGAGTCAGTAAAAAACATCAATTTTTCATTATTAAACTTATTTTCTAGGATACTTATGATAGAAGGAGAATAATTTCTCCTTAGATTTAAGAGGTCTAAACGCCTTATGTCATTGTTTAGACCTCTTACATTCCAGCTCAAGATTGACATTTCGAATTCAAGGTTCTACTCCTCAATTTCATAGGAGAAACCTCACGATTTGTAGTCGTCTTTCTATTGACCTCTGAGTTAATAAACTGTTTGGTGTAATCCATGTTGTTTTTTGTATATTTGTTGGGGCTACTTTCCCCTTTATCTGATTCTGAGTCACTATTGTTCAGAACCACTTTATTTATTTCATTATTCTCTTCTGTTGAAACAGGTGTTTCCACATATGTATCCTCAGGTAACTTATGGGCAGTTAAACCTTCAGCAATATCCAGTGGGGGAGTGTTTACCTTTCCTTCCTCTTCCAATGTATCAGGAGGAACCTCAACTGTTTGGTAACTAGCACCTGTGGTAATTTGTTCAATGTATATGTTGCTAACTTCAGATGTCTCAATTTGTGTCTCTTTTTGTTGTATATTTTGTGTAGACTCATTTTGAGAAACCTCTGTAGTATTTTTTGTCTCCACACCTGTTTAATGGGTCTTATTACTGTTTCACACTGCTCTGTAGAATGACCAAAGCACTTGAAATTAGTACAAACTGGTGGAATGTGATCGTATTCAATTTCTTGAATGTATATGTTTCCACTTCTGTCTTTAGCTCGTACTTGTTTTTTATTGTGTCACTCGCCTTGATTTCAACAAGCACTCTAGCATATTTTAGTCTTTTAACCTGCCTAGTATACTCGTCCATGGCCAAAGGTGTTCCAATCAAGCTTGCTATTTTACTGATGCCACGAGCATTCCACAAGGATAAATCTAGGTTCATAAGTTTAATCCATACAGGGTGCGTTTCTAGCATATCTCGTTCTAAACGCAAATCAGGTTCCCATTTCTTAATGAAAATAAGTTTACTATCAATAAACAATGGTCCACTTTCCAACACTTTTTTGCAGTCCAATTCATTACTAAATTTAATTAAATAAAATCCATTTTCCCGTGGAAA
Source organism: Allium cepa (assembly GCA_030765085.1). Taxonomy (NCBI): domain Eukaryota; kingdom Viridiplantae; phylum Streptophyta; class Magnoliopsida; order Asparagales; family Amaryllidaceae; genus Allium; species Allium cepa. Next base: position 899,129,551 of record CM060938.1, on the reverse strand, counting down.
AATGTCCCATTTACCTGATAGTTTCCATTCTCTTTTGATGTAAGCATTGAGATGAACATAATATGATCTTTTCCCTGCCACATATATATAGATGGATGACCCCCACATGCTTTTTGCTTCTGAGAACACGTCTTCATCCAGGTCTGCAAGGGTCCCTCGGCATCTACTAGGGGTGTATAATTATTGACCCCACCTTCTATATAAGTATTTCCTGCTATTGCTTCCGCCCGTGATCTCTTCCCTTCTTTGAATTCTACTTTATTAGATCTTGGTCCCATAAGATTCGGTCTCTGATTGGATACTTCTCTCCTCTGCATATTCTCCCCGATTGGATGCTTTCGTTTGTGTTTATGTATTACCGTTTGCCAACCTGTGTCATCCGCTTCATCGGGTTTTGATTTTTCGCCATTAGGGTTTTCGCCATTACGAGTCGCCATTGATATGTTTAATACTCGTATATTTTTATTTCAATGTTATATATATATATATACTGAAGCATTTGTACTTAATACTCAACATCCGTGTTATAAAACATATTCTTGACAAAGAAACTCTGCTATTGTAAACCTGTTCCTCCGAGTCAAGTGAGGATTAGTTGAAAGGAAATTCCAAAGAGGAGCTTCGGGACTGGACGTAGGATGGGAGGTCCGAACCAGTATAAAATCCTGGTGTGATTATTTTAATTTACTTTGCTACTATCATCTATCAAGTTTTAGTAGATATATTATATAGTTAGTTGCTTATACTTGCATATATATTCTACACGATCCACTCATATAGACTTAGAGGGGATTGGAGTTCGAGATGATTTTCGGTAATCGTAGTTAGTTCATCTTGGGTCAGTATGCTCAAATTTTGTTTGGCTTATGAACATGACGATCTGGTTGTACTGGAGGTTTGGGCAGATGATCAGAGACTTGTGAAGGTCGGTGAAATCAACCGAAGCTTGTCAGAGCTCTGGTTCATGTGCACACTACTTGGTTGGTGTCAGTGGAAAAATTGAGGAAGATTGATTTGAACTGAAGATGTTATCGGGGAGTCAGGGCGTTAGCTCGAAGTTAGGCTCGTGTAATATTTCGTTGCGTAGGGTTAAAACTTAGAAAGATTTTAAGTTAAAATTTAAGCACGCGCTCGGGTCGATTTTTATGAAAACTCGAAGCAGCTGGTGGAATGGCTCGGAGAACCCTCGGGTTTGACTCGGGGAGGTTAAAAGAAACATTTTTCAAGTTTCAAAATAAATTCATCTTTTAAACATGTTTTAAATTATTCTTTTAAAAGATAATTGTTTTATTTAAATGGATTAGCAAAGGTTTAGGTTAATTATTTTGAAATTAATTAAATTTAATTTAATTCATTTGTGACATTATTTATTAATTAATTATTTTAAATGGATAATGAAATTAATTAAGATAAAGTTATTTTTAAATATGTTAATGATGGTTAAGTATAATTACTTGATTTAATTAATAAAACAGAATTAAAGATAATTACTTCATGTAATTACATTTAAGGATGATTAATTAGGTAAAGTTTAATTAATGACAATTAAATAAAGTAAGTTAATTGCTTAAAGATAATTACTTAATTAAAAGTAATTAATTAATGATTAAAGGTGGATTAATCAAGTGATTAACATTGATTTAAGATTAAGGATAGTCACTTATCATGACTAATTAAGGATGATTAATTTAATGGTAATTAATTAATTAAAGGTTAATTAATTAAAAATAATTAATTTAATGGTGAATTAAATAATTAAAGATTAATTATTTAATAATTAAAGGTCGATGAATTATAATTAAAGGTTAATTAATTTATTATTAATGGTTAATTAATAATTGATTAAAGAATAATTAATCAAAATGATTTGTAATTTATTAATGTTAATTAACCAGGATTAGTTATTCATAAGTAATTAATCTGATGTGAATTAATCAGACAATTTACTGATCTTACTTATTAATGTTTGGATTGAATTGGATGCTTTGAATTGTGTGATATCCCTGATATGATGTTCTGTGATATGATTAAGCTGAAATGTAACTTATTATCTGTAATGAATGTAACATATTTATCTGTGATGTACCTATGTTATTTATCTGTGATCTGTGAATAAAGATAAGCGTTATAATTTATAGCGCTTATCAAATATATTGCTGTATTGAATCTGTGCTAATTAATTATGTTGCACTTTTATTGTGCAAAACCCCTAGACCACACTTATACACACACAAATATGGATTGCACGTGGAAATGGGTTAAGTCATAGATTTTTTTTTGAAATGGTTTTGAAATTGAATTTTTGAATCCAAATGGTTTTGGAAATGGATTGGGTTTAAAGTGAAAAGCTTTTGAAAAAGAATTTAAAAGATAAAAGTTATTTTCGAATAACTTGATTTAGTTTTGAAATTTGATTTAAATTTGAATTCAGAAATTTGATATTGAATTCTATTTATGATTTAAAAAGGTTATACAAGTTTATATAGGTTTTAAACCATTTTAAAGTATTGTTTTGGAAATTTGAATTTAACCTAAAGATTTTAAATTGTATAAATGAAATCGAATTTTTTCGAAATGGAAACTGTTTGTTTTCAAATAATAAAGCTTTCATATAAGAAATGAATTTCCAATTTGTGTTAAAGGGATTTCAAGTTTGAAATGAAAATGGTTTCCAAGTTATGAATAAATTTTTGGAAACGGGTTTGAAAGCTATAAGTTAAATCTTTGATTTAAAGATTAAATGAGTTAATCCTAATTGTAATGGAATTTGTTTTGAAAATCTGTGAATGGAATCTTTGTGAAACTGGGTGAACTTTGTGAAATGAATCTTTTTGGTTAAAGATTTGAAAGTGGTAATTTGTTTAAACCATTTAAAGAAAGGTTTTGGATTTTTTTAAAAGTTGTGACTTAATTGAAATCCCATTATCCATATGATTTTAAATATTGTGCTCATTATTGGGTTTAGCCAAAGAGAGGACCTTGTGTCATATAACCTATTCCGAATAATGATACGACGATATGGATATCAATTGAAGACTGGTGGTGAAGACCAGATACTTTCGAAAGCGAAAGGATAACTCGTCGAATGTCTCTGCATCGGCTGATCCTCGGTATAGAGATTTGATCATCCTCTGTGATGGGGAGTCCGAACGTGATTAGGGATTATCTGAATTTGCAAGGGCTTCTTTGTGAAGTGCCGTCGGTTCTGTTCGAACCCGGACCAGACTTGTATAGATGTGTGTCTGACATTACACTTTGAGATGTAAAACCAGTTTTTATCAAATACATTTATGTTTGGTGGCGGAGATTTATTCTCTTAGATTAACACCGTTCTCTGAGACGTACGAGCTCAGTGGTTATGTAGTTGATATTTACTAGTGATACATTCTTGATTTGGTAATGTGGCATATGAAGTGCTACTGATCATTTGTAGATCAAAGCATGACTTTGTGAAAAAGTGTAGCTTTGTGGACGAGACTGCATCAGGACCTCACACCCAAGAAATGGTCGCGCCCTTTAGGGTGTGTCATTCCCTTCTGGAAAAGGGTGGTATCATGGTATGGAGCCCAGGTACATAACTCATGTGGTCACTGCAAATCTATTACTTTGTGATTGCTTTGTGGTAGTTGGTGTAGAGGTACCTCGGATATAGGTCGCAAACGACCGGGGGATGGCATGCTCCTGTAGTAGTTACCTAGTTACAGAGGTAGCCCGATCTTGTGTTGGCAGAGAGCTGGTTAAGTTCTCAGGACATCCCTCCAGAGGCCTACCCATGTGGCAGTAGGAAGTTCCTTAGCCTAACCATTTGTTGGAGATCCAAACAAAACAATACGTGACCTGTACGGTTTTAGTTGCATAACCTGCCATTTACTTATGGTGGCACCCCACTGTTTAGATGGTAGCTATAGTAGGCATACAATAATGGTTGTATGCTGGCTAAGATTAATATTATACTTTCGAAATTATTTCTGCACTATGCACTAATAATAATATCAAAATGGTTTTCGCGTATCAAGGATGTTTGACTATCATAAGGAGAAATCTCCTCCAATTTTGTGTTTGCATTTTGTGAGCAGTGGGAGGCCTTATGGTAGTTTCATTTTCCAAAAAGCATTGTGAATTTCAATTTTAAATTCTTTTGTCGTTTGTTTTAAAGATAAAAACTATTTTTTTTGCTCATACCAGTCCCACGACTGACCTAGAGTTTATTGTTCCATTCCTAAACTCTGAGTGCTCATAAATTTTCCACACGGGCAGTCTAGAGTTGGGTTTTTCAGATAGTAGATATCGATTCAGTAGCTTTCAGCTTTCTCTTTGGAATTATTTGGAGACTTTGGATATTGAAGTCTTTGGTCTCCATGACTGACCTTTCTTAACTTGGTACAACTTGAGAGTGGTTCGATCTATCTATGGAGATTGCTGATATAGGGGTTTCTCCTTGATTTTCAAGTTCTAGTTGTTTTCGTTGCTGGTGCATTGGTGTTTCCTCTATAGCATTTCATTGTATCTCTAATATTGATCATTGTTGTATATTTGGATATTGTATCATTGGAGTTGTATATGATATATACTATTCATTTCTTCCGCTGTGTTGTACTTAATGTGTTATAAGCTCCATAAAACCAGATTCGACGTTTGAATCTGCGGCATTTAAATATAGGTGATATATTCGGTGCCGATTTTCGAAGGTCGAGTCGGGACCGCTACATTGTACCCCACAACAACTTGCCTTTTGGATGCTTAAGTAAAGGCACAAGAATACCATGGATGTATTAAGTGCTATTCCTTGGGGTCAGAAATGTGGCTCGTCAAGACAAAAATTTTCACTGAAGCCCATTTATTTCATCGTATGAATTATAAATTGTCTGTTGATTTTATCAAAAGCTTTATGTAATTCCTTTTTGATATACATGAGATTTCTATTATCATTATTAAAGTTTCTAATCAATTGATGAGAAAGTAAAGTATTTTCTATTATAAACCTACCAGGTATATAGGTACTTTGATTCTCGAAAATTAAATATTTCCAAAATATTTTTATTCTATTGCATAATATGTTGGATATTATTTTATATGTAAAGTTGCAGCATGATATACGTCTATAGTCTGCTAAACCATTGGGGATCTTAATTTTTGGTACTAAAGTTATAAAAGCATGATTATATTTTTAAAATTTTTCCAGCCTTAAAAAATTCAGTGATTGATTCAAACATATTCTTTAATTTCCTCCCAACGACTTTTATAAAATTTTGCACCATACCCATCAGGCCCTTAACTTTTATCATTATATATAATTTTTTGATTTCTTTCAATCTGATAGGAACAAGTAGTATATCCTGACTAATATCATTCGACATAAAAAAAATTTCAATCTTTGAGAAGTTTTGTGTGTAAGAATTAGTATTATATAAATTTGTAAAATAATTTATTGCTTCCCTTTCAATATAAGAAACTTCATTTATAACATTTCGCTTTGCATCTAACAATTTTCCTACATCATTCTTATATATTCTGCTAGACATGTTTGCTTCAAAAAGTTTGCTTGATTCGTCTCCATTATTCAGCCAATCAACTTTTGCTTTCTGCCTCATATTTACCGATTGCACAATAAGTGACTTAATAAAATTATTTTGAGCATGAAAAAAATTGTTGACCTTACTACTGTCCTAGCAATCATTATCTAATTCATTGTGCAATATCTCACATTCCTCTCTAATTTGCTTTAATTTATTTTTTCAATTTTTATTCCAATTTTTTAGGTTATCCTTAGTTATTCGGTGTAATGACTCGTAAATTTTCGATAATTAAAATAGTTAATTTAATAAGATTTCGTGATTTAATGTTGGAAGAACTAAAAATTTGTAATTTATTTATGATAATAATAACTAGAATGAATTGCTACAATATTTATCCGAATTAATTATTAATGAATTGAAATGAAATTATATATATTAGTTGGGTTCTTGATCAACTGCAAAAGTTGAATAATAATTGTGAATTATTTAAATAGAAATAAAATTTTGAAATAGACTAATATCGAAGATTCAAGTAGTAACAATATTGAAAATAAATGCCACTTATTGAATGAGTTTACTATCAATAGTTGGATTGATAATAATATTGAATTTAATAGATGTAAATAAAGTAATTGTAACGACTCAAAATTTTGGATATTTGAAATTGGAATATTTAATTGATTTTAAATATTTAAAAGTTAATTTTTAACTTGGATTTCAAATATAACTAATTTTTGGACAATTTAACCTTTGAATAAATAATTGGAAATTGGGAAAGTTGTTGAATCTTGAGTTTTATGCTTGTTGAAAATAATTTGAAGGCTTATAAAATTTATATTAACAATATTGAAGGTAATAAAAATTTTAAAATTGGATTCGGATGTGATTTTTTCAGTTTTAAAAATATATCGTTCAAATTAACATTTAAATATAGCCTTGCGAGGCATAGTCTCGGAATTCAATGAAACTAGTTCCATTGGATCCATAATAGTGTATTATTGTCGGATTTCAAATTTCGTAGTGTTTGGAGTTGTCGTGTGATCGTTCGGGATATAAACGCGCTAAAATCTATATCAAAAATTCAATATAATAACTGGGTCCAAAAATCTATCTTCTCCATACGATGGAATTAGGACTCGAAAATTGCATTCGAAATAGGGCTATAACATTATGAATGCCTAGCGGCACACCTCGATAGGAGGTCAAGATTTTAAGTTACGGTATCGAGACGATTTAAAATTAAATTATTTATATAATATTGATTTGACAAATAACTTCACATCGGATCTATTATCCCATTTTTTGGACAAAACTGGAACATCGATGTTGTGAGCGTTTCCACCACGACCGGAACAAGAAGAAGCAAGCAAGCATACATAAGTCAAGGATTTCACTCAAGGTTCACATATAAAAGTTCATTCGGCGCTCAAACACTCAAGCCCATTCGGCATCTACAACATAAAGTCCATTCGGCAATCCCGTTCGGCATTCCCACCTCCCTTGGTTCATCCGGCGTCCCAATACAAGAGCCCGTTCGACACTCCCAAAGTTCATTCGGCATTTCCCAAGTAATGTCGGTCCAAACATTGCCGGACCATCCCTTCTCCCCTTAGCCGAATCAACTTCATAGCTGAACCAGCCACACACCCACGTACTACCGAACGAGATCCACCGAATCACCACCACCGGACCAATCCACCGGTCCACTCAACCTACACCGAACCAACACTCCACTCACCTCCTACCACCGGATCATTCACCACCGGTCCAGAAGCCAATGCCGAGCCAACATCTTTCCACCTCCCACCGAATCAACCTCCTTTCCATCCACTACCAAGTAAACCACCGATCCAACCATCCCAGCTATGGCCGAACCATAGCTTCGCCGAACCAGAAAGTTGCCAGTCCAGATTGCTTCAGCCCAAGGCCACCAGCAGCTATAAACATCCAAGACCCTTGCCCCCAGCCTCACTCTATAAATAGAGGGGCAGGGGTACAACAATGGCAGACAAGTTTGAGAGCTCAAGCCTGGAAGGAACTCTCAAACAACTTTAGATACTTGTAATCAAAGCTTTGTACTTGTAATCTGAAGAAAAAAGGAGAATAACATATAAAGTGGACGTAGGCACGTTCTGGCCGAACCACTATAAATCTGTGTGTCTATTACAATTTAGTCCCTGCTATTTACATATTTGCATAAATCACCCAAATCACTAAGAACAACATAAAATCGTCTAGTTCATACGACTTTGGGTGTTTGCGGCCATTTTTTACGCAAACATTTTGGTGCTTTCACTGAGAAGAACCAGCTCCCGCTACATCGGATAGAAGTTGAATTGGAAAGTCTAAGAGTCCGGATCTAAGAGTTATGACGAGACAAACAAGTAGAAGGCAAAGGCCAGAGAGAAGTGAACACCAAGGAAGTCAAGAGGCTTCCTCAGGAGGGAATCAAGCGTCGATCTTCATCACTAGGGATGAGATGGAGGCCATGATGAGAAGACAAGAAGAGATGATCCAGAACTTACTTCAACAAATTAGGCAAATTGGAGCACAAATCCAAGGAGCAACTGGAGTTCAGAACGGAGAAGGACCATCTGGCGCAGCACCAGAGCTAGGGGGCACTCACGCAGAGCATGTTGATCCGACCCCGGGAAGAGAGATGAGGGCATCCGAGCCACCTGGTAGCAATAGAGGAATGAACGTTCAGCTAGGGAGGCATACACATGAAAACTCCCGCGGACTTGGGGGGCTGGTCGAAGACAGTGAACGAGAACTACAGCTTGGAGACAATGACAGATTAGCAGAGATGGTTAGAAGAGCTATGAGAGGCGGTTTAGTAAACAGAGACTTCGAAGATGTAACCAGGAGTCCTTTTTCTTCTGCAATTAGGATGGCTAGGAACCCACCAGAATTCAAGCTACCATCGTTGGACATGTACGACGGGAAAACGGACCCCACGGTTCATCTAACGAAGTATATGAGACATATGGAAGTGCTGGGGGCATCAGAGGAGGTTATGGCCCGGTGCTTTCCACTGTATTTGACGGACATTGCAGCGTTATGGTTTAGGCAACTGGAGAGTGGCTCCGTAGGAACGTGGGCAGATTTAACTGTGAAATTCATGAGGCAATTCAGGGTTCATATTGCGAGACCCAAGAATGTGATGACTTTGGCAACCTTGAAATAGAAAACTGGAGAGACTTTGAGGAGCTTTCTAACGCGATTTAATGGGCGGCAGCATCAGTGGATCGACCAGATCCATCTATGGTCATGATGGCGGCTGTATCTGGAATAGCTGGTAATACAGAGTTCAAGAATTCATTAACCAAGGACCCGCCTATGGATCTGGGAGAGTTCTATCATGAGGCTGAAAAGTTTCTGCGTTTGGAAGATGCTAGTGCAGAAAGAGAGGAAGAAGATGACGTTTACACAATCAAGAGCGGAAACTCACCTGGAAAGGGTGCGAAGACTAGCAAAGGAAAAAGAAAGGCTGAGGATAATGATGACAGGACAAAGTGGCTACGAAGAGAGCCACGATTTACCACCTATTCAGAGCTGAATGAGAGTTTGGAACGGATTTATCAGGATACCAAGGGGCAGGTTCCGTATCGTAGACCAATGCGAAGGGATCCAACCTCTGACGAAAGAAAATCAGATAAGTTTTGTGTATTTCATGAATTGAATGGTCATAACACTAATGATTGTAGGCATTTGAAGGACGAGGTGGAAGGGCATATCAGGAACGGTATGCTCCTTCAGTATGTGAGGAGGCGAACTCAAGCGGTGGAGCCAGAGCGACCACCCTCTACATCAGCTAGAGGTGACCCTGGATCAGGGCACCATTTGATTATCCATTGATTGCTTGATTAAAATAACGATGAACAAGTCGTAAGCTTCCACTAAAGCAATTAAATCATTTACACATGTACGAGATCGCGAACGATCTCCAGGCATGCTCTGAATGATCATTGGCTACTTCGGGGTGGGAACTTACACTTTGACATCCTTGCTTTGCTTTTGCTTCGATTTGAACATTTGAATTCTTCCTGTTTGGGCATTTCTGCTATAAGGTACTATTGCTTTAACATTTACAATTCTATGAAAAAATTATTTACTTGTATGCCCGTTGGATCACGAACGGTCCACGAGCACCTCTTGCATGGCAGCGAACTGCCGAAGTCTTTGATTCGAAAACTCCCCCAAACAATAACTCCAACACTGATAATATTAAGTCCCCCCAGGCACACTCATTCGCCTCGAATGGCACCCGACTTCGAACAGTCACAATTCGCCTCGAATGGCACCCGACTTCTAACAGTCACAAATCGCCTCGAATGGCACCCGACTTCGAGCAGTCACAACTCGCCTCAAACGGCACCCGATCGCGAACGATCACAACTCGCCTCGAACGGCACAACTCACCTTACCTCAAATGGCTCGATCGCGAACGGTCGTCGTTTGAGGTCCGCCACCTGATCACTGACTGCTACACCTTACCTCAAATGGTTTGATCGCGAACGGTCGTCATTTGAGGACCGCCACTTGACCGCACACTGTCGCACCTTACCTCGAATGACTTGATCACGAACGATCGTCATTTGAAGTTAGGCGCTTGACCTTGAACGGTCGCATTTCACCACAGATGGCTCGATCTCGAACGATCAACGCATGGACTTACAGGCTCGACCTCGCACTGTCGCACTTTACCTCGAATGGCTCGATCCCGAATGGTCGTCATTTGAAGTTAAGCGCTTGACCTTGAGCGGTCACATTTCGCTGCAGATGGCTCGATCCCGAACGATCGACGCACGGATTTATGCGCTTGACCGCGAACGGCCGCACTTCACCTCGAATGACTCGATCGCGAACGGTCGTCATTTGAAGTTAGGCGCTTGACCATGAACGGCCGCGCTTCATCCCAAATAGCTCGATCCCGACCGATCGTCATTTGAGGCCATATAAAATATCAAGCTCTTTACAGGTTGTCAACAGGATATGAACATCCAGCTCATGGCATTACAAAACACGCCTTCCTACCGCAAGGCATATTTTGGGAGGCAAAATGTTATCCCATTTTTTGGACAAAACTGGAACATCGATGTTATGAGCGTTTCCACCACGACTGGAACAAGAAGAAGCAAGCAAGCATACATAAGTCAAGGGTTTCACTCAAGGTTCACATATAAAAGTTCATTCGGCGCTCAAACACTCAAGCCCATTCGGCGTCTACAACATAAAGTCCATTCGGCAATCCCGTTCGGCATTCCCACCTCCCTTGGTTCATCCGGCGTCCCAATACAAGAGACCGTTCGACACTCCCAAAGTTCATTCGGCATTTCCCAAGTAATACCGGTCCAAACATTGCCGGACCATCCCTTCTCCCCTTAGCCGAATCAACTTCATAGCCGAACCAGCCACACACCCACGTACTACCGAATGAGCTCCACCGAATCACCACCACCGGACCAATCCACCGGTCCACTCAACCTACACCGAACCAACACTTCACTCACCTCCTACCACCGGATCATTCACCACCGGTCCAGAAGCCAATGCCGAGCCAACATCTTTCCACCTCCTACCGAATCAACCTCCTTTCCATCCACTACAAAGTAAACCACCGATCCAACCATCCCAGCGATGGCCGAACCAAAGCTTCGCCGAACAAGAAAGTTGCCAGTCCAGATTGCTTCAGCCCAAGCCCACCAGCAGCTATAAACATCCAAGACCCTTGCCCCCAGCCTCACTCTATAAATAGAGGGGCAGGGGTACAACAATGGCAGTCAAGTTTGAGAGCTCAAGCCTGGAAGGAACTCATAAACAACTTTAGATACTTGTAATCAAAGCTTTGTACTTGTAATCTGAAGAAAAAAGGAGAATAACATATAAAGTGGACGTAGGCACGTTCTGGCCGAACCACTATAAATCTGTGTGGCTTTTACAATTTAGTCCCTGTTATCCCATTTTTTGGACAAAACTGGAATATCGATGTTGTGAGCGTTTCCACCGTGACTGGAATAAGAAGGAGCAAGCAAGCGTACATAAGTCAGGGATTTCACTCAAAGTTCAAGCATAAAAATCCATCCGGCATTAAAGGTTGAAGGATCCATTCAGTAATCATCACCAGAATCATCCGGCATTCTCAGATACTATGGCTCATTCGGCAACGCAAGCATAATACACATCCGGTCACAATCCCCCGCTACCGAACCAACTCCATAGACACACCACCGAATCAACCCAACGCCAAGCCTACCTCATCTGGACCATTCCCACTCTCTTCTCTGCCGAATCATCCCCCAACTCCACCGGTCCAACACAGTTGCATCCACCACCGGACCAACCCATTTCCCTCCATCACCGGACCACCATCACCGGACCACCATGGCCGGACCACATACAACCGAACCAGCCTCATACCTCACCACCGAATGAACCTCCAAATCACCTACCACCGGTCCACTCCATCACCGGTCCAAACACCAACTTCTCCAAGCATGACCGAATGAAGCTTCGCCGAACCAGAACGCTGCCAGTCCAGATTGCTTCAGCCCAAGCCCACCAGCAGCTATAAACATCCAAGACCTCTGCCCCCAACCTCACTCTATAAATAGAGGGGCAGAGGTACAACAATGGCAGACAAGTTTGAGAGCTCAAGCCTGGAAGGAACACTCTAACAACTTTAGATACTTGTAATCTGAAGGAAAAAAGGAGAATAACATCTAAAGTGGACGTAGGCACGTTCTGGCCGAACCACTATAAATCTGTGTGTCTTTTACAGTTTAGTCCCTGCTATTTACATATTTGCATAAATCACCCAAATCACTAAAAACAACATAAAATCAACCAACTCATGCGACTTTGGGTGTTTGCGGCCATTTTTTACGCAAACATTTTGGTGCTTTCACTGAGAAGAACCAGCTTCCGCTACACGGATAGAAGTTGAATTTGAAAATCTAAGAGTTCAGATCTAAGAGTTATGACGAGACAAACAAGTAGAAGGCAAAGGCCAGAGAGAAGTGAACACCAAGGAAGTCAAGAGGCTTCCTCAGGAGGGAATCAAGCGTCGATCTTCATCACTAGGGATGAGATGGAGGCCATGATGAGAAGACAAGAAGAGATGATCCAGAACTTACTTCAACAAATTGGGCAAATTGGAGCACAAATCCAAGGAGCAACTGGAGTTCAGAACGGAGCAGGACCATCTGGCGCACCACCAGAGCTAGGGGCACTCACGCAGAGCATGTTGATCCGACCCCGGGAAGTGAGATGGGGGCATCCGAGCCACCTGGTAGCAATAGAGGAATGAACGTTCAGCCAGGGAGGCATACACATGAAAACTCCCACGGACTTGGGGGGCAAGTCGAAGGCAGTGAACGAGAACTACAGCTTGGAGACAATGACAGATTAGCAGAGATGGTTAGAAGAGCTATGAGAGGCGGTTTAGTAAACAGAGACTTGGAAGATGTAAACAGGAGTCCTTTTTCTTCTGCAATTAGGATGGCTAGAAACCCACCAGAATTCAAGCTACCATCATTGGACATGTACAATGGGAAAACGGACCCCACGGTCCATCTAACGAAGTATATGAGACATATGGAAGTGCTGGGGGCATCAGAGGAGGTTATGGCCCGGTGCTTTCCACTGTATTTGACGGACATTGCAGCGTTATGGTTTAGGCAACTGGAGAGCGGCTCCATAGGAACATGGGCAGATTTAACTGAGAGATTCATGAGGCAATTCAGGGTTCATATTGCGAGACCCAAGAATGTGATGACTTTGGCAACCTTGAAACAGAAAACTGGAGAGACTTTGAGGAGCTTTCTAACGCGATTTAATGCGGCGGCAGCATCAGTGGATCGACCAGACCCATCTACGGTCATGATGGCGGCTGTATCTGGAATAGCTGGTAATACAGAGTTCAAGAATTCATTAACCAAGGACCCGCCTATGAATCTGGGAGAGTTCTATCATGAGGCTGAAAAGTTTCTGCGTTTGGAAGATGCTAGTGCAGAAAGAGAGGAAGAAGATGACGTTTACAAAATCAAGAGCGGAAACCCACCTGGAAAGGGTGCGGAGACTAGCAAAGGAAAAAGAAAGGCTGAGGATAATGATGACAGGACAAAGTGGCTACGAAGAGAGCCACGATTCACCACCTATTCAGAGCTGAATGAGTGTTTGGAACGGAGTTATCAGGATACCAAGGGGCAGGTTCCGTATCGTAGACCAATGCGAAGGGATCCAACCTCTGACGAAAGAAAATCAGATAAGTTTTGCGTATTTTATGAATTGAATGGTCATAACACTAATGATTGTAGGCATTTGAAGGACGAGGTGGAAGGGCTTATCAGGAACAGTATGCTCCTTCAGTATGTGAGGAGGCGAACTCCAGCGGTGGAGCCAGAGCGACCACCCTCTACATCAGCTAGAGGTGACCCTGGATCAGGACACCATTTGATTATCCATTGATTGCTTGATTAAAATAACGATGAACAAGTCGTAAGCTTCCACTAAAGCAATTAAATCATTTACACATGTACGAGATCGCGAACGATCTCCAGGCATGATCTGAATGATCATTGACTGCTTCGGGGTGGGAACTTACACTTTGACATCCTTGCTTTGCTTTTGTTTCAATTTGAACATTTGAATTCTTCCGGTTTGGACATTTCTGCTGTAAGGTACTATTGCTTTAACATTTACAATTCTATGAAAAAATTATTTACTTGTATGCCCGTTGGATCGCGAACGGTCCAGGAGCACCTCTTGCATGGCAGCGAACTGCTGAAGTCTTTGATTCGAAAAATTCCCCCAAACAATGACTCCAACACTGATAATATTAAGTCCCCCCGGGCACACAATTCGCCTCGAACGGCACCCGACTTCGAACAGTCACAATTCGCCTCGAACGGCACCCGACTTCGAACAGTCACAACTCGCCTCGAACGGCACAACTCGCCTTGAACGGCACCACTCGCCTCGAACGGCACAACTCGCCTCGAACGGCACCACCCGCCTCGAACGGTACAACTCGCCTCGAACGGCACAACTCGCCTCGAACGGCACAACTCACCTTACCTCAAATGGCTCGATCGCGAACGGTCGTCATTTGAGGTCCGCCACCTGATCACTGACTGTTACACCTTACCTCAAATGGCTTGATCGCGAACGGTCGTCATTCGAGGACCGCCACTTGACCGCACACTGTCGCACCTTACCTCGATTGACTTGATCACGAACGATCGTCATTTGAAGTTAGGCACTTGACCTTGAACGGTCACATTTCATCACAAATGGCTCGGTCTCGAACGATCGACGCGTGGACTTACAGGCTCGACCGCGCACTGTCGCACTTTACCTCGAATGGCTCGATCCCGAACGGTCGTCAGTTGAAGTTAAGCGCTTGACCTTGAGCGGTCACATTTCGCTGCAGATGACCCGATCCCGAACGATCGACGCACGGATTTATGCGCTTGACCGCGAACGGTCGCACTTCACCTCGAATGACTCGATCGCGAACGGTCGTCATTTGAAGTTAAGCGCGTGACCATGAACGGCCGCGCTTCATCCCAAATAGCTCGATCCCGAACGATCGTCATTTGGGGCCATATAAAATATCAAGCTCTTTACATGCTGTCAACAGGATATGAACATCCAGCTCATGGCATTACAAAACACGCCTTCCTACCGCAAGGCAAATTTTGGGGGGCAAAGTGTTATCCCATTTTTTGGACAAAACTGGAATATCGATGTTGTGAGCGTTTCCACCGCGACTGGAACAAGAAGGAGCAAGCAAGCGTACATAAGTCAGGGATTTCACTCAAAGTTCAAGCATAAAAATCCATCCGGCATTAAAGGTTGAAGGATCCATTCAGTAATCATCACCAGAATCATCCGGCATTCTCAGATACTAAGGCTCATTCGGCACGCAAGCATAATACACATCCGGTCACAATCCCCCGCTACCGAACCAACTCCATAGACACACCACCAAATCAACCCAACGCCGAGCCTACCTCATCCGGACCATTCCCACTCTCTTCTCTGCCGAATCATCCCCCAACTCCACCGGTCCAACACAGTTGCATCCACCACCGGACCAACCCATTTCCCTCCATCACCGGACCACCATCACCGGACCACCATGGCCGGACCACATACAACCGAACTAGCCTCATACCTCACCACCGAATGAACCTCCAAATCACCTACCACCGGTCCACTCCATCACCGGTCCAAACACCAACTTCTCCAAGCATGACCGAATGAAGCTTCGCCGAACCAGAACGCTGCCAGTCCAGATTGCTTCAGCCCAAGCCCACCAGCAGCTATAAACATCCAAGACCCCTGCCCCCAACCTCACTCTATAAATAGAGGGGCAGGGGTACAACAATGGCAGAAAAGTTTGAGAGCTCAAGCCTGGAAGGAACTCTCAAACAACTTTAGATACTTGTAATCAAAGCTTTGTACTTGTAATCTGAAGGAAAAAAGGAGAATAACATCTAAAGTGGACGTAGGCACGTTCTGGCCGAACCACTATAAATCTGTGTGTCTTTTACAGTTTAGTCCCTGCTATTTACATATTTGCATAAATCACCCAAATCACTAAAAACAACATAAAATCAACCAACTCATGCGACTTTGGGTGTTTGCGGCCATTTTTTACGCAAACATTTTGGTGCTTTCACTGAGAAGAACCAGCTTCCGCTACACGGATAGAAGTTGAATTTGAAAATCTAAGAGTTCAGATCTAAGAGTTATGACGAGACAAACAAGTAGAAGGCAAAGGCCAGAGAGAAGTGAACACCAAGGAAGTCAAGAGGCTTCCTCAGGAGGGAATCAAGCGTCGATCTTCATCACTAGGGATGAGATGGAGGCCATGATGAGAAGACAAGAAGAGATGATCCAGAACTTACTTCAACAAATTGGGCAAATTGGAGCACAAATCCAAGGAGCAACTGGAGTTCAGAACGGAGCAGGACCATCTGGCGCACCACCAGAGCTAGGGGCACTCACGCAGAGCATGTTGATCCGACCCCGGGAAGTGAGATGGGGGCATCCGAGCCACCTGGTAGCAATAGAGGAATGAACGTTCAGCCAGGGAGGCATACACATGAAAACTCCCACGGACTTGGGGGGCAGGTCGAAGGCAGTGAACGAGAACTACAGCTTGGAGACAATGACAGATTAGCAGAGATGGTTAGAAGAGCTATGAGAGGCGGTTTAGTAAACAGAGACTTGGAAGATGTAAACAGGAGTCCTTTTTCTTCTGCAATTAGGATGGCTAGAAACCCACCAGAATTCAAGCTACCATCATTGGACATGTACAATGGGAAAACGGACCCCACGGTCCATCTAACGAAGTATATGAGACATATGGAAGTGCTGGGGGCATCAGAGGAGGTTATGGCCCGGTGCTTTCCACTGTATTTGACGGACATTGCAGCGTTATGGTTTAGGCAACTGGAGAGCGGCTCCATAGGAACATGGGCAGATTTAACTGAGAGATTCATGAGGCAATTCAGGGTTCATATTGCGAGACCCAAGAATGTGATGACTTTGGCAACCTTGAAACAGAAAACTGGAGAGACTTTGAGGAGCTTTCTAACGCGATTTAATGCGGCGGCAGCATCAGTGGATCGACCAGACCCATCTACGGTCATGATGGCGGCTGTATCTGGAATAGCTGGTAATACAGAGTTCAAGAATTCATTAACCAAGGACCCGCCTATGAATCTGGGAGAGTTCTATCATGAGGCTGAAAAGTTTCTGCGTTTGGAAGATGCTAGTGCAGAAAGAGAGGAAGAAGATGACGTTTACAAAATCAAGAGCGGAAACCCACCTGGAAAGGGTGCGGAGACTAGCAAAGGAAAAAGAAAGGCTGAGGATAATGATGACAGGACAAAGTGGCTACGAAGAGAGCCACGATTCACCACCTATTCAGAGCTGAATGAGTGTTTGGAACGGATTTATCAGGATACCAAGGGGCAGGTTCCGTATCGTAGACCAATGCGAAGGGATCCAACCTCTGACGAAAGAAAATCAGATAAGTTTTGCGTATTTTATGAATTGAATGGTCATAACACTAATGATTGTAGGCATTTGAAGGACGAGGTGGAAGGGCTTATCAGGAACAGTATGCTCCTTCAGTATGTGAGGAGGCGAACTCCAGCGGTGGAGCCAGAGCGACCACCCTCTACATCAGCTAGAGGTGACCCTGGATCAGGACACCATTTGATTATCCATTGATTGCTTGATTAAAATAACGATGAACAAGTCGTAAGCTTCCACTAAAGCAATTAAATCATTTACACATGTACGAGATCGCGAACGATCTCCAGGCATGATCTGAATGATCATTGACTGCTTCGGGGTGGGAACTTACACTTTGACATCCTTGCTTTGCTTTTGTTTCAATTTGAACATTTGAATTCTTCCGGTTTGGACATTTCTGCTGTAAGGTACTATTGCTTTAACATTTACAATTCTATGAAAAAATTATTTACTTGTATGCCCGTTGGATCGCGAACGGTCCAGGAGCACCTCTTGCATGGCAGCGAACTGCTGAAGTCTTTGATTCGAAAAATTCCCCCAAACAATGACTCCAACACTGATAATATTAAGTCCCCCCGGGCACACAATTCGCCTCGAACGGCACCCGACTTCGAACAGTCACAATTCGCCTCGAACGACACCCGACTTCGAACAGTCACAACTCGCCTCGAACGGCACAACTCGCCTTGAACGGCACCACTCGCCTCGAACGGCACAACTCGCCTCGAACGGCACCACCCGCCTCGAACGGTACAACTCGCCTCGAACGGCACAACTCGCCTCGAACGGCACAACTCACCTTACCTCAAATGGCTCGATCGCGAACGGTCGTCATTTGAGGTCCGCCACCTGATCACTGACTGTTACACCTTACCTCAAATGGCTTGATCGCGAACGGTCGTCATTCGAGGACCGCCACTTGACCGCACACTGTCGCACCTTACCTCGATTGACTTGATCACGAACGATCGTCATTTGAAGTTAGGCACTTGACCTTGAACGGTCACATTTCATCACAAATGGCTCGGTCTCGAACGATCGACGCGTGGACTTACAGGCTCGACCGCGCACTGTCGCACTTTACCTCGAATGGCTCGATCCCGAACGGTCGTCAGTTGAAGTTAAGCGCTTGACCTTGAGCGGTCACATTTCGCTGCAGATGACCCGATCCCGAACGATCGACGCACGGATTTATGCGCTTGACCGCGAACGGTCGCACTTCACCTCGAATGACTCGATCGCGAACGGTCGTCATTTGAAGTTAAGCGCGTGACCATGAACGGCCGCGCTTCATCCCAAATAGCTCGATCCCGAACGATCGTCATTTGGGGCCATATAAAATATCAAGCTGTTTACATGTTGTCAACAGGATATGAACATCCAGCTCATGGCATTACAAAACACGCCTTCCTACCGCAAGGCAAATTTTGGGGGGCAAAGTGTTATCCCATTTTTTGGACAAAACTGGAATATCGATGTTGTGAGCGTTTCCACCGCGACTGGAACAAGAAGGAGCAAGCAAGCGTACATAAGTCAGGGATTTCACTCAAAGTTCAAGCATAAAAATCCATCCGGCATTAAAGGTTGAAGGATCCATTCAGTAATCATCACCAGAATCATCCGGCATTCTCAGATACTAAGGCTCATTCGGCACGCAAGCATAATACACATCCGGTCACAATCCCCCGCTACCGAACCAACTCCATAGACACACCACCAAATCAACCCAACGCCGAGCCTACCTCATCCGGACCATTCCCACTCTCTTCTCTGCCGAATCATCCCCCAACTCCACCGGTCCAACACAGTTGCATCCACCACCGGACCAACCCATTTCCCTCCATCACCGGACCACCATCACCGGACCACCATGGCCGGACCACATACAACCGAACTAGCCTCATACCTCACCACCGAATGAACCTCCAAATCACCTACCACCGGTCCACTCCATCACCGGTCCAAACACCAACTTCTCCAAGCATGACCGAATGAAGCTTCGCCGAACCAGAACGCTGCCAGTCCAGATTGCTTCAGCCCAAGCCCACCAGCAGCTATAAACATCCAAGACCCCTGCCCCCAACCTCACTCTATAAATAGAGGGGCAGGGGTACAACAATGGCAGAAAAGTTTGAGAGCTCAAGCCTGGAAGGAACTCTCAAACAACTTTAGATACTTGTAATCAAAGCTTTGTACTTGTAATCTGAAGGAAAAAAGGAGAATAACATCTAAAGTGGACGTAGGCACGTTCTGGCCGAACCACTATAAATCTGTGTGTCTTTTACAGTTTAGTCCCTGCTATTTACATATTTGCATAAATCACCCAAATCACTAAAAACAACATAAAATCAACCAACTCATGCGACTTTGGGTGTTTGCGGCCATTTTTTACGCAAACAGTCCCTGCTATTTACATATTTGCATAAATCACCCAAATCACTAAGAACAACATAAAATCGTCTAGTTCATACGACTTTGGGTGTTTGCGGCCATTTTTTACGCAAACAGGATCTTTTTCCCTTTCTCTTCAAATCCACTGTAGCTAGTCATTGTAGCAAGAATTTTTTTTACGCAAGCAGTTTTAACACGTTCCCTCTCTCACTTCTTTTTAAAAACCTTGGAGCCGAACAAATTTTTACAGAAAAATCAAAGTTCAAAAAAACAATAATAAAATAGCTGCCTTGAAAAATAATGACAGCTCTGTCTCTTTCAATTCAAAGTCTAAGCCGAACCCTTTCTTTTTTTAAAAATCAAATTCAGTTCGCGGTAAAAAAAGGGTAAAATCGAATTCAACTTCGAATCGATTCGCGAGCGTTGGCGAAGTCTCCATAGCCTGGACTTTGCACGCATGGAAGAGAGGGACGCTCGCGTTATTGAAGTCGCGATTCGATGGGTGTTCGATAGTTTATCACTTTAACTGTCGATCGAGTTTGGGAAAAGGGGTGTAACCTGACTTCGGCGATAGGCGAGAGCATGGAGAAGAAGGCCGAGGCCAATGGGTCGAAGGTCTTTGCTCTGTTGTGTGCACGAGGCATCTGGGGAAGGTGTGGAGCACCGAGGGCGGCAATGTTGGTCGTGATTGAGGTCTGACTTGCCTGAGCTAGCTTAATGGTAGTGAAGTATAATTCTATTGTTCAATTTAAAATTAGTTAACAGCATGAGATAAAACAGTTTGTTTAAATTTAGTCAGCTATATATATATATATAACAGCAAAGATAATTTAGTTTTTAGTTAAAATGTTAAAAGGTGACTAATTTTAAATTCATTTTGATAAATGGATAATTAGTTTGATTTCGAATATATATATATATATATATATATATATATATATATGCAGGATTTTAAAACTAGGATCTTAAAAACATCCTAGCTGGGAAATATATATATATATATAACACTATACATGCATATTTTCACTTACTAGATCATTTTAAAACAATGTATATTGATGATTAACTTATTTAATTAACTTATTTGATTATTTTCGTTACCACAAGATTTTTAAAGAAAAATTAGTTTTATTAAATTATTAGTTTAAATTAAATAAATAAAAGTAATTTATTTTTTGATTTATTTCAATGTTAATAAACTGTATAATGTTGTACAAGGTCAAAAATCGTGGAGAGACAAGCCGGTTTGGATTTGGTTGCAAATAAAATCAAAGGTGAGTTAATCTCACTTAAATAGGATTTACTATTGAATTTAAATTGTCAAATTTAAATTATTAGTTGATTGATTAAATTGATAATTGATTATCAGTATGGATGTGATATTATTATATATATATAAAGTATATATATATATTAGAGTGATTGATGTTCCCGCATTATATAGCGGATGAGACCCTATGCGCCCCGCATAATAGCGGATGACCCTTTATACAGCGATATCCAACTCAAAGTGGGATTGGTATTTTTATATTGTGCTAACATCTATGGATGCAGGGAAACAGGTTGGAGGGATCCAACAGGATTCCTCCAAAATGTTGAATTTATTTCCATATTCAGTTATATGAAATGTTGAATAATCTATGACATATTATGTTGGGAAAATTAATTTATTTGATGTTAATATATTGCTGGATATATTGTGGCATTTTAAAAATATAAATATTGAATTTTTAATGGGATGTAAAAGGGGAAATTTTGAAGTAATAAATTTATGGTAAAGATGGATAAATTTAAAATGAAAAGAATCGGGAAAAAGTAAATGGTTGATTTTTTAAATCCTATTTAATAAATTCCAGAATACGGAAAAGAATAGAGTCTTTGGAAAAATGTGAATTAAAAATGATTTTAAAAGTAGGGAGTTAAGCAATATTGATTTTAAGTAAAAGGATTTATTTTTGAATTCAAGAAAATATAAAAGAAGAATTTTTAAATAGAGTAAGAAATTGATATTTCAGATTTAAATAAGGTTTTAAATCATAATAAAGAAGTGAATCTGGAATTAATGGATTTTGGAATAAATTTGGAGAAATCAAGAAATAAATTTTAGAAGGAATTTAATTCATGAAATCGATGTGAAAATTGATTAAGTGTTTTGGAAATAGTGATTAGAAGGAGAATTAGAGTATGGAATTTATACACGGGGTTTATAAATAAAGTGAAAAAATATCAGTGGATATTTCAGATTTTTAAATTCATAGTGGGAATTTATAAAGGAAAGCGTAAATCATTTTAAAAATAAAAGAGTAATTTTATTTTTAAAAGTACGGGAAAGAAAATTTACGGGATTGGGACGTAAATTAAACTGGAAATAAATCTAGAAGGGTTTATAAATGATTTTACGAGTTACATTGGAATGGAAAGCGTATTTTCTTGAAAAGCTAAGTGTATTTTCAAAGGAAGGTTTTTAAGTATAAAATTAAAAGTTTTAAATGTTTTAAAAGAATGTTCTTTATGAAATTATTACTTTGAGTTTTAAGATTTTAAAAAGTAAATATTTATTTAGTAAATTTAGTAGTTAATTATTAAATTAGTATTATGATTTGAAGGTAAATTATTTAATATTTATATTTTACAAAATGACTTTTATTTTAAAGGTAGTTTTGGCTTAAGGTTTACTTGAAGAATTTTTATAGAATTTCATAACTATTATTTTGAATAAAGTGTTTTTAAGTAGTTTTATTCTACATGGTTTCAGTGTGTATTTTTGGGCAAAGTGATTTACGTTATTAAAAATCTAATTTCAATAAGACTTGGTGCTTCAGTGGAAATAAAATATTTGGCTTGTGAATGTTATTTGATAGTTAAATAACTGACAATCGGTATTGGCCAATGCGCTAATAGTTTCAAAGAGACCGAGATCAGGTTTAATTATTCGAAAACCACTTCGATCCGGTTTAAATGTTTGCGAATGAAGACTGTGAAGATGATGAAGACAGTGATTTGGTTTGTCCAGGCCCAGGGCAATTGTATGGATGAATGCTATCAGACCATCGTTAGGAGGACGATGAGCATTCTAAGTGAAATGTATTTTAAAAAGGTAACGCATAGCCTCAAGCCTCATCAACCGGGAATGGCTAAAATAGGGGAGGTGCAGCAAGGCTAAGTTAGTAGCACCCAAGTAGGGTAAGGTCATCCCTGTCTAGAGTCCCTTTTGATCTCGGCTTAGTGGGCAGTTGCTGATTCCAACCGCAGAGTGATCTTATTCGGACTATCTAGTAAGGGTTAGCTCCTGTCTTATGTTGCAGGGGATCGGGAGTGGTCATCGGTACTCTTATCTAGACCAGGTACTGTGACGGGCGGTACCTCGGTAACCCTGTCATTGTATGGAATCCAATCTTTAATAAGCGCCCGTACGATTTTGATTGTGCCTATCTATTGCTGGAACGTAAGATGCAAGCATTTCAGCTAGATTCTATTTTACTTTCTATAGACACTATAATAATATCAAACGGATTTAATAAAAATGTTTTGGTTATCGTAAGGTAAAAACACAACATGTTTATTTGTGGTGTGGTCTTACGAGATATCTTTGATTTCAATGGATTTTGAAAACTTTAATTATTCAATTGAGTGTATTTTCTCACGCTGGTTTTCCAGAGTGACTTGGGTGTAATTTTATCATAATGCTCGGGTTGATAGATACATGATAGGATGCTATGGAGATCAGGAGACGAGCTAGATGGCGAGACGGATCACACGTACTTGACTTATATTCCGCTGTGTATGATATGTTGTATAGTCAGCTATTGTGAAGACAAGTTATTATAACTGTCCAGTTGTGGGCTATGGATTATGTTATAATCTCATATTTGTAAGTATTATACAGTTACAGATTCTTTTGTATAAAAAAATTCTGTTGTTATTTATTATATATTGTTCTGTTGCAATTGTGAGATTCTGGTGTTGTTTTCTATTTCTTCTTCTACCTTTTTCTTCTTTAACCCTAATGGTTCGTATTTCCGTCCAATTTGAGTTGAACTGATGGAGAATATTGTTGACTCAAAGGGCTATGGAGCTGCGGGCTGTGACAGTGTTATAAGAGCTGAAGGTTAAGCGAGAACCTTCGCTCCAATGGGGATTACTCATTAGAGATAGGGTCAGTAGTACTCTAGAATGAGTTTGAGTCTATTAATAGATATGAGCGCGTACTTGTTAGTGAATATAAAATTGTTTATATTGTGTTGATTGTTTTGTTCAATGGCTTATGGATTTTGGTCAATACGAGTAATTAATGTTATTGATAGGAATCTCTAAATACTTGTACAGGCCAATTCGACACGATATTTTTTTGAATAGGGTGAATGAAATAATTATACCCAAATTATTTTTATATATAAAAGAAATAATTTTCCGTAAATTATTATAAGTATATATGGTTGCTTGGCTGTTAGAAAATGATAATATTGGACTATTATCATTGTTGTGTGCAAATTGAATAAGGAATTGAAATCATAACCAAAAGCTAAGATATAAATTCATATACAAAATGAAATTTGTAAGTATGAATTATAAATGGGACTTTTAATTTTAAAAATAATAAAATTCCAGAGTGATACTTGAATATAGATTTGAACGATTTGAAATTCAAAAATTTGGGAAATTTAAATTCCTTTGGGTTTGAAAATGATTTTCTAGGGCTTTGGAGGAATAATAGTGATATTATTCGAAACATTTTTGAATTGGATAAGAATTCTGTTGAGATTTGGAATTAAAAATATTTGAAATGCTTTTGAAAAGAATAAAATCACTGAACTCACTTCGGTCGCTAGAAAATAATTTCAATGATGACTACATCATAATCAATGTCATTTTCTAGTTTCCAAGGGAGGAATTGCTACTTGAATGTTTTAAATTGGAGTTGTTTGCAAATCTGGGTTTGGTTTTGAAACTCAAAGGAATAGTGGATATACCAAAGAATTTTGGATACAATTAATTTCAAAAATGATTATGAAATACTTAAATGATTGTTAAAAGACTCTGAAGTTGGTTTAAAAATGATTATAGAATATCAATAAGTTTGAAGACTTATAAGATTTGAATTAAAGTGAAAATCAACTTGAATTGAGTTGAGTAAAGTGAATTTGAGAGATTAAGCCTAAGTAGGCTAACTGAAAATAATTATTGAATAAAAATTTACCAAGTTGGAAACAATTTGTGGATGAACAAATTTATTTAGTGTAACTAAATGGAAATTGGAACTAAACATTTGAATTAAATTTGAATTATGTTAAAATAAAATAGTAAAATAAACCAATTAAGTGAAATAAAATGGGAAGGAATGGGTGAATAGAATATTGGTAAGATTGAACTTATAAAATTTTAAAATTTAACTGAAAAGATAATTAACTTGAGCTAGGGGGGATCTGGGCTTTTAGCCAAGTTGGACTAAACAAAACAAAGGATCAAAAAAAAAATCAGTAAGTAAACTAATTGATTTAAATGGGTAAGAAAATGAATTAAAATTGAATATTAGAATGATATTTAATTTAAATTGTGTAAGTGAAGTGAAATTGGAAAATTAGCTCGAATGGGCAAAATAAAATGAAAGGTTTGGAAATAAAAATTGATTGAGATATAAATCAATGAGCTAATGGAAGTAATTAAGATAATTGGTTAATTAAATGTGGTTTGAGAGGTGGCAATTAAAAGAAGTCAATATTTGATTTGATTTGGAAATAAATTAGTAATTGGAAGTCAAACTGAAAACAAATGAAATTGGAATTATAAATTGAATGAAAATGGATAACTTAAGTGGTGAAGTGAAAATAAATATAAGAAGTGTATAAAATATTTATATTGAACTTAAGAAGAAAATGGTGAATTCTTAAGTAAAATTGGTATTGGGTAAAAGATACTAAGTTAATATTTGAAAATGAAGCTTTAATAAAGGCGTGTGAAATAATAAATTATGGATAAGTGAATAGAAATTAAAGTAAATGTGAATAAAAAGAAAATTGATGCAGCTATTAATCAATTGAGATAAATACATAGGATGTATGTATATTATTTTATTCGCATAGCGATTTGATCCAGATTCAAGCACAGAATTTCGAGATATTTATAACGCTCCGAGTTGGGATTTTTCACTCAATTTTCTACGGCGAACCCTGGATATGGATTTTTGATTGATTATGGAAGTTCTCTATCATAGTATATGGATATGCAAGGAGAATGGCGGTTTCTGATCAAGAAACCAGATTTGAGTCCGCACTAGAGAGTCGGGTGGACGATACTAGTTCAGAATTGAAATTTTGTGATCGAGTAGGCGATCAGATTTGATATTGTGTACGGATGATATATGTGCATCGTACGGGCTTAAGTAAAGAAAATACTGAAACTTTGTAAAAGGAATGAATAAAATGATTTTGGATTCTGTGATTGGATATTATTGCTAAGTAGGATCTACAGGTGTTTTAAAAGCAAAAGGATAAATTGATGTTCTTGATTTCAGAAGATAAAATTTGATTGGCCCGACAAAAAGGTATCTATTTAAATTGGCATATGAAATTGATGATTTTATCATCGAGCCACTTCGCTTTTGTTTTTTTTAAATTTGGGGCCCGTACATACGATCTAGCCGCACAAAGGAGACGCTGGTGAAGTTTTTCGAAAATTTAGGAAGTTAGAAAACTTTTGAGAAAATCTTGATAATTTAAAATTTGGTTTTGAATTATAATTTGAATAATTGAATAAATAATATTCTTTGGAAGCTATGGATGAGTTTGGGGAAGTAAGTAAGAGTGATTGTGTGTCTTTAATAAAAATATTGTTTTGGGAGGTTGTTTGGAACTGTTTGGTTTTATGAAATAGTGAACGGTTATTGAACCATTCTTCTTACTTGGTTATTTCGAGGACGAAATTATTTTAAGGGAGAGGAATGTAACGACATGGAATTTTGGATATTTAATTGATATTAAATATTTAAAAGTTAATTTTTAACTTGGATTTCAAATATAAATAATTTTTGGACAATTTAACCTTTGAATTGAAAAATTGGAAATTGGGAAAATTGTTGAATCTAGACTTCCAGGCTTGTTAAAAATAATTTGAAGGCTTATAAAATTTATATTAACAATACTGAAGGTATAAAGTTTTAAAAATGGATTCGGAAGTGATTTGTTCAGTTTTAAAAATATATCGTTTAAATTGACGTTTAAAAATAGCTTTCCAAGGCACAGTCTCGGAATTCAACGAAACCAATTCTATTGGATCCATAATAATGTAATATTTCGGATTTCAAATTTCGTAGTGCTTGGAGTTGCCATGTGATCGTACGACATATACACGCGCTAAAATCTATATCGAAAATTCAATATAATAACTGGGTCCAAAATGCTATCTTCTCTATACGATCGAATTAGGACTCGAAACCTTTTCCATTGCGTTCGAAATAGGGATATTACATTATAAACGTCTAGCAGCACACCTCGATAGGAGGTCAAGATTTTAAGTTACGATATCGTGATGATTTAAAATTAAATTATATATATAATATTGATTTGACAAATAACTTCACATCAGATCTTTTTCGCTTTCTCTTCAAAATCGCTATAGCTAGTCACTGTAGCCAGACAAAATATTTACGCAAGCAGTCTTAACTCATTCCCTCTTTCACTTCTTTTTAAAAGCCTCATAGTCGAACAAATTTTTGCAGAAAAAATCGAAGTTAAAAATAAAAATAAAACAGTTGCCTTGAAAAATAATGGCCACTCTGTCTCTTTCAATTCAAAGTCTAAGCCGAACCCTTTCACGTTTTCAAAATAAAATTAAGTTTGCGATAAAAAAATGAGGTTAAATCGAATTCAACTTTGAATCGATTCGCGAGCGTTGTCGAAGTCGCCGTGGACTGGGCTTTGCATGCATGGAAGAGAGGGATGCTCAAGTTATTGAAGTCGTGATTCGATGGGTGTTCAACAGTCTATCACTTTAACTGTCGATCGAGTTTGGGAAGAGAGGTGCGACCTAACTTCGACGATAGGCGAGAGTGTGGAGAAGGAGGCCGAGGCTAGAGGGTCGAAGATCAATATGGGGTGGGAGGCATGATGTGGGGTTGCCTTGATGTGTGCACGAGGCATCTGGGGAAGGTGTGGAGCAGTGAGGGCGGCAACATTGGTCACGAGTGAGGCCTGACTTGCCTGAGCTTGCTTAATGGCTGTAAGGTATAATTTTATTGCTCAATTTAAAATTAATTAACAGCATAAGATAAAAAAGTTTGTTTGAATTTAGTCAGCTATATATATACACACACATATACATATACATATACATATATATATATATAACAACAAAGATAATTTAGTTTTAAATTAAAATGTCAAAAGGTGATTAATATCAAATTCATTTTGATAAATGGATAATTAGTTTTATTTCGAATATATATATATATATGTATGTATGTATGTATGTATGTATGTATGTATGTATGTATATAAGATTTTAAAATTGGGATCTTAAAAACATCTTAGCTTGGAAAAAATATATAAATATATAAATATATATATGTATGTATGTATGTATGTATGTATATCTATATAAAACTATATATGCATATTTTCACTTACTAGATCATTTTAAAACAATGTATATCGATGATTAACTTATTTAATTAACCTATTTGATTATTTTAGTTACCAAAAGATTTTTGAAGAAAAATTAGTTTGATTAAATTATTAGTTTAAATTAAATAAATAAATGGTAATTTATTTTTCGATTTATCTCAAATGTTAATAAACTGTATAATGTTGTACAAGGTTAAAAATCATATAGAGACAAGCCGGTTTGGGTTTGGTTGCAAATAAAATCAAAGGTGAGTTAATCTCATTCAAATTGGATTTACTATTGAATTTAAATTGTCCAATTTAAATTATTGGTTGATTGATTGAATTGATAATTTATTATCACTCTGGATGTGATATTATTATATATAGTATATATATTGGAGTGATTGATATTCCCGCATTATATAGCGTATGAGACCCTGTGCGCCTAGCATAATAGCGGATGACCCTTTATTCCATGATATCCCCCACGAAGTGGGATTGGTATTTTTATATTGTGCTAACATCTGCGGATGCAGGAAAACAGGTTGGAGGGATCCAACTTGATTCCTCAAAAATGTTCAATTTATTTTCATATTCAGTTATATGAAATGTTGAATAATTTGTGATATATTAAATTGGGAAAATTTATTTATTTGATGTTAATATATTGCTAGATATACTGTGGCATTTTAAAAATATGAATATAGAATTTTAAAGGGAAATAAAAAGGGAAATTTTGAAGTAAGAAATTTTTGGTAAAGATGGATAAATTTAAAAAGAAAAGAATCGAGACAAAGTAAATGGTTGATTTTTTAAATACTATTTAATAAATTCCGGAATACGGAAAGAATAGAGTCTTTGGATAAATGTGAATTAAAAAGGATTTTAAAAGTAGGGACTTAAGCAATATTAATTTTAAGTAGAAAGGATTTATATTTGAACTCAAGAAATGATAAAAGAATAATTTTGAAATAGAATAAGAAATTGATATTTCAGATTTACATAAGGTTTTAAATCATAATAAAGAAGTGAATTTGGAATTAATGGATTTTGGAATAAATCTCGATAAATCGAGAAATAAATTTTAAAAGGAATTTAATTCGGGAAATTGATGTGAAAATCGAGTGTTTTGGAAATAGTGATTAGAAGGAGAACGAGACTATGGAATTTATAAATGGTGTTTATAAATAAAGTGAAATAAATATCAGTGGATAATTGGGATTTTTAAATTCACGATGGGAATTTATAAAGGAATGAGTAAATTGTTTTAAAAATAAAAAAGGAGTTTTATTTTTAAAAGTATGGGAAAGAAAATTTATGTGATTGGGACGTAAATTAAACTGGAAATAAATTGAGAAGGGTTTATAAATGATTTGACAAGTTACATTGGAATGAAAAGCGTATTTTCCTAGAAACCTAATTGTATTTTCAGAGGAAGGGTTTTATGTATAAAATTAAAAGTTTTAAAGTGTTTTATTATGAAATTATTACTTAGAGTTTTAAGATTTTAAAAAGTGAATATTTATTTAGTTAAGTTTAGTAGTTAATTATTAAATTAGTATTATGATTTGAAGGTAAATTATTTAATATTTATATTTTACAAAATGACTTTTGTTTTAAAGGAAGTTTTAGCTTAAGGTTTACATGAAGATTTTTAATAGAATTTCATAACCATTATTTTGAATAAAGTGATTTTAAGTAGTTTTATTCTAAATGTTTTAAGTGTGTATTTTTGGGTAAAGTGATTTAAATTATTTATAATATAATTTTAATAAGGCTTGTTGCTTTTCAATGGAAATAAAATATTTGGCTTGCGAATGTTATTTGATAGTTAAATAACCGAATATCAATACTGGCCAATACGCAGATCGTTTCGAAGTGACGGGGATCGAGTTTAATTATCCGAAAACCACTTCGATCCGGTACGAACGTTTGCGAATGAAGATCGTGAAGATGATGAAGATGGTGATTCGATTTGTCCAGACCCAGGGCAACTTGTATGGATGAATGATATCAGACCATCATCAGGAGGACGATGTGCATTCTAAGTGAAATGTGTTCTAAAAAGGTAATGCATAGCCTCAAGCCTAATCAACTGGGAATGGCTAAAACAGGGAAGGTGCAGCAAGGCTACCCAAGTAGGGTAGCTCATCGCTTTCTTGAATTCCTTTTAATCTCGGCTTAGTGGGCGGTTGCTTATTCCAACCGCGGGGTGATCTTATTCGGACTATCCAGTAAGGGATAGCTCCGGTCTTGTGTTGTAGGGGATCGGGATTGGTCCTCGGTACTCTGATTTAGACCAGGTACTGTGATGGGCGGTACCCCAGTAGCCCTGCTATTGTATGGAATCCAATCTCCAATAAGCGCCCGTACGATTTTGATTGTTCCCAACTATTGCTGGAACATGAGATGCAAGCATTTCAGATATATTCTATTTTACTTTCTAGACACTATAATAATATCAGACAGATTTGATAAAAATATTTTGGTATCGTAAGGTTAAAACCCGACATGCTTATTTGTGGCATGGTCTTACGAGATACCTTTGATTTCAAAGGATTTTGAAAACTTTAATAATTCAATTGAGTGAATTTTCTCACGTTGGTTTTCCAGACTGACTCGGGTGTTATTTTATTATGCTGCTCGAGTCAGACCAAGTACTACGATACAGGATAAGATGCTATGGAGCTCAGGAGACGAGCTGGATGGCGAGACGTATTACACGTACTTGACTTATATTCCGCTGTATATGATATGTTGTATAGTTAGCTATTGTTAGGACAAGTTATTATAATTGTCCAGTTCTGTGCTATGGATTGTACTGTTGTACTCTAATGATTGTAAGTATTATATAGTTACAGATTCTTTAATATATAAAAAAGTTCTATTGTTATCTATTATATATTGTTCCGTTGCGATTGTGAAATTCTGATGTTTTCTATTTCATCTTCTATCTCTTTCTTCTTTAACCCCAACGTTTCATATTTCCGTCCAATTTGAGTTGAACTGATGGAGAATATGGTCGACTCAAAGGGGTAAGAAACTGCGGGCTGTGACAGTAATTGATTGATAATGAAAATTCATTTAAAATCCAATATTGGAATTTGTCAAATATTGAACAATTAAATTGTTTAGAATTCAATATTGAAAACAAATTGAATAATGGGAATTGAATAACTGTATAATGGAAATGGTTGTTCTATAATTTGAATTTGCCTTAAAAGGTTAAGTCATATAATTTCAGTTTCAAATATCTCAAAAGATAGTGATTTATTGAATAATCAAAATTGTTTAAAATTTAATATTGCAAATATTTGAATAATTGAATTCAAAATTTAGTATGATTAAGTTTGCTATCGGAAATTAATGTAAAGTTTATTTAAACAAAAATGAAGATTGTTAACAATTAAAATTGGATTTAAAACTAAATAATTAGAAATTGGAAATTTTATATTATAATCGAGATGTTAAAATGGCGATCGGGGGCATAGCCTCGGAATTCGACGAAACCAATTCCATTGGACCCGTAATAGTGTGTTATTATTGGATTTTAAATTTTGTAGCGTTTGGAGTTATCGTTTGGTCGTACGATATATAAACGCGTTGAAATTGATATCGAAAATTCAATATTTTAATTGAGTTAAAATGCCATCTTCTGCATACGATCGAATCAGGTCCCGAAACATGTTCCATTGTGTTTGGAATAAGGGGAAAACATTATGGACACCTGGCGGCACGTTTCGTTTGGAGTTCGTTTGAAAAGTATGTAGAAATTTGAAATATATTAATAAAATAATATTATGTACGTATCAAGGTTTTAAATCTCCCCGAGATCAGCCGAGATGAAAATCCGAGATATTAGCCAAAATCCGAGATTTGGCAGCTTGGTTAGTTATAAATCTTTTAAATATCGCCCGAGACAGCCGAGATATTTTCCCGAGATATTGGCCGAAATCCGAGATTTGAAACCTTGGTACGTATACATACTATTCAACACGGTAACCCTAGCTTATTTCACAAGCCGTCGGCATTTGTTTTCGACGGCCGAAATCGTACCTCCATCCTCCTTTAAATCCTCCTCATCCAGCCCGTTTTAGCCTAAGTTTCAAACTAGGATATCGTAGAACTCTCCAAGATCTTGGTATCCACCGGTTATGATCCGAGATAACACTATGGATAGGGGAAAATCATGTTCATATAGCATACGTTCAAGCTCGATGTTTGCTGCCAGGGGGTGGCCGAGCTTCGCGGGTTCAGGGCCGAAGGTGCAATGGGCTAGGGCGTGACCGGTGGTGGCCTCCAATCGTGATCCAGTTGATAGTCGTGGCTGCGACGGTCGGATGTGTGAACGAAGCGTTGGGTTAAACGAGCGCGTTTCTCAGTTGGGAAGAAGATGTAATTCACGGCCCAAATTCGTATAGTGAAAGAACGGCAGATCTATTTTACAACAAAAAAGAAATTTTGGGACGACCCGAAATTTCTAGATATTTGAAATTGAGATATTTAATTGATTTTAAATATTTGAAAGTTAGTTTAACTTGAATTTCAAATATCACTATTTATTAGATAATTAAATTGTTGAATTTAATAATTTGAAATTAGGTAAAATATTGAGTCTTCAGTTTTGAGCTTGTAAAAAAAATAATTTAAAGGTTTGTAAAATTTGTATTGACGATACTGAAGATAATAGATGAGATAAAATTGAATTTAAAGTTGATCTGTTTAGTATTGAAAATATATCGTTTAAATCAATATTTAAAAATAGCCTTCCGGGGTACAGTCTCGGATTTCGACGAAACCAATTCCATTGGATCCGTAATATGACATTATTATCGAATTTCAAAATTTCATATTGTTTGGAGTTGTCGTGTGATTGTACGGTAGGTAAATGCGTTGAAATTTCATATCGAAAATTCAATATAAAACTGAGTCCAGAAAGCTATTTTCTCCATACGACCGAGTTAGGACTCGAAAACTTTTCCATTGCATTCGGAATAGGGGTACAGTATTATGAATGCCTGGTAGTAGGCCTCGATAGGAGGTCAATATTTTGAGTTTCGTAATTCGAGACGATTTAAATTTAAAATTTGAATTTAGGTAAGTATATATTTATGTACATCCAATCAAAACCCAGCTGAATTCTAATCACATCACAACTTTTCCCTTTCTTTTCGAAGTCACTGTAGCCTGTTGATTTAGGCACGTTAACATCTCATCCTTGTTCCCCTCATTTTCCTTTTAAAACATAGATGATTTCAAAAGAGAAAAAAGGCAAAACATTTCGAACGAAAATCGATTTCAAGAGGCCGAACTAAATTATATATGTTCTCCTTTCCCCTCAAATCAAAATCAAATTTGTCCCTCCTCTCATTTAAATTTCAACGAATTGCGCTTCAGAAATAATATATAATACTCGTAAGGAAAATCGAAATCGTTTTCGATTCAGAGCTTTAGGGAAACAAGGAGGAGCGACGCAAGGTATTTGGGTTCGCGATGGTTGGCCACGACGAGGTGATGTCGCATTCGAGGCAAAGCAACCGAGGTGGATGGGAAGTGGTTAGCGTGGCAGTTCTTGAGGCGTGTAGGCCGGAGGCTTGCGATTTGGGGAGGCGATGGCTTTGTTGGGTCGAATTTGTTGTCGTAGACATATTTTTAAATACTTTAATTTAGTGTTACGTGACTTTAAAATGTGTATTTTAATTTGTTGATGTATTACTTCACTTAACAGTAAGATATAAAATAATTCTGTTTTAAAAAATAAAAATAAAAACATCTTTGGATTCCTCTAGATTAGTATTTTTATATTGTGCTAACATCTGTGGATGCAGGGAAACAGATTTGAGGGATCCAACTGGATTCCTCAAAATATTGAATTTTTTTCATAACCTGTGATATGATTGATTGATTATCTGTAATAGATTATATTGGAAATTATAAGTAATGAATGTTATGAGTTTGCTGAACATATTTTGGGTATTTTAAGATATCAAAAATATAAAAGAGCTGATTTTTGAAAGAGATATAAAGAGAGAAATTTTTAGTAAAATAATTTCAGATAAATCAAAGAATGAATTTGGAGAAGAATAAAAAGCTTTATTTTAGAATCCTATCGAATAAATTCCGAGTATGGGAAAAAGAATTTTGAATAAATGGGGATAAATGAATTTGAAGACTTCAGTTATAATGTTAAGAATTTAAGAAATTATTTTAAATTTAAGATTTAAAATATTGGGACGAAATATAAGAAGAATTTTGAAATAAAGTATGAAATTTTTTATTTTTAGTTTTAAATAAGACTTTAAATCATAATTAAGAAGTGAATCTAGAATTAATGGATTTCTAAAATAAACTTTGAATAAATCGAGAAATAAATTCTATGAGGAATTAAATTTAGAGAACCAATTTTTAAATCGATTAAGTGATTTGAAACATTATTTCAAAAGAGAATGGGATTATGGAATTTATAAACGGGGTTTATAAATAAAGTGAATATTTATCAGTGGATAATTTGAAAGTATAAATTCACGGTAGGAATTTATGAGGAAAGGTTGATTTGTTTTAAAAATAAAAGGTGATTCTAAAGGTGTGGAAAAGAAAATTTACGGGATTGGGATGTAACTTAAATCGGAATAAATCGAGAAGAATTTATAAATGATTAGACGGTTATATTGGAATGGAAAGTGTATTTCCCTGAAAAGCCAAGTATATTTTCAAAGAAAGATTTCCAAGTATAAGTTAGAGGTTTTAAAGTGGTTTTAAAAGAATGTTTTAGAAAGAAATTATTATTTAGTGGTTTTAAAATTTTAAAAGTAAATATTTATTAAGATAATAATTATACAAGTAAAGTATTTTAAAGGTTTAACTAGTTTTATGATTTAAAAGACAATTGTTTAATATTTATGCCTTATAGAATAACTTTTATTTTAAATTTAGTTTTGGCTTAAGTTTTACATGAGAAATTATTATAAAATTTCATTACTAGTATTTTAAATAAAGCGTTTTAAGCAGTTTTTATTTTAAGTGTTTTAAAATATATATTTTTGGATAAAGTGATTTAAATAATTTAAAAATCTAATTATTAACACTTGGCGATTTTCAGTAGAAATAAAACAATTGGATGGAAATTTAATTCCGTGAGAGAAAAAGTGATTTGAAAACTATTTTCAAGGGATGAAGTGTTGAAAAATATCTTGCGAAGATATTTTGAAATACATAATTTGGGAAATTATTAAGGCCTGATGCTTTGTTTGTGGATGTTATATGATAGTTAAGTAACCGACTATCAATATTGGCCAATGCGCTGATCGTTTAGAGGAGACCGGGATTAATTTCTCGAAATTCACTTCGATTCGGTTTGAGCGTTTTCATGAGGAAGACAAGAGCTTGTAGTCGAAGAGAGAGCAGTGAAGTGCAAGGGCTAATCGCTACTAATCCTAAGGGTGATTCCAAAATGGATGTAGTAGGAGTAGTGCCTTCGATTTCGCTCGGACCGTTAACAGACTTATATGGACGAATTCTATCAGAACGATGAGCATTCTAAGTGAATGTGTGCTAAAAAGGTAACGCATAGCCTCGAGCCTCATCAACCGGGAATGACTAAAATAGGGGAGGTTCAGCAAGGCTAAGTGGCTAGCAACCAATTAGGGTAAGGTCATCCATGTCTAGATGTCCCTTTATTTCGGCTGTGTGGGGGGTTGCTGAACCCAACCGCGGGGTGATCTTATTCAGACTATCCAGTAAGGGGTGGATTCGGTCTTGTGTTGCAGGGGATCGGGGGGATCCTCGGTATGCTGATCTAGACCAGATACTGTGACGAGCGGTACCCCAATTGCCCTGCCATTGTACGGAATCGAATCTCCAATAAGCACCTGTATGGTTTTGATTGTGCCCAACTATTGCTGA
Source organism: Allium cepa (assembly GCA_030765085.1). Classification (NCBI taxonomy): domain Eukaryota; kingdom Viridiplantae; phylum Streptophyta; class Magnoliopsida; order Asparagales; family Amaryllidaceae; genus Allium; species Allium cepa. Next base: position 899,093,088 of record CM060938.1, on the reverse strand, counting down.
AACGTGAGATGCAAGCATTTCAGCTAGATTCTATTTTACTTTCTATAGACATTATTATAATATCAGACGGATTTGATAAAAATGTTTTGGTTATCGTAAGGTAAAAAAATGGCATGTTTATTTGTGGCATGGTCTTACGAGATACCTTTGTTTCAAAGGATTTTGAAAACATTAATAATCTAATTGAGTGTGTTTTCTCACTCTAGTTTTCCAGACAAACTCAGGTGTTATTTTACTATAATGCTCGGGACAGACCGAGTATTACAGAATACATATTCGGGATGGACTGCTACGAAGCTTAGAGGATGTGCTGGATAACAAGACGTATCACACGTATCCTTCGTATTTCTACTGTGTTTGGTATGCTGTGTAGTCAGCTTTTGTGAGGACAAGTTAATATAACTATCCAGTAATTTTCCATTGATTGTGTTGTACTCTGATGATGTAATGTATAAAACAGATATTGTCTTTTGTGTAAAGATCGGCCATTATCTATTATATATTGTTCTGCAGCGATTGTGAGATTCTGTTATTGTTTTCTATTTCTTCTTCTACCTCCTTCTTCTTTAACTCTAATGGTTCGTATTTCCTTCCACTTTGAGTTGAACTGCTGCCTTTTCGCACGCTTTAAACAGACACACGTGCCGATTCAAACCATACGTAAGGGCGGATTGTTATGGGGTAAATAAGAAGAACAAGAAGAAATAAAACAAAATAGAATCTCACAGCGGAAGGATAAAATATAATAATAAAATATACAGTTCATAAAGCTGTTTTACAAACCTCTGATATATTTATACAATACATATCAAAGTACACATACCATATGACAATGCAGCGGAACAATATGAGTGTAGTGGAATATAATTAATAATAATAATAATAGAAATCTCCGTCTTCGTCCTCCAGAGCTAAAGTCTTCAACCCTGAAACGCTCGGATTGACCCGAGCGAATTTGAAAAGACAAAAACACTCGAGTCAGAACTAAAAGATCTTATGTGAGTTAAATTAACAGAATTAAATATGAGTGCAGTAACTCAGGAGATGCTCGGGATTTACATCTCCTAAGGATCCGTTAAACTATTTACTATGTAGTATATTGCGCTATTATAATAGTGTATAATTGTAAAATAAACTTACTTTAAAATAGCGTTAAGGCTTTATATTTTCCACCTTAACACGTAATAGTGCCAATAGTCTATACAGTGCCTGCATATCTCCTGATCGGGAGACTACAAGAAGACACTCCATAGGTACGACACAAATAGAAACTCGTACAAGGTGCGATAGGGTAGGTGACACGGCACAACTAGGCAATGCCAGGGTAGATATACCAATCGCTATCTGGGCTGATGGAAATGCGTAGCCGCAGCTACCTCCCACCTCGAACAAACTCCCCCAAAAATCAAAGTAAAAGTGGCCACTGAATCAATCCAAAGTCAAAGTATAATATCAAAGAGGAGTGTCCCATCAGAGGAATGACCTCATTGGCCCGAGAATCGCTCATGTTTTAGCCACCTTATGCCAACTCACGGGAGTCGGGTCCATGTATTTACCTTGCAGGAAACGCCTCCACCAACCTACTTCATTCTGGAATCTCCACCGCGTACACGGTTGTTAAAGTGTTTTTCGGAGTTGGTAGAGAGTATGACAACTTTCGATCCCGGTCTCTTCAATAACCAAACGTTATTATAACACCGCGGTCTTTAAAAATAGTTTGTACTTTAAAACCAGAATATAATTATCCATTTTCAAAACCATATAAATACGATATCATTTATATTTTTAAAACCCCAAATCAATATGATATCATTTAGACCCAAACCAATATAATGTCATTTTATTTTCCAATATATATTCCTTTCCAAAATCATAGGGTTTTCGAAGTAAAATATTTAGAAATCAAAACTCTTGAATATAATATTTCAAATTAGTCTACTTTGAAAATCATAACCTTGAAACAAGTTTCCATCTCTTAAATGGTTAAATATTAAATTTCTTTTATAAAAAAAATAGCTTCTTTAGATTTCACAAATCAATTTCAAATATCGATTTAAACTACCAAATAGCATTTCAATTCTTATGTTCCAAAGCTTTAAATATTCACCATTTCAAAAACAAACTCTTCTGACAATCCCATATATATTAAATTCAATTACTTATTATTTAGACTTGAAATATTTACTTAATGAATTCAATATAATTTAAGAAAACCTTTAACTTCACATAACTGGAAAATCGTTCAATTTATGATGTATTCATTTAAATCAACTTGATATTCATTTAAATCACTCTACCCAAAAATCAAGTTATAAAAATCATATCCTTTAGAAATTCTAACTTTTTATTTAATTCCAATTTAACTTAATATTCATCTTCCAACCTTATTCTCATTTAAGTCAATAGAACATCCAGAAATTAAATTTTTAATAAATGCTTAATCGTATTTGGTCTTAAAAATCAAACTTTACTTTATACTTCAAATCAAATTTATACAAAGCTTAAAAACCGGAAATTACTATATATAAATAACCTTTATCAATAACCAAATCAATATCCCATAAACCATAAATATAGCTTTACAAGACCATACAAATTCATTTCAAAGATAATTTTATATATATGCCGCGGTACCTGTATAAAATTTTCTACCCTATGGTCAAGTGATACGGATGTTTATCGTTTCAATCCGCAATTTTAAAATAAAAATGCGGTTGTATATCATTTCAAACCGTAATCCTGAATGAAATAAAAATGCATGATGACTTGCAGTTTATACAATATAAATATAACATCCATTCATCCAAATATCAATCATCAACCATTATTTGCAATCATCATCCAATTTTAACAACATCAATATAGAGCATATAAATTATACAGGTAATAAATAACATGTATTAACTAACAGTTTATATAAATTTAACTACTGTTAAACTAGCAGTTTATGTGCAAAAATAAATGTAAATTTAATTGGAAGTTAATACGATATAAAAATAAATATAACTATGACAGGCAGTTAATATGCAAATAAATAAATTCGAACTGTCAGATTATATGCAATAAATAAAATTAATTAACAGTTAAATTAGATAATGTGATTTACAGGTCGTTACACTTGGTATCAGAGCTGAAGGTTAAGCGAGACCCTTGGCTCTGATGGGGATTACTCTAGAATAACTTTGAGTGTATTAATAGATATGAGTGTGTATTTGTTAGTGAATATAAAATTGTTTTATACTGTGTTGATTGGTTTGTTGGTTGGCTTATGGATTATGGTCAATATGAGTAATTAACGTTATTGATAGGGATCTCTAAACACTTGAATAGAACAACTCGAGATAGCGTTGTTTTAAATAGGGAAAATGAAATAATTTTTCCTAAATTATTTTTATATATGAAAGAAATAATTTTTGTAAATTATCATAAGAATATATGGTTGCATGACCCTTAGGAAGTGATGATATTAAATTATTATCCTTTCTGTGTGGATATTGAAATAAGGGAATAATGCTATAACCAAAGTTAAGGAATAATTTATATAACATAATGAGATTTGTAAATGTGAATTATAAATGTGATTTATAATTGAAATGAGATAAAATTCCAGAGTAATGTTTGAATATTGATTAGAAGGATTTGAAAATTGAAATTTTAGGAAAAGTATAAATTCCTTTGGGTTTGAAATGGTTTTCAAAGACTTTGGAGGAATAATAGTGATATTATTACGGAAATATTTTTGAACTGGATTTGAAATCTGGTGATATTTGGAATTATAAATATTTGGAAATGTTTTTTAAAAAGGGTAAAAGCACCGAACTCACTTCGATCGCCGAAAAATAACTTCGGTGATGACTGCAGCATCATCGATGTTTATTTTTGAGTTTCCAAGGGAGACTGCCAAAAATGTTTTATATTGAGTTGTTCGTAAAACTGGGCTTGGTTTTAAAATTCAAAGGATAATTTGATATGCAAATGAATTATGTATATATAATTGATTTCAAAAATGATTTTTGAAATGTTGAGTAATTGTTTAAAAGACACTGGAATCTTATTAAAAAAATTTATGGAAATTCAAATGGGTTTGATGACTTATAGAATTTGAAATCTGAAGGATAAAATCTAACTTAAAAATAATTAAAATAAAAATAAGTGTAAAAACAAAATAAGCTAGAGAGTTAGCCAATTAAATGAAGTAAATTAAAAAATGTGGAAGTTTAAAATTTTGAATTGGATCGGAATGTAAGTAAATCTAGTTAAACAAAAGTGAATTTGAGGAAAAGTAAAAGTAGGCTAAGGGAAATGGTTACTTAATTAAAAATTTATAAGTTGGGAATAGATTTGTGAATGAACAAATGAATTTACATTCACATCCACACATACCGGACTTTAATCGCTCAAAATACCGCATTGTAATAAAATTTGGAGCAAATGAAATACAATCACAAAATCATAGACACAGAAATATCAGAATAACTCGCAGCGGAAATTAAAATACCATAGTAGTTCATGAAGCTACTATAACAAACTCTCAAAACAAAATACATAATATCAGTTTGAAAACATATATAATAGAAATCTCAAATACATAGAAGTTTATAAATACCAAAACTGAAATAGAACAACTGAAACTGAAAGGATATATATAACTAGACACGCAGAACCTCCAGCGATTCCTAGCTCCAAAAAAGAAATCCAAAGCTAAGCTGTAAATACTCAGGCTGACCCGAGCGTAAAGTAAAACACAAAACACTCGAATCAGTACATATATACTTATATAATGTAAACCAACTCAAGTGAACTTTAGTAATAATGTACAATAACTTAAAGGATGCTTGGGATCGTCCATCCTTTAAGGATCACTTAAACTATAAATTAATACATCCCATGGTTAAAATTTCAAAATGGTATTTTATACTTCTAATCAAATATCATTTCGAAATTCAATATCATTCAAAAATCCATTCCAAAATATCATATCTTTTCAAAACCAAATTCATTTTACTTAAAATACCATTTCAACTCACATTTCAAAATAGTTTATATTTCAAAACAAATTACTACATTTTAAATCATTTAAAATGAAAGTCATTACATTTAATAATTAAATTATTAAATTTCCAAAAATTTTAATCTTTTCAAAGTTCATTTATTCATTTAAATTTATTAAAACAATAAAAATTCAACTTCCGCAGCATTTAGAAAATGCTACGGAAAGTTACTTTTAAAACAATTCAATTTAACAAAGGACAGCATAAAAAAATGTTGTAATAGGGCTACTTTAGTTCAAATAAAACCTTAGTTAATTTCAGCAACTACAGCACTTACAAAGTGCTATAATAGCCCTTAATTTAATTTAGCCATTTAGTTCATTGCTATCAACTACATCATTTACAAATGCTATAATATCCTTTACATTAGAAATAATAACATTTCAAAAAAGCTGTTAATTAAATTCCACATATTCAATATAATTTCACAAACAATTAAATTTTAATTTAAATCATTTTAAACATATAAAATCATATATTTTCACTTTTAAAACAATCATTTAAATACCCTTATATTCATGATTTTATAAAGTTAAATTTTCATTCAAAAATCATTTTAATAATAATTTACTTATATAATTCAACATTCAATTTCAATTCTTTATAATAAAAATTTTAACTTAACACTTAAGTTTAAATTTCCCAATATAACTTATTTTTCATTTTATGTACTTAACTTAAAATTCATTTTTAAACAAAATTCACAAATTTCCAATCTAAGTTATATTTCAATGTTCAACTTAAATATTCATTTATTTAACCTTTTAACTTATTCAAAAATCATTAACACTTTATAAAATCATTTTAATCCAAACTGTAAATCTATTTATCATATTTCCTACTTAATTTAAATTCCATTATAACCAAATCATAATTTCCAAAATAACTTATATTTCAAATTTCTAACTTAACCATTAATTTATTTCACTTATAAATTTTTAGAAAATCAATACTGCTTTACAAAATCACCTTTTAATTAAAAGTTTAAAATCAAAATATTATAATATTTACATTTCTAAAATATTTTAAAAAATTTAGAAAAATATTTACTAACCACGGGTCTGTATATCAGTTTCCATCCTAAGTAAAGTGATACGGATATTATATCATTTCAATCCATAATTTACAAAGAAAACCCGGGTTCTATCATTTCAAACCCGTAATCCCAAGTAAAAATGAAATAAATAAAAATCGATCAGGCCTATCATTTCAGCCCATAACGATCGTTCCTTATTCTAAAGTCCGTTCAGGTATGTATTATTTCAACCTATAGTGATTCTAATCCACAGGGAACTGGCAGTGTGATAAGCTGATATAAATAACAGAATAGCATTATATAACAGCAACATATGATATAACAGGTGTATAAACAAGGGTGAACAACATATGATCATAGCATAAGTAGTTATAACATGATGATATGGTTTACAGATTCAATTGCGATCAGTTTACTAGTTATATAAGTATAAATTGTCTGATGAGAATTACTCACTTCTACAAGTTGGAGATGACAACAAAATACACAAAATAGAGATCCACAAAGGAACGAAAGCACGACTACGATTTGAGAGTGGGAGAGCCAAAGCTAATTTCCTTGTCACATAGCAACAAAACAATAGTACAACATAAATTTCAAACCAAAATATTATCAAACAATGCTAGAAATATATGCACAACACATAGCCAAACTTTTTGCACATGCATTCAACAATCATATGCTCAGCCATAGGTTGGAAATGCACTGCCAAGGTGAGGATTTGGATCAGGTTTTGGGTTCAAAAGGTCGGCCATAACATAATTATAAAGGAGTAGAAGGATATATGCATGAATTTACAAAACAAGGCAACAAAAGTGGGTTTTAATGCCATCTAAGGCCTCAGCCAAAGCATGGATGTGTGACGCAGCGAAATAAACGGATTGACGACGAAATGAAGATTTCGTGTGTCAAACTAATCGAAGAATGATTAGATGAAGTAATATGAATCAATGGATTGAAAGATACCGGATGTCCAAATTCGTTGATCTTCGAAAGATACCGAATTCTAGCTATCTTTGACACGTTGATCGCGCACGATACCGTGAAAGAAGATCTACAATTCCTCGAATGTTGATCAAGCGCACTTGATACCGTGAATTGGCTTCAACAATCGTTGATTCGAGCGCACTCGAATAACGAAAGTGGAGATAGGAGATCACACTCAACTACCAATTTCAAAGAGGCACAAAGCACTCAAACAAAGTTTCATTCAAAAATCAACCAAAATTACAAATGACACCACCATCCCTATTTATAGGGTTACAACAACACACGCAACCTATTTCAACGACCTAACATAGGTCGCGACCTACGACCTAAAACATCACATGTCCTGATATAAGTCGTTGACGACCTAGCACAAGCCGACCCAAACAACTTACGACCTATGACTTGGTACAATACAACACAAAGACAATACAAAGTGAGTTACAACACACGACTTAGTATATACAACGTTCATGCGACTTAACATATTACAACACATAACGACACAAGTAAAAACATTACACCACACGAGTTACGACCTAAGTAACAAGCGACTTATCTCCTCTCAGCAATAGAAACTCTTCACGCAACCTACATTGGAGAGATCTATCTTCAAGGTGGTCTAAGAACCAGCGGCTTCATCCTGCTTTGTGAATTAGGTCGTTCGCGACCTACACTAGAGCGACCTAAGGCCTCGCGACCTAAGGAAAAAGGCATACTGGGTCGCTTCGAATGAACATTGCTCGCTAGGTCGTTCACGACCTTGTTTAGGTCGTAACTCCTTCTTCTCTTTTCTCGCGACCCAACACATAGATCGTTGGCGATTGGCGTTGCATCTCCTTCTTCTCTTATCTCGCCATCCCTTACACCGTTAGGTCGCACGTGACCTTTTAGTTCGATAGGCGCTCGTGACCTAAGATTTCTTCAGGCTGGGCTACATCATCCTCTCCAGGTTGGGAAAAATTCGTCCTCGAATTTAAAAGCTCTTCTTCATTGGATTGTTCGTCTTCATAATGAGATATAAGATGTTTAACATTAATCACGTCAGAAGTGTACACATCCTCCGGCAACTTCAACCTATACGCATTTTCATTGATCCGTTTCACAATCTTTATAGGACCAATCTTTCGAGCTTTAAGTTTATTGTATGCTCCCACTGGAAAACGATCCTTCGTTAGTATAGCATATACTAAATCTCCTTCATTAAATTCAGCATTTCTTCACTTCAGATCCGCAGATCGTTTATATTTCTCATTCGTCTTCTCCAATCGTTCCTGAACGATTCTATGGCATTCTGTCAACCCATCAACGAAATTAGCAGCCCGCTTAACTGTCCTCTTCGATTGTGGTATTATCGTTAAATCCAACGGCCCCTTTGGCAAGTTTGAATATACAATCTGAAATGGACTGAAACCTGTACTACGGTTGACAGCATGATTATGACCAAACTCTGCTTGACATAACTTCACATCCCAGCTCTTCATATTATCCTTCACGAGACACCACAATAAATTTCCCAGGGATCTGTTTACAACTTCAGTCTGTCCATCGGTTTGTGGATGATAAGCACTACTGAATTTCAGCTTCGTTCCCACCATCTTCCACAAACTTAGCCAAAAATGACTTAGAAATCTGGTATCCCTGTCTGAAACTATAGATTCGGTAAACCATGCAAACGATAGATCTTTCTAAAGAACAACTGTGCCACATGGGCTGCATCCGCCGTCTTTTTACAAGCAACAAAATGTACCATCTTCGAGAAGCGGTCCACCACAACATATATAGAGTTATTTCCCCGTTGAGTCCTCGGCAAACCCAACACGAAATCCATGCTTACATCTACCCACGGTTTTGTAGGAACGGGTAAAGGCATATACAATCCCGCATTTGTAGCTGTCACTTTCGAAACTTGACAAACATGACATCTACGCACAAACTTTTCAACTTCCCGCCTCATCGAGGGCCAATAGTAAGACTGAAAAATCAACTGCAATGTGCGATCCCGTCCAACATGTCCTTCTTCATGCAACTCTTTTACAATTTTCATTCTCAAGCTGCAATCTGGTACGCATAATTGATTCCCCTTGAATAAGAACCCATCGACCAATACAAACTCATCAACATTCCCATCCTTGACTTGTTCAATAATTTTCGTAAAGTATGGATCTTCTTCAAATAACTCTGGCAATAGTTCAAATCCTGACCCCTCGATCTTCATTGTAGTCAACAAATGATTTCTCCTACTCAATGCATCAGCTACACGATTCGTTACCCCTGATTTGTGCTTTACAACAAAAGTAAACTGCTGTAGATACGCGACCCATGAAGCGTGCCTAGCTGAAATTTTGTCCTGCCCTTGCAAATGCCTCAAAGCTTCATGATCCATATAAAGAACAAACTTCTTCTGAAATAGATAATGTCTCCAGTGCTTCACAGCTTGAACAATCGCGTAAAATTCCACGTCATAAGTGTTATATCTCAACTTGGCTCCAGACAATTTTTCACTGAAATAAGCAACTGGTCTTCCCTTCTGCCTCAATACTCCACCAATCCCAACCTTCGAAGCATCAATGTATAACTCGAACAATATCTAAAAATCCGACGGTATCAGAATTGGTGCTGACGTCAAAAGTGTCTTGATCTTCTCAAAAGCTAACTCTGCTTCCTCCGTCCACACGAACTTCTTTCCTTTCATGCAATCGGTTACAGGTGCCATCACACTGCTAAAATGTGGAATGAATCTTCGATAAAAAGATACCAACCCATGAAAGCTCCTCACTTCAGTAATTGTCTTGGGTTGTGGCCAACTCCTGACAGCTTCTACTTTGCTTTCATCCACTTGAATACCTTCCTTTGACAAAACATATCCCAGAAACAAAACACTGTGCGTCACGAACACGCACTTCTTTGCTGCTGCATAGAATTGCTGCTGTCGTAGAATCAATAGCACTTCTCGCAAATGCTTGACATGCTCTTCCATACTCCCACTATAGATCAAAATATCGTCAAAGTAAACTACTACAGACTTCCCAATGAATGGTCTGAAAATCTGGTTCATCTCTCTCATAAAAGTACTCGGAGCATTCGACAAGCCAAACGACATAACCAGCCATTCGTATAGACCTTCTCTAGTTTTAAAAGCAGTCTTCCACTCATCACCCGATCTATTACGAATCTGATGGTATCCACTCTTCACGTCAATCTTAGAGTACACAACAGCTCCACTCATAGTAATCTTGTTTAGAGCCCGATTGTCCGTACACATTCTCCACATCGCATCCTTCTTCGGTACCAATAAGGCTGCCACAACACAATGACTCAAGCTCTCCTGAACACGCCCTTGTTCTAATAACTCCTCCACCTGCCTTCTCAGTTCCTCATGCTCCTTAGGACTCATCCTATAATGTGGCCCGTGAGGTGATACAGCTCCTGGAACAAGATCTATCTGGTGAAGTATGTCCCTTAATGGTGGTAACTCCTTTGGCAACTCTTCTGGAAATACATCTTCAAATTCTTCCAAAACTGGTTTGACTTCCTCGGGAATTTCAACAGATTCAGTAGCTTCATGTCCAATCAACAAGAATACCTCTGGACTCTCCTCTACTTCTTCAATAACTCCTTCAAAGCCAACGAGGTATTTGTTGGGGGTGTTTCCACCGAGCCATTACAAGGAGGGTACCACCGAATCAACCTCATACCACTTCATCCTCTACCGAACAAAACTCCCTTTCCATAACCGCCGAACCAACCCACTGCCGAACTAATGCCCCTTCACTCTCTACTGAACCAAACTCAACCCTCTACCACCGAACCAAATGAAGGGAACCCACTACCGAACCAACCTATCTCCACTCACCACCGAACCAACACAAACCAACCATCACCGGATCGCTCACCATCGGACCAAGTCCCGCCAAATCAAACTCCATCCAACCCCTACCGGACCTACCACTACCGAAACGAAAGCCGCTCCAACTATCTCTAGACCAAGGCCTTGACGACCCAACTTTGCCAGGCCAGATTACATCAGCCCAGGCCCACCAGCAGCTATATACATTCAAGACCCTTGACCCCAGCCTCACTCTATAAATAGAGGGGCAGGGGTACAACAATGGCAGACAAGTTTGAGAGCTCAAGCACGGATAGAACTTTCAAACAATTTTCATACTCTTGTAATCAAAGCTTTGTACTTTTAATCCGAAGAGTGAAGGAGAATAACATATAAAGTGGACGTAGGCACATTCTGGCCGAACCACTATAAATCTGTGTGTCTTTTACAGTTTAGTCCCTGCTTTTTATATATTTGCATAAATCACTCAAATCACTAAAAACAACATAAAGTCAACTAATTCATACGACTTGAAGATGTTTGCCCATTTTTTGTGCAAACATTTTTGGTGCTTTCACTGAGAAAACTCGAACTAGAAGCTTCAGCTTCTCACCCAACCTTCTTCCTAACAGCGTCACTCATTGCTCGGAAAACATGCCTCTCAGGCAGAGGAAAGATGCTAGCAAAGGAAAGAACATCGCAACTAGCAGTATTTCAGATCCAGTGATCACAGATCAAGAGAATCATCCCGTTCCAACAATAAATGGAAATCAAGCAAGTCCGACAGCCCCTGCCGTGGAGCAACCGGCAGCAATTACTAGGGCAGATCTAGACAGGGTTGTGGCTGAAATGACTACCCGCTTCACATCCCAATAAGAAGCCTTGGTGGACCAACTCATGTCATGCTTAAGGGATGCTGAAGAATCCAACCGCAACACCGAATCATGGGGTGAGTCCCAGTCTGGAGGATCTGGGAGGCGACAAAGATCTTTCTTCTTCGAAGAGGCTAACAACAGAAACAGCAATGGTAGGAGCCGAGACCGGACTCAGCCCGAATTCCGACGCGAAGAAACACTTGGAACCGAACCCAACAGAGGAGGTACCAGGCGAGGGTCGGATGTAGCTGAGCCTGTCATGCTACCTAGCCATGGGAACACTACTGAATGGGGCCGAGCTAGAGTCCAGCCTGAAGTTGGACCCGAGGAAGTGCTTGGAGCGGAACCCAACGGGGGAAGATCCAAGCAAGGGCCAACTGTAGCTGCCCCTAGCATGCTTCCAGAAGACCAGAGGCAGCCACTAAAGAATGTTAGGAGTGATAGACGATACCATCCCTACAGGACATCGGAACGGAACCATTCCCGCAGAGAAGAACCTAGCTCATTCCTCTCTGCTCAAAATTCTGATGAGAGGATGGCACGATTGTTCAGACAGTGCGTCCGACGGGATCAAAGAGATCGAGGGATAGGCGCTAGGGTAACCATCCCCTTCACCCGCAATATCGAAATTGCTATCACCCCCCGAGAATGGAAAATGCCAACAATGGAACCTTACAAGGGAACCTCTGACCCCGTTGTACACATGCAGAGGTACACACAACATATGCTCATGAGCGGAGCAACAGAAGGAGTGTTGTGCAAATGCTTTCCACTATTCCTGTCAGATCTGGCTACCTCCTAGTTCTGCCATCTACCCCAAGGATCAATCAGCTCATGGGAAATGTTGAAAGAAAAGTTCATCAGCCAGTTTCGCATTCATGTGGAACAACCCAAGGACGCTTATTCCTTATCTAATATCAAACAGAAGCCTGGAGATACAGTGCAGCAATATTTAATACGATTCAATGCCGCAGCGGCCGCAGTTCAAGATGCCGATGAGAAACTTATCCTAATGGCCCTCTACAGTGGTGTGCACCCGGATGCTAAATTTGCCAGAAGACTAACAAAAGAAAAACCAGCTACTTTACCCGATTTCTTCCATGAAGCTGGAAAATGTATGAGATTTGAAGACGCTGCCACTGAGAGACAGTCAGGGCAACAGGCTAAGGCAACTCCAGACAGGGTTCCCGCTGCAGCAAAGGATGTTCGGAGAAATGACACTAGAGACAATGCTGGGGACAAGAAGGGAGAAAAGCGTTTATATCGAGCAGGACCGAGATTTGACTCTTACACTCCTTTGAATGAAACAATCGAAAATATCTTCCTGGCCACCCAAGACAAAGTTAGATACAAACGCCCCCCATACAAGAAGGAATCGGATAACGCAATTAAGTCGGGAAAGTTCTGCCATTTCCACGAATCTCATGGGCATGATACCAATGAATGTCATCATCTCCGAGACTTAATTGAAGAACACATCCGAAGGAAGAAACTGGAACGCTATGTAAGAAGTCAGAACAGGACTCCAGCTCCTACCAATGAGAACCCAAGGCAACCCCCTCCAGAAGCGGGCAGAGGGAATCATAACACCAACGGCTCCAGTCAGGAGAAGATGGTGGTCCATACCGTATCAGGAGGACCACACATCACCGACAGAAGCTGGGCAGAAATGGAGAGATATGGAAAGTCACTTAGAAACAATGAAGATCGCGTTAACTCTGTAATAGAAGAACACCACCCGAAGCGGAAAGAGAGTGATGACATCACATTCAGTAGGCGTGATCTAGAAGGAAGGCAGTACCCGCACATGGATCCTATGGTCATCTCTGCCTGGTTCGTCCCAGCCGAAGTTTTTCAAATTCTAGTATATACCGAAAGCTCAGTTAATATTCTATTCAAGCATGCTTTCGACAAAATGAAGCTATCTATGAAGGATGTGTCTCCCTGCAATAAACCACCACACGGTTTTACTGGAGATGCAAAGATGCCCCTTGGGCAATTGGACCTCTTTGTTGAAATAGGAAGTCATCCCCGCTCCGTCGTACGGAAACAAATATTCGTGCTAATAGATAACCACTCGGCCTACAACGCCTTTTTAGGAAGACCAGCCTTGGCCGACTTCCAAATTGTCCTAGCCCCATGGTGCCTGAAGATGAAATTTCCGACAGACAACGGAATAGGGGAAGTAGAAGGAGATCAAGACGCTGCTCGAGATTGCTATGTAACCGAACTTCGCAATAACCGCAAGAAGGATAAAGGGAAGAATGCAGAGACTACTCTCTGCACGAAGAAGCTGGAAGCATAGCAGCTAAAGAAAGCCCCTCCTCTTCGATATACCAATGATCCCTTCAATGAATTAGACCCCAGGGACAGGAAGGAGGAGGCCACCGCCGAGCCTGCAGAGGCTATGGAATTTGTATCTATAGGAAGACATGACTCGAGTAGTCTATTGAAAATCGGATCCCAGCTAAAAGCAGAATTGAAGGATCAACTCATTGATTTCCTCCGCCACAACTTGGATGTATTTGCATGGACACACGCTGACATGACTGGAATGTCCCCAGACGTAGCTTGCCGCGTACGGAACATTGATCCCACCAAGGTGCCAGTAAAACAGAAAAAGAGAAGTATGGGGGCAAAACGATCAGCAGCCCTCGAGGAAGAAGTAAAAAACCTACTTGCCAATAACTTCATAGGAGAAGCCATCTATCCAGAATGGATCGCCAACCCGGTATTGGTAATAAAGGCTAATGGGAAGTGGCGAACATGCATTGACTTCTCCAACTTAAATGACGCTTGCCCGAAGGATTGCTTCCCACTCCGCCGAATCGATCAACTCGTGGACAGCACGACCGGGCACGATCTCTTATCTTTTATGGACGCATACTCAGGATATAACCAAATTCCTATGCACGCCCCCGATCAAGACCACACTAGTTTCATCACTGACCGGGGATTGTACTGCTACAGGGTAATGCCCTTCGGACTCAAAAACGCCGGAGCCACTTACCAGCGCCTCGTCAACAAGATGTTTGCAAAACTGATAGGATGGACTATGGAAGTCTATGTGGATGACATGCTGGTAAAATCAAGGAAAGCCAACGATCATGTAAGCCACCTGGATGAGATGTTTCAAGTGCTTCGCCAATATGGAATGAAGCTGAATCCTTGAAAGTGCTCCTTCGGAGTATCGTCAGGAAAGTTCTTGGGATTCATCGTCCATGCCAGGGGCATTGAAGCAAACCACGAACTAGTTCGAGCCCTGAAGGACATCAAGATACCATCCACTCGAAAAGAAATGCAAAGCCTAAACGGGAAAGTAGCCGCCCTAAGCAGATTCATCTCTAAAGCGACTGACAAGTGTGTCCCCTTCTTCGAAGCTCTAAAGAAAGACAAAGGAAAGTTCGAATGGACCGAAGGCCGCTTAACAGCCTTCCATAACCTAATCGAACACCTCAAAAAACCACCAGTACTCTCAACTCCGAACGAAGGCGAAGAGCTATACCTATACCTTGTTGTATCATCTCATGCTCTAAGCGCCGCTCAGGTAAGAGAAGACAACCGCGCGCAACGGCTGGTATACTTTGTAAGCAAGAGGTTTACGGGGGCAGAAGCCAGATATCCTAAACTTGAGATGTTAGCATATTGTTTACTGATCGCATCACGGAAACTTCGACACTATTTCCAATCTCATTCCATCAGAGTTCTAACCGATTAACCGCTAAGGCAGGTACTCCATCGTCCCGACACTTTTGGACGACTACTTAAATGGTGCATTGAACTGAGTCAATATGATATCACCTACCATCCTCGCGCCGCCATCAAGGGACAAGCCATGGCCGATTTCATTGCCGAATTCACTACCAGCGAAGGTAAGGAGCAATCTGAAGTAGTAGAAGACATCAAATGGAATCTCTTTGTAGATGGAGCATCAAACGAACAAGGCTCGGGGGCAGGCGTTGTAATGATCACTCCTAGGGGAAGGAAGCTGCACTATGCCTTAGGGTTGGAATTCACTGCCACCAACAACGATGCCGAATATGAAGCTGTAATAGCTGGATTAGAACTTGCCCTAGAAATTGGAGTCAGTTCTTTATGTCTTCATAGTGATTCTCAACTCGTTGTAAATCAAATACTAGAAAAGTTTCAGACTCGAGGAGAACGACTCACAGCATATCTAAAGAAAACCAAGCTGCTACTCAATCGGTTGGATCACTACTTAATCAAACACATTTCTCGAGAGGAGAACCAAGAGGCCGACGAATTAGCAAAGCAAGCTAGAATGAACAACAACTCCATTTCTGGAACAATAGCCATCTCAAAGCAACTAGCACCGAGTTTCGAACAAGAGGATCTGATAGCTGCAATCGAAGAGGAAACTTGGATGACTCCTATCCGGAAATACTTACAGGATGGCACACTGCCCAGTGAACGTAGCGAAGTCAGGAAAATCATGAGGAAAGCTTCCCACTACAAAATACAAGAAGAAATCCTCTACCGGCGCGGCTTCTCCAACCCCTTATTAAGATGTGTCGCTGGAAGGGAAGCCAAGGAAATCTTATCCAACATCCACCAGGGAAGCTGCGGAGACCACACTAGAGGGCAAACTCTGGCAAAGAAAATACTCCGATATGGATATTTCTGGCCTACCTTGAACAAGGACGCCTTGGACTTCGCCAAAAAGTGTGACAGATGTAAGAAATTTGCTAAGATTCCTCGATTACCGACAAATGAGATTACTCAGATAACCAGCCCTTAGCCCTTCGCAGTATGGGGAATTGACTTGATTGGCGAACTGCCGATGGGCCGAGGCGGGGCAAAATATGCTATAGTGGCAGTCGACTATTTCACCAAATGGGTGGAAGCGGAACCTCTAAATAAAGTATCTTCGGCAAAAGTTATTAACTTCTTGATCAGAAATGTTCTATGCAGGTACGGAGTCCCACTTAAAATCATATCGGACAATGGACTTCAGTTTGACAGCGAGGAATTCACCGACTGGTGCCAAGAGCGTGGAATTCACAAAAGCTTCTCATCTGTAGCTTATCCCCAGGCAAACGGACAAGTCGAAGCTGTCAACAAAATTCTCAAAACCCTAATCAAGAAGAAACTTGAAAAATCAAAAGGCGCTTGGGTGGATGAACTTCCTACGGCACTTTGGGCCTACCGCACATCATACAGAACATCAACAGGGCATACTCCTTTCTTTTTGCCATACGGATCGGAGGCCATGCTCCCAGTTGAAACTGTAGTGCCTTCCCACCGTAGGATCCACTACAACCCAGAAGAGAACGAGGAACTCCTCCACATGTCTTTGGATCTAATTGAAGAGAGAATAAATGATGCAGCACTCAAAGCAGCAGCCCACGAACAAAAAGTGGCAGCGCAATACAACTCCAAAGTCAAACATCGTTGCTTATAAGAAGGAGATCTTGTCCTCAAGCAAATCTTCACGCGCCCCGGAGCGCTAGATCCAATCTGGGATGGACCGTTTGTAATTCATAAAGATCTCCGCAACGGAGCTTACATTTTGTCAACAGTGGACGGAGAGGTGTTCAAGAGGGCATGGAACATCCAACACCTTCGTCGATACTTTTCTTAACTTGTATTGCCCATATAAAGTGAATTAACAAAGAGAATCAGTGGACGTAGGCATTTTCGTGCCGAACCACTTTAAAAATCTTGTCTCTTTTTTAACTTATTCCTTTATATCTTGGCTGCTTGTTAACTTTATCCTTTTCTGTTGAACAAAATACTGTGACACATCGCGGCTCAACTTCATCTGGACAAGACCTAACAGGTACTATACGAATCTATGCCCTCGCCAATGAGACACTTTTGCTCCAGCATCCCTCTGCTGCGAGTTAACTCATTGCTCGCGACGGCCCTCAAAGCATACTGTAATGAGCCGATTATAAGCCACTGAGGAGGCCGAAAATAGCCTAGACAGCTCATTACGGCGTTAGGCTCGCCGGCAACTGTGAACCGATTATAAGCCCCAACATAAGGTGTGGCCAGCAAGGGGCAGTTCACAGTTGACGATCGGCACCCACGCTAGCCGGCCACGGTAAATCGAATAATACCCATGATTAAGGGCCATAATGGCCCGGGTAGTTACTGTGCGCGATCTTGGCTCCGATGTGTCTTAAGTGCGGCTGTGGTAAAAAAGAAAACTCCTCGCGGAGGCGTAAGATGGGTGACAAATGTCTCCAAGACCCACAGCTAGCGAAAGTGACTACAAAACCCGTTTGCCACGAACTTAAGCATATCGACGGCCTTCCGTGATTGGAAGTTTTACTATTTCTTATATTTCCATTCTATTTAAACACTTTCGTCATATCCTCTATCACGACCCTCAAAGTACAGGGCACAAATAGGATACACTTGCTAATGGAAATGAGAACTCACAACTGGATGACAGGTCGCTCAGCTACATTCCATCCCTAGTCACACAAGACATTCAAAGCTACCGTCTACAACTAAGACATGAAGGGCGGTACTTCCTTTTCTTCTACATAAACATGTAGCTATAGCCTATTCACACATCACACTAACATTGCGAGACATGAAATTATATTTCAAGCGAGAGCTTAGCATCAAACACGATTAAAGCACATGCATATACACAGCTATATTTCTTATGCAACACATCAAAATAACGATAGCATTCAAATATGATAGAATCAGCTTATGTTATAAAATTATATAAGAATAAAATCATTCGCTACAATGACATAATTACATAATTACAGCCTGAAAGTATAGTAATGTCTTGAACTAGTATATTCAGGAATGCCAAGTAAACCAAAAAATAATCAGCTGCGGCAGGGCTCCGCCTCTATCCTGCTAGCCCTCCGGGATCTACTTGACCGCAGGATCAGAACTCCCAACATGCTCGCCCGAGGTCCCACCTGTCCGATTCAGGAAAAGAATCCATTTGATAGATGATACGCAATCAAGTTAAGAAAAGATTGAGAGGGAAGACTTACCATCATCCGCTCCCTGACCATTATCCTCCAACTGCACACCCACTTCCTCGACGGTAAGCAGCCGCATGCCCTCCTTCACCGTCACTTTCTCTTCCTCAGTAAACTGGGCCGTGACCACATCCATTCTGAAAGCTACACCACCCGCCTTATCCGCCTCAGCCTTAGCCTCCTCCAAAGCCCGAAGATATATCCTAGCCATGACCCGGGGATAATCGTCCATCCAGGATAGGTTGCCCTGCTTCCAAGTACGGAAATACATATCCTGCAGCATATCATCCATCATCCCATCGTTCTTCTCAAACTCCCTCATACGGGCCTCAGAAGCCGACAACTTTGCAACGGCAGCATCCCTCTTCAATCGGTATCGCAAGCAGTCAGCCTGAAGGGATCTCCTCAACGCCTCCATCTCCTCCTTTAGCTTGACCTGAACAAGCTCTATTGCTTCAAGCCTTCCAGATAACTCCTTTACCTGCTCGAGATCCGCTCTCCGAACATCATCTACCATTGCAATGGCCATGTCAATTCGATTCTTGCAAGCGGCCTCTATTTTTTGCAACTCTGCCTTGCTAGCCTCTTCTATAGTTTTCTTTAGTCGTCTGGAGGCCACCTCATGCTGGGAGATCTGGATGGCCTGATCGGCAAGCTGTTTGGCCTGATCAGAAACCATTAGCAGCAACCGAATGTTAGCACTTCCGATTTCCTCTCCAGCCTTGACCAGTCGGGCATGATGCGCCATCAGCTTCCTGGTCTCCTCAGCCACCCGATCGATGTTTGCCTAGGCCTCATCCCCCATAGTTACAATCTGAGTGGTCAACAAGTCGAGATCCAAGAACATAGCCTCATCAAGCACCCTTACCATAGGATTGCGGGGTAGGAGATGCTCACCGGTAACCTCATCGAAAGAAATATCATGGGAACTCGGATCTAGGTCCGGATGACCCGTGAACGGGTTGCGGGCCAAGCTGGGGTGATCTATTGGGGTAACAGTAGGGTTTTCGGACGGGTGCAGGGAAGGTACAAACTCAATATTCTCCTCCATGACATCCTGAAGAGGCTGAGTTGGGGGCTGAGGACGAGATGGAGATTCAGACAAGGAGCGGCCTCTCTTCTTCCTTTGGATACCCTCCTCAATGACCCCGAGAAGAGAACGGTATCCAACTACATCTCCGGAGTGGCTAGTCGAAGGCTTCGGTTTAGCAGAAGCCTTGAGTAGTTTGTATTGTTCGAGGCGGTGCCGAATATCTGATGTCTTGGCCACCTTACCCATTCCTGGAATAAAAACCAAGTGTTACAAGCATGAATGAAACTATAATCCGAGAAACATGTTAAGTTAAGAAGAATAAAGAGGAGTCAAAAATTCACCTTGAATCGCCGGAGCTGCCCTAGCTGGAGGGCTCTTAGAAGGTGGATCGGCACCAGTCCCAGCCTTATTGGCCTTCTTCACCTTCTCCACCAAGGCCGATCCTTCCTCCGACCCCTCAAAAGCCTGATGGAAAGCCTCATCCGTCCACTCTTGGATCTCACCTATTTGCCCGGAAGACAAAGCCCCGGTGCCATCACCGCTCTGTCCTTTGCCACCCTTATCACCGTGACCTTCACCATGACCTTCTCTACCAGTTCCACCCTCCGCTTCACCTCCTTCATCCTCGCCTTCTCCCTCCTCCCCGTCCTCTTCCTCCGAAACGTCCAGACATGTGCTAGGGGAGGGTCCATCGGATTTCTTGAGCTTCTTCCCCCGGCGACATGAGGTACCGAGAAGGGTCTCCTCTTGCTGCTCTTCGTCGTGGCCCCGCCTTTAGCTTTGGCAGCCCTCTCCTCGGTTGTATCTCTCTTCTTAACCACTGACTGACGTGGTAGAATCAAGCTGTGCTGCAGGAGAGTAGAATTCCTGATCAGATAAGAAGCCGACCGATCCCTTTCCGAGATAGCTTCTATTTCCGCAGCCATCTGAACCAGGCGATCGTTCTCCACGACCGCAAAGCCACCTGTCGCTAGCAAGAAATAAAAACACATAAGAAGAAGCATTGCAGTAAGAATGGAAATTATAAATAAGCTTCGACTTACAGCCAGAGGTAAGGCGACGGATAGAAACAGAGTCATCCCTGACAAAAAACCATTTTTTCTTGAACATGTTGAACTTCGAATATAAGTCCAGGACCGGCTTGAAGGATACGGCCGATTCCAAGCTGAAGTATGGAGACCACTTCTTATGGCCTCTCAGGTTGTACAAATATCGGATCTCCCGGATGGAAGGGGGATGCCCATATTTTCTCTGGAAAATGACGAATAGGCTCACCAATATGGCATAAGAGTTGGGCTGAAGCTGGAAAGGGGCCACCTTCAGGTAGGTGATGAAACCGACTATCCAAGCATTGATTGGAGGAATGGCCCCGCACATGTAATGGTACCTGCTATACGTGAAATATCCTTCAGGGGGATTGTACGGCATCACTCCGTCCCCCGGCAACAGCATACTCGCAATGTCAATCCCAAAGGAGCGAGAGATGACATCAAGCTGCTCCTCTTTGAGGGAGCTCGGAAAGTAGTCAGGAGGAGAATTCAGGAGCTCCTGAGGACCATATCAATCCACTAGCGTCTCGGGGTGGGTCCCTGTCGTCCCGGTCCTGGCTAGGCTGGGGGCACAATGGGAGGCTCACTTCTGTCCGTAGATTTTCTCTTTTCTGATCGAGTTTCCACTTTGTGATACATTATCTGCAACACCAAAAACAAACACACCGTTAAAACAAGGAGTATAGAGATATAAGCAAACAAGTGCGTGCAGTCTGGAATCTCGTTCGCAATTCAAAACATGAAAGACTGATCGGTAGTTTGAGAATAAGGCCCGTCCGGCCTCGTACTTCTCAAACCCGTCCGGTAGTACAAGGCCCATTCGGCACGTAAGCCCGCGAGTTCATTCGGCAAGACGAGTACCACAGTTCATTCGACACTTGCTACATTCGGTAGTCCAAAACGCGGAGCCATTCGGCAGAGAGAGGCTAAATTACCTGATTCGGCAATCTCACGTGGTTCGGCAATAAGTTTGATTCGGCAGGAGAGAATCTGATTCGGCTATCAAACTTGGTAGGGAATAACGAAGGCCTAGAACCCCTATTTATAAACTAACACAGGATGACCGGACCGGATGGTTCGGCACGTAGGACCAGATGAAAACACCCAAGCTTAAACAAAGTGCGACATATACAGGCATATGCCCCACTTTGGGGGGAAAGTGTTGGGGGTGTTTCCACTGAGCCATTACAAGGAGGGTACCACCAAAATCAACCTCATACCACTCCATCCTCTACCGAACCAAACTCCCTTTCCATAACCGCCGGACCAACCCACTACCGAACCAATGCCACTTCACTCTCCACCGAACCAAACTCAACCCTCTACCACCGAACCAAATGATGGGAACCCACTACCGAACCAACCTATCTCCACTCACCACCGAACCAACACAAACCAACCATCACCGGATCGCTCACCATCGGACCAAGTCCCGCCGAATCAAACTCCATCCAACCCCTACCGGACCTACCACTACCGGACCGAAAGCCGCTCCAACTATCTCCAGACTAAGGCCTTGCCGAACCAACTTTGCCAGGCCAGATTACATCAGCCCAGGCCCACCAGCAGCTATACACATCCAAGACCCTTGCCCCCAGCCTCACTCTATAAATAGAGGGGCAGGGGTACAACAATGGCAGACAAGTTTGAGAGCTCAAGCACGGATAGAACTTTCAAACAATTTTCATACTCTTGTAATCAAAGCTTTATACTTGTAATCCGAAGAGTGAAGGAGAATAACATATAAAGTGGACGTAGGCACATTCTGGCCGAACCACTATAAATCTGCGTGTCTTTTACAGTTTAGTCCCTACTTTTTATATATTTGCATAAATCACCCAAATCACTAAAAACAACATAAAGTCAACTAATTCATATGACTTGGAGGTGTTTGCCCATTTTTTGTGCAAACAGTCTTCAACTCGTCAATCTTTTCTAACTTGCTCTCTCCTTGCTGTCTCTTCTTTGGAACTAAAATGATTTTAGTACCCTCGAACATAAAGCTGTAGCTATTTGTTCGACCATCATGCTACACTGCTCGGTCATACTGCCATGGTCTTCCCAAAAGCAAGAGACAAACATCCATCTCCACCACATCACACCAGATCTCATCTTTATACTTCTTCCCAATAGAAAATGGAACTTGAACTCGCCTGTCCACCTTCACCTCTCCTCCTTTCCTTAACCACGCCAACTTGTAAGGATTTGGATGCTTCTCCGTCTTCAATTTCAACTTTCTCACAGCTTCGGTAGAAATAATATTGTCACAACTTCCCGCGTTAATTACAAATTTACAAACCTTTCCCAGTATAATGCATGTTGACTGAAAAATGTTGCTCCTCAACCAACTAGCCTCACCCTCTTGCTTTGGTGTTAAACAAGATCTCCTCATCATTAGATTACATCCTTCATCTCCCGACGTGACAGCATGTTCATCCTCCTCAACTAGACTAAAATAACCTTCACCAACATCCTCACCTTCCACTTCAGCAATCATAGCTCGTTTCTTAGGCTTCGGACATTCATTACTCTTGTGACCCACTTCCTGGCAATTATAACATTTGAAACTATTGTTGACCTTTGCCTTTGCGACCTTATTCACAACTGGCCTATTGACAGCTTTAGAAACATCGGAACTCCCACTAACACCCTTGCTCTGAGTATTGGAACTTGGAAACACACCACCTCCTCGTCTTCCCTGCTTCTCCCAAGCCCACGCTTTCTGGTGCGCTTCAGCCACAGATCTAGGATCAAACATATTCACCATATCTTGCATCCGCGTTCGATCTCCTCCAACAAATCTAGCAGTTAATTGATCCTCTGTCCCCATAATGTCATTTCGAGCAATCAGTTGATAAAACTCATCAGCATAATCATTAACAGTCTTCGCTCCTTGCCTCAGATTCTACAACCTCTGATACATGAGTGATTGATAATTGTAAGGTAAGAATGTAGCCTTCATTAACTTCTTCATCTTCACCCATGTAACAATCTTTGACTTCCCCATTCTCTACTGGGTAAGTTTAGTCTGCTGCCACCATGCCATAGCTCTCCCTCTCAATCTTGTAGCAACCAACTTAACTCTGCGATTCTCGGGAACTTCTTTGAAGTCAAAAATTTCCTCAACATTTGAAACCCAATCCAAAAATTCTTCTGCAATCATTCCACCTTTGAATTCTAGAATTTTCATTTTCATCCCTGATTCCCATCGACGATCATCTTCTACCTCCCGATATGCATTTCGTACTTGGTCTCGATCCCGATAATGAACACTACATCTATCACCATCTTCATCAAAAATAGATGTACTTCGATATCGATCTCGACCTTCAACATCTCTTCGATTACGCATGTCTCTTCTACTATGTCTTTCTTCATCATGATATGGCTCATCACCAAACTCACGTGGAGTTCTTCTCTCTTCATGTCTATACTCATGGTGATCTCATCTCAATGAAACTGAAGATTCTCTTCTATTTCGGTATGATTGCGGCGACACCCTCCTCGCTTCCGTAACCGATGGTGAAACTCTGTTTCCTCCATGGTTCGAGATTGGCGACCTTCTCCTTTGACCTTCATTCATTTCAATCATCAATTTCTCTAAATTTCCAATGCCTTTATCAAATTTCTCATTGATACGTTGTTCCATTTGCTCGGCTTCTTCTCTTCTATACAACGCTTCAACATTCTGATGGCGGTTAGCTCTCTTTGGGGGCATTGTCAAATCAAACAATCAAACACAACTTCAAAAACTTCAAAATAAACTTCAACTCTCGGCCTCCACTTAGCTCGCACAAACCACTCGCGACTAAACTCTGCTCGGCCTAGCTCGCTCAAAATTCAAGCCTCGCATTGGCACGCAAAAATCCCAACGAGCAAAATTCAAACACCTTCCGAACTTTGATCCAGAATGATATGGATCGAAAACTCCCAACTTGTTGCAACTTCACGATGAACACGATGAACACCAAACTTCAAACTCCTTGGCTCCAAGACTCGGCTTAGCTATGATTGGCTAAGTCTAGCTCTGATACCAAACTGACATAGCGGAATAAACGGATTGACGAAGAAATGAAAATTTCGTGTCAAACTAATCGAAGAACGATTAGATCAAGTGATATGAATCGATGGATTGAAAGATACCGGATGCCCAAATTCGTTGATCTTCGAAAGATACCGAATTCTAGATATCTTCGACACGTTGATCGCGCACGATACCGTGAAAGAAGATCTACAATTCGTTGAATGTTGATCGAACGCACTTGATACCGTGAATTGGTTTCAACAATCGTTGATTCGAGCGCACTCGAATACCGAAAGTAGAGATAGGAGATCACACTCAACTACCAATTTCTAAGAGGCACAAAGCACTCAAACAAAGTTTCATTCAAAAATACACCAAAGTTATAAATGACACCACCATCCCTATGTATAGGGTTACAACAACACACGCAACCAGTTTCAACGACCTAACATAGGTCACGACCTACGACCTAAAACATCACATGTCCTGATATAAGTCGTTGACGACCTAGCATAAGCCGACCTAAACAACTTACGACCTACGACTTGGTACAATACAACACAAAGACAATACAAAACGAGTTACAACACATGACTTAGTATATACAACGTTCATGCGACTTAACATATTACAACACATAACGACACAAGTAAAAACATTACACCACACGAGTTACGACCTAAGTAACAAGCGACTTATCTCCTCTCAGCAACAGAAACTCTTCACGCGACCTACATTGGAGCGATCTATCTTCAAGGTGGCCTAAGAACCAGCGCCTTTATCCTGCTTTGTGAATTAGGTCGTTCGCGACCTACACTAGAGTGACATAAGGCCTCGCGACCTAAGGAAAAAGGCATACTGGGTTGCTTCGAATGAACATTGCCCGCTAGGTTATTCACGACCTTCGTTAGGTCGTAACTCCTTCTCTTTTCTCGCGACCCAACACATAGATCATTGGCGGTTGGCGTTACACCGTTAGGTCGCACGCGACCTTTTAGTTCGATAGGTCGCTCGCGACCTAAGATTTCTTCAGGCTGGGCTACATGAATGAGCATGGCCAGGTCTGGAGGATCAAATACAGGTGTGGTAGAGGTGGTTGAGTCAGCAAGTGACTGGTGGGGGTGGAGTAAGGGTCGGCCAAAGTAGTGGGTGAGGTGGTGGAGCAAAGGTGTGGCTTGGCTAGCACTATATATATGGAGTTTGCTTATTTTTTTAGTGAATCTTCAACAAGGTGGCCACGGCCATGGATGGTCAGTGGAATGGAGAGGGTAGCTGCTGGTTATGGTGGTGGTGGAGGTGGCCATGGTGCTACAGGAGGAAGGGCCGAACACAATAGGTTGAAGCAAGTGCAAAATCAATACAAAAACAAGGAAAAAGAGTGAAAAAAAGTGAAACATTTACCAATTTATTTTCTTCAGAAGATGATGGCCAAAAATTTTAGGGTGAGAAGCTATTTTTGTGCATGAGAAATGAGAAAGAATTCATGGCTGGAAAAAGATATGGTCGGCTCAAAATTAATGCATGAGTTGATTAGAATTGAAAAGGCAAGAAGGTGAAAAGTCTAAGGCATATAAAGAGTTTAAAACTCTTCAAACTTCCATATTTCTTTTATTCAATTAAAAAAATTCAATAATTTGACTTTAAAAACAGAAACAAAGTAATATAAAATAAAAATAGATAATAAATTTTAAAGAAAATGGAAAAGAATTAAAGAAATAGCTTAAAATTCAAAACAGGGTTCAAAAATTACAATTAAATCATCATTGGCTTTGGAAAATATCTAGTTCATTTTAAAAATATTACAAGGCAAAAATTTTGAAATAAAATAATTTTTTAAACATATTCAAAGTGAAATAAATAATTAAATTTAGAGAAAATAGAAAAATAATTAAAGAAATTGTTTAAAATCGGAAACAGGACATGAAAATTACAAATAAAATACCATTGGCTCTAGAAAAATTTCTATTTCACTTCAAAACAAATAAAATGTCAAATAAATAAAATAAATGAGGAACAAAATAAAGTAGTAATTAGAATAAAATAAGATCTTGAGAAAGTAGAAAAATAAATAAAGAATTCCTTAAATTAATTGAAGCTGGAAATTAGAAATTATAAACAGAATCTAACTGATGTTGGAAAATTTCAATAACACTTTGAAATTTTTTTAAAACTAAAATATATACATAACATCAAGTTACACATGTAAATATAAATTAGAACATGACAAAAAAATATTATTTATAAAAAAAATTAAAATAACAATTTTATTAAATACAGCAAATTTCACACAATAGTGTAAAAGGCATAACTTTCACAATATAAATCAGATTTCAACGAAACGAAAAGTTGTAATCTTAAAATTTATTTTAATTTCATAATAAAAGATAAAATTCAAGAATTTAAATATTTAAATTTTAAATTTGAAAGTCAAAGTTTGCCCAGATTGACCAAAACTCCACTTTTCTGGAAAATATTCTATTTATTCAGGTTTGAAATTATAATTCACACAAAAATAAAAATATACTTTTAAAATAACAAAATTTATTCATTTTAATAAATATAATAAAGTATTTAAATCAGGAGTTCAATTTAAATAATCAAAATAAACCATTAAAATAAACCCCCAAAATTCAGGGTTGTTACAGGTTACTTAAATAAAAATTTATAAGTTGGGAATAGATTTGTGAATGAAAAAATGAATTTACATTTTTAAGTAAATGGAATTGAACTGAATATTGGAATCAAATTTGAACTGTGTTAAATAAAGTGAAATGGAAAATTAGTCAAGTTGGACTAAATAAAACAAAGTATTGAAATTAAAATTAGTAAGTAAACTGATTGATTTAAATGGTAAGCAAATGAATTAAAATTGAATATTGGGATACTTGATTTAAATTGTGTAAAGTGAAGTGTATGATTAATTCGAAGTTGACTAAAAATAATTAAAGTTGGAAATAAAATCTATTGGGATTTTTTGAAAGCTTAAGTGGTGAGTGGAAATAAATATAAGAATTATATAGAATATTTAAGAATGTAAATGGTAAAATTCTTAATTAAAAAATTGGTATTGCAAAAATATTCCAAGTTAATATTTGAATGAAGATTAAGTAAAGTGTGAAAAGGGTTAATTGAGAATAGGAGTATGGAAATCAAATGTGAATTAAAGAGAATGTATATAGCTAATAGTAAATTGAGATAGATACGTAGGATGTATGTATATTATATATTCGCATAACAATTTGATCCAAATTCGAGCACTGAACTTCGAAATAGTTATATCGGTCCGAGTTGTAATTTTTCACTCGATTTACGACGGCGAAACCTGGATATGGATTTTTGATTGATTTCGTAAATTCTCTATCATAGTTATGGCTATGCAAGGAGAATAAATGTTTTTGATCAAGGAACCAGATCTGAGTCCACACTAGGAAGTCGGGTGGATGATACTAGTTCGGAAATAAAATTGTGTGATCGAATGAACGATCGGATTTGACATTGCATATCGATGATATAGGTACATCGTACGGGCTTGAATAAAATAGATATTGAAAATTTTGAAAAAAAAGTGAATAAAATGAATTTGGATTTTATGATGGAATATTATTGCTAAGTAGGATGTACATGTGCTTTAAAAGCAAAAAGAAATTTGTGTTTTTAATTTCAGAAGATAAATTTTGAATGGCGCAACAAAATGGTATGTGTTTAAATTATCATATGAAATTTGATGATTTTCTGATCTAACCACTTGGCTTTTGTTTTCTTTTCAAATTAGGGGCCCGTAGAGGCATTTTGTAGTTGTACCGATCTAGCCACGCAAAGGAGACACTGGCGAAATTTTTCGAAAATTTAGAGAGTTAGATTTTTTTTGAGAAAAGCTTGATAATTTAAAATTTGGGTTTACATTATAATTTGAATGGTTGAGTAAATAATATTGGTTGGAATCTATGGATGAGTTTGGGAAGTTAGTAAGTATGATAGTGTGTCTTTAATAAAAAGTTGGTTGGTAAGTTGTTGAACAGTTTGGCTTTAGGGAAATAGTGATGGGGTGTGGATCATTCTTCTATAATTGTAATTTTGGAGACAAAATTATTTTAAGGAGGAGGAATGTGATGACCCAGAATTTATGGATATTTGAAATTGAAATATTTAATTGATTTTAAATATTTGAAAGTTAGTTTAACTTGAATTTCAAATATCACTATTTATTGGATAATTATAATTATTGAATTTACTGAATTGAAATTGGGTAAAATATTGAGTCTTCAGTTTTGAGCATGGAAAAAAATAATTTGAAAGTTTGTAAAATTTGTATTGACGATACTGAAGATAATAGAAGTGATAAAATTGAATTTAAAGGTGATCTGTTTAGTTTGGAAAATATATCATTTAAATCGATATTTAAAAATAGTCTTCTGGGGCACAGTCTCGGATTTCAACGAAACCAATTCCATTGGATCTGTAATATTGTATTATTATCGAATTTCAAAATTCCATAGTGTTTAGAGTTGTCGTGTGATTGTACGGTAAGTAAACTGCTGAAATTTCATATCAAAAATTCAATATAATACTGAGTCCAAAAAGCTATCTTCTTTATATGACCGAGTTAGGACTCAAAACCTTTTCCATCGCGTTTGGAATAGGGGTATAACATTATGAACGCCTGGTGGTATGCCTCGATAGGAGGTCGAGATTTTGAGTTGCATAATTCGAGACGATTTAAATTTAAAATTTGAATTTAAGTAAGTATATATTTATATACATCTAGTCAAAACCCAGCTGGATTCTAATCACATCACAACTTTTCCCTTTCTTTTCGAAGTCACTATAGCCTGTTGATTTAGGCACGTTATCATCTCATCCATGTTCCCCTTATTTTCCTATTAAAACTTAGATGATTTCAAAGGAAAAAAAATGGCAAAACATTTCAAACGAAAATTGATTTTAGGAGGCTGAACTAAATTCATATATGTTCTCCTTTCTCCTCAAATTAAAATCAAATCTGTCCCTCCTCCCCTTTAAATTTCAACGAATCGTGCTTCAGAAATAATATATAATACTCGTAAGGAAAATCGAAATTGTTTTCGAATCAGAGCTTTAGGAAAATGACGAGGGGTGACGCAGGGTATTTGGGTTCACATTGGTTGGCCATGACGTGGTGGTGTCGCATTCGAGGCAAGGCAACCGAGGTAGATGAAAAGTAGTTAGCACTGTAGTTCTTGAGGCATGTAGGCCGGAGGCTCGCGATTTGGGGAGGGGATGGCTTTGTTGGGTCGACTTTGTTGTCGTAGGGAATCTCGAAGGCTAGGGATAGCTAATGCGAAGAGTGCACTGAGTAGCTGCTCGGGTCGAAGCATGATGGAGGGGGAAAGCGCGAGTGGTGGCGTGAGGAACCGTGTGGTTCAATTTCGATTCACGTGACGGGAGTACGTGGCAGTGCAGTCGGGGTCAGCGACATTGTGGTTGACATGCAACCATGGCCAGACGATCGAAGGAGGGTTTCGGCTCAATGTTCCAAGGTATAATACTTTGTTGTTTCCTTAACTACTGAAGTGATTAGTCATTCAAAATAAAAATAAAAAATTGTTTATAAACGGTTTAAAGAAGTAGTTCCGTTTCCTATTGTAGTATGCAACTTAGTTTTAAATACTTTAATTTAGTGTTACGTGACTTTAAAATGTGTATTTTAATTTTTTGATGTGTTACTTCATTTAATAGTAAGATATAAAAAAATTCTATTTTAAAAAATAAAAATAAAATTATATATATGTAGGAATTGTAAAACGGGTTGTAGAATTTATAAAAATTAGATTTTTAGAATGTATATAGTTTATTTTTGCAAGTATATATGTAGTTTCAAAAATAAAATAAATATACATACACATATTTTTAAATTTACTAGTTTATTTTAAATAATAGATTATGGTGATTAATTTGTTTAATAAAATTATTTAATTTATTTTAGTTACTAAAAATTATTTATTACAAGAAGATTAGTTGAAATTTAATTATTAGTTCGAATTATAATAAATAAAAGTTAATTTATTTTCGATTAGTTCAAATGTTAATAAATCGTATAATGTTTGTACAAGGTCCCAAATCGTGAGGTAAACAAGCCGGGTTGGATGGATTGCAAACAATAAAATCAAAGGAGAGTTAATCTCACTCTTTCGAATTACCGTTAATTTAAATAGTTAAATTTAAATTATTGATTGTTAGCTTGAAATGATAATTTATTATCAGCTTGGATGTGATATGTTATATATAGTATATTATACACACATATATATATATATTGGAGTGATTGATTCCCGCATTATATAGCAGATGAGACCCAATGAGCCCCGCATAATAGCGGATGACCCTTTATACCGCGATATCCCCCTCGAAGTGGGATTGGTATTTTTATATTCTGCTAACATCTATGGATGCAGGGAAACAGGTTGGAGGGATCCAACTGGATTCCTAAAAATATTGAATTTTTTTTCATAACCTGTGATATGATTGATTGATTATCTGTGATAGATTATATTGGAAATTATAAGTAACGAATGCTATGGGTTTGCTGAACATATTTTGGGTATTTGAAGATATCAAAAATATAAAAGAGTTGATTTTTGAAAGAGATATAAAGAGATAAATTAAGTAAAATATTTTTAGATAAATCTAAGAATGAATTTGGAGAAGAATAAAAAGCTTTATTTTAAAATCCTATCGATTAAATTCCAAGTATGGGAAAAATATTTTTGAATAAACGGTGATAAATGAATTTGAAGACATAAGTTATATTATTAAGAATTTAAGAAATTATTTTAAATTCAAAATATAAAATATTGGGAAGAAATATTAGAAGAATTTTGAAATAAAGTATGAAATTTTTATTTTTAGTATTAAATAAGATTTTAAATCATAATTAAGAAGTGAATCTGGAATTAATGGATTTCTAAAATAAACTTTGAATAAATCGAGAAATAAATTCTATGTGTAATTAAATTTAGAGAATCGATTTTTAAATCGATTAAGTGATTTGAAACAGTATTTCAAAAGAGAATGAGATTATGGAACTTATAAATAGGGTTTATATATAAAGTGAATATTTATCAGTGGATAATTTTGGAAGTATAAATTCACGGTGGGAATTTATAAGGAAAGGGTGGTATGTTTTAAAAATAAAAGGTTATTTTATTTTTAAAGATGTGGAAAAGAAAATTTATGGGATTGGGACATAGCTTAAGCCGAAATAAATCGAGAAGGATTTATAAATGATTAGACGGTTTTATTGGAATGGAAAGTATATTTCCCTCAAAAGCCAAGTTTTCAAAGAAAGATTTCCAAGTATAAGTTATAGGTTTTAAAGTGGTTTTAAAAGATTATTTTAGAAAGAAATTATTATTTAGTGGTTTCAAAATTTTAAAAGTAAATATTTATTAAGTTAATTATATAAGTAAAGTATTTTAAAGGTTTAACTAGTATTATGATTTAAAAGATAATTATTTAATATTTATACCTTATAGAATAACTTTTGTTTTAAATTTAGTTTTGGCTTAAGTTTTACATGAGAAATTATTATAAAATTTCATAACTAGTATTTTAAATAAAGTGTTTTAAGTAGTTTTATTTTAAGTGTTTTAAAATATATATTTTTGGATAAAGTGATTTAACTTATTTAAAAATCTAAGTATTAAGACTTGGTGATTTTCAATAGAAATAAAACAATTGGGTGGAAATTTAATTCTGTGAGAGAAAAAGTGATCTGAAAACAATTTTCAAGGGTTGAAGTGCTGAAAAATATCTTGCAAAGATATTTTGAAATAAATAATTTGGGAAATTAATAAGGCCTGATGGTTGTTTGTGGATGTTATATGATAGTTAAATAACCGACTATCAATATTTACCAATGCGCTAATCATTTCAAAGACACCGGGATCGTGATTAATTTTCCGAAAACCACTTTGATCCGGTTTGAACATTTTCGTGAGGAAGACAAGAGCTCGGAGTCGAAGATGGAGTAGTGAAGTGCAAGGGCTAATCGCTACTAATCCTGAGGGTAATTCCAAAACGGATGTTGTAAGAGTAGTGCTTTCGGTTCCGTTCGGACCGGGAATGGATTTTTATGGACGAACGCATGCTATTAGAACATAGTCAGGAGGACGATCAGCATTCTAAGTGAATGTGTGCTAAAAAGGCAACGTATAGCCTCAAGCCTCATCAAACGGGAATGGCTAAAACAGGGGAGGTGCAGTAGTCTAAGTGGCTAGCAACCAATTAGGGTAAGGCCACCCCTGTCCAGATGTCCCTTTATTTCGGCTGTGTGGGTAGTTGTAGATCCCAACCGTGGGGTGATCTTATTCGGACTATCCAGTAAGGGGTAGCTCCGGTCTTGTTTTGAAGGGGATCAGGGGGTTTCTCGGTACGCTGATTTAGACCAGGTACTGTGACAGGCGGTACCCCAGTAGCCCTGCCATTGTATGGAATCCAATCTTCAATAAGCGGCTGTACGGTTTTGATTGTGCCCAACTATTGCTGAAACGTGAGATGCAAGCATTTCAACTAGATTCTATTTTACTTTCTATAGACACTATTATAATATCAGATGGATTTGATAAAAATGTTTTGGTAATCGTAAGTTAATAACCCGTCATGTTTATTTGTGGCGTGTTCTTATGAGATACCTTTGATTCAAAGGATTTTAAAAACTTTTAATCCAATTGAGTGTGTTTTCTCACTCTGGTTTTCCAGACCGACTCGGGTATTATTTTACTATAATGCTCGGGTCAGATCAAGTATTATACAATACAGATTCGGGATGGACTACTGTGGAGCTCGAGGATGTGCTAGATGGCGAGACATGTCACACGTATTTTTTGTATTTATGCTGTGTTGTGTATGCTGTGTAGTCAGCTTTTGTGAGGACAAGTTAATATAACCGTCCGGTAATTTGCTATTAATTGTGTTGTACTCTGATGATGCAATGTTTAAAATAGATATAGTCTTTTGTGTAAAGATTAGTCATTATCTATTATATATTGTTCCGCTGCGATTGTGAGATTCTATTATTATTTTCTATTTCTTCTTATACCTCCTTCTTCTTTAAGCCTAATGGTTGGTATTTCCGTCCACTTTGAGTTGAACTGTTGGAGAATATTGTCAGCTCAAAGGGGTATGGATTTGCGGGTAGTTACAAATTTTGTTTTAAAATTCTATTAATATACATTCAGATCAGTAAACGTTCATATCTCATGCATACGAGGTCGGAATCGGATGAAACAAGCGGTGCTGAAATGGAGAAGGGATCTACGCTGCAGTGCAGACCTGGAGATGTTTGGAGCTCGCTAAAATTTTAGGTTAAATCGAACACACTCGGTTTAATTTAAAATTTGAAGTTTGGCAACGTAAATCCAAGGTGAGTGTTTTATAATGCTCACAACGTACAAGAGTATTTTCATGCTAGTTAAATTTGAATTTATGAATTGATATGAATTTATTGGTTGTTGTTGATAAAATTTGGTTATCATTTGAATTAATCGTTATAAATTAAAATTGACAACCAACTTGAAATCGGGATTTAATTTTCAGTAAATTATCGGAAATTGACAACTATGAAATTGCTGTGAATTATATGACTGTTTAGATAATTGATGGCGATGGACGCTATTGTTTGATATTTTGGTTGATTTGGATGTTTATTTGTTCCGATATGGCCTGTTATCACCCTGTATATTATTTACAGTATATAAACTGTAAATTGAATTATTTCGAATGAATAAAGAAATAAGCTTAAACGATATATACCTATGACATTGTGATTTGGATTGAAAAGATATATATCCATCCTCGTAATTAAATTGAAATAACTGATCACTTGGCATAGGATAGAAAATTATATATGAACACCGGATTGGTTTAATTAAATAATTTTAAAAGTTTGGTTTTGAAATTATTTAATGGTTTTGAATTTAAAGAAATGAAAATTGAATTTATGAAGTTTGAATTAATCATGAATAGGAGTTTGAAATGTTGAAATAAATTTTTGGTTAAAAGAAATTGTTAAATAATTGAAGTTGAGATTTTGGAGTTGAAATAGAAATATAATTGAATTTCATAAACTGATTTGTTTTAAAAAGATTGAACTTTTATTTGAACTTTGAATATTACTAAGTGAAAGTGATATAAAAATGATATTTCGAAATTGAGCTCGAAATTGAATTTATTTGAAGATTGGGATTTTAAACTGAATAGTGAAGGATAATTTGGTTTAAATGTTTTGAATTTATACATTGAAAATCGAGCTCGAAACCGATAAATATTGAAGTAGAAATTGAATTAATTGGGTTTGAAAGTGGAATTGAATTAATTTGAAATCGAAGTTGAAATTTATTTGAATTAAATATCGAAATTGAATCGATTGAATGGTAATTGGAATTGACTAGAGTTGGGAAGTTAGAACTGGATCGGTTTGACTTTGAAACTTGTAACAACCTGTATATTTATCGATTGTATATTTAAATATTTTTTTAAATTTAGCATCATTCGTCGGATTTTAGTCCGAAAAGCTACTTTTTGCAAATAGTCGAATTAGGAATCGAGACCTCTTCCATTGAGTTCAAAATGACGTTTGCGAACTTTTTGAGTATAAACTTCAATAAGCTTGGAGGAAGTAGAATTTTGTTACTTTTTCACTTAGGGCTTTGGTTTGGTTTCAGCCCATTAACCCCACTTATCAACCTAGCTCCAACCCTCTTCTCCTCATTCCTTCGTGACTTCCTAATACATTCAAGCTTCATCAAAAATGGGGGAAGAGAAAAAGAATTAGGAAATCCTAAGCCCTAGTTTCCATTTGCAAATCCAAGTTCTATCTCCAAATTCAAGAAGAAGCCATTGGTAAGCATCTCCTTCTTCTTCTCCAACTCATTCTCCTTTCAATTTCAGAAATTTCCTAAACCTAACTTTGGAAATGTTCTTCTTTTGAGCTTAGATTCTAGCTCCTTGAGTTGTGTTGAAGAGGGGTTGTTCTTCCTTTCGTTTTCACGCTTCTTCTTCATTTGTTTTGGGTTTAAAGGTGAGATTTTTTATCTCACATCTATGTCTATAGCAATCTTGGATTGTTGGGTATAAATTCATAACACTTTTTCATGTGCATTTGCTCTTGATTTGGATTGAATAGGTGAATATTCCGATTTTTGGTTTTTAAGTTCAATTTTTGTGAAAATCATTTTACAGATGTTTGAATGTGATAGCGGGGTGTTTCGAAGGGCCATACAAGGCTGGGTTGTCGCTTGGCGTAATTCCCTAGTCGTCGTTGCTCGCTCGTTCGCCTCCGTCGCGTGTTATGGATTTTGCCCCCACAAGGGGGCTAGGCTGATTCTTTTCTAGAAGCAGGTTCAGTCGACTAACACAGTGGGTCAGTCGACTGAAGCAAGGGGCAAAAAACTTTCTATCCCCGTATCAGTTGACTGACCTTATGTGTCAGTCGACTGACCTGGAAACATGAGAGTTTCCCAGTTCTGTGCCAGTCGACTGACCATCTCGGCCAGTCGACTGACCTGCTTGCTTCATTTTAATTTCCTATTTTGCTCGTGAATCCAACTTTTATTGATTTGTGATTATCCGAGTTGTTGTTATCATTCAATCGACTTTGATGACTTCTATTTTTGGATTTTTGGAAATATCCATTTTGATGTAATAGATATTGATTTCTTTGGATTTAATTCACGTCTTCGAATGTGAATTTTGATGATTGATTGTGTTTACAATCATTTCTATGGTTTGTCACTTCTAAATGCAAAAGTTTCTATACTAATAGTAAATATTCAAATCTCTTTTATCAAAACGATTTCAACACTATTTTATTACAAAGCTCGTTTCTTAAACCGTTTTCCAATCTATTAGTATATACAAACCTTTACCTCACTCGTATGAGAAATCTAATTAAACGACTTAGTAAAACAGGTGGTGTGAAACGCTTGCATTTACTTCGTCTTTTAATTCTTGGACTTGTTCGAATGAATCTCTTGTGACAAATTTTCTAGTGGAGATCTACAATTTGTTCGTAAATATTTAAGTTAAGTTAGTGGTTTTGGGACATGAAGCTAAACATATATATTTACTAGCTTACTGTAATTGACACTTCTTGATGATCGATGATGATCATTTTATGGTTTAGACTAGCAATGTGCGATGTCTCTTTGTCCACGTGGAGGACTGTACCTAATTTTGTTGAGCTTCGGCTCGTTTGGAGGAGCTCCGGCTCGTTTGGAGGAGCTTCGGCTCGTTTGGAGGAGCTTCGACTCGTTTTGCGATACACGTGTTGGTGAGTTTTCATGCTCCCGCTTGGGATTGGCCATCCTTTTCTTGTGATTTCTGGATTTCTAATTATTGATTTCTGGAATTTATGTTTCATCAACTTTTACAATTGGCATTGATATGTACGTCATTTTTTTATGGCTTGGTGAACTAAATAAACAACATGACATTCTTTTGATGCTATGAGATTCTTGAGATATTGTATGACTTTTGTGGATTTTCTAATGTATACTTATCGTGGTATGACATTTTTGGTTATCATACGTTTTATTATTATATCTCTTCTTATATCTCATTTTATCTGATAATTATAGCTAGACTGATCCGTTTATTATTTTCTTCTTAAATAATACTCGGGTCAGACTGAGATTTTACAGATGCTTCTGCTTGACTCCTTATCGGACCTTCATTTGACTTTTGGCTAACTACTTTAGTTTAGCAGTTTTTGTTGTATACATTTGAGATATAGACTCCTTGATGTATACATATTCTTTTGTCATGCACTTGTATCTATCCTTTTGTGTTATTGTGGATCTTATTCGACCACTACTCTGATGTACACTTTTATGTGTAATATTCATATCTATTTCCACCTTTGTGATATGAATTATCTGTGACTGATTTATGTTATGCTTATTTCAATATTTGTTTCTGAAGACATTATAGCCACTGCGTAGTAGTCCTGTGTACTTATTAGTATGTCGGATTTCCTCTTGAGATGAAATGCATGTTATACTATCTGGCATATCGGTATTCGCACAAAGCAATTATACAGATGGTCGCTCCTCAACAGCCTTATTCTCCGTGCTAGTTGACGGCATTACACCATAGTGTCCTTGGCTAGCGTGGGTATAGAGGTGGGGCGTCACAAAACTTTTTTCAAATAAATAATTTAATATAATACTATTTAAAATCTATAATCATAAATATGCAAATTATTTTGGTTTCCAAATTATTTTGCTATATAAACCATTTTAATACTTAAACTATTTTATATTAAATCAACTTAACCATTTAAACTATTTTAACTTTTTTAATAATTTAAACTATTTTTTTAACTATTTTAATTATTTAAACTATTTTACACTATTCAAACTATTTTTCAAAAAAATTTAAACTGGTTAAGAGTATAATGTTTATTTTTAAATCTTGGATTTAAATACGAATTTGGTTAAATGAAGTTATAACATAAATTGGTATTCGAAACAATTTTGGATCCAAGTCGCGATATTTAGGCGAAAATGATTTTGAATTGAAATGGTATATTTTGGGTAAATATGATGATTTCAAATTGGATTTGATTTCGAAGCGAATATGATATTTTGATACCAAGTATAAACTATTTTCTTATTACAAAAGTACCAACCGGTGTTTAAATGACATTTGGTTGTTAAAGAAACCGGGGCCGGATATGGGCATACTCTCTGTCAATACTGGAACCACTTTGACAACTGTGTCCGTGGAGTGATGATCCAGAATGAAGTGGTTGGATTTGGCATCGTTTCCTGGATTTGAAGAAAGAGAACGATGATGGATTAGCATGGCACTTGTGCCAATTTGAAATGACTAAAACGGGAGCCGTACCGGCAAAGTGGGCTAGCCACGTCGAGCAGACGCACTTCTTTGAATTACCATCATTTATATTGTGATTGATTGGTGCGCACCCTTCAATTTTATGGGAGTGTTAGACGTGGTGGGCGAACATGGCTATGATGCGTTACCACAAGCTGGGAAGGGTAAACTGGTAGTATCCTACATTGGGCATTACCGCACATGCATTGTCATACTTTTACCCCTAAACGAGACCCATACGATTTTGGTTTAGTGTTGTCGTATCACGGCACATCCCTATCCACCGACCTTTAACTGATGTTTTATATGCAAAATGTACGACAATGCTTAAAAATGCGTTAAAAGGGATTATTATAAAGCCTTAACGCTATTTTAATATTTATTTTACTGACTATACATTATTTATGTAGCGTATTCTAATACATATAAATATTTTGACGGATCCTAAAGAGATGAAAATCCTGTAATCTCTCTTGAGTTATTGCACGCACGTTATACACTTGATGGGAGATGTGAAAAGCCATAAGCATCTCGGATGCTGTGACACTCATATTTTATAGGCGATATTGATTTGATTTACATGAGGATATTTTAGTCCTGACTCGAGTGTTTTGTCTTTTCATTACGCCCGGGTCAGCCCTTAGTTTTTCAGCTTATTGAAGATTTATTCTTGAGGACGAAGACGAAGATCTGGTATATTACTACTATTATTATCCCTACATCATGTTATCTACTGCATTATTTATTTATCCCTAATTTATATATATAACTCTAATAAATGTTGTATAGATTATAATAAAATGTATTATATAAACGGCTTCATGAAATGTTTATTTGATTATAATATTTTATCGTTCCGCAGCGAGATTCTATGTTTGTTTCTTATTCTTTTTCTCTTATTTTCTTATTTACCCTATTAACAATCCTCCCTTTTGAATGGTTTGAGTTAACATGTGTGGTTTATTGTCGATTTAAACTATACAAAAAGGTGGGTCGTTAAGTTGGTATCAGAGCTTTGGTTTAGCGATAACCTTAGCTTTATGGGTGACTCATTAGAGATACGCTCAGTAGCACCCTAGGATGAGTTTGAGTTTATTAATAGATATAAGTGCATATTTGTTAGTGATATAAAATTATTTTATATTGTGTTGGTTGATTTTTTGAGTGGCTTATGGATTCAGGTCAATACGAGTAATTAACATCATTGATAGGGATCTCTAAACACTTGAACAGAACAATTCGACATAGTATTGTTTTGAAATTGGGTAAATGAAATAATTTTGCCCTGATTGTATTTTGTGTATAAAGAAATAATTATCAGAAATTATTATGATTTATCTAGCTTCTTGGTTGTTAGGAATGATAATATTGATTATTATCATTAATTGGATAGTGTTTTTAATAAATAAGGTTTATTACAAAATAAACAATGATAAAACAACTTGTGGAAAGTTTTAAGAAAGTAAAATTTTGTAAGAGTAATTTGTAAATTTGACTTATAAATTAAAATAGATTTAGAATGTTATGAATTTAAGACCTGGGTATTTGAAAATGGTTTTCAAAGCTTTGAAGGAAAATATACAGGGATATTAGTTGAAAATAATAGTTATGGAAATATTTTCAAGGATTTTTATAAAAGAGAAAAATGAATTCAGTACTCCCCTCCTCTATCGCTGGAAAATAATTTTGGTGATGACTACGCAACATCATCGACATTCATTTTTGAATCTCAAAGTGGGGGAGACTTTTCAGAAGCTTTGCTTTGAAATTGTTTGATAAATGGATTTTGGTTTAAACTCCAAAGGTATGATTTGTGTTTGTACCAAAATTGGGCGCAACACTCGTCGGAAGTTTTTGAAGAGATAATAAATGAAAAATGCAAATTGAAATAGAGGATTATCTAACAAAAACTCCAAATAACATGTAAATAAACGCGTAGACAAGCAATTTATAGTGGTTCGGCGTGTCGCCTACGTCCACTGTGAAGTTTTTATACTTTTATTGACTTTCTTTCAGTGATTACAAGTTGGTACAGCAATCAACAGTGAATTATAGCTAGGAATTCGAATTCAACAGCAAGATTATGATATAAAATGATGGAGATATCAATCCGGCAGAGTTTAGGCGCTTCACAATCCAAAAGTCCTTTTTCTGTTGGCCCTAGGGCTCTATTTATAGGCGTAGGCTGCTGATATTTCGCTGAAAACTCGGAAGACCGCTTCTGGCACGTGAGGGGGCCCACATGCCCAGCCTCAGGAAATTTAGGCCCACTTTCGCATCAGTTCGAACTCCATTCGAACCGATCAAGAATTCATCCAATCGAGGTGAAATTTGGCGTGGACACTCTTCGACATGAATGCAAGCTGCTGTGAAAATTTCGTGGCATTTGGATCAGTGGATTGTGAGATATCATGGATTCGAAATGGGGTTTACTGCATGGCTGTTTGGTTCGAAACCATCCATTCGAACCGATGGTTTCGAACCAATGGTGGCACGTGCCTTCGTGACAACGTGGAGCGCAGATTTCGAACCGCTCCGGTCTTCACTCCGGGTTGACCGCTTCGATTCCATATATCTCGGCGCGTTCGGCTCGATGGATGACACATCATCATGGTTTGCTGACCCAGTGGTTTCGAACGAAGCTTCTGTGATGGGTTCGAACAAGGCTTCACAGGTGGGTTCGAACAAGGCTTCACAGGTGGGTTCGAACAAAGCTTCTTTGGATGGACACGAGCTTTCCAACCTCACCATGGACACGAGGTCCACCGATACGAACAAGATGGGTTCGAGGTGGATGGAGTCGAACCGGGGCACTCCGATGGGTTCGAAATCCATCGGTTCGAAGGTGATCGTTTCGAATGAAGTCTGTCGATGGGTTCGAAGACGCCTACCTCGGGGGGTTCGAAACCAAGGCCTTTCCCTTCAAATTGAATCGATCATAACTTGAGCGTATGAACTCCGATCGACTTGAAATTTGAGTTGATAACTCTTATGATCCTTCTTCTCAAGTCCTATCAATTGTAGCTCAATCCGGACTCGGAAAAAATTCAGTGATATCCATAGCGAAACGATGTATGATCAATCTCTGAGACTAACTTTTTTCATTTTCGATCAATTTTCTGATATCACGGTCTTGCCGAAAGGTGGGATAATATTTTGCCCCCTAAAGTACGTCTTGTGGGAACATGACGTGCTTTGAATAGCTGCAATTTCTCTCCGAACAATTATCCTTCTCTCTCTTTTTTTTATTGAGACTCGTATTTGGTATTGTTGTATCTTTGCGTTGACACGATTGACTGCTGTATAATAGTACTTAACCGTTGGCTGTTGCGTTTGTAACAAGATGAGAACTTGATCCCTGTAAATATTTAAAATCGAATGTCAGTTCGACATGTATTCACATACGTTAATATGACCCTTGTTAACATTGTGTGTTCATGAGTCGTTGTCAATTTTGTTCGCTATTTGATTCCGTATCGATCCTCTCCTGAACCAATTTGGGAACCTGAGTTGAGGCAACATTTGGCGATTGTTTTGAAAAAGACCCCTTCGTATCGATCCTCTCCTGAATCGATATAGAAGGCTGAAGGAATTGCATTTACGTCGCGCGAATGCAACATTTTGACCCGATGGATGCGAGCTCCGATGGGTTCGATGTCAACATTCATATGGGTGGAGTACGCTTATGCAACGGCGGGTTCGAAACCGACATTCGAACCGATGACTTGGATGGGTACGAAACCCTCGTTCGTACCGATGAGAAAAAATGGATATGAAACTGTAGTTCGTATCGATCGGAAGTGATGGGTACGAAGTCATCGTTCGTGACAGTAGGCTGTGGATGGAGTTGTGATCTTGTTGACGTGAACAGGGTTTCGAACCGATGCGTATTGATGCCCTGCTGCGCGCTTCGTACCGATGGAGCCTCAAACGTATGGGTTCGAAGGTAGATTTCGAACCGGTTCTGCATTTTGACTCGCTGTAACCGGTAGAGTTTACCGGGATGCGAATCGACCCGGTCACCTTCAACCCCCCATATAAATAGCAAGGACCTCGCCATTTTTCACTTTTCACTTTTTTACTGTTTTCTGCATCGTCTCGAAGCTTTAGAGAAGAAAGCAATGCGTTTTGTCTTCGAACCATTTGAGATCCAAGTCTTCGATTCCTCGAATCTATCACCCAAACTAGGTAATTAACCTCGAATCCACACGGCAAAGCTACCTCGAACCTATCACTCCTTCATCGATCGGCCTTTCTTAGGATTTGGTAAATCCAGATCTGGCTTTTGGAGGAACTTCGAATCGGTTCAGAGACTTGTGTACGAATCGATGGGGGGCAGCATCATTCCCTTTCAGATTTCGAATCGATCCTTGGGATTTCCCTTGGAGGGGACGCAGTTCGCACCAAGTTAACTATGATGTTGGGTCGTATCGGTGCAAAATGATTGATACGAAAAGTAGTCATTGATCGGCTCGAAGCCCTCAACTTTACATCGATACGAACCATTCCTTTATGACCGATACGAATGGCATCGATTCAAACTCGATCGATGTTAAGTTGAGGTTTTCCTGATCGGTACGAACTAGTTGACCAAGGACCAATTCGAAGTTATCCCCCACTGATCGATTCGAGCTCAGCGTCCTGATGGATTCGAAGTGTGCCCTTCTGTATCGATTCGAAGTCACTCTTCATTGATCGATTCGAACTTGGCACTTGACTATCAATTCAAAGCTCGCTCCTTTGTGTCGATTCGAAGGGGTATGATGATGGGTTCGAACAAGTTCCTTGTGGTCAGTTCGAAACTCCATATAACGGATACCAAAGTTTGATATTTTCTGGGCATAAATCCGAAGAGCTTCACTCTTGCATACTTGGACTTTGACAACTAAATTTCATACTTGACTGCCTCTCGAAGCTCGTCGACGGAACCACAACGACTTTTATCCGAATCAATTTCCCTCACGTGAAGGGTTTAGCGACGACGGTCAGCGATGACGGTCATTACAACTGGGCTCTGTAGCTTTTTCGTTTGCATGTTTTCTTTAATTCTGCGATATTTACCCAAGTAATGCACAGCACTGCACAACACACATTCATACACTATACACTGGGGAACTGACGGGTCTCTTATCGTCTAGTAATGGTTTCTCATGAGTTAGTCAGTTATAGAGCCTTCGAGTTCACAACAGCAGGAAAACCCACAAGATATCCAGAGTACAGTTCCGCCGAGATTAGAGGTTCCGGACATTGATCCTGAGATTATCGGCCCAGCGCCGGATGAACTTCCCAACGCGTCATTTATCGCTAATCCATCAGACTCTGTCCCATCTCATATTTCCGAAGATATGCTGGGGAGGATATGCCTGAGGCATGGTTTGTCACTGGACGACGTGTTACTACCGGGGCCGAATGACAGGCCACACTATCCGCCGAAGGGGTATACCGCATTTAATCGCCATGCGTGCGCGGCTGGGACACTTCCTCCGTTCAATGAGTATATAAGAGAAGTGCTATCTTTTTTGGGAATTGCACCATCCCAACTTCACCCGAACGGGTATGCTTCGATGAACAGCCTGTTCATCGTTTTTATTGAATACCTTCATAGACCACCGGCGCCGACCGAAATCAGATACTTGTTCAACTTCAAAACTCGAAACGATTACCGATCTTTTACATTCTTGGAGGCAGTACGGAACTGTCAAGTGGTCACCGTGTCCTGGACCAGGTCAAGCTATTACAGGACGGAATGGTTTTACATCAGATGTCCTCCGGGCTTTGCTAGGCGATGGTTATTTAGACGTGAGTACAGCTGAGTTTCCAAACAATTACTAAGGCGATTGTAGTCGAAGTGTAACTTATATATTTTTCTTCTTTACAGCGATGA
The DNA here is from genome assembly GCA_030765085.1 of Allium cepa. Classification (NCBI taxonomy): domain Eukaryota; kingdom Viridiplantae; phylum Streptophyta; class Magnoliopsida; order Asparagales; family Amaryllidaceae; genus Allium; species Allium cepa. The sequence continues at coordinate 899,048,471 of CM060938.1, read as the reverse complement.
TCCAGCATCCCGACGGTGAAAACTTTAAGGAGATAGTACGGGTGCTCCAAGAGGTCCCGAGCGACGATAGGGATATCGACGTGTTATTGACGGATTGGAATCTCCGGGCCTGTGGGTTAATTGAACGACGGCAGAGTATAATATTCGACGGGGCGCAAAGGATCGGTTTGAAAAAACGAGCCAAGCACAAGAAACCCAAAGTCATTATAGCTGAGGAAGTTGATTCTGAAAAAACCCACACTGATGACGAGCCACCGGCCGGGACCACAGATGTTGGTCAGGATGTTATGAAGCAAAGAAAGGGCAAGGCCGCCATTTTTAAATCGCCAAAAAGGGGAAGATGGAAGTCAGTCGTCACGTCACGGGTCACTCCCGGAATTAGAATTTCGGAAGGGTCTCCCCCACGAAAAGAAAGTCTCTTTGAAGGGCTTGCCGACGTTCCAATCCCGGACGATATGTCCTTTCAACACGATGCCGAGTTGGAGGAATTCCATCGTACTCTAGACCTGAGCGAGCCCCATGTTACTAGCGTGGTCGACACTTCAGGTTGGTCGGGGATGGAATGCATATTCACACACTTTTCACAACACAACATAACTTTTAGTCGTAGGTCATCGGTCTCGGGAAACCACTAACTTTGTTCTCTTCTTTTGCTTGCAGATACTATGTCCAAACGCGGTTCGATGCTAGGGAGTCTGCGACATGCTCAGAAACCATCATAACGTGAACCGCGCAGACGGGAAGGAGACACGGACTATGATCAGGGATACTCCGGATACTCAAGCCATGAAAGATATGACACAGATAGGGGCTACAAGCGTCGATCCCGATCGCGTTCTCCTCCTCCTCCCAAAGATCCCGTACAACCTCCGGCCTATGTACCTCGCCCCTCCGAGCCTTCACGTCATAAGTCCACTTCTCAATCTTTTAGGCACGAATCTCATCGCTCCAGAAGCGAGGCATCGACCGCCGTAGTTGCGGAAGAGCCTCCTGTGGAAATTTCGGGTGAAGGGGCGTTCAGGCTTGCTCAGTTGAAAAAAGACTTCCCGGCTATTTGCTTCGACAACTACGTTTTTCCCCCACACTTGAAAAGAATCCCTCCATCGGCGGAGCAGGTGATGCATGACTATATGCACGACTTCTACGCTCAGTATAAAGTATGGTTTAAAGCGGCAGAGAAGGCATCGGAGCTGGCTTTTGAGCGTGGGGCCGCCAACGAGAAGTTACAGGCGGAGTTGGCCCAGAAGAGCCGTATTATCGAAGTGCTTAATACCGAGGCCGAATCTTCCAGAAAATCTGAGATGGAAGCCATTAAAAGGCCGATGAAGCCCAACTTACGATGGATAGAATGAAGTGTGAGCATTATGCCACGGTGGAAGACATGGGCCATCTGAATACTCTGGTCACTGCTGAAAGGGATGCGGCGCTAAAGGAGCTAAATGAGCTCAAGTCCAAATTCGCCGAGATCGCCAAGGATAAGGACGATGCAAACAACGCAGCCCAGGAGGCATGCGAACAAGCTGTGATACTCCGGACTGAGCGGGATGCGGCAGTGGCTAAAGTTCAAGCGGTTGAGGCGGAGATTGAAGAGAAAGTTCAACAAGCGGAGGCCAGGCTAGAGGCCGATATTGAAGATCTGCTTATCACCTACAATGCCAACGTATTGAAGCACAGAAACTTGGCCTGGCTTCTGGATTACCCAGTTCATCTCCGTAGTGCTTGGGAACGATTGGTTGAGGGAGAAGAGGAGGCGTATCCGGACGAATCGGTTGACGGATTCGAGCTCAAAAACCGGTTGCTGTCAGATGATGAGAAGAATGTCCTCCACGATGCTATAATCGCTCATGAGAAGGAGATGGTTGGTGGTCGATCTTTGGAGGCCGGAGAAGGGTCAGGCGTTGAGCATCGTGCTACTGCTCTTGAAATCACTGCTCCGCCTCCATCTGAGCTTGTATCTGCAGTTAATTCACAAGCCGTTCCTACCTACGACCCAGAGCAACCGCGGTTATCTCCGATTCGCGAGCACGTCTCCGAGGTCGTCCAGCCATCAATGAGCCGAACTGAGGAAGGTATTTTAAACAAATTTCAAGTGTATTTTCGTTAGAATGTTCGTTTTGAAGCGATTGTTTATAACTCCTTCTCTTTTTTATTCAGTGACCAGGACTACCCCGGCGTCTTCGGCCCAGGAGTCGAGTCAAGGGCAGAAGGCTATTACTACTGAAACGACTGTCGTGACAACGGCAGCGTCTACCGGAGTGGCGCAGGAAAGCTCTTTGTCTCTTGACGAACAAATGGTGAGTGAATTGCTCGGTCAACAGGGGGACTTTTCTACAGACTCGCCGTTCATCATCAGCGAGCTCCCGCCAGCCTCTAGCTCTTTCGTGCAGACCGGAGTTGCCCCCAGCCAGGCCCCATCAACTCAAGACAAGGAAATCTTGGCCGAAATCAATGCTGAAATAGAGGCTGCGGGGTGTGAAGGTAGCGCCGGGGTCAGGTTTACGACGCATGCTCTGGCGCCTTTAAGTGTGATATTGCCAAGCGGCACAGAGGTTGACACTCGGGTGTCCGCCTCATCGTCTGTTGCGGATCCAGTCCTTCCGACACCCCCGGAGGGAAGCCTTCATCTGGATTCGAGTTCCGAGGAGGACGTCGACATTATGCCTTCGGCCGAAGAACAAGCGCTGGAGAGGAAGCCCTCCAAACGAAGGATCTCGATTCCAAGCGACTCCGACGATGATGACGAACCGTTGATAAAGCGGACGAAGAAGAAGAAGTAGATAGACCGCTCGAGCAGATTTTTTCGGTAGATAGGAACCTGCTTTTTGTTTCCCTTTAGTAGGCCGTGTATAGATGCGGGTTCGGCCCCTGCTAGTAGGAATTCTTTTTTGGAAGAACTCATTTGCATGTAATTCCTCGATTCTAGTCAGTTGAAATAAAATATTGCTTTTCTCATTCCAACCATTTTTTATGCTTAAGTGTTGTGATGATTGGTTTACGACCGTGCTTTTTTGTGAATTTTGAGCGCATGTCCACACTCCGGGGACTTAGAATAGTTCGCGAGCAATAGTTTGGTTCATGCCCCGAGAGTCCGATGATTATCGATGCTTATGATACAGTTCACATTTTGTGAACTTGGTGTTAAGGCTTGTACTCCGGTCCACTCTCCGGGGACTTAGAATTATTTCGGCGTTTATACTCTAGTTCGCACTCTGGGAACCTAGGGTCAATGATTGTTTTTGCTTTCGTCCGTGCTCCGAAGACTTAGAGTTATTTCAAAGTTAATGCTCCAGTTCACATCCTGGGAGTTTGGAGTTAACATTTATACTCCGGTCCGCACTCCGGGAACCAAAAGTGGACGTTTATACTCCAATTCGCACTCCGGGAATTTGGAGTTAGCTCACATTCTGGGAGCGTTCGACTTATAATCCGGTTCGCACTCTGGGAACCAAGAGTTAGTGTTTATACTCCAATTCGCACTTCGGGAATTTGGAGTTGGCTCACACTCTGGGAGCAATGGATTTATACTCCGGTTGGCACTCCGGGAACCAAGAGTTGTTTTTATACTCCAATTCGCACTCCGGGAATTTGGAGTTGGCTCACACTCTGGGAGCAATGGATTTATACTCCAGTTCGCACTCCGGGAACCAAGAGTTGTTTTTATACTCCAATTCACACTCTGGGAATTTGGAGTTGACTCACACTCTGGGAGCAATGGATTTATACTCCGGTTCGCACTCCGGGAACCAAGAGTTGTTTTTATACTCCAATTCGCACTTCGGGAATTTGGAGTTGGCTCACACTCTGGGAGCAATGGATTTATACTCCGGTTTGCACTCCGGGAACCAAGAGTTGTTTTTATACTCCAATTCACACTCCGGGAATTTGGAGTTGGCTCACACTCTGGGAGCAATGGATTTATACTCCGGTTCGCACTCCGGGAACCAAGAGTTAGTGTTTATACTCCAATTCGCACTCCGTGAATTTGGAGTCAAAGGAGGGATTGTCGTGTATCAATCCCTGTAAATGTTGATATAGTGTCTTGCCCCCGAGCTCGGGTTTCACTTAGCGAGTGACTGGTCATATCGCAGCCACTCCCTATTTGAATAAATCCCACCGTATGATGGAACTTAGCTCTCCGTGCGTCGTGATATTGTACATCATACTTGATAAATCACAGCTCTGGCTCGAAGAGATGGCATTTTATTGCTGAAACGAGAAAATATGGCAAAGTCAGTTGCCTTATTACAAATTTAAATCTCGGAATGCTAAAATAAAATGCAAAGGAATAAATTGACAGAAAAAGTAAAGTCTTTCATATGTAGTAGCGACGAAGACTCTCGCTATTCCAAGCCCTCGGCAAGGTAAGACCGTCAACGGTCGATAATTTGAACGTGCCTTCTCCGAGCTTTTGTGAAATCACATAAGGCCCTTCCCAATTTGGCTTCATGTGCGAAGGAACCGGATAAATTTTTTGAGTACGAGATCGCCGAGTTCAAAGGTTCGTAGACGGACCTTGGCATTGAATATTCGAGCGACTCGACTTCGATATGCGGCTGCCCTCAAATCAGCCTCTTCACGCCTCTCATCCAGTAAATCCAGAGATTGAGCAAGTAATATGGCATTTGTCTTCGGATCATAATACGTCGCACGATGAGAGTGCACTTCCAACTCGACTGGAATTACGGCCTCAGAGCCATAAGATAGAGAAAATGGAGTGTGACCGGTTGCAGTTTTGTGAGTTGTTCGATAGGCCCATAACGCCATAGGAAGTTCGTCGACCCACTTGCCTCCGGCCTTTTCTAGTCGCTTCTTCAGAATGGACTTTATAACTTTATTGACAGCTTCGACCTGACCATTTGCTTGAGGGTGTGCCACTGCAGAGAACTTCTTATGTATGTGAAATCGTTGGCAGAAATTTTTGAACTCAGTACTGTCGAATTGGGCTCTGTTATCGGTGATGATAGTATGCGGGAGACCAAATCGGCAGATAATGTTGCGCACTACGAAGTTGATCACTTTCTTCGTCGTAATCGTCGCAAGAGGCTCCGCTTCGGCCCATTTGGTGAAGTAATCAACTGCGACGATGGCGTACTTCGCGCCACCTTTAGCCAGAGGCAATGCTCCAATTATATCGATTCCCCATACCGCGAACGGCCAGGGGCTAACCATTTGGGTTATCTCGATAGGTGGGGCTCTAGGAATCCGAGCGTGTTTCTGGCACTTGTCACATTTTCTGGCGTAGTCTGATGCATCTCGATTGACAGTGGGCCAGTAATATCCATATCGGAGTACTTTCTTGGCGAGTGCCTGCCCCCCCAGTGTGATCGCCACAATCTCCCTCGTGTATATCATGTAATACCCATTTGATTTCATCGTATGCGATACATCGGAGTAGAGGAAAAGTGTACCCCCTTCTATACATAACTCCGTTTTGAATGATAAACCGTGAGGCTTTTCGAAGGACCTGCCTCCTCTCACTTCTGCGCTCAGGCAATGTCCCATGTTCAATGTAATTTCGATAGGGGGTCATCCACGACTCCCTGCTTGTGGTAGCCTCAAATGCATGACTAACCTCACTTTGATCAATGCTCGGAGAAGATAAGGTTTCAACAGGAACGAGCCCCAACTGCTGAGCTTCGCCTGTACTTGCCAACTTTGCCAACGAATCGGCCTTCTGATTGCGCTCCTGGAGGATATAGAAAATGGTATAATAATCGAAATGATCAAGAATTTCCCTGACTTGAGTTAAGTAAGCAGCTAGTCTTCGATCCTTAGCTTGGTATTCACCTCGGACTTGACATACGATCAATTGGGAGTCATAATAAATCTCTACAGCGACAATTCTCAGGTCGTGGGCCAGCTTCAACCCAGTAAGTAAAGATTCATATTCAGCCTCATTATTAGTCGCACGGAACTCGAATTTTAGAGCGTAGCATATGGATCGGCCTTCGGGGGTATCAAGCACTACCCCTGCTCCCGAACACCGATCATTGGAGGCCCGTCCGTATATAACTTCCATATGTGCTCAGGAGATTTGCTATTTTCAGGTAAGTCCTCAGGTACAGTGAATTCAGCAACGAAATCTGCTAGGACTTGACCGTGTATGGCCCTCCTCGGAGTATATGTGATGTCGAATTGACTCAGTTCGATGTTCCATTTTAGTAACCTACCAGACGTCTCAGGCCGCGTAAGGACTTGTCGTAACGGCTGATCGGTGTACACAGTAATAGGGTGAGCCTGAAAATATGGACGGAGCTTCCTCGAGGCAATGACTAGGCAATATGCCAACTTTTCCAGCTTGGGATAGTTTCTCTCGGCTCCGGTTAACCGTTTACTCACATAATATACCGGTTTTTGCACTCAGTCTTCCTCCCGGACTAATGCCGCACTGATTGCGCTTTCAGATACCGCTAAGTAGAGATACAACTGTTCGTGATCAACAGGCTTTGAAAGAATTGACGGTGTAGAAAGATGTTGAACCAGTGACTGAAATGCACCTTCACATTCTGCAGTCCACTTGAGGTTTCGTTTCCCTTTTCGGATCAGATCGAAAAAAGGGATGCATTTGTCGGTTGACTTCGAGATGAACCTACTCAATGCTGCGACTTTCCCATTGAGACTCTGGACTTGTTTTATGGTCCTTGGAGTTTGAAGATTCCTGATGGCCCAAATCTTTTCAGGATTGGCTTCTATCCCTCGGGCGTTGACGATGAACCCAAGGAATTTTCCGAATGCAACTCCAAAATGACATTTTAGCGGATTAAGCTTCATCCCATATCTCCGGAGGATATCAAACATCGACCCCAAGTCCCTGACATGATCACCAGAGTATCGCGATTTTACCAGCATGTCATCTACATAAACTTCCATGGTTTTTCCGATTTGATCGGCAAACATCCGGTTGACCAAACGTTGATAAGTTGCGCCGGCATTCTTCAATCCAAAAGGCATGACTTTGTAGCAGTATAGTCCCAGATCAGTCACGAAGCTTGTATGTTCTTGGTCGGGTACATGCATGGGTATTTGATTATAGCCTGAGTAAGCATCCATGAAAGATAACAATTCGTGCCCGGCGGTTGAATCGACAAGCTGATCGATTCGAGGAAGTGGAAAACTGTCCTTCGGGCAAGCCTTGTTCAAGTCAGAATAATCGATACACGTTCTCCATTTCCCGTTCGGTTTCCGGACAAGTACAGGGTTGGACCCCACTCCGGGTATAAAGCATCTCTAATGAATCCATTCGTCTTCAACTTATCGACCTCCTCCTTAAGGGCGGCAGATCTCTCTGGATCCATACCACGCCTTTTCTGTTTGACCGGGATATACCGTGGGTCAATGTTTAAAGTGTGGCTCGCGATATCCGACGAGATCCCACACATGTCAGAGTGCGTCCAGGCGAACACGTCAAGATTCGCCCGGAGAAATTCAACCAATTCCTGTTGTGCCCCCTGGCTCAATTGAGACCAAAATTTTAACATTCTCGAATCATCGTCATCATTATCGATCGGGACGTTGATAGTTAGTTCAGCCGGAGAGGCCTGACTCTCTGTAAATTCTTCATTGTTGTCGTTGTCGGTAGGAAATTTCAAAGATATATATAAAAGATATAAGTGCATATATTTATTTTAGATGATTTGCATTGAACCGGACATTTATATTTTTAGGTTTTGTTATTTAATACTCTTCAAATTATTTAGAAGAAATGAAATATTGAATAACCAGAACTTAAAAAATAAAAGAATTGGGAAATCTATGCAAAATGTTTTAAGAAAGTCTAGAGTTAAATTGAAAGTAAAGAAATTTAAACAAGTTAAAATAATGAACATTCAAATTAAGTAAGAATGTCTGATTAATTTGTATAATACCAAATTGTATTCTAATAGCATATAATAAGACATACCAAATGTTAAAAGTTAAAATGGTGATTTGGATATGTAATGGGATATTATACAAATAAACAAAATTTAAAAGTAAATGAAATGTATATAAATGGTAATTTAGATGTAATAATAAATGTTATATAGTTAATTACTGCATTATGGAATGATTAATGATAAGTGGAATAAATAAGTGAACTTAAGAAAGTAGACAAATGAATTAAATGATATCTTTGTAAATTGGTTATAGAATTAAATAGAAATTTGCAAAGAAAATTTGAAATTGAATTTGTAACTTTTAAGATAGTTATAAACTTAGATAAAGTCCAACTTCTTATATATGACTTATATAGGATGATTATAAACTAAAGTGATGATTTATAAAATGTTCCATAAATAAATTTGTTATTAACCGAAAATATGAAAATGATGTAGATGTAAACAAAAGAATTTGGTATAACAAAGAATCAATTGGAAAAGGAAATTGAATTTAATTAAATTATATAGAATGTATAAAAATGAACTTAAGTAAGCAAATTCTATGTAATAATGTTTAAGAAAGGATAGTATTAAAGAATGTGTTGTGTAAAGAAATGGATAACTGAGTAATAGGGGATATGTACTATGAATAATTAATTGTAAATGAAACGAAGGTCGGTAAAATAATTTAATATAGATGAATTGGATAGAAATTTATTGAAAGGTAATACGTAAGTTGTAAGTATTTTATTTAATTCGCATAAAGATTTGATCCAGATTCGAGCATAGAATTTCAAGATAATTTATATCGATCCGAGTTAGGATTTTTCACTTGATTCTCTATGGCGAACCCTGGATATGGATTTTTTATTTGATTTTGGAATTCTCTATCATGGTATATGGCTATGCAAGGATAATGATGGTTTCTAATCTAGGAACCAAATCTGAGTCCGCACTAGAGAGTCGTGTGAACGATACTAGTTTGGAAGTGAAATTGTGTGATCGAGTGAGCGATCAGATTTGATATTGCATACGAATGATATATGTACATCATGTGGGCTTAAATAAAGCTAATATTGGAAATTGAAAATGCAAAATATAAAATGATTTTAAATTTTATAATTGGATATCATGGGTAAATGAGATGCAGGCATTTGAAATCAAGAAAATTTGGATAGCCCGACAAAAAGGTACATGTTTATTTAGTCATTGGTTTTGGCGATTGTTTTTTATGGAGCCACTTGGCTTTTTTTTCTTTGGTTGGTTTGGGGCTCATATAGGCGCTTTGTAGCTATACCGATCGAGCCACGTAAAGGAGAATCTGTCGAAATTTTTCTTAAATTTTGGACATAGAAATTTTATGTAATGTTTTCCAAACTTTTATTAACTTGAGTATGAAAGGATTTAATGGTTTGTGAATCGATATATTTTATTTAAAGTATATAATTATGTAAATTAATTTTCTCATAAATTTAATATTTTGAATAAGATATATTGATTACATAGTTCCTTTTCCCTTCTTTTTCCTTTTCGAGGACGAAAAGTTTTGAGTGGGGGAGAATGTAACAACCCATAAATTTTAGATAATTAAAATAGTTAATTTAATAAGATTTCGTGATTTAATGTCGGAAGAATTAAAAATTTGTAATTTATTTTTGATAATAATAACAAGAATGAATTGCAACAATATTTATCTAAGTTAATTATTAATGAATTGAAATGATATTATATATATTAGCTGGGTTCTTGATTAAAAACTAAAGTTGAATAATAATTGTGGATTGTTTAGATAGAAATAAAATTTTAAAATAGACTAATATCGAAGATTTAAGTAGTAACAGTATTGAAAATAAATGCTACTTATTGAATGAGTTCAGCATCAATAGTTGGATTAAAATAATAATGTTGAATTTAATAGATGTAAATAAAGTAATTGTTTGATAACGAAAGTTCATTTAAAATCCAATATTGGAATTTGTCGAATATTGAACAATTAAATTGTTTAAAATTCAATATTGAAAACTGATTGAATAACGGGAATTGAATAATTGTATAATGGAAATCGTTCTTCTATAATTTGAATTTGTCTTAAAAGGTTAAGTCTTATAATTTCGTTTTCAAATATTTCAAAAGATAGCAATTTATTGAATAATCAAAATTGTTTAAAATTTAATATTGCAAATATTTGAATAATTAAATTTGGAATCTAATATGATTAAATTTGATATCGAAAATTAATGTAAAGTTTATTTAAAAAATAATGTAGAATGTTAACATTTAAAGTAGGAATTAAAACTGAATAATTCGAAATTGAAAATTTGTATGAATGTTTGTCTGACATTGCATTTCTAAGATTACGAACATTGGTTTTTAAACATGCACATCAGTGGTTGCCGAGAAGACAACTTCTCTTAGCTTAACACTCTCCTTGAGACATACGAGCTCAAGGGTTGTGTTTTTGTGGATGGCAATTATTAGTCAACGGAAATGCCAGTGTGGCATTCAAAGTGATGTGATATATGGTATGCGGAAGGTAATCGTTACCTCAGGCCTTATCAACCAGACGTGACCAAAACAGGGTTAGATGCAGCAGGGCTAAGTGAGTCATTCCCAAGTAGGATATGATCATCCTCTTCTAGATATATCTTTACACGCTATGACGTTGTGTATCTAATTAATGTGGTCTGTATGCTATGAGGGCCCTCGGAAAAGGTAGGTAACGACCGGAGGATGGCATATTCGGTACCATTTAATTATAGAGGTAGGTCGGTCTTGTGTTAGTAGAAGGAAAATGTTTTGTGCCTCGGAACATCCATCTAGAGGTGTACCCATCGGAAGGTAGTCCCTTCACCTGGTCATTTGTTTGGAAATCCAAACTCCACTATGTACCTGCCATTTTATTTGTAGAGCCTAGTATGCTGGAATTTAATAATGTTAATAATTTCAGCTATTTTGATTATTATTTGTATACTAGACACTAGTATAATATAAGAGGATTTGATATTAAATGTTTCAGTTATTGTAAGATAAAAACATGTCCATGTTTATGTGTGGGCGTGTCTAACAAGATACTTTTGTTCAGATAAACGAAAAGTTTGGTTATTTAATAGATTCAATTGAGTGTCTTTCTCATGCTGGTTTACGAAATCGATCCGGGCGTTCTTCCCTTTCAATGCTCGGGTCAGACCGAGTATATTTAAAGGTCCAGATTTGGTGCTTTTGGAGCTTCAATAGGAGAGTCAAAGAACTTCATTTTCGTATGCATGTATCTATTTTGATTTTCCGCTGCTTAGTTGTTGTTTATTATCAGCAATTGTGAGGACAGATTATTGTAACTGTCCAGGCTGATAACTAATGATTGATTGTTGAACTCTGATTGATGTATGTATATAAAGTTTCTATTTTGTAAAGATCACTGATAATGATATTATAAGTTATTCCACTGCGATGTGAGATTCTGTACTGTTCTTTTTGGTTCCATCTTCTCTCTTTCTACCCTTCTCTTCTTCTCTCTTCTTTTCTTTCTCATGACTTTCCTTCAATCTGTGCTTTCTGGTTCGGATATGTGTGGATTATTGTCGATTCAGAGGGTACAAATTTGGAGTTCGTTACAGATAACCCTAAATATCTAATTGCCTCCTACATGCCTCCGTAAGCTTTATTCGTCTAAAAAGAGAGCCTGAAAACCCTAAACCTCAAACTACTCAAAATCAATTGAGTAGCTAAGAGTTTAAGGGGAAAACAAAAGCTTCGAGTCTGACATAAATCCTGGTATGAATATTAATCTACATCTCAATCCTTTTAGATATCTAGTAAGAACATGCCACTTAGCGGAACGGGTTACCCCCTCACTAGTATCCTAAAACCTATATAAACCATTACTGTACTCCTGCATCCACAATGGTTAAAAACATACATTTCAAAGTATTATGATGGTATGCATATATAAAAACATCTTGGACTTTCCATCCCCAGTTTACATTGACACACTTTCATAATTATAGTTTCTATGATCAGTATTAACATATTAGTTTTCATGGGTTTACTAATAAACTTTTTCATCATCCATGGACATCCTATCCTATTTCATAGTTTTCATGGGATCACTAAGAACTTATAGGCTCCAACTAGTTAACTTAATTAATTCGTGGGTCTCTCTGAACCTATTAGTCATTCCAATAACTATTCCTAGTTTTCATGGGTTGACTAGCAACTTATGGACTTATCTAGTAGCTCACTTCTCACCCTAATTTTCATGGGTTGAATAGGAACCTATTGACTGTTGTTAATTCTTAATCCAGACATAGTTTTCATAGGTTCACTTCAAACCAATTAGCCCCTGCCAACTGTCTGTAATACATAGTTTTCATGGGTTTACTATGAACCTGTTGGTTACCTTCAATAACTACCTTATCATAGTTTTCATCGGTTTACTATGAACCAATCTCCTAGAAAGCTTCAAAGTTTAAGCATCCAAAATTTTTTTCTCGCTGACTCCCTAGATGCTTATTCAGGAGTTTACTCAATTTATATTCACTACTAGGTTAGCCTAGCTAATTCTTGCTCCCCTTTATCCCCAAAATACGGTTATGGGTTGGCATGTGAATATATTCATATTTGAAGAAGAAAGCATAACAATTTAACAATACCACTCCTATGGATTTAAGGCCCTTGGAATACATTTCATATAAAACATAGTTAATCCCTTTAAATTTTATTTTTATCAAGGCAATACTTCTTTAAATTTACATACTTAAAGTCATTTCAAAATTCCTTTATTTACCCATGGGTTTTACCTTTAAAATTTGAATTTTGGGTTTAATAACATTTTGACACTTTCGAAACCGTTGCTTTCAATCTCATAGGATGACCTCCTTCGAAGGCCCAAAAATCGATCTTTAAATCATAAGGCTCCTCCCTTTCATATACTTTAAAACATCGCTTTCGAAACCTTTCGACCATGTTAAAATATTGTCATGTAAATATAGAAACATAGCTTCAAAACCATTTGAAAGCGCTCTTTCGAAGTCAATGAAGGTTATCCTTCGAAACCATTAAAAGTCCCTCTTTCAAAGGCATTGAGTTTTGTACTTAAAACATCATATTTGGGTCAAAGTGAATATAAGCGAAAGCATCTCTTTTGAAACCATTCATAAAGTATTGAGGAAGGTTGATGGTGTCGAAACCATCTTTTTGAAAGCATTAAAACATCTGGGTAAAACCAATAAAGGTTAACTTCAAAACCCCTTCCAAAATTATTACCTTCAAAACCCTAACTCCTTTCGAAAGCAATAAGAAGTGGCTTGAATTTATAAAACAACTGAACCTTTTGATATAATTTATGCCAGAAAGTCACCAGTACACAGAAGGGTTTCGACTTGGTCGAAGCTCCCCTTTCGAAAGCTTTAAACAAATTCTAAGCAACTCCTTCAGAAGCTACTTCTTTAAAACAAAGACGGCAGCTCTCTTTCGAAGGCCTCTTTGAAATACCCTTTCGAAACCATAGGTTTCGACTAGCCGAAACCCCTTTAAAAACAGGTAAGTGCTTTTCTTTTAAAACAAAGTAAAACAAAGGAACCAACCCCTTCAACACCCTACGGTTTGCCTTACTCAATCCACTGTGTACCATTTAAATGATACCATGTGTATTGGTTTACTGGTTTCGATCTAGCAGGTTTCATCTAGGTTGGAGGCAAAAGGTTTTGGTCGAAGGGACCATTTAAACAAGGCAGAAATCCTTTTTCGCAGCAGAAAGGCTGTTTTTACCAAATAAACTTTTTTGTAACAAATTTGCCTACTTGTAAACACATGATTGGTTACATTAAAATTTCAAATTATTTTACAAAAATTTGCCACATTTTCTCAGATCTAAAAATGTACCGACTTTTAACAATTAAGCCCTTCCTATTAACAAAACAATTAAATCATTAGATCTTCCTTTCAAAATAAATTAATTTCCATACTAAATCACTTAGAAAAATCCTAAAAATTCGAGAAATTCACTTTAATCATGTTATCCAACATATCAAAATTTCAGACCCAAATTCTTAATATAGTTTTTGAAATAATTTATAAACCCAAATAAACATATTTTCATTCAAAAATTTGTAACTAATTCTCCACGGCTTGGAAAATTATAAAAATATAAACCCAACTCCGAAATCATGTTTACCATAACATATAATTTTCCCATGGCATTTAAAAGTCACATAACTTTAATTTTACCCTAAAATCGTGTATATCTCCATTTAAACATCCTTGTTTTAAACCATATATATTATAAACCAAGCATATCATCATTCAGTATATCATAAAAACGAACTCGTCCCTTTAATACGAAATCATATGATTATAAAACCAAAATAGAGATGTAGTCATTATTATTCACCTTAGATGAGATAAAAAAATTGAAGATTAATTGAGATTGATTTCTTCTAGCTTGATCCTAAGCTTTAGATTGATTTTCTCTTCTATGTTATCTTCTTAATGGCCGACACTCTTCTTTCTTACGATTAAAATTTTATTATTATAAAATGAACGTATATGGCCTAAAGAAAATGGTATAAGGATGGAGAATGTGGGCGGCAATTACTCTAATGCTCTTATATTTATTTTAGCTAACACTCAATCGTTTATAAGTTCGTTCGATTAAATAAGAAAGGCCACTAAATTTATTAATCAACCTCAATCTGCTCATTTAAATTATTCTATTTAATTTATTCTAATTAAATCTCCTGAATAATGTCAATAAAAAATAGGTGTGTTACAGGCCACCTTCTTACTGAATTTCGTCCCCGAAATTCATTAAGGATTAATTGGCAATCATAGCAATCATTTGTAACAACTCCTAACATCCATACTAGCCTACCCGACTATCAACTAATCTGTATAGATCCAATATAGACATACCATCAAAGCAGATCAGGATAAGTATCTCGAACCCTGTCTTCTGTCTCCCAAGTACAGTCCTTCTCGTTGTTGCTCCACTGAACTTTCACTAACTAGACTTTCATGGTCCTTAATATTTTCTCATCTCTCGCTACAACCCGAACTGGTCGTCTAACAAAAGTCAAACCTGGCTCTACTACCAAGTCCTCCAACTCTGTCTGAGGAATAGTAGTCTTTGGATCATGCACATACTTGCGAAGATGAGACATATGGAACACATTATGGACACCTACCAAACTGCTCAGCAACTCTACTCTGCATGCAAGCTTTCAATCCTTTCTATAATTTGAAATGGTCCAACATATCTCGGGGTCAACTTTCTCGATTTCTTAAACCATACCACACCCTTCTTCGATGATACCTTAACGAAAAATTTGTCTCGTGCAGAGAACTCTAGGTCTTTAGGCCTCTTATTTGCTTGACACTTCTGCCTGGATTAAGCTTCCTTCAACCGTCCTTGGATTAACCCAATCTTTTCTGACGCCCCTTTTACTAATATGGACCTAAGACCAATCCATCTCCAGTCTCCAACCAACATGCGGGGGATTTGCAAGGCCTTCCACACAAAGCTTCAAAGGCGACATTCCTTTACTAGTATGATAACTGTTATTATATGGAAATTCAATCAAATGTAGGTGATCTTCCTAAGATCCCCCAAAGTCCAATATGCAAGCTCTTAATAAATCCTTAAGTACCTTATTGACTCTCTCTGTCTGCCCATTCGTCTGTGCGTGATTTGATGTACTCATCTTAAGCTTGGTACCTAATACCTCTTATAGACTCTTCCAAAATTCACTAGTAAATATAGCATCTCTGTCGTTGACTATGCTACTAGGAATTCCATGAAGTCTAACAATGTTCTTCATGAATAACTTAGCCAAAACTGGTGCCGTCCTGGTCGGCTTTATTGGAATGAAATGGACACTCTTGGTCAGGCTGTCCACAATAACCCATATACTCTCATTTGCTTGGTTTGACCTTGCCAACTCGTCTATGAAGTCCATCTATATCGAATCCCATTTCCAGACTGGAACATCTAAAGGCGGAAGCAATCCACTCGGCTTCTATTTTTTGGCCTTCATTTGTTGATAGTTAACACACTTCCTAACCCACAAGTCAACATCCCTCTTCATGTCATCCCAATAGAAGCTCCTCTTCTTGTCTTGACACATCTTGGTCCCTCCAGGATGAATCGTGAACATCGATCGATGACACTCTTCCAGAACTTCCCTCCTTAAGTTCCCTACCTTGTAACGCATAATCGTCCATTCTTTCTCAACCATCCTCTTTGGTCAAGACTAAAGTCCTTTAAATCATCAATCTCTGATCCTACCTCAAGCCTTCTAATCCTTTCGGCTAAAACTGGATCCTCCCTCTACTTAGAAGCTATTTTTTCGACCAATACTGGTCGAACTTCTAAACAAGATAACATAGCAATACCCTGACTAGAACTAGAAGTAGATCTCAACTGCACACCACAACTGGCCAAGGCTTCTAGGTCCTTCCATCCCACCAACATTGCTAACACCACATTCTGATGTTCTCTACTGAGAGCATCTGCTACTTTATTTTCCTTCCCAAGAGTATACACTATACTAAAATCATAAGCAGCCACAAATTCCAGCCATTTCTACTGCGTCATATTCAACTCCTTCTGAGAGAATAAATACTTTAATGACTTATGGTCGGTAAAAAACTCAAATTTCTCCCCTAAGATAAAATTCCTCCAAATCTTCAAGGCAAAAATCATCACAAATAACTCCAAATCATTAGTAGGATATTTTACTTCGTGTGGTCTAAGCTGCCTAGATGCGTAAGTAACAAGTTTTCCCTTCTGCATCAACACTGCTTCCAATCCAGTCCCACATGCATCTGCGTATACTACCAACCCTTGTTACCATCTGGAAATACTAACACTGAAGCATTGGTCAACAAATGCTTTAACTTAAGGAATCCTTCCTCATATTTGTCGGACCAAACAAACTTCACGTCTTTTCTGATCAACTTAGTCAAGGGCGCTGCTATCCGTGAGAAATCCTTAATGAATCTTCTGTAATAGCTAGCATGTCCAAGAAAACTCCTGATCTCGGTTATCATCTCTGGTCTCTTCCAATTATTGACAGCTTCGATCTCAACTGGATCAACTGACAATCCCTCCTCTGAAACCACATGACCAAGAAACCTAACTTCTTTCTTCTAATAATGACATTTGAAAAACTTTTCCTTCAGCTGATTCTGCCTCAGCGTCTCCGGCACCACTCTAAGATGAATCTCATGCTCTCTTTCATCTTTTGAGTATATTAAAATGTCATCTATGAATACCAACACGAACCTATCTAAGTGCTCTCGAAAAACCTAGCCGATAGAGTCAACGAAGAAAGCAGGTGCATTCGTCAATCAAAACAGCATCACCAACCACTCATACGAGCCATGCCAAGTCTGAAATGCGGTCAAAGGAATATTATCCTCCACCACTTGCAACTAATGGAACCCCATCACCAAATCCAACTGGGAGAACACTCTGGCTCCACTCACCTGATCAAACAGATCATCTATCCTCGGCAAAGGGTATCTATTTTTGATCGCCTATTCATTTAACTTAAGATATTCAATTCACATCCTTAATGACCCATTTGTCTTCTTCACGGACACCGCGGCCGCTCCCCAAGACAAACTGCATGGTTCGATAAAATTCCTTCCCTCAAAATCCACTAGCTGCACATTTAATTCCTTTAACTCTGCCGGTGTCATCCTCCAAGGTGGTCTACTGACAGGTTCAGCTCTCGATACAAGATCTATCCGGAAATAAATAGCTTGTTTCGGTGGTAGTCCTATGACTGGCTCAAAGACATCTACAAATTCTCTTACCACTCGAACCTGAAGTAACTCTTCTCGAACCTCCATAACACTTAACAGAACACAAACACTCTTACAGGAATTCTCCATGGTGAAGATGATTCGGTTATGACTATCTGGGTGTCTCAATGATATTTTCCTATCCTGGCATAATATCCTAGCCTCATACCTACCCAACCAATCCATACCCAAAATTATCTCAAAATCCACGAAATCAAAAACATACAAACTACATGCAAAATTATGACCTAACTAAACAAGTTCCAACTGGTCACATATCATTCCTAGAGTTGCATCCCTCCTATTAGATTCACAACCATTAAGGAAGTAACAAGGCATGTTGGTTCTATGTATAACCTATAAACCAAATACTGTGATATAAATGAATGTGATGCACTGGTATTGAATAATACCCTAATTGGTATTCTAAGAATCAAAAGCTTACCTTCCATCATAGTTTTCCCTTTCTCTGTGGCAGTAGGCCTAGAAGAAGGTGGTAGTCCAATAGCAAACATCTTCCCTTTGTCCATCCTGACTGGCTCTAGACACTGATTCTTGTAATGTCCAACTCGGTCGCAGTTGAAGCATTTCACATTCTTCTTCTCTTTAGGCTTCTTTCCCTTTCCCGTTTGGCACTCATGAGCATAGTGGCCTTTCTTATCACACTTCTAGCATACCAAATCCGCTTTTTCCTTCTGGGCAGCCTCCCATTTCTGGGCTCCCTTCTTCTTAAAAAAATTGCTTTTCTTTCCTTGAGGACACAGGGATTCAACTGGCTTCTTTTTGACTGACACAACAAGCATCTCCTCATGGCAGATGGCCATCTCCACCACCACCTTACAAGGCTCTCTAACATGAGTCATAGTCATTCTTCCTAGCTCTGGCCTTAGTTCATTAATAAATCTCTCATTCCTCCTGATATCAGTGTCTACCAAAGCATATCCATATAAAGATAGCCCATTAAACTTAGCAGCATACTCAATCACTGACATCTCTCCCTAGACAAGATTCATGAACTTCCTCATCAACGCTGAATTGGCAACCCTAGATAACAATCTCTGCTCAAACCTTCTTCTGAAATCAGCCCATGTTTGTTCTTTCTCCAAAACCCTGGCTGTCACACTGTTCCACCAGTGAAGCGCTAACCCTTGCAACTATCTAGAGGCTAGACTTTTCTTTTCTCCATCATCCAAGCCTAATGTCAGTAAAAATCCTCTCACATTTGAAAAGCCAATTATCAAC
The DNA here is from genome assembly GCA_030765085.1 of Allium cepa. NCBI lineage: Eukaryota > Viridiplantae > Streptophyta > Magnoliopsida > Asparagales > Amaryllidaceae > Allium > Allium cepa. Next base: position 899,029,569 of record CM060938.1, on the reverse strand, counting down.
CTCAATAGCATCCTCCGTTCCTTTAAACGGCTTCCACCCAAACTGGTGTAATCCCTGCTCAGTTTAACATAATTATATCCAGTTGGAACTACAGGATTAACTCCACCAATATTACGAGCATCTCCTACTTGCAAAAGATTAGCCAACAACTGATACACTATCCCCGCATCTACTGGCAAATTTCAAGCACATACATCAGCCTCAGTGTTTGGATTAGCATTAGCCTGTTGACCTTGGTTTCTTCGGGTATTGGGTCGAGCATTTCCGTTGGTTGTTCTGCTTCCTCCACCATGATTTCCTCTTCCTTTTCCTGCTTCCATATCCTCTTTCTCGTAAATCTGTATACGAGCCTTAGTAACATAAAGAAGAACGACCTAAGAGAGAGGGAAATATGCTCTTAGATATATAAATATATGTCAAATACAAGTACGTTACTATAGCGTTAACCCGAACCCCATATATATATTCAAATTTTTGGGATTATGTTTCAAAAATCTTTTAGGTTTTACGTTTCTTTTAAAGTTTCATAAACCTATGCACTGATACCAACTTGTAACATCCCCCTACTTGGAGGCCCAAAACTAACGGCTATGGATGCTGCAGTCATCCATAGTTATTAATCATTGATGACCAATTATGGCGGTGCTAGGTTCATTGATACATAGATCATAAGAATATGGAAATATTTTAACAATTTAATAAAACATATCCACATTCCATTATAAACATTGGATTTTTATTACATAATCCAAAAACGATAACCACATTCAGTAAAATATAATTATTACACATATGCCAAGAGCGACATATGAAGATGCCCTCTTGATTGATCAGAGTATATAATAAGGCTAATAAACCTACCTTTACATCCAAATACACAATGGAAAAAAGACAACTCTAAATAACTAATTGCCTCCTACACGTCTTCGGAAGCTTTATTCGTCTAGGAAAGAGAGCCTAAACCACAAACTACTCAAAATCAATTGTACTCGAGAGTTTAAAAGGAAAACAAAAACTCCGAGTCAGACATAAAGCCTCGTATGAATATTAATCATACGTCTCAATCCTTTTAGATATCTAATTTTCCCTTCACTAGTATCATAAAACTTTTATAAACCATATACTGCACTCCTGCATCCACAATGGTTAAAAACATACATTTTAAAATATTATGATGATATGCAATATAAAAACATCTTGGATTTCCATCTCTAGTTTACATTGACACTCTGTCATAATTATAGTTTCTAAGGTCACTATTAACCTATTAATTTTCATGGGCTTCCTAATAACCTTTTTCATCATCTATGGACACCTGGTCCTATTTCATAGTTTTCATGGGATCACTAAGAACCTACAGGCTCCTGCCAATTAACTTCATTAATTTGTGCGTCCCCCTGAACCTATTAGTCATTCCAATAACTAATCCCATTATCCTAGTTTTCATGGGTTGTCTAGGAACCTACGAACTTATCCAGTAACTCACTTCTCATCCTAGTTTTCATGGGTTGACAAGGAACCTACTGATGCTTCCATTAACTCTTTTCTTATACTGATTTTCATGGGTTGACTAGGAACCTATTGACTGATGTCAAATATTAATTCGAATATACTGTTCGTGGGTTCACTACAAACCAATTCACCCCTTCCATTTGTCCTTAAAACATAGTTTTCAAATACATAGTTTTCATGGGTTTACTATGAATCTGTTGGTTACCTCCAATAACTATCTTATCATAATTTTCATGGGTTAACTACGAACCTATCTCCTGGACAACTTCAAAGTTTAAGCATCCTATATTTTTGGTCTCCCTGACTCCCTGGATGCAATTCTACTCATTCAGGAGTTTAATCAATTTATATTCACTATTGAGTTTGCCTAGCTGGTTCTTCTATCCATTTATCCTAAGAATACTTTTATTGGTTTGCATGTGAATATATTCATATTTGAAGAAGCAAACATAACAATTTAACAATACCACTCCTGTGGATTTAAGGCCCTTGAAATACATTTCATGTAAAACATAGTTAGTCCCTTTAACTTATATTTTTATCAAGGCAATACTTATTCAAATTTACATACTTAAAGTCATTTCAAAACTCCTTTATTTAACCATGGATTTTACCTTCAAAATTTGAGTTTGGGTTTAAAAATCTTTTGAAATCTTCGAAACCTATGCTTTCGGTCTCATAGAATGACCTCCTTTAAAAGCCAAAAAATCCATCTTTAAAAGATAAGGCTCCTGCCTTTCGAATACTTTAACACATCACTTTCAAAGTCATTCGACCATGTTAAAGTATTATCATATAAATAAAGAAGAATAGCTTCAAAACAATTTGAAAGCACTCTTTCAAAGCCAATGATGGTTACCTTTCGAAACCATTGAAAGTCCCTCTTTCGAATGCATTGGGATTATACTTAAAACATCATTTTTGGGTCAAAGTAAACATAAGAGAAGGCATCTCTTTTTAAACCACTATTTAATTCAAAAAGTATTGGGGAAGGTTGATGGTGTCGAAACCATCATTTTGAAAGCATTAAAACATCTGGGTAAAACAATGAAGGTTAGCTTCGAAATCACTTTCGGAACCATTGTCTTTGAATCCCCTAACCCCTTTCGAAAGCATTAGAAAGTGGATTGAATTTATAAAACAACTGAAACTTTCGACAACATTGATGCCCTCAATGCCATCATAAAGTCACCAATAAACAGAAGGGTTTCGACTTGGTCGATGATACCCCTTCCGAAAGCTTTAATCAAATTCTAAGTAACTCCTTCGAAAGCTACTTCTTTAAAACAAAAGCTGCAGCTATCTTTTGAAAGCCACTTTGAAATACCCTTTCGAAACTATAGGTTTTGACTATGCCAAAACCCCATTAAAAACAGGCAAGCGCCTTCCTTTAAAAAAAGTAAACAAAGGTATCAACCCCTTTGAAAGCTACCTTACGACACCCTACCTTTTGCCCTTCTCCAATCTACTACGTGCCATTTAAACCATACCATGTGAATTGGTTTATTGGGTTCGACACAAAAGGTTTCGACTAGGTTGGAGGCGAAAAGTCTTGGTCGAAGGGACCTTCTAAAAATGCAGAACTCCTTTTTCTGAGAAAAAGGCTGTTTTTACCAAATAAAGTTAACTTTTTGTAACAAACATTCCTACTTGTAAACACATGATTTGTTACATTAAACTTTCAAATTATTTTATAAAAATTTGTCGCATTTTCTCGGATCTAAAAACATGCTAACTTTTAAGAATTAATCCCTTACTATCAGCAAACAATTAAATCATTTAGGTCCTTCTTTCAAAATAAATTAATTTTCATACTAAATCACTTAGTAAAAATCCTAAAAAATTGCTTAAATTTTACTTTAATCGTGTTATTTAAGATATCAAAATTTCAGATCCTAAATTTATAAACCCAAATAACCATATTTTCCTTTAAAAATTTACAACTAATTCTCCATAACTTGCAAAATTATAAAAATTAAAAATCAACTCCAAAATCATGTTTTCCATAACATATAAGTTTCCTTGGCATTTAAAAATCATTTAACTTCGATTTTACCCTAAAACCGTGTATAACTCCATTTAAACATCCTCATTTAAACCATATAAATTATAAACCAAGCATATCATCGTTCAATATATCATAAAAATGAACCTATCCCTTAAATCCGAAACCATATGATTATAAAACCAAACTAGAGATGTAGTGATTATTATTCACTTTAGGTTGGATAAGGAAATTGAAAATTGATTGAGATTGATTTCTTCTAGCTTGATCTCAAGCTTTAGATTGATTTTCTCTTCTTCGTTATCTTCTTAATGACCGACTCTCTTTTTCTTGTGGTTAAAATTTTACTTGTTATAAAATGAATGTGTATGGCCTAAAGACAATGGTATAAGGGTGGAGAATGTGGGCGACAATTACCCTGATGCCCTTATATTTATTTTAGCTAACACTCAACCATTTATAAATTCATTTGATTTAAATAACCACGGCCACTTAGTTAATTAATCAACCTCAATCTCATGATCCACGTTATTCTATTTAAATTATTCTAGTTAAATCTCATGAATAATGTTTATAAAAATTAGTGGAGTTACACTACTGTAGTTTGATATTCCTATAGTGTGAGTGGTCGTTCTTTTACTCATAGTAAAAGCTACTTGGTGCTATATAATTGTTTTCGAATCTCTTTTGGTCTTCACCATTTACCATTTCTCTTTTATACATGTAATATTTTTAGTGAATTCATTCTTTTAAGGGTAATTCCTAATGTGCCTCATGTTTAAATACACTTTGATGCTCTGTTGGTAATTAAAGACCAGCTTTTTAAAATCGATATTTTGATCTTGTAGATGAAAATCCCACGATTATCCTCAATACTTTGAATTCTTCTCGTTGTCCTATCATTACTTGAGATTTGGAATTATGAATTCTTTTATTAACCCTAAGGAGTGTAAGGAAAGTGAACCGAGGTTAAAGGGAGACTTACGTACATCTAGGTTAACTTGTACAATCTCATGTTGAATCATACCAATGTTAGCGTCATAAGTGATTTAGAATTCGATACAAGTTATGACTGAGATCATATTGGAATTGAAAACAAGTTGTGATCCTAGAAGCCCTTAATGCTATTCAGTCTTATTATTTTATTTTCGAAGACCGAAACTTGTAGCTTGAGAATTAAAATATTGGATAATGATTCTACTACTGAGTTGTAGATTTCTTAAATTTCTTCCCTTTTTAGTCAGAAGGTGGTATTCCTTAAATGCTTATTTTGCCTCAATGTAGCGATCATCTCACCAATGATTCCTTATCTTTTTCTTTGCTCCACCTGGCTAAGCTAATCCATATAAAAATCCTTTTTCGAATCTTTCTTTACTTGAAATAGGGGTAACTTCTTTGAACATTTTCTCCTTTTTCAATAATGAAGTGATTAATTAATGGCCTTGGATCTTTCCTTTTTTCGAATAAGTATTGGTTTGAAGGATATGTCCTTTTTTTACTTCCCATGATCACGATTCTTGAATAATGTCATTCCATCTTTCCGAAAGCTACTTAGGTAGTAATTTACAAAACTTAATGTGATTTTATGAAAATATCCTTTGGCATAAAACTGTGGCAACAAAAATTATAAACTATTTAATGAGCTGCTTTTGGCATTCAAATTTTCTGGGATAGCGGGTTGTTTGATGGTATAAAATTTTATGGAAATAAAATGGAATATTATATCCTATATAATTGGGTTAGATAGTAGGTTTCAAACATCGTGAAACTTTTAGAAAGCGCCTTTTTAATAAATTGTACAACCATAAAAATAAACCTTTGGAAATTGATACAATAGGAGGGGCTAATGATACTTTCGATCTAAGGACAAAGATATATTGCTTTATTGGAAGTTATGAGCATGGCTGCAGGAGTTAACCTTTAGTTTAAAATAATCCATAGATAATTCATTGTCTTATATAAGAAAACTTTAATTCCCATTCTGATATTTAAATCCTAGCCAAAGAGAAAGAATCACTCCAAACTCTATACTCCTAGAATGGAAAATCTGAAATTTACTTGATAGCGCAAAATTCCTGAAAATTCTGAGCTTCTTAGATATTTATTCATGTTAGATTAGTCTTCATTTAATTCTAATATGACATAACTTCCAAAGTTTATGATGCTTAAATTTTCAAAAGCATTAACTTTGCCATCCTTTATCTTTAAAAGCAGTAAATGTTCAAAATGATTCTTTTAAACAATTGTTCTTTTTGAAAGCCCGACAGGTTTGAAATCTATTCATATAAAAAGCTTTATATATATAAGTTTATTTATTCAAAATTATATATCTATAAAACTAATTACATTCGAGATCAATATATATATATATAGACACACACACACACTCAAAATAACTACACACTCAAAACCTAATATACGAAATTACACTTATTTGACAAATTGAAATACTTAATATAATGTATATAAGAATATATATTGTGTACATGTACATTTGAAGACACTATATTATCAAATCTATATTCAACACTATATATTTGCATGAAAACTATATATTTGAAACCCATATGTATGGGAAATCTTACATTTAAAACTTGACATATACTGAAGATCTTTATCTCAGATAAAGTTACATATTATTGAAAATTGCATATGTTCTTAAAAATTCAATGCTTGTACAAAACTAATATAGATATATATATATATATATATATGAAAATTTTATGTTGTTCATAACTTTGATATATGAGGGACTTTTTAACGAACATATAAAGCTTATGTATCCAAAGCTCACATTCAATCAAGATTCATATTCTCAAAGACCTAGCATCCTAAAACATCTTGTTTGATTTATATAGAAACTGGTATACTAGGAATCGTACTCATTCAAAATTAGTCAGTATTCAAGTAACTTAGCATCTTCAAAACATATTACATCCAAAATATTATACTTTCGTAACTTAATATGTATATTCAAATTCAAACATTGATGAAATCTTATATACTTGAAATTTATATGCGTCTACAATTCTTATTGTAAACATCATATATTTAGTAACGTTATTTAAAATATTCAATCAGCTAAATTGAATAAAACGATGTAAGCTGATTAATAGATTGAGATTTGGTTTAACCAAGGGTAGCCATGCCATGTTAAATGTAAATCAAAACAAGATGACATGAATAAAAGTGTTAGGAAATAAAAGAGGGAAAAATAGGAAAAATGGTAGAACTTACACCTTAAACCCTTAGGAATTCAAAGACACGTTCATTTCATTTTTCTCAAGCAAAAATATTATAAATTCGGCCATTATTTTCAATCCTAAAAGAAGATAAAGCTAGGACTTTAGGAAGAAGAAGTAAATTAACTTATTCAACATCAAATATCATATCTTTAATCACAAAGCTAAGGTGAATGTTCACTACATCCCGTTTTTCTTATATTTTTCGAATTTAAGTAAACCGAAATGATTTTGCATGCTAATGCCATGTTTTGGATGATTGGAAGTTTATATATATTTTTTGATGATTTATACATGTTTATATTAGTTTTTTTATGATATGTTTGATTTGAAAACCCTATTAAATGACATCCTAATTCCTTGTAAATTTTGATGTAGATCGAAAATGGTATTTAGAGATGGGTTTCAATTTTCATAATTTTTTGAATTATGGAGGGTTTTATATTAATTTTCCAGTGAAGGAAACAATTTATTGGGCTATAAATTATTTATGATAAAATAAATAATTATTTGGGTCTGAAATTTATATATGTTATCAAAAATAATGAAAAGGATCTTCTTGAATTTTTATAAAATTTTGCTTAGTGTTTTGATGAATATAAAAAAATTATTTAGTGTATGGGACTTAAACGTTTTATGTATTTAATTAAGGAGAAGGGGTGTTTTGCAAAAGATTAAATTAATTGATTGGTTACGAAATGTGCAGCACTTTTTAGTGGTAAAGAAGGCACCAATCAAAATTTTACATGTAAAGCAGGTTAGGTGAAAAAGAAATGTTTATTTCATGCTTTTTAGCTGTTTTATTGCTTTTGGAACCTACATCCGCCTTGGTTGGCTTTCGACCAAGTTCTCTGCCCTCAACTTCTTCGAAAACAATGCTCCTGCTATCAAGAAATTGGTACGTAGTGAAATGGATAGAAGTAGAAAGGTATGACGTCGAAACCATAGGTTCCGAAGGGGTCGAAGCATCACTTTGTTTTAAAAAAAATTTAATTGTGCTTGCTTGCTTTCATTAAAAGGAATGGTTTCGAATGGGTTGCACTTTAGTTTTAAATGTCTGCTTTCGACAAACTCGAAGTCAATGGTTTTGAAAGGTATACTTAGTTTTTAAAAATCAGCTACTTCTCCAACGCTTTTGAAGGGATGGTTTCGACACCCACTTCTTTACTTAGGAAATGGTTTCGAAACAAAAGCTTTCGACTTATATATTTTAAAGACCCTTATTCTATGATTGAAGTATAAACCAAATGGTTTCAAAAGAGATAGTTTTAATGGTTTAGAAAGAAGTGCTTTCGACTTCAAAAGGTTTCGACTGAAATGATTTTTAAAGGTTTCGAAGAAGTAAGCATTGAATGGTTTTGAAAAGTTTCCACATGTTTAAAATTAAACCCAAAGGCTTTCGAAAGGTTTAGTATTTTAATGCTTTCGAAAGAATTTTAATGACTAGTTTTAAAGGGGAGGTTCCCCGAGGTTTCGAAGGGGTCGAAAGGGAAGGTTTTCCTTTGTTTTCGAAGCTTTCGATGTAAAGAAAGGAAAGGTTTTTACAATGTTTTCTAAAGGAATGTTTAAAGGTTTTAAAAAGGGATGTCTACTACCTTGAAGCTTTCAGAGAAAAGAAGGGAAAGGGTTTTCCAATAGTTTTTGAAAGACAAGGTTTGATGGATTCGGAAGGGTTAAATGTTTCATTCAACAAGGGGTTGAGTAAAATATATGTGTGTCTATGTATGTGTATATATGTGTGTGTGTGTGTAACATGGCAAGGTGATTTTGAGTAAAGCATAGAGAACATGTATTTTCCTTGTGTAAGTATGATTTAAAGATTTAAATCAATTTGAAAGAGTTTTTTAAGGAAAATTTAAGGGAAATTATCCCTATGTAAAATGACTCAGATATTAGAATATCAAATGGGACTGGGATAGGGTCACGCCCTATGCATTAGCTATTGGCCCCAGCTAATTTAGTCCAAAATTCTAGTGTATAGGGCTTTGTCATATGTAAGACTAAAATTATGATTACACATAGAAGGGGATATATGTTTGTGTACATATAGGTTATTGGTGAGCTCGCAAAACCATTAGGATCAAGTGACCATGGGAGATGCTAAGTTAGGGACAGACCGTCCAGAAGAGAAGTATTTAATAGGTAGTTAGGGATAGACGATCATGAAGATGTGTTTCCAACAGATCTTAAATATATATTTTTTTATTTTGTTCAGTAGGCCTGAGTCGGCCAAAGGTTAATAGTAAGCCAAACAAAACTATAGTATTTGGACAGATAGTCTGTTTTTATCTAATATGTATGCTTACAGTTTTAACCACTTATGGTTGTAGGATAAAGGTTTACAAAAGATATATTTTAAATGGATGAAAGTGAGAGGAAACCCGTTTCGTTACACGGCGTGGTCCTGCTTAACATTAATAACCGGGATGTGTAGTATTATTCACAGCAGGATTTATGTCTAACTCGAAGTTTATGTTTTCCCCTTAAACTTCCAGGTGCTCAAAATTGATTTGAGTAGACCGAGGGTTGAGATTCTTTCAGATTTTAGTAAGACAATGAATAAAGCTACCTGGGGCGAGCAGGAGGCTAACGGATAGCTATTTAGGAGTTGTAGTTCTATGTTTTATGTTTATTTCCACTATGTATGTATCAAGTCAATTATGACTATATGAATCTGATTATCCAAGGGGGCATCTTCATATATCGTTCTTGGCGTATTTTATAATAAGTATATTTTATCACATCCTAAGATAGGTTTGGGATTATGTATTATGAATATGGAACGTGTGCTTTGAAATGTAATGAAACATTCTGGTTTTTTGCAAATCTATGATTTATTTCATATTCAAGTGTTTTTGATATTATAGATACCATCAACATAGCTGCAATTTAGTTATCGGAAGTTAATACCATAGATGAATGTAGCACCTGTAGCGCTTCGCTTTGGGCCTCTAGATATGGGATGTTACAACTTGGTATCAGAGAATAGGTTTATGAAATATTTTAACTAAAAATGATTTCGAAAAACATAATCCTTAGGAATTAGAGATAGGATTGGGGTAGGGGATAACTCTATAGTAACATACTTGTATTTGTTATATATATAAGCATACGCTTTATCTATAGACTCCTAGCTTTGTTAGGCAATTCCACTGTATCTCATGCAGCTTGAATACAGATATGGATGGAAGAAGAGGCAGAGTTTATCTTGGAGGAGAAAGCACTACCAGAAATGGAATTGCCTGCCCAAATGCTAGAAGATGTCATGCTCAGGCTGAGAATGTTGGTGCTGGGGTACCCCAAGTAGACAAGGGAGCCATGTATCAGGTTTTTGTAAACAGGATGCAAGCTGGAATCATAACTGGAGTTGTCGAAGGTAATTCTGCAAGAAGAGGAGTTCAGGAAGCTCCGATGGTTAATCAGTATGCTAATTTGAGTAGAGATTATACTAGGCTTGGAGGAAAACCATTTATTATAACAATGGATACTATTAAAGAACAAAACTAGCTGCTACACTGCGAGAGGATTTTTGCTGACCAAGGGCTCAATAACGAGCAGAGAAGAAGACATGCTTCAAGGAAGCTTCAAGGGGCTGCTTCGTTTTGGTGGAATAATGCTGGAGTGAATGAAGAGACTATGACGTGGGCGGAGTTCCGGAGGAGGTTTCGAAAAAGGTTCATGTCAGTAATGGTTCAGTCTATCATGGTCAGGATGTTTGCTGAGCTGGAATAAGGAGAAATGTCAGTTCTGAAATACGCTACTAGCTTCGAAGAGTTAGCCCGGTAGGTATGCCATTGTTAACGCAATGTTGAAAGTAAATGAAAAGTTTATTAGAGGTTTGAAGCTAGAGTTGGCTAGGGCTACTTTACCACACATCGGAGATCCATGTGATGTAGTTGTGGAAATGGCGTTGAGACAAGAAGAGACGCTTGCTTGTTTGGAGAAGAAGAATGAGAAGGAGGTCTAGGTTGAGCAGGGCCAAAAGTGAAAGTTTTCCATAAGAAGAATGCTCAGAAAAGGGAGGCTGCCAAGAAGGCAAAGGCAAATTTGGTGTGCTTCAAGTGTGATAAGAAGGGTCATTATGCTCATGAGTGTCGGGCATGCAAAGAAAAGAAGGCTGCTGAGAAGAAAGGAGTTAGACGTTTTAATTGTGATCAGATCGGGCATTACAAGAACTGGTGCAAAGAGCCAGCAAAAGGGAATAAAGGCCAAGTGTTTGCATTGGAGCCTGCTACATCAAAGCCGACAGCACAGGAGAAGGGAAAAAGCAGTATTGGGAGGTACGCTTCAGATTTATGATATGTATGTTAGCGTTTTGTTTGATATTAGTGCATCACACACTTTTATATCTCGATGTTTGGTTGATAAACTTAACCTAGAACCGTCATACTTAGTTACGTCCTTAAGGGTTGCAAATCCGATAGGAGGTTATGTGATGCTTGGGACGAAGTGTGACAATATAGATTTTGATTTGCTAGGTTACACCTTTGCTTGCAGTTTGCATGTATTTGATTTAATTGGGTTCGTAATTATATTGGATATGGATTAGTTAAGTAATTATGATGCTAAGATATTTTGCTTGGATACAAAAATATCATTTAGAAACCGAGATTGTAGTAATCAGATAGCTAATACCGTAAAAATTCCTAGTTGTGAGGTGAATGCTTTGTTGGGTGTTATGGAGTTAGAGGATGAGTTGAATCGCGTCTTCGTAGTTAGAGAATTCGCAGATGTCTCCGAGCCGGTAGTTGGACTGCCATCGAAATGAGCTATTGAGTTTCGAATCGATTTGGTGCTTGGAGCAAAACTAAAAATAGGCCGCCAAGCGGGATGACCCCTATAGATATGAGGGAGTTGAAGGTGTAGTTGGTGGATTTGGAAGGCAAGATTTTTATTAGACCAAGTAGCTCAGCTTGGGAAGCAGCCGCGGTATTTGTTAAGAAGGTGGATAGGTCGTTAAGGTTATGTATCGATTATCGTAAGCTGAATGAGAAGACGATAAAGAATCGATATCCACTACTAAGGATTGATGATTTGTTCGATCAGTTGAGTGGGGCTAAGATATTCTCTCAGGTAGATTTGGAAATAAGATTTCATCAGCCTAGAGTAGCGGAAGCTGGTATACCTTTAACGGTATCCAGGACGAGATATGGGTCATATGAATGGTTAGTTATGCCGTTCGGACTCATTAATGCGTCGACTTTCTTTGTAGATTTGATGAACCTAATTTTCCTAGAGCACTTGGATAGATTCATGTTAGTTTTTATACATGATATTTTGATATATTCTAAGGATAAGAGCATGAAGTTCATCTTAGAGTTGTGCTGGAAAAGCTGAGGCGGCATTAGCTAAATGCAAAGTTTTTGAAGTGCCATTTTTTAAGAAAGAAGTGAAGTTTATTGGTCACGTTGTTTAGAGAAAAGATTGTCAGTTGTTCCAGAAAAGATCGAAGTCATTGACAATTGGAAATGACCAGAAAAAGTAAGCGAGATGTTTCCTTGGATTAGCGGGATATTATCGGAGATTTATAAAGGATTCTCGTGGATTGCGCCGCCGATGACTAAGTTAACATGAAAGGATAATTTTTTTGGACCGATAAGTGTGAGGAAGAATTTCAGAGCTTGAAGCACTTATTGATCCATGCACCTGTGTTGGTGGTTCCAAAGGGGAATCAAGATTTTTTTATGCTGATGCATGTGGAAAGGGATTGGGAGTTGTACTAATACAAAGGGGTAAAGTAATTGCCAACGCCTCTAGACAGTTTAGACCACATGAGGTTAGGTATCCAAAGCATGATGTGGAGTTAGCAGTAGTTATATTTGCGTTGAAGGTGTGGAGGCATTACCTTTTGGGAGAGAGGTTCGAGCTTTATACAGATCATAAGTCATTGAAGTACTTGTTCTCTCAAAAGGAGCTGAACATGGGACAATAAAGATGGTTGGAGCTTCTAGCCGCTTATGATTTTGGAATATAGTACACACCCAGAAAAGGAAATAAGGTTGCAAATGCTCTCAGTCAGAAGCATCAAAATGTAGTGTTAGCTACGATAGCAGAATGGAAAGACTTAGAATCATTGTCAACTTGTAGAATACTGTGGAGATCTGAAGCTGAGTCTGGTACAGTTTGTTAGGTTGTCTTGTTTAGAAGTCCGACCAGCAGTGATTGAGAAGATAGCTTCTAAACAAGAGGAGGATCCATTTTCGGCTGAACGAATCAGAAAGTTATGGGAAGGAACAGAGAGCGGTGACTTAAAGGATTTCCGTCTTGACCAAAACAGGTGGTTGAGAAAGAAGGGCAGTTTATGTGTTCCAAATAAGGGAAACATAAGGAAATACATTTTGGAGGAATTCCATTGTTCGAAGTTCACTATCCATCGAGGAGGAACGAAGATGTATCAAGATATGAAGAGAAGTTTCTTCTGGGAAGGCATGAAAAGGGATGTTGGCTTATGGGTGAAACAGTGTTTGAACTGTCAGCAGGTAAATGTCGAACATCAAAAAGCCAAGTGGATTGCTTCAGCCATTCAACATTCTAGTATGGAAGTGGGATTCCATCGGTATAGATTTTATTGATGGATTGTCAAGATCTATAGAGGGAATGAATGTATATGGATCATAGTAGATAGATTGACCAAGAGTGCCTATTCCATTCCGATCAAAGCAAACATGACGAAACCTGTATTGGTTAAGTTATTTATGAAGAACGTGGTTAGACTGCACGGAATTCCTAGTAGTATTGTTAGTGATAGAGATTCTTTGTTTACTAGCATATTTTGGAAAAGTCTTCAGGAAAGCTTAGAAACCAAGCTTGAGATGAGTACCGCTTACCATCCACAGACTGATGGGAAGATGGAAAGAGTTAACAAGATCTTAGAGGACCTGTTATGAGTCTGAATATAGACTTCGAGGGATCATGGGAAGACCATCTGCATCTAGTCGATTTTTCGTATAACAATAGTTATCACTCTAGTAAAGGAATGGCACCATTTGAGGCTTTGTATAGAAGACCATGCATATCCCCCACCTGTTGGTTAGAGACCGGTGATAGATTGATTCTTGATCCTAATTTGGTGAAAGAAGCAGCGGAAAATATTGAGCCGATAAGGGAAAGAACGAAGGAAGCTCGGTCCAAGCAGAAACGCTATGTAGATAGAAGACGAAAAGAATTGGAGTCCTCTGTTGCAAATCATGTTATCGTCAAAGTATCGTTAATGAAAGATGTTATCAGGTTTAGAAAGACATGGAAGTTAGCACCACAGTTTATAGGATCGTTCCCTATTTTAGAAAGGATCGGGAAGCTCGCGTATAAAGTAGAGTTACCAAGTAGTTTAATAGGAATCCATGATGTTTTTCACGTATCTCATCTGAGAAAAAGTGTTAGGAATCCAGACACTACTATAGCACCAATTGTGTCAGAGGACTTAGTAGTGGAACCAGATGCGACTATAATTATGAAGCCTATCCGGATAGTCAAAAGAGATGAGAAAAAGTTAAGGAACAAGATAGTTAGATCAGCGAAAGTCCAGTGGAGTGACGATACTAGAGACTGTACTTAGAAGACTGAGAGAAAGATTAGAGATGCTTATCCTTATTTATTTTTATGGTATGTTTTACCTTTGATTGTTTGATGTTTTCCTTATCGTAATTTCGAGGACGAAATTCTTTAAGGAGGGGAGATTGTAACACCTCATATTTTTAGTAACATTATTTAGAATATTTAATTAGCCAAATTAAATAAATCAATGTAAGATGATTAATAGATTGAGATTTGGTTTAACCAAGGGTAGTCGTAACATGTTAAGTGTAAATCAAAGTAAACGAATAAAAGTGTTAGGAAATAAGGGAGGGAAAGTTAGAAAAATGATAGAACTTATACCTATACCCTTAGGATTTTAAAAACACGTTTATTTCATTTCTCTCAATCAAAAGTATTCTAAGACCGACCACCATTTTCAATCTCAAGAGAAGATAAAGCTAGGATTTCAGGAAGAAGAAGTAAATCAACTTGTTCAACATCAAATCTCATATCTTTAATCACAAAGCTAAGGTGAATAACTATTGCATCCCATTTTTCTCATAGTTTTCGGATTTCAGGGTAAACCGAAATGATTTTGCATGTTAATGCCATGTTTTGGATGATTGAAAGTTTATATATATTTGTTGATGTTTTATACATGTTCATATTAGTTTTTGTACGATATATTTCATATGAAAACCTATTAACTGACATCCAAAAGCCTTTAGATCGAAAATGATATTTTAGAGATGGGTTTCAATTTTCATAATTTTCTAAATTATGGTGGATTTTATTTTAATTTTCTAAAGAAGAAAATGATTTATTGTGTTAGAAAACATAATGAAACTGATTTTCTGGAATTTTTATAGAATTTTCCTAAGTGTTTTGATGAATATATAAAATTATTTACCGTATGAGACTTAAATATTTTGTATATTTAATTTGGAGAAGGGGTGTTTTGCAAAAGATTTAAATTAGTGAATTGTTTCAAAAATGTGCAGCACTTTTTAGTGGTAAAGAAAAGAGGCAACCAATCAAAATTTTATACGTAAAGCAGGCTAGGTGAAAAGAACTGTCTATTTCAGGTTTTTTAATTGTTTTATTGCTTTTGGCACCTGCGTCCGTCTTGGTTAGCTTTCGACCAAGTCCCTCAGCCCTCAACTTTATCAGAAACAATGTGCGTGGTATCAAGAAATTGGTATGTAGCGCATTGGATAGAAGGTGAAAGGTATAAGGTCGAAACCATAGGTTCCGACAGGGTAGAAGTATCACTTTATTTTATTTTTAATTTAGATGTACCCGCTTTCTTTCATTAAAAGGAATGGTTTCAAATGGGTTGCAATTTAGTTTTAAATGTTTGCTTTCGACTAACTCGAAACCCCTGGCTGCCGCCTTTCTACCTTTCGAAGTCAATGGTTTCGGAAGATATACTTAGTTTTTAAAAATCAGCCACTTCTCCAATGCTTTCAAAGGGATGGTTTCGACCCCATCACTTCTTTACTTAGGAAATGGTTTTAAAACAGAAGCTTTTGACTTAAATGTTTTAAAGAACTTTTTTCTATGATTGAAGTATAAACCATCGAAAGAGATAGTTTTAGTGGTTCTAAAAGAAGTGCTTTCGACTTCAATGGCCTCTTCTCCTTTTTCTCTACTTGAAGGCATAATTCAAAAGGTTTCGACTGAGATAGTTTTTAAAGGTTTCGAAGAAGCAAGCTTTGAATGGTTTTGAAAAGTTTCCACATGTTTTAAATTGAACCCAAACACTTACAAAAGGTTTAGTATTTCAATGCTTTCGAAAGGATTTTAATGAATGGTTTTGAAGGGGTGGTTCCCTAAGGTTTCGAAGGGGTCGAAAGGGAAACTTTTCCTTTGTTTTTGAAGATTTCGATGAAAAGAGAGGAAGGGTTTTTCCAATGTTTTCGAAAGGAAATGTTTAAAGGTTTTAAAGAGGGATGTCTATTATTTTGAAGCTTTCGAAGAAAAGAAAGAAAATGATTTTCCTATGTTTTCGAAAGACAAGGCTTGATGGATTCGAAAGGCGTAAATGTTTTCTTCAACAAGGGGATCAGTAATATATATATATATATATATATATATATAACACATGGCAAGATGTTTTTGAGTAAAGCATAGAGAACATGTATGTTCCTTGTGTAAGTATGATTTAATGATTTAAATCAATTTGAAAGAGTTTTTCAAGGAAAATTTAAGGGTAGTTATCCCTAAGTAAAATGACTCAAATATTAGAGACTGGTATATGGTCGCGCCCTATACATTAGCTTTTGCCTCAACTAATTAAGTCCAAAATTCCAGCGTGTAGGGCTTTGTCACAGGTAATACTAAAATTATGGTTACACATAGAAGAGAATATATGCCTGTATATAGATAGGTTATCGGTGAGTACACAAAACAATTAGGATCAGGTGACCCTGGGAGATGTTAAGTTAGAGACAGACCGTCTAGAAGAGACGTATTTGACAGGTAATTAAGGTTAGACTGTCCAAAAGAGGTGTGTCTAACAGATGTTAGATAGATTTAGTTATTTTGTCCAGTAGGCCCGAGTCAGCCAGAGGTTAATAGCAAGCCAAACAAAACAACAGTGTTCGGGCGGATAGTCCGTTTGTTACTTGATATGTATGTTCACATTATAATGCTTTGCAATTTTAACCAATTTGGCTGTAAGATAAAGGTTTGCAAAAGATATGTTTTAAGAGGATGTTAGTGAGGGAAAACCCGTTCTGCTAAGCGACGTGGTCTCACTTAACATTAATAATCGAGATGTACAATATTTTCCACATCAGGCTTTATGCCTGACTCGAAGTTTATGTTTTCCCCTTAAACTATCGGGTGCTCAAAATCGATTTGAGTATGCTGAGGTTTGACGTTCTTTCGGATTTTAGGAAGATGATGAATAAAGCTACCAAAGGCGAGCAGATGACTTATGGATAGTTATTTAGTAGTTGCAGTTCTTTGTTTTGTGTTTATTTCCGCTGTGTATGTATTAAGTCAATTATGACAATATGATTCTGATCATCTAAGGGACATCTTCATATGTCACTTTTGGCGTATTTTATAATAAGTATATTTTATCACTGCCTGAGAAACGTTTGGGATTATGTATTGTAAATATGAAACATGTGCTTTGAAATGTAATGAAACATTCTATTTTTTGAAAATCTATGATTTGTTTCATATTCAAATGCTTCTGATATTACACATACCATCAATATAGCCGTATTTAGTCGCCGAAGTTGACAACATAGATGACTGCAGTATCTGTAATGCTTAGCTTTGGACCTATACACAGGGGATGTTACACTTAGTTAATGAAAATCTAAAATATATTAAACTTCCACACGTGAAATTATGTATATTTAGAGCTTATGTACCACTAAAAACTTGGTATATATGTATATAAAACCGCATATATCTTAAAGCCTAATTAACATACAAAAACAATATAAAACATGTACATATGAGGCTACGTGTATTTGAAAACTCCCACACTTAACTAATGCGTTTATGAAGCCTATGCATATGTAGCTGAAGTTTGGCATCATAAGCTTTTCGAAACCATTACCTTTTCAAAATCATATGTCTTAAACCATATACACTTAGAATACAATTTTGTTCACACTTTTTTTGAAGTGTGAACAAAACACTTTCCTCCTATTGGAGGAATTTGGAGGGTCACATATGGGACCCCTTGAATTCCTTCGATAGGAGACCGGCGTTTTGTTCACACTTCAAAAAAAAGTGTGAACAAAATCACTCTCATAAACTTAAGGCTTACACTTTAAAGGGCTTTAAAGGGTTCGATATGCTTTTAATTGTGTTTCTTCAAAATTATATACACCCACACATTCAAAATCCAAATGTACTTAAAGCTTACATTTTTAGGAGTTTTAACATACTTGAATCTACTCATACAAAACATATACACCTTAAACTTACTCATATCTAAGATTTATACGCTCTATAAATTGACATATATAAGAAACCAGATATATATTAAATTAAAACTAGATACATATATACTAAGTCATCCCATGCACATCAAACACTTACTACATATATCAGAATTTCTTCATTCAGAAAATTTTACCTTTGAAATCTGGTACCTTCCAACTATATTTATGTTCAAAGCCACATATCTATTTGTAGTTTGCACATATAAAACTGACATAGGTCCAAAAGCTCACATTAGACTCATTTTCAAAAACTCAAGTATATAAAACTAATTTTTACATTTTAAAACTATTTACTTTCGACATTAACCTTTTTCAAAATCATTTATTAAAAATGCGTATGTCTGAAATTAGATGTGTAGAAAACATAAAGATTTCATAGTTTATATATGCACTTGAAACTACATATGCTTTTTGAAAGCTCATACACATGTATCTGTTTTTGAAAAGTTGATATACTCAAAACTATTATATTCGAAAACACATATACAAAGCTGTATACTTCTAAAAATACACAGTCATCTATATTTATGGAACTCAGGCTTACTTGCAAACCAGATACATACTTAAAACTAGTTATATATGAAAAATCAGAATTATTTGAACTCATGTACGTATTTAAAACTTTATTTTTAGAAACTGTATATGTTGTTGAAATTCACATATATTCAAAACCTTGCATTATTTGAAACTTCGATTATGTATATATTTGAAGCCATGTGCACTCAAAACTTATGCATTTTCAAAAACATGACATATTCGAATCCATTATACTTCAAAACCTGACATATATATTTAAAGTGTTTTGTGCTAAAAATCTGACACACACATATATCTAGAGCTTTACAGTTGAAATTGAAATCTATTCAGATCTGAAATCATATAAAACCTTATGTATTTGAAATCATATACTTATCTGAAACTATATTTTCAACTACTAATATATACAAAGCCACTTATGTATTCAGCATTATATTTTCATCTGAAACCCGCATACCTAAAACTCACATGTACAGGAAGCCTTATATATTGGAGAATGAGACTTGCATGCATTAGAAATCACATATATACATGCAAAATAATAGATATTCGAATATATTTTTTTGAAACAGTAAATGCGCTAAGCCCAGAAAGAATACAGAAAATAGGTGAATATACCTGATATCTGACTACAAACACTCAAAACCCTAAACTACTAGGGCATATCAGCGCCTCCAACAATGAATACCTAAAGGTAATAAAAATGGCGATCCGCTGAAGGCGAACTTGGTAATTCATAAACTCAACTCTCTTTGGCTTTAGTTAATGGCCTAAGGAGGCTTCCAACTCTTCATAGGATATGAAGCAAAAATTGTAACATCCCCAGATTTTATCAATTTAAAATTAGTAATTTATTTGAATTTCTGGAATTTAATTTGTAGTAAATTTGAATTAATTTTTAATTTTCAAAATATGTGAATATTTGGTTTGTTTATTTATATATCTATATATATAGAATGGATTGTAATTCAAATTTGAATTTGAATTTGAAATGTATTTGAATTTAAAGTTAAATATAAAATATCTTAAAAATATTTAGATTCAAAATATTAACATATTCGTATGATTTTATTAATGTATAAATTAGTATTAAAGCATTTTCTTTTAATGTTGTATAAATATAAAAAAATAGGAATGTAATTATATAAATCAGAAAAAAAAAATATAAAAATTTATTTAAAATATTTACGCATGAATAATAAAAGTGTAAAGAAATTAAGGTATGAAGTTTACAAGTGTTATGATAGAATTAACAAGTGTCATTTTGTTATTTTTATTAATTAGAATAAGAAAACAAGTTTATAAAAACACAACATCTTGCTCCTTTTCATTCTTTTATCTTCATTAACAAAGCCCTGTAAAAATTCTCAATCGAAAGAGAAAAAGAAATCATCAAGCAACTCTAAAAAACAAATTCAAACCAGAAAAAAAACAAAGATCAGATTCTAGCGAAAGAAAGCAAAGATTCAAACAAGAATCTGTAAACAAAAAACAATTAAAAAACCTCGAAAACATCTCAAGTCCGTAAGAACAAAATTCAACTCAGCAAAACAAGGACTTCAAGATCAAACCCAGATCAAAGTTCAACAATCAAGCACTCCAGATTCAAAACCATAAACAATTTCAGTTCCAGTTTTAAAAATCAAATCTCAGCAATCAAAATACTTTGCAGACTTTTAAGCAACTTCCAAATTTCCTCTGTTAAAAATACTCAGGTGAGTAAACCCTATTAGATTTGAGCTAAAATCTGTTGTTGTGAGAAATATTTGAGTTTGAATTACAAATTTGTGTTTGCATGCATACATACATATACATATACACACACACATATATATATATATATATATGATAATGAGGTGTGCATGTCTGTGCACATGAATCTGAACTCTTTTCAAGGTTTACAGTAGTACAAATCTATTCAAAAATTCAATTTTATTCAATCACAATTAGACTTTAGATTTCAAACAGAACTTGCTTATTTAAACACGATTTAAGTTTTAAAAATAGGTTTAAGAAAAAATAAATTAAAGTATTTCTGGAAATTTGAAAGTACGGGCACAATTCAAATTTTATTAAAATTCAAACATCGTAAATCCTAGTTTTAGGTATATCATCTGAAACGTTATCAAAAATAATGATTTTTGAAAGAAAAATCAAGATTTTTAATGAGGTATCGATCGAGGAAATCGAAGTTCAACGATATTGGGATTTTGTCGAATTTTGGTGATCGTCGGCATGAGGGGTGTCGTGATTGAAGCTGAAGCTTGTGTGATGGTTGGGGAGTTTGGGAAAAAAGCTCGGAAAAGATTCCGATCATCGTGGTGGCCAAACGTGGTTCATTTAGGGTTTAAGCCGCGTTTCTGTAATTAGTCGGAATTCGACCAATTGCAACGTCGACGATGCATCAGACTAGACCAGGGCAATTGGGGTGGTGCGTGGTTGATATGAGGAGTTCTGGAAGAGGGTGCGTTGACTTTGGTGGTCTGTGTCGTCGATACAAGGAGGATTAGTTGGTCGAACTTTTGTCCCAGATTGAGTCAGATTGCTCTTTTGCAAGATCGTCGATGTTTTGGTTTTCTAGGTGGCCTGGAGGTTTGGTCGGGTTGTCGTTGACTTGATGATGGCCGAAGCTTCGATCGGAGGTGGTTGTTCCGACTGTGCATGTGCACGAGGCCTGATTTGCATCAGGAAGCTTGGTAGAGGAAGGAGGGGTGGATGTCTTGAAGTGGTCTTCGGGAGGTTTGTATGCTGGCTCGAGTGGATTCATGTGTGCGCTGAGTAAATACTTAAACAAAATTTAAGTTTAAAAAAATGGCATACGTGTTGATTTTTGGTAAAACTCGAAGCAAACAGGAAATAGTCTCGGGTAACACTTGAAGTTGAACTCGAGTTTTATAATTTCCAGTATTAAAAACTTTAACAATCCAAGTTAACTTAATTTTTAAAACTATTCTTTTTAACATTGATGATTGTTGTTAAGTTGAAATATGGAATTAAAGGTTTTTAAAATAAAAGATTTTTAATTAATTAAGTTTAAGATGTTTTAAACTTATATTTTTAATTGAGTTTGTTTTAAATAAAAACTTAACAAAGTAATTAAGGAAATAGTCAAATGTTTTACATTATTAACTTAACTTAAAAGTAAATTAATTTATATTGTTAATGATGACTAATTAATGAATGATTTATAATTACTTAATAATTAATGAATAATTAATTAAAGTTTAATTAATTATTTATTAAAGGTTAATTAATTTATTAATTAAGGTAATTAATTAAGGAATATTAATTTATTAAGAATTAAGTATTTAATTAATTAAAAATTAAGGATTTAATTAATTAATAATTAAGAGTTTAATTAATTAATAATTAAGGAATAATTAATTAATGAAGGTAATTAAGGATTTAATTAATTAATAATCAAGGATTAATTAATTTATTAATTAAGAATAATTAATCATTAATTAAGGATGATTAATGAAAATAATTATGTGATTAATTAATTATAATCACACGAACACTTCATCTTAATTATAGATGTTTGATTATTGTTGAATTCTTTGCATTGATGGATGTCTCTGATATGTGATTGTGATCTATGTGATATGAATTACTTTGTGCTGAGCTGTGATATTTGTGATTTGAATCTGTGTGAATGTGAAAACCCATTGGCCCATAAAACGGCATTTGAGTTTCGATGCAACAAGGAGTCGGATTACAATTAGTTATTCGAAACCCACATCGAACCCTGAAAGTGAATCTTTGTGATTGATATATCCATGTGTTTTTAAATTGAGCGCTCGCAATTCGGTTTAGCCGGGAGAGGACTTTGTGTCATATAACCCATTTCGAATAGTGATACGATGAAATGGATAGCGTTTGAAGACGGTAGTGAAGACCCGGTGTCTTCGAGAATGATAGGATAACCTGTCGAATGACTCTGCACTGAGTTGCTCTAGTATGGTTATCTCCATATGTGATGCGGCGTCCAATCAGGATTGTGGATGCCCGGATTGCAAGGGCTTCTTTGGAAGTGCCTTCGGTTCTGATCGAACCTGGAACAGACTTGTATGGTTGTATGTCTGATATTACACTTTGAGATATAAAGCTGATTTCTTTCGAATACATTACTGTTGGTGGTGGAGAATTCATTCTCTTAGCTTAACACCCTTCTCTAAGACAAGTGAGCTTAGAGGTTATGTAGTTGATGGTTATCAGTGATATACTCCCAATTTTGGTAGTGTGGCATGCTGAGTGCTGTTGATCATTTGTTGATCGAAGCATGGCTTTTGTGAACAGCGTAGCTTTGTGGAAGAGACTTCGTCAAACCTCACAACCCGGTTATGGTCGAAACAGGAATCATTGCAGCAAGGTTATTTGGGGGTAGTGCCTCCTGAGGGTATGCCCATTTTCTTCTGGATTAGAAGTGGTATCATGGTATGGAGCCCAGATACTTAACTTATGTGGTTGCTGCAAACTTATTGTTTTGTGGTTGTTGGTTGAGAGGCGCCCAGGATAAAGGTTGGTAACGACCAGGAGATGGCATACTCGTATCAGTAGTTACCTAGTTACAGAGGTAACCCGGCCTTGTGTTGGCAGAGATCCGGTTAGGTTCTCGGGGGCGTCCCTCCAGAGGCATTCCATTTGGTGTAGGAAGTGCCTCTACCTGACCATACTTTTGAAATTTTCTACACTATGCACGAATAATAATATCAAAGAATTTTCTCGTATCAAGCATGTTTGACTATCATAAGAAGAAATCACTTCCAATTCTACGTTTGCATTGTCTATATGGTGGGAGGTCTTATGGTAGTTTCATTTTCCAAAAAGCATATCGGATTTCTTTCATAAATTGTTTTTGTTCAAAACAATTGTTTTTGTTTACTCATACCAGTCCCATGACTGACCCGGAGTTTATTGTTCCCTTCCTAAACTCTGGGTGCCCTTAATTTCCACACGGGCAGCCTAAAAGCAGGTTATCTGTGTTTTGAAGCTAGCTTGGATAGCAAAAGTCTTTTGGAAGCTATCGAATTTTGGAAACTTTTAGCCTTGGAAATCTTTTGAAGTGTTGGACTTTTTAAAGACTCTCTTGAAGTTGTGATAACTTTGTTGTTTCGCTATGGTGTTACCATTTTGTTGTTGTATCATATGTGTAGCACTCTGATATTGGTGATCGATGTTGTAATGAATATTGCATCAAAGTTGTATATGTGTTGTGATCAATGATATTCATTTTGTTTCCGCTGTTTATATTCGTCTAATGTTGTCATAAGCTCCATCCGAACTGGAGTTCAACATTTGAATCTCCGGCAGTCGAACACAAGCGAGGTATTTAATGTCGATTTTTGAACGCTGGATTTCAGGTCGTGACAAAAATCCTTCTCCTGATTGGTTTTTGCTTTAACTTCAACATGCGATTTGCTAGGAGCTTTATCGAGCCTTAACTCTGAGAGGAGATCAGTACAATCAGGTGATTTATGTGAGCCTCCATATTCCTCGACTATATGAGCTATGGACTTGCTGCTTTTATATCCAACTGATTCTGCACTTTCAAGTTCAGTCATCCAGCTGCTTTCACCTCTCTCCCAGTTAGATAAGTGAAAGGATTGGTTGTTAATTTTGCTTCTGTAATGATTGAATCATAATCTTTGCTCTTCAATAGCCCATTGGAGCTTTTTGTCACGCTCTCGAAGGCTGTAGTTCATGCAGTAACCTCCAGAACTGTCAGGTATGGAAAAATTTGCCATATAATTTGAAATATTGAAATTAATATCCTTATAATTAATATGTGCTTTGATACTTCCCTTGCAGCTATCAGTTGACATTTTATTGTTCTGGAGGGAGCTGCTTGAGTAGTTGTCTTCTCAGTCTCTGTAACCCTGAACAGATAAGTATCTGTTGATATACACATTATTAACTTCTGAGTGAGGAGTATTAGAAATATGATTGATATTAACTATCGATTGCCAATCTTTATCAATGCTCAGATGATTGCCCATTTGATCATGAATACTATGCACGCGGTAACTTCCGCCCTTACCAGGTATAAGATAAGAATTATTAGAGCTAAAATGATGCTTATTATTAGAAAATATTGAATTATCTTTAAACATACTTCCCTTATTATTACGGAAGCATTTCATATTGTGATGGAAGAAGTGGCCACCACAAGTTGACTAATTTGGGAGAGGAATTAACATTACTCAAAGGCTTTTTCATCCAGTGACTGCCATTGTGATGAAGAAGTCTCACATTGGGAGAATCAGAAGTGATTTTCCCACTCTGTAAGAAAGATTCTAATTTCTCTTCATATTTATCCATGTGCCAGTTTTTATGATTTGGATTCTCTGAAAATTTTCTTTGATTTGTATTTTTGCTAAGAAGGATTTGGCAACCTAATTTAATTTTCTTCCAAAGTTGAATGCTTTTTGTTTCTGATAGAGAATGAAGTCATTGATTTCTTTCCTTCCAAATATGAAATATTGTTGCAGTAAGCATAATACTCGATTTTTTGAATTCCTTTGATTTTTCTTTGAAGTTTTGTTGGATAAAGTTGATGCTTTCTATGATGTTTTGAACTGCCTGATTTTGGTTAATTTTGAGCTTTGTTTTGGCAATAAACCATAAATTTTTTGTATAAGTACAGTCAAAAAAAAAGTGACTGATACATTCCTTTTCCTCTCGGCATAGCAGATATATGGTATCCCCCTTTTTATTCCATTTTAACCATCTATCTCTAGTGGGGAGCCTGTTAATAATTGCAAAATAGGCACAATGGGACGTTTTTGGACAATTTGATTTATTCCATATAATAGTGTGCCAACCCACTTCAGTTTCATGCCCTTTTAAAAATTCCAAAGTGTTTTTGAAGGAGAAAGAACCGTTTGTATATGGTTTCCATTCCCACTTATCCTTTGGAAGATTAGGATCGACTTTTATTTGTTCAATGGTAGTACTGAAAATAGAAGTAGCTGGATGAAAAAATGTATTCCACCTGCTGTTTTGAATGATGCTACTTACTTTTCCATGGATTTCATCAAACAAATATAAGTTGTTCCATCCCACAAGACTTACTAATGTTTTTCCACGAATCCAAGGATCAAACCATAAATTAGTCTGATTTCCATTTTTAAATTTCCTTTCCAAAAGCTTGATGCCAGTGTCTCTGCTGCTGAGAATATTTTTCCAAACAAAAGAGTGATAATTTTCAATTCCAGTAGTCCAAAAATTCTTATTTTAAGATACCTTGCTTTTATCCACTTTGCCCATAATGAGTTGCCATTTACAAACATCCAGAATAATTTGAGTTTACACACTTCTCTGAATTCATTAATGTCTCTCAGACCCAAACTCCTTGCTTTCTTCTATTAATAGATTTTTTCCCAATCAATTTTATGTTGTTTTCCTTTCCAGATGAAATTTGCACAATTTTTTTTCAATTTTGTGGATTGCTTTTGCTGTGATATTGTAAGCTTGAATCCAATACATGATGGTTGCGATGATGAAAGTTTTAGTTAACTCAATTCTTCCAACTAAAGATAGAAATTTGCTAGCCCACTCATTAAACTTATTTTGAATGATATCTAATAATCTTGTGCAGTCTCTGTCATTGATTTGATTAACACTAAGAGGAAGACCCAAATACTTAATAGGCAGATTACCTTCCTTGAATTTTAAGATATTTAAAATGTCCATTTTATTGGAGCAGCCTTTACTGAAATAAAATTTTCTTTTGAATTCATTGGCTTTTAACCCTGCAAGCTCTTCTAATTTGTCAAAAATATTTGCAATGGATCTCGCGCTTTGTGTGTCTGCATTCAAAAAGATAAGTAAATCATCAACATATAATAAATGTTTAATATATGGCTTGATTCTATTGATTAGTTTGATATCTCCTTTTATAAGCTCAATTTCCATAAGAATTGAGAAATATTCCATTGCAATAGTAAATAAATAAGAAGAAAGTGGATCTCCTTGTCTAATTCCCCTATTGTTTTGTATAAACCGATTAGGAGATCCTTGGATCAAAATAGAATAGGAAACATTGTTAATACATTCAAGGATAAGATCACAAAATTTATTGCAAAAACCCATTTGTTTCATTTGTATATAATGAAATGTCTGTTTGTTTTGTCAAATGCTTTATGTAAATCAATTTTAACATAAATGGGATTTTTATTATTATTATTATTATTATTATTATTTATTATTTATTATTATTATTATTAAAGTTTCTTACTAATTCATGTGCTAGCAAAGTGTTTTCAACAATTAATCTACCAGGTATGAAAGCACTCTGGTTTTCAGAAATAAGGTATTTCGAAATATTTTTATCCAATTTCATAAAATATAAGAAATAATTTTGTAAATGAAATTACAGCAAGTAATAGGTCTATAGTCTTCTAAACTGTTGGGAATTTGAACCTTTGGGACCAATGTAATAAAAGTATGGTTCAAATTTTTTAATAATTTACCAGTCCTAAAAAATTCAGTGATATAATCAAATAGAAATAATTTGATTTCTTCGCAGTGGGTTTTATAAAATCTGGCACCAAAGCCATCAGGTCCTGGACTTTTATCATTATTGAATTAAAAATGATATCTTTAATCTCCTCAATTCTGATAGGAGCTAAAGAATATCATTGTTGTTTTCATTAACAATAAATTTAGGTTCTATATTAGGGAAGGAATTAGAATACAGATTGGTATTATATAAATTAATGAAATAATTGATGGCTTCCTTCCTAATACGAGCCAGGTCATTGATTACATTACCCTTGACATCAATAATTTTCCCAACATCATTCCTATGTTTCCTGTTGGACATTTTAGCATAAAAAAAATTTATTAGCTTCATCACCATGTAATAACAAGTCTATTTTTGCTTTCTGTCTTAAATTTATAGACTGCACATGAAGGGACTTGACTAGTTTCTTTTGGGCTAGAAAAAATTGTTGACCTTATTATTGTCTGAGCAATCCTTGTCTAAATTATTCTGTCTAAGCTCACATTCATCTCTGATGTTTTTAATTTCATTATTAATTCTTCTTTTATTCCATATTTTCCGTTTTTCTTTTGCAAAATGAAGAAGTTTATTGAATTTGAATTGGGCAGTGCCCAATACCTTTGTGGTTAAGCTTTTTTGATTAAGTCTTTATAGCCATCCTCATAAACCTGGCCATTAATAAATCTAAATGGAATGTTATTTTTCATATAATTATTTTGGCTTAAGTATATTAGTATTGGAGTGTGATCGCTGGTAGCCTGGGGAAGGGTAAAACATTTGAAATCTTTGAAATAATTTGTAAAAGCATGATTTATGAGAATTCTATCAAATTTACGGTGGATTTTTCTGAATTTTCCTAGGTTTCCAAGTAAAAGTATTTCCAAAAATAGTTGGTTCAAATAAACCAATTTTAAGAAGAAAGTTATGTAACATTTCAAGTTTTTTAAAAGGGATAGGATTCCCACCCCTTTTCTCAAAACCATGCATGACAGTATTAAAATCTCTAATAACAATCCAAGGAAGTCTCATATTGTAGTTAATTTTTTCAAGACTATTCCAAAGAGATAATCTTTCTGTTTCACTATTATAGATATTCGAATCTATGTACACTTGAAAACATAAACACTTGAAACGATATATATATTTGAGATATTATTCAGTTGACATAAAATATAATTAAAGTTATTCAATATGATGTATTTAAAGCAAAATACTTTGAAACCTATACATGAATTTGTGGACACTTGGAACTTCATCCTTTTTCACCCTTATTGTGTACACATCAAAACATGGATATGTATATATTTAAAACTACTGAAATGAACCTGATGAGTATTTGAGAATTATATATATTCAAAGCTCTTATTTACTCATATGTAATTTTTTTGAAAACCTGATATGCGCAAGATGATTATATCCATATAAAAAAACTGGTACACCTAACCATTCATATAAAAAATTGATGTATATAGAAATTGTATATGTGAAACTACAGATATTAAAAATCATCTACATATGGAATTTCATATCTTTCGAAACCAAATATATGTAAATATTTAAAACTCCATACATCTGAAACCGGTTTTCTTATTACTATCATTGAAAATTGGTATCCCTTTAAAAACTTGATCATGTACGTATTTGAAATTCTTATATATTATACTTTAAAAACTTGCACTTGTTTAAAATTTGGTATATTTTTAAAACCATATATACTTTTCAAAAACTTACATCTTTTGTTATTTGTGACGACCCGGAATTTTGAGCAATATCAATTTAATAATCTTTGTTAATAATTAAATTGATTTGATCATTTTATATTATAAATTGACAAGTTAAATTTATTTTAAAGGTTAATGATAATAATTTGTTAATATCTATCAACATTTTTCTAAACAATATAATAGGCAAGATTAATTCTTTTGAAAGTTTATAATAATCTGATTTGAAATTATTTATTTTGGTAAATAAGAAGTTTTAATGTAATAAAACTTTGTATTCAAATTATAATATATATGGATGTATATATTGTGATTTGATATTTGTTTTAAAATTTAATATGGAAATTAAAAAATTTAATGTTAGAATGTTTCTATTTGAAATATGTATATACATATTTGTATATATATGTTTGAAATAGGAAAATTATTAATTTGAATTTAATAAGAGTTTTCAAAATTGAATATATTTAGTTTTGAAATTTGAAATGATATTTAAGATTTAAAATTTAAAGTTCATTTGTTTTAATAATCTTTCATTTTTAATTTTTACATAAGAGAAATTGTTTTAAATTTTTATAAAAAGTTAAAATCAATTTCTCAAGTTTTAATGTATAACACCATTACAATTTAATTCATATGCATAAATAAAGTTATAATTGCTAACATGAATTCACTTTTATATATGTATTGAAATCCAAAGCTTATTCTTATAAAATAAATACATCTTATAATCATGTAAACATTTCATAAATATTTATATAGGCTTAAATATATTATTAAAGATAAATTAACATTTAAAAGAAAACATTAACTAACAATAATAACACTTGTAAACATTTTAGTATGGGTTAGAGACAAATGTAAATTAATATGCATAGGTGTAAGGAAATTAGATCATATAAGGGACAAATGTCATATTCTTGACATTTTAATCTAAAATCTAAAATTGTAAAATAAGAAAGAAAAATATACTCTTGAAAACTTCTGCTGAAAAACATTTTCTTCAAACTCAAACTTAATCAAAACTAAAAAGGGAAAATGCAAACAAAAACAAATCAAAGATGAATACAAATTTGTAAATCTGGATTCAAACCAAATGCAAGATCACTTTCAAAATTATCAAGCAACTCAGAAATCAACTGCAAGTAAAACATCAACATGCAATATGGAAATCAAACAAGCAATTCAAAAGGATGAATCAACATGCAGATGGAATTCAGAAGCATGCATATGAATTTTAAAAGCCTGGAAAGAAGAAAATGCAGTTCTGTCTTCTGCAGGATTCAAAGTGAGTAAATGAAATTTTAAAAACAGTTCTAATCTTGAATTTCATCTTGTTCAAGTATAGATAATCATGATGATTTGCCTGATTTTTTTTTTGGAATTATATGGATGCCTGTTTGAAATATAAATAGTTGATTTCTTGTTCAAGTATAGGTAATGCATGATGATCTGTTCTCTGTCCTGGATATCATATGAGTAAATAATCTTTTAAAAACAGTTTGAACATTGGACTCAACTTGTTTCTATGATTAAATAACATGATGTTTGATGGAATATTAGATTTAAATCTGAATGCATGTTTGAATTGGGATGTATCTGTTGTGCCTGTAAGCATACTTGTGTTCTGTGTAAAATAACAGGCCCGACTTCATAATTAAAATCAATAATCTAGTAATGAAGTCGTATTGATCCATGATGTGTAAATAAAAGTTGTTTGAAATCAAGTAGGCTATCATCTAAAAATAATTTTAGGTTTTAAAATTGGATAATTAGCTTTAAACTTTGAATTTACAGTAAAATGGTAAATGGGGTCAAAAAAATTTATTAAAACAATTTTAAGTTTTGATTGCACAATTGAAATAGCAATTGAAAATCACGAATTTTAGTGTGATTGTTATAATTTTTAATGTGGGAATTTGTGATTATTTTGGGATTTTCTATTTTGGGGTTTTCTGCCAAATCACGGCAAACTACGGCGAAGTGGACATCGCCATTGAACTCGAAGGAGGAGGGAGCTTCGGTGATCATGCGAAAAATGCTTCAAGAATTTTTAGTAAAGTGTGATGATGGTGGATCGAGAAAGTAGGGTTTAACGCCCTGTAAATGACATTGTTGTTCAGATGGAATTCTCGGCATCTTAACACGACCGGAAACTATCGCGAGTGGGGCTATGGGTTCGAGGGGATGTGGGGAAGTTACGGCGGCGGTGGCAAGGTTACTCGAGGCCGGGGGTTGCCGTGGAGGATTGGTTTGCAGGTGATGTGGTTTCGAACTGTGTTGCTTGTTTGGTTTCAGGGGGCTTGAATTTTGATTCTCGTTTCTATTTGGGTTTCTGGGTGTTGCGTTAGGAAGTTGGGGTCGAGGATGACTTGACGGAGTTGTGGCGATGGTCGCTGGTGGAAGGATGGACGGTGCACGTTGCACGGTGCAGGTGATATCGGGAAGTATGGGTTCAGGAATGAGGAAGGAGGGAGAACTCGAAGTATATCTCGTGTATGTTGTGGCTAGGACACGAAGCAGGGGATAGATAGGGGAAACTCGGGGTAGTCTCTTGGTTTTCGTGTGGGTTACTCGGGTATTAAGTGTTCTGGGATTAGTACGAGTTGTTTAAGTTGTTAATGCAAAAGAAATTTTATTTAGGAATTAAATTTCTAAAGTTTGGATTAAAAAAGTTTCAAATTGAATTTGTTTTCAAAAGTTATGTTTTTAAAACAAGTTTTATATATAATAAATATGAAAGTTTTAAATAAAATAAGTGGATTTTGAAATAAGGTTGTATTAACTTTATTAAATACATTTGGAAAGGTTTTAAAAGATTTAAAAGTTCAATTTAAAATATGTTTAAATTTAATTGATTTCTAAATATTATATTTTATTTAAATAAAGTTTAATGATTTAGAATTTGATAATCAATTGTAATAAAGATTATCTTTAGTTATTTTGAATTTGATTTAATTAAAGATAATTAAATTTGTAAAGATAATTGAGATAATTAAATCATTTTTAATTATCAAGTTTTATTTGTTAATAAATTAATTAAGATAATGGTTTCTTAATTAAGAATCTTTTAATATAATAAGTTAAGAATCATTTAATTAATTTTAAATGATACGTTAAATAATTAATTAAATAAATAATTAGTGATTAATTAAGATAATCACTTAAGGGTTAATTTAATATAATTACTTAGGGAGGTAATTAAAGTAATTAAGTGATTAATTACTAAAGGTAATTAAGTAAGAATAATTACTTTATGAAAAGTAATGAAGTAATGTGATTAAGAGTTAATCACTTTAGTTATTAGTTAAAGAATTAATTTAATAATTAGTTAAAGGTTTAAATTATTAAATTAATGGTTAATTTATACAAGGATTAAGAATAACTAATTAAGTGATTAATTACTTATTAAAATAATTAATTAAGAAAGAAATTTAATTAATGATGTAATCATTAATTAATGAAAATAATTGGTTAATTGTTAATTAATAATTTAAGAATAATTAGTTTATAATTTAGTTTTAATTACTAAATGTGATTAAAGTAATTAATCAAAGGTGATTAATTTAAAATAATTAATTAAATATGATTAATTAAAAGTAATTAATCAAGTGTGATTAATTAAAAGTGATTAATCAAGTATAATTAAAGGATAATTAAGGAATAATTAATCAAGGTTGATTAATTTAGAAGGTAACTTAAGAGGTAATTACTTAGTATAATTTGGAAGTAACTAATCAGGATGATTAATTAATATGGTAATTAAGTAATAATTACTTAAAGTAATTAAGTGATAATTAATCAGGGAAGATTATTTGAAATGGATAATTAGGTGATGTTGATTTATTTGTAATTAGTTAATGAATAGTATTGGATTGGAGATAATCCAAGTGTTTAATTAAGGATTAATTTAATTTAAGGATTTATTAAATTAATCAAGTTTGAAATCAAACTTGTTTATGAATGATAATTGATTGGATGATATATATCATTGAATGAGTTAATGATTGGATGTTATTGGATGACATGGATTGATGGATGATGATGTGAATATGCTATATCTGAATGTGATATATATGCTGCTATGTGATATGTATAGATGCATATGATAATAGATGCTTATCTATCTGTGTTGTGAATACATCCATTTATGGTAAGTGATATTTTCTAAATAACTATTGTTTAAATCCCTTAAATACAACTTGGACATTAAAATGGCGTTTGGTTTCGATAAGACCGGGATCGGGTTTCCATATTTGGATATCCGAAAACCACATCAATTCCAATTAAACGTTAGGTCGTTAATCCAAGTGGAGCAAGTGAAGACTCGAGGTGTAAGGGCTATACGTCAGTATAACTCTGTGGGTGAGATTCCGTAATGAGTTTGACGGAATAATGCTTATAGATTCGAGATGGAGAATCAGAGGGCAAGGGCTATGGTCGTTGACTCTGAGGGTGATTCCAAAATGAGTGCAACGAGATAGTGCCTTCGGTTTCGTTCGAACCCGGAACGAACTTGTATGGATTGAATGCTTTCAGCACATCGTCAGGCGGACGATGAGCATTCTAAGATAATTGGTCCTATAAAGGTAATCACAGCCTCAAGCCTCATCAACCGGGAATGGCTAAAACAGGGGAGGTGCAGCAAGGCTTCGTGGGTCGCTCCCACTGGAGAGCAAGATACATCCCTGTCTAGAAGTCCCTTTATATTCGGCTGTGTGGGGCAGTTGATTGCAACAACTGTCGGGGTGGTCTTGTTTGGGACTGTTCAGTAAGGAATGGTCCCGGCCTTGTGTTGCAGGAGAGTTAGGGTGGCTCCTCGGTACGGTGATCTAGGCCACGTACTGTGACGGGCGGTACCCCAGTAGCCCTGCCATTGATGGAATCCAAAATCCAATAAGTGCCTGTACGGTTTTGATTGTGCCCATCTATGATGGAACGTGAGATGTAAGCATTCCAGCTATTTCTGTATTTTATTTTGAAAACCCTAGACACTATTATAATATCACTGGATTTCCTATCAAATGTTTTGGTTAGCGTAAGGTAAAAACTTTTCCATGTTTATGTGTGGGAAGTCTTACGTGATACCTTTTGTTTTAAAAGGATTTTCTAAAGTTAAGCAATCTTAAACCGTTTACTCACACCAGACCCCTGTCTGACCCGAGTGTTTATTTTCTGTTTTATTAAACTCTTGGGTACTCATATTATGTATGAGTAGTCAAGTGATTCAGGTTATCTCTTGACGAATTCTGGAGGAGCTTTGGAGTAGGAGGCTTCAGCATGTAGATATGGTTAGAGTTTCCGCTGTGTATTATGCTGTGTGATGTCTTGTATTGTATTAGACAGAAATGTTATAACTGTCTAAATTGAGATGTTTAGTTGTGTACTCTGATGTATATGATACTATGTATATGTTCTATGTTATATTTAAATCATTCCGCTGTGAAATTCTGATGTGTTGTTTTCTCTTCTTCTCTTTCTTTTCTTCTTCTATCCCTTTCTTTCTTAATTAGTGATGCGATTTTCCAGTAGTGGAAAGTCGGGTCGCTACAGTTGGCATCAGAGCGTTAGGTTGAGTGAATACCTAGGCTCTGGAGTAGTGTCTATCTTGAGAGAGCGTACTTGTAATTTTTATATAATATATATTTATATAACTACCTAATCTGTTGGGTTATCTGTTCGGATTTTCCAACATAGGTTATAAAGGTAGATAAGGTAGGAGTGTGTGGAACACGACTACCACTATTGGTTGAGGCTTATATGTTGTGGTTGGAGGTGTTTATCGAGATTGTAGATCTAATACCGTCTCGAATAAGTTGTGTGGATTGGTGAAAGGATTTCTTTGAGTCCAGAGGAAGTCTTTTTCAGGAATTGGAGTATATTCTTGAAGTGTGAGGTTGATTTTCTCTCAAGTGAGCGGGATTTCCAAGAGTTGAGTTTGTCAGCTAAATAGAAGCAAGTGGTGGTATCTTGACAGCTTCAGGAGGGAATAGCTATATGATGAGATGCAGTATCCATAGATGGTTCTGAAGATGTTTCTTTTGGAGCCAGATTTAGATGGTGTTGGAAGAGCAATTGATGTCTACTGCTATGAAGGTTCAGATGTTTAGAGATTTTATGGATCTCAAGTAAGGGTATCTTATCTTTATTTGAAGTAGGAGACTAAGGTCGATGAGTTACCTCATTTCGGACATGGTCTCATTTGTTTTCTTAAGAAGATAAGTGGTTGGTGTTTGGTTTTGAGCCGAGTTTCTTGAGAAGATGTCTACTCGTCTCAAGGATTTTTGGCAAAATTGGATGATAGTTTTGTGTTTCAAGAAGCTTCTGGTTAAGGAAGATCTTGTGGCTTAGCAGTATCATTGAAGTGAAGTTTGGAAGTAGCAGCATGGATCTGTTTCTTCGATGATTCAGTAATCTTTGGGATTCTACTATCAGCAGACCAGGCAGATCGTGAGGGCTTATACTTTTCTTTTGGAAGGCTCAGTAGAGCGGGATATTTCTTAGAAGTAATCTATCAGTTTCTGGTAGATAAGCCATTCTGGAAAGATTTATCTTGATTAGGAAAGCTGTTCTAGTTGGGGAGACAGTTCTTTGAAATCCGAACTGAGAGATCGCAAAAGTGACTTGCGATTAGTTTGGGAATCTTGGAGTATTCTTGGTTTGAGATTGAGGCATCTCAAGTAGAGGTGGAAGCTATGGAAGTAGTCAGAGATCTCCAGATGTTTTGAAGGAGTTCAGATGTTGACTCGAATCGGAGATTGAGATTTCTTATCGACTTGGATTCTAAGAGTAATTTTGATGGTTCAACCATACAGTGGGATGACTCTTAGAGCGAGAAGAGTTTGGTGAGGCAGCTCAGGATTCTTTGGATTGATCATCTTATTCTAAGTTGAGATTCTGTTGAGATGTTTTGACCAAGTGGAATGGTCGTTGAGATTTTTATGAGTCGGATGAACAGTGTATGGAGAAAGATTTTTCTTGTGTCCATCGATAGCATTCTTATCTGCTCTAGATCAGAGTTGTGCAGCGGAAGCCAGTTGGCAGTTATTGTAGTATGGAGCAACCGGATGTTGCAATAGAGGATTTCTACTGGAAATTTAAGTATGAAGGAATTTTCTGGATTTGAAGGCAAGGTTGTCTAGTGCAACTATTTGGTTATTCCAGATATGAGATATAGGTTTGTAGTCCATTGATGTTTGTGGTATAGAGTTGTATGTTGGATTTCAGCAAATTATTTTTGGAAAGCCAATTTGTTGAGTAGGATATGGAGATTTGATCTGAGTTGGTGCTGTTGTTTCATGGAGCAATTAGCAAGGGTTAGGCTGATCAGGAATATTGAAGGTAACTCAGAGCATCTGAAGAGTTGTGCAGTTAAGAATTGAGAAATTTTGGAATGTGCAGTTAGAGTTTGGATATTGATTTGGTTTTATCCAATCAAAGGAGATATAAGATTGGGATTGGGTAAAACTGGAGAGTTCGCTTTAGAGGTATTTTTAGTTTTCTGTGTTCTCTGATGATTTGATTTTGACCTACAGGATTGAATTGCCAGTTCGGATAACTGAAATTCATTGTATTTCACATATCTCTGAGAAATATGTGTATGATTTTTCGAGTGATAGAATCAGCAGTTCAGAAGGAATCTGGTAGTTGAGTTGGTTTTGAGTTTAGGCTGATATCTTGTTCAGATTTGTAGGATCAGATGAGGCAGTTCTTGGTTTTAGTAGTGTAGTTCGTTAAGATTTGTAGAGCGAGTATTCCAGTATAGGTATCTGGAAACTCTAGATAATATTAGAAAGTTGTATTCAGAATTTTGTCTGGATAGAAAAAATTGTTTGTTTGAATTGGTTGCTATGATTGATTGTATGATTGCTAATTTAAATTCTTTAACTGGGTTATTAAATTATCTTTGCTTTTCAATTTCGGGGACGAAATTCCTTTAAGGGGGGAGGAATGTGACGACCCGGAATTTTGAGCAATATCAATTTAATAATCTTTGTTAATAATTAAATTGATTTGATCATTTTATATTATAAATTGACAAGTTAAATTTATTTTAAAGGTTAATGATAATAATTTGTTAATATCTATCAACATTTTTCTTAACAATATAAATAGGCAAGATTTATTCTTTTGAAAGTTTATAATAATCTGATTTGAAATTATTTATTTTGGTAAATAAGAAGTTTTAATGTAATAAAACTTTGTATTCAAATTATAATATATATGGATGTATATATTGTGATTTGATATTTGTTTTAAAACTTAATATGGAAATTAACAAATTTAATGTAAGAATGTTCCTATTTGAAATATGTATATATATATATATATATATGTATATATATGTTTGAAATAGGAAAATTATTAATTTGAATTTAATAAGAGTTTTCAAACTTGAATATATTTAGTTTTGAAATTTAAAATGATATTTAAGATTTAAAATTTAAAGTTCATTTGTTTTAATAATCTTTCATTTTTAATTTTTACATAAGAGAAATTGTTTTAAATTTTTATAAAAAGTTAAAATCAATTTCTCAAGTTTTAATGTATAATACCATTACAATTTAATTCATATGCATAAATAAAGTTATAATTGCTAACATGAATTCACTTTTATATATGTATTGAAATCCAAAGCTTATTCTTATAAAATAAATACATCTTATAATCATGTAAACATTTCATAAATATTTATATAGGCTTAAATATATTATTAAAGATAAATTAACATTTAAAAGAAAACATTAATTAAACAATAATAACACTTGTAAACATTTTAGTATGGGTTAGAGACAAATGTAAATTAATATGCATAGGTGTAAGGAAATTAGATCATACAAGGGACAAATGTCATATTCTTGACATTTTAATCTAAAATCTAAAATTGTAAAATAAGAAAGAAAAATCTACTCTTGAAAACTTCAGCTGAAAAACATTTTCTTCAAACTCAATCTTAATCAAAACTAAAAAGGGAAAATGCAAACAAAAACAAATCAAAGATGAATACAAATTTGTAAATCTGGATTCAAACCAAATGCAAGATCACTTTCAAAATTATCAAGCAACTCAGAAATCAACTGCAAGTAAAACATCAACATGCAATCTGGAAATCAAACAAGCAATTCATAAGGATGAATCAACATGCAGATGGAATTCAGAAGCATGCATATGAATTTTAAAAGCCTGGAAAGAAGAAAATGCAGTTCTGTCTTCTGCAGGATTCAAAGTGAGTAAATGAAATTTTAAAAACAGTTCTAATCTTGAATTTTATCTTGTTCAAGTATAGATAATCATGATGATTTGCCTGATTTTTTTTTGGAATTATATGGATGCCTGTTTGAAATATAAATAGTTGATTTCTTGTTCAAGTATAGGTAATGCATGATGATCTGTTCTCTGTCCTGGATATCATATGAGTAAATAATCTTTTAAAAACAGTTTGAACATTGGACTCAACTTGTTTCTATGATTAAATAACATGATGCTTGATGGAATATTAGATTTAAATCTGAATGCATGTTTGAATTCGGGTGTATCTGTTGTGCCTGTAAGCATACTTGTGTTCTGTGTAAAATAACAGGCTCGACTTCATAATTAAAATCAATAATCTAGTAATGAAGTCGTATTGATCCATGATGTGTAAATAAAAGTTGTTTGAAATCAAGTAGGCTATCATCTAAAAATAATTTTAGGTTTTAAAATTGGATAATTAGCTTTAAACTTTGAATTTACGGTAAAATGGTGAATGGGGTCAAAAAAATTTATTACAACAATTTTAAGTTTTGATTTCACAATTGAAATAGCAATTGGAAATCATGAATTTTAGTGTGATTGTTATAATTTTTAATGTGGGAATTTGTGAGTATTTTGGGATTTTCTATTTTGGGGTTTTCTACCAAATCACGGCAAACTACGGCGAAGTGGACATCGCCGTTGAACTCGAAGGAGGAGGGAGCTTCAGTGATCATGCGAAAAATGCTTCAAGAATTTTTAGTAAAGTGTGATGATGGTGGATCGAGGAAGTAGGGTTTAACGCCCTGTAAATGACATTGTTGTTCAGATGGAATTCTCGGCATCTTAACACGACCGGAAACTGTCGCGAGTGGGGCTATGGGTTCGAGGGGATGTGGGGAAGTTACGGCGGCGGTGGCAAGGTTACTCGAGGCCGGGGGTTGCCGTGGAGGATTGG
The DNA here is from genome assembly GCA_030765085.1 of Allium cepa. Taxonomy (NCBI): domain Eukaryota; kingdom Viridiplantae; phylum Streptophyta; class Magnoliopsida; order Asparagales; family Amaryllidaceae; genus Allium; species Allium cepa. Next base: position 898,990,371 of record CM060938.1, on the reverse strand, counting down.
TTTGCAGGTGATGTGGTTTCAAACTGTGTTGCTTGTTTGGGTTCAGGGGGCTTGAATTTTGATTCTCGTTTCTATTTGGGTTTCTGGGTGTTGCGTTAGGAAGTTGGGGTCGAGGATGACTTGACGGAGTTGTGGCGATGGTCGCTGGTGGAAGGATGGACGGTGCACGTTGCACGGTGCAGGTGATATCGGGAAGTATGGGTTCAGGAATGAGGAAGGAGGGAGAACTCGAAGTATATCTCGTGTATGTTGTGGGTAGGACTCGAAGCAGGGGATAGATATGGGAAACTCGGGGTAGACTCTGGGTTTTCGTGTGGGTTACTCGGGTATTAAGTGTTCTGGGATTAGTACGAGTTGTTTAAGTTGTTAATGCAAAAGAAATTTTATTGAGGAATTAAATTTCTAAAGTTAGGATTAAACAAGTTTCAAATTGAATTTGTTTTCAAAAGTTATGTTTTTAAAACAAGTTTTATATATAATAAATATGAAAGTTTTAAGTAAAATAAGTGGATTTTGAAATAAGGTTGTATTAACTTTATTAAATACATTTGGAAAGGTTTTAAAAGATTTAAAAGTTCAATTTAAAATATGTTTAAATTTAATTGATTTCTAAATATTATATTTTATTTAAATAAAGTTTAATGATTTAGAATTTGATAATCAATTGTAATAAAGATTATCTTTAGTTATTTTGAATTTGATTTAATTAAAGATAATTAAATTTGTAAAGATAATTGAGATAATTAAATCATTTTTAATTATCAAGTTTTATTTGTTAATAAATTAATTAAGATAATGGTTTCTTAATAAAGAATCTTTTAATATAATAAGTTAAGAATCATTTAATTAATTTTAAATGATACGTTAAATAATTAATTAAATAATTAATTAGTGATTAATTAAGATAATCACTTAAGGGTTAATTTAATATAATTACTTAGGGAAGTAATTAAAGTAATTAAGTGATTAATTACTAAAGGTAATTAAGTAAGAATAATTACTTTATGAAAAGTAATGAAGTAATGTGATTAAGAGTTAATCACTTTAGTTATTAATTAAAGAATTATTTTAATAATTAGTTAAAGGTTTAAATTATTAAATTAATGGTTAATTAATACAAGGATTAAGAATAATTAATTAAGTGATTAATTACTTATTAAAATAATTAATTAAGAAAGAAATTTAATTAATGATGTAATCATTAATTAATGAAAATAATTAGTTAATTGTTAATTAATAATTTAAGAATAATTAGTTTATAATTTAGTTTTAATTACTAAATGTGATTAAAGTAATTTATCAAAGGTGATTAATTTAAAATAATTAATTAAATATGATTAATTAAAAGTAATTAATCAAGTGTGATTAATTAAAAGTGATTAATCAAGTATAATTAAAGGATATTTAAGGAATAATTAATCAAGGTTGATTAATTTAGAAGGTAATTTAAGAGGTAATTACTTAGTATAATTTGGAAGTAACTAATCAGGATGATTAATTAATATGGTAATTAAGTAATAATTACTTAAAGTAATTAAGTGATAATTAACCAGGGAAGATTATTTGAAATGGATAATTAAGTGATGTTGATTTATTTGTAATTAATTAATGAATAGTATTGGATTGCAGATAATCCAAGTGTTTAATTACGGATTAATTTAATTTAAGGATTTATTAAATTAATCAAGTTTGAAATCAAACTTGTTTATGAATGATAATTGATTGGATGATATATATGAATGAGTTAATGATTGGATGTTATTGGATGACATGGATTGATGGATGATGATGTGAATATGCTATATCTGAATGTGATATATATATGCTGCTATGTGATATGTATAGATGCATATGATAATAGATGCTTATCTATCTGTGTTGTGAATACATCCATTTATGGTAAGTGATATTTTCTAAATATCTATTGTTTAAATCCCTTAAATACAACTTCGACATTAAAATGGCGTTTGGTTTTGATGAGACCGGGATCGGGTTTCCATATTTGGATATCCGAAAACCACATCAATTCCAATTAAACGTTAGGTCGTTAATCCAAGTGGAGCAAGTGAAGACTCGAGTTGTAAGTGCTATACGTCAGTATAACTCTGTGGGTGATTCCGTAATGAGTTTGACGGAATAGTGCTTATAGATTCGAGATGGAGAATCAGAGTGCAAGGGCTATGGTCGTTGACTCTGAGGGTGATTCCAAAATGAGTGCAACGAGATAGTGCCTTCGGTTTCGTTCGAACCCGGAACGAACTTGTATGGATTGAATGCTTTCAGCACATCGTCAGGCGGACGATGAGCATTCTAAGATAATTGGTCCTATAAAGGTAATCGCAGCCTCAAGCCTCATCAACCGGGAATGGATAAAACAGGGGAGGTGCAGCAAGGCTTCGTGGGTCGCTCCCACTGGAGAGCAAGATACATCCCTGTCTAGAAGTCCCTTTATATTCGGCTGTGTGGGGCAGTTGATTGCAACAACTGCCGGGGTGGTCTTGTTTGGGACTGTTCAGTAAGGAATGGTCCCGACCTTGTGTTGCAGGGGAGTTAGGGTGGCTTCTCGGTACGGTGATCTAGGCCACGTACTATGACGGGCGGTACCCCAGTAGCCCTGCCATTGATGGAATCCAAAATCCAATAAGTGCCTGTACGGTTTTGATTGTGCCCAACTATTTTGGAACGTGAGATGTAAGCATTCCAGCTATTTCTGTATTTTATTTTGAAAACCCTAGACACTATTATGATATCACTGGATTTCCTATCAAATGTTTTGGTTAGCGTAAGGTAAAAACTTTTCCATGTTATGTGTGAAAAGTCTTACGTGATACCTTTTGTTTTAAAAGGATTTTCTAAAGTTAAGCAATCTTAAACCGTTTACTCACACCAGACCCCTGTCTGACCCGAGTGTTTATTTTCTGTTTTATTAAACTCTTGGGTACTCATATTATGTATGAGTAGTTAAGTGATTCAGGTTATCTCTTGACGAATTCTGGAAGAGCTTTGGAGCAGGAGGCTTCAGCGTGTAGATATGGTTAGAGTTTCCGCTGTGTATTATGCTGTGTGATGTCTTGTGTTGTATTAGACAGAAATGTTATAACTGTCTAAATTGAGATGTTTAGTTGTGTACTCTAATGTATATGATACTATGTATATGTTCTATGTTATATTTAAATCGTTCCGCTGTGAGATTCTGATGTGTTGTTTTCTCTTCTTCTCTTTCTTTTCTTCTTCTATCCCTTTCTTTCTTAATTAGTGATGCGATTTTCTAGTAGTGGAAAGTCGGGTCGCTACAGTTGGTATCAGAGCGTTAGGTTGAGTGAATACCTAGGCTCTGGAGTGGTGTCTATCTTGAGAGAGCGTACTTGTAATTTTTATATAATATATATTTATATAACTACCTAATCTGTTGGGTTATCTGTTCGGATTTTCCAACATAGGTTATAAAGGTAGATAAGGTAGGAGTGTGTGGAACACGACTACCACTATTGGTTGAGGCTTATATGTTGTGGTTGGAGGTGTTTATCGAGATTGTAGATCTAATACTGTCTCGAATAAGTTGTGTGGATTGGTGAAAGGATTTCTTTGAGTCCAGAGGAAGTCTTTTTCAAGAATTGGAGTATATTCTTGAAGTGTGAGGTTGATTTTCTCTCAAGTGAGCGGGATTTCCAAGAGTTGAGTTTGTCAGCTAAATAGAAGCAAGTGGTGGTATCTTGATAGCTTCAGGAGGGAATAGCTATATGATGAGATGCAGTATCAATAGATGGTTCTGAAGATGTTTCTTTTGGAGCCAGATTTAGATGGTGTTGGAAGAGCAATTGATGTCTACTGCTATGAAGGTTCAGATGTTTAGAGATTTTATGGATCTCAAGTAAGGGTATCTTATCTTTATTTGAAGTAGGAGACTAAGGTCGATGAGTTACCTCATTTCGGACATGGTCTCATTTGTTTTCTTAAGAAGATAGGTGGTTCGTGTTTGGTTTTGAGCCGAGTTTCTTAAGAAGATGTTTACTCGTCTCAAGGATTTTTGGCAAAATTGGATGATAGTTTTGTGTTTCAAGAAGCTTCTGGTTAAGGAAGATCTTGTGGCTTAGCAGTATCATTGAAGTGAAGTTTGGAAGTAGCAGCATGGATCTGTTTCTTCGATGATTCAGTAATCTTTGGGATTCTACTATCAGCAGACCAGGCTGATAGTGAGGGCTTATCCTTTTCTTTTGAAAGGCTCAGCAGAGCGAGATATTTCTTAGAAGTAATCTATCAGTTTCTGGTAGATAAGCCATTCTGGAAAGATTTATCTTGATTAGGAAAGCTGTTCTAGTTGGGGAGACAGTTCTTTGAAATCTGAACTGAGAGAGAGATCGCAAAAGTGACTTGCGATTAGTTTGGGAATCTTGGAGTATTCTTGGTTTGAGATTGAGGCATCTCAAGTAGAGGTGGAAGCTATGGAAGTAGTCAAAGATCTCCAGATGTTTTGAAGGAGTTCAGATGTTGACTCGAATCGGAGATTGAGATTTCTTATCGACTTGGATTCTAAGAGTAATTTTGATGGTTCAACCATATAGTGGGATGACTCTTAGAGCGAGAAGAGTTTGGTGAGGCAGCTCAGGATTCTTTGGATTGATCATCTTATTCTAAGTTGAGATTTTGTTGATATGTTTTGACCAAGTGGAATGGTCGTTGAGATTTTTATGAGTCGGATGAACAGTGTATGGAGAAAGATTTTTCTTGTGTCCATCGATAGCATTCTTATCTGCTCTAGATCAGAGTTGTGTAGCGGAAGCCAGTTGGCAGTTATCGTAGTATGGAGCAACCGGATGTTGTAATAGAGGATTTCTGCTGGAAATTTAAGTATGAAGGAATTTTCTGGATTTGAAGGCAAGGTTGTCTAGTGCAACTAGTTGGTTATTCCAGATATGAGATATAGGTTTGAAGTCCATTGATGTTTGTGGTATAGAGTTGTATGTTGGATTTCAGCAAATTATTTTTGGAAAGCCAATTTGTTGAGTAGGATATGGAGATTTGATCTGAGTTATTGTTGTTGTTTCATGGAGCAATCAGCAAGGGTTAGGCAGATCAGGAATATTGAAGGTAACTCAGAGCATCTGAAGAGTTGTGCAGTTAAGAATTGAGAAATTTTGGAATGTGCAGTTAGAGTTTGGATATTGATTTGGTTTTATCCGATCAAAGGAGATATAAGATTGGGATTGGGTAAAACTGGAGAGTTCGCTTTGGAGGTATTTTGAGTTTTCTGTGTTCTTTGAAGATTTGATTTTGACCTACAGGATTGAATTGCCTGTTCGGATAACTGGAATTCATTTTATTTCACATATCTCTGAGGAATATGTGTATGATTTTTCGAGTGATAGAATCAGCAGTTCAGAAGGAACTTGTAGTTGAGTTGGTTTTGAGTTTAGGCTGATATCTTGTTCAGATTTGTAGGATCAGATGAGGGAGTTCTTGGTTTTAGTAGTGTAGTTAGTTAAGATTTGTAGAGCGAGTATTCCAGTATAGGTATCTGGAAACTCTAGATAATATTAGGAAGTTCTATTCAGAATTTTGTCTGGATAGATAAAATTGTTTGTTTGAATTCGTTGCTATGATTGATTGTATGATTGCTAATTTAAATTCTTTAACTGGGTTATTAAATTATCTTTGCTTTTAAATTTCGGGGACGAAATTCTTTTAAGGGGGGAGGAATGTGACGACCCGGAATTTTGAGCAATATTAATTTAATAATCTTTGTTAATAATTAAATTGATTTGATCATTTTATATTATAAATTGACAAGTTAAATTTATTTTAAAGGTTAATGATAATAATTTGTTAATATCTATCAACATTTTTCTTAACAATATAAATAGGCAAGATTAATTCTTTTGAAAGTTTATAATAATCTGATTTGAAATTATTTATTTTGGTAAATAAGAAGTTTTAATGTAATAAAACTTTGTATTCAAATTATAATATATATGGATGTATATATTGTGATTTGATATTTGTTTTAAAATTTAATATGGAAATTAACAAATTTAATGTTAGAATGTTCCTATTTGAAATATGTGTGTGTATATATATTTGTATATATATGTTTGAAATAGGAAAATTATTAATTTGAATTTAATAAGAGTTTTCAAACTTGAATATATTTAGTTTTGAAATTTGGAATGATATTTAAGATTTAAAATTTAAAGTTCATTTGTTTTAGTAATCTTTCATTTTTAATTTTTACATAAGAGAAATTGTTTTAAATTTTTATAAAAAGTTAAAATCAATTTCTCAAGTTTTAATGTATAATACCATTACAATTTAATTCATATGCATAAATAAAGTTATAATTGCTAACATGAATTCACTTTTATATATGTATTGAAATCCAAAGCTTATTCTTATAAAATAAATACATCTTATAATCATGTAAACATTTCATAAATATTTATATAGGCTTAAATATATTATTAAAGACAAATTAACATTTAAAAGAAAACATTAATTAAACAATAATAACACTTGTAAACATTTTAGTATGGGTTAGAGACAAATGTAAATTAATATGCATAGGTGTAAGGAAATAAGATCATACAAGGGACAAATGTCATATTCTTGACATTTTAATCTAAAATCTAAAATTGTAAAATAAGAAAGAAAAATCTACTCTTGAAAACTTCAGCTGAAAAACATTTTCTTCAAACTCAAACTTAATCAAAACTAAAAAGGGAAAATGCAAACAAAAACAAATCAAAGATGAATACAAATTTGTAAATCTGGATTCAAACCAAATGCAAGATCACTTTCAAAATTATCAAGCAACTCAGAAATCAACTGTAAGTAAAACATCAACATGCAATCTGGAAATCAAACAAGCAATTCAGAAGGATGAGTCAACATGCAGATGGAATTCAGAAGCATGCATATGAATTTTAAAAGCCTGGAAAGAAAAAATGCAGTTCTGTCTTCTGTAGGATTCAAAGTGAGTAAATGAAATTTTAAAAACAGTTCTAATCTTGAATTTCATCTTGTTCAAGTATAGATAATCATGATGATTTGCCTGATTTTTTTTTTTTTTGGAATTATATGGATGCCTGTTTGAAATATAAATAGTTGATTTCTTGTTCAAGTATAGGTAATGCATGATGATCTGTTCTCTATCCTGGATATCATATGAGTAAATAATCTTTTAAAAACAGTTTGAACATTGGACTCAACTTGTTTCTATGATTAAATAACATGATGTTTGATGGAATATTAGATTTAAATCTGAATGCATGTTTGAATTGGGGTGTATCTGTTGTGCCTGTAAGCATACTTGTGTTCTGTGTGAAATAACAGGCTCGACTTCATAATTAAAATCAATAATCTAGTAATGAAGTCGTATTGATCCATGATGTGTAAATAAAAGTTGTTTGAAATCAAGTAGGCTATCATCTAAAAATAATTTTAGGTTTTAAAATTGGATAATTAGCTTTAAACTTTGAATTTACAGTAAAATGGTAAATGGGGTCAAAAAAATTTATTAAAACAATTTTAAGTTTTGATTGCACAATTGAAATAGCAATTGAAAATCATGAATTTTAGTGTGATTGTTATAATTTTTAATGTGGGAATTTGTGAATATTTTGGGATTTTCTATTTTGGGGTTTTCTGCCAAATCACGGCAAACTACGGCGAAGTGGACATCGCCATTGAACTCGAAGGAGGAGGGAGCTTCGGTGATCATGCGAAAAATGCTTCAAGAATTTTTAGTAAAGTGCGATGATGGTGGATCAAGGAAGTAGGGTTTAACGCCCTCTAAATGACATTGTTGTTCAGATGGAATTCTCGGCATCTTAACACAAACGGAAACTGTCGCGAGTGGGGCTATGGGTTCAAGGGGATGTGGGGAAGTTACGGCGTCGGTGGCAAGGTTACTCGAGGCCAGGGGTTGCCGTGGAGGATTGGTTTGCAGGTGATGTGGTTTCGAACTGTGTTGCTTGTTTGGGTTCAGGGGGCTTGAATTTTGATTCTCGTTTCTATTTGGGTTTCTGGGTGTTACGTTAGGAAGTTGGGGTCGAGGATGACTTGACGGAGTTGTGGCGATGGTCGCTGGTGGAAGGATGGACGGTGCACGTTGCACGGTGCAGGTGATATCGGGAAGTATGGGTTCAGGAATGAGGAAGGAGGGAGAACTCGAAGTATATCTCGTGTATGTTGTGGGTAGGACTCGAAGCAGGGGATAGATAGGGGAAACTCGGGGTAGACTCTGGGTTTTCGTATGGGTTACTCGGGTATTAAGTGTTTTGGGATTAGTACGAGTTGTTTAAGTTGTTAATGCAAAAGAAATTTTATTTAGGAATTAAATTTCTAAAGTTAGGATTAAACAAGTTTCAAATTGAATTTGTTTTCAAAAGTTATGTTTTTAAAACAAGTTTTATATATAATAAATATGAAAGTTTTAAATAAAATAAATGGATTTTGAAAAAAGGTTGTATTAACTTTATTAAATACATTTGGAAAGGTTTTAAAAGATTTAAAAGTTCAATTTAAAATATGTTTAAATTTAATTGATTTCTAAATATTATATTTTATTTAAATAAAGTTTAATGATTTAGAATTTGATAATCAATTGTAATAAAGATTATCTTTAGTTATTTTGAATTTGATTTAATTAAAGATAATTAAATTTGTAAAGATAATTGAGATAATTAAATCATTTTTAATTATCAAGTTTTATTTGTTAATAAATTAATTAAGATAATGGTTTCTTAATTAAGAATCTTTTAATATAATAAGTTAAGAATCATTTAATTAATTTTGAATGATATGTTAAATAATTAATTAAATAATTAATTAGTGATTAATTAAGATAATAACTTAAGGGTTAATTTAATATAATTACTTAGGGAAGTAATTAAAGTAATTAAGTGATTAATTACTAAAGGTAATTAAGTAAGAATAATTACTTTATGGAAAGTAATGAAGTAATGTGATTAAGAGTTAATCACTTTAGTTAATAATTAAAGAATTAATTTAATAATTAGTTAAAGGTTTAAATTATTAAATTAATGGTTAATTAATACAAGGATTAAGAATAATTAATTAAGTGATTAATTACTTATTAAAATAATTAATTAAGAAAGAAATTTAATTAATGATGTAATCATTAATTAATGAAAATAATTAGTTAATTGTTAATTAATAATTTAAGAATAATTAGTTTATAATTTAGTTTTAATTACTAAATGTGATTAAAGTAATTAATCAAAGGTGATTAATTTAAAATAATTAATTAAATATGATTAATTAAAAGTAATTAATCAAGTGTGATTAATTAAAAGTGATTAATCAAGTATAATTAAAGGATAATTAAGGAATAATTAATCAAGGTTGATTAATTTAGAAGGTAATTTAAGAGGTAATTACTTAGTATAATTTGGAAGTAACTAATCAGGATGATTAATTAATATGGTAATTAAGTAATAATTACTTAAAGTAATTAAGTGATAATTAATCAGGGAAGATTATTTGAAATGGATAATTACGTGATGTTGATTTATTTGTAATTAATTAATGAATAGTATTGGATTGGAGATAATCCAAGTGTTTAATTAAGGATTAATTTAATTTAAGGATTTATTAAATTAATCAAGTTTGAAATCAAACTTGTTTATGAATGATAATTGATTGGATGATATATATCATTGAATGAGTTAATGATTGGATGTTATTGGATGACATGGATTGATGGATGATGATGTGAATATGCTATATCTGAATGTGATATATATGCTGCTATGTGATATGTATAGATGCATATGATAATAGATGCTTATCTATCTGTGTTGTGAATACATCCATTTATGGTAAGTGATAATTTCTAAATATCTATTGTTTAAATCCCTTAAATACAACTTGGACATTAAAATGACGTTTGGTTTCTATGAGACCGGGATCGGGTTTCCATATTTGGATATCCGAAAACCACATCAATTCCAATTAAACGTTAGGTCGTTAATCCAAGTGGAGCAAGTGAAGACTCGAGGTGTAAGGGCTATACGTCAGTATAACTCTGTGGGTGATTCCGTAATGAGTTTGACGGAATAGTGCTTATAGATTCGAGATGGAGAATCAAAGTGCAAGGGCTATGGTCGTTGACTCTGAGGGTGATTCCAAAATGAGTGCAATGAGATAGTGCCATCGGTTTCGTTCGAACCCGGAACAAACTTGTATGGATTGAATGCTTTCAGCACATCGTCAGGCGGACGATGAGCATTCTAAGATAATTGGTCCTATGAAGGTAATCGCAGCCTCAAGCCTCATCAACCGGGAATGGCTAAAACAGGGAAGGTGCAGCAAGGCTTCGTGGGTCGCTCCCACTGGAGAGCAAGATACATCCATGTCTAGAAGTCCCTTTATATTCGGCTGTGTGGGGCAGTTGATTGCAACAACTGTCGGGGTGGTCTTGTTTGGGACTGTTCAGTAAGGAATGGTCCCGGCCTTGTGTTGCAGGGGAGTTAGGGTGGCTCCTCGGTACAGTGATCTAGGCCACGTACTGTGACGGGCGGTACCCCAATAGCCTTGCCATTGATGGAATCCAAAATCCAATAAGTGCCTGTACGGTTTTGATTGTGTCCAACTATGTTAGAACGTGAGATGTAAGCATTCCAGCTATTTCTGTATTTTATTTTGAAAACCCTAGACACTATTATAATATCACTGGATTTCCTATCAAATGTTTTGGTTAGCGTAAGGTAAAAACTTTTCCATGTTTATGTGTGGGGAGTCTTACGTGATACCTTTTGTTTTAAAAGGATTTTCTAAAGTTAAGCAATCTTAAACCGTTTACTCACACCAGACCCCTGTCTGACCCGAGTGTTTATTTTCTGTTTTATTAAACTCTTGGGTACTCATATTATGTATGAGTAGTCAAGTGATTCAGGTTATCTCTTGACGAATTCTGGAGGAGCTTTGGAGCAGGAGGCTTCAGCGTGTAGATATGGTTAGAGTTTCCGCTGTGTATTATGTTGTGTGATGTCTTGTATTTATTTATTTATTTATTTTTATTTTTTTGAATTACCTAGAGAACCAAGCTTTGCTTGTAAACTCTAGGGAAGTATGTGCCTGCCAAGCACATACTTCGGGTACTTGTTACAGGGTTGTATATGATACTATGTATATGTTCTATGTTATATTTAAATCGTTCCGCTGTGAGATTCTGATGTGTTGTTTTCTCTTCTTCTCTTTCTTTTCTTCTTCTATCCCTTTCTTTCTTAATTAGTGATGCGATTTTCCAGTAGTGGAAAGTCGGGTCGCTACATTATTCCAAAGCTTATATCAATGAAATCTAACAATTCTGACATGAAGCCCTTAGTTTTGACATGGAGTTTCAAGTTTAACATTCCTTGTTTTCGAAATCCTTTAAAATATGTAAATCATAATATTTTGAAATAACTTTCAAATCCTTTTTCAAAATCAATAGGTTCGAAGTCTTTCATTTTTTAAATCCATAGATAAACTACAAATTTTTGAAATTTCATACTATTGACATCTAATATGTTTATTTTCAAAATCTAAAATACTTTACTTGAAATCTGGAATACTAGAAAAATCATCTTTTTGAAACTTTTAATTTGGACAATAATTAATTTTAGAGTTCTGTAACCTCTTAAGTAAAATCATTAACCTCTAGAAGAACCCTCAAACCTGGAGTCCTCTGTTTGGCATGAGCTTGGTAAGCAATGACATGAAGTTGGACTCCGACGTTAATTTGGAATTCGATATTAATTTCATTACTTCAGCATGCATCCCTAATTTTCGACATGTAGTTTTCAGCTACAATGTGGATCTAGGCTTCCATATGGATTTGTGGCATCAGGTGACCTACAACATTTGGGAACCCAACGCTATCGAGTACCCTTACGAGTACCCTTACTACATCAACAATCTGGAGCTATCAATTATCTTACGACATTACCTACCCCGCGACATTAACTAACTTAGGGCATCAAATTCTTTGACATCGTAACCCTCTGGCATCAAATATGAGGCATTAGACAATCCTTTAGCATCACTCAACCCAACGACATCAGATGACTTACGACATCAAGATATGGTCGGCATCAATAACTTACGGTGTTGGTTATTTATGACATCGCCTACTTATGGCATTCAATACCGCAGATTCGCCGCTTACAGCATCAAATTCTTATAGCATCCAATACTGCGATGACATTAATAAACCTCTAACATTATTAATCTCAGTTCAATATCACTAACTTCGGTCATCATTAAGTTCATTATCAATACCACCGACTTCAATCACCATTAAGTTCGGTATCAATACCACCAACTTCGGTCATCATTAAGTTCGGTATTAATTCAAACCACCGACTTCAGTCATCATTAGCTTCAGTATCAGAAAATCTACGGTCATCACTACCTATGGACATCAATAACTTACGTCATTAATTACTTACAACATCAGCTATTTACAGCATTGGGTAACTTACAGCATAACTGAACCTGCATCATAATTCTACCTACAACAAAACTCTAATTGCGGCATTATTTTTCGCGGCATAAGTTCCTTATAAAATCAGATTTGTTGGCACCCATAATCCTTGACTTCAAAATTTGAACATCGGCATGGAGCCACATCCTTGGCATCATTGATTTCGTCATTTCCAGATGTTAAAGAGTTCCAAATTAACTTCGGCATCCTCTAGATCTACTTTGGAATTATCCAGATCTGTAAATTTTGCCACACTTATAAGTTCAAAATCTTTTCTTTTGGATAGGAAGGGACGTTGAGATGAACTGGGGAAGGATTTTATCGGTTTGAATTCGGTTTGTAAAATAATTTTACTTTGGTTTTCGGTTTAACCAAATTAATTGAACATTTATTATATTATCTAAATTTATTGCATTGTAATATTATTAATAATCTGTTTAGTAATAAAAACCATATTTTATCTATTGAAAATATATTAATTTTTTTTAAAAACTTAAAAAAGTACTTGAAATAGTTTCTTTAAACATAAATTTATGTTTTTCATTAAGTAAACTGATCATTAGAATAATAATCTGTGGTAATTTATTTTACTTACCTTTCTAGTTTGGTTAAATCGGTTACCGACCGCATTAGTCGAAATTAATTTGGTTCGGTTCGGTTCTGATTTTTTCTCGGTTTTAGTTCGGTTTGATATTTTTTACCTCAAAACCAACCAAACCGACCAAATGCTCACCCGTAGCAGCTATCCATCCATTAAAAACATTTGAACATTAATAAAGTTATTTTCCAAATTTCGAATTTAAATTTGAAATTACTTTGAATTTCAAAAATACTTTATAGGGTATTTTGGTCATTTTTTGTACGCCCGTAGATTCGGACCATTATTCTAGCGTCAAAATATTAAACCAAAATTTGGTTAAACATCTGAGAGATGTGTACAAGGAGGCATGTCCGAAGAAATTCAAATAATACTCCTTGGTTTTATGACAATTCACAAGATCGTTTGAAACATAATTCATAATTCAAAAGATAAAATGGGCAAGTCAAAATAACAATATGTAATATTCTCAATTTATGTCCTTTTATTCAATTAGAGCATGTTATAATATGTGCAAATATGCACTTTTCTAATTCTCAAGCCCTTATTTGCAAATCCTCTTCTATCTTGTTAGCCTTTTTTCCATTAGAATTATCCTCGAGCTCTCAAGAGAACATGGAGAAGATCTTAATTGGAAAAAAGTTATTGGAGTAAGAAAGAAGTTGTGGGCCCCTTTGCATGAAGAGGTGAATCTCTATTTATAGTGATTGAAAGAAAGTAGCCTTGCTTCCACTGGCGAGGTGAAACTTTATGGTGTCATTTGTTACTATGTTAGTAGTGGCCTCAACATGGAGCATGTAATGGAAAGTGAATGCTTTTGAAATTTTATGAAGTAAAATACACTAAATCCTCTTGCATTTCCTCATGTAAATGATTTTATTCTTCTACCATTGGATGAGCTTCGACATCCTATGACATTGATGTTGTGCGACGATGATAGTGTGCAATATTTATGAAATACAGGATCGGTTAATAATTGATGCTTGTTATCATGTGAGCAACTTCCAATATGGCAACCTCATCGTAACCCTTCATATTCTTTTGTGTATTAATCATTTATGATTTCCTTGTCATTTATTGGCATTTGACATCAATGAAGTGCGATATGGTAAAAAAACGATATCCATTGCATGCGATAAGGAAGATGTGCGACACCAATGGAGTGTAGCACCAATGTAGGGCAACATTGACGGAGTGCGGCATTGATGTGATGCGTTACGGATTACACGTGACATTGATAACATTAGTTATGGATTACATGCAAAATTGATAACATGTGGCTTTGATGACATGTGGCATGAAATTCGACATTGAAAAAGCATGGCATGGGATGCGACATGAAATCCATGCCTTTTCTTCGACGTTGTTTATTATGCTGACGGAATCCAAAGCCTTGAACTTCAACATCAATCTTTAGCTTCAGCATGAATTCCTTTGCTTGCATCCTTTAGAAAATAGGTGGATAACAGAGTGTAGTGCTAATAACATAAAGGCATAATCTATATAAACATTTGTGCATTTATATGCATTTCTTCATTTGTTTTTTACGTTTGACTTAGGTACTCCTACTCAGATAACTAAATCGTCTTTACAGAATTATAACTAGCATAATTACATAATTGGCATCATTAAAGCATAGAAATATTATCCGAACATTCTACCTCTGTTTAATGATAGATTATAACTTCTAACTAAATACCAAAAATATTCACTCCCTTCTTCATAACCATCACCTTCTTCTTCCATACTTTTACCTATAGAAGTTTGGCATGCTTATTTTGGAGGAGGTAAACTATAAGCAGTTGAAAGTTAAGACAAAGACGAATGCTTGATTCATTTTGTTAGGGCATATTATAGAGGAAAATTAGGAGATGGTTTCATAGAATTTCAATGAATATTACCTACCTTAACAAAAAATTCTTTGATTTCATATCTTAAAAAACCAATATACTTCTTGATTTTCCTTTAGTTTTCTACTGATTTTTTTATTGAGCATTAAAGAACCAAGTTTCGCTTGCAGAATGTGAGGAAGTATGCATTGAAGTCTAGTCAAGGGTAAGGCCCATAACACAACCGCCTAAACAACCTCGCGGAACCAATAAGGCAAGTGATACAATTAGTGTTGGTAAGGACTTTAGTATTTTACTAAGATAAAAATGCTTCATATGTACGATAATAATGTAAATTTAGTGTGTGGTGTAGCGAAACATCATTGTCTGTAGAATGGGATAACCAGGTTTGATTTGTACCAAAGCAAATTATTTTGTTGGCGATTGCTGGAGAACTTCTAAGACAATAAAATTGCTTAGGTCGGCCTTGTATGCACCTAAACCTCAACACATACTCTAGGTAAATCGTTAGGATATCAATTTGGAGATTGAACCATCGACCTTACATGTGTGGGATACTTATTCGAACTGATTGATCTACTCCTAAGGGTTATGAAAGAGATTTTATTTAAGAAAAGAGGATTATAAGCAAGCCTATGTTTATTACAAGCCAAGATTGAACTTCTGGGGAGATGATTGCTTAGACAGACTCAAGCATTTCAGTTTATATATTATTCTCTCTAGTGCATTTAATTTCTACATCTCCATCCTTTAACTAATCTATTCTATCCTTCAACGAACATATGAAAATGATATTTCTTTGATATTTTTAACAAAGGAAAATATTTTACTCCATAATTATTACCAGCTTTTTAAAATTCAAGACACTTTTCTTTGATAATCCAAAATATTTTTGATGTAGGCCCAATGGAATAGAACTTGATTCTATTATTAAGTATCTTTGAAAGACATAAATAAAAAAATTCAATATCAATTCACCTTTAACAACTTCGTATGTAAAATAAATAGGCTTGATGAAAATAAGAGTTAACATGAAGGGATTTTCATTTCTAGGAAAAACAATTTCTTTGGAAAAATCAATTGTTGTTCTTGTTCTTAGCCAAAATTGGGTGTTTTTCGTAAAGATAGGCGTAGTGAGGAAAGTAATTTGAGGATATGATGCACAAAGAAAATCTGAGTATTTCTATAAAATAGTCTATCCAACATTTTTATACCTCAATTATTTTCTTCTATGATATGCATTTGTCAAAAGAGGAACCAATCGTTTACGTACGATGAGAGATAATAAACATATGTTTACTATTCTTAATAATCCTCAAATTTATAATCAGAAATCAAGGAAAGAAAAGATAAAAGATGAAACGTAAATAAGTGCATGATCATATTTTTATTATTCAATGAGAAAGACAAAATATGAATTGGAGGGACTTTAGTTTGCAAATAGGAAAGATATAAGTTTACTAAGTAAGTGATTCAGTTTAATATTATTTAATATGTTGAACGATGACATGTTTTTAATGAACTTTATTGACACACGTGCAACTTTATGAAGTGTAACTTTAATCGTTACTTCATTTATAATGTTATACATATAAATATGTGGTGAAAAAGGCTAGTTAATGGTACCAAGTTTCATTTGCACATTATTAAGAATATGGTAACATCCAAATCTTTAACTTTTCTTATTTTCTTATTGTTGGTAAATTCATTATTCTTTCAGAAGACTGAACAAAGATGAAATGTGGAATATGCTAATGGACCAGTTAGTGGTGGTATATATACTATAGTCATTGGTCCCGAAACGCCAGAACCAGATGATGGCAAAGACGGTGTACGCACTATAGAAGATCATTTCTTCGTTGGACCTGAAACTCCTGAACCAGAAGATGGAAAAGACGCTCTTAGTAATGTTAAAGATCGTTTCTTTCGTGGTCCTGAAAGTCCAGAACCAGAAGATGGCAAAGATGGTCAGGGAAATGTAAAAACTGTTGTCTGGCCTACTCCTGAATCTCCAGAACCAGAAGATGGAAAAGACACTCTAGGAAATGTAAAAGATCGTTTCTTCCGTGGTCCTGAAAGTCCAGAACCAGAAGATGGCAAAGATGGTCAGGGAAATGTAAAAACTGTTATCTGGCCTACTCCTGAATCTCCAGAACCAGAAGATGGAAATGACGCTCTAGGAAATGTAAAAGATCGTTTCTTCCGTGGTCCTGAAAGTCCAGAACCAGAAGATGGCAAAGATGGTCAGGGAAATGTAAAAACTGTTATCTGGCCTACTCCTGAATCTCCAGAACTAGAAGATGGAAAAGACACTCTAGGAAATGTAAAAGATCGTTTCTTTCGTGGTCCTGAAAGTCCAGAACCAGAAGATGGAAAAGATGGTCAGGGGAATGTAAAAACTATTATCTGGCCTACACCTGAATCTCCAGAACCAGAAGATGGAAAAGACGGTCTAGGAAATGTAAAAGACCATTTCTTCCCTGGTCCTGAAAGTCCAGAACCAGAAGATGGCAAAGATGGTCAGGGTAATGTAAAAACTTTTATCTGGCCTACTCCTGAATCTCCGGAACCAGAAGATGGAAAAGACGGTCTAGGAAATGTAAAAAACCGTATCTTCCCTGGTGTTGAAAGTCCAGAACCAGAAGATGGCCTCTGAAATGTAAAAGATCATTTCTAGGTTGGTCCTTAAACTCTAGAACCAGAAGGAAGCAACTGATATCTTTTCATTTTGTATTTACTTATGTATCACCTCCTATGAAATGTTACAAATGAATAATTGATTTATGTAATAATGTTGCTTATGTTATAAAAGCCTCAGGAAGACTACAAATGTAATTTTATACATAACACTATCTATATAGTCTTCATCTTATAACATATAATGAACGAATGTTAAACAAATTAAATATTCTATCGTTTATGAATTTTTAGAAAATAATCAAAAAAACTATACAATTAAATTCTATATCCTTTTCAATGGATATAACAGTAATTCTATATAACATATACCTAGCTTGGTCTTGAATCTCCAAAACCTGAATATGGAAAAAATGGCCTAGGAAATTTAAAAGATCATTTTTGGGTTGTTCCTGAAACCCCCAAAGCTGGAAGATGGCAATGACAGTCTAAGAAATGTAAAAAATCATTTCTGGGTCTTTCTTGAAACTCCAGAACTAGATGATGGAAAGAGAGAACTACAACTAAACTGATCTATCACGATGATTATAAACGTCGCAAAAAATTGATCTTATGTCGTGAATGGTTACTGGCAACGAAATATTTTCCATCGCATTTATGTCTCAAATAGTGCAGGCGCAAATGAAACTTTTCGTCATAAAAAAGCATCGCAAATAATAAAAAATTTGCGACAATAACTATGTTGCATAATGAAATCATGTGTCACAAATAATTTGCATCGCCAATACTTTTTCTACTCCCTCATTTGTGGCACGACTTTATTATCGTCAAAAATACGCAAAAGCGACATAAATTTATATCACAAAAACTTCAATGTCTCACGACACTTCTTTGTGCTGCACTTGCTCAATTCTCTAACGGCATTTATTTACATCGCTGATATGATTCTAGATTTACGACGCTCGCTTGTGTTGTCAAAGATGTTTCAAATTGATGAGTCTTAAAACAAAGTTCACATATTTGCAACATTTCTATTTGTTGTTAATGGCAATTTAATAGCCATAATTTTATGCATCACAAAAGGTTTGCTTCATAAGCTACAAATGTCTACTTCAAGAGCTATATTATCCTTTAAAGTTATTCTGTATTAGTGATATTTTGTATTTGTTGTCGATGTATGACTAGTACAATAGCAAAACGGTTGAAAACTGACCGTTTTACTAAATAATTTTAAACAAAAAGGAATAAGAAACGTTTATTGTATTTTTTTCAACAATTTCAATTCCATATTATAATAATAATATATTTAACAAAAAATTATTTGTATCATCAAAAATGAAAAGGTAAAATGTTAAACACAATGCAAAAGGGGAACAACAAACAAATTAACGTTGGAAATAATATTACAGACCATAGCTCAAGCAATTTTGTAGAAGTGAATAAGTGCAGTTGCAAGAATGATCAAGTAAAATAGTAAATAATGGAGGAATAATACTAGAAATCACAGCTTAGAAGTTTGCATTAAACTGCCATACAAACCATTATCACATAATCTTGGACTAGATAACCCTAAACATATTAGGATTATGCATGTGAACACACAAGTTTATTAACATATCGCGGAAATAAGGTGAAATGAAAGAGAAAAGAAGTGAACAGTTTCAAAAAACACTTCTTCAAAGCCAAATCCCATTGCAACTAAGCAAAAATAAAAATAAAAATAAATTCTTCATGAGATTGCAACGCAAGTTATCCTTTTATCGGGCTTCTTATTTTTCAATGAAGCTCATGGAAATCTTGCTAAGATGCTTCTCATTTACCACATGATTATGCTTCTTGATCTTTGCAGGTGCCTTCTATACAACTGGGTCAACTTTGTCTTCATAATGTGTATAGTATGCATTAAAACAAATAATTTTTTCAAACCAGTAAGTTCTGTTGTAACGCCACGGATTTTCGTTGCCGAAAAACCGAGATGTTATGGGTTTTAGAAAGAATTTAAGAAAAGAAAAAGAAAGAAGAGAGAAGAGAGAAAATAGAGAGAAAAGAAGATAGATAATTTTAAAATAGAACGGACAAAAGAAAACAACAGAACAACAACAGAATCTCACAATTTGCAGCGGAACAACATATAATAATAAATGAATAATCTTTAAACAAAGAACTATATCAGTTATTACATTTTATACATTACATTACAACATATCATCAGAGTGTACAACAACATCAACAATAACAGTGCAGCGGAAAAAGAAATACTATATAAGTAGTAATACGCCATGCCATCCAGCTTGCCTCCAGCAACGCCAGAATATCCAGAATATCCTGATAAACCTAACTCTTGACTGCCCGTGTGGAAATTGGTGGGCACCCAGAGTTTAGGAAGGAAAACAATAAACTCCAAGTCAGTCATGTGACTGGTGTGAGAACTCAAAACAGTTTATTTATCTTTAAAATCAAAATAGAAGAATATTTTTAAATTCAATTCGCAATGCTTTTAAAAATGAGACTACCATAAGGCCTCCTGCCACACACACAATGCAAACACAGACTTGGAGAAGATTTCCCCTTATGATAGTCAAACATGCTTGATACGCATTTAAAAAGAGCATTTGATATTATTATTAGTGCATAGTGTAGGAAAAATTCATTTCGAAAGTAGAATATAAATCTTAGCCAGCATAGGTACCATTATATTATGCCTACTAATAGCTACCATATTAGATGGCAGGTTCTACAACTAAAACCGTACAAGTTTCGTATTGGGAATTGGATTTCCAACGAATGATCAGGCCAAGGAACTTCGCATTGCCACATGAGAATGCCTCTGGATGGACATCCCCGAGAACCAAACCGGATCTCTACCAACACAAGGCCGGGTTACCCCTAACTGAGTAACAACTGACCGAATATGCCATCCCCCGGTCCTTTGGGACCTTTATCAACCGAGCGCTCGTAATCAATTCACACAATCATAAAACATGAGTAAGTATCTGGGCTCCATACCATGACACCACCCTTTTCCAGAAGGAAATGGACACATCCTAAAGGGTGCTACCCCTCATAACCTTGCTGCTTCTTTCCTGTTTTGACCATTCACGGGGTGTGAGGCTCGACGAATTCACGTCCACAAAAACATACTTTATACAAAAGCCATGCTTTGGGTCAACAAATGATCAACACAATGATCACAAGGATAGACGATCAAATAAACGATCCTATCACAAATAATCAACACAATGATCATTTCAGCATCACTCAGCATGTCACATTACCAAACTGGGAATATATCGCTGATAACTTCAACTATATAACCTCTGAGCTCGTACGTCTCAAAGAAGGGTGTTAAGCTAAAAGAATAAATTCTTCGCCACCAACAGAAATATATTTGAAAGAAATTGGCTTTATATCTCAACTTGTAATGTCAGACATACAATCCATACAAGTTTGTTCCGGGCTCGAACAAAACCGAAGGCACTTACAAAGAAGTCCTTGCAATCCGGATATCCACAATCCTGATCGGATTCACCATCACATATGGAGAACTCAATACCGTAGCTACTCGGTGCAGAGTCAATCGATAGTTCATCCTATCACTCTCGCAAATACCGGTCTTCAACACCGATCTTCAAATGCGATTCACAACGACGTATCACATATTCGGAGTGGGTTATACGACCCCATGGTCCTTTCCCGGTTAACCCGAATAGTGAGCGCTTATTCAAAAATAAGTGTGCATTCAAATTCAATCAATTCACATCAAATACCCATTCAAAGGGAAATATTGATAGTCGGTTATTGAACTATCACTGGATATGCACACATCACCAGATTCCAAATAATTTTCCAAATTATTTATTTTCCAAAATATCTTTACTAGATATATAATTTCAACACTTCAAAAATAAATCAATATTTATTTTTAACAAGTTTCACTTTCACATATAAATTCCATAATGAATTTATATTTCAAAATATTCATGCATATATGATTTCAATTATTCATTTCCAATTTATCTTCAAAAAGATAAATTCAAAATATTCACTTCATATTGGAAAATATTTCCATACTTATTTATTCATAAGTAATTCACAAATCTCTTTTATTTTCAACAGTTAGAAAATATTCAATATACTTAAATCGAATTAAGTATATATTTCATTCTTTAAGGAAATCATTCACTTATACATATTTATTTGGGTCAAAACGAATGTTACGTAAAACATCGTTACGACAACCCAAAATCACTAGTATAGGGATTCGAATTTAAATTAGATATATAAATCCCAATACTATACAAACATTTCCTTTCGGAAATTATTTACTATAACAACAGTGTTATCGTTCACCATTTCCTTTTATTTCTCGAAACATCTATTTCAACAATAAATGTTGAAATCTATGGTTTCGAATCTCAACACATTTTAAAACATCGTTAGATCGTTTTAATTCAATTTAAAACATCACATTCAAAACAATTTCTTTAACGTGTTATTCACTATTCAAAAATCGTGAACATACTTCGTTAACAAATTTCATCCTTTTATTAAATTTATTTTAAAGGATTATTCACTATTCAAAAATGTGAACATAACTCCATTAATAGGTTATAACAATTAACTTATCAAAATAAGTCGTTTGCGGATTTAAAAAACAACGTTTATAAATTCCATTTCTATTTATTTTATAAAAACTTTCTTTTATAATTTCCTTTATTAACACATTCCAGTTTATAACGTCATTATAAACTAAACGTTCATATTATAAGTCAAAAACTTATAAAACGATTATTTTACAAAATCGTTCATTTAACTTCCCAAATTATTAATCTTAACTTATAAGATTGTTTATTTATCCAAAATTCATTCTTTCGATAACTTTATAAATTTTATAAACCCATTGCTTATAAAATTTCATTTATAACTTCACAGTTTATAATTTCATAAATTTCATTCATTTAGGAAATTCATTTTCACTACATTCAAACACTTATAAAAACTCGTTTTATAATGTCCATAATTCAATTTATAAATATCCATTTATAAATCTCTTAATATAAATTAATTTATATTATTCTTTTAAACGTCTTTAAATTCCTTTAAAATTTCACCGTTCTCTTGATTTATAAAATAATCAATTTTATAAATCTTATATTCAAACTTTTAATAATAAACTCAAAAATCCAGTTTAAACTATTTTATAAAATCATTGGTTCATATTTCTCAAAAACCAGCTTTTAACTATATTTCACAAAAACCATAATTTTATAACTTTAAAAATTATAACGTTTATTCATTTATAATGGATCAATTCCAAAAATATAGTATATTTTCAAAAATCACTTTAAAACCATTTTAAAATCCCAAAATCTGGGTCCAATGATGCTACACACCAAATAGTCAATCACGACTAATAACGATATCATATATCGATATGATAATCCATCAAATATCAAAATATCTGAAATAAAATAAATACTGTTGAGGAATCCAGTTGGATCCCTCCAACCTGTTTCCTGCATCCAAAAATATTAGCACAATACCAATTTCGCTCCAGTACGAAATTATCGCGGTACATGTTTTTAATAAATATTATCCGCTTAATAACGGCGTAATAGGGTCTCATCCGCTAAACAAAAAATGCGGGAAATCAATCAACTGCAATATATACATATGCCAATATATATATATTGATATTATATATAATACCAATTTCACTGTTTATGAAATATTCGCGGTATATGTTTTTATAAATAACATCCGCTTACTAACGGCGCATAATGTCTATTTTAACAATCAATAATTTACAGTCATCATTCAAACATGCATTCAAATATTTTAAATCTAACTATTTAAAATAAAATCGAAATCTAGTCGATTGAGTGAGAAATTCTCACCTTGGTTTTAATTTCCGTTTTAGCTTTTATTTCGAATAAAATTAAACGCGCGTTTAATTTTACCCAAAATTCTCACTAACTCCAAACGACTCCAAACCAACTCCATCGCGTAGTGCTCATCCATACGATTCCAACGCAACTGGATTTGCATTTTTTCGACCTCGTATGAAAAAGATACGAATTTTACAAGATTGAACACGTTTTATATAAACTAATTTCAACACAACTTAATAAATTTTAAACCTAAGCTCCTATTAGCCATCAGATCCCACCACCATCAGATCTCCACCCTAGAACGCAACCCCCCTTCCTCACGTTCTTCCCTCCAGGAAGCAAAACACGGCCATGAACCCATTAGCTAAAATTAGGGTTAAATAGCTCGGCCACCACACACCACTAAATCCCATCACACCTCCGCCATTTCGAAGCCCACGAGCCTAGCTATGTTCGGCCCCAAGCATATAGAACTCGGCCTCCCCCTCCTCCTGGAAATGCGTGCGCAAGTTACAAGCTTCTAGCTCGATTTGCCGCCAATCCGAAGCTCCAAACACGATCATAGCCGTTGATATTGTAGATCTTGATGTGCTCTTCATCTTGGTAGTTGATGGTTTCGTGAATCGATGAATGGATTGAGAGATTTTGAGGGAGGAAGCTTGTGAATTCCTGGCCCTTCCTTGCTAAAGTGGCGGCTGCTATATTGGCTAGGGTTTTGATTTTGTTATTTTTTTTTTCTTAAGTGGGGGGCTATTTATAAGGAACGAGCGACACTATTCATCCCGGATTTTCCAAACTTCGATTTAGGCGCCGTAACCAGCGTACCTAGGGTTTATCCCGCGTTCCGGACACAATGGAACAGGTTTCGGAAGCTAATTCGGAAGTATGTGCGAGTTATGGCTAAAAACGCTCAATTTGAATCAAACCGATTTAAACCGATTTCTAGGCGTTTTAATTTGTACCGGACAAACGGTAAATCCAAATGACTTGAAATTTGAAACCTTACAATAATATCACATTACGGATCCGATGAAACTGGTTTCGTCGAAATCCGAGACGTTTTGAAAAATGGCTATTTTGACTCGCCAAATTTAAATTAAAAATAATTCGATGCGTTTCGAGCTGCCACGATCAAACGATAGCTCCGATTGACACGAAAATTGAAATCCGGTAATAACTAACTATTACGGATCCAATGGAACTGGTTTCGTTCAATTCTGAGACTGTCCAAAAATTGACTATTTTACAGTCAATTATTAAATATTAAAATATTCAATTTTCACAAATTTACTTTTAATTCGATTTTAAAAGTTCTAAAATATTTCTATAACTCCAGTATGATTAAATAAAATTTTACAAATCATTTTCTATCATATTTAACTCTATTTTCAATTATTTCCATAATTTAACATATTAAATTATCGATTTAATTATCCAATTAAATCCAATAATTCAAATAAAAATTTATTGGACTTATAAATTCACTTATAAATATTTAAAATTAATTAAATATTCAAATTTTAAATTAATAAAAATTCTGGGTCGTTACAATCTTTCCCCCTTAAAAGAATTTCGTCCTCGAAATTACAAGTAAGAAAGGTTAAAGAATCTATTAATTTTCCAAAATTCATAGTTAAACTTTTTACATATACTTTACTAAGTTTTCAAATCATACTTAGTTATCTTTTCAAAAACAACTACTATTGTTTAACTTTCAATTCCAAAATTAAAGTTAAAGTTTTCAAAATTTTCCAATTTTTCTCAAATTTTTTTTCTAACGCCTTAAATTTCCGGAAAAATTCGCCATAGTCTCCTTTGCGCGGCTCGATCCAAAAAAAAAATGACAGTATATATATCACAAATATACATCTCATCAAGTAATGAGGCATCCCGCAGGGAAAAAGTATAAAAGTGCGATATTTAATCCGAGATATGTACCTTATATTTTATTAGCAAGCATATACGGCTAATATAGCGCTAAAGCGAACTCCAAATGCGAAGCAAACGCGATCCGCACCTACTAATCACTCAACAAACAACATGAGAACATGCACATATGCAAATAATCTCAATATACAACATATATCTCCATGTACAACATATATTCAACCATCATCCAATTATCATTCAACAAATTCATAACCAATATATTCATTCATATTCTCATTTATATTCAATGAATTGGTTTTTCACTTTAAATCATATTTGATTTATTTACATTGGATTTACTAACATTCATTCTCAATTTTAATTAGTTTGCATTCACTAATTAGATCCAATTCACTTTCAATTCTATTCAAATTTATTTACTTTCTATTTGAATTCAATTACATAGCTTTCAATTTCATTAACACTTAATGAATTATATACAATCAACTAACAATCAATATCAACCAAAGTATATTTATTACAACCAAATTCCTTTCACTTACATTCATTTTGGTTTAACATCTTTACTTTCCAATTGGTTTTATTAAATTGACTTTCATTCAAGTATTCAACTTCCAATAACATTAGAATTTAATGAATTAACACTTACATTCATTATTTCATATCAACTTTATTCAATATCTCTTAAGTTATATTCCATTTAACTTTAAATTCACTTTTATTCACAACTCATATTTTATATAGTTTCACTTCTTATATATATAAGTTTATTTCATAATTGTAAATCACTTTAATTATAATTCAATTCTTCTAATTCTTTTACTTATACAATTACTCTTTTATTTAGATTATCCAAACAACTAAACAATCACTTATATACACTTTAACAATTCTGAAAAATTATTCCTTTACATATAAAATATAATCAAGGCAAAAATCATTCCATTTACCCAATTTAAAACAATATTGTGTCGAATTGTTCTATTCAAGTGTTTAGAAACCCCTTCGGCAAAGTTGTACATACCGTGCTGAGGAAGGTTCATATGCCACTCAATAAACCAATCATCACAATATAAAACAATTTCATATTCACTAACAAATACGCTCTCATAGCTATTATTACACTCAAACTCATTCTAGAGTACTGCTGACTCTATCTCTAATGAGTAATACCCTACAGAACCATGGTTGTCGCTTAACCATCAGCTCTGATACCAAATGTAAAGATCTAGGCTTTTCAACCGTCGACAGCAGTCACAACCGGTAGGCTTTTCAACCATCCCAGCCCCACCGTGGCTTACACTGGTATCCCAAACTTGCTTTTACGGCCAGCCTTTCGACTGTCACAGCTTACGCCTAACCAACCCCCTAAAAGAGGATGTGTGGGAGTAAGAGTCTCCCGTTCGCCACCAAACCGCGAAGCGAGAACCCCCCATCACATAGCCCAAAGCTTAGCAAGACTGGTGTGAGAACTCAAAACAGTTTATTTATCTTTAAAATCAAAATAGAAGAATATTTTTAAATTCAATTCGCAATGCTTTTAAAAATGAGACTACCATAAGGCCTCCTGCCACACACACAATGCAAACGCAGACTTGGAGAAGATTTCCCCTTATGATAGTCAAACATGCTTGATACGCATTTAAAAAGAGCATTTGATATTATTATTAGTGCATAGTGTAGGAAAAATTCATTTCGAAAGTAGAATATAAATCTTAGCCAGCATAGGTACCATTATATTATGCCTACTAATAGCTACCATGTTAGATGGCAGGTTCTACAACTAAAACCGTACAAGTTTCGTATTGGGAATTGGATTTCCAACGAATGATCAGGCCAAGGAACTTCGCATTGCCACATGAGAATGCCTCTGGATGGACATCCCCGAGAACCAAACCGGATCTCTACCAACACAAGGCCGGGTTACCCCTAACTGAGTAACAACTGACCGAATATGCCATCCCCCGGTCCTTTGGGACCTTTATCAACCGAGCGCTCGTAATCAATTCACACAATCATAAAGTGTTTTCAACATGAGTAAGTATCTGGGCTCCATACCATGACACCACCCTTTTCCAGAAGGAAATGGACACATCCTAAAGGGTGCTACCCCTCATAACCTTGCTGCTTCTTTCCTGTTTTGACCATTCACGGGGTGTGAGGCTCGACGAATTCACGTCCACAAAAACATACTTTATACAAAAGCCATGCTTTGGGTCAACAAATGATCAACACAATGATCACAAGGATAGACGATCAAATAAACGATCCTATCACAAATAATCAACACAATGATCATTTCAGCATCACTCAGCATGTCACATTACCAAACTGGGAATATATCGCTGATAACTTCAACTATATAACCTCTGAGCTCGTACGTCTCAAAGAAGGGTGTTAAGCTAAAAGAATAAATTCTTCGCCACCAACAGAAATATATTTGAAAGAAATTGGCTTTATATCTCAACTTGTAATGTCAGACATACAATCCATACAAGTTTGTTCCGGGCTCGAACAAAACCGAAGGCACTTACAAAGAAGTCCTTGCAATCCGGATATCCACAATCCTGATCGGATTCACCATCACATATGGAGAACTCAATACCGTAGCTACTCGGTGCAGAGTCAATCGATAGTTCATCCTATCACTCTCGCAAATACCGGTCTTCAACACCGATCTTCAAATGCGATTCACAACGACGTATCACATATTCGGAGTGGGTTATACGACCCCATGGTCCTTTCCCGGTTAACCCGAATAGTGAGCGCTTATTCAAAAATAAGTGTGCATTCAAATTCAATCAATTCACATCAAATACCCATTCAAAGGGAAATATTGATAGTCGGTTATTGAACTATCACTGGATATGCACACATCACCAGATTCCAAATAATTTTCCAAATTATTTATTTTCCAAAATATCTTTACTAGATATATAATTTCAACACTTCAAAAATAAATCAATATTTATTTTTAACAAGTTTCACTTTCACATATAAATTCCATAATGAATTTATATTTCAAAATATTCATGCATATATGATTTCAATTATTCATTTCCAATTTATCTTCAAAAAGATAAATTCAAAATATTCACTTCATATTGGAAAATATTTCCATACTTATTTATTCATAAGTAATTCACAAATCTCTTTTATTTTCAACAGTTAGAAAATATTCAATATACTTAAATCGAATTAAGTATATATTTCATTCTTTAAGGAAATCATTCACTTATACATATTTATTTGGGTCAAAACGAATGTTACGTAAAACATCGTTACGACAACCCAAAATCACTAGTATAGGGATTCGAATTTAAATTAGATATATAAATCCCAATACTATACAAACATTTCCTTTCGGAAATTATTTACTATAACAACAGTGTTATCGTTCACCATTTCCTTTTATTTCTCGAAACATCTATTTCAACAATAAATGTTGAAATCTATGGTTTCGAATCTCAACACATTTTAAAACATCGTTAGATCATTTTAATTCAATTTAAAACATCACATTCAAAACAATTTCTTTAACGTGTTATTCACTATTCAAAAATCGTGAACATACTTCGTTAACAAATTTCATCCTTTTATTAAATTTATTTTAAAGGATTATTCACTATTCAAAAATGTGAACATAACTCCATTAATAGGTTATAACAATTAACTTATCAAAATAAGTCGTTTGCGGATTTAAAAAACAACGTTTATAAATTCCATTTCTATTTATTTTATAAAAACTTTCTTTTATAATTTCCTTTATTAACACATTCCAGTTTATAACGTCATTATAAACTAAACGTTCATATTATAAGTCAAATACTTATAAAACGATTATTTTACAAAATCGTTCATTTAACTTCCCAAATTATTAATCTTAACTTATAAGATTGTTTATTTATCCAAAATTCATTCTTTCGATAACTTTATAAATTTTATAAACCCATTGCTTATAAAATTTCATTTATAACTTCACAGTTTATAATTTCATAAATTTCATTCATTTAGGAAATTCATTTTCACTACATTCAAACACTTATAAAAACTCGTTTTATAATGTCCATAATTCAATTTATAAATATCCATTTATAAATCTCTTAATATAAATTAATTTATATTATTCTTTTAAACGTCTTTAAATTCCTTTAAAATTTCACCGTTCTCTTGATTTATAAAATAATCAATTTTATAAATCTTATATTCAAACTTTTAATAATAAACTCAAAAATCCAGTTTAAACTATTTTATAAAATCATTGGTTCATATTTCTCAAAAACCAGCTTTTAACTATATTTCACAAAAACCATAATTTTATAACTTTAAAAATTATAACGTTTATTCATTTATAATGGATCAATTCCAAAAATATAGTATATTTTCAAAAATCACTTTAAAACCATTTTAAAATCCCAAAATCTGGGTCCAATGATGCTACACACCAAATAGTCAATCACGACTAATAACGATATCATATATCAATATGATAATCCATCAAATATCAAAATATCTGAAATAAAATAAGTACTGTTGAGGAATCCAGTTGGATCCCTCCAACCTGTTTCCTGCATCCAAAAACATTAGCACAATACCAATTTCGCTCCAGTACGAAATTATCGCGGTACATGTTTTTAATAAATATTATCCGCTTAATAACGGCGTAATAGGGTCTCATCCGCTAAACAAAAAATGCGGGAAATCAATCAACTGCAATATATACATATGCCAATATATATATATTGATATTATATATAATACCAATTTCACTGTTTATGAAATATTCGCGGTATATGTTTTTATAAATAACATCCGCTTACTAACGGCGCATAATGTCTATTTTGACAATCAATAATTTACATTCATCATTCAAACATGCATTCAAATATTTTAAATCTAACTATTTAAAATAAAATCGAAATCTAGTCGATTGAGTGAGAAATTCTCACCTTGGTTTTAATTTCCGTTTTAGCTTTTATTTCGAATAAAATTAAACGCGCGTTTAATTTTACCCAAAATTGTCACTAACTCCAAACGACTCCAAACCAACTCCATCGCGTAGTGCTCGTCCATACGATTCCAACGCAACTGGATTTGCATTTTTTCGACCTCGTATGAAAAAGATACGAATTTTACAAGATTGAACACGTTTTATATAAACTAATTTCAACACAACTTAATAAATTTTAAACCTAAGCTCCTATTAGCCATCAGATCCCACCACCATCAGATCTCCACCCTAGAACGCAACCCCCCTTCCTCACGTTCTTCCCTCTAGGAAGCAAAACACGGCCATGAACCCATTAGCTAAAATTAGGGTTAAATAGCTCGGCCACCACACACCACTAAATCCCATCACACCTCCGCCATTTCGAAGCCCACGAGCCTAGCTATGTTCGGCCCCAAGCATATAGAACTCGGCCTCCCCCTCCTCCTGGAAATGCGTGCGCAAGTTACAAGCTTCTAGCTCGATTTGCCGCCAATCCGAAGCTCCAAACACGATCATAGCCGTTGATATTGTAGATCTTGATGTGCTCTTCATCTTGGTAGTTGATGGTTTCGTGAATCGATGAATGGATTGAGAGATTTTGAGGGAGGAAGCTTGTGAATTCCTGGCCCTTCCTTGCTAAAGTGGCGGCTGCTATATTGGCTAGGGTTTTGATTTTGTTATTTTTTTTTTCTTAAGTGGGGGGCTATTTATAAGGAACGAGCGACACTATTCATCCCGGATTTTCCGAACTCCGATTTAGGCGCCGTAACCAGCGTACCTAGGGTTTATCCCGCGTTCCGGACACAATGGAACAGGTTTCGGAAGCTAATTCGGAAGTATGTGCGAGTTATGGCTAAAAACGCTCAATTTGAATTAAACCGATTTAAACCGATTTCTAGGCGTTTTAATTTGTACCGGACAAACGGTAAATCCAAATGACTTGAAATTTGAAACCTTACAATAATATCACATTACGGATCCGATGAAACTGGTTTCGTCGAAATCCGAGACGTTTTGAAAAATGGCTATTTTGACTCGCCAAATTTAAATTAAAAATAATTCGATGCGTTTCGAGCTGCCACGATCAAACGATAGCTCCGATTGACACGAAAATTGAAATCCGGTAATAACTAACTATTACGGATCCAATGGAACTGGTTTCGTTCAATTCTGAGACTGTCCAAAAATTGACTATTTTACAGTCAATTATTAAATATTAAAATATTCAATTTTCACAAATTTACTTTTAATTCGATTTTAAAAGTTCTAAAATATTTCTATAACTCCAGTATGATTAAATAAAATTTTACAAATCATTTTCTATCATATTTAACTCTATTTTCAATTATTTCCATAATTTAACATATTAAATTATCGATTTAATTATCCAATTAAATCCAATAATTCAAATAAAAATTTATTGGACTTATAAATTCACTTATAAATTTTTAAAATTAATTAAATATTCAAATTTTAAATTAATAAAAATTCTGGGTCGTTACATCTGTCTTGGCATACAGTAGCGAAAAATAAAGTGCAACATAATGAGATGTAGCAACTATCTAACAATATTTCCACTTGTTATTAAAACAATCCTAATAGGCCTCCACGTATGACATAAGTGGAGGTATTATATAGTTTTGTTTGGATTGTAATTTTTATTGTGGACATATTGTAGCATTTACTTATTTTGGTACAATAAGGGATATTATCATCACATGAACACAATAGAAAAGCTTAATAAGATGTATTATGGTGAGTATATTAATTATCATAAGACTTCGATAGAAGAAAAAAATTTGAAGCTAAACAAAATAGAAGTTTAGGCTATGAAGTAGCTGTTTCGACATAATTGGAAATGAAACTATTAACTGCTATGTTAATAAACTATCAAATCAGCATAACTTTAGATGTCAAAGGTTTTACTAGTGTAGCTCAACATTAAGAAACGACAGTAGCTCCTAGAGACTTTCCAGAATTCAACAATCACCTAAAATATCAGCACCAACCTAATCATTATAATTGAATAGTCATAAATTGTAAAAGCAAATTTTGTGTATACATCATAATTAAATTACACAAGGGAATTTCTTCAAATAATAAAAACTATATGGTTACCAATAGGGAGTTGGCATATAAAAAATGAACACCTATATAGGTTTGCTCTTGAGATCGTAGAAATCAACAAAATCATCTGGTTATGCACGAAATACCTGAGCGTTGATTTAGTTGAAATTTTGAAGCAAATGTAAAACTAGTTGGAACTATAGCGGTTTTTGTAGCGGTTTTCAATAACTTCTGAAATATAGATTTAAACATAATTATTCTTTACTAGATCTTTTACAAATTTTGTTAAATAAATAATTAAGTGTTTTAAAGATAAGGTGGTGGTTTTATAATTTATTTTAAAGGATGCTTAAATAAATGATTTGAACATTATAAATAAATGTTTTAATCTTGGCTCTAAAAGCCGATGTGTAGACTAGATTTTTATATCCTAAGATTCGGAAGTGAGGTGCTTAAACTAAGGAGATGTTCAGAAGCAATCAGTGCCCTAACACTCTGGCCTTTTTCCTGGACGAGGAATAGATAAGGTCGAAATGTCGGAAATGATGCAAGTATAAAAGATTTAATTTTTTTCCAAATTTAGTATAGAAATAATCTTCTTATACATGGTATTAATTTACGAAGAGGGAATCCATACTAGCATTGTGAATTTAAAAGGTGAGTTCACAGTTATTCGATGGAAAGTAAAGGTAGAACGCAGATGTTGAGTAGAATTAATATAGTTTATATTAACACTTTTTACTCAATAAGTTTTTGCAATATGATTTATGAGAAATGATTTTGATTTCGTATTTCAAAAGTTAAAGAGAGGTTTAATGATTCTATATATACTAGAAAAGAATAAGATTTAAAGATTTATATTTTTAAAAGAGATATTTTATTTGATAAAAGATATTAATAAATGAAATGATAATCACCCTCAAGCTTAACATCTTTTATCAATGGTTGGTTCGTAGGAACCAGGAGAAGGAACCAGGATCAAAGTTGAGTGATTCCTATCTGAAAACAACTTTGAACCAATTTGCATATTTTGAGCAAAGACATGAAATGATAATAAATGGATTGAAGGGCTGCTTGTCACTGACCCTCGGAGGAAATTTCCCAAATCATATATATCTAGCAGTAGTATCTTCATTTGATCTTCAATGCAAGGGTTGCTCGCTACTAATCCTAGGGATAATTCCCGACATGATGTAGTAGGAGAGTTTCTTCGTTTATCTTATTCCTAGATAAGTTGTATGGACGAATTTCTGATATTGCATTTTTAGCTTGCACGCACATTGATTTTTACAAATGTACTTTTGTTTGGTGGTGTAGGAAGTAACTCTCCTATACTTAACACATTTCCCTTAGATGTACGAGCTTAGAGGTTATACATTTGTGGAAATCAATAGTGTAGGATGGAATTGGCAACGTGGAATTCAAAGTGGAATGTTCTATGTGAAAGATAATCGTTAGCTCGGGCCTCATCATCCGAAAATGGCTTAAATTAGGCATACCACAAGGCTACGTGGTTCGCAACCATTAGGGTATGGTCATTACCATTCTAAATTACCCTCTATATATCAGGTATTTTGTGTATGCTATGAAAGCTCTCGGATAGGTCAAGAACGATCGATGTGATGTCCTATTCGGTTCTGTGCGCCACCAGATGGGTCGATGGAAAGACCGGCCTTTTATATGCAGAGGTTTTAAAGGTCTTGATCGTCGGTACATCTCTCTAGAGATGTACTGTATGAAAGGCAGTTCCTTACCTACTATTGTATGGAATCCGTTCTCTAATAAGTGCCTTCGAACTTGATTGTATATTATGCTGGAATTTAATCAGTGTATGAATTTTGGCCAAGATTATATAATTTTACTAGAAAAGTATTTTCAAAAGGATTTCATTAAAAATAATATTCCAAGATTTTGCGTAGTAAACATTTTGGTTATTATAAGGTAAAAACCCGTTCCAAGTTTATGTGCTGCGTGGTCTTATGAGATAAACTTTATTTTCAAATATATGCATTTTTGAGTTTCTCACGCCGATATCATAATTGATCCGAAGTTTATTTTCTTTTCCCTTAAAATCTACGTGCCCTATTTTTCTAGGCAGCCTAGTAGTCAGATTTAACTTGGAGCATTGTGATGGAACTTGAAGTCTGGAGCTGAAGATGTTCCTTTAGATAGTTCTCCATTTCCATTTCTGCTGCATTAGTTTACTAATTGTATTCAACATTTATAAAGACATATATTTATAACTGCCCAGGCTGATTTATAAGCTAAGCTCTAGTAAATGTATACCCTTTACTATCCATCTTTCGGACACTTAGATTTGCGGCACGTGAATACCGAGGATGTATTAGCGTCGATTTCTGAGGTTCGAAAGGACGGGTCGTCACATTTGGTATCGGAGCTTAGATTGAGTGAACACCTAAGCCTGAAAGAGGTAAAGTCTAATCAGAGATGGGTTACTACTACCCTAGGATGAGTAACTCATTAGTGATAGGGTTAGTAATACACTAGAATAAATTGAGCGTATTATATAAGAGCGCGTATTTGTTTGTGATATATAAAAATGTTTCATTTTGAAAATTGGTATATGAGATAATTTTACTTAAGGTCATATTTAAAATATAAAGAATTTATTATGGAAAATATAGTTAGTTATGATATTAAAGTCATAAATTGGATAAATGTTTTATAAACAAGTTAGTTAAATCAAGAATAAACATCCTGTGATTAGATTTCGTAGTTTGACTATAAGATGTTTAATAATAAGACTAAGATGGCTAAGAGTAATACTTAGGAAAATGATTTGGATTATCAAAGCATTTATCTAAGAAGGGTTTTTGGGAAGAGAATTCCGAAGGATTTTATTTGAAATATTCTTAAGTATGGGTTCGGGAGAAACAATATCATGTGCTTAGCAAACTATACCCCTAATATCGTACAGTTAAAGTGGATTTGCACTGCATAGAATTAGATTTATAACCTAATATTAGATTTAATCAAGACAACTAAAATGCTTAGTATCTAAGTGTTTGTTGTTGATAATTGCAGAAACCCTTAAGCTACGGGAGAAAGTATTAGAAGGGAGAGACCTCAGTTGGAGTGAGAAGAATGATCTAATCATTCTTTCAAGTGACGAGGAAGAACTCGGGAAATGTCCACTTAGCAATATTATGCCCATTATTAAAGGAGAATTAGATCCATACACCCAACTAGACAAAGACGATTACCCAGTGGCTGAAAAGCCTGTTAACAAGAAAACTTGTCAACATCTCCAATGTTATGTAAAATGTAATTGAGTTCAAGAGAAATCAAATTGTTGGAAAGATCCCTTCCTTCGAAATATTCCTTTCGACTAGATTGACTTAGTAGAAAGGGTTCAAGGTGATAGTCATACCCTTCAACCAACTTGGCTTAATCGAAAGGGCCTAAAGAGTTAATTTTCCTTTTGACCATATTGACTCAATCGAAAGGCCTAATGGAGTTCGCACAACTTTTCGATTAGGTTGATCTAGTTAGAAGGCTTCAAAGGGTTAACTCAGGAACGAAGGCCAAAGACGTAACATCCTACTCGAAACCTTTCCTTTAAGTAGATCGGAAGTAACTGATTATTTTAGCTTTGCACTCCTTTCGATCATATCGAAAGGAGATGCATATTTTACTAATATGACATAGCTGCTCTCAACCTCATGATTTCGCTACTTTTACTGGAGAACCCCTTCGAAAGGGTTATAGCCGAAGATAAATCCCCTTCGATTGAGTTTCTCTCTAAACCATGATTAGTCATTTATAAACTGGGACCCTTTCGAAACACCCGTTCCGACTAGGTTGAGAGGGTCTTCATTCTCTCAAAACAGGTCCAGCTTGTAACTGCCTAAGCCATACTTTATTTTCTTTGTATAAGATCGACTCGGATATTCCCAGTTCCATAAATTCATTTATGTCGAAACCCCAACATCATCCTTATTTTTCATTGTCTGAAATTGGTTTCGATGATGATGTGTTTCGACCATATAAACTCAAGTCGATCCTATGTATTGCATAAATAAAAAGAAGTCAAGAGAATATGGTAGAATCATGTGCAATGGATCACTAGACTAGCTAGTGATCAATATGATCTTCCTCATCATCGAAATCTTTAATGAACCAGCCATCTTTCTTTATTAATAAGCCAAAATGAGCTACAAGTAGTAAAGCTTTATCCCCAATTTGATTTAGGGTTTTTAGAGAGTTAATTGCAGCTAAGAAATTGAAATAGAAGAGATGAATTGGGAGTTTCAAAATTCGGTCTCCAAAACTGGACCCCTAGGATCTTATTTATAGATGCAGGTTGGCCCCCATTTCGCACTCATGCCTTTGACTCGGTCGAAAGGCATCTATTTATATGATGTTTCACGCCTTTCAGCTTAGTCGAAAGTCCTCGTCCCCCTTCGATACTGTCGAAAGGTGTCTCTTTCGTGTTCTTTGACTCTACCATGCGCATTCGTCATTTTTTCCAGACCTTTCGACAGAGTCGAAAGGGTCTCCTATCAACCATTCGCCTTTGCTAAGCCTTTAGTATTCATTTTCTCTGCTTTCTCAAGAATTAATGTCGACGTTGTCGGAAGTCTTTAAATACGCCTTTCTCTCCAGGTTGCATTGTTATTCATGGAAGTAATGATGAGAGCCTTTCGACACTGTTGAAGGCTTTTATTTGAAGCTCTAATGGTTCCATCATTGTTGGAAGCTTTCAAATGCTCGTCTATTGATCAACACGGAACCTTCTCCTGATGTCATTGGCCTAGACCAATTCGAAAGGCTTAGATATGCTTTAGAAAGGGTTGTTATGTAGGCGAAACCTTTGGTTTCGAAAGATTTGGCGCATAATTGGGAGATTATCATCCATTGCTTTTGAAAGGGGTTCTGATGCTATCTTTGCTTATTTATCTGTGTCTAAAGGTTGAAAGTGGCGGAAGGGTAGTCATGTTTCCATCTAAATCGGAATCTTTCACACTGTAAGGGCAGCTAGTGCCTCCAAATCCTTCGAAACCCTCTTAATGCCTTCGAAATGCCTTCTTATGGCTTTTGTCGAAACCCATGTCTGTATCTTCATCGAAACCCAATACTCTCCTTAACTTTCTTTCATACTTCTTCTCTTGAGTGGATTTTACGGCTAACATTTTGCCCCTTCTGTATGAAAGAAGCTTTTGTTCTTTAGGACAAAAATTTCAATTCTTTCCCATTCTTTCTAACTTCATTTTCCTACAAAATTCAAAGCAAATGATTTTTTATTTATTGTTATATCATTATCAGATTTATGCATATGTTTCCTGGTAAATTAGTATATTAATGCCCTACATCTAAACAGCTAGTTGGCCTTAGTCTTGATTCAAAGAAAGGAGGCCTATGATCGATGGTCAATAATGCATATGATAAACCAACTCCTTGTGGAAAATAGCCAATAGCCAACCGCTATAAATTGGGTTATAAGTTACCATCAAGGAATAAGCTTTTGTAGCCCATCCACTTTAATTTGTATTTGAGGATTTTCTGGAGATTTGAATTACCCTGAAGCTCTCATTCAGATGTTGGTGAGCATCATTTATAATATACTAACTCCAATTTAGGTATTAAATAGACCAGCTTGAAATTTTCTGGTTGTCTGTAGCAATCTCAACTCCTACACTTGTAACTAATGCATTTATGAAGCCTATGCATATGTACTAGAAGCTTGACATCACACGCTTTTCGAAATCATTAACTTTTCAAAATCATATGTCTTAAACCATATACGCTTAAGGCTTACACTTTAAAGGGCTTAATATGCTTTAAATGGTGCTTGTTCAAAATCATATACACACACACATTTGAAATCCAAATATGCTTAAAGTTTACATTTTCAAGAGTTTTAATATACTTGAATCTACTCGTATAAAACATATACATCTTAAACTTACTCCTATCTAAGATTTACACGCTCCATAAATTTGTCATATATAAATCAGATACATATTAAATTAAAACTGGATACATATATACTAAATCACCCATGCACATCAAACACTTACTACATACATAGGAATTTCTTCATTCCGAAAATTCTACCTTTGAAATCTGGTACCTTCCAACTATAGTTATGTTCAAAGCCATATATCTATTTGTAGTTTGCACATATAAAACTAACATAGGTCCAAAAGCTCACATTAGACGCATTTTCAAAACATCAAGTATATAAAACTTTTTACATTTTAAAACTATTTACTTTCGACATTAACTTTTTCCAAATCATTTATATAATATGCATATGTCTGAAACCAGATGTATAAAAAACTTAAAGATTTCAAAGTTCATATATGCACTTGAAACTACGTATGCTTTTTGAAAGCTCATACACATGTATCTGTTTTGAAAACTTGATATACTCAAAACTATTATATTCGAAAACACAAATACGAAGCTATATACTTCTAAAAATACACATTCATCAATATTTATGGAACACAGGCTTACTTGCAAACCAGATACATACTCGAAACCAGTTATATATGAAAAATTAGAATTATTTGAACTCATGTACGAATTTAAAATTATATTTTCAAAAACTGTATATGTATCTGAAACTTACATATATTCAAAACCTTGCATTATTTGAAACTTTGATTATGTATATATTTGAAGCCATGTGCACTCAAAACTTGTGCATTTTCAAGAACATGACATATTCGAATCCTTTATACTTCAAAACCTGACATAAACATTTAAAGCGTTTTATGCTACAAATCTGACACACACATATATCTAGAGCTCTACGGTTGAAATTGAAATCAATTCGGATCTGAAATCATATGAAACCTTATGTATTTGAAATCATATACTTATTTGAAACTATATTTTCAACTACTAATACATACAAAGCTACTTATATGTTCAACATTATATTTTCATCTGAAACCTGCATACCTAAAACTCACATGTACATGAAGCCTTGTATATTTGAAGAATGAAACTTGCATGTATTAGAAATCACATATATACATGCGAAATAATAGATATTTGAATCTAGGTATACTTGAAAACATAAACACTTGAAACGATATAAATTTGAGATTGTTTGCGCCAAAATTGGTCACAAACACCCAATACCGTGAAAGCACCAGTGTATGAATATAAATTAGTGATATTCAAGCACAAACAACAAATCTCAGCAAATAATAGACAGCAATCCAAAAGTTAAGAACAGAGACACAAGTTTTATAGTGGTTCGGCTATCTCCGGCCTACGTCCACTTCAATTTTTTTCTTTTATTGATTATCCTTGAAGATTACAAGTGATTACAACAGTTATAGTGACCAAATCTGAAGAAAATAGCAGTAATGATGCTATGGAATGATTTTAGCAGCGTCTGGGCTTGCCTTTCCTCTCCAAATTTTCCGACCCCTTTTCTGAATGACCAGGGGCTCTATTTATAGGCGTGGAAGGCTGGAATCCCGCCTAAAACCTGGGGAGGTTGCTTGGCACGTGAGGGGGGCCCACAGGCCCGTGTTCTCGGAATCCGTGCCCAGTTTGGGATCGATTCGAAGTGACTTTCGAATCGATCAAGAATCCATCCAATTGAGCTGAAATTTGGTGTGAACATTCTTCAACATATATGTAAGCTCCTGTAAAAATTTCATTGCATTTGGATCAACGGTTTGGAAGATATGATCGATCCAAGTTCAAGAATCCGTGCGTCCTGATCGGTTCGAACCCATGCTTCGAAACCGTCCATTTCGAATCCATGCCTTTCGAATCCCTTCTATTCGAATCCATCCCTCCATCATCTTCGAATCCATGTCCTCTTCGAACCCATGTCCATTGCTTGGAAACCACCATCTTCGAATCCATGTTCTTCTTCGACTCCATGCATACTTCGAATCCATCTCCTTCTTCGAATCCACGTCCATCTTCGAATCCATCACCAACTCCGAATCCATCACCAACTCCGAATCCATCACCAACTCCGAATCCATCACCAGCTTCCAGTCCATCGCCAACTTCGAATCCATCACCAGCTTCGAATCCATAGCAACTTCGAATCCATAACCAGCTTCGAGTCCATGTCCATCGTTCGAATCCATGTCCACTGCATTGAAGCTACTCCTTTCGAATCCATCTAGTTCCCACCGATTTGAAGTGTTATCGGTTCGAACCTCATGGGTTCGAACCTGATGGGTTCGAACTTGATGGGTTCGAACCTGATGGGTTCGAACCTGATGGGTTCGAACAACATTCCTTTCCCACCATGAATCCATCATATTTCCTCCATACGAACTCCGATTAACCTGAAATTTGAAACATAGCCTTTCATAGTCCTTATCATCATTTCCAATCAGTTTCGTCCTGATCGGAGTTCAACAAAATTTTGACGATATCCATCGTAGCCTTATCTCCAGTTCTGATATCCATAATTCCTTGCCAATTTGTTGATATTCCAGTTTTGACCAAAAAATGGGATAACAGCTTGCCCCCCAAAACATGCCTTGTGATAACAAGATGTGTTTTGAATAGTTCCGAATCCAATATTCGAAGTCCAAAGCCATATTGCCAGCGTATATCATCCTTGACTGCTTCGAGTCGATGTCCAATTCCATATCCAATAACCAAAGCCTTAGCCAATTCCGTATCCATTCGAACTCGACAACCAAGTTCCAATCCATCCTTATCCAATAGCCAATAACCGAAGCCAGGACCTCTCCGGGTCGATAGCCAAATCCGTAACCTCTCTGGGTTCCTGCCAAGCGTGATCCACATCCGACGACCGTGGTCCAGTGTCCCTGGACGTTGAGTTAACCTCTCCGGGCTCTTTCCGAACGCAATCCATGCTTGATGTCCTTGGTCCAGTGTCCCTGGACGTTGAGCCAACCTCTCCGGGTTCTTGCCAAGCGTGATCCATACTTGACGACCTTGGCCCAGTGTCCCTGCGCACTATAAAATGCCATGGCTTAAGTCCTAAGCCGAATCCTGATCTCTCCGGACCCTTGCCGAGCATAGTCCATACTCGACGACCTGAAAATAATAGATGATAATAGAGGGCCTAAGTCCTAGGCCGAATCCTGGTCACTCCGGACCCTTGCCGAGCATAGTCCATACTCGACGACCTGAATGAGTCAACTCACCTGGTTTGGGTAAAGTGACTCACCCCTTGCCAGGCATAATCCATACCCGACGACCATTTATCAAAAACCAGATAAAAATCCAACCAAAATCCCATCCAAAATCCATAATCCAAATCCAAAATTCAAATCCAAGATTCAAATCCAAAATCCAAATGCAGAATCCAAATCCAAAACCAGAAAATCAGAAATCCAAACCAGCATCCAAAACCAAAAACAATCATCCAAAGGAAAATCCAAATAAAAAGCAAGAAAAACCTGGAGCTCAATCCAAGCTCCAAAACCAAATCCAAAAAGAAAAGCAATGTTCAATGCAAAAGCAAGAAATAAATTTCACACACCATAGCATCCCGGTTTATCATCATTCAGAGCATGCCTATGGGCTATCTCCGTCCCCGTACATGTGTAAATGACTTTACCGTTTGCTAGTAGCTTGCTACTTATTCCATATTATCCTGATCAATGGATGATCAATCGACGATCATCCCTGGGCCTCCCATCATCACGGCGTGAGGTGGTCGGTGGTTGCTCCTGCTCCACCGTTGCATCCTGAGTTCCAACGTATTGTTGTAACTGTCCATTCCTTACGTGCTCCTCGATTATATCCTTTAGGTGCCTGCAGCTGTTGGTATCGTGTCCATCCAGATCGTGGAAGAGACAATGCCTTCCTGATGTCCTTTCCCGCTCTGTTGGTTCCCTCCTAGCCGGCCTTCGGTAGGGAAGGCGGTTCCGAGTTTCCAAGTATAT
This sequence comes from Allium cepa, assembly GCA_030765085.1. NCBI lineage: Eukaryota > Viridiplantae > Streptophyta > Magnoliopsida > Asparagales > Amaryllidaceae > Allium > Allium cepa. The sequence continues at coordinate 898,948,092 of CM060938.1, read as the reverse complement.
CCGTTCCAGCGTCTCGTTCAATCCTGTGTACGTGGAAAACTTTGGATCCTTCCATCGCTTCCTAGCATTTCCAGAATCGTCATCTAACTTCCTTTTTCCTTTATCCTTATCCGAACCGTTTCTGGATACCGCTCCAACCTCGATTGCACTAACCTTTTTCAACTTCACATCCGTACTTGCATCCTCTTGGCGAAGGAACCTTTCTGCCTCATGAAAGAATTCGTCGAGATTTTGCGGGGGATCTCGTATCAGAGATACCTTGAAATCCGAATTCTCCTTGACTCCTGATACTGCTGCCATTAAAACCATTGATGGATCAGGCCGATCCACCGAAGCGACTGCCGCACTGAATCGTGTTAGAAAAGCTCTAAGCGATTCGTCCATCCTTTGCTTCACCGATGTTAAAGTCATCACGTTCTTCGGCCTCTTGACGTGAACCCGAAACTGTCCCAGAAATTTTTCCACTAATTCCTTCCAAGTCCTGATAGATCCTTCTCCCAGCTGCCTAAACCACATTGCAGCTAAGTCCTTCAAATACAAAGGGAAACATCGGGCCATCACTTCCTCCGATGCCCCCAGCACCTCCATGTGTCTGGTGTACCTCATTAAGTGATCTGTTGGATCCGTCTTACCGTCATATACCTCCACGCTAGGTAGCTTGAACTTAGGTGGATTCTGAGCAATCCTTATTTCCCGAGCGAATGGACTTCTATTCACTCCTTCCAAATCTCCGTTTGTCAAACCACCTCGCATAGTCTTCCTGATCATTTCTACTAATCCTGTATTGTCTGGTAGGGGTTGCCCCCCATGCCCCCGAGGGAACTCTGATACATATTCCTCGTGTGGCTCACTAGCAGCAACGTTAGCTCTAGCTTGTTGAATTCCTTCCAAAGGTTCTCCTGCATTGAATCCTGTGGGCCTGCCCCCAAGCCCTTGTTGATTGCCTTCTGGCTCCGTATCCTGTCCTTCATTGGGTTCCACAACCCTAGCTCCTTGTCCTACATCCGCAGCTGCTGTAGCTGTTCCTAAGTTCTGCAACCCTGTAGCTCTCATTTGTTCCAAGAAAGCTTGCATCATTTCCTGTTGACTTTTCAACAATCTCTCCTGCAAAGAATTGGCCATAGCTTCCATTTCATCCCGAGTTATGTAGATCGAAGCCTGTCCTTCCCTATCCTCAGAGGATGCCTGTTGACTTTCTTCCTGTTGGCTCCTCTCAGCCCTTTGCCTTCTGCTATTCTGCCTAGTCATTGTCTTCCAAATCCAAATTCCTTAAATTCTTCAAATCCGATGTAGCAGGTGCTAGTCCTTCTCAGTGAAAGCACCAAAATGTTTGCGCCAAAATTGGTCACAAACACCCAATACCGTGAAAGCACCAGTGTATGAATATAAATTAGTGATATTCAAGCACAAACAACAAATCTCAGCAAATAATAGACAGCAATCCAAAAGTTAAGAACAGAGACACAAGTTTTATAGTGGTTCGGCTATCTCCGGCCTACGTCCACTTCAATTTTTTTCTTTTATTGATTATCCTTGAAGATTACAAGTGATTACAACAGTTATAGTGACCAAATCTGAAGAAAATAGCAGTAATGATGCTATGGAATGATTTTAGCAGCGTCTGGGCTTGCCTTTCCTCTCCAAATTTTCCGACCCCTTTTCTGAATGACCAGGGGCTCTATTTATAGGCGTGGAAGGCTGGAATCCCGCCTAAAACCTGGGGAGGTTGCTTGGCACGCGAGGGGGGGCCCACGGGCCCGTGTTCTCGGAATCCGTGCCCAGTTTGGGATCGATTCGAAGTGACTTTCGAATCGATCAAGAATCCATCCAATTGAGCTGAAATTTGGTGTGAACATTCTTCAACATGTATGTAAGCTCCTGTAAAAATTTCATTGCATTTGGATCAACGGTTTGGAAGATATGATCGATCCAAGTTCAAGAATCCGTGCGTCCTGATCGGTTCGAACCCATGCTTCGAAACCGTCCATTTCGAATCCATGCCTTTCGAATCCCTTCTATTCGAATCCATCCCTCCATCATCTTCGAATCCATGTCCTCTTCGAACCCATGTCCATTGCTTGGAAACCACCATCTTCGAATCCATGTCATGTTCGAATCCATGTTCTTCTTCGACTCCATGCATACTTCGAATCCATCTCCTTCTTCGAATCCACGTCCATCTTCGAATCCATCACCAACTCCGAATCCATCACCAACTCCGAATCCATCACCAACTTCGAATCCATCACCAGCTTCCAGTCCATCGCCAACTTCGAATCCATCACCAGCTTCGAATCCATAGCAACTTCGAATCCATAACCAGCTTCGAGTCCATGTCCATCGTTCGAATCCATGTCCACTGCATTGAAGCTACTCCTTTCGAATCCATCTAGTTCCCACCGATTTGAAGTGTTATCGGTTCGAACCTCATGGGTTCGAACCTGATGGGTTCGAACTTGATGGGTTCGAACCTGATGGGTTCGAACAACATTCCTTTCCCACCATGAATCCATCATATTTCCTCCATACGAACTCCGATTAACCTGAAATTTGAAAAATAGCCTTTCATAGTCCTTATCATCATTTCCAATCAGTTTCGTCCCGATCGGAGTTCAACAAAATTTTGACGATATCCATCGTAGCCTTATCTCCAGTTCTGATATCCATAATTCCTTGCCAATTTGTTGATATTCCAGTTTTGACCAAAAAATGGGATAACAGAGATATTATTCAGTTGACATAAAATATACATAATGTTTATTCGTATATTCAAAGCTAATATATTTTGAAACCTATACATGAATCTATGTAGACTTGAAATTTCACCCTTTTTCAGCCTTATCGTGTAGACATCAAAACATGGATATGTATATATTTGAAAACTACTGAAATGAACCTAATGAATATTTGAGAATTATATATATTCAAAGCTCTTATTTACTCATATGTAATTTTTTTGAGAACCTGATATGCTCAAGATGATTATGTCCATATAACCAAACTGGTATACCTAACCATTCATATTAAAAACTGATGTATATAGAAATTGTATATTTGGGAATCAAGGTGTATGTGAAACTGCAGATATTATATAGAAATTGTATATTTGGGTATCAAGGTGTACATATGGAATTTCATATGTTTCGAAACCAAATATGTGAAAATATATAAAACTCCATGCATCTGAAACCTGTTTTCTTATTATTATCATTGAAAATTGGTATCCCTTTAAAAACTTGATCATATACATATTTGAAATTCTTATATACTATACTTTAAAAACTTGCACTTATTTAAAACTTGGTATGTACTTAAAACCATATATACTTTTCAAAAAGCCACATATTTTGTTATTCAAATATAATAATTCTGACATAAAGCCCTTAGTTTTGACATGGAGTTTCAATTTTAACAATCCCTATTTTCGAAATCAATTATAATATGTAAATCATAATCATTCGAAATAACTTTTAAATCCTTTTTCGAAATCAATAGGTTCGAAGTCTTTCACTTTTGAAATCCATAAATAAACTACAAAATTTTGAAATTTCATACTATTGAAATCAATTGAAATCTGATATGTTTATTTTCAAAATCTGAAATATTTTCCTTCAAATCTGGAATATTAGAAAAAATCATCTTTTTGAAACCTTTAATTTGCAAAATAATTAATTTTAGAGTTCTGTAACCTCTGAAATAAAACCATTAACCTTGAGAAGAACCCTCAAACCTGGAGGGTGAACCATGACATGAAGTTGACTCCGACATTAATCTGGACTTCGGTATTAATTTCATTACTTCAGCATGAAGCCCTAATTTTCGATGCGAAGCTTTCAGCTTCGATATGGATCTGAGCTTCCATATGGATTTGTGGCATTAGGTGACCTACAGCATTAGGGAACCCAACGCCATCGAGTACCCTTACGGCATCAACAATCCGGCGCCATCAATTATCCTACGACATTGATTATCTTACGACATCGCCGATCCCGCGACATTAACTAACTTAGGGCATAAATATTCTTTGACATCGTAACCCTCTTACATCAAGCGCCTCCGCCATTAGCTTTTGGACATCAGCATAAAATCTGCGGCATTAGACAATCCTTCAGCATCACTCAACCCAGCGACATTAGATCACTTACGACATCAAGATATGGTCGGCACCAATAACTTACGGTGTTGATTATTTGCGACATCACCTACTTATGGCATCCAACACCGCGGTATCACCACTTACAGCATCAAATTCTTATGGCATCCAATTCCACGGCGTTACTACTTATGACATTAATAAACCTCTGACATTATTAATCTCAGTTCAATATCACTAACTTTGGTCATCATTAAGTTCGCTATCGATACCACCAACTTCGATCAGCATTAAGTTCCGTATCAATACCACCAACTTCGGTCATCGTTAAGTTCGGTATTAATTTATACCACCAACTTCGGTCATCATTAACTTCGGTATCAGAAAATCCAGCGCCATCACTGCCTGTGGCATCAATAATTTATATCATTAATTACTTACGACATCAGCTATTTAAGGCATTGGGTAACTTACAACATAACTGAACCTGCGCCATAATTCTACCTACGACATAACTCTACCCGTGGCATTATTTTTCACGGCATAAGTTCCTTTTAAAATCAGATTTGTTGGCAACCATAATCCTCGACATCAAATTTTGAACATCGGCATGGAGCCACAACCTCGACGTCATTGATCTCGTCGTTTCCTGATGCTAACGAGATCCAAATTAACTTCGGCATCCTCCAGATCTACTTTGGAATTATCCAGATCTGTAAATTTCGCTTCACTTATAAGTTCAAAATCTTTTCTTTTGGATAGGAAGGGACGTCGAGGTGAATTGGGGATGGGTTTGATGTTGAATAAGTGATAACAAATGGTGAATCGGGGAAAATTAATATTGAATACTGTATGGACGAGATGAAAATAAAGCGGTATTGATGAAGCAGAATTAATATCGCATGGTTAGCACATTTATGCTGCTGCTATCCATCCCTTAAAAACGTTTAAACATTAATAAAGTTATTTTCCAAATTTCGAATTTAAATTTGAAATTACTTCGAATTTCAAAAATACTTTATAGGATATTTTGGTCATTTTTCAAATACCCGGAGGTTCGGGTCATTATTCTAGCGCCAAAATATCAGTCTGAAATTTGGTTAATCATCTGAGATATGTGTATAAGGAGGCATGTCCGAAGAAATTTCAATAATACTCCTTAATTTTATAATGATTCACAAGATTGTTTGAAACACAGTTTATAATTCAAAAGATAAAATAGGCAAGTTAAAATAACAATATGTAATATTCTCAAGTCATGTCCTTTATTCAATTATGAGCATGTTACAAAATGTGCAAATATGCAATTTTCTAATTTTCAAGCTCTTGTTTGCAAATATTGTATATCCTCTTCTACCCCGTTAGTCTTTTTTCCTGTGATATCCCGGAATTTTTAGCAATATAAATTTAATAATCTATGTAAAATTTAATAGATTTGATAATATTTTTAATAATAAATTTATGTTAATTCGATAATCTTCTATAATAAATATTCAAACGGGTGATTTATCCTTTGAAAGCTAATTTAATTGATTTCTGTTTATAATGTATATATATTAAATATTGTAAATAATTAATCTTCGTTTTAAATTTAATAAACAAAGACATGTTTTCTAATTCTAATATTTTGGTAAATTTTGGAAATTTGATTTAATTTAGTATTAAGCTATTAAATAGATAACCATACAACTTTTAAATACTCATGATAAATGTCAATTTATTTTAAATGATTCTAGCTTAAGTTAAATTTAAACAAAAAGGGTTTTATAAATAAGAGATAGTTTCTTTTATAAATTATTTTAATAATGAGTTATATTTAAACAAATTAAATAATGTAATATAATGTCTTTACAAATAGATTTGTAAATACAAATAGAAATCATTATTTTAAATTTATTTATATTTTGGGAAGTTCAGATTTGTAAATTTATAATATAATCTTTCAAAAATGATTAAGATAAAGTAAATCTTTTAAATGTTAAGCTTGAGCATAAATCAAACATATGTTATATAAAAATAAAAATAAAAATAAAAAGCAAATGAAGTATAAAATTATAACTAAAACAAGGTAAAATAAAATACAAACAAGATGTGTTTACAAAATAAGTGAAACATAAACTCATATGCTGTCATATAAAACAAATTATAGCTAGAACATCATTTCAATTTCAAAGCAAAGACAAAAGAGAACAAATAAAAATATATGCATGTTGTTCAAACAAGTAAACTAAGTAATGTAGGCAAGTAAAAGTAAGATAATAAAACAAAAGAAGTTGACAATGGCATTTAATGCTAGCTAAAGCCATATCACTTCTAGTATATAAATATACATCTCAGCCTCCAAAATGAATATGCATAATAAAATAAACAAGAAGAAATCAATGCAAATATCTTTAGTACAATGCTTATCCTATCAGCCTCTTAAAATAGTCAGGCTAGGCAATATAGAACCGAGACAATCTCTGAAATGTGTATAATTGTATAACCTGGGTTGTACAAAAATGATATTATATATAAACCTACTTCTTATACATTAATTCCATCTTAGTTTCGAACATCCTCATTTGAATAAACCTGAGATACATATTATCGACAATTTAAAACAACTTCAACTTAAAAAAAAATTAAGTCAAGCAGAAGATAAAGCAGGGGAGGTTTCAGCTTGCTTCAGATTTCAATCTCAAAGCCTGTCCAAAATGAAAGCTCTGTCCATTTTTTTTCAAATATAGGTGAGTAACATCACAATTAAATGTTTTAAAGTATATACTTAATGGTTGTATGCTTATTCACTGAACTTAAGGATGTTGTAAAGATATTTCTGTGTGTATATATGAATGGGTGTGTGTGTACATTGCTTTGTGTCTGGATTGTTTCCTGACTTTATTTCCAGGTTCAAAGCTAACCCAAAATTTACTTGTCCCTGATTAAAGATTTGATTTAGACCTAAGTTTGAATAAATATATTTGTTATAGCATAGGCTTTAGTTTTAAAATTTGTTAAAGTTTAAAACAATTTGCATTTAGCTCTGGAAATACTGAACAACATAGTAAACTTTAAATCAGTCAAAATCCAAACTTGGTAGTTCATGGATTCAAGTATGTAAATGGAATTCATACACTAAAACATGATTTTTAAAGCTTGAATCAAAACTTTTAGATAGGGATTGAAAGTGCAGTTCTGGGATGATCGAAAAATGGGTTTTTGATGATCTCTAATGATCCACGGGTTGATGGTGGTTGGGATCTTGGACGGAGGTGCCAGGGTGAAGGGTAGTTGCAGGAAAAATATTCGTATGGTCGTTCGATGAACATGGTGAAGGCGGTGAGCAGTTTTTTCTCGTAAACCTAGTTTTAGTCGTAGCTTTTGATTTGATTCGTTTTCCCTCTATGGTTGATCGAGTGGCTTATGGTCTTGGGGAATGATGGCTGGGTGGATGACGAGTCATTGGCCGGAGTTAGGATCTTCAGGTGGTCGGGGCGGTGAGTTCGAGACTGAGTTTGGTGACTGGGTTGGTTTGGGTTGGTAGTGTGAGAGCTCGATTTCGATTCGCTTTCGAATTCGAATATTTGTGAAGTTGGAAGGCTCGTGGAGATTGACTGTGATGTACGGGGGGTCTCGGTGATGGTCAACGACCATCCAATCGCCTGGATACGTGCACGCGTTGACCTTCGTATCAGCGAGAGTGTGATTTGGGGGAGACATAGTTTTTCTCGGGTTCAAATCGGAGTAGCCTATGGGTTTACTCGAAGAAACTGGGAAGTGGCGAAACCCGAAGTCGAACGTGGGAATAATTGCTTTTGGCTCGGGGAAGTTGTTAAGGAGGATCGGGTTTGCTAAGCCTGTTGCCAGGTTTCAGAAAACAGGCTGTGTTTAAAACCTGGTTTTGGAATAACTTGTTTTGAATTTAATTTGTTTTAAACAACTTAGAAGTGATATGTAAATTAAGTAATTTTTGAATTAAATTTAAGTGAACCTGAAACTGTTTCAGATTTCTGAATAACAAAAATAAAATGTAAAAGTTGAGGCAAGATTTAATAACAGGTATTTTAAACAAAGTTTTAAGTTGAATTCAAATGAATTTTTATATCTTAATTTAAAATGAAATTTAAAATATAAAACCAGATTTAAACTAAGTTTAAATTAAAGGGATCATAGATTCAAGTTTTACTTGAATGTGGAATTTAAATAAGTTTTATAAATTTAAATGTTAAGTCAAATTTAAATAAAGTATGTTTAAGCATGATTTGGTTTCAAATAAAGGATTAAACTTACTTTTAATGATTCTTTTATAAAAAGGATTTCTTAACATTGAATGAAAAGTAAATAAATCTGTTTAACTTAAAAATTATAAGTTAAATAATTAAATTATTTCTAAAGCTTGATTTTAAATAGTTAAGTGATCTAGTTTAAATTTTTCCTGATATAAGTTTATTACATAAGAAATGAATGTCCCTACATTTATTTTAAGATTTATTTAGGAAATTTTATATTTGATTAGAATTAAATGGTTAATCATTTTGAATCTCAAGTTTCAAAATGGAATTAAAATGTAAGTTCAAAAGTAAAGTGTTTCAAAATACATATGTTAATATAAAATGAGTAATAAATAAAGAAGGGAATTATCTTAGAGATAACTAAGGTTTAAAATTAATAATTGAACTAATGATCGGGTTTGCTACAGTACAGCGTGATAGGGGGTTCTCGCTTTGCGTTAGGTGGCGAACGGGAGACTCTTTCCCCTACATGCCCCCGAGGGTAGTATAAGGCCTTGCGGGGTTGGTTGCGAGTCGAGAGGCTTGCCGTAAAAGCAAACCCGAGGTATTACTGTGAGCCACAGCGGGGGCTGGGGTGGTTGAAAAGCCTACCGGTCGTGAGTCGTTGTTGATGGTTGAAAAGCCTAGGACGTCACAGTGGTATCAGAGCGCTAGGTTGAGTGAATACCTAGGCTTTGGAGTGATTTCTATCCTTCTTGAGAGAGCATATTTGTAATTTTAATATATATATATATATATATTTATATATTTATTTATTTCTACCTATTTGTTGGGTTACCTGTTCAGGTTTCTCAACATAAGTTATAAAGGTAGATAGGGTAGTGGTGTGTGTAACGCGACTACAAATGGTTGGAATTTGAATGTTTGAGGTTGGTAATGTATTTGTCGAGACTGTAGACCTAATACCGTCTCGAGTGAGTTTTGGGTGGTGTAAGAAATTCACTAATTTCTGAAGAAAATCTGTTAAGATTCGGAGTTCATTCTTGTAGTACAAGTTTGGATGAGTCGAGTTTGGATTCTGTCAGTTGAGCAGAAGGTAGTGATGTTATCTTAGTAGTTCAGGAAGTAGAAGTTGCGAGTTGAGATGCAGTAGCTTTGAGTTGTTTCCGAAGATGTTCTCAGGAGCTTTGGATAGGGAAGTGTGTCTGCATCAGTGTTGAGACTGTGTTCAGCTGGGTATTTGTGCTTGGGTTTGAAATTAGAATTTCTCGAGAAGTTCTGATTAGGAAGTCTCTGGCATCAGTGGTAGTGTTGTAGCTCAGATTTGTTCTGCCGACACGTGAGGAAGTCTTCTATCAGTAGTTTTCTAGAGATAAAGTTCAACAGCAGCTGTGGAGATCCATTTCTTCGGTGGATTGGCTGGGTAAGCTTAAGCTGTTCTGATTAGTAAAGAGAGAGCAGTTTTCTTTGGATATTGGACTGGATTGATCGCAAAAGTAACTTGCGGTAGCTGAGAGTTCTCTTGGGTTTTTAGAGATTCTTCAGGATGTCTTCAGGAAGTCAGAGTTTTGTTAGCATCTAGAGATTGAGTTTGGTAAAGCAGCTTAGGTTTTGGAGGAACTTCTGAGTTTTCTTTTTGGATCTGTTGAAACGTATTTCTGGGATGTGCAGTCCAGTTTGTGCTTGTGTTCGTCATTAGAATTTTTATCTATTTAGATCAGAGTTGCGCAGTGGAAGCATGGTGGCAGCTGTTTTAGTGTGGAACCATTTAGGATTTGCAGTGTTTGGATTAGAGAGTTTCTACAGGAAAATTTTCAGGATCTTAAGACCAGTTTGGCAAGTGCATCTGTTTTATCTCTTTCGGATAGGAGAGTGAGATCAGTCTTCTGATTTTGGAATAGAGTTTGTGTTCTGAGTTTTGGTTGATCTTGGAAAGATCATTTTGCTGATTTGTTTTTGGGTCCAGATTGTTTTGAGAAGCATCAGCAAAGGTCGAGCTGATCAGTAGAGATAAAGGCAGCCTTGGATTGTCAGATGAGTTTGTGGATAAGAGACGGAAGAATTGGGAATTCGAAGTCGGAAATTTGATAGTGGATAAGTTTTCTCTGCTTCAAAGGAGCCTTGTATCTTGGTAAGACTAAGAAGCTAGCTTCGAGGTGTTCTGGATTTTCTCTATGTTCCGGTGAGGTTAAGTGTTGGGTCTTCTGAAGTGGATTGCTAGTTCGGATAGTTGGGATTCGATGTGTTTCATGTATCTCTAAGGAAATACATGTATAATCCATCTTTGATTTTGGAACCAGCAACTCAGACAGTTTGGTTGTTGAATCAGACTTTTCTGTAGTCTGATAACCTGTTTAGTTTTGTAGATCTTGATGAGTGAAAGCTCTATAGCTTAGTAGTATTGATTGTTTAGATTCTGTAGAGCGAGTATCCTGATATTTATACTTGGGAAACTCGAGAAAATTCTATCTAGAATTTTGTCTGGACAGTTAGATTGGTTGGTTAGGTGGATTGGATGCTATGATTGTTAGCATACGACTGATAATATGTGCTTGTGTTTTAAAATTAAAATCCTAGATAGATTATTAAATTACCTTTGCTTTTAAATTTCGGGGACGGAATTTTTTTAAGGGGGAAGGAATGTGATATCCCGGAATTTTTAGCAATATAAATTTAATAATCTGTGTAAAATTTAATAGATTTGATAATATTTTTAATAATAAATTTAGGTTAATTCAATAATCTTCTATAATAAATATTCAAACGGATGATTTATCTTTTGAAAGCTAATTTAACTGATTTCTGTTTATAATGTATATATATATATATATTATATTGTAAATAGTTAATCTTCGTTTTAAATTTAATAAACAAAGACATGTTTTCTAATTCTAATATTTTGGTAAATTTGGAAATTTGATTTAATTTAGTATTAAGCTATTAAATAGATAACCATACAACTTTTAAATACTCAAGATAAATGTCAATTTGTTTAAAATGATTCTAGCTTAAGTTAAATTTAAATAAAAAGTGTTTTATAAATAAGAGATAGTTTCTTTTATAAATTATTTTAATAATGAGTTATATTTAAACAAATTAAATAATGTAATATAATGTCTTTACAAATAGATTTGCAAATACAAATAGAAATCATTATTTTAAATTTGTTTATATTTTGGGAAGTTCTGATTTGTAAATTTAAAATATAATCTTTCAAAAATGATTAAGATAAAGTAAATCTTTTAAATATTAAGCTTGAGCATAAATCAAACATATGTTGTATAAAAATAAAAATAAAAATAATAAGAAAATGAAGTATAAAAGTATAACTAAAACAAGGTAAAATAAAATACAAACAAGATGTGTTTACAAAATAAGTGAAATATAAACTTATATGCTGTCATATAAAACAAATTATAACTAGAACATCATTTCAATTTCAAAGCAAAGACAAAAGACAAGAGAACAAATAAAAATATATACATGTTGTTCAAACAAGTAAGCTAAGTAATGTAGGCAAGTAAAAGTAAGATAATAAAACAAAAGAAGTTGACAATGGCATTTAATGCTAGCTAAAGCCATATCACTTCTAGTATATAAATATACATCTCAGCCTCCAAAATGAATCTGCATAATAAAATAAACAAGAAGAAATCAATGAAAATATCTTTAGTACAATGCTTATCCTATCGGCCTCTTAAAATAGTCAGGCTAGGCAATATAGAACCGAGACAATCTCTGAAATGTGTATAATTGTATAACCTGGGTTGTTCAAAAATGATATTATATATAAACCTACTTCTTATACATTAATTCCATCTCAGTTTCGAACATCCTCATTTGAATAAACCTGAGATGCGTATTTTCAACAATTTAAAACAACTTCAACTTAAAAACAAAAATTATGTCAAGCAGAAGATAAAGCAGGGGAGGTTTCAGCTTGCTTTAGATTTCAATCTCAAAGCCTGTCCAAAATTAAATCTCTGTCCATTTTTTTTCAAATACAGGTGAGTAACATCACAATTAAATGTTTTAAAGTATATACTTAATGGTTGTATGCTTATTCTCTGAACTTAAGGATGTTGTAAAGATATTTCTGTGTGTATATATGAATGGGTGTGTGTGTACATTGCTCTGTGTCTAGATTGTTTCCTGACTTAAGTTCCAGGTTCAAAGCTAACCCAAAATTTACTTGTTCCTGATTAAAGATTTGATTTAGACCTAAATTTGAATAAATATATTTGTTATAGCATAGGCTTTAGTTTTAAAATTTGTTAAAGTTTAAAACAATTTGCATTTAGCTCTGGAAATACTGAACAACATAGTAAACTTTAAATCAGTCAAAATCCAAACTTGGTAGTTCATGGATTCAAGTATGTAAATGGAATTCTTACACTAAAACATGATTTTTAAAGCTTGAATCAAAATTTTTAGATAGGGATTGAAAGTGAAGTTCTGGGTTGGTCGAAAAATGGGTTTTTGACGATCTCTAATGATCCACGGGTTGGTGGTGGTTGGGATCTTGGACGGAGGTGCCAAGTGAAGGGTGGTTGCAGGAAAAATATTCGTATGGTGGTTTGATGAACGTGGTGAAGGCGGTGAGCAGTTTTTGCTCGTAAACCTAGTTTTAGTCGTAGCTTTTGATTTGATTCGTTTTCCTTCTGTGGTTGATCGAGTGGCTTATGGTCTTGGGGAATGATGGCTGGGTGGATGACGAGTCATTGGCCGGAGTTAGGGATCTTCAGGTAGTCGGGGCGGTGAGTTCGAGACTGAGTTTGGTGACTGGGTTGGTTTGGGTTCGTAGTGTGAGAGCTCGATTTCGATTCGCTTTCGAATTCGAATATTTGTGAAGTTGGAAGGCTCGTGGAGATCGACTGTGATGTACGGGAGGTCTCGGTGATGGTCAGCGACCATCCAATCGCCTGGACCCATGCACGCGTTGACCTTCGTATCAGCGAGAGTGTGAGTTGGGGGAGACGTAGTTTTTCTCGGGTTCGAATCGGAGTAGCCTATGGGTTTACTCGAAGAAACTGGGAAGTGGCGAAACCCAAAGTCGAACGCGGGAATAATTGCTTTTGGCTCGGGGAAGTTGTTAAGGAGGATTGGGTTTGCTAAGCCTGTTGCCAGGTTTCAGAAAACAGACTGTGTTTAAAACCTGGTTTTGGAATAACTTGTTTTGAATTTAATTTGTTTTAAACAACTTAGAAGTGATATGTAAATTAAGTAATTTTTGAATTAAATTTAAGTGAACCTGAAACTGCTTCAGATTTCCAAATAAAAAAATAAAATGTAAAAGTTGAGGCAAGATTTAATAACAGATATTTTAAACAAAGTTTTAAGTTGAATTCAAATGAATTTTTATATCTTAAATTTAAAATGAAATTTAAAATATAAAACCAGATTTAAACTAAGTTTAAATTAAAGGGATCATAGATTCAAGTTTTACTTGAATGTGGAATTTAAATAAGTTTTATAAATTTAAATGTTAAGTCAAATTTAAATAAAGTATGTTTAAGCATGATTTGGTTTCAAATGAAGGATTAAACTTACTTTATATAGATTCTTTTATAAAAAGGATTTCTTAACAATGAATGAAAAGTAAATAAATCTGTTTAACTTAAAAATTGTAAGTTAAATAATTAAATATTTCTAAAGCTTGATTTTAAATAGTTAAGTGACCTAGTTTAAATTTTTCCTTAGATAAGTTTATTACATAAGAAATGAATGTCCCTACATTTATTTTAAGATTTATTTAGGAAATTTTATATTTGATGAGAACTAAATGGTTAATCATTTTGAATCTCAAGTTGAAAAATGGAATTAAAATGTAAGTTCAAAAGTAAAGTGTTTCAAAATACATATGTTAATATAAAATGAGTAATAAATAAAGAAGGGAATTATCTTAGAGATAACGAAGGTTTAAAATTAATAATTGAACTAATTTTAAATTAATGATTTAGATAAGTTCATAATTAGAGATTAATTAATGGATTATTAAAGATAAATTAATTTGTATTTAATAATGAATTAATGTGGTTGATTTTAATGAATAATTTGATTAATTATTTAATGATAATCATTAAGGAAAATGTTTAGGCATAATTACTTTATGGAAGTGATTAAAGAATAAATTAACTCATTGTAGTTAGTTGAATTAAAAATCTGATTAGTCTCAGTAAATTAATCTAGTTTAATTAATTTAGTTTAATCACTAGATAATTTGGGAAGTGTAATTACTTAGAGAAGTAATTAATAATTATTGAATGTAATTAATTGGATAATGATTTGTTGATGAGTAGTAATTTGAGTATAATTAATCAAAGGATAAATTGATGTTATTAACCAAGGTAATTAATATATATGGCTCTGAAGATTTACTTTTCTCAATGTAATTAATTCAAGTAGGATAGTAAATAAAAAAACATCTTTAGAAGATCATTAATTATTATAAAAATAATGATTGATAAATTGAGAATAATTAATCAATGAAGTAATTAAAATGTAATTAATCAAGTATAAATGTATTTAATTATAAATAATTAATTTATAGATTTACCCAAAGAATAATTATTGTAAAGGGTTAAGGATAATTACTTAAGTGTAATTAAGAGATTAATTAATCAAAGAAGATTAATTGAAGTGAATAAGTGGATAATGATTAATTAATTAATTTAATTTACTTTAAATTAATTAAAGAGATAGTAATTAATTTAATTCATTTTAAATTAATTATAGAGTAATTATTAAATTCTTGCTTATATAAATGGATGGTAATGTTTGTTTTAAAAGGTCTGATATCTTTGATATGAGATAATTAATGTTATGGATGCTTGGTTGTAAATGTGATGATGTGAATTATCTATTTGTGATGATGTTGATTTATCTTGTGTAATATTTTGAATCATCTATATATGTTCATATAGATAATGAATTGAAATTGTTTTAAACTTTAAAACAACTTGGCCTTAAAAGATGGCGTTTTGGATTTCGATGAGACCGGGATCGGGTTTCTAGATTTGGATATCCGAAAACCACATCAATCCAAATTAACGATAGGTCGTGAATCTCAAGTGAAGATGAAGATTCAGAGTACAAGGGTTATCGTCGTTAACTCTGAGGGTGATTCCAAGATGAGTGTAACGAGATAATGCCTTCGGTTTCGTTTGAACCCAGAACGAACTTGTATGGATTGAATGCTTTCAGAACATCGTCAGGTGGGCGATGAGCATTCTAAGTGATGTGTTCTGATTAAAGGTAATCGTAGCCTCAAGCCTCATCAACCGGGAATGGCTAAAATAGGGGATGTGCAGCAAGGTTAGGTGGGTCATGCCCAAGCAGGACAAGATTTTCACCTGTCTAGATGTCCCTTTTTATTTGGCTTAGTGAGCGGTTGGTCGCGCCAACTGCGGGGTTATCTTGTTCGAGACTGTTCAGTAAGGAATGGTTCCGGCCTTGTGTTGTAGGGGGTCGGGAGTGATCCTCGATACGTTGATCTAGGCCACATACTGTGACGGGCGGTACCCCAGTAGCCCTGCAATTGTATGGAATCCAATCTCCAATAAGCGCCATACGTTTTGATTGTACCCAACTATGTTGGAATGTGAGATGTAAGAATTTCAACTATTTCTGTACCTTACTTAAAAACCCTAGACACTATTATAATATCACTGAATTTCCTATAAAATGATTTGGTTAGCGTAAGGTAAAAACTTATCCATGTTTATTTGTGGGAAGTCTTACGTGATACCTTTTTGTTTCAAAAGGTTTTCAAGATTAAGCAACTTTAACCTGTTACTCACACCAGACCCATGTCTGACCAGGAGTTTATTTCTGTTTTTCCTAAACTCTCGGGTACTCAAATTTTTATGAGTAGCCAAAGGATTCAAGTTAGCTTTGACGAATTCTGGAGGAGCAATGGAGCAGGAGGCTTATACGTTGTAAATTATATATAGTGTTCCGCTGTGTTGGTATCTCTGTGTTGTATTGTGTATTGAGTTGTATAACTAGACAAGTGTTTATAACTGTCTAGTATGTGACGTAATATCTATGAAACTCTTATGTATGTTGTATATTATGTAATACTTATGTGATTAATATAATTTATTCGTTCCGCTGTTGAGATTTCTGATGTTGTTTCTTCTTTCTTCTCTATCTTTTCTCTTTTCTATCCCTTTCTTTCTTAATAACGGTACGTCTTCCTGGGCGTAGGAAGTCGGGTCGTGACATTTCCATTGGAATTATCCTCGAGCCCTCAATGAAGAGAACATGGAGAAGATCCTACTTCAAAAAAGTTATTAGAGTGATAAAAAAATTAAGAGCCCCTTTCCATGAAATGATGCATCTCTATTTATAGTGATTGAAAGAAAGTAGACTTGTTATTGGCGAGGTGAAACTTTACGGTGTCATTTGTTACTGTCTTAGTGGTGGCCTCAACATGGGGCATGTAATGGAATGTGAAGCCTTTTGAAGCTTTATGAAGAAAAATACACTAAATCCTCTTGCATTTGCTCTTGTAAATGATTTTATTCTTCTGTCTTTGCATGACCTTCGATATCCAATGGCATTGATGTTGTGCGACAGTGATAGCGTGCAATATTCACGAAATACATCATTGATTAATAATTGATGCTTGTTATCATGGGCAACTTTCAACATGGCAACCTCATCGTAACCTTTCGATATTCTTTTGTCTATCGATCATTTATGATTTCCTTCTCACTTGTTAGCATTTGACATCAACGAAGCGTGATATGGTTGAAGAACGCTATCGTTTGGAAGCGATATGGAAGAAGTGCGACATCAATGGAGCGCAACATCAATGTAGGGCAGCACTGACGGAGTGCAGCATTGATGTGATGTTATGGATTACATGCTACATTGATAACATGTGTTATGGAATACATGCAACATTGAAAACATCTGGCTTTGATGACATGTGGCATGAAACGAGGCATTGAAAAAGCATGGCATGGGATGCGGCATTGATAAGCACGGCATGAAATCCATACCTTTTCTTCGACATTGTTTATTATGCTGATGACATCCGAAGCCTTGATCTTCAACATCTATCTTTAGCTTCAACATGAATTCCTTTGCTTGCCCCCATTATAAAATATGTGGATAACAGAGTCTAATGCTAGTAACATAAAGGCATAATCTATATAAACATTTATGCATTTATATGAGTTTCTTCATTTGTTTTTTCGGTTTAACTTAGTTGCTCCTACTTAGATAACTAAATCGTCTTTATGAAATTATAACTAGCATAACTACATAATTGGCATCATTAAAGCATAAAAATATTATCTTAACATTCTATCTCTGTTTAATGACTCAGCATTATAATTTCTAACTAAATACCTAAAATATTCACATCCTTCTTCATAGCCATCACCTTCTTCTTCCCACACTTTTACTATTAGAAGTTTGGCATAATTGTTTTGGAGGTGGTGAACTATAAGAAATTGAAAGTTAAGACGAAGATGAATGCTTGATTCATTTTATTAGGGCGTTTTTAGAGGAAAATTAGGAGATGGTTTTGTAGAATTTCAATGAATATTATCCACCTTAACAAAAAAAAAATTTGATTTCATATCTTAAAAAACCAATAAACTTCTTGATTTTCCTTTAGTTTTCTAGTAGTTTTTTTGTTGAATATTAAAAAACCATGTTTCGCTTGCACAATTTGAGGAATTATGCATTGAAGTCGAGTCAAGGGCAAGGCCCGTAACATAACCGCCTATAATAACTTCTCGAAAACGATATGGCAGGGGATAAATTAATGCTTTTTTGATGATCGCTAGAGAACTTCTAAAGCAATAAAATTGCTTAGGTCGGCCTTGTACGCACCTAACTCTCAACACACACTCTAGGTAAATCAGTAGGATATCAATTTGGAGAGGATTGAATCATCGATCTTACATGTGTGGGATACTTATTCGAAACGACTGATCTACTCGTAGGGGTTGTGAAAGAGATTTTATTTGAGAATAAGAAGATAATAGCAAGTCATTGTTTATTACAAGCCAAGATTGAACTTCTGGGGAGATGATTGCTTAGACAGACATCAACGTTTCAGTTTAAGTATCTTTCTCTATAGTGCATTTAATTTCTACATCTCCGTCCTTTGACTAATCTATTCTATCATTCAAAGAACATATGAAATTGATATTTGTTTGATATTTTTGACATGGGAAAATATTTTACTCCACAAGTATTACCAGTTTTATAAAATTCTAGGCCTTTTTCTTTGATATTGGAATGATTCAAAATATTTTTGATGTAGGCCCAACGGAATTGAACTTGATTCTATTATTAAGTATCTGCAAAAGCCATAAAAAATAGTTCAATCCCAATTCACCTTGAACAACTTTATATGTAAAATAATTAGGTTTGATGAAAATAAGAGTTAATATAGAGGGATTTTCATTTCTAGGAAAAACATTTTCATTGGAAAAATCAATTGTTGGTCTTATTCTTAGCCAAAATTGGGTGTTTTTCATAAAGATAAGAATAGTGAGGAAAGAAATTTGAGGATACGATGCACAAATCAAATATGAATATTTCCATAAAATAGTCCATCCAATATTTTCATAGTTTGGTTATTTTCTTCTATGATATGCCTTTGTCAAAAAGGAACTAATCATTTATGTATGATAAGAGATAGTTAACATATGTTTACTATTCTTACTAATCTTCAAATTTATGATCAGATATCAAGGAATAACAAATAAAAGATGAAATGTAAATAAGTGCATGATCATAATTTTTTATTATTCAACGAGAAAGACTAACCTGACAAAAATATAAATTGGAGGGACTTTAGTGTGCAATTAGGAGAGATATAAGTTTACAAAGTAAATGCTTCAGTTTTAATATTATTTAATATGTTAAACCATGACATGTTATTAATGAAGTTTATTGACACATACAACTTTATGAAGTGCAACTTTAATCATTATTTAATTTATAAGGTTATACATATAAATATGTGGTGAAAAAGGCTAATTAATGATACCGAGTATCCTTTGCACATTATTAAGAAAATGTCGACATCCAAATCTTTAACTTTTTTATTTTTTTGTTGCTAGTAACTTCATTGTTCTTTCAGAAGACTGAACAAAGACGAAATTTAGAATATGCTAGCGGACCAGTTAGTGGTGCTATATATAATACATTTATTGGTTGGCCAACTGGTAGCAAAGTTGGTTTAGGAAATTTAAAAGATTCTATCTGGCATGGTCCTGAAACCCTAGAACCAGAAGATGGCAAAGATGATCTAGGAAATGTAAAAGATCATTTCATTGTTGGTCCTGAAACTCCTGAACCAGAAGATGGAAAAGATGCTCTAGAAAATGTTAAAGATCATTTCTTCCCCGGTCCTGAAAGTCCAGAACCAGAAGATGGAAAAGACAGTCTAGGAAATGTAAAAGACCATTTCTTCCCTGGACCTGAAAGTCCAGAACCCGAAGATGGCAAAGATGGTCTGGGAAATGTAAAAACTGTTATCTGACCTACTCATGAATCTCCAGAACTAGAAGATGGAAAAGACGCTCTAGGAAATGTAAAAGATCATTTCTTCCGTCGTCCTGAAAGTCCAGAACCAAAAGATGGAAAAGATGGTCACAGAAATGTAAAAACTGTTATCTTGTCTACTCCTGAATCTCCAAAACCAGAAGATGGAAAAGACGCTCTACGAAATGTAAAAGATTGTTTCTTCTGTGTTCCTGAAAGTCTAGAACCAGAAGATGGCAAAGATGGTTAGGGAAATGTAAAAACTGTTATCTGGCCTATTCCTGAATCTCTAGAACTAGAAGATGGAAAAGAGGGTCTAGGAAATGTAAAAGGCCATTTCTTCCCTTGTCCAGAAAGTCCAGAACCAGAAGATGGCAAAGATGGTCGGGAAAATGTAAAAACTGTTATCTGGCCTGCTCCTGAATCGCCAGAACCAGAAGATGGAAAAGATGCTTTAGTAAATGTCAAAGATCATTTCTTCCCCGGGCCTGAAAGTACGGAACCAGAAGATGGCAAAGATGGTCAAGGAAATGTAAAAACTGTTATCTGGCCTACTCTTGAATCTTCAGAACCAGAAGATGGAAAAGACACTCTAGGAAATGTAAAAGATCATTTCTTCCCTGGTCCTGAAAGTCCAAAACCTGAAGATGGAAAAAATGGTCAAGGAAATGTAAAAACTGTTATCTGGCCTACTCCTGAATCTCTAAAACTAGAAGATGGAAAGGATGGTCTAGGAAATGTAAAAGGCTATTTCTTCCCTGGTCTTGAAAGTCTCGAACCTGATTATGGCCTCTGAAATGTAAAAGATCATTTCGAGATTGGTCCTTAAACTCTAGAACTAGAAGGAATAGACGGATATCTTTTTATTTTGGATTTACTTTATGTATTACCTCTTATGATGTTAAAAATGAATAATTGATTTATGTAATAATGTTGCTTATGTTATAAAAGCCTCAGGAAGACTACAAATGTGAGTTTATACATAACATTATCTATATAGTCTTCATCGTATAACATATGATGAATGAAATATTTTATTTAATCAAATTAAATATTCTTTGGTCATTTATCAAATTTTAGAAAATAATCAATAAAACAATGCAATTTAATTGTATATCCTTTCTAATAGGTATAATAGTAATTCTATATAACATATACCTAGCTTGGTCCTGAATCTCCTGAAACTGAATATGGCAAAGATGGCCTAGGAAATTTAAAAGATCATTTTTGGGTTGGTATGAAACCCCAAACTCAGAAGATGGAAATGACGATCTAGGAAATATAAAAGATCATTTCTAGGTTGTTCTTGAAACTCCAGAATTGGATGACGGAAAGAGGAAACTACAACTACACTGATCTATCACGATTATTACAAGCATCGCAAAAAATTGATCTTATGTCATGAATGGTTACTAGAAATGAAATATTTTCCATCGCACTTACTTCTCAAATAGTGCAGATGAAACTTTTCGTCATAAAAAAGCATCGAAAAAAGAAATAGTGACATTATGGTATTTTTAAACCCAGATTCAGGCATTTATGGTATGTTAATCAAAAACATATAATAATTGTCTTTATATCAAAATTCGAGCCCAGATCAGGGCATATGTCGGACAATTAAAGAATATTAGCAATCATTTTTGTAATAAGAATCCTTGGCCCACATTAGGGTGTATGTTGGGTAAGCAGATATCCATAATGATTGTTGTCAAAATAGAAATCCTCTGTCCAGATTAGGGCATATGTTGGACAATCAGAAACCCATGGTATTTGTATCCATAATAGAAACCACATGCCCAGATTAGGGCATTAAGGCATAATCAACCAATAATCCCGAAACCCAGATTCGGGAATTAGTATATGAATTTCTAAAATGAATGTCCTGAAACCCAGATTTGGGTATTAATTGATGAAATTCGAATATGAGAGACCCGATACCCAGATTCGAGTATTATTAGATGGTATTCAGATATAAGAGACCCAAAACCCAAGTTCCGGTATTAATAAGAGGATCTCTGTTTTATTCCTTTGATGTGTGAAACCTTTAGGTCTTGTATAGTAGTAATTTGATTAGATGCCTCTTGAGCTTGGACGTCTTATTCCTTAATTGGAAATGCCTTTTCTTGAGTTTGAACATCCAAGTTCATGTTTGATGAGCCTCTTCTCGGGCTTGGACATCTTAGTCTACTGTTGAATGAGCTTCCTCTTGGGCTTGGACCTCTCAGCCCATTACTGAATGAGCCTCCTCTTGGGCTTAAACATCTTAGTCTATTGTTCAATGGGCCACTTCTTGGGCCTAAACATATTAGTCCATTGTTTGATGGGCCTCTTCTTGGGCCTGGACGTCTTAGTCCGTTGTTTGATAGGTCTCTTCTTGGGCCTGGACGTCTTAGTCCATTGTTGTCCGGTGCGCTTGGTTAGCTCATCTTAAAGGCTGGAACCAAGGACTTACCCGACCTCCCTCCAGGAGGCACCCTGTCGTGGCCCTTGTGCGGTGCGGACAGGAGCTATTTGATGCGTTAACCTGGCCATAATGTGGCGTGGAAAGGCTTACTCCATCCTCCCGTTAGGAGGTGCCTTATCCTGGCCATAACGTGGCGTGTATAATGGCTTGTTAGTGCTTTACCTGGACCATCTTATGGCGCGAATAAAGGCTTACTCCGTTCTTGCTCTAGGAGGTGCCTTGGCCTGACCAAAGGCATGGCTAAGAGCTTGTCTAGTGCTTTAACCTTGTCATCTTATGGCATGGCTAAAGGCTTACTAGCCCTCCCTCCAGGAGGTGCTCTGCCATGACCATCTTGGCGCGGACAGAGGCTTTCTACCATCTTAGGTAGCATCCAAATGTAAGGAGCATTTCACTCCCAACCATGTAGATTTTCTTTTTGAAGAAAGGGATGCTTTATTCATTCATCTTTGGAAAATATGGCCTAAACTATTCAGCATTCCATTTTATCATAACTATATTCCCATCTTGTCGGCATAATTTGTAAGCTCCCAAGGGGATTACTTTGCAAACGATTAATGGTCCTTCCTAGTTTTTTCCCAGGGGTCCATCTACGGGGTTTTTGGTATTTTCCATCACTCTTCAAAGTACCAAATCTCTTTCGGGAAATGATCGACTTCTAACTTTTGAGTTGTAGTACTTTGAGATTATTCTTTGATACTCAGTGGTTCTTACCGCTGCTTCATCTCTTAACTCATGTATTAAATTTGAGGAATCTATTACCAGCTCTTGATTCTTATCAATTGCATTGGCGATTCTTTGGTGTGAGGATATCTCAATCTCAATTGGTAACATCGCCTCACTCCCATATGTCAAAGAGTAGGAGTATGTCCGGTCGCTGTTTTGGTGGATGTTTGATAGGTCCATAAAATAAGCGGTGGTTCATGTACCCAATTTCCTTTTGCCTAGTTTAGCCACTTTTTCAAAATTGTCTTTATGGCTTTGTTTGCAGCTTCAACCGCCCCATTTGCTTTTGGATGTGTGATAGATGATTTTTTTTAATGATTCCATTTTTATGGCAAAAGTTAGAGAATCCTTCATTCTCGAATTGCGTCCCATTGTCAGAAATTATCTTCTGAGGAATTCCAAACCTGGTTATGATATTCTTGATATGGAATCTGAGTACCTTCCCAGAAGTAATCTTTGGAAGCGGCTCTACTTCAACCCATTTGGTGAAATAGTCTGTGGTGACTACGGCGTACTTTTCTCCCCCATTTTAAATTGGCAATGAGCCAATTAAGTCTATTCCCCACACGTCAAAGGGCCGTGGACTTGTAATTGGAGTCAACTGACTTGGGGGCAATCCGAGAATCTTTGAGTATTTCTGACAATTTTCACATCCTCTTACATATTCGGTGGCCTAGCTTACCATAAGTGGCTAATAATATCCTTGCCTTGTTATTTTATTTGCTAATTTTGTTCCATTTGAATGATCTCCACAAAACCCATCATGTGCTTCAACCATTAATTTTACCCTATCATTTGTGCTCACACATCTTTGATAGGGAAGAGCATATCCTTTTTCATAGAGGATTCTAGCCATTATTAAGAAGGTTGGAGCTTGCCACTTGATTTTCCTTGCTTCACCTCTACCAGATGGGAGTGTTCCTTTAACAAGGTATTCTACAATGTGTGACATCTAGATGTCATCATATATATTATTTGAAGTAGGTTGGTCAATCCTTTCATTTGATATTCCTTTACTACTTTCTCTTTTCTGCTCCCCTTATGATTTTGCTTGAGACCTTGTCAGAATTAACAATTCTTTCCCCTGTTCGGATGCCTCCTCTTCAATACTTGGAATTTCCTGATATCCCTTTGGAACAATACGTGTCTCCGGGGCTTCCCTTGAGCTTTCTAGTTTTGTTAAGGAGTCTGCTTGTGAATTTTCTACTCTTGGGACTTGGTGTATTGAAAAGTTTTTAAACAAACCAAGAATTATTTGTATCTTCTTCACGTATAAGGATAGATTGGGGTCCTTTGTTTGATATTCCTATTTCACTTGGTTCACCATTAGAAATGAATCACTAAAGATCCGTATCCGTGGAATTTTGAGTTCTATTTCCAAGGTTAATCCCTCTACCATGGATTCATATTCTGCCACATTGATTACGTATCCTGCACTAGCCCATTGTTCGTTTGATGCACCATCAACCAATAATTGCAACATAGGCTTCTGGTCTTTTTCCTTTTCCAATTGCTCCTTGATAAAGTTAGTGCACTCATTAATGAAGTCTACTAATGCTTGCCCTTGATTGCATCTCGTGGCTGAAATTCTATGTCATATTGGTCGAGCTCGATTCCCTATTTTACCAACCTTCCTTATGTTTCTGATTTACTAAAGACTTTCTTAAGGAGAAAATTGGTCAGTATTCTGATCGGGTATTCTTGAAAATATGCTCTAAGCTTTCGAGTTGTGAGAATTAAACAATAGGCTAACTTTTCTATCATTGGATATCAGACTACTACATCCTTCAACCATCTGCTCACATAGTATACTGGAAGCTGCGCCCCATTCTCTTCTCTAATCAACACTGAACTAACTACATGCTCTGAAACTTCCATATATAGGTATAAGGTTTCCCATTCTCGGGACTTGAAAGTAGTGGTGGCTTTTCCAGGTGGCTTTTTAGTCCCTGAATGGCTTTTCTACAATCTTCCGCCCATTAAAAATTCTTCTTCTTCTTGATTACATCAAAGAAGGGTTTACGCTTATCGGTAGCTTTAGAGATAAATCTGCTTAATGTAGCCACTCTTCCATTCAAATTCATCACTTCCTTGCTAGTTTTAGGTTCGACCATGTCCTTTATGGCTTGAATTTGATCTAGAGTAGCTTCGATCCCTTGGGCACTTACAAGGCAGCCTAAAAACTTTCCAGATTGGACTCCAAAAGAACACTTTCGTGAGTTTAGTTTTATTTGATATTTCTGCAATACCTTGAACATTTCATCCAAATCTTTAATATGATTTTCGGGTTCACTAGAATTTACTGGCATATCGTCCATATAAACTTCCATGTTCCGGCCGATTTGCTCCTTAAACATTCGGTTGACTAACCTTTGATATGTTGCCTCTGCATTTTTCTACCCAAATGGCATTTCCTTGCAACAATAAATCTGCCACTCAGTTATGAAGCTAGAGTGCTCCTCATCTGGTTTGAACATTGATATTTGGATGTACCCTGGATAGGCATCCATGAGAGATAGTAACTTGTGTCCGCTTGTGGCATCTACTAGTTGGTTTATTCGCGACAATGGGAAACAATCTTCTGGACATACTTTGTTTAAATCCGTACAGTCAATGCAAGTCCTCCCTTTTCCATTTGATTTCATTACTAGAACTAGATTGGCTAACCATTTTGGATAGTATATTTTCTGAATAAATCCATTCTCAAGGAGCCTATTGACCTCTTCTTTCAAAGCATCTGACCGTATCATATCCATCTATCTCTTTCTCTGCCTTATGGGAGTTGCTCCTAGATTAATGTTGAGAGCATGACACTGACCATTGGATCAATTCCCACCATACCGGAATGTGACCAGGAAAATACATCTTTATTGACTTTGAGAAATTGTATCAAATCCTTCTTTAAGTCACAATTAAGATCTTTTCCCATCTTAATCACTTTAGTAGCATCATCCGAATCTATGTATGCTTCCTTAAGATCCTCTATGGGTTTTGTCCTTTCTGTTTCCCCTTGGCAATCAAATTCTATGACTATTGGGCTTTCTTCCGCCGAGTTTGCATCAATTCTCTTTCTCTTGCTTCTAGAAGGAATGAACCTTTGATACATACATTTGATAGATTTATTAATTTTAATCTTTGCTTCGATGTTGGATGTGAGAATCCATCATCCGAAGGCTGTAAAATAGTAGAAGAATCAAAGTAAGCAGAATACTCCCTTTTAGACTGGTCTAGACTAGAAAAATACATTTCTCAGGAGCTAAACTGCTCCTCGAATAGTCCCCCTTCCTCCTTTTTTCAAGAATTTTACCATGAGATATTTCAAAGCGACGAAGGCATTCATTTCATCGAGAGAGCTGGCCTGCTGAAGAAGGCGTTGTAGTATGAGGCTTGGTTGATTATCACAAAGATAGTCTCATGGTTTTTCAGGTTGGTGGCACCCCCATCTATACAAGCAGCTTTATTAGTCTCAATGGAGTTGATCCTTTGTTGTTGAATCCAAATATGGGCTTCATGCTTGGCTACAATTTTTCTTCAAGAAAGTTCTTCTGATCGAAGGCGTGCTTGAAGATTACGTTGACTATACTGCTTTTGTCAACCAGAATTTTAGAGACGATGGATAACCAAATTTGTGCAGTAATCATCAAAGGATCATTAAGAAGATGGTGAGCCCCCTTTATTAGTTCTTGAAGAGAGACCACAAGGTTAGGTATCTGAATGTTGAGATGTGTATTTTTCATTAGGGGTTCCTTTTGGATAGAGTAAATGCCTTCTTTAGCTTCTTTAATATACTTGTTGCGGGCCCCCTCGCTATTTCCCTTTGGATGCGGTCCACCGTGAATTACATCAATCCTATTTATTAGTGGGCTCAAGCTTAGGGGGTCTTCATCTTCCAATACATTTAAAACGTTGCCAGGATGTTTCTGTAGACCATTTTCCGTCCGTTGAGCTTTTTGTTGATCTTGAATGAAATCCTTCAAATGACTCCCATGGATCATTTTCTTGATAATGCCAGCTAGAACCCTGCACTCATTGGTTTTGTGACCGTTGGCCTTATGATAAGCGTAGTAATCCCCTCCCTTTCTTTGTTCATGGTTGTTCTTAGCTTTAAAGGTAGTCGAAAAGTTGACTCTTTCCTTAGTTATGACATAGATCTTCCCATCTTGTCCTTTTATGGCATCGGTCTTGGCATCTTGTCCTTTTGTGTCATGGGTCTTGGCATAACCTCCCACCTTCTTTCTTGAGGATAGTCTTCTTCTTATCATAATAAAGCTTATCCATCCGGATAAACTTGTCAGCTTGAAAATGAAATTCTTGTAAATCTTTACAGTCATTGACAAAGAACGGCTTCCAAAAGGAAGTGTTTTCTATCAAGCCGAAATGAACTGCAATTAGCTTATCTCGATCGTTAATGTCTTTGGATTTTAGAGCTTCAACATTGAATATCCTTAGGTAATCTCCTAAGGATTCTCCCTGTCTTTGTTTTATATTAGCCAAGATGGTATAGTCGATCGTGGGATCTTTGCAGATGCAGAATTGGGCAGAAAATTCATAAGAGAACCGTTTCCATGAGTGTATAGTTTTCCCCCGGTACCGTTTGTACCTTTTTACTGCAGCTCCCTAGAGATTGACTAGGAACAATCGGCATCTGACAGCCCCAGGTGCATTATACAAGTCCATTTGGCTATCAAAACCCATTGGGTGATCGTCCAGGTCCATAGTGCCATGATATTTCATTGATGGAATCTTCCCATATGGTGGGAAGACTATAGCCATGATCTCATCAGTGAAGGGTGGCACTTTTTCATTATCATTAACATTTTCATCCATTGTTCTTTTCCCTTTCAAATTCATAGCATCCTTTATTGCCTTTCCGCCACGTCTTTTAGATAAGCTTCGACATTACAGTAATTTTCTGGTCCGGGAAATACTCCTTTGAAATTGAGCTTCCTGATTGTCCAAGCGACTTGTCGAGAACTCTTCCTTGATGGTTAGCTTTTGACTGAAGATACTCCTTCTTCTTGGAGGACGTTAAGTCTATTTTACTTTTGTATTCAGTGGAGTTGTCTTTTAAATTTCTCATAGGGGAAACCACCTCTTCCCCCCTGAGTTGGTTTAGTTTCTTTGATGGTTTTTTTGATAGTTCCATTTTAAGTAGCTCTTGCATCTCCTGTAGCTGCTGTTCCAGGTGTTTAATCTTCGCAGCGTTATCATCTTGTCAGCTTGTGGCGAAGGCTGTCCTGGAACTGCCCCATTTAGATTGAAGGACGGAGTTATGTTCTCCCAAAGAGTGGTGGTAAGGACAACTCCTTCCTCAATTCCACTTAATCATTTAGATATCATTTTCTATACAAATTAAATGAACCAAAATTAGTATGTAATATATTGACAAAGTCGGAGATTCGACCCCTCCCTCTAGGGCTAAAAATGCTAACAAGAAAACTTGTTAACATCCCTAATGCTATGTTAAAGGTAATTGAGTTCAAGAGAAATCGAATTATTGGAAAGATCCCATGCTTCAAAACATTTCTTTCAACTAGGTTGACTTAGTCGAAAGGGTTCAAGGTGGTAGTTATACCTTTCAACCAAGTTGCCTTAATCGAAAGGGTATAAAGAATTAATTCTTCCTTTCGACCATATTGACTCCGTCGAAAGGCATCATGGATTTGGCACTACCTTTTGACGAGGTTGATCTAGTTGGAAGGCTTCAAAGGGTTAACACAATGTAGGCCAAAGACGTGACATCCTAACCAAAACCTTTCCTTTAAGTTGATCGGAAATCCGTCAAAGGGTTAACATAGGAATGTTGGTTAAAGACGTAACATCCTAATCAAAACCTTTCCTTTAAGTGGATTGAAAATAAATAATCTCTTTAACTTTGCATTCCTTTTGATCATGTCGAAAGGAGATGCATATTTCACTAATATGACACAGCTGCTCTCAACCTCGTAGTTTTGCTACTTTTACAGGGGAACCCCTTCGAAAGTGTTATATCCGAAGATAAACATCCTTCGATTGAGTTCCTCTCTAAACCACGATTAGTCAATTATAAACTGGGACCCTTTCGAAACCCCCTTTTCAACTAGGTCGAGAGGGGCTCCATTCTCTCAAAACAGGTCCAGCTTGTAACTGCCTAAGCCATGCTTTATTTTCTTTGTATAAGATCAGCTCGGATTTTCCCAGTTCCATAAATTCATTTATTTCAAAACCTCAATATTATCCTTATTTTTCATTGTTCGATGTTGGTTTTGATGATGATGTGTTTCGACCATACATTCTCAAGTCGATCCTATGGTTGCATAGGCAAAAAGAAGTTAAGAGAATAGGGTAGAATCATGTGCAATGGATCATTAGACAAGCTAATGATCAATATGATCTTCCTCATCTTTGAAATCCTTAATGAACCAGCTATCTTTCTTTATTAATAAGACAAAGAGAGTTACAAGTAGTAAAGCTTTATCCCCAATTTGATTTAGGGTTCTTAGAGAGTTAATTGCATCTCAGAAATTGAAATAGAAGAGATGAATTTGGAGTCCAAAATTCGGTCCCCAAAACTGGACCCCTAAGATCTTATTTATAGACGCAGGTCGGCCCCCTTTCGTGCTTATACCTTTGACTCAGTTGAAAGGCCTCTATTTATAAGCTGCTTCATGCCTTTCGACTTAGTAGAAAGGCTTTGTCCCCCTTCGATACCGTCGAAAGGTATCTCCTTTGTGTCCTTTGACTCTACCATGTGCTTTCTTCATTTTTCCCAGACCTTCCGACTGAGTCGAAAGGGCCTCATATCAACCTTTCGCCTTTGTTAAGCCTTTTGTATTCCTTTTCTCTGCTTTCTCCAAAATTGCTTTCGACGTTGTCCGAAGGTCTTTAAATGCATCTTTCTCTCCAGGTTGCCTTGTTATCATCGAAATTAATGTTGAGAGCCTTTGGACACTGTCGAAGGCTTCTATTTTAAGCTCTAATTTTTTTTTGTCATGGTTGGAAGCTTCCAAATGCTCATCTATTGATCAACGCGGAACCTTTTCTTGATGTCATTGGCCTTGACCAGTACGAAAGGCTTGGATATGCTTTCGAAAGGGTTGTAATGTAGGTGAAACCTTTGGCTCCAAAAGGTTTGGCGCATAAGTAGGAGATTTCCATCCATTGCTTTTGAAATGGGTTTCGATGCTATCTTTTCTTATTTATCTGTGTCGAAAGATCGAAAGTGGTGGAAGGGTAGACTTGTTTCCATTTAAATCGAAAGCTTTCACACTGTAAGGGCAGTTGGTGCCTCTGACTCCTTCAAAACCCTCTTAATGCCTTCGAAATGCCTTCTATGGCCTTTATTGAAACCCACATCGGTAACTTCATCGAAACCCAATATTCTCATTAACATTCTTTCATACTTCTGCTCTTGAGTGGATTTTATGGCTAACAATGCCTATATCTCCCCCAACTCCAGAACTTATTACAGTGTCTAGTTACGAAGAGACCCCTTAGGCCTGAGAAGGAATGTGGATCTGTGACCTAGTAAATTGACAAATTGAACCAAAAGAAGAAATTCCTGAGGAGGAACCGATGGAGAAGAATCTGAACCTGAAGAGGACCCGAACACTGTGATATCCCATAAATCAAGCAATATCTACAGAGACAGTAAGGAGATATGGGAGATGCACAATGGCCATATTATGTGATGTAAGTAATCTTCAGATTCCCTCAATTATTAGGATAACTTGGAGGACGCAGAGGAAGTATTTGAGCTTCCTGAGGAAGAAGAAGTGCAAGATTTATATGAACTAGAAGAAGGAGAAGTTATGCAAGAATTGCTAACCAGACTTGGGCATGTGCCATGCAACCAGCTCTGGCTACCATATGAAGTGGATGTGATACCATAGATTCAGGATAGAAATGATGCTGATAACGAACAAGATGATAGTGACGACGATGGAGAAGTCTTGTTTGATTTTGGATACGAAAATGGATAGACAGCATCAGACTCAAAGGGATGATTATGATGTGAGAATGGAAGATTTGGAAACACCTATCTAATATTAATATTATATAGTAGGATATGTTTGTATGGCTTATAAGGTAGTATGTTTGTATTAGTTTTATGAAAAACCATGTTGGTTTAGAAGGACTTATGAAAGATTTAAGTATGTAAGGAGAAATGATGCGTGAATGTAAAATATTAAGCACGTATAATATAACTATTTCCTTTGTTTACGACTTTGTTCAAATGTAAATACACAAATCACTTAACAAAATTTCATAAGAATAAAACTATATTTTTATGAAATGTTTAAAAACACTTAAACCAAGATTTTCTAAATATTTTTGAAAAGAGAAAAAGGTACAAGCATCTTACACGAATTATTTCTTATCACAAGTTGGTCTAAAGATTTGAATATAGGATTTTGATATCCGAAAAGAATTTATCACTCGATGTTTTAAGGCCAACATTGATGAGGGTTTGTGATTGGATACCTGAGTTTTTATTATAGTTGGGAGCTATGTAAGGAAATCAAAAATTCCAATCTGAAAGCATGATCAAAGTCCGCACTAGAGGATTGGAGGATCAATACTAGTTTGAAAGTAAAGTTGTGGATTCGAATTGTGACGCCCCACCCCGAGACCTACATTAGTAAAGAGAATTACTAAGTAATCATGTCTATTAATGCAGAGAATAGAGCTGGTTAAGTGCGACCATCATAGTAATACGTTAGTTAAGGGCTAAGCATGTCAATTTTGTCTCGATTTTTTTCATTACTTCATAAATTGTAGACACGCTTAGTCCCTAACTAATGCACACTATGGTGGATTCAAACCATTTCAGAAATAATGTAATATACATGCAGAAAGAAAACATCAGTCGTAGAAGAACAAACC
Organism: Allium cepa; assembly: GCA_030765085.1. Classification (NCBI taxonomy): domain Eukaryota; kingdom Viridiplantae; phylum Streptophyta; class Magnoliopsida; order Asparagales; family Amaryllidaceae; genus Allium; species Allium cepa. Next base: position 898,916,216 of record CM060938.1, on the reverse strand, counting down.
CAGATCAAAGTATATGTATATATAAATACATACATCACCATACATCTCCATTATAATACATCATACATAAGCAGCAAGGATTACTGAATCACATATACACCCATCCCATAAAATAATATACAATAAGACGACATAAAATCAAACGACTCAAAAATGACTTCCAAGCCAAAATGATAAGTCCAACAAAACCTATCAAGCTAATCAAGAGGTGAAGCAATCCAAGCTAACCTGCAACTCGGTCTGACCCAAGTGAAAAGCATACGGGTCAGGCAAGCTAAACTTACCAGTAGTAAGATCTCAGTAATAAGCGGAAGGGTGAGAATCACTCTGTTGTTGCCAACGGAACGACATATTATTCATAAGAAAGGGGACATTAGTGATTCATCCATCTATTTCAAGGGAATTCAATAAGTAACATGCATATGATTTCTCTTAAGGACATCTATAAGTAAAGTGGATAAGGGATGAGAACCATATAATAACTTCATAAAGAAACATCAAATCATCATAATCTATCATAAGAACTCAATAAGAGTTAAAGGCAATCATAATCAAAATCACCATATAGCATAATATAAATGTAGCCTATATCATACTCAAGGCTATATTGAAATAACTACATCACAAAAAGGTGAAATTGAACATAGAAAACTTCATAGAAAATTGCATGTGCTTTTCATCGTAACTAGTACTACTATTATTTGGTACCATACGTCGTGATGACTTTGGGTCATTAACATCTAAGCATCATGATCATCTTGATTAACTATAGTCAAATATCGCGATGACACCCAAATCATAAAATCTAAATAAAACATCATGATGATTGGAATCTAGTAGTGACATCAAGAACATCGTAATGATTCCAATCGTATACTCGGTTTATACTATTAATAACCACTTAAATGTGTGACAACTTCTCGAATAGAACCCAATGGGCGTTAATGTATGTTCTATACCATACATTCACACCTATTGGTTTACTAATCGTCAGTAGATGACACGTTAGAAAACATTCATAAAAATCCAAATCAAACATACACTGCCTCATCTCATTGCACCCAACTCATTGTGTCTCATACTTTGATGAGGTTAAAGTGGCATCGAGACTTGTCTCATTTCATCGACAAGTAAAAATCCATCTTAAATATCAAAATCATAATCAATTCACCATAAAAATCCTGCCTCATGTCCTTGGTAAGTAAAAATATCATAAAACAGTACTTCAAAGCAGATTCGACAGTACAAGTCCGATATTAGGCGATGAAGCGAAAACACATGTCCCATACCATCTATTTTTTTTCAAATCATTTAATTCTCATTCTTATATGCCGAAAATCATCTAAATAGGCTAAAATATATTTAGTATAATTTTATAGAGAAAACGGGAATTTTAAACAATTTTTAGAGATTTTTTTAAATAAGTTATATAAGGAAAAATCCATTTATCGAATAGATTATCTATTTATAAAATACTTATAAAAAATAAATAATTCTTAAAAACCCTTTAACATGTCTTAAAAATATTTATTTAATTTACCATAATTTATAAAAAATTCAGAAACTTATACGAAACCAAAATCAATTAAAACCATCGAATTCATCAAATATCGACATTTATCGATATTTAGATTGAAATAGAATTTAAATAAAATTTAAATTCTAAAAATTTCCAAAATCAAGCCAATCTATTGTCGGATAAAAGGAATTAAACATTCATCATCAAACTTATTCATAAAATATTCAAAATCATCGAAATATGTAGTGAAACAGTTAACGAAATCGCAAATAGGAGCAAAAGAACAATCTACCAAGCAACTGAGTTTTTGGTTGACATTGGATAGAAATTTAGGGAATCAAAACAACCCAGATTTCAACAAATTTTTTTTGTGTTATACTGCATCACGAGGACTATAATATATCCAAAATTTTGAGCAATTTGCTGCAAAGTGAAAGAGTTATGAATTTTCGAACATATCACTTTTTAGCAAGCAAAATAGAGCAAGATTTTTGGCTGTTTTGAACCAAAGATTTGCTATATCAAAACAATTCAAAATTCCATGGAAATTTCCAAAAAATATTGAATAGTCCAGCTATTATAACATATCAAAAATTGGGAGCAATTGCGGTAACATGAAGAAGATATGATTTTTTAAAAATGATGCTTTTTCGGCCAACAAACAGAGATGAATTTTTGGCCTAATTCAACCAACAGTTTTCTATATCAAAACAATTCATAATTCAATGAAAAGTCCCAAAAATATTGTATACTCCCGCTACTACAACATATCAAAAATTGGGAGTAATTGGATGTAAAATGAGGAAGATATGATTTTTTGAAAATGATGCTTTTTAGGCCAACAAACAGAGATGGATTTTTGACCGATTTCAACCAAGAATTTTCTATATCAAAACAATTCAAAATTCAATGAAAATTTCTTTAAATATTTTACAGTACAACTGCCACAACATCAAAAACTAGGAGCAATTGTCTGTAAATTGAAGAAGATATGATTTTTTGAAACTGGTACTTTTTCGGCCAACAAACAGAGATAAATTTTTGGTCGATTTAAACCAATAATTTTCTCTAACAAAGCAACTCATAATTCAATGAAAATTTTCGAAAATATTTTACAGTCCAACTACTACAACATATCCAAAATTGGGAGCGATTGGCTATAAATTGTAGAAGATATGATTTTTTGAAAATGGTACTTTTTCGGCCAACAAAAGAAGATGCATTTTTGGCCGATTTCAACCAACAATTTACTATACCAAAACAATTCAAAATTCATTGAAAATTACCAAAAATATTTTACAGTCCAACTAATACAACATATCAAAAAGTGGGAGCAATTGTCTGTAAATTGAAGAAGATATAATTTTTGAAAATGGTTCTTTTTCGGCCAACAAACAGAGATAAATTTTTGGCCGATTTAACCAACAATTTTCTATAACAAAACAATTCAAAATTTAATGAAAATTTCCAAAAATATTTTACAGGCCAACTGCTACAATGTACCAAAATTAAGAGCAATTGGCTGTAAATTGAAGAAGATATGATTTTTTGAACATAACACTATTTCAGCCAACAAAAGAGAAAACCTATACAACAAATTGAGCATTTCAAGAAAAAAATTGATAGCAAAATTTGATATTTTGCTTGTTAACGCTTAAATTTGAACGCTAACACCCCGGTGAATGAGTTGTAGTTGTGAAAGCACCACCCGATGACTCGGGAACAGATTATAAGCAGAAAGCAACAGAAAAAGCAGTAAACAACAACGATTTTATAGTGGTTCGGCTTAAGGGTATAGCCTACGTCCACTTTAAGTACTTTTATTAATAATCTCGTTACAAGCTGATACAATTCTTCTCAAGTACAATATGTTTCAAGTTACAAGAGATTCGGAACAAGTAGCTCAAGTTTCGATGTCGATTAAAGTCCTTGAATTCATGTTGAAGATGTGTAGTTTCTTCGTGAAGTTCTTCGAGATATTCCTCTAATCTTCAAGAGCTCTAGGTGTTGTTGGAGTTCTCAATGCTGCAAGGTAACGGTGTGTGAAGAGAATGTGCCAAAAGTCCTTTGATTGTTGGAGTTAGGGTTCTATTTATAGGCTGGCCTGGACATGAATTCTGCGCACAAGTCCTGAGTTGCGACCGACTCAAGCTGAGTCGTCCCCGAGTCAAGCTAGGTTGTGGCCGAGTCAGGTTGAGTCGTGGCCGACTTATCCGCACTTGGTCTTCTCACTAGCTTATTCTCTCGCTGGATTCTAAGCCAAGTCCTGAGTCGTTGGCGAGTCAACTCTTATTAGGACATACATTGCTGTAACAGAATACGACTCAGTGGTTTTTGAGTCACGGACGAGTCATCCTGGGTTATGAGTCGTCAATCATCTTGAGTCGTTTCTTATGGTGAGTCGTGGATCTGTTGAGTCGCTGAGGCAATTCCTTTCAATGAGTCGTTAATGCTCTAACTCATTAGGCTCCTTAAGTCGTGAGTCGCTGAGTCAGAAACTCCCATGAGTCGCATAATAGTTGAGTCGGGGATTCTTTGAGTCGGTGAGTCCCTTAAGTCGTGCAGTTCCTTCTCGGGTCATTGAGTCGTACGCGAGTTAACTGTTGGCTTGCACACTTGAACCGCTAACGACTCACGGTGAGTCGTAATTTTTCTGAGTCGCTGACTGCTTTGTCTGATGAGTCGGCCCAAGCTTCAGCAGGGTTAACATTTGCCCCTCGAAGCACGCGCCTAAGTCGTAGGTCGCGTGCTTCGACTTATCTTAACTCGCATGTGCCGACTCATCTCCTACTATCCTGGTATAAAAAGCATGAACCGTCGCTTTTATCCTCTTCTTCTTTTATCAATCCCTTGAGTCGTTTTCCGCCATTAACACATCTCCAAGCTCCCAAAAGTAATTTCAACTCGAATTAGCACCCAATCCTCTCTAGCAACATACAATCGTAAGTGATTTCTTCCCTCTCTTCGATCATTGATTCATGCGCTCCGTCCTTTCCCTCAATCTATCCCCTTGAGCCTTGCGAGTTCGATCGCCCTAATCATTGATGGGTTGAGGATTGTTTGATCCAACGATTTGCGATTCGAGGCGATCTGCTGACGCCATAAGATTAGGGTTGTAGATTGAGAGTTTTTTGGGTTAATGGGTTAGATGTTGGAAGATCAACGGGTTAGGAGTTAGGAGTGAAATGGTTTATGGGTTAGAAAGCAATCTGATTAGGAGTTAGGTGATTAATTGGTCAGATTGATTCGAATATTGCTTTAGGTACGACCCAGTCATTTTCGTATGATCCAACAACCATGATCCGACCCAACATACTCCCTAAGCCTTGAGTCGTGGCCGAGATACGACTCACGACTCATGACCCACGACTCAAGATTTACGGCCTAAGCCTCGAGTTGAACCAGAGCTCCTTTAACATACTCCACGACCTAAGCCTTGAGTCGTTGCCGAGATATGACTTAGAGATAATTTCCTTATTTCCACGACTCATGACTTAGGGCACTGCCGACTCAGAGCTCTTGAACCGTTGATGGGTTATGACTTGTGTAAATTCTGTTTGAACACTGGACCATTGCATTAACCTTGAACTGTTGAATTTTATTGCACTCATTCACAGGTTATTTTGACTTACAGGCTAATAACCTGTTCAATACAACATTCACAGAAAACTGGGACGAATATACTGTCATTGATTGCCCACATCGAACGACAGATTAGTTAATGATAGATGATTAACTTGAATAAACTGCATGTATGAAGTGCCTTTAACATATCAATTTCAAACAAAGTACCAAAGCAATGCTGAAATAGTCAATTGAAATCGACTTGCTTGCACTAATATTATGTTTGAACTTTTAGATTAACAAGTTCTGAAATGTTTACAATCGATCAAGCATCGATTAGTATAATTCCAGTTATATATACTTGTCACTTTTATTTGTCTTGCACAACACTTCACACTTTTTAGGAAACGCGCACCTTCGCATTTGAAAATCCAGTTGCTTGTGTAGAATGACTTCTCATCAAGAAGAGCCGATGGGCCAGGCTGAAGATGTCTTCCCAGTAGCTATCCCTGTGGATAACCCTCCGGAGAGAACACCCACAACTTTGAATCAGCGGGTGTTTAACCAACTGCGCGTCCAGTTTGGCATTGATGACGCTGACGCTTTACTACCGGGGCCAAATGATACTGCAGATAGGCCACCTCTTGGTTTTGTTGCTGTCAATCGCCAAATGTGCTTAAACGGCGCTATTCCTCCCTTTAATGACTTTATTCAACAGTTCCTGCTTCGATTGTCTATCTCTCCATTCCAATTACACCCCAATGGCTACGCAATTCTGATGGGATTATGTGTTCTATTTAGGAGAGTCCTGGATCGATTACCAAGCTTCGGGGAAATATGCTATCTCTGCTCATTTACGAAAATTAAAGACCATCCCTCCATTGTGGTTATAAGAAGCGCTCGAAACCGCAAACTTATTACTGATCTCTCCGAAAGCGCTCACGGATTTTTGAATCAGTTTTTCTTTGCTCGCTGCCCTCCAGGGTTTTATGCCATCTGGAGAGTGGGAAGTAAGATTTCCTGTCTCTACTTCTTCCGTTTTGAAACCTTTTTTGAGATCCGAACTTTCATTTGCTAAATTCATTCTTTGTTCCTTTTTTAGCACTTCCACCCCCTGCTAGGGACCCAAGCCATAAGCAAATTTTTGAAAGATTAAATGCTGTGCCGGCAGAAGAGAGGAGCATAAAGTTTTTGCTAAACGACGAATTTTTGCATCAATACGGGCTTCTTCATTCTTCTCGCTTTACTCAGCCTCGTGAAGCTCCAACAGACGTTCCAGATTCTCCAGTGAAGACTCCTGATGCCCCAGTCTCTACTAAAGAGCACGTGCAGGGTGAAACTTCTATAGGAACTTCATTAGTAAAGTGCTCTACTCCAAGAGATGACACGGGGCCATCCGAAAAGCCCGCGCCTGCCCCTATAACTGAAGAAGAAGAGGAGCCCCTTTCCCAAACCGGGAAGAATGCTGGTGGAGGAGTTGATGAAGGGAGTTTGATCAGACATGATGGTGATGATGTCTTTGGGGATTTAAGCGACATAATTGTCACTTCCCAAGAGCTCTTTAAAGACGACCCTACCTGTGCTAAAACTACACCCCCGATGATTGAAGCGACATCTGCCCTCCAACTGACTCCAACTCCTTTATCCCAGGAACTGTCATCGACAGCAAAACTTATTGCTTCCCCCCAATCGAGGAGTGGTTCGTTAGTTTAACGCGAATAGTTTGCACTTCACACACAACTAAGGATTCTTCAGCACATTTATGCACTTATCTTCTTATACTTTAAAGATTTCTAAAGCTTATCTTTTCTTGTTTCAGATCCTTCAATGAAACGCGGCGGATCATATTATCAGGACTTTCAACGCTACGGGGGGCGTGGCCAATATAATTATGGGTGCTACTTTGCTTCCTATAGAGAGTCTGACGAAGAGAGGGCTGCTCGAAAGGCCCATGAAAGGAGGGGTGAAGAAGAGCGTTATGGCAGAAGGGATAGGGATGAGCACCACGATTCTTTGCAGAGAGGCGACGATCCTCACAAAAGGAAATCTCACGATGACCGAGGAAAAGGTCATGTAGTCGAAGATTCGGGCAAACGAGCCCGCCATGGTGAGAAACGTACTTCTACTACTCCTGAGAAAACTACTGCCCCTGCCTCTCTTGACATTCCTTCCGACTCTCCTGCTGTCGGAAAGACGGACATCCAAACAATCATTAGCAGGCCCAAATTTCAAGTTGGACCGGGCCCAGCCACTTTACAAAGTCGTTTTCCACAGTGGTGCTTAAAGGGTGTGAGGTTCGACCTTGACCTAGTTCCTATTGACAAGCCCGCCATGCTGCGAAATCTCGACACCGTTAAACTTGACATTGAGAGGATGTCGAACTGGCAGAAACTTGTAGATGAGCTCCAAAGAGTTAATCGCGCCAACATAGAGGCCATGCTCACCATGGAAAACGATAAGGCTGAATGGCAGAAAGTCCTTGAGCAACATGACATTGAAATGAGGAGCATTGCTTCTTACAATGAGGAACTCGAAGCAAAAGTTGAGAAATTGAAACACGAGCTCGCTTCTTCCTCTGCTTCATATTCCCAAAAAGAAGAGGTGCTCCTGAAACAAGTAAGGGATGCTCATGCCGGCCAAAAGGATGCCGAAGACGGGCTTGAGGCGCAAAAAAGAATTAGTGAGGGCTACATTGCTGATGTTGCAGAGCTTCAGAAGAAAAACAACTCCCTAGAAGCGGAAATTCAAATGCTTAAACTTCAGCGTAACGAAGCCGTTGCTGGTAGAATTGCAGCCGAAGAAACCCACGAGGCGACAAAGAACAGCATCGGCTCAACTTTGTTTGATTTCTACTTGCATAGCGTCTTGGGACGCGGGAGTCTTGCTTTTCTTGGCCCCAAATATGAGATTACTCTAGCTGAAGTGTGGGAGGCCGCCCTCGATATGCTTGGTGTTGAAGGTGCTGGTTATGACGAATCAACCCTGGAAAGGCATTACTTTGATGAAGACGCTCCCGCTGCCCTTGCCAAGGGAAAGGAACAACTCGCCAAATTAAGAACTGAAGTGACGGAAGGGGACCAGCTGGAAAAAACCACTTCAACTATTCTAGTCCAGCCACCTTCTTCGTCTGAAGTCAACATCATTGGTTCCAGTTCCCATTTTGCTTCTCCTACCAAAGTTACCACTGAGATTACAAGCGTACATGGTGGAGACGAGGGTGACGAGAGCGCTGACGCGCAAGCTTATGAAGTTGATATCAGGAAATCAACTTCACCGGGTAACTTCACTGTTAATCCCGCTACTGTCAATTCTGCTCAAGCGGGTTACTCATTTGTTTCGCATGAGTTTCATGAACTCCTCGGCTATTTTCTCAACCTTGATGAGCCTTCATCTCCTCTCTCTACTAACTTTATTGGTGAGCCTTCATCTCCTCTCTTTACTGACTTTAACCTCTTTTCTTCTGTAGAGAAAGTACCAAGCACCGCTCAGATTTCTCCTCCTCCGGTTATCCCTCCTCCGTCTCTTCAGGTGGCTCCTCCTTCTGCTTCGCAGCCTGGATCACAGAAGGAGCAAATAGAGGCTCTTCATGGCTTGGATGATCCCATCGCTTCGCAAGAGCAGAAGGATGAGAGACTTGAGAGAGGTGACATATCTCCAGAGCGAACTCCTTCTGACGACATAGCTCTTTCTAAACTTGTCACTCCAGGAAGTGAGTCTTCCTCAAAGAGGAGGAAAAAACGCGTAACGTCCAAGAGGAGGGGGAAGATGACCACTGCTACTGAAGAGGAGCCAGAAGTTGGACCAGCTGCGCCTACCTCTCCTTCTTCCCTTATGCCCACTGACCGACCAGAAAAGTTAATCATTCGACCGGGCAAAGGGTCCAAAGGCAGTAAGAAGAAATGAGGACTTCAGTTTTTAGCTTTTTGTCTTTTGCGTGTATTTGCATGTACTGGTCGAGAATTGTGCGGGTACCGGCCCCCGCTTTTTCCTCTTTATTTTGAAACCTGTAATGCAACTTGAATAAAACAATCCTTTATTTGTACAAATTCTTGTTTGGACTTGAGAATTTATTTATTATTCGTTTCTGCATAAGTTTACTTTCATGATATTGCAGCAAGCTTATGGTATGTTACTTGAGCGTTACCCTTTGCTGATTTAGCTATTACCATGTTGTATGCAACTATACCATATTGCCCCCATTCCATAGGCTTGCTGCAATATTTTACACTTCGAGGGGACTTGTACTTTTATTTTTTCTAAAGAACATTCCATTCTTGAAGAAATATTTTGGTAGAGTACAATTCCCTTCATATACGTTTTTACGCTTTGTCCTTTGAAGAAATCACTTTTGTTTATGTTCATATTTTATCAAGTGAATTCTTCCATGTGGTAAAGCGGACCTCTGAAGGGTACTTTAACTTTTTCATGAAGAAGATTAATCTTTCAGAATAGATAAATTACTCTTCTTTCGGAAGTTAAAGTACGCTTTTGACGAGGATTTTTTTTTTTTACATAGAAAGTTGTACCTCTGAGGAGGGATTTTTTTTTCACGTTTCAACACTTGGAAGTTTTATTTCAATCTTGGTGAAACGTGTACCTCCAAAGAGTTGCGCCTTTGTGAAAAGCCTTTTCGCGTTTCAACACTTGGAAGTTTTATTTCAATCTCGGTGAAACGCGGGCTTCCGAAGAGGTCTTTCTTCTTGATTGTGCCTCCGTAGAGGTTTTTCATTTTGTTTGTCTTTCAACTCTGGCGAAGTGAAATTCCGAAGAGCGGCCGTTACACTTCAGCTCCTGGTGAAATATGCCTCCGAAGAGGTCTTTACTTTGTTTGCATTTCAACTTTGGTGAAGTGAAACTCCGAAGAGTGACTACTCCGACTCTTGGTGAAATGTGCCTCCGAAGAGGTCTTTACTTTGTTTGCATTTCAACTTTGGTGAAGTGAAACTCCGTAGAGTGACTACTCCGACTCTTGGTGAAATGTGGCTCAGAGAGGGTTTTCATCGCCTGGAAGTTACTCTCTCTTGGTTGGAGGGTCATGACTCCTCCAATCTTTTTTGTAGAGTAGAGAACTTTCTTTTTTATGGCATATGTCCCATTTAGAGGTCTTTATCCTCCGAAGAGTTGTGCCTCCGAGGAGGTCTTAAGCTGCTGATGATTGCTTCAGTTGTTTCCTTGTCCACTTGCTCATGCCTTTTGAGTGATCCTCCTTTTTTTTTAAACTCACATTCCCTTTTTCTCACAAATAGTTTGCTTAATCCAAGGAAGTGCACTTCATTGTTAGGCGGGTTCGTGAGAACGGACATAAGCTTCTTAATTGGATGCTCGTTTGTTGAAACGAACTCAAATTTGATAGCGAGGGTCCGTTCACAGCGAAACTACTGCCCATTCAATTGAAGCGTTTCCTATCTAGGATTTGAATTAGGGGCTTTTGTGATTTGGAATTTGTTTGTTGGATGACGGCGAGAATCTCCCAGTTTTATTATGCGCAAGTTTTATTTCCATTGTCTGCACAAATTTAAATCGACATTTCAGCTACACATTCTAAGTACTTTGAATATCGAAAATAAAGCAAACATGTAATAATAACAAGGAACACAAGATTTATAGTGGTTCGGCCAAGAATTTGGGCCTACATCCACTTTATATTCATTCATTATCTTCTTTCATCAGTTTTACAACAGCTTTTAATTACAAGAATCATACATTCACAACTCTTTTTACAATGTTTCAACAAAATTATCAAGTAAAGTATGGACGCAAGTGATTGCTGTTCCATGCCCTTGGAATTTGATCTCCTTCAACAGTAGTGAGTTTGAATGTGCCGTCAAGAAGCTTCTGACCTATGACATATGGTCCTTCCCAATTTGGCCCAAACACACCTGTCGTTGTCATAATTCTCTTCAGGACTAAATCTCCAATTTCAAAGCTGCGTTGACGAACTTTGGAATTGAAATGTCTGGCTATCCTTTGCTGATGAGCTGCGATTCTGAGATTAGCCTCATCCCTTTTTTCATCAAGGAGATCTAGCGCTTCAAGTTGTAGCTTTTCATTTTCTGCTTGATTGAAATGGATTCTTCTGCGTGAAGGGACCTCAATTTCAACCGGGATCATTGCTTCCGATCCGTATGCTAATGAAAAAGGAGTATGCCCAGTCGCAGTTTTGTGGGTAGTTCTGTATGCCCATAGTGCAAGTGGTAGCTTATCGACCCAACCACCTTTTGCTCTTTCAAGTTGCTTTTTGATGGTTGATTTAATGATCTTGTTCACTGCTTCCACTTGCCCATTTGCCTGCGGATGAGCTACTGCTGAAAAGCTTTTCTGGATTTTGAATCGCTTGCAAAAATCCTGGAATTCCTCGCTTTCAAACTGAGTTCCATTGTCTGTAATTATTTTCTGAGGTACACCGTATCTGCAAATGATATTCTTGGTCACAAAACTTATCATCTTCTTAGAGGTGATAGTAGCCAATGGTTCAGCTTCAACCCATTTAGTAAAATAGTCAACTGCAACAATAGCATATTTAATCCCTGATTTGGCAATCGGTAGTGGCCCAATGAGATCCATTCCCCAAATCGCGAACGGCCATGGACTGACCATCTGTGTGAGTTCAGTAGAAGGTGCTCTAGGAATTTTGGCAAATCTCTGGCATTTGTCACATTTTCGAGAGTAATCTGCAGCATCTCGATTAATTTCTGGCCAAAAATATCCATATCGGAGAATTTTCTTTGCCAATGTTTGGCCACCTGAATGATCCCCACATTCTCCTCCATGTACCTCAGCTAGGATTGTTTTGGACTCTTCTTTGGATACACATCGAAGTAAAGGCATTGAGAATCCCCGTCGGTACAATCGGCCATCCTGAATTACATAACGAGAGGCTTTTCTTAGCAGCTTCTGTCTCTCACTCGAATTTTCTGGCAGAGAACCTCTGAGTAGGTAGTCCAGTATTGGAGTAATCCATGACTCTTGTTCTTGAGATATATTCATAACCCAATCTATATCCATCTCATCCGTACTTGGTGCTGATAGGACTTCTACGGGGACCAATCCCAGTAACCGAGCTTCACCAGAACTTGAATACTTTGCGAGGGAGTCTGCTTTCATATTCTCTTCCCGGGGGATATGGCTTATTGAATAATGATCGAGCTCACAAAGAAATTCCCAAGTCTTTGACAAATAGGCAGGCAAGTTTCCCCCTTTCGTTTGAAATTCCTTCTTGACTTGGCATACAATAAGCTAAGAATCACTGAAGATCTGTAATGCTCGGATGTTTAGTTCTTTAGCAATTTTCAACCCTGCGATAAGAGCTTCGTATTCTGCTTCATTGTTTGTTGAAGGAAATTCCAATCTCAGTGCATAACATAATGATCGACCTTCAGGAGTTTCAAGTACCACCCCTGCTCCAGAACAGTAGTCATTTCTAGCGCCATCAACATATAACTTCCACCGGATTAGGGAATCATTGATTGCTTCTTCCTCACCATCACCTTTCTCTGTGAATTCTGCAATGAAATCAGCTAAAGCTTGTCCGTTGATTGCTTTTCGGGGGTGATAAGTGATGTCATACTGACTGAGCTCAATGTTCCACTTTAGAAGGCGACCCGAAGTCTCAGGGCGAAACAGGACTTGCTTTAGAGGTTGATCGGTGAGGACTTTGATAGGATGAGCTTGGAAATATTGCCTCAACTTCCTTGATGCAACTAGTAGGCAATAGGCATGTTTTTCCAACTTGGAGTAATTCAGCTCTGCCCCAGTGAGTCTTTTGCTGATATAGTAAACCGGATGTTGAATCCTTTTGTCTTCCCGTATCAGCGCTGCACTTAGAGCATGAGATGATACTGCCAAGTATATAAGAAGATCCTCACCATTGCCTGGCCTAGAAAGTATAGGAGGCGTTTCCATATGACGGATTAACTCATCAAAGGCTTTTTGGCACTCGGGAGTCCATTCAAAGTTCTTTTTTCCTTTCTTCAGAGCGTCAAAGAATGGGATGCATTTATCAGTTGCTTTGGAAATGAACCGACTCAAGGCGGCGACCTTTCCGTTAAGACTTTGCAATTCCTTCTTTGTTCTAGGAGCTTTAACTTCTTTTAAGGCAGTGATTTGAGCTGGATTAGCCTCAATGCCCCTAGCGCTGACAATGAAACCTAAGAACTTTCCGGATTCGACCCCAAATGTACATTTTAGAGGATTAAGCTTCATTCTGTATCTTCGGAGGACTGCGAACATTTCTGCTAGGTGTTCAATGTGATCCGCTGCCTTCTTAGATTTTACCAACATGTCGTCGACATAAACTTCCATAGTTTTGCCCAATTGTGGTTTGAACATAGCATTAACAAGTCGTTGGTAGGTTGCCCCTGCGTTTTTCAATCCGAAGGGCATAACTCTGTAGCAATAGAGACCAACATCAGTGATAAAGCTCGTGTCCTCCTGATCGGGTTCGTGCATCATGATTGGTTGTATCCGGAGTAGGCATCCATAAAAGACAACAACTCATGTCCCGCGGTTCCATCTACCAGTTGATCGATCCTGGGTAATGGGAAGCAATCTTTGGGGCAAGCCTTGTTTAGATCAGAAAAATCGATGCACACTCTCCATTTCCCATTAGCTTTCTTGACCAACACAGGATTTGAAACCCAATTCGGATAGGTAGATTCTTTGATGAAGTTATTCTCCATAAGTCGATCAACTTCTTCTTTTAATGCTGCTGATCTTTCTGGACCTTGGGTTCTTCTTTTCTGTTTTACTGGTGTAAACTTTGGGTCGATATTCAAGGCATGTACTGCAATTTCAGGGGATATTCCACACATATCGGCATGAGTCCAAGCGAATACATCCAAATTTGCTTTCAGGAAGGATATCAAGATATTCTGAATTGATGCATTGAGCTGTGAACCCACATTCAACATCTTATTTGGGTCCTTCGGATCAACAGGTACCGGTATTGTTGTTTCTACCGGTACTACTCTATTCTCCCCTGCACTGGCTTTTCTGGGATCCATCTCTTTCCGTGCCCCGCTATGCTCGCCAGTGCAGGGTCCGCCCCGTAATTGCTACAAGGCTGGCTCTTTGATGCGGACTGGGGCTGCCGCATCCTTTCCCATTTCTCTTTTTCTCACTTCTCGCAGCTCTGTGAGATAACATTCGCGCGCAGCATTTTGATCCCCTTTTATGACCCCTACTCCATTGTCTGTAGGGAATTTAATAGTGAGGCACCACGGGGCTAGAATAGCTTTGAATGCTGCGAGCGTCGGACGGCCAAGAAAAGCATTATAAGCAGAGTATTCGTCGACAATCACAAAGGTCTGCTTTCGGACCACTTTCCTTTCTCCTTCCCCAAGTTCCACAAGCAGGTCAATGGTTCCTATTGGTTGCTTTGGCTCCCCAGTGAAGCCAGCAATTTTCTGCGATGAGGCTTGTACATCGACCATAGGGATCTTCATTTGGTCAAATGTCTTCTTGAAGAGGATATTACATGATGCTCCGCAGTCAATGAGAACCCTTCTGACAATGGCCGGTCCAATACCAGCTGAGATGACCAAGGGATCTAGAGTAGGGGCTTCAATACCTGCGGAATCTCTGGCTCCGAAAATAATATCATCACTGAAAGTTTTCTGTTGTTTCAGGGGTGTGGTGTCTTCTAAGACAAAGACGTCTTCTTCGACTGGAGCATACTTCAAAGCCCTGGAATATCTCTCCATCTCACCCCAGCTCTTGCCAACTGGGTGAGGCCCTCCTGTAATGACATTGATAATGGGCCTTCCTGATTCATGCCCCGTAGCTTTCTCACCTGTCCTAGACTGATGAACAGGAACCTGTTGCCCCTGACTTGACGATGCAGGATTGTTGCTATTCTTTTTCACAAATTGTTGCAGCTTGTTTTCTCTTAGCAACTCTTCAATCAGATTTTTCAACTGGCGGCATTCATCAGTCTCATGACCGGGTTGATTGTGGAAGCGGCAGAATTTTCCACTCTGTATGGCCTTTTTCCCGGTCCTCAAAGGGATAGGTTTAGGGAAATCAACGGAATCTTTGGTGGCAAGGTAGATGTGCTCCGGGGTATGTGATAATGGAGTATACTCTGACGGCTTAAAGGAGCGAGGCTTCTTCAAATTACCCTGTTTCTTCCCATTATTATTCTCCCTTTTTTGCCCCACCGATTCATTCTTTCGTGGAGCAACAGTGTTATCTTCAGGTTTCTCCAACACTGCCTTTACTGGTAAAGGACGACTTTCCAAGCGAATGAATTCATCCGCTTTTTTGCAGAACTTTTCGAGGGAAGTTGGCTCCTTCATGTTTAACCATTTCCCAAATTCGCTTGACTTATCAATAGCTCTCATTAGGTAAGTCAAGATCATTCGCGGTTCAGCATTATCCACCTCAGCCAGCGCTATATTAAAGCGATTTAGGAAAGACCTGATAGACTCACCTGGGTTCTGCTCTAAACTTGATAGCGACATGATGTCCTTGGCCTTTGAATCATATAGTCTAAATTGCTCCTTGAATTTCCGGGTCAAGTCCGAAAACTGATCAATATATCGGACTGGCAGCTTGGTGAACCATAGTAAAGCAACACTTTCAAGGTATACTGGAAAATATCGACATTTTATCTCATCAGATGCCCTGGCACCTGTCATGTGCCAATCGTACTTGTACAAAAATTCATTCGGATCACTAGTCCCCTTGTAAGCAGGAATAGTTGGAGGGACAAACTTTCTTGGAAACTCAGCCTTTAAGATTTTCTCAGTAAATGGAGTTTTGCTTGGGGCAAAACCCCATTCCTTCTCGTCTTCAACCCTCTGCATACTTTCTTTCATAATCTGCCGGACCATTCCAGAAAGATACTCATCATCATGTCGAATTCCAGATCCACCAGCCTCGGGAAGCGTTTGCTCAAAGGGACTAGCAGCCCTTTCAGGAGCATTCCTTTCACTAGCATTATGAATGTTACCAGCATAATTCCTTTCGTTACCAGCCGGTTGATTGTTTGCCCCAAGTAAATCATTCAACTTATTCAGAATCAGAGAATTCTGGGCGCTTTGAGCCTCTAATTGTGCATTCTGAGCGTTTATCTGCTGGTTTAGCCCCAGAATCACAGCATCCAACTCCGCTTTCGTAACTCCAACAGACGGAGTGGGTTCATTAGATACAGGGGAAGCGGAGGTTCCCTCTTGAATGTTGCCAGATCTGACAGATCTACTTTTCCTTCCAGGAGCCATAATCTCAGACAGACTTCTGGTTTTCAAGGAAATTCTCTCAACAAATCTCTGTGACGCAATGATGACAGTTTTCCTGAGTTGGGTTCTCAGTGAAAGCACCAAAAATGTTAACGCTTAAATTTGAACGCTAACACCCCGGTGAATGAGTTGTAGTTGTGAAAGCACCACCCGATGACTCGGGAACAGATTATAAGCAGAAAGCAACAGAAAAAGCAGTAAACAACAACGATTTTATAGTGGTTCGGCTTAAGGGTATAGCCTACGTCCACTTTAAGTAATTTTATTAATAATCTCGTTACAAGCTGATACAATTCTTCTCAAGTACAATATGTTTCAAGTTACAAGAGATTCGGAACAAGTAGCTCAAGTTTCGATGTCGATTAAAGTCCTTGAATTCATGTTGAAGATGTGTAGTTTCTTCGTGAAGTTCTTCGAGATATTCCTCTAATCTTCAAGAGCTCTAGGTGTTGTTGGAGTTCTCAATGCAGCAAGGTAACGGTGTGTGAAGAGAATGTGCCAAAAGTCCTTTGATTGTTGGAGTTAGGGTTCTATTTATAGGCTGGCCTGGACATGAATTCTGCGCACAAGTCCTGAGTCGCGACCGACTCAAGCTGAGTCGTCCCCGAGTCAAGCTAGGTCGTGGCCGAGTCAGGTTGAGTCGTGGCCGACTCATCCGCACTTGGTCTTCTCACTAGCTTATTCTCTCGCTGGATTCTAAGCCAAGTCCTGAGTCGTTGGCGAGTCAACTCTTATTAGGACATACATTGCTGTAACAGAATACGACTCAGTGGTTTTTGAGTCGCGGACGTGTCATCCTGGGTTATGAGTCGTCAATCATCTTGAGTCGTTTCTTATGGTGAGTCGTGGATCTGTTGAGTCGCTGAGGCAATTCCTTTCAATGAGTCGTTAATGCTCTAACTCATTAGGCTCCTTAAGTCGTGAGTCGCTGAGTCAGAAACTCCCATGAGTCGCATAATAGTTGAGTCGGGGATTCTTTGAGTCGGTGAGTCCCTTAAGTCGTGCAGTTCCTTCTCGGGTCATTGAGTCGTACGCGAGTTAACTGTTGGCTTGCACACTTGAACCGCTAACGACTCACGGTGAGTCGTAATTTTTCTGAGTCGCTGACTGCTTTGTCTGATGAGTCGGCCCAAGCTTCAGCAGGGTTAACATTGCTTTAGCTTGCTATAAGAAAATTCTTACCTTGCTTACCGAATTTAGCAAGATGTAGTAGAGATTTGGTAGAAAGTTGTGATATTTGGTGAAGATAGAAGCCCAAAGAACCTGTAGAAACTTGAAAATAAACATACAAGACAACTAAAGCAAATTACAACCAATTCATGCCAAGTTTTAAGATTTGGATGAAATTTTTGTAGTATTGGCGGTGATTGCCGTCTCTAATCTCTATTTGTTTGAATAACACTTGAATTTTTAGCAAAAATTGGAGAAAGTTAAATTTAACAAGAAGTGGCCGTGGTTTTTCTTTTTTACTGTCTTTGTTTTTGATGAAGAAGAAAGGAATGAGTAAAGAGGAAAAACAACGTACATGTTATTTTTCTTCTTTCTTGAGGCTTCTTGAATGGGTTTAGGATCTAAATCATATGCCCATTAAGCCCAGCAACAATACTTAGTGAAATTTACTAAGTAAATGTGCACATTTCACCCTTTCAACAATATAAACTCATATTTACTTATTTTGAAGCGAAGTTAAATTTATACATAAAAGTGTATGTAGACAAAAATTGTTTTCTCAACAAAATAAAATTTATTTTAACAATAAAAATTTATTTTTAAAAATGAAACCCCATATTTGACAATATTCTACAAGTTACACAATTTTAGTGTAAAACACCATTTTTAACATAACAAACTAAATAAAAATTCTTTCTTCCCAAATAAATTTGCATAAATCATTCTAACATTTTTTAACCATCAACTATTTTTTAAGCCATATTTTGTCTTTTATTTTAATAAGATACTTATTTTCTTCATACTTCTTTTATTTCAATAAAAGCTTTAATATAAGCAATAACTTATAACACTATTGCATAACTCAAATAAAAATTAACAGTTGATCGTTTTGTTCTCAAACTTAACAGAATAAAGCTTTAAAACTTTATTTTCAACTATATATATTTATTCCAACCATTAAATGTTGAAATAAACACTCAATTGATTTATTAACTTAAGTTAACAAGACCCAATATTTATTCTCAAGTCACATTGTTTATTTCAAATAAACAACTTTAATGAAAATTCTTCTTCTTCTCAAATTTATTTGATTCTCAATATTAAATTATAACTATAGTCATAATTCAATTTAATAGGTAATCTCCAATACCAGGGTTGTTACATAAATAGTAGATCGAATCAGATATTGTGTACGGATGATCTATATATATCATACGGGTGTAAGTTTAAAAATAAATATTTAAGAAAACACCTTTGGGATTTGCATTGGAATTTCGAGGATGAAATTCTTTTAAGGAGGAGTTTGTAACGACCCACAAATTTCTCAATTTGATAAATTATATTTACTCTTAAAAATATTCAAGTATAAGCTTTTAACATAGATTAAGTTGTCTTGAACAATAAACAAGATGGTCACCTTATTTTGAATAAGTATTTACGAAAATATAAATTTTGAAGGAATATTGATAAAATGGTCAAAAATCATTTAATCAACAAATAGCTCCATAATTATCAGAAGTCACACATGGAGCTGGATACATACACTTATTTATCTACTTAAACATGAATATGAAATAAAATTATTTAGTTTATACCTGGAAATAAAATTATTTATTTTATTTTTAGAAATAAAATGTATCCATGACATCATATTTAATAATTGATTTATTAATTTAAATTGAGATTTAATGATTTAATAATTATTATAATTATTCTAGTAATTGTTTTTAAATTGTAATAATTCATTTTAATTAGTTATGAAGTGATAATTAATAATAGTAGTAGTTTTATAAAGATATATACTTGATTTGAAATATAAGGAAAATTAATATCGCTTTATCGATATAACAACACTTTATGTCAACAATTTTTAGTATTAATTTATATGGTTTTATTATTCAAATGAGATCGTTTTAGTTAATTAACAATGATGGGAAACTAGTTTTCAAATTTTGTTTACATTTATAAATTAGTTAATTTATAAGTGAAAATGTGTACAGGAATCGGCTTCTCGATTTTCAATGGTTTAATGAATGAAAGTTGTTCAAAGTTGTTGAAACCTTGTTTATATGACTTGTGCACATTTATAACATGCACAAGCATAACCAAACATATAATGAACAAATATGTACATACAAATATACGCATGCACTTATATATATATAATACAAAAAATCAAAGATATTTTCACACTTAAAAAGCAAATTCACTTCACTTTTACACACATCAACTACACACATGGCTACACACATAAGGGGGTGTTCGGCCATGCATAATGATGAGGGAGGGGGGGTGTGGTGGTAATGAAATGGTGATGTATATGCACATAAATATCATGATATTTTAGTTCATTTTTCCTATAAATACCACCCTCCATATTCACTTCATTTGTTCACAAATTCCTAAGCTTCTTCATCTTCTTATACTCATCTTTAATGGTTTAAAACCTTTGGAAAATTATGAAGAAAAATTAGCAAAAAAATATAATAAATTTATATAAGTATATATACATTTACAATCCACCTAAAAATAAGCTCAAGTCCACTCCATCCCTCACTCAAAACCCACGGTCACCACCTCCTACCACTAAGGCTGAGCCCATCTCCACGTGCAAGCATAGGGAAAGCCCATTCAAAGGTCCAAGGCTAGATTCCGTAGGCTTTGATTCGATCGTGGAAAAGCTATAACAAATTTGCGTAAAGTTAGAAACTAATAAAGGTGAGAAACTCTATTTATATTATGATATATTTGATGATATATATGTTCGGTTATGCTTGGTTGTGATGATTGTGAACCATGTTTGGATATGATAATATGTTTGTTGGATGTGTAAACAATTCACGTTTAATACACGTCGAATATCACAAAGGAAATCACTTTTCTTTAATAAATGAAATGGTGTATATGGGAAATCACCTAAAAATAAGCTCAAGTCCACTCCATCCCTCACTCAATTCACGTTTAATACACGTTTAATACACGTCGAATATCACATAGGAAATCACTATCCTTTTATAAATGAAATGATGTATATGAGATTGTTAAACTTCTTTAAAATGATTTAGAATTGTTTTATAAAAATTTAAAAGTGTTTCCATAAAATTTGGAAAAGAATATGAAAATTTAGTTAAAATAGGGCCGCCATGTAACAGTAGTTCGTGATTTTGCACCGTAGAAAGTTAATTCCATTTATATGATGGAATCGGAGTTGGATTTATTTGGAATAATAATTTTCCAAACTCTTATAATCATAATTTTCAAAGAAAAGGATTGAGATTTCATTTAGTAGATTTTGAAATAAGAGAAAAACAAGTTTTCAAAATAGTTGCGGTTTAGCAGTTCAGAAATTAAAGCGACAAATTCTTTAAAATGGATATTTTTAATTCTTTAAAAATATGTAATAAATTATATAAATATATTGAAATGTTTAAAGAGATTTGAGTTATAAAAATGGATTTCTAAGTGATTGAAATGTTGTTTTAATCAAATAAGCCTTTAAAACACTATCCGCAGCACTTTTTTATAGTGGTTTTCAATAACTTTTGAAGTACAGATTTAAACCGAAATATTATTTTCTAGATATTTTATAAATGTTTTTAAATAAATAATTAAGTTTTTTAAAGATATGGTGGAGGTTTATAATTTATTTTGAAGGATTTTTAAATAAATGATTTGTAGAGAAGGTGTTATAAATAAATGATTTAATTTTGGCTCCAAAACCCAGTGAGTAACTGGGTTTTTCTATTCATGAGATCCGGATGTGAGGTGCTTAAACTAATGAGATGTTTAAGAGCAACTTGTGACCTGGCTCATTTGGCCTTTTTCCTGGGCAAGAAATAGATAAGCTCGAAATGTCGAAAATGAGGCAAGTATAAAAGATTTAATTTCTTCAAATTTAACACAACTTGGATTGTATGGAGATAATCTTCTTATACTTGGTATTAAATTCCAAGAAGGGAATCCACACTATCCATGTGAATTTAAAAGATGATTTCACCATTATTTAACGGATAGTAAAGGTTGAATACAGAATTTGATGTTGAGTATAATTAGTATAATTAATATCGACCCTTTTTACCTAATAAGGTTTTGCAATGTGATTTATGAGAAATGATATTGATTTGGTATTTCAAAAGTTAAAGAGAGGTTTAATGATTCCGTATATATTGGAAAAGAATATAATTTAAAGATTTATATCTCTAAAAGAGATATTTTATTTGATAAAAGATATTAAATAAATGAAATGATAATCACCCTCTAGCTTAACATCTTTTATCGATGGTTGGTCTGGGTCTGATTTGAGTGATTCCTATCCGAAAACAACTTCGAACCAATTTACATATTTTGAGCAAAGACATGGAATGATAATAAATGGAATGAAGGGTTGCTTGTCACTGACCCTTGCAAGAAATTACCCATATCATATATATGTGGAAGTAGTATCTACATTTGTTTTTCGATGCATAGGTCGCTCGTTACTAATCCTAGAGGTAATTCCCGACAGGATATGGTAGGAGATTTCCTCTGGTTTATCCTATTCCTGGATAACTTGTATGGATGAATGTCTGAAATTGCATTTCTAGCTTGCACGTACATTGATTTTTACAAACAAACATCTGTTCGGTGGCGTAGGAAGTAACTCTTCTACACTTAACACCCTTTCCTGAGATGTACGAGCTAAGAGGTTGTAAATTTATGGAAATTAATAGTCTATGATCGAATTGGCAACGTAGCATTCAAAGTGGAATGTGCTATGTGAAAGGTAATCGTTACCTCATGCCTCGTCACCGAAAATAGCGTAAACAAGGCATACCGTAAAGCTATGTGGTTTGCAACAATTAGGGTATGGTCATGACCTTTCTAAATTACCCTCTATATATCAGGTATGTTGTGTATGCTATGAGTGCTCCCGGATAGGTCGAGAACGACTGACTTGATGTCATATTCAGTTCTATCCACCACCAGATGGGTCGGCGGGTAGGCCGGTCTTGGCAGGTGCAGAGGTTTCAAAAGTGTTGATCCTTGGTACATCCCTTTAGAGATGTATTGGGCAGAAGGAGTTCCTTACCTGCTATTGCATGGAAATCCATTCTCCAAGAAGTACCTTCAGACTTGATTGTAGAACGTATTATGCTGGAATTTAATCAAAGTCACAGTTTCGGCTAAAAATATATAAGTTTACTTGAAAAGTATTTTAAAAAGAATGCCATTAAAATAATATTCTTGGATTTTGCGTTGTAAAGATTTTGGTTATCATAACGTAAAAGCCCATTCCGCATTTATGTGCGGTGTGGTCCTATGAGATACCCTTTATTTTCAAATATCCGTATTTTGAGTTTCTTACACCAGTCCCAGGATGGATCTGGAGTTCATTTTCCTTTTCCCATAAACTCTTCGTGCCCTATTATTACGGGCAGCCAAGTCATCAGGTTTAACTTGGAGTGTTGTGTTGGAGCTTGAAGTCTGGAGCCGAAGATGTTCCTGTAGATAGTTGTCCACTTCCGTTTCCATTTCTGCTGCATTATTTTGCTAATTGTATTCAGCATTTATAAGGACATAGATTTATAACTGCCCAGGCTGATTTATAAGAAAATCTCTGATAAATATATTTAAAATTTCCGCTGTATAGATATATTTATTGAAATAATAGATGTTATTACATTCGTGTAATATAATATTTGGTCTTTATTTTCTTTTTACCCTTTACTATCCATCCTTTGGGCACTTGGATTTGCAGCACATGAATACCGAGGATACACTAGCATCGATTTCTATGGTTCGAACGGGCGGGTCGTCACCGATCTACATTTCTATGGCGCTTGGGTTGTTTTTGGTGGTGTTTGGAGTTGATCAACTTGTTTGACAATATATAGTCGTGAGCTAAGGTTAGCTGTGGCAGGATATTTTTTCGACGATGATGATTTAAAGGGTACAGTTTCCTTTCTCGTGCATTATAGCAACTAATGGCCAAGTTTGGTAGATGCGGCTCGTGGTTGAGGAAGAGACAGTTTTGGTCATAGGAAGGAGGAGGTTGGGCTTGAGATTCAAGTCTATAGAGAGGGAGATAGGCGACGCTGAGGGAACGGTTGAGATTTTCTTAGTGAGGAGCCCCCGTTGAAATCGAAGGTGGGGGGTCTGATCTACCGAGGTGGAAAGCGACTTATGTATAGTTACAATTTTTGCTCCAGGTCGTGATTTGTTTGAGGCATGCAAGCTTAGGGTCGTTGGGTCCCTCTCGAAGTATTTTTGATGTGTTGATTGAAGGTGGTTTCATTTGAATTTTGTTGATCGCGGAGGGAGTAAGGAGGAGAGATATATGCGTGGTGATGGATGTTTGTGGGCAAGTGTACATGGCCGTCTATAGGAGGAAGGATTTGGGGAAGAAGGGGATTGATTTTGGAGGGTAATTAGTTTAAATTTGTAATGAGTAAATTAATTCAATTACTTATCAAATCAATATCTCTCTCATATGAGGTCCTATCAAGACGAGATTTTTTGCATTATGCTCATAATAGTGATAACTAGGCACTGGACTAGTTTTGTCTTCTTTGGAGCTAGTGAAATTTCAACCTAAAATCGAATGCCGTCAGATTTTAGTTCAAACTGGAAAGCCTAAACGTCCGTTGGAATTTTAGTAAGTTAAAGCTACCTATTCGGATAATCAATATGATACATAGTAGATAAAATTTACTGTTAGTGTTTGGATCATTTATTGGCTTGGTTTGGTTAACTAGCCACTTTTGAAAAGCGAATGATATTTAAATTGAAATACGTGGAAAACTTGAAGAGAAATTCAGATTTCTTGTCGTTGTGAATTTTTAAATTCTAGTTATATACCTGTTGATTTTAATTTCAGTCATATACCTTTTATACATATTGTTAAATGTCAAAATTTGATTGTTTAGCTATATTGGATGTGACATTGACATATGTTAAAAGTTGAACTATTTAGCGGAAAAGGTAGTGATAGCATTGGTTAAGTCCTATAGTAGCAATTAGCCTCATTATAATATTTTGAAATACAATTAATTACTGTTTTTGATGGAGGAATCTTTTTGAGTTGGAAAATGCTTTTTAATCGGACCCTTCTTGGATTTTCTATGATGTTTTCTTTAAAAATAGTTTTTGTGCTTCTCTATTTCAATTCAACTTCTTCTACTATTCTTTTCTACTATATGTTATATGTAAATGTTTTAAAATTATTTTAGAAAATATTTATCTTTATAGAATTTTTTTTATAATAATGAATGTTTATTTTAAAGGAAAAAAGCGGTTGTCTTTGATTTTAAAGTAATTTTATTTTTGAAAGATGGTAGAAATATTTTATAATAAATATTTGTGCACGTTTTGTATGAGAGGTGGTATAGAAGGATAGATTTATGTATGTTATTTTATAAATAAAAGGGTAGTTTTATAAATGGCGTTTTATAAATAAAAGGAATAGATTTATAAATAATATTTAAAAAAGTGAAATGATACCATTTTGAGGAATTGGATAAGAAATCACAGATGTGGATTTATATTAATAATATGGAATGATTGTTTTAGGAAAGTATTTGGTTCTATTTTGGAAACTGAAAACTTTATGATAAATTTGGAGATTTATAAACAGTATTTTATAAATAGAAATGAATTTATAAAAGGATTTTATAAATTGGAAAGAAGTGTTTGAAAGGATTTTTATAATTTTAGAAGGAGTCTTATAAAAGAGTTATAAATAGAAATGAGTTTTGTAAAAGAAATTTTATAATTGAATTTAGATATTATAATTACATAGGAAGATTTATAAAGGAGTTTTATGATTATACTTTGAGATTATAAAAGAATATTTGTAAATGATATTTTATAAAGTTGATTTATAAAATGCAGTTTAATAAAGAGATCCACAAATGGCGTTTGTAAATATAAAGAGGCTTATAAAAAGGAGTTTTATAAAAAGGAACGAACTTGATTTCCATGAATGATTGTTTTGAATTACAGTGGCATGAAAGGTATTCATTTCATACTTAACACCAATTTCCAAGGTATGAAAACTCGCCTTTCTCTTGAGAATTAAGATTGTTTGTTGAGGCAAGGTTAGTTTTCTAACTTTTCTGATTTCATTGTTAACCGAGGGATAGTACTGTTCTATAGGTTTATTTGGTATGGTTTCTATATGATTCATTTACTTACATTAAGAGTGTTTTGGGTGAATGTTTATCAATGTTTAATTTAGCTTTGTTTTAACCCTAATAAGTATGGTTTTGGAAATGAAATCTTTCTTAAAATTGGAGAGTCTACTTATACAACTGATATAAGTATATAGAGAAGTTTTCTAATTTTTGAAAGTGGAACATTTTGTGAGTATGCTTATATAGTTGAGATAAGTATATCAATATTTTACAAGTATTAAAGGGAGTAGAGAACGGTTTGTCAATATATCTTTATAGAAGTATTTTGATACAAGTAATTACAGAGTAGTGTTTATCAACGAAAGGATTAATTAAAGAGACCTAGTGCTTGCTTTTTTCTTAACCATGCTTGGTCAAATCTTTGGTTGAATTGTTTTTTATTTGATGGTTAGATAATTGACTATCAAATCTTGGCCATTTTATAATCATAGTTGTTGGTTTATAGAGACCGACATCAGATAAACGCGAGTTATCTAAAAACCACTTCGAACCGGCTTAACCGTTTGAATTGAAGGCATCTTGGAGATGATGGAATCAAAAATGAAGCTCTTTGAAGTGCAAAGGCAACATGCTACTAATCCTGAGAGTGATTTCAAAATGGATATAGTAGAAGTAGTGCCTTAGGTTTGTTCATATCCTGAATAACTTGTATAGATGAATGTTAGCATTGCATTATTGCCTATAGGGTGGTGTTAGTGTTCCAAGTGGAATTAGCTAAAAAGGTAAACATAGCATATAGCCTCAACAACTGAGAATGACTAAAATCGAGGGAGATGCAGCAGGGCTATGTGGGTCGCACCCATTAGGGTATGTCAATCACCAGTATATATATATATATACATATATATATATATATATATATATATATATATATATATATTGGATTTGGTTGTGCGTGAGAGCTTTCAGGAAAAGGTTGCAAAGCAACCAGGGATGATGAAATATTCGGTACTATCTAGTAAGGGGTAGGCCGGTCCTGTGTAGTAGGGGTATAAGATGTTCTTGTTAACCTCGGTGCATTTTCTAGAGGTGTACAATGACAAGTGGCACCCCGATGCTTTGTCGTTATGTGGAATCCATTCATCAATAATGTGACGAACAAGAATTTTAGATATTTGAAATTAGAATATTTAATTGATTTTAAATATTTAAAAGTTAATTTTCTACTTGAATTTCAAATATCACTAATTATGGGATAATTTTGTTATTGGATTTAATAATTGAAAATTGGGTGAAATATGGAATCTTGAGTTTTAAGCTCGTTAAAAATAATTTGAAGGCTTATAAACTTATATTGATAATACTGAAGATAATAGAACTTTTAAAATTAAATTTAAAAGTGTTTTGTTCAGTTTTAAAAATATATCGTTTAAATTGATATTTTAAAATATCCTTCTGAGGCACAGTTTTGGAATTTGATGAAACTTGTTCCATTGGATCCGTAATAGTGTATCATTATCGGATTTCAATTTTCATAGCGTTTTGGGTTGTCGTGTGGTCGTACGGTATATAAATGCGCTGAAATTTATATCGAAATTTAAGATATAATTGGCTCCAAAAAGCTATCTTCTCCATACGATCGAATTATGACTCGAAACCTTTTCCGTTACGTTCGAAATAGGGGTATAACATTATAAACACCTAGCAGCACGCATCGATAGGAGATTGAGATTTTAAGTTGCGAAACCCCGATGGTTTAAAATTTAAATAAATATAATTTTTCCTTCTGATTTGACATATATATTCAAAATCAAAACTTTATGCCTACATTTCAAGTCACTGTTGCAAAGCCACTTTTGCACGTAAGATGATTCAGACACGCTACCCACTCTCCTTAATTCACGTAGCCTTCATCTCAGAGATAAAATATCTACCGTTCAAGTAAATGACGGTTTCAAATTCTGCCATGAATCTTTATTTAACCTGCAACTGCCCTTAACCCATTTTCCCAGTATTTATTCCGATGGCTCTAATCCTCAAAGCACGACCACAAACCCTAATTCAAAAACTAACCCAGGTTCGATCCAAATCCAACAACCCTATCATTTTCGACTCCGATATCGTGTTTGGATCTGAAACCCGAGGTGGAGTAAAACCAGTCGAGGACCTTCTTCGATGTGTGTGTGTAGAATGTTGCGCTCCTGACTGGATCGATTTCGTGCCTGGTATATCTTATTGGGTCCCTTTCCATAGGAAATCGATGTTTGTAGTTGCTGTTGGGATTTATTAGACTGTGAGGTCGCGGAAATACATTCAAGGGTCTCGATGGTCGGGTTATAGCCGAGTGCTCGATGTCATGTTGAGCAGTAAGACATATCCACGATCCTTTTTCGATTTTAAGCAATTACTGTTTTTGCAAATGCACATGCCTATTTTAATTTGAATGTATGTATATGGATGAGTTTTTTGAAATAAGAGTTATATTAAAAATTATATTTTGGAACTTATATCATTTTTATGCATGCATGTAACTTACTTTTTAACTTTAAATATATATACAGAAGTATTTTGAAATTATATAGGAATTTTAAAAATATTTGAAGGTTTATATAAATTATATTTTTATGAAATCTATATAGCTTATTTTTATAAAATATATATGTAGTTCAAAGTGAAAAAGAAATAAAGATACACATTTTCAATCACTAGTCTATTTTATAATAATGTATTATGGAGATTAACCTATCTAATTTTTTTTTATTTTAGTTGCTAAGAATTATTTTTTATAGGAATCAGTTTAAAATTAGATTAATAGTTTAAAACCAAATTATTAGATTATATTAAATAAATAGTAAGTAATTGTTCGATCAATTCAAATATTAATAAAATCATATAATGCTGTACAAGGTCTAATACTGTGAAGAAAACAAGTCGGGTTGGATCGGATTGCAAAACAAAAATCAAAGGTGAGTTAATCTCACTCATTTGGATTACTTTTTAAATTTAAACAGTTAAATTTAAATTATTGGTTGTTTGCTTGAATTGATAATTTATTATCAGCTTGGATGTGATATGTTATATATATATATATATATTGGAGTGATTGATTCTCGCATTATATAGCAGATGAGACCATATGCGCCTGCATAATAGTGGATGACCCTATTTTCTGCGATATCCCCCTCAAAGTGGGATTGGTATTTTATATGGTGCTAACATCTGTAGATGCGGGGAAACAGGTTGGAGGGATCCAACTAGATTCCTCAAAATGTTGAATTTATTTTTTATTCAGCGATGTGATTTATTTGATGATCTGTGATAGATTATATTGAATTTATTGGGGATTGAAATTATTGAATGTTATGGCTTGGCTAAATATATATGGGTATTTTGAGAAATGGGATTTATATATATAGTTTGGATTTTCAAAGGGAATGAAAAGAAAATTCTTAAGTAAATAATTATTGGAAATTGGATAAATCGAGTAATAAATTTTAAAAGGAATTAAACAGATAAATCAGTTTGAAATTGATTTAGTGTTTCAGAAACTGTGATTCAAAGGAAAATAAGAAATGGAAATTTGTAAACTGGGTTTGTAAATGAAGTGGAATATTTTTCAGCGGATAAATTTGGAAGTATAGCTTCCGATGGGATTTATAAGAAAAAGGTGCAATTCATTTTAAAACTAAAAAGGTGATTTTATTTTTTAAAAGTTGGAAAGTATATTTAAAAAAAACTAAGTATATTTTCAATGAAATGATTTCAAAGTATAAACTAGAAGTTTAAAAATGTTTTTTTGTGAATGTTTTAGAAAATATATTATTTTATTTATTTTTAAGTGAAAAGTAAATATTATTTAAGTTAATTATGGTAGTTAATTATTTTTAAAGGTAAATTAGTATTAAGATTTTTAAAAAGAAATTTTAACATAAATATTTGATATAATAACTTTATTTTTAAAAGGAAATTTTGGTTTAAGTTTTACTCAGAAACTCCTATAGAATTTATTATGTATTATTTTTATTTAAGTAATTGTAGTAACCTTAATGTGAATAATTTAAGTATATATTTTTGAAAGTGATTTTAAGGAGATGGGAAATGTGTTTAAAAAATGAAAAGTGGTTTTATTTTTAAGTGTTGAAAGAATTTATGGAAAATTAGGACGTAAATTAGATTGGGATAAATCGAGCAGGATTTATAAATGATTATATGGGTTATAATGAAATGGAAGTGTATTTCCTTGAAAAGCCGAGTATATTTTCAAAGAAAAATTTTCATGTATGAGCTAGAGGTTTTAAAGTGGTTTTAAAATAATGTTTTAAAAAGAAATTATTATTTAATGGTTTTAAAATTTTTTAAAATAAATATTTGTTAAGTTAATTATATAAGTAAATTATTTTAAGGGTTTAACCAGTATTATGATTTAAAAGATGATTATTTAATATTTATACCTTATAGAATAACTTTTATTTTAAATTTAGTTTTGGCTTAAGTTTTACATGAGAAATATTTATAAATTTCATAAATAGTATTTTAAATAAAGTTTTGAGTAGTTTTTATTTTGAATGTTTTGAAGCATATATTTTTGTATATAGTGATTTAAATTATTAAAAAATCTAAAATGTTAAGACTTTGTGATTTTAAAGGGAAATAAAACAATTGGTGAATGATTGTTTGATGTGATAGTTAAATAACTGACTGTCAATATTGGCCAATGCGCAGATCGTTTCAAACAAACCGGGATCCGGATTAATTTCTCGAAAACCACTTCGATCTGGTTTGAAGTTTTTGTGAGGAAGACAAGAGCTTGGAGTCAAAGATGGAGCAGTGAAGTGCAAGGGCTAATCGCTATTAATCCTGATTGTGATTCCAAAATGGATGTAGTAAGAGTAGTGCCTTCGATTCTGTTTGGACCAGGAATGGACTTGTATGGATGAATGCTATCAAAAACATCGTCAGGAGGACTATGAGCATTCTAAGTGAGATGTGTTCTAAAAAGATAACGCATAGTCTCGAGCCTCATCAACCGGGAGTGGCTAAAACAGGGGAGGTGCAGCAAAGCTAAGTGGCTAGCAACTAATTAGGGTAAGATCACCCCTGCCTAGATGGCAATTTTATTTCGGCTGTGTAGGAAGTTGCTGATCCCAACCGCGGGGTGATCTTATTTGGACTATCTAGTAAGGGGTAGCTCCGGTCTTGTGTAGCAGGGGATCAGGGTGGATCCTCAGTACGGTGATCTAGACCACATACTGTGACGAGCGGTATCCCAGTAGCCCTACCATTTTATGGAATCCAATCTTCAATAAGCGCATGTACGGCTTTGATTGTGCCCAACTAGTGCTGAAACATCAAATGCAAGCATTTCAGCTAGAATCTATTTTACTTTCTATAGACACTATTATAATATCTGACGGATTTGGTAAAAATGTTTTGGTTATCGTAAGGTAAAAACCCGACATGTTTATTTATGGCGTAGTCTTAAGAGATACTTTTGATTTCAAAAGGATTTTGAAAACTTTAATAATCCAATTGAGTGTGTTTTCTCACGCTGCTTTTACCAAACTGACTCGGGTGTTATTTTACTATAATGCTCGGGTCAGAGTGAGTATTATAGGATACATGATAGGATGTTGTGAAGCTCAGAAGATGAGCTGGATGGTGAGACGTATCACACATACTTGATGTATATTCTATTGTGTAGTGTAAGCTATGTATTCAGTTGTGGGCATAAGTTAATATAACTATCCACTATTTTGCTACTGATTATGTTGTTGATTTGAGTTGTACTCTGATGATGTAATGTATAAATCAATACAGGTTTCTTTATATTTATAGTTGTTATTATATGTTATATTTATTCTGCTACGACTGTGAGATTCTGATGTTGTTTTCTATTTTCATCTTCTACCTCCTTCTTCTTTAACCCTAATGATTCGTATTTCCGTTCACTTTGAGTTGATATGAATGGAGAATAGTGTCAACTCAAGGGGTACAGATTTGCGGGTCGTTACACTTGGTATCAGAGCTGAAGGTTACGCGAGAACCTTGGCTCTGTTGGGATTACTCATTAGAAATAGAGTACGTAGTACTATAGAATGGGTTGAGTGTATTAATAGATATGAGCGCGTACTTGTTAGTGAGTATAAAAATTGTTTTATATTATTTTGATTGGTTTGTTGAGTGGTTTATGGATTCTAGTCTATACGAGTAATTAACGTTATTTGTCACGACCTGTCTTTCACCTCTCAAAAAGACACGACCCGTCTTTCACCTCCCAAAAAGACGTATCATGAGTAAGAAAGAAAACGATATAGAAGAGAAAAGATAGAGAAGAAAGAAAGAAACAATATCAGAATCTCAACAGCGGAACGAATAAATTATATTAACAACATAAGTATTACATAGTATACAACCATTATCAAAGTTACACACATTATACATCACATACTAGGCAGTTATAAACACCTGTCTAGTTATTACAACTCAATATAATACAGAGATACCAATCACAACAGAACATTATAAATATCTACACGCTGAAGCCTCCTGCTCCAATTCTCCTCCATAATTCGTCAAAGCTAACCTGAATCCTTTGGCTACTCGTAAAAATTTGAGTACCCAAGAGTTTAAGAAAACAGAAGATAAACTCCGGGTTGGACATGGGTCTGGTGTGAGTAACAAGTTAAAGTTGTTAATTTTTGAAAAACCTTTGAAAGAAAAGGTATCACGTAAGACTTTCCACAAATAAACGTGGGTAAGTTTTTACTTTACGCTAACCAAAACATTTGATAGGAAATCCGGTGATATTATAATAGGGTCTAGGGTTTCCAAGTAAATAAGAAATAGCCGAAATCGTTACATTTATTAAATTCCAGCATACATAAGTTTACAGTCGAATCCGTGGGCACTTATTGGAGTTTGGGTTTCCATACAATGGCAGGGCTACTGGGGTACCGCCCGTCATAGTACGTGGCCTAGATCACCGTACCGAGGATCCACCCTAAATCCCCTGCAACACAAGGCCGGAACCATCCCTTACTGGACAGTCCCGAACAAGACAACCCGGCAGTTGGCCGCGACCCAACTGCCCACACAACCGAAATAAAAGGGACTTCTAGATAGGGGAAAATCTTGTCCTACTTGGGCATGACCCACTTAGCCTTGGTGCACCTCCCCTGTTTTAGCCATTCCCGGTTGTTGAGCTTGAGGCTACGATTACCTTTAGAGAACACATCTCTTCGAATGCTCATCGTCCACCTGACGATGTTTTGAAAGCATTCAATCCATACAAGTTCGTTCCGGGTTCGAACGAAACCGAAGACATTATGTCGTTACATCCATTTTGGAATCACCCTCAGAGTTAACGACGATAACCCTTGCACTATGAATCTTCATCTTCACTCGAGATTCTTGACCTATTGTTAATTTGGATCGATCTAGTTTTTTGATATCCAAATCTGGAAACCCGATCCCGGTCTCATCGAAATCCAAAACGTATCTTTTAAGGCCAAGTTGTTTTAAAGTTAAAACAATTCAATTCAATTATCTATATACAAACAGATAGATAATTCACAATATCACAATAGATAATCCATGTTATCATCACAAACAGATAATTTCACACTATCATCACAATAGATAACCCACATTATCATCACACTTCAAACAAAGCATCCATATCACACAACATTACTTATCTCATATTTGAGATCTCAAACCATTCAAGGCAACCAATATCATCCATCCATACATAAGCAAGGATTAATTAATCAGACCGTAATTAATTTAAAATGAATTAAATTAATTAATTCATCTCAAATTAATTTAAAATAAATTAAACTAATTACTTTCATCATTATAAACTTGCTTACATAACCATTAATTAATTACAAATCAATTAATTAATTATCCCCTAATTATCCATCTTAAATAATCGTCCTTGATTAATTATCCTTTAATTACATTCAAGTAATTATCCTTAATTAATTTCACAAATTAATTATTCTTAGCCAAATATAGTAATTAACCTTTAATTACTTCACAAATTTATTAATTATAATTAATTACATTTATCCTTAATTAATTACATTAATTACTCTTTAATCATTTATTGTTGATTAATTAATCTTAATTAATAACCATTAATTACATCATTAATTTTATTAATTAATGATCCCTAGTTACCTTTAATTAATTAATTACTCTATTTAAATTAATTATGTTTAGTAATTAATCTTTAATTAAACCACATTTATTAATCACTCTTGATTAATCACATTCAGTAGTTAACTACTCTAATTACTTCATTGAATAAATTAATTACTTCTTAATTAATTATTTTTAATTAATCCCTTAATTAATTACAAAAAGTAATTTAATCCAAATTACTTCCGTTATTATATCATCCTCAATTCATTACATACAGTAATTACCATTAATTACTTCACTAAGTAATTATACTTATTTTTTTTTGCAAGGCAAGCCGGTTTTGTAGTGGGCCGTCCACTTTTATTACGAACGTAATAAAGTTGAAGTACATGGGATAGGTAAAGGTACCTACACTACTATGGAAAATACAGCAAAATACAGAACAGGTATGTGACTGACATGCCACAGTAGCTATGAAAATAACCAAGCACTAGGACTCCTTCGAAGAGGAAGTGTAACCATCTACAGAAGTAGCCAAATGATGATTTCCACAAAATCCAGCAAAGGAACTGAACCGGATAGCAAGACTCGGGTCAAAACCCACCACATCAGAAGAATAAATGAAAGATCGATCCCACGTAAGGTCATCTAGCATAGCAGAATTCCTACTCGCATCCACGCCATCCAAATCAAGGACCAAGGAATCATCTGCCGGTTTGTAATAAAGGCAACGAAGATCCTCCTGATCATCGGAAACAAATCTGAAGTACATGTTATCCACGGGGTTAAATCTCACATCAGAGATGAGATCAACCCAACATCTGTCCGACTCTACCCAAACAATACGGGCAGAATCAGGGGCCTGAAAAGGAATGGCTGTGGCATCAGGAGGAGTCACAGCAACTGATGGGGAAGCAGGCCTAGCACAAGTGACAGATGGACCAATATCAGGAGGAGGTAGGGGAGGGATCTGAGTAGCAGTCGAGGGAACCTTAGGAATCCATTTCCGAAGCGGGGGGCGAGGCAGAGGAATTTTAGGAGCAGTCGCCGAAGATTTGGGATGAAGGCAGGAGATTTCCAGATGACCAAAAGAGTGACAGGAGGAGCAAATATCTGGAACCCAACAATAGCGAACGCGAACCTCCGCAACATGCCCGACAGCAAGCTGAACAGGAATAGAAACCGGAAGAGGCTTGAAGGGGGATATCTCAATAAGAGCCTTAGCATACATCAATTTTTCTCGGGCTACCGTATTAGCATCAAAACACTTCAATTTCCCAACATTGCAAGCTAGCCAATTCAACCCAAGCAGAGGCTGAAGCGCCGAAGGAATCTGAGAAAAGTACACCCAAACTGGAATGGAAAGCACTTGCTCGCGAGCATGCGCCACAGTAGGAGACCAACGAGTGATAATAAAGGGTCTACCATCAAAAAAAGAAGGCTCAGCACTAAGAACAAGACGACAATCCTGAGCGGAGGAAAACTTTAGATAATAAAAAGAGTCAATCAGTTTAACATTCAATGTTCCACTCAGCTTCCATGCTTTCCGCAAAACCGAGGACGGATCACGAAGTCTGTGATTTGGTTCAAGGAAGAAACCAACCAGATAATCAGACCAAAATTCAACTCCAGCTTGGATAACATTTGGAGGAGGAATCTTCACTCCATTCTCTTCTACGATTTCAAATTCAATAGGAGTGTAGTCACCTGCATTTCGTGACAATGAATTAAACAAAGAAGTCCACGGTTTGGAGCATGCACGCATAGCTGAAGGAGGCCCAGGACCTACCACAACAAATGGTTGAATCGGAGCTGCAGCTGGCACGGGGGCGCCCTGACATTTATGTTAACCGTGCTGAAACTTAGGCCGACTCAACAGATAAGGCAGTCAGCGACTCATAGGAATCAGCGACTCAACTGATGAAGCGACTCAGGGATTGCCGACTCAATGGGTCAACGACTCATTGATAGCAACGACTCAGCGGGTTAGCGCCTTAAAGATACAGTATGAATCAACGACTCAGCGGTCTGCGACTCAAGGCCTAGACCGATCCAACGACTCATTCGAGTTCCGACTCATCAAAGACCGACTCATCTGATCACGACTCATCCACTCAAGGTCCTTAAGTATCTCATTGGGTTTACGACTCAAGAGATGAACGACTCAAGAGGCCGCTACGACCTAAGGAACCTGACGGGTTAAGGAGATTCTGGGTTAAGGATGGCACGACTCAGGAAAGCCTACGACTCAAAGGATAGGTCGACGCACGATACAAGACTCAGAGGCAAGTTCAAAATCATGTTGCAAAGGGGTGACTCGCAGACGACTCACGACTCATCATGAGTCGGTCACGACTCATCATGAGTCGGTCACGACTCATGACTTTGCAATTTCAGCCTAAACAGTTTGCCTATAAATACAAGGCCGCATTCAACATGAAAAGGACTTTTGCTCATTCTCTTCAAGCGCTGATACTCTGCTGCATTCCAAACCAATTCAACACTTGAAGCTCTCGAGACACTAAGAACGCTACAAACAACTTCAACAAGAGATCACGTACATCCAACATGGATTCAAAGACTCTCATCTCCTTCGAAGTTTAAAATACTTGTTCTAAGTTTCTTGTAGTTCAAAGTGAATTGTACTTGGGAAGAATTGTATCAACTTGTAACGAGATCATCAATAAAAGTACTTAAAGTGGACGTAGGCTGTACCCATAAGCCGAACCACTATAAAATTGCTGTTGTTTACTGCTTTTCCGTTATTACTTGCTTGTAATTCTTTCCCGATCTATCGGGTGGTGCTTTCACAACTACACTTCACACACCGGGGTGTTAGCGTAAAAATTTAAGCGTTAACATTTTTGGTGCTTTCACTGAGAATTGAACTCAGGACAACTGTCATCATTGCTTCGCAGAGATTTGAAGAAAGAATTTCTTTAAAAACCAGAAGTCTATCTGAGATTATGGCTCCTGGAAGGAAAAGTAGATCTGTCAGATCTGGAAACATTCAAGAGGGAACCTCCGCTTCCCCTGTGCCTAATCAACCTACTCCGTCTGTTGGAGTTACGAAAGCGGAGTTGGATGCTGTGATTCTAGGGTTAAACCAGCAGATAAACGCCCAAAATGCACAACTAGAGGCTCAAAGTGCCCAGAATGCTCTGATTCTGAATAAGTTGAACGACTTACTTGGGGCAAACAATCAACCAGCTTGTAATGAAAGGAACTGTGCTGGCAACATTCACGATGTTAGCGAAAGGAATGCTCCTGAAAGGGCTGCTAGTCCCTTTGAACAGGCAGTCCCTGAGGCTGGTGGATCTAGAACTCGGCATGATGAGGAATATCTTTCTGGAATGGTCCGGCAGATCATGAAAGAAAGTATGCAAAGGGTTGAAGATGAGAAGGAATGGGGTTTCGCCCCAAGTAAAACTCCGTTTACTGAAAAAATCTTGAAGGCGGAATTTCCAAGGAAGTTTGTCCCTCTGACTATTCCAGCTTACAAAGGGACAAGTGATCCGAACGAATTTTTGTATAAATATGATTGGCACATGACAGGTGCCAGAGCTTCTGACGAAATAAAGTGCCGATATTTCCCCGTATACCTTGAAGGGGTGGCTCTACTATGGTTTACCAAGCTGCCAGTCCGATCTATAGATCAGTTTTCAGACTTGACCAGAAAATTCAAGGAGCAGTTTAGACTATATGCTTCGAAGGCCAAGGACATTATGTCACTATCGAGTTTAGAGCAGAATCCTGGTGAGTCTATCAGATCCTTCTTGAACCGTTTCAATATAGCACTGGCTGAGGTGGACAATGCTGAACCACGAATGATCTTGACTTATCTAATGAGGGCTATTGATAAGTCAAGCGAATTTGGAAAATGGTTAAATATGAAAGAGCCAACCTCTCTCGAAAAGTTCTACAAAAAAGCAGACGAATTCATTCGCTTGGAAAGTCGTCCTTTGCCAATAAAGGCAGTGTTGGAAAAAGCTGAAGACAACACTGTCGCTCCACGCAAGAATGAATCGGTGGGGCAGAAAAGGGAGAATAATAATGGAAAGAAGCAGGGTAATCTGAAGAAGCCCCGATCCTTCAAGCCATCAGAATATACTCCACTATCACATACACCGGAGCACATCTACCTGGCCACTAAAGATTCCGTCGATTTCCCTAAACCTATCCCTTTGAGAACCGGGAAAAAAGCCATACAGAGTGGGAAATTCTGCCGCTTCCACAATCAACCAGGTCATGAAACTGATGAATGCCGCCAGCTGAAAAATCTAATTGAAGAGTTGCTAAGAGAAAACAAGTTGCAGCAATTCGTGAAAAAGAATAGCAACAATCCCGCATCGTCGAGTCAGGGGCAGCGGGCTCCTGTTCATCAGCCTGGGGCAGGTGAGAAAGCTACGGGGCATGAATCTGGAAGACCCGTTATCAATGTCATTTCAGGAGGACCTCACCCAGCTGGAAAGAGTTGGGGTGAGATGGAGAGATATTCCAGGGCTTTGAAATATGCTCCAGCCGAAGAAGACGTCTTTGTTCTAGAAGACACTACGCCCCTTAAACAACAGAAAACTTTCGGTGATGATATTATTTTCAGAGCCAGAGATTCTACAGGTATTGAAGCTCCTACTTTAGATCCCTTGGTCATCTCGGCTGGTATTGGACCAGCCATTGTCAGAAGAGTCCTCATTGACTGTGGAGCATCATGTAATATCCTCTTCAAAAAGACATTTGACCAGATGAAAATCCCTATGATCAATGTGCAAGCCTCATCACAGAAAATCGTTGGCTTCACTGGGGAACCAAAGCAACCAGTAGGAATCATCGATCTGTTTGTAGAACTCGGGGAAGGAGAAGGGAAAGTGGTCCGAAAGCAAACCTTTGTGATCGTCGATGAATATTCTGCTTATAATGCTTTTCTTGGCCGTCCAACACTCGCAGCATTCAAAGCTATCCTAGCCCCGTGGTGCCTCACTATTAAATTTCCTACTGACAATGGAGTAGGAGTTATAAAAGGGGATCAAAATGCTGCACGAGAATGCTATTTGATAGAGCTGCGAGAGTCAAGAAAAAGAGAAATGGGAAAGGATGCGGCAACTCCAGTCCGCATCAAGGAACCAGCCTTGTAGCAATTACGGAGCGGACCCTGCACTGGCGAGCACAGCGGGGCACGGAAAGAAATGGATCCCAGAAAAGCCAGTACAGGGGAGAATAGAGTAGTACCGATAGAAACGACAGTTCCGGTACCTGTTGACCCGAAGGACCCAAATAAGGTGTTGAATGTGGGTTCACAGCTTAATGTGTCAATTCAGAATATCTTGATATCTTTCCTGAAAGCAAATCTAGATGTCTTTGCTTGGACTCATGCCGATATGTGTGGGATATCTCCAGAAGTTGCAGTACACGCTCTGAGTGTTGACCCAAAGTTTACTCCAGTTAAACAAAAAAGGAGAACCCAAGGTCCAGAAAGGTCAGCAGCATTAAAAGAAGAAGTTGATCGACTCATGGAAAATAACTTCATCAAAGAATCTACATACCCGAATTGGGTTTCAAATCCTGTGTTGGTCAAGAAAGCTAATGGAAAATGGAGAGTGTGCATTGATTTTTCTGATCTAAACAAGGCTTGCCCCAAAGATTGCTTCCCATTACCCAGGATCGATCAACTGGTAGACGGAACTGCGGGACATGAATTGTTATCTTTCATGGATGCCTACTCCGGTTATAACCAAATCATGATGCACGAGCCGGATCAGGAGGATACAAGTTTTATCACAGATGTTGGACTTTATTGCTACAGAGTTATGCCCTTCGGATTGAAAAATGCAGGGGCAACCTACCAAAGACTTGTTAATGCTATGTTCATACCGCAATTGGGCAAAACTATGGAAGTCTACGTCGACGACATGTTGGTGAAGTCCAGGAAAGCAGCGGATCACATTGAACACTTAGCA
Organism: Allium cepa; assembly: GCA_030765085.1. Classification (NCBI taxonomy): domain Eukaryota; kingdom Viridiplantae; phylum Streptophyta; class Magnoliopsida; order Asparagales; family Amaryllidaceae; genus Allium; species Allium cepa. Next base: position 898,876,513 of record CM060938.1, on the reverse strand, counting down.
GAAATGTTCGCAGTCCTCCGGAAATACAGAATGAAACTTAACCCTCTGAAATGTACATTTGGAGTCGAGTCCGGAAAGTTCTTAGGTTTCATCGTCAGTGCTAGGGGCATTGAGGCTAGTCCAGCTCAAATTACTGCCTTGAAAGAAGTTAAAGCTCCTAGAACAAAGAAGGAATTGCAGAGTCTCAACGGAAAGGTCGCCGCCCTGAGTCGGTTCATTTCCAAAGCCACTGATAAATGCATCCCATTCTTTGACGCCCTGAAAAAAGGAAAGAAGAATTTTGAATGGACTTCCGAATGCCAAAAACCTTCGATGAGTTGATCCGTCATATGGAAACGCCTCCAATACTTTCTAGGCCAGGCAATGGTGAGGATCTTCTTATATACTTGGCAGTATCATCTCATGCTCTAAGTGCAGCGTTGATACGGGAAGACAAAAGGATTCAACATCCGGTTTACTATATCAGCAAAAGACTCACTGGGGCAGAGCTGAATTACTCCAAGTTGGAAAAACTCGCCTATTGCCTACTAGTTGCATCGAGGAAACTGAGGCAATATTTCCAAGCTCATCCTATCAAAGTACTCACTGATCAACCTCTAAAGCAAGTCCTATTTCGCCCTGAAACTTCGGGTCGCCTTCTAAAATGGAACATTGAACTCAGTCAATATGACATCACCTATCACCCCCGAAAAGCAATCAACGGACAAGCTTTAGCTGATTTCATTGCAGAATTCACAGAGAAAGATAATGGTGAGGAAGAAGCAATCAATGATTCCCCAATCCAGTGGAAGATGTATGTTGATGGCGCAAGAAATGACTACTGTTCTGGAGCCGGAGTGGTACTTGAAACTCCTGAGGGTCGATCCTTATGTTATGCACTAAGATTGGAATTTCCTTCAACAAACAATGAAGCAGAATATGAAGCTCTTATTGCAGGTCTGAAAATCGCTAAAGAGCTAAACATTCGAGCATTACAAATTTTCAGTGATTCTCAGCTTATTGTATGCCAAGTCAAGAAGGAATTTCAAGCAAAAGGTGGAAACCTGCCTTCCTACTTGTCAAAGGCTTGGGAACTCCTATGTGAACTCGATCACTATTCAATAAGCCACATTCCTCGGGAAGAGAATATGAAGGCAGATTCCCTCGCAAAGTATTCAAGTTCTGGTGAAGCTCAACTATTGGGATTGGTCCCTGTAGAAGTCCTTTCAGCGCCAAGTATAGACGAGATGGATATAGACTGGATTATGAATGTATCTCAAGAACAAGAGTCATGGATGACTCCAATACTGGATTACCTACTCAGAGGTTCTCTGCCAGGAAACTCGATAGAAAGACGAAAGCTACTAAGGAAGGCCTCTCGCTATGTAATTCAGGATGGCCGATTGTACAGACGGGGATTCTCAATGCCATTGCTTCGATGTGTATCCCAGGAAGAGTCCAAAACAATCCTAGCTGAAGTGCATGGAGGAGAATGTGGTGATCATTCAGGTGGTCAAACATTAGCAAAGAAAATTCTCCGATACGGATATTTTTGGCCAGAAATTAATCGGGATGCTGCAGATTACTCCCGAAAATGTGACAAATGCCAAAGATATGCCAAAATTCCTAGAGCACCTTCTACCGAACTCACACAGATGGTCAGTCCATGGCCATTTGCAATTTGGGGAATGGATCTCATTGGGCCGCTACCAACTGCTAAATCAGGGATTAAATATGCTATTGTTGCAGTTGATTATTTTACTAAGTGGGCTGAAGCTGAACCATTGGCTACTATCACTTCAAAGAAAATGATAAGCTTTGTGACCAAGAATATCATTTGCAGATACGGTGTGCCTCAGAAAATAATCACAGACAATGGTACTCAGTTTGAAAGCGAGGAATTCCAGGATTTTTGCAAACGATTCAAAATCCAGAAAAGCTTTTCGGCAGTAGCTCATCCGCAGGCAAACGGGCAAGTGGAAGCAGTGAACAAGATCATCAAATCAACCATCAAAAAGCAACTCGAAAGAGCAAAAGGTGGTTGGGTCGATAAACTACCACTTGCACTATGGGCATACAGAACTACTCACAAAACTGCAACTGGGCATACTCCTTTTTCGTTAGCATACGGATCGGAGGCAATGATCCCGGTTGAAACAGAGGTTCCTTCACACAGAAGAATCCATTTCAATCAAGCAGAAAATGAAAAGCTACAACTCGAAGCGCTGGATCTCCTTGATGAAAAAAGAGATGAAGCTAACCTCAGAGTTGCAGCTCATCAGCAAAGGATAGCCAGACATTTCAATTCCAAAGTTCGTCAACGCAGCTTTGAAATTGGAGATCTAGTCCTGAAAAGAATTATGACTGCGACAGGTGTGTTTGGGCCAAATTGGGAAGGACCGTATGTAATAGGTCAGAAACTTCTTGACGGCACATTCAAGCTCACCACTGTTGATGGAGATCAAATTCCAAGGGCATGGAACAGCAATCATTTGCGTCCATACTTTACTTGAAAATTTTGTTGAAACATTGTAAAAAGAATTATGAATGTATGATTCTTGTAATTGAAAGCAATTGTGAAACTGATGCAAGTAAATAATGAAAGAATATAAAGTGGATGTAGGCCCAATTTCATGGACGAACCACTATAAATCTTGTGTTCCTTATTATCATTATATGTTTGCTTTGTTTTCGATATAAAAATACATAAAATGTATTGCTGAAATGTCGATTTAAATTTTTGCAGACAATGGAAATAAAACTTGCGCATAATAAGACCGAGCGATTCTCACCATCATTCAACAAACAAATTTCAAGTCACAAAGACCCCGAATTCAAATCCTAGATAGGAAATACTTCAATTGAACGGCTAATGATTTCGATAGAAACGAGCCCTTGCTGATAAATTGAGATTGTTTGAACAAACAAACATCCAATTAGGAAGCTAGTGCCCGTTCTCACGAACTTGCCTGGCAATGAAGTACACTTCCTTGGATTAAACAAGCCACTTGTGAGAAAAAGGGGAATGAAAACTTGAAAAGAAAAAAAAAAAAGAGGATCGCTGAAAAGGCATAAGCAAGTGAACAGAGGAACAACCAAAGCTACCATCAGCGGCACAAGTCCTTTTCGGAGGCGCAACACTTCGGAGGATAAAAGACCTCTAATGGGTCATACGCCACAAAAAAGAAAGTTCTCTACTCAACAAAAAAGATTGGAGGAGTCATGACCCTCCAACCATGAGAGAGTAACTTCCAGGCGATGAAAACCCTCTCTGAGGCACATTTCACCAGGAGTTGAAGTGTTATAACCGCTCTTCGGAATTTCACTTCACCAGAGTTGAAATGCAAACAAAATAAAAGCCCTCTTCGGAGGCCCATTTCACCAGGAGTTGAAGTGTTGTGACCGCTCTTCGGAATTTCACTTCACCAGAGTTGAAATGTAAACAAAATAAAAGCCCTCTTCGGAGGCCCATTTCACCAGGAGTTGAAGTGTTGTGACCGCTCTTCGGAATTTCACTTCACCAGAGTTGAAATGTAAACAAAATAAAAGCCCTCTTCGGAGGCACGTTTCGCCAGGAGTTGAAGTGTAATAACCGCTCTTCGGAATTTCGCTTCACCAAAGTTGAAATGCAAAAGCAAAACAAAGACCTTCCTGAAAGCCCACGTTTCACCGAGATTGAAATAAAACTTCCAAGTGTTGAAACGTGAAAAGGCTTTCTTCAAAGGCACAACTCTTTGGGGGTACACGTTTCACCGAGATTGAAATAAAACTTCCAAGTGTTGAAACGTGAAAAATCCCTCCTCAGAGGTACAATTCTGTATAAAAAAAATCCTCATCAAAAGCGTACTTTAACTTTCAAAGGAAGAGTAATTTGCCTACTATGGAAAATGATCGTAAAAAAAAAAGGAAAAGAAGTTAAAGTACCCTTCAGAGGTCCGCTTTACCACATAGAGGAATTCACTTGGTAAAATATGCACATAAGCAAAAGAAAAAAGTGATTTCTTCGAATGACAAAGCGTAAAAACTTATACGAAGGGAGTTGTACTCTACAAAAATTTTCTTTAAAGAATAAAATAATTATTCTTTAACAAATAAGAGTGCAAGTCCCCTCGAAGTATAAAATATTGCAGCAAGCTTAAGGTATGGGGGCAACATGGTATAGTGGTATAGCTGCATCGGTAAAGTAATACTCAAACAACATACCATAAGCCCGCTGCAATATCATATAAATAAACTTGTGCAAAAATGAATAATAAATGCATACTCAAATTCAAACAGAAGTTTGTACAAACGAAGAATCATTTTATTCAACTTTAATGCAGATACAGGTTCTCAAAATAAAAGCGGGGGAAGATACCCGCACAATTCTCGGCCAGTACATACAAAAGACAAAAAGCTAAAGTCTTCACTTCTTTTTACTGCCTTTGGACCCTTTACCCGACCGAATGACCAGCTTTTCAGGTCGGCCAGTGGGTATAAGGGAGGAAGGAGAGGTAGGCGCAGCTGGCCCAACTTCTGGCTCCTCTTCAGTGGCGGTGATTTTCTCCCCCCTCCTCTTTGATGTCCCACGCTTCTCTCTCCTTTGTGAGGAAGACTCACTCCCCGGAGTGACAAGTTTTGATAGAACAATGTCGTCAGAAGGAGTCCGTTCCGGGGATATGTCACCTCCCTCAGGTCTCTCATCTTTCTGCTCTTGCGAAGCAATGGGGTCATCCAGGCCATGGAGAGCTTCTATTTGTTCCTCCTGCGATCCAGGCTGCGAAGCAGAAGGAGGAGCCACTTGAAGAGATGGAGGAGGGATTACCGGAGAAGTAGAGATTTGAGCAGTGCTTGATACTTTTTCTACAGAAGAAAAGAGGTTAAAGTCAGTAAAGAGAGGGGATGAAGGTTCACCAATGAAGTCAGTAAAGAGAGGAGATGAAGGCTCATCAAGGTTGAGAAAATAGCCAAGGAGCTCATGAAACTCATGCGAAATAAATGAGTAACCCGCTTGAGCAGAATTGACAGTAGCGAGATTAACAGTGAAATTACCTGGAGAAGCTGGTTTCCTGATATCGACTTCATAAGCTTGCACATCAGCGCTCCCATCACCCTCATGTCCACCTGGTATGCTTGTAATCTCAGTGGTAACTTTGGTGGGAGATGCAAGATGGGAACTGGAACCAATAATGTCGACTTCAGACGAAGAAGGTGGCTGGACTAGAGTAGTTGAAGTGGTTTTCCCCAGCTGGTCCCCCTCCGTCACTTCAGTTCTTAATTTGGCAAGTTGCTCCTTTCCCTTGGCAAGGGCAGCGCGAGCGTCGTCATCAAAATAATGCCTTTCCAGGGCTGATTCGTCGTAACCGGCACCTTCAGCACCAAGCATCTCAAGAGCGGCCTCACATACTTCAGCTAAAGTGATTTCATACTTAGGACCAAGAAAAGCGAGGCTTCCACGCCCCAAGACGCTATGCAAGTAGAAGTCGAATAATGTTGAGCCGAAGCTGTTTTTGGTCACCTCATGAGATTCTTCGGCTGCGATTTTGCCGGCGACAGCCTCATCGCGCTCCCTTTCAGTTTTGCCAAGCTGAAGCTTAAGCATTTGTATCTCCGCCTCCTGGGAGTTGTTTTTCTTTCGAAGCTCAGCAATATCAGAGACATAGCCGTCACTGATTCTTTTTTGTGCTTCTAGCCTGTCTTCGGCGTCCCTTTGGCTAGCGTGAGCATCTCTCACTTGTTTCAGAAGCACTTCTTCTTTTTGAGAGTAGGAAGTGGAGGAAGCAGCAAGTTCATGTTTCAATTCCTCGACTTTTGCTTCAAGCTCCTCATTGTAAGAAGCAATGTTCCTCATCTCGGTGTCGTGTTGCTCAACGACCTTTTGCCATTCGGCCTTATCGTTTTCCATGGTAAGTATGGCCTCTATGTTGGCACGGTTAACTCTTTGAAGCTCATCGACAAGCTTCTGCCAGTTTGACATCCTCTCGATATCGAGCTTGACTGCATCAAGATTGCGCAACATAGCAGACTTGTCGATGGGGACCAAGTCTAGGTCGAATCTCACCCCCTTAAGGCACCATTGAGGAAATCGACTCTGCAGAGTGGCAGGACCCGGTCCAACTTGAAATTTGGGCCTGCTAATTATCGTTTGAATGTCTGATTTCCCAAGAGCGGGAGAGCCAGAAGGAATGTCGAGCGAAGCATGAGTAGTAACTTTCTCAAGAGTGGTAGAGGCCTGCTTTTCACTATGACGGGCTCGTTTGCTTAAGTCTTCACTCATGTGACCTTTTCCTCGATCGTCATGAGTTTTTCTCTTGTGGGAGTCATCGCCTCTTTGCCAAGAATCATGGCGCTCTTCTCTCTCCCTTCTTTCACGACGCTCTTCCTCATCCCTCCTTTCACGAGCCTTTCGAGCAGCCCTCTCTTCGTCAGACTCTCTATAGGAGGGAAAGTAACGCCGATAATCATATTGACCACGCCCCCCGTAGCGTTGGAAATCCTGATAATACGATCCGCCGCGTGTCATTGAAGAATCTGAAATAAGAAAAAATAAGCTTTAGAAATCTTTAGAGTATGAGAAGATAAGTGCATAAGTGTGCTGGAAAATCCTTAGTTGTGTGTGAAGTGCAAACTACTCGCGTTGGACTAACGAACCACTCCTCAGTTGGGGGGAAGTAATAGGTCCCACTGTCAGTGGCAATTCTTGAGATAAAGGAGTTAGAGTCTGTTGGAGGGCAGATGTTGCTTCAATCGTCGGAGGTATAGCTTTACCGTGAGCAGGGTCTTCTTTAAAGAGTTCTTGGGAAGTAATGATTATGTCACTTAAATCCCCAAAGACGTCATCACCGTCATGCCCAACCTGATTCCCTCCATCAGCTCCTTTGTCAGCACTCTTCCTGGTTTGGGAAAGGGGCTCCTCTTCTTCTTCAATAATGGGAGCAAGTACGGGCTTTTCGGAGGGTCCCGTATCGTCTCTTGGAGTAGAGCACTTTATTAATAAGGTTTCTGCAGAAATTTCTCCTCGTATGTGCTCTTTAGTGGAGATCGGAAGATCAGGAGTTTTCACCGGAGAATCAGGAACCTCCGTTGGAGCTTCACGAGGCCGAGTAAAGCGAGAGGAATGGAGGAGTCCGTATTGATGTAAAAGTTCATCGTTTAGCAGAAACTTTATGCTCCTCTCTTCTACCGGCACGGCATTTAATCTTTCAAAAATTTGCTTAAGACTTGGGTCCCTAGCAGGGGGGGAAGTGCTAAAAACAGGAAAAGAATGAAATTAGCAACTGAGAGTTCAGATCTCGAGAAAGTTTCAAAACGGAAAAAGTAAAGACAGGAAATCTTACTTCCCACTCTCCAGATGGCATAAAACCCTGGAGGGCAGCGAACAAAGAAAAACTGATTCAAAAATCCGTGAGCGCTTTCGGAGAGATCAGTAATAAGTTTGCGGTTTCGAGCGCTTCTTATAACCACGATGGAGGGATGGTCCTTAGTTTTCGTGAATGAGCAAAAATAGCAGATCTCCCCGAAGCTTGGTAATCGATCCAAAACTCTCCTGAATAGAACACATAACCCCATCAGAATGGCGTAGCCATTGGGGTGTAATTGGAATGGAGAGATAGACAACCGAAGCAGGAACTGTTGGAGAAAGTCGTTAAAAGGAGGAATCGCCCCACTTAAGCACATTTGGCGATTGACTGCAACAAAGCCGTAGGGAGGATTGTCAGCAGTATCACTTGGCCCAGGGAAAAGAACATCACTTTCAGCAAAGCCAAATTGAGTGCGCAGCTGGACGAACGCTCTCGAATTTAGAATAGTCGGGGTTCTCTCCGGAGGATTCTCTATGGGAACAGCTATCGGAAAAGTTTCTTCCTCTTGAGTTACCACTTCTTCTTCTCGGTGAGAGGTCATTCTACACAAGCAACTGGATGTTCAAATGCGAAGGTGCGCGTTTCCTAAAAAGTGTGAAGTGTTGTGCAAGACTAATAAAAGTGACAAGTATACATAACTGGAATTATACTAATCGATGCTTGATCGATTGTAAACATTTCAGAACTTGTTAATCTAAGAGTTCAAACATAATATTAGTGCAAGCAAGTCGATTTCAATTGACTATTTCAGTATTGCTTTGGTATTTTGTTTGAAATTGATATGTTGAAAGCACTTCATACATGCAGTTTATTCATCTATCATTAACTAATCTGTCGTTCGATGTGGGCAATCAATGACAGTATATTCGTCCCAGTTTTCTGTGAATGTTATATTGAACAGATTGTTAGCTTGCAAGTCAAAATAACCTGTAAATGAGTGCAATAAAATTCAACAGTTCAAAGTTAATACAATGGTCCAGTGTTCAGACAGAATCCACAAGTCATAACCCATCAACGGTTCAAAAGTTCTGAGTCGGCAGTGCCAAGTCATAAGTCGTAGAAATAAGGAGATTATCTCCTAGTCTTGTCTCGGCAACGACTCAAAGGCTAGACTGTGGGGAATGTTAAAAGAGCTCAGGTTCAAAGTTTTATCTCGGCCACGACTCAAAAGTCTTGTCTCGGCCGCGACTCAAAGCTCAGGTCGAGGAGTATGATGAATCGTACCATGGCTAAATCATAGGAGTCACTGGGTCATACAGGAATAGCTAAGTCTAACCTACGGCAATGTTCGAATCACTCTGACCCACTAACCTTCTAGCTCCTAACCCATTAACCATCTAACCCGATAACCCAATAACATTGCAATGGTTAACCACGGGTTCGTCACACTACACGATTGCCTCGAGTGATGAATCGCCGCAAGTAAAATCAAGCAAACCTAAGTTCATCGGCAATCAAATCTAACCAGACTCGTAAGACACGAAGAGGCAAATCGGAGACGAAGGATTAAGCGTGCAAGACAATAATGATCAACGATCGAAGAAAGGGAAGAAATCGCTTACGATTGTATGTTGCTAGAGAGGATTGGGTGCTAATTCGAGTTGAAATTATTTTTGGGAGCTTGAAGATGTGTTAATGGTGGAGCACGACTCAAGAGACTGATAAAGGAAGAAGAAGATAGAAGTGACGGTTCATCCATTTTATACCAAGGAAGTAGGTCATGAGTCGGCACAAGCGAGTTAAGATAAGTCGAAGCACGCGACCTACGACTCAGGCGCGTGCTTCGAGGGGCAAATGTTAACCGTGCTGAAACTTAGGCCGACTCAACAGATAAGGCAGTCAGCGACTCATAGGAATCAGCGACTCAACTGATGAAGCGACTCAGGGATTGCCGACTCAATGGGTCAACGACTCATTGATAGCAACGACTCAGCGGGTTAGCGCCTTAAAGATACAGTATGAATCAACGACTCAGCGGTCTGCGACTCAAGGCCTAGACCGATCCAACGACTCATTCGAGTTCCGACTCATAAAAGACCGACTCATCTGATCACGACTCATCCACTCAAGGTCCTTAAGTATCTCATTGGGTTTACGACTCAAGAGATGAACGACTCAAGAGGCCGCTACGACCTAAGGAACCTGACGGGTTAAGGAGATTCTGGGTTAAGGATGGCACGACTCAGGAAAGCCTACGACTCAAAGGATAGGTCGACGCACGATACAAGACTCAGAGGCAAGTTCAAAATCATGTTGCAAAGGGGTGACTCGCAGACGACTCACGACTCATCATGAGTCGGTCACGACTCATCATGAGTCGGTCACGACTCATGACTTTGCAATTTCAGCCTAAACAGTTTGCCTATAAATACAAGGCCGCATTCAACATGAAAAGGACTTTTGCTCATTCTCTTCAAGCGCTGATACTCTGCTGCATTCCAAACCAATTCAACACTTGAAGCTCTCGATACACTAAGAACGCTACAAACAACTTCAACAAGAGATCACGTACATCCAACATGGATTCAAAGACTCTCATCTCCTTCGAAGTTTAAAATACTTGTTCTAAGTTTCTTGTAGTTCAAAGTGAATTGTACTTGGGAAGAATTGTATCAACTTGTAACGAGATCATCAATAAAAGTACTTAAAGTGGACGTAGGCTGTACCCATAAGCCGAACCACTATAAAATTGCTGTTGTTTACTGCTTTTCCGTTATTACTTGCTTGTAATTCTTTCCCGATCTATCGGGTGGTGCTTTCACAACTACACTTCACACACCGGGGTGTTAGCGTAAAAATTTAAGCGTTAACAATTTATTAGTAATGCTTGGTCCAAATCCCTCTGAAGCGCTAACACAAACAGTTGACGTGCAACAATCAGTCTCCACATTCTTAACCAATCCAACATTTCCACCCGACAGACCACTATTGACACACTCATTCACCAGCGAGCCTACACCGCTATTGGGATTAACATGGAAACATTCGTTCGAAACAGGCGACGAAAGGAAACTGGGCATACCTGAAAGAGGCGAAGACGTGTTCGGAATTGGAATAGCGTAGGCAGCGTCCACTAAATCTTCATGCGAACAAGGCCGCGCAATAGGTTCTAGGTGTGTCAGTTTGGAAGCACGAAGAGGGGGAAAATCGTTGGACGAGTGGGTGTAAGGGAGAGCGATATCAGTGGAAGACATTAATCTGAAACAGCGACCAGACCTTGTGGAAGAGGGGGAGGGGGGATATTGGGAAGAGGGAAGTTGAGGAGAAGAAGAAATGGACATGAAGGCGGGGAGTTGGAACGGGAGGAGCAAATAGATTCACGGGAGGGAAGGAGATAACACGCGAATAAGAAATCGCCAGTAATTGGACGCCATTGAAAAACGAGAGTATTAATTACATTAAATAATTACTTATCAAATCATCCAGTGATTAAATTAATTAAACTTAATTAATTAACTTAAACTAATCACATTTAACTTAATTAAATACGTTGAGTCGCTAATTTTCTTTAATTACTTTCATTAAGTAATTACACTTAAACAATTTCACAATTGATTATCTTTAATTAATTAATCTAATTAATTATTAAAATTAATCACATTAATTAATTATTTATTAATCCCAAGTTAATGACTTTCATTAACTATTAACAATTCTTTAATTACTTTTCTTAAGTAATTAACTTTGATTAATCATTATTAATTAAATATTAATTTATCCTTGATAACCTATTAATTAATCTCTAATTATTTAATTAATTAAGTGATTAACTGTAACTTAATTAATTATTAATTACTTGATTAATTAATTCCTAATCATTAATTAAAATCTAATCTTATATAATTAATGATCCTTAATTACAATTTAATTATTCCTTAATTAACTTAAACCTTAATTAATTAATTTAAACCCTTAATTACTAAATTAATTAACCCAAATCATTAATTAATTGAATTAATTAATTATCCATTTTAATTACCTTACTAATTTAATGTATCACAATCATTAAGTCTTTATTAACTTTTAAAATAAAAACATTATCTTATTAATGATAATTATCATTCACAAACACATTCGAAAACATTTAACTTTCAAATTTACTTTTAAATTCCATTTTAAATTTCATTTTAGATTTAAGATTTAAAATAAATACAATTTAAAAACCTTTTAAATAACATGCTAAAGAAATACATCTTATAAAAGAAACTTAAAGCATTTAAACCAAATTTACTTTTAAATTCTAACCATTAAAAATACACTTTAAACAACTAAAGTTGTCAAAACAATTTAATTTATAAAACTTAATTTAAATTTTAAAACTAGGATACAAACTCACTTTTGAATCCATACTTTAAATTGGGTTTTAAACTTTGTTTTAAAACTTACTTCCAAATTTGAAATCAAATTTAAATTTGAAAACAGATAGGTTTCTAGAGAAACCTGTAACAACCATTATACCCGAGCCCCCTCTAAAATGCTTCGAGTAACACCTCACATTACTTCGAGCCAAAACTCGAATCACTCGAGAATTACTCGAGTCCAAAAACCATACAACACCCCAAACTTCACCAGACACAAACCACTGCACCGTGCATATGCACGGTAGCTCTGACCCTCTCTGGTCATTACCGATGGCCTCAACACATCAGCAAACATCCCCGCAACCCATCACGATCATCAGACCCTGACCACCAACTCGAAATCGAATTCGAGTATGCTAACCAAAACCTGGAAACGAAAGAGCAACACCTAAAAACCTCTCGTGCTCTCACTGTTGATCACCAGAACACCAGTGACTCTGGCCATGACTTCGTCCACGGCCTAGATACCCTTCCCCAGAGTTCTACTGAACTCGATCAACCAGAGGATTTGAGATGATAACAATTCATCAATTAACCCAAATTAGGTTTAATAACTTTAATCGGTCGCCACTGCTACCACCGTTCCTTGATCGCCATCCTGACAATTTTTCCCACCTCTTCGATCATTCTACTATCTTCACCGAAAACTACAATCTCCCACATCACACCAGAAAACCTCAAATCACCATTTTCTGGTCAAACCAAAAATGCACTCAAATCCCACTACTAAAATTTGTAATTTTTGTTTCAAAAATCAAGTTTTAGTTTAAGCATTTGATTTATATACCTAAATCCATGAATCATGGTAGGAGAAGTTTAACTTATTTTAAATTTTCACTGTTTTTTTATATTTCCAGAGGTAATACAAATTATTTTAAATTAAACAATTTTTTTTAAACTTAAACTATGATAAGAAAACATACTTTGTTCATGACTTATGTCTTAACAAAAATTGGATCAATAGCAATTGACTTTTGATTAGAATTTGAACCTGGAAACTAGAAACAGAGAAACCCTCCAGACACACAACAATGCACATGATACACCCGCATATATTCATAGCAGATTGCACTTATATATACACATATGTATCACAGAACTAACATGCAACCATAATTCATATTTAAGTTTTTTTTTAAAAATGATGTTACTCACCAGTCATAAACATGAATACAACACCAATTTTTAAAAGCTTTTAACTCAGAAAACTTGTTTTTGCTGAAATGCTGCTTGAGTTGAAACTTGAAAATTGCTTTCTTTATTTCGAAACTTGAGTTTCTTGTTGTTTAGATCTCAGTTTTGCATGTAGGCTTGTTCCAGATTTTACTTGCTTTAGTTTTGAAAAGAAGAATGCACAGGCTTTTGAACAGATTGAAGAAAATGATTTGCAGAGGATGTTGATTACAGATTTGAGAATGAAATACAGGTTTTTGTTTGAACTTTGAAAATGCTATTACAGGGAAATGATTTGATTTGGTTTCTGGCTTGAGGAGTTTGATTTTGAAAATGAAATTACAAGCTTTGAATTGAATAGTTTTAAGGTTTTGAGGAGTTTTTGATTTTTGAATGTTGTTACCAGATTTCATTTTTGAGAAGCTTGAGTTTTTCTTAGCTTTTGAAAATGAAGATTAGAAAAGAAATGAGAAGGAGGAAAAACATGTTTTATAAGTTAAGATTATTTATTTTAATATAAAAGAAAAATTAAAAACAAAAATGACACTTGCCTAATCTATTTACATTTTCTTAACACATGTTATTATGAGGCCTTAGTATAATTACAGTTGACCATTGAGTATTTTATTTTAATTTAAAATGTTAATAATGCTTTATCCTTACTTTTAAATTTCTTATCTATATATATATAAATTACTTTTAAGAAAATAAAATAAAACAAATTATATATATACAAATAAAAGCTTATAACTATATCCTTTAAAATCCAAAATATTTTAAATATCTATCTTTTGAATTTCAAAACTTTAAATTCAAATTCAAAATAAATTATAAAATCCAATTTAAAAATCAAGTTATATATACATATATAACTACTTATTCAATTTAAAAATAACAATTATATTTCTATAAAATCTATTTATGTTTATAAAAACTAAGTATTATAATTATTATTTGAAAATAACAAATTTGACAATTTTAAATAGTTTATAAAAGTGATTATAAATTACTTCTATTATTAAATGAATTAATATATCATATGCTATATTGTATTTTAAACTCTTAAATATAAATTTCAGACAAATTTTTTTTTAAAAAAGAAAATAAAACAAAGCTTTTATGTTAATTTTATTTAAATTTAAACTTAAGCTAAAAATATATTTTAAACACTTAAACATTTATCTAATGTATTTAAAACCATATTGTTATTAATTAAATAGCTTGAAAAGTTTTATATTATATTTAATCAAATTTCCAAATTACCAAATATATTTTAGAATTTGAAAACATGATTTATTTATTAAATTCAAACCAAAGAAATCCAAAGATTTCTATTTACAATATATACAAATATATATACATTATAAATAGTATTTTTTTTATTAGCTTTTAAAAGATAAAATTCACCAATTAAATATTTACTAAAAGAGGATTATTAAACCAGTTCAAATTTTATTAATCAAGATGATCAAATCAATTTAATTTTTTAATACAGATTATTAAATTGATATTGCCCAAAATTCCGGGTCATCACATTACTAATAGGGATCTCTAAACACTTGAACAGAACAATTCGACACGATATTGTTTTAAAATTGGGTAGATGAAACAATTTTGCCCAAAATTATATATCTATGTAAAAGAAATAATTTTTCATAAGTTATTATAATTATATATGGCTGCTTGGTTGCTAGAAAATGACAATATTAAATTATTATCATTATTGTATGGAAAATGAATGAGGTATTGAAATCATAATCAAAGGTTAAGAAATTAACCCATATGATAGAATGGGATTTGAAATGTGAATTATAAATGAGAATTATAACTTTAACTTCCAGAGAAATATTTGAATAAAGATTGGAAGGTTTTGAATTTTTGAAAATTTGGAAAATTTAGATTACTTTGAGTTTGAAAATGATTTTCAAAGGCCTTGGAGGAATAATAGTGATATATTCGAAAATATTTTTAAACTGGATATGAAATCTGGTAGGATTTGGAATTAAAAATATTTGAATTTTTTTTAAGGAAGGTAAAAGCGCTAAACTCTTATCGGTAGCTGGAAAATAATTTCGGTTATGACTGCAGCATCATCATATTCATTTTCGAGTTTCCAAGAGAGGGATTGCTACCTGGATGTTTTGGATTAGTATTTGTTTGCAAAGATTGCATTTGATTTTGAAAATGCGAAAGGATTTAGATATATATGTTTTCAAAATTTATTTTAAAACGTTGAGGAATTGATTAAACTCTGGATGTTAATTTAAAATGTATGTGGAATAACAAATGGGTTTGAAAAAATTATAATTTTTTTGAATTTATTTAGAATAAAATTTAACTTAAGAAGAGTTAAATTAAAATGAGTAAGAAAACGAAATAAGTTGGAAAAGTAAACCCATTAAATGAAGTAAATTTAAAGAGAGTAGTGAATGGAATTTAAATAAGTTGGGAAAAAAACTTATGGAAGTTTAAAAATTCAAATGGAAATGAAATTTAACTAATCCAAGTTAAATAAAAAGCGAATTTGAGGAAAATTGTGAATAAGCTAAATGAAATGGTTATTGTAATAAAAATTTATTAGTTGAAACAAATTTGTGAATAAGCAAATGAATTTACATTTGTAAGTAAGTGGAATTGAAACTAAATAATGGGATGATATTTGATTTAAATTAAAGCGAAAATTTAAGTTAAGTGTAAATAGATGTGGAATTTAAGAGGTGAAGTGAAATAAATATAAGAAGTGTATAAACTGTTCATATTGAACCTAAGAAAGGGATGGTAAAATTGTTAAGTAAATTAGGTTTTAGGAAAAATATTCTACGTTAATATTTGAATGAAGATTTAAGTAAAGGGGTGAGAAATGATATTTGTGAATAAGTGAATGGAAATCAATTTAAATATGAATAAAAGAGAATTGATATAGCTAATAATCAACTGAGATAAATACTGAGGATATACGTATAATATTTTATTCGCATAATGATTTGATCCAAATTCGAGCATATAATTTCGAGATAGTCATATCAATACGAGTTAGGATTTCTTACTCGATTTTCAATGGCGAACCCTGGATATGGATTTTTGATTGATTCTAAAGATTCTCTATCATAGTATGGCTATGCAAAGAGATTGATGGTTTTTGATCAAGCAACCAGATCTGAATCCACACTAGGAAGTCGGGTGGACGATACTAGTTCGGAAGTGAAATTGTGTGATCGACTGAGCGATCGGATTGGATATTGCGTATGAATGATATATGTACATTGTATGGGCTTGAATGAAGTAGATATTGAAAATTTTGTTTAAATAGTGAATAGAATGATTTTGAATTTTGTGGTTGGATATTATTGCTAAGTAAGATATACATGTATTTAAAAGGAAATTGGCATCTTTGATTTCAAAAGATAAATATGAATTGCCCGGAAAAAAGGTATGTATTTAAATTTGGCGTATGAAGTAAGATGATTTTCTGAATCTAGCCGCTTGGAATTTTTTTTTTTTTGAAATTTGGGGGCCCGTAGAGGCATTTTGTAGTCGAACCGATCTAGCCGTACATAGGAGACGCTGAGGAATTTTTTTGGATATTTAAGAAGTTAGAAAAATTTTGAGAAAATTTTGAAAACTTAAAATTTTGTTTTAAATTTAAATTTGAATTGTTGAGTAAGTAATATTGTTTGGAACTTATGGATGCATTTGGAGAGTTAGTAGAGTGATTGTGTGTCTTAAATAAAAGATTTGTTTTGGGAAGTGGTTGAAATTATTTCGATTGGAAATATAATTAACGGGTTATGGATCATTCTTCTTAACTAGTAATTTCGGGGACGAAATTCTTTTAATAGGGAAGGAATGTGACGACCCGGAATTTCGGATGTTTGAAATCGGAATATTTAATTGATTTTAAATATTTAAAAGTTAATTTTCATCTTGAATTTCAAATATCACTAATTATGGGATAATTTTGTTATTGGACTTAATAATTGGAATTGGGTGAAATATGGGATCTTGAGTTTTAAGCTCGTCAAAAATAATTTGAAGGCTTATAAAACTTATATTGATAATACTGAAGGTAATAGAACTTTTAAAACTAAATTTAGAAGTGTTTTTTTCAGTTTTAAAGATATATCGTTTGAATTGATATTTTAAAATAGCCTTTCGAGGCACAGTTTCAGAATTTGACGAAACTAGTACCATTGGATCTGTAATAGTGTATTATTATCGGATTTTAATTTTCGTAGAATTTTGGGTTGTCGTGTGGTCGTACGGTATATAAATGCGCAGAAATTTATATCGAAATTTAAGATAATAACTGGGTCCAAAAAGCTATCTTCTCCATACGATCGAATTAGGACTCGAAACCTTTTCCATTGCGCTCGGAATAGGGGTATAACATTATAAACACCTAGCAGCACTATGACGACCTGGAATTTTTTATATATTTGAAATTGGCTATTTAATTGATTTTAAATATTTAATAATTAGTTTCTAACTTGAATTTCAAATATCGCTATTTATTGGATAATTTAAATATTGAATCAATAACTAGAAATTTGGAAAATTGTTGAATCTAGAATTTCAGGCTTATTAAAAACAAAATGAAGGCTTATAAAACTTATATTAGTAACATTAAAGATAACAGATGTGCTAAAATTGAATTTGAAAGTAATTTGTTCAGTTTTAAAACTATATTGTTTAAATCGATATTTAAAAATAGCTTTTCGAGGCACAGTCTCAGAATTCGACGAAGCTAGTTCCATTGGATCCGTAATATTGTATTATTATTAGATTTCAATTTTCGTAGCATTCGGAGTTGGCATGTGATCGTACGGTAGATAAAAGCGTTGAATCTATATCGAAAATTTAATTTAATAACTGGGTTCAATAAGCCATCTTCTCCATACGATCGAGTTAGGACTCGAAACCTTTTCCAATGTGTTCGAAATAGGGGTTTAACATTATAAACGCCCATCGGCACGCCTCAATAGGAGCTCAAATTTGTGAGTTGCGTAAACCGAGATGATTGGAATTTGAATTTAGATTAAATGTGTATATATATATATTCATACAATCGACAAAATTTAAACACGTTTCATCTTTTGGAACACGTGTTTACCGCCTCCTTTAATCTCATAATAGATGTTTCTTTCCCCTTCAACTAAATCGGATGGCCGAACATAGATTTTGATTTAAAAAATATAATATCAAGCTCAGTAAAAATCATGGATTTCTTCTCCTCCCCTCAGATTCATTTTTGATTCACGCTGTATAAAAAAAGGAAAAGAGGGACGAATGATATTTTGGCAGATTGAAATAGAGTGATAGAGTATCATTCATCTTGAGTCAATTCGTGTCGCGATCAGTTGTTGGAAGGGCGTCGCGAGTAGGATTTCGATTTGGGTCATCGGCAGATCATGGAAGTGGAGGCACGTGAGGCGACAGGTTCGTCGATATATTGGTAGAGTATGGAGAAGGCTTGGCGATTTCGTCGAAGGCTAGCATTCGCGTGCGCGAACTTGAGGTTCTGGAGCGACGATAAGCTAGGGTTCCTAGAGGAGATGCGCGATGGTCGACCGGTAGAGTTGCATCGCCTGAGCATTAGGTAATTTATTTTTTAAAACATTTTAAATTCGATGTTATTTAAGTTTAAAGCTTGGAGTTAATTCATTCATCTCATGCAACAAAAAAAATTTCCAGTAAAAGGAAATGT
Organism: Allium cepa; assembly: GCA_030765085.1. Classification (NCBI taxonomy): domain Eukaryota; kingdom Viridiplantae; phylum Streptophyta; class Magnoliopsida; order Asparagales; family Amaryllidaceae; genus Allium; species Allium cepa. The sequence continues at coordinate 898,857,956 of CM060938.1, read as the reverse complement.
TTAAACAGAAATTTTATTTTAGCAGGGTATAAAATAATTTTGTTTTTAATTTAATATATATATATATATATATATATATATATATATATATATATATATATGTATATATATATCCTCATGCATGTTTTAATATACAGTAGTTAACAGGAATTTTAAAATGGTCATATTGGAAGGTTATATAAAAATTAGATTTTTGGAGATCATATAGATCATTTTATATATCGAATATGATTTCCAAGGTGAAGTTTAACCGGTCATAACAATTTAAAATTTTTTGGTCAACTTTAAATTAAAAACAAAGTTTAAATTACCTCAGTGATCAATAAGGATATGTAATTTTCATGTATAAGATCTTAAATCGTGAAGAGATCGAGTCAAGATTGAAGTGGATTGTAAAAAAATCAAAGGTGAGTTAATCTCACTTATTTGGATTATTATTTAAATTTAATTATTTAAATTTAAATATTTGGTTAAATGATTGAATTGATTGGATGTGGTATATTATATAGTAGTATATAGTATAGATTGGAGTGATCGATTTCTCGCATTATATAGCGGATGAGACCCTATGCGCCGATTGGCGTAAACCTCTTATGCCCATTGCTCATCCGATCGCAATTTGTTGGATTTTTGCCCTTTGAAGGGCTAGGCTAATAATGCTTTAGAAGCAGGTTCTGTCGACTGAACCAAGAGGTCAGTCGACTGAACCAGAGGACAGAAAATGTTCTGTACCTGTATCAGTCGACTGACCTTATGGTTCAGTCGACTAACCTAGAAATCGAAAGTTTCCAAGCATTGGGTCAGCCGACTGACCATCTGGTTCAATCGACTGATCTGCTTGCCTCAGCCCAATTTGCCAAATTTGCTTGGGTTTTCAACTTTTAATCGATTCATGTTGATCTGATTTGTCATTATCATTTATTATCGACTTTAATGACTTCTTTTTTGGGATTTTTGGGAATATGCGTTTTGATGGATTTCGTATCGATTTCTTTGGATTTAATTCACGTCCTCGAAAGTGAATTTCTGGTGATTGATTGCTTCTACAGTCATTTCTATGGTTTGTCACTTTAAATTGCAAAGGTTACTATACTAGTAGTAAATATCAAAGCTCTTTCATTAAAACGATTTAAACTCTATTTTTAATACAACGCTCGTTTATAAAACCGTTTTCCAATCTAGTAGTATATACAAACCTTTACCTCATTCGTTTGAGAAAATCTAATTTAAATGGCTTAGCAAAACAAGTGGTATGAAGCACTTGCGTTTACTTCGTCGGTTAATTTTTGGACTTGTTCGATTGAAAATCTTGTGACAATTTTCGAGTGGAGTTCTACAATTTTTTCGTAAATATTTAAGTTAAGCCAGTGGTTATGGAACATGAAGCTAAACTCATTTATTTACTAGCTTAGTGTAATTCACACTTTTTATTGATTAATGATGATCACTTTGTGATTTAAACTAGAGGTATGCTAGGTCTCTTTGTCCATGTGGGGGACTATACCTCGTTTTATTGAGCTTCGTCTCATTTCTTTTATAGGCTAACGACCTATGAGTTCTTTGGAGTTTCGACTCATTTTTGTAGGCTAGCGACCCAGGTTCTTTTATGGAGTTCGGTTCATCGGACATACCATTGTAATATGTCGTTGTTCCTGGTTCATAGGGCGTACTGTTGTACTACGTCGTCGTTCTGAATTATTTGAGTTATAGGTTACTCGGGCGTACCGTTATTATACTACGTCGTTGCACCGGCTCTGTGGTTAGCGACCATGGGTTAGCGACCCGTTTGTGATACACGTGTTGGTGAGTTTTCGTGCTCCCGTTTGTGATATGCCTCCCCCTTTTATCTTTCTTGGATTTCTAATTGATGATTTCTAGAATTTTTGTTTCACCGATTTTATGATTGGCATTAATATATTTGTAATATTTGTGGTATGGTGAATAAGATAAAGAATATGACATTCTTTATGATTTCTGAGATTCTTGAGATATTGTATGATTTTTATTGTTGTTAAATGTATACTTGTCATAGTATGGCATTATTCATATCATATGTTTTTTGTTATATCTCTTATCCTATCTTATTTTGTTTGATATTTATAGCTAGAATGATCCGTTTATTATTTTCTTTTTAAATGCTACTCGGGTCAGATCGAGATGTTACAGGTGCCTCTACTTGACTCCTCATCTGGGACCATCATCTGACTTTTGGCTAACTACTTAGATTAGTAGTTTTTGTTTTATACCTTCAAGATAGAGACTCCTTGATGTATACCTATTCTTTTGTCTAGCACTTGTATCTATTCTTTTGTGATGTAGTGGATCTTACATGACCACTACTTTGATGTACACTTTTATGTGATATATTCATATCTGTTTCCATCTTTGTGATATGGATATCTGTGACTGATTTGTGTTATGCTTATTTCGATATTTGTTTCCGAGGTCCACATAGCCACTGTGTAGTAGCTTTGAGTTTGTATTTGATATGTCGGATTTCCTCTTGAAATGAATGCGTGACATACCATGTGACATATCGGTACTTGAACAAATTCATTACATGGATGGTCCCTCCTCAACAGCCTTATTCGTCGTGCTAGTTGACGGCATTACTCTATAGTGTCCTTGGCTAGTGTGAGTATAGAGGTGGGGCGCCACATCTTGGTATCAAAGCCAAACTTCGGAACAATGTAGAATAATCTAGCAAAGATCATTGTCCTAAGTCCTTCTTAGGAGTCATGCCTTAAGATTTATCCGAGTCTTAGGACCCGTTCTATCCTATTTTATTTTATGATGCTTTGTTTTATCAATCATGATTGTTTGATATTCATTCCGAGAATAACCTTTTCTTCTTCTTTCTTTATTTTTTTAAGGAAGTGAAATGGTTAGACTAGGCCATCCCAGCGCTGGCCAATCTAGTGCTACACCTCAGGATGGAGTATTTATGTCTGCTTAACAGCTTCTAGACTTTGTAAAGAATGCTCAAGCTGTCGGACCCATTTCAGAGCCTACTCACCCTAAATATGGGTTTGCACGCCTGTGCAGTGATTATACCAATTTGGGTGTAAAGCCATTGAGGGGTTCCGAAAGCGTTATAGAAGTCCAAGCTTGGCTTAGATCATGCGATCGCGTCTTTTATCGCATGAATCTTACTGATCTTCATCGAGTCCAAGTGGCTTCTAGCATGCTCCAAGAAAGAGCATTAGAATTGCATGAGCTTTTGATTTTTGAAATTATTGAAGCGGATCTTACTCAGGAGAAATTCTGGGAAAGATTCGAATTAAAGCTTTGCCGAAGGATGAAAAGGTAACTTTAGCTCGGCGCTATATTGAACTTGTTCAAGGAGAATCTTCTATGATGGATTACGTCGCATCTTTTGAATCCCTCTCAAAATATGGGGTCGAGTACATTAATACCCCATTGAAGAAAATCAGAAGTTTGTTTATGGCTTGAATAAGAATCTCAAAAATCCATTACTTCTGAATTTAGAAGTTTCTTTTGACCAACTTGTTAATATCACTCTTCAACTCGAAGTGGCCGATAAAGAAGATGATGTTAAAGTTGTGGATCCCAAACCGAACTTCAACAACAACAAAAGGAGGCCTATTAAGTTCAAAGGTCCTTATCCCAACAAGAATGGGAAGCAAGCAACTCCAGTAGCAAAGACTTCTACCTTTAGTAGTGGGCAATGTTACAATTGTGGTTCTAAGGACCATTATGCTAATAAATGTCTGAAACCTCCCTTTTATCGTTATTGCGAAAGTTCAGGTCATCTTTTATCTTCATGTCCCAAACTTCAAAGCAAGAATGAGGGAAAGCTAAATGTTGTGCAAGCCCCTAGTAACACTTCTCGTGGTCAAGGTATTTCTCATTTTATACTTGATGGCATTATTATGTTTCGTGATCATCCTATTCGAGTTCTTTTGATACGGGTGCATCCCATTCTTTTATATGAAAAGGAATTGTTGATACTTTTTCTTTAAATGTTATGGCTTTGATGACTTCTTTGAGAATTGCGAATCCGATTGGTGGATCTGCAACACTCAGTTTACTTTGTAAACATGTCGAGATTATTTTGTGTGATTATTCTTTCCGAGCCGATTCGCATGTCATGCGTTACTTAGGCTTCAGAATGATTTTGGGAATGGATTGGCTTAACTGTTATGAAGCCCATATCCTATGTCTTGAGCGGACTATTCATCTTCGACATCCTTAATCTGTTAAGCAAATTTTTATTGTTCTTAAATATTCAGATTCCAACTTGGCAGCATCCTTATATTTTCTAAACCGTCAGGATGACGATAACGATGATGAGGAAGAGGTTATTTCTCTCATTCACGTTGTTCGTGAATTTTCCGACATATTTAAGCCCATTTTAGGATTAGCACCTAAGCGAGCAATTGAGTTCAGAATTAATCTAATCCCTAGAGCTCTACCTATCACTCATCCTCCTTATCGTATGTCTAATAAGGAAAATGAGGAGATGCGTAAACAATTATCTGAATTGGAAGCGAAGTGGTTTATTCGTTTTAGCTCCTCTCCTTAGGGAGCTTCGGCTATTTTTGTGAAGAAATCCGATGGTACACTTAGGCTTTGCATTGACTACCGCAAGCTTAATGATCTTACTATTAAGCATTAATATAATTTACCTCAGATGATGATTTATTCGACTAACTTAGCTGTACTAGAGTCTTTTCACAGTTAGACTTGGCAACCGGTTTTCATCATGCTTCGTATTGCAGAGGATAGCATTCCTTTGATGTCATTCCATACTTGTTATGGATCTTATGAATGGCTTGTTATGCCATTTGGTTTAAAGAATGCTCCAGCTTATTTCGTTGACCTTATGAATCAAGTTTTCAAAGACATCCTCGATTGGTTTGTTCTCATCTTTATAGACGATATTCTTGTTTATTCTAAAACCGAGGAGGAGCATGAAAAGCATCTTCGGGTTGTGTTGGAAACTCTTAGGAGCAATCATTTGAAAGAAAATTTTTCTAAATGCCACTTTTGGCAATCTCGTGTGAAATTTCTCAGTCATATTATTTCTGAATCCGGAATTTTCGTGGATCCCTCAAAGATTGAAGCGATTCAAAATTGAAAGAGACCGGAGAGTGTGATGGAAATTCGTAGCTTTCTTGGTTTGGCGGGTTATTGCCGTCGCTTCATAAAAGACTTTTCTAAAATTATCTGCCTCTTACTAGTTTGTCAAAGAAGGGAGTTAAGTACATTTGGTCAAAAAAACGTGAAGCTTCTTTTCAAAAATTAAAAGAACTCCTTTCCGATGCTCCTATTCTTATGATTCCCGAAGGGAACCAAGACATTATTGTTTATACCGATGCTAGTCATGTTGGTTTGGGAGCCGTTCTCATGCAAATGGAACGTGTTATTGCTTATGCTTCTAGGCAATTAAAGCCTGCCAAGACTAGATATGCCACTCATGATTTAGAGCTCGTGGCTATTGTTTTCGCCCTTAGAATTTGGCATCATTATCTTTTAGGAGGGAAATTTTTTCTCTTTACCGATCATAATCTTTGAAGTATTTATTTTCTCAAAAGGAACTTAATTTGCGTCAACAACGTTGGCTCGAGTTCCTTGCATCTTATGATCTTGATATTCTTTATGCTCCTGGAAAGCGAAATCGTGTTGCCGATGCCTTTAGCCGTAGGTAACAAGCGGTTGTTTCTATGATGATATCCAAATGGAATGATCTCGAAACTTTATCCACTTGTGAGATTCAATATCGTGAACCCGATTCATGTTCATCTCTTGTTTTATGTAGTCTTGAGGCTCATCCTTCTCTTGTAGACCACATTCTTGAAGTTCAAAAGCATGACCCCGAATTGGTTCTTCTTAGCCAAAATTGTAGGGATAGTAATATTGATGGTTTGAAAGAATTTGAAATCGATTCTCATGGCGGCATTCAAAAATTTGGCAGACTTATCATGTGGAATATTGGTTACCTTCGTAAAGATATTTTAGAAGATTCTCATCGATCTAAATTTACCATTCATCCCGGTAGTAGTAAAATGTATGTGGATATGAAGTGACTTTAGTATTGGGATGGAATGAAATCCGATATTGCTAACTTCATTAAGCGCTACATAACTGGCCAACTGGTTAAGGCCGAGCATCAAAAGCCTGGTGGGTTATTGCAACCTTTGGACATTCCAGTTTGGAAGTGGGATCAAGTATCCCTGGACTTTATTGACGGACTTTCCCATTCTCGTTCGGGCCGTGACAGTTTATGGGTGATTATTGATAGACTTACAAAATCTGGCCATTTTATTCCCGTTCGGTAGAATCGAACCGTACCTCTTTTAGCCAAACTCTATGTTAGGGAATTTGTTAAATTGCATGAAGTTCCTACTTCTATTGTTAGCGATCATGATCCATTGTTTACTAGTGGATTTTGAAAGAGTCTTCAAAAAGCTTTGGGAACGAAGCTTAATTTTAGCACCGCTTATCATCCTTAGTCCGATGGACCAACCGAGCGTGTGAATCAAACTCTTGAAGATCTTCTTCGTGCATATGTTCTTGATTTTGATGGAAGTTGGAAAGATCATATTTGTCTGGTTGAGTTTTCCTATAATAATCGCTTCTAGTCTAGTATTGGTATGGCACCTTTCGAGGCACTCCATGGAAGGCCATGCCGATCTCCTTCTTGTTGCCTTGAGGCCGGTGAGAAGCTGGTTTTATGTCCAGATTTAATTCATGATTCCATAGAAAAGATTGACCTTATTCGTCATAGGATGAAAGAGGCTCAAAGTAGACAAAAATCGTATGCCGATTACCGAAGAAGGAAATTAGAATTTTCTATGTGAGATTTGGTGTTTATTCGTTTTTCACCTATAAAGGCTGTTGTGCGTTTCAGTCGATCGGGAAAGTTAGCGCCTCGATATATTGGTCCATTTCCCATCACCGAAAGTATTGGTTCCGTGGCTTATCGCCTTTTATTACTGGTTCGATTTTCTGCTATTCATGACGTGTTTCATGTCTCTCAATTATGGAAATGACTTTGAGATTTCGATTCTATTCTTGAGCACGGGGTTGTGGAAAAATTGAAGTTTCGTCTAATATGACTTATGAGCAACACCCTATTCGTATCATTGCTACGGAGGTTAAATGGCTTCGAAATAAAGATGCCCTGCTTGTGAAAGTTCGATGGTCCTCAAATCCTAAGGATTACTCTTGGGAATCTAGAGAATTCATCGAGCGAACACATCCGGGCTTACTCTACCGTGCTCTTTAAGGTAAACTTCTTACTTCAAATTTTCTTTTGAGTCGATATGCTTTTATCGTTGTTACTTTGTATTTTCTTCTTAAGTATTGCATTGACACAATTTCTTTAAGGAGGGAGTCTGTAACAACCTGCACATTTTACGATTTTATATTTAAATATTTTATTTAAATATAGCATCATTAGTCAGATTTAAATCTGAAATGCTACTTTTTCCAGACAGTCGAATTGGGACTTAGGACCACTTCCATTGAGTTTAAAATGGTGTTTGCGACCTTTTTGAGTATAAACATTGATATGTTTGAAGTTGAGTAGAATTTTGATGTTTTCACTTAGGGCTTTGGGTTTGGGTTTGGGTTTCAGGCCACTAACCCAAATCATCTTATATCCTAACACCACCCCCTCTCCTCTTCATTCATTCTATTATTTTCCTAACACTTCAAGATTTAGCAAAAATGGGGGAAGAGATTGGAAACTAAAATCCTAAGCCCTAGTTTCTTTTGCAAATTCAAGTTCTAACTCCAAAATCAAAGAGAAGATTAAATGAGCATCCTCTTCTTCTTCTCCATCTCAATCTCTCTCCAATTTCAAAAATTTCCTATAACCTAACTTAGGAAATATTTGCTTATGATCTTAGATTGGAGCTTATAGAGTAGAAATTGAAGAGTAGTTGATCTTCCCTTTGTTTTCAAGCTTCTCCTTCATTGTTTTTGGGTAATAGTTGAGTTTTTGAACTCACACCTACGTCTATAGCTTTCATTGTTATTAGGTATGAATTCCTAACATCTATTCGTGTTTATTTGCTTTTGATTTGGGTTGATTTGGTGAATATTCCAATTTTTGGTGTTTTGAGGTCAAATCTTTAAAAATCCTATCTTTGATGTTTGAACATGTTTTTGGTGGTGCATCGAACAGCCTATAGGGATGGGTAGCTGATTGGTGTAAACCCCTAGTGCCCATTGCTTGTCCAATCGCAATTTGTTGGATTTTTTTCCCATAGAAGGGCTAGGCAGTTAATGCTTTAGAAGCAGGTTCAGTCGACTGAACCAGGAGGTCAGTCGACTGAACCAGGGGACAGAAAATGCTCTGTACCTATATCAGTTGACTGACCTTATGGTTCAGTCAACTGACCTAGAAATCAAAAGTTTCCAGGCATTGGGTCAGCGGACTGACCACCAAGTTCAGTCGACTGATCTACTTGCCTCAGCCCAATTTCCCTTTTTAGCTTGGATTTCCAATTTTTAATCGGTTCGTTTTGATCCGATTTGTCGTTGTCATTTTTTATCGACTTTGATAACTTCTTTTTCGGGATTTTTAGGAATATCCATTTTAATGGATTTTGTATCGATTTCTTTGGATTCAATTCATGTCTTCGAATATGAATTTCTGGTGATTGATTGCTTCTACAATCATTTCTATGGTTTGTCACTTTAAATTGCAAAGGTTTCTATACTAGTAGTAAATATCAAAGCTCTTTCATTAAGACGATTTCAACTCTATTTTTAATACAAAGCTCGTTTATAAAACCGTTTTCCAATCTATTAGTATATACAAACCTTTACCTCATTCGTTTGAGAAAATCTAATTAAACGGCTTAACAAAACAAGTGGTATGAAACACTTGCGTTTACTTCGTTGGTTAATTTTTGGACTTGTTCGATTGAAAATCTTGTGACAGTATTCGAGTGGAGATCTACAATTTCTTCGTAAATATTTAAGTTAAGCCAGTGGTTATGGGACATGAAGCTAAACTCATTTATTTACTAGCTTAGTGTAATTCACACTATTTATTGATCAATGATGATCATTATGTGATTTAGACTAGCGATATGCTAGGTCTCTTTGTCCACGTGGGGGACTACACCTCGTTTTATTGAGCTTCGTCTCATTTCTTTTATAGGCTAATGACCTATGGGTTCTTTGGAGGTTCGACTCATTTTTGTTGGATAACGACCCATGTTCTTTTATGCATTCAGTTCATCGGACGTACCATTTTACTACTTCGTTGTTCCGGCTTATCAGGTTCATCGGGCGTATCGTTGTACTACGTTGTCGTTCCGAATTATTTGAGTTTCAGCTTCCTTGGGGTACCATTATTGTACTACAGCGTTGCACTGGCTCTGTGGTTAGCGACTATGGTTAGTGACCCGATTGTGATACACGTGTTGGTGAGTTTTCATGCTCCCGTTTGTGATAGGCTCCCACTTTTATGTTTTCTGCATTTCTAATTGATGATTTCTAGAATTTATGTTTCACCATTTTTTTGACTGGCATTAATATATTTGTCAATATTTTTAGTATAGTGAATAAGATAAAGAATATGAAATTCTTTATGATTTCTGAGATCTTAAGATATTGTATGATTTTTGTTGTTGTTAAATGTATACTTTTCATAGTATGGCAATATTGTTATCATACGTTTTTTGTTATATATCTTATCCTGTCTCATTTTATCTGATATTTATAGTTAGACTGATCCGTTTATTATTTTCTTATTAAATAATACTCGGGTCAGACCGAGATGTTACAGGTGCCTTTGCTTGACTCCTCATATGGGACCATCATCTGACTTTTGGCTAACTACTTAGATTAGTAGTTTTTGTTTTATACATTCGAGATAGATACTCCTTAATGTATACCTATTCTTTTGTCTAGCACTTGTATCAATTCTTTTGTGATGTAGTGAATCTTGCATGACCACTACTTTGATGTACACTTTTATGTGATATATTCATATCTATTTCTGCCGTTATGATATGGATATCTGTGACTGATTTGTGTTATGCTTATTTATATTATTTTTTGAGGTCCACATTGCCACTTTGTAGTAGCTTTGAGTTCGTATTTGATATGTCGGATTTCCTCTTGAAATGAAATGGGTGACATACCATCAGACATATCGGTACTTGCACAAAGTCATTACATGGATGGTCGCTCCTCAACGACCTTATTCTTCGTGCTAGTTGACGGCATTACTCTGTAGTGTCCTTGGCTAGTGTGAGTATAGACGTGGGGCTTCACAGTCCAGATGTCCCTTTATTCGGCTGTGTGGGCGGTTGTTGATCCCAACCACGTGGTGAACTTATTCAGACTATCCAGTAAAGGGTAGCTCTGGTCTTGTGATGTATGGGATCAGGGCAGATCCTCGGTACGGTTATCTAGACCACGTACTGTGATGGGCGGTAGCCCTGTAACCCTGCAATTGATGGAAATCCATTCTCCCTACGTGCCTTTACGGTTGTGTTTGTATAACCCACTTTGTGGAAAGTATTGATGGAATTTAATAATGTAACAATTTCGGCTATTTGAATATGTATTTGTATATAGACACTACTATAATATCAGAGGAATTTTTAAGAAATGTTTTGGTTATCGTAAGGTAAAAACCCGACATTTTTATTTGTGGCATGGTCTTACGAGATACCTTTGATTTCAAATGATTTGAAAACTTTAATAATCCAATTGAGTGTGTTTTCTCACGCTGGTTTTCCAGACTGACTCGGGTGTTATTTAACTATAATGCTTGGGTCAGACCTAGTATTATATAATATAGGAAAGGATGTTGAGGAGCTCAGGAGATGAGCTGGATGGCAAAAAGGATCACGTGTATTTGATGAATATTCCGCTATATTTGTTCTATAGTCAGTTTTGTGAGGACAAGTTATGATAACTGTCCAGTTGTGTGTTATGAATTTTGATATACTCTGATGATGTAATGTACAAACAGATATAATTCTTTTTGTTTTAAAGATTAGTCATTTATCTATTATATATTGTTCCACTGCGATAGTAAGATTCTGATATTGTTTTATATTTCTACTTCTACCTCTTTCTTCTTTAACCCTAAAGGACCGCTTTTTCGGCATTCGATTGTTCGACATTTAATATAGTGGACGTATTAATGTCGATTTTCGAACGTCGAAAAATCGGGTCATTATAGATTGGTATCAGAGCTGAAGGTTAAGCAAGAACCTTGGCTCTGGTGGGGATTACTCATTAGAAATAGAGTCCGTAGTACTCTAAGAATGAGTTTGAGCTATTAATAGATACGAGCGCGTAACTGTTAGTGAATATAAAACCTATTTTTATATTGTGATGACTTATTAGTTGAGTATTTATGAATTTTGGTCTGTACGCGAAGTACAACTGTATCGATAGGGGTTTCTAAATTCTTGAACAAGATAAACTGACACGGTATTATTTTAAAATTGGGTAAATGAAATAATTTTACCAAATTATTTTCGTATATAAATGAAATAATTTTTCGTAAATTATTATAGTATATGGTTGCCTAGTTGTTAGGAAGTGATAATATTAAATTATATCATTTGAGTGTGAAATTGAATAAGAAATGAAATTCTAACCAATAGCTAAGAAATAAATTCATATAACAAAATGGGTTTGTAAATGTGAATTATAAATGTGATTTATAATTGAAAACGAAATAAAAATTCTAGAGTAATATTTGAATATGAATCGAAAGGATTTGGAATTTGAAATTTTAGAAATTAAGTTCCTTTGGATTTGAAAATGATTTTCAAAAGTTTTGGAGGAATAATGGTGATATTATTTGAGAAATATTTTTGACTTGGATTTGAAGTCTGGTGGGATTTGGAATCAAAAATATTTGAAAATGTTGTTGGAAAGAATAAAAGCATTGAACTCTTTTTGGTCATTGGAAAATAATTTCGGTGATGACTGTTGCATCATCAATGTTCATTTTCGAGTTTGCAAAAGAGGAATTGCTACCAAATGTTCTAAATTGGAGTTGTTTGCAAAACTGGGTTGGTTTTAAAATTCAAAGGAATATTGGATATACTAAAGGATTTTAGGATACACTTGATTTCAAAAATGATTTTGAAATATTTAAGTAATTGCTTAAACTCTGGAAGTTTAACTAAAATTCTTATAGAATATAAATGGTTTTATAACTTATAAAATTTGAAACTTGTTGGGATAAAAGTCAACTTGAATAAGGAGTTATGTTAAGGTAAGTATGACAATAAAGTAAAGTGATAGATATACCAATTAAATAAAGTAAATGAAATAAAAGTTTAAAATTTGAACTGAATTGGGATTTAACTAAATTAAATTAATTAAAGGAGAGCTTTGAGGAAATGAATCAAAGTAGGCTTAGTCAAATGGTCACGGAAATAAAATTTATTAAGATGGAAATAAAGTTGTGAATGAATAAATGAATTTACAATTGCAAGTAAATGAAATTGAAACTGAATGTTGAAATTCATTTTGAATTTGTAAGTAAATGGAAATTAGTCAAGTGGATTAAACAAAACAAAGGATTGAAAATAAATTAGTAAGTTTATTAATATGTAAACAGAAGTATAATGGAACAAATTAATTTACATTTGTAAACAAACGAATAAAAATTAAATATCGGAATCAATTTGGATTATATTAAGTAAAGAGGAATTGAAAATTTAGTTTGAGTGGACTTAAAGAACAAAGTTCTAAGAATTAAGAATTCATTGGAAATTGAAATAAATTAGTAAATGGAACTAATTTAAAATAATGATATAAATCAGTTACGAATGGAAGATAGTTGATAAAATTCAATATTCAGCATTTGAAGATAAACTGAATTCAAATAGAATTGAAACTGAAGTATTGGAATTCATTTTGAATTGGGTTAAGTAAAGTTGAAGAACTTATTCAAAATGGTTTGAGCTAAGATGAATAGAATTCAACATTTAAAAATGAGAGGTAAACTGAATTCAGAATGGAATTAAAATATGAGTTAAATGAAAATAGATACAAAAGCTTAAGTGGTGAAGTGAAATTAAATATGAGGAGTATATGAAAATATTTACATTGAACTCAAGTAAATGGGGAAATTCTTAAGTAAATTTTGATGTTGAGAAAATATTCAGGTTAATATTGAATGAAGATTTAATAAAAGTGTGTGAAATGATAAGTATGGATAAGAAAATGGAAATCCAAACGAATGTGAATAAAAGAAAATTGATATAGTTAATAATCAAGTGAAATAACTACGTAGGATGTACATATATTATTTTATTCACATAACGATTTGATCCAGATTCGAGCACGAAATTTCGAGACAGTTATAGGGAATCGAGTTGGGATTTTTCACTCATTTTCGAGGAAGAACCATGGATATGGTTTTTTGATTGATTCTGGAAATTCTTTGTCATAGTTTGTGGCTATGCAAGGAGAATGACGGTTTCTGATCACGAAACCAGATCTGAGTCCACATTAGGAAGTCCGGTGGACGATACTAGTTTGAAAATGAAATGGTGTGATCGATTGAGTGATCGAATTTGCTATTGCGTACGGATGATATATGTGCTTTTACAATGAAAGGTATAAAATGATTTTGAATGTTGTAATTGGACATTATTGCTAAGTAGGATATACAGGTGTTTTGAAAGGAAATAGGGATTTTTGATTTCAAAAAATATATTTAAATTGCCCGACAAAGGTATGTGTTTAAATTTCTGTATGAAATATGATGATTTTCTGGTCTAGCCACTTTGATTTTTTTTTCTTTTGAAATCTGGGGGCCCGTAGAGGCATTTTGTAGTTGTGCCGATCTAGCTGTGCAAAGGAGACGCTGGCGAAATTTTTCGAAAATTTAGAGAGTTAGAAAATTTTAGGAAAATTTTGATAATTTAAAATCTGGTTTTAAATTTAAATTTGAATGGTTGGGTAAGTGATATTGGTTGGAAGCTATGGAAAAAGTTTGGAATGTTAGTAAGTGTGATAGTGTCTTTAATAAAAGATTATTTGGGGTGTTGATCAAAACTGTTTGGTTTTAGGTAAATAGTTAAGGGTTATGGACCATTCCTCTTAACTAGTAATTTCAGGGACGAAATTCTTTTAAAGAGGGAGGACCGTGACAACCCAAATTTTTTGGATATTTGAAATCGGAATATTTAATTGATTTTAAATATTCAAAAGTTAATTTTCAACTTGAATTTCAATTATCACTATTTGTTGACAAATAAACTATTGAATTAAACAATTGGAAAATCAGGTAAAATATGAATTCTGTATTTTGAGTCTGTTAAAAATAATTTGAAGGTTTATAAAATTTATATTGATAATACTGGAGGTAATAGAACCTTTAAAATTGAATTTAAAAACTATTTTTTTCAGTTTGAAAATAAATTGTTTACATTGGTATTTAAAAATAGCCTTCCGAGGCACGGTCTCAGAATTCGACGAAACAAGTTCAATTGGATCCGTAATAGTGTTCTATTATCGGATTTCAAATTTCGTAACGTTTGGAGTTGTCGTGTGACCGTACGATTGGTAATCACGCTGAAATTTATATCGAAAATTCAATACAATAATTTGGATAAAAAATCAATCTTTTCCGTACGATTAAATTAGGACTCGAAACCTTTTCTATTGCATTTGGAATAAGGGTATAACATTATAAATGCCTGGCAGCACGCCTCGATAAGAGTTTGGAATTTTAAAGTTTGTAAATAGAGATGATTTGAATTTGAATTTGAATTATATATACATATAGATATTCACAAATTTGACACGTTTTTAACCTAAGAACACGTGTCTACTATTTTTCTTTATCAGGCTCCAAATGTCCTTCGTTTATATTTTTTAAAGATATAAAATATATAATCAGAACTCAAAAAATGAAGGACGAAAACGAAAATCAACTTAAAATAAACCGTGTACCTTATCTTCATCCCCAATTTCTTTCTTCACAAATTCGCAACTAATTATAGCCAAGAAAAAAAATGAGAGAAAAGGGAAATTTAAAAATCAAGCTAAACCCTATCTCCTCCATCTTAGTATGGCAGGATTGAATGCCGATCGACACCGGGATTCAAATCGTTCGAGAGGTTGGAGCCTGGTATTGTCGCGATGGGCTTGAGGATGCGGCGATGTTACCAAGGGGGGAGGCGACCAAGATAGGACGAAGTCATTTTGAAGCAATCAAACAAGGAGGGGACCGCGATTTAGTCGCGAACTGTAGGTAGGGTCTCGCGAGCTTGGTAGAGGCATCGCGACATCGCCGCTGTGGGAAGCTCGAACTCGAGTCACAGAAAAGAGCTCGAATTCGAGGAGGGGCGGCGCGACATCTTCATAGTCGTTCGAGAGGCTGGCCGACAGTGGGGTGCGCGAGGCTATGATGGTGGCCGAGCTCGATTTTTGGGTGTGATTTCTTCTTCCTCGTCATTTGTTTTAAAATAATTTTGTTAACAGTAAAAGGAAAAAATATATATCCATATAAAAAATATAGTGAAATAGTATATGCAAATTTTTAAATTTTCATACATATGTACAGAGAGAAAAAAAGAAAGAAAGAAAAGATACTAAACTTACTGTTTGGTTTTAAAGTATATATATAAATGTAAATTTTCTATATAAAATATATATACCTATCTTCACTTACCAGTTTATTTTAAAATGATGTATTATTGGAATTTACTTATTTAGATTATTTTTGTAACTTAAAGATTTATTTATAGGAAAAATTAGCGTAAATAAAATTAAGGGATAACTAAATTTATTAAATGGGAATTTACCATTTGATTAGCTCAATATTAATAAAACCATATAAATGTTTACAAGGTCAAAATCTGAAAGGAAGCAAGACATGTTCGATCAGATTGCAATTCAAAAATCAAAGGTGAGTTAATCTCACTCATTTGGAGAACCATCTAAATTTAATACAGTTAAATTTAAACTATAGGTTGTTTGATTGCATTGATAATTGTTATCAGTCTGATGTGATAGTATATATAGTAGTATATATAGTATATATTAGACTGATTGATTTCCCGCATTATATAGCGGATGAGACCCTATGCACACTACATAATAGCGGATGACCCCATATACCGTGATATCCTGCCTTGAAGCGGGATTGGTATTTAAATATTGTGCTAACATCTGTGGATGCAGGGAAACAGGTTGGAGGGATCCAACTGGACTCCTCAAAGTAGTGGAATTTATTTTTATAATCTACATTTTATCTAATAAATCTATGATGGATTATATTGATTATATTGGAATTGAAATTTATTGAGTGCTATGGCTTGGTTAAATATATATATTGGTATTTTAAGAAATGAAATATATGTAAAGTTTGGACTTTTAAAGTAAATAAAAAGGAAAATTTTAAATAAAATAATTATAAGGAATTTGGAATGATTTGGAAAGGATAAAAGTTGATTTTTAAATTCTAGTAAATAAATTTCGAGTATGAGAAGGAGATTTTTGAATAAATGGAATTTTTTTTTGAAACTTAAGTGATATTATTTTAAGGAGTAAAGAATTTTTTTTAAATTCAAGATTTAAATTTTTTTTGGAAAAGATTAGGAAGAAATTAGCAAAAAGTATGGAATTGGTATTTTTCAGTTCAAATAGATTTTAAATCATAATAAGGAAGTTAAATATGAAATTAATGGGTTTTAAAATAAAGGAATTTATTTTTAAATGGAATAAATTTAGAAATCGATTTGAAAATTTATTTAATGTTGAAACTATGTTGTAAAAGGCGGATGAGACTATGGATTTATAAACTGGGTTTATAAAGTGAAATAAGACATCAGTGGATATTTGAAAGTATAAATTCACGATGGGAATTTATAAAGGAATGGGTAAATTGTTTTAAAAATAAATGGCGGTTTATTTTTAAAAGTGTGGGAAATAAAATTTACGGATTTGGGATGTAAATTGGAATAAATCGAGAATGATTTATTAACTGATTAAATGGACTATTTTGGAATGGAAAGTATATATTCCCTGGAAAGCCAAGTATGTTTTTCAAAGTAGCTTTTAAATATAAGCTAAAAGTTTTAAAGTTGTTTAAAAAGAATGTTATTTGAGAAATAATTATTTATGTTATTTAGAATTTTAAAGATAAATATTTATTAAATTAGTAGTAATTATTTTTTTTAAAAAGAAGGTTAATTGGTATTTTGATTTTAAAAGATAATTACTAATATTTATATTTTATAAAGTAGATTTATTTTAAAGATAGTTGGCTTAAGTTTTTATTTGGAAAACTTGTATAGAATTTCATAACATTAATTTTAAGAATTGTTTTGGCTTAAAGTTTTACATGAAAAAAAATTATTATTAAATTTCATAACTAGTATTTTAAATAAAGCATTTTATGTAGTTTTTATTATAAATATTTTTAAAGTATATATTTTGGGATAAAGTGTTTAAGTGGTTTTGATTTAAATGTTTTAAGGTATATTTTTAGAATAAAGTGTTTTAAATTATTTTAAATCTAAAGTATTTAGTCTTGGTAATTTTCAGTGGCAATAAACAATATTTAGGAATTTAGTCCACGATAGAAAGGTGATTTGAAACTATTTTCTAAGAGTGGGGAAAATAACTTGCGAAGACATTTTGAAAATGAATAGTTTGAGAAATTATTAATGTCTTGATGGTTGTTTGTGGATGTTGTTTGATAGTTAAACAATCGACTATTAATATTGGCCAATGCACTGATCGTTTCGAAGTGACGGGGGATTAATTTCCCTAAAGCCACTTCGATCTGGTTTGAACGTTTTCGTGAGGATGACAAGGGCTGGGAGTCAAAGATGGAGCAGTGAAGTGCAAGGGCTAATCGCCACTAATCCTGAGGGTGTTTCCAAAATGGATGTAGTAGGAGTAGTGCCTTCGGTTCCGTTCGGACCCAGAATGGAGTTGTATGGACGAATGCTTTCAGAACATTGTAAGGAGAACGATGAGCATTCTAAGTGAATGTGTGCTAAAAAGGTAACGCATAGCCTCGAGCCTCATCAACTGGGAATGACTAAAACAGGGGCGGTGCACACAAGGCTAAGTGGCTAACAACCAATTAGGGTAAGGTCACCCCTGTCTAGATGTCCCTTTATTCGGTTGTGTGGGCGGTTGCTGATCCCAACCACGGGGTGAACTTACTCAGACTATCCAGTAAGGGGTAGCTCCGGTCTTGTGATGCAGGGGATCATGGCGGATCCTCGGTACGGTGATCTAGACCACGTACTGTGACGGGCGGTACCCCAGTAGCCCTGCCATTGATGGAAATCCATTCTCCCGACGTGCCTTTACAGTTTTGTTCGTAGAACCCACTTTGTGGCTAGTATTGCTAGAATTTGATAATGTAACAATTTTGGCTATTTGAATAAGTATTTGTATATAGACACTACTATAATATCAGATGATTTTATGAGAAATGTTTTGGTTATCGTAAGGTAAAAACCCGACATGTTTAATTGTGGCATGGTATTACGAGATACCTATGATTTCAAATGATTTTGAAAACTTTAGTAATCCAATTGAGTGTGTTTTCGCACATTGGTTTAACAGACCGACTCAGGTGTTATTTAACTATAATGCTCAGGTCAGACCGAGTATTATAGAATATAGGAAAGGATGCTGAGGAGCTCAGGAGACAAGCTGGATGGCGAGATGTATCACACGTATTTGATGAATATTCCACTATGTTTGATTTATAGCCAATTTTGTGAGGACGGGTTATGATAACGGTCCAGTTGCGTGTTATGAATTTTGTTGTACTCTGATGATGTAATGTATAAACAAATATAATTCTTTTTGTTTTAAAGATTAGTCATTTATCTATTATATATTGTTCCACTGCGATAATAAGATTCTGTTATTGTTTTCTATTTCTACTTCAACTTCTTTCTTCTTTAACACTAACGGACCGCTTATCCGGCATTTAATATAGTGGACGTATTAATGTCGATTTTCGGGCGTCGAAAAATCGGGTCGTTGCATTACATATTATATTTATTCCGTTACAACTGTGATATTTTGATTTTGTTCTCAATTTTCTTCTTCTACCTTCTTCTTCTTTAATCCTAATGGTTCGTATTTTCTTTCACATTTAGTTGATATGAATGGAGAATATTGTCAACTCAAGGAGTACGGATTTACGGGTCGTTACAAATAAGTGCCTTTCAGACTCAGTTGTATACTTATTATGCTGGAATTTAATTAATGTAACAATTTTGGCTACGATTCAATATTTACTTTAAACTCAAGACATTATTATAATATCAGAATATTTCCTATCAAAAGGTTTAGTTATCGTAATGTGAAAACCTGTCCGTGTTTATGTGCGGCATGGTCTTTCAAGATACTTTATTTTGAAAGGTTTTATAAGATAAAAATCCTTGTGGTGTGTGCTTCCCATGCTTATTTACTAAACTGATCCAGTTGTTATTTTCTCATAATGCTCGAGCCAAACCGATCATATTTTCATATCTAGTTTTTGACGTTTTGGAGCTTTAGGAGAATAGTTGGAGGCCTTTAAGACATACTCGCGTATATTTTATTTTCCGATATATTAGTTGTTTATATATATCAGCATTTGTGAGGACAAGTTGTTATATGTCCACGCTAATGGTAGATTTGTGTACTCCACTATTTCAAATCTCGTTCATCTCGCTCGAGATCTCCCTCGAGATCTCATTTTCAAACTTGAGCGAGCTGAGATTTAGCGAAACGAGAATTTAAAATTTTGTTTATATATTATTTGACACTTATCTCGTTCAAGATAGGGAAATTTGAGGTGAGATCTCATACAAATTTATATTTTTTCCATTTACATTTATTTTACTTTTTATACGAGTCCATAGGAAATTACACTTGTACAACCCTGTATTTTGTAATTATTTTATTGTATATTTTAATTATTTTAATGTAAAATTTTGGTTTAAAAACTTATTTTTACTTATTTGAATGATAAAATTTTATTATTTAAATATAAAATCTTGATTTTATATGAGTTATAATTTCAAACTTGTGTAAGTCGAATATTTGCCTGAAATGCTGATTTTCGTCAAAATAGTCAAACTGTGACTTTCAACTTAAAATTTTAAAAGTTTAAAATTTTAAATTTTTTTCTTTTATTATGAAAGTACATAAAATTATAAGAACACCACTTTTCCTTTCGTTGAATTTGGATGTAGACTGTGAAAGTTATACCCTTTACAATATTGTGCGTATATATGGTTATTTAACAATGACTATTTTAAATTGTATAAATTACTTCTTCTTGGTTATATTTTATTTTAATATGTGATAATATGTTTTATTATGTATATTTTGACTTTTAAATATTTTTAAATGATAATAGAATTTTTCCAAAATTTACTGTATTTATTTCCTATTTTTAAAGGCTGTTTTCTAATTTTATACCATTTTCTTCATATAAATTATATTTAATAATTTTTTTTTGTGAATGCACTTTTATTTTTTTGTTATTTTCTTTTTTATAAATATTTTACAAGTCCATGAAGATTTTCTAAAGTTCATTTGGATTTATTTCTAATTTTAAAGCCCAGTCTACAATTTTAAGCCATTTTCTTATTTTAATTATATATGATTAAAATTTATTTATTTATTTTATGCACTCACTTTTATTTGCTGTGTTTTACTTTATTTTACTCATTTTACATGTATTTAAATTTAAGTAAATTTTTCCAAAGTGTATTGAAGTTATTTCTAATTCTTAAGTTTAGTTTTCATTTTTCTGTGCTATTTTTCTTATTTAATCATATCTAATTAATATTTAATTTTTAATATTTTGTTTATCTGCTATATTTTCGAATTTTAACTGAGATTTTAATTATTTTCAGTTATTTGGATGTATATAAATATATATGAGAAATTTGAAAGGGTTAAGAGTTAAGAAACGGAAAAACGTTTTATCCGTTTCTTTTGCAGTTTCTTCTGTCATTAATACATCAATTCATCTTAGCCATTCCTTTCCCCATCCTTTGCAGCCGACTTTCTCTTGTCATTCAAGAATTTTTGAAGCCCCAAAACCCTAAAAATCATGGCCTCCACCTTGAAGAAAAAAATAGGTAAATCCCTCTCTTCTTTCTACTTTTCTTACTTTTCTATGCAATTTTGCCTTGTTTCTCTTCTAAGTTTGGATCGGCCTCTTCTCCATAGCCGCAGCCACAAACTCCTACATCTCTTCCATGCCTCCAACACCATCTACTCCACCAACCATGACCATGCCCGAGCCATCTATGGTGGCCAAACCCTTCAAATTGCAACCTACATGCCTAAAAACAATGTTTTTGACCATTGTTGCCTCATTCCCTTCATCTCCACTTGTTGCCTTGCCTATATGATGTTAAACCTGACCTATATGATGTCATACCTGAGCCAAAGCATCATCATAGCCAAGCATAAATGTCCCTTAGGCCAAGCATTGAAGTGATTGAGGCATGGTAAAATCATCTTGTCCATTGTTGTTTTATTTCAATCAGTTTCAATGTTGTTTTGTATTATATGCATATGTTTATATGGTCTTGTTTATTTGTTGTATACAAAATCATTATCAAGGCTTTCCATTCATTCAATTCAAATCGTGTTTGTCATGCTTTTGGAATCGCTCTTGTGTTTGTTGTTTTGGTCTCTAGCTTCGAAAAGGTGAGTCTTTCTCACTCTGACATATATACTTATGAAAAGTGGATTGATGACAAGTGTTTAGTAATGTAAAATGTTTATGCAAGTTAATGATGATCATATGATATGCTATGCCGTGTTATCACCATGTTATTACCATGTTAGAACTGTTAATTTTCACCTGATATCTGATACATGACTGTATATTGTGATATTGACATTGTTTATATTATTTCTGTATATGATCACACTGCAAGTTCCCTGTTAGGATAAAAATCATTATGGGCTGAAATGATAGGCCTGAGTTATTTTATTTATTTATTTAAACTTGGGATTGCGGGTTTGAAATGATAGAACCCGGATTTTTACCTTTTAAACTGCGTATTGAAATGATACATATCCGTATCACTTGACCTAGGTTAGAAAAATATATACAGACCCGTGGTTATTCTATAAAGTGCTTTTAATATTTTAAGTATTTTAGAAATATAAAATTATGAAATTTGATTTAAATAGATTTTGAAAGGTTTTAAAATAAATAAACTATGATTTTTCTATGTGTTAAAAATGTAATTTATGAATGGATTAACTGGATTTTGAAATATAACTTATGTTTGAAATTTGGAATTTTGACTAAAAATGACATTTAAGTTACATGAATAAAATGGACTTTAATTTTATTTGGAAAATGGTAAATATGATAAATTGATTTATATTTGAATTTAAGTGATTTATTAAAGAATTATTGATTTTCTATAAATTTAAGTGGTTGAATAAATGACTGTTGAAAATGAAATTTTAAAATATAACTTGACTTGAAAATGTGAAATTTGAGTTTTAACTAAAGATGTTAAATTAATTAAATAAACTGGAAGTTTAGTTAAATTTGTGAAATGGTAATATAAATCTGAAATGTTAAGTTTTAATTTATGAAAAAAACGTATAGGTTTTAATTAATGAAAGAAACGTATAGGTTTTAATTAATGAAAGAAACGTATAGGTTTTAATTTATGAAAGAAACGTATAGGTTTTAATTAATGAAAGAACGTATGGTGTTCTAATTAATGATAGGAACTTGTAAATTCCTAATTAATGAAAGAAAGGTATAAGTTTTAATTAATGAAAGAAACGTACAAGTTTTATTTAATGAAAGAAACGTGTAAAGTCCTAATTAATGAGAGAACATGAAAGTTTTAATTAATGCAAGAACATGTAAAGTTTTAATTAAGAAAGAAACATGTAAAGTTTTAAGTAGTGTGGTATTGATTTAATTAATAAATGTTCATTATTGTAATAGGAGTATAAAATTTAAAATGTACATTTGACACGTAGATTTTTATCAATGTAATGGTGTATTTTGAATTGATTAAAATGATAAATGTTACTTACTGTAATAATAAAATGTAAGTTGATAACGTACATTTGATAAGCAAGTTTTAATTTATGTGAATGGCATACTTTAAATGATTAAAATAATAAAGTTTCTTTATTGTAATAATAATGTAAGTTAATAAGGTGCTTTTAACTTAACATAAGAATTTCGGTTTAAATTGGATATTACAGTAAGAAAGTTTATCTAACTATAAGGCTATGATAAATTGACATGTTAAAATTTTAAGCTTATCAATACTTTGATTATATACAATGTAAAGTGGAAAGTAGTACATTCCAAAAATGCTATGATTCCTTAAGGTAACATTTCCAAAATGCTATGATAATTTAAAGAAATATTTCAAGTTTAATAAATTTAAAGAAATATTCAATGATTTGAAAATTTGGGTTTTATTTGAATGATATAATATTGAATTATTTTTGAAATGGAAATGATACGATTGTGATATTGTTTTGAAATGAGTATGATATTTTGGTCTTGAAAGTATAAATTATTTGAAATAAATATCCATGGGTTATAATAACGATTGGTTGTTAAAGAGACCGGGATCGGATATTGTCTTATAGCCGGACAATACCGAAAACCACTTTAACAACTGTGTACGCGGTGGAGATTCCATAACGAAGTAGGATGGTGGCGACGTTCTCGAGGTATGTTACGTGGACCCAACTCCCGTGAGTTGGCATATATGACTAAAACAGGAGCTATACCGGGCTACACAGAGTGTCGCACCCTTTCATCGAGCATGCTCCATCGGAAACTATTCTATTACTTTTGTGATTCGATTCGGTGGCGCCACTTTTGATTCAGGGGTATTGTTCGAGGTGGGCGGAAGCTGCTGGCTTGCCATCACCACCGGTCCGGGAGTGCAAACGGTGTATCCACCCTGGCATTTCCTTGCGTGCCGTGTCATATCCTTATATCGAGCCCACTACGATTTTGGTTTTAAAGATCCGACCGCGTTAAGGTTCACCATCCCCTTAACGCTATTTTCTATATGATTATACTTTACTGATTAGACACTACCGTATATAGCGTATATTACTACATAGTAAATAGTTTAACGGATCCTTAGAGGATGGGCGGTCCCAAGCATCCTTTAAGTTACTGATGCATTTTGTTACTGTTCACTTGCGTTGATTTACAGTTTATAAGTATTTATGTCCTGACTCGAGGGTTTTGTGTTTTGCTTTACGCTCGGGTCAGATTGAGTGAGTTAGCATTCCAGATTCACCTTCGGCGTTGGAGTTTTCCTTGAAGATCCAGCCACCTATTTTGTTTCAGTATCCAGTGGTTCAGTGATGTATCTGATTTCTACCTGATGTATCCTGTTACTCTTCTGTTGTATCTTATTTAACTCTGATGTATCTCATATTTATATAGTAGCTTCATGAACTACTATCTCTTTTTCTTCCGCTGCATTTTTATATACTCTGTGTCTGTGATCTGTGATTTTTATTAACTGTATATTCTGAGGTTTGCCAAAATTTTATTTACAACACGGTATTTTGAGCAATTCAATCCCGGCATGAGTGTCTGCCTATGCACTTATAATGGATGTGAATGGTTGAAAATACCTGGTTGTTACAACACTCTAATAACTTTTAATTACCCTCTAATTTTTCCTTTTACCATTAATGAGTGAGAAAAAAATCTTATTATTTATTTTTTAACTTTTAATATTCAGATGAGTAGCGAATCATTCAGTTAATACCAAATCAATCTTGTTATTACTCTGATGTAAAATGTAAAAATTAATATTATCATTTTAAATAAATTATGTATGTAAAAAACTTTTATTCATAGATAATAATTATTACAATAATCCTAAAAATATCAAATATCAAATTTAGACTTATGTTACTTCAAGATAGTCCCGAGATGGACTATATAATCCGAGATGTCAATCAAAATGTACACCCGACTTACACTCATTTCATCGGAGATCAAATCCGATAAGAGTTAATGTATGTAAAATTTCGATATGAAACCGCGGTCAAAATATAAGATTTGAAATCTTGTACTCTAATTGATGTATGTATATTTCAGTTTTTATTTTATAAAAATCTATTGTATATTATATATTCCTCATCACGATGTGAGATTTTTTTCTGTCATTTTATTTTTTCCCCAACAATCTATCTTTTCGACACTCGGATGCTTGATACATGAATATAGTGAATGTATTTGTGTCGACTTTTGTGGATCGAAAAGATGGGTTGTTATAAGTAGTATCAGAGCTTAGGTTGAGCGAACGCTTAGGCTTTGGTAGGGTAGACTCACTAGAGATAGGGTTAGTGATACTTGCAACAACCCGAATTCCAGTGGGTTCGAATTTTTTAGCAAAAATGCTAAAGTCCAAGCAAAAATTCTAAAATCCAAGCCCACTAAAGCCCGATTTGGGTATCTAGCATCCTGCAAATAGGTAAAGACAAATATACCAGAGCTTAAATAAATATCTCAGAGCAAAACTGACTAAAATAAAATAGTAAGTAAAAAATCACCAAGTAATAACACTTTCTAAACCAGTGTCAGAAAGTTGGAAAGTCTCTGCCTTCTACCTAACCTGTGAGATGTTATGAGGAGGGGATCAGAACTAAAGTTCTGGTGAATAGACAAATTATACACTTCTTAGCATAATTCTACATATACTATTATATTTCCATTTTCTATTATAATAGGTTTATTGGGTTTATAATACTTTCGTCTTTGTGCGTGAATCGTAACCATCTACTCCCTAGTAGATTAAAACCTAATAACTAATATATATGAAGCTATTTGCCCAAAGACCGTATTGGTCCTAAGTACTACCCATAGTACCTTCCGTATCCTCCTCGAAAAGGACTCCATCATCTTGCTCCTAGAACGTTTTGAAACTACATTTGTAAAGGACAGCTTAGTGAGCCTATAATAGAGATGTTCTGTCGTCTACTATGAAAACGTGAAACTGCATTCGCACTATCTTATACTAGTGCTCGAACATCCACAATGTACCACCCAGTGCATACTTGGAGGACTACACGTACTCGTTCTGTCTACTCCCTGAATTCTGCCAACAAGGTCTACCATGTACGGAACTCAGTCGGGGATTTTCTATATCTATAAAGGTTCGCTTCGTTAGGCCTGCCATACAGATATTCTACTTGGTCTGTCTCTTTTCTCATCGTGGCTATGGCCCCACGCAGCCCCCCAACTAATCAAAAGGCCTCTCAAGAGCTAAGTGGCTGTGCCCTACTGCAAACAATCTAAACATCCAATTGGCTGCGCTCCTCATCTAATGTCTCGATAGAGAAAGAATCATTGGCCTATTGGTTTAACTCTAGTCTTTTCCGAACTCGCTCTGATTGTTGATGGCTTGATGCCTGCATGTGACTATCCTTTTAGGTCCTGCCTGCTAAAACCTGCTCGTAACTGGGAGTATGGTGTCATATGACTATCCTATTCCATCATTAACTTTTTGTTTTCCTACAAAGGTCTTCTTCGTCAGGCCTGCAATGCAAAAGCAGTCAAGGCATACTCTCTTGACGGAACACATACAGGCCTACCTTCGGGGTTGCAACTTCGTTAGGCCTACCCTAGAGGGCCATTCTAGAGTATCCTCACGTCCCATTGAAGTCTCGTATTTCCTTCTAGCCCGAACTAACTAAGTTAGATGTGCTCTTTCTCTGCTAAAATCCACGATGAACTGCTTCATTAGGCTCTTTATCCAGATTCTCTTTCGGGTTGCTCCAAATGCACCTTACCATTTTATTAGATCCTACGTCTAATCTTTTATTGTGCATTTAGTTTACTTTTCTTATTCTATTGGCTACTTAATTACACTATTCAGCAATCCCGGCCCCCTTATGTGTGAGACCATTAGTCCTAAACCTGAAAGGGAATGCTGCCGGTACGGGCCACTTCTATTATTTTGCTTATTAAATTAATCCAAGATCTAAGTTTGATAAAATAAGCCTCTTCTATTTCTTTCTTTTTAATTATAACCTTCATGTTACAGTTATACTTACAATTGTTACTTTTATATTCTTTTCTTTCATTTATAACCTACATGTTATAATGTAATTGCAAGTGTCTCTTTTCTATTCTAGTCTATCTACTTTTATTATGATACCAAATTTTCTCAGTTCTCTTATATTATATGGCAGTCTTAGCTTGGAACTACATCCAACTGTCGCAAATTACTTTTCATAATAATTGCTTTACTTTTATCTCTATTATCTGCGCAATAAATGCATATCTAGTTACATTTTATGTTTTGTAGTCTTGTCAAATAATTAACTTGATTATTTCTTCATCTTTAATTTCTTTAACGCTTCATATTATTCTCTTTGTTCTGGGAAGTAGTTCTATTCTATTTGGTTGGTTACAAAAACGATGCAAAAAATACTTTTCCATATTTTAATACAAAATAATGCTATTACAATAACTCATAACTACAAGGTATTTCTTTTGTTGTTTCTTTAATTGTTGGATAATGCACAATACAGTAATGTCTCTATTTTGCACTAATTCCACTTTTCTTGCTTTTATTCTTGCAATTATTTTTATCGTTATTTTTACAATTTTAAACTGTGGAAATGTATTCCCATTTCTAAACCAACCAAAATCAATCACTAACTTCCAAATCAAGTTATTAGATTTTCCTCTTTTCAATTCATTTCTCCCGTTTTAACAATATTTACTGTAAATTTTTCACTTTTAGGCTTATGCCTTTATCTACAACTTTTAAACCTAATATTACTTATATTGAATTAGATTCCTTTCTTTTCTCCACATAAATAACATTTAAATATAAGTACACTTCTCTTATAAAATTTATAGTTTCAACATAACTGACTAGTAGATTAAATGTGGAATTAAATATTTAATGGGAATTTATCGATATTATATATCATAAACATAAAATAGATATAATTTAAATCCACTCACCTGACGTCCTTAGCTTTGCTCCATGACCTTTCTGGATCTCTTTCTAAGGTGTCCAATTTTTTTATTAAAAAGATATTCTCCCTAGAAATATTTTCTATTAGGATTCAGCCTCAGGCAATGAACCCAAAAGGGAGAAAATCCGATTCTAAGAAAATAGCTAGGCCTAGGGTTCTATTTATGAGCGAGTTTGGGGATCTCAGATCCTTGGATTGTTGGATTGCATCTGGTGCAACCGCATCACAGGCTTGCTGTGAATCATTGGATTTAGAAAACAATGGTTGAGGATGCACAAATATTGAATTAAATATGTTAGTTACGTACCTGGACGAATTGTCGTCCAGGACAAAACGCGGATCGACCTATAGGTTGACCTGTATTTTTGAGGGTTGACCGTATGGTCGACCTATATGTTTTGTGGGTTGACCTATGGGTCGGCCCTTAGGACTTACTTTTCTTCGGATTAATTCTGATTTTTGTTTTCTCTCATTACTTCTTCATATTAACGTGGATGTCGACAAGTTATATAAGGAAATTGATCAGAAAATCACCATGAACAAAATGGTTTAAGTTTTGAGGCCATATTCTGACAATTCTAAAAATGCTTATTTTTATTGTTTATCGTTGTTTGATTGTTTAGTTACCTAAAAATGCAGGGTGGTACATTCTCCCACCCTATAGGAAATTTCATGCTCGAAATTCGACAGGGGTAAAACTATGTAATTCCTTGCATCAATCACATCCATTAGTGTACATCCAAATTTGCGAGCATGCATGTCCTTGTGCAAAGTGTCTTTCGACATAAAATAAATGCATGTACATGAATTTCTAAGAGATACCTCCTATATGAATGCTTTTCTTCTTTAAAACTACATTTTAAAATATAATGCATACATCCTAGATATACTTGTAATTTTTATGTGAATGCACTCTTTTGAAAACTCAAAACATTTTTAATCCAATTTTTACCACACTCCTACTTAATAGGGGTGTAGTTCAATGGAATTTTCATCCAAATCCTACAACACAACTAGCAATATTCGAATTTTAGAAAAATCTAATTTTCCAAACTCGATTTCTTATGTTAGAAAGAAGGTAGAAAACGAAAAAACCTCACATTTCTCCGTTTTTCTTTTGCGCACCTTTCCATACTTGGAACTTATGTCACTATTATATAAAAATCTCTATTTTCTTTCACAAGCAGAGTTCACATAAGAAAATTTTTTGTTTCAAATTTTTCTGTTGACGTTTATGTCACTTTCTTTAGAATTTTACTATTTTTCTTTTAGTTGCTTTTATCTGCTTTTACTTTTCTTTTAATATTGCAGCTAAACACAGCTATCATCTAGGGCAATGGAGGCCTAGGACCATGTCCACTTTGGCATAGAAAGGTCCAACTCTTGGAATCCATATAACTCATATGTTTCTCCTGCCGCCTATTATCGTTACTAACTTGCACTGTACTACTTACGACGAATAATATCTATTCATATCTTCAATTCCATACTAAAAAAGGAATAACCAAGTCTCATTTACTGCAATGGTTAAGGACTTCAATCTATGCAGTCTCTATCAAAAAATGCAACTAAGCTTGGGGAAATTTTCTCTTTACCTTTGCCTTTCATTTTTCCCCAACTAAGGTCTACCAATCCCAACCACGTGTGTCTTACTATCTTACTATTATCACTTCACTATTCTTCTATAGTCTACACACATGAAGCAACATTCCTAGGTTCTCACTAGTGTCCTATACACTTTACGGGAACTTTTATTACTACTACTAAAAAGCTATAGTCTTGCACTTTTCCCGTCACACCTAGGAAATGATTCCTATCTACTCCATATTAAAAGTTTGGTTTGGTATTTATCATTTCATTTCAAAATTAAAGCTTCAAAATTTTAGAAACGTCAAATCCCAAAATTCTTTCCTTTAAAAGTGTTACTTTGAAGTTTCTATTAAATTCAAAGGTACTTGGTTACTTAACATTTCATCGTTCCAGACTTGCATCTTTACAACTCTTTAAATTATTCCCCAAACCTAGTGGGGAAAACTTACAAATTCTAAGTTCAAAACTTATTCCTCTTTTCCTTTTAAAGACCTTTACAGCTTTCCATAAAAAGATTTTTTGGATTTTTACAGTTTACTAAGTTTTTCTCTTCTAAAACTTATTTACTTTTCTATCAAACCATTTTCATTAAAACATGTCTTTCTTATCTTAATTTTTTTTTACTTCCAAAAATGTCTTCACATGTTTTGAAAACATCTTCTTTTCATACACTTTCAAAATTACAAAAACTAGAACAGATAAAAACAATTATTTTATCGAAAATCCCTTAACTTTCCCACTCTTCCAATTACCTAACCTTGGAGGAGTTTCTAACTTACTACAAATATGGATTTTTTACAAAGGCAAGCAACCAATGCGCATAATAAATGGAAAAATATCAAATTTCCATTGCTTAGCTTTCCTACTAAGGCTCTCCATAATATCCCTCCTAACTAACACTATCTCTAATTATTACACCTAATGGTTTTATACCTTAATGTGTTGGAACTACTTTCTCCTATGAGAAACCATTAACGCTAAAACCTTCTATGAATCCTTTAAAATAGGATTTCATGTTTACGTGAAATTATAAGGAACTTATTTTATATTTTATCGAAATAGTCTATACAAAATATGGTGCTTTCCATACCTTGCACATCTCTTTCACATATTCCTTATAACTTGCACAAAACATCTTTATTTGTGATTTGGTTTCATACAAAATTATACCATTATTCATTTCATTCCAATAGATTAAAGTATGTTTAATTTATATTCACTTACAATAGACATTTCCTATGACATTTAATAATTTCATAATATTTAACTTACATCTTCTTTTCTTTTTTCCTCAGAAGAACTCATTTTAAGTTTTTCTTAATATTTTCATAAATAGAAAACATTTCCATACACTTATTTGAATAATATGTGTCTTACATACCACTTTATTTCTATACTTAGAAATTATCTTCAAAACATATTTTTTATTTGGGTCAAAACAGATGTTGCATTAAACACTGTTACTACAACCCAAAAATACTAGTACATGATTCAGCTAAAAAAATATATTAACAAATCCAAATGCTGTGTAAAAACATTTCCTTTGGGAGTCACCTGCTATAACAATAGTGTCATAGTCCACGTGTGACGACTTGGATTTTCGCGCTCGAAAATCAACATCCTTACTTCACTCGTATTCGAATGTCGCAGATTCAACCGTAAAAATCCGATTCGTTGGAGCTTATATCACATTAAGTACAACAACACAGCGAAAGGAAAAAAATGAATATATCATTGATATACAACATTCGATACAATAGAGATACAACTGAATATCAACATTTATCAGATGTAGGCAAAAACGGAAGACAAAACAGCAGCAGCGGAAAGACAAAGTCTTCAGTGCCAAACTCCAAAACTCCAAACCGAAGATAGCTTGAAGTAAAAGCTCGATCCACCATCATCGATGCATTAAGTAAGGTCAGACCGGAATGTAGAAGAGAAGCAAATGCTTTCGCTAAAACCAAAGGCTAGATGCTATCAAATCCACCCCTACTATTTGATTATCTGAAAAATCCAACTCTAGACTGCCCATGTGGAAAATTGTGGGCACCTAGAGTTTAGGAATGGAATAATAAACTCCAGGTCAGTCATGGGACTGGTATGAGCTAACGAAAATAGTTTTATCTTTTAAACAACAAATAACAAAAAAAATAAAAAGGAAATCCTCTATGCTTTTTGGAAAATGAAACTACCATAAGGCCTTCTACCGCACACACAATGCAAACACAGAATTGGTGGAGATTTCTCCTTATGATAGTCAAACATGCTTGATACACAAAAACCTTTTGATATTATTATCAGTGCATAGTGGAAAACATTTCGAAAGTATAATATAAATCTTAGCCAACATGCCACATTTCGTCGTATGCCTACTATAGCTACCATGTTCAATAGCAGGTTACCGCCACATTCCATGGCAGGTTATACAACTAAAACCGTATAGGGCGCGTATTGTTTCTTTGGATTTCCAACAAATGGTCAGGCTAAGGAACTTCCTATTTCCATATGGGTACCCCTCTGAGGGATGCCCCGAGAACCTACCCGGATCTCTGCCAACATAAGGCCGGGTTACCCCTGCCCGAAAGTAACACCTATAAGTATGCCATCCCCAATCGTTACCGACCATTATCTGAGGATCCTCAACACCAACAACCGCAGAGCAATGTATTTCCAGTAACCACATAGGTTAAATATCTGGGCTCTATGCCATGATACCATCCTTTTCTAGAAGGAATGGACATACCTAGGGGCGCGACCCCTAATAACCTTGCCGCATCTTTCCTGTTTCGACCATTTCCGGGTTGTGAGGTCCTGATGCAGTCTCGTCCACAAAGCTACGCTTTACACCCAAGCCATGCTTCGATCAACAAATGATCAGCAGCACTACGTATGCCACATTAGCAAATTGGGAATGTATCACTAGTAACCATCAGCTACATATCCTCTGAGCTTGTACGTCTCAGGGAGGGGTGTTAAGCTAAGAGAATAAATTCTCTACCACCAAACAGAAATGTATTTGATAGAAACCAGCTTTACATCTCAAAGTGTAATGTCAGACATACATCCATATAAATTTGTTTCGGGTTCGAACAAAACCGAAGACATTTCACAAAGAAGCCCTTGCGAATCCGGATAATCCATAATCACGTCCAGACTCCCCATCACAAAGTGTGATCAAATCTCTATACCGGGGATCAGCTGATGCAGAGACATTCGACGAGTTATCCTTTCGTTTTTGAAAATATCCGGTCTTCACCACCGGTCTTCAAATGCAATCCATAACATCGTATCATTATTCGGAATGGGTTATATGACACAAAGTCCTCTCCTGGCTAAACCGAATAATGAGCGCAATATTCAAAAACATATGGATATATGGGATCTTAGTTAAGTCACAACTTATTACCCAAAAACCTTTCTTCAAAAGGTTTAAACAAATTACCATGTCCAAATCTTTTAAACGAAAAGATTCACTTCATAAAGTTCACCAATCTTTCACGAAGATTCATTCATAGCCTTTCTAAACAATTTCCCTTTCATATTGGATTAACTCATTCAGTCTTTAAATCAAAGGTTCAATTCATAGATTTCAAAACCATTTCCAAAGATTCATAGCTTTTAAAAACAATTTCCATTTCAAATCCTTTATACAAAAGATACACCTTTTAGATGCTCTTCAATTTCAAAAAAAAGTTCAACAATATTTAACAAAAATTCATTCATAGCTCTCAAAACAATTCCATTTCAAATTTAAAATCTTTTTTAACAAAAACTGGAAGTTCTTTCTTTATATGAAAGCTATTATTATTTGAAAAACAATCCTTTTTGTTTCGGAAAAATCCAATCAAATATGCACAAGTTATATCTTTAAAGTATAAACTTGGGTTAAATTTGTATTCCAAAATAATATTTTTAAAATGGTTTAAAACCCATATTAACACATTAATAACTTGTATAACCTTTTTAAACTTAATTTCCAAACATATAATTCAATTTTAAATCTGGAATTCAAATTCAAATCAATTTTTTTAAATTTCAAAACTTTATCAAGTTATTCAAAATAACTTTTATCTTTAAAAACTCCTTTTCAAAAGCTTTTCATATTTAACCCAATTCCATTTCTAAAAACCATTTTGGATTCAAAATTCAATCTTTAAAACAATTTCATAATATTAGATTCAAATATCTGTGACTCAATTGATTTCCTCGTGAAATCCATATTTGTGTGTGTAAGGTGTAGTCCAGGGGTTTTACACAATAGTGCAACATCATCAATCATCACATCACAGATTCAATCATATCAATATCGATAAGCGGTATAATCTATAACACTTATCTTCCATTCACAGATTCACAGATAAATAATATACATTCATCACAATAAATAAATTACATTCATCACAGCTCAAATCAAAACAGAGCATCACACATCAGGGATATCAAACAGTTCAAAGCATCCAATACAACCAAACATCTATAAGTAAAATAAATTAATCATCTGATTAATTTAAATCAGATTAATTACTTATGAATAAACACTAATCACGGTTAATTAACATTAATTAATTACAAACCATCTTAATTAATTAACCTTTTATAATATATTAATTAACCTTTAATAATAAATTAATCAACCATTAATTACTAATTAATCAACCTTAATAAATAAATTAATCCTTAATCATTAAATAATTAACCTTTAATAATTTAATTATCCTTTAATTAATTATCCTTAATTGATTAATAAATTAATTAACCCTTAAATAATTACCATTTAATTAATTATCCTAAATTAATTACAATAAGTGATTATCCTAACCACTTACATTAATTAATTAACCTTTAATTAATTAATCATCCTTAAATTAATTAACATAATTAACTAATCACATAATTAATTATCCTTTAATTAATTATTCTTTAATTACCTGATTAATCAAACTTAAATCATTAGTTAATTAACCTTAATAACTTTCATTTAGTAATTATCTTTAAGTAATTAATTAACCTTTAATTAATCACCTTGATTAACAAATCGTTAAGAAATTAGATGATTAATTCTTTTAAAAACATTGGGTAATTATCCTTAATTACTTTCATTAAGTAATTACCATTTAATTACCTTCATTAAGTAATAAATCATTTAAATCACTTAAGATTTTAATTAATTAAAAGATAATTCATTTATCTTTAATTACTTACTTTAATTATCGTTAAAAAACTTCATTTGATAAACCTTCTAATTAATTATCATTAATAAATAAATTAACTTAGTGTTTAAAGTTAATTGACAATTAAAACATCTTTTCTTAATTAACTTCTTAACATTATTAAGTTTATTTAAAATAAACTTTAAAAATAAAGGTTATACATATCTTAACACTTTTTTTAAACTTAGTTAATTTTATTTAAAACCTTTTAACCAATTCAAAATTTGGATAAACATAAAAGACTTACAAAAGAAATGGGTTTTAACAAAATTGTTTCAAAATAAAATTTGATTGGTTTTAAAGCTTAAAATTATTTTTATATTAAAAATAGCGGACACGAGCCATCTTTTAGTTTTTCCCGAGCATCCCATGAATAACTCACGTAACACCCTTCCTTCAAGCAAACCCAACAACTACTTCGAGTTCGTTCCCGAGCACATCATCGCCTCCCCCAAAATTTACAATAACCTAGACAAACATAAACCACGTACACGTGCACCATCATCAGAACGCCATCCGACCGTTGCTGTTGCTACGATCACGTCGGCGACGACATCGTCAATCCACTCGACAACCTAGAAAATTCGAAAACCCATCATTACAAAATCGACTAATTCGAAAGAAAATCTGGAACCAACCAGATTAACGAATCCTCGCCGCGACGACGAACCTAACCCCGATCATCCACGCTGCTTCGTCCATAAACTCACCGAAGACCTATGCACCTTCTCGCGTTGGTCAGATCAACTCTGGCCTATCCCTGTCGACGAAATCGACCCGAGAACAACATCGATCAAATCCTACTCTTAAACCCTACAACCACTTCGATCGTCTTCCACAATTACTAAAAAAATTTCAAACATTTTTTCCATAAACCTCATCACCTAACCCTCCTCCGACATCAAGCCCGAGGCTCAATTTTACGTTGATCGTCAGAAATTGACCATTTTTGCAGTTCCGTTCAACTCGAAAATCCAAACGACTTTTAAATCTAAAAATCATGATATTATCATTAAAATTCATCATTTTGTAACTAGAATCAGTTTATGAATTCAAAACAATAATTTGCGAACATCAATTTTTTAAGTCTTTGATTTATTTTACTGTAATATATTGCTTTTGGAAAATTCACAAAGTATTTCCACTTGCCCTTATTTTAAAAAATGAATTTGCATTGTTGTGATCATCTTCCTATTTAAGATCTTGGTTTAATATTGATGAAATAGGGAGAAATTGAATTTTAGAACTAAATTTGGAACCCTATATTATGAACAGAAGTAAATTTTCTTGTTTTCAGACATATAACTCATCACTGGCTTATATATATATACACCCAACATATTCGCATCCATACAACTATTTGACTTCAGAAATTAATCACAACATTAATTCATAGATTCAAGGTTTTAAAATTAAAGGTTTGCTTACCTGGTTTGTATTTGAATAGAGAACCAAAGCTCGGAAAAGATGTTGAAAAATCTGGAAACAAGATGTTGAATCTTTGCTTGTTTTTCTGAGTTGAATCTGAAGCTTGTTATTTTGAATTTAAGCTGACATTAGAACTGTTGTTTTGCTTTCCTGATTTCCAGGTTTTGATGTTGAGATGATTTTCAGTTTTATAGCTTCCAGGCTTGTATTTTGTTTTGATCTTTTTTTTCAGGTTTTCAATATTTCCAGGCAGATTTGAAGATGAATTGACTTGATCTTGTTGTATTTGTATTTTTATTTTGATAGAATCTTCATTGTTTTCCAATTCGAGATGTTTTTGAAAACAGGCTGTCGCTGTTGCTTTGATATTGAGATAAATTTTTGTTTTGATTTTCAGGTTTATGAAGTATGAAGAGGATACTGATCAGCCTATTTTATTTTAATTATCTTTGTAAATTAAAATTAATGCGCCACTTGTTATTATTAAATTACACTTGTAATTTTATATCCTACTTATTAAACATTTGTCACAACATGATTTTAAATTTTTTACACTTGTTCAAATTAAGTAAATTTATATTTAAATCCTTTTCTTTATTTTATTTATAAATTATGTTTTAACCCTTTCACTTGTTAATATTTCACAAATTTATATATTATGTTTTTTTACTTTTGTATATTTACAACTATATTTTTAAAAGAAAATATTCTAATCCTATTTTAAACTTAATTTATTATACTTTTAAATGTGTATATATACATACACATAATATTATTTATATTGATATAGCGTTTTAAAGAAAATAATTTAGAGTCAAATTATACACAAATAATCATTAGTTTCTTAAAATATAACTTTTAAATAGCAATTCAAAAATTAATGTGTTAATTTAAAAGTATAACTTCCAAATAAAAATGCCTACTTGATGTAATTGGAAAACAGATCTTTATTAATTGAAAATATAATATATTCAAATCCAATATATTTATAAGATAGTTAAATTTTGAATTTCAATTCCAAGATTCAATTTGAAATAAATTTACAAATATAAATAAATAACAAAACAAATCTTTATTAATTTGGAAAAAAATTGAACTAATTCACCATTAAATTCCCAATTTAACATTAATTACCAAATTAAATTTAACTAAAAATTGGGATCGTTACAGATCCCCCCTAAAAAATTCGTCCTCAAAATTTGTTGGATGGGAAGACAACAAAGAATAGATAAGGATTGTTTTTCTAGATCAAACTAAATATTTATTCTTCATTTGGCTTACCAAATCAGAATATCATCAATAAATATGAGAACGAACTTATTCAACACTTCACAAAATACTCGAGTCACAAGATCTACGAAATATGCAAGGGCATTGGTTAGTCCGAAGGGATAACTAATCACTCGTGGAATATATCTGGACCCAACAAAACAAACAATGGATACTTAATTTAGGTTGGAATATCATGAAGTATACACCAACTTGTCCCTCTCCGGACGTTGATCCTCACAAGAAATCACAACAAAATTTTCAAATTTGGTTTTGACCGAAATCGTTTTATCGATACAATCAAATTTACCTTCATATTTTGTAACCAATTTATTTCAAATAAAATTTTCAAGTTTATTAAAATTAGAACAAAAAGGACTGGTAAGAAACAGATGAATACAATACGAAATAGGGACTTAGAACCTTTTCTACAACGATTCGCAGGGCCACCACCATGCTGAAGCTTCTTCTTGTAGCTGCCACGAAGCAATCTGAGAATTTAAATTGAATGATGAATTAACAGAAATTGATAGAGAAAGTTATTCCTTGTTGTTACTGGGTATCGACCATTTGTAGTGGTATCCCCTATCCCCTACCTCATCCTCTTCTTACACTCATACTTACTCTCAAGGGATAGTAAGAGAATTTACTGAGGCATACAGACAGATATCTTAGGGATACTCATTCTAGGGTATACTTCACAATATCTCTAATGAGTTACCTAATGTGTTATACTCCAATAGCTAAAGTTCAACCTTCAGCTCTGATACCAAATGTGACGACCAGGATTTTCGCGCTCGAAAATCGACATCCATACTTCACTCGTATTTGAATGTCGTAGATTCAACCGTAAAAATCCAATTCGCCGGAGCTTACCATTAAGTATAACAACACAATGGCAGAAAAAATGAATATATCATTGATATACAACATTTGATACAACAGAGACACAACTGACTATCAACATTTATCAGAGACAGACAAAAACGGAAGACACAACAACAGCAGCGGAAAGACAAAGTCTTCAATGCCAAACTCAAAAACTCCAAACCAAAGATAGCTTGAACCAAAAGCTCGATCCACTATCATTGATGCATTAAGCAAGGACAGACCGGAATGTTAAAGAGAAACAATTGCTTTCGCCATAGCAAAATGCTGGATGCTATCGAATACACCCCTATTATTTGATTATCTGAAATATCCTACTCTAGACTGCCCGTGTGGAAAATTATGGGCACCCAGAGTTTAGGAAGGGAACAATAAACTCCAGGCCAGTCATGGGACTGGTGTGAGCAAACGCAAAGTGTAGTGTCAGACATACATCCATACAAGTCTGTTCTGGGTTCGAACAGAACCGAAGGCACTTCACAAAGAAGCCCTCGCAAAATCCGGATAATCCCTAATCACGTCCAGACACCCTATCACAAAGGGTGATCAAATCTCTTTACCGGGGATCAGCCGGTGCAGATACATTCGACGAGTTATCCTTTCATTTTTCAAAATGTCCGGTCTTCACCACCGGTCTTCAAATACAATCTATAACTTCCTATCATTATTCGAAATGGGTTATACGACACAAAGTCCTTTCCCGGCGAAACCGAATAATGAGCGCAATATTTCAAAACATATGGATATATGTGATCTTAGTTAAGTCACAACTTATTACCCAAGAACCTTTCTTTAAATGGTTTAAACAAATTATCATTTCCAAAACTTTTAAACAAAAAGTTTCACTTCACAATCTTTCACAAATGTTCATTCATAGCCTTTCTAAACAATTTCCCATTAAAATTGGATTAACTCATTCAATCTTTAAATCAAAGATTCAATTCATAGCTTTCAAAACCATTTCCAAAGATTCATAGTTTTTAAAAGCAATTTTCATTTCAAATCTTTTGTACACAAGACACACCTTTTATATCCTCTTCAATTTCAAAACCAAGTTCAACATCTTTAACAAAGATTCATTCATAACTCTCAAAACAATTCCATTTCAAATTTAAAATCCTTTTTAAGAAAAACTAGAAGTTCTTTTTTTATGTGAAAGCTATTATTATTTGAAAAACAATCCTTTTTGTTTTGGAAAGATCCAATCAAATATGCACAAGTTATATATTTAAAGTATAAACTTGGGTTAAATTTAAATTCCCAAAATAATATTTTTAAAATGGTTTAAAACCCATATAAACACATTTATAACTTGTATAACCTTTTTAAACCATAATTTCCAAAAATAGAATTCAATTTTAAACCTTGAATTCAAATTCAAATCAATTTTTTTAAATTTCAAAACTTTATCAAGTTATATAAAATAACTTTTATCTTCAAAAACTCATTTTCAAAAGCTTTTCATATTTAACCCGATTCCATTTCCAAAACATTTTGGATTCAAAATTCAATCTTTAAAACCATTTCATAATATTAGATTCAAATATCTGCGACTTAACCGATTTCCTCGTGAAATCCATATTTGTGTGTGTAAGGTGTAGTCCAGGGGTTTTACACAATAGTGCAACATCATCAACCATCACATCATAGATTCAATCATATCAATATCGATAAGCGGTATAATCCATAATGTTTATCTTCCATTCATAGATTCACAGATAAATAATATACATTCATCACACATAAATAAATGACATTCATCACAACTCAAATCAAAACAGAGCATCACACATCTGGGATATCAAACAATTCAAAGCATCCAATACAACACAAAAATCCATAAGTAAAATAAATTAATCATTTGATTAATTTAAATCAGATTAATTACTTATGAATAAACACTAATCATGGTTAACTAATATTAATTAATTACAAACTATCTTAATTAATTAACATTTTATCATATATTAATTAACCTTTAATAATAAGTTAATCAACCTTTAATTATTAATTAATCAACCTTAATAAATAAATTAATCTTTAATCATTAAATAATTAACCTTTGATTATTTAATTATCCTTTAATTAATTATCCTTAATTAATTAATAAATAAATTAATTAACCCTTAATTAGTTACCATTTAATTAATTATTCCAAATTATTTACAATAAGTGATTATCCTAATCACTTACATTAATTAATTAACCTTTAATTAATTAATCATCCTTAAATTAATTAACTTAATTAATTAATCACATAATTAATTATCCTTTAATTAATTATTCTTTAATTACCTGATTAATCAAACTTAAATCATTAGTTAATTAACCTTAATCACTTTCATTTAGTAATTATCTTTAAGTAATTGATTAACCTTTAATTAATCACATAAATAAATTAATCATCTTGATTAACAAATCTTTAAGAAATTAAATGATTAATTCTTTTGAAAACATTGGGTAATTATCCTTAATTACTTTCGTTGAGTAATTATCATTTGATTACCTTCATAGGTAATAAATCATTTAAATCACTTAAGATTTTAATAAATTAAAAGATAATTCATTTTTCTTTAATTACTTACTTTAATTATCATTAAAAATCTTCATTTGATAAACCTTATAATTAATTATCATTAATAAATTAATTAACTTAGACTTTAAAGTTAATAAACAATTAAAATATCTTTTCTTAATTAACTTCTTAATATTATTAAGTTTATTTAAAATATATTTTAAAAATAAAGGTTATACATATCTTAACGCTTTTTTTAAACTTAGTTAATTTTAATTAAAACCTTTTAACCAATTCAAAATTTGGATAAACATAAATCATTTACAAAAGAAATGTGTTTTAACAAAATTGTTTCAAAATAGAACTTGATTGGTTTTAAAGTTTTAAACTATTTTTATACTAAAAATAGCGGACCCGAGCCATCTTTTTGTTTTTCCCGAGCATCCCGCGTATAACTCACGTAACACCCTACCATCGAGCAAACCCACCAACTACTTCGAGTTCGTTCTCGAGCACATCATCGTCTCCCTCAAAATTTACAATAACCCAAACGAACGTACACCACGTGCACGTGCATCATCATCCGAACGCCCTCCGACCGTTTCCGTAGCCACCAATCACGTCGGCGACGACATCGTTAATCCACTCGACAACCCAGAAAATTCGAAAACCCATCAACAAAAAATCTAGCAATTCGAACAAAAATCTGGAACCAACCAGATTAACGAATCCTCGCCGTGACGACGAATCTGACCCTGATCATCCACGCTGCTTCGTTCACAAACTCACCGAAGACCTATGCACCCTCTCGCCTTGGTCCGATCAACCCTGGCCTATCCTTGTCGAAGAAATCGACTCGAGAACAACATCGATCAAATCCTGCTTTTAAACCTTACAACCACTTCGATCGTCTTCCACAATTATTACAAAAATTTGCAAACAATTTTTCAATAAACCACATCACCTAGCCCTCCTTTGACATCAAGCCCGAGGCTTAATTTCACGTTGATCATCGAGAATTGACCATTTTTGCAATTCCGTTCAACTCGAAAATACAAACGATTTTTAAATCTAAGAATCATGATATTATTATTAAATTTCATAATTTTGTAACTCGAATCAGGTTATGAATTCAAAACAAGAATTTGCGAACATCAATTTTTTAAGTCTTTGATTTATTTTACTGTAATATTTTTTTTGGAAA
Organism: Allium cepa; assembly: GCA_030765085.1. Classification (NCBI taxonomy): domain Eukaryota; kingdom Viridiplantae; phylum Streptophyta; class Magnoliopsida; order Asparagales; family Amaryllidaceae; genus Allium; species Allium cepa. The sequence goes on along the minus strand of CM060938.1, from coordinate 898,815,877 downwards.
ATTCACAAAGTATTTCCACTTGCCCTTATTTTAAAAAATGAATTTACATTGTTGTGATCATCTTCCTTTTTAAGATCTCTGTTTAATATTGATGACATAGGGAGAAATTGAATTTTAGAACTAAATTTGGAACCCTATATTATGAACAGAAGTAAATTTTCTTGTTTTCAGACATACATACTCATCACTGGCTTATATGTTTGTGTGTGTATACATACATACATACATACACACACACACACACACACACACACACACATATATATATATATATGTATGTATGTATGTATGTATGTATGCACAACATATTCACATCCATGCAACTATTTGACTACAGAAATTAATCACAACATTAATTCACAGACTCAAGGTTTTAAAACTAATGGTTTGCACACCTGGTTTGTATTTGAATAGAGAACCAAAGCTTGGAAAAGATGTTGAAAAATCTGGAAACAAGATGTTGAATCTTTGCTTGTTTTTCAGAGTTGAATCCGGAGCTTGTTATTTTGAATTAAACTGAAACATGAACTGCTGTTTTGCTTTCCTGATTTCCAGGTTTGGATGTTGAGATGATTTTCAGTTTTATAGCTTCCAGGCTTGTATTTTGTTTTGATCTTTTTTTTCTTCTAATTTTTCAATCTTTCCAGGCAGATTTGAAGATGAATTGACTTGATCTTGTTGCATTTGTAGTTTTGTTTAGATAAAATCTTTATTGTTTTCCAGGTTGAGATGTTTTTGAAAACAGGCTACTGCTTTTGTTTTGATATTTAGGTAAATTTTTGTTCTTGATTTTCAGGTTTGTGAAGTATGAAGAGGATAATGATCAGCCTATTTTCTTTTAACTATATTTGTAAATTAAAATTAATGTGCCACTTGTTATTATCATGTTACACTTGTAAGTTTATATCCTACTTATTAAACATTTGTCACAACATGATTTTAAAATCTGTACACTTGTTAAAATTAAGTAAATTTATATTTAAATCCTTTTCTTTATTTTATTTATAAATTATGTTTTAACCCTTTCACTTGTTAATATTTCATAAATTTATATATTATGTTTTTTGCTTTTATATATTTACAACTATTACTTTAAAAGAAAATACTCTAATTCTATTTTAAACTTAATTTATTATACTTTTAAACGAGTATACATACATACATATAATATTATTTATATTGATATAGCTTTTTAAAGAAAATGATTTAGAATCAAATTATACACAAATAATCATTAATTTCTTAAAATATAACTTTTAAATAGCAATTCAAAAATTATTTTATTAATTTAAAAATATAACTTCCAAATAAAAATGCCTATTTACTGTAATTGAAAAACAAATCTTTATTAATTGAAACTATAATATATTCAAATCCTATATATTTATAAGATAATTAAATTTTGAATTTCAATTCTAAGATTCAATTTAAAATAAATTTATAAATATAAATAAATAACAAAACTTATCTTTATTAATTTGTAAAAAATTTGAATTAATTCACCATTAAATTCCCAATTTAACATTAATTACCAAACGATATTTAACTAAACATCGGGATCATTACACTACGCTTCCCTTATTTTTCATGAAAACGTCTATTACAACAATATATATTGTAACCTATGTTTTTGACACAATACACTCTAGGTTTTTATATTTAAAATCTTTGTTTACCTACAAAGAAACTAGCAAGCTATATATGCTCTATAATTCTTTAATAAAAATTTCACTTTTATATTTTTTTACATCATATAAAAACCAATTTAAATTTCATACCACTTTTTTTTTCAAAACCCAAGATTTACTTCCTCAAACGTATTAACAGATATATTTTTCAAATTTTCATTTCCATATGTTTCATTTTATTGGGCAAGACATAAAGTGGATTTTCTTCTTACTACCCTAGGGATACCCTTCCTTAACCTTGAAAATTTCATTTCATCACTAAAATCTCTTATTCCTTCCAAAATAAAAATACTTTCCCTATTATCCCTAGAGAACTTTCCCGCTTCCTATAACATATGGATATCAATCTTCTCTCAAAGCATAGCTTATTGTACACTATAAATCGGTAATAACATAGGGCTCAATATCATTGGGTCATGCCAAACCCAACTAGCACACTAAGCACAAATGTACTTCTAAAAACTTTCCATATGTTAAAATCTATAATTGGGGACTACTTGGATTTTAGTACATAATATGTTTATATTTTTTTTGCAAAAATACAAATACATTCACTCACTATCCATCTAGGAACTTTAAACCTAGGCTCTGATACCAAATGTAAATCTGAATTCCAGTGGGTCCATATTTTTCGCGAAAATGCTAAAATCCAATCCCATTGAAGCCCGAGTTGGGTACATGGTATCCTGCAAATAGGCAAAGACAAATATATCAGTTCTCAAATAAATATTTCACGGCGGAATTGACTAGAATATAATAGAGAGTAAAAAATCAAAATGGTAATAGCACTTTCTAAATTAGTGTTTCAAAGTTGGAAAGTCTCTACCATCTACCTAACATGTGGGATGTTATGAGGAGGGGATCAGAACTAAAGTTCTAGTGAATGGACAAATTATACACTTCTAAGCATAATTATACATATACCATTCTATTTCCATTTTCTGTTATATTAAGTTTATTGGGTTTATAATACTCCCATATCTGTTCGTGAATCGTACCCATTTACTCCATAGTATATTGAAACCTAGTAACTAATATAGATGTACCTACATGCCAAAGACCCCATTGGTCTTAGGTACAACCCATAGTACCTTCCGTATCCTCCTCGAGAAGGGTTCCATCATCTTGCTCCTAGAGCATTTTGTAACTACGTCTGTAAAGGACAGCTTTGTGAGACCTACAATATAGATGTTCTATTGTCTACCATGAAAATGTGAAACTACATCCGCACTAGCTTACACTAATCCTCGGACATCCACAATGCACCACCCAGTGCGTACCTTGAGGACTATACAAAATCGTTCTGTCTACTCCTTGAAATCTGCCGAAAAGGCCTACCTTGTATGGAACAGAATCGGGAATTTTCTATATCTGTAAAGGTCCGCTTCGTTTAGCCTGCAATACAGATATTATATTTGGTCTGTCTCTTTTCTCGTCGTGGCTATAGCCCCACACATCCCCCCCTCAATTTATCAAAGACCTCTCAAGAGCTAAGTGGCTGTGCCCTACTGTAAACAATCTAAACATCCAATTGGATGCGCCCCTCATCCAATGTCTCAATGTGAAAGAATCATTTGCATGTTGGGTTCACTCTAGTCTTTCCTGAACTCACTCAGATTGATGATGGCTTGATCTCCACATGCGACTATCCTTTTGGGTCCTGCCCACTAAAACCTACTCGTAACTGGGATTATGGTTTCACACGAATATGCTATTCCATCATCAACCTTTTGACTACCTACAAATGTCTGTTTTCTTAGGCCTACAATGCAAAAGCAGTGAAGACATACTCTCTTGATGGAACACCTACATACTTGCCTTCAGGGGTGAAGCTTCGTTAGGCCTACCCCAAAGGGACATCTTAAAGTATCCACACATCCCATTGAACTCATGAACTTCCTTCTAACCCGTACTAAGTAAGTTGGACGTGCTCTTTCTATGCTAAAATCTACGATGAACTGCTTCGTTAGGCTTTTTATCCAGATTCACTTTCGGGCTGCTCTAAAAGCACCTTACCATTTTTTTTAGATCCTACGACAAATCTTTTACTATGCGCTTAGTTTACTTTTCTTATTATGTTGGCTACTTATTTACCCCAATCGGCAATCCTAGCCCATCTATATGTGAGACCATCAGTCCTAGACCTGAAAGGTAATGCTGCCGGTACGGGCCACTTCTATTATTTTTGCTTGTTAAATAAATCCAAGATCAAAATTTGATAAAATAAGCCTCTTCTATTTCTTTCTTTTCAATTATAACCTTCGCTTTACAGTTATACTTGCAATTGTTACTTTTGTATTCTTTTCTTTCTTTTATAAACTACATGTTATAAATGTAATTGCAAGTGTCTTTTTTCTATTCTAGTCCGTCTTCTTTTATTATGATACTAAATTTTCTTAGTTCTCTCATATTATATGAAAGATTTAGCTTGGGACTACGTCCAACTGTCAAAAATTTCTTACCGTAAAAACTACTTTACTTTTAACACTATTATCTACGCAATAAATGCAGATCAAGTAACATTTTCTGTTTTCCAGCCTTGTTAAATAATTAACTTGATTATTTCTTCCTCTTTAATTTCTTTAATGCTTCAAGTTATTCTCTTTATTCTGGGAAGTAGTTCTATTCTATTTGGTTGGTTATGAAAACTACGCTAAAAATCTATTTCCATATTTTAATACTAAATAATACTACAAGCAATAACTCTTAACTGCAAGATATTTCTTTTTTTGTTTCTTTAATTGTTGGATAATGCAGAATACGATATTGTCTCTATTTTGCACTAATTCCTCTTTTCTTGCTTTTATTCTTGCAATTATGTTTACCGTTATTCTTACAATTTTAAACTATGGAAATGTATTCCCTTTTCTAAACCAACCAACTAATCTATCACTAACTTCCAAATTAAGTTATTACATTTTCCTCTTTTTAATTTATTTCTCTCGTTTTAACAATATTTACTGTAAACTTCTCACTTTTAAGCTTATGCCTTTCTCTAAAACTTTTAAGCCTAATATTACTTATATTTAATTGGATTCCTTTCTTTTTTCCACATAAATAACATTTTAATATAAGTACACTTCGCTTATAACAATTGCAGTTTCAACATAACTGACTAGTAGAATAAATGTTGAACTAAATATTTTATGCGAATTTAACGATATTATATATCACAAACATAAAAGAGTTATAATTTAAATCCACTCACCTGATGTCCTTAGCTTTACACCATGGCCTTTCTAGATCCTCTTCTAAGGTGTCTAATATTTTTATTAAAAAGATGTTCTCCCTAGAATATTTTCTATTTAGGGTTTAGGCTCAGGCAATGCACTCAATTGGGAGAAAATCTTATTGTGAGAAAATAGCTAGGCCTGGGGTTCTATTTAGAGGGGATTTTTGGGATCTCAGACTGTCGGATTTTTGAATTGAATCTAGTGCAACCACGTCATAGGCTTGCTGCGAATCGTTGGATTTAGAAAACAACAGTTGAGATTGCACAAAAATTTAATTAAATAAGTTCGATATGTACTTGGACGAATTGTCGCCCAGGACAGAACGTGGGTCGACCTGTGTGTTTGAGGATCGACCCTAGGTCAACCTGTTTGTTTTGCGGGTCGACCTATGGGTCGACCCATAGGCCATAGTTTCTTTTTTTCGATTAATTTTGATTTTTGTTTTCTCCTGTAACTTCTTCGTGTTAACTCGTATTTCGACAAGTCATATGTGGAAAATGATTAGAAATCACTACGAACACAATGATGTAAGTTTGAAGGCCATATTCTGACAGTTTCAAAAATGCTTATTTTTATCGTTCATCTTTATTTGATTATCTAAAAATTCGGGGTGTTACATTCTTCCACCCTTTAGGAAATTTCATACTCAAAATTCGACAAGGGTAAAACTATGTAACTCCTCGCATCAATCACATCCATTTTGTGTACATCCAATTTGGCGACCATCCATGTCCTTGCGCAAAGTGTCATTCAACATAAAGTATATGCATGTACATGAATTTTTATGCGGTACCTCCTATATGAATGCTTTTCTTCTTTAAAAACTCTTTTTTAAAATATGATGCACACATCCAAAATATACTTGTAACTTTTATATGAATGTAATCTTTGGAAAACTCAAAACATTTTTCATCCAATTTTCCCACACTCCTACTGAATAGGGGCGTAGTTCAACGAATTTTTCATCCAAATCCTACCACACAACTTTTAATATTCGAATTTAAAAAAAATCCAATTTTCTAAACTCGATTTCTATAGTCAGAAAGAAGATAGAAAACAGAAAAACCTCATATTTCTCCATTTACTTTTGCGCACTTCTTTCTTCGCACTTGGAACTTATGCCACTATTCTATAAAAATCTGTATTTGCTTACCCAAGCACAGTTCACATAACAAAAATTTTCTATTCAAAATTTTCTGTTGACGTTTCTGTCACTTTCTTTAGATTTACTATTTTTCTTTTAGTTGTTTTTATCTGCTTTTACTTTTCTTTTGATATAGCAGCTAAACACAACTATCATCTAGGGCTAGGAGGCTAGGACCATGTCCACTCTGACATAGAAAGGTCCTACTCTAGAAATCCAAGTAACTCATATGCGACACCTACCGCCTATCATCATTACTAACTTATGCTATATTACTCACGATGAATAAGATCTATTCATCTCTTCCATTCCATACTCAAAAAGGAATAACCAATTCTCATTTACTACAACGGATAAGGATTTCAATCTATGTAATCTCTATCTAAAAAGGCAAATAAGCTTAGGGAATTTTCTCTTTACCTTTTCCTTTCATTTTTCCCTAACTAAGGCCTACTATCCCAGCCATGTGTGTATTATTATCTTAATAATATCACTTCACTATTCTTCTATAGTCTAAACACATGAAGCAGCATTCCAAGGTTCACACTAGTGTCCTATACACTTTATGAGAACTTTTATTTTTACTACTAAAAGTAATCACTGCTATAGTCTTGCACTTTTCCCATCACGCCTAGGAAATGATTCCTATTTACTCCATATTTAAAAGTTTGGTTCGATATTTATCATTTCATTTCAAAAATTAAAGCTTCTAAATTTTTGAAACATCAAATCCTAAAATTCTTGCCTTTAAAAGTGTTACTTTGAAGTTTCTATTAAATTCAAAGATACATGGTTACTTAACATTTTATCCTTCTAGACTTGCATCTTTACAGCTCTTTAAATTATTCCCCAAACCGAGATGGGAAAACTTACAAAATCTAAGTTCAAAACTAATTCCTCTTTTCCTTTTAAAGACTTCTATAGCTTTCCATAAAAAAAATTCGATTTTTAAATTTAACTCTTTACTAAGTTTTTCTCTTCCAAAAACTTATTTACTTTTTCACCAAACCATTTTTCTTTAAAACATGCCTTGCTTGTCCTTAATACATTTTTTTAACTTCCAAAAATGTCCTCACATGTTTTTAAAACATCTTCTTTTCATAGATTTTCAAATTTACGAAAACTGGAGTACGTAAAACAATTATTTTATCAAAAATTGCTTAAATTTCCTACTTTTCCAATTACCTAAAATTAGAGTAGTTTCTAACTAACTACAAATGGGGACTTTCTATAAAGGCAAGTAACCAATGCAAATAATCAATGGAAAAATATGAAATTTTCATTGCTTAGCTTTCCTACTAAAGATCTCTATAATATCCCTCCTAATTAACACTGTCTCTAATTATTACACCTAATGATTTTATACCTTAATGTATTGGAACTACATTCTCTTATGAGAAACCATAAACGATAAAACCTTCTATGAATCCTTTAAAAGAGTATTTCATGTTTATGTGAAATTACAAAGAACTTATTTTGTATTTATCGAAATAGGCTATACAAAATATGATGCTTTCCATACCTTGTACATCTCTTTCACGCATTCCTTGTAAATTGCACAAAACATATTTATTTGTGATTTGGTTTCATAGAATTATATCATTATTCATTTCATTCCAATAGATTAAATATGTTTAATCTATATTCACTTAAAATAGACATTTCCTATGAAATTTATTAATTTCATAATATTTGTTTGTGCCAAAATTGGTCAAAAACCTCGAATAATGTGAAAGCACCAATATATGAATGTAAATCGACAATGTCCAAACACAAATCACAGATCCAGATAAAATAATTGCAAAATAACGAACAGAAACACGAGATTTATAGTGGTTCGGCTATCTCCGGCCTACGTCCACTTCAAAGGATGATCTTTTATTGACTTTCTTGCTAATTACAATGGATTACAGCAGTACTTTCTAAATATAATGATAGAGTTTGAGTACAATCGTGGTTTTGGCAGAGTCTGGACGTCGTCGGATCGAAAAGTCCATTTTCTATAGGCTCCAGGGTTTTATTTATAGGCGTAAGAGGCTGATATTTTGCTTAAACTTTGGGTGACTCCTTCTGGCACATGAGAGGGCCCACGCGATCGATCGCAACAAGTTTCGACTCGATCCGTGATCGATACGAAGCAATTTCGTGTCGACCAAGATTTGTTCCAATCGAGCTAATACTTGGCAGGAACATTCTTTAGCTTGTACGTAAGCTCCTATGAAAATTTCATTGCATTTGGACTTATGGTTTGAGAGATTTGATCGATGCGAATTTGAGTCTTCGGTTCGCAACTTTATTTGACTCGATCCATTCGTATCGATTCCTTCGACTCGATCTCCAGCACAAGCGCATCGGACAACGTGGCATGAAGTTCTTGGTTCGATCCATTCTTTGTGGCGAGTTGACTGAGTTATTCTTACCTAGTCTCAAAGCTTTATTCGTATCGATAATCGAGTCGTATCTCGCATCGATCAAGGAACGTTGTCGTTCGTGGTGATTTCGCATCGATCATGGAATATTGTTCGTACCGATCGACTTCGATGTTTCATGGTTTCTTATCGATCGATAATTGATCGACACGAGACTCCGATCGATATGAAATTCGTATAATCTGATCGATACGAAACTTATACCACGAATGATGGCACGAGTTGAATATGCAAGGATTGATCGATGCGACATGGCCACTACCGTATGGATACAAATAAGGCTTCGCCGAAGCGATGCGAACTTGATGGATTCGATCATGATCGATTCGAACGTGATCGATTTGAAGCGATACATACCCAATGGATTCGAACTTGATGGATTCGAAGAAACCAATACGACGGTACTCTGATGGATACGAACAACGTATCTTTCCTAACTTGCATCGATCATATCTCCATCATATGAACTCCGATTGATCTGAAATTTGAAATGCTAGTTTTATGACTTCGCTTGTCATGTCTTGTCAATTGTAGCCCGATCCGGACTCTGACAATATTCATCGATATTCATAGTGAACCTGCAATGTATAATCGATAAAATTAACTCATAATCATTGATCTTCAGGTAATTTCTTGATCTCAACTTTGTCAAAAGGTGGGATAACACTTTCCCCCCAAAACATGCCTTTTTGTAAAAGGTGTGTTTTGAATAGTTTTAGATCGAATGCATTGAGTTCATGTTTTATACATAGCTTATAGTATTGTTAATCAAGTTTGTGGTTGTTCGAAGCCGGATCAGTATCTGTTTCCATCTATGGAAGTCAAGAATGAAATTCTATAGTCTCTCTGGACTATCAATGGTCACTCCGGATCCTTGCCAAGGCTATTCCAGACATAGCGATCGAATAGAAAGATCCTGTTGCACTCCGGCGTTGCTTTGTATCCCTTGCACTCTGGCCCCGGCGAGGGCATATAGCAATGTCTTGGTCTTTCTGGACAGATCATAGCCTTTCCAGGCTCTTGCTGGATCCCATCCTGTCACTCTCTGGTGAAGGGGAAACAGCATCGAGTGAGCCGATCCTGTCGCTCTCCGGCGAAGCGGCAACACCCCTTGCACTCCTTTCCAGTGTTTTTGAACATTAAGCGATGTCATGGCCTAAATCTTAGACCAACCATTGCCACTCCAGGAACTTGTTGGATCCCATCCTATCACTCTCCGGTGAAGGGGAAATAGCATTAAGTGAGTCGATCCTGTTGTTCTCCGGTGAAGCAACTCACTTCTTGCACTCCGCACCCCTCCTCCAGGTAGGGTCATAAAGCTATCATTTTCAAGCTGGTTTCCAATATTCATCCTTTAACTCTCCGGTCAAAGGTTTATTTCAAGAAATTCAAGTTCATTTATTAAATTCAAACCCTAGATGTTCAATCTCAAACATCAGGAAAAATTAGATATCGCCTCTCTGGGGCAGAGCGGCTTATTACCATCTCAGAGCATGCCCATGGGTCTCTTTGGTTCCGGTACATGTGTAAGTGTAATAGCCGTTTATTTTAAAATCAAATCTAAGAAACCTAATAGATCAAAGTCCAAATCCCAAACTTAGCCCTTGCCATCATAATCAATTGATGACGAGTCGTGATCCCGATCCAGGATCAGTTCTGTTTGGTGGAGTTGGCGGTTGCTCAGGCCTTACGGCAGCCATACGATCTCGGGTGTATTATGGCAATCTACCACTTCTGACATGTTCTTCCACTCATCCTTCAGGTGGCGGAATTCATCGATAGTGTTCCCATCCAGCTCATGAAATAGGCAATACTTTCCATTCCTATGTTCCTGCTCTGTGGAATCTCTCCTGGGTGGTTTTTGATAGGGGAGTTGCCCTCGAGTCTCCGTGTAGATCTGTTTCAGGCTTGCCGTCAAGTCGGTATATTGCCTGGATCTAGGCACCTTGAATTTCTTCCGTTTCTTAGGACCTTTGTATCTGTCATCCTGCTTTCGCTTTCCCTTGTCTATTCCAAACTGTTCTCTAGCGGCTCCTTCGCCCTGCACAGTATTTGCTTCTCGTCTCTCGGTGCGTGAATCTACCAGCCGAATGAATCTCTTAGCCTCATGATAGAATTCTCCGAGATCTTGTTGTGGATCTCTCGCCAAAGAATCCTTAAACTCCGTGCCTTCAGCGACTCCTGCTACCACGACCATCAAAATCTTCGATGGATATAGGCAATCTACTGAAGCCACTGTTGCATTGAATCGTAGTAGAAAATCTCTTGTGGACTCTTCGGTCCTCTGCTTCATCGAAGCTAAAGTCATCACACTCTTGGGTAGCGTCATGTAGACCCTGAACTGTCTCATGAAGCACTCCACTAGCCCGCCTCATGTTCTGATCGATCCATTCTCTAGCTGCCTAAACCAAAGTGCAACCAAATATGATAAAAATAAAGGGAAACATCGTGCCATCACTTCCTCGGATGCTCCCAGCACTTCCATATGCCTGATGTATCTGGTAATATGCATGGTCAGGTCTAACTTTCCATCATAAGAGTCTAGCGTGGGTAACTTGAACTTCGGTGGGTTCCTCGCATTCCTGATATTCGGAGTGAACGGACTCCGACTGACTTTCTCTAATCTTCGCTCAATAATCCTCCTCTCATGATTCGTCGCACTAATCCTGCCATCCTTTCATCGCCATCCAGGGGTAGCCCCCTTGTCAAGTTTCTATCCCGCCCCCCAGGTCTCGAAGGATATTCTGGGCAATACTCTTCATGTGGCTCACTAGCATTAGCGTTGGCTCTGGCCTGTTGAGCTCCATCCATGGGTCTTCCGGCGTTGGATCCTGAGGGTCTGCCCCCAAGATCTTGTTGATTGCCTTCAGGCCCTGCATTCTGGTCTTGGATCTGACCTCTGTTGGTTTCTTCAATCCCAGCTCCTTGTCTCACATTTGCAGCCGCTGCAGTCAGTCCAAGGTCCTACGCACTTGCTGCTCTCATTTGCTTAAGAAAGCTTTACATCATATCATGTTGACCCTTCAATATTCTTCGTGTATTGAATCTGCCGTAGCCTCTAGCTCGTCCCTGGTGATGTAGATCGAAGCTTGTCCTTCTCCAGCTCCATAGGATGCATCTTGACTTCCTCTTGTTGGTTTCTCTCGGCCCTTTGTCTTCTACTCATTTTTCACATCATTATCTTTTAAATCTGAACCCTTCAAACATTCAAACCTGAACTCTAAATCTGGTATAGCGGGTGCTAGTTGTTCTCGTTGAAAGCACCAAAGTGTTTGCGCCAAAATTGGTCACAAACCCTGAATATCGTGAAACATCAATATATGAATTTAAATCAACAATGTCCAAACAAAAATCATCCAGATAAAATAATTGGAAAATAACGAACAGAAACATGAGATTTATAGTGGTTCGGCTATCTCCGGCCTACGTCCACTTCAAAGGATGCTCTTTTTTGATGTTCTTGCTAATTACAATGGATTACATCAGTAGTTTCTGAATATAATGATAGAGTTTGAGTACAATCATGATTTTGGCTGAGTCTGGATGTTCCCGGATCGAAAAGTCCCTTTTTTGTAGGCTCCATGGCGTTATTTATAGGCGTAGGACGTTGATATTTCGCTCAAACTTAGGGAGACTCCTTCTGGAACATTAGTGGGCCCACGCGATTGATCGCAGTAAGTTTTGAATCGATCCGTGATCGATATGAACCAATTTTGTATCGATCAGGATTTGTTCCAATCGATCTGAAACATGACAGGAACATTCTTTAGCTTGTACGTAAGCTCCTGTGGAAATTTCGTAGCATTTGGACTTATGGTTTGAGAGATATGATCGATGCGAATTTGAGTCTTCGATTCGCAACTCTGTTCGACTCGATCCATTCGTATTGATTCCTTCGAATCAATCTCGAGCACGTGCGCATCGGACGATGTAGCACAAAGTTCTTGGTTAGATCCATTTTTTGTGGCGAGTTGACCGAGTTATTCATACCTAGTCTCGAACCATCGTATCGATAATCGAGGTGTATCTCGTATCGATCAAGGAACGTTGTCGTTCATGGTGATTTCACATCGATCATGGAATATTGTTCGTACCGGTCGACTTTGATGTTTCATGGTTTTGTATTGATCGATAATTGATCGACATGAGACTCCGATCGATATGAAATTTGTAGAATCTGATCGATACGAAACTTATACCACAAATGATGGTGCGAGTTGAATATGCGAGGATTGATCGATGCGATGCGGCCATTACCGTATGGATACGAATAAGGCTTCGCCGAAGCAACGCAAACTTGATGGATTCGATCCTGATCGATTCGAACGTGATCGATTCGAAGCGATACATTCCCGATGGATTCGAACTTGATGGATTTGAACAAACCAATACGACAGTCCTCTGATGGATATGAACAACGTATCTTTCCTAACTTGCGTCGATCATATATCCATCATATGAACTCCGATTGATCTGAAATTTGAGACGCTTGCTTTTACGGCTTCGCTTGTCATGTCTTATCAATTGTAGCCCATCCGGACTCTAACAAAATTCATCGATATCAATAATGAACCTGCAATGTATAATCGATATAATTAACTAATAATCATTGATGTTCAGTTAATTTCTTGATATCTCGACTTTGTTAAAAGGTGGGATAACAATATTTAACTTGCATCTTCTTCTTTTTTTCCTCAGAAGAACTCATTTTCAAAATTGTTTTAATATTTTCATAACTAGAAAATGTTTCTATATACTTATTTAAATAATAGGTGTACTTACAAACCACTTTATTTCTATACTTAGAATTATCTCCAAAACACATTATTTTATTTAGGTCAAAACAGATATTGTGTAAAACACCGTTACTACAACTGAAAAATACTAATATATGGATTTAATTAAAATAAATATTAATAAATCCATATGCTATGTGAAAACAATTCCTTTGGGAGTCACCTACTATAACAATAGTGTCATAGTCTACGCTTCCTTTATTTTTCACGAAAACATCTATTACAACAATAAACGTTGTAACCAACGTTTTTGATACTTAATGCGCTCTAGGTTTTTATATTTAAAGTCTTTGTTTACCTACAAAGAAACTAGCGAGCTATACATGCTCTATAATTCTTCAAAAATAATTCAGTTTTAACAAAATTTACATCGTATAAAAACCGATTTAAATTTCATACCACTTTTTTTTTCAAAAATACAATATTTACTTCCTCAAACGTAATAACAGTTATATTATTCAACTTTTCAATTCCAAAAGTTCCATTTTATTGCGTTAGACATAAAGTGGATTTTCTTCTTACTACCCTAGGAATACCCTTCCTAAAACTTGGAAATCTCATTTCCTAACTAAAATATGTTATTCCTTCCAAAATAAAAATACTCTCCCTATTATCCCTAGGGAACTTTCCCAGTTCCTATAACATATGGATACCAATCTTCTCTCAAAACAAAGCTTATTGCACACTATAAATCGGTAATAACATAGGGCTTAACATCCTTAGGTCATCCCAAAGCCAACTAACAAACTATGCACAAATATACTTCAAAAAAAATTCCATATGTTAAAATCTATATTTGGGGACTAATTGGATTTTAGTGCATAATATGTTTATATTTTATTCAAAAATACAAATATATTCACTCACTATCTACCTTGGACCCCTAAACCAAGGCTTTAATACCAAATGTAACAACGCGAATTCCAGTGGGCCTAGATTTTTCACAAAAATGCTAAAATCCTAGCCGACTGAAGCTCGAGTTAGGTATCTGGTGACCTGCAAATAGGAAAAGTCGAATATATCAGGGCTCAAATAAATATCGCCCAATAGAACTGACTAAAATATAATAGTATGTAAAAACTCACCAAGGTGGTAACACTTTCTAAACTAGTTTCTCAAAGTTCGAAAGTTTCTGCCATCTACCAAACCTGTGGGATGTTATAAGAAGGGGGTCCGAACTAAAGTTCTGATGAAGGGACAAATTATACACTTCTATGCATAATTCTACATATACCATTCTATTTCTATTTTCTGTTATATTAGGTTTATTGGGTATATAATACTCTTGTCTCTTTGTGTGAATCACATGTTATAGCCCTATGCAGCCCCCTTCAACTAATCGAAAGACCTCTCAAGAGCTAAGTGGTTGTGCCCTACTACAAACAATCTAAACATCCAATTGGCTGCGCCCCTCATCCAATGTCCCAATAGTGAAAGAAACATTGGCCTGTTGGATTAACTCTAGTGTTTCCCGAACTCGCTCTGATTGATGATGGCTTGATCTTCGCATGTGACTATCCTATTGGGCCCTGCCTACTAAAACCTACTCGTAACTAGGAGTTGGTGTCATACGAATACCATATTCCATCATTAACCTTTTGACGGCCTACAAAGGTCCGCTTCGTTAGGCCTGCAATGCAAAAGTAGTCAAGGTATACGCTTTTTATGGAACACCTACAGACTTGCCTTCACGGGTGGAGCTTCGTTAGGCCTACCCAAGAGGGCCATCCTAAAGTATCCTCACGTCCTGTTGAAGTCTCGTACTTTCTTTTGGCCCGAACTAACTAAGTTGGACGTGCCCTTTCTGTGCTAAAATCTACGATGAACTGCTTCGTTAGTCTCTTTATCCAGATTCTCTTATGACCTGCTCCATATGCACCTTACCTTTTTATTAGATCCTATGTCTAATCTTTTACGGTATGTTTAGTTTACATTTCTTATTCTTTTTGCTACTTATTTACCCTAATTAGCAAGCCCCGCCCCACCTATGTATGAGATCATTAGTCCTAGACCTAAAAGGGAATGCTGCCGGTACGTGCCACATCTATTATTTTACTTATTAACTTAATCCAAGATCAAAGTTTTATAAAATAAGCCTCTTCTCTTTCTTCATTTTAAATTATAACCTTCGGGATATAGTTATACTTGCAATTGTTAATTTTATATTCTTTTCTTTCTTTTATAACTTATACGTTATAAATGTAATTGCAAGTGTCTCTTTTCTATTCTAGCCTATCTTCTCTTGTTACGATATTAAATTTTCTTAGTTCTCTTATATTATATTATAGTCTTAGCTTGAGGCTTCATCCAACTATCACAAAATACTTATCATAATAACTGATTTACTTTTCACTCTATTATTTGCGGAATAAATGTAGATCTAGTCACATTTTTTGCTTTCTAGTCTTGTCAAATAATTTACTCGATTATTTCTTCTTCTTTAATTTCTTTAACGCTTCACGTTATTATCTTTGTTCTGGGAAGTAGTTCTATTCTATTTGGTTGGTTACAAAAACTATGCTAAAAATCCATTTCCATATTTTAACACTAAATAAATCTATAAACAATAACTCGTAATTGCAAGATATTTCTTTTATTTTTTTCTTTAGTTGTTGGATAATGCAAAATACAGTAATGTCTCTATTTTGTACTAATTCCTCTTTTCTTGCTTTTATTCTTGCAATTACGTTTATCGTTATTATTACAATTTTAAACTATGGAAATATAATACCATTTTCTAAATCAACCAACTAATCTATCACTAACTTCCAAATCAAGTTATTAAAATTTCTTCCTTTTAATCCATTTCTCCCATTTTAACAATATTTACTGTAAATTTCTCACTTTTAGGCTTAAGCCTTTCTCTACAACTTTTAAGCCTAATATTACTTACATTTAATTGGATTCCTTTATTTTTTCCACATAAATAACATTTTAATATAAGTACACTTCGCTTATAACAATTACAGTTTCAACATAAATAATTAGTAGAATAAATGCTGAACTAAATATTTTACAAGAATTTAATGATGTTATATATCATAAACATAAAAGAGATATAATTTAAATCCACTTACCCGACATCCTTAGCTTTTCTCTACAGCCTTCTTGGATCCCCTTCTTAGGTGTATAATAGTTTTATAAAAAGTTATTCTCCCTCGAAATATTTTCTGTTTATCGTTCAGCCTCAGGCAATGAACTCAATTGCGAGAAAATCTAATTGTGAGAAAATAGTTAGGCCTAGATTTCTATTTATAGGGAGTTTGGGGATCTCAGACCGTCGAACTTTATGATTGAATCTTTGACAACCACGTCATGGGCTTGCTGCGAATCGTTGGATTTAGAAACCAACGGTTGAGGTTGCACAAAAATTGAATTAAATAAGTTCGGTATGTACTTGGATGAATTGTCGTCCGGGACAAAATGAGGGTCTACCTATAGGTCGACCTGTGTATTTGAAGGTCGACCCTAGGGTCAACCTGTGTGTTAGGCGGGTCGACTTATGGGTTGAACCATAGGCCTTACTTTTTTTTTGATTAATTCTGATTTTCATTTTCTCTCGTAATTTCTTCATATTAACTCAGATTTCGATAAGTTTTACATGGAAATTGATCATAAAATCACCACGAACACAATGGTATAAGTTTCAAGGCCATATTCTGACTATTCCAAAAATGATTATTTTTACTGTTCATCGTTAGTTGATTATTGAATTGTCTAAAAACGCAGGGTGTTACAATACTCTAGAATGAGTTTGAGCATATTATATATGCTAGAGCATATTTGTTAGTGCTATAAAATGATTTATATTCAGTTGATTTATCTATCGAGTGGTTTATGAATTCTAAATACAGAAGGAATAACTGTATCAATAGTGATTTCTAAACGCTTGGATAAGGCAGACCAACACAATATTGTTTTGAATTTGCTAATCAAATTTTTTTTACCAAGGATTTTATTTTATATATAAAAGAATAATCTTTTGAAATTGATATGGTAATTTATAATGCGTTTGTTTATTAGGAAATGATAATATTCACTTATTATCATTTATTGTTTGATTGGTCATGCTCTTCCAGTTTAGAAACATTAATTACCTTTGTTGTTCGATTGTTTATACTTAGATAGGTACAAGCATGTAGGTTTTAGTTAAATTAATTATGGACACCTTGTGAATTAAGTTTCATGGCTTGACTATAAGGCATTTGGTGATAATATTGGGTTAAAATTTAACTTTAATAAAGGTTTTTTTTATTACAATCTAAAAAAAGATATACATTTTGTGAAATGATCATATATAAGAAGTGAAATTGTGTAAGTGTGGCCGATATATATGATCTATAAATAAAATGGATTTAAGTTGAGAATTTAAATCATGGTGTTTATTAAAATGGTTTTTCAAAGGTTTTGGAAAATAATAATAGTATTATTTACAAGTATTTTTGAATGGAAATATTTTGAAAGTAGATATAAAAGAGATAGAAATCACTGAACACATTTACGTCGCTGGAAAATAATTCTCTTGGTGACTGTAGCATCATGGTGATTATTTCAAGTCTCTAAAGTGAGGAATTGCTATCATAATAGTTGTTTGCTTCAGAGTTGTTTAGGTAAAAAAATTCTATTTAAATTCCAAAAGTATGATTTGATATATAAAGGAGATATGTGTATTATTATTCCAAATCGAGTTGAAATAAAACCAGGTGTTTGGTTCTGAAATTTTCAGCTAAATTATTTTAGGGATTCATGCATGTATCATATCCATTAAGTTAGTTTGGTTTGTGCATCTCATTTTGAGATGTTATTTGGAAATTTTTATTTCTTGAAATGAAATGGAATTTTCAATGATTTTGGGCGGTTGAAAACCTCTAAATTAGTTGAGAAATTGAAGCTAGGCGTTTTTGTGAAATAATAAGAAGATAAGTTTTATAACTTACAAATTTGAGAAGACAGTAAGTTAAATAAATTTGTATACATGTGGAACTTCCTAGTTAAGTAAAACAAATTTGAAATTGGCATATATACCCGTAGGATGTAAAACAGTGATGTATAAATATGAACTTAATTTTTATTATGGTAATAAACTTAAGTTATTGTAACATCCTGCATTTGGAGACTTAAAGCTAAGCGCTACAGATGTTGCCATCATCTATAGTATTAACTTCTGCTTACAAAATACGGTAATGCTATTGGTATCCATAATATCAGAATAACTTAAATATAAAAAAAATCACGTATTTCAAAAACAACCTTTTACTGATTGCATTTCAAAACAAATTCATATCCAAGTTACATAGTCTCATAATGTTTCCCAAGTAAAGATCAATTATAATCATTACATCAATGTACTAAGAGTGACATATGATGATGCCCCCTTGGTCGATCAAAGAAATATAGTCATATTTGACTTCATACACACGACAGAAATAAAAAGAATAAACTGCAACTCTTAATTAGCTATCTGACGGCCACTTGCTCGTCTCGGAAGCTTTATTCGCCAAAACTAAAATCTATAAACCTCAACCCTCAGCCTAGTCAAATCAATTTTGAGCATTAAGGGGAAACAAAAACTTCGAGTCAGATACAAAGCCTAGTGTGAATAATACTGTTACATCCTAGTTTACTGGTACTATACGAGACCAAGTTGCTTAGCAGAACGAGTTTCCCATCACTAATATCCTCTTCAAAATATATATTTTGCAAATCTTTTCCTGCACCTAACCGGTTAATCAAACTGATAATAATAATAATAACAATAATACTAGCAATGTCTGTAAAGTTATAATCAGGTAACTAATGGACTATCTGTCCGCAAGTAATAAATGAAATATTTGTTCGAAAACTAGGTTGACTGCCCGCAATTTGGGCTGACTGCTCGTAAACTGGACCTAATTATCTGCAAATTGGACTAACTGTCCGCACACTTTTTCTTAGGGTTAACACCCTTCATCTTTTTCCTTAAAAACCTTTTCAAAATGATTTAACCTTCTTAATCATATATTTATATAAGGAAAATATGTTCTTAGCTTTACTCTAAGCTATTTTGCCATGTTATATATATACATTACTCAAAATAATGTTGATGAATTTTAGTGAGGATTACCTATCCCCTCAAAATAAGTTAAAATCCTTTTAACATAAAAACACTTAAGTTTTATTGCCTAGTTAGTATATTCGAAACACTTGTTTAAAACTTTAAACAACCCTTTCGAAACACTTGAAAGTAACCCTTTCGAAACCATTGAAAGTAACTGTGACGACCCGGTATTTTGGCAACATTATTTTAATAAATATTTAATCCAACTAAATAAAAAGTGAACCTATCATTTTAAAAAGATAAGACTTTTGGAAATATTTGCCACTTGTTTATTTAGATTTGTATTTTGAAAAGGAAATTTGATTTGGAAATTTAAAAAATAAAATCTCTTAAAAATATTTACAATAAAATCAATCTTATATAATTAAATTAAAATGCCCTACCTTATTTACATTTTGTAAAAATATATACATGGATAATAATGTTTAAAATAAAATCAATTTCTATCACTATAAAATATAAGTTGAAATATAAGTAAAGCATATGAATCTAATTTAAATATTGATAGTTAAAATATAAAATAAAAATAAAATAAAAATAAAAGCAAGAATTAAGTAGTTAAAGTATGCATACAGCATAAGTTTAAAATTTTAAGAACAAAGTATAAAATAAAACAAGGCAAGTGTATATATATGAATTGTGAAAGAAAGAAGACAAATATTTACATACAAAGTATCTTCATATACAAAACCAAAGTCTACTGTTAACGCTAAAATTTGAACGCTAACACCCTGGTGTATAGGATGTGATTGTGAAAGCACCACCCGTTCGTACGGGAATTAGAAACAAGCAGAAAACTAGTAGAAAAGCAGTAAAAGACACAATATTTATAGTGGTTCAGCTTATAATCAAGCCTACATCCACTTTATCTCCTTTATTACTGATTTGATTACAATTCTTTACAAAACACTTCGATTACAACACATTTTGACGAATAGCTCAAACTTCGATGAAAAGCAATCTCTTGAATTCATGATGAATGATGTAGATCCTTTCTCGGAGTTCGTTGTATTGCTTGAATTCAGAAGTGGCAGGGTGTCGTTCTCTTCCAGAAAGTGATGGCCAAAAGTCCTCTCAATGTTATAGGTGGTTGCGTATTTATAGGCTCTGCTCGGAGTTAGGTCGCAACTTTAGACCGGTCTAAAATTGGGTCGTAGGTCAGCTCCGGGTTAGGCTAGGTCGCAGGTTACTTTCCTTTTCTAATGCGAGGTCTCCGGTTTTAGGTTGAAGTCCTAGGTCGGGGCTGAGATAGGTTAAGCTCTAGGTCGTTGCCGAGATAAGTATGAACCACTTTACTTTTAGCATTTAGGTCGGCCATTAGTTCGAGTAAATAGGTCAACATACATGCTGGGTCGGAACCCCCCTTCTGAGCGTTTTATCGGTACCTCTTCTAACTCGTTAGATCGGTAATCCTTCTAAGGCACTAGATCGGTAGCTGCCTTAGGTCGTAGACCTTGTAAAGTACTAGGTCGGCTTCCATACTAGGTCGGAACTCTCCTTAGGTCGGCATAGCCTCATTAGACCGGCATCCCTTCATGCCTTAGGTCGGTAGCACCTTTAGGTCGGCATCCCATCAGGCCTTAGGTCGGCATTCCATGCTATGTTACTAGGTCGGCACCCGCTTATCTCGTTAAGTCGGTTGACCCTTTAACTCCTTAAGTCAGGTCGAACACCGTAGGCGGTGGCGTTGCCCCCGCACCCCCACCTTGGGGGGTTGGCACCCCCCCTGGACCCCCCCTCCGTAGGGGATCTTATCTGAAAATTCATTTAACAGAACTTGCTTTATTGGGAGGTTAAATCGACCATCCTTCGAGATGAACTATCATTGGCTTCTCGGTCGATTTTTGATGTCACGGCCTTGCTGAAAAAGCTGAGTTAACATCTACCTTCAAGTGTATATGCACATAAAATAAAACAATAAATAATAATGGTATGTAAACATATTTGGAAACCATGGCATTAAATGCCATCATCTCAGCCTAAAATTTAGTCTATTCAAAATTCTACAAATCTTTGCATTTCAGAGATAAAAATCTGATCAATCATAACAAAAAGAAGAAAACATTTGACCAGATAATACCTCCCCTTACACAATCTATTTTCTTCTATATATATATGTGTATGTCTTTAGTTCCAGTTCGTTCAGTAACACATAAGAAAACCAGAGAAAAACAAAAAAAAGAAGAAAAAAAGAATCAAGCTCAAATTTAAATTCAAACCAAAAACAGAAAATACTCAAGGCAGATTCAACTGCAGTTTTCAAGAACAACAGACTGTTCCCTGTTCAGCAAACCTTGTAAGTGAGTGAACATCAATTTTAAAGCTTTAAGTTTAATTAAAACAGTTCAGGAGATTCATTGATCAAATGGTATTGTATATGCTTTATCTTTGAATATAATTCTGTGTATATTTATAGGTTGCTCTGTATACCATACTTCTCTGTTTGTTTGGTGCAGGGTTGAATACTATTCAATCCTAAATTGTTTTCATCTGATCATGGTAAAGCTTTAATTTTTCAACAAAACTAAATGCTTAAACTTCAATCAGGATTTTTAAATGCTGTTTTAAAAAGGTTAGAGGAATATACTTCTGTAATCTTGTTTACAGGTAATCAAGTGATAATTTGATAAAATTCGATTGTTATAAAATATTAATTCAAGTCCATAACTGGAATTCTTACTGCAAATTATGATATTTAAAACAAGAATAAAGATTTTTAATTTAGTATTCTCAGAGCAGTTTGTATTTGAACAAAAATTGCATTTTTACAAATTTCTGACAATCGAATCAATAATAAATGTTGAAATTTTGTTTGAAGCTAGTATGAACATCTGTGATGTTGTGAAAATTGTTGAATAATTTTTCCATTGCATAAATTAAAGGAACGAGATCATATTAGGGTTTTTGGTCAAGTTTTTGGACATGTCAGAAACGAGACGTGTTCGTCTCGAATGCGTGATTGAGTTGCATGAATCTCTGGAGGATGGTTGCTTAGTGTGTTGTCGTGGTGTGGACGAAGTTTGGGCGTCTTCGGTGGTCTTTTCGGCGGTAGAGAGGTGGTTATGTCGTTTGGATTGAGCTACAGGTTTCGAGCGAAATGTTTTTTTTTCGATTTCAAATTTTTGGGGTCGAGTCGAATTTGGATTTCGAGTGTTTGGGGGTTTTGTGACTTGCCAGAGGTGATGGTGTTCGTTGGAGCTAAGGCGCGTCGCCGTGCACGTGTACGGCAGTGGGTTGGTGTTAGTGTCGTTGTGGTGGGAGCGTCTTGAGTCGTTCTCGTGAAATAGGATCGTTTACTTCGGGTTAGTGTTCGAGTGCGTGAGTGAGTCTCGTGATGCTGTAGTTAACTATGTTTAAACTTAAAACTTACTGGAAAAAAAAAAGAGAAGAAGAAGAAGCGTACAGGAAAGTGTCTCGGGGAAAAACTAGTGAGAACCCGAAGTATTACTAGAGTTAAACAGGGAAGATTCTCGGGTTGTTTTTTTTCAACTGCAACATTAAAAGTGAAGTTAAGTGAATAATTTCCCAACAGGTTTTAAGCACTGTAGATTTAATAAATGTTTAACAATTTGAGTTAAGATTTTAATACAAGTTATAATTATTTTAGTTAATGCTTAACAATGTTTTAAACTCTTAACTATTATTTTAATTAAGTAATTAATTTAAGTTAAGTATAAAATTAATTAACATTTAAAGTTATTAGTTAATAATAAATTGATTTTTAAAATTTAAAGAAGACTTTTAAATGTTAATTAAGATGAATAATTAATATCAATTAATTATTTTAGAAGGCAATTAAGAACGATGACTTTTTAATAGTAATTAGAGATTGGTTAATTGATGATTGAGTGATAAATTAATTTTTAATTAACTACTTAAAGTTAATTAATGTATGATTAGTAGTTTACTAATTAAGTAATTTAATTACGAATTAATAATTGATTAAATAAGTAATTAGTGAAGAATAAATGGGTAATTAAGTTTTATTGATTAGTAATTATAGTCATTAATTGATAATTAATTTAGATTAATTAATATATTTAAAGATAATGAAGAGGAGATTATCGATTTTGGGAATTTGTGACATTGTGGTATCATAAGAAGACTACAGATTTGTGAATAATTCATAATTGTTTTTAATACTTTGTTAATGATAATTCAATCATAAGTAAGAATAAGATTTATCTTAACATTAAGTAGGATTTGAGATTTATTAAATTATTCAGGTAATTAAAATGGATAATTAATTAAATTAATAATTAAGAATTTAAGTTAATCAATTAAGGTTTAGGATTAATTAATCGAGAATAATTAATTTGTAATTAAAAATGGTTAATCTAAATTTAATTACTGTAGAGAAGTAATTAAAGAATTGTTAATGAAGGACGTTAACTTAAGTTTATTATACAATTAATTAGTTTCAATTAATTAGTTAAGGATAATCATTCATGGAATGTGGTTAAGTTTAATTACTTAATGGAAGTAATTAGATAATGATGATAATCTTAATGTTATTAAAGAATAATTAATGGAGCTCAAAAGGCGAACTGGATGGCAAGAACGTATGGAGTGTTTACGCTGTATTATATTGCCGTATATCTATGACATGATAATTGTGTATATTCAGTGACTATATATATGTGTAATTCTGATGTATTATAAATGTACTTTGACAGATACAGAATTCTTTTGTAAGCTGTTATTATTTATTATTATATTTTATCCGCTGCGAATGTGAGATGTTGATGTTTCTTCGTCTTCTTCTTTTTCTACCTCTTTCTTCTTTCTACCTAACTATTTGAAATTTTCGAGTTCGAAAATTTCGGGTCGTTACAGTAACCCTTTTGAAACCATTGAAAGTACCCCATTTGAAATCGTAGAAAGTGACCGATCGAAACCATTTGGATTATGCCTTTAAGTAGAGGAAAAGGCTCAAAAACCCATTGAAGTCGAAAGCATTCCTTTCAAAATCATTACTAAGTAAAGAAGTGAAGGTGTCGAAATCATCCCTTTGAAAGCATGGGAGAAGTGGTCAAGTTTGAAATGCAAAGCAAAGCAACCCTTTCGAAACCAATCTGGATCGGAAGGTAGAAAGTGGCAGTCATGGGTTTTGATTTAGTCGAAACCAATTATTTAAAAACAAGAGTGTAACCCAATCGAAACCATTTCTTTAAAACTAATTGACCTGGTCGAAAGCCAGCCCAGTCGAAAGCTATTCGGTCGAATGTAAGCAGATGTATTTTCATAGAAAAGTATAACTTCAACCCCTTCGAAACCCCTAGTTTCGACCCTATACCTTCCACCTATATTTAATAGACTACATACCAGCTACATGATACCATGTGCATTGGTTTTGTTGGAGTCGGAGAAGAAGGAAAGGAGGCGAAAGCCAGTGCCGAAAGCATCGAAACAGTAAAACTCATGTTTATTTTGTCCATTTTAAACTATTTCTTTGTACCCAACCTGCTTTGTTTGTCACATTGTGATTGATTGCAAGTTTCTCATTTCTAAACGTTTTGCCATTTTCCAAAAATAACAATTTTGAATTATTTATAAAATACCCCTTCTCCTTTTTATAAATATATAAAACGTTTAGGTCCCATACCTTAAATAATTTTATATATCCACTAAAACACTTAGGAAAGTTCTTCAAAAATTCCAGAAAATCACTTTTAATATGTTTTATAACATATTAATTTCGGACCCAAACCATTAATTATTTAACTATAAATAACTTCTAACCCAAAATAACATCCTCTTCACTAGAAAATTCATATAAACTCCACCTAAATTCAAAAAATTCTGAAAATTGAAACCCCTCTCTATAACATCATTTTTGGTCTATATAAAAATTTGCAAGGCAGTTGGATATCATTTGATAAGATTTTCATCTTAAAACATGTCATAAAGTCTATGTAACCAAACATAAATCATCAACGATTATATATAATCATTCCATCATTCAAAAACATGGCAAATCATTAAAAAAAGGTTTGGATTTTCATCTTAAAACCGAAAACAGTAAGAAAATTGAGATGTAGTCATTATTGGCCATAGATTTAAGTATTAAGGAGCTTGAGATTTGAATGGATTTGATTCGATTTAGCTTCTTCCTTAGCTTTGCTTAATCTTCTTCCTCTTTCTCTTGTTAATGGTGACCTCCCTCTAGTTTAGAAATTTTTATAAATGAAAAATGAACGTGTATGGAGATACACGGCCAAGGTTTAAGGGTATAAGAATGGCCTTTCCTATTTTAACCCTCCACTATTTCATTTCAACTCTTATTTTAATTCATTGGTAAATGGCATGGCTACCCCATAATAAAAATCAAATCTCGATCCAATAATCAAAACATTATTTTATTTAACTAGTTAAATATCCTAAAAAATGTTAACAAAAACATAAGGTGTTACAAAATCCCCTACTTAAAGAATTCGTCCTCGAAATTACGATGAGGTACAAAACAAATTAATCAAAGAGGTAAAACATACCATCAAACAAGTTAGGATACATATCTCTAATCCTTCTCTCAATCTCTCAAGTACAGTCTTTGTCATCATCGCTCCATTGGACTTTAACTAACCTTACTGTCTTGGTTCTAAGCCTCTTCTCATCTCTTGAAACAATGAGAAATGGTTTTCTCACTACAGTCAAGTTTGGTTCTACCACTAAGTCATCTAGCACAGTCGGTGCAATAGTAGTCTCCAGGTCTCTAGCACACTTTCGGAGATGAGAAACACGGAAAACATCATGGAATCCTGCCAAACTGCTCGGTAACATGACTCTATATGCGGGTTTCCCAATCCTCTCAATAATACGAAAATGTCCAATGAATCACGGTGCCAACTTTCCTGATCTTACGAATTTGATCACACCCTTCATCAATGACACCTTAACGAAAACCTAATCTCCAATTGAGAACACTAAATCTATCCATCTTTTATCTGCATAATTCTTCTGCCTAGACTGAGCTTCCTTCACCATAGCTAGAATGACCACAATGTTTTTTATAGCTTCTTAACCAAATCTGGACCAAGAATTAACCTAACCCCAGTCTCTAACCATCTAACGGGAGATTTGCATGGCCTTTCATATAAAGCTTCAAACGGTGCCATCCTAATACTAGTCTGATAACTATTGTTATATGGAAACTTGACTAAATGTTGATGGTCTTCTCATGATCCCTCGAAATCTAATACACAAGCTCTTAACAAATCTTCTAAGATTTTTTTAACTCTTTCTGTTTTCCCATCTATCTACGGATGGTAAGCGGTACTCATCTTGAGCATGGTTCCCAAAACATCCTGTAGACTCTTCTAGAACTCGCTTGTGAATAAGGAATCTTTATCACTTACTGTACTACTAGAAATTCTGTGTAGTCTAACTACGTCTTTTGTAAACAACTTTGCTAAAACATGTGCCATGTTGATTGACTTAACTAGAATGAAATGGGCACTCTTGGTCAACTATCCACTATGACCCATACACTTTCATTTCCTCTGTTCGACCTTGGAAACCTTTTAATAAAATCCATAGAAATAGAATCCCATTTCCATACCGGAATATCTAATGGATGAAGCAACCCACTCGGCTTCTGATGTTCGTCTTTTACCTGTTGGCAATTCAAATACCGATTCACCCATAACCCCACATCTCGCTTCATGCCTTCCTAGAAAAAACTTCTCTTCGTATCCTAGTACATCTTAGTTCCTCCCGGATGAATAGTGAATTTCGAACAATGGAATTCCTCCTAAACATCTTTCCTTATTTCACCTACACTCGGAACACATAATCTCCCTTTCTTTCTCAACCACTCATTCTGGTCAACATTGATATCCTTCAACTCATCGCTCTCGGTTCCACCTCTTAACTTCTTGATCCATTCAGCTGACACTGGATCCTCTTGTTTAGAAGCAATCATTTCGATCATCATTGGTAGAACTTCCAAATAAGATAATATAACAGTCTCTCCACTAGATCCAGCCATGGATCTCCACTGGACTCTACAAGTTGACACGGCTTCTAAATCTTTCCACTCATCAATCATCGCTAACACTGCATTCTGTGATTTCCTGGTAAGTGCATCTACAACCTTCTTTCCTTTCCCCGGTGTGTACTCATCCCAAAATCATAAGTAGTAATAAACTCTAACCACCTTTGATGCCTCATATTCAGCTCCTTCTAAGAGAACAAATACTTCAGTGACTTATGATCTGTATATAACTCAAACCTTTCTCCCAAAAAGTAATGTCCCCACACCTTCAACGCAAAAATCACTGCAGCCAATTCCAAATCATGCATCGGATATCTGACCTCATGTGGTCTAAGTTGTCTAGAAGCATATGCAATCACTTTACCTTTCCGCATCAGCAAAAATCCTAATCCTTCTCCACATGCATCTGTATAAACCACCAAATCCCGATTCCCTTCCGGAACAACCAAAACTGGTGTGTGGGTCAATAAGTCTTTCAAACTCTGGAACGCTTCCTCACACTTATAGTCCACACAAACTTCACATCCTTCCTCGTTAGCTTGGTCATCGGTGCTGCTATCCATGAGAAAACCTTAATGAATCTACGATAATAACCAGCTAATCCAAGGAAACTCTTTATCTCGGTCACTGTCTTGGGTCTCTTCTAACTATTAACCACTTCAATCTTAGTCGGATCCACAACCTTTTCTCCGAGACTACATGACCAAGAAATATCACTCCCTTCTTCCAAAAATGACACTTCGAAAACTTCGCCTTTAGCTGATGCTACCTCAGCGTCTCAAGCACCAATCTACGATGAAATTCATGCTCCTTCTCATCCTTAGAATATATCATGATATCGTCTATTAAAATGAATATTAACCTATCCAAGTGCTCTCGAAAAACTCGGTTCATCAAATCCACAATGAATGCCCGTGCATTAGTGAGTCAGAATGACATAACTAACCATTCTTATGATTCATATCTTGTCCTAAACGCCGTTAAAGGTATACTTTCTTTAGCTCCTCTAAGTTGATGGAAACTTGTTGCTAAATCTAACTGGTAAAATGTCTTGGCTCTACTCAACCGGTCAAACAAAATGTCAATTATGTGCGATGGATATCGATTATTTATCGTTCTCTCATTCAACTTACGATAATCAATACATAGCCTCAATGATCCGTCTAACTTCTTAGCAAACATTATGGATGCTCGTCAAGGCGAACTACTTGGCCTGATAAAACCCTTGCCTTCCAGATCCACTAACTACACCTTCAACTCCCACATCTCTGTAGGCGTCATCCTACTTGGCAGCCTACTCACTGGTTCTGCTCCCAGAACCAAATCTATTTGAAACTCAATAGCTCGTTTTGGTGGCAATCCAACAATATGCTCAAAAACATCCGTAAATTATTTGACCACGAGAACTCGATTCATCTCGTCTTCCTATTCCACAACACCCAACAATGCATTCACCTCACTGCTTGAACCTTCTACGCCATAAAAAATCATGTTGCTACAATTAGGGTGCCTAAGGGATTATTTCCTATCATGGAAAATTATCCTAGCATCGTACTCACTTAACCAATCCATACCAAGAATAATTCCAAATCCCACAAAATAAAACACATGCAAACCGCAAACAAAAGTATGACCCAACAAGTCAACCTCTATCTGGTCACATCGCAACCCTAGAGTTGCATACCCTCCTGTTGGATTCGCAACCCGTAAGGAAGTAAGTAAATATGTAGGTTCTAGGTTAAGCTTATCCATCAAACATCTAGATATAAAAAAATGCGATGCACAAGTATCAAATAGAAATCTAACAGACAAACCATCAATCTAAAGCGTACCTCCCAATACAGCCTTTCCTTTTTCCTACGCTGATGGATTTGAACTAGAAGGCTCCAATGCACACACATTGCCCTTTCCATCCTTTGTGGGATCCTTACATTGATTTGTATAGTGGACAATTTGGTTGTAATTAAAGCACCGGAAACCTTCTTACGGGCCACCTCCTTTTCCTTTTCAGCATGGCACTCATTGGCAAAATGCCCCTTCTTGTTGCACTTAAAAATACAACCTCAGACCTCCCATTCTTAGTTGCTCCACCCTTCCGAGCCCTTCTTAGGAAAGAATTTCCTCTTTTTGACTTTGCCCAACCTGAACCTCCTTAGCCTTACTCTTCTCTAGAGAATCAAGCATCACCACATGCCTTAAGGATATCTCCACTACATAATCATGTTTCTCTAATATGAGGTAATGTAGCCCTTGTTAACTCAGACTTCAACCCCCTGATAAACATTTCATTCCTCTTCATCATTGTATCCACCGAAGCATACCCATATCTGGACAACTCCTCAAACCTTCTAGCATACTCTAGAATAGACATCTTTCCCTGCTCTAACTCAGCAAACTTTCTAATCAAAGATGAATGTGCCATCACAGACATGTACCTTTCTTAGAATCTCCCCTTGAAATATGCCCATGTTAAGGTTTCCTTATCCACACCTACCATCACACTGTCACACTTATCCACTGTCACAGTGTACCAATCAATTCTCTACCTCTATTGCATCCTCTTCTCCTAGAAATGGTTTCCCTCCAAGCATAGATAATCTCCGCTTTGCTCAGCATAATGGTTAACTACCAGAACATTCGGAATTCCTGTTCCTATAGCATTTTCTCCTACCACTCTAGATGCAATTCTAGCTTATATCATATTTGAAAAAAATCGATACATTGCTCCTATGTCCACTTGTGGGACTCCAGCACCCACATTCTCTACTTGTTCCTGACCTTGGATTCTTCTCGTATTAGGTCTGGCATTCCCATCGGTGCCTTTCCTTCCTGGGTTAACTCTTCCTCTTCTACCATTCATATAATTATTCAAACCTCATGAGATATAGAAAAATAACCTAACAAGGATATGAGACAAGAGATAAAGCGTATACTTATGTATAGCAAATACAAGTATGTTACTATAGCATTATCCCATACCCCAATCTTACTCTAATTCCTTAAGATTATGTTTTCAAATATCATTTTTTATATTAAAGTCTTTCGTAAACCTATGCTCTGATACCAAGTGGTAACATCTCGTATCTGGAGGCCAAAAGATAAGCGCTACAAACGTTGCAGTCATCTATAGTGTTAACTTCTGGTGACAAATACTGTAATGCTAATGGTATCCATAATACAGAAGCACTTGAATATGACTCCAAAATCACAGATTTAAAAAACGACCTGTTAATTACATTAAAAAAAAAATTCATATCCAAGTTACATAATCACATAACTTTTCCCAAGTAAAGATCAATTATAATCTTTATTGCAATATGCCAAGAGCGACATATGACGATGCCCCTTGGTTGATCAAAGCAATATAGTCATATCTGATTTTATACAAATGACGAAAATAAAAAGAATAAGCTGCAACTCCTGTTTATCTATCTGACAACCATTTGCTCATCTTCGAAAGCTTTATTTGCCAAAAATAAAACCTGCAAACCTCAACCCTCGGCCTACTCAAATCAATTTTGAGCACTCGAGAGTTTAATGGAAAACAAAAACTTCGAGTCAGACTTAAAGCCTGGTGTAAATAATATTGTTACATCTCGTTTACTAATTTTAACTGAGACCATGCCGCTTAGTGGAACGAGTTTCCCCTTACCAATATCCTCTTCAAAATATATATTCTGCAAATCTTTTCCTGCAACCAACTTGTTATTCAAACTGATTATAGGTTTCCACCTTGAAACATGTCTTAAAGTCTAAATGAACAAACATAAATCATCAGCAAGTATATATAGTCATTCCATCATTCAAAAACATGGCAAATCATTGCAAATGGTTTCAGATTTCGTCTTAAAACCAAAAGTAATAAGAAATTTGAGATGTATTCATTATTTACCTTAGCTTTAGAGATTAAGAAGCTTGAAATTTGAATGGATTTGATTTGGCTTCTTCATTAGTTTTTCTTAATCTTCTTCCTCTTTCTCTTGTTAATGGTGGCCGGCCTCAAGTTTAAAATTTTTGATAAATGAAAAATGAATGTGTATGGAGATACATAACCAAGGTTTAAGAGTATAAGAATGGCTTTTCCTGTTTTACCTCTCCTTTATTTCATTTTAACTCTTATTTTAATTCTTTGGTTAAATGGCACGGCTAAACCTTAATAAAAATCAAATCTCAATCCCCTGATCAGCACATTCTTTTATTTAACTAATGAAATATCCTAAATAATGTTACCAAATACATGGGGTAGTAGAGTTATATTTTATAAAATGTGTATAAACTTCAGTGAAGATTTTATGAAATGATTTATAAATGATTTTAGTATTAAATGAAATACTATTGGTGTTATTAACTATAATTTAAAATGAAATGAATTTGGTGTAGTTAAGAAACCAACGGAATAAATATTTCAGTTGTACATAAACCGTTTTGTTCACAAAACTTCTCTTAATCCAAATTCGAGTATAGGATTTCAAGGTGATTTTACACCAATCCGAACAAGGTCGATTCTTGACGGCAAACACTTGATATATAATTTTGATTTGATTATGAAGTTTTCTATCATATTATATGGCTATGTAAGGATAACAGAGGTTTCTAATCAAGGAACCTGAGCAAAGTCCGTACTAGAGTGTTGGGTGAGAACTACTAGTTCGGAAGTCAATTTAGTATGATCGAGCTAAAGATCGGATTGGGTATTGCATACGGACGGTATATGTGCATCATACTAGCTTTAATAAAATTGTACACTTTTGACATTAGATAATGTATGTTATTTGGTTGAATGCCATTTGTATGTAAGATATAGGTTCATAGAAGCAAAGGCTTGCTAGTAGCTTTTGGTTTGTGAGAAAGTTTGATTGCTCGACTAATAGGTACACATATTGTTTTGATGATTTTATCCCCGAGATATGGGAGTCCCCTTTTTGGCTTTTTTTTTTGTTGGTTTTAGGCCAGTTGTGGTGAGTTGTAGTTTTTCGGATTGAGTCACGCATAGGAGGTGCTATCGAAATTTCCCATAACGTTTGAGACTTTAAAATTTTAGTTACATTTCAACTAATTGATTGTGAAATATTAAGGGATTTTATAAGTTTAAATAACCCATTTGTGTTAACTAATTTTTTAATTTTAAAAGTGAGAATTTTTTAAAGCTAAAGGTTCGAAGGCACTTTTCTTCCTTTGGGAATTTCAGGGATGAAATTCTTATAAAAGAGAGAATGTAATGTCTCAGAATTTTAACCGTTGCTAATCGAAATATTTAATTTATTTAAACATTTAGATTTGATTCAAATTTAATAAATAACAAGAAAATCAATTAATAATATAATGATTTGATTTTTGATGATGTGTTTCTTAATTTAATTTTTTCTTTTTCGTAATTTTAATTTGGAAAATATTTAAATTATCATTTTACGATTTTTGGGCAAACGATGGTATTTTTGAAATTTTACAGAAATAGATAACCGGTATATATTAATTTTATTTTACGATTATATCGCTTTTTTATGCACAATGGTATTTTTGTTTTGTCGTATGAGGTTCATAGGCAAACAAAATTCTTTGCAGCGACATTTTGGAAATTGTAGAATAACATTTCTCAATCCCTAACCTAACTTTTTTACATTCCCTCTTCTCTCTCTTTCATTTTTACTTTGTAGTAAATATAAAAAATAAATATCCTTCACCTTTAAAAATTAAAATAAGAAGATTTATTTAACAAAAAATTGTAAAACAAGGATCTATGGATCAATATTGAAGAGATCTACGTTTCTATGGGGGTTTGGTTGTGTTCGTTGGCATTTGGAATTGATCAACTTGTTCGAAAGTATATAGTCGCGAGCTAGTTTTAGCTATTGTAGGAGATTTATTCGACAATTGATGATTTGGAGGGTACGGTTATATTTCTCGTGTGTCATAGCAACTCATGGCCGAGTTTTAAGGCGTGCGGCTCGTGGGGGTTAAAAGCGACAGTTTTGGTCATGGCAATGAGGAGTTAGGGTTAGTGATTAGAGGCAATAGAGAGGAAGTAAGGCAACATTGAGGTCACTGTTGGGATTCTCATCGCGAGGGGCACCCATTAACGTCGAAGGTGAGAGGTTCGGTCGACCAAGGTGGAAAGCGACTCATGTATAGTCGCAATATTTGCTGTAGGTCGTGATTTGTTTAAGGCGTGCGAGATTAAGGTCATTGGGTTCGTCAAACAGTATTTTTGAAGTGTTGAATGAAGGTGGTTTCGCGATTTCGTCGATTGTGGAGCTAGTAAGGAGGAGAGAGGTATGCATGGTGATGGGTGTTTGTGTGCAAGTGCATAAGACCAAGTACATGAGGAAGGATTTAGGGAAGAAAGGATTTGAATTTGTAAGGTAATTAGTTTGTATTTTTAATTAGTAAATTAATTATTTAAATTAGTTCAATAACTTATCAAATCAATATCTCTCTCATACTAGGTCTAATCGAGGTGATATTTTTTGTGTTGTGCTCATAACAAGATAGATACACGTTGGAACTTGTTTTATTGAATTTAGACTAAGTAAAATTTTAGGCTAAAGTCATGTATCATTCGATTTTAGTTCAAATTGGAATGCCTAAACGCCCGATGGAATTTCAATGAGTTAAACTCATCTTGTTGGACAATTAGTATGATATATAATACACAAAATTTACTATTGGTGTTTGGATGATTTATTGGCTTGGTTTTGTTAACTACTGACTTTTAAAAAGCGAATTACATTTAAATTGAAATATAGGAAAAATTTAAAGAGAAATCAGGATTTCTCATCGTTGTAAAATTTTAAATTCCAGTTATATACTTGTTAATTTTAATTTTAGTTAAATACCTATTATACAGATTTTTAAACGTTAAAATTGGATTATTTAGCCATATTAGATGTGACTAAAAGTTGAACCTTTTAAGTGGAAAAGCTAGTAATAGAATTGGTTAAGTACTATAGTATATACTGGCCTTTTATTGTATTTTTAAACATTATAAGATGCTGTTTTTGATTGAGGAATAGTTTCGATTTGAAAAATGATTTTTAATTGGACCCTTTTTGGATTTTCTATGATATTTTATTTAAAAATAGTTTTTGTACTTCTCTATTTTAATTCAACTTCTTTTACTATTCTTTTCTAATATACTTATATATGTTAAATTTTAAAAATTATTTTGGAAAATATTTATCCTCATAGAAACGTTATTGTAACAATGAATTCTTATTTTAAAGAAAATAAAAGGAGTTATCTTTGATTTTAATGTAATTTTATTTTGAAAGTAGGTAGAAATGTTTTAGAATAAGTATTTGCGTAATGTTTTATATGAGACTTGGTATAAAAGAATAGATTTATAAATTTTGTTTTATAAATAAAAGAATGAATTTATAAATGGCATTTTATAAATAGAAAGAATAGATTTATAAATAATATTTTAAAAGAGAAATTACACTATTTTGTGGAATTGGATAATAAATCACACTTATAGATTTATAATAATAATGTGGAATGGTTGTTTTTTGGAAACTATTTGGTTCTATTTTGAAAACATAAAAGTTTGTGATAAATTTGGAGATATATAAATGGTATTTATAAATAGAAATGAATTTATAAAAGGTTTTTGTTACTATAATAAATCTCAGCGAAGGAGTTTCGTGGTGCCATTAATAAGCAGTATTAAGGCAAGAACGTCAGTGCTAGTAATTGCAACTTGATCACTTCACAAGCTACGACCATTGTCAAAGATATGGAGTCGTCAATGTACTTGTGGGATGGTTTCAAAGAGGTAGAATGTCACACCACAACCACAATAGAATGAATATAATGCTGCATATGATGAACCAAGCAAAGAGGTCAAATGTAACTCACCTCGCAAGATATTAGGAGGTAACGAAGTGATCACAACTTGTTCCACTAAAGAAAAGCCATGCCATCTTAAGGCCCAAAGCTAAGCGCTACAGATGATGAAGTCATCTATAGTATTAAATTGGACAAAATACGGTAATGTTATTGGCATCCATAATATCATAAGCACATGAATACGAAATAAAATCAACATAAAATTAAAACATCTTTTTTGATTACATTTAAATAATGTTTCATATTTAAATACAAAATCCTAA
This sequence comes from Allium cepa, assembly GCA_030765085.1. NCBI lineage: Eukaryota > Viridiplantae > Streptophyta > Magnoliopsida > Asparagales > Amaryllidaceae > Allium > Allium cepa. Next base: position 898,780,389 of record CM060938.1, on the reverse strand, counting down.
AACAATTTCCAGGTTTTGATCAAATATTATTATTACATTACGCCAAATGAGACATATGAAGATGCCCCCATGGATGATCAGAGTACTAAATAGACATATCAGCCTTAATACATCACAGTGGAAATAGCTCGTACATAGCTAACTTTGCCTCTTGCACATCTTCGGAAGCTTATTCGTCTAACCTATTGAACCTGAAAAACCTTAACTCTCAATCTACTCGAATTATATTTTGAGCACCCAAGAGTTTAAGGAAAAAACATAAACTTCAAGTCGGACATAAAGCCTGGTGTGATTAAGGTTATTACATCTCGGCTTACTAATATTAAGTGATACCACACCGCTTAGTGGAAAGGGTTTCCTCTTAATAATATCCTTTTAAAAGCATATCTTTTGCAAATCAAAAACCTACAATCAAAATGATTAAAGCAATATCATATAGGCACATAAATCAGGTAATTAAAGGACTATTTGTACGAAAAATATAGTTTTGTTTGGCTAACTACTGACCATTGGCTTACTCAGGCCTACCAGACATAATCAATTATCTAACATCTGCTCGACACACTACTGGGCTACCTACCCTTAACTATCTTCTTCTAGGGTCAACTGATCCTAATGGTTTTGTGGGCTCACAAATAACCTATATTTCTCTGCATATTCCTTTCTGTGTGTTACATCATTTTAGTCTTACCTATGACAAAGCCCTACACATTGAAATTTTGGATTAATATTAGCTAGGGGCTATTAGCTAAAGTATAGGGCACGAACCTATACAAGTCTCATTTGGTATTCCATTATTTGATTCGTTTACTTAGGGTTAATGTAACAACCATAATTTAATAAATAATTTAATTCATTTTATTTGAAACTTTGATTTTTAAATCACTTAAATTTGGAATTTTGTAATATTTCAATGTAATTTTGGATTTTTTTATAATTTATTTTGAAATACAATAAAATAAATATTTTCGTAAAATTTTATATTTTGGTCAACTGTGTTCAAACTTTGACTTTCAGTTGAAAATTTCTAATTTGAATTTTTAATTTGTAATCTTTTTCTTTGAAACTGTATTTAATTCTGATATTCGTGCTGCTTTTCGTTTCGTAAAATTCTTTTTATACTTTTAAAATCTTATACATTTCAGTGTTTTACACACGATTATTTTCAACATTTTTCCTGTTTGTTTTCTATTCTATATTTTTCTACTTCATTTCAATTTTATATTTTATTTTCTATTTTTTTGCACTTTTTATGTGATTTTATTTGTTTTTTATTTGGATTTTTGGCTTGGAAATTCAAAAAGACTTAGGTTTCTTTTCTTGGAAATGAAGTAAAACTTTTCTAATTCTTAGCCGTTCAAAACATTGACATCTCTTAGCCGTTCACTTTCTTTTTCCCTAGCCGCCACTTCCTTTCTCATTTCACGCACAAAAAGTATTTCTCTCATCTTTTTCTCATTTTATTACCTGAAGAAAACTTTTATAGTAAGTTCTCATGTCCTCCTTGCCTTTTCCTTTCCTTTTATTTTGTTTTTCTATAAGCGTATGCTCGGCCATCTCCTAGCCGACCATATCTCCCCTTCACCACCACCTTAGACTGACCATCTCCACCACCATCTCATCTCCACAACCATGCCGTGAACCATGATCAATAAACGCATCAACAAAACACACTTGAAACCCTAGCCGAGCCACCATATTCATCCAATTCCTCTTTACTTGCCTCAGCCACCACCTATCCCCTCACCATCTTCATCTTCCATTTCCTAGCCATGACAAGATGATGGTGACTAGGTCTGATCTAACCTGAAGCCACACTTTAGCATATGACCGAGCCACTTTGCCTTAGAGCCGAACCCTAATACCAATTTGCCTAGCCCTTTAGCCTTCCTATTGCTTTGAACTTGCCAATCTCTTCTTATTCTTGCCATAGCCTGACCATCGCCGAGCCTAGGGGCTTCAGATCACATCATGGCCGAGCATTATGATGTTGATCTAGCCAATTTCCATAGTGGCCGAGCCTATGGTGGAAGTGGCCGAGCCCGCTTATGTTGTTTAGCCCATTTGTCCTTGTCTTTTTCTTTATTTTCTTGTGTAAATAATTACTTATATATATATATATTCTATTTTGTTGTCCAAAAGATTTGGATTTGGGTGTTACTTCTTCTCGAATCTAATTCGTGCTTCGTCGTGCTTTTCGAAGTTCAATCGTGTGTTTTGAATTGTTGTTGCCAGCTTTAAAGGTGAGTTTATCACTCTCGACCTTCGTACTTATATAATTAAGAAACAATGGCATGTGAAGTGTAGTTGATGATAAGATATGTTAACAGTAATTTATACATGCCTGTGATATGATATGATATTCCATGATGTATAACCTGATTTTATGCCTGTTACATCATCTGATATGATATGCCATATTATACGGTTTATTTTAATTATTGTTTCTCACACTACAAGTTTCCTGTTAGAATAGAATCACTATGGGTTGAAATGATACATACCCGAACGGACTTTAGAATATGGAAAAATCGTTATGAGCTAAAATGATAGGCTCAAGCGACTTTTATTTATTTTATTTGACTTGGGATTGCAGATTTGAAATGATAGAACCTGGATTTTTAGTTTAAAATTACGGATTGAAATGATACATATCTATATCACTTGACCTAGATTAGAAAATTATATACAAAATCGTGGTAAATTTTAAATATTTTCTGAAAGTTATTAAGAATTTTGAAATTTAAAATATAAATTTTAACTTAAATTGGATTTAAATGATTTAAATAAATGGTATTGTGATTTTCTATAAGTTAAAGTGGATAAATAAACAAATGGTTTAAAATGTAACTCAAAATATGACTTAACTGGATAATTGAAATTTAGTTTCCAAATGGAAATTTAAGCTTAACTTAGTAATAAGATTATTTATTTATGAAATGGGTATTTTAAAGTAAAATATTAAGTTAATTGTTAAGATAAAGGTTAAGTAAATTAGTGTACTTTGGACTTAATAAACGAATTTTAGTTAATTTGGGTATTTTATTTATAAAGTTTTATTTTATTTAATAATCAGTTAAATGAATCCAAATGAATATTTTCTAAAGCGTAAGGTATGTTTTTATAAGTTAAAAATGGCTAAAATTGAGATTTTAATGTTTCTGACATGTTATAATAAATCTGGAATTTGTATTGGAAGCATTTCCAAAATGCTGTGGTTTTAAGGTAGCATTTGCTAAGTGCTACCATTTCTGAAATATAACAATGTTTTGAAATACTAATTTTATATACTGTAGCACTTTACTAGTGCTGCTGTTTCTGAAATTGAACTATTTTTGAAATAACTGTAACACTTTATAAGTGCTGCTGTTTTTTAAATTGAACTGTTTTTGAAATACTAAAATATCTACTATAAAACTTTATAAGTGCTGCTGTTTCTGAAAAGGACTATATTTCTGATATACTACTATATTTACAGTAGCATTTTCCAAGTTCTACGAATGCAATAATACCATGTGTTTTTTTTAAATTTTATAATTGAGTGAATGTATTTAAGAAAGCTACAACTTTGGAAATGAATATTATTTTTGAAAGATATTGAAATTGAATTTAAACGGTTTAAATGAATATGTTTTGATTTGAAATATAAACCATTTTGAAATTTATAACCACGAGATATAAGAACGTTTGGTTGTTAAAGAGACCGGGATCGAAAGTTGTCATACTCTCTGCCAACTTCGAAAATCACTTTAACAACCGTGTATGTGGTGGAGATTCCAGAATGAAGTAGGATGGTGGCGACGTTCTATTAAGGTATATGCGTGGACCCGACTCCCATGAGTTGGCATAAGGTGGATAAACTGGAGCAATCGACGGGCTATTGAGGTAGCTCCTCTTATCGGACACACTTTTTCATATGCAATTTTATTAATTTGTGGTTGATTGGTGCACACCTTTGATTTTGAGAGTGTGGCTCGAGGTGGGCGGTAGTAGTTGCTACGCTTTACCACCGGTCCGAAAGTGCAATTGGTTTATCTACCCTAGCATTTCCTAGTTGTGCCATGTCACCTACCCTAGCGCGTTTTGTATGATTTTGGTTTTGTACCGTACCTATGGAGTATCCTCTGGCGGCTTCCCGATCAGGAGGGACTACGGTGCTATATAGACTACTGGTACTATAAAATGTGTTAAGGGGGATATTGGATAACTCCTTAACGCTATTTTTAAATATAATATACTTTACTTTAGACATTATTATGATAGCGTATATTACTACGTAGTAGAGAGTTTAACGGATCCTTAAAAGATGGGTGGTCCCAAGCATCCTTTAATTTACTTGTGCATTTATTTTACAGTTCACTTGAGTTGGTTTACATTGTATAAGTATGTATGTCCTGACTCAAGTATTTTTTGTTTTGCTTTACGCTTAGATCAGCCTGAGTATCAGCTTTGGATTTCACCTTCTAGAGCTAGAGGAATTGCTGGAGTTTATCTATCTATCTAGCTGTTATCTATTTTTATTCAGTATTTCTATTCGGCTTATGTATTAGTGAACATTTATGTATTGGGATTCTTGTTGTATCTACTTTTCAGACTTTGGATTTTGTACTTGTTTTGAGACCGTGTTTGTGACTGTGTTGTAGTAGCTTCATGAACTACTATGGTTATTTCTATTTCCTCTATGAATTATTCTGATTTATTTGTGTCTATGATTCTGTGATTGGTTTTATTTTCTCCAAATTTTATTACAATCTACAGTTTTGAATTATTCAAGTCCGACATGTGTGGTTTTATTATCGATTTGAATGGTCTAAAATAGTGGGTCGTTACGGTTAATTACCCCATCAAATTTTCCTTTAAAACATTTATTTCAAATTGATTTAACCCTTTAAATCATACTAAAACGAGGAAAATATACTCTTTGCTTTACTCCAATATCTTTGCCATGATGTATAATTGACACAAAACAATGTTAATGAAAACCTAAATCAGTAGGGTTATCCATCCCTTTAAAACAATTTAAAGCCCTTCTTTAACTTTGAAAACATTAGGTTTAAATTCAAGATATTACCTTCAAAACCCTTGTTTAAAAACTTAATAAAGTCCCTTTTGAATCCATTGAAATAACCCCTTTCAAAATAGGTAAACTACTTTACCTTGAAACACTATGCCGAAAGGCCAAAACATACCTTTCGAAACCTTTAAAAATAGATCTTTCGAAATCGTTCAAAGTATCCCTTTGAAAGCTTTATAAAACCTTAGACATCCTCTTTTCAAAATGCTTTAAACTTTCCTTTCGAAAGCATTGCAAGCCTTCCATTCAAATGCTAAAAGTAAACTTTTTGAAAACATTGGGAAATTTTCCCTTCGAAACCTTCATTATATATCTTTCAAAAGCATTAAAGTCCTTTACTTAAAACAAACCTTTTGAAAGCACCAGTTTCAGGTAAAAATTTGTGGAATATAGCTTAGAAACCATTAAAAACCATTCCTTTCGAAACCTTTTGGTTTAACTTTCAATATATCTAAGGGTCTTAAAATAACCGGGGCAAAAGCATTGCTTTCAAAAGCATTATTCCTATGTAAAAGAAGTGGATGGTTTTGAAATCAACCTTTTCGAAAGCATGGAGGAGCGGCTTCAAAGTTTTAGGCAAAAGTAACCTTTCAAAGGCATTGATTCGAAAGGCTGAATGCGACAGCAGGAGTTTCGACCCATTCGAAAGCTTGTTTTAAAAACAAAAGGCCGCAACCCATTCTAAAGACCTTCCTTTATATAAACAAAAGCAAGTTGGTCAAGTCAAAAGCTCCAACCCCTTAGAAAGCCTTATTTATAACAAAAATAGTTCCAAGTTTATAAGAGCTACTTCTACCCTTCGAAAGCATGTTTCGACTATATACCTTCCGCCTTTCTCCAATCCACTACATATCAAAGAATTGATACCATGTGTATTGGTTTCGACTTGGTAGGAGGCAGGTGTATGGGGTCGAAAGGAGGCTGCTATAAGTGGCGAAGCAGTATTTCTTTACAAAACTGATTTTAACTTCTCAAAGTCATATCTTTCGAACCAACTTGCCTTTTTTGTCAACATATAATTGGTTGCCAATTTTTTACAAAACATTTTCTATAAGTGCCGTCGAATTCAGTAATTAACAATTTTAAACCTTTAACAAATTGCCGCTTGTGATAACCAGGATTTTGAACAACTGTTAATTGGATGATTAACTGACTGTAAGTTATGGGGATACTGATTTTATTTGGATTTAACATATAAAATTGATAATTTAATATGTGTGGATGTATATAAGCGAATTTGAAACTATAATAATAGTTGAATTAAAATTATGAATCTTATAGTAGATCATTAAAAATATATAAATATGTAAAACTCTATTATTTTTGAAAATTTTGAAGTATGGCCATATACATGTATACAAGTGTGTGTGTGTGTGTGTGTGTGTGTGTGGTGATTAGAAAGCTATTGTTTGGATTCAACATAATAATTTGCAAAAGCTATTTCAAGTAAACTCTATATTTTCAAAACATAAAATAAACATTTATTTTAATATATGATAAGCTTAAAAGGATTTAATAAAAAAGATTCATTTTGCTTTCTTTCTAATTTTCGTGAGACATTAAAAATAGACATTTATTAAGTTAAAATACAATAGCAAAAGCTTAAAATAAGAATTTATAAAGGTTAATACTTTCTTTGAATATATATAGGATATGTGTATATATAAAAGAATTGAACATAAAAAATATATAATAAATAAAATATAAAATATAAAATATTTAAAATATAAAGCATTTGTAAACATCTAATTCTTACATTCATACATTTGTAAGAAAATAATCATTTACATTGACATCTGTAAGCTTTGTATTTACAATTGGCTTACTTCAATTCCTCTTTAAAATTTAAAAACAAATAAAAGATTTAATGAAAGCATGCTTCACTTCTAAATTTCTTTCATTTTCTCAAAAATCTGTAAACTAAATAGAAAAAATATTCAAACCTGGAGATGAAACAAAAGCATACAGTATACTCTGGCAGAAAAATCAAGTTCTATAACATCTCGATATCAATAATTATCAAGCCCGATCGTCTTAACAACAAAAAAAGCAGTTCAAAAATCTTCAAACTGAAAACAAATTAAAGCAAGCTAAAGATCAGATTCAAGCTCAAGTGAATCAAACAAGCTGCAAATTCAACAATTCAAAGTCAATTTGTTATGTCCAGATCAAAGCATTTCTAAAGCATCTCTGTTCAATATTTTCAGTGAGTCTTTTTTCACACGATTACTCTTATTCAAGTTCCAAATTTGGTTGAGATGGGTGTTTGGTTGCATGTTGTGGTTTGTTTTGCTAAGGTCTGATGTTTTGCGAGCGATTCACCTACATATGGATATTTTTGTTGCATCAGTTCTTATGCATGGCTGAGTTGAATAAGAAAAATGAAAAAAATCTGATGAGGACAGACACTACCTACCTGATTTGAGATGCTATTGTGATGTTATGGTATTTCTTGTAAATTGCACTTATATATATGTCCATACATATACATATACATATACATTTCTGTGTATATGTGTATGTGTGTGGCTGTGCACTTTCATTTTAGACTATTATGTTGCACTCCATATTAGTATGTTTAGTTGCATTCCCTTTAACTCAAACCCTGATGCTATATTTTTATAAGATAAAAATAAAAAAGGAAAACAGATGCTGCACTTGCTATTAGTACACTGTCCCTTGGTACATTTGAGCCATTTCATCTGATCGTTTGGTTAATAATCCACATTGGTTCTTCAAGTGACATGAAATTTTGGGTAATACTATATAAATCAAATGAATATAGACAAGTAGAATATGATTTGAGTGAATCATTGGATCTGATGTCAAGAATGATTTTATTTGTTAGGTGTATATGTGTAAGAAGAAGTGTGTTAATATAACTAGTTGTACATGCACTCATAGTTTTCTATTCTTCTTCTTAAAAGTCTTCTAACAGTTTTGCAGACTTTAAAAATAAAGATATATCTTTTGATCTAGACAATTTTAGATTTTGATAACAAAAGAAAAATTGTTTGATTTTCAATATAGTTTACTTTAAAATTCATTCCATTAGCTATGGTGAAGTATAAGGGGGTAAAGATTCATTTTTACAGTGCGCAAACCTGGAATGGTCGGATATGGAGTATCTCTATTTAGTAAATTGCTTTGATGAGTGAGATTGTTTCTTTTAAACATGATTTTTGCGATGGGTTTGATGATTTTTAGTCAGACATCTCACTAGGTATAAGGAATTGGACGGAAAATGGGACTTCATCGATTTCAGGTGATCACGGAAGTTTCTGGAATTAGGGTTTTGGTCGAAGGAGGCCATGGGGTTAGTGAGCATACGAAAAATTGTTTGAGGGTTCAACGATCGTCGGGGCGATAAGACGAGGCCATCATAGGGTTTAATGTTAGTTCTTTTCGACGATATTTGGGTGACTAGCATGGCGCCGAGGCGACATCAAGTCAGGCCAGGATGGGGGAAAATGGAATTGACCATACGGCGAAGGTCTGTGTAGGGTTGCAGCGTCTCTGGTGGACGGAGCGTGGTGGTACGAGGCAAGTTGTTCGACTTGGTTGAAGTTTGATTTCGCTTCAATTCTTCGTTTTCGATCCTAGCGATCAACGAGAAATTTGGGGGTTTGTATGGACCGTGGCATTTGAGGGCGACTTGATGGAGTCGTCGATGTTAATCAAAATTGCTACGATCGTCTGTGCATATTCACGGCTTGTCAGTTGTGTCTGAGGCTTTGGGATGAAGGGAATTGCTCGAGGAAAGCTCGAGAAGATTGGGTTTTTGACTCGAAGATAGGAGTTTGTGGTTTTGCTCGAGTTTGGTTCAAGTAAATCCTGGGTTTTGACTCGGGTAGAAATAAATTTTTAACCGAGTGCTTTAAGTCTAACATAAAAAGTTTTATTTAATACACTTAATCATTCTTTTATATAAAAGTGTATTAAGAGTTTGATTAATTAAGTTGAATTATTTATTTTAACTAGGTAAGTTAATCCTTAAAATTTACCTAATTAATAATGTAATTAAATTATGAAGATTTAATGTATCTTATCATTAATAAATTACCTAAAGATCTTAAGTCAAACTATTGATTGATGATAAATCAATTCCTAGTTCATAAAATAAGATTTTAAAATTACAATTAAGAAGTTAAATAAGATAATTGACTTATCTTTTAATTGTTTAAGTTTTGGATGATTAAGATTAATTTAGTGATAAAAGTAATTAAAGAGTAAATAAATTAATAAATCGTTTGATAATTAAAGATCTATTTAATGGAAGTAATTAAGGATTAATTACTTAGTGTAATTAGTTAAAGGATTGATTAATTGAGGAATTAATTAAGGGTTGGTAAATTGATAATTATGATTAATTAAAGAATAATTAATAAATGTAAATAATTATAGAGTAATTAATTTTGGTAGTTAATTAATGGTAAAGTGATTAATGTGGATGAGTGAGGGTTAATACATTTATGTAATTACTTAAAGGCTGACTACTTAAGGTAATTAAAGATGATAATTAAGGGATAATTAATTAATGGATTATAATTAATTAATGTTAAGTAAGCAGAATTAAAGTAAATCGAGTAATTAAGTTGACAATTAATTTAATTAGAAATTAATTAAATTGATTAAATTAATAAATTAATTAAATTAATTAGGAAATTATATATCTAATAAATCTCGAGTGTGGATAGTTGAATGACTTTAGATAATTTGGTTTGTTGTTGTCTCCGATGGGCAATTGAGATGTGCTATGATATGGACGGGTTGGACTATGAATAATATGGGTTATATATATATCTGAGTTAAATTTGTTGTGTGGTATGATATCCTGAATATGAATTGCATTGTTTAAAATTTAACAATGTGGATTAGTAATGACATTGGATTCGAAGAGACCAAGGTCGGGTATTAGCAAATGCCCGAAACCACTTCGATTCTTTATAAATTGATATGTGAAATCAATAAGCTAAAATGGAAAGATTTAAGTGAATTGGACCATTTCATCTATGTTTTAGTGCTTAGTTATTGATATGTGAAATTAGTGATGTCTATAACAAATTATGAATTTCTAAATTGAGACAAGTTACCCCGGGTTTTAAATAAGTTTTTATAATTAAGTATTACATATTTTATGGGTTTACTCACGCTGGTTTCCAGCCTGACCCGGGTGTTACTTTGATGTAATGCTCGGGTCAGATCGAGTATTACAGATTTCTAGGTGAGGACGTTCTGGAGCCTGGGAGGCGAGCTGGATGACAGGAACGTATGGAGTGTTTCTGCTATGTGATATTGTTATTTATTTGGGACAAGTTATATTTAACTGTCCAGTGTTTGCGTAAATGTTGTAACTTTGATGTACAAAAGTGTAAATTTGAAAAGTATAGTTTTTCTTTGTATAACTGTTATTTTATTTGATATTATATTTTGATCCGCTGTGAATGTAAGATTCTGTGTTTCCTGTTTTATTCTTCTACTCTTTCTTTATTTCCTAACTATCTGGAATTTTCTGATCGAAATTCTGGGTCGTTGCATTCGATATCAGAGCCAAGTTAAGCATGAACCTTGGCTCTGTTGGGTTTACTCCTTAAGGATATGGTCAATGGTACCCTAAAATGAGGTTAGTATAACATAAATGAGAGAATGTACTTGTTATTTTCTTATATAAATTTTTTAAAATGGTTTTACACAAGATTATATTTTGATATATAAGGAAATATTTCTTTCTAATAATTATTAAGGCAATTGGTTGTTAAATAATTGGAATTAAATGAAATAATAAAGTGGTAATAGTAATACAACCAAACTGAAAATTGAATCAAAATAAGTTTGAAATAGATTTAAACTGAAACTAAAATCCTGAATTTGCAAAAGTGATTTCAGAATAAGATAGTAATGAAATGTTTTAGGGAATAAAACATTTAGGTAAGTATGAATTTTAAATTGGAACTAAAGATGATCTAAATTGTGAAGTTTTAAAATCTTGGTCCAGAAATTTGGAAATTTGTTTCAAAGTGATAAAGAAATAATAACTGATATTATTCAGACTATTTTGAATATAGTCTTATTTTAAAATAAGAAGTTATTCAAAAACTTTAAATGAATTGGTTTTGATAAAAATCGAAGGTGGTTTAAATTTTAAAATTTGGCTTGGTGGGCCAAGAAGTAAATATGTATATATGTGTGGATATAAATAATGATTTAAAATAAACTCTAAAGTGTTGAGTCTTGATTTTCCCTGAGGGGTTGTAACTCAAAGTGATATAAGTTTTGAACTTATAAGTGAGAAAGAATATTGATAAAAATTTAAAATTTGAAATGGGAATTCGAATTGGGTAATTATTGAATTTTAAAGATAATTTAAAATGTAATTTTGAAATCTGGACTCAAAATTAAATGGTTTAAAAAATTTAATTTTAAAATTAATGTTGGTTTGATTTAAAGGATTAAATCAACATTAAAAAAAGATTTAACTCGGATTTATGAAATTCGAGAAGGTTTTAAGTTGAGATTTGAATTGCATTGGTCCAAATTGAAGTTGATTTGAATTTGGAAAGAAACCGAGGTTAGTTCACATTGATTTAGGGCTAATCATTTTCAATGGAAGTCGAAGTTATTTAAATTGGATTTGAGTCAATTTAAATAGGAGTGGAAATTTAAATTGAATTGATGGGAATGGAGATTGGGAAGGTGAACAGTTTGGCTCTGAACTATTTTTCCGAATAAAATGTTTTAATATGATCTATTTTCCTAAATATTTACTATACAAATTTTCTTTTTAAAGCCAAGTTAAACTACTTAAGGTAATTAAAGATGATAATTAAGGGATGATTACTTAATGGGTTGTAATTAATTAATGTTAAGTAAGCGGGATTAAAGTAAATCGAGTAATTAAGTTGACAATTAATTTAATTAGAAATTAATTAAATTAATTAGGAAATTATATATCTAATAAATCTTGAGTATCGATAGTTGAATAACTTTGGATAATTTGGTTTGTTGTTGTCTCTGATGGGCAATTGAGATGTGCTGTGATATGGATGGGTTGGACTGTGAATAATATGGGTTATATATATACATTTGAGTTACATTTGCTTTGTGGTATGATATCCTGAATATGGATTGCATTGTTTAAAACTTAACAATGTGGATTAGAGATGACATTGGATTCGAAGAGACAGGGGTCAGGTATTAGCGAATGACCGAAACCACTTTGATTCTTTATTAATTGATATGTGAAATCAATAAGCTAAAATGGTAAGGTTTAAGTGAATTGGACCATTTATTCTATGTTTTGGCGCTTAGATATTGATATGTGAAACTAGTGATGTCTATAACAAATTGTGACTTTGTAAATTTAGACAAGTTACCCTGGGTTTTAAATAAGTTTTTATGACTTAGTATTACATGTTTTATAGGTTTACTCACGTTGGTTTCCAGCCTGACCCGGGTGTTACTTTGATGTAATGCTCGGGTCAGAGCGAGTATTATAGATTTCCAAGTAAGGACGTTCTAGAGCTCAAGAGGTGGGCTAGATGACAGGAACGTGTAGAGTGTTTCCGCTGTGTGATATTGTTATTTATCTGGGACAAGTTTTATTTAACTGTCCAGTATTTGTGTAAATTTTGTAACTCTGATACACAAAAGTGTAAATTTGACAAGTATAGTTTTTCTTTGTATAACTGTTATTTTATTTTATATTATATTTTGATCAGCTGCGAATGTGAGATTTTGTGTTTCCTATTTTCTTCTTCTATCTCTTTCTTCTTTTCCTAACTATCTAAAATTTTCTGGATCGAAATTCTGGGTCATTAAACCCCTTCTCCTTTTCTAAACATATAAACCATATAAGTCCCATACCTTAAACAATTTTATATCATTAATAAAATACTTAGGAAAGTTCTTCAAAAATTCAGATAAATCACTTGTAATATGTTTTCTAACATATTTAAATTTCTGACCCAAAGCTAACATTAATAGCCAAAAATAATTTAAACACATTTAACCATTTTAATTACAAGAAAATTCATAATAAATCCACAACAACTTAGAAAATTATGAAATTTGAAACCCATCTCTAAAATAATGTTTCGGACCCTATATAAAAAACACAGGCCATTTGGATGTCATTTAATATTTTTTTCGAATTAAATCTTATCAGAAAATCTATTGAAACAATATAAATCATCAACAAGCATATATATATATATATATATCCATCTAAACAATCAAAACAAGGCATTTTTCTGGAAAAATAAATTCGAATCTTATCTAGAAACTGAAAACAGTAAAAATGAGATGTAATATATTATTTACCTTAGCTTTATTGTTAAGAAGGTTGAGATTTGCTCTTGGATTAATTCACCTAAGCTTCCTACTTGCTTTCTTGCTTATCTTCCTCTTGTTATCTTCTAACGGTGGCCAGCCAAACTCTATGTTTAGTTTTGATTGTGAATGTTGGAGATGAGAATGGGATAAACGTTTGGGATATAAGAATATAACATATTCCTATTCTTTCCTCATCTTATTATCTTTACTTACTTCGATCTAGGGATTTCGAACATGTACTCGCTTTACATATATGACTTTGAGCTACCCATATGACTACATTTATGTCGATCATATCATGGAATTCAATGAGAGAGCTCTTTAAATTGATAACTTCGATAAGCTTCTTCAAAGCTTCTCATCAATTAGCCTAGTTTCCTAATCACGTTGGGTTAGCAAATTTATTCGTTAACATTTTAACGCTAGAAGGAGCGCCCGAACCTCTGACTTCGTTGAAACCCTATTTGGAACCAATTCAACCTTCATTGAACTTTCCTAGCCTGCATATTAGGGCATATAGAACATTCCTCTCCAAGCATATACCAGTCCGAAAATAACCAACCTTAATCGCTAACACCATGTTTCTTAATCATGTTAAAAAGTCCAAGCAAGGGCCTTCTTAGCCTCTACTTATTAAGCCTACTCATCAAGTCACTAATGGCCCATTATTTCATAAAGAACAATTATTGAGACTGATGGCCTTGCAAATCATAAATGAAATAAAGCAGGCAGCCCTTTATGATCCGGATAATTGGAGCATAAATTTTTGGCTTGGGAAGAGATAACCCAAGGAAGGATAATTTGTTCCTAAAGATAAGGAGAGCTATCCAATCTCAAGCCAAGGGGACTATATTCGAGAAAGAGATAACGAATGATTTCAATATTTTTGATCAGAAATCGCATAGGGCCATGAATCATCTGTTGGCCTCTAATGAAGTTCAAAGAATATTGAAAAGAAAGCTGGCTATGGAGGATGGGATACCAAGCAGTAAAAGAACCAAGCAACAGTCAACAAGGCTAGCATTAAAATCGCGACTTCCAAAAGATTGCACTTTCACCACTTCTCTTGAAAACATTTACTTCTTGACTAATGATAAGCTTGATTATTGGCCTTCGCAAAAGAGAAGGCGCAAGTTCAAAAGAAATCTTGGAAGCTCATTTTGTCTCTATCACCTTAGAAATAGGCATGAAACCAATCGGTATAGAAGCCTAGAAGGAATGATCATCAACTTTCTAAGGAAGGAAAAATCAATGACTTTGTAAAAAGTTGCAACTTTGTAAAAAGATATTAGAAAAGTTAGATAATAAAAGAAGTTCTTCAAATAAGTTATTCTGCATTGTTGAGGAGTAAAATTCTTCTAGTATAATGAAAAGCCTAAATAACTACCTAAGATGGTAGTAAGGGGTTAAATCATTTGTCTTCAATCAACACGTGCCTAGACAAAGCGCCTCCTAGAGGGAGGATAGAGTAAGCCTTTGGTCCCGTCCGAAAGCACCTAGCTAAAACAGCGACTAAGCCTTCGGTCCCACCAACATGACCTTGTTGTAGCATAAGCCTATAACCCCGTCATTAAATTAAGGCCTGGATAAGGCGCCTCCAAGAGGGAGGCTGGAGTAATCCTTTAGTCTCGTCTAAAAGGGCGTATCCAAAGTTTCTAAAAGCCTTCAACCTCTACCTACACAGCCTGGTTGGGGCACCTTCTAGAGGAAGGATGGAGTAAGCCTTTAGTGTCATCATCAAAGGCCTCACTAAGGCACTGAACCATCCTTCAGTGCCTGTCATCAAAGACCTCATTGAAGCGCCTCCTAGAGGGTGGTCAGGTAAGTCTTTGGTCCTACTTAAGATAGTTAACCAAACACACCAGACAATAGACCTAAACCATCACCTGAGATGGTGATAAGGGTCTGAGCCAAAGTAGTGCTCCTAAATCAATAAAAAACAGAGCCCAGTAGTTCTCTTGAAATCTATCGAAATCTAAGTCAAAGTAGTGCTCCCGGATCAATCAAAATCAAAGACAAGTAATGCTCTCCAAATCTAAAAAAATTTGAGCTAAAGAAGTGTTCTCGAATCAATCAAAATCAAACCAAGTAGTGCTCTTGGAATCTATCAAAATTTGAGCCAAACAAGTGCTCCCAAATCAAATCACAGCCAAGTGGTGCTCTCACGCCTAACAAAGTTTGAGCCAAGTAGCACTCTCGACCAATCAGTCTTCCAGAGTAGGATCTAATGAAATCCACACCAAGTAGCACTTCGAATCAATTTAACCCTAAGAAGTAAAGATATTCAAACATTCCATTGCCAGATATAAATTCTGATCTTCCACTATTATCGAATATAGATTTCTGGTCTTCAATTACCCTATATACAAATTTCTGGTCTTCTATTATTCCAGTCGTGGATTTCTAACCTTCTAGACAGGGATTTTAGATATTCTATATTGTTGCCGAATATAATATCATTTAAAAGGGAATCTCTGTTATTAAACATCCGCATTGAGTTATAAAATGCTCAATCACCAGCAATTTTATTCAAGCAAAAATCAAGCCTAAAAAAATCTCAAAGTATGAAAAACTGAAATAATACGTATCATGCAATTTCAAGTTAGAATTGAAGTTTAGTTTTTGGTTACATATCCAAGGTAATATCCATTTGATTACAAATTATTTATAAATTAATACACTATTTAAACAATTGTAGGCACAAAAGACAGATAAAGGAAAGAAAATCTAATAAAGGCCGGTTCCTTTTATAGCCCAAGATTCTGTGCTGACTTATCCAAACCCTTTGCAATTAAGGGATCAACGATGTGCCGAATGAAAACATCCATGAGTTCCTTGAGTTTCATTTCCCTCTTACTAATGGTGTCTGCATCATCAATCGAGTTACTGCTCTTTCAGGGTATGTCGAAGAGTCTTATTAGCTCCTCAGAAAGTTCGAATCATACTCGTCAGTGTTTTGATTTCTTAGTTAAGCTCACACTTCTTGGTTTAACCTTTTGAACCTTATTTTCATATTCATTGATGCGTTGAGATATCTTTTCCTCCCACTTCTTATTGAAATACTGCATCATTTCGAATGAAATGATTACCCCACTTTGAGATCGTTCCTTTATTCAAACTAGGAGAAGGATTTAGCAAAGTAGAAAACTCATGATTAGTCGAGAATGTGGATCGTGTTCTCCGTCTCAGAGTAGGAGAGGGAAGTCTAGAATCACCTCCACTTATAATAAGCTCAAAAGATTGGCATTATAGTTGGATTTTTGTTAGCTCTAATTCGAGATCACTTATTTTCTAATGAAGCTTAGCTATCTCAATGTCATCTTCGACAGAGAAGTTAGACTCATGAGCTATGTCCTTTCTCTTTTCTAGCAACCGAAGCTCATTCTTCGTTTCATTAAGTTCTGCCTCCATGAAAGTGGTTATTTCTTTGTAAGCACTAAAAGTAGATTTTAATAAGAAATAGTTCCTATGCCACTCTCGTGCCTCGTGGTTATTTTGGAATTGTAAAGACAAGTAATATAGAGATGATCGTTTTTCCTCCATATATGCAAATAGCCAATCTTTAACCTTAATAATTCATGTGGTATCTAAGGAATCAGATTTACACACTAACTGGGAGTTGTATTAAAAATAAAGAAAATAAAATCAACACGTGTAGGACAAACTCTTCCATTAATAACAAACAAAGTTTGCAGATAATAATAAGAGTCAAAGTTAAATTGCAATTTCATTCAATAACATTTAATTAATGTTCAAAGATTTGAAACCGCGACCTTAGGCTTTTTGAACAACCAAGCAAAGAAATTATAGAATTAAAAGAAGCTTTGGTCCCGTCTGACATATAAATAGGAGAAAAATAATGATAATTCCATTCCACATCTGAGGGGCTATCACGAACACATATTAATTTCGTGTGTTAGGATCAGATTTTTCTATGTAATTTCTTTTTTTCATCACATAGAAAGTGAAAGCGGAAAAAAGAAAACTTCAAGTACATTTCTTGTAAATCACTAAGGAAAAAGTGTCTTGCCAATTCTGATGTTTTGAGAATTGAAGATTTCTCTTTAAAATCCTTTCTCAACTTAATAAATTTACTCAAGAGATCCTTAAGGACTGGAATGCATGAGAAATCTTTGATCTGTGCAATAAGAGAACTAAGCAAGGAAATACAAACCATGTAACATATCATTATGGTACAATCATTAAGGTTCATACAAAATATATTTCTTATAAATTATGGAAATGAATCTCTTCCTGTTATATTTAAGTTTGTCGGAGGGGAAGAGAGTGCAAGGAAAGAGAAAAGGGAGTTACTCAGGGAAGGTTCCAACATGTCCTTAGATGAGGATCAGTCTTATGCTTATCTAATTATCTACAGTAAGGCGTCTGAGAAAACCTCCACTGTTATTACCTAAGTATGCAAAGTCAACAATCAAACCCCTACAATAAACTTATACACGAATTCCACCAAGATGTCGCCATCATCAATTAACATCCAAAAAAGAGTCATCAGTTCTACTTCTCTTTTAAGAGCATATACTTGTGACGGCAAGCATTCTTTATCCGAGGTGTGACTTCTTTCTCCTTGAAAAACCTTAATCTTGACGCGCTCTTAGCCAGCTTCTTATACTTCTCAGATAACTTTTTACAGTATTTCATTTGTTTGTCCAACTCTCTATTAAGGCTATCTATGTCTGTTTGCTTCTTCTTGAGCGACTTTCTCTTTAACTAAGGTAGTTAATAAATTAACTAAAGATTATTTGATAATTAAAAATATTTGTATAATGAGATCCATACCTAAGAAATCAGGACAGTAGGCGATGAGATTCTCTTTGTTTTTGGACTTTAATCCTGGAGAAGCATTATCTCCCTTAGGAGAACTTTCCCTGGGAAGATTAGGAACTTCGGTATCCCCCGCACCATGGAAAGTTGATCTAGATTAGTGTCTCTTGATCCATCCTTGTCAGCTGATGGTACAAAAATGCCATTTCCACCACTCCACCATTGTTTTCGTTATTATCATCATCATCATTGTCATTAGGACCATCATTATCATCATCATCACCATTATTATCCCCATCATTTTTCTCATCCTCATCTAAATCAGTCTCTTCATCAACTGGAGAATCATCTAAAGTTAATAACTTGGTTGTGTCAACTTCCACCTCTTCCTCAAGAATATAAGATTATTGTGACTTCTTCATAAATCTGCTCATGACCTTATCATTCCATTCTGGAGGAAAAGAGGGAAAGCCAAATTCTGAGCACTTGTAAGCATTATCAGCTTAAGCAATGCAGAGTTACTTCTGGTAGAATCTTTCAATGATAATGTCAGGAGACATATCAAGAAAATGGTACACTTTTTGTTTTATATCATTGAACACTACTGCTGACTTGTCTATAAGATCCTCCTTCCTTTTTATTTTTTTATTGAGAGATGTGTTCTCTGCCACAAGCATAACTTCTTTCATTTCATCTTCCTTAAGAGCGAGTTCTAAAGTCATCAACATATCATTTGAAGTCTGAAGAACGGTTTTTACCTCTTCAAGATAGCCAATTTTTCTTTCCATTTCAAAGCTTCATCTCTTTCAATAGTTAAGTTAACAACATGATTGTTGAGCAAGGAGTTTCCTCTTTAGCGTAGAAATTTCACTTGATCATTTCAAAGCCTCATCTTAGAATGAAAGCAGATGCTTGGCAATCTGGAATGGATAACGAAAGTTGAATACATAGGATATTAAGAGTTTAAAGCAAGTAGACATAAGAGGTATATACCAATAAGTGTTGCTTAAGAAGAGTGAATTGATAATCTCGGGTGTAGGAAGAAGGTTGCAATGGTTAGGAATCGGCAAAAGAAGTGGATTGAATTACCGATTGAAGAAGGTCGTTAAAGTTGTTGATAGAAGTTGACAATTGGGTCTTAGAAGGGAGAGAGCTCTTCAGAGTTAATAAACTAAAGCTCTTCGCTAATACGATTCAGGCTTCTGGGAGCATGTGACGACAATATGGTGGAGTAAGTCCTGAAAACCTTCTGCTTCAATCATCTATTAGGCCTCATCTATGGCAACATTAGGATTTGTTTTGTCTCTAGTTATATCAAGGCTGGGAGTTTCAAGATTCGAGTTGGCATGAATTAATACTTCTTTTTCAACAGCAATTGAGACTTGCATGTCCCTAATCTTAAGCTTTTTACTACGAGTAGTTGCAGCAACAGAACTATCAACTAACTTCCTTTTGGTGAAATAGGATAAAATAGAAGCAACATCCTTGAGAAATCGAGATTTAGGAGCTTGAACTACAACAGAAGAGAGGTCTTCCTCCGATTTATTTTTAGAAGTGTCATTAATGATTTCTTTCCCGAAAAGAGCAACGATTAAAATAGATGAACCTGAGTTAGAGGAATAAGTATATAAGTCGACACCAAAATAATTTTGGACGATTGCAATGGTATGTTACTAGGTATCCCAAGTTGAATTGGGGAATTAGTTAGGAAAATTTCGGTTTTGATCATCACTAGCGAACCCTTGCCTTTAGAGTAACATTTTTACCATTAGAGGTTCTCCCAAGATTTTGTTCCCATTGGAAATGATAGAGTGTTGATGAAGCTTAGATGGAACTAACAAACTTGCCTATTCCCAATTGTCTCTACTGCTTTGGTCAACAACAGCACGAGTTTCTGATCCTCTGTGTTTAATTTCTTAAGGGCAAAATCTGAAAGGGAGACTGTTATTAGTACAATAAAAACAAAACAACAATAGTAAGCCAACATAAGAAAAATGAGAGGAAGAAGTTTACCATCAGTAGAGAACGTCCCTTTATGATTAGAAAAGAATTTTACAAAGAAAAATTGAGTTTCACATGTTTTTACTTTATTGAGAGTCTTAGAAATTAAGCCTTTTGGGTAAGGATGTATTCGATATAATTGATGGTCCAGTTGATCACCAATTTTAGCAGGGCCAGCTATATGATGAAGAATGTTAGGATTAAGGGACGAGAGACTGGCTTCATGAGCCAAGACTTCTAAATAGGTTAAATATGTGTAAGAATTTAGTAAAAACTGGATCAACGCAATGTCCAGACATTTTAGATACTTTAGAAGAAATTCAGGAAAGGAAGATACCCGTTATGCCATATGTGGATAGCAAAAAAGGCAAAATATCCCTCCGAAGGATTGTAGATGCTGCTTGAGGATCTTGTTAGGATAGCTTCAACCACAATTATTCTGAATTGGTTAAGAGTGGAATTCACCTTAGCCTGGGAGGTGACATATGATAGCCTAGAGACAATGACTTCTTTCCTTTTACCTAGACGTGATGGTTTGGTCTCTTTAACGACCCTCTTAGAAGATTTCTTTTCAGATTGGTGGCCTTCCATCTTCCTGCCATGTGATATTACTCCAAACTTGAGAAAATACCATGATTTATATTAAAAAATTCATGCATGCTAATATTAGATCTAGAAGTTGGTATTTAAATATTATGTCGTTTGCTAAAATAACTGTAAATATATTGATATGAAACGATGACACTCAAGTAACATTTCATAAAAATATTTGAAGAGAGTGAACTTTACTCTTAATAAAGAACTTCATGAAAAAGTTAAGATACGAATTAGCATGAGATGTTCTTGAGAGTATGAACTAAACAATTTGCGACCCATTATAATATGAAAGTCGAGAGTGGTAATATTATATAGAACTTAGTCTATATCAAAATTGATGGCAAATGAGCCTTATAATTGTCCTTAATTCCAAAGCAAAATGATGTCGGCAGTGTCCAAATTATATAAATCCTTACTTACAATATTAGGAATAGTTGTGGAAATATAAAAAGCAAGGTAGTCATTGTTGTCGATAAGCTTATTAGTACCGCATTTAGACAAAGCAAACATCGTCGATAAAGATATTAATAAGAGCGTCGACAAGGTGAATCGAAAAACTTATTGTCAATAACCTCTAGATTTTCAATTAAAAGCAACCTCACTTCAACTTAGTTGACTAGATGTGAATGACGGTGACCCGTCAATCTTTATTAATCTGAGAGTATTAATTTTTACTGCAAACTAATATCGAACCATTAACACCGCTTTTATCGACTTAGGTATCCTAACAGGGATACAATAAATAACTTGACTGTTTCAATGAGCATTATCATATTCACTTGTAATATAAAACTTTTAGAGGAATAACATGAGGATTTCACCAAATATGAATGTTACCAGACTCTATGTCAATGTTAATCAAAATTGAAGCTCGATTAAAAAATTCAAACACAAACCAGCAATTATTAAAAATTAGTGACAATTTGGGTCGAGGTGATAGTAGTGGTTTTGAGTCTGGTATGTAAACTGCATCAAAATAGAAATCCTACAATTCTAAATCAATACTTCAGTAACCAATCTATTTAAAGTTGGTAAAGCAACATTATGACTAGTGAAGTTAATAAATAGTTTAATAATGAAATCTGAGGATTGATGCTGAACGATTAAGCCCAATTCTCAAATTTTGATTAAAACCTAATTTCAATTTCATACACGAAGGACGAATGAACTAATTAAATGAACTCGTTGTTGGTTATAAGATTTATTATTAAAAGAACTTGAGTTCGCAGATGAATTTAGAAGCTTAAGTCTTGTTTGGGTATTTCGAATCATAGGTAAAATGAGAAGAAGAAGAGGCCTGTTTATTTATAGAGAAGATGAGCATACTGGAGCCATCAGATCAGTTTTAAACCATTGAACAGGATGAACGTGGGAAGACAAAAAGGCAAGAAAATGAATGTCTCTAACATTATTGACTTAAAAATTCAATGGCTCCTCTATACTAAGGGGCGCAAGTGTTACTACAATAAATCTCATTGAAGGAGCTCGAGTGCCGTTAATAAGAAATATTAAGGCGACAACATCAGTGTTAGTAATCGCCCTTTGATCACTTCACATGTTATGACCATTGTCGAAGATATAGAGCCATCAACGTACTTGTGGGATGGTTTTAAAGAGGTAGAAAGTCTTTACCTCAACCACAATAGAATGAATAAAATGCTGAATACAATGAAACCAACAAAGAGGTCGAATGTATCTCACCTCGTAAGATATTAGAAGGTATGAAGTGATCACATCATGTTCCATTGAAGTGGAGCCAAGCCCATCTTGCACCTTGCAAGTAATTCGAAGATATTACATAAGTCTACACCAATGGTGTCGATATTGAACGTCATTGATATCCAAAATGACATCAAAGTCGTTGTTACCGAAACCGATGTAGAAATGTGAAAAGACCCTATAGCATTGCAATAAGCCCTTCACCAGCAATCACAAAGACCTTATGGCAACCTCACGTATCACAGTAATTCGGGGATACCACCCTATACCAACACCAATTGAAGACAACGTCGAAGCCATCAAGTATGAGACAGTGCCGCCTCTTACTGCATAATCCAGATGCGAAGACTAAGGTCAACCTAACGTAGTCGAAGACAAGTTCTATCGAAATTAACCTGCCGAAACCATACAAGTGGAGAGGTCAATACTAAGCACTGCCAAAATCTGTCCTAGCCAAAGACATGGAGGTGGAGTGGTTGCCGCTCATGTCTATAAATATGACCCTATGGGTGCCATTTTGGGGACCGAATTTTCTATTCTCTCATTTGTACATTGGAAATCCAAAATCAATTTAGGGATTTTAGAGCATATTGTATTTCTGAAAACATTGTGCACATAGGATTTTGAACATTAAATAGGGGCATAGCATCACAAATGTATAACTAGTTTGAACCAATGATTTGAGCATATTTGTGACTTCATACACTGCATATTTGAACTGTTATGAATTCGTGATTGGCATAGCATAATTGGCTTTGATCTAGGGACTTCGAACCTGTACTCGCTTTACATATGTGACTTCAAGCTACCCATATGACTATGATTATGTCGATGACATCATGGAAATCAATGAGAAAAGTCTTCGAATTGATTACTTCGATAAGCTTCTTCAAAGTTTCTCCTTGATTAGCCTAGTTTTCTAACCACTTTTGGGATCAATGAATTTATTCGTTAATAGATTTTATAAATTAAATGAAGCGTTTAAAGGATTTTAATAATTATAAAAGGATTTTTATATAAGTGTTATAAATGGAAATGAGTTTTGAAAAAGAAATTGTATAAATGAATTTAGAATTTATAATTATTATGGAAGATTTATAAAGGAGTTTTATGATTATACTTTGAGACTTATGAAAGAAGATTTATAAATGATGTTTTATAAAATATATTGGTAGAATGAAGTTTTATAAAGGCATTCACAAATGGAGTTTGTAAATATAAAGAGGTTTATAAAAAGGAGTTTTATCAAAAGAAAGGAGACTTAATTTACATAAATGATTATTTTAAAATATGGTGGTATGGAAAGTATTCTTTTCACACTTAATACCATATTCCGATGTATGGAAACACATCTCTTTCTTGAGAACTAAGAATGTGTGTCGAGGCAAGGTTAGTTTTCTAACTTGTCTAATTTCATTGTTAATCGAAAGATTGTACTTTTTGAAACTGAAAAGTGGTGTTAAGTATATTTGGTATAGTTTCAATACGATCCTTTTACTTACACCCAGAGTGCTTTAGGTGAATTTTAAGTATGGTTTTGAAAATGAAACCTTTCTTAAGATTTGTGAGTATACATACTATTTATATAAGCATATGGAGAAGTTTTCTAAGTTTGAAAGTGGAATGATTTGTGAGTATATTGATATAGTTGAGAAAAGTATATCAATATTTTTTCAAGTATTGAAAGGAGTCATAAGGGTTTGTGAATATTTCATTTTAAAAGATATAAGTATTTACAAAGTCGTTTTAATCAATGAAATGATTAAATAAAACGACTTAGTGGTTGCTTTATGCTTAACCATGCTTGGTCAAATCTCTGGTTGAATTTTTTATTTATTTAATGGTTAAATAATCGACTATCAAATCTTGATCATTTTAAAACTATCAATTTTGGCTCGAAGTGACCGGGATTGGATAGACGAGAGTTATCCGAAAACCACTTCGAACTAGTATCAACGTTCGAATTAAAAACATCTTAGAGATGAAGGAATCGAAGACGGAGCTATTTGAAGTGCAAGGGCTACTTGTTACTAATTCTGAGGTTCTACTTGTTACTAATATGAGGTAATTTCAAAAATAATGCAGTAGAAGTAGTGCCTTCGATTTGTTCATATCCTGAAAAACTTGTGTGGTTGAATGCGGGCATTGTATTGTTGCCTTGAAGCAAGTATTTGCATTCCAAGAGGGATTTGCTAAAATAGTAAACGCAGCCTCAAGCCTCAACAATTGGGAATAACTAAAATAAGTGGAAATGCAACATGGCTATGTGGGTCACACCCATTAAGGTATGTCATCACCATTATACACACACCATACATAGTTTTGCTTGAGAGCTAATGGGAAAAGGTTGCAAAGCAACTGGGGTGATGAAATATTCGGTACAATCTTGTAAGGGGTAGGCCAGTCCTGTGTAGTAGGGGTGCAAGATGTTCTTGTTAACCATGGTACATTTTCTAGAAGTGTACTGTGACAGGTGATAACCCGATGCCTTGTCATTGTATGGAATTCATTCTCCAATAAGTGTCTTTCAGTACACTTGTTATGCTGGAATTTCATTAATGTAAAGATTTTGGCTATGATTTAATATTTATTTTAAATCCTAGACATTATTATAATATCAGAAGATTTTCTATGAAATGGTTTATTAATCGTAAGGTAAAACCTGTTCGTGTTTATTTGCATCATGGTCTTAAAAATACCTTTATTTTGAAATGTTTTATAACATTAAAATCCTTATGGTGCGTGGTTTACTAGACTGATCTGGACGTTATTTTCTTATAACATGCAGGTTGGACCGAGCATATTTTCAAATCAAGTTTTCGATGCTTTAGAGCTTCAAGAAACAAGCTCGAGGCCGCTAAGACGTACTTGTGTACATATTTTTTCCACTAAATTAGTTGCTTAAGTTTACTAGCATTGGTTAGGACATGTTGTTATAACTATCCAAGCTGATGGATGATTAGTGTACTTTGATTGATGTATGTATATTTTAGTTTTTCTTTTCTAAAGATCTGTTGTATATTATATATTTCTCGTCACGGTGTGAGAATGTGTTCTGTCCTTTTCTTTCATTTTTCCTAATACCGGCACTCAGATGCTCGACATGTGAATATCGTGAATGTATTAGTGTCCACTTTTAAAGGTTGAAAAGGTGGGTCATTATGGATAATATAAAATAATCCTACCAAACATCATATATCTCAACCACTATTTTGGAAGTCTTAATCATGAGCATCATTATAAGTTTTTTTAATGATCACCCCTCTCTTTCCAACATAGCTTACATCATCATTGACATGAATTACCAGTAGAACATGTTCTTCTAGGACTTCTTAAGGGCTTTATTATTGTGAATATTAGGCTCAGGTCCTTAAAGTCAAAATTAATATACGAAAACTCCTCCTCAAAAAGAGATTGTGAATTAGGTCCTTATAATTAAGTTACTGAATAAATGCATACATTTATGGAAATATTCAGTGAATAATTGCAAATATTTATGCAATTATATCTAAAAATGCTGAAATTTCTGCAATAATTCACTAAATAATTGCATAAATTTATGAAATTTTTGGATATAATTGCATAAATGTCTGCAATTGTTCATAATTGCAAACATTATGTACGCAATTATTCAGTAACTTAATACCAGGGATCTAATTTACATACATTTTTCGGCAAGGATGTTTGGTGTATTTTGAAACTTAACAGGGACTTTTGCCGAACTGTCACTTTATTATTTCCTATCCCTCCGTTATTGCACCTCTGCTTTGATGATGCATCATTGTATGCCTAAGCCATATTATATTAACTTTTTAAGATGACCTTTTCTAAAAATAGTCAATCATGAATAACCACACAAAAATGTAACATAATCAGTTCGCTAATCCCAGAAAAGAAATCTAAAAATTAATGCATACTTCTGTTAAAACATTAATATCTACAACAATAAATGGTTGCTCCCTTCTCATTGATTTTGAACGTAAATATATAAATGTCCATAGCCAATCTTATGGCTACAAATTAGGCTAATAATCAAGAAAGATCTTTGACATTACAATCTAATAATAACTAACCATTTATAAAATATATACAGGATCTTTTATAAATTAATAATCAGGGAAGATCTTTGACATTACAATCAAATAATAACTAACCATTTATAAAATATATACATGAGCTTTTATAAATTAGTGTAATAGTTTACATATTCTATCACACTTCCACGATCGAAGTGAGAGGATCCCATACGCTAAGACTAACCCTGAAATCATCAAAGATAACGCACGGAAGACCATTATTAAAAATATCAACTATTTGATATCGGGATGGGACATGAAGGACAAGAATTTCTCCTTTAGCAACCTTTTCACATACACAGTGTATATCCGTTTCCATATGCTTAGTACGTTAGTGTTAACAGGATTACCCAAGAGATATATCGCATTGACATTGTCACGGTAAACCAAAGTAGCTTTGTTGATCGAACGGTGAAGCTCCCGGAGAAGATTACTAACCCAACAAGACTCAGAAACAACATTAGCTACGCTTCTGAATTCTACCTCTGCACTAAAGCCGGACAAAATGGGTTATCATTTAGAGGATCAAGAGATGAGGCTATCGACAAGAAAAACACAGTAGCCTGATGTAGTCGTCTAGCGTGCAGGCATCCACCCTAATCTGCATCTATATAAGAGACAAGACCAAAAAAGGATGACTTATACAGATGTAGGCCCAAAGAAAGAATTCATTGAATATACCGAACAATGCGTTTTAGTGCACACATGTGTTCATCCTGAGGATCATGCATATGTAAACAGACCTATTGAACCACATAAGAGATATCTGTCTCGTAAATGTAAGATACTGTAGGGCACCTGCGAGATTGCGATACTTTTAAGGATTTTTATACCGAGACCCCGATT
Organism: Allium cepa; assembly: GCA_030765085.1. Lineage (NCBI taxonomy): Eukaryota > Viridiplantae > Streptophyta > Magnoliopsida > Asparagales > Amaryllidaceae > Allium > Allium cepa. Next base: position 898,752,963 of record CM060938.1, on the reverse strand, counting down.
CACTCAATTTAGTTTATAATTATTATAAACGAGAGTAGGAGCTGGTGCATAAGATGACATACCTACTCCCTCAATGATATCTTCGGCATACTTGTGTTGTGAAAGAAATAGGCCATTAGGATATCGAGTTATTACAATGCCCATAAAATAAATGAGAGGACCTAAATCTTTCATAGAAAATTATGAACTAAGAAGAGCCATGACGCGGTGACGTAAATCATCAAAGAAAGTAGTAACAATGATGTCATCAACTTAAAGTAAGATATAAGCAGTCTCATTGCCACGATGATAGATAAATAGAGAGTGAATAGATTTGCTGTGAGAAAAACCAACAGTTGAAACATAATCACTAAATCTTTATGACGAAAAACCCGTAAAGACTGAATAACATTAACATCAACAGGGCATGGTACCAACTCCAACGTCTTATTTTTAATAAGAGCATTATACTCATCTAATATGGCCTCTTTCAAAATTGGGTTAGACAAAGCCGCTTTTGAGTTACGAGGAATAGGAGTAGGAGTAACTGAAGTGTGCATATTTAAAGGACGTTAGGGCTTGAAGATCCACTACAAGGAAGCTTATGGATACCGATTCTTCGGATGACCATAACTGTTGGCTCGTTTAGAGTTACGGGAGCCATAACTAGTCAAAATGAAGCTCTATGTGAGTTCTACGGCTTTGACCACTTTAAGCCGTCAATGGATAGTTTCATACCCAAAAAGGGTATCCGAACCTCAATCGGGCCCCAGAAGTTTTTTACCCTTCATTTTTTCGTCACGTGCATTTTAACATTAAAATGGGAACACCGTGGTTGGTCTTCGATTTACGATCGCTGGAGAGTGGTGCACTATGATACTGTTCCGTTTCAAATTTATGCACGTATTTCTATAAGTCGTACGACACTATTACGGCATTTTGGATGGATGTTGCACCTTGCAATGCAGATGTTGCACCCTATGGATACCGATTCTTCGGACGACCATAACTATTGGCTCGTTTAGAGTTACGGGAGAAATAACCAGTCAAAACGAAGCTCTCTGTGAGTTATACAGCTTTGACAGCTTTAAGCCATCAATTGATAGTTTCAAACCCAAAAAAGGAAATCCAAATCTCAATCGGTCCTCGAAAGTTTTTCACCCTTCTATTTTCGTCACTTGCATTTTTGCGTTAAAATGGGATCACTGTGGCTGGTCTTCGATTTACCATCGCTGGAGAGTGGTGCACCATGGTAATCTTCCGTTTCAAATCCAGGAACCCAGTTCTACAAGGCGTACGGAACTATTTTGGCATTTTGGACGGATGTTGCACCATGCACCGCAGATGATGCATCCTGTGGACATCGATTCTTCAGACGACCGCAGCTGTTGGCTCGTTTAGAGTAACGAGAGCCATAACTAGTCAAAACGAAGCTCTTAGTGAGTTCTACGGCTTTGACCACTTTAAGCCATCAATGGATAATTTCATACCTGAAAAAGGCTATCCGAACCTCAATAGGGTCTCGGAAGTTTTTCACCCTTCGTTTTTTCGTCACGTACATTTTTACGTTAAAACGGGATCACCGTGACTAGACTTCGATTTACCATCGCTAGAGTGGTGCACCATGATACTGTCCCGTTTCAAATCCATGCACCCATTTCTACAAGTCGGACGGCACTGTTTCGGCATTTTGGACGGATGTTGCACTTTGCAACGCAGAAATTTCACCCTGTGGATACCGATTCTTTGGACGGCCATAACTATTGGCTCGTTTAGAATTACGGGAGCAATAACAAGTCAAAACGATGCTCTCTGTGAGTTCTATAGCCTTGGCAGCTTTAAGCCATCAATGGATAGTTTCATACCCAAAAAAGGCTATCCGAACCATAATCCGGCATCGGATGTTTTTCACCCTTCATTTTTTCTTCACGTGCATTTTTACGTTAAAACGGGATCACCGTGGCTGGTCTTCGATTTGCCATCGCTGGAGAGTGGTTCACCATGGTATTGTTCCTTTACAAATCCATGCACCCATTTCTATAAGTCGTACGGAACTATTTCGGCATTTTGGACGGATGTTGCACCTTGCACCGCAGATGTTGCACCTTATGGATACCGATTCTTTGGGCGGCTATAACTGTTGGCTCGTTTAGAGTTACGGGAGACATAACTAGTCAAAACGAAGCTCTCTGTAAGTTCTACGGCTTTGACAGCTTTAACCCATCAATGGATAGTTTCATACCCAAAAAGGCTATCCAAACCTCAATCAGGCCTCAGAATTTTTACACCTTTCGTTTTTTTGTCATGTCCATTTTTACGTTAAAATGGGATCACCATGGCTGGTCTTCGATTTACCATCGCTGGTGAGTTGTGTACCATGGTACTCTTCATTTTCAAATCCATGCACCCATTTCTACAAGTCTTACGACACTAATTCAGCATTTTGGACGGATGTTGCACCTTGCACCGCAGATGTTGCACCCTACGGACACCGATTCTTCGGACGGCCATAGCTCTTGGCTCGTTTAGAGTTACGGGAGCCATAGCCAGTAAAATCGAAGCTCTTTGTGAGTTTTACGGCTTTTGTAGCTTTCATCCGTCAATGGATAGGTTCATACCGAAAAAAGGCTATCCGAACCTCAATCGGGTCTCAGAAGTTTTTCACCCTTCATTTTTTCGTCACGTGCATTTTTACTATAAAATGGGATCACCGTGGCTGGTCATCGATTTACCATTGCTGGAGAGTGGTGCACCATGGTACTGTTCTGTTTCAAATCCATGCACCCAATTCTACAAGTCGTACGACACTATTTCGGCATTTTTGATAGATGTTGCACCTTGCATTGCAAAAGTTGCATCATGGATACCTATTCTTCGGACGGCCATAACAATTGGCTCGTTTAGATTTATAGGTTTCATAACCAGTCAAAACGAAGTTCTCTGTGAGTTATACGGCTTTGATAGTTTTAAGCTGTCAATGGATAGTTCCATACCCAAAAAAGGCTATCCGAACCTCAGTCGGGCCTTGGAAGTTTTACATCCTTTGTTTTTTCGTCACGTGTGTTTCTACGTTAAAACAGGATCACCGTGGCAGGTCTTCAATTTACCATCACCAGAGAGTGGTGCGCCATGGTACTCTTCCATTTCAAATCCATGCACCCATTTCTACAAGTCCTAGGACACTAATATGGCATTTTGGATGGATGCTGCACCTTGCACCGCAGATGTTGCACCCTATGGACACCGATTCTTCGGACAGCCATAGCTGTTGGCTCATTTAGAGTTACGGGAGCCATAACCAGTCAAAACGAAGCTATCTGTGAGTTCTACGGCTTTGATAGCTTTCAGCCGTCAATGGATAGTTTCATACCAAAAAATGGCTATCCGAATCTCAATCGGGTCTCGGAAGTTTTCCACCCTTCGTTTTTTCGTCACGTGCATTTTAAAGTCAAACGAGATCACCGTGGCGGTCTTCGATTAAGCGTCACCGGAGAGTGGTGCAACATGGTACTATTCCGTTTCAAATCCATCCACCCATTTCTACAAGTCGTACGACACTGTTTCGGCATTTTGGACAGATGCTGCACCTTGCAACGCAAAAGTTGCACCCTATGGATACCGATTCTTCGGACGACCATAACTGTTGGCTCGTTTAGAGTTACGGAAGCCATAACCAGTAAAAATGAAGCTCTCTGTAAGTTCTATAGCTTTGATAGCTTTAAGATGAAGATGGATAGTTAAGTACCCAAAAAAGGCTATCCAAACCTCAATCCGGCCACGGAAGTTTTTCGCTATTCATTTTTTCATCACGTGCATTTTTACGTTAAAACAAGATCACCGTGGCTGGTCTTCAATTTACCATCGCTGGAAAGTGGTGCACCATAGTACTGTTCCGTTACAAATCCATGCAACCATTTATACAAGTCGTACGACACTGTTTCGGCATTTTGGACGAATGTTGCACCTTGCACCACAGATGTTGCATCCTATGCATACCGATTCTTCGGACTGCCATAACTGTTGGCTCGTTTAGAGTTACGGGAGCCATAACCAGTCAAAACGAAGCACTCTATGAGTTCTATGTCTTTGATTGCTTTAAGCTTTCAATGGATAGTTTCATAACCAAAAGAGGCCGTCCGAACCTCAATCGGACCTAGGAAGTTTTTCACCATTCGTTTTTTCATCACGTGCATTTTTATGTTAAAACAGGATCACCGTGGCTGGTCTTCGATTTACCATCACTAGAGAGTGGTGCACCATGGTACTATTTTGTTTCAAATCCATGCACCCATTCTACAAGTCGTACGGTACTGTTTCTGCATTTTGGATGGATTTGCACCATGCACAGCAGATGTTGCACCTTGTGGATACCGATTTTTCGGACGGCCATACCTGTTGGCTCATTTAGGGTTACGGGAGTCGTAACCTGTCAAAACAAAGCTCTCTGTGAGTTCTACCGCTTTGACAGCTTTATGCTGTCAATGGATAATTTCATACCCCAAAAAGGCGATGCGAACCTTAACCGGGCCTTGGAAGATTTCCACCCTTTGTTTTTTCCTGACGTGCATTTTTACGTTAAAACGGGATCACTGTGGCTGGTCTTCGATTTACCATTGCTGGAGAGCGGTGCACCATGGTACCGTTCTATTTCAAATCCATGCACCCATTTCTAAAGGTCGTATGGCACCGTTTCGGCATTTTGGACGGATGTTGCACCTCGCACCACAGATGTTGCATCCTATTGATACCGATTCTTCGGATGGCCATAACTATTGGCTCGTTTAGAGTTACGGGAGCCATAACCAGTCAAAACAAAGCTCTATGTGAATTCTACGGCTTTGACCGCTTTAAGCCATTAATGGATAGGTTCATACCCAAAAAAGGATATCCGAACCTCAATCGAGCCTCAGAAGTTTTTTACCATTCGTTTTTTTCGTCACGTGCATTTTTATATTAAAACGGGATCACCGTGGCTGGTCTTCAATTTACCATCGCTGGAGAGTGGTGCACCATGTTACTATTCCATTTCAAATCCATGCACCCATTTCTACAAGACGTACGACACTATTTCGGCATTTTGGTCGGATGTTGCACCTTGCACCGCAGATGATGCACCCTATGGATACTGATTCTTTGGACGGCCATAACTGTTAGCTCGTTTAGAGTTGCGGGAGCCATAAAAAGTCAAAATAAAGCTCTCTTTGAGTTCTACGGCTTTGACGGCTTTAAGCCGTCAGTGGATAGTTTCATTCCCAGAAAAGGCTTCTGAAACGTCAATCGGGCCTCAAAAGTTTTTCACCCTTCGTTTTTTTGTCACGTGCATTTTTACGTTAAAACGGGATCACCATGCCTGGTCTTCAACTTACCATCACTAGAGAGTGGCGCACCATGGTACTCTTCCGTTTTAAATCCGTGAACCCATTTCTTCAAGTCGTACGGTACTGTTTTGGCATGTTGCACCGTGCACCACAAATGTCGCACCCTATGGACACCGATTCTTCAGACGGCCATAGCTGTTGGCTCGTTTAGAATTTAGGGTGCCATAACCAGTCAAAACGAAGATCTCTGTAAGTTCTATGGTTTTGACGGCTTTAAGCTGTCAATGGATAGTTTCATACACAAAAAATCTATTCGAATCTCAATCCGGCATCGAAAGTTCTTCACCCTTCGTCTTTCGTCACATGCGTTTTTACATTAAAACAGGATCACCGTTGTGGAACTTCGATTCACCATCGCTGAAGAGGGATGTACCATGGTACTATTATGTTACAAATCTATGCACCCATTTCTACAAGTCGTACGGCACTATTTTGGTATTTTGGATGGATTTTGCACCTTGCATCGCAGATGTTGCACCCTATGGATACCGATTCTTCAGACGGCCAAAACTGTAGGCTCGTTTAGAGTTACGGGAGCCATAAGTAGTCAAAACGAAGCTCTCTGTGAATTCTACGGCTTTGACAGCTTTAAGACCTCAGTGGATAGCTTCATACCCTAAAAGGCTATCCGAACCTCAACCGGGCCTTGGAAGTTTTTCACCCTTCGTTTTTTCGTCATGTGCATTTTTACGTTACAATGGGATCACCGTGGCTAGTCTTTGATTTACAATCGTTGGATAGTGGTGCACCATGGTACTCTTCCGTTTTAAATCCATGTACCCATTTTTACAAGTTGTATGGCACTATTTCGGCATTTTGGATGGATGTTGCACCTTGCATCGTAGATGTTTCCCCCTTTGGACACCGATTCTTCAAACGGCCATAGCTGTGAGCTCGTTTAGAGTTACGGGAGCCGTAACCAGTCAAAACGAAGCTCTCTGTGAGTTCTACGGCTTTGACAGCTTTCAGCCGTCAATGGATAGTTTCATACCCAAAAAAGGCTATCCGAACCTCAATCGTGTCTCAGAAGTTTTTCACCCTTCGTTTTCTCGTCACGTGAATTCATATGTTAAAACGGGATCACCCGGGCTGGTCTTCGATTTACCATCGCTGGAGAGTGGTGCACCATGGTACTATTCTGTTTCAAATACATGCACCCAATTGAACAAGTCGTACGGCATTGTTTCGGCATTTTGGACGGATGTTGCACCTTGCAATGCAGAAGTGGCACCCTATGGATACGGATTCTTCGGACGGCCATAACAGTTGGCTCGTTTAGAGTTACGGGAGGCATAACCAGTCAAACGAAGCTCTCTGTGAGTTCTACGATTTTGAAAGCTTTAATCCAATAATGGATAGTTTCATAATCAAATAAGGCTATCCGAACCTCAATCACACCTTAGACGGTTTTCATCCTTTGTTTTTTCATCACGTGCATTTTTACGTTAAAACTGGAACACTATGGCTGGTCTTCGATTTACCATCATTAGAGAGTGGTGCACCATGGTACTCTTCCGTTTCAAATCCGTGCACCTATTTTTACAAGTCCTACGGTACTATTCCAGCTTTTTGGACAGAAGTTGTACCTTGCACCGCAGATGTTGCCCCATATGGACACTAATTGTTCGGACGGCCATAGTTATTGGCTCGTTTAGAGTTACGGGAGCCACAACCAATCAAAATGAAGCTCACTATGAGTTCTATGTCTTTGAAAGCTTTCATCCGTCTATGGATAGTTTCATACCCAAAAAAAGCTATCCGAACCTCAATCGGGTCTCAGAAGTTTTTCACCCTTCGCTTTTTCGTCACGTGAATTTTTACGTTAAAACGGGATCACCGTGGCTGGTCTTCGATTTACCATCGCTAGAGAGTGGTGCAACATGGTATTGTTCCGTTTCAAATCCATGCACCCATTTCTACAAGTCGTATGACACTTTTTCGGCATTTTGGACTTATGTTGCACCTTGCAATGCAGAAGTTGCACCCTTTGGATACCGATTCTTCGGATGGCCATAACTGTTGGCTCGTTTCGAGTTACGGAATCCATAACTAGTCAAAACGAAGTTCTCTGTGGGTTCTATGGCTTTGATAGCTTTAAGCCGTTAGTGGATAGTTTCATACCCAAAAAAGGCTATCCGAATCTCAATCTGGCCTCGGATGTTTTTCACCCTTCGTTTTTTCCTCACGTTCATTTTTACATTAAAACGGGATCACCGTATCAGGTCTTCGATTTAACATCGTTGGAGAGTGGTGCACCACGGTACTGTTTCGTTACAAATCCATGCACCGATTTCTACAAGTCTTACGACACTGTTTTGGCATTTTGGACGGATGTTGCACCTTGCACCGCAGATGTTGCATCCTGTGCATAACGATTCTTCGGACGGCCATAACTATTGGCTAGTTCGGAATTACCGGAGCCATAACTAGTTAAAACGAAGATCTCTTTAAGTTCTACGTCTTTCATTGCTTTGGCCGTCAATGAATAGTTTCATAACCAAAAAAGGATATCCAAACCTCAATCGGACCTCGAAAGTTTTTCACCGTTCATTTTTTCATCACGTGCATTATTATGTTAAAACTGGATCACCGTAGCTGGTCTTCGATTTACCATCGCTAGAGAGTGGTGCACCATGGAATTGTTCCGTTTCAAATCCATGCACCCATTTCTACAAGTCGTGCGACATTGTTTCGGCACTTTGGATGGATGTTTCACCTTGCACCGCAGATGTTGCACCCTATGGATACCATTTTTCGGGCGACCGTACCTGTTGGAGCATTTAGAGTTGCAGAAGCCATAATCTGTCAAAACGAAGCTCTCTGTGATTTCTATGGTTTTGACAGTTTAAGCCATCAATGGATAGTTTCATACCCAAAAAAGGCTATCCGAATCTCAATCAGACCTTGGAAGTTTTTCACCCTTTGTTTTTTCCTCACGTGCATTCTTACGTCAAAACGAGATCACCGTGGCTGGTTTTCGATTTACCACTACTGGAGAGTGGTGCAACGTGGTACTGTTCTGTTTCAAATCCATGCACCCATTTCTAAAAGTCGTACGGCACTGTATCAGCTTTTTGGACGGATGTTGCACCTCGCACCGCAGATGTTGCATCCTATGGATACCGATTCTTCGGATGGCCATACCGGTTGGCTCGTTTAGAGTTACAAGAGCCATAACCAGTCAAAACGAAGCTCTTTGTGAGTTCTATGGCTTTTACTGCTTTAAGTCGTCAATGGATAGTTTCATACCCAAAAAGGGTATCCGAACCTTAATCGAGCCTTAGTGAAGTTTTTTACCCTTCGTTTTTTCGTCACGTGCATTTTTACGTTAAAACGGGATCACCGTGGCTGCTCTTTGACTTACCATCGCTGGAGAGTGGTGCACCACGGTACTGTTCCGTTTCAAATCCATGCACCCATTTCTACAAGTCGTATGACACTATTTCGGCATTTTGGTCGGATGTTGCACCTTGCACCGCAGATGTTGCACACTATGGATACTGATTCTTCGGACCACCTTAACTGTTGGCTCGTTTAGAGTTATGGCAGCCATAACCTGTCAAAACGAAGCTCTCTGTGAGTTCTACGGCTTTGATGGCTTTAAGCCATCAATGGATAGTTTCGTACCCAAAAAAGGCTATCCAAACCTCAATCCGGCATCGGAAATTTTTCACCTTTATTTTTTTCGTCGCGTGCATTTTTACGTTAAAACGGGATCACCATGGCTGGTCTTCGATTTACCATCGCTGGAGAGGGGTGCACCATGGTACTATTCCACTGCAAATCCTTGCACCCATTTCTACAAGTCGTACGACACTATTTTGGCATTTTGGACGGATGTTGCACCTTTCATCGCAGATGTTGCACCCTATGGATACCGATTCTTCGGACGGCCAAAAATGTTGGCTCGTTTAGAGTTACAAGAGCCATAACTAGTTAAAACAAAGCTCTCTGTGAACCACTTTGACAGCATTTAGCCCTCAATGGATTATTTCATACCCAAAAAAGGCTATCCGAACCTCAATCGTGCCTCGGAAGTTTTTCACCCTTCGTTTTTTCGTCATGTGCATTTTTACGTTAAATCTGGATCACCACGGCTTTTCTTCGATTTACCATCGCTGGAGAGTGGTGCACCATAGTACTCTTCCGTTTCCAATCCGTGCACCCATTTCTACAAGTTGTACGGCACTATTTCGGCATTTTGGACGGATGTTGCACCTTGCACCGCAGATGTTGCACCCTATGGACACCGATTCTTCGGACGGTCATAGCTGTTGGCTCGTTTAGAGTTACAGAAGCCATAATCAGTCAAAACGAAGCTCTCTGTGAGTTCTACCGTTTTGAAAGCTTTCAGCCGTCATTAGATAGTTTCATACCCAAAAAAGGCTATCGAACCTCGATCAGGTGTCGGAAATTTTTCACCCTTCTTTTTCTCGTCATGTGCATTTTTATGTTAAAACGGGATCACCAAGGCTGGTCTTCGATTTACCATCGCTAGAGAGTGGTGCACCATGGTACTATTCTGTTTCAAATCCTTGCACCCATTTCTACAAGTCATACGACACTGTTTCAGCATTTTGGACGGATGTTGCACCATGCAATGTAGAAGTTACACCCTATGGATACCGATTCTTCGGACGGCCATAACACTTGGCTCGTTTAGAGTTACGAGAGCCATAACTAGTCAAAATGAAGCTCTTTGTGAGTTCTACGGTTTTGACAGCTTTAAGCCATCAATGGACAGTTTCATACCCAAAAAAGGCTATCCGAACCTCAATCAAGCCTGGGACATTTTTCTGCGTTTTTTCATCACGTGCATTTTTACGTTAAAACAGGATCACCATGGATGGTCTTCGATTTACCATCACTGGAGAGTGGTGCACCACGTACTCTTCTGTTTCAAATCCATGCACCCATTTCTACAAGTCCTACGACACTATTTTGGCATTTTGGACAGATGTTGCACCTTGCATCGCAGATGTTGCACCCTATAGACACAGATTCTTCGGACGGCAATAGTTGTTGCCTCGTTTAGAGTTATGGGAGCCATAACCAGTCAAAACGAAGCTCTCTATGAGTTCTACGGCTCTGACAGCTTTCATCCATCAGTGGATAGCTTCATACCCGTAAAAGGCTATCCGAACCTCAATCGGGTCTCGGAAGTTTTTCACCCTTCGTTTTTCGTCACGTGCATTTTTACGTTAAAACGAGATCACCGTGGCTAATCTTCAATTTACCATCGTTGGAGAGTAGTTCAACATGGTACTATTCCGTTTCAAATCCATACACCCATCTCTACAAGTCGTTGTGCACTGTTTCAGCAATTTGGACGGATGTTGCACCTTACAAAGCAGAAGTTGCACCCTATAGATACCAATTCTTCGGATGGCCATAAGTGTTGGCTGGTTTAGAGTTGCGGGAGCCATAACCAGTTAGAACGAAACCCTCTGTGAATTCTATGGCTTTGAAAGCTTTAAGCCATCAACGGATAGTTTCATATCCAAAAAAGGCTATCCGAACCTCAATCCAGCCTTGGAAGTTTTTCACCCTTCAATTTTTCGTCGAGTGCATTTTTACGTTAAAAATGGGACCATCGTGGCTGGACTTCGATTTACCATCGCTGGAGAGTGCCGCACCATGGTACTATTCCGTTACACATCCATGCACCCATTTCTATAAGTCGTACGACACTATTTTGGCATTTTGGACGGATGTTGCACCTTGCACCGCACATGTTGCATCCTATGCATACCGATTCTTCGGACGGCCATAATTGTTGGATCGTTTAGAGTTACGGGAGCCATAACCATTCAAAACGAAGCTCTGTGTGAGTTCTACGTCTTTGATTGCTTTAGCCGTCAATGGACAGTTTCATAACCAAAAAAGGCTATCCGAACCTCAATCGGACCTCGGAAGTTTTTCACCATTCGTTTTTTCATCACGTGCATTTTTACGTTAAAACCGGATCAGTGTTGCTGGTGTTCGATTTACCATCGCTGGAGAGTGTTGGGCCATTGTACTATTCCTTTTCAAATCCATGCACCCATATTTACATGTCGTACGGCACTGTTTTGGCATTTTGGATGGATGTAGCACCTTGCACCGCAGATGTTGCACCCTATGGATACCGATTTTTCGAACGGCCATACCTGTTGGTTCATTTAGAGTTACAGGAGCCACAACCAGTCAAAACGAAGCACTCTGTGAGTTCTACGGCTTGGATAGCTTTAAGCCGTTAGCGGATAGTTTCATACCCAAAAAAGGCTATTCGAACCTCAATCTGGCTTTGGAAGTTTTTCACCCTTCGTTTTTTCTCATATGCATTTTTGGGTTAAAACGGGATCACCGTGGTTGGTCTTCGATATACCATTGCTGGAGAGTGGTGCACCATGGTACTGTTCTGTTTCAAATCCATCCACCCATTTCTACAATTTGTACGGCACTGTTTCGGCATTTTGGACGGATGTTGCACCTCGCACCACAGATGTTGCATCCTAAGGATATTGATTCTTCGAATGGCCATAACTGTTGGCTCGTTTAGACTTACGGGAGCCATAACCAGCCAAAACGAAGCTCTATGTGAGTTCTACGGCTTTGACTGCTTTAATCCATCAATGGACGGTTTCATACCCAAAAAAGGGTATCCGCACCTCAATCGTGCCTCAGAAGTTTTTTACCCTTCGTTTTTTCGTCACGTGCATTTTTACATTAAAATGGGATCACCGTGGCTGGTCTTCGATATACCATCACTGGAGATTGGTGCACAATGGTACTGTTCCATTTCAAATCCATGCACCCATTTCTACAAGTCGTACGGTAGTATTTGGCATTTTGGTCGGTTGTTTCACCGTGCACCGCCGATGTTGCACCGTATGGACACCGATTCTTCGGACGGGCATAGTTATTGGCTCGTTTAGAGTTACGGGGGTCATAACCAGTCAAAACGAAGCTCACTATGAGTTCTACAGCTTTGACAGCTTTCATCCTTCAATGTATAGTTTCATACCCGAAAAGGGCTATCCGAACCTTAATTGGGTCTTGGAAAATTTTCACCCTTCGTTTTTTCGTCACGTGCATTTTTACGTTAAAACGGGATCACCATGGCTGGTCTTCGTTTTACCATCGCTGGAGAGTGGTGCACCGTGGTACTATTCTGTTTCAAGTCCATGCACCCATTTCTACAAGTCGTACGACATTGTTTCGGCATTTTGGACGGATGTTGCACCTTGCACCATAGATGTTGCACCCTGTGGACACCGATTCTTCGGATGGCCACAACTGTTGGCTCATTTAGAGTTATGGGAGCAATAACTAGTCAAAATGAAGCTCTTTGTGAGTTCTACGGCTTTGACATCTTTCAGCCATCAATGGAAAGTTTCATACCCGAAAAAGTCTATCCGAACCTCAATTGGGTCTCATAAGTTTTTCACCCTTCATTTTTTCGTCACATGCATTTTTATGTTAAAACGGGATCACCGTGGCTTTCGATTTACCATCGCTGGAGTGTGTTGCACCATGGTACTGTTCTGATTCAAATCCCAGCACCTATATGTACAAGTCGTACGACACTATTTCGGCATTTTAGACGAATGTTGCACCTTGCAACGCAGAAGTTGCACCCAATGTATACTGATTCTTCGAACGGCCACAACTGTTGGCTCATTTGGAGTCATGAGAGCCATAACCAGTCAAAACGAAGCTCTCTATGAAATCTACGGCTTTTACAGCTTTAAGCTGTCAATGGAGAGTTTCATACTCAAAAAAGGCTGTTTGTACCTCAATCCGGCCTCGGAAGTTTTTCACCCTTCGTTTTTTCGCCACGTGCATTTTTACGTTAAAACGGGATCACCGTGGCTGGTCTTCGATTTACCATCGCTGGAGAGTGGTGCATCTTGGTACTATTCCGTTTCAAATCCATGAACCCATTTCTACAAGTCGTACACACTATTTCGGCATTTTGGATGGATGTTGCACCCTATGGATACCGATTCTTTGGACGGCCATAACTATTGGCTCGTTCAGAGTTACGAGAGCCATGGACTGAAGCTCGTTATGAGTTCTACGGCTTTGAAAGCTTTAAGCCATCAATGGATAGTTTCATACCCAAAAGGCTATCCGAACATCAATCGGGCCTCGGATTTTTTTCACCCTTCGTTTTTTCGTCACGTGCATTTTTACATTAAAAACGGGATCACCATGGCTGGTCTTCGATTTACCATCGCTGAAGAGTGGTGCACCATGGTATCCTTCCATTTCAAATTCATGCACCCATTTCTACAAGTCATACGACACTATTTCGGCATTTTGGATGGATGTTGCACCTTGCACCGCAGATGTTGCATCCTGTGGATATCGATTCTTCGAACGACCATTACTATTGGCTTGTTTAGAGTTACGAGAGCCATAACCAGTTAAAACAAAGCTGTCTGTGAGTTCTACGTGTTTGATCGCTTTATGCCATCAATGGATGGTTTCATAACCAAAAATGGCTATCCGAACCTTAATCGGTCCTCGGAAGTTTTCACCATTTGTTTTTTCGTTACATTCATTTTTATGTTAAAACAGGATTTTCGTAGCTGGTCCTCGATTTACGATTGCTGGAGAGTGGTGCACCATGGTACTGTTCCGTTTCAAATCCATGCATCCATTTCTATAAGTTTACGGCACTATTTCGGCATTTTGGGTGGATGTTGCACCTTGCACCATAGACGTTGCACCTTATGGATACCAATTTTTCGGACGACCAGAACTGTTGGCACGTATAGAGTTACGTGAGCCATAACCAGTCAAAACGAAGCTCTTTGTGAGTTCTATGGCTCTGACAGCTTTAAGCCGTCAATGGATAGTTACATACCCAATAAAGGCCATTCGAACATCAATAAGGCCTTGGAAGTTTTTCGCTCTTTGTTTTTTCCTCACATGCATTTTTACGTTAAAAAGGTATCACCGTGGCTGGTCTTCGATTTGCCATTGCTGGAGAGTGGTGCACCATGAAATGTTCTATTTCAAATCGGTGCACCCATTTCTACAAGTCGTACGACACTGTTTCGACATTTTGGATGGATGTTGCACCTTGCACCGCAGACGTTGCATCATATGGATACCGATTCTTCGAAGGGCCATAATTATTGGCTCGTTTAGAGTTACAGGAGCCATAACCAGTCAAAACAAAGCTCTATGTGAGTTCTACAGCTTGACCGCTTTTGGCCGTCAATGGAGAGTTTCATATCCAAAAAAGGATATCCAAACCTCAATCGGGCCTCGGAAGTTTTTTACCCTTTGTTTTTTCGTCATGTGCATTTTTACGTTAAAATAGGATCACCGTGGCTGGTCTTCGATTTACCATCGCTGGAGAGTGGTGCACCATGGTACTATTACGTTTTAAATCTATGCACCCATTTCTACAAGTCGTACAACACTATTTCGACATTTTGGACGGATGTTGCACCTTGCACCACAGATGTTGCACCCTGTGGATACCGATTCTTTGGACGGCCTTAACTATTGGCTCGTTTAGTGTTACTGGAGCCATAAACAGTCAAAGTGAAGCTCTCTATGAGTTCTACTGCATTGACAGCTTTAAGCCATCAACAGATAGTTTCATACCCAAAAAACGCTATCCAAACCTGAATCGGACCTCGGAAGTTTTTCACCCTTCGATTTTTTGTCACGTGCATTTTTACGTTAAAACGAGATCACCGTGGCTAGTCTTCGATTTACCATCACTGGAGAGTGGTGCACCATTGTACTCTTCCATTCCAAATCCATGCACCCATTTTTATAAGTCGTATGGCACTATTTCGGCATTTTGAATGGGTGTTGCACCTTGCACCGCAGATGTTGCACCCTATGGACACCGATTCTTCGGACGGCCATAACTATTGGCTCATTTAGAGTTACGGGAGCCATAACCAGTCAAAATGAGGCTCTCTGCGAGTTCTACGGCTTTGACAGCTTTCAACCATCAATGGATAGTTTCATACCCAAAAAAGGCAATTCGAACCTCAATCGGGTCTCCAAAGTTTTTCACCCTTCGTTTTTTCGTTACGTGCATTTTTACGTTAAAACGAGATCAACGTGGCTGGTCTTCGATTTACCATCCCTGGAGAGTGGTCCACCATGGTACTGTTCCGATTCAAATCCATGCACCCATTTCTACAAGTCGTACACACTATTTCGGCATTTTGGATGGATGTTGCACCTTGCACCGCAGATGTTGCACCCCATGGATACCGATTCTTTGGACGGCCATAACTGTTGGCTCGTTCAGAGTTACGGGAGCCATGGACTGAAGCTCGCTATGAGTTGTATGGCTTTGAAAGCTTTAATCCATCAATGGATAGTTTCATACCCAAAAAAGGCTATCCGAACATCAATCGGGCCTTGGATTTTTTTCACCCTTCGTTTTTTCGTCACGTGCATTTTTACATTAAAACGGGATCACCATGGCTGGTCTTCAATTTACCATCGCTGAAGAGTGGTGCACCATGGTACTCTTCCATTTCAAATCCATACACAGATTTCTACAAGTCATACGGCACTATTTCGGCATTTTGGATGGATGTTGCACCTCGCACCGCAGATGTTGCATCCTGTGGATATCGATTCTTCGAACGACCATTACTATTGGCTTGTTTAGAGTTACGGGAGCCATAACCAGTTAAAACAAAGCTGTTTGTGAGTTCTACGTCTTTGATCGCTTTATGCCATCAAAGGATAGTTTCATAACAAAAATGGCTATCCGAACCTCAATCGGGCCTCGGAAGTTTTCACCATTTGTTTTTTCGTTACATTCATTTTTATGTTAAAACAGGATTTTCGTAGCTGGTCCTCGATTTACGATTTGTAGAGAGTGGTGCACCATGGTACTGTTCCGTTTCAAATCCATGCACCCATTTCTACAAGTTTACGACACTATTTCGGAATTTTGGATGGATGTTGCACCTTGCACCGTAGACTTTGCACCTTGCACCGTAGACGTTGCACCTTATGGATACCAATTTTTCGGACGACCAGAACTGTTGGCACCTATAGAGTTATGGGAGCAATAACCAGTGAAAACGAAGCTCTTTGTGAGTTCTATGGCTCTGACAGCTTTAAGCCGTCAATGGATAGTATCATACCCAATAAAGGCCATTCGAACCTCAATAAGGCCTTGGAAGTTATTCACTCTTTGTTTTTTCCTCACATGCATTTTTTCGTTAAAAGGTATCACCATGGCTGGTCTTTGGTTTGCCATTGCTGGAGAGTGGTGCACCATGCAAATGTTCTATTTCAAATCCATGCACCCATTTCTACAAGTCGTACGACACTATTTCGGCATTTTGGATGGATGTTGCACCCTGCACCGTAGACGTTGCATCATATGGATACCGATTCTTCGGAGGGCCATAACTATTGGCTCGTTTAGAGTTACGGGAGCCATAACCAGTCAAAACAAAGCTCTATGTGAGTTCTACGGTTGATCGCTTTTGGCCGTCAATGGATAGTTTAATATCCAAAAAAGGGTATCCAAACCTCAATCGGGCCTCGGAAGTTTTTTACCCTTCGTTTTTTCGTCACGTGCATTTTTAGTTAAAATAGGATCACCGTGGCTGGTCTTCGATTTACCATCGCTGGAAAGTGGTGCACCATGGTACTATTCCGTTTTAAATCCATGCACCCATTTCTACAAGCCGTACAACACTATTTCGGCATTTTGGACGGATGTTGCACCTTGCACCACAGATGTTGCACCCTATGGATACCGATTCTTTGGTCGGCCTTAACTATTGGCTCGTTTAGTGTTACGGGAGCCATAAACAGTCAAATGAAGCTCTCTGTGAGTTCTACTGCATTGACAGCTTTAAGCCATCAATAGATAGTTTCATACCCAAAAAACGCTATCCAAACCTGAATCGGACCTCGGAAGTTTGTCACCCTTCGTTTTTTCGTCACGTGCATTTTTACGTTAAAACGAGATCACCGTGGCTGGTCTTCGATTTACCATCACTGGAGAGTGGTGCACCATTGTACTCTTCCATTTCAAATCCATGCACCCATTTTTATAAGCCGTATGGCACTATTTCGGCATTTTGAATGGATGTTGCACCTTGCACCGCAGATGTTGCACCCTATGGACACCGATTCTTCGGACGGCCATAACTATTGGCTCGTTTAGAGTTACGGGAGCCATAACTAGTCAAAATGAAGCTCTCTACGAGTTCTACGGCTTTGACAGCTTTCAACCATCAATGGATAGTTTCATACCCAAAAAAGGCAATTCGAACCTCAATCGGTTCTCCAAAGTTTTTCACCCTTCGTTTTTTCATCACGTGCATTTTTACGTTAAAACGAGATCAACGTGGCTGGTCTTCGATTTACCATCCCTGGAGAGTGGTGCACCATGGTACTGTTCCGATTCAAATCCATGCACCCATTTCTACAAATCATACGGCACTGTTTTGGCATTTTGGACGGATGTTGCATCGTGCTCTACAGAAGTTTCACCCTATGGATACCGATTTTTCGGACGGCCATAACTGTAGGCTCATTTAGATTTACGGGGGCATAACCAGGCTAAAAGAAGCTCTCTATGGGTTCTACGGCTTTGACAGCTTTAAGCCATCAATGAATAGTTTCATACCCAAAAAAGGCTATCCGAACCTCAATCCGGCCATGGAAGTTTTTCAACCTTTATTTTTTTGTCACGTGCATTTTTACGTTAAAACGGGATCAGCATGGCTGGTCTACGATTTATCATCGTTGGAGATTGGTGCACAATGGTACTGTTCCGATACAAATCCATGAACCCATTTCTACAAGTCGTAAGGCACTGTTTCGGCATTTTGGATGGATGTAGCACCTTGCACCATAGATGTTGCATCCTATGGATACCAATTCTTTGGACGGCCATAACTGTTGGCTCGTTTAGAGTTACGGGAGTCATAACTAGTCAAAACGAAGCTCTCCGTGAATTCTACGTTTTTGATCGCTTTAAACTGTCAATGAATAGTTTCATAACCAAAAAAGGCTATCCAAACCTCAATCGGGCCTCAAAAGTTTTTCTCCATTCGTTTTTCGTCACGTGCATTTTTACGTTAAAACGGGATCACCGTGGCTGCTCTTTGATTTATAATCGCTGGAGATTGATGCACCATGGTACTATTCCATTTCAAATCCATGCACCCATATCTACAAGTCGTACGATGCTGTTTCGGCATTATGGATGGATGTTGGTCCTTGCACCGCAGATGTTGCAACCTTTGGATAACGATTTTTCGAACGGCCATAACTGTTGGCTCGTTTAGAGTTACGGGAGCCATAACCAGCTAAAACGAAGCTCTCTATGAGTTCTATGGTTTTGACATCCTTAAGCCATCAATGGATAGTTTTATACCCAAAAAAGTCTATCCGAACCTCAATCACGCCTTGGAAGTTTTTCACCCTTCGTTTTTTCCTCACGTGCATTTTTACATTAAAATGGGATCACCGTGGCTGGTCTTCGATTTACCATCGTCGGAGAGTGGTGCACCATTTGAATGTTCTATTTCAAATCCATGCACCCATTTCTACAAGTCGTACGGCACTGTTTTGGAATTTTGGACGGATGTTGCACCTTGCACCACAGATGTTGCACCCTATGGATACCGATTCTTCGGACGGCTATAACTATTGGCTCGTTTAGAGTTACGGGAGCCATAACCAGTCAATACGAAGCTCTCTGTGAGTTCTACGGCTTTGACAGCTTGAAGCCGTCAATGGACAGTTTCATACCCAATAATGGCTATCCGAACCTCAATCTGGTCTCGATGTTTTTCGCCCTTCGTTTTTTTGTCACGTGCATTTTACCTTAAAACAGGATCATCATGGTTGGTCTTTGATTTACCATCGCTGGAGAGTGGTGCACCATTATACTGTTACGTTCAAATCCACGCACCCATTTCTACAAGTCGCATGGCACTGTTTCGGCATTTTGGATGGATGTTGCACCCAATGGAAACCAATTCTTCGGACGACCATAAATGTTGGCTCGATTAGAGTTACGGGAGCCATAACTAGTCAAATCAAAGCACTCTGTGAGTTATATGGCTTTGACAGCTTTCGGCCATCAATGGATAGTTTCGTACCTAGAAATGGCTATCCGAACTTCAGTTCGGCCTTGGAAGTTTTTTACCCTTCGTTTTTTCGTCACGTACATTTTTACGTTAAAACAGGATCACTGTGGCTGGTCTTCGATTTATCATCCCTGGAAAGTGGTGCACCATGGTACTGTTCCATTTCAAATCCATGCACCTATTTCTACAAGTCATACGGCACTATTTCGGCATTTTGAACGGATGTTGAACCTTACACCGTAGATGTTGCACCCAATGGATACCGATTCTTCAGATGGCCATAACTATTGGCTCATTTTGAGTTACGGGAGCCATAACCAGTCAAAACGAAGCTCTATGTGAGTTCTACAGCTTTTACCACTTTAAGCCGCCGGTGAATAGTTTCATACCCAAAAAAGGCTATTCGAACCTCAATCGGGCCTTGGAAGTTTTTCACCCTTCGTTTTTTCCTCACGTGCATTTTTACGTTAAGACGGGATCACCATGGCTGGTTTTCGATTTACCATCGCTGGAGAGTTGTACACCATGGTACTCTTCCGTTTTGAATCCATGCACCCGTTTCTACAAGTCATACGGCACTGTTTTGGCATTTGGAACGGATGTGGAACCTTGCACCGCAGTTGTTGCATCCAATGGATACCGATTCTTCGGACGACCATAACTGTTGGCTCGTTTAGAGTTACGGGAGCCATAACCAGTCCAAACGAACCTCTTTGTGGGTTCTACGGCTTTGACCGCTTTAAGCCATCAATGGGTAGTTTTATAACCAAAAAAGGCTATCCGAACCTCAATTGGCCTCGAAAGTTTTTTACCATTCGTTTTTCTTCACATGCATTTTTAAGTTAAAACGGGATCACCGTGGCTGGTCTTTGATTTACCATCGCTGGAGAGTGGTGCACCATAGTACTCTTCTGTTTCAAATCCATGCACCATTTCTACAAGTCGTACGGCACTGTTTCGGCCTTTGGACGGAAGTTGCACCTTGCCCTGTAGATGTTGCACCGTATGGATACCGATTCTTCGAATGGCCCTAACTGTTGGCTCGTTTAGAGTTACCGAAGCCATAACAAGTCAATATAATTCTCCCTACGAGCTCTACGGATTTCACAGCTTTCAGCCGTCAATGGATAGTTTCATACCCGAAAGGCTATATGAACCTCAATCGGGTCTCGAAAGTTCTTCACCCTTCCTTTTTTCGTCACGTGCATTTTTAAGTTAAAATGGGATCACCGTGGCTGGTATTTGATTTACCATCGTTGGAAAGTGGTGCACCATGGTACTTTTCCATTACAAATCTATGCACCCATTTCTACAACTCATAAGGCACTGTTTCGACATTTTGGACGGATGTTGCACCTTGCACCGTTGAAGTTGCACCCTATCGATACCGATTCTTCGGATGGCCATAACTATTTGCTCGATTAGAGTTACGGTGGCCATAACCAGTCGAAACAAAGCTCTCTATGAGTTCTACGGCTTTGATAGCTTTAAGTCGTCAATTGATAGTTTCATACCCAAAAAAGGCTATCCGAACCTCAATCCGGCCTCAGAAGTTTTTCCCCATTCGTTTTTTCATAACATGCATTTTAACGTTAAAACGGGATCACCGTGGCTGGTCTTCGATTTACCATCGTTGAAGAGTGGTGCACATGGTATTGTTCAGTTACATATCCATGCACCCATTTCTACAACTCGCAAGTCCAAAACAAAATCTCCCGAGTCATCCCCGAGCCACCCTTTTTCCCTTTTGTTTTTTTATTTAAAATTTTAAAACCTATTAACTTGCTAAGCTCACGCGAACACACCTAAGTCTTTACTCGAGCCAACAACTGATTTTCCCGAGTACGCACCCAAGCTCTTTCTTCTTCTCCACATCCAACAGCAAACACCCAGACTTGACATAAGTGCACATGCACACCTGATCCGACCCCCTCCGATCAACGTTCAGATTACCAGCAAGTCGCCGACCACCTGCCTAAGCTTCCGACCACCCAAATCTTTAAATCGATGATGAACTCAAAATCGAGCATTCAGACTACCTACTGGAACGAACTGATAATCCAAAAATCACCACGTACTGCCAGCTTCGGCCATTAGAGATCACGCAATCGTAATCAAAGCTTCGTCGACGACCAATGCTTCGATTCCCCTTGCCCCAGTCAGGTGCGGTGCATTAACGACACTGCAGCAACCCAATTTTCGATATCGACCAAACTTGGTTTGAACCGTACATTTCCAACGTTCAACCACCATGGTGGTTTAAAAATCCACCTAGTATTTTTCCTAGGTTCACCAACCTCCAAGTTACCCTCAATGATGAACACGAGACCCCACCACCCTTCGATCGCCAGAAATCGAAGAAAGAACGATTTCTGTTCAACTCAGATTTGTCTATGAATCATACTTAATAATCATGATTCCACTTTTAAAAATCATCATTTTCAAAAATGTTTTAGATGATATAATTGAAACCAGAAATCATGATGCTTGAATTTCTAACATATATTGAGTTTTCATGTATTTTCTAGTTTCCAGTAAATCCACTTATTACTTATGCTTAAAAGCATTTTTAAAGTTCAAATCATGTTAATTTAAACACATTTGGTTTAAATATTGAAGCCTATAAGAGGATAGGTGAAAAGATTTTGATTTTTGAGTTTGGTTTTAAACACTGTAAACCTGGAATGAAGGAAATGTTCTTGTTTCTAGACATGCATACATCATTTTGATGCATATATATACATGCAACATATTTTATATCCATGCAACAGTAAACAAGTCATCACTATCATTCATCATCACATGCAAACCAAGATTTGAGCCTTTATAAAAAAAATAGTGTACTCACTTGTAACTTGACAGAGAAGAGCCTGGAAGTGTTTGAATTTGGAAAACTGGAAACTTGTTTCTGAATTTGATCTTTTTGAAACTATTTTGACTTTGAACTGTGGTTGTTTTTGAGAGGATCCTTGCTTTGCTTAAGTTTTTGAAGTTGAAATCTTGTTTTGATCTTGAACTGCTTGTCGTTTACTTTGATTCAGGTTTGAATTTTACCTTTGTTTTGATTTTTCTTTTCTGTTTTCTGGTATTATTTTTTGGTTTTTGATTTCTTGCTTAAATTTTTGGTTTTGAATCACATGAAAGAAATAAAAGAGTAGGAAAGGTAGTATATATATAACTTTGATTTCTCTTATTCATTATTTTTAAAAATAAATGAAATTAAAGACACTTGTTAATTATGCATGAGAAATTGAGTTACACTTGTAAATACTTATGTTAAAATATTAACATTTTTAAATTTTCACATTATCTTTCCTACATTTGCAATTTGCATGTTAATAATGTCTTTTATATAATTTATATGTCACATTATATTTAGTTTATATATATATATATGGTTTATATAATTTTATATCCTTATTAAATATATTTCCTTATATTAATATTTATATAATTTTAGAGAATGTAATCTAAAACTAAATTATACACTAATAAAAATCATATATTTTATTTTTAAATCCAATTTAATTTTTCTTAATATATTTATATTTGAATTTCAAATTCAAAATGCTATTCACAATATATATATATATATATATATATATATATATATATATATATATATATTCAACACATATCTTATTTGTTTTGAAAAATTCAAATTAACTCACAACTAAATTCCAAAATAAATATTTATTACTAAATTTAAATTTGATTTAAAAAGGGGATCATTATAGTGGATGTCCGAGCATTAGTATAGACTAATGTGGATGGTGTTTAGATGACGGAACATCTGTATTATAGGCCTTACGTGGCAGTCCTTCATAGATATAGTTATAGAATGCCATAGAAGCAAGACGATAGAGTCCTTTGCGAGGAGGATACATAAGGTACTATGAGTAGTACCTAGGACCGATGCAGTCATTAGGCTTATAGCTACATATATTTCAGTTATTACGTTTTATCTGCTAGGGAGTAGAGGAGCATGATTCATGTACAAAGGAGAGAGTATTATGAACCCAATGAACCTAATATAACAGTAACTGAAAATAAATCGTATATGTAAAATTGAGCTTAGAAGTGTATAATTTGTCCATTCACCAGAACTTTAGTTCTGATCCCCTCCTCATAACATTCTATACGTTAGGTAGATGGCAGAGACTTTCCAACTTTGAGACACTTGTTTTGTAAGTGTTATTATATTGGTGAGTATTTACTTACTATTGTATTTTAGTCAGTTCTGCTCTAAGATATTTATCCAAGCTTTGATATATTTGTCTTTGCCTATTTGCAGGATACCAAAAACCCGGCTTGGGCTTCAGTGGGCTTGGATTTTAGCAATTTTGCAAATTATCCGAAGTAATTGGGATTCGGGTTGTTACATTTGGTATCAGAGCCTAGGTTTAGGATTCCTAGGTACATTGTGAGTGAACATATTTATATTTTTGAATAAAATATTCATACACATGGAATGTTTTTAGAAGTATATTTGTGCATAGTTTGCTAGTTGGGTTTGGAATGATCCAAGGGTGTTGAGCCCTAAGTTATTACTGTTTTACACTGTACAATAAGTCATGTTTAAAGAGAAGATTAGTATCCATATGTTATAGGAAGTGGGGAAGTTCCTAGGAATAGTAGGAAGAGTGTTTTTATTTTGGAAAGAATAAGAGGTTTAAGTAAAAAGAAAATCCACTTTAGGTCTAGCCCAATAAAATCAAACTTTTGGAATGGAAAAGTTGAAATATATAATTGTTAATATATTTGCGGAAGTAAATATTGGGTTTTTGAAAAAAATAAGTGGTATGAAATTTAACTTGGCTTTTATATGATATAAAGTTAAAAGTGAAATTCGTTTTGAAGAATTAAAGAGAATGTATAGCTCGCTAGTGTCTTTGTAGGTAAACAAATATTTCAAAATTTAAAAACTTAGAGTGTGTCAAGTATCAAAAACATAGATTAGAACATTTATTGTTGTAATAAATATTTTCGGTAAAAATAAAGGAAGCATAGACTATGACACTATTGTTATAGTAGATGACTCCCAAAGTAAATTTGTTTACATGGCATATGTGATTTATTAATATTTATTTTAATTGAATCCATGTAACAGTATTTTTGGTTTGTAGTAACGATGTTTTACGCAACATCTGTTTTGACCCAAACGAGTTTTGGAGATAATTTTTAAAGTGGTTTGTTTGTAATTTAAATAAGTATATGAAAATATTTTCTAATTATGAAAATATTAAAGCAGTTTTCAAAATGAGTTCTTTTAAAAAATAATGTACGTTAAATTAATAAATTTAGTAGGAGGTATCTTATATAAGTGAATATAGAGTAAACATACTTCAATCTATTGGAATGAAATAAATAATGAAATAGTTTTCTATGAATCACAAATAAAGATGCTATGTACAAGTTATAAGGAATATGTAAAAGAGATGTAAAAGGTATGGAAAGCACAATATTTTGTATAACCTGTTTCGATAAAGTAGAAAATAAATTCGTTATAATTTCACGTAAACATGAAATCCACCTTTAAAGGATTCATAGAAGGTTGGTTTCTCATTAGAGGAAGTAATTCCAATATATTAAGGTATAAAACCATTAAGTGTAGTAAGATAGAAACTCCTTTAAGGTTAAGTAATTGGAAGAGTAGGAAAGTAAAAAGATTATTGATAAAATAATTGTTCTTATCTGCTCTAGTTTTAGTAAATTTGAAAACCTATGAAAAGAAGGTATTTTGAAAACATGTGAGGACATTTTTTTTAAGTCAATAGAAAAAAAAGAATGTTTTAAGAACAAGCAAGACATGTTTTAATGAAAAATGGTTTGGTGAAAAAGTAAATATGTTATTGGAAAGATAAAATTTTAAGTAATCAAGTACCTATGAATTTCATAGGAAACTTTAAAAATAACACTTTCAAAGATGAGAATTTTAAGATTTGATGTTTCAAAAATTTAGAAGCTTTAATATTTAAAGTAAAATGAAAAATACCAATTTAAAACAGACTTTTAAAAATGGAGTAGATAGGAATCATTTCCTAGGTGTAACGAGAAAAGTATAAGGCTATAGTAGTAATTAGTCCTAGTAGTAATAATGAAAGTTCCCGTAAGGTGTATAGGACTCTACTGAGAACCTAGAAATGTTGCTTCATGTGTGTAGACTATAGAAGAATAGTGAAGTGGTATTACTAAGATAGTAAGACACATGTGGTTGGAAAAAGTAAACCTTAGTTGGGGAAAAATGAAAGCTAAAGAGATAATTTCCTCAAGCTTAGTTGCCATTTTAGATAGAGACTGCAAAGATTGAAATCCTTATCCATTGTAGTAAATGAGATTTAGTTATTCCTTTTTGAGTATGGAATAGAAGAGATGAATAGATTTTATTCGTCATGAGTAATACAGTGAAAGTAGGTAATAAGTAATAGGCAGCAGGAGGAGCATATGAGTTACTTGGGACCTTTCTGTGTCAGAGTGGACATGGTCCTAGACCTCCTAGCCCAAGATGATAGCTGTGTTTAGTTGCTATATTAAAAGAAGAGTAAAACCAGATAAAAGGTAACTAAAATAAAACAGTAAGATCTATAGAACGCAATAGAAACATCAATAGAAATAAGTGAGATTTGCAAAAGAAAAATACAGCTTTCCTGTAAATTAGGCTTGGGAAAAAGTTTGGAAAGAAAAATCTTTCTTATGTAAACCATGCTTGGGAAAGAAAATAAAGATTTTATAAGATAGCTCCAGTATGAAGGTAGATGTACGCAAGAGTAAAACAGAGAAATGTGAAGTTTTTTCTATTTTCTACCTTCTTTTTGACATAAGAAATCGAGTTTGGAAAATTAGATTTTTTCGAAATTCGAATATTAAAAAGTTGTGTGGTAGTATTAGGATGGAAAATTCGTTGAACTACACCCCTATTCAGTAGGAGGGTGGGAAAAATTGTATAAAAATATTTTGATTTTTCAAAAGATTGCATTCATGTAGAAATTGCAAGTAAATTTAGGACGTGTGCATCATACTTTAAAATTAATTTTTAAAGAAGAAAAGCATTCATATAGGAGGTACCGCTTAGAAATTTTTGTACATGCATGTATTTTGTATGGAACAACACTTTTGCACAAAAACACGGATGGTCGCAAAATCTGATGTACACAAAATAGTTGTGATTAATGCGAGAAATTACATAATTTTACCCTTGTCGAATTTCGAAGATGAAATTTCCTAAAGGGTGGGAGAATGTAACAACCCATATTTTATTGACAGTTAAATTAAAATAAATTTAATTGATAAACATGAAAACAGTGAAAAATGAATTTTAGCAAATGTTGGAATTTGACCATGAAACTTATACCATTGTGTTCATGGCAATTTTCTAATCACCTTCCTTATACAATGTTTTCTGAATAGACTTCAAATGGAGAAGTTTTAGCGCCAGAAAAAATTGCAAATGCAAACATAGAAATTTTATCAATTATAAACACATGCAATGAATTTATAGGATATTTATGAAAACATTAACAAATCTATTGTGTTTGTAATGAATGTAAATTATTAAGAGAATTAGATGTAAGAGAAAAAAATAAGGGAAATAATTAACATTGCAAACAGAATCAGCTAAAAAGTGCAATTAATTAATATGTGAATTAATATTGGAGGTTAATATATAACGTGTGTGTGTATATATCAGTTAGAGAAAGGCATAAGCCTAAAACTAAGAAATTTAGGTTGTAAATGTTAGCTTATTTTATTCCTTTTTACGCAAATAAATTAGTTAAAGAAAAGAATTAGCAAATACAGACTAAAATAGAAGAACACTAGATTATAGAAATTAGATGTAAAATAAGAAAATTTGAAATAAAAAGAGAAAAATAGAAATTTACAGTAAATTATGCTAAAAGGGGGAAAAATAAATAAAAAGGGAAAACCTAATAACTGGATTTGGAAGTAAGTAATAGATTAATTGGTTGGTTTAGTAAAGCTAATACATTTCTACAGTTTAATATTTAAAAGATAATGATAAACATAATTGCAAGAATTAGAAGAAAGGAAAAAGGAATTAGTGTAAAATAGAGAAATTACTGTATTTTGCACTATCCAATAAGTAAATAAATAACAAAAGAAATATCTTACAGTTACGGATTATTGTTTATAGCATTATTTAGTATTAAAACACGGAAATGGATTTTTAGCACAGCTTTTTGTAACCAACCAAATAGAATAGAAGTACTTCCTACAATATATGAAAATGAAGTGAAGAATTAAAGGATTTAAAGAAGGAATCAAGTTAATTATTAAGCAAGAATGGAAGCCATAAGCAGAAATGAAACTAGAACTGCATTTACTGTGCAAATAATAGAATAAAAGTAAAGCAGTTATTATAATAATTAAATTTTTGACATTTGGACGTTATCCAAAGTCAAGATTGTCATATAATATAAGAGAATTGTGACGACCCAGACTTTTTGAGCATTTGAAATTGGAATATTTAATTGATCTTAAATATTTAAAAGTTAATTTTTAACTTGAATTCACATATCACCAATTATTTGGTAATTTAATTATTAAATTAAATAAGTTGAAGTTGGATAAAATGTTGAATCTCCAGTTTTAAGCCTGTTTAAAATAATTTGAAGGCTTATAAAATTTATATCGATAATACTGAGGATAATAGAAGTGTAAAAATTGAATTCGGAAGTGTTTTGTTAAGTTTAGAAATTTTCTCATTTAAATCGTTATTTAAAAATAGCCTTCCAAGGCACAGTCTCGGAATTCGACGAAACCATTGGGTCTGTAATATTGAATTATTATCGGATTTCAAATTTCGTATTTGATCGGAGTTGTTGTGGGAGCATACGGTATATAAACGCGTTTAAATTTGTATCGAAAATTCAATATAATAATTGGTCCAAGAGCTATCTTCTCCATACGATCGAGTTAGGACTCGAAACCTTTTCCATTGCGTTCGGAATAGGCGTATAACATTATAAACGCCTAGCGGCACGCCTTGATAGGAGTTTGAAATTTTAGATTGCATTTATCGCGACGTTTGGAATATAAAAAAAAAAATAAATATCTCTTAATAAACCTACTCAGCCGCCGTAAAAATTTCATATCAGAGCTTTTGGTCTCCTCTTCAAACTGCAACACTTCTCGCGTACGCCAATGTCATTTCTTGTTCCCTCCACTCTCCTTTTTTAAAGCAAGTGAGCCGTTCAACAAATTCTAAAGCAAGCTAAGAAAAAAAAAATGAAATGACTGATAAAAATCGCGGCCCCTCTTTACTCTTCCTTTCCCTTTCTTATAACTTCACGAAAATTGAAATGGCCGCATTCGAATCGATTCGTAGAAAAGAAAAAAAGAGTAGCGCTCGCGTATGCTCATCATCAGAGGCACGTGTAAGGACTTCAATGGCATCGCGAGGGGACTCGCGATTCGAGTCGCATTCGAATCAGGTGGAGACGATTTCGAACACGACGCGGGAGGAAATCGATCTAGGGTTTCGGTAGCGAATGGATTGAGGGTGGAAGCGAGGCAGCGGGAGGTAGCACTTGCGAATTTGGAATTCCATGACTGCGAGATGGAGTTTCGATTTGAGGTGGTTCGTGGGATCGTGATACGCGGTTGAGTGTCGTACTCAGAGTTGGTGAATGGGAGGTTGTTGTTTCGTCGGCGAGGGATGAAGGTGGATCTTGGTTTCGACCTGTGCTGGGAGGTGAGACTTTTTTGTGTTCCTTATTTATTTAATTTATATATATATACATGTTCACAAATCTTAAAAGAATAAAATATATAGATACATATGATTTAAAATAAAATTATTATGTATATAGTACTTATAAAATGTTGTAATATTCTATCGAGTTCAATTGAAAAGAAGTTGTTGAAGGAAACAATTTTGTTTATATATCTATATGCATGTAGATAATGAAATAAATTAGTAGTAAAATGAAATTTTTATCAGATTTTTATATATAAATAGGAAATTTATTTATATAAATAAAGCTGAAAAGAAATTATTATACATGTATCTATTTTAATCTACTAGTTATTTTAAATACTGAATTTGGAAAAAAATGTTTCGCTAGCTTATTAATTATCTTAGTGATTAAAAGATCTTTAAAAAGGAAATCTAGTTTTAAATCTAATTGTTAGTTACATAAAATTTATTAAAAGAAGTTGGGTTAAAATAAAATCATTGGAAAAAAATTACCAAACGAAAATTTGTTACTTGTTTGATACAAATATTAATAAATCGTATAAATTGTTTTTAACGTCTATAACCATGAAGAAATGGTTGAGATGGAAATGGACTGCGAATTAAAGCAAAGGTGAGTTAATCTCACTCAGCTGATTTTAAATTAAATTTAAATGATTAAATTTAAATAATTTTTTGAATGGTTAAACTGATTGTTGTGCTATAGTATGGTATATTTTGGAATTGGTATTTTATGTTGTGTTAACGTCTGTGGATTAACTCATTCAATCTTTAAATCAAAGATTCAATTCATAGCTTTCAAAACCATTTCCAAAGATTCATAGTTTTTAAAAACAATTTTCATTTCAAATCTTTTGTACACAAGACACACCTTTTATATCCTCTTCAATTTCAAAACCAAGTTCAACATCTTTAACAAAGATTCATTCATAACTCTCAAAACAATTCCATTTCAAATTTAAAATCCTTTTTAAGAAAAACTAGAAGTTCTTTTTTTATGTGAAAGCTATTATTATTTGAAAAACAATCCTTTTTGTTTTGGAAAGATCCAATCAAATATGCACAAGTTATATATTTAAAGTATAAACTTGGGTTAAATTTAAATTCCCAAAATAATATTTTTAAAATGGTTTAAAACCCATATAAACACATTTATAACTTGTATAACCTTTTTAAACCATAATTTCCAAACATAGAATTCAATTTTAAACCTTGAATTCAAATTCAAATCAATTTTTTTAAATTTCAAAACTTTATCAAGTTATATAAAATAACTTTTATCTTCAAAAACTCATTTTCAAAAGCTTTTCATATTTAACCCGATTCCATTTCCAAAACATTTTGGATTCAAAATTCAATCTTTAAAACCATTTCATAATATTAGATTCAAATATCTGCGACTTAACCGATTTCCTCGTGAAATCCATATTTGTGTGTGTAAGGTGTAGTCCAGGGGTTTTACACAATAGTGCAACATCATCAATCATCACATCATAGATTCAATCATATCAATATCGATAAGCGGTATAATCCATAATGTTTATCTTCCATTCATAGATTCACAGATAAATAATATACATTCATCACACATAAATAAATGACATTCATCACAACTCAAATCAAAACAGAGCATCACACATCTGGGATATCAAACAATTCAAAGCATCCAATA
The DNA here is from genome assembly GCA_030765085.1 of Allium cepa. Classification (NCBI taxonomy): domain Eukaryota; kingdom Viridiplantae; phylum Streptophyta; class Magnoliopsida; order Asparagales; family Amaryllidaceae; genus Allium; species Allium cepa. Next base: position 898,722,123 of record CM060938.1, on the reverse strand, counting down.
CAACACAAAAATCCATAAGTAAAATAAATTAATCATTTGATTAATTTAAATCAGATTAATTACTTATGAATAAACACTAATCATGGTTAACTAATATTAATTAATTACAAACTATCTTAATTAATTAACATTTTATCATATATTAATTAACCTTTAATAATAAGTTAATCAACCATTAATTATTAATTAATCAACCTTAATAAATAAATTAATCTTTAATCATTAAATAATTAACCTTTGATTATTTAATTATCCTTTAATTAATTATCCTTAATTAATTAATAAATAAATTGATTAACCCTTAATTAGTTACCATTTAATTAATTATTCCAAATTATTTACAATAAGTGATTATCCTAATCACTTACATTAATTAATTAACCTTTAATTAATTAATCATCCTTAAATTAATTAACTTAATTAATTAATCACATAATTAATTATCCTTTAATTAATTATTCTTTAATTACCTGATTAATCAAACTTAAATCATTAGTTAATTAACCTTAATCACTTTCATTTAGTAATTATCTTTAAGTAATTGATTAACCTTTAATTAATCACATAAATAAATTAATCATCTTGATTAACAAATCTTTAAGAAATTAAATGATTAATTCTTTTGAAAACATTGGGTAATTATCCTTAATTACTTTCGTTGAGTAATTATCATTTGATTACCTTCATAGGTAATAAATCATTTAAATCACTTAAGATTTTAATAAATTAAAAGATAATTCATTTTTCTTTAATTACTTACTTTAATTATCATTAAAAATATTCATTTGATAAACCTTATAATTAATTATCATTAATAAATAAATTAACTTAGACTTTAAAGTTAATAAACAATTAAAATATCTTTTCTTAATTAACTTCTTAATATTATTAAGTTTATTTAAAATATATTTAAAAAATAAAGGTTATACATATCTTAACGCTTTTTTTAAACTTAGTTAATTTTAATTAAAACCTTTTAACCAATTCAAAATTTGGATAAACATAAATCATTTACAAAAGAAATGTGTTTTAACAAAATTGTTTCAAAATAGAACTTGATTGGTTTTAAAGTTTTAAACTATTTTTATACTAAAAATAGCGGACCCGAGCCATCTTTTTGTTTTTCCCGAGCATCCCGCGTATAACTCACGTAACACCCTACCATCGAGCAAACCCACCAACTACTTCGAGTTCGTTCTCGAGCACATCATCGTCTCCCTCAAAATTTACAATAACCCAAACGAACGTACACCACGTGCACGTGCATCATCATCCGAACGCCCTCCGACCGTTTCCGTAGCCACCAATCACGTCGGCGACGACATCGTTAATCCACTCGACAACCCAGAAAATTCGAAAACCCATCAACAAAAAATCTAGCAATTCGAACAAAAATCTGGAACCAACCAGATTAACGAATCCTCGCCGTGACGACGAATCTGACCCTGATCATCCACGCTGCTTCGTTCACAAACTCACCGAAGACCTATGCACCCTCTCGCCTTGGTCCGATCAACCCTGGCCTATCCTTGTCGAAGAAATCGACTCGAGAACAACATCGATCAAATCCTGCTTTTAAACCTTACAACCACTTCGATCGTCTTCCACAATTATTACAAAAATTTGCAAACAATTTTTCAATAAACCACATCACCTAGCCCTCCTTTGACATCAAGCCCGAGGCTTAATTTCACGTTGATCATCGAGAATTGACCATTTTTGCAATTCCGTTCAACTCGAAAATACAAACGATTTTTAAATCTAAGAATCATGATATTATTATTAAATTTCATAATTTTGTAACTCGAATCAGGTTATGAATTCAAAACAAGAATTTGCGAACATCAATTTTTTAAGTCTTTGATTTATTTTACTGTAATATTTTTTTTGGAAAATTCACAAAGTATTTCCACTTGCCCTTATTTTAAAAAATGAATTTACATTGTTGTGATCATCTTCCTTTTTAAGATCTCTGTTTAATATTGATGACATAGGGAGAAATTGAATTTTAGAACTAAATTTGGAACCCTATATTATGAACAGAAGTAAATTTTCTTGTTTTCAGACATACATACTCATCACTGGCTTATATGTATGTGTGTGTATACATACATACATACATACACACACACACAGATATATATATATATATATATATATATATATATATATATATATATATATATATATGTATGTATGTATGCACAACATATTCACATCCATGCAACTATTTGACTACAGAAATTAATCACAACATTAATTCACAGACTCAAGGTTTTAAAACTAATGGTTTGCACACCTGGTTTGTATTTGAATAGAGAACCAAAGCTTGGAAACGATGTTGAAAAATCTGGAAACAAGATGTTGAATCTTTGCTTGTTTTTCAGAGTTGAATCCGGAGCTTGTTATTTTGAATTAAACTGAAACATGAACTGCTGTTTTGCTTTCCTGATTTCCAGGTTTGGATGTTGAGATGATTTTCAGTTTTATAGCTTCCAGGCTTGTATTTTGTTTTGATCTTTTTCTTCTTTTAATTTTTCAATCTTTCCAGGCAGATTTGAAGATGAATTGACTTGATCTTGTTGCATTTGTAGTTTTGTTTAGATAAAATCTTTATTGTTTTCCAGGTTGAGATGTTTTTGAAAACAGGCTGCTGCTTTTGTTTTGATATTTAGGTAAATTTTTGTTCTTGATTTTCAGGTTTGTGAAGTATGAAGAGGATAATGATCAGCCTATTTTCTTTTAACTATATTTGTAAATTAAAATTAATGTGTCACTTGTTATTATCATGTTACACTTGTAAGTTTATATCCTACTTATTAAACATTTGTCACAACATGATTTTAAAATCTGTACACTTGTTAAAATTAAGTAAATTTATATTTAAATCCTTTTCTTTATTTTATTTATAAATTATGTTTTAACCCTTTCACTTGTTAATATTTCATAAATTTATATATTATGTTTTTTGCTTTTATATATTTACAACTATTACTTTAAAAGAAAATACTCTAATTCTATTTTAAACTTAATTTATTATACTTTTAAACGAGTATACATACATACATATAATATTATTTATATTGATATAGCTTTTTAAAGAAAATGATTTAGAATCAAATTATACACAAATAATCATTAATTTCTTAAAATATAACTTTTAAATAGCAATTCAAAAATTACTTTATTAATTTAAAAATATAACTTCCAAATAAAAATGCCTATTTAATGTAATTGAAAAACAAATCTTTATTAATTGAAACTATAATATATTCAAATCCTATATATTTATAAGATAATTAAATTTTGAATTTCAATTCTAAGATTCAATTTAAAATAAATTTATAAATATAAATAAATAACAAAACATATCTTTATTAATTTGCAAAAAATTTGAATTAATTCACCATTAAATTCCCAATTTAACATTAATTACCAAACGATATTTAACTAAACATCGGGATCATTACACTACGCTTCCCTTATTTTTCATGAAAACGTCTATTACAACAATATATATTGTAACCTATGTTTTTGACACAATACACTCTAGGTTTTTATATTTAAAATCTTTGTTTACCTACAAAGAAACTAGCAAGCTATATATGCTCTATAATTCTTTAATAAAATTTTCACTTTTATATTTTTTTACATCATATAAAAAACAATTTAAATTTCATACCACTTTTTTTTTCAAAACCCAAGATTTACTTCCTCAAACGTATTAACAGATATATTTTTCAAATTTTCATTTCCATAAGTTTCATTTTATTGGGCAAGACATAAAGTGGATTTTCTTCTTACTACCCTAGGGATACCCTTCCTTAACCTTGAAAATTTCATTTCATCACTAAAATCTCTTATTCCTTCCAAAATAAAAATACTTTCCCTACTATACCTAGAGAACTTTCCCGCTTCCTATAACATATGGATATCAATCTTCTCTCAAAGCATAGCTTATTGTACACTATAAATCGGTAATAACATAGGGCTCAATATCATTGGGTCATGCCAAACCCAACTAGCACACTAAGCACAAATGTACTTCTAAAAACTTTCCATATGTTAAAATCTATAATTGGGGACTACTTGGATTTTAGTACATAATATGTTTATATTTTTTTTGCAAAAATACAAATACATTCACTCACTATCCATCTAGGAACTTTAAACCTAGGCTCTGATACCAAATGTAAATCTGAATTCCAATGGGTCCATATTTTTCGCGAAAATGATAAAATCCAATCCCATTGAAGCCCGAGTTGGGTACATGGTATCCTGCAAATAGGCAAAGACAAATATATCAGTTCTCAAATAAATATTTCACGGCGGAATTGACTAGAATATAATAGAGAGTAAAAAATCAAAATGGTAATAGCACTTTCTAAATTAGTGTTTCAAAGTTGGAAAGTCTCTACCATCTACCTAACATGTGGGATGTTATGAGGAGGGGATCAGAACTAAAGTTCTAGTGAATGGACAAATTATACACTTCTAAGCATAATTATACATATACCATTCTATTTCCATTTTCTGTTATATTATGTATATTGGGTTTATAATACTCCCGTATCTGTTCGTGAATCGTACCCATTTACTCCATAGTATATTGAAACCTAGTAACTAATATAGATGTACCTACATGCCAAAGACCCCATTGGTCTTAGGTACAACCCATAGTACCTTCCGTATCCTCCTCGAGAAGGGTTCCATCATCTTGCTCCTAGAGCATTTTGTAACTACGTCTGTAAAGGACAACTTTGTGAGACCTACAATATAGATGTTCTATTGTCTACCATGAAAATGTGAAACTACATCCGCACTAGCTTACACTAATCCTCGGACATCCACAATGTACCACCCAGTGCGTACCTTGAGGACTATACAAAATCGTTCTGTCTACTCCTTGAAATCTGCCGAAAAGGCCTACCTTGTATGGAACAGAATCGGGAATTTTCTATATCTGTAAAGGTCCGCTTCGTTTAGCCTGCAATACAGATATTATATTTGGTCTGTCTCTTTTCTCGTCGTGGCTATAGCCCCACACATCCCCCCCTCAATTTATCAAAGACCTCTCAAGAGCTAAGTGGCTGTGCCCTACTGTAAACAATCTAAACATCCAATTGGATGCGCCCCTCATCCAGTGTCTCAATGTGAAAAAATCATTTGCATGTTGGGTTCACTCTAGTCTTTCCTGAACTCACTCAGATTGATGATGGCTTGATCTCCACATGCGACTATCCTTTTGGGTCCGGCCCACTAAAACCTACTCGTAACTGGGATTATGGTTTCACACGAATATCCTATTCCATCATCAACCTTTTGACTACCTACAAATGTCTGTTTTCTTAGGCCTACAATGCAAAAGCAGTGAAGACATACTCTCTTGATGGAACACCTACAGACTTGCCTTCAGGGGTGAAGCTTCGTTAGGCCTACCCCAAAGGGACATCCTAAAGTATCCACACATCCCATTGAACTCATGAACTTCCTTCTAACCCGTACTAAGTAAGTTGGACGTGCTCTTTCTATGCTAAAATCTACGATGAACTGCTTCGTTAGGCTTTTTATCCAGATTCACTTTCGGGCTGCTCTAAAAGCACCTTACCATTTTTTTTAGATCCTACGACAAATCTTTTACTATGCGCTTAGTTTACTTTTCTTATTATGTTGGCTACTTATTTACCCCAATCGGCAATCCTAGCCCATCTATATGTGAGACCATCAGTCCTAGACCTGAAAGGTAATGCTGCCGGTACGTGCCACTTCTATTATTTTTGCTTGTTAAATAAATCCAAGATCAAAATTTGATAAAATAAGCCTCTTCTATTTCTTTCTTTTCAATTATAACCTTCGCTTTACAGTTATACTTGCAATTGTTACTTTTGTATTCTTTTCTTTCTTTTATAAACTACATGTTATAAATGTAATTGCAAGTGTCTTTTTTCTATTCTAGTCCGTCTTCTTTTATTATGATACTAAATTTTCTTAGTTCTCTCATATTATATGAAAGATTTAGCTTGGGACTACGTCCAACTGTCAAAAATTTCTTACCGTAAAAACTACTTTACTTTTAACACTATTATCTACGCAATAAATGCAGATCAAGTAACATTTTCTGTTTTCCAGCCTTGTTAAATAATTAACTTGATTATTTCTTCCTCTTTAATTTCTTCCTCTTTAATTTCTTTAATGCTTCAAGTTATTCTCTTTATTCTGGGAAGTAGTTCTATTCTATTTGGTTGGTTATGAAAACTACGCTAAAAATCTATTTCCATATTTTAATACTAAATAATACTACAAGCAATAACTCTTAACTGCAAGATATTTCTTTTTTTGTTTCTTTAATTGTTGGATAATGCAGAATACGATATTGTCTCTATTTTGCACTAATTCCTCTTTTCTTGCTTTTATTCTTGCAATTATGTTTACCGTTATTCTTACAATTTTAAACTATGGAAATGTATTCCCTTTTCTAAACCAACCAACTAATCTATCACTAACTTCCAAATTAAGTTATTACATTTTCCTCTTTTTAATTTATTTCTCTCGTTTTAACAATATTTACTGTAAACTTCTCACTTTTAAGCTTATGCCTTTCTCTAAAACTTTTAAGCCTAATATTACTTATATTTAATTGGATTCCTTTCTTTTTTTCCACATAAATAACATTTTAATATAAGTACACTTCGCTTATAACAATTGTAGTTTCAACATAACTGACTAGTAGAATAAATGTTGAACTAAATATTTTATGCGAATTTAACGATATTATATATCACAAACATAAAAGAGTTATAATTTAAATCCACTCACCTGATGTCCTTAGCTTTACACCATGGCCTTTCTAGATCCTCTTCTAAGGTGTCTAATATTTTTATTAAAAAGATGTTCTCCCTAGAATATTTTCTATTTAGGGTTTAGGCTCAGGCAATGCACTCAATTGGGAGAAAATCTTATTGTGAGAAAGTAGCTAGGCCTGGGGTTCTATTTAGAGGGGATTTTTGGGATCTCAGACTGTCGGATTTTTGAATTGAATCTAGTGCAACCACGTCATAGGCTTGCTGCGAATCGTTGGATTTAGAAAACAACAGTTGAGATTGCACAAAAATTTAATTAAATAAGTTCGATATGTACTTAGACGAATTGTCGCCCAGGACAGAACGTGGGTCGACCTGTGTGTTTGAGGATCGACCCTAGGTCAACCTGTTTGTTTTGCGGGTCGACCTATGGGTCGACCCATAGGCCATAGTTTCTTTTTTTCGATTAATTTTGATTTTTGTTTTCTCCTGTAACTTCTTCGTGTTAACTCGTATTTCGACAAGTCATATGTGGAAAATGATTAGAAATCACTACGAACACAATGATGTAAGTTTGAAGGCCATATTCTGACAGTTTCAAAAATGCTTATTTTTATCGTTCATCTTTATTTGATTATCTAAAAATTCGGGGTGTTACATTCTTCCACCCTTTAGGAAATTTCATACTCAAAATTCGACAAGGGTAAAACTATGTAACTCCTCGCATCAATCACATCCATTTTGTGTACATCCAATTTGGCGACCATCCATGTCCTTGCGCAAAGTGTCATTCAACATAAAGTATATGCATGTACATGAATTGTTATGCGGTACCTCCTATATGAATGCTTTTCTTCTTTAAAAACTCTTTTTTAAAATATGATGCACACATCCAAAATATACTTGTAACTTTTATATGAATGTAATCTTTGGAAAACTCAAAACATTTTTCATCCAATTTTCCCACACTCCTACTGAATAGGGGCGTAGTTCAACGAATTTTTCATCCAAATCCTACCACACAACTTTTAGTATTCGAATTTAAAAAAAATCCAATTTTCTAAACTCGATTTCTATAGTCAGAAAGAAGATAGAAAACAGAAAAACCTCACATTTCTCCATTTACTTTTGCGCACTTCTTTCTTCGCACTTGGAACTTGTGCCACTATTCTATAAAAATCTGTATTTGCTTACCCAAGCACAGTTCACATAACAAAATTTTTCTATTCAAAATTTTCTGTTGACGTTTCTGTCACTTTCTTTAGATTTACTATTTTTCTTTTAGTTGTTTTTATCTGCTTTTACTTTTCTTTTGATATAGCAGCTAAACACAACTATCATCTAGGGCTAGGAGGCTAGGACCATGTCCACTCTGACATAGAAAGGTCCTACTCTAGAAATCCAAGTAACTCATATGCGGCACCTACCGCCTATCATCATTACTAACTTATGCTATATTACTCACGATGAATAAGATCTATTCATCTCTTCCATTCCATACTCAAAAAGGAATAACCAATTCTCATTTACTACAACGGATAAGGATTTCAATCTATGTAATCTCTATCTAAAAAGGCAAATAAGCTTAGGGAATTTTCTCTTTACCTTTTCCTTTCATTTTTCCCTAACTAAGGCCTACTATCCCAGCCATGTGTGTATTATTATCTTAATAATATCACTTCACTATTCTTCTATAGTCTAAACACATGAAGCAGCATTCCAAGGTTCACACTAGTGTCCTATACACTTTATGAGAACTTTTATTTTTACTACTAAAAGTAATCACTGCTATAGTCTTGCACTTTTCCCATCACGCCTAGGAAATGATTCCTATTTACTCCATATTTAAAAGTTTGGTTCGATATTTATCATTTCATTTCAAAAATTAAAGCTTCTAAATTTTTGAAACATCAAATCCTAAAATTCTTGCCTTTAAAAGTGTTACTTTGAAGTTTCTATTAAATTCAAAGATACATGGTTACTTAACATTTTATCCTTCTAGACTTGCATCTTTACAGCTCTTTAAATTATTCCCCAAACCGAGATGGGAAAACTTACAAAATCTAAGTTCAAAACTAATTCCTCTTTTCCTTTTAAAGACTTCTATAGCTTTCCATAAAAAAAATTCGATTTTTAAATTTAACTCTTTACTAAGTTTTTCTCTTCCAAAAACTTATTTACTTTTTCACCAAACCATTTTTCTTTAAAACATGCCTTGCTTGTCCTTAATACATTTTTTTAACTTCCAAAAATGTCCTCACATGTTTTCAAAACATCTTCTTTTCATAGATTTTCAAATTTACGAAAACTGGAGTACGTAAAACAATTATTTTATCAAAAATTGCTTAAATTTCCTACTTTTCCAATTACCTAAAATTAGAGTAGTTTCTAACTAACTACAAATGGGGACTTTCTATAAAGGCAAGTAACCAATGCAAATAATCAATGGAAAAATATGAAATTTTCATTGCTTAGCTTTCCTACTAAAGATCTCTATAATATCCCTCCTAATTAACACTGTCTCTAATTATTACACCTAATGATTTTATACCTTAATGTATTGGAACTACATTCTCTTATGAGAAACCATAAATGATAAAACCTTCTATGAATCCTTTAAAAGAGTATTTCATGTTTATGTGAAATTACAAAGAACTTATTTTGTATTTATCGAAATAGGCTATACAAAATATGATGCTTTCCATACCTTGTACATCTCTTTCACGCATTCCTTGTAACTTGCACAAAACATATTTATTTGTGATTTGGTTTCATAGAAAATTATATCATTATTCATTTCATTCCAATAGATTAAATATGTTTAATCTATATTCACTTAAAATAGACATTTCCTATGAAATTTATTAATTTCATAATATTTTTTTGTGCCAAAATTGGTCAAAAACCTCGAATAATGTGAAAGCACCAATATATGAATGTAAATCGACAATGTCCAAACACAAATCACAGATCCAGATAAAATAATTGCAAAATAACGAACAGAAACACGAGATTTATAGTGGTTCGGCTATCTCCGGCCTACGTCCACTTCAAAGGATGATCTTTTATTGACTTTCTTGCTAATTACAATGGATTACAGCAGTACTTTCTAAATATAATGATAGAGTTTGAGTACAATCGTGGTTTTGGCAGAGTCTGGACGTCGTCGGATCGAAAAGTCCATTTTCTATAGGCTCCAGGGTTTTATTTATAGGCGTAAGAGGCTGATATTTTGCTTAAACTTTGGGTGACTCCTTCTGGCACATGAGAGGGCCCACGCGATCGATCGCAACAAGTTTCGACTCGATCCGTGATCGATACGAAGCAATTTCGTGTCGACCAAGATTTGTTCCAATCGAGCTAATACTTGGCAGGAACATTCTTTAGCTTGTACGTAAGCTCCTATGAAAATTTCATTGCATTTGGACTTATGGTTTGAGAGATTTGATCGATGCGAATTTGAGTCTTCGGTTCGCAACTTTATTTGACTCGATCCGTTCGTATCGATTCCTTCGAATCGATCTCCAGCACAAGCGCATCGGACAACGTGGCATGAAGTTCTTGGTTCGATCCATTCTTTGTGGCGAGTTGACTGAGTTATTCTTACCTAGTCTCGAAGCTTTATTCGTATCGATAATCGAGTCGTATCTCGCATCGATCAAGGAACGTTGTCGTTCGTGGTGATTTCGCATCGATCATGGAATATTGTTCGTACCGATCGACTGCGATGTTTCATGGTTTCTTATCGATCGATAATTAATCGACAACAGACTCCGATCGATATGAAATTCGTATAATCTGATCGATACCAAACTTATACCACGAATGATGGCACGAGTTGAATATGCAAGGATTGATCGATGCGACATGGCCACTACCGTATGGATACAAATAAGGCTTCGCCGAAGCGATGCGAACTTGATGGATTCGATCATGATCGATTCGAACGTGATCGATTTGAAGCGATACATACCCAATGGATTCGAACTTGATGGATTCGAAGAAACCAATACGACGGTACTCTGATGGATACGAACAACGTATCTTTCCTAACTTGCATCGATCATATCTCCATCATATGAACTCCGATTGATCTGAAATTTGAAATGCTAGTTTTATGACTTCGCTTGTCATGTCTTGTCAATTGTAGCCCGATCCGGACTCTGACAATATTCATCGATATTCATAGTGAACCTGCAATGTATAATCGATAAAATTAACTCATAATCATTGATCTTCAGATAATTTCTTGATCTCAACTTTGTCAAAAGGTGGGATAACACTTTCCCCCCAAAACATGCCTTTTTGTAAAAGGTGTGTTTTGAATAGTTTTAGATCGAATGCATTGAGTTCATGTTTTATACATAGCTTATAGTATTGTTAATCAAGTTTGTGGTTGTTCGAAGCCGGATCAGTATCTGTTTCCATCTATGGAAGTCAAGAATGAAATTCTATAGTCTCTCTGGACTATCAATGGTCACTCCGGATCCTTGCCAAGGCTATTCCAGACATAGCGATCGAATAGAAAGATCCTGTTGCACTCCGGCGTTGCTTTCTATCCCTTGCACTCTGGCCCCGGCGAGGGCATATAGCAATGTCTTGGTCTTTCTGGACAGATCATAGCCTTTCCAGGCTCTTGCTAGATCCCATCCTGTCACTCTCTGGTGAAGGGGAAACAGCGTCGAGTGAGCCGATCCTGTCGCTCTCCGGCGAAGCGGCAACACCCCTTGCACTCCTTTCCAGTGTTTTTGAACATTAAGCGATGTCATGGCCTAAATCTTAGACCAACCATTGCCACTCCAGGCACTTGTTGGATCCCATCCTATCAATCTCCGGTGAAGGGGAAATAGCATTAAGTGAGTCGATCCTGTCGTTCTCCGGTGAAGCAACTCACTTCTTGCACTCCGCACCCCTCCTCCAGGTAGGGTCATAAAGCTATCATTTTCAAGCTGGTTTCCAATATTCATCCTTTAACTCTCCGGTCAAAGGTTTATTTCAAGAAATTCAAGTTCATTTATTAAATTCAAACCCTAGATGTTCAATCTCAAACATCAGGAAAAATTAGATATCGCCTCTTTGGGGCAGAGCGGCTTATTACCATCTCAGAGCATGCCCAGGGGTCTCTTTGGTTCCGGTACATGTGTAAGTGTAATAGCCGTTTATTTTAAAATCAAATCTAAGAAATCTAATAGATCAAAGTCCAAATCCCAAACTTAGCCCTTGCCATCATAATCAATTGATGACGAGTCGTGATCCCGATCCAGGATCAGTTCTGTTTGGTGGAGTTGGCGGTTGCTCAGGCCTTACGGCAGCCATACGATCTCGGGTGTATTATGGCAATCTACCACTTCTGACATGTTCTTCCACTCATCCTTCAGGTGGCGGAATTCATCGATAGTGTTCCCATCCAGCTCATGAAATAGGCAATACTTTCCATTCCTATGTTCCCGCTCTGTGGAATCTCTCCTGGGTGGTTTTTGATAGGGGAGTTGCCCTCGAGTCTCCGTGTAGATCTGTTTCAGGCTTGCCGTCAAGTCGGTATATTGCCTGGATCTAGGCACCTTGAATTTCTTCCGTTTCTTAGGACCTTTGTATCTGTCATCCTGCTTTCGCTTTCCCTTGTCTGTTCCAAACTGTTCTCTAGCGGCTCCTTCGCCCTGCACAGTATTTGCTTCTCGTCTCTCGGTGCGTGAATCTACCAGCCGAATGAATCTCTTAGCCTCATGATAGAATTCTCCGAGATCTTGTTGTGGATCTCTCGCCAAAGAATCCTTAAACTCCGTGCCTTCAGCGACTCCTGCTACCACGACCATCAAAATCTTCGATGGATATAGGCAATCTACTGAAGCCACTGTTGCATTGAATCGTAGTAGAAAATCTCTTGTGGACTCTTCCGTCCTCTGCTTCATCGAAGCTAAAGTCATCACACTCTTGGGTAGCGTCATGTAGACCCTGAACTGTCTCATGAAGCACTCCACTAGCTCGCCTCATGTTCTGATCGATCCATTCTCTAGCTGCCTAAACCAAAGTGCAACCAAATATGATAAAAATAAAGGGAAACATCGTGCCATCACTTCCTCGGATGCTCCCAGCACTTCCATATGCCTGATGTATCTGGTAATATGCATGGTCGGGTCTAACTTTCCATCATAAGAGTCTAGCGTGGGTAACTTGAACTTCGGTGGGTTCCTCGCATTCCTGATATTCGGAGTGAACGGACTCCGACTGACTTTCTCTAATCTCCGCTCAATAATCCTCCTCTCATGATTCGTCGCACTAATCCTGCCATCCTTTCATCGCCATCCAGGGGTAGCCCCCTTGTCAAGTTTCTATCCCGCCCCCCAGGTCTCGAAGGATATTCTGGGCAATACTCTTCATGTGGCTCACTAGCATTAGCGTTGGCTCTGGCCTGTTGAGCTCCATCCATGGGTCTTCCGGCGTTGGATCCCGAGGGTCTGCCCCCAAGATCTTGTTGATTGCCTTCAGGCCCTGCATTCTGGTCTTGGATCTGACCTCTGTTGGTTTCTTCAATCCCAGCTCCTTGTCTCACATTTGCAGCCGCTGCAGTCAGTCCAAGGTCCTACGCACTTGCTGCTCTCATTTGCTTAAGAAAGCTTTACATCATATCATGTTGACCCTTCAATATTCTTCGTGTATTGAATCTGCCGTAGCCTCTAGCTCGTCCCTGGTGATGTAGATCGAAGCTTGTCCTTCTCCAGCTCCATAGGATGCATCTTGACTTCCTCTTGTTGGTTTCTCTCGGCCCTTTGTCTTCTACTCATTTTTCGCATCATTATGTTTTAAATCTGAACCCTTCAAACATTCAAACCTGAACTCTAAATCTGGTATAGCGGGTGCTAGTTGTTCTCGTTGAAAGCACCAAAGTGTTTGCGCCAAAATTGGTCACAAACCCTGAATATCGTGAAACATCAATATATGAATTTAAATCAACAATGTCCAAACAAAAATCATCCAGATAAAATAATTGGAAAATAACGAACAGAAACATGAGATTTATAGTGGTTCGGCTATCTCCGGCCTACGTCCACTTCAAAGGATGCTCTTTTTTGATGTTCTTGCTAATTACAATGGATTACATCAGTAGTTTCTGAATATAATGATAGAGTTTGAGTACAATCATGATTTTGGCTGAGTCTGGATGTTCCCGGATCGAAAAGTCCCTTTTTTGTAGGCTCCATGGCGTTATTTATAGGCGTAGGACGTTGATATTTCGCTCAAACTTAGGGAGACTCCTTCTGGAACATTAGTGGGCCCACGCGATTGATCGCAGTAAGTTTTGACTCGATCCGTGATCGATATGAACCAATTTTGTATCGATCAGGATTTGTTCCAATCGATCTGAAACATGACAAGAACATTCTTTAGCTTGTACGTAAGCTCCTGTGGAAATTTCGTAGCATTTGGACTTATGGTTTGAGAGATATGATCGATGCGAATTTGAGTCTTCGATTCGCAACTCTGTTCGACTCGATCCATTCGTATTGATTCCTTCGAATCAATCTCGAGCACGTGCGCATCGGACGATGTAGCACAAAGTTCTTGGTTAGATCCATTTTTTGTGGCGAGTTGACCGAGTTATTCATACCTAGTCTCGAACCATCGTATCGATAATCGAGGTGTATCTCGTATCGATCAAGGAACGTTGTCGTTCATGGTGATTTCACATCGATCATGGAATATTGTTCGTACCGGTCGACTTTGATGTTTCATGGTTTTGTATCGATCGATAATTGATCGACATGAGACTCCGATCGATATGAAATTTGTAGAATCTGATCGATACGAAACTTATACCACAAATGATGGTGCGAGTTGAATATGCGAGGATTGATCGATGCGATGCGGCCATTACCGTATGGATACGAATAAGGCTTCGTCGAAGCAACGCAAACTTGATGGATTCGATCCTGATCGATTCGAACGTGATCGATTCGAAGCGATACATTCCCGATGGATTCGAACTTGATGGATTTGAACAAACCAATACGACAGTCCTCTGATGGATATGAACAACGTATCTTTCCTAACTTGCGTCGATCATATATCCATCATATGAACTCCGATTGATCTGAAATTTGAGACGCTTGCTTTTATGGCTTCGCTTGTCATGTCTTATCAATTGTAGCCCATCCGGACTCTAACAAAATTCATCGATATCAATAATGAACCTGCAATGTATAATCGATATAATTAACTAATAATCATTGATGTTCAGTTAATTTCTTGATATCTCGACTTTGTTAAAAGGTGGGATAACAATATTTAACTTGCATCTTCTTCTTTTTTTCCTCAGAAGAACTCATTTTCGAAATTGTTTTAATATTTTCATAACTAGAAAATGTTTCTATATACTTATTTAAATAATAGGTGTACTTACAAACCACTTTATTTCTATACTTAGAATTATCTCCAAAACACATTATTTTATTTAGGTCAAAACAGATATTGTGTAAAACACCGTTACTACAACTGAAAAATACTAATATATGGATTTAATTAAAATAAATATTAATAAATCCATATGCTATGTGAAAACAATTCCTTTGGGAGTCACCTACTATAACAATAGTGTCATAGTCTACGCTTCCTTTATTTTTCACGAAAACATCTATTACAAAAATAAACGTTGTAACCAACGTTTTTGATACTTAACGCGCTCTAGGTTTTTATATTTAAAGTCTTTGTTTACCTACAAAGAAACTAGCGAGCTATACATGCTCTATAATTCTTCAAAAATAATTCACTTTTAACAAAATTTACATCGTATAAAAACCGATTTAAATTTCATACCACTTTTTTTTCAAAAATACAATATTTACTTCCTCAAACATAATAACAGTTATATTATTCAACTTTTCAATTCCAAAAGTTCCATTTTATTGCGTTAGACATAAAGTGGATTTTCTTCTTACTACCCTAGGAATACCCTTCCTAAAACTTGGAAATCTCATTTCCTAACTAAAATATGTTATTCCTTCCAAAATAAAAATACTCTCCCTATTATCCCTAGGGAACTTTCCCAGTTCCTATAACATATGGATACCAATCTTCTCTCAAAACAAAGCTTATTGCACACTATAAATCGGTAATAACATAGGGCTTAACATCCTTAGGTCATCCCAAAGCCAACTAACAAACTATGCACAAATATACTTCAAAAAAAATTCCATATGTTAAAATCTATATTTGGGGACTAATTGGATTTTAGTGCATAATATGTTTATATTTTATTCAAAAATACAAATATATTCACTCACTATCTACCTTGGACCCCTAAACCTAGGCTTTAATACCAAATGTAACAACGCGAATTCCAGTGGGCCTAGATTTTTCACAAAAATGCTAAAATCCTAGCCGACTAAAGCTCGAGTTATGTATCTGGTAACCTGCAAATAGGAAAAGTCGAATATATCAGGGCTCAAATAAATATCGCCCAATAGAACTGACTAAAATATAATAGTATGTAAAAACTCACCAAGGTGGTAACACTTTCTAAACTAGTTTCTCAAAGTTCGAAAGTTTCTGCCATCTACCAAACCTGTGGGATGTTATAAGAAGGGCGTCCGAACTAAAGTTCTGATGAAGGGACAAATTATACACTTCTATGCATAATTCTACATATACCATTCTATTTCTATTTTCTGTTATATTAGGTTTATTGGGTATATAATACTCTTGTCTCTTTGTGTGAATCACATGTTATAGCCCTGTGCAGCCCCCTTCAACTAATCGAAAGACCTCTCAAGAGCTAAGTGGTTGTGCCCTACTACAAACAATCTAAACATCCAATTGGCTGCGCCCCTCATCCAATGTCTCAATAGTGAAAGAAACATTGGCCTGTTGGATTAACTCTAGTGTTTCCCGAACTCGCTCTGATTGATGATGGCTTGATCTTCGCATGTGACTATCCTATTGGGCCCTGCCTACTAAAACCTACTCGTAACTAGGAGTTGGTGTCATACGAATACCATATTCCATCATTAACCTTTTGACGGCCTACAAAGGTCCGCTTCGTTAGGCCTGCAATGCAAAAGTAGTCAAGGTATACGCTCTTTATGGAACACCTACAGACTTGCCTTCGCGGGTGGAGCTTCGTTAGGCCTACCCAAGAGGGCCATCCTAAAGTATCCTCACGTCCTGTTGAAGTCTCGTACTTTCTTTTGGCCCGAACTAACTAAGTTGGACGTGCCCTTTCTGTGCTAAAATCTACGATGAACTGCTTCGTTAGTCTCTTTATCCAGATTCTCTTATCAGCTGCTCCATATGCACCTTACCTTTTTATTAGATCCTATGTCTAATCTTTTACGGTATGTTTAGTTTACATTTCTTATTCTTTTTGCTACTTATTTACCCTAATTAGCAAGCCCCGCCCCACCTATGTATGAGATCATTAGTCCTAGACCTAAAAGGGAATGCTGCCGGTACGTGCCACATCTATTATTTTACTTATTAACTTAATCCAAGATCAAAGTTTTATAAAATAAGCCTCTTCTCTTTCTTCATTTTAAATTATAACCTTCGGGATATAGTTATACTTGCAATTGTTAATTTTATATTCTTTTCTTTCTTTTATAACTTATACGTTATAAATGTAATTGCAAGTGTCTCTTTTCTATTCTAGCCTATCTTCTCTTGTTACGATATTAAATTTTCTTAGTTCTCTTATATTATATTATAGTCTTAGCTTGAGGCTTCATCCAACTATCACAAAATACTTATCATAATAACTGATTTACTTTTCACTCTATTATTTGTGGAATAAATGTAGATCTAGTCACATTTTTTGCTTTCTAGTCTTGTCAAATAATTTACTCGATTATTTCTTCTTCTTTAATTTCTTTAACGCTTCACGTTATTATCTTTGTTCTGGGAAGTAGTTCTATTCTATTTGGTTGGTTACAAAAACTATGCTAAAAATCCATTTCCATATTTTAACACTAAATAAATCTATAAACAATAACTCGTAATTGCAAGATATTTCTTTTATTTTTTTCTTTAGTTGTTAGATAATGCAAAATACAGTAATGTCTCTATTTTGTACTAATTCCTCTTTTCTTGCTTTTATTCTTGCAATTACGTTTATCGTTATTATTACAATTTTAAACTATGGAAATATAATACCATTTTCTAAATCAACCAACTAATCTATCACTAACTTCCAAATCAAGTTATTAAAATTTCTTCCTTTTAATCCATTTCTCCCATTTTAACAATATTTACTGTAAATTTCTCACTTTTAGGCTTAAGCCTTTCTCTACAACTTTTAAGCCTAATATTACTTATATTTAATTGGATTCCTTTATTTTTTCCACATAAATAACATTTTAATATAAGTACACTTCGCTTATAACAATTACAGTTTCAACGTAAATAATTAGTAGAATAAATGCTGAACTAAATATTTTACAAGAATTTAACGATATCATATATCATAAACATAAAAGAGATATAATTTAAATCCACTTACCCGACATCCTTAGCTTTTCTCTACAGCCTTCTTGGATCCCCTTCTTAGGTGTATAATAGTTTTATAAAAAGTTATTCTCCCTCGAAATATTTTCTGTTTATGGTTCAGCCTCAGGCAATGAACTCAATTGCGAGAAAATCTAATTGTGAGAAAATAGTTAGGCCTAGATTTCTATTTATAGGGAGTTTGGGGATCTCAGACCGTCGAACTTTATGATTGAATCTTTGACAACCACGTCATGGGCTTGCTGCGAATCGTTGGATTTAGAAACCAACGGTTGAGGTTGCACAAAAATTGAATTAAATAAGTTCGGTATGTACTTGGATGAATTGTCGTCCGGGACAAAATGAGGGTCTACCTATAGGTCGACCTGTGTGTTTGAAGGTCGACCCTAGGGTCAACCTGTGTGTTAGGCGGGTCGACTTATGGGTTGAACCATAGGCCTTACTTTTTTTTTGATTAATTCTGATTTTCATTTTCTCTCGTAATTTCTTCATATTAACTCAGATTTCGATAAGTTTTACATGGAAATTGATCATAAAATCACCACGAACACAATGGTATAAGTTTCAAGGCCATATTCTGACTATTCCAAAAATGATTATTTTTACTGTTCATCGTTAGTTGATTATTGAATTGTCTAAAAACGCAGGGTGTTACAATACTCTAGAATGAGTTTGAGCATATTATTTATGCTAGAGCATATTTGTTAATGCTATAAAATGATTTATATTCAGTTGATTTATCTATCGAGTGGTTTATGAATTCTAAATACAGAAGGAATAACTGTATCAATAGTGATTTCTAAACGCTTGGATAAGGCAGACCAACACAATATTGTTTTGAATTTGCTAATCAAATTTTTTTTACCAAGGATTTTATTTTATATATAAAAGAATAATCTTTTGAAATTGATATGGTAATTTATAATGCGTTTGTTTATTAGGAAATGATAATATTTACTTATTATCATTTATTGTTTGATTGGTCATGCTCTTCCAGTTTAGAAACATTAATTACCTTTGTTGTTAGATTGTTTATACTTAGATAGGTACAAGCATGTAGGTTTTAGTTAAATTAATTATGGACACCTTGTGAATTAAGTTTCATGGCTTGACTATAAGGCATTTGGTGATAATATTGGGTTAAAATTTAACTTTAATAAAGGTTTTTTTTATTACAATCTAAAAAAAGATATACATTTTGTGAAATGATCATATATAAGAAGTGAAATTGTGTAAGTGTGGCCGATATATATGATCTATAAATAAAATGGATTTAAGTTGAGAATTTAAATCATGGTGTTTATTAAAATGGTTTTTCAAAGGTTTTGGAAAATAATAATAGTATTATTTGCAAGTATTTTTGAATGGAAATATTTTGAAAGTAGATTTAAAAGAGATAGAAATCACTGAACACATTTACGTCGCTGGAAAATAATTCTTTTGGTGACTGTAGCATCATGGTGATTATTTCAAGTCTCTAAAGTGAGGAATTGCTATCATAATAGTTGTTTGCTTCAGAGTTGTTTAGGTAAAAAAATTCTATTTAAATTCCAAAAGTATGATTTGATATATAAAGGAGATATGTGTATTATTATTCCAAATCGAGTTGAAATAAAACCAGGTGTTTGGTTCTGAAATTTTCAGCTAAATTATTTTAGGGATTCATGCATGTATCATATCCATTAAGTTAGTTTGGTTTGTGCATCTCATTTTGAGATGTTATTTGGAAATTTTTATTTCTTGAAATGAAATGGAATTTTCAATGATTTTGGGCGGTTGAAAACCTCTAAATTAGTTGAGAAATTGAAGCTAGGCGTTTTTGTGAAATTATAAGAAGATAAGTTTTATAACTTACAAATTTGAGAAGACATTAAGTTAAATAAATTTGTATACATGTGGAACTTCCTAGTTAAGTAAAACAAATTTGAAATTGGCATATATACCCTTAGGATGTAAAACAGTGATGTATAAATATGAACTTAATTTTTATTATGGTAATAAACATAAGTTATTGTAACATCCTGCATTTGGAGACCTAAAGCTAAGCGCTATAGATGTTGCCATCATCTATAGTATTAACTTCTGCTTACAAAATACGGTAATGCTATTGGTATCCATAATATCAGAATAACTTAAATATAAAAAAAATCACGTATTTCAAAAACAACCTTTTACTGATTGCATTTCAAAACAAATTCATATCCAAGTTACATAGTCTCATAATGTTTCCCAAGTAAAGATCAATTATAATCATTACATCAATGTACTAAGAGTGACATATGATGATGCCCCCTTGGTCGATCAAAGAAATATAGTCATATTTGACTTCATACACACGACAGAAATAAAAAGAATAAACTGCAACTCTTAATTAGCTATCTGACGGCCACTTGCTCGTCTCGGAAGCTTTATTCGCCAAAACTAAAATCTATAAACCTCAACCCTCAGCCTAGTCAAATCAATTTTGAGCATTAAGGGGAAACAAAAACTTCGAGTCAGATACAAGGCCTAGTGTGAATAATACTGTTACATCCTAGTTTACTGGTACTATACGAGACCAAGTTGCTTAGCAGAACGAGTTTCCCATCACTAATATCCTCTTCAAAATATATATTTTGCAAATCTTTTCCTGCACCTAACCGGTTAATCAAACTGATAATAATAATAATAACAATAATACTAGCAATGTCTGTAAAGTTATAATCAGGTAACTAATGGACTATCTGTCCGCAAGTAATAAATGAACTATTTGTTCGAAAACTAGGTTGACTGCCCGCAATTTGGGCTGACTGCTCGTAAACTGGACCTAATTATCTGCAAATTGGACTAACTGTCCGCACACTTTTTCTTAGGGTTAACACCCTTCATCTTTTTCCTTAAAAACCTTTTCAAAATGATTTAACCTTCTTAATCATATATTTATATAAGGAAAATATGTTCTTAGCTTTACTCTAAGCTATTTTGCCATGTTATATATATACATTACTCAAAATAATGTTGATGAATTTTAGTGAGGATTACCTATCCCCTCAAAATAAGTTAAAATCCTTTTAACATAAAAACACTTAAGTTTTATTGCCTAGTTAGTATATTCGAAACACTTGTTTAAAACTTTAAACAACCCTTTCGAAACACTTGAAAGTAACCCTTTCGAAACCATTGAAAGTAACTGTGACGACCCGGTATTTTGGCAACATTATTTTAATAAATATTTAATCCAACTAAATAAAAAGTGAACCTATCATTTTAAAAAGATAAGACTTTTGGAAATATTTGCCACTTGTTTATTTAGATTTGTATTTTGAAAAGGAAATTTGATTTGGAAATTTAAAAAATAAAATCTCTTAAAAATATTTACAATAAAATCAATCTTATATAATTAAATTAAAATGCCCTACCTTATTTACATTTTGTAAAAATATATACATGGATAATAATGTTTAAAATAAAATCAATTTCTATCACTATAAAATATAAGTTGAAATATAAGTAAAGCATATGAATCTAATTTAAATATTGATAGTTAAAATATAAAATAAAAATAAAATAAAAATAAAAGCAAGAATTAAGTAGTTAAAGTATGCATACAGCATAAGTTTAAAATTTTAAGAACAAAGTATAAAATAAAACAAGGCAAGTGTATATATATGAATTGTGAAAGAAAGAAGACAAATATTTACATACAAAGTATCTTCATATACAAAACCAAAGTCTACCTTCAAGTGTATATGCACATAAAATAAAACAATAAATAATAATGGTATGTAAACATATTTGGAAACCATGGCATTAAATGCCATCATCTCAGCCTAAAATTTAGTCTATTCAAAATTCTACAAATCTTTGCATTTCAGAAATAAAAATCTGATCAATCATAACAAAAAGAAGAAAACATTTGACCAGATAATACCTCCCCTTACACAATCTATTTTCTTCTATATATATATATATGTGTATGTCTTTAGTTCCAGTTCGTTCAGTAACACATAAGAAAACCAGAGAAAAACAAAAAAAAGAAGAAAAAAAGAATCAAGCTCAAATTTAAATTCAAACCAAAAACAGAAAATACTCAAGGCAGATTCAACTGCAGTTTTCAAGAACAAGAGACTGTTCCCTGTTCAGCAAACCTTGTAAGTGAGTGAACATCAATTTTAAAGCTTTAAGTTTAATTAAAACAGTTCAGGAGATTCATTGATCAAATGGTATTGTATATGCTTTATCTTTGAATATAATTCTGTGTATATTTATAGGTTGCTCTGTATACCATACTTCTCTGTTTGTTTGGTGCAGGGTTGAATACTATTCAATCCTAAATTGTTTTCATCTGATCATGGTAAAGCTTTAATTTTTCAACAAAACTAAATGCTTAAACTTCAATCAGGATTTTTAAATGCTGTTTTAAAAAGGTTAGAGGAATATACTTCTGTAATCTTGTTTACAGGTAATCAAGTGATAATTTGATAAAATTCGATTGTTATAAAATATTAATTCAAGTCCATAACTGGAATTCTTACTGCAAATTATGATATTTAAAACAAGAATAAAGATTTTTAATTTAGTATTCTCAGAGCAGTTTGTATTTGAACAAAAATTGCATTTTTACAAATTTCTGACAATCGAATCAATAATAAATGTTGAAATTTTGTTTGAAGCTAGTATGAACATCTGTGATGTTGTGAAAATTGTTGAATAATTTTTCCATTGCATAAATTAAAGGAACGAGATCATATTAGGGTTTTTGGTCAAGTTTTTGGACATGTCAGAAACGAGACGTGTTCGTCTCGAATGCGTGATTGAGTTGCATGAATCTCTAGAGGATGGTTGCTTAGTGTGTTGTCGTGGTGTGGACGAAGTTTGGGCGTCTTCGGTGGTCTTTTCGGCGGTAGAGATGTGGTTATGTCGTTTGGATTGAGCTACAGGTTTCGAGCGAAATGTTTTTTTTCGATTTCAAATTTTTGGGGTCGAGTCGAATTTGGATTTCGAGTGTTTGGGGGTTTTGTGACTTGCCAGAGGTGATGGTGTTCGTCGGAGCTAAGGCGCGTCGCCGTGCACGTGTACGGCAGTGGGTTGGTGTTAGTGTCGTTGTGGTGGGAGCGTCTTGAGTCGTTCTCGTGAAATAGGATCGTTTACTTCGGGTTAGTGTTCGAGTGCGTGAGTGAGTCTCGTGATGCTATAGTTAACTATGTTTAAACTTAAAACTTACTGGAAAAAAAAAGAGAAGAAGAAGAAGCGTACAGGAAAGTGTCTCGGGGAAAAACTAGTGAGAACCCGAAGTATTACTAGAGTTAAACAGGGAAGATTCTCGGGTTGTTTTTTTTCAACTGCAACATTAAAAGTGAAGTTAAGTGAATAATTTCCCAACAGGTTTTAAGCACTGTAGATTTAATAAATGTTTAACAATTTGAGTTAAGATTTTAATACAAGTTATAATTATTTTAGTTAATGCTTAACAATGTTTTAAACTCTTAACTATTATTTTAATTAAGTAATTAATTTAAGTTAAGTATAAAATTAATTAACATTTAAAGTTATTAGTTAATAATAAATTGATTTTTAAAATTTAAAGAAGACTTTTAAATGTTAATTAAGATGAATAATTAATATCAATTAATTATTTTTGAAGGCAATTAAGAACGATGACTTTTTAATAGTAATTAGAGATTGGTTAATTGATGATTGAGTGATAAATTAATTTTTAATTAACTACTTAAAGTTAATTAATGTATGATTAGTAGTTTACTAATTAAGTAATTTAATTACGAATTAATAATTGATTAAATAAGTAATTAGTGAAGAATAAATGGGTAATTAAGTTTTATTGATTAGTAATTATAGTCATTAATTGATAATTAATTTAGATTAATTAATATATTTAAAGATAATGAAGAGGAGATTATCGATTTTGGGAATTTGTGACATTGTGGTATCATAAGAAGACTACAGATTTGTGAATAATTCATAATTGTTTTTAATACTTTGTTAATGATAATTCAATCATAAGTAAGAATAAGATTTATCTTAACATTAAGTAGGATTTGAGATTTATTAAATTATTCAGGTAATTAAAATGGATAATTAATTAATTTAATAATTAAGAATTTAAGTTAATCAATTAAGGTCTAGGATTAATTAATCGAGAATAATTAATTTGTAATTAAAAATGGTTAATCTAAATTTAATTACTGTAGAGAAGTAATTAAAGAATTGTTAATGAAGGACGTTAACTTAAGTTTATTATACAATTAATTAATTTCAATTAATTAGTTAAGGATAATCATTCATGGAATGTGGTTAAGTTTAATTACTTAATGGAAGTAATTAGATAATGATGATAATCTTAATGTTATTAAAGAATAATTAATGGAGCTCAAAAGGCGAACTGGATGGCAAGAACGTATGGAGTGTTTACGCTGTATTATATTGCCGTATATCTATGACATGATAATTGTGTATATTCAGTGACTATATATATGTGTAATTCTGATGTATTATAAATGTACTTTGACAGATACAGAATTCTTTTGTAAGCTGTTATTATTTATTATTATATTTTATCCGCTGCGAATGTGAGATGTTGATGTTTCTTCGTCTTCTTCTTTTTCTACCTCTTTCTTCTTTCTACCTAACTATTTGAAATTTTCGAGTTCGAAAATTTCGGGTCGTTACAGTAACCCTTTTGAAACCATTGAAAGTACCCCATTTGAAATCGTAGAAAGTGACCGATCGAAACCATTTGGATTATGCCTTTAAGTAGAGGAAGAGGCTCAAAAACCCATTGAAGTCGAAAGCATTCCTTTCAAAATCATTACTAAGTAAAGAAGTGAAGGTGTCGAAATCATCCCTTTGAAAGCATGGGAGAAGTGGTCAAGTTTGAAATGCAAAGCAAAGCAACCCTTTCGAAACCAATCTGGATCGGAAGGTAGAAAGTGGCAGTCATGGGTTTTGATTTAGTCGAAACCAATTATTTAAAAACAAGAGTGTAACCCAATCGAAACCATTTCTTTAAAACTAATTGACCTGGTCGAAAGCCAGCCCAGTCGAAAGCTATTCGGTCGAATGTAAGCAGATGTATTTTCATAGAAAAGTATAACTTCAACCCCTTCGAAACCCCTAGTTTCGACCCTATACCTTCCACCTATATTTAATTGACTACATACCAGCTACATGATACCATGTGCATTGGTTTTGTTGGAGTCGGAGAAGAAGGAAAGGAGGCGAAAGCCAGTGCCGAAAGCATCGAAATAGTAAAACTCATGTTTATTTTGTCCATTTTAAACTATTTCTTTGTACCCAACCCGCTTTGTTTGTCACATTGTGATTGATTGCAAGTTTCTCATTTCTAAACGTATTGCCATTTTCCAAAAATAACAATTTTGAATTATTTATAAAATACCCCTTCTCCTTTTTATAAATATATAAAACGTTTAGGTCCCATACCTTAAATAATTTTATATATCCACTAAAACACTTAGGAAAGTTCTTCAAAAATTCCAGAAAATCACTTTTAATATGTTTTATAACATATTAATTTCGGACCCAAACCATTAATTATTTAACTATAAATAACTTCTAACCCAAAATAACATCCTCTTCACTAGAAAATTCATATAAACTCCACCTAAATTCAAAAAATTCTGAAAATTGAAACCCCTCTCTATAACATCATTTTTGGTCTATATAAAAATTTGCAAGGCAGTTGGATATCATTTGATAAGATTTTCATCTTAAAACATGTCATGAAGTCTATGTAACCAAACATAAATCATCAACGATTATATATAATCATTCCATCATTTAAAAACATGGCAAATCATTAAAAAAAGGTTTGGATTTTCATCTTAAAACTGAAAACAGTGAGAAAATTGAGATGTAGTCATTATTGGCCATAGATTTAAGTATTAAGGAGCTTGAGATTTGAATGGATTTGATTCGATTTAGCTTCTTCCTTAGCTTTGCTTAATCTTCTTCCTCTTTCTCTTGTTAATGGTGACCGCCCTCTAGTTTAGAAATTTTTATAAATGAAAAATGAACGTGTATGGAGATACACGGCCAAGGTTTAAGGGTATAAGAATGGCCTTTCCTATTTTAACCCTCCACTATTTCATTTCAACTCTTATTTTAATTCATTGGTAAATGGCATGGCTACCCCATAATAAAAATCAAATCTCGATCCAATAATCAAAACATTATTTTATTTAACTAGTTAAATATCCTAAAAAATGTTAACAAAAACATAAGGTGTTACAAAATCCCCTCCTTAAAGAATTCGTCCTCGAAATTACGATGAGGTACAAAACAAATTAATCAAAGAGGTAAAACATACCATCAAACAAGTTAGGATACATATCTCTAATCCTTCTCTCAATCTCTCAAGTACAGTCTTTGTCATCATCGCTCCATTGGACTTTAACTAACCTTACTGTCTTGGTTCTAAGCCTCTTCTCATCTCTTGAAACAATGAGAAATGGTTTTCTCACTACAGTCAAGTTTGGTTCTACCACTAAGTCATCTAGCACAGTCGGTGCAATAGTAGTCTCCAGGTCTCTAGCACACTTTCGGAGATGAGAAACACGGAAAACATCATGGAATCCTGCCAAACTGCTCGGTAACATGACTCTATATGCGGGTTTCCCAATCCTCTCAATAATACGAAAATGTCCAATGAATCACGGTGCCAACTTTCCTGATCTTACGAATTTGATCACACCCTTCATCAATGACACCTTAACGAAAACCTAATCTCCAATTGAGAACACTAAATCTATCCATCTTTTATCTGCATAATTCTTCTGCCTAGACTGAGCTTCCTTCACCATAGCTAGAATGACCACAATGTTTTCTATAGCTTCTTAACCAAATCTGGACCAAGAATTAACCTAACCCCAGTCTCTAACCATCTAACGGGAGATTTGCATGGCCTTTCATATAAAGCTTCAAACGGTGCCATCCTAATACTAGTCTGATAACTATTGTTATATGGAAACTTGACTAAATGTTGATGGTCTTCTCATGATCCCTCGAAATCTAATACACAAGCTCTTAACAAATCTTCTAAGATTTTTTTAACTCTTTCTGTTTTCCCATCTATCTACGGATGGTAAGCGGTACTCATCTTGAGCATGGTTCCCAAAACATCCTGTAGACTCTTCTAGAACTCGCTTGTGAATAAGGAATCTTTATCACTTACTGTACTACTAGAAATTCTGTGTAGTCTAACTACGTCTTTTGTAAACAACTTTGCTAAAACATGTGCCATGTTGATTGACTTAACTAGAATGAAATGGGCACTCTTGGTCAACTATCCACTATGACCCATACACTTTCATTTCCTCTGTTCGACCTTGGAAACTTTTTAATAAAATCCATAGAAATAGAATCCCATTTCCATACCGGAATATCTAATGGATGAAGCAACCCACTCGGCTTCTGATGTTCGGCTTTTACCTGTTGGCAATTCAAATACCGATTCACCCATAACCCCACATCTCGCTTCATGCCTTCCTAGAAAAAACTTCTCTTCGTATCCTAGTACATCTTAGTTCCTCCCGGATGAATAGTGATTTTCGAACAATGGAATTCCTCCTAAACATCTTTCCTTATTTCACCTACACTCGGAACACATAATCTCCCTTTCTTTCTCAACCACTCATTCTGGTCAACATTGATATCCTTTAACTCATCGCTCTCGGTTCCATCTCTTAACTTCTTGATCCATTCAGCTGACACTGGATCCTCTTGTTTAGAAGCAATCATTTCGATCATCATTGGTAGAACTTCCAAATAAGATAATATAACAGTCTCTCCACTAGATCCAGCCATGGATCTCCACTAGACTCTACAAGTTGACAGGGCTTCTAAATCTTTCCACTCATCAATCATCGCTAACACTGCATTCTGTGATTTCCTGGTAAGTGCATCTACAACCTTCTTTCCTTCCCCGGTGTGTACTCATCCCAAAATCATAAGTAGTAATAAACTCTAACCACCTTTGATGCCTCATATTCAGCTCCTTCTAAGAGAACAAATACTTCAGTGACTTATGATCTGTATATAACTCAAACCTTTCTCCCAAAAAGTAATGTCCCCACACCTTCAACGCAAAAATCACTGCAGCCAATTCCAAATCATGCATCGGATATCTGACCTCATGTGGTCTAAGTTTTCTAGAAGCATATGCAATCACTTTACCTTTCCGCATCAGCAAAAATCCTAATCCTGCTCCACATGCATCTGTATAAACCACCAAATCCCGATTCCCTTCCGGAACAACCAAAACTGGTGTGTGGGTCAATAAGTCTTTCAAACTCTGGAACGCTTCCTCACACTTATAGTCCACACAAACTTCACATCCTTCCTCGTTAGCTTGGTCATCGGTGCTGCTATCCATGAGAAAACCTTAATGAATCTACGATAATAACCAGCTAATCCAAGGAAACTCTTTATCTCGGTCACTGTCTTGGGTCTCTTCTAACTATTAACCACTTCAATCTTAGTCGGATCCACAACCTTTTCTCCGAGACTACATGACCAAGAAATATCACTCCCTTCTTCCAAAAATGACACTTCGAAAACTTCGCCTTTAGCTGATGCTACCTCAGCGTCTCAAGCACCAATCTACGATGAAATTCATGCTCCTTCTCATCCTTAGAATATATCATGATATCGTCTATTAAAATGAATATTAACCTATCCAAGTGCTCTCAAAAAACTCGGTTCATCAAATCCACAATGAATGCCCGTGCATTAGTGAGTCAGAATGACATAACTAACCATTCTTATGATTCATATCTTGTCCTAAACGCCGTTAAAGGTATACTTTCTTTAGCTCCTCTAAGTTGATGGAAACTTGTTGCTAAATCTAACTGGTAAAATGTCTTGGCTCTACTCAACCGGTCAAACAAAATGTCAATTATGTGCGATGGATATCGATTATTTATCGTTCTCTCATTCAACTTACGATAATCAATACATAGCCTCAATGATCCGTCTAACTTCTTAGCAAACATTATGGATGCTCGTCAAGGCGAACTACTTGGCCTGATAAAACCCTTGCCTTCCAGATCCACTAACTACACCTTCAACTCCCACATCTCTGTAGGCGTCATCCTACTTGGCAGCCTACTCACTGGTTCTGCTCCCAGAACCAAATCTATTTGAAACTCAATAGCTCGTTTTGGTGGCAATCCAACAATATGCTCAAAAACATCCGTAAATTATTTGACCACGAGAACTCGATTCATCTCGTCTTCCTATTCCACAACATCCAACAATGCATTCACCTCACTGCTTGAACCTTCTACGCCATAAAAAATCATGTTGCTACAATTAGGGTGCCTAAGGGATTATTTCCTATCATGGAAAATTATCCTAGCATCGTACTCACTTAACCAATCCATACCAAGAATAATTCCAAATCCCACAAAATAAAACACATGCAAACCGCAAACAAAAGTATGACCCAACAAGTCAACCTCTATCTGGTCACATCGCAACCCTCGAGTTGCATACCCTCCTGTTGGATTCGCAACCCGTAAGGAAGTAAGTAAATATGTAGGTTCTAGGTTAAGCTTATCCATCAAACATCTAGATATAAAAAAATGCGATGCACAAGTATCAAATAGAAATCTAACAGACAAACCATCAATCTAAAGCGTACCTCCCAATACAGCCTTTCCTTTTTCCTACGCTGATGGATTTGAACTAGAAGGCTCCAATGCACACACATTGCCCTTTCCATCCTTTGTGGGATCCTTACATTGATTTGTATAGTGGACAATTTGGTTGTAATTAAAGCACCGGAAACCTTCTTACGGGCCACCTTCTTTTCCTTTTCAGCATGACACTCATTGGCAAAATGCCCCTTCTTGTTGCACTTAAAAATACAACCTCAGACCTCCCATTCTTAGTTGCTCCACCCTTCCGAGCCCTTCTTAGGAAAGAATTTCCTCTTTTTGACTTTGCCCAACCTGAACCTCCTTAGCCTTACTCTTCTCTAGTGAATCAAGCATCACCACATGCCTTAAGGATATCTCCACTACATAATCATGTTTCTCTAATATGAGGTAATGTAGCCCTTGTTAACTCAGACTTCAACCCCCTGATAAACATTTCATTCCTCTTCATCATTGTATCCACCGAAGCATACCCATATCTGGACAACTCCTCAAACCTTCTAGCATACTCTAGAATAGACATCTTTCCCTGCTCTAACTCAGCAAACTTTCTAATCAAAGATGAATGTGCCATCACAGACATGTACCTTTCTTAGAATCTCCCCTTGAAATATGCCCATGTTAAGGTTTCCTTATCCACACCTACCATCACACTGTCACACTTATCCACTGTCACAGTGTACCAATCAATTCTCTACCTCTATTGCATCCTCTTCTCCTAGAAATGGTTTCCCTCCAAGCATAGATAATCTCCGCTTTGCTCAGCATAATGGTTAACTACCAGAACATTCAGAATTCCTGTTCCTATAGCATTTTCTCCTACCACTCTAGATGCAATTCTAGCTTATATCATATTTGAAAAAAATCGATACATTGCTCCTATGTCCACTTGTGGGACTCCAGCACCCACATTCTCTACTTGTTCATGACCTTGGATTCTTCTCGTATTAGGTCTGGCATTCCCATCGGCGCCTTTCCTTCCTGGGTTAACTCTTCCTCTTCTACCATTCATATAATTATTCAAACCTCATGAGATATAGAAAAATAACCTAACAAGGATATGAGACAAGAGATAAAGCGTATACTTATGTATAGCAAATACAAGTATGTTACTATAGCATTATCCCATACCCCAATCTTACTCTAATTCCTTAAGATTATGTTTTCAAATATCATTTTTTATATTAAAGTCTTTCGTAAACCTATGCTCTGATACCAAGTGGTAACATCTCGTATCTGGAGGCCAAAAGATAAGCGCTACAAACGTTGCAGTCATCTATAGTATTAACTTCTGGTGACAAATACTGTAATGCTAATGGTATCCATAATACAGAAGCACTTGAATATGACTCCAAAACCACAGATTTAAAAAACGACCTGTTAATTACATTAAAAAAAAAATTCATATCCAAGTTACATAATCACATAACTTTTCCCAAGTAAAGGTCAATTATAATCTTTATTGCAATATGCCAAGAGCGACATATGACGATGCCCCTTGGTTGATCAAAGCAATATAGTCATATCTGATTTTATACAAATGACGAAAACAAAAAGAATAAGCTGCAACTCCTGTTTATCTATCTGACAACCATTTGCTCATCTTCGGAAGCTTTATTCGCCAAAAATAAAACCTGCAAACCTCAACCCTCGGCCTACTCAAATCAATTTTGAGCACTCGAGAGTTTAATGGAAAACAAAAACTTCGAGTCAGACTTAAAGCCTGGTGTAAATAATATTGTTACATCTCGTTTACTAATTTTAACTGAGACCATGCCGCTTAGTGGAACGAGTTTCCCCTTACCAATATCCTCTTCAAAATATATATTCTGCAAATCTTTTCCTGCAACCAACTTGTTATTCAAACTGATTATAGGTTTCCACCTTGAAACATGTCTTAAAGTCTAAATGAACAAACATAAATCATCAGCAAGTATATATAGTCATTCCATCATTCAAAAACATGGCAAATCATTGCAAATGGTTTCAGATTTCATCTTAAAACCAAAAGTAATAAGAAATTTGAGATGTATTCATTATTTACCTTAGCTTTAGAGATTAAGAAGCTTGAAATTTGAATGGATTTGATTTGGCTTCTTCATTAGTTTTTCTTAATCTTCTTCCTCTTTCTCTTGTTAATGGTGGCCGGCCTCAAGTTTAAAATTTTTGATAAATGAAAAATGAATGTGTATGGAGATACATAACCAAGGTTTAAGAGTATAAGAATGGCTTTTCCTGTTTTACCTCTCCTTTATTTCATTTTAACTCTTATTTTAATTCTTTGGTTAAATGGCACGGCTAAACCTTAATAAAAATCAAATCTCAATCCCCTGATCAGCACATTCTTTTATTTAACTAATGAAATATCCTAAATAATGTTACCAAATACATGGGGTAGTAGAGTTATATTTTATAAAATGTGTATAAACTTCAGTGAAGATTTTATGAAATGATTTATAAATGATTTTAGTATTAAATGAAATACTATTGGTGTTATTAACTATAATTTAAAATGAAATGAATTTGGTGTAGTTAAGAAACCAACGGAATAAATATTTCAGTTGTACATAAACCGTTTTGTTCACAAAACTTCTCTTAATCCAAATTCGAGTATAGGATTTCAAGGTGATTTTACACCAATCCGAATAAGGTCGATTCTTGACGGCAAACACTTGATATATAATTTTGATTTGATTATGAAGTTTTCTATCATATTATATGGCTATGTAAGGATAACAGAGGTTTCTAATCAAGGAACCTGAGCAAAGTCCGTACTAGAGTGTTGGGTGAGAACTACTAGTTCGGAAGTCAATTTAGTATGATCGAGCTAAAGATCGGATTGGGTATTGCATACGGACGGTATATGTGCATCATACTAGCTTTAATAAAATTGTACACTTTTGACATTAGATAATGTATGTTATTTGGTTGAATGCCATTTGTATGTAAGATATAGGTTCATAGAAGCAAAGGCTTGCTAGTAGCTTTTGGTTTGTGAGAAAGTTTGATTGCTCGACTAATAGGTACACATATTGTTTTGATGATTTTATCCCCGAGATATGGGAGTCCCCTTTTTGGCTTTTTTTTTTGTTGGTTTTAGGCCAGTTGTGGTGAGTTGTAGTTTTTCGGATTGAGTCACGCATAAGAGGTGCTATCGAAATTTCCCATAACGTTTGAGACTTTAAAATTTTAGTTACATTTCAACTAATTGATTGTGAAATATTAAGGGATTTTATAAGTTTAAATAACCCATTTGTGTTAACTAATTTTTTAATTGTAAAAGTGAGAATTTTTTAAAGCTAAAGGTTCGAAGGCACTTTTCTTCCTTTGGGAATTTCAGGGATGAAATTCTTATAAAAGAGAGAATGTAATGTCTCAGAATTTTAACCGTTGCTAATCGAAATATTTAATTTATTTAAACATTTAGATTTGATTCAAATTTAATAAATAACAAGAAAATCAATTAATAATATAATGACTTGATTTTTGATGATGTGTTTCTTAATTTAATTTTTTCTTTTTCGTAATTTTAATTTGGATAATATTTAAATTATCATTTTACGATTTTTCGGCAAACGATGGTATTTTTGAAATTTTACAGAAATAGATAACCGGTATATATTAATTTTACTTTACGATTATATCGCTTTTTTATGCACAATGGTATTTTTGTTTTGTCGTATGAGGTTCATAGGCAAACAAAATTCTTTGCAGCGACATTTTGGAAATTGTAGAATAACATTTCTCAATCCCTAACCTAACTTTTTTACATTCCCTCTTCTCTCTCTTTCATTTTTACTTTGTAGTAAATATAAAAAATAAATATCCTTCACCTTTAAAAATTCAAATAAAAAGATTTATTTAACAAAAAATTGTAAAACAAGGATCTTTGGATCAATATTGAAGAGATCTACGTTTCTATGGGGGTTTGGTTGTGTTCGTTGGCATTTGGAATTGATCAACTTGTTCGACAGTATATAGTCGCGAGCTAGTTTTAGCTATTGTAGGAGATTTATTCGACAATTGATGATTTGGAGGGTACGGTTATATTTCTCGTGTGTCATAGCAACTCATGGCCGAGTTTTAAGGCGTGCGGCTCGTGGGGGTTAAAAGCGACAGTTTTGGTCATGGTAATGAGGAGTTAGGGTTAGTGATTAGAGGCAATAGAGAGGAAGTAAGGCAACATTGAGGTCACTGTTGGGATTCTCATCGCGAGGGGCACCCATTAACGTCGAAGGTGAGAGGTTCGGTCGACCAAGGTGGAAAGCGACTCATGTATAGTCGCAATATTTGCTGTAGGTCGTGATTTGTTTAAGGCGTGCGAGATTAAGGTCATTGGGTTCGTCAAACAGTATTTTTGAAGTGTTGAATGAAGGTGGTTTCGCGATTTCGTCGATTGTGGAGCTAGTAAGGAGGAGAGAGGTATGCATGGTGATGGGTGTTTGTGTGCAAGTGCATAAGACCAAGTACATGAGGAAGGATTTAGGGAAGAAAGGATTTGAATTTGTAAGGTAATTAGTTTGTATTTTTAATTAGTAAATTAATTAATTAAATTAGTTCAATAACTTATCAAATCAATATCTCTCTCATACTAGGTCTAATCGAGGTGATATTTTTTGTGTTGTGCTCATAACAAGATAGATACACGTTGGAACTTGTTTTATTGAATTTAGACTAAGTAAAATTTTAGGCTAAAATCATGTATCATTCGATTTTAGTTCAAATTGGAATGCCTAAACGCCCGATGGAATTTCAATGAGTTAAACTCATCTTGTTGGACAATTAGTATGATATATAATACACAAAATTTACTATTGGTGTTTGGATGATTTATTGGCTTGGTTTTGTTAACTACTGACTTTTAAAAAGCGAATTACATTTAAATTGAAATATAGGAAAAATTTAAAGAGAAATCAGGATTTCTCATCGTTGTAAAATTTTAAATTCCAGTTATATACCTGTTAATTTTAATTTTAGTTAAATACCTATTATACAGATTTTTAAACGTTAAAATTTGATTATTTAGCCATATTAGATGTGACTAAAAGTTGAACCTTTTAAGTGGAAAAGCTAGTAATAGAATTGGTTAAGTACTATAGTATATACTGGCCTTTTATTGTATTTTTAAACATTATAAGATGCTGTTTTTGATTGAGGAATAGTTTCGATTTGAAAAATGATTTTTAATTGGACCCTTTTTGGATTTTCTATGATATTTTATTTTAAAATAGTTTTTGTACTTCTCTATTTTAATTCAACTTCTTTTACTATTCTTTTCTAATATACTTATATATGTTAAATTTTAAAAATTATTTTGGAAAATATTTATCCTTATAGAAACGTTATTGTAACAATGAATTCTTATTTTAAAGAAAATAAAAGGAGTTATCTTTGATTTTAATGTAATTTTATTTTGAAAGTTGGTAGAAATGTTTTAGAATAAGTATTTGCGTAATGTTTTATATGAGACTTGGTATAAAAGAATAGATTTATAAATTTTGTTTTATAAATAAAAGAATGAATTTATAAATGGCATTTTATAAATAGAAAGAATAGATTTATAAATAATATTTTAAAAGAGAAATTACACTATTTTGTGGAATTGGATAATAAATCACACTTATAGATTTATAATAATAATGTGGAATGGTTGTTTTTTGGAAACTATTTGGTTCTATTTTGAAAACATAAAAGTTTGTGATAAATTTGGAGATATATAAATGGTATTTATAAATAGAAATGAATTTATAAAAGGTTTTTGTTACTATAATAAATCTCAGCGAAGGAGTTTCGTGGTGCCATTAATAAGCAGTATTAAGGCAAGAACGTCAGTGCTAGTAATTGCAACTTGATCACTTCACAAGCTACGACCATTGTCAAAGATATGGAGTCGTCAATGTACTTGTGGGATGGTTTCAAAGAGGTAGAATGTCACACCACAACCACAATAGAATGAATATAATGCTGCATATGATGAACCAAGCAAAGAGGTCAAATGTAACTCACCTCGCAAGATATTAGGAGGTAACGAAGTGATCACAACTTGTTCCACTAAAGAAAAGCCATGCCATCTTAAGGCCCAAAGCTAAGCGCTACAGATGATGAAGTCATCTATAGTATTAAATTGGACAAAATACGGTAATGTTATTGGCATCCATAATATCATAAGCACATGAATACGAAATAAAATCAACATAAAATTAAAACATCTTTTTTGATTACATTTAAATAATGTTTCATATTTAAATACAAAATCCTAAAACAATTTCCAGGTTTTGATCAAATATTATTATTACATTACGCCAAATGAGACATATGAAGATGCCCCCATGGATGATCAGAGTACTAAATAGACATATCAGCCTTAATACATCACAGTGGAAATAGATCGTACATAGCTAACTTTGCCTCTTGCACATCTTCGGAAGCTTATTCGTCTAACCTATTGAACCTGAAAAACCTTAACTCTCAATCTACTCGAATTATATTTTGAGCAACCAAGAGTTTAAGAAAAAAACATAAACTTCAAGTCGGACATAAAGCCTGGTGTGATTAAGGTTATTACATCTCGGCTTACTAATATTAAGTGATACCACACCGCTTAGTGGAAAGGGTTTCCTCTTAATAATATCCTTTTAAAAGCATATCTTTTGCAAATCAAAAACCTACAATCAAAATGATTAAAGCAATATCATATAGGCACATAAATCAGGTAATTAAAGGACTATTTGTACGAAAAATATAGTTTTGTTTGGCTAACTACTGACCATTGGCTTACTCAGGCCTACCAGACATAATCAATTATCTAACATCTGCTGGACACACTACTGGGCTACCTACCCTTAACTATCTTCTTCTAGGGTCAACTGATCCTAATGGTTTTGTGGGCTCACAAATAACCTATATTTCTCTGCATATTCCTTTCTGTGTGTTACATCATTTTAGTCTTACCTATGACAAAGCCCTACACATTGAAATTTTGGATTAATATTAGCTAGGGGCTATTAGCTAAAGTATAGGGCACGAACCTATACAAGTCTCATTTGGTATTCCATTATTTGATTCGTTTACTTAGGGTTAATGTAACAACCATAATTTAATAAATAATTTAATTCATTTTATTTGAAACTTTGATTTTTAAATCACTTAAATTTGGAATTTTGTAATTTTTCAATGTAATTTTGGATTTTTTTATAATTTATTTTGAAATACAATAAAATAAATATTTTCGTAAAATTTTATATTTTGGTCAACTGTGTTCAAACTTTGACTTTCAGTTGAAAATTTCTAATTTGAATTTTTAATTTGTAATCTTTTTCTTTGAAACTGTATTTAATTCTGATATTCGTGCTGCTTTTCGTTTCGTAAAATTCTTTTTATACTTTTAAAATCTTATACATTTCAGTGTTTTACACACGATTATTTTCAACATTTTTCCTGTTTGTTTTCTATTCTATATTTTTCTACTTCATTTCAATTTTATATTTTATTTTCTATTTTTTTGCACTTTTTATGTGATTTTATTTGTTTTTTATTTGGATTTTTGGCTTGGAAATTCAAAAAGACTTAGGTTTCTTTTCTTGGAAATGAAGTAAAACTTTTCTAATTCTTAGCCGTTCAAAACATTGACATCTCTTAGCCGTTCACTTTCTTTTTCCCTAGCCGCCACTTCCTTTCTCATTTCACGCACAAAAAGTATTTCTCTCATCTTTTTCTCATTTTATTACCTGAAGAAAACTTTTATAGTAAGTTCTCATGTCCTCCTTGCCTTTTCCTTTCCTTTTATTTTGTTTTTCTATAAGCGTATGCTCGGCCATCTCCTAGCCGACCACATCTCCCCTTCACCACCACCTTAGACTGACCATCTCCACCACCATCTCATTTCCACAACCATGCCGTGAACCATGATCAATAAACGCATCAACAAAACACACTTGAAACCCTAGCCGAGCCACCATATTCATCCAATTCCTCTTTACTTGCCTCAGCCACCACCTATCCCCTCACCATCTTCATCTTCCATTTCCTAGTCATGACAAGATGATGGTGACTAGGTCTGATCTAACCTGAAGCCACACTTTAGCATATGACCGAGCCACTTTGCCTTAGAGCCGAACCCTAATACCAATTTGCCTAGCCCTTTAGCCTTCCTATTGCTTTGAACTTGCCAATCTCTTCTTATTCTTGCCATAGCCTGACCATCGCCGAGCCTAGGGGCTTCAGATCAGATCATGGCCGAGCATTATGATGTTGATCTAGCCAATTTCCATAGTGGCCGAGCCTATGGTGGAAGTGGCCGAGCCCGCTTATGTTGTTTAGCCCATTTGTCCTTGTCTTTTGCTTTATTTTCTTGTGTAAATAATTACTTATATATATATATATATATTCTATTTTGTTGTCCAAAAGATTTGGATTTGGGTGTTACTTCTTCTCGAATCTAATTCGTGCTTCGTCGTGCTTTTCGAAGTTCAATCGTGTGTTTTGAATTGTTGTTGCCAGCTTTAAAGGTGAGTTTATCACTCTCGACCTTCGTACTTATATAATTAAGAAACAATGGCATGTGAAGTGTAGTTGATGATAAGATATGTTAACAGTAATTTATACATGCCTGTGATATGATATGATATTCCATGATGTATAACCTGATTTTATGCCTGTTACATCATCTGATATGATATGCCATATTATACGGTTTATTTTAATTATTGTTTCTCACACTACAAGTTTCCTGTTAGAATAGAATCACTATGGGTTGAAATGATACATACCCGAACGGACTTTAGAATATGGAAAAATCGTTATGAGCTAAAATGATAGGCTCAAGCGACTTTTATTTATTTTATTTGACTTGGGATTGCAGATTTGAAATGATAGAACCTGGATTTTTAGTTTAAAATTACGGATTGAAATGATACATATCTATATCACTTGACCTAGATTAGAAAATTATATACAGAATCGTGGTAAATTTTAAATATTTTCTGAAAATTATTAAGAATTTTGAAATTTAAAATATAAATTTTAACTTAAATTGGATTTAAATGATTTAAATAAATGGTATTGTGATTTTCTATAAGTTAAAGTGGATAAATAAACAAATGGTTTAAAATGTAACTCAAAATATGACTTAACTGGATAATTGAAATTTAGTTTCCAAATGGAAATTTAAGCTTAACTTAGTAATAAGATTATTTATTTATGAAATGGGTATTTTAAAGTAAAATATTAAGTTAATTGTTAAGATAAAGGTTAAGTAAATTAGTGTACTTTGGACTTAATAAACGAATTTTAGTTAATTTGGGTATTTTATTTATAAATTTTTATTTTATTTAATAATCAGTTAAATGAATCCAAATGAATATTTTCTAAAGCGTAAGGTATGTTTTTATAAGTTAAAAATGGCTAAAATTGAGATTTTAATGTTTCTGAAATGTTATAATAAATCTGGAATTTGTATTGGAAGCATTTCCAAAATGCTGTGGTTTTAAGGTAGCATTTGCTAAGTGCTACCATTTCTGAAATATAACAATGTTTTGAAATACTAATTTTATATACTGTAGCACTTTACTAGTGCTGTTGTTTCTGAAATTGAACTATTTTTGAAATAACTGTAACACTTTATAAGTGCTGCTGTTTTTTAAATTGTACTGTTTTTGAAATACTAAAATATCTACTATAAAACTTTATAAGTGCTGCTGTTTCTGAAAAGGACTATATTTCTGATATACTACTATATTTACAGTAGCATTTTCCAAGTTCTACGAATGCAATAATACCATGTGTTTTTTTTAAATTTTATAATTGAGTGAATGTATTTAAGAAAGCTACAACTTTGGAAATGAATATTATTTTTGAAAGATATTGAAATTGAATTTAAACGGTTTAAATGAATATGTTTTGATTTGAAATATAAACCATTTTGAAATTTATAACCACGAGTTATAAGAACGTTTGGTTGTTAAAGAGACCGGGATCGAAAGTTGTCATACTCTCTGCCAACTTCGAAAATCACTTTAACAACCGTGTATGTGGTGGAGATTCCAGAATGAAGTAGGATGGTGGCGACGTTCTATTAAGG
Organism: Allium cepa; assembly: GCA_030765085.1. Taxonomy (NCBI): domain Eukaryota; kingdom Viridiplantae; phylum Streptophyta; class Magnoliopsida; order Asparagales; family Amaryllidaceae; genus Allium; species Allium cepa. Next base: position 898,682,080 of record CM060938.1, on the reverse strand, counting down.
TATATGCGTGGACCCGACTCCCATGAGTTGGCATAAGGTGGATAAACTGGAGCAATCGACGGGCTATTGAGGTAGCTCCTCTTATCGGACACACTTTTTCATATGCAATTTTATTAATTTGTGGTTGATTGGTGCACACCTTTGATTTTAAGAGTGTGGCTCGAGGTGGGCGGTAGTAGTTGCTACGCTTTACCACCGGTCCGAAAGTGCAATTGGTTTATCTACCCTAGCATTTCCTAGTTGTGCCATGTCACCTACCCTAGCGCGTTTTGTATGATTTTGGTTTTGTACCGTACCTATGGAGTATCCTCTGGCGGCTTCCCGATCAGGAGGGACTACGGTGCTATATAGACTACTGGTACTATAAAATGTGTTAAGGGGGATATTGGATAACTCCTTAACGCTATTTTTAAATATAATATACTTTACTTTAGACATTATTATGATAGCGTATATTACTACGTAGTAGAGAGTTTAACGGATCCTTAAAAGATGGGTGGTCCCAAGCATCCTTTAAGTTACTTGTGCATTTATTTTACAGTTCACTTGAGTTGGTTTACATTGTATAAGTATGTATGTCCTGACTCAAGTATTTTTTGTTTTGCTTTACGCTTAGATCAGCCTGAGTATCAGCTTTGGATTTCACCTTCTAGAGCTAGAGGAATTGCTGGAGTTTATCTATCTATCTAGCTGTTATCTATTTTTATTCAGTATTTCTATTCAGCTTATGTATTAGTGGACATTTATGTATTGGGATTCTTGTTGTATCTACTTTTCAGACTTTGGATTTTGTACTTGTTTTGAGACCGTGTTTGTGACTGTGTTGTAGTAGCTTCATGAACTACTATGGTTATTTCTATTTCCTCTATGAATTATTCTGATTTATTTGTGTCTATGATTCTGTGATTGGTTTTATTTTCTCCAAATTTTATTACAATCTACAGTTTTGAATTATTCAAGTCCGACATGTGTGGTTTTATTATCGATTTGAATGGTCTAAAATAGTGGGTCGTTACGGTTAATTACCCCATCAAATTTTCCTTTAAAACATTTATTTCAAATTGATTTAACCCTTTAAATCATACTAAAACGAGGAAAATATACTCTTTGCTTTACTCCAATATCTTTGCCATGATGTATAATTGACACAAAACAATGTTAATGAAAACCTAAATCAGTAGGGTTATCCATCCCTTTAAAACAATTTAAAGCCCTTCTTTAACTTTGAAAACATTAGGTTTAAATTCAAGATATTACCTTCAAAACCCTTGTTTAAAAACTTTATAAAGTCCCTTTTGAATCCATTGAAATAACCCCTTTCAAAATAGGTAAACTACTTTACCTTGAAACACTATGCCGAAAGGCCAAAACATACCTTTCGAAACCTTTAAAAATAGATCTTTCGAAATCGTTCAAAGTATCCCTTTGAAAGCTTTATAAAACCTTAGACATCCTCTTTTCAAAATGCTTTAAACTTTCCTTTCGAAAGCATTGCAAGCCTTCCATTCAAATGCTAAAAGTAAACCTTTTGAAAACATTGGGAAATTTTCCCTTCGAAACCTTCATTATATATCTTTCAAAAGCATTAAAGTCCTTTACTTAAAACAAACCTTTTGAAAGCACCAGTTTCAGGTAAAAATTTGTGGAATATAGCTTAGAAACCATTAAAAACCATTCCTTTCGAAACCTTTTGGTTTAACTTTCAATATATCTAAGGGTCTTAAAATAACCGGGGCAAAAGCATTGCTTTCAAAAGCATTATTCCTATGTAAAAGAAGTGGATGGTTTTGAAATCAACCTTTTCGAAAGCATGGAGGAGCGGCTTCAAAGTTTTAGGCAAAAGTAACCTCTCAAAGGCATTGATTCGAAAGGCTGAATGCGACAGCAGGAGTTTCGACCCATTCGAAAGCTTGTTTTAAAAACAAAAGGCCGCAACCCATTCTAAAGACCTTCCTTTATATAAACAAAAGCAAGTTGGTCAAGTCAAAAGCTCCAACCCCTTAGAAAGCCTTATTTATAACAAAAATAGTTCCAAGTTTATAAGAGCTACTTCTACCCTTCGAAAGCATGTTTCGACTATATACCTTCCGCCTTTCTCCAATCCACTACATATCAAAGAATTGATACCATGTGTATTGGTTTCGACTTGGTAGGAGGCAGGTGTATGGGGTCGAAAGGAGGCTGCTATAAGTGGCGAAGCAGTATTTCTTTACAAAACTGATTTTAACTTCTTAAAGTCATATCTTTCGAACCAACTTGCCTTTTTTGTCAACATATAATTGGTTGCCAATTTTTTACAAAACATTTTCTATAAGTACCGTCGAATTCAGTAATTAACAATTTTAAACCTTTAACAAATTGCCGCTTGTGATAACCAGGATTTTGAACAACTGTTAATTGGATGATTAACTGACTGTAAGTTATGGGGATACTGATTTTATTTGGATTTAACATATAAAATTGATAATTTAATATGTGTGGATGTATATAAGCGAATTTGAAACTATAATAATAGTTGAATTAAAATTATGAATCTTATAGTAGATCATTAAAAATATATAAATATGTAAAACTCTATTATTTTTGAAAATTTTGAAGTATGGCCATATACATGTATACAAGTGTGTGTGTGTGTGTGTGGTGATTAGAAAGCTATTGTTTGGATTCAACATAATAATTTGCAAAAGCTATTTCAAGTAAACTCTATATTTTCAAAACATAAAATAAACATTTATTTTAATATATGATAAGCTTAAAAGGATTTAATAAAAAAGATTCATTTTGCTTTCTTTCTAATTTTCGTGAGACATTAAAAATAGACATTTATTAAGTTAAAATACAATAGCAAAAGCTTAAAATAAGAATTTATAAAGGTTAATACTTTCTTTGAATATATATAGGATATGTGTATATATAAAAGAATTGAACATAAAAAATATATAATCAATAAAATATAAAATATAAAATATTTAAAATATAAAGCATTTGTAAACATCTAATTCTTACATTCATACATTTGTAAGAAAATAATCATTTACATTGACATCTGTAAGCTTTGTATTTACAATTGGCTTACTTCAATTCCTCTTTAAAATTTAAAAACAAATAAAAGATTTAATGAAAGCATGCTTCACTTCTAAATTTCTTTCATTTTCTCAAAAATCTGTAAACTAAATAGAAAAAAAATTCAAACCTGGAGATGAAACAAAAGCATACAGTATACTCTGGCAGAAAAATCAAGTTCTATAACATCTCGATATCAATAATTATCAAGCCCGATCATCTTAACAACAAAAAAAGCAGTTCAAAAATCTTCAAACTGAAAACAAATTAAAGCAAGCTAAAGATCAGATTCAAGCTCAAGTGAATCAAACAAGCTGCAAATTCAACAATTCAAAGTCAATTTGTTATGTCCAGATCAAAGCATTTCTAAAGCATCTCTGTTCAATATTTTCAGTGAGTCTTTTTTCACACGATTACTCTTATTCAAGTTCCAAATTTGGTTGAGATGGGTGTTTGGTTGCATGTTGTGGTTTGTTTTGCTAAGGTCTGATGTTTTGCGAGTGATTCACCTACGTATGGATATTTTTGTTGCATCAGTTCTTATGCATGGCTGAGTTGAATAAGAAAAATGAAAAAAATCTGATGAGGACAGACACTACCTACCTGATTTGAGATGCTATTGTGATGTTATGGTATTTCTTGTAAATTGCACTTATATATATGTCCATACATATACATATACATTTATGTGTATATGTGTATGTGTGTGGCTGTGCACTTTCATTTTAGACTATTATGTTGCACTCCATATTAGTATGTTTAGTTGCATTCCCTTTAACTCAAACCCTGATGCTATATTTTTATAAGATAAAAATAAAAAAGGAAAACAGATGCTGCACTTGCTATTAGTACACTGTCCCTTGGTACATTTGAGCCATTTCATCTGATCGTTTGGTTAATAATCCACATTGGTTCTTCAAGTGACATGAAATTTTGGGTAATACTATATAAATCAAATGAATATAGACAAGTAGAATATGATTTGAGTGAATCATTGGATCTGATGTCAAGAATGATTTTATTTGTTAGGTGTATATGTGTAAGAAGAAGTGTGTTAATATAACTAGTTGTACATGCACTCATAGTTTTCTATTCTTCTTCTTAAAAGTCTTCTAACAGTTTTGCAGACTTTAAAAATAAAGATATATATTTTGATCTAGACAATTTTAGATTTTGATAACAAAAGAAAAATTGTTTGATTTTCAATATAGTTTATTTTAAAATTCATTCCATTAGGTATGGTGAAGTATAAGGGGGTAAAGATTCATTTTTACAGTACGCAAACCTGGAATGGTCGGATATGGAGTATCTCTATTTAGTAAATTGCTTTGATGAGTGAGATTGTTTCTTTTAAACATGATTTTTGCGATGGGTTTGATGATTTTTAGTCAGACATCTCACTAGGTATAAGGAATTGGACGGAAAATGGGACTTCATCGATTTCAGGTGATCACGGAAGTTTCTGGAATTAGGGTTTTGGTCGAAGGAGGCCATGGGGTTAGTGAGCATACGAAAAATTGTTTGAGGGTTCAACGATCGTCGGGGCGATAAGACGAGGCCATCATAGGGTTTAATGTTAGTTCTTTTCGACGATATTTGGGTGACTAGCATGGCGCCGAGGCGACATCAAGTCAGGCCAGGATGGGGGAAAATGGAATTGACCATACGGCGAAGGTCTGTGTAGGGTTGCAGCGTCTCTGGTGGACGGAGCGTGGTGGTACGAGGCAAGTTGTTCGACTTGGTTGAAGTTTGATTTCGCTTCAATTCTTCGTTTTCGATCCTAGCGATCAACGAGAAATTAGGGGGTTTGTATGGACCGTGGCATTTGAGGGCGACTTGATGGAGTCGTCGATGTTAATCAAAATTGCTACGATCGTCTGTGCATATTCACGGCTTGTCAGTTGTGTCTGAGGCTTTGGGATGAAGGGAATTGCTCGAGGAAAGCTCGAGAAGATTGGGTTTTTGACTCGAAGATAGGAGTTTGTGGTTTTGCTCGAGTTTGGTTCAAGTAAATCCTGGGTTTTGACTTGGGTAGAAATAAATTTTTAACCGAGTGCTTTAAGTCTAACATAAAAAGTTTTATTTAATACACTTAATCATTCTTTTATATAAAAGTGTATTAAGAGTTTGGTTAATTAAGTTGAATTATTTATTTTAACTAGGTAAGTTAATCCTTAAAATTTACCTAATTAATAATGTAATTAAATTATGAAGATTTAATGTATCTTATCATTAATAAATTACCTAAAGATCTTAAGTCAAACTATTGATTGATGATAAATCAATTCCTAGTTCATAAAATAAGATTTTAAAATTACAATTAAGAAGTTAAATAAGATAATTGACTTATCTTTTAATTGTTTAAGTTTTGGATGATTAAGATTAATTTAGTGATAAAAGTAATTAAAGAGTAAATAAATTAATAAGTCGTTTGATAATTAAAGATCTATTTAATGGAAGTAATTAAGGATTAATTACTTAGTGTAATTAGTTAAAGGATTGATTAATTGAGGAATTAATTAAGGGTTGGTAAATTGATAATTATGATTAATTAAAGAATAATTAATAAATGTAAATAATTATAGAGTAATTAATTTTGGTAGTTAATTAATGGTAAAGTGATTAATGTGGATGAGTGAGGGTTAATACATTTATGTAATTACTTAAAGGCTGACTACTTAAGGTAATTAAAGATGATAATTAAGGATAATTAATTAATGGATTATAATTAATTAATGTTAAGTAAGCAGGATTAAAGTATATCGAGTAATTAAGTTGACAATTAATTTAATTAGAAATTAATTAAATTGATTAAATTAATAAATTAATTAAATTAATTAGGAAATTATATATCTAATAAATCTCGAGTGTGGATAGTTGAATGACTTTAGATAATTTGGTTTGTTGTTGTCTCCGATGGGCAATTGAGATGTGCTATGATATGGACGGGTTGGACTATGAATAATATGGGTTATATATATATTTGAGTTAAATTTGTTGTGTGGTATGATATCCTGAATATGAATTGCATTGTTTAAAATTTAACAATGTGGATTAGTAATGACATTGGATTCGAAGAGACCAAGGTCGGGTATTAGCAAATGCCCGAAACCACTTCGATTCTTTATAAATTGATATGTGAAATCAAAAAGCTAAAATGGAAAGATTTAAGTGAATTGGACCATTTCATCTATGTTTTAGTGCTTAGTTATTGATATGTGAAATTAGTGATGTCTATAACAAATTATGAATTTCTAAATTGAGACAAGTTACCCCGGGTTTTAAATAAGTTTTTATAATTAAGTATTACATATTTTATGGGTTTACTCACGCTGGTTTCCAGCCTGACCCGGGTGTTACTTTGATGTAATGCTCGGGTCAGATCGAGTATTACAGATTTCTAGGTGAGGACGTTCTGGAGCCTAGGAGGCGAGCTGGATGACAGGAACGTATGGAGTGTTTCTGCTCTGTGATATTGTTATTTATTTGGGACAAGTTATATTTAACTGTCCAGTGTTTGCGTAAATGTTGTAACTTTGATGTACAAAAGTGTAAATTTGAAAAGTATAGTTTTTCTTTGTATAACTGTTATTTTATTTGATATTATATTTTGATCCGCTGTGAATGTAAGATTCTGTGTTTCCTGTTTTATTCTTCTACTCTTTCTTTATTTCCTAACTATCTGGAATTTTCTGATCGAAATTCTGGGTCATTGCATTCGATATCAGAGCCAAGTTAAGCATGAACCTTGGCTCTGTTGGGTTTACTCCTTAAGGATAGGGTCAATGGTACCCTAAAATGAGGTTAGTATAACATAAATGAGAGAATGTACTTGTTATTTTCTTATATAAATTTTTTAAAATGGTTTTACATAAGATTATATTTTGATATATAAGGAAATATTTCTTTCTAATAATTATTAAGGCAATTGGTTGTTAAATAATTGGAATTAAATGAAATAATAAAGTGGTAATAGTAATAAAACCAAACTGAAAATTGAATCAAAATAAGTTTGAAATAGATTTAAACTGAAACTAAAATCCTGAATTTGCAAAAGTGATTTCAGAATAAGATAGTAATGAAATGTTTTAGGGAATAAAACATTTAGGTAAGTATGAATTTTAAATTGGAACTAAAGATGATCTAAATTGTGAAGTTTTAAAATCTTGGTCCAGAAATTTGGAAATTTGTTTCAAAGTGATAAAGAAATAATAACTGATATTATTCAGACTATTTTGAATATAGTCTTATTTTAAAATAAGAAGTTATTCAAAAACTTTAAATGAATTGGTTTTAATAAAAATCGAAGGTGGTTTAAATTTTAAAATTTGGCTTGGTGGGCCAAGAAGTAAATATGTATATATGTGTGGATATAAATAATGATTTAAAATAAACTCTAAAGTGTTGAGTCTTGATTTTCCCTGAGGGGTTGTAACTCAAAGTGATATAAGTTTTGAACTTATAAGTGAGAAAGAATATTGATAAAAATTTTAAATTTGAAATGGGAATTCGAATTGGGTAATTATTGAATTTTAAAGATAATTTAAAATGTAATTTTGAAATCTGGACTCAAAATTAAATGGTTTAAAAAATTTAATTTTAAAATTAATGTTGGTTTGATTTAAAGGATTAAATCAACATTAAAAAAAGATTTAACTCGGATTTATGAAATTCGAGATGGTTTTAAGTTGAGATTTGAATTGCATTGGTCCAAATTGAAGTTGATTTGAATTTGGAAAGAAACCGAGGGATGATTACTTAATGGGTTGTAATTAATTAATGTTAAGTAAGCGGGATTAAAGTAAATCGAGTAATTAAGTTGACAATTAATTTAATTAGAAATTAATTAAATTAATTAGGAAATTATATATCTAATAAATCTTGAGTATCGATAGTTGAATAACTTTGGATAATTTGGTTTGTTGTTGTCTATGATGGGCAATTGAGATGTGCTGTGATATGGATGGGTTGGACTGTGAATAATATGGGTTATATATATACATTTGAGTTACATTTGCTTTGTGGTATGATATCCTGAATATGGATTGCATTGTTTAAAACTTAACAATGTGGATTAGAGATGACATTGGATTCGAAGAGATAGGGGTCAGGTATTAGCGAATGACCGAAACCACTTTGATTCTTTATAAATTGATATGTGAAATCAATAAGCTAATATGGTAAGGTTTAAGTGAATTGGACCATTTATTCTATGTTTTGGCGCTTAGATATTGATATGTGAAACTAGTGATGTCTATAACGAATTGTGAATTTGTAAATTTAGACAAGTTACCCTGGGTTTTAAATAAGTTTTTATGACTTAGTATTACATGTTTTATAGGTTTACTCACGTTGGTTTCCAGCCTGACCCGGGTGTTACTTTGATGTAATGCTCGGGTCAGAGCGAGTATTATAGATTTCCAAGTAAGGACGTTCTAGAGCTCAAGAGGCGGGCTAGATGACAGGAACGTGTAGAGTGTTTCCGCTGTGTGATATTGTTATTTATCTGGGACAAGTTTTATTTAACTGTCCAGTGTTTGTGTAAATTTTGTAACTCTGATACACAAAAGTGTAAATTTGACAAGTATAGTTTTTCTTTGTATAACTGTTATTTTATTTTATATTATATTTTGATCAGCTGCGAATGTGAGATTTTGTGTTTCCTATTTTCTTCTTCTATCTCTTTCTTCTTTTCCTAACTATCTGAAATTTTCTGGATCGAAATTCTGGGTCATTAAACCCCTTCTCCTTTTCTAAACATATAAACCATATAAGTCCCATACCTTAAACAATTTTATATCATTAATAAAATACTTAGGAAAGTTCTTCAAAAATTCAGATAAATCACTTGTAATATGTTTTCTAACATATTAAAATTTCTGACCCAAAGCTAACATTAATAGCCAAAAATAATTTAAACACATTTAACCATTTTAATTACAAGAAAATTCATAATAAATCCACAACAACTTAGAAAATTATGAAATTTGAAACCCATCTCTAAAATATTGTTTCGGACCCTATATAAAAAACACAGGCCATTTGGATGTCATTTAATATTTTTTTCGAATTAAATCTTATCAGAAAATCTATTGAAACAATATAAATCATCAACAAGCATATATATATATATATATATATATATATATCCATCTAAACAATCAAAACAAGGCATTTTTCTGGAAAAATAAATTCGAATCTTATCTAGAAACTGAAAACAGTAAAAATGAGATGTAATATATTATTTACCTTAGCTTTATTGTTAAGAAGGTTGAGATTTGCTCTTGGATTAATTCACCTAAGCTTCCTACTTGCTTTCTTGCTTATCTTCCTCTTGTTATCTTCTAACGGTGGCCAGCCAAACTCTATGTTTAGTTTTGATTGTGAATGTTGGAGATGAGAATGGGATAAAGGTTTGGGATATAAGAATATAACATATTCCTATTCTTTCCTCATCTTATTATCTTTACTTACTTCGATCTAGGGATTTCGAACATGTACTCGCTTTACATATATGACTTCGAGCTACCCATATGACTACATTTATGTCGATCATATCATGGAATTCAATGAGAGAGCTCTTTAAATTGATAACTTCGATAAGCTTCTTCAAAGATTCTCATCAATTAGCCTAGTTTCCTAATCACGTTGGGTTAGCAAATTTATTCGTTAACATTTTAACGCTAGAAGGAGCGCCCGAACCTCTGACTTCGTTGAAACCCTAATTGGAACCAATTCAACCTTCATTGAACTTTCCTAGCCTGCATATTAGGGCATATAGAACATTCCTCTCCAAGCATATACCAGTCCGAAAATAACCAACCTTAATCGCTAACACCATGTTTCTTAATCATGTTAAAAAGTCCAAGCAAGGGCCTTCTTAGCCTCTAATTATTAAGCCCACTCATCAAGTCACTAATGGCCCATTATTTCATAAAGAACAATTATTGAGACTGATGGCCTTGCAAATCATAAGTGAAATAAAGCAGGCAGCCCTTTATGATCCGGATAATTGGAGCATAAATTTTTGGCTTGGGAAGAGATAAACCAAGGAAGGATAATTTGTTCCTAAAGATAAGGAGAGCTATCCAATCTCAAGCCAAGGGGACTATATTCGAGAAAGAGATAACGAATGATTTCAATATTTTTGATCAGAAATCGCATAGGGCCATGAATCATCTGTTGGCCTCTAATGAAGTTCAAAGAATATTGAAAAGAAAGCTGGCTATGGAGGATGGGATACCAAGCAGTAAAAGAACCAAGCAACAGTCAACAAGGCTAGCATTAAAATCGCGACTTCCAAAAGATTGCACTTTCACCACTTCTCTTGAAAACATTTACTTCTTGACTAATGATAAGCTTGATTATTGGCCTTCGCAAAAGAGAAGGCGCAAGTTCAAAAGAAATCTTGGAAGCTCATTTTGTCTCTATCACCTTAGAAATAGGCATGAAACCAATCGGTATAGAAGCCTAGAAGGAATGATCATCAACTTTCTAAGGAAGGAAAAATCAATGACTTTGTAAAAAGATGCAACTTTGTAAAAAGATATTAGAAAAGTTAGATAATAAAAGAAGTTCTTCAAATAAGTTATTCTGCATTGTTGAGGGGTAAAATTCTTCTAGTATAATGAAAAGCCTAAATAACTACCTAAGATGGTAGTAAGGGGTTAAATCATTTGTCTTCAATCAACACGTGCCTAGACAAAGCGCCTCCTAGAGGGAGGATAGAGTAAGCCTTTGGTCCCGTCCGAAAGCACCTAGCTAAAACAGCGACTAAGCCTTCGGTCCCACCAACATGACCTTGTTGTAGCATAAGCCTATAACCCCGTCATTAAATTAAGGCCTGGATAAGGCGCCTCCAAGAGGGAGGCTGGAGTAATCCTTTAGTCTCGTCTAAAAGGGCGTATCCAAAGTTTCTAAAAGCCTTCAACCTCTACCTACGCAGCCTGGTTGGGGCACCTTCTAGAGGAAGGATGGAGTAAGCCTTTAGTGTCATCATCAAAGGCCTCACTAAGGCACTGAACCATCCTTCAGTGCCTGTCATCAAAGACCTCATTGAAGCGCCTCCTAGAGGGTGGTCAGGTAAGTCTTTGGTCCTACTTAAGATAGCTAACCAAACACACCAGACAATAGACCTAAACCATCACCTGAGATGGTGATAAGGGTCTGAGCCAAAGTAGTGCTCCTAAATCAATAAAAAACAGAGCCCACTAGTTCTCTTGAAATCTATCGAAATCTAAGTCAAAGTAGTGCTCCCGGATCAATCAAAATCAAAGACAAGTAATGCTCTCCAAATCTAAAAAAATTTAAGCTAAAGAAGTGTTCTCGAATCAATCAAAATCAAACCAAGTAGTGCTCTTGGAATCTATCAAAATTTGAGCCAAACAAGTGCTCCCAAATCAAATCACAGCCAAGTGGTGCTCTCACGCCTAACAAAGTTTGAGCCAAGTAGCACTCTCGACCAATCAGTCTTCCAGAGTAGGATCTAATGAAATCCACACCAAGTAGCACTTCGAATCAATTTAACCCTAAGAAGTAAAGATATTCAAACATTCCATTGCCAGATATAAATTCTGATCTTCCACTATTATCGAATATAGATTTCTGGTCTTCAATTACCCTATATACAAATTTCTGGTCTTCTATTATTCCAGTCGTGGATTTCTAACCTTCTAGACAGGGATTTTAGATATTCCATATTGTTGCCGAATATAATATCATTTAAAAGGGAATCTCTGTTATTAAACATCCGCATTGAGTTATAAAATGCTCAATCACCAGCAATTTTATTCAAGCAAAAATCAAGCCTAAAAAAATCTCAAAGTATGAAAAACTGAAATAATACGTATCATGCAATTTCAAGTTAGAATTGAAGTTTAGTTTTTGGTTACATATCCAAGGTAATATCCATTTGATTACAAATTATTTATAAATTAATACACTATTTAAACAATTGTATGCACAAAAGACAGATAAAGGAAAGAAAATCTAATAAAGGCCGGTTCCTTTTATAGCCCAAGATTCTGTGCTGACTTATCCAAACCCTTTGCAATTAAGGGATCAACGATGTGCCGAATGAAAACATCCATGAGTTCCTTGAGTTTCATTTCCCTCTTACTAATGGTGTCTGCATCATCAATCGAGTTACTGCTCTTTCAGGGTATGACGAAGAGTCTTATTAGCTCCTCAGAAAGTTCGAATCATACTCGTCAGTGTTTTGATTTCTTAGTTAAGCTCACACTTCTTGGTTTAACCTTTTGAACCTTATTTTCATATTCATTGATGCGTTGAGATATCTTTTCCTCCCACTTCTTATTGAAATACTGCATCATTTCGAATGAAATGATTACCCCACTTTGAGATCGTTCCTTTATTCAAACTAGGAGAAGGATTTAGCAAAGTAGAAAACTCATGATTAGTCGAGAATGTGGATCTTGTTCTCCGTCTCAGAGTAGGAGAGGGAAGTCTAGAATCACCTCCACTTATAATAAGCTCAAAAGATTGGCATTATAGTTGGATTTTTGTTAGCTCTAATTCGAGATCACTTATTTTCTAATGAAGCTTAGCTATCTCAATGTCATCTTCGACAGAGAAGTTAGACTCATGAGCTATGTCCTTTCTCTTTTCTAGCAACCGAAGCTCATTCTTCGTTTCATTAAGTTCTGCCTCCATGAAAGTGGTTATTTCTTTGTAAGCACTAAAAGTAGATTTTAATAAGAAATAGTTCCTATGCCACTCTCGTGCCTCGGGGTTATTTTGGAATTGTAAAGACAAGTAATATAGAGATGATCGTTTTTCCTCCATATATGCAAATAGCCAATCTTTAACCTTAATAATTCATGTGGTATCTAAGGAATCAGATTTACACACTAACTGGGAGTTGTATTAAAAATAAAGAAAATAAAATCAACACGTGTAGGACAAACTCTTCCATTAATAACAAACAAAGTTTGCAGATAATAATAAGAGTCAAAGTTAAATTGCAATTTCATTCAATAACATTTAATTAATGTTCAAAGATTTGAAACCGCGACCTTAGGCTTTTTGAACAACCAAGCAAAGAAATTATAGAATTAAAAGAAGCTTTGGTCCCGTCTGACATATAAATAGGAGAAAAATAATGATAATTCCATTCCACATCTGAGGGGCTATCACGAACACATATTAATTTCGTGTGTTAGGATCAGATTTTTCTATGTAATTTCTTTTTTTCATCACATAGAAAGTGAAAGCGGAAAAAAGAAAACTTCAAGTACATTTCTTGTAAATCACTAAGGAAAAAGTGTCTTGCCAATTCTGATGTTTTGAGAATTGAAGATTTCTCTTTAAAATCCTTTCTCAACTTAATAAATTTACTCAAGAGATCCTTAAGGACTGGAATGCATGAGAAATCTTTGATCTGTGCAATAAGAGAACTAAGCAAGGAAATACAAACCATGTAACATATCATTATGGTACAATCATTAAGGTTCATACAAAATATATTTCTTATAAATTATGGAAATGAATCTCTTCCTGTTATATTTAAGTTTGTCGGAGGGGAAGAGAGTGCAAGGAAAGAGAAAAGGGAGTTACTCAGGGAAGGTTCCAACATGTCCTTAGATGAGGATCAGTCTTATGCTTATCTAATTATCTACAGTAAGGCGTCTGAGAAAACCTCCACTGTTATTACCTAAGTATGCAAAGTCAACAATCAAACCCCTACAATAAACTTATACACGAATTCCACCAAGATGTCGCCATCATCAATTAACATCCAAAAAAGAGTCATCAGTTCTACTTCTCTTTTAAGAGCATATACTTGTGACGGCAAGCATTCTTTATCCGAGGTGTGACTTCTTTCTCCTTGAAAAACCTTAATCTTGACGCGCTCTTAGCCAGCTTCTTATACTTCTCAGATAACTTTTTACAGTATTTCATTTGTTTGTCCAACTCTCTATTAAGGCTATCTATGTCTGTTTGCTTCTTCTTGAGCGACTTTCTCTTTAACTAAGGTAGTTAATAAATTAACTAAAGATTATTTGATAATTAAAAATATTTGTATAATGAGATCCATACCTAAGAAATCAGGACAGTAGGCGATGAGATTCTCTTTGTTTTTGGACTTTAATCCTGGAGAAGCATTATCTCCCTTAGGGGAACTTTCCCTGGGAAGATTAGGAACTTCGGTATCCCCCGCACCATGGAAAGTTGGATCTAGATTAGTGTCTCTTGATCCATCCTTGTCAGCTGATGGTACAAAAATGCCATTTCCACCACTCCACCATTGTTTTCGTTATTATCATCATCATCATTGTCATTAGGACCATCATTATCATCATCATCACCATTATTATCCCCATCATTTTTCTCATCCCGATCTAAATCAGTCTCTTCATCAACTGGAGAATCATCTAAAGTTAATAACTTGGTTGTGTCAACTTCCACCTCTTCCTCAAGAATATAAGATTATTGTGACTTCTTCATAAATCTGCTCATGACCTTATCATTCCATTCTGGAGGAAAAGAGGGAAAGCCAAATTCTGAGCACTTGTAAGCATTATCAGCTTAAGCAATGAAGAGTGCCTTCTGTTAGAATCTTTCAATGATAATGTCAGGAGACATATCAAGAAAATGGTACACTTTTTGTTTTATATCATTGAACGCTACTGCTGACTTGTCTATAAGATCCTCCTTCCTTTTTATTTTTTTATTGAGAGATGTGTTCTCTGCCACAAGCATAACTTCTTTCATTTCATCTTCCTTAAGAGCGAGTTCTAAAGTCATCAACATATCATTTGAAGTCTGAAGAACGGTTTTTACCTCTTCAAGATAGCCAATTTTTCTTTCCATTTCAAAGCTTCATCTCTTTCAATAGTTAAGTTAACAACATGATTGTTGAGCAAGGAGTTTCCTCTTTAGCGTAGAAATTTCACTTGATCATTTCAAAGCCTCCTCTTAGAATGAAAGCAGATGCTTGGCAATCTGGAATGGATAACGAAAGTTGAATACATAGGATATTAAGAGTTTAAAGCAAGTAGACATAAGCGGTATATACCAATAAGTGTTGCTTAAGAAGAGTGAATTGATAATCTTGGGTGTAGGAAGAAGGTTGCAATGGTTAGGAATCGGCAAAAGAAGTGGATTGAATTACCGATTGAAGAAGGTCGTTAAAGTTATTGATAGAAGTTGACAATTGGGTCTTAGAAGGGAGAGAGCTCTTCAGAGTTAATAAACCAAAGCTCTTCGCTAATACGATTCAGGCTTCTGGGAGCATGTGACGACAATATGGTGGAGTAAGTCCTGAAAACCTTCTGCTTCAATCATCTATTAGGCCTCATCTATGGCAACATTAGGATTTGTTTTGTCTCTAGTTATATCAAGGCTGGGAGTTTCAAGATTCGAGTTGGCATGAATTAATACTTCTTTTTCAACAGCAATTGAGACTTGCATGTCCCTAATCTTAAGCTTTTTACTACGAGTAGTTGCAGCAGCAGAACTATCAACTAACTTCCTTTTGGTGAAATAGGATAAAATAGAAGCAACATCCTTGAGAAATCGAGATTTAGGAGCTTGAACTACAACAGAAGAGAGGTCTTCCTTCGATTTATTTTTAGAAGTGTCATTAATGATTTCTTTCCCGAAAAGAGCAACGATTAAAATAGATGAACCTGAGTTAGAGGAATAAGTATATAAGTCGACACCAAAATAATTTTGGACGATTGCAATGGTATGTTACTAGGTATCCCAAGTTGAATTGGGGAATTAGTTAGGAAAATTTCGGTTTTGATCATCACTAGCGAACCCTTGCCTTTAGAGTAACATTTTTACCATTAGAGGTTCTCCCAAGATTTTGTTCCCATTGGAAATGATAGAGTGTTGATGAAGCTTAGATGGAACTAACAAACTTGCCTATTCCCAATTGTCTCTACTGCTTTGGTCAACAACAGCACGAGTTTCTGATCCTCTGTGTTTAATTTCTTAAGGGCAAAATCTGAATGGGAGACTGTTATTAGTACAATAAAAACAAAACAACAATAGTAAGCCAACATAAGAAAAATGAGAGGAAGAAGTTTACCATCAGTAGAGAACGTCCCTTTATGATTAGAAAAGAATTTTACAAAGAAAAATTGAGTTTCACATGTTTTTACTTTATTGAGAGTCTTAGAAATTAAGCCTTTTGGGTAAGGATGTATTCGATATAATTGATGGTCCAGTTGATCACCAATTTTAGCAGGGCCAGCTATATGATGAAGAATGTTAGGATTAAGGGACGAGAGACTGGCTTCATGAGCCAAGACTTCTAAATAGGTTAAATATGTGTAAGAATTTAGTAAAAACTGGATCAACGCAATGTCCAGACATTTTAGATACTTTAGAAGAAATTCAGGAAAGGAAGATACCCGTTATGCCATATGTGGATAGCAAAAAAGGCAAAATATCCCTCCGAAGGATTGTAGATGCTGCTTGAGGATCTTGTTAGGATAGCTTCAACCACAATTATTCTGAATTGGTTAAGAGTGGAATTCACCTTAGCCTGGGAGGTGACATATGATAGCCTAGAGACAATGACTTCTTTCCTTTTACCTAGACGTGATGGTTTGGTCTCTTTAACGACCCTCTTAGAAGATTTCTTTTCAGATTGGTGGCCTTCCATCTTCCTGCCATGTGATATTACTCCAAACTTGAGAAAATACCATGATTTATATTAAAAAATTCATGCATGCTAATATTAGATCTAGAAGTTGGTATTTAAATATTATGTCGTTTGCTAAAATAACTGTAAATATATTGATATGAAACGATGACACTCAAGTAACATTTCATAAAAATATTTGAAGAGAGTGAACTTTACTCTTAATAAAGAACTTCATGAAAAAGTTAAGATACGAATTAGCATGAGATGTTCTTGAGAGTATGAACTAAACAATTTGCGACCCATTATAATATGAAAGTCGAGAGTGGTAATATTATATAGAACTTAGTCTATATCAAAATTGATGGCAAATGAGCCTTATAATTGTCCTTAATTCCAAAGCAAAATGATGTCGGCAGTGTCCAAATTATATAAATCCTTACTTACAATATTAGGAATAGTTGTGGAAATATAAAAAGCAAGGTAGTCATTGTTGTCGATAAGCTTATTAGTACCGCATTTAGACAAAGCAAACATCGTCGATAAAGATATTAATAAGAGCGTCGACTAGGTGAATCGAAAAACTTATTGTCAATAACCTCTAGATTTTCAATTAAAAGCAACCTCACTTCAACTTAGTTGACTAGATGTGAATGACGGTGACCCGTCAATCTTTATTAATCTGAGAGTATTAATTTTTACTGCAAACTAATATCGAACCATTAACACCGCTTTTATCGACTTAGGTATCCTAACAGGGATACAATAAATAACTTGACTGTTTCAATGAGCATTATCATATTCACTTGTAATATAAAACTTTTAGAGGAATAACATGAGGATTTCACCAAATATGAATGTTACCAGACTCTATGTCAATGTTAATCAAAATTGAAGCTCGATTAAAAAATTCAAACACAAACCAGCAATTATTAAAAATTAGTGACAATTTGGGTCGAGGTGATAGTAGTGGTTTTGAGTCTGGTATGTAAACTGCATCAAAATAGAAATCCTACAATTCTAAATCAATACTTCAGTAACCAATCTATTTAAAGTTGGTAAAGCAACATTATGACTAGTGAAGTTAATAAATAGTTTAATAATGAAATCTGAGGATTGATGCTGAACGATTAAGCCCAATTCTCAAATTTTGATTAAAACCTAATTTCAATTTCAAACACGAAGGACGAATGAACTAATTAAATGAACTCGTTGTTGGTTATAAGATTTATTGTTAAAAGAACTTGAGTTCGCAGATGAATTTAGAAGCTTAAGTCTTGTTTGGGTATTTCGAATCATAGGTAAAATGAGAAGAAGAAGAGGCCCGTTTATTTATAGAGAAGATGAGCATACTGGAGCCATCAGATCAGTTTTAAACCATTGAACAGGATGAACGTGGGAAGACAAAAAGGCAAGAAAATGAATGTCTCTAACATTATTGACTTAAAAATTCAATGGCTCCTCTATACTAAGGGGCGCAAGTGTTACTACAATAAATCTCATTGAAGGAGCTCGAGTGCCGTTAATAAGAAATATTAAGGCGACAACATCAGTGTTAGTAATCGCCCTTTGATCACTTCACATGTTATGACCATTGTCGAAGATATAGAGCCATCAACGTACTTGTGGGATGGCTTTAAAGAGGTAGAAAGTCTTTACCTCAACCACAATAGAATGAATAAAATGCTGAATACAATGAAACCAACAAAGAGGTCGAATGTATCTCACCTCGTAAGATATTAGAAGGTATGAAGTGATCACATCATGTTCCATTGAAGTGGAGCCAAGCCCATCTTGCACCTTGCAAGTACTTCGAAGATATTACATAAGTCTACACCAATGGTGTCGATATTGAACGTCATTGATATCCAAAATGACATCAAAGTCGTTGTTACCGAAACCGATGTAGAAATGTGAAAAGACCCTATAGCATTGCAATAAGCCCTTCACCAGCAATCACAAAGACCTTATGGCAACCTCACGTATCACAGTAATTCGGGGATACCACCCTATACCAACACCAATTGAAGACAACGTCGAAGCCATCAAGTATGAGACAGTGCCGCCTCTTACTGCATAATCCAGATGCGAAGACTAAGGTCAACCTAACGTAGTCGAAGACAAGTTCTATCGAAATTAACCCTGCCGAAACCATACAAGTGGAGAGGTCAATACTAAGCACTGCCAAAATCTGTCCTAGCCAAAGACATGGAGGTGGAGTGGTTGCCGCTCATGTCTATAAATATGACCCTATGGGTGCCATTTTGGGGACCGAATTTTCTCTTCTCTCATTTCTACATTGGAAATCCAAAATCAATTTAGGGATTTTAGAGCATATTGTATTTCTGAAAACATTGTGCACATAGGATTTTGAATATTAAATAGGGGCATAGCATCACAAATGTATAATTAGTTCGAACCAATGATTTGAGCATATTTGTGACTTCATACACTGCATATTTGAACTGTTATGAATTCGTGATTGGCATAGCATAATTGGCTTTGATCTAGGGACTTCGAACCTGTACTCGCTTTACATATGTGACTTCAAGCTACCCATATGACTATGATTATGTCGATGACATCATGGAAATCAATGAGAAAAGTCTTCGAATTGATTACTTCGATAAGCTTCTTCAAAGTTTCTCCTTGATTAGCCTAGTTTTCTAACCACTTTTGGGATCAATGAATTTATTCGTTAATAGATTTTATAAATTAAATGAAGCGTTTAAAGGATTTTAATAATTATAAAAGGATTTTTATATAAGTGTTATAAATGGAAATGAGTTTTGAAAAAGAAATTGTATAAATGAATTTAGAATTTATAATTATTATGGAAGATTTATAAAGGAGTTTTATGATTATACTTTAAGACTTGTGAAAGAAGATTTATAAATGATGTTTTATAAAATATATTGGTAGAATGAAGTTTTATAAAGGCATTCACAAATGGAGTTTGTAAATATAAAGAGGTTTATAAAAAGGAGTTTTATCAAAAGAAAGGAGACTTAATTTACATAAATGATTATTTTAAAATATGGTGGTATGGAAAGTATTCTTTTCACACTTAATACCATATTCCGATGTATGGAAACACATCTCTTTCTTGAGAACTAAGAATGTGTGTCGAGGCAAGGTTAGTTTTCTAACTTGTCTAATTTCATTGTTAATCGAAAGATTGTACTTTTTGAAACTGAAAAGTGGTGTTAAGTATATTTGGTATAGTTTCAATACGATCCTTTTACTTACACCCAGAGTGCTTTAGGTGAATTTTAAGTATGGTTTTGAAAATGAAACCTTTCTTAAGATTTGTGAGTATACATACTATTTATATAAGCATATGGAGAAGTTTTCTAAGTTTGAAAGTGGAATGATTTGTGAGTATATTGATATAGTTGAGAAAAGTATATCAATATTTTTTCAAGTATTGAAAGGAGTCATAAGGGTTTGTGAATATTTCATTTTAAAAGATATAAGTATTTACAAAGTCGTTTTAATCAATGAAATGATTAAATAAAATGACTTAGTGGTTGCTTTATGCTTAACCATGCTTGGTCAAATCTCTGGTTGAATTTTTTATTTATTTAATGGTTAAATAATCGACTATCAAATCTTGATCATTTTAAAACTATCAATTTTGGCTCGAAGTGACCGGGATTGGATAGACGAGAGTTATCCGAAAACCACTTCGAACTAGTATCAACGTTCGAATTAAAAACATCTTAGAGATGAAGGAATCGAAGACGGAGCTATTTGAAGTGCAAGGGCTACTTGTTACTAATTCTGAGGTTCTACTTGTTACTAATATGAGGTAATTTCAAAAATAATGCAGTAGAAGTAGTGCCTTCGATTTGTTCATATCCTGAAAAACTTGTGTGGTTGAATGCGGGCATTGTATTGTTGCCTTGAAGCAAGTATTTGCATTCCAAGAGGGATTTGCTAAAATAGTAAACGCAGCCTCAAGCCTCAACAATTGGGAATAACTAAAATAAGTGGAAATGCAACATGGCTATGTGGGTCACACCCATTAAGGTATGTCATCACCATTATACACACACCATACATAGTTTTGCTTGAGAGATAATGGGAAAAGGTTGCAAAGCAACTGGGGTGATGAAATATTCGGTACAATCTTGTAAGGGGTAGGCCAGTCCTGTGTAGTAGGGGTGCAAGATGTTCTTGTTAACCATGGTACATTTTCTAGAAGTGTACTGTGACAGGTGATAACCCGACGCCTTGTCATTGTATGGAATTCATTCTCCAATAAGTGTCTTTCAGTACACTTGTTATGCTGGAATTTCATTAATGTAAAGATTTTGGCTATGATTTAATATTTATTTTAAATCCTAGACATTATTATAATATCAGAAGATTTTCTATGAAATGGTTTATTAATCGTAAGGTAAAACCTGTTCGTGTTTATTTGCATCATGGTCTTAAAAGTACCTTTATTTTGAAATGTTTTATAACATTAAAATCCTTATGGTGCGTGGTTTACTAGACTGATCTGGACGTTATTTTCTTATAACATGCAGGTTGGACCGAGCATATTTTCAAATCAAGTTTTCGATGCTTTAGAGCTTCAAGAAACAAGCTCGAGGCCGCTAAGATGTACTTGTGTACATATTTTTTCCACTACATTAGTTGCTTAAGTTTACTAGCATTGGTTAGGACATGTTGTTATAACTATCCAAGCTGATGGATGATTAGTGTACTTTGATTGATGTATGTATATTTTAGTTTTTCTTTTCTAAAGATCTGTTGTATATTATATATTTCTCGTCACGGTGTGAGAATGTGTTCTGTCCTTTTCTTTCATTTTTCCTAATACCGGCACTCAGATGCTCGACATGTGAATATCGTGAATGTATTAGTGTCCACTTTTAAAGGTTGAAAAGGTGGGTCATTATGGATAATATAAAATAATCCTACCAAACATCATATATCTCAACCACTATTTTGGAAGTCTTAATCATGAGCATCATTATAAGTTTTTTTAATGATCACCCCTCTCTTTCCAACATAGCTTACATCATCATTGACATGAATTACCAGTAGAACATGTTCTTCTAGGACTTCTTAAGGGCTTTATTATTGTGAATATTAGGCTCAGGTCCTTAAAGTCAAAATTAATATACGAAAACTCCTCCTCAAAAAGAGATTGTGAATTAGGTCCTTATAATTAAGTTACTGAATAAATGCATACATTTATGGAAATATTCAGTGAATAATTGCAAATATTTATGCAATTATATCTAAAAATGCTGAAATTTCTGCAATAATTCACTAAATAATTGCATAAATTTATGAAATTTTTGGATATAATTGCATAAATGTCTGCAATTATTCATAATTGCAAACATTATGTACGCAATTATTCAGTAACTTAATACCAGGGATCTAATTTACATACATTTTTCGGCAAGGATGTTTGGTGTATTTTGAAACTTAACAGGGACTTTTGCCGAACTGTCACTTTATTATTTCCTATCCCTCCGTTATTGCACCTCTGCTTTGATGGTGCATCATTGTATGCCTAAGCCATTTTATATTAACTTTTTAAGATGACCTTTTCTAAAAATAGTCAATCATGAATAACCACACAAAAATGTAACATAATCAGTTCGCTAATCCCAGAAAAGAAATCTAAAAATTAATGCATACTTCTGTTAAAACATTAATATCTACAACAATAAATGGTTGCTTCCTTCTTATTGATTTTGAACGTAAATATATAAATGTCCATAGCCAATCTTATGGCTACAAATTAGGCTAATAATCAAGAAAGATCTTTGACATTACAATCTAATAATAACTAACCATTTATAAAATATATACAGGATCTTTTATAAATTAATAATCAGGGAAGATCTTTGACATTACAATCAAATAATAACTAACCATTTATAAAATATATACATGATCTTTTATAAATTAGTGTAATAGTTTACATATTCTATCACACTTCCACGATCGAAGTGAGAGGATCCCATATGCTAAGACTAACCCTGAAATCATCAAAGATAACGCACGGAAGACCATTATTAAAAATATCAACTATTTGATATCGGGATGGGACATGAAGGACAAGAATTTCTCCTTTAGCAAC
Organism: Allium cepa; assembly: GCA_030765085.1. NCBI lineage: Eukaryota > Viridiplantae > Streptophyta > Magnoliopsida > Asparagales > Amaryllidaceae > Allium > Allium cepa. Next base: position 898,659,293 of record CM060938.1, on the reverse strand, counting down.
CTTTTCACATACACAGTGTATATCCGTTTCCATATGCTTAGTACGTTAGTGTTAACAGGATTACCCAAGAGATATATCGCATTGACATTGTCACGGTAAACCAAAGTAGCTTTGTTGATCGAACGGTGAAGATCCCGGAGAAGATTACTAACCCAACAAGACTCAGAAACAACATTAGCTACGCTTCTGAATTCTACCTCTGCACTAAAGCCGGACAAAATGGGTTATCATTTAGAGGATCAAGAGATGAGGCTATCGACAAGAAAAACACAGTAGCCTGATGTAGTCGTCTAGCGTGCAGGCATCCACCCTAATCTGCATCTATATAAGAGACAAGACCAAAAAAGGATGACTTATACAGATGTAGGCCCAAAGAAAGAATTCATTGAATATACCGAACAATGCGTTTTAGTGCACACATGTGTTCATCCTGAGGATCATGCATATGTAAACAGACCTATTGAACCACATAAGAGATATCTGTCTCGTAAATGTAAGATACTGTAGGGCACCTGCGAGATTGCGATACTTTTAAGGATTTTTATACCGAGACCCCGATTCACTCAATTTAGTTTATAATTATTATAAACGAGAGTAGGAGCTGGTGCATAAGATGACATACCTACTCCCTCAATGATATCTTCGGCATACTTGTGTTGTGAAAGAAATAGGCCATTAGGATATCGAGTTATTACAATGCCCATAAAATAAATGAGAGGACCTAAATCTTTCATAGAAAATTATGAACAAAGAAGAGCCATGACGCGGTGACGTAAATCATCAAAGAAAGTAGTAACAATGATGTCATCAACTTAAAGTAAGATATAAGCAGTCTCATTGCCACGATGATAGATAAATAGAGAGTGAATAGATTTGCTGTGAGAAAAACCAACAGTTGAAACATAATCACTAAATCTTTATGACGAAAAACCCGTAAAGACTGAATAACATTAACATCAACAGGGCATGGTACCAACTCCAACGTCTTATTTTTAATAAGAGCATTATACTCATCTAATATGGCCTCTTTCAAATTTGGGTTAGACAAAGCCGCTTTTGAGTTACGAGGAATAGGAGTAGGAGTAACCGAAGTGTGCATATTTAAAGGACGTTAGGGCTTGAAGATCCACTACAAGGAAGCTTATGGATACCGATTCTTCGGATGACCATAACTGTTGGCTCGTTTAGAGTTACGGGAGCCATAACTAGTCAAAATGAAGCTCTATGTGAGTTCTACGGCTTTGACCACTTTAAGCCGTCAATGGATAGTTTCATACCCAAAAAGGGTATCCGAACCTCAATCGGGCCCCAGAAGTTTTTTACCCTTCATTTTTTCGTCACGTGCATTTTAACATTAAAATGGGAACACCGTGGTTGGTCTTCGATTTACGATCGCTGGAGAGTGGTGCACTATGATACTGTTCCGTTTCAAATTTATGCACGTATTTCTATAAGTCGTACGACACTATTACGGCATTTTGGATGGATGTTGCACCTTGCACTGCAGATGTTGCACCCTATGGATACCGATTCTTCGGACGACCATAACTATTGGCTCGTTTAGAGTTACGGGAGAAATAACCAGTCAAAACGAAGCTCTCTGTGAGTTATACAGCTTTGACAGCTTTAAGCCATCAATTGATAGTTTCAAACCCAAAAAAGGAAATCCAAATCTCAATCGGTCCTCGAAAGTTTTTCACCCTTCTATTTTCGTCACTTGCATTTTTGCGTTAAAATGGGATCACTGTGGCTGGTCTTTGATTTACCATCGCTGGAGAGTGGTGCACCATGGTAATCTTCCGTTTCAAATCCAGGAACCCAGTTCTACAAGGCGTACGGAACTATTTTGGCATTTTGGACGGATGTTGCACCATGCACCGCAGATGATGCATCCTGTGGACATCGATTCTTCAGACGACCGCAGCTGTTGGCTCGTTTAGAGTAACGAGAGCCATAACTTGTCAAAACGAAGCTCTTAGTGAGTTCTACGGCTTTGACCACTTTAAGCCATCAATGGATAATTTCATACCCGAAAAAGGCTATCCGAACCTCAATAGGGTCTCGGAAGTTTTTCACCCTTCGTTTTTTCGTCACGTACATTTTTACGTTAAAACGGGATCGCCGTGACTAGACTTCGATTTACCATCGCTAGAGTGGTGCACCATGATACTGTCCCGTTTCAAATCCATGCACCCATTTCTACAAGTCGGACGGCACTGTTTCGGCATTTTGGACGGATGTTGCACTTTGCAACGCAGAAATTTCACCCTGTGGATACCGATTCTTCGGACGGCCATAACTATTGGCTCGTTTAGAATTACGGGAGCAATAACAAGTCAAAACGATGCTCTCTGTGAGTTCTATAGCCTTGGCAGCTTTAAGCCATCAATGGATAGTTTCATACCCAAAAAAGGCTATCCGAACCATAATCCGGCATCGGATGTTTTTCACCCTTCATTTTTTCTTCACGTGCATTTTTACGTTAAAACGGGATCACCGTGGCTGGTCTTCGATTTGCCATCGCTGGAGAGTGGTTCACCATGGTACTGTTCCATTACAAATCCATGCACCCATTTCTATAAGTCGTACGGAACTATTTCGGCATTTTGGATGGATGTTGCACCTTGCACCGCAGATGTTGCACCTTATGGATACCGATTCTTTGGGCGGCTATAACTGTTGGCTCGTTTAGAGTTACGGGAGACATAACTAGTCAAAACGAAGCTCTCTGTAAGTTCTACGGCTTTGACAGCTTTAACCCATCAATGGATAGTTTCATACCCAAAAAGGCTATCCAAACCTCAATCAGGCCTCAGAATTTTTACACCTTTCGTTTTTTTGTCATGTCCATTTTTACGTTAAAATGGGATCACCATGGCTGGTCTTCGATTTACCATCGCTGGTGAGTTGTGTACCATGGTACTCTTCATTTTCAAATCCATGCACCCATTTCTACAAGTCTTACGACACTAATTCAGCATTTTGGACGGATGTTGCACCTTGCACCGTAGATGTTGCACCCTACGGACACCGATTCTTCGGACGGCCATAGCTCTTGGCTCGTTTAGAGTTACGGGAGCCATAGCCAGTAAAATCGAAGCTCTTTGTGAGTTTTACGGCTTTTGTAGCTTTCATCCATCAACGGATAGGTTCATACCGAAAAAAGGCTATCCGAACCTCAATCGGGTCTTAGAAGTTTTTCACCCTTCATTTTTTCGTCACGTGCATTTTTACTATAAAATGGGATCACCGTGGCTGGTCATCGATTTACCATTGCTGGAGAGTGGTGCACCATGGTACTGTTCTGTTTCAAATCCATGCACCCAATTCTACAAGTCGTACGACACTATTTCGGCATTTTTGATAGATGTTGCACCTTGCATTGCAAAAGTTGCATCATGGATACCTATTCTTCGGACGGCCATAACAATTGGCTCATTTAGATTTATAGGTTTCATAACCAGTCAAAACGAATTTCTCTGTGAGTTATACGGCTTTGATAGTTTTAAGCCGTCAATGGATAGTTCCATACCCAAAAAAGGCTATCCGAACCTCAATCGGGCCTTGGAAGTTTTACATCCTTTGTTTTTTCGTCACGTGTGTTTCTACGTTAAAACAGGATCACCGTGGCAGGTCTTCAATTTACCATCACCAGAGAGTGGTGCGCCATGGTACTCTTCCATTTCAAATCCATGCACCCATTTCTACAAGTCCTAGGACACTATTATGGCATTTTGGATGGATGCTGCACCTTGCACCGCAGATGTTGCACCCTATGGACACCGATTCTTCGGACAGCCATAGCTGTTGGCTCATTTAGAGTTACGGGAGCCATAACCAGTCAAAACGAAGCTATCTATGAGTTCTACGGCTTTGATAGCTTTCAGCCGTCAATGGATAGTTTCATACCAAAAAATGGCTATCCGAATCTCAATCGGGTCTCGGAAGTTTTCCACCCTTCATTTTTTCGTCACGTGCATTTTAAAGTCAAACGAGATCACCGTGGCGGTCTTCGATTAAGCATCACCGGAGAGTGGTGCAACATGGTACTATTCCGTTTCAAATCCATCCACCCATTTCTACAAGTCGTACGACACTGTTTCGGCATTTTGGACAGATGCTGCACCTTGCAACGCAAAAGTTGCACCCTATGGATACCGATTCTTCGGACGACCATAACTGTTGGCTCGTTTAGAGTTACGGGAGCCATAACCAGTAAAAATGAAGCTCTCTGTAAGTTCTATAGCTTTGATAGCTTTAAGATGAAGATGGATAGTTAAATACCCAAAAAAGGCTATCCAAACCTCAATCCGGCCCCGGAAGTTTTTCGCTATTCATTTTTTCATCACGTGCATTTTTACGTTAAAACAGGATCACCGTGGCTGGTCTTCAATTTACCATCGCTGGAAAGTGGTGCACCATAGTACTGTTCCGTTACAAATCCATGCAACCATTTATACAAGTCGTACGACACTGTTTCGGCATTTTGGACGAATGTTGCACCTTGCACCACAGATGTTGCATCCTATGCATACCGATTCTTCGGACTGCCATAACTGTTGGCTCGTTTAGAGTTACGGGAGCCATAACCAATCAAAACGAAGCACTCTATGAGTTCTATGTCTTTGATTGCTTTAAGCCTTCAATGGATAGTTTCATAACCAAAAGAGGCCATCCAAACCTCAATCGGACCTAGGAAGTTTTTCACCATTCGTTTTTTCATCACGTGCATTTTTATGTTAAAACAGGATCACCGTGGCTGGTCTTCGATTTACCATCATTAGAGAGTGGTGCACCATGGTACTATTTTGTTTCAAATCCATGCACCCATTCTACAAGTCGTACGGTACTGTTTCTGCATTTTGGATGGATTTGCACCATGCACCGCAGATGTTGCACCTTGTAGATACCGATTTTTCGGACGGCCATACCTGTTGGCTCATTTAGGGTTACGGGAGTCGTAACCTGTCAAAACAAAGCTCTCTGTGAGTTCTACCGCTTTGACAGCTTTATGCTGTCAATGGATAATTTCATACCCAAAAAAGGCGATGCGAACCTTAACCGGGCCTTGGAAGATTTCCACCCTTTGTTTTTTCCTGACGTGCATTTTTACGTTAAAACGGGATCACTGTGGCTGGTCTTCGATTTACCATTGCTGGAGAGAGGTGCACCATGGTACCGTTCTATTTCAAATCCATGCACCCATTTCTAAAGGTCGTATGGCACCGTTTCGGCATTTTGGACGGATGTTGCACCTCGCACCACAGATGTTGCATCCTATTGATACCGATTCTTCGGATGGCCATAACTATTGGCTCGTTTAGAGTTACGGGAGCCATAACCAGTCAAAACAAAGCTCTATGTGAATTCTACGGCTTTGACCGCTTTAATCCATTAATGGATAGGTTCATACCCAAAAAAGGATATTCGAACCTCGCCTCAGAAGTTTTTTACCATTCGTTTTTTTCGTCACGTGCATTTTTATATTAAAACGGGATCACCGTGGCTGGTCTTCAATTTACCATCGCTGGAGAGTGGTGCACCATGTTACTATTCCATTTCAAATCCATGCACCCATTTCTACAAGACGTACGACACTATTTCGGCATTTTGGTCGGATGTTGCACCTTGCACCGCAGATGATGCACCCTATGGATACTGATTCTTTGGACGGCCATAACTGTTAGCTCGTTTAGAGTTGTGGGAGCCATAAAAAGTCAAAATAAAGCTCTCTTTGAGTTCTACGGCTTTGACGGCTTTAAGCCGTCAGTGGATAGTTTCATTCCCAGAAAAGGCTTCTGAAACGTCAATCGGGCCTCAAAAGTTTTTCACCCTTCGTTTTTTTGTCACGTGCATTTTTACGTTAAAACGGGATCACCATGCCTGGTCTTCAACTTACCATCACTAGAGAGTGGCGCACCATGGTACTCTTCCGTTTTAAATCCGTGAACCCATTTCTTCAAGTCGTACGGTACTGTTTTGGCATGTTGCACCGTGCACCACAAATGTCGCACCCTATGGACACCGATTCTTCAGACGGCCATAGCTGTTGGCTCGTTTAGAATTTAGGGTGCCATAACCAGTCAAAACGAAGATCTCTGTAAGTTCTATGGTTTTGACGGCTTTAAGCTGTCAATGGATAGTTTCATACACAAAAAATCTATTCGAATCTCAATCCGGCATCGAAAGTTCTTCACCCTTCGTCTTTCGTCACATGCGTTTTTACATTAAAACAGGATCACCGTTGTGGAACTTCGATTCACCATCGCTGAAGAGGGATGTACCATGGTACTATTATGTTACAAATCTATGCACCCATTTCTACAAGTCGTACGGCACTATTTTGGTATTTTGGATGGATTTTGCACCTTGCATCGCAGATGTTGCACCCTATGGATACCGATTCTTCAGACGGCCAAAACTGTAGGCTCGTTTAGAGTTACGGGAGCCATAAGTAGTCAAAACGAAGCTCTCTGTGAATTCTATGGCTTTGACAGCTTTAAGACCTCAGTGGATAGCTTCATACCCTAAAAGGCTATCCGAACCTCAACCGGGCCTTGGAAGTTTTTCACCCTTCGTTTTTTCGTCATGTGCATTTTTACGTTACAATGGGATCACCGTGGCTAGTCTTTGATTTACAATCGTTGGATAGTGGTGCACCATGGTACTCTTCCGTTTTAAATCCATGTACCCATTTTTACAAGTTGTATGGCACTATTTCGGCATTTTGGATGGATGTTGCACCTTGCATCGTAGATGTTTCCCCCTTTGGACACCGATTCTTCAAACGGCCATTGCTGTGAGCTCGTTTAGAGTTACGGGAGCCGTAACCAGTCAAAACGAAGCTCTCTGTGAGTTCTACGGCTTTGACAGCTTTCAGCCGTCAATGGATAGTTTCATACCCAAAAAAGGCTATCCGAACCTCAATCGTGTCTCAGAAGTTTTTCACCCTTCGTTTTCTCGTCACGTGAATTCATATGTTAAAACGGGATCAGCCGGGCTGGTCTTCGATTTACCATCGCTGGAGAGTGGTGCACCATGGTACTATTCTGTTTCAAATACATGCACCCAATTGAACAAGTCGTACGGCATTGTTTTGGCATTTTGGACGGATGTTGCACCTTGCAATGCAGAAGTGGCACCCTATGGATACGGATTCTTTGGACGGCCATAACAGTTGGCTCGTTTAGAGTTACGGGAGGCATAACCAGTCAAACGAAGCTCTCTGTGAGTTCTACGATTTTGAAAGCTTTAATCCAATAATGGATAGTTTCATAATCAAATAAGGCTATCCGAACCTCAATCACACCTTAGACGGTTTTCATCCTTTGTTTTTTCATCACGTGCATTTTTACGTTAAAACTGGAACACTATGGCTGGTCTTCGATTTACCATCATTAGAGAGTGGTGCACCATGGTACTCTTCCGTTTCAAATCCGTGCACCTATTTTTACAAGTCCTACGGTACTATTCCAGCTTTTTGAACAGAAGTTGTACCTTGCACCGCAGATGTTGCCCCATATGGACACTGATTCTTCGGACGGCCATAGTTATTGGCTCGTTTAGAGTTACGGGAGCCACAACCAATCAAAATGAAGCTCACTATGAGTTCTATGTCTTTGAAAGCTTTCATCCGTCTATGGATAGTTTCATACCCAAAAAAAGCTATCCAAACCTCAATCGGGTCTCAGAAGTTTTTCACCCTTCGCTTTTTCGTCACGTGAATTTTTACGTTAAAACGGGATCACCGTGGCTGGTCTTCGATTTACCATCGCTAGAGAGTGGTGCAACATGGTATTGTTCCGTTTCAAATCCATGCACCCATTTCTACAAGTCGTATGACACTTTTTCGGCATTTTGGACTTATGTTGCACCTTGCAATGCAGAAGTTGCACCCTTTGGATACCGATTCTTCGGATGGCCATAACTGTTGGCTCGTTTCGAGTTACGGAATCCATAACTAGTCAAAACGAAGTTCTCTGTGGGTTCTATGGCTTTGATAGCTTTAAGCCGTTAGTGGATAGTTTCATACCCAAAAAAGGCTATCCGAATCTCAATCTGGCCTTAGATGTTTTTCACCCTTCGTTTTTTCCTCACGTTCATTTTTACATTAAAACGTGATCACCGTATCAGGTCTTCGATTTAACATCGTTGGAGAGTGGTGCACCACGGTACTGTTTCGTTACAAATCCATGCACCGATTTCTACAAGTCTTACGACACTGTTTTGGCATTTTGGACGGATGTTGCACCATGCACCGCAGATGTTGCATCCTGTGCATAACGATTCTTTGGACGGCCATAACTATTGGCTAGTTCGGAAATACCGGAGCCATAACTAGTTAAAACGAAGATCTCTTTAAGTTCTACGTCTTTCATTGCTTTGGCCGTCAATGAATAGTTTCATAACCAAAAAAGGATATCCAAACCTCAATCGGACCTCGAAAGTTTTTCACCGTTCATTTTTTCATCACGTGCATTATTACGTTAAAACTGGATCACCGTGGCTGGTCTTCGATTTACCATCGCTAGAGAGTGGTGCACCATGGAATTGTTCCGTTTCAAATCCATGCACCCATTTCTACAAGTCGTGCGACATTGTTTCGGCACTTTGGATGGATGTTTCACCTTGCACCGCAGATGTTGCACCCTATGGATACCATTTTTCAGGCGACCGTACCTGTTGGCGCATTTAGAGTTGTAGAAGCCATAATCTGTCAAAACGAAGCTCTCTGTGATTTCTATGGTTTTGAAAGTTTAAGCCATCAATGGATAGTTTCATACCCAAAAAAGGCTATCCGAATCTCAATCAGACCTTGGAAGTTTTTCACATTTTGTTTTTTCCTCACGTGCATTCTTACGTCAAAACGAGATCACCGTGGCTGGTTTTCGATTTACCACTACTGGAGAGTGGTGCAACGTGGTACTGTTCTGTTTCAAATCCATGCACCCATTTCTAAAAGTCGTACGGCACTGTATCAGCTTTTTGGACGGATGTTGCACCTCGCACCGCAGATGTTGCATCCTATGGATACCGATTCTTCGGATGGCCATACCGGTTGGCTCGTTTAGAGTTACAAGAGCCATAACCAGTCAAAACGAAGCTCTTTGTGAGTTCTATGGCTTTGACTGTATTAAGTCGTCAATGGATAGTTTCATACCCAAAAAGGGTATCCGAACCTTAATCGAGCCTTAGTGAAGTTTTTTACCCTTCGTCTTTTTCGTCACATGCATTTTTACGTTAAAACGGGATCACCGTGGCTGCTCTTTGACTTACCATCGCTGGAGAGTGGTGCACCATGGTACTGTTCCGTTTCAAATCCATGCACCCATTTCTACAAGTCGTATGACACTATTTCGGCATTTTGGTCGGATGTTGCACCTTGCACCGCAGATGTTGCACACTATGGATACTGATTCTTCGGACCACCTTAACTGTTGGCTCGTTTAGAGTTATGGCAGCCATAACCTGTCAAAACGAAGCTCTCTGTGAGTTCTACGGCTTTGATGGCTTTAAGCCATCAATGGATAGTTTCGTACCCAAAAAAGGCTATCCAAACCTCAATCCGGCATCGGAAATTTTTCACCTTTAGTTTTTTCGTCGCGTGCATTTTTACGTTAAAACGGGATCACCATGGCTGGTCTTCGATTTACCATCGCTGGAGAGGGGTGCACCATGGTACTATTCCACTGCAAATCCTTGCACCCATTTCTACAAGTCGTACGACACTATTTTGGCATTTTGGACGGATGTTGCACCTTTCATCGCAGATGTTGCACCCTATGGATACCGATTCTTCGGACGGCCAAAAATGTTGGCTCGTTTAGAGTTACAAGAGCCATAACTAGTTAAAACAAAGCTCTCTGTGAACCACTTTGACAGCTTTTAGCCCTCAATGGATTATTTCATACCCAAAAAAGGCTATCCGAACCTCAATCGTGCCTCGGAAATTTTTCACCCTTCGTTTTTTCGTCATGTGCATTTTTACGTTAAATTTGGATCACCACGGCTTTTCTTCGATTTACCATCGCTGGAGAGTGGTGCACCATAGTACTCTTCCGTTTCCAATCCGTGCACCCATTTCTACAAGTTGTACGGCACTATTTCGGCATTTTGGACGGATGTTGCACCTTGCACCGCAGATGTTGCACCCTATGGACACCGATTCTTCGGACGGTCATAGCTGTTGGCTCGTTTAGAGTTACAGAAGCCATAATCAGTCAAAACGAAGCTCTCTGTGAGTTCTACCGTTTTGAAAGCTTTCAGCCGTCATTAGATAGTTTCATACCCAAAAAAGGCTATCGAACCTCGATCAGGTGTCGGAAATTTTTCACCCTTCTTTTTCTCGTCATGTGCATTTTTATGTTAAAACGGGATCACCAAGGCTGGTCTTCGATTTACCATCGCTAGAGAGTGGTGCACCATGGTACTATTCCGTTTCAAATCCTTGCACCCATTTCTACAAGTCATACGACACTGTTTCAGCATTTTGGACGGATGTTGCACCATGCAATGTAGAAGTTACACCCTATGGATACCGATTCTTCGGACGGCCATAACACTTGGCTCGTTTAGAGTTACGAGAGCCATAACTAGTCAAAATGAAGCTCTTTGTGAGTTCTACGGTTTTGACAGCTTTAAGCCATCAATGGACAGTTTCATACCCAAAAAAGGCTATCCGAACCTCAATCAAGCCTGGGACATTTTTCTGCGTTTTTTCATCACGTGCATTTTTACGTTAAAACAGGATCACCATGGATGGTCTTTGATTTACCATCACTAGAGAGTGGTGCACCACGTTACTCTTCTGTTTCAAATCCATGCACCCATTTCTACAAGTCCTACGACACTATTTTGGCATTTTGGACAGATGTTGCACCTTGCATCGCAGATGTTGCACCCTATAGACACAGATTCTTCGGACGGCAATAGTTGTTGCCTCGTTTAGAGTTATGGGAGCCATAACCAGTCAAAACGAAGCACTCTATGAGTTCTACGGCTTTGACAGCTTTCATCCATCAGTGGATAGCTTCATACCCGTAAAAGGCTATCCGAACCTCAATCGGGTCTCGGAAGTTTTTCACCCTTCGTTTTTCGTCACGTGCATTTTTACGTTAAAACGAGATCACCGTGGCTAATCTTCAATTTACCATCGTTGGAGAGTAGTTCAACATGGTACTATTCCGTTTCAAATCCATACACCCATCTCTACAAGTCGTAGTGCACTGTTTCAGCAATTTGGACGGATGTTGCACCTTACAAAGCAGAAGTTGCACCCTATAGATACCAATTCTTCGGATGACCATAAGTGTTGGCTGGTTTAGAGTTGCGGGAGCCATAACCAGTTAGAACGAAACCCTCTGTGAATTCTATGGCTTTGAAAGCTTTAAGCCATCAATGGATAGTTTCATATCCAAAAAAGGCTATCCGAACCTCAATCCAGCCTTGGAAGTTTTTCACCCTTCAATTTTTCGTCGAGTGCATTTTTACGTTAAAAATGGGACCATCGTGGCTGGACTTCGATTTACCATCGCTGGAGAGTGGCGCACCATGGTACTATTCCGTTACACATCCATGCACCAATTCTATAAGTCGTACGACACTATTTTGGCATTTTGGACGGATGTTGCACCTTGCACCGCACATGTTGCATCCTATGCATACCGATTCTTCGGACGGCCATAATTGTTGGATCGTTTAGAGTTACGGGAGCCATAACCATTCAAAACGAAGCTCTGTGTGAGTTCTACGTCTTTGATTGCTTTAGCCGTCAATGGACAGTTTCATAACCAAAAAAGGCTATCCGAACCTCAATCGGACCTCGGAAGTTTTTCACCATTCGTTTTTTCATCACGTGCATTTTTACGTTAAAACCGGATCAGTGTGGCTGGTGTTCGATTTACCATCGCTGGAGAGTGTTGGGCCATTGTACTATTCCTTTTCAAATCCATGCACCCAGATTTACATGTCGTACGGCACTGTTTTGGCATTTTGGATGGATGTAGCACCTTGCACCGCAGATGTTGCACCCTATGGATACCGATTTTTCGAACGGCCATACCTGTTGGTTCATTTAGAGTTACAGGAGCCACAACCAGTCAAAACGAAGCACTCTGTGAGTTCTACGGCTTGGATAGCTTTAAGCCGTTAGCGGATAGTTTCATACCCAAAAAAGGCTATTCGAACCTCAATCTGGCTTTGGAAGTTTTTCACCCTTCGTTTTTTCTCATATGCATTTTTGGGTTAAAACGGGATCACCGTGGTTGGTCTTCGATATACCATTGCTGGAGAGTGGTGCACCATGGTACTGTTCTGTTTCAAATCCATCCACCCATTTCTACAATTTGTACGGCACTGTTTCGGCATTTTGGACGGATGTTGCACCTCGCACTACAGATGTTGCATCCTAAGGATATTGATTCTTCGAATGGCCATAACTGTTGGCTCGTTTAGACTTACGGGAGCCATAACCAGCCAAAACGAAGCTCTATGTGAGTTCTACGGCTTTGACTGCTTTAATCCATCAATGGACGGTTTCATACCCAAAAAAGGGTATCCGCACCTCAATCGTGCCTCAGAAGTTTTTTACCCTTCGTTTTTTCGTCACGTGCATTTTTACATTAAAATGGGATCACCGTGGCTGGTCTTCGATATACCATCACTGGAGATTGGTGCACAATGGTACTGTTCCATTTCAAATCCATGCACCCATTTCTACAAGTCGTACGGTAGTATTTGGCATTTTGGTCGGTTGTTTCACCGTGCACCGCCGATGTTGCACCGTATGGACACCGATTCTTCGGACGGGCATAGTTATTGGCTCGTTTAGAGTTACGGGAGTCATAACCAGTCAAAACGAAGCTCACTATGAGTTCTACAGCTTTGACAGCTTTCATCCTTCAATGTATAGTTTCATACCCGAAAAGGGCTATCCGAACCTTAATTGGGTCTTGGAAAATTTTCACCCTTCGTTTTTTCGTCACGTGCATTTTTACGTTAAAACGGGATCACCATGGCTGGTCTTCGTTTTACCATCGCTGGAGAGTGGTGCACCGTGGTACTATTCTGTTTCAAGTCCATGCACCCATTTCTACAAGTCGTACGACATTGTTTCGGCATTTTGGACGGATGTTGCACCTTGCACCACAGATGTTGCACCGTGTGGACACCGATTCTTCGGATGGCCACAACTGTTGGCTCATTTAGAGTTATGGGAGCCATAACTAGTCAAAATGAAGCTCTTTGTGAGTTCTACGGCTTTGACATCTTTCAGCCATCAATGGAAAGTTTCACACCCGAAAAAGTCTATCAGAACCTCAATTGGGTCTCATAAGTTTTTCACCCTTCATTTTTTCGTCACATGCATTTTTATGTTAAAACGGGATCACCGTGGCTAGTCTTCGATTTACCATCGCTGGAGTGTGTTGCACCATGGTACTGTTCTGATTCAAATCCCAGCACCTATATGTACAAGTCGTACGACACTGTTTCGGCATTTTAGACGAATGTTGCACCTTGCAACGCAGAAGTTGCACCCAATGTATACTGATTCTTCGAACGGCCACAACTGTTGGCTCATTTGGAGTCATGAGAGCCATAACCAGTCAAAACGAAGCTCTCTATGAAATCTACGGCTTTTACAGCTTTAAGCTGTCAATGGAGAGTTTCATACTCAAAAAAGGCTGTTTGTACCTCAATCCGGCCTCGGAAGTTTTTCACCCTTCGTTTTTTCGCCACGTGCATTTTTACGTTAAAACGGGATCACCGTGGCTGGTCTTCGATTTACCATCGCTGGAGAGTGGTGCATCTTGGTACTATTCCGTTTCAAATCCATGAACCCATTTCTACAAGTCGTACACACTATTTCGGCATTTTGGATGGATGTTGCACCCTATGGATACCGATTCTTTGGACGGCCATAACTGTTGGCTCGTTCAGAGTTACGAGAGCCATGGACTGAAGCTCGCTATGAGTTCTATGGCTTTGAAAGCTTTAAGCCATCAATGGATAGTTTCATACCCAAAAGGCTATCCGAACATCAATCGGGCCTCGGATTTTTTTCACCCTTCGTTTTTTCGTCACGTGCATTTTTACATTAAAAACGGGATCACCATGGCTGGTCTTCGATTTACCATCGCTGAAGAGTGGTGCACCATGGTACCCTTCCATTTCAAATTCATGCACCCATTTCTACAAGTCATACGACACTATTTCGGCATTTTGGATGGATGTTGCACCTTGCACCGCAGATGTTGCATCCTGTGGATATCGATTCTTCGAACGACCATTACTATTGGCTTGTTTAGAGTTACGGGAGCCATAACCAGTTAAAACAAAGCTGTCTGTGAGTTCTACGTGTTTGATCGCTTTATGCCATCAATGGATGGTTTCATAACCAAAAATGGCTATCCGAACCTCAATCGGTCCTCGGAAGTTTTCACCATTTGTTTTTTCGTTACATTCGTTTTTATGTTAAAACAGGATTTTCGTAGCTGGTCCTCGATTTACGATTGCTGGAGAGTGGTGCACCATGGTACTGTTCCGTTTCAAATCCATGCATCCATTTCTATAAGTTTACGGCACTATTTCGGCATTTTGGGTGGATGTTGCACCTTGCACCATAGACGTTGCACCTTATGGATACCAATTTTTCGGACGACCAGAACTGTTGGCACGTATAGAGTTACGTGAGCCATAACCAGTCAAAACGAAGCTCTTTGTGAGTTCTATGGCTCTGACAGCTTTAAGCCGTCAATGGATAGTTTCATACCCAATAAAGGCCATTCGAACATCAATAAGGCCTTGAAAGTTTTTCGCTCTTTGTTTTTTCCTCACATGCATTTTTACGTTAAAAAGGTATCACCGTGGCTGGTCTTCGATTTGCCATTGCTAGAGAGTGGTGCACCATGAAATGTTCTATTTCAAATCGGTGCACCCATTTCTACAAGTCGTACGACACTGTTTCAACATTTTGGATGGATGTTGCACCTTGCACCGCAGACGTTGCATCATATGGATACCGATTCTTCGAAGGGTCATAATTATTGGCTCGTTTAGAGTTACAGGAGCCATAACCAGTCAAAACAAAGCTCTATGTGAGTTCTACAGCTTGACCGCTTTTGGCCGTCAATGGAGAGTTTCATATCCAAAAAAGGATATCCAAACCTCAATCGGGCCTCGGAAGTTTTTTACCCTTCGTTTTTTCGTCACGTGCATTTTTACGTTAAAATAGGATCACCGTGGCTGGTCTTCGATTTACCATCGCTGGAGAGTGGTGCACCATGGTACTATTCCGTTTTAAATCTATGCACCCATTTCTACAAGTCGTACAACACTATTTCGACATTTTGGACGGATGTTGCACCTTGCACCACAGATGTTGCACCTGTGGATACCGATTCTTTGGACGGCCTTAACTATTGGCTCGTTTAGTGTTACTGGAGCCATAAACAGTCAAAGTGAAGCTCTCTATGAGTTCTACTGCATTGACAGCTTTAAGCCATCAACAGATAGTTTCATACCCAAAAAACGCTATCCAAACCTGAATCGGACCTCGGAAGTTTTTCACCCTTCGATTTTTTGTCACGTGCATTTTTACGTTAAAACGAGATCACCGTGGCTAGTCTTCGATTTACCATCACTGGAGAGTGGTGCACCATTGTACTCTTCCATTCCAAATCCATGCACCCATTTTTATAAGTCGTATGGCACTATTTCGGCATTTTGAATGGGTGTTGCACCTTGCACCGCAGATGTTGCACCCTATGGACACCGATTCTTCGGACGGCCATAACTATTGGCTCATTTAGAGTTACGGGAGCCATAACCAGTCACAATGAGGCTCTCTGCGAGTTCTACGGCTTTGACAGCTTTCAACCATCAATGGATAGTTTCATACCCAAAAAAGGCAATTCGAACCTCAATCTGGTCTCCAAAGTTTTTCACCCTTCGTTTTTTCGTTACGTGCATTTTTACGTTAAAACGAGATCAACGTGGCTGGTCTTCGATTTACCATCCCTGGAGAGTGGTCCACCATGGTACTGTTCCGATTCAAATCCATGCACCCATTTCTACAAGTCGTACACACTATTTCGGCATTTTGGATGGATGTTGCACCTTGCACCGCAGATGTTGCACCCCATGGATACCGATTCTTTGGACGGCCATAACTGTTGGCTCGTTCAGAGTTACAGGAGCCATGGACTGAAGCTCGCTATGAGTTGTACGGCTTTGAAAGCTTTAATCCATCAATGGATAGTTTCATACCCAAAAAAGGCTATCCGAACATCAATCGGGCCTTGGATTTTTTTCACCCTTCGTTTTTTCGTCACGTGCATTTTTACATTAAAATGGGATCACCATGGCTGGTCTTCAATTTACCATCGCTGAAGAGTGGTGCACCATGGTACTCTTCCATTTCAAATCCATGCACAGATTTCTACAAGTCATACGGCACTATTTCGGCTTTTTGGATGGATGTTGCACCTCGCACCGCAGATGTTGCATCCTGTGGATATCGATTCTTCGAACGACCATTACTATTGGCTTGTTTAGAGTTACGGGAGCCATAACCAGTTAAAACAAAGCTGTTTGTGAGTTCTACGTCTTTGATCGCTTTATGCCATCAAAGGATAGTTTCATAACCAAAAATGGCTATCCGAACCTCAATCGGGCCTCGGAAGTTTTCACCATTTGTTTTTTCGTTACATTCATTTTTATGTTAAAACAGGATTTTCGTAGCTGGTCCTCGATTTACGATTGGTAGAGAGTGGTGCACCATGGTACTGTTCCGTTTCAAATCCATGCACCCATTTCTACAAGTTTACGACACTATTTCAGAATTTTGGATGGATGTTGCACCTTGCACCTTAGACGTTGCACCTTGCACCGTAGACGTTGCACCTTATGGACACCAATTTTTCGGACGACCAGAACTGTTGGCACGTATAGAGTCATGGGAGGCATAACCAGTGAAAACGAAGCTCTTTGTGAGTTCTATGGCTCTGACAGCTTTAAGCCATCAATGGATAGTTTCATACCCAATAAAGGCCATTCGAACCTCAATAAGGCCTTGGAAGTTATTCACTCTTTGTTTTTTCCTCACATGCATTTTTTCGTTAAAAGGTATCACCATGGCTGGTCTTTGGTTTGCCATTGCTGGAGAGTGGTGCACCATGCAAATGTTCTATTTCAAATCCATGCACCCATTTCTACAAGTCGTACGACACTATTTCGGCATTTTGGATGGATGTTGCACCTTGCACCGTAGACGTTGCATCATATGGATACTGATTCTTCGGAGGGCCATAACTATTGGCTCGTTTAGAGTTACGGGAGCCATAACCAGTCAAAACAAAGCTCTATGTGAGTTCTACGGTTGATCGCTTTTGGCCGTCAATGGATAGTTTAATATCCAAAAAAGGGTATCGAAACCTCAATCGGGCCTCGGAAGTTTTTTACCCTTCGTTTTTTCGTCACGTGCATTTTTAGTTAAAATAGGATCACCGTGGCTGGTCTTCGATTTACCATCGCTGGAAAGTGGTGCACCATGGTACTATTCCGTTTTAAATCCATGCACCCATTTCTACAAGCCGTACAACACTATTTCGGCATTTTTGACGGATGTTGCACCTTGCACCACAGATGTTGCACCCTATGGATACCGATTCTTTGGTCGGCCTTAACTATTGGCTCGTTTAGTGTTACGGGAGCCATAAACAGTCAAATGAAGCTCTCTGTGAGTTCTACTGCATTGACAGCTTTAAGCCATCAATAGATAGTTTCATACCCAAAAAACGCTATCCAAACCTGAATCGGACCTCGGAAGTTTGTCACCCTTCGTTTTTTCGTCACGTGCATTTTTACGTTAAAACGAGATCACCGTGGCTGGTCTTCGATTTACCATCACTGGAGAGTGGTGCACCATTGTACTCTTCCATTTCAAATCCATGCACCCATTTTTATAAGCCGTATGGCACTATTTCGGCATTTTGAATGGATGTTGCACCTTGCACCGCAGATGTTGCACCCTATGGACACCGATTCTTCGGACGGCCATAACTATTGGCTCGTTTAGAGTTACGGGAGCCATAACTAGTCAAAATGAAGCTCTCTACGAGTTCTACGGCTTTGACAGCTTTCAACCATCAATGGATAGTTTCATACCCAAAAAAGGCAATTCGAACCTCAATCGGTTCTCCAAAGTTTTTCACCCTTCGTTTTTTCATCACGTGCATTTTTACGTTAAAACGAGATCAACGTGGCTGGTCTTCGATTTACCATCCCTGGAGAGTGGTGCACCATGGTACTGTTCCGATTCAAATCCATGCACCCATTTCTACAAATCATACGGCACTGTTTTGGCATTTTGGACGGATGTTGCATCGTGCTCTAAAGAAGTTTCACCCTATGGATACCGATTTTTCGGACGGCCATAACTGTAGGCTCGTTTAGATTTACGGGGGCATAACCAGGCTAAAAGAAGCTCTCTATGGGTTCTACGGCTTTGACAGCTTTAAGCCATCAATGAATAGTTTCATACCCAAAAAAGGCTATCCGAACCTCAATCCGGCCATGGAAGTTTTTCAACCTTTATTTTTTCGTCACGTGCATTTTTACGTTAAAACGGGATCAGCATGGCTGGTCTACGATTTATCATCGTTGGAGATTGGTGCACAATGGTACTGTTCCGATACAAATCCATGAACCCATTTCTACAAGTCGTAAGGCACTGTTTCGGCATTTTGGATGGATGTAGCACCTTGCACCACAGATGTTGCATCCTATGGATACCAATTCTTTGGACGGCCATAACTGTTGGCTCGTTTAGAGTTACGGGAGTCATAACTAGTCAAAACGAAGCTCTCCGTGAATTCTACGTTTTTGATCGCTTTAAACTGTCAATGAATAGTTTCATAACCAAAAAAGGCTATCCAAACCTCAATCGGGCCTCAAAAGTTTTTCTCCATTCGTTTTTCGTCACGTGCATTTTTACGTTAAAACGGGATCACCGTGGCTGCTCTTTGATTTATAATCGCTGGAGATTGATGCACCATGGTACTATTCCATTTCAAATCCATGCACCCATATCTACAAGTCGTACGATGCTGTTTCGGCATTATGGATGGATGTTGGTCCTTGCATCGCAGATGTTGCAACCTTTGGATAACGATTTTTCGAACGGCCATAACTGTTGGCTCGTTTAGAGTTACGGGAGCCATAACCAGCTAAAACGAAGCTCTCTATGAGTTCTATGGTTTTGACATCCTTAAGCCATCAATGGATAGTTTTATACCCAAAAAAGTCTATCCGAACCTCAATCACGCCTTGGAAGTTTTTCACCCTTCGTTTTTTCCTCACGTGCATTTTTACATTAAAATGGGATCACCGTGGCTGGTCTTCGATTTACCATCGTCGGAGAGTGGTGCACCATTTGAATGTTCTATTTCAAATCCATGCACCCATTTCTACAAGTCGTACGGCACTATTTTGGAATTTTGGACGGATGTTGCACCTTGCACCACAGATGTTGCACCCTATGGATACCGATTCTTCGGACGGCTATAACTATTGGCTCGTTTAGAGTTACGGGAGCCATAACCAGTCAATACGAAGCTCTCTGTGAGTTCTACGGCTTTGACAGCTTGAAGCCGTCAATGGATAGTTTCATACCCAATAATGGCTATCCGAACCTCAATCTGGTCTCGATGTTTTTCGCCCTTCGTTTTTTTGTCACGTGCATTTTACCTTAAAACAGGATCATCATGGTTGATCTTTGATTTACCATCGCTGGAGAGTGGTGCACCATTATACTGTTACGTTCAAATCCACGCACCCATTTCTACAAGTCGCATGGCACTGTTTCGGCATTTTGGATGGATGTTGCACCCAATGGAATCCAATTCTTCGGACGGCCATAAATGTTGGCTCGATTAGAGTTACGGGAGCCATAACTAGTCAAATCAAAGCTCTCTGTGAGTTATATGGCTTTGACAGCTTTCGGCCATCAATGGATAGTTTCGTACCTAGAAATGGCTATCCGAACTTCAGTTCGGCCTTGGAAGTTTTTTACCCTTCGTTTTTTCGTCACGTACATTTTTACGTTAAAACAGGATCACTGTGGCTGGTCTTCGATTTATCATCCCTGGAAAGTGGTGCACCATGGTACTGTTCCATTTCAAATCCATGCACCTATTTCTACAAGTCATACGGCACTATTTCGGCATTTTGAACGGATGTTGAACCTTACACCGTAGATGTTGCACCCAATGGATACCGATTCTTCGGATGGCCATAACTATTGGCTCATTTTGAGTTACGGGAGCCATAACCAGTCAAAACGAAGCTCTATGTGAGTTCTACAGCTTTTACCACTTTAAGCCGCCGGTGAATAGTTTCATACCCAAAAAAGGCTATTCGAACCTCAATCGGGCCTTGGAAGTTTTTCACCCTTCGTTTTTTCCTCACGTGCATTTTTACGTTAAGACGGGATCACCATGGCTGGTTTTCGATTTACCATCGCTGGAGAGTTGTACACCATGGTACTCTTCCGTTTTGAATCCATGCAACCGTTTCTACAAGTCATACGGCACTGTTTTGGCATTTGGAACGGATGTGGAACCTTGCACCGCAGTTGTTGCATCCAATGGATACCGATTCTTCGGACGACCATAACTGTTGGCTCGTTTAGAGTTACGGGAGCCATAACCAGTCCAAACGAACCTCTTTGTGGGTTCTACGGCTTTGACCGCTTTAAGCCATCAATGTGTAGTTTTATAACCAAAAAAGGCTATCCGGACCTCAATTGGCCTCGAAAGTTTTTTACCATTCGTTTTTCTTCACATGCATTTTTAAGTTAAAACGGGATCACCGTGGCTGGTCTTTGATTTACCATCGCTGGAGAGTGGTGCACCATAGTACTCTTCTGTTTCAAATCCATGCACCATTTCTACAAGTCGTACGGCACTGTTTCGGCCTTTGGACGGAAGTTGCACCTTGCCCTGTAGATGTTGCACCGTATGGATACCGATTCTTCGAATGGCCCTAACTGTTGGCTCGTTTAGAGTTACGGAAGCCATAACCAGTCAATATAATTCTCCCTACGAGCTCTACGGATTTCACAGCTTTCAGCCGTCAATGGATAGTTTCATACCCGAAAGGCTATATGAACCTCAATCGGGTCTCGAAAGTTCTTCACCCTTCCTTTTTTCGTCACGTGCATTTTTAAGTTAAAATGGGATCACCGTGGCTGGTATTTGATTTACCATCGTTGGAAAGTGGTGCACCATGGTACTTTTCCATTACAAATCTATGCACCCATTTCTACAACTCATAAGGCACTGTTTCGACATTTTGGACGGATGTTGCACCTTGCACCGTTGAAGTTGCACCCTATCGATACCGATTCTTCGGATGGCCATAACTATTTGCTCGATTAGAGTTACGGTGGCCATAACCAGTCGAAACAAAGCTCTCTATGAGTTCTACGGCTTTGATAGCTTTAAGTCGTCAATTGATAGTTTCATACCCAAAAAAGGCTATCCGAACCTCAATCCGGCCTCGGAAGTTTTTCCCCATTCGTTTTTTCATAACATGCATTTTAACGTTAAAACGGGATCGCCGTGGCTGGTCTTCGATTTACCATCGTTGAAGAGTGGTGCACATGGTATTGTTCAGTTACATATCCATGCACCCATTTGTACAACTCGCAAGTCCAAAACAAAATCTCCCGAGTCATCCCCGAGCCACCCTTTTTCCCTTTTGTTTTTTTATTTAAAATTTTAAAACCTATTAACTTGCTAAGCTCACGCGAACACACCTAAGTCTTTACTCGAGCCAACAACTGATTTTCCCGAGTACGCACCCAAGCTCTTTCTTCTTCTCCACATCCAACAGCAAACACCCAGACTTGACATAAGTGCACATGCACACCTGATCCGACCCCCTCCGATCAACGTTCAGATTACCAGCAAGTCGCCGACCACCTGCCTAAGCTTCCGACCACCCAAATCTTTAAATCGATGATGAACTCAAAATCGAGCATTCAGACTACCTACTGGAACGAACTGATAATCCAAAAATCACCACGTACTGCCAGCTTCGGCCATTAGAGATCACACAATCGTAATCAAAGCTTCGTCGACGACCAATGCTTCGATTCCCCTTGCCCCAGTCAGGTGCGGTGCATTAACGACACTGCAGCAACCCAATTTTCGATATCGACCAAACTTGGTTTGAACCCTACATTTCCAACGTTCAACCACCATGGTGGTTTAAAAATCCACCTAGTATTTTTCCTAGGTTCACCAACCTCCAAGTTACCCTCAATGATGAACACGAGACCCCACCACCCTTCGATCGCCAGAAATCGAAGAAAGAACGATTTCTGTTCAACTCAGATTTGTCTATGAATACATACTTAATAATCATGATTCCACTTTTAAAAATCATCATTTTCAAAAATGTTTTAGATGATATAATTGAAACCAGAAATCATGATGCTTGAATTTCTAACATATATTGAGTTTTCATGTATTTTCTAGTTTCCAGTAAATCCACTTATTACTTATGCTTAAAAGCATTTTTAAAGTTCAAATCATGTTAATTTAAACACATTTGGTTTAAATATTGAAGCCTATAAGAGGATAGGTGAAAAGATTTTGATTTTTGAGTTTGGTTTTAAACACTGTAAACCTGGAATGAAGGAAATGTTCTTGTTTCTAGACATGCATACATCATTTTGATGCATATATATACATGCAACATATTTTATATCCATGCAACAGTAAACAAGTCATCACTATCATTCATCATCACATGCAAACCAAGATTTGAGCCTTTATAAAAAAAATAGTATACTCACTTGTAACTTGACAGAGAAGAGCCTGGAAGTGTTTGAATTTGGAAAACTGGAAACTTGTTTCTGAATTTGATCTTTTTGAAACTATTTTGACTTTGAACTGTGGTTGTTTTTGAGATGATCCTTGCTTTGCTTAAGTTTTTGAAGTTGAAATCTTGTTTTGATCTTGAACTGCTTGTCGTTTACTTTGATTCAGGTTTGAATTTTACCTTTGTTTTGATTTTTCTTTTCTGTTTTCTGGTATTATTTTTTGGTTTTTGATTTCTTGCTTAAATTTTTGGTTTTGAATCACATGAAAGAAATAAAAGAGTAGGAAAGGTAGTATATATATAACTTTGATTTCTCTTATTCATTATTTTTAAAAATAAATGAAATTAAAGACACTTGTTAATTATGCATGAGAAATTGAGTTACACTTGTAAATACTTATGTTAAAATATTAACATTTTTAAATTTTCACATTATCTTTCCTACATTTGCAATTTGCATGTTAATAATGTCTTTTATATAATTTATATGTCACATTATATTTAGTTTATATATATATATATGGTTTATATAATTTTGTATCCTTATTAAATATATTTCCTTATATTAATATTTATATAATTTTAGAGAATGTAATCTAAAACTAAATTATACACTAATAAAAATCATATATTTTATTTTTAAATCCAATTTAATTTTTCTTAAGATATTTATATTTGAATTTCAAATTCAAAATGCTATTCACAATATATATATATATATATATATATATATATATTCAACACATATCTTATTTGTTTTGAAAAATTCAAATTAACTCACAATTAAATTCCAAAATAAATATTTATTACTAAATTTAAATTTGATTTAAAAAGGGGATCATTATAGTGGATGTCCGAGCATTAGTATAGACTAATGTGGATGGTGTTTAGACGACGGAACATCTGTATTATAGGCCTTACGTGGCAGTCCTTCATAGATATAGTTATAGAATGCCATAGAAGCAAGACGATAGAGTCCTTTGCGAGGAGGATACATAAGGTACTATGAGTAGTACCTAGGACCGATGCAGTCATTAGGCTTATAGCTACATATATTTCAGTTATTACGTTTTATCTGCTAGGGAGTAGAGGAGCATGATTCATGTACAAAGGAGAGAGTATTATGAACCCAATGAACCTAATATAACAGTAACTGAAAATAAATCGTATATGTAAAATTGAGCTTAGAAGTGTATAATTTGTCCATTCACCAGAACTTTAGTCCTGATCCCCTCCTCATAACATTCTATATGTTAGGTAGATGGCAGAGACTTTCCAACTTTGAGACACTTGTTTTGTAAGTGTTATTATATTGGTGAGTATTTACTTACTATTGTATTTTAGTCAGTTCTGCTCTAAGATATTTATCCAAGCTTTGATATATTTGTCTTTGCCTATTTGCAGGATACCAAAAACCCAGCTTGGGCTTCAGTGGGCTTGGATTTTAGCAATTTTGCAAATTATCCGAAGTAATTGGGAACATTTGGTATCAGAGCCTAGGTTTAGGATTCCTAGGTACATTGTGAGTGAACATATTTATATTTTTGAATAAAATATTCATACACATGGAATGTTTTTAGAAGTATATTTGTGCATAGTTTGCTAGTTGGGTTTGGAACGATCCAAGGGTGTTGAGCCCTAAGTTATTACTGTTTTACACTGTACAATAAGTCATGTTTAAAGAGAAGATTAGTATCCATATGTTATAGGAAGTGGGGAAGTTCCTAGGAATAGTAGGAAGAGTGTTTTTATTTTGGAAAGAATAAGAGGTTTAAGTAAAAAGAAAATCCACTTTAGGTCTAGCCCAATAAAATCAAACTTTTGGAATTGAAAAGTTGAAATATATAATTGTTAATATATTTGCGGAAGTAAATATTGGGTTTTTGAAAAAAATAAGTGGTATGAAATTTAACTTGGCTTTTATATGATATAAAGTTAAAAGTGAAATTCGTTTTGAAGAATTAAAGAGAATGTATAGCTCGCTAGTGTCTTTGTAGGTAAACAAATATTTCAAAATTTAAAAACTTAGAGTGTGTCAAGTATCAAAAACATAGATTAGAACATTTATTGTTGTAATAAATATTTTCGGTAAAAGTAAAGGAAGCATAGACTATGACACTATTGTTATAGTAGAT
The DNA here is from genome assembly GCA_030765085.1 of Allium cepa. Lineage (NCBI taxonomy): Eukaryota > Viridiplantae > Streptophyta > Magnoliopsida > Asparagales > Amaryllidaceae > Allium > Allium cepa. The sequence goes on along the minus strand of CM060938.1, from coordinate 898,634,271 downwards.
GACTCCCAAAGTAAATTTGTTTACATAGCATATGTGATTTATTAATATTTATTTTAATTGAATCCATGTAACAGTATTTTTGGTTTGTAGTAACGATGTTTTACGCAACATCTGTTTTGACCCAAACGAGTTTTGGAGATAATTTTTAAAGTGGTTTGTTTGTAATTTAAATAAGTATATGAAAATATTTTCTAATTATGAAAATATTAAAGCAGTTTTCAAAATGAGTTCTTTTGAAAAATAATGTACGTTAAATTAATAAATTTAGTAGGAGGTATCTTATATAAGTGAATATAGAGTAAACATACTTCAATCTATTGGAATGAAATAAATAATGAAATAGTTTTCTATGAATCACAAATAATGATGCTATGTACAAGTTATAAGGAATATGTAAAAGAGATGTAAAAGGTATGGAAAGCACAATATTTTGTATAACCTGTTTCGATAAAATAGAAAATAAATTCGTTATAATTTCACGTAAACATGAAATCCACCTTTAAAGGATTCATAGAAGGTTGGTTTCTCATTAGAGGAAGTAATTCCAATATATTAAGGTATAAAACCATTAAGTGTAGTAAGATAGAAACTCCTTTAAGGTTAAGTAATTGGAAGAGTAGGAAAGTAAAAAGATTATTGATAAAATAATTGTTCTTATCTGCTCTAGTTTTAGTAAATTTGAAAACCTATGAAAAGAAGGTATTTTGAAAACATGTGAGGACATTTTTTTTAAGTCAATAGAAAAAAAAGAATGTTTTAAGAACGAGCAAGATATGTTTTAATGAAAAATGGTTTGGTGAAAAAGTAAATATGTTATTGGAAAGATAAAATTTTAAGTAATCAAGTACCTATGAATTTCATAGGAAACTTTAAAAATAACACTTTCAAAGATGAGAATTTTAAGATTTGATGTTTCAAAAATTTAGAAGCTTTAATATTTAAAGTAAAATGAAAAATACCAATTTAAAACAGACTTTTAAAAATGGAGTAGATAGGAATCATTTCCTAGGTGTAACGAGAAAAGTATAAGGCTATAGTAGTAATTAGTCCTAGTAGTAATAATGAAAGTTCCCGTAAGGTGTATAGGACTCTACTGAGAACCTAGAAATGTTGCTTCATGTGTGTAGACTATAGAAGAATAGTGAAGTGGTATTACTAAGATAGTAAGACACATGTGGTTGGAAAAAGTAAACCTTAGTTGGGGAAAAATGAAAGCTAAAGAGATAATTTCCTCAAGCTTAGTTGCCATTTTAGATAGAGACTGCAAAGATTGAAATCCTTATCCATTGTAGTAAATGAGATTTAGTTATTCCTTTTTGAGTATGGAATAGAAGAGATGAATAGATTTTATTCGTCATGAGTAATACAGTGAAAATAGGTAATAAGTAATAGGCAGCAGGAGGAGCATATGAGTTACTTGGGACCTTTCTGTGTCAGAGTGGACATGGTCCTAGACCTCCTAGCCCAAGATGATAGCTGTGTTTAGTTGCTATATTAAAAAAAGAGTAAAACCAGATAAAAGGTAACTAAAATAAAACAGTAAGATCTACAGAACGCAATAGAAACATCAATAGAAATAAGTGAGATTTGCAAAAGAAAAATACAGCTTTCCTGTAAATTAGGCTTGGGAAAAAGTTTGGAAAGAAAAATCTTTCTTATGTAAACCATGCTTGGGAAAGAAAATAAAGATTTTATAAGATAGCTCCAGTATGAAGGTAGATGTACGCAAGAGTAAAACAGAGAAATGTGAAGTTTTTTCTATTTTCTACCTTCTTTTTGACATAAGAAATCGAGTTTGGAAAATTAGATTTTTTCGAAATTCGAATATTAAAAAGTTGTGTGGTAGTATTAGGATGGAAAATTCGTTGAACTACACCCCTATTCAGTAGTAGGGTGGGAAAAATTGTATAAAAATATTTTGAATTTTCAAAAGATTGCATTCATGTAGAAATTGCAAGTAAATTTAGGACGTGTGCATCATATTTTAAAATTAATTTTTAAAGAAGAAAAGCATTCATATAGGAGGTACCGCTTAGAAATTTTTGTACATGCATGTATTTTGTATGGAACAACACTTTTGCACAAAAACACGGATGGTCGCAAAATCTGATGTACACAAAATAGTTGTGATTAATGCGAGAAATTACATAATTTTACCCTTGTCGAATTTCGAAGATGAAATTTCCTAAAGGGTGGGAGAATGTAACAACCCATATTTTATTGACAGTTAAATTAAAATAAATTTAATTGATAAACATGAAAACAGTGAAAAATGAATTTTAGCAAATGTTGGAATTTGACCATGAAACTTATACCATTGTGTTCATGGCAATTTTCTAATCACCTTCCTTATACAATGTTTTCTGAATAGACTTCAAATGGAGAAGTTTTAGCGCCAGAAAAAATTGCAAATGCAAACATAGAAATTTTATCAATTATAAACACATGCAATGAATTTATAGGATGTTTATGAAAACATTAACAAATCTATTGTGTTTGTAATGAATGTAAATTATTAAGAGAATTAGATGTAAGAGAAAAAAATAAGGGAAATAATTAACATTGCAAACAGAATCAGCTAAAAAGTGCAATTAATTAATATGTGAATTAATATTGGAGGTTAATATATAACGTGTGTGTGTATATATCAGTTAGAGAAAGGCATAAGCCTAAAACTAAGAAATTTAGCTTGTAAATGTTAGCTTATTTTATTCCTTTTTACGCAAATAAATTAGTTAAAGAAAAGAATTAGCAAATACAGACTAAAATAGAAGAACACTAGATTATAGAAATTAGATGTAAAATAAGAAAATTTGAAATAAAAAGAGAAAAATAGAAATTTACAGTAAATTATGCTAAAAGGGGAAAAAATAAATAAAAAGGGAAAACCTAATAACTGGATTTGGAAGTAAGTGATAGATTAATTGGTTGGTTTAGTAAAGCTAATACATTTCTACAGTTTAATATTTAAAAGATAACGATAAACATAATTGCAAGAATTAGAAGAAAGGAAAAAGGAATTAGTGTAAAATAGAGAAATTACTGTATTTTGCACTATCCAATAAGTAAATAAATAACAAAAGAAATATCTTACAGTTACGGATTATTGTTTATAGCATTATTTAGTATTAAAACACGGAAATGGATTTTTAGCACAGCTTTTTGTAACCAACCAAATAGAATAGAAGTACTTCCTACAATATAAGAAAATGAAGTGAAGAATTAAAGGATTTAAAGAAGGAAACAAGTTAATTATTAAGCAAGAATGGAAGCCATAAGCAGAAATGAAACTAGAACTGCATTTACTATGCAAATAATAGAATAAAAGTAAAGCAGTTATTATAATAATTAAATTTTTGACATTTGGACGTTATCCAAAGTCAAGATTGTCATATAATATAAGAGAATTGTGACGACCCAGACTTTTTGAGCATTTGAAATTGGAATATTTAATTGATCTTAAATATTTAAAAGTTAATTTTTAACTTGAATTCACATATCACCAATTATTTGGTAATTTAATTATTAAATTAAATAAGTTGAAGTTGGATAAAATGTTGAATCTCCAGTTTTAAGCCTGTTTAAAATAATTTGAAGGCTTATAAAATTTATATCGATAATACTGAGGATAATAGAAGTGTAAAAATTGAATTCGGAAGTGTTTTGTTATGTTTAGAAATTTTCTCATTTAAATCGTTATTTAAAAATAGCCTTCCAAGGCACAGTCTCGGAATTCGACGAAACCATTGGGTCTGTAATATTGAATTATTATCGGATTTCAAATTTCGTATTTGATCGGAGTTGTTGTGGGAGCATACGGTATATAAACGCGTTGAAATTTGTATCGAAAATTCAATATAATAATTGGTCCAAGAGCTATCTTCTCCATACGATCGAGTTAGGACTCGAAACCTTTTCCATTGCGTTCGGAATAGGCGTATAACATTATAAACGCCTAGCGGCACGTCTTGATAGGAGTTTGAAATTTTAGATTGCATTTATCGCGACGTTTGGAATATAAAAATAAAATAAATAAATATCTCTTAATAAACCTACTCAGCCGCCGTAAAAATTTCATATCAGAGCTTTTGGTCTCCTCTTCAAACTGCAGCACTTCTCGCGTACGCCAATGTCATTTCTTGTTCCCTCCACTCTCCTTTTTTAAAGCAAGTGAGCCGTTCAACAAATTCTAAAGCAAGCTAAGAAAAAAAAATGAAATGACTGATAAAAATCGCGGCACCTCTTTACTCTTCCTTTCCCTTTCTTATAACTTCACGAAAATTGAAATGGCCGCATTCGAATCGATTCGTAGAAAAGAAAAAAAGAGTAGCGCTCGCGTATGCTCATCATCAGAGGCACGTGTAAGGACTTCAATGGCATCGCGAGGGGACTCGCGATTCGAGTCGCATTCGAATCAGGTGGAGACGATTTCGAACACGACGCGGGAGGAAATCGATCTAGGGTTTCGGTAGCGAATGGATTGAGGGTGGAAGCGAGGCAGCGGGAGGTAGCACTTGCGAATTTGGAATTCCATGACTGCGAGATGGAGTTTCGATTTGAGGTGGTTCGTGGGATCGTGATACGCGGTTGAGTGTCGTACTCAGAGTTGGTGAATGGGAGGTTGTAGTTTCGTCGGCGAGGGATGAAGGTGGATCTTGGTTTCGACCTGTGCTGGGAGGTGAGACTTTTTTGTGTTCCTTATTTATTTAATTTATATATATATACATGTTCACAAATCTTAAAAGAATAAAATATATAGATACATACGGTTTAAAATAAAATTATTATGTATATAGTACTTATAAAATGTTGTAATATTCTATTGAGTTCAATTGAAAAGAAGTTGTTGAAGGAAACAATTTTGTTTATATATCTATATGCATGTAGATAATGAAATAAATTAGTAGTAAAATGAAATTTTTATCAGATTTTTATATATAAATAGGAAATTTATTTATATAAATAAAGCTGAAAAGAAATTATTATACATGTATCTATTTTAATCTACTAGTTATTTTAAATACTGAATTTGGAAAAAAATGTTTCGCTAGCTTATTAATTATCTTAGTGATTAAAAGATCTTTAAAAAGGAAATCTAGTTTTAAATCTAATTGTTAGTTACATAAAATTTATTAAAAGAAGTTAGGTTAAAATAAAATCATTGGAAAAAAATTACCAAACGAAAATTTGTTACTTGTTTGATACAAATATTAATAAATCGTATAAATTGTTTTTAACGTCTATAACCATGAAGAAATGGTTGAGATGGAAATGGACTGCGAATTAAAGCAAAGGTGAGTTAATCTCACTCAGCTGATTTTAAATTTAATTTAAATGATTAAATTTAAATAATTTTTTGAATGGTTAAACTGATTGTTGTGCTATAGTATGGTATATTTTGGAATTGGTATTTTATGTTGTGTTAACGTCTGTGGATGCAGGGAAAACAGGTTGGAGGGATCCAACTGGATTCCTCCGAATATTTTCTGCTGTGATTAATTGATATTCTTTGATGAATTATATTGGAATGTTGATTGCTATGGTTTGATTGGATATAATTGGGTATAATGAATTACCAAAAATATATAAATTGGATTTTGGAAAGATAATAAAAGAAGTGAAACTGTAAGTAAAATAATTATAGATTTGAATAAATTTATGAATGAATTGGAAAAGAAATAAAGTGACTTTAAAATTCTAATAAATAAATATCGAGTATGAAAAGGAAATTTTGAATAAACAGAAAGTTAATGAATTTTAAACTTCAGTGTTATTAATTAATATAACAAAGCTTTTATTTTAAATTTAAGATTTAAATTTGAAAAGAATAAAGAAGAAATCGAGAAAATATGAATTTGGTATATTTCTTTTAAAAGATTTAAAATTAAACGGAAAATAATAATAATAAAGTCCATAATTAATGAATCTAGAAATGAACTGAGTAAGTAAAGAAATTTATTTCAAATGGAATAAATTGGAAATCAATTTGGGAAATTGGTTTAAGTGATTGATATTGGAAATTCTCCCTGGATAACCAAGTACGTTTTCAAAGTAAATTTTTAAATATAAATTAAAAGTTTTTAAGTTGTTTTAAAAAGCTAGCCTTGGATAATTTATTATTTCTAAATATTTAAAATTCTAAAAGTAAGTATTTCCTTTAATCTATTATAGCAGTAATTTTTTTTTTGGAATAGACAGCGAGGTTGACTGGGCCCCTACCAGATTTATTGAAACGAAAAAAGGAAAACACGCAGAACAACACAACACGACAACACGAAATAGAAAATACAACAGGAAAAATAAAAAACACACACAAATACAAAAAAGCATACAAAACAAAAAAACCCAGAAGATAAATGCAGACAGCTCAAAAAACCCATCACCAACAGCATGCAAAGCCATGCACAAGCAAACCCTGGGATAACCAGAGAATTAAATCCAAATATCAGTCCGATGCGGGGAGAAAGAATGCACAGAAGCACAAATACCACGCCTGATCTCCCCCATCAACTTATGCCATAAACTTATCGCAGGAAGATACTGAGTTTGAAAGCAACGTTTGTTTCTTTCCATCCATACATTCCGTATGTAGGTTTTGAGTACAAAGAAGACAATATCCCATTTACTGATTCTCCATTTTGTTGCTTTGCGAAGAATAGCCCAGTCAGTATTCGTAACACCACAAATGCCACTAACCCCGACCTTATGCATGATAGTTTGCCACATATTAGTGAGATAGCTGCACTCAAAAAGTAAGTGATCAACAGATTCAGGAACACTGTTGCAAAAAACACAAAGATTGTCCATGTCCATACCAACTGCCACCAGCCTATCCCTAGTCAATAAAGCTTTATTTACCACCTTCCAAAACAGCAAATTATCAGAGCTAGAAGAATATGATGTCCAAGCAACCTTAGCCCAAGGAAAAACAGGCATATCTCCAACCTTGGCAAGAAGTTCATAGACAGCACTGATGCTATGAGAACTACCCCACCAGGTGAGAGTATCCTCATGCGCAGTACCAACAGTGTGGTGAGCTAAGTTTCTCCATAGAGTATTAACAGTTTGATTACTTGAATATGGAACATTCAATTTTCCCTGCGCAATATAGTTGACTGCCCTAGCATTGAGAGCAATGCCAGATTGAGCTTGTTCTTGATTAGTCAGCAGAGAAGATAAGACACACCCATAGCTGACCCATGGATCCTTCCAGAAGCTCACCAAACTCGTGGGGGACAGACTGTACTTAATCAATGGGAGCAGCATGGAACGAATACCCATTATCTTCCGCCAAATCAAACTACTACCCTGAGTGACATCCATAGACCAAAAATCGTTGTCCTTTATATGATATCTCCAAGTCCAGCTTACCCACTGACTATCTTTCTTAACCAAGATGGCATTGACATTCGCACTAACCGCAGTAATATTCCAGAGTTTAATATTTTTAATTCCAAGGCCACCATTCCTTATTGGCCTTTCCAAGCAAGTGTAGTGTGCAGGAATAATCTTCCTGTTATGTATAGTTCCAGTCCATAAGAATCTCATCATGGCAGCTCTAATCATGTGTAGAAGCTTAGTAGGGAGAATGAAGCATCTAGCCCAATAAACAGTCATCGAAAAACACACTGCTTTGATAAGAACAAGTCTTCCCGCCATAGATAGAAACTTAGTTGACCAGGAGTTTAATCTGCTAGTGATTCTATTGAAGAGAGGAAGGCATGCAGATTTAGTCACTCTCGAAGTGCACAACGGAAGGCCTAAATATGTCATTTTATTATTCATTGATTGAAGACCAGACAAATCCTCAATCCTCACCCTATCAATGTTATTTATTCCAGCAGTGAGGATCTGGGACTTAGTTGCATTTATTTTGAGCCCAGTGGCTAGGTAAAATGTATTCAAAGTGTCAAGAATGTGAATAACCGATTGATCAGTCGGCTTGGTGAAAATCATGATATCGTCAGCAAAGAAAAGAGATGTAATGTGAAGAGGTTGGCATTTAGGATGATACAAAACACTTTTTTCCTCAAACTTGATGGTCAGCATGCTGGAGAGAACCTCCATAACTAAAATGAATAAATATGATGATATTGGGTCACCTTGCCTCACACCTTGTTTACCTTTAAAGTACCCATTGATTTTCCCGTTGTAACAAAGAGTAAAAGTGGGACTGGAAATGCACACATACACCCAGGCCACAAAAACCTTTGGAAACCCCATCGCACACATAATTCGAACAATAGATGACCATTGTATGCTATCATAGGCTTTGCTTATATCAAGTTTCATCATTGCTCGAGGGGAGGTCTGACTCCTACCATAACCATTTATTAGTTCGTGTGCCAGCATGACGTTGTCAAGGATGTTTCTTCCAGGAATGAAGGCAGTTTGATTTGCCGAGATAACAGTTGACAGGACATGCACAAGTCTAGATGCAAGGATTTTCGAAATACATTTATATACCACATTACAGCATGATATTGGTCTAAAGGATGTTGCATTAATAACAGGTCGAACTTTCGGAATAAGAACAAGATTTGTTTCGTTAACTTCACTCAACAACACAAATTTGTCGAAGAAGTTGTGAACAACAGCATAAAAATCGGTATTAATAACATTCCAACTACTCTTGTAGAACATCAAGTTAAATCCATCTGGCCCACCACAGGAGCTAGATTTCATGGAAAATAGTGCTTCTTTAATTTCATGATTTGTGACCTTTGCTACAAGCATCTCTTTCATATTTGTTTGCAACTTGGTAAGGGGGATATTGGTAATCTTTTCAAGGTCGGGAGTAAAATTAGAGCTGTTACCAAGTTGATCAGAGAAGGATCGGAGGAGATAACTGTCAATCTCCTCAGTTTGATTTAGTAAATTCCCATTTTCGTCCCACAGCGTGGCAATACGATCTCTAGCACGTTTGAGCTTGATAGAAGCATGAAAAAATTTTGTATTTCTATCCCCTTCAGAAACCCACCTTTGGTGATACTGTTGCTTCTTCATACTAGCTTCAGCATAAAGAGCATCATTGAGCAGTGAAAATAGATTGGATTCATTCTGGGCAAGGACAAGGTTGGTAGGGTCTTCATTTAACATGACCTGAGCATGTTTCAGCCGTGCCTTGATATTCTTAATTTGTTGAGTTCCATCCCCAAATTTGTCATGAGCCCATTGCCATAGAGCATACCTAGTTGCCTTTAATTTCCTGCATAGAACAAACATTGGATTTCCATGAATATTAGTAGACCAAACAGATGAAATAATATTATCATACTCAGGCTCAAGAACCCATGCATTATAAAATTTAAAAGTCCTCTTTCACTTCTAGCCAAACAAGGAAAAGAGAGAATCTGGGGGGAATGGTCAGATAAGATTGGGTGAGGCATGAAAGTGTGAAGAGAAGGCCAGAGAGAGAAGGCAACAGCATTGCAAAACGTGTGATCAATATTTGTGAAAGTTCGTATGCCAGACCGGCTTTTGTTATTCTAGGAAAAAGGAACACCAGAGCGAACGACAGTGAGGAGTTCAGAATCAGTTATGGAGATGTTTATTGGAGCAATATCCCTAGGCAACAGTGGTAGACCACCAAACTTGTCAGAGAGATTCAAGCAGCAGTTGAAGTCCCCCAACACTAACCAAGGATGGGAATTTTGACGTAATGATGGGAGAATATTGAGAAAAGATTGCCTCGAGGCAACAGCATTATGCGCATAAATGAAGGTTATATAAAAGGAAATTTGAGAAGGCAGAAAAAGAGCATGGAAGTGAATCATTTGAGTGGAAGAAAGAATGAGATTGAGAGTGAAAACAGAGGGGTCATGGACTACAAGGATACAACCATAGGGAGCTTCATTCAAATTGTGATTGTAGTCCTATGATGGATTTATGTAGCTTGCAGCACGAATTGTTAAAGGGAGAGAGAGTTTGGTTTCCAAAATGGCGAACATTTTGATGTTATGTTCATGGATTATGGTCTTGACATGGTCAAGTTTCGCATTATTGTGGGCACCCCGAATGTTCCAGGCAGCGATATTATTCATCATCAAAAACTATAGGGATAGATATGTCACTCCTGCCTTACTCCTTGTTGAAGGAGGATCAACTCTAGCTGTCTTAAGATTTGCAGAAAGTGATGAAATCTTGGTTATTTTGTGGTTGTCTGGGGTATGATCAGGAGGGGGAGATCCAACCAGGAATGGAGCCCTTGAACATATATGGGGAGGTACAGGGGATGGTTATGGGTTTCAGAAGGGTGGTTTCAAGATGAGGAGTCAGCATATGTGTTGTTGGTTGAAAGAGGGTTCGGATGGTTTTTTCAATGGATTGCATGAAGTCTTGCTCAGTGGACAACAGAGGGTTTGCAGTTGTAGCCACCTTTGCATGAGTTTCATGAGAATTTAATATTGACTAATCAGGTGAATAACAAAATTCAGATATTGTTCCTTTATTGACCACAGAGCTTTGACATTTGCTTCCTTGGCTTTGCATCTGGGAAGATTTTGTTATGTCTGTTGTTAAGACATTAGTTTCATGATCATCTTCCACAATTATGGAGCTAGTTTCCATGTTTGGTTCTTGACCAGTGCCCGTACAGAGAAGAATATTAAAGGGGTTAGGGTTTACAATTGGTTCAGGTATTGCATCATAATGCATGGGGCCAACACGTAGAAAATTGTGGTTAGCTTCGGGCACAGCAACGTTTTTGCCCAAAGCAGCTTCAGGCTTGTCCTTCAGAGCACTATCCACTTCCACTGATGGCAATTTTGCTATCACCAAACAATTTTCTTTTTCAAACCTCTTTCTTTTATCATGGATACTTGACTTCCCTTCCTATATGGTACTCTTCTCCACCCACTGTTTCTTCCTGTATCAAATTTATTATGTTCAATTGTTACAACATTCTTGTTCGAGTTATCACACTTATTGTCACTAGAGATATTACTTTTATGGGCTTCCTCTGCATTACCATGCATACTATTAAGAACCAAACAATTCTGTTTATCATGCCCAAATTCCTTGCAACACACACAGATCTTTGGTTTCCACATATATTCAACCTTCACAACTTGCATCGAGCCATCTAACAATTTCACCGAGAATGACTCAGGTAAGTCAAACATTGCAGTAACTTCTACCATGCACTTTGCATACCCAATCCTGTCAAGCTTTTCAGTTGCTTCATCCATGCAGAGAAATCTACCAAGACGTGTTGCTAGCCAGTTAATGCCCAAGTGTGACCAACAGAAAAGGGGTATATTGGACAGCTTAATCCACACTGGAACATTTTTGATAGTACTGACGCTATTGCCAATAGTGGGATCCCATTCCTTTACAATAAACAACTTGTTCCTCATAATTATAGGGTCTGCCTGGATTATCTTCCTTCTATCCTCACCAGAGGAGAGATTGAAGAGGAACAAGTTCCCATCAGACTTGACACGAATGGAACCTTTGAGCTTCCAATATCTCTTCAAATGATTCATTACAACAAGATACGGTAGGGGGTTGTCGAGGAAGAAGCCAACAAGATAGTGGCCCCACACATCATTACCAGCCTGAATCACTTCAGTTGGTGGAACAATGGCTTCCCCTTCATAGACAAGTGGGAAGTTCACCGGGATGAATTTCCCAGCGTTGCATGGTCTGGACTTAAACAGGGATGACCATGGCAAAGCTCGGGAAGATGTAGATTGCATGGGAAGTGCGGGGGAAGATGATGTGGGATGAGATATAGGGGCAGTAGATGGGGGCGGAAGAAGAGGAGAGCTGTTGACAAGACAAGGAGGTAAGATGTCAGGAGGAGGAGGAGGAGGATCTGGAGGTTGTGGAACAATGGAAAAGATGGTTTCAGTATTGAAAGAAGGGATGGTGGGGGAAGGAAGAAGAGGAGTGCAGTTGACAAGACAAGGTGGAAGATTGTCAGGAGGAAAAGGTGGAGGGACTGGTGGTTGTGGTACGATGGAAGAAATGGTAGCAGTACTGTACGAAGGGATGGTGGGAGAAGATTGATGCGGGAAAGAGGAAGAAAAAGGACGGGAATAGGAGGCCATTATAGCAGTAATTATTTAAAGAGTGACTTAGTATTTTGTTTTTAAAAGTGAAAATCTAATTTTATATTTTATTACGTAACTTTATTTTCAAATATTCATATAATATGTATTTTTAACAAAATTATTAAAGTGGTTTTAACTTAAATATTTTAAAGTATATTTCAAAGTAAAGCGTTTCAGATTATTTTAAAAATCTAAAATTTTGTGCTTGGTAATTTCAGTGGAGATAGTAAATATTTGGGAGATTTTTTCTGTAAAAAGGAAGTTAGTTTGGAAACTGTTTTCAAAGGGTTGAAAATAGAAAATATATCTTGTGAAGATATTTTGAGGTTAATAAATAATTTGGGAAATTATTTATTGTTTGATGAATGTTTTGAATGTTAATTGATAGTTAAATAACCGACTATCAATATTGGACAAATGCGTTGATCGTTTCGAAGAGACCGGGATCGAGATTTATTTCTCGAAAACCACTTCGATCTGGTTTGTACGTTTTCGTGGAAAACGAGTTTGGATTCGAAGATGGAGCAGTGAAGTGCAAGGGCTAGTCGCTACTAATCCTGAGGATATTTCCAAAATGGATGTAGTAGGAATAGTGCCTTCGGTTCCGTTCGAACCCGGGACGGACTTGGTTGGATGAATGCTTGCGAAACATCGTCAGGTGGACGATGGGCATTCTAAGGGATATTGTTCTAAAAGGTAACATTTAGCCTCAAGCCTCATCAACCGGTAATGACTGAAAATCAGGGGTTATGCAGCAATGCTAGGTGGGTAGCACCCAATCAGGATGAGGTCATCCATGTCTAGATGTCCCTTTTTATTTCGGCTTAGTGGGCGGTTGCTGATCCCAACCCCAGGGTGATCTCACTCGGGATTATCCAGTAAGGGGTAGTCCCGGTCCTGTGTTGTAAGGGAGCGGGCGTACTCCTCGTTACTGTGATCCAGGCCACGTATTGTAGCAGGTGGTACCCAGTGCCTAGTCATTAGTTGGAAATCCATTCTCCCTACGAGCCTTGTACGAGTTTTGTTTGTATTACCCACTCTGTGGCTAGTAGCTGGAATTTAGTCATGTAACAATTTTGGTTATTTTATAAGTATTTTTATATAGACCCTATTATAATATCAGAGGATTTCTATAAAAAGTGTTTAAGCTATCGTAAGGTAAAAACCCAACATGTTTATTTGTGGTGTGGTCTTACGAGATGCTTTTCTTTTCAAAGGATTTTTGAAGCTTTAATAATCAATTGAGTGTGATTTTCTCACGCTGGTATTCCAGACTGACTCAGGTGTTATTTAACTATAATTCTCAGGTCAGACTGAGTATTATAGGATACAGGATATGATGCTGTGGAGCTCAGGAGACGAGCTGGACGACGATGCGTATTCTCGTACTTGTTTTATATCTATATTTCGCTGTGTTGAGTAGTTGTGTATCCATGTGTATGTTATTGATGTTGAGCTATGATTGATGTACTCTGATGGTGTAATATATAAATAGAGATATTTGATTTTTGAGTAAAGATTATTTATTATCTATTATATTTTATTCTGTTGCGATGGTTAGATTCCGTTGTTGCTTTCTATTTTCTTCTTCTACCTCTTCTTCTTTAACCCAAATGGTTCATATTTCTGTACAACTTGAGTTGATTGTTGTAGAATAGTGTTGACTCAAGGGGTACGGATTTGCGGGTCGTTTCACTTGGTATCAGAGCTTAGGTTGGAGATAACCTTGGCTCTGGTGGGAATTACTCATTTAAATTAGAGTCTGTAGTACTTTAGAATGAGTTTGAGTGTATTAATAGATATGAGCGCGTATTTATTAGTGAATATAAATTGTTTTAATATTGTGTTGATTGGTTTATTGAGTGGCATATTAACCTTTGTCGGCACAGTCTGGACAACTGTATCGAAGGGGTTTTTAAACACTTGAATAGAACAATTTGACACGGTATTGTTTTAAATGTGGTGAATGAAATAATTTTACCCAAAAATATATTTTGATATAAAGAAAAGTTTTTGTAAACTATTTTAGCTAATATATGGTTGCTTGGATGTTAGGAAAAATAATATTAAATTATTATCATTGTTGAGAGGAAATTTAATTGGAAATTGAAAATATAACCAAAGTTTATGAGAACAAATTCATTATAAAATGAAATTTATAAATATGAATTATAAATGTAAATTATAAATTGGAATATAATCAAATGAGAATTTGTATGAGCATAAACTATACAAATGAACTATAGTTAAAAATTGATTTAAATTAAATTTAAAATTTAAAATCCTGAAGATTTTGGAAGTGTTTGTAAATGATAGCATTCTCGTTTTAGAAGTATTTCTGAAAGGAAATTTGTTTTAAATGGATTTTGAAAGTGATATAGCATTGAAATCACTCGGATTATTGGAAAATAAGTCTGATGATGACGGTCACATCATCAGTATTCATTTTCGAATTTCTAAGTGACGGATTGCTGCGAAAAATTGATTTGTTCAGAAAAGCTAGTTGTTTTTGAAAATTTAAAAGGAAATTTGTTGAGGGTAAAACCAGGATTGGTTTGACTTTTGAGAAATGTGATTTGAGAAGTTGGAGATTCCAAAATGATTTGAAACCAAAGGTCGGGTGTTTAAAAATCCTGATGAGATAGGTTGTAAGCTTATAAATTGAGATGATTTTTAAATCAGGAAGGAAATATAAGCTTTGAATGTTGGAAATTTAAATTTAAAGTGAAGGTTAAAAATGAAATTAACTTGGATTGGGGAATAAAAATTTGACTGGATTGGAATTAATTGAATAGGTTGAAAATAATATCCAGTCGTATTCGAATTAAGTGGAAATTTAATTGAGTTAAATAAATCTGAGTTACAATAAAACTGAATTGGAATAAAAATTCAATTGAGTTATTGAATGGAATTAGATTCTTACTTTAATAAATAAGGAATAAATTGGATAAGAATTGGATTGAAATAAATAAATAAGAATAACTTATAAAAGAATCAGAATTAAAACAAATCCATAGAATAAAATCTGCTTGTGCTATAAATAAGCGCAAGCCTTGGGTGAAAAAAAAAGAATATGTTCAAGCCTAGAATGAATGGGATTGTGTAAATAATAAGTTGTGACTTATAAAATTTAAAAGTGGAAATAAATTAGAAGTGGCCTTGTAATTAATTAAATGAATTGAGAATGAAGTTGAATTGTGAGTGAATAAAATTGGATGGTAAATTAAAACTGAATGGTAGAATCAAAATTGAATTATTAATTAAAATTCAAATTGAAGTGTTAACAAATTAAATATAATTGGAAATGCGTCGAATAAAAAAAATGAAAAAAAAAATGAAATTGGATTAAAATAGTAATGGTTTGAATTGCAAATAAAATCCAAATAAGTAGAAATAAATTGGAAATGGCCTTGTAATCAATTGAATGAATTGAATCTGAAAATTTAAATTTTATAATAACTAATCAAATGAAATTGTAGATTTAGAATGAGATTTGACTGAGATGGAATTAAGTTGAATAGAAAAGAAAAATTTACTTGTAAAATGAAAATGAGCTTAAGTATAAAATTAAAGTAAATCAACTTAAGCTAAAAAGATGGAAAGGAGTTGAATTGAATTCAACTTAAAACTAAGTTTAATGATATTGGGTTGGATTTAAATCAAGTGAAAATAAATTTGAATCGAAATCGAATTCGGTGAGTTGTAAATAATATTTAAGGAAATGAAAATTCATAATGGATTGAGTGGATAAACTAATTATATTGAATAAATAAATGGATGGAATAAATAAGAATCAAATGAAAGACGGAAATAGAACTTATTGTAAAAAGAAATGGAAATGAACTTAAGTTATTGACTTAAGTGTTGAATGAAAGCCGTACTCAAAATAAAGTGTGGTTTAAATGAGTTGAGAAATAGTTATTAAATGAAATAGCCTGGATTGTTTTCGAGATAAATAAAATAGTTCGGAATAAACAAATATGGAATGAAATGAAACCCAAATGAATGGATTGTGAATAAAATTTAAGTGGAATGTATCATGCTAAATAAAATGGTTGTGAATGAATTTAAATAGAAAGAATTAAATAATAAATTGAGTTGAATCAATTTAAAATGGTCATCGGCTTAAGTGGTTATTTACTTGAATGAATATTACCAATTTGCATGAGAAAAATTGGTTGTGGGACGAAAATAGAAGAAAATAAAATTCTATGAATCATTGCAAGTAAATAAAATTGATTTTTAAATCAATTGGAATAATATGGGTTTGTTTAAAATTAAAAATGAATTGAATGTAAGCGCTTGAGTTTTAAACCATTTAAATTGATGAAGTTGTATACGAATGGATCGAAAACCATTCAAATTGAATGAAAATGGTTTATAAATTAATTTAAATAGTTGAATTAGTATGAAACTATATAAATTGCTTACGGAAAGTGTTTGGTGTGCTTTTCTTTTAGAATTCATGTGTTTAACTATTGCAAATAAGTGAAATGTTGTTAAACTTCTTTTATATGGCACTTACATGTTTAAATTGAGTAAGTACAGGTACTTGGATGCCGTGTGGCTGGATTTGGTTGTGCTAATTGCTTAATAAATAAGCTGCTTGCTTAAAAATGCTAAATAAGGTACGCATACGCAATTAAAATAGGAAATATGAACTGTTTTTGGTTTTTCCGACCGTGTGGGTTGATGTATGCATATTTATATCTTTTGTCAAATTGCAAAAGATCCGCCGTACAAAGGAGACTCTGCCAAAAAAATTCAAAAATTTTGGGAGTTAGGAATTTTGGAAAATTATTTAGCGAAAAAACGATTTCAAACTGGAAATTGAAACAAATTAGTGAATGAAACTAATTTAAAAGAATGATATGAATTAGTTATAAATGGAAAATAAAATTCAAATATTCAGAGTTGAAGATAAATTGAATTCATATGGAAATGGGAGAACCAAATTGAATAGAAGAAGATATAAACTAACGAGGTGAAGAGAAAATAAATAAAGAAACATATAAATTGCTTATACTAACTTAAGTAAGGAATGGTAAATTCTTAATTGGAAATTGAATATTTGCAAATATATTCTAAGTTGATATTTGAATGAAAAAAAAATATTGACATTTTGTAAGGAAGTCGATAAAATGTTTTTGGAATATTGCGATTGGATATTAGTGCTAAGCAGGGTATGCAGGTAATATAAAGGGAAAAGATAAAATTGGTTTTGATTTCAGAAGATAAATTAGAATTGCCCGACCAAAAAGGTATATGTTTAAATTTCTGTGAAATTTGATTGAGTTTTTGGATCTAGCGTTTCTTTTGGGATTTGGGAGCCCGTAGAGGCCTTTTGTAGTTGTATCGAGCTAGCCGCGCAAAGGAGACGCTGGCGAAATTTTTTGGAAATTTAGGGAGTTAGAATTTTTTTGAGAAATTTGGAAATTTAGAACTTGGTTTGAAATTATAATTTGAATGGTTGAATAAGTAAAGTTATTTGGAAACTTTGGAAGGTTTTGGAAAGTTTTTTGAAGTAAGAGTGGGTCTTTAATAAAAGATATGTTGTGGAAAGATGATTAAACTGTTTGGTTTTTAGAAATAGTAATGGGTATTGGATCATTCTTCCTAACTGGTAATTTCGAGGACGAAATTCGTTTAAGGGGGGAGAAATGTGACGACCCGGAATTTTTGAGCATTTGAAATTGGAATATTTAATTGATCTTAAATATTTAAAAGTTAATTTTTAACTTGAATTCACATATCACCAATTATTTGGTAATTAAATTATTAAATTAAATAATTTGAAGTTGGATAAAATGTTGAATCTCCTGTTTTAAGCCTGTTTAAAATAATTTGAAGGTTTATAAAATTTATATCGATAATACCGAGGATAATAGAAGTGTAAAAATTGAATTCGAGTTTAGAAATTTTATCATTTAAATCGTTATTTAAAAATAGCCTTCCGAGGCACAGTCTCGGAATTCGACGAAACCATTTCCATTGGGTCCGTAATATTGAATTATTATCGGATTTCAAATTTCGTATTTGATCGGAGTTGTTGCGGGAGCATACGGTATATAAACGCGTTGAAATTTATATCGAAAATTCAATATAATAATTGGTCCGAGAGCTATCTTCTCCATACGATCGAGTTAGGAATCGAAACCTTTTCCATTGCGTTCGGAATAGGCGTATAACATTATAAACGCCTAGCGGCACGCCTTAATAGGAGTTTGAAATTTTAGATTGCATTTATCGCGACGTTTGGAATATAATAATAATAATAATAATAATAATAATAATAATAATAATAAATATCTCTTAATAAACCTACTCAGCCACCATAATAATTTCATATCAGAGCTTTTGGTCTCCTCTTCAAACTGCAGCCCTTCTCGTGTACGCCAATGTCATTTCTTGTTCCCTCCACTCTCCTTTTTAAAAGCAAGCAAGCCGTTCAACAAATTCTAAAGCAAGCTAAGAAAAATAAATGAAATGAATGATAAAAATCGTGGCCCCTCTTTACTCTTCCTTTCCCTTTCTTATAACTTCATGAAAATTGAAATGGCCGCATTCGAATCGATTCGCAGAAAAGAAAAAAAGAGTAGCGCTCGCGTATGCTCATCATCGGAGGCACGTGTAAGGACTTTTATGGCATCGCGAGGGGACTTGAGATTCGAGTCGCATTTGAATCAGGTGGAGACGAGTTCGAACACGGCGCGGAAGGAAATCGATCTAGGGTTTCGGTAGCGAATGGATTGTGGGTGGAAGCAAGGCAGCGGGTGGTAGCGCTTGCGAATTTAGAATTCCACGACCGTGAGATGGAGTTTCGATTTGAGGTGGTTCGTGGGATCGTGATGCGTTGTTGAGTGTTGTACTCGGAGTTGGTGAATGAGAGGTTGCAGTTTCGTCGGCGAGGGGTGAAGGTGGATCTTGGTTTCGACCTGTGCTGGGAGGTGAGACTTTGTTGTGGTGAAGGTGGATCTTGGTTTCGACCTTTGCTGGGAGGTGAGACTTTGTTGTGTTCCTTATTTATTTAATTTATTTATATATATATATATATATATATATATATATATACATGTTCACAAATCTTAAAAGAATAAAATATATAGATACATACGGTTTAAAATAAAATTATTATGTATATAGTACTTATAAAATGTTGTAAGATTCTATCGAGTTCAGCTGAAAAGAATTTGTTGAAGTAAACAATTTTGTTTATATATCTATATGCATGTAGATAATGAAATAATTAGCAGTGAGATGAAATTTTTATCAGATTTTTATATATAAATAGGGAATTTATTTATATAAATAAAGCTGAAAAGAAATTATTATACATATATCTATTTTGTTCTACTAGTTATTCTAAATAATGAATTTGGAAAAAAAATGTTTCGCTAGCTTATTAATTATCTTAGTGATTAAAAGATCTTTAAAAAGGAAATCTAGTTTTAAATCTAATTGCAGTTACATAAAATTTATTAAAAGAAGTCGGGTTAAAATAAAATCATTGGAAAAAAAATTACCAAACGAAAATTTGTTACTTGATTGATCCAAATATTAATAAATCGTATAAATTGTTTTAAGGTCTATAACCATGAAGAAATGGTTGAGATGGAAATGGACTGCGAATTAAAGCAAAGGTGAGTTAATCTCACTCCGCTGATTTTAAATTAAATTTAAATGATTAAATTTAAATAATTGTTTGAATGGTTAAATTGATTGTTGTGCTATAGTATGGTATATTTTGGAATGGGTATTTTATGTTGTGTTAACGTCTGTGGATGCAGGGAAAACAGGTTGGAGGGATCCAACTGTATTCCTCCGAATATTTTCTGCTGTGATTAATTGATATTCTATGATGAATTATATTGGAATGTTGAATGCTATGGTTTGATTGGATATAATTGGGTACAATGAATTACCAAAAATATATAAATTGGATTTTGGAAAGATAATAAAAGAAGTGAAACTGTAAGTAAAATAATTATAGATTTGAATAAATTTATGAATGAATTGGAAAAGAAATAAAGTGACTTTAAAATTCTAATAAATAAATTTCAAGCATGCAAAGGAAATTTTGAATAAACAGAAAGTTAATGAATTTTAAACTTCAGTGTTATTAGTTAATATAACAAAGCTTTTATTTTAAATTTAAGACTTAAATTTGAAAAGAATAAAGAAGAAATCGGGAAAATTTGAATTTGGTATATTTCTGTTAAAAGATTTAAAATTAAACAGAAAATAATAATAATAATAAAGTCCATAATTAATGAATTTTGAAATGAACTGGGTAAGTAAAGAAATTAATTTCAAATGGAATAAATTGAAAATCAATTTGGGAAATTGATTTAAGTGATTGATATTGGAAATTCTCCCTGGATAACCAAGTACGTTTTCAAAATAAATTTTTAAATATAAATTAAAAGTTTTTAAGTTGTTTTAAAAAGCAACCCTTGGATAATTTATTATTTCTAAATATTTAAAATTCTAAAAGTAAGTATTTCCTTTAATCTATTATAGCAGTAATTATTTAAAGAGTGACTTAGTATTTTTTTTTAAAAGTGAAAATCTAGTTTTATATTTTATTAAGTAACTTTATTTTCAAATATTCATATAATATGTATTTTTAACAAAATTATTGAAGTAGTTTTAACTTAAATATTTTAAAGTATATTTCAAAGTTAAGCGTTTTAAATTATTTTAAAAATCTAAAGTTTTGTGCTTGGTAATTTCAATGGAGATAGTAAATATTTGGGAGATTTATTCTGTAAAAAGGAAGTTAGTTTGTAAACTGTTTTCAAAGGGTTGAAAATAGAAAATATAACTTGTGAAGAAATTTTGAGGTTAATAAATAATGTGGGAAATTATTTATTATTTGATGGATGTTTGTGAATGTTAATTGATAGTTAAATAACCGACTATCAATATTGGACAAATGCATTGATCGTTTCGACGAGACCGGGATCGAGATTTATTTCTCGAAAACCACTTCGATCTGGTTTGTATGTTTTCGTGGAAAACGAGTTTGGATTCGAAGATGGAGCAGTGAAGTGCAAGGGCTAGTCGCTACTAATCGTGAGGATATTTCCAAAATGGATGTAGTAGGAATAGTGCCTTCGGTTCCGTTCGAACCCAGGACGGACTTGTATGGATGAATGCTTGCGAAACGTCATCAGGTGGACGATGTGCATTCTAAGGGATATTGTTCTAAAAGGTAACGTTTAGCCTCAAGCCTCATCAACCGGGAATGACTGAAAATCAGGGGTTATGCGGCAAGGCTAGGTGGGTAGCACCCAAGCAGGGTGAGGTCATCCCTGTCTAGATGTCCCTTTTTATTTCGGCTTAGTAGGCGGTTGCTGATCCCAACCACGGGGTGATCTCACTCAGGATTATCCAGTAAGGGGTTGTCCCGGTCTTGTGTTGCAGGGGAGCGGGCTTACTCCTCGGTACTATGATCTAGGCCACGTACTGTGATAGGTGGTACCCTAGTGCCTAGTCATTAGTTGGAAATCCATTCTCCCTACGAGCCTTGTACGAGTTATGTTTGTATTACCCGCTCTGTGGCTTGTAGCTGGAATTTAATCATGTAACAATTTCAGCTATTTTATAAGTATTTGTATATAGACCCTATTATAATATCAGAGGATTTCTAAAAAAAGTGTTTTAGCTATCGTAAGGTAAAAGCCCGACATGTTTATTTGTGGCGTGGTCTTACGAGATGCTTTTGTTTTCAAAGGATTTTTGAAACTTTAATAATCAATTGAGTGTGATTTTCTCACGCTGGTATTCCAGACTGACTCGGGTGTTATTTAACTATAATGCTCGGGTCAGACCGAGTATTATAGGATACAGGATATGATGATGTGGAGCTCAGGAGACGAGCTGGACGACGATGCGTATTCTCGTACTTGTTTTATATATATATTTCGCTGTGTTGAGTAGCTGTGTATCCATGTGTATGTTATTGATGTTGAGCTGTGATTGATGTACTCTGATGGTGTAATATATAAACAGAGATATTTGATTTTTGAGTAAAGATTATTTATTATCTATTATATTTTATTCCACTGCGATGGTTAGATTCTGTTGTTGCTTTCTATTTTCTTCTTCTACCTCTTCTTCTTTAACCCAAATGGTTCGTATTTCTGCACAACTTGAGTTGATTGTTGTAGAATAGTGTTGACTCAAGGGGTACGGATTTGTGGGTCGTTTCAAGAACTAAAGAGAATTAAATATCATAATAAAAGAAGACAGACTAGAATAGAAAATAGATGCTTGTAATTATATTTATAATATATAGATTAAAACAGAATACAGTAGTGACGATTGCAAGTGAAATTATAACATAGGTTATAATTAAGTAGAAAGAACAGAAAAGTCTTATTTAAAGACTTAAATTAAGTTAATAAGAAAATGGAGGAGAAATAATAGAAGAGGCTTATTTTAATAAACTTAGATCTAGGATTAAGTTGATAAGCAAGATAATAGAAGTGGCCCTTACCAACAATGTTCCCTTTCAGTCGGGAACTGATGGTCTCACAATAGTTAGATGAGGTTGGGACAAGATTATGCTAATTAGTGTAAATTAGTAGCCAACAGAATAAGAGAAGTAAACTAAATGCAAAATATAAAATTAGACTTAGGGTATAATAAATGAGTGAGATGCTTTTGGAGCAGCCCTAAGGATGAAGAGCCTAATGAAGCCATTCATCACAGATTTCAACATAGAAGAAGCACGTCCAACTTAGTTATTTTAGGCTAGAAAGAAGTACGAGACTTCAACGGGATGTGAGGGTACTCTAGGATGGCCCTCTAGGTTAGACATAGCGAAGCAGTCCTCTAGAGGCAGGTCTGTATGTTCCATCAAAAGAGTATGACTTGACTGCTTTTTGCATGGTAGGACCATTGGAGGCAGTCAAAAGGGGTTGATGTTTGGAGTACGATATTCGTATGTCCTAGTACTTGCAAGTAAGTTTTAGAAGGCAAGACCCAAAAGGATTGTCACATGCGGATATCGGGCAACATCAAAACCAAAAAGCGAGGCAGTCTTTTACATAAATAGAAAATCACCAACTGAGTTCTGTATAAGGTAGATCATGTTAAGTGGGATTTAGGGAGTAGACAGAACGATTACGTATAGTCCCCAAAGTATGCACTGGAAGGTACATTTTGGATGTCTGAGCATTAGTATCGACTAGTGCGTGCAGTTTTACGTTTTAATATTAGACGACGGAACATCTATATTATAGGCCTTACGAGGCAGTTCTTTATAGATATAGTCACATAACACCATAGAAGTAACACGATAGAGTCATTTGCGAGGAGGATACGGAAGGTGCTATGGGTAGTACCTAGGACCGATGCGATCATTAGGCTTATAGCTACATAATATCAGTTATTAGGTTTTGATCTGCTAGGGAGGAGACGAGCACAATTCACGCACAGAGGCATGAGTATTATGAACCCAATGAACCTAAGATAATAGTAATTCGAAATAAAATGGTATATGTAGAATTAAGCTTAGAAGTGTATAATTTGTCCATTCACCAAAACTTTAGTTTTGACCCCCTCCTCATAACATCCTACAGGTTATGTAGATGGCAGAGACTTTCCAACTTTGAGACACTTGTTTAGAAAGTGTTATTATATTGGTGAGTATTTACTTACTATTATATTTTAGTCAGTTTGGCTGTGAGATATTTATCTGCTCTGATATATTTGTCTTTTCCTATTTGTAGGATACCAAAAACCCAACTCGGGCTTCAGTGGACTTGGATTTTAGCATTTTTGTGAAAAATCCAAACCTACTGGAATTTGGGTTGTTACAAAAATGTCACATCACTAGCTAAGGTGACGAGTGAACCGTAATATTCGAATAGTTCAATATTCATCATTGACTAAATTTACACCTGCTAGACGCACAACCACATTGATAGATTCTCCAAAATACCATATAATTTAATTGATTTATAAGTTTCTATAAATTAAGTAAATTAATTAATATTTTTGGAAAATATTAAATAATATTTTTTGTTGTATTGGATTCCATTAGTATTTTTTTAATGTCATTAGCATTTACTTGAGTGCGTATATAAAAATTGTACATAACAGTATAAGATATCGATGGCGTTTGAATTTGATTTAAATTTTACTATTTGGTAAGTGCTATTTAAGAAATTAAAGGGCCATAAAACATCTTTCATTACAATCCATATAAAGTAAAAGGAGGCATGAAATCCAATGGTTGGATCTACAAAATGAAGGGAGGAGGTTAAGGCAAGTTTCCTCTATAAATACCTTTCTTTTCATTCACTTGCCTCCCTTGATCATTCTTTTTCAAAACCATGACCTCTGTATTCCTTTTCTAATAACCATGGCCAAAATTAAATCAAAATAAAAGAAAAAATGTATTTTAATGGCATCTAATTAAATCAATAAAATAAAAGGTAGTTCTCCTTCTTTGCAAAGCTAAGAGATTAATATAGATTTGGATCTAAGAGCATCCATCACTAAGGTGCATTCAAGAGCTATATCTACAATGTAAGATCTATCTTATTTTATGCATGCATTCATCATGATTTTATAGATTTATTTATTTGGTTATTTTGACAAATTTGTATACGCATTGTGTACCGATTCAAAATTTCGGACAATTCGTATTTAAATATCTCAATTGTTCAAATATTTGAATCTTGGAGAAAATGTTATTAAAATGATTTAAAAGCATTTTAACCCCCTTTTAAATTGTAAGTAATGATCATAACTTTTTTTGGAAAAATGTTTACAAAGTAAACACTTTGAAAAAATATCGATAATACAACCGAAAATCGTTTTATCGATAAACGGCTTTTTAACCATCAGAAGTTGTTCATATTTTTTTACGTAGACTAATTTTCTTAGAAAATTAATAAAATGAAATACTTTTTTGACATTTAGGGAAATAAACTTTTTGGGTGATGTCATGGGTGATGTCATCAAAGATATTTTGAAAATGAGCTTGAATGGAAGTACTTAAGTATTAAGAAGTGATAAAGGAGAAGTGATGGGAGATAATCCATACATGTCATGAAAAGGGGTGAGTAGAAGCTTAGCTATACCATTTAAAGCTTATAAAAGGAGGGGCGCACCCTTGATAATAAATCATAAATTCACAAAGCTTGAAATGAAGTATGAGAATAAACGGTGGAAGGCTTAAGCATAATCAATAAATTCTTCTATAACTTTTTCATGTCTTAACCAAGTCATCTTTAATCTCTTCTAAACTTTGGCTATAGGCCTAAAACATCATGGGAAGCATGATTAGCAGTAAAAATTGGGAGAAGGTGATAGGAAGAGGGGGATCATGGAGGGGCCTTGAAAAATAGGAGGAGGAGGAGGGTGTGGCCTTGGTTTGAAAGTGCTAAAACTTGGATCTTTAGGCTTTTGGCGATGGTGGGAGGTGGCTCCTTATTCTTGTGGCTTTGTTCTTGGGTTTAGAATGGATGTAAGTGAGTTATCTCACTATCTTGTAAATATATGCTGAGTATATATATGTTGGGTGCAAAGTATAAAGTTAAAATGACATTAACTAAATAATGTTATAATCTTTAGACCACTCTTGCTTTTGAAATCAAATGGTAACTTAATATTATATTAAATCACTTCTATTGTCCTTTTTCACATGTGGCATGGTCTTGAGTTAATTTTTAAATGGTTATTTAACTTGTGTGTTAAATTGAAGTACGTTCGAAAGTGTATAAAGCGAGAATAGTCGTTATAAGTGCATTTTGCTATCCCTTAACTTTAACTTATGTAAATTGGAGACTTATGGTCTTAACTAGGGATAATTTAATTTGGTTGTTCTCTACACATATTTTGGTTTATTGCATAGTAAATAAATGGTTTGGGAGGTGATATAAATTGTGAACCAAAGTTGTGAAAGTTAGAGCAAAAATTTGGTTATAAATACACTTTATAAATATAGCCTGTTTTCGAGTATTTTATTAAATAAATGGAAAGGTATTCTTAGGTGTTTCATTACATGGTCTTTAAGTAACCTAAAGGGATACTTATTGTAAAAAAATTAAGTCTTATATCATTTGTTTATGTGATTAAAACTAGTCACAGAGACCGTGCTTTTCAATGTTGTTTTTAACAAGGACTTTTAACAGTATTTATAAATGCAATAGTAAGTCTCTTATGAATTTAATTTTTCAAAAATGATATTTAAATTTTGTATTCTTATCCAATATTTTAGAGATTTTTTAAAACAAATTTTGAAGTATCTTAAAGTTGGTTTTAAGTTTAAATATATTTTTAATAATTATATATGTATTTACAAGTAAAGAGGTTTTATAGTATAAAACATGTTTTTCATAAAATCTTAAATTAGTTATTTTCAAGTAATATTTTACATAGATAGTTAAAACCTATTTACTAGTACTTTTAAAAGGTTTCAAAAAGGTGATTGACTGAGCTTAAAACTAAAGTCGACAAGGTATTATTCTATATTTCTAGGAGTTAAGATTGATGTAGAGTACTGACAGAGCAATAGAGCTCCAACCTACCAGTTTCCCTCTTGAATAAGAAATATTTACGTTTGAATGTCGAAAACCTATTAAGCTTATTGTTTACTTACTTTCTAATAGGTAACCGACTTTTTTTACCGCTAAAAGCCAATGAAGTAGGCTTATCTATTTGTGAGAGTTAAGAGTGATGTCGAGCAGGGATATGAGCAATAGAGATCTAACCTACCGGTTTGCCTCTTGGCCAAGGAATAGTGAAGTCGTGAATGTCAAAAATGTGTTAATCATATTGTTTTATAACTTGTCTATGGGATTAATTAATACTATATTTAACACTAAAAGCCGATGAGTAGACTTGTATATTTGTGAGATTTAGGAATGAAGTGTCTAGGCAAGGCTTTGATGCAATCAGTGCTCTAACATACTTTTCTTCACTCTAGGATGAGTAATATTTAATATGAAATGTCGAAAATGGGTTGAGTACACGAACATTGATTTGTATAAGCAATTTTTTTCACTAGATAATTGATTAGTCGACTATCGAACTTAACCTATTATTAAACCTAGATCTTTGAATAGAGTGTTTTAAAGACAATACAAGTATGTAATAGTTTTGGGATTGTTGTGATAATATGTTAATAACATTCATATTTAACCCTTTTAAATATACCTACGAGTGTAAATATATCATTAAAAGAATGTTTTGAAGATAAGCATAAGTGGAATAGTTTTGGGTTTGTAGTGACAATGTTTAAGTAACATTAGTCTTAAAACTTTTTGAATGGATTTGAGAAAGTGCTTAGATCTTTACACTGAATATTTAATGGAAAATATAAGTATGTAATCTTTTGGAAAAAGATAGAAAAAGCAAATGTTTAAAGTAGGAAATCTTGTTAATGATATGTGAATATACTTATCCCATTTGAGATAAGTATATGAATACCTTTTGAAGTATTGAAAGAGTACAAATGAATATTAGAATTGATCAATAACGTTTTATTAGATAAAACAAGTTTTACTAATAAAGGAGGTTTTAATTAATAAAATATTAAATAAACAAAAAGGGATTAAATGTCGCTTATGTGACTTGATCGTGCTTTATGTGACTTGATCATACTTTGTATGTTTATTCATTTATGAAATGCATTTAGTCGTTTGCTTAACACTACAAGCCTGTAATGAGCCGATAATTTTTAATAATTTGATTTGTTTTATTTATTTAATTAGTTGAAATTTTATGAAATTTTAGATTATAAAATTTTGAAATAAAAATTTGATATTTTGAATACGTCTATTTAAACATAGCCACAGGTAAATTTGAATCAGAAAATATGGATGTTTATTTTTGTGTGTAATTCTATTTTAATTCCAATAAGTTAAAAATCGATGGTAATAAAATGTTTTCCAAACATGAATATTTTTCTATAGAAAAATTGTAAATCATCTTCTGAGCAAGACATCATTTTTCGTTTTTCGAAATTCGGGCTTCTTTAGCTCCGTCGATCTTATTTTTCTACATTTTTGCTGCATTTTCCGCTAGTAGAAAATTCGAATTTTTATAATTCAATCATATCACTGATATTTGTATATCATTTTGATTGTCTCGTCGTGCTGATCTCTACAGTATACTCGTATGTTTTTTCGACGTCCAGTGGACGACGAAATCTGTAAAACGACTTCCCTATCGGTACCATTTTAACCTTCTATTTCCTTGCCTTTTCAAATGCCAACCATGTAATCCGAGCAATACTTAACTTTAATTATTTCACCTGAATTCACGCTCTTACCTTCGATATTCGCATTAGTTTCAAATATATTTCTCGAGTCTCTCCCGCTTTTGTTTTCTTTGTTCATTCAAAAAAGAAAAGCTAGCTATCATTTGCTTTACCTTGAAAGGCCATTCTCATTTTTCATTTCTTCAGCTTGCCTCTGTGAAAAAAACAAGCAATGGCCTCCTCTAAAAAATAAAATACTAAAGCTTATAATTTTACCTGTAGCTGCTCGCGTCCCTTCCCAATTGTCAGCCTTCAACTGGCCCTGCATCACCAATACCCGCGTCCGCCTTTGCCCAAATCACCTCGGCCGCTTCGATCTGACAGCCACCACCTTCCCATCCTCTCTACGTCACCAACACCCTACACCCATATCTCCTCCGCAAGGCCAACGTCTCCTCCTTTCCTCGGCCTTCCGCCTTCCTAGCAATAGCCGAGCCTACTCATCTGCCTATCCATGCAAACAACCACCATCTCTGCCAAACCCGACCCGCGAGCATCTCCTCCCTCTGTGCGCATTTTCTTTTTCCACATATGCAGCTGCATCCATATTTACATAAGGTACTTATATATATATATATATATATATATATATATATATATATATATATATATATGATCTGATTATGGATAAAGTTTTCTGTTTTACTTTATAATGAGTATTGATTTCAAAATATATATTTTTTTTGGCAAGGCCAACCGATTTTATAGTGCACCGTCCACTTTTTATTACGAACGTAATAAAATTGAAGTATAGGAGTAAGGTAAAAGCACCTTAACTACTCAGAAAAAGGGAAAATACAGCACAGGAGTGTGATAGAAATATCACAACTACAATATGAATATCGAAAACAATACTACTCCTCCTTAGAGGAATAATCACCATCATCCACAGCAACCTGGGAAGACTGCAAAGGGAAATTTCCCAATAGACTAGCAAAGGCGCAGATATGGAAAGCAAGATAAGGATCATACGCCACGGAATCAGAAGAGTAAACAAAGGTTCGGTCCCAGGAAGAATCAGCAAGCAAGACAAAATTCTTATTCGCAAAATGACCATCCAAATCAAGAACCAATGAGTCACTAGAAGGTCTATAATAAAGACATCTAAGGTCTTGTTGATCATCAAAAACGAATCTAAAGAAGGAATCGACCAAGGGGTTAAATCTCATATCAGAAGTTAAATCAACCCAACACCGCTCAGCGTCATCCCAAACAATAGAAGAACATGGTGGACCAGGATCAGAGGCATCAGCAGGAATCGCGGTAACATCACCAGGGTCCAAACAAGCAGAAAAGGAGGCAAGGCCATGAGCAGATGCAGGAGGCGGACGCAAGCCAAGCAAAGGAACTGCATGAGGAGGGTCAATAGGTGAGACAGTGGAAGAAACCTTAGAAACCCATTTCCTGATAGGGGGGCGAGGCAGTGGGATCTTAGACGCACTGGCAGAAACAACCGAATGCATGCAGGCAATTGCCAAGTGGCCAAAAGAGTGACAAGAGGAGCAGATATCTAGAACCCAACTGTATCGAACACGGACCTCCACAACATGCCTAACAGCAAGCTGGACAGGAATAGAAGATGGAAGCGGCTTATCAGGGGAAATCACATTCAGAGCCTTGGCATACATCAATTTATCACGCGCGACTGTATTTGAATCAAAGCATCTCAGTTTTCCTACGTTACAAGCTAATCAGTTCAAACCAAGCAATGGTTGAAGAGCAGAGGGAATCTGCGAAAAATAAGCCCAAACGGGAATAGAAAGAACTTGTTCATGCGCACTAGCCACAGTAGGGACCAGGGAGTAATTATAAAGGGTTGCCCGTCAAAAAAGGAAGGCTCAGCCTCAAGCACTAGACTTCGTTCCTCGGGGGAGGAAAACTTAAGGAAATAAAAGGAGTCAACCAGCTTAACCCGTAAAGAACCATGAAACTTCCAAGCCCTACGACAAACATTAGCCACATCGCGGAGGCGGTGATTAGGGTCAAAAAAGAAACCAACTAAATAATCAGACTAAAAGTCCAAACCGGCTTGCAACACTATGGGAGGAGGGATCATCACTCCATTTTCTTCAACAATTTCAAACTCAATCGATTTGTAGTCACCTGCATTACGGGGAAGAGAGGTGAAAAGAGAGGTCCAGGATTTGTTACCAACAAGTGAAGAGGCAATAGGAGCTGATCCAAGATTCACCATCTCATTAGACAATTCAACAGGAACCAAAACGGGCGAACAACTGGAACTTGCTTTAAAGGAGATGGCATTATGGGACAAAACGTCAGGAGCAAAACATCCCAAACTAACAGAATACGATTTATCACTGGCATTTTCAGAAGCATAAACGCATGCATCAACAGTGCATCGATCAACACATGAAGAAACAACGTATCACTACGCGAATCACGGCCATTCAGACCAACAATCAAACCAACAGCATCGGTGACAGTAGGAACTTCACCCGAGACAGAAGGAACCTCACCAATCGAGACATTAAATATAGGAATTTCACCCAAGATAGAAGGAGCAGAAACCAAGTCTAAACCCAAACCCTTACTCGAGAGACCAGAAGGACCCAAAGTCACAGGACTCGCTTCGAGAGAGAGAGGTAACTCACCAATCGTACGTGCATGAGAAGAACCAACATCGGATTGGAGGACAGCTGCTGACACACATGTCATAACTACTGGACTTATATTAGGGCTAGCGGCTGGTGCATTGGGAGAAAGTTGAGGAGCGGGCAAAGGAGGAAAGTTAGCAACTGAAAGGAGTGGAGGCGCGGGACGCAACGGCGAAGGCGGCATGATACTGAAAAAACGCCCAGATCTGGTGGTCGAGCGTGAGGGGGACGAGGCAAAAGGGAAGGGGAGATGGAAAGGAGAAGCAGGCATACAGGGGGGGAGGCGGAGAGGAGAAAGGCGGGGGGAGAGAGACGCTAAGGATATCAATCGAAGGAGAAGCAAAAGGAACAGAAGCAGGAAGCCGTCGCCATTTTTGTCAATTCTGTAGCGAATACCACCGTTTTTGTCGATTTCAAAATATATTATATGTTAGCTGATATATATTAGTATATATGTTATGTTGGATTTGTGAATAGATGTGTACACGTTAAATCTGTTATATATAAATTCTAGATAGTTTTGACAGCACATAGGTAATATTGTTTTGTTTTGTGGAAAGTAAGATTTTAGAATGTGTGTTTATATTTATACTTTTATTGTAAAAGTAAATTTTCGCGCTTATGTACTAACAGCACAATCGAGCTTATATATATATATATATATATATATATATATATATATATATATATTTACTGTACATAGATTTTATTATATCTTGGTTTTTCTGTGAAACATTATAATGCGTATATATATAATAAAAATTGTTTATATCTTTGTTTTTTAGCCTTGTATATATGCATAGTTTGCAGTACTTCCCACATATGTATAAGTATTGTTTCAATGATATGTTTAAGGGTTATATATTTTATAAGATTTATGTATATACTAGTTTACATATATTTTGTTGGTTTTACTATATAGGTGTGATAGTTTACATTCATAAATCTGCTAAGAACAGTATAGCGTAATAAAATAGTATAGACATATTTTAATAACACATATTTCTAGAATTTATAATATAAGTTATCAATATATAGCTGTTTGTTACATATATAGGTTTTATAAGCTTTATATGATCTATCAAGTTATATATACATATACAGTTTTCAATAAAGCATTAATTTTATAATAAAATATATTTATATTTATTTTATAATAATTATTAATCATAAATATAAAGTTATGGTTATGTTTACATTTAAAATTTGATATATATGAATATAAAGTTTATGTTGTATTTTAGAGTGTGTACATATATTTATAATATGTTTGTTAACTATGGGTCTTAATTTGTTTTAAATATAATAAGTTTGAATCATATACATATTTTATTTTATTTTGATATTTGTCGTATTAATTTTTTATAAAAATAATATTAATAATATGGTATACATTTCGTTTCTGTTATATCGAAATGATTTTGGTCCTTGATTTTCTATCTATCAGCTTGTCCGTCAAATTCGTGTCGATCTAGCTTTGCTTTGGAAGTTGTGCTTGCATTTCATAACATAATTTCAGTGTTTATCCTCTCTAGCCTCGAAAGTGGAGAAATCACTTACGATTAATGTTCTTTAATTTATTAAATTTGATTTCAATTGAAACGACAATTAAAATATGCTGCTGTTAGTTATTTACACTGTTGTATATGTTATTACATGTATCGGTTCACATGTGACATCTGACACAACTATCTGTTATTTATATTGATGGTATATGCCTGTTATATTATGTCATATCTCTTATCACTCTGCAAATTCTCTGTTAGTATAGAATTCATTATGGGTTGAAATGATACATACCCGAAAAGACTTTAGAATAGGATAAAATCGTTATGGGTTGAAATGATAAACCCAAGCGATTTTCATTGACATTGAATTTGGGATTACGGGTTAAAATGATATATATACTGTGACGCTCCACCTCTATACCCATGCTAACCAAGAACACTACGGAGTAATGTCGTCAACTAGCGTGGAGAATAAGGCTGTTGAGGAGCGACCACCTGTATAATTGTTTTGTGCGAGTACCGATATGCCAGATAAAAATATAACTTTTCATCTCAAGAGGAAATCCGACATACCAATGCAAACTCAAAACTACTACACAGTGGCTATGTAATCTTCGGAAACAAATATAGAAATAAGCATAACACAAATCAGTCATAGATATCCATACCACAAAGGCGGAAACAGATATGAATATTGCACATAAAAGTGTATATCAGAGTAGTGGTCTAACAAGATCCAAAATATCACAAAAGAATAGTTACAAGTGCCACATAAAAGAATAAGTATACATCATGGAGTCTATATCGCAAATGTATACAACAAAATAAACAACTAATCTAAGTAGTTAGCCAAAAGTCAGAATAGAAACCCTAGAAGAGGAGTCAAGTAGAAGCACATGTAACATCTCGGTCTGACCTGAGTATTATTTAATAAAAAAAAATAAACGGATCAGTCTAACTATAAATATCAGATGAAATGATATAGAATAAGAGATATGACAAAAACGTATAATAACCATAATGCCATACCGTGATAAATATGCAATTGAAAATCAACAAGAGATTAATCAATCACAAGAATCTTCTCAAAGATAAAAAAGGATTGTCATACTCTTTATTTCATTTACCAAACCATAAATATTGACAATTATATCAATGCCAATCACAAAAGTTAATGACACACAAATTCACAAATGCACAAATATTGATAGAACTTATCAATGAAACCACAAAAATTGGTGAAACACAAATTCTAGAAATCGTCAATAGAAATCCCAAAATCACAAAAAGGGGGAGGCCTATTACAAAACGGGAGCGTGAAAGATCACCAACACGTGTATCACAAAACGGAACGCTATTCCATGGTTGCTAACCATTAATTTTGAGCCGAAGCTCCATAAAACGGCCCGAAGACCATGGGTCGTTACCCCACCAAATTGAGCCGAAGCTCCACAGAAACGGGGTTTAGTCTCCCTCGCAGACAAAGAGACATCGCACAATGCTAATCTAAATCCCAAAAATGATCATCATCGATCCTCAAGAAGTGTCAATTACACTAAGCTAGTAAATATACGAGTTTAGCTTTATGTCCCATAACCACTAGCTTAACTTGAATATTTACAAACAAATTGTAGATCTCCACTAGAAAATTGTCACAAGAGATTCAATCGAACAAGTCCAAGGATTAACCGACGACCAAACGCAAGTGTTTCATACCACTTGTTTTACTAAGCCGTTTAATTAGATTTCTTATACAAGTGAGGTAAAGGTTTGTATATACTAATAGATTGAGAAACGGTTTAAGAAACGGGCTTTGTAATAAAATAGTGTTGAAATTGTTTTGATGGAAGAGTTTTGATATTTACTACTAGTATGAAACCTTTATATATTTTAAAGTGACATATCAAAAATGATTGCAGAACAATCAATCACTAAAATTCACATTCGAAGACGTGAATTAATTCCAATAAATCGATATCAAATCCATCAAAATGGATATTTCCAAAAATTCCAAAATAGAAGTCATCAAAGTCGAATAATTGATAGCAACAACTAGGAATCAAAACGAATCGATAAAAATTGGAATCCAAGCAAAAATAGGTAAAAATAGGCATAATTGGCAAATAGGAGCAGGTCAGTCGACTGGCTCACTGAGTTAAGTCGACTGAACTCAGTCCCTAAAATCAGCGGGATACTGGTCAGTTGACTGGACTCAGCATGCCAGTCGACTGGACCAGAGCCAGGAAAGTGTTCTGGTAGCAGGTCAGTCGACTGGCTCAAAATTCCAGTCGACTGGAACCTGATTCCAGCACTTCCAAGCCTATCTACATGAAGGCCAATCTCTACCAAATTGCAATCGTCCGAGCAACGGCACTAGGAGTTTACGCGAATCAGCTACCTAGCCCTATAGGCTCTTCGATGCATCACAAAAAGCATGATCAAACCACAAACCTATGATTTTTAAAGATTTGACTTCAAAATGCCAAAAATTGGAATATTCACAAAACCAATCCAAATCAAAATCAAATGCACAAGAATAAGTGTTAGAAATTCATACCTAACAATCAAAGATAATCATGGACTTAGATGTGAGATAAAAATCTCACCTTTAAACCCAAAACAAATGAAGAAGAAGCTATAGAGCAATGGCAAGAGCAATCACTCTTCAATTCCAACTCAACAACCTTGTATCTAAGCTTAAAAGAGAAACATTTCCTAAGTTAGGTTCAGGAATTTCTGAAATTGATAAAAGAATGAGTTGGAGAAGTAGATGAGAGGGCTTACCAAATCTTCTCCTATAAATTTGGAGCTAGAACTTGATTTGCAAATGGAAACTAGGGCTTGGAGTTTTAATTTTCCATTCCTCTCTCCATTGTTGCTAAAGCTTGAGTATTACGAATTAGAAATGAAGTAATGAAGAGAAGAGGGGTAAAGCTTGGGTCTAATGGGATGAAACAAAAACCAAAGCCCTAAGTGAAAAATTAGCAAAATTCCTCTAACTCCAAACATATCGAAGTTTATACTCAAAAAGATCGCAAACGTCATTTTGAACTAAATAGTGGTGGTCTCGAGTCCTAATTTGACCGTTTGCAAAAAGTAGCTTTTTGAACTAAAATCCGACTAACGACGATTATTTAAATAAAATATTTAAATATCAAATCGTAAAATATGCGGGTTGTTACAGACTCCCCTCCTTAAAGAAATTGCGTCCTTACAATATTTAAGAAGAAAAATATAAAGTAACAACCATGAAAGCATATTCAACACAAAAGAAATTTGAAATAGAAAGTTCACCTCAAAGAGCACGAGAAAGTAAGTCCGGATGTGTTCGCTCGATGAATTCTCTAGATTCCCAAGAGCAATCCTTAGGATTTGAGGACCATTGAACTTTCACAAGCGGGACATCTTTATTTCGAAGGCGTTTGACCTCCGAAGCAATAATACGAATAGGATGTTGCTCATAAGTCAAATTAGGTGAAACTTCAATTTCTTCCACAATACCGGGCTCAAGAATAGCATCGGAATCTCGAAGGCATTTCCGTAATTGAGAAACGTGAAACACGTCATGAATAGCAGAAAACCGAGCCGGTAATAAAAGGCGATAAACCACGGAACCAATACGTTCGGTGATAGGAAATGGCCCAATATATCGAGGCGCTAATTTTCCCGATCGACTGAAACGTACAACACCCTTCATAGGTGAAACACGAAAAAACACAAAATCTCCCACGGAAAATTCTAATTTCCATCTTCGGTTATCGGCATATGATTTTTGCCTACTTTGTGCCTCCTTTATCCTTGACGAATAAGGTCAACCTTTTCTGTGGAATCACGAATAAAATCTGGACCTAAAACCAGCTTCATACCGGCCTCAAGCCAACAAGAAGGAGATCGGCATGGCCTTCCATAGAGTGCCTTGAAAGGTGTCATACCAATACTTGATTTGAAGCTATTATAATAGGAAAACTCAACGAGAGAAATATGATCTTCCCAACTTCCGCCAAAATCAAGAACACATGCACGAAGAAGATCTTCAAGAGTTTGATTCACACGCTCGGTTTGTCCATCAGACTGAGGATGATAAGCGGTGCTAAAATTAAGCTTCGTTCCCAAAGCTTTTTGAAGACTCTTCCAAAATCCACTAGTAAACAATGGATCACGATCACTAACGATAGAAGTAGGAACTCCATGCAATTTAAAAATTTCTTTAATAAAGAGTTTGGACAAAAGAGGAACGGTTCGATTGGACCAAACGGGAATAAAATGAGCGGATTTAGTATGTCTATCAACTATCACCCATAAGCTATCATGACCCCAATGAGAACGGGGAAGACCGTCAACAAAATCCATGGAAATTTGATCCCACTTCAAATTGGAATGTCTAAAGGTTGCAATAACCCACCGGGCCTTTGATGCTCGGCCTTAACGAGTTGTCAAGTCATGCAACGCTTAACAAAGTTAGCAATATCAGATTTCATTCCATTCCAATAATAAAGTCGCCTCATATCCACGTATATTTTACTACTACCAGGATGAATGGTAAATTTAGAATGATGAGAATCTTCTAAAATGTCTTTACGAAGATCTCCAATATTTGGCACGTTAAGTCTACCAAATTTTCGAATACCGCCACAAGAATCAATATCAAAGTCTTTCAAACCTTCAATATCAATTTTATCCCTAAAATTTTGGCCAAGAAGAGCCAATTCGGGATCTAACTTTTGAGCTTTAAGAATGCGGTCTAAAAGAGAAGGATGAGCCTCAAGGCTACATAAAACAAGAGATGAACATAAATTGGATACACGATCTCGAATCTCACAAGTGGATAATGTCTCGAGATCATTCCACTCGGATATCATCATGGAAATAACCGCTTGTTGCTTTCGGCTAAGGGCGTCGGCATCACGATTTCCCTTTTCGAGAGTATAGAGAATATCAAGATCATAAGATGCAAGGAACTCGAGCCAACGTTGTTGACGAAAATTAAGTTCCTTTTAAGAAAATAAATACTTTAAAGATTTATGATCGGTAAAGAGAACAAATTTCTCTCCCAAGAGATAATGACGCCAAATTCGAAGGGCGAAAACAATAGCCGCGAGCTCTAAATCATGAGTGACATATCTAGTCTCGGTAGGGTTCAATTGCCTAGAAGCATAAGCAATAACACGTTCTCTTTGCATAAGAACGACACCCAAACCAAAACGACTAGCATCGGTATAAACAATAAAATCTTGGTTCCCTTTGGGAATAACAAGAATAGAAGCATCGGAAAGGAGTTCTTTTAATTTCTGAAAAGAAGCTTCACGTTTGTCCGACCAAATGTATTTGATTCCTTTCTTTGTCAAGCTAGTAAGAGGCATGGAAATTTTAGAAAAGTCTTTTATGAACCGGCGGTAATAACCTGCCAATCCAAGAAAACTACGGATCTCCGTCACACTCTACGGTCTCTTCCAATTTCGTATCGCTTCAATCTTTGAAGGATCCATGGAAATTCCGGATTCGGAAATAATATGACCGAGAAACTTAACATGAGATTGCCAAAAATGGCATTTAGAAAACTTGGCATTTAATTTATTACTCCTAGGAGTTTCCAACACAATCCGAAGATGCTTTTCATGCTCCTCCTTGGTTTTTTAATACTCAAGAATATCATCAATGAAGATGAGAACAAATCGATCGAGGAAATCTTTGAAAACTCGGATCATGAGGTCAACGAAATAAGCCGGAGCATTCGTTAAACCAAATGGCATAACAAGCCATTCATAAGATCCATAACGAGTACGGAACGATGTCAAAGGAATGCTATCCTCTGCAATACGAAGCTGATGGAAACCGGTTTCTAAATCTAATTGTGAAAAGACACCAGCACCACAAAGTTGGCCAAATAAATCATCAATCCGAGGTAGAGGATATTTATTTTTGATAGTAAGATCATTAAGCTTGCGATAGTCAACGCAAAGCCTAAGTGTACCATCGGATTTCTTTACAAAAATAGCCGAAGCTCCCCAAGGCGAGGAACTAGAGCGAATAAATTGCTTCGTCTCCAATTCGGATAATTGTTTGCGCATCTCCTCATTTTCTTTATTGGACATGCGATAAGGAGGACGAATGATAGGTGGAGCTCCAGGAATTAGATTAATTCTAAACTCAATTGCTCGCTTAGGTGGTAGTCCTAAAACGGGCTCAAATATGTCGGAAAATTCACGAACAACGTGAATAAGAGAAATGACATCTTTCTCATCATCATTATCGTCATCATGATGATTTAAAGAATATAAAGATGCAGCCAAGTTGGAATCCGAATCTTTAAGAATGATAGAAATCTGCTTGACAGATTGAGGATGTCGAAGATGAATAGTCCGCTCAGGACATAGGATATGAGCTTCATAATGGTTAAGCCAATCCATTCCCAAAATCATTCCAAAGCCTAAGTAACGCATAACATGAAAATCGGCTAGGAAAGAAAAATCACATAAAATAGTCTTTACATCTTTACAAAGCAAACTAAGTGTTGTGGATCCACCAACCGAATTCGCAATTCTTAAAGAAGTCATTAAAGCAACAACACTTAAAGAAAAAGTATCAACAAGTTCCTTTGATATAAAAGAATGGGATGCACCCGTATCAAAAAGAACTCGAATAGGATGATCACAAAACACAATAATGCCATCAAGGATAGAATGAGAAATACCTTGACCACGAGAAGTGTTGCTAGGAGCTTGAGCAACATTAAGCTTTCCCTCCCTCTTGTCTTGAAGTTTAGGACAGGAAGATAAATAATGATCCGGGCTTTTGCAATAGCGACAAGCACAGGGCTTTGAACACTTGTTCGCATAATGGTCCTTAGAACCACAGTTGTAGCATTGCCCATTACTAGAGGAAGAAGTCTTTGTTGTCGGAGATGCTTGTTTCCCCTTTTTATTGGGATAAGGGCCTTTGGACTTATCACGCCTTTTCTTGTTGTTGAAGTTTGGTTTGGCACCCACCACTTCAACATCACTCTCCCTATCCGCCTTGTTATCCCGCTTTTTGGCAAAGCCGTGATACCAAAAGATTGGTAAAAAACAAAAGACAGTTCACCTCAGAGATTGGTCGTACTTCACTACGCTATGGATATCGGTGAATTTTGTCCGAGTCCGGATCGGGCCACAATTGATAGGGCATGACAAGAAAGACCATAGAAGCCAACATCTCAAGTTTCAAGTCAATCCGAGTTCGTATGCTCAAGATATGATGGATTCAATTTGAGAAAGATACCCATTGTTCATTTCGAACCCATCACCATTCGAACCCATCAACTTCGAACCCATCACTGCTTGCTACCATATTCAAATCTAACAGCCATTGCCTGCTTCGACTCCATCACCTTCGACTCCATCACCTTCGACTCCATCACCTTCGACTCCATCCATCACCTTCGACTCCATCACCTTCGACTCCATCCATCACCTTCGACTCCATCACCTTCGACTCCATCGTGCATATTCTACTTCGAATCCATCCGAAGCACTCCCTGCTTCGAATCCATACACACTTGCCTTCGTTCGAATCCCTCGACCACACATAGGTTCGAATCCATCCAGGTAACCATGCTTCGAATCCATTCCCACACGACCACAAACCCATGAGCTTCGAATCCATGCTGTCTTCGAACCCTACGTGTTAAAAACAACTTCGAATCGATCCGGAGCCATCGATTCGAAGCGTCGCCGCCCCCTCATGAAACAGGGTCGATTCGAACCTATGGGTTCGAACCATATGGATTCGAAACATATGGATTCGAATGACCCATAGGATCGATTCGAACTAACCAGCGTACCAAAATGCACCATCTTGAATCGATCATATCTCTCAATCCCTTGATCCAAATGCCATGAAATTTTCACAAGAGCTTGATTACACACTGAAGAATGTCCACGCCAAATTTCGCCTCGATTGGATGCATTTTTGATCGATTCAAACCTCACTTCGAATCGATCCCAAATTGGGCACGGATCCCGAGAACGAGGGCCCGTGGGCCCCCCGTCACATGCCAAGCAGCCTCCCCAGGTTTTGGGCGGGATTTCAGCCTTCCACGCCTATAAATAGAGCCCCTGGTCATTCAGAAAAGGGGTCGGAAAATCAGAAGAGAGAGAACAAGCCCAGACTCTGCTGAATCCAATTCTATGCATCACTGTTGTTGTAGTGTTCAGATTTCAAAGCTATAATTCGTTGTAATCGATTAAGATCATCAAGTGAAGCAATAAAGAGAAAAACCTTCAAAGTGGACGTAGGCACGAACGCCGAACCACTATAAATCCTGTGTTATATACTGTTATCTGTGATTTGTTGCTTAGATCTGAATTCTGTATTGATTGTTGCTGAGTTCTGCGTTGATTACTATCGATTTGAGTACGTAAACTGGTGCTTTCACGGTATTGGGTGTTTGTGACCAATTTTGACGCAAACATTTTGGTGCTTTCACTGAGAACGCTAATTCAGGAGTTCTGCCAGTTGATAATTAATTCGAAGAAAAATTTGAAAGTTTAGATTTGAGAAACTATGACGAGACAATCAAGTAGAAGGCCAAGGCCAGAGAGAAGCGAACACCAAGGAAGTCAAGAGGCTTCCTCAGGAGGGAATCAAGTGTCGATCTACATCACTAGGGACGAAATGGAGACAATGATGAAGAGACAGGAGGAGTT
Source organism: Allium cepa (assembly GCA_030765085.1). Lineage (NCBI taxonomy): Eukaryota > Viridiplantae > Streptophyta > Magnoliopsida > Asparagales > Amaryllidaceae > Allium > Allium cepa. Next base: position 898,593,129 of record CM060938.1, on the reverse strand, counting down.
GATTCAGAGTTTATTTCAACAAATTGGACAACTTGGAGCACAGAATAGAGGAACTGATGGAATTCAGAACGGAACAGGACCATCCGGCGTAGCACCTGAGTTAGGAGGCCCACACTTGGAGCATGGAGATCCAACCCCGAAGGGAGAGAGAGGAGTACCCGTGCAACCTAGAGGCAGCAGAGGAATGAACACTCAGTCAAGGGGGCAGATCCCAGAATTCCCTCGTGAACTCGGGGGGCAGGTCGAAAGTGATGAGCGAGGATTGCATCTTGGAGATAACGATAAGCTGGCGGAGATGGTTAGGCGAGCTTTGAGAGGTGGTTTGGTGAACAAAGATTTGGAGGATGTTAGCAAGAGTCCTTTTACTCCAGCGATCAAACAAGCTAGGAACCCACCGGACTTTAAGTTACCGTCGCTGGACATGTATGATGGGAGAACGGACCCCACGGTTCACCTAGCAAAGTATATGAGGCATAATGAAGTGCTGGGGGCATCAGAAGAGGTCATGGCCCGATGTTTTCCATTGTATTTAACAGATATCGCGGCATTATGGTTCAGGCAACTAGAAAGTGGATCCATCGGAACATGGGATGATTTAACTGAGAGATTCATGAGGCAATTCAGGGTCCACATTACAAGACCCAAGAATGTGATGACTTTGGCAACCCTAAAACAGAAGCCCGGATAGACTTTGAGGAATTATCTAATGCGATTCAATGCGGCAGCAGCATCGGTGGATCGGCCAGATCCATCCATGGTTATGATGGCAGCTGTTTCCGGAATAGCTGATGGTACGTATTTCAAAAATTCATTGACAAAAGATCCACCTATGGATCTAGGAGAATTCTATCATGAGGCGGAAATATTCTTGCGATTGGAAGACGCGAGTGCAGAAAGAGAAGTAGGAGATGAGCTTAATGTTTACACGGTGAAAGATCGAAATCCTCTTGAGAAAGCCACGGAAACTAGCAAGGGAAAGCGAAAGGCTGAGAGTGACTTTAACAGGTCAACGCGACCACGAAGGGAACCAAGGTTTACCACATACTCAGAGCTGAAGGAGAATTTGGAGCGAATCTATCAGGATACCAGAGAACAGATCTCGTATCGCAGGCCAATGCGAAGGGACCCAACTTCCGACGAAAGGAAATCAGATAAGTATTGCATATTTCATGAACTGAATGGTCATAACACTAATGATTGCAGGCATCTGAAGGACGAGGTGGAAGGGCATATCAGGAACGGTATGCTACTTCAATATGTTAGGAAACGGACTCCAGCTGTGGAGCCAGAGCGCCCACCGTCTACCCCAACTAGGGTTGGCCCTGAGTCGGGACAACGTCTGATTATCAATTGATTGACTGAAATAACGATGAACGAGTCGTAAACCTCTCACTAATGCGGTTAAGTCATTTACACATGTGAGAAATCACGCATGATCCATAGGCATGCTCTGAATGACCACCAACCGCATCATAGTTAGAGTTTACACTTTGACATCCCTGCTTTGCTTTTTTCTTTGATTTCGATTTGAACATTTAGATTCTTTGCTTTGATTTTGATTTGAACGTTTGATTCTGTTTGTATGAACATTCCTGTTGTAAGGTTCGTATAATCACTGCTTTGATATGTGCAATTCCATGAAAAAGTTTATTTTCATGCCCGTTGGATCGCGAACGGTCCACGAGCACCTTCTGTGTGGCGATGAACCGCCAGAGTCTTCGATCCAGAAACTTCCCCGGACATGAACTCCGGCATCGATAATACTAAGTCCCCCCCGGGCACACATAATTCGCCTCAAACGACAAACGATCGCGAACGATCACAGTCAGCCTCGAATGGCATATGATCGCGAATGATCACAAATCGCCTTGAACGGCATCCGACCGCGAACGGTCCCGATTCACTTATATGACAGTTGATCGCGAACGATCACCACTCGCCTCGAACGGCACCGACCGCGAACGGTCAAGATCCACTTATTATGAACACCCGACTTCGAACAGTCACAAACCCGCCTCGAACGGCACACGATCGCGAACGATCACAACTCGCCTCGAATGTCACAACTCACCTTACCTCGATTGACTCGATCATGAACGGTCGTCATTTGAGGTCCGCCACCTGATCGTTGACTATTACACCTTACCTCAAATGGCTCGATCGCGAACGATCGTCATTTGAGGACCCCCACTTAACCGCACACTGTCGCACTTTACCTCGAACGACTCGATCTCGAACGATCGTCATTTGAAGTTAAGCGCTTGACCTTGAACGGTCCCCACTTAAACGCGCATTGTCGCACTTTACCTCGAATGACTCGATCCCGAACGGTCGTCATTTGAAGTTGAGCGCTTGACCTTGAACGGTCACATTTCACCGAGGATGACTCGATCTCGAACGATCGACACATGGATTTTATGCGCTTGACCGCGCACGGTCGCACTTCACCTTAAATGACTCGATCACGAACGATCGTCATTTGAAGTTAGGCGCTTGACCATGAACGGCCGCGCTTCATCCCAAATAGCTCGATCCCGAACGATCGTCATTTGAGGCCATATGAAACTATCTAGTTCTTTGCAGGTTGATGATAGGATACGAACATCCAACTCAAGGCATTACAAAACACACCTTCCTACCGCAAGGCATGTTTTGGGGGCCAAAATGTTATCCCGCTTTTTGGCAAAGCCGTGATACCAAAAGATTGGTCAAAAATAAAAGATAGTTCACCTCAGAGATTGGTCGTACTTCACTTCGCTATGGATATCGGTGAATTTTGTCCGAGTCCGGATCGGGCCACAATTGATAGGGCATGACAACAAAGACCATAAAAGCCAACGTCTCAAGTTTCAAGTCAATCCGAGTTCGTATGCTCGGATATGATGGATTCAATTTGAGAAAGATACCCATTGTTCATTTCGAACCCATCACCATTCGAACCCATCAACTTCGAACCCATCACTGCTTGCTACCATATTCGAATCCAACAGCCATTGCCTGCTTCGACTCCATCACCTTCGACTCCATCACATTCGACTCCATCACCTTCGACTCCATCACCTTCGACTCCATCACCTTCGACTCCATCACCTTTGACTCCATCCATCACCTTCGACTCCATCCATCACCTTCGACTCCATCACCTTCGACTCCATCCATCACCTTCGACTCCATCACCTTCGACTCCATCGTGCATATTCTACTTCGAATCCATCCGAAGCACTCCCTGCTTCGAATCCATACACACTTGCCTTCGTTCGAATCCCTCGACCACACATAGGTTCGAATCCATCCAGGTAACCATGCTTCGAATCCATTCCCACACGACCACAAACCCATGAGCTTCGAATCCATGCTCTCTTCGAACCCTACGTGTTAAAAACAACTTCGAATCGATCCGGAGCCATCGATTCGAAGCGTCGTCGCCCCCTCATGCAACAGGGTCAATTCGAACCTATGGGTTCGAACCATATGGATTCGAACCATATGGATTCGAACCTATGGGTTCGAACCATATGGATTCGAAACATATGGATTCGAACGACCCATAGGATCGATTCGAACTAACCAGCGTACCGAAATGCACCATCTTGAATCGATCATATCTCTCAATCCCTTGATCCAAATGCCATGAAATTTTCACATGAGCTTGATTACACACTGAAGAATGTCCACGCCAAATTTCGCCTCGATTGGATGCATTTTTGATCGATTCGAACCTCACTTCGAATCGATCCCAAATTGGGCACGGATCCCGAGAACGCGGGCCTGTGGGCCCCCCGTCACGTGCCAAGCAGCCTCCCCAGGTTTTGGGCGGGATTTCAGCCTTCCACGCCTATAAATAGAGCCCCTGGTCATTTAGAAAAGGGGTCGGAAAATCAGAAGAGAGAGAACAAGCCCAGACTCTGCTGAATCCAATTCTATGCATCACTGTTGTTGTAGTGTTCAGATTTCAAAGATATAATTCGTTGTAATCGATTAAGATCATCAAGTGAAGCAATAAAGAGAAAAACCTTCAAAGTGGACGTAGGCACGAACGCCGAACCACTATAAATCCTGTGTTATTTACTGTTATCTGTGATTTGTTGCTTAGATTTGAATTCTGTATTGATTGTTGCTGAGTTCTGCGTTGATTACTATCGATTTGAGTACGTAAACGGCTGCTTTCACGGTATTGGGTGTTTGTGACCAATTTTGGCGCAAACACGCCTCTTCAAGTCGAAGGGCGATATCAATGAGTTGATCAAAAGAAACTTCTAATTTTAGAAGTAATGGCTTCTTGAGATTTTTGTTCAACCTTAGACAAATCATTGGTTCTTCTTCAATGGGGTGTTTATGTATTCGACCCCATATTTAGAAAGTGACTCGAAGGATGCGACATAATCTGCCGAGGATTCACCTTGAACAAGGTCTATGAAATGACGAGCCAATGTCACCTTCTCAGCTTCTGGCACAAACTTTAATTCGAATCGTTCCCGGAATTTCTCCCAAGTAAGATCCGCTTCATTTATTTCAGAAATTAGAAGCTCGTACCAGTCTAATGCTCTTTCTTGGAGCATACTAGAGGCCACCTGAACTCGGTGAAGATCAATAAGATTCATGTGAGAAAAGATTCGATCGCATGTTCTTAGCCAAGCTTGGACTTCAATAATGGTTTCAGAACCTTTGAATGGCTTCCCACCCAAATTGGTATAATCGTTGCACAAGCATGCAAATCCAAACTTAGGGTGAGTGGGTTCCGGATTAGAACCGGCTGCTTGAGCATTCTTGTAACGACCCGCTTTTTTGGACAGTTTAAACCGACGATCAAATACACATGTCGATTCCAAACCATTCAAAAGGGCAGATGGTTATTGGGGTAAATAAAAAAAGAAAAGAAAAGGAAATAAAGGAAAAGAAACAACACAGAATCTCGCAGCGGAACGATAAAATATAATAGTCAAATAAACAGTTCATGAAGCTTTTTACTATACTTTGACAATTATTTATACAACATTTATCAGAGTTATACATATACAATAGAACAATTAAAATAATGCAGCAGATAGCATGATGCAAGGGTAATAATAGTAATAGTATACCAAATCTTCATCTTCATCCTCCAGAATAGATCTTCAAAAATCTGAAAAACTCAAGACTGACCCGAGCGTAATGAAAAGACAAAACACACGAGTCAGGACTAAAATATCCTTATGAAAGTTAAATCAATCGTAAATAAATGTGAGTGTAACGGCATCAGAGATGTTTACGGTGTTTGACATCTCATATCCAGTGTCAGCGTGCGTGCAATAACTCAAGAGATGTTACGGGACTTTCCATCTCTTAAGGATCCGTTAAACTATCTACATGTAGTAATGTACGCTAAGTAGATAATGCCTATCAGTAATATAAAGTATCAAAATAGCATTAAGGCGTTACCATAATCCCCCTTAACACATTTTTATAATGCCATAGTCTATACAGCACCGTAAGCCCCACCATAAACTGGTGGTTATCAGAGGGTACCCCATAAGTATAACACAAAACCAAACGTAGTGGTCGCGAATAGGATAATCAGTATGACAAGGTACATGAGGCGATACCAACTAGGATACTAGTAGTTGTGTGATCCGGACTGATGTTGAGCATAGCCAGCAGCTACCCCAACACCGCGAAACAACACTCCCAAATCAAGGGGTGCACCCAAATCGAATCACAAATGTAATAGATATGGTATCGAAGAAGTGTGTACGCTAGAGATGGCGAACTTCAATGGCCCGACGCGGCTCCTGTTTTAGTCATGTCAGGGGTCATCCAATATCGTTCTCTTTCTTCAGTCAACGCGTTCACCAAACTATCCACTTCATTCTGGATCAACACTCCGCGTATAATAGTTATTAAAGTGGTTTTCGGTATCAACAGAGAGTATGTCCATATCCGATCCCGGTCTCTTTAATAACTACGTATTATTACACCGTTGGCTCTTTTACATTTCAAATCGATTCATAATTGATATCAAAATATCATATTCGCTTCAAAAATCAAATCCATTTCAAATATCATCGTATCCTTTCAAATGTAAGATTTCGTTTCAAAAATCATTTTTCGCATCAATATCTCATTTCGGTTTCAAAATCATTTCGAATTTCAATTTAGGTTGCAACTTCATTTAACCCAATTTGTATTTAAATTCAAGATTTAAATATAAACATTTCACCTTATTGACCAGCTTAGAATTTTGGAAAAATAGTTTTAAGTAGTTTAAAAGTAGTTTTAAATAATTAAAATAGTTAAAGTACTTAAACTTTTAAAATGGATTTGAAATAGATAAATTAGTTTAAAATAATTTAAATTGTGTTAATTAGATTTAAAATATATTAAAATAGTTTAAGTATTCAAAAATGGTTTATATAGCAGAGTAATTTGGAAAACAAAATAAAATAGCTTCAAAACCAATCCATTTCAATTTATAACTTCCCAATTCAAATCAATTTCAATTTCCATTCTACCGATTCAATTTCGATTTCGATTCAAATCAATGTCAACTTTAACTTCAAATTTATTCAATTTTATATTCACTTTCAATTAATTCAATTTCAATTTATATCGATTTAGAGCTTGGTTTTCAAAATATCCATTTATAACCCTTAACAAAATTATCCATCAATTTTCGAGTTTAAATCCAAATTTCAAATATGATTTAATTCCAAGCTCGACTTCAAAATATCATTTTTATATCACTTTTACTTGGTAATATTCAAAGCTCGAATTACGGTTAAATCTATAAACAAATCAATTTTCGAAATTCAATCAAATCCCAATTTTTAAATTTCAAAGTCTCGACTATTATTATTTAACAATTTCTTTTAACCAAAACTTATTTCAACATTCCAAACTCAATTTTTCGATAAATTCGATTTCTATAAATTTATTTCTATTTATAACTTTTAAATCAAAACATTTAAATAAATTTCAAATCGACGATTTTAAAAATTATTAATTTAGCCAATTCGGTGTCCGTATATAGTTTTCTATCCTATGGCCAAGTAATTATTTATTTCAATTAAACGTCATGGATGAATATATATCACTTAAATCAATCATAGTGTCATATGTATGCATAACAGGTTATATATAAGCAATAAACATCCAAACATTTAAATGTCGATCAATAGCATCCATCGAAATAAATCATCCAATAGACAATACAATTCATAGCAATTTCATAGTTATCAATGTCGGGTAATTTTATCGCGATTCAATTTCAATTTCAATTTTAATGGTCAATTTAATTTTCAACGGCTAATTCAAATGACAATCTATATGACAATTAAATTTATCAAACAATGACAAATAAAATTCATAACACTTCATAATGTCAAATTTAACTAGATAAAGATATTCAGTACGTTGTGAGCGTTATAAAACACTCACCTTGATTTTTACGATTTTAAATCAAATCGAACGACGTTCGATTTAACTCAAAATTTTCTTTAGCTCTAAATGATTCCAATCCAGCTCCATTGCGTAGTGCCCGTCAACGATTCCAACGCAACTAGTTTCGCGCGTTTTCGACCTCGTATGAAAAAGATATGAATTTTCAAAGTTACATGAATTTTTATTTACATTAATTAACAATTTCTTTTATTAATTCAACCTTCAACGAATCACAGCCATTAGATTTTCCTTCATTAAATCAAGGCCGCACGTCCCCTTCTCTTCCATCTCCCAGTAACAAACGCGACTAACAGATGAAAACCGAACCCATATGCTCATGATTTAGGGTTGAATCTTGCGACCTCCTCGATGACTTTGAAGACGATCAGAAGCTTCCATTCCAAAGCCCATCCCCTCCTCTTCACTCGGCTGCAAAGCCATAGAGCTCGACCCTCCCTAATGTCTCGATTTGCGTGCGCAACTACAGGCTTTTGGACGAGATTTGTCGTTGATTCAAAGCTCCAAACACGATCATAGCCGTTGAATACCTAGATCTCACTCCCCTCTACAAGTTTCATGTTGGAAGTTTGTTGAATAGATTGAAGGATTTGAAGAGATTAGAGGAGAAAGGTTGAAAGTTTCTGGCCGTGCATCAGGTAGGAGGCGGCGGCTCTGAACAGAAACCCTAGGGTTATAATTTTTTTCAAATTTATGAAGAGAGGGGGCTTTTATAGAAAAATCAACGTACACTATTCATCCCGGAATTTTCGAACTCCGATTTACGCGCGGTGATCGACATTTCTAGGTTTTATCCCGCGTTTCGGACACAATGAAATAGGTTTTGGAGGCTAATTCGATCGTGTGTGCGAGTTACGGAAATAAACGATCAAATTTAAATTAAACCGATTAAACGAATTTCTATGCGTTTTAGCTCGCCCCGGACAAACGGTAAATCCGATTGACACAAAATTTTAAACCTTACAATAACATCATATTACGGATCTGATGAAACAGGTTTCGTCAAAATCCGAGACTGTTTGAAAAACGACTATTTTAACTCGTCAAATTAATATTAAAACAATTTCGATGCGTTTCGAGCTGCCACGGTCAAACGACAACTCCGATTGCTATGAAAATTGAAATCCTATAATAACAAATTATTATGGATCCGATGGAACTAGTTTCGTCCAATTCTGAGACTGTTCAAAAATTGGCTATTTTCCGGTCGATAATTAAATATTAAAATATTCAATTTTCACAAATAAATTTTAAATTCATTTTTAAAATTTCTGTAACGTCACTATAACTCCAATATGATAAAATAAAATTTTACAAATCATTTTTAATCATATTAAACTCGTTACTCAATTATCCAATAAATTCCAATTTTTAAAATCTTATTAACTCCATTATAATCCCGATATAACTTACATTCACTTTGAAAACCAATTTGAATCATATTAAATCAAATTTCAATTATTCACTCTATTTTCATATATTAAATTTCAATATCAAATTAATCATATCAAATTAATCATATCAAATCCGGAATTTAATTATTCAAACATTTGTAATATTAAATTTAAACAAATTTGGTTATTTTTAAATAACTTTCTTTTGAGATATTCAAAACGAACTTAAAAATTTAACTTTTGAAACGAATTAAAATTATAGAACAACCATTTCCATTATACGGTTATTCAATTTCCATTATTAAATTATTCAATAAGTTTTAAATATTTAATTTAAACAATTTACTTGTTCAATATTCAATATTTGATTTTAAATAGATTTTACTTATCAATCAATTACTCTATTATACCCAATGAATTCAACATTTATTATCCTATTCAACTATTGATTGTAAAGGCATTCACTAAGCAGCATTTTTTCATTGGATAATTATTGTCACAATTCATTCCGGTTATTATTATTCCAAACGAATTATAAATTTTTTTCTAACATTAAATCACGAAATCTTATTAAATTAGCTATTTTAATTATCGAAAATTTACGGGTCGTTACACTCTCCCCCACTCAAAATTTTTCGTCCCCGAAAAGGAAAAAGAAGGGAAAGGAACTAAGTATAGAATTCAACATTAGATATATTTTATTCAAAGTTACCAACTTATAAAACAATGAAATTCCATCTATAAAGTCATACTACGCTTCCACTAAGTTACTCCGAACGGCTTTCTAACTTTAAAAGTTAGTTATCAAAACAAGTTATAAAAAATTTTAAAACTTGAAAAATTTTCTAACACCCGGATTTTACGAAAAATTTCGGTAGAGTCTCCTTTGCACGGCTCGATCGGAAAAAAAATGACAGTATATATCACAAATATATATCTCATCAAGTGATGAGGCATCCCGTCGGGAAAAAGTGTAAAAGTACGGTATGTAATCCGAGATATGTACCTTATATATTGTTAGCTAGGATATACGGCTAATATAGCGCGAAAGCGAGCTCCAAATGCGAAGCAAGCGCAATCCGCACCTACTAAACACTCAACAAACCATGAGAAACATGCATATTATGAAAATAATATCAATATACATCATATAGAAACATAACAACTACATGTGCCAAACATAGCAAATGCAACAAAACAACAAATGCAACCATCAATCAATTATCATCCAACTATCATCCAACGAATCCATAACCAATCAATATAAATTCACTTCTCATTAATATTCATTGACTTGGGTTTCAATTTTAATCATAGTTGATTCATTAACGTTGGATTTTACTAACATTCATTCTCAATTCAATTTGTTAACATCACTAATTTATATTTACATTAGTTCACTTCCAATTTGAATCAAATTAAATTCTATTTAAATTCATTTAACTTCCAATTTGATTTCAATGACTTATAGCTTTCAATTTCAATAACACTTAATGAATTATATACAATAAACTAACAATCATATAACAACCAAATCATACACAACATAACCAAATTATTAATTTTACATTCAATTTGGTTTATCTCTTCCAATTCCAATTTTTTCTTAGCCATACCAAATTCTTTTGTTTATGTTTACTTCATGTTCAGTTTCAGTTAATAACAAATTTATTTGCGGAACATTTTATTAATCCTTACTTTAATTTATAGTCATTCCATAAAAGTCTAACTTCTCACATATGACTTTTCTTAGTTTATAGTTATCTCAAAAGTTACAAATTTATTTTCACATATTTGGCATCTTAAATTTCCAATATTAACTTTTAATTAAGTCTGTAAGCCGTACATATATCAACCGTGAGCAATATCAATCTTATCGCTTATTCGGTCACACAACTTCACTTCCAACTAGTATCGTTCACCCGACTCTCTAGTGCGGACTCAGATTTGGTTCCTTGATTGGAAACTGTTACTCTCCTTGCATAGCCATATACTATGATAGAGAATTCTAGAATCAAACCAAAAATCCATATGCAGGGTTCGCCGTCGAGAATCGAGTGGAAAATCCTAACTTGGATCGATATAAATCATCTCGAAATTTTGTGCTCGAATTTGGATCAAATCGTTATGTGAATAAAATAATATATGTACAACTTATGTATCACCTTCCAATAGATTTCTATACAATTTATCTATATTAATTTATTTCATTGACTTTCATTTTATTAACAATTAATTATTCACAATCCATTATTCAGTTAATATATCCATTTCTTTACATAGCATATTCTTCAACATTATCTTTTCTTAAACATCATATCAAAGAATTTTCTTACTCAAGTTCATTTTAAACATTCTATATAATTTAATTAAATTCAAGTTCATAGTTTTAGTTAATAACAAATTTATTTATGGAACATTTTATTATCCAGCTCTTTAGTTTATTAATCATCCTATAAAAGTCTAGCCTCTCATAAATGACTTTTCTTAGTTTACAGTTATCTTAAAGGTTACAAATTCAATTCCAATTTCTTTGCAGTTTACATTTATTTCCATAACCAATTTACAAAGATAATATGCAATTCATTTGTCTACATCCTTAAGCTCACTCATTTATTCAAAAAATTTCATTGATCACTTCAGAATATACTTAAGTATATACTAAAAAAAAATTTCACAACCAAATTTCCATTTACATATATCTCAATTCCTTTAGAGTTTTTTTTTCCTCACCTGTATATTTCAATTACTTTCAAGTTCTGTTTATTTGTACAATATCTCATTACATATCAAAACATCATTTCAGCTTCTTAATATTTGGTAAGTTATATTATATATTATTAGAATGCAAACTTGGTATTATACAAATTTATAGAATTTCATTTTACTTAATTAGAATGTTCACAAATTTGGTTTATTTAAATCCTCTTATTTTATAAATTTTGGTTATTCACAATTCATTCAAATAATTTGAAAATTACTAATTATCATAACTTAGAAATTTAAATGCCCGGTTCTTTTCAAATCATTTGAAATAAACATATACACTTATATCTTTAATATATATCAAATCATACCTTTGGAGTTTAAACCAAAACCCATTTACCAAAAATAATTTCGAAGGAAAGCAAGCTTCTTAGAAGTCTCCCGCACTTTGAGACTCGAAAATGAACATCGATGATGCTGCGCAGTCATCACCGAAATTATTTTACAGCGACATAAAAGAGGAGTACTTAATTCATTCCTTCTTAAAATCCTTTCAAATATTTCTCATAAATATTTTCCAACTAATATTACAATATATTTTCTTCAAAACTTTGAGAACCATTTTCTCAAGATCTCCGGGTCTTAAATTCAAATTTTCCAATTTAAATCTATTTTAATTTATAAGTCGCCTTTATAAAACATTCTTATAGGATTTTCTTTCTTAAAACATTTCACAAGTGTTATATCATTGTTCATTTTGTAATTCACCTTATTTATTAAATTACAATATCCAATTAATGATAATAACCAATACTTTCATTTCTAACAACCAGGTAAGCTAGATAAGTCACAATAATTTTTGAAAATTTTTCTTTATATACAAAATATAGTTAGGGCAAAATTATTTCATTTTACCCAATTTCAAAACAATACTATGTCGAATTGTTCTGTTTAAGTGTTTAGAGATCCCTATCAATGACGTTAATTACTCGTATTGACAAGATTCCATAAGCCACACAAATCAACCGACACAATATAAAACATTTTATATTACTAACAAATACGCTCTCTCATATATATATTAACTCAGCGACTCATCATAGGGTATAACTACCCTATTTATAAAGAGTCGGACCCCACAAAGCTAAGGTTATCGCTAAACCTCGCTCTGATACCAACTGTAACGACCCGCCTTTTTGGACAGTTTAAACCGACGATCAAATACACATGTCGATTCCAAACCATTCAAAAGGGCAGATGGTTATTGGGGTAAATAAGAAAAGAAAAGAAAAGGAAATAAAGGAAAAGAATCAACACAGAATCTCGCAGCAGAACGATAAAATATAATAGTCAAATAAACAGTTCATGAAGCTGTTTACTATACTTTGACAATTGTTTATACAACATTTATCAGAGTTATACATATACAACAGAATAATTAAAATAATGCAGCAGATAGCATGATGCAAGGGTAATAGTAGTAATAGTATATCAAATCTTCGTCTTCATCCTCCAGAATAGATCTTCAAAAATCTGAAAAACTAAGGACTGACCCGAGCGTAATGAAAAGACAAAACACTCGAGTCAGGACTAAAATATCCTTATGAAAGTTAAATCAGTCGTAAATAAATATGAGTGTAACGGCGCCAGAGATGATTACGGGGTTTGACATCTCATATCCAGTGTCAACGTGCGTGCAATAACTCAAGAGATGTTACGGGATTTTCCATCTCTTAAGGATCCGTTAAACTATCTACTATGTAGTAATGTACGCTAAGTAGATAATGCCTATCAGTAATATAAAGTATCAAAATAGCGTTAAGGCGTTGTTAACGCTAAAATTTGAACGCTAACACCCCGATGTATGAGTTATAGTCGTGAAAGCACCACCCGATAGTTCGGGAACAGATTATAAGCAGAAAATAGCAGAAAAGCAGTAAGAAACAACGATTTTATAGTGGTTCGGCTTAAGGGTATAGCCTACGTCCACTTTAAGTACTTTTATTGATGATTTCGTTACAAGTTGATACAAATCTTCTCAAGTACAATATATTTCAATTTACAAGTGGTTTAGAACAAGTAGTTTAAGCTCCAATGTCGATTAAAGCCCTCGAATTCATGTTGAAGATGTGTGGTTTCTTCATGAATTTCTTTGAAGTATTCTTCTAATCTCGAAAGCTCTAAGTGTTGATTGAGTTCTCAATGCAGCAAGGAAATGGTGTATAAAGAGAATGTCCAAAAGTCCCCCTCAAGTTGAATATGGCCATGTATTTATAGGCAAACTTTTAGGCTGGAATTGTCAAGTCATGAGTCGTGACCGACTCATGATGAGTCGTGAGTCGCAACCGACTCAGGATTAGTGGGCGACTCATCTGGTTGAGCTCGGGCCTTATATCAGAGTGTCTCTGGTTCTCTGTACACGGCACAAGTCCTAACTCGTCTGCGAGTTAAAAGGTCGTGGTCCAAAACAAGGCGACATTGGATTTCTACATAGCAGCTCTAAGTCGTGGACGACTCAAGTTAGGTCGTGAACGACCTACCGTAAGTCGTAGGTCGGTCCTTCGTTGTTTTGGGAGTTCGGTCAGTTAGGTCATGACGCGTACACGACTCATCATGAGTTATAACCCGTTCACGACTCATAGTAGGTCGCGGCCGACCTACCAGATTAGCTTCCTGCTTGGTCCAAAGTTAGGCTCCTATGAACAAGTCCTGAGCCGTTCACGAGTTAACCAGTGCAACTTTTCTTGATGTTAGCATGAGTCGTACACGACTCATCATAAGTCGTATGTCGTCAACGAGTTATCCCACTATAGCACGGTATTGAACTTGTCTCTGAAGTCTTAGGTCGTAGACTTCTATAGGTCGTTAACGTCTTAACTCGCCAGCCTTCCTTAACCTGTTAGCTTGTTGAGTCGTGTTACCATTTAAGTCGTAGACCCCTTAAGTCGTAGCCTTCTTGAGTCGTAGGTTTCTTGAGTCGTAATGGCCTTAAGTCGTAGAAATCCTAACTCGTACCATCTTGAGTCGGTCTTTTCTTATGAACCGTTCATCCCTTGAGTCGTAAACCCAATGAGTTACTTAAGGACCTTAAGTGGATGAGTCGGGATCAGATGAGTCGGTGAGTTCCTTCTCGAGTCATTGAGTCGTACGCGAGTTAATTGTTCTTGGCTTTCTGACTTGCATGCTTGAACCGTTTACGACTCATGGTGAGTCGTAAATCTTCTGAGTCGCTGAATGCCTTCTAGAATGAGTCGGCCCAAGCTAAAGTGGGGTTAACATTTGCCCCTCGAAGCACACGCCTAAGTCGTAGGTCGCGTGCTTCGACTTATCTTACCCCGCATGTGCCGACTCATATCCTACTATCTTGGTATATAAAAAGCATGAATCGTTACTCTTATCTTCTTCTTCTTTTACCAATCTCGTGAGTCGTTTTCCGCCATTAACACATCTCCAAGCTCCCAAAAGGCAATTTCAACTCGAATCTCCTCCGATCATCTTTGACATTACACCACGTAAGCAATTTTGCCTTCTTTCTGATTGCCTATCATCATTGATTCATGCGCTCCGTCCTTACCTTTAATCTATCCCCTTGAGCCTTGCGAGTTTGATCGCCCTAATCATTGGTGGGTTGAGGATTGTTTGATCCAACGATTTGCGATTCGAGGCGATCTACTGACGCCATAAGATTAGGGTTGTAGATTGAGAGTTTTTTGGGTTAATGGGTTAGATGTTGGAAGATCAACGGGTTAGGAGTTAGGAGTGAAATGGTTTATGGGTTAGAAGGCAATCTGATTAGGAGTTAGGTGATTAGTTGGTCAGATTGATTCGAATACTGCTTTAGGTACGACTCAGTCATTTTTGTATGATCCAACAACCATGATCCGACCCAACATGCTCCACGGCCTAAGCCTTGAGTCGCGGCCGAGACAAAACCCTTGAATTGTGGCTGAGATAAAACTCTTGAGTCGTGGCCGAGATAAAACTTAGAGATTCTCTCCTTATTTCCACGATTCATGACTTAGGGCACTGCCGACTCAGAACTTTTGAACCGTTGATGAGTTATGACTTGTGTAAATTCTGTTTGAACTTTGAACTGCTGCTTGAATCCTTTACGGATTGCTTTAACTTGTAAGCTAATAACCTGTTTAACATGATATTTACAGAAAATTGGGACGAATATACTGCCATCGATTGCCCACATCAAATGACAGATTAGTTAATAACAAATAACTAACTTAATTAACTTGTGTGAACGAAGTGCTATCGATTTCAAGTAGAATATTAAAGCAACACTGAATTAGTCAATTGAAACTAACCAGCCTGCACTAATATCATGCTTGAGCTTTGAATTAACAAGTTCTGAAATTACCGTGGTCGATCAATCGTCACCAGTTTAATTCCAGTTATCTTTACTTGTTATTTTTTATTAGTTTTGCACGACACTTCACACTTTTAGGAAACGTGCACCTTCATATTTGAATATCCAGTTGCTTGTGTAGAATGACTTCTCAGGAAGGAGATGCACCAGTTCAGATTGGAGAAGCAACTGCTCTTCCGGCTCCACTAGATAATCCTCCCGAAAGAGTCCCTACCACATTATCATACAAAGTTTTTCGCCAGTTGTGTGCTCAGTTTGGCAATGTTGAATCGGATGCCATTCTTCCCGAAAGAAGTAACACTACTGACATAGCGCCTTCTGGCTTTGTGACAGTTAACCGACAAATGTGCCTAAGTGGGGGCATCCCTCCTTTCAATGACTTTTTCCAACAACTTCTTCATCAATTGGCCATTGCTCCATCCCAGCTACACCCCAACGGCTACGCTATTCTAATGGGGTTGTGTGTGCTATTTAGGAGAACACTTGATCGACTTCCGAGCTTTGATGAAATCTGTTACTTATGCTCCTTTACCCGGCTCATAGATCATCCTTCTATTACTGTTGTGAGAAGCGCCCGAAACAGCAAATTAATCGTTGGCCTTCCTGAAACTGCTCATGGGTTTCTAACCCAGTTCTTCTTCGTTCGCTGCCCCCCGGGGTTTTATGCTGTGTGGAGGGAAGGAGGTAAGATCGCCCATCCTTACTTCGTTTGTTATCTGGCCTTTGCGAGACTAACCTGCTAAGTGTTAACTCTGCTTCTTTTTATTTTCAGCGCTGCCTCCTCCTTCTAGGAATCCCAGTCACAAGTCGACTTTTGAGAGGCTTAAAGCCGTGCCGGTTGAGGAGAGAGATATTCAATTTTTATTGAAAGATGAATTTCTGCATCAACATGGACTTTTGCATACTTCCCGTTCTACACGTCCTCATGAAATCCCAGACTCCCCAATTAGATCGTTGGATGCCCCAGTTTCTACCGACACATCTATGTCAAAAGGACCTACTCATGAGGCTTCGCTAGTGAAGTGCTCCACTCCCATTGATGTTGCGGGGCCATCTGATAAACTTGCCCCGGTAACCGAAGAAGAAGAGCCTCAGGGATCCTCTCATCATTCACAAGAACTTGGTGAAGAAGCTGAGAAATCCAGTCCTGTTAAGCAAAGCAGGGATGACACTTTTGAAGGACTGAGTGACCTCTTTGCTACTTCGCAAGAGATCTTTAAAGACGATCCTACTACTACCGGAATTTCTTCCTTGGTAGTCGAAGCAACTTCTGTTTTGCAACAATCTTTGTCGACTCAAGAGTTGACATTAACTACTACACCCATAATTACTCCTCGATTAAAGAGTGGTTCGTAGCTTGATGCGTGTAGTTTGCACATCACACACACTTAGAATTCGTGGCACTTTTATACTCTCCTCTTTTTTTTATATTTGAAAAATCCTCAAGTTCTGTTTCTTCTTCTATTTTATTTTAGGTTCTTCAATGAGGCGAGGCAGCTCGTACTATAATGACTTTCAACGATATGGGAAACGCAGCCAGTATGGCTACCAGTCCTATCCTCCTGTTCATAGAGAAACCGATGAAGAAAGGGCTGCCCGGAAGGCTCAGGAAAGACGTGATTATGAAGAACGCTATGGAAGACCAGATGATCGACATGATTCTTCCCACAGAGAGAGTGACTTACTTAAACGCAAATCTCATGATGACAGAGGGAAGAGTCACACAACTGATGACTCGAGCAAACGGGCCAAAGTTATTGAGGGGCCAATGCCTGCGCCTCCAGAGAAGATTACTGCTCCTACCTCTTCTCAATCTCCTGCCCCCTCTCTTACTGACATCCAAGCAATCATCAATAGGCCATCTTATCAAGTTGGACCAGATCCAGCCACCCTTCAAAGCCGATTTCCTAATTGGTGTTTAAAAGGAGTTCGCTTCGACCTCGATCTGGTTCCCATAGATAAAAGTGCTATGTTACGGAACCTTGATGCAGTCAGAACTGATATTGAGAGGATGTCATCTTGGCAGAAACTCGTCGACGAGCTCCAAAGGGTCAATAGGGCCAATCTCGAGGATATGCTTACCATGGAGAACGACAAAACTGAATGGCAAAAGGTCCTCAAACAGCATGATGCAGAAATGAGGAGTATTGCTGATTATAATGAGAAACTTGAGGCAGAAGTTGGGAAACTTAAAGAAGAGCTCGCTACTTCTTCCACTTCTTATTCTCAAAGAGAGAGCGTGCTTCTTCAACAGGTGCGGGATGCTCATGCCGCGCAAAGAGATGCTGAGGCCAAAGCCGATGGGTTGGAGCAGGTTATAGAGGGCAACCGTACTGAAATTACTCAGCTACGAGGACAAACTGGCCTTCAGGCTGCAGAGATTGAGAAATTGAAAGCCCAGCTATCCAAAGTCGAGAGAGAGCGGGACGAGGCTGTCGCGGGTAGAGTTGCACCTGAAGAGGCCCATGAAACCACCAAAGCTGATATTGGCTCGACACTATTTGATTTTTACTTGCACTGTGTATTAGGACGTGGCAGTCTTGCATTCCTGTGCCCCAAGTATGAGATTACTCTGGCCGAAGTGTGGGAGGCCGCATTAGATATGTTTAAAGGGGCCGGATACACTGAGGAGGAGTTAGAGGTAAACTATTTAGACTTTGAAACCCGCGCAGCCCTTGCCAGAGGGAAGGAGCAACTCGCTAGATCGCGGGTTGAAATAGTAGAGGAAGAGCATCAAGAAAAAGAAACAGATTTGACTGCTCCTCTTCCTCCTTCAACTTCAGCCGATGCTGGCATTGTTGGTTCCAGCTCTTATGTACCAATTCCTGCTCAAACTGATACCGGGGCCAAAGTTACTCAAGCTACAGATGAATCGCAAGAGAGTGCTGAAGCTCCGGATTATGAAATTGACATAATAAAGACAACTTCTGCAGGTAATTCTACTGTAAATTTTGCCACTGTCAATCTCGCTCAAGTGGATTACTCATTTATTTCACATGGGTTTAACGAGCTCCTTGACTATCTTCTCACCCCTGATGAGCCTTCGTCTCCTCTCTTTACTGACTTTATTGATGAGCCTTCATCTCCTCTCTTTACTGACTTTAACCCCTTTTCTTCTGTAGAGAAAATATCAAGCACTGCTCAGATTTCTACTCCTCTGGTTATCCCTCCTCCATCTCTTCAGGTGGCTCCTCCTTCTGCTTCGCAGCCTGGATCACAGGAGGAGCAAATAGAAGCTCTTCATGGCTTGGATGATCCCATCGCTTCGCAAGAGCAGAAAGATGAGAGACTTGAGGGAGGTGACACATCTCCGGAGCGGACTCCTTCTGACGACATAGCTCTATCTAAACTTGTCACTCCGGGGAGTGAGTCTTCCTCAAAGAGGAGGAAAAAGCACGGGACGTCGAAGAGGAGAGGGAAAATAATCACTGCTACTGAAGAGGAGCCAGAAGTTGGACAAGCTGCGCCCGCCTCCCCTTCTTCCCTTCTGCCCACTGACCGACCTGAAAAGTTAGTCATTCGACCGGGTAAAGGGTCCAAAGGGAGTAAGAAGAAGTGAAGATTTTAGCTTCTTGTCTTTTGTTTGTATCGGTCGAGAATTGTGCGGGTACCGGCCCCCGCTTTTTTGCTTTAGAACCTGTATCTTACCGATGTAGCTATACCATTTTGTATGTAATTATACCATGTTGCCCCCATACCATAAGCTTGTTGTAATATTTTATACTTCGAGGGGACTTGCACTCTTATTTGCCGAAGAATAATTATTTTATTCTTTGGAGAAAATTTTTGTAGAGTACAACTCCCTTCGTATAAGTTTTTACGCTTTGTCCTTTGAAGAAATCACTTCTTTCTTTTGCTTATGTACATATTTTGCTAAGTGAATTCTTTTACGCGGCAAAGCGGACCTCTGAAGGGTACTTTAACTTTTTCCTTTTTTCTTTCTTGAGGAAGATCATTTTCCAGAACAGGTGAATTACTCTTCCTTTGGAAGTTAAAGTATGCTTCCGAAGAGGATTTTTTTTTTTTTTTATAGAAAGTTGTATCTCTGGGGAGGAATTTTTTCACGTTTCAACACTTGGAAGTTTTATTTCGATCTCGGTGAAACGTGTACCTCCAAAGAGTTGTGCCTTTGAGGAAAGCCTTTTCACGTTTCAACACTTGGAAGTTTTATTTCAATCTCGGTGAAACGTGGGCTTCCGAAGAGGTCTTTTTTTTTTATAGAAAGTTGTTCCTCTAGGGAGGGATTTCTCCACGTTTCAACACTTGGAAGTTTTATTTCGATCTCGGTGAAACGTGTACCTCCAAAGAGTTGTGCCTTTGAGGAAAGCCTTTTCACGTTTCAACACTTGGAAGTTTTATTTCAATCTCGGTGAAACGTGGGCTTCCGAAGAGGTCTTTCTTCTTGCTTGCATTTCAACTCTGGTGAAGTGAGATTCCGAAGAGCGGCTATTACACTTCAACTCCTGGTGAAATGTGCCTCCGAAGAGGTCTTTATTTTGTTTGCATTTCAACTCTGGTGAAGTGAAATTCCGAAGAGCGGCTATTACACTTCAACTCCTGGTGAAATGTGCCTCCGAAGAGGTCTTTATTTTGTTTGCATTTCAACTCTGGTGAAGTGAAATTCCGAAGAGCGGCTGTTACACTTCAACTCCTGGTGAAATGTGCCCCAGATAGGGTTTGCATCGCCTGGAAGTTACTCTCTCATGGTTGGAGGGTCATGACTCCTCCAATCTTTTTTGTTGAGTAGAGAACTTTCTTTTTTGTGGCATATATCCCAATAGAGGTCTTTGTAGAGAAGCTTTTTGCCTCCGAAGAGGGCTTTGCTCTCTGAGGAGAAGCATTCGGTCTCCGTAGAGAAGCATTTGGCCTCCGAAGAGGGCTTTGGTCTCTGAGGAGAAGCATTCGGTCTCCGTAGAGAAGCATTTGGCCTCCGAAGAGGGCTTTGGTCTCTGAGGAGAAGCATTCGGTCTCCGTAGAGAAGCATTTTGCCTCCGAAGAGGGCTTTGGTCTCTGAGGAGAAGCATTCGGTCTCCGTAGAGAAGCTATCCGCCTCAGAAGAGGGCTTTGGTCTCTGAGGAGAAGCATCCGGTCTCCGTAGAGAAGCTTTTTGCCTCCGAAGAGGGCTTTGGTTTCTGAGGAGAAGCATTCGGTCTCCGTAGAGAAGCTATCTGCCTCCGAAGAGGGCTTTGGTCTCTGAGGAGAAGCATTCGGTCTCCGTAGAGAAGCATTTTGCCTCCGAAGAGGGCTTTGGTCTCTGAGGAGAAGCATTCGGTCTCCGTAGAGAAGCTATCTGCCTCCGAAGAGGGCTTTGGTCTCTGAGGAGAAGCATTCGGTCTCCGTAGAGAAGCATTTTGCCTCCGAAGAGGGCTTTGGTCTCTGAGGAGAAGCATTCGGTCTCCGTAGAGAAGCTATCTGCCTCCGAAGAGGGCTTTGGTCTCTGAGGAGAAGCATTCGGTCTCCGTAGAGAAGCTTTTTGCATCCGAAGAGGGTTTTGGTCTCTGAGGAGAAGCATCCGGTCTCCGTAGAGAAGCTTTTTGCCTCCGAAGAGGGCTTTGGTCTCTGAGGAGAAGCATTCGGTCTCCGTAGAGAAGCTATCTGCCTCCGAAGAGGGCTTTGGTCTTTGAGGAGAAGCATCCGGTCTCCGTAGAGAAGCTATCTGCCTCCGAAGAGGGCTTTGGTCTCTGAGGAGAAGCATCCGGTCTCCGTAGAGAAGCTTTTTGCCTCCGAAGAGGGCTTTGGTCTCTGAGGAGAAGCATCCGGTCTCCGTAGAGAAGCTTTTTGCCTCCGAAGAGGGCTTTTCACATTTCATCTCACGGGAGTAAGTTGACTGGTTGTGGTGAAATGCGTGCCCCTAAGTAGGGTTATTGTCAGGAAGTTTGGAGTTTCCTTTTCTCGGTTGGATGGATTCTCGGGAGTGTGTTGACCGATAACTCCACGACTTTGTAACGAGAAAGATGCCTTTTTCGATGAAGCCCGCTTGACGTCTCTATCCCCTGAGGAATTATGCCTTCAAAAAGGGCTTGTGCTTCCGAAATGGTCTTTTGCTGGCTGATGCTTGCTCTCGCATGTCTTTTTGCCCTTGATTCATGTTGACGATCCCCATTGCTTTGCAAGAGTCACCATTCTTAGCTGCCAAGCCTCTCCCTTACCCAAAGGAATATATTTTATAGTTAAGAAAATTGGTGGTAGCAGATATAGGTTCTTTAACTTGCCGTTTGTTTGTTCAAACATTTGCAGTTAGCTATATATGATCTGCTTTTATCCACCTTGCTTACTTTCGTTTGAAGTTTTCCTTTTGTAGGATTTGAATATGGGAATTTTAAATGGCTCAGTGCTTGACTGCTGAATGTTGTCGCGGATCGCTTGGTCTCGTGACTGGTAAGCCTTGTTTTTATGGCCTGCATTGTTAAATCGTCTTGTTAGTAACACGATTAACGTATTTCATATGCCGAAACAAAACAAAGCAGTTTATAATAGTAGGGAACGCGAGAATTATAGTGGTTTAGCCAGAGCTGGGCTTATATCCACTTTATTGCTGTTGTTATTCGCCTGCCTTGCAATTGCCCTTAACAAGAGAATCATATATTTGTAAATTCATTGCAATATTTCAGCAAAGTTTTTATGTAAAATATGGATGCAAATGGCTGCTGTTCCAAGTTCTTGGAATTGGTTCTCTTTTGACAGTTGCGAATTTGATTGATTATATTAGCAATTCCTTAGTGCCATCTTTAAGTGTGCACCATCTTCTTCTGTTGGCGGGTGGTTTTAACTGAAGAAACATACTCTAGCCAAATCTTATTTGTTTGCTTAGAGTACTTCTTATTCAGGATTCGATCCTGGAATTTCGTCGTTTAAGACTTGCTTTTGAATGCTACCAAGGGTCGCTAGATATTGCAATGAATCAGCTGGATATTGATTGCCTGCAAATTTAGATCGATAATCTTAGTGATATTCTCAGAGTTTTTCACATATCGAAATAAAATAAGCGACTTGTAATAATAGGGAAAACAAGACTTATAGTTCTTATTATTTATTTGCACTGTTTTCATAACAGATTTTGATACAAGAATTATTGGATCAGCATTCTTTTTTCAAATTTGAAACATAGTGTTCAAGTAAAGTATGGAAGCAATTGCTGCCCCAGTCTTTAGGGATTGAATCTTTTGGCATAAGAGGACTGGGTGGCAACATCTTTCAGAATCGAAACTTCCTTTCACTTTGAACGTCTCCTTGAAGCGTGAGCACATCTTCCCGCCTCATCCAATTTTTTCCTACCTGGTGAGGGCTTTCCGTGATGATACTGATAATAGGACCCTCATCTCCCTGTGCTACAGTTCTTTTATTTAAGCTGCACTGTTGAGTGGGAACTAGCTGCACTTTAGGGGATGAGGAGAAGTCATTTCCATCTTTCTTCACATATTGTTGCAGTTCATTCCGTTTGAGCAACTTTTCAATTCCTTTCCTCAAATGGCGACATTGGTTAGTGTCATGGCCAGGCTGATTGTGAAATTGGCAGAATTTTCCATTTCCTGTCGCGCTTCTCCTCATCAGAGTTGGTTTGGGGTATACAACGACGTCTTTTGTTGCCAAGAAAATATTTTCCGGAGTGTCGGTCAAAGGAGTGAAGTCGGAGGGTTTGAGACGCCGAGCATTTTTCAAGAGTTTCTGCTTTTTCCTTCCTCCATTCTCCTCTCTCTGTTCAATCATCTCCGGTATGTACTCTTCATCATTATCAGGACTCAATGGGTAGTTGTCAACTATTCTTTCAAAGGTTTGCCTTGATAAACGTTCGTGGATAGTTGATCGCGGCCATGAGTTCTCCGTTTGGGGGATTGTTCCAATAGTAATGCCAGTTGCTCGTTGAGGAGTATTCCATTCTTCTGAAACATGGGCCTCTTTGGCAATGGTTTTTATATCACTCTCTAGTTGACGGACCTCCTCTTGCAATGCATTTAGTCTGTCAAGTATCCTGTTGTTCTGAACCTCCATGTGTTGATATAACCCATATATCACGGCGTTTAATTCAGCCCTTGTGACTCCAATATTTGAAGCTGTTTCACCTAGCGTGGGAAGAGCAATGGCGTTGCTGCAAGTTCCTTCAAACCTTGAAAACTTTCGTTTCCTTTCAAGAGCCATGATTTCTATTAGTTTTTTGGCTTGGGGAGAAATCCTCTTTACAGGCTTTTGTTGAACAATGGTTGAAGTTTTCCCTGAGTTCAATTCTCAGTGAAAGCACCAAAAATGTTAACGCTAAAATTTGAACGCTAACACCCCGATGTATGAGTTATAGTCGTGAAAGCACCACCCGATAGTTCGGGAACAGATTATAAGCAGAAAACAGCAGAAAAGCAGTAAGAAACAACGATTTTATAGTGGTTCGGCTTAAGGGTATAGCCTACGTCCACTTTAAGTACTTTTATTGATGATTTCGTTACAAGTTGATACAAATCTTCTCAAGTACAATATATTTCAATTTACAAGTGGTTTAGAACAAGTAGTTTAAGCTCCAATGTCGATTAAAGCCCTCGAATTCATGTTGAAGATGTGTGGTTTCTTCATGAATTTCTTTGAAGTATTCTTCTAATCTCGAAAGCTCTAAGTGTTGATGGAGTTCTCAATGCAGCAAGGAAATGGTGTATGAAGAGAATGTCCAAAAGTCCCCCTCAAGTTGAATATGGCCATGTATTTATAGGCATACTTTTAGGCTGGAATTGTCAAGTCATGAGTCGTGACCGACTCATGATGAGTCGTGAGTCGCAACCGACTCAGGATTAGTGGGCGACTCATCTGGTTGAGCTCGGGCCTTATATCAGAGTGTCTCTGGTTCTCTGTACACGGCACAAGTCCTAACTCGTCTGCGAGTTAAAAGGTCGTGGTCCAAAACAAGGCGACATTGGATTTCTACATAGCAGCTCTAAGTCGTGGACGACTCAAGTTAGGTCGTGAACGACCTACCGTAAGTCGTAGGTCGGTCCTTCGTTGTTTTGGGAATTCGGTCAGTTAGGTCATGACACGTACACGACTCATCATGAGTTATAACCCGTTCACGACTCATCGTAGGTCGCGGCCGACCTACCAGATTAGCTTCCTGCTTGGTCCAAAGTTAGGCTCCTATGAACAAGTCCTGAGCCGTTCACGAGTTAACCAGTGCAACTTTTCTTGATGTTAGCATGAGTCGTACACGACTCATCATAAGTCGTATGTCATCAACGAGTTATCCCACTATAGCACGGTATTGAACTTGTCTCTGAAGTCTTAGGTCGTAGACTTCTATAGGTCGTTAACGTCTTAACTCGCCAGCCTTCCTTAACCTGTTAGCTTGTTGAGTCGTGTTACCATTTAAGTCGTAGACCCCTTAAGTCGTAGCCTTCTTGAGTCGTAGGTTTCTTGAGTCGTAATGGCCTTAAGTCGTAGAAATCCTAACTCGTACCATCTTGAGTCGGTCTTTTCTTATGAACCGTTCGTCCCTTGAGTCGTAAACCCAATGAGTTACTTAAGGACCTTAAGTGGATGAGTCGGGATCAGATGAGTCGGTGAGTTCCTTCTCGAATCATTGAGTCGTACGCGAGTTAATTGTTCTTGGCTTTCTGACTTGCATGCTTGAACCGTTTACGACTCATGGTGAGTCGTAAATCTTCTGAGTCGCTGAATGCCTTCTGGAATGAGTCGGCCCAAGCTAAAGCGGGGTTAACAGGCGTTACCATAATCCCCCTTAACACATTTTTATAATGCCATAGTCTATACAGCACCGCAAGCCCCACCGTAAACTGGTGGTTATCAGAGGGTACCCAATAGGTATAACACAAGACCAAACGTAGTGGTCGCGAATAGGATAATCAGTATGATAAGGTACATGAGGCGATACCAACTAGGATACTAGTAGTTGCGTGATCCGGACTGATGTTGAGCATAGCCAGTAGCTACCCCAACACCGCGAAACAACACTCCCAAATCAAGGGGTGCACCCAAATCGAATTACAAATGTAATAGATATGGTATCGAAGAAGTGTGTTCGCTAGAGATGGCGAACCTCAATGGCCCGGCGCGGCTCCTGTTTTAGTCATGTCAGGGGTCATCCAATATCGTTCTCTTTCTTCAGTCAATGCGTTCACCAAACCATCCACTTCATTCTGGATCAACACTCCGCGTATAATAGTTATTAAAGTGGTTTTTGGTATCGACAGAGAGTATGTCCATATCCGATCCTGGTCTCTTTAATAACTACATATTATTACACCGTTGGCTCTTTTACATTTCAAATCGATTCATAATTGATATCAAAATATCATATTCGCTTCAAAAATCAAATCCATTTCAAATATCATCGTATCCTTTCAAATGTAAGATTTCGTTTCAAAAATCATTTTTCGCATCAATATCTCATTTCGGTTTCAAAATTATTTCGAATTTCAATTTAGGTTGCAACTTCATTTAACCCAATTCGTATTTAAATTCAAGATTTAAATATAAACATTTCACCTTATTGACCAGCTTAGAATTTTGGAAAAAATAGTTTTAAGTAGTTTAAAAGTAGTTTTAAATAATTAAAATAGTTAAAATACTTAAAATCTTAAAATGGAGTGAAATAGATAAATTAGTTTAAAATAATTTAAATTGGGTTAAGTAGATTTAAAATAGATTAAAATAGTTTAAGTATTCAAAAATGGTTTATATAGTAGAGTAATTTGGAAAACAAAATAAAACAGCTTCAAAACCAATCCATTTCAATTTATAACTTCCCAATTCAAATCAATTTCAATTTCCATTCTACCGATTCAATTTCGATTTCAATTCAAATCAATGTCAACTTTGACTTCAAATTTATTCAATTTTATATCCACTTTCAATTAATTCAATTTCAATTTATATCGATGTAGAGCTTGGTTTTCAAAATATCCATTTATAACCCTTAACAAAATTATCCATCAATTTTCGAGTTTAAATCCAAATTTCAAATATGATTTAATTCCAAGCTCGACTTCAAAATATCATTTTTATATCACTTTTACTTGGTAATATTCAAAGCTCGAATTAAGGTTAAATTTTAAACAAATCAATTTTCGAAATTCAATCAAATCCTAATTTTTAAATTTCAAAGTCTCGACTAATATTATTTAACAGTTTCTTTTAACCAAAACTTATTTCAACATTCCAAACTCAATTTTTCAATAAATTCGATTTCTATAAATTTATTTCTATTTATAACTTTTAAATCAAAACATTTAAATAAATTTCAAATCGAAGATTTTAAAAATTATTAATTTAGCCAATTCGGTGTCCGTATATAGTTTTCTATCCTATGGCCAAGTAATTATTTATTTCAATTAAACGTCATGGATGAATATATATCACTTAAATCAATCATAGTGTCATATTTGTGCATAACAGGTTATATATAAGCAATAAACATCCAAACATTTAAATATCGACCAATAGCATCCATCGAAATAAATCATCCAATAGACAATACAATTCATAGCAATTTCATAGTTATCAATGTCGGGTAATTTTATCGCAATTCAATTTCAATTTCAATTTTAACGGTCAATTTAATTTTCAACAGTTAATTCAATTGGCAATCTATATGACAATTAAATTTATCAAACAATGACAAATAAAATTCATAACACTTCATAATGTCAAATTTAACTAGCATAAAGATATTCAGTACGTTGTGAGCGTTATAAAACACTCACCTTGATTTTTACGATTTTAAATCAAATCGAACGACGTTCAATTTAACTCCAAATTTTCTCTAGCTCCAAATGATTCTAATCCAGCTCCATTGCGTAGTGCTCGTCAGTACGATTCCAACGCAACTGCTTTCGCGCGTTTTCGACCTCGTATGAAAAAGATATGAATTTTCAAAGTTACACGAATTTTTATTTACATTAATTAACAATTTCTTTTATTAATTTAACCTTCAACGAATCACAGCCGCTAGATTTGCCTTCATCAGATCAAGGCCGCACGTCCCCCTCTCTTCCATCTCCCAGTAACAAACGCGACTAACAGATGAAAACCGAACCCATATGCTCATGATTTAGGGTTGAATCTTGCGACCTCCTCGATGACTTTGAAGACGATCAGAAGCTTCCATTCCAAAGCCCATCCCCTCCTCTTCACTCGGCTGCATGGAGCTCGGCCCTCCCTAACGTCTCGATTTGCGTGTGCAACTATAGGCCTTTGGACGAGATTTGCCGTTGATTCAAAGCTCCAAACACGATCATAGTCGTTGAATACCTAGATCTCACTCCCCTCTACAAGTTTCATGTTGGAAGTCTATTGAATAGATTGACGGATTTGAAGAGATTAGAGGAGAAAGGTTGAAAGTTTCTGGCCGTGCATCAGGTAGGAGGTGGCGGCTCTGAATAGAAACCCTAGGGTTATAATTTTTTTCAAATTTATGAAGAGAGGGGGCTTTTATAGAAAAATCGACGTACGGTATTCATCCTGGAATTTCTGAACTCCGATTTACGTGCGGTGACCAGCGTTTCTAGGGTTTATCCCACGTTCCGGACACAATGGAATAGGTTTCAGAGGCTAATTCGATCGTATGTGTGAGTTACGGAAATAAACGATCAAATTTAAATTAAACCGATTAAACGAATTTCTATGCGTTTTAGCTCGCCCCGGACAAACAGTAAATCCGATTGACACGAAATTTGAAACCTTACAATAATATCCTATTATGGATCCGATGAAACTGGTTTCGTTGAAATCTGAGACTGTTTGAAAAACGACTATTTTAACTCGTCAAATTAATATTAAAACAATTTCGATGCGTTTCGGGCTGCCACGGTCAAACGACAACTCCGATTTCTACGAAAATTAAAATCCAATAATAACAAATTATTACGGATCCAATGGAACTAGTTTTGTCCAATTCTGAGACTGTTCAAAAATTGGCTATTTTCCAGTCGATAATTAAATATTAAAATATTCAATTTTCACAAATAAATTTTAAATTCATTTTTAAAAGTTCTATAACATCACTATAACTCCAATATGATAAAATAAAATTTTACAAATCATTTTTAATCATATTAAACCCGTTATTCAATTATCCAATAAATTCCAATTTTTAAAATCTTATTAACTCCATTATAATCCCGATATAACTTACATTCACTTTGGAAACCAATTTGAATCATATTAAATCAAATTTCAATTATTCACTCTATTTTCATATATTAAATTCAATATCATATTAATCATATCAAATTCGAAATTTAATTATTCAAACATTTGTAATATTAAATTTAAACAAATTTGATTATTTTTAAATCACTATCTTTTGAGATATTCAAAACGAACTTAAAAATTTAACTTTTGAAACGAATTAAAATTATAGAACAACCATTTCCATTATACGGTTATTCAATTCCCATTATTAAATTATTCAATAAGTTTTAAATATTTAATTTAAACAATTTACCTGTTCAATATTCAATATTTGATTTTAAATAGATTTTACTTATCAATCAATTACTCTATTATACCCAATGAATTCAACATTTATTATCCTATTCAACCATTGATTGTAAAGGAATTCACTAAGCAGCATTTTTTCATTGGATAATTATTGTCGCAATTCATTCCAGTTATTATTATTCCAAGCGAATTATAAAAAAATTCTAACATTAAATCACGAATCTTATTAAATTAGCTATTTTAATTATCGAAAATTTACGGGTCGTTACAATTCTTTACTAGATAAAGAAGCTGCTGGGCAGACATAAATGCTCCATCCTGGGGAGTAGCACTAGATTGACCGGCACTGGGACGGACTGGTCTAACCATTTCTCTTCCTTAAGAAAGAAAGAAAGAAGGAAGAAGAAGAAGGTTATTCAGAAAATGAATATCAAGCATTAATGATTGATAAAACAAGGAATCACAAAAGAAAATAGGATAAGACGGTACGAACACTCGATTTAAATCCTAAGGAACGACTCCTAAGGAAGACTTAGGAAAATGATCCTTGCTAGATTATTCTACATTGTTCTGAATTTTGGCTTAGATACCAAGCTGTGACGCCCCACCTCTATACCCATGCTAGAAAAGAACACTACGGAGTAATGTCGTCAACTAGCATGGAGAATAAGGATGTTGAGGAGCGACCCCCTATATAATTGCTTTGTGCGAGTACCGATATGCCATATAAAAATATAACTTTTCATCTCGAGAGAAAATCCGACATACCGATGCAAACTCAAAACTACTACACAGTGGCTATATAATCTTCGAAAACAAATATAGAAATAAGCATAACACAAATCAGTCACAGATATCCATATCACAAAGGCAGAAACAGATATGAATATTACACATAAAAGTGTATATCGGAGAAGTGGTCTAACAAGATCCACAATATCATAGAAGAATAGTTATAAGTGCTACACAAAAGAATAAGTATAATCATGGAGTCTATATCGCAAATGTATACAACAAAATAAACTACTAATCTAAGTAGTTAGCCAAAAGTCAGAATAGAAACCCTAGAAGAGGAGTCAAGTAGAAGCACCAGTAACATCTCGGTCTGACCCGAGTATTATTTAATAAGAAAATAATAAGTGGACCGGTCTAACTATAAATATCAGATGAAATGATATAGAATAAGAGATATGACAAAAATGTATAATAACCATAATGCCATACTGTGATAAGTATGTAATTGAAAATCAACAAGAGAATAATCAATATCACAAGAATCTTCTCAAAGATAAAATGGATTGTCATACTCTTTATTTCATTTACCAAACCATACATATTGACAATTATATCAATGCCAATCATAAAAGTTAATGACACACAAATTCACCAATGCACAAATATTGATAGAACTTATCAATGAAACCACAAAAATTGGTGAAACGCAAATTCTAGAAATCGTCAATAGAAATCCAGAAATCACAAAAGGGGGAGGCCTATCACAAAACGGGAGCGTGAAAGCTCATCAACACGTGTATCACAAAACGGAACGCTATTCCATGGTTGCTAACCATTAATTTTGAGCCGAAGCTCCACAAAACGGCCCGGAGACCATGGGTCGCTACCTCACTAAATTGAGCCGAAGCTCCATAGAAACGGGGTTTAGTCTCCCTCGCAGACAAAGAGACATCGCACATTGCTAGTCTAAATCACAAAAATGATCATCATCGATCATCAAGAAGTGTCAATTACACTAAGTTAGTAAATATATGAGTTTAACTTTATGTCCCATAACCACTAGCTTAACTTAAATATTTACAATCAAATTGTAGATCTCCACTAGAAAATTGTCACAAGAGATTCAATCGAACAAGTCAAAGAATTAACCGACATGGCAAATGCAAGTGTTTCATACCACTTGTTTTACTAAGCCGTTTAATTAGATTTCTCATATGAGTGAGGTAAAGGTTTGTATATACTAATAGATTGGAAAACGGTTTAAGAAACAGGCTTTGTAATAAAATAGTGTTGAAATTGTTTTGATGGAAGAGTTTTGATATTTACTACTAGTATGAAACCTTTGTATATTTTAAAGTGACATATCACAAAAATGATTGTAGAACAATCAATCACTAAAATTCACATTTGAAGACGTGAATTAATTCCAATAAATCGATATCAAATCGATCAA
Organism: Allium cepa; assembly: GCA_030765085.1. Classification (NCBI taxonomy): domain Eukaryota; kingdom Viridiplantae; phylum Streptophyta; class Magnoliopsida; order Asparagales; family Amaryllidaceae; genus Allium; species Allium cepa. The sequence continues at coordinate 898,561,595 of CM060938.1, read as the reverse complement.
AATGGATATTTCCAAAAATTCCCAAATAGAAGTCATCAAAGTCGAATAATTTATAGCAACAACCAGGAATCAAAACGAATCGATAAAAATTGGAATCCAAGCAAAAGTAGGCAAAAATAGGCATAATTAGCAAAGAGAAGCAGGTCAGTCGACTGGCTCACTGAGTTCAGTCGACTGAACTCAGTCCCTAAAAATCCGCGGGATACTGGTCAGTCAACTGGACTCAGTATGCCAGTCGACTGGACCAGAGCCAAGAGAGTGTTCTGCTAGCAGATCAGTCGACTGGCTCAAAATTCCAATCGACTGGAACCTGATTCCAGCACTTCCAAGCCTATCTACATGAAGGCCAATCTCTACAAAATTGCAATCGTTCGAGCAACGGCACTAGGAGTTTACGCGAATCAGCTACCTAGCCCTATAGGCTCTTCGTGCATCACCAAAAGCATGATCAAACCACAAAGCTATGAATTTTAAAGATTTGACATCAAAATGAAAAAATTGGAATATTCACAAAACCAATCCAAATCAAAATCAAATGCACATGAATAAGTGTTAGGAATTCATATCTAACAATCAAAGATAATCATAGACTTAGATGTGAGATAAAAATCTCACCTTTAAACCCAAAACAAATGATGAAGAAGCTATAGAGCAATGGCAAGAACAATCAATCTTCAATTCCAACTCAACAACCTTGTATCTAAGCTTAACAGAGAAACCTTTCCTATGTTAGGTTTAGGAATTTCTGAAATTGATAAGAGAATGAGTTGGAGAAGAAGAAGAGAGGGCTTACCAATGCTTCTCCTATAAATTTGGAGCTAGCACTTGATTTGCAAATGGAAACTAGGGCTTGGAGTTTTAATTTCCCATTCCTCTCTCCATTGTTGCTAAAGCTTGAGTATTAGGAATTAGAAATGAAGTAATGAAGAGAAGAGGGGTGAAGATTAGGTATAATGAGCTGAAACAAAAACCAAAGCCCTACGTGAAAAAGTAGCAAAATTCCTCTAACTCTAAACACATCGAAGTTTATACTCAAAAAGATCGCAAACGTCATTTTGAACTCAATGGGGGTGGTCTCGAGTCCTAATTTGACCGTTTGCAAAAAGTAGCTTTTCGGACTAAAATCCGACTAATGATGAAATATTTAAATAAAATATTTAAATATCAAATCGTAAAATATGCGGGTTGTTACATATACCCGTATATATTTAAATTCCGGATTGAAATGATAAATATCCGTATCACTTGACCATAAGACAGAAAATTATATACAGACACCGTTGGTCTATATATAAATAATTTGAAATGATTACTATGGTTTGGAAGGAAATATATGATATTATACAAACATTGATTTTAGATATTATATAAATGTTATTTTATATATAGTTAAATTCTTGAATTTAAGCTATGCAAAAATTTGTTTCAGTATAAAATAAGCTTAATAATAAAGTTTGATTTTATTAAAATATAATATGGTTAAGTAAGTATTTAAATTATATTTTAATATAGAGTTTATAATGATTTAATAAATTAAGGTTGAGAAGATAGATTTGAAAATTGATTTGAAATTGTACTTAATTAAGAAATATATTAACTAGAAATCAATTTGAAAGGATATGATTTTTTATAACTTGATTTGGTCTAAGGTGATTTAACGAATATTTCAAGTTTAAATGAATTAAATGGAATATTTAGTTATTTGAAATTTGCGGTATTTAAATGAAAATGGATTTAGTAAGTAAAAATTTCAAAATAAATAATAGTAAAAAGAATTTGATATATATATATATATGTTTTTATATATATATATGGAATTACCTAATCTAGTTTTGAAATGTTTGAACATTTAAAGCTTTGAAAATATTGAAATTGAAATGGTTTATTTTGAGATTAAAAATCTGTATTTGAAATCGATATAATGGTTTATTGAAAACTAAATTGAATTGAAATTGTTGATTTGAGTTTTGATTAAATGTGATTTTTTTTATTGTTGTTGATTTGGAATCGATTTGTGAATTTTGAGGAAGCTATTTTATTATATGAAGTATTTCTAAATTATATTTAAAAATATTTATATATGTTACTTTATAAATTTATTTCATATAAACTATTTTAATATAAATTATTTTTAATACAAACTATTTTAAATTATAACTATTTATATATAAACTATTTTAAATTATAAACTATTTTATTATATATATTATTATTTATATTTAAATAGTTAAGTGGGAAGTGTTATGATTCTAAAGCATTAAGATTTCTAAATTTTGATTTCCAAAGTATTATGATTTCCAAACTGTTTGATTTAGAGAGTGTTGTAACTTTGAAGTACTAAGATTTTATAAATGGATATATTTGAGATGGATATATTTAAAATGGAAATGATATCATACTTGGTTTTGAAATGGAAGTGATATCGTATTGATGTGGTTTTGAAATGACAATGATATTTTGGTTTTGAAATATAAACTATTTTGAAAGTTTATTAAATGACCAATTGGTGTAGCAATTACGTAGTTATTGAAGAGTCCGGGATCAGCTAGGGACATACTCTCTGTCTGAACAGGAAACCACTTTAATAACTATTATATGTAGAGTGTGATACAGAATGAAGTGGTTGGAATGATGACGTTGCTGGATTTGAGGAAAGAGAACGATAATGGATAGCCTTGACACTTGTGTCAAATTTGAAATGACTTAAACAGGAGCCGTGCCGGGCCAATGAGGTTAGCTGCCTCTAGCAGACACACTTCTATGTAAACTACTCATTACTTGTTTTTGATTAGTGTGCACCCTTGAATTGGGAGTGTTGTTTCGCGGTGTTGCGATCATTGCGGCGATGCATTCTCACCAGTTTGGATCAGGCAAATGGTAGTTTCACTACCTTGGGTACTGCCTCGTGTGCCTTGTTATACTTGTATCCCTATGCGCAACCACTACGATTTGTTTTGTGTTATACCTATGGAGTACTCCCTGATATCCCACTAGTTTACGGTGGAGTTTAAGGTGTTGTACAGACTATGATGCTTATACAAAATGTGTTAAGGGGGATATTGGTAACGCCTTAACGCTATTTTGATACTTTATATTACTAATAGGCATTATCTACTTAGCGTACATATAAATAGTTAACGGATCCTTAGAGGATGGTTATCCCAAACATCTTTTGAGTTACTTGTATTTCGGTTGTTATTTCACTTGAGTTGGATTTATTGATATAAGAATGTTAATCCTGACTCGAATGTTTTGTGTTTTGCTTTACGCTCGGGTGAAATCGAGTGTACCTGTATTCGAGACTCATCTTTGGAGTTGGAGCTTCACTTGAAAATCCAGCTATCTATCCAGCTTTCAGATATTCAGTCGATTCTAGTGATATATTCTGATTCTTGCATTGACTATTGTATTCGAGACTTTTGTTGTAACTTATTTAACTCTGTTATATATATAGTAGCTTTATGAACTACTATTCATTTTGTTTCCACTACATATTGTTATATCACTCTATGTCTGTGATTCTATGATTATTTATTTACTATATATACTAAGTTTTTCCAAATATAAACTTAAAATTTGCTATTTTGAGCAATTCAATTCCGGCATGTTTAGATGTGAATGGTTGAAAATATCAGGTCGTTGCATTTGGTGTCATAGCTTTGGCTCTAGGCAAAACTCAACATATAGGGTAAATTTAATTACGGAATCACTTTTGAGCTTGAATCCATTCCTCTTTGACTCGTTTTCCTTTGAATTTTGGAACGTTCCCCTCGGTTCCAAAATCCATCCTTATCTCTCCCTATTCGTATTCTGGAGTATCCTATAACTACACTTCAAACCATCTCTATAATAAATCGACGATCGCCAAGCTTCGAATGATTTCTAAAGGGGTGAAACTCCTTTACAATAGGCATTGATTTATCGGATATTTTGGTATCCTCGGTTTACGACGCTATCTATCTCCTGCTATGCCTGAATTCTATCTTTTGAGATCGAATGTAAATTTGCCTCAGAATTCCACGTCGATCTAATTCTTGAAGTCACGGTCAACCCGGTTAAGGTTGCCCGAGATTTGTATAAGTCTATCCTCCTTTCTCTTTTGAAATTTAATCATCTATCTTCTGTTTCGAACTTGTCTACGAATTAGAATTCTCCTTGATTTGAGTCTATCAAATTTGAATCTCTATATTCTTTCTTTGAAATCCATGCTTGTATCGTCGAACGAGGAAATGTATTTGTGAATTAATATTTAAAATGTTATATATATATATATCGTGTTGTTTGAGTTGTTGATGTTGATTTGGGTTTTTGATCGATTCGTCTGATCAACGCTATCGTTGTGATTTCCAAAACACTTGAACAGAGCAAACTGACATAATATTGTTTTCAAATTGGTAAATTTAATAAAGTTTGTATGATTATATTATATATATAAGTATAAATTTTCTGTAACTAAATTATTAATAATTTGATTGTTGAAATGATAATATTGATTTTTATTTATTGTTTTGTAAACCATTGACAACTACAACATGATAAATAAATGAAATTATAGAACATGGTTTAAAATTTTAATTAGGAATTGAAATGGATTTAAAGTAGTATTTGAGAATTTAATTTCCGGTGATTTCAAACTTTGATTTGAAAGTTTTAAGGTGTTTAGTATTTAAATATTTTCAAATAGAAATCATTTCAAAGAATTTAAAATGTTTAAATCAGTGCTCTTCTCTTTGTCGCTAGAAAAAAATTTCAGTGATGACGGCCGCATCATCGACATTCATTTTCGAGTTTTGAAGTGGAGAGACCATTCAGTAGCTTAGCTACTCTTTTGTTTGGAAAATGAATTTGATTTGAACTTCTTAAGAAAGACTTGATTTATAATATATATTATGTATATAATATATGATTATAAATTTGATTTGATATATATAGTATATGTATATTTATTTATAAAATGGTTTGAAGTTAATCGGAAATTTAATCCTTGAAATTATGTCAAAGGATGATTTTAAATAAAGCTAAAATTTTGAATTAATATTTAAAATTGAAATTTTTTTTCAAAGAAATTTTACTTGTATAATACTCAATTGCATTCTAAAATATAACTTACCTAAATTACTAAGAAGTTAACTATGTAATTGAATAATATAAAAATAAAATCATGTTAAAGGTTTTACAGATAAAATTTGAGTGGTTATAATAAATGTTATACACTTAAAATTGTAATTATTAAAAAAAATGTTAAAAGCGATAAATAGAATAATAAGTTGATTTAATGCTAAATGAGACAAATTAAATAAAACATTGTTTGAAAGAATCTTTTGTATCAAATATTAATAAATTGAAACAAAATCAACTTAATGAATTCTCTTGAATTTAAAGTCAATTGTTGAATATAAATTAATTTAAATTGAAATTTATATGGTCTAAATTAATTTTTTATTTTGTAATTCAAGTCTATTTTTTTTCTGGTTGTTTCTATTCTCTTACCTTCATCCTTTTCGGGTCGAAAATTTTTGAGTGGGGGAGAGTGTAACGACCCGATAATTTTTAATAATTTTATTTGTTTTATTTATTTAATTAGTTGAAATTTTATGAAATTTTAAATTATAAAATTTTGAAATAAAAACTTGATATTTGGAATACGTCTATTTAAACATAGCCACTGGTAAATTTACATCATAAAATATGGAAGTTTATTTTGGTGTGTAATTATATTTTAATTCCAATCAGTTAAAAATTGATGGTAATAAAATGTTTTCCAAACCTGAATATTTTTCTATAGAAAAATTGTAAATCATCTTCTGAGTAAGACGACATTTTTCTTTTTTCTAAATTCGGGCTTCTTTAGCTCCGTCGGTCTTATTTTTCTGCATTTTTGCTGCATTTTCCGTAGTAGAAAATTCGAATTTTTATAATTCAGTCGTACCATTGATATCTGTATATTGTTTTGATCGTCTCGTCGTGCTGATCTCTACGGTATATTCGTATGTGTGTTTTGACGTCCAGTGGACGACAAAATCTGTAAAACGACTTCCTTATCGGTACCATTTTAACCTTCTATTTCCTTTCCATTTCAAATGCCAGCCGTATAATCCAAGCAACACTTAGCTTTAATTATTTCACCTGAATTCACGCGCTGACCTTCTATATTCGAATTAGTTTCAAATATATTTCTCGAGTCTCTCCCGCTTTTGTTTTCTTTGTTCATTCAAAAAAGAAAAGCTAGCTGTCATTTGCTTTTCCTTGAAAGGCCATTCACGTTTTTCATCTCTTGAGCTTGCCTCTGTGACAAAAACAAGCAATGGCCTCCTTTAAAAAAATATTAAAGCTTATATTTTTACCGGTAGCTGCTCGCATCCCTTCCCAATTGTCAGCCTTCAATAGGCCCCGCATCATCATTGCCCTCGTCTGCCTTTGCCCAAATCACCTCGGCCGCTCCGATCTGACAGCCACCACCTTCCCATCCTCTCCACGTCACCAACACTCTACAACCATATCTCCTCCGCAAGGCCAACGTCTCCTCCTTTCCTTGGCCTTCCGCCTTCCTAGCTACCGCCGAGCCTACTCATCTGCCTATCCATGCGAACAACCACCATCTCTGCCGAACCCGACCCGCGAGCATCTCCTCCCTCTATGCGCATTTTCTTTTTCCACATATGCAGCTGCATCTATATTTACATAAGGTACTTATATATATGTTCTGATGATGGATAAAGTTGTCTGTGTTGCTTTATAATGAGTATTGATTTAAAAATATGTTATATGTTAGTTAATATATATTAGTATATATGTTATGTTGGATTTGTGAACATATGTATACACATTAAGTCTGTTATATATAAATTATAGATAGTTTTGACAGCACATAGGTAATATTGTTTCGTTTTGCGGAAAGTAATATTTTAGAATGTGTTTATATTTATATTTTTACTGTAAAAGTAAATTTTCGCACTTACGTTCTTACAGCCCAATCAAGCATATATATATATATATATATTGTACATAGATTTTATTATATCTTGGTTTTTCTGTGAAACAGTATAATGCGTATATATATTAAAACTTGTTTATATCTTTGATTTTTGGCCTTATATAAATGCATTAGTTTACAGTACTTCCCACATATGTATATTTGTTGTTTCAATGATATGTTTAAGGGTTAAATATTTTATAAGATTTTTGTATATACTAGTTTACATATATTTTGTTGGTTTTACTATATAGGTGTGATAGTTTACATTCATAAATCTACTATGAACAGTATAGTGTAATAAAATAGTATAGACATATTTTAATAACAAATATTTCCAGAATTTATAATATAAGTTATCTATATATAGCTGTCTTTTACATATATAGGTTCTATAAGTTTTATATGATCTGTCAAGTTAAATATACGTATACATTTTTCAATAAAGCATTAATTTTATAATAGTGTATATTTATATTGATTTTATAATAATTATTAATTATAGATATAAAGTTATGGTTATGTTTACATTTGAAATTTGATATATATGAATATAAAGTTTATGTCGCATTTTAGAGTGTGTACATACATTTATAATATGTTTGTTAACTACGGGTCTTAATTTGTTTTAAATATAATAAGTTTGAATCATATACATATTTTTTTTGATATTTGTCGTATTAATTTTTTATAACAATAATAATAATAATATGGTATACATTCGTTTCTGTTATATCGAACTGATTTTGATCCTTGATTTTCTATCTATCATCTTGTCCGTCAAATTCGTGCCGATCTAGCTTTGCTTTGGAAATTGTGCTTGCATTTTGTAACACAATTTCAGTGTTTATCCTCTCTAGCCTCGAAAGGTGAGAAATCACTCACGATTAATGTTCTTTTATTTAATAAATTTGATTTCAATTGAAACGACAATTAAAATATGCTGCTGTTAGTTATTTACACTGTTATATATGTTATTACCTGTACCAGTTCACTTGTGACATTTGACAAAATTATCTGTTATTTATATTGATGATATATGCCTGTTATATTATGTCATATCTGCTATCACTCTGCAAGTTCCCTGTTAGTATAGAATTCACTATGGGTTGAAATGATACATACCCGAACAGACTTTAGAATAGGAGAAAATCTTTATGGGTTAAAATGATAAACCCAAGCGATTTTCATTGACATTGAATTTGGGATTAAGGGTTGAAATGATATATATATACCCATATATATTTAAATTGCGGATTGAAATGATAAATATCCGTATCACTTGACCATAAGATAGAAAATTATATACAGACACCGTTGATCTATATATAAATAATTTGAAATGATTACTACGGTTTGGGTGGAAATATATGATTTTATATAAACATTGATTTTAGATATTATATAAATGTTATTTTATATATAGTTAAATTCTTGAATTTAAGCTATGCAAAAATTTGTTTTAGTATAAAATAAGCTTAATAATAAAGTTTGATTTTATTAAAATATAATATGGTTAAGTAAGTATTTAAATTATATTTTAATATAGAGTTTATAATGATTTAGTAAATTAAGGTTGAGAAGATAGATTTGAAAAGTGATTTGAAATTGTATTTAATTAAGAAATATATTAAGTAGAAATCGGTTTGAAACTTATGGAATTCGAGATTTGAAAGGATATATTTTTTATAACTTGATTTGGTCTGAGGTGATTTAACAAATATTTCAAGTTTAAATGAATTAAAGGGAATATTTAGACATTTGAAATTTGGGGTTTTATTTAAATGATAATGGAATTAGTAAGTAAATATTTCAAAATAAATAATAGTAAAGAGAATTTGATATATATATATGGAATTACCAAATATAGTTTTGTAATGTTTGAATATTTAAAGCTTTGAAAATATTGATATGGAAATGGTTTATTCTGTAGTTAAAAATCCGTATTTGAAATCGATATGATGGTTTATTGAAAACTGAATTGAATTGAAACTGACGATTTGAGTTTTGATTAAATGTGAACTTTTTTCTTTGATTGGTGTTGATTTGGAATCGATTAGTGAAATTTGAGGAAGCTATATTATTATATGAAGTATTTCTAAATTATATTTAAAACTATTTATATATGTTACTTTATAAATTTATTTCTTATAAACTATTTTAATATAAATTATTTTTAATACAAAGTATTTTAAATTATAACTCTTTATATATAAACTATTTTATTATATATACTATTATTTATATTTAAACAGTTAAGTGGGAAGTGTTATGATTCTAAAGCATTATGATTTCTAAATTTTGATTTCCAAAGTATTATGATTTCCAAAGTGTTTGATTTAGAGAGTGTTATAACTTTGAAGTACTAAGATTTTGTAAATGGATATATTTGAGATGGATATATTTAAAATGGAAATGATATCGTACTTGGTTTTGAAATGGAAGTGATATCGTATTGATATGGTTTTGAAATTACAATGATATTTTGGTTTTGAAATATAAACTATTTTGAAAGTTTGTTAAATGACCAATCGGTGTAATAATTACGTAGTTATTGAAAAGTCCGGGATCGGTTAGGGACATACTCTCTGTCTGAACTGAAAACCACTTTAATAACTATTATACGCGAAGTGTGATCCAGAATGAAGTGGTTGGAATGATGACGTTGCTGGATTTGATGAAAGAGAATGATAATGGATAGCCTTGATACTTGTGTCAAATTTTAAATGACTTAAATAGGAGCCGTGCCGGGCTAATGAGGTTAGCAGTCTGTAGCAGACACACTTCTTCGTAAACTACTCATTACTTGTTTTTGATTGGTGTGCACCCTTGAATTAGGAGTGTTGTTTCGCGGTGTTGCGATCGTTGCAGCGATGCGTTCTCATCAATCCAGATCAGGAAAACGGTAGTTTCACTACCTTTAGGTATTGCATCATGTGCCTTGTCATACTTGTATCCTTATGCGTGACCACTACGATTTGTTTTGTGTTATACCTATGGAGTACTCCCTGATATCCCACTAGTTTACGGTGGAGTTTATAGTGCTGTATAGACTTTGACGCTTATATAAAATGTGTTAAGGGGCATAATGGTAACGTCTTAATGCTATTATGATACTTTATATTCCTGATAGGAATTATCTACTTAGAGTACATATAAATAGTTAACGGATCTTTAGAGGATGGTTATCCCAAACATCTTTTGAGTTACTTGTATTTCAGTTGTTATTTCACTTGAGTTGGATTTATTGATATAAGAATGTTAATCCTGACTCTAGTGTTTTGTGTTTTGCTTTACGCTCGGGTCAAACCGACTGTACCAGTATTCGAGACTCACCTTTGGAGTTGGAGCTTCGCTTGGAGATCCAGCTATCTATCCAGCTTTCAGATATTCAGTTGATTCTAGTGATGTATTCTGATTCTGTATTGGCTATTGTATTCAAGACTTTTGTTGTAACTTATTTAACTCTGTTATATATATAGTAGCTTCGTGAACTACTATTCATTTTGTTTCCGCTGCATATTGTTATATTACTCTATGTCTGTGATCCTATGATTATTTATTTACTTTATATACTGAGTTTTGCGAAATATAAACTTACAATCTGGTATTTTGAGCAATTCAATTCCGGCAAGTTTGGATGTGAATGGTTGAAAATATCAGGTCATTACAAAGCCGATGAAATTGGCTTGTCCATCTGTGGGAATTAAGACTAACGTTCATGTAAGGATATGAGCAGTAGAGCTCTAATCTATCGGATTCATTCTTTATCGAAGGATAGTGTGAGATGAAAATATCAAAAACATGATAAGTATATGAGACATGGTTTTCATATGTGATCTCTCTCATTATAATTGAATGACCATGTTTGTCGATTCCGTCTTGAAGAGACCGGGATCAGTAAATGTTTTAGTTATCAAAAACCACTTCAAAACTGGGATAGGTGTTCTATCTCTTGAAGTGGATCTGTTCAAGTTGCTGGAATGAATGTGTGGTTTCAAGATATATTCGAGATGTTGGGATCCAATTTGGGATTCATTTTTTATTTGAACAATGAAGACTCATGTCAAAAATGCCGAGCATGACCTTGATATCGAAAATGGATAAAGACAGAGTAAGATGCATAACCTGGGTTATAGCTGACCCGCATCAGGGTATTGTCAACTCCATATCTAGAAATACTTATCGATTGTTGGCCGGTGGGAGTTGGTGATATTTGATTCACATTGTTCATGTTATGTTTGGACAATGGACCTCTTGTGTTTATCTTATGGTATATTTTATCCAGAGATATATGATGCTCGGAAAGTGGTTTCTGATCCTTGTGCATGAAGTTCATATTTAAGTTCTTCGAAGAGATCTCCAAGGAAAATCCATTACGTGATCGTTCTTGCTCATGCTTGGTGCTTTGTGATAGGGGTTCTCGCTTTATGAACTATGATGAAGCCTAGACTTTACCCCTACATGTCCCTTTATGGATTGGTGTGTGATCGAGAGCTAGCCGTTGAAATAGGAATGGGGTATTATTAGTAGTCACAGCCTGAAAAAGGGTGGGTTGTTACAGTTAGTATCGGAGCTGATGGTTAAGCGATAACCATGGCTTTGGTTGGTATGACTCATTAAGAGATGGAATAATGGAATGCCCTAGCAAGAGCTGAGTGTACTATACATATTTCGTAAATGATTTTAGTAGAATGACATATTATTCAGATTAAAGAATGTGATAAAAGATAATGGTATAGGAAAGAAACCAATAGTATAAAATATGTAAGTTGTACGTACATTGTTTTATTCGAATGACTGTTCTTGATCAAGTATTCGAGTGCATGATTTCGAGGTGGTTTACTCCTGTTCGAATAAGGATTTTTCACTAGATTCTTGACGGCAAACACTTGATACGAATTCTTGATAAGATCCTTAATTACTCTATCATAGTATATGGCCATGTAAGGGGAATGAAGGTTTCTAATCAAGGAACTTGATTCGAGTCCGCACCAGAGAGGTCAAGTGATCTATGCTAGTTGAGAAGTGAAATTTATGCGATCCAGCAAGTGATAGGAATTGATATTGCATGTAAATAGTCCATATACATCGTACATGCTTTAATATGTCTGCATGCTAAGTTTTGTTGGCTTACAGAGGGTTTAGGTGATGACTCTTCGACTTTTTATAAGGTATTGTGAATTTTAAACAAAGTAATAACCTAAGGTTCTTAAGCGTAAGGTATGGTTAGTCGATTATTTATCATCCTTATGCGATGAGAGGATTTTGAACTTTAGAAAACCATGAGTTTTGTTCGCTAAGTGATTTTGAATTCTATAAAGTATTGCTACGTGATTGTTTCTACGGTTGCTAGTGTTGGAATTTCGAGGATGAAATATTCTAAGTGGAAGAGAATGCAACGACCCGGAATTCCGGACACATCATATTTAAATATCTGAATTATGTAAATATTTGAATCTTCGAGTAAATGTTATTAAAATGATTTAATAAGCTTTTTAACCTCCTTTTAAATCATAAGTAATGATGGTAAACTTGTTTTGGAAAAATGTTTACGAAAATAAATAGTTTGAAAAAATATCGATAATGTGACAGAAAATCATTTTATCGATAAACAGCTCTTTAACCTTCAAAAGTTGTTTAGATATTTTTTGCATAAACTAATTTGCTCGGTAAATGAATAAAATGAAATAAAATCTTTTTTTCCATTTGTGGAAAACTTCATGGACGATGTCAAGGGTGATGTCATGAAAGATATTTTGAAAATGATCTCAAATGGAAGTACTTAAGTATTAAGAAGTGATAAAGGAGAAGTGATGGGAGGTAAGCCTTACATGCCATGAAAGAGGGGTGAGAACAAGCTTATGCTACATCATTTGAAGCTTATAAAAGGAGAGTAACACCATTGATAATATATCACAAATTCACACAGGTTGGAATGACGTATGCGAATAAAAGTTGTTGAAATTCTCAAGCACTAATCCATTAATTCTTCTCTAACTTTTTCATGTCTTAACCAAATCATTACCAATCTCTTATGTAACTTCGTCTATAGCCCTAAAACATCATGGGAAGCGTGATTAGCAACTAAAAAGTGGGATGAGGTGAGAGGAAGGGGTGGATCTTAGAGGGGGCCTTGAGTAATGGGAGGAGGAGGAGAGGCATGGCCTTGGTTTGAAAGTGCTAAAGGTTGGATCCTTAGGCTTTTTGTGATGGTAGAAGGTGGTTCTTTGTCCTTGTGGCTTTGTGCTTAGGTTTGGCGTGGATCTAAGTGAGTTATCTCACTATCTTTTAAGTATATATTATGTATATATATGTTGTGTGCAAAGTATATTATTAAAGTGACATTAACTAAGTAAATTTATAAACTTTAGCCCCCTCTTGCTTTTGAAAGAATATGATAACTTTATATTATATAACATCACTTCTATTACCCTCTTAAACATATGGAGTTGTCTTGACTTGATGTTTAAATGGTTTTTTAATTTGTATGTTAAATTGAAGTATGTTTGAAAGTGTTTAAAGCGAGAGTAGTTGTTATAAGTGCACTTCATTATCCCTTAACTTTAACTTGTATAAATTGGAAACTTATGGTCTTAACTATGGATGATTTGATTTGGTTGTTCTCTACACATATTTAAGTGTATTTTACAGTAAATAAATTATTTGGGAAGTTATAGAAATTATGAACCAAATTTGTGAAAGTTAAATAAAAAATGTGGTTATAAATACACTTTGTAAATATAACATGTTTTCGGGTATTTTATTAAATAAATGGAAAGGTAATCTTAGGGTTTCTTTACATGGTATTTAAGTACCCTAAGGTTAGTACTTAACAAAAATATTTATAGTTTTAAATCATTTGTTTAAGTGGTTAAAACTGGCCACGAAGATCATGCTTTTAAATGTTGTTTTTCACAAGGACTTTTAACAGTAAATGTTGTAGTAAGTCACTTATGGTTTTACCTATTCAAGAATGATATTTAAAATCGATATTTTTCTCTCACCTTTTTGGAGATGTTTTCAAATGCATTTTGAAGTATCTTAAAGTTGGTTTTAAGTTTAATAATATTTTTAATAATGTATTTTCAAAGTAAAGAGGTTTTATAATATGAAACATGTTTTTCTTCAAATCATAAATTAGATATTTTCAAGTAATATTTTACATAGATATTTAAAACCTATTTGCAAGTATGTGTAATGTTTTGAAAAAGGTGGTTGACTAGGATTAACACTAAAAGCCGACGAGGTAGATTTCTCTATTTCTGGGAGTTAAGATTGATGTCAAGTAAGGACGGAGCAATAGAGCTCTAACCTATCGGTTTCCCTCTTGAATAAGGACTAATTATGTGGGAATGTCAAAAATGTGTTAATCTGTCTATTTACTTGCTTGTTTAAAAGGTAATTAATTTTTCCTAATTTTAAAAGCCCACGAAGTAGGCTTATCTATTTATGAGAGTTAAGATTAGTGTCTAGTAGGGATACGATCAATAGAGCTCTAACCTATCGGTTTCCTCTTGGGCGAGGAATAGTAAAGTCAGAAATGCCAGAAATGTGTTAATGTGTTGTTTTCTAACTTTTCTATGTAAATTATTAATGTTAAACTGAAATTTGTTTTCACGTTTTATATGTATGTATAAGGAGGCATGTTCAAAGAAATTCCGATAATACCCCTTATTCACAAAATAGTTCGAAATATGATTCAAAGGTTTAAAAGATAAAATAAGTGTAAGTCCTTGAGAAGTTGGTTTTGATGAAAACAACCTTAGAATAAGATTATAAAATATAAATATTAACATTATAGTTTAGATATATATGTACATGCATGATATAACTATGCAGGTACCAAGAATGAATACTGTACAGTATAGAGATTCAAGATATCAAGATTGAAGACTCATGAGTATCAAGATTATCAAGAGTTCAATATTTCAATAATAAGTAATTTAATTAGGAATGTTGTTAAAACTCCTAGAAAAGCACTGGCATCTTAAAATCCATTTTATTCGTAGAATGGGATCCACTTCGAGCCCGTTAAAGGGATGGAACCCTAAGTAGGATGGAACCTACGAAAAATCTAGTGGAACATTGTTTTGTAACCACTAACTTTTATTCAAATGTATTACAAAATTATATCTTGTTTTCAAAATGATTTCAAAATATTCCTTTTAAAAGAATCAAAAACATCTATCCTGGTTTTAAAATACTTTTAGCCTCAAAATAATCTTTATTTTCAAAATAAAATTATCCTTGGTTTTAAACTATCTTTTAACTATCGTATATTTAACTTTTAATATTTATATTTAAATTTAAACTTATAGTGAAATTTTATATATACCAAAATATTACTCTCTATACTTATTACTGTATTTTAACTATAGTTAAGTATATTTATAAAGTTTAAAATAGTTTTAATACAAGATAGAAGTTATTTTCAAAGAAAAAAAATTACCAAAAATTGCTGAGGCATGTCGACAACCCCAGGATACCCTTGTCGACAAGGTGGCATTTTATTTCAAAAATTTGAATTTCAAAGGAAGTGTCTATTCGTCATATCCTTTCATGAATGGACATGGATGTTGTTCTACTATAAATAGGGGTTGTTTTAAATGAATTTATACACATATTTTCTCTGATTATACTCCTCTTCTTCTTCCACATTTCTTTATATACATTTTTACCATTACTCTGCCGGAATCACCATTGAATCTAACTAGATCATTTTTGGTTTGATTCTCTATCACTATCTCAACAAGATCCCGGTGCTATTCAGAGTTATAGGCTTCTTTGTAATTAATTGAGTGAGAATATGTGTGATTGTAGCCTGTGAAATCAATCAAGCGAGAAAAGGTGTGATTGTAGCCTGTGAAATCAATTGGGTGATCTTGTTGCCTGTAAAATCAAGTATCTCTACCCATAGGATTGTTAATCTGGAGTGGTGTACTTCATGGCCTTGAAATCGAGGGTGTAATTGTAAGAATAGATTTTGAAAGGAAATCCATACTTGTGCTGCTGGAATGGATGTAGGGTAACTCCGAACCAGTATAAAATCCGACGTGTTCTTTCCTTTATTACTTTTACTTTATATTTGCATCCGTGTTAGATTCTGTGATCATATATGTGTTTGAATATTGCATACAAAAATTAATAAAAACTCAAAAAGAATTAGAAATTCCATAAAACACCATTCACCCCCCTCCTCTAGTGTTAATTCTAGCCTTAAGATCCGTAATCCGCATTTCTTACATTTGGTATCAGAGCGAGGTTTTTAAAGTTTCATAATCTGAATTTTGAAAAAATTTCAAAATGACTACCAACACTTGTACTGTTAATGCTACCAACACTAGTTCTATTATCCCTGTCACTAGTTCATTTGTAGAAGGTCAGCCTACTGTCAGACCACCACTTTTTAATGGTAGTAACTATGCATATTGGGCATGTAGGATGAAAATATATTTACAATATGTAGGACTAGACACTTGGAATATCACACAGACTGAATATTTTGAAACCACAGCTGATTTTGCACAGTGGACTACTTAGCAAATGATCATTGCCCAAAACAAGTCTAAAGTTATGAATATTTTGTTTTGTTCACTTGATAGGAATGAATTTAATATAGTGTCAGTTTGTAAGTCTGCATTTGGAATCTGGAAAACTTTGGAAGTTACTCATGAAGGAACAAGCAAAGTTAAACAAACCAAAATTTCCATGCTCACAAATCAATTTCAATTATTTAAAATGAATTCTAATGATTCTATTTCAGATATGTATAGTAGATTTCAGAATATTGTGCATTCTCTAATATTCTTGGGAAAGGAATTTTCGAAAGAAGATCAAGTCAGAAAAATCATAAATTCCCTTACTCCAGAGTGGGATCAAAAGACACTTGCGATCAAACAGGCAAATGACATCAGTACCTTAAAGATAGAAGAATTAATTGGAAATCTAATTTCATTTGAAGTCCAAATGATTGAGAGAAGAGAAAGCAAAGCATTCGAAAAGAAATCAATTGCATTCAATGCGTTGACCGATGGATATGACACAAACAGTAATAATGATGAAGAGATAGCCCTTATAACCAAGAACTTTCGAAAATTCCTGAAATACAGAAAGATGAATAATCTCAAGAGAAACAACTATAAAAACTCTGGTAATTAGAATGTAGTGCCAAACAATATCAAATGTTTCAACTGTGACGAACAAGACCATATAAAAAGAGACTATCTGCATCCAGATAGGCAAAATCTTCTTATAAACAATGACTCCACAAAGAAACGAAAATGTGCATTTACCGTTACTCTAGATGACTCCGACTCATCTTCAAGCGATGATGATCAGAAGACAGATAATTCGAATATGTGTTTCACGGCAGTTCACGACTCCGACGAATTCAGAGAAACGGATTCAGAAAAAGGTACACGTTTACAATACATTAGTTGAAATTGCATGCTTAGAATTAGATGCTTAATTGGTTGATTTTGATTTGGTGTGTTGTTTGAATTTTAAATTTTTTATTTCTGTTATTTTTTACTACTAATCATTATTTTTATTCTTATTTTTTAATAATATCATAATATTTTATGGAATATACTATAATTCCAGTAATATTCCATATATATATATAGACATTAAAAATAATATATATATACACATATACATACATATATACATATATACATATATATATATATATATATATATTAGAATACTTAAGAGAAATAAATCATAAAAATTCGAAGACGCCTGTCGACAAGGTCCCCACCATGTTGTCGACAAGGGTACAGAAATTTGAAATTCAAAATTTGAATTCAAATGTTGAACTTTCCTCCATCTTTTCACTTCATTCAAGACTCTGAAAAGTCACATTTCGACCAGAGAACATGTCCTTTGAGAATCTATTTATTTACTATCTCTTATCACGACTTTTCACTTTCATTTTCAAATACAAACTCTTATTTCAAAATATCAAGCTCTCTACTCTCTACTCCAATGGCTTCTTCAAGCAACCCTTCCACAATGAGAATTTCCAGAAAGATAAAAAGAGCAACTCTTCAATGATCCGGAGGCTATAAAAGCATATATCAACTATACTAACTATGGAAAAGTCCATCCTCGAAAGTTTGCTTTATTTCAAGATTTCTCTACTTATGAAATTGATTCTCTTTTTGCACACAACCAAGTTCTTAGTCTTGTTGATGCTTCACAAAATGATTTTGTTTGTTATCCAAATCTTGTTAAAATTTTCTATGAAAATATCAATCGTGGATTTTATAATGGGAATGATGATGAAATTTGGAGTAGTGCCAAAGGCACTAGAATCATCTTAAATTGTGATCTTTTGGGTACCATTCTCAATTGCAAGAGCACGTGAATGGATCTTTCTAGTTTTAATATCAATGAAAATGATCGTGAGACATTTCATCACATTTTCGAAGGAAATGATAACTTTGAATTCATAAATCGAAACTTTCGACCAAAAGCTAGAATTGTTAATCTTCTTTTGCAATATACTTTGACCCCAAGATCGGGGAGTTTTAACAATTCAACTTCAAAAGTTTGCAAAGCACTTTTTGCTATTTTTGGAAATTACGATATTAATTGGGCGCAAGTTATTTTCAATGAATTTCGTCCCAAAAATCTTGAAATGGGTGAAAACACTTTGTATCATGGAATCTATCTCACTCGAATTTTTAATTATTTTGGAGTAGATTTCAAAGGAGAAGAATTTTTTCCAAGAAAAGTTTTTAACCACTCAAACATTTCTCTAATGAAAATTCCATATGTTTTTCAACCATATGAAACGCTTGCCGAAAAGGAAGAGCGTTTGGCTCATGAGGAGATGGAAGAGGAGGAGGAAAAAGAAGCAGAAGGGGTTGAAATGGAAATAGAAGAAGAAGAAAGTGAAATATCCTTGGAAAGCATTGACTATCCCTCTAATCCAACCAACAAAACCTTACTTAAAAATCAAAAGATCATTGTTGAGAATCAACGGACACTTAAACGATCCGTTAGTAAGAAATTGGATAAAATGTCATCCAAAATGAACAAGTTTTTCTCCAAAGTCAGCAAGAAGCTTGGATTATCTTCATCTTCATCATCCTCTAACTAGTTCTACCTTTTCATGTCATGTTGTATTGGTTTTAGTTTGTTTTAATTTGACTGGTAGTGTAGTTCTTAATGTTTAATCATTGTATCATTCTATTATGAAATGAAATTGAATTACTTTTCTGTTATCTAGCTTATCATATCTTCAAAATAAATTTTAGTACATTATATAAATATATACACACACAATTATTCATAAAATCAAAGTGATTCATCAAAATTAACTGACCCCTGTCGACAACCCCCCTACACCCTGTCGACAAGTACTGGTCAGAAATGACTTTTCATTTTAAATTTGAAATTTGAATAACTACCTTGTGTCTATTCATTTCAAACGAATTTCTATACCTATAAATACATATTTCTTCTAGAATTCATCACTCAAAATCATTTCTTATCTACTTTATCTATATTTCTTCTCACAGACTCAAATATGGCCAATCCAATTCATAATTTGACCAAGAATCTTGAAGAAACCCTTAACTCTTTCAAAAATATTCTTTCTTTCATTCTTCATAATCAGTGACACTTAGAGTTGAGTCAAATGCAGATGATCAAGGAGCAAGAAAAGCGTTTCGATACGATACGATGGATGATTTCCTCCATGCACAAAGATGGTAATGAAGCACATCCTCTAGTCTCTCTCACCAATGAAAATGAAATTTGGGATGCTATTAAAGCAGACCCTATATTTGGAGAAGAAGGATGGGTGGAAGTTCCTCGTAATGTTTGATTTTATTTGATTTCTTTGTTTTGAATTGATTGCTTGGATTAATTAGATTTGATTTGGTTTGGTGTGGATTGATAATTGGTGTGCAAAACATAATATGTATAAATACACATTAGTTTCTTTTCTCTCTTTTCTTATCGTTATATGATCTTACTTATGTTTTCTACGCAAATGTAAACATAACAATATATAATAAATAAATGATTTGTTTTCTTATACTTGAATTCTCACATTATCGCTATTATGAGTATTATTATATACGGATTCTTAGTTAGGATGGTTAGTAATTAAGGACTAAGTTTTAGTTTTAGAAGTAAGTGTTGATTATTTATGATAACACTATCATTATAATCAAATGTAATATAGTATTAGATTAAGGGGGAGTTATATAGTTTGGAGTTAGTTTTTGTTGATAACAAAGGGAGAAGTATAAAATATGATAGTTAGGCATAGATTAAGCGGGAGTTATTAGGATAGAAGTAATATTTTATAAACAAAGGTTGTCATCATCAAAAAGGGAGAGATTGTTAGTCCTTGATAAGTTGGTTTTGATGACAACAACCTTAGAATAAGATTATAAAATATAAATACTAACATTATGGTTTAGATATATATGTATATGCAGGATATAACTATGCAGGTACCAAGAATGAAGACTGTACAATATAGAGGTTCAAGATATTAAGATTGAAGACTCATGAGTATCAAGATTATCAAGAGTTAAAGATTTCAATAATAAGTAATTTAATTAGGAATTTTGCTAAAACTCCTAAAAAAGCACTGGCATCTTAAATCCATTTTATTCGTGGAATGTTATCCACTTCGAGCCCGTTAAAGGGATGGAACCCTAAGTAAGATGGAACCTACGAAAAATCTAGTGCAACATTGTTTTGTATCCACTAACTTTAATTCAAATGTTTACAAAATTATATCTCATTCTCAAAATGATTTCAAAATCTTCCTTTTAAAAGAATCAAAAACATCTATCCTGGTTTTAAAATACTTTTAGCCTCAAAATAATGTTTATTTTCAAAATCAAATTATCCTTGGTTTTAAACTATCTTTTAACTATCATATATTTAACTTTTAATATTTAGATTTAAATATAAAATTATAGTAAAAAAATTTATATACCAAAATATTATCCTTCATACTTATTTATGTATTTTAACTATAGTTCAGTATATTTATAAAGTTAAAATAGTTTTAATACAAGATAGAAGCTATTTTCAAAGAAAAACAAATTACCAAAAATTGCTTAAGCATGTCGACAATCCCAAGATACCCTTGTAGACAGGTGGCAGTTTATATCAAAATTTTGAATTTCAAAGTAAGTGTCTATTCATCATATCCTTTCACGAATGGACATGGCTGTCGTTCTACTATAAATATAGGCTATTTTAAACGAATTTATACACATATTTTTCTCTGATTTCACTCCTCTTCTTCGTCCACATTTCATTATATACATTTTTACCATTACTCTGCCGAAATCGCCATTGAATCTTACTAGATCATTTCTGGTTTGATTCTCTATCACTATCTCGATAAGATCCCAGTGCTATTTAGAGTTATAGGCTTCTTAATTAAGTGAGAATAGGTATGATTGTAGCCTGTGAAATCAATCAAGCGAGAAAAGGTGTGATTTTAGCCTGGGAAATCAATTGGGTGAACTTGTTGCCCATAAAATCAAGCATCTCTACCCAAAGGATTGTGAATCTGGAGTGGTGTACCTCGTGGCCTTGAAATCGAGGGTGTAATTGTAAGAATTGTTTTTGGAAGGAAATCTGTATTGTGTTGCGGGACTGGATGTAGGGTAACTCCGAACCAGTATAAAATCCGGTGTTTTCTTTCCTTTATTGCTTTTACTTTATATTTGCATCTGCATTTGATTCTGTGATCATATCTATGTCTGAATATTGCATACATTTGTGTTCAAATTAATATAAACTCAAAAAGAATTAGTAATTCCTTAAAACATTATTCACCCCTCCCCCCTCTAGCGTTAATTCTAGCCTTAAGATCCATAATCCGCATATCTCACAATAAGCAATATGCTCAAGTCATGTCCTTTATTATCAATAGGACAAAATAGGAAATATGCATAATCATATTCTTTTTACATTATGAGGCATGTTATAAATAAAGTCAAATATGTAAATATATGATCATTTAGGATGTTGTTCACAAATATGTCATCATCTTCCTCATTATCCTTTATTCCATTTGTTCTTCCTTGAGCTCTTAATGAAGAGAACTTGGAGAAGATCCTAATCGGAAAAAATGAAAAGAGCGAGAAAGAGGTTAAGTCCCATGAAGGGGTGCATCTCTATTTATAATAGTTGAAAGGAGGTTGCCTTACTCCTATTGGCAATGTAGGACTCATGGTGCCATTTGTAACTATCTTGATGGTGGCCATAGTATGTAGCCTATGATGGAATGTGATGGCCTTGGAAGCCTCATGAAGAAATATTCCAAATCCTCTTAAATTTCTTTTGCGAATGACTTTATTCCTCTTTCTTTGCATTACCTTCGACATCCCATCGTAGTCCTTCATTATTCTTTAGTCTTGATATCATTTGGCAACCATTTATTGACAATCTTTAACATTAACTTTCTTAATGGCTTATGACATGCTTTTAGTCAACATTCTCTGTTGATTCGATGGCATGCAAAATTAGTTTAGCACAATACGGCATGGAATGAGCACAACATTACTTGAATGGCAACATTGAAGGGTGGTGACATGAGATAGAGGTAGCATAAGAGGCCTTGGAGAAGTGGCGACATGCGACATTGATTAATTGTGACATTGGTCGGATGTTGTATTGGAAAAATGCGCCATGAACTCATATATGGCATTGAAAATCACACGGCTTTGATGAAATGCGGCATGGATGGTGTTTGATATTCATGAAATGTGGCATCAGTGGAGGGGGCCTTGATGGAGTGCGGCATCATTATTAACTGTAGGCTTTTGGTAATGCTTTCTTTAAATTGAAGCTAAATTATGACATGAAGTACTTAATTTCAAAGACCCTTCTATTTGGCTTAACATGTCATTCTTCGATATGGAGCTCTTAGCTTCAGCATCAATTGCCCTTTGGTGTTGATTTTTAATTTGGACATAGCTTTGAACCTTGAAACTATATACATTCGAGATTAGTATGACTTTAGAATCATTGATTGTGACATCATTCTTCTATTTCGACATTAATTCCTTTGCTTATATCCTTGAAAATTATGTGGTTAACATTTGTCCCCCTCTTTGTATGAAAGAAGCCTTTAACACTTTAGCATAAACCTAAAAGTTTCTCAGCATTGCTGATGCTTTATAAGGTTTTCTTTTAACTTTTTTTCCTACACAATAGAGAACAAGTAAAGATTTTCGTTATAAACTTTAAAGTTTTTTTTAGTCTTGAGCAATACTTTTTGGATTTGATTGAGCCATAAATAGGTATATATTTTTATAATATAAGTATAAGTTTAGATTATAAATTTTCTTGAATCTTGAAATAGTAATAATCCTCGAATGGAAGTATGGTAGTCTATCCGATGATAATATATTTTCTGAAGAGAAGATAAGAAAACTATCTAATGCTAATGATTTTATAAATGGAATATCAGAAGACCACTTGGAAATGGTTTTTTGGAATAGACAACTACAAAATGATTTGAAAATATCATAGGAGGGAGGATTAGAAATACTTCTAGCAATATTAGAAAACCTATTTGATAATAATAATTTCCTTAATTAGGAGACCAGAGAAACATTTGGCGGTAGGAATAATATTTTGAACAGAATGTCGAAAAACCATTTGTTCATAATATTTTGAACAAAAGTGCAGAGAATCATTTGGTATTAATAGAAGACCAGAAATCTGCCTAGCAGTAATAATGGAAGGCCAAAAAACATCTGGCGATAATGATAGAAGACTAAAAAATCCATCAGAAGACCAAAAAATTCTTCTAGCGATAATAATAAGAGACTAGAAAATCCATCTGGCAATAATAAAAGAAGACCAGAAAATCCATCTAGCAATGATAGTATTCTGAATAGAAAACCTAAAGATCCATCTAGAAATAGTAATAGAAGACCAAAAAATTCATCTGGCATTAACGACCTGAATAGAAGAACGGAAATTTATCTAGCAATGTGAAGATTGCTTTATCTTTGCTATGAAGCATAATGAATTATATTTGATCGATCTTCCTTTAAAAGATTATTTTTGCTTTGGAGCACTAATGGATTAATTTTGCAGATCTTCCTCTAAAAGATTTCTTTTGCTTTAGAGCGCTAATGGCTCATTTTGACAGATCTTCCTTTAGAAGATTGTTTTGATACATTCTTTTGGATAAAGTGTGATTGACTCGATTGATTTTGTACGATGCGTTTGGTTAGCTATCTTAAATTGAACAAAAGACTTACCCATCCTCCCTCTAAGAAGTGCTTTAATTAGGTCTTATAAGCGGTACTGAAGGCTGGTTGGTGCTTTGGCTAGGCCGTTTTCAGGCGGGACCAAAGGCTTACTCTATCCTACTTCTAGGAGGTGCCTTAAATAGACCGTTTTCAGGCGAGAATAAGAGCTTACTATAGATCTTCCTCTTGAAGATTGTGACAGATCTTCCTATAGAAAATTATGAGCGCTACTGGCTAATTTTGACAGATCTACCTCTAAAAGATTGTAACAAATCTTCCTCTTGATGATTGTAAGTGCTAATGGCAAATTTTTGATAGATCTTCCTCTAAAAGATTATCATGATTTCAACTTGGATCAAATTACTTATCACCGTCTTAGGTGATGATTTAGGTATTTTACTTTTTAGGAGATTCATACTCCTTTCTATGATTAATCTAGTAGGTATTCTTGTGTCAACTTCTTTATTCATCCATTGTTAAGAAGTATGGTCTCAAATGTTCGGCGTTCTATGTTCTTGATTTTTCATTGTCATCAGGTTAGCACAACCGATAAGTTCCTTATAGGATTAGTTTATGAATATCGAGGTATACTTCCTAGTTAAGCTCGAACAGTCCTAATAGATTCTTAGTATTTGCCACAACCTTTTAGGGTACTAAATCTCCTTTTTGAAATCATCCTTCTCTCGCTTTGGTGTTATAGTATTTCCGTATCCTTTGTCGATATTTAGGCGCTAGTTCGGCTACCTCGTTCCTTAGTTCATCGATCAGATTCGAGAAAATTTCTTTTATTTCTGAACTTTTCGATGGGATTTGTAACGACCCTGAATTTTGGGTTATTTGAAAGTTTATTTAATTGATTTTAAATGTTGGAAAGTAAAATTTAATCGATTTAATAGGTTGAATTTTAAGTATAATGATTTATTGATAACTTAATTATTGAATTAAATAATTGAAATCATGAAAACAATTTAGATCTTGGATTTTTATTTCGAAAAAAATAGTTGAAAGGCTTATCAAATTTTTATTCATAAGAATGAAAGTAATAGAACTTTTAAATTGTTAAAAGTGATTTACTCGATTTTAAAAATAACTTGTTTAAATTGACGAGTAAAAATAGCCTTTCAGGACATAGCCTTGGATTTTGATGAAACCAGTTTCATTGGATATGTAATAGCGTATTATTATGGGATTTCAAATTTTGAAGCTTTTGGAGTTATCGTTGGTCGTACGGGAAAAAAAGCGTTGAATTAATATTGAAAATTCAATATAATAATTAGGTCCAAAAAGCTATCTTCTCCATACAATCAAATTTGGTCTCGAAACATATTCCATTGTATTCGAAATAGGGGTATAACATTATGAACGCTTGGCCGCATGCCTCGATAGGGGTTCGATTTTAAAAATAACTTGTTTAAATTGACGAGTAAAAATAGCCTTTCAGGACATAGCCTTGGATTTTGATGAAACCAGTTTCATTGGATATGTAATAGTGTATTATTATGGGATTTAAAATTTTGAAGCTTTTGGAGTTATCGTTGGTCGTACGGGAAAAAAAACGTTGAATTAATATTGAAAATTCAATATAATAATTAGGTCCAAAAAGCTATCTTCTCCATACAATCAAATTTGGTCTCGAAACATATTCCATTGTATTCGAAATAGGGGTATAACATTATGAACGCTTGGCCGCATGCCTCGATAGGGGTTCGAAATTTTAATTTACCAAAATCGAAATATTTTGAGAATTTAATTAATATATTTGTCGATTTGACTAGGCAGCCACTTTCTTTCATTCCAAGCAACCCAATTCCCTTTAGACATCCACCTACCTGATACGTACCTTCCCTCCATCCCTATTTCTTTTTAAATGTGTACAGTCAGTGAAAAAAAAATGGGAAAAACAAAACTTCAAAAAAATTATTTCTCCTATCCTACTTGTCTAAAGAAATACGAAACCACCCTCTAAAAATCTTAGTTTGTCAGAAGCTGCAAGCTGGTATGATTTATGGGAGGTTCGGGAACCCTTTTCGACATTCAACTATAGAGGGGGTAGCTAGGTGTTGGGCGAATTCTCACCCAGAAAATCTCAAGACCAAGAAGTGTCAGTTTCACCCGGGTTTGCAACCTCCATTCCATCAGCTCCTATCGGCAATTCGAAGGAACAAGTTCCATTCGGCAGTGAGAGCTCATCCGGAGTACATGTCGTCCGGCTATGCAAGCCTATGAGCTCATTCGGCACTCCAAGTGAAGGTCCATCCGGCATGAAGTCATTCGGTATTCACCCTCATCATCCATCCTACCACCGAACGTGTTTGGTACCGGACCAAACACCACCGGTCCAAGTAGCCCCATGCCGAGCCAACTTTACAACAAGGCCACCACCGAACCAAACGAGCACCGAACCACCTCACTGTCATCGGTCCACACACATCACCTTTCCAACACCCTACCGGACCAACCTACAACCGGACCAAGGCCATCACCAAGCCAACACTCCTCCCCTACACGACCGGCCCAGACAAGCACCGGACCAGACCACGCCCATCACCGGACCACCATGGCCGAACTAAACTCTAACTTCACTAAGCACATCCGAATGAAGCCTCGCCGAACCAGATGATTGCCAGTCCAGATTGCTTCAGCCCGGGCCCACCAGCAGCTACATGCTTCCAAGACCCCTGCCCCCTACCTCACTCTATAAATAGAGGGGCAGGGGTACAAAAATGGCAGACAAGTTTGAGAGCTCAAGCAAGGAAGGAACTTTCAAACTACTTTCATTCACTTGTATACAAAGCGTTGTACTTGTAATCCGAAAGAAAAGAAGATAATAACATATAAAGTGGACGTAGGCACATTCTGGCCGAACCACTATAAATCTGTGTGTCTTTTACATTTCAGCTCCTGCTTCTTTCATATTTATATAACTCATCCAAACCCTTGAAAATCACATATAATCAACTAAATAACACGACTTGGAAGTGTTTGTCCATTTTTTGCACAAACATTTTTGGTGCTTTCACTGAGAACTTGGAACTTGAAGCTTCAGCTTCCCTCATTCAACCTTCTTTCCCAATAGCACCCTTCATTGCCTAGGAAACATGACTTCCAGACCAAGAAAAGACGCCAACAAGGGAAAGAACGTTGCATCCAGCAGCGCTCCAAATCCAGTGGATCCAGATCCAGAGAACCATCCCACTACAGCAGCAGTGCCACATGAAGATCAAGCGATTCCAACTGCCCCTGCCGCAGAACAACCGACAGCAATAACTAGAGCAGATCTAGACAGAATGGTGGTGGAAGTAACTAACCGCTTCGCATCCCAACAAGAGGCTTTGGTGAACCAACTCATGTCACGCTTGAGAGATGTCGAAGAATCCAACCTTAACACTGAATCATGGGGTGAATCTCAATCCAGAGGATCTCGGAGACAACAAAGGTCTTCCCTCTTCGAAGAAGCTATCAATAGGAACAACAATGATAGGGGCCGCGCCCGGACTCAGCCCGAACTCCGACTCGAGGAAACCCTTGGAACCGAACCCAGTGGGGGAGGCGCCAGGCGAGGGTCGGATGTAGCTGAGCCAGTCATGCCACCTAATCATAGAAACCCCGCTGAACGGAGCCGAGCTAGAACCCAGCCCGAAGTTGACCCCATGGATATGCTCGAAGCAGAACCCCACAGGGGAAGATCAAGGCAGGGGGCAACTGTAGCTGGTCCTAGCGTGCATCCAAGCAGCCAGAGACAACCACTGGATAATACTAGAAGTGACAGACTGTACCATCCCTACAGGTCATCTGGACGAGATAGATCCCGCAGGGAAGAGCCAAGCTCATTTTTGTCCGCCCCAAATTCTGATGAACGAATGGCACGATTATTCAGAGAGTGTGTCCAACGAGAGCAAAGGGACCGAGGAATAGGCGCTAGGGTCACCAGCCCCTTCACCCGCAATATCGAAACTGCCATCACCCTCCGGGAATGGAAGATGCCAACCATGGAACCTTACAAAGGAACTTCTGACCCCATTGTACACTTACAGAGATACACCCAGCATATGCTCATGAGCGGAGCAACAGAAGGA
The DNA here is from genome assembly GCA_030765085.1 of Allium cepa. Classification (NCBI taxonomy): domain Eukaryota; kingdom Viridiplantae; phylum Streptophyta; class Magnoliopsida; order Asparagales; family Amaryllidaceae; genus Allium; species Allium cepa. The sequence continues at coordinate 898,533,288 of CM060938.1, read as the reverse complement.
GTGTTGTGTAAATGATTTCCGCTATTCCTAGCAGACCTAGCTACCTCCTGGTTCTGCCACCTACCCCAAGGATCTATCAGCTCATGGGAGTTGTTGAAAGAAAAGTTCATCAGCCAGTTCCGCATTCATGTGGAACAACCCAAGGATGCTTATTCTCTATCCAATGTCAAGCAAAAATCCGGAGAGACACTGCAACAATACCTAACCCGGTTCAACGCCGCAGCGGCCGCAGTTCAAGATGCCGATGAGAAGCTCACCCTAATGGCCCTCTGTAGTGGTGTACACCCAGATACCAAGTTTGCCAGAAGACTAACTAAAGAAAAACCAGCTACTTTACCCGATTTCTTCCACGAAGCTGGAAAGTATATGAGACTCGAAGACGCCGCCACTGAGAGGCAGTCAGGGCAACAAGGTAAGGCAGTCCAGGATAAGGTTCCCGCTGCAGCTAAGGATACTCGAAGAAATGAATCTAGGGACAATGCTGGAGGCAGGAAGGTTGAAAAGCGCCAATATCGGCCAGGACCAAGATTTGACTCCTACACTCCTTTGAATGAAACAATCGAAAACATCTTCCTAGCCACTCAGGGCGAACTCGGATACAAGCGCCCCCCGCACAAAAAAGGATCGGATAACGCACTCAAGTCTGGAAAGTTCTGTCGCTTCCACGAATCCCATGGACATGACACCAATGAATGCCACCATCTTCGGGACTTGATCGAAGAACACATTAGAAGAAGAAGACTGGAACGCTATGTGAAGGGTCAGAACAGGACCCCAACTCCTGTCAATGAGAACTCAAAGCAACCCCTCCCAGAAGTAGGCGGAGGGAATCGCAACAATCACAACACCAGTGGCTCTAGCCAAGAGAAGATAGTGGTCCTTACCATCTCGGGAGGACCACACATCGCCGACAGAAGTTGGGCAGAGATGGAAAGGTACGGCAAGTCACTTAGAAATGCTGAAGGCTATGTTAACTCCATTATGGAAGAACGCCACCCGAAACGGAAAGAGAATGACGATATCATATTCAGTAGGCGTGATTTAGAAGGAAGACAGTACCCACATATGGATCCTATGGTCATCTCCACCTGGTTCGGTCCAGCTAAAGTTTTTCGAATTCTAATAGACACAGAAAGCTCCGTAAATATCCTATTCAAGCATGCTTTTGACAAAATGAAGTTATCAATGAAGGATGTGTCCCCCTGCGACAAACCACTGCACGGTTTCACTGGAGATGCAAAAATGCCCCTCGGGCAACTTGACCTCTTCGTCGAAATAGGAAGTCATCCCCGCTCCGTTGTACGAAAACAAACGTTCGTACTAATAGAAAACCACTCGGCTTACAACGCCTTCTTGGGAAGACCAGCCTTGTCTGACTTCCAAATTGTCTTAGCCCCCTGGTGCCTGAAGATGAAATTTCTAACAGACAACGGAGTAGGAGAAGTAGAAGGAGATCAAGACGCGGCCCGAGACTGTTACGTAACGGAACTTCGCAATAACCGCAGAAAGAACAAAGGGAAAGATGCAGAGACTACTCTCTGCATGAAAAACTTGGAAGCATAGCAATTAAAGAAAGCTCCTCCTCTTCGATATACCAGCGATCCCTTCAACGAACTAGACCCCAGGGATAAAGAGGAGGAGGCTACCGCCGAGCCTGCAGAGGCTATGGAATTCGTATCTGTAGATAAGCATGATTCAAGTAGACTATTAAAAATCGGATCTCAGCTAAAAACGGAATTGAAAGATCAACTCATTGACTTCCTCCGCCACAACGTAGATGTATTTGCATGGACACATGCCGATATGACAGGAATCTCCCCAGACATAGCATGCCACATGCTAAACATCGATCCCACCAAGGTACCAGTAAAGCAGAAAAAGAGAAGTATGGGGGCAGAACGATCAGCAGCCCTTAATGAGGAGGTAAAGAGCCTACTTGCTAATGGCTTCATACGAGAAGCCATCTACCCAGAGTGGATTGCTAACCCAGTACTGGTAAAAAAGGCCAATGGAAAGTGGCGAACATGTATCGACTTCTCCAACCTGAATGACGCTTGCCCAAAAGATTGCTTCCCACTTCCCCGAATTGACCAACTTGTAGACAGCACAGCCGGGCATGAACTCCTATCTTTCATGGATGCCTACTCCGGATATAACCAGATTCCCATGCACGCCCCCGATCAAGACCACACCAGCTTCATCACTGACCGCGGATTATATTGTTACAAAGTCATGCCTTTTGGACTCAAAAATGCCGGAGCTACCTATCAGCGCCTCGTCAACAAGATGTTCGCGGAACTAATAGGACGAACTATGGAAGTGTATGTGGATGACATGTTGGTAAAGTCCAGGAAAGCCGACGACCATGTAAGCCACCTGGGCGAGATGTTTCAGGTACTTCGCGGATATGGGATGAAGCTGAATCCTCTAAAGTGCTCCTTCGGAGTATCATCGGGAAAATTCTTAGGATTTATCGTCCACGCCAGAGGAATCGAAGCAAACCCTGAACAGATCCAGGCTCTAAAAGAAATAAAGATACCTTCCACTCGAAAAGAAATGCAGAGCCTAAACGGAAAGGTGGCCGCCCTAAGCAGATTCATTTCCAAAGCGACTAACAAATGTGTCCCCTTCTTCGAAGCCCTCAAGAAAGACAAAGGGAAGTTCGAGTGGACCGACGAATGCTTAAAGGCATTCCTTAACCTAATCGAACACCTTCAGAGGCCACCAGTGCTCTCAACTCCAAATGAAGGTGAAGTGTTATACCTATACCTCGCTGTATCATCTCATGCTCTAAGCGCCGCCTTGGTAAGAGAGGAAGACCGCACACAACGCCCAGTTTACTTTGTGAGTAAGAGATTTACAGGGGCAGAAGCCAGATATCCTAAACTTGAGAAGTTAGCGTATTGTTTATTGATCGCGTCACGAAAACTGCGACACTACTTCCAGTCTCACTCCATCAGAGTTCTAACCGATCAACCGCTAAGACAGGTGCTCCATCGTCCTGACACTTCGGGGCGACTCCTCAAATGGTGCATTGAACTAAGTCAGTATGATATCACCTACCATCCTCGCACCGCTATCAAAGGACAAGCCCTGGCCGATTTCATTGCCGAATTCACTACCAACGAAGGCAAGGAACAATCCGAAGTAGCAAAAAACATCAAGTGGAACCTCTTTGTAGATGGAGCATCGAACGAACAAGGCTCGGGGGCAGGTATTGTGATCATCACCCCCAGGGAGAGAAAGTTGTACTATGCATTGAGGTTGGAATTCACGGCCACTAACAACGATGCTGAATATGAAGCAGTAATAGCGGGATTGGAACTTGCCCTAGAAATTGGAATCAATTCCTTATGTCTTCATAGTGATTCTCAGCTTATCGTAAACCAGGTACTAGGAGAATTCCAGACCCGAGGAGAACGACTCGCAGCATACCTAAAGAAAACCAAACTGCTGCTCGATCAATTGGACCACTATCTAATCAAACACATTCCTCGAGAAGAGAACCAAGAGGCAGATGAACTTGCAAAGCAAGCTAGTATGAAGAATAGCACCATTTCCGGAGCACTAGCCATCTCAAGGCAGCTAGCCCCAAGTTTCGAACAAGTGAATCTGATAACTGGAATCGAAGAAGGAACCTGGATGACTCCTATCCGGAAATATTTGCAAGATGGCATACTACCCGACAGGCGTGACGAAGCCAAGAGGATCTTGAGGAAAGTTCCCCACTACACAATACAAGAAGGCATCCTCTATCGGCGTGGCTTCTCTAGCCCATTATTAAGATGCGTCGCTGGAAGGGAAGCCAAGGAGATCTTATCAAACATCCATCAGGGAGGATGCGGAGATCACACTGGGGGGCAGACTTTGGCAAGAAAGATACTCCGATATGGATATTACTGGCCCACACTAAACAAAGATGCCCTAGACTTCGTCAAGAAATGCGACAGATGTCAGAAATTTTCCAAGATTCCTCGACTACCCACGAATGAGATTACTCAAATGACCAGCCCTTGGCCCTTTGTTGTATGGGGAATTGACTAGATTGGAGAACTGCCAACGGGCCAAGGCGGAGCCAAATATGCTATAGTGGCAGTTGATTATTTCACCAAATGGAAGCGGAACCTCTAAATAAAATATCTTCAGCAAAAGTTATCAACTTCTTGATCAAAAATATTCTGTGCAGGTATGGAGTCCCACTCAAAATCATATCAGACAACGGACTCCAATTTGACAGCGAAGAATTCGCCGACTGGTGCCAAGAGCATGGAATTCAGAAAAGCTTCTCGTCGGTAGCTTATCCTCAGGCAAACGGACAAGTCGAAGCTGTCAATAAAATTCTCAAAACCCTAATCAAGAAGAAACTTGAAAAGTCAAAAGGCGCTTGGGTAGACGAACTTCCTACGGCACTTTGGGCCTATCGCACATCTTTCAAAACATCAACAGGGCATACTCCCTTCTCTTTGGCATATGGATCAGAAGCAATGCTCCCGGTTGAGACTATTGTACCTTCCCACCGTAGGATCCACTACAACCCAGAAGAAAACGAAGAACTCCTCCTCGCGTCTTTGGACCTGATCGAGGAAAGGAGAAACGATGCAGCACTCAAAGTAGCAGCTCACAAACAAAAAGTGGCAGCGCTATACAATTCCAAAGTCAAGCATCGCAGCTTACAAGAAGGAGATCTTGTCCTCAGGCGAATCTTTCCGCGCCCCGGGGCACTGGACCCCATCTGGGACGGACCATATGTAATTCATAAAGATCTCCACAACGGAGCTTATATTTTGTCAACAGTGGACGGAGAGGTGTTCCAGAGGGCATGGAACATCCGACACCTCCGTCGATACTTTTCTTAACTTGTACTGCCCATATGAAGTGAATTAACAAAGAGAATCAGTGGACGTAGGCATTTTCGTGCCGAACCACTTTAAAAAATCTTGTCTCTTTTTAACTTGTTCCTTTATGTCTTGGCTGCTTGTTAAGTTTTATCCCTTTCTGTTGAACAAAATCCTATGGCATCTCCACTCAAGACGCACCGCGGCCTCATCTGGACTAGGCCTAACAGGTACGCTACGATTCTATGCACTCGCCAATGAGACACTTTTGCTCCAGCATCCCTCTGCTGCGGGTTAACTCATTGCGCGCCTACCCTCAAAGCCAACTGTAATGAGCCGATTATAAGTCATCATAAAGGCCGACTATAGCCGATGGCAGCTCATTACGGCGTTCGGCTCGCCGGCAACTGTGAACCTACTTTAAGCCCCAACATAAGGTGTGGCCAGCCAGGGGTAGTTCACAGCCAACGGCACCCACGCTAGCCGGCCACGGTAAATCGAATAATACCCACGATTACGGACCATAATGGTTCGGGTAGTTACCGTGCGCGATCTCGGCTCCGATGTGTCTTAAGTGCGGCTGTGGTAAAAAAGAAAACTCCCCGCGGAGGCGTAAGATGGGTGACAAATGTCTCCAAGACCCACAGCTAGGGAAAGTGACTACAAAACCCGTTTGCCACGAACTTAAGCACATCGACGGCCTTCCGTGACTGGAAGTTTTACTTTTTCTATATTTCCATTTCATTTAAATACTTTTCTCCTATCCTGTATAACGAACTCTAAAGTACAGGAAGCCAAATAGGAATCATTCACTCATGAGGATCCAAGCCTGCATGCTGGGTGGCAGGGTACTCAGCTATATCCGTGAACAGTTACACAAGACACTCAAAGCTACCGCCTGCAAATAAAACATGAAGGGCGGTACTCTCTTTTCTTGTACATAAATGCGTAACTATAGCTTGTTCGTACATTAACATTGCAAGACATGAAATTATATTTCAAGCAAAAACTTAACATCAAACACAAGTAGAATCACAGGCATATACATAGTTATACTTCTCACGCAGCACATCAAGATGACAACAACATTCAAACATAACAAAATCAGCTTATATTATAAAACCACACGAAGTTATTCTTTGCAAATAGTATTATTACAGTTGAATCAATGACTAACGTAAACAGTGATAAAAAGAAATAAAAAGGTGGCAGCTGCGTCCACACTCCATCACCAACCTCCCAAGTCTACTTAGCCGCAGGATCAGAACCCCCAGCATGTGGATCAGAATTCCCACCTGTCCAGTTCAGAAGAGGAATTCGTTAAACGAACAATGAACGATCAAGTTATTGAAACATAGAAAGAAAAGAAAGGGAAAAGAATAACTCACCAGCATCCGCCGCTTGATCCTCATCCTCCAACTGTACACCCGCTTCCTCTGCAGCAAGCAGCCGCATCCCCTCCTTCACCGCCGCTTGCTCCTCCTTCGAGAATTGAGCAGTGACCGCATCAAGACTGAAAGCCGCTCCACCTTCCTTACCCGCATTAACCCTGGCCTCCTCCAAAGCCTGAAGATATATCTTGGCCATGACCCAAGGGTAGTCATCCATCCAAGACAAGCCGCCCTCCTTCCAAGTGCAGAAGTACATGTCCTGCAGCATCTCATCCATCATTCCCTCATCCTCCTCAAACTCCCTCACCCTGGCCTCGGAAGCCTGCAACTTAGCGACAGCGGCATCCCTCTCTGATCGGTATCTCAAGCAGTCAGCCTGGAGAGACCTCCTCATTTCCTCCTCCTTTAACTTGAGAGACGTCCTCATTTCCTCCACCTCCTCCTTTAATTTGACTTGAGCCATCTCCGAGGCCTCAAGCCTCCCAGACAACTCCTCTACCCGCTCGAGATCCGCATTTCGGACCTCGTCCACTGTCGTAATGGCCATGTTGATCCGCTCCCTGCAGGCGACCTCCATCTTCCGTAACTCAGCCCTACTAGCCTTCTCCATAGTCTCTTTCAACCGCCTGGAGGATTCCTCGTGCTGAGAAATCTGAATGGCTTGATCGGCAAGCTGTTTGGCCTGGTCGGCAACCTTTAGCCGCAACCGAATGTTAGCACTCCCAATCTCCTCCCCGGCCCTGACCAAACGAGCATGATGCTCCATTAGCTTCCTGGTCTCTTCAGCCACCCGATCCATATTAGCTTTGGCCTCGTCCCCCATGGTAACCACCCGAGTAGTAAGCATATCGAGATCCAGGGACTTGGCCTCATCGAGCACTCGTACCATGGGGTTGCGGGGAAGAAGGTGCTCACCCGTGGCCTCATCAAATGAAATATCCTGAGAGCTCGGATCCAAATCAGGATGACCGGCAAAGGGGTCGCGAGGCACGGTACGAGGCACGTCGGGACGGCTTATACGGATAACAGTTGGATTCTTCAAAGGAGGTGGAGGGGGTCCAGACTCCATCCCCTCCTCCGTGATGTCACGAGGAGGCTGAGAAGGAGGCTGTGGATCGGAGGAAGACTCAAACAAGGAACGGCTCCGCTTCTTTTTCTGAATGCTCTCTTCAATGACCCCGAGAAGAGGACGGTAACTGACTACGTCCCCATGGCGACCGGTGAGAGGCTTCGACTTATCGGAAGCTCTCTTCAACTTGAATTGTCCGAGGCGGTGACGAATGTCAGACGTTTTAACCACCTGGCCTGGCCCTGGAATAAAGAACAAGTGTTACGAACATACCATGATCCACGACTCAAAAAACGTGTCAAGTTAAAAAGAAAGAAAAGTGAGAAGAGACATCAATTATACAAACCCAGCGGAGGAGTGGGATACTGCAATAAGTCCAGGATCTCATTCCAGGACGGAAGTGAACCGTAAAATATTTCTAAGTCCCTATCGTAAATGGAATCGGCAGAAGACAAAAGTTCACCTTGCATCGCCGGAATCACCCTAGCTGAGGAACCCTTAGAGGATGGGTCAGCGCCAGCCACAGCTTTGCCGGTTTCCTTTGCCTTCTCCGTTTCCGACTCTCCCTCCGACTCCGGAAGGCCTGACGGAGAGCCTCATCCAGTTCAAGGTCTTGCTCAGAGGTTAAGGCACCAACGCCACTACCACCCTGACCGTCGCCATCTCTGTTGAATATGCGCTTATATGTTTTTGTTTGATGATAATAAACATATATATTCATTTAAATGTATTTGGTAATGTACTATTTTGTTTTTTCATAGATTAAATAAATATTTGTTGAATAAAATAAATTACACAGAATTTGAATTTGAATTCAAACAGAACAAGTTACACCGAAGTTACACAGTTTTTGAATTCAAACAGAAATTTTATTCAAACAAAAATTTATTACAATCTTGAATAGTACAATTTCAAGCTCTCACTATACATATACATTTTTGAATACATCACGATTTCAATTTACATTTATAACCTCGCTAAATATCACTCACACTCGTATTTTGTCTTCAACAACATGCCAGTTTGAATCCAGCATCTGAGAAATCTGCAAAAATATTCACTAACGCGGTAAAATTGAAAAAGAAATATTTTTGCAATATAAAATGAAATACGATTTTTGAAAATATGGTTTGCCTCAGTTATTTGGGTTGTTCGTCATCATTCACACTTGATTTCATCACAAAGTCGTGCACATAGATATTACAGGGATAGGTAATCATAAGTGGCTGCAATATACACGTGTACGTTCATACACGTGTGCATTGCCTCGCCAACTCGTGTGCACAGCTCCAACCAGAAATTCAAGGCAACAGAGACCAAGCAATGAACAACTCAAAGCAACAGTCAACTGGCCAAGACTACAAGTACAAGCAGCAGTGTGCAACTCGAAAATGTACATAAGTGAAACCAGGAAAATCATGACATCAAGTATGATCAAGACCAAATGCAAACAGCAGCATACAAGATTGCCACCAACAACAACATGAATACTGCAACAACAAGTATGTTGAAGCACTGACTCAAATACACAACTATAAGGCATTTTCATTGCAACTGCATAGCAACTCAACAAGAACAGTACAGTCATGAAGTATGCAATGAGCTCGACCAAGTACTCAAGGCAACAGTGCAGTAATAGGTAAACAGAAGAAAATTGAACAACATGAGAAGCAACACAAGTGACTGAAACAATTTCACAAAGACAACAGCCAGTGCCGATAAAGATCAGAGACACAACATCATATAAACAAGTTCAAGTGGACAGTGAAGGCAATACACAAGTGAAACAACAAAATGAATGTTATGTTCAAACATAAGATGAATAATATAACAGCAACTACAGGAACAGCAAGGTGATCAAACAAACAAGACCAAATGCTCAAAACCACAAGTTACACAATCAAGTGATCAACTCAATAGAACATGGACTGTAACAAATGCAAGCTCGACCAACATAATGCAAACTACAACTCAACAGCAACATGCTTGAAGACAATACAGTATGTAAAGCATGCAAGATCCAACAGCTACATGAAGCATCAAAACTCATGAATGCAGTAGCAAGGTAGCAAGCATATGAAATGCAGACAACAAGTGAAACATTTGTGTCAAAGTGAACAAGTGTAGCATCTGTATCAAAGCAAATGTTGCAGTGAACGCAAATTATATACCAAAGAGCATATGTTCAAGTGGAGACAAGAGAAGATGGCCAGAGACGAACATTACAGAGATGGCCGAAGTCAGAATTCAACTAAAATTTATCTTTGAAAAAGTCAAAGCAAAGTAGAATAGGAAATTTTCTGCAGTGACAATCAAGAGAAAATCGAACGTTTAATAATCAAAGCCGTGAGTAACAAGTCGACAGTAAATCAGGAAAGCCGTGCGCATCAAGGATTAAAGTTTTGGAAAGTAACGAATTGAAACGAAGAAAGCAAGTGTATTCGAATTCATATAAATATCAAACCCAATCTATCATCATCGGCATCGAGTGAAAAAGGTAAACAATCAAACCAACAAACAGAGAAATTACATACCAATCTCTCAAACTCGATCAAAGGAGCAGCTGCAAGTAGAATCGATCATCAGAGAACGAACGAAGAACCAAATAGTCATCGACGAATAAAAGAAGCCGAAGCCCTAGCCAAGCAGACAAATTCCTCAATCCCAAGTTAGCAAGCAGAGCGTCTGAGAATATCAATAAGGAAATCGAGCTTCAGATCTCTCAAGCCTTAATTTGACAGAGAAATTGAAGAACAAAACATTGCCGCCATCTTTATTCTCGAGAGAGAAAGGAGATCGAGTGAAATAAGAAAAATGGGGGCGGCTGCGTATTTGTTAAGGGCATAGGGTTTAAATTAAAATAGATTTAGTTTAATTTTAATTAAAGGGGTTTTCTTTATTTTTATTTTGAGCAAAAATTGTAGAGTCAAAGTTCGTATTTTAATTTTTGCTCCTGGTTTTAATTTTGAAGTCTGTTTTTCTTTTCGAGTCAAAGAATTTGTAAATCACCACCTAGGTTTAGGTAGTGTCAGATTGTCTACTTAGAATTAGTTCAGTGAGCAGGGGGTGCGAGTTTGCAAAACTCTATAGGCGGGAGCAGTGTTTGCGAGTAAGCGAAACTCTATAGGCGGGAGCAGAGTTTGCGAGTAAACGAAACTCTATAGGCGGGAGCAGGGTGTGCGAGTCTAGTAGAGTGTTTGTGAGCGGGAGCAAAGGGTCTGCGAGTCTAGTAGAGTGTTTGTGAGCGGGAGCAAAAGGGTCTGCGAGTCTAGTAGAGTGTTTCTAAGCGTGATACTGTTTAATTCTAATAGAAATCTGGGAATGCAGCAGTAGGCAGGGGTTGCCGAAGCTGGGTAAATTTTGTGTGTGATTTACTTTTCAGCATATTTATTTCTGCAGTTTATTTCTGTGTTTAATTCAAGAAAATTTGCTATAACCCTATTCACCCCCCCTCTAGGGTTAATCTAGATCCTACAAGTGGTATCAGAGAATGGTATTTTTATTTAACTCTAGAGTCATGAATCCATCAAATAATGCTTTTTCTGAGGGGCAATCTATTGCTAGGCCACCCATGTTTAACGGGAACGATTATGCTTATTGGAAAGTTAGGATGGGTATCTATCTTAGTTCTGTTGATTATGATATTTGGGATATTATTGAAACTGGCTATAAACCTCCCACTATAATCGTTGGTGATACTGAGATTCCTAAACCTAAGGATAGGTGGGATGCTAACGATAAGAGATTGAAAACGATAAATGCTAAAGCCATGAATGCTTTGATATATGCTCTTGATAAAAATGAATTTAATAGAATTTCTCATTGTACAACAGCACAGGAAATTTGGCACACTTTGGAGGTGACACACGAAGGAACTTCTCAAGTCAAGGAGTCTCGTCTAGCCCTATTCAGCAACGAATACGAGAACTTTGTGATGGACAAAGGCGAGAGCATAAAGGACATGTTTGGACGCTTTTCAACCTTGGTATACAACGCTAGAGCGCTTGGGAAAGTATTCACTGAGGTAGAGCTTGTGAGGAAGATACTACGAGTTTTACCAATGAACTTTGAGGCAAAAGTCACAGCAATACAAGAATCAAAAGATCTGAGTAAACTAAGCATGGAGGAGTTGATTGGCAACTTGATGACATATGAGCTTGAGCTAAAAGCAAAGGAGGAACGCCACAACTCCGAATCAAAGAAGAAGACGATTGCCTTAAAGAGCAAAGAAGAGAGCGATGAAGATGAAAAAGATCCAATCGAAGAGCTTGCAATGGCTGTCAATAATCATAGAAAATGGTCTAGATTCAAGCCACACAAGAAGAAAACAAGGAGTAATAGGCCAAAAGATTCTGACAATTCCGATAATGAACCGACGTACTTTAACTGCAAGAAGCCCGGACACTTCATACAAAAATGCCCACTTCTCAAAAACAACAAAGGAAAGAAAAAGAAAAAGAAGGCTTTTGCAGCGACTTGGGATGATGAAGAAGGACAGGAAGTTTCAGATAGCAGCTCAGAGGAAGCCAACTTGTGTCTTATGGCAAAATCGGATTCAGAAGCAAGCTCAGAGGAATCTAGTGAGACAGGTGAGTATTCCTATAGAGATCTTGTTTTTATGTGTCTTGATCTCACTAAAGTAGTTGATGCTCTTGAATCTAAACTTGAAAAAATGAAATCTAATAGGAGAGAACTTGCTCGTGAAAATTTTAGGTTAGAAACTGAACTTGAAAATATTCAAAACCTAGAATGTAAAAAATGTAAAATTTTAGATTCAGAATTGACAAGACTTAAGAATAGCTTTGAGAATCTTGAAAAAGAAAACTTGAGTCTTAAGGAAATCATTGACACTAGGAAAAAGGATTTTATAAATCGATGCACCTCACTTGTCATTGAAAACACAACACAAAAAACCAAATTCCAAAATCTTGAGAAATTTTTGAACAACTTTCAAGAGGCGAAAAATCTTTCAACATGCTATTGGGAAATCAAATTTTTGCTAACAACAGAAAAGGACTAGGTTTTGGGAAAACACAAGTTGAGGATAATGCAAAAGGGAAGAGTGTCTTTGATAGATGTGAAATAATTGGACATCGTGTTGAAAATTGTAATCATAGGAACAAGAACACAAAATTTATACAAGTTTGGGTTCCTAAGAATTCTATAAACAAATTTCATGTTTATTGGAACAAGAATAAAAGGACTAAACAAGTTTGGGTTCCAAAGGGTTTGTTTATTCATAATGCTTCTGCCACTAACAATCATGGACCTAGAAATAGGTCACAAAAATCTTTCATCGTGTAGGTGTGGTGGCAGGCTAAGGAACAACAACAGTGTTCTCTGGATTTTGGCTGTTCCAGAAACACAACGGGCAACAAAGCAAAGTTCCTTAGCCTAGTATAAAGGTGACAGAATCACAATGGGCAATCACGTAAAATTATCGTAAAGGTAAAACAGGTGAAGGTATAATTCTGTGATAATCTGCACCATATTCTGAATTAAATCATCCAAAATTGTGATAATAATGTGATGATGATTTTTTAATTCTGACTTGGTTTACATAATTAGCCAATTACATTTATGCCAAAAACACTATTCTTTGAATTACCTCATACATATACGTTTAAACATAGTGTTTTGCTGGATGATAATATTTTTGGTTATTTTTGGCTAACTCTATATTCACGATTTCTGATTTATACGGCTTCATTTAATGTCATTTGAAAAGCTATTAAAATTAATGTTGAGATATTTTGTTGCATACTTCATGATCTGGTTTATCAATTTTAGTTAGTGATTTTTTTTTGGATTGAAAGAGAAACTCAGATGCAGATTACACTGGTAATCTAGTTGATAGAAAAATTACTAGTTGAACGTGATTTGTAAGACATTTTGTAACTGCATCGTTTTTCAAAGAAAATATCTGCATATTTTTCCATTTGAAATAATTTTAAAATAGCAGAAATTTTTTATAACCCCTCGAGAAAATCATTGTTGACCATATTTTCAGATTAGTCATTTTTATTTGATTTTAAATGACAAATTTTGACTAATCCGAACCCCTACTAATTATCGAAAAGATCAACAGTGATTAAAAAAGTGATAAGTGTCGATATTTGTCATACATTACTCAAGACAATATATTTAGAAAATTTCCTTTAGAACTTCATAACAAGAGTTATAAAAACTTTTTGTTGGGTAAAAATTCCATGATCATTTCTATTTCTATCATCTTTCTATCGACCATCACTCATCAAAATCATATATAGTATGTAAATTTGTGGTAGTATACAAAGGAAATTATTCGTTCTTCAATTTATTTTATCTTCAGATTTATAAATTATATGTGCTTCAATTTATTCTTCAATAAAAATAAATATCCAAAGTATTCACTCTCATTTAAAAGTCCTCACGGTTATGCATGGGTGAATTACTTGGATTTTTGAATATGTGCTTCCATACTCATTTAAAAGTCCTCACGGTTATGCATGTATGGAATGCATATCAAAATTGAGCTTTTAACAGACAAGTTGATTCTAATCCCATTTAAAAGTCCTCACGGTTATGCGTGGTTAGAAGATACTTGAATTTTTTTTTAAAATTGTGAATACTACTAATCTCATTTAAAAGTCCTAACGGTTATGCATGGTTAGTAGATATTCAAATTTCCTAAAATAAATATACCACAAATAGACAGAACTGTGTGATTTTTTGATGATTTTATCCCCATCATTTCTGAAAGTGGAATATGCGCCTGACAAGGATAATTATGATTTTTGTTTGAGTTTTATTGAAATTTGATATTTATATTCAATTGAGTAAAATGTTGGATTCATGTCTGTCACTTCATCCCTATTTTTATAATACTTATTCTTTTGCTGATAACAAAAGGGGGAGAGAAAAGTTAAGATTTTGTCAAATAGAATCAAGCAAAGGTCAAATGATTTTCCATTTGCATCTAGGCTCATTTTTATATTTCTATTTATATGCATTTATGTAGGGGGAGCATCATGTAGAGAGGAAGCATTTAAATAGGGGGAGCAATTAGAGTATATAATTGGTTAGAGTATATAATTGGTCAAATACATTTTAACACGGTCAAAATCTTAAATATATGTTTGTTATCATCAAAAGGGGGAGATTGTTGAATATGCGCTTATATGTTTTTGTTTGATGATAATAAACATATATATTCATTTAAATGTATTTGGTAATGTACTATTTTGTTTTTTCATAGATTAAATAAATATTTGTTGAATAAAATAAATTACACAGAATTTGAATTTGAATTCAAACAGAACAAGTTACACAGAAGTTACACAGTTTTTGAATTCAAACAGAAATTTTATTCAAACAAAAATTTATTACAATCTTGAATAGTACAATTTCAAGCTCTCACTATACATATACATTTTTGAATACATCACGATTTCAATTTACATTTATAACCTCGCTACATATCACTCACACTCGTATTTTGTCTTCAACTACATGCCAGTTTGAATCCAGCATCTGAGAAATCTGCAAAAATATTCACTAACGCGGTAAAATAGAAAAAGAAATATTTTTGCAATATAAAATGAAATACGATTTTTGAAAATATGGTTTGCCTCAGTTATTTGGGTTGTTCGTCATCATTCACACTTGATTTCATCACAAAGTCGTGCACATAGATATTACAGGGACGGTAATCATAAGTGGCTGCAATATACACGTGTACGTTCATACACGTGTGCATTGCCTCGCCAACTCGTGTGCACAGCTCCAACCAGAAATTCAAGGCAACAGAGACCAAGCAATGAACAACTCAAAGCAACAGTCAACTGGCCAAGACTACAAGTACAAGCAGTAGTGTGCAACTCGAAAATGTACACAAGTGAAACCAGGAAAATCATGACATCAAGTATGATCAAGACCAAATGCAAACAGCAGCATACAAGATTGCCACCAACAACAACATGAATACTGCAACAACAAGTATGTTGAAGCACTGACTCAAATACACA
The DNA here is from genome assembly GCA_030765085.1 of Allium cepa. NCBI lineage: Eukaryota > Viridiplantae > Streptophyta > Magnoliopsida > Asparagales > Amaryllidaceae > Allium > Allium cepa. The sequence goes on along the minus strand of CM060938.1, from coordinate 898,517,987 downwards.
ACTATAAGGCATTTTCATTGCAACTGCATAGCAACTCAACAAGAACAGTACAGTCATGAAGTATGCAATGAGCTCGACCAAGTACTCAAGGCAACAGTGCAGTAATAGGTAAACAGAAGAAAATTGAACAACATGAGAAGCAACACAAGTGACTGAAACAATTTCACAAAGACAACAGCCAGTGCCGATAAAGATCAGAGACACAACATCATATAAACAAGTTCAAGTGGACAGTGAAGGCAATACACAAGTGAAACAACAAAATGAATGTTATGTTCAAACATAAGATGAATAATATAACAGCAACTACAGGAACAGCAAGGTGATCAAACAAGCAAGACCAAATTCTCAAAACCACAAGTTACACAATCAAGTGATCAACTCAACAGAACATGGACTGTAACAAATGCAAGCTCGACCAACATAATGCAAACTACAACTCAACAGCAACATGCTTGAAGACAATACAGTATGTAAAGCATGCAAGATCCAACAGCTACATGAATCATCAAAACTCATGAATGCAGTAGCAAGGTAGCAAGCATATGAAATGCAGACAACAAGTGAAACATTTGTGTCAAAGTGAACAAGTGTAGCATCTGTATCAAAGCAAATGTTGCAGTGAACGCAAATTATATACCAAAGAGCATATGTTCAAGTGGAGACAAGAGAAGATGGCCAGAGACGAACATTACAGAGATGGCCGAAGTCAGAATTCAACTAAAATTTATCTTTGAAAAAGTCAAAGAAAAGTAGAATAGGAAAGTTTCTGCAGTGACAATCAAGAGAAAATCGAACGTTTAATAATCAAAGCCGTGAGTAACAAGTCGACAGTAAATCAGGAAAGCCGTGCGCATCAAGGATTAAAGTTTTGGAAAGTATCGAATTGAAACGAAGAAAGCAAGTGTATTCGAATTCATATAAATATCAAACCCAATCTATCATCACCGGCATCGAGTGAAAAAGGTAAACAATCAAACCAACAAACAGAGAAATTACATACCAATCTCTCAAACTCGATCAAAGGAGCAGCTGCAAGTAGAATCGATCATCAGAGAACGAACGAAGAACCAAATAGTCATCGACGAATAAAAGAAGCCGAAGCCCTAGCCAAGCAGATAAATTCCTCAATCCCAAGTTAGCAAGCAGAGCGTCTGAGAATATCAATAAGGAAATCGAGCTTCAGATCTCTCAAGCCTTAATTTGACAGGGAAATTGAAGAACAAAACATTGCCGCCATCTTTATTCTCGAGAGAGAAAGGAGATCGAGTGAAATAAGAAAAATGGGGGCGGCTGCGTATTTGTTAAGGGCATAGGGTTTAAATTAAAATAGATTTAGTTTAATTTTAATTAAAGGGGTTTTCTTTATTTTTATTTTGAGCAAAAATTGTAGAGTCAAAGTTCGTATTTTAATTTTTGCTCCTGGTTTTAATTTTGAAGTCTGTTTTTCTTTTCGAGTCAAAGAATTTGTAAATCACCACCTAGGTTTAGGTAGTGTCAGATTGTCTACTTAGAATTAGTTCAGTGAGCAGGGGGTGCGAGTTTGCAAAACTCTATAGGCGGGAGCAGTGTTTGCGAGTAAGCGAAACTCTATAGGCGGGAGCAGAGTTTGCGAGTAAATGAAACTCTATAGGCGGGAGCAGGGTGTGCGAGTCTAGTAGAGTGTTTGTGAGCGGGAGCAAAGGGTCTGCGAGTCTAGTAGAGTGTTTGTGAGCGGGAGCAAAAGGGTCTGCTAGTCTAGTAGAGTGTTTGTAAGCGTGATACTGTTTAATTCTAATAGAAATCTGGGAATGCAGCAGTAGGCAGGGGTTGCCGAAGCTGGGTAAATTTTGTGTGTGATTTACTTTTCAGCATATTTATTTCTGCAGTTTATTTCTGTGTTTAATTCAAGAAAATTTGCTATAACCCTATTCACCCCCCCTCTAGGGTTAATCTAGATCCTACAATCTCCTCCATCCTCCGACCCTTCTCCAACTTCGCCTCCTTCCCCTTCTTCCGCGCCTTCCTCCTCCGGGACAATCGGGCAAGTACTTGGAGAAGGACCATCAGACTTCTTCAGTTTCTTCCCCCCAACAAAGGGACGCTCTGCAAAGGGCTCCCTCTTGCCGCCCTTCACCGTAGCCCCCTCCTTAGCTTTAGCGGCCCTCTCCTCAGCCGTATCCCTCTGCTTAACCATGGACTGGTGCGGTAGGATCAAATTGTACTCCAGGAGGGTCGCGTTCCTGATCAAGAAGGAAGCCGACCGGTCCCGTGCCGGAATAGCCTTTAGTTCAGCAGCCATTCTCACCAAGGAATCATCCTCTACGACTGCAATACCACCTGTCGCTAGCAAGAAATAGAAGCATGTTAGAAAAAGCACTACAGTCAGAACATGGAAAATATAAATGAAATCCATCTTACAGCCGGAATGAAAAGGCGGAAAGAAACAGAATCGTCCTTGATAAAAAACCACTCTTTCTTGAACATGGTAAACTTGGAATATAAGTCCAGGACTGGTTTGAAGGGCACGGCCGCTTCCAGACTAATATAAGGAGACCCCTTCTTGTAGCCTCTCAGGTTATACAAATATCGAATTTCCCGGTTAGAAGAAGGATGCCCGTACGTCCTCTGGAAGATAACAAAAAGGCTCACCAGAATGGCATAAGAGTTAGGCTGAAGCTGGAATGGAGCCACCTTCAAATACGTGGTAAAGCTAACTATCCAGGCATTGATAGGAGGAATAGCACCACACATGCAATGATATCTGTTGTAAGCAAAGTACCCTTCAGGGGGATTATACGGCATCACTCCATCTCCCGGCAACAGCATGCGAGCCCTGTCAATCCCAAAGGAACGGGATATAACGTCAAGTTGCTCCTCCTTTAGGGAGATAGGATAGCAATCAGGAGGGGAGACCAGAAGTTCCTGTGGACCGTATCCGTCCACTAACGACCTCGGGACAGGTCGATGTTGCGCCGGTCCTGGCTGGACTGGGGGCACGGAGGAAGAAGACTCTTCTGTACCTTTAGACTTCTTTCTGTCCGATCGTGTTTCCGCCTTGCGAGACATTTATCCGCATACACAAAAGTGAAAAGACAGGTTGTCAAAACAAGGAGTACAGAGATGTAAGCAGAAGAGAATGCATGAGTCTGGAGTCCTACTCAAAGTCCGAATACAAAAGTCATTCGGCACTAGGATTAAAAACCATTCGGCAGTGCAAGTCGCTGATCATTCGGTAATAGAATCCCATGTGCATTCGGCACCGGTATCACAAGTTCATTCGGCATTAAGAGCCTTACGCGTATATTCGGCATTCAGAACCATTCGGTAATAAAAGGCGTTCGGCAATAGAGTATGTACCTGATTCGGTAGAAGATTGGTTCGGCAGAAGATTTAGTTCGGCGGGTCAGTTGATTCGGCTCTCTGGTTCGGTAAGGAAAAACCAGGGGGATAGCCTCTATATATAGGCGAGCTCAGGACTGCCGAACCAATCAGTTCGGCCCACCAAGCCGAATGTGAACAACCGGACCAACCAAAAGCCGAACGAAATTTCCTCTACCAGCGAGAGACAGGAACTGGAGGCATGCAAGGCGCATCGCTCAGATAAGTACCGAACTCCAGAACTTACTAATAAAATAAGGATTATGATAACGATGAACAAGTCGTAAATCTCTCACTAACATGGATTAATCATTTACACGTGTACGCGACCACAAACGGTCTACAGGCACGCTCTGAATGGCTATTAACCCTATCGTCGCGAGAATTTACACTTTGACATCCCTCTTTAAGCTCATCAGTTAAGAGGATCTCTGATTCTGATAATTATGAAATGGCTAAGCCACTTACACATGTACGGGGTCGAGAACAACCCTCAGGCATGCTCTGAGCCGGCGATAAACCACCTAGACAAGCGATCCAGGGGCCCACACTAACGTGAGCCTGGCATCGATAATGATAAGCCCCTTCGGGGCACACCCTCTCGTCCCGAATGACACAGTTTACTTCATCTCGAATATGTCAATTCCGAACGATTGTCATTTGAAACCACGCTAAAACTATAAATTCCTTTGCAGGACATCAACAGAATACGAACATCCAGCCCATGGCGTTACAAAGCGAGTCTTCCTACCACAAAGAAACAAAGCGCGACACATGCAAGCACGTGCCCCACTTTGGGGGGCAAATGTTGGGCGAATTCTCACCCAGAAAATCTCGAGACCAAGAAGTGTCAGTTTCACCCGGGTTTGCAACCTCCATTCCATCAGCTCCTATCGGCAATTCGAAGGAACAAGTTCCATTCGGCAGTGAGAGCTCATCCAGAGTACATGTCGTCCGGCTATGCAAGCCTATGAGCTCATTCGGCACTCCAAGTGAAGGTCCATCCGGCATGAAGTCATTCGGTATTCACCCTCATCATCCATCCTACCACCGAACGTGTTTGGTACCGGACCAAACACCACCGGTCCAAGCAGCCCCATGCCGATCCAACTTTACAACAAGGCCACCACCGAACCAAACGAGCACCGAACCACCTCACTGTCACCGGTCCACACACATCACCTTTCCAACACCCTACCGGACCAACCTACAACCGGACCAAGGCCATCACCAAGCCAACACTCCTCCCCTACACGACCGGCCCAGACAAGCACCGGACCAGACCACGCCCATCACCGGACCACCATGGCCGAACTAAGCTCTAACTTCACTAAGCACAGCCGAATGAAGCCTCGCCGAACCAGATGATTGCCAGTCCAGATTGCTTCAGCCCGGGCCCACCAGCAGCTATATGCTTCCAAGACCCCTGCCCCCTACCTCACTCTATAAATAGAGGGGCAGGGGTACAACAATGGCAGACAAGTTTGAGAGCTCAAGCAAGGAAGGAACTTTCAAACTACTTTCATTCACTTGTATACAAAGCGTTGTACTTGTAATCCGAAAGAAAAGAAGATAATAACATATAAAGTGGACGTAGGCACATTCTGGCCGAACCACTATAAATCTGTGTGTCTTTTACATTTCAGCTCCTGCTTCTTTCATATTTATATAACTCATCCAAACCCTTGAAAATCACATATAATCAACTAAATAACACGACTTGGAAGTGTTTGTCCATTTTTTGCGCAAACACTAGGGTTAGCGATTGTGGGTATTTTAAGCCTCGACCTTGCAATTGGCGCTCGTATTTAGATTCATCGTGGAAAATAGCATCGGTGATCGTGTTTTTGTGGAGATCGACTGTGTATTGGGTTTTGCTTCGCCGGGGAAGTACGTGGGAAGGCAGTAGGTCGCGTTTCGTTTAAGGGCACTAAGGGTAGAGGCAGTGGTGCCGTAAGGTCGAAAGCATGGAGGGGATTTCGTCCACGAGCTTGGATGAGCGAACTGAGCAGTGGTTGAATGTGCTAGGTGAACTGGCCATTTTTGTGCACAGGAGGAAGCTACAGGAAATAGAAGAGAAGGGGGAAGAAAGGTTGAAGCGGGCTGAGTTGTTTTATTTTGGTTGGGTAATGTATTTGACTGGAAATTTAGTTATCTTATATATAAAGCAAATACTTCTCCAACTGAAGCCTTTTGTGCTCTACCGAAATAGCCCGTTGTTGCACTGCAAAAAAATGACAAACGGAGGGACAAGCATGTAATTTCGTATGCCCACGTTACAACTAACCACATTTACCATTCAGTTTCTCATGTTCTCTATTCTTCAATCGATATGGCATTGCCACTACTCTTCACGATGATGGCGAAATCCCTAGCTGCTTCAAATCAATATCTAATGTCTCTATTTTTCTTCATTTACCTACCAATTTCACTGTCTCCTCCATGGTTCATCCTCCTATTTCGACGGGTCCTCTTTTCTACATAATGGAGCTTCTTATTGTACTTTGATTTTCTCGCAGTCTAAAATACTTTTCATTTGGATGAAATTATTTTTCTATGCATTGGTCTATACATACTCAATTTGTTCAAAAATAACAGAGTTTAAACAAGAGGTTCAATAGTTTCATTACACGATCTATGGACAAGAGAATTGCTACGAAGATGATGGCGCACCACAGCATCCTCGCTCGCGGTATAGATTTTCTAAATTCGACTGAAATTTCAGTTCTTTAACCTTAATTCATTTATTTTAAAACCCTAAAATTCGACTGGAATTTCAGTTCTTTAATCTTCATTCGTTTATTTTACAACCCTAATTTCGTCGATGTTATTTTCGCATGTAATACGGTGATTCAGATGGAACTGTAGAAGGAGCGGATGACGATCAGTCTATGGAGAGATATATACCAAATTAAGGTACAATTTTTGAACTACTTTTCATTTGGATGAAATTATTTTGTCTATGCATTTGTCTATACATACTCAATTTGCTCAAAAATAACAGAGTTTAAACAAGAGGTTCAATAGTTTCATTACACGATCTATGGACAAGAGAATTGCTACGAAGATGATGGCGCACCACAGCATCCTCCCTCTCGGTATAGATTTTCTAAATTCGACTAAAATTTCAGTTCTTTAACCTCAATTCATTTATTTTAAAACCCTAAAATTCGACTGGAATTTAAGTTCTTTAATCTTCATTCATTTATTTTACAACCCTAATTTCGTCGATGTTATTTTGGCATGTAATATAGTGATTCAGATGGAACTGTAGAAGGAGCGGATGACGATCAGTCTATGGAGAGATATATACCAAATTAAGGTACAATTTTTGAACTACTACAGTTTGTATTTCAAAATTGTTATGTAAGCAGTTTATTTGTATTTGAGAAAACCCATACCTTTGTTTTTGCTGATTGGTCCTTCTAGGATGTTAGAATTGATTTAACAGTTTTCTGGATTTCTGTTTTCTGCTACAAATAATTTAATCTCAATGCAGTAAACCATATTGAACATTTATGGCTAAGGATTTCATATTATGCTTTGAGTTTATGAAATATGAACACGACTCAATAAAGGAAGTTGTTAACTGAGCAGTTTATTTGTATTTGAGTTAAACCATACATTTGTTTTTATTGACAAAAAAGTCATCTGCGAAGAGTTATATTCAAAATTGGTTCTTCTAGGTTGTTAGAATTGATTTAATAGCTTTCTGGATTTTTGTTCTCTGCTATAAATAATTTAACCTCAATGCAGTAAACCATATTGAACATTTAAAGCTAAGGATTTCACATTACGCTTTAAGTTTATGAAATATGAGCATGTACTCAATAAAGGAGAATTGTTAAGTGAGCAATTTATTTGTATTTGAGTAAACTCATACCTTTGTTTTTGCTGACAGAAAAAGTCATTTGCAAAGAGTTATATTCAAAATTGGTTCTTCTAGGATGTTGGAATTGATTTAATAGGTTTCTGGATTTATGTTTTCTGCTACAAATAACTTATTCTCAATGCATTTCTGTTCTTTCGAACAATTTATACTTGACTAGCTCTCCTCTATTTTTGATTGAAGAGACAAGAGGTTGATATGCATTATTTTGATTTGCAATGCATGATGTTTATGTGCCATGACTTACTGTACTAAGTAAATTGCAAATAACCTTTTACTTTATATAGCAGGATAGTACGTGGTTTAAGGTGACACATTGATTACTTCAAGTAGCAAATAGCAATTGAACTGAAATTAGCTTGAAGTTAATGCCTTTATAGTGCTTAAACAACGAGACTTATACTCCTTAGTTAACTATATTTGCTACCAATGTTACTATGTATTATCCTATATAATTTTCAATTCCATGCTGATTTTGTTCAAAGCATAGGTTTTTATTTCATTTTGGGTATCAGATTACAAACATTTGTGTATATACATTAAGTTGCCTATATTTGTGTAGAAGGATGAAAGATTCACAAGAGCTTGCACTCGAGTATATTCCAAAACATAAGGTCGTATATCAACTATAGCTCTCATATTATTTTCTTTTTACTTTGAACCATTATATTGGTATGTAGATATATTTATCTAAATATTTTATGATTAAAAGTTGGTCCTCTTTCGTTTTCATTCAAGCCCTACATCATTCATATTTAGGGCATGGGTGTATCAAGTATATATTGTTTCCCAAGGCTTTGGTTCTGCATAAGTTTTCTTTTGATGAGTTAATAGTCAATTTAAACTATAATTTTACCAATATGTTATTGCTTTGATATATCATGTGGTTCTAACCAAGTATATGGATTTTTAAACAAGGATGAATGCAACCACAAGGCATATGATCATGTCAATATTGAATATTTTATATAGCAAGATTTCTTAATTGGGACATATTATGATACAGGTTATGTAAACTCACAAAACTGTTAATTTGTGCAGGTATCCGAGCTTTTGGATAGTCATAATGGTAAGCATTTTAATCTTCATAATTAGCATCAGTTTCTTTAAATATATAGTTTTTACAAATTGAATATGTATCTTCATACTTATATAGGAGCTACACCTTAACAAGTCTTGAACATTCAGGACGCAAGTCGGGTACATGTGAAGAGTCATTTGAAGGTAAGTGGTCGATAAAAGCGGTTTATAAATTTCACATTTTTGGTAGGATGTATCTCAAAATTTTGGCTTTGCTGACATGTAAAAAAATATTGTTTTTTACCATTGTAAATGTAGATTACATGGTTGTCGTAAATTTATAATCCAAAAGTCCTAGCTAACTTTGCACGTCATAACAATCTTTATAAAACTGACACAATATTCATGCTTTTCTTCGACAAGAAACCAAGATTACTGTACCATTTATTACTACAGGACAAATAATCATAAACAAAAAAAGTTCAATTATATTTATTCAGAGTTCATGCCTTATTTATTAACACAATTAGACTTCTCCATTCAATACATTTTTATATTTTAATACAAATATATTGTAAAGAAAACAAATTTCATTCGGACATTATTCATAATACATTATTATCCCATATTTTTCCTTGGTCTTTTATTCATGTGTTTACTGTAACGTGAGCATGTATTGGTACGTGCTTATACAAAAGTCACTTGAATCATCCTTCCGAGCACTGCACTAAAAAAGCACTAATGGTCGTTCAATATATGCAAAAACACATGTGATGATCTATCAAATATTTCTATCAAATTAGTTATTATATGTTTTAGTCATACATGAATTTGTATATAGATTTATTAATACAATTTTATATATATTCAAGGTAATAGTTATATTGGATTCTAAAGTTAGCTTATATAGTTACGACGAAGAAGATAATTTTAGTAATTCCATAATCAAATAAACACTTCAAGCATTCCATGAGGAAGCAACGACAACAAAAAATATTAAAATAGCATTTTGACAGAGTTAAAGCCGAAGTATTCTTTTAATGTGTATACTGCAAAAACAGAAGCAAAAGTAAACTGTTGTATCTACTTTGATCAGTGGTGTACAGTTGACATAATATAAAACCAAAATTTTCTTATGTTATACAAAATAAACTAAACCTTAATGTGCATACAATCAAAACGCAAAGTGTTTGTCATGTTCAAACACCTTTTACTTACCATGCAATCCTTAATTTACCAAAGCAGACCGAATGACTAAATTAGTAACAAATATATAGAAGAAAAACTCAATACGGTTATTTTTCAAAATAATTAATGGTTATTAAACACAATTTCTGTTGGAGTAGTATTTATCAATAGCAGCAAGCACCAGTTTACCTTACTGCAATTTTCCTCTTCATATTAAATATACCTATTTGTAAAATTGTTCACATTGCCTCTCAATTTACTGACCACGCCTATTATTTCATACCATTAGTTAAACGCCACATATCATACATATCAAATATACGATATTATGTGCTCTTGCTATTAGTTCTGAAATCTATTAAAACTTGAGTAAATATATTATTTTGAATTCGATTATTGAGTTGATGCTGCAATCCAGTTCATACGTTAGATGATGACAACAACATACCTAATGCAGTGGACCATGTTTTCATCATCCATATAGTTAACATGATGTTTGATAATTTTTAAATATTTACGTAATATTAGAACATGAGAATAAGTATCCGTCCATTTAATTATTTATGCGCTGGAATATGTTTTCACCCTATTATGACAAGAACATTCTGCAATATATTGCAGGTTAGTGGTGATAAAGGAGTAAAGCAACAATGCTGAGTCCACATCAGTGACAGTTTGATAGGTAGTGCAAATTTTGAGGTCATGTATATTTTACTTTTGATAAATGAAATTTCAGTTTCCCAAGATTGTTTCCTGTCTATTACAAAATGATGTTGCATCAAAACTTTTTCTTGGTTGATGAATATGAGAATCATGCTTTCTTACTCCTATAAGATTTTAAATGCTTTACTTTTTCTATCTTTCATCATTACAGTCGACATGGTAGTTGTGGATAATGGTTAATGACTGTGTATTCATGTCTGTATATGTGAACTGTTATCTGTGATCATATGAAAGATAAGTCTATATATAATACCAATGAGTAATATCTGCAATTATAATCGTTTTCTCCATTATATTGTTTTATGGTCATCTATTCAGCTACAACTTCTACAAATAACAAAAACGGGTTAACAAAAATATGTACAAATATATAATCAGAAATGTAGACTAAGACTAATACAATCAAATTGATAAAATATATACTATGAATTACTTATATAAATTTTTTTTAGACTTGAATTTTTTTTGGAACTAATTATGTTCAACGAATAAGGGTGCATTATACAGTTTGCATTTTTCTATGCCAATTGAGCTTCGCTGTGATTCACGTAACATTGTAGCGCCATAGGGATGCAGTTTGAAATTTGTAATATCATGTCATTTGTATTTATTAAAAGACACAACAGTGATGACAATTGGTCATTACTAGGATAGGAGTATAAATAATGAGATTGAATAGCTACGTGCCCAAGTACAGTATACCATTGATGCCATTATAAATGCTATGCCATCTAAATATAGCATTTTGCAGAAATTTAGGCATTATTTTTAAAAGAAAAGATGCCCTAAGTGTTAAGTGTTTACTTTATATTTCTATTATTTAGTATTTGGAAATCAACAAACATCAAAGTTGTGTGCAGCTGAGTTTATTTTTAGATGTAAATCATCGCTAATCTATTATCATGCTACAATGGATCTGGAAATTTTGACACGTGCCAACTTTGAAATTTGAGTTCTGATTATATTGTGTGAAATTGTAATAGAATTATATAATTCCTTATATATTTCTATTATCTGCAATGGCTACCACTTGATGAGTAACAAATTTATATTTTTTCGTTTGTTGTACAAAACGCATTTGTTGTGTGATCTGGATATAGTGATTTAAAACTGTACCGAGCTTAATGGAATCAGGGTATGCAAATGTTATTATAATAAACGGTCTTCTCAGTTATTTCAGCATGTTTTGTATGTTTTGTTTATTAGTAGTGGATGGTACATGTACCAGTAGATGAATATTGGTTTGAGGATGAGGCTATTGGTCTATGGAAACTGAGAATATGAATGCGTTTGCTAATGGATAAATATGACTTGATAATATCCTCTGCACACTCTGTTTACAGAGCTGTATACGATCGCTTGAAGTTTTCATGTCTCCATTGCCATCTCAAAGACGCTGTGGGACCCTTCAAATTAAGATATGAACTAAACTTTATACGGTACAACCTTCCTGCAGTTCAGATCATAAACCGTGAATTTCTTAATTTTAATATAACTGTAAACAAAAATGGTCCACCTCGTTGTCATTTCTACCTTATTTTCCTAAGCACGTGATCCGCTTTTGCTGTCCATGTTTCCTATTACTACTGCTTCAACTTTTCCTACATACTAGGCTGCTGCATACTTTTCCACCCAAACATTTTAACACTTCCACTGCTATATATTATATATACATCTTTGTTAGCAGCCTCCACACACCACTGTGTATCCTCAGCAGCTCATCTCCATAAATTCTTCCGCCTACGTGAATTCCATTCCAGCTTCCTAAACCTTCACATTACTTTTTATTCAAAATGACAAATGTACTTCTATGCTATCTTTTATTCACACACTTACTCTGTTCTATCCTATGTCAGAGTTGTCACAAGTTACCATTTTTTTTACTGCAGAACAAATGCATACAACAAGGCAAAGAGCCTGCATTATCCCCTTCCGTAGACAAATTCAAACGTAAAAGTACACGTTTAACAAAGCACCTTCAATCTGCTACCGAAGAAAAAGTTAATGCTTCATCCAATGTCTCACAGATTAATCTTTCCCATATTGAATTAGACAATGTTAACAAACCAACCAACTCTATTCACACTCCTCCGGTTACGACAAAATTTTTGGAAACCAACGACACCTTATCAAAATCTTCCAACTGTGAAGGACAAACGACACAATCTGATGAAATCCAGTCTTTTCCACAATTTTGTCTGCATGACAAATGGGACGATTTTTTTACTCCTGAAGTGGTATGCCAAAATTTATTCATTTGATAGACACACGGACACACACACATATATGTGTGCGTGTGTATCTACAATGCATGCTAATCATCATTTTTTATTCCTTCTATAGATTGTCCAATGTGATGCAGCTGTTGAGCATTTTCTCAAGAACCATACTTAATACAGCTTCAGCTCTATGACATCCAATAAATTGTTCATTTCAGTGCTTCCGTACTTTTTCCTTTCGTCGCTGTTAACGAAAATTTATTTGTTTCCGACGTATTCGTTGATGTTACATTAAATTTGTCCTGTACTCCATGCTTTCGTCATTGCCTAAATAAATTTCATGGTCTTTTCACGTGCACGTAAGTTGTGTTAAAAACTTATATGTCGTTACACAGATATAAGCCTATTAAACTGCCCGCCACTATGAAATATGTATAAAAAATATTTTCCTTTTTCACGTCGTACACTTATTAAATCCATCCCCGTCGGACACTTTAATACTTCCTACAAATAATAAGTTACAGATCTGAAGTGTTAAAAAACAAGGGCAGTATCACATGGTAGTTGAATTGTCACAGGGCATTAGCATATATATGTTGTCTAAATTGGATCATTCACTTAGTCAATAATGTGCACACTTCTCTTCCTCCCTTATTTTTTTGTTCTCTAATTGAGCAGAAAGTTCAACCTGCAAAAAATAATTCATATATTCTTAGGATTTACTATTTTTTTGTTTCCCTATCCCCACAAAATGCAATCATATCTATCTCTGATCACCTGCTATATGTGAAGAAGAACCTATTCTATTTCCATTACAAATCAAATTAATTCTCTACGGTTTGCATGAACATGCTTTAACAATTGGTTACACCATATGCATATGTATTACTTTTCTTTCTACCCACACAATCACGGTCTGATATAACCCTTCTTCCCGTGTTCGATACAAATTTTTTACGTCCACGTCCATCTGCTATACATTCATTCAACATGTCAATATCCAAAATATTCAACATTACGTGTACGTCACACTCATTTTATCACATTAACAACTCTCATACACATTGTTTCTTCACACCAGTTCCTTCTGCGCACGTGCATCGCACGTGCCAAACTACTCGTATAGATATATAAGTTGTTTAAATAAATTCAAATTCTTAAATATATCATATCTCATCCATTTTAGGTCTAATTGAGACGCAATTGGTTGCGTTGCGACCCATAGGAATTGGATTGAATGAATTAGAGCTTGTAGAATTTTCAGTAAAATTCGAAAGCGTTCGAATTTAATTGGAATCAGGACGCGAAAGCGACAATGGAATTAAAGGTGATTGTTTTATAACACTCAAAAGTACTGGAATATTTTTACGCTAGTTAAATATGAAATTATGAAGTGATATTAATTTTGGTCGTTGTTTGAAAATTTAATTATCATTTAAATTAATTATTAAAAAAATTAGATGGACAATTAGATTATAAATTGGGATTTAACTGCTGGTAAATTACCTGATATTAATAACTATGAAATGTTTGTGAATTATTTTGGCTATTCGAATGATTGATTGTGATGGATGATAATTGATTGATATTTGGATGATTGGATGTTTATTTATATATAGTAGAATTGACTCGTGCTTCGCACACGGGCTGTTTATATTATTGTAAACGGAAAGCAAGGGCATTTTCGGAATTTCAAAAAGACGCCGAGTAAATTAATTCAATGAATTTTCTTTATTAGTAGTGTGTGTGTATGTATGTATGTATGTGTGTGTGTGTATATATATATTATGTCATCACTTGGAAAATTATTAGCAGTATATAAACTGTAAATTGAATTACTTCGAATGAATTAAGAAATAGGTTGAAACAATATATAACTATGGCATTGTGATTTGGATTGAAATGATACATATCCATCCCTGAAATTAAATTGAAATAAATGATCAGTTCGCCATAGGATAGAAAATTATATATAGACATCATATTGGTTGAATCAAACGATTCTAAAATTTCTAATTTGAATTTTTTTAAATGCTATGATTTGTAGGAGTAAAATCGAATTTATGGAAATCGAATTATTTTCAAACTTGAGCTCAAAATGTTAAAATTTTAATTTGGTAATCGAAATTGTTTGAATAATCGAAGTTGGGATTTTGAAGTTATAATCGAAATATGATTTGAGTTTCGATAATTGATTTGTTTTAAGAATAGAAGATTAGAAATGTAACGACCCTGACTCGACCTTCGAAAATCGACACCGAATACTTTACCCGTATTCAAATGCCACAGATTCAAACGACGAATCTGGTTCGCCGGAGCTTATAACACATTAAGTACAATGACACAGCAGAAGAAATGAATAATATCAATGATACAACAATGAATATAATATCTGATACAATATGATACAACAATATCAAAGACAAATGACTATCAATATATCAAAAATAGATACATGACAATAGCAGAGACAACAGTAGCGGAAATACAATATCTTCAATGCCAAACTCCAAAAACTCCATCTCCAATCCAAAGAAAGCTCGAACTCTCATCAAGTTGTGCTAAGCAAGGTCAGTCATCCAAAGACTGAAGAAGATTCCCAAAGACTGATAGCTACCAAACCAAAGACTTCAAAGGCTATCGAATCTACACCTATTATTTGATTATCTGAAAACCCAACTTTAGACTGCCCGTGTGGAAAATTGTGGGCAGCCAGAGTTTAGGAAGGGAACAATAAACTCTGGGTCTGTCATGGGACTGGTATGAGCAAACAAAAACAGTTTTATCTTTAAAACAAACAACAAAGACTTTAAAATTTGAAAAACGCAATGCTTTTTAGAAGACGAAACTGCCGTAAGGCCACCTGCCACACACACAATGCAAGCGCACACTTGGAGGAGATTTCTCCTTTTGAAAGTCAAAAATGTTTGATACGCGAAAATCATTTGATATTATTATTAGTGCATAGTGCAGAAAACATTTCGAAAGTATAATATTAATCTTAGCCAGCATATGTACCATTATAGTATGCCTACTATAGCTAACACATTAAATGACAGATTCTACATCTAAAACCATACAAGGCGCGTATTGGATGATTGGACTTCCAACAAATGGTCTGGCAAAGGAAGTTCCAACACAAAATGGAACGCCTCTAGAGGGACATCCCCGAGAAGCTGTAGTCGAAGTATCCGGTCGTCTAATGGTTGAGCATGGTCACATGAAGGGGTTCTTGGATGAACTATCTGTTACAGATGGTTGTCAAGATTGCTCGATTCAAATTCTCGTTCGAATCCACTGACCTGTGTGTATGCCTGAGATAAGAGGATCATCATCGACTTGCTAGGAAGTGTAGCGATAGTCGAAATTGCCTCGGTCAGATGTACACGTGCATAGGTGCACGTTTGGTTCTGGTCGTTCAAGTTTGGAGAAGAAGAGGGACTCGACGTCGTCCTCGTGCAGCTTCGTTGTTGTCTCGGGTGTATACTCGAGTATGTTCACGTATGGACTGTCATGTTTAAAGCAGCCGTGAAAATTTGAAACTAATCAAATGTATAAAGAGGAAAGAAGAGAGGAGACCCGAAGTTGGCCTTAGAGGAACTAAGCAGTGGCTCGGGTCCTTATTTGAACTGGACGACTTCAATAAAATAAAGGTTAACCAGGTTTTAAAATCTATTAAATTGAATAAGTTTTAAAGGAAGTTAAATCAAGTTTTTCTTCAATGTAAATGTATTAACAAGGTTTTAAAACAAATTTCAAGATTTATTTGATGATTGAAGAATAATTACTTAGCATAATTACTTAATTACTTCAAAGGATTTAATTTATGTGATTAATTTAAAGTTTAATTACCTAATGTGATTATTTAAAAGTTAATTGCTTTAATGCAATTAAAGGGTGATAAATTTGTGTAATTAAAGTAAAGTTAATACTTCGGGTAATTACCTTTAAGGATAATTAATTAATGCAATTAATTAATTAATATAATTTGAGATTAATTTGTTTGTTATCCCGCCTTTTTCAGCAAGGCCGTGATATCAAAAGATCGACCGAGAAAAGCAAGATAGCTCGTCTCAAAGATTGGTCAACTCAACATCTCAACAAAAGCAAGTTCTGTTGAATGATTTTTCATCTAAGATCCCCAACGGAGGGGGGGTCCAGGGGGGGTGCCAACCCCCCAAGGTGGGGGTACGGGGGCAACGCCACCGCTACGGTGTTCGACCTGACCGGTCAGGTCGCAGGGGTCCAGGGGGCAGCGCCCCGTCCAAAACGGTATACGACTTAAAGAATGGAGCGACCTACCTTCTACTCGAGGCCAGCGCCTACAACCTAAGAAGACCTCGCGACCTAAGACGTGACCAAGTTAAGCGACCTAGCGGCTTAACACGTGGAGCGACCTAAGCTGGACCAAAGGTCAGCGACCTAACGGGATAACCTATCACCGACTTAAGGCATAAAGCGGCTCAACCGAGTTAACGAGCTAACAGGAGAAGCGGCTCAACGACCTAAGTCTAAACGAGTTAGCAACTCAACAGAAGGTCTGACCTAACAGAGTCCACGACTTAAAGGAGTCCATGACCTAACGACTTAACTATGTGGCGCGACCTACGACTTATCTTAGGTCGTCCACACGACCTAACTCCTTAAGTCGTCCCTACCGACTTAACTCCTTAAGTCGTCCCTGCCGACCTAACTCCTTAGGTCATCCCTGCCTACCTAACTCCTTAAGTCTTCCCTGTCGACCTAACTCCTTAAGTCGTCCCTACCGACCTACGACCTATCTTGCACCATTGCCATTTAGGTCGCTCCTGATACCTCAACATGTTAAGCCGTTTACCACTCTCCTTAAGTCGCTCTACGACCTACTACTCCGTTGAGAAGAGATCAAGTGTTGTAAGTTCGCCACCACTAGGTCGTCCCATGACTCACGACTTATCTTAGGTCGCTCATGACGTAAACCCAGCTGACCTAACTCCGAACTCTCCTATAAATACTCCGTCTACTCCACTTAGAAGGGGGACTTTTTCGGATTTGAAGAGGCCGATATTCTGCAGTTTTCTCCACTCTTCCAACACTTCAACCATCGAAGATTCTTCATCAAGAGATCTACTTCATTCAAGAGAGATTCGAAGAGCAATTCATCGTCAAAGATCTAACTTTTTTCTTCGATTGTGTTGTAATCAAGAAATCGTGTTGTAAAGGTGTTGTAATCGAAAGATCGTGCTGTAAAAGTGCTGTAATCTTGTAAAAGTGTGCACAAAGAAGATAATGGAGGATGTAAAGTGGATGTAGGCTTGTTAGAAGCCGAACCACTATAAAAATCTTTGTCTCTTTTACTTTTCTGCTATTTTCTTTTTACTTTGTTTCCCGTGCAGACGGGTGGTGCTTTCACTTCATCACGACCTACACCGGGTGTTAGCGTTAAAGCTATTTTTATCGTTAACATTGTTAATGTTATTAATTTATTAAAGGTTGATTAATTTATGATAAGTAATTAAAGGTAATTAATTATTTAACGTAATTAATTAATGATTAATAATTAAGTAATCAAGTGATAATAAAATTGTGATTTATTTAAATATAATTGATTAAGATAATCACTTATTGTAATTAATTAAGGATAATCAATTAAATGGTAATTAATTAATGTAATCAATTAAGAATAATTAATTAAAGGATAATTAGATAATTAAAGGTTAATTATTTACTGATTAAAGGTTGATTGATGAATTAAGTTTGATTTGATAATAATTTAAGATTAAAGGTTAATTAATAAATGATTTAAAGTTTAATTAATTAAAATAATTTGTAATTAATGATTAATTAACCTGGATTAGTGATTTATCTTATTTCAATTAATCAGATGATCAATTAACCTTATTTTTGGATGATTGTATTTTATTGAATGCTTTGAATGGTTTGATTTCTCTGCTGTGTGATGCTTTGTGATATGGATTGTTTTAAATTCAAGCTGTGATGAATGTAATTTATTTATTTGCAATGGATTAGTATTATTTATCTGTGAATTTGTGAATGAATGATAAGCGTTATATATTATACTGCTTATCAATATCGATGTGCTTGAATATGTGATGTGATGATTGATGATGTTGCACTATTGTGTAAAGCCCCTGGACTACACCTTGCACACACAAATATGGATTGCACGAGGAAATCGGTTAAGTCATAGATTTTTGAAAAAAATAATTTAAAATTGAATTTTGAATCCAAATGTTTTGGAAATGGATTTGGGTTAAATATAAAAAGCTTTTGAAAAGAAGTTTTGAAGATGAAAGTAATTTTGAATAACTTGATAAGAGTTTTGAAATTTAAATAATTTGATTTGTATTTTAAATTCAAAATTTGAAATTGAATTTTATGTTTGGAAATTATGGTTTAAAAAGGCAATACAAGTTATAAATGTGTTTATATGGGTTTAAACCATTTTAAAAGTATTTGTTTTTGGGAATTTGAATTTAACCCAAGGGCTTTAACTTGTATAAATGTAATCGGATTTTTCCGAAAACGAAAACTATTTGTTTTCAAATAATAATAGCTTTCACATAACGAAAGAACTTCTAGTTTGTGTTATAAAGATTTCGAATTTGAAAGGGAAATTGTTTTGAAAAAATATGAATGAATCATTGTTAAAGATTGGTATACTTTTCAAATTGAAAAGGGATCTTAAAAATGTATCCTTTCTATAAAGGATTTGAAATGGAAATTGTTTTGAAAGCTACGAATAAATCTTTGTGAAAAATGGTTGAACTTTGTTTGAAATTGAAGTGAATTTTAAATGGTGTATCTTTTGTATAAAATTTTTGAATGGAAATTGTTTTGGAAGCGATGAATTAAGTCTTTGATTAAAAGATTGGATGAGTTAATCCAATTTGAAAAGGGAACCATTTTGAAAGTTGTGAATGAATCTTTGTGAACGATTGGTAAACTTTATGAAGTAAATCTTTTTGTTTAAAAAGATTTTAAATAGTAATTTGTTTAAACCATTTGTTTGGATAACAAGTTGTGACTTAACTGAGATCCCATATCCATATGTTTTTAAATATTGCGCTCATTATTTGGTTTAGCCGGGAGAGGACCTTTGTGTCATATAACCCATTTCGAATAATGATACGACGTTATGGATAGCATTTAAAGAATGGTGGTGAAGACCGGGTATTTTTAGAATGAAATGGTAACCCGTCGATTGTCTCTGCACTTAATAGCGCCGGTATAGAGATCTCCATATGTGATGGGGAATCCGATCGGGATTGTGAATATCCGGATTTGCAAGGGCTTCTTTGGAAGTGCCTTCGGTTCTGTTCGAACTCGGAACAGACTTGTATGGATGTATGTCTGACATTACACTTTGAGATGTAAAACCGGTGTTTATCAAATACATTCCTGTTTGGTGGCGGAGAATTTATTCTCTTAGCTTAACACCCTTCTTTGAGACGTACGAGCTCAGAGGTTATGCAGTTGATTGTTACTATTGATACATTCCCAATTTGGTAATGTGGCATACGAAGTGTTGTTGATCAAAGCATGGCTTTTGTGAAAAGTGTAGCTTTGTGGACATGACTTCTTCGAGCCTCACAACCCGGTAATGGTCGAAACATGAATCGTGGCAGCAAGGTTATTTGGGGGTAGCACCCCCTGAGCGTATGACCATTTCCTTCTGGATAAAAAGTGATATCATGGTATGGAGCCCAGATATTTACTTATGTTGATTTTGAAAGTGGTATCACGGTATGGAGCCTAGATACTTTACTCTGTGGTTGTTGGATTGAGGGCCCTCGGATAAAGGTCGGTAACGATCGGAGGATGGCATACTCGTGTCAGTAGTTACTTCTGAGCAGGGGTAACCCGTCCTTGTGTAGCAGAAATCCGGTTAGGTTCTCGGGGATGTCCCTCCAGAGGCGTTCCATTTTGTGTTGGAAGTTACTTTGCTTGACCATTTGTTGGAAATCCAATCTCCAATACGCGCCATGTCTGGTTTTAGTTGTAGAATCTGCAATTTAATATGGTAACTATAGTAGGCATACTATAATGGTACATATGTCGGCTAAGATTAATATTATACTTTCGAAATGTTTTCTGCACTATGCACTAATAATAATATCAAATGATTTTCGCGTATCAAGCATTTTTGACTGTTATAAGGAGAAATCTCCTCCAAGTGTGCGCTTGCATTGTGTGTGTGGCGCGAGGCCTTATGGCAGTTTCATTTTTCAAAAACAGCATTGCGGATTTCAAATTTTAAAATCTTTTGTTGTTTTAGAAGATAAAACTGTTTTTGTTTGCTCATACCAGTCCCATGACTGACTTGGAGTTTATTATTCCCTTCCTAAAATCTGGGTGCCCACAGTTTTCCACACGGGCAGTCTAGAGTTGGGTTTCTCAAATAATCAAATAGTCGGAGTAGATTCGGTAGCTTTCAGTTTTTGGGAATCTTCTTCAGTGTTTGGATTAGAGTCCTCGTAGCTTTTGGGATGAGCTTTTGGTTTGGATTTGCAGATTTTGGATTCACTCTTTATCAAAAATCATATTTGAGTTATCTCTTCCATTGTTATCATATTCCGCTGTGTATATTTGTCTCTTATATTGTTGTGTCATATTGTATTAGATACTGTATTCATTGTTGTATCAATGATATTATTCATTTTCTTCCGCGGTGTTGTTGTACTTAATGTGTTATAAGCTCCGGCGAACCAGATTCGACGTTTGAATCTGCGACATTTGAATACTGGTGAAGTATTCGGTGCCGATTTTCGAAGGTCGAGTCAGGGTCATTTCAAGAAAGTTCACTCGAACCTTGTATTATTTTCTAAGTAAAGGTAATTTAATTGGATATATAGATTTGGATTAAAGATTGGAAGTTGCTTTATGTTTTGAATCTTAATTTGAAGATTGAAATTTAATTTGAATTCAGTGATTTTAATCGATATTTTTGAAAGTTGAACTCGAATTTATATAAATCAAAATCGTTTAAAAGTTAGAATTAAATTGAAATTAATTCAAATTGGAAATGAATTGACTTGATTGGAATTGAGATCGAAATTGAAATTGGAATTGACATTGAAATTGGAATTGTGTCAATATAAATGGAAATGGAAATTGGATTGATTAGAATTGAGAAGATTGGGAAATTGAATCAGTTTGACTCTGAAACTATTATTCAAATTAATTATTTAGTACAAACTATTTAAAATCTATATTCTTTAAATATTACAAATTATTTTGATTTTCCAAATTATTTTTCTATATAAACCATTTTAATACTTAAACTATTTTATATTAAACTATTTTCACCATTTAAACTATTTTTAACAACTTTAATCATTTGCACCATTTTAATTATTTAAACTATTCTAAAACTATTCAAAATATTTTTCTAAAATTCAAACTGGTTAAGGTAGGAATTATTATATTTAAATCATGGATTTAAATGCGAATTGGGTTAAATGAAGTATAATCTAAATTGAAATTCGAAACAATTTTGGAATCGAATTCGAGATATTAAGACGAACATGATTTTGAATTAAAATAGTATATTTTGAGTAAATACGATAATTTCGAAATGGATTTGATTTTAAAGCGATTAAGATATTTTTATATCAAGTATGATTTGTTTTCGAAATGTAAAAGTACCAACCGATGTGTAAAAGACGTTTGATTGTTAAAGAGACCGGGGCCTTCTATTGGCATACTCTCTGTCAATGTTGGAACCGCTTTAACGACGGTGTATGTGGAGGAGACTCTAGAACGAAGTGGTTTGATTTGGCGACGATTGCTGGATTTGAAGAAAGAGAAAGATGATGGATAGACCCTGACACTTGTGCCAATTTGAAATGACTAAAACAGGACGGCTTGACAGAGCCAAGTAGGATAATTACCCCGAGCGGACATCCGTTCTTCGATTTTCTTGGACTCAGTCCATATTATTACTCTTGTTCATGGTCTCGATTGGTGCGCCTTGATTTGGGATAGCCTCCCCTTGACTCGATATGGGATGGATGGACGCGGTGGGCGGTCATAGCTATGATGTGTTACCACCGGCCCTACGACCCGAAATGGTTGTATCTACCTTGGGCATTGCCTCACGTGCCTTGTCACAGTTTTATCCCTATACAAGACCAATACGATTTTGGTTTAGTGTTGTCGTATCATGGCGCATCTCTATCCACCGATGGTTTATTAGTGTTTTATATGCAAACTGTACGATAATGTTTAAAAACGTGTTAAGGGGGATCAATGTAAAGCCTTAACACTAAGAAAAATATTTATTTTGTTGATTAGTCGTTATTTATGTAGCGTATTATACTACAAATAAATATTTTGACGGATTCTTAAGAGATGGAAAATCCCGTATCATCTTTTGAGTTATTGCACGCACGTTATATGCTAGATAGGAGATGTGAAAACCCGTAAACATCTCTGACGCCATGATACTCATGATATATGCGATATTGATTTGACTCGTATAAGAATATTTTAGTCCTGACTCGAGTGTTTTGTCTTTTCATTATGCTAGGGTCAGTTCTAAGTTTTCAGCTTATTGAATTTTATTCTGGCGGACAAAGACGAAGATTTTGTATACTGCTACTATATTATCCTCGCATCATGTTTTCTGCTGCATTACTTTATTTATTCCTGATGTATTTACAACTCTGATAAATGTTGTATAGATTATAATCAAATGTATTGTATAAACAGCTTCATGAACTATTTATTTGATTATTATATTTTTTCATTCCGCTGCAAGATTCTGTGTTTCTTTCTACTCCTTTTCTTATTTTTCTTAACTAACCCCATTGATTATCTATATTCCGGATTATTTAAGTTAAACATGTGTGGATTATTGTCAATTCAAACCCTTTGAAATATAGGTTGTTACATCTGGTATCAGAGCTTTGGTTTAGTGATAACCTTAGCTTTGTGTGGTATAACTCATTAGAGATAGGGTCAGTAGTACCCTAAAATGAGTTTGAGAGTATATATACGAGTGCGTATTTGTTAGGGAATATAAGAATTGTTTTATATTATGTTGGTTGATTTGTTGAGTGGCTTATGGATTCTGGTCAATACGAGCAATTAACGTTATTGACAGAGATCTATGAACACTTGAACAGAAAAATTCGACATAGTATTGTTTTGAAATTGGGTGAATGAAATAATTTTACCCTGATTATATTTTATATATAAAGCAATAATTTTCAGAAATTATTATGGTGTATATAGGGTATTTAGTTGTTAGGAATGATAATATTGATTATTATCATTAATTGGTCGTTATGTGTAACGACCGGTATAAATTCGATGTTTAAACTGAATTAAATTAATAAGACTTTAATTTAAATTTAGAAAGAAATAAAAATATTATTAATTTATATGAAAGCAAATGCTGAAATTAGATGTATCAAGGGTAATTAAAATTTACAAATTAAATTTTTTATTGCAATTAATTGTAATAGTGGAGATTTTTGCATTTGGATATAAAGTTAAAATAAGTAAATAAAAGCAAGTATTAAATTCATCAACGAAATAAAATATTGATTTATGGAAATTGAATGTAAATGGAGGTAATAAAGTAATGCAGGACAATAAATAATTTATTTAGTACAATCCCCTTTTATTTGTAAACTATTGTAAGGTGTTAATTAATTGAAATTTGTAAATTAGGAGATAGATTCAAAATTTATATTAGATAATGAATTGCAATAATCAAAGTTAATAATTGATGGATTAAATGGAATACCAATTTATTTATAAAGTGAATATAAGTGAATGTAACAAAATGAATAGGAAATACTGATTTATTCATAAAGTGATAGTTAGGAATGAAACCAAGATGAAATGATTGATTGAATTTTGAATCTTAATTTGTATGTATGCATTAATTTATGATGGAATATAAAAGGTAAAATCATAATGTAAATTGTTGACATCACCTTTAAGATGATAGGTTTAAAATTGATGCATAATAGGGAAATCAAATGAATGGATTTTTTTGAATGACAATTTAAAATTTATGAATTTATTTAATTGTAACGGTCACAATTGATTGCATTAAATAAATTGGAAAATAAAAATTCAAAAGGTAATTTAATATTATCTTAATGTAAATTAAGATAATATTTGGAATTAATATTAACTCTATTTATAAGATGACAATTGGGATAACATTTGGCTTGTAAACATATGTTTTAGCTACCAGTTTAATTAGTTGATGAATTTGAATGTGAAATATAGGTTAATAAAATAAATAAATGTAACGTTTATGGGAAATGGAATAGGATGTGTAGGAGTCGTCAAATTTGAGTATAGTAAAAGTAATAAAAGGTTAATTAGGTTGTAGAGTAATTATGAACTTAAAAAGGAATCGGAATGGAAACAGACCAATTTACTTAAATTTAATATATAATAAGTGGAATTTTCATAGCAAATGGAATTTAAAACTACGATGATTGGAACTAAGAGGAAATTTGGGAAACATTAAGGTAATAGTTATGAATCAAAATAATTATACCATAAGAAGCATGTATTGGGAGTATATGGAAGGCTAATTTCTTTGAAATTTTGAAAATTTAATTTATAATTTCTGAAGTTAATGAAATGAAAATTTAACACTGAAATTGATAGAGTTATCGACTTTAAATTTACATCTAAACTTGTTTAAATTAATGTTATTGATTAAGAAAATTTAAAGGGTGAAAATTTGTAAATTATAGAATTTAAATGTAAAAGTTTATTTAATTAATTAATTTTAATTTATTTAATTAATATAAAAATATCCATTTTAGTCACGGACTCGGATATCGACGAAACCAGTTTCATCGGATCCGTAACAGTGAATTATTGTAGGGTTTCAAGTTTCGTAGCGATCGGACTTGTCATTTGATCGTACGAACGCGAAACGCCTTGAAATAGGTTTAATTGAAATCAATTTGAAATCAATTTGAAAATACTGATTTCAACATAACTTCTTCATACGATCGAATTTGGACGTGAAACTTTTTCCATCACGTTCAGAATATTTTAAAACACCTATTTCAATATATGGGTTGATCCAATTTCGTTCCGCAGTCAGAACGGGCTTTTTGGGCCAATTATCGTTCAGCACGTTTGTTTATCGGATCCATCTACTCTATTTGTAACCTACCTATATAAACCCAGTTATAAACCCTAGCCTCCATCTATTCTCATTTGTTTGTGTGTTCATTTTTCCTCAATTCCTCCTTTCTAATGGCTGCAAACTCTAGATCCAATTACAATTCAAAATCAAAAGTCAAAATTTAAAGTCCTCAGAAAAATCTCAAAAAAATATATACTGATGCTCTCGATGAGCGTAATCTCCTAGTGGAATTCGCTTTTGAATTCGATGTATTGGTTGTCCAGAAATTTAAGAATAACCCCGGCCGCTCATGTTATTTCGTCGGTGTTAACGATGGATCGTCGATTTCACGACGATCGGGAAGTGGGAAGGTGTAGAGATTGGCGAGGCATGCAGATCGATACGGTCATTGGGGCCTGAAGGTGATCGTTTGCACCGTGATTGGCCGGAAAAGCGTGATGGAGGCGGTTCGCTGGAGGGCCATTTGGGCGTGCGCGTGGGGCCATCTTGGTCGGCCGGTGATGGATAGTGAGGCCACGGCCTCTGATCGGGGTAGAAATGGCAGTGAAGGCACGGTTGAATGCGAGTTTGTGGAGGCGGCGTTGTTTCAATGGCAACATGAAGCGTGCTAGCGTTTCAAAACGAAGAGGGACGCGTGGTGTCGGTGATGACGTGGTAAGGATAATTGGAGTTTATTTTTATTTAATTTAATTTTAAACCATAATTGTTCAAATGCTTATAACTTTTACGTACAAGGTCGGATTCACGCGCGAGTTTTTTTATTAGGATCGTGATAAAATTTCGGAGATTCGGACGTTTGTTTGGACAGATTTGGAGACTGTCAAATTTTTGGGTTTAAATTGAATTTCAACTGAATTTAAATTCAAAAGGTGAGTGTTTTAACCCACTCACAACTTCTAAAATTTCTTATATTTGTTAAATTGACTTAAGATATGAGTAGAAATTTATTTATGACTGTTTAGCATGTTTTATTCATCATCTCGGTTAAATCGCATTTATTTAATTTAACTGTTAATAAATCTTATTATTGCATATAAATTGACAGTTAAAAATTTATTTATTTGCATATAAATTGCTAGTTAAACAGTTATTAAATTTATTATTGAATATAAACTGTTAGTTAATACCTGTATTTATTACCTGTTATATTTTATATGTTATATATTGATGTTTGTTTAAATTGATGATGATTGAAATAAATTGGTTGATGATTGACATTGGGTGAATGGATGATATGTTCTATCTTATATAAACTGCAAGTTATCACGCATTTTATTTCATTCGGGATTGCGGTTTGAAATGATATACAACCGCAAATTTTTATTTTTAAATTGCAGATTGAAATGATAAATATCCGTATCACTTGATCATAGGATAGAAAATTATATACAGGCACCGCGATATATATATAAAATTATTTTTGAAATGATTTTTATGTTTTGGATATGATACGCTTTAATAAAGATTAAATTTGGATATGATATAAATATATTTTATATATATACATATATAGTTAAATTGTCAAATTTAAGCTATGGATAATTCTGTTAAATAAAAATGAATAAGTTGAAAAATGGAATTTGATAATTTATATTATATGATTAAGTACAGGTTTAAGATCTTGTATATATATATATAGAGTTTTTAATGATTTAAGTCAGTTAAGATTGGGAGGTAAATTGAAATTTATTTGATGGAACTTATTTTCAAATTTCTCCCCATAAGTTGATGTAAAACTTATTTAAGCCTTGAAATTTTAAGGGTACGATATTTATAACTGAATGTTATTTCAAGATAGACTAAATGAATATTTCTAGTATACATAAATTGAAGGAAATATTTAGTTGTAGGAAATTTGAGTTTTATATAAATGATTATGGATTTATCATGCAAATATTCAAGACTAAATAATATAACATTTAAATTGTTGAATAGAATTTCCAACCTTAGTTTTGAAATTGTTAAATACTCAAAGTCTGAATATATTAAAATCGAAGTGTTTTATTGAAACTGAAAGCGACTCTGAAATTTATGGATTTTGACTTAATTTTTAATGAAATAAATTGTAAGTTGCGGAAATTATTTTATTTTATAAAGAAATTTCAAATGCAAACTATTTTATTCTATATACCATTTGAATATCCAAACCATCCAAGTTTTAGAAGTTATGGTTTTAAAACTATGAATTTTCGAAGTATTATGGTTTGAAAGTTATAATTCAAATGTTTGGTTTCCAATTATTATAAATTTTAAAGCAATATGATTGTGGAAAAGAAATATATTCGAAATAAATAAAAAAATGATATCATTGATTTGGGTTTTATAAAAATAATATCAAAATGAGTTTGTTTTTGAAATGGAAATGATATCGTATTTATGGGTTGAAATGGATAATTATATTCTAGTTTTAAAGTATAAACTATTTTAAAGACCGCGGCGTTATAATAACGTTTGGTTGTTGAAGAGACCGGGATCGGAAGTTGTCATACTCTCTACCAACTTCGAAAACCACTTTAACAACCGTATACGCGGTGGAGATTTCAGAATGAAGGAGGTTAGTGGCGGCATTTCCTGTAAGGTAAATACGTGGACCCAGCTCCTGTGAGTTGGCATAAGGTGGCTAAAATAGGAGCGATCGACGGGTTAATAAGGTAGCACCTATGATCGGACACGTCACTTCGATATTATACTTTGACTTTTGGATTGATTCGGTGGCCACTTTTGATTTTATTTGGGGGTGTGGCTCGAAGTGGGCGGTAGCTGCGCGCTACGCGCAGGCCCGGCCCTAGGGCAAGGCTTGCAAGCCAGCCGCCTAGGGCAACGGGATAGGGAGGGGCAACAGCCTACAATGTCAGATAAGTATAAGATTTTATTACAACGTTATTTCAAATGATAACTTGTCTAAGTGGTAATGGATATTGTTGTTTGCGTGATGACCTTGGTTCGAATCCTGGAATGCCTGCCCAACGTTTTTATGTTTTTCTTCCTTTCTGATTTGCTTAGAATTTTTGCCTAGGGCAACTAAATACAACGGGCCGGGCCTGGCTACGCGTTACCACCGACCCGTAAGCGTAATTGGTATACCTACCCTGGCATTGCCTAGTTGTGCCATGTCACCTACCCTATCGTGCCTTGTACGAGTTTGGATTTCTCCCTAGCCCGTGTGGTATCCTCTGGTGGCTTCTCGATCAGGAGGGACTATGATATTGGACGGACTACTGGGACTATTACGTGTTAAGGGGAATATTAGGTCACTTCTTAACGCTATTTAGAATTATGTTTATTTTACTATTAGACACTATTATAATAGCGCAACATACTACATAGTAAATAGTTTAACGGATCCTTAGGAGATGTAAATCCCGAGCATCTCTTGAGTTACTGCATTCATATTTATTTCTGTTAATTTAACTTACATAAGATCTTTTAGTTCCGACTCGAGTGTTTTGTCTTTTCAATTTGCTCGGGTCAGTTCGAGCGTTTCAGGGTTCTAAAATTTTATTTTGGAGGACGAAGACGAAGACTTGTAGTATTTCTATCTACTATTTTGTTTCACTACACTATTAAATTCCGCTGCATAAATTATTATTCTCTGGTATGTGTACTCTGATATATATTGTATGAATATAATCAAAATTTTGTAAAACAGCTTCATGAACTGTATATTTGATTATTATATTTTTTGCTTCCACTATGAGATTCTATTTTGTTTTATTTCTTCTCTTTTTTTCTTATTTACCTCATATCAATCCGCCCTTCCGTATGGTTTGAATCAGCATTGTGTGTTGGTTTGAAGCGTGCGAAAAGGCGGGACGTTACATCTGGTATCAGAGCTTTGGTTTAGCGATAAAACTTAGCTTTGTGGGGTCTGACTCTTTACTAATAGGGTAGAAATACCCTATGGGAGTCGCTGAGCGTATATATGAGAGAGCGTATTTGTTAGTGTTATAAAAAGATGTTAATATCGTGTTAATCTGTTCCGTTTTGTATTTATAAATTCTGGTTGATGCATGGGACGCTGTGACATCAATAGGGATTTCTAAACACTTAATAGGACAGACCGACATAATATTTGCTTTAATATAGGTGAATGAAATAATTTTGCCTATTATATTTTCTACATATATAGAGGAATAAATTTTATAAAGATTATATTTGGTTGCAATATATTGGTCATTAGGAATAAAATTTATAAATAATAGGTAAAATATGATTGAAAATAAAATCAATGAAATTTGGAAATTTAGAACTTAAGATCCGGGGTTTTGAAAAAAATTTCGAATAAATTTTTGAAATATAATAATATTGTTTATAAGTATTTTCTGATATAAATATTTAATATAATTCGGAAGAATTGTTATAAAGAAGATTTTGGAGAAAATAATTTTTGTACTTTCCTCTCTGTCGCTGGAAAATAATTTCGGTGAGGGCGGCCGCATCATCGACTTTCATTTTTGAGTTTTGAAGGGGGAATGCCACTGTTGTAGTTCTATTGCAAATTCATTTTTGAAACAAATATATAAATTTTGAATTGTTTAAATATAATTAGAGATATATAAGTTGTAAGAATATATTTATCTATTATTTTAAAATAATTTGAAATTTAACCCGGTATTAAATTCTAATTAAACTCGATAATTAAGTGAGTCTAATTGAACTAATTAAGTGAAATTTATCCTAAGTGGGGATAAATAAAATAAATTTTGGAAATGGAATTTATTGAGATTTGAAGTAAATGTAAACAAAGGAATTTGGTATAACTAAGGATCAATAGAAATAAATATGTAAGTAGTATGTATATTATTCTATTCGCATAACGATTTGATCCAGAGTCGAGCATAGAATTTCGAGATAATTTACATTGATCCGAGTTAGGATTTTTCACTGAATTGTAGACAGCGAACCCTGGATATCGTTTTTTGATTAGATTCTGGAATCCTCTATCATAGTATGTGATATGCAAGGAGAATAACATTTTCTGATCAAGGAACCGAATCTGAGTCTACATTAGAGAGTCGTGTGAACGATACTAGTACGGAAGTGAAATTGTATGATTGAGTGAGTGATCAGATTTGATATTGCATACGGACGATATATGTACATTGTACAAAACAAATATTGGAAATTGAAAATGAAAAATATAAAATGATTTTAAATTATATGATTGGATATCATTGGTAAATAAGATGTAGGTATTTAAAATCAAGAAAATTTTGAATTTCCTGATTAAAAGGTACATGTTTATTTTGTCATTTGATTTGATGGTTTTATGATTGAGCCACTTGGCTTTTATTTTCTTTTGTTGGTTTGGAGCCCATAGTGGCATTTTGTAGTTGTTTCAATCAGCCGTGCAAAGGAGACGCTGGCGAAATTTTTCAAAAATATAAGGAGTTAGAAAATTTTTTGATAACGAAAATTTGATTTTGGATTATAACTTGAAATGATTGAGTAAATAGTATTATTTGGAATCTATGGATGAATTTGGAGACTAGTAAAAGTGATAATGTGGTTTTCAAAAATTGATTTTGGGAATTTGTTTCAACAAATTATTTTTTGGGAAAGTTAATGGGTTATGGGCCATTCTTCTTACCTTGGCAATTTCGGGGACGAAATTCTTTTGAAGGGGGAGGAATGTAACGATCTAGAATTTTAGGTTATTTAAAATTATTTATTTAATTGGTTTTAAATATTGGAAAGTAATATTTTATCGATTTAATAGGTTGAATTTCAAATATAATGATTTATAGATAACTTAATTGTTGAATTAAATAATTGAAATCATGATAATAATTTAGATCTTGGAGTTTTATTTTGAAAAAATATATTTGAAAGGCTTATTAAATTTATATTCATAAAAATGAAGGTAATAGAACTTTTAAATTGAATTTAAAAGTGATTTATTCGACTTTAAAAATAACTTATTTTAATTGACGAGTAAAAATAGCATTCCAGGGCATAGTCTCGGATTTCGACGAAACCAGTTCGGTTGGATCCATAATAGTGTATTATTATCGGATTTCAAATTTTGAAGCATTTGGAGTTATCGTTTGGTCGTACGAGATTAAAACGCGTTGCATTAATATCCAAATTTTAATATAATAATTGGGTCTAAAAAGCTATCTTCTCATACGGTCGCATTGGGTTTCGAAACATGTTCCATTACGTTTAGACTAGGGGTATAACACATAAATGTCCGGCGGCACACCTCAAAAGGGGATCAAAATTTTAAGTTACTTATATCGTGATATTTTGAAAATTTAATTAATATATATGTCGATTTGACCAGGCAGCCACTTCATTTCAAGCCACCCTATTCCCTGTATAGAGCCACCTACTGAATACACACCTTCCCTCCATCCTTGTTTTTTTAAATACCTCTAGTCAGTGGAAAAAATTAGGAAAAACAAAAATTCAAAAAAATTATTTCTTCTATCCTACTCGTCTAAAAAATTACGAAACCACCAATAAAACTACTAGTTTGCTAGGAGCTACGAGCTGGTGTGATTTGTGGGATGTTCGACAACCCTTTTTGGCATTCGATTGTAAAGGGGGTAGTGAGGGTTAGCTATTGTTGGAATTTTATGCCTCGACCTTGAAATTGACGCTCGTATTTGGACTCGCCGTAGAAACTAGCATCAGTGGCCATGTTTTTATTGAGCTCGGCTATGTATTGGGTTTTGCGTCACCTGGGTAGTGCATGGGGAGGCAGCAGGTCACGTTTCGTTCGAGGGGACTAAAGGCAGAGGCGGTGGTGCCGTAAGGTCCAGAGTATGGAGAGGAGTTCGTCGACGAGCTTGGATGAGTGAACGGGGCAGTGGTTGGCTGTGCTAAGTGAAAGTGCACGGCCATTTTTGTGCACAAGAAGAAGTTACATAGAAGAGATGGAGGAAGAAAGGTTGCAGTGGGCCGGGTCGATTCGTTTGGGCTATGTTATCCCATTTTTTGGACAAAACTGGAATATCGATGTTGTGTGCGTCTCCACCACGAAGAAGCAGCCAGTAAGCATATACAAGTCGAAGATTTCGGTCATAACCCAAGTGCAAAAGCTCAATCGGTATTAAGAAGTTTAAGGTTCCATTCGGCAAAGCCTTATTCGGCAATTCAAGCACGTAGGTTCATCCGGCGTTCCCACCAACAAAGTACATTCGGTTTTCATACATTCGGCAATATGAACCAGAGCACATTCGGCATTCACAACCAAAGGCATCATTCGGCAGATCCATTCGGTAGTACCGAGACCGAATCAACTCCACTTCCCTTCCCACCGGACCATCTCAACCTCCATCATCCTACCGAACTCAAGCTCCACCGGTCCATAGCATAGCCGAACCAACTCTCCTCTCATCTACCACCGAATCACCACAACTCCATGCCAAGCTAATCCACTCACCACCGAATCATGTCCCGCCGAACCAAACCAAGACCGGACCACCCAACTCCAAACCACCAACTCCGAACCAGGTGACCACCGAACCAAGGCTTCTCCATTCTTCTCTCCAAGCACGACCGAACCAAGCTCCGCCGAACCAGATGTGCCAGTCCAGATTGCATCAGCCCAAGCCCACCAGCAGCTATAAACATCCAAGACCTCTGCCCCCAGCCTCACTCTATAAATAGAGGGGCAGGGGTACAACAATGGCAGACAAGTTTGAGAGCTCAAGCCTGGAAGGAACTCTCAAACAACTTTAGATACTTGTAATCAAAGCTTTGTACTTGTAATCTAAAGGAAAAAAGGAGAATAACATATAAAGTGGACGTAGGCACGTTCTGGCCGAACCACTATAAATCTGTGTGTCTTTTACATTTTAGTCCCTGCTTTTCATATATTTGCATAAATCACCTAAATCACTAAGAACATCATAAAATCAACCAACTCATACGACTTTGGGTGTTTGCGGCCATTTTTTACGCAAACATTTTGGTGCTTTCATTGAGAGGAACCAGCTTCCGCTACACGGATAGAAGTTGAATTTGAAAATCTAAGAGTTCAGATCTAAGAGTTATGACAAGACAAACAAGTAGAAGACAAAGGCCAGAGAGAAGTGAAAACCAAGGAAGTCAAGAGGCTTCCTCAGGAGGGAATCAAACGTCGATCTTCATCACTAGGGATGAGATGGAGGCCATGATGAGAAGACAAGAAGAGATGATCCAGAACTTACTTCAACAAATAGGGCAAATTGGAGCACAAATCCAAGGAGCAACTGGAGTTCAGAATGGAGCTCAGAATGGAGCAGAACCATCTGGCGCAGCACCAGAGCCAGGGGCACTCACGCAGAGCATGTTGATCCAACCCCGGGAAGAGAGATGGGGGCATCCGAGCCACCTGGTAGCAATAGAAGAATGAATGTCCAGCCAGGGAGGCATACACATGAAAACTCCCATGGACTTGGGGGGCAGGTCGAAGACAGCGAACGAGAACTACAGCTTGGAGACAATGACAGATTAGCAGAGATGGTTAGAAGAGCTATGAGAGGCGGTTTAGTAAACAGAGACTTGGAAGATGTAAACAGGAGTCCTTTTTCTTCTGCAATTAGGATGGCTAGAAACCCACCAGAATTCAAGCTACCATCATTGGACATGTACAACGGGAAAACGGACCCCACGGTCCATCTGACGAAGTATATGAGACATATGGAAGTGCTGGGGGCATCAGAGGAGGTTATGGCCCGGTGCTTTCCACTGTATTTGACGGACATTGCAGCGTTATGGTTTAGGCAACTGGAGAGCGGCTCCATAGGAACATGGACAGATTTAACTGAGAGATTCATGAGGCAATTCAGGGTTCATATTGCGAGACCCAAGAATGTGATGACTTTGGCAACCTTGAAACAAAAAACTGGAGAGACTTTGAGAAGCTTTCTAACGCGATTTAATGCGGCGGCAGCATCAGTGGATCGACCAGATCCATCTATAGTCATGATGGCGGCTGTATCTTGAATAGCTGGTAATACAGAGTTCAAGAATTCACTAACCAAGGACCCGCCTATGAATCTGGGAGAGTTCTATCATGAGGCTGAAAAATTTCTGCGTTTGGAAGATGCTTGTGCAGAAAGAGAGGAAGAAGATGACGTTTACACAATCAAGAGCGGAAACCCACCTGGAAAGGGTGCGGAGACTAGTAAAGGAAAAAGAAAGGCTGAGGATAATGATGACAGGACAAAGTGGCTACGAAGAGAGCCACGATTCACCACATATTCAGAGCTGAATGAGAATTTGGAACGGATTTATCAGGATACCAAGGGGCAGGTTCCGTATCGTAGACCAATGCGAAGGGATCCAACCTCTGACGAAAGAAAATCAGATAAGTTTTGTGTATTTCATGAATTGAATGGTCATAACACTAATGATTGTAGGCATTTGAAGGACGAGGTGGAAGGGCTTATCAGGAATGGTATGCTCCTTCAGTATGTGAGGAGGCAAACTCCAGCTGTGGAGCCAGAGCGACCACCCTCTACATCAGCTAGAGGTGACCCTGGATCAGGGCACCATTTGATTATCCATTGATTGCTTGATTAAAATAACGATGAACAAGTCGTAAGCTTCCACTAAAGCAATTAAATCATTTACACATGTACGAGATCGCGAACGATCTCCAGGCATGCTTTGAATGATCATTGACTGCTTCGGGGTGGGAACTTACACTTTGACATCCTTGCTTTGCTTTTGCTTCGATTTGAACATTTGAATTCTTCCTGTTTGGACATTTCTGCTGTAAGGTACTATTGCTTTAACATTTACAATTCCATGGAAAAATTATTTACTTGTATGCCCGTTGGATCGCGAACGGTCCACGAGCACCTATTGCATGGCAACGAACTGCCGAAGTCTTTGATTCGAAAAATTCCCCCAAAACATTGACTCCAACACTGATAATATTAAGTCCCCCCTGGGCACACTCATTCGCCTCGAACGGCACCCGACTTCGAACAGTCACAATTCTCCTCGAACGGCACCCGACTTCGAACAGTCACAAATCGCCTCGAACGGCACCCGATCGCGAACGATCACAACTTGCCTCGAACGGCACAACTCGCCTCGAACGGCACAACTCACCTTACCTCAAATGGCTCGATCGCGAACGGTCGTCATTTGAGGTCCGCCACCTGATCACTAACTGCTACACCTTACCTCAAATGGCTTGATCGCGAACGGTCGTCATTTGAGGACCGTCACTTGACCGCGCACTGTCGCACTTTACCTCGAATGACTCGATCCCGAACGGTCGTCATTTGAAGTTGAGCGCTTGACCTTGAACGGTCGCATTTCACCACAGATTACTCGATCCCGAATGATTGACAGATGGATTTATGCATCTGACCGGGCACTGTCGCACCTTACCTCGAATGACTCGATCGCGAACGGTCGTCATTTGAAGTTGGGCGCTTGACCTTGAACGGTCGTATTTCACCACAGATGACTCGATCCCGAACGATCGACGCACGGATTTACGCGCTTGACCGCGCAGGGTCGCACTTTCCCTCGAACGACTCGATCGCGAACGGTCGTCATTTGAAGTTAGGCGCTTGACCATGAACGGCCGCGCTCCATCCCAAATAGCTCGATCCCGAACGATCGTCATTTGGGGCCATATAAAATATCAAGCTCTTTACAGGTTGCCGACAGGATATGAACATCCAGCTCATGGCATTGCAAAACACGCCTTCCTTCCGCAAGGACATCAACAGGATACGAACATCCAGCTCATGGCATTACAAAACACGCCTTCCTACCGCAAGGCATGATTTGGGGGGCAAAGTGTTATCCCATTTTTTGGACAAAACTGGAATATCGATGTTGTGTGCGTCTCCACCACGAAGAAGCAGCCAGCAAGCATATACAAGTCGAAGATTTCGGTCATAACCCAAGTGCAAAAGCTCAATCGGTATTAAGAAGTTTAAGGTTCCATTCGGCAAAGCCTTATTCGGCAATTCAAGCACGTAGGTTCATCCGGCGTTCCCAGCAACAAAGTACATTCGGTTTTCATACATTCGGCAATATGAAGCAGAGCACATTCGGCATTCACAACTAAAGGCATCATTCGGCAGATCCATTCGGTAGTACCGAGACCGAATCAACTCCACTTCCCTTCCCACCGGACCATCTCAACCTCCATCATCCTACCGAACTCAAGCTCCACCGGTCCATAGCATAGCCGAACCAACTCTCCTCTCATCTACCACCGAATCACCACAACTCCATGCCAAGCTAATCCACTCACCACCGAATCATGTCCCGCCGAACCAAACCAAGACCGGACCACCCAACTCCAAACCACCAACTCCGAACCAGGTGACCACCGAACCAAGGCTTCTCCATTCTTCTCTCCAAGCACGACCGAACCAAGCTCCGCCGAACCAGATGTGCCAGTCCAGATTGCATCAGCCCAAGCCCACCAGCAGCTATAAACATCCAAGACCTCTGCCCCCAGCCTCACTCTATAAATAGAGGGGCAGGGGTACAACAATGGCTGACAAGTTTGTGAGCTCAAGACTGGAAGGAACTCTCAAACAACTTTAGATACTTGTAATCAAAGCTTTGTACTTGTAATCTAAAGGAAAAAAGGAGAATAACATATAAAGTGGACGTAGGCACGTTCTGGCCGAACCACTATAAATCTGTGTGTCTTTTACATTTTAGTCCCTGCTTTTCATATATTTGCATAAATCACCTTAATCACTAAGAACATCATAAAATCAACCAACTCATACGACTTTGGGTGTTTGCGGCCATTTTTTACGCAAACAGGCTAGGTAATGTATTTGATTGGAAATTTGGTTATATATATATAAATTGTTTAAATAAATTCTAGTTCTTAAATATATCATATCTCGTCCGTTTTAGGTCCAATCGAGATGCGGTTGGTTGCATTGCATTCATATCGACGAATGGGACGGATAGGAATTGGATTGACCGAATATAGAGCTTGCGGAATTTTTAGCAAAATTCGAATGCGTTCGAGTTTAATTGGAATCAGGATGCGAAAGTGATAACGAAATAAATGGTGAGTGTTTTATAATGCTCACAAGCAGTAAAATATTTTTATGCTAGTTAAATATGAAATTATGAAGTGATATAAATTTATTGGTCGTTGTTTGAAAATTTAATTATCATTTAAACTGCTAAAAAAATTAAGGTTGACGTTTAGATTTGAAATTAGGATTTAATTTCTAGTAAATTACCTGATATTAATGACTATGAAATGGATGTAAATTATTTGGGCTATTCGGATTATTAATTGTGATGGATGCCAATTGATGATATTTAGACGATTAGATGTTTATTTATTTTTATATATATCCTGTTATCGCTTGAAAATTTATTTACAGTACATATACTGTAAATTGAATTACTTCGAATGAATTAAGAAATAGGTTTAAATAATATATACCTATAACATTGTGATTTGGATTGAAATGATACATATCCATCCCTGAAATTAAATTAAAATAAATAATCACTTGGCCATATGATAGAAAATTGTATATAGACACCAGATTTGTTAAATTAAAAAATTTTAAAAAATTTTATTTGAAATTATTTAAATGATTTGATTTAAAGGAGTAAAATCGAATTTATGGAAATTGAATTATTTTCGAACTTGAGCCCGAAATGTTAAAATTTTAATTTGGCAATCAAAATTGTTTGAATAATCGAAGTTGAGATTTTGAAGTTATAACCGAAATATGATTAGAATTTCGAAAATTGAATTGTTTTGAATAAAAAAAGATATGAAATTTCATTCGAACCATGTATTATTTACTAAGTAAAGGTAATTTAATTGAATATATAGATTTGGACTCAAGAATGGAAATTGCTTTATGTTTTGAATCTTAATTCGAAGATTAAAATTTAATATGAATTTAGTGATTTTAATCGATGTTTTTGAAAGTCAAACTCGAATTTATATAAATCGAAATGGTATAAAATTGAGAACTAAATTGAAATTAATTCAAATTGGAAGTGAATTGAATTAATTGGAATTGAGATCGAAATTGAATTGATTTTTGAGTCGAAGTAATTTCGAATTGAAATCGGAATTGAATCGATGTAAATGGCAGTGGAAATAGGATTGAATTGAATGGAGAAGATTTGGAAATTGGATCGGTTTGACTCTGAACTAATTTTCAAATGAGTTATTTGGTCTAAACAGCTTAAAATCTATATTCTTTAAGTATTCAAATTATTTTTATTTTCCAAATTATTTTTCTATATAAACCATTTTAATACTTAAACTATTTTATATTAAACTATTTCAACCATTTAAATCATTTTTAACTATTTTAACCATTTACACCATTTTAACTATTTTAATTATTTAAACTATTTTAAAACTATTCAAACTATTTTTCTAAAATTCAAACTGGTTAAATGGGAATTAATTTGTTTAAATCATGGATTTAAATACGAATTGGGTTAAATGAAGTTATAACCAAAATTGAAATTCGAAACAATTTTGGAATCGAAATCGAGATCTTAAGACGAAGATGATTTTGAACTAAAATAGTATATTTTGTGTAAATATGATGATTTCGAAATGGATTTGATTTTGAAGCGAATATGATATTTTGATATCAACTATGAACTATTTTTGAAATGTAAAAGTGCTAACCATTGTGTAAAAGGACGTTTGGTTGTTAAAGAGACCAGGGCCTCTTATTGGCATATACTCTGTCAATATTGAAACCACTTTAACAATTGTGTACGTGGAGGAGACTCCAGAACAAAGTGTTTTGATTGGCGACGATTGTTGGATTTGAAGAAAGAGAACAATGATGGATAGACCCTGGCACTTGTGCCAATTTGAAATGACTAAAACAGGATGGCTTGGCAGGGCCAAATGGGCTAATTACCCCCAAGCGGACATCCATTCTTCGATTTTCTTGGACTCGATCCATATTTTTACTCTTGCTGTTGGTCTCGATTGGTTCACCTTGATTTGGGATAGCCTCCCTTTGACTCAATATGGGATGGATGGACGCGTTCGTCTATCATAGTATGATGCGTTACAACCAGCCCTATGACCCGAAGTGGTAGTATCCTACCTTGGGCATTGTCTCACGTGCCTTGTCATACTTTTATCCATATATGAGACCCAAACGATTTTGGTTCAGTGTTGTCATGTAACAAACCACATATTTTACGAATATATTTTTAAATGTTTTATTTAAATATAGCATCGTTAGTTGGATTAGAGTACGAAATGTGACTTTTTGTAAACAGTTGAATTCAGACTCGGAACACTTTCATTGAGTTCAAAATAACATTTACAACTTGTTTAAGTATAAACATCGATATGTTTGGAGTTGATTAGAATTTTGGCATTTTCATTTGGGCTTTGGGTTGGGTTCTAGCCCATAAACCCAATAAGTGACCTAAATCTTCTACCTAATAGCTCCCACTCCACTCCTCTCCATTCATTTATTACATATTCTAATTTCCTAACACCCAAGCCCTAGGAAGAATGGTGGGAAGAGGAAACTAAAATTCCTAAGCCCTAGTTTCTCTTAGGAAATCAAGTTCTTATTCTTAAATCAAAGAGAAGCTTAAGTAAGCATCCACTTCATCTTATCCATCTCAAATCCTCTCCAATTTTCATAATTTCCTTTAATCTAACTTAGGAAATATTTGCATATGATCATAGATTGAAGCTTCAAGAGTTGTGATTGAAGTGGAGTTGATCTTTCCTTGTTTTAGGGCTTCTCAATTATTGTTTTTGAGTTTAAAGGTGAGTTCTTGAACTCACATCTATGTCTATAGCTTTCATTGTTGTTAGGTATGAATTCCTAACATCGTTTTCTTGTTCAATTGCTTTTGATTTGAATTGGTTTGGTGAATTTCTTAACATCTTTGTCACATTAAAATACAAAGGTTTCTATAGTAGTAGTAAACTCTTTCAAAAAATGATTTCAACATTTACTTTTAATACAAAGCTTGTTTTTAAAACCGTTTTCCAATCTAATAGTATACACAAACCTTTGCCTCATTCATATGAGAAATCCAATTAAACAACTTAGCAAAAAAAGTGGTATGAAACTCTTGCATTTACTTCATCGGTTAATTCTTGAATTGTTCGATTGAAATCTCGAGACAATTTTCGAGTGGAAATATACAACCTGTTCGTAAATATTTAAGTTAAGCAAGTGGTTATGGTACATGAATCCAAACTCATTTATTTACTAGCTTAGTGAAATTTACACTTCTTATTGATCTATGATGATCATTTTATGGTTTAGACTAGCGATGTGCGATGTCTCTTTGCCCGCATGGGGGACTATACCCCGTTCCTTAGTGATTCGTCACATTTTTATAGGCTAGCGACCCATGGTCTTTTAACTATTTTATGTATTTCAGTTCATCGAGCATACCTTTGTACTACATTGTTGTTCCAGTTTATTTGAGTTTAAGGTTCCTCGGGCCTACCTTTGTACTAAGTCGTTGCACCATCTCTATGGATTAGCGACCCATAGGATAGCGTCCCATTTATGATACATGTGTTGGTGAATTTTCATCCTCCCGTTTATGAAAGGCCTTCCATCTTTGTGTTTTTTGGATTTCTAATTATTGATTTCTAGAAATTGTGTTTCATCAATTTTTAGGATTCACATTGATAAGCTCTATCAATATTTATGATTTGGTGAATAAAAATAAAGAATATGACATGCTTTTTGGCGTTTGAGAAAATTTGAGATATTGTATGATTTTTGTTGTTATCATATTTGTAACGACACGTAAAATTTTGTTAATTTTTAATGGTTTTATTCAGCGTATTTAATTTGATTTTTGAGAAACTTTAAATAATAATATTTTGAAATTTATAGGCGTTTCAGTATATAACTTTTACACATTTTATACTCATTTAATTTCAGCAGTCCATTGCCTTTAATTTTTTAAACTGTTCCATTTTCTTCCCAGGCAACAGCTCACATTCCATTTCGCTTATAAATCAGTTTCCACTTTTACTCACCTACTCACCTTTTCTTCCATCTATCCGTTTAATAGTTATATATAAGTTATAATACGTTTCCCTGATTCATCTCCTTTCCTTTTTTCATTGACATATAAATTCTTGGAAGTGATTAATTAAAAAAAACCCCATCTTCCCCTCATTTCTTTAAACTTTCAGCTAAATTTTAGCTTGTGACCGTTGCTTTACATTTCATTAATGAGGTATGTTACCTTATTAGTCTCCGGAATTTAAGGGTGAAAATTTTATTTTTCTAACCTTTTCTTTCCTACGCTCCCTGTTTCCACTTCTTTCATTATGACCATTCATTATATATATACACTACAGCTGGAAAGTTATAAACCTATAAACTTAGATATGTTTTGTATTTATTAAAAATTTAAAGCTTACCTTTAATTGTGACCTTTTGTTTTCCTTGCTTTCAAAAAAAAAAGATTTGAACCATAGCCATGGTAATAAATTATTATAAAATTTTCAACTTAATCTAAGATGACCGTTGCTACTAGAATCGTTACTTTTCTAATATGTTCATTCCTACTTTCACTGACCTTTTATTTCTTCATTTTTCCACCGTCTTAAAAATAAATAAATAAATGGTTATTCGTTTTATTCTTATTTTTATTCAGTAATCAACGCGACTCTTGCCATTTAAACCGCACCATATTTGACTGTTGATTTTTGTTCAACACTCTTATTTTAAAAATATAACACAGAGTAACGTTGCCTTCAAAATTTAAAAATTGTTTTAATAGCTCTTGAATCAATGTGTAGCAGTTACTTTGATATTTTTCCGAAATAGTGACTTTTCTCTTTCCTTCCGTTCAAATTTGAAATGTGCTACCATTTATTTGCTTTGATTATTTTCCTGAATCAACGTGAATATTTTGCCTTAAATCCTCAACTGAATCATAGCACGTGATTGTGCTATTTCTTTGGTTACTTTTATTTAGTCGTTTCCATTTACTTCTGTTCGTATTTTCTTCCCTTTTTATTGCTTCTTCCCAGATTTCTCTTCTTTCCCTCTCTATTGTTTCTTCCTCTTCTATATAAAATTGCCTGGCACTACAAATTTCAGCCTCTCCTTCACATTTTCCAAACTCCGCTCCTCCACCAAACCCACTCTTCTCCTTGCGCAATATCCATCGAAGACGCAGCGACCCTCCCATGTTTCCTCTACTATTCGCATAACCAGGCATAGGTAAGTAGTTTATATTTGCAAGTGTTATTTGCATATATATATATATATATATATATATATATATATATATATATATATATATATATTATATAGTTTTGTATTTAGCTATGATATGGATGATTCTATCAATACACGTCCCCTGTACGTTTTGTTGATGCATATTCTAGCATTCAAAGTTGGTACGCATATTTGTTTATATGGAGTATAGTTATGATATATTGATAGTGGTATAAAAATATAAGATGCATACATATAGTGGTTTTTATAAAGTTGTTGGATTTGAATACATATATATACCAGACGTGGTTTCCATTTTTTTTTAAAGTTTGTTTTGTTTCTAGAAGTGTATCCATATTTAATATGTGTGAGTTATGTTGGATCTACAAATGGAGTCTGCATATTTGGCAAGTAGATTTATATTCATTTTTGTTTAACTTTGAGTCCATATATGTATATTTTACAAACCATATTGTATGATTTATTTTATAAGTTTGAAAATCCGTTATTATATATATGTATTTTTATAATAAACAGGTTTATAACTTTTACTTGAAGGTCAATTTACATCTTATTATTATGGAAGTTGTATAGGATTTTTTGAAGCTGTTTATTTTCCTAAGTTCGTATATGACATACATTTATATAAAGTTATAATAATTATAGATATATCTTTATGGCCTTATATATATATATACACACACACACACACTTTGCATACACTTATGTATGGAGTTAGTTTTCTAATATATAAGTTTTCATTTCAGTTGGCATGCATGTTTGCGTAAAAGTTAAGGGTGTATATGTGTTTTAGTATAGATCGGTTGCTTTCGCAAAAAAATGTATATATTTTAAAGTTTATATTAGTTTCTATTTATATATATTGTATAAAGTTTACATTCTAACTTATACTTTCGGTCTGCATAGGTTACAATATTATATATATTTATAAAATAAGTTATAATATAAGTTATATAAGTAATTCGTACATCCGTTGTCTAAATTTTTTATATAAGTCTGTGTATAGGCTTTACTGTTTATGTGTGGGTAGTTATATATTAGTTTATATATATAGGTAAAGTGTTTAAAATTTATAATTGTATTGTGAAGTGGATTTTGTACCATATGTATATAGTAGTTTATGAATGAGATTTGAACAGTGTAATTTGTTGAAGTTTTATATATTAATCTTATTTTAAACTATAAATCTTAATGATATTATATACATAGGTCGTATGGGGTGGTTTGGGTCTTAGATTTGATTTTTATTAAAATTGCAAAAATTTCTGTATATATCAGACTGATTCTGATTCAATTCATAAATTCTTGATTATCAGCCTCGTTCGTATAATTCGTGCCAATCCTACTTTGCTTTGAAATTCGTGCTCGGAGTTATAATTCAAATTTCAGTGTCCGTATCAGTGTTCATATCCATGTCATCTTCTGTATTCTCTAGCCTCGAAAGGTGAGCAATCACTCACGATTAACATTCTTTTATTTATTAAATTTGATTTCATTTGAAACGACAGTTGAAATATGCTGCTATAGTTATTTGAATTGTTATATTTATGCTATTGTCTATAACTGTTCACTTATGAGATATGACACCATATCTTAGTGTTATATTATACTGTTATTGATGATATATGTCTGTTATATTATTATTATTATTATCTGTTATCACTCTGCAAGTTCCCTGTAGTCTAGAATTCACTATGGGTTGAAATGATACATACCCAAACGGATTTTAGAATAGGAGAATTTCGTTATGGGTTGAAATAATAGACCTAAGCGATTTTCATTTAATTGAATTTGGGATCACGAGTTGAAATGATATCCACCCGTATATATTTAGTGTACGGATTGAAATGATAAATATCCGTAGCACTTGACTATACGATAGAAAATATATAC
The DNA here is from genome assembly GCA_030765085.1 of Allium cepa. Taxonomy (NCBI): domain Eukaryota; kingdom Viridiplantae; phylum Streptophyta; class Magnoliopsida; order Asparagales; family Amaryllidaceae; genus Allium; species Allium cepa. The sequence goes on along the minus strand of CM060938.1, from coordinate 898,473,383 downwards.
AAACACCGATGGTCCATATAAATATTTTAAAATAATTTCTATAATTTTGGAAAGAAATATATGGTTTAATAAATTTTGATTCTTAAGATATTATATAAATGGAAATTCTATATATAGATTTAGTCGTAATATTTAATTTAAATTAGATTGATTTAATACATATAATATGGTTGAGTATTTATGTAAATCTATATTTCAAATAGATTTTTCATGTAATAAATCGAATAATTAAGATTGGGAGATAAATTTGGGTTTATTATAAATGATATTTAAATAAGGATTTATTTAATTAAATCGATTTGAAATTTTTGGATGGGAAATTTAAAGGTATGATTTTATTACTGGATTTCTGATTAAAGTGATTTAATGAATATTTCATGTTCAAATAAATTAAATAAAAAATTGAGAAAAATGTAATTTAAGGTTACTTAAATGATATTGAACCTAATGAGGGAGTATTTCAAGACTAAATAATAATGAGGTTAAATCGAGATCTATATGAAACTGTTGAATTGAACATTTAAATATTAAAGCTTTGAACTATATTGGAATTTAAATGGTTTATTCTGAGATTCAGATCTGTATTGAAATCAATATAGTTGAATTTATTATTTAGAAAACTAAATTGAATAAAAATTTAGTTTGAAACGTTTAATACTTTAAGTTTTGAAATATATTTAAATATAAAGGGGTATTTTGTGATTACAAATCCGAATTTGAGATCAATAAAATTGAAGTGGTTATTTAAGGAATTGAGTTGAATTTAAATTGACAAATTGAGATTGAATTTAACTTAAATGGGAAGGTCGGGTTGATGTTGAAACGATTTGTTAAGTTGAGGGAATTGAAAATACTTTACTGTATAAATTATTTAATATATATAAATACTATTTTGGGAAAATATTGAGATATTTGAAGTGAAAATGATATTTGGTTTTGAAGTATAAATAAAACTGAAATGACCACGGTGTTATAGTGCATATTTCTACCCTGCAGATAGTTCCAAAATCCTTTGAGGATGGTTATCCCAAAAATCCTCTAAGTTAATTATATTTCTGTTGATATTTCACTTGAGTTGGATTTATAGATATAAGAATGTTAATCCTGACCCGAGTGTTTTGTGTTTTGCTTTACCTTGGGTCAAACTGAGTGATACAACATTTGAGACTCGCCTGCGAAGTTGGAGCTTTGCTTGAAGATCCAGCTATCTATCCTTTCAGGCATCTAGTTGATTGGTCCATAGAAGTCATCTGCTCGTACTGGAGACCACACTGCATCTGAGATATTCGGTTTTACTTTATCTCTAACTCTGATGTTTATATAGTAGCTTCATGAACTACTATTCTTTATCTATTCTGCTGCATTATATTACTCTGTGTTTGTGATCTGTAGTTGATTTATTTACTGTATATGTTAAGTTTTCAAAAATTTAAATTAACAATTAGGTATTTTGAATTATTCAATTCGGACATGTATGGTTTTATTGTCGATTTGAATGGTCCAAAATAGCGGGTTGTTACAATATTTTTTTTCATATCTCTTATCCTATCTCGTCTTACATGATAATTATAACTAGATTGATCCGTTTATTATTTTTCTTCTAAAATAATACTTGGGTCTGACTGTGCTATTTCAGTTGCTTCCACTTGACTTCTTAGCCGAGATTAGTGTGACGCCCCACCTCTATACCCATGCTAGTCAAGAACACTACGATGTAATGTCGTCGGCTAGCACGGAGAATAAGGCTGTTGAGGAGCGACCATCCATGTAATTGCTTTGTGCGAGCACCAATATGCTAGATAAAATATAACTCTCAAGAGGAAATCCGACATACCGACACATACTCAAAGCTACTACACAGTGGCTATATAATCTTCGGAAACAAATATAGAAATAAACATAACACAAATCAGTCACAGATAATTCATATCACAAAGGCGGAAACAGATATGAATATTACACATACAGTGTATATCAGAGTAGTGGTCAGAAATATTCACAATAACACAAAATAATAGCAACATGTGCTATACCAAAGAATACATCAATGAGTCAATATCTCAAGAGTATACAACAAAAACTACTAATCTAAGTAGTTAGCCAAAAGTAAGAGTAATAGATCCTTGGAGAGAAGTCAAGCAGAAGCACCTGTAACATCTCGGTCTGACCCGAGTATTATTTCATAAGAAAATAATAAACGGATCAGTCCAGCTATAAATATCAGACGACATGATATAGAATAAGAGAGATGGCATAAACATATAATATCCATATTGGCATACTACTATAAGTATGTAAATGATAATCAACAAAAGATTAATCAATATCACAAGAATCTTCTCAAAGATCCAAAAATGGTATCATACCCAAAACTTGTATTCACAACAAGTCAATGACACACGAGTTCACCAATACACAAAAATTGACAAATCATATCAATGAAAATCACTAAAATTGGTGAAGCATAAATTCCAAAATTCAACACATAAAATCCAGAAATCTTAAAAGGGGGAGGCCTATCACACGAACGGGAGCATGAAAACTCACCAACATATGTATCACACGAACGAGACGCTATCTCATGGTAGCTAGCCATTAATTTTTTGACACACGAACGGCCCGAAGACCATGGGGCGCTACCCCACATGTGTGAGTCGAAATCACACAGAAACGGGGTCTAGTCTCCCTCGCACACAAAGAGACATCGCACAATTGCTAGTCTAAATCACAAAAATGACCGTCAATGATCATCAAGAAGTGTCAATTACACTAAGTTAGTAAATATAAAAGTTTAGCTTCGTGTCCCATAACCACTTGCTTAACTCAAATATTTACGAACCAACTGTAGATCTTCACTAGAAAATTGTCACAAAAATTCAATCGAATAAGTCCAAAAATTAACCGGCGAAGTAAACGCAAGTGTTTCATACCACTCGTTTTACTAAGTCGTTTAATTAGATTTATCATACGAGTGAGGTAAAGGTTTGTATATACTAGTAGATTGGAAACGGTTTTATAAATGAGTTTGATATTGAAAATAGAGTTAAAATCATTTTGATGAAGAAGTTTTGATGTTTAATACTAGTATTAAAACCTTTGTATTTTAAACTGACAAACCATAAAAATGATTGTAGAAACAATCAATCATAAAAATTCGCATTCGAAGACGCGAATCAAATTCAATTAAACCGATAAATGAGCCATCAAATGGATATTCAAAAAAAATCCCAAAAACAAAGTGTCATCAAAGTCTTAATAAATGATAACAACAAATAGGATCATCACGAATCGATTTAAATTGAAAATTCAATCCAAATAGGCAAACTGGACTGAAACAGCAGGTTCAGTCGACTGAACAGAGTTTTCAGTCGACTGACCCTGTACTTGGAAATTTTCCAGGTTCAGGAAACTTTCTGTTTCCAGGTTCAATCGACTGAACAGAGAATTCGGTCGACTTAATCATGCCTGGAAAGTTTCGGGTTCCAGGTTCAGTCGACTAAACAGAGTTTTCAGTCGACTGAATCTTGCTTGGGCTGTTTTTCAGCCTATACAAATGAAGAGCAAACTCTTCCAAAATGCAACCGGATGAACATTGGCTCTAAGGGTTTATGCCAATTGGCAACCCAGCCCTATATGCTCCTCGATGCATCATCAAAAGCATGATCAAACATCCATAAAAGGATTTTCACACAAATTTGACTTAAAAACCCAAAAATTGGAATATTCACAAAACCAATCCAAATCAAGAGCAAATGCACATGAAGAAGTGTTAGGAATTCATACCCAACAACCAAAGATAATTATAGTCATACATGTGAGATAAAAATCTCACCTTTGAACCCAAACAAATGAAGAAGAAGCTTGAAAGCAAAGGGAGAATCAACCACTCTTCAACACAACCCAAACGAGCTTGAATCTATGCTCAAAAAGAAGAACATTCCCAAAGTTAGGTTTAGGAATTTCTGAAATTCAAGAGAGAAGGAGTTGGAGAAGATGAAGAGAAGGCTTACCAATGGGTTCTTCTATTAGTTTGGGGCTAGAGCTTGATTTGCAAAAGAAAACTAGGGCTTGAGTTTCAATTTCCCATTCCACTCTCCATTGTTATAAAAGCTTGAGTATTAGAAAAATAGAAAGGAAGTAAATGAAGAGGAGAGGGTTGGGACTGAATACATAAGTGGGGTTATTGGGCTCAGCCCAAACCAAAGCCCTAAGTAAAAAGTGGCAAAATTCCTCTAACTCCACACATATCAAAGTTTATACTCAAAAAGATCGCAAACGGCGTTTTGAACTCAATGGAAGTGGTCCCGAGTCCTAATTCGACCGTATTCAAAAAGTAGCTTTTCGGACTAAATTCCGAGTATCGATAAAATATTTAAATAAAATATTTAAATATAAAATCGATAAATATGCGAGTTGTTACAGACTCCCCTCCTCAAAGAAATTGCGTCCTCGCAATATTTAAGAAGAAGGTATATAGTAACAACCACGAGAGCATATTCAACACAAAAGAAATCTGAAATAAAAGGTTCACCTTAAAGAGCGCGGGAAAGTAAGTCCGGTTGTGTTCGCTCGATGAACTCTCTAGATTCCCAAGAACAATCCTTAGGATTTGAAGACCATTGAACTTTCACTAGCGAGACATCTTTTCGAAGGCGTTTGACCTCCAAAGCAATAATTCGAATAGGATGCTGCTCATAAGTTAAATTAGGCGAAACTTCAATCTCATCCACAACACCGGGCTCAAGAATAGAATCGGAATCACGAAGGCACTTTCGTAATTAAGAAACGTGAAATACGTCATGAATACCAGAAAACTGAGCCGGTAATGCAAGACGATAAGCCATAGAACCAATACGTTCAGTGATAGGAAATGGCCCAATATATCAAGGCGCTAACTTTCCCGATCGAATGAAACGTACAACACCTTTCATAGGTGAAATACGAATAAAAACAGAATCTCCCACAGAAAATTCTAACTTCCTTCTCCGGTTATCGGCATAGGATTTTTGTCTACTCTGTGCTTCTTTCATCCTATGTCAAGTAAGGTCAATTTTCTCTGTGGAATCTCGAATAAAATCTGGACCTAAAACCAGCTTCTCACCGGCCTCAAGCCAACAAGAAGGAGATTGGCATGGCCTTCCATAGAGTGCCTCGAAAGGTGCCATACCAATACTAGATTGGAAGCTATTATTATAGGAAAATTCAACAAGAGGAATATGATCTTCCCAGCTTCCACCGAAATCAAGCACACAAGCACGAAGATGATCTTCAAGAGTTTGATTCACACGCTCGGTTTGTCCATCGGACTGGGGGTGATAAGCGGTGCTAAAATTAAGCTTCGTTCCTAAAGCTTTTTACAGACTCTTCCAGAATCCACTAGTAAACAATGGATCGCGATCACTAACAATAGAAGTAGGAACTCCATGTAATTTAACAATCTCTTTAACAAAGAGTTTGGCCAAAAGAGGAATGGTTCGGTTAGACTGAACGGGAATAAAATGGGCGGATTTAGTAAGTCTATCAACTATAACCCATAAGCTATCATGACCCGAACGAGAACGGGGAAGGCCATCTATAAAATCCATGGAAATTTGATCCCACTTCCAAATTGGAATTTCTAAAGGTTGCAATAACCCACCGGGCCTTTGATGTTCGGCCTTAACGAGTTGGCAAGTCATGCAACGCTTAACGAAGTTAGCGATGTCAAGCTTCATTCCCTTCCAATAATAAATTCGCTTCATATCCGCGTACATTTTACTACTACTGGGATGAATGGTAAGTTTAGAACGATGAGAATCTTCTAAAATATCTTTACGAAGATCACTAATATTTGGCACGATAAGTCTACCAAATTTTCGAATGCCACCACGAGAATCAAAATCAAAGTCTTTCAAACCTTCAGTATTAATTTTATCCTTAAAATTCTGGCCAAGAAGAGCCAAGTCGAGATCTAGCCTTTGAGCTTAAAGAATGCGGTCTAAAAGAGAAGGATGAGCCTCAAGGCTACATAAAACAAGAGATGAACATAAATCGGAAACACGGTCTCGAATTTCGCAAGTGGATAAAACCTCAAGATCATTCCATTTGGATATCATCATAGAAACAACCGCTTGTTGCTTGCGACTAAGTGCATCGGCAACTCGATTTCCCTTTCTGGGAGTATAAAGGATATCAAGATCATAAGGTGAAAGGAACTCGAGCCAATGTTGTTGTTGCAAATTAAGTTTCTTTTGAGAGAATAAATACTTCAAAGACTTATGATCGGTATAAAGAACAAATTTCTCTCCAAAAAGATAATGACGCCAAATCCGAAGAACGAAAACAATAGCCACGAGTTCTAAATCATGAGTGGCATATCTAGTCTAAGTTGGCATCAATTGCCTAGAAGCATAAGCAATAATACGTTCTTTTTGCATAAGAACGGCACCCAAACCAATGCGACTAGCATCGGTATAGACAATAAAATCTTGATTCCCCTCAGGAATAACAAGAATAGGAGCATCAGAAAGGAGTTCTTTTAATTTCTGATAAGAAGCTTCACATTTGTCCGACCAAATGTATTTAACACTTTTCTTTGTTAAGTTAGTGAGAGGCACGACAATTTTAGAAAAGTCTTTGATAAAACGACGGTAATAGCCCGCTAATCCCAGAAAGCTACGGATTTCCATCACACTCTCCGGTCTCTTCCAATTTTGAATCGCTTCAGTCTTTGAAGGATCCACTGATATTCCGGATTCGGAAATAATATGTCCGAGAAACTTCACACGAGATTGCCAAAAATGGCATTTAGAAAATTTTGCTTTTAGTTGATTACTCCTAAGAGTTTCCAACACAATCCGAAGATGCTTTTCATGTTCCTCCTCGGTTTTTGAATACACAAGAATATCATCAATGAAGATGAGAACAAATCGATCGAGGAAATCTTTGAAAACTTGATTCATAAGGTCAACGAAATAAGCCGGGGCATTCGTTAAACCAAATGGCATAACAAGCCATTCATAAGATCCATAACGGGTACGGAACGGTGTCAAAGAAATGCTATCCTCTGCAATACGAAGCTGATGAAAACCTGTTGCCAAGTCCAATTGTGAAAAGACTCTAGCACCGCTAAGTTGGTCAAATAAATCACCAATCCGAGGTAAAGGATTTTTATTTTTGATAGTAAGATCATTAAGCATGCGGTAGTCAACGCAAAGCCTAAGTGTACCATCGGATTTCTTCACGAAAATAACCGAAGCTCCCCAAGGCGAGGAACTAGAGCGAATAATTGCTTCGTCTCCAATTCGGACAATTGTTTGCGCATCTCCTCATTCCCCTTATTAGACATGCGATAAGGAGGACGAGTAGTAGGTTAAGCTCCAGGGATAAGATTAGTTTTGAACTCAATTGCTCGCTTAGGTGGCAATCCTAAAACGGGCTCAAATATGTCGGAAAATTCACAAACAACGTGAATAAGAGCAATGAAATCTTCCTCATCATCATTATCGTCATCACGAGGATTTAAAGAATATAAAGATGCTGCCAAAGTAGAATCCGAATCTTTAAGAATAATAGAAATCTGCTTTACAGATTGCGGGTGTCGGAGATAAATAGTCCGCTCGGGACATAGGATGTGAGCTTCATAACGGTTAAGCCAATCCATTCCCAAAATCATTCCAATGCCTAAATAACGCATGACATGCAAATCGGCTAGGAAAGGAAAATCACACAAAATAATCTCCACAGCTTTACAAAGCAAACTAAGAGTTGCGGATCCACCAACCGGATTCACAATTCTTAAAGAATTCATTAAAGCAACAACACTTAAAGAAAAGGTATCGACAAGTTCCTTTGATATAAAAGAGTGGGATGCACCCGTATCAAAGAGAACTCGAATAGGTTGATCACGAAATATAATAATACCATCAAGGATAGAATGAGATATACCTTGACCACGAGATGTGTTGCCAGGGGCTTGAGCAACATTTAACTTTCCCTCCTTCCTACCTTCAAGTTTGAGGCATTGACGTATATAATGATCCAGGCTCTTACAATAACGACAACAATGGGGCTTTGAACACTTGTTCGCAAAATGGTCCCTAGACCCACAGTTGAAGCATTTCCCACTTCTAGGAGAAGGAGCCTTTGCAGCAGGAGTTGCTTGCTTACCCTTTTTGTTGGGATAAGGACCTTTGAATTTGTTTGGCCTCTTCTTGTTGTTGAGGTTTGGAACCCACCACTTCAACATCACTTTCCCTATCCACCTCCTCAAGACGAAGAGCGATATCAATGAGTTGGTCGAAGGGAACTTCTAATTTTAGAAGTAATGGCTTCTTGAGATTTTTGTTTATGCCATAGACAAATCTTTGGTTCTTCTTCAATGGGGTGTTGATGTATTCAACCCCATATTTGGAAAGTGACTCGAAGGATGCAACAAAACAGTCACGGAGGCTTCTCCTTGAACAAGGTCTATGAAACGACGAGCCAATGTCACTTTCTCTGCTTCTGGCACGAATTTTAATTCGAAGCATTCCCGGAATTGCTCCCAGGTGAGATCCGCTTCATTAATCTCAGAAATAAGTAGTTCGTACCAGTCCAATGCTCTCTCTTGGAGCATACTAGAGGCCACCTGAACTCGGTGAAGATCAATGAGATTCATGCAAGAAAAGATTCGATCGCATGCTCTTAGCCAAGCCTGGAGTTCAATAATAGTTTCAAAACCTATGAATGGTTTCCCTCCCAAATTGGTATAATCGTTGCACAAGCGTGTGAATCCAGACTTAGGGTGAGTAGTTTCAGCATTGGAACCGGCTACTTGAGCATTCTTTACGAGATCAAGAAGCTGCTGGGCAGACATAAAAACTCCATCCTGGGGAGTAGCACTAGATTGACTGGTGCTGGGACAGCCTGGTCTAGCCATTTCTCTTCCTTTATAAAGAAAGAAAGAAGAAGAAAAAGGTTATTCACCAAATGATTATCAAGCAATCTTGATAAATAAAACAAGGAATCATAAAATAAAATAGGATAGAATGGTACGAAGACTCGAATTAAATCCTAAGGCACAACACTTAAGATGGACTTAGGACGATGATCCTTGTTAAATTATTCTACATTGTTCCGAAGTTTTGCTCTGATACCAAGCTGTGACGCCCCACCTCTATACCCATGCGAGTCAAGAACACTACGATGTAATGCTGTCGGCTAGCACGGAGAATAAGGCTGTTGAGGAGCGACCATCCATGTAATTGCTTTGTGCGAGCACCGATATGCCAGATAAAATATAACTCTCAAGAGGAAATCCGACATACCGACACAAACTCAAAGCTACTACATAGTGGCTATATAATCTTCGGAAACAAATGTAGAAATAAACATAACACAAATCAGTCACAGATAATTCATATCACAAAGGCGGAAACAGATATGAATATTACACATATAGTGTATATCAGAGTAGTAGTCAGAAAGATCCACAATAACACAAAATAACAGCAACATGTTCTGTACCAAAGAATACATCAATGAGTCAATATCTCAAGAGTATACAACAAAAACTACTAATCTAAGTAGTTAGCCAAAAGTCAGAGTAATAGATCCCTGAAGAGAAGTCAAGCAGAAGCACCTGTAACATCTCGGTCTGACCCGAGTATTATTTCATAAGAAAATAATAAACGGATCAGTCTAGCTATAAATATCAGACGACATGATATAGAATAAGAGATATGGCATAAACATATAATATCCATAATGGCATACTACTATAAGTATGTAAATGATAATCAACAAAAGATTAAGCAATATCACAAGAATCTTCTCAAAGATCCAAAAAGGGTATCATACCCAAAACTTGTATTCACAGCAAGTCAATGACACACGAGTTCACCAATACACAAAAATTGACAAATCATATCAATGAAAATCACTAAAATTGGTGAAGCATAAATTCCAGAATTCAACACACGAAATCCAGAAATCATAAAAAGGGGGAGGCCTATCACAGGAACGGGAGCATGAAAAGTCACCAACATATGTATCACACGAACGAGACGCTATCTCATGGTAGCTAGCCATTAATTTTTTGACACACGAATGGCCCGAAGACCATGGGGTGCTACCCCACATGTATGAGTCGAAATCACACAAAAACGGGGTCTAGTCTCCCTCGCAGACAAAGAGACATCGCACAATTGCTAGTCTAAATCACAAAAATGACCGTCAATGATCATCAAGAAGTGTCAATTACACTAAGTTAGTAAATATAAAAGTTTAGCTTCATGTCCCATAACCACTTGCTTAACTCAAATATTTACGAACAGACTGTAGATCTTCACTAGAAAATTGTCACAAAAATTCAATCGAATAAGTCCAAAAATTAACCGGCGAAGTAAACGCAAGTGTTTCATACCACTCGTTTTACTAAGTCGTTTAATTAGATTTCTCATACGAGTGAGGTAAAGGTTTGTATATACTAGTAGATTGAAAACGGTTTTATGAACGAGTTTGATATTGAAAATAGAGTTAAAATCGTTTTGATGAAGAAGTTTTGATGTTTAATACTAGTATTAAAACCTTTGTATTTTAAAGTGACAAACCATAAAAATGATTGTAGAAACAATCAATCATAAAAATTCACATTCGAAGATGCGAATCAAATTCAATTAAACCGATAAATAAGCCAACAAATAGATATTCAAAAAAATCCCCCAAAAAAAGTGTCATCAAAGTCTTAATAAATGATAACAACAAATAGGATCATCACGAATCGATTTAAATTGAAAATTCAATCCAAATAGGCAAGCTGGACTAAAACAGCAGGTTCAATCGACTGAACAGAGTTTTCAGTCGACTGACCCTGTACTTGGAAATTTTCCAGGTTCAGGAATCTTTCTGTTTCCAAGTTCAGTCGACTGAATAGAGAATTCAGTCGACTGAATCATGCCTGGAAAGTTTCGGGTTCCAGGTTCAGTCGACTGAACAGACTTTTCAGTCGACTGAATCTTGTCTGGGCTGTTTTTCAGCCTATACAAATGAAGAGCAAACTCTTCCAAAATGCATCCATACGAACATTGGCTCTAAGGGTTTATGCCAATCGGCAACCCGGCCCTATATGCTCCTCGATGCATCATCAAAAGCATGATCAAACATCCATAAAAGGATTTTCACACAAATTTGACTTAAAAACCCAAAAATTGGAATATTCACAAAACCAATCCAAATCAAGAGCAAATGCACATGTAGAAGTGTTAGGAATTCATACCCAACAACCAAAGATAATTATAGTCATAGATGTGAGATAAAATCTCACCTTTGAACCCAAACAAATGAAGAAGAAGCTTGAAAGCAAAGGGAGAATCAACCACTCTTCAACACAACCCAAACGAGCTTGAATGTATGCTAAAAAAGAAGAACATTCCCAAAGTTAGGTTCAGGAATTTCTGAAATTCAAGAGAGAAGGAGTTGGAGAAGATGAAGAGAAGGCTTACCAATGGGTTCTTCTATTAGTTGGGGCTAGAGCTTGATTTGCAAAAGAAAACTAGGGTTTGAGTTTCAATTTCCCATTCCACACTCCATTGTTATAAAAGCTTAAGTATTAGAAAAATAGAAAGGAAGTAAATGAAGAGGAGAGGGTTGGGACTGAATACATAAGTGGGGTTATTAGGCTCAACCCAAACCAAAGCCCTAAGTAAAAAGTGGCAAAATTCCTCTAACTCCAAACATATCAAAGTTTATACTCAAAAAGATCGCAAACGGCGTTTTGAACTCAATGGAAGTGGTCCCGAGTCCTAATTCGACCGTATGCAAAAAGTAGCTTTTCGGACTAAATTCCGAGTATCGATAAAATATTTAAATATAAAATCGATAAATATGTGGGTCGTTTCAATTAGCTTCTGACTTTTTGGCTAACTACTTTAGATTAGTAGTTTTTGTCTTTCATGTATACGAGATAGGGACCCTTTGATGTATACATATTCTTTTGTGTAGAACATGTAACTATTCTTTTCTGATGTAGTGGATCTTATATGACCACTACTATGATGTTTACTTCTATATATTGTATTCATATCTATTTCTGCCTAGTGATATGAATATATGTGACCGATTTTATGTTATGTTTATTTTATATTGATTCCAAAGGACCCTTAGCCACTATGTAGTAGATTTGAGTTTAGATTGGATGTGTCAGATTTCCTCTTGAAATGAAATGCATGACATACTATGTGACATATCGGTTCTTGCTCAAATCAATTATATCGTTGTTCGTTCCACAACAGCCTTATTCTTCGTAATAGTTGATGGCATTGCCCAATAGTGTCCTTGGTTAGTGTAAGTATAGAGGTGGGGTGTCGCAGCTTTGTTTCAGTGCCAAACTTCAGAACAATATAGGATATTATGACAAGGATCATTGTCCTAAGTCTCTCTTAGGAATCATGCCTTAGGATTTAATTCAAGTCTTAAGAACAGTTCTATCCTATTTCCTTTTATGATGTCGTGTTTATCAATCTTTTTATTTGAATTCATTCTGAGAATAACCTTTTTCCTCTTCTTTCTTTCTTTCTTTCTTTCTTAAAGAAGAGAAATGTTTAGACCTGGTCGTCCTAGCACTGGTCAATCTAATGCTACTACTTAGGATGACGTATTCATGGCTGCCCAACAGCTTTTGGATCTTGTAAAGAATGCCCAAGCTGCCAGACTCATTCTTGAGCCTACTCATCCTAAATCCGGGTTTTGCACGCTTGTATAGTAATTATACCAATTTGGGTGGAAGGCCATTCAAGGGTTCTGAAAGTGTTGTAGAAATCCATGCTTGGCATAGAACATGCGATCGCATCTTTTCTCGCATGAATCTTATGGATCTACATCGAGTCCAAGTGACGTCTAACATGCTATAGGATAGAGCATTAGATTGGTATGAGGTTTTGATTTCGAAAATTATTTAAGCGGATCTTACTTGGGAGCAATTCTGGGAAAGGTTCGAGTTAAAGTTTATGCCAGAAGCTGAAAAAGTAACTTTAGCCCGGCGCTTTATTGACCTTATTCAAGATGAATCTTCTATGATGGATTATGTCGCATCATTTGAATCCCTCTTTAAATATGGGATCGAGTATATTAATTCCCCATTGAAGAAAAATTAGAGGTTATTCTATGGGTTGAATAAGAATCTCAAAAAGGCTTTACTTTAGAAACTAGAAGTTCCTTTAGATTAGCTTGTAGGTACTCTTCGACTTGAAGAGGCCAATAAAGAAAGTGATGTTGAAGTTATGGGTGCTAGGAAGAACTTCAACAACAACAAAAGGAGGCATCTGGACAGTAAGTTCAAAGGCCTTAATCTTAACAAGAAAGGTAAGTAAGCAACTTTGGTAATAAAGACTCCTACCTTTGGTCGTGGAGAATGTTACAATTGTGGTTCTAAGGACCATTATGCAAATAGCTGTTTGAAACTCCTTTATTGTCGCTATTGCAAAAGTCGGGTCATCTTATATCCTTATGTCCCAAACGTCAAAGAAAGAAAGAGGAAAAGTTGAATGTTGTGCAAGCCCCTAGTAACACTTCTCTTGCTCAAGGTATTTCTTATTCTATCCTTGATGGCATTATTATTTTCTGTTATCATCCTATTCGAATTCTTTTTGATACGGGTGCGTCTCACTCTTTTATATCAAAAGAACTTATTGACAATTTGTCTTTAAATGTTATGAACTTGATGACTTCATTAAGAATTGCGAATCCGGTTGGTGGATTCGCAACATTCGGTTTATTTTGTAATGATGTTGAAATTATTATACGTGATTATGCTTTCCATGCCGATTTGTATGTTATGCGTTACTTAGGTTTCAGAATGATTTTGGGAATGGATTGGATTAATCGTTATGAAGCCCATATCCTATGTCCAGAGAGGACTATCCAACAAGCAGATTTCTATTGTTCTTAAAGGTTCAGATTCCAATTCGGTAGCATTCTTATATTCTCTAAATCCACATGGTGATGATGATGAAGATGAGGAAGATGTCATTTCCCTCTTTCACGTTGTTTGTGAATTTCCCAACATCTTTGAGCCCATTTTAGGATTATCACCTAAGCGAGCAATTGAGTTCAGAATTAATCTAATCCCTAGAGCTCTACCTATCACTCGTCCTTCTTATCGTATGCCCAGTAAGGAAAATGATGAGATGCGTAAACAATTATCTAAATTGGAAGCAAAACAGTTTATTCGTTCTAGTTCCTCTCCTTAGGGAGCTTCAACTATCTTTGTAAAGAAATATGATGGTATACTTAGGCTTTGCGTTGACTACCGCAAGCATAATGATCTTACCATCAAGAATAAATATCCCTTACCCTGGATTGATGATATATTCGATCAACTTTACGGTGTTAGAGTCTTTTCATATTTAGACTTAGCAACTGGTTTTCATCAGCTTCGTATTACAGAGGATAGCATTCCTTTGACATCATTCCATACTCGTTATGGATCTTATGAATGGCTTGTTATGCCATTTGGTTTAACTAATCCTCCAGCTTACTTCGTTGACCTTATGAATCGAGTTTTCAAAGGCTTCCTCGATCGATTTGTTCTCATCTTTATCGATGATATTCTTGTTTATTCTGAAATCGAGGAAGAGTATGAAAAACATCATCGTATTGTGTTGGAAACTCTTAGGAGCAATCAATTGAAAGAAAAATTTTCTAAGTGCCATTTTTGGAAATCTTATGTAAAGTTTTTAGGACATATTATTTCTGTATCCAAAATTTCCGTGGATCCTTCAAAGATTGGGGTGATTCAAATTTGGAAGAGACCGGAGACTGTGATGGAAATTTGTACCTTTCTTGTATCGACGGTTCATAAAAGACTTTTCTAACATTTCCATACCTCTTACTAGTTTGACAAAAAAGGGAGTTAAATACATTTGGTCAGACAAATGTGAAGCTTCTTTTAAGAAATCAAAAGAACTCCTTTCCGATGCTCTTATTGTTGTGATTCTCAAAGGGAACCAAGACTTGATTGTTTATACCCATGCTAGTCGTGTTGGTTTGGAAGCCGTTCTCATGCAAAGGAAACGCGTTATCGCGTATGCTTCTAAGCAACTAAAGCTTTCCGAGATTAGATATGCCACTCATGATTTAGAATTCACGACCATTGTTTTCGCCTTTAGAATTTGGTGCCATTATCTTTTGGGAGAGAAATTTGTTCTCTACACTGATCATAAATCTTTGAAGTATTTGTTCTCTCAAAAGGAACTTACTTTGCATCAACAACTTTGGCTTGAATTCCTTGCATCTTATGATCTTGATATTCTTTATACTCTTGGAAAGTGAAATCGTGCTGCCGATGCCTTTAGTTATAAGAAACAAGTGGTTGTTTCCATGATGATATCCGAATGGAATGATCTCGAGACTTGTCCACTTATGAGATTCGAGATCGTGAATCCGATTCATATTCATCTCTTGTTTTATGTAGCTTTAAGGCTCATCCTTCTCTTTTAGATCGCATCCTTGAAGCTCAAAAGCACGATCCCGAATTGGCTTATCTTAGCAAAAGTTGTAAGGATAGAAATATTGATGGTTTGAAAGACTTTGAAATCGATGCCCATGGAGGCATTCGAAAATTTGCTAGAATTATTGTGCCAATTATTAGTGATCTTCGTAAGGACATTTTAGAAGATTCTCATCGTTCAAAATTTACCATTCATCCCGGTAGTAGTAAAATGTATGTGGACATGAAACGACTTTATTATTGGGATGGAATGAAATCTGATATTAAAAACTTCATTAAGCATTATATGACTTGCCAACTTGTTAGGGCTGAGCATCAAAGGCCCGGTGGGTTATTGAAACCTTTAGACATTCCCATTTGGAAGTGGGATCTAATATCCACGGACTTTATTAATGGTCTTCACCTTTGAATTTATTAACTGTCTTCCCCATTCTCGTTCAAGTCATAACACTTTATGGGTGATTGTAGATAGACTTACCAAATCAGCTTATTTTCTTCCCGTTTGGTCGCACACTGGACCGTACCTCTTTTGGCCAAACTTTATGTTAAAGATAATGTTAAGTATCATGGATTTCCTACTTCTATTATTAGTGATCACGATCCATTATTTACTAGTGGATTTTGGAAGGGTCTTCAAAATGATTTAGGAATGAAGCATAATTTTAGCACCGCTTATCATCCTCGGTCCGATAGACAAACGGAGCATGTGAATCAAACTCTTGAAGATCTCCTTCGTGCTTGTGTTCTTTATTTTGATGGAAGTTGGGAAGATCATATTTCTCTTATTGAGTTTTCTTATAATAATAGATTCCAATCTAGTATTAGTATGGCACTTTTCGAGGCACTCTACGGAAGGCCATGCTGATCTCCTTCGTGTTAGCTTAAAACCGGTGGGAAGCTGGTTTTAGGTCTAGATTTTATTCGTGACGCCATAGAAAAGATCGATCTTTTTCGTCATAAGATGAAAGAAGCTTAAAGTAGACAAAATTCCTATGCTGATAACCGAAAAAGGAATTTAGAATTTTCTGTGGGAGATTTGGTGTTCATTCGTGTTTCACCTATGAAGGGTGTTGTGCATTTCAGTCGATCGGGAAAATTAGCACCTCAATATATTTGTCCATTTCCCATCACCAAATGCATTGGTTCCATGGCTTATCGCCTTTCATTGCCGGCACAATTTTCCGCTAGTCAAGACGTATTTCACATCTCCCAACTACGGAAATGCCTTAGAGATTCCAACTCTTTCTTGAGCCAAGTGCTATTAAAGAAATTGAGGTTTCACCTAATTTGACTTATGAGCAACATCTTATTCGTATCATTGCTATGGAGGTTAAACGCCTTTGTAATAAAGATGTTCCGCTTGTGAAAGTTTAATGGTCCGCAAATCCTAAGGATTGTTCATGGGAATCTAGAGAATTCATCGAACGAACACATCTAGACTTCCTCTCTCATGCTCCTCAAGGCAAACTTCTCGCTTCAAAATTTTCATTTGTGTTGTTATGCCTCATAGTGGTTATTACTCTTTATTTTCTTCTTAAGTATTGCGAGGACGCAATTTTTTTAAGGAGGGGAGTCTGTAACAACCTGCATATTTTACGAATATATATTTAAATTTTTTATTTAAATATAGCATCATTAGTCGAATTATTGTCCGAAATGTGACTTTTTTGAAATAGTCAAATTCGGACTCGGGATCACTTTCATTGATTTCAAAATGACGTTTATAACTTGTTTAAATATAAACATCGATATGTTTGGAGTTGATTAGGATTTTGGTATTTTCATTTGGGATTTAGGTTGGGCTCAAGCCCATAAACCCAATAAGTGACCCAAACTCTTCTACCTAATAGCTCACACTCCACTCCTCTTCATTCATTTGTTCCATTTTCTAAACTCCTATCACTCAAGCCCTAGGAAGAATGGTGGGAAGAGGAAACTGAAATTCCTAAGCCCTAGTTTCTCTTAGGAATTTAAGTTCTAGTTCTAAAATCAATGAGAAGCTTAGGTAAGCATCCACTTCATATTCTCCATCTCAATCCCTCTCTAATTTTGATAATTTCCTATAACCTAACTTAGAAAATATTTGCATATGATCATAGATTGGAGCTTCTTGAGTTGTGATTGAAGTGGAGTTGATCCTCCCTTGTTTTAGAGCTTCTCAATTGTTGTTTTTGAGTTTAAAGGTGAATTCCTAACCTCACGTCTATGTCTGTAGCTTTCATTGTTGTTAGATATGAATTACTAACATCTATTTCATGTTCAATTGCTTTTGATTTGAATTGGTTTGGCGAATTTCCCAATTTTGGTATTTTGAAGTCAAAATCTTTAAAGATCCAGTCTTGAATGTTTGGACATGTTGTTTAGGATGTATCAAAGAGCCTATAGGGCTAAGTTATCACTTGGCATAAATCTCTAGCCTCCATCGCTCGTCCGATCGCCTCCAAATAGAATTGGCCATCATTGGACTAGGCAAATTCTGCCAAGGCCTATGCAACCAGTCGTCTGGTTGAAATTTCCAAACGTTTGGTTGAGGTCAGTGAAAAAACATAACGAACATAGGAAAAAAATGATAGAGCCTAGGGTCAGACATCTAGTCAAACCAACCAAAAGTCTGGTTCTACTGAATTTTTTCCAATTTCCCTGTTTTATGCGAGTTTCCATTTCTTATCGATTTTTGTTGATCCGGTTGGTTGTTTTCATTTATTATCAAATTTGATGACTTCATTTTTGGATTTTTGGGAATATCCATTCGATAGATTTGATATCGATTTTCATGGTTTTAATTCACGTCGTCGAATGTGGATTTTTGGTGATAGATTGTTTTTACAATCGTTTCTATGATTTCTCGCTTTAAAATACAAAGGTTTCTATACTAGTAGTAAATATTCAAAATCTTTCACAAAAATGATTTCAATATTTACTTTTAATACAAAGCTCGTTTTAAAACCATTTTCCAATCTATTAGTATAATCAAACCATTACCTCATTCGTATGAGAAATCCAATTAAACAACTTAGCAAAACAAGTGGTATGAAATGCTCGCGTTTACTTCGTCGCTTAATTCTTGGAATTGTTCAATTGAAATCTAGTGAAAATTTTCGAGTGGAAATTTACAATTTGTTGGTAAATATTTAAGTTAAGCTAGTGGTTATGAGACTTGAAGCTAAACTCATTTATTTAATAGCTTAGTGTAATTTACACTTCTTATTGATCTATGATGATCATTTTATGGTTTAGACTAGCGATATGCGATGTCTCTTTGTCCGCGTGGGGGACTATACTCCGTTCTGTAGAGCTTCGTCTCAGTTTAATGGGCTAGAGACCCATGGTCTTTTAACCATTTTATGGAGTTCGGTTCATCGGGCGTATCTTTGTACTACGTCGGATTTCCGGCTTATTTGAGTTTCAGGTTCTTCCAGCCTACCTTTGTACAACGTCATTGCACCGACTCTATGGGTTAACGACCATGGAATAGTGTCCCGTTTATGATACACGTGTTGGTGAGTTTTCATGCTCCCGTTTATGATAGGCCTTCCCCTTTGTGTTTTCTGGATTTCTATTTATTGATTTCTAGAGTTTGTGCTTCACCAATTTTTGGGATTAGCATTGATAAGCTTTATCAATATTTGTGATTGGTGAACAAAAATAAAGAATATAACATTCCTTTGGGTGTTTGAGAAAATTTGAGATATCGTATGATTTTTTTAGTTATCATACATATTTGTCATATGTCTTATCCTATCTCATCTTACATGATAATTATAGCTAGACTAATCCTTTTATTATTTTTCTTCTTAAATAATACTCGGGACAGACCGAGGTGTTTCAAGAGCTTCCACTTGACTACTTAGCAGGGATTAGCTTCTGACGTTTGGCCAACTACTTTAGCTTAGTAGTTTTTGTCTTTCATGCATACGAGATAGAGTCTCTTTGATGTATACATATTCTTTTGTGTAGAACATGTAACTATTCTTTTGTAGCGTAGTGGATCTTGTATGACCACTACTATCATGTTCACTTCTATGTGTTATATTCGTATTTGTTTCTCCCTTAGTGATATGAATATCTGTGATTGATTTTATGTTATGTTTATTTTATATTGATTCTGAATGCCCCTTAGCCACTGTGTAGTAGATTTGAGTTTGGATTGGATATGTCTAATTTCCTCTTGAAATGAAATGCATTACATACTATCAGACGTATCGGCTCTCGCTCAAATAAATTATATAGTTGGTCGCTCCTCAACAGCCTTATTATTAATACTAATTGACGGCATTACCCAATAGTGTCCTTGGTTAGTGTGAGTATAGAGGTGGTGTGTCACATGTCGTATCACAGCGCTTTCCTATCCACCGACGGTTTACTGGTGTTTTCTATGCAAACTGTATGACAATGCTTAAAGACGCATTAAAGGGTATCAATGTAAGCCTTAGCTCTAAAAAAATATTTATTTTATTGATTAGACATTATATATGTAGCATATTCTACTACATATAAATATTTTGATGGATCCTTAAGAGATGGAAAATCTCGTAACATCTCTTGAGTTATTTCATGTACGTTATACACTTAATAGGAGATGTGAAAACCCGTAAACATCTCTGACGCCGTGACACTCATGATATATGCGATATTTATTTGACTCGCATAAGAATATTTTAGTCCCGGTTCGTGTGTTTTGTCTTTTCATTACGCTCGGGTCAGTCTTGAGTTTTCAGCTTATTGGAGATTTATTCTAAAGGATGAAGAGGAAGATTTGGTATACTACTACTATTATTATCATTGAATCATGTTAACAGCTGCATTATTTTATTTATTCCTAATGTATTTATAACTCTGATAAATGTTGTATAGAAATATAATCAAATGTATTATATAAACAACTTCATGAACTATTTATTTGATTATTATATTTTGTTGTTCCGCTGTGAGATTCTGTGCTTGTTTCTCCTTCTTTTCTTATTTTTCTTAATTAACCCCGTTGATTATCTATATTTCGAATTGTTTAAGTTAGACATGTGTGGATTATTGTCAATTCAAACCCTCTGAAATGTGGGTTGTTACAGGATTCAACCTCAAGTTCGATTGGAAGCATTATTTCCTATGCATATGAAATTCATCATGTCATGGATTGATATGCCTAAAGTGTGAGTGATAGTTATTCCATTCAACTTGCTTTTCATAAAGTATGTAGTGGGAGCTGGGGAGAAATCCTTTATATATGTAATTCTTTAGTGAATCCATGCTTTTAAGGGTAATTTTCCTTTTCGATACACTTCATTCTCAAATGCACTTTGTGGTTTCAATGGTAGTTAAAGATCAGCTTTCCATAACTAATATGCTTGATCTTTAAAATGAAAATCCCAAGATTATTCAGGACACTCTGGATTGATCTCATGTTGAGGAATCATTAATAATGTAAGAATCAGAAGACCTTTTAGAATTCGATAGAAGTTATAAGCATAGTCAAGTTGAAGTCAGGCAATCCTAGAGTCAATCTATGTAGAAAAATTTTATCCAAGTGAAAATCAAGATTATGATTATTTTGGAATTCGAAGCAAGTTGTAACTAAAAATCACAAGTGCTTTGAATCTACAAACAAGCCATAATTCGAGAAAACATTTAATACTTTGTAATTTTATTATCCTATTTTTTGGATGATCTTTGTAGTTCTAGTATGAATCTTATAGTGAAAATTACAACATTAGATAGTGATTTTACTAATGATTTATGCTTTTCTCTGTCTTGCTAAGATAATCCATGTAAAAATCTTTTCTTATTTCCTTCTTTTAACCTTCTCTTTTTCCGATAATGAAGTGATTATGAAATGGTTCACTAATGGCCTTAGATCTTTCCTTTTTGAATAAATATTGGTTTGATGGATTTGTCTCTTCGGGTTGCTTGTGATCATAACTCTTGATGGATGCTTTACCATTTTTCGAAAGTTGGTTAGAACATTTTTAGGGCTTAGATGAGTGACTATCATTAATATTCGAAGTTCAAAGGAAATTTTTGTAAAACTTATAATTTCATAATAGAAATGTAAATCTCGAATTAGGGACTGAGTAGTCATGATTCATAAACCAATAGTACTTTATATGAAAATAGAGTACTCTTCTACTTTGAGTTTTATTAGCACAAATACATAGTAGTGTTTTGAAAACTTTTCTGGAAAACATGGCTTTCAATAATATTCACTTCAAAAATTTATAAATTTCTTTTGAAATATATATGTATATATGTTTTTCTTATCCATGGAGTAATTAGAAATATCTCCTTTGATTTACAAAGAATTTTTTTCTAGAGATGTGTATAGTATAACCTTTTGAATAACAACGTTGGTTAAAGTAAATGTTAGGGTGTATTATTTCGCTTTTATAAGATGTCAAATTGTTCCAATTTAGGTTTTTCTTGACAAAAAGAAACATCTTGTTTGTACGTCTGAAAAGTTATGATCCATGAATTGATAGACTCTAAAGAAAAGAACATATTTTTCTGTAAGAATAATCTTTCTTTGGAAATGCCTTATAACAAAGAATTACATCATAAATTCAGAATCACAATTTTATATATCATAAGAAATTCACTAGTATAAGACAACCAGGTGTTTAGGGGTTTACAATTTGTAGTCACGCTTTTAAATATATATATATATATATTAGAAATCGTGTTATGCAAAAATGTATATGAGAGACTTTATATATACAAAACAATGTTTACGAAACCATGTGATGCACACAAATCCACAGATGGGGCCAACGTCCTCTGATGTTATCCGGTATGGCCGAAGTCACTGGTCACTAACAACATTAATCCACTGATCATTTCCCTTATCATAATTGATGTCATCTAGTATCACTTTACATGTACTAAAATTCTCCATACTTATGGCAACATTTGATCTATACAACATCACTTATCCATACTAAAGCCCGAAATCCACCCCGAGCTTGAATCTTATATGTATCTTTTTGTTATGATCCTATATAAGTTGTATATGACTTGAAATTATGTAGGTTTACACCAAATCACTTTACACGAGACATTATGGGATATATTTCGAAATTGGTGTACACTCGAAGGATTATTCATTTGGAATTCCAATATAGGCTTAAAATCATATTCTTTCAAAATCATATCTTTTTAGAAATTTTATATTCAAGAACCAACACATATTCAAAAATTCATGTATATACGGAGCATGGTATTCTTAAAAACTTTGTATACATATATAAGCCATACATATTTAAAACGGGTACATTCAAATATGTACAATTTTGGAAAGTTAGACACACAAAACTTATTATGCATAGGAAGGCCAATATTCTTGAAGATCGTAACTTACACATACCTGAAAGTTCATAACTCTTAAACTGCATACTTAAGAAACTGTTTGACGCCCTTGCACCTTTGAAACCACATTTAGACGTATATTTGAAATTAATACATAAAATCGATATACATGCAAAAACTTGTAGCACTAAAACCGGTACAAACATTTACCTGAAACTAGATTTGTGTGTATGTACTTTTAGACATTGGCATTCATGTAACGAACCGTAAATTTTTAATAATTTTAATAATATATTTAATTGTATTTTTGTGAAATTTTAAATAATAAAATTTGGAATTTAAAATTTTATAATTGGATTATGTTTAATTGAACATAGCAAGTGGTAAATTTTCATCTAAAAATATGGAAGTTCATTTTATTATGTAATTTTATTCAAATTCAATTCAGTTAATATTTGATGATAATAAAATGTTTTTCAAACCCAAATATTTTTATATAATAAACTTGTAAATCATCTTCTGAGGAAGACATCGTATTTTGTTTCTTCAAATTTGAACCTCCATTGCTTCATTTATCTTATTTTCGACAGATTTGCAGCATCTTCGGCACCGATATGGACTTTTGATAGGATGGTCCTATCACTGATATCCGTATACCGTTTTGATCGTCTCATCGCGCTGATCTCAACATTATATTCATTCACGTGTTTCAGGGTCCAGTACAAGATCAAATCTGCATAAAGGGTAACCAAATCAGTACCCAGTACGTGCCTTTTTGTGTTTTGTGTCCTTTCAACTGTACAACCATTAGTCATAAATGGTTGCTTGCTATTAGCATTCTTGACCTTCAACTATGACCTTATATCTTTTTATTGCTTTAAAATAATAAAACTTATAAATATATATCATTCAGAATTTGCAAGCCTCTTCATTTTCAAACATGTTCATTTTCTTTCTCTGTTGGATTGCTCTGCCTTCTTCTTTTGCCTGCCTCTCCCTTTCATTTTGTTTTGCAATCAGAAAATCTATATTCTTACCTCTATTTTTCTGGTATGTCAACCTTGGCCATTCAATATCTCACCTACGTTCTCCCTTGCATCACCGCTGTCCACCCTCGGCCAGCACACATCACGCCCGACCACCTCATCCCATCTCCATGTAACAGCCGAGCAAAACTCCTACCAAACTCCGAACCCATGCATCCATCGACCTCTTCCCCTATTGCCGTTCACAGCCCAGAGCTTCGCCTCGCCTCAGCCACCACTGCCTTCAAGCCACCTCCTCCATTCTTCGGCCTCTACCCAGCGCCGACTTCGCTTCAACCCTCAACCGCGCTCCTCTCATGTGTTTCTATTTTGCGGCACTAGCTTTTCTCCGTAAGTTATTATATATCATATACGTACATATATATTAATACATGGAAATTTTTGAAGAGATATATGTATGTATGTATGTATGTGTGTATTGTATGTTGTGGTTGCTGTATATATATATATATATATATATATATATATATATATATATATATATATATATATGTGTGACGCCCCACCCCGAGACCCACCTTAGTAAAGAGAATTAACAAGTAATTCCGTCTACTAAAGCGGAGAATAAGGCTGGTTAAGGGCGACCATCTATAATTTTGTCTTAAACATCTATTGAATACGTCGATAAATGCAATATAACTTTTTTTCAACTCAAGTGGATCGACATACCCAGTAAATGCTTAATCCAAAACTATAGGTGGTTAACGGATCTATCAGAACAAAATACAATAACTGAATGTAAATCACATCACAGAACAGTAACCAACCTCATATATATATACATATTCACTGATACATCTTTAGTACAATACAATATGAATACAATAAAGGTGGTACTCGACCACACCATAAATATCGAATCAAATATAACTACATCAGAGTATGCGAAAGAACAAAAACTACTCAAGAGAAAGAAGAGCTGATATCCAACATCAACTTCAAGCTATGTCCAATAGATGATACCTGAAACAACTCGGTCTGACCCGAGTATAAATACACGGGTCAGTCTAGCTACACAAATCAGTCAATATCGATAATATGAAGCAGAATAGATATAGTGATACTTCTTCTCGAATGAGGAGAAGGATTAGATAACTCATAGCTCAATACTTAAGTAACAAACGCTACCTAAGTGACAAAATACCTCGAAAGAGGTAACTTAAACTCAATACTCAAATAAAACACAAGTGCCTCATATCATTAGCGATAACTCATAATGAACTCAAATCAACTCATATAAAACTCAAGCAAAACTCAAATGGCTCGATGAACCATTACTCCAAAAGGGAGAAAACTCATCTCAATCACAAATAGAAGTCATGAAAGCAACACAAGACAACTCCATAAGAATGTGAGATCTTAAACTCATAAGTAGGCCAAGACGGCTAAATCTCACACATACATCTCAATCATAAAAACTCATGGAACTCGATACGAATTCAAACTCAATAAAGATTTCGATGCATGTTCATAACTCAGAAAATCTTAACATTAATGCGCCAAAAACGGCGAATTCAAAACTTAGAAAACCCGGATTGGCCATATCCCTGAATACAATACCGAAGCAATGCTGCACGTGCTAAACTCAGACGGCCGAAGCCTTAGACAAGGTCGCTGACACCTTCCAAAGCAGTTCGTCCTCATGACAAGGTCGCTGACACCTTTCCAAAGCAGTTCGTCCTCATGACAAGGTCGCTGACACCTTTCCAAAGCAGTTCGTCCTCATGACAAGGTCGCTGACACCTTTCCAAAGCAGTTCGTCCTCATGACAAGGTCGCTGACACCTTTCCAAGCCATTTTGTCATCCCTAACAAGGTCGCTAACACCTCCAAAGCAGTTCGTCCTCATGACAAGGTCGCTGACACCTCTCAAAGCAGTTCTGTTAGGTAAACATCGTGAATGTGTCACAAACTCACGGATAGGAACCCGAAAAGTGTTAACGTGTGTCCCATACCACACATTCGCACTTTGCGGTTTGCTAGCCGTTAGTTGATGCCACACTAAAAACATCATAAAACTTAGAAAATTATATCTCGCCTAATCTCATTGGCGAGTGATAAAGAGATATCATACTTGTCTTATCTCATCGAGAAGTATTAAATGGCATCATAACTTGTCTCATCTCATCGACAAGTGAAAAACATTATGATGGTTTCTCATAAACCATAAATCTCAAAATATGAAATCATAAATACAAGACTTGCCTTATGTCACTGGCAAGTAAATAAAACATCGTGATGGTTCTCATCGATCAAACTCCTACATAGGAGATCTCAAACCATAATACTTTCCAAATATTGGCCATCTTAAATAATTCCAATAAATAGGAATTATAAAAATTCAAAATACGCCATAAAATGGCAAAACATCTCAGAATTATTAAACTCAAATAGCTTCGATCGTACAAGTCCGGAATTAACCGAAATAGTAAACGCACATGTCCCATACCACGTGTTTTACTGAATCGTTTAATTCTCTTTCTCATACGTTCGAATAGTGTAAAAGTGTATGTTTTATATGTAAAATAGTTTACTAGAGAAAACAAGCTTTTAAAACTATTTCTTGAAAAGATTAATAAAACCAATATTTGAAATTCCTTTATTATAGGAAATAAATTGATTTTATATTAGAAAAATAATTTTGAAACTATATAATAATAATTTGAAATGTCCATTTATTTCAAAAATCACCTCAAAATAGTTTAATGAAAACCACGCTCGAAAACAATGAAAAGCAAGAAAGATAACTCAAGACCGACAACTTGAATTCAATATGAATTCAATTCAAATTTAACCCAAAATCAATTCAAATTCGATTTAAATTTGAATTTCAAATTCACCAAATATAGCCAGCTTATTGATAGGAATCATAGCTCTCAAACCATTTCAAAACAACATCCAAATCGGACAAGAAACAAGGAAGATATGATCAATTTACTAACTGTGTTCAGTTTGGATAACATAGTTACTAAAGTGACAGAGCTGAGAGTTTGCAACAGCATTTTGATAAACTTATGCTCACAATATGCAAATGTGTACAACAGTAAAGTTGTCACATATAAAATAAGCTTTTCGGAACTTCAAAAATCATCCAAATCGGACAAGAAACAAGGAAGATATGATCAATTTACTAACTGTGTTCAGTTTGGATAACATAGTTACTAAAGTGACAGAGCTGAGAGTTTGCAACAGCATTTTGATAAACTTATGCTCACAATATGCAAATGTGTACAACAGTAAAGTTGTCACATATAAAATAAGCTTTCCGGAACTTCAAAAATCATCCAAATCGGACAAGAAACAAGGAAGATATGATCAATTTACTAACTGTGTTCAGTTTGGATAACATAGTTACTAAAGTGACAGAGCTGAGAGTTTGCAACAGCATTTTGATCAACTTATGCTCAAAATATGCAAATTTGTACAACAGTAAAGTTGTCACATATAAAATAAGCATTCCGGAACTTCAAAAATCATCCCAATCGGTCAAGAAACAAGGAAGATATGCTCAATTTACTAACTGTGTTCAGTTTGGATAACATAGTTACTAAAGTGACAGAGCTGAGAGTTTGCAACAGCATTTTGATCAACTTATTCTCAAAATATGAAAATGTGTACAACAGTAAAGTTGTCACATTTAAAATAAGCTTTCCGGAACTTCAAAAATCCTCCAAATCGGACAAGAAACAAGGAAGATATGATCAATTTACTAACTGTGTTTAGTTTGGATAACATAGTTACTAAAGTGACAGAGCTGAGAGTTTGCAACAACATTTTGATCAACTTATGCTCAAAATATGCAAATGTGTACCACAGTAAAGTTGTCACATATAAAATAAGCTTTCCGGAACTTCAAAAATCATCTAAATCGGATAAGAAACTAGAAAGATATGCCTAAAATAATTTCTGTGTTTTAAAGCTAAGATTAAAACACAAGACAGAAAGGTTACATCATCTTCAAACTCAAATTACTCTTAATAAACTGCTTAATCACAAAAAGTAATGAACATAAAAGTTGTTTATTATACAAGCATCTTCCAACTGAAAAAAACCTAACTCAATTTCGATCTACCATTTCAAAGTTATGGTGATTTCAATATCAGGTTTCAACAAAAATATTGCACAGAGCAAAGCTGTGTACATCAGTTTCAAACCCAATTTCGACCCTCTAAACCAAGGAATTTCTTAAAGTGATTACAAGAAAACTTATAGCTAATAGAATTTTCTTTCAACTGCAAAAAGATTGAGCTAATTTGGATAAAATGGCTCTAAGATATCGCTGTTTTACTGCAGTGATATTTTTACAAACAATTTTCAGCAAACTACAACCATGCGATCATTCAAATTCAAGCAACCAATTCACCACTAATTTGAAAGCAATCCAATCATCAAACCATCCAATTCAATTCAATTATCAACTGAAAATTATTCTCATAGATTAGAGGTAGTAGTGTGAGTGATTAACTCACCTTTTACTTTCCTATAGCTTGCTAAATCCTCTTTTAAGCCTTGCTAACCTCTTAGCTTCTCCAAAATCACCAAAAAACTCAAGAACAAAATTTGGACAGCAAGCAATTTGATCAAAAAGGGGATCAAAATCATTCTTTTAGAGTTCTAAAGGATAGAGATAGAGTTTAAAACACTTACTCTACATTATTGGACAAAATCCCTTTGATTTGAGCTTTGAATTTTGAAATTAGGAACTAGGGTTTAGGAAGAGAAGGCTGAGAAGGAGAATCAACGTACTGATGTTTGAGGAAGAGAAATATATTTCTCCTTTCTTTGCTAACAGGCCAAGTCAAGTATATTAATGGGCTAGAGTCCAATTTTTCAAGGAAATTAGCTTAGGTTATAAATTAATCACTTAGTTACATGTTAACAATGCACACCTTCAAATTCAATCATCTATTCAACTTTATTTCATATCAAAAATTTATAAAACTTCATATTCATGATGATAAAATGTTATATACTCAAAATAGAAGATTATTTATATTTTTAAAACTTTTTATCATCATATTTCCTTTCCTTTTTATAAATAAAAAATCTACATCCTTAATTACAAATTCCATTGTAATTAACATTATAAATTACACAAAAAAAATATTTTTGTGTAATAAAATTTTTATAACCCTTTTCAAATATAATTCTACACTTAAATTATATTTTTAAACTCAATTCCATCATTATTTTGAATATATCTCATCTTAAAATTAATCACTTCTTTTAAAATTCATTAAAAGAAGTAAATAGCAATAATTAACAAAATTATTGCATTAACTCTAAATAAAACACATTTTCCTCATTTTATTATCTCAAATCATGTAAATCAAGTTTTCAAAATTCTATTTTCTCATTTTTATCCTCAAATATATTGTTTATTCCAAATAAACAATTTAAATTCCTCATTAGTTATTAATTTACACTATTAAATTATAACCGCCGTTATAATTTAATATTCTCAGGTAATCACTAAAATTTGGGTTGTTACAATATATGTTTCTATATGTCTATTTTACATATAAAGTACAGCTTTATATACGAGTAATTTGGCACGTGCGATGCATGTGCGCAGGAGGAATTGGTATAAAAAAACACTGTTTATATAGTTTTTTGGATCTTAAAAAATGTCTTTGACATGTACGTAATGTAGCATTTTTTATATGTGTATATGCACAAATCAATCGTGTGAGTGTGCGCTATAAAAGTGTACAATTGGAGATTTTGTGGTCATAAATTATTTGTATTGCTTTCTTTCTTTTTTTGGTTACTTCATATCATTAAATATGAAGCATAACTACATATATACTCGAATATCTATGCCTTAATCGAAGAAATATTTTTTTTTATTTTAGAACATGTTCTCATATCTTTTGTATCCTGTAAGCTATAAAAGTGTAAAATTGGAGATTTGTTAGTCAGAAATCATTAGTATAACTTATCGTATTTGGTTACCAATGAAATTTGCTTTGCTAGTACTCCATTTTTAAAAAGTATAATCAAATATTAACGATATATTACTTCCATGATGATTGTCTATTACTGACATGTTGCAAGTTACTAAAGCACCTTGAAAATAGAAATCAATAAATATGCAAATAAGGGGAAAATCAAGCTTTAGCTGATGTAACTTATATTATAACTAAAATATAACTTGAAAATTGGTATACCTAAAAGTAGCCATCTCTTCACTTGATGCATAGAAGGTACTTTCGCATCATCGGTTAATAATGCACTTTCATACCCACCCCTTCACTCAATGCATAATTCAAGGTGAAACAGCTAGAAAAGGAAACGGTGAAAATTTTACCTATATAAGTAAGATTCCTATGCGGTAAATTTTTTGCAATATCCATGTATAAGAGTTAACGTATCTAAATCATTGAGAACATCAAAATTAAAGCTGAAATGATGCTATATTGAGATCAAGTTCTTGGTAGTTCATATTATGGATCAACTGTGATAATTTACCAATCAGTAAATGGGACATGATTAAACATGGAGAAAGCATATGAACTACTGATTCTTCCATTTTTTTCCAATTATGATGATGTAAGGAAAATAAAGGATCTATTATTTACCAAAATTTAAAGTGCTTATGTTCACACTACATTATACATTGAATATTATCTATATCTTGATATAATCATATTAACTGAAGAATACCATGATTTGTTATTCCTTTGTTCATCAATTTCGTACATTTGAGGCTTTGATATAAGATAGTGTCAAATTTTGTTGTACAACTTCATTTTCAAATATGGTAATATAATATACAGATTATGATTAAGGAATAATAAGGTACACCTTAAATTAGTAAAAACACTTTTATTGTAGACTATTGATTCTTATTAGATTATAGAAACATCAAAAATACATTTTTATAGTTAACCGAGAACCCCATAAATCATTAAGCAAGAGTTCTTAGTTTATGCATATAAGGTAACGTCTTCATTTATAGAATTATATGTGTGGTTGATACTTAACTATTAATTAATAGCTTTATCCTTCGTTGAATAATTATCCCACATTCGTTTGCTTCATAATTTTGACATATACATTAAGGTTTCTACTAAATCATAACTTCAAACTTTTTTGTAAATGTTTTATATTAATAATCTGTTAAATTTACTATATTACTTATGTTTTCCCTTATCTCTTAACTTAAATTCCCACTTTTCAACTATCCATATTTGCCAGAAAGAAACCTAAAATATACATGCTAATGCCAAAATAGAACATAGTAGTTACATATTTCTGGCTTTAACTGAGATAATATCTTGCTGAATCAAGATCTCATCTTAAAATGAGGATGTTATCCCGCTTTTTGGGCAAAAGCCGTGATGCCAAAAGATTGGACAAAAATAAAAGACAGTTCGCCTCAAAGACTGGTCGCACTTCATTTCGCTATGGATATCAGTAAATTTTGTCCGAGTTCGGAACGGGCCACAATTGATAAGGCATGACAAGAAAGACCATAGAAGCCAGCATTTCAAATTTCAAGACGATCCGAGGTCGTATGCTCAAGTTATGATGGATTCAAGATGAGACGGTGCACATTGCTTGGTTCGAACCCATGGTCTTCGAACCCATCATATTCGAAACCACCATGTTCGAACCCATCCAGTTCGAACCCGTCATGTTCGAAACCATCTGTTTCGAACCCATCAGTTTCGAATCCATCCTTTAACTTCGAGTCCATCACTACTTCGAATCCATCAGAAGCTCCGACTCCATCGCCTTCGAATCCATCAGCTTCGACTCCATCAGCACCTTCGACTCCATCGGCACCTTCGACTCCATCGGCACCTTCGACTCCATCAGCACCTTCGACTCCATCGGCACCTTCGACTCCATCAGTACCTTCGAATCCATCAGAAGCTTCGAATCCATCCAAGCTTCGAATCCATCAGAAGCTTCGAATCCATCAGCCTCGACTCCATCAGCCATCGGTTTCGAATCCATCCACATCGCATACGAAAGCATGGATTCGAACCATATGGAGTCGAACCATATGGATTCGAACCTATGGTTTCGAACCCTATGGGTTCGAACCATATGGATTCGAACCATATGGGTTCGAACCATATGGATTCGAATGAATCAGTGGAGTCGAAGCAACCAGCATGACGAACACCCAATTTCGAACCGATCATAACTCCCAACCTACTAATCCAAATCCGATGAAATTTTTACAGTAGTTCGTTTACATGATGAAGAACGTCCACGCCAAGTTTCATCTCAATCGGACAATTTCTTGATCGATTCGAACTGCACTTCGAATCGATCCCAAACTGGGCACGGACTCCAAGAACGCGGGCCTGTGGGCCCCCATCACGTGCCAAGCAGCCTCCCCAGGTTTTGGGCGGGATTCCAGCCCTCCACGCCTATAAATAGAGCCCCTGGTCATTCAGAAAGGAGGAAGGAAATTCAGGAGAGAAAAAGCAAGCACAGACTCTGCTGAATTCAATTCTTTTTGCTATTTTTCAGATTGTAATCCGTTGTAATCAATCTAATCAAGCAAAGCAATAAAGGGAAAACCTTCAAAGTGGACGTAGGCACGAACGCCGAACCACTATAAATCTGTGTGTCTTTACAGTTTAGTCCCTGCTTTTTATATATTTGCATAAATCACCCAAATTACAAAGAACAACGTAAAATCAACAGAATCACACGACTTAAGGGTGTTTGCCCATTTTTTGTGCAAACAGAGGACCTAACAAATTTAATCCCTAAACATTAATATTTATACTCTATTATGACCATCTATAATAATCATTATTAATTTCTGGGCATGGAATACTATACTTGAGTAGTCTCGACAACATCCTATGTTCCATGCATTGCCTCTTGATACATATATTGGATCGAATCTTTGTGCTTCATGTAGTGCATGGTATACTGGATCGCATCTCTGGGAAAATTCACACTTGATAGTATATCTCCATAAGGTATTATGTCAGCACTTTATATGCATGCATATTATCCCTGCTAGCTGTGTTTGATGTGTTGCATTGTATGGCTATATTGCATATGCTAGCTTCAGAACATCCCACAAATCAGCAATATTTAGAAGTATCATCTAGCACAAATCCATATGCTTGCACATAACATTCTTTTTCATACCACCTCATTTTCTCTTGCTAGTCACACCTTGCTTCCTACACTTGAATTGCTCCATATTCAGGCATCTCAAAGCTCCAAATATCACAAACCGATCGCTTAACCTGGTTTGATAACTTGCAACATTAAATTCCTCCAGTAAGCACATTTAGCTCAACAATTCATCTCTTTCAGGCCATCAACCTGTAGCATCAACGAGTATCTCCAGTTTGAACACTCCAGCAACTCCCAACATCATTGAACGCCTCCAATACGCTCAATTTAATCATCCTTTCAGGTTAGCCACTCAACAGCTTTGTTTCAGCATTTTCAGTGCAACTTGCAGCATCATATTCTCTCTACTGCACACTTCAGTATGCACATTTCAGTTCGCGCTCATATTCAATATTTAAAGCATATTTAGATTTATTGGATTGCTTCAACATTACTTGCAACTTCAATACACACACTTTAGTTCAAAAATCTTGATACACTCTTATCATATCTATAATGATACTAATGGATTTCTAAAAAGTTCAAAGCCGAAGTAATCTTGGCAAGCTACACATTCTTGCTGTTACAACTCAATATTCATTAACAGTAGCAACTTGGCTTATTGCAACATCACCCCTTGCACCACCATGCATGATCTCATGCAACATCAACTTCTAAGTTCCAGACATTGTTGCATCAGCTGGACTTAAGGTTCACATTCGCATGCAATACTCTCTGTACTTGTTATACTTGCTGACAGGAATAAATGGATACCTATGCCATTTAATTGGAAGGATTTAATCACTTAATGCAGGTAGCCGAAATGTCTAAAGAAGGATTAATGTAACAAAAGTTATATTATATTCATGATTGATTCTCTTCACCATGTAGTTGTATTATTGCATACCAGTAATGTGCAAAAGCATTGAACAAATTAAAGTAGTTGTACATGGAAACTAATTAATTTTAATTAGTCCCACATCGCCAAAAACATCTTAGTTGTTAGTGTATATAAGCTAAAAGAGAAATTTCCTGCTATGTAGAGCTTATAAAATTGTGATGAGGTGGGAAAGGTAGATGAAGTAAAGTTGATCGCATGGTAGTTGAAAAATAATATTTATGTTTTTCAATCTTTATTGATGTAAAGGGCATTTTTAGAATTTCAAAAAGACACGGTTGAAACTAATGGATTGAATTCTCATTATTAATAGTAGAGATATAGGTGACAGTGTTGTCTTTATAAAGTATATATGTTTATATAAGTCTGTATTGCCTATATGATTTGTAGTACTAATTTTATGTTATGGTGATGTTGATTTATATATATATACATATATATATATATATATATATATGCTAAACTATTTTTATTATAAGGCCATGTTATGTTATATAACCTGTGAGTGTATTATAATATTTAGTTATAGTAAAATATATAGGATTACAGTAGTATAGTAAATGTATTTATTTAACAAAATATACTTTGTTAACCAGTATATATATATAGCTTTGTGTAAGATGTATGTAATATGGTATATAATATAATGAGTTAGTATTTTTTTTTATTGATATTTTGGGGAAATTTATATATGAAATATGCCATTAGCCAGTATTTCAAACGTATTTATATAGATATATATATTAGTTATATAAACATTTTAATTTGATCTTTTTAAGTATAGATATATTACAGTATAGTGAGTTTACACTTTCTGTATATATCAATGTATACAACAAAGTATGTTATATGTATAAAAATTCATGTTATATAAATCAATTGGTTTACTAAGTGTTTTTATGTTGTATATATGTATATTTTTCTAGTTTGGTCTATTATTTATATATAAGTTCTATAAAATGTATATGTGTGCCTGCTTGTCTTGCTTTTAAGAAATATATGATCCAAATGTTTTTTCTATAATTTACGTATACATATATACATACATACATATATATATATGATATGTCCATTTTGGTATATATATAAGTTATATTATATTACATAAGTCTGCATACATATATTGTAATCTTATATTTTGATTCATTTTGTCTCTATATGTATATATTATGATTATGAGATTCTTCATGAATGTATGAGTAAGTTATATGTTGTATGGTATATAACTTATAAATTAGTAATACATATAATGTTGATTTAAAAGTGCATATATATAAGTATCTTGCATTTTTAAATATGTTGTATGGTATATATCTCAACTGGCTGAGGACTACCTTGCAACTATGGAACAAAGTTCATGGAGGTTGCGGGTTCGAGTCCCGCAGCTGAGATATGTTTTCCTTAAGGCCTTGAGCGGTCTATCCTCAACAAAGCCGAAAATGGTAGAGGATTAATGCTCTTGGCTGGGCTGGCTAAAAAGGGGGGTCAGTGTGGTGGACAGCTGTATCCCCTAGCTCTACTCTCCAGAGTAGGGTTTTTAAAATATATATATATATATATATATATATATATATATATATATATATTGTTATGAGTATTGTTTAAAATATAATAAACTGTTTATATTGATTTGACAACAAATATTAATTTTATTTATAACCTATATCTAAGTTTGTATATATGTGTATATACATTAGTTTTATATATATGAGTGAATTTATTTTTCGATTTTGTATATAAATATTATATGTGTTTGAATTTCATATATGATTTATATATATAGTTATATATAGTCATATAAATATGTTCATTTATAGCTGATCTTCATCAATCCAGCTTTGATTTGATTTCATCTATTCCTATTTATCAGCTTTGTTCGTCGAATCATGTCCATCTAGCATTGCTTTGGAATTCGTAGCTCATTTTGTTGTCTATCTATCTAGCCTTGAAAGGCGAGCAATTACCTATGATTAACATTATTATATTTATTAAATTTAATTTCACTTGAAACGACAATTGAAATATGCCGTTGTTAGTTATTTTGTTACTATATATATGCCATTATCTGTATCTGTTCACTTATGGGATATGACACCATATCCTGTTGTTTATATTTTATTTCATCACCTATGATATATGCCCGTGTTATATGTTAAATTTTATCACATATGTTATCACTCTACAAGTTCCCTGTCAGTATAGAATTCCCTATAAGTTGAAAAGATACATACTTGAACGATCTTGTAGAATAGGGGAAAATCATTATGGGTTGAAATGATAAACCCAAGTGATTTTCATTGTATTGAATTTGGGATTGCGGGTTGAAATGATATATACCCATAGATATTTAAATTGCGGATTGAAATGATAAATATCCGTATCACTTGACCATAGGATAGAGAATCATATACAGACATCGTTAGTGTCTATATATATATATATATATATATATATATATATATATATATATATATATATTTAAATGATTTCTAAGGTTTAAAATGATACATATATATATATGGTTTTATATAAATATTGACCTTTTTAAATATTATATATATATATATGTTATTTATATATAGTTAAGTTCTTGATTTTAAAATTATATGTTTTGAAAATTTTAAAATTATAAGTTAGTTTTGAAATTATTAATTTTAAAGAATTACTTATAGTTTACTTTTTTAAAATATGTATAAATTAGTTTTATATAAAATGAGTTTAATTAGTATAATAAAATTTGATTTAATTAAAATATAATATGTTAAGTATTTATTTTAAAAAATTATTTTAAAATATATTTTATAATGATTTTATAAGTTAAGGTTGGGAAGATAAATTTGAATTTATTTGGAATTATGTTTAATTAAGAATTTTATTTAATAAAATTTATTTGAAACTTATTGAATTTGAGATTTTAAGATATGGTTTTGTAACTTGATTTTAATTTAAGGTTATTAAATGAATATTCCAATTTTAAATAAAATGAAGGAAATATTTAGTTTAAAATTGTAATTTAAGGCTTATTTAAATGATATTGGATTTTATTAAGTGAATATTTCAATGCTAAATAATAATGAAGTTAAATTGAGATATAATTGAAATTATCAAATTTGGTTTCAAAATTGTTGAATATTAAAACCTTTGAAATATTTTGAAATTGAAATGGTATATTTTGTGATTCAAATATGTATTTGAAATCGATATAATTTGAAATGGTCTATTGAGAAACTGAATTGAGTTGAAATTTATGAATTGAGATTGAATTAAAATTTGAAATTTTGAATTCGAGTTGATTTGAATCGATTTGTGATATTCGAGGAAGCTATTTTATTTATAAAATATTTTTAAAATATTTTTATATTTTACTTTATAAATTATTTTAATATAAACTATTTTAATATAAATCATTTTTAATATAAACGATTTTTTGTATAAACTATTTAATATGCTAGTTATTTTAATATAAACTATTTTAACTTATAACTATTTTTATATAAACTATTTTATTTTATAAACTATTTTATTATATATAATATTATTAATATCTAAACTGTTCAAGTGGGAAGTTATGATTTTAAAGTTATGAATTTCAAAGTATTATGTTATTAGGTCATAGGATTTCCAAAGTGTTATAATTTCTATGCTTTATAATTTCGAACGTGTTATAACTATGAAAGTGCTATGATGTTGAAAATGGATTTATTTTAAGTGAAAAATGATATCATACTAATATGGTTTTGAAATGAAAATGATATTTTGGTTTTGAAGTATAAACTATTTTGGAATGACCATAGTGTTATAATAATGTTTTGTTGTTAAAGAGACCGGGATCGGATATTGTCATACTCTTTGCTAATACCGAAAACCAGTTTAACAACCGTGTACGCGGTGGATATTCAAGAATGAAGTAGGATGGCGACAACGATCCTATATGAGGTATATACATGGACCTGACTCCCACGAGTTAGATTAAGGTGGCTAAACATAAGCAATCGACGAGCCAAGTGAGGTCTTTCATCCGATCGGGCACATTCCTTCGATACTATATTCTGGCTTTGTGATTTACTTGGAAGCCACCCTTGATTTTGATTTGGAAGTGTGTTCTGAGGTGCGTGCTAGTAGCTGCTATGGTTACTGCAAGCCCGAAAGTGTAATTGGTATATCTACCCTGGCATTACCTAGTTGTGCCGTGTCACCTACCATATCGTGACCACTACGAGTTTGTTTTGTACCATACCTATGGAGTGCTTTCTGATGAGGCCCAGTATGGGGAAGATTACGGTACTGTATAGACTATGAGAATATATAAAATGTGTTAAGGGGGATATAGGTAACGCCTTAACGCTATTTTAATAGTTTACTTTACTATAGAAATATTATAATAGCGTATTGTACTACATAGTAGATAGTTCCACGGATCCTTAGAGAATGGGTATCCCAAACAACTTTTGAGTTACTTGAATTTCAGTTGATATTTCACTAGAGTTGGATTTATTGATATAAGAATGTTAATCCTGACTCGAGTGTTTTGTGTTTTGCTTTACGCTCGGGTCAGACTGAGTGTCACAACATTTGAGACTCACCATTGGAGTTGGAACTTCGCTTGGAGATCCATCTATATCCGTTCAGCTTATGGTTATTCAGTTGACTCCAGTGATATATTCAGATTTTGTTATTTGACTATTGTATTTAGATTTCTATGTATTTGAAACTTCTGTTGTATCATGTTTTAACTCTGTTATACACACACACACACATAGTAGCTTGATGAACTACTATTCATTTGTTTCCGCTGCTTCTTATTGTAATACTCAGTGTTTGTGATTCCATGATTTATTTATTTACTATCTATGCTGAGTTTTGCTAATATAAATTAACAATCTGATATTTTGAGCAATTCAAGTTCGACATATATGGATGTGAATGGTTGAAAATATCAGGATGTTACGGTTGGTATCAGAGCTTTGGTTTTAGGTAAAACTCAGCATATAAAGTAAATTTAATTACAGGATCGCCTTCATTTGTTCTTGAATCTTTCCTCTTTGGTTTGAATTTCCTTTGGATTTTGGAACTTTCCCCTTCGTTCTGAAATTCATTCTTGCCTTTCCCTATTCGTGTTTTGTGATTTTGGAGCAACCCATAGCTCCATTAAATGATTTGTAAAGGGGAGAAACTCTTTTTGTGACGACCTAGAATTTTAAACATTTGAAATTGGAAATATTTAATTGATTTTAAATATTTGGAAGTTAATTTAACTTGAATTTCAAATATAACTATGAATTTGGCAATTAAATTATTAAATTTAATTATTGAAAGTTGAAAAAAATATTGAATCTTAAGTTGTAAGCTTGTTAAAAATAATACGATGGCTTAGAAAATTTATATTGATGATACTGAAGATAATGGTAGCTTCAGAATTGAATTTGGAAATGCTTTGATCAGTTTTGAAATTTTATCGTTTAAATCGATATTTAAAAATAGCCTTCTAAGGCACAGTCATTGGATCCGCAATATTGTATTATTATCGGATTTTAATTTTTGTGACGTTTGGAGTGTTCGTTTGTTCGTACGATAAGCAAATGCGCTGAAAATATTATCGAAATTTAATTTAATAACTGGGTTCAAAAAGCTACCTTTTCCAAACGATTGAATTTGGACTCGGAACCTTTTTCTTGGTGTTCGGAATAGGGGTTTAACATTATAAACGCCAGCGACACGTCCTGATTGGGGTTGAGTTTGTAAGTTGCATTTATCGAGGAAATTTCAACTTCAATTTGAAATTAAATTTAATGAATATAAATATTCCTATGCATTTGATAAATTTTAACACATTTCAGCACTAGAGGCACGTGTCTACAATTTAGGACATGCGTAGTTTTTCTTTATTACAGGCTTTGATATTAGAATGCGAGGCCAAATCTAAATAAAAAAACTCTCGAACTAAATCTGTGGCTGCAAATTAATAAAGAAAAAAAAGAAGTATAAAATTCTATTCATTCACGAATCACTCGCACGAGCCATCTTCGTTTAAATAAATCGAGGCTGCTCGATTTCGTGAGGGGTTTCGATTTGTCGCGTGAGCGAGAGGGGTTGCTGCGAGTGGATCAATAGTTATGGAGAACTCGATCTCGATCGAGGATGATCACGAGCGAGTCGCGATGTAACAACCCGCATATTTATCGATTATTTATTTAAATATTTCACCGTTCATCGGATTTTGGTCCGAAAAGCTAGTTTGTGCAAACAGTCGAATTGGGACTCGAGACCACCGCTATTGAGTTCAAAATGACGTTTGCGAACTTTTTGAGTATATGCTTCGATATGTTTGGAGAAAGTTGATTTTTGCCACTTTTTCACTTAGGGCTTTGGTTTGGGCTGAGACCATTAACCCCACTTATGTATTCAGTCCCAACCCTCTCCTCTTCATTTACTTCCTTTCGATTTTCCTAACTCTTCAAGCTTTAGCAACAATGGTGGAGAAGAGTGGAAATTAAAACTCCAAGCCCTAGTTCCATAACAAAATCCAAGTTCTTGCTTCAAAACTCAAGAGAACCCATTGGTAAGCATCTCCTTCTTCTTCTCCATCTCATTCTCTCTTTGATTTCAGAAAATTCCTAAACCTAATTTAGGAAATGTTTCTCTTTTTAGCTTAGATTCTAGCTTGTTGAGTTGGAATTGAAGAGTAATTGCTCTTGCCATTTCTCCATAGCTTCTTCTCCATTTGTTTGGGTTCAAAGGTGAGATTTTTAATCTCACATCTATGCTTATAATTCTCTTCGATTGTAAGGTATGAATTCCTAACACTTATTCTTATGCATTTGCTTTTGGGTTGGATTGATTTGGTGAATATTCCAATTTTTAGTGTTTTGAGTCCAATTCTTTAAAAATCCTAACTTTGATGCTTGATCATGTTTTTGGTGATGAATCGTAGAGCTTATATTGCCGGGTAGTCGATGGACGTAAACCCTTAGTGCCGATGCTCGACCGATTTCAATTCGGATGGAATTGGCATCCAT
Organism: Allium cepa; assembly: GCA_030765085.1. Taxonomy (NCBI): domain Eukaryota; kingdom Viridiplantae; phylum Streptophyta; class Magnoliopsida; order Asparagales; family Amaryllidaceae; genus Allium; species Allium cepa. The sequence goes on along the minus strand of CM060938.1, from coordinate 898,432,569 downwards.
TTGACTTACTTGGGAGTGCTGGCTACAGGCTTCGGCCGACCGACTACAGAGCTCGGTCGACCGACCTGCTATGCCGAGCACTTCCCAGTTCTGTTTGGGGGTGCTGGCTACAGGTCCGGCCGACCGACTACATAGCTCGGTCGACCGACCTGCTATGCCGAGCACTTCCCAGTTCTGTTTGGGGGTGCTGGCTACAGGTCCGGTTGATCGACTACAGAGCTTGGTCGACCGACCTGTTCACAGAGCATTCCCCTACCTCTGTTAGAGGTGCCGGTTACAGGGTCCGGTCGACCGACCACAGAGCTCGGTCGACCGACCTGCTACTATTTGCCAGATTAGCCTATATTGTCTATGTGTTTGAAGTTCCAACTTTAATCGATTCATGTTGTTTCCTATTTGTTGTTATCATTTATTATGACTTTGATGACTCCTTTTTAGGGATTTTTGGAATATCCATTTCAATGGATTCCTTATCGATTTCCTTGGAATTTATTCACATCTTCGAATGTGAATTTTAGTGATTGATTGTTTCTACAATCATATTTGTGATTTGTCACTTTTAAAATATAAAGGTTTTCTATACTAGTAGTAAATATCAAAACTCTTTCTTCAAATGATTTCAACACTATTTTATTACAAAGCTCGTTTTTCTCAAAAAGATTTCCAATCTATTAGTATATACAAACCTTTACCTCACTCGTATGAGAAATCTAATTAAACAACTTAGTAAAACAAGTGGTATGAAATGCTTGCGTTTACTTCATCGTTTAATTCTTGGACTTGTTCGATTGAAACTCTTGTGACAATTTTCTAGTGGAGATCTACAATTTGTTCGCAAATATTTAAGTTAAGCTAGTGGTTATGAGACATGATGCTAAACTCATATATTTACTAGCTTATTGTAATTGACACTTCTTGATGATCATGACGATCATTTTTGTGATTTAGACTAGCAATTGAGCGATGTCTCTTTGTCTGCGAGGGAGACTAGACCCCGTTTCAGTGTGATTTCGACTCACACATGTGGGGTAGCACCCCACGGTCTTCGGGCCATTCGTGTGTCAAAAATTTAAAGGCTAGCTACCATGACATAGCGTCTCGTTCATGTGATACAGCTGTTGGTGAGTTTTCATGCTCCCGTTCGTGTGATAGGCCTCCCCTTTTTTTATGATTTCTGGATTTCGTGTGTTGAATTCTAGAATTTATGCTTCACCAATTTTAGTGATTTTCATTGATATGATTTATCAATTTTTTTGCATTGGTGAATTCGTGTGTCATTAACTTATTGTTAATACAAGTTTTGGGTATGATACCCTTTTTGGATCTTTGAGAAGATTCTTGTGATATTGATTAATTGTTTGTTGATTATAATTTACATACTTATAGTAGTATGCCATTATGGATATTATACGTTTATGCCATATCTCTTATTCTATATCATGTCGTCTGATATTTATAGCCAGACTGATCCGTTTATTATTTTCTTATAAATAATACTCGGGTCAGACCGAGATGTTACAGGTGCTTCGGCTTGACTTCTCCCTTGGGGTTTTTCTACTCTGACTTTTGGTTAACTACTTAGATTAGTAGTTTTTGGATGTATACATTCGGGATATTGACTCTATGATAAAAATTTATTCTTTTGCGTGGCATGTTGCTATACTTTTGTGTTATTTTGGATCTTGTTAGACCACTACTCTGATATATACACTTTTATGTGTAATATTCATATCTATTTCCGCCTTTGTGATATGAACTGTCTGTGACTGATTTGTGTTACGTTTATTTCTATATTTGTTTCCGAAGATTTTATATAGCCACTGTGTGATAGCTTTGAGTTTGTATCTGTATGTCGGATTTCCTCTTGAGATGAAAAGTTATATTTTTACTATCTGACGTATCGGTGCTCGCACAAAGAAATTACATGGATGGTCGCTCCTCAACAGCCTTATTCTCTGTGCTAGTTGACAGCATTACTTCGTAGTGTTCTTGGCTAGCGTGGGTATAGAGGTGGGGCGTCACAGGTTGGTATCAGAGCCAAACTTCGGAACAATGTAGAATAATTTAACAAGGATCATCATCCTAAGTCCATCTTAGGAGTCGTGCTTTAGGATTTAATTCGAGTCTTCATACCGATTCATCCTATTTTCTTTATGATTCCTTGTTTTATCAATCAAGTTTGATTGAAATTTATTTTGAGAATAACTTTTTCCTCTTCTTTCTTTCATTCTTAAAGAAGAAGAAATGGTTAGTTCTAGCGGTCCTAGCGCTGGTCAATCCAGTAGCCCTTCTCTGGATGGCGCATTCATGTCTGCCCAACAACTTTTGGATCTTGTAAAGAATCAAGAGCTTATTTATGCTTTGAGTAAGAACCCCGAAATGGTTCCACCTTTGAAACTTGAAGTTCCTTTCAATCAGCTTGTGGATATTACTCTTCGACATGAAGAGGTTGGTAAGGGGGATGATAGTGATATTGGGATTTCCAAGAAGAGGCATATTAAGTTCAAGAGCCCTAATCCGAATAAGAAAGTGAAGCAAACTGCTTCGGTAGCAAGGACTCCAATTCCTAATAGTGGAGAATGCTACAATTGTGGCTTTGAGGACCACTATGCAAAGGAGTATCCGGAACCACTCTTTTGTCGTTATTGCAAAGGTTCGGGTCATCTTTTATCTTCATGCCCTAAGCTTCCAAGCAAGAGAGAAGGAAAGCTGCAAGCCCCTAGCAACTCTTCTCTTAGTCAAGGTAGCCATTCTATCCTTGATGACATTTGTTTTATGATTTTCCTTCTCGAGTTCTTTTTGATATGGGTTCAATCTCACTAATTTATATCAAAAGAACTTGTTGATTCTTTTTAAACATTTTTGGGCTTGAAGACTTCTTTGAGGATTGTGAATCCGGATGGATCCGCAACAATTTGCTTTTGTTTAGATGTCGAAATTATTTTATGTGATTTTTCTTTCCGAGCCGATATTTTTGCTTAGGCTCCGGAATTGATTTGTGCGATAGGATTGGCTTGATCATTATGAAGCCTATATCCTATTTTCTCGAGTGGACTATTCATCTTCGACATTTTTAATCTGTTAAGCAGATTTCTATTTTTTTTTCTTTTTCTTTGTGATTTTGATTCCAACTTGATGACATCATTTTATTCTTTAAGTCCTTATGGTGAGGAAAGTGTTATTTCTCTTATCTAGATGATTTGTTAAACTTTTTGGTATTTTGAGCTTGTCTTAGGATTATCACCTAAGTAATATTTTGTGTGGTGCTAAGGACTTTGTTCGACTTTACCACCGATTTTCTTTTGCTACAAGTTGCGGAAGTTAGCATTACACTTACCGCATTCCGCACTTGTTATGATTCCTATGAATGAATTATTATGTCATTCAATTTGTCCAGCTTATTTCATCTATTTTATAAATCGAATATTCTATGAATATTTCGATGAGACCATTCTTGTATTTATTGATTTTGGATGAAAATAGTAATTTAAAATTTTGCAAATCTTTTTCATAAGATTTACTTATAAGTAAAACTGGATTTTTGTTCTTGAAACGAACAAAGAATATTCTTAAAACTTTTTAAGAGATTTATTTATCCTATAAAAGATGATTTTGTGATTGTATTGCCCGTTGAGTGCTTTAAGAATTTTGGTCGATGCGCTTGATCAACGTTATCGATAGGAATTTCCTAAACGCTTTGATGTGACAATCAGACACGATATATTGACTTGTAAAATGTAAATTTTTCTAGAAATATGTTTACATTGAAATAATTGTGATTTTGGAAGCTTTAGCTTTTCGGGAAAGAAAATTATTTGAAAGAATTCTTTTTCGATACTCTTATTCTTGTGATTCCTAAAGGGGAACCAAGACTTTGCTATTTGTACTGATACTAGTCATATTGGTTTGGATGTCGTTCTCTTGCAAAGGAGAACGTGCTATCACTTATGCTTCTAAATCATTATAGCTTATCGAGACTAGATATGCCACTCATGATCTAGTGCTCTCGGCTATTGTTTTTACTTTTGGAATTTTGGCATCATTATATTTGGATGAGAAATTTGTTCTCTACCTCGGTCATAAATCTTTGGAATATTTATGTTCTCTTAAGTAACTTCATGTTGACTCGAGTTCCTAGCATCTTTTGATCTTGATATTCTTTTTATTCCCGAAGGGGAATCGTGTTGCCAATACGTTTTATCGTAGGCAACAAGGATTTGATTCATCGGATGTATCGTTTGTACTACATCAATGTCCTTGCTATTTGATTCATTGGATGTACCGTTTGTACTACATCAATGTCTTTGCTTTTGATTCATTGGATGTACCGTTTGTACTACATCAATGTCTTTTCTTTTTTGATTCATTGGATGGACCGTTTGTACTACATCAGTGTCTTTGATTCATTGGATGTACCGTTTGTACTACATCAATGTCTTTGCTATTAGATTCATTGGATGTACCGTTTGTACTACATCAGTGTATTTGATTCATTGGATGTACCGTTTGTACTACATCAATGTCTTTGCTTTTGATTCGTTAGATGTACCGTTTGTACTACATCAATGTCTTTGCTATTTGATTCATTGGATGTACCGTTTGTACTACATCAATGTCTTTGCTTTTGATTCATTGGATGTACCGTTTGTACTACATCAATGTCTTTTCTTTTTAGATTCATTGGATGTACCGTTTGCACTACATCAATGTCTTGGCTTTTTGGTTCATTGGACGTACCGTTTTTATACTACGTCGGTGTTCCAAATTATTCGAGTTTCTAGTTTCTCGGGCATACCGTTTTTGTACTATGCCGTTGCACCGGCTCAATTTTCTGCTATTCTTGACGTTTTCCACGTCTTTTAACTATGGAAATGCTGTTATGTTTCCGGTTTTTATTCTTGAGCCCGGTGTTATTGAGGGGATTGAAGTTTCACCAAATTTGACTTTTGAGCAACATTCTATTCGCATCATTGCTTCGGAGGTTGAGCGCCTTCGATATAAAGATATTCTTTTTGATAAAAGTTCAATGGTTCTCAAATCCTAAGGATAGCTCTTGTGAAATCTTGAGAATTCATCGAACGAAAACTTTCGGATTTACTCCTTCGTGCTCTTTATGGTGAACTTCTTGATTCAAATTTTCTTTTATGTTGATATGCTTCCACGGTTGTTACTATATATTTCCTTCTTAATTATTGCGAGGACGCAATTTCTTTAAGGAGGGGAGTCTGCAACAACCCGCATATTTATCGATTATTTATTTAAATATTTCACCGTTCATCGGATTTTGGTCCGAAAAGCTACTTTGTGCAAACAGTCGAATTGGGACTCGAGACCACCCCCATTGAGTTCAAAATGACGTTTGCGACCTTTTTGAGTATAAGCTTCGATATGTTTGGAGAAAGTTGATTTTTGCCACTTTTTCACTTAGGGCTTTGGTTTGGGCTGAGCCCATTAACCCCACTTATGTATTCAGTCCCAACCCTCTCCTCTTCATTTACTTCCTTTCTATTTTCCTAACCCTTTATGCTTTAGCAACAATGGTGGAGAAGAGTGGAAATTAAAACTCCAAGCCCTAGTTCCATAGCAAAATCCAAGTTCTTGCTCCAAAACTCAAGAGAACCCATTGGTAAGCATCTCCTTCTTCTTCTCCAACTCATTCTCTCTTTGATTTCAGAAAATTCCTAAACCTAATTTAGGAAATGTTTCTCTTTTTAGCTTAGATTCTAGCTTGTTGAGTTGGAATTGAAGAGTAATTGCTCTTGCCATTTCTCCATAGCTTCTTCTCCATTTGTTTGGGTTCAAAGGTGAGATTTTTAATCTCACATCTATGCTTATAATTCTCTTCGATTGTTAGGTATGAATTCCTAACACTTATTCTTGTGCATTTGCTTTTGGGTTGGATTGATTAGGTGAATATTCCAATTTTTAGTGTTTTGAGTCCAATTCTTTAAAAATCCTTACTTTGATGTTTGATCATGTTTTTGGTGATGAATCGTAGAGCTTATATTGTCGGGTAGTCGATGGACGTAAACCCTTAGTGCCGATGCTCGACCGATTTCAATTCGGATGGAATTGGCATCCATTTGACTTACTTGGGAGTGCTGGCTACTGGCTTCGGCCGACCGACTACAGAGCTCGGTCAACCGACCTGCTATGCCGAGCACTTCCCAGTTATGTTTGGGGGTGCTGGCTACACGTCCGGCCGACCGACTACAGAGCTCGGTCGACAAACCTGTTACACAGAGCATTCCCCTACCTCTGTTGGAGGTGCAGGTTACAGGGTCCAGTCGACCGACCACAGAGCTCGGTCGACCGACTTGCTACTATTTGCCAGATTAGCCTATATTGTCTATGTGTTTGAAGTTCCAACTTTAATCGATTCGTGTTGTTTCCTATTTGTTGTTATCATTTATTATGACTTTGATGACTCCTTTTTAGGGATTTTTGGAATATCCATTTCAATGGATTCCTCATCGATTTCCTTGGAATTTATTCACATCTTCGAATGTGAATTTTAGTGATTGATTGTTTCTACAATCATATTTGAGATTTGTCACTTTTAAAATATAATGGTTTCCTATACTAGTAGTAAATATCAAAACTCTTTCTTCAAATGATTTCAACACTATTTTATTACAAAGCTCGTTTTTCTCAAACCGATTTCCAATCTATTAGTATATACAAACCTTTACCTCACTCGTATGAGAAATCTAATTAAACGACTTAGTAAAACAAGTGGTATGAAACGCTTGCGTTTACTTCATCGTTTAATTCTTGGACTTGTTCGATTGAAACTCTTGTGACAATTTTCTAGTGGAGATCTACAATTTGTTCGCAAATATTTAAATTAAGCTAGTGGTTATGGGACATGATGCTAAACTCATATATTTACTAGCTTATTGTAATTGACACTTCTTGATGATCATGACGATCATTTTTGTGATTTAGACTAGCAATTGAGCGATGTCTCTTTGTCTGCGAGGGAGACTAGACCCCGTTTCAGTGTGATTTCGACTCACACATGTGGGGTAGCACCCCACGGTCTTCGGGCCATTCGTGTGTCAAAAATTTAATGGCTAGCTACCATGAGATGGCGTCTCGTTCGTGTGATACAGCTGTTGGTGAGTTTTCATGCTCCCGTTCGTGTGATAGGCCTCCCTTTTTTTATGATTTCTGGATTTCGTGTGTTGAATTCTAGAATTTATGCTTCACCAATTTTAGTGATTTTCATTGATATGATTTATCAATTTTTGTGCATTGGTGAATTCGTGTGTCATTAACTTGTTGTGAATACAAGTTTTGGGTATGATACCCTTTTTGGATCTTTGAGAAGATTCTTGTGATATTGATTATCATTTACATACTTATAGTAGTATGCCATTATGGATATTATACGTTTATGCCATATCTCCTATTCTTTATCATGTCGTCTGATATTTATAGCTAGACTGATCCGTTTATTATTTTCTTATAAATAATACTCGGGTCAGACCGAGATGTTACAGGTGCTTCGGCTTGACTTCTCCCTTGGGGTTTTTCTACTCTGACTTTTGGTTAACTACTTAGATTAGTAGTTTTTGGATGTATACATTTGGGATATTGACTCTATGATGTATATTTATTCTTTTGCATGACATTTTGCTATACTTTTGTGTTATTGTGGATCTTGTTAGACCACTACTCTGATATATACACTTTTATGTGTAATATTCATATCTGTTTCCGCCTTTGTGATATGAACTGTCTGTGACTGATTTGTGTTACGTTTATTTCTATATTTGTTTTCGAAGATTTTATATAGCCACTGTGTGATAGCTTTGAGTTTGTATCTGTATGTCGGATTTCCTCTTGAGATGAAAAGTTATATTTTTACTATCTGACATATCGGTGCTCGCACAAAGAAATTACATGGATGGTCGCTCCTCAACAGCCTTATTCTCCATGCTAGTTGACAGCATTACTTCGTAGTGTTCTTGGCTAGCGTGGGCATAGAGGTGGGGCGTCACACGCGACTTAGGGAAGCTAGGGTGTGCGCGATTGAGTGAGGTGGCCAAGCAGTGGCACGGCGACGTCAGAGCATGGCAGTAAGTGGCAACAAAGACGGCGAAGTCGATTGGGCTCGAAGTTAGGGTTTCACATCGAGTTTTGGGATCCGCGACTAAAGGCGATCAATGCACGCACGATTCAAGGAAGATGGGCCTCGAGTGGCGGCTGCTCGCAACGGCACAAAGGAAGGGATTGGTCGAGCACAATGAGTTCATGTTCGATGGATTGGCAAATTCTGTTTTCGATTGGGTATAGTTTTTTTATTTATTTAATTCAAATTGGTAGAGACATAAATAATTACAGTACGGTATTAACAAAATATTTTTACATATGATTTCAAACTCACAATTTAATTTTAAAATTATATATATGGTAATTAAATTGTTTCGATGAATTTATTTAATTTTTTTAGCTGCTAAAGATAATTTATTAAAGGATATTTGTTTTAAAATTTAATTTTTAATTAAACAAATTTATTAAAAGAAATTAGTTTGGAATAAAATAACCGGATAATCAAAATTACCAAATGAAAATTGATTATTCGATTATGTCGAATATTAACGAATTGTATAAATGTTTATACAAGGTCTAAAATGGAGAAACAAGTCGGAATGGAAATGAGTTGGAATGGATTGCAAATAAAAGGTGAGATCTTCTCACTCAATTGAAAAATTAGAAATTCAGTTATTGATTGAATTTCTGATTATGATAGTATATACAGTAGTGTGTGTATACATATATATTGGAGTAATTGATTTCCTGCATTATATAGCGGATGACACCTTATGCGTCGCTTTGCGGATGATATTATATAATCTCATATACCGTGATATTCCACCTCAAAGTGGAATTGGTATTGAATTGTTTTGGTAACATCTGTGGATGCTGTGAAATAGGTTGGAGGGATCCAACTGAATTCCTCAATATTTGAATTTATTTTCATGTTCTGATGTGATTATTATTGATCTGTAAATGATTATATTGTTGATTGGAATTTCTTGAAAGCTATGGTTTAGCCGAATATATTTTTGGTATCGTAGGATACCAGAAATATAAAAATTGGATTTTTGGAAATTAAAGAAGAAAATTTTGAGTAAATTAATTTTAAAGAATCGAATAAATTTAAAAGAAGGAATTTAAAAGGGTAAAGATTGATTTTTGAAATTCTATCGAATAAATTCCAAAATATGGAAAATATTGTAATAAATAGATTTTTAGTAATATTATTAAAAGTTGAAGAATTTATTTAAAATTCGGATTTTAATTAGTTTGGGATGAATAAAGGAATTTATTTTAAAAGAAAATAAATTTTTGAAATCAATTTGGAAATTGATTTGGTGTTTGAAATTAAAATTTTGAACTCAATTTGGAAATCGATTTGGTGTTAGGAAATAAATTTAGAAATCAATTTGGAATTTGATTTGGAGTTTCAAAGTGAATATTGAAAATCGATTTGAAAATCATATATCAGTGGATATTTGGAAATTTAAATTCATAATGAGAATTTATAAAGGAAAGGGAAATTTGTTTTAAAAAAAATATTGATTTATTTTTAAAAGGTGTGGAAAGAATTTGCGGATTTGGAATGTAAATTAAAATAAATCGAGAAGGGTTTATCAATTGATTTTAATGAACCGTTTTGAAATGGTGAGTGTATTTTCCTTGGAAAGCCAAGTATGTTTTGAAAGTAGCTTTCAAATATAAATTAAAAGTTCTAAAGTTGGTTTTTGAAAAAGGATGTTTGTGGAGAAATTATTTTCTTATGTTGTTTGTAAATTTCTAAAGTAAAGATTTGTTTAATTATAAAAGTGATTATTTAAAGATTTAAAGTGATATTTGATTTAGAAAATGGTTATTTAATTAATTATACTCTAGCTAATAATTTTATTTTAAAATTATTTTTGGCTTAAGATTTATATGAGATATGGGTATAAAATTTCATAATATTTTAAAATAAAGTGTATTAAAATAGTTTTATTTAAAATATTTCTAAGTATATATGTTTGGATAAGTAATTTAAATTAATTTAAAGTATTTGAACTCGGCAAATTTCCAGTGGAAATAAATAAATATTTGGACATATATTCCACGTAAGGAAAGTGATTTGAAATTTGTTTTCAATTAGTTGAGGTGTGAAAATATATCTTGTGAAGATATTTTGAAAATAAATGATTGGGGAAAATTATTTAAAAAAATTTGGTGATTGTTTTGAATATTGATTGATAGTTAAATAACTGACTATCAATATTGGCCTTTAAATGACATTTGAATTTCAATGTGACCGGGGGTCGGATTCCAAATGGATGTTCGTAAACCACATCGAATCTTTGTGATGAATCTTTTGTTTAAAAAGATCAAAGTGGAAATTTATTGTGACTTATTTGAAATCTGAATGTAACACTTATTTTTAAAATAAGCGCTCATTATTCGGATTAGCCAGGAGAGGACTTTCTGCCATACAACCCATTCTGAATAATGATACGACAAAATGGGATTGCATTTGAAGACGGTGTTGAAGACCGGGTATTTTCGAAAACAAAAGGGTTACCTATCGAATGTCTCTACACCGAGTTGCTCCGGTAAAGAGATTTTATCACCCTTTGTGATGGGGAGTTCGAACCCGAAACAGACTTGTATGGATGTATGTCTGACGTTACACTTTGAGATGTAAAGTTGTTTTCTATCAAATACATTTCTATTGGTGGCGGAGAATTTATTCTCTTAGCTAAATACCCTTCTCTGAGATGTACGAGCTCAGAGGTTATGTAGTTGATGGTGACTAGTGATATAGTCCCAATTTGGTAATGTGGCATGCGAAGTGCTGCTGATCATTTGTTGATCGAACCATCGCTTTTGTGAAAAGCGTAGCATTGTGGACGAGACTTCGTCGGACCTCACACTCCGGAAATGGTCGAAACAGGAAGAATGCAGCAAGGTTGTTGTTTTGAGGGTAGCGCCTTCATGGTATGACAATTTCCTTCTAGAAAAAGGTGGTATCATGGTGTGGACCCAGATATTTAACCTATGTGGTTGCTGCAAATTTATTACTTTATGGTTGTTGCTTTATGGTTGAGGATCCTTTGATAAAGGTTGGTAACGACCGAGGATGGCATACTCGTATGTGGAGTTATCTAGTTACAGATTCATTGCACCGGAAGCATGAGGTAACTCGGCCTTGTGTTGGCAGAGAGCTGGTTAAGTTCTCAGGCCATCCCTCCAGAGGCGTACCCATGTGGCATAGGAAGTACCTTAGCCAGACCATTTGTTGGAAATCCAAAGAAAAAATATGCTCCTTGTATGGTTTTAGTTGTATAACCTGCCATGGAATGTGGCGGTGGCCTGCTATTGAACATGGTACTTATAGTAGGCATACTACGAAATGTGTATGCTGGCTAAGATTTATATTATACTTTCAAAATGTTTTCTGCACTATGCACTAATAATAATATCAAAGGGATTTTGTGTATCAAACATGTTTGACAATCATAAGGAGAAATCTCCTCCAATTCTGCCTTTACATTGTGTGTCTGGCGGGAGGCCTTATGGTATTTTCATTTTCCAAAGGCATATTGGATTTCTTTTCCTTTATTTGTGAAAACAGCTATTTTTTAAAGATCTCACACTAGTCCCATGACTGACCTGGAGTTTATTGTTCCCTTTCTAAACTCTAGGTGCCCATAATTTTCCACATGGGTAGCCTAGAGTCAGTTTATCATTATTCTGGAGCGAAGTCATAAAGTATGATGTGAAGGTCAGAGCAAGCTGGATGGCGAGGCGCATTACTTATATTATATATTATCCGCTACATATGGATTGCGGTAAGTTCAGTTTCCATGTAGTCAAGTTATATCGACTGCTAGTGTTGTACTCTGTCGTTGAAAAGTCTGATGATGTATTGTAATAACAGATATAGTTTTTTGTTTTAAGGATTATTCATTTATCTATTATATATTGTTCCACTGCGAAATGTGAGATTCTGTAATGACCTAGAATTTCTGTCATTTGAAATTCGTATATTTAATTGATTTTAAATATTAACAAGTAAAATTTGTATGTCGAATAATTTAAATTCGAATATCTAGATTTAATTGGATAATTAAATCGATAATTTTATATTTGAAATTACAAAAATAATTAGAAATTGGGTTTAATATGATTAAATTTGATTTGTGAATTTATATTATATTATATTGGAGTTATAATGATGTTATAGAACTTTTAAAATTGAATTAAAAGTTAATTTGTGAAAATTGAATATTTAATTGACGAGTTAAAATGGCCATTTTTCAAACAGTCTCGGATTTCGACGAAACTAGTTTCATCGGATCCGTAATGTTATATTATTGTAAGATTTCAAATTTCATGTTAATCGAAATTACGGTTTGTCCGAGGCAAGCCAAAACGCATCAAAATTTAGTTAACCGATTTAATTTAAAATTGATCGTTTATCTCCGTAACTCGCACATATGATCGAATTGGCTCCCGATACCTATTCCATTGTATCCGGAACGTGGGTTAAACCCTAGAAACGCCGGTCACCACGCGAAATTTGGAGTTCGAAATTTGGAGTGAATAGTGTTTTCGTTAAATTTCTATAAAAGAGACCTTTCCTCTTGATTTTGTGAAACCGTAAACCAACTAAGCTTCAGCCGCCACTAGCAAATATAATGGCCGAAATTTTCTTCGTTCTTCCTCAAATTGCTTCAAATCCTTTAACAATTACAAGAAATCGTCAACTACAATATTGTAGAGCTAGTTAAGATCTACAGATCCAACGGCTATGATCAAGTATTTCGCGATAGATCAATGGCAACTGAAGCTTGTACGCGTGCGTTCTTTGACGTTTCTCGAAGCCTAGGGTGAGCCGAGTTTCGCCACATTTCGGCCGAAGGTAGAGGCCACGAAAAGCTATCAAGTGGCACGCTTTGATCGCCGTCGAACTCGACGAGGAGGCAGGGGTTCCAAGCCTAAACGGCGACTGATGGGTTCCTAAACACTGGTAGCGTGCGTGTTTAAAGAAGATGCTTCTGAGCGGCCATGATTTACTACAGGCATGTGCGGCCGTGATCCACTTCTAATAAAAAAACAGAAAATTTGTTTTAAATTTGTAATTGAAACTTGTAAAATTCATAACTAATCCATACGTTGTCGAAATTATACGAAACAGAAAGCACCGGAATCGCAGAAAGGAACACTACGCAATGGAACTGGATTGGGATCGACTGGAGCTAGTGAAATTTTTGTTTGATTTTATTCAAAATAAAACACTACGACTGTCATCGGAAACCCAAGGTGAGAACTTCTCACTTAATCGAAATGTGTTTCGATTTAAATTTTAAATAGTTAGATTTAAAATTGCTTGTTTGTGTTGATTATATGTTTGGTTGATAAATTGCTATCTGTTGTGTTGAAATATACCCTATACGCCGCATATTAAGTGGAGGTTATTTATTAAATACATATACCGCAATATTCCACCTTGAAGTGGAATTGTTATTATATATGTACTTGGAGTTGATTTCCCGCATTATATAGCGGATGAGACCCTATTGTGCCGCATAATAGCGGATAATATTTTATAAATCCCATATACCGCGATATTTCACCTTGAAGTGGAATTGGCATTGTGCTAACATCTGTGGATGCAGGGAAACAGGTTGGAGGGATCCAACTGGATTCCTCAAATGGTTGAATTTGTTTCAATGTTGTGTGTTGATCTATTTATAATCTGCGTGATTATCTTTGTGATTGAAATCGTTAAAGGCTAAGATTTAGCCAAATATATTTTTGGTATCGTTAGATGCCGAAAATAAGTAAAATTGGATTTTTTTGAAAATTTAAGTTGAGAATTCATAATAAAATTTAAAATTTTGAATTGAATCATTTTAAATAAATAAATGTTATAAATTTAATGTTATAAAATCATGATTTTTGTGAAATATAACCGAAATGTGATTTTTGAAATAAGTAGTTGATTAATTTATAAAATGGTTTAAATTGGGATTTTTTGAATTATTATAAATGATTTATATAAAAGACTTATAAAATTGATATTTTATAAGTTAAAAATATTGGAATTATAAAACAAGTTTCTTATAAGTATTAAAATGAAGTATAAATGGATTTCATAACTGGATGAAATCTATAGATTTATAAATTGTGAAGTTATAAAATGAATAGATTTTGTAAAATAAAAGATTTATAAGTAATTAACTTATAAATTGGATTTTGGCGTGTAAATGAGATATGGGTAGAATTTGTTAATAAATTGATTTTATAAGTTGAAGTTGTTATAAGATATAAATGGAATTTATAAACGTTGTTTTATAAATCCGAAATCAACTTATTTTGATAAGTTAATTATTATAGCTTATTAAAGGAAATATATCCACGATTTTGGGACAGTGGATAATACTTTAAATAAAATATGTAGAAATGTTGAATTTGGTTAACGAAGTATATTCACGATTTTGGACAGTGAATAATATGTAAAATAAATGTTTTGGGAAAGTAATATTTTAAATAGAGTTAAAACGATTTAAAGGTGTTTTAAAATGTATTAAGTATCGAAACCATAGATTTCAACATTCATTGTTAAAATAGACATTTTCGAGAAATAAGGAAACAATGGACTAGAACACTGTGGTTATAGTAAATGATTTTCGAAAGAAAATGTTTTATATAGTATTAGGATTTATATATCTATCTTAATTTTGAATCCCTATACTAGTGATTTTGGGTTTTCGTAACGATGTTTTACGTAACATTCGTTTTGACTCAAATAAATGTGTTTAAGAGAATGTTTTCTTTAAAGAACAAATTATATACTTATTGTGATTTAAGTATATTGAATATTTTCCAAGTGTTGAAAATAAATAGATTTGTGAATCACTTATTATTAAATAATTATGGAAATGTTTTCCAAAATGAAGTAAATGTTTTGAGATTATATCTTTTAAAGATAAATTGAAAATGAATATTAGGAATTGATTAGAAAATCATATATTCATAGATATTTTGGAATGGTAAATTCACTGTGGAATTTATAAAAGAAAGGGAAATTTGTTTAAAAATAAACATTGATTTATTTTTGAAGTGTGGAAATAAATTTACGGATTTGGAACGTAAGTTAAAATAAATCGATAAGGATTTATTTGATTGATTTAAATGAACCATTTTAAATTTAAAATGGATAAATATTTGGAAGTGTTTCCGTTTAAGGAAATTGATTTGAAATTTGTTTTCAAAGATTGAAAGGTGGAAAATGATTTGAAATTTGTTTTCAAATGGTTGAAGTGTGGAAATTATATCTTGTAAAGATATTTTTGAAAATAAATAATTTGGGAAATTATTTGAAATCCGGATGATGCTGTGAATATGGATTGATAGTTAAATAACCTACTATCAATATTGACCCTTAAATGGCTATTTGCTGTGAAATTGGTTGAAAAATGAATGCTACACTTATTTTTAAATTATTGCGCTCGTTATTCGGATTACCCATTCTGAATAGTGATACGACGTAATGGATAGCATTGAAGACCAGTGTTGAAGATCGAGTATTTGTGTAAACGATAGGATGACCTATCGATTGTCTCTGCACCGTTAGCTACAGTATGGAGATTTCCTTTGTGATGAGAAATTCGATCGGGATTGTGAATTCCCGGATTGCAAGGGCTTCTTTTGAAGTGCCTTCGGTTCTGTTCGAGCACGGAATAGACTTGTATGGTTACGTGTCTGACATTACATTTTGAGATATAAAGTAGATTTCTTTCAAATACATCTCTGTTGGTGGCGGAGAATTTATTCTCTTAGCTCAACACCCTTCTCTGAGACGTACGAGCTCAGAGGTTTTGTAGTTGAAGGTTATCAGCGATATACTCCCAATTTGGTAATATGGCATGCTGAGTGTTACTTGTGATGATTATTTATTGATCATTTGTTGATCAAAGCTTGACTTTGTGCCTAACATTGTGGACGAGACTTCGTCGGACCTCACACCCCGGAAATGGTCAAAACAGGAATATGCGGCAAGGTTATGAGGGTCGCTCCCTTTAGGGTATGTCATTTCCTTCTAGAAAAGGGTGGTGTCAGGTATGGAGCCCTGATTCTTAACCTATGTGGTTGCTCTAATCTCATTTTCTGTGTGGTTGTTGCTTTGTGATCGAGGGACCTCGGATAAAGGTCCCAAAGGAACGGTGGGTGGCATACTCAAGTAGTAGTTACCTAGTTACAGAGGTAACTCGGCCTTGTGTTGGTAGAGATCCGGTTAGGTTCTCGGGATGTCCCGCCAGAGGCGATCCCATGTGGCAGTAGGAAGTTCCTTAGCCTAACCATTCGTTGGAAATTCAAAGAAACGATACGAACCCTTTAGATTGCAAATTGTAGAACCTGCCTCCTCAGGAGGTAGCTATAGCAGGCATAATATAATGGTACATATGCTGGCTAAGATTTATATTATAATTTCGAAAGGTTTTTAACACTATGCACTAATAACAATATCAAAAATGATTTGTTTTGCGTAGTAAGCATCTTTGACTATCATAAGGAGAAATCTCCTCCAATTCTGCGTTTGCATTGTGTGTGTGGTGGGAGGCCTTATGGTAGTTTCATTTTCCAAAAGCATTGCAGATATTTTTCACTTCCCTTGTTGTTGTTTGTTTTTAAAGATAAACTGTTTTAAGTTCCCACACTAGTCCCACAACTGACTTGGAGTTTATTGTTCCTTTCCAAAACTCTGGGTGCCCACCAATTTCCACACGGGCAGCCTAGAAACAGATTATCAGGTTATTCTGGATTTAGGAGTGCTTTGGAGCTCAGGAGGCGAGCTGGATGGCGAGATGTACCACTTGTATATGATATTATCTTTTCCGCTGTAGAATTCAGATTGTAAGGACAAGTTTGTATAGTTGTCCATTCTTGTATTGTGTTACATATTTACTCTGATGATGTAATGTATAAAATGTACAGTTCTTTTGATTTAAAGATTATTCATTTATCTATATATGTTCCACTGCGATTGTGAGATTCTGATTTTGTTCCTGTTCTGTCTTCTTCTTCTTCTATTTGTTTCTTCTACCTTTTTCTTCATCTTAAACCCTCATGATTCGGTTTTCCGGCATTCGATTGCTCGGCAATTAATATAGTGGAGGTATTGATGTCGATTTTCGAAAGTCGAAGAATTGGGTCCTGACAATGTGGTATCAATGCATATGGTTAAGTGACAACCTTAGCTCTGTTCGGTGTTACTCATTAGAGATAGAGTCAGTAGTACTCTAGAATGAGTGTGAGTGTAATAATAGATATGAGCGCGTATTTGTTAGTGAATATAAAATTGTTTTATGTTGTGATGATTGGTTTGTTGAGTGGTATATGGATTCTGGTCGGTATAGTCTGTACAACTCTATCGATGGGGATCTCTAAACACTGGTACAAAACAATCCGACACGATATTGTTTTATAATAGGGTAAATGAAATAATTTTATCCAAAACTATTTTGTATATAAAAGGAAATAATTTTTGTAAATTATTATAGTATATGGCTACTTGTTTGTTAGGAATTGATAATATTAAATTATTATCATTGAAATTGAATAAGAAATTAGAATCATAATCAAAAGTTTAGAAAATAAAATCCATATACAAATGGGATTTGTAAATAATAAATTGTAAATGTGAATTGTAATTTGAAATGGAATTCCAAAAAATGTTTTGAAGGGATAAAAGCTGTAAACTCTTATTGGTCGCTGGAAAATAATTCCAATGATGATCGCGACATGATCGGTGTTCATTTTCGGGTTTCCAAAATAGGAATTGCTGCCAGATTGTTTTAAATTAAAGTTGTTTGGAAAATTTGGGTTTGGTTTTGGAAATTCAAAAGATAATTTGAATTGATTTCAAAAGATGATTTTTGAAATGTTGAAAAGACTCCGGAATCCTATTTTAAATATTTATCGAATTGGTAAATGAGTTGATAACTTATACAATTTGAATTTTGATAGAATAAATTTAACCTAAAGGATGGAGTTAAATTAAAGTAAGTATAAGCGAATCAATTAAATAAAGTGAATTTAAAGAAAGGTCTAAGGAGGCTAAGTGAGATGATTACTTAAAGAAAATTTATTAAGTTAAAAATAAATTTGGGTTAGTAACAAATAAATTGGAAGTGAGTTTGAATTATGAAAATAAAATTGTGAATGGATAAATAAATTTACAGTTGCAAGTAAATGTAATTGAAATTGAATATTGAAATGGAATATAACTTAAGTAATGTTGAATGAAGTTGATTTTGGTACCGAAGTAAAATGAGTAAAGTGATAAATATAAACTTGAGTTATATAAATGAAATTCAACTTGAAATGTTAAATGAATTAGCAATTGAATTAATGAATGTATTGAAGGTAAATAAATTGAATGTAAAAAAAATTGATATGGAATAGTGGATGTAGTTGTTAATTCATTTAAAAGCTAATGAAATTGGAAATTGAATAATTGAATGGAAGTCAATTTAATATTAAACCAATTGAAAGTAAAGGTGTTAAACCAAATTGAAGTTAGACAAAGTGAATAGGAATTGTTGAATGTAAATTTAAATAATTTGGTTATGTTGGTTATGATTGTTAGTTGATTGTATATAATTCATTAAGTGTTAATAAAATTGAATTTGTAAATGAAACTGATTCAAAATAGTGATATGAATCAATGGTGAATGAAAGATAATTGATAAATTCCACATTCAGAAATTAAACTGAATCCAGACAGAATTAAAAGTGTAAATTGAATTCGAATGAAATTGATAATGCAATCTAGAATGAAAATGAATATATAACTTCAGTAGTAAAGTAAAGAATGGTATAAGAAGTATATGTCCAAAATTTTGTAATAAATTATGCAAAATGATTTTTGAATATTGTAATTGGATATTATTACTAGCAGGATATACAGGTGTATTAAAGGAAATGGAAATTGGGATTTTGATTTTGAAGATAAAAAAATAAAATTGAATTGCTCGACAAAAAGGTATGTATTTGAATTTCAGTATGAAATTTGATGATCTTCTTGTCTAGCCGCTTGGCTTTTAGTTTTCTTTTTGAAATTGGGGGCCCGTTGTGGTATTTTTGTAGTCGACCGAGCTAACCGCGCAAATGAGACGCTGGCGAAATTTTTCGAAAATTTAAGTCGTTAGAATAATTTTTGAGAAAATTGAAATTTTTTGAAAACTATAACTTTGATTTGAGTTGAAAAGTTAAACGATATAGTTGGTTTTGAAAAGATAACTAAGTTGGATTTGAAAACTTAGTAAAGTTATTGTAAGAAGTTTAACTATTGAATTTTTGGGAAAGTTAAACACTTAAGTGATTTTGGTAAATTAATTTGAAAAAATTGTAATGGAAACGTAGGAGCTGAACTAGAAAATGGAAACCAGTGTTTTGGTTGAAGTTAAAGGTTTTGGAAAAGGTGAATATAAAATTTTCACTAAGTGGATTTTTTTAAAAGTCAATGGATTCTGTAACTTTTTCTTACTTGGTAATTTCGATGACGAAATTCTTTTAAGGGGGGAGGTTTGCAACGACCCAGAATTTCTGTCATTTGAAATTCGTATATTTAATTGATTTTGAATATTAACAAGTAAAACTTGTAAGTCGAATAATTTAAATTCGAATATCTAGATTTAATTGGATAATTAAATCGATAATTTTATATTTTAAATTACAGAAATAATTGGAAATTAGGTTTAATATGATTAAATTTGATTTGTAAATTTATATTATATCATATTGGAGTTATAATGATGTTATAGGACTTTTAAAATTGAATTAAAAGTTAATTTGTGAAAATTGAATATTTTAATATTTAATTGACGAGTTAAAATAACAATTTTTCAAACAGTCTCGGATTTTGAAGAAACCAGTTTCATCTGATCCGTAATATTATATTATTGCAAGATTTCAAATTTTGTGTTAATCGGATTTACGGTTTGTCCGGGGCAAGCCCAAACACTTAGAAATTTAGTTAACCGATTTAATTAAAAATTGATCGTTTATCTCCGTAACTCGCACATATGATCGAATTGTCTCTCGATACCTATTCCATTGTGTCTGGAACGCGGGTTAAACCCTAGAAATGTGACGCAGCGGATAATCGAAACAAACTTCAATCGATGAAATGTAGCAATCGCTGAGTTGAAAATACTGCAAGGCCCAAATCCGTTAATCCAAAGATACCGGATTCTAGCTATCTTCGTCTCGTTGATCGCGCACGATGCCGAGAAAGAAGATCTACGATTCTTCGTACGTTGATCTAGCGCACTAGATTCCGTGAATCGGCTTCACAAACGCGGATTCGAGCGCACTCGAATGACGTAGGTGGAGATAGGAGATCACACTCAACTACCAATTAGAGAAAGCACAAAGCAATCAAAGAGAATTTTATTCAATATTAAACAACCTTTACAAATGACACGACTCGCCTATTTATAGGCTTACAACTCACCCCCCCTTGAGTCGCATACGACTTACGACTCATACTAGGTCGGCAACGACCTACGACTCACGACACAAGACACAGTGCAAGCGACTCAAGAAAATACACTACATGCCAACTGTACACGACTCAAAGATATACGACTCAAGAATCATAGACACGTACAATGACTTACGACATAAAACTACAACGACTTAAGGAACATACTAACGGTTCACGACTCAAACTACGTGCGACTCAACAAGCCCAGCACCAATACAACTCCTCCGACTCAAGAAAACATGACGACTCATGACTCAACTTCCTCCGACTCAAGCTTCCCTGCGGCACATCCCTTCCAACGAGTCAACTCCGAACGACACATCTCCCTCCACTTCTCTGCTCTTGTTAACTCGTACATGACTTATTGATGAGTCGTTGAGTCGTGTACGACTCATCACACTTGCACACCTCAACCTCCTGTTACGGTTAAGTCGTATCTCCTTCTTTTCCTCCTTCATGATAAGTCGTAAACGACTTATTGATGAGTCGTTGAGTCGTGTACGACTCATCAAGCACGAATACTCCAAATTCCCCTAGAGTCGTAACCTTGTTTCCTTATCCCGTATACGACTCAAACATTGGTTATCTCGTGCCTCTTCTTTGTCAGGTTGTACCCCCCCTTCTCTCTCCCAGTTAGGTCGGAAGCGACTCATGCTTCTCTTGAGTCGTGGACGACTCAAGCTCGATGCCTCTTTAACTCGGCCTACCTTCCCCCTTGGTTTGTTAACTCGTGGCCCTCCTTCCTTAGCTCGGAAACGACTCAAGCCTTCATTGATTCGTGGCCGACTCATCATACTACACCACAAACTCATGTTTTCAGAAATTAAAGTTTGCACAATTTCTTCTCCGGCCTTAGCTGCATCATCCTCCCCAGGTTGAGAGAAATTCGTCCTCGAATTTGTACATTCTTCTTCGTCTGATTCTTTAACTCCGTAATATGGAACAAGATGTTTAACATTAAACACGTCAGACGTGTAAACATCTTCTGGTAGCTTCAACTTATAGGCATTCTCATTAATTTTCTTTACAATTTCAATTGGACCAATTTTTCGCGCCTTCAACTTGTTATAAGCACCCACCGGAAAACGATCCTTTGCTAACACTGCATAAACCAAATCGCCTTCGTTAAATTCAACATTTCGTCGCTTCAAATCTGCAGACTTCTTATACTTCTCATTCGACTTCTCTAATCGTTCCTGAACGATTTTATGACATTCAGTCAGCTCATCAACAAAATCAACAGCCCGTTTAACTGTTCCTTTTGACTGTGGTACTACTGCCAAATCTAACGGTCCTCTGGGTAAATTTGAATAAACAATCTGAAATGGACTGAATCCCGTACTACGATTTACTGCATGATTATGAGCAAACTCCGCCTGGCATAACTTCATCTCCCAACTCTTCAGATTATCCTGTACAAGACATCGCAACAAATTTCCCAATGACCTGTTAACAACTTCTGTCTGTCCAACTATTTGTGGATGGTAAGCGCTACTAAAATTCAGCTTTGTCCCGATCATCTTCCACAAACTCAACCAAAAATGACTCAGGAAACGAGTATCTCTATCCGACACAATAGACTCTGGCAATCCATGAAGTCGATAAATTTCCTTGAAAAATAACTGTGCCACTCGAACTGCATCCGCTGTCTTCTTGCAGGCAATAAAATGTGCCATCTTCGAAAACCTGTCCACCACAACAAATATAGAATCATTTCCCCTTTGAGTTCTAGGCAAACCCAAAACGAAATCCATGCTAATATCAACCCATGGCTTAGATGGTACAGGCAACGGCATATACAACCCTGCATTCGTCGCTGCTCCCTTTGACACCTGGCAAATATGGCATCTCTCCACGAATCTTTCAACCTCTTTTCTCATCGATGGCCAAAAGTAAGACTGTGAAATCAACTACAAAGTACGATCACGGCCCACATGCCCTTCTTCATGTAACTCCATCACAATCTTCATCCTCAGACTACAATCCGGAATACATAATCGATTTCCTTTAAACAGAAAACCATCAACCAACATAAATTCATCGGTACTCCCATCCTTCACTTTCTCAACATATTTCACAAAGTAAGGATCTTCTTCAATCATCTCTGGCAGTAATTCAAACCCCGTCACTTCGACCTTCATTGTCGTTAGTAAATGGCTCCTCCTACTCAAAGCATCAGCTACCCGATTTGTCACCCCTGATTTGTGCTTAACGACAAAAGTAAACTGCTGTAAATAAGCAATCCATGATGCATGTCTCGCTGAAATCTTATCCTGCCCCTGTAAATGCTTCAATGCTTCGTGATCAGTGTAAAGAACAAATTCCTTCTGAAATAGGTAATGTCTCCAATGCTTAACAGCTTGTACAACAGCATAGAATTCAATGTCATATGTACTGTATCTCATCTTTGCTCCTGACAACTTCTCACTAAAATAAGCAACTGGCTTCCCATTCTGACTCAGAACTCCTCCAATACCAACCTTTGAAGCATCAGTATGCAATTCAAACAACAACTGAAAATTAGGTAGAACAAGAATTGGTGCAGACGTCAACAGTTCCTTGATCTTCTCAAATGCAACCCCCGCTTCCTCTGACCATACAAACTGTTTCCCCTTCATGCAATCAGTAACTGGAGCCATCACGCTACTGAAGTGTGGTATGAATCTTCGGTAGAATGATGCTAGCCCATGAAAACTTCTCACTTCCGTAATTGTCTTTGGCTGTGGCCAATTCCTGACTGCCTCCACTTTACTCTGATCAACTTGAATTCCCTTTCCTGAAACAACATATCCCAGAAATAAAACATTGTGCGCCATGAACACACATTTCTTTGTAGCAGCATAAAATTGTTCTTTACGAAGAATAATCAACACTTCCCTCAAATGTAGAACATGCTCCTCCGTACTCCTGCTGTAAATCAGAATGTCATCGAAATAAACCACGACGAACTTCCCAATGAATGGTCTAAAGATTTGATTCATCACCCGCATGAATGTACTAGGTGCATTTGACAAACCAAATGGCATAACCAACCATTCGTATAAGCCTTCCCTCGTCTTGAAAGCTGTCTTCCACTCGTCTCCAGGTCTAATCCGAATTTGATGATAACCACTCTTCAAATCAATCTTCGAAAATATAGTTGCCCCACTCAACTGATCCAGCAAATCATCCAACCTTGGCATAGGAAATCTATAACGAACAGTGATCTTATTCAAAGCTCTACTATCAGTGCACATCCTCCAAGTTCCGTCCTTCTTGGGTACCAACAATGCTGGCACAGCACATGGACTCAAACTTTCCTGAATACGCCCCTGCTTAAGCAACTCTTCCACTTGCCTTCGTAACTCCTCATGTTCCTTCGGACTCATTCGGTAATGTGGTCGATGTGGTAACATTGCTCCCGGAACAAGATCTATTTGATGTTGAATGTCTCTAAGTGGCGGTAACTCCTTAGGCAACTCCTCTGGAAATACGTCTTCAAATTCTTTCAAAACTGGATTTACTTCTTCTGGAATTTCAACTTCTTCACTACTTTCTCTCCCAATCAACAAAAATACCTCAGGTTCTTCCTCAACTTCTTTAACAAACTCCTTCAAAGTCAACAGAGTTTTCAATTCCTCAATCTCCTCTAGCTTGCTCTCCTTCTGTTGCTGTCTCTTGGGAACTAAAGTGATTTTAGTACCCTCGAACATGAAACTGTAACTGTTGGCACGACCGTCATGTTGAACTGCTCTATCAAACTGCCATGGCCTGCCCAATAACAAATGACAAACATCCATGTCCACTACATCACACTATATTTCATCTTTGTACTTCTTTCCGATGGAAAAATTCACACAAGCTCTTCGACACACTTTCACTTCACCACCCTTCCTTAACCATGCTAGCTTGTATGGTTTAGGATGCTTCTCGGTCCTCAAGTTCAACTTTCTCACTGCTTCTATAGAAATAATATTATCACAGCTTCCGGCATCAATAACGAACTTGCAGACTTTCCCCAGAATAGTACATGTTGATTGAAAAATATTGCTTCTCAGCCAACTACAATCCTCCTCTTGCTTTGGTGTCAAACAACTTCTCCTCATCATAAGATTACAACCTTCATCACCCGACACTTCTTCTTCCTCCTCAACATACGGTACATTTGAACATTCTGCCTCCTCACCATCATCCTCCTCAACTTCTGCAACCATGGTTCTCTTCTTCGGCTTCGGACATTCGTTACTTTTGTGACCCAACTCCTGACAATTATAGCATTTGAACCCACTGCTAACCTTCGCCTTCTCAGCCTCCTTCACCACTGGTTTTGTAACAGGTGTAGGCACACTAGAACTTCCACCGGCACCCTTCACTGGATTATTAGAATTAGTAAACACACCACCTCCACGCCTTCCTTGTTTCTCCCAAGCTAACGCTTTCTGATGTGCCTCCGCAACGGATCTAGGATCAAACATATTAACCATATCCTGGATCTGCATTCTCAATCCCCCAATGAATCTAGCAGTCAACTGTTCTTCTGTCTCCATAATATCGTTTCTGGCAATGAGTTGGTAAAATTCATCAGCATAATCACTAACAGATTTTGTCCCTTGCCTCAGATTCTGCAACCTCTGGTACATAAGTGACTGGTAGTTGTAAGGCAAAAATGTAGCTCGCATCATTTTCTTCATCTTATTCCACTCTACAACCTTTGACTTCCCCATTCGTTCACGAGTAAGTTTAGTTTGCTGCCACCATGCCAATGCTCTCCCCCTCAGCCTTGTAGCAACTAACTTCACCCTTCTATTCTCCGGCACCTCCTTGAAATCAAAGATTTCCTCCACATTAGACAACCAATCTAAAAACACTTCAGCAACCATCCCGCCTTTAAACTCTGGAATCTCCATCTTCATTCCCGATTCCCATCGACGATCATCTTCAACATCCCGATAAGAATTTCGAATTTGGTCTCGATCTCGATAATGAATACTAGCTCTATCACCCTCTTCAACAAAATCAAAGGTACGCCTAAATCGATCTCGACCATTATCATCCCTTCGCTCATGCATGCTTCTTTGACTATGTCTCTCTTCATCTCTATATGCTTCATGGTCAAATTCACGTTGACTTCTTCTCTCTTCATGTGCATAGTCATGATGATCTCTTCGTGATGAAATTGATGTGTCTCTTCTATCTCTACAAGAATGTGGCGATACCCTCCTCGCTTCCGTAACCGATGGCGAAACTCGGTTTCCTCCATGGTTCGAGTTTGGTGATCTCCTCCTTTGATTCAAATCATTCATCAATCTCTCCAATTTTCCAATGCCTTCGCCAAACTTTTCATTAATACGTTGTTCCATAAGTTCAGCTTCTTCTCTACGATACAAAGCTTCAACGTTTTGATGACGATTAGCTCTCCCTGGTGGCATGATTGGAAACTTCACAAACACTTCAACAATTCAACACAAGACTCCTCACAACACAACAAGCAAGTCACGGCTCACCACTTAACTCGGCAAGGCTTAGCTCGGCAATGGTTCTACACGGCTCAACTCTTGACTCGGCTATGACTTGTTTCGGCTTGCTTTATACGGCCAATTCCCTTAACTCGGCAATGAGTTAACGACTTAAGGTTAAGTCGGCTCCAACTAGCTCAGCCTTCAACTCAAACACTTGGCACGGCTCACACTATCTCGGTTCAACACTTCAACTTCAAACACCTTTGCAACTTTTGATTCAAAATGGAATGGATCAAACTTTGCAAACTTGATGCAATTTCAATATGAACACTATGAACAACTTCAAACTTCAAAAACTTGGCTCCAAGAATCAACTTAGCTATGATTGGCTAAGTATGGCTCTGATACCAAACTGACGCAGCGAATAATCGAAACAAACTTCAATCGATGAAATGTAGCAATCGGTGAGTTGAAAATACTGCAAGTCCCAAATCCGTTGATCCAAAGATACCGGATTCTAGCTATCTTCGTCTCGTTAATCGCGCACGATGCCGAGAAAGAAGATCTACGATTCTTCGTACGTTGATCTAGTGCACTAGATTCCGTGAATCGGCTTCACAAACGCGGATTCGAGCGCACTCGAATGACGTAGGTGGAGATAGGAGATCACACTCAACTACCAATTAGAGAAAGCACAAAGCAATCAAAGAGAATTTTATTCAATATTCAACAACCTTTACAAATGACACGACTCGCCTATTTATAGGCTTACAACTCACCCCCCCTTGAGTCGCATACGACTTACGACTCATACTAGGTCGGCAACGACCTACGACTCACGACACAAGACACAGTGCAAGGACTCAAGAAAATACACTACATGCCAACTGTACACGACTCAAAGATATACGACTCAAGAATCATAGACACGTACAACGACTTACGACATAAAACTACAACGACTTAAGGAACATACTAACGGTTCACGACTCAAACTACGTGCGACTCAACAAGCCCAGCACCAATACAACTCCTCCGACTCAAGAAAACATGACGACTCATGACTCAACTTCCTCTAACTCAAGCTTCCCTGCGGCACATCCCTTCCAACGAGTCAACTCCGAACGACACATCTCCCTCCACTTCTCTGCTCTTGTTAACTCGTACACGACTTATTGATGAGTCGTTGAGTCGTGTACGACTCATCACACTTGCACACCTCAACCTCCTGTTACGGTTAAGTCGTATCTCCTTCTTTTCCTCCTTCATGATAAGTCGTAAATGACTTATTGATGAGTCGTTGAGTCGTGTACGACTCATCAAGCACGAACACTCCAAATTCCCCTTGAGCCGTAACCTTGTTTCCTTATCCCGTATATGACTCAAACATTGGTTATCTCGTGCCTCTTCTTTGTCAGGTTGTACCCCCCTTCTCTCTCCCAGTTAGGTCGGAAGCGACTCATGCTTCTCTTGAGTCGTGGACGACTCAAGCTCGATGCCTCTTTAACTCGGCCTACCTTCCCCCTTGGTTTGTTAACTCATGGCCCTCCTTCCTTAGCTCGGAAACGACTCAAGCCTTCATTGAGTCGTGGCCGACTCATCATACTACACCACAAACTCATGTTTTCAGAAATTAAAGTTTGCACAATTTCTTCTCCGGCCTTAGCTGCATCAAAATGCCGGCCACCGCGCGAGATTTGGAGTTCGGAATTTGGAGTGAATAGTGTTTTCGTTAAATTTCTATAAGAGGGACCTTTCCTCTTGATTTTGTGAAACCCTAAACCAACTAAGCTTCAGCCGCCACTAGCAAATTTAATGGCCGAAATTTTTCTTCATTCTTCCTCAAATTTCTTCAAATCCTTTAACAATTACAAGAAATCATCAACTACAATATTATAGAGCTCGTAAAGATCTACAGATCCAATGGCTATGATCAAGTATTTCGTGATAGATCAACGGCAATTAAAGCTTGTACGCGTGCGTTCTTTCACGTTTCCCGAAGCCTAGGGTGAGCCGAGTTTCGCCACATTTCGGCCGAAGGTGGAGGCCACGACAAGCTATCAAGTGGCACGCTTTGATCGCCGTCGAACTCGACGAGGAGGCAGGGGTTCCAAGCCTAAACGGCGACTGATGGGTTCCTAAACACTGGTAGCGTGCGTGTTTGAAGAAGATGCTTCTGAGCGGCCATGATTTACTACAGGCATGTGCGGCCGTGATCCACTTCTTATAAAAAAACAGAAAATTTGTTTTAAATTTGTAATTGAAACTTGTAAAATTCATAACTAATCCATACGTTGTCGAAATTATACGAAACAGAAAGCACCGGAATCGCAGAAAGGAACACTACGCAATGGAACTGGATTGGGATCAACTGGAGCTAGTGAAATTTTTGGGTAAAATTAAATGTGCATTTAATTTTATTCAAAATAAAACACTACGACTGTCATCGGAAACCCATGGTGAGAACTTCTCACTCAATCGAAATGTGTTTCGATTTAAATTTCAAATAGTTAGATTTAAAATTGCTTGACTGTGTTGATTATATGCTTGGTTGATAAATTGCTATCTGTTGTATTGAAATAGACCCTATACGCCGCATATTAAGCGGAGGTTATTTATTAAACACATATACCGCGATATTCCACCTTGAAGTGGAATTGGTATTATATATGTACTTGGAGTTGATTTCCCGCATTATATTGCGGATGAGACCCTATTGCGCCGCATAATAGCGGATAATATTTTATAAATCCCATATACCGCGATATTTCACCTCGAAGTGGAATTGGTATTGTGCTAACATCTGTGGATGCAGGGAAACAGGTTAGAGGGATCCAACTGGATTCCTCAAATGATTGAATTTGTTTCAATGTTGTCTGTTGATCTATTTATAATCTGCGTGATTATCTTTGTGATTGAAATCGTTAAAGGCTAAGATTTAGCCGAATATATTTTTGGTATCGTTAGATGCCGAAAATAAATAAAATTGGATTTTTTTGAAAATTTAAGTTGAGAATTCATAATAAAATTAAATTTTTGAATTGATTCATTTTAAATAAATAAACGTTATAAATTTAATGTTATAAAATCATGATTTTTGTGAAATATAACTGAAATGTGATTTTTGAAATAAGAAGTTGATTAATTTATAAAATGGTTTATTTTTGTATTATTATAAATGATTTATATAAAAGACTTATAAAATTGATATTTTATAAGTTAAAAATAATGGAATTATTAAACGAGTTTTTTATAAGTATTAAAATGAAGAATAAATGGATTTCATAAGTGGATGAAATCTATAGATTTATAAATTGTGAAGTTATAAAATGAATAGATTTTGTAAAATAAAAGATTTATAAGTAATTAAATTATAAATTGGATTTTGGCGTGTAAATGGGATATGGATAGAATTTGTTAATAAAGTGATTTTATATGTTGAAGTTGTTATAAGATATAAATGGAATTTATAAACGTTGTTTTATAAATCCGAAATAGACTTATTTTGATAACTTAATTATTATAGCTTATTAAAGGAAATATATCCACGATTTTGGGATAGTGGATAATCCCTTAAATAAAATATATAGAAATGTTGAATTTGGTTAACGAAGTATATTCACGATTCTGGACAGTGAATAATATAATAAAGAAATGTTTTGGGAAAGTAATATTTTAAATAGAATTAAAACGATTTAAAGGTGTTTTAAAATGTATTAAGTATCGAAACCGTAGATTTCAACACTCATTGTTGAAATAGACGTTTTCGAGAAATAAGGAAATAGTGGACTAGAACACTGTGGTTATAGCAAATGATTTTCGAAAGAAAATGTTTTATATAGTATTGGGATTTATATATCTAAGTTAATTTTGAATCCCTATACTAGTGATTTTGGGTTGTCGTAACGATGTTTTACGTAACATTCGTTTTGACACAAATAAATGTGTTTAAGAGAATGTTTTCCTTAAAGAACAAATTATGTACTTAATTGTGACTTAAGTATATTGAATATTTTCCAAGTGTTGAAAATAAACATATTTGTGAATTACTTATCGTCAAATAAGTATGGAAATGTTTTCCAAAATGAAGTAAATGTTTTGAGATTATATCTTTTAAAGATAAATTGAAAAGGAATATTAGAAATCGATTTGAAAATCGTATATTCATAGATATTTTGGAAAGGTAAATTCACTATGGAATTTATAAAAGAAAGGGAAATTTGTTTAAGAATAAACATTGAATTAATTTTGGAGTGTGGAAATAAATTTACGGATTTGGAACGTAAGTTAAAATAAATTGGTAAGGATTTATTTGATTGATTTAAATGAACCATTTTAAATTTAAAATGGATAAATATTTGGAAGTGTTTCCGTTTAAGGAAATTGATTTGAAATTTGTTTTCAAAGATTGAAACGTGGAAAATGATTTGAAATTTGTTTTCAAATGGTTGAAGTGTTGAAATTATATCTTGTAAAGATATTTTTGAAAATAAATAATTTGGGAAATTATTTGAAATCGGGTGATGTTGTGAATATGGATTGATGGTTAAATAACCGACTATCAATATTGACCCTTAAATGGCTTTTTGTTGTGAATTGGTTGAAAAATGAATGCTACACTTATTTTTAAATTATTGCACTCGTTATTCGGATTACCCATTCTGAATAGTGATACGACGTAATGGATAGCATTGAAGACCGGTGTTGAAGACCGGGTATTTGTGAAAATGATAGGATGACCTATCGATTGTCTCTGCACCGTTAGCTACGGTATGGATATTTCCTTTGTGATGAGAAATTCGATCGGGATTGTGAATACCCGGATTGCAAGGGCTTCTTTTGAAGTGCCTTCGTTTCTGTTCGAGCCCGGAATAGACTTGTATGGTTACGTGTCTAACATTACATTTTGAGATATAAAGCAGATTTCTTCCAAATACATCTCTGTTGCTGGCGGAGAATTTATTCTCTTAGCTTAACACCCTTCTCTGAGACGTACGAGCTCAAAGGTTTTGTAGTTGAAGGTTATCAGCGATATACTCCCAATTTGGTAATGTGGCATGTTGAGTGTTGCTGTGTGATGATTATTTATTGATCATTCCTTGATCAAAGCATGGCTTTGTGCCTAGCTTTGTGGACGAGACTTTGTCGGACCTCACACCCCGGAAATGGTCAAAACAGGAATATGCGGCAAGGTTATGAGGGTCGCTCCTTTTAGGGTATGTCATTTCCTTCTGGAAAAGGGTGGTGTCAGGTATGGAGCCCTGATGCTTAACCTATGTGGTTGCTCCAATCTCATTTTCTGTGTGGTTGTTGCTTTGTGATCGAGGGCCCTCGGATAAAGATCCCAAAAGACCGGGGGTGGCATACTCGAGTAGTAGTTACCTAGTTACAGAGGTAATCCGGCCTTGTGTTGGAAGAGATCCGGTTAGGTTCTCGGGATGTCCCGCCAGAGGTGATCCCATGTGGCAGTAGGAAGTTCCTTAGCCTGACCATTTGTTGGAAATTCAAAGAAATAATATAAACCCTTTACGATTGCAAATTGTAGAACCTGCCTCCTTAGGCGGTAGCTATAGCAGGCATAATATAATGGTACCTATGTTGGCTAAGATTTATATTATACTTTCGAAAGGTTTTTAACATTATGCACTAATAATAATATCAAAAATGATTTGTTTTGCGTAGTGAGCATCTTTGACTATCATAAGGAGAAATCTCCTCCAATTCTGCATTTGCATTGTGTGTGTGGTGGGAGGCCTTATGGTAGTTTGATTTTCCAAAAGCATTGCGAATATTTTTCACTTCCCTTGTTGTTGTTTGTTTTTAAAGATAAACTGTTTTAAGTTCTCACACCAGTCCCATGACTAACCTGGAGTTTATTGTTCCTTTCCTAAACTCTGGGTGCCCACCAATTTCCACACGGGCAGCCTAGAAACAGGTTATCAGGTTATTCTGGATTTAGGAGTGCTATGGAGCTCAGGAGGCGAGCTGGATGGCGAGACGTACCTCTTTTATATGATATTATCTTTTCCGCTGTAGAATTCAGATTGTAAGGACAAGTTTGCATAGCTGTCCATTCTTGTATTGTGTTGCATATTGACTCTGATGATGTATTGTATAAACTGTACAGTTCTTTTGATTTAAGGATTATTCATTTATATATTATATGTTGTTCCTCTGCGACTGTGAGATTTTGATTTTTTTCCTATTCTGTCTTCTTCTTGTTCTATCTATTTCTTCTACCTTTTTCTTCTTCTTAAACACTCATGGTTCGGTTTTCCGACATTCGATTGCTCGGCAATTGATACAGTGGAGGTATTGATGTCAATTTTTGGAAGTCGAAGAATTGGGTCCTGACAGATTCTATTATTGTTTCTGTTTCTTCTTCTGTCTTCTTCTTTTGTAATCCTCACGGTTCGGTTTTTCGGCATTCGATTGTTTGGCATTTGATACAGTGGACGTATTGACGTTGACTTTCGTGAGTCTAAAAATTGGGTTGTTACAAATGTGGTATTTGAGCAGTTGGTTATGCGATAACCTTGGCTCTATTGGGGATTACTCATTAGAGATAGAGTCAGTAGTACTCTAGAATGAGTTTGAGTGTAATAATAAATATGAGTGCGTATTTGTTAGTGAATATAAAAATTGTTTTGTATTGTGTTGATTGATCGGTTGATTTTTTATAGATTCTGGTTGGTGCAGTTTAGACAACAGTATCGATAGGGGTTTCTAAACTCTTAAACAAGATAAATCGAACAGTATTGTTTTAAAATCGAGTAAATGAGATAATTTTATCCAAACTATTTTTTGTATAGAAAAAGAGAACATTTTTCGTAAATTATTATAGTATATGGTTGCTTGATTGTTGGAAAGTGATTATATTAATTATTGAATAGGAAATTGAAATCATAACAAAGAGTTAAGAAATAAAATCCATATACAAATAGGATTTGTAAATATAAATTATAAATGTGATTTATAATTTGGAATAGAATTCCAGAGAAATATTTGAAAGAATTTGAAAGGATTTGAAATTTGGAAAATTTGGGAAATTTAAATACCTTTTGTGTTTGAGAATGGTCTTCAAAGGTTATGGAAAAATGTTTTGGCGGGATAAAAGCCCTAAACTCTTTTCGATCGTTGGAAAATAACTTCGGTGATGACTGCAGCATCATCGATGTTCATTTTGGAGTTTTCAGGGGAGGACTTGCTGTCAAATTATTTTAAAAGGAAGTTTTTGGAAAACTAGGTTTGGGTTTTGAAATTCTAAAGATAATTTAAATTGATTTCAAAATTATTTTGAAATGTTAAGTGATTATTTAGACTCTGGAATCTTATTTAAAAATGGTTACGGAATGTGACGACCCGACTTTTTACCACCTGAAAGTCGTATCATCATGAAGAAAAAAAGGGATAGAAAAGAGAAAAGAAAGAAGAGAAAGAAGAAACAACATCAGAATCTCAACAGCGGAATGAATAAATTATATTAATCACATAAGTATTGCATAATATACTAAATCAATCAGAGTTATACAGATAATACATCACATACTAGACAGTTATAAACACCTGTCTAGTTATACAACTCAATACACAATACAACACAGAGATACCAACACAGCGGAACACTATATTTATCTACAACGCAGAAGCCTCCTGCTCCCTTGCTCCTCCAGAACTCGTCAAAGCTAACCTGAATCCCTTGGCTACTCGTAAAAATTTGAGTACCCGAGAGTTTAGGAAAAACAGAAATAAACTTCGGGTCAGACATGGGTCTGGTGTGAGTAACAGGTTAAAGTTGCTTAATTTTGAAAAAAAAGCCTTTGAAAACAAAAGGTATCACGTAAGACTTCCCACAAATAAACATGGGTAAGTTTTTACCTTACTAACCAAATCATTTTATGAGAAATTCAGTGATATTATAATAGTGTCTAGGGTTTTCAAGTTAATAGAAAATAGTCGAAATTGTTACATTTATTAAATTCGGGCTACTAGCCACAAAAGTGGGTAATACAATCAAATCCGAGGGCACTTATTGGATTTTGGATTCCATACAATGGCAGGGCTACTGGGGTACCGCCCGTCACGGTACGTGGCCTAGATCAACGTACCGAGGATCACTCCTGACCCCCTACAACACAAGGCCGGAACCATTCCTTACTGAATAGTCCCGAACAAGACAACCCCGACAGTTGGAGCTCACAACTGTCGACACAGCCGAATAAAAAGGGACATCTAGACAGGGGAAAATCTTGTCCTGCTTGGGCATGACCCACCTAACCTTGCTGCACATCCCCTGTTTTAGCCATTCCCGGTTGATGAGGCTTGAGGCTGCGATTACCTTTAATCAGAACACATCACTTAGAATGCTCATCGCCCACCTGACAACGTTCTGAAAGCATTCAATCCATACAAGTTCGTTCCGGGTTCGAATGAAACCGAAGGCATTATCTCGTTACACTTTTTTTGGAATCACCCTCAGAGTTAACGACGATAACCCTTTTACTCTGAATCTTCATCTTCACTTGAGATTCATGACCTATCGTTAATTTGGATCGATGTGGTTTTCGGATGTCCAAATATGGAAACCCGATCCCGGTCTTATCGAAATCCAAAACGTATCTTTTAAGGCCAAGTTGTTTTAAAGTTAAAACAATTCAATTCAATTATCCATATACACACAGATAGATAATTCACATAACACAATAGATAATCAACATTTTCATCACAAACAGATAATCCATATTATCACTACAACAGATAATCCATATTATCATCATACTTAAATCAAAGCATCCATATCGCATAACATCAATTATCTCATATCTGAGATCTCAAACCATTCAAGATAAACAATTTCATCCATCCATACATAAGCAATGATTAGTAATCACACCATATATAATTAATTTAAAATGAATTAAATTAATTACTTGCATCTCTAATTAATTTAAAGTAAATTAAATTAATTAGTTAACCATTATTAAATTTGCTTATATCACTATTAATTAATTATCAATCAATTAATAAATCATTCACTAATTATTCATTTCAATTTATCACCCTTGATTAATTAACTTTTAATTATATTCAAGTAATTATCCTTTAATCATTTTCACAAATTAATCTCCTTTAACCAAATATAGAAGTTAACCTTTAATTTACTAAAATTAATTACATTACTTCTTAATTAATTGTATTAATAAATCAATTCATTTATTAATTATTTCCAAAAATCCATTACATCATTAATTATAACAATTAATAATCTCTAATTATATTTTCTATTTAAATCAATTAAACCAAATTGTTAATCACCCTTGATTAACCCCATTCAGTAATTAACTACCATTAATTACTTCCTTAAATAAATTAATTATTCCATAATTAATTTTCTCTAATTAATCCCTTG
This sequence comes from Allium cepa, assembly GCA_030765085.1. Taxonomy (NCBI): domain Eukaryota; kingdom Viridiplantae; phylum Streptophyta; class Magnoliopsida; order Asparagales; family Amaryllidaceae; genus Allium; species Allium cepa. Next base: position 898,397,150 of record CM060938.1, on the reverse strand, counting down.
ATTAATTATACAAAGTAGTTATACTCAAATTTCTTTCACTATTAAATCATTCCTGGGTAATTACATCCAGTAATTATCATTAATTACTTCCCTAAGTAATTATACTTATCACATCATCAAATGATTATTTAAATTAATTAAACTTAATTACTTAACTTAAACAATTCATATTAAACTAAATTAATTACAATGAGTAATTAATTCCTTAATTACTTCCATTAAGTAATTACACTTAAACAATTTACAATTGATTATCTTTAAATTAATTAGTCTAATTAATTATTAAAAATTAATCACATTAATCAATTATTAAATAATCCTTAGTTAATGACCTTCATTAACTATTAACAATTCTTTAATTACTTTTCTAAAGTAATTAACTAAGATTTATCATTATTAATAATTCATTAATTAATCCTTAATTATTTAATTAATTAATTACTGATCATTAATTAAAAATTAAAACCTTATTTAATTAATGATTCTTAATTACCAATTAGTTTATCCTAAATTAGTTAGCTTAAACCTTAATTAACTAATTTAAACTCTTAATTACTAAATTAATTAATCCAAATCATTAATTATCCATTTTAATTAATTTGATAATTACAAATCATTAAATCTTCATTTATTTGAAGATAAAAACATTTTTCTTATTAATGAACAAATTATCATTAACAAGGCATTTAAAAACAATTTACTTTCAATTTACTTTTAAATTTCATTTTAAATTTAAGATTTAAAATGAAACAAATTAACTTTAACAAGTTTAAACCAAGTAAAACTCTTTTAAATGAAATGTTGTAAAACATTTACCTTTATAAAGAAATTTATATAAGAGTTTAAACCAATTTATTTAAACTCAAAACAATTTAAATTATTCTTTATACCCTTTAAATTTGTTTAAATATTAAATTTTATAAAACTTTCTTTATTTTCAATTTAGGATACAAGAACTAATTTGGATCCATTTCTCAAATTCTGATTTTAACTTTATATTAAAATCATGTTTCAAGTTTAAAATTCTGCTTTAAAATTTTAAACAAACAGTTACTAAAACCTGTCACCATTCAAATGACCCGAGGCCATACCAAAATACTTCGAGACAAACCCATCCTTGCTTCGAGCCTTACCCGATACTTAATCGAGAAAAACTCGAGTTCTCTCCACTGCTACTACCCAGATTCACCAGGAATCAAAAGTGCACGGTGCACATGTACGGTGACTCTGATTAACTCCAGCCATTGACGATGGCTTCATCACGTCAACAATCATCTACATATCGTCTCATGACCATCAGATCTCCTCCAAGTCGAATCCAAACGAATTCGAGTCAAAACCTGAAACCTGGAAACGACAAGGCCACCACATCTTAAACCTGTCAACGCTTCGCTTGCAAAATTCCGACCACCATAAGTTCAGATACTCCGGCATCGTCTTACTCTACATGTCTACTTCCATTACCCAAAACCTAGTTGAACTTGATCATCTCTATGGGCCGTGGTGATCGATTCTTTATGCATAGTAAAAATTAGGTTTAGGAAATCAAATTGACAACCGCTGCCACCACCATGCTTAGACCATCCACCAGTCAATTTTTCCAAACACACCGGTCACTCTACTGTCTCCAGCCACAAACCCGGCCACTCAAATTACTGAGATCACCAGAAAATCACAATTTAACCTATTATGTTCAACCAAGAACTACACCTTCAACACTTAATTATAAATAGTGATTTTTGTTTTAAAAATCAAGTTTTTGTTTTACTTTTGATTCATATGCCTGAAGTCATGACTTATAAACATTGAGTTTTTACTTATGTAAGTTTTTCACTGTTATTTTGTATTCCAGACCCAATATAAATTGTTTTTCTTTTAAATAAAATTTTTAAACTTAAATCTATGTTATAACAGACATTTTATATTCACAACTTAAGTCTTATCAAGCTTTGATTAAGAACAAATGAGTTTTAATGAGGATTTTAAAACTGAAACTAAAGTTAGATAGAACACAGAGATGCTCATCACTGTATTCACACATAACATAGAGCTATACACAAGAAATATTCTCAACACAACTGAATTCCAGAGAAACTTGCATCAGAACAAATATATACTTAAACTATTAAATTGTGATGTTACTCACCTTTGTTCCTGAGAAGATAACAGAGCACTTCTGCTTGAACTTTTAAAACTAGGAAAAGTTTTCTTTGATCTTCCTCATTATTTCATCTTGTTTGCTTATTGTTGGATAATGTTTTCAGTTTATATTTGAGTTTGTTTAAAAATGAAGAGGCTTGCAATATAATTTTTCTCTGGTTTGATATGTTTAGAACGAATTGGAAGATATGTATATATAGAAAGATAAGTTTGTATAGGCAAGGGGCTTACTGGGTATAAGCTTATCTTCTTTTTGTTTTCGTCAGGCAGATTTTTTTCAAAAGGAGGCTGAAATGATCCTTATATATTTCGAATTGACTCAATAGTTAGCTGAGATGATAAAACATTTAATGCAAATGTACTTTATGTTTCCTACTTAGCTTACCTTATCTAATTAGTACACAAGTATTCTGTTTTACTTTGCATTTCAACAGGCTACATTTTCTTGCATGCTTAATACTTTACAGGTCATGCATAATCTACTTGCCTACTTATGCTTCATACTTTATTCTTGCCTGACTTGTTTTTATACTTATCTCATTTTTGTTTTTGTGTTCCTAGATATTTGTTTATACTATGCACTAGCCTAGCATATAACCTTACAGGTTACATACAAACATATCTTTACTTCCTGGCAGCTTTATTTTCTTTTTGTACAAATTATTCTTTTGTTTATTTGGCTAAGCAGATTTTATTTTAGTCTTAGTGGCTGATATGAAATGTATTGTGTGCTAGAGATATTAACATTAATTGTTTTTGTTTTTTTTGTCAAGTCTTCATACTTATAGTTGAAAATCTTTTATCTTATCTTATTTATTATTTCATTTTACTTATGTTAATAACAAAACGTTCTTAAGTCTATATATATTTATATTTATTTTTAACAATATATTTGTTTTATATTTAGAAGCGATATTGATAAGATTTATTCCATTTCAACTCTAATTATTTATATTACATCATAACTATATATTTAAATCAAATATTAATAACAAGAGCTTACTTCATTTATATGTAAACAAGATAGATTTCATTTTTAAAATATTCTGAAACTCTTATTATAAATTCCAACTCAATAATTCTTCCCAATTCACAAATGTATATATCTGTTTTTAAAAGACAAGTTCTATTTTAATTAGTCACATTAAATATTAATTAAAATAATACTGCCAAAAATCCGGGATGTCACATGGAATATGATTGAGCATGATAACTTATAAAATTTGAAATTGTTAGAATAAAATCTTACTCAAAGAAAAGTTAAAATTAAAATAGTTGGAAAACTTATCGAAGCTTAAAATTTGAATTGAAATTGAATATTTTGATTGAGTAAAATTATGTGAAATGGAAAAATTTTCATGTTGGATTAAATGAAGCAAAGTATTGAAATAAAATTAGTAGGTGAAACTAATCGAACTAATGACAAATTGAATATGGTTTGAAATAATTGAATTCATATGGAATTTGAAATCCAGTTTAAATGAAAGTATAGATAAAACCAAATTGGTGAATTGAAAATAAATATATGAAGTATATAGAATATTTATATTGAACTTAAGAAATAAATGGCAAAATTCTTAAGTGAAATTAGAATTGAGGAAATATTCTAAGGATCCAGTAAACCAGTGAAATGGTGATTGTGAATAAGTGTATAGAAATCAAAATCAATGTGAATAAAAGAAAATTGATATAACTAATAATCAATAGGAATAAATACGTGGGATGTACGTATATTATTTTATTCGCATAGCGATTTGATCCAGAATTCGAGCACAGGATTTCGAGATAGTTATATCGATCCGAGTTGGAATTTTTCACTCGATTTTCGATGGCGAACCCTGGATATGGATTTTTGGTTGATTCTTGAAATTCTCTATCATGGCTATGCAAGGAGAATGACGTTTTCTGATCAAGAAACCAGATCTGAGTCCGCATTAGGAAGTCGGGTGGACGATACTTGTTCGGAAGTGAAATTATATGGTCGATTGAGCGTTCGAATTTGATATTGCGTACGAATAATATAAGTACATCGTACGGATTTGAATGAAATAAATATTCAATCTTTTGTAAAGAAATGCGTAGAATAAATTTGAATGTTGTAATTGGGCATTATTGTTAAGTAAGATATACAGATGTTATAAAGGAAAAGGGAATTGGATTTTTGATTTCGAAGATAATTTAAGTTGCTCGAAAAAGGTATGTATTTAAATTTCTGTATGAAATTTGATAACTTTCTTGTCTAGCCACTTGGATTTTTGTTTTCTTTTGAAATCTGAGGGTCTATTGAGGCATTTTGTAGTCGTACCGAGCAAGCCGCACAAAGGAGACGCTGGCAAAAAAATTCGAAAATTTAGGGAGTTAGAAAATTTTTGAGAAATTTGGATAATTTAAAATTTGAATTTAAATTTGAATTGTGAAGTAAATAATATTGTTGGAAACTACGGAAGATTTTAGAAAGTTAGTTTAAGTGATAATGGGTCATTAATAAAGAGATTTGTTTTGGCAAGTTGATAAAACGGTTTGGTTTTGGAAAAATAGTTACCGAGTTATGGATCATTCTTCTTAACTAGTAATTTCGGGACAAAATTATTTTAAGCGGCGTAGAATATGTCGACCCAGAATTTTGAACATTTGGAAGTTAATTTAACTTGAATTTCAAATATACCGATGAATTTGGCAATTAAATTATTAAAATTAATTATTGAAAGTTGAGAAAAATATTGAATCTTAAGTTGTAAGCCTATTAAAAATAATTTGATGGCTTAGAAAATTTATATTGATGATACTGAAGATAATGGTAGCTTCAGAATTGAATTTGGAAATGCTTTGATCAGTTTTGAAATTTTATCGTTTAAATCGATATTTAAAAATAGCCTTCCTAGGCACAGCCTCGGATATCGACGAAACCAGTTCCATTAGATCCGTAATATTGTATAATTATCGAATTTCAATTTTCGTGACATTTGGAGTGTTCGTTTGGTCGTACGATAAGCAAACGTGCTGAATTCTTTATCGAAATTTAATTTAATAACTGGGTTCAAAAAGCTATCTTTTCCATACGATCGAATTTGAACTCAGAACCTTTTCCATTGTGTTCGGAATAGGGATTTAATATTATGAACGCCTGGCGGCACGTCCTGATGGGGATTCGAGATTGTAAGTTGCATTTATCGAGGCAATTTCAATTTGAATTTGAATTTAATTTTAATGTATATAAATATTCCTGTGCATTTGATAAATTTTAACACGTTTCAGCACTTGAGGCCCGTGTCTACAATCAGGGACACGCGTAATTTTTCTTTATTATAGGCTATGGTGTTAGAATGCGAGGCCAAATCTAAATAAAAAACTCTCGAACTAAATCTATGGCCGCAGATTAAAAAAGAAAAAAAAGAAATATAAAAATCGATTCATTCACGAATCAGTCGCACGAGCCATCTTCATTTAAGTAAATCGAGGCTGTTCGATTTCGTGAGGGGTTTCGATTTGTCGCGTGAACGAGAGGGGTTTCCGCGAGTGGATCGATAGTTGTAGAGAACTCTATCTCGATCGAGGACGATCGCGAGTGAGTCGCAACTAAGGAAAGCTAGGGTGAGTGCGATTGAGCGAGGTGGCCAAGCAGTGGCGCGGCGACGTCAGAGCATGGTAGTAAGTGGCAACAAAGATGGTGAAGTCGATTGGGATCGAAGCTAGGGTTTCACATTGAGTTTTGGGATTCGCAACAAAAGGCGATCGATGCACGCGCGATTGAATGAAGATGGGCCTCGAGTGGTGGCTGCTCGCAACAACACAGAGGAAGGGATTGCTCGAGCATGATGAGTTCATGTTCGTTGGATTAGCAAATTTTTTTTTCGATAGGGCATAGTTTTTTTATTTATTTAATTCAAATTGGTAGAGACATAAATAATTACAGTAGGGTATTAACAGAAAAATTTTATACATGATTTTAAACTCACTAGTTAATTTTAAAATGATATATATGGTAATTAAATTGTTTCAATTAATTTATTTAATTTTTTTTAGTTGCTAAAGATAATTTATTAAAGGATATTTAATTTTTAGTTAAACAAATTTATTAGAATAAATTGGTTTGAAATAAAATCATTGGATAATTAAAATTACCAAAAAAAATTGATTATTTGATTATTTCGAATATTAATGAATTGTATAAATATTTATACAAGGTCAAAAATGGAGAAACAAGCCGAAATGGAAATGAGTTGGAATAGATTGCAAGTAAAAGGTGAGATCTTCTCACTCAATTGAAAAATTAAAAATTCAGTTATTGATTGATTGTATGATTGTGATAGTATATATAGTAGTATATATTGGAGTGATTGATTTCCCATATTATATAGCGGATGAGACCCTATGCGCCGCATAATAGCAGACGATATTATATAATCCCATATACCGCGATATTCCACCTCGAAGTGGAATTGGTATTTAATTGTTGTGCTAACATCTGTGGATACTGGGAAATATGTTAGAGGGATCCAATTGGATTCCTCGATATTTGAATTTATTTTCATGTTGTGATGTGATTATTGTTGATCTGTGAATTATAATATTACTGATTGGAATTTTTTGAAAGCAATGGTTTAGTCGAATATATTTTTGGTATCGTAGGATACCAGAAATATAAAAATTGGATTTTTGGAAATTAAAGCAAAATTTTTTGAGTAAATTAATTTTAAAGAATAAAATTAATTTAAAAGAAGTAATTTAAAAGGGTAAATATTGATTTTTGAAATTCTATCGAATAAATTCAAAAATATGGAAAAGATTGTAATAAATGGATTTTTAGTAATATAACTAAAAGTCAAAGAATTTATCTAAAATTCGGATTTTAATTAGTTTGGGATGAATAAAGGAATTTATATTAAAAGAAAATAAATTTTTGAAATCAATTTAGGAACTGATTTTGTGTTTGAAAATAAATTTTTGAAATTAATTTGGAAACTGATTTGGTGTTTGAAACTAAATTTTTGAAATAAATTTGGAAACTGATTTGGTGTTCGGAAATAAATTTAGAAATCAATTTGGAATTTCATTTGGTGTTTGAAATTGAATATTTGGAAATTGATTTGAAAATCGTATATCAGTGGATATTTGGAAATTTAAATTCATAATGTGAATTTATAAAGGAAAGGGAAATTTGTTTTAAAAAACATATTGGTTTATTTTTAAAAGGTATGGAAAGAAATTTTCAGATTTGGAATGTAAATTAAAATAAATCGATAAGGATTTATTAATTGATTTTAATGAACCATTTTGAATGGAGAGTGTATTTTCCATGGAAAGCCGAGTATGTTTTTAAAGTAGCTTTCAATTATAAATTAAAAGTTCTAAAGTTGGTTTTTAGAAAAGGATGTTTATGGAGAAATTATTTTCTTAAGTTTTTTTAAATCTTTAAAGTAAAGACTTATTTAATTATAGAAGTGATTATTTAAAGATTTACAGTGATATTTGGTTTATAAAATGGTTATTTAAATAATTATACTCTATCTAATAATTTTATTTCAAAATTATTTTGGGCTTAAGATTTATATGAGATATGGGTATAAAATTTCATAATGCTTTAAAATAAAGTGTTTAAAATATTTTTATTTTAAATATTTCCAAGTATATATGTTTGAATAAGTAATTTAAATTATTTTAAAGTATTTGAACTCGGCAAATTTTCAGTGGAAATAAATAAATATTTGGAAATATATTCCACGTAAGGAAAGTGATTTGAAATTTGTTTTCAAATGGTTGAGGTGTGAAAATATATCTTGCGAAGATATTTTGAAAATAAATAATTGGGGGAAAATTATTTAAAATTTTTTTGTGACTGTTGTGAATATTGAATGACAGTTAAAAAAACCAATTGTCAATATTGCCCTTAAATGGCATTCAAATTTCGATGCGACTGGCGGTCGGATTCCAAATAGATATTCGAAAACCATATCGAATCTTTGTGATATATCTTTTGTTTAAAAAGATCAAAGCGGAAATTTTTTGTGATTTACTTGATGTTAACGTGAAAATCTGAACGCTAACACCCCGGTGTATGTAAAGTTAATGTGAAAGCACCACCCGTTAATACGGGAATCGGAGTTAAGCAGTAAAATCACAAAAAAGCAGTAAAAGACACAATTTTTATAGTGGTTCGGCTTAAGATCGAGCCTACGTCCACTTCAGTCTTCTTTATTGCTCATTTGATTACAACTCTATACCACTTTCTTCAATTACAATACACTTTGGACTAGTAGCTCAAACTTCAAAGAAGTATAATCTCTCGAATTCATGTTGAATGATGTTGATTCTCTGTTGAAGTTCGTTGTAGCGTCCTTGATGATAGAAATGCTTGAAGTGTTGTTTGAGTTGAGAATGCAGCAGAGTAATGGCGTCCTTCAAGAATCCCCCCAAAAGTCCTTTTCTAGTTGGATTAGGGCTATATTTATAGGCACTCATCGGAGTTAGGTCGTAGGTTGTGACCGACCTAAATTAGGTCGTAGGTCATGACCGACCTAAGTAAGGTCGTAGGTCGTAGCCGACCTAAGAAGCACTGGCTCCCCTTCCATAAGAACATGCAAGCTCGTTTCAACAAGTTCTAGGTCGTAAGCGACCTTACCAGTAGCGGCATAGAAAAGGCGGCTTTCTAATGCAATGTCCTTAGGTCGTGAGCGACCTATCTTAGGTCGTGAGTATCTTCCTGTTATCATAGCTGGGGATCTTAGGTCGCTGAATCCCTTAGGTCGTGGTCTTCCTTAGGTCGAAGCACTTTGTTAGGTTGTGTGAGTTCTATAGGTCGCTGAATCTCTCAGGTCGCAGCCTTCCTTAGGTCGCGGAGTTTCATAGGTCGAGACATCTTCTAGGTTGCGGAGTCTTCTTAAGTCGTTACGTTGTGAAGTCCTTAAACCGCTAGGTCGCGGCATTCCATAGGTTGCTGTGTTGCCGGAGAAGTTAGGTCGCTTCTGTAGTTAGGTCGCGGCGTTCCTTAGGTCGCTGTATTCTTTTAGGTCGCGGCCTTCCTTAGGTCGCTGTATTCTTTTAGGTCGCGACCTTCCTTAGGTCGCTAGGTCGGCAACCCTGTAAGTCGTTAGGTCGGCGATCTCTTTAAGCCGTTAGGTCGGCACACCTTTAGGTCGTTAAACTCGGTCACGTCTTAGGTCGTTGAGCCGCTTTATGCCTTAAGTCGCTGACCTCGAATAGAAGATAGGTCGCTCCATTCTTTAAGTTGTATACCGTTTTGGTCGGGGCGCTGCCCCCTGGACCCCTGCGACCTGACCGGGCAGGTCGATCACCGTAGCGGTGGCGTTGCCCCCGCACCCCCACCTTGGGGGGTTGGCACCCCCCTGGACCCCCCCCCCTCCGCAGGGGATCTTATCTGAAAAGCCATTCAACAGAACTTGCTTTGTTGGGATGCTGAGTTGACTATTCTTTGAGACGAACTATCATTGGTTTCTCGGTCTATTTTTGACATCACGGCCTTTCTGAAAAAGTGGAGTTAACACTTGAAATCTGAATGTAACACTTATTTTTAAAACAAGCGTTCATTATTCGGATTAGCCGGGAAAGGACTTTGTGTCATAAAACCATTCCGAATAATGATACGACGAAATGGGATTGCATTTGAAGAAGGTGTTGAAGACCGAGTATTTTCAAAAATGAAAGGGTTACCTGTCGAATGACTCTACACCGAGTTTCTCCAGTATAGAGATTTTATCACCTTTTATGATGGGGAGTCCGGACGTGATTAGTGAATATCCAAATTTGCAAGAGCTTCTTTGAAGTGCCTTCGGTTCCATTCGAACCCAAAATGGACTTGTATGGATGTATGTCTGACGTTACACTTTGTGATGTAAAGATGGTTTCTATCAAATACATTTCTATTTGTGGCGGAGAATTTATTCTCTTAGCTTAATACCCTTCTCTGAGACGTACGAGTTCAGAGGTTATGTAGTTGACGGTTACTAGTGATATATTCCCAATTTGGTAATGTGGCATGCGAAGTGCTGCTGATCATTTATTAATCGAACCATGTCTTTTGTGAAAAGCGTAGCTTTGTGGAGGAAACTTCGTCGGACCTCACACCTTGGAAATGGTCGAAAGAGGAAGAATGCAGCAAGGTTGTTATTTTGAGGGTAGCGCCCTCATGGTATGTCCATTTCCTTCTAGAAGAAGGTGGTATCATGGTATGGATCCCAGATATTTAACCTCTGTGGTTGCAGCAAATTTATTACTTTGTTGTTGTTGCTTTGTGGTTGAGGATCCTCGGATAAAGTTCAGTAACGACCGAGGATGGCATACTCGTATGTGGAGTTATCTAGTTACAGCTTAATTGCATCGGAAGCGTGAGGTAACTCGGCCTTGTGTTGGCAGAGAGCTGGTTAAGTTTTGGAGGCTTCCCTCTAGAGGCGTACCCATGTGGCATAGGAAGTTCCTTAGCCTGACCATTTGTTGGAAATCCAAAGAAACAATACGCGCCATGTACAGTTTTTGTTGTGTAACCTACCATGGAATGTGGCGGTAACCTGCTATTGAATATGGTAGCTATAGTAGGCATACTGCGAAATGTGTATGCTGGCTAAGATTTATATTATACTTTCAAAATGTTTTCTACACTATGCACTAATAATAATATCAGAGGTATTTTGCTTATCAAGCATGTTTGACCATCATAAGGAGAAATCTCCTCCAATTCTGCATTTGCATTGTGTGTGTGGCGGGAGGCCTTATGGTAGTTTCACTTTCCAAAGGCATTGCAGATTTCTTCTCCTTTCTTTGTGAAAATAATTGTTTTTTAAGATCTCACACCAGTCCCATGACTGACCTGGAGTTTATTGTTCCCTTTCTAAACTCTGGTTGCCTATAATTTTCCACACTGGCAGCCGAGAGTCTGGTTATCATTATTCTAGAGAAAAGTCATAAAAGTATGCTGGGAGATCAGGTGCAAGATGGACGGCGAGGCGCATTACTTATATTATATAGTATCGGCTACATATGGATTGCAACAAGTTCAGTTTCCATATAGTCAAGTTATATCGATTGCCAAGGTTGTATTGTGTTGTTGAAAACTCTGATGATGTATTGTAATAACAGATATTGTTCTTTGTTTTAAGGATTATTCATTTATCTATTATATATTATTCTGCTGCAAAATGTGTGATTCTTTTATTGTTTCTGTTTCTTCTTCTATCTTCTTCTTCTTTAACCCTAACGGTTCGGTTTTCCGACATTAGATTGTTCAGCATTTGATATAGTGGATGTATTGATGTCGACGTTCGGGCGTCAAAAAATTGGGTCGTTACACTTTTACAACATGCATTAATTCACCAGAGACTTCTATATCCTCGATTTAGATGTTGCTATCTCTTTCCATGCATGAATTCTATCTCTTGCGTTCGTATGTCGATTTGCCTCAGAATTCTACATTGATTTTTTTTTGAAGTCACGGTTGACCCGGTCAAGGTCGCCCGAAATTAATATAAGTTTATCCATTTTTTCTCTCTTTCTATTTAGTTATCTTACCCCCTCTTCGAGCCTATCTTCTAGTTAGAATTCTCTTTGATGCGGGTTCCTCTGATTTGAATCTCTGTCCTTATTCTTAAATCCATTATGGAATCATTGAGTGAGGGAGTGTATATGTAATTAATATTAAAATGCTTTAATATTGTGTTGTATTAGTTGTTCATGTTGATTTGGGGTTTTGATCGATTCGTCTGATCAATGCTATCGACAGGAATTTCAAAATACTTGAATAGAGAAAACTGACACAAAATTGTTTTCAAATTGGGTAAATGAAATGATTTTGTATGATTATGTTATATATATATATAAGTATGATTTTCTAAAATTAAATTGTTAAATGAATTGGTTGTTAGAAATGGAAATATTTGATTTTCATCTATTGTTTTGAAAAACATTAATTATCGCATCATGATGAAGTAATGAATTTATAAACATGGTTTATAAATTGATTTGACAAAAAATGAAATGAATTTAACTTAAGAAGTTGAGAATTTAATTTTCGATGATTTCAAACTTTGGTTTTAAAGTTTTGAAATGTATATTATTTAAAAGTATATTCAAATAAAAATTATTTCCAAAGAATTTTAAAAGTTTTAAAATCTGTACTCTCTTCTTTTGTCGCTGAAAAATAATTTCAGCAATGACGGCCGCATCATCAACATTCATTTTCGAATTTCAGAGTGGAGAGATCACCTAGTAGCTTCGCTACGCTTTTGTTTTGAAAATGAATATGATTTGAATTTCTTAAGTTTGATTTGATTTGTATAATATACAAGTATACGATTATAGCTTTGATTTGATATGTATAGTATATATATTTATCTCTAAATTTTTTGAAGTTAATCGAAAATTTAATTCTTAAATTTTATGATTAAAGGATGATTTCAATTATAAATGAAGCCAAATTTTTGAATAAATATTTAAAATTTGATATAGTTGAATGGAAATCAATTTAAAAACTAAATGAAATTTTATGATTTGAATTGGTAGTTTGAACTAATAAATTTGAATTTAATGACTATTTATTGATTTAATAAAATTGATTAAACCAAATTATTGAATATAAATTTATTTAAATTGAAATTCACACAGTTTTAAATTAATTGTGTTAATGTATTTCAAATCTATTTTCTTCTGCTTGTTTTATTCTCCTATCTCCTTCCTTTTCGAGGACGAAAATTTTTGAATGGGGGAGAGTGTAACGACCTATAAATTTTTAATAATTTTAATAATATATTTAATTGAATTTTTGTGAAATTTTAAGTAATAAAATTTTGAATTGAAAATTTGATAGTTGGATTATGTCTAATTAAATATAGCAAGTGATAAATTTTCATTTATTTAAAAATATGGAAGTTCACTTTATTTTGTAATTTTATTTAAATTCAAATCAGTTAATATTTGATGAGAATAAAATGTTTTCCAAACCTGAGTATTTTTATAAAATAAATTTGTAAATCATCTTATGAGGGAGACATCATATTTCGTTTCCTCAAATTTGAAACGTTATTGCTTCGTTTATCTTATTTTCGAAAGATTTGCAGCATTTTCAGTACCGATACCGAATTTTGATAGGATGGTTCTATCACTGATATCTGTATACCATTTTGATCATCTCGTCGTGCTGATCTCAGCAGTATATTTATTTGTGTGTTTCGGGGTCCGATACGTGGCGGAATCTGCATAAATGGTAACCGAATCGGTACCCGGTTCGTGCCTTTTTGTGTTCTGTATCCTTTCAACTGTACAGCCGTTAGTGATAAATAGTTGCTTTCTATTAGCATTCCCTCACCTTAAACCGTGAGCTCTCATATCTTTCCATTGCTTTAAAATAATAAAAGTTATAAATATATATCATTCAGAATATACAAGCCTCTTCGTTTTCCAACACGTTCATTTTCTTTCTCTGTTGAATTGCTCTGCCTTCTTCTTTTGCCTGGCCTTCTCTTTCATTTTGTTTTGCAATCAGAGAATTTATATGCTTGCCTCCATTTTTCTGGTATGTCAGCCTCGACCACTCAATATCTTGCCTACCCTCTCCCTTGCATTACCATTGTCCACCCTCGGCCAGCACACACCACGCCTGACCACCTCATCCCATCCCCATGCAACAGCCGAGCAAAAATCCTACCAAACTCCAAACCCATGCATCCATCGGCCTCTTCCACTACTGCCGTTCACAGCCCAAAGCCACGCCTTGCCTCAGCCACCATCGCCTCCAAGCCGCCTCTCCATTCTCCGGCCTCCACCCAGCGGCGACTTCGCTTCAACCCTCAGTTGTGCTCCTCTCATGCTTTCTAGTCTGGGGCACTTGCATTTCTCCCTAAGTTATTATATATAGTATACTAATATATTTAGTTACATACATACATACATACATACATACATATATATATATATATATTTATACATTGAAATTTTTAAAGGTATATATATATTGTATGTTGTGGTTGCTGTATATGAATATATATATGTGTATATATGTATGTATGTATATGTTTTCTATAAGTCTATTTTATATATAAAGTACAGGTCTATATATATAGGTGACAATGCTGTATATATAAAGTATATATGTTTATATAAGTCTGTATTGCCTATATGATTTGTAATACTAATTTTATATTATGGTGATGTTGATATATATATATATATATATATATATATATATATATGCTAAACTGATTTTATTATAAGTCCATGTTATGTTATATAACCTATGAGTGTATTATAATATTTTGTTACGGTAAAATATATAGGATTACATTAGTATAGTATATGTATTTATTTAACAAAATATGCTTTGTTAACCTATATATATAGAGCTTTATGTAAGATTTATATGATATGGTATATAATATAATGAGTTGGTATTTTATTTTATTGATGTTTTAGAGAAATTTATATATGAAATATATCTGTTGCCAGTATTTCAAACGTATATATATTGATATATATTAGTTATATAAACTTGTTAATTTGATCCTTTTAAGTATATATATATTACAGTATAGTAAGTTTACACTTTTTGTATATATCAATGTATAAAACAAAGTATGTTATATGTATCAAGTTTCAGGTTATATAAATCAATTGGTTTACTAAGTGTTTTTATGTTGTATATATGTATATTTTTCTAGTACGGTATGTTATTTATATAAGTTCTTTGAAATGTATATATGTGCCTGCTTGGCTTGCTTTTGAGAAATATATGATCCAAGTGTTTGTTTATATAATGTAAGTATATATACGATCTGTCCATTTCGGTACATATATAAGTCATATTATATTACATAAGTCTGCATACATATATGGTGATCATATATTTTGATTCATTTTGTATGTATATGTATATATTATGATTGTTGGCTTCTTCATGAATGTATGGCAAGTTATATGTTGTATGGTATATAACTTATATATTAGTATTACATATATTGTTGATTTCAAAGTGTGCGTGTGTATATAAGTATCTTGCATTTTTAAATATGCATATACATATATATATATATATATTGTTATGAGTATTGTTTAAAATATAATAAATTGTTTATATTGATTTGATAATAAATATTGATTTTATTTATAACCTGTATGTAAGTTTGTATATATGTGTATATATGTGACGCCCCACCTCTATACTCACAATAACAAAGGTTATTATAAGTAATAGCATCTGCTATTGCAAAGAATAAGGCTTGTTAGAAGTGACCATCCGTAAGTTATGTCTTAGACTAGTATTGATTACATCGATAGGAGTTGTGTAAATTATTCCCAACGATATATATTCAATCCGAATCTAAAACGAAACCATGATGGCTTAAGAAAAATTCAGAACAACTCATAATAGCAACAACACAGATAAGTATAATCATATCAAAACAAAAATATTAGATATAGCGGAAGACAAGTCTGGATACTTGCTACAACAATTGATGGTTCAAAAGAACCAAATGTACATATACAAATACATCAATACATACATGAGATGAGAGTCAATACACCAAAAGTAACACCTCGAAGCCTAAACAAAAGATGAGGCGAAATCCCAAAAGCTGAAGCAGCAACAGAATAAGAGATAGCGATTATCCTGAAATAACTTGGTTTGACCCAAGTATTATTTAAAAGCAAATAATAAACGGATCAGTCTAATTTAAACTTAGAAATAGGTGTGTGATAAACAACACCAAAGCAAATTAGTTATAGTCTCGAATGAGACTATTCAGCAAAAACAACCAACATAGTTTAAATGAAGAAATCTCATTAACTCCATCAAAATTATCATTCAAATTCAAAATTGAATTCAAAACAGCAATATACAAAATCATAATCTCGGATGAGACTATTCAACATAAATAATCAACATAGTTTAAATGAAGAAATCTTATTAAACACCATCAAAATCAACTTCCAAATTCACAATTGAATTCAAAATAGCAATACGCAAAGCTATACTCTCGGATGAGACTATACACAATATTACAATCTCGAAACAGCAATACACAAAAATCTAGAAATCAAAATAAGATAACTACAAAATCAACATAAAAGTGGATAGGTCCCAGCATATGGAGAGTCTAAGCTATGCCGCACGTGCATCATCATATGGCCAAAGCGTACTAAGTACTGTCATTATAATATTTGGCGCCCAATAAATGACCCGAAGGTCTAGTACTGGTAATTGACCCGACGGTCCAACGTATGACCTGATGGTCCAGCATTGTGGTTCGAAAGCCTAACAAAATCATCAAAGTCTTCAAATAGCAACAAATATTTCAATTAACGAGTCCGGAATTAACCGAATTAGTAAAAGCGTGGTTCCATACTCCGCACTTTTGCTAAATCATTAAAATCTCATCATCGTTTCCTTGGAAGTGCAAAATTTTGTATTATATAAAAAAAATTTACTTCTCAACTTGTCCAGAATTAATCGGATCAGTAAAAGTAAGGGTTCATAGTCCTTAGTTTTGCTAAAGCGTTCAAATCGATTCCTCATTCTTTTGAAAGCATAAACTGTAAAAATTTTGGAAACAATTTTATTTTAAAATGATTTAAAAACACATGATTAAAATAGCAACATATATTGTGACATCCCGGAAATTTGGACAATATCAATTTAATAATCTGCATTGAAAATTAAATTGATTTGATAATATTTGTTGATAACAATCTGAATTGATTTAATAATCTTCTTTTACATAAATAATTAACTGATAATTTATCTTTTAAAAGCCAATTAAATTGTTTTCCATTTATAATATATATATATATATATATATATATATATATATATATATCTGTATATATTGTAAATAGATAACCTTTGTTTTAAGTTTAATAAAATGAAAACATGATTTCTAATTTTAATATTTTTGGAAAATTAGGAATTTAATCTTTATTTAATATTGAATAAATAATAATGTGATCTTAAAATACCCAAGATAAATTTAAATTGTTTAGAAATAAAATTTAGCTTAGAGTTTAAATTTAAATAAAAAGTTTCGTTTTGTTTTATAGCTTGATCAAATAAGTGACTTATATTATAGAGAATAGTTCTATTATAAATTAATTTTTAATTTAATAATAAGTTATATCTAAACTGTATTAATATTGTAATATCTTTGAAAATGGGTTTTATAATATAAATGGAAGTTGATATTTTAATATGTGTATATTTTTGAAAGAAGCTATGATTTGTAAATTTAAAATAAAATAATATTTTATAAATCTTAACATAAGTATTTATTTATTTAAGTTAAAATAAAAGTAACCTATAAGTAAAATGAATATATAAGTTAAATTTTTAACAGGACTGAAAAACAGCTTTAAATAAAATAAATATAAAAGTAAGAACAAGTGTTAAGAAAGAAGTATATATGTACAAAAGCAAGCTAGACAAGTAAGTTTTATATGATGTAAGGTTTAATATCCAGGTAAGCAAATATGTATGCAATCTGTAAAGACAAATGTACAAAGTAAAAACAAAAAGAAGGAATAAAATATACAAATGCAAGAAGCTTATAGACTAAGATTTCAAATAAGTATGAAAAGAAAATAATAAGAATCACCAGACAAAATGATTTTTGTTGTCTAATGTAAAACAAAGTTAAGTAAAATGTCTTTATGTATGTTCAGTATATAGGTTGAAATTTATTACAAGGAATTGAAAACAACTTCATATAACAAAAACAAAATAAAGTAAGAAAACAATAATTATGCAGGCAAGAAAGTACAATACAAAATATCTAAATACAAATGGTCTGTAGCTTGTAGATTGAGAATCAGACAAGCATAAACATAAAGCATATAGAATAGTTTGTGAAGCAAGCTAAAAACATGCAGGTAAGAGAAGTGTGAAATATTTACATATGAAATGATTAAGTTAGCTAATTAGGAAACAAGAGTACATTAACCATTAATGCTTGCATTTACTTAGCACAACCTTATGTCCATTCGAAATGGATTCAAATCATTTCAGCCTCCTAAAAACAAAGATATGCCTGATACAAACAAAAGCAAACAGTGTACCTGCATATTGCTCAAACCCAGATATCACCTTCCCCTGTAATCTTTTCTTTCTATATATTCATATCTGCCTATTCATTTTGTTTATCAAAAATAAACTAACCAGAGTCTCCATCTCTGGAAACCTGAGATTTTCAAGCTTGAGTATCTTCTTTTCGAAATCTGAAATCAAGCCTGTGCATCTCTGGAACCAGAAGTCTGCATCTTTTCAAACTAAAGCATAGATGCAGTTTGTAAATCTGGAACAAGGAAGCAAACACATTTTAGCATTCATGTTTTCAAGAGATTTCGAGCTAGCAAAAATTTAAAAAGCCTATTTCAAAAAAAAAAAATAGAATAAAAAGCAGCTTTGTTCTGGAAACTCAGGTGAGTAACTCCTTTTCTAAATGCTTAAGTATATTCAGTTATGGTTGCATGCTAGTTTATTTAAGATGAAGTTTAAAGTATGTGCATATATATTTGAGAATGACTGTGTATGTATGGGTGGATAGATGGATTGATGTTGTTAAAATTGTTCTGCCTGTTCTTAGTTTACACTTAACTTCTAAACAAAAGAATCCAATATCTTTTGATCAGATTGTTGTTAGTAACTAGAATTACTTAGGCAAGTAATAAACGATAATTACTGGAATGTAATTAGTGGAAGATGATTTATAGTAAAGTAATTTGGATAATTACTTTTGTAATTAATCAAGGGATTAATTAATGAAAATAATTAATTATGGAATAATTAATTTATGGGTATGAGTAATTAAGGGTAGTTAATTACTTGTGGATATTAATCAAGGTGATTAATAATTGTGTTTAATTAAAGATTAATCACTTAATGTAATTAAATTAAACAAAGTAATTTAATTTAAATATGAATTAGAGATCATTAATTAATGTAACTAATGATGAAATTAAGAATAGTTTAATTATGAAATAATTAATAATGTGGTGATAAATTAAGGATAATGTAATTAATTGTATTTAATTATAAATAAAGTAATTAAATATTAATTACTATAAATGATTTAGGATAATTAGTTTGTAAAATTAATTAAAGACTAATTACTTATTGTAATTAGAAAATGATTAATCGAAGAAGTAAATCATGATAAATATCTAGAGATTAATTAATTAATTTGATTTAAAATTAATTTAATAGTTGTATAAGCAAGATTTATAAATGAGTAATTAATTTAATTTACTTTAAATTAATTAGAGATAGAAGTAGTTAATTTAAATCATTTTAAATTAATTATAAATGGTATGATTATAAATCATTGCTTATGGATGGATGATAGTGATATTTTATTTGATGGTTGTGCATTCAGATCTGACTTGAATACTATCTATGTGATATGGATGCTTGATTTAAAGTATGATAATATTTAATTATCTGTTTTGATGATAATATGAATTATCTGTTTATGATGATGTGATTGATATTATGAATTATCTATCTGTGTGTATAATGATGATATTGAATTAAACTGTTAGGACTAAATAGACAACTTGGCCTTAAAAGACACGTTTTGGATTTCGATGAGACTGGGATCGGTTTTCCGCATTAGGAACATCCGAAAACCACATCGATTCCAAATTAACGATAGGTCGTTAATCTGATGTGAAGATGAAGGTTCAAAATGCAAGGGTTATTGTCGTTGACTCTGAGGGTGATTCCAAAATGAGTGTAACGAGATAATGCCTTCGGTTTCGTTCGAACCCGGAACGAACTTGCATGGATTGAATGCTTTCAACACATCGTCAGGTGGGCGATGAGCATTCTAAGGAATGTATTCTCTAAAGGTAATCGTAGCCTCAAGCCTCATCAACCGGGAATGGCTAAAACAGGGGAGGTGCAGCAAGGCTAGGTGGATCATGCCCAAGCAGGACAAGGATATTCCCCTGTCTAGATGTCCTTTTATTTCGGCTTAGTGGGCAGTAGCGACGGCTATCTGCGGGGTTATCTTGTTCGGGACTGTTCAGTAAGGAATGGTTCCGGCCTTGTGTTGCAGGGGATGAAGGGAGTAATCCTCGGTACGGTGATCTAGGCCCCGTACTGTGACGGGCGGTACCCCAGTAGCCCTGCCATTGTATGGAATCCACAATCCAATAAGTGCCAACGGCTTTGATTGTATTACCCACTTTTGTGGCTAGTAGCTGGAATTTAATCATGTAACAATTTCGGCTATTTTCTATTTACTTGAAAACCCTAGACACTATTATAATATCACTGAATTTCCTATCAAATGTTTTGGTTAGCGTAAGGTAAAAACTTTTCCATGTTTATGTGTGGGGAGTCTTACGTGATACCTTTTGTTTTCAAAGGATTTTCAAAATTAAGCAACTTTAACCTGTTACTCATACCAGACCCATGTCTGACCCGAAGTTTATTTTTGTTTTTCATAAACTCTCGGGTACCCAAATTTTTACGGGTAGCCAAGGGATTCAGGTTAGCTTTGACGCATTCTGGAGGAGCAATGGAGCAGGAGGCTTCAACGTTGTAGATATACTTATAGTTCCGCTGTGTTGGTATCTCTGTAGTGTTTGAGTTGTGTTGTATTGAGTTGTATTAACTAGACAGGTGTTTATAACTGTCTAGTATGTGATGTATTATCTGTATAACTCTGATTGATGCTATGTATATACTTATGTGATTATTATAATTTATTCGTTCCGCTGTGAGATTCTGATGTTGTTGTTCTTTCTTCTCTATCTTTTCTATTTTCTCACCTCTTTCTTTTCTTAAAAATGATACGGTTTCCTGGGCGTTAGGAAGCTGGGTCGTGACAGTGGTATCAGAGCGCTAGGTTGAGTGAATACCTAGGCTCTTAAGTGTTTTCTTTCTTGAGAGAGCGTATTTGTAATTTTGATATATATATTTAATTATTTCTACCTATTATTGGGTTACCTGTTCAGGTTTTCCAATATGAGTTATAAAGGTAGATAGAGTAGTGGTGTGTGTAACACGACTACCAATAATTGGAGTTAAAAGGTTTGAGGTTGGAAGTATAATTTTCGAGACTGTAGACCTAATACTGTCTCGAGTAAGCTTTGAGTGGGATAAGGAATTCATTGATATCTGAAGGAAATCTTTTAAGGTTCAGAGTTCCTTTTGAAGTGTTGTTTGGATGAGTTAGAGATTGGATCTGTCGGTTGAACAGAAGCATATCATGATATCTTGATACATTCAGGTGTAGTAGTTGTGTAATGAGACACAATGACTATGGATGTCTCCGAAAATGTTTCTTTGGAACAAGTAAGGAAGTGTATCTGCTTCGGTGTTGTGGCTGTGTTCAGTTGGGAGTTTTTGTTTGCTTTGAGGTCCGAAGAACTTTGGATTTAGTAGTCTTTGGCTTCTGATTTAGCAGTGGAGTTCAGAAGCGGCAGAGTTGTTCCATTTCTTCGATGGATTGGCCACATAAGTGTAAGCTTTTCTGATTGGTAAAGAGAGAACAGTATCTTTGGAATTAGGCTGGATCAATCGCAAAAGTGACTTGCGATAGTTTGAGTTTCTCTTGTGTTTCAGAGATATTTTTTTGGATGTCTTCGAGAAGTCAGAGTTTGGTCAGCATCTGAAGATTGAGTTTGGTGTCGACTGGATTTTCAGAAGTGGTACCGATGGTTCAGCTTAGTAATAAGATGATTTTTGAGTTTGGGGAAGTAGCTCAGATTTTGGAGGAACTTTTGAGTTTTACTTTTGGATTTGTTGAGGTGTGTTGTCCAGTCTGTGATCATCATCAGCATTTCCATCTGCTCAATCAGAGTTGCGCAGTGGAAGCATGTGGTAGCTGTTTTAGTTTGGAAGCAATTGGATGTTGCAGTGTTTGATTTGGAAAGTTCTACAGGAAATTTTTCAGCATCTTAAGGCCAGTTTAGGGTGCACCTATTTGTATCTTTTCCGGATAAGAGAAGTAAGTTCTGTTTTCTGATTTGGAATAGAGTTGTATTCTGAATTTCGGTTGATCGTGGAAAGATCAATTTGTTTGTTTGTCTTTGGTTCAGTTTGTTTCTAAGGACATCAGCAAGAGTTAAGCTGATCAGTAAGGATGAAGGAAGTTCAGGATCGTCTGGAGAGTTTAGTGGATAAGTGACAGAAGAATTTGGATTTCGAAGTCGGAGATGTGATGCTGGATAAGTGTTTGGTCTTCAGGATTTGATTGTCAGTTTGGATAACTGGAATTCAGAGTGTTTCACGTATCTCTGAGGGAGTACGTATAAGATTTATCTTGATTTTAGGACCAGCAGTTCAGGGAGTTTTAATTGTTGATTTCAGGCTTGTCTGTAATTAATATCCTGTCTTGTCCTGTAGATCCAGATGAGTAGAAGGTCAGTAGCTGAGTAGTATTGTTTGTTTGGACTCTATAGAGCGAGTAACCCGGTATTTATACTAGGGGGAAACTCGAAGAAATTTTATCTAGAATTCTGTCTAGATAGTTAAATTTGTTTGATTGGATGAATTGGTTGCTATGGTTGTTAGCATATGATTAATATATGCTTGTGTTTAAAATTCAAATCTTAAATTGAATTATTAAATTACCTTTGTTTTAAATTTCGGGGACGAAATTCTTTTAAGGGGGAAGAATGTGACATCCCGGAAATTTGGACAATATCAATTTAATAATCTGCATTGAAAATTAAATTGATTTGATAATATTTGTTGATAACAATCTGAATTGATTTAATAATCTTCTTTTACATAAATAATTAACTGATAATTTATCTTTTAAAAGCCAATTAAATTGTTTTCCATTTATAATATATATATATATATCTGTATATATTGTAAATAGATAACCTTTGTTTTAAGTTTAATAAAATGAAAACATGATTTCTAATTTTAATATTTTTGGAAAATTAGGAATTTAATATTTATTTAATATTGAATAAATAATAATGTGATCTTAAAATACCCAAGATAAATTTAAATTGTTTAGAAATAAAATTTAGCTTAGAGTTTAAATTTAAATAAAAAGTTTCGTTTTGTTTTATAGCTTGATCAAATAAGTGACTTATATTATAGAGAATAGTTCTATTATAAATTAATTTTTAATTTAATAATAAGTTATATCTAAACTGTATTAATATTGTAATATCTTTGAAAATGGGTTTTATAATATAAATGGAAGTTGATATTTTAATATGTGTATATTTTTGAAAGAAGCTATGATTTGTAAATTTAAAATAAAATAATATTTTATAAATCTTAACATAAGTATTTATTTATTTAAGTTAAAATAAAAGTAACCTATAAGTAAAATGAATATATAAGTTAAATTTTTAACAGGACTGAAAAACAGCTTTAAATAAAATAAATATAAAAGTAAGAACAAGTGTTAAGAAAGAAGTATATATGTACAAAAGCAAGCTAGACAAGTAAGTTTTATATGATGTAAGGTTTAATATCCAGGTAAGCAAATATGTATGCAATCTGTAAAGACAAATGTACAAAGTAAAAACAAAAAGAAGGAATAAAATATACAAATGCAAGAAGCTTATAGACTAAGATTTCAAATAAGTATGAAAAGAAAATAATAAGAATCACCAGACAAAATGATTTTTGCTGTCTAATGTAAAACAAAGTTAAGTAAAATGTCTTTATGTATGTTCAGTATATAGGTTGAAATTTATTACAAGGAATTGAAAACAACTTCATATAACAAAAACAAAATAAAGTAAGAAAACAGTAATTATGCAGGCAAGAAAGTACAATACAAAATATCTAAATACAAATGGTCTGTAGCTTGTAGATTGAGAATCAGACAAGCATAAACATAAAGCATATAGAATAGTTTGTGAAGCAAGCTAAAAACATGCAGGTAAGAGAAGTGTGAAATATTTACATATGAAATGATTAAGTTAGCTAATTAGGAAACAAGAGTACATTAACCATTAATGCTTGCATTTACTTAGCACAACCTTATGTCCATTCGAAATGGATTCAAATCATTTCAGCCTCCTAAAAACAAAGATATGCCTGATACAAACAAAAGCAAACAGTTACCTGCATATTGCTCAAACCCAGATATCACCTTCCCCTGTAATCTTTTCTTTCTATATATTCATATCTGCCTATTCATTTTGTTTATCAAAAATAAACTAACCAGAGTCTCCATCTCTGGAAACCTGAGATTTTCAAGCTTGAGTATCTTCTTTTCGAAATCTGAAATCAAGCCTGTGCATCTCTGGAACCAGAAGTCTGCATCTTTTCAAACTAAAGCATAGATGCAGTTTGTAAATCTGGAACAAGGAAGCAAACACATTTTAGCATTCATGTTTTCAAGAGATTTCGAGCTAGCAAAAATTTAAAAAGCCTATTTCAAAAAAAAAAATAGAATAAAAAGCAGCTTTGTTCTGGAAACTCAGGTGAGTAACTCCTTTTCTAAATGCTTAAGTATATTCAGTTATGGTTGCATGCTAGTTTATTTAAGATGAAGTTTAAAGTATGTGCATATATATTTGAGAATGACTGTGTATGTATGGGTGGATAGATGGATTGATGTTGTTAAAATTGTTCTGCCTGTTCTTAGTTTACACTTAACTTCTAAACAAAAGAATCCAATATCTTTTGATCAGATTGTTGTTAGTAACTAGAATTACTTAGGCAGGTAATAAACGATAATTACTGGAATGTAATTAGTGGAAGATGATTTATAGTAAAGTAATTTGGATAATTACTTTTGTAATTAATCAAGGGATTAATTAATGAAAATAATTAATTATGGAATAATTAATTTATGGGTATGAGTAATTAAGGGTAGTTAATTACTTGTGGATATTAATCAAGGTGATTAATAATTGTGTTTAATTAAAGATTAATCACTTAATGTAATTAAATTAAACAAAGTAATTTAATTTAAATATGAATTAGAGATCATTAATTAATGTAACTAATGATGAAATTAAGAATAGTTTAATTATGAAATAATTAATAATGTGGTGATAAATTAAGGATAATGTAATTAATTGTATTTAATTATAAATAAAGTAATTAAATATTAATTACTATAAATGATTTAGGATAATTAGTTTGTAAAATTAATTAAAGACTAATTACTTATTGTAACTAGAAAATGATTAATCGAAGAAGTAAATCAAGATAAATATCTAGAGATTAATTAATTAATTTGATTTAAAATTAATTTAATAGTTGTATAAGCAAGATTTATAAATGAGTAATTAATTTAATTTACTTTAAATTAATTAGAGATAGAAGTAGTTAATTTAAATCATTTTAAATTAATTATAAATGGTATGATTATAAATCATTGCTTATGGATGGATGATAGTGATATTTTATTTGATGGTTGTGCATTCAGATCTGACTTGAATACTATCTATGTGATATGGATGCTTGATTTAAAGTATGATAATATTTAATTATCTGTTTTGATGATAATATGAATTATCTGTTTATGATGATGTGATTATCTATTGTGATATTATGAATTATCTATCTGTGTGTATAATGATGATATTGAATTAAACTGTTAGGACTAAATAGACAACTTGGCCTTAAAAGACACGTTTTGGATTTCGATGAGACCGGGATCGGTTTTCCGCATTAGGAACATCCGAAAACCACATCGATTCCAAATTAACGATAGGACGTTAATCTGATGTGAAGATGAAGGTTCAAAATGCAAGGGTTATTGTCGTTGACTCTGAGGGTGATTCCAAAATGAGTGTAACGAGATAATGCCTTCGGTTTCGTTCGAACCCGGAACGAACTTGTATGGATTGAATGCTTTCAACACATCGTCAGGTGGGCGATGAGCATTCTAAGGAATGTATTCTCTAAAGGTAATCGTAGCCTCAAGCCTCATCAACCGGGAATGGCTAAAACAGGGGAGGTGCAGCAAGGCTAGGTGGGTCATGCCCAAGCAGGACAAGGATATTCCCCTGTCTAGATGTCCCTTTATTTCGGCTTAGTGGGCAGTAGCGACGGCTATCTGCGGGGTTATCTTGTTCGGGACTGTTCAGTAAGGAATGGTTCCGGCCTTGTGTTGCAGGGGATGAAGGGAGTAATCATCGGTACGGTGATCTAGGCCCCGTACTGTGACGGGCGGTACCCCAGTAGCCCTGCCATTGTATGGAATCCACAATCCAATAAGTGCCAACGGCTTTGATTGTATTACCCACTTTTGTGGCTAGTAGCTGGAATTTAATCATGTAACAATTTCGGCTATTTTCTATTTACTTGAAAACCCTAGACACTATTATAATATCACTGAATTTCCTATCAAATGTTTTGGTTAGCGTAAGGTAAAAACTTTTCCATGTTTATGTGTGGGGAGTCTTACGTGATACCTTTTGTTTTCAAAGGATTTTCAAAATTAAGCAACTTTAACCTGTTACTCATACCAGACCCATGTCTGACCCGAAGTTTATTTTTGTTTTTCATAAACTCTCGGGTACCCAAATTTTTACGGGTAGCCAAGGGATTCAGGTTAGCTTTGACGCATTCTGGAGGAGAAATGGAGCAGGAGGCTTCAACGTTGTAGATATACTTATAGTTCCGCTGTGTTGGTATCTCTGTAGTGTTTGAGTTGTGTTGTATTGAGTTGTATTAACTAGACAGGTGTTTATAACTGTCTAGTATGTGATGTATTATCTGTATAACTCTGATTGATGCTATGTATATACTTATGTGATTATTATAATTTATTCGTTCCGCTGTGAGATTCTGATGTTGTTGTTCTTTCTTCTCTATCTTTTCTATTTTCTCACCTCTTTCTTTTCTTAAAAATGATACGGTTTCCTGGGCGTTAGGAAGCTGGGTCGTGACAGTGGTATCAGAGCGCTAGGTTGAGTGAATACCTAGGCTCTTAAGTGTTTTCTTTCTTGAGAGAGCATATTTGTAATTTTGATATATATATTTAATTATTTCTACCTATTATTGGGTTACCTGTTCAGGTTTTCCAATATGAGTTATAAAGGTAGATAGAGTAGTGGTGTGTGTAACACGACTACCAATAATTGGAGTTAAAAGGTTTGAGGTTGGAAGTATAATTTTCGAGACTGTAGACCTAATACTGTCTCGAGTAAGCTTTGAGTGGGATAAGGAATTCATTGATATCTGAAGGAAATCTTTTAAGGTTCAGAGTTCCTTTTGAAGTGTTGTTTGGATGAGTTAGAGATTGGATCTGTCGGTTGAACAGAAGCATATCATGATATCTTGATACATTCAGGTGTAGTAGTTGTGTAATGAGACACAATGACTATGGATGTCTCCGAAAATGTTTCTTTGGAACAAGTAAGGAAGTGTATCTGCTTCGGTGTTGTGGCTGTGTTCAGTTGGGAGTTTTTGTTTGCTTTGAGGTCCGAAGAACTTTGGATTTAGTAGTCTTTGGCTTCTGATTTAGCAGTGGAGTTCAAAAGCGGCAGAGTTGTTCCATTTCTTCGATGGATTGGCCACATAAGTGTAAGCTGTTCTGATTGGTAAAGAGAGAACAGTATCTTTGGAATTAGGCTGGATCAATCGCAAAAGTGACTTGCGATAGTTTGAGTTTCTCTTGTGTTTCAAAGATATTTTTCTGGATGTCTTCGAGAAGTCAGAGTTTGGTCAGCATCTGAAGATTGAGTTTGGTGTCGACTGGATTTTCAGAAGTGGTACCGATGGTTCAGCTTAGTAATAAGATGATTTTTGAGTTTGGGGAAGTAGCTCAGATTTTGGAGGAACTTTTGAGTTTTACTTTTGAATTTGTTGAGGTGTGTTGTCCAGTCTGTGATCATCATCAGCATTTCCATCTGCTCAATCAGAGTTGCGCAGTGGAAGCATGTGGTAGCTGTTTTAGTTTGGAAGCAATTGGATGTTGCAGTGTTTGATTTGGAAAGTTCCACAGGAAATTTTTCAGCATCTTAAGGCCAGTTTAGGGTGCACCTATTTGTATCTTTTCCGGATAAGAGAAGTAAGTTCTGTTTTCTTATTTGGAATAGAGTTGTATTCTGAATTTCGGTTGATCTTGGAAAGATCAATTTGTTTTTTTGTCTTTGGTTCAGTTTGTTTCTAAGGACATCAGCAAGAGTTAAGCTGATCAGTAAGGATGAAGGAAGTTCAGGATCGTCCGGAGAGTTTAGTGGATAAGTGACAGAAGAATTTGGATTTCGAAGTCGGAGATGTGATGCTGGATAAGTGTTTGGTCTTCAGGATTTGATTGTCAGTTTGGATAACTGGAATTCAGAGTGTTTCACGTATCTCTGAGGGAGTACGTATAAGATTTATCTTGATTTTAGGACCAGCAGTTCAGGGAGTTTTAATTGTTGATTTCAGGCTTGTCTGTAATTAATATCCTGTCTTGTCCTGTAGATCCAGATGAGTAGAAGGTCAGTAGCTGAGTAGTATTGTTTGTTTGGACTTTATAGAGCGAGTAACCCGGTATTTATACTAGGGGGAAACTCGAAGAAATTTTATCTAGAATTCTGTCTAGATAGTTAAATTTGTTTGATTGGATGAATTGGTTGCTATGGTTGTTAGCATATGATTAATATATGCTTGTGTTTAAAATTCAAATCTTAAATTGAATTATTAAATTGCCTTTGTTTTAAATTTCGGGGACGAAATTCTTTTAAGGGGGAAGAATGTGACATCCCGGAAATTTGGACAATATCAATTTAATATCTGCATTGAAAGTTAAATTGATTTGATAATATTTGTTGATAACAATCTGAATTGATTTAATAATCTTCTTTTACATAAATAATTAACTGATAATTTATCTTTTAAAAGCCAATTAAATTGTTTTCCATTTATAATATATATATATATATATATATATATATATATATATATATATATATATATATATATATATATATATATATATATATATCTGTATATATTGTAAATAGATAACCTTTGTTTTAAGTTTAATAAAATGAAAACATGATTTCTAATTTTAATATTTTTGGAAAATTAGGAATTTAATATTTATTTAATATTGAATAAATAATAATGTGATCTTAAAATACCCAAGATAAATTTAAATTGTTTAGAAATAAAATTTAGCTTAGAGTTTAAATTTAAATAAAAAGTTTCGTTTTGTTTTATAGCTTGATCAAATAAGTGACTTATATTATAGAGAATAGTTCTATTATAAATTAATTTTTAATTTAATAATAAGTTATATCTAAACTGTATTAATATTGTAATATCTTTGAAAATGGGTTTTATAATATAAATGGAAGTTGATATTTTAATATGTGTATATTTTTGAAAGAAGCTATGATTTGTAAATTTAAAATAAAATAATATTTTATAAATCTTAACATAAGTATTTATTTATTTAAGTTAAAATAAAAGTAACCTATAAGTAAAATGAATATATAAGTTAAATTTTTAACAGGACTGAAAAACAGCTTTAAATAAAATAAATATAAAAGTAAGAACAAGTGTTAAGAAAGAAGTATATATGTACAAAAGCAAGCTAGACAAGTAAGTTTTATATGATGTAAGGTTCAATATCCAGGTAAGCAATCTGTATGCAATCTGTAAAGACAAATGTACAAAGTAAAAACAAAAAGAAGGAATAAAATATACAAATGCAAGAAGCTTATAGACTAAGATTTCAAATAAGTATGAAAAGAAAATAATAAGAATCACCAGACAAAATGATTTTTGCTGTCTAATGTAAAACAAAGTTAAGTAAAATGTCTTTATGTATGTTCAGTATATAGGTTGAAATTTATTACAAGGAATTGAAAACAACTTCATATAACAAAAACAAAATAAAGTAAGAAAACAATAATTATGCAGGCAAGAAAGTACAATACAAAATATCTAAATACAAATGGTCTGTAGCTTGTAGATTGAGAATCAGACAAGCATAAACATAAAGCATATAGAATAGTTTGTGAAGCAAGCTAAAAACATGCAGGTAAGAGAAGTGTGAAATATTTACATATGAAATGATTAAGTTAGCTAATTAGGAAACAAGAGTACATTAACCATTAATGCTTGCATTTACTTAGCACAACCTTATGTCCATTCGAAATGGATTCAAATCATTTCAGCCTCCTAAAAACAAAGATATGCCTGATACAAACAAAAGCAAACAGTGTACCTGCATATTGCTCAAACCCAGATATCACCTTCCCCTGTAATCTTTTCTTTCTATATATTCATATCTGCCTATTCATTTTGTTTATCAAAAATAAACTAACCAGAGTCTCCATCTCTGGAAACCTGAGATTTTCAAGCTTGAGTATCTTCTTTTCGAAATCTGAAATCAAGCCTGTGCATCTCTGGAACCAGAAGTCTGCATCTTTTCAAACTAAAGCATAGATGCAGTTTGTAAATCTGGAACAAGGAAGCAAACACATTTTAGCATTCATGTTTTCAAGAGATTTCGAGCTAGCAAAAATTTAAAAAGCCTATTTCAAAAAAAAAAATAGAATAAAAAGCAGCTTTGTTCTGGAAACTCAGGTGAGTAACTCCTTTTCTAAATGCTTAAGTATATTCAGTTATGGTTGCATGCTAGTTTATTTAAGATGAAGTTTAAAGTATGTGCATATATATTTGAGAATGACTGTGTATGTATGGGTGGATAGATGGATTGATGTTGTTAAAATTGTTCTGCCTGTTCTTAGTTTACACTTAACTTCTAAACAAAAGAATCCAATATCTTTTGATCAGATTGTTGTTAGTAACTAGAATTACTTAGGGAAGTAATAAACGATAATTACTGGAATGTAATTAGTGGAAGATGATTTATAGTAAAGTAATTTGGATAATTACTTTTGTAATTAATCAAGGGATTAATTAATGAAAATAATTAATTATGGAATAATTAATTTATGGGTATGAGTAATTAAGGGTAGTTAATTACTTGTGGATATTAATCAAGGTGATTAATAATTGTGTTTAATTAAAGATTAATCACTTAATGTAATTAAATTAAACAAAGTAATTTAATTTAAATATGAATTAGAGATCATTAATTAATGTAACTAATGATGAAATTAAGAATAGTTTAATTATGAAATAATTAATAATGTGGTGATAAATTAAGGATAATGTAATTAATTGTATTTAATTATAAATAAAGTAATTAAATATTAATTACTATAAATGGTTTAGGATAATTAGTTTGTAAAATTAATTAAAGACTAATTACTTATTGTAATTAGAAAATGATTAATCGAAGAAGTAAATCAAGATAAATATCTAGAGATTAATTAATTAATTTGATTTAAAATTAATTTAATAGTTGTATAAGCAAGATTTATAAATGAGTAATTAATTTAATTTACTTTAAATTAATTAGAGATAGAAGTAGTTAATTTAAATCATTTTAAATTAATTATAAATGGTATGATTATAAATCATTGCTTATGGATGGATGATAGTGATATTTTATTTGATGGTTGTGCATTCAGATCTGACTTGAATACTATCTATGTGATATGGATGCTTGATTTAAAGTGTGATCATATTTAATTATCTGTTTTGATGATAATATGAATTATCTGTTTATGATGATGTGATTATCTATTGTGATATTATGAATTATCTATCTGTGTGTATAATGATGATATTGAATTAAACTGTTAGGACTAAATAGACAACTTGGCCTTAAAAGACACGTTTTGGATTTCGATGAGACCGGGATCGGTTTTCCGCATTAGGAACATCCGAAAACCACATCGATTCCAAATTAACGATAGGTCGTTAATCTGATGTGAAGATGAAGGTTCAAAATGCAAGGGTTATTGTCGTTGACTCTGAGGGTGATTCCAAAATGAGTGTAACGAGATAATGCCTTCGGTTTCGTTCGAACCCGGAACGAGCTTGTATGGATTGAATGCTTTCAACACATCGTCAGGTGGGCGATGAGCATTCTAAGGAATGTATTCTCTAAAGGTAATCGTAGCCTCAAGCCTCATCAACCGGGAATGGCTAAAACAGGGGAGGTGCAGCATGGCTAGGTGGGTCATGCCCAAGCAGGACAAGGATATTCCCCTGTCTAGATGTCCCTTTATTTCGGTTTAGTGGGCAGTAGCGACGGCTATCTGCGGGGTTATCTTGTTCGGGACTGTTCAGTAAGGAATGGTTCCGGCCTTGTGTTGCAGGGGATGAAGGGAGTAATCCTCGGTACGGTGATCTAGGCCCCGTACTGTGACGGGCGGTACCCCAGTAGCCCTGCCATTGTATGGAATCCACAATCCAATAAGTGCCAACGGTTTTGATTGTATTACCCACTTTTGTGGCTAGTAGCTGGAATTTAATCATGTAACAATTTCGGCTATTTTCTATTTACTTGAAAACCCTAGACACTATTATAATATCACTGAATTTCCTATCAAATGTTTTGGTTAGCGTAAGGTAAAAACTTTTCCATGTTTATGTGTGGGGAGTCTTACGTGATACCTTTTGTTTTCAAAGGATTTTCAAAATTAAGCAACTTTAACCTGTTACTCATACCAGACCCATGTCTGACCCGAAGTTTATTTTTGTTTTTCATAAACTCTCGGGTACCCAAATTTTTACGGGTAGCCAAGGGATTCAGGTTAGCTTTGACGCATTCTGGAGGAGCAATGGAGCAGGAGGCTTCAACGTTGTAGATATACTTATAGTTCCGCTGTGTTGGTATCTCTGTAGTGTTTGAGTTGTGTTGTATTGAGTTGTATTAACTAGACAGGTGTTTATAACTGTCTAGTATGTGATGTATTATCTGTATAACTCTGATTGATGCTATGTATATACTTATGTGATTATTATAATTTATTCGTTCCGCTGTGAGATTCTGATGTTGTTGTTCTTTCTTCTCTATCTTTTCTATTTTCTCACCTCTTTCTTTTCTTAAAAACGATACGGTTTCCTGGGCGTTAGGAAGCTGGGTCGTGACATATGTAGCAATTTCGACAAAGAAATTGCGCTTCACAAAACACCATAAAAACGAATATCAAAATCAGCGTTGCGGGATAGCCGCTTGCAAATTCACTTTAAATTGACAGTTACTGAAGTCAAAGCAACAGTAATTTTTATTCGTCAAAAATCTCATCAAAACAACACGCTTCAATTATGAAAACTTGGGTAAAAATTTCTTTATAAAACAATGGCAACAAAAATTCGTTCCAAAACGAAATTCTGGTTCAACGTAAATTAATAAACAGTGGTCTACACCACTTATATATTCATCAAAAATATTTCATGCATGGGAATATACACGTGCACACACGTTACTAAATTTTAAAACATCTTTGCATGAAAATAAATTTTGCTTGGACAATTAAATTTGCATGCATGAAATATAATTATAGAAAGATATATTGCTCTGGCATAGTTTCGTACATTACACAATGTTCCATAAAAGTGTAGTCAATAAACAGATGACTTGGCAATATTTTTGTGTACAACATGTTTGCACGCAAGTAGTAAAAATATAAATAGAATAAAATGATTTGGCCCAAACTCTAGTGTATTTCACGAATACATGTAAATGGATAAAAATGATGTAACCTGGCAACACAGTTAAAATATGACCTGGCCATAATTTCGAACTATATAAACTTGCACACAAAAATGATATATGCACGGAAGTATTGAGTAAAGATGACTTGTACACATTTCACGCAAAATATGAAATACAACAAGAAAACCTGGCCATATTTTCAAATTCTTTACCATGCATACACATGTATAAATTGGAACTAGAGGGTGGTCTGGACTAAGTTAGCTTGCATGCAAGAAACAATATAGATGACCTGGCCTTTAATTTATGCACGCATGCAATAAAATCTGGGCATAGCTTTTGTGAAATGCACTTACGTCAAAAATAGCAATTGGCCTGGGGAAAATTATAATGTTACTTCCCTTTAAAATAAATTATGTTGCATTGCATTCATTTACTATTATTGTGCACTTCGAAATTACACAATATCACTGTGCATTTTTGTTACAGGCATTTCATTTCTCTTTTTTTTCTGGACTCAACTTTTCTTTGCATGCATGGATTAAAATGCAAAAAGGAAGGTGGCCTGAATACTCAACATGCATGCATGAAATAAAAATATGGTTTGGGCAATATACTCTCAGTATGCTCGTAACCAAAATAACTAAAGAATGTGACCATATATATGCACGCAAGATCAAGTATTTCACGCACGCAAACTAAAAAATTTGTGAAGCACGCACACCAAAAATACAAAAGAAGGTGACTTGGTCTCATCTTTCTTTGCACGCATGCATTTTAAAACGAAAAGTACTGGAACTATATTTTCATGCATTATAACTTGTCCACTCGTTCAAATAAATAAAATGTAACTGACCGGAACATGGTACCAAAGCACGAATGAAACTAATAATGCAAATGAAGAATAGACAAAATATTGACCAGGCTTGCACACATGAAATGATGAAGTAAGGAGAATAAATTAGAAATGTGAGTTTTTCACTCACCTTAGATTCATTTCAAAAACAACTAGAAACCGAGAATGGAGTGGAGCAAAAATATTGGAACCGCCATTAATTTTCTACCGAGCTACTGAAATCTTTAAAACAAATGAAAGATGCAGGCAAACTTTTTTTCCACCCAATGTGTACAAGTCAATGTATGAAGATGTGTTGGATACTTAGGTACAAATGCATTTAATTAGAGATGTGTAACAGATAAAAGAAGGACAAGGCTGCATAGTTTATGTTGATGGCCGCATAAATGGGTTCAAACTTTGTGATAGTAAAATGATTAAACATTGCTTTATAAAATTGGTGACAGCACATTCCAATTTGTCTTACATTGGACCCATACTCACATATTTTGCTTTATAAACTTTATGCCAGCAAGTAAAAGTGTTCAAATATTTTTTCTTTTTCACTAGACCCATTCACACGTGAAGACAAACTATCAATTCATCTCAACGTGTAGACTTTTCAACATAATTTGCTTTGCAATTTTTTTTCAATTGACTTTGCAACTACATTACATGTTCAACTAACTTTGCAACATTATTGCATTGCAAATCTTTTTTCAAATCTTAAATTAAAATTTCTATTTTAAATTTTTATTTCGACGGTAATAAAAATCACGGTTGTTACAAACTCTCCTCCTTATGAAAATTACGTCCCCGCAATTTTCGTACTAGAAGCAGTATATAACACAAATTATTCATCACAACAAAGATTAAAATAAAAAAGATTAATTAAGAATGCTGTCCCCCATCCGAAGAGGAGAGTAAACCGGGATAAGAACGCTCGATGAATTCTTTGGTTTCCCAAGTGCAATCTTTGGGATTTGCGGACCATTGAATTTTCACAAGCGGGACTTCTTTATTCCAAAGGCGTTTGACCTCCGAAGCTGGCACACGAATAGGATTTTACACCATAGATTAGTCGGGTGAGATCCTAAGATCTTGCAACACATGAGGATCAATAATAGAATCTAAATCACGAAGGCATCGATGAAGCTGGGATACATGAAATACGTTATGAATTTTCAAAAACTGAATAGGTAGTGATACACAACTGGGCCAATGCATTCCATAATAGGAAATGGTCCAATATACCGAGAAGCCAATTTCCCGGAGCTACTAAAATGCACCACACCCTTCATCGAAGAAATACGAGTGAACACGTGATCGCCAACAGAAAATTCCAAAGGCTTCCTACGATGATCGACATAAGATTTCTGCCTATTCTTAGCCTCCTTCATTCTCTGTCTAATAATATCAATCTTCTCAGAAGATTCATGAATATAATCGGGGTCGAGAACTAACTTTTCCCCGGATTCCAACCAACAAGATGGTGATTGACAAGGCCTTCCGTAAAGAGCTTCGAAAGGAGCCATACCGATACTGGATTGGAAACTGTTGTTATCAGAAAATTCAACAAGAGATAAGTGGTCTTCCCAACTACTACCAAAATCAAGAATACAAGTGCGAAGGAGATCTTCTAAGACTTGATTCACCCTTTCAGTCCGACCATCAGACTGTGGATGATAAGCTGTACTGAGATTGAGCTTAGCACCCAAAGCTTTCTGAAGGATCTGCCAGAAACCAGTAGTAAAAATCGGATATCTATCACAAACAATGGAACTAGGCACTCCATGAAGTGGAACGACTTCTTTAATAAAAAGCTTAGCCAACAGAGGAGCAGTCTGATTGGACTTGATAGGAATAAAATGGGCTGATTTGGTCAATCGGTCAACAATCACCCAAACACTAGTATGGCCCGGCCTCGAAGGAGGTTGACCATCAATGAAGTCCATTGAAATTTGATCCCATTTCCATAATGGAATCTCAAGAGGATGCAAAAGACCACTAGGACGTTGGTGTTCTGCTTTAATAACTTGACAGGTCATGCAACGACTCACATAACTTGCAATATCACGCTTCATACCCTCCCAAAAGTATAAGCATTTCATGTCAGCACACATCTTACTACTGCCGGATGAATAGTATACTTAGAACGATGACAGTCCTCAAGAATGTCATCTTTAAGATTAGAAACATTAGGCACAATCAACCTTCCCTTCTTCCAAATACAACCATGAATATCAATATCAAAATCCTTTAGGTTATCACTTCGGGATTTCGATTTACAACTCTGAATAAGATAAGAAAGATCTGGATCTTGCTTCTGGGCATCGGCAACACGATCCAACAAACTAGGACGAGCTTCCATGCTAAATAAAAGCACGGGAGAATCAGAAACTGAAGGACGGTCTCTAATACCACAATGAGATAAAGCT
Organism: Allium cepa; assembly: GCA_030765085.1. Taxonomy (NCBI): domain Eukaryota; kingdom Viridiplantae; phylum Streptophyta; class Magnoliopsida; order Asparagales; family Amaryllidaceae; genus Allium; species Allium cepa. The sequence goes on along the minus strand of CM060938.1, from coordinate 898,360,272 downwards.
TCCAATATATTCCACTCTGTTAGCATCATGGAAATAACAACTTGCTGCTTGCGATTAAGCGCATTAACAACTCGATTACCCTTACCAGGGGTATACTGAATATCGAAATCATATGAAGCAAGAAATTCAAGCCAACACTGTTGCCTCATAATAAGTTCTTTCTGAGTGAAGAGATATTTCAAATACTTGTGATCAGTGAAGAGAATAAAACGCTGGCCCAATAAATAATGCCGCCAAATCCTTAGAGCAAAGACTATACGGCTAACTCGAAATCATTGGTAGCATAATGAATTTCATTAGGCTTTAGTTGTCTAGAAGCATGGGTAACTACTCTATCCTTTTGCATGAGGACACCACCGAGTCCATAAACACTAGCATCGGTATAAACAACAAGATCATGATTCCCTTCGGGAACCACTAAGATAGGAGCGTGAGTAAGGAGATCTTTTAACTTCAAGAAAGAAATCTCACACTTATCAGACCAAATAAAAGGAATAGCTTTTCTCGTGAGAGTGGCAAGCGGTAAAGCAATACGAGAAAATTCCTTAAGGAACCGGCGATAATATCCCGTCAATCCAAGGAAACTACGGATCTCAATAACGGTCTCGGACCTGGTCCAATTCTGAATAGATTCGATCTTGGAAGGATCGACAGAAATAACATTTGAAGAAACAATATGACCGATAAACTTCACCTTATTCTCCCAGAAGTGACACTTGGAGAATTTGGAATAAAGCTGATGCTGATGAAGAGTGCTCAAAACAATCTCCAAATGCTGAATATGATCGGCTTCAGATTTGGAATAAATAAGAATATCATCTATGAAAACCAAAATGAACTTATTGAAATATTCCCGAAATATTCGATTCATAAGATCAACAAAATGCGCTGGATCGTTCGTCAAACTGAACAGCATAACAAGCCATTTGTAAGAACCATAACGTGTGCGAAATGCGGTAAGAGGAATGCTATCTTTCGCAACTCGTAACTGATGAAAACCGGGAGCAAGATCGAGTTAGGAGAAGAGCTTAGCGCCACTTAATTGATCGAACATGTCGTCAATCCTAGGTAATGGGTACCTATTTTTGATAGTAAGCTCGTTAAGCTTGCGATAATCAATGCAAAGCCTAAGAGTACCATCTGGCTTCCTAATAAAGACAACGGCGCCGCCCTAAGTAGATGAGCTAGAATGAATAAATCGCTTGGCTTCCAATTCAGATAATTGTTGCTTGAGTTCCTCATTTTCCTTAGCAGACATCCTCGTGGGAGAACGACTAACAGGATGATCACCAGAGATAAGATCAACACGGAACTCAATTGCCCTCTTCGGCGGTAAACACGAAATAGGCTCGAAAACATAAGAAAAATCACAAACAACATGAATACTAGCTATGACATCCTCCGATTCGAAGGAAGAAATGAGAGCATTCGAAGTATGGACCATGCTTCGAAATATAATAGATAACTGATCGATAACATCGGAATGCTTGAGATATAAAGTTATTTCGGGACATAGGATATGAACTTCATAATGGACGAGCCAATCCATACCCAGAATTATATCAAAACCAAGATGATCCATAACATGCAGATTCACATGAAAGGAAAAACCATATTGAATAATCTCAACATCAACAATTAACAAACCAAGAGTAGCGGATCCTCCAATAGGATTCACAATCCTCAAAGGGTCGCAAATACTAACAACATCCAGAGGAATAACATCAACAAGCTCCTTTGACACGAATGAATGTAATGCACCCGTATCGAAAAGAACTCTAATAAAACGGCCATGAAATACAATTAAACTTTCCCTCTACCTCTTCCAGCCATAGGTTGAGAGAATAAGAGAAGATAAGGATTAGTTAAAACAACTCAAGATTGATTAGGAATTTGACAAATGGAATACTACGGAAATATAAGATATATTCCTAGACATATTCCAACTTGTTAAAGAGGATAAAAGTTTACGAACAACGAAGGAATAGATTAGAAAGGCACGAATAAAACCATCAAATAGTTGTAACACATGTTCCATTCAGCTTCTGTTCCATGTTTATTATAATTTGTTCTGAATCTCAGCTCTGATACCAAGCTGTGACGCCCCACCTTTATACTCACAATAACAAAGGTTATTATAAGTAATAACGTTTGCTATTGCAAAGAATAAGGCTTGTTAGAAGCGACCGTCCATAAGTTATGCCTTAAACGAGTATTGATTACATCGATAGGAGTTGTGTAAATTACTCCCAACAATATATATTCAATCCAAATCTAAAACGAAACCACGGTGGCTTAAGGAAAATTCAGAACAACTCATAATAACAACAACACAGATAAGTATAGTCACATCAGAACAGAAATATCAGATATAGCGGAAGACAAGTCTGGATACATGCTACAACAATCGATGTTCACAAGAACCAAATGTACATATACAAATACATCAATACATACATGAGATGAGAGTCAATACACCAAAAGTAACACCTCGAAGCCTAAACAAAAGATGAGGTGAAATCCCAAAAGCTGAAGCAGCAACAGAATCAGAGATAGCGATTATCCTGAAATAACTCGGTCTGACCCGAGTATTATTTAAAAGAAAATAATAAACGGATCAGTCTTATTTAAACTTAGAAATAGGTGCATGATAAACAACACCAAAGAAAATTAATCATAGTCTCGAATGAGACTATTCAGCATAAACAACCAACATAGTTTAAATGAAGAAATCTCATTAACTCCATCAAAATCATCATTCAAATTCATAATTGAATTCAAAATAGCAATACACAAAGTCATAATCTCGGATGAGACTATTCAACATAAATAATAGACATAGTTTAAATGAAGAAATCTCATTAAACACCATCAAAATCAACTTCCCAATTCACAATTGAATACAAACACCAATACACAAAGTTATACTCTCGGATGAGACTATAGACAATATTATAATCTCGAAACAGCAATACACAAAAGTCTAGAAATCAAAATAAGATAACTAGAAAATCAACATAAAAGTGGATCGATCCCAGCATATGGCGAGTCTAAGCTACGCCGCACGTGCATCATCATATGGCCGAAGCCTACCAAGTACTGTCATCATAATATTTGGCGCCCAACAAATGACCCGAAGGTCCATCAAATGACCCAAAGGTCTAGTACTGGTAATTGACCAAAGGGCCCAACATATGACCCGAAGGTCCAGCATAGTGGCTCGAAAGCCCAACAAAATCATCAAAATCTTCAAACAGCAACAAATATTTCAATTAACGAGTCCGCAATTAACCGAATTAGTAAAAGCATGGTTCCATACTCCGCACTTTTGCTAAATCATTTAAATCTCATCATCTTTCATTAAAAGTGGAAAATTGTGTATTTTATGTAAATAAAATTTACGCTTTCAAATGGACAAGTCCGGAATTAATCGGATCAGTAAAAGTAAGGGTTCATGGTCCTTAATTTTGCTAAAGCGTTTAAATCGATTCCTCATTCTTCTGAAAGCGTAAACTGTAAATTTTTTGGAAACAATTTTCTTCTAAAATGATTTAAAAATACGTGATTAAAATAGCAACATCGATAGTAATTTCGACAAAGAAATTTCGCTTCACAAAACACCGTAAAAACGAATATCAAAATCAGAGTTGCGGGATAGCCGCTTGAAAATTCACTTCAAATTGACGGTTACTGAAGTCAAAACAACAGTAATTTTTATTCGTCAAAAATATCATCAAAACAACACGTTTCAATTATAAAAACCGGGGTAAAAATTTCGTAAAAAAATAACGACAACAAAAATTCATTCCAAAACGAAACTCCGGTTCAACGTAAATTAATAAACAGTGGTCTACACCACTTATATATTCATCAAAAATATTTCACACCTGGCAATATACATGCACACACGTTACGAAATTTTAAAACAACTTTGCACGAAAATAATTTTTGCCTGGACAATGAAATTTGCGCGCACGAAATATAATTATAGACAAGATATATTGCTCTGGCATAGTTTCGTACATTACACAATGTTGCAATAAAATGCAGTTGATAAACAGATGACTTGGTAATATTTTTGTGTACAACATGTTTGCACGCAAGTAGAAAAAATATAAATAGAATAAAATAATTTGGCCCAAGATCTAGTGTATTTCACGAATACACGTAAATGGATAAAAATGATGTAACCTGGCAACACAGTTAAAATATGGCCTGGCCATAATTTCGAACTATATAAACTTGCACACAAAAATGATATATGCACGGAAGTATAGAGTAAAGATGACTTGTACACATTTCACGCAAAATATGAAATACAAAGAGAAAACCTGGCCATATTTTCAAATTCTTTACCATATATATGCACGCAAGATCAATTGTTTCACGCACGCACACTAAAAATTTTATGATGCACGCACATCAAAAATACAATAGAAGGTGACTTGGTCTCATCTTTCTTGGACGCATGCATTTTAAAACGAAAAATACCAGAACTATATTTCCGTGCACTATAACTTGTCCACTCGTTCAAATAAATAAAATGTAACTGACCTGGACATGGTATCAAAGCACGAATAAGACCAATAATGCAGATGATGAATAGACAAAATATTGACCAGGCTTGCACACACGAAATGATGAAGTAAGGAGAATAAATTAGAAACGTGAGGTCTCCCTCACCTCGGATTCATTTCAAAAACAACTAGCAACCGAGAACGGAGTGGCGCAAAAATATTGGAACCGCCATTAATTTTCTACCGAGCTACTGAAATCTTTAAAACAAATGAAAGATGCAGGAAAACTTTTTTTTTCACCCAATGTATACAAGTCAATGTATGAAAATGTGCTGGCAACTTAGGTACAAATGCATTTAATTAGAGACGTGTAATAGATAAAAGAAGGAGAAGGCTGCATAGTTTATGTTGATGGCTGCAAAGATGGGTTCAAACTTTGTGATAGTAAAATGATTAAACATTGCTTTATAAAATTGGTGACAGCACATTCCAATTTGTCTTACATTAGACCCATATTCACATATTTTGCTTTATAAACTTTGTGCCAGCAAGTCAAAGTGTTCAAATATTTTTGCTTTTCCACTAGACCCATTCACACGTGAAGACAAACTATTAGTTCATCTCAACGTATAGACTTTTCAACATAATTTGCTTTGCAATTTTTTTCAATTGATTTTGCAATTGCATTGCATTTTCAACTGACTTTGCAACATTATTGCATTGCAAAATTTTTTTTCAAATCTCAAATTAAAATTTCTATTTTACATTTTTATTTCGACGGTAATAAAAATCACGGTTGTTACAATAAACATTAGTTTTATATATATGTATGTATGTGTGAATTTTGTTTTCAATTTTATATATAAATATTATATGCGATTGAATTTAGTATTGATTTATATATATATAGCTATATACAGTCATATATATATATGTTCACTTATAACCGATCTTCATCAATCCAGCTTTGATTTGATTTCATTTATTCCTATTTATCAGCTTTGTTGGTCGAATCGTGTCCATCTAGCGTTGCTTTGGAATTCGTAGCTCATTTCTTTGTCTATCTATCTATCCTCGAATGGTGAGAAATCACTCATGATTAACATTTTTATATTTATTAAATTTAATTTCACTTGAAACGACAATTGAAATATGCTACTGTCAGTTATTTTATTGCTATATATATATATATGCCATTATCTGTATCTATTCACCTGTGGGATATGACACCATATCCCGTTGTTTATATTTTATTTCATCACTGATGATATATGCCTATGTTATATGTTATATTTTATCACATATGTTATCACTCTACAAGTTCCCTGCTAGTATTGAATTCCCTAGGGGTTGAAATGATACATACCCAAACGATCTTGTAAAATAGGAGAAAATCGTTATGGGTTGTAATGATAAACTCAAGCGAATTTCATTGGAATTTGGGATTGCGGGTTGAAATGATATATACCCGTAGATATTTAAATTGCAGATTAGAATGATAAATATCCGTATCACTTGACCATAGGACAGAGAATCGTATACAAACACCATTGGTCTATATATGTGTATGTGTGTGTATATATATATATATTTAAATGATTTCGAAGGTTTAAAAAGATAAATATATATATATATATGGTTTTATATAAATACTGACTTCTTCAAATATCATATATATAAATATTATTTTATATATAATTAAATTCTTGATTTTAAAATTATATGTTTTGAAAATTTTAAAATTATAAGTTAGTTTTGAGATTATAAATTTTAAAGAATTACTTATAATTTACTATTTTAAAATATGTATAAATTAGTTTTATATAAAATAATTTTAATAAAAAGGTTTAATATAATAAAGTTTAATTTAGTTAAAATATAATATGTTAAGTATTTATTTAAAAAAATTATATTTTAAAATAGATTTTATAATGATTTTTTAAGTAAAGGTTGGGAAGATAAATTTGAATTTATTTGGAATTGTGTTTATTTAAGAATTTTTTTAATAAAATTGATTTGAAACTTATTGAGTTTGAGATTCTAAGATATGGTTTTGTAACTTGATTTTGATTTAAGGTGATTAAATGAATATTCCAAGTTTAAATAAATTGAAGGAAATATTTAGTTTAAAATTGTAATTTAAGGCTTATTTAAATGATATTGGATTTTATTAAGTAAATATTTCAAAACTAAATAATAATGAAGTTAAATTGAGATATAAATGAAATTATCAAATTTGGTTTTGAAATTGTTGAATATTTAAACCTTTGAAATATATTGAAATTGAAATGGTATATTTTGGGGTTCAAATCTGTATGTGAAATCGTTATAATTTGAAATGATTTATTGAGAAACTAAATTGAGTTGAAATTTATGAATTGAGATTGAATTAAAAATTGAAATTTTGAATTCGAGTTGATTTGAATTGATTTTTAATATTTGATGAAGCTATTTTATTTATAAAGTATTTTTAAATTATATTTAAAACTATTTTTATATTTTATTTTATAAATTACTTTAATATAAACTATTTTAATATAAATCATTTTGAATATAAACTATTTTTTTATATAAACTATTTAATATGCTAATTATTTTAGTACAAACTATTTTGACTTATAACTATATATATATATAAACTATTTTATTATATATACTATCAATAATATCTAAACTGTTCAAGTAGGAAGTTATGATTTCAAAGTGACGCAGCGGATTATTTAAACAAAACTTCAATCGATGAAATGTAGCAATCGGTGAGTTGAAGATACCAAAATGCCCAAGTTCGTTGATCCAAAGATACCGAACTCTAGCTATCTCAAACACGTTGATAGCGCACTATACCGTGTTCAAAGATCTACGATTCTTCGCACGTTGATCTAGCGCACTAGATTCCGTGAATCGGCTTCAACAAACGTGGATTCGAGCGCACTCGAATGACGTAAGTGGAGATAGGAGATTACACTCAACTACCAATTAGAGAAGAAAGCACAAAGCAATCAACAAGAAATTTTATTCAAAAAAAAATCAACTCCTCAAAATGTACAACACACGCGTATTTATAGGGTTTTCACAACACAGTCCCTTGAGTCGTGGCCGACTCATGACTCACGACCTACGACTCATCATGAGTCGTTAACGGCTTAGCAACACACCACACCTATATGCATCACACGACTTACCATACAACACGGCTCATCAGTTATACGGCTTACAACACGACTTACGACTCATCAAACTCACAGTGCAAACGACTCAAGACCATACATTACAACAGTACACGACTCATTACACAAACGACTCAACAAGCCAACTCCCATACAACTCCTCCGACTCAAGAGACATGTCGACTCACGCGACTCACGACTCAACTTATTACAATGCTACATCACCGACTCATCTTCTACGATTCATAGCTTCAGCGACTCAACAGGTCAGCATGCTTCCAACGACTTAAGCTCTTTGACTCGCCCCAGTATCCTTCTGATAGCTGTTTAACTCGGAAACGACTCATAGACGAGTTGTTGAGTCGTGTTCGACTCAATAAGCACGAACGACTCAAGTTAGGACGACTCATCATGAGTCGTAACTTGTTAACTTGGCAGCCTTCCTCTTTGTATCCAGTTACCTCTTCCTTCAATCTTTCCTTAGGTCGCGGCCATCCCTCCTTAGCTCGTAACCGACTCAAGCTTTCATTGAGTCGTGGCCGACTCATCAAACTACACCATACATTCGTATTTTCAGAAATCAATGAATGCATACTTTCTTTTCTGGTCTTGGCTGCATCATCCTCCCCTGGTTGAGAAAAATTCGACCTCGAATTTGTAAATTCTTCCTCAATAATCTCACCCCCATGATATGGAATTAAATGCTTGACGTTAAAAACGTCAGAAGTAAAAACATCATCTGGTAACTTTAATCGATAAGCATTCTCATTGATTTTCTTTAAAATTTCAACTGGACCAATTTTTCACGCTTTCAACTTGTTATAAGCACCTACTGGAAAACGATCCGTTGTCAATATAGCATAAACCAAATCTCCTTCTTTAAATTCAACATTTCGACGTTTCAAATCTGCAGACTTCTTATACTTCTCATTCGATTTCTCCAATCGTTCCTGAACGATTTTATGACATTCAGTCAGCTCATCAACAAAATCAGCAGCTCGTTTAACTGTTCTCTTTGACTGTGGTACAACTGCTAAATCCAATGGCCCCCTGGGTAAATTTGAATAAACAATCTGAAACGGACTGAATCCTGTGCTTCGATTTACTGCATGATTATGAGCAAATTCTGCCTGGCATATCTTCATGTCCCAACTTCTCAAATTATCCTGTACAAGACAGCGCAACAAATTTCCCAATGACCTGTTAACAACTTCTGTCTGCCCATCAGTTTGCGGATGGTAAGCGCTACTAAAATTCAGCTTCGTTCCGACCATCTTCCACAAACTCAGCCAAAAGTGACTCAGAAAACGAGTATCTCGATCAGAAACAATAGATTCTGGTAAACCATGAAGTCTATAAATCTCCTTGAAAAATAACTGCGCTACTCGAAATGCATCTGCTGTCTTCTTGCAAGCAACAAAATGTGCCATCTTCGAAAACCTGTCCACCACAACAAATATCGAATCATTTCCCCTTTGAGTTCTCGGCAAACCCAAAACGAAATCCATGCTTATGTCAACCCATGGCTTAGACGGTACAGGTAATGGCATATACAACCCTGCATTCGTTGCTGTCCCCTTTGAAATCTGGCAAATATGACATCGCTCCACGAACCTTTCAACCTCTTTTCTCATTGATGGCCAAAAATAAGATTGTGAAATCAACTGCAAAGTACGATCACGGCCTACATGTCCTTCCTCGTGCAACTCCTTCACAATCTTCATCCTCAAACTACAATCCGGAATACATAAGCGATTTCCTTTAAACAGAAAACCATCAACTAACATGAATTCATCGGTACTCCCATCCTTCACTTTCTCAACATGTTTCTCAAAGTAAGGATCTCCTTCAATCATCTCAGGCAACATTTCAAACCCCGTCACTTCAATCTTCATTGTTGTTAACAAATGACTCCTCCTACTTAAAGCATCAGCTACTCGATTTGTCACCCCTGATTTGTGCTTAACGACAAAAGTAAACTGCTGTAAATAAGAAATCCATGATGCATGTCTCGCTGAAATTTTATCCTGTCCCTGTAAATGTTTCAAAGCTTCGTGATCAGTGTACAGAACAAATTCCTTCTGAAATAAGTAATGTCTCCAATGTTTAACAGCCTGAACAACAGCATAAAATTCAATGTCATATGTACTGTATCTCATCTTTGCCCCAGACAATTTCTCACTGAAATAGGCAACTGGTTTCCCATTCTGACTCAATACTCCCCCGATACCAACCTTCGAAGCATCAGTGTGTAATTCAAACAATAACTGAAAATTCGGTAGAACAAGAATTGGTGCAGATGTCAACAATTCCTTGATCTTCTCAAAGGCAACCCCCGCTTCCTCTGACCACACAAACTGCTTCCCCTTCATGCAATCAGTAACTGGAGCCATCACGCTACTGAAGTGTGGTATGAACCTTCGATAGAATGACGCTAGCCCATGAAAACTTCTCACTTCTGTAATTGTCTTTGGCTGTGGCCAGTTCCTGACTGCCTCCACTTTATTCTGATCAACCTGAATACCCTTTCCTGAAACAACATAACCCAGGAATAAAACACTAGGTGTCACAAACACACATTTCTTTGTAGCAGCATAAAATTGTTCTTCACGAAGAATAAGCAACACTTCCCTCAAATGTAGAACATGCTCTTCCGTATTCCTGCTATAAATCAGAATATCATCGAAATAAACCACGACGAATTTCCCAATGAATGGTCGAAAGATTTGATTCATCACCCGCATGAATGTACTAGGTGCATTTGACAAACCAAATGGCATAACCAACCATTCGTACAACCCCTCTCTTGTCTTGAAAGCTGTCTTCCATTCATCTCCAGGTCTGATTCGAATCTGATGATAACCACTCTTCAAATCAATCTTCGAGAATATAGTCGCCCCACTCAATTGATCCAACAAATCATCCAACCTCGGCATAGTAAAACTATAACGAACAGTGATCTTATTCAAAGCTCTACTATCAGTGCACATTCTCCAAGTTCCGTCCTTCTTGGGTACCAACAATGCTGGCACAGCACATGGACTCAAACTTCCCTGAATACGTCCCTGTTCAAGCAACTCTTCCACCTGCCTTCGTAACTCCTCATGTTCCTTTGGACTCATTCGGTAATGTGGTCGATGTGGTAACACTGCTCCTGGAACAAGATCAATCTGATGTTGAATGTCTCTAAGTGGCGGTAACTCCTTTGGCAACTCCTCTGGAAAGACATCTTCAAATTCTTTCAAAACTGGCTTTGCTTCTTCCGGGATTTCAACTTCTTCACTGCTCTCTCGCCCAATCAACAAAAATACTTCAGGTTCTTCCTCCACTTCCTTGACGAACTCTTTCAAAGTCAACAGAGTTTTCAATTCTTCAATCTCCTCTAGCTTGCTCTCCTTCTGTTGCTGTTTCTTAGGAACCAAAGTGATTTTAGTACCCTCGAACATGAAACTGTAACTGTTGGCACGACCGTCATGTTGAACTGCTCTATCAAACTGCCATGGTCTGCCCAACAATAAGTGACAAACATCCATATCTACGACATCACACCAAATTTCATCTTTGTACTTTTTCCCAATAGAAAAATTCACACAAGCTCTTCGACACACTTTCACTTCACCACCCTTCCTTAACCATGCTAGCTTGTATGGTTTTGGATGCTTCTCGGTCTTCAAGTTCAACTTTCTAACTGCTTCTGTAGAAATAATATTATCACAACTTCCTGCATCAATAACGAACTTGCAGACTTTCCCCAGAATAGTGCATGTCGATTGAAATATGTTACTCCTCAACCAACTACAATCCTCCTCTTGCTTTGGTGTAAGACAACTTCTCCTCATCATAAGATTACAACCTTCATCTCCCGACACTTCTTCTTCCTCCTCAACATAAGGTACATTTGAATACTCTGCCTCCTCACCATCATCTGCCTCAACCTCTGCAACCATGGTTCTCTTCTTCGGCTTCGGACATTCGTTGCTTTTGTGACCCAACTCCTGACAATTATAACATTTGAAAACACTACTAGCCTTCGCTTTCTCTGCCTCCTTCACCACTGGCTTTGTAACAGGTTTAGGAACACTAGAACTTCCGCCAACACCCCTTGCTTGATTATTGGAATTAGTAAACACACCACCCCCACGCCTTCCTTGTTTCTCCCAAGCTAACGCTTTCTGATGTGCCTCTGCTACTGATCTAGGATCAAACATATTAACCATATCCTGGATCTGCATTCTCAAGCCCCCAATGAATCTAGCAGTTAGCTGTTCTTCTGTCTCCATGATATCATTCCTGGCGATGAGTTGGTAAAATTCATCAGCATAATCACTAACAGATTTTGTCCCTTGCCTCAGATTCTGCAACCTTTGGTACATAAGTGACTGGTAGTTGTAAGGTAAGAAAGTAGATCTCATCAACTTTTTCATCTTCTCCCAAGATTCTATCTTTGACTTCCCCATTCGTTCTCGAGTAAGTTTAGTTTGCTGCCACCATGCCAAAGCTCTCCCCCTCAGCCTTGTAGCAACTAACTTCACCCTTCTATTCTCCGGCACCTCCTTGAAATCAAAGATTTCCTCCACATTAGACAACCAATCTAAAAACTCCTCAGCAATCATCCCGCCTTTAAATTCTGGAATTTCCATTTTCATTCCCGATTCCCAACGTCGATCATCTTCAATATCACGATAAGAATTTCGAACTTGGTCTCGATCTCGATAATGAATACTTGCTCTATCACCCTCTTCAACAAAATCAAAAGTACGCCTATATCGATCTCGACCAATATCATCCCTTCTCTCATGCATGCTTCTTTGACTATGTCTCTCTTCATCTCTATATGCTTCATGGTCAAATTCACGTTGACTTCTTCTCTCCATGTGCATAGTCATGATGATCTCTTCGTGATGAAATTGAGGTTTCTCTTCTATCTCTACAAGAATGTGGTGATACCCTCCTCGCTTCCGTAACCAATGGCGAAACTCGGTTTCCTCCATGGTTCGAGTTTGGTGATCTCCTCCTTTGATTCAAATCATTCATCAATCTCTCCAATTTATCAATGCCTTCATCAAATTTTTCATTAATACGTTGTTCCATAAGTTCAGCTTCTTCTCTACGATACAAAGCTTCAACGTTTTGATGTCGGTTAGCTCTCCTTGGTGGCATGGTTGTAAACTTCACAATACTTCAAAAATTCACACAACAAGCAATCTAGGCTCAACAATACACGGCTATGCTTGTCTCGGCTCACACTAACTCGGCAACGAGTTAACGATTCAAGTAAGGTCGGCTCCAACTTGTCTCGACCTTGACACTTCACGGCTTGGCTTCACACTTACTCCAAAACCTCCAAAAATTGGCGCGCAAACACCAATTCAAAATCCAAACAAAGTCCAACTTCTCGATCCAAAATGAAATGGATCAAACACTCCAAACTTGATGCAACTTGAACTCCTTCCAACTTCAAAAAACTTCAAAAACTTGGCTCCAAGAATCAACTTAGCTATGATTGGCTAAGTATGGCTCTGATACCAATAATGACGCAGCGGATTATTTAAACAAAACTTCAATCGATGAAATGTAGCAATCGGTGAGTTGAAGATACCAAAATGCCCAAGTTCGTTGATCCAAAGATACCGAACTCTAGCTATCTCAAACACGTTGATAGCGCACTATACCGTGTTCAAAGATCTACGATTCTTCGCACGTTGATCTAGCGCACTAGATTCCGTGAATCGGCTTCAACAAACGTGGATTCGAGCACACTCGAATGACGTAAGTGGAGATAGGAGATTACACTCAACTACCAATTAGAGAAGAAAGCACAAAGCAATCAACAAGAAATTTTATTCAAAAAAAATCAACTCCTCAAAATGTACAACACACGCGTATTTATAGGGTTTTCACAACACAGTCCCTTGAGTCGTGGCCGACTCATGACTCACGACCTACGACTCATCATGAGTCGTTAACGGCTTAGCAACACACCACACCTATATGCATCACACGACTTACCATACAACACGGCTCATCAGTTATACGGCTTACAACACGACTTACGACTCATCAAACTCACAGTGCAAACGACTCAAGACCATACATTACAACAGTACACGACTCATTACACAAACGACTCAACAAGCCAACTCCCATACAACTCCTCCGACTCAAGAGACATGTCGACTCACGCGACTCACGACTCAACTTATTACAATGCTACATCACCGACTCATCTTCTACGACTCATAGCTTCAGCGACTCAACAGGTCAGCATGCTTCCAACGACTTAAGCTCTTTGACTCGCCCCAGTATCCTTCTGATAGCTGTTTAACTCGGAAACGACTCATAGACGAGTTGTTGAGTCGTGTTCGACTCAATAAGCACGAACGACTCAAGTTAGGACGACTCATCATGATTCGTAACTTGTTAACTTGGCACCCTTCCTCTTTGTATCCAGTTACCTCTTCCTTCAATCTTTCCTTAGGTCGCGGCCATCCCTCCTTAGCTCGTAACCGACTCAAGCTTTCATTGAGTCGTGGCCGACTCATCAAACTACACCATACATTCGTATTTTCAGAAATCAATGAATGCATACTTTCTTTTCTGGTCTTGGCTGCATCATAAAGTAATGAATTTCAAAGTATTATGTTATCAAGTGTTAGGATTTCCAAAGTGTTATAATTTCTAAGCTTTATAATTTCAAAAGTGTTATAACTTTGAAAGTGCTATGATTTTGGATATGGATATATTTGAAGTGAAATATGATATCATATTGATATGGTTTTGAAATGAAAATGATATTTAGGTTTTGAAGTATAAACTATTTTGAAATGACTGTGGTGTTATAATAACGTTTGGTTGTTAAAGAGACCGGGATCGGATATTGTCATACTCTCTGCCAATACCGAAACCACTTTAACAACCATGCATGTGGTGGAGATTCCAGTATGATGTAGGATGGTGGCGAAGATCCTATATGATGTATATACGTGGCTCTGACTCCTATGAGTTAGCTTAAGATGGCTAAAATAGGAGCAATCGACTGGCCAAGTTAGCTCGATTGCTTTTATGTTGATGAATGTTTTCAAACCTTGTCGTAAATAAAGTTCACAAATTTCATTCTAAATGTTACCTTATCTTATGTACATGGTTGTATAAGTTGTATTCTTGTAACAAATATGAGTTCTCGTGGTGGTGGTCGTTGTAGTAGTTGTGGTTGTCGTAGTGGTAGAGGACGTGGTTTGGCTTTGATCGAACCAACACCTCCCTACGTCGATCAACAACCCACCCCTTCAAATTGCGATGATCGTGATGAAGGCAACCCTGGGTTATCTGGACATATGTCACAGACTGGCTTGATTTCTTCAGTCGGCAACATGTATATCTATTACAGGGAGATTGGAGAGTAAGTAAAATTTATAAGCTTATGAATTATCGTATATGTTAATAATGCAGTACAGGATTAATATAATTTGTGCATTAATAGCTTGGAATTCGTGAATAGTGCCTCGACATCTCGTGCTATATCATCTATGCTTAAGGCCCGTATAACATCATTTTGGCCTTGCTTTAGTGTGGTTCCTGCTAATATTAATGATCATTGGTTTGAAGATTTTAAGGTCAAATAATTTTGAAATTCATTATGTTACAATATTTTTAGTTCATACATGATTAAGTTTTTCAGTTCATTTAATCTACTCCCGAATTCCTATATAGACATTGTACTCTTGGGATCCCACCACTTCTTTTGCTGATGCCAAACGATTATGGGATCAAAAGTGCTCTTTGAAGTATAGGTGGATTGTTGGGGGAATGAGAATGTATAAAAAGAAGAATGCTTGTATAACAAATGAGGTATGGCAACAGTTTTTAGCTCACTGGGAGAGGAAGGAAGTGAAGAAGCTTGCTCAAAAGAACTCAATCGCTCGCAAAAGCAATCCAAGACCACATAGATGTGGTTCTAAATCAATGGCACAATGGATGAATGATATGGTGATTGTTTAAGTTATTTAATAATACTAGTATACAATTCAAATAAACACACGATAAATTATTTTTATTTTTCAGGAGAAAGAACAAGGTCGAACACCGACATACATGCAAGTGTACATTCGAACACATTATGTTGAGAAACCAGACGGTTCTGTTGATGGAAAATATATTGACAAGTACACGGAACAGTTTGTTGTATGTAATCAACAAAAATTTTGAATTTTACTTTACAAATTCCAAACTATGTTATGTGTATAATGCCTAAATCTTAATGTAAATTACAGGAAAAATACGATGAGCGAGTCGCTCAAATGAACGCGAATAAGGGTCGGGAGCTCTATCACGATGAGCTAAACCTTCTGTACATGCAGCTTATTGGAGAAGGTGAGACATCCGCTTCCTCAAGAAGCACGCGGAGACCTGGTACTGGCAATATTCCTGGGGTAATGACTCATTTCAAACATTGCTTCCATAATTTGGTACCTTAAATCCAACCTAAAATTTTAAAGATATAAATAAATGACTATTCGTAATTTAATATTCAGCAACCAGAATTCAACAGTTAGTAATCAACGTCCAATATTTAGCTTTCGACATTTTAAAACAAACGACTCCTTCATTTTGCAATTTTTAAAATATTTAGCACTTGAAAGGAATTTGTGCACTAGCATTGGAAAGGCAGTGCAACAACACTGTCTTTGCTTGAAAGGCGGTTGTGCACTGCCGTTGTAAAGGCAGTGTTGTGCACTGCCTGCACAGCACTACCTTTGCAAAGGCAGTGTTGTTGGGCACTGCAAATCACTGCCTTTGCAAGGCAGTGCAACAACAGTGCTGTTGCAATAGCATTGCCTTTGCCTTGTAATTTATTAATGTGCACGTCGCATAGTCAACTCTTTAAACGTCTTAATTACTTCACATATAAATCAAATGAGAGTCCTCTTTGCCAAGTAATCAGTAACTATAGGTGTATCAAAACACATATTTGTCTATACATAGAGTGTTTTAAGTGTTTCTACTATCAGGCATCTTTGTTTCAAACTTTACTTCGTCTTGCTATATAAAAACTTGATGAAAAGACATAAACGATCAATACAATTAACATAAAAACTAAATGCAGCAAATGTCGATCCTATATAAGTAAATGATTACCACTCTTGCATTTAGGTGATAATTAAAAGTTAAATATAGCAGTTTGAATTTATGAATTCCTTGAGGTGTTGCATTACCAGCCTTTGTCAATAAGTCTCGGCACTCGACAATAGTCCTCCAAGGAGAAACAAAACTAAAATGTCCCTGCAATACGAACACACACACATATATATTTTTATATGCCCATAAGTAGTTAAGAACAGAAACCAAAGTAAAATATAAATTCAACTATGTTATAACACATTAAGTGACAAATTTACCATTGTGTTCATTCTTAAGCATGAAACTTGACTTTTTTTGGTTTCAGATATATTTTTAATTGTACAATATGGATCTACATTTTTCACTCACATCCTTTACTAAAGAGTAATTTGTTTTTCCAAACTGTAAATCATTACTAAAGAAGAAAACGATAATGAACATATACAACTTTTTATGGAAAATAATTCATTATCCAATGGAGATAACATGACTGTACACATGAATTTGAAGTAAGGTAGCATGGATTTGATGCTACTAAAAAAATCACTTCTGATATTACATTAATTGGATATTTAGAGTGCCAATTATACTATCGGCCTATTTTCATGACTAATTCTTTTATTTCTTTATGAATTTATAAGTTAGGAAAAGAAAAGTCGAATAGTTATACATTTTTCTAATATGATTAAATAATTTACATGCAGATATACAGAGACAATACATATACTGCTCGGTTTGGAGTTTCACATGACAAAGAGAAACTTGAGGAGGAAGTGGAAGAGCTAAGGAGTAAAAATCATGAAATGAGTGCCATGATTAACAAACTACAAGGGGATTTATGTTCCATGCAGGAGGTGATGAGTTCTGTGCAGGAGTTTATATGGGGGTTGAGGCGGGAGCAAGGACCAGAGATACGACCAACTTCGTGAGTTATTCCTATTTTGGTTGTGGGTTTGATGTTCTATTTTTATAGCGTACATTGTATGATGTTTGAATTAGATGAAACAACTATGTTGGAGTTATGTAGCAACTTTGTTTTATTGTTTGTTGGACATGATGTATTTTAAACACATTCTGTAACAAGTTTATGGTAATTTGGCCATGATATGCATTCTACATTAATGTTATTAACGAGACATGTAATTATGATTTTTGCATGTGGTTATATAATTTATTTAATGTTTTCTGTTGTTGATGTTCATTTTTTTTAGATTTATGGTGATATGTGAGGTAGACGAATGTGAATTCAATAGGATCATATTGAATTTTTGGTGTATGGAGGCGTAAGGAAGACGTATGGAGCTCGTAAGAAAAATACTTGTAAAAGAATAAGGATTGACGTAGGGAATGCGTAAGGATGATGGCGTAGGGAAGGCGTATGGAATATGGTGTAGGTAATGCGTATGGAATCTGGCGTAGATAATGCGTATGGAATCTGTGGTAGGGAATGCGTATGAAATCCGACGTAGGGAATGCGTATGGAATCCGACGTAGGGAATGCGTATGTAATGCGGCGTAGGAAATTCATAGGGAAACGACGTAGTAAAGCCATAGGGAAAGGAAATTCATAGGGAAACGATATAGTAAAGTCATAGGGAATTTTTGCCACGCATCATTTTCCGACTTCTTTTTTTAAGTAAGGGTGGCGTAAAATTTGTTTCCCTACACCCAATTGGCGTAGGGAATCCAGAATTCTTTTGTAGTGTAGTTTTAACTCTGTTATATATATAGTAGCTTCATAAACTAATATTTATTTGTTTTCACTGCTTATCATTGTAATACTCTATGTCTGTGATTCTGTGATTTATTTATTTACTGTTTATGTTGAGTTTTGCCAATATAAATTAACAATATGATATTTTGAGCAATTCAAATCCGACATGTGTGGATGCGAATGGTTGAAAATATCGGGATGTTATAATTCATCTACATATTTGAAATCTTTATACTTTCCGAATCAAAACAGGTAAATTTTGTAGCCAAAATCAACACGTATTTGAAGTTATTGCTTATCAAACCTTTATTTATGAACTTAAAAATCTATAGTTTCGAATGTTAATTGTACAAAACCACTTAATGAACTTGAAATCCGAAAAAATCAGTTACTTTAGTTCCTAATATACTCAAAACTTAGTCTATATGAAATTAACACATATATAGAAGTATACAAAACTTCATAGTTTAGAAATTCATATTTACGCACTTAAAGGTTTTAATTTTTAAAGCCTGGTATAAAGTTGTACGTGTTTGAAAACTCACACTTGAGCATCTTGTGTATTTTCAATCCAACATCTTTAAAACCACCATTTCCTTCTAAATCACAACACATGCATGAAAATTCATGTACAAATAACTGAAGCCCTTTAAAATCCAAATATTTAAAACCCTTCAAAACCTTTATGCTATAACCTTCATTTTTGTCAAATTGAATATTTTAAAGCCCGTATGCGTTTGCAAAAACATGCTTCAAAACCAGAGATAAATGGAATTCTTCTGACAAATTAAGAGGCTATATAATAGAAATCATATCTGGTTATATCTGCAACTTAGAGCATCTCCAACAGGTGCAGAAATCTCAAATCTGCACCCAGAAAAGCTTGCAACAGAGTGCAAGAATATCCAATAGTGCAGAAAGGTGTGGCTTCGGCTTGAGAATTGCAAATAGGGTGAGGCGCCTGTTCAATAGGCACCTGGATGCCAGGTGCCTGTTCAACAGGCGCCTGTTCAACAAGCGCCTGATAGTGAGGCGCCTGTTTAACAGGAGCTTGGCATCCAGGCGCCTATTAAACACCCGCCCACTTATTTTCACCCCAATGGTTATTTTCCAACGGCCATTTTCTCCTTCAAGTACAACCGTTTTTACAACCTTTGTATCTTTTAATTACCATTATTTGTATTGTGTTCTGAATGCAAGCAATTATTAATATAAGTATTTTCATTGAAATTGCATTACATTGAAAAAAGATTATAACAACATTACGTTAATTAAAGATAAACAGATTACAATAACAGTAATAAGTAACAAAAACAGAAACAACAGTGGGAAAAGAACAACAGAAATATAGTTTCACTGATTTCCAGAAAACCTCCAATGATGATCTATGAGATCACTTTGCAGTCTTCGATGCAGTTGAACACTACGGTAGGACATTTGGCTTTCTACATGAAACTCGAGTTCTAGTGCGCTGCCAATCATATCGTTGCGCCAAACAGGCGGTGGTGTTGGAGCACCCTCGTAAAAGTAATCTTCTTCCATGTCTCTTTCATCCTCTATAATAATATTATGTAAAATAATAAAAGTATATATTATTTTGGTCATTTAACTGGTGACCAAAGTCTGCATGGATTACTGACTATGGCAAATCTAGACCGAAGAACCCCAAATACTCTTTCAACGTCCTTCCTCTGGCCTTCTTACATCGCTGCAAATTTTGATTCTTTATTGTTTTGTGGGTTAGGAATTGTCTTGACAATGGTACTCCATTTAGGACATATACCATCGCTAAGATAATATCCATGATCGTACGTGTTACCTCCTAAAGTAAAGGTACAAGGAGTTGATCTACCGTTTGCTAAATCATTAAACAACGTAGATCGTTAGACTATGTTAAGATCATTGTTTGAACCCGGCATTCCAAAATATGCATGCCTTATTCATAAGTCATACGGCGCTACGGCTTCAAGAATAATAGAGGTCCTATGAGACTTACCTTGATAAGCTCCAGCGTACGCCTTTGGACAATTTTTCCACTCCCAACGCATACAGTCTATACTGCCTAACATTCCAGGCTAGCCTCTACTACCATGCATATTTAATAACATAACTATATCCGCCTCGTTCGGTCTGCGTAAGTATTGATCGCCATAAATGTGCACGACAGCTTGACAGAAATGCCCCAAACACTCTGATACCGTGCTTTCCGCCACTTTCAAATTTTCATCAAGCACATCCGTCTGTCCTGCATATGCAAGCATTCTGAGTGCAACTATCATTTTTTGAATTCCAGTCAATCCCATTGTACGAGATGCATTGGGTTTGAAGATAAAATATTTGTCATGCTGCTTTATGCATTGTAGGATTCTAAGAAATAGAGGATGCCGCATGCGTAATCTTCTTCTAAAGTCAGCATCTTTGTAAGTAGGATTTGGAACAAAGTAGTCTTCCATCAGTCTGTCGTTGTGCCATGAATGTCTACGATTTTTATACCGACACCAACAACTGATCCACCGTGTTGCCTACTCGATTGACCAACCTGTAGTGCAACCATAATTATTAGTTCCTTTTCACGACGTAAATGATCTTCCATCATTTCATCAAATTCCTCGTCGGTATCATCAAAAAAATTATAATCATCTGCCGCCATTTCTTATATTTGAAATTGTGTGAAATAAGAATGAGCAATAATACTTCTCAGCATCTAATAAGCCTTTTATAGCTTAAATCACATGTTGGTTAACAAACAATCACTTGTGGTAGTATTAATTAAACTCAACCACCATATATAAAGTAGATTCCATTTATATCACGACTGCAGTATCCCATCACATCTAAACACTATAACTATTGATGCAGTGCCTCATCCCATCATATACTATTAACTGTTGATGCAGTGTCTTGCCTGTAGTGTAACTTCTGCACTGTCTTGTCTCTCCACATACTATTGACTAGTGATGCACAATCTCATCCCATCATACACTATTAACTGTTGATGCAGTGTCTTGTCTACAATGTAACGTCTGCACTGTCTTGTCCCATCATACAACCGTTGTCATATTCTTAACACAGTAATACAGAAAGAAACAAGTCATTGTTACTGAAACACCCAAACATTAATACAGTCAACGATAATAAATACACAAACAATAATACAATCCATAATAATACACTCCATAATAATAGACTCCACAATAATACAACCATAATAATAATATACTCCATAATAATACACTCCTTAATAGTACACTATACAATAATACACTCCATAATAATACACTCCACAATAATACACTCCACAATAATAATACACTCCACTAAGAAACTAGCGGTTATGGTCAAATTGTAAGTTGTGCACGATATTTCGAAGACATCTTATTTCTCGTTCCAGCACGTTGGCAAATGTTATGGCCCTTGGGCATAGCCGTTCATCAACCCATTATGTATAATTGCACCCTTCAAGCCAAAAAGGACACAATTGGATTCGACGACCAATATCTTCGCCATCAGCTCTAACCACAACTTCAACCTTATAACCACAATTGTCACGCCCCACCTCGATACCAACGCTAGCAAAGAACACTACGGAGTAATGCTGTCAACTAGCACGGAGAATAAGGCTGTTGAGGAGCGACCATCTGTATAACTGCTTTGTGCGAGTACCGATATGCCAGATAAAAATATAATTTTCATCTCAAGAGGAAATCCGACATACCGACATAAACTCAAAGCTACTACAGAGTGGCTATAATATCTTCAGAAAAAAATATAGAAATAAACATAACATAAATCAGTCACAGACAATTCATATCACAAAGGCGGAAGAAGATATGAATATATAAATAACATATGAAAGTGTTCATCAGAGTAGTGGTCTAAAAAGATCCACAATATCATAAAATAATAGTTACAAGAACTACACAAAAGAATAAGTATACATTAAGGAGTCTATATCTCAAATGTATACAACAAAATAACTACAAATCTAAGTAGTTAACCCAAAAGTCAGAGTAATGAATCCCAGGGGAGAAGTCAAGCAGGAGCACCTGTAACATCTCGATCTGACCCGAGTATTATTTAATAATAAAATAATAAACGGATCAATCTAACTATAAATATCAGATGAATCGAAGATAATTATAGACTAAGATGTGAGATTAAAAATCTCACCTTTTTACAAAATCAAACAAGAAGAAGCTTGAAAGCAAATGGAGAATCAACCTCTCTTCAACACAACCCAAATGAGCTTGAATCTATGCCCAAAACAAGAACATTCCCAAAATTAGGTTTAGGAATTTCTGAAATTGGTAAGAGGATAAGTTGGAGAGGAAGATGAGAAGCTTACCAATGGGTTCTTCTATTAGTTTGGAGCTAGAGTTGATTTGCAAGAGACAACTAGGGTTTTGGAGTTTTAATTTCCAATCTCTCCCACCATTGATGCTTTAGCTTGAGTATTAGGAATTGGAAATGAAGTAAATGAGGAGGAGAGGTGTTGGGACTGAATACATAAGTGGGCTCAGCCCAAACCAAAACCCTAAGTGAAAAAGTAGCAAAATCAACTTTCTCCAAACATATCGAAGCTCATACTCAAAAAGGTCGCAAACGGCATTTTAAACTCAATGGGAGTGGTCTCGAGTCCTAATTCGACCGTATGCAAAAAGTAGCTTTTCGGACTAAAATCCGACTAACGATAAAATATTTAAATAAAATATTTAAATATAAAATCGATAAATATGCGGGTTGTTACAACAATGGAAAAATACTGTGTAAGAGTCAGCCTCTTGATCAACCGAAGGTTGCAAATTTTGTACTTGTTCAACCTCCTGTGATTGTTGATGAACCAACTATTCGTGTACTGGTTGAACATCTTCCTGAAGTGTGAGTTGGTCAAGATTTGGGAATTCACAAGCAACGTCCTCGTAATGTTGTTCTTGGTAATTGATATTCCAATCTTCAATGGTGTGTTTGCTTTCCGTTGGAATGTACCCGGCATCAGAGTCAATAGATGATGACCAGGAAGCCATTGATATGAGGATGAGAAGATTGAAGGAGCGGAGAACTGAATTGTGTGTTTGAGAAGAAAAGATCTTACATATATATTGAAGCGTGTGAACGTTAAAAATTAATTATGTTTAAATATTAGCACTGTTTTGATTTGACAATGCAGTAGAAAGTCAAAATTACTCTTAAACAAGACAATAATAAATATGCACGCATAGAAACAACAATACATTCAACAATAATACACTCAAATTATGGATATCCAAATCGTTCTAGCCAATTTTGACAAATGATATAAGCCTCATGTCCAATGAATGTGCTGTGATATTTGAGAAAGTAACGTCCTTCAAATGTAGAACGGGTTGGTTTAAACAAATTTTCAAATATAAACTCATTGATAACCGTACTGTACCGTGTTCATGCGTTGCAGAAGTTCCCATAACCAGTCCTCAACTCCACCAGCGTGCGTCTACTTCTACCATCAACATTTCTATTGTAAAGTTCAGCAAAAGTGTCCCAAAATCGAGTTTCCATTATCTCTTCATCATCGCACATTTGATCCGTTTGTATATAAAATTTTACTAACAGTGTCAATTTTGTAGCCGAAAATATTATGTTACACATTGATTGATTTAACCGAACTTTTAAATGTTGTGACATTAGAATATAATACTTTATCTTAAATAAAGAGGTCGTGATCCGCATCAAAAAAAATGAAGCATAAGGTTAACGTCCACGTGTCAAACATTCATAAAAATTTTGACAAACAAACACAACTGTGTTTGTTACTTCAACATTTTGACTTCATATACGCTTAATAATACACAAGTGTAAATTAACATCAACACAATGCAATACTCAACATAAGATATAATCGACACAATGCCATAACGTATAGACAATCACATATAACAGTAGCATCATTACCAACATAATATGCAACCAGCAAATGTAAGGTGTGAAAAATAATAACACAGTCTAAAACTTCTAAATGCAGCGCATTAGTCTATGTGATCGGAACCGCTATCAATCTCCTCATCATCTCCACTGTCGTCGTCACTGTCATCATTGACGTCATCAAAGTCGTGAGGCTGAGGTCCGGCATGGAGCTGCTCCTGAAGCTGCTGAATTTGGGTCTGTAATGCCTGTATCTACGCATCATACTGAGTCTGCTGCCACTGGACCGCAGTCTGGTAGCTCTGACACATCATCTGTGTATAATCGAGCGTCATACGCTCATATGCAGCAATCATCCGTCTATTATAATCCATGTACTGAGAATACTGAGATGTGAAAAAAAAATTATACATAGGTGGAGAATATAATGACAAGTTATTTAAAGAACAGTTAAAATTCGTACAAACCTGATGAGGCTGATACAATCCGGCGGATGGTACACCCGTAATATCGTCATCTGTAGGATACTGCAAGGGGTACTCGACCACCTGACCATGTACATCATATGCTCTAAATGAATGTGGACGGGGGTCGAAAGTAGGAGGCTGCATGTACTGAGATGATGTAGGCTCAAAGGTGGCAGGCGGTAGTGGAACTCTACCGGAATAGGTACGCGGACCAATATGATCGGAGTTCAAACCCCGAATATAATCAGGCAACGCGTAAGCACGTGGAGCTACTCATGCCCAATATGAATCAAAGTCTCCAAGAACTGTAAATGGCCCACCATCTACCCATCTCGCACCCCTCGTCGCAAGAATATAAGCTGGTCCAACCCTAATATCACCATACGTATCATCCCATGGTAGCGGATCTGATGGAATGCGAACTATACCATACAACTATAGCCAACACCACTCCCCTAAATAGCATATGAATAGACATGTAGGAACCTGAAAGCAAATCCTGCATCGCGACATGGAAAACTGAAAAGTGAGTGGATGATAAGGACCGGGCTCTAGGAACTATAAGTACTGATCCCATGGACGAACGATAATGTTACCACGCCGTTCGTATCCATCTGCTGTCTAGCCTCCATCACCTCATTGTGCACCCCTTGTGCAACACGGGGCAAATGCATAGGAGGACCCCAATGACGCAATCTAGGAAAGTAAATATAAGATGTGGCATTCGCCTTTGCAATAAGTCGGGGGTGCATATTGGCAGTATACTCATAGTACCAAAATGGAAGAATGTACCAAAATCCATACATCTGTCTAGACTGCTGAAGTGCATACATATCTAATGCTACGTACAAATAACCAATAATAGCAGTACCGTAATCATATATATGTAGTCCATCCACATCTACTAATCCAGCCAAAAAACCAACCCTAATAGTGCCCTTATTGTTACTAAAAAATGTAGACCCAAAAAGGTATAATATGAAGGCATGAATAACCGGAGTGTGCATATCCTCAACGGCCATGTACTCTACTATATACCGCTGCAAACAAGGGAGTGTAACAGCTCTTCCTCTAACCTTCTCATCGGCAAAGTCTGTAAATAACCTGAATATGACTCAAACTCCTCAAATGAACGATCAAATGGAACAGGGAGACAGTCTGGTCGACCAACCTCTATGCCAGTGAGCATATAAAAATCTAGAGGAGTAAGTCCTAGCTCAAAATCAGAGAAATGAAATATGTGAATGGTAGGCCATCATCTTTTGGTGAGGGCCTCTACCAGAAAACGATCTACATGTGCAAATCTAGGTAAAGCAAGAAATTCACCAAAAGGTGACGCATGTAGCCTATCCAAAATCGGCTCCGGTAACTGATCAAAATACTCATATATACACCTATACCAACTACCTCGCATTGCTACGTGACGAACCAAAATATATGATTATTTAATGTTAAAATAAACATATACCTGTGGCGTCGCCATAACTGCAGTAAGTCGATGCGAAACAGTAGGGGGCAAGTCGTGCAAAGATCGAAGATCGTCTAGAGTCACGGTAGCATTAGGAGGGACATGAACATGTCCGATATTCGTATCGGTCGTATATCGAACGGTGCGTCTACCAGTTTTGACCGCACGGGGCGACATTTGAACGCAAAGTGGAATTTAAAAAATTAGCTGAAAAGAGGATAGAAGAGGCGAAAATGAGAGGAGTGTGGGAAAAAGCGCCTTAAGTAGGCGTGATGCCCAGGCGCCTGTTCAACAGGCGCCTACCCTCATTTCTGTTGTAGAAGTGAGGGCTCCAACATTTTGGAGTGCGGAAAATTGAATTTCCGCACTCCAAACTGTTGGAGATGCTCTTACTGACATATTTGAAATATCTCTACTAATAATGCAAATACTTTACCTTGGTGAAGCTTTTTTGGAATTCCAACAACCCCTTCATCCTACAATAGCCACAATCAGGTACACATAAAGGAAAGAGGGCATATTCGTCCTTCCTCACCCCCACATTTTTATCCCACAACAGCAGCCAATTTTCATTCACTCCCCCACGTCTCCTCTCCGCACTTTCTCTGCCACATCTTTCCCTCACAACATTTCAACTGCCTTTCCTCAACACTGCTCCGCCTCAACAGCCTCTGACATCGTTCCCTTTCTTCTCTTTCCCCCACAACCTAAACCTACCCGCTCTTTTACAACCTACTATTCCTCCACTCCCCAATTTCTCCTCCTCTCAGTTTTCCCTTCCAACATGTCCACCGCACCCTTTGTTTTCCGCCCTCCCCTCCTAACATCCGGATCCGATGGTTGACGAGGAAGCTTGCAAGCTATGCATGAATGAAGGTTGGCGAAGGTCATCAAACGGTAACAGAATCTTCCAACTTCCCAAATCGATTCACGAACCCTAACCGACATTGAGCTTCATCAACACAAACTACGTCGCCCAACTAGACACGTAAACACCGCCGCCTTGCCGCCTCAAACAACCAGCTACTCAACACTGCTCATGTCATCGAAAACTCGACCTTCGTACCTGACGATTTCAGTTAAGCTATGGGCTTTTTACTCCACCCTACTACTTCCGTGTTCATACCAACTTAATTGAGAATGATTGATTGAGATTATCCATATTTTCATCCTCTATCCCTTATATGTTTTCATACCAACTTGCAAATTTTTACATGGCCACAACTACTGTTGGTTTTCCAAAATTCGTGTTTTAATTTCTTCTGCTTAACCATTAGTTCTCAATTTGTTCGATTTCCAAATATTCCAATTTTGTAATAATTAATCGTGGAAAAATTGAATTACAAATATTAAACTGTTATTGTTAACAATTTCAGCATTTAAACTGTTTGGTATTCAAAATAATTTTTGAACTTTGAAAATTCAATTACAAAAAATGGAGTCCAAATTTGGGTACTCATTTTGAATTTTAAATAACCAATATGTTTATTACTGTTTTAACATTTCTGATTGCAACTTCTGTTAATGTTATGGTTTATAAACTCAACATTTTGTATATTTCTGTTTTTTATTCATAACCACTTTATGATTTCTTTTTCACCATATAACTATTGAAATCATGAATTTTATTTCTCAAAGTACTACATACAGATCTCTTTATATTAGAAAGGTGAATTGAGATGTTTCTCATTACCTAATTGCCAAGGAAATATTGTTCCAATATCATTTTTGCTATTTTACCTACATATTTTCAATTTTATCCTCTAATGTTTATAGTTTAATTCGTATTAGTTTACTTAGATGTAATGGGATGTCCATTTGAATTCCCTTCTGCTGTCTATTTATTCTGCTGTATCATTATATCCTTCTATAATATTTATAAATTCTGTTAACATTCATTTATTTTCCTGAGTTTAAAGATGTATTATAGTATCCTAAATATTACTTAACATGCCATGTTTGTTTACAAACATTCGGTAACTGATATGAGGTTTATTTGCTTATGACACTGTTTCGTATTATATACAAACCACTCATGTTTACTTCTTCTATTCGAACACAATACCAATCATTTTAAATAAGCTGTTGTGCATATGAAATCTAAACTTAGATATATTTGTTGGTTTATGTTAGATTGTATTGATTTTATAAGTATAATTATTATGATATAATTTTGGATTTTGCATTTACTTTGCATACCATGCTTTGTTATACTATTCCAAACTACTACATGCTTTGAGTTTTAAAATTGATAAGTTAGCTGGTGTATGAGTATTTGCAGCAATAATGGTCACATGGTAATGACTGCGACATTGAGAAGTATAATTATTTCCTGACGACATTGTTTATTCATTTCTGGGTTTTAGCTTTTAAGCAATCCTTTTATTTTTCTAATTCAATAACCAATATATGGTTAATTCACAACCAATTTATGATGTAATTTTTAATTATATAAAGAAGATTAACTACTGAATTAATTGAAGTGATTCCTTCATGCTTGCAATATGCTTCAAATCCACATCTTGATGAGTGAATGATAAGTTTACGCTACGATAAAATTATAGTTACAAATTCTCATTGTCATGGTTACATAATTCATGATAGTTACATATTCACCAATGCTACATACACAAACTCTGTAATCTGTACTGCAATTTACTAGCTATGACTGGAGTACTAACAATTCTTCCGGTGGTTTGCAGTACGATGTAATGTATGGTTATCTATGCGTGCAATTCCCTACTCTCCCAACGGATTTGCAGACAAAGAATGCACAGGAATTTGTCAGCACCCTACGACAAATGGTAAAAAATTAGAAGATGATAGAAATAAGATCATCGGCGTAGGTATTATCCAGCGACTGTCTGACTTAAATGGATGAAAACATGGTATATGTTTTTTCCATCATTATTACCGTTTTTTCATTATTTTTTAAATTCTCCCACTTACTCAAACTGGTGACATGTAGACTCTTACTAATAAGTTAGACTGTATGTCTAACTTTTACAAGAATTGATTTTTTGATTTCTACGTATACCTTCTGTGCAATTGATATTCTCATTTTTCTTAACTTTCCCCTACAACTTGCTTGCGATCTTCATCGTCCTGCTGCTCAGTTTTACAAACAGTTGACAAATCGGTATATTTATTCAGTTTTACAAACAGTTGATAGTTATAAAGTTTTATAGGTTTAAGAGATTAAATAGGTGTGTACAATATTCTTTTGTTTTGATCATATTCCAAATATAATTACTTTTATATTTTATACATATAAAAACATGTTTGTGAAAAAAGATTTTAGAACTTCTTTCTAATACTGGAGATGGTTGTTTAAGCCATCACAAATATTTCCAGTTTTTAAAATTACTTAGGTTTTACAGTGACTCCAAAACATATTGCATAACGACCTTTTACAGCCACAAATCAAACAAAAGAAAGCATGTAGTTAAATATGCTTGAAACTGTCATAGGAAAATGTGTAAACAGTTTGCATCCTAAATGTCATATTCAGACCCATATCAACCTCTTTACATATGTTTTTATGAGAATCGCCTTTCTCTAAAGATTTGTGTACAAAGAATTGGAATTAATGTGATTACATTGTTTTTAATTTATATTTTGGTTTTACAGAACATGAAATCTGTTTTTGACACTACAAACAAGGCTGTTCTTCACCATCCTAGGAAGCCATGTGTGTTGAAAAAGAAAGTAAAATGGATTACAGTTGTTCACTGAAGTAAGCTATAACTTCAAACTTTTCTTACTATATTTCACTTTAAAATTTTGGTTTTTTTGTGTTTAGAACTCATAGTTGATACAAGTATGACAACTAATTAGAAACTAAATGCATTAGAATTCCACCCAGTTCAAACAAAAAAGTGTATATAGATTATTAGTTCTTATTGTTTTACACGTCCATTGTAAATTCAAATTGTGAGATGATTGAATAAGTTTCAGATTATATCTTTAGAGATGATAAGCATCGTCTAGATCTCCTATTCAATGATAAATGATTTTTTTAACTACTGTTAACTATGGTGATGTTTAAATTTAAGCATTTGATGTGTCTTTGATTCGTAGATATGGTAGAGCACTGCTACCAATCCCTTTTGTATTTGTTTTTTATTCATTTTTTATGTACCGCTGCTGTCTGGTAATATTTAAATGAAAATTTCTGGAGACGAGGTTTCTGATGTTGCAATATGCAGTTGTGGTCTGCTTTTTTTTCTTCGTTTTTTCTTTTTCTAGAGGTGCAAACAATTTGATTTTGGATATTTATGCAGAACAACCATGTTTATTTGATTTCTTCTTAGCAACTGAGTTGTATTGGTTGGTGTTCCATCTTTTTTAGGAAACTGTACTTATTTTTGATGCATTTAAAATCTGTTAGGGCCCTATGATAATTGTTTAGAATAACATGAAATATACAACTAAACTATTTACCATTAAATGATTTACTAGGAAAAGGAAATTGTAGAGGGATTCAAGGACCAGTAACGACAAGGCAAGCACATCATCTGCATGTATAGAACACACTCATATCCTACAATTTCAAATTGAGGTTACAAAATATGCATGCATATCAAATATTTCTGTTGATGGCCATCTAACCATTTTATATATATATACCAGATATATAAATTAGTTGTGAGAAAAGAAAGAAGAAACTAAAGGAATATAAGTAAATAAGGATATACGTAACTGTTAGGGAAAGCAGAATAGACAACTGGCTAAATAGCTGGATGGGCAGAAGTAGTTGAATAGGGGAAGGAGCATGGGTAGGCTGTGTTTGAGACATGCATGGCTCGAAGCAGGCATCCAAAAAATGGGGACAAGTTTTTGTTTTTAATAACCAATATTTTGGAGCAAACTTCATTCCCGAAATGTAATGTGACAACAATAAACATTTTAAAATATAGCTGTTTGGATCTTAACTTTTCAAGTTTATGCTTTATGTTTTAATACTTTCGCATGTGTTTATTTTCTTACTTAAATAGTTTATCAAATGTGTGCTATATATTGACCACAAATAAGCATAAGAATTAGCTTATATGTACTGTATGTAACTATAAATTTTACACAAGACAAACCATCAGGTGAAAGCAGAAAGCTTCAGGGAATTGTTGAGTTAAATGTGATACCATTGGGTAAACATCGGGACTGACGTATAGGGACTAACAGGTAGAATGCTACAGGTAAACATTGGGAGAGGAGAGAAAGGGTAGGGACTGACGTGTAGAAGTATATGTTTTATTATTTTCAAAAATCACTTAGTCTCATTGCAATGACAAACGATCGAATTTTAAATCAATCACTTATGCACACGTGCATCGTATGTGCCAAAGTATGTAATATCGTTAGAAGTTACAACTCAAATTCACCTTTGGTCACGATTTTTTATACACACATCCATCGGACGTGCCTACATACTTGCATCTTCAAAATTGATACCCTTGATGCTCATGCATTTTTGAAAACAAATATTTGTTAGAAGATTTATATATGAAATTAAGATATTGGAAACTGACATTCATTCAAAAGCACATGCAGTTGAAATTTGTACGCCCAAAAACCTGCTAAACTTGAAGTTTTTATACATTAAAAGCTTATACAAGTATTCGAAATCAATGTATACATATGATTCATGTGTTTATAGCCCTTATACTTTTGAAACATGACTTATATGAAACATAAATGTCCAAAATTGAACATGTAAAACTGATGTATATTCAAGAGCTTATGCACCACTGAAACTGTACGCAAATGCAACTGATATAGATTCAAATGTTTATGTTAGATACATTTTCAATACCTCCGGTATATAAAACTTCTTATATTTTAATAATATTTTCTTTAGAATTAACCTTTTCCAAAATCATTTATATAAATGCATGCATATGTCTAAAACTAGTTGAATACAAAACTTATTGTTTTCTTAACCCATGCATATATATACTGGAAACCATAGGTTCTTTTTGAATTTTTATACATAGGGATTAATTTTTGAAAATTTAACTTGCTTGAAGTTATTATACTTAAAAGCTATACATATATACAAAACTGATATATATTCGAAAACCCACATATAAAACTTTATATCTTCAGCTATTATTAAAACATGCCATACGTAATTGAGGATCCATGCTTTTTGAAATTCAGATGAATACATATTTGACACATATATATAAATAATACTCTATACTTGAAACTGTGTGTTTATGCAGCTCATGCATATATGTAAAATTTATTACTTTCTGAAGTTAGCATCTGTTGGAAAATTCATATATACTTTGAATGTTAATCATGCAACTTTGGACCTTAATGTGCATTCGAAACTTGTATGCAAACTACATGCATACGAAACTCAAGAGCATGCATGTGATATATCTTCATAAGTGCTAATGTATATAAAACCATATGCTTAATGAATTCTACACATTTCTGTTATACCAAAATTTCTCAACAGTACAAGCAATGATTATCTTTTTAAGAATTGTCCTACACCCTCTAATCATATGAATTACAGGAATTATATTCTTTTAAGGTATGAGGACCGAATGGAATAAGCTCGTGCCGAGAGAACAATACCACAGGCCAAAAGCAGAAGCACATCGGCATATCCAAAGCACAAAACATCAATTTGTATTGGCAAGAATCAACGGCCTAGACGGCCAACGAGACAATACACGGCTCAGATACAAGAGACCATTTGCGTAAGTGACAAGTCAGCAATCTGCTCCTCTTAAGTAGAACCTCTAAAATGTTCAGAACAAACCCGAATCGTAGATGCTCAATGAGCAACTCCAGCAATCCAAGGAGAAGACTCGCCACCAATGGCATTACGGCATATTGGCTATAAACATGCAGCAATGCCAAAGCTCAAGGATCTTTTAGCATGAAAAAGAATAAGGACGTAAAATAATATTGTACTTTCCTACATTAGTGTTCTACTTACAAACCCATTAGTGGCGAAAATGCTTAAACTTAATGTAATAAGTCTTTTGGAAGGTAAGAGTGACTACATACGGAAAGGACAATGGATGTAGGGACTTTCGGCCAGAATCACTATAAACTTCTCGGTGTTATTTACTTTCACCTCTTTACCCTTTCTACATTTGTTATCAAGACTCTATGGTCCAACATTTCATAACCTAAGCTGATTAAATCACATCACGGTAATCTCTTCATTTAGTTCAATATTTTAATTAGCTTCCAGAGCTATACCTTCAGACCTCAGGGTGCTGGTGTAGATGAAAATTTGAACTAACATTTTTGGCGCTAGCAGTAGGACCCCGAACCTCCGCAACTTGTTCCCTCTCGAAATCCAACAGAACGTTCCAGTCAATTATGTCTAGTTATAAAAATGAAGAAGTTATCCCGAAGCTGCCCCTTAATCTTCACATTTGACTCATTCAAAAATAAAACAACGAAAGATTGGTCACCCTCATTTCGGAGAAAGAAAATGGCAAAGAATATGATGTTATCTATGAGCTTCAAGCTTCCCAGATCCGACAGCATTCAGAGTATCTTTAAGAAACCCTCCAGGAATTGGCCCAACTCCAAAAGATTGTTAGAACCCTGAATATTAAAGTCAGGAGTCTTTCCAGCGAATTGTTAAAATATGAAGGTTTGGCTTCTTTTAATAAGGTAACTCTTCCAGTCACTTAAGTCAGCGAGCCTCGAAAGAAATTGAAGCGCGATGAGGCTATTTCTCCACTTAATCAAAGCTTGTCTCGGATTTTCCTAGAAACTCATGATTTTGTTTTACCCAGATTACCCTCCATCAAAGAGAGAACACCCGAAGAGTAAGAAGTATTGTATTTATCATTTGATAAATGGGCACGAGACGGATGGGTGCCAAAAGCTTTCTCGCGCGGTTGAGAGATTCATACAGAAAGGAAAGTTAACCAAATTTATTAAACATTAGTTTGTTTATCTTGTTTCAGAACTACTTACTTTTTTTTATTCTACGGCTCTACGAGAATTCCATTTAACTCTTGCCAACTGAATGCATATGGAGATTGTTTACAAAGATGAAGTTACAAGAAGAATCCTTTTTTGTAAATCAAATGGAAGTCACCAGTTCTATTAATATGCTCTTCTCGATTACAACCTCTTTCATAAAAATTTCAACTCCAAGGAGCACTTCATGATCTAGGATTTCTTGAAGTTTCAGAAAGTCTCAATTTTCTTCTTTGGCATAACTCGATCTACGGAGTCTTTACTCGGAAGGTGCATTCAGGTCTGGGCATCTACGGAATCTCTTTCAGTATGTCCTCTCCCCTTAAGAACTTTTGCATATCATGCTTGCATTTAGAATTTATGGACTGAAAATTTTCCATTGATCTAACGAGATCAATGAAGAGTTTTACCTTTTCTAAAGATACAGATTCTATCGATCGTTTTCTTTTTCAAAATCAGATCAAACTTTCTATCGATCGATGTTATTTACAAACTATATGATTTTAAAAGTCTTTTAGAAACTGTCCAAAAACACTCTATCCAAAGATTTCATATTTCTCTTGACCAAGTTAAAGCTAGTGTTTCGTATGACCGTATAACGATCATGACTCGACCTTGACTCGATCTTCGAAAATCGGCACCGAATACGACACTCATATTCAAATGTCGCAGATCCAAACGTTGAATCTGGTTCGCGAGAGCTTATAACACTCTTAAGTACAACACAGCGGAAGAAAAAGAATAATAGCATGTACAACATCCGATACAATATCCAGATACAATGATGATACAATAGAATGATACAATAGAATATAAATACTATCAAAGACATAAGGTATAGCAGCGGAAAAGAAACAGATAACACCAGCAGCGAATAATCTCTATGTCCAAGGCACCAATCCAGAAATAGCTTGAACAACCATCAAGTTGCTACAAGCAAACAAGATAACTCCAGATTGAAGCGAATGTGATCGCCAAGATCCAAAGGCTACAAAGATATCGAATCTACTCCTACCATCTGACTATCTGAAAAACCCAACTCTAGACTGCCCGTGTGGAAAATTGTGGGAACCCAGAGTTTAGGAAAGGAACAATAAACTCCAGGTCAGTCATGGGACTGGTATGAGTAAAAAAAACAATTTATCCTTTAAAACAATCAACAAAAGATTTTAAATAATCTGTAATGCTTTTTAGGAAATGAAACTACCATAAGACCTTCCGCCATCGACGAGATCACCAGAATTCGCCAATATAATGAAATTTGAACAAACTCGAACTGCTTTCAAATCCTAACTCGAAAAATCATGATTTAAGCTCTAAAAATCGAGTTAAAGCGTACGAATTCGATCTGCATACCTAAATTCGAGAATTAAGAAATCCGAAATTGGACAAATTTGAAGTTTGATTCAATTTTCTTGATTTCCAGTGATAATACTAAGTTGTTTAAGCTTAAATAATTTTTTTTTAATTTAAAGCTTGTGATAAACAAAAAGTTATATTTAAATCTTGAATCCAAATTATGCTTAGATCGAGAGATAAAAAAAATTAAATCAAAAACTTAAGCTTGGATAAAAACAAATTTGTTACTAAGACTACACATGTACGCAACATCATCCTTATATATACACAGAAATGCATAGATACACATATACATATAAACATACAAACTTCAGGCATTGATCAAACAACAGATTTATATTTAAGGTTTAAAAAGTGTTACTCACCTTGGTTTTTTCAGAATGAACAGATTTCTTCAATTTCAGAAACAAGCTTTGAATTTGCTAGCTTGATTCTCTTGTAAATCTTCTTATTTTATGAATAACGTTTAAGTTGTAAAATAATGATGCTTATTTTTCTTGTTTCCAGGTTGCTATATTGTGATGAACGAAAATGAACTGTAATGGTGTAGATATATAGAAAGATAAGTTGGTATACAGGGAGGTGTTTACTGGTATAAGTATTATCATCTTTGATCAGAGATTTTAAAGGCTGAAAATATTTTAAACAATTCGAATTGACCTTGTTTGCTGCTAAAGATGGAAGCATTCAATGCATATGTACCCTATGTCTTCATACTTATCTTAGTTGTACAAAAGATGTTTAGATTTTTTGTGTCTTGTTTTGTTTAATCTTATTACTTTGAAAACTAAATGAAGTTCTACATTTACATGTTATTAGAATTTGCTGATGTATTTACTTATATTTCACAAAGTTCGTAAATATTTTGTTTGATTTTATATGTGTGTACTTATATTATTACATCACTATATAATTTATCTCATATAGATTCATTTCATATTTTACATAACTATCAACTGTATAACATCAAATTCTTATTTCCTTTTAAAGTTCAACTATCTAACATTTTATTTACTCATTTATTATTTATTTCCAAACATCCAAATTAATTCTTAATTAATTCATAATTTAACTAATATTTATATTAATTACCAATTATTTCACAATCTTTATTTAAAATTTAAATTGACTATCAATTTAAACTTAGCCAAAATCCGGGATCATTACAGACCATTAAGTTAAAGTAGTTTTAGATGGTCGACACTCTCCATAAGTGGTCGTAGATGGCCGAAGCCTACTAAAAATAGTTTTAGATGACCAATATCCGCCAAAAGTGGATGAAGATGGCCGACACCCATCAAAAGTGGTTGTAGATGGCCGATGCCCCTTAAAAATGGATGTAGATTTGGACCCAACGATAAGTTGATAGAGCATGCCATAAAAGCACCCCCACAATGATGTGCTACAAAGTGTAACCCCATATCACCTGGATTTAAAAAATGTCGAAAAGTAGAATGCATGCTGATAGTGAGTTAATGTCGAGTAGTACCATGCATTGGGTAGATTCCCAATTAGATTAGAATACGAGTGCGTTCCCAATAATAGTGAGGCATGGTTCAGTAGTGCCATGCATTGGGTAGATTCCCAATTAGATTAGAATATTCGGGAAATTCCTTATAATAATGAGTCGTGGTCAAGTAGCACCATGCATTTGGGTAGATTTTCAATTAGATTAGAAGATTGGGTAGATTCCCAATAGTAGTGAGCCATGGTCAAGTAGTACCATGCATTGGATAAACTTCCAATCAAATTATAATAGTGGGTAGATTCCCAAAATTTATGACCATGGTCAATTTTTACCATGCATTGGGTAAATTCCCAATTAGATTAGAATATTGGATAGATTCCTAGTAATAGTGAGCCATGGTCAAGTAGTACCATGCATAATATTAAGATTGGGAAGATCACCAATAAGATTAGTATTGGGTAGATTCCCAATAAGGATGGAATGCTAGGGAAAAGTTCCTAAGTTAAGGTAATGAGTAGATTCTCAATGAACAAAAAAGAGAGGTGTGAATAGAATAGAATCAGAACAAGACGAAACTCTTGATTGTGCCAGTAGGTTGACACCGGACAAGGATCCAGTCGTAAGACTCGGTTGGACATGCAATCTTGAGCATACTAGGGGCAAGAGATACCCCATAAAGAGAAAATTCAAAAGCACAATCAAGCAAAGTGATGATATAAGAAATAAAATCGAAAAGAGTAAAGTTCCTTTACATATAGTTTGTTCAAGAAGATGTTACAAGGGATAGGCTGAGAAGAATGCCTACATAAATTATATTACAAAAACCAGATTAAAAAATCGAGACATCAGAGGATAAAGTATAAAAAATGAAAGGAGGATATCCTTCCAAATGAGCATGCCGATGTGGCAGGTCAGGGACCTCAGAATCAATCTTAGTTTCATGATCTCGGAAGAATTTATTAGCGACATCATCCTTAGCCTCATTTCCTCTCTTTATCTAAAAGGAATGGCCACGTCGTCTCCAGAGGTCATGTATTGATTTAAGGCTTACTCTTCTCCGAGGTAAACCAGTTGTTAATTTTTAGACCTAGCTTGGATTAAAGGAAATTTCTCCTAATCCTAAAAACCTTAAGAGTTATGTTTAGCATATGAAGTTCAGCTACCTAGTCCTCATAAGATTGGTAAAGAGGAGCATAGTCTCTTTGAGATTTTGAACCAATCGAGTAGGGAACTCCCTCATGAACGCCAACTTAAGATTAGTAAAGAGAAAGATGAGGGATATAGAAGATCTCCACACCGGCTACTCTGGCTTGAAATATTATGTGACAATCGCATCGTATAAGGTCGAATGGTAATTCAAACATTATAAAGTCACCAAGAAAGTGTCATTTGGAAAATTATACAAGCCAAAAGTTGTAGAAGTAATTTACTACAAGGATAGGTTTCGATATGTTTTATTCATCACGCATATTATCATGAGTGTCTTCTTATACCTCCTCGTCAGTAGAAGCAGCTTCCTCCTCCTCTTCTGCCGAGAGCTCGACTTCATCCTCCATAATGGCCTCAGTCACCTTTTCCTTCTTATAAGCAAAGTTAGCTTCAACTGTGAGAGCATTTTCCCCAAGATAGGTTAGATAAAAAGGTATGTTCTAGTCTTGGTGGTGAGCATAAGCATCTACCAAGACTTGAAAGGCTCGTCTACTAGCCTCATTCTCATGCTTTTCTCTTGTAATATAACATTCTTTATCAACCACCTCGACCTCGGCTTTCTCCAACCTCTTTCCCTTTTCCTTTAAGGCTTTCTCAGAATTCATAATTTTACAATCTCTTTCTCTGACAGTCCTACCTGATTCCTCTATTTGAGCATTCACTTCCTGAACTTTAGCTTTGAATTTCATAAATTTCTTTTTCATTTCTTCTGCAATAGCCATGGAATCTTCCATTTTCATCCACCCATTTTGAAAAGATTTCCGCCACAATCTATAAATAGGTCACAGAGTAAGAACAAATATAGGAATCATAAACCTACACATGAAAAATTCATTCCTACCTTGATGCTTTCCCAACGACTATATTCAATTGCTCTTCAAACTCTTGGGGCAGGGGTTGGAGGTCTAACATGTACTTCAGTGATGGCATAAAAATGGCCACCTTCAAAGGCATCCCTTGTGAGTTCATTATTTATAAATTTATTAGTTATATCTCAAGATACTTTTCAAACATTATTAATAAATCAATAATCATTTACTTTAAATATATGTTACTGAATTAATAATTTCTCACAATATTTACAACACTAATAAACCATGCAGTACATAAATAGACAATATTTTAAACATTTTAAAAAATTTAGAAAAACATGATCAAAATGTCCTTTATATAATACTTTATCAGATATTTTTATAACTCGATGCCTTAACAAGTTTATCCTCATTCTTGTAGACTCTGGCCATGCGTTGATCAGGCGCAAGGCTAGAATTCTCCAAGTGCTTAGTAGACCTGTTTCAACACCAGGTGAAAAATACTTTAAAATAGGTATGAGAAGTACCGCTCAAAATCTAATGTCAAACAATGATGATACGATAGCAGTGGCCCGCTGCCGATCCAGTATTTACGCAATGGGCACAAAACTTTCCAAAAGATCCTTCCACCTTTCGAGTTCTAGAAAAATATCGTAGCCATTTCATAAACAAGGGACCATCGACCCATGCTGTAGCGGTACACTGTTGATTCAATGATTTACACAATGGATGCATTTCCTTCCCGGAAGATCCATAAACAACAGATCCCAAGATCGAAAGCGCCTCCATTGGGTAAACTAAAGAACCATCTATCGTGGAAAAAAAAATCGAGGAACTCATGAGTTTAAGTCTGGACAACCATATCAGTTCGAATCTATTTCTGAATTCACCCAAGTCCATTAGGGTTTATCGGTCGAGTCCATTCCTGGATTCATATCATACTATACTTCTTCGCGGATGGTACTTCCCTATACCTCTTACTTTAAAATATAACATACCATATATAATACCCTTTCAAAGTCATAGCTTCACATATCGCACTTATATAATTCCATTTTATATAAGATTTCATTTTCAGATAAAATACTTTCCAAAATCAATAATCTCGAATATATCAAATCATTCTTATATGAATTCCGTTATGTATAAGATTTATCTCTTTAGATCGAATACCTTCCAAGTCAATAGTTTCAAAATCAATTGTACTTATATAAAGTCCATCTTATACAAGAATAAAAAATTTTCAAAATCAATTTCGCTATATGAAAAGCCATATGAGATTCCAAATTAGAGGAGTCCTAATCGAAGAGAATTCTAATCAAGAAAACACACTCGGTAAGAAGATATGATAATTAAATTACAAAAGATGAAGATGGATAGCCTTATATTAATCGTGGGTGACCTTAATCGGATCAACTGTGACTTCAAGAGTAAGATCGATTCAGAATTCTAAGGCAATTCAACATTCGATCGCAAGAGATAGAATTCGAGCATAACAAAAGATAATAGCATCTAAACCGAGGATACCCAAATCTCCATTGAATCAATGCCCGTTGTAAAAGAGTTTCACTTCTTTACAAATCATTCTAAGATTGGAGGGACTATCGATTCATTAAAGAGATCAACAGGAGTGGAGTTATGTGATACTCCAAAATCAAAAAAACATGAATAGGAATAAAAAGATGGATTCTAGGACAAAAGG
Source organism: Allium cepa (assembly GCA_030765085.1). NCBI lineage: Eukaryota > Viridiplantae > Streptophyta > Magnoliopsida > Asparagales > Amaryllidaceae > Allium > Allium cepa. The sequence continues at coordinate 898,319,412 of CM060938.1, read as the reverse complement.
GAGTCCGGAATTTAAAGGATATCCGAATCAAAGAGGAAGAGATTCAAACTCGAACGAAAGTAATTCTGCAATTAAATTTACTCTATATGCTAAGTTTTGCCTAAAACCATAGCTCTGATACCAACTGTAACATCCTGACATTTTCAACCATTCGCATCCGCACATGTCGGACTTAAATTGCTCAAAATATCACATTGTTAATTTATATTTGGCAAAACTTAGCATATACAGTAAATAAAATAAATACAGAATCACAAACACAGAGTAATATAATAATAAGCAGCGGAAACAAAAGGATAGTAGTTCATGAAGCATATATATATATATATATATCAGATTTAAAAACAAGATACAATAGAAGTCTCGAATACATAGAAGTGTCAATATAATAGTCAAATTCAAAATCTGAATACATCACTGGAATCAACTGAATAACTGTAAGCTGAATCGATAGATGGATCTCCAAATAACGCTCCAACTCCAAAGGTGAGTCGAATAATGTGACTCTCAGTCTGACCCGAGCGTAAAGCAAAACACAGAATACTCGAGTCAAGATTACCATTCTTATATAAGTAAATCCAACTTTGAGTGAAATATCAATTGAAATACAAGTAACTCGAAGGATGTTTGGGATAACCATCCTTTAAGGATCCATAGAACTATCTACTCTGTAGTAATATACGCTATTAACAACCAACATTATTATAACACCGTGGCCATTTCATAATATCATACTTCAAAACCAAAATATCATATCCATTTCAAAACCATATCAATACGTATCGTTTCTCACTTAAAATAATATTCATTTCAAACATTGTAGCACTTCAAAGTTATAACACTTTTGAAATTATAAAGCTTAGAAATTATAACACTTTGGAAATCATAACACTTGATAACATAATACATTGAAATTCATAACTTTGAAATCATAACTTCCCACTTGAACAGTTAGATATTAATAATAGTATATATAATAAAATAGTTATTAAATAAAATAGTTTATATAAAATGGTAATAAGTTAAATAGTTTATATTAAAATAATAAGTATATTAAAATAGTTTATATTAAAAATAGTTTATATAAAATAGTTTATATAGTAAAATATAGAAATAATTTTTAAATATAATTTTAAAAATACTTTATATAATAAAATAGCTTCCTCAATTGCACAAATCGATTCAAATCAACCCGAATTCAAAAATTCAAATTTAATTCAATCTCAATTCATCAATTTCAATTCAATTCAGTTTCTTAATAAACTATTTCAAATTATATCGATTTCAAATGCAGATTTGAACCAAAAAATAAACCATCTCAATTTCAATATATTTCAAAACTTTAAATATTCCACAATTTCAAAACCGAATTTTGATAATTTCATATATATCTTAATTTAACTTTATTATTATTTATTTTTGAAATATTCACTTAATAAATCCAATAAAATTTCAAATTACAAATAAACTAAACATTTTCTTCAATTTATTTAATCTTGAAATATTCATTTAATCCCTTAAGCCAAATCAAGTTATAAATCATATCTTTAAAATCTCAAATTTAATAATTTCAAATCAAACTTATTTAAGTATACTTCTTAAATAAATATAATTTCAAACCAATTTCTATTTTTTAATTCCAGTCTCAATTTTATTAAAATTATAATAATTCTATATTTGAAATAAAATTTTAAATAAATACTTAAACATATTATTAAATTTATTTGTATATTAAATCTACTTATATATTTTAAAAATAATAAAATTACAAGTAAATTCTTAAAATTTGTAATTTCAAAATTTACTTATGACTATCAAATTTCAAAACATATAATTTTAAAAATCTAAAATTTAAAACTTTATAAAAATACATTTATATATGATATCTTAAAAGTCAATATTTGTTAAAACCATATATTTCTTTCCAAGACCGTAGAAATCATTTCCAAAATATTTATATATAGACCAACGGTGTTTGTATATAATTTTCTATCCTATGGCCAAGTGATACGGATATTTATCATTTCAATCCATAATTTAAATATAAATACAGGTATATATCATTTCAACCCGCAATCCCAAATTCAATTCAATGAAAATCGCTTGGGTTTCTCATTTCAACCATAACGATTTTCTCCTGTTGTACAGGATCGTTCGGGTATGTATCATTTCAACCCATAGGGAATTCTATACTAACAGGAAACTTGCAGAGTGATAACATATATGATAATAATAATACAAGCACATAATATCAACATAAATAATAGATAATGGTGTCAGATGTCACTGGTGAACAGATACAAATAATAACACATATATATAGCAATGTAAATAACTAATAGCAGCATATTTCAATTGCCATTTCAATTGAAATCAAATTTAATAAATGTAAGAACGTTAATCGTGAGGGATTGCTCACATTTCGAGGCTAGAGATGGACGAGAATGAGATGAATCCAAAGCAAAGCTAGATTGAATGCAAATTTGACGAGCAAAGCTAATAAATAGGAATTGAAGAAATCAAATCAGAACTTGATCGATGAAGAAAATTTGATAAATGTGAACTTGTGTGTGTATATATATATATATATATATATATATAACTATTTATATGTAAATAAAGGTCACATTTTAAATTCTAACACATATTAAATTAAAATATACATATTTATTTTCAAATCAATAATTTAACTTCAATATAAAATAATATATATATATATATATATGAAAAAACCAAATTTCTGTATACTTACACACGTATTAACAAAATAAATCCTTATGGTAGATTTGGAAAAAACAACATTAATATATATATATATATATATCCTTTCTCTAAAACAATACTTAATACATAAATAATTAGAACTCACATTTACCCTTCAACACATATATATTCATAATAAAATTTGAAATAAATAATTATATATATACTTTGAAATAAACAGTATATGTATCACTAATATATAAGCAAATGGATATATATCAGTATGCATACAAACTGTACATTTATAACTAACATGAATATACTTTAATATATATACTATAAACAAAATAAGAACAAATATAACTTATGTATATACATATAAACAAGCAGATTCTTTGTAACTTATATACGTGTAACTGTCATAACCTTGTAATATAGACATAGAATATAAATTAATACATAAAATATTAAACAAAATCAAGTTATCAAAAATCTCCTTACACATTTTATAATTTACATAAAGTAATTGCATTGCCATATATATATATATATTCAGTTAAAAGAAAACAAATAATAATTAACAAACAATTATATAAAATACCAACATGACTTATACGTATCATATGTATACAAAGATAACACATGACTATATTGTTTTTATAACCAACAAATATATATATGCACTAGCATATATAAGATATAAGTATATACATATGTGCACTCATTGACCTTATATAACTTACTAACATATATAATAAAATTTATATAAACAGATAATAGATGATGTTGTAACATATATAATAATGTAATATAATGTAACATATATATACACAAATTTTTTGAAACATATATATAAACTAGGAGTCAACTATATACAGCTTTTGTAACATATGTATGGTCAAAATTTCAACTAGAGTATGCTATACATACTTACTTTATAAAGCATCTATGACAGCAAATCTTAGATATATTCGAACTTATAAAAGATTATATACTTACTATAAAAGATTATAAATCAAATAGATTATATACCGTAACCAAATCATATTATATAACACATGATACAATATATAACATAAGATAGCTTACAGAGAAGCCTCAGTCGAAGACTATGGGATGGAGGAAGAAGCTGGAGATTGCTCGGTTTGGATGAAAGAAATAGATGAGCTACATGATGACATGCCAAAGAAACATGATGCTACCGATCATAAATGGAAAAACCTATAAATATAATAATTTCTATAAAGGGGAGGAATGCTAATATGAAGCATGCGAGTTGTGCTGTTGTTCATTTGCTACTGGATTGTTGCATGCGTGAAGGAGCTGGGTTTGCATGTTGCTTTTTCAATGGAAGTGGAGAGTGAGGGGAAAGAAGAAGGAACAGCTCAGGCTAGTGGAGATGTGGGTGGCAAGGTGGCCAAGGCCGTGAGGAGGAGGAGCGAAGCTAGAAGATGCTGCTGACTTCGGTGATGAGGTTCAACTGGGTGGAATGGGTTTGGTATGATATCATTTAGCTTAGAGAAAAAAAGAACGAAAGAAACAAAAAATAAAAGTGGGAAGAAAAGGAAGAGACAGAGATAAATAGTCTTTTTGCGCCAAAATTGGTCGCAAACCCTAAGTAGCGTGAAAACACCAAGTTATGAATATAGATCAGCAATATTCTAAACCCAAATCTCAGATCTAAGCAATATTAAGTATAACAACTCAGAAATAACAATCAGTGACACGAGATTTATAGTGGTTCGGTTATCTCCAGCCTACGTCCACTGCAAATGATAACCTTTTATTGATTTTCCTTGCTGGTTATAGATGATTACAGCAATTACAATGGAGAAATTTGAGTAAAACAGTTGTGATGAAGTGTAGAATTGAATCCGGTAGAGTCTGGATGTCGAATAGCTAAACGATCCTTTTTCTGTAGGCTTCAGGAGGCAATTTATCGGTGTAGGAGGCAGATATCGCGCTCAAACTTCAGGAGACTACTTCTGGCACGTGAGTGGGCCCACGCGATCGATCCCACCAAGTTTCGACTCGATCCGTGATCGATACGAATCGATTTCGCATCGACCAAGTAATGGTCCAATCGAGCTGAAACTTGGTAGGAACATTCCTTAGCTTGTTTGTAAGTCCCTGTGAAAATTTCGTAGGATTTGGACCTGTAGTTTAGGAGATATGATCGATACGAGATGGAGGTCTTCGGCAGGCGATGTAGTTCGAATCGATAGATTCGAATCGATCTATTCGAGTCGATAAGAGCACGTGCCCATGCGATGACGTGTTGCGAAATCCCTGGATCGATCCACTTTGTGTGCCGAGTTTGACCGAGTTATTCGCATCTAACGCCGAAGCTTCGCTCGTATCAACCATTCATTTGCATCCATTTGTTTCTGTCCTTATTCAAATCGGTTATCGATTCGCCGTAGCCCTTGCTCGCATCGATTGTTATTGATGTACTGCGTGTCGATCGCTGCAACTGCTATCGACATGAAGTGACCTCATTTGAGTATGATGGATACGAACAAGGACTCGTACGCTATCGATTCGAATAAACACGAACCGCATGTATACGAACTGAGCCTCTGTGATCGATTCGAACTGGGTCCACCCCTGATCGATACGAAGTGTTTCGACCACGATGTATACGAGCTAAATCGATACGACGCTACCACTTCTGGATCGATGCGAAGAGTCCAATGCTGGATGGATTCGAACAACACCGATTCGAACAAAACTCTGGGATGGATACGAACAACATCTTTTCCCTGACTTGTATCGATCATATCTCAATCATACGAACTCCGATTGATCTGAAATTTGAAACTTAGCCTCTCCTAGTCCTAATCATCATCTCCAACCGATTATGTCCTAATTGAAGCTCGGCCAAATTTTGACGACATCGATTGCAGCTTGTTTCCAATCGATCTCCAATCCTTATATCCATTCTTCTTTGCCAATTTGTTGATATTCCAGCCTTGACCAAAAGGTGGGATAACATTTGCCTCCCAAAACATGCCTTGTGATAAGAAGGTGTGCTTTGAATAGTTCCGAATCCTATATCCAAAGTCCATAGCCATATCATCCGAATGCATCGTTCTTGACTGCTCCGAGTCGATGTTTGGTGCCAAATCCAGTAACCAAAGCCTTTAGTCAATCCCATACCCATCTGAACTCGACAACCGAGTCCTAATCCATCCTTATCCAATAGCCAATGACCGAATCCAGGACCTCTTGGGGTCGATATCCAAATCTGTAACCTCTCTGGGTTCTTGCCAAGCGCAGTCCACACCTGACAACAGTGGTCTAGTGTCCCTGGACGTTGAGCTAACCTCTCCGGGTTCTTGCCAAGCACAATCCACACTTGACGACCGTGGTCCGGTGTCCCTAGACATTGAGCTAACCTCTCCAGGTTCTTGCCGAGCGCAATCCACACTTGACGACTGTGGTCCAATGTCCCTGGACGTTGAGCTAACCTCTCCGAGTTCTTGCCAAGCGCAATCCACACTCGACGACCGTGGTCCAGTGTCCCTAAACATCATACAATGCCATGGCTTAAGTCCTAAGCCGAATCCTGGTCACTCCGGACCCTTGTCGAGCATAGTCCATACTCGACGACCTAAAACAGTAGCCACCTAGGCTGAATCCTAGTCTCTCCGGACCCTTGTCGAGCATAGTCCATACACGACGACCTGAAATAATAACCGATAATATAGGGCCTAAGTCCTAGGCCGAATCCTGGTCTCTCCGGACCCTTGTCGAGCATAATCCATACTCGACGACCTGAAATAATAATCGATAATATAGGGCCCAAGTCCTAGGCCGAATCATGTTCTCTCCGGACCCTTGTCGAGCATAGTCCATACTCGACGACCTGAAATAATAATCGATAATATAGGGCCTAGGTCTTAGGCCGAATCTTGGTCTCTCTCTGGACCCTTGTCGAGCATAGTCCATACTCGACGACCTGAATAAGTCAATTTTCCATGCTTGGACAAAGTAACTTGCCCCTTGCCAGGTATAATCCATACCTTACGACTACTTACCAAAAACCATACAAAAACCCAATCAAAATCCAATCCAAAATCCAAATCAAATTAGAAAATCAAAATTTCGAATCAACATTCAAAACAGAAAACAATCATCCAAACGAGAATCCAAGCCAGAAAGCAAACAAAACCAGGAGTTCAAACCAAACTCCAAAACCAAAAAAGAAAAACAAGTGTCCAATCCAAAAACAAAAGACAGATTTCACAAACCATAGCATCGCAGTTTATCATCGTTCAGAGCATGCCTAGGGGCTATCTCTGTCCCCGTACATGAGTATATGACTTTGCCGTTTGCCAGAAGCTTGCTACTTATTTCATATTATCCCAGTCAATTGATAACCAATCGACCATCATTCCTGGGCCTCGCGCCATCGTTGATTGAGGCAGGCGGTGGTTGCTCCTGCTCCACCGTTGCATTCCTAGTCCCGACATATTGCCGCAACCGCCCATTCCTCACATGCTCCTCGATTACATCCTTCAAGTGCCTGCAGCTGTTGGTATCGTGCCCATCCAAATCATGGAAGAGACAGTGCCTTCCTGATGCCCTTTCATGTTCAGAAGGTTCTCTCCTAGCCGGCCTTCGGTAGGTAGGGCGATTCCAGGTCTCCATGTATATTCCCTCTAGCATCTCGTTTAATCCTGTGTATGTGGAAAATTTTGGGTCCTTCCATCGCTTTATAGCTTTTCCTGATTCGTCATCTAACTTCCTTTTTCCTTTATTTTTATCCAAGCTTCCAACGGATGGTCCTCCATCCTCAGCTGCATTCACTTCCTTCTACTTCAAATCTGTACATGCATCTTCTTGTCGAAGGAATCTCTCAGATTCGAGAAAGAATTCTCCAAGATCCAGTGGTGGATCCCGTATCAGAGATACTTTAAAATATGAATCCTCTCTGACTCCTTACACTGCTACCATTAAAACCATCGATGGATCCGGTCGATCCATCGAAGCAACCGCCGCATTGAACCGAGTTAAGAAAGATCAAAGCGGCCCATCCAATCTTTGCTTTATTGATGTTAGTGTCATCACATACTTTGGCCTCTTAATATGAACCCAAAATTGCCTCAAAAACCTATCCACCAACTCCGTCCATGTTCTGATAGATCCTTCTTCCAGTTGCCTGAACCACATCACCGCTATATCCGTCAAGTATAGGGGAAAACATCGGGCCATAACTTCCTCCGATGCTCGCAGCACTTCCATGTGTCTGGTGTATCTCATCAAATGATCAGTTGGATCATCTTTGCCATTGTATACCTCCATGTTAGGTATCTTATACTCTGGTGGATTTCGAGCTATCCTAATTTCCCAAGTAAATGGGCTTCTGTTCACTCTTTCCAGATATCTATTTATCAATCCTCCGCGCATAGTTCTCTGAATGATCTCAGCTAGTCCAACGTTGTCTGTCAAAGGTTGCCCCCATGCCCCTGAGGGTATTCTGCTATGTATTCTTCATGTGGCTCGTCACTAGTCTGTAGAGCTCCGTCCATAGGTCTTCCAGTGCCAGATCCTGCGGGTCTGCCCCCAAGTCCTTGTTGATTGCCTTCTGGTTCTGCATTCTGACCTTGAGCTTGACCTCCGTTAGTTTCTACAATTCTAACTCCTTGTTCAGCATTTGCAGTTGTTATAGTCGGCCCAAGGTTCTGTATCCCTACATCTCTCATCTCTTCAAAGAAAGTCTGCATCATATCCTGTTGAATCTTCGACAATCTCTCATGTAATGAATCTGCCATAGCTTCCATCTCGTCCCTGGTAATGTAGATAGAAGCTTGTCCTTCTTCAGCTCCGGAGGATGCCCCTTGACTTCCTCCTTATAGGCTTCTCTCAGCTCTTTGTCTTCTACTTGTCTGTAGAGTCATTGTCTTCAAATCTATATTCTTTAAGCTCTCAGGTCTGGATTCCGAATCTGATGTAGTGGGTGCTAGTCCTTCTCAATGAAAGCACCAAAGTATCTGCGCCAAAATTGGTCGCAAACCCCAGGTATCGTGAAAGCACCAAGTTATGAATATAGATCAGCAATATTCCAAACATAAATCTCAGATCTAAGCAATATTAAGTATAGCAATTAAGAAATAACAATCGGTGACACAAGATTTATAGTGGTTCGGCTATCTCCGGCTTACGTCCACTTCAAATAATAATCTTTCATTGATTTTCCTTGCTGGTTACAGACGATTACAGCAATTACAATGGAGAAATTCGAGTAAAACAGTTGTGATGAAGTGTAGAATTGAATCTGGCAGAGTCTGGACGTCGAATAACCAAAAGATCCATTTTCTATAGGCTTCAGGGGCTATTTATAGGTGTAGGAGGCTAATATCGCGCTCAAACTTCAGGAGGCTCCTTCTGGCACGTGAACGGGCCCACGCGATCGATCCTATCAAGTTTCAACTCGATCCGTGATCAATACGAATCGATTTTGCATCGATCAAGAAATGTTCCAATCGAGCTGAAACATGGCAGGAACATTCCTTAGCTTGTACGTAAGCTCCTGTGAAAATTTCTTAGGATTTGGACCTGTGGTTTAGGAGATATGATCGATATGAGATGGAGGACTTCGGCAGGCGATGTAGTTCGAATCGATAGATTCGAGTCGATCTGTTCGAGTCGATAAGAGCACGTGCCCATGCGATGACGTGTTGCGAAATCACTGGATCGATCCACTTTGTGTGCTGAGTTTGACCGAGTTATTCACATCTAACGTCGAAGCTTCGCTCGTATCAACCATTCATTCGCGTCCATTTGTTTCAGTCCTTATTCGAATCGGTTATCGATTTGCCATAGCCCTTGCTCGCGTCGATTGTTATTGATGTACTACGTATCTATCGCTGCAACTGCTATCGACACGAAGTGACCTCATTTGAGTATATTGGATACGAACAAGGATTCGTATGCTATCGATTCGAATAATCACGAACCACATGGATACGAACTAAGCCTCTATGATCGATTCGAACTGGGTCCACTCCTGATCGATACGAAGTGTTTCGACCACGATGGATACGAGCTAAATCGATATGACGCTACCGCTTCTGGATCAATGCGAAGAGTCCAATGCCAGATGGATTCGAACAACACCGATTCGAACAAAACTCTAGGATGGATACGAACAACATCTTTTCCCTGACTTGTATCGATCATATCTCAATCATACGAACTCCGATTGACCTGAAATTTGAAACATAGCCTCTCCAAGTCCTGATCATCATCTCCAATCGATTATGCCTTGATTGGAGCTCGGCCAAATTTTCGAGACATCGATTGCAGACTTGTTTCCAATCAATCTCCAATCCTGATATCCATTCTTCCTTGCCAATTTGTTGATATTCCAGCCTTGACCAAAAGGTGGGATAACATAGTCAACCAGAAAATAAATTGAAATGGTGTAATATAGAAGGTTAAGAGCTGAAATAATAATTATTGGTGTTAATACCATTCTGAATGGCGACTCAATTACTCAAAGGAAACAAGCGACCTAACGAGTTAAAATGCGAGTGAGCTAACATGATAAGCGACCTAGCGACCTAAACATGTGACAACCTAACGATCTAAGCAGGTCTATGGCACAATCTAACGAATTAAGGAAAAGCGACCTAATGACCTGAACACTTGGTGAGCTAACACAACAACAAGTTCTACAACGACCTAGCGAGTTAGAAGGTCCAGCGACCTAGCGAGTTAAAGGTCCAGCGACCTAGCGAGTTAAAGGTCCAGCGACCTAACGAGTTAACAAGCCGCATATCCCTAAGACATTTAATCATAGGTCGCATCAGCATTAGGTCGCTGCCATCTCCAAACCTAACCTAGGTCGCTCCACTTGATGCCTCAACACATCTAAGTCGCCCTACATTCTCCTATAGGTCGCTACAGCCTACTAGTAGAAGCAGATGATCAAGCACAACCATTATGAGCCATAACCCGTGTCCCCTAGGTCGCTCACAACCTACGACATATCCCTAGGTAGCCCACGACCTACGACTTACCTTCAGATTTCCCTATAAATACCCCGCCTGCTCCAACTGAAAGGGGACTTTGGGATTTTTCTGAAACGCCGATACTTTGCTGTTTTCTCGACTCCTTTAACATTTCAAACACCGAAAACACTTCAACGAACTTTGGGAAAAGATCTAACTCGTCCAACATGAATTCAAAGAGCTTTTCTACACCGAAGTTCTAGCTACTTATCTTGATCGTGTTGTAATTGAAGAATTATTGATAAAGTTGTAATCAAATCAGCAGTAAAAGAGATTAAGTGGACGTAGGCTTGACTTTAAGCCGAACCACTATAAAAATTGTTGTCTCTTTACTATTTCTCTGCTATTTTCTGCTTATTTTCAATTCCCCTACCAACGGGTGGTGCTTTCTCTATCTCACAACTTACACCGAGGTGTTAGCATACATTTTTTGCGTTGACATTTTTGGTGCTTTCACTGAGAAACCGAACTCAGGAGTGCTCTAACCATTGCTTCGCAAAGATTTATTGAATGACTTTCTTTAAGAACCGGAAGTTTGTCTGAGATTATGGCTCCTGGAAGAAAACGTAGATCTGCTAGATCTGGTGATACTTGTGACAACACCACCACTTCCCCTACGTCAAATGAAGCGGCTCCTATTGTTGGAGTAACAAGGGAGGAGTTAGATGCTGTAGTGTCTGGGCTGTATCAACAAATGGAAGCCCAAAACACTTTGATGTTGGACCGGTTAAATGCTTTGCTTGGAGTTAACCGTCAACCTGAAAACAATGAAGAAACCTTTGCCGAAGATGCTCATGATTCTCAAGGAAAGAGTATTCCTCAAAGGGCAGCTGGCACCGCCGAAGGGGTACCTCCCCAAGCTGGAGGTTCAAGGCCGCAGCCAAATCTTTGCGAACGTTTGTCCAGGTAAACTTCCGAGAAAGTAGCTGACGTCTGTCCCGGGGGGCCTCTAAACGATGAGGAATATCTCTCAGGAATGGTTCGGCAAATTATGAAAGAAAGTATGCAAAGGGAAGAAGATGAAAAAGAATAGGGGTTCGCTCCAAGCAAGGCTCCATTTACTAAAAGGATCCTAAGGCTGAATTTCCAAAGAAGTTTGTTCCTCCCACTATTCCAGCTTATCGGGGAACAAGCGACCCTAACCAATTCTTATACAAGTATGACTGACATATGACTGGTGACAGGGCATCGGATGAGATCAAATGCAGATATTTTCCGGTGTATTTGGAAGGAGTGGCTCTGCTTTGGTACACAAAGCTGCAAGTTCGTTCTGTGGATCAATTCTCTGACCTCACTCGAAATTCAAAGATTAGTTCAGGTTATATGCTTCAAAGGCCAAGAATATAATGTCACTCTCCAACCTTGAACAAAGCCTCGGAGAGCCACTCAGATCTTTCTTAAACTGCTTCAACATAGCCTTGGCTGAGGTGGACAATGCAGAGCCTAGAATGATTTTGACCTACTTGATGCGAGCTATTGACAAATCTAGTGAATTTGGAAAATGGCTGAAGATAAAAGAGCAAGATTCACTTGAAAAATTCTACAAAAAGGCCGATGAATTTATGTGCCTAGAAAGCCTTCCTGTGCCGGCAAAAGCAGTCGTGACTGAGGTTGGGAATAATAATGCTGCTTCAAACAAAAAGGAATCTGGTGCACAGAAGAGGGAGAATGACGGTGGGAAGAAGCAGAATGCGAAGAAAACTCATCACTTCAGACCATTAGATTTCACTCCCTTAACTGATACTCCAGAGAATATCTTCTTTGCAACCAAGGATGCTGTTGAATACCCCCAAACCATCCAAGATAAAGCTTGGGAAGAATGCTGCACATAATGGGAGATTCTGTCGGTTCCATAATCAGCCTGGTCATGACACTAATGAGTGTCGCCATTTAAAGAGTTTGATTGAGGAGTTGTTGAGAGAGAATAAACTTCAGCAATATGTGAAGAGAAATAGGAATGACCCAACTTCATCTACTCAGGGCAACAAGTTCCTGCCCACCAACCTGGCTCAGGTGAGAGAACTGCAGCTCAAAAATCTGAAAGGCCTGTCATTAATGTGATTATAGGGGTTCCTCACCCAGCAGGCAGAAGTTGGGGTGAGATGGAAAGATATTCTCGTGCTTTGAAATATACCCCGGCTGAAGAAAGTATTTTTGTCTTGGAAGATGCCGCACCTCTAAAACAGCAAAGAACTTTCAATGATGACATCATATTTCGGGCTAGTGACTCTGTTGGTGTGGAGGCCCCCACCATCGATCCTTTGGTGATATCAGCTGGCATCGGACCAGCCATTGTAAGAAGGGTGCTTGTTGATTACGGTGCCTCTTGCAATGTCCTCTTCAAAAAGACATTCGATCAAATGAAAATTCCCATGGCTGATGTCCAAGCTTCTTCTCAGAAAATTGTTGGGTTCACTGGAGAACCAAAACAGCCTGTCAGAACTATCAACCTATTTGTGGAACTTGGAGAAGGGGAAAAGAAGGTGGTCTGGAAGCAAACTTTTGTGATTGTTGATGAATTCTCTGCTTACAACACCTTCTTGGGTCGACCAACTCTTGTTGCATTCAAGGCCATTTTCGCCCCATGGTGCTTGACTATGAAATTGCCCACTGATAATGGTGTCGGTGTTATGAAAGGGGACCAAAATGCTGGGCGAGAATGCTATCTTACAGAGTTACGGGAGGCGAAGAAGAGGGAAATGGGAAAGTGTGCGGCAGCTCCTCTCCACATCAAAGAAACCACCTTGTAGTAATTACAGGGTGGACCCTGCACTGGTGAGCATAGTGGCGCACGAAAAGAAATTGATCCTAGAAAAACCAGTGCAAGGGAGAGTAGAGTGGTGCCGGTGGAAGTGACGATGCCAATACCAGTTGACCCGAAAGATCCAAACAAGATGCTGAATGTGGGTTCTCAACTCGGTGTGATGGTTCAGAATAAGTTGATATCATTCCTAAAAGAAAACTTGGATGTATTCGCTTGGAGCCATGCCGATATGTGTGGAATATCACCAGAAATCACAGTGCATGCTTTGAACATTGATCCGAAATTCACACCCGTCAAGCAGAAAAGAAGAACCCATGGTCCTGAAAGGTCGGCAGCATTGAAAGAAAAAGTAGATAAGCTCATGGAAAATGGCTTCATTAGAGAATCCACTTATCCAAATTGGGTTTCTAATCCGGTGTTGGTTAAGAAAGCAAATGGAAAGTGGAGAGTATGCATCGACCTTTCAGACTTGAACAAAGCATGCCCAAAAGACTAATTCCCGTTACCCAGGATCGATCAGTTGGTGGATGGAACAGCCGGGCATGAATTATTGTCTTTTATGGATGCCTACTCAGGATATAATCAAATCATGATGCATGAGCCAGATCAGGACATGGGCTTCATCACTGATGTTGGTCTTTACTGCTATAAAGTCATGCCCTTCGGACTAAAGAACGCGGGGGCAACTTATCAAAGACTTGTTAATGCCATGTTCAAGCCCCAGATTGGCAAGACTATGGAAGTATATGTAGATGATATGTAACATCCCGCCTTTTTGCACACTTTAAACCGACACACGTGCCAATTCAAAGCATACGCAAGGGCGGATTGTTATGGGGTAAATAAGAAAAACAGAGAAGAAATAAAATAAAAACAGAATCTCACAGCGGAAGGATAAAATATAATAACAAATATACAGTTCATAAACAGTTTACAAAAGCTTGATTCTTCTTTTACAATAAATATCAGAGTTACACATACCAATACAAGCAATGCAGCGGAATAGAAAGAGTGTGGTGTAATACTATATATAACATAATACTTATTCTTCGTCTTCGTCCTCCAAAGCTAAAATCTGCTATCCTGAAATGCTCGGACTGACCCGAGCGAATTTGAATAGACAAAAACACCCGAGTCAGACTAGAATATCTTATGTGAGTTAAATAAACAGAATATAAATATGAGTACAGTAACTCAAGAGATGTTCGGGATTTACATATCCTAAGGATCCGTTAAACTATTTACTATGTAGTATATTGCGCTATTATAATAGTGTCTATTTATAAAATAAACTTACTTTTAAATAGCGTTAAGGCTTTACATTTTCCACCTTAACACGTAATAGTCCCAGTAGTCCGTCCAATATCATAGCCCCTCCTGATCGGGAAGCCACTAGAGGATACCACACGGGCTACGGGAGAAAACCAAACTCGTACAAGGCGCGATATGGTAGGTGACACGGCACAACTAGGCAATGCCAGGGTAGATATACCAATTGCTATCCAGGCTGGTGGAAACGCGTAGCCGCAGTTACCGCCCACCTCGGACTAACTCCCCAAAATCAAAATATAGAAGTGGCCACTGAATCAACTCCAAGTCAAATTATAATATCGAAGAGGAGCGTCCGATCAGAGGAATGACCTCATTGGCCTGAGAATCGCTCCTGTTTTAGCCACCTTATGCCAACTCACGGGAGTTGGGTCCACGTATTTACCTTACAGGAAACGTCGCCACCACCTACTTCATTCTGGAATCTCCACCGCGTACACGGTTAGTCAAATTGGTTTTCGGTATCGACAGAGAGTATGTCCATATCCGATCCCGGTCTCTTTGCCAACCAATCGTTATTATAACACCGCGGTCATTTAAAAATAGTTTATACTTTTAAAACCAGAATATAATCCATTTCAAACCGTAATATTACGATATCATTTCTTCTTTTAAAACCCAAAACAATATGATATCGTTTATCCCAAATAAAATTATTCCTTTCCAAAAAATTATGTCACTTTTTATTATTTAATATCCCATGTAACCAATATTCTGTTTGTAACTTTCAACATAATTCTTCGAAAATCCATAGCATTTTAAAACCATTATTTTCAAAACTAAATGGTTTGGATATTCAACGGTATGCGAATAAAAAAAAAAGTTTAACTTTACTGTTGCTTTATAAAGAAATAAATTACATGGCTTTCCAAATATTTCTTCTTTTAAAGTTAAACCAAAATCCAAAATATTACTTCAAGTCGCAAAACCATTTCAATTTTATATATATTTATATCCATTTTGGAGCATTAATATTTCAACTAAAGTTGGATTTTTATCCTTTCAAAAATCAATATTCTATTAATTAATCTTGACCATTCACATAAAATCCATAATTAATAAGACTTCAATTTCTAGTAAAATATATATATATATATATATATATTTCCAAATTCAATTTTTACTAGAATATTCATTTCAAAATATTTTGGGAAAAAAATCCAATTATAAATATCATATCTTTAAAATTTCCAACTTAATATTTAAACATAGGATATAATCATCAAACTCCATTTTCTTAATTTTCTTCCATTTTTAATAAAGAAATTTATTCACCTTTTAATTTCAAAATTTCAACTTCATATGCATATAACTATGGAAGAAAACATTTATTCAGTATAAAATTTAAGATTTTTATAAACCGTATTCCATCCAAACCATAGAAATCACATTAAAAATAGTTATATATAGACCACGGTGTCTGTATATAGTTTTCTATCCTATGGTCAAGTGATACGGATATTTATCATTTCAATCCGCAATAAAAAAAATAAAACTGCGGTTGTATATCATTTCAAACCGCAATCCCAAATGAAATGAAAAATGCATACTAACTTGCAGTTTAATGATATCAAATAAAACATCCCTTCAATAACACATCCATCATCCAATCACAAACATCAAGCAATATCAATCAATAACAATTATATATATGATCATATATAACAGGTGATAACTGGCAGTTTATTCAAATTAAATTTTTCAACTATTAATCTAACAATTTATATTCAGTGATAATTGACATAACTGTTAACTAGCAGTTCATATGCAACCAAAAATTTCTAACAGCCAATTAACACGCAATAAATCAATTAAATTAACAGTTACATTCAATAAAATGCAATTCAACAGATATGAATGAAATAACATGCCAAAAGCTCATAAATAAATTTCTATTCATTTCTAAAATTTATTTAACAAACATAAAAGCTTTTAGTAGTTGTGAGTGGGTTAAAACACTCACCTTTTGAATTTAAATTGAATTCAAATCCAATTTAAACCCAAAAATTGGACAGTCTCCAAATTCATCCAAACCAGTGCCAAAACGTCAGAAATTCCGATACGATCCCAGCAAAACAAACCGCGCGTGAATCCGAGCTCGTATGCAAAAGTTATGAAAATTTGAAAAATGAAAAATTCTGGTCCTGGGTCAACTTTGGGTTCGACTTCGGGGCGCCGCCTCATTTCCCCGATGCTTGCTTGGAGTTTTCGCCAAAACGACCCGGAGCGACCCGAGTCATTTTCTTCCTGACCCGAAGTTGCTCTAGGGTTTTCTCCTCTGAAACCCGAAGCGCGACCAGAAGCTGCTGCAGATCCACAAAAATTTTTTTTTTTTTTTTTTTTTTTTTGAAATAAAATTTTGGAATTTGGGAATTAGGTTTTCTGCCATTGGAATGAGGAGTTGAGAAGGAGATGTACGTATAGAAAAATGAAAATAAGGAGTGGCTAGGGTTTATAATCGCAAATATATAGACAGATAAAAGAAGGCTAGGTGGGTACGGATAACGAACGTGCTAAACGATAGTTGGCCCAAAAAGCCCGTTCTGCCTCCGGAGTCGAATTTGTTAAAACTATATATCCAAATAGGTGTTTCAAAATATTCTGAACGCGATGGAAAAAGTTTCGCGACCAAATTCGATCGTATGAAGAAGTTATGCTAAAAAAATAAAAATTTCAAATTGATTTCAAAATGCGTAAATTTTAAGGCGTTTCGAGTCCGTACGATCAAACGACAAGTCCGATCGCAACGAAACTTGAAACATTATTATAATTCACCGTTACGGATCCGATGAAACTAGTTTCGTCGAAATCCGAGTCCGTGACAAAAATGGCTATTTTTAATATTTATTAAATAAATTAAAATAAATCATAAAATCCAAATTTTCTTTCAACTTTAAATATTGGCCAAATTTCATTACTTATATAATCCAATCAATTCCAAATAATTTAGCAAGCTTGGATGTGAATTAAAATTTATAAGTATATAAATTTCGCAGTGTTAACCTCTGCGTTTTCTTATTATTTGGGAATTATAAATTTTATTCGCAAAACCCAATTATTTAATCATATACTTATACTCTCATCTTAAATCTAATTATATAAATAACTTGATTTCTATTATCCAACTCAAAATATATCAATTATTCTCCAACTACATAGTTAACGTTTCTTTTATATATCACTGTGGTAATATTTCAAAATGTTCATCTTTTGTTTGCATAAATTACTGTATTTAGATAAAATTATAATTTTGGTAACTTATCACATTCATTCACTCATCAATATTCCGTACTAACTACAAAATTTAGTGTATTCCTTTAAATTGATCAAAATAAGACTTATCAACTAATAGAAAGATTTACGTACAAAATTTATTGTCATACATCTAATTTACAAGCCTATACTTAATTATTATCCTACAATACGTTTTACGTTACTATAATGTTCATTCTTCCGTTCCTACGTTTCTATAAATTTATTCCTTTATAATTTATTTAACGCAACACTTAATCTACACCTATTGCGATGTTTCAAATTTACTTGAATGAACAATTTCTTTACTTAAAATAGTTGTTGTAAACTCTTAATTCCACATTTATAAGTGTATTATTATTTTCACTCAAATATTATACATATATATAGAGTATTGGGTTTTTATTTAATCATCATTTATCATATATATTAATTAATTAAATTCAATACTTAAGTCTGACTAAATTTATTCCCCAAATACACATTTACATTTCTCAACCAATAAATATAACCAATCAAATTCTCATTTTATTGAACCTTGGTCAATTCCACACGTTAATTTTACTTAAAGTCTCAATTAATTAATTTACCTCGGTTTCATTACCTTATTACCTTATATGCATAATTGACATGGTTATATCTTCCATTACATCAATAATTTATCATTTCATTTCTATGCAATATATACTCATCTTATTCCATTTATTTGGTTACTGCATTGAAATCTATTTATTAACCAATACTAACGTTATTATCATAAAAAAAAATTTGATTCTCAATTTTATTCAATACTTAGAACAAAAATTTTCACATTAAATCAAATCCTTCTATTCAAACCAAGTATCATGCTATGATAATATTTTACGTTGGTTACACTGAAAAAAATCAACTTTTTATCGTTATCAATTAAACATACATTAATTGCACAAATTAAAGGAATTAATTGCCATTTATCAAATTAAATTTTTCATACATCAATCTATTTCATCTAAATCCTTACCTATGAATATTGCAACCTTTAATTCCATTAAATACCAATTAACCCAAATTATTTCATTTATTCTAAGTCATATCACTAAAATAATTCATCATAATAAACTTAAAATCTATACGTTTATTGATTTATTTCTATTTGTCTTATGTTAAATTCTAAATTTAGTAAGACAACCTAAAGTACTCCACTCAATCGACAGTCCCTTTCAATTGTTAATACGTACTTAAATTTCTACAGTTGCCTTCCATCTGCACTTCCGTTACTATGATAAAAATTAGTAACGTTTATGCCATCAATCCATCATAATTACTTACCCTTAATTGAGTTTGATTTCCAAATAAATTTGCTGACCCTTAATTAGACAATTTATAAAAGTTTGTCATCATACCTATAGTTCTACGCTTATGCTATGTCTTAAATTTCAATAAATTTATAAATTTTGAGATGTTCATTAGGGTTTACAAATTTATTGACTTGCAATAACAGGGTTTCTTAATCTATTCAATTTATCGTTCACAATCTTTTATTGCATTAAATTGGTTTAATATTCCCATATTAAATTTTATGTACAGGTAAGAATTTTTCTTTCTTTCTCTACTTAATTCATTTGAATTTTATTCAAATGTCTTTAAATAGGTTTCTAAGTCACTTCTATATAATTTATTCTAGCCTTCATTTTAATACTTATCTACCACCTTTATTCTTTCAACTAAAATAAATTACAAAATCCTATTAAACAAACAATTTTAAATGGTCGAACTTAACGGGTCGTTACACTCTCCCCCACTCAAAACTTTTCGTCCCCGAAAAGGGAAAGGAAGGGAGAAGGAAGAATAAAACAGTATATCTAATTTCAAATATTAACTTATAACAATAATTTACTAAATTAATTTCCTTTAATGAAATACACTTGTTTTATAATCATTATGTCTTTTAATACTTGAACTATTAAAGTTGGAAAAATATCTTTAACCAAATTCTAAGTCCAAAATTTACGAAAATTTTTGGCAGAGTCTCCTTTGTACGGAGGGACTCTGGAGAAAATATAATATCCAAATATACAAATATATTACATATATTATCCAAAATAAAATATCCCAACACGGGAAAATATATAAAATAGCGCTTTATACGTAATCCGGAAACGTACCTATTTGTCGGGCAATACGCTTATTATTTTGGAACCAAAAGCAGTAGCAGTTGCTTCCAACCCCTGTATTCACTTATAAAATCTAAAAGTTAAATATCTATATTACAGTGAAATGTTTGGGTAGATTCAATCATTCATATCCAAATCAAATGCAACAACCATACATTTTAACAAACGGCACACACCACAAACCACAATCATTCAATCAACAACCGTTAGTTGTTCGGGTTCAAATTATGAAATTTTACGGAGTGAGAAATAACTATCAAGTGCATCCGTTACTCAACAGTCTTAGATGGAATAGAGATAGACTATTGTTCCTCCAACAACTCCAAAATTCCTTACCCAACAACCATACATCAACCAAACAATTCAAATCAACACCACAATAGCTTATTATACATTTATTTCATGCTTCAGTGGTTTTATTTTCTTTCTTTCATTTATGGAGGGATTTCTTTGTTTCTTACAATTTTCATTTTCCATTTGTTACAAAATTCATTATATTGTATTCCAATTTATTGACTAAGGTTTATATCATCTATTTATACTACTTACCCTTTCTTATATAGTAAAATTTCCAATTTAACTTAAGTTTATACAATTAATTCTCATTTATAACAGCAAATTTATTGAATACCTTAATTACCTCAAGCTTCACTTGTAAGATTTCCCCTTACATTTTCTTACTAACATTGCAACTTTTATTATATGGTAAGTTATGTATGTTTAAGAATGCAAGTGAAAATTTACAAGTTTCTTCTCAATTCCTTTTTATTTATTAATGGTTCAATAAATATATATTCGTTTTATAAATTACAATTTCAACTTACCCTTAATTTCATTCCTTTATTTAATGTTTACGTTTTATTATATTTAATTACAGTAACCCTCTACTTACACTTAAATTATTAACCTTAAAACCTCCATTTTTATAAATAAAGGATCTTATTAATTCATTATCTAGGGTTTACAGACATTTATTTATATTACCTACTTTTTATTATATTACTAGTAGCATTTTAAAACATACTTAAGTTTATAACCGTACACATCAGTCTTTATTTATTAAAGAATTTCATTTTATTTACTTAAGTTAAAATCACCTATTAATAATACTCACCTTTAATTTGGGTAAAATTTCAATTATCACTTAAGTTTATACCAATAAATTCTTATTATAACAGTAATTTATTGAATACTTCATTTTTCCTAAATTCCTACTTGTAAAATATTCAATTCCAGTTTCTCATTTAACACTTCAACTTTTATATTTGGGTAAGTTATTTATGTTAAGGAAATTGCAATTGAACTTATACAAGTTTAATCTCCATTCTTTTAATTAAATTTAATGTTTATTCATATTACCCTTTGTCTCATATGTATACAAATTCCTCTTTATAGCTTTGCAGTTATTCTCTTATTTCAATTAGAGGTTTCAATTCATTCATTCTTCAATAAATCTTTTCCATTATTTATCAGTTAAAAACTTTTACTTCCCTTATCCCTAGCATTAACTTTCTTACTTAATATTTCACTAACAAAGTTTAAACAATTAATTAACGGAAAAATTTAGAATTAAATACCGGGTCAAATTTTAATCTATTTCAAAATAATAGATAAATAAGTTCTTACAACTTTTATATCTCTAATTATATTTAGAACAATAAAAGAAAATTTGTAGAAAATTTCAAAAATAAATCTGCAGTAGAATTTACTACAGTGGCCTTTCCCCTTCGAAACTCGAAAATGAAAGTCGATGATGCGGCCGTCATCACCGAATTATTTTCCAACGACAGAGAGGAAAGTACAGAATTTAATTCTTTTCCAAAATCTTCTTTAAAACAATTCTTCCAATTTATACGAAATATTTATATAAGAAAATACTTATAAACCAAATCAATAAATTTCACAAATTCTTTGAAAGCAAATTTTCAAAAATCCCGGACTTAAGTTCTAAATCTCCAAATTTGGTTTATTATAATTTCACTTAGCTTCAGTTATTATAAATATTTTTATTGCCTAACATCCAATCTATAGCAACCAAATATATATATCTTTATAAAACTATTTTTATATATAGAAATATAATAGGCAAAATTATTTCATTCACCTATATTAAAAACAAATATTATGTCGGTCTGTCCTATTAAGTGTTTAGAAATCCCTATTGATGACATAGCGTCCCATGCATCAACCAGAATTTATAAATACAAAGCGGAACAGATTAACACAATATTAAAATCTTTTTATTAATACTAACAAGTACGCTCTCTCTTATATATACACTCAGCGACTCCCATAGGATATTTCTACCCTATTAACAAAGAGTCAAACCCCACAAAGCCAAGGTTTATCGCTAAACCAAAGCTCTGATACCAACTGTAACATCCCGCCTTTTTGCACACTTTAAACCGACACACGTGCCAATTCAAAGCATACGCAAGGGCGGATTGTTATGGGGTAAATAAGAAAAACAGAGAAGAAATAAAACAAAAACAGAATCTCACAGCGGAAGGATAAAATATAATAACAAATATACAGTTCATAAACAGTTTACAAAAGCTTGATTCTTCTTTTACAATAAATATCAGAGTTACACATACCAATACAAGCAATGCAGCGGAATAGAAAGAGTGTGGTGTAATACTATATATAACATAATACTTATTCTTCGTCTTCGTCCTCCAAAGCTAAAATCTGCTATCCTGAAATGCTCGGACTGACCCGAGCGAATTTGAATAGACAAAAACACCCGAGTCAGACTAGAATATCTTATGTGAGTTAAATAAACAGAATATAAATATGAGTACAGTAACTCAAGAGATGTTCGGGATTTACATCTCCTAAGGATCCGTTAAACTATTTACTATGTAGTATATTGCGCTATTATAATAGTGTCTATTTATAAAATAAACTTACTTTTAAATAGCGTTAAGGCTTTACATTTTCCACCTTAACACGTAATAGTCCCAGTAGTCCGTCCAATATCATAGCCCCTCCTGATCGGGAAGCCACTAGAGGATACCACACGGGCTACGGGAGAAAACCAAACTCGTACAAGGCGCGATATGGTAGGTGACACGGCACAACTAGGCAATGCCAGGGTAGATATACCAATTGCTATCCAGGCTGGTGGAAACGCGTAGCCGCAGTTACCGCCCACCTCGGACTAACTCCCCAAAATCAAAATATAGAAGTGGCCACTGAATCAAATCCAAGTCAAATTATAATATCGAAGAGGAGCGTCCGATCAGAGGAATGACCTCATTGGCCTGAGAATCGCTCCTGTTTTAGCCACCTTATGCCAACTCACGGGAGTTGGGTCCACGTATTTACCTTACAGGAAACGTCGCCACCACCTACTTCATTCTGGAATCTCCACCGCGTACACGGTTAGTCAAAGTGGTTTTCGGTATCGACAGAGAGTATGTCCATATCCGATCCCGGTCTCTTTGCCAACCAATCGTTATTATAACACCGCGGTCATTTAAAAATAGTTTATACTTTTAAAACCAGAATATAATCCATTTCAAACCGTAATATTACGATATCATTTCTTATTTTAAAACCCAAAACAATATGATATCGTTTATCCCAAATAAAATTATTCCTTTCCAAAAAATTATGTCACTTTTTATTATTTAATATCCCATGTAACCAATATTCTGTTTGTAACTTTCAACATAATTCTTCGAAAATCCATAGCATTTTAAAACCATTATTTTCAAAACTAAATGGTTTGGATATTCAACGGTATGCGAATAAAAAAAAAAGTTTAACTTTACTGTTGCTTTATAAAGAAATAAATTACATGGCTTTCCAAATATTTCTTCTTTTAAAGTTAAACCAAAATCCAAAATATTACTTCAAGTCGCAAAACCATTTCAATTTTATATATATTTATATCCATTTTGGAGCATTAATATTTCAACTAAAGTTGGATTTTTATCCTTTCAAAAATCAATATTCTATTAATTAATCTTGACCATTCACATAAAATCCATAATTAATAAGACTTCAATTTCTAGTAAAATATATATATATATATATATTTCCAAATTCAATTTTTACTAGAATATTCATTTCAAAATATTTTGGGAAAAAAATCCAATTATAAATATCATATCTTTAAAATTTCCAACTTAATATTTAAACATAGGATATAATCATCAAACTCCATTTTCTTAATTTTCTTCCATTTTTAATAAAGAAATTTATTCACCTTTTAATTTCAAAATTTCAACTTCATATGCATATAACTATGGAAGAAAACATTTATTTAGTATAAAATTTAAGATTTTTATAAACCGTATTCCATCCAAACCATAGAAATCACATTAAAAATAGTTATATATAGACCACGGTGTCTGTATATAGTTTTCTATCCTATGGTCAAGTGATACGGATATTTATCATTTCAATCCGCAATTAAAAAAATAAAACTGCGGTTGTATATCATTTCAAACCGCAATCCCGAATGAAATGAAAAATGCATACTAACTTGCAGTTTAATGATATCAAATAAAACATCCCTTCAATAACACATCCATCATCCAATCACAAACATCAAGCAATATCAATCAATAACAATTATATATATGATCATATATAACAGGTGATAACTGGCAGTTTATTCAAATTAAATTTTTCAACTATTAATCTAACAATTTATATTCAGTGATAATTGACATAACTGTTAACTAGCAGTTCATATGCAACCAAAAATTTCTAACAGCCAATTAACACGCAATAAATCAATTAAATTAACAGTTACATTCAATAAAATGCAATTCAACAGATATGAATGAAATAACATGCCAAAAGCTCATAAATAAATTTCTATTCATTTCTAAAATTTATTTAACAAACATAAAAGCTTCTAGTAGTTGTGAGTGGGTTAAAACACTCACCTTTTGAATTTAAATTGAATTCAAATCCAATTTAAACCCAAAAATTGGACAGTCTCCAAATTCATCCAAACCAGTGCCAAAACGTCATAAATTCCGATACGATCCCAGCAAAACAAACCGCGCGTGAATCCGAGCTCGTATGCAAAAGTTATGAAAATTTGAAAAATGAAAAATTCTGGTCCTGGGTCAACTTCGGGTTCGACTTCGGGGCGCCGCCTCATTTCCCCGATGCTTGCTTGGAGTTTTCGCCAAAACGACCCGGAGCGACCCGAGTCATTTTCTTCCTGACCCGAAGTTGCTCTAGGGTTTTCTCCTCTGAAACCCGAAGCGCGACCAGAAGCTGCTGCAGATCCACAATTTTTTTTTTTTTTTTTTTTTTTTTTTGAAATAAAATTTTGGAATTTGGGAATTAGGTTTTCTGCCATTGGAATGAGGAGTTGAGAAGGAGATGTACGTATAGAAAAATGAAAATAAGGAGTGGCTAGGGTTTATAATCGCAAATATATAGACAGATAAAAGAAGGCTAGGTGGGTACGGATAACGAACGTGCTAAACGATAGTTGGCCCAAAAAGCCCGTTCTGCCTCCGGAGTCGAATTTGTTAAAACTATATATCCAAATAGGTGTTTCAAAATATTCTGAACGCGATGGAAAAAGTTTCGCGACCAAATTCGATCGTATGAAGAAGTTATGCTAAAAAAATAAAAATTTCAAATTGATTTCAAAATGCGTAAATTTCAAGGCGTTTCGAGTCCGTACGATCAAACGACAAGTCCGATCGCAACGAAACTTGAAACATTATTATAATTCACCGTTACGGATCCGATGAAACTAGTTTCGTCGAAATCCGAGTCCGTGACAAAAATGGCTATTTTTAATATTTATTAAATAAATTAAAATAAATCATAAAATCCAAATTTTCTTTCAACTTTAAATATTGGCCAAATTTCATTACTTATATAATCCAATCAATTCCAAATAATTTAGCAAGCTTGGATGTGAATTAAAATTTATAAGTATATAAATTTCGCAGTGTTAACCTCTGCGTTTTCTTATTATTTGGGAATTATAAATTTTATTCGCAAAACCCAATTATTTAATCATATACTTATACTCTCATCTTAAATCTAATTATATAAATAACTTGATTTCTATTATCCAACTCAAAATATATCAATTATTCTCCAACTATATAGTTAACGTTTCTTTTATATATCACTGTGGTAATATTTCAAAATGTTCATCTTTTGTTTGCATAAATTACTGTATTTAGATAAAATTATAATTTTGGTAACTTATTGACGCAGCGGATAATTCGAAATAAACTTCAATCGATGGATTGTAGCAATCGGTGAGTTGAAGATACCAAAAATGCCCAAGTTCGTTGATCCAAAGATACCGAACTCTAGCTATCTCAAACACGTTGATAGCGCACTATACCGTGTTCAAAGATCTACGATTCTTCGCACGTTGATCTAGCGCACTAGATTCCGTGAATCGGCTTCAACAAACGTGGATTCGAGCGCACTCGAACGACGTAAGTGGAGATAGGAGATTACACTCAACTACCAATTGGTATGAAAGCACAAAGCTAACAAAAGAGAAATTTTATTCAAAATCAACAACCACAAAAATTACAACACACACGCTATTTATAGAGAATTACAACTCAACACAACAAACAACACCCATCTCTTAGGTCGGCACCGACTCACGACCCATTTTAAGTCGTGACCGACTTAACACTCGCGACTCAACGCTTTTACAACAGACCAAAATACAACCGACTCATCCAAGGTCGTTAACGACCTAACACATTACATCTATGACCGACTCAACTCTTGCCGACTCAACCCCCAAGTCGCACACGACTTAGTACCATACATCTCACACATCCATAGGTCGGTAACGACCTACAATACAACACACATAACCTCTAGGTCGGTAACGACCTAAATACAACACGACTCAACAAGCCCAGCGACTCACGACTCAACCGACTTAACACTGGACGACTCATCTAGGTCGTAGTCCCTCCACCGACTCAAGCCTCCATCAGTTGAACCCTTCTCCCTCTTGATGCTAACTCGGGCACGACTTATGGATAAGTTGTTGAGTCGTGTACGACTCATCAGGTACGAACACCCCACGATCCCCTTGAGTCGTAACCTTGTTTCCTTAACTCGTATGCGACTCAAGTATCTGTTATCTCGTGCCTCCTCTTCTCTCGCCCAATTAGGTCGGAAACGTTCCATGCTCTTGAGTCGTAGACGACTCAAGTCCGATGCCTCATCTCCCTTTTTGTTAAGCCGTAGCTCGTTCCTCCAAGCTTCGTTAGGTCGGAAACGACTCATGCATCTATTAACCCGTGAACGACTCATCAAACACGTATGACTTAAGCCGTTAAGAGATGCATCCCTCTCATATATCTCCTTCAATTGTCTCGTGTACGACTTACGAGTTAAATCCGAAGCTCCTTGACTCGTGCACGACTTAATATGGTCTAACTTCTGAATTCCCATAGGCCTTGCTGCATCATCCTCCCCTGGTTGAGAAAAATTCGACCTCGAATTTGTAAATTCTTCCTCAACAATCTCATTCCCATGATACGGAGTTAAGTGTTTGATGTTAAAAACATCAGAAGTATAAACATCATCTGGTAACTTTAATCGATAGGCATTCTCATTGATTTTCTTCAAAACTTCAACTGGACCAATTTTTCGCGCCTTCAACTTGTTATAAGCACCCACTGGAAAACGATCCTTTGTTAACACAGCATAAACCAAATCGCCTTCATTAAGTTCAACATTTCGACGTTTCAAATCTGCAAACTTTTTATATTTCTCGTTCGACTTTTCCAATCGTTCCTTAACGATTCTATGACATTCAGTCAGCTCGTCAACAAAATCAACAGCTCGTTTAACTGTTCCCTTCGACTGTGGTACTACTGCCAAATCTAGCGGTCCCCTGGGTAAAATTGAATAAACGATCTGAAATGGACTGAATCCTGTGCTACGATTCACTGCATGATTATGAGCAAACTCAGCTTGGCATAATTTCATGTCCCAACTTCTCAAATTATCCTGTACAAGACAACGCAACAAATTTCCCAATGACCTGTTAACAACTTCTGTCTGCCCATCAGTTTGTGGATGGTAAGCGCTACTAAAATTCAGCTTTGTTCCGACCATCTTCCACAAACTCAGCCAAAAGTGACTCAGGAAACGAGTATCTCGATCAGAAACAATAGATTCTGGTAAACCATGAAGTCGATAAATCTCCTTGAAAAATAGCTGTGCGACTCGAACTGCATCTGCTGTCTTCTTGCAAGCAACAAAATGTGCCATCTTTGAAAACCTGTCCACCACAACAAATATCGAATTATTTCCCCTTTGAGTTCTCGGCAAACCCAAAACGAAATCCATGCTGATATCAACCCATGGCTTAGATGGTACTGGTAACGGCATATACAACCCTGCATTCGTTGCTGTCCCTTTTGAAACTTGGCAAATATGACATCGCTCCACGAATCTTTCAACCTCTTTCCTCATCGACGGCCAAAAGTAAGACTGCGAAATCAACTGTAAAGTACGATCACGGCCAACATGTCCTTCCTCGTGCAATTCCTTCACAATCTTCATCCTCAAACTACAGTCCGGAATACATAAACGATTTCCTTTAAACAGAAAACCATCAACTAACATGAATTCATCGGTACTCCCATCCTTCACTTTTTCAACATATTTCACAAAGTAAGGATCTTCTTCAATCATCTCTGGCAACATTTCAAACCCCGTCACTTCCACCTTCATTGTCGTCAGTAAATGACTCCTCCTACTTAAAGCATCAGCTACTCGATTGGTCACCCCAGATTTGTGCTTAACGACAAAAGTAAACTGCTGTAAATATGCAATCCATGATGCATGTCTTGCTGAAATCTTATCTTGCCCCTGTAAATGTTTCAAAGCTTCGTGATCAGTGTACAGAACAAATTCCTTCTGAAATAAGTAATGTCTCCAATGCTTAACAGCCTGAACAACAGCATAAAATTCAACGTCATATGTACTGTATCTGATCTTTGCCCCTGACAGTTTCTCACTAAAATAAGCAACTGGCTTTCCATTCTGGCTCAGAACTCCTCCAATTCCAACCTTCGAAGCATCAGTATGCAATTCAAACAATAACTGAAAATTAGGTAGAACAAGAATTGGTGCAGACGTCAACAATTCCTTGATCCTTTCAAAGGCAACCCCCGCTTCCTCTGACCACACCAACTGTTTACCCTTCATGCAATCAGTCACTGGAGCCATCACGCTACTGAAGTGTGGTATGAACCTTCGGTAGAATGACGCTAGCCCATGAAAACTTCTCACTTCTGTAATTGTCTTTGGCTGTGGCCAATTCTTGACTGCTTCAACTTTACTCCGGTCAACTTGAATACCTTCCCCTGAAACAACATACCCCAGGAATAAAACACTAGGTGTCATAAACACACATTTCTTTGTAGCAGCATAAAATTGTTCTTCACGAAGAATAAGCAACACTTCCCTCAGATGTAGAACATGTTCCTCCGTACTCCTGCTATAAATCAAAATATCATCGAAATAAACCACGACGAACTTTCCAATGAGTGGTCTAAAAATTTGATTCATCACCCGCATGAATGTACTAGGTGCATTAGACAAACCAAATGGCATAACCAACCATTCGTACAACCCCTCTCTAGTTTTGAAAGCTGTCTTCCATTCGTCTCCAGGTCTGATACGAATTTGATGATAACCACTCTTCAAATCAATTTTCGAGAATATAGTTGCCCCACTCAACTGATCCAACAAATCATCCAACCTCGGCATAGGAAATCTGTAACGAACAGTGATCTTATTCAAAGCTCTACTATCAGTGCACATTCTCCAAGTTCCGTCCTTCTTTGGTACTAACAATGCAGGTACAGCACACGGACTCAAACTTTCCTGAATACGACCCTGTTCAAGTAATTCTTCCACCTGCCTTCTCAATTCCTCATGTTCCTTCGGACTCATACGATAATGTGGTCGATGTGGTAACACTGCCCCCGGAACAAGATCAATCTGATGTTGAATGTCTCTAAGTGGTGGTAACTCCTTTGGCAACTCCTCTGGAAAGACATCTTCAAACTCTTCCAAAACTGGCTTTGCTTCTTCGGGAATCTCAACTTCTTCACTACTCTCTCTCCCAATCAACAAAAACACTTCAGGTTCTTCCTCCACTTCCTTGACAAACTCCTTCAAAGTCAACAGAGTTTTCAATTCTTCAATCTCTTCTAGTTTGCTCTCCTTCTGTTGCTGTCTCTTGGGAACCAAAGTGATTTTAGTACCCTCGAACATGAAACTGTAACTATTGGCACGACCGTCATGTTGAACTGCTCTATCAAACTGCCATGGTCTGCCCAGCAACAAATGACAAACATCCATATCCACAATATCACACCAAATTTCATCTTTGTACTTCTTCCCAATAGAAAAATTAACACAAGCTCTTCGACACACTTTCACTTCACCACCCTTCCTTAACCATGCTAGCTTGTACGGTTTAGGATGCTTCTCAGTTTTCAAGTTCAATTTCCTCACAGCCTCTGTAGAAATAATATTATCGCAACTTCCAGCATCAATAACGAACTTGCAAACTTTTCCCAGAATAGTACATGTCGATTGAAAAATATTGCTTCTCAGCCAACTACAATCCTCCTCTTGCTTAGGTGTCAAACAACTTCTCCTCATCATAAGATTACATCCTTCATCTCCCGACACTTCTTCTTCCTCCTCAACATAAGGTACATTTGAATACTCTGCCTCCTCACCATCATCTGCCTCAACCTCTGCAACCATGGTTCTCTTCTTCGGCTTCGGACATTCGTTGCTTTTGTGACCCAACTCCTGACAATTATAACATTTGAAAACACTACTAGCCTTCGCTTTCTCTGCCTCCTTCACCACTGGCTTTGTAACAGGTTTAGGAACACTAGAACTTCCGCCAACGCCCCTTGCTTGATTATTGGAATTAGTAAACACACCACCTCCACGCCTTCCTTGTTTCTCCCAAGCTAACGCTTTCTGATGTGCCTCTGCTACTGATCTAGGATCAAACATATTAACCATATCTTGGATCTGCATTCTCAAGCCCCCAATGAATCTAGCAGTTAGCTGTTCTTCTGTTTCCATGATATCATTCCTGGCAATGAGTTGGTAAAATTCATCAGCATAATCACTAACAGACTTTGTCCCCTGCCTCAGATTCTGCAACCTTTGGTACATAAGTGACTGGTAGTTGTAAGGTAAGAAAGTAGATCTCATCAACTTTTTCATCTTCTCCCAAGATTCTATCTTTGACTTCCCCATTCGTTCTCGAGTAAGTTTAGTTTGCTGCCACCATGCCAATGCTCTTCCCCTCAGCCTTGTAGCAACTAACTTCACCCTTCTATTCTCCGGCACCTCCTTGAAATCAAAGATTTCCTCCACATTAGACAACCAATCTAAAAACTCCTCAGCAACCATTCCGCCTTTAAATTCTGGAATTTCCATTTTCATACCCGACTCCCAACGACGATCATCCTCCACATCACGGTAAGAATTTCGAATTTGGTCTCGATCTCTATAAGGAATACTTGCTCTATCACCCTCTTCAACAAAATCAAAGGTACGCCTACATCGATCTCGACTAACATCATCCCTTCTCTCATGCATGCTTCTTTGACTATGTCTCTCTTCATCTCTATATACTTCATGGTCAAATTCTCGATGACTTCTTCTTTCTTCATGTGCATAGTCATGATGATCTCTTCGTGATGAAATTGATGTTTCTCTTCTATCTCTACAAGAATGTGGTGATACCCTCCTCGCTTCCGTAACCAATGGCGAAACTCGGATTCCTCCATGGTTCGAGTTTGGTGATCTCCTCCTTTGATTCAAATCAGTCATCAATCTCTCCAATTTACCAATGCCTTCATCAAACTTTTCATTAATACGTTGTTCCATAAGCTCGGCTTCTTCTCTACGATACAAAGCTTCAACGTTTTGATGACGATTAGCTCTCCTTGGTGGCATGGTTAAAATTTTCACAAACTTCAACAAATTGAACACAATACTTCAAAATTTCACACGATAAGGCAATCTAGGCTCAACTGTCTCGGCAATGCTTGTCTCGGCCTTGACTCTTCACAACTTTGCTTGGCTCGGTCAAGACTTGCCTCGGCTCACTCCAAAACCTTCAAAACTTTGGCGCGCAAATCACCAATTCAAAATCCAAACAAAATCCAACTCCTCGATCCAAAATGAAATGGATCAAACTCTCCAAACTTGATGCAACTTCAATATGAACACGATGAACTCCTTCCAACTTCAAAAACTTCAAAAACTTGGCTCCAAGAATCAAACTTAGCTATGATTGGCTAAGTATGGCTCTGATACCAAAACTGACGCAGCGGATAATTCGAAATAAACTTCAATCGATGGATTGTAGCAATCGGTGAGTTGAAGATACCAAAAATGCCCAAGTTCGTTGATCCAAAGATACCGAACTCTAGCTATCTCAAACACGTTGATAGCGCACTATACCGTGTTCAAAGATCTACGATTCTTCGCACGTTGATCTAGCGCACTAGATTCCGTGAATCGGCTTCAACAAACGTGGATTCGAGCGCACTCGAACGACGTAAGTGGAGATAGGAGATTACACTCAACTACCAATTGGTATGAAAGCACAAAGCTAACAAAAGAGAAATTTTATTCAAAATCAACAACCACAAAAATTACAACACACACGCTATTTATAGAGAATTACAACTCAACACAACAAACAACACCCATCTCTTAGGTCGGCACCGACTCACGACCCATTTTAAGTCGTGACCGACTTAACACTCGCGACTCAACGCTTTTACAACAGACCAAAATACAACCGACTCATCCAAGGTCGTTAACGACCTAACACATTACATCTATGACCGACTCAACTCTTGCCGACTCAACCCCCAAGTCGCACACGACTTAGTACCATACATCTCACACATCCATAGGTCGGTAACGACCTACAATACAACACACATAACCTCTAGGTCGGTAACGACCTAAATACAACACGACTCAACAAGCCCAGCGACTCACGACTCAACCGACTTAACACTGGACGACTCATCTAGGTCGTAGTCCCTCCACCGACTCAAGCCTCCATCAGTTGAACCCTTCTCCCTCTTGATGCTAACTCGGGCACGACTTATGGATAAGTTGTTGAGTCGTGTACGACTCATCAGGTACGAACACCCCACGATCCCCTTGAGTCGTAACCTTGTTTCCTTAACTCGTATGCGACTCAAGTATCTGTTATCTCGTGCCTCCTCTTCTCTCGCCCAATTAGGTCGGAAACGTTCCATGCTCTTGAGTCGTAGACGACTCAAGTCCGATGCCTCATCTCCCTTTTTGTTAAGCCGTAGCTCGTTCCTCCAAGCTTCGTTAGGTCGGAAACGACTCATGCATCTATTAACCCGTGAACGACTCATCAAACACGTATGACTTAAGCCGTTAAGAGATGCATCCCTCTCATATATCTCCTTCAATTGTCTCGTGTACGACTTACGAGTTAAATCCGAAGCTCCTTGACTCGTGCACGACTTAATATGGTCTAACTTCTGAATTCCCATAGGCCTTGCTGCATCACTTATCACATAAATAACTTAAAACCTCAACTAATACATTCCACCTTTGTTTCATCTTATTCATTCACTCATCAATATTCCGTACTAACTACAAAATTTAGTGTATTCCTTTAAATTGATCAAAATAAGACTTATCAACTAATAGAAAGATTTACGTACAAAATTTATTGTCATACATCTAATTTACAAGCCTATACTTAATTATTATCCTACAATACGTTTTACGTTACTATAATGTTCATTCTTCCGTTCCTACGTTTCTATAAATTTATTCCTTTATAATTTATTTAACGCAACACTTAATCTACACCTATTGCGATGTTTCAAATTTACTTGAATGAACAATTTCTTTACTTAAAATAGTTGTTGTAAACTCTTAATTCCACATTTATAAGTGTATTATTATTTTCACTCAAATATTATACATATATATAGAGTATTGGGTTTTTATTTAATCATCATTTATCATATATATTAATTAATTAAATTCAATACTTAAGTCTGACTAAATTTATTCCCCAAATACACATTTACATTTCTCAACCAATAAATATAACCAATCAAATTCTAATTTTATTGAACCTTGGTCAATTCCACACGTTAATTTTACTTAAAGTCTCAATTAATTAATTTACCTCGGTTTCATTACCTTATTACCTTATATGCATAATTGACATGGTTATATCTTCCATTACATCAATAATTTATCATTTCATTTCTATGCAATATATACTCATCTTATTCCATTTATTTGGTTACTGCATTGAAATCTATTTATTAACCAATACTAACGTTATTATCATAAAAAAAAATTTGATTCTCAATTTTATTCAATACTTAGAACAAAAATTTTCACATTAAATCAAATCCTTCTATTCAAACCAAGTATCATGCTATGATAATATTTTACGTTGGTTACACTGAAAAAAATCAACTTTTTATCGTTATCAATTAAACATACATTAATTGCACAAATTAAAGGAATTAATTGCCATTTATCAAATTAAATTTTTCATACATCAATCTATTTCATCTAAATCCTTACCTATGAATATTGCAACCTTTAATTCCATTAAATACCAATTAACCCAAATTATTTCATTTATTCTAAGTCATATCACTAAAATAATTCATCATAATAAACTTAAAATCTATACGTTTATTGATTTATTTCTATTTGTCTTATGTTAAATTCTAAATTTAGTAAGACAACCTAAAGTACTCCACTCAATCGACAGTCCCTTTCAATTGTTAATACGTACTTAAATTTCTACAGTTGCCTTCCATCTGCACTTCCGTTACTATGATAAAAATTAGTAACGTTTATGCCATCAATCCATCATAATTACTTACCCTTAATTGAGTTTGATTTCCAAATAAATTTGCTGACCCTTAATTAGACAATTTATAAAAGTTTGTCATCATACCTATAGTTCTACGCTTATGCTATGTCTTAAATTTCAATAAATTTATAAATTTTGAGATGTTCATTAGGGTTTACAAATTTATTGACTTGCAATAACAGGGTTTCT
The DNA here is from genome assembly GCA_030765085.1 of Allium cepa. NCBI lineage: Eukaryota > Viridiplantae > Streptophyta > Magnoliopsida > Asparagales > Amaryllidaceae > Allium > Allium cepa. Next base: position 898,284,072 of record CM060938.1, on the reverse strand, counting down.
TAATCTATTCAATTTATCGTTCACAATCTTTTATTGCATTAAATTGGTTTAATATTCCCATATTAAATTTTATGTACAGGTAAGAATTTTTCTTTCTTTCTCTACTTAATTCATTTGAATTTTATTCAAATGTCTTTAAATAGGTTTCTAAGTCACTTCTATATAATTTATTCTAGCCTTCATTTTAATACTTATCTACCACCTTTATTCTTTCAACTAAAATAAATTACAAAATCCTATTAAACAAACAATTTTAAATGGTCGAACTTAACGGGTCGTTACATGATATGTTGGTAAAATCGAGGAAGGCAGTAGACCATATGGATCATTTGGCAGAAATGTTCGCGATCCTCCGAAAGTACGGGATGAAGCTAAACCCTCTGAAATGTTCATTCGGGATGGAGTCCGGAAAGTTCTTGGGTTTCATTGTGAGTGCCAAGGGCATCGAAGCTAATCCTTCTCAGATTACTGCCTTAGGAGAAGTCAAAGCCCCTAGAACAAAGAAGGAATTGCAAAGTCTCAATGGAAAAGTCGCTGCTTTAAGCCCGTTTATTTCCAAAGCTACTGATAAATGTATTTCCTTCTTTGACGCTCTGGAGAAAGGAAAGAAAAACTTTGAATGGACTCCTGAATGCCGAAAAGCTTTTGATGAGTTGATTCGCCACATGGAAACGCCTCCAATACTCTCTAAGCCCAGCAGTGGTGAAGATCTTTTCATATATTTAGCAGTTTCATCTCATGCTCTCCGTGCAGCATTGGTACGGGAAGACGCAAAAGTTCAGCGCCCGGTTTATTACATCAACAAAAGACTCACTGGGGCAGAGATGAATTATTCAAAACTGGAAAAGTTTGCCTATTGTCTGTTGATTGCATCCAGGAAGTTGAGGCTATATTTCCAAGCTCATCCTATCAAAGTCCTCACTGACCAACCTCTAAACCAAGTCCTATTTCGCCCTGAAACTTCGAGTCGTCTTCTGAAGTGGAATATTGAACTCAGCCAATATGATATCACCTATCACCCCCGAAGAGCAATCAATGGACAAGCTTTAGCGGATTTTATCGCAGAATACACAGATAAAGGTGACAGTGAGGAAGAGGTGACTGATGACACTCCAATCCGATGGAAATTATATGTTGATGGTGCAAGAAATGATTACTGTTCCGGAGCTGGGGTTGTGCTTGAAACCCCTGAAGGGTGGTCATTGTGCTATGCATTGAGATTAGAATTTCCTTTGACGAATAACGAAGCAGAATATGAAGCTCTTTTTGCCGGCTTGAAGATTGCTAAAGAACTGAATGTCAGAGTATTGCAGATCTTCAGTGATTCTCAACTTATTGTATGTCAAGTCAAGAAAGAGTTTCATACTAAGGGAGGAAATTTGCCTGCTTACTTGTCAAAGTCCTGAGAGCTTCTTGATGATTTCGACCATTACACAATAAGCCATATACCACGGGAAGAGAACATGAAGGCAGATTCTCTCGCAAAGTATTCAAGCTCTGGCGAAGCTCAATTATTGGGATTGGTCCCTGTTGAAGTCTTGTCAGCTCCAAGTACTAATGAAATGGATATTGACTGGATCATGGCTGTATCTAAAGAGCAAGAGTCGTGGATGACTCCGATCAAGGAATATCTACTCAACGTCTCCTTACCAGAAAACTCCAAAGAACGCCAGAAGCTGTTAAGAAAAGCCCCGAGATATGTAATTCAAGATAGGCGGTTATACAGACGAGGATTCTCGATGCCATTACTCCGATGTGTAACCAAGGAAGAGGCTAAAACAATTTTAGCTGAGGTGCACGAAGGAGAATGTGGGGATCATTCAGGTGGCCAAACTTTAGCAAAGAAAATTCTCCGCTATGGGTATTTTTGGCCAGATATTAATCGAGACGCTGCTAGCTATTCCCGAAAGTGTGACAGATGCCAGAGATTTGCAAAAATCCCAAGAGCACCTTCCACCGAACTAACACAGATGGTCAGTCTATGACCATTTTCCATTTAGAGGATAGATCTCATTGGGCCTTTACCGACTGCCAAGTCCGGAATCAAATATGCTATTGTTGCTGTTGATTATTTCACTAAATGGGCTGAAGCTGAACCATTGGCTACTATCACCTCTAAAAAGATGATAAATTTTGTGACTAAAAATATCATGTGCAGGTATGGTGTGCCTCAGAAGATAATCACAGGCAATGGTACTCAATTCGAAAGCGAAGAATTCCCGGACTTTTGCAAGCGATTTAAGATCCAAAAAAGCTTCTCGGCCGTCGCTCATCCATAGGCAAACAGGCAAGTGGAAGCAGTAAACAAAATTATCAAATCAACCATCAAAAAGCAGTTGGAAAAGGCAAAAGGTGGTTGGGTCGACAAGCTGCCACTAGCACTATGGGTATACAGAACTACCCACAAAACTGCGACTGGACACACTCCATTCTCATTAGCATATGGATCAGAAGCCATGATTCCGGTGGAAATAGAGGTCCCCTCACAGAAGAATCCATTTCAATCAAGCCGAAAATGAAGAGCTACAACTTGGAGCACTCGACTTCCTTGATGAAAGAAGGGAAGAGGCTAAGCTCAGAATTGCAGCCCATCAACTAAGGATAGCCAGGCACTTCAATTCCAAAGTTCGCCAACGCAGCTTTGAAATTGGGGATCTATTCTTGAAAAGGATCATGACAGCAACATGAGTGCTTGGACTAAACTGGGAAAGGCCGTATGTCATAGGCAAAAAACTTCTTGATGGCACTTTCAAACTCACAACTGTCGAAGGAGATCCAATTCCAAGAGCTTGGAATAGCAATCACCTGCGTCCATATTTTACTTAGAAGCTTTGCTTAAATTTTTTTTAAAATGATTATGGATGTATGATTCTTGTATTGTAAACCATTGTAAAATCAGTGCAGATGAATAATAAGTACTATAAAGTGGATGTAGGCCCAGTTCTTGGCCGAACCACTATAAATCTTGTGTTCTCTATTACTATAAAATGCCTGTTTCATTTCGATACGCAAATATCTTAAATGTATTGCTAAAATTTCGATTTAATATTGCAGGCTATCAAAGCAAAGCTTCCCTATTTAACACATCCCAAGGCTCAGCGATTCCTACAAATCGCTCAACAAACAAATGTCAAGCCACAAAAATTTCACATTCAATTCCTAAATCAAAAGTGCTTCTCACAAATAGTTGGTGACTCCACCGGAGGGGCACCTTCCCAACGTGAAGGTTCCAGGCCCTTGCTAACTGATTGCGATCATCTATGCAAACGGACATCAGGTCAAGTAGCTTGCGTCTGCCCCGTGGATTCACTTAACAATGAAGTGCACTTCTCTGGAAAAGAAACAAATAACTGGCAAAGAAAACAACATGGGCTTGGAAATGATAATGAGGAATCACTGAGGGGTAGATGGTGAAAAGACATGGGCAAGCAGACAAAAACAGCCAAAAAGGAGTCTTGTCTCTCAACAAAAAGGTTGGTGGAACCACCGGAGGGGCACCTTCCCAAAGTGAAGCTTCCAGGCCCTTGCTAACTAATTGCGATCGTTTGTGCAAACGAACATCCGGTTAGGAAGCTTGCGTCTGCCCCGTGGATCCACTCAACCGTGAGATGCAACCTTCCTAGCGAGCCAACCACAAATAAATCCAAGCCCTCTTCGGAGGAAAAAGCCCTCTTCGGAGGCACAAGCCCTGTTCGGAGGCACAACTCTTTGGAGGAAAAAACCCTCTTCGGAGGCACAAGCCCTCTTCGGACGCACAACTCCTCGGAGGAAAAAGCCATCTTCGGAGGCACAAGCCCTCTTCGGAGGCACAACTCTTCGAAGAAAAAAGCCCTCTAACAAGGCATGCCGAAAAATGGAAGTGCTTTTCTCAACCATCAAGGTTGATGGAACCACCGGAGGGGCACCTTCCCAAGATGAAGGCACAAGGCCCTTGCTAACTGATTGCGATCGTTTGTGCAAACGGACATCCAATTAAGTAGCTTGCGTCCGCCTCGTGGATCCATTTAACTATGAGAAAGTAACTTTCAAGCAAACCAAAAGCCCTCTCTCGAGGCACACAAGACCTCTTCGGAGGAACAAGCCCTCTTCGGAGGCACAAGCCCTCTTCGGAGGCACAAGCCCTCTTCGAAGGCCCACTCCACCAGAGTTGAAGTGCCAAAGCCCTCTTCGGAGGCCCACTTCACCAAAGTTGAAGTGCCAAAGCCCTCTTCGGAGGCACGCTTCTACTCTCAAGGGAAGATCAATTTCTCCATAATGAGAACATTCTTTCCCGAAAGTTGAAGTGCCAAATCAAAGCCTTCTTTGGAAGCTCACTTCACCGCGTAGGAGAATCCACTACTCAAAAAAGTGATCATCTCCGAAAGTTGAAGTGTAGAAACTTTTTCTAAAAAAGAGAGAAGACTTCTCCAATGCAAGGCACACTCTACTAAAGCAGAGTAACATTTCCTCAAAATGGAAAAGTTATTCTCTAAAGTACGAGAGCAAGCCTTCTCAAAATGGAAGAGTTGTTCTCCAAATTACGAGTACAAGTCTTCTCGAAACAGAAGAATTGTTCTCCAAAGTCTTGACAAAATGAAAGAAATTGCAATAAGCCGTGGTATGGGGGCAATACAATATAGCTATATTAATAAAAGAAACGCTCAAGCAACATTCCACTAGCTTACTGCAATATCACACAAAGAAAATGAAGAAACTTGTGCAAAAATAAGGAATAAATGCATTCACAAATACAGTCAAAATATTGTACAAGTACAAAGAATCGTTTTATTCCATGCTATAAAAATTTTTATACATGTGCAGGTTACAAAAAAAAGCGAGGGCCCGTACCCGCACAATCTCCGGTCAATACAAGCCTTTACATACAAGCAAAAAGCAAAACAAGAAGGGTAAAGCAAGACTCGTTATTTCTTCTTTCCTCCACCTTTAGAGCCCTCGCTTGGCCTAATCGCTAGCTTTTGGAGCCGGCCTGAACGAGTCGGGGAAGAAGAAGAAAGAGGTACAACTGGGTCTACTTTCGCTTTCTCTTCACTAGCAGAAGTGCTTTTCTTTTTCTTCTTCGAAGTTGTGCGCTTCCCCTTCTTCCTTGAAGAAGACTCGCTACCCAGAGTGATAAGGTCAAACATCTTTGTGCCATCAGCATAAAATTTCTCCGGAGTCCTTTCACCTTCTTCAAGTTCCTCAGCCTTCTGCTCTTGTGAATCAACCGGGTCATCCAAGCCTTGAAGAGCTTCTATTTGTTCTTCTTGTAACCCCGGTTGAGAAGCAGGAGTAATTTGAAGAGATGGAGTTGGAACAGCTGGAAGAGGAGAAGTCTGTGCAGCACTTGGCGTTTTCACTACAGGAGAAGAGAAGTTAAAACCAATATTCCTCGTAAAGAGAGGAGATAGTGGCGCGTCAAGGCTTAAGTAATAATCAAAAAGTTCATCAAGCTCATGTGAAGTAAACAAGTAGTCCACTTGAGCTAGATCATTGTTGAAGTTTCCTGGAGAAGTGGGCTCTATCACGTCGATTTCGAAATCCTGGGCCTCAATGTCTTCCTGGGACTCGGTGTGGCCAGTTGTAATTCCAGTCTCGACTTTAGCTGGAGGCAGATAATGAGAGCTAGAGCCAGTAATATCGACTTCAACCGAAGCCGAAGGACGAGTCGGGTCGGTCAAAAGTGCCTTCCCTGAATGCTCTCCTTCCGCCGCTTCGGCTCGTGCTTTGGCGAGTTGTTCTTTCCCTTTGGCAAGGGCGGCTCGACCCTCATCATCCAGATAATATGCCTCAAGATCCGCCTCAGCATAGCTGGCGCATCCAAGCATTTCAACCGCTGCCTCCCACACCTCGGCCAGAGTAATCTCATACTATGGGCCCAAAAATGAAAGGCTACCACGCCCCAGGACGCTGTGTAGATAAAACTCGAATAAGGTAGAGCTGACATTGGCTTTAGTTGCCTCATGAGATTGTTCGGCTGCTGCATTTCTGCCAATGGCCTCATCACGCTCTTTTTCGGCCTTGAAAAGCTGAGCCTTCAGCATCATAATCTCCGTATCTTGAGAGCTAGTCTTTTCTCGCAACTGAGCAACATCAGTGCGGTAGCTTTCCACAATTTTCTCCTGTGCCTCAAGTCCAGCCTCAGCATCTCTTTGACTGGCATGGGCATCTCTCACTTGCTTTTGAAGCACCTCTTCCTTTTAGGTATAAGAAGTGGAAGAGGCAGCAAGGTCATCTTTAAGTTGCTTGACTTCAGCCTCGAGTTTCTCATTATATGCGATGATATTTTTCATCTCCGTGTCGTGCTGGACAAGAACTTTTTGCCATTCAGATTTATCATTCTCCATAGTTAGCATAGCTTCGAGGTTTAAACGGTTCACCCTTTGGAGCTCATCGACTAGCTTTTGTCACCCAGAAATCCTTTCAATGTCAAGCTTAACGGCATCAAGATTTCTAAGCATAGCCTGTTTGTCAATAGGAACCAAGTCCAAATCAAAGCGTACTCCTTTTAAACACCATTTTGGAAACCGGCTTTGAAGTGCAGGCGGAGCATTCTCAACTTGATACGGAGGCCTGTTAATAATTGTCTATATCTCAGCTCTTTTAAGGGACGTGGAGCTAGAAGGGATATTTAAAGAAACAGAAGTAGCGGGCGCTTTAGAGATTTCAGCTGAAGATTTTTCGCTAGGCTTGACACGCTTGTTGGGCGCTTCAGTATCATAACTCTTCCCTTTGTCATCGTGAGACTTTCTTTTATGAGAGTCATCATCTCTTGGGTGAGTGTCATGGCGGTCATCCCTTCTTCCGTATCGCTCCTTATAAGAGTGCCTCTCGCGAGCTTTTCTGGCAGCTCTTTCTTCATCAGTTTCCCTCGGGGTAGGAAAATAGCGCCTGGGATCATAAGAATCGCGTCCCCCATAGCGTTGGAAGTCGTCGTATTATGAACCGATGCGTCCCATAGGAGAACCTGAAAGTGAAAAAGAGACACAGTTTAGAAATCTTCAAAATAGAGAAGCTAAGTGCACATAATTGCCAAAAATCCTAAGTGTGTGTGTGATGTGCGGGCTACATGCATCGAGCTACAAACCACTCTTCAGCTTGGGAGTAATGTCAACTTTTGCAACAGGCGTCAACTCTTGGGTTGACAAAGTTGGTCGCAAGGTGGATGTCACTTTGACTGCTGGATAAACAAGTTTAGAAGTAGTGGTATCATCTTTGAAGAGCTCATGTGAAGTCACCACTAGGTCGCTCAGCCCTCCGAAAATGTCATCACCATCATGCCCAGCGGAACTTTTTTTCTCAGTTCCCTCATCAGCAGCTCTCCCGGAATGTTGAGGAAGTTCTTCTTCTTCGATAACCGGGGGAAGTGTAAGCTTGCCAGATGACCCCGCACCGTCAACAGGAGTAGAACATTTCACCAGTGAGGCCTCTGTAATAGGTTCCTTCGGTGCAAGTTCCTTTGCGGAAACCGAGGCATCTGACGTCTCTACTTGAAAACTGGGGGCATCACGAAGCTGAGTGAATCGAGAAGAGTGCAAAAAGTCCGAATTGATGCAAAAATTCATCCTTCAGTAAGAACTTAATGCTTCTCTCCTCGACTGCCACGGCATTCAGTCTTTCAAAAGTTGACTTATGGCTGGAATCTTTAGAAGGAGGAGGAAGTGCTGTAAAAGTAAAGAATGAAGTTAGCACTTGATAACTTGGATTTTGAAAAGCTCAGAAAAGGAAAGAACGGAGATAAGCAATCTTACTTCCTACTCTCCAGATGCCGCAGAATCCCGGAGGGAAATGAACAAAGAAAAATTGGTTCAAAAACCCGTGGGCGCTTTCAAGAAGATCAGTAATCAGTTTGCGGTTTCTTGCGCTCCTCACAAGTGTAATAGAAGGATGATCTTTGTTCTTCGCAAATATGCACAAATAGAAATTTTCTTCAAAGCTTGGAAGACAGTCGAGCGTCCTCCTAAACAGTACACACAATCCCATCAAGATGGTGTAGCCATTAGGGTGTAACTGGAAAGGAAAGATAGTTAATCGAAGAAGGAGCATTTGAAGAAAATCATTGAAGGGGGGAATAGCTCCGCTCAGGCACATTTGATGGTTAACTACAATAAAACCAAGAGGTGGCATGTCAGTAGTGTCATTTACCCCCAGGAGCGGGGCGTCCGCTTCAGCAATACCGAACTGAATTCATAATTGGATGAAAACTCGTTGATTCAGAGTGGTTGAAGTTCTTTCCGAGGGATTATCCAAGGGGTTTGCTATTGGGAAGACCTCTTCAGCTTGCCCTACTATCACTTCTTGTTGAGAAATCATTCTACACAAGGAACTGGATATTCAAATATGAAGGTGCACGTTGCCTAAAAGTGTGTGAAGTATTGTGCAAAACTACTGAAATAACAAGTAAATAAAATAAAACTTGAAATGGTACTGATTGATGCGTGTCAATTCAGGAAAGTTCAAGACTTGTTATTAAATCAAAGTTAAGTGTAGTATCAATGCAGATGATATCTAGCAATAAGCAGTTATAACTGTATGAATTTTGCGTTGATGCTTCATTTAATCAGTCAATTCACAACACTTTATCTTTAATTAGATTCATACTATTTTACTTAAGTAAATTGTTGTTTCTTTGATCTAATCCATCACTCGATGTGGGCTGTCGATGATGAGTATATTCGTTCCATTTTTCTGCAAATGTTGTGTACGACAGGTTGTTAGCGTTAAAGTTAATACAATCTGTAAAAAAGTGCAACAAGTTCAAACAGTTTATCCTGGCAGTTCAAATTGAAAATTCAATTGAGTGCTGTCAAATTTTACAAGTGATCAAGTCCACACGGCTTAGCATAAGTCGAGCCTCCTTAAGTCGCTCTGTTCAAGTCAAGGGGTTCATCAATCATGCTCCTACGAGTTAAGGCTACACTGTAGGATAAGGCATAAGGCTTTGAGTCAAGACAAGGCAAATCTGTTTAAGTGTTAGCTCGTTCGGGTGTGTCCGCGACCTAAAGCTTATGTCACAAGTTCGAATGTCATTCAGCTTCCCTTAGGTCGCAAGGCACTTAAGTCGTTCGATTCATTAGGTCGTTCGATTCATTAGGTCATTTGAATCATTAGGTCGCTCAACTCACTAGATCGCTCTAAAAGTAACTCGGAAATGCTGAGCTTTCTTCCACCAAAAAATCCTAAGGCCTGCTCTCCACTCACACTTTTCCACGCGTTCACCGCCCTTGCATCACCAGAAGCATCACAGCTTAACCTAAAACCCGCTAACCTGTTAACTAAATATCCCTTCGTCTCCTCCAATCACCTAAAGCCTCATCGTCTCCTCCGAATCTCCAAAAACCATCGTTAAGCTTCTCAGTTTTAAAATGATTTCCAACGATTCAATGGTAATCGGAGGATGAATCAAGAGGTAATCTTACAACAGGGTAACGCAAACTGTGCGAAATTGGTTACGGAGAAATCGATGGCAGGCACAATGGATAGATGATCAATTTACCTAGATTTGTTGTTGGGAAAGATGATCAAAGCAACAAGGAAGGGAGTTTCGCTTTGAAATTCTTGAGCTCAAGTACGGCAATGGAGGTAGAGTGCAAGCAGTTGAATGAGCAGGATGAAGCGAGCTAATGTCTTATATAGGGGAAAGAGGAGAAGACGAATTAGCATGTGAGTTAACGAGCTTCTTGAGTCGCCCACGACCTAGCAGAATTAGATCGAAGCACACGACCTATGACATAGGCATATACTTCGAGGGGAAAGTGTTAATACCATTCTGAATGGCGACTCAATTACTCAAAGGAAACAAGCGACCTAACGAGTTAAAATGCGAATGAGCTAACATGATAAGCGACCTAGCGACCTAAACATGTGACAACCTAACGACCTAAAGATCTAAGCAGGTCCACGGCACAATCTAACGAATTAAGGAAAAGCGACCTAATGACCTGAACACTTGGTAAGCTAACACAACAACAAGTTCTACAACGACCTAGCGAGTTAGAAGGTCCAGCGACCTAGCGAGTTAAAGGTCCAGCGACCTAGCGAGTTAACAAGCCGCATATCCCTAAGCCATTTAATCATAGGTCGCATCAGCATTAGGTCACTGCCATCTCCAAACCTAACCTAGGTCGCTCCACTTGATGCCTCAACACATCTAAGTTGCCCTCCATTCTCCTATAGGTCGCTACAGCCTACTAGTAGAAGCAGATGATCAAGCACAACCATTATGAGCTATAGCCCGTGTCCCCTAGGTCGCTCATGACCTACAACCTATCCCTAGGTAGCCCACGACCTACGACTTACCTTCAGATTTCCCTATAAATACCCCGCCTGCTCCAACTGAAAGGGGACTTTGGGATTTTTCTGGAACGCCGATACTTTGTTGTTTTCTTGACTCCGTTAACACTTCAAACACGGAAGACGCTTCAATGAACTTTGGGAAAAGATCTAACTCATCCAACATGAATTCAAAGAGCTTTTCTACACCGAAGTTCTAGCTACTTGTCTTGATCGTGTTGTAATTGAAGAATTATTAATAAAGTTGTAATCAAATCAGCAATAAAAAAGATTAATTGGACGTAGGCTTGACTTTAAGCCGAACCACTATAAAAACTGTTGTCTCTTTACTATTTCTCTGCTATTTTCTGCTTATTTTCAGTTCCCGTACCAACGGGTGGTGCTTTCTCTATCTCACAACTTACACTAGGGTGTTACCGTACATTTTTTGCGTTAACAATTGGTGACCGTTTGATTTCAACCAGTGGAAAATAAAAGGGTGCAAGGAATTTGAAAGGTTCGAAGCTGTACCGATACCACAAATCGTTCTGTTGATTTCGCGGCGTACGTGACCTCGAAATATACAACTGAGTATACTGCGAAGATCGATACGACGAGCTGATTAAAGCGGTATACATATATCAGCGATAGGATCACCTGATCAAAAGTCGATATTCGGTGCCGAAAATGCTGCTGAAACGCCGAAAATAAGATAAACGGAGCAATAGCAGTCTAAATTTGACGAAACGAAATATGACAACTCACTCAGAAGATGATTTACAAATTTATTATATAAAAATATTCCAGTTTGAGAAATATTTCATTACCATCAAATATTAACTGATTTAGATTTAAATTGAAATTACACGAAAAAATAAACTTCCATGTTATTAGATGAAAATTTACCATTTGCTATGTTTATATAGACGTATTCCAAATATCAAACTTTTTTTTTTCCCAATTTAATTATTTAAAATTTCACAAAAATTCAGTTACTTATGTAAATGAAACCATTAAAATTTATGGGTCGTTACAGCAACGACCTGTAAATTCATCACTTAGGAAAATGTTATTTAATTTGAAAATATTAGGAAAAATCGCCACCGGTTTATCGATATAATAACACTTTTTTTAAATGATGGTTTAATATTGATTTATATGGTTTTATATTTCAAATGTGATCATTTTAATTCATTCAAAATGATAAGAAAATATTTTTTAATTTTATTTTACAAATATATGTACGTTAACTAATAAGTAAAAATGTGACCAGGATTCGGTTTCTCGATTTTCCACGGTTTGATGTATATAAGTTATATAACGTCGTTCGAACGACTTGGGCACCTTTGTGACATTTATCTACATAAATTAACACATGTATATACATTTAGTAAAATAGAAAAGTAAAAACATTCTTACTAATTTACATAGATAAATTACTTATGGTAGTATTTAGAAATATCTAAGATACTTTAACAAATTTTAACCTTAAGCAACCAACTTTTACCATCATTTGTCACATCCAAGAAGGTACATGGGGTTGTTCATACATGATAGAACCTGAAGACATCCTAGGAGGTGTATGAGGGTGTATATAATGATGGAGAAGGATGAGGCAAGGATGATGTGTTTAACAAATATACATATACAAGTAACATACATATACACATAAGCAAAATATCTTAGCTAGCTTAATACTCAAGCCTCCTTAAATCGACATAAGGACATGAAATGATATGAAAAGATGGTGGCACATGGGGAAGTGATGCAAGGAGGAGGTGATTGTATGTGGGTGATGTAGAGGGGAGGTAGATTTAAGGAAGGTTTACTTGTTGAAAAATTCTATAAATACTACTCATTTCCCTTTTCTTCTTTCATACATAACTCTCTTTTTTCTACTCCAATACATGAAATTCTTTTTTTTTTGGAACCTTGTAAAATTTCAAATGCTACAACTTTGTAGCTGACACCTTCTTCCCATTCTAAATGTTTCTATGTCAAAAACTCCATTATTTCTAATGCATTCTCTGGCCCAGTATTTTGGCTGAGAATAACGCATATTGTATCGACTATATCTCCTTCAAAACCGATCCAAATGAAATGATTCTTTCTTATTCTAGTTTTTAGTCCAGCTATGCTAAAATTTCACTTCTTTGAAGTGTATTTTCGGGTATGATTTTGATAAATCCGAGAATACCTTCTCTTCATTTGATCATAACTTCCTCAACATCAATCGAAATCAAGTGTTTCTTTCATTAAAACCATATAGAAAATAATTTCCTACAACTTTGTAGTTTACCACTTTTCAAAATTCAGAGAGTAGAAAGTCCAAAAACTAGAGAGGAAAAGTCCTATTTTTGGGTCAATATTTTGAGATTTCAAGGTCATAGCTCTACTACTTGTCTTCCTCCTTCCCATAACTTGGCCGTGAGCATCCCAAGGCATAATCGAGGTATTTAGGAGCTTTAAGTCGAGCATGTGAGAGATTTTTGTTCGAATTAGCGAAGATTAGTTTGAGCTTTGGTAATGGGTTAGTTTAAATTGTTTATTTGTTTAAGTTTAAATAGTTTAAACTTAGAAAATTTATACCTCACACATACGAGCTCCATTTTACAAGCGATTTTCGACATTTGAATCATATTGACGAATAAAATGCATTAGTATGAAATATTGACACTTTTGGTTAAATATAAATTTAGTGATAAATTATGAGCTATTAAATTTAATCACGACGAACATAATTAATAATTTATTAGCGACATTTAATTAGCAGAATAAATCCCCAGTCTGATATTATAAGTTGAATAAAAATTATGGACATTTATTGAGCATAATAAAATACCGTTCTGTTCTTGCAAGTAAAATGACCGTTTTTAAGTTAGTTTATAGGTTGATTAATTTTTATTGAATAAATGGATGTATGTTTACTATTGACTGATTTGATTGTTTGATTTACGCTCAACCAGTTTATGAGAAATTATCCCTTTTATTTAGCATGGGTTGAATAGGAAATAATTGTAGGCTAACATCCCGTGATTTATTTCACGATTTGACTAAATGGTTTCTAGCAATAATATTGGTTCATTTGAAATGTTATAATTAGTTATTTTGTATTTTCGTTCAATTTTTGTTGTGTGTTATTTTGTGTGCTTGTTTGCATTTAAAAAAAAAATTGTGTGTGTGTTTGTTTTGTGATTTTATTTACGTGCTTGTTTCTTATTTGCATTGCATTTCTATTTAAAAAAAAAATCATACACAATTTCAAAATAAATAAATAAAGAATTTTATTTCATTTCTTTTGCAGTTATATTGTTATTTCTTTTGCAATTACATTGGTATTTAAAAAAAAAGACAGTGCCATCTTTATTTCCCCTGTGCAATTGCTATGCACGTATCTGTGCACCACGCCAGTATCATCTATTGCCACAGCAGCTACATACCAAACCTCTCATACCATTCAATACCCTCCTACACAACCACATTGCATTCAATACCATACTATCTTCAATTTCAAACTCCACTACATTGCTATTCCTTGCTATATAGCTACTACATAGCAACTCCAAACAACATCGCCACGAGAACAGCCAGACCGCTGTTACACCTCTACAGTCATCCTTCGGCAATCACAAGCCTAACCACTGTTCCATTCCAACTTGCCTGCCTGTACATATCACCCTCTACAACCAGAACTGCAAAACACTTCACTACCAACATCCACCTGGCAGTGCGCTTCCACACTCCTCTTGTCGTATCAACTGCAATCACTCACATCACAGAGCAACTTTGTACAAGCTTTCATTCATCCATCCCCCTTGCAACAAGCCTTCACCACTACTTCTCTACTTCCCCATCAATTTGCCTACCCCTGTTCAAAATCACCTGTCAACTACCCCTCCATTGGACAACAGTTGCCATAACACATTAACATTTCCTCTCTACAATCAACAAACCAGAACACATTCGCAATTCCTACCAAAACTACAACCAAAGCAATAAACTTCATCATCTCTCCACCAATAGAACAGTCATCACCTTACGCCTACTGTCTGGTAAGAATAGGACAGGGCAGGGAAGAGAAAAGGGATAGGAGGTTAAGACTAAGGGGAAGACATTACAGAGGAAGGAGGAGAAGCCATTCGAGAGAGAGAAATTTGCAAATACTTTTCTATATTCTTTCATTTGTATTCAGGTACATTTATAACAACTTTTCCCATTGCTACCGTAGCTACCTATACTTATACCACCCATTTGTAACCATTTGCTTTTTTTCCTAACAGAATGCAAATATTAATTCTCTAAATATAAAATATGAAATAAAGTGAGTGCTAAAGCTTGTCTGCATGTGCTTTTATTTCTGCAACCATTTGTCATGATCTTTTCTGCATCAGTCCAGCAAACGTTTTGGTTTCTGGATAATTCTTTTGGATCTAGCATTTCCTTCCTGGTTATGTGCACCTGATACAGTAGTGTCACCGTGCATATCAACACCCACGCCTTCAAGATCGACCTTGTCCTCAAGGTCATTTGTAGCAGTGTTGGCTGGAAGTGGTTGGACAGTAGCCTGCAATGGGTTCGGGCAAAATTCCAGCATTGAAATATGAAATACAGGGTGAATTCGTGAATCTTGTGGCAATGCTAACTTATATGCCACTGCTCCAATCTTCTCTATGATTTGATACGGCCCAAAATATCGTTTCGACAGCTTGTGATGATTTGTGCGAACTGAAGTTTGCCTATATGGTTGAAGTCGAACGTAAACCCAAGTATCAAGATCAAATTGTTTGTCTTGTCTGTGGCGATCAGCTTGAGTTTTCAAACGTGCTTGAGCCTTCTGCAAATTTTCTTTAATGATGTTAAGCAGCTGACCTCGAGAGGCAGCCCAGTCATTGAGCTCTGAAATAGGGGATGGGACGTTGATATAGTTAGCTAAAACTGGTGGTGGCCTGCCGTAAACCGCCTGGAATGGTGACATCTGTAGCGATGAATGCTTCGTAGTGTTATACCATAGTTCAGCCCACGGTAAACATTTTACCCACTTTGCTGGAATGTCGCCCACTACTGCTCTTAAGTATGTTTCGAGACACCTGTTTACAACTTCACACTGCCCGTCGGTCTGTGGATGGTACGCACTACACATCCGGAGCTTTGTACCATGTAAGCGAAATAGTTCTTTCCAGAACTGACTCGTAAATAATCGGTCGTGATCCGATACTATTGAACGTGGAAAGCCGTGTAATCTTACATATTCATGTAGAAAGTGGGATGCTAGTTGTGTTGCTGAGATGGAGGATGGTAGTGCGCAGAAGTGTGCATACTTCGATAATCGATCAACAATTACCCATATTGTTGTTTTCCCCATGGATGGTGGAAGATAAGTGATGAAATCCACTGATATGTCTTGCCAGATCTGTAGCGGAATCGGTAGTGGTTGCAACAGTCCTTTAGGGGGTGAGTTTTCTGGCTTAGTTTGGAGATAAATATTGCATTGCTTCACGAATTCCTGTACATCAGTGTTGAGCCTGGGCCAAAAATAATTGCTGGAAATTCTGGCGATGGTTCCTTTTATGCCCAAATGCCCCCCGATCTTCGAGTTGTGTAGCTCATTGATGATGGCATGTTGCAACTCAGGTATGCATGGCACATAAATTCTGTTTCCCCAAAATAGTAAATCATTACGAAATTGGTACTTAGGGTTTTGACATGTACCTGCTGTTAGTTGCGAGATGATGTCTTGAGTTGTTGGATCGGTTTGGATTGCCCATCGTATGTCTTCAATCAGTGGAAATGAAGGTGTAGAAAATGCTAGCATTGCGGCTTCGGTCGTGAATCGTGATAACCCATCGGCGACGATGTTTTTGTTGCCTGGGCGATACTGGATTGTAAAATCAAATCCGAGCAATTTAGTAAGTCAGCGTCGTTGCTCTGGAGTCTGGATGGTTTGTGATGTCAATTCTCTCAAACTCTGGTGATCTGTGATTATGGTGAAGGGTCTGCCTAATAAATAATGCCGCCACTTTTTTATTGAGGAGGTAATTGCAAACATTTCTCTCGAATAGGCTAAAGCTTTGTGGAGGTGGGGTGGGAGTTTAAGGCTGAAGTAGGCTATAGGGTGGTCGGATTGTGATAAAACAGCACCAACGGCCATGGAAGAGGCGTCCGTGGTTAGGGTGAAAGGGGAATTGAAATTGGGAAGTGCTAAAATTGGGGTAGAAGAAACTGCTGTTTTTAATGAATCGAAAGCCTGTTGGGCTTGTGGGCTCCAGATGAATTTTTTTTGAGCAAGTCGGTTAGTGGTCCAGCTATCGCTGCATAATTGTGTATAAAACGACGATAATACCCAGTTAGGCCCAAAAAACCTCTTATCGCGGTTATTGTTTTTGGCGCTGGCCATTTAATCATAGTGTCTATTTTGGACGGGTCGACACGGACGCCTTGGTAAGAAATTAAATGGCCTAAGTAATCAATTTCTTGGAGGTCAAATTTGCATTTAGATTATGTTGATCGATGTGACGACCGCCCATGGCTCCCACACCAAAACAAGGAAAAAATAGGTGTCAAAATCATCATGGACAATAGATCTACATGCAGACTTAGGAAAAATGCACGAAATCACTATCTTTAACACTTAAACATGCCACCGATCCAATATACTCCTTTGGGTCCGTGTGAGAGATAACTACCACTCACCAAATCACCCAAACACTTCAAAAACTATCAACTTCAGATCTGGACAGCGAAGATTCAAGCTTGATTCGTCGAAATCCCGCTTGAAACGATGAAATCTAGCTTCGTTGGATGAAGATCTTCAACTTTGGCTCTTGGATCTTCGATCTTGGATGGATGTTAGCACAAGATTGGAATGGAGAAAAGAAGATGAAGAAATTTGAAGTCGAGCTCTCAAAATGGCAACACTTCGTCGCTTCAAAATCCGGTGCCAAAAAGTGAGGAAATGGCCGTGTATTTATAGCCCTTAAGTCGCTCTGGTCTGACTCTTAACTCGTCCGCCCCCTTAACTCGTTCGCGGCTTAGCGACCTATCCCTTAAGTCGCTCGCGACTCAGCAACCTACGCCTTATAACGACTCACGACATAAGCCTAACGACTTACGACTTAGCTATTTACACGGGTTAGCAAATGTCGCGACTTACCGGGTTACGACCTACAACCATCACGACTCAACGCACACAACACATTCTGCCGACCCAACGACTTATCTACCACACGACTCAACAGAGATGCCGACCCAACCCAAAGCCGTTTGAACGACCTAACCTTAACTCGACACAGCCGACCTAACTCAATACCGAGTCAACGACCTAAGTCTCCAGACCTTCACGTGACCTAAAAAAATATAGGCACGCGAACTAACAACCTACCGACCTATCGAGCAACACGAGTTACGACCTATCACTAAGTCGCTAACGACTTAGTATGTGTCGACCTAACCCTTAACTCGGTGACTCACTATCTCAACTAACCCACTAACTCGTAGGTCGCTGCTCCTCTAACTTGCTAACCCCAATGAGTCGCTCCATCTCTTATCTCGGCTGGCTACTTTAACTCGAAAACCTCTTAAGTCGTCACCCTATGAGTCGGTCACTATCTCAACTCGGTCTAACACTAAGTCGGCAACACCACTAACTCGCCTACCACCTTAAGTCAGTCCTCTATGAGTCGGCCAACACGAGCTATCCTTCACACGACCTAAGCACTAAGTCGGCCACGAATCATGCCTCACCCACGAGTTAGCTATTGCACGGCCTAACCCTCTTAAGCAGTAAACCCTACCACCTAGGTTCAAAACGACTCAAACAATACAAACGACTTAATGCAACTATTTTACGATTTATCAACACGTAAAATACGGGTCGTTACATTCTCTCCCCCTTAGGAATTTCGCCCCCGAAATTCCAAGCAAACAAGAGCAATCAAAATTATTCCGCATGCCTACCATCCATAGCAATCAACAAACCATGCATCCAATTACTATCCTAGCATGCAGAATACTAAGATTAGAACAAGCCACAAATTCATGAGATGTCACGACACCTTAGGTCCATACCTCGAAGAGTTCAGGATGAGCTGTCTTCATCCTCTCTTCCTCCTCCCATGTACAGTCGTTAACATCATCACTCCATTGTACCTTGAGCAACGTAATCGTCTTCCTCCTAAGCTGTTTCGTGTCGGTTCCAACAACACGAAGCGGCTTACGAGGTATCGAAACAACTGGATCAACCTCCAAGTCTTCACAGCTATCAGCCGAAACCACTGTAGTTGGGTCATGCACAAACTTCCGTAGATAAGATACATGAAAGACATTGTGCACACCCGCCAACTTTTCCAGTAACTCCAATCTATAAGCGAGCTTTCCAATTCGCTCGATAATCGGGAATGGTCCAACAAATCTCGGAGTTAACTTTCCTTTCTTCCCGAATCTAATAACATTCTTCAATGGAGAAATCTTCACAAAAATCATATCACCCACGTCGAATTCCAAATCCTTACGACGATTATCAGCATAACTTTTCTGACGATCTTGTGCTGCCTTCATTCGTTGCCGAATGATCTCTATACAATCCGAAGTCTGTCGAATCATATCTGGCCCAAGTATCAGCTTTTCTCCAGTTTCCAACCAACATGTCGGAGAGTTACACGGTCTTCCATATAATGCCTCATATGGTGCCATACCAATACTCGACTGATAACTGTTATTATATGCAAATTCCACCAAATGAAGGTGATCCTCCCATGATCCTCCGAAATCCAAAACACATGCTCTCAGGAGATCTTCCAAAACTTGGTTGACTCTCTCAGTCTGACCATCTGTTTGAGGGTGATAAGCTGTACTCAAATACAACTCGGTTCCCAAAACTTCCTGGAAGCTCTTCCAAAATCCACTAGTGAACAATGGGTCTCGATCGCTCACTATACTCTTCGGAATACCATGGAATCGAACTATCCACTTAACATACAACTCAGCCAACTTTGATGCAGTCCTAGTCGATCGAACAGGAATGAATCATGCACTCTTGGTCAAACGATCTATGATGACCCAAATCCCTTCATTTCCCGCTCTTGTCCTAGGTAGACCATCGATAAAATCCATCGACACTTGCTCCCACTTCCATGTAGGAACCTCTAATGGCGGAAGCAATCCACTGGGCTTCTTCTGTTCAGCTTTTACCAACTGACAGTTCATACATTTGGAAATAAAATTTCCAACATCCTTCTTCATACCTTCCCAGTAGTAGGTTCTCTTCATATCCCGATACATCTTATTTCCACCTGGATGAATCGTTAACTTCGAGTGATGACTTTCCCTTAGAACTTCATCTCTCAATCCATCTATACCGGGAACAACTAGTCGTCCTTGCTTCCAAAGCCAACCCTCTCGATCGACCTCGAATCCTTTATCCTTTTATGGATTCAATCCAGATTCCAAATCTCGGACAATCTTGACAAGCTTATCGTCTCGCTTTTGGCCCTCGCCAATTCTTTCCACTAGAGTAGGTCTTATCGATAAGTTTGCCAACATCTCAGGTTCTAATTCACATTTAGGCCTGAAGTCAAACCCAGCCAAATACTCGAGACTCTTCCATTCCGAAAACATGGCTCCCAATCCTGCATGTCTTCGACTTAACACGTCTGCTACTGCGTTACCTTTTCCCGGAGTATAGGCTATACCAAAATCATACGATGCTAAGAACTCTAGCCATCGTTGCTGTCGAAGATTCAAATCCTTTTGGGAGAACAGATATTTCAACGACTTATGATCTGTAAACAACTCGAATCTAACTCCCAATAGATTATGTCTCCACATCTTCAAAGCAAACACAATCGCCGCTAACTCCAAATCATGAGTCGGATAATTCCTTTCATGCGGCTTCAGTTGTCGACTTGCATACGCAACAACTTTGTCCTTCTGCATTAGCACTGCTCCAAGTCCAGTACCACATGCATCGGTGTAAACCACCATCTCATCATTCCCACTTGGAATAGTCAAAACAGGAGCACTCGTCAGTCGCTCTTTCAGGATTACGAAAGCTTGCTCACACTTATCATCCCATCTGAACACTTGGTTCTTCTTCGTCAATCCTGTTAACGGTGCAGCTATCTTGGAAAATTCTTTGATAAACCGACGATAATATCCTGCTAATCCAAGAAAACTTCTCACATCAGATGCATTCTTAGGTCTAACCCAATCCTGGATTGCTGCCACCTTAGCGGGATCAACCGCGATTCCATTTCCAGAAATAACATGGCCTAAGAACCTCACTTCACTCTTCCAGAAGTGACACTTCGAAAACTTAGCCTTCAGTTGATGTTTCCGCAAGATTTCCAAAACAATACGCAAGTGCGTCTTGTGCTCCTCCTCAGTTCTGGAATAAATCAGAATATCATCCACGAACACAAGCACGAACTTATTCAACTGATCTCTGAACACTCTATTCATAAGATCCACAAAATATGATGGTGCATTGGTCAATCCAAACGGCATTACCAGCCACTCATAAAAACCGGATGGTGTCCTAAAAGCAGTCTTCGGAACACTATCCTTAGCCACTCTCAACTGGTGAAATCCCATTGCCAAATCCATCTGAGAAAACACCTTAGCCTCGTGAAGCTGATCAAACAAGTCATCTATTATCGGCAATGGATACTTGTTCTTCTTAGTCACCTTATTCAGCTCACGATAATCGACACACAACCTCAACGATCCATCCGCTTTGGTTGCGAACACAACTGGTGCACCCCATTTGGACATACTACGCCGAATGAATCCTTTCCGTAAAAGGTCATCAACTTGCACCTTCAACTCTAGCTGCTCCCTAGGCGCCATCCGCCTAAGAGGCATCACAACAGGTCTGGCTCCCTCAACTAGATCGATATGAAACTCGATCTCCCTATACGGCGGTAACCCTTTGACTTCGTCAAAGACATCCTCAAAACCATTCACAATAGGCACCGATGACAGTCCATCCCGTGGAACAACCAGCGAATACATGAAGCTCATGAAGACGCCTTCCTCATGCTTACATCGTATCACAACCTTTCGCCCTTCCACATTCCCGACTGTCACCTCCAGCCTCTCACAATCAATCCTTGCCGCATACTTCCTAAGCCAGTCCATACCCAAAATAATTCCGAACCCCGCAAAGTTCAGAACAAAACAATCACAAACAAACGAGCAATCATGAATCGACACAACTAGACCATGGCATAACATACACAAACAAGACGAACCCCCAACTGGATTTGTCACAACCAATGGCCTATCAACAATATCCGGTTCCAAACCTAACCGGCCTACAAGATCATCACAAACAAAAGAATGCGACGCTCCAGTATCAAACAACACTCTAACTGGAACAGCACAAATAGAAAGAGTACCTTGAACCACCACACTCTTTCCTTTCTCTTCAGCAGTAGGAGCTTTTGAAGACGACGGCACAGCTCCCAAAGCATAAGCTTGCACAATCTGCATGTCCCTCCTTGGTTCTGGACAATCTTTCCTGAAATGCCCTGGCTTGTCACAGTTGTGGCATTTCGCCGGTGCCCTTGGATTCCTACAATCCTTAGAGAGATGGCCCTTCTGCTGGCAATTATAGCTAGTCATTTCGCCCCTCGGCTTCTTCTGGCCATCCTTACCCTTCTGTTTCTGTTGCTTCCTCTTCTTGTTTCCACCCTTCTGTGGCTTAAACCCTTCCTTGGTTACAGCAACAACAGAACTTTCCCTAGGAAACAAACTCTCATGCCTGAGAGCTTTCTCCACAAGCTTCTCAAACGGATCGTCCAAATGATCCACCAACTGCCTTCCAAGATAAGCGTCCAAACCGGTCACAAACTTCTCATTCTTATGATAGGGAGAATCAATATACGATCGAGCATACTTGGACAAAGCTTCGAACTCAGAAACGTACTCAAGAACTGGTCTCCCACCTTGCTTGAGCTCCATAAATTTCCTAAACAGAACCGACTTCTGAGCCGTAGAGATAAACTTAGCTTCAAATCTAACTTGGAATTGCTCCCAAGTAATCTCTTCCTCTGGAGTATCGATGTTAATAGAGTTCCACCAATCAGAAGCTCTCCCTTGAAGCTGTCTCGATGCAAGCTTCCTCTTAGTTGCATCCTCAATCCCCAAATCTCCAAAGATCCTCCTACAGGCATCTATCCATCTTTGGACTTCAATGGTCGATTCCGTTCCCAAGAAAACCTTTCCTCCAAGAGAAGTATAGTCCTTGCAAAGCTTAGCAAAATCCACCGGTCTTGGAGCTTGAACTTGAACTCCAACATCCACTGATGATCCTGAAGCTGGTATCCTCCTCATGATCGAAGTCATCATGGCCTCAAACATAGGAGCATAATCAACAGCTTCCCTAGCAGCACGGCTTTCCTTCGCAGCTTGTCTCTCGCTTCGACTCATCCTTATTATCTACAAAAAGGAATGATTTTAGAACACCTTGAGAAACAACTGCATAAGGAGTTCAAATCCATCTAAACTACTATATTATATATAGTAATCATCCACCAAAATACAATTACGTCTCTCATACGTAGTTACGTCAGCGAGCGTTGGCTAAAATCGATTAACCAAAGCTCTGATACCAAATGTGACGACCGCCCATGGCTCCCGCACCAAAACAAGGAAAAAATAGGTGTCAAAATCATCATGGACAATAGATCTACATGCAGACTTAGGAAAAATGCACGAAATCACTATCTTTAACACTTAAACATGCCACCGATCCAATATACTCCTTTGGGTCCGTGTGAGAGATAACTACCACTCACCAAATCACCCAAACACTTCAAAAACTATCAACTTCAGATCTGGACAGCGAAGATTCAAGCTTGATTCGTCGAAATCCCGCTTGAAACGATGAAATCTAGCTTCGTTGGATGAAGATCTTCAATTTTGGCTCTTGGATTTTCGATCTTGGATGGATGTTAGCACAAGATTGGAATGGAGAAATGAAGATGAAGAAATGTTGAAGTCGAGCTCTCAAAATGGCAGCACTTCGTCACTTCAAAATCCGGTGCCAAAAAGTGAGGAAATGGCCGTGTATTTATAGCCCTTAAGTCGCTCTGGTCTAACTCTTAACTCGTCCGCCCCCTTAACTCGTTCGCGGCTTAGCGAGCTATCCCTTAAGTCGCTCGCGACTCAGCAACCTACGCCTTATAACGACTCACGACTTAAGCCTAATGACTTACGACTTAGTTATTTACACGGGTTAGCAAATGTCGCGACTTACCAGGTTACGACCTACAACCATCACGACTCAACGCACACAACACATTCTGCCGACCCAACGACTTATCTACCGCACGACTCAACGGAGATGCCGACCCAACCCAAAGCCGTTTGAACGACCTAACCTTAACTTGACACAGCCGACCTAACTCAATACCGAGTCAACGACCTATGTCTCCAGACCCTCACGCAACCTAAAAAAATATAGGCACGCGACCTAACAACCTACCGACCTATCGAGCAACACGAGTTACGACCTATCACTAAGTCGCTAACGACTTAGTATGTGCCGACCTAACCCTTAACTCGGTGACTCACTATCTCAACTAACCCACTAACTCGTAGGTTGCTGCTCCTCTAACTTGCTAACCCCAATGAGTCGCTCCATCTCTTATCTCGGCTGGCTACTTTAACTCGGAAACCTCTTAACTCGTCACCCTATGAGTCGGTCACTATCTCAACTCGGTCTAACACTAAGTCGACAACACCACTAACTCGCCTACCACCTTAAGTCGGTCCTCTATGAGTCGGCCAACATGAGCTATCCTTCACACGACCTAAGCACTAAGTCGGCCACGACTCATGCCTCACCCATGAGTTAGCTATTGCACGGCCTAACCCCCTTAAGCCGTAAACCCTACCACCTAGGTTCAAAACGACTCAAGAAATACAAACGACTTAATGTAACTATTTTACGATTTATCAACACGTAAAATACGGGTCGTTACATTCGAGGATTTGTAATGTAGTGGTGAGGTGGTTGATGTGATCGTCCCATGTCGAGCTATAGATGAGGATGTCATCGAAGAAAACAAGAAGGAATTTGCGTAGGTATGGACGAAAAATATTGTTCATCGTCGCTTGGAAGGTTGATGGTGCATTTGTGAGGCCAAAGGGCATAACTAAGAATTCGTAATGGCCGTCATGGGTTCGGAAAGCTGTTTTTGGGATGTCGGGACGGTGTACGCAAATTTGGAAATATCCACTTCGTAGGTCGAGTTTGGAGAAAAATAATGCACCATATAGTTTGTCCAATAATTCATCGACGGTGGGTATTGGAAATCGGTCTTTGATGGTGATTGCGTTGAGGGCTCGATAATCGACACAAAATCTCCACGATCCGTCTTTTTTTTACTAAAAGGACCGGGGAAGAGAATGGGCTAGTGGATGGTTGAATAATTTTTGAATTTAGCATGTCTTGAATTTGGCGTTCGATTTCATTTTCTTGGTAGTAAGGGTAACGGTAAGGTCTAGTGTTAATTGGATTGGCGTTTGGCAATAGGTTAATATGGTGTTGAAGGTTACGGTTTGGCGGTAAAGTAGTTGGTGTGGTGAAAACATGTTTGAATGACAATAGGAGCTGGTTAATTTGAGGATCGGTGTGTGGTGAAGTAGGAAATTCTGGTGTAACGCTCGCTGGTTGGTACTGGAGGTATAAAAAATTGGATATAGCGGACGTGCTATCAAGACATTTTAATTGCTGCAAAGAAATTGGCGATGGGCCCAAAGATGGGTCAAGCCCAGTGAGGCATATGTGGCGGCCCTCATGAGTGAATGACGTGGTTAATTTTTTGTGATCCATTGTGATGGGCCCGAGTTTCTCCAGCCATTGCACTCCAATTACACCATTTGAGCCCACGATTTCGAGCAAATTAAAATCTATATCGAATTGATGACCTTGGATTTCAACACGCACTTTAGAACAAGTGCCTGAACTTTTCAGTTTCTCGCCATTTCCCACCGTTACGACGAATGCATTTGCGGAGTCAATTTCGAGGCCTAGGAATTTTGCTGTTTTGGGGTGAAGGTAATTGTGGGTGGAGCTGGAGTCTACGAGGGTGGATATGGTGTGTTTGTTGATTAAGGCTGGAAGGCGGAGCGAACGAGGATGTGAGGATCCGGTGAGAGCTTGGAAAGAGATTTCTTGAGGGTTTTCGGTTGTTGTGTCATTGGTGTCAGGTAAGGTAATTTCCTGTGTAGTATCGATTGGGGATGCGATGGAGGTTGGTTCATCGTCTGGGTTAGTGTCTGGGAGGATCATAAGGATATGTGTGGGTTTGCAGCGATGGCCAAATTGATATTTCTCATCACAATTGAAGCATAATCCTTGTTGTTTCCTGGTGTTCATCTCGGCTTGTGTTAACTGTTTTATGGGGACCGAAAGTTTAGGGTTGTGTACGTTTGGTGTTTGATGATTTGATTGTGTGGGTGGGGATGTGGTAAATGTTTTTTGATATGGCTGGGTTGGTTTGGTGAATGGTGGTTTAGCTAAATCGTTCAGTTTTCGTTCGATTAGCTTAGCGCCATCGACCGCATCAACTATATTTGTGGGTTTGAGGATGTAGAGCTCATTTTGAATGTTGGTTTTGAGGCCCGATATGAAACAGTGCAGTATGGAGTCATTGGATAGTGTTGTAATGCGATTGCAAAGGTTCTCAAAAGTAGCTAGATAGTTGTCCACCGATGTTACCTGTTTAAGTTTAAACAAAGCGGCCTCCGGATTAAGAAATGTTGGCGGTCCAAAGCGCTTTTCTATTGCCTTTGTGAGCGTTGTCCATGTCGAGATTTGATTGTTGCGATGCATCCATTGGAACCACGATAGAGCCAGGCCTTGCATGTGGAAACTAGCGAGCTCTATTCGTTGGTCTTCGGGTGTGGAGTAATAAACAAAGAATCTATCTTCCTAGAATATCCAATCATGCGGATTGGTGCCGTCGAAAGTTGTTAGAGAACATTTTGGGGTGCGAGTTGGTGTTGATGTGGCTAGCAAGGGGGGTTGTCGGACTATAGGTGGAGCTTGGTATGTGGATGAAGACTGGTTGGTTGATGAAGTGAGTTGTTGGGTGTCCAGTTTGCAGTTTATCTCAGCCAACGCAGCTTTGATGTCAATGTTATCGGTTGTTAAAGTTTCCAGCATCGCCTTGTGGGTATTTTGGGTGGCTTGAATGGTATTGATAGTGTTTTGTTGGTCAGCGAGTTGGTGGAGAGCGTCGTCGAGTTTTGTCATGGTTAGCTGGTGTGATGGATCAGGCGGTTGACGTCTTAGGGGAGGAGGCGGAGAGGAGATCGGTGAAAGCACCAAATGGTAAGAATAGGACAGGGCAGGGAAGAGAAAAGGGATAGCAAGTTAAGACGAAGGGGAAGACATTACAGAGGAAGGAGGAGAAGCCATTCGAGAGAGAGAAATTTGCAAATACTTTTCTATATTCTTTCATTTGTATTCAGGTACATTTATAACAACTTTTCCCATTGCTACCGTAGCTACCTATACCTATACCACCCATTTGTAACCGTTTGCTTTTTTTCCTAACAGAATGTAAATATTAATTCTCTAAATATAAAATATGAAATAAAGTGAGTGCTAAAGCTTGTCGGCATGTGCTTTTATTTCTGCAACCATTTGTCATGATCTTTTCTGCATCATTCCAGCAAACGTTTTGGTTTCTGGATAATTCTTTTGGGTCTAGCATTTCCTTCCTGGTTATGTGCACCTGATACAGTAGTGTCACCGTTCATATCACTGTCAATCCACGAACCATCCACTTGCCGAAGCCATAACCCATTTTCTGCCATCACAAAGGCTGCCATCATCATTTCCTGCAACACTTCGGTTTCAACATATCAGCCACTACATCTCCATAACAACCGTTGCTAACAACCCCTGACATCAAACACTCAAACACTTTCCAGCAACTCCACTATCGCACATCCCCTTCACAAGCTACAGCCATCACCCCATATACACCGCATTTCTGACCTACAGCATCCCTCTTCCCCGTGCCTTTTTTATCACGAGAATTGAAGTTGGGAGTGATTTATCTTCCTTCAGATGAGTATGATTTGTCTCGTTTTCGAACGGTGAAAGATTGGGATGTGTTTTTTTTAAATTGGGCATACGCCGAGCATATTATGAGTTATTAAAAAAAAGGACGCAAGGGGCCGTTTTTGTTTTCCTTCGGCTGATTGGTTTTGCAAATTTGAATGTTTGTTTGTTTTAATAGCGCACTTTGATTTGGTTACGTATTGGGCTTTTTAATTGGGCCAGGGCTGGTTTTGATTTCGATAAAAAAAACTTTCTTTTAACCTTTGGTTTCTTTGATAAAAAAAAAACCAAGTTTGTCTTCTTTTAACCTTTTGTTTACTGAACTGCGTTTTTGGGACGTTGGTTTCGTTTGTGTTAAATAGTTCTTTGATTCAAATATACATACATACATACATATATATATATATATATATAGTTTCAGGTTGCCAAAACAAAATATCAAGCAGAAGAAGTTCTTGCTAAACCAAAAGGAAAATAATTGTTTTGCTTATCTTGCCATAAAAATAAATTGCTTGCTTATAAAATAATTTTGCATCCTTATCTATTACTTTTATTTGAATTGCATTGTTGATTGCTTGCGTTTTCACTTATATATAAAAAAAATTCAAAATCCAAAAACAAAAACAAAAACTCATTTGTAACTACATTGTTAATATACATTTAATTTCAGTTTTTCATTTCATCTTAGATTTTTATTAATAATAACGATTAGACATAGATGACACTTAATTGTATATTGACAAGTTGTCTTATTTAAACAATTTAATTTCATGGTGTCTAGGCTATGGCAGAGTAATAACCATTTATAAATATTACGGTGATTCGTAAATATTATAGTGGTTGTTCCTTTGAACGTACTTAAAACTTTGGCTACATTGCTGCGGTGATTCATGGTGCACCGATAACTCCTGCCCGTTAACTGGCTGAGAAATATTTTTGTTGATTCAAGACAAAGTGTGATTATACAATTTGGGTTAACTTAGGATAAATCATTTGTAATTAAACCCATGCATTCATTTAGTTGCATTTAGTTCATGCATATTTAAAAAAAAAATCAAAATCCAAAACTAAAAAATTGTAAATATTCTTTCTTCTTTGAAATTTTTAAATACTTTTTCTTGGGAATTTCAAAAATCCAAAAAAATTTAGAAAAACCAAAATCCAAAAAAAATATAAAATCTTTTCAAAAGAAATTGATTGAAAAAGCAAAATACAAAACAAAAATCAATTTTCCATTTTGAAAAAAAATAAATTTTATTTGTAAATATTTTTCCTTTATAAAAAAAACCATAAACATTCTTGAAAATGTCTGAATTTCCATATTCACTTGAATTTTACAATAGTTATGAAAATCAATATAATCCACATGATTTCACTCCAAATTCGTATGGATATTTTAACAACAACTATTGTGTAAACGATTCAAATTCTGAACCACAAAATTTTCAAAATGATGACCAACCTTCAATTCTTGAAAATAACATTTCGCCTCTATTTGAACTCTCTACACAACAAAATCAAAGTATAAATGATTGGTGTAATTCATATTTGTGTAATAACTCGAGTCAAGGATTTCAAAATTTGAATTCACTTCAAAAATCAAATGATTTCGAGTATAACCCATGCCAATTCAATTTTGAACTCCAAAACGAATTTCAAAATCAAAACGAAAATGTGATCCACTTTTCAAATAATTTTGGCAATGGGAATAATCTTGACTATGATGCGATTGAAAATTTTGTTCTCAGCAAATCCAAATCGAAAATTCCTAAGTTAATAACTACAAATCGGATTTTGTTGTACAAATGAACGAAATTTACGATGATCACACATATTCGTTGTTTGAATCTTATATGAAACAACGTAAACAACAAAACCAAACGTGTGACGAGTTAAGTAATAATCCGTCTTTTACCAAAATCGATGATTTTCAAACAACAACTTTTAAGACCGAGAATGATGATATTGATGAAGTTGTTGAAAACACGGTAACTGAGTTGGATTTCAATTCTTTTGAGGGTGTGTAACCAAATTTAAAATTCGACTTTCCTTTTCTCCATTTCGAAAATTTGAATACAACAAATTTGGATTTTGAACTTGAGATACGCAATGAAGTTGTTGATAATCCAACAAAGGAAGGTGAATTTAATGAACAAGAAGTTTTTGGACTTTTGGGTGACAAGTTGTTAAATTCCGATGGGGTAGATTTAAATCACCATTTTGATTTTGAAATCAATAATTTTGAAGAAGTTTTCATTGACAAATTTGAATTTCAATTTGGTGAAAATAAACTTGAATTTCAACCAATTATTTTATCGACCCCAAAAATCAATGACAATAAAACAACTCGTACGATTTTCAATAAAACGACATTCGTTTTTCCAAATCAACATTCAGTTTGTAAATCTTTTACGATTAGGTTTTTCGAGCTTAAGCTGTGTCTAGCATACTTGATGAGACAAATGAATCGGTCTTTGGAAGACCGTTTCATTTACTTTTTGACGATATACTTTCTGATCTTGTGTAAATACCATTAATTTTCGTTTAAATAAAGGTCATGTTTTTGTTTTTATTTTTCTCCTTCCACTTGGGTTGACTGTGGGGACACAGTCAAAATAAAGCGTGGGGGGAGACTCATCATCTTTTTGATTTGTCATGATTAAATTTTAATTTTTTTTCTTCCAAAAATAAAAAAATCAAAATTTTAAAATACAAAAAATAAATAATAAATTATGCATTTTGATTTATTTTTAAAGAAACACTATAGGATAAATATATGGTTTTGGCTTAGTAATTGAAAATTTTGAAAGTTTATTTGTCTTAACAAAAATAAAAGTAAAGTTTGATTACAAATAACAATGGTTTAACTAGTATATAGGAAGATTCTTACGTGTTCATTATGAAATACATTCTAATTGAAAAATCTTTATTTTAAAAAGTGGTTGATTTAAAGTAAATGATATCACATTTTTTTTGGTGCTAAGATTATTTTGCAAAACTCTCTCTTACTTCAAAAAATAATAATATATTTTTTGTATATATGTATATATTTTTAACACCTACGGTCGACAGGTGTACACACTTGTGTGTATACTCGCCATGCTCTGTACCTTTCTCACATAAGTCCGAAAGGCAGTGCACGATCGGTATATCTAGCCTCAGTTTATCTAAACTAGGTGTATATACAAACATTCTTTTATTAATAATGCCTACAGTCGATAGGTGTTCACACTCGTGTGTTCACTCATCACGCTCTGTATTCCCCTCACATAAGTCCGCAAGACAATGCATGGGTAATATATTTGGCCTCAGTTTACCTGAGTTAGGCATATAAATATTGTAAATATTAATAAAATTTTCAAAAATACAAAAAAGAGTAAGCAATTGAAATTCTAGCACTATTTTTTAACTTATTTGATTTGACTTGCTATTGAAAAGAAATGAATACACCACTTTGATAAACTTGATAATCAACTAAGGATGCATTTAATAATTACACTTTGTTATCAACCGAAACGAGTTAAACTATAGTCTATTTGTTATGATAACTTTGTTTTTACTGAAAATTTTGACGAGTAAATGACTTAAATTTTCAAGATAATGACCGAAACCTATATTTAACTTATTTGTATCGATTTAAAAGTGAACCCTTCATTGTAAATATTTTCAAAAACTCGCATTCATCTCTTTGTAGATAAATCTTGCATTTTATAAATATTTTCATCTTGCATTTGGATTTTGTGGGTTGTATCCGCTGAAAACCCTCATGAGACAAAACTCGCCCTACTGGGGACACCCAGTGGTTTAACAGCTTGTTGCATACGCTCAATGCAATCGTGCTCCCTACGAAAACAGATTTATCTTAGTTTTTTTTCCTCTATTCGAGGACGAATAAAAATACAAATGTGGGAGTGTTTGATATGCACATAAATGTGCATATTTTTACCACTATATTTATTCTAATTAATTTAAATAAATGATCATATTGGGTATTTTAACTTGTTTTAACCAAAATCCATATTAATTCCAAATTGTCACATATTCATCTTCATCCAAGGGCAAAATAGTCATTTTTGTGCATAAATTAACTTGAGAAAAATTAATTAGAAATTTCCATACTATTTTGTAGGAATTTTATTTCAATTACAAGTTGTTTCATGAAGAAGATATGCATGCACAAAAAGAACACAAAGCAATGAAGATGGAAATAATTCAAAGTGAAGAACATGGAGGACCCCACTTACCCACCTACATTAATGTACAAATTAGAGGCTAATGCACATGCTTTTGGAATTAATGGCTTCATGTACACTTAAATGATGATTAGTAGAAGCTAATGATTACTTGGCCTCCACACTTTCTCAAGGGTATTTTAGACATTCCCCAAAAATATGAACTAGGGTTTAACACATGCATATATACCGCTTATGTTTCATGTAACCCTATTGTTACTCAGTCTCTCTTAGTTTTAGTTTAGGCTCAAAAATAAATCAAGCTCTCTTCTTTCTTTTCATGGCTACTTAGTCATTTATTTCTTCTTTTCATGTAACTTTGTTATGTAATTTAATACATGTTCTTTTCCTTTTCTGGTTAATTTCCATTCATGTTGTAGTGTTGGTTTACATTCATGCAAAGTAAATTAGTAGTAATTCTTGTTAATTATCTTCTCTTTTCTATTAGCTTTCATTTTCCTTTCTTTTTGCTTTCATGTTGCTAGCTACATTTGTTAATCAAATGACAAATATGAGAGGCTAAACCCCTTCAATTTAGGGGTAATGAAGCTCTCTAATTATGTAGCTTCAATTATTTGTTAATTCATGCTCTCTTTTTGTGCTTAATGATGATCAATGAAGTGTTTTTTTTTGTTGTTTTTTCTTTGAATTTGGTAGTCTATATTATTGAAACCAAATAGGCTATGCTTAAACAATCACTAACACAAATGCCTCTTTATCAAAATATGATTATGGCAATAAAAAAGTGATTTGAAATTCAAATTTGATGTTCTATATTTCTAATTAATAGTTAATAGGCCATACTTAAAATAGATTTCATTTTCATTTTCTTTGTCAAGTTTCATGAAAGTTAATAAGTGCTTTAAGGGATGTGTTATAGTTTGATGGCTTATGTTGGCTAATCAATAGCACAAATATGTCATACTTATGATAAGCACATCAATTAAAGCACTAATGACCATAAAAGAGAGATCATGGTTTCATATATGTTGAACTATGTGATCTAGAGAGTGGGTTTATTCTCTAAATTGTCATTTAACTCTTATATTAGCATCTCTTTTCTTTTAGTTAGTTGGCTAATTTTCTGATTATCTAGCCTAACTTTCACTCGACTTTGGTATAATTTAATTGAATAGAATTTTTAAAATCATCAATTCCCTACGGATCAACCCTTATTCGCCACGTACCACAAGTGTACGCCATGCATTTGTAGTTAAATTTAATTCAATTTTTTTTGATGATTTTCTAAGCCGGTAGAAAATTGGTCGATTAACAATAATTTAACATCAATGGAATAGTTTTCAAAGTTGGTTTTCGTAAACAAAAGTTTATGAAATGTTTAAATAAATAGAAATCTTGGAAATGAATATTTTGAAGTTATAATATATAAAAGTGATTTATAAACAGAATGATTTTATAAAAGTGTTTTATAAAACGGAAAGAATTTTGAGGACTACACCCAATGGTTTTAAAATGATTTTTGAAATGATTTGGAAATGGAAATTATTATTAATTTGAAGTATTTGTAATTATTAGTGTAAATGATTTTTCCACATTAGGATATAAAGTGATTTGTTATATTATTGATGATTCGGGTAACCCATAACCAAAAAGTGGGCAAAGGAGGTGCAGATGTTCCGTAGCATCAGTATAGTCCGCTCTTATTGTAGAGGGATACACATATTTATATTTATTTTTGAAGGTTGGGATCCAGTTGCCCTGTAATGGCTAGAAACCTCCTGATCAGGTAGCTTATGGTTCTGTATACTTGTACGGTGATTTCGTTTCAAAAGTGATTCGTTTTCAGATCCTAAAGTAAAGGACTAGTTTGAATATAAAGGATATATATACATACACACACATACATATATATATATATATATACATACATACATACATACATACACACACATATATATATATATTTCAAAAGTTTTGAAATAAGAATTCAGGAATAAAGTCCAAAGAGATTATTTCCGTAAAGTTAATTAGATTTGAAAACTTTAAGTGTAAAGATAAAGCTTAAGTGGATAGTTTTGGGAATTGCATATTATTTGTTTCATCGTAGGCTCCATGAGTCCTATTTATGGAAGGAGAACTGCGTTGACTTGATCCTGTTATCTAATTGGGTACCTAATTAGATAGGGGTACCTAGGCAGTCACAAGTGGTAGTGGTGCAGCCCCCAGTAATGGCATAACATTTTTTTGTTTATTGTTTGTCATATATCGTGTATTGACGTGCTTTTCCTGCTTATTATTTCATTTTGCATTTGACAATTTTATTGAGTCTGCAGGAATGACCATTGTCATCTCTCTCATCGGAGTTGTGCAGTGTTAGATATTTGCATATGTATTAGGTTTGTATTAAAGCACACCAAGTAGATTAAATTGATTACTGATAACTTATATAACTAAAATTATATCCTATATATTTAATAGTGTTAAATACTTATCAAATACTGTGTGTTAAGTTGGTGGTTTTCATTCGTAGCTTTATAATGGACGGGTTTTTCGGTGATTTTGACTGTTCCAAAAACCTGGATCGTCACACCTCATAAACATCACAACCCAGTAATGACTAAGAAATGGATATGTAACAGAGCTCTGTGGTTCTCTACCATTAGGATTATCATTCGTCGATCTAGATTCAATATTTATGGATTTTGGTATGCAGGCGCACGGCATGAGTGGGGCCAGGTGCAAATGTTTTGCAGCCTTGGTGCCCGAGAAACGATGTAATACGTTATGCCATGCTAAAGGGGCAGCCGGCTCTGTGTAGCAGGGGTGCGTGTAGTTCTTGTTCACCTTGGTACATTTTGTCTAGAGGTGTGCTGTGACAGGCGGTATCCTAGTAACCCAGTCATTGATGGAAATTCAATCTCCAATAATCGCCCCAATGGATTTAGTTGTATACCTATTATGCTGAAATTTAATTAATGTAAAATTTTTGGCTATATTTCCATATTTAGTTTTAATCCTAGACATTACTATAAATCATCATAATTTTTATAAAATGGTTTGGTTATCGTAAAGTAAAAACCCATATTTGCTTGTGTGTGGCGTGGTCTTACGAAATACCTTTATTTTGAAAGGTTTTCAAAATATTAAAAATCCATTTGATTTTGTTTCTCATGCTAGTTTTACCAAACTGATCCGGACATTTTTTGTTTTTTTTACTTATAATGCTCTGGTCAGCTTGAGCATTTTTTCTAGATTTAGGTGGACACATTGGAGTTTCAGGAGGCAAGTAGGATCCTCCAAGACGTATTCCCGTATTTTTATCTTCCACTACTTGTTCATGCTATATTTATCAGTAATTATAAGGACGAGTTGTTGTAACTATCTAGGCCGACGATATGTTAGTTGCTCTAACGATAGTATGTATATTAATGTTCTTTTCTTCTTGCAAAGATCATTGGTATATTATATATTACTCATCACATTAAGAGATTCTGTTCAGCCTTTCTTTCATTCGAATGATTTGTCTATCTGGCACTTGGATGTTCGGTACATGAATACTATGGATGTATTATTCTGAGGATCAAAAAGATGGGGCGTTATAGTTGGTATCAGAGCTGAAGGTTGAGTGAGAATCTTGTCACTGGTAGTATAAAATCATTAGAGATAGGGTAAGTGACACCCTAGAATGAGCTTGAGTATGTGTATGTGTAAGAGAGCGTATTTGTTAGTTCTATAAAATAGTTTTATATTATGTTAATTGATCTATTGAGTGGCTTATGTAGTTCGGTCAATACGTGTAACGACCCAATTTTTCGATGTCCGAAAGTCGACATTAATACGTCCGCTGTATCAAATGTCGAACAATCGAATGCCGAAAAAACGAACAGTTAGGGTTAAAGAAGAAGAAGAAGATAGAAAAAGAACTATATCATCTTATACAATACATCAATAGAGTATTACAACAAAAAATACGACACTAGGCATTTATGAAAACTTGTCCTTATGAAATCTGAACTTGCAGCAACCCATACGCAGCAGATACTACATAGTATAAATGATACGTCTTGCCATCCAGCTTGCCTCCTGATCTCCACAGCATACTTTCCTGACGTCGCTCCAGAATAACTGATAACCTGACTCTGGGTTGCCCGTGTGGAAAATTATAGGCACCCAGAGTTTAGAAAGGGAACAATAAACTCCAGATCAGTCATGAGACTGGTGTGAGATCTTAAAAACCGTTATTTGCACAAAAGAAAAGGAAAAAAAATCCGTTCATGCTTTTGGAAAATGAAACTACCATAAGGCCTACCGGCACACACACAATGCAATCGCACACTTGGGGGAGATTTCTCCTTATGATAGTCAAACATGCTTTATACGCAAAATCTTTTTGATACTATTATTAGTGCATAGTGTGGAAAACATTTTGAAAGTATAATTTTAATCTTAGCCAGCATAGGTACCATTATATTATGCCTACTATAGCTACCATTTAAGAATGGCAGGTTATACAACTGCAATCATAAGGGGCTCGTATTGGGTGATTGGATTTCCAACAAATGGTCAAAGCTATGGAACTTCCTTTCCGAATGGGTACGCCTCTGAAGGGACGCCTCGGAAAGCTAACCGGCTCTCTGCCAACACAAGGCCGGGTTACCTCTGTAACTAGGTAGCAAACTGTCACAAATATGCCACCCCCCGTCTAGACCGACCTTTACTGAGCCGATTCAACAACCAACAACCACATAAGTAAATAATCTGGGCTCCATACCAGAATACCACTTTTTTTATCCACACAAGTTAAATATCTGGGCTCCATACTAGATACCACTTTTTACCCAGAAGGAAATGTACATACCGTGAGGGGCACGACCTCATAACCTTGCTGCATCTTTTCCTGTTTCAACCATTTCTGGGGTGTGAGGTTCGACGAAGTCACGTACACAAAGCTACGCTTTTCACAAAAGCCATGCTTCGGTTAATAATTGATCAACACTTAGCATGCTACATTACCAAATTGGGAATATATCACTAGTAAATATCAACTACATAACCTCTGAGCTCGTATGTCTCAAAGAAGGGTTTTAAGCTAAGAGAATAAATTCTCCGCCACCAACAGAAATGTATTTGATAAAAACCAGCTTTATATCTCAAAGTATAACGTCAGACATACATCCATACAAGTCCATCCTGAGTCAGAATGGAACCAAAGGCACTTCCTCCAATTAAGGAAAGAAGCCCTTGCAAATCCGGATATTCCCTAATCACGTCCGGACTCCTCATCAAAAAGGGTGATATAAATCTCTATACTAGAGTAATTCGGTGCAATGACATTCGACAGGTAATCCTTTCATTTTCGAAAATACCCGGTCTTGAACACCTTCTTCAAATGCAATCCCATTTCGTCATATCATTAATTCGGAATGGGTTTTATGACTCAATGTCCTTTCCCGGCTAATCCAAATAATGAGCATTTGTTTTAAAAATAAGTGGTTACATTCATATTTTAAGTAAGTCACAACAAATTTCCACTTTGATCTTTTAAACAAAAGATCCATCACTAAGATTCGATGTGGTTTTCGGATAACCGTTTGGAATCCGACCCTCGGTCGCATCGAAATTAAAATGCCATTTAAAGGCCAATATTGATAGTTGGTTATTTAACTATCAAACAACATTCACAACAACCGTCAGATTTAAATAATTTTCCCCAAATTTTTTATTGCAAAATATCTTCGTAAGATATATTGTCACATTTCAACCCTTTGAAAAAAAATTCATATCACTTTCCTCTCGCGGAATAAATTTCAAAGTATTGTTTATTTCCATTGAAAAATTTGTCGAGTCCGAATATTTTAAAATAATTTAAATTACTTATCCTAAAACTTAAAATGGAAACTATTTTTAATAATTTATTGAAAATATTAGTTATGAAATTTTTATACTAATATCTCATATAAAACTTAAGCCCAAAACAAATTTTAAAAATAAAATTATTAAATAGAGTGTGATTATTTAAATAACCATTTTCTAAATGAAATATCAATTAAATCTTTAAATTAATCACTTCTATAATTCACTTAATAAATATTTACTTCAAAATTTTAAAAACAATTTAAAAAAATAATTTCTCCGAAAACATTCTTTTTTAAAACAAGCTCTAGAACTTTTAATTTACATTTAAAAGCTAATTTTGAAAACATACTCGGTTTTCCAGGGAAAATACACTTTCCTTTCACATCTTTCAAAATAAACTACTATCTATTTTTAAAACAAATTACCCATTCCATTATAAATTCCATCGTGAATTCAAATTTTCAAATATCCACTGATATACAATTTTCAAATCGATTTCCAAAATTTACTTTCAAACACCAAATCAATTTTCAAATTGATTCACAAAAATTTATTTTCAACTCCAAATCAATTTCCAAATTGATTTCCCAAAAATTTATTTTCAAACACCAAATCAATTTCCAAATTGATTTCTAAATTTTACTTTAAAATTACTCCTTTTACTTATCCAAATTTATTTCAAAAACCCATTAATCCAATATTCACGCTTTTATTAGAATTTGAAGTCTAAATTAAAATAAATTCTTCAACTTGTAAACAATACTACTCAAAATCCATTTATTTTTATTTATTAAAATCTTTTTCCCAAACTTGGAATTTATTCAATAGGATTTCAAAAATCAATCTTTTCCCTTTTAAAATTCCTTCTTTTAAATTTTCCAATTCTCTAAAATTAACTTACTTAAAATTTTCTACTTTAATTTCCAAAAATCCAATTATATATTTATATATATATTTCTTGTATTTTAAAATACCGGAATATATTTGGCCAAACCATAGCCTTCAATAAATTTCAATCACCAATATAATCATTCATAAATTATCAATAATCACATCACAACATACAAATAAATTCAAATATTTGACGAATCCAGTTGATCCCTTCAACCTATTTTCCTGCATCCACTGATGTTAGCACTATAATTTAATACCAATTCCACTTTAGGGTGGAATATCACGGTATATGGGATTATATCATCTTAGCCGCTATTATGCGACGCATAGTGTCTCATCCTCTATATAATGCGGGAAATCACACACACACACACACACACACACACACACATATACTAGTGCAAACCCGTGCTTCGCACACGGGCTGAAGCTAATTTCTATGTAGTTACTGACGAAGTTGATCAAAATAGGGATAAAACCTTAGGAATAAATGGAAAGTTTAAGTTTCATCTATTGAATCACTCAAATAATCCTTGTAATTCCATAGATGATTAATGTAGACAAAACAATATGATATATATCAAACTTTAACCCATCAAAAGTAAACCTGAAACACGAATTTTGTGTTGAAAAACATATATTTTGTGTTGAAAAACACAGATCTTGTGTTTTTTTCGGTAATAAAGGCTTAATATGGGTTGTAAACTTAAATTATAGAATTTGGATGCTAAAACTTCAATTTGTTGTACTCGAACACATAACAAAGGAAATATTATTCAAAGCACAAAAGTAAGATTACATAAAAAAAAAAATTATTATATAAAGAGAGATATGTATTATTTTTTTGTTCACACAAAAGTCAATATTATGACAATGGTTGATGATGGACTTGAATCGGAATGATACAATTTGCATATACAAAGGGCAAAGTAGTACAAAGAAAATAGACGGTGCAAACTCTATCGAAACTGCTTCTATATGGTAAATAACATGTCTAATCATCATTCCACTCCAGCTGGAAGTAAAAAATGAACTCATGTTTGAGAGTTGAAGAAATCAGTTGATTTATGTGTAAAAAAAGGAAAAAAAACTTTGAAAACTGAAATTTATAAATAGGCCGAATGAAGTACGAATTTAAATTTTATAAAAACTGTATAACATTAATCTGGTTTAACTATAGCTGGAATGTAACAGGCATAGAATAGAACAAAGCAACAGTTCTTACCATGCTTTATAAAAGAAGTGTTCGAATCAAACAGATATCCAAATGCATCCACTGTAATTGTTGACTTTAAAGGTTTACTTTGCTCAATCATACACACAATATGCTGTTTGAGATGTTATATTATTTTTCTACCATTAAATCGTGACATAAAAGGAAAATGATACAATGGAAATATGTGCTAATGTGATGCAGTTCTAAATTATACTGCAGCCTTCAAAAACAATTGGTCCTGCCAAATGCAATCGCATTTAGTTGTAAAACTGAGCTGAATACATCCCAGCACTTAGAATGTAGAAATAAAAACTGCATCAATGAATTCATTACGGTTCCCTAGCCTTTTGATGAAGAACAGAGTGTGCATGCAAATTGTGGATTCAAATCTAGTGGGGAATAAAACAAAATAGCTAAAAGTCTTAGGACATAAAATGATAAATACTCAATGCTAGTTGAAAAAGGTTCATCTTAACATAAAATTGATCTGGTCGTGATGGTTATAAAAATGCAGAACTAAATGTGGTGATTAAAAGCAGTTTTGATAAAATTTTTCTAAAATTAAAATTAGAATCCTAATAATACAACGTACCCGAAGCCTATTATGATGATGGTAGAATTCATAGTCCGAAAAAAGCATGCCCTTGTATTGTGGCAAACGTATTCAAAAAAAATTTGAATAATAGTACACAAAATAACATTATTGTTAGCATGCATAGTAGACAAAATAAAGATTATAATACACCATAGTGAAGTTATAACATTTTGTTGGTTAGGTAATAAAAGAATGCCTATTTCTAGTGATATCATGCTACTACACAAGATGTGGTTTGTTTACACCAAAATTGGGCAAACACCCCTCGGAAGTTTTTGGAGAGATAGTAAATGAAGAACTTGAATTAGAAATAAGGACTATCTAACAAAAACTCCAAATCACAGAAAAGTAAATTGCACAGAAGACAAGGATTTAGAGTGGTTCGGCTATGCGCCTACGTCCACTATGAAGCTTTATCACTTTATTACTTGATATTTGAAGATTACAAGTCTTTTTAAACAAATTACAGCAGAAAATGGCTTAAATTCGAAATTATCAGCAAAGGAGGTAGTATGGAGTGATTCCAGCAGCGTTTAGGCTTATTCTTCTTCCCCAAATTCTCCGGTCCCTTTTCTGAATGACCAGGGGCTCTATTTATAGGTGTGGAAGGCCAAAATCCCGCCTAAAACTCAGGGAGGCCGCCTGGCACGTGAGGGGGGCCCATAAGCCCGCGTTCTCGAAGTCCGTGCCCAGTTTGGGATCGATTCGAAGTCAACTTCGAATCGATCAAAAACGCATCCAATCGAGGCGAAATTTGGTGTGTACATCCTTCAACATGTAAGTAAGCTTCTGTGAAAATTTCATGGCATTTGGATCATGGGATTGAGAGATATGATCGATTCAAGATTGCGTCTTCGTATGCCCTGTTTGCTTCGACTCCATTCATTGATCCATTCGAACCCATATGATTCGAACCCATATGGTTCGAACCCATATGGTTCGAACCCATATGGTTCGAATCCATATGGTTCGAATCCATATGGTTCGAATCATGGGTTCGAATCCATGTGATTTTGACTCCATATGTTTCGAAACCCTGTTTACGTATGCGAAGGCAGTGACGTGGTGTATTGTGTGGATGGATTCGAAGTTGATGGATGCGAGGCCGATGGAGTCGAAGTTGATGGATGCGAGGCCGATGGAGCCGAAGTTGATGGATGCGAGGCCGATGGAGTTGAAGTTGATGGATTCGGGGCTAGGTGAAGTCGTTGGTTCGAAGCGTATCCCCCTTTGATGGATTCGAAAGGAGGCACACCCCTGATGGATTCGAAGTAGGGCGCTTATGATGGGTTCGAAGCAGGGCTTCAGCGATGGGTTCGAAACAGAGCTTCTTCATGGATTCGAACATGACGGGTTCGAAACAGATGGTTTCGAACATGGTGGTTTCGAACCGAGCATTGTGCATTCTTTTAACTTGAATCCATCATAACTTGAGCATACGACCTCGGATTGACTTGAAACTTGAATTGGTGGCTTCTATGGTCCTTCTTGTTGTGCCCTATCAATTGTGGCCCAATCCGGACTTGGACAGAATTCATCGATAACCATAGCGGAGCGAAGCACGATCAATCTCTGAGGTGAACTGTCTTTTGTCTTTGACCAATCTGTTGGTATCACGGCTTTTGCCCAAAAAGCGGGATAACATTTTGCCCCCCAAAGTACGTCTTGTGGGAACATGACGTGCTTTGAATAGTCGCCATTTTATTCTGAAAATTATTGCTCTCTTTTCGTCGAGACTCATATGCCGTATTGCC
Organism: Allium cepa; assembly: GCA_030765085.1. NCBI lineage: Eukaryota > Viridiplantae > Streptophyta > Magnoliopsida > Asparagales > Amaryllidaceae > Allium > Allium cepa. The sequence goes on along the minus strand of CM060938.1, from coordinate 898,242,239 downwards.
GTAACCTTGCCTTGGCATGATTGATTGCTGTGAGATTGTGCTCAATCGTTGGATGTCGTTGCTACAACAGGGTGAATATTTGATCCCTGTAAATGTTCAAAATCGAATGTTAGTTTGATATGTGTGCACATATATTAGCTCTGCCCTTATTAACGTCGTGCGTCCACGAGTCGTTGTCAGTTTGGTTCGCTATAGAATTTCGTATCGATTCTCTCCTGAACCGATTTTGAAACTTGAATTGAGATAACGCTTGATGGTTGTTTTGAAAATTTCCTCTGTATCGATCCCTCCTGGACCGATGTAGAAGGTTAAAAGAATCGAATTTGTATTGCGCAAGTGTAATGTTTCGAAGCGGTGCACTTGAGCATTGATGGGTTCGAAATCCATGTTTGTATGAATTGATGGCCTTCGACTCGATTGCCCGATGGGCCTTGCGTTTTGAATCAATCAGACCTTCGACCCATCCCTCGCCCATGTGCATCTTCGAATCGATGTTGCCTCGTATCGATGCCGTTTTGTTGGACTCGAAGTTTAGAAAGGTTTCGGAGCTGCGATGGATTCGAAGCAGTGATGGATTCGAAACTTAGATGGATTCGAAGCTTCTGGTGGATTCGAAGCTTAGATGGATTCGAAACTTCTGGTGGATTCGAAGCTTAGATGGATTCGAAGCTTCTGGTGGACTCGAAGCTTAGATGGATTCGAAGCTTCTGGTGGATTCGAAGCTTAGATGGATTCGAAACTTCTGGTGGATTCGAAGCTTAGATGGATTCGAAACTTCTATGGATTCGAAACTTCTATGGATTCGAAACTCCTATGGATTCGAAACTTCTGATGGATTCGAAACTGGTCGTTCGAATCGATGGGAGTTGAAGTGACACTAATCCCTTTTTGGAATCCATATAAATACACGAGGCTGACTTCGTTTTCACTTTTTACTTTTTACTATTGCTTTAGCTGTTCCTTCGAACCGATTTCCCAGAGCCAAGCCAAACGCGGGACTTCACGAGTCGATCAAATTCCTTTGAGCGTCCATTTGTAATCAACCCAAATCAGGTAATCAAAGGGTCGATTCGAGTTGAGAACGATAGAAACCATAATCTTTTTTGGTATTGGTTCAACCCCGTTTTCTGGAAATTCTTGGAGAGTGGTGAGGTTTGAACGAAGTAGGCCGACTCCATGGAATTGAGGAATGCAAACTTTTGAGCCGTATCGATCAGGAATGAGCGCTTCGAGTTGGTTTTGAATGTGTTGCTTCGAATCGATGATTGCAGGAGAGCAACAACAAGGAAGGCGTGTGGTGATGGATTCGAAACAGTGGCATTCTGATCGATTCGAAGGTGCTCGCTACTGATCGATTCGAAGCAAGGATACGTTCATCGATTCGAAGGAGTTCGACTCCGATAGATCCGAAGTTAGGTGGGACTCCGCGGATTCGAACCGCTCTTGATGGATTCGAAGGAGCTCGACTTTGATGGATTCGAAGTCAGGTGGGGCTCTCTGGGTTCGAACTGCACTTGATGGATTCGAAGTAGCTCGACTTCGATGGATTCGAAGTCAGGTGGGGCTCCGTGGGTTCGAACTGTTCCTCCGTTCCTAGGCCTCCTCGAGTCGAACTACGTGGCATCGGGGCGCGCCGATTCGAGGTTCATCGATTTGACTCGTGTCGAATCGAGTCGATCGATTCGAACGTTTTCGCTTCTGGAACTTCCACCCCATCGATTTGTTCCAATATCTGTACTACGACCAACTTTAAATTGAACTCTGACGATCTTACTAAATTTTTAGCATAATTGATTCCGACGAGCTTCGGCCTCGCATGATCAAAGCTGACCTGACCTATCTTTTTTGGAGCTCGTCGATGGCACCGTGACTTAAACGCACATAACGAATTCATAATTGGTCAGTAGTATCTGAGCGATGTGAAAGTGACGGTCAGCGATGACGGTCGTTTTCGCTTTCCGATTTCAAAGTTTCGTCGTTCGGACACCGCGTCCCAATCTTGCAAAATTTGATTTAGTTTTTGCATTTGCACTGCACGGCATATTCATATACTTTACTCCGGGGAATATACGGGCTTTCTTCGTTTTTTTAACGCTTCTTTCTCGTGAGTTAGTTAATTATGGAGTCTTCGGGTTCCGAACAACAAGAGTTACAAAGCCTGCCTTCTCCAATGCTAGAAATTCCAGAGATCCTTCCTGAAGCGATAGATCCTGCTCCGGACGAATTGCCGGAGGCCTTACTCATCGAGGATCCTATAGATTCCATCCGATCTAATATTTCTGGAGCATTATTGGGTCGGATATGTTCGAAACATAACTTATCCCCGGATGATGTTTTGCTACCGGGAGTTGATGATAGGCCTCACAATCCACCCGAGGGTTATACTGCTTTTTATCGCCATGCTTGTGCGGCTGGAACCCTCCCTCCGTTTAACCAATATATCAGGGAGATGCTATCGTTCATTGGAATCGCTCCCGCACAACTTCACCCCAACGGGCACGCGTTACTGAACAGTGTTTTCATCTTATTCATGGACCGCCTCTTTCGTCCGCCTAGGCCAGCTGAGATTAGACATATATTCAATTTCAAGAGCAGGGGTGATAGTCCATCTTTCACCTTTCTGGAGGCAGTTGGAAACTGCCAGATTGTGACGGGAGCCTGGACTAGACTTAGTTACTTTAAGAACGAATGGTTCTTTGTCCGATGCCCTCCAGGGTTCGCTAGGCGATGGCTGTCCAGACGTAAGTGTCGTAAATCGTGTAAGCCCTCTTTAATGGTCACTGTCAACACTCGAACTGACATCAGGTGTTTTTCTTGCAGCTATCATATCAAGGCCAGACGGTGGTCGATACAGAGACGTCATCCGAAGTTTACAAGAGATTCCGAGTGATTTGCGGCGCATTGACTTGGTCTTAACTGATGAAAACTTAAGGATGCTGGGTTTAATTGAGATAAACCAGAGTATTGTCGTTGAGGGGTTGGTAAAATCGGCTCCGAAGGCAAAGAAGAAAACCGGTGTAGAGACAAGAGGAATGGGCGATGATGAGAGGGCGCCTACTGACACCAGGCTAGCGGCTGACTTTCTCCAAGCAGGAAAAAAGTGGAAAGGCAAGGCTGTTGTTCCTAAATTTAAGAGACGGAAGTCTGTAGTCGTGTCTCGCTTGATTCCTGGAATTATTTCTTCTGACTCCGCTCTTTGTCAACCAGGAAACATTTTCACAGGACTGGATGACGTTCCCATCCCGGAATGCGTTTCTCTTTATCACGAGTCCGGGTTGGTCGAGCTCCGGGAAGCGTTAGACAAAAGCGAGCTTTTACCCGTTAGTGCAGTCGATACTTCTGGTTGGTCGGGGGCTTTGCACATTTGCATACACTTTCACGACACGACATGATTGCTTTACTTGCCATATCGATTTTGCCTGGTTCCTAACTGAACTGCATCTCTTTTCCAGGTAATATGGCAGGCCGTCAGACTACATTGGACAAACTCCGGAGAGTGCATCACCCCTCAACCTATTATGAATCTCGGCGTGGAGGCCCCGATCGCGATCGCGACCGGAGGCAATATGGCCAGGAGTACCTTGCAAAGGATCATCACCGTGGTTACTCTAGCCAGGAACGATCAGACAGAGATCGTAGACATCGCTCCCCATCTCGATCTCCTCCGCAATCCCGAAGTCATGTCCAGGCATCCGAGCCTCTACGACATCAGTCATCTTCGCAGGCTTCGAGGCTCGAGCCACATCGTTCTCGAACCGGGGTCGCAACGTCCACGTCTGCGGAAGAGACCCTTATTGAGTCTTCTGGTGAAGGGGCCATCAGGCTTGCTCAACTGAGGAAAGATTTTCCAGAGATTTGCTTTGACGCTTGTATTTTTCCTCCCAATCTTAAAAGAATTCCTGATGATGCCGCGATTACGGCGCTCAGCTACACCCAGGACTTTTTTGCTCAGTACAAAGAATGGTATAAAGCGGCCGTGAAGGCCTCCAAAGCTGCCTTCGACCGGGCCCAAATCATCGAGAAGCTGGAAGCCGACTTGGCTCAAAAGAGTCGCATTGTCGACATACTCCAATCTGAGGCGGAATCTTCCCGCAAGGCCGAGGTCGAGTCGTTAAAGAAGGTTGATGAGACATTAGCGGAGATGGCGAAAATGCAACAGGCACATTGTACTTTAGTTGAAGACTTAGGCCACCGATACAAGAATGTTGAAACTGAGCGGGATGCGGCAGTCAGGGAACTAGAGGAGCTAAAGGCCAAGTTTGCTGACATGAATAAAGAAAAGGACGACGCGAACGTGGCTGCGCAAGAAGCGTGTGAGCAGGCTGTATCTTTCCGAGCTGAGCGCGATGCGGCCTTTGCAAGGGTTAAGGAGGTTGAATCGGAGGTGGAGGAGAGAGTCCAAGCAGAGAGGTTCAAAATGGAGGCCGAATTCGACGATCTCTTGGACACATATAATGCCAATGTATTGGAGCATAGAAACCTCTCCTGGTTAGGGGATTACTCGATGCCTCTCTACAATGCTTGGAAGAAATTGGTGGAAAACAAGAGGATGTCTTGTCCGGATTCGGTACTAGATGAGTTTGAGCTTGAGTCGTGTCTGCTCAGCGAGGATGAGAGGAGGGCCTCTTCATGAAGCAATCGTTTCTGTTGAAAAAGAAAGGCTTGGCGTCCATCAAACGGAGGTTGGCGAAGGTTCGGGTATTGTGCACCATAGCGAGAATACTGAGGTCCCCATTTCGACTTCATCCGAAGCTGTTGCTGTAGTTGATCCACATGCTATTCCAGCCTACAATCCGGACCAACCGGAACTGTCTTTGGGCAAGACTCTCGCCCCCGAGCTTGTTCAAGCTCCAAGGCAAGGTAAAGTGGGTATTTTGATTACTCTCTTTACGTCTTAAGATATTGGTTTTCGAGGGAATTTCTTGGCCTGACAGCTCTAATTTTTGCTGTTTAGTTACCGAGAGTGCCGCACCCGTGCTCCCTGTTCCTTCGGCTTTATATCCCACGCATGGAGTTGTCGTCACTGAGGCGATCTCAACCGCTGCCATGGCTGGTGACATAGGAGAGGGGGGATCGATGTCATTTGACGTTCAAATGTTTGAAGAGCTATTTGGTCACCCTCTTGATCCCATGCCTGACCTCTCTTTTGCGACGAGCGGAGCTGCTCCAGTTTCTAGTTCGATTGTGACGACCACTAGCGTACCTAGCGCAGCTCAACTGTCTCGAGAGGAGGAGATTTTAGCAGAGATAAGTGTCGAGATGGCCAAGACAGTGACGGTTGGTCCCGGTGGTGAAGCCGTTCCCCCAAGCTTATCTTCTCTAATGATGATTTCCCCTGGTGGCACGGTAATCAACTCGAGTGTTGCCGAACAAGTATCCGTTACTGCTCCCATGCCTTCGGTTCGTCCTCATAAAAGGATCTCCATCCCTTCCAGTTCTAAGGAAGATGTCGATATTATGCCAGACCCGGAGGACGTTCCTAAGAAAGGCAAAAAGTCTCGCAGGAAGCCAGGCAGTGGGTCTACCGGCTCGACTCCGAAGAAGAAGCACCGGAGGAAGAAAGAGTGAGCCCTTCGCTTTGTCAAGAGTTTATGGATAACAATTCTTTTGTCTTTTCTCTTGTTCTTTTTTTTTTGGGCCATGTGTATGTGTGGATTCGGCCTCCACTTAATCGAAACACCTTTACTTGCCATGTAATCAAACCTGTTTTTGTTGGCTGATGAAATGGGAAATTATTCTTTTCTTCTTACCTAAATGCCTTGCAGTATTTGTTTTGTATCCGCTCACTATTTATATAGCTTCATGTCGTGAATGAGTCGGATTCTGAGTATATTATCACTTAAGCCAGCGATTAACACCCAGCTTTTTGCCCCTTAGTTGCGGGGAATAATACTTCATATTCTGGCGGCTGATTGCGTTTATTGCAAGCCCTTGGGCACATGCCCCCCTTCTGGGGACTCATGACAATTTGAGATCGATAATCTGTCCCGCATTCCAGGACTCTGAGGGTTATCGATGTTTGGAACACAGTTCGCGCTTTGGGAGCTCAGAATTGATGTTCACGTTCCACTCCATGCTATGTGAATTGGGAGTTGATGTTGACATCTCGGCCCGTATTTAGGGAACTTCGAATTGTTGTTTGTACTTCGATTCGCGCTTCGGGAGTCTGGATTAGATGTGTATACTCCAATTCGCATTCTGGGAGGTTGGAGTTCGTTCGCACTCTGGGAACGATTTATTGGATGTTTATACTCCAATTCACACTATGGGAAGCTGAAGTTCGTTCGCACTCTGGGAACGATTTATTGGATGTTTATACTCCAATCCACACTCTGGGAAGTTGGAGTCCGTTCGCACTCTGGGAAAGATTTATTGGATGTTTATACTCCAATTCACATTCTGGGAAGTTGGAGTCCGTTCGCACTCTGGGAACGATTTATTGGATGTTTATACTCCAATTCATACTCTGAGAAGCTGGAGTTCGTTCGCACTCTGGGAACGATTTATTGGATGTTTATACTCCAATTCACACTCTGGGAAGTTGGAGTCCGTTCGCACTCTGGGAACGATTTATTGGATGTTTATACTCCAATTCACACTCTGGGAAGTTGGAGTCCGTTCGCACTCTGGGAACGATTTATTGGATGTTTATACTCCAATTCATATTCTGAGAATTCGGAGTTAGCAGAAGGATTGTCGTGTATCAATCTCTGTGAATGCTGGTATTGTATTTTGCCCCCGAGCTTGGGTTTCATTTAGTGAGTGACTGGTCGTATCATAGTTACCCCCTGTTTGAATAAATCCCACCGTGTGATGGAATTTAGCTCTTCGTGCAACGTGATATTATGTGTTACTTTCAGTGAATCACAACTTTTGGCTCGAAGAGATGGCATTTTATTGCTGAAACGAAAGAAACATGGCAAAATTAGTTGCCTTATTACAAGTTCAAATTTCAAAATGCAAAAACAAAAATGTTAAAGAAGGAATAAATAAAGCCCGTCAGATGTAGTAGTGACGGAGGCTTCCGCTATTCCAGGCTCTTGGCAAAGTGAGACCATCAACGGTTGACAACTTGAATGTGCCATCTCTGAGTTTTTGTGAAATCATATACGGCCCTTCCCAATTTGCGTTCATATGTGAAGGAACCGGGTAAATTCTTTTGAGTACCAGGTCGCCGGGTTTAAAAGTTCGTGGGCGGACCTTGGCGTTGTACATTCGAGCGACTCGACCTCGATATGCAGCTGCCCTCACATCGGCTTCTTCACGCTTCTCATCAAGCAGATCTAGGGATTCGGCAAGTAATATAGCATTTGTTTTCGGGTCGTAGTATGTCACACGGTGAGAGTGAACTTCCATTTCAACTGGAATAACTGCTTCAGAGCCATAGGATAGAGAAAAAGGGGTGTGTCCGGTCGCAGCTTTGTGAGTCGTTCTGTATGCCCATAGAGCCATTGGTAGTTCATCAACCCACTTGCCCCCAGCTTTCTCCAATCTTTTCTTTAATATAGACTTGATAACCTTATTGACGGCCTCGACCTGACCATTCGCTTGTGGGTGCGCTACTGCTTAGAATCTCTTATGGATGTGAAATCGCAGACAGAAGTCCTTGAATTCAGCACTGTCGAATTGGGCTCCATTGTCGGTGATAATAGTATGCGGGAGACCAAACCGGCAGATGATGTTGCGTACCACGAAGTTGATCACCTTTTTTGTTGTTATCGTTGCAAGGGGCTCAGCCTCGGCCCATTTGGTGAAGTAATCAACCGCAACTATGGCGTACTTTGCACCCCCTTTAGCTAAAGGCAATGCACCGATTATATCCATCCCCCACATTGCAAATGGCCACGGACTGACCATTTGGGTTATTTCAGAAGGCGGGGCTCTAGGGATCCGAGCGTGTCTCTGGCATCTATCACATCTTTTGGCATAATCCATAGCATCGCGGTTAACGGTAGGCCAGTAATATCCGTATCGAAGTATTTTCTTGGCAAGCGCTTGCCCTTCAGTGTGATCGCCACATTCTCCTTCGTGCACCTCGCGCAACACTCGCTTGATTTCGTCATGTGCGATACACCGGAGAAGAGGAACAGAGTATCCTCTTCGATACATAACTCCGTTTTGAATGACAAATCGTGACACCTTTCGGAGAATCTGCCTTCTTTCACTTCGCCGTTCAGGTAGTGTGCCATGCTCAATGTAATCTTGATAGGGAGTCATCCATGATTCCTTCTCGGAGGTAGCTTCAAATGTGAATTCGTTCTCCGTTCGATCAATGCTTGGATAGGATAATGTCTCGACGGAGACGAGTCCCAAGTGTGGAGCTTCGCCTGTACTTGCCGACTTTGCCAATGAATCAGCTTTCTGATTGTGCTCTCGGGGTATGTAGAAAACGGTATAATAATCAAACTGATCTAGTATTTCTCGGACCCGGGCTAGATAAGCGGCTAGTCTTCGATCCTTGGCCTGATATTCACCCCGAACTTGGCATACCACCAACTGAGAATCGCAGTAGATCTCTACAGCGATAATTCTCAGGTCTCGGGCCAACTTCACCCCGGCGAGCAAGGCTTCGTATTCAGCTTCGTTGTTGGTTGCCCGAAAATCAAACTTTAAGGCGTAGCAGATGGATCGGCCCTCGGGAGTCTCAAGCACAATCCCTGCGCCCGAGCACCGATCGTTGGGTGCGCCATCAGTGTACAGCTTCCATACATATTCGGGTGAGTCACTAGTTTCAGGTAAGTCTTCAGGAACAGTGAATTCGGAAATGAAATTTGCTATGACTTGACCGTGTATGGCTCTCCTTGGAACATATGCGATGTCGAATTGACTCAGCTCAATGTTCCACTTTAGTAACCTGCCAGATGCCTCGGGTCGTGTGAGGACCTGTCGTAGCGGTTGGTCGGTGTACACAATGATAGGGTGAGCCTGAAAATATGGACGGAGCTTCCTCGAGGCGATGACTAGGCAGTATGCCAACTTTTCTAGCCTTGGATAATTTCTCTCGGCCCCGGTTAATCGTTTACTGACATAATAGACTGGTTTCTGTGTTCGGTCTTCCTCTCGAACCAATGCAGCACTAATAGCGTTTTCAGATACAGCCAGATAAAGGTATAATTGTTCGTGATCAACAGGTTTTGAAAGAATCGGTGGTGTGGAAAGATGCTGGATTAGCGATTGAAACGCGCCTTCACATTCCGTAGTCCATTCGAAGTTTCGTCTCCCTTTTCGGATCAGATCGAAAAAGGGTATGCATTTATCCGTTGATTTCGAGATGAACCTACTCAGCGCTGCAATCTTTCCATTGAGACTCTGAACCTGTTTCATGGTCCACGGGGTTTGAAGATTCCTGATTGCCCAGATCTTCTCGGGGTTGGCCTCTATTCCCCCGGCGTTGACGATGAACCCAAGGAACTTTCCGGAAGCAACCCCAAAGTGACATTTTAACGGATTTAGCTTCATCCCATACCTCCGGAGGACGTTGAACATTGACTCCAAGTCCTTGACATGATCAGTGGAGTACCGTGATTTTACCAACATGTCATCCACATAGACCTCCATGGTTTTCCCGATCTGGTCGGCAAACATCCGGTTGACTAAGCGTTGGTAAGTTGCTCCGGCATTCTTTAAACCAAAAGGCATGACCTTGTAGCAATATAGTCCTATGTCAGTTACGAAGCTTGTATGTTCTTGATCGGGCACATGCATGGGTATCTGATTGTACCCAGAGTAAGCATCCATGAAAGACAATAATTCATGTCCGGCCGTCGAATCCACAAGTTGATCGATTCGAGGAAGTGGAAAACTGTCCTTTGGACAAGCCTTATTTAAGTCAGAATAGTCGATGCACGTTCTCCATTTTCCATTTGGTTTGCGGACAAGTACAGGATTGGATACCCACTCCGGGTACAAAGCATCTCGGATAAACCCATTCGTCTTCAATTTATCGACTTCTTCCTTGAGGGCGGCAGACCTCTCTGGATCCATACCGCGTCTCTTTTGTTTGACTGGGATGTACCGTGGGTCGATATTTAAGGTGTGGCTCGCGATGTTCGACGAGATTCCACACATATCGGAGTGCGCCCAGGCGAATACGTCTAGATTCGCTTGGAGAAATTCGACCAATTCCTGTTGAGCTTGCAGGTTTAGCTGAGACCCAATTTTCAATTTCTTCGAATCGTCATTGTCATCAATTGGAACATCGATCGTCAGCTCGGCTGGGGAAGCTTGACTTTCTTTGGATTCATCATTATCTTCAGTGTCTCGAGGGTCAAGATCCTTCTGGAATTGGTCGTGGTGCCCGGGCCGAGGCCCAGGCACTAATTGTCAATCGTCGGCAAAGCGGACACGGAGAGATTCCCCCACGCCCTTTCCTTTCTCCCTCTTTTGTGCTTCTCGTAGTTCAGCAACATAACAGGCTCTCCCGGCAGCCTGGTCCCCTTGAATGACCCCAATCCCGTGGTCAGTTGGGAACTTTAGAGTCAAACACCACGGGGCAATTGCTGCCCTAAATTCTGCAAGGGCTGGTCGGCCTAAAAAGGCATTATAGGGTGAATGGATGTCCAGGACAACAAACTGTAACACTCGAACTCTACGGCGTTCTCCGTTTCCCAATTCCACTGGCAATTCCACCATTCCGGTGGGTATATTAGCACTTCCATCGAAGCCGTGGATCCTACATTGACAAGGCTTTAGATCTTTGGCTTCCATTTTCATCTGATCATATGCCCTTTTAAACAAGATGTTTACTGAGCTTCCACTGTCTACCAGGATCCTCTTCATCCAAGCAGGACCAACCTGGGCGGATTTGACTAGTGGGTCTATGGTCGGGGCTTCGACTTTGTCAGCATCTCGGTTTCTAAATACGATGTCATCCGTCATCGTCTTCTGTTGCTTAGCCGGAGCTCCTTCATCAATTGTACTGCAGCTTTCAAAACTTACGTGCCTGATTGAATTGGCGTATGATTCCATGTCCCTCCAACTTCGATCCGCTGGATGAGGGCCACCACTGACTGTATTTATGACCAATCTTCCGCCTGTACGAGCGGGCTCTTCCTGTCTTTCTTGGTTCTGCGCACGATTTTGGTTCGACGGGCCCGCACCACCGGCTTGCGGTGCCCGCACAAATTGATCCAACTTCCTCTCTCTGATCAGTTTCTCAATAAGGTCTTGTAGATGCCTGCAATCATTGGTGTTGTGTCCATGGCTTTCGTGAAATCTACAAAACTTCCCCGTTTGGATCTGTTTCTCCGATGATGGTTTCAGAGTCGGCTTCTTATATTGCATTGCATTACAAGTTTGTAGATATACGTTTTCCAACGTCGTATTCAGTGGTGTATAACTTTCAAACATTTGCGCCCTACGTCGCGGGCCACGATTCTGATCCTGCTTCTTACTCCTATTATCGTCGTTCCTTGGCTGGGTTTGTTTGTTCTGAATATTCAACTACACTCTTCCTGAGCCTTCTCCTGACTGTTTAACTGCCACATTGCTTTGAACCCCTTCATTGCTGGGCCTCGCATCGTCCTGCTTCCTAGATTGTTTCGCATCCTCACGCCTCAGGAATTGGGCGGCTTTGGAATGAAACGATCCAACGACGCGGGATGTTTTCCAGCTAGCCAGTTTCCAAAATCAGAGTCGGGGTCGATCCCCTTAGTTAGAGCCATCAAGATTGAATTATCGTTGGGGTTAGTAATTTCTGCACAAGCGGCGTTGAATCTTTCCAGGTATCGCCTGAGTGTCTCCCCAGGGGCTTGAGTGACACTAGATAAAGTGTTTACGTCTTTAGGCCTGGCGATGTGCATACGGAATTGTTCGATAAATTTGGTTGCCAATTGGTCAAACGAGGAGATAGACCGTGGTGGTAATCGTGTAAACCACATTGTCGCAACCCCCCCAAGGAAATAGGAAAACTACGGCACTTTACTGCATCATCGGCTCTGGCAGCAGTCATTGACCATTCGTACTTTAGAATATGCTGGCTAGGGTCGGAGTTTCCTTCATACATAGGCAGAGTAGGCATTCTGAATCGCCGGGGAGGCTCAGCATACAATATGTCATCAGTGAATGGGGTGTGACTTCGAGAGATCCCCCAATCGTCATTTGTTAAACCTTGACTTTCGCGAACCATTTGGCGGACCATAGCCGAGAGATCAGGCGTTGTCGCATTCGAAGGATGTCGAGCCAAAGTGTGGTCGGGTTCCACAGTGCGAGGTGGGATCGGGCGCTGTCGACGATCCGAATCTCGCCTCCTTGGCTCGACGTCTTCTGGGATATTCGGTCCTGGGACAAGTTCCCGTGGGTGGTAGTTTGGACTGGAGTGATTTCGGGTGTCAACTCCTGTGTCAACTGCGGTGGCTTGGTTATCTGCAGTGTGCTGTGGAACAGTGCCTCCTCGAGAGGAAGGTCCCGTATGAAAACTGGCAGAGGGGCCAACCCTTATTTGCCCAACAGTTAACGTTTGCCGGAGACCAGAAGCATGACTTCCGTCTAACCTGGGGCGTGTAGATCTGCCGTCATAGTCGGATGAGGCAGAACTTTCTGTGGAAGAATGCGGAGCGTGGTCCCTCTTTGATCTCCTTCGCCCTTGACGGTTTAGTTGGTTAGCCAGTTCAGCATTGACACGCAGCTGCTCAGTTAGCTGTTGTCGGCTTTGAGTTAATTCCTGGAGTAATGCTTGGAACTCCTGTCTTGTAACCGGACCCGACTGATCCGTTTGCCCAGCGGCATCCTGATTGGCTGACTGTAGCTGTGCGGGATTCTGCCTATCCCGACCTTCTTGGTTACCAACGTTGGAAGTGGTTCTCGTACTAACCATCCTGAAGGTTGGATTCCTGTCCTAGATTTTGAGCAAATCTGAAAAGAATGGAAGGAATCTCAATTTGAAGTCTGGATCTCCCTCTTAGATTTATGCAATCCGGTATCGAAGATAGATCCACGGAGAAGGAGAAAGGACTGGTTCTTTTTCGTTCTCAGTGAAAGCACCAAAATGTTTACACCAAAATTGGGCAAACACCCCTCGGAAGTTTTTGAAGAGATAGTAAATGAAGAACTTGAATTAGAAATAAGGACTATCTAACAAAAACTCCAAATCACAGAAAAGTAAATTGCACAGAAGACAAGGATTTAGAGTGGTTCGGCTATGCGCCTACGTCCACTATGAAGCTTTATCACTTTATTCCTTTATATTTGAAGATTACAAGTCTTTTTAAACAAATTACAGCAGAAAATGGCTTAAATTCGAAATTATCAGCAAAGGAGGTAGTATGGAGTGATTCCAGCAGCGTTTAGGCTTATTCTTCTTCCCCAAATTCTCCGGTCCCTTTTCTGAATGACCAGGGGCTCTATTTATAGGTGTGGAAGGCCAAAATCCAGCCTAAAACTCAGGGAGGCCGCCTGGCACGTGAGGGGGGCCCATAAGCCCGCGTTCTCGAAGTCCGTGCCCAGTTTGGGATCGATTCGAAGTCAACTTCGAATCGATCAAAAACGCATCCAATCGAGGCGAAATTTGGTGTGTACATCCTTCAACATGTAAGTAAGCTTCTGTGAAAATTTCATGGCATTTGGATCATGGGATTGAGAGATATGATCGATTCAAGATTGTGTCTTCGTATGCCCTGTTTGCTTCGACTCCATTCATTGATCCATTCGAACCCATATGATTCGAACCCATATGGTTCGAACCCATATGGTTCGAATCCATATGGTTCGAATCCATATGGTTCGAATCATGGGTTCGAATCCATGTGATTTTGACTCCATATGTTTCGAAACCCTGTTTACGTATGCGAAGGCAGTGACGTGGTGTATTGTGTGGATGGATTCGAAGTTGATGGATGCGAGGCCGATGGAGTCGAAGTTGATGGATGCGAGGCCGATGGAGCCGAAGTTGATGGATGCGAGGCCGATGGAGTCGAAGTTGATGGATTCGGGGCTAGGTGAAGTCGTTGGTTCGAAGCGTATCCCCCTTTGATGGATTCGAAAGGAGGCACACCCCTGATGGATTCGAAGTAGGGCGCTTATGATGGGTTCGAAGCAGGGCTTCAGCGATGGGTTCGAAACAGAGCTTCTTCATGGATTCGAACATGACGGGTTCGAAACAGATGGTTTCGAACATGGTGGTTTCGAACCGAGCATTGTGCATTCTTTTAACTTGAATCCATCATAACTTGAGCATACGACCTCGGATTGACTTGAAACTTGAATTGGTGGCTTCTATGGTCCTTCTTGTTATGCCCTATCAATTGTGGCCCGATCCGGACTTGGACAGAATTCATCGATAACCATAGCGGAGCGAAGCACGATCAATCTCTGAGGCGAACTGTCTTTTGTCTTTGACCAATCTGTTGGTCTCACGGCTTTTGCCCAAAAAGCGGGATAACATGGTTATTTTCATTTCCTATGGTAAGAAACATTTTTCTCTTAGGACCCACAATCTAATTACAATACCGTTTCCTAACCAACCGCTTAATTCCAGTATTTTCCTTTTCATTGCTTTAAAGTAGCAAAATAATGCTCAAATACATGGTAATTGTGTGACTAATGCCATTAAAATTATTGAAAGTACACTAGAAACATATCAATATATAACACCAACAGACGAAATTATGAACAAAATGTGCTAAACATCTAATGGCATATCTATTTTTAAGTACATCCTATTATTGAATTATATGTCTATCTGATAATAAACCCGAAGCTAATTCAATGAGACTATATATAATTCAAGAACATGCAAAAATTTATTGAACATAGCTTTCACACAGTGCACCAAAAAGTAAAATATGTGACAAGCACCATTGTCCAAGTGGTTAATTGATTCGGCTTTGGTGCAAGACGTCATAAGTTCGAAACTTGCTTTCGAACGTTTATTGACATGGGATATGTTGTCTCAATGATTTGTTGTATATAAAGTACCATTTCGAAAAAAAAAGTAAAATATGTATAGAAAGGCAAGCATGGATTTATTTTAACTTTATTATATGTGCTACTTTTTAAGCATGTCCATAGGGAAAAATGGTGTGTCTAATTTCATAATGTTTAACTTCTTATATTACTTTCTATATAGTTACACAACCATTCAATAATTTCACATCACATGAATGTAAAACTTCTTTTACTTACAAAGAAGATAATAAACGAACAAATTAAAATATTACCATGTTTTGATTATTGAAATGCAATACCATAGCTATCTTGGTTGACGTTCATGCAGGACAAATGTTTCCACTACTGATTGACAAAAGCAAATAAATTGGTCAAGAGTAATAATATACCACTTAAAATTTCAAAAATAATGAATTAGAAGAGGTTAAGAGAAACCGATGGGAAGTTGTATGAGCCAATGTGAATATACTTCTCCCCATGAAAATATCCAGCCGAAGTTCTATTAGATTCACTATAGAAATATGAAATGTATAAATTTATGCAAGGTGCATGTACTTCTAAGGTATATATACATAATACATATTTTATAGATGTCAATAGTAAATAACCTATCCATTTATTGAGAAAAGTATCTATTAAAATTGAATACTTCTTGATAGCATGCTTAAGTGCTGGAAATTAAATATTGCCCCCTTTAGTTGTTTTTACCTGCAGGTAAACAATAACCAAGGTTAGTATTAGTGCCTTGATTTCTAGGCAAATTAATTAGCAATTATATTGATGATTATGTAAACTGGAATGATATAATATATAATGCCTTGAAGAAATAATGAATGAGTGCAAACTATTATATGCACATAGATTCAATAAAAATATATCGGTTTCATGTATATGTATACTTTGTGTCAAATTTGTGTTTACTAAGAATATATTGATTGCATTTCCTTAGTTGATTGTTGGTAATAACGAAAATTGAAGCACTATTACGTTACATATGTGAAGATTTGGCCTTGTGAGAACATGCTGACGTAAAAATGTAACACCACATGAAATTAAATCTTTTACAATTGAGCTTTAAAATCAGGATACCATCACTACAAAATTATGTATCATGTAATATAATGATGATTTAATTTTCACAACTACTAACGATTCATGAATGAGAAAATAATTGTTGTTGAATGAGTTCAACAAGTAAATGAAAGTTGAAACAATCCATTCATTTAATAATATAACATCATTTATACATTTATAGAGTAACATAACACTTGGGAAGGGTATGGTGTCTATAGTATCATTTTTGTTAGTAATTTGTTTACAGCATGAAGGGGTAACAAATTATAACCCTTTTAATGTTTCTCCAAAATAGCTCATCCAATTTGATCTACATTTATCGAAAAAAGAAAGTCAAGAAAATAGTTAATCCAAATGTAAAGCTTGTGCAGAGAATTGCAGCAACTTTATGTGCGGGTAACATCAAAAAAATTGCTTCTATATTACTTGCCTTAATAATATTGCAATAGTTACATAGAAAAACCTCCTATGTTATATCAAAAGCTACACGTCAAGAAATTTAGCATACGAAGATAACTGTTGAATGGTGCATATGTAATGATTCAAATGTATAAAACCCATTTGATAAAAAATGTTGTGCAATATGCGGTTATAAACGACAATAAGGGCATGGGAAAGTCAGTATTCTCATATGAATGTGTTTTTGAGGAGATATATATATACCTAGGTGTAATATATAGTATTTAAACCATAATGATGGCATGGGAAAGTCGGTTTTCTTATATGAATTTTATTCAAAAAAGGGAAAAAGCTTAAGAAGGAAGTTTACAAAATAGTGAAGTATAAAGAACGTTTTAATTGACACACATTTGTATGAAATGCTTCATAGTTTTCTCCAAGCAGTACATACATGAATGTTTAACGTATTGTTATATTATCTCAAAATTTTCTGTTCTAACCTTTATTATTAGACCATTAAGAAAACTTACTACAAACTTCGGTTTTTATTCAATAAGATAACTTAATCATAACCATCATAGCGAAAAGTAGAAATTGCAGCAAAATTTTCCTGTCAGTATGCTAAATGCGCATATTAGAGGAAAAAAATAAGATCCTCATTGGCGAAAAAAAAGTCAATGGGGCGTAACTTTGTACACAGTACCTGCAATCGTGTACTTTTGAATTTATGTGCTAAAGTAATTTCTAGATCATCCAAATATCACATAAAAAATGATAGAAATATGTATGCTCCATAAAACTTGGAATTAGATGGCACCTATTTTATCAAAAATAGTTACGCTTTTTAATCCCAAAAATCTGTCCATATTAATTTTCCCAAATCCATTCTCGAAACGCTCCCCTTCCTTTTTCACATACCAAAGAAAACATGTTATATCTTCGAATATCAAAATTTGTATCTCTTCCTCTCTAAAGTAGTGGAAATGCCGAGTAAGAAAGAAACGTGCATCACTGTGAAAATTTAGAAGACTGCCCACTAAAGCTAATGTTGCAACATAATAAAAGGGTAATGCATTTTGCAGTTCGTTGAGTTGCAAATTAAACATTGAGCTCACATCCTATTTATACATCGTTACTCTGATGTAGTAGTGTAAGCTAATAAGAAAGCACCGTGAATTAAAAAGCAATAGAGCATACTTTTCGCTAAAGTCAAAGGTGCAACAAAGTAAAAAAGTTTATGTATTCCCTAATTCAGTAAGTTATAAATTAAATACCAGGCCTACATCCAATTTCAAAAATGCTAAAGGAATCAACAGAACATTATAAAGTGCAATGCACGTAGTAAAATGAGTGAAATACCCTGCAAATTTTATATCATACTCATTACAACTATTGAATTAGTTTATTGTTCATGTGCATTTATCTGATGGAAATCAAATAATACCACATTATTTTAAAA
This sequence comes from Allium cepa, assembly GCA_030765085.1. Lineage (NCBI taxonomy): Eukaryota > Viridiplantae > Streptophyta > Magnoliopsida > Asparagales > Amaryllidaceae > Allium > Allium cepa. Next base: position 898,224,424 of record CM060938.1, on the reverse strand, counting down.
ACAGGTAATGACATATTACATTTTTAAATAGAAAAAAGCTAATGGTTTATATTAGTTTAATGAATATTTTATTAAGGCGGTTTCTGTTAATCATTTTTATTAGTTGATATCCGTGTAGTAAAAAATGCTAAAGTAAAAATGAGTAAACTGAATGCAGCAAAAGCCATAACCGGCATTTCTATACCAATTCTTTAAAGTAATTATATTCAGAACATATCCTTTCAATGTAACTACATTGTAAGTTTGTTATTACTTTTCACAAACTATACTTATATCCTCACAGGGATATCAAAATCTTTATATTTGTTATTTAAATGTCTTAAAAGTGTACCTATGTTCCTACGGGGTTCTCCAATTCTTCGCAGTTGTGAGTAAAAATGATATAAACATTTTTTCCTAGCAAAAAATGATTAATAAACTAAAACTATCAATTAAAGAACTTTTAGAAAATCATAGGAACTTACCATCATAATTGCAGAAGTAAATCAAATTGCCAAGGACATACGCATCTTTCATTTGTATCCAAATTGAAACCTAGATATAAAAGAACCCAAATAAGACTTCATCAAAATTTTAACCAAAACTTAAAAAAACTAAGAAAAATCAAATTGAAATCAGTGTTGAAAGTAGTTCAAAGAAAGATCCATGATGTACTCATGTCGATAGTAACCGATGTACCCGATGTCCGTAGCTAAGCTATCTCCTGTGGTCAGCACTATAAAGGCATATCCACGTTGTGCTGTTGTAGATAGCTTCCTACGATTGTACTCAGGTAGCCGCGTCAGAAGAAACTGAGCGGAATAATCGACGGGAAACCTAGTATTTTTTGTTTTTGTTTTACGCAAAAAGGATGAAGCAGGAAGAAAGGTAGAGAAAGAAAGAAATAGGAAACGTGACTGTTCATTTCTAAAAAAAAGAAAAAAAATTAGGAAACGTGACTGTTCATTTCTCAAAATAGCATGGAGGCTTCTTTGCCCTTGAAATGCCACTCACTAATAATATAATAGTGTGTATATATATAAACACGCTTTATATAATATCATCCAACAGATAAATTATCAAATTCATCCAAGCACATCCAATAATTTAAATTTAGGGATATTTCACCAGAAGGACAAACTTTGCAGTCCAATTAGTTTCTAGGACACACATTCAAAGAAATAACTTTCAAGGCCAAAGTCAACAGAATAATTACTTTCAAGGACAGAGTCAGTAGTCCAATTACTTTCAAGGACATAATTTCATACGTTTTCGGTCCTAGAAAATAATTATTTTGTATTTTGTCTTTGAAAGTAATTGTTTCAATTGTGTGTTCTACAAACTAATTCCACTTGCTAAAGAGGCCCCTGTGGTTAATTTCCACTTAAATTTAACTATTTAAATTAAACAAATCAATTAGATTGAGTAAGAAGATCTCACCTTTGCATTTATTTTGCAAATCCGATCCAATCCCGACTTGTCTTCTTCACAGTATTAGAACTTGTATAAACAAATTTTATGATTTATTAATATTCGAAATGATTGAACAATTAATTTCCTTTTAAGAAATTTAATTAACTAACAATTTTCCTATAAAAATCCCTTACGAACTAAAATAATTAATATAAGTTAATTAAACTAATTTATATTCTTAATAAACTATTAAAAAAACTCCTTTCAAGTTATATACATTAATTTAGAAAACAGATTTTTATAAAGCTTACTGCAAAATATTTGTATACTTTTCCTGTAATAAATTATTATGTTGAAATTAACATTTTAAATTTTACTGTTTTCAAAATAAAAAAATCAGCACTTAAAATAAATGGTAGTATACTTTACTGCCATTAACAACTCGAATTCATACATTAAATTAAATTAAATAAATCACGAAAATATCCTTTACTGTAATTATTATATTTTTCTCCGTTTGTGTATATATATATGTAAATTATTAAATTTAAACTTAAACAAATAACTCCTGGCATCGGCAAAACTATACCCCGCTGCTCTCTGCCGATGAATCCAAATGCTCCATCGTGCACGAAAACTTCACCTCTAAGCAGCGCCGAAAGCGTTGCCGTTGCGACCCACTGTTCACGGCTCTGACCAAAGACGCCACGCATGAGCTACAAAATTCAATCGCAAAACCTTATCGACGCCGTGACCTAGATTCACTACGAAACCCCACGCTGTGCCTTGCTCGAATCGAAGCCCTAGCCTCCTTCTCCTTGACGCATCGTATGCGACCACCGTCGATACCCCACAATCCAACAACACCGCCAATGCCTCACTACATGCTCAGGCGAGCCGCCCCGCCCCGAGATCATTGATGCCGAGTTCGAGAATGGAAGTCGCATTCATTTTCAAATTTGTTTTCATTTGAAGAAGGCGGGACCAATTTGATTTTGAGAGTTTGACAGGAAGGGGGTGCGTGATTTGATCGTTTTTTTTGTTTCGACCATAGTTTTTTTTTCTGAAGCTATCGCGTTGATTTTTGAATGAAGAAAGGGTATGTTTCTTTTTTTATTTACAATTGCGTTTATTATTATATTTTTCCTTAAAAAACAAACGCGTGTCAAAAACAAATGCCAAGTGTTGAGGAAAGAAGAGCGTATTAAATTTTCCCATTGAATGTGAATATATATATTCAATTTTAGATTCAAATTCAAATTCAAATTCCAATCGTCTCGATAAATGCAATTCAAAAACTTAATCTCCAATCGAGGCATGTTGCCAGACGTTTATAAGGTTATACTCCTATTCCGAATTCAATGGAAAAGGTTTCGACGCCAAATTCAATCGTATGGCGAAGATAGCTTTTTGGACTCAGTTATTATATGGAATTTTCAATTTAAATTTCAGTGCATTTACAATCCGTATGGTCACACGACAACTTCGAATGCTACGAAATTTGAAATCCGATAATAGTAAACTTACGGATCCAACGGAACTGGTTTCGACGAATTTCGAGACTGTGTCTCGTAAGGCTATTTTTAAATATCGATTTAAACAATAAAATTTCAAACCGAACAAAATTGTTTTAAATTCAACTTTTAAAATTTTTATTATCTCCAGTATTATTAATATAGATTTTACAAGACTTCAAATTATTTTTAACAAGCGTAAAATTTCAGATCAACGATTTACCTAATTTCAAATTATTAAATTTAATAATTTAATTGCCAAAATCATAGTGATATTTGAAATTCAAATTAGAAACTAACTTTTAAATATTTAAAATCAATTAAATATTCAATTTCAAATGTCCAAAATTCTAGGTTGTCACATTCTTCCCCGCGTAAAAGAATTTCGTCCCGAAATTACTAGTTAAGAAGAATGATCCATAACCCGTTCACTATTTTCCCAAAACCAAACAGTTTTATCAACTTGCCAAAACAATTCTCTTTTTATTAAAGACCCATTATCACTTCTATTAACATCCCAACCTTAACCATAAGTTCCAAACAATATTGTTTTTCTCAACAACTCAAATTTAAATTTAAATTCAAATTTTAAATTATCCAAATTTCTCAAAAAATTTCTAACTCCCTAAATTTTTTAAAAATTTCGTCAGGTTCTCCTTGGCGCAGCTAGCTCGATACGACTACAAAATGCCACAATAGGCCCCTAGATATCAAAAGAAAGTAAAACGCCAGGTGGCTAGACTAGAAAATCATCAACTTTTATACAGAAATTTAAATATATACCTTTTTGTCGAGCAATTCAAATTTATCTTCAAAATCAAAAATCCAATTTCCTTTTCCTTTTAAAACACCTGTATATCCCACTAGCAACAATGTCCAATTACAACATTCAAAATCATTTTATACATTTCTTTACAAAAGTTTCAATATCTATTTTACTCAAGTCCATACGATACACATATATCATTCGTATGTAATACCAAATTCGATCGCTCACTCGATCACACAATTTCACTTCCGAACTAGTATCATCCAATCGACTTCCTAGTACGGACTTAGATCTGGTTTCTTGATCAGAAACTGTCATTCTCCTTGCATAGCAGTAAACTACGATTCTAGAATCAACCAAAAATCCATATTCAGGGTTCGCCGTCGAAAATCGAGTGAAAAATTCCAACTCGGATCAATATAATTATCTCGAAATTCTATGCTCGAATTATGGATCGAATCGCTATGCGGATAAAATATTATACGTACATCCTACGTATTTATTCCAATTGATTATGAGCTATATCAGTTCTCTTTTATTCACATTTGAGTTCCAATTCTATATAAATTCACTTTTTTCTTTAAACTCTGAATATTGAAAATTTTATCAACTATCTTCCATTCATACCTGATTAACATCATTACTTAAATTAGTTCCATCCACTAATTTGTTTTTAATCAATTTAAATTCCAATGTTTAGCTTGAATTCCATTTACTTATAGATTCAAACTTAATTTTAACATTTAGTTTTCAATTTCATTTACTTGCATTTCAATTTCATTTACTTGCATTTCAATTTCATTTGAATCCAATTTTTTAAAAATAAGATTCCAGAGACTTTTCAACATTTCAAAATCATTTTTGAAATCAATTCAAATTATCTTTTGAATTTCCAAAACCAAACCAAGTTTTTCAAACAGCTTCAATTTAAAATAACTTGGCAGCAACTCTTCTGGAAACTCGAAAATGAATATCGATGATGCCACAGTCATCACTAAAGTTATTTTCCAGCGACCGAAAAGAGTTTTGTGCCTTTATCCCTTCAAAAGTATTTTCCAAATATTTTTAAATTCCAAATTTCACCAGATTCCTAATCCAATTCAAAAATATTTCCCGAATAATTTCACCATTATTTTTCCAAAACCTTTGAAAATAATTTCCAAACTCAAAAGGAATTTAAATTTCCCAAATCTCAAAATTTAAAATCCTTTCAATTTCTTCAAATATTTCTTTGGAATTCTATTTCAAATTATAAATCATATTTACAAATTATATTTACATATCCCATTTGTATATGAAATTTATTTCCTTTGCTTTTAGTTATGATTTCAATTTCTTATTCAATTTCCACACAATAATGATAATAATAATAATTTAATGTTATCACTTCCTAACAACCAAGCAACCATATACTATAATAATTTTTGGAAAAGTATTACTTTTATATACAAAAATAATTTGGGTAAAATTATTTCATTTACCCTATTTTAAAACAATATCATGTCGAATTTTTCTATACAAGTGTTTAGAGATCCCTATCAATAGCGTCAATTACTCGCATTGACCAGAATCCATATCCCACTCAACAAACCAATCAACACAATATAAAACAATTTTATATTCACTAAAAAATACACACTCATATCTATTAATACACTCAAACTCATTCTAGAGTACTCTATCTCTAATGAGTAATTTCCCCATCAGAGCCAAGGTTACCGCTAAACCAATTGTTCTGATACCACTCTGTAACGACCCAATTTTTCGACGCCCGAAAGTCGACATTAATATGTCCACTGTATCAAATGTCGGACAATCGATTGCCTAAAAACCGAACCGTTAGGGCTAAAGAAGAAGAAGGTAGAAGAAGAAAACAGAAACGATATCAAAATCTCACATTCACAGTCGAATAATATATAATAGATAAATGAATAATCTTTAACAAAAGAACTATATCAGTTTATACAATACATCATCAGAGTATCACAACAATAAAACACGACCCTAGGCATTTATGACAACCTGTCCATATGAAAACTGAACTTGCAGCAACCCATACGTAGCATATACTACATAATATAAGTGATCCAGCTTGCCTCTTGATCTCCACAGCATACTTTCCTGACTTCGCTCCAGAATAACTAATAACCTGACTCCAGGCTGCCCGTGTTGAAAATTATGGGCACCTAGAGTTTAGAAAGGAAATAATATACTCCAGGTCAGTCATGAGACAAGTGTGAGATCTTAAAAACAGTTATTTGCACAAAAGAAAAAGAAAAGAAATCCGTTCATGCTTTTGGAAAATGAAACTACCATAAGGCCTCCCAGCACACACATAATGCAATCGCACGCTTGAAGAGATTTCTCCTTATGATAGTCTAACGTGCTTGATACATAAAATCTTTTTGATATTATTATTAGTGCATAGTGTGGAAAACATTTTGAAAGTATAATATTAATCTTAGCCAGCATAGGTACCATTATATTATGCCTACTATAGCTACCATTTAAAAATGGCAGGTTATACAACTGCAATCGTAAGGGGCTCGCATTGGGTGATTGGATTTCCAACAAATGGTCAAGGCTAAGGAACTTCCTTTTCGAATGGGTACGCCTCTGGAGGGACACCCCGAGAACCTAACCGGCTCTCAACCAACAAATGGCCGGGTTACCTCTGTAACTAGGTAACTAACAGTCACGAGTATGCCAACCCCCGGTCTAGACCGACCTTTACCGAGGCGCCTCAACAACCAACAACCACATAAGTAAATAATCTGGGCTCCATTCTAGAATACCACTTTTTTATCCACATAAGTTAAATATCTAGGCTCTATACCAGATACCACTTTTTATCCAGAAGAAAATGTACAAACCTTGAGAGGGGGGACCCCCATAACCTTGCTGCATCTTTTCACAAAAGCCATGCTTCGATCAACAAATGATCAACACTTAGCATGCCACATTACCAAGTTGGGAATATATCACTAGTAAATATCAACTACATAACCTCTGAGCTCGTACGTCTCCGAGAAGGGTATTAAGCTAAGAGAATAAATTCTCCGCCTCCAACAGAAATGTATTTGATAGACCAACTTTATATCTCAAAGTATAACGTCAGACATACATCCATACAAGTCCATCCTGGGTCTGAATGGAAACGAAGGCACTTCCTCCAATTAAGGAAAGAAGCCCTTGCAAATCCGGATATTCCATAATCACGTTCGAAATCCCCATCACAAAGGGTGATATAAATCTCTATACCGGAGCAACTCGGTGCAGAGACATTCGATAGGTAATCCTTTCATTTTCGAAAATACCCGGTCTTCGACACCATCTTCAAATGCAATCATATTTCGTCGTATCATTAATTCGAAATGGGTTTTATGACTCAATGTCCTCTCCTGGCTAATTCGAATAATGAGTGCTTATTTTAAATATAAGTGTTTACATTCAGATTTCAAGTAAGTCACAACATATTTCCACTTTGATCTTTTAAACAAAAGATCCATCACTAAGATTCGATGGATTTTCGGATAACCATTTGGAATCCGACCCCCGATCGCACCGAAATTCAAATGCCGTTTAAAGGCCAATATTGATAGTCGGTTATTTAACTATCAAACAACATTCACAACAACCATCAAATTTAAATAATTTTCCCCAAATTATTTATTTCAAAATATCTTCGCAAGATATATTTTCATATTTCAACCCTTTGAAAACAATTTTCAAATCACTTTCCTCTCGCGGAATAAATTTCCAAATATTGTTTATTTCCACTGAAAAGTATGCCGTGTCCGAATACTTTAAAATAATTCAAATTACTTATCCAAAAATATATACTTGGAAGCACTTAAAATAGAAACTATTTTTAAACACTTTATTTAAAATATCAGTTAGGAAATTGTACTAATATCTCATATAAAACTTAAGCCTAAAACAAATTTTAAAAATAAAATTATTAAATAGAGTGTAATTATTTAAATAACCATTTTCTAAATCAAATATCAATTAAATCTTTAAAATAACCAATTCTATAGTTCACTTAATAAATATTTACTTCAAAATTTTAAAAACAATTTAAGAAAATAATTTCTCCAAAAACATTCTTTTTTAAAACCAACTCTAGAACTTTTAATTTATATTTAAAAGCTACATTTGAAAACATACTTGGCTTTCTAGGGTAAATACACTTTCCTTTTACATCTTTAAAAATAAAATACTATTTATTTTTAAAAAAATACCCATTCATTATAAATTCCATCGTGAATTTAAATTTTCGAATATCCACTGATATACAATTCAAATCGATTTCCAACATTTACTTTCAAACACCAAATCAATTTCCAAATTGATTTCCCAAAAACTTATTTTCAACACCAAATTGATGTCCCAAAAATTTATTTTCAAACACCAAATCAATTTCCAAATTTATTTTTAAATTTTACTTTATTTAAAAATTACCCCTTTTATTTATCCAAATTTATTACAAAAACCCATTAATCCAATATTCACACTTTTATTTAGAATTTAAAATCTGAATTAAAACAAATTCTTTAAAAATCCATTCATTTTTATATATTAAAATCTTTCTCCCAAACTTGAATTTTATTCAATAGGATCTCAGAAACCAATCTTTTATCTTTTAAAATTCCTTCTTTTAAATTTATCCAATTCTCTAAAATTAATTTACTTAAAATTTTCTACTTTAATTTCCAAAAATCCAATTATATATTTATATATATTTCTGGTATTTTAAACTGCAAGAATATATTCGGTCAAGCCACAACCTTCAATAAATTTCAACCACCGATATAATCATTCATGGATTATCAATAATCACATCACAACATAAAAATAAATTCAAATATTTGAGGAATCCAGTTGGATCCCTCCAACCTGTTTCCCTGCATCCACATATGTTAGCACACTAATTTAATACCAATTCCACTTCGAGGTGGAATATTGCGGTATATGGGATTATATCATCTCATCCGCTATTATTCGGCGTATAGGGTCTCATCCGCTATATAATATGGGAAATCAATCACTCCAATATATATATATATATCACCCAATAGATAAATTATCAAATTCATCCATGCACATCCAATAATTTAAATTTAACTATTTAAATTGAACAAATCAATCCGATTAAGTGAGAAGATCTCACCTTTGCTTTTATTTTGCAAATCCGATCCAATCCCGGCTTGTCTTCTTCATAGTATTAGATCTTGTATAAACAAATTTTATGATTTATTAATATTCAAAATGATCGAACAATTAATTTCCTTTTAATAAATTTAATTAACAAACAATTTTCCTATAAAAATCCCTTATGAACTAAAATAATTAATATAAGTTAATTACACTAAATTATATCCTTAATACAATATTTAAAAAAAATAAAAATCATTTCAAGTTATATATATTAATTTAGAAACAGGATTTTTATAAAGCTTACTGAAAAATATTTATATACTTTTCCTTTAACAAATTATTATTTTGAAATTAACATTTTGAAATCTACTGTTTTCAAAATAAAAAAAATCAGCACTTAAAATAAATGTTAGTATACTTAACTTCCATTAACAACTCGAATTCATACATTAAATTAAATTAAATAAATCACAAAAATATCCTTTACTAAAATTATTATATTTTTTCTGTTTTCGTAAATATATATACATATACATATATAAATTATTAAATTTAAACTTAAACAAATACCTCCAGGCATCGGTAAAACTACACCTCGATGCTCTCTGTCGACGAATCCAAACGCTCCACCATGCGTGAAAACTTCACCTCTAAGCAGCGCCGGCGGCGTCGCTATTACGACCCACTATTCACGCCTTTGACAAATGACGCCACGCGCGAGCTACAAAATTCAATCGCAAACCCTTATCGACGCCGTGACCTCGATTAACCATGAACCCTACGGTGTGCCTTGCCCGAATCGAAACCCTAGCCTCCTCTTCCTTGATGCATCATACGCGACCACCGCCGCTAACCCTCAATCCAAAACGCCGCCAATGCCTCGCGACATGCTTAGGTGAGCCGCCGCCGCCCCAAGATCGTTGATGCCGAGCTCGAGAATGGAAGTCGCGTTCTTGTTCGAATTCGTTTTCATTTGAAGAAGGCAGGACTGATTTGATTTTTAAAGTTTGATAGGAAGGGGGTGCATGATTCGATCGTTTTTTTGTTTCGGCCATTGATTTTTTTCTAGAAGCTTTTGCGTTGATTTTCGAATGAAGAAAGGGTTTCGTTTTTTATTTACAGTTGCATTTATTATAATGTTTTTTCTTTAAAAAACAACACGTGTCAAAACAAATGCCAAGTGTTAAGGAAAGAAGAACGTGTGAAATTTTCCCATTGAATGTGAATATATATTCAATTTTAAATTCAAATTCGAATTCCGATCGTCTCGATAAATGCAATTCAAAAACTTGATCTCCAATCGAGGCATGCTGCAAGGCTTTTATAAGGTTATATTCCTGTTCCAAATGCAATGGAAAAGGTTCCGAGACTAAATTCGATCGTATGGAGAAGATAGCTTTTTGGACTTAGTAATTATATTGAATTTTCGATTTAAATTTCAGTGCATTTAAAATCCGTACATTCATACGGCAACTTCGAATGCAATGAAATTTAAAATTCGATAATAATACACTATTACGGATCCAACGAAACTTGTTTTGTCGAATTCCAAGATTGTGCCTCGGAAGGCTATTTTTAAATGTCGATTTAAACGATAAAATTTCAAACTGAACAAAACAGTTTTAAATTCAACTTTTAAAAGTTTTATTATCTCCTGTATTATTAATATAGATTTTACTTGACTTCAAATTGGTTTTAAAAAGCATAAAATTTCAGATTCAACGATTTACCTAATTTCAAATTATTAATTTAATAATTTAATTGCCAAATTCATAGTGATATTTGAAATTCAAGTTAGAAACTAAATTTTAAATATTTAGAATCGACTAAATATTCAATTTCAAATGTCTAAAATTCTGGGTCGTTACAATACGAGTGCTAACGTTATTGATAGGGATCTCTAAATACTTGAACAAGGCCAACCGACACGTTGTTGTTTCTAAAATAGGTAAATGAAATAAATTTACCTTAGAGTGTATTTTATATATAAAAGAATGCTTTCCAAAAATTGATTTAGTTATTTTTGATGTGTTTATTTGTTGGGAAATGATAGTATTTAATTGTTATCATTTATGATTTGATTAGTCACGCTTATCTAGTTTTGGGCACTGACTAGTGTTTTTTGTTGATTTATCTAAAAAAATTCTTTCCTTAAACATGGCTTGGTTAGATAGTAATAGTAGGAAACATTGAAATGAAGATCTTGTGACTTAAGTTTCACAATTTGACTACAAGGCGTTCGATGATATTGTTGGGTTAAAATTGGGTATTAATAAAGGGTATTTATTAAAAGAAAGCTAAAATATTTTGAAACCAATATTTGGGAATGGTTTTATCCAGAATGATTTTTGAAATTTGGATTTATGAAAATGTGTTATATAAATAAAAGATAAGAATTCAAATCTCGTGATCTTTGAAAAAGGATTTCAAATGTTTTATGGAAAAAAGTAGTAATGTTTTTACTTGAAAATATTCTTAAGTATATATATTTTAGGAAAGAAAGTTTTAAGTAGATATATTTTCTTTGGATTGGTTACGGTAACGAGCCTCGATATGTTGTGTGATAATCATAATAATCTTCTATGTGATGAGTGGATGTTTGCTTAGGTGAACGTTGTAGAGCACTTAATAAATTATTCTCTTTATCATTGTACGATTGAAACAAGTTCAAATCCAAATGAAACCAAAGCAAGTTAGAAATTTATATTTTTTTTAACCTATTTGTGAAAATATGCACATCATTATCTCAAAAGAAGGAATTTTGAAATAGAAGAAATATTTTCATGATAATTAGTTTAAGTAACTCGAAAATAACAAAAAAATGGGAAAGAAATATGTTCAGATGGTAAACACTTCTCCTAAGTATTACCCTTCTAATAAGGGAATGTATGATACTATTTGGTAGTACCTAGTTCCTTAGTATAATTTTGGGGTTACGTTGGCTATATATATATATATATATTTGTGTGTGTGTATTCCTATGAGTAGAATATACAGTTTCGTTTCAAAAAGGTTTTGAAATAAACTTATATTTGGATTTTGGGTTTACTTAAGGGAAATAAATTCAAAATAAAAAGATTTGAATTAGATAGTAGTACACGCCCTTAGGATGTAGAGGGTTATTATACAAGTTAATGAACTTATGTTTGGATTTATGAAAATGTTTCCATAAATAGTCAAGGAAGTAATGTAACAACCCACATATTTTACGATTGTATATTTAAATATTTTATTTAAATATAGCATCGTTAGTCAGATTTAAGTCCGAAATGCTACTTTTCGCAAACAGTCGAAATGGGACTCGAGACCTATTCCATTGAGTCCAAAATGGCGTTTGCGAATTTTTTGAGTATAAAAATTGATTTGTTTGGAGTTGAGTAGATTTTGATGTTTTCATTTTGGGCTTTGGGTTTGGGTTTCAGCCCATTAACCCAACATGTGAACCCAACTCCACTCCACTCCTCTTCATTCCTTCATAATATTTCCTAATACTCAAGCTTTAGTAAAAATGGAGAAAGAGAAAAGAAATTAGGAATTCCTAAGCCCTACTTCTCTTAGGAATTATCAACTTCAAGCTAGAAATCAAAGAGAAGCTTAGGTAAGCATTCTCTTCATCTTTTCCATCTCAATTCCTCTTCAATTTCAGAAATTTCCTAAACCCTAACTTAGGAAATGTCTTTCTTATGAGCTTAGATTGAAGCTTCTTGGGTTAAAACTGAAGAGTGTTTGTTCTTGTCTTGCCTTATAGCTTCTCACTTGTGTTTTTGAGAAAAAGTTGAGTTTTTGAACACACATCTACGTCTATATATTTCATTGTTGTTAGGTATGAATTCCTAACATCTATTCATGTTCATTTGCTTTTGATTTGATTGGATTTGGTGAATTTTCCAATTCTTGATTCTTTTTGTCCAATTTATGAAAATCCTACTATGGACGTTTGGACATGTTTTTGGGGTGTGTCGAAGAGCCTATAAGGCTGAGTTGTCGCGTGACAAAAATCCCTAGTCGTCATTACTCATTCAATCGGCTCCGTTTGGTTTTCACCCTTTATTGGTGCTAGGCTGAGAATACTGGAAATGCTAGTTCAGTCGACTGAACCAGGAAGTCAGTCGATTGAACAGAACCCAGGAAATTTTCTAAGCCAGTATCAGTCGACTGACCATTATGGTCCAGTCGACTGAACCTGGAAATCGAAAGTTTCCAAGCATAGTTAGTCGACTGACCACCCTGGTTCAGTCGACTGAATCTGCTGTCTCAGCCAATTTTGCCTTTTGTGTGGATTTCCAATTTTTAATTGATTCTAATAGATCCGATTTGTTGTTATCACCTTTGTTGACTTTAATAACTTCTTTTTCGGGATTTCGAGAATATCCATTTTGATGGATTTTGTATCGATTTTTTTGGATTTAATTCATGTCTTCGAATGTGAATTTCTAGTGATTGATTGCTACTACAATCATTTCTATGGTTTTTTACTTTAAAATGCAAAGGTTTCTATATTAGTAGTAAATATCAAAACTCTTTCATCAAAACGATTTCAACACTATTTTAATACAAAGCTCATTTATTAAAACCATTTTCCAACCTATTAGTATATACAAACCTTTACCTCGTTCATATGATAAAAATCTAATTAAACGGCTTAGCAAAACAAGTGGTATGAAACGCTTGCGTTTACTTCACCGGTTAATTTTTGGACTTGTTTGATTGAAACTCTTGTGACAATTTTCGAGTGTAGATCTACAATTTGTTCGTAAATATTTAAGTTAAGCCAATGGTTACGGGACATGAAGCTAAACTCATTTATTTTTTGGCTTAATGTAATTCACACTTTTTATTGATCAATGATGATCATTTTGTGATTTAGTCTAGCAATAGGCTATGTCTCTTTGACCATGTAGGGGACTGTACCTCGTTTCATTGAGTTTCGTCTCATTTATATTATAGGCTAACGACCTATGGGTTCTTTGGAGTTTCGACTCATTTTTGTGGGCTAGCGACCGATGTTCTTTTATGGAGTTCGGTTCATCGGACGTACCGTTGTACTACATCATTGTACCGGTTTATCAGGTTCATCGGGTGTACCGCTGTACTACGTCATTGTTCCGAATTACTCGAGTTTCAGGTTCCTCGGGCGTACCGTTATCGTACTACGTCGTTGCATCGGCTCTATGGTTAGTGACCATGGGTTAGCGACCCATTTGTGATGCACATGTTGGTGAGTTTTCATGCTCCCGTTTATGATAGGCCTCCCCTTTTGTGATTTCTGGATATCTGGTTGATGATTTCTAGAATTTGTGTTTCACCGATTTTACGATTGGCATTGATATATGTGTCAATATTTCTAGTTTGGTGAATAAAAATAGAGAATATGACATTCTTTTTTATCTCTGAGATTCTTGAAATATTGTATAATTTTTGTTGTCGTTAAATGTATACTTTTCATAGTATGGCATTATTGTTATCATACGCTTTTGTTATATCTCTTATGCTATCTCATTTTGTTTGATATTTATAGCTAGACTGATCCATTTATTATTTTCTTATTAAATAATACTCGGGACAGACCGAGATGTTACAGGTGCTTCTGCTTGACTACTTATCTGGGACCATCATCTAACTTTTGTCTAACTACTTAGTTTAGTAGTTTTGTCATTATACATTCGAGATAGAGACTCCTTGATGTATACGTATTCTTTTGTGTAGCACTTGTACCTATTCTTTTGTGATGTAGTGGATCTTGAATGACCACTACTTTGATGTACACTTTTTTGTGATATATTCATATCTATTTCCGCCATTGTGATATAGATATCTGTGACTGATTTGTGTTATGCTTATTTCTACATTCGTTTTCGAAGACCATAATCACTGTGTAGTAGCTTTGAGTTTGTATTTGATATGTCGGATTTCGTGTTGAAATAAAATGCATGTTATACTATCTGACATATCGGTACTAGCCTTCCTAGGAAGGAACGATAAACATTTTGGAGCTCAAGTGGAGCATTTGATCATGGAACAGAATGTAGAAGCACAATCGAAGGAGTTTGTACAAGAATTCCCTAATAGATTCGGGGGGCAGGCTGAGAATACTAGCCTTAGAGTTCCTTTGAATGATGATGAAAAACTTGCTGAGTTGGTGAGACAAGCCATGAGTTGTGGATTTCCAAACTAGAGCTTGGAAGATGTGAGCAAGAGTCCATACACTCCAAAAATTCGGTATGTTGGGAATCTGCTTGATTTCAAAATACATAGGCTGGAAACATATAATAGGAAGATGGATTCAATGTTTCATTTGGAGAGGTACATCTGACACATGGAGGTGTTGGGTGCATCTGAAGAGGTTATGGGATGATGTTTCCCTCTATATTTGATAGGCTTGGCGGCCTTGTGGTTTAGCCAACTGGAGAACGGTTCCATTAGAACATGGGCCGAGTTTGTGAACAGATTTTGTAAAGTAGTTCCGGGTTCATATTTCACGACCCAAAAATGTAAGGATGTTAGCAAGCATGAAGCAAGGGTCCGAAGAGACCCTTAGGAGTTTTCTTATAAGGTTTAATGTAGCGGTTGCCTGGATCGATAAGCCAGATCCTTCGATGGTTTAATGGTAGCATTTGCGAGGATAGCCCCAAAGACGGATTTTAAGGTGGCTTTAGAATGGGATCTCATAGAATTTTATCATGAAGCTGAGAGATATTTGTGTTAGGAGGATGCCGAGGATGGTTAGGAAGAAATCAATGTTATGGGTGGCGGAGGACCACTTGGAGAAGGATCCCACAAAGGCAGAGGAAAGCGAAAGACGGTAACAGATCAAAGCGACAAAGGACGGAATCAAAATTCTCTTCTTACATGAGCTTAAATAAAACCCTCGAGCTGATTTATTTAAATACTAGCGGCAGATCTCCTATCATAAGTTGGGGAGATGAGAATCCACAGAGCATGAAAGGACGTCTGGAAAATACTACATATTCCATGGGTTGGACTGGCATAACACAAATGATTGTAGACATCCGCGGGATTTGATCGAGGAACAGATCAGAGATAACTAATTACAGTAATATGTGAGAAGATGAGCCACGGTCATGGAACAAGAGCATCCATCAACCGCATCAAATGGAATGGCACTAGATTGACGTCAAGGATTGTTATCTCTTGATTGAGATTGTAGGGAATCAGGTTGGATTCTTGCACTCCATTTCCCCTTTCCATAAAACCATGCAATAATATAGTCTAGAAACATACTGGTTTACGGTATCCCGAACGGTCCCTAGGCACACTCTGAGCTGGATGCTAGACTATAATGCCCGGCTAGGCAGTTACCTTGATGTTAGATGTGATGTTATTTTGATATTTGAATTTGATTAAAATCCATATTGAATGTGATGACTGATATTAATCGCAATAAAGTCCCATCCCGTAGGACGAGACCGAAGTACAAGAAGTAAGTCCCCTCACCAGAGAATGAGTGGATAGGCTTGCTTGTCGGTGAGTCCTCTCGTCGAAGAGCGAGCGGATTGGGGTCCGAAAGGATCTAGAGTTTCCATGGACTTTGATCGCATTACGTTCCGACCGAAATGTCAGGACCGGAGTGCAAGAAGTAGGTCACTTTGCCGAAGAGTGACGGGATGGACTTGCTTATCATCGGTACCCTCACGGGAGAGCGTGCGGATTGGGCTTAGCAAGGGTCCAAGAGACCATAGATTTGATTAACGACCTGAATGGCCACAGAGTTGATTATCAGTCTTTAACAGTAACAGATTTGATTATCGACCCTGAAAGGCCATGGATTTGATTGCCAGCCTCAAACTTTTATAACCTCAATTAACAATCTAGAGGGATGTGAACTATCGACCATGAACGATCATGAAGTTGATTACCGATCCGAAGAGATCATGCATTAACTAGACTATGAAATGATTTAAAGAGATCAAGCCTTAAAAATATATTTATTTTGATAAAAGGATTTGATCGCCTTATAATTGGAATATAATTGACAAATCTCGGGTGAACATTGGATGATTTTAATAGGCTGACTCTGTATGAAATCAGAACGACAATGATGTAAACCCGAATAAATGTAAGAGGATTTTGATATGTGATGTAATGACTATGAATGAAATCGGAATTGTAATGATGTAAAGAAAACATTTAGGTATAGTTTAGAGTCTTAGGTTATGGCAGGTTTGGAACGATCCATGATTGACAAGGGAATCCGAAGGAACCAGATGATTCACCAAGATTGGAATAGCCGAAGAGCTTAGCTGTTGAAGATTGACATCACATTTATTCTTGAACAAAGCATATCTTCCCTTCACAAGGCATGCTTTGGAGGGCATGTCTTTTTCCGCCTTTTGACCAGGCAGTATACGGACGAACATGATGAGTCAAACTTCGAAGTTATCAAGGAATGATGCCTGGAGGGATGGCTACGAAGTCCAAAAATCAAAGTACAACCAAGATCATAACACAAACACAAATCCACCATAAAAATACAAGAATTGGGAACAACCACAGTTAGGGGTCGGTACCGACCCAACCCATGGTAGGCACTGACCCATATTCCTTGGTCCGAAGGGGCCCATCTTCTGCCTATGATCCCTCCTTGATGCTAGAACCATATTTCCAATGTTTTTTTTGATTCCATGCAATTCTCTATCAATCTCCATGAAGTCCTAAATCAGCAACTTTGTCCTTCCACAACTCCATCATTTGGACTCCAAAAACAAGCTAATATTGGTACAAACAACTATGGAATTAAGATGCTGGCCACAAGACGAGCCAAAGCTTGGAGTTAAAGATGACCATATTGGCTATCTTTTGGGTCAACACCAACCCTAGCATGGAGTTGTACTGACCCATACAACCTGATAATGTGGCACCCTATTTTCATGGAGAATTGGTGTATCATAAGGGGAATGGTATGTAGATATTTTATGCAAGATTTTAGGCCCTTACCTCTATATATATATATATATATATATATATATATATATATATATATAGGGGTATGGCTTCAAGATCTTTTGGCTCTAGTTCTACTCTACTATATATTCTAGTAATTCTAAAAAAATTAGTGCAAAGTTGTATGGACCCTAAAGAACTTCTGCCTCCAAGTCAGAGTATATGCAATAAAACTGTAAAGTGGACATAGGCTATGATTTGTCGAACCACTATAAACTCTATGTGTTCTTTCTTACTCGTTTTTCATTTATTTTCTTTTTTTACTCTCTTCTACTTTTTATTGGGTGTTTGTGCCATTTTTGGTTCGAACAACAACGTTCTTCTGTTATATATGGAATAGATTGTTTTGGACAACAATTTAGTAGAATTAAACATCGTTCTACTACAATTAAATTGAATAGATTATTAAAAACATTTGTTTGGTAGAATAAAACCCCTTTCTGCTATTATAGTAAATTGGACATTTACTAATACACTAGTTAATTGATATGTTGAATAAATAATATGGGGAAATTAATGGGTTAACTACTGATGGTAAACTATGGATTTTATTTAGGGGCATTTCGCTAGAAGGACAAACTTTGCAGTGCAATTAGTTTCTAGGACGCACATCCACAGAAATTAATTTCAAGGCCAAAGTCACCAGAATAATTACTTTTAAGGACAAAGTCAGTCATCCAATTACTTTCAAGGACATAATTTCATAGGTTTTTAGGCCTTAGAAACTAATTATTTTGCATTTTGTCCTTAAAAGTAATTATTTCAGTTGTATGTCCTAGAAACTAATTGCACTTGCTAAAGAGGCCCTTGTGGATAATTTTCACTTTTATTTACATATATGTTGCTTATGTAAATACCAATTATGTGACTTGAAAAGTAAAAAATGGTAGCTTGATTAAGTACCATTGTGGTCGCTAAGCCTCATTCTGAATTTTTAACATACATATTTAAATTAACTTCAATTTTATAAAAATTTAAGGTTAAGTGTTCATAAATAATGAATTAAAGTTACTTAATATTATCTATTAATAATTTTTTAAAGTAAGTTATTTAATTCTATTATTAAAGATATTTAAATTTATTTAATTATATTATTAATGTTGTTTAAAAGATTTAATTATATTACTTATGTTTTTTAAGTTTGTTAATTGATTAAATTATGGTACAAGTAAATTAACTGATTTTATTAATAATGTTTTAAGTTAATTAATTATTTATTAAGAATGTTTTAAAGTAAATTAGTTTATTTTGTAAATGATGTTTTAAAGTAATTAATTATTTATTTATGATGTTTAAAGGTAATTAAATAATTTAATTAAAGTTATTATAAATATCAAAGTATTTTATAGAAGGAATTTTACTTAATAAAAAGGATTTATCTAAAACAAGATTTACAAAGGATATTTTGTAAAGGTGACTTATAAAATGATATTTTGTAAAGGTGTTTTATAGGTGATATTTCGTATGAGAGATTTATAAATAGTTTTTTATGAATAAAAGAGAGACTTATAAGTGTTAATTTATATACAAAGGGATGGACTTGTAAGTGATATATTAAAGATAATGTAGGTTGTGTTAATATATATGATGTAAAAAACTAGGTTTTTGATTTATAAAAGGACTCTTATTAAGGATTGTATAAAAGATTTGTATAAAGGAATTATAAAGGGAGATTTATAAATAATTTTTATAAATAGAAGGGATTTTATAAATCATTTTAGAGATTTATGTAAAGAAGTTTCGTAGATTAATTTGGAGATATATGAAAAAGATTTGTAGATATGAAATGGGCTTATAAAAAAGGAATTTTATAAAAGGAATTGGATTTACTTTTGATAATTAATCCTTCTTAATTATGGCAGTATGGAAATATTCTTTTCATACTTAACACAAAAGGGCAGGTCGTTTGGTTTATAGTAAGTAATGTTTTAGATGATATTTGTTTTGGCCCATTTAAACGTGATTTTGGAAAAGTGGAAATCTTCCTTAATGCAACGACATGGAATTTGTCGTTTTAATTAGTGAATATTTACTTTAATTTAAATATTCAGCTAATGGTTTTCATTTATTCAATAACCCTCTTTTATTTTATAACTGAAAATAGAAAATTTATTTTAAATTTTGTTTACATAAATAAATAGTTCAACAGAAAAGTTGAAACGTGACTGAAATGAAATTTTCGAATTTTTAGCATTTTATTGAATAACAAGTTATTAGAAGTTGTAATATTTTGGTTTTTCTTTAAAAAATTTTTGAATTTAATACTCTTTTATTTTGTAAATATAATAATATCATATGTATTTAGAAAATAAAATTTATTTAAAATTTCAAATACGTGAAAGACGTGACATAAAATGATACCTTAAGTATAAAAATCAACTTAGGTGCATGGAATACCTTATAACCGCCATATTTTCAAATTCTTAGTACTTTAGGTGGTTTAAGATTCGAATGCAAAGTTGAAAAGTGAATTAATGGGTTGTTTTAGTCATTTGCTATGCATTTTATAAAAGTGAACATTTACCTCATTTTTTCTTTCTATCTTCATATTCTTTCTTAACTCCAATCTTAAGGCATCTTCTCTACGTATAAAATTTTAAATTTTAAATCTTATCTTTAAACTCAAAAATGGTTGATTTACTCAAAGAATTTAAAAAGCTTGAAGATTTGGATTGGTATTTTCAAAAGCATGGAAATAATAATAATGGCGAGATATTTAATCTATGAATATTATTGTTAGTAAGAAATGTGTGCGTATTTTTATAGTAATTTTTTTTGTTTTGAAATCATGTTTGGGAAATTATGTTGAAGAGGCATTTGAATTGGCTAAGTAGTTCCCTGTAAAACAAAAAAAATAATTACCGTGTTCTTTGTTATTTGAAATACGGGCTCATTCATACTTTCTAAAATCAATTTCTCAAAAACCATGATGACTTTCCTTATGCCGTCAACTACAAATTTACTTGTTTTGATCCATAGTTCATTATAAAAAGGGTTTTTGAATTTTTAGTTGAGTATAATTTGAGAATTTTTAAAATAAAATTCCGTGGGTTTAAATTGTCAGTTTTTCGTCCATCCCAAATCGACGAATGACCTATATGATCATGTTCATTTAGGTGAACAATGATTCTAAGTGGTATTTTTAGAATTTTTTGAGTTGTTGTTTTTTGAATTTGTTAGCTGTTCGATTTTGAGTTAAAAATCAAATTACTATGAACTGATGATTGAGAGAAGCATTGGAGGGTAATGTGATGAAGGTCGAAGGAGGATGCAACTTTTCTGTGTTAAAGGCAAGAGCTCTGGCAGTCTGTAGTAGTGGTGATAGTTAGAACTTGGGTTTAAGGTTTTTCAGGTTCTTGGCTCAACCGCAATGAAATAGCTACGTTGGGAGGCGAATAGACTCGACTAGGGGGTACCACGTGGTGCAGTCATGTGCACGGTGCTGTGGGTCGAGGAGCGAGGTCGGGTGATGGATGGAGTGATGGTGGTAGGTGATTCTTCGGTCATGACATGTGTGTTTCTTATGTGATTAGGCTTCGCTATGAAGTCAAAAAGAACTCGTTGGGAACTAAGGCTGGTGGGGATAGGACCGGGGTGACATGCAGGCTCAACCGTGTGAGAGGGTGGAGTCGCGACGGCGGCTAGGTGTTTGTGTGCATGTGCATGTGTATGCATGTGTGCACGGATGTCATTCTTGGTTCTAGGTTCAAAGCTTGGAAATGGATATATGGAGGAGAAGCTTTAGCATGCAGGCCGAGGAAGCATGTTTGGGTCGATGGGCCTGGTAGTAAGGGTGTCTTTATATTTGTTTTATAGAAAAAAGGTTTTCAAACTTAAACTTAGAAAAACATAACTCCTTTAATTGAAACCCATTCGACATGCGACTTCCTGCTTTGAGTTTGTATTGATTTATAGAACACACTCATATAATCATTTGACCCATATGTTGTAATGAAATATAATGGTAAGTTAATGTGGACTGTGTATAATTACACCATCACTAATTATAGTTAGTGCCTGACACATTGCTAGCAAAATAAAAATCAGTTCTGCTATATTTAAATCTGAATGGATCATATTAGACATCTATCTAGTAGAATAATCACTGTTCTGCTAGAATGTAAGTTTGGACATTTATTTATATGCCAGTTGAATTATATTAAGTTGCTATAGATCGATTGTTAATTATGGATTTCATTTACATATCTATTGCTTATGTAAATAGCTGAATTATGATTTGAATGCAGATAACAAGTATAGTGGTAGCTTATTTAAGTACCGTTGAGATTTGCTAAGCCTCTTACCAAACTGGGCAAGTAATGGATTTGAAATAAATTTAAGTTTTATAACAATTTTTAAAAATAAATAAATTTATTAATAATGTTTTAAAGTTAATTTAAATTAAAGAGGTTTCAAGTTAATCATTATTTTGATTAATAATGGTTGCAGTTGAATTTGAGGAGCAAGCAATTAAATATTACAATGAAATGTTTAATGGTGAAGTTGAGAACAATTTACCAAACATCCAATGCAGGAGGTTGGTTAACTCCAAGGGGAGAAGAATGCTCTCCAGGAAAATCACAGAAACTAAAATCTTCAACGCCCTGACCAATATCCACATCGACTCCAGTCCTGGACCCG
The DNA here is from genome assembly GCA_030765085.1 of Allium cepa. Taxonomy (NCBI): domain Eukaryota; kingdom Viridiplantae; phylum Streptophyta; class Magnoliopsida; order Asparagales; family Amaryllidaceae; genus Allium; species Allium cepa. The sequence goes on along the minus strand of CM060938.1, from coordinate 898,201,987 downwards.
ATGGATTCAACTCTAAATTCTATATTCTCCACTGGAGCGACCTGAAAAGTCATATTGTATCAGCAATGCAAGAAATATTCCAAACAGGAAAATTTGTCAAAGAAATTAATCACACATTTATCTGCCTCATCCCTAAAAAGGATAACCCTTCCAAAATTGAGGACTATCGGCCTATAGCATGTTGTAATGTGATCTACAAAATTCTAAGCAAAATTCTCTGCAACAGAATGAAGATGGTCTTACCTGATCTCATATCAGAATGTCAAAGTGCCTTCATCAAAGGTCGAAGCATTTCCGAAAACTCACTCATGGCACACGAATTGGTTAGGAATTTCAACAAACCAGGAGCAGATAAATTTTGTTTAAAGGTTGATCTTCACAAAGCGTATGACAAAATCAATAGACAATTCATAATTCATATGCTCATCACCATGGGATTTCCCATAAAATTTGTTAGACTTATAAAAGAATGTATATCTACACCTACCTTCTCTATACTGATTAATGGCATACCAAAAGGTTTCATAGGGTCCAATAGAGGAATACGGCAGGGTGACCCTCTATCCCCCTACTTGTTTGCAATCGCCATGGAGTACTTTACAATACAAATGGAGTTGGCTACTCATCACAAGCGTATTCACACTATTTTTAACTTCCAGCCTACGGTGAGTCACCTACTATATGCAGATGACTTGCTCATCTGTATAAAATCCAGTAATGAATCACCAACAACAATTAGAGACATTTTCAACAAGTTAGAAAAGTACACTGGGCTAAAACTAAATGAATAGAAAACCAAGTGCTACTTTAATAAATCTTGCAATACGATAACACAGGTGCTGGGAATTTTAAATGTCAAAGAGGGTAATCTCCCAGTCAAATACTTAGGGGTTCCTCTTTCCTCTAATAAAATCACAGACAGAGAATGTGCAGTCCTAATATCTTCTATCAGAGATAGACTGGAGGGTTGGAGATCCAAGCTTTTGTCTCTTGCAGGTCGCATAGAGTTGGTGCACACTGTAATTCATTCAAAAGTTAATTTCTGGTTGCAAACATTCCAACTTCCTGATGCTTCGATTCAGAAAATTGAGAGGGTATGCGCAGATTTCATTTGGAAGGGAGGGCTCCACAAGATTAAATATGAAAAATTATGTAGGCCAAAAGATGAAGGTGGTGTAGGACTTAGAAGACTCAAAGATATGAGAACAGTATACACCCTCAAACAAGCTTGGAGAATTATAAATGGAAAAGGCCTTTAGGGAAAATGGATGAACAAAAGATACATTAGAGGTAATTTCTGGCAAATGGCAATAGATAATAATGCATCAGCGAACTGGAAGGAAATACTGAGAATCAGACATATCTCAGCATCCCTTTGCACACGAGAAATAGCAAATGGAAGACTGACAGATCTCTGGAGAGATCCATGGATACAAGGAAAATCATTAATAGACATATTGGGACTACATACATTCTCTGATTTTGGATGTCCCAACAAAAAAGTACGGGATGTGATAAACAATAACAAGTGGAATTGTGCATCACTGCCAATAACACAGAACGTGAAAGAAGAAATACAATATATGCCTATTTATTACAGCAGAGACAAGGACATATGGACTTGGAAACCGACAGGGAAAGAATTCAACTCCAAAGCAACGTGGAATGAAGTCAGGGAAAAAGATAACAAAGTTACATGGACCAAAATCATCTGGGATCGAAGCAACAACCCGAAAATGGCGTTCACCGCTTACAAAGCTATAATGAGAAGACTAGCAACGAAGGATAGATTAGCGAAATGGGGCGTAGTAAATGAAACAGAATGCATGCTATGTAGACAAGAAACTAGAAAATCACGACCACCTCTTTTTTAACTGTACATTCTCTAACTCGGTTTGGAATGCATGCAACAATTTCTTAAATATAAATGCACATTCAGATAAACTCGAAGAACAAATAAATTACCTGAAAATGAATGTCGACTGCGAAGACCTCAAAACCAAAATGCACAAAATTGCCATCAGTGTAACTGTTTGGAATGTATGGAAGGAAAGGAATCGAAGAGTTTTCCAGAATAAACAAAGAAATCAATCAGAAGTAAGCAAAATTGCAAAAGGAGATCTGATACTAGCTCTTAAAAGAGTCAAAAACTATCAACTCACCTGGAGGGGACAAGACGAAGCTCGAACTGGAGAAGAGGACTGTTTTCGTCCATCGATAGGAAGCCGAGATAGGAATCACCTACAGCCGCCATGATTTAATGAACTTTAGAAACCTGAAATGTATGAGCTGTTGTATTTGGTAAGGTTCCAGCTACATCGTGATTTGTACTGGTTATCATTGTAAACTTTTGGGCTGAAAAGAATGCCTTAATAAAATTTACCCATTTACAAAAAAAAGGTTGAAGTTAATTATTATTTTAATTAAAATGTTGAAGTTAATTATTATTTAAATTAATAAATATTTAGCTAATTATCCTTTTAATCAATAATTTATCTTTAGTTAATTAATCTTTTAATTAATGATGTTTATAAGTTAATTTATTTAAATAAAGGTATTTAAAATTAATTAATTATTTTATTAACAAGGGTTAGATTTATTAATTACTTTAATAAATGGTGTTTAAGTTGATTATTTATTTAATATTAATTTTTAAATTTAATTCATCATTTTATTAATGATGTTTAAGTTATCTAATAAATTTAAAAATGTTTATTAAGTAAATGTATTTAATTTAAGAATGTGCTTTAAATAATTATAACATTGTTTATAAAGAAGTTTAAAGCTAATAAGTTTGTTTTATAAGGGGGTTTTATTTATGTTATCCCAACTTTTAGCAAAGTTGAGATACCCAAGATTTGCTAAAAATCAATGATTATTATTCGTGAACGTCGACTGTGCATTGCAGGTTAACCATGGATATCGATGAATTCTGTCCGAGTCCGAAACAGGCCACAATTGATAGGACACGACAAGAAAGATCATAGAAGTCTGCATTTCAAATTTCAAGTCAATCCGAGGTTGTATGCTCAAGTTATGATGGATTCAAGTTAAGAAGGATGGACATTGCTCAAGTTCGAACCCATCACACTTCATCCACTTCGAAACCAAAAGGTGAGGCCGCGCCTCGAATCCATACCCATATGCCCCAGTTCGAATCGATGGAGTTCGCATCCATCGGTTCGAATCCATCAGCTAACATCTCCCTTCGACTCCATCGGCCTCGACTCCACTTCGAAGCCATCAGCCAAAATGCCTGCTTCCACACCATTGACTTCGACTCCATCACGATGTCCTCTCTTTGAATCCCTCCAGGTTATAGAGTTCGTATCCATGGAGTTGCCATTACTTCGAAACCATGAGATATGCCCTTGCTTCGACTCCATCCAAGTCACCTCGCCCCATGCCGTCTTCGAATCCTCATGATAAGAAAAACTTCAAATCGATCCGAAGCAACGTATTTGGATCGACTCGAACGAGTATCTCCCCATCGATTCGAAGACGACCTTCGAATCCAGCACACAAAGCCATCCAGTGAACACGGCAAAGAACTCGGACTCGACCCATTCAACTCGGCGAAAAGCTTGGATCGAATCGAAGAAGGCGCGCCATGTCAACCCTTGGCTCGATTCGAAGTACTCGATTCGAATTGATCGATTCGAACAAGACCACAGCATCGATTCGAACCATACAGCATACCGAAGAGCACAATTTCGAACCGATCATAACTCTCAATCCACTGATCCAAATCCAATGAAATTTTTACAGTAGTTCGCCTACATGTTGAAGAACGTTCACGCCAAGTTTCATCACAATTGGACAATTTCTTGATCGATTCGAACCAAGGGTCGAATCGATCCAAAAGTTGGCCCGGATCTCCAGAACTCGGCCATGTGGGCCCCCTCACGTGCTAGAATTGGTCTACCTGATTTTTAGGAGAAATATCAGCTCCTACGCCTATAAATAGAGCCCCAGGTCATTCAGAAAAGGGACCGGATTCTCTTTGGCAAGATCAAGACTCTGAAGCATCAAGACTCCACCAAGGCTCTACTCTACACTCTACAACCACCGTTGTACTTGAATTTCAGAGCTATAATCTATTGTAATCCGCTGTAATCGATTGTAATCAGCGAAGAACATCAATAAAAGGGAAAACCTTTGAAGTGGACGTAGGCCGAAGATAACCGAACCACTATAAATCGTGTGTTCTTGTTTATATTTACTGTCTTGCTGCTTAGATCTATAATTTGTGTTTGGATATCGTCGATTTATATTCATACACTAGTGCTTTCACAATCATTGGGGTTTGTGACCAATTTTGGCGCAAACAATTTAATAGAAGAATTAAGTGAAAGAGTTTGTAATTGGAAGGAGATTTTTAACTCGGAAAAGAAATGGGCTTATAGAAAAATGTTTAAATGAATTATGTATGGGACTTATGAGTTCAAATTATTATTTCCACATACGATTATTTTACCAAAGAAATTCAAGCTCTTGAATTAATAAATAATCTTTCTTAATTATGGTGGTATGGAAATGCTCTTTCCATACTTAACACTGAAGGATAAGTGGTTTTGGGCTTATAACAATCAAATGTTTTAAATGACATTTGTTTTTGACCCATTTAATATGACTTTGAAAATTGAAAATCTTGTTTAATTGGTTTGTGAATATATTTATAATGGAGAGATAAGTATATGAGTATTTTCTAAAAAATAATTAAAGAGATTTAATTAATGGAGGATAAATTAAATAAGTCTTGGTGGTTTCCATGAAAATTAAATCGGTTACTGATGTGTGCTTATTTGATATTTAAATAACCGACTATCAAAACTTGGCCAATTTTTAACTCTGGAAATATCTATAGGAAACCTTTGGATTATAGAGTACAGTTGTCTTAGATGATAATATTGTACATATAAACTTGTTATGTTCTTCTAGGATAAATAACAAGGAGATTCGTCCACTTAAACGGTTAGGAGATGATCCCCGCTATTATACATTGTTCGTTTATTTCCAAAAGAACCAGAGTTGAGTTTGCCGGAAACCACCGAATGTTGATTCGAATATATCAAGATCGGATAAGTATAAATTATCTGAAAACCACTTTGAACCAACTCAGGCTTTCGAATTGAAGACACCTTAAAGATGATCATAGACTGTGCTCTTTAAAGTGCATTGGTTACTTGTAACTAATCTCAAGGGTGATTCCAAAATGGATGTAGTAGAAGTAGTTTCTTCGGTTCGTTCATATCCTGAACGACTTGTATGGACGAATGCTAACGTTGCATTATCACCTACAAGGCAACTTAGTATTCCTAGTGGGAATTACTAAAGAAAGTTAAACCGTAGCCACAAGCTCCACACCCGGAATATGACTAAAGCAAGGATGTGCCGTAGGGCTAAATGGGTCGCTCCCATTTGGATATGGTCATCCCTGATCTAGATCGGTAACTAAATTTATGTATGCATCGGGGCCCAATGCGGTTTTTGATCACAACCGAGGGATGATCACATTCAGTGTTATCTAGGAATGGGTAGGCCTATCCTAAGTAGTTGAGGTGCAAAGGTTTTGCAGTCTCGGTTGATTTTCTCTAGAGGTGCACTGTATGGAAGGTAGACCCTTAACTTGTCATTGATGGAACCCAACTTTGAATAAGTACCTTCGAACTTAGGTGTATACCTATTGTGTTGGAATTTAATTAATGTAACAATTTCGACTATGAATCTATATTTAAATTCAAACTTTAGACATTATTATAATATCACCAAAATTTCATATAAAATGGCTTGGTTATCGTAAGGTAAAAACCCGTCTGTGTTTATGTGCTGCGTGGTCTTACGAGATACTTTTATTTTCAGTGGTTTCCACAACAAATCTATATGATTGTGTTTCTCACGCTAGTTTTACCAAACTTATCCAGGCATTGTTTTCATATAATGCTTGGGTCAGACCGAGCATGTTTCCAGGTAATCTTTGGAGCTCGGGAGACGAGATGGATGCCCAAGATGTATCTCTCATGTATTCCGTTTTATTTCCACTACATTGTTTGTTATATTTTTAGAATTTGTAAGGATAGGCTGTTATAACTGTCCAAGCTAATTTTAGGATAGTTTGCTCTGATTGTATATGTAAACTTTTCTTATGTAAAGATCATTCTATATTATAGATTATTGGTTGTGTTGCGAGATTCTGTTCTTTCTTTCCTTTTCTTTTCCCCAACGAACTGTCTTTCCGACACTTGGATGCTCGGCATATGGATACCATGGAATATTAGTGTCTACTTTCGAAGTTGGAAATGGAAGGGCGTTACACTTAAGTGTTGTAAATATACCTATGCCGTTGAGATAAGTATATGCATATGTTTTCTAAGAACTGAAATTATAATGTTGTAATATACTTATACTTGTGAGATAAGTATATGAATGTTTTTCCAAGCATTGAAAGGAGTATAAAGGGATTATGAAAATATCTCTTGTGAAGGTATTTCAAAACAAATAGTTGAAAAGAAGTTTAATTAATGAAATATTTATTAGTAGAGGCTTAGTGGATCCCACATGGAATTTAATCTATATCTGATTATTGGTTTATTTGATAGTTAAATAACCGACTATCAAATCTTGTTCAAAATATAATTCTAGAAATGTCTAGGAGAAACATGTGGGCTATATGGCGCAGTTATCTTCGATGATATTGTACTATGCGTATAAATCTCATTTTGGTATCCTAGGACAAATAATAAGGAAATCCATCTACTTAAACTATAAGGAGGTTATCCCCCTCTTATGTATTGTCTAATTATTTCTAAAGAACCGAAATTGAGTAACTAGAACTATTGATTTGGTTTTGGAGTGACCAGTAAGAGAGGAGTGTACCTGTATGAGATGACTTGAAACTGTAACAACTCAAAATCCATATATGTGTTCTACGCTTTGGAAAGGTTCAATATAGGTTCGAGATAATGGAATCGAAGATGGTATTCTTTGAAATGCAAGATGTACTTCTACTAATCTTGAGGGTGGTTCCAAAATGGATGTTGTAGAAGTAGTGTCTTCGATTTGTTCATATCATGAACAACTTATGTGGATGAATGCTAGCATCTCACTGTTGCCTACAGGGAAGTGCTAGCATTCCACGTGGGAATTGCTAAGGGAGGAAAAGGTAAACGTGGCCTCACATGCCTTACAACCCGGTAATGACTAAAGCAGGAGATATGTAGGGGAGTTATGAGGTTCGCTACCATTAGAAGGATCATTCCTCGATTTAGATTCAATATTTATGGATTTTAGTATGCATGCGCATGGGAAGAGTGGGACCAGGTGCAAATGTTTTGAAGCATTAGTGCCGAGGGGATGGTGTAATCTAGTATGCCATGTTAAAGGGGCAGTCGGCTCTATGCAGCAGGAGTGCAAGAAGTTCTTGTTAAACTTGGTACATTTTGTCTAGAGGTGTACTATGATGGGCGGTACCCCAGTAGCCCAGTCATTGATGGAAATAAAATCTCCAATACATGCCTCTAAGTATTTAGTTGTACTCCTCTTACGCTGGAATTTAGTAAATGTAACAATTTTGGCTGTGATTCCATATTTATTTTGAACCCCATATATTATCATAATATCATAAGATTTCCTATAAAATAGTTATGTTATCGTAAGGTGAAAACTCTTTTGTGTTATTATGCGTGTGGTCTTATGAGTTACCTTTATTTTGAAAAGTTTCCAAAATATTAAAAATCCATTTGATTTTGTTTCTCATTCTGCTTTTACTAGACTGATCCAAGCATTAATTTTCTTATAATGCTTAGATCAGCTCGAGCATATTTTATAGATTTAGAGGGATACTTTGGAACTTCTGGAGATGAGATGGATTCACCAAGATGTTTATCTTTCGCTCTGTTTTTTCTTGTTAGTATTTATCAGCAATAGTAAGGATAAGTTGATATAACTGTCCAGGCAGACTATTTGTTAGTTGCTCTGAGATAGTATATATATTAAAGTCCTTTCCTTTTTGTAAGGATTATTGGTATATTATATATTTCTCGTCATATTGTGAGACTCTGTTTTATCTTTCTTTCACTCGAACGATCTATCTTTTCAACACTTCGATATTTGGCACGTGAATATAGTGGATATTTTAGTGTTGGCTTTCGAGGATTGAAAAGATGGGTTGTTACAGGATGAGGAAGAACCTAAATCTAGTCTTGGGTAAAGGTAGGATGATCAACAATTTTCATGGTGGAAGCCATGACAACTTTTTTTCTCAAGCTTTACCAGTCATACCCAATTACCATATTTTAGTACTATGTGACGTAACGATGCTTTTATCTCATAACACAAAGTTCATTCATTTCATTTTGTTTATTCAACGAATTTGGATGAACATTATTATAATTGTAGATAATTTTCCATTTTATACAATTATGAAAACATACATTAGTAAATACCAAGGGAAATATCAAAGTGGATCACATAATTACACGATAATAACCTTTATAAATCTGTATTATTATATAATAAGTGTAGGTTGTTTTGAGTTTTATAACAATTAATGCTTTGTGTTTATTAACAATTGTTATGTGCTTAGTTGTGATTAACAAACATAACCCTTATACTAACGAAATATGCATTTAGGCCAAAGTAAAATCAAGGTATGATCTAACATAGAACACAAGTAGTTTGAAATATATTAAAGCCATGTATAAATTTAAAATGCCAGCATTCCTTTTATTTATGGAGATTCAGAAACATATGGTATGCAAAGTAATGGAACACAAATTATTTTCAAACATTTTTTAACTTTTTTACTCATTTTAAATCACCAAAAAGTCAAAATCAAATTTCAATACCAATTTCAATCCTTTTACATATGGCCCAAACTATTGGCAAAATAAGAACTATCAATGATTAATTTCTTGGAGAAAATGTCAATATTATTTGATAATTAAATGTAATAGCATGAATTAAAATATACCTATGGTTATTTTCATTAGGATAATTATAAATACTTACGGTGAATGGTTTAAGGTAATAAATATGTAATATCATTTAAGAATATTCATGGTTAAAAGTAAAAGTCTTAGGTAAAACAAGTATACCATGGCCACCATAAAAATAACTGATATTTGTTATTGAAAATCAAGATCTAATTGGGGGATCTTCTTCTTCTCAAATCCTCCACCGAATCTCAATCTTTCTTCAAAATAAAATCATAAGGATAAACCTTCAGATATTGATGAAGTTGGATTTCAAATTGAGCGCAACCATTGCAAGAACACATTTGTCCAATGCCCCAATCATGGTTATGCAGCCCAAGATAAGCAAACGAAATAGTCGACTGTAAATAATATGCATGCAAGAAATGAAAACTTCTTATACGCTCTCGTTATAAGAAATATGAAAAGAAATAATAATTTAAGATCTAATCCTAATGCAAGAAATGTAGAAGAAGTAATCAAACAAAAATGTGAACACAACGCCAGGCTAGAGAAAACCAAAGCAAAGTTTCATTATGGGCTTAGATGATCAATAAAGGGGGTGGGTTAAACTCAAATTTTGATATGAATTATGTTGCTCCTGTCTCCATCAACAAGAAAAAGATAGTTTTTATGAAGGAAGAGGTCAGCAAAAGAACATAAACTAAATGGTGCTATTTAGTTGTTGCCTATGTTTGTGGAAATAGTGTTCGTCGATGGAAATTCTATCGGTTTAGAAAACCGTCGAACGAATTTAGAGATAAAAATAACCGCAAGCGCACGGTGTACGAATGTAGCACGTGGCGAATACGGGTCGATCCACAGGGAATTGATGATTTTAAAATTCTATTCAATCAAATTATACCGAAGTCGAGAGTGAAATAGTTAGAAATGTAAGAAACTAACAAAAAGAAAAGAAATGCAACTATGAGAGTTAAATGACAATTTAGAGAATAAATCCACTCTCTAGATCATGTAGTTCAACAAATGAAATCATAATCTCTCTTTTATGGTCATTAGTGTTTTAATTGATGTGTTTATTATAAGTATGACATATTTGAGCTATTGATTAACCAACATAAGCCATCAAACTATAACACACCCCTTAAAACACTTACTAACTTTCATGAAAATTGATAAAGAAAATGAGAATGAAATCTATTTTAAGTATGGCCTATTAACTATTGATTAGAAACATAGACCATCAAATTTTAATTTCAAATCACTTTCTTATGCCATAATCATATATTGATGAAGAGGCATTTGTGTTAGTGATTGTTTAAGCATAGCCAATTTGGTGTCAACAATATAGACTATCAAATTCAAAGCAAAAACAACAAATAAAACCACTTCTATCATCATCATTAAGCACAAAAAGAGAGCATGAATTAACAAAATGTTGAAACTACATTAATTAGAGAGCTTCATTACCCCTAAATTGAAGGGGTTTAGCTTCTCATATTTGTCATTTTATTAACAAATGTAGCTAACAACATGAAAGCATAAAAGAAAGAAAAATGAAAGCAAATGAAAAGAAAACTATTCTACTTGCATAAAAGTAAATCTACACTACTAGCATGAAAGGAAATGAACATGTAAGTAAAAGGAAAGAGCATGTATTAAATTTCATAAAAAAAGATTACATAAAATAAAAAAAATGGCTAAGTAGCCATGAAAAGAGAAAGAGGAGCTTTCATTTTATTTTTGATCTAAACTAAAGAGAAGGAGGCCTAAGAGAGATTAAGAGAAGAGAGAGAGTTACATGAAACATAAGGGGTATATATACAAGTTTAAAACCCTAATTCCTATTTTTGGGGAATGCCCAAAATGCCCATGAGAAAGTGTGGAGGCCAAGTTATCATTAGCATGTTTTAATCCCCACTTAAATGTACATGAAGCCATTAAATCCATAAGCATGTGCATTAGCCTTTAATTTGTACATTAAGGTAGGTGGGTAGGTGGGGTCCTCCATGATCTTCACTTTGAATTATTTCCATCTTCATTCCTTTGTATTGATTTTGTGCATGCATATCTTCATGAAACCACTTGTAAAAGTCATCAAATTTCCTACAAAAAACATAGAAAATTCTAAGTAAATTTTCACAATTTAATAAATGCACAAAAATGACCATTTCACCCTTGTATGAAGTTGAATGTGTTACAATTTGGAATTAATGTGAATTTTGGTTAAAACAAGTTAAAATACCCAATATGATCATTTATTTAATTTAAATAGATTAAATATGGTGGTAAAAATATGCACATTTATGTACACATCAAATACCCCCACACTTATCTTTTTATTCGTCCTCGAATAAACTAAGACTAAGATAAATCCGTTTTCGTAGATAGAACGATTGCATTGAGCGTATGCAATAAGCCGTTAAACTCTAGGTGTCCCCAGTAGGACGAGTGTTGTCTCGTGAGGGTTTTCAGCGGATACTACCCACAAAATCCGAGTGTGGGGTGAAAATATTTACAAAATGCAATATTTATTTACAAATAGAATAATGTAAGTTTTTGAAATATTTACAAATGAAGGATTTATTTTTAAATCGACACGAATAAGTTAAATATAGGTTTCGGTTGTTATCTTGAAAATTTATGTCATTTACTCGTCAAAATTTCCAACAAAAATCAAGTTATCATAACAAATAGACAATAGTTTAACTCGTTGTTTCAGTTGATAACAAAGTGTATCTATAAAATGAATCCTTAGTTGATTATCAAAGTTTATCAAAATGGTATTTTCATTTCTTTTCAATAACAAATCAAATCAAATAAGTAAAAATAGTGCTAGGATTTCAATTGCTTGCTCAAATTACACACCTAGCTCAGGTAAACTGAGGCCAGATATACCACCCATGCACTGCCTTTCGGGCTTATGCGAGGGGAGTACAGAGTATGGCGAGTGCACATACTTTCGTGTATACACCTATCGACCGTAGGTGGTTTTTATTAAGTCTGTTTTTTTACATGTGTTCCATACATGCATAACCGTGAGGACTTTTAAATGAGTATGAAAGCACATAATCGAAGATTCCAAGTAATTCACCCATGCATAACCGTGAGGACTTTTAAATGAGAGTGAATACTTGGATGTTATTATTTTTATTTTTATATTAATTTTTTTTTAAAAAGGAGAGAGTGTTTTGCAAAATCATCTTAGCACCATTTAACTTAGAAGACAAAAAAAATGTTATATCCTTTACTTTAAATCAACCACTTTTTAAAACAAAGATTTTCAATTAGGATGTACTTCATAATTAACACGTATGAATCTTCCCATATACTAGTTAAACCATTATTATTTGTAATCAAACTTCATTTTTATTTTTGTTAAGACCAATAAATTTTCAAAAATTTCAATTTAATAAACCAAAGCCATATATTTATCTTATAGTGTTTCTTTTAAAAATAAATCAAAAGAAAATTTGTTTTTGGGATTTTTTTTTAATTTTTTTTTTGTTTTTGTGATTTTAAAGCAAAAATAAACCATGAAAAATTCAAAAAAAATGAAGGTGAGTCTCCCCCCACACTTGATTTTGACTGTGTCCCTACAGTCAACCCAAGTGGAAGGAGAAAAATAAAATAAAAATCCTATATTTACAAGAAAGATTATTGTTTACAAGAGATGAGAAAGTATACAGTCAAAAAGTAAATGAAACAGTCTTCTAAAGACTGATTCATTTGTCTCGTCAAATGTGTGAGACACAGCTTAAGCACGAAAAACCAAATCGTAAAAGATTTCGAAGTTGATTGTCGATTTGGAAAAACAAATTTTGTTTTATTAAAAATTGAACGAGTTGTTTTATTTTCATTGATTTTTGGGGTTGATAAAACAATTGATTGAAATTAAAGTTTATCATTGAAAATTTCTTTAAAATTATTGACTTCAAAATCAAAGTGGTGATTTAAATCTTCCCCGTTGGAATTTAACAACTCGTCATTCAAAAGTCCAAAAAATTCGTATTAATTAAACTCGTCTTCCTTTGTTGGATTATCAACAACTTCATCGTGTAAATCGAGTTTAAAATTCAAAGTTGTCGTATTCAAATTTTCAGAAAAAGGAAGATCGAAATTTAAATCGAGTTTCTCACCCTCAAAAGAATTGAAATCCAACACAATTACCGTCTTTTCAACAACTTGATTAAGATTTTCATTATCAAATTCAAAAGTTGTTATTTGAAAATCGTCGATTTGGGTAAAAGGTGGATTATGACTTGACTCGTCACACGCTGAGATTTGATTTTGTTGTTCACGTTGTTTCATATAAGTTTCAAACAACAAATCCGTGTGATCATCGTAATTTCATTTATTTGTTCAACAAAATCCAATTTATAGTTATTAAATTGAGAATTTTCGATTTGGATTTGTTGAGAACAAAAATTTTCACTCGTAACATGGTGAAGATTATTCCCATTGCCAAATTCGTTTGAAAAGCTGTTCCCATTTTCATATTGAGTTTGAAATTCGTTTTGGAGTTCGAAATTAAATTGGCATTGGTTATAATCGTAACCGTTTGAATTTTGAATTGAATTCAAATTTTGAAATCTTTGACTCGAGTTATTACACAAATAAGAATTACATAAATCATTTATCTCTTGATTTTGTCGTGTAGAAAGTTCGAGTAAAGATGAAATCATTTCAATGCTATTTTCAAGAGTCGAAGGTTGGTCATTGTTTTGAAAATTTTGTTGTTCGAAATTTGAATTATTTACACAGAAGTTGTTGTTAAAATATCCATACGAGTTTGGAGTGAACTCATATGGATTATACTGATTTTCACAGTTAAATTCAAGTGAGTAAGAAAAAGGAAACTCGGACATTTTCAAGATTTTTTTTTTTTGGTTTTTTTTATAAAGAAAAATATTTACAAGTAGAATTTATTTTTCAAAATGGAAAATTGAATTTTGTTTTGTTTTTTGGATTTCAATTTTTTTTTTTTGATTTTTTTTTGGGCTTTTGATTTTAAATTTTTTTTGGGAATTTTGATTTGAAAAAAGGAAAAAGGAAAAAAAAACTAAGTTAAGAAATATTTACGATTTTTTTACTTTTGGATTTTGAATTTTTTTTGTTTTTTTTAAATATGGATGAACTAATGCAACTAAATGAATGCAAGAGTTAATTACAAATGATTTGTCTTATGTTAACCCAAAATTGTATAATCACAAATTGTCTTAAACAACAAGATAGTTCTCAATCAGGTAACGGGCAGGGGTTATCGGTGCACCACGAATCACCGTAGCAATGCAGCCGAAGGTTTAAGTACCTTCAGAGGAACAACCACTATAATATTTACGAATCACCGTAATATTTATAAATGGTTATTACTCTGCCGTAGCCTATACACCAAGAATTTAAATTGTTCAAAGAAGACAACTTGTCAATATACAATTAAGTGTTATCGATGTCTAACCGTTATTATTAATTACAATTCTAGAATGAAATGCAAAACTGAAATTAAACGTGAATTACTAATGCTACTAGAATGGATTTTTTTTTTGTTTTTTTTTTAAATGCAAGCAAACAACAATGCAACTAATAAAAACAAGAGATATATACAGTACAAGGCAAATAAAACAAAAAAAACTATTAGCAAGCAGGCAATTTTTTTTTGGCAGCAGTTTTCCTTCTGAAATTCTGCTTTGCCAACCTGAAATATAAAATAAGAATATGTACAATTTTTTTTTGGATTTTTTTTTTTGGTTTTTGAAAGGAAACTTAAAAGTAGGGTTTAACTTAAAAAAAAATGAACAGTTTTTTTTTTTAAAGAGGGTGGAACAATTTTGAAGCAAAACTAAGAAAACTAGACTAACAAAAATTTAACCAGGCCTTCAAACTTTTAACCCGGCCCACTCCTTAAATTAACAAACACCCTCCAGATCAAAATCAAATTAAAAAAAAAAAACACCCCCAAATATTCACGAACGCGATTTTTATAGCAATTTTGTAAATCAACACATCCAATTCAAATGAAAATTCGAGTTCAAAGTCTGATGGCTGCGGCGTGGGGTAATTGCAGCGGTTCGAAGGCGAGCGACTGGGATGCAGGAGGTGATCGGGTTTTGGGTTTGAGTGCTTGCCGAGGTCGCGGTTGAGTTTGAGGTGAGTCGATTTGGGTTGGCGACTGGAGATGAGCGATGGAGTTTCGGTGGAAGATTGATCGTGAATTTGGGGTCGTGATTGTTGATTCGAATGGCAGTGCTACACAGGGTTGTTGTTGTGGAAGGCAAGTATGGCCAGAGGTAATGTTGAGGAGAAGTAGCTTGTGTGATTTTGACAGTCAGGTGTTTGGTGGTCAGCCAGCAAAGTGGATGATGATATATGAAGGCAAAATAAAAGAGAAGTAAATTGATGTGGGGTTGTTTTGAGGAGAGGGGTATCTGTCACAAGGCGGTAATGGTGGAGTCACTGTCAATTTGCTAGCAAGCAAGGGGTAAGGATGTGTGATGTATGTGATATTTGATCGGTTATGTATTGCACTGGTTGTTGTGCAGTGGTCAGAAAGTAGTACGATGGTGGGTGTTTGGTTTTTGAATTATATGGCAAGGTTGTGGAAGAGGGATGTGGCAGTTCGAAGAGGTGTTTGCAATGATGAGTTTGGGTAGTAGGTTTGTTGTCTGGTTGTGATGATCAGTGAGTTTGGCAGTTAAAGTGTGAACAAGCACTGCAAGGGAGTCAGAGATGGTGTACGGCAGGTTCGGTTGAGGAAGTGATGTGCAATGGTAGGCGGTAACAAGGCAGAGGTGAAGTTAGTGAGGTGTGTGTGGAAGGCAAGTATTGCCAGAGGTAATGTTGAGGCAGAGTGAACAGTAGTGGCTGTAGCGGGTTGCACTGCTGTATTGTTTGGGTTGGAAGGGGGCACTTCTGGTTGTGTGGAGTTGGTTCTGGTGGTAGAAGTTTGATATGGGGATGTCGAGGAGTAGTGATGTGTTGTATAAACAGGTGGTTGCGGTTGTTGACAATGAATGGTGGAGCAGTTGCAAATGAAGATGGAGGAAGACAGTGGTGTGTGCAGGTTGGAAGTTGAAGTAGAATTGTTTGAAGACTGTGATGAATCAAGTGGGAGAGGCTGTGTGCACTGGTGCTTGAAGTGGATGGTATTTGCAGAGGTAGTTTGAGTTGATGAAGTGAAGGAGAATGATGTTGTGAAGAGGAGTTTTGTATGGCTGATGTGTAAGGGGATGGTGGTTGATGTTGGCTGATGGTATGTGCAGTGGTTGTTTTGGAAAGAAGTGTCTAGTTGTATAAGGTGGGGGGTGGATGGAGATGAATGGTTAGAGGGATATGCAGTGTAGAAGGTGTTTGAATGTAGGAATTTGATTGAAAGTATGAATGGTTAGGAGGTGGCAGTTGTGTTTGTGAGGAGAAAGATGGTACAGGCAATTGAGGGAAGAAATGAAGATACAGTGGGGAGGTGGTTACAGCAGTGATGTTACTGTAATATGCAGAAACAGTGAACAGAGAATGTTGATAAGGTGCAACAGTGCACTGTTATATACATAGAAGATTTTTTATTTTTTTTTGTAAATGTAAATAAAAGGAGGAAATGAAATGTAAAAAGATATGAATGCAATAAAAAATTTTTTTTTCGAAATTGTGCATGCCTCTTTTTTTTTTAAATGAAAATGCAAATGGAAATTGAAAAGAAAACAAGCACACAAAGAAAATGCAATCAAAAACCACACAAACACACACTATTTTTTTTTAAATGCAAACACACACAACAAACACACAATAAAAATCCAACAAAAATAATTCGAAGAGTAGAAAATCAAAATCAAAACAACTCCCCGGCAGCGGCGCCAAAAACTTGTTCGTTGACGGAAATTCTATCGGTTTAGAAAACCGTCGAACGAACTTAGAGATAAAAATAACCGCAAGCGCACGGTGTACGAATGTAGCACGTGGCGAATACGGGTCGATCCACAGGGAATTGATGATTTTAACATTCTATTCAATCAAATTATACCGAAGTCGAGAGTGAATAGTTAGAAATGTAAGAAACTAACAAAAAAGAAAAGAAATGCAACTATGAGAGTTAAATGACAATTTAGAGAATAAATCCACTCTCTAGATCATGTAGTTCAACAAATGAAATCATAATCTCTCTTTTATGGTCATTAGTGTTTTAATTGAAGTGTTTATTATAAGTATGACATATTTGAGCTATTGATTAGCCAACATAAGCCATCAAACTATAACACACCCCTTAAAACACTTACTAACTTTCATGAAAATTGATAAAGAAAATGAGAATGAAATCTATTTTAAGTATGGCCTATTAACTATTGATTAGAAACATAGACCATCAAATTTTAATTTCAAATCACTTTCTTATGCCATAATCATATATTGATGAAGAGGCATTTGTGTTAGTGATTGTTTAAGCATAGCCTATTTGGTGTCAACAATATAGACTATCAAATTCAAAGCAAAAACAACAAATAAAACCACTTCTATCATCATCATTGAGCACAAAAAAAGAGCATGAATTAACAAAATGTTGAAACTACATTAATTAGAGAGCTTCATTACCCCTAAATTGAAGGGGTTTAGCTTCTCATATTTGTCATTTTATTAACAAATGTAGCTAACAACATGAAAGCATAAAAGAAAGAAAAATGAAAGCAAATGAAAAGAAAACTATTCTACTTGCATAAAAGTAAATCTACACTACTAACATGAAAGGAAATGAACATGTAAGTAAAAGGAAAGAGCATGTATTAAATTTCATAAAAAAAGATTACATAAAATAAAAAAAAATGGCTAAGTAGCCATGAAAAGAGAAAGAGGAGCTTTCATTTTTCTTTTGATCTAAACTAAAGAGAAGGAGGCCTAAGAGAGATTAAGAGAAGAGAGAGAGTTACATGAAACATAAGGGGTATATATACAAGTTTAAAACCCTAATTCCTATTTTTGGGGAATGCCCAAAATGCCCATGAGAAAGTGTGGAGGCCAAGTTATCATTAGCATGTTTTAATCCCCACTTAAAGGTACATGAAGCCATTAAATCCATAAGCATGTGCATTAGCCTTTAATTTGTACATTAAGATAGGTGGGTAGGTGGGGTCCTCCATGATCTTCATTTTGAATTATTTCCATCTTCATTCCTTTGTATTGATTTTGTGCATGCATATCTTCATGAAACCACTTGTAAAAGTCATCAAATTTCCTACAAAAAACATAGAAAATTCTAAGTAAATTTTCACAATTTAATAAATGCACAAAAATGACCATTTCACCCTTGTATGAAGATGAATGTGTGACAATTTGGAATTAATGTGAATTTCGGTTAAAACAAGTTAAAATACCCAATATGATCATTTATTTAATTTAAATAGATTAAATATGGTGGTAAAAATATGCACATTTACGTACACATCAAATAGGCCCTCGTACCATCATTTCAAGACATTTATAATAAGAACTTGGAAACCAACAGGAAAATTCATAATTTATACTCACAGTAATGGGATTTTTATCATCAGATTCTCAAATGTAGTAGATTGTGAAAATACAATTAAAGGAGGTCCATATTTCATAAATGGAAAACTCATTATTTTTAAAAAATGGAACAAGAAACTAAATCTTGATAGGAATCTTCTCGCGACTATCCCAATTTGGATTCGATACCAGAGCTTAACATCAAACTATGGGACAAGGATGCATTTAGTGCAATTGATAGTTTAGTTGGTATGCTATTTAAATTGGACGAACCAACTACAAAAGAAATCAGACTTTGCTATGCTAGAATTCTAGTTAAGATCAAAGCTGAAGCAGAGTTACCAGAAGAAGCATATTTTATGCACGATGAAGAAACCATAATGCAAAAATTAGAATATGAGTAGTTCCTCTAAGATGTAAAACGTATGATTATTTTGGTCATTATGTTAAAACTATGCTACTAAAAAATTTTGGAAAGAAAAAAGTTGTGTCGAGGCAAACCAAATGTGTAATAATCAAAATGAAGACAATGAAGGAATGCAAGTGGATAAAAATGTGATTATTGAAAATATTTCTCTTAAAATCTTAGAAACGCGGACCAAACATCTAAAAATTCAGTAAATATGGTAAAGACAAAGAAAGAAACACAACAACATGCAAAAGAATACACGTCAAAAGGAAAAGGTTAACTCTGCACCTATAGTTTCGGATTATGAAAATATACACGGGGAAACTGCAAATCATATTAAGAATTTGCAAGATCCTATATTAGTGGAAAAGGATGATGCTGGGAAAGGTGATCATTCAAAGAAAACTTCAATTCCTGTGACATCCCCCATTTTGAGGTCCGAAACTAAGCGCTACATATGCTTTAGTCATCTATAGTATTAATTTCTGATGATAAAATACAGTATGTTAATTGTATCAATAACATCAAAGGACAATAATATGAAATAATTTTAAATACAATTTCAAAGCAAACATTTTTGTTACATTTCAAACATGATATTTCATATTCATTACAATCCTAAAACATAGCCCAGGTTCAGATAAAATATATTTATTACAAAATAATTTAAGAGCGACATATGAAGATGCCCTCTTGGTTGATTAAAGTTACTAATAGACAGTAATAACATCTATCTTACATACATTTCAACAAAATAACCTCGACACAGCAGATTAATAATATAAATAGACTTCGACATAGCTTACTCTGCCTCCTACACTTCGCCAGAAGCTTTATTCGCCAAAATCTACTTAAACTGAAAGGCTCTTAATCCCGACCTACTCAAATCAAATTTCGAGTACCCAAGAGTTTAAGGGAAAACACAAACTTCGAGTTGGACAAAAAGTCTACTATGAATAATAGTATGCCATCTCGATTTATGGATATCTAGTGAGACACGTCATTGAGCGGAATGGTTTTTCCCTTCACTAATATACCTTTTAAAACTATATCTTTTGCAATTCAAATTTTTGTAACCAAAATAGTTAACATAGACAATATAAACGTTGATATGCATGCAGCAACATGGTAATCATGACTATTTGTCAAATTAGTGGACTACCCGTCCTAACTTTTAGTTTTCGTAGGGTAACTACTAACCTTCATGGCTGACTCGGGCTTACTAGATATACCAACATTTCCTAACCGACTGTTAGAAGAAAATTGAACCGTCTATCGAAATACACTTATCCTAGTGTTTACCTGACTATCTTTCAATCTCATAGTTTTGCAAGGCTAATAACCTTAAGGTTTTGCAGGCCTAACTATAACCTATCTTATCTTTATGTATTCCGTTCTACGTGTAAACCTACTTTTAGTCTTACCCATGACAAAGGCCTACGCATTGGAATTTTGGACTTCTATTAGCTGGGGCCAATAGCTGATGTATAGGGCTCTACCCTACACCAGTCCCATCTGCTTTTCTAATCTCTAAGTCAAATTTATCCTATCATAATCTATCCAAATATGATAAGAGAAATAATTCTTTAGTCAAGTTATGGGCTAAATACCAATATTCATTTCTTCGAAAACAATTCCTTTATAAAAGATTTAACCCTTAAAATCATTTTCAAAATAAGGAAAGTATATCCTTTTAGTTTGTCCAAAATATTATGCCTATATATATATATATATATATATATATATATATATATATATATATTGGCACACATACATGCTTTTATAAAATTCTAATGATGAATCTCAAAATCACTTTATAGTTATCTCACTTTGAAACCATACGATGTAGAGCCAAAATAATATAAAGCCTTTATATTGATAAAACATGGCAAAGATATAGCCGACAAGGGACTTCGCCCCTCAAAACATGTTAAAATCTTTTATTGGTAAAACATAAGACTATATAGTCGAAGAGATCTTCATGTATATCATAGTATAGAGCTTCATAGATTTGCAAAGTATAAAATCTTTTAAACTTAAGGATAATGGGTGGCGACCTTGATGGATCTTCGACATCAATGCCTTAAAAAAACAAACGACATCACTAGGGCCGAAGTGATTATAGGTGGCAACATAACCTTCTTCGAAAATAGGTGTTGAAGATTAAAGTTGGCCATCATTAAGGTCGAAATGATAAAACACGACAGCATTTCCTTTTTGAGTCATTATTAAAATATGCGGCTTCATTATTGCCACTATATGTTACTTCAAAAGGAATAGGGTCGGCGACACAATTGAAAATAGGCGGCATCAAAACGTTTAAGTAAAACAGGCGGCATCATCGATGTCAAAGACCATGGCATCGAGAGTATCCTGGTCAACATCGACTCCGACCCTCCTGAATCAATTCCATATTATCTAGGATGATATCCTATGTATTCATTAAGGTCGGCGACATATATAGTGGCAACAAGGACTTCAGTGACTATGACATCCGCACGACTATGTCGTACATAACCATAAACGGCTATTTTGCTATTAAAAGTAATTTCTTTTCACCAACACCTATTATTTGTCAAAATCCTATTGGATAACAACTTTCTTTATCAAAATCTTTATTAGAAAGCTAACCTAAAGCAGGTTTATCATTTCTAGAACGTTTGCTAACCTTTAATCTTATATTAATATCTTGGTATGACAATTAAGCTCTTCTAGCTTAATAATTTTATAACCCTTCATAAACACTTGGGAAAAATCCCCAAATCACAATAAATCAGTTTTACTGTTTTATTTAACATATTAATATTTTCAGGCCAAAAACCTTAAATAGTTATTATTAATAATTAAAAGCCGAAATAAACTATTTTTTCCCTTAGAAAAACCAAATATTCTCATTAAATAAGAAAATTACGAAATTAAAAACCCACTTCTAAACTAATATTTCTAACATCGTATTAAAATTTCAAGCCATTCGGGTGTCATATGATAGGATTTCTAACTCAAACGTATCGCATTATTTCATATATAAATTCTATAAATTCATCAATAAGCATATAATCATTCAATTCTTTAAAACATGGCATAGTAACATCAAAACATTCAGATTTATACTTAAAAATGAAACCAACAAACAAAATTTGAGATGTACAACTATTATTCATCTTGAATGGTGTAAGCAGGTTAAGACTTATATTTGATTTGATTCCCTAAACTTTGGTCATTCTTCCTAGTATCTTCTCTTGAATCACCTAGCAATGATTAGACTAAACTATTTTTTTTCGTTTGTAATAATAAAGGAAGTGAGGGTCGAAAGTAGAATTGGAATGGTTATATTTAGGAATTGTTACACCAAAAATCAGCTTTTGACTTTGTCAAAACCGTTATGAGAAAAAGTCAAATAAGGACAAGTGAAGCAGGTTCCCACTAAACCTTTTGGAGGAGTCGAAGAGATACCACCGTCAAAGTATGGAAGCTTCAAAACCTTTCGAAGCCATCGAAAGGTCTCTACAACAAAGGTCATGTGAGTTCATACCTTTCGAAGGAGACAAAGGAGTCAAAAGCACCCTTCTGCCTTTAATAGCCACCTTCCTACTGGTTCATTTCATATGCATGATGACTTTTCAATTGAGTCAACCTTTCAAAGACAATGAGAATAGCTACTTGCATATGCGCCAAGCCTTTCAACACCAAAGCTTTCGCCTTTGTTTATACTATGCGAAAGCAAACATTGTCTAGGACCAACCCTTCGAAAGCAATGGTAAGCCTTTCGAACCGGTCAAAACTAGTGTGATCCAGCAGGGTTTCGCATCAGATCAGGAACAAGTACTCAGGCATAACCAACATCATCAAAACCATTAAACGATACCTATCGACAGAGTCAGAAGCACTTAGAAGACAATACAAAGTAGAAAGGAGCAGCCCTTCCTTCCGAAAAAGACAAAATATACTTCGGTAGCCACCTTTCTACCAAGTCAGAAGCAATAAAGTCGAAAGGTGCTGACCCTATAAATAAGACCCAAGGGGCCACGTTTTGAGGATCTGATTCCTCCCATTCCAAACTTGTATTTCTTAAATCAAAAGTGTTGTAACCCTAATTGCAAGATTAATTTGGGGATTTGAAGCAATAAAGCCATCCTTTGCTTAGAAAAGGGAAGTTTTAAGTATTTTAGATTACTTAACAAAGCTCTTGGCGGTTTCACTCTTGTGTTGCAGGTTTCACCTTTATCGAAAGCCTGTTGTCGACATAGTTGAAACCTAGCAGGAATTAAACCACTTCAAGTTCATACTTCAAGGAACTTTCCTTTGAGTTTTAGCTTTTGACAAGGTCAGATCCAAGTTACAACTTAACCAAACCTTTAACTAAAACACGGTGTAACGATCCACATTTCAAAAGGTTCAAATCGACAATAATACATACATGTCCGACTTAAAAAATCCGAAACATAGATAATCAATAGGGTTAACTAAGAAAAATAAGGAAAGAATAAGAAACAAACAATGAATCTCGCAACGGAACAGTAAAATATAATAATCACATAAACTGTTCATTAAGCTATTTATAATATATTTGATTATAATTTATACAACATTTATCAGAGTTATACATATACAATAGAACAAAATTGAATGCAGAAGAACAACATGATGCTGAAAATAATATTAGAAATAATAATATACCAAATCTTCGTCTTCGTCCTCTAGAGAATAATCTTCGATAAGCTGGAAACTCTGGGCTGACCCGAGCGTAACGAAAGGACTAAACACTCGAGTCAAGACTAAAATATTGTTATGCGAGTCAAATCGATATCGCATATAACATGAGTGCCATGGCGTAAGAGATGTTTACGGTGTTTCACATCTCCTATCCAATGTATTTGTAACGATCCCAATTTTGAATTGAATTTAAATTAATAGTTAATATAAAATTTGAATAAATTTTGGAATAAATCTGAATTTGAAATATATACGTATATGTATATCTGAGTAAAATCTGAATTTGACTTTAGAATTTGATCTTGAAATATTGAATTTGTATTTAAAACGAACTAATGACTTAGAAAAATCATTTGGATTTAAGAATTATTACTTATGTAAATTAGTAAATTGATGGTTAGTTTTAATAACAGTTTTCTTTTAAATAAAATAGAATAAATTTTATCAATACAAAATGCAAGTATAAAATCTAATTGTAAAACATGTTAATATAAATTAATGTTTAATAGTTGAACTTCAAAACAAATATATATCTATGAAGCTTACTAAAGAAGATAATGAAACCAAACAACTTTAACCATATGTACGTAAACCATTTAAGCCAGAAGAAAACAAATGTTTTATACAAAGCTTCATATACAAGCTATGCCTACCTGCAAAGGTGTATATGTTGTACAAATATCTTTAGACATAGTACAACGGAATTTTAATTGTGTAAACATAATTAGAACCAAAGCATTTAATTTCCATCAACCCAGCCTAGTATTGGTCATTTCAAATATTTATGAAATCTGTTCATATCAAAGCTAAGCCTACCAGCAAAGTATATACCTTTATATAAATATCTATACACAGTAAACATTTTTATAAGTATGCAAACCAATTAAGAAGCAAGGCATTAAATGCAAATCTCTCAGCCAACATTTTGTCCAGTCAAAATATTTAGCAAATCCTTTCATTTGCAGTAAATAAAGATCTGTTTAATAAAACAAAATAATTGTCAACCTGTACACTTCTTGACTTATAAATCAAGCATCTCTTCATTTTCAGTTCGTCCATAGAAAAAAAAATAAACTGACGCTTACTAAATCAATTCAAATAAGAAAATCAAACAAAGTCTTAGATTAAGTGAAGAGATTTCAGCTATCAAACTCAAGCCCAGGATTTTCAACTTGATAAAGACAAAAAGATTTCAACTTTCAACCTCGAAACTTCTAGAACTAAGGATGTTTAAGGTGAGTAACATTTTTTCTTCTTCAAAATTTAAGGGCTTGGATCCGTGCAAGTATATCCGAGAAGTATATGTTTGTGCATATATAATTATCTGTATATATATATATGGGAAGATTGAAAATAAAGCACACAGGCTGTTTTTTTAAATTTGCATCTGTTTCCAGTTTAAAACTCAAACAGTTGATTCAAAAAAAAAATCATTTCTTCCCAATCTATTCGATAGACTTAGAGTCAAAATAGATATTGTTTGTTTGACCCTGAACTGAATTTTAAAAATAAATTCAAATTAAAATAACTTGGTATCACCCCTGGAAAGAAATATGTCTGAGCACAACTCAAATTTATCAAAAATTCGAATCTCTTAATTTACGAATTCAAGTATCTAAACTGAATCCCCATAAAATAACAAGATTTTTAATCCTAATTTGATGATTTTTAATGGTGTGGTATGAGAGCAGTTTGGGTTCGTTCGATTTTTTCATTTCGAGTCGCCGTGGGCGATCGCGATGATGGGAGAGGTCGGGGCTGAGGCAAGAGGTGCGGGGGTGATCGAGGGGTCTAGGAAAAATACCCGGAGGTTGGACAAAGCCTTGTGGTGGCGGCGGGTGGCGTTTGAACTCCGGTGACCTAGTTTTGGAGGGTCGAGTACTTTTGATTCGTTCACCTTATTGGATGCATCGAGTTGCACGCAACTTTGGGTGATGGACGTAGGGAGGTAGACGAGGTGATGGCCGAGGCTTCGCGTGTTTCGGTGATCGAAGACGTCGTATTCAATATAATTTCTGGTGATGGGATGGTTGCCTGTTTCATCTGTGGGTCTCAATTTCAACCTGTAGCTCGCGCGTGTAATTCGTAGGTAGGGATCGAAAGTATGGGTGATAAGTGGTTTGCTGAAGGAATCATTAGAGGTCGGAGGCAGTTTTGGTGATGGCGTACGTGCACGGTGATTTCGTGCACGTCTTGGTGTTCGGGAAGATTGGGTCCCCGAGTATATACTTGGGTAAGGGGAGAGATTGCCTCGGGTGAAACCTGGGTGCATGATTGTGTTCGTGTGCTACAATAGTTGATAAGAAAAAAAAAAGAAGAAGAAACGTATTTGAGGTAGAGAGAGAGGTCTCAGGGAAAAGTAAAGAGAACCGAGTTGTTTACTCGAGCAAACATAGGGATTGTTCGGATTTGATTCACAATCCTGCAAAGTAATAATAGTAAGTTGAGTAAACTGTTTAAACAAAATTTATGTGTTGATGACTAATTAATGTATGACAATTTTAAGTCAAGACCTTATTACAAGTTAAAGAATTGAGTAAATACTTGGCAAAGTTTTAAAATCCAATTAATACTTCAATCTGACCTCTCCCATCATCGCGATAGCCCACGGCGACTCGAAATGCAAAAATCGAACGAACCCAAACTGCTCTCATACCACACCATTAAAAATCATCAAATTAGGTTTAAAAATCTTGTTATTGTATAGGGATTCAGTTTAGATACTTGAATTCGTAAATTAAGAGATTCGAATTTTTGATAAATTTGAGTTGTGCTCAGACATATTTCTTTCCAGGGGTGATACCAAGTTATTTTAATTTGAATTTATTTTTAAAATTCAGTTTAGGGTTAAACAAACAATATCTATTTTGACTCTAAGTCCAAATATCGAATAGATTGGGAAGAAATGATTGGGAAGAATCCATTCCTAGTATTTGAAAACATTATAGAAGATTAAATCTATCTCTTTTGTTCAGCATCTCTTGTCAATTCTTCGATGGTTCCTAGTAAATACAGGAAGAAGATTTGATACATTTGTATGGGACATAAACTCCAAATAGGCCAAAATTGTTTGTTTGGATGTATTGGTTGCTTTGTTTCTTTGGTTGCTATGGTTGATAGATATACTTTTGTTTCTAAACTAAATTTTTTGAAATTATACCCAAAAGTAGACAGATATGTGAATACAATTTGAGTCCGGTTATATTTTACGAACGGTTAGTTATCCATTCGAACTAACCAGTGCCTTGCATATTTCGTAGAATTTATGACCCGAGTATCCTGTGTAGTATTGAATGAGTTCATTCTCATATTGTTGATCTTCTGTTTTGGTAAGCCAAATACAGAATTGATATCCAGTTGATCTCGAAAGATATTTCTCTTTCATCTATCTTCGTTATCTCTCTCTCTGACGAATTTCGAGGACGAAATTCATTTTAAGGGGAGAAGTCTGTAACGATCCCAATTTTGAATTGAAGTTAAATTAATAGTTAATATAAAATTTGAATAAATTTTGGAATAAATCTGAATTTGAAATATATCCGTATATGTATATATGAGTAAAATCCGAATTTGACTTTAGAATTTGATCTTGAAATATTGAATTTGTATTTAAAACGAACTAATGACTTAGAAAAATAATTTGGATTTAAGAATTGCTACTTATGTAAATTAGTAAATTGATGGTTAGTTTTAATAACAAGTTTCTTTTAAATATAATGGAATATATTTTATCAATACAAAATACAAGTATAAAATCTAATTGTAAAACATGTTAATATAAATTAATGTTTGATAGTTGAACTTCAAAACAAATATATATCTATGAAGCTTACTAAAGAAGATAATGAAACAAAACAACTTTAACCATATGTACATAAACAATTTAAGCCAGAAGAAAACAAATGTTTTATACAAAGCTTCATATACAAGCTATGCCTACCTGCAAAAGTGTATATGTTATGCAAATATCTTTAGACATAGTACAACAGAATTTTAATTGTGTAAACATAATTAGAACCAAAGCATTTAATTTCCATCAACTCATCCTAGGATTGGTCATTTCAAATATTTATGAAATCTGTTCATATCAAAGCCAAGCCTACCTGCAAAGTATATACCTTTATATAAATATCTATACACAGTAAACATTTTTATAAGTATGCAAACCAATTAAGAAGCAAGGCATTAAATGCAAATCTCTCAGCCAACATTTTGTCTAGTCAAAATATTTAGAAAATCCTTTCATTTCCAGTAAATAATGATCTGATTAATAAAACAAAATAATTGTCAACCTATACACTTCTTGACTTATAAATCAAGCCTCTCTTCATTTTCAGTTCGTCCATAGAAAAAAAATAATAAACCGAAGCTTACTAAATCAATTCAAACAAGAAAATCAAACAAAGTCTGAGAGTAAGTGAAGAGATTTCAGCTATCAAACTCAAGCCCAGGATTTTCAACTCGATAAAGACAAAAAGATTTCATCTTTCAACCTGGAAACTTCTGGAACTAAGGATGTTTAAGGTGAGTAACATTTCTTCTTCTTCAAAATTTAAGGGCTTGGATCCTGCAAGTATATCTGAGAAGTATATGTTTGTGCATATATAATTATCTATATATATATATATATATATATATATATATATATATATATATATATATATATATATATGGGAAGATTGAAAATAAAGCACACAGGCTGTTTTTTTAAATTTGCATCTGTTTCCAGTTTAAAACTCAAAATGTTGATTCAACAAAAAAATCATTTCTTCCCAATCTATTCGATATTTGGACTTAGAGTCAAAATAGATATTGTTTGTTTAATCCTGAACTGAATTTTAAAAATAAATTCAAATTAAAATAACTTGGTATCACCCCTGGAAAGAAATATGTCTGAGCACAACTCAAATTTATCAAAATTTTGAATCTCTTAATTTACGAATTCAAGTATCTAAACTGAATCCCCATACAATAACAAGATTTTTAAATCTAATTTGGTGATTTTTAATGGTGTGGTATGAGAGCAGTTTGGGTTCGTTCGATTTTTGCATTTCGAGTCGCCGTGGGCGATCGCGATGATGGAAGAGGCCAGGGCTGAGGCAGGAGGTGCGGGGGTGATCGAGGGGTCTGGGAAAAATACCTGGAGGTTGAACAAAGCCTTGTGGTGGCGGCGGGTGGCATTTGAACTCTGGTGACCTAGTTTTGGAGGGTCAAGTACTTTTGATTCGTTCACCTTATTGGATGCATCGAGTTGTATGCAACTTTAGGTGATGGACGTAGGGAGGTAGACGAGGTGATGGCCCAGGCTTCGCGTGTTCCGATGATCGGAGACGTCGTATTCAAGACAATTTCTAGTGATGGGATGGTTGCCTGTTTCATCTGTGGGTCTCGATTTCAATCTGTAGCTCGCGCGTGTAATTCGCAGGCAGGGATCGAAAGTATGGGTGATAAGTGGTTTTCTGAAGGAATCATCAGAGGTCGGAGGCAGTTTTGGTGATGGCGTACGTGCACGGTGATTTCGTGCACGTCTTGGTGTTCTGGAAGATTGGGTCCCCGAGTATATACTCGGGTAAGGGGAGAGATTGCCTCGGGTGAAACCTGGGTGCGTGAGTGTGTTCGCGTGCTACAGCAGTTGATAAGAAAAAAAAGAAAAAAAGAAA
Source organism: Allium cepa (assembly GCA_030765085.1). Lineage (NCBI taxonomy): Eukaryota > Viridiplantae > Streptophyta > Magnoliopsida > Asparagales > Amaryllidaceae > Allium > Allium cepa. The sequence goes on along the minus strand of CM060938.1, from coordinate 898,172,783 downwards.
GAAGAAGAAACATATTTGAGGTAGAGAGAGAGGTCTCGGGGAAAAGTAAAGAGAACCGAGTTGTTTACTCGAGTAAACATAGGGATTGTTTGGATTTGATTCACAATCCTGCAAAGTAATAATAGTAAGTTGAGTAAACTGTTTAAACAAAATTTATGTGGTGATGACTAATTAATGTATGACAATTTTAAGTCAAGACCTTATTACAAGTTAAAGAATTGAGTAAATACATGACAAAGTTTTAAAATCCAATTAACACTTCAATTAAGTAGTTAATGTAAAACAATTGTTGAGATTTAATTGCCATTAGTTTTCAAGTTAGTAATAAAGTGATTTTCAAAGTTTGAAGGAGATTTTGAAATATTGATTAAGATAAATAATCATTATTAATGAATTGTTCAAAAAGGGTAATTAAGAATGATTAATTAGTAATTGGAATTTACTAAGTATAATGAATTGTTCAAAAAGGGAAATTAAGAATGATTAATTAATAATTGGAATTTACTAAGTAATTAGAGATTTATCAATTTGTAATTAAAGATTGGGCAAATTAATAATCAAGTGTTTAACTAGTTTGTGATTAAGAATTGTTAATTAGATAGTAAAAGTTAATTAATTTATAATTAGTAATTAATTAGGATAATTAATTAAAGATTAATAAATTAAAGATAATTAATTAAAAAGTGAGTTAAATAATTAAAGGTTAATTATTTGAATTAAAGGTTGATTAATTATATGTTAATTAATTTATTATTAACAGTTAATAAATAAATGATTAAAGGATAATTAATCAAAATAATTTGTAATTAATAAATCGGAATTGGATAATTAATCAAATTGGTTTGTAATTAATTAATATTAATAAATCCGGAAATCAACTTAAGGTTAATCAATCGTTTGTAGCTAATAAATGGTAATTAATTAATTAAATAAAGATAAATGGTGAATTAAATAATTAAAGGGTTGATAAATTAATTATAAATGGTTAATTAATGATTAAAGAAAGAATTAATCAAAATGATTTGTAATTAATTAATATTATTTACCAGGATTAAAAATTCATAAGTAATTAATTTGATTTGAATGACTCAAACAATAAACTGATCTTACTTATTGATGTTTGCATTCTATTGGATGATTGTATTGTTCGATACCCCTGATATGTGACGCTTTGTTTTGATTCGAGCTGTGTGACTTATTTATCTATGATATATATATCTGTGATCTGTGAATAAAAGACAAGCATTATGGTTTATACCGCTTATTTACTATATTTCTGTGTTTTAATCTGTGATGATTGAATGATGTGGCACTATTGTGTTAAACCCCTGGACCACACTTATACACACACAAATATGGATTCACGGGGAAATCGATTAATTCATAGATTTTTTAATAGTTTTAAATTTGAATGTTTAAATTCAAATGTTTTGGAATGGATTGGGTTTAAAGTGAAAAGCTTTTTAAATGGAATTTCAAAGATGAAATTTATTTTGAATAATTTGATTGAGTTTGGAAATTTAAATATTTTGATTTAAATTTGAATTCAATATTTGAAATTGAATTCTATGATTTGGAAACTAGGGACTAAAGATGTTATACCAGTTTATATGGCTTAAACTATTTTAAAGGTATTGATTTGAAAATTTGAATTTAAATTCAAAGGCTTTAACTCGGGTAAATAAAACTGGATCTTTCTGAAATGAAAACTATTTGTTTTCAAATAATAAAAAGCTTTCATATAGGAAGTGAACGTCCAATTTGTGTTAAAAGGATTTCAAGTTAAAAATGAAAATGATTTTCCTAAGTTATGGAAACGGTTTGAAAGCTATGAGTTAAATCTTTAATTTAAAGATTTTAAACGAGTTAATCCAATTGAAATGGGAATTGATTTGAAATCCGTAAATGGATCTTGGTGAAAATGGGTGATCTTAGTGAAATGAATCTTTTTATTTAAGGATTTGAAAATGGTAATTTGTTAAACCATTTGAATGAAAGTTTTGAATTATTAAGTTGTGACTTAATTGAAATCCCACATTCATATGTTTTAAATGTTGCGCTCACTATTCGGTTTAGCCGGGAGAGGACCTTTGTGTCATATAACCCATTCCGAATATGTGATTCGACGTTATGGATAGCATCTGAAGACCGATGGTGAAGACCGGGTATTTGTGAGAACGATAGGGTAACCAATCGATTGTCTCTGCACTGAGTTGCTCCGGTATAGAGATTCCCTAAGTGATGGGAAGTCCGATCGGAATTGTGAATACCCGGATTGCAAAGGCTTCTTCGAAAGTGCCTTCGGTTCTATTCGAACCCGGAACAGACTTGTATGGTTGCATGTCTGACACTACACTTTGAGATATAAAGCAGATTTCTTTCAAATACATTTCTGTTGGTGGCAAAGAATTTATTCTTTTAGGTTAACACCCTTCTCTGAGACGTACGAGCTCAGAGGTTATGTAGTTGAAGGTTATCAGCGATATACTCCCAATTAGGTAGTGTGGCATGCTGAGTGCTGCTGTGTGTTGATGATCATTTGTTGATTATTGGTGATCAGAGCATGGCTTTTGTATAAAGCGTAGCTTTGTGGACGAGACTGCATCAGGACCTCACACCCCGGAAATGGTCGAAACAGGAAAGATGTGGCAAGGTCATGAGGGTCGCGCCCTTTAGGGTGTGTCATTCCCTTCTGGTAAAGGGTGGTATTAGGTATGGAGCCCTGATATTTAACCTATGTGGTTGCTCCAATCTCATTTACTGTGTGATTGTTGCTTAGAGGCGCCTCGGATAAAGGTCCCAAAGGACTGGGGAGTGGCATGCTCGAGTAGTAGTTACCTATTTACAAAGGTAACCCGGCCTTGTGTTGGCAGAGATCCGGATAGGTTCTCGGGACGTCCCGCCAGAGGCGATCCCATGGACAGTAGGAAGTTCCTTAGCCTTACCATTTGTTGGAAATCCATTCATCCAATACGAAACCCTGTACGGTTTTAGTTGTAGAACCCGCCATTCACTTATGGTGCTCACCACTGTTTGGATGGTAGCTATAGTAGGCATAGTTCGAAATGTCTATGCTGGCTAAGATTTATATTCTACCTTCGAAATGCTTTTCTGCACCTTGCACTTATAGTAATAATATCAAATAAATTCGCGTATCAAGCATGTTTGACTATCATAAGAAGAAATCTCCTCCAATTCTGCGTTTGCATTGTGTGTGTGGCGGGAGGTCTTATTATAGTTTCATTTTCTAAAAGCATTGCGAATTTACTTTAAAATTCTCTTGCTATTTGTGTTTAAAAGATAAACTGTTTTTGTTACTCACACCAGTCCCATGACTGACCCGGAGTTCATTGTTCCTTTCCTAAACTCTGGGTGCTCACTATTTTCCACACGAGCAGTCTAGAGTTGGGTTTTTCAGATAGTTAGGTTTGGTAGATTAACTGGAGCTAGTTCAGTCTTTGGATGTGGACGAGACTTGCTTATCTTAGTCCATCGTGATGTTGGTTCGAGCTGCTGCTGGAATTCTTCCTTGAAGACTATCTTGAGTTGTTTGTTCCGCTTTGTTAGCTACTTTCTTTTCCGCTGCTATTTTATTATATCATATCTCTGATGTATATTGATATTCATTGTATCATCTGTTGTATCAGATATTGTATCGATTCTGTGTATCAATGTATTATTCTATTTCTTCCGTTGTGTTATTTACTTAATTGTGTTATATGCTCCGGTGAATCGGATTTGAACGGTCGAATCTACGGCATTCGAGTACGATGTAAAGTATGGATGTTGATTTTCGAACGCGAAAAATCCGCTTTGTTACATTTGGTATCAGAGCTAAGGTTTAACTTTAGCTCAGGAGTGTAACACATTAAGTAGCACATTAGAGATAGGGTGAAGTATACCCTAGAATGAGTAAATCCCTAAGATATCTGTTTGAATGCCTCAGTAAATTCTCTTACTATTCACTTATAGTGAGTATGAGTGCAAGAAGAGAACGAGATAGGGGACAGGGGAATACGACTATAATTGGTCAATACTTTGTAACGGCAGTGGAAACAGTCTTTTTCTTCTCAATATTTCTTTGATTCGTCTTTCCAAATTCTTTGGATTGCTTTGTGACAGCTCCAGAAAGAAGTTTCGGTGTGATGATAGCCCTACGAATTGCTGTAGGAAAATTTACTATATTTCTGTGTTTTAATCTGTGATGATTGAATGATGTGGCACTATTGTGTTAAACCCCTGGACCACACTTATACACACACAAATATGGATTCACGGGGAAATCGATTAAGTCACAGATTTTTGAATAGTTTTAAATTTGAATATTTAAATTCAAATGTTTTGGAAATGGATTGGGTTTAAAGTGAAAAGCTTTGTAAATGGAATTTCAATGATGAAATTTATTTTGAATAACTTGATTGAGTTTGGAAATTTAAATATTTTGATTTAAATTTGAATTCAATATTTGAAATTGAATTCTATGATTTGGAAACTAGGGACTAAAGATGTTATACCAGTTTATATGGGTTAAACTATTTTAAAGGTATTGATATGAAAATTTGAATTTAAATTCAAAGGCTTTAACTCGGGTAAATAAAATTGGATATTTCTGAAACGAAAACTATTTGTTTTTAAATAATAAAAAGCTTTCATATAGGAAGTGAACGTCCAATTTGTGTTAAAAGGATTTCAAGTTAAAAATGAAAATGATTTTCCTAAGTTATGGAAAATGTTTGAAAGCTATGAGTTAAATCTTTAATTTAAAAATTTTAAACGAGTTAATCCAATTGAAATGGGAATTGATTTGAAATCCGTAAATGGATCTTGGTGAAAATGGGTGATCTTAGTGAATTGAATCTTTTTATTTAAAGATTTGAAAATGGTAATTTGTTAAACCATTTGAATGAAAGTTTTGAATTATTAAGTTGTGACTTAATTGAAATCCCATATCCATATGTTTTAAATGTTGCGCTCATTATTCGGTTTAGCCGGGAGAGGGCCTTTGTGTCATATAACCCATTCCGAATATGTGATTCGACGTTATGGATAGCTTCTGATAATCGGTGGTGAAGACCGGGTATTTTTGAGAACGATAGGATAACCTATCGATTGTCTCTGCACTGAGTTGCTCCGGTATAGAGATTCCCTAAGTGATGGGAAGTCCGATCGGGATTGTGAATACCCGGATTGCAAGGGTTTCTTCGGAAGTGCATTCGGTTCTGTTCGAACCCGTAACAGACTTGTATGGTTGCATGTCTGACACTACACGTTGGGATATAAAGCAGATTTCTTTCAAATACATTTCTGTTGGTGGCGGAGAATTTATTATTTTAGCTTAACACCCTTCTCTGAGACGTACGAGCTCAGAGGTTATGCAGTTGAAGGTTATCAGCGGTATACTCCCAATTTGGTAGTGTGGCATGCTGAGTGCTGCTGTATGTTGATGATCATTTGTTGATCATTGGTGATCAGAGCATGGCTTTTGTATAAAGCGTAGCTTTGTGGACGAGACTGCATCAGGACCTCACACCCCGAAAATGGTCGAAACAGGAAAGATGCGACAAGGTCATGAGGGTCGCGCCCTTTAGGGTATGTCATTCCCTTCTGGTAAAGGGTGGTATTAGGTATGGAGCCCTGATATTTAACCTATGTGGTTGCTCCAATCTCATTTACTGTGTGATTGTTGCTTAGAGGCGCCTCGGATAAAGGTCCCAAAGGACCGGGGAGTGGCATGCTCGAGTAGTAGTTACCTAGTTACAGAGGTAACCCGGCCTTGTGTTGGCAGAGATCCGGATAGGTTCGCGGGACGTCCTGCCAGAGGCGATCCCATGGACAGTAGGAAGTTCCTTAGCCTGACCATTTGTTGGAAATCCATTCATCCAATACGAAACCCTGTACGGTTTTAGTTGTAGAACCTTCCATTCACTTATGGTGGTCACCACTGTTTGGATGGTTGCTATAGTAGGCATAATTCGAAATTTCTATGCTGGCTAAGATTTATATTCTACTTTCGAAATGCTTTTCTGCACCTTGCACTTATAGTAATAATATCAAAGAAATTCGTGTATCAAGCATGTTTGACTATCATAAGAAGAAATCTCCTCCAATTCTACGTTTGCATTGTGTGTGTGGCGGGAGGTCTTATTATAGTTTCATTTTCTAAAAGCATTGCGAATTTACTTTAAAATTCTCTTGTTATTTGTGTTTAAACGATAAACTGTTTTTGTTACTCACACCAGTCCCATGACTGACCCGGAGTTTATTGTTCCTTTCCTAAACTCTGGGTGCTCACTATTTTCCACATGAGCAGTCTAGAGTTGGGTTTTTCAGATAGTTAGGTTTGGTAGATTAACTGGAGCTAGTTCAGTCTTTGGATGTGGATGAGACTTGCTTATCTTAGTCCATCGTGATGTTGGTTCGAGCTGCTGCTGGAATTCTTCCTTGAAGACTATCTTGAGTTATTTATTCCGCTTTGTTAGGTACTTTCTTTTCCGCTGCTATTTTATTGTATCATATCTCTGATGTATATTGATATTCATTGTATCATCCGTTGTATCAGATATTGTATCGATTCTGTGTATCAATGTATTATTCTATTTCTTCCGCTGTGTTATTTACTTAATTGTGTTATAGGCTCCGGCGAATCGGATTTGAACGGTCGAATCTGCGGCATTCGAGTACGATGTAACGTATGGATGTCGATTTTCGAACGCGAAAAATCCGCTTCGTTACAGTATTACGTGCATGCAATAACTCAAGAGATGTTATGGGATTTTCCATCTCTTAAGGATCCATCAAAATATTTATATGTAGCAAAATACACTACATATATAATGTCTGATCAATAAAGTAAATATTAAAATAGCGTTAAGGCTTTACATTGATCCCCCTTAACACATCTATAAGCATCGGCATACAGTTTTCATTTGACACCACCAGTTGCACGTCGGTAGTCAGTGATGCGCCGTGATACGTCAACACTAAACCAAAATCATAGGGGTCTTATATAAGGATAAAAGTTGATAAGGTACGTGAGGCAATGCCTAAGGTAGGATACTATTAGTTTACGCTTCCCGACTGGTGGTAATGCATCATAGCCATGATCTCCCACCACGTCCAACACTCCCAAAATTTGAGGGTGCACACCAATCAATCACATTGTAAATGATTGTAATACGAAGAAGTGCGTTCGACCGGTATGGCTTCTGTTTTAGTCATTTCAAATTGTCACAAGTGTCAGGCCAATCCATCGTCCTTCTCTTTCTTCAAATCCAACAAACATACACCAAATCCAACCACTTCATTCTGGACCATAACCCTACGTACACAGTTGTTAAAGTGGTTCCAATATTGATAGAAAGTATGCCAATTAGAGGCCCCGATCTCTTTAACAGCCAAACGTCGTTTTACACACCGGTTGGTAATTTTACATTTCGAAAATGATTCTTATTTGATATCAAAATATCATATTCGCTTTGAAATTAATCTATTTCGAAATCATCATAATTACTCAAAATATACCATTTAATTTCAAAATCATTTTCGCCTTAATATCACGATTTCGCTTCCAAAATTGTTCCAAATTTCAGTTTAGGTTATAACTTCATTTTAACCGAATTGATATTTAGATCTACGATTTAAATATAAACATTCCTCCCCTTTGACCAGTTTGGATTTTTTAGAAAATAGTTAAATAGTTTCAAAATAGTTAAATAGTTAAAATAGTTTAATATAAAATAATCTTAGGATTGAAAATGGTTTATGTTGGTAAGATAGTATGGAAAATCAAAATAATCTGAATATTTAAAAATATATATTTTTAATAGTTTATAATAAAATAATTTATTTGAAAATAGTTTTAAGGTCAAAATGATTCAATTCCAAATTTCCTTGTTCAAATTACTTTAAATTTCCATTTCGATTTATATCAATTCCAAGTTAGATTTTCAAAATATCGATTCAAAGCACTTAAATAAAATTTACCTTCAATATCCAATTTAAAATAAGAATTTTCAAATATAATTCAATTCTGAGCTCAATTTCGAAATATTGTTTTACATCACTTTTACTTAGTAATTTTCAAGTTCGAATAAAAGTCCAATCCTTTAAATAAAATCATTTTCTGAAATTTAAATCATATTTCGATTATAATTTAAAATTTTCAACTTCGATTATTTAAAACATTTCGTTATGAAAATTAAATTTCAACATTTCGAGCTCTAGATCGAAAATAATTCAATTTCCATAAATTCAATTTTATCTTCTTTAATAAAAGTCAATTTAAATAATTTCAAATCAAAATTTAAAATCATTTAATTTAACCAATCCAGTGTCCGTGTATTATTTTCTATCCTAGGGTCAAGTGAATTAATTATTTCAATTTAACTTTAGGGATGGATACATACCATTTCAATCCAAATCACAATGTCATAGGTATATATCATTTGAACCTATTTCTTAATTTATTAGGAATAATTCAATTTATAGTTTTATAAACTATAAATAATTTACCAGGTGATAACAAGATATATATAAAAGTAAATAAACATCCAATCATCCAAATATCAATCAACTGACGTCCATCACAATCAATCATCTAAATAGTCAGTAAATCACAACAATTACCCAATTATCAATAATTTTGAATTTTACTAACAATTTAATTCAAATTCAATTTAAACGTCAATTTAAATTTCTATCAATTAAATTAGGTGTCAATTTAAATGTCAAATAAAATTATCAAACAACTATCGATAAATTTATACCACTTCATAAATTCAAATTTAACTAGCATAAAATATTTTAATACATTGTGAGTATTATAAAACACTCACCTTTTATTTGAAACTGAAAATATTTCAGCTTCAAATAAATGATAATTCGACTCTATGCCAAAGCTTTCGTCGATACGATTCCAACGCTGCTCGTTTCACTCGAAACAGACCTCATATGCAAAAGTTATGAAATTTTATAAGTTGACGATATTTACATTTTAATTATTGAACTAGTTTCAATCTTAATAAAAATAATTACCCACTAGTCATAATCCAGCCCAGCCTACGATGCCAAAACCCGACCCAAGAACCCAATTGCAGCCCATATTTCTCCATTCCTTCTTTCTTTTCTCCTTTCCTTCTCTTTTTTTATTCAACAGCCCAAAGCCTACCAAACAGAACCGACGCAACATGTTCCTCATCTCCCTCTTTCTTCATTCTTCCCTTGTGCATGCAAAATACACAGAGCAATGGCCATATCCCACTATGCATGCACACTGCCGTGCCTTCCACAAGCCACAAAATTCAAAACGGAATCCACCATTGATCTTCTCCTCGCGCTCTCCTTTCGATCATCCTCATGAATTCTCGGCCGAAGCTTCCCAGTGAAACACGACCGTATCCCTTCCTCATCAAAGTAATGTAGCGATGCCGCTCCAAAAACCCACCGAGCTTCACAAAAATATGGCCATATATGCTATTTCTTACGTCGAACTCAAATACGACCTCGAATCTCCACATCATCGATCAAATCAGCAAATATCTCAAGCCTTAGCTACAACCTCATTCGGCCATCCTTCCAATTTCATAGCCGCACTTCACAAAATTATCCCAGATCGAAGCTCTCTACAAATCTTATTTTTTCAACTGGTTTCAAAATTTTTAGTCGAGTAGAATTCGAGATTTTAATTTTTGAAGTTTTCTTCTCTTTACTTTCTTTTTGTTTGTTTTGTCAGTATTAAAGAGAATAAAAAGGGGAAATATATGTGTTTAAAAGGGAAGAGGCTGTACTTCATAGGGTGGGTGAAGGTAGGGTAGGAGTGGCCTAAAATGAAAGAATATGGGCAGCCTAGTCAAATCGACGAAAGTAAATTATTTAAAATTCACAAATATCTAGATCTTAAATTCGAACCCCGATCAAGGCATGTCACTGGTCGTTTCTAATGTTATACCCTTATTTTGAACGCAATGGAACAAGTTCCAAGACCCAATTCGATCATATGCAGAAGATAGCTTTATGAACCCAATTATTATTTTAAATTGCCGATATCAATTCTAGCGCATTTCTATCTTGTACGACCAAACGATAACTCTAAATGCTATGAAACACAAAATTCAATAATAATACACTATTACGAATCCAATAGAACTGGTTTCGTCGAAATTCGAGACTGTGCCCCGAAAGGCTATTTCACATGTTAATTTAAACGGTTTTTTTTTTAAAATCAAGTATACCACCTATAAATCAAATTTAAAAATTTAGGTACCTTCATTCTTTTTCATAGAAATTAAATAAGCTTTGAAATTATTTTATCTAGCTTAGAACTCAAAATTCAGTCATTTTCCCAAATTTCAATTATTAAATTCCACAATTAACTTACATAATAAATCATTATATTTGAAATTCAACTTATTTAATCTATAAATTTACTTTTTAAACATTTAAAATTAACTAAACATTTCAATTTCAAATAACCAAAATTCTTGGTCATTACATTCCTCTCCCCTTAAAAGAATTTCGTCCCTGAAATTGCCAAGGTAAGAAGAATGACCCATAACCCATTAACTTTCCCAAAACCACTTTGTTAAAACCACATTATCACTTCTTCTAAGCGTAAGGTGACCGATCCAAACTATTGAAGACAACAGCTAAGCTATAATGGGATACGGGAATAGGTTCTTTACTACTATTTGGTTTGGTTTGGTTTTTCCAAATTCATCCATATATTCCAAATAATATTATTTACTCAATTATTTCAAGTTATGATCCAAAATCAAATTTTAATTATTAAAAATTTTCTAACTCCTAGATTTTCGAAAAACTTCGCCAGCGTTTCCTTTGCATGGCTAGATCAGAACTACTGCAAAATCACAACTACAGGCCACAAATCAGCAAGAGAAAATAAAAGCTAAGTGGCTCAATCATAAAACCATCAAATCCAAACCAAAATTTAAACATGTACCCTTTTTTGGGCAATCCAAAATTTTCTTGATTTTAAATACCTACATCTTTTTTACCAATGATATCCAATCATATAATTTAAAATTATTTTATATTTTGCATTTTCAATTTCCAATATTTTCTTTACTTAAGCCTATATAATGAACATATATCATCCATATGCAATGTCAAATCTAATCGCTCACTCAATCGCACAATTTCACTTTGGAACTAATATCTTTCACACGACTCTCTAGTGCGGACTCATATTTGGTTCCTTGATCAGAATCTGTTATTCTCCTTGAATAGCTATATATTATGATAAAGAATTCCCGAATCAAATCAAAAATCCATATCCAGGGTTCGCCGTCGAGAATCGAGTGCAAAATCCTAACTCGGATCGATATAAATTATCTCGAGATTCTATGCTCAAATTTGGATCAAATCGTTATGCGAATAAAATAATAAACATACAATTTACATATTTATTTCTGTTGATTCTTAGCTATACCAAATTCCTTTGTTTATTCATACTTCGTTTCCATTCAATTATTCACAATTATCATCCATATTGCATTATTCACATTGCTTTATTTCTTAGTATATTTTTCAATACCAACTATCTCTTAAGAAATTTCTCATCAAATTTTCTTAAGTCAATTATAAATATTTTATACAAATGTTCTTATGTTCTAATTACCTAACATTCGAACCATTCAAATCGACAACCATCCACTCATGTCAGACTTACATTGCTCAAAACAACAGATTGTTAATTTATATTTGGCAAAACTCAGCATATGCAACAAATAAATCATTCACAGAATCATAGACATAGAGTAATTTAACAATAAGCATCGAAAAAGATAAATAGCCGTTCATGAAGCTAATATATAAACAACAGAGTTTGAAACAAAATACAAAAGATGATCTCAAATAAAAAGTAGTCTCAAATGCAAAAGAACTAGACAAGTCTGAACATCTGCTGGGAACAACTGAGGTAACTGCAAAGCTAAATATATAAGAGACAGATCTTCAAGCAAAGCTCCAAACTCCAAAGGTGAGTCAGATGTTGTGACACTCAGCCTGACCCGAGTATAAAGCAAAACACAAAACACTCGAGTCAGGATTAACATTCTTATACCAATAAATTAACTTAAGTGAAATGTCAAGTGAAATACAAATAACTTAAAGGATGTTTGGGATACCCATCCTCTAAGGATCCGTTAAACTATCTACATACATAGTACAATATGCTACGTAGATAATGTCTACAGTAAAGTAAAATATTAAAATAGCATTAAGGCGTTACCCATATCCCCCCTTAACACATTTTATATATTCCCGTAGTCTGTATAGATACTTTAAGCTCAACCAAATCAGTGGAATACTCAGGGAGCACTTCATAGGTACGGTAGAAAAAAAACTCGTAGAGGGCGCGATAAGGCATGTGACAAGCCACACGAGGCAATTCCAAGGTAGGATTCTGCCGTTTCCACTTCTGGATTGGTGGTAACGGATAGCCGCTACTATTGCCCACCTCGAGACACACTCCCAAATCAAAGGTGCACCCAATCAAATCACAAAGTAATAGACTGGTATCGAAGAAATGTGCCCGATCGAATGTGCGACCTCACTTGGCCCCGTATAGCTCCTGTATTGGCCACATCAAGATGAATCATGGGAGTCAGGGAAGCATTAATACCACATATAAAATCATCGCCAGACCATCCTACTTCATTCTGAATTCTCCACCATGTACACAGATGTTAAAGTGGTTTTCGGTATTGGCAAAGAGTATGACAATATTTGTCCCCATCCCTTAAACAACCAAACTCTTATTTCACACCGTAATCATTTCATTTCAAATAATTTATAATTCATATTTAAAATAACATATTCATTAAAGTCATATCACTTTAGAAATCTATCGATTTCAAAATTATATCCACTTTTGAAATCGTATCCGCTTCTAAAATCATAACCACGAATAGTTTAAACCTTTATATCAAAATATTCACATTTAAATCTATTAAATCTAAATCATAACAGTTCCGACTTAAATAGTTTAAATTTTGAAAATAGTTTATATATTGAAATAGTTACAAATTAAAAATAGTTTATGTTTAAAATAGTTTATAGATTAAATAGTTTAAATATTGAAAATAGTTTCAAAGCAGAATTGTTTCTTCCAACTTCACACATTAATTCAAATCAACTTTAATTCCACAATTCAATTTAAATAAATTTCACTCTAACAATTTCAATTGAAAAGGTTAAAAGTTTAGTTCAAATTCTCATTAAACCATTTTAATTTATATCGATTACAAATCTAGGTTTGAATTACAAATTTAAAACCACCTCCAATTTCAATAGATTTTAAAGTTTAAATATTCAAACAATTTACAATAACTCAATTTGATAAATCTCATTTATATTCAAAGTTCAACTTTTATTTAAATTTCAAAATATTCAACCATTTTAATAACATTTAAATGAAATCTAAAATTGAAAATTTAAATAAAATCAATTATTAAATACCTAAGTTGAATTATATTAAATTCTGAAAATATTCATTCAATCACTTTTATAAACATTTAAATAAAATCTCAAATTCAAATTTAAATCAAAATTAAATATTCAATTTCAGTCTTATTTGTTTGAAAATATTCATTTATTCACCTTTAATCAAAATCAAGTTATCATGTTATAAAATCATATCCTTAAAAATCTCAAATTAATAAATTTTCGAATTAATTTCTATTTAAATACAATTGTTAAACAAATCAAATTACAAATCAATTTCAATTTATCTTTCCAACCTTAATTTATTAAAGTTATTACAAAAATCTATTTTCAAAATATTAATATATATTTAAATAAATATTTAAAAACATGTTATATAAATATTAGGTAAATTAAATTTTGTTAATTTAATCTTATTATTAAATTAAATATAATTTAAATCTTATTTTATATATTTTAAAAATAATAAAGTTATAAGTAAATTATATAATTTAAATTTCAAAACATAACTTATAATTTTAAAATTTCCGAAACATATAATTATAAAAATCTAAATTTTACACAGATATTAAAATAAAATCTTTGTATTACAATTAAAAATCAATATTTAGTAAAACCCATATATTTCCTTTCAAACATTGGAAATCATTTTTAAAATATAGACCAATGGTGTCCGTATATAATTTTCTATCCTATAGTCAAGTAATATAGATATTTACCATTTCAATCCGCAATTTAAATTTAATATTTACGGGTATATATCATTTCAACCTGCAACACCAAAATTTCAAACAAAATCACATGGGTTTTGTAACGACCCGAAAATTTCGTTAACTAAATTTGTCATATTTTCCATAATTTTTAATAAAATGAATGTTAGGAATTTGGTGTTGCCATTTGTTCTTATTAAAAGTTAACAATTTAAAATGAGATTTCCAATTTAATAAAATAATATAAATATTGTGGTTTAAATTTGAATGGAATATGTGAAAACAAGAGTAATTATGGAATAATATGTTATTTATTTAGGGTAATGAAAAAAAAAATTAAGCCAATTTTAATTAATGATAATAATGCGATATAAGCTAATAAATTTGATCTCAATGCGATAACCATTTAATAAAGGTAATGAAACAGGATTTAGAAAAATGTATACTAGGTATAAATCAAATAGAAGGAAACAAACGTATATACCGAATTAATTTATGAATAAATACTTTGGATAGTAATTGAATGTACAGTAATGGTAATTTAAAACCTATTTATAGTAAGACTGCATAAGATTCAGTAAATTAAGTGGTGGAAAGATTTTTCCTAGATATACTTTGAAGATGTGAAATTAAAGGCGAATATTAAAATTGGTTAATGTAAAATAACATTGATTAACCGTAAATGGGGATAAATTTGAAAATAAAAATTTATGTTAATACAAGTGGATCAATTATAAACTTAAATGAAACATTCCAATTTAATAAGAGGTATTCGAATGTTATGTTTTATTTAAAGGTAATAATTGGATTTAATTGGAATTTGTGTATGTTGGATTATATAGGAAAGGAGTATACAAAAACTGTGAATAGTAAAGTAGCAACTGAAAAGGAAGAAATTGAAATAAGGGCAATAAACATTGTATAAATTAATAGTAATAAATGCCAACATTGAATTGTAATAAATATAATTAATATTGCAAGTGGGTGAACGTAAAGATAAGGGTTAAGAGTGTTGGAATAGGTATACTAGAATAACTATAAAGTGTAAATGTACGTATTTATAGCAACATGAATTATTGAAGGAAAATAATTGGTAAACGGGGTTTGGGCTAAGGAAATGTTATTGATTGTTTTGAAACCTTATTTATTATGGGAAATTAATTTAGCATAAGCAAAACCAATGCAAATATCTAATTTATCAGTAAAGTAATAATAAATAGTAATCAATGCAAATTTAGGTAACAATAGAATGTGAAATTTGGGGAATAGATGCAAAGTATCTATGAGTTGCTAAAAGTATGCATAATAAGTGCAAATTTAATAAATCAATGTCCTGTAGAGGTTGGAGTATGGTTAGTAATAAAAGCTTTTAAAGGAAAAACCTTTAATTTATAAATGAAAATCAATGCATTAAATTAGGTGTAACTGAATGCATGTAAATAATTTTGTAAGAATAAGTTATAAACAATTTATTTGTGCATACCCGATTTAATTGAAATAACAGAAAAGACAAGAACTTGATTTGCCTAGATATATATATATTGATAAACTATAGCTAAGTAGGAAGTTTGGTAGTAAATAGGAAATAAGATGACAAAGGCAACTAGTAAATTAATAAATGAATTCATAATAATAAGTAGTAATTAATGCATAAATATATTTGGCATTTGGGATAATTACAAAGTTTTACCCTTTCATCTAATTTATTTAATTGAATCTAAATTTATGGCAACATTGTTGTTATTGATGTTGTAAGTGAATTTGAATATAAAAGGGTAACAATATTTTTAGGTTAACCATTTATTGAGCATATTAAGTTAAGAATGACAAATCGATTGAAATAAATCTAGATTAATTATTTTGTTTAGTTAATGTATTCTAGTTAATAAAAGGGAATTTATAAGGAATGAAGCCTGCACTAATGAAGTGTATTATAATTCAAAAGGTTATGTATACACATAAAAAATGTCTATTTACTGTATAGAAAGAGTCTAAATCAATGAACAAATTTATTGAGGTTCCAATTTATAATTTATAACATTTAATGTAGACTTAATTTCAATTAATTGACTTAAATCGTGCAGTTAGCGTAGATTTGTTGTGTAATTGGAGTAGTTAATGCTATATGATGAAGTTAATGCTAAATCTATTTATAATTGGACCATTTGTTGATGTAGATGATAGAAAGCAAGATGTATAAATTTAGTTAAAGCATCAACATTCAACAATTGTAATTATTGAAAATTAAAATGGAATTTGAGAATAATAAGGTGAAACCATGAACAAATGTTAGTGCATCCTTATTACTGGTAAAAGATGAGTATATAAAAGTTTGAAAATCAAAAATAGATTTTTGAAAACTTAATTTATAATTGCTAAATATAAGGAAGTGGAGAAATTAACACTGCAATGGATAGACTTATCAGCTTTTAATTTACATCTAAATTTGTTTAGATCAATTTGGAAATTAATAAATTGTGGATATATTTTGAAACGTAAATGAAACGTCTAAATTTACATTTGTAAATACGTTTAAAATAAAATGTAAATGATAAGGAATTTATTTATTTCCTAAATCCGTAACGTGTATAACTAATATTATTTATCTTTTGGGACCACTTCTGTTTGCACGTTAAAATTCGTGCACACCTATTCTTTTGCGATCTATCTATAAATAGACGATCAAAAACCCTAGCCTCCATCTTCTATCATTTGTCTGTACGTTCTTTTCTTCAACTCCTTCTCCTCCTCAAATGGATGCAAACCTAGATCTATTTCTATTCAAATTTCAAATGAAAATTCAAACATCTCAGAAAAAATTCCAAAAAATAATAATATATATATATATATATGTTGTAGATTTCATTAATACGAATCTACGTGTGACATCTATTTCTGCAATTGATGCTCGTTTCAGCCACAAGAGCTTGTCAAAGTAGCGGCTGGAGATGGTTTTCGTGCGCGAGTGTTTTGGGCGCGATACTGGGGTGAGTGAGGAAAGTGACGTGGCGGTGAGTTGTGGTGAGAATGGATATGTTTGTCTTGTTTTTAAATTTTAATTTTTGTTTTCAAATTTCAAGCATTTAAATTTGAATAACTTTCGCATACGAGCTCAGTTTCACGCGCGATTTTTTTTTTGTTAGGTTCGTAATAAAATTCCGGATCTGTTGACGCTGGTTTGGATAGATTTGGAGACCGTCAAAATTTTGGGTTTAAATCGGGTTTAAATTCGATTTAAATTCAAAAGGTGAGTGTTTTAACCCACTCACAACTTCTAAAAGTTTTTATGTTTGTTAAATTTATTTTTGATATGAGTAGAAATTTATTTATAACTGTTTGGCATGTTTTGTTCATCATATTTGCTAAATCGCGTTATTTAATTTAACTGTTAATTTATTTTATTTATTGCATATTAATTGACAGTTAGAATTTATTTATTTGCATAGGAACTGCTAGTAAACAGTTATAAAATGTTAGTTTAATAGTTGATTAAATTTTTTTTTTATAACCGCCAGTTATTACCTGATATATATTATCAGATATATATTGATATTGAATGTTTATTGGATGATGATTGTGATTTGGATGATGGATGATGTTGATGAATGGATGTTTTATTTTATATCATTAAACTGCAAGTTATCATGCATTTTGTCGTTTCATTCGGGATTGTGGTTTGAAATGATATACAACCACAAAATTTTATTTTTAAATTGCGGATTGAAATGATAAATATCCGTATCACTTGACCATAGGATAGAAAATTTTATATAGGCACCGTGGTCTATATATAAATTATTTTAAAGTGATTTCTATGGTTTGGACGGGATACGGTTTATAAAAATTTGATCTTGATATTTTACAAAATATTATTCTTCGATATATATACATATGAAGTTAAAATTTGAAAATTAAGTTGTGTATAAACCTGTTGAATAAAAATGAAAAATTGAGAAAATGGAATTTGGAAATTTATCTTATATGTTTAAGTTTGGAAAATTTAAGGTATGATATTTATAACTGGATTTTCCAAGATGAATTAAAAATGAAAATTCTAGTATAAAGTAAATTTTGAGAAAATATTTAATTGCTAGAAATCGGAGTTTTATTTATGGAATTTATATGAATATTCAAGACTAAAATAATAGAATATTAATTGTTGAAAGAAGAAAATCCAACTTTAGTTTTGAAATATTAATACTCCAAATGGATATATATATATAGAAATTGAAGGGGGTTTTGGAACTTGAAGTGATATTTAAATTATGGTTTGAACTTTAAATAAAGAAATATATTTGAAAAGCCATGGAAATTATTTTTCTTTACAAAGTAACTTTAAAGTTAAACCATTTATTTTACATTCGTTGAATATCCAAACCATTCAAGTTTTTAGAAGTTATGGTTTTAAAATTTTGAATTTCGAAATATTATGCTTTGAAAGTATATTTCAAATATTTGATTCCAGATATTTTAAATTTTAAACCAGCATGATTTTGGAAAAGAATTATATTTGAGATAAAATGATATCATATTGTTTTGGGTTTAAATTGATATCGTATTCATAGTTTTGAAATGGAAAATTTTATTCTGGTTTTAAAGTATAAACTATTTTTAAATGACCGCGGTGTTATAATAACGATGGGTTGGCAAAGAAACCGGGATCGGATATGGACATACTCTCTGTCGATACCGAAAACCACTTTGACTAACCGTGTACGCGGTGGAGATTCCAGAATGAAGTAGGTGGTGGCGACGTTTCCTGTAAGGTAAATACGTGGACCCGACTCCCGTGAGTTGGCATAAGGTGGCTAAAACAGGAGTGATTCTCGGGCCAATGAGGTCATACCTCTGATCGGACGCTCCTCTTCGATATTATACTTTGACTTTGGATTGATTCAGTGGCCACTTCTATTTTTGATTTTTGGGGAGTTTGTTCGAGGTGGGCGGTAACTGCGGCTACGCGTTTCCATCTGCCCGGATAGCAATTGGTATATCTACCCTGGCATTGCCTAGTTGTGCCGTGTCACCTACCATACCGAGCCTTTACTACGAGTTTTGTTTTGTACCATACCTATGGAGTGCCCTCTGACGATGCCCAGTACGGGGGAGATTATGGTACTGTATTGACTATGGGAATATATTCTGTGTTAAGGGCTATATGGGTAACCCCTTAACGCTATTAAAAAGTAAGTTTATTTTACTATAGACACTATTATAATAGCGCAATATACTACATAGTAAATAGTTTAATGGATCCTTAGGAGATGTAAATCCCGAGCATCTCTTGAGTTACTGTACTCATATTTAATTCTGTTAATTTAACTTACATAAGATCTTTTAGTTCTGACTCGAGTATTTTTGTCTTTTCAAATTCACTCGGGTCAGTCCGAGCATTTCAGAATTTGAAGATTTAGCTTTGGAGGATGAAGAAGAAGATTTGTATTATTATTATTTATACTAGTGCACTACATACTGTTCCGCTGCATTGATATTTTGGTATGTGAACTCTGATAATTATTATATAAAGAAGAAGCAAATGTTTTGTAAACAGTTATATAAACTGTATATTTTATTATTATATTTTATCCTTCCGCTGTGAGATTCTATTTTGTTTTAATTCTTCTCTGTTTTCTTATTTACCCCATAACAATCCGCCCTTCCGTATGGTTTGAATTGGCACGTGTGTCTGTTTAAATCGTGCGAAAAGGCGGGATGTTACAGGTTTATCATTTCAACCCATAACGATTATTCCATAATCTATAAAATCATTCGGGTATGTATCATTTCAACTCATAGGGAATTTCTAAACTAACAAGAAACTTGCTGAGTGAGAAAAAATATGATAATAATATAACATATCAACAACATGCATATATCATCAGTAACAAATTTAAATATAATATAAACAACAGGTTATGGTGTCATATGTCAAAGGTTAACAATTGCAGATAATGGCATATCATATTTAATAATTCAAATTTAACAACATATTTCAATTGTCATTTCATGTGAATTAAATTTATTAAATATAAGAATGTTAATTGTGAGTGATTGCTGACCTTTCAAGGCTAGAAAAATTAGATAACACGACAAGCAATGAATTGAATCATGAACTTGACAATCGACCAATCCAAACGACAAATCTCAAAGCAAAGCAAGGTGAACATGAATTCGAGGAACAAACTGCTGATTGGAAATCGATGAAAACAAATCCAAATCAGCTTGATATAAACTAAAATGAAATATATATATTATATTCGTTTTCTATTAAAACCAACATTCTATTTAAAAATACGTATTTATAATAAAATCTCCATATTATATATATATATTCCCTTTTTTTCTCAATATTTATTAAAACCCAATTCTTCAAAAATTATTGAATAAAACGTTTATATGTATACACACATATATTAAATTTTATCACAAGAACCTATATTTAGAATATTAACATACATTTAAAAATACCTTAAACATATGATATATACATATACCTTTATATACAAAAGAGGTGAGAAGAGCTACACTGATCAACCAAGGAAAGCAATGTGGTTTGGCGATGGTGCACGGAGGAAAGATGTCAACAAGTGAAAAAGAAGTGTGGTAGACAAGATCAGTGGAAGGCAAAATCACGAGCAGGTTCACATGAAAAATGAAAGCAAACACTCCATTTTCTGGCAAGCAAAACAAACACTCCAAGTTTAGCAGTTTTGAGAATCAACATCTTTCCATTTTCTTTTTATCTTTTTTTTTTATATAAAAGAGGTGGTTAGAGGGAATTGGTGGTTGCTGCAGGCAGATGGTGGAGAGGCCAGGCTGTAGTTAAGGGGAGATGGTGGAGCAAGGTGATGGAGATCTATGTTAAAGGCTGTGATGCTCGGTAATAGTGGTAGCTATTAGGGGAAGGCCGAGGCAGTCATGTGGCTGGGTGGAGGAATCTCGGCTGTTCAAGGAGGTGGTGATCGTGTGTCAGAGGTTGAATGGGTGGAGGAGTTTCGGCGGTCAAGGAGATGGTGATCGAGTCATGGCATTATTGGGCAGTGGAGGATCTACGTGTAGTGGTGTGGGTAGACTAACGTGGTCTGGGTAGTAGTGCAGAAGGGAAACAAGGCGGTGACGTGGCCAGAACAATTGGAGATGAGCAGTTTTTTTCGAGCAATATAGGGATGAAGTGGCAGTGTGTGGCTAGTGTACAGGAGGGAAGGCGACAAGGAGTGTTGGAGGATTTGTGGTTGCCAGTCGCTTGAGTGGGCTACGGGTTCGGTGCAGGTTGGTCACGACATAGAAGAGATAAGGGTGGAGGTGGTTAGCTTGAGTAAGATACGGTCTGGGTGTTCATGGTGCTGCTGCTTACTGTTAAGGCTCTGAAATGGTGGAGATGGCGAACAAGTTTTGGAGGTGGAGAACGAGTTGATTGCGGCTGAAGAAAAAAAAAGGTGGCAACAGGCTATCACGACAAGGAAGAAAATAATATAGAACCAAACTTATATATATTTTATTATTATATATATGTATATAAATATATATATATTTATATATTTATATATATTTTGAATTGACAGCACAAAGAAAATAGGGGAAGAGGTAAGAAAATGAACGAAACAATGCAAATGGAAGGAACCATATATTACGTTGAATGTTTGGGAATAGTGAAGGTCAAAACTGAAAATATTAATTTCTGATGTCTATTGGTTTTCACGGTGGGTAACGAATGGACACAAGAAAATCAAAGGCTCTAAACAGATACAGATATTGTCCATCATTTCATAGAATTCATCGTCCATCGGACCTCGAAACACACAAATGAATATACTATGGAGATCAGAACGACGAGACGAACATAATGGCACAAAGATACGAACGATACGATCATCCAATCAAAAACCAATTATCGCTACCAAATGCTACCAAAATGTGTAAAACAATATAAACGGGGTTATGGCAGTACAAAATTTCGCGAAACGAAATGCGACATCTTACTTAGAAAATGGTCCATAATTTTATTATATAAAAATATTCAGATTTCGAAAATATTATATTTTCATCAAATTAGCTGATTTAAAATTGAAATTGAAAATTACACAGCATAATTAACTTCCATATTTTCTAATGAAAATATGCCAATAGCTATGTTTAAATAGAAGCATACCAAATATCAAATTTTCATTTCTAAAATTTTAATTTTAATTTTCACGAAAAATTTAGTTAATTACAAGAAAATTTTGTTAATTATGCTATAAAATTATTGAAATTTCCCGGTCGTTACACTTTCCCCACTCAAAACTTTTTGTCCCTGAAAATTAACGAGATACGAGGATAGAAGCAATAGAAAAGAAAGATAGATTTGAAATACATAATATCAGATGAAACAATTAACTAGAAACCAAATAAATTTCATTTTTTGGACATTGTCTTACCAACATTTATATTGTATATCATTCATTTACATGTTCCCATTACATTCAAACCTTTCCAGGTTAGTTTTATTAATTTTCCCGAATGTAATTGAGAACTATACAAATTTTTTCTTTTATTTACAACATTCTATTAAGCAAAACTTAGTTTGAACATTTTATTACTTAATTTTCTCTTATATAATCTTTAATTACACATTCATATTACTTTTAAATTTTTTGAATATTTCGGGTAAGTTATACATGTTTTCAGAATGCTATTAAGTATAATACAATTTTTTTTATCCTAGTTCTAATAGGTTATACAAATAAATTCTATCCTAGTTCAACTGTTTCAAGTTTTTTCAATTCCATTTCTCATTTAGACACTTCAATTATTCAAAATTTTTGCTTAATTTCAATAATTAAAGATCATCACTTAACATAGAACTTAAGAATTAAATTTTCGGTATCACTTCAAACCATTTTGAAATAAATATATACAAATATATATATTTTGTATATCAAATCATACTCATGAAATTCAAATCAAAATCCATTTTTCAAAACAAAAGTGTAGCAAAGTTACTAAGTGGTCTCCCCACTTTGAGACTCGAAAATGAATGTCGATAATGTTGTAGTCATCATCAAAATTATTTTTCAGCGACAATAGAGGATAATACTTACTTCTTTTAAAATTCTTTGGAAACAATTTCCGTTCGAAAACACTTTCTAAATATATGTTTCCTAAACTTTGAAAGACAAATTTTGAAGATCACTGATAATTTAATTCTCAAATCCTTAATTTAAATTCATTTCATTTGCAAATCAGATTTACAAACCATGTTGATAAAATTTCAACTTCATACAACAATAGTTAATGGTTTAGAAATATTGACAATAATGAATAATCTAGTATTATCATTTCTAACATCCAATTCATTTAACTAAGTTATTTCAGAAAATTATACTTCATATATAAAATATATAAAATTATTTCATTTACCTATTTTGAAAATAGTATTATGTTAGTTTGCTCTGTTCATGTGTTTTGAAATTCCTATCGATAGCGTTGGCTAGATGAATCGATCGAAACCCAAAATTCGAACTTAACAACTCAAACAACACAATATAAAATATTTTAAATAAATTACAAATGATAGTATGATTCAGTTACAATATAAAACAACTCAAAATTCTCTCATAGGATGATTGAAGAACGGATTTTAAACAGGGATAGAGATTCAAATTCCGAGGGACTCTAATCAAAGAGAATTTTTACTAAGAAGAAAGGTTCAAAAGAAAGATAGGATGTTTAAATTACAAAATAGAAAAGATGGATAGACCTAAATTAATCGCTACAACCTTAATCGGGTCACCAGAGATTTAGAAAGACGAGAATATCAATGAAAATGGGGACAAACTTGTTGAGAACACCTCGGCAAACATGATCCATGAGATCGACGAAGAAGGCAGAAACATTGGTTAATCCAAAGGACATGACTAACAATTCTTAGAAACCATTTCCTGGGAGGAAGGACAACAGATCGAGTTTCAAGAATAAGATCGATGCAGAATTCAATTTCTCGACCAAGAGGAAGAGAAGTGACTTCACCAAAACATCAAGATAATCCTTGACTATCGGGTGGAGTAATGATCACAAGGTTGAGCATCAAGCGAAAAGATAAACTGCCTGCAAAATCCTAAGGCATTTGACATTCAACCACAATAGAATTTCCCTTGCCGTCTATGAGAAACGGCTCGGACTTTGCAAGAAATAATGACATCAAAATCGAGGATGTATAGATCTTTTGGTGAATTGACGCCTTTTGTAAAGGAGTTTCACCCCTTTATAAATCATAGTAAGGTTGGCTGGACCGTCGATGGGATGAGTCATACATAAGGATGACGTTGCCAATCGAGGTTGCAAGATGTGCTCAAATTTATAACAGAGATCAATAGAAATGAAGCTATGGGATGCCCTAGTATGAAGAAGAACATGAACATGACAAGAATGGATTTCAGAACAAAGGGGGGAATTTCCAAAATTCAAAAGAAATCCAAATCAAGGAGAATCCTAACGAAGAATTTCAAGCTCAAACGAAGATGAACGAATATGAATCTGTAATTAATTTTAATCATTCTAGGGTATTACTACCCTATTCTAATGAGTTTTACTCCATATGCTATGTTTTGCCTAAACTGGAGTTCTGATACCAACAGTAACGACTTAATGTTTCGAACCATTCAAACCAACAATCATCCACTCATATCGGACTTGAATTGTCAAACAACAGATTGTTAATTTATTTTTGGCAAAATTCATCATATATAGTAAATAAATCAATCGCAGAGTCACAGATATAGAGTAATATAACAATAAGCAGTGGAAAAGATAAATAGTAGTTGATGAAGCTGCTATATAAACAACAGAGTTTGAAATAAAATACAATAGAAATCTTAAATAAAATGTAGTCTCAAAAACAAAATTAACAGGTATGTCTGATCATCAACTGAGAACAACTGAGATAACTACAAAGCTGAATATATAAGAGACAGATCTTCAATAAAGCTCCAAACTCCAAAGGCGGGTCAGATGCCGTGGCACTCAGTGTGACCCAAGCATAAAGCAAAAAAAAAACACTCGAGTCAGGATTAACATTCTTATATCAGTAAATTAACTCAAGTGAAATCTCAAGCGAAATAGAAATAACTTAAAGGTTGTTTGGGATACCCATCCTCTAAGGATCCGTTACACTATCTACATATATAGTACAATATCCTACATAAATAATGTCTACAGTTAAGTAAAATATTAAAATAGAGTTAAGGCATTACCCATATCCCCCTTAACACATTTTATATATTCCGTAGTCTATACAAGTACTATAAGCTCCACCAAACTAGTGGGACACTCAGGGAGCACTCCATAGGTATGGTGTAAAACAAACTCGTAGAGGGCGTGATAAGGCATGCAATAAGGAACACGTGGCAATGCCAGGGTAGGCTTCAATCGTTTGCACTCTCGAACTGGTGGTAACGCACAGCTGCTACTACCGCCCACCTCGAGACACACTCCTAAATCAAAGGTGCACCTAATCAAATCACAAAGTAATAGAATGACATTTAATAAATATGCCCGATTGGAGGTGCGACCTCACTTGGCGTGGTATAGCTCCTGTTTTAGCCACATCAAGCTGACTCATGGGAGTAAAGGCTCCTTTGATACCTCATATATAATCGTCGTCAAACCATCCTACTTCATTTTTCATTCTTCACCACATACACAGTTGTTAAAATGGTTTTCGTTATTGGCAGAGAGAATGACAATATCCGATCATAGTCTCTCTAACAACCAAACGCTTATTTCACACCATGGTCATTTCATTTTAAATAATTTACAATTCATATTAAAAATATCATATTCATTTCAAAGTCATATCGCTTTAAAAATCATATCACTTTCAAAATTATATTCGCTTTCGAAATCATATCCTCTTATAAAATCATAACCATAAATAGTTTAAACCTTCATATCAAGATATTCACATTTAAATCCATTAAATCTAAATCATAATAGTTCCACTTAAACAGTTTAAACATTAAATATAGTTTATATAATGAAATAGTTATAAATTAAAAATAGTACATATTTAAAATAGTTTATAGATTAAATATTTTACACATTAAAAATATTTTTTATATAAAAAATAGTTTATATATTAAAAATAGTTTCAAAGTAGAATTGTTTCTTCTAACTTCACACATTAATTCAGATCAACTTTAATTCCACAATTCAATTTAAATCAATTTCAGTTTAACAATTTCAAGTGAAAAGGTTAAAGGATCAATTCAAATTCTCATTAAACCATTTTAACTTATATCGATTTCAAATCCAGGTTTGAATTACAAATTTAAAACCACCTCCAATTTCTATAGATTTTTAATTTTAAATATTCAAACAATTTACAGTAACTCAATTTGATAAATCTGATTTATATTTCAAAATTCAACTTTTATTTAAATTTGAAAATATTCACTTAATCATTTAAAAAACATTTAAATGAAATCTCAAATTACAAATTTAAACAAAATCAATAATTAAATATCTAACTTCAATTATAATAAATTCTAAAAATATTCATTTAATAACTTTTATAAGCATTTATATAAAATCTCAAATTCAAATTTAAATCAAAATTAAAATTCAATTTTAATCTTATTTAAATATGAAAATATTCATTTATTCACCTTTTATCAAAATCAAGTTATCAAGTTATAAAATCATATCTTTAAAAATCTCAAACTAATAAGGTTTCAAATCAATTTCTATTTAAATGCAATTCTTAAACAAATTAAATTACAAATCAATTTCAATTTATCTTTCCAACCTTAATTTATTAAAGTTATTAAAAAAATCTATTTTCAAAATATTAGTATAAATTTAAATAAATATTTAAAAACATATAATATATGTATTAGGTAAATTAAATTTTATTAAATTAAATCTTATTATCAAATTAAATGTATTTTAAATCTTATTTTATATGTTTTAAAAATAATAAAGTTAAAAGTAAAATTTTATAATTTTCATTTCAGCAAATGCAATTAGTTTCTAGGATATACAGCTGAAATAATTACTTTGAAGGACAAAATGCAAAATAAAGCCACAAGGGCCTCTTCAGCAAATGCAATTAGTTTCTAGGATATACAGCTGAAATAATTACTTTGAAGGACAAAATGCAAAATAATTAGTTTTTAAGGCCCAAAAACCTATGAAATAATGTCCTTGAAAGTAATTGGACTGCTGACTTTGTCCTTAAAAGTAATTTTTCTGTTGACTTTGGCCTTGAAATTAATTTTTGTGAATGTGTGTCCTAAAAACTAATTGGACTACAAAGTTTGCCCTTCTAGTGAAATGCCCCTAATTTTAAAATCTAAATTTTACACATGTATTAAAATAAAATCTTTGTATTGTAATTAAAAATAAATATTTAATTAAACCCATATATGTTCTTTCAAACATTGGAAATCATTTCTAAAATATAGATCAACGGTGTCCGTATATAATTTTCTATCCTATAGCCATGTGAAACGGTTATTTATCGTTTCAATCCACATTTTAAATTTAATATTTGCGGGTAAATATCATTTTAACCTGCAATCCCAAAATTTCAAATAAAATCGCTTGGGTTTATCATTTCAACCCATAATGATTTTCCCTGATCTATATAATCGTTCGGGTGTGTATATATCATTTCATCCCATAGGGAATTTATAAACTAATAGGGAACCTGTAGAGTGAGAACAAATATGATAATAATATAACATGTTAACAACATGCATATATCATCAATAACAAATTAAATATAATATAAACAACCGGTTATGGTGTCATATGTCGTAGGTAAGCAATTGTAGATAATGGCATATCATATTTAATAATTAAATAACTAACAATTCAAATTTAATAACATATTTCAATTGTTATTTCATGTGAATTAAATTTATTGAATATAAGAATGTTAATCGTGAGTGATTGCTCACCTTTCGAGGCTAGAGAAATAAGGCAACATGACGAGCTACTAATTGAATTATGAACTTGACAATCGACCAATCCAAATGACAAATTTCAAAGCAAAGCAAGGTGAACACGAATTCAACGAACAATGCCGATGATTGGGAATCGATGAAAACAAATCAAAATCAGCCTGATACAAACTGAAACGAAATATATATATTATATTAATTTTCTCTTAAAACCAATATTCAATTATAAAATACATACTTAAAATAAAATCTCCATATTATATATATGTATATATATTCCCTTTTTTCTCAATATTTATTAAAACCCGATTCTTCCAAAATTCTTAAATAAAACGTGTGTGTGTGTCTATATATATATATTAAAGTTATTACAAAAACCTATATTTAAATTATTAACATACATTTAAAAATACTTTAAACATATGATATATACATATACCTTTATATATAATAGAGGTGAGAAGAGCTACACTGATCGACCAAGGAAAGCAAGGTGGTACGGCTACGGTGCACGGAGAAAAGATAGCAACAAGTGAAAAAGAAGTGTGGTCGGCAAGGTCAGTGGAAGGCAAAAGCACGAGCAGGTTCACATGCAAAATTGAAAGAAAACACCCCATTTTCTGGCAAGCAAAACAAACACTCCAAGCACGGCAGTTTTGAGAATCAACATCTTTCCATTTTCTCTTCTTTTTTTTATATAAAAGAGGTGGTTAGCGGTTATTGGTGGTTACTGCATGCGGATGGTGGAGAGGCCAGGTTGTGAGTCAAGGAAAGATGGAGGAGCAAGGTGATAGAGATTTCGGTTAAGGCCGTTGTGCTTGGCAATAGTGGTGGCTATTAGGGGAAGGCTGAGGCGGTTAGGTGGCTGCGTGGAGGAGTCTGGGCAGTTCAAGGAGGAGGTGATCGGGTTTTAGAGGTTGTAGGCATGTTTGTACGTTGCATGGTGGGGATGTCAGAGCGAGTGTGGTGGCTACAGTGTTAGTGGGCAGTTGAGGATCTAAGGGTAGTGGTGTGGGTAGACTGACGTGGTCTGGGTGGCAGTGCAGAAGGGAAACAAGGTGGTGATGTGGCTGGAACAATTGGAAAAGAGTAGTTTTTTTCTCGATCAATATAGGGATGAAGTGGCTGTCCGTGGCGGGTGAACAGGAGGGAAGGCGACAAGGAGTGTTGGAGGATTTATGGTTGCCAGCCACTTGAGTGGGCTATGGGTTCGGTGTAGGTTTGTAACGGCATGGAAGAGATAAAGGCGGAGGTGTTTAGCTTGAGTACGATACGGTCTAGGTATTCATGGTGCTGCTGCTAACTAGTGAGGCTTTGAAATGGTGGAGGTGTCAAACGAGTTTTGGAGGTGGCGAATGATTTGATTGCGGTCGAAGAAAAGAAAAACGGTGAGCAGTAGGTTATCACGAGAAGGAAGAAAATAATATAGAAGCATATATATATATATATATATATATATATATATATATATATATATATTCTGAATTGACAAAACATAAAGAAAAGAGGGAAAGAGGTAAGAAAATGAACGAACCAATGCAAATGGATGGAACTAGATATTACATTGAATGTTGGAGAATAGTGAAGGTCAAAACTGAAAATATTAATTTCTGATGTTTATCGGTTTTCACGGCGGGTAACGAATGGATATACCGAGAAGATCAGCACAACGAGACAAGTAGAATGGCACATAGATATGAACAATATGATCATCCTATCAAAAGTCGATATTCGCTGCCAAATGCCGCTAAAATGCCGAAAATAAGATTACGGGGTTATAGCAGTCCAAATTTGGTGAAACGAAATATGATATTTTACTCAGAAAATGGACTACATTTCTATTATATAAAAATATTCGGATTTCAAAAATATTTTATTTTCATCAACAACAGAATTAACTTCCGTATTTTCTAATGAAAATCTGCCAATAGCTATGTTTAAATAGACGCATACTAAATATCAAATTTCATTTCTAAAATTTTAATTTTAATTTTCATGAAAAATTTAGTTAATAACAAGAGAATTTTGTTAATTACACTATAAAAATCGTTCAAATTTCCAGATTGTTGCATATGTTTATTACCACTTCACCACTTAAATTTATGTCCATTTCTATTCGATTTCAAATTCAATTCCATTTAACTAAATTTATCTCCCAATTTTAAATATTGAATTTTATCAACCATATCCCAAACCTTATTTACTCACTAATTGAATTAGTTAGTTCAATTAGCCCATTTCGTTAATTATTTCAAATCTCAATAAATTCCATTTTAAAAAAATTATTTTATTTAGCCCTACTTAGGCTAAATTTCCAATTCACTTTATTAGTTAAATTCAATTCACTTAACTTGTCCACTTCACTAATTTATTCTACTACCACAATCACTCCATTTAACTTTTCTTAAGTTAAATTTAATCTCTTATCTCAATTTCACAATTTCTTTTCTTATCTATATCATTTCTCAAATTTATAAGTTCAAAACTTATCTTTATTCATTTCACAAACACTTAGATAGCAAACTTCAGATTCTAAACACAGGTATAATTTCAAATCAATTTGAAATCATATATATATATATATATATATATATACACACATATCTCACTTTTATATCAAACAAAATTTTAAATTTCTTAAAATCTAAAACTTATTTATCAAAACAAGATTCCAATAGCAAATCATTACAGTAGCAATCCATTACTTCAGAAACTCGAGAATGAACACCGATGATGTCGCGATCATCATCGGAATTTTTTTCCAGTGACCAAAGTGAGTTCAGTGCTTTTATTTCATTTAGAAACTATTTTTAAATATTTTTATTCAAAAATACTTCAAAAATAATATTATCATTATATTTTTTCCAAAACACTTTCAAACACATTTCAAAATTTCGGGGACTTAGATTCAAAACTTCTCAATTTAAATCCATTTTAATTTATTAGTCACATTTATAAATCATACTTACATAATTTCACCTCCTTAAAAAATTTCACAAATGTTTATCATTGTTTATTTTATAATAAACATATTTTATTAAGGCACAACAACCAATTAATGATAATAATTAATATTATCATTCCTTACAACCAATCACACTATATATGCCATAATAATTTCTGAAAATTATTGCTTTATATATAAAATATATTTAGGGTAAAATTATTGCATTTACCTATTTTCAAAACAATACCATGTTGAATTGTTCTGTTTAAATGCTTAGAGATCCCTATCAATAATGTTAATTACTCGTATTGACCAGAATCCATAAGCCACTCAACCAATCAACCAACACAATATAAAACAATTTTATATTCACTAAAAAATACGCACTTATATATATACACTCAAATCATCCTAGGGTATTACAGACCTAATCTCTAATGAGTCAAACGCCGCAAAGCTAAGGATATCGCTAAACCAAAACTCTGATACCAATTGTGACGACCTATATTTCGGAAAGTTTAAATCAGCAATAATCCATACATGTCCGACTTAAACAATCATGAACATAATCATCAATGGGGTTAATTAAGAAAAATAAGGAAAGAAGAAGAAACAAACACAAAATCTCACAACGGAACGATAAAATATAATAATCAAATAAATAGTTCATGAAGTTGTTTACTATACATTTGATTATATTATATACAACATTTATCAGAGTTATACATATACGACATAACAAAATATAATGGAGCAAAACAACATGATGGTGGGAATAATATTAGTAATAATAATATACCAAATCTTCGTCTTCATCGTCCAGATAATAATCTTCGATAAGCTGAAAACTCAGGGCTGACCTGAGCGTAATGAAAAGACAAAACACTCGAGTCAGGACTAAAATATTCTTATGTGAGTCAAATCGATATCGCATATAACATGAGTGTCATGGCATCAGAGATGTTTATGGGGTTTCACATCTCATATCCAGTGTATAACGTGCATGCAATAACTCAAGAGATGTTACAGAATTTTCTATCTCTTAAGGATCCATCAAAATATTTATATATAGTAGAATATGCTACATATATAATGTCTAATCATTAAAATAAATATTAAAATAGCGTTAAGGCTTTACATTGACCCCCCTTAACGCGTTTTTAAGCATTGGCATACAGTTTTCATTTGACACCACCGGTAGCACATTGGTAGTCAGTGATGCGCCATGATACGAAAACACTAAACCAAAATAATAGGGGTCTCGTATAGTGATAAAAGTATGACAAGGCACATGAGGCAATGGAAAGGTAGGATACTACCAGTTTACCCTTCTCGTCTTGTGGTAACGCATCATAGCCATAATCGCCCACTACGTCCAACATTTCCAAAATCCGAAGGTGCGCATCAATCAATCACAATGTAAATGATGGTCATACGAAGAAGTGCATCAGCTAGAGGTAGCTAGCCTCATTGATTGGTACAGCTCCTATTTTAGTCATTTCTAATTGACACAAGTGTCAGGCCAATCCATCATCGTTCTCTTTCTTCAGAACCAACAAACGTACGCCAAATCCAACCACTTCATTCTGGACCATCACTCCACATACACAGTTATTAAAATTGTTCCAATATTGATAGAGAGTATGCCAATAAGAGGCCCCGGTCTCTCTAGCAACCAAACGTCGTTTTACATACCAGTTGGTAATTTTACATTTCGAAAACGATTTGTATTTGATATATAAAATATCATATTCGCTTCAAAATCAAATCTATATCGAAATCTTCGTAATTACTCAAAGTATAGCATTTCATTTCAAAATCATTTTTCATGTAGACACTTAACTGCTATCGCCATGTGTTCATTTTACAAGCTTACCTTTATTTTGCATGGAAGGAATACGTTTTTAAGGTACAAAAGGCATCTTAACCTGTGGATAAAAGGGAAGCCTACTATTCATTTAGAAATTGCGTGTCTACATGGAATATTTTTTAGTTTCGACTTCCTTATTTATTTTCATCTTTAAGATAATGAAGTGTGACTTTTCTACTCTAGCTTATCTCTGTGATGTCATTTGAACTACGACAACACCATATGCTTCCTCGTAATATTAAACAATGTGAAATGAAAATTCATGCCGATTTGTTATAACATAATTGAATATGGGTAAGTGTTAGTGACTGGCTTAACACAAAAGTATTCAACTTGGTAATTTCGAAATTTCTATTATAACATTAACCTACCATGTTGCGATGGAGTCCAATGAATACAGTCAAAGGTTTTTCCATGTTCGTAAATGTACTTTATCCAAACATTCTTTTGGTTCAAAAATAGTATAAAAAGGTAAGCAATTTGTTTTTTTTTGGAAATGATACTTAGATACGACATGTCACTGGGACAACATAACACAAATCACATGTCAATATACATACATATATATATATATATTACGCAAGATGGATTCGAACTTGTGATATCTTACACCAAAGCCCAATCACTTAAGCACTGTGACAATGGTGCTTGTCAAGTAATTAAATTGTTAGTTTTAGTAAGTAATTAAATAACAACCATCACTATGCCATGATTTTATTACCAATTTAATATGATACTAAACGGATTATGGATTTTTGATCCACTCCCAAACAAAGTTAAATTTGGAGACTCATACTACAAAAAAAATTTCGCCTGTACTTTAATTTAGGCACTGCGATTTAAATAAGTTATCTCGGGTAAATCATACAATAAAACTTTGACAGTACATTGGACTTTCTGCAAACATGTATCTTCATACAATCAACCTTCCTTGGTCACTTAAGTGGCTAAAATACAGATATGTTTCCATCATATTGACTTAAGAGTCTGAGTGGGTTACTTTACTATAGCTTCTAGCTTCTAATTAACATTATAACTACTTCTCATTTTATTTGTTAACTAAAAGCTGGTTCCAGAATTTCAATTTCCTATTTAGGACTACATCTATTATAAACACTGCATTCACATTTTCTAGCCAATGAATTCATTTCCCGCTTTGTAGCTCATTTAATTTTGTGGACTATGCCGACATTGTTTTCAATTTAGACATTTATCGCCTTAATACCCCGATTTCGCTTCAAAAATTTTCCAAATTTCAATTTAGGTTATAACTTCATTTTAACCTAATTCGTATTTAAATCCAAGATTTAAATATAAACATTCCACCCTTTTGACCAATTTAGAATTTTTAGAAAATAGGTAAATAGTTAAATAGTTAAACTAGTTTAATAGAAAATATTATGAGTATTGAAAATGGTTTGTATTGGTAAGATAGTTTGGAAAATCAAAATAATTTGAATATTTAAAAAGATAGATTTTTAATAGTTTATACTAAAATATTTTATTTGAAAATAGTTTCAAGGTCAAAACGATTCAGTTTCAAATTTCCTAGTTCAGATCACTTTAAATTTCCATTTTGATTTATATCAATTCCAAGTCCGATTTTCAAAATATCGGTTAAAAACACTCAAAGCAAATTTACCTTCAATATCCAATTTAAAATCTAAATTTTCGAATATAATTCAATTCCGAGCTCAATTTTGAAATTTCGTTTTATATCACTTTTATTTAGTAATATTCAAAGTTCGAATAAAAGTCTAATCCTTTAAATCAAATCAATTTCTGAAATTTAAATCATATTTTGAATATAACTTAAAATCTCAACTTCAATTATTTAAAACATTTTGTTTACTAAATTTAAATTTCAACATTTTGAGCTCTTGTTCGATAATAATTCGATTTCCATAAATTTGATTTTATTTTCTTTAAATTTTTTTTATAATAATTACAAATCAAAAACTTAAATCATTTAACTAATTCGGTGTCCGTATATAATTTTCAATCTTAGTGCCAAGTGAATCAATTATTTCAATTTAATTTTAAGGATGTATATATATCATTTCAATCCAAATCATAGTGTCATAAGTATATATCATTTCAACCTATTTCATAATTTATTCAAAATAATTCAATTTATAGTTTTACAAACTATAAATAATTAACCAGGTGATAAAAAGATATATATATATATATATATAAACATCCAATCATCCAAATATTAATCAATTGACATTCATCACAATGAATCATCCAAACAGTCAGTAACTCACAGCAATTACCCAATTATCAATAATCAGGAATTTTACTTTAAATTTAATTCAAATACAATTTAACCGTCAATTTAATTTTTTGTCAGTTAAATTAGATGTCAATTAAAATTGTCAAACAGCCATCAATAAATTTATTTCACTTCATAAATTTAAATTTAACTAGCATAAAATTATTTTAGTACGTTGTAGGCATTATAAAACACTCACCTTTTATTTGAAACTGAAAATATTTCATCTTCAAATAAATGCCACTTCGACTCCACGCAAAAGCTATGTCGATATGATTCAAACGCCGCTCGTTTCACTTGAAACGAACCTCGTATGCAAAAGTTATGAAATTTTATAAGTTGAAGATATTTATATTTTAATTATTGAACAAATTTCAATCTTAATAAAAATAATAACCCACTAATCACAACCCAGCCCAGCCTACGAAGCCAAAACTCGATCCAAGAACCAACCTGTAACACAACTTTCCCGCCTTCCTTCTTTCTATTCTCCTTTCCTTCTCTTGTTTTTTTCTTTTTTTTCAACGGCCGAAAGCCCAACAAACCGAGCCGGCCCAACCTGTTCCTCCTTCCCCTCTTTCTTTGTTCTTCGTCTGTGCATGCAAAATACACAGAGCCATGGCAGTTTTCCACTATGCATGCACACCGCCGTGCCTTCCAAAAGCCACGAAACTCAAAACGGAATGCACCATCGATCTTCTCCTCGCGCTCTTCTTCCAATCATTGCCATAAATTCTCAGCCGAAGCTTCCTATTGAAATGCGACCGTATCCCTTCCTTATCAAATAGCTGTAGCGACGCCGCTCCAGAAACCCACCCGAGCTCTACAAAAATACGGCCATAGATGTTATTTCTTATGTCGAACTCGAATATGACCTCGAATCGCCGATCAAATCAGCAAATATCTTAAGCCCTAGCTACAACCTCATTCAGCCATCATTCCAATTTCACGGCCGCAGTTCACAAAATTATCCCAAATCGAAGCTCTCAACAATTGATTTTTTCAACTAGTTTTAGAATTTTCAGTCGAGTGGAATTTGATAATTTAATCTTTGAAGTTTTCATCTCTTTACTTTTTTTTGTTTGTTCTATCTATTTGAAACAGAAGAAAAGAGGGAAATATATATCTTTAAATGGGAAGAGGCTGTATATCATAGGGTAGCTAAACGTAGGGGAGGGGTGGCTTGAAATGAAAGAATATGGGCTGAATATGGGCTGTCTAGTCAAATCAATGGAAATAAATTATATAAAATTCACGAATATCTAGATATTAAATTCGAATCCCGATCGAGGTGTGCCGCCAGTTGTTTCTAATGTTATACTTCTATTCCAAATGCAGTGGAACAAGTTTCAAGACCCAATTCGATCGTATGTAGAAGATAGCTTTTTGAACCAAATTATTATTTCAAATTTCAGATATTAATTTCAGTGCATTTCTATCCTGTTCGACCAAACGATAACACCAAATGTTATGAAATATGAAACCCGATAATAATATACTATTAGGGATCCAATGTAAATGGTTTCATCGAAATCCGATACGGTTCCTCGGAAGGCTATTTCACATATTAATTTAAACGAATTATTTTCTTTAAATCGAGTAAAACACTTATGAATAAAATTTAAAATTTTATTTATCTTCATTCTTGTACATAGAAATTAAATAAGCTTTGAAATTACTTTTATCTAGCTTAGAACTCAAGATTCAGTTATTTACCTAAATTTCAATTATTAAATTCCACAATTAACATACCCGATAAATCGTTATATTTGAAATTCAAGTTATATAATCTATAAATTTACTTTTTGAACAATTTAAATAAACTAAAGATTTCAATATCAGATAACCAAAATTCTGGGTTGTTGCATTCCTCTCTCTTTAAAAGAATTTCGTCCCCGAAATTGCCAAGGTAAGAAGAATGGCCCATAACACATTAACTTTCCCAAAACCAATTAGTTGAAATATTTTCACAAAACCAATTTGTTGAAACCACATTATCACTTCTTCTAATTTTCCTAAATTAATCCATATATTCCAAATAATCTTATTTACTCAGTCATTTCAAGTTATGATCCAAAATTAAATTTTAATTATTAAAAATTTTCTTCAAAATTTTCTAGCTCCTAAATTTTTGAAAATTTTCACCAACGTCTCCATTGCACGGTAGATCGGAACAACTATAAAATTGCCACAACAGGCCCCAAATCAAAAAAGAAAACAAAAGGCAAGTGGTTCAATCATAAAACCATCAAATCTAAACAAAAGTTTAAACATGTAATTTCTTTTTTTGGGCGATCCAAATTTTTCTTGATTTTAAATACCTGCATCATATTTACCAATGATATCCAATCATATAATTTAAAATCATTTTATATTTTGCATTTTTAATTTCAATATTTTCTTTACTTAAGCCCGTACAATGTACATATATCATCCGTACGCAATATCAAATCTAATCGCTTAGTCGATCACACAATTTCACTTTCGAACTAGTATCATTCAAGCGACTCTCTAGTGCGGACTCAGATTTGGTTCCTTGGTCAGAAATTGTTATTCTTCTTGCATAGCCATATACTATGATAGAGAATTCCAAAATCAAATAAAAAATCCATATCTAGGGTTTTCCCTCAAGAATCGAGTGTAAATTCCTAAATTGGATTGATATAAATTATCTTGAAATTCTATGCTCGAATCTCATCAAATTGTTATGCGAATAAAATAATATACGTACAACTTACTTATTTATTTCTATTGAATCTTGGCTATACCAAATTCCTTTGTTTATTATTACTTCATTTATATTCAATTATTCACAATTATCATCCACATTGCATTATTCATATTGCTTAATTTCTTAGTATATTTTTCAATACCATTTATCTCTTAAGAATTTTCTCATCAAATTTTCTGAAGTCAATTAAAAACATTTTATACAAATGTTCTTATGTTTATCACCACTTCACCACTTAAATTTATATCCACTTCTATTCAAATTCAAATTCAGCTCCATTTAAGTTAATTTATCTTCCAATTTTAAATATTGAATTTTATCAACCATATGCCAAACCATATTTACTCATTAATTAAATTACTTAGTTCAATTTGCCTATTTCATTAATTTTTTCAAATTTTAATAAATTTGATTTCCAAAAAAGTTATTTTATTTAGCTCTACTTAGGCTAAATTTCCAAATTTCATTTTATTAGTTCAATTCAATTCACTTAGCTTGTTTACTTTACTAATTTATTCTATTACCACAATCACTTCATTTAACTTTTCTTAAGTTAAATATAATCTCTTATCTCAATTTCACAATTTCTTTTCTTATTTATATCATTTCTCAAATTTATAAGTTCAAAACTTATCTTTATTCATTTCACAAACACTTAGATAGCAAATTTCAGAATCTAAACACTCGGTTTAATTTCAAATCAATTTGAAATCATATATATATACACACACATATCCTACTTTTATATCATATCAAAATTTGAAATTTCTTAAAATCAAAAACTTATTTATCAAAAAAAGATTCCAATAGCAAATCATTACGGTAGCAACCCATCATTTTAGAAACTCAAAAATGAACACTGATGATGTCGTAATTGTAACAACCAAAAATTTAAACCATAATAATCAATTCATAAATTAATGAAATAATAAAATAACTTTGTGAAATTATCAAAACCGAGCTACGAGAGTTGCACCGTTGTGTCTTTGGTAATTTTCTGATCAATTTTCATATATAAAACGTCAGAATCCGGGCTAATATGAGCTAGAAATAAAATAAACAAGAAAAGAAGAAATATGAGAAAAAATATTGGGCTAGGTCGACCCAGGGGTCGACCTAACTACGCGCCTATGGGTTTGAGGCGAAGGAATTTATCCTTCGTCCTATGCGATTTTAGCACGTCAATTTCCCTATTTTGCTCAATCTGGTCCCTTCGTGCTTCCATCCGATGGCTCCTATTCATCCTATGACGTTTTTACATCCTATTCAATCCCCAAATCCAATGGTTTAAAATTGACTTCTACACCTATAAATAGAACCCTAGACCTAACACCTTTTCTCATTCTAAGATTTTCACCAATTGAGTTACCTTATTAGAAAGGACCCTAAAAGGAATAATTTTCCAAGAAGAGAATCTTTTTAATAAAAATATTTTAATACCCTCAAGTGGATCCTGGAAGACCAAAAGGGAAGAGCTTAGGACCACTAGTGAGTGATTGTAATTATTTTAAATTTCTTTAAGTAATTTAAAATAATAGGTTTCCAATAGTTGTAGTTTTACTCCGATTTTTGGAATAACATTTTTAGTAGTTTATTTACAGTTTTTCAAATTATTTTCGGTCTACTTCTTTTAGCTATTCCTTTTAGTTAATTTTAGTTTATTTCTGTTAATTATAGCTTTTCTATTTATTTACAGTATTTTAATTTATTTACTGTTATTTATGCGTTATTTACATCTTTTTCCTACGCCTTGGATTTTCTTCTATTTTCAGTTTTTTTATTTCACCTACTTCTTCATGTATGGATTAGAATAGATTAAATGCGAATATGTATTATAATTATAAGAATACTGAAATAATGGAAGATAAGATGTAAATTGTAAAGACTGTAATAAAAATGGAATTAAGATTGAAATTGAGCCTAATTATGATATTGATTTTAGAACTAGGCTAATTAAAGATAATTAGGCTAGTTATAACTTAGAATTATAACGAAAAAGAGTATAAGATGAAAGAAGCTTATTTTTTTCACTTAGACCTTAGGTTAAGTAATAAGCAAGATTATAATATAGGTTATAATAAGAAATAGAATAGAGTGAGGATTATTTTAAGACTTAGGATAAATTTATAAGCACAGATAGTAAGAACAAAAGTAAAGGCTTATTTAAATAATTTATCTAAGTTAATAAGCAAAGAATTAAAGTAGGACCTGTACCAAATAACATTCCCTTATTTTTATGGACAAAGTGTTTCACATAAACCTGAAGTAAAACGAGGTGTCTCACATAACCCTGAAGTGAGATGAGGTGTCTCACATAATCCTGAAGTGAGACGATGTGCACGCTTATGCTGGAGCTTAAAAAGACCCAATAGGTGGAACAACAGGTATCGCAAGCTTAGTGGTGGTCACGCTTGCGACTTCCAGTGATGGCTCATAAATCGTTATGAGTTCCAAGAGCTTAGTACGTGTGTCTTTCGTAGACACCATTGCTTCCTATATAGGGAGCTATATAGCATCAAGTCTGCAGTAAGGTCTATGGTGTAGTTGGTCGATCAAAGTGTAGAATTAGGATTTCAGCCTAATTATAGGATTAGGAATTCAGCCTAATCAAGGCAGCTATCAAAGACAAGTGCAAACAATCAAACTTAATCAATAATGTTGATTTAGTTAATTCGTATTTATTTCCAGCTTATTCCTTCTCTCTATTTCCTTTGTTTCCTTTTATATACTAGAACTGTTGTAAAGTCGATTACTTTTACTTTGCTTAAAGATTCTAGTAATTACTATCATTCACCAGACTTTAGTCTGACCCACTCCTCCATTTTCACCTTTTCCCCAATAGGCAATCAGAGGCAAGGACGGTAGACTGCATGCATTTATAGATTTCTTCGAAGGAGATTCTATCATATATTTCTTTTCTTCAATTTCGGTTTTTAGTTCTTTTTATTGAGGTGGCATTTTGTGAGGTATGTATTGTACTCTGATATTATTGATACTATGGTTTTTATTTCACAAGACACGTAAGGTTATTTTGACATTTGATGTATTTCATATTTTGTATTCGGCGACTTATTTGATTTATAAAGTAATTCTGAGTTTTGCTCTAAATAAATTATTATTATTACAATTGTTTCCACAGTTTATATATTTTTATCTTGTGAATCTTAGTCTCTGCTAGTTTTAGTTATACTTAAAATGCAACATGCCTCTTAGTGTGCTCTTTTGGATATAATAAGGAGTGCGAGGTGTTACATTTGGTATCAGAGCCTAAGGTTACAGGATTCCTACAAAAAGTTTGTTTTAAAAATAAAGTATTTTCCAAAATAACTTGTTTTAAAAAGTATTTTTAGAAAAGAAACTCTTAGAAATAGTTTTCAAGTATAAAAGAGTTTTTATAAAAATCCCCTCAAAAGTCCAGTTTAATCTCCCTTTGACTCTTCCCGAAACTATATTTTTCTTTGCATAGAATGGCGGATGCCCCTAATCTTCCCAAGGGAATTCCAGTCCCAGGCTAGTTTCGTAGGTATTTACAAGCCATGACTCCAGAGGTGCATGGGCAAGCGCCCGATCCAGCACTGGTAGGTAGGAATCCCTTTAACCTTCCTACATCAGCCAACTTTTCTAAGCTATGCAAGGACTTTGCTAGTAAAGAAAGCAGAATGTTTTCAGGCATGGAGGATTCCAAGGAGACACGGGCGAGGTTGGACGGTATGGAGCGAAGGTTTAGGCGGTTAGGTTTGGAGGATCGACAAGAATTCAACCTACATATTGGAAACTAAAGGGAGAACTTAATAAGGTTCCTACAGGTTCTAAGAAGTAGGGGTGGAAGGACAAGAAAGATAAAGATAAGAGGAAAGAGGAAGGCCCTTAGAAGAAAATTAAGAAGGCAGCGAAGTGCCACAGTTGTGGGATTATTGGTCATTACGCAAAAAACTGCAAAAAAGAAAAGATAAAGGGAATGTGTTATACTTGCGGATAGCCCGGTGGCTTGAGTAGGAGTTGTCCCCAAAAGATGGGACATGGAGCTAGTACACCGGTCACACAGATTTATGCGTTAGACACAGCACCTTTAGGCAGCATTCCGGGTGGAGGAAGGAAAGTCACAATTGAAGGTTTGATTTATATCTTTTCT
The DNA here is from genome assembly GCA_030765085.1 of Allium cepa. NCBI lineage: Eukaryota > Viridiplantae > Streptophyta > Magnoliopsida > Asparagales > Amaryllidaceae > Allium > Allium cepa. The sequence continues at coordinate 898,130,711 of CM060938.1, read as the reverse complement.
TTTCACATTCGAACTCTATTCGATTCTGAAGCATCACACTCTTTTATCTATATTTCTCTTGTGGTTTGTTTGCACTTAGACATATCTTTAGTAGTAGACACCATTGTTGTTTCAAACCCCATCGGAGGATCGGCACACTTGTCTATGGTTTGTAGGGGTTTGAAAATTTTTATCCTAAGCGTAGAATTTGATTGTGATACCTATGTATTGGAATTCTCGGGGTATGGGATGATTTTGGGGATGGATTGGCTATCCACATATAGAGCTATATTAGACCGTGAGAAGAGAGTCGTTAGACCAGAGGCATACAGTGGTAGGACTCTCGAGGTTTCTTGCGACCTGTTAGGGTCATTCATGTTGAGTTTCCTTTATTCCCTAGATTCATTATTAGTAGAGTTATATTAGGCTCCTATCATCAGATATTTTCCAGACATCATTGAGAAGATTAGGGGATTACCCCTAAGTGAGAGATTGACTTCAGGATTTATTTGACTGATAATGCTAAGCCAGTAGCATTACCTGTTTGCACCAAAAATGGTCACAAACCCCGAATGTCAGGAAAGCACCAGTGTATGAACATAGATCAACAATAAATGATCACCATTCACATATCTAAGTAATGTAGAGGGTAAAAAATGAAGAATAATCAACTTAAAATTAAAGGAAACAGACAAAGACACATGATTTATAGTGGTTCGGCTATCTCTGGCCCATGTCCACTCCAAAAATTAACATTTTATTGACTTTCTTCGCTTATTACAGTTGATTACAGTGGATTACAATAAAAAAATTCGAGTACAACAATAGCTTAATAGTGCAAAAGTTTTTTCGGCAGAGTCTGGACGTCGGATAGCCAAACGATCCCTTTTCTACAGGTTCAGACGTGCTATTTATAGGCGTTCCATGCAAATATCTCACTCAAACTTCAGGAGACTCCTTCTGGCACGTGAGTGGGCCTACGCGATCGATCCCATGAAGTTTCGGCTCGATCCGTGATCGATACGAACGTAATTCGTATCGATCAAGATCTTGTCCAATGGAGTCAAACTTGGTATGAACATTCCTTAGGTCATATGTAACATTCCTGAAAATTTACCAAGTTTAATTTGGCAATTAAATTAATTTTTGAAAATAAATTATGGATTAATTAGAATTTCTATAATAAATTTAAAATTTTAGATTATAACAAGCAATTTGATTTGAAATTTACGAATAAGTACTTTATAAACAAATATTGAATTTAAAAATAAAATGTATTAAAAATAAAGTAGAATTTAAAAGCTTTAAAAAGTTAATGATAGTTTGTTTTCTAAAATCTTAAATATATTTGGAAGATGTATTAATTTTCAAAGAATTAATGTACTAATTTTCAAAATATTATTTTTATGATTTAATTCTCTTATATATATATATATACATATACTTATATAAATAAAAGTGATCATTTGTTAATACGAAATCAAAAATTTTAAATTATTCTTTTCTTTTTTTAAAGGTTGTACAAAAATAAATAATAAGGAATTATGAATGTAAAATGTATAAATATATGTATATAAATATGTTGAACTAAATTAAAGTTTGAATGTGAAAAACAATGGAGATAGAGATTTTATTTGTGTACATATAAATATAAAAGAAAACATAAACATTTTAAAAATGTAAAACATAGGTTGTACATGAAAATATATTTACATGAAGGATTAAAACAAAAATTTACAAAATAATTTAGAGTAAGGATTTAAACATAATTTTTATAACTTTTAACAAGTGTAAAGCATGCAAAGAAATAAGTGTACAAGTGTTAGTCATGTGGACAAGTGGCAAAGGAAATTTGTTTACTTTTGAATCAAATTTTGAAAACATGCAAAAGAAGAAAAAAATTAGCCAGACCATTCCACTTCTCAAACCTGAAAAGAACAAAACAAAATCATTTTCAAAACTAAATCTGAAACCAAAGTAAACAAAAATCTCAAAAAAAACCTGAGAAGCAGATTTGGAAAAAAACAAAAGAAGCTGGAAACAAATTCTGAAGCAAAAGCAAATCCATATCAAAAACCTGTAAATCAACTATGTTTCAAAAAAAAATCTGGAGAAGTATCAAGCAAGACAATCAACCTGAAGCCAAAACAAGTTCGATTCAAATCAAAGGAAGGATTCAACTCAAAACAATAAGCAAGGATCAAGTCTAACTTTAACAAAATCAAAGCTTTCAAACCTGAAAAACATTCCAGGCTTCCTCTGTTTAAACTTAGAAGTCAGGTGAGCAAACCTCCCGTTTTAATAGGCTTAAATCTCTTTGCATGTGATAAATAGGTGAAGGTTTGTTCTGTTAATGTTTGCAATATGCCTGAATGTTTGTATTTCTGTGAAGTGTGAATGTGCATGTTGATATACGGGGGCATTTATCCCTGTTTACAAGTTCAGGCTTCCAGAGAACCTGTTTTAAAATAAAAATAAAAAAATCCCAAAATATTGTTTCTAGTTGTTATTAAATTAGAATGTCAAGATGACGTATGATCAAATTCATACAAACTTAATTCTAAAAATATGTTTTCACGATAACATGAAATGATTTTGTCTGGAAGTAGAAAAAACAATGGAAATTCAAAGTTTTACACCATTTTCGATTTGCATGAACTCGAATTTGAATTTAATCATCTAAAAACATTTTGTAAGTAATGATTTTTACAACAAAATTTAGAATTTTTAGTTGCGAGTTAAGGGTGTAATCGTGGGATGAACGGAGGATGGGTTTTCGCGATTTTCTGATGATCGGTTCATTTTTGAAGTTTGGAACTTGGCATGGAGGTGTTGGAGTGATTGTAGATGGTAGGAAAATGCAAGCAAATTTTTATATTCATTATTGTTTGAGATTTGAATCAAAATAGGGTTTAAACCCTGCGTTTTGCAAGTGGTAGTCGCGAGTAAATTGCGTCATAACCACGACGATTCAGGTGATCGCGCCTGTGGCGATGGGTTCGTGGTGGATTGGAGTACTCTTGGCCAGAATGTCATGGCTCCAGGTGACGTGTAGCAGCGATGCGGAGGGGTTTTTAGATGAGCATGCGGTTCCAGGAAGTAATGTTGTTTTTCGAAAATGGGATTGATTTCTAGTTGATGACAATTTCGTGTTTTGGGGTGTTCGAATTGGCTTCGGTGATCAACGATGGTGATATGGTGGCCTCGGCGTCGATCACCGTTGCTCCGATGACTTGTAGACATGCACGCGCGTATCAATTATATCAGCTGGGTTGCGAGTTTGTGAAAGAAGGTAGGGAACTCGAAGGGTAGCTCGGGCAAACCGTCGTTTTTCTCGAAGCAAGTGGAAGCAGGGGTTCGCTCGGGTTCAAACTTGAGTAAACGAGTGATTTTCTCGGGTTTATTAATATTGGCCAAAAGCAATTTTAAAATTCAAAGAAGAATCAAGTTTTAAAAAAAAGAAATCTGGTTAAATCTTGTTAAATCAATTTCCTTCTTATATTAAATGTTATCTAAGTTTTTAGGATTAGTTAAGAAGGTTTTCAATAATAAATTGTTTTAATTAACTAAGTTTTAAAATGGTTTTTAGTAAACATAGCTTTTATTTTTAAAGTTTATTTTAAACAAACTTAATGATATTTCAAGAAGTTAATATTAAAGATGTTTTAAAATTGTTAACTAACTTTTCAAGGTTAAGTTAAATTTTATTTGTTAAAGAAATTAATTACTTGAAGTAAATTATTTAATGGAAGTAATTAATATAGAATTAATTGATAATTCAAGTTAATTAATCAAGTAATTAATGATTGATTAATTAAAAATAATTACTTAAATGGAAGTGATTAAGAATGGGTAATTAATGATTAAAGATTTATTTACCAAGTAATTGAGGGTTAATTACTTTAAAGAATAATTAATTAATGTGGTTAATTAATTAAGGTAATTAAATTAAGAATAATTAATTAAAGGTTAATTAATTAAAGTGATTAAGAAATAATTATTAATTAAGGAGTAATTAATTATTATAATTAATTAAGGATAATTAATTAAGGATTAATTATCAATTAAAGGGTAATTAATGATGAATTAAAGAATAATTAATTAAATGTTTATAATTAATTAATTATTAATTAACCTTGACTAGGAATTATCCATAGGCAAAGGATTCTGGTTTAGATTAATCAGATATCTTAATGTGTTTCACTTATGGATGACTATATTCTATTGAATGCTGTTAATTGTTTGATATTCTCTACTGTGTGATGCTTTGTGATGTAAATTGTTTTAATTCAAGCTGTGATGAATGTAATTTATTTATTTATAATGCATTTATGTTATCTATCTATGATTCTGTGTATATAGACAAGCGTTATAGGATTATACACCTTATCGATATTGCTATGATTGTATCTGTAATCACTGATGATATTGCACTATTGTGTTAAACCCCTGGACTACACTATACACACACAAATATGGATTGCACGAGGAAATTGGTTAAGTCACAGATTTTTGAAATAGTTTTAAAATTGAATTTTTTAATCCAAATGGTTTTGGAAATGGATTGGGTTTAAAGTGGAAAGCTTTTGAAAAGGTGTTTCTAAAGATAAAAGTTATTTTTGAATAACTTAATAAAGTTTTGAAATTTAATAATTTGATTTAAATTTGAACTCAAAATTTGAAAATTAATTTCTATGTTGAGAATTTATGATATAAAAAGGTTATACAAGTTTACATGAATTTAAACCATTTTATAAGCATGGTTTTGGGAATTTGAATTAACCCAAAGATTTTAACTTGTATAAATGAAATCGGATTTTTCCGAAAAAAAACTGTTTGTTTTCAAATAATAAAAGCTTTCATATAAGAAAAGAAATTTCAATTTGTATTAAAGGAATATCAAGTTAGAATTGAAAATGGTTTTCCAAGTTATGAATGAATATTTGGAAATGGGTTTTGAAAGCTATGAGTTAAATCTTTGATTTTAAGATTAAAAGAGTTAATTCAATAGAAATGGAAATTGTTTTGAAATCCGTGAATGGATCTTTATGAAACTAGGTTAACTTTGCGAAATGAATCTTTTTGTTTAAAGATTTGAAATGGCAATTTGTCTAAACCATTTGAAAGTAAACTGAATTTTAAATTTGCGACTTAACTGAAATCCAATATCCATATGTTTTCAAATACTTCGCTCATTATTCGGTTTTGCCGGGAGAGGACCTTTGTGTCATATAACCCATTCCAAATAATGATACGTCGTTATGGATAGCATTTGAAGACCGGTGGTGAAGACCGGGTATTTGCGAGAACGATAGGATGACCTATCGATTGTCTCTGCACTTAGTAGCTACAACATAGAGATTCCCTAAGTGATGGCGAGTCCGATCGTGATTGTGGATACCCGGATTGCAAGGGCTTCTTCGGAAGTGCCTTCGATTCTATTCGAACCTGGAACAAACTTGTATGGATGTGTGTCTGACATTACCGTTCTCTGAGACGTACGAGCTCAGAGGTTATGTAGTTGGTGGTTACTAGTGATACATTCCCAATTCGGTAATGTGGCATACAAAATGCTGCTGATCATTTGTTGATCAAAGCATGGCTTTGTGAAAAAGCGTAGCTTTGTGGACGAGACCTCATCGAGCCTCACAAACCGGTAATGGTCTAAACAGGAAAGATGCGGCAAGGTTTTAGGGGTAGCTCCCTTAGGGTATGTCCATTCCTTCTGGAAAAGGGTGGTATCAGGTATGGAGCCTTGATATTTAACCTATGTGGTTACTGCAAATACTTTTCTTTGTGGGTGTTGGTGCAGACGATCCTCAGATAAAGGTCGCAAACGACCGGGGGTGGCATATCTTAGGTTTTACTTCCCGGGAAGGGGGCAACCGGCCTTGTGTTGGCAGAGAGCCGGGTAGGTTCTCGGGGCGTCCCTCTAGAGGCGTTCCCATGTGGCAATAGGAAGTTCTTTTGCCTGACCATTTGTTGGAAATCCAATCATCCAATACGAGCCCTTTATGATTGCAGTTGTATTACCTGCCACCTCAGGTGGTAGCTATAGTAGGCATAGTATAATTGTACCTATGCTGGCTAAGATTAATATTATACTTTCAAAATGTTTTCCACTATGCACAAATAATAATATCAAATGGTTTTCGCGTAGTAAGCATTTTTGACTTTCATAAGGAGAAATCTCCACCAAGTGTGCGATTGCATGGTGTGTGTGCCGGGAGGCCATATGGTAGTTTCATTTTCCAAAAAGCATTGCGGATTTCAAATTTAAATTCCTTTGTTTGTTTTTAAAAACTAAATTGTTTTTGTTTGCTCACACCTGTCCCACGACTGACCTGGAGTTTATTGTTCCGTTCCTAAACTCTGGGTGCCCACAGTTTTCCACACGGGTAGTCTAGATTTTGGATTTTCAAACGGTCAGATAGAAGATATCGATTTGGTAGCCTTCAGTTTTCTGTTTGGTATTCTTTGGAGTCTTTGGAATGCACGAATGACCTTGCTTAGCTTTGTGCAACCTTGGTGGTGGATCGAGCTTGAAGTTTTGGAGCTCTAGCTTTGGTGTTTTGGTTTGGAGTTGCAGTATTAGATTCTGTTGAAGACTTATCTCATATTCTATCGTGTTCCGCTGTATTTGGTGTCATATATTCTCTGATGTTGATGATTATCATTGTATCAAATTGATGTATCAGATATCGTATTCATGTTGTATCAATGATATCATCTTTTATTTCCGCTGTGTTATTTATCATCTAATGTTGTTGCAAGCTCCAGTGATACGGATTCGATGTTGTTTGTCGGACACCGAGTTCGGGACGTCACATCATACGTAAGCTCCTGTGAAGATTTCATAGCATTTGGACCTGTAGATCGCGAGATATCATCGATACGAAATGTAGTGTTCGCTGGTATGCATCGATTAATTCGCGTCGATACTTGTTCATATCGATGGGCTACACGTGCGCGATGGTGACGTGGCCTTATCTTCAGGGTGTGATCCTTTTCCCATGCCATGTTGAAAGCTTCTTCCTTCGAATCGTGCACGCTTATCGTTCGCATCCACCTACGTGCATTGGTCCCATCTGTGTTCATCAATTCGAACCAATTGGCTGCTTCCTTGTTCGCATCTATCAGGCTATTGCCATGGATCGATACGAACAAGGCCGATACGAGTTATGCCTTCATATCCATTTGAATTGATACGAATCTTCAATTCGAGGCATGCCGCCATCTCTATCCTGACCGATACAAACAGTATTGACTCGAACCCATGTTGATCGATACGAAAAGCATCGATTCGAAGTATACTGCCATGATCCATCCTGATCGATGCAAAAACTTCGATTCGAACAAATCATCATGCGCCCATTTATTCAATCCAAGTTCATATCCACCGAGTCAAAATCCATTTGGCCTTCCTACCTGATCGATACGAATGCGCTGTTCGTATCCATACTTGACCGATACGAATTTTATCGATACGAAATGTATCGATACGAAACCATCGATACGAAATCAGCCCTTTCCAATATTGATCCACCTATATTTCGAGCATACGAACTCCGATTGACTTGAAATTTGAAAAGTATCCTCTCCTAGCCTTGTTCATCATTCCCAATCAATCCTGCCTTGATTGGAGCTCGACCAAATTTTGACAAAATCGATCACAGCCTTGTTTCCAGTCGATTTACAATCCCGATATCCATCCTTTTCCAGCTAATTTGTTGATATTCCAGCCTTGACAAAAGGGTGGGATAACATTTGCCTCCCAAAACATGCCTTGTGATAAGAATGTGTGTTTTGAATAGTTTCGAATTCGATATCCAAAGTCCATAGCCATATCATCTAAGTGCATCGTTCTTGACTGCTCCGAGTCGATGTTTGATTCCAAATCCAGTAACCAAAGCCGTAGCCAATTCCATATCCATCTGAACCCGATAACCAAGTCCTAATCCATCCTTATCCAATAACCAATAACCAAATCCAAGACCTCTTCGAGTCGATATCCAAGTCCTTTGCCGTTCATAGCCAATATTCATATCCGTAACCTCTCCGGGTTCTTGTCAAGCGCAAACCACACCCAACGACCGTGGTCTAGTGTCCCTAAACATTGAACAATGCCATGGCTTAAGTCCTAAGCCGAATCTTGGTCACTCCAGACCCTTGTCGAGCATAGTCCATACTCGACGACCTGAAATAGCAATTGATAGATATTGTGGGGCCTAAGTCCTAGGCCGAATCTTGGTCTCTCCGGACCCTTGCCAGCATAGTCCATACTCGACGACGATTTACCAAAAACCAGATAAAAATCCAATCAAAATCCAATTCAAAATTCAAATCAAATCAGAAAACCAAAAATTCATATCAGAAATCCAAATCCAAAATCCAGCATCCAAACCAAAATCCAAACCAGAAAACAAACAACATCACGAGTTCAAACCAAACCCCAATACCAAGCCTAAAAAGACAAATGTCCAAACCAAATGAAAAAGAAGATTTCACAAACCATAGCATTGTGGTTTATCACCATTCAGAGCATGCCTAGGGGCCAACTCTGTCCCTATACATGAGTAAACGACTTGGCCATTTGCCAGTAGTTTGCTACTTGTTTCATATTATCCCTGTCAATTGATAACCAATTGACCATCATTCCTGGGCCTTGCGCCTTGGTTGTTTGAGGTAGACGGTGGTTTCTCCTGCTCCACCGCCGCATTCCGAGCCCCGACATATTGTCGCAACTGTCCATTCCTTACATGCTGCTCAATTATGTCCTTTAAATGCTTGCAGCTGTTGGTATCATGTTCGTCCAAATCGTGAAAGAGACAATGCCTTCCTAATGCCCTTTCACGTTCTGAGGGTTCTCTCCTAGCTGGCCTTCGGTAGGGAAGGCAATTCCGAGTCTCCATGAATATCCGTTCCAACGTCTCGCTCAATCCTATATAAGTGCAAATTTTTGGCTCTTTCCACCGCTTTCTAGCTTTTCCTGATTCATCGTCCAGCTTCCTTTTTCCTTTATCTTTATCTTTATCCAAGCCTCCGTCGGATGGCCCTCCATCCTCAGCCGCATTCACCTCTTTTAATTTCATATCTGAACATGCATCTTTGTGTTGAAGGAATCTCTCAGCTTCGTGAAAGAATTCCCCGAGATCCATTGGTGGATCCCGTATTAGAGACACTTTGAAATCTGAATTCTCTCAGACTCCTAATACTGCTGCGATTAAATCCATCGATGGATCCGGCCGATGCACCGAAGCAACCGCTGCATTGAACTGAGTTAAGAAATCTCGTAGCGACTCGTCTGTCCTTTGCTTTACTGATGTTAGCGTCATCACGTTCTTCGGCCTTTTGATGTGAACCCGAAACTGCTTCAGAAACCTGTCCACCAATTCTGTCCATGTCCTAATAGATCCTTCCTCCAGCTGTCTGAACCACATTGCAGCTATATCTATCAACTATAAAGGGAAACATCGGGCCATCACTTCCTACAATGCCCCCAGTACTTCCATATGTCTTGTGTATCTCATCAAGTGATCAGTAGGATCAGCCTTGCCATTGTATACTTCTAGCGTAGGTAGCTTGAATTCTAGTGGATTCCGAGCTATCCTGATGTCACGAGTAAACGGATTCCTGTTTACTCCTTCCAGATCTTTGCTCATCAAACCTCCACGCATAGCTTGCTTGATAATCTCAGCCAATCCAGCATTGTCTGTCAAGGGTTGCCCCCCGAGTCCCCGAGGGAATTCTGGTACATACTCTTTATCCTGCGCTCCTACATTCCTGTCAGCATCTTGTTGTGTGGTGTTAACTTGAATTCCTCTATGAATCATTGCCAGGTGGCGTGCCCCCATGTCCGGATCCATCCAGGTTTATGGTTGTGTGCTGGTCAGGGGTTATGCCTTGTTGAGCTGCTCCATTCGATTGCCTGTTTGTTCCTTTTGCTCCAGCTCTGTGGATCTGATCTCTTGAAGCTCCCGCTATTCCCGCTTGCCCAAATTATCTGAGGAGGTTCTGCATCATCTTCTCCTGCCTTTTCAGAAATTCTTCATGCATTGCTCCCACTATAATCTCAATCTCGTCTCTGGTGTTGAAAGCCAAAGTCTGATTAGCCCCTGATGATGCCTCCTCGCTCCCTTTATGCTGACTTCTCTCTGCTCTTTGTCTTCTACTTGATTGCCTTGTCATAGCTCTTTAGATCTGAACCCTTAAGCCTTCAAATCCGAACACCAAATCTGGTATAGCGAGTGCTAGTCCTTCTCAGTGAAAGCACCAAAGTGTTTGCGCCAAAAATGGTCACAAACCCCGAATGTCGTGAAAGCACCAGTGTATGAACATAGATCAACAATAAATGATCACCAATCACAGATCTAAGTAATGTAGAGGATAAAAATGAAGAATAATCAACTTAAAATTGAAGGATACAGACAAAGACAAGATTTATAGTGGTTCGGCTATCTCCGGCCTACGTCCCCTCAAAAAGTTAATCTTTTATTGACTTTCTTCGCTGATTACAGTTGATTACAGCGGATTACAATGAAGAAATTCGAGTACAATAGTAGCTTAATAGTGCAAAAGTGTTTTCAGTAGAGTCTGGATGTCGGATAGCCAAAAGATCCCTTTTCTGTAGGTTCGAAGGTGCTATTTATAGGCGTTCCATGTAAATATCTTGCTCAAACTTCAGGAGACTACTTCTGGCATGTGAGTGGGCCCACGCGATCGATCCCATGAAGTTTCGGCTCGATCCATGATCGATACGAATGTAATTCATATCGATCAAGATCTTGTCTAATGGATTCGAAACATGGTGTGAACATTCCTTAGGTCGTACGTAAGCTCCTGTGAAAATTTCATAGCATTTGGACTTGTAGATCTCAAGATATGATCGATACGAAATGTAGTGTTCGTATCGATGCCCTACACGTGCGTGCTAGAGACATGGCCTTATCTTCAGGGTGTGATCCTTTTCCCATGCCACATTGAATGCTCCTTCCTTCGAATCGTGCATACATATCATTCCTAACAACTTGCTCGCATTGGTCCCATCTGTATTCATCAATTCGGATCCATTGGCTGCTTCCTTGTTCGCATCGATCGGGCTATTGCCATGGATCGATAAGAACAAGGCCGATACGAGTTCTGCCTTCATATCCATTTGAATCGATACGAATTTTTCATTTGTGGCATGCCGCCATCTCCATCCTAACCGATACGAACACTATCGACTCGAACCTATGTTGATCGATACGAATAGCATCGATTTGAAGTATACTGCCATGTTCCATCCTGATTGATGTGAAACCTTCGATTTGAACAAACCATCGTGCGCCATTTATTCAATCCAAGTTCACATCCACCGAGTCGAAATCCATTTGGCCTTCCTACTCGATCGATACGAACGTGTTGTACGTATCCGTACTGGACCGATACGAATTGTATCGATACGAAACCATCGATACAAAATCAGCCCTTTCCAATATTGATCCACCAATATTTCTAGCATACGAACTCCAGTTAACCTAAAATTTGAAACGTAGCCTATCCTATCCTTGTTCATCATTCCCAATTATCTCGCCTTGATTGGAGCTCAGCCAAATTTTGACAATATCGATCACAGCCTTGTTTCCAATCGATTTCCAATCCTGATATCCATCTTTTTCTGGCTAATTAGATGATATTCCAGCCTTAATCAAAGGGTGGGATAACATTACCCGTGAGGCACATGGCACCTAAGAAGCGGAAGGAATTGAGTAAGTAGATCCATGAGCTTTTGGAGAAGGGTTTCATAAGGAGGAGCATAACGGAGTACGGAGCACCAGTCGTCTTCACTACTAAGGCGGATGGTTCTCTTCGACTTCGCATTGATTACAGAGAATTAAATAATTTCACAAAGAAGAACCGATATCCACTCTCTAGGATTGATGATCTTTTTGACCAGTTAGTTGGCTCTTCGGTATTCTATCAGTATGAATTAGCCACTGGATTTCATCAGCTTAGAGTAGCTTATAACAGTATTGGTAAAACCACATTTAGGACACCCGACGGATTCTTTGAGTAATTGATTATGCATTTGAGGCTAACCAATGCCCTAACCTATTTCATATATTTGATGAGACGTGTTTTCAGAGGTATCCTAAATAATTTTAGGATGGTATTCGTGAACGGCATTTTGATGTTTTCCAAGAGTATGGAAAAGCATGCTATTCATTTTAAGGGGGTTCTTCATATGCCTCGCAATCTTCAGTTACAAGCAGAGTTCTTAAAGTATCGCTTTTGGAAAAGGTGTTTCTTGGGGCATAGAGAAGGTTTACACGTGGAAAGATTTTGATAAACAGTTTTGTACATTTAGGCTTGGATTGTGAAAATCCAAAGAGTGGTAGGCAAAGATTACGGATGTACAGCAGAAAAGGAGTTAAGCCACGTGTAGATAATTGCAGAAATTATAATTATTTCATATAAGTGGATTTAAAGGTGGTACCTTAGAATAAATATGAATATAGGAACAAAAGACTTTAAGTAAGAAAATGAGATTTCCAAGGTTTAGGATGGATACTCCTGGGGTAATAAGTAGAAAAATCCACTTTATGTCTACCCCAATAAACGAAAATTATTAGAATTGGAAAAAATATCTAATTGTCAATATTTTTAAAAGTAAATACTCGGTTTTTGGGAATATGGTAAGAAATTTAAATTGGTTTTTATATGATGAAAATTTTGTTGAAAAGGTGAAATTCTTTTTGATGAATTATAGAGCGTATATAGCTCACTAGTTTCTTTGTAAGTAAACATAGATTTTAAACATAAAAATCTAAAATGTATTAAATATCGAAAACGTAAATTACAACATTTACTGTTCCAATAGAAGTTTTCATGAAATTAAAGGGACCATAGACTATAACGCTACCGTTATAGTAAGTGACTCCAAAAGGAAATGTTTTTTACATAGTAGATGTGATTTATTAGTATTTATTTTCAATTAAATTCATACACTAGTATTTTTAGGTTGTAGTAACAGTGTTTTACACAACATCTGTTTTAAACACAATAAAAATTTATTTTAAAAGATAATTTCTAAGAATAGAAATAAAAGTAATTTGTGAATACACCTATTAATTAAATAGGCATAAGATAATGTTTTTGGTTATGGATATATTAAAACAGTTTTGAAGATGATTTTTTTTGAAAAGAAAAAGTTAGATATTAGAAGATGTCTATGGTAAGAAAATATAATTTAAACGTACTTTAATCTATTGGAATGAAAAGAATAATAGCATAATTTTCTATGAAACTAATAAAAATGTTTTGTGTAAGTTACAAGTAATTCATGAAATAGATATACAAGGTATGGGAGCACCTATTATGTATAGCCTGTTTCGGAAAATATAAAATAAGTTCCTTGCAATTTAACATAAACATGAAGTCCTCTTTTAAAGGGTTCATAAAAGATTTTAGCATTAGTAATTTCTCATAGGAGAGAGAAGTTCCAATACATTAAGGTATGAGACAGTTAGGTGTAAAAAGAAATGTTTTGAAAACACATAAGGGTATTTTAAAGATATTTAAAAAAAATGGTTTGGTGAAAAAGTAAATAAGTTTTTGGAAATGAAAACTTAATCAAAGTAGAATTTGAAAATTCAAATTTTTATAGAAAACTAAAAAGGTCTTTAAAAGAAAATGAGGAATAAGTTTTGGACTTAAGAATATGAAAGTTTTTCCTTCTAGGTCTGGGAAAATAATGTGAATTCAAAAAGTTGTTAAGAAGTAAGGCTAGAAAAATAAATTTTTTAAGTAACCTAGTATTTTTTAATTTAATGGAAACTTAAAGATAACACCTTTAAAGACAATGGTTTTGGGATTTCATGTTTTAAAAATTTAGAAGCCTTAGTTTTTGAAATTAGAGGATAAATACCAAACCAAACTCTAAAAAGTGGAATAGATTGGAATCATTCCCTAAGGAGTGACGGAAAAAGGTGTAAGGCTATAAAGGAGGCATCAGTAATTACTTTTGGAAGTAATAATAGAGTTCCCCGTAAAGCATATAGGGCACTAATGAGAACCTAGAAATGTTGACTCATGTGTGCAGACTAAAGAAGAATAGTAAAATGGAGTTAGTAAAATTGTAAGACACACATGGTTGAGGACATGTATTTTTGATTTTGAAGAAACTTGGGAAAAGCATCTTCCTTTAGTGGAATTCTCACATGATAGTAGTTTTCAAGCTAGCATTAAAGTGGAACCATTCGAAGCTCTTTATGAAAAGTCGTGCAAGTTGCCTTCGTGTTGGATAGAGTTACAGAGGGATTGCCTTGGTTCCGATAGTTAAGGAGACTTCGGAGAAGATTGGTTTGATTGGGAGAAAATTCATATCTCATATCAGTATTTCTTTGAAAGTAATTTTTAGAATTTTCTATTTTCCATCTTTACTTTTGAATAGGTTCTTTCCTTTACTTTGAGTGGGTGGAATTTATGATTTAACTTATGGATGGTTGGATTTGATGTAAACATGTTATTAGAACATGTTATGAATGATGGATGCAAGTGGTTGCAAGTGTTTGCTAGTGGATACTGATGGACGCATATACTTACACTAGGCAGTATTATCTCTTACAGATCGGCCTAACTAGGACACTAAAGCGTATGCATATGGATGTGTGCACATTTGCCATTTTATTTATTTTCATTGTTGCTATAAATGGATGTTTATCATATGGTTGTTGCATTTGGATAATGATTGAAGCACGCATATAGAACTATCAGTTACCATTAGGAATTTTTGCATTCATTTGGATACTAGCACGGACGTGATTGCATAAAAAGGAGGTCAACTAAATTAGTAGATCGCTTAATCTTTTGCATTAGTTAGGGACATTAACACTACACTAATTGCATAAGTATCATATATTGCATTATAAAACTTGAGGGTAATGGATGAATGGATGATGGTTGAGTAGTTGGTTATAGAACTTGGATGAAAACATTAGTTCATTCTTTTAAACGTAGAGATTTCGGGGATGAAATCCCTTAAGGAGGGGAGAATGTAACAACCCGAAATTTAACCATAATAATTCATTCATTAATTAATGAAATAATAAAACAACTTTGTGAAATTATCAGAATCGAGCCATGGGAGTTGCACCATTGTGTCTGTGGTAATTTTCTGGTCAATTTCCATATATAGAACATCAGAATCCGAGCTAATATGAGATAGAAACAAAATAAACAATAAAAGATGAAAAACGGAGAAATTTTTTTATATTAGGCTAGGTCGACCCAGGGGTCGACCACCTAAGGGGAGGGGCGGTCGACCGTCCGATCGACCCACCTACGAATTTGAGGCGTAGTAAATTTCTCCTTTGTCCTATGCGATTTTAACACGTTAATTTCCTTATTTTTCTCAAACTGATCCATTCATGCTTCCATCCGATGGCTCCTATTCAGCTTATGATGTTGTTGCATCCTATTCAATCCCTAAATCAACGGTTTGAGATCCACTTCTACACCTATAAATAGAAACCTAGCCCTTACACTTTTTCTCACTTTAAGATTTTCTCCAATTTGGTTCACCTTTTCAAGAAGGACCCTAAAAGGAATAATTTTCCAAGGAGAGAACATTTTAATAAAAATATTTTAATACCCTTAAGTAGATCTGGGAAGACCAGAATGAAAGAGCTTAGGACCGCAGGTGAGTGATTGTAATTATTTTAGATTTCTTTAAGTAATTTAAAATAATAGGGTTTCCAATAGTTGTAGTTTTACTATGTTTTTTGGAATAACCTTTTTAGCAGTTTATTACAGTTTTTAGAACTATTTTCAGTCTATTTCTTTTGGCTATTCTTTTCAGTTAATTTTATTTTATTTCGGTTAATTATAGATTTTCCATTTATTTATAGTTTTTTAATTTATTTATTATTATTTATGCGTTATTTACATCTTTTTCCTACAGTTTTGATTTTCTTTTATTTCTCTTTCTTCTTCGCATATGGATTAGAATAGATTTAATGCGAATATGGATTAAAATTATAAGAATACTGAAATAACGGAAGATAAGATGTAAATTGTAAGGACTATAATAAAAATGGAATTACTACTGAAATTGAGCATAATTATGATATTAATGTTAGAATTGGACGAATTAAAGATAGTTGCCCTAATTATAACTTAGAATTATAACTTACAAGAGTATAAGATGAAAGAAGCTTATTTTTTTTAAACTTAGACCTTGGGTTAAGTAATAAGCATTATTATATTGTAGGTTATAATAAGAAATAGAACAGAGTGTGGCTTATTTTAAGAATTAGGATAAATTAATAAACACAGATAGTGAGGACAAAAGTAAAGGCTTATTTAAATAATATATCTAAGTTAATAAGCGAAGAATTAAAGTAGGACCTGTACCAAATAACATTCCCCTATTTTAATGGACATGGTGTTTCATATAACCCTGAAGTGAAACGAGGTGTCTCACATAACCCTGAAGTAAGACGAGGTGTCTCACATAATCTCGAAGTGAGACGAGGGGCACACTTATGTTAAGAACGGTATTAAATGGTCAATAAGTAGAAGTCCAAATCATAGGGATTTGGGCAAGAGGCGTAACTAGATATTGTTTGGATGACGGGCCAGTACCAACAGCATTTCCCCTATTATTTCTATGGACACGATGTTTTACATAACCCTGAAGTGAAACAAGGTGTCTCACAAAACCCTAAAGTGAGACGAGGTGTCTCACATAATCCAGAAGTGAGACGAGGGGCACGCTTATGCTGGAGCTTAAGAAGACCAAATAGGTGGAACAACAGGTAACACGAACTTAGTGGTGGTCATGCGTGCTACTTCCAGTGATGGCTCATAAATCATTATGATTTCAAAGTGCTTAGTATGGGTGTCTTTCATAAACACCATTGCCTTCCATATAGAGAGCTATATAGCATCTAGTCCGCAATAAGATCTATGGAGTAGCACGCCGATCAAAGGGTAGAATTAGGATTTCAGCCTAATTATAGGATTAGGAATTCAGCCTAATTAAGGCATCCATCAAAGATAAGTGCAAACAATCAAAGTTAATCAATTATGTTTATCTAGTTAATTCGTATTTATTTCCAACTTATTCCTTCTCTCTATTTCCTTTGTTTCCTTTTATATACTAGAACAGTTGTAAAGTCTATTACTTTTACTTTGCTTAAAGATTCTAGTAATTACTATCATTCACAAGACTTTTACTCTGACCCATTCCTCCGTTTTCCCATTTTCTCCCATAGGCAATCAAGGGCAAGGATGGTAGACTGGAGACATTTGGTGATTTCTTCGGAGGAGATTCTATCATGTATTTCTTTTATTCAGTTTCAGTTTTTAGTTCTTTCTGTTGAGCTGGCATTTTGTGAGGGATGTATTATACTTTGATATTATTGATACTTTGGATTTTATTTTGCAAGACATATAAGGTTATTTTAACAATCGATGTATTTGGTATTTGGCTACCTATTTGATTTATAAAGTAAATCCGAGGTTTTGTTCTAAATAAATTATTATTACTATAATTGTTTCCGCCATTTATATATTTTAATCTTGTGAATCTGAGTCTTTGCTAGTTTTAGTTATACCTACAACACAACATGCCTTTTAGTGTGCTCTTTTGGGTATACTAAGGGGTGTGGGGTGTTACAGCGATCATCATCGGAATTATTTTCCAACGACCGAAGTGAGTTCAGTGCTTTTATTTCTTTTAAAACCAATTTTTAAATATTTTTATTCGAACATACTTCCAAAATAATACTATCGTTATATTTTTCCAAAACACTTTGAAACACATTTCAAAATTTCTGGTACTTAGATTCAAAATTTCTCAATTTAAATCCATTTTAATTTAAAAGTCGCTTTTATAAATCGTACTTGTCACCTCCTTAAATCATTCACAAATGTTTATCATTGTTTATTTTATAATAAACATCTTTTCTTAAGGCACAACAACCAGTGAATGATAATAATCAATATTATCATTCCTAACAACCAAACAAACAATATATACCATAATAATTTTTGAAAATTAATACTTTATATATAAAATATAATCAGGGTAAAATTATTGCATTTTCCTAATTTCAAAACAATACCATGTCGACTTGTTCTGTTCAATTGTTTAGAGATCCCTATCAATAACGTTAATTACTCGTACTGACCAAAATCCATAAGCCACTCAACCAATCAACCAACACAATATAATTTTTTTATATTCACTAACAAATACGCGCTTATATGTATACACTCAAACTCATCCTAGTGTACTACCGACCCTATCTCTAATGAGTCAAACCCCACAAAGCTAAGGTTATCGCTAAACTAAAGCTCTGGTACCAACTATGACGACCCACATTTCAGAAGGTTTAAATCGACAATAATCCACAGTTGTCCGACTTAGAAAATCTGGAACATAGATAATCAATGAGGTTAATTAAGAAAAATAAGGAAATAAGATGAAACAAACACAGAATCTCGCAGTGGAACGATAAAATATAATAATCAAATAAACAGTTCATGAAGCTGTTTACTATACATTTGAATATAATTTATACAACATAAAAAATATAATGCAGCAGAACAAAATGTTGCTAGGAATAATATTAGTAATAATAGTATACCAAATCTTCATCTTCGTCCTCCAGAGAATAATCTTCGATAAGCTGAAAACTCAGGGCTGACCCGAGCGTAATGAAAAGACAAAACACTCAAGTCAGGACTAAAATATTCTTATGTGAGTCAAATCGATATCGCATATAACATTAGTGCCATGGAATTAGAGATGTTTACGGGGCTTCTCATCTCCTATCCAGTGTATAACGTGCGTGCAATAACTCAAGTGATGTTACGGGATTTTCCATCTCTTAAGGATCCGTCAAAATATTTATATGTAGTAGAATGCGCTACATATATAATGTCTAATCAGTAAAATAGATATTAAAATAGCGTTAAGGCTTTACATCGATCCTCCTTAACGCGTTTTTAAGCATTGGTGTACATTTTGCATTTGACACCACCAATAGCACGTCGGCAGTCAGTGATGCGCCATTATACGACAACACCAACCAAAATCGTAGGGGTCTTGTATAAGGAAAAAAGTATGACAAGGCACGTAAGATAATGCCCAAGATAGGATACTACCAGTTTACCCTTCCCGGCTGGTGGTAATGCATCATAGCTGATCGCCCACTGCGTCCAACACTCCCAAAATCCGAGGGTGCGCACCAATCGATCACAATGTAAATATTGGTAATATGAAGAAGTGCGTCCACTAAAGGTAGCTAGCCTCATTGACCGTTACGGCTCCTGTTTTAGTCATTTCAAATTGACACAAGTGCAGGCCAATCCATCATCGTTCTCTTTCTTCAAATCTAGCAAACATACGCCAAATCCAACCTCTTCATTCTGGACCATCACTCCATGTACAAGGTTTTTAAAGTGTTTCCAATATTGATAGAGAGTGTGCCAATAAGAGGCCCTGGTCTCTTTAACAACCAAACGTCGTTTTACACACCGGTTGGTACTTTTACATTATGAAAATGATTGGTATTTGATATCAAATATCATATTCGCTTCAAAATCAAATCTATTTAGGAATCATCATAATTACTCAAAGTATACCATTTCATTTCAAAATCATTTTCGCCATGATATCCCGATTTCGCTTCCAAAATTGTTTCGAATTTCAATTTAGGCTATAACTTCATTTTAACCCAATTCGTATTTAAATCCAAGATTTAAATATAAACATTCCACCCTTTTGACCAGTTTGGATTTTTTTTAGAAAATAGTTAAATAGTTTTAAAATAGTTAAGTAGTTAAAATAGTTTAATAGAAAATAGTCTTAGTATTGAAAATGGTTTATATTGGTAAGATAGTTTGGAAAATCAAAATAATTTGAATATTTAATACGATAGATTATTAATAGTTTATACTAAAATAATTTATGTGAAAATAGTTTCAAGGTCAAAATTATTCAATTCCAAATTTCCTAGTTCTAATCACTTTAAATTTCCATTTCAATTTAAATCAATTCCAAGTTCGATTTTCAAAATATCGATCCAAACAGTTAAATCAAATTTACCTTCAATATCCAATTTAAAATCCAAATTTTCAAATATAATTCAATTTCGAGCTCAATTTCTAAATATCATTTTATATCACTTTTACTTAGCAATATTCGAAGTTCGAATAAAAGTCCAATCCTCTAAATCAAATCAATTTCTAAAATTTAAATCATATTTCGATTATAACTTAAAAATCTTAACTACAATTATTTGAAACATTTCGTTTACCAAATTTAAATTTAAACAGTTTGAGCTTTTGTTGGAAAATAATTTGATTTCTATAAATTAGATTTTATTTTCTTTAAAAAAATCAATTTAAATAATTTCAAATCAAAATCTTAAAATCATTTAATTTAACTAGTCCACTGTCCATATATAATTTTCTTTCCCAGGGCTAAGTGAATCAATTATTTCATTTAATTTCAGGGATGGATATATATCATTTCAATCCAAATTATAGTGTCATAGGTATATATCATTTCAACCTATTTCTTATATTCAAATTAATTCAATTTAAGGTTTTATAAACTATAAATAATTTACCAGGTAATAACAAGATATATATAAAAGTTAATAAACATTCAATCATCCAAATATCAATCAATTGACATCCATCACAATCAATCATCCAAACAGTCAGTAAATCACAATAATTACCCAATTATCAATAATCGGGAATTTTACTAACAATTTAATTCAAATTCAATTTAACCGTCAATTAAATTCTATGTCAATTAAATTAGGTGTCAATTTAAATGTCAATTAAAATTATCAAACAACCATCGAAAATTTATATCACTTCATGAATTCAAATTTAACTAGCATAAAAATATTTTAGTACATTGTGAGTGTTATAATACACTCAACTTTTATTTGAAACTTTATATATTTCAGCTTCAAATAAATGCCACTTTGACTCCACACCAAAGCCTTCGTCGATACGATTCCAACGCAGCTCGTTTCACTAGAAACGGGCCTTATGCAGAAGTTATGAAATTTTATATGTTGATGATATTTATATTTTAATTATTGAACTAATTTCAATCTTAATAAAAATAATTACCCACTAATCACAACCCATCCCAGCCCACGAAGCCATAACCCGACCCAAGAACCAACCTACAGCCCAACTTTTCCCCTGCCTTGTTTCTTTTCTCCTTTCCTTCCCTTTTTTTTCTTTTTTTTTTCTTTTTTTCAACGGCCCAAAGCCCACCAAACAGACCAGGCCCAACCTATTCCTCCTCCCTTTCTTTCTTCATTCTTCCCCTATGCACACAAAATACACAGAGCCATGGCCATATCCCACTATGCATGCACATCGCCGTGCCTTCCACAAACCACGAAACTCAAAACGGAATGCACCATCGATCTTCTCCTCGTGCCCTCCTATCGATCATCCCCATAAATTCTCGACCGAAGCTTCCTATTGAAACGCAACCGTATCCCTTCCTCATCAAAGTACTGTAGCGATGCCTTTCAAAAACCCATCGAGCTCCACAAAAACACAGCCATAGATGTTATTTCTTATGTCGAATTCGAATACAACCTCGAATCTCCACATCGTCGATCAAATCAGCAAATATCTCAAGCCCTAACTACAACCTCATTTCGCCATCCTTTCAATTTCATGGTCGCATTTCACAAAATTATCCCAGAACGAAGCTCTCTACAAATGTTGATTTTTGCAACTGGTTTCAGAATTTTTAATCAAGTAGAATTTGAGAATTTAATTTTTGAAGTTTTCTTCTCTTTAATTTTTTTATTCGTTCTATCGGTTTGAAAGAGAACAAAAGGGGGAAATATATGCGTTTAAAAGGAAAGAGGCTGTACATCGTAAGGGTGGCTGAACGTAGGGTAGGGGTAACTTGAAATGAAAGAATATGGGCTGTCTGGTTAAATTGACGGAAATAAATTATTTAAAATTCATAAATATCTACATATTAAATTCAAACCCCGATCGAGGCATGCCGCCAGTCATTTCTAATGTTATACCCCTATTCCGAATGCAATGGAACAAGTTTCAAGACCCAATTTGATTGTATACCGAAGATAGCTTTTTGAACCCAAATAATAAATTTCCGATATTAATTCCAACGCGTTTCAATCCTATACGACCAAATAATAATTTCAAATGCTACAAAATATGAAATCTAATAATAATAATAGACTATTACAGATCCAATGGGACTGTTTTCGTTGAAATATGAGACTGTGCCCCGAAGGCTATTTCACATGTTAATTTAGACGAGTTAATTTTTTTAAATCCAGTAAACCACTTATAAATCAAATTTAAAATTTTATTTACCTTTATTTTCGTACATAGAAATTAAATGAGCTTTGAAATTATTTTTATCTTGCTTAAAACTCAAGATTCAGTTATTTACCCAAATTTCAGTTATTAAATTCCACAATTAACTTACTCGATAAATAGTTATATTTGAAATTCAAGTTATTTAATCTATAAATTTACCTTCTAACCATTAAAATTAACTAAACATTTCAATTTCAAATAAGCAGAATTCTGGGTCGTTACACAAGGAGTTCGAGGATCCGGCTTTCGACAAGGTAGAAACCCTTCACCAAGATAGTGCAGCTTGAGATTGCTAGTTCAAACCCAAGAAGGTTAAGCTCACTACTTCCGACAAGTTCAGAACCCAAACTCAGATTCCTGGTTCAAGCTTTATCACCAAAATCACCTTGCCTCCGACATGGTCGGAACCTTAACATCAATTTTTGAAATAAGTCCTTGATACATAACTATCAAGCCCTACAACTAGGTTGTTACCATCAAAGGAAGAAATTTCTAAGATTCCTCCATTGAATCGAAAGGAAGACTTTCAAATGAAAAACCAATTCATCTCAACTTAGTCGAAAGATCATTAAGCACGAAATCCAATCCTTTCAACACAGTCAAAAGATCCGTCTGAGCAATTCCTGCCTACTAAAGCTTATTCGAAAGGAAATTCAAGAAATACAATCCTTCCTTTCTACTCTACTTTCCCAAGGAATAATCAACATTCCTTAGCACTACCTTGGAGTGTTAACAAGAAATCTTGTTCACATTTTTTGGTGCTAGAAGGAAGGCTCGAACTTCTGACTTGGTTAAACTCCTAACACTATTATTCTCTGACCCTACTCAACTCTATCTTAAGTTCATCTACTTTGGTTTGATCATGCTAAAAGGATTAATAGATCTGAACAAGGGTCATCTGAACACCACTTGAAATGATTGTCCTCGGTAATCATTAAGGAATCTAACCAAGACGAAGAGCAGAGGTTAAGGCTAGAGTATCTAAGAATTATAAAAAAGAAACCGGAATCTTATAATCCTGAGAAATGGAGTTCAAATCCTTTTTATATGGGCCCCACCCCCATCTTTGTACTAGGAAAGAGAACAAATGGAATTCTTCAATCAAATGAGAAGAACAATCTAACATTATTCCAAAGGCACCAATTATAGCAATAACACTTCCAACTCAAGAAATTCAAAGGGTGGTAAAAAGAAAAGCAATTGAAGAACATGGAAACATAAGGAAAATAAATAAAAAGACAAAATTCCATCCGTAAGAATCAAGTTTCAAGTCTAGACTTCAAAAAGAGTGCAACTTGACAACTTCTATAAAGAACATCTACTTGCTCACTCAGGATGAGCTTGACTATTGGCCATCACAAAAAAAGGCAAAAATATGAAAGGAATTTAGGAGTATCCTATTGCCACTACCATATGATGAATGGTCATGAAACGAACCATTGCAGAGCCCTGTAGGGGATGATCTTAACTTCTTCTAACAAGGAAAAATTCAAGAGTGACGCAGCGGATTAATCAAAATAAACTTCAATCGGTGGAATGTGGAAATCGGTGGATTTAAAATACTGAAATGCTCAAATCCGTTGATCCAAAGATACCGGATTCTAGCTATCTTCGTCTCGTTGATCGCGCACGATGCCGAGAAAGAAGATCTACGATTCTTCGCACGTTGATCTAGCGCACTAGATTCCGTGAATCGGCTTCACAAACGTGGATTCGAGCGCACTCAAATGACGTAGGTGGAGATAGGAGATCACACTCAACTACCAATTAGAAGAAAGCACAAAGCAATCAAAAGGAAATTTTATTCAATATTCAACCTAATGTCACATGTACAACTCACGCGTATTTATAGGGTTTTCACAACACAGCCCCTTAAGTCGTGGCCGACTCTTGACTCACGACTCACCTAAGTCGTTGCCGACTTAACAGATGCTACTCGCTTCAGTTACAACACAACACATGCAACGGACTCAAGCAAGCCACGACTTACGACTCAACTACCTCACAATAATGACTCACCCGACTCATCATCACAAACGACTTAAGGAATTTACAACACAAGGCCGACTCAACATGATACGACTCAACAGACAACACATATATACACAGCGACTTAAA
Source organism: Allium cepa (assembly GCA_030765085.1). NCBI lineage: Eukaryota > Viridiplantae > Streptophyta > Magnoliopsida > Asparagales > Amaryllidaceae > Allium > Allium cepa. The sequence goes on along the minus strand of CM060938.1, from coordinate 898,106,222 downwards.
ATGCTTCGACTCAACAAAACAGCACAGAGTGTATGACATACGACTCAGCATAAGTCGTGAACGACTTAACCGACTCAACGCCCATACAAGTCGCAACAACTCACGACTCAATGCTTCACCGACTCATAGCTTCCCGGCGGCATATCCCTTAAAGCGAGTCAACTCCGAACGACTCATCTAGGTCGTAACTCGTTGACTCGGCACAGTCTCCTTCTGATATCCAGTTAGCTCGGAAGCGACTCATGCTTTCATTGAGTCGTGGACGACTCAAGTCCGATACCTCGTTAACTCGGGTTAACTTCCCCCATGGCTTGTTAGATCGTGGCCATCCTTCCTTAGCTCGGAAACGACTCAAGCCTTCATTGAGTCGTGGACGACTCATCAAACTACACCACTAACTCATGCTTAAAGATTGCACCATTTCTTCTCTGGCCTTAGCTGCATCATCCTCCCCTGGTTGAGAAAAATTCGTCCTCGAATTTGTACATTCTTCTTCATCTGATGGTTTACCTCCGTAATAAGGAACAAGATTTTTAACATTGAACACGTCAGACGTATAAACATCTTCTGGCAGCTTCAACTTATAAGCATTTTCATTAATTTTCTTCACAATTTCAATTGGATCAATTTTCCACGCCTTTAATTTATTATACGTTCCAACCGGAAAACGATCTTTTGTCAACACAGCGTAAACCAAACCACCTTCCTTAAATTCAATACTTCGTCGTTTCAAATCAGCAGCCCGTTTATACTTCTCATTTGACTTCTCCAATCGTTCTTGAACGACCTTATGACATTCAGTTAATTCATCTATAAAATCAATAGCTCGTTTAACTGTTCCCTTCGACTGTGGTACTACTGCCAAATCTAACGGTCCCCTGGGTAAATTTGAATAAACAATCTGAAATGGACTGTAACCCGTACTACGATTCATGGCATGATTATGAGCAAATTCTGCTTGGCATAACTTCATGTCCCAACTTTTCAAATTATCCTGTACAAGACATCGCAACAAATTTCCCAATGACCTGTTAACAACTTCTGTCTGCCCATCAGTTTACGGATGATAAGCACTACTAAATTTCAGCTTCGTCCCGATCATCTTCCACAAACTCAACCAAAAATGGCTTAAAAATCTAGTATCTCGATCCGAAACAATAGATTCTGGTAAACCACGCAATCGATACACCTCCTTAAAGAATAATTGTGCCACTCGAACTGCATCCGCTGTCTTCTTGCAGGCAATAAAATGTGCCATCTTTGAAAATCTGTCAACCACTACATATATAGAATCATTACCACGCTGCGTTCTCGGCAATCCCAATACAAAGTCCATACTCACATCAACCCATGGTTTAGCCGGTACAGGCAACGGCATATACAAACCAGCATTGGTCGCTGTCCCCTTTGAAACTTGGCAAATATGGCATCTCTCCACAAGTCTTTCAACCTCTTTCCTCATCGATGGCCAAAAGTAAGACTGTGAAATCAATTGCAAAGTACGATCACGGCCCACATGCCCTTCCTCGTGCAACTCCTTTACAATCTTCATTCTCAAGCTACAATCTGGGATGCATAATTGATTTCCCTTGAACAAGAATCCATCAACCAACACAAATTCATCCGAACTTCCATCCTTAACTTTCTCAACAAACTTTGCAAAGTAAGGATCCTCCTTACACAATTCTGGCGACATTTCAAACCCTGTCACTTCAACCTTCATTGTCGTTAATAAATGACTCCTTTTACTCAAAGCATCAGCTACCCGATTCGTCACCCCTGATTTGTGCTTAACGACAAAAGTAAACTGCTGTAAATAAGCAATCCATGATGCATGTCTCGCGGAAATCTTGTCCTGCCCCTGTAAATGCTTCAATGCCTCATGATCAGTGTACAGAACAAATTCTTTCTGAAATAGATAGTGTCTCCAATGCTTAACAGCTTGTACAACAGCATAAAATTCAACGTCATATGTACTATATCTCATCTTTGCCCCTGACAACTTTTCACTGAAATATGCAATAGGTCTCCCCTGTTGACTCAACACTCCTCCAATCCCAACCTTTGATGCATCAGTGTGTAGCTCAAACAACAACTGAAAATTAGGTAAAACAAGAATTGGCGCTGTCGTCAATAGTTCTTTGATTCATTCAAAAGCAATCCCGGCTTCTTCTGTCCACGAAAACTGTTTACCCTTCATGCAATCAGTAACTGGAGCAATCACGCTACTGAAGTGTGGAATGAATCTTCGGTAGAATGACGCTAGCCCATGAAAACTTCTCACTTCCGTAATTGTCTTTGGCTGTGGCCAATTCCTGACTGCTTCAACTTTACTCTGATCAACTTGAATACCTTCTCCTGAAACAACATAACCCAGAAATAAAACACTAGGCGTCATAAACACACATTTCTTTGTAGCAGCATAAAATTGTTCTTCACGAAGAATAATCAACACTTCCCTCAAATGTAGAACATGCTCCTCCATACTCCTGCTATATATCAGAATATCATCGAAATAAACCACCACGAACTTCCCAATGAATGGTCTATAAATTTGATTCATCACCCGCATGAATGTACTAGGTGCATTTGACAAACCAAATGGCATAACCAACCATTCGTACAACCCCTCTCTTGTCTTGAAAGTTGTCTTCCATTCATCTCCAGGTCTAATCCAAATTTGATGATAACCACTTTTCAAATCAATCTTCGAAAATATAGTTGCCCCACTTAACTGATCCAACAAGTCATCCAACCTTGGCATGGGAAATCTATAACGAACAGTGATCTTATTCAATGCTCTACTGTCTGTGCACATCCTCCAAGTTCCGTCCTTCTTCGGTACTAACAAAGCTGGTACAGCACATGGACTCAAACTTTCTTGAATACGCCCCTGTTCCAACAACTCTTCCACCTGCCTTCGTAACTCCTCATGTTCCTTCGGACTCATTCGGTAATGTGGTCGATGTGGTAAAACTGCTCCCGGAACAAGATCGATTTGATGTTGAATGTCTCTCAGTGGCGGTAACTCCTTAGGCAACTCCTCTGGAAAGACATCCTCGAATTCTTTTAAAACTGGCTTGGCTTCTTCAGGAATTTCAACTTCTTCACTACTCTCTCTCCCAATCAACAAAAACACTTCAGGTTCTTTTTCAACTTCCTTAACAAACTCCTTCAAAGTCAACAGAGTTTTCAATTCCTCAATCTCTTCTAGCTTGCTCTCCTTTTGTTGTTGCTTCTTAGGAACCAAAATGATTTTAGTACCCTCGAACATGAAACTGTAACTATTGGCACGACCATCATGTTGTACTACTCTATTAAATTGCCATGGTCTGCCCAATAACAAATGGCACACATCCATGTCTACAACGTCACACCAAATTTCATCTTTATACTTCTTCCCAATCGAAAAATTCACACAAGCCCTTCGACACACTTTCACTTCACCACCCTTCCTTAACCATGCTAGCTTGTACGGTTTAGGATGCTTTTCAGTCTTCAAGTTCAACTTCCTTACTGCTTCTGTAGAAATAATATTATCGCAACTTCCGGCATCAATAACGAACTTGCAAACTTTTTCCAGAATAGTACATGTCGACTGAAATATGTTACTCCTCAACCAACTACAGTCCTCCTCTTGCTTCGGTGTAAGACAAGACCTTCTCATCATAAGATTACAACCTTCATCCCCAGATAATTCTTCTTCCTCCTCAACATAAGGTTCATTCGAACATTCTGCCTCCTCACCATCATCCTCCTCAACTTCTGCAACCATAGTTCTCTTCTTCGGCTTCGGACATTCGTTGCTTTTGTGACCCAACTCCTGACAGTTATAACATTTGAAACCACTGCTAGCCTTCGCCTTCTCAACCTCCTTCACCACTGGTTTACCGATAGGTTTAGAAACATTGGAACTCCCACTGGCACCCTTCACTAGATTATTAGAATTAGTAAACACACCACCTCCACGCCTTCCTTGTTTCTCCCAAGCTAACGCTTTCTGATGTGCCTCCGCCACTGATCTAGGATCAAACATATTAGCCATATCCTGGATCTGAATTCTTAATCCCCCAATGAATCTAGCAGTCAACTGTTCTTCTGTCTCCATAATATCATTCCTGGCAATGAGTTGGTAAAATTCATCAGCATAATCACTAACAGATTTTGTCCCTTGCCTCAGATTCTGCAAACTCTGGTACATAAGTGACTGGTAGTTGTAAGGTAAGAAAGTAGATCTCATCAACTTCTTCATCTTCTCCCAAGATTCTATCTTTGACTTCCCCATCCGTTCTCTCGTAAGTTTAGTTTGTTGCCACCACGCCAATGCTCTCCCCCTCAGCCTTGTAGCAACTAACTTCACCCTTCGATTCTCCGGTACTTCCTTGAAATCAAAGATCTCCTCCACATTAGACAACCAATCTAAAAACTCCTCAGCAACCATCCTGCCTTTAAACTCCGGAATCTCCATCTTCATTCCCGATTCCCAACGTCGATCATCATCAATAACCCGATACTGACGTTGTTCCTGATCTCTATCTCTGAAATGTACACTTCCTCTCTCACCGTCAAACTCTTCATCAAAGTCTGATGTATATCGTTGTCTTTCACGTCCTCCAACATCTCTACCACCGCTCCTACTACCAACATCCGTTCTATCATGGTCATCAACATTTCTCCGACTTCGATTGTCAACACTTCTATGCTCTTGACTTTCTCTCCTCTCCCGTTCTGAATGTGATGAAACTCTACTATTCCCACGGTTTGATTCAGGTGAAATTCTCCTTCGGTTTTGACTCATGTCAATCATCAACTTTTCTAATCTACCAATGCCTTCATCAATTTTCTCATGCATACGTTGTTCCATTTGATCGGCCTCTTCTCTTCGATATAGTGCTTTAATATTTTGATGGCGGTTAGCTCTCCTTGGTGGCATGGTTGACAACTCTTCACAAAACTCCAACAAATTGAACACAAGACTTCAACAGCTTCAAGTCTCAATAAGACTTCAACAAATCGAACACAAGCGTCACACAAAACAACCAGTCACGACTTTCAACACTTCAACTTCAAACAACAATGCTCGGCTCAATCTTATCTCGGCTGGCTAATACTCGGCAATAGGAAACGACTCAAGTGAGGTCGGCTCCAACTCGAACACAAGGCACGGTTCAATTCCTTAGCTCGAAACAAGCTCCCAATGATCCTCCCTAGGCTCGGCTACTACACTAGTATACACGGCCTACTTCAATTTCAAACACCTTTCAACTTTAAATCCAAAATGAGATGGATCAAAAGTTCTCCTTTCGTTGCGACTTCAAGATGAACACAATGAACAACTTCAAACTCCAAATACTTGGCTCCAAGAATCAACTTAGCTATGATTGGCTAAGTATGTCTCTGATACCAAACTGACGCAGCAGATTAATCAAAATAAACTTCAATCGGTGGAATGTGGCAATCGGTGGATTTAAAATACTGAAATGCCCAAATCCGTTGATCCAAAGATACCGGATTCTAGCTATCTTCGTCTCGTTGATCGCGCACGATGCCGAGAAAGAAGATCTACGATTCTTCGCACGTTGATCTAGCGCATTAGATTCCGTGAATCGGCTTCACAAACGTGGATTCGAGCGCACTCGAATGACGTAGGTGGAGATAGGAGATCACACTCATCTACCAATTAGAAGAAAGCACAAAGCAATCAAAAGGAAATTTTATTCAATATTCAACCTAATGTCACATGTACAACTCACGCGTATTTATAGGGTTTTCACAACACAGCCCCTTAAGTCGTGGCCGACTCTTGACTCACGACCCACCTAAGTCGTTGCCGACTTAACAGATGCTACTCGCTTCAGTTACAACACAACACACGCAATGGACTCAAGCAAGCCACGACTTACGACTCAACTACCTCACAATAACGACTCAACCGACTCATCATCACAAACGACTTAAGGAATTTACAACACAAGGCCGACTCAACACGATACGACTCAACAGAAAACACATATATACACAGCGACTTAAAATGCTTCGACTCAACAAAACAGCACAGAGTGTATGACATACGACTCAGCATAAGTCGTGAACGACTTAACCGACTCAACGCCCATACAAGTCGCAACAACTCACGACTCAATGCTTCACCGACTCATAGCTTCCCGACGGCATATCCCTTCAAGCGAGTCAACTCCGAACGACTCATCTAGGTCGTAACTCGTTGACTCGGCACAGTCTCCTTCTGATATCCAGTTAGCTCGGAAGCGACTCATGCTTTCATTGAGTCGTGGACGACTCAAGTCCGATACCTCGTTAACTCGGGCTAACTTCCTCCATGGCTTGTTAGATCGTGGCCATCCTTCCTTAGCTCAGAAATGACTCAAGCCTTCATTGAGTCGTGGACGACTCATCAAACTACACCACAAACTCATGCTTAAAGATTGCACCATTTCTTCTCTGGCCTTAGCTGCAACAAAGAGTTTGTAAAAAGAATTTGAGACAAAATCAAAAAAGGGCTACATTTCATAAAAGGAAAATCTACATGGTTGGGATTGAAATATTCCTTATATTTGGATACTACCTAAGATGGTAGTCTACTAAAGATGGTAGAAAAGCCACAGTCTGCGCCGAGTTGACCGGGGCAGAGCACCTCCTGAAGGGATAGCGGGTAAGCCTTAAGCCACGCTATAAGATGGTCAGGTTAAAGCACCGGACAAGCCCTTAGCCGTACCTCTGGTCAGGTCAAGGCACCTCATGGAAGGAGGACGGAGTATGCCTTTACCCGCACCATAAGATGGCCATGTTAAAGCACCAAGCTAGCCCTTATCCGTGCCATGCTATGGCCAGGGTAAGGCATCTCCTGGAGGAAGGATGGAAAAATCCTTTATCTACGCCATAAGATGGCTAGAGTAAAGCACCGAACAAGCCCTTGTCCGCGCTGCAAAAGTTCCAGGGCAAGGCACCTCCTGGAGGGAGGTCGGATAAGTCCTTGGTTCTAGCCTCTGTGATGAGCTAACAAAGAGCACTGGACAACAGTGGACTAAGACATCTAGGCCCGAGAAGAGGCCTATCAAACAATGGACTAAGATGTCTAGGGTCGATAAAAGGCTCATTCTATAATAGACCGAGACATCAAAGCCTAAGAGGAGGTACATTCTGCAATAGAATAAGATGTCTAAGCCCGAGAAGAGGCTCATCAGATCATGAACTAATACGTCGAGCTCGAGAAGTGGCATTTCATATTATGGACTAAGTCGTCCAAGCTCAAGAGGCAACTAGACAAATTACTTCTATATAAGAGCAAAAAGGTTCACACATCAAAGGAATAGAACAGAGCTCCACTTATAAATAACCGAATCTGGGTTTTGGGACTATCATTTCTGAACATCATCTATTAATACCTGAATCTGAGTCTTGGGTCTCTCATACTGAGATTTCATCTATTAATACCTGAATCTAGGTTTTGGGTCTTTCATATCTAAATGTTGTCAATTAATACCCGAATCTGGGTCTCGGTATATTTTTTCAAAACTTCATTTATTATTACCCGAATCTGGGTTTTGGGTCTCTATCGATCATTGATAATCTTAATATACCTGAATCTGAGTATCGAGACAATTACTTGTTTGAGCCCTAATCTGGGTTTGAAATTTCAATAATGGAATTTTATTAATCTATCACAAATGCCTGAATCTAGGTCAAAAAATACCGTCAAGAGAATCATTGTTATCAGTTTTCTTTGATACCTGAATTTGGGTCTCTGGTTTCTAATTTTTCAATTTCCACAAAAGCCCGAGGATGGGTCTTCGTGATTCTATTACAAATATTGAGGCAATGATTTTTGGATTCAATCCCTTATTAACTATCTCTTGAAGAATTATTATTCAATATTTATATGCTTGTGATAAGGCATGATTTCCTATCAACAAATTTCAGATATTCCAGCCAAATGGTCAAAATTAAATTATTAATTATCTCTCATCACGGTTGAAAGATGGGATTTAGATGTTTACTACAAACTACTTTTCATGCAATTGACAAGATGATTAGTTAATTTAAGAAAACGATATAAATGGACTGGTATGTCAATTTCAAGCTAAATGTTACAAATATTGTTTATTTCATACTTTTCAGGGAAATCAGCACAACAACGAGAAATAAAGGATTCAACAAATTCGAAAGTATTGAATGAGCTATCAAAAAGCATTTCAGAAGTGACATTACAGAAAAGGATCACAAATCAGGTGATATTTACAAAATTAATATGATTTACATATGTCGTGAGATAATTTGCAAAATTATGAAGTTATTCCCATATGTACAAGACGAGTTTATTTATATCAAACATACAAATAAATTATAAGTCTTAGCAGCCTTGTCGAGAGTCTTAGCAACTGAAGGATCCACTATATGGCGAATCACAGCGTGGTGAACTTTCTTGAGTTCCTTTTCCTTTCTCCTTACTTTGTCTTCGTCATTGATTGCTTCAATGTTAGTCTTCAGAGCGTGGTTAAAAGCTTTGTTCGCAGCCCTGAGGGTTTTTTAATCCTTTTTTAACACTACGGCGCTCTTTTAAAGGAAGTAATAATCGTGTTCGAGCTTTTGATTCTTAGCAGCAGACTCATTGATAGTCTGGGAATATTTTGCCTTCTGTTTCTCATCAAAATACTTAGCTATTTCAAATTTGACTTTCCGACACCAATTCCCCACAACATTCATGTCTAAGCCCGAGGGAGAGATGAGCATAGTTAGGATTTTCTAGGCCCCGAGATGTGCTGACCTTGTCGGTTTAGTAGCCAAAGGAGTAGCACGAGGGATCGGTAGATAAATGCTTGAAGTCTTATCCCTCATGATAAATTCCAATGAAGCACACTGTGCTTGACTATCCTTCAGTTTCAATTCCAAGTCACTTATTTATTGTATAGGCTCTGACATCTTAAGATCAAAGGTGACTGAGGTATTTGGCTTTCACCTATCTCTTAAGTATAGAAATAGTTTCATCCTTACTTTTAACTTTAGCCTCGAGATAGGCAATGTGATCCTTTGATTGTTGACAATGGTTTTCTTAAGAAAATAATTTTTAATGCCATTTTAAAGCTTCGATATTGCCACCGAAGCATTCTAATAAGATATTGTCGCTAAGCACAATTCCTCCAATTGATTTCAACAATTTCTCTTTAAGAATATCGATGCATGATGATAAATTAAAGGGAAGAGAAATTATGGATAGTTGTAGCTCCTATTTAGGCAAAAGAAATAAAAAAAATTCAAAATCAGAATGAAGAATCTCTTTATTATTACAATAGAAGATTACAATTCGAACAACAACGAAGCCAGAGAAAAACCAAAAAACAATTACTTTGTATCTAAAGTTTGGAAACTACATTTTTAATTTTTTCTAATGAATTGGAAGAAAGATTAACTATAGAATCAAAGGGAATATCTAATCCCTCTGGCGTTAACATAGTGGATATTTGCTATAATCTCACTTCCCAGCTGGAGGACTATCATGGCCGCAAATTAATGTTTTTATGGAATGTCCTGATTTCTTTAAGAAATGTCTCTTTCCCATCACCAAGAAAATCAAGCCGAAGTCGAGGATATTCCAAGTAAAGATTTTGTAAATCTCTGAGGAAGCAGTATATTGCTAATTTCGAAGAATTTAAAATCGATGCCTTTTCGAGATAAAATCGCCTCAATTTGACTTATTGGCTTAAATAGTCTCTAGAAACAGGATGCCTAACAAACAATCACTCCGTGATAATATAATAAATAAAGCTAAGCATAAAAATAAGATTAAAACAAATATTTATATAACAATACAATATTACATGTTTACAACTATTCATCTGGTTCACACAAAATAGATTTAGAAAACAACTCGGATATAAATTTATTCTTGTAATATTTAAGCTTTTCTGAGGGGAGATCTTAGGGAATTGGTCTGACCTGTAGTAAGTTCCAACAAGCTCCAGGATGAGGGTCAGATCCGAATTCATCCAAGTATCACTTATGAAAGCGTCTAAGTAAACCCTACTTGATTCATCTATGTACGAGAAATCAATGATTGAATGTCTGCAATAGCCTTTATATAAGAAGTTGACTAAAATGTCTCTCTCTTCGATCAGCATCCAAAATAAGGTAAGTAACTCCCGATTTTCCTTTAAAAGAGGGTCGTATCGGAGGCATGCTCTCTTTCATAAGGGGGTAGCCTTATGATGTTTAAAAGACGCTAGCACTGAGGCGCTGCTGTCAAGCCTATGATACTTCTCGGAGAGTACATTATGCTCTTTTATCTGTTTGTCTAACTCCTTACATAACTTGTTAATTTCAGCTTGTTTTTCTCATGTTTTGTTTTATGGGGGAGGTTGGACTTCTTCTTTATCTAAAATGAATGGTTTACAATATTATAATCTTTGAAGTGAAAGACATATAAACAGAGAATCCCATACTTGTGACATTGGAATAGAGTTCTGGGAAGCCCGCTCTTTCCCTTTAAGCTTATCAACGTTAATAAGACCAGGTTCATTCTCTTGAGAGACAAAAGGACTAATAGCTTCAGGTAGAGTAGCTGCAGGAGAAGTGGGCTCTTTTTCTGAAGCTTGGTGTTACCATCCCCATCCTTATCAGAGGCTTCATGGCGAGCTCCGCCATCTCCACCTGGGCGGTGACCCTCGGTATGGTTATCATCATCATCATCATCATCATCACTATAATCGACATCATCATCGCCTTCTTCCTTGGTGGAATCATTCTTGTCACCCTCGTCCTCAGAGTCTGATTTAATATCAAAAGAGGGGACGACAAAGGAAAGGATCTTAGAAGCATCGATTTTCTCCTCATCTGCAGGTTCAATCCGTTGCTTCATTTGATCGATCTTGCCCATTACTCTCTCAACCAAGGCCGAATTGAGTGAAGGTAAACCGAAGTTAAGGCACTTCTTGAAGTTGTCAACATAGGCGAGCAGTAGAGCCTCTTCATAGGTGTTCAACAACATTTTCCCAAGAGTAGAACCAATAAATTGAGACACTCGCTGCTTAGCGTCAGAAATGGTATTGACAGCCAGTTGCAGTGAAGCCCTGGTTCTCTTGAACTTTTCCATCAAAGAATATTATAATTAAGCGAGCTTTTTCATCTCAGAATCTTTAAAAGTAAGCTCCAGAGCAAATTTTTCGTTAGTAGTGAGTTGACAAACCTTTTTGGCAAAAATATCAGTTTCTACTCGAGCAAGTGAAGCCCTTGGTCGCTCCAATTATAAAGATGCTTCATCTTTGGCCCTAGAAAGTGTAGACACATGATTCTTCTAGGCTAACATCTCCTCTTGGGACTTAGATGATTCAAGGTAAGATTTGGATGTATGTTCATTAAGAGATAACAAACTCTTAGAAATATGAAAGAAGAAATGTAATACAAGTTAGCGATTTAAAGAAAACTAATGATGATAAGATCGATTAAAGTGGAATTTAGCATAAATTGTTGCTCTGTCAGAGCGCAATAGTGCCTAGCCAAATCTAGAATAGAAGTGGCGGGTGAATGGAAGTGAAGGACTCGAAGTGTTAGATAAATTCGGCTATCTCTTTGAAGTTGATGGAAGAAGGGGAAGAAGATGATGGTTGAGAAGGAGTGCACTTTGTAGTTGGGGCATATCCAAAGCCAGCTGCATTTATGCAAGAGCACCTGGAGAGTTTGAAATAGAAATGCATGAGAGGGGATGGAACACAATTGGAGTTTGCACTTGTTGGTCTTTAGAAACTTCCGCAGTTAGGCTCTTCGAAGCTTTGTTAAGCGATGAACGTTCCTCTTCCTCTACATCTACAACTTTAGCAGCCTTCTTTGGAGACTCTATTTCAGAAGATTCCTTTAATTTACTTTTCAAATCCTTCTTGGATTTGGAAAGAGATTCAATGGTAGGTGGCACTCCAAAGGTGGTAGGAGGGGGAGCGGCACCGCTAACAGAATTTTCAACTTGAGAAGCAGTTGAAAAGACTGCAATCAGATTAAAGGTCAGCAAAAAAATTCAAAACGTAACAAGAATAGAAAACATATGTTGTACCTATAATTTACAAGAGTGGTCTGAGCAGATAGGAGACATGAGGGAAAAATGTTCAGAATCTCCCAAAGAGAGAAAGATTTTTCCCTTTGAAGTATGCGGGATCAAAGGGGGTAGCCCCAGGACCCTTTGACCAGGAAGGAGAAGAGAATGATTCCTCAAGTTTGATGGTAATAGCAGCTTCAGTCGATTTCCAATTTTAGCAGAAGCTGTGATAAGAGATACCACTGTTCTCTTGTGTTCTTCGTTAAGTTCCTTGGCAGGAGAAATTGGTATAAGATAAAATTAGACACGAAAAGTAATAAAATGGAATGAAGATAATGAAAATTTGAACTTACGGGGAGAATAAAAGGTCCCACTGATGTTTGGGAAACATCAAACAAAGGAAAACTGGTTTTCTCAGTCTTTAAACTTGTTGACCCCATCCGATATAAGCTTCTTCGAGGGATTAGCTCTGAAGATATGATGATTAAGAGTGCTAAGTTTAACTAATCAGGTCAAGTGGTTTAATACTTCTGCATTTGGAGAAAGGATGCCAAATACAAGTGTAACCAGCTCCAAAGATAGAAAATAGGTGCATACATTTAGAGTTAGCTGAACTGGGGCAATTCCAAGATAAGACGGGAATCTAGATAGGAAGTTCAGGAATGGAAGAAACCCTTCATGCCATATATGCATAGCGGCGTAGGCAAAGAACCATTCAGGAGGGCCACTGATAGTGTCCTTTTTTGTAGGGGGAATGGCTTCCACTTCGATGATTCCAAAGTCATTGAGAATAACATCCACCTCATCTTCAGTGGATATCAAGGAACGCTTTGAAGTAGCTTCAACTTTCTTTGGAGAACTCTTGATTCTACCAGGTGAAAATGTTTAAGTTAAAATATTCAACTTTAATATGGACATTGTATTCTTTTAAGAATTAGTCAAACCAATTCAAATGATTTAGACAAAAATCAAAGATGAAACTTTAAATTTTTGAAAATTGTTTAAGTTAAAAGTAAAAGACATTAGGCTTCCTATAGAGTCGAAAGGAAAAAAAACATCAACACTTAGCAAGTACGTCTTGACATTGTCGAAAGCCTAAACAAGAGTTCCTCGAGCTATCGACAGGGTTGAAAGGATAAGTTGAAATATTTGTTTAATTGATACCTTTAATCAAATTGCTAAAAGAAGGTAGTCAACTTAAAACTTGAAAAAAAATGTACACTGCAAACACTTAATAAACAAAGTAACAAAGTCTTCGACACTGTTGAAATCAATAACTTAGTTTTCCTAAGAAACATACAAATGTTGTCGAAACCTTGCATATTCATTAGGTCGAAAGGTCCTAAATTAAATTTATGTACACTTAAAACGTTTCGACAATGCTAGAGAAAGATAACTCTAGAGGATTTCGATTCTTCAGATTTAATTGGTGTCGAAAGGGTCGTAGGTGTATGATAGTTCCGAAGGTTAACTAAAGAGAATGGATTGCAATCGAGACAAATGTTTTCAACTAAGTCGAAACGTTTTGCTATTGAAGGGGTTGATACACTTTGCTTAGCTATATGTCCTTTCGACAAGGTTGAAAAAATTGGCACTACAACACCTTTCGACCCCATCGAAAGGGGCTAAGGAAGCAAAACCAATGTTGTCGCCTCAATCCCTTTCAAAGGGGTAGAATGGTCATTTTGCGGCCCCAATTTTTCAATTCGTACATTTGAAAATTCCAGGTGAAGAAAGCTAGTTCCACTATCTTCCCCAAACCCGATTGCAAAATCCAGGGTTTCAAATTTTTCTTAAAATAAATAATTTAAGCCAATTCAAAAAAATGAATTGTAATAGAGATTGGACGTTTTCGATTTTAAAAGCATGGAATTTTAAATTGAAAATCCATATTTTCAAAGAGGAAACAAAAATCGTAAATATTGGAATAAAAATCTAAAACAAGAAGCAAATTCTATTAAATTAGAAAAGTTTCTCAACAAAATAAAACCAAACCCACTTTCGAAAAATCGAAATTCGAGCATTCCAAGGTCAAATCTCGATTTTGAATTCTAAAAAAGCCGAATTCGACTAAAACACAAGCAACATAAAAAAACTAGCAAAATAGAGATGAAATTAAGCTTACAATTTAGATTTGGTGTTTGCTTTGATTTCTGCATGTGAATAGAAAGTTTGAGAATTTTTAGAATTCCTTTACTCGTGCTCAGATTTTTGATTGCAGAAAAGTAAAAGAGGAAGAAGAAGAAAAGCGTACTTATAAGAAAAGATGCCAAGAGCCATTAACCGTTAGATTAGATTTAAATAAACAGCCTAGATTCATGTGTGGAGACCAATAGGCGGGAAACTTTAGGTTTCGACATTGATGATTTGGAAAGTTAGGAGCATCCCTTCGCAAGGGAGGGGCAAATGTTACACCAAAAATCAGCCTTTCGACTTTGTGGAAACCGTTATGAGCAGAAGTCAAAGATGGACAGGTGAAGCAGGTTTCAGCTGAACTTTTCGAAGGAGGCGAAGCGATGCTACCATCAATGTTTGAAAGCTTCAAAACCTTTCAAAGGTGTCGAAATGTCTCTGCAACAAAGGTCCAGTGAGTTCATACCTTTCAAAGGAGTCAAAGGAGTCGAAAGCACCCTTCCGCCTTCTATAGCCAACTTTTGACTTGGTCTTTTCATATGCATGTTGACCTTTCGATTGAGTCAAGGCAGCACATTTCGAAGATAATGAGAATAGCTACTTGCATATGCACCTAACATTTCAACACCAAAGGTTTCTCCTTTGTTTAAACTATGCAAAAGCAAACATTGTCCAGGACCACCACTTCGAAAGCTATGTCAAGCCTTTCAAACCAGTCGAAACTAGTGTGATCCAAGAGGGTTCCACAGCAGATCAGAAACAAGTACTCAAGCATAACCAACATCATAAAAACCATTAAACGATACCTATCGACAAATTCAAAAGCACATATAAGGCAATACAAAGTAGAAGGACGCAACCCTTCCTTCCGACAAAAACAAAGCATACTTAAGTCACTCGGCAGCCACCTTTCGACCAAGTCGTAAGCATCAAGGTCGAGTGGTGCTAAACATCATCTATAAATAAGACACAAGGGGTCACGTTTTGGGGTTTCGATTACTCCAGTTCCAAACTTGTATTTCTTAAATCAAAAGTGTTGTAACCCTAATTGCAAGATTAATTTGGGGATTAGAAGCAATAAAGCAATCATTTGCTTAGAAAAGGGAAGTTTCAAGTATTTTAGATTACTTATCATTTTAACGTAGCTCTTGTCGGTTTCACTCTTGTGTTGCAGGTTTAGCCTTCATCAAAAGTCCACTATCGACACGATTGAAACCTAGTAGAATTTGAACCACTTCAAGTAACCTTCCTCAGAGTTTTAGCTTTCGACTAGGTCGAATCAAGTTACAACTTACCTAAGCCTTCAACCAAAATAAGAAGTTCGAGGATCCGGCTTTCCACAAGGTCGAAACCCTTCACCAAGACATTATAGCTTGAGATTACTAGTCCAAACCCAAGAAGACTAGGCTCACTACTTCCGATAAGGTCGGAAGCCTAACTCAGATTCCTGGTTCAAAATTTATCACCGAAATCACCTTGCCTCCGAAAGGGTTGGAACCATAACGTCAGATTTTTGAAACATGTCCTCGCTACACAACAATCAACGCCTAGGACTAGTTCATTACTATTTGTACCAAAATTGAGCACAATACTGTTTGGATGTGTTTGAAGAGATAAAGTGAGAAATATAAATGGAAAATGAGGGAAATCTTACAAACACACCAATAATAAGCAAGAAAAATGCATAGAAACACACGGATTTAGAGTGGTTCGGCATATGGCCTACATCCACTATGAAATGAACGACTTTATTGATTTTTGCTAGCTGGTTACAAAGTGTTACAACGGTAAAGTTCGAGTACAATGGCAATTTCGGCAGATTCTGGACATAGAAGAGCCAAAAGTCCATTTACAGTAGGTCCTGGGATGCTATTTATCGGAGTAGGCATCAAATATCTGACTCAGATCTTAGAAGACCCCTTCCCTCACGTGGGTGGGCCCATGTGATCGATCCTCGGTCGATTGAACTCGATCCATGATCGTTACGAATGAAACTCATATCAATCAAGATTTTGTCCAATCGAGTCGAGATTGATCCTGAACATTCCCGAGGTCATACGCAAGCTCGTGTGAAAACTTGGTGGCATTTGGACTTGTAGATCTTGAGTTGTAATCGATGCAAGTTTGAAATTTTCGATGGCTGTTCAATTCGCATTGCTTCCTATTCGCGTCGGTCAATTCGTTTCGCTTCTGAACACATGATGTCTGATGACATGGCGCTAGCTTTTTGGATCGATCCACTTTTTAGGCCGAGTGACCGAATCTTCCACTTGACTGTGCTTTCTTCGTATCGATCCAGGACATTCCCTTCGTATCGCTTTATAACGTTCAACATAGCATCGATCCCCCAAATCGAACTCCGCATCAATCCTTTACAGTTTGCTTCGTATCGATGTGAACTCAAGTCCATTGTATCGACAATTTTAAGGCCATTTCGTATCGCTTATTGATTGGGGTGTTGATTTCGTATCGATCTGTGGCCGATCGATACGAAGAATCTTTGACGGTGGATCAATATGAAGTGGGCTCATTTGTTACTGCAGATGGATGCGTAGTAGACGAGTTTGGATGGATACGAAGCAGGATTTCCCACCGATGGATACGAGGTGGTGCTTGTCTACCAATGGATACAAAGTGGACCGATGTGAACAGAGGCGGAACGATGGATATTAATGAGTGGGTTTCCTTGATTTACATCGATCGTAACTTAAGCATACAAACTCAGATTGACTTGAAATTTGGAATGTTGGCTTTCATGGTTTTACTGTCGTGTCATATCAATTGTAGCTTGGTCCAGACTCGGACAAAGTTTACCAGCATCCATTGCAAACTTGCATACATCCATTCTTGCAGATGAAATGCCTTTGATTTCCAGTTGATTCCTTAGTATCGCGGCCTTGCTAAAAGAGTGATAACATTTGCCCCAAAAAGTACATCTTGTGATGACATAACGTGCTCTAAAAAGCTGCAACCTTCATTCTGAAAAGCTCCATCTGACTTGTTGGCCGGCTGTTGTCTTTTCGTCGAAATTTTTAACGTTTGATGGATCTTCGGTAATATGAATAATGAGTTTTTGACTGCCAATTATTATACTGCACACTATTTTAACTGAGTATTGAATGATAGCAAACTGTTGTTTGTTGTTGTAATTGTCACCAGATGAGCATTCAATTCTTGTGATCTTTAAAAAATTGGAAGTTAGTCCGTCATACATGTATGTATGTTAACTAACTCCCGACAACGTTCGCACGCTAATAAATCATTGTTAGTTTTCTTTTATTTAATTCTGTATCGATCCTCTCCTGAATCGATGTGAACTTTGGGTTGTAACAATGCTCGATGGTTGTTTTAATCAACTCCTTTGCATCGATACTCTCCTGGATCGATCTGAGATATCTAGATGTGGATTTCTTACTGATGGCTATTGATATGAAATAGATCAAGTATGGCGTTCTACGTATCGACTGATATAACACCTGTGTTCTTGAATTGATGGATATGAAAATTGTGTTTTGTATTGATGGAGTGGAGTGGTTGAAATATGATCTCGTTTTGTCTTTCGTATCGATGCACTTCACATCGATGGATACAAAATAGATGGTCGCTCGTTGATGGATACGAAATGCAAATGGATACGAACCAACTGGACTGCCTTATGTTGATGGATACAAATGAAGGCATTCTGGATTGATGGCAAATAGATATGAGCAGTTGCGCTTAGGACCGATATGTGTGGATGGATACAACCAGAGCTTTCGTATCATGGACACTAAGGACCATTTTAAACGGTCATGCCAACTGGGTGATGAATCGTCATTCGCCTTTACCTTGTGTCCATATAAATATCATTAAAACATAGAAACATTTCATCCGCTCTTCTTTTATTCTCTGCCTTTGCATCAATATAGCAAACGAGAACAAGCACCATCTTCATCCCCAAATTGAATAACCCCATTAATACCTTGAACCAATCCTTTAATCTAGGTAATTAGTTGAAATAATGCATCTTAGAATGATGAGACATGGATTTTAGGCCAATTCGTACAAATCTGCGATGGATTCCAGTGATGTTAATGCCGGAGTTGAGTCGGAGCATGGTCGTGGAAGGATGAAACGGAGTTAAGGCCATTTGGGGAAGAAGGAGTAAGAAGGGATGCACAGCTTTATCTTCAAATCGATGAAAGGGAAGAGGATGCTTGGCTTCGTAACGACTCTGGGCATGAGATTGTGTTGGTGAGTAATCGATCGATGAAATAACAAACTTCATGTCGATCCTGAGAGATAATAGTTCGTATCGATTAGAGACGATCGATACGAACCCAAATAGCCTCCAACGGATACGAAACCCGTAATAGGTGATCGATACGAATTTCATGGTTTAGGATCGATACGAAACCGGTAATTTCTGACCAATACGAACTTCGTTGTAACCCGATTGATGCGAAGTCATTGTGACTTGATCGATAAGAAGCTAATGAATTTTGATTGATACGACATGAAAGCTTCGGACCGATACGAAATGGAGATTCCTTGATCGATACGAAGTTAAAGCCTTTGTGAGGAACAATCCATGTTTGGACTTCGATGGGTGCGAAATCTTGCATAATCGAACACTTGACTCCGGCAAGCTTCAGCCTTGCATATCTGAACTTAACTGTTAAACTGCATATTTGACAGCCTTTTGAAGCTTGTTGATGGAACTGTAACTTAACAAAATGCTGAAGAACTTTAACTTGGATCAATTCCAGATATTCGAATCACACGGGCGTGACAATCAGCGATGACGGTCACCCCGAGTGAATTTCAAAGTCTCCTTATTTGAATATCTTGCTAACCTTTGTAGAACTTTCTTAAGTACTATATAATATTGCATTGCACAACACACTCATGCATTTCACACAAGGGGAAACATAGAATTATTATCATCTAATGATGGCTTTTACTTAGTTGATTAGTTATGGAACCTGGATGTTCACAACAGCAGGGGGATGAAAGTCCACTTCCCTCGACAATAGAGATGCCAGCCATTGCAGCCGAAGTTATAGGCCCACCTCTGAACAAGCTTCCAGGAGCAACTTTGATCGCGAGTCCACAAGATTTTGTGCCATCCAATATTTCCAAAGATATGTTAGGGCGAATATGCTTAAGAAATGGCCTGCCATTAGACGACGTACTGCTACCTAGAACGAATGATAGGCCACACGCTCTTCTAGAAGGTTTCACAGCCTTTAATTGACATTTGTGCACAACGAGAACACTTCCTCCATTCAACCTATGTATTCAAGAAGTGTTATCTTTCTTTAGAATCGCTCCGTCGCAGTTACATCCAAATGGATATGCACTGTTGAACAGTCTATTCATTGTTTTCATGGAACATCTCTTTTGGCCCCCGACCCCGGAAGAAGTCAGATACTTAATTAATGTCAAGAGTCGGGGAGACAATCCTTCATTCACATTTCTAGAGGCGGTTAGGAATCTCCAAGTGGTGACTTGATCCTAGACCAGTCTTAGCTGCATTAAGACATAGTGGTTTTACGTTCGATGCCCTCAAGGGTTTGCCAACGAAATAGTATGGATTTTTTTGGAGGTTTTGGGCGAGAGGAGAGAAATTGACTCGGTGCTTACCGATAGAAACTTGACGATTGTTGGGCTAATCGATCGAAACCAGAGCATAAGACTTGAGGGATTGCTTAGGGTAGCCCCGACGAGATGGGCCAAACACGGAACACCCGGGATCGTAATAGCTGAGGAGGGCGATGAAGAAAATAACCACTAATGAAGAACCCATAGCGGGGCCTCCAAAGAGTTCTCGGGATTTAGAGGGAAGGAGGAAAGGCAAGGCAACATCACATAAGGTCATAAGGATTTGAGATGGAATTCGTGGTTGTGTCCCTGCCTGCCTCCAGTGTTAGAATTTCGAAGGCTCCTACCTCGCAAATGGAAAATCCTTTTGAAAGGCTTACCGATATTCCAATTTCGGACTATGTGTTGCTCCAACACAACAACGGATTAGAAGGGCTTCAAAGTGCCTTAGATTTAAGCAAGTCACTTCCTACAAATGTGGCCGACATAACCAGGTGGTTGGGGGGTTTAACACATGCATACGTAAACTTCATGGCACTACACAATTTCCAATTATAAGTTGTTCATTTCTGGAGATCACTAATTCTATTTTTCTTCCTATTTTTCAGATACGACGACAAGGCGAGAATCTATGTTAGGGAGCCTTCGCTCGGCATGCCAGCTATCCAGTTCATACAATGAGTCCCATAGAAGGGAAACTGATAGAGACCGCGATCGTGGTTATTCAAGCCAGGAGCTTTATGAAAGGGAGAGGGATAGAGATAGAGAATGCAGACATCGATCCCGATCACGTTCTCTACCTCCTCGAGCTCCAACACTACCGTCCGGTCATGGGAAACAACCCTTAGAACCTTCACGCCAAAAACCATCTTCTCATGTTCCAATGTCCGATTCTCAATATCATAGAACCGAGGTTGAAACTCCTACTATCATTAAACAAGCCGTCACCGAGCCCACCAGGGAAGGAGTGATCAAAATCGCCCAGTTGAAAGAAGACTTCCCAAATATTTATTTCAACGGCTTCATCTTCCCTCCGCATTTAAAGAGAATTCCTGTTGAGGCGGAGCAAACTGTGCATGATTACATCCATGATGTCTACAACCAATATATTGAGTGGATGAAAACCGCGAACAAAGTACTAGCGGTGGCTTTCGAACGAGTGAAGACGATTGAGAAGTTAGAAACTGACCACACTCGAAAAGACTGCATTATTCAAGTGCTTCACAATAAGAGTGAGTCTTCTAGGAGATCGGAAATAAAGGCTAATAAGAAAGCCGATGAGGAATATTAGTCTATGGAAACGATGCGGCAAACACATTTTTCCTTGGTCGAGGAGATGGGCCACCGAAATACCACTATTATGGCCGAAAGGGATGCTGCGGTGAAGGAGCTTGAAGAGCTTAAGGCCAAATTTTTTGAAATCATCAAGAAGAATGACGATGCAAATAAAGCTTCTCAGGAGGCATGCAAACAGGCTGTGGTGCTTCGAAACGAGAGAGATGTGGCAACACTTAAGATTCAGGAGAACGAGGCAAAGATTGAAAACGAAGTGAAGATGGAAGAGTCCAGGTTGGAGGCCGATATTGGAGATCTCCTTGTCACATATAATGCTTATGTTCTAAAGCACTGAGACCTGACCTGGTTCGATAGCTATCCATCACACTTGTATAACGCATGGGGCCGATTGGTGCAGGATGATAAGGCTGAACTACAAGCGGAATTAGTCGATGAGTTCGAACATGAAAACTGGGTGCTAAGCAAAGATGAAAGAAAATTTCTACATGAAATCATGATTGCATATGAAAAGGAGAAACTTAGTACTCAGCACTCGAAGGCTGGAGAACTTTTTGGTGTTGAGCACCATGATGTAGGTTCCGAAACTCTTGCGCCAACTCAGCCTGAATCTACATCTATGGTTGATCCTCAGTCTGTTCCTTCTTATAATCCCGATCAACCGCGATTATCTCCATTTCACGAGCACATCACTGAAGCTACTCCAGTTCTTCCTACAAGTCATTCTAAGGATGGTATTCTGAACATCTCTTGTGCTTATTCAGAGTGGGAAGCGTTACTTGAAGCAATCACTAATAACTTTTTCTTTGTCTCTATTCAGTGATTGGAGATACATTTGCCATGATTCCTGCAACCCAAGAGTTGCATCATGAGCATGAGGCTATCATAATAGAAGCGACCACGATAATGGCTACTGCACCTATGGAGGGGTACAAGGGAGCACACTTACTTTCGGTGAACAGATGATGGAGGAACTTCTCGGTCAACACAGTGACCACTTTGCTGATCTGCCGTTTGTCATGAGTCGAGGCGCACCTATGACTAGCTCCTCGGGCCCAACTGCTAGCGTTCCTGACAAGGCTCAAACAATTCATGAGGAGGAGATAATAGCCGAAATTAACACTGAGATGGAAGAAGCTACATAGGCCAGTAGCTTTGGAGGTGGAATGGCGGGTCCTTGCCCAGCTCCTTTGCAAATGATCTCCCGGGGAGGCACGGCCGTTGATACTAATGCGCCTCCTCTATCTTCGAACATCGATCCTATCCCTCCGATTCGGCCTTCAGGAAGAATTCCAATCCATGTTAGTTCGGAGGAGGAAGTTAACATAATGCCCCCGATTGGAGATCAGTCGCCAAGGGGCAAGGGCTCAAAGAGGCAGCCAAGTGGCAGTTCCAACGGGTCGACTACGAGGAAGAAGAAGAAGAAAATCAGAGAATAAACATGTCTTCTTTGCTTATTTTTGGATGGATAGATAAGAATTTTCTTTCGTTCTGTAGGTGTGTATAGATATGGGTTCGGCCCCTGCTAGTAAGACTTTTGGCATAGTTTTGACTCATCCTTTTTCTTCCAAAGAATAGTTGAAATAAAATTTCATTTTGTCTCTAGCTCAGTTTGTGTTCATTTGTTAAAGTGCTTCAACATTCAAACTTCCATTTAATACACTTGTGGAATTTTAGTCTTTAAATTGGACCCGAGTTTAGTTGCTAAGTTCCGAAGCTACGGCTTCAGGATGCGATCGAGCGTTAAGTCGAATTCTGATATTGTACTGTCTCAATCGGTGGCTGGCATTTAAGTTCTGCCCGCAGTTCCGAGGATAAGTTTAAAAGATTGGCTAACAATCGTTGACCATCTTTAATACATCGAGCTTGACTTTGCTGAAGTAGAATTGAAACGAGACGAAATCTGGTTGTCAAACCATACTTACTTATCTATTGGTGATCGCATGCACACTCTGGGGTTGCACTTGTAGATCGGTAGTCTGTCACAACATCACAAGGTTTTGAGATATGTCCACGCACTGAGGACTTAAGTTATTTTATGGGTGGTCAGTCACACCCGTTTGATATTCAGAACCTCGTCCGCACTCTGAGGACTTAGATTGATTCATAGGTTGTTAGTCACACCTACTTTGCGCTTATACTCTGACCCGTACTTTGGTGGCCTGGAGTTGTCCTACGGGTGGTCGTTTCACACCCTGCTTGTGTTTATACTCCAATCCACACTCTGGCGATTTGGAGTTAGTCTATGATTATACTCCAGTTCGCAATCTGGGAATCCAGAGTTATTTGATGCTTATACTCTAATTCGCACTTTGAGAATCCAGAGTTATTTGATGTTTATACTCCGATTCGCACTCTGGGAATCTAGAGTTAGTTGATGTTTATACTCCGATTCGCACTCCGGGAATCCGGAGTTAGTTGCTGGGTGGTCAATCACGCCTATTTGGTACTTATTTATACTCCATTTCACACTCCGGGAATTTGGAGTTGGTCGACAGATGGTCAGTCACATCTGTTAAGGCTTTAGGATTTTGTTCGCACTCCGGGAATGACGGATCTATCAAGATCATGGATGGTCGGCTCATATCCACCCTGAGTTAACAAGTGAGGTCGTTAGATGGACGGGTCCATCCACCTATAACATGGTTGGAATACGGGTGAAGTCGTTAGGTGGACTGATCCACCCTCTTCGAAACCGCATTTATAGGTTTATACTCTAGTTCGCACTCTAGGAATCTGGAGTTAGTTAAAGGATTGTCGTGTATCAATCCTCTTTTAGCTTCAGCGTAATGGCTTTTCCCTGAGCTCAGGTTTCACTTAGTGAGTGACCGATCGTATTACACTCACTCGCTATTTGAATAAATCCCACTGCATGGTGGAACTTAGCTCTCCGTGCATAGTGATGGTTGTACGACGCATTTCAAAAAATCATATCTCTGGCTCGAAGAGATTGCATTTTATTGCTGAAAGAAGAAAATATGGAAAAATCGGTTGCCTTATTACAAATTCAAATCTCAAAATGCATAAAAAAATTGCAAATGAAAAGTAGACTGAATAAGTAAACAGAGCCTGTTATGTGTAATAACGACGAAGACTCTCGCTGTTCCAGGCCCTCGGTAGAGTAAGACCGTCAATGGTCGATAATTTGAATGTGCCATCTCTGAGCTTTTGTTCGATAACAAATGGCCCCTCCCACGTTGGTTTCATATGTGAAGGAATCAGGTAAATTCTCTTAAGGCCGAGATCGCCGAGTTCGAAGGTTCGAGGTCAGACTTTGGCATTGTATAACCGGGCGACTCAACTTCGGCATGTGGCAGCCCTCAAATTAACCTCTTCACGCTTCTCATCTAATAAATCCAAAGATTCGGCAAGTAATATAGCATTGTTTTTCGGATTATAATAAGTCACATGATGAGAAGGTACTTCCATCTCGATTGGAATAACGACTTCTGAACCATAAGAAAGAGAGAATGGAGTGTGACCGGTCGTGGATTTATTGGTTGTCTAATAAGCCCATAAAGCCATAGGAAGTTCATCGACCCATTTACCTCCGGTCTTTTCCAGTTGTTTCTTCAGAATAGACTTTATAACTTTATTAACAGCTTCAACCTGTCCATTCCCTTGAGGGTGTGCAACTATGGAGAACCTTATCTGGATGTGGAACCGTTGACAGAAAATTTTAAATTCAACACTATCAAATTGAGCTCCGTTGTCTGTTACGATGGTATGTGGGAGACCAAATCGGTAGACAATGTTATGTACTACAAAGTTGATCACTTTCTTTGTCGTGATTGTAGCAAGGGGTTCAGCTTTCGCCCACTTGGTAAAGTAATCAACTATGACGATGGCGTACTTCGCACCACCTTTGGCTAGAGGTAGAGAACCAATAATGTCAATGCCCCAAACTGCAAAAGGCCATGGACTGACCATTTGAGTTATTTCGGTAGGCAGGGCTCTAGGACTCCGAGTATGTCTTTGAAATCTATGACATTTTCTAGCATAGTCCGATGCATTGCGATTTACAGTCAGCCAATAGTGCCATATCGGAGCACTTTCTTGGCAAGAGCTTGCCCATCGGTGTGATCGCCACATTCTCCTTCGTGTACATCGTGCGATAACCCTTTGATTTCATCGTGAGTGATACACCGGAGTAAAGGAACAGAGTACCCTTTTCTACACATGACTCCATTCTGAATATTGAACCGCGAAGCTTTCGAAGAACTTGTCTCTTTTGACTCCTGTGCTCTGGCAGGTTCCCATGCTTGAGATAGCTTCTGAATGGAGTCATCCATGACACCTTATCGGGAATGACCTCAAATACCCAATCTGTTTCCATCTGATCGATGCTCAGGGAAGATAATGTTTCCACGGAAATGATTCCCATTTGCTGTACTTCACATGTACCGGCTAACTTTGCTAATGAATCGACTTTTTGATTGTGCTCTTGGGGTATGCAATAGATAATAATCGAACTAATTCAATATCTCATGAACCCGAGCAAGGTAAGCTGCCAGCCTTTGGTCTTTGGCCTGATACTCTCCCCGAACTTGAAACACGACCAACTGCGAATCACAATAAATCTCCAGAGCAATAATCCTTAAATCTCTGGCAAGTCTCAATTCAGCAAGTAGGGCTTCGTATTCGGCTTCGGTGTTGGTCGCATGAAAATCGAACATTAATGCGTAGCATAAAGATCGGCCTTCTGGAGTTTCATGTACAACTTCAACGCCTGAGCAACGATCATTTGATGCACCATCAGTATGTAACTTCCAGCTATACTTGGAAAATTCACTGGTTTAATGCAAGCCCTCCGGGATAGTGAATTTAGCGATGAAGTCTACTAGCTTGGATAGCTTTCCTTGGAGTGTAAGTAATTTCAAACTGACTTAGCTCGATATTCCACTTGAGTAACCTACCAGACGTCTCAGGCCGCGAAAGGACCTATCGTAACGACTGGTCGGTGTAGACGGTGATAGGATGAGCCTGGAAATACGGTCGAAGCTTCCTTGAGGCAATGATAAGACAATAGGACAACTTGTCCAGCTTCGGGTTATTTCTCTCTGCTCCTGCCAGTTGTTTACTAATGTAATAGACCGGTCATTGTATTCAGTCTTCCCCCCGAATTAGGGCGGCATTGATTGCGTTTTCTAACACTGCCAACTATATGTATAATCTCTCATGATCAATGAGCTTTGACAGAATGGGTGGTGTGTAGAGGTGTTGAATTAGTGGTCGGAATGCACCCTTACATTCCATAGTACGTTCAAAGTTTCGTTTCCCTTTTCTGATCTGGTCGAAGAAGGGAATGCATTTGTCAGTGGATTTTGAAATGAACTTGCTCAGTGCTGCTGTTATCCTAATTTTTGGCAAAATTGAGATATCCAAAATTTACTGAAAATCAATGATTACTAGCCATAAATATCGATTATGGATTGCAGATCCACCATGGATGTCGATGAATTTTGTCCACATCCAGATCGGGTTACAATTGACAGGACATGACAAGCAAAGCCGTGAAACCCAACGTTCCAAGTTTCAGGTTAATCGGAGTTCATATGAATGAGATATGATCGATTCAAACTAAGAGAAAGTATGTCGTTCGTATCCATCAAAGGGTCAAGAAGATGTTCTGTTAGAACCCATCAGATTCGTATCCATCAAGTTTGAATCCATCAAGAACGAGCAGCTTCGAATCCATCAGGTTCGAACCGATTAAGTTCGAATCGATCACCTTCGAATTGATCAGGTTCGAATCCATCAGCTTGACGTCGCCTTGCTCTATTCGAATCCATCGGGTTCGTATCCATCAAGATGCCCATACGTTCGTATCCATCAACCCCGCATCAATTTCGTATCCATCAAGCGATCTCATTTCGTCTCGATCACCTACCATCTGCTTCGTATCCATCGGCTGGAGGGCCTGTTGTCTGTAGTTTGTACCCATTAGATGTCCATACTTGAATGATTGTTTGTATCCACCGAGCTAATTCTAATACTGCTTATTCGTATCGATCCACACTGGTCGATACAAAAAAGAATTAGGTTGATGAATACGAACGAGGCTACCTCTATCGATATGAATTAGAGCGTCTCCACCGATCCAATATATACAATGGTTATCGAGACAAACAAGGCGAAGTTTGTGGGCACAAATCGGTCAATACGCCACTAGAATAGGATCGATCCATAAAACTCGCTCCACATCACTCCACATCACTACGCGCACGTGTTCTGGATCGATACGAAAGGTATGGATACGAAATATGGATTCGAACGAGACAGTGTGCACGAAAACGTAACCTTGCATCGATCATATCTCCTAAACCACAGATCCAAATGCTACGAAATTTTCACAGTAGCTTACGTACAAGGTAAAGAGCAATTCTGCCAAGTTTCAACTCGATTGGATCATTTTCTGATGGATACGAAATTGCTTCGTATCGATCGCAGATCGAGTCGAAACTTGGTAGGGTCGGTCGCGTGGGCCCACTTACGTGCCAGAAGAAGTCTCCCGAAGTTTGAGCGTGATTTCATCCTTCTACGCTTATAAATATCCCCGTGAAGCCTGTAGAAAAGGGGATCTTTTTGGCCATCCAAGATCTAGACTCTGCCGAACTCAATTCTACTCCTAACCATCACTGTTGTAAACGATTTACTTCACTATAGTCGCTGTAATTGATTGTAATCAGCAAGGATAATCAATAAAAAGGAAAACTATTGAAGTGGACGTAAGTCAAAGATAGCCGAACCACTATAAATCGTGTGTTCTTGTTCATTATTTCTGAATTGCTGCTTGTTGCTTGCTTAGATCTGTGATTTGTGTTTGAATATTGTTGATTTGTATTCATACACTGGTGCTTTCACGATACTTGGGGTTTATGACCAATTTTGGTGCAAACACTTTGGTGCTTTCACTGAGAAGGACTAGCACCCACTACATTGGATTGAAGTTCAGATTTGAAAGTTTGAAGGATTCAGATTGATTCAGCAATGACTTGACAGAATAGTAGAAGACAGAGAGCGAAGAGAAGCCAACAAGGAGGAAGCCAGGAGGCATCCTCTGGAGCTGGTGAAGGACAAGCTTCGATCTATATCACTAGAGATGAGATGGAGGCTATGGCTAATTCAATGCATGAAAGGATGATGAAGACTCACCAAGAGATGATGCAAAATTTCTTCGAGCAGATGAGAGCGGCGAATGTGCAGAACCTTGGACTGACCACGACGACTGCAAGTGCGGGACAAGGAATCAGGTTTGCGGAAACTAACAGAGATCAAGCTCAAGGTCAGAATGCAGAACCAGAAGACAATCAGCAAGGACTTGGTGGCAGACCCTCTCGGTCCGATACTGGAAGGCCAATGGATGGAGCTCAATAGGCTGGAGCCAATGCTAATGCTAACGAGCCTCACGAAGAGTACGTACCAGAATTCCCTTCAAGACTCGGAGGGCAGGACAGAAACATGACAAGGGGTCAACCCCTGGATGGAGACGAGAGAATGATTGGTCTAATGTGACGAATCATGAGAGGAGGATTGTCTAGTGGAGGGCTGGAAGAAGTCAGTCGCAGTCCGTTCACTCCGAACATCAGAAATGTAAGGAACCCTCCAAAATTCAAATTACCAATGCTGGATCCTTATAACGGGAGGTCAGACCCGACCATGCACATTACCAGATATATTAGGCACACGGAAGTGCCGGGAGCATCCGAAGAGGTGATGGACGATGTTTCCCTTTATTTTTATCAGATTTGGTTGCCCTTTGGTTCAGGGAACTGGAGACCGGATCGATCAGAACATGGGGCGAGCTTGTAGACTGCTTCATGAGACAGTTTAGGGTCCATGTGACGCGACCCAAGAGTGGGATGACCTTAGCCTCGATAAAGCAAAGGACCGGAGAGTCCATAAATGATTTTCTGCTGAGATTTAATGCAACAGTGACTTCTGTAGATCGTCCAGATCCATCAATGATTTTGCTGGCGACGGTGGCAGGAGTTGGGGAAGGCACCAAATTCAGAGATTCTTTGACTAAAGATCCACCGCAAGATCTCGGAGAGTTCTATCATAAAGCTGAAAAGTTCATCCGATTAGAAGAATCATGAGCCGAGAGGCAGGAAACAAATGCCACGCAAGGTGAAGGAACCTCCAAAGAACAGTCTGGAGCGGACAAAGGAAAGAGGAAACAGGATGAGAGATATGATGGTCCTGATAAACAGAAGAAATTCCGAGAGCCTAGATTCAGGCAATACACCGATCTGACTACAGGCCTGGCTATTCCATGAGCTGGATGGGCACACTACGGATGAATGTCGCCATATGAAAGATGAGGTGGAAGAACATGCCAGGAGTGGCAGATTTCCACAGTATGTCAAAGAACGTGCAGCGGCGGTAAAGTCTGAACGATTACCGCCCCACCTAATAGAAACGATCCTAAATCAGGATCACGACTCGTCATCAACTGACTAAGATGACAAGGGCCAAGTTCAGGATTTGAAATTTGGTCAAATGATTCCATTAGATTTGTTTTCAGAATAAACGGCTATTCCACTTACTCATGCACGGGAACCGGATAGATCCCTAGGCATGCTCTGAGATGGTAATAGACCATCTTGCCCGGAGAGGCGATGTCTAGTTTTTCCTGGTGTTTGAGATTGAACATCAAGGACTTGAATTTAATAAATAAACTTTAATTTCTTGGAATAAACCTTTGACCGGAACATTAAAGGATAAATATTATAAGCTAGCTAGAAAATGATCGCTTTATGACCCTACCCGGAGAGGCAGGGTCCGGAGTGCAAGAAGCGAGTCGCTTCGTCGGAGGGCGACAGGATCGACTCGCTTAACGTCACTTCCCATTCACCGGAGAGTGATTGGACCGGGATTCGATAAGAGCCCGGAGTGGCTGTGATCAGCCTATGATTTAGGCCATGACATCGCTTAATGTTCAGATACACTGAACCGGGGTGTAAGAAGTGAGTTGCTTCGCCGGAGAGCGACAAGATCGACTCACTTAACGTTGTTTCCCCTTCACCGGAGAGTGACAGGATGGGATCCAGCAAGAACCCGGAGAGGCTATGATCAGTCTAGAACGACCAAGACATCGCTATATGTCCTAGCTGGGGCCAGAGTGCAAGGGATAGAAGGCAACGCCAGAGTGCAATGGGCTCTTTATATTCAGTCGCTAAGCCTGGGATGGGCTTAGCAAGGGTCCAGAGTAACCATTAATAGTTCGGAGAGACTATGGAACTTCATTCTCAACTTCCATTGAAAGAACGAATGCCGATCCGGCTTTGAACAACCATAAACTTGATTGATGGTACTACAGCTATGAATAAAACGTGAATTTACTACACTCGATTTAGACTGTTCAAACATAACATTTACAAAAAGGCATGTTTTGGGGGGCAAAGTGTTATCCCACATTTTGGCAAAATTGAGATATCCAAAATTTACTGAAAATCAGTGATTACTAGCCATAAATATCGATTATGGATTGCAGGTCCACCATGGACGTCGATGAATTTTGTTCGAATCCGGATCGGGATACAATTGACAGGACGTGACAAGCAAAGCCGTGAAAGCCAACGTTCCATGTTTCAGGATAATCGAAGTTCATATGAAAGAGATATGATCGATTCAAACTAAGAGAAAGTATGTCATTCGTATCCATCAAAGGGTCGAGAAGATGTTCTGTTCGAACCCATCAGATTCATATCCATCAAGTTTGAATCCATCAAGAATGGGCAGCTTCGAATCCATCAGGTTCGAACTGATTAGGTTCGAATCGATCACCTTCGAATCGATCAGGTTCGAATCCATCAGCTTGACGTCGCCTTGCTCTATCCGAATCCATCGGGTTCGTATCCATCAAGATGCCCATACGTTCGTATCCATCAACCCCGCATCAATCCATTTCGTATCAATCAAGCGATCTCATTTCGTCTCGATCACCTACCATCTGCTTCGTATCCATCGGCTAGAGGGCCTGTTGTCTCTAGTTCGTATCCATTAGATGGCCATACTTGAATGATTGTTCGTATCCACCGAGCTAAGGCTAATACTGCGTATTCGCACCGCACTAGTCGTTAAGAACAAGAATTGGGTTAATGAATACGAACGAGGCTACCTCTATTGATATGAATTAGACCGTCTCCACCGATCCAATATATACAACGGTTATGGAGACAAACTAGGCGAAGTTTGTGGACACGAATCAGTCAATACGCCACTAGAATAGGATCGATCCATAAAACTCGCTCCACATCTCTCCACGTCACTGCGCGCATGTGTTCTGGATCGATACGAAAGGTATGGATATGAAATATGGATTCGAACGAGATAGTGTGCACGAAAACGTAACCTTGCATCGATCATATCTCCTAAACCACAGATCCAAATGCTACGAAATTTTCACAGTAGCTTACGTACAAGGTAAAGAGCAATCCTGCCAAGTTTCAACTCGATTGGATCATTTTATGATGGATACGAAATTGCTTCGTATCGATCGCAGATCGAGTCGAAACTTGGTGGGGTCGGTCGCGAGGGCCCACTCACGTGCCAGAAGAAGTCTCCCGACGTTTGAGCGTGATTTCAGCCTTCTACGCCTATAAATAGCCCCCTGAAGCCTGTAGAAAAGGGGATCTTTTTGGCCATCCAACGTCCAGACTCTACCGGACTCAATTCTACTCCTAACCATCACTGTTGTAAATGATTTTCTTCACTGTAATCGCTGAAATTGATTGTAATCAGCAAGGATAATCAATAAAAAGGAAAACTATTAAAGTGGACGTACGTCGGAGATAGCCGAACCACTATAAATCGTGTGTTCTTGTTCATTATTTCTGAATTGCTACTTGTTGCTTGCTTAGATCTGTGATTTGTGTTTGAATATTGTTGATTTGTATTCATACACTGGTGCTTTCACGATACTTGGGGTTTGTGACCAATTTTGGTGCAAACAGCTGCTACTTTCTTGTTGAGGCTTTGGACTTGCATTATAGTTCTTCGAGTCTCAAAAATTTTGATTGCCCCGATCTTTTCGGGATTATCTTCGATCCCTCGAGCATTGACGATAAACACATGGAATTTTTCAGATGTGACCACAAAGTGACATTTCAATGTGTTGAGTTTCATTTTATATTCTCGGATGATGTCGAACGTTGATTCCAGTCTCTGATATGATCAGTGGAGAATCGCGACTTCACAAGCATGTCGTCCACATAAACCTCCATGGTTTTTTCGATCATGTTGGCGAACATTCGATTAACCAATCGGTGGTAAGTTGCGCCGGCGTTCTTGAGTCTAAACGGCATGACTTTATAACAGTAAAGTCCTAGATCGATTATGAAGCTGGTATGCTCTTGGTCAGGTAAGTGCATGGGTATCCGGTTGTAGCCAGAATACGCATCCATGAAGGATAAGAGTTCATGTCCAGCTGTCGAGTATACGAGCTAATCGATTCGGGGAAGTGGAAAACTGTATTTAGTGCAAGCTTTATTCTAGTCTGAGTAATTAATGCATGTTCTCCATTTCCTATTTGGCTTTCGGACAAGTACAGGATTTGACACCCATTTCGGATATAATGAATCTTGGATAAACCCGTTCGGTTTGAGTTTTTCTACCTCTTCTTTAAGGGCGGCATATCTCTCTGGATCCATACCACGCCTTTTTTGCTTGACCGAGACAGCCGCAGGTCAATATTCAATGTGTGGCTCATGATTTTGAGGAGATTCCACACATGTTAGAATGTGTCCAGGCAAACACATCGAGGTTTGCCCGGAGCAATTCAACCAATTCCTTTTGCATCTGTTGGCTTAGCTGAGATCCAATCTTTATCATTTTAGAATCGTCATTATCATCGATCAGAATTATCGATCGTCAGCTCGGCCAAGGAAGCTTGACTGTCTTCACTTTCGGTATCTCTCAGGTCAAGATGCCTTGGGAATTGGTTGGGGTGCCCGAGCCTAGGTCCAGGAATAGCTATCAATTTTCAACAAAGCGGATGCAGAGAGATTCCTCTACGCCCTTTCCTTTTTCCTTTCACTGCGCCTCTCGCAGCTCAGCAACATATCAGGCTCGTCCAGTAGTTTGGTCTCCCTGAACGACTCCAACTCCATTGTCGGTAGGGAATTTTAAAGTCAAACACGAAGGGGCAATGGCAACCCTAAATTCAGCTAGGGCCGATCCTCCAAGAAAGCATTATATGGCGAGTCTATGTCCAATACAACAAACTGTAATATACGGACTCTCCGGTATTCTCCAGTTCCGAACTCCACTGGTAGTTCCACTACTTCAGTGGGTATAGTTGTGCTTCCATTGAAGCCATGAATACGAGACTAACAAGGCTTCAAGTCTTTTGATTCCATCTTCATTTGATCATAGGCTTGCTTGAATAGTATATTTATAGAACTTCCACTGTCTACTAAGATCCTCTTCATCCAAGAAGGACCTACCTGAGCTGAAATGACAAGTGGATCAATACTAGGGGCTTCGACTCTGTCAGCATCCCTGTCTCAAAACACGATGTCATCTGTCACCATATTATGGTTGTTTGGCCGGAGCCCCATCTTCCAAACTACTACAACATTCGAAGCTCGCATGTTTAATAGAACTGGAATACAACTCCATTTCCTTCCAGCTTCGGTCTATTGGATGAGGACCACCACTAATGATAAATAAACCTCCCATCGATACGAGCGGGTTCCTCCTGTCTCGCCCGATTTGGCATATGGTTCTGATTCATTTTGCCGGCACCTCCAGACTACGGCTCGCACAAACTACTCCAACTTTCTCGCACGTATCGGCTTCTTAATGAGATCCTGTAAATGGTGGCACTCATTCGTGTTATAGCCATAGCTATCATGGAATCTACAAAACATCCCCGCTTGAATCTGTTTTACCGATGATTACTTTAGGGCAGGCTTCTTATACTGAATAGTATTGCAGGTCGATAGGTACACATTTTCCTACGATGTATTAAAAGGAGTATAATTGTCAAACATAGGTGCTTTACATCGTGGCCCACAATTCTGATCCCGTTTCTTTTTTTGATTTCCATTGCCTTTCTGTTAATTCTGTTTATTATGTATGTTCAGTTGTACCTTTCTGTAACTCTCCCCGGTTTGTTTAACAATGACATTGCTCTTGATTCCTTCCATACTGGGTCCAGCATCATCCTTTTTCATAGACTGTTTCGCATTCTCCCTTCTCAAGAACTGGGTTGCCTTAGAATAGAAACGATCCAATGATGCACGAGGTTTTTCGACCAACCAGTTGTTGAATTCAAAGTTGGGATCGATCCCTTTAGTTACTGCCATCAGAATTTAGTTATCATTGGGATTACCATTCTCAGCGCACGCAGCCCTGGCTCGGGCAGCATTGTCGGATCTATAGAGACATAGATCCGAGAGATGACGATGAGGGACTTACGAAAACGAATGCAGCACCGGCTGAGCTGACAATTGACATACCAGTCAGCCGGGATGACCCATCACGAGTCCTTAAGATTGGATCGCAACTCGACCCGTCATTATCCGAAGATCTTACTGATTTCCTCCGAGCGAACTTAGACGTTTTCGCTTGGACACATTTTGATATGTATGGGATTTCTCCCGCTATTGCGAGTCATATGTTGAATGTAGACCCGAAATACGTTCCTGTAAAACAAAAAAGGAGAGGCATGGACTAGGAGAGGTCCACTGCTTGTAGGATCTAGATTAACCCTAGAGGGGGGGGGGGTGAATAGGGTTATAGCAAATTTTTCCGAATTAAACACAGAAACTAACTGCAGAAATAAATATGCTGAAAAGTAAATCACACACAAAATTTACCCAGCTTCGGCAACCCCTGCCTACTGCTGCATTCCCAGATTTCTATTAGAATTGAACAGTTTCCCGCTTACAAACACTCTGACAGACTTGCAAACCCTGCTACCGCCTATAGAGTTTTGCAAACTCGCAAACCCTGCTAACTGGACTAACTCTAACTAGACAATCTGACAACACCTAAACCCTAGGTGGTGATTTATAAATTCTTTTGACTCAAAAAAAAGGAAACAACTTCAAAATTAAAACAGGAGCAAAAAAAATAAAAATAAACTATAAACTATAATTCCTGATTCTTGCTCAAAAAAATAATAATAATAAGAAAACCGCTTTTAATTAAAACCCTAAATAATTAAAGCCCCTTTTATAATTAAACTAAGCCGGCCTAATGTTCTTTAACCCGATCCACTTCGTTCCTTCTTTTGCTTGTAAAAACAAAGTCGGACTTGCTTTTGAGATTAGGGCTTGAGTCTTTGATAAAATTAGGGCTTTAAGCTGTCGATTCAAATTGAGGCTTTCGGCTCTTGCTTGTGCTCGATTTCTGATGATTAATTGTTGACTTTGAAATTGCGTTGCTCGGCTTGCTCGTTCTCTGATGATCGAGTTGTTGATGATTCGGTATGTTATTTCTTTTGTTGCTCGTTTGATTGCTTGCTTTTTAACTCGATTTCTCTGTGTTCTATGATGATTTCTTGGGGTTTATTTATAGGGTTGAAACCCTAATAACCACTGTCAGATTTGATTTCTACACATCGTTGATTATTTTCCTGAATTTGTTCTGGATTTGGAGTATTCCTTTCTTGATTCAATTTCGAATAATTGCTGACCATATTTGTCTTCGAATTAATTAATTCGAAGATATCTTCCTTTATTTGTTGTCTCGGCCCCTATTTGAATTAATACTGACCATATATAGTCGAGAAATTTGATGCAGAGATTTCTTTCCAAATTAGATTTCTTTAAAAATACGAATTTGATTTCTGCTTGATTTCTGCACTGATTTAACTTCGGCTTGATTTCTGCACTGACTTGTACTTGCCACTGTCTTGTGTTCCCTACTGCACATTCACCTGTTTACTATATATGTGCATACATACATATGTATGTGTGTATGCATATATTCTTGGGTTTGTGCTTGGATTTGAACTGCTTCATGTTCTGTTGATCTTGATTTTGTTTCTCGGTCATGTATTCACTGTTGAGTCTTTGGTGGTGCTTCCACTTTGAATTTGCTTGTAAACTGTCTTGTAATCTGCATCCATTCTTTGTAATTGTTGCCACTGCTTGCATTTGTATCACTGGTATTTGCATACATGTGAACTTGTATATCTTGTCTCCATGTATTCAAGTACACTACTGTATTGTATGCTTGATCAATGAGCACTTGAGTTTGCAGTCTTCATTTTTGCTGTGACACTTGTGATATTCATGTTGATTGCTTCATGACTTGTTGTTGGCATGTGCATTGTGTTCACTGTTGCACTTGGTGTTTGTGGCTTGCCACTGACTTCTTTGTAGTTGCACTGCACTTTGGTGACTCTGGCTTGTTTATTTGAACTTGGTGCATATATTACTGAGTTGCCATTTCATATGCTTGCACTACTTCTCTTTGGTCATGTCTGATCTGTTGTTCAGTTTGCATTGTCATATTTTAGTCATGTTGCCTTCATTTGTCACTGAGTTGCATTGAGTAGCTGGTCTTTGTAGCTGTTGTTGTGCCTCTCTAGTATTATTGGTGTCTGCAGTGTGTTGCATTACCATCATTGCTGTTTGGTCTAAACTTGACGTTGCAGTATTCATGTATACTACTGTGTTGTACTGAGCTCGACATTGCTTCATTGTTCCTTTGATATTGAAACCTGTACTTGCAGTTGTGTAGTTGTTGACTACATCACCATATATCAATTGCTCGGCCTTTGGTTTCATGTGCGTTGAGCTTTGACCCTTTGTCGTTCATTTGAGCTGCTGGACTTGTTGTACATGGCATAGTGCATTGCCTTGTTTGTTGAAGTTGTGGTTGCACACTTGCTATTTTTGGCTGCGCACACGAGTTGGCGAGGCAGTGCACACGTGTATAAATGTACACGTGTGAATTGCAGCCACTCACGATTACATGTAAGAACACTGATATGTACAGATATTACACAATCAAAGATGATGACAATAACCCATGTATCTGAGACACAAAACAAATTTCTATTTTTGCAAATTCAAATTTGTTTGTTTTCAGATAACTGTTGTAGTTGCTAATTATACAGGTACACAGGAGACAGGACAAGAAGTGGAGATGGACAATGCAGATAGATGCAGATGTGCAGACAGAGTGAAAAAAAAACTGAGTGTTGAGTGTTGTAGTGAGAAATGTAAAATGTATGTGTATATAGAGAGAGCTGAAAACTTTGTATTGTTTAAGTGTTGTAATAAAATATTATATTGAATAAAAAATACTGGTTGAATTATATAAATTCTGTGCAATAGTATAATTATTCAATATGAATATTTCTTCCTTTCTGTATATAGTCTAAGCTGCAAACACATATATATTGATATATATGTTTGTTATCATCAAACAAAAAATCACATCAAACAATCTCCCCCTTTTGATGATGACAAACATATATATTAAAGATTTTGAAATGCTAATACATGTGTTTGAACATGAAATTTTTAGCTCCCCCTATTTGAATGCTCCCCCTACAACCAAGACCACTCCCTATTTAGAAGATAACAAAAATTACAAAAGAGTAAAAGAACTAAAGAAAATTAACTAACAACATTTAACCAAATTTGTTGAAATATTCCAAAAAATATTTACTTCCTCATCAAAATCTTGTTCTTCTCCCCCTTTTGTCATTATCAAAAGACTGACAAAAAACAATGGAACAGGAGGAACAAAAAATAATATATCATAACGAGATAACAACTTCCACATTGTAGAGAATGGATCGATGATTGGTTTTTTTTTTCGGTGTTTTTTTTTTGTTTTTTTGTTTTTGTATAATAAGAAGAGAGATATTTTAACATTAATTTGACATTTAAGCACAAAAAAATAAGCACTTACTAACCACGCATAACCATAAGGACTTTTAAATGGGATTAGCAGTTACTTATTAGTCTAAGCATCCGGACTTTTAAGTGAGACCAGAATACTTAGTTACCATACTCCATCCATGCATAACCATAAGGACTTTTAAATGAGAATGGAGTAATGATAAAAATAATTCACTCACATGCTTCATCCATGCATAACCATAAGGACTTTTAAATGAGAATGTATGCATGAGAGTTATTGTTATTTATTATTATAATTTTTTTTATTTAAAAATAATTCACTCCTTATTTTATAAAACCATTATGAACGATAGAAAGATGGTAGAAACAGAAATGATCGAGGAATAAGTTACCAAGTTAATTATATTATGTAATATCCAGTACTGAATACCATATTCGAATCAATCTTTGGATAATATCCAAAACTGGTTTGAATCCTAGAAATTGAAGTTGAAAGCATATATCCAAGAATATTTCAACTAAAAAATGAAAAATGGTTAGTCAATTTCTATAATCCCCAAATCCAAGCGTAATCTAGAAAATCTGTCTTCGGGGAGGGGTTTTGTGAAAATATCAGCAAGTTGAACCTCAGTTGAAATATATTCAATGCAAATGTCTTCCTTAGCAATGTGATCTCTAAGAAAGTGGTGTCTCACATCAATGTGTTTTGTGCGTGAATGATGAGCAGGATTATTTGATAAGTCTATTGCACTTTTACTGTCACATTTTAATGGAACTTGTTTATAAACTAAGCCAAAATCAGAAAGAGTTTGCATCATCCATAAAATTTGAGCACAGCAACTTCCTAAAGCAATATATTCTGCTTCAGTGGTGGATAATGCAACACAATTCTGTTTTCGACTAGACCATGAAACTAATGAATGTCCTAGCATGAAACATGTCCCACTAATGCTTTTCCTGTCAACCAATGAACCAGCATAATCAGCATCAGAATAACCAACCAAAACAAAGTTTTCACAAGAAGGATACCATAATCCAAATTTGTGTGTGTGTGAAAGATATCTCAAAATTCGTTTAGTGGCTTTCAAATGAGATTCTTTAGGATTAGATTGAAAACATGCACAAAAACACACAGAAAACATAATATCAGGTCTAGAAGCAGTAAGATAGAGAAGTGAACCAATTATCCCTCGATATTTCTTCTGATCAACAGCACTTCCTTTCTCGTCTTTGTCCAACTTTGTTGATGGGCTCATAGGAGTTCTCAATGGTTTGGAGTTCTCAACTCCAAATTTCTTCAACAGTTCCAACACATACTTGGATTGTGAAATGAAAATGCCATCACTACTTTGCTTGATTTGAAATCCAAGAAAATATTTCAATTCTCCAACCAAGCTCATCTCGAATTTAGCCTGCATGACTTGTTCAAATTTCTCGCACAAGAGTTCATTAGTAGCACCATAAATGATATCAACCACATAAATCTGAACAATCAAAAAATCACTTCCTTTATGTAATAGAAATAGTGTCGTGTCAGCACTCCCCTTTTTAAAGCCATTTTCCAAAAGATATGTACAAAGGCAGTCATACCAAGCTCTAGGAGCTTGCTTAAGACCATATAATGCTTTTTCAAGTTTATACACATGATTTGGAAAATCATGATTTTCAAAACCGGGGGGTTGTTCAACAAAAACCTCTTCTTTCAAATCACCATTTAGAAATGCACTTTTTACATCCATTTGTTTAAGTTTGAAACCTTTATAACAAGCAAAGCTTAGCAAAATCCTAATGGCTTCTAACCTAGCAACTGGAGCAAATGTTTCATCAAAATCTATGCCTTCTATTTGGTTATATCCTTTTGCGACCAACCTAGCTTTGTTTCTAATTACATTTCCTGATTCATCAAGTTTGTTTTTGAACACCCATTTAGTTCCTACAATTGGATAGTCATTTGGCCTAGGAACTAATTTCCAAACTTTATTTCTCTCAAATTGATTAAGTTCATCTTGCATTGCTAAAACCCAACTTTCATCATTAAGAGCCATTTCAACAGAATCAGGTTCAATTTCAGAAATAAAACCACTATGACAACAAAACGCACACAAATTTTTATCAAATGAAGAGCGAGTGCGTATACCTTCCGTAGGATCTCCTATAACCAATTCAGGAGGATGATTGGATTTGAACTTCAATCTATCAGCATCAACAGTCCTACTTTCATCTTTCTCACTAGATGTCCCTTCTTTAATGCCTTCATGATCTACCCCATCATCACCCGTTTTTTCAGTCGTCCTTTCCAAATCAGATTCATCAAATTTCACATTGATTGATTCAACAATTGTCTTTGTTCGTTTGTTGTATATCCTGTAAGCCTTGCTCCTTGTTGAATAGCCCATGAAAATTCCCTCATCGGCCTTTGATTCAAATTTTCCATGTTGATCACCTGTGTTAAGAATGAAACAAGGGCATCCAAAAACACGAAAATAAGAGATGTTAGGTTTCCTTTCATGCCACACTTCATAAGCCGTTTTGCCAAGTATTGGTCTAATCATTACTCTATTCATTACGTAGCAGGAAGTATTCACCGCCTCTGCCCAAAAAGTTAGAGGTAGTTTATACTCACTCAACATGGATCTAGCCAATTCTTGCAATGTACGATTTTTCCTTTCAACCACCCTATTTTGTTGAGGTGTTCGTGGAGCAGAAAATTCATGTTTTAAACCATTTTCTTCACAAAAGTTTTAAAATTCCGAATTTTCAAATTCGCCTCCATGATCACTTCTCAAAGTTTTAATTGAAACTCCTTTTTAATTTTGAACAAGTTTAGCAAATTTTGAAAAATAATCAAAAGATTCAGATTTTTTGGCTAAGAAATAAACCCATGTAAATCTAGAATAATCGTCAACCAATACATAACAATAACGTTTTCCATTCAAGCTTGCAATTTCATTTGGTCCAAATAAGTCCATATGAATTAATTCGAGGACCCTTGATGTGCTAACAATGTTTTTAGGGCGAAATGATGATCGACTAAGCTTGCCCAAGGAACATGCTTTACACACTTTGTTATCTTTAAATTTCTGATGTGGTAACCCTCTGACTAATTCTTTTGTTTCAAGATTTCTTAAGAGACTCATGCTAGCATGTCCAAGTCTTCTATGCCATAAAGATGCCTCTTCGTCAGTGGCTACCAAACATCTGGAAAGATTTAGATTGTCAAACGAAAGCGAGTAGACATTTCCTTTTCTTTTGCCCATAAAAACAATGTTATTAGAAGTTTTATCAATGATTTTGCAAGTATCACTATCAAAAACCACATTCATACCTTTGTCACATAGTTGGCTAATAGAAATGAGATTGTGATGCAAATTATCAACGTATAAAACATTAGTCAAGGAAAAAGTACCGTTACTTACTTCACCTTTCCCAATAATCTTACACTTGCTATTGTCTCCCATGATCACATTTCCACCTCTAAACTTCTCTAGGCTAAGGAACTTAGATTTATCACCTGTCATATGTCTAGAACAACCTGAATCTAGAAACCATTCTTGTTGCTCCTTAGCCCGCCAACAGACCTACATAAAGAGAGAGGAGGATGACCTAGAGAAACTCTTAGGTCCAATGATATTAGTAACTGAAGCATTGTGAACAAACAATCCCTTTGGAACCCAAACTTGTTTTGTCTTTTTATTTTTGTTCCTATAGACATGAAATTTGTTTGTAGAATTCTTAGGAACCCAAACTTGTATAAATTTTGTGTTCTTGTTCCTATGACTACAATTTTCAACACGATGTCCAATTTCACTTCTAACAAAGACACTCTTACCTTTTGCATGATCATCAACCTGTGTTTTCCCAAAACCTAGTCCTTTTCTGTTGTTAGCAAAGAGTTGATTTCCCAATAACATGTTAAATGATTTTTCTC
Source organism: Allium cepa (assembly GCA_030765085.1). Classification (NCBI taxonomy): domain Eukaryota; kingdom Viridiplantae; phylum Streptophyta; class Magnoliopsida; order Asparagales; family Amaryllidaceae; genus Allium; species Allium cepa. Next base: position 898,064,416 of record CM060938.1, on the reverse strand, counting down.
CTCTTGAAAAGTTATTCAGAGATTTCTCAAGATTTTGGACTTTGGTTTTTAGTGTTGTGTTTTCAGTTACAAGTGTGGTGCATCTATTTATAAAATCCTTTTTCCTAGTGTCAATGGTTTCCTTAAGACTCGAGTTTTCTTTTTCAAGATTATCGAAGATATTCTCAAGTCTTGATATTTCTGAATCTAAAATTTTACAATTTTTGCAGTCTAGGTTTTGAATATTTTCAAGTTCAGTTTCTAACCTAGTATTGTCATGAACAAGTTCTCTCCTGTCAGACTTCAATTTTTCAATTTTAGTTTCAAGAGTATCAATTGTATTAGTAAGATCATAACACATCAAAACAAGTTCTTTATAAGAATAGTCACGTACCTCACTGGATTCCTCTGAACTTGTTTCTGAATCTGATTTTGCCATAAGGCACAAGTTAGCCTCTTATGAGCTATTATCCGAAACTTCTTCTCCTTCTTCATCATCCCAAGTTGCTGCAAAGGCCTTCTTCTTCTTTTTCTTTCCATTGTTGTTTTTGAGAAGTGGGCATTTTTGTTTGAAGTGGCCAGGCTTTTTGCAGTTAAAGCATGTCAATTCATTATCGGAATCGTCAGAATCTTTTGACCTATTACCACTTGTTTCTTCTTGCGTGGCCTGAATTTTGACCATTTTCTAAGATTATTGGCAGCCATCGCAAGCTCTTCAATTGGATCTTCTGCTTCTTCACCGCTTTCTTCTTTGCTCTTTAAGGCAATCGTCTTCTTTTTTGATTCGGAGTTGTTACGTTCCTCCTTTGCCTTTAGCTCAAGCTCATATGTCATCAAGTTTCCAATCAACTCCTCCATGCTTAGTTTACTCAGATCTTTCAATTCTTGTATTGCCGTGACTTTTGCCTCAAAGTTCATTGGTAAGACTCGCAGTATCTTCCGCACAAGCTCTACTTCAGTGAAGACCTTCCCAAGCGCTCTAGCATTGTACACCAAAGCTGAAAAACGTCCAAACATATCCTTTATGCTCTCGCCCTTTTCCATCACAAAGTTTTCATATTCATTGCTAAATAGAGCTAGACATGATTCCTTGACTTGAGAAGTTCCTTCGTGTGTCACCTCCAAAGTGTGCCAAATTTCCTGTGCTGTTGTACAATGAGAAATTCTATTAAACTCATTTTTATCAAGAGCACAGATCAAAGCGTTCATTGCTTTGGCATTTGTAGTTTTTAATTTCTTATCGTTAGCATCCCACCTATCCTTAGGTTTAGGAATCTCAGTATCACCAACAACAATAGTGGGAGATTTATAGCCAGTTTCAATAATATCCCAAACATCATAATCGACAGAACTAAGATAAATACTCATCCTAACTTTCCAATAAGCATAATCATTCCCATTAAACATGGGTGGCCTAGCAATAGATTGCCCCTCAGAAAAAGCATTATTTGGTGGATTCATGACTCTAGAGTTAAAGTAAAATACCTAGCATTGATACCGCTTGTAGGATCTAGATTAACCCTAGAGGGGGGGGTGAATAGGGTTATAGCAAAATTTTCCGAATTAAACACAGAAACTAACTGCAGAAATAAATATGCTGAAAAGTAAATCACACACAAAATTTACCCAGCTTCGGCAACCCCTGCCTACTGCTGCATTCCCAGATTTCTAATAGAATTGAACAGTTTCCCGCTTACAAACACTCTAACAGACTTGCAAACCCTGCTACCGCCTATAGAGTTTTGCAAACTCGCAAACCCTGCTAACTGGACTAACTCTAACTAGACAATCTGACAACACCTAAACCCTAGGTGGTGATTTACAAATTCTTTTGACTCAAAAAAAAGGAAACAACTTCAAATTAAAACAGGAGAAAAAATAAAATAAAAATAAACTATAAACTATAATCCCTGATTCTTGCTCAAAAAAAAAAAAATTAAGAAAACCCCTTTTAATTAAAGCCCTAAATAACTAAAGCCCCTTTTATAATTAAACTAAGCCGGCATAATGTTCTTTAACCCGATCCACTTCGTTCCTTCTTTTGCTTGTAAAAACAAAGTCGGACTTGCTTTTGAGATTAGGGCTTGAGTCTTTGATAAAATTAGGGCTTTAAGCTGTCGATTCAAATTGAGGCTTTCGGCTCTTGCTTGTGCTCGATTTCTGATGATTAATTGTTGACTTTGAAATTGCGTTGCTCGGCTTGCTCGTTCTCTGATGATCGAGTTGTTGATGATTCGGTATGTTATTTCTTTTGTTGCTCGTTTGATTGCTTGCTTTTTAACTCGATTTCTCTGTGTTCTATGATGATTTCTTGGGGTTTATTTATAGGGTTGAAACCCTAATAACCACTGTCAGATTTGATTTCTACACGTCGTTGATTATTTTCCTGAATTTGTTCTGGATTTGGAGTATTCCTTTCTTGATTCAATTTCGAATAATTGCTGACCATATGTGTCTTCGAATTAATTAATTCGAAGATATCTTCCTTTATTTGTTGTCTCGGCCCCTATTTGAATTAATACTGACCATATATAGTCGAGAAATTTGATGCAGAGACTTCTTTCCAAATTAGATTTCTTTAAAAATACGAATTTGATTTCTGCTTGATTTCTGCATTGATTTAACTTCGGCTTGATTTCTGCACTGACTTGTACTTGCCACTGTCTTGTGTTCCCTACTGCACATTCACCTGTTTACTATATATGTGCATACATACATATGTATGTGTGTATGCATATATTCTTGGGTTAGTGCTTGGATTTGAACTGCTTCATGTTCTATTGATCTTGATTTTGTTTCTCGGTCATGTATTCACTGTTGAGTCTTTGGTGGTGCTTCCACTTTGAATTTGCTTGTAAACTGTCTTGTAATCTGCATCCATTCTTTGTAATTGTTGCCACTGCTTGCATTTGTATCACTGGTATTTGCATACATGTGAACTTGTATATCTTGTCTCCATGTATTCAAGTACACTACTGTGTTGTATGCTTGATCACTGAGCACTTGAGTTTGCAGTCTTCATTTTTGCTGTGACACTTGTGATATTCATGTTGATTGCTTCATGACTTGTTGTTGGCATGTGCATTGTGTTCACTGTTGCACTTGGTGTTTGTGGCTTGCCACTGACTTCTTTGTAGTTGCACTGCACTTTGGTGACTCTGGCTTGTTTATTTGAACTTGGTGCATATATTACTGAGTTGCCATTTCATATGCTTGCACTACTTCTCTTTGGTCATGTCTGATCTGTTGTTCAGTTTGCATTGTCATATTTTAGTCATGTTGCCTTCATTTGTCACTGAGTTGCATTGAGTAGCTGGTCTTTGTAGTTGTTGCTGTGCCTCTCTAGTATTATTGGTGTCTGCAGTGTGTTGCATTACCATCATTGCTGTTTGGTCTGAACTTGACGTTGCAGTATTCATGTATACTACTGTGTTGTACTGAGCTCGACATTGCTTCATTGTTCCTTTGATATTGAAACCTGTACTTGCAGTTGTGTAGTTGTTGACTACATCACCATATATCAATTGCTCGGCCTTTGGTTTCATGTGCGTTGAGCTTTGACCCTTTGTCGTTCATTTGAGCTGCTGGACTTGTTGTACATGGCATAGTGCATTGCCTTGTTTGTTGAAGTTGTGGTTGCACACTTGCTATTTTTGGCTGCGCACACGAGTTGGCGAGGTAGTGCACACGTGTATAAATGTACACGTGTGAATTGCAGCCACTCACGATTACATGTAAGAACACTGATATGCACAGATATTACACAATCAAAGATGATGACAATAACCCCTGTATCTGAGACACAAAACAAATTTCTATTTTTGCAAATTCAAATTTGTTTGTTTTCATATTACTGTTGTAGTTGCTAATTATACAGGTACACAGGAGACAGGACAAGAAGTGGAGCTGGACAATGCAGATAGATGCAGATGTGCAGACAGAGTGAAAAAAAAAAACTGAGTGTTGAGTGTTGTAGTGAGAAATGTAAAATGTATGTGTATATAGAGAGAGCTGAAAACTTTGTATTGTTTAAGGGTTGTAATAAAATATTATATTGAATAAAAAATACTGGTTGAATTATATAAATTCTGTGCAATAGTATAATTATTCAATATGAATATTTCTTCCTTTCTGTATATAGTCTAAGCTGCAAACACATATATATATTGATATATATGTTTGTTATCATCAAACAAAAAATCACATCAAACACTGCTCTCAGAGAGGAGTTGGAAAAACTCAAAGCCAATGGGTTCGTCCGCGATGCCCTCTACCCTGAATGGGTTTCTAACCCTGTGCTTGTGAGGAAAGCAAACGGGAAGTGGAGAACTTGTGTTGATTACTCTGATCTGAATAAAGCATGCCCGAAGGATAGTTTCCCTTTACCTAAAATCGACCAGCTCGTCGACTCTACGGCTGGACACGAATTATTATCTTTTATGGATGCGTATTTGGGATACAATCAGATCCCGATGCACATTCCAGACCAAGAACACACAAGTTTTTTCATAGATGTGGGCTATATTACCATGAAGTAATGCCTTTTGGATTGAAAAACGTAGGAGCAACTTATCTGCGTCTAGTGAATAGAATGTTTAAAGACCAGATTGGTAGAATGATGGAAGTCTATGTGGATGACATGCTCGTGAAGTCACGGCAGTCAAACAACCACATCGGGGACCTCACGGAGATGTTTAATATACTCAGGCATTATGAAATGAAAATCAATCCTTTGAAGTATTCATTTGGCGTAGTGTCGGGAAAGTTTTTGGGTTTCATTGTGAATGCGTGGGGAATTGAAGCTAACCCGGAGAAGATTCAAGCTATCCGAGACATACGAGTTCTCAGAACTATGAAGCTATTACAAAGCTTGAACGGAAAGGTGGCTGCGCTGAGTCGATTCATATCCAGAGCTACAGACAAGTGTATACATTTCTTCGATGCGATAAAGAAAGGAAAGAGAAATTTCGAGTGGACATCCAATTGTGAGGAAGCATTCCGAGCTCTGGTAAGACATTTGGAAAGTCCCCCGGTGCTATCGAAACCAATAGACCATGAAATGTTGTATGTGTACTTAGCAGTATCCCAGCATACTATCAGTACGGCTTTGGTTCGCGAAGAGGACCGAGTTCAAAAGCCAGTTTACTATGTTAGTGAACGTCTGGCGGGGGCAAAAAGAAATTAGCCCAAGATCGAGAAATTAGCCTATTGCTTGGTGATTGCATCACGCAAGCTTCGCCCATATTTTCACGCACACTCAATCAGTGTTTACACTAATCAACCCTTGCGAAAGGTACTCCAACGACCAAAAACTTATGGAAGGATGTTAAAATGGAATGTCGAGTTGAATCAGTTCGATATTACCTACCTGCCGCGAAGGGCCATACAGAGGCAAAAACTAGCGGACTTCATTGTTGAATTCACTGTGTCAGACGACTCAAACGACCACAATGTCATACCTCCCGTTTAATGGAAGTTGTACGCCGATGGGGCATCTAACGACCGTTTTTTGGGGCAGGCATAGTTCTTATGACTCCTGAAAACCGATCAGTTTGTTATGCTTTGAAGGTTGAATTCCCAGCAACAAATAACAAAGCCGAGTTGAAGCATTGATTGCTGGGTTGAGACTTATTAAAGAATTAGGAGTAAAATCGGTTGAAATCTTTTGTGACTCGCAACTGGTGGTGTACCAAGTGCGGGGAGACTATCAAGCAAAGGGACAGAGACTTGCCCCGTATCTTCCACGGGTTCAGGAGCTGCTAGCAAATCTGGAATATTACGATATCTCGCATGTCCCGCGTGAGCAAAACAGAGCAGGCGATTCGTTGGCAAAATTTGCAAGCACTAACGATACGCAACAGATGGGATTGTTTCCTGTTGAAACCTTACATGTTCCGAGCATAAATATGATGGAGGTAGATTTCATGTCAGAAATAGAAATCGAGAAGGAATCATGGATGACCCCATTCAAGCAGTACTTGTTACACGGGGTCACGCCCGAAAGAAGGAGCGAAAGGAGACAAGTCATTAGTAAGGCTTCGCGTTATGTAATGCAAGATGGTGTAATGTATCAGATGGAATTCTCGACCCCCTTACTCCAGTGCATTGCCCATGATGAGATAAAACGAGTCCTGAAGGAAGTCCGTGAAGGAGAGTGCGGTGGCCATACTAGGGGCAGTCGTTGGCAAAGAAAATCCTCCGCTATGGATACCATTGGCCGACTGTAAATCAGGATGCCGCAGACTGTGTGAGGAGATGTGACAAATGCCAGAAATATGCAAAAGTTCAGAGAGCTTCGCCGATGGAACTCACACAAATGGTAATTCCTGGCCGTTTGCAACGTGGGGGATCGACATAGTCGGTTCCTTACCTATGTCCAAAGGTGGTGTGAAATACGCGATAATTGCGGTCGTTTACTTTGCTAAGTGGGTAGAAGCAGAGCCTTCGGCCAATATCACCACCAAAAAGGTCATTAATTTCGTTGTACGAAATATTATATGCCGTTTTGGCCTTCCACGAACTATCATTACAGACAATGGAACTCAATTCGAAAGTAAGGAGTTCAAGGAATTTTGCCAAAAATATGGCATTGAGAAAAAGTTTGCAGTAGTTGCTCATCCGAAAGCCAATGGACAAGTGGAAGCCGTGAAAAAAATAATCAAATCCATATTGAAAAAGCGTTTGGAAAAGGCTAGAGGCAAGTAGGTGGATGAACTCCCAACAACACTATGGGCTTATAGAACTACCCATGGGTCCGTGACTGGCCGTTCTCCATCCACCCTTGCTTACTGCTTTGAGAAAATACAAACAAGGAATCACGATTGAATTGCAATTAAACTAGATGGAATTGGCGATGACTTATGAGCATATAAAATGCATCCGATAGCCAATGGCAAGAACATGTACCCGAACATGCATGTGTACATCTGAAAAAAAGTTAAACTTCTTGAAATCAACAGGGAATTGAATTCTCACTTAAGGTTACTGAGAAAAGACTGGATCAAATAGCCGAAGCTTATTGTCCCTGTAAAACTGGACATGGGTGGCCACTGATGAACTACAACCCTGGATTTATAATATTAGGAATCGACCAAGCGTCATGACGACCAAAGAAGGTTACAAAACCTTGAGGGGATAAAATTAAAGAATAATGACTATTCAGGAAACATGATGGATTTCTTTCTGTAAACAAGGAATACTCGCTGATTCAAAGCGTGTCATGTTGCTTCACACGACACACTTTGAGGGGCAAGTGTCCCGGTACCTTGGGCCGGCTACAAAACGACAGGTGAAGATATTATTATTAGCACTAGACAAGATTCTGACCAAGAAGATCCTAGAGGTATAAGGGTTTGATGTAATCGACATGTTTCGGCATCTCTGGCACGGTGCAGACTGGATGTGTTAGCAAGTTGTCAGGCCTAAGGCAAAGCAAGAGCGTTTGGCCCGCGTGGCCTGGTGCACAGAAGTCACCTACTATGGGCCAAGGTATCTTGTTCCTAAGCCCATGAGGGAAGTCCAACCCATCTTCGTCTATAAATAGAAGGGCAGAGGCATAGTGAAAGGGACCTTTTTCCGAGAACATTGGGAGACTCTACCATTTTTTATACTCTCCTCTTTTTAATTCAAACTTGCATTTAAGTGATTGATTTACAGATTGTATATGTATTCAAGTAATTGAAAAAGCAATAAAGATTAACCTTAAAGTGGACGTAGGCAATTACGCCGAACCACTATAAATCTGGTGTCCAAATTTTCTGCATTTAAGTTTGTGTACCAATCTCTGTTTAACTTTACTTTCTTCATTAATCTCTCTACATAACTCTACTCAAGGGTGTTAGTGACCAATTCTGGTGCTAACAACTATTTCATGGGTTCTCCCAGAAGCTATAGGTAACTCCAATATCTTCCCTTTTATCCTAGTTTTTATGGTTTGACCAGGAACCTATTGACTTTCGTCAATGACTTAATCTTGATATAGTTTGCATGGGTTCAATACAAATTTATTAGCCCCTGCCAATAACTCTTTCTAATCATAGTTTTCATGGAATCACTAAGAACCTATTTACTTCTGCCAATAACTTTTCCTAAACATAGTTTTCATGGTTTTACTACGATTCTATATACTTGACAACTTTTTTAATCATTATTTAGGCATCCTATATCCTAGTCTATCTGACCTCTGGGATGTAGTTCTATTTATTAAGGAGTTAACTCAATTTATATTCGCTACTGGGTCAACCTAACTGGTTAATCCGCCCTTTCTCTCCAAAATACCGTTATGGGTCCATTATAATAGGAATATACATATATATATATGTATATGTATATATATGAAAAAGTAAACATCATAACATAACAATACCAACATTCACGGTTTTAATATCCTTGAAATCATTTTATACAGAACATGGTTAATCCCTTTAACCTATTATTTTATTACGGAAAACTTCTTCAAAGCTCCATACTTAACACCATTTCAAACTCGTTTATTATGCCATTTTTTCCTTTAAAATGAGACCGGGCTCTTTATTTTGAAAACTAAGGCTTTTGAAACCTTAAAACATTACTTTCGAAACCATTGGATAACCTCCTTCGAAAGCGTTCAAATATTCTTTTCAAAACACTAGGCATATGTCTTTCAAAACACTTTAAAACATCTCTTTTGAAGTCGTCAAAACTTACCTTTCAAAATTGTTAAAGCATTACTTATTAACTCTTAGAAGCATAGCTTCGAAACCAATGAAAGTACACCTTTCAAAACCATTGGAATTTCCTCTTTCAAAACCATTGAGTTTATTTTTAAAATTAACTTTTGGGACAAAGTGAATAGAAACGAAAGTACCCTTTTTGAAACGATTAATCTTTATATAAAATTATTTGGGGAGAAATTGATTGCTTTAGAAACATCCTTTCAAAAGCCTAAATCATTTAAGTAAAAAATTTAACAGTTAACTTTGAAACCCCCTTCGAAGCCATTGCCTTCGAGACCATTACCCCTTTCGAAAGCTTTAGGAAGTGGGTTAGTACATTTATAAACAAAAGCTACCTTTTGAAGGCATTGATAACTTTAATCCATTCGAAAGGCATAGGGTCGGCAGAAGGGTTTCGACTTAGTCGAAACTACCTTTTTTGAAAACATTAACTAAAACACAAGGCAACTCTTTCAAAAGCTAACTTTAATAAAAAAGGCGGCATCATATTCGGAAGCTGCTTAAAAGACCCCTTCGAATGCATTGGTTTTAACTTGGTCGAAAGTATTCTTTAAAAACAAGGCAAGCACATATCTTTTGAAAGTAAGACAATGATTTCAGACCCATCGAAAGCAAGGGTTTCGACACCATGCCTTCCGACTTTCTCCAATCCATTGTGTACTATCATCGTGATACCTTGTGTATTAGTTTCGATTTAGTTTTCTTCGATATGATTGGTTTTGACTAGGTCGAAACGAAAGCATAGGGTCAAAAGGTGCTTTTGAAAGAGGCGGACCCTACTTTTCTGGGTAATGACTGACTTAATGCCATTTAAAGTAATTACTTTATAACTAACCTGCCCATTTTTAAGCATTTAATTGGTTTCCATAAATTTTTCCCGTTTTTTCTCGAATAAATGCCGTATAATTTCAGATATAAACAAAGATTAATTTAGCAAATAAGCCCTTCCATTAAGCAAAACAAATAAAATAATTAAGCCTTTCATCTAAACTAATTTAATTTCTATAGTAAATTACTTAGGAAAAATCCCCAGAATTCACAGAAATTCACTTTTAATACGTTGTTTAACATATAACAATTTCAAAAGTAAATTCTTCATATATTTTCCAAAATACTTTTAAACCTAATCTAGTCTTATTTTCCTTCGAAAATTTATGATAAATTTTCCATAGCTTGAAAAATTATAAGAATTAAAACCCATCTCCAAACTAGTATTTTACAAAATATATAAATTTCTCATGTTATGCAAAATTCAATTTCACTGATTTTACCTTAAAATTGTGTAAAACAATTACTAAACAATTTTGTTTGAATCCAACATGTCAAAATCCAAGCATATCATCAATCCAAAATCATTATAAGGGATTTAATCTTAAACCCGAAGATCAAATGATCATAAAGACAAGATAGTGATTATTTAGATTATTTCACCTTGATTAGGATAAGGATTTTGATATTTGATTGAGATTAATCTTCCTTGCTTTAATTCCTTAGGTCTTGATTTAATTTCTCCCTTTTCTTCCCTAGTAATGTTCATCTATTCTTTCTTTTGTTTGCGTTTTATGTTTTCTAGAAAATGAACGTGAATGGTAAAGGAAACAAGAATATAAGGGTAATGGAAATGTAGTGTGACAGTTACCCTAATACACATGCATTAATTACTCTCTAATTATAATACAAAACCATTTATAATCCCATTCTTTAATTTATTAATTAAGCACGACCTTTATTTTAAATTTTCAAATCTCAATCCCCTCATCACTCTTACATTTACATTATTCTATTTAATTTATCTAATTAAATCTCCTGAATAATGTTATTAAAATTAGGGGTGTTACATAGTTGAAGAGAAATATGATCTTATGGTCTTTGATGTTGGCTCAGCATCATTTCTTCAGTGTTGGTTCCTTTTGTGTTATCATACGTCGGTGTGATGTTAATTTCTTCGACGTCGACAGGGACCTTGAAGTTGACATTGATTCCTTAATGCTATCTTAGCATCTACGGCTTCGAACTTCGATTAACCCTTTAGCCTCGAATTGAATTTCTTGGTTTATATCCTTTGAAAATTATACGGATAACACATACATTTATCAGTATTGTTTGATTGTCTACTTATAATCAGTTTTCACACAATATTTCTTCTACTATCATTTTTACCACTGCATATTATTAGCCTTTGCCTGTAAAGTATTTGTTTCAGTACTATAATTTTGTATTTATACATAAAATCAATTATAACACACTATGATACTTGGTATCATATTTTTCTTTGCACAATATCCGCTTTTGCCTCTGTATAATACTTATTTTGCCTCTGCATAGTATTAGTTATAATATGATATGATACTTGGTATCGTTTTTAACACGACATAGTTTTAGTTTTTAGCTGTGCATAGTATCAGCTTATACCTCTACATGGTATCAGTTTCAATACTATTATTTTTGCTTCCATGAAAAATCTATTATAGCACAATTAAATGTCTAATATCAGTTGTAACGTATTTGTTTTGCTGGGTATTAGTTTTGCAAAGTATCGATTTTGCTTGTATCAATTTTGCATTGTATCGATTTTCAAGGTATCAATTTTGCTAATTATCAGTCATAACATATTATTTATAACATAATGTCAGTTATAACACAATATCATAACTTAAAACTAATGCAAAATTTCCCTATAAATTATACGACTATACGAGTGAAAAAATAGAAAGTATTCTTCCACATTAGGCAAGGCATTTTTAAATAGCCTTAACAACAAGACAATCAAGTAAAAAAGAAAAATAAAAGCAAAGCAGAAAAAGAAAATTTGAAGAGACGAAAAACCTTTTGGAACATTTAAAGAAGATGCAACCATCAAAGTATTTCAAATGCATATAAAAGATCTAGAAACGGAAGTTAAGAAAAATAAAGGAGAAGCAAAAAATGTGATTCAAAATTAAAAAAAAAATCAAAGAAAGGAAATCAAGAATGAGACATAATGAAGAAGACAATGAAGAGAGAAATTCAGAGGTCAAAGTGGAAACACTGCACACAACAGATAGTGCAGACTGCACATTAGATCAAGATACAACTGTTGAGACAAAAGTAGTAAATGCAGAAAATAAATCCACGCCTAATAATGGTGAAAAAGAAATGAAAATACAAATGTTGGGCCCTATATAGAAGCCCACACAACCACTAAAAAAAATACAATGGATGAAGATAGATGTTTAGAGACGTAAGTAGAAAAAGTAGAAAAGGGACCTACAACTGATAAGAATGAAGAGAGAACTGCAAAGTGTGAAGTAGAAAAATTTCACCCAATATAACAAGATATACCTATGTAGACACTGAATGAAAATGTAGACATTATATACAAAACAAATGAGACAATCTCTCCAATGAATCAACATACAATTGTAGACAAAGAAACAGAAAATGGACAAAAAATGGACATAATAATGGAAATACACAGCCTAATGGAACAAGATACCATTATTAAGAGACAAATCATACCCTAACATGATTTAGTACTTGACTTTACTACTCCGTCTTTCAAACCATATGACTCACAGTACTTTGAAATGCAAAAAACTAAACTAGATTGGGAAATGAAATCAACAAAATTCGCTAGCCAAAGAAGGTAGAAAACAACGGCAGAACCAAAAACAGCTTCATATATCAAGAGAGTAAAAGAAAGGATAAGAAAAAGAAAAGAGAGTTACATATTTAAGTATGGTCAGCAAGTAAAATAAGCAAAAAATAAGCCAAAACTAAAGAAAATACAAAGATAATGGAGAAGAAAGTAAAAAGGTATCCATCACAGAGCCAATTGTAGTAACTAAACCAACATTTACAGATTTACAACTAGGACACTGCAAATGCTTAGCATATTTATAGAAAAAAACAAGAAATAATTAAAACTTTCTTTGCTCTAATAGGATAACAAAAGTAAGTTTATAAATATTGATATTAATGCTACATCTTAAAAATAACTTTAATTAATTGATTCAAATCTTTTTTGTTAAAATAGTGAAGTAGCATGGGATAATTAAAACATTATCAATGGAGGATGCATAATAACAAAAGATATGCTCTGACATGTTCTTGAAGGTAATTCACAAATGGACAGGTTCATAAGTTTTTTTCTTTTCTTAATAATACTGCTCTAAATCAAAATAATTACAAAAACTAATACCTAATATCTGTTTTATTGAAGTTAATGCTTAGTTATTTTATAAATTATTTTGACCATCTTTTATAATAAAACTAATAAAAGAATATTTGCAAAAATGACACATAGTTTTTGTTTGATATGTTCTGTATATTTAGAAACTATTTTGACTGTCATGTATAATAAAACTAATATAAAAATAATGCAAAACAATACCTAGTGTCTGTTTGATATGAGTTGATGCTCAGTTATTTTATAAATTATTTTGACCGCCGTTTAGAATATTTGTAAAAATGGTACCTAGTTTCCGTTTGATAGAAGTACACGCTCTATAAATTTAGAAACTATTTTGACCTCCCCGAATAAAATAATGGAGAGCAAAATAATACACAGCCGAGACCTAGTATCTATTTGACTGTAGTTGATGCTTAGTAATTTAATAAATTATTTTGACTGTCATTTATAAGAAAACCGATACCAAAATATTTGCAAAATGATACATTGTTTCTATTTTATAGATGTTGATACTTTGTAATTTTATAAACTATTTTGATAGTCATGTATAACAAAAATGATACTAAAACAATGCAAAACTGATACCAATACTGTTCAATATATGCTAGCACTATTTTGATTACGGAAACTATTTATTATTTAATATTGCTTAATCAATAAAAAGCTAACAATTTCCTATTGTTAATATATATAATACATTGGTTATCTCAATATGTGGGTAAGTAGAGCACAAATATGCAATGATCACAACAATGATGGTAACTAAAACTTTAATATGCAAGTACATAGTAATTGCTACATACATTGAATTGTAACTAATTTCTGTATTGAACAGAAAGGGCTAGTCACTATCGTAGAAAATACAAAAAACATTTATACATGCCTTTACTTAAAGAAATTGGTCTTAATAGAGAAAAAAATTGAGGAAACCTTTCAAGACAGGTGGAAAATCAATAATATACAATGCATGGAAGTGAAGCAAGATGAAATTCATCAAATTAAATTTTCACAACAAGAAGAAGAAATGTAAGCTATTTTCTTTATTAAAATTGATACCTATTAAAAATAAAATCGACACTAGAACTAAAACTAATTGTAAACTGAAATGACAGTTACTTAATTTTTAGAACTTGTTATGTGTTTGCATTATGGTCCTTTATATACAATACTATACATCTCTTATATGCCTAGTACATTGAATTGAATTTGACTGATACACAATCTATTTTCTTTCAGTTAAGTAAATTTTTCTTCCAATCAAAAGCAATGCCTACAAGCATGCAAACTAATACTTGCAGGCATAAAAAACTGACACAGCGGATAATACGAAAGGTAGATGAAACAGTGAAAGTAGCAATCGGTGGATTGATGAGTACTGAAATGCCCAAATTCGTTGATCCGAAGATACCGAATTCTAGCTATCCTCGTCACGTTGATCGCGCACGATACCGTGAAAAAAGATCTTCAATTCTTCAAGCGTTGATCAAGCGCACTTGATTCCACGAATCGGCTTCAACAATCATTGATTCGAGCGCACTCGAATAACCGAAAGTGGAGATAGGAGATTACACTCAACTACCAATTTAGATGAAAGCACACAGCAATCAACAAGAAATTTTATTCAAAAATCAACAACCTTCAAATGTACAACACACTCCCTATTTATAGTGTTTCACAACCTTGACCTTAAGCCGTGGCCGACTTAACACTCTCCCGACTCACGACTTACTTAAGTCGTATGCGACTTATACAACAACGACTCAACAGATTACATCTCCACATACACATATTACAACACCTAGGTCGTATTCGACCCAACGACTTGCGACCCAAAGGAATACAAACAAATTACGAATCACTTGCGATCTTATAATACAACCTGACGAGTTACAACGACTCACGACTTACGGCTTAACTCCTTGCCGACTTACGACTTATCACAACACAACTGACAACGACTTAACATGACACGACTTACGACTTATCAAACGCCTTAACTAGGTCGTGTCCTGCCTCCGACTTAAGGCCTTTAATAACTGGAACTTTCCTCTGCTTCATGATAAGTCGTGGACGACTTATAATTGTGTCGTTAGCTCGTATTTCCCCCTCACATGACTCCTTAGCTCCTATAGCTATAGGTCGTATACGACTTAGAGAACACGAACGACTTAAGCCCTTGCTAAGTCGTAACTCCTTCCCATGTGACCTGTTAGGTCGTGGCCGACCTTCTTTAACCCGTGAACAATCTAAACCCGAAGCTTCCTTCAGCGACTTAAGACCTTCCTCTCCTGGTTGACTCGTGAACGACTTAAGACCTAAAACCGAAGCTTCCTTAACTCGTGAACGACCTAATCCTTGTGCTTCCGTAGGTCATGCTGCATCATCCTCCCCTGGTTGAGAAAAATTCGTCATCGAATTTGTAAATTCTTCCTCATCAGATTGTTCACCTCCATAATATGGCACAAGATGCTTAACATTGAACACGTCAGAAGTGTATACATCCTCCGGCAGCTTCAACTTATAAGCATTTTCATTAATCCGTTTCATAACTTCTACAGGACCAATTTTTCTGGCTTTCAACTTGTTATAAGCGCCTACTGGAAAACGATCCTTTGTCAACACCGCATACGCTAAGTCACCCTCGTTAAATTCAACACTTCGTCGCTTCAAATATGCAAATCCCTTATATTTCTCATTCGACTTCTCCAATCGTTCCTGAACGATCCTATGACATTCCGTCAAACCTTCAACAAAATCAGCAGCTCGTTTAACTGTCCCCTTTGGTTGTGGCACTACTGCTAAATCCAACGGTCCCCTGGGTAGATTTGAATATACAATCTGAAATGGACTGAAACCCATGCTACGATTCACTGCATGATTATGTGCAAACTCTGCCTGGCATAACTTCATGTCCCAACTCTTCAGATTGTCCTTCACAAGACATCGCAACAAATTTCCCAACGATCTGTTAACAACTTCTGTCTGTCCATCAGTTTGCAGATGGTAAGCGCTACTAAAATTCAACTTCATTCCAACCATCTTCCACAAACTTAGCCAAAAATGACTTAAAAATCTGGTATCCCTATCTGAAACAATAGACTCCGGCAACCCATGTAAACGATAGATTTCCTTAAAGAACAACTGAGCAACACGAACAACATCCACCGTCTTCTTACAAGCAAATAAAATGTGCCATTTTCGAAAACCTGTCCACCACAACAAATATAGAATCATTCCTCCTTTGAGTTCTAGGCAAACTCAAAACGAAATCCATGCTCATATCAACCCACGGTTTAGTCGGTACAGGTAACGGCATATACAATCCTGCATTTGTCGCTGTTCCCTTCGAAACTTGACATATATGACATCTCTCCACAAACCTTTCAACCTCTTTTCTCATTGATGGCCAAAAATAAGATTGAGAAATCAAATGCAATGTACGATCACGGCCCACATGTCCTTTCTCGTGCAACTCCTTGATAATCTTCATTCTCAAACTGCTCTCTGGAATACACAACCGATTTCCCTTGAATAAGAAACCATCAACCAACACAAATTCATCAGTATCTCCATCCTTAACTTTCTCAACGAACTTTGCGAAGTAAGGATCTTCCTCAAACAACTCTGGCGATAATTCGAATCCTGTCACTTCAACCTTCAACGTTGTCAACAAGTGATTCCTCCTGCTCAAAGCATCAGCTACACGATTTGTTACCCCAGATTTGTGCTTAACAACAAAGGTAAACTGCTGTAAATAGGCAATCCACGACGCATATCTCGCTGAAATCTTGTCTTGCCCTTGTAAATGCTTCAACGCCTCGTGATCAGTGTAAAGAACAAACTCTTTCTGGAATAGATAATGCCTCCAGTGTTTAACAACTTGCACAACAGCATAGAATTCTACATCATATGTACTATATCTCATCTTTGCCCCTAATAACTTCTCACTGAAATATGCAATAGGTCGCCCCTTCTGACTCAACACCCCTCCGATTCCAACCTTAGATGCATCAGTGTGTAGCTCAAACAACAACTGAAAATCTGGTAATACAAGAATTGGTGCTGTCGTCAAAAGTTCTTTGATTCGTTCAAAAGCAACCCCTGCTTCCTCCGACCAAGAAAACTGCTTCCCTTTCATACAATCAGTAACCGGTGCCATCACGCTACTGAAGTGTGGAATGAATCTTTGGTAGAATGATGCCAATCCATGAAAACTTCTAACTTCAGTGATAGTTCTCGGTTGTGGCCAATTTCTAACTGCTTCAACTTTATTCTGATTCACCTGGATACCCTTCTCAGATACAACATATCCCAAGAATAAAACACTTCGAGTCATGAATACACATTTCTTCGTAGCTGCATAAAATTATTCCTCACGAAGAATAATTAACACCTTTCTCAAATGCTCTACATGCTCCTCTGTACTAGCACTATATATCAGAATATCATCAAAGTAAACTACTACAAATTTTCCAGCGTACGGCCTGAAAATTTGGTTCATCACCCTCATAAATGTACTCGGTGCATTTGGTAGACCAAACGGCATAACCAACCATTCATATAATCCTTCCCTCGTCTTGAATGCGGTCTTCCATTTGTCTCGCGGTCTAATTCGAATCTGATGATATCCGCTCTTCAAATCAATCTTCGAAAATATAACAGCTCCACTCAACTGATCTAGCAAGTCATCCAGTCTAGGCATAGGAAATCTGTAACGAACATTAATCTTGTTCAATGCTCTACTGTCTGTGCACATCCTCCATGTTCCATCCTTCTTCGGTACCAACAAAGTTGGCACAGCACATGGACTCAAGCTTTCCTGCACACGCCCTTGCTCCAACAATTCCTCCACCTGCCTTCTCAGTTCCTCATGTTCCTTCGGACTCATCCGATAATGTGGCCTATGCGGTAAAACTGCTCCCGGAACAAGATCGATTTGATGTCGAATGTCTCTCAGTGGGGGTAACTCCTTAGGCAATTCTTCTGGAAATACATCCTCAAATTCTTTCAAAACTGGCTTCGCTTCTTCTGCAATTTCAACCCCTTCACTACACTCTCGCCCAATCAACAAAAACACTTCAGGCTCCTCTTCAACCTCCTTAACAAACTCCTTCAATGATAGCAAAGTTTTCAGTTCTTCAATCTCCTCCAACTTTCTTTCCTTCTGTTGTTGCTTCTTGGGAACTAAAGTGATTTTAGTACCTTCAAATATGAAACTGTAGCTATTAGCACGACCATCATGTTGCACTGCTCTATCAAATTGCCATGGTCTGCCCAACAATAGATGACACACATCCATGTCTACAACGTCACACCAAATTTCGTCTTTGTATTTCTTCCCAATAGAAAAATTAACACAAGCTCTTCGACAAACCTTCACTTCACCACCCTTCCTTAACCATGCTAACTTGTACGGTTTAGGATGCTTCTCGGTTTTCAAGTTCAACTTCTTTACTGCTTTTGTAGAGATAATATTGTCACAGCTTCCGGCATCAATAACGAACTTGCAAACCTTCCCCAGAATGGTGCATGTCGACTGAAAAATATTGCTCCTCAACCAACTAGAATCATCCTCTTGCTTTGGTGTAAGACAAGACCTCCTCATCATAAGATTACAACCTTCATCTCCGGACAACTCTTCTTCCTCAACTGGTAATGAATTAGTACATTCTGCCTCTTCATCATCATCCTCCTCAACTTCTGCAACCATGGTTCTCTTCTTTGGCTTTGGACATTCATTGCTTTTATGACCCAACTCCTGGCAATTGTAACATTTGAAACCACTATTAACCTTCGCCTTCTCAGCCTCCTTCACTACTGGTTTTGTAACAGCTTTGGGAACATTAGAACTTCCGCTAACACCCTTTACTTGATTTTTAGAATTAGTAAACACACCACCTCCACGCCTTCCCTGCTTCTCCCAAGCCAACGCCTTCTGATGTGCTTCTGCTACTGATCTAGGATCAAACATATTAACCATATCCTGGATCTGCATTCTCATCCCTCCAACAAATCTAGCAGTTAGCTGTTCTTTCGCCTCCATAATATCATTCCTGGCAATGAGTTGATAAAATTCATCTGCATAATCATTAACTGACTTCGTCCCTTGCCTCAGATTCTACAACCTCTGGTACATGAGTGACTGATAGTTGTAAGGTAAAAATGTAGCTTTCATCAACTTCTTCATCTTATCCCAAGACTCAACCTTTGACTTCCCCATTCTCTCTCGTAAGTTTAGTTTGCTGCCACCATGCCAAAGCTCTCCCCCTCAACCTAGTAGCAACCAACTTCACTCGACGATTCTCCGAAACTTCTTTGAAATCAAAGATCTCTTCAACATTTGACAACCAATCTAAGAACTCTTCAGCTACCATACTACCCTTGAATTCTGGAATTTCCATCTTCATACCCGATTCCCATCGACGATCATCTTCAACATCCCGATAAGAATTTCGAACTTGGTCTCGATCTCGATAATGAATGCTAGCTCTATCACCCTCTTCATCAAAATCAAAAGTATGTCTATAACGATCTCGACCATCAACATCTCTTCGATCATGCATATTTCTTCTACCATGTCTCTCATCATCTCTATATGGCTCATCTTCAAATTCTCGTGGAGTTCTTCTTTCTTCATGTCCATAGTCATGCTGATCTCTCCTTGATGAAATTGATGTTTCTCTTCTATCTCTAAAAGATTGCGGTGATACCCTCCTCGCTTCCGTAACCGATGGTGAAACTCGGTTTCCTCCATGGTTCGAGACTGGTGATCTCCTCCTTTGAGTTTGATTCAAATCATTCATCAACTTCTCTAACTTTCCAATGCCTTCATCAAATTTCTCATTAATGCGTTGTTCCATTAGCTTGGCTTCTTCTCTTCTATACAAAGCTTCAACATTTTGATGGCGATTAGCTCTTCTCGGCGGCATGATTGAATTTCACAACACTTCAACCAATCGAACACAAAGCTTCAACACAAGTAAGTCACGGCTCAACCACTATCTCGGCTCAACTTAGCTTGGCTCAAAGTGTCACTTGACTCGGCTTGATTCAACCCTTCAATTCAAACAACAAAGCACGGCTTCTAACAAGGCTCGGCTCAAGCACTTTAACACAAATCAAATTCAAACAACTTCCACACTTTGATCCAAAATAATATGGATCGAAAACTCCAAACTTGTTGCAATCTCGCGATGAACACGATGAACAACAACTTCAAACTTCAACTTCAAAAATTGGCTCCAAGTCTCGGCTTAGCTATGATTGGCTAAGTCTAGCTCTGATACCAAACTGACGTAGTGGATAATACGAAAGGTAGATGAAACGGTGAAAGTAGCAATTGGTGGATTGATAAATACTGAAATGCCCAAATTCGTTGATCCAAAGATACCGAATTCTAGCTATCCTCGTCACGTTGATCGCGCACGATACCGTGAAAGAAGATCTTCAATTCTTCAAGCGTTGATCAAGCGCACTTGATTCCGCGAATCGGCTTCAACAATCGTTGATTCGAGCGCACTCGAATAACCGAAAGTAGAGATAGGAGATTACACTCAACTACCAATTTAGATGAAAGCACACAGCAATCAACAAGAAATTTTATTCAAAAATCAACAACCTTCAAATGTACAACACACTCCCTATTTATAGTGTTTCACAACCTTGACCTTAAGCCGTGGCCGACTTAACACTCCCCCGACTCACGACTTACTTAAGTCGTATGCGACTTATACAACAACGACTCAACAGATTACATCTCCACATACACATATTACAACACCCAGTCGTATTCGACCCAACGACTTACGACTCAAAGGAATACAAACAAATTACGACTCACTTGCGACCTTACAATACAACCTGACGAGTTACAATGACTCACGACTTACGGCTTAACTCCTTGCCGACTTACGACTTATCACAACACAACTGACAACGACTTAACATGACACGGCTTACGACTTATCAAACGCCTTAACTAGGTCGTGTCCTGCCTCCGACTTAAGGCCTTTAATAAGTGGAACTTTCCTCTGCTTCATGATAAGTCGTAGACGGCTTATAATTGTGTCGTTAGCTCGTATCTCCCCCTCACATGACTCCTTAGCTCCTATAGCTATAGGTCGTATACGACTTAGAGAACATGAACGACTTAAGCCTTTGCTAAGTCATAACTCCTTCCCATGTGACCTGTTAGGTCGTGGCCGACCTTCTTTAACCCGTGAACGATCTAAACCCGACGCTTCCTTCTGCGACTTAAGACCTTCCTCCTCTGGTTGACTCGTGAACGACTTAAGACCTAAAATCGAAGCTTCCTTAACTCGTGAACGACCTAAGCCTTGTGCTTCCGTAGGTCGTGCTGCATCAAAAACCAATACCTACCGACACAAAAACTGATACTATAACTATATATAATTAGAATAGAAACAAAACAATTATCATAGATCTAAAAAACCAATTGTCATATTATGTGGAATATGTGCCATGATATTTATCATATCACTAAACAAAAGCTAAATTCCAATCAAGATAAAACTAGCATCTTAGCCAAAATATATTAATCATATGCCGTGCTCCTGCATCTACAATGATTAAAATACAATAATATATGATGATATGCAAGCGTGCAATGTACCCAGGGTTACTCATCCTAAATTATTTGATAATCTATCTTAGCATATTTTTTTTAGAGTTACTATGTACCTATTAGTTTTCATGGACTGACTAATAACATGTCCCAAGTCTTATGAACAGTTTGTCCAACTTCATAGTTTTCGTGAGATCACTAACAACGTATTGGTTTCTACCAATAACCATCCAATTTTATAGGCTTACTGTGGACTTATTGGATTCTCCAATAACTACTCTCACTTTTTTATGGGCCCTCTTATAACATTCCAATCATACTTTTCATGGGTTTACTATGAACCTATTGGATACTCTTTAATAACTTCTCATGACATAGTTTTTATGGAATTACTATGAACCTATTAGATCCTTCCATTAACTTATCGAAATCAATAGTCTTTTGATCAGTTTTGGGCATCCTCCATTTTTGATCAACCTGATCTCCTAGATGCAATTCCACTCACTTAGGAGTTAACTCCGTTTACACTCACTACTGGGACAACCTAGCTGGTTATTCTGCCCTTAATACTCCAAAATGCAGTTATGGGTCACAAATGTTGTAAGTACGATAATAGCAATTATGCATAATAATTGATTAAATAAATATAAGGACAAATTGTATCCATCATTTAATATGTTTAATCAATAATCTTTTTAATTCTGATAATTACTTAATTTTAAGCAATATAATCATTGGAATTTTGACTCAAAACTTAGGTTATTCCATAATTAAAATCCTTGAAACCATTTTCACAATAGATGATTAATCCCTTTAATTCATATTTAAAACAAGGAAAAACTTATCCCTTTATATTATTTATTTCTTATACCAGTTTATAGTAACACTGATATTTTCGATGAAGATATGAGGGTGTTGCATCTCATCCGTATAGGGCATATCTCTAAAATAAGTAAGAATATGTTTATCTTTGAAACACGTGGCATCAATAAGGTCGACGTGGGTTATTGCCTCTTTTGATGTCGACCTTTATATAAAAGCATTTCGTCCTTAATATAAAAGCATTCTGATTTCATAAAAACATAAGGCTATAGTGCCAATAGTAACCATGTCGCATGACATAAATGTGTGGATTGCCGACCTATTCAAAACAGCCTTCATTATTTAAAATAGATGGATGTCGACATTGATGACTATCGATTTTGATGTCTTATTTCACTTTGAAAGCAATCAATGGTAGCATTAACCAAAACAGTGGGTAACGACGTCATTCAAAACCTTGGTGAAAACATGTGGCATTGATGCCATCTAAAACAAGACAAAGTTCGGCATGCTTATTGAAAGGCAGTATAGGTACACTTACAAGGAGCTATGTCGACGTGATCTCAATACCAAATACCATACCCACGCGCTTTGACTTTAAACTCACACTCCATACCGGTATAATTGATATCACGTACTTCCCTTAAGATCACTGATGACAAGAATGGCTTCGACCCAAAAGGCTGTCGACATTAAACAAGGGCACCTGGAATTCTCGTAATTATTATATAAACCGATTTATTTCTATATAAAGCCTCTACTTCTTCACCAACCCTTAATCTTTGACAATTTCTTATTGCTTGAAACAATCTTTAACATATTTCTTTTCAAAAAAATCCGTCGCACCCTATTTTGACATAAAAATAACATTTTCACCCGTTTAACTATTATTAACCATTTAATATTCTTATAAGCTTTTCTAACTTATTAAATTCACAATAAATCCAAAACCCTTTGGAAAAATCCTGTAAATTTACCAAAAATCAGAATAACATGTTCTTCGTTATATAAAAATTTCGAGGCCAAAATCATTGTTTAATTATTTTCAATAATAAAAACCCGAAATAAATGTCCGTTCTTCCTTAGGAAATTCGTAAAATATTCTTATTATCTTGGAAAATTATGAAATTAAAAACCCGTTTGTAGAATATTATTTTAATATCATACCAGAAAAACAAGTCATTTGGAGATCATTAACTGTGATTTTTCTCTTAAATCTATCATTTAATTTCATAAAATCTGTTTATTTCATTATTAATTCGAAAGATGGCTAAATCATGCATGGCATCTCATTCAAACATCAATCCATTCGCTTTCATATCTCAGCCGAAATTAAATAATCATAACACAACATAGTGAGATGGATTTGACTATTATTTACCTTGATTTGATAATTAGAATTTATACTTATTGATTTGAATTTGTATCCTTAACACTTCCTAGGTTTTCACCCTCTTTTCTTCAAGCTTATAGCCGATCTTGATTTTCTTTCTTTGATTGTTTTTATTTTGCCTAAACGTTAATGATATGGAAGGTAAGGATTTTAAGGAATTAAAGGTTTATCCAGTCCTATTTTACCCCAATTGTTAACGCTTAAATTTGAACGCTAACACCCCGGTGTGTGAAATGAAATTGTGAAAGCACCACCCGATGACTCGGGAATAGATTATAAGCAGATAACAACAGAAAAGCAACAAACAACAACGATTTTATAGTGGTTCGGCTTAAGGGTATAGCCTACGTCCACTTTAAGTACTTTTATTAATAATCTCGCTACAAGCTGATACAATTCTTCTCAAATACAACACACTTCAAGTTACAAATGATTTGGAACAAGTAGCTTAAGCTTCAATGTCGATTAAAGTCCTTAAACTCATGTTGAAGATGTGTGATTTCTTCGTGAAGTTCTTTGAAGTATTCCTCGAATCTCGAAGGCTCTAAGTGTTGATGGAGTTCCCAATGCAGCAAGGTAACGGTGTATGAAGAGAATGTGCCGAAAAGTCCTCTTTTAGTTGGAGTTAGGGGTGTATTTATAGGCTTTGCTCGGACTTAGGTCGTAGGTCGTGACCGACCTAAGTAAGGTCGTAGGTCGTCTTCGACCTATGGAGCTCCGGTTTTCCTTCTTCATGAGTAAGCGCATCCTTTTCTCAACAAGTTCTAGGTCGTATGCGACCTTACCAGCAGCGGCATAGAAAAGGCGGTCTTCTAATGCAATGTCCTTAGGTCGTGAGCGACCTATCTTAGGTCGTGAGCGACCTATCTTAGGTCGTGTAAGCTCTATAGGTCGCGGCGTCCTCTTAAGTTGTTAGGTTGTGAAGTCCTTAAATCGCTAGGTCGCGGCCTTCCTTAGGTCGCTGGGAACCATTAGGTCGCTCGCTTCTTTGAACCAGTTAAGTCGCTACTCCCCATAGGTCGTAGGTCGTGACAATACTTAAGTCTTTAGGTCGCATAGCTGCCCTGTGGAGTTAGGTCGCTAAGCATTCCTAGGTCGCAGAGTTCTATAGGTCGAGACTATCTTTAAGCCGCACTCATTCTTAGGTCGCGGCCTCCTTTAGGTTGCAGCTTCTTGTTAGGTCGCAAAGCTTGATAGGTTGCGGCCTCCTTTAGGTCGCAAAGCTTGATAGGTCGTTCCCCTTCTTAGGTCGAGTCATCTTTAAGTCGCTAGGTCATTCCTGTTGTTAGGTCGCTCCATGTCTTTAGGTCTTAGGTCGCTAATGAAGAGGAGTTAACATTTGCCCCTCGAAGTACGGGCCTATGACATAGGTCGCGTGCTTCGACTTGACTTAGCTAGGTCGTGAGCGACCTAACACTTGTACCAACATGCGTGCCTATTTGCCTTCCCATTTTTGCCTCATATAAATCTGTTAGGTCGTTTAACTCTTCTTCACCTCATTGCTCTGACCTCCTACCGCCATTAACGATTTTCTGAACTTCAAAAGGCGAGTTCAAGTTTAATCATTCACCGATTCATCCTTGCTACCAAATCACGTAAGTATCTTCGATCTCTCTCCATTCCACGATCATCATCGAACCACAAGCTCTAACCTCCGAACCCCAAACCCCAAACCAATTTTGTACGTCGTGCTCCACTTTGAGCCGTGTTGTGATCGATTTTTGATCGTCAGTGGTTATTGCTGTTGTAGTGTCTCACGAACGCACAGTAGTGAGTTTGATTTATGATAGATCGGAGGTACTTTGAGTCGGTTTTCAAATGGTTTGGTGGTATGGAAAGATGATGAACTTCACGAATAGGATGATGGATCTAAGTGTAGTGGATAGTGGGTTATCGGGTCTGGTGAAGCATTGCGTGGAGAGGAAGTTAGCGACCTAGTGAATGTGAGCGATTCAAGACAATTCGCGATCTAAGAACCCTTGCGACCTAAGGAGTAGTCTCGACCTACACTAGGTCGCTGAACGACCTAAGACTTTACACGAGCTAAGAGTTATACTTAGCTAGGACCTGCACGACCTAACTTTCTTGCGACATAAATTCTAGGTCGCGGCCGAGCTAATACTGTGACGAGATTGAAATGCCTTATCCTTTACTTTGCACAGCGCGACTTAAGAAGGCTTCGACCTATGCTAGGTCGCCGGACGACCTATGACTTGTGAAATTCTGTGAAGACTTGGTTGAATTGTTTGAACTTGAATCCTGTTGCACTTTGTTGTAGATTATCTCTAATGCTAATACCTGTTAATCATAATATTTGCAGAAAACTGGGACGAATATACTGCCATTGACTGCCCACATCAAATGACAGATTAGTTGATAAAGAGTAATTAACTTAAATGAACTGTGTGAACGAAATGCTGTGAACCAATGAATTCAAGTGAAGTGCTAAAGCAAAACTTAAAATATCCAGTTGAAGCTGATTCGTTTGCATTAACACTATACTTGAGCTTTATATTAACAAGTCCTAAAATCTC
Organism: Allium cepa; assembly: GCA_030765085.1. NCBI lineage: Eukaryota > Viridiplantae > Streptophyta > Magnoliopsida > Asparagales > Amaryllidaceae > Allium > Allium cepa. The sequence goes on along the minus strand of CM060938.1, from coordinate 898,038,219 downwards.
GTAGCCGACTAACTGTCAACTAGTTTAATTTCAGTTATGTTTGATTTCCCTTCTTTTTTTTTAGTTCTGCACAACACTTCACACTTTTTTAGGAAACGTGCACCTTTTCATCTGAATGATCCAGTTGCTTATGTAGAATGACGTCCCAACAAGAAGAGATGACAGAATACGCCGAAGGGACTTTCCCGATTGCTATTCCACTAGAAAACCTTCCAGAAAGAACTCCTACCCTTCTGAAACAGCGGACGCTTAATCAATTATGCGTTCAATTTGGCATTGCCGAGGCAGAAGTTTTACTCCCTGGACCAAATGATTTCGCTGATAGACCGCCTTACGGTTTTGTTGCCATAAATCGCCAAATGTGCTTAAGTGGAGCAATTCCTCCTTTTAATGAATTTCTTCGACAAATCCTTCTCCGACTGACGATCTCTCCTTTCCAGTTGCATCCCAATGGATATGCCATTTTGATGGGATTGTGCGTTTTGTTCAGAAGGACTCTTGACCGTCTTCCGAGTTTCGAGGAGATCTGTTACTTGTGCACTTTTACAAAGAACAAGGACCACCCTTCAATTGTACTTGTAAGAGGCGCGAGGAACCGGAAGCTTATTTTGGATTTGCCGGAGAGTGCACATGGTTTCCTGAATCAATACTTCTACATTCGTTGTCCCGCAGAATTTTACGCAAGCTGGAGAGTAGGAAGTGAGATCTTTTTCCCTTCCTTCTTCAATTTTATTCTAAGTTTTTTGTTGTTCGTATTGCCAAGTGCTGATTTCATTTCTTATCTTTACAACACTTCCTCCTCCTTCCAGAGATTCCAGCCATAAGCCAGTTTTTGAGAGGCTAAGCGCTGTGGCTGCTGAAGAAAGAAGCGCAAAATTTCTATTGACAGATGAGCTTCTTCATCGGTTTGAGCTTTTACACCCTTCTCGTTCCACTCAAATTCATGAAGCCCCAACGGAAGTTCCCGATTCTCCGACGAAAACTCCTGATGCCCCGGTCTCCACTAAAGAGCACATACAAGGAGAAACTCCTATAAAAACTTCACTAGTAAAGTGTTCTGTTACAAGAGATGTCACGGGGCTATCCGAAAAGTCCGCGCTTGCCCCCATAACCGAAGAAGAAGAGGGGCCCCTTTCCCAAACTAGGAGGAGTGCTAATGAAGGAGTTGATGGAGGGAGTTTGGTTAGGCATGATGGTGATGACGTCTTTGGGGATTTAAGTGACATAATTATCACCTCCCAAGAGCTCTTTAAAGATGACCCCGCCTGTGCTAAAGCTATACCCCCGACAATTGAAGCGACATCTGCCCTCCAACAGACTCCAACTCCTTTATCCCAAGAACTGTCACCGACAGTGAAACCTATTGCTTCCCCCCAACTGAGGAGTGGTTCGTTAGTCCAACGCGAATAGTTTGCACTTCACACACAACTAAGGATTTTCCAGCACATTTATGCACTTATCTTCTTATACTTTAAAGATTTCTAAAGCTTATCTTTTTTATTTCAGATCCTCCAATGAGACGCAGCGGATCATATTATCACGATTTCCAACGCTACGGGGGGCGTGGCCAATATGATTACGGGCGCTACTTCGCCTCCTATAGAGAGTCTGACGAAGAGAGGGCTGCTCGAAAGGCTCGTGAAAGGAGGGCTGAAGAAGAGCGTTATGACAGAAGGGATAGGGATGAGCACCACGATTCTTTGCAGAGAGGTGACGATCCTCACAAAAGGAAATCTCACGATGACCGAGGAAAAGGTCATGTAGTCGAAGATTCGGGCAAACGAGCCCGCCATGGTGAGAAACGTGCTTCCATTACTCCCGAAAATGCTACTGCCCCTTCCTCTCTTGACATTCCTTCCGACTCTCCTGCTCTCGGGAAAACGGACAACCAAACAATCATTAGCAGGCCCAAATTTCAAGTTGGACCGGGCCCAGCCACTTTACAAAGCCGTTTTCCACAGTGGTGCTTAAAGGGTGTGAGGTTCGATCTTGACCTAGTTTCTATTGACAAGCCCGCCATGCTACGAAATCTCGACACCGTCAAGCTTGATATTGAGAGGATGTCGAACTGGCAGAAACCCGTTGATGAGCTTCAAAGAGTTAACCGTGCCAACATAGAGGCCATGCTTACTATGGAAAACGATAAGGCTGAATGGAAAAAGGTCCTTGAGCAACATGACACTGAAATGAGGAGCATTGCTTCTTACAACGAGGAGCTCGAAGCAACAGTTGAGAAATTGAAACACGAGCTTGCTGCTTCCTCTACTTCATATTCTCAAAAAGAAGAAGTGCTCCTGAAACAAGTAAGAGATGCTCATGCCGGCCAAAGGGATGCCGAAGACAGGCTTGAGGCGCAAAAAAGAATTAGTGAGGGCTACATTGCTGATGTTGCAGAGCTTCAGAAGAAAAACAACTCCCTAGAAGCGGAAATTCAAATGCTTAAACTTCAGCGTGACGAGGCCGTCGCTGGTAGAATTGCAGCTGAAGAATCCCACGAGGCCGTCGCTGGTAGAAATGCTTGGTGCTGAGGGTGCTGGTTATGACGAATCAGCCCTTGAAAAGCGTTACTTGGATGATGACGCTCGCGCTGCTCTCGCCAAAGGAAAGGAGCAACTTGCCAAACTAAGAACCGAAGCGACAGAAGGGGGCCAGGTTGGAGGAACTACTTCAACTACTCCAGTCCAGCCTCCTTCTTCGTCTGAGGTCAACATCATTGGTTCCAGCTCCCATTTTGCATCTCCTACCAAGGTTACCACCGAGATTACAAACATACAGGGTGGAGATGAAGGTGACGAGAGCGCTGACGTGCAGGCTTATGAAGTTGATATCAGGAAACCAACTTCTCCAGGTAATTCCACCGTTAATCTTGTTACTATAAACCCCACCCAAGTAGACTGCTCGCTTGTTTCTTATGGGTTCAATGGGCTTCTTGACTACTTCCTGGACCTTGACGAACCTTTACCTCCTCTTTTTACTGACTTTAACCTCTTTCCTTCTGTAGATAAAGTACCTCCTCTGGTTATCCCTCCTTCATCTCTTCAGGCGACTCCTGCTTCTGCTTCACAGCCTGGATCACAAGAGGAGCAAATAGAGGCTCTCCATGGCTTAGATGATCCCACCGCTTCGCAAGAGCAGAAAGGCGAAGGACTTGAGGGAGGCGAGATTTCTCCGGAGCGGACTCCTTCTGATGACATAATCTTGTCTGCTCTTGCTACTCCAGGGAGCGAGTCTTCCTCGAAGAGAAGAAAGAAGCATGGAACGTCAAAGAGGAGGGGGAAGAAAATTATTGCTGCTACCGAGGAGGAACCGGAAGTTGGACCAGCTGCCCCTCAGTTTTCTCCTTCCCTTATGCCTACAGACCGACCAGAAAAGTTAATCATTCGACCGGGCAAAGGATCCAAGGGTAGTAGGAAGAAATGAGGACTTTAGCTTTTTGTCTTTTGCATGTACTGGTCGAGAATTGTGCGGGTACCGGCTCCCGCTTTTTTTTCTTTATTTTGAAACCTGTATCTGCAATGCAATTTGAAGAAAACAATCCTTTATTTGTACAAATTCCTGTTTGGACTTGAGAATGCATTTACTATTCATTTTTGCATAAATTTATTTACATGATATTGCAGCGAGCTTATGGCATGTTTCTTGAGCGTTACCTTTTGCAGATTTGACTATACCATATTGTATGTAATTATACCATATTGCCCCCATTCCATAGGCTTGCTGCAATATTTTATACTTCGAGGGGACTTGCACTCTTATTTTCTAAAGAATATTCCATTCTTGAAGAAGTATTTTTGTAGAGTACAACCCCCTTCATATAAGTTTTTACGCTTTGTCCTTTGAAGAAATCACCTCTTTTTTATGTGCATATTTTACCAAGTGAATTCTTCTATGCGGTAAAGCGGACCTCTGAAGGGTACTTTAACTCCTCTTTTTTTTTTTCTTTTTTTTTCTTTTTTTTTAAGGAAGATTATTTTACAGGATAGGTAAATTACTCTTCCTTTGAAAGTTAAAGTATGCTCTTGATGAGGATTTTTTTTTTTTATACATAGAAAGTTGTACCTCTGAGGAGGGATTTTTCACGTTTCAACACTTGGAAGTTTTATTTCAATCTTGGTGAAACGTGTACCTTTTGCGCCTTTGAAGAAAGCCTTTTCACGTTTCAACACTTGGAAGTTTTATTTCAATCTCGGTGAAACGTGGGATTCCGAAGAGGTCTTTCTTCTTAATTGTGCCTCCGAAGAGGTCTTTATTTTGTTTGCCTTTCAACTCTGGTGAAGTGAAATTCCGAAGAGCGGCCGTTACACTTCAGCTCCTGGTGAAATATGCCTCCGAAGAGGTCTTTATTTTGTTTGAGCATTTCAACTCTGGTGAAGTGAAACTCCAAAGAGTAACTACTCCGACTCCTGGTGAAATGTGCCTCCGAAGAGGTCTTTATTTTGTTTGAGCATTTCAACTCTGGTGAAGTGAAATTCCGAAGAGCGGCCATTACACTTCAACTCCTGGTGAAATGTGCCTCAGAGAGGGTTTTCATCGCCTGGAAGTTGCTCTCTCATGGTTGTAGGGTCATGACTCCTCCAATCTTTTTTGTAGAGTAGAGAACTTTCTTTTTTACGGCATATGTCCCATTAGAGATCTTTATCCTCCGAAGAGTTGTGCCTCCGAAGAGGTCTTATGCTGCCGATGATAGCTTCAGTTGTTTCCTTGTTCACTTGCTTATGCCTTTTCAGTGATCCTCCATTTTTTCCTTTTCAAGCTCACATTCCCTTTTCTCACAAGTAATCTGTTTAATCCAAGGAAGTGCACTTCATTGTTAAGCAGGTTCGTGAGAACGGACATAAGCTTCTTAATTGGATGCTTGTTTGTTCAAACGAACTCAATTTTGATAGCAAGGGTCCGTTCCCAGCAAAACCATTGCCCATTCAATTGAAGCGTTTCCTATCTAGGATTTGAATTCGAGGCTTTTGTGACTTGGAATTTGTTTGTTGAATGATGGCGAGAATCACTCAGTCTTATTATGTGCAAGTTTTATTTCCATTGTCTGCAAAAATTTAAATCGACATTTTGCAATACATTCTATGTACTTTTTATATCGAAAATAAAGCAAACATGTAATAATAATAAAGAACACAAGATTTATAGTGGTTCGGCCAGAAATTTGGGCCTACATCCACTTTATATTCTTTCATTATCTTCTTTCATCAGTTTTACAATAGCTTTCAATTACAAGAATCATACATTCATAACTCTTTTTTACAATATTTCAACAAAGTTTTCAAGTAAAGTATGGACGCAAGTGATTGCTGTTCCACGCCCTTGGAATTTGATCTCCTTCAACAGTAGTGAGTTTGAATGTGCCGTCAAGAAGCTTCTGACCTATCACATATGGTCCTTCCCAATTTGGCCCAAACACACCTGTCGCTGTCATAATTCTCTTCAGGACTAAATCTCCAATTTCAAAGCTGCGTTGACGAACTTTGGAATTGAAATGCCTAGCTATCCTTTGCTGATGAGCTGCCATTCTGAGATTAGCCTCATCTCTTTTTTCATCAAGGAGATCTAGTGCTTCAAGCAGTAGCTTTTCATTTTCTGCTTGATTGAAATGGATTCTCATGTGTGAAGGAACCTCTGTTTCTACCGGAATCATTGCTTCCGATCCGTATGCTAATGAAAAAGGAGTATGCCCAGTCGCAGTTTTGTGTGTGGTTCTGTATGCCCATAGCGCAAGTGGTAGCTTATCGACCCAACCACCTTTTGCTCTTTCAAGTTGTTTCTTGATGGTCGATTTGATGATCTTGTTTACCGCTTCCACTTGCCCGTTTGCCTGCGGATGAGCCACTGCTGAAAAGCTTTTCTGGATTTTGAACCGCTTGCAGAAATCTTGGAATTCCTCGCTTTCAAACTGAGTGCCGTTGTCTGTGATTATTTTCTGAGGCGCACCATACCTGCAAATGATATTCTTGGTCACAAAACTTATCATCTTCTTAGAAGTGATATTTTCCAATGGTTCAGCTTCAGCCCATTTAGTGAAATAATCAACTGCAACAATAGCATATTTAATCCCTGATTTGGCAGTCGGTAACGGCCCAATGAGATCCATTCCCCAAATTGCAAATGGCCATGGACTGACCATCTGTGTGAGTTCAGTAGAAGGAGCTCTAGGAATTTTGGCAAATCTTTGGCATCTGTCACATTTTCGGTAGTAATTTGCAGCATCCCGATTAATTTCTGGCCAAAAATATCCGTATCAGAGAATTTTCTTTGCTAATGTTTGGCCACCTGAATGATCACCACATTCTCCTCCATGTACCTCGGCTAGGATTGTTTTGGACTCTTCCTTGGATACACATCGAAGTAATGGCATTGAGAATCCCCGTCTGTATAATCGGCCATCCTGAATTACACAACGAGAGGCTTTCCTTAGTAGCTTCTGTCTCTCTCTCGAATTTTCTGGCAGAGAACCTCTGAGTAAGTAATCCAGTATTGGAGTCATCCATGACTCTTGTTCTTGAGATACATTCATAACCCAGTCTACATCCATTTCGTCTTTACTTGGTGCTGACAGGACTTCTACGGGGACTAATCCCAATAGTTGAGCTTCACCAGAACTTGAATATTTTGCGAGGGAATCTGCCTTCATATTCTCTACCCGGGGAATATGGCTTATTGAATAATGATCGAGCTCACATAGAAGTTCCCAAGCCTTTGACAAGTAGGCAGGAAGGTTTCCCCCTTTTGTTTGAAATTCCTTCTTGACTTGACATACAATAAGCTGAGAATCACTGAAGATCTGTAATGCTCGGATGTTTAGTTCTTTAGCGATTTTCAGTCCTGCGATAAGAGCTTCATATTCTGCTTCATTGTTTGTTGAAGGAAATTCCAATCTTAGTGCATAACATAATGACCGACCTTCAGGAGTTTCAAGTACCACCCCGGCTCCAGAACGGTAGTCATTTCTTGCGCCATCAACATATAACTTCCATTGGATTGGGGAATCACTGATCGCTTCTTCCTCACCACTACCTTTCCCTGTGAATTCTGCAATGAAATCAGCTAAATCTTGTCCGTTGATTGCTTTTCGGGGGTGATAAGTGATGTCATATTGACTGAGTTCAATGTTCCACTTTAGAAGACGACCCGAAGTTTCTGGGCGAAACAGGACTTGCTTTAGAGGTTGATCAGTGAGGACCTTTATAGGATGAGCTTGGAAATATTGCCTCAACTTCCTTGATGCAATCAGTAGACAATAGGCGAGTTTTTCCAACTTGGAGTAATTCAGCTCTGCCCCAGTGAGTCTTTTGCTGACATAGTAAACCGGATGTTGAATCCTTTTGTCTTCCCGTATCAGCGCTGCACTTAGAGCATGTGATGATACTGCCAAGTATATAAGAAGATCCTCACCATTGCTGGGCATAGAAAGTATTGGAGGCGTTTTGATGCAGCTCAGAACAGAGAAGAAATGCAACCAAAATGTCTAACAAGGAGGAGTCGTACGCGACTCATAGAGAGGTTAAGTCGTACGCGACTTAGGAAGGCAGGGTTAAGTCGTTTCCGACTTAATAGTGCACGGGATAGCAAGTTCCGAGTTAACAACAGTTTAAGTTGCATAAAAGAAGCATCGGGTTTGAGTCGTCCTAACTTGAGTCGTGAACGAGTCAGGAAAGTTATGAGTCGTTTCCGAGTTAAACGGCTAACAGAAGGAGGCTGGGACGAGTCAAAGAACCACGACCTAGTTGAGTCGGCTGGGGGTAACTCGCGTAAAGAAGATATGCCGGGGGGAGGCTTGAGTCGCCTGGAAAGTTGAGTCGTTATGTGTTGTTCTTTGAGTCGTTGCACTAAGTGTTTGTGGCATGAGTCGTAGGTCGTTGCCGACCTAGTATGAGTCATAAGTCGTATAACTGCGTATGTTGAGTCGGCTGTATTTTGAGTCGTGTGTTGTATGTTGTAAGTCGTAAGTCGTGAATTTCTTAAGTCGGTATATACTTGAGTCGGTTGCGTGTGAGGTTGTAATCAGTTGAGTCGGCCGATGGTCTTGTATATAATTAAGTCGAGTCGGCGTGTGTTGTAAAGAGCTTGTGTTGCTACCAGTTGAGTCGGTGCCGACCTAAGGATGTTGAGTCGGTCACGAGTTTAGAAACTGGGTCGAAAACACTATAAATAGGGCGTGTGTTGTACATTTTAGGGGGTTGATTTTGAAAAAAATTTCTCTTTTATTAGCTTTGTGCTTTCATACCAATTGGTAGTTGAGTGTAATCTCCTATCTCCTCTTTCGGTTAATCGAGTGCGCTCAATTCAACGATCGTAGAAGCCGATTCACGGAATCTAGTGCGCTAGATCAACGTGCGAAGAATCGTAGATCTTTAAACACGGTATAGTGCGCTATCAACGTGTTTGAGATAGCTAGAGTTCGGTATCTTTGGATCAACGAACTTGGGCATTTTGGTATCTTCAACTCACCGATTGCTACATTTCATCGATTGAAGTTTTGTTTGATTAATCCGCTGCGCCATTATTTGGTATCAGAGCCATACTTAGCCAATCATAGCTAAGTTTGATTCTTGGAGCCAAGTTTTGAAGTTTTGAAGTTTGAAGTTGTTCATCGTGTTCATATTGAAGTTACATCAAGTTGGGAGTGTTTGATCCATTACTTTTTGGATCAAAGTGAGCAAAGGTGTTTGAATTGGGAATTGGTGTTTTGCGCGCCAAATTTTGAAGAGTTCGAAGTGAAGGCCGAGCCTTGTGTGAACTAAGTTACCTTGAGCGTGAAAGCTAGCCGACTTAACTTGAGCCGAGATACTTTGCCGAGCTAAGTTGAGCCGTTCCTGTGTTGAATTTTTGAAGTCTTGTGAAGTTTACAACCATGCCACCAAGGAGAGCTAACCGACATCAAAACGTTGAAGCTTTGTATCGTAGAGAAGAAGCCGAGCTTATGGAACAACGTATTAATGAAAAGTTTGATGAAGGCATTGGTAAATTGGAGAGATTGATGACTGATTTGAATCAAAGGAGGAGATCACCAAACTCGAACCATGGAGGAAACCGAGTTTCGCCATTGGTTACGGAAGCGAGGAGGGTATCACCACATTCTTGTAGAGATAGAAGAGAAACATCAATTTCATCACGAAGAGATCATCATGACTATGCACATGAAGAAAGAAGAAGTCATCGAGGATTTGACCATGAAGCATATAGAGATGAAGAGAGACATAGTCAAAGAAGCATGCATGAGAGAAGGGATGATGTTAGTCGAGATCGATGTAGGCGTACCTTTGATTTTGTTGAAGAGGGTGATAGAGCTAGTATTCATTATCGAGATCGAGACCAAATTCGAAATTCTTATCGAGAAGTTGAAGATGATCGTCGATGGGAATCGGGTATGAAGATGGAGATTCCGGAGTTTAAAGGCGGGATGGTTGCTGAGGAGTTCTTAGATTGGTTGTCTAATGTAGAGGAAATCTTTGATTTCAAGGAGGTGCCGGAGAATAGAAGGGTGAAGTTGGTTGCTACAAGGCTGAGGGGGAGAGCTTTGGCATGGTGGCAGCAAACTAAACTTACTCGAGAACGAATGGGGAAGTCAAAGATAGAATCGTGGGACAAGATGAAAAAGTTGATGAGATCTACTTTCTTACCTTACAACTACCAGTCACTTATGTACCAAAGGTTGCAGAATTTGAGGCAGGGGACAAAGTCTGTTAGTGATTATGCTGACGAATTTTACCAACTCATTGCCAGGAACGATATTATGGAAACAGAAGAACAGCTGACGGCTAGATTCATTGGAGGTTTGAGAATGCAGATCCAGGATATGGTTAATATGTTCGATCCTAGATCCGTTGCAGAGGCACATCAGAAAGCATTAGCTTGGGAGAAACAAGGAAGGCGTGGAGGTGGTGTGTTTACTAATTCTAATAATCCAGTAAAAGGTGCCGGTGGAAGTTCTAGTGTTCCTAAACCTGTTACAAAGCCAGTGGTGAAGGAGGCTGAGAAGGCGAAGGCTAATAGTGTTTTCAAATGTTATAATTGTCAGGAGTTGGGTCACAAAAGCAACGAATGTCCAAAGCCGAAGAAGAGAACCATGGTTGCAGAGGTTGAAGCAGATGATGGTGAGGAGGCAGAGTATTCAAATGTACCTTATGTTGAGGAGGAAGAAGAAGTGTCGGGAGATGAAGGATGTAATCTTATGATGAGAAGAAGTTGTTTGACACCAAAGCAAGAAGAGGATTGTAGTTGGCTGAGAAGCAATATTTTTCAATCGACATGTACTATTCTGGGGAAAGTCTGCAAATTCGTTATTGATGCAGGGAGTTGCGATAATATTATTTCTACAGAGGCAGTTAGAAAGTTGAACTTGAAGACTGAAAAGCATCCTAAACCGTACAAGCTAGCATGGTTAAGGAAGGGTGGTGAAGTGAAAGTGTGCCGAAGAGCTTGTGTTAATTTTTCGATTGGAAAGAAGTACAAGGATGAAATTTGATGTGATGTCGTAGATATGGATGTTTGTCACTTATTGTTGGGCAGGCCATGGCAGTTTGATAGAGCAGTTCAGCATGACGGTCGTGCCAACAGTTACAGTTTCATGTTCGAGGGTACTAAAATCACTTTAGTTCCTAAGAAGCAACAACAGAAGGAGAACAAGCTAGAAGAGATTGAAGAATTGAAAACTCTGTTGACTTTGAAAGAGTTTGTCAAGGAAGTAGAGGAAGAACCGGAAGTGTTTTTGTTGATTGGGAGAGAGAGCAGCGAAGAAGTAGAGATTCCAGAAGAAGTAAAACCTGTTTTGAAAGATTTTGAAGATGTTTTTCCAGAGGAATTACCGAAGGAGTTACCGCCACTTAGAGACATTCAACATCAGATTGATCTTGTTCCAGGAGCAGTGTTACCACATCGACCACATTACCGTATGAGTCCAAAGGAACATGAGGAATTACGAAGGCAGGTGGAAGAGTTGCTTGAACAGGGACGTATTCAGGAAAGTTTGAGTCCATGTGCTGTGCCAGCATTGTTGGTACCCAAGAAGGACGGAACTTGGAGGATGTGCACAGATAGTAGAGCTTTGAATAAGATCACTGTTCGTTACAGATTTCCTATGCCGAGGTTGGATGATTTGTTGGATCAGTTGAGTGGGGCAACTATATTTTCGAAGATTGATTTGAAGAGTGGTTATCATCAGATTCGGATCAGACCTGGAGATGAATGGAAGACAGCTTTTAAGACGAGAGAAGGATTGTACGAATGGTTGGTTATGCCATTTGGTTTGTCTAATGCACCTAGTACATTCATGCGGGTGATGAATCAAATTTTTAGACCATTCATTGGAAAGTTCGTCGTGGTTTATTTCGATGATATTTTGATTTATAGCAGGAGTACGGAGGAACATGTTCTACATTTGAGGGAAGTGTTGCTTATTCTTCGTGAAGAACAATTTTATGCTGCTGCGAAGAAATGTGTGTTTATGACGCATACTGTTTTATTTCTGGGTTATGTTGTTTCAGGGAAAGGTATTCAAGTTGACCAGAGTAAAGTTGAAGCAGTCAAGAATTGGCCACAGCAAAGACAATTACAGAAGTGAGAAGTTTTCATGGGCTAGCGTCATTCTACCGAAGGTTCATACCACACTTCAGTAGCGTGATGGCTCCAGTGACTGATTGCATGAAGGGTAAACAGTTTGTGTGGTCAGAGGAAGCGGGGGTTGCCTTTGAGAAGATCAAGGAATTGTTGACGTCTGCACCAATTCTTGTTCTACCGAATTTTCAGTTATTGTTTGAATTACACACTGATGCTTCGAAGGTTGGTATTGGAGGAGTACTGAGTCAGAATGGGAAGCCAGTTGCTTATTTCAGCGAAAAGTTGTCAGGGGCAAAGATGAGATACAGTACATATGACGTTGAATTTTATGCTGTTGTTCAGGCTGTTAAGCATTGGAGACATTACTTATTTCAGAAGGAATTTGTTCTGTACACTGATCACGAAGCTTTGAAACATTTACAGGGGCAAGATAAGATTTCTACGAGACATGCATCGTGGATTTCTTATTTACAGCAGTTTACTTTTGTCGTTAAGCACAAATCAGGGGTTACAAATCGAGTAGCTGATGCTTTGAGTAGGAGGAGTCATTTACTAACGACAATGAAGATTGAAGTGACGGGGTTTGAAATGTTGCCAGAAATTATTGAAGGAGATCCTTACTTTGTGAAATATGTTGAGAAAGTGAAGGATGGGAGTACCGATGAATTCATATTGGTTGATGGTTTTCTGTTTAAGGGAAATCGTTTATGTATTCCGGATTGTAGTTTGAGGATGAAGATTGTAAAGGAGTTGCACGAGGAAGGGCATGTGGGCCGTGATCGTACTTTGCAGTTGATTTCGCAATCTTACTTTTGGCCGTCGATGAGAAAAGAGGTTGAAAGATTCGTGGAGAGATGCCATATTGGCCAAGTTTCAAAGGGGACAGCAACGAATGCAGGGTTGTATATGCCATTACCAGTACCATCTAAGCCATGGGTTGATATCAGCATGGATTTCGTTTTGGGTTTGCCGAGAACTCAAAGGGGAAATGATTCGATATTTGTTGTGGTGGACAGGTTTTCGAAGATGGCACATTTTGTTGCTTGCAAGAAGACAGCAGATGCAGTTCGAGTAGCACAATTATTTTTCAAGGAGATTTATCGACTTCATGGTTTACCAGAATCTATTGTTTCGGATCGAGATACTCGTTTCTTGAGTCATTTTTGGTTGAGTTTGTGGAAGATGGTGGGAACGAAACTGAAATTTAGCAGTGCTTATCATCCACAAACTGATGGGCAGACAGAAGTTGTTAACAGGTCATTGGGAAATTTGTTGCGTTGTCTTGTACAAGATAATTTGAGAAGTTGGGACATGAAGCTATGCCAGGCAGAATTTGCTCATAATCATGCAGTAAATCGAAGCACAGGATTCAGTCCGTTTCAGATTGTTTATTCAAATTTACCCAGGGGACCGTTGGATTTAGCAGTTGTACCACAGTCAAAGAGAACAGTTAAACGAGCTGCTGATTTTGTTGATGAGCTGACTGAATGTCATAAAATCGTTCAGGAACGATTGAAGAAATCGAATGAGAAGTATAAGAAGTCTGCAGATTTGAAACGTCGAAATGTTGAATTTAAAGAAGGTGATTTGGTTTATGCCGTATTAACAAAGGATCGTCTTCCGGTGGGTGCTTATAACAAGTTGAAGGCACGAAAAATTGGTCCAATTGAAGTTTTGAAGAAAATCAATGAGAATGCTTATCGATTAAAGTTACCAGATGATGTTTATACTTCTGATGTTTTTAACGTCAAGCATTTAATTCCATATCATGGTAGTGAGATTGTTGAGGAAGAATTTACAAATTCGAGGTCGAATTTTTCTCAACCAGGGGAGGATGATGCAGCTCAGAACAGAGAAGAAATGCAACCAAAATGTCTAACAAGGAGGAGTCGTACGCGACTCATAGAGAGGTTAAGTCGTACGCGACTTAGGAAGGCAGGGTTAAGTCGTTTCCGACTTAATAGTGCACGGGATAGCAAGTTCCGAGTTAACAACAGTTTAAGTTGCATAAAAGAAGCATCGGGTTTGAGTCGTCCTAACTTGAGTCGTGAACGAGTCAGGAAAGTTATGAGTCGTTTCCGAGTTAAACGGCTAACAGAAGGAGGCTGGGACGAGTCAAAGAACCACGACCTAGTTGAGTCGGCTGGGGGTAACTCGCGTAAAGAAGATATGCCGGGGGGAGGCTTGAGTCGCCTGGAAAGTTGAGTCGTTATGTGTTGTTCTTTGAGTCGTTGCACTAAGTGTTTGTGGCATGAGTCGTAGGTCGTTGCCGACCTAGTATGAGTCATAAGTCGTATAACTGCGTATGTTGAGTCGGCTGTATTTTGAGTCGTGTGTTGTATGTTGTAAGTCGTAAGTCGTGAATTTCTTAAGTCGGTATATACTTGAGTCGGTTGCGTGTGAGGTTGTAACCAGTTGAGTCGGCCGATGGTCTTGTATATAATTAAGTCGAGTCGGCGTGTGTTGTAAAGAGCTTGTGTTGCTACCAGTTGAGTCGGTGCCGACCTAAGGATGTTGAGTCGGTCACGAGTTTAGAAACTGGGTCGAAAACACTATAAATAGGGCGTGTGTTGTACATTTTAGGGGGTTTATTTTGAAAAAAATTTCTCTTTTATTAGCTTTGTGCTTTCATACCAATTGGTAGTTGAGTGTAATCTCCTATCTCCTCTTTCGGTTAATCGAGTGCGCTCAATTCAACGATCGTAGAAGCCGATTCACGGAATCTAGTGCGCTAGATCAACGTGCGAAGAATCGTAGATCTTTAAACACGGTATAGTGCGCTATCAACGTGTTTGAGATAGCTAGAGTTCGGTATCTTTGGATCAACGAACTTGGGCATTTTGGTATCTTCAACTCACCGATTGCTACATTTCATCGATTGAAGTTTTGTTTGATTAATCCGCTGCGCCATTACGTTTCCATATGATGGATCAACTCATCAAAGGCTTTTTGGCATTCGGGAGTCCATTCAAAGTTTTTCTTTCCTTTCTTCAGAGCGTCAAAGAATGGGATGCATTTATCAGTAGCTTTGGAAATGAACCGACTCAAGGCGGCGACTTTTCCGTTGAGACTTTGCAATTCCTTCTTTGTTCTAGGAGCTTTGACTTCTTTTAAGGCAGTAATTTGAGCTGGACTAGCTTCAATGCCCCTAGCACTCACGATGAAACCTAAGAACTTTCCTGACTCCACCCCAAACGAGCATTTCAAAGGGTTTAGCTTCATCCTGTATTTCCGGAGGACTGCGAACATTTCTGCTAAGTGTTCAATGTGATCTATTGCTTTCTTAGACTTTACTAACATGTCGTCGACGTAGACTTCCATAGTCTTGCCTAGTTGCGGCTTGAACATAGCATTAACAAGTCTCTGGTAGGTTGCCCCTGCATTTTTCAGTCCGAAGGGCATAACTCTGTAGCAATAGAGACCAACATCTGTAATAAAACTCGTGTCCTCCTGATCCGGCTCATGCATCATTATCTGGTTATATCCGGAGTAGGCATCCATGAAAGATAATAGTTCATGTCCCGCGGTCCCATCAACTAGTTGATCAATCCTGGGTAATGGGAAGCAATCTTTGGGGCATGCCTTGTTTAAATCAGAAAAATCGATGCACACTCTCCATTTTCCATTAGCTTTCTTAACCAGCACAGGATTTGAAACCCAATTCGGATAGGTAGATTCTTTGATGAAGTTATTTTCCATAAGCCGATCAACTTCTTCTTTTAACGCTGCTGACCTTTCTGGACCTTGGGTTCTCCTTTTCTGTTTTACAGGTGTAAATCTTGGATCGATATTCAGGGCATGTACTGCAATTTCAGGGGATATTCCGCACATATCGGCATGAGTCCAAGCGAAGATATCCAAATTTGCTTTCAAAAAAGATATTAAGGCATTCTGAATCGACACATTGAGTTGTGATCCCACATTCAACACCTTATTTGGGTCCTTCGGATCAACAGGTACCGGTACCGTCGTTTCCACCGGTGCTACTCTATTCTCCCCTGCGCTGGCTTTTCTAGGATCCATCTCTTTTCGTGCCCCGCTATGCTCGCCAGTGCAGGGTCCGCCCCGCAATTGCTACAAGGCTGGTTCTTTGATGTGGACTGAGGTTGCCGCATCCTTTCCCATTTCTCTTTTCCTTGCCTCTCGCAGCTCTGTCAGGTAACACTCTCGTCCAGCATTTTGGTCTCCTTTTATAACTCCTACTCCATTGTCTGTAGGGAATTTGATAGTGAGGCACCATGGAGCTAGAATAGCTTTGAATGCTGCCAGAGTTGGACGACCAAGGAAAGCATTGTAAGCAGAAAATTCATCGACAATCACAAAAGTTTGTTTGCGGACTACTTTCCTTTCTCCCACTCCCAGTTCTACAAACAAATCAATGGTTCCTATCGGTTGTTTTGGCTCCCCAGTGAAGCCGACAATTTTCTGTGATGAGGCTTGTACATCAACCATAGGGATCTTCATTTGGTCGAATGTTTTCTTGAAGAGGATATTGCAGGATGCACCGCAATCAATGAGAACCCTTCTGACAATGGCCGGTCCGATACCAGCTGAGATGACTAAAGGATCTAAGGTAGGAGCTTCGACACCTGTGGAATCCCTGGCTCTGAAGACAATGTCATCATTAAAAGTTTTCTGTTGTTTCTGGGGTGTAGTGTCCTCCAAAACAAAGACATCTTCTTCGGTCGGCGCATATTTCAAAGCTCTGGTATACCTTTCCATCTCACCCCAACTCTTGCCAGCTGGGTGAGGTCCTCCTGTAATGACATTGATAATGGGCCTTCCCGATTCATGTCCTGCAGCCTTCTCACCTGTCCCAGGCTGATGAGCAGGAGCTTGTTGCCCCTGACTAGATGAAGCAGGATTGTTGCTATTCTTTTTCACAAATTGCTATAGTTTGTTCTCCCTTAACAATTCTTCAATCAGATTTTTCAACTGGCGGCATTCATCGATTTCATGACCGGGTTGATTATGGAAACGACAGAACTTCCCACTCTGAATAGCCTTCTTCCCGGTCCTTAGAGGGATAGGTTTAGGAAAATCAATAGAATCTTTAGTGGCCAGGTAGATATGCTCAGGCGTATCTGATAGAGGAGTATACTCTGATGGCTTGAAGGATCGTGGCTTCTTCATATTGCCCTGTTTCTTTCCATTGTTATTTTCCCTTTTTTGCCCCACGGCTTCATTCCTGCGTGGAGCAACAGTGTTATCTTCAGCTTTTTCCAACACTTCCTTTACTGGTGTAGGACGGCTTTCCAGGCGTATGAATTCATCTGCTTTCTTATAGAACTTTTCAAGGGAATTTGGTTCTTTCATGTTTAGCCATTTTCCAAATTCGCTTGACTTGTCAATGGCTCTCATCAGATAAGTCAGGATCATTCGGGGTTCTGCATTGTCTACCTCGGCTAAAGCTATATTAAAGCGATTTAAGAAAGATCTGATAGTTTCCCCTGGATTCTGTTCTAAACTTGACAAAGACATGATATCTTTGGCTTTTGAGGCATATAGCCTGAACTGCTCCTTAAATTTCCGGGTTAAGTCAGAAAACTGATCTATGGATCGGATTGGAAGTTTGGTGAACCAAAGCAAAGCTACCCCTTCAAGATACACAGGAAAATATCGGCATTTTATCTCATCAGAAGCTCTGGCACCCGTCATGTGCCAATCGTACTTGTACAAAAATTCATTCGGATCACTAGTCCCCTTGTAAG
Organism: Allium cepa; assembly: GCA_030765085.1. Taxonomy (NCBI): domain Eukaryota; kingdom Viridiplantae; phylum Streptophyta; class Magnoliopsida; order Asparagales; family Amaryllidaceae; genus Allium; species Allium cepa. Next base: position 898,020,946 of record CM060938.1, on the reverse strand, counting down.
CAGGAATAGTTGGGGGGACGAACTTTCTTGGAAACTCAGCCTTCAAGATTTTCTCGGTGAACGGGGTTTTACTCGGAGCAAATCCCCACTCTCTCTCATCTTCATGCCTCTGCATACTCTCTTTCATGATTTGTCGAACCATCTCAGAAAGATACCTCTCATCATTTCGGGCTTTAGATCCACCAACCTCGGGAAGTGTTTGCTCAAAGGGACTAGCAGCCCTTTCAGGAGCATTCCTTTCATTAGCATCATGAATGTTGCCAGCATAGTTCCTTTCATTATCTGCCGGTTGATTGTTTGCCCCGAGCAAATCGTTCAACTTATTTAGAATTAGAGCATTTTGGGCACTCTGGGCCTCCAATTGTGCATTCTGGGCATTTATCTGCTGGTTCAGCCCCAAGATTACAGCATCCAACTCCGCTTTTGTAACCCCAACAGACGGAGTGGGTTGATTAGGTATAGGGGAAGCAGAGGTCCCCTCTTGAACATTTCCAGATCTAACAGATCTACTCTTTCTCCCCGGCGCCATGATTTCAGATAAACTTCTAGTTTTCAAGGAGATTCTCTCTTCAAATCTTTGTGAAGCAATGATGACAATTGCCCTGAGTTCAATTCTCAGTGAAAGCACCAAAAATGTTAATGCTTAAATTTGAACGCTAACACCCCGGTGTGTGAAATGAAATTGTGAAAGCACCACCCGATGACTCGGGAACAGATTATAAGCAGATAATAACAGAAGAGCAACAAACAACAACGATTTTATAGTGGTTCGGCTTAAGGGTATAGCCTACGTCCACATTAAGTACTTTTATTAATAATCTCGCTACAAGCTGATACAATTCTTCTCAAATACAACACACTTCAAGTTACAAATGATTTGGAACAAGTAGCTTAAGCTTCAATGTCGATTAAAGTCCTTAAACTCATGTTGAAGATGTGTGATTTCTTCGTGAAGTTCTTTGAAGTATTCCTCGAATCTCGAAGGCTCTAAGTGTTGATGGAGTTCCCAATGCAGCAAGGTAACGGTGTATGAAGAGAATGTGCCGAAAAGTCCTCTTTTAGTTGGAGTTAGGGGTGTATTTATAGGCTTTGCTCGGACTTAGGTCGTAGGTCGTGACCGACCTAAGTAAGGTCGTAGATCGTCTTCGACCTATGGAGCTCCGGTTTTCCTTCTTCATGAGTAAGCGCATCCTTTTTTCAACAAGTTCTAGGTCATATGCGACCTTACCAGCAGCGGCATAGAAAAGGCGGTCTTCTAATGCAATGTCCTTAGGTCGTGAGCGACCTAGCTTAGGTCGTGAGCGACCTATCTTAGGTCGTGTAAGCTCTATAGGTCGCGACGTCCTCTTAAGTTGTTAGGTTGTGAAGTCCTTAAACCGCTAGGTCGCGGCCTTCCTTAGGTCGCTGGGAACCGTTAGGTCGCTCGCTTCTTTGAACCAGTTAAGTCGCTACTCCCCATAGGTCGTAGGTCGTGACAATACTTAAGTCTTTAGGTCGCATAGCTGCCCTGTGGAGTTAGGTCGCTAAGCATTCCTAGGTCGCAGAGTTCTATAGGTCGAGACTATCTTTAAGCCGCACTCATTCTTAGGTCGCGGCCTCCTTTAGGTTGCAGCTTCTTGTTAGGTCGCAAAGCTTGATAGGTTGCGGCCTCCTTTAGGTCGCAAAGCTTGATAGGTCGTTCCCCTTCTTAGGTCGAGTCATCTTTAAGTCGCTAGGTCATTCCTGTTGTTAGGTCGCTCCATGTCTTTAGGTCTTAGGTCGCTAATGAAGAGGAGTTAACACCAATCATACGTTCTTTTATGTTTTTATGTCATTAAAACAATCTTATCAATTTGTTTAGTTAAGCCTCGACCTTAATTTTTATTGAATCTTAATTCCCTTATCTCACTATGCATCACATCATTTTGATTAATTAATCTAATAATATCCCCTGAATCACATTATTCAAAAAGGAGTATTACAGGTTCTTCTCTTAAAAAATTTTATCCTTGAAATTCAGTAAGGACAACATAACTGGCACATCAAACATACAAACAATGTTAGTATATGCTAACAGCTATAGAGTCTATATATAACAAACATAGAACATACCATAATAACAGCTTAGTATAAGTATTCCTAGTTCTGTTATCCGTCTCCTAAGTGTTAGCATAATAACATACAATGTTATTCTCATCGTGACTCCACTGCACTTTTACTAAACTAACTGTTTTGGTCCTTAACTTCTTCTTATCTCTCACTATAACTCGAACTGGTTGTCTTACTAAGATCAGATCTGGTTCTACTACTAAATCTTCCGGTGCAGTTGGAGCAATAGTAGTCTTTGGATCATAAACATGCTTCTTAAGACGAGAAACACGAAACATGTTATGGACACCTGCCAAACTACTGGGCAACTTTGCTTGGTACATGAGTTTTTCGATCCTCTCTATAATAGGGAATGGTCTAACATATCTCGATGCCAGTTTCCTTGACTTCTCAAATTGTACCACACCTTTCGTCGGCGATACTTTAGTGAAAACACATATCCAACCGAGAACATTAAATCTTTATGTCCTTTATCCATGTAAATTTTATGCCTAGACATAGCTTCTCTCATCCTATCTTAGATTAATTCAATCTTCTCGGTGATTTCTCTTACCATATCTAGACTAGGGACCAATTTGTCTTCGGTCTCTAACCAACATATTGGTGATTTGCATGACCTTCTATGCAAAGCTTCTAAAGTCGCCATTCCTATACTAATGTTGTAACTATTATAGAAAAACTCAACCAAGTGTAAATAGTCTTCCCACGACCCATCAAAGTCTAGTATATAAGCTCTCAATAAATCTTCGAGTACCTTATTGACTATCTCTGTTTGCCCATCTGTCCATCGGTGATAAGTGGTCCTCATCTTGAGCTTGGTGCCTTACACTTCCTGTAAACTCTTCCAGAATTCACTAGTAACAAAGTATCTCTATCATTGACTATAATACTAGGAATCCCCTGCAGTCTAACAATGTTCTTTGCAAACAACTTAGCCAATATAGGTGCCGTATTGGTTAAATTATGGGAATGAAATGGGCACTCTTGGTCATCCTATCCACTATGACCCATATACTTTCATTTCTTGGATTCGTCCTTGGCAACCCGTCAATGAAATCCATGGATTTCGAATCCTATTTTCAAACTAGTACATATAAAGGCTAAAGCAAACCACTCGAGTTCATATGCTTTGCTTTTACTTGCTGGCAATTAAAACATTTCCCTACCCATAAGCCTACATCCCTTTCCATACCTTTTTAGAAGAAACTTCTCTTCATATCCTGATACATATTGATTCCTCCAGGATGAATCAGAAACATTAATTGATCACACTCCCTAAGAACTTCACTCCTTAGGGTTCTAACATGCAGAACACGTAACCGTCCCTTCTTCCTTAATCACCCCTTCTAGTCAATAAGAAAATCCGTTAGATCATCGATTTTGTTTCCTCCTTCCAACCTTCTAATCTTCTCATCAAACAATAGTGTTAGCACCAGAATTGGTAACTAACACCCTAGAATAGATTTGTATAGAGTGATAAATGAGGATAATAAATTGAAATAGAGGAATAGCACAATATAATGTAAAAATAACTGTAAAAACAAGAACACCAGAATTATAGTGGTTCAGCGTAATTGCTTACATCCACTTTGAATGTGATCTTTATTGACCTTTCGACTATTTGATTACAAATACAATCCATAAAGAAAAGCTTGAATTCAGTTTAGAATGAAAAGGAAATGAGTACAAAAAATGTCCCTCCTTAGTTTTCGAAAAAAATCCCCTAAACTGGAACCCTGCCCCTCTATTTATAGACAGAGATAGACATAGATGGCCTGACTTCTCTGAGCTTGCCTCTCTTTTCAGTCCTCCAGGCCCACAACCAAGAGAGTTCGGCCCATAATTTATAAGTCAGGAAGACCGGCCCAAATATGCCGAATCCTCTTAGCTGACCCGGGTCTTCTGGATGTCAACTCGAAGCAACCTTCACTCTGGCTCGAAGTAAGCTAGACTGCAACTCATGCTTCATCCACTACCGACCTGAGGGAAATATACTGCCGACCTGGTGAGCTATAAAGCCCTCTGGAATGCACAGACCCTTAACGACCGACCTCATATGGCCGAACGCACATGACCAACCCATGCCATGCCGATCCAAAGTGGAAAAAGAAACTGCCCAGAGCATACCGACCCGAGGTGTACCGATCCCTTAAAGACTTTTCAAACTCAAGTTACCGATCCCAAACTCTCATAACCAAACGAAAATAATCCATATCAATACTCCACATCGACCTAGGATAGCTGATCCCAAGATAGTCTTCCACTACCGACCTTTTTTTCACACCGACCTCCTACGAACATGCCAACCCATAGCTGGACGATCCCTAGGCATTGAGCAACGTCGACCCATACATTTATCGACCCACTATTAGGTGATCCACGCTAACCTGAAGTTAATAATGAGACATCTTGGAGTACATTCCCTTGTGACTCGAAGTAAACTCCTCAATGACTCTAAGTGGATTAATTTTTGACTTGTACCCCATCAACGTTCAACCGTAGCCTCTATAACTATCGTCTTGTAGCCAGGCTAATGTGCCGGGTAACATTTGCCCCCCAAAGCGTGTCTTGTGAACAACATGACATGATTTTAATCAACGAGTAATCCCTATTTCGAGGCTAGCTCGTTCAGATTAGTAAATGATTGTCACTTTTTTCTTAGCCTTCATTGAAGCTTGCGTCATCTGAACGTATTAGTTTTGTCTCAAAAAATACCTGGAATCCTATTGTAAGTTTTCAAAAGTTGACTGTATAAAACCTTTCGAAGGCTGAATCACAGTGGATTTTCCAAACTCATTTCTCTCCACATATCAGGAAAAATCCATCTTTTTCATTACACTATCACCTTCATTTATCATCTCTACGGTTAATAATGAGAATTCTATGAATAGGATTCAACCGTGTCCTTTTGAATTTCCTAAAGTACCCTTTATATATCAATAGTAGCTAAAATTATTTGTTCCTCAATTCACATGCCATCCGTTTATGGACCATATTATTAAACTTCACGGCATCATCTCAACTCAATTAGTTGTCATTGGAACAATCTTTTTCTTCATCCCTTAGCTCATATACAACAACAATTATTGTATGTTTGACGATGTAGGGAAAATTACTTTTGAATAAAATGTGTATACCGATACACGATGCAAAGCGTGTAGTACAATTATGAGGAGACGGGAAGAACTAAGTTAACAGACTACCCTATGCGCATAACAATGATGCTTCCGCCATAAGAGTCATTACATTATGTTTTTGTAAAGTTTATTTCTATTGATATGGAATATTCACTTATTTTATGTACAATGGCCTCAATTTCTATTGATACAAAGCATTCACATACATTGGCCTCTAAATATTTGCCTGGCTATGGATTACCTATATTCAGTCTTACTAATATGGTTATTTTATTTTGAAATCACTCATTCTATTTAATGAATATGCATATTTTGAATCTACTGTTCCATTTTATTGAAATCCAAATCACGGAGGACTTTATCAAACTGCTGCTATAACAATTTCATGTTTCTCTGTGTCTACTCAATAGTTTTTTGTATTTAACACAATTATATTTACTTTTGTTTTCATATTTTGCAGACAGACGCGGTGGGTATTGTCATAATCATTACCACAGTATAGAGGCATTCGGATGCCTGTGTATATTTAATATATAAATATGTAGAAAAAAAATAGACAAAAATACAATTTTCTTTCAGTATCGTTAATAAATAGGTTTATAGTTATTCCATTTTGTAAAATTATTGTAAAATTTTCATCATTACATTGCATGTTGGTATATAATAATGTAGTAAAAAATTTATGATGCTAAAAAATAAAAAATCCAGCTCATACCGTCATTTTTCCACCTTATGCTTACCAAATATAATGATATTTACCGCTTAGAATGATTACATTAAGATGGGATTAATTTGAGTTTTATTTTCGCTAGGTTTTCTCTTGCCTGCTTCTTTGAAATGTTAAAAGATTTGAATCAACCCTCCTATTAGTTTCCTTTTCTTTGGGAATGTATACATTTAGATTTTCACACTGTTTGCTTTGCAATAAATTATAATTGAATTCAATAAATATAACTAGGGAAATAATTTAAGCTTACATGAGAAATAGTTTGATCTTTGCAATGAGTTACTGTAAAACATTGGTAAAATGTTATGTTTTGAATATAAGAAAAATTCAGTACTTAGGATAATATTTTTGCTCCATCTTTAGCTACAAAAATTGTCAAAGTCAAACAATTTAATCTTAAAATAGACAAATGTGATTATATCACAAAAAATCAAAATTTTTAATATTTTTTATTCTTTAATGTGTATTAAATATGGAAACTTTAATTTTAATTTTAACGGCAATTAAAATTAAAATATCTTGTTGGAAAAATGAAGTGAAATGCACATCTTAATTAGAACCATAATGATAATTCTACAACGAAACAACAACGATACACTGGTAATTAAAAACAAATATTGCTACAGCCCATATGCCAAGCATGAGTTTGCACTAGTTATATATTATTATTATTATTATTTGTTTATATCTTTTTTTAATAGAAGGGATCTGCACATAAATGCTGATCCCTGAAATTTCATACATGGGTTGGGGTTGGTATGTTGATATGCCGACCCCTAAGGTTACGACCGATTCTCCAGGAGGAGTTTGGTTCATATTCCACACCACATATATATACTCGGCTCCACATTCTCTTCCCTTTACTTCTATCTTCTCAAGTTTGTCTCATCACCGAACTCCCTTATCTAATCACCTCAATACCTCAAACACTCCCACCTTCCTTTAATTCAACTAGCTTCGTTCAATCCACAATCAACTACAAATCCAGACTGCCTCGAAATCGAATTTTATTGCCAACTCCAACCCTAGATTAACAACATAAGTATGAATTCGTGTCCCTTTTCAATTGCCAAACCATGCCTTGACTTGATTTTGTGCGCGCGTTTGCAAATTCCACATCGTTAGGAGGAAGAGTGAACAAGGGAAAGAGAGGATAAGGCAGGGATGGAAGGAGGGGTGTGTGAGAAAATGTGGATTACAGATCTTAAGGCTAGGATTAACACTAGAGGGGGGGTGAATAGTGTTAACAAAGAATTACTAAATCTTTTTGAGTTTATGTTAATTTAGACACCAATGTATGCAATATACAGACACAGATATGATCACAGAAGCAAACACAGATGCAGAAATAAAATAAAAGCAGTAAAGGAAAGAACACACCGGATTTTATACTGGTTCGGAGTTACCCAACATCCAGTTCTACAACACAAGTGCGGATTTCCTTTCAAAAGCAATTGTACAATTACACCCTCGGTTTCAAGTCTACGAGGTACACCCTCTAGAATTTCGATCCTCTGTGTAGGGATACTTGATTTCCGAGCCACAAGTTTACGCAATTGATTTACCAAGGCTACAGTCACACCTTTTCTCTCTTGATTGATTTTCAAGGCCACAATCACACCTTTTGTCGCTTAATAGATTACAAAGAAGTCTATAACTCTGAATAGCACTGAGAATCTTGTAGAGAGAGTGATAGAGAATCAAACTACGAATGATCTAGTTTGATTCAATGTTGATTTCGGCAGAGTAATGGTAAGAATATGTATTAAGAAATGTGGAAGAAGAAGAGGATTGAAAAACCAAAAAATCTGATATAAAATTCATTAAAACTAACCTCTATTTAAAGAAGAACAACAGCCATGTCCATTCATGAAGAGTTATGGAGAATAGACACTTCTTTTGGAATTTAAATTTTGAACTTAACTGACACCATGTCGACATGGGGTACATAGGCATGTCGACATCCCAACGAATTTTTTGGTGTTTTGGTTTTCTTTGAAAATAACTTTTATTTTATATTAAAACTAATTTAAACTTTATAAATATGCTTGACTACGGTTAAAATTCATAAGTAAATATAGAGAATAATATATATAGAATTTAACTATAATTTTAAATCTAAATCTAAATATTTAAAATTAAAAGTTAAATATATTATTTTGAAAGGATAGTTTAAAATCAGGAGTAATTTGATTTTGAAACTAAAGATAATTTTGAGGCTAAAATTATTTAAAATCAGGATAGAGGGTTTCGAATCTTTTGAAAGGAAAGTTTTGAAAACATTTTGAAAAGAGGATATAATTTTGAAAAATCATTTTGAATAAAAAGTTAGCGGATACAAAACAATGTTCCACTAGAATTTTCGTAGGTTCCATCCTACTTAGGGTTCCATCCCTTAAACAGGCTCAAAGTGGATTCCATTCCACGAATAAATTGGATTTTAAGATGCCAGTTCTTTTCTATGAGTCTTAACAAAATTCCTAATAGTAAAAAATACTTAGCCTTGAAATCTTGAACTCTTGATAATCTTGATACTCATGAGTCTTCTATCTTGATATCTTGAATCTCTATACTGTACAGTCTTCATTCTTAGTACCTGCATGGTTAAATCCTGCATATGCATATATATCTAAACTTATAATGTTAGTATTTATATTTTATAATCTATTCTAAGGTTATTGCCATCAAAACCATCATCTCACGGACTAACAGGGTGATGGTAGAGGTTAGAGTTTTTGTGGGTGTGTTCAACATAGGAGTACTTGAAGTGGGCTCTGTATAAGGTTAGGGAGAAAGATAGGTATATAGGATTGACATTTCAAACAAAAGAAGAAAAAACAACCGTGTTTGGGTTTTAAAGTAGGGGTCGGTAGTTCACAGAAGAGCGGTCGGTATACTCCTCTTTGAGGGTAAACAGGTAGGTGATTTTTTAAAACAGAACGTGGGTCGGTGTGTTTTGTGACTAGGCATTCGGGTCGGTGAGGTTTTGAGAGGTTGGGTTGGTGTGCTTAGTATAGTGGAGCATTCGGTAATCTGGTTAAGGCATAGAGGATCAGTGTTGAGAGGCTGGGTCGGCATTGGCAACGAAAAAACTCCAGTTTGATTAATAAGAATATGATGACTACACATCTCTACGCCCAAGCATGAACTGATGAACAATGACATGGACTGTAACGTATAAGCGTAAGGACTTAACTCGGACTAACGAATCCACAACTTAAGCAACTCTAACGTGAATCTAGCCCAATAAATGCAAGTAACAATCTTCATAATTTATAATGCCAATGCTCGATTCCAAGACTTCCGTTACCGACCATCTGGTATGCTGCAAGAGATGGTCAGAGATGACGGTCTCCAGGACAACAACTCAAAACATCATTGTGTGATACTCGACCATTAAATCTTAAGCCTTTTGCACTTATGTTAGAATTGCCACGCTAATTCACACACAACACGGGGGAATATATTATTATTACTTCTAATATCGATTATCTATCGGATATAGCTGAAACGACCCACAGTTCCGTACCCCTTTAAGTCAACAATATTCTCCATCAGTTCAACTCAAATTGGATGGAAATACGAACCACTAGGGTTTATGAGGAAAGAGGTAGAAGAAAAAATAGAAAACAACATCAAAATCTAATGGCGCAGCGGATTAATCAAACAAAACTTCAATCGATGAAATGTAGCAATCGGTGAGTTGAAGATACCAAAATGCCCAAGTTCGTTGATCCAAAGATACCGAACTCTAGCTATCTCAAACACGTTGATAGCGCACTATACCGTGTTTAAAGATCTACGATTCTTCGCACGTTGATCTAGCGCACTAGATTCCGTGAATCGGCTTCTACGATCGTTGAATTGAGCGCACTCGATTAACCGAAAGAGGAGATAGGAGATTACACTCAACTACCAATTGGTATGAAAGCACAAAGCTAATAAAAGAGAAATTTTTTTCAAAATCAACCCCCTAAAATGTACAACACACGCCCTATTTATAGTGTTTTCGACCCAGTTTCTAAACTCGTGACCGACTCAACATCCTTAGGTCGGCACCGACTCAACTGGTAGCAACACAAGCTCTTTACAACACACGCCGACTCGACTTAATTATATACAAGACCATCGGCCGACTCAACTGATTACAACCTCACACGCAACCGACTCAAGTATATACCGACTTAAGAAATTCACGACTTACGACTTACAACATACAACACACGACTCAAAATACAGCCGACTCAACATACGCAGTTATACGACTTATGACTCATACTAGGTCGGCAACGACCTACGACTCATGCCACAAACACTTAGTGCAACGACTCAAAGAACAACACATAACGACTCAACTTTCCAGGCGACTCAAGCCTCCCCCCGGCATATCTTCTTTACGCGAGTTACCCCCAGCCGACTCAACTAGGTCGTGGTTCTTTGACTCGTCCCAGCCTCCTTCTGTTAGCCGTTTAACTCGGAAACGACTCATAACTTTCCTGACTCGTTCACGGCTCAAGTTAGGACGACTCAAACCCGATGCTTCTTTTATGCAACTTAAACTGTTGTTAACTCGGAACTTGCTATCCCGTGCACTATTAAGTCGGAAACGACTTAACCCTGCCTTCCTAAGTCGCGTACGACTTAACCTCTCTATGAGTCGCGTACGACTCCTCCTTGTTAGACATTTTGGTTGCATTTCTTCTCTGTTCTGAGCTGCATCATCCTCCCCTGGTTGAGAAAAATTCGACCTCGAATTTGTAAATTCTTCCTCAACAATCTCACTACCATGATATGGAATTAAATGCTTGACGTTAAAAACATCAGAAGTATAAACATCATCTGGTAACTTTAATCGATAAGCATTCTCATTGATTTTCTTCAAAACTTCAATTGGACCAATTTTTCGTGCCTTCAACTTGTTATAAGCACCCACCGGAAGACGATCCTTTGTTAATACGGCATAAACCAAATCACCTTCTTTAAATTCAACATTTCGACGTTTCAAATCTGCAGACTTCTTATACTTCTCATTCGATTTCTTCAATCGTTCCTGAACGATTTTATGACATTCAGTCAGCTCATCAACAAAATCAGCAGCTCGTTTAACTGTTCTCTTTGACTGTGGTACAACTGCTAAATCCAACGGTCCCCTGGGTAAATTTGAATAAACAATCTGAAACGGACTGAATCCTGTGCTTCGATTTACTGCATGATTATGAGCAAATTCTGCCTGGCATAGCTTCATGTCCCAACTTCTCAAATTATCTTGTACAAGACAACGCAACAAATTTCCCAATGACCTGTTAACAACTTCTGTCTGCCCATCAGTTTGTGGATGATAAGCACTGCTAAATTTCAGTTTCGTTCCCACCATCTTCCACAAACTCAACCAAAAATGACTCAAGAAACGAGTATCTCGATCCGAAACAATAGATTCTGGTAAACCATGAAGTCGATAAATCTCCTTGAAAAATAACTGTGCTACTCGAACTGCATCTGCTGTCTTCTTGCAAGCAACAAAATGTGCCATCTTCGAAAACCTGTCCACCACAACAAATATCGAATCATTTCCCCTTTGAGTTCTCGGCAAACCCAAAACGAAATCCATGCTGATATCAACCCATGGCTTAGATGGTACTGGTAATGGCATATACAACCCTGCATTCGTTGCTGTCCCCTTTGAAACTTGGCAAATATGGCATCTCTCCACGAATCTTTCAACCTCTTTTCTCATCGACGGCCAAAAGTAAGATTGCGAAATCAACTGCAAAGTACGATCACGGCCCACATGCCCTTCCTCGTGCAACTCCTTTACAATCTTCATCCTCAAACTACAATCCGGAATACATAAACGATTTCCCTTAAACAGAAAACCATCAACCAATATGAATTCATCGGTACTCCCATCCTTCACTTTCTCAACATATTTCACAAAGTAAGGATCTCCTTCAATAATTTCTGGCAACATTTCAAACCCCGTCACTTCAATCTTCATTGTCGTTAGTAAATGACTCCTCCTACTCAAAGCATCAGCTACTCGATTTGTCACCCCTGATTTGTGCTTAACGACAAAAGTAAACTGCTGTAAATAAGAAATCCACGATGCATGTCTCGTAGAAATCTTATCTTGCCCCTGTAAATGTTTCAAAGCTTCGTGATCAGTGTACAGAACAAATTCCTTCTGAAATAAGTAATGTCTCCAATGCTTAACAGCCTGAACAACAGCATAAAATTCAACGTCATATGTACTGTATCTCATCTTTGCCCCTGACAACTTTTCGCTGAAATAAGCAACTGGCTTCCCATTCTGACTCAGTACTCCTCCAATACCAACCTTCGAAGCATCAGTGTGTAATTCAAACAATAACTGAAAATTCGGTAGAACAAGAATTGGTGCAGACGTCAACAATTCCTTGATCTTCTCAAAGGCAACCCCCGCTTCCTCTGACCACACAAACTGTTTACCCTTCATGCAATCAGTCACTGGAGCCATCACGCTACTGAAGTGTGGTATGAACCTTCGGTAGAATGACGCTAGCCCATGAAAACTTCTCACTTCTGTAATTGTCTTTGGCTGTGGCCAATTCTTGACTGCTTCAACTTTACTCTGGTCAACTTGAATACCTTTCCCTGAAACAACATAACCCAGAAATAAAACAGTATGCGTCATAAACACACATTTCTTCGCAGCAGCATAAAATTGTTCTTCACGAAGAATAAGCAACACTTCCCTCAAATGTAGAACATGTTCCTCCGTACTCCTGCTATAAATCAAAATATCATCGAAATAAACCACGACGAACTTTCCAATGAATGGTCTAAAAATTTGATTCATCACCCGCATGAATGTACTAGGTGCATTAGACAAACCAAATGGCATAACCAACCATTCGTACAATCCTTCTCTCGTCTTAAAAGCTGTCTTCCATTCATCTCCAGGTCTGATCCGAATCTGATGATAACCACTCTTCAAATCAATCTTCGAAAATATAGTTGCCCCACTCAACTGATCCAACAAATCATCCAACCTCGGCATAGGAAATCTGTAACGAACAGTGATCTTATTCAAAGCTCTACTATCTGTGCACATCCTCCAAGTTCCGTCCTTCTTGGGTACCAACAATGCTGGCACAGCACATGGACTCAAACTTTCCTGAATACGTCCCTGTTCAAGCAACTCTTCCACCTGCCTTCGTAATTCCTCATGTTCCTTTGGACTCATACGGTAATGTGGTCGATGTGGTAACACTGCTCCTGGAACAAGATCAATCTGATGTTGAATGTCTCTAAGTGGCGGTAACTCCTTCGGTAATTCCTCTGGAAAAACATCTTCAAAATCTTTCAAAACAGGTTTTACTTCTTCTGGAATCTCTACTTCTTCGCTGCTCTCTCTCCCAATCAACAAAAACACTTCCGGTTCTTCCTCTACTTCCTTGACAAACTCTTTCAAAGTCAACAGAGTTTTCAATTCTTCAATCTCTTCTAGCTTGTTCTCCTTCTGTTGTTGCTTCTTAGGAACTAAAGTGATTTTAGTACCCTCGAACATGAAACTGTAACTGTTGGCACGACCGTCATGCTGAACTGCTCTATCAAACTGCCATGGCCTACCCAACAATAAGTGACAAACATCCATATCTACGACATCACACCAAATTTCATCCTTGTACTTCTTTCCAATCGAAAAATTAACACAAGCTCTTCGGCACACTTTCACTTCACCACCCTTCCTTAACCATGCTAGCTTGTACGGTTTAGGATGCTTTTCAGTCTTCAAGTTCAACTTTCTAACTGCCTCTGTAGAAATAATATTATCGCAACTCCCTGCATCAATAACGAATTTGCAGACTTTCCCCAGAATAGTACATGTCGATTGAAAAATATTGCTTCTCAGCCAACTACAATCCTCTTCTTGCTTTGGTGTCAAACAACTTCTTCTCATCATAAGATTACATCCTTCATCTCCCGACACTTCTTCTTCCTCCTCAACATAAGGTACATTTGAATACTCTGCCTCCTCACCATCATCTGCTTCAACCTCTGCAACCATGGTTCTCTTCTTCGGCTTTGGACATTCGTTGCTTTTGTGACCCAACTCCTGACAATTATAACATTTGAAAACACTATTAGCCTTCGCCTTCTCAGCCTCCTTCACCACTGGCTTTGTAACAGGTTTAGGAACACTAGAACTTCCACCGGCACCTTTTACTGGATTATTAGAATTAGTAAACACACCACCTCCACGCCTTCCTTGTTTCTCCCAAGCTAATGCTTTCTGATGTGCCTCTGCAACGGATCTAGGATCGAACATATTAACCATATCCTGGATCTGCATTCTCAAACCTCCAATGAATCTAGCCGTCAGCTGTTCTTCTGTTTCCATAATATCGTTCCTGGCAATGAGTTGGTAAAATTCGTCAGCATAATCACTAACAGACTTTGTCCCCTGCCTCAAATTCTGCAACCTTTGGTACATAAGTGACTGGTAGTTGTAAGGTAAGAAAGTAGATCTCATCAACTTTTTCATCTTGTCCCACGATTCTATCTTTGACTTCCCCATTCGTTCTCGAGTAAGTTTAGTTTGCTGCCACCATGCCAAAGCTCTCCCCCTCAGCCTTGTAGCAACCAACTTCACCCTTCTATTCTCCGGCACCTCCTTGAAATCAAAGATTTCCTCTACATTAGACAACCAATCTAAGAACTCCTCAGCAACCATCCCGCCTTTAAACTCCGGAATCTCCATCTTCATACCCGATTCCCATCGACGATCATCTTCAACTTCTCGATAAGAATTTCGAATTTGGTCTCGATCTCGATAATGAATACTAGCTCTATCACCCTCTTCAACAAAATCAAAGGTACGCCTACATCGATCTCGACTAACATCATCCCTTCTCTCATGCATGCTTCTTTGACTATGTCTCTCTTCATCTCTATATGCTTCATGGTCAAATCCTCGATGACTTCTTCTTTCTTCATGTGCATAGTCATGATGATCTCTTCGTGATGAAATTGATGTTTCTCTTCTATCTCTACAAGAATGTGGTGATACCCTCCTCGCTTCCGTAACCAATGGCGAAACTCGGTTTCCTCCATGGTTCGAGTTTGGTGATCTCCTCCTTTGATTCAAATCAGTCATCAATCTCTCCAATTTACCAATGCCTTCATCAAACTTTTCATTAATACGTTGTTCCATAAGCTCGGCTTCTTCTCTACGATACAAAGCTTCAACGTTTTGATGTCGGTTAGCTCTCCTTGGTGGCATGGTTGTAAACTTCACAAGACTTCAAAAATTCAACACAGGAACGGCTCAACTTAGCTCGGCAAAGTATCTCGGCTCAAGTTAAGTCGGCTAGCTTTCACGCTCAAGGTAACTTAGTTCACACAAGGCTCGGCCTTCACTTCGAACTCTTCAAAATTTGGCGCGCAAAACACCAATTCCCAATTCAAACACCTTTGCTCACTTTGATCCAAAAAGTAATGGATCAAACACTCCCAACTTGATGTAACTTCAATATGAACACGATGAACAACTTCAAACTTCAAAACTTCAAAACTTGGCTCCAAGAATCAAACTTAGCTATGATTGGCTAAGTATGGCTCTGATACCAAATAATGGCGCAGCGGATTAATCAAACAAAACTTCAATCGATGAAATGTAGCAATCGGTGAGTTGAAGATACCAAAATGCCCAAGTTCGTTGATCCAAAGATACCGAACTCTAGCTATCTCAAACACGTTGATAGCGCACTATACCGTGTTTAAAGATCTACGATTCTTCGCACGTTGATCTAGCGCACTAGATTCCGTGAATCGGCTTCTACGATCGTTGAATTGAGCGCACTCGATTAACCGAAAGAGGAGATAGGAGATTACACTCAACTACCAATTGGTATGAAAGCACAAAGCTAATAAAAGAGAATTTTTTTTCAAAATCAACCCCCTAAAATGTACAACACACGCCCTATTTATAGTGTTTTCGACCCAGTTTCTAAACTCGTGACCGACTCAACATCCTTAGGTCGGCACCGACTCAACTGGTAGCAACACAAGCTCTTTACAACACACGCCGACTCGACTTAATTATATACAAGACCATCGGCCGACTCAACTGATTACAACCTCACACGCAACCGACTCAAGTATATACCGACTTAAGAAATTCACGACTTACGACTTACAACATACAACACACGACTCAAAATACAGCCGACTCAACATACGCAGTTATACGACTTATGACTCATACTAGGTCGGCAACGACCTACGACTCATGCCACAAACACTTAGTGCAACGACTCAAAGAACAACACATAACGACTCAACTTTCCAGGCGACTCAAGCCTCCCCCCGGCATATCTTCTTTACGCGAGTTACCCCCAGCCGACTCAACTAGGTCGTGGTTCTTTGACTCGTCCCAGCCTCCTTCTGTTAGCCGTTTAACTCGGAAACGACTCATAACTTTCCTGACTCGTTCACGACTCAAGTTAGGACGACTCAAACCCGATGCTTCTTTTATGCAACTTAAACTGTTGTTAACTCGGAACTTGCTATCCCGTGCACTATTAAGTCGGAAACGACTTAACCCTGCCTTCCTAAGTCGCGTACGACTTAACCTCTCTATGAGTCGCGTACGACTCCTCCTTGTTAGACATTTTGGTTGCATTTCTTCTCTGTTCTGAGCTGCATCAAAATCTCACAATCGCAGCGGAATAACATATAATAGATAACAAGTGATCTTTATACAAAAAGAGCTATATCTGTTTTGTACATTCCGTCATCAGTGTACACACAAATCAATAGCATAAAAGAATACCAGACAGTTATAATAACTTGTCCTCACAAAAGCTAACTATACAGCTTACTATAAACAGCGGAACATAACTCAAGTACGTGTGATATGTCTTGCCATCCAGCTCGTCTACTAAGCCCCACCGCATTATATCCTGTATCTGTAATACTCGGTCTGTCCCGAGCATTATAATAAAATAACACCTGAGTCAGTCTGGAAAACCAGCGTGAGAAAAACATACTCAATTGGATTGTTTAAGTTTCTAAAATCATTTGAAATCAAAGGTATCTTGCAAGACCACGCCACAAATAAACATGCCGGATTTTTACCTTATGATAACCAAAGCATTTTTATCAAATCCGTCTGATATTATAATAGTGTCTACGGAAAGTAAAATAGAATCTAGTTGAAATGCTTGCATCTAACATTCCTGCAATAGCGCTTATTTGAGATTGGATTCCATATAATGGCTGGGCTATTGGGGTACCGTCCATCACAGCACCTAGCCTAGATCAGCGTACCGAGGACCACTCCCGATCCCCAGCAACACAAGACCGAACTACCCCTTACTGGGTAGTACGAATAAGATCACCCCGCGGTTGGGATGAGCAACCACCAACTAAGCCGAGAATAAAAGGGTCTCTAGACAGGGACGATCTTACCCTACTTGGATGCTACCCAATTAACCTTGCTGCACCTTCCCTGTTTTAGCCATTCTCGGTTGATGAGGATTGAGGCTATGTGTTACCTTTTTAGAACACATTTCACTTAGAACGCTCATCGTCCTCCTGACGATGGTCCGATAGCATTCGTCCATACAAGTTGCTCTGGGTCTGGACAAATCAAATCATCCTATTCATCATCTTCGCGGTCTTTATTGATAAACATTCAAACCGGATCAAAGTGATTTTCGGATAATTAAGCCCGACCTTGGTCTCTTCGAAACGATCGGCGCATTGGCCAATACCGATAGTCGGTTATTTAACTATCAAATAACATCCACAAGCCAAATATTTTATTCCCACTAAAAAGCACCAAGCCTTATTAAAATTAGATTTTTAATAATTTAAATCACTTTACTTTTAAAATACGCACTTAAAATATTTAGAATAAAATTACCTAAAAACACTTTATTCAAAATAATAGTTATGAAATTTCATAATAATTTCCCAAGTAAAACTTTAGCCAAAACTACTTTTAAAATAAAACTATTTTAGAATGTATGCATATTTAATAGTTATCCTTTACATCAAGATACTAATTTAGCCTTTAAAAATAATTAGTACTATAATTAACCAACTAGATAATAATTTTTCTAAAACATACTTCCAAAACCACTTTTAAAACTTCTAATTTGTACTTAAAAATCTTTCTTTGAAAACATACTTAGCTTATCAGAAAAATACACTTCCCACTCCAATATATCCCATCTAATCAGTTATAAATCCTTCATGATTTATTTCCAGTTTAGTTTATGTCTCAATCCCACAAATTTCCTTTCCATACTTCTAAAAATAAACCACTATTTATTTTTAAAACAAATTACCATCCCCTTATAAATTCTAACCGTTAATTCATATTTTCAAATTATCCATTGATAAATATTTCACTTAATTTATAAACCCGGTTATAAATCCCATAATCTCATTCTCCTTTTAGTCACTGTTTTCAAAACACTTAATCGATTTTCAAAACGATTCTCCGCATTAAAACCCCTTTAAAGTTATTTCTTGATTTATCTAAATTTATCTCGAAATCCATTAATTCCAGTTTTACTCCTTTTATTACGATTTAAAACCTTATTAAATCTGAAATATCCGTTTCGCACTCTATTTCAAAATTCCCCTTTTATTTTTCCCAACTTATTAACAACTTAAATTTTAAAATAAACCTTTTGTACTTAAAACCAATATTTCTTAAGTCCTTCCTTTTAGAATCCTTTAATTCACATTTATTCAAGACTCTTATCTTTTCCTATGTTTTGGAATTAATTAAATAGGATTTCAAAATAAACTATTTTTTTCCAAATTCACCCTAAACATTTTACTTAAAAAAACCCTTTTACTTGCCTTTAAAAATCTGATCTACATATATATATTCTGATATCTTAAAAGACCAAAATATATTCAACAAGTCCATAGTGTTCAATACTTTCAATTTTCAATATAATCAATCACAGATTTCAAATAAATCACATCACTTAATGTGAAATAAATTCAACAAATTTGAGGAATCCTGTTGGATCCCTCCAACCCGTTTCCCTACATCCATAGATATTAGAACAATATAAAAATACCAATCCCACTTCGAGGGGGATATCGTGGTATATAGGGCCATCTGCTATTATGAGGGGCGCATAGGGTCTCATCCGCTATATAATGCGGGAATATCAATCACTCCAATATATATATACACACTATTATATATAATATCACATCTAGACTGATAATAAATTAATAATTCAAGCAATCAATTAATACTTTAAATTTTAACTATTTAAATTCACCAACAATCCAGTTTGAGTAAGATTAACTCACCTTTGATTTTTGTTTTGCGATCCGACCCAAACTGGCTATTTCCATCACGATTTTGGACCTTGTACAAACATTGTACGTTTTATTAACATTTGAAATAATCTAAAAATAGATTACCATTAAATAAATTTACTTAAATAATTTTAAAGGATGATTAAAATAACCTAGTTTACATTTTCCTTTTCTTTTGACCAAAATAAATTTTATAACAGAGTGTGTATATACATCCTATTGTTTATATTTTAAAATTAAATAGTAAGCTAGAATATCTGTATATACTTTTATACCTTCTTCTAATCTCTCTCTCTCTCTATATATATGCATTAAAACAGAGTTGTTTCGCAACTTACTGTAAATTAAAGTCTTTTCCATATACACTTTCTACTTTATATATATAGTTGAATGATTTTAAAACAAAACTGTGTTATATTTACAGCTAATTTCTAATGAGTGATAATAATCAACAATTTTATTTACAAGCTTGAACGTGAGTAAACATTAAATTAAAATGTTTTAAAATTTAAATTACCTAAATACGAATAGGAAAACAAACGACGAGCTTCCCCTATCAATCACGCTCCTTCAAATCCCTTCAATAGGAAACGCGCCTCCCAGTGCGACACCCCTTCCTTGCGAATGCCATCGCGGCCACCTACCCTGACCGACCCACCTCCACCACTCGTGTGCGAGCTCGCCAGCGATCCTCCCAAACCATCTCCACCGCTAGACTTTCCCCGACGTCGCCCTGCATGCCTCACGCGACTTCGACCCCCCGCTCGCTGTGAAGCACGGATAGGACAACGCGATGCAGTCGCGTGATGGATCGATTAGGGTTGCCTGGGATTGAAGAGGATTTCATTTGAACGAAATGATTCCGTTTTAATGGAATGGAATTCGATTTTGAATGCCTCTATTTTTTCTTTTTTGATTTCAATTCGAAAGAGAGAGTGCGGATTCGGTTTTGATTTTAATTAAAAGAGAGGAGCGGCCATTCTTTTTGACCTGCATAAAAAAATGAGGAAGAAACAAAGACCGCCATTCATATACGTAATTTTCTTTCTCTGATATTCTGAAAAGCTCGGTTGTGAAATGAAATAAAGGGGGAAAAGTGATATCTGAAATAAGGGTAATGTGTACTAGATAGGCTACAGTGATTTGGAGGTGAAATGAAAATGTGTTGATGGAAATTTCAGCTGATGGAAAGAAAAAGTTGATGGTAAGAATTCGACTAGTGAAACAAAACACACACACACACACACACACACACATATATTTTATATTTAAATTTAAATCATCTCGAAATAGTAGCTTAAAATTTCAATCTTCTATCGAGGCATGCCACTAGCGTTTATAATGTTATACTCCTATTTTGAATGTAATAGAAAAGGTTTCGAGTCCTAATTCGATCGTATGGAGAAGATAGCTTTTTGGACCCAATTTGTATTGAATTTTCGATATAGATTTCAGCGCGTTTACCTACCGTACGGCCAAATGATAACTCCAAATGCTATGAAATTTGGAATTCGATAATAATACACTATTACGGATCCAACGGAAATGGTTTTGTTGAATTCTGAGACTGTGCCTTGGAAGGCTATTTTTAAATGTCAATTTAAATGATATATTTTTGAAACTGAACAAATCACCCTTTAATTTACTTTTAACATTTTTATTATCTTCAGTATGATCAATGTAAATTTTACAAGCCTTCAAATTAGTTTCCACGAGCTCGAAACTCCCGATTTCAATATTTTACCCAATATCCATTTATTAAATCAAATAATTAAATTGTCCAATAAATAGTTATATTTGAAATTCAAGTTGAAAATTAAATTTTAAATATTTAAAATCAATTAAATATTCCAATTTCAAATATCAAAAATTCTGGGTCATTACAATGGCTTAAACGGTATTTATCCACATCAAGTGCCTTCCCGCAATGTCTTCCAAATTAGATAGGAAATCAAGTTTCGCCACTTTGTCTGACAAACCTAGGCCAAGTCAACAGTAGAAGGTCGTAGAAACATCGAGCTGACAATTAGATCTCTTTTTTGACATACCAACCCTTTCTGCTGTGGTTATAGATCCAGCTTCGGATGCCGTAGATGACACCACAATTTTAGATAACCCGATCAACTAACAAGCCTCAAAGATCGACGAAACGACCCTTCGCCAGTTGTGCTCCATTTATGGGATTCCCTTCGAGGATGTGTTATTTCTATCGAGGCAAAATCGGCCCCGCCTACCCCCAACTGGGTGCACCACATGTAACAAATTCATTTATTGGGCCGGATGCATGCCACCCATCAACTTTTTCATACGCGAGGTGCTAAAGTATACAGGGATCGCCCCTATACAGTGCATCCTAGCAGTTACGCATTCATTCATGGAATCTTCCTACTCTTCATTAGCATCTTATTCAGACCTCCAACTCCTAAGGACATTCAATACATTTACCACTTCAAGAAACATGCTGATAGCCCTTCTTACGTATTCCTCGAGCCGTTTCCCAAATACCAAGTTCTGATGGGTGCATGGAGCAAGCTCACTCAATTCAAGCAAGAGTGGTTCTACATGCTCCATCCTCCTAGCTTCGCAAGAAGATGGTTGGAAGGATGTAAGTTTCATTCTCATTTCATTCTCCATTTTAGGACTTAAGTCACATCTTTTCAAAAGTTTACACATTTTAATCCTTCTAGATATTCACCCACACCCTGAAGGCACTAGGTAATCCATAGAAGTCGAGGCTATTCACGCTACTCCGGTAGAAGATTGGGACATCAAACTATTAGTTTTTAATGAGCTGCTCTTGTTATTCGAATTACTAGCGGATGGTCGTAGGATTGGGCTCCGAGAAGCACAACGACTTTAAGGGAAACTGTTGAGAGGAGGAGAGGACAAGTTGGTCCATGGGTGCCCCTATTTAAGGAACTCATGATGCTACCGAGGAAGGAGGGATTAAGAAAACGAAGATTCCAGCGCCAATAAACGAGAACATGAGTTCAGGACAAGCGCCAGCAGCCGATGCTACCTGCACTAACAAGCCTCAGCCTTACCCGAAAAATAAAAAGAGTTTTGCATACATAATTAAAAAGAAAGAAGCTAGGGCAACTCTAAAATACGCGATAACTCCCACTGAGAAGTGATCATCTTCCAAGAAAATTGAAAGTTCGCTAAAGGGGATCTCCGATTTGTCCATTCCTGATGACTTGTTGAATTACAACTTCGAAAATCTTGGTGTCGAGGGGCTCAACTCGCCCGCAAGCGTTGAATGCATACAATTCCATAATCAGGGAGAAGAAAATCCGACGAGTAAAGCGAAAACTATTGGTCTTTTGAGGGGATGCACTAGGACACACACAAGCACTTACACTTCATCACCAACTTGCATTCAATTTTCCATGTGGCTTCCACTAATTTTATCTTGCTTAATCTTATGTATATGTGCAATGACTCACTTTCATGGCTTCGTCCACATTCGTGGCTCTTCTATCTTTCATCACTCAAGCCAAGACTCGAAATCCAAAAAATGGAGGGATAGAGACGAAAGTGGAGATAGAGGTTACTACTCTTGAGAATCGTCTTCATCCTCAAGTAGGAGACCAACTCCTCTAGCTCCCGCTCATGATCCAACCACGGTGGAGAAATTATCTGAGCTTAAGGCTATGTTCCCAAAGATCTGCTTCGATGGGCTGAAAATCCTTCCCGTTATACATCTTATCTCTAGGAATATCAAAGTAGATGCTCTTGCATGCACAAACGATGTGTACATTCGACATGATGTGTTTGTGCACTCCGTCGAAAAAGTTTCATAAGTCTCTCCCTGAGTATCAGTATGAGATCGACGGCCTCAATCTAGAAGCCGTTCATAACAAAGACATTATAAAGAGCTTGGATGACGAACTGCTCTCATACCAAACCCAACTTAAGATCGCAAATAAGAAATCCATGCAAACAACTAAGGAAGCTAGTTGCTTAGAGACCAGTCATAAAAGGAATTAGATAAAGCGCATCAACGCAGTGGTGCCTTGGAGCTGGAAAAAGATTCACTGCCAAAGAGAAAGATGTTCTGGCTTGCCAAGTGGAAGAGTTGGAGAGACTGTTATCCAAAGAGAAAGAGGAGAAGATTGTAGTGCAGGAGGAATCAAAGAAATATCGTGATGAAATCATCGAGACAAGGAACTTGAAAACAAAGCTCGACGAGGAGCTATCCCAAATTGAAGCGCCGAAGGATGCAACTTGTGAAGAAGGAAAAAAACAGCACTTACGGAGGCTGACTCCCGAACTGAGATGGCGACCGAGTTCAGTAGGAGGAGATTAAATGCTTATTCGACCCACTCATTCCTGAATATAATGCAAGGGTCCTTATGCACCGTGACTCATCCTTCATGGGCGATGGTTACCTCGTATCGCTTGCTAAAGCATGGGACACTCTTGTCAAAATCAAGAAAGTAGAGTCGAGCGCTGAAGAGATCGATGACGAGGCACTCGTGAAGGAAGTGCTCCGACGAAATGAGCCCTCCAATTTAGCCCCAGCAAGACTTCTTTTCTATGGTGCTTCCCCAACGTCGAAAGAGAAAGAAGATATCGCTGGTCCATCTGGCACTGAGTCTCAAGTCCTCCCTTCCATCCAACCGACCAAGATTTTATCTTCTGAACCTCTCGACCATCATATTGGTTACGATCCGGAGAAGCCCGGACTTGGAATTCATACATTTTCTCTAATCACTAAGGGGGATATTCCGATGACCACCGACAGCCAACTGGATGCCTATACTGAATTTCACCTTTATAGTTCAAGAAGTTGCCGTTCATTGTGAATAACGGATGTACTCTAATTTTTGTTCCTCATGAAACTATGTAGTTCATTCTGGTCCTGAGCCGACTCCATGGAGCGATGTCGTCACAGAGCTGGAAGGAAAAGAGACCGGGGCACCAGCCGTTGGAGACACTCCTGGCCCAGATGCTGAATTAATTGGAGCACTAGATGAAGGTAAGCCCGAGGATCCACCACTTGTCGAAAAATTTGAAGGTATTATAATCACGGGATCCTCAGAGCACACCGCCAAACTCAGTATGAAGGAGCAAATCGAAGAGGTGGAAAAGGAGAAACTTAAAGTTAAGAATGAGCCCGAAGTGATGGAGATCGACGATCCTCTTAATAGGCCACTGAGTAAGTGTCTGGAAAGAAGCGCATGGATGTTCCTCTTCCTTCCTCAGATACCTACTCGAAAGTGGGTAAAGGGTCTAGAAAGAAGTGCACGGCTGAGTAGACTTCGAAAAACCGAAGAAGGAGAAAAAAGAGAAGAAATTGTTGTTGCATTGTACCATTTTTCTTAGCTTGAATAAATTAGAGTCCTATAGTCGTTTTTATTTTCTCTTTTCCTTCTTTTGTTAGTAGTCGATGTATATAGACTTGGCCTTCAAACTTTTGCATTTACAGATTTTCCTTTCATCACTTATAATTTAACCCGCATTTGGGATTTGGAGAGTTCGCGAGTCATTTATATTTTAGTTCGTATTCGAAGGACTTAGAAACTTTTGTCCACATTATGAGATTTAGGAATTTTTGAAATCATTTATACCCTAGCCCACTCTCTGGGGACTCAAAATACTCTAATCCACACTCTAGGGACCAGGAGATTTTTGAAATCATTTATACTGTAGTCCATGCTCAGGGGACTTAGAGTATTCTAATCCGCACTCTGGGGACTTAGAGATTTTTTGAAATCATTTATACTCTAGTCATTGGTCAATGGACTCAGAGTACTCTAATTCATACTTTGGGGACTTTGAGATTTTTCGAAATCATTTATACTCATGTCTGCGCTAAGGGGACTCATAATACTCTAATCCGCACTTTGAGGAGTTACAAATTTTTTGAAATCGTTTATACTCTAGTCCACATTCTGGGGACCCAGAGTACTCTAATCCGTACTCTGGAGACTTAGAGATCTTTTTGAAATCGTTTATACTTTAGTCCACGCTTTAGAGACTCGCATTACTCTAATCTGCACTCTAGGGAGCTAGAGATTTTTGAAATCGTTTATACTCTATTCCACGCTCTAGGACTCAGAGTACTCATATCTGCACTCTGGGAACTTAGAGATTTTTTCTACATAGCCTGTCGATTTTTAGTTTCATGCATATGTTCATACGTCACACATGTTAGTGCTAATGAACCTTGACATGTAATTATATCACATGAAATATCAATAGTCAGAGAGAAAAAATAGCTTTAAAGTTTTATTTGAATGGGGACAGAATGAATTGTCTTATTACATATCGAAAACAGATAGCAACAAAGAAAGCAAATACCATAAAAAACTATGACTGGAATGCAAAAGAAATAAAATAAGTTAAATAGCGATGCAAATGCTCGCTATTCCAGGCTCTAGGGAATGTTATGCCATCAATAGTCGCTAGCTTGAGAGTTCCTTCCCTAGGCCTCCATTCGATGACGTAAGGACCTTCCAACGTGGGATTCATGTGCGATGGGACCGGAAAACCTCGCTTCAAAACAAGGTCGGCCACATTGAAAGCTCTCGGCCGGACTTTTGCATTATAATATCGGGTGACTCGATGTCGATGTGTGGCCGCTCTTAAATCGACTTCTTTACGCATTTCGTCAATAAAATCCAGTGATTCCAGTAGAAGATCTCGGTTCGTTCTGGGATCGCAATATGTTACCTGGTAGGAAGGGACTTCAAGCTCCATGGGTATAACTGCTTCGGTCCCGTATGCCAAGGCAAATGGAGTATGGCCAGTTGTTGACCTATGAGTGGTTTTATATGCTCAGAGTGCCGTCGAAAGTTCGTCCACCCAATTTCCTCTAGCCTTTTCCAAATGCTTTTTTAAGGTGGATTTGAGTATCTTATTTACAGCTTAAACTTGCCGATTCACCTTAGAATGAGCGACTACTGCAAATCGTTCCTCAATATGATATTTTTGACAAAACTCTTTGAACTCAACACTGTCAAATTGACTTCCGTTGTCAATAATGATAGTCCATGGGAGACCGAAGTGGCATATAATGTTCCGCACGACAAAATTAATAACCTTTATGGTGGTTATTGTAGCTAATGGTTCCGCTTCTGCTCATTTAGTGAAGTAATCGACTGCAACGATTACATATTTCACACCACCTTTGGAAATTGGCAACGAACCGATAATGTTGATTCCTCATATCGCAAATGCCCATAGACTAACCATTTGCATGATTTCCATCCGCAGTGCTCTTAGGATCTTTGCATATTTCTGGCATTTGTCACATCTCCTCACGTAGTCTACGTCATCTTGATTCACGTTCGGCCAATAGTACACATAACAGAGTATCTTTTTTGGCTAACATCTGCCTCCCAGTATGGTCGCTACATTCTCCTTCATGGACTTCTTTTAAAACTCGTTTTATCTCATTATGGGTTATGCACTTGAGCAACGGAATAGAATATCCCTTTCGATACATAATCCCATCTCGCATAACATACCGCGAGGCCTTATGAAGGACTTGTCGTCTTTCGTTTCTTCTCTCAGCCAAGGTCCCGCACAACAAATACTCTTTGAATAGGGACATCCATGACTCCCTTTCAATTTTCAACTCTGGCACAAGATCAGCTTCCATTGCATTTATACTTGGGGCATGTAGAGTTTCAACGGGAACCAAGCCCATCTGCTGTGCATCACCGATGCTTGTGAATTTTGCAAATGAATCGACTTCTTCGTTTTGCTTGCACAAGATATGCGAAATGTCATAGTATTCGAGATTCGCTAATAATTTATGGACCCGAGTAAGATACAGAGCAAGCCTTTGTCCCTTTTCCTAGTAATCTCACCGGACGTTGGTATACCACCAGCCATGAGTCGCAAAAAAATTCAATCGATTTTACTCCAAGTTCTTTGGCAAGCTTAAGTCCAGCGATCAACGATTCATACTTGGCTTCGTTATTTTTAGAAGGGAAATAGCTTCAAAGCCTAATAAATCGACCGATTCGTGGGAGTTACAAGAACAACACTAGCCCAGAACAATGGTCAATTGCGCTCCATCGGTTTAAAGCTTCCATCGTTCAACAAGAATCACATCACTTCCATTCGGTTTGTCCTGCATATTGAACTCTGCAATAAAGTCCGCCAATGCTTGTCCCTGGATAGCCCTCCGAGGCAGGTAGGTGATGTCGAACTGACTGAGCTCGATGTTCCATTTAAGTTACCTTCCAGAAGTCCCTAGTCGTCGGAGCACCTGCCGTAAAGGTTGACCTGTAAAGATACTGATTGAATATGTCTAGAAATATCGATGAAGTTTGCGCGACGTGATCACTAAGCAGTAAGCGAGTTTTCTATCTTAGGATAATTTCTCTCTGCCCCAGTTAAACGCTTACTAACACAACACCGGCTTTTGGATTTGATCCTCCTCACGAGTCTAACTTGCACTGATGGCATGCTGGGATATGGCTCTGTAAATATAAAATCGTCATGATCTACGGGCTTCAACAGAATATGGGGCCTCTCTAAGTGACCCACTAGAGCTTGAAATGCGTCTTCACAAACCACCGTCCATTCAAAATTTATTTTCCCTTCCTTATCAAATAAAAGAAGGGAATACATTTGTCGGTTGCTCTAGATATAAATCGACTTAATGCGGTGAACTTCCCATTGCGGCTCTGCACTTGTTTTATAGTTTTGGGTGCCTGTACGTCCCAAATAGCTTGAATCTTTTCTAGGTTCACTTCAAATCCTCGTGCATTGACAATGAAACCTAGAAAATTTCCAAATGCAACGTCGAAGGAGAACTTTAATGGATTGATTTTCATGCCGTAGAACCGGAGTATATCAAACATCTCCGCTAAGTCTTGAATGTGGTCTTTTGACTACCATGACTTCATGAGTATGCCATCCACACAAACTTCCATCGTTCTTCCAATGTGATCCTTAAACATCCGGTTCATCAGACGCTGGTAAGTCGCTCCCGCATTCTTCAACCCAAATGACAATACCAGATAATAGTATAATCCTACATCTGTGACAAAAATGGTGTGCTCCCGATCCAAAATGTGCATCGGAATTTGATTGTACCCCGAATACGCATCCATAAATGACAACAATTCATGCCCCACTGTCGTGTCAACTAGTTGATCAATTCTAGGCAAAGGGAAACTATCCTTGGGGCATGCCTTGTTAAGATCCGTATAATCAACACAGGTCCTCCACTTCCCATTCGCCTTCCTCACCAGCATAGGGTTGGATATCAATTCGGAATAGAGCGCATTGCGGATAAACCTGTTGGCTTTAAGTTTATCCTCCTCCTCCTTGAGAGAAACAAACCTCTTTGGGTCCATGCCTTATCTCTTTTGTTTTACCGGTACATACTTTAGGTCAATGTTCAATATATGACTTGCGATGGCAGGTGAAATCCAACATATATCAGAATGGGTCCAAGCAAAAACATCGAGGTTCGCTTGGAGGAAATATGTAAGATCCCTCATCATCGAGGGGCTGAGTTGTGATCCTATTTTCAATACCCACGATGGGCCATCGTGGCTGACTGTGATGTCAATCATCAGTTCAGCCGACGCTGCCATGGCCACATTAGGTTCTTCATCGTCATCTCTCGGATCTACGTCTCTCAAGATTCGACTGTGATACCCAAGCCAAGGCTCAGGCACTACTTGTTAATTTTCAGCAACATGGATGCAGATGGACTTGTCCACACCCTTTCCCTTCTCTCTTCGTTGACTCTCTCTCAGCTCAGCCATATAACAAGCATGACCAGTTGCTTGATCGCCATGCACTATACCAACTCCATTGTTTGTTGGAAATTTCAAAGTCAAGCACCTCGAGGCCAAAGCTGCCTTAAACTCAGTCAGGGCCAGTCAGCCCAGAAAAACATTATACGGAGAATCAACGTCCAAAACAATAAACGGTAGGATCCACACTCTCCTACCTTCACCTTCACCTAATTCGATGGTGACTCCACATTACCTACCGCTTTAGTAGCCGCACCATTAAAGCCATGTATACGGGCCTTAATTGGTTTCAGATCCTTAGTCTCCATCTTCATCTGATCATATGCCTTCTTAAAGATAATACTAACAGAAGTCCCACAATAGATCAATATTCTCTTCACAAGCGCCGGTCCGATCGTAGCTGATATTACCATCAGATCAATAGTAGGTGCCTCCATTTGATCGGCATCCCTACTCCTGAATACTATATCATCCGTCATCATTCGCTGCAATTTTCCCGGAGTCTCATCCTCTGTATTCGAGCAATACTCAAAACTCGCGTGTCTCAAAGAGCTAGCATAACGCTCCATTTCTTGCTAACTCTTATCTGCAGGATTAGACCCACCAACTGTAGTGTTTATCACCAATCTTCCACCGGTTTGAGTAGGCTCCTTTGGTCGACGTGGAGATTGTCTTCGACTGGGATCGGACATCCTTTGTCAGCCTCCCTGTGGATTCTTAACAAACTGCTACAACTTATTCTAGCGAATCAACTTTTCTATAGCATCGTGGAGGTTCCTACACTCATCCGTGTTGTGCCCATAGGTCCCATGTAACCGGCAATACTTTCCTATTTTCTTTTGTTCTTCAGTCGATTCTTTTAGGCGCGACTTTCGGTACTAAAAAATATTATAGGTGGACAGATAAATGTTTTACAAAGATGTGTTCAAGGGCATATATTCAATATAAGTTAGGATCCTCGGTTTCCACTTTGCTGCTTCCCTCTTACGTACGAGATTTCCTCCTCCGGTTCCTTTAGGTTGCTCCAGCTTATTTTGAACGTTAACTTGGACCTTTCTAGAGTTGTCGCTAGATTGCTTCACTACAATATTGCTTTGCACCGCTTCCCTGCTGGGTCCTGCAGCACTGCCCCTTCTCGACAACCTGGCCTCCTCCTTTCTCATGAACTGGTTTGCCTATGAATAAAATCGTTCCAAGGTGATTGGTGGTTTTCCTGCTAGCCGGTCACCAAACTCAGATTCTGGATCAACACCTCACATCACGGCCATAAGAATGGCATGGCCATTCGGATTACTAACTTCGGTAGCAGCAATGTGGAATCTTTGCAAATAGTCCTTCAACGACTCAGCCAAAGCCTGAATCACACTAGATAATGACATCATGTCTTTTAGGCAAGTAGCATGGATCCTGAACCGCTCTATGAATTTCATCGCCAGCTCATCAAATCTAGAGATCGACCATGGGGGGTGTCTTGTGAACCACGTGGTAGCAATTCCAAATAGAGTTATTGGGAAGCATCCGCACTTGGTTGCATCATTTTCCCTAGCCGAGTCCATCATCCACTCATATCTCATTATGTTCTTTCGAGTGTCGGTCTTCTCTTCATAAGCGGGCATTGTAGGCATGCCAAACCTTCAGAGATATTCAGCTTGTAAGATGTTGCCAGTAAATGGAGTATGTCTCGTTGATACTCCCCAATCATCATTGGTCAAGCCCTGATTCTCCCTCATCAACTGCCTAACCATAAAAGATAAATCCGGAGTTTGAATGGAAGGTGCTAGGTTGGTACCCACCCTGCGTGATTACTTCGATTAGCGCCTTCTCAGCTGGTGATCATCTAAGTGTGTCCTTTGAGGACCTTCTTCATTACCACCCTAGTGAGGCAGTAGACCAGCTTCTACGCGTGCTCCAGAGCCTAAATTTCTCATTCCCGGTTGAGCGTGACTTCCCAGGTGTAGTTGTGGAGCCACTGTCCCAGTCAAGGGGTCTAGATCAGCTCTGTTGGATTGTCCGTGGTAGGTTGTGAAAAATTCTTCTAATGCTCCAGTTTGCGCCATTTCAATCCTGCAACGTCTTTGCCTATTGTGTTCATTTGATGGAGTTGAGCTATCAGATGATGAGTAGGAAACAATGCTTCCACCAGCATTTTAATGTTGATACCGAGCGATCTCTTTCATCAAGTTAGCATTTTCTTGGATCTTCTCATTAAGCCGTCTCCTGATTTCCACAAGCTCCCTTATCAGATCATTGAACACTGCCCAGGTGAGGGCTTCTGCATGGCTCTGGACGATGACAGGTTCCACACCTGCGTTAGCTGGTTGGTTAATTGGTCATACTTGCTGGACACTAGTAGTTTTATTGGCATCAGCATTGTGGGAGGCGAATCTGGTGCATTGCCTTGCCATATTAGTGTTATCTATGGAAACTCTGAATAGAATCTGTAAACTCTTAAGAACAAACTTGGATCTCCTTTGGAGGATTTCATCAATCTTGTAGCAACAAAGTCGATCCTAGTAACTTGAAAATCAAGATTCTCAGTGAAAGCACCAAAATGTTAGCACCAGAATTGGTCACTAACACCAAGATTTTTGTAGAGATATAAATGAGGACAGTAAATTAAAACAGAGGAATAGCACAGTGTAATGCAAAAATTGCAGTAAAAACAAGAACACAAGAATTACATTGGTTCAGCATAACTGGTTATGTCCACTTTGAATATGATCTTTATTGCTCTTTTAACTCTTTGATTACAGATATAATCCACAAAGAACAGCTTGAATTCAGTTTAGAATGAAAAGGAAATGAGCACAAAAAAGGTAGAGTCTCTCCTTAGTTTACGAAAAAGATCCCCTAAACTGGAACCATGCCCTTCTATTTATAGACAGAGATGGCTTGGTTTCCCTGAGCTTGCATCTATTTTTAGTCCTCCAGACCCACAACCAAGAGAGTTCAGCCCACAATCGACAAGTTAGGAAGACCGACCCGAATATGCCAAACCCTTTTAGCCGACCCGAGGTCCTATAGATGTCGACTCGAAGCAACCTTCACTCTGGCTCCTAGTAAGCTGGACTGCGACTCAAAGCAAATCATGATTTATCCACTTTCGACCTGAGGGAGATATACTTTCGACCTGGTAAGCTACCGAGCCCTCTGGAATGCATTGACCTCGAACGATCGACCCCATATGGCCGAACGCAAATGACTGACCCATGCCATGCTGATCTGGAGTTGAAAAAGCAACCACCCAGAGCATGCCGACCTGAAGTTTACCGATCCCCTAAAGACTTGCCGAGTTCAAGTTACCTATCCCAAACTCTCATGACTGATTGAAAATAACCGATCCCAATACTCTATACCGACCCAGGATGGCCGATCCAAGACAATCTTCCACTACCGACCCCTTTTCCACACCGACCTCCTACAAACATGCCGACCTACAACTGGACGATGCCTAGGCATTGAGCGATGCTGACCCATACATTTGCCGACCCACTATTAGGTGATCCACGCTGACCCGAAGGTGATAATGAGACGACTCGGAGTACATGCCCTTGTAACTCGAAGTAAACTCCTCTATGACCCGAAGTGGATTAATTGTTGACTTATGCCCCATCAACGCTTAACCGTAGCCTCTACAACTATCATCTTGTAGCCAGGCCAAGGTGCTGGGCAACAAATAGATCATCCCCTACTTAGAAGCAATCCTTTTGATAAAAACTGGTTGAATGTCCATGCAAAATAACATGGCTATACTCTGACTAGAACTTGTATTCAATCGCAACTATACACTACAAGTAGTTTATTCCTCTAGATTCTTCCAATTTGCCAACATAGCTAACACTGCATTCTGATGTTTTCTGCTAAGGGGAATCCACAACTTTATTTCCATTCCCTAGGTTATATTTATTATGAAAATTATATGTTTCTAAAAACTCCAACTGTCTCTGTTGTCTCATATTCAACTCTTTCTAAGAAAATAAATACTTGAAAACTTGTGATCCGCATACAACTCAAACCATTCTCCTAAGAGGTAGTGTCTCCATACTTTCAATGTGCAAATAATAGCTTCCAACTCCAAATCATGAGTCGGATATCTAACTTCATGTGATCTGAGCTATCGAGAAGTGTACGCAATCACTTTACCCCTGTGCATTAATATAACTACAAATCCTATCTTATACGTATTCGTGTACACCACCAAATCCTGATTCCCATCTAGAACAATTAATACGAGTGCGTTAGTCAACAAATGTTTGAACTTAATGGATGTTTCCTCACATTTTTTGGACCAAATAAAATTCATATCCTTCCTTGTTAGTTTGGTCAATGGCGCTGCTATTTGTGAGAAATCCTTGACAAACCTCTGGTAATAGCCAGTATATCCAAGAAAACTCCTTATCTCGGTTGTCTTGGGTATCTTTCAATTATCAATAGCTTTAAGCTTAGCCAGGTCCATTGAAAATCATTTCCCTAAAACTAAGTGACCAAGAAATTTCACTTCTTTCTTCCTAAAGGACACTTCAAAAACTTTGCTTTAAGTTGATATTGCCTCAACATCTCAAGCACTATTTTAAGATGAAGCTTATGATCTCTTTCATCCTTAGGATATATCAAAATGTCATCAATGAAAACCAATATAAACCTGTCCTAGTGCTCTTGGAAAATCCAGTTCATCAAATTCAAAAAGAAGCAGATGCATTGGTCAGTCTGAATGGTATCACTAACCACTCGTACGAACCATATCTCATTCTAAACACCGTTAAAGGAATGTTGTCCTCCACAACTCTTAGTTGATGGAATCCTATCGCCAAATCCAACTGATAAAATACTTTAGCCCTACTTAACTGATTAAATAAATCATCAATTCTCAGCAAAGAATGTCGAATCTTTATCATCTTATCATTTAGCTTATGATAATCGATGCAAAATCCTAACAGCACATCTAGTTTCTTTACGAATACCGCGATCGGCTCCCGAAAGTGAACTGCTATGTTTAATAAAAATATTTCCTTCTAAGTCCACTAGCTTCACCTTTAACTCCTTCATCTCCATTGGCGTCATCTTGCTAGGTGGTTTATTCACGAATTCAGTTCCAGGAACAAGATCTATTTGAAACTCAATAGCTCGTTTCGGTGGTCGTCTAGTAACCGGCTGTGACGACCCGGAATTTTCAAGCATTTAATATTAAAATATTCAATTGACTTTAAATATTCAATAGAGCAATTTTAACTTGAATTACGAATATCATAATTTATTTGATAATTAAATTATTGAATTAAATAATTTGAAATTGAATAAAATATGAAATCTGAGATTTTAAGCCTATTAAAAATAATTTGAAGGCTTATAAAATTTGTATTGATAATACTGAAGAGAATAGAAGTGTTGAAATCAAATTTAAGGATGGTTTGTTAAGTTTTGAAATTTATTATCGTTTAAATTGAATTCAAAAATAGCTTCCGAGGTGCAGTGTCGGAATTCAGCGAAACCAGTTCCATTGAGTCCGTAATATTGAACTATTATTAGATTTCGAATTTTGTAGCATTCGGAATCATCGTGTGAGCGTACGAGATAAAAACGTCTAGAAAATAATTAATCGTTTAATTTAAATATCTTACATCTTTTCACCTATCAAAATCTTTTCCCATTGGCCACCATATATTCCTAAGCAGCCGACTTCTTTTCGTACCAATGTTTCTTCTTTTTACATCATCACGTAACCTTTTTTTCTTTAATAATGGGACCGAATTACCTTTCTTCAAATCAAAAACAAAATCAATGTTCAGAAGAAGAAAAATGGGTCGACCGAAGCCTTTTCACTAAATTATGGCGACACTCGAGCTCTTCCTCCTTTTTCTTAATCAACGTTTTCAAGTTCGTGTAAATCGATTTTGATTTCTTGGCCGAATCTTAGTGTCGATCGAAGCTTTGCAGGGGGGATTCGCGTCGGTTGTCTATGTCGAGTATAATCGAGGCAGCGTCTGGGAGTTCATGAGCTCGTCGATGCATGGAAGGTTGCAGTTGACTTTACGTGGGCGTCGCGATTTCTGGAGGGAGGCGCATTCGCTCGACTTGGGGGTGCCGATGTTTGGGTGAGGGGAACCACGACTTGGGAGGAGGCAACGCGGCTGCGAAGGGAATGGCGTTCGCGTGAGTAGCAGCGGTGATGAATTGGGTCTGGGAGTTGTCGCATCGCGAGTGGGTGTTGGGTAGGGTTTGCTGTCTTCGTAGGAGGCTGTAAGGTATAATTTCTTATTCGATTTAAATATCAGAAGTTTGTGTGTGAAAATAAAATAGAACAGTACTTGATTTTGATTCACACATATTTTTCACTGACAGGTTTAAAACAGAGGCTTTTAATAATCTGTGGTTGTTAATTACTGATAATAGTAAACAGCTAAATCAATTTGTCATAAGAATAAAAATAATAATTAGGTTATGTATTGTTTAAAAATAGTTGGGTTACTGGCATATTATAGTGTTTGTTTTAAAAGAATAAATAGATAAATATATATACAGGGGTTTTAAATTGTTCAAAGAATTTATGAAAGGTTGTATTTTGGAAATTTGTAACCTATTTTATAAACATGTATGTGTATATGATCTGAAAATAACAACAAAATAAAAAGACTTTTGTATGGAATTTAATATTTTTGAAGATGCTATGGTTACTAAAATAAATCTTGTAAAGAAAATTTAATTTTAAATCAAATTTTGTAGTTGAATAAATTTATCGGAAGAAATTTGTTTGAACCAAATTCATTAGTTTAAAAATTAAAGTATTCATTAAATTAAAAGATTTTAATGGCAATTGAGTATTCGATTATTTCGAATATTAATAAATTAGATAAATTGTTTATTTAAGGTCAAAAGTATGGAAATCCAAGGCAATATGGAAGTGGATCGCAAACTAAATCAAAGATGAGTTAATCTTACTCAGTTAAACTTAAATTTAAATGATTAAATTTAAATAATTGTCTGAATGGTTGAATTGATTAATGTGCTATAGCATGATATTTTGGGATTGGGATATTGTATAGTGTTAACGTCTGTGATGCAGGGAAAACAGGTTGGAGGGATCCAACTGGATCCCTCAACATTTATTTAAATTATTTAATACCCTCTGTTGTGATTATTTTGTATTATGTGATGAATATTATTGACATTTGGAATATTGGATGTTATGGTTTACCAGAATATATTCCGGTGCACTAATTTATCAATATATATAGAATTAGATTTTGGAAATAAAATGAAGAGAATTTGTAAGTGAAATAATTATAGAGAATTTAAATAAATTAGGAATGAATTGGATAAGAATAATAATAGTTTTAAAATTCTAATAAATAAAATCCGTATATGTAAGGGAAATTTTGAATAAACAGAAGATTAATGAATTTTTAAACTTCAGTATGATTAAAACATTTTAAATTTAAGGTTTAAATTATTTAAGAAGAATAAAGAAGAAGCTGGGAAAACCCGAAATTTTGTATATTTGAGTTAAAAGATTTTAAATCGAACGGGAAACAATAATAATAAAAATTTAGTCCATAATTTATGAATTTTGAAATTAATTGAGTAAGTAAAGAGATTTAATTCAAGAAGAATAAATTGGGAATCAATTTGGAAAATTGATTTAAGTGATTGAGATTTGGAATTCTCCCTGAATATCCAAGTACGTTTTCAAAATAAATTTTTAAATATAAGTTAAAAGATTAAAAGTTGTTTTAAAAAGCAAGTTTTGGGAAATTTATTATTTCTAATATACAAATTCTAAAGTAGGTATTATCTCTTAATATATTATAGTAGTAATTATTTAATGAATGACTTAATATTATGTTTTTTTTTAAAAGTATAAATCTAGTTTTATATTTATTAAGTGACCTTGTTTTCAAATATTCATATAGTATGTATTTTTAATAAATTATTGAAGTAGTTTTAACTTAAATGTTTTAAAGTATATTTTAAAGTAAAGTGTTTTAAATTATTTTGCAAATCTAGTTTTGTGCTTGGTGATTTCTGTGGAGATAGAAAATATTTGGGAAAGTTTATTCTGAAAAGAAAGATGATTTGAAAATGTTTTCAAAGGGTTGAATATAGAAATATATCTTGTGAAGATATCTTTAAGGTTAATAAATAATTTGGGAAATTATTTATTGGTTGATGGTTGTTTGTGAATATTAATTGATAGTTAAAACACCGACTATCAATATTGGACAAATGCGTTGATCGTTTCGAAGAGACCGGGATCGAGATTTATTTCTCGAAAACCACTTCGATCCGGTTGGTACATTTTCGTGAAAAACGATTTTGGATTCGAATATGTAGAAGTGAAGTGCAAGGGCTAGTCGCTACTAATCCTAAGGATATTTCCAAAATGGATGTAGTAGGAATAGTGCCTTCGGTTCCGTTCGAACCCGGGACGGACTTGTATGGATGAATGCTTGTGAAACATCGTCAGGTGGACGATGGGCATTCAAAGGGATATGTTCTATAAAGGTAATGCTTACCTCAAGCCTCATCAAATGGGAATGACTGAAAATCAAGGGTTGTGCAGCAAGGCTAGGTGGGTAGCACCCAAGCAGGGTGAGGTCATCCCTGTCTAGATGTCCCTTTTTATTTCGGCTTAGTGGGTGGTCGTTGATCCCAACCGGGTGATCTCACACGGGATTATCCAGTAAGGGGTAGTCCCGGTATTGTGTTGAAGGGGAGTGGGCGTACTCCTCGGTACGGTGATCTAGGCCCCGTACTGTGACAGGTGGTACCCCAGTGCCTAGTCATTAGTTGGAAATCCATTCTCCCAACGAGCCTTGTACGAGTTTTGTTTGTATTACCCACTCTGTGGCTAGTAGCTGGAATTTAATTGATGTAACAATTTCGGCTATTTTATAAGTATTTGTATATAGACCCTATTATAATATCAGAGGATTTCTATAAAAAGTGTTTTAGCTATCATAAGGTAAAAACCCGACATGTTTATTTGTGGCATGGTCTTACAAGATGCTTTTGTTTTTAAAGGATTTCTGAAACCTTAATAATCAATTGGGTGTGATTTACTCACGCTGGTATTCCAGACTGACTCGGGTGTTATTTAACTTTAATGCTCGGGTTAGACCGAGTATTATAGGATACTTGATATGATGCTGTGGAGCCCAGGAGATGTGACGACCCATAATTTTTAAGCATTTAAAATTGGAATATTTAATTGATTTTAAATATTCAATAGAATAATTTTAATTTGAATTATGAATATCACAATTTATTTGAGAATTTAGTTATCGAATTAAATAAGTGAGGTTGAGAAAAATGTTGAATCTGGAATTTTAAGCCTGTTGGAAATAAATTGAAAGCTTATAAAACTTATATTGATAATACTGAAGACAATAGAAGTGTTAAAATTGGAATTAACAGTGATCTGTGCAGTTTTGAAATTTATATCGTTTAAACTGAATTTCAAAATAACCTTCCGAGGCACAGTCTCAGAATTCGACGTAACCAGTTCCATTAGGTCCGTAATATTGAATTATTATTGGATTTCAAATTTCGTAGTGATCAGAGTTGTTGTGTGAGCGTACGTATATAAACGCGCTGAAATATATATCAAATTTAATTTAATAACTTGTTATCTAAACGAGATATTTTTGAATATAAAAATTATAAATTTTTCATCAGCAGCCACCCTATATTCCCTTTAGCCAACCTATCTCTGTTAAAGCCGACACGCTGAAACAAATTTTCACGCTTATAACTTTTCCTGTCTCCCCATTCTTTCTTTACAAGGCTGACATACTCGAAAAGGAATTGGGAAATTTCAGAAATCAATTAATGTCTGTGAATCCTTAGCATAGTCTCGACCTCATTCGAACAAAATCGCGTGCTATTTTCCATCATCCATGGCCGCGCAGTTCCATTCAAGTCCAGATTTTTTTGCGAATCAAGTTGTAATGACCCACAATATTTACACAACTATGATATTGTGATTTAAACAAGTATAAAGAATTGAAGTATATTTGTGCACACATTTGGACTTGGGGGTAAATTTGTGATTTCCCATCTATTAAAACCCTAGCCGTGAGTGGATTATATATAAAAAAAAGAAGGATGTGGCCGCTGTTTTCATTTTTAACTCTCTCGTTACAAAACAAAAATAAAATAAAATGGCCGAAGCCCTAGAAATCAGATTGGGGGAAAATTATTTTGCCGCATCGAATGGCGTTGGATTCGTGAGAAAAAGGAGAAAAGCTATGGCAATATCTAGGGGATCGACATCTCATATAACTACGTGAGTGTTCTTAATCTTGATTTGGCAATAAGTCCTATCTCAGGCAGCCGTAGTTATATTTCTGCAAATAAATTTGTGTGCATGGATGCTTCGCGTGTATTGATGCTTGTTAATGATTATTTGATCTTTGGTTGCTTGCGTATCCATATATTGATGATGATTAGTTCTGATTATGTTCATATCTGTACCGAGATGATGTCTATTCACTATTATGTCACGATACACTGATTCAACACTATGTATTAATGCCAAATGAATTGTTTAAGCACACTCATACCAGACGTATCATGTCTGACCCTGTTGATTGTCTCGACAATCTCCTGGGGTGTCTCATTCAACGAGGCAGTTCGGGACGATATCTTTACAGGTTGCTATGCACACTTTGATGAGATGATGATTTAAGAGAGGGAGTTAAAATGATTTATACTGCATGTAGGTGATATGAAGAAAGTATTTAAGTATTTTCATTGTCACTTCATATGTATTGCTGAACTAAAATATGTATGTAATGTCCTGAACAGTGAACCATCATGTGTTATATTGATTTGTATATAATCTTGAAACTGTATTGTTTTATATGTAATTGCAAGCTTGAAACTGTAACACTGGGATTATTCAGTTTGTATATATTTTCTGAAATCTGTATTTGGAGAAATAACTGGTGTCAAGGCAGTATACACAAGTGTTTACACTTGTGTATATGTGCAGACCCATAGATCTGCTGAGTTTTGTGATTTAAAGGATTTTTATGGATTTTGTTCAAGTTTCCTTTCAGAAGTTTTGGGGAAAACTTTTATAAACTTATTTTGATGGATTATTTCTATATTTATGCACAAGCATATATGGATCTGGAGTTTGATTTTAGTATGTAATTATCATATCTGAGAATATATATATATATATATATATATTTATTTGTTTTTGGCAAGTTGAATGCCTTGAATGTGAAAAGCAAAGATGAGATATATATATATTTTTCTCTATGTTATGGTCTTTTCTGAGTTCAAGTTACTTAGTCCTGTGATATTTGATTTTTGATGAGATATTTGATATTTGATATTTGATATTTGATCTGTGAAGAGCAAAGATGAGATATTTGATGCCGCAGATCTTTGAAGGAAAGATGGATTTTTGATGCTTTCAAATGCATTATGATTTTTGGGGAAATGAAATTTTCTATGTTAAGTGGCTGTTGCTATTCGAATCTGTATATAGCATATGGCTAATATATGTTCATGTGATAGATTCTTGAATTATATTGAGGACTTGCCATATAACTTAAAATACGTGCATGCCTTTACTTTACATTTCTAAAATGAACAAACACAGTTTTGAATAAGTTTTGCAAAAGAAAGTAAACTGTTTTATATTCATTAGTATTCTAGAAATGGATTACAAGTCCATGTATTATCTTGAGACTTTTATAAAAGGAACTTGTTAGTTTCCATTTGTTTGCGTTAAAAATATTTGTAGGATGCAGAATAGCTTTTGTTCTTGCATCAGTGACATGTTTTTGTTTTCAAGAAAGATAGTTGATGTAAATTCATCTTTTATGTTTGAATATAACTTGCATGAATGAGAAAGAGGAAAACTCGATTACCTCATTTTTATATAGTTGGATTGGTAATCTTTTGTTTATACATATAATTATTAATATTTTGTTGGTGCCAAGGCTTCATTGCCTATTCATTAATATCATTGCTTGAGCTTGTGTGTTGGCGAGGCCGTGCACACATGTATTTATATGTGTGTGTACGTGCAGCCACGCCTATAATTGTGCTATAGCAAGAGTTGAGTTAAGTAAAGGATCTCTATGACTTTTATGATATAATTA
The DNA here is from genome assembly GCA_030765085.1 of Allium cepa. NCBI lineage: Eukaryota > Viridiplantae > Streptophyta > Magnoliopsida > Asparagales > Amaryllidaceae > Allium > Allium cepa. Next base: position 897,979,815 of record CM060938.1, on the reverse strand, counting down.
GTAATTCTGATATTTCCTGTCTGCTTGTGTATCTTTTTTGTCATATTGCAAATAATTTTCATAAGAAGGAAATGGGTTTATCTTTATATTAAAATGCTATGTGTGAATGCTTTAGCTAATTCTTATTAAACTCTGATTTAATAACTAAAGAGATTGGTATATCTTCATATATGCTAATCTATGTTTTAAGAATACACCAATATTTCTATATTGGTAATAGTGGATCCTGGTTTTGGTTTTGAAGATAGATGACCCTGTGTTTTCATTTAGCATATTTCTTTATGCCAAAAAAAAAGAAAAAAACAAATTAGTCCATGATTTGGCCACTAGAAAAGTAGGGTCATCTCATTTGGTATCAGAGCTATGTTGGTAGATAACATAGCAAAAATTTAATTTGTGTGAATTTGTTTGTATTGACTGCTTTGGTTGCATTGTTTGAATTGATTGCTTTGGATGATTTATTTGAATTACATCAATGTTAATGATGTTTCTCCCTTCTATTATTTTGTTTTGAAAATTGTTTAATTAATCATATGACCTGATTACAGAAATGAGTTTATGACTCAGTTTTTATAAGAAAATAATCTGATTAATTTACTGAGAAGTAGGGTATTGAATAATAATGGATTAGGCAGTATGAACAAAGAGGTTTATGCTCATGTCTAGTTCATTTAAATTTGCTATGAACAAAGAAGTATTATAAAAATTATTTAAATTTCTGAAGTGGTTATTATGGATGAGATGGATGTTTTTTTGTGCATTTCTATTTGGAGTTTTGTATGTCAGTTTTCCAAGCTAAAATGGTTTGAGCATTTTTATTATTCTATTCTTATTATTGTCGAGTATGGATTTAAATTATTTAGAACATAGGCAGCAAGATAGAAATCTGGCTCATGCTTATTTTCTAAATAATAAGATATGAGGTTTTCTGAGTTTTGGTGAAATTTTCTTAACAAACACCTCTGTCCATATTTTTACAATAATATAGTAGAATCATGAATGCCTAAATTATTTTGGAAAGCCCACAAACCTATTGTAGATCCCTGTAGTAAGAAATATAAAATGAGAGAAATTGAATTTATACATGTTTTCTAATACAAGAAAAGTTGGATTAAGACACCTATGTTTATATCTGATCTAAAAGATGGCTAAAATTACAGTTTTACTTCTTTGTGGACTTCATGGATGTTGCTTTGTTTCAATGTAGAGGGTGTATTTATTTATTTTGATTTAAATCTGAAATCACCACTGTTACACCATAACTAATAAGTATATGTTTGAGAACTTGATAAACACAATAATGAGCTGATGCAAGTGATATTGATATTTGGTAAAATTTCAAAAAAAATAAATGTCAAATGCCAGTATCAATTGCAATAGGACATTATATGAATAAACATTGAAAAGTGAATTGTCTGATTTGGATGCATAATTGTTAAGCTGCATTTCTTGAATATGTTTGATAACTGCATATAACTTTATGATGGAAGTTTATAAAACAGGTCCCTTAGAGGAAGATGAAATTTCTTATGAATATAACCTGAAAAAAAAATGGATTATATAATCATTACAATCAAGTGTGATCTAAGATTGGTTAAGCATAAGGCAGTAAAAGGAGGGAAGTTCTTTTGCTTATGTCTTGTATTTAATAAGGGGATAAGAGTGCAATGGTTTGACCAGGTGCTGAGCTCTAATTGCCTAAGTATTTCCTCGAAAAAATATATATATATACACATATAAACATCTCTGGTCACATGTTGATTGTAATATAAAATATGAAAAACATAAGAATTTTCTGATATGCAAAATCCCTGTGAATTACCTGCAAGTTTATAAAGCTCAATGACATAAGTGAAGACGAAAGGAACACTTATAGCTACTTACGATTAGGTGTATGTTAGTTTTATATGAATGAAAATAAGTTTTGTTAGTCACATATGCGTTGGATGAGTTTCTTTGTGGTGATATAATCTATGTGAAATGTTTGGATGCCTTGCTGGTTGTTAGATTTGGTTCTTATGACCTCCATGTTCACTATTTTAATGCCAGTAACAATAACCTGAACAGTTTAAGTTGCTTTAAATAATATGGATGTGAGATCTTTGTAGACAAGATTCACTGAAAAAAAAATACATATAAATTGACTGCAAGGATCTTGTTACTGGGAACCACAGTGGTATTTTATCTCCTAAAATATTTGATCTATGCTTTAGTCAAAGGCCTGTCTCTGAACAAAAATTGACTTGAAATGATGTACAGATGTGATTAATTGATTGTTGAAAGGTATGAATGGATGAATGTTTCATGGATGCATGAAAACTGTTTGCATTTACTGGTTATGTACATAAAGGTTTTGAGCATGATACAGTACAGTTGAGACCTGCACACTTGAAAGGAAAACTTAGTAATTAAACTAAGAAAAATGGGTCACCTCTATCAGGTTGGGTATGAGGGAAGTGGGTATGACATGGTGGTTGGCTTGCATCAAGGATGGGGTGTGAGTTTGCACATGGCATGTTCATGTCCAAATAGCTTGTAGTGTGCTGGAAATCAAACAGATGTTCCAGGCAGTGTGCACCAGTGCAACCATGAATGTGATATTGGACCTTAAAAAAAATGATATGAAATGAACCCACAAGCAGAGGTGATTAGGCTAGGGGTATGGTGGGTTCTGGTATGCAGACTCAGTTTTGATGCCTTAGCTCAATGTTGTGGGTTTTGCTTGTTCATATTTATGAGATGCTTGTGTGATTTGGGTGATGGTTGTTATGAATACTTGAAATAAGAATTTCTGCTAAGATACTTGTTGGATGATTTCTGATGGCAAGCAATTAGTTGATGTTTTTATAGATGTCTGGTTTTCTTTTTGGAAAAAAAATATATACCAGTATTAAGTGGTTGTTTGTTGTTTGTATTGATTGAGTATTGTTTGTATGCACTTAATTCATACATATGTTTATGATATTTTGCTTTGATTGCTAAGAATGGGGTCTGTTTTGGATTAAAAATTCATTTAAATAAAGACAGATTATATAAGGGTATTGATCCCTATTTTGATTTGCATATAGATGATATGCTTTGCCTGAAGATGGTGTGTATAGCCATGGATGAATGAACATTACATTTAAAATGACTTCAATATGAATCATGAGTAGGAATGCATTTGTAAGCAATATATAACTTGATGACAAAACCTATGAACTGTTACTGAATTAATATTTGCTTGGTTCTGGTTGAGTAAGCTTGGTGTATAAATATGTTTGAGACATTAGAATTGCTTTGAAAAGCAGAAAGTAAAATCTGTATTGATTCTAGAATTTACTAAACCAATTTGCCAATAGGGTTTAGTTTAAAACTGAATGTGAACACTATTATGATGAATGCAATGGCACTGTTTCCTGCTCTCATTTGTACACTGCCATATTTATGCATATTCACTTCATCCTGTGTGCACCCCTGAGTTACACTGTATGCATAGATTTGGTCCAAACACTGTTGCATCTGAAATCTGCTGTTGCACTTGAGATTTTAGACTTGATTTTGCTGTTTGCATGCAGTGGCAGTTCTATATACATATATGTCCATGTACTTGAAACAACTTGATGCTGCACACTTGTGCTTTGTCTTGATCACTTCTGCTGTTGTCATTTTGTGTTGTTGCCTTGCATTTGCCAAATCTATGTGTAAGCTTCCATACATCCATCTGAGTTTGCTGTTTTCAGATGCACTGAGTTGTTTGAATATGTCGCTTTCTTATTTATGTTCTGTTTGTATGACAGTTGCAATTACCCTTGTGCTTGTTCATTTGATGATGAAACATGTTGATTGAAATTTGCTGGTGCACTCGAGTTGGCAAGGCAGTGCACACGTGTATATTTATACATGTGTGTATTGCAGCCACTCCGCAAAATTTAATGAATAATTGGGATGCTAGAACGAGTAAGAGTGAATTGTGAGGACACAATTCCAAAAAGGTGGGGTATTTGTAATGACCCACAATATTTACACAACTATGATATTGTGATTTAAACAAGTATAAAGAATTGAAGTATATTTGTGCACACATTTGGACTTGGGGGTAAATTTGTGATTTCCCATCTATTAAAACCCTAGCCGTGAGTGGATTATATAAAAAAAAAGAAGGATGTGGCCGCTGTTTTCATTTTTAACTCTCTCGTTACAAAAAAAAAAATGGCCGAAGCCCTACAAATCAGATTGGGGGAAAATTATTTTGCCGTATCGAATGGCGTTGGATTCGTGAGAAAAAGGAGAAAAGCTATGGCAATATCTAGGGGATCGACATCTCATATAGCTACGTGAGTGTTCTTAATCTTGATTTGGGAATAAGTCCTATCTCAGGCAGCCGTAGTTATATTTCTGCAAATAAATTTGTGTGCATGGATGCTTCGCGTGTATTGATGCTTGTTAATGATTGTTTGATCTTTGGTTGCTTGCGTATCCATATATTGATGATGATTAGTTCTAATTATGTTCATATCTGTACCGAGATGATGTCTATTCACTATTATGTCATGATACACTGATTCAACACTATGTATTAATGCCAAATGAATTGTTTAAGCACACTCATACCAGACGTATCATGTCTGACCCTGTTGATTGTCTCGATAATCTCCTGGGGTGTCTCATTCAACGAGGCAGTTCGGGATGATGTCTTTACAGGTTGCTATGCACACTTTGATGATATGATGATTTAAGAGAGGGAGTTAAAATGATTTATACTGCATGTAGGTGATATGAAGAAAGTATTTAAGTATTTTCATTGTCACTTCATATGTATTGCTGAACTAAAATATATATGTAATGTCCTGAACAGTGAACCATCATGTGTTATATTGATTTGCATATAATCTTGAAACTGTATTGTTTTATATGTAATTGCAAGCTTGAAACTGTAACACTGGGATTATTCAGTTTGTATATATTTTCTGAAATCTGTATTTGGAGAAATAACTGGTGTCAAGGCAGTATACACAAGTGTTTACACTTGTGTATATGTGCAGACCCATAGATCTGCTGAGTTTTGTGATTTAAAGGATTTTTAAGGATTTTGTTCAAGTTTCCTTTCAGAAGTTTTGGGGAAAACTTTATAAACTTATTTTGATGGATTATTTCTATATTTATGCACAAGCATATATGGATCTGGAGTTTGATTTTAGTATGTAATTATCATATCTGAGAATATATATATATATATATATTTATTTGTTTTTGGCAAGTTGAATGCCTTGAATGTGAAAAGCAAAGATGAGATATATATATATATTTTTCTCTATGTTATGGTCTTTTCTGAGTTCAAGTTACTTAGTCCTGTGATATTTGATTTTTGATGAGATATTTGATATTTGATATTTGATATTTGATCTGTGAAGAGCAAAGATGAGATATTTGATGCCGCAGATCTTTGAAGGAAAGATGGATTTTTGATGCTTTCAAATGCATTATGATTTTTGGGGAAATGAAATTTTCTATGTTAAGTGGCTGTTGCTATTCGAATCTGTATATAGCATATAGCTAATATATGTTCATGTGATAGATTCTTGAATTATATTGAGGACTTGCCATATAAATTAAAATACGTGCATGCCTTTACTTTACATTTCTAAAATGAATAAACACAGTTTTGAATAAGTTCTGCAAAAGAAAGTAAACTGTTTTATATACATAAGTATTCTAGAAATGGATTACAAGTCCATGTATTATCTTGAGACTTTTATAAAAGGAACTTGTTAGTTTCCATTTGTTTGCGTTAAAAATATTTGTAGGATGCATAATAGGTTTTGTTCTTGCATCAGTGACATGTTTTTGTTTTCAAGAAAGATAGTTGATGTACATTCATCTTTTATGTCTGAATATAACTTGCATGAATGAGAAAGAGGAAAACTCGAGGACCTCATTTTTATATAGTTGGATTGGTAATCTTTTGTTTATACATATAATTATTAATATTTTGTTGGTGCCAAGGCTTCATTGCCTATTCATTAATATCATTGCTTGAGCTTGTGTGTTGGCGAGGCCGTGCACACATGTATTTATATGTGTGTGTACGCGCAGCCACGCCTATAATTGTGCTATAGCAAGAGTTGAGTTAAGTAAAGGATCTCTATGACTTTTATGATATAATCAGGAATTCTGATATTTCCTGTCTGCTTGTGTATCTTTTGTGTCATATTGCAAATAATTTTCATAAGAAGGAAATGGGCTTATCTTTATATTAAAATGCTATGTGTGAATACTTTAGCTAATTCTTTTAAACTCTGATTTAATAACTAAAGATATTGGTATATCTTCATATATACCAATCTATGTTTTAAGAATACACCAATATTTCTATATTGGTAATAGTGGATCCTGGTTTTGGTTTTGAAGATAGATGACCCTGTGTTTTCATTTAGCATATTTCTTTATGCCAAAAAAAAAGAAAAAAACAAATTAGTCCATGATTTGGCCACTAGAAAAGTAGGGTCATCTCACAAGTCGCGATCGTATTCGAGGCAGGGGTTCTTGCGATGTTAGAATGGTTAGCTAGAGCTCGCGATTTGGGGGAAACGCCGAAGGGTAGTCGCGTTCATGGTCGAGGGTTAGGGTGTTCGGTGATTTCTTGGGAAACGCGATTTGTGGGGAGGCTGAGGAGTTGAAGCTGCAGATCCTGTTGGCTTTAGAGGCCGATGTGACAAGATTAATGATGGAGTTTGTGGTGATTAGCCGAGGCGTTTGGCTAGGGTGGGAAGGTTTCGTGGCTCCAGTACAGTTGATGGTGGCTCAGGTGATCGCGCCTCGTCTCTGTGTGCAGAAAAGGAAGTTTGGTTTGGGAATGGAACTGCTTGTTTGGCTGGTCCGATTTGGAGGGTATGGGCTCTGTTTCTTTTTATATCTCTAGGAACTTAATTTCATAATATTTTTATTAAATGCTTCTTAAGTTTAAAGCCCTTTATATAATTTGTGGATTTTTACCTCTTTAATCTGAAAGTTAACAGTAAAGAAAATTTAAAGTCTACATATCCTAAATTTTTAGGCAGACAGTAAAAATATATTTAGACAGGATTGCTTTTGTTTAAAGGAGAATTTGTTTAATTTAAATTATTAGTTTAAAAATAAATAAAGAAAAATAATAATAACATCAATATATATAGTAAGCCTATTGTTTAAACTCTAGGATATATACTAAGGTAATTAACTTGTTTAATTAGCTTATTTAATTATTAGTTAAGACTAGAATTTTTTGTTAGTAAATTATTAGGTTAAAACCAAATATTAACTTAAAGTAAATAAATAGTAATTAATTATTCGATCAATTCAAATATTAACAAACCTTATAATGTTGACTAAGGTCAAAAGTAATGAGGAACAAGCTGGTCTGGAGTGGGTTGCAAAATATTAAGCAAAGGTGAGTTAATCTCACTCCGTTAAATGATTAAATTTAAATAATTTATTGTATGGTTGAAATGATTGATGTGATATAGTATGATATTTTGGAATTGGTATATTATTTTGTGCTAACGTCTGTGGATGCAGGGAAAACAGGTTGGAGGGATCCAACTGGACCCCTCAACTTTTATTTAAATTATTTAATATTCTCTGTTCTGATTATTTGAAATTCTATAATGAATTATGTGGAAGTATTGAATGCTATGGCTTGGTTGATATAATTGGGTATAATGAATTACCAAAAATATAAATTTGATTTTGGAAGTGAAAATAAAAGATGTGAAATTGCAAGTAAAATAATTATAGAATAAATTTAAGAATGACTTGGAAAAGAAATAAAGTGACTTTAAAATTCTAATAAATGAATCCTGAGAATGGAAAGGAAAATTTTGAATAAACAAAAAGTTAATGAATTTTAAAATGCAGTATTATTAATTTAAAAGAACAAACATTTATTTTGAATTTAAGATTTGAATTTTTGAAAGAGTAAAGAAGAAAATGAAAATAATAATAATAATAAAGTCCATAACTACTGAATTTGGAAATAAACTGATAAGTAAAAGAATTTATTTCAAATAAAATAAATTGGAAATCAATTTGGGGAAAATTGATTTAAGTGATTGAAGTTGGAATTTTCTCTGGATAGCCAAGTAAATGTTTTTTTTAAAAGTAAATTTTTAAATATAAATTAAATGTTTTAAAGTTGTTTTTAAAGAAAACAGGTTTTGTAAAATTTATTATTTCTATTATTTAAAGTCTAAAATAAGTATTTTCTTAAGAAGTAACTTAGTATTTTGTTTTTAAAAATTTAAATCTAGTTTTATATTTTATTAGTAACCTTATTTTAAAATATTCATATAGTATGTATTTTTAACAAATTATTAAAGTAATTTTAACTTGGAATGTTTTAAAGTATATTTTTAAAAGTAAAGTGTTTTAAATTAATTTGGATAAATCTAGTTTTGTGCTTGGTGATTCCAGCGGAAATGGAAATACTCGGAATTTATTCTGAGAAAAGGAAGATAGTTAGAAAACTGTTTTCAAAAGGGTTTGAAAGTGAGAATATATCATGTAAAGATATTTTGAGATAAATAAATAATTTGGAAAATTATTTATTGTTTGATAGATGTTTGTGAATAGAAATTGATAGTTAAATAACCGACTATCAATATTGGACACAAATACGCTGATTGTTTCAAAGAGACCGGGATCGAGATTTATTTCTCAAAAACCACTTCGATCCGGTTTGTACGTTTCGTGAAAAACGATTTTGGATTCGAAGATGGAGCAGCGAAGTGCAAGGGCTAATCGCTACTAATCCTAAGGATATTTCCAAAATGGATGTAGTAGGAATAGTGCCTTCGGTTCCGTTCGAACTCGGGATGGACTTGTATGGATGAATGCTTGCAAAAACATCGTCAGGTGGACGATGGGCATTCTAAGGGATATGTTCTTAAAAGGTAACGCTTAGCCTCAAGCCTCATCAAATGGGAATGACTGAAAATCAGGAGTTATGCAGCAAGGCTAGGTGGGTAGCACCCAAGCAGGGTGAGGTCATCCCTGCCTAGATGTCCCTTTTTATTTCGGCTTGGTGGGCGGTTTCTGATCCCAACTACGGGGTGATCTCACTCGGGATTATCCAGTAAGGGGTAGTCCCGGTCTTGTGTCACAGGGGAGCGGGCGTACTCCTCGGTACGGTGATCTAGGCCCCGTACTGTGACAGGTGGTACCCCAGTGCCTAGTCATTAGTTGGAAATCCATTCTCCCTACGAGCCTTGTACGAGTTTTGTTTGTATTACCCACTCTGTGGCTAGTAGCTGGAATTTAATCATGTAACAATTTCGGCTATTTTATAATTATTTGTATATAGACCCTATTATGATATCAGAGGATTTCTATAAAAATTGTTTTAGCTATCATAAGGTAAAAACCCGACATGTTTATTTGGGGCGTGGTCTTACGAGATGCTTTTGTTTTCAAAGGATTTTTGAAACTTTAATAATCAATTGTGTGTGATTTTCTCACGCTGGTATTCCAGACCGACTCGGGTGTTATTTAACATTAAAGCTCGGGTCAGACCGAGTATTATAGGATATAGGATATGATGCTGTGGAGCTCAGGAGACGAGCTGGATGACGATACGTACTCTCGTACTTGTTTATATATATATATATATTTCCACTTGTTGAGTTGTTATGTATCCATTTGTATGATATTGATGTTGAGCTGTGATTGATGTACTCTGATGATGTAACATATAAACAGAAATATTTGAATGTTGAGTAAAGATTATTTATTATCTGTTATATTTTATTCCGCTGCGATGGTTAGATTCTGCTGTTGTTTTCTATTTTTCTTCTTCTACCTCTTCTTCTTTAACCCAAATGGTTCGTATTTCTGTACAACTTGAGTTGATTGTTGTAGAATAGTGTTGACTCAAGGGGTTCGGATTTGCGGGCTGTTACAGGAGACGAGCAGGATGACGATACGTACTCCCGTACTTGTTTATATATGTATATTCCGCTATGTTGAGTTGTTGTGTATCCATTGTATGATATTGATGTTGAGCTGTGATTGATGTACTCTGATGATGTAATATATAAACAGAGATATTTGATTTTTTTTTAGTAAAGACCATTTATTATCTATTATATTTTATTCCGCTGCGATGGTTAGATTCTGTTGTTGATTTCTATTTTCTTCTTCTACCTCTTCTTCTTTAACCCAATGGTTCGTATTTCTGTACAACTTGAGTTGATTTAGGTAGAGTAGTGTTGACTCAAGGGGCATGGATTTACGGGCTGTTACAGTTGGTATTAGAGCTTAGGTTGGTGATAACCTTGGCTCTGGTGGGAAATTACTCAAATAGAGTCCGTAGTACTCTAGAATGAGTTTGAGCGTATTAATAGATATGAGTGTGTATTTGTTAGTGAATATAAAATGTTTTAATATTGCGTTGATTGATTTGTTGAGTGGCATATGAACCTTCGTCGACACAGTCTGCGCAACTGTATCGAAGGGGTTCCTAAACACTTGAATAGAACGATTGACACGGTATTGTTTTAAATGTGGGTGAATGAAATAATTTTACCCAAAAATATATCTTGATATAAAGAAAAGTTTTTGTAAACTAAGCTAATATATGGTTGCTTGGATATTAGAAATGATAATATTAAATTATTATCATCGTTGTGTAAAAATTTAACTAGAAATTCTAAAACATAACCAAAGGTTAAGGAAATAAATTCATTATGAAATGAAATTTATAAACATGAATTATAAATGTAAATTATAAATTAAATTATAATCAAATGGGAAACTATGCAAATGAATTATAGTTAAAATTGATTTAAGCAGGATTTGGAAAGTTAAAATCTCGGAGATTTTGAAAGTGTTTGTCGAAGTATTTTCAAGATAAATACTAACATTATTGTTTTAGAGGTATTTCTGAAAGGAAATTTGTTTTAAATGGATTTTGTAAGTGATATAGCATTGAAATCACTTGGGTTATTGGAAAATAATTCTGATGATGACGGCCGCATCATCAGTATTCATTTTCGAATTTCTAAGTGACGGATTGCTGCGAAAATTGATTTGTTAAGAAAAGCTGGTTGTTTTTGAAAATCCTAAAGGAAATTTGTTGGGAATAAAACCAGGATGGGTTTGATTTTTGAGAAATGTGATTTGAGATGTTGAAAATTTCAAAATGATTTGAAACCAAAGCCGGGAGTTTAAAAATCCTAATGAGATATGTTGTAAGCTTATAAATTAACATGATTTAAATCAGGGAGGAAATATAAGCTTTGAATGTTGGAATTTAAATTTAAAGTGAAAATTTTAAAATGAAATTAACTTTGATTAGGAAATAAAAATTTAACTGGATTGAAATAAATTGAATAGGCTGAAAATAATATCCAGTTGTATTCGAATTTAGTTGGAATCGAATTGAGTTAATAAATCCGAGTTAAAATAGAATTGAGCTGGAATAAAAATTCAATTGAGTTATTGGAATGAAATTAGATTCTTACCTGAATAAATGGCAAAATAAGTTGGGTAAGGATTGAATTGAAATAAATAAGTGTAAAACTCGAGTTAAAAATAAAAGATGAATACATTCAAGCCTAGAATGAATGTGATTGTATAAAATAATAAGTTGCGACTTATAAAATTGAAAATGGAATACAAAACCAAAATTAATATTTTGATGAATTGGAAAATGAAAAGAAAATCCAAACTTGAATTATTAAATAAGTTGAACTAAGAAAATTAAATAAAGTGATATTTGGAATTAAAAATCAAGTGTTGAATTTTAACCACGGGAAGAACTAATTAGATAATAAATTAGTTAATGAAATTGAATTGTGAGTTTATTATAAAGTTTGGAAATAAACTCGAGTTATAAATTAAATTTGACTTAAATTGTTGATGAAGTAAATGTAATTGAGAATGAAGTTGAATTGTTAGTTAATAAAATTGGATGGTAAATTGAAAATGGAAAGTGGATTTAGAACTTGAGTTATAAATTAGAATTGAACTTGATGTGTTAACAAATTAAGTATAATCGGAAATGTATCGAATAAAAGATGAAATTGGATTAAAAGGGTGATGGTATAAATTGCAAATAAAATCCAAATAAGTGGAAATAAATTGGAAATAACCTTGTAATAAATTGAATGAGTTGAATCTGGAAAGTTAAATTTTATAATAACTAATCAAATGAAATTGCAGATTTAAAATTAGATTGGATTGAAATAGAATCAAGTTAAATTGAAAAGAGAACTTGTTTGCAAAATGAGAATGAGCTAAGTATAAAATTTGAATAAATTGAAGTAAATTGACTTAAGCTAAATGAATGGAGGAGAGTTGAATTGAATTCAACTTAAACATAGTTTAATAATATTGGACTGGTTTTAAATCAAGTGAAAATAAATTTTAATCGAAATAAAATTTTGCGGGTTATAAATAATATTTAAGGAAATGAAAATTCATAATGGATTGAGTGGGTAAACTAATTATATTGAATAAATAAATGATGAAATAAATAAGAATCAAATGAAATGTGGATTGTTTTCGAGCTAAATAAAATAGTTTGGAATAAACAAATATAAATGAAATGTAAACGAATGGATTGTGAATGAAATTCAAACAGAATGTGTTGAGCTAGAACAAATGATTTTGAATGGAACTTGTTTGAATAATGAAACTAGTTGGCTAATAAAATGAAATGCAAGCGAATGGATTCAAATTTAAAATGCAATGAAAATGAGAATATATGGATTGTGAATAAATTTAATAAAAATAATTGGAATAGAATTAAGTATAAATTGAGTTGAAATAATTTAAATTGGTTATAAAACATAAGTGCTTATTTGTTCACATAGATCTCGTCAAATTGCATAGAATAAATTGTCATTTGATGTAAATAGAAGTAATTAAAATTATATGAATTGATAGGAGTAAAATAAATTGATTTTGAGAACAATTGAATTGAATATGAGCCTGGTTTGCTTAAAAATAAATTAAATGTAAGAGACTGAGTTTTAAACCATTCAAATTGATGAAGTTGTATACGAATGATTGAAAACCATTCAAATTAAATGAAAATGGTTTATAAATTAATTGAAACAGTTGAATAAGTATGGAAACTATATAAATAGCTTATGGAAGGTGTTTGGTATGCTTTTCTTTTAGAATTAATATGTTTTAACTATTGCAAATAAGTGAAATGTTGTTAAACTTCATATATTTGGCACTTACATGTTTAAATTGAGTAAGTAAAGGTACATGGAAGCCGTTTGGCTGGATTTTGGTCACGCTAGTTGCTATAAATATAAGCCGCTTGCTTAAAATGCTAAATAAGGTACGCCTACGCAATAAAAATAGGAAATACGAACTGTTTTTGGTTTTTCCGACCGTGTGGGTCGATGTATATATATTTATATCTTTTGTCAAATTGCAAAAGCTCCTCCGTACAAAGAAGACTCTGCCAAAATTTTTCAGAAATTTTGGGAGTTAGAAAATTTTTGAAATTTTTTGGAAAATTTTGTTTAACGACAAACCTATTCCGACTGAAAATTGAAATAAATTTGTAAATGAAACAAATTTAAAGTAATGATATGAATTAGTTATAAATGAAAAATAAAATTAAATGTTCAGAGTTGAAAATAAATTGAATTCATATGGTTTGAATAGAAATAGATATAAACTAGAATAGTGAGGTGAAAATAAATATAAGAAATATATAAAATGCTTATACTAACTTAAGAAGGGAATGGTGAATTCTGGATTGGAAATTGATACTACAAATATAATCTAAGTTAATATTTGAATGAATAAATACTGACATTTTCTAAGAAAGTTGATATGATGTTTTGGAAATATTGTGATTGGATATTAGTGCTAAGAAGGATATGCAGGTGTTATAAAGAGAAAGGAAAATTGGTTTTGATTTCAGATGATAAAAATTGAATTGCCCGACCAAAAAGGTATGTGTTTAAACTTGGTATGAAATTTGATTGGGTTTTTGATCGAGCCACTTGGCTTTTTGTTTACTTTTGGATTTGGAAGGCCGTAGGGCCATTTTGTAGTTGTACCGAGCTAGCCGCGCAAAGGAGACGCTGACAAAAAATTTCGGAAATTTAGGGAGTTAGAAAATTTTTGAGGAAATTTTGATAATTCAAAATTTAGTTTTGAATTATAATTTGAATAGTTGAACAAGTAAGTTATTTGAAAACTATAGAAGGTTTTGGAAAAGTTTGGAAAGTTAATAAGAATAATAATGGGTCTTTTATAAAAAGATAGTTGGTATGATGTTGAATTGTTAGAAACCGTTTGGTTTGGAAAAATAGTAACGGGTATTGGACCATTCTTCCTAACTAGTAATTTCGGGGACGAAATCCTTCTAAGGGGGAGGAATGTGACGACCCGGAATTATCAAGCATTTAAAATTGGAATATTTAATTGATTTTAAATATTCAATAGAGCAATTTTAACTTGAATTACGAATATCACAATTTATTTGATAATTAAATTATTGAAATAAATAATTTGAAATTGAATAAAATATGAAATCTGAGATTTTAAGCCTATTAAAAATAATTTGAAAGCTTATAAAATTTGTATTGATAATACTGAAGAGAATAGAAGTGTTGAAATCAAATTTAAGGATGGTTTGTTAAGTTTTGAAATTTATTATCGTTTAAATTTAATTTAAAATAGCTTCCAAGGCGCAGTCTTGGAATTCAGCGAAACCAGTTCCATTGAGTCCATAATATTGAACTATTATCGGATTTCGAATTTTGTAGCATTCGGAATCATCATGTGAGCATACGAGATAAAAACGTCTAGAAAATAATTAATCGTTTAATTTAAATATCTCACATCTTTTCACCTATCAAAATCTTTTCCCATCAGCCATCATATATTCCTGAGCAGCTGACTTCTTTTCGTACCAATGTTTCTTCTTTTTACATCATCACGCAACCTTTTTTTTCCTTTAATAATGGGACCGAATTAACTTTCTTCAAATCAAAAACAAAATCAATGTTCAGAAGAAGAAAAATGGGTCGGCCGAAGCCTTTTCACTAAATTATGGCGACACTCGAGCTCTTCCTCCTTTTTCTTAATCAACATTTTCGAGTTTGTGTAAATCGAATTCGATTTCTTAGCCGAATCTTAGTGTTGATCGAAGCTTTTCAGGGGGGATTCGCGTCGGTTGTCGATGTCGAGTATGATCGAGGCAGCGTCTGGGAGGCGCACTCGCTCGACTTGGGGGTGCCGATGTTTGGGTGAGGGGAACTACAGCTTGGGAGGAGGCAACGCGGCTGCAAAGGGAATGGCGTTCGCCTGAGTAGCAGCAGTGATGAATTGGGTCTGGGAGTTGTCGCATCGCGAGTGGGTATTGGTTAGGGTTTGCTGTCTTCGTAGGAGGCTGTAAGGTGTAATTTCTTATTCGATTTAAATATCAGAAGTTTTTGTGTGAAAATAAAATAGAACAGTATTTGATTTTGATTCACACATATTTTTCACAGACAGGTTTAAAACAGAGGCTTTTAATAATCTATGGTTGTTAATTGCGGATAATAGTAAACAGCTAAAACAATTTGTCATAAGAATAAAAATAATAATTAGGTTATGTATTGTTTAAAAGTAGTTGGATTACTGGCATATTATAGTGTTTGTTTTAAAAGAATAAATAGATAAATATATATACAGGGGTTTTAAAATGTTCAAAGAATTTATGAAAGGTTGTATTTTTGAAATTTGTAACCTATTTTGTAAATATGTATGTGTATATGATCCGAAAATAACAACAAGATAAAAAGACTTCTGTATGGAATTTATTATTTTTGAAGATGCTATGGTTACCATAATAAATCTTGTAAAGAAAATTTAATTTTAAATCAAATTTTGTAGTTGCATAAATTTTTCGGAAGAAATTTGTTTAAAC
Organism: Allium cepa; assembly: GCA_030765085.1. Lineage (NCBI taxonomy): Eukaryota > Viridiplantae > Streptophyta > Magnoliopsida > Asparagales > Amaryllidaceae > Allium > Allium cepa. Next base: position 897,963,917 of record CM060938.1, on the reverse strand, counting down.
CAAATTCATTAGTTTAAAAATTAAAGTATTAATTAAATTAAATGATTTTAGTGGCAATTGAGTATTCGATTATTTCGAATATTAATAAATTACATAAATTGTTTATTTAAGGTCAAAAATCTGGAAATCCCAGGCAATATGGAAGTGGATTGCAAACTAAATCAAAGGTGAGTTAATCTCACTCAGTTAAACTTAAATTTAAATGATTAAATTTAAATAATTGTTTGAATGGTTGAATTGATTAATGTGCTATAGTATGATATTTTGGAATTGGGATATTGTATTGTGTTAATGTCTGTGATGCAAGGAAAACAGGTTGGAGGGATCCAACTGGATCCCTCAACATTTATTTATATTAATTAATACCCTCTGTTGTGATTATTTTGTATTCTGTGATGAATATTATTGACAATTGGAATATTGGATGTTATGGTTTACCTGAATATGTTCCGGTGCACTAATTTATCAAGATATATAGAATTGGATTTTGGAAATAAAATGAAGAGAATTTGTAAGTGAAATAATTATAGAGAATTTAAATAAATTAGGAATGAATTGGATAAGAATAATAATAGTTTTAAAATTCTAATAAATAAATTCCGTATATGGAAGGGAAATTTTGAATAAACAGAGGATTAATGAATTTTTAAACTTCAATATGATTAAAACATTTATTTAAATTTAAGGATTAAATTATTTAAGAAGAATAAAGAAGAAATTGGGAAAACCCAAAATTTGTATATTTCAGTTAAAAGATTTTAAATCGAATGGGAAATAATAATAATAAAAATTTTGTCCATAATTTATGAATTTTGAAATTAATTGAGTAAGTAAAGGGATTTATTTCAAAAAGAATAAATTGGGAATCAATTTGGAAAATTGATTTAAGTGTTTGAGATTGGGAATTCTCCCTGAATATCCAAGTACGTTTTCAAAATAATTTTTAAATATAAGTTAAAAGATTAAAAGTTGTTTTAAAAAGCAAGTTTTGGGAAATTTCTTATTTCTAATATTTAAATTCTAAAGTAGGTATTATCTCTTAATGTATTATAGTAGTAATTATTTAAAGAATGACTTAATATTATGTTTTTTAAAAAAGTATAAATCTAGTTTTATATTTATTAAGTGACCTTGTTTTCAAATATTCATATAGTATGTACTTTTAATAAATTATTGAAGTAGTTTTAACTTAAACGTTTTAAAGTATATTTTAAAGTAAAGTGTTTTAAATTATTTTACAAGTTTAGTTTTGTGCTTGGTGATTTCAGTGGAGATAGAAAATATTTGGGAAAGTTTATTCTGAAAAGAAAGATGATTTGAAAATGTTTTCAAAGGGTTGAAAATAGAAATATATCTTGTGAAGATATCTTTGAGGTTAATAAATAATTTTGGAAATTATTTATTGGTTGATGGTTGTTTGTGAATATTAATTGATAGTTAAAACAACGACTATCAATATTGGACAAATGCGTTGATCTTTTCGAAGAGACTGGGATCGAGATTTATTTCTCGAAAACCACTTCGATTCGGTTTGTACGTTTTCGTGAAAAACGATTTTGGATTCGAAGATGGAGCAGTGAAGTGCAAGGGCTAGTCGCTACTAATCCTGAGGATATTTCCAAAATGGATGTAGTAGGAATAGTGCCTTCGGTTCCGTTCGAACCCAGGACGGACTTGTATGGATGAATGCTTGTGAAACATCGTCAGGTGGACGATGGGCATTCAAAGGGATATGTTCTATAAAGGTAACGCTTAGCCTCAAGCCTCATCAAATGGGAATGACTGAAAATCAGGGGTTATGCAGCAAGGCTAGGTGGGTAGCACCCAAGCAGGGTGAGGTCATCCCTGTCTAGATGTCCCTTTTTATTTCGGCTTAGTGGGCGGTTGCTGATCCCAACCGCGGGGTGATCTCACTCGGGATTATCCAGTAAGGGGTAGTCCCGTCTTATGTGGCAGGGGAGCGGGCGTACTCCTCGGTACGGTGATCTAGGCCCCGTACTGTGACAGGTGGTACCCCAGTGCCTAGTCATTAGTCGGAAATCCATTCTCCCTACGAGCCTTGTACGAGTTTTGTTTGCATTACCCACTCTGTGGCTAGTAGCTGGAATTTAATAGATGTAACAATTTTGGCTATTTTATAAGTATTTGTATATATACCCTATTATAATATCAGAGGATTTCTATAAAAAGTATTTTAGCTATCGTAAGGTAAAAACCCGACATGTTTATTTGTGGCATGGTCTTACGAGATGCTTTTGTTTTCAAAGGATTTTTGAAACCTGAATAATCAATTGGATGTGATTTTCTCACGCCGGTATTCCAGACAGACTCGGATGTTATTTAACTGTAATGCTCGGGTCAGACCGAGTATTATAGGATACAGGATATGATGCTGTGGAGCTCAGGAGACGAGCAAGATGACGATACGTACTCCCGTACTTGTTTATATATGTATATTCCGCTGTGTTGAGTTATTGTGTATCCATTGTATGATATTGATGTTGAGCTGTGATTGATGTACTCTGATGATGCAATATATAAACAGAGATATTTGATTTTTTTTTGAGTAAAGACCATTTATTATCTATTATATTTTATTCCGCTGTGATGGTTAGATTCTGTTGTTGATTTCTATTTTCTTCTTCTACCTCTTCTTCTATAACCCAATGGTTTGTATTTCTATACAACTTGAGTTGATTTAGGTAGAGTAGTGTTGACTCAAGGGGCATGGATTTGCGGGCTGTTACACCAGCTCAAACATATTTGCAAATTCTCCCAGAACTAAAACCCAATTTATCTCATCTTCCATTTATGGTACCCAACATAGCACCAACTTCTAAACTCGAATTCTCAATGGAGTATATGATTCGGTCACTACTATCCGATGTCTCAGTGATATTTTTCTATCCTGACAAAATATCCTAGCATCATATATATCTAACCAATCCATAGCCAACATGCTCCCAAAGCCCACAAAATCAAATACATACAAACTCCATGAAAACTTATGACCTAAAAAAATTAAGTTCTAATTAGTTACATCTCATCCTAGAGTTGCATACCCTCCTATCATATTCACAACCCTAAAGGAAATAGTGAGGTATGATGGTCCTAAGCATAACTTATCTAACAAACACCAAGATACAAACGGTACAAAAGAATGCGATGCATCAGTACCAAAAATTACCCTAAATGGTATGCTTTGAATCAAAATCATACCTTCCATCATAGACTTTCATTTCTTAGCAACGGTCGGTCTAGAAGATGATGGTTCCAAACCAAAGATCCTTCCTTTACTGGTTTTTGACAGGCTCCAAACACTGATTCTTCTAATACCCTATCTGGTTGCAAATGAGACACTTCACGCCTTTCTTATATGCAGCCTTCTTTCCCTTACTAGTCCACATTTATGAGCAAAATGTCCCTTCTTATCACACTTGAAGCAAATAAGATCCGCCTTTCCTTTTTTTGTGGTACGCCGTATTGAGTTCCATTTTCTTAAATAACATCCTTTCCTTATTTGAAAATTCTGGTTCTCCATTGACTTTTCTTTCCTAAAAGTCACCAAGACCTCATTCCTCACAGCCATTTGCACCACTAAATCAATGGATCCTTTTGATGTGGCATGGTTGCCTTAGCAATCTCCGGCCTTAACTCTGGGATAAATTTCTCATTCCTATTAATCATAATGTTGATGGTGGAATATCTATACCTGGATAGCTCATCAAACTTAGAAGAGTACTCCAATACTGGCATTTTCCCTTGCTCTAATTACGTAAACTTCATGGGCAAGGCGGTCTTGGATACTTCATATAAAAATCTTTCCTCGAATCTTCTTCAACGCTTTTCCCAAGTCAATTCCACTTTTGGCACACCAGTAGCTACTCTATTCCATCAATATAGTGTAGACCCTTGCAACTGTCTTGAAGCTAATCTCCTTTTCTATTTGATATCCAAACGTAAATTAGCAAAAATTCTCTCACAATGCAATGACCAGTTCTCCCCTTTAATAACATCTTCAATTCCAAGGAAAGGATTCCCACCTAGACTAGTGTAGTCTCAACTCAGCTTGGCAAAGTTATTACCAACTAGTACCACAGAATTAACTCCTCCCACATTCGCAGCATTTCCTCTAGCTACTAGTGTAGCTGCTCTAGCTTGCATCAGATTTATGAAGAACTGATATATAGTCCCCAGATCCACTGGTGGGGTTGCAGCACCTACATTGGCAATTGTATTTTGATTAGCATTTGCCTATCGGCCCATGTTCCTCCATGTGTTACATTTAGCATTTCCATTAATTATGGTGCTTCCGCCGCCTAGATTCATTCTTTCGTTTTCTTCTTCCATATCTTTCTTTCTCGTAAATCTGCGTACGAGCCTTAGGAAGATGCATAAGAACGGTCTAAAAGAGAGAAAGATGGGAGAATACATACTTTTATATAGCAAATACGAGTACGTGACTATAGCGTTATCCTAAGACCCCAATCTTATTCCCTGATTCATTAGGATTATGTTTTTAGAAACTCTTTTATTCTTTTAAGTTTTACATAAACCTATGCTCTGGTACTAACTTGTGACATCCCTCATTTTGAGGTCAAAAATTAAATGTTATGGATGATATAGTCATCCGTAGTTATTAATTTTCGACGAAAAAAATATAGCTATGTTAATCATATTAATAATCAGAAGCACATGAATATGAAAAGTATTAAACACAATTTAACAGTAGGACTTCACATTTCACTTCATAAATAATATTTCATATTCATTACATAATCCTATTCATAATCCTATGTTCAGAGAATTATAATTATTACAAAGTACTTCAAGAGCGAAATATGAAGATGCCCCCTAGGTTGATCAGAGTCTAGCACTTAGCATTTATACAACTTGCCATTATGTACATTTAAGAAAAATCAAACAGGACAAAATTAGATAAAGCTTCTAATAACTAGATCGCCTTATGCACGTCTTCGAAAACTTATTCATCTAATGGAAACCAGAAATACTCTTACTCGTGACCTACTCAACTGAGTACCTAAGAGTTTAAGGAGAAATACAAAATCTTCGGGTCAGACAAAAAGCCAGGTTTGAATGATAACCTACAATCTTGAACCAAATAGATACCTAATGAGATGACGCCGCTGAGAAGAATAGGTTTTCCTTCACTAGTATCCTAGACAGAATACTTTAACCATATATTATGCTCATGCATCCATAATAGTTTAAACACAATAATATATAATGACATGCAGTCATGTAATATATCTTGGGTTACTCATCCTAATATACCATACCATCTATCTCACTTTATAGCTTTCGTATGGTCATTATGAACATATTAGTTTTCTTGAACTGACTAATAACCTATCCCAAGTCTTAGAAACAACTTGTTCAACTTTATAGTTTTCGTGGAATCACTAAGAACCTATTGGTTTCTACCAATAACCTTCCAATCATAGTTTTCATGTACTTACTATGAACTTATTGGACACTCTCCAATAACTTCTCATGACATAATTTTCATGGAATGAAAATGAGTTGATTAGTCCCTTCCAATAACCTATCTAACTCAATAATCTTTTGAACAGTTCTGGGCATCCTACACTTTCAATCTACCTAATCTCCTAAATGTAATTCTGCTCACTATAGAGTTAACTTTGTTTGCACTCACTACTATTTCAACTTAGCTGGTTATTCTGCCCTTAATACCCCAAAATGCCGTTATAGGTCATAAATGATGTGAGTATGACAATAACAATATGCATAATACCTGCTCAAATAAATAAAAGAATATGTAACATCCATCATTCAATATGTTCAGTTAATAATCTTTTTATGTCACATAATCACTTAATATTAAGTACTATTTTCTTTGGTAATTTTAACTCAAAACTTGAACTATTCCATAATTAAAATCTTTGACACATTATCAAAATATATGATAAATAACTTTAATTCATGTTTATTTTACCAATTTCTTATACTTTTTTGTAGTACCTTTGATTTCAATGAAGATGTGAGGGTGTCACACCTTATCTATATAGGGCATATCTTCAAAATAAGTAAGAGTATGTTTATCTTTGGAAACACGCGGCATTAATGAGGTCGACGTGGGTCATTGCCTGTCTTGGGATCGTCCTTTATATAAAACCATTCTAATTTTCTAAAAACATAAGGCTATAGTGCCGATAGCAATCATGTCGCATGACATAAATGTGTGGGTCATCAACTCTATTCAAAATAGCCTTAATTATTTAAAACATATGGACATTGATGACTATCGACATCGATGTCTTATTTCACTTTGAAAGTAATCAATGGTGGCATTAATCAAAATAGTAGGTAGTAGCATCATTTAAAGCCTTAGTGAAAACATGCGACGTTGATGTCATTTATAACAAGATAATGGTTGGTGAGCTTAATGAAAGGCAGGATATGTATACTTATGAGGAGCTATGTCGACGTCAATCTCAGCGCCGAATACCATACGAACGCACTTCGACCTTATAAGAACCACTCCATACCAACATCGTTGATATCATATACTTCCCTTAAGATCAAAGGCGACATGAATGGCTTTGACCCAGAAGGGCGTGGACACGAAACAAAGGCACATGGCATTCTCGTAATTATGATTAAAACTGATTTATTTCTATATAAAGCCTATACTTTTCCACCAACTCTTAATCTTTACAATTTCTTATTGCTTGAAACAAACATTAAGATATTTCTTTTCTAAAAAACTTGCCACACCCTAATTTGACACAAAAATCACATTTTCATCCATTTAAATATTATCAGTCATTCAGTATTCTCTAAGCTTTTTTAACTTATTAAATTCACACTGAATCGAGCACCTTGGAAAAAATCCCATAAATTCATCAAAATAAAAAAATAACATATTCTTTATCATATAAATATTTCGAGACAAAAATCATTATTTAATTATTTTTAGTAATTAAAACCCAAATAAATGCATATTCTTCCTTAAGCAAGTTCATAAAATATTACCATTATCTTTGAAAATTATAAACTTAAAATTCCATCTCCAAATTATAATTTTACGAATCATATCAGGAAATCTAGTTATTTAAAGATCACTAACTAAGGTTTTGCTTTTGAAACTATCATTTAATTTCATAAAATTTATTTATTTCATCATTAATTTAGAAAATGGCAAAATCATGCATGGCATTTCGGTCAAACACCAATCCATTCGGTTTCATAACTAAGCCAAAATTAAACAATTATAGCTCAAAAAAATGAGATGGATTTGACTATTCACATTGGTTTGATACTGAGAATTGAGACTTGTTTATTTGAATTGGTTCCCTTCGCTCTTCCTAGGTTTTTCTCCCTCTTTTCTTCTAGCTTATGGCCGACCTTGATTTTACTTCTTTGGTTGTTTTTATTTTGTGAAAACATAAATGATATGAGAGGTAAGGGTTTTAAGGGTTGAAATGTTTATCTAGTCCTATTTTACCCTACTCGTATATTCTTTTATGTTTTTAGATCATTAAAACAATCTTATCAATTTGTTTATCTAAGGCTCGACCTTAATATATATATCAAATATCTATTCCCTTATCTCACTATGCATTATATCATTCTATTTAATTGATTTAATTAAATCTCTAGAATAATATTATCAAAATTAGGAGTGTTACAAACGAACACTGTTGGAATTGTTTCGATTTCATGTCAAGTCCGGAAGAAGAACAAAATATAAAGAAGTAAATTTTTGTAAAAATTGCTCTGACTTTCAGTTTAACCAATATACATTTGAGATATTGTATTAGAACTAATTGAATTTAGCTTTATTTTAATATAGATATAAACAATTGTTCAAATTTTGTCAATTTGTTCTAAAAATTATGATCTTATTTCTAATGTTGTAAGCATTAGCTTTGTTTAACTTTACCTACATGTGATCCTATTTTATACTATATTTTATTTATGATTATACCTAAAAATGATACTAATAGTATGAAAAAATTAATACATATTTTTTATACCTCACACCGATACTATTTTTGTTATGCCTAAAACTGATATTAACTGTATGCAAGAACTGATACTATATTCTGTCATTGCTTAAACTGATACCGATACAGATAGAATGCAAAAACAGATATTGTATTTTGTTATACCTGAAAATCATACTAATAGCATGCAAAAACTGATACTATATTTTGTAATACGAGATGATTTCGTTTGAATGAAATAGAAGTCGATTTCAAATGCCTCTATTTTACTGTTTTGATTTCAGTTCGAAAGAGAGAGAGAGGATTCAGTTTTGATTTTATTTAAAAGAGAAGACCGGCCTTTATTTTCGAACGACATAAAAAATGAGGAAGAAACAAAGACCGCCATTCATATACATAATTTTCTTTCTCTAATATTTTGGAAAGCTCGGTTGTGAAATGAAATAAAGGGGGAAAAGTGATATCTGAAATGAGGGTAACGTGTACCAGATGGGCTATAGTGATTTGGAGGTGAACTGAAAAAGTGCTAATTTGAATTTCAACAGATGGAAAGAAAAAGTTGATGGGAAGAATTTGACCAATCAAACAAAACATATATATATATATATTATATTTAAATTTAAATCATCCCGAAATCATAGCTTAAAATCTCGATCTCCTATCGAGGCGTGCCGCTAGGAGTTTATAACATTATACACCTATTTTGAACGCAATGGAAAAGGTTTCGAGTCCAAATTCGTTCGTATGGAGAAGATAGCTTTTTGGACCCAATTTATATCTAATTTTCGATATAGATTTCAGCGTGTTTATCTACCGTTCGGCCAAATGATAACTCGAAATGCTACAAATTTAGAATCCGATGATAATACACCATTACGGATCCAACGGAACTGGTTTTGTCGAATTCCAAAACTGTGCCTCGGAAGGTTATTTTTAAATGTCAATTTAAACGATATATTTTTAAAACTGCACAAATCGGCCTTTAATTTACTTTTAACATTTTTATTATCTTCAATATGATTAATGTAAATTTTATAAGCCTTCAAATTAGTTTCCACGAGCTCGAAACTCCCAAAATATTTTACCCAATATCCAATTATTAAATCAAATAATTAAATTGTCCAATAATAGTAGTATTTGAAATTCAAGTTAAAAATTAACATTTAAGTATTTGAAGTCAATAAAATATTCCAATTTCAAATATCCAAAATTCCGGGTCATTTAAGAAGAATAGTCCACAACCCGTTAACTTTTTTCCAAAACCAAACAGTTTTTAACAACTTTCCAAAACAATCTTTTTATTAAAGACACACTATCACTCTTACTAACTTTCCAAACTCATCCATAGCTTCCAAACAATACTATTTACCCAACCATTCAATTTATAATTTAAACACAAATTTTAAATTATCTAAATTTCTCTAACTAGTTAAATTTTCGAAATTTTTTGCCAGCGCCTCCTATGCGTAGCTAGGTCGGAACAACTACAAAATGCCTCTACGAAACCCAAATTTTCAAAAGAAAACAAAACGCCATGTGGCTAGATCAGAAAATCATCAAATTTCACATGACAATTTGAAATACATACCTTTTTGTCGGGCAATTCAATTTATCTTCTAAAATCAGAAACACCAATTTCCTTTTACTTTTAACCACCTGTATATTCTACTTAGCAATAATATCCAATCATAGAATTTAAAATCATTTTATTCACTTTCTTTTAAAAAAATTCAAAATTTGTTTTACTTAAGCCTGTATGATGTACATATATCATCCGTACGCAATATAAAATCTGATCCTTCCCTTGATCACACAATTTCACTTTCGAACTAGTATCATCCTCTCGAATTCCTAGTGTGGACTCGGATCTGAATTGTTGACCAGAGACCATCATTCTCCTTGCATAGCCATATACTATTATAGAGAATTTCTAGAATCAATCCAAAATCCATATCCAGGGTACTCCATCGAAAATCAAGTGACAAATCCCAGCTCGGATCGATATAATTATCTCGAAATTCTATGCTCGAACCTGGATCAAATCGTCATGCGAATAAAATGATATACGTACATCCTACGTAGTTATCTCAATTGATTATTAGCTATGTCAATTTTCTTTTATTCACATTTATTTTGATTTTATTCACCTATTCACTATTATACCATTTCACAACTTTACTTAATCTTCATTCATTAACTAACTTAGTATATCTTAGTACATACCAATTTTACTTAAGAATTTCACCTTTACTTTTCTTAAGTTTTTTATAAATATTTTGTGCGGCCACTTATATTTATTCCCACTTCATCACCTGAGCCTTTATATCTATTTCATTTAACTTGAGTTTCCAATTCCATTTTGGATTCAATTTACCTTCCACTTTTTTTTGACGTTGAATACTATTCATCTTATCTTAACCCATATTTATTTAACCATTTCTTTAACTAGTCCCACTCACTAATTTATTCATATCTAAATCAATTTTATTTCCGAACCTTTCACTCTATTTAGTCCAGTTGAAAAAATTTTCCATTTCACTTCATTTTAACATAACTCAAGTTAAATATCATTCGAATATTCAATTCCAATTTTATCTTCTTACAAATTAAATTAATTTGGTCTTCCGCTATTTTATTTCCAGCTAAATAAATTTTTATTCAATAATTATTTCCAGTTGGCCTACTTAGGCTTAATCTCTCAAATTCACTTTTACTTAACTTGATTCAATAAAATTCCATTTCATATCAAATTTAAACTTCTATATGTTTTCAAACTTATTTAAATTCCATTCACTACTCTCTTTACTTCATTTAATTGGCTTACCTTTCTACCTTATTTCGTTTTCACACTTATTTAAATTTAACTCTTATTAAGTTAAATTTTATTCTAAATAAATTTGAAATTTTATAAGTTCCCAAACTCATTTATATTACCTAAACATTTTAAATAACTTCCAGAGTTTAAACAATTTCTTAAGTATTTCAAAATCATTTTCGAAATCATATACATCCAAAGTCAAACTATGGTTTTTCATTTCAAAATCAACCCAATTTTTTGCAAACAAACACCAATCCAAAATATCCAAGTAGCAATTGCTCTCTTAGAAACTCGAAAATGAACATCGATGATGCTGGAGTTATCACTGAAATTGTTTTCCAGCGATCGAAGAGAGTTTAGTGCTTTTACTCGTTGAAAACATTTTCCAATATTTCTAAATTCCAAATTTCACCAGATTTCATATCCAATTCAAAAATATTTCCAAGTAATATCACCATTATTCTCCCAAAACCTTTGGAAATCATTTTCAAACTGAAAAGGAATTAAATTTCCCATGTTTTCGAATTTCAAATCCTTTCAATCTATATTTAAATATTCCTTTGGAATTTTATCCCATTTCATTTATAATTCACATTTATAATTCAAAATTTCAAATTCCATTCTGTTATATGAATTCTTTTCTTATCTTTTGGTTATAACATTATTTTCGTATTTCAATTTCCACACAACAATTTAATATTATCATTCCTTAACAACCATGAAACCATACATACTTATAATAGTTTACGAAAAATTATTCCTTTCATATAAAAAAATAATTTGGGAAAAATTATTTCATTCACCCTATTCAAAATAATACCGTGTCAAATTATTCCGTACAAGTGTTTAGAGATCCTTATTAATAACGTTAGTTACTCGTATTGATAAAATCCATATGCCACTCAACAAACGAATCAGCACAATATAAAACAATTTTATATTCACTAATAAATATGCGTGCTTATCTATTATTGCACCCAAACTCATTCTAGAGTACTAGAGTCAGTGACTCTATCTCTAATGAGTAATCCCCACCAGAGCCAAGATTCTTGCTAAACCTTCAGCTTTGATACCAAGTGAAACGACCCGTAGTTTCGTACCCCTTTAAGTCGACAATATTCTCCATCAGTTCAACTCAAATTGGATAGAAATACGAACCATTTTTGTTTAATAAGAAAGAGGTAGAAGAAGAAATTGAAAACAACATCAGAATCTCACAATCGCAGCAGAATAACATATAATAGATAACAACTAATCTTTATACAAAAAAGAACTATGTCTATTTTATACATTACATCATTAAAGTACACGCAAAACAATAGCACAAAAGAATATTGGACATTTATAATAACTTGTCCTCCCAAAAGCTGACTGTACAGCTTACCATAAACAGCGGAATATAAGTCAAGTACGTGTGATACGTCTCGCCATCTAGCTCGTCTCCCGAGCTCCACAACATCCTATCATGTACCTATAATACTTGGCTTGACCCAAGCATTATAATAAAATAACACCCGAGTTAATCGGGAAAACCAGCGTGAGAAAAACACACTTAATTAGATTATTTAAGTTTTTTAAAATCCTTTGAAATCAAAGGTGTCACGTAAGACAACGCCACAAATAAACATTTAGGGATTTTACCTTACGATAACCAAATTTTTTTATCAAATCCGTCTGATATTATAATAGTGTCTATAGAAAGTAAATAGAACTGGCTGAAATGCTTGCATCTCACGTTCCAGCAATAGTTCGGCACAATCAAAACCATACGGCACTTATTGGAGATTGGATTCCATATAATGGCAGGGCTACTTGGGTACTGCCCATCACAATACCTGGCCTAGATCAGCGTACCGAGGACCACTCCCGATCCCCTACAACACAATGCCGGAGCTACCCTTTACTGGGTATTCTAAATAAGATCACCCCGAGGTTAGGATTAGCAATCGCCCACTAAGCCGAGATCAAAAGGGACACTAGAGAGGGATGACCTTACCCTACTTGGCTGCTTCCTACTTAGCCTTACTGCACCTTCCCTGTTTTATCCATTCCCGGTTGATGAGGCTTGAGGTTAGGCCTTACCTTTTTAGAACACATTTCACTTAGAATGCTCATCGTCCTCCTGACGATGATCTAGTAGCATTCGTCCATACAAGTTGCCACAGGTCTTGACAAACCGAATCACCGTCTTCATCGTCTTTATTCGCAAACGTTCAAACCGGATCGAAGTGGTTTTCGGATAATTAAAACCAATCCCAGTCTCTTAGAAATGATCAGTGCATTGGATAATATTGGTAGTCGGTTATTTAACCATCAAATAACATTCACAAGCCAGAAATATTTTATTCCAATTAAAAAGCACCAAGCCCTATTAAAATCAGATTTTTAATCATTTAAATCACTTTACCCAAAAATACACACTTAAAACACTAAGAATAAAACTACTTAAAAACACTTTTATAAGGTAATATATTTAATTGTTATCCTTTACATCAAGATACTAATTTAGCCTTTAAAAATAATTACTACTATAATTAACTTAAATAAATATTTACTTTAACAATTTTAAAACAACTAAATAATAATTTTTCTAGAACATACTTCCAAAACCACTTTTAAAACTTCTAATTTATACTTAAAAATCTTTCTTTGAAAACATATTTAGCTTTTTAGGAAAATACACTTCCCACTCCAATATATCTCATCTAATCAGTTATAAATCCTTCTCGATTTATTTCCAGTTTAATTTACGTCTCAATCCCATAAATTTCCTTACCATACTTTTAAAAATAAACCACTATTTAATTTTAAAACAAATTACCATCTCCTTATAAATTCTCACCGTGAATTTATATTTTCAAATTATCCACTGATAAATATTTCACTTGATTTATAAACCTAGTTTATAAATCTCATAATTCATTCTCCTTTTAATTACTATTTTCAAAACACTTAATCGATTTTCAAAATGATTCTCTGCATTAAATCCCCTTTAAAGTTTATTTCTCGATTTATCTAAATTTATCCCAAAATCTATTAATTCCAGTTTTACTCCTTTTATTATGATTTAAAACCTTATTAAATCTAAAATGTCCATTTTGTACTTTATTTCTAAATTCTCCTTTTATTTTTCCTAACTTATTTAAAACTTAAATTTTAAAATAAACCCTTTATACTTAAAACCAATATTGCTTAAGTCCTTAGTTTTAAAATCCTTTAATTCACATTTATTCAAGATTCTATTCTTTTCCTATGTTCCGGAATTAATAGGATTTCAAAATCAACTATTTTATTTCCAAATTCACCATTTTTATTTATCCCAATTAACCATAAACATTTGACTTAAAAATCCCCATTTATTTGCCTTTAAAAATCCAATCTTTATATTTTTTCGATATCTTAAAATATCAAAATATATTAAACAAGTCCATAACATTCAATACTTTCAATTTTCAATATAATCAATCATAGATTTCAAATAAATCACATCACTGAATATGAAATAAATTCAACAATTTTGAGGAATCCAGGTTGATCCCTTCAACCTGTTTCCCTGCATTCACAGATATTAGAACAATATAAAAATACCAATCCCACTTCGAGAGGGATATCGAGGTATAAAGGGTCATCTGCTATTATGCGGGGCGCATAGGATGATCTCATTCGCTATATAATGCGGGAATATCAATCACTCCAATATATATGTACTATTTAATATAATATCACATCCAGACTGATACTAATTATTAATTCAAGCAATCAATCAATACTTTAAATTTTAACTATTTAAATTCACCAACAATCCAATTTGAGTGAGATGAACTCACCTTTGATATTTGTTTCGCGATCCGACCCAAACTGGCTATTTTGTTCATGATTTTGGACCTTGTACAAACATTGTATGGTTTATTAACTTTTGAAATAATCTAAAAATAGATTACCATTAAATAAATTTACTTAACTAATTTTAAAGGATGATTAAACTAACCTAGTATACATTTTCCTTTTCTTTTGATCAAAATATAAATTTTATAACAGAGTGTGTATATATATCCAATTGTTCATATTTTGAAATTAAACAGTAAGCTAAAATATTTATGTATACTTTATACCCTCTTCTAATCTATATATATGCATTCAAACTGAGTGGTTTTGTACGTTACTATAAATTAAGGTCTCATCCATATACACTGTCTGCTTTATATATATAGCTGAATGATTTTAAAACAAAACTGTGTTATATCTTACTGCTAATTTCTGATATATGATAATAATCAACAATTTTATTTACAAGCTTAAACTTGAGTAAACATTAAATTAAAATGTTTTAAAATTTAAATTATCTAAATACGAACAGGAAAACAAATGGCGAGCTTCCCCTATCAACCAAGCTCTTTTGAACCACTTTAGTAGCCAACGTGCCTCCTACCACGACACCCCTTCCTCGCAAATGCTATCGTGACCACCTACCCTGACCGAGCCACCTTTACCACTCGCATGCGAGCTCGCCAGCGTTCCCCCCAAACCATCACCATCGCTAGACTTTCCCCGACGCCGCCCTGCATGCCTCACATGACTTTGACCTCCCCCTTGCTGTGAAGCACGGATAGGACAACGCTATGCAGTCGTGTGATGGATCGATTAGGATTGCCTGGGATTGAAGAGGATTTCATTTGAATGAGATGATTTCGTTTTAACATAATGGAATTTGATTTCGAATGCCTCCATTTTTTCTATTTTGATTTCAGTTCGAAAGAGAGAGAGGATTCGATTTTGATTTTAATTAAAAGAGAAGAGCGGCCATTATTTTCGAACGGCATAAAAAAATGAGGAAGAAACGAAGACCGCCATTCATATACGTAATTTTCTTTCTCTGATGTTTTGAAAAGCTCGGTTGTGAAATGAAATAAAGGGGGAAAAGTGATATCTAAAATGAGGGAAACGTGCACCAGATGGGCTATAGTGATTTAGAGGTGAAATAAAAAAGTGCTGATGGGAATTTCAGCTGTTGGAAAGAAAAAGTTGATGGGAAGAATTTGACTAGTGAAACAAAACATATATATATTTTATATTTAAATTTCAATCGTCTCGAAATCGTAGCTTAAAATCTCGATCTCCTATCGACGCATGCCGCTAGGCTTTTATAATGTTATACTCCTATTTCAAACGCAGTAGAAAAGGTTTCGATTCCTAATTCGATCGTATAGAGAAGATAGCTTTTTGGATCCAATTTATATTGAATTTTCGATATAGATTTCAGTGCGTTTACCTACCGTACGGCCAAATGATAATTCCAAATGCTATGGAGCTTGGAATCCAATAATAATACACTATAACGGATCGAACAGAACTGGTTTTGTCGAATTCTGAGATTGTGCCTCGGAAGGCTATTTTTAAATGTCAATTTAAACGATATATTTTTAAAACTGAACAAGTCACCCTTTAATTTACTTATAATATTTTTATTATCTTCAGTATGATCAAAGTAAATTTTACAAGCCTTCAAATTGGTTTCCACGAGCTCGAAACTCCCGATTTCAATATTTTACCTAATATCCAATTATTCAATCAAATAATTAAATTGTCCAAAAAATAGTAATATTTGAAATTCAAGTTAAAAGTTAACTTTTAAATATTTAAAATCAATTAAATATTCCAATTTCGAATATCCAAAATTCTGGGTCATTACAATAGCTTAAACAAGTATTTATCCACATCAAGTGCCTTCCGGCAATGTCTTCCAAATCAAATAGGAAATCAAGTTTCGCCACTTTATCCGACAAACCTGGGCCAAGTCTATAGCAGAAGGTCGTAGAAACATTGAGTCGACGATTAGATCTCCTTTTCGACATACCAACCCTTCCTGCCATGGTTATAGATCCAGCTTCGGATGCCGTAGATAACGCCCCAATCTTGGAAAACCCGATCGACTCACAAGCCTCAAAGAACGGCGAAACGACCCTTCGAAGATTGTGCTCCATTTATGGGATTCCCTTCGAGGATGAGTTAGTCCCATCGTGGTTTAAGATCGTCCACACCTACCCCCAGCTTGGTACACCACATGTAACAAATTCATTTGTTGGGCCGGATGCGTGACCCTCTTTAACTCTTTCATACGCGAGGTGCTAAAGTATATGGGGATCGCCCCAATACAACTGCATCCTAATAGCTACGCATTCATTCGTGGCATCTTCCTACTCTTCATGAGCATCTTGTTCAGACCTCCAACTCCCGAGGAAATTCAATACATTTACCACTTCAAGAAACGTGCCGATAGCCCTTCTTACGTATTCCTCGAGCCATTTCCCAAATACCAAATTCTGATGGGTACATGGAACAAGCTCTCTCAATTCAAGCAAGAGTGATTCTACATGCCCCATCCTCCTGGCTTCGCGAGAAGATGGTTGGAAGGACGTTAGTTTCATTCTCATTTCATTCACCATACTGTGACTTAAGTCACATCTTTTCGAAAGTTTAAACTTTTTAATCCTTCTAGGTATTCGCCCACATCCTGAAGGCACTAGGTATTCTATAGCAGTCGAGGCTATTCACGCTATTCCAGTAGAAGATTGGGACATCAAACTGTTAGTTTTTAACGAACTTCTCTTATTATTTGGACTACTAGCGGATGGTCGCAGGATTGGCCATCCGAGAAGCACAACAAATATAAGAGAAACTGCTAAGAGGAGGAGAGAACAAGTTGGACCATGGGTGCCCATATTGAAGGAACTCATGATACCACCGAGGTAGGAGGGATTAAGAAAATGAAGATCCCAGCACCGATTAATGATAACAAAAGTTCAGGACAAGCGCCAGCGGCCGACGCTCCCTGCACTAACAAGCCTCAGCCTTTCCCAAAATAGAAAAAGAGTTTGGCGTACTTAATTAAAAAGAAAGAAGCTGGGGAGACTTTGAAATACATGATAACTCCCATTGAGAAGGGATCATCTTCCTAGAAAATCGAAAGTTAGCTAAAGTGGCTCTCCGACTTGTCCATTCTTGATGACTTTCTAAATTACGACTTCACAAATCTTGGTGCCGAGGAGCTCAACTCGCCCGCAAGCGTTGAAGGCATACAATTCCATAGTCTAGGAGAAGAAAATCCGATGAGTAAAGCGAAAACTACTGGTCTGTTAGGGGGATGCATTATGACACACACATGCACTTACCCTTCATCACCAACTTGCATTCAATTTTCCATGTGGTTTCCACTAATTTTTTCTTGCTTAATCTTATGTACAGGTGCAGTGACATGCTCTCATGGCTTCGACTGCATTCATGGCTCTTCTATCTTCCATCGCTCGGGCCAAGACTCGAAATTCGAAAAATGGAGGGATAGCGATGAAAGTGGAGATAGAGGTTACTACTCTTAAGAATCGTCTTCATCCTTAAGAAGGAGAACTCATGGGCACACTTCTTATCCAAGCGAACCCACAAATCCTCCGACATGGGGTAGAGGCAAGTCTACTTATCGAGGCTTCCACTTAAACGCTCCCTAAGATCAACATTTTGGCTTTCCGAATACTAGGCAGTCTCGTGAGCGTCATAAGAAATCATTGACTCCAACGAGACCAACTCCTCCAACTCCTTCTCATGACCCAACCACGGTGGAGAAATTATCAGAGATTAAGGCTATGTTCCTAAAGATCTGCTTCGATGGGCTGAAAATCCTTCTCGCCATACATCCTATCCCTAGGAATATCATAGTATATGATTTTGCATGAAAAAACAATGTGTATGTTCAACACGATGCGTTTATGCACTTGGTCAAAAAAGTTTCTGAAGTCTCTCCCTGAGCATAAATATGAGATCGACCATCTCAATCTAGAAGTCGTTTATAACAAAGACATTATAAAGATCTTGGATGGCGAACTACTCTCATACAAAACCCATCTTGAGACCGCAAATAAGAAAGCCAAGGAAACAACTGAAGCAGTTAGTTGCTTAGAGACCAGTCACAAAAAGGAATTAGATAAAGCGCATCAATGCAGCTGTGCCTTGGAGCTTGAAAAAGATTCTCTGCCAAAGAGAAAGATATTCTGGCTCGTCGGGTGAAAGATTTGGAGAGACTGTTATCCAAAGAGAAAGTGGAGAAGATTGTAGTGCACGTGGAATCATAGAAATATTGTGATGAAATCATCGAGACAAGGAACTTGAAAGCAAAGCTCGATGAGGAACTATCCCAGATTGAAGTGTTGAAGGATGCAACTCGTGAAGAAGGCAAAAAACCAGCACTTACGGAGGCCGACTCCCAAACTGAGGCGGCGACGTAGTCCAGCAGGGAGGAGATTAAATTCTTATTCGACCCACTCATCGCTGAATATAATGCAAGGGCCCTTATGCACCACGACTTATCCTTCATGGGCGAAGGTTACCTCGAATCGCTTGCTAAAGCACGGGACAATCTTGTCAATATTAAGAAAGTGGAGTCGTACGCTGTAGAGATCGATAAGGAGGCAACCACGAATGAAGTGATCCACACCGCAGCAAGACTTCTATTCTATGCTCCTTCCCCAATGTCGAAGGAGAAAGAAGATATCGCTGTTCCATCTGGCACTGAGTCTCAAGTCCTCTCTTCCTTCCAACCGACCAAGATTTTATCTTCAAAACCTCTCGACTAGCATATTGGTTATGATCCGGAGAAGCCCAGACTTGGAATTCATACATTGTCTCAAATTACTGAGGGGGATATTCAATTGTCCACCGATAGCCAACTGGATGCTTGTACTCAATTTTACCTTTATAGTTCAAGAAGTTGCCGTTCTTAGCGAATAACAGATGTATTCTTACATTTGTTCCTCTTGAAACCATATAGGTCATTCTGGTCCAGAACCGACTCCAAGGAGCGATGTCATCACAGAGCTGGAAGGAAAAGAGACTGAGGCACCTGCCATCTGAGACACTCCGGGCCCGGATGCTGAATTAATCGGAGCACCAGATGAAGGTAAGCCCGGGGATCCACCACTTGCCGAAGAATTTGAAGATGTTATAATCACGGGCACCTCAGAGCACACCGCCAAGCTCAGAATGAAGGAGCAAATTGAAGAGGTGGAAAATGAGAAACTCAAAGTTAAGAATGAGCCCTAAGTGATGGAGATCGACGATCCTCTTAATAGGCCACTGAGTACATGTCTAGAAAGAAGTGCATGGATATTCCTCTTCCTTCCTCGGATACCTCCTTGCAAGTGAGTAGAGGGTCTGGAAAGAAGTGCATGGAAGATGAGACTTTAAAAAAACCAAGGAAGGAGAAAAAAGCGAAGAAATAGTTGTTGCCTTTTAACATTTTGCTTAGCTTGAATAAATTAGAGTCGTGTAGTCGTTTTTCTTTTCTCTTTTCCTTCTTTTGTTAGTAGTCGATGTATATAGACTTGGCCTTCAAACTTTCGGAGGAGTCATAAGGAAGTTTTCTGGAAAGTAAATAAAATTTTGTTCCTTTGCGTTTATAGATTTTCCTTTCATCACTTATAATTTAACCCACAATTAATAGAGTTCGCGAGTCATTTATATTTTAGTCCGTATTCGAACGACTTAGAAACTTTTGACCACATTATGAGATTCAGGAATTTTTGAAATCACTTATACTCAGTCCCACTCTCTGGGGACTCAAAGTACTCTAATCCGAACTCCAAGGACTCAGAGATTTTTGAAATCGTTTATACTGTACTCCTTGCTCATGGGACTTAGAGTACTCTAATCCACACTTTAGGGACCTAGAGATTTTTTGAAATCGTTTATACTTTAGTCCGTGCCTAAGGGACTCAAAGTACTCTAATTCATACTTTGGAGAGTTAGAGATTTTTTGAAATCTTTTATACTCTAGTCTGCGCTCAGGGGACTCAAAGTACTCTAATTCACACTTTGGGGACTTAGAGATTTTTTGAAATCTTTTATACTCTAGTCCATGCTCTGGGGATCCAAAGTACTCTAATCCGCACTCTAGGAACTTAGAGATTTTTTTTGGAAATAGTTTATACTTTAGTCCAGCTCTGGAGACTCAGATTACTCTAATACGCACTCTAGGGACCTAGAGATTTTTTGAAATCGTCTATACTCTACTCCACGCTCTAGGACTCAAAGTACTCTTATCTGCACTCTAGGGACATAGAGATCTTTTTGTACATAGCCCGTCGATTTTTAGTTTTATGCATGTGTTCATACGTCACACATGTTAGTGCTAATGAACCTTGACATGTAATTATATCACATGAAATATCAATAGTCATAGAGAAAAAATAGCTTCAAGCTTTTATTAATTATAGAAAATGGGGACAGACTGAATTGTCTTATTACATATCGAAAATAGAGAACAACAAAGAAAGAAAATACTATAAACGACTATGACTAGAATGCAAAAGATACAAAATAAGTAAAATAGCGGCGCAAATGCTCGCTATTCCATGCTCTGGGGAGTATTACGCCATCAAAAGTCGCTTTCTTGGGAGTTCCTTCTCCAAGCATCCGTTCGATGATGTAAGGACCATCCAACATGGGATTTATGTGCGATGGGACCAAAAAACCTCGCTTCAAAACAAGGTCACCCATATCGAAAGCTCTCGGCCGGACTTTCACATTATAATATTGGGTGGTTCGATGTTGATGTCTGACCGCTCTTAAAACGACATCTTCATGCTTTTCATCAATAAAATCCAGTGATTCCAGTAGAAGATCATGGTTCATTCTAGGATCGCAATATGTTACCTGGTAGGAAGGGACTTCGAGCTCCATGGGTATAACTCTTTCGGTCCCGTGAGCCAAGGTAAATGGAGTATGGCCAGTGGCTAACCTATGAGTGGTTCTATATGCTCCGAGCACACACTTTCCTCTAGCCTTTTCCAAACTCTTTTTTAAGATGGATTTGAGTATCTTATTTACAGCTTAAACTTGCCTATTCACCTTAGAATGAGCGACTACTGCAAATCTTTTCTAAGTATGATAAAACTCTTTGAACTCAGCACTGTCAAATTGAGTTCCGTTGTCATTATTCCACGAGAGACCGAAGTGGCATATAATGTTCCGCATGATGAAAATAATAACCTTTTTGGTGGTGATCGTAGCTAATGGTTCCGCTTCTGCCCTTCTTGTGAAGTAATCGACTGCAACGATTGCATATTTCGCACCACCTTTGGAAATTACCAAAGAGCCAATAATGTTGATTGCTTATATCGCAAACGGCCATGGACTAACCATTTCCATGATTTCCATCAGTGGCGCTCTAAAGATATTTGCGTATTTCTGGCATTTGTCACATCTCCTCATGTAGTCTCCGGCGTCCTGATTCACGGTCAGCTAATAGTACCCACAACGGAGTATCTTTTTGGCTAACATCTGCCTCCCAGTATGGTCGCTACATTCTCCTTCATGGACTTCTTTTAGAACTCATTTTACCTCGTTATTGGTGATGCACCTAAGCAAGGGAATAGAGAATCCCTTTCGATACGTAATCCCATCTTGCAAAACATACCGGGAGGCCGTACGAAGGACTTGCCGTCTATTGTTTCTTCTCTCAGGAAAGGTCCTGCACAATAAATACTCTTTGAACGGGGACATCCATGACTCCTTTTTGGTTTCCAACTCTGGCACAAGATCAACTTCCATGGCATTTATACTTAGGGCATGTAGAGTTTCAATAGGAGCCAAGCCCATCTGCTGTGCGCCACCAGTGCTTGTGAATTTTGCAAATGAATCGACTTCTTCGTTTTGCTTACATGAGATATGCGAAATGTCGTAGTAATCAAGATCTGCTAATAATTCCTGGACCCAAGTAAGGCAAGGAACAAGTCTCTGTCCCTTCGCCTGGTAGTCTCACTGGACTTTGGTAAACCAAGAGCTGTGAGTTGCAAAAAATTTCGATCAATTTTACTCCAAGTGTGATAACCAGTATTTCATTAGCATCAGATAATTGTATAATTATCTGATTTAAAAATATTGAAAATACTAATTTATAGATTAAACAAATAAATGTGATAACCGCCTTTATAAATTATTTATAATTGGCAAAGTTGTTATTTTCAAACCATAGTAATAATGTAATGATTTTCAAATTAAATTTGTATTGTTTAAATATATACATATATTAGAGTTGATGTCAATTTGAATTTTTAATTGAATTTGGATTTGAGTTTGAATTAAAATTTGAGATTAAAATATATATAGATATTATAAAACATAGTTTATATATATATTTGTGAACATAATGAATAATTATAAATACTTAATGTAAAAGAGGTAAAAGAAAAAAAAAGGGGGCACTTGTAAACTTTGTATGCATTCACATTGACATGTGTAAGCTAAATGATATCATGCAATTACAAATGACCTTAATTTTTCTTTAATTTAAATTATAATAAAATATAGAGAACAAAACTATTCCTCAGTTCAAAACTTGGATTCTCAAAAATTAAAGGGATAGGGAGCCTGGAGCAAAACAAAATGAAAAAAAAATCTGCAATCTTCATTCAAACAGAAAAAAAATTATGTTCAAAAAAAAATCCTGCAAATCACCTCTCAAACCAAATCTAAAATTTATACTTCCTCTAACCAAATCAAGCTACTACCATCTGAAATCATCTTCAAAACTTGGAGTATAAACCTGAAACCCTTTTCTTTAAATCTGGAAATAGAACTGATCGTCACCCTGTAACAACCAAACCTGCATGCAACTGAAATATCAACTAGGCCTGCATTTTTGTTCTGGAAACCTGCATGCAGTTATAAAATCAGGGAGCAATGCAGAAAACAAGATGGAAGTTTTTTTTAAAAAAAAAATCAAACATGCAACTGAATCTTAAGTTCAAATGCAAACTTCAGCAACTCAATAGTTCAGGTGAGTAAATTTCACCCTTTAATGTTTGATCTGATGCTTAGTCTTTTGAGTAAAGTATGAATATAGGTTTGCATGTATAAACTCATATGTTAGTGAGTATTAAGTATAAGACCTGTTTATATATAAACATATTTGTCTCTACCATACTGTATTTTTTTCAAGCTATGTTCATTTTTAAATGTGAGTAACTTCATTTATTTAAAGGATTAAGTATGATCTGTTGCATGTTTTCCCCTTGGAATAAGTGTGTTTTGTGTAAATGTTTATTGTTGAAATTTCTGTGCATTTGGATATGCATGTAAGTGAATGACGGTAAACGTTCTCTGTTACCAGTTTAAAAAAAATTAAAATGGATTTTTAGTTTAAAGATTTCAACTTTAAAATCAAGACCTCAACTTTAACTTTTACAAAAGCTGCTGGAAGCAAATGTTTGAGGTGAGAAATACTAATTTTAATATGGAAACAAATTTTCTCTGTGAACTGCTGAATGTGAAATTTAGTGTTTCAGTTTTCAAAATTATTATTCTCAATTTCTATTTTATGTTAGTGGATGCTATAAACTAGGAAAATACTTAATCTTGGTTATAGTTTATATTAAAAATAGTGAGGGGGAAAACTACACTGTGTAGCTCGTCTGGGTTCTGTCTTTACAGTAAAAAGTGAAATTTAGGCAAAAATAAATGTTTGTAATTCTAGTTTTCAATCATGTAACTTTGATTGTTGAAGGAAATTACGAATTTCAGTGATAAAGTTAAAAATTTTAGTACTGCATTTAGTGAAATATGGTTAGATGAACGTTTCACGTTCAAAAATTTATTTCTATCAATTTTGACCACGAGGGGTGATGCGGCCGGCTCTTGGAGGGGCAGGTGATCGTAAGGAAGAGGTTAACCATGGCAGAATCTTTGATTTGGGCTTAGATTTGGGAAGCGTGACGATTTAGGGTATTTGGGGTTTTCATTTTTGGACTCTGATACGCGGTGATCTGGGAAGTGGGAATGCGACCGGAGTAGATGATGTTTGGCAGGGTAGTAGCGTGGTGTGTGGGCATCCGATTGGTCATGGTGGCGAAGGAATAAAATGTCTGGTTCGAGGGTAGTTCGTCGACTGGTGGAGGTAGTTGTTTTTTTTAGTTTTCTGAAGGTAGGAGATGTTGATCGATTTTCGATCAATAAAGATACTGTCTTCGGCAAGGTTGAAGATTTGATCTGGGAGCTAAGTGTGCCTCATTGGCGATGGTGCGGTAATAGGATTACCAGAAGAAGAAGTGCGCACGTGCACAATTGTTTCCGTGCACAAAGGGTCTGGATGGGGGTTTTCTCGTGTTTGAATGGGTTTGATCGGAGGGGTCATGAGCATACTCGAAGAGGCGTTCGATTTGCAAGTGAAGCAGCGGTTGATTTCAGGAATAAAGCGAAGAGGATCGTTTTTTTCGTATGAGTTTTGAACGATTTTGGTAGCAGTGAGGAAGTGTGGAAGATGGATTGTGTGTCCTGGTTGATGATGTAGGGTTTCGGGTTAGTTGCGATGTGAACACGATTTGGGCTTTGGGCCGTTGATATTTTATAGTTTGTTTGGAACATAATCTAGTTAATAAGCTTTTCTTTGGGAAAACTCAATTATTATTATTTTAAATTTTATAACAAGTCAATTTGGTGAGGAAAGGATATATAATTTGTAACTTAAGTTTGTTAGATGCTTATGTTATTTTGAGCTAAAGAATTAAATCAAGGAAGTAAATGTTAAAATAAATGTTTAAATAAGATTTTGATAGTTAAGTAAATTAAAATAAAGATCAATGGTTATATTGTGGTTAATCAAGACTTGGATGATTTAGGATTAATTATTTAGTGTAATTGATTAAATGATTTATTAATTAAGATAATTAATTAAACAAAAGGTTGGTTAATTAAGGAATGAGATTTATTAAAGGTTAATGTTTGCACAAAAAATGGACAAACACCTCCAAGTCGTATTATTTAGTTGATTATATGTGATTTTCAATGATTTTAGATGAGTATGTAAATATAAAAGAAGTAGGGGCTGAAATGTAAAAGACACGCGGATTTATAGTGGTTCGGCCAGAATGTGCCTACGTCCACTTTATATGTTATTATCTTCTTTCTTTCAGATTACAAGTACAATGCTTCGTGTATAAGTATATGAAAGTTGTTTGAAAGTTCCTTTCTTGCTTGAGCTCTCAAACTTGTCTGCCATTGTTGTACCCCTGCCCCTCTATTTATAGAATGAGGTAGGGGGCAGGGGTCTTGGAAGTATATAGCTGCTGGTGGGCCCGGGCTGGAGCAATCTGGATTGGCCATCTTCTGGTTCGGCAAAGTTACATTCGGCTATGAGCTTGGACCGGTGGTAGTTGTGCATGTGGACCGGCAATGGAAAGGAGAGGGTTGGTTCGGTGCTTGCCTGGTCCGGTAGTAGGAGCGTGAGTATGTGGAACGGTGGCAGTGAGGTGGTCCGGTATTGGAGTTGTAGAGGTGGTTCGGTAGTGGGGGAGATCCGGCAGGTCATTTGGTCCGGTGGTGGCATGGGCTTTGGTCCGGTTGTGGTTGGACCGGATTGAGGGCCGACCGAATGGCTTTGGCTCGGTCATGGATTGGAGACGCTGAATGAACTCATGCCGAATGGACCTTCATGCTAGAGTGCCGAATGAGGTCATAGGCTTGTATAGCCGGATGAACGTGTACTCCGGATGGACCTCACTGCTGAATGAGCTTGTTCCTTCGAATCGCCGAATGGACATAGGAGCTGGTGGAATGGAGGTTGCGAACCCGGGTGAAACTGTGACTTCCTGGTCTCGAGATCTTCTGGGTGAGAATTCGCCCAACATTTGCCCCCCAAAGTGGGGCACGTGCTTGCATGTGTCGCGCTTTGTTTCTTTGTGGTAGGAAGTCTAGCTTGTTTTGTAATGCCATGGGCTGGATGTTCATATCCTGTTGATGTCCTGCAAAGGAATTTACAGTTTTAGTGTGATTTCAAATAACGATCGTTCATGATCGAAATATTTGAGATGAAGTGAATTGTGCCGTTCGGGACGAGAGAGTGAGCCCCGAGGGGCTTAGTATCATCGAAGCCAGGTTTATGTCAGAGTGGGTCCCTGGATTGTTTGTCAAGACGGTTTATCGCCAGCTCAGAGCATGCCTAGGGATCGTTCGCGATCCCGTACATGTGTAAGTAGCTTAGCCATTTCATAATTATCAGAATCAAATATCCGTTTAACCTATGAGTTTGAAAAGGCGTGTCAAAGTGTAAATTCCCACGACGATAGGGTTAATAACCATTCAGAGCGTGCCTATGGACCATTCGTGGTCGCGTACACGTGTAAACGATTTAATCCATGTCGGTGAGAGTTTTACGACTTATTCATCGTTATCATAATCTTATTTTATTAGTTAGTTCTGGAGTTCGGTACTTATCTGAGTGAGGCGCCCGGCATGCCCTTAGTCCCTGGTTGTTGTTGGTAGAGAGAGAGTTCATTCGGTTTTGTGTTGGTCCGGTCGTGCACATCCGGCTTTTGGTTTCATCCGGCATTTTGTTGGTTCGGTATGTTTATTCTTATCCGGTAGACCGAACCAATTGGTTCGGCGGCCCTGAGTTCGCCTATATATAGAGGCCGTACCCCCCTGGTTTTCCCTTACCGAACCAAAGAGAACCGAATCAATTCTTAGCCGAGCGAACCTTCTGCCGAACCAAGCTTATACCGAACCAGGTATGTATCCTTTTGCCGAATGGTTTGTTATTACCGGATGAACTCAATTGCCGAATGCACACGAAGGGTATTGTCGAACCGAACGAGACTTGGGCCTAAATGCCGAATGATATGTATGCCGGATGTGCTTTCAGTGCCGAATGAGGCTTATGACTTTAGTGCCGAATGAGACTTATGACTTTAGTGCCGAATGAGACTTATGACTCTAGTGCCGAATGAAACTTATGGCTCTGGTGCCGAATGAGACTTCATACTTGAACCTTGAGCGGAATCTTAGACTTTTTTACACGCTTGCCTTATATACTTGCTTGTTTGTGTTTTTATACTTCTTATTCTAATCTCAAGTCTTTCTTGTGCTACAGAAAATGTCTCGCAAAGCGGAAACACGATCAGACAGAAAGAAGTCTAGAGGCACAGGAGAGCCTTCTTCTTCCTTGCCCCCAGTCCAACCAGGATCCGGGCAACACCGACCTATTCCGAGGTCTCTAGTGGACGGATATGGTCCACAGGAACTTTTGATCTCTCCCCCGGATTGCTTTCCTAGCTCCCTAAAGGAGGAGCAACTTGACGTCATATCCCGTTCCTTCGGGATAGATAGGGCCCTTATGCTGCTGCCGGGAGATGGAGTGATGCCATATAATCCTCCCGAGGGCTACTTCGCTTTTAGCAGATACCATTGTATGTGCGGTGCTATCCCCCCTATCAACGCTTGGATAATTAGCTTCACCACATATTTGAAGGTGGCTCCCTTCCAGCTTCAGCCTAATTCTTATGCCATCCTGGTGAGCCTCTTTGTTATCTTCCAGAGGAGGTACGGGCGTCCTCCTTCTAACCGGGAAATTCGATACTTGTACAACCTGAGAGGCTATAAGAAGGGGTCTCCGTATATTAGTCTGGAAGCGGTCGTGCCCTTCAAACCAGTCCTGGACTTATATTCCAAGTTTACCATGTTCAAGAAAGAGTGGTTCTTCATCAAGGACGATGCTGTTTCTTTCCGCCTTTTCACTTCCGGCTGTAAGATGGATTTCATTTATATTTTCCATGTTTTGACTGTAGTGTTTTTTCTGACATGCTTCTATTTCTGGCTAGCGACAGGTGGTATTGCAGTTGTGGAGGATGATTCCTTGGTGCGAATGGCTGCTGAACTAAAGGCTATTCCGGCACGGGACCGGTCGGCCTCCTTCTTGATCAGGAACGCAACCCTCTTGGAGTATAATTTGATCTTACCGCACCAGTCCGTAGTTAAGCAAAGAGACACGGCTGAGGAGAAGGCTGCTAAAGCTAAGGAGGGGGATAAAGTAAAGAGCGGTAAGAGGGAGCCTTTCGCAGAGCGTCCCGTGGTCGGGGGGAAGAAACTGAAGAAGTCCGATGGCCCTTCTCCAAGTACTTGCCCGACTGTCCCGGAGGAGGAAGGTGTAGAAGAGGAGGAAGGAGGCGAAGTTGGAGAAGGGTCGGAGGGTGGAGGAGATGGCGACGGTCAAGGTGGTAGTGGTGTTGCTGCTCTAACCTCTGAACAAGACCTCGAGCTGGATGAGGCTCTCCGTCGGGCCTTCGGGGAGTCGGAGGGAGAGTCGGAAACGGAGAAGGGAACGGAGAAGGCAAAGGAAACCGGCAAAGCTGTGGCTGGCACTGACCCATCCTCTAAGGGTTCCTCAGCTAGGGTGATTCCGGCGATGCAAGGTGAACTTTTGCCTTCTGCCGATTCTATTTTCGATAGGGACTTAGAAATTTTTTACGGTTCACTTCCGTCCTGGGGTGAGATCCAGGACTTATTGCAATATCCCACTCCTTCGCCGGGTTTGTATAATAGATGTGTCTTCCCACTTTTCTTTCTTTTTAACTTAGCACATTTTTTGAACTGTGGGTTATTGTATGTTCATAACACTTGTTCTTTATTCCAAGGGCAGGCCAGGCAGTTAAAACGTCGGATGTTCGACATCGCCTTGAACAATTTAAGTCAAGGAGAGCTTCTGCGAAACCTTTTACTGATCGCACTGGGGACGTAGTCAAGTACCGCCCTCTTCTTGGGGTCATCGAAGAGGGCATTCAGAAAAGGAAGCGGAGCCGTTCCTTATTTGAGTCGTCCCCTGGTTCGCAGCCTCCTACTCAGCCTCCTCGTGATACTACGGAGGAGAGCACGGAGCCCGGCCCCCCTCCTCCTCCTTCCAAGAGTCCTACTGTCATTCATATAAGGCGTCCCGATGTGCCTCGCCCCGTGCCTCGTGACCCTTTTGCTGGTCATCCTGATTTAGACCCAAGCTTTCGGGACATTTCATTCGATGAGGCCACGGGCGAGCACCTCCTTCCCCGCAACCCCATGGTAAGGGTGCCGGACGAGGCCAAATCTTTAGATCTTGATTTACTTACTACACGGGTAGTCACCATGGGGGATGAGGCCAAGGCTAATATCGACCGGGTGGCCGCAGAGACCAAGAAGTTAATGGAGCATCATGCTAAGTTGGTCAAGGCCGGGGAAGAGATCGGGAGTGCTAACATTCGGTTGAGGTTAAAGGTTGCCGATCAGGCCAAGCAGCTCGCCGACCAAGCCATCCAGATTTCCCAGCATGAGGAAGCCTCCAAGCGGCTGAAAGAGACCATGGAGAAGGCCAGTAGGGCGGAATTACGGAAGATGGAGGTCGCTTGCAGGGAACGGATTAACATAGCTATCGCAACGGTGGATGAGGTTCGAAATGCGGATCTCGAGCGGGTAGAGGAGTTGTCAGGGAGGCTCGAGGCTGCGGAGATGGCTCAGGCCGAGTTGAAGGAGGAGATGGAGGAGATGAGGAGGTCCCTCAGGTTGAAGGAAGAGGAAATGAGGAGGTCATTCCAGGCTGACTGCTTGAGATACCAGTCAGAGAGGGACGTCGCCGTCGCCAAGTTGCAAGCTTCCGAGGCCCGGGTGAGGGAGTTTGAGGAAAACGAGGGGATGATGGATGAGATGCTGCAGGATATGTACTTCCACACTTGGAAGGAGGGCGGCTTGTCTTGGATGGACGATTACCCTCGGGTCATGGCCAAGGTGTATCTCCAGGCTTTAGAGGAGGCCAGGGTGAACGCGGGTAAGGAAGGCGGAGAGGCTTTCAACTTGAATGCGGTTACTGCTCAGTTCTCAAAGGAGGAGCAAGCGGCGGTGAAAGAGGGGATGCGGCTGCTTGCTGCAGAGGAAGCGGGCGTGCAGTTGGATGATGAGGATCAAGCGGCGGATGTTGGTGAGTTATTCTTCTTCCCTTTCTTTTCTTCCCGTGTTTCCATAACTTGGTTGTTCGTTTAATGAATTCCTCTTCCGAATTGGACAGGCGGGACTTCTGATCCGCATGCTGGGGGCTCTGATCCTGCGGCTAAGTAGACTGGGGAAGTTGGTGATGGAGCGTGGATGCATCTGCCATCTTTTTGTTTCTTTTTTATCACTGTTTATGTTAGTCTTTGATATGCAACTGTAATAAAATTATTTGCAAAGAATAACTTCGTGTGATCTTATAATATAAGCTGATTCTGTCATGTTTAAATGTTGTTGCTATCTTTATGTGCCGTGTGAGAAGTATAATTATGTATATGCCTGTGATTTTGGTTGTGTTTGATGTTAAGTTTTTGCTTGAAATATAATTTCACGTTTTGCAATGTCAGTGTATGAATAAGCTATAGTTACGCATTTATGTACAAGAGAAGAGAGTACCGCCCTTTATGTTTTATTCGCAGGCGGTAGCTTTGAGTGTCTTGTGTAACTGTTCACGGGTATAGCTGAGCGCCCTGCCACCCAGTACGCAGGCTTAGAGTCTCATGAGTGAATGCTTCCTATTCGGTTTCCTGTACTTTAGAGTTTGTTATACAGGATAGGGGAAAAATATTTAAATGGAATGGAAATATAGTAAAAGTAAAACTTCCAGTCACGGAAGGCCGTCGATGTGCTTAAGTTCGTGGCAAACGGGTTTTGTAGTCACTTTCCCTAGCTGTGGGTCTTGGAGACATTTGTCACCCATCTTACGCCTCTGCGGGGAGTTTTCTTTTTTACCACAGCCGCACTTAAGACACATCGGAGCCGAGATCGCGCACGGTAACTACCCGAACCATTATGGTCCGTAATCGTGGGTATTATTCGATTTACCGTGGCCGGCTAGCGTGGGTGCCGTTGGCCGTGAACTACCCCTGGCTGGCCACACCTTATGTTGGGGCTTAAAGTAGGTTCACAGTTGCCGGCGAGCCGAACGCCGTAATGAGCTGCCATCGGCTATAGTCGGCCTTTATGATGACTTATAATCGGCTCATTACAGTTGGCTTTGAGGGCAGGCGCGCAATGAGTTAACCCGCAGCAGAGGGATGCTGGAGCAAAAGTGTCTCATTGGCGAGTGCATAGAATCGTAGCGTACCTGTTAGGCCTAGTCCAGATGAGGCCGTGGTGCGTCTTGAGTGGAGATGCCATAGGATTTTGTTCAACAGAAAGGGATAAAACTTAACGAGCAGCCAAGACATAAAGGAACAAGTTAAAAAGAGACAAGATTTTTTAAAGTGGTTCGGCACGGAAATGCCTACGTCCACTGATTCTCTTTGTTAATTCACTTCATATGGGCAGTACAAGTTAAGAAAGGTATCGACGGAGGTGTCGGATGTTCCATGCCCTCTGGAACACCTCTCCGTCCACTGTTGACAAAATGTAAGCTCCATTGTGGAGATCTTTATGAATTACATATGGTCCGTCCCAGATGGGGTCCAGTGCCCCGGGGCGTGGAAAGATTCGCCTGAGGACAAGATCTCCTTCTTGTAAGCTGCGATGCTTGACTTTGGAATTGTATTGTGCTGCCACTTTTTGTTTGTGAGCTGCTGCTTTGAGTGCTGCATCGTTTCTCCTTTCCTCGATCAGATCCAAAGACATGAGGAGGAGTTCTTCGTTTTCCTCTGGGTTGTAGTGGATCCTACGGTGGGAAGGCACAATAGTCTCAACTGGGAGCATTGCCTCCGATCCATATGCCAAAGAGAAAGGAGTATGTCCCGTTGATGTTCTGAAAGATGTGCGGTATGCCCATAGTGTCGTAGGAAGTTCGTCCACCCAAGCGCCTTTTGACTTTTCAAGTTTCTTCTTGATTAGGGTTTTGAGAATTTTGTTGACAGCTTCAACTTGTCCGTTTGCCTGAGGGTAAGTTACTGATGAGAAGCTTTTATGAATCCCATGCTCTTGGCACCAGCCGGCAAATTCTTCGCTGTCAAACTGGAGTCCGTTGTCGGATACGATCTTGAGTGGGACTCCATACCTGCACAGAATGTTTTTGATCAAGAAGTTGATAACTTTTGCTGAAGATATTTTATTTAAAGGTTCCGCTTCCACCCATTTGGTGAAATAATCGACTGCCACTATAGCATATCTGGCTCCGCCTCGGCCCGTCGGCAGTTCGCCAATTAAGTCAATTCCCCATACAGCAAAGGGCCAAGGGCTAGTCATTTGAGTAATTTCGTTTGTGGGCAGTCGAGGAATCTTGGCGAACTTCTGACATCTGTCGCATTTTTTAACGAAGTCTAGGGCATCTTTGTTTAGTGTGGGCCAGTAATATCCATATCGGAGTATCTTTCTTGCCAAAGTCTGTCCTCCAGTGTGATCTCCGCATCCTCCTTGATGGATGTTTGTTAATATCTCCTTGGCTTCCCTTCCGGCGACGCATCTTAATGAGGGGCTAGAGAAGCCACGCCGGTAGAGGATGCCTTCTTGTATTGTGTAGTGGGGAACTTTTCTCAAGATCTTCTTGGCTTCGTCACGCCTGTCGGGTAGCACGCCATCTTGCAAATATTTCCGGATAGGAGTCATCCAGGTTCCTTCTTTGATTGCTGTTATCAGATGGACTTGTTCGAAACTTGGGGCTAGCTGCCTTGAGATTGCTAGTGCTCCGGAAATGGTGCTGTTCTTCATACTAGCTTGCTTTGCAAGTTCATCTGCCTCTTGGTTTTCTTCTCGAGGAATGTGTTTGATTAGATAATGGTCCAATCGATCGAGCAGCAGTCTGGTTTTCTTTAGGTATGCTGTGAGTCGTTCTCCTCGAGTCTGGAATTCTCCTAGTACCTGGTTTACGATAAGCTGAGAATCACTATGAATACATAAGGAATTGACTCCAATTTCTAGGGCCAGTTCAATTCCCGCTATTACTGCTTCATATTCAGCATCGTTGTTAGTGGCCGTGAACTCCAATCTTAATGCATAGTACAACTTTCTTCCCCTGGGGGTGATGATCACAATACCTGCCCCCGAGCCTTGTTCATTCGATGCTCCGTCTACAAAGAGGTTCCACTTGATGTTTTCTGCTACTTCGGATTGTTCCTTGCCTTCGTTGGTAGTGAATTCGGCAATGAAATCAGCCATGGCTTGTCCTTTGATAGCGGTGCGAGGATGGTAGGTGATATCATACTGACTTAGTTCGATGCACCATTTGAGGAGTCGCCCAGAAGTGTCAGGACGATGGAGCACTTGCCTTAGTGTTTGATCGGTTAGAACCCTGATGGAGTGAGACTGGAAGTAGTGTCGCAGTTTTCGTGACGCGATCAATAAACAATATGCTAATTTCTCAAGTTTAGGATATCTGGCTTCTGCCCCTGTAAATCTCTTACTTACAAAGTAAACCGGGCGTTGTGTGCGGTCTTCTTCTCTTACCAAGGCGGCGCTTAGAGCATGAGATGATACAGCGAGGTATATGTATAACACTTCACCTTCATTTGGAGTTGAGAGTACTGGTGGTCTCTGAAGGTGTTCGATTAGGTTGAGGAAGGCTTTTAAGCATTCGTCGGTCCACTCGAACCTCCCTTTGTCTTTCTTGAGTGCTTCGAAGAAAGGGAC
This sequence comes from Allium cepa, assembly GCA_030765085.1. Taxonomy (NCBI): domain Eukaryota; kingdom Viridiplantae; phylum Streptophyta; class Magnoliopsida; order Asparagales; family Amaryllidaceae; genus Allium; species Allium cepa. Next base: position 897,929,750 of record CM060938.1, on the reverse strand, counting down.
ACACTTGTCAGTTGCCTTGGAAATGAATCTGCTTAGGGCGGCCACCTTTCCGTTTAGGCTCTGCATTTCTTTTCGAGTGGAAGGTATCCTTATTTCTTTTAAAGCCCGGATTTGTTCAGGGTTTGCTTCGATTCCTCTGGCGTGGACGATGAATCCTAAGAATTTTCCCGATGATACTCCGAAGGAGCACTTTAGAGGATTCAGCTTCATTCCATACCGGCGAAGTACCTGAAACATATCGTCCAGATGGCTTACATGGTCGTTGGCTTTTCTGGACTTTACCAACATGTCGTCCACATATACTTCCATAGTTCGTCCTATCAGTCCTGCGAACATTTTGTTGACGAGGCGTTGATAGGTAGCTCCAGCATTTTTGAGTCCAAAAGGCATGACTTTGTAACAATATAATCCGCGGTCGGTGATGAAGCTAGTGTGGTCCTGATCGGGAGCGTGCATGGGGATCTGGTTATATCCGGAGTATGCATCCATAAAAGATAGGAGTTCGTGCCCAGCTGTGCTGTCTACGAGTTGGTCAATTCGGGGAAGTGGGAAGCAGTCTTTCGGGCAAGCGTCATTCAGATTGGAGAAGTCAATACATGTTCGCCACTTTCCATTGGCCTTTTTTACTAGCACTGGGTTAGCGATCCATTCTGGGTAGATGGCTTCCCGTATGAAGCCATTAGCAAGTAGATTCTTTACTTCCTCATCAAGGGCTGCTGATCGCTCTGCCCCCATGCTCCTCTTTTTCTGCTTTACTGGTACCTTGGTGGGATCGATGTTCAACATGTGGCATGCTATGTCTGGGGAGATTCCTGTCATATCGGCATGGGTCCACGCAAATACATCTAAGTTGTGGCGGAGAAAGTCAATGAGTTGATCCTTCAATTCCGTTTTCAGCTGAGATCCGATTTTTAATAGTCTACTTGAATCATGCTTATCTACCGATACGAATTCCATAGCCTCTGCAGGCTCGGCGGTAGCCTCCTCCTCTTTACCCCTGGGGTCTAGTTCATTGAAGGGATCGCTTGTGTATCGAAGAGGAGGGGCTTTCTTTAGTTGCTATGCCTCCAAGCTTTTCATGCAGAGAGTAGTCTCTGCATCTTTTCCTTTATTCTTCCTGCGGTTATTGCGAAGTTCAGTTACGTAGCAGTCTCGGGCAGCATCTTGATCTCCTTCTACTTCTCCTACTCCGTTGTCTGTTGGAAATTTCATTTTCAGGCACCAGGGGGCTAATACAATCTGGAAGTCAGACAAGGCTGGTCTTCCCAAGAAGGCGTTGTAAGCCGAGTGGTTTTCTATTAGTACGAACGTTTGTTTTTGCACAACGGAGCGGGGATGACTTCCTATTTCGACGAAGAGGTCAAGTTGCCCGAGGGGCATTTTTGCATCTCCAGTGAAACCGTGCAGTGGTTTGTCACAGGGGGATACATCCTTTGTTGATAACTTCATTTTGTCGAAAGCATGTTTGAACAGGATATTTACGGAGCTTCCCGTGTCTATTAGAATCCGAAAAACTTTAGCTGGACCGAACCAGGCAGAGATGACCATGGGATCCATATGTGGGTACTGTCTTCCTTCCAAATCACGCCTACTGAATACAATGTCATCGTTTTCTTTTCGTTTCGGGTGGCGTTCCTCCGTAATGGAGTTTACATATCCTTCGGCATTTCTAAGCGACTTGCCGTACCTTTCCATCTCTGCCCAACTTCTGTCGGCGATGTGTGGTCCTCCTGATATGGTAAGGACCACTATCTTCTCTTGACTAGAGCCACTGGTGTTGTGATTGTTGCCATTCCCTCCGCCTACTTCTGGGAGGGGTTGCTTTGAGTTCTCATTGGCAGGAGTTGGAGTCCTGTTCTGACCTTTCACATAACGTTCCAGTCTTCTCCTTCTAATGTGTTCTTCGATCAAGTCCCGAAGATGGTGGCATTCATTGGTGTCATGTCCGTGGGATTCGTGGAAGCGACAGAACTTTTCGGACTTGAGTGCGTTATCTGATTCTTTCTTGTGCGGGGGGCGCTTGTATCCGAGTTCGCCCTGAGTGGCTAGGTAGATGTTTTCGATTGTTTCATTCAAAGGAGTGTAGGAGTCAAATCTTGGCCCTGGTCGATATTGGCGCTTTTCAACCTTTCTGCCCCCAGCGTTGTCTCTAGATTCATTTCTTCGAGCGTCCTTAGCTGCAGCGGGAACCTTGTCCTGAACTGTCTTACCTTGTTGTCCTGATTGCCTTTCTGTAGCAGCGTCTTCAAGTCTCATATACTTTCCAGCTTCATGGAAGAAATCAGGCAAGGTAGCTGGTTTTTCCTTAGTTAACCTTCTGGCGAACTTGGTGTCTGGATGTACACCACTACAGAGGGCCATTAGAGTGAGTTTTTCATCGGCATCTTGAACTGCTGCCGCTGCGGCGTTGAACCGCGTTAGATATTGTTGCAGCGTCTCTCCGGATTTCTGTTTGACATTGGATAGAGAATAAGCATCCTTGGGTTGTTCCACATGGATGCGGAACTGGCTAATAAACCTTTCTTTTAACATCTCCCATGAGCTGATGGATCCTTGGGGTAGATGGCAGAACCAGGAGGTAGCTAGATCTGCTAGGAATAGCGGAAAGCATTTACATAATACTCCTTCTGTTGCTCCACTCATGAGCATATGCTGGGTGTATCTCTGTAAATGTACGATGGGGTCGGAAGTTCCTTTGTAAGGTTCCATGGTTGGCATTTTCCATTCCCGGGGAGTAATGGCAGTTTCGATATTTCGGGTAAAGGGGCTGGTGACCCTAGCGCCTATTCCCCGGTCCCTTTGCTCCCGTTGGACACATTCTCTGAATAATCGTGCCATTCGTTCGTCAGAACTTGGAGCGGACAAAAATGAGCTCGGTTCTTCCCTGCGGGATCTATTTCGTCCAGATGACCTGTAGGGATGGTACAGTCTATCACTTCTAGCATTATCCAGTGGTTGTCTTTGGCTGCTCGGATGCACGCTAGGACCAGCTACAGTTGCCCCCTGCCTTGATCTTCCCTTGCGGGGTTCTGTTTCGAGCACATCCATGGGGTCAACTTCGGGCTGGGTTCTAGCTCGGCTCCGTTCAGCGGGGTTTCTATGATTAGGTGGCATGACTGGCTCAGCTACATCCGACCCTCGCCTGGTGCCTCCCCCGCTGGGTTCGGTTCCAAGGGCTTCCTCGAGTCGGAATTCGGGCTGAGTCCGGGCGCGGCCCCTATCATTGTTGTTCCTGTTGATAGCTTCTTCGAAGAGGGAAGACCTTCGTTGCCTCCGAGATCCTCCGGATTGGGACTCACCCCATGATTCAGTGTTGTGGTTGGACTCTTCGGCATCCCTTAAGCGTGACATGAGTTGGTCCACCAAAGCTTCTTGTTGGGATGTGAAGCGGTTAGTTACTTCAGTCACAACCCTGTCCAGATCTGCCCTAGTGATTGGTTGTTCCGTTGCGGGACCAGTTGGATTTTCCTGATTTTCATCTGGTACTGCTGTTGAAGTGGGCTGATCTGCGATTGCTGGATCTGGAAGGCTGCTAGTTGCGATGTTCTTTCCTTTGTTAACATCCCTTCTCTGTTTGGAAGGCATGATTTCTAAGCAACGAGCGATGTTGTTAGGAAGAAGGTTGAGTTGGAGAAGATGAAGCTTGAGTTCTATTCTTAGTGAAAGCACCAAAAATGTTTGCACAAAAAATGGACAAACACCTCCAAGTCGTATTATTTAGTTGATTATATGTGATTTTCAATGATTTTAGATGAGTATGTAAATATAAAAGAAGTAGGGGATGAAATGTAAAAGACACGCGGATTTATAGTGGTTCGGCCAAAATGTGCCTACGTCCACTTTATATGTTATTATCTTCTTTCTTTCAGATTACAAATACAATGCTTCGTGTATAAGTATATGAAAGTTGTTTGAAAGTTCCTTTCTTGCTTGAGCTCTCAAACTTGTCTGCCATTGTTGTACCCCTGCCCCTCTATTTATAGAATGAGGTAGGGGGCAGGGGTCTTAGAAGTATATAGCTGCTGGTGGGCCCGGGCTGGAGCAATCTGGATTGGCCATCTTCTGGTTCGGCAAAGTTACATTCGGCTATGAGCTTGGACCGGTGGTAGTTGTGCATGTGGACCGGCAATGGAAAGGAGAGGGTTGGTTCGGTGCTTGCCTGGTCCGGTAGTAGGAGCGTGAGTATGTGGAACGGTGGCAGTGAGGTGGTCCGGTATTGGAGTTGTAGAGGTGGTTCGGTAGTGGGGGAGATCCGGCAGGTCATTTGGTCCGGTGGTGGCATGGGCTTTGGTCCGGTTGTGGTTGGACCGGATGGAGGGCCGACCGAATGGCTTTGGCTCGGTCATGGATTGGAGACGCTGAATGAACTCATGCCGAATGGACCTTCATGCTAGAGTGCCGAATGAGGTCATAGGCTTGTATAGCCGGATGAACGTGTACTCCGGATGGACCTCACTGCTGAATGAGCTTGTTCCTTCGAATCGCCGAATGGACATAGGAGCTGGTGGAATGGAGGTTGCGAACCCGGGTGAAACTGTGACTTCCTGGTCTCGAGATCTTCTGGGTGAGAATTCGCCCAACAGTTAATAAATCAAAGAAGTGATTATAGGATAAGTAGTTATTGTGGTTAATTGAGAGTTAAAGAAATAAATTTTAAATAATTAATTTTAAGAGTAATTAAAGGCTAACTACTAACAACCGGGTTGGCGCAGTTGGTTGATGGTCCGGACCGCGTGATCGAAGGTCACGAGTTCGAGCCCTGAAATTGACAACCCTGTAACAAGTACCCGAAGTATGTGTTTGGCAGGAACATACTTCCCTAGAGTTTACAAGCGAAGCTTGGTTCTCTAGGTAATTCAAAAAAAAATACTTATTGAAATTAAAGGTAATTAGTCAGAGGTGATAAATTAGGTTTATTATGATTAGTTAAGTTAAATTAATTAAGTTTAATTAATTTAAGATAATCACTGGATGATGGGTTAAATGTAATTACTTAATGTAATTAATGAGGCAAAATTACTTAGTAAAGTAATTAGTTATGGTAAATTACTGGATGTAATTAATTGAAATATGGATATAGTTTGGGTTAATTACTTTGTGTAATTAATATAATGGATAATTATTTAGTGAAAGTAATTAATAATTAAATACTTAGTATAATTAATCTAAACTTTGATTAATAATGTTATTTGAAGATAATTAAGTGATGTAATTAATTAAGGGTAATTAATTACAGAATGGGATTAATCAAGGATGATTAATTAACTTGTTTGAAATTAATTAATGTTAGGTAAGCAGGGTTAAGGGTGATTGATATAATTAATTTAATTTGTTTAAATTAATTAGAAGTGGTATAACTAATTTATCATGCTTATGAGTGATTGGGAAATATTGTATGCCTTAGATTGATTGATATCTTATATATGATACAATATATCGGATTTAAAACGAGATAATATGGCTATCTATCGATGATGAATAATTGTGAATAGGAGACGCCCTGTATTTGAAGTTTGAATTGTGTTTTACTTGTCTAACGTTAGGTAAGGCGGTATTGAATTCGAAGAGACCGGGATCGGGTACTAGTAAATATCTGAAACCACTTTGAATGGTAAGACATGTGGAATCAATAGGCTACTATGAAATAATTTAAGTAAATTTGACCATTTAATCTAAGTTGGGCACTTAGAAATTGATATGTGAAATAAGTAAGGTCTATAACTGTTTGTGAAGTTGTAAATTGATAAGTTACCCCGGGTTTCTAAGTTGTGTGTTTTGGTATTCCTTGTTAGATGGGTTTACTCACGCTGGTTTCCAGCCTGACCCGGGTGTTACTTTGATGTAATGCTCAGGTCAGACCGAGTATTACAGATTTGTAGGTAAGGACGTGCTAGAGCTCAGGAGGAGAGCTGAAGGTCAAGAACGTATAGAGTGTTTATCCGTTGTGATATATATCGCTATTTGTCTAGGACAAGTTGTTTAGAACTGTCCAGTGTTGTGAAATTGTTGTAACTCTGATGTAAAATGTAAATATACTGATACAGTTCTGCTTTGTAAACTTTTATTTATTTGCTATTATATTTTGTCCGCTGCGAATGTGAGATTGTGTGTTTCTTTTCTATTCTTCTTCTTCTATCTCCTTTCTTCTTTTCTCTAACTGTCTGGAAATTTCGGAATCGAAATTTCCGGGTCGTTACATTTGGTATCAGAGCTGAAGGTTAACCGACAACCTAGGCTCTGTTGGGATTACTCATTAAGGATAGGGTCAATAGTACCCTAGAATGAGTTGAGTGTGTATATATATATATGAGAGAGCGTACTTGTTATTTTCTTATATAAAGATTTTAAATGGTTTTATATAAGATTATATTTTGACATATAAAGTAATATTGCTTTATTTATTAAAGGAATTGGTTGTTAAATTATTGAAATTAAATTAAGAAGTAATAGAAATACAACCAAAATGAAATTGAAATTGAATAAAGATAAGTTTGAAATGGATTCAAACTAAATTTGAAAATTTGAATTAGAGAAGTATTTCAAAATAAGATGAATTAGAATTGGTTTCAAACCAAAGAAATAGATGGTTATTGTGTTTAATAATGGAATGATTGTTCTTTGATAAACAATAAAATGTTTTAAGGAAGTAACCATTTAAAAAGGAGAATAAATTTGTAAATTAGGAAGGATGTAAATTAAAGTGAGTTTCAAATTGTGAAATTCTGAATTCTAAATTTAAACATTTGAATTGGTTTCAAAATGTTAAAGGAAATTATATTATTCAAACTATTTTGAATATGATCTTATTTTAAAATAAGAAATGTTAGAAAATTTTAAAGAAAATTATTTTGAATTAAAAATCAAAGGTGGTTTAAAATTTTAAAATGTAACTTGGTATGTAAAAGAAATAAATATGTATATATGTGAATATACATGATATCAAGGTTAAATATGTTGAAATGATCAACCTGATTTGTAAATTTCAAGATGAAATTAAGATTTAACTTGAGAAATTAAATGGTTGATTGTAATTGAGAATTTGAGTGATCTCAAATTGGGTTTGAGATCCGAAAATTGGAAATGGATTGATGTTTTGAAATAATTGAATGATACATCCTATTGTTACTAAAAATCTTTAAAATGTGAATTGAATTTGTTTAAATGAATGAGAAATGGAGTATGGTAATCCATTGTTGGGATAAAAGGTAAATTGATTTAAAGGAATTAAATCAACATTTGAAGTATTAACTCGAATTTATATAATTCGAGATGGTTTAAATTTGAAATTTGAATTAGTTCGAATTGAATTTGATTTGAATTAATTGAAATGGTGATTGAAGATGTATGAGTATAAAATTCAAATGGAAAATTTGAATTGGATTGATTTGAATAATTTGGAATTATAATTAAAGTTTAATAGTTTTGAATTCATATGGAATTTGAATTGAATTTGGGAGGAAATCAAGAATAATTCAACTTGATTTGGAAATGGAGTTTGAAATTGGGATTAATTCAAAGTGGAGTTGAAATAAATTGAAATTTAGAACTAGTTCAATTAAATTTTTTTTGAACAAGTAAAATTTGAGATCAAGGTTGAATAATGTTAAATTTGGAAAGAAGATGAGGTTAATTCAACTTGAATTGGGATTGAATCAATTTCAGTGGAAATTTGAAGTTATTTAAATTGGAATTGGGTCAATTTAAATGGAAGTGAAAATTTAAATTAAATTGATGAGAATGGAGATTGGGAAGTGAGCAGTTTGACTCTGGACTATTTTTAATATAAATTGTTTCAATATAAACCTATTTTTTTCAAGCTATTCATTATATAAACAACCTTTCTTTTAAAAGCCAAGCTATCTTATACTTGTTTTACAATTATTTTTGAAACTGTTTAACAATTTTCTAACTATTCTATAAACTAATTACTATTTTCAACTACTAATTACAATTTTATAGCTATTTTGCAATCATTAAAAATTTCTATGACTATTTAACTATTTTCCAATTATTTTACAATTACTAAACTATTTTACAGCTATTTTACAAATTAGTATTTATTTTTCAACTAGTTATCTATTTCTTTAACTTTTCAAGTTATTTTCTAAATTTTAACTGGACGGAGTTCAAACTGTTCTTGGTTAAATACCCAATCGGGATAAGAATAGAGGTGATAATCCAAATGGGTTGAAGCAATTGTGAGTAGGTGAATGAAAATCAAAGTGAATGTGAATAGAAATGGAATTGATTTGACTAATAACCAATAAAGATAAATACGTAGGGTGTACGTATGTTATTCTATTTGCATAGTGATTTGATCCAGATTCGAGCACGGAATTTCGAGATAGTTATTTCGATCCGAGTGGGATTTTTCACTCAATTTTCGATGGCGAACCTGGATATGGATTGTTGATTGGTTCTGGATGTTCTCTATCACAGTTACGACTATGCAAGGAGAATGATGGTTTCTGATCAAGAAACCAGATCTGTGTCTGCACTAGGAAGTCGGATGGACGATACTAGTTCGGAAATGAAATTGTGTGATCGAGTGAGCGATCAGATTGGTATAGCGTACGGATGATATGTGTACATCGTACGAATTTGAATGAAAATGATATTGAAAGAAGTAATCAAATTTGAATATTTGATTTTGAGTAAACAAAGTTAAATATCTTTGTTTTACAAAATGAAACTCCCCTTGTTGAATCTTTTGCCAGAAGAAAGGGTTTTTGAAATGTTTGAAGTATAAAAGGAATTTTATACAAGTTTAAAGTGATCCAAAGTTTTAAAAATTATATATATCTGTATATATATAAAGGATCTTATGAGGATTTTGCAAAGGGTTTTGGGAACCTTTGGATTTGGAAAGGCTTTTAATTTTTGGGTAAAATCATTATATGGAATTTGGAAAGCCTATTTTGAGAATTATAGATTTTGGGATAATCGATTTTGTGTAAAGGAGCTTTGATAAAATTCATACTAGGTGTATGATTTGAAAGATACTATATGTGTATAGTATAAAATGTTTTGATGATGGCTCTGGGGAAAAAGGCGCTCCCTTGGAATGAACTTCTCAAGAGTACCACCGGGTGGTGCTGCCTTGAGCCCCAAGGGGGGTTTCTAAAGTTGATCCTGTGAGGAGTCCGGACAAAACTAGTTCCTGAGGATTATTGGGTAGCGTAAGTCGAGGACGCTGATGCCTACAGAGGCATTTGGGTTATGCTGTGACGACAGTGTAACTCGATGTCGCTGCGATCTACTGTGGGGACCATAGCGAAAATCGTGTGGAGGATGAGTGCCAACGGTCTACACTTGATTTTGCCGGGAAGGCAACGCAACATCGGTAGACTGCGATCTATGGTCAAGTGGAGTGGAGAAGTTTCATTCTTTTGGTAGCGAAATTCGAGGGCGCTGATGCCTACATTTATATGGGTTTTTGCTGTGATAGCTACGTAACCCCAGTTGTAGCTGCGATCTGTAGCGGGTTCCATGGTGTAATCGAGGGGCGGGAGGCCTACATTTATCTGTGGATTTTGTCGGGACGGCAACGTAACCATCGGGTTAACTGCGACCATGGATGGGGGTGATGATTTCCAGAGCATCCTCTCCAAGGATATATCCTCTATTTTCAAAAAATGTTTTCTATATTTTCAATAAAATTATTTTCTAAAGTATTTTCACTGGGTGTTGAAGATGGGTCTACTGAGTACTTATAGATTTTCAGTCTTACGCCTGATCAACGTATGACCGAATTTCTACAAGAACGAGGTCGGACTTGTTGAAACATCGAATTATAAAATGATATCATTATAAAACTATTTTTGCAATACTATATATATAGATTTTAAAAGTGTTTTAAAATGATCAAAGAATATTTTAACTGGTTTTAACTTCGAGACCGAAAAGATTCTAAGGGGGAGAAATGTGATAACCAGGATTTCATTAGCATCAGATAATTGTATAATTATCTGATTTAAAAATATTAAAAATACTAATTTATAGATTAAACAAATAAATGTGATAACCGCCTTTATAAATTATTTATAATTGGCAAAGTTGTTATTTTCTAACCATAGTAATAATCTAATGATTTTCAAATTAAATTTTTATTGTTTAAATATATACATATATTAGAGTTGATTTCAATTTGGATTTTTAATTGAATTTGGATTTGAGTTTGAATTAAAATTTGAGATTAAAATATATATAGATATTATAAAACATAGTTTACATGTATATTTTTGAACATAATGAATAATTATAAATACTCAATTTAAAAGAGGTAAAAGAAAAAAAAGGGGCACTTGTAAACTTTGTATGCATTCACATTGACATGTGTAAGCTAAAAGATATCATGCAATTACAAATGGCCTTAATTTTTCTTTAAATTAAATTATAATAAAATATAGAGAACAAAACTATTCCTTAGTTCAAAACTTGGATTCTCAAAAATTAAAGGGAAAGGGAGCCTGGAGCAAAACAAAATGAAAAAAAAATCTACAATCTTCATTCAAACAGAAAAAAAAAATTATGTTCAAAAACAAATCCTGCAAATCTCCTCTCAAACCAAATCTAAAATTTATACTTCCTCTAACCAAATCAAGCTACTACCATCCGAAATCATCTTCAAAACTTGGAGTATAAACCTGAAACCCTTTTCTTTAAATCTGGAAATAGAACTGATCATCACCCTGTAACAACCAAACCTGCATGCAACTGAAATTTCAACTAGGCTTGCATTTTTGTTCTGGAAACCTGCATGCAGTTATAAAATCAGGGAGCAATGAAGAAAACAAGATGGAAGTTTTTTAAAAAAAAAAATCAAACATGCAACTGAATCTTAAGCTCAAATGCAAACTTCAGCAACTCAACAGTTCAGGTGAGTAAATTTCACCCTTTAATGTTTGATCTGATGCTTGGTCTTTTGAGTAAAGTATGAATATAGGTTTGCATGTATAAACTCATATGTTAGTGAGTATTAAGTATAAGACCTGTTTATTTATAAACATATTTGTCTCTACTATACAGTATTTTTTTCAAGCTCTGTTCATTTTTAAATGTGAGTAACTTCATTTATTTAAAGGATTAAGTATGATCTGTTGCATGTTTTCCCCTTGGAATAAGTGTGTTTTTGTAAATGTTTATTGCTGAAATTTCTTTGCATTTGGATATGCATGTAAGTGAATGACGGTAAACGTTCTCTGTTACCAGTTTAAAAAAAATTAAAATGGATTTTTAGTTTAAAGATTTCAACTTTAAAATCAAGACCTCAACTTCAACTTTTACAAAAGCTGCTAGAAGCAAATGTTTGAGGTGAGAAATACTAATTTTAATCTGGAAACAAATTTGCTCTGTTAACTGTTGAATGTGAAATTTAGTGTTTCAGTTTTCAAAATTCTTTTTCTCAATTTCTAGTTTATGTTAGTGGATGCTATAAACTAGGAAAATACTTAATCTTGGTTATAGTTTATATTAAAAATAGTTAGGGGGCAAACTACACTGTGTAGCTCGTCTGGGTTCTGTCTTTACAGTAAAAAGTGAAATTTAGGCAAAAATAAATGTTTGTAATTCTAGTTTTCAATCATGTAACTTAGATTGTTGAAGGAAATTACGAATTTTAGTGATAAAGTTAAAATTTTTAGTACTGCATTTAGTGAAATATGGTTAGATGAACGTTTCACGTTCAAAAATTTATTTCTATCAATTTTGACCACGAGGGGGTGATGCGGCCGACTCTTGGAGTGGCAGGTGATCGTAGGGAAGAGGTTAACCGTGGCAGAATCTTTGATTTGGGCTTAGATTTGGGAAGCGTGACGATTAAGGGTATTTGGGGTTTTCATTTTTGGACTCTGATACGCGGTGATCTGGGAAGTGGAAATGCGACCGGAGTAGACGATGTTTGGCAGGGTAGTAGCGTGGTGTGCGGGCATCCGATTGGTCATGGTGGCGAAGGAATCAAATGTCTGGTTCGAGGGTAGTTCGTCGACTGGTGGAAGTAGTTGTTTTTTTTTAGTTTTCTGAAGGTAGGAGATGTTGATCGATTTTCGATCAATAAAGATACTGTCTTCGGCAAGGTGGCAGATTTGATCTGGGAGCTAAGTGTGCCTCATTGGCGATGGTGCGGCAATAGGATGACCAGAAGAAGAAGTGTGCACGTGCACGATTGTTTCCGTGCACAAAGGGTCTGGATGGCGGTTTTCTCGTGTTTGGATGGGTTTGATCGGAGGGGTCTTGAGCATATTCGAAGAGGCGATCGATTTGCAAGTGAAGCAGCAGTTGATTTCAGGAATAAAGCGAAGAGGATCGTTTTTTTCGTATGGGTTTTGAACGATTTTGGTAGCGGTGAGGAAGTGTGGAAGATGGATTGTGTGTCCTGGTTGATGATGTGGGGTTTCGGGTTAGTTGCGATGTGAACACGGTTTGGGCTTTGGGCCGTTGAAATTTTATAGTTTGTTTGGAACATAGTCTAGTTAATAAGCTTTGCTTTGGGAAAACTCAATTATTATTATTTTAAATTTTATATCAAGTCAATTTTGTGAGGGAAAGATATATAATTTGTAACTTAAGTTTGTTAGATGCTTATGTTATTTTGAGCTAAAGAATTAAATCAAGGAAGTAAATGTTAAAAAAAATGTTTAAATAAGATTTTGATAGTTAAGTAAATTAAAATAAAGATCAATGGTTATATTGTGGTTAATCAAGACTTGGATGATTTAGGATTAATCATTTAGTGTAATTGATTAAATGATTTATTAATTAAGATAATTAATTAAACAAAAGGTTGGTTAATTAAGGAATGAGATTTATTAAAGGTTAATAAATCAAAGAAGTGATTATAGGATAAGTAGTTATTGCGGTTAATTGAGAGTTAAAGAAATAAATTTTAAATAATTAATTTTAAGAGTAATTAAAGGCTAACTACTTATTGAAATTAAAGGTAATTAGTCAAAGGTGATAAATTAGGTTTATTATGATTAGTTAAGTTAAATTAATTAAGTTTAATTAATTTAAGATAATCACTGGATGATGGGTTAAATGTAATTACTTAATGTAATTAATGAGGCAAAATTACTTAGTAAAGTAATTAGTTATGGTAAATTACTGGATGTAATTAATCGAAATATGGATATACTTTGGGTTAATTACTTTTTGTAATTAATATAATGGATAATTATTTAGTGAAAGTAATTAATAATTAAATACTTAGTATAATTAATCTAAACTTTAAATAATAATGTTATTTTAAGATAATTAAGTGATGTAATTAATGAAGGGTAATTAATTACAGAATAGGATTAATCAAGGATGATTAATTAACTTGTTTGAAATTAATTAATGTTAGGTAAGCAGGGTTAAGGGTGATTGACGTAATTAATTTAATTTGTTTAAATTAATTAGAAGTGGTATAACTAATTTATCTTGCTTATGAGTGATTGGAAAATATTGTATGCCTTAGATTGATTGATATCTTGTATGTGATACAATATATCGGATTTAAAACGAGATAATATGGCTGTCTATCGATGATGAATAATTGTGAATAGGAGACACCCTATATTTGAAGTTTGAATTGTGTTTTACTTGTATAACGTTGGGTAAGGCGGTATTGAATTCGAAGAGACCAGGATCGGTACTAGTAAATATCCGAAACCACTTCGAATGGTAAGACTTGTGGAATCAATAGGCTAATATGAAATAATTTAAGTAAATTTGACCATTTAATCTAAGTTGGGCACTTAGAAATTGATGTATGAAATAAGTAAGGTCTATAACTGTTTGTGAAGTTGTAAATTGATAAGTTACCCCATGTTTCTACGTTGTGTGTTTTGGTATTCCTTGTTAGATGGGTTTACTGACGCTGGTTTCCAGCCTGACCCGGGTATTACTTTGATGTAATGCTCGGGTCAGACCGAGTATTACAGATTTGCAGGTAAGGACGTGCTGGAGCTCAGGAGGAGAGCTGAAGGTCAGGAACATATAGAGTGTTTATCCGTTGTGATATATATATCGCTATTTATCTAGGACAAGTTGTTTAGAACTGTCCAGTGTTGCGAAATTGTTGTAACTCTGATGTAAAATGTAAATATACTGATACAGTTCTGCTTTGTAAACTGTTATTTATTTGCTATTATATTTTGTCCGCTGTGAATGTGAGATTGTGTGTTTCTTTTCTGTTCTTGTTCTTCTATCTCTTTTCTTCTTTTCTCTAACTATCTGGAAATTTCGGAATCGAAATTTCCGGGTCGTTACATTTGGTATCAGAGCTGAAGGTTAACCGACAACTTTGGCTCTGTTGGGATTACTCATTAAGGATAAGGTCAATAGTACCCTAGAAAGAGTTGAGTGTATATATATATGAGAGAGCGTACTTGTTATTTTCTTATATAATGATTTTAAATGGTTTTATATAAGATTATATTTTGATATATAAAGCAATATTTCTTTATTTATTAAAGGAATTGGTTGTTAAATTATTGAAATTAAATTAAGAAGTAACAGAAATACAACCAAAATGAAAATGAAATTGAATAAAGATAAGTTTGAAATTGTTAACCCCGCTAAAGCCTGGGCCGACTCATCAGATAAGGCATTCAGCGACTCAGTAGATTTACAACTCACCATGAGTCGTTAGCGACTCAAGTATGCAAATCAGAAAGCCAGGTACAATTAACTCGCGTACGACTCACGACTCAAGGGGCCTCAGCAACTTCAGGGCAGTCCGACTCAAGGAAGACGCCGACTCATCTGATCTAGGTCCGACTCATCAAGGACCGACTCATCTGATCCCGACTCATCCACTTAAGGTCCTTATGTGACTCATTGGATTTACGACTCAAGGGATTAACGGTTCGTAAGAAAAGGCCGGCTCAACAAGTCCCCGACTCAACTGTTATGCGACTTATGGGAGTTTTCTGACTCAGCGACTCATGACTCAGCGACTCATGGTTCAACGACTCATGGTTCAACGACTCAACAGGTTCGCGACTCATCTTATGAAACGACCTGAGGAATGTCACGACTTATGGATGCCTACGACTTATGATAAGTCGAGTACGACACATGCTAGTATAAAAGGAGTTATGATCAGTTGACTCGGGAACGACTTATTTCTTTGGAACAAGCTAGTAGGTCGGCCGCGGGTTAACATGAAACGACTCAGCATAGCTCGGCCACAATGCTTAAGCCGTTAAGTCGTAATCCAGCAGAAGAATAAGCTATGGAGAAAGGAAAGGTAGGTTCTATAAGTCGGCCACGACCTAGCTTGACTCGGAGACGACTTAACTTGAGTCGGTCACGACTCAGGACTTGGGCGTAGAATTCATATCCAGGTTTGCCTATAAATACATAGCCACCTCCAACATTCAAGTGACTTTTGGCACACTCTCTTCATACACCATTACCCTGCTACATTGGGAACTCCATCAACACTTAGAGCTTTCGAGATTCGAGGAATACTTCAAAGAACTTCATGAAGAAATCACACATCTTCGATATGAGTTTAAGGACTTTAATCGACATTGAAGCTTAAGCTGCTTGTTCCAAATCACTTGTAACTTGAAGTGTATTGTACTTGAGAAGAATTGTATCAGCTTGTAACGAGATTATTAATAAAAGTACTTAAAGTGGACGTAGGCTATACTCTTGAGCCGAACCACTATAAAATTGTTGTTCTTCACTGCTTTTCTGCTATTATCTGCCTGCAATCTATTCCCGAATTATCGGATGGTGCTTTCACAACTATAATTCACACACTGGGGTGTTAGCGTTCAAATTTTGGCATTAACATTTTTGGTGCTTTCACTGAGAATTGAACTCAGGGCTATTATCATCATTGCTCCGCTAAAGTTTGTTGAAGAGATCCCTCTGAAGACTAAAAGTCTATCTGAAATCATGGCTCCAGGTAGAAAGAGTAGATCTGTTAGATCTGGGAATGTTCATGAAGAAACCTCCGCTTCCCCTGTACCTAATCAGCCCACTCCTTCTGTTGGGGTAACGAAAGCGGAGTTGGATGCTGTAATCTTAGGGCTGAACCAGCAGATAAATGCCCAAAATGCACAATTGGAAGCTCAAAGTGCCCAAAATGCTCTAATTCTGAATAAGTTGAATGATTTTCTTAGGGCACACCATCCACCAACGGGTAATGAAAGAAACTTTACTGGCAATGTTCATGATAATGAAGAAAGGACCGCTCCTGAGAGGGCTGCCACCCCTTTTAAGCAGACATTTCCCGGAGTTGGTGGATCTAAAGCCCGGGATGATGAGAGGTATCTTTCTGAGATGGTTCGGCAAATTATGAAAGAGAGTATGCAGAGGCACGAGGATGAGAGAGAGTGGGGTTTCGCTCCAAGTAAAACCCCGTTCACCGAGAAAATCTTGAAGGCTGAGTTTCCAAGAAAGTTCGTCCCCCCAACTATTCCTGCTTACAAGGGGACTAGTGATCCGAATGAATTTTTGTACAAGTACGATTGGCACATGACGGGTGCCAGAGCTTCTGATGAGATAAAATGCCGATATTTTCCTGTGTATCTTGAAGGGGTAGCTTTGCTTTGGTTCACCAAACTTCCAATCCGATCTATAGATCAGTTTTCTGACTTAACCCGGAAATTTAAGGAGCAGTTCAGACTATATGCTTCAATAGCCAAAGATATCATGTCTTTGTCAAGTTTAGAACAGAATCCAGGGGAAACTATCAGATCTTTCTTAAATCGCTTTAATATAGCGTTGGCCGAGGTAGATAATGCAGAACCCCGGATGATCCTGACTTATCTGATGAGGGCCATTGATATGTCAAGCGAATTTGGAAAATGGCTGAACATGAAAGAACCAAATTCCCTTGAAAAGTTCTATAAGAAAGCAGATGAATTCATACGCCTGGAGAGCCGCCCCGATAAAGGCAGTGTTGGAAAAAGCTGAAGATAACACTGTTGCTCCACGCAAGAATGAAGCTGTAGGGCAAAAGAGGGAAAATAACAATGGAAAGAAACAGGGCAATCTGAAGAAGCCTCGATTCTTCAAGCCATCAGAATATACTCCTTTGTCAGATACACCGGAACATATCTACCTGGCCACTAAAGATTCTATTGATTTTCCTAAACCTATCCCTCTGAGGACCGGGAAAAAGGCTATTCAGAGTGGGAAGTTCTGTCGCTTTCATAATCAACCCGGTCATGAAACCGACGAATGCCGCCAGTTGAAAAATCTGATTGAAGAATTGTTAAGGGAAAATAAACTACAGCAATTTGTGAAAAAGAATAGCAACAATCCTGCCTCATCTAGTCAGGGGAAACAAGCTCTTGACCATCAGCCTAGGACAGGTGAGAAGGCTGCAGGGCATGAATCTGGAAGGCCCATTATTAATGTCATCACAGGAGGACCTCACCCAGCTGGCAGGAGTTGGGGTCAGATGGAAAGGTATACTCGAGCTTTGAAATATGTGCCGACCGAAGAAAATGTCTTTGTTTTGGAAGACACTACACCCCTGAAACAACAAAAAACTTTCAATGATGACATTGTTTTCAGAGCCAGGGATTCCACAGTTGTTGAGGCACCCACCTTAGATCCTTTAGTCATCTCAGCTGGTATCGGACCTGCCATTGTCAGAAGGGTTCTCATTGATTGTGGTGCATCCTGCAATATCCTCTTCAAGAAAACATTTGACCAAATGAAGATCCCTATGGTTGATGTACAAGCCTCATCACAGAAAATTGTCGGCTTCACTGGGGAGCCAAAGCAACCAATAGGAACCATTGATTTGTTTGTAGAACTGGGAGAGGGAGAAAGGAAAGTAGTCCGCAAACAAACTTTTGTGATTGTCGATGAATTTTCTGCTTATAATGCTTTCCTTGGTCGTCCAACTCTGGCAGCATTCAAAGCTGTTCTATCCCCGTGGTGCCTCACAATTAAATTCCCTACAGACTATGGGATAGGATCATTATCATAAAAGGGGATCAAAATGCCGGGCGGGAGTGTTATCTGACTGAGCTGCGAGAAGCAAGGAAAAGAGAAATGGGAAAGGATGCGGTAACCCCAGTCCGCATCAAAGAACCAGCCTTGTAGCAATTACGGGGCGGACCCTGCACTGGCGAACACAGCGGGGCAAGAAAAGAAATGGATCCTAGAAAAGCCAGTGCAGGGGAGAATAGAGTAGTACCGATGGAAACGACAGTGCCGGTACCAGTTGACCCGAAGGACCCAAATAAGGTGTTGAATGTGGGCTCACAACTTAATGTGTCAATTCAGAATACCTTGATATCTTTTCTGAAAGCAAATCTGGATGTCTTCGCTTGGACCCATGCCGATATGTGTGGAATATCCCCTGAAATTGCAGTACATGCCCTGAATATTGATCCAAAGTTTACACCAGTGAAACAGAAAAGAAGAACCCAAGGTCCAGAAAGGTCAGCAGCACTAAAGGAAGAAGTTGATCGACTTATGGAGAATAACTTCATCAAAGAATCTACCTATCCGAATTGGGTTTCAAATCCTGTGCTGGTCAAGAAAGCTAATGGAAAATGGAGAGTGTGCATCGATTTTTCTGACTTAAACAAGGCTTGCCTCAAAGATTGCTTCCCATTACCCAGGATTGATCAACTGGTTGACGGAACCGCGGGACATGAACTATTATCTTTCATGGATGCCTACTCCGGATATAACCAGATAATGATGCATGAGCCGGATCAGGAGGACACGAGTTTTATTACGGATGTTGGTCTTTATTACTACAGAGTCATGCCCTTCGGACTGAAAAATGCAGGGGCAACCTACCAGAGACTTGTTAATGCTATGTTCAAGTCGCAACTGGGCAAGACTATGGAAGTCTACGTCGACGATATGTTAGTAAAGTCTAAGAAAGCAATAGATCACATTGAACACTTAACAGAAATGTTCGCAGTCCTCCGGAAATACAGGATGAAGCTAAACCCTTTGAAATGCTCGTTTGGGGTGGAGTCAGGAAAGTTCTTAGGTTTCATCGTGAGCGCTAGGGGCATTGAAGCTAGTCCAGCTCAAATTACCGCCTTAAAAGAAGTCAAAGCTCCTAGAACAAAGAAGGAATTGCAAAGTCTCAACGGAAAAGTCGCCGCCTTGAGTCGGTTCATTTCCAAAGCTACTGATAAATGCATCCCATTCTTTGATGCTCTGAAGAAAGGAAAGAAAAACTTTGAATGGACTCCCGAATGCCAAAAAGCCTTTGATGAGTTGATCCGTCATGTGGAAACGCTCCAATACTTTCTAGGCCCGGCAATGGTGAGGATCTTCTTATATACTTGGTAGTATTATCTCATGCTCTAAGTGCAGCGCTGATACGAGAAGACAAAAAGGTTCAACATCCGGTCTACTATATCAGCAAAAGACTCACTGGGGCAGAGCTGAATTACTCCAGGTTGGAAAAACTCGCCTATTGTCTACTGATTGCATCAAGGAAGTTGAGGCAATATTTCCAAGCTCATCCTATAAAAGTCCTCACTGATCAACCTCTAAAGCAAGTCCTGTTTCGCCCTGAAACTTCGGGCCGTCTTCTAAAGTGGAACATTGAACTCAGTCAATATGACATCACTTATCACCCCCAAAAGGCAATCAACGGACAAGCTTTAGCAGATTTCATTGCAGAATTCACAGAAAAGGGTAATGATGAGGAAGAAGCGGTCAATGATTCCCCAACCCAGTGGAAGTTATATGTTGATGGCGCGAGAAATGACTACTGTTCTGGAGCTAGAGTGGTACTTGAAACCCCTGAAGGTCGGTCATTATGTTATGCGCTAAGACTGGAATTTCCTTCAACAAACAATGAAGTAGAATATGAAGCTCTTATCGCAGGATTGAAAATCGCTAAAGAACTAAACATCCGAGCATTACAGATCTTCAGTGATTCTCAGCTTATTGTATGCCAAGTCAAGAAGGAATTTCAAACGAAAGGGGGAAACCTGCCTGCCTACTTGTCAAAAGCTTGGGAACTTCTATGTGAGCTCGATCATTATTCAATAAGCCATATTCCCCGGGAAGAGAATATGAAGGCAGATTCCCTCGCAAAATATTCAAGTTCTGGTGAAGCTCAACTATTGGGATTAGTCCCTGTAGAGGTCTTGTCGGCACCGAGTACAGATGAGATGGATGTAGACTGGGTTATGAATGTATCTCAAGAACAAGAATCATGGATGACTCCAATACTGGACTACCTGCTCAGAGGTTCTCTGCCAGAAAATTCGAGAGAGAGACAGAAGCTATAAAGGAAAGCCTCTCGCTATGTAATTCAGGATGGCAGATTATACATAAGGGGATTCTCAATGTCGTTACTTCGATGTGTATCCAGGGAGGAGTCCAAAACAATCCTAGCTGAGGTACATGGAGGAGAATGTGGTGATCATTCAGGTGGCCAAACATTAGCAAAGAAAGTTCTCCGATACGGATATTTTTGGCCAGAAATTAATCGAGACGCTGCAAGCTATTCCCGAAAGTGTGATAGATGCCAAAGATTTGCCAAAATTCTTAGAGCACGTTCTACTGAACTCACACAGATGGTCAGTCCATGGCCATTTGCAATTTGGGGAATGGATCTCATTGGGCCCCTACCGACTGCCAAATCAGGGATTAAATATGCTATTGTTGCAGTTGATTATTTTACTAAATGGGCTGAAGCTGAACCATTGGCTACTATCACCTCTAAGAAGATGATAAGTTTTGTGACCAAGAATATCATTTGCAGGTATGGTGTGCCTCAGAAAATAATCACGGACAATGGTACTCAGTTTGAAAGCGAGGAATTCCAGAATTTTTGCAAGCGATTCAAAATCCAGAAAAGCTTTTCAGCAGTAGCTCATCCGCAGGAAAACGGGCAAGTGGAAGCAGTAAACAAGATCATCAAATCAACCATCAAGAAGCAACTTGAAAGAGCAAAAGGTGGTTGGGTCGATAAGCTACCACTTGCATTATGGGCATACAGAACCACACACAAAACTGCGACTGGGCATACTCCTTTTTCATTAGCATACGGATTGGAAGCAATGATCCCGGTAGAAACAGAGGTTCCTTCACACAGAAGAATCCATTTCAATCAAGCAGAAAATGAAAAGCTACAGCTTGAAGCACTAGATCTCCTTGATGAAAAAAGAGATGAGGCTAATCTCAGAATGGCAACTCATCAGCAAAGGATAGCTAGACATTTCAATTCCAAAGTTCGTCAACGCAGCTTTGAAATTGGAGATTTAGCCCTGAAGAGAATTATGACAGCGACAGGTGTGTTTGTGCCAAATTGGGAAGGACCATATGTGATAGGTCAGAAGCTTCTCGACGGCACATTCAAACTCACTACTGTTGAAGGAGATCAAATTCCAAGGACAATGGAAATAAAACTTGCACATAATAAGACCAAGTGATTCTCGCCATCATTCAACAAACAAATTCCAAGTCACAAAAGCCCCGAATTCAAATCCTAGATAGGAAATGCTTCAATTGAATGGGCAATAATTTCGCTGGGAACGGACCCTTGCTATCAAATTGAGTTCGCTTGAACAAACGAACATCCAATTGAGAAGCTTATGTCCGTTCTCACGAACTTGCTTAACAATGAAGTGCACTTCCTTGGATTAAACAAACTACTTGTGAGAAAAGGGGGTGTGAGCTAAAAAAAAAAAACAGAGGATCACTGAAAAGGCGTAGGCAAGTGGACAAGGAAGCAACAGAAGCTATCATCGGCAGCATAAGACCTCTTCGGAGGCACAACTCTTCGGAGGATAAAGACCTCTAACGGGACATATGCCGTAAAAAAGAAAGTTCTCTACTCTACAAAAAAGATTGGAGGAGTCATGACCCTCCAACCATGAGAGAGTAACTTCCAGGCGATGAAAACCCTCTTTGAGGCACATTTCACCAGGAGTCGGAGTAGTTACTCTTCGGAGTTTCACTTCACCAGAGTTGAAATGCTCAAACAAAATAAAGACCTCTTTGGAGGCATATTTCACCAGGAGTTGAAGTGTAACGGCCGCTCTTCGGAATTTCACTTCACCAGAGTTGAAATGCAAACAAAATAAAGACCTCTTCAGAGGCACAATCAAGAAGAAAGACCTCTTCGGAAGCCCACGTTTCACCGAGATTGAAATAAAACTTCCAAGTGTTGAAACGTGAAAAGGCTCTCTTCAAAGGCACAACTCTTTGGAGGTACACGTTTCACCAAGATTGAAATAAAACTTCCAAGTGTTGAAACGTGAAAAATCCCTCCTCAGAGGTACAACTTTCTATAAATAACAAAAAAAAAATCCTCATCGAGAGCGTACTTTAACTTTCAAAGGAAGAGTAATTTACCTATTCCAAAGATAATCTTCTCAAAAAAAAAAAAAGAGAAAAAAAAAGTTAAAGTACCCTTCAGAGGTCCGCTTTACCACATAGAAGAATTCACCTGGTAAAATGTATACATAAGCAAGAGAAAAAAGGTGAATTCTTCGAAGAACAAAGCGTAGGAACTTATATGAAGGGAGTTGTACTCTGCGGAAAATTTCTTCAGGAATGAAATAATTATTCTTCAGGAAATAAGAGTGCAAGTCCCCTCGAAGTATAAAATATTGCAGCAAGCCTATGGAATGGGGGCAATATGGTATAATTACATACAATATGGTATAGTCAAATCTGCAGAAGGTAACGCTCAAGTAACATGCCATAAGCTCGCTGCAATATCATGTAAATAAATTTATGCAAAAATGAATAATAAATGCATTCTCAAGTCCAAACAGGAATTTGTACAAATAAAGGATTGTTTTATTCAAATTGCATTGCAGATACAGTTTCAAAATAAAGAAAAAAGCGGGGGCCGGTACCCGCACAATTCTCGACCAGTATATGCAAAAGATAAAAAGCTAAAGTCCTCATTTCTTCCTACTACCTTTGGATCCTTTGCCCGGTCGAATGATTAACTTTTCTGGTCGGTCTGTAGGCATAAGGGAAGGAGAAGACTGAGGGGCAGCTTGTCCAACTTCCGGTTCCTCCTCGGTAGCAGCAATAATTTTCTTCCCCCTCCTCTTTGATGTCCCATGCTTCTTTCTCTTCTTCGAGGAAGACTCACTCCCTGGAGTAGCAAGCGCAGACAAAATTATGTTATCAGAGGGAGTCCGCTCCGGAGATATCTCACCTCCCTCAAGTCCCTCATCTCTCTGCTCTTGCGAAGCGGTAGGATCATCTAAGCCGTGAAGAGCTTCTATTTGCTCCTCTTGTGATCCAGGCTGTGAAGCAGAAAGAGGAGTCGCCTGAGGAGGTGGAGGAGGGATGACAAGAGGAGGTACTTTTTCTACAGAAGGAAAGAGTTTAAAGTCAGTAAAAAGAGGAGGTAAAGGCTCATCAAGATTCAGAAAATAGTCAAGAAGCCCATTGAACCCATAGGAAACAAGTGAGCAATCCGTTTGAGCGAGACTGATAGTGGTGAAATTTACAGTAGAATTACCTGCAGAAGTTGTCTTTATCACGTCAATTTCATAGTCCTGAACTTCAGTGCTCTCTTGAGGCTCTTCTACAGCTTCGGAAGTTGTAACTCGGAGGTCAACTTTATCTTGGGCCAGAGAAGAAGAGCTGGGGCCAGCTATATCAACACCAACTGAAGCTGAAAGGGGGACAAGGGCATCTACAAGCGCTTCCTTCTCTGGGCATTCCTTTCTTATCATTTTAGCACGAAATTTAGCAAGTTGATCCTTTCCCCTGGCCAGTGCTGCCCGAGTTTCCTCGTCAAAATAATATTCTTCAAGCTGGTCTTCAGAGTAACCGGCACCCCTAAACATATCTATGGCAGCCTCCTATACTTCAGCCAGTGTGATTTCATATTTAGGACCCAAAAACGCAAGGCTACCGCGTCCCAGAATGCATTGCAGATAAAAGTCGAATAATGTAGAGCCAATGTCGGCTTTAGTAGCTTGATGAGCTTCCTCAGCTGCAAATTTGCCAGCAATGGCCTCATCGCGCTCTCTTTCAGCATTGGCAAGTTGAGCTTTTAATAATTCTATCTCTATGCTTTGGAAGCCGGTCTGTTCGCGCAGCTGTGCAAATTCAGCGCAATAATCTTCTATGACCTTCTCTTTATATGCAAGCTTGTCCTCCGCCGCCCTTTGACTGGCATGCACATCTCGCACTTGCTGTTGGAGCATGTTTTCCTTTTGAGAATAGGAAGTGGAGGAAGTAGCAAGTTCTCCTTTAAGTTTTTCCACTTCCGCCTCGAGTTTTTCATTATAGGAAGCAATGCTCCTCATCTCAGCGTCATGTTGTTCAAGAGTCTTCTGCCACTCAGTTTTGTCATTTTCCATTGTGAGCATGGCTTCAAGGTTCGCTCGATTAACTCTTTGAAGCTCGTCAACAAGCTTCTGCCAATTGGACATTCTTTCAATGTCAACCCTCACGGCATCAAGATTTCGCAGCATAGCCGGTTTGTCAAGAGGAACCAGATCAAGATCAAATCGAACCCCTTTTAAGCACCATTGAGGAAATCGACTTTGAAGTGTGGGTGGACCTTGACCAACTTGGTATGCAGGCCGGTTGATAATTGTTTGAATATCAGAACGAGCAAGGGCCGGAGAAGGAGCGGGGGCATTTTCAGAAATTGAAGGCACTGTTCCTTCGCTAAGTTTAGCCCGCTTGCTGGAAGAGTCGACCATATGACTTTTCCCTCTCTCATCATGGGTCTTTCGTTTATGAGTATCCTCATCTCCACGAGGAGGGTCATGTCTTTCTTCCTGTCTCCCATAGCGCTCTTCATAGGAGCGTCTCTCCCTAGCCTTGCGAGCGGCCCTCTCCTCATCAGTTTCTCTGTATGCGGGAAGATGGCGCCTATAGTCATACTGCTCGCGTCTCCCGTGTTGCTTGAATTCATCGTAGAAAAAGTCGCTTCGCCTCATCGAAGAACCTAAAGTTAAAGAAAGAAACAAAACCTGAGAATCTTTCAAGTATTTAAAAAAAAGGAATGTGCATGGAAAAGCTAAAGAAATCCTAAATGCATGTGATGTGCAAACTACTCGCGTTGAACTAACGAACCACTCCTCGGTTGGGGGGAAGCAATAGGTTTCACCGTCGGTGACAGTTCTTGAGATAAATGAGTCGGAGTCTGTTTAAGGGCGGATGTCGCTTCAATCGTCAGGGGTATAGCTTTAGCACAGGCAGGGTCATCTTTAAAGAGCTCTTGAGAAGTGATAATTATGTCACTTAAATCCCCAAAGACGTCATCACCATCATGTCTAACCAGACTTCCTCCATCAACTCCTTCATCAGCATTCTTCCCGGTTTGGGGAAGGGGCTCCTCTTCTTCTTCAGTTATAGGGGCAGGCGCGGGCTTTACGGATGGCCCCGTGTCATCTCTCGGAACAGAACACTTTACTAGTGAAGTTTCTATAGAAGTTTCTCCCCGCAAGTGCTCTTTAGTGGAGGCCGAGGCATCAGGAGTTTTCATCGGAGAATCAGGAACTTCCGTTGGAGCTTCACGAGGTTGAGTGAAGCGAGAAGAATGAAGAAGCCCGTATTGATGTAAAAATTCATCGCTCAACAAGAACTTTATGTTCCTTTCCTCTGCCGGCATGGCATTCAATCTTTCAAATATTTGTTTATAGCATGGATCCCTAGCAGGAGGTGGAAGTGCTAAAACAGGAAAAGGGCAAAGTCAGCATTTAGCAACTCAGATCGCGGAAAGCTCAAAAAAAAAAAGACAGGAAATCTTACTTCCCACTCTCCAGATGGCGTAAAACCCTGGAGGGCAGCGAACAAAGAAAAACTGATTCAGAAATCCGTGAACGCTTTCAGAGAGATCAGTGATGAGTTTGCGGTTTCGAGCACTTCTTATAACTACAATAGAGGGATGATCCTTAATTTTCGTAAATGAGCAAAGATAGCATATTTCCCCAAAGCTCGGTAATCGGTCCAAAACTCTCCTGAATAGCACACATAACCCCATCAGAATGGCATGGCCGTTGGGGTGCAATTGGAATGGGGAAATAGATAACCGACGCAGGAACTGCTGAAGGAAATCATTAAAAGGTGGGATTGCACCACTCAAGCACATTTGGCGATTGACAGCAATAAAACCAGGAGGGGGCCTATCTGCTGTATCACTTGGTCCCTGCAGTAAGGCATCAGCTTCAGCAATGCCAAACTGAATGCACAGTTGATTAAACACCCGCTGATTCAGAGTTGTGGAAGTCCTCTCCGGAGGATTGTCCAATGGGTCAGCTATTGGAAAGACATCTCCAGCTTGGCCAATCGGTTCTTCTTGTTGAGAAGTCATTCTACACAAGCAACTGGATGTTCAAATGCGAAGGTGCACGTTTCCTAGGAGTGTGAAGTGTTGTGCAAGACTAATAAAATGTAACAAGTAAATATAACTGAAATTAAACTAGTTGGCAATTGGTCAATTACTAAATTTCAGGGCTTGTTAATTTCAGGTATAGTGTTAGTGCAAACCGGTCAATTTCAGTTGACTATTCCCAATATTGCTTTAGCACTCTACTTGGACTTGTTGGTTTAAAATACTTCATTCACACAATCTATTTAAATTAATTATCTTCTATCGACTAATCTGTCGTTTGATGTGGGCAATCAATGGCAGTATATTCGTCCCAGTTTTCTGTAAATGTCATGTTAAACAGATTATTAGCTTACAAGTTAAAGCAATTTGTAAAAGATTCAAGCAGCAGTTCAAGATTCAAGCGGAGTTTAAGAGTGCAAGTGCTAAGTCGCAGACGACTCAAGTGCTAAGTCGTAGACGACTCAAGCACTAAGTCGTAGATGACTCAGAAGCTAAGTTGTACACAACTTGAATGATAACTCGGCAGCGACTTAAGTACTAACTCGCCAGTGACTCAAAAGTTTTTCCTACGGGTTAAAATAGTCATCGGTTCTCTGACTAGCTCGCCCACGACCTAAGGATTGGGTCGCAAGCTATGATGAGTCACTCTAATTTTGGGTCGTTTATGCTTTAAGCCGGCAGTGCTCTGAGTCGTAAGGTGGCTAGGGTCGTTTATGCTACAAATTACCAACACTTCGAGTCAGCAGTACTTAGGTCATGAGGCATAAAAGAAAGAATAGATGTCAACTCAGAATTATGAAAAATTCATCAAGTCATGTCTCGGCCCCGACTCAAGTCTTGTGTCGTGAAGGTTGATAAGCCGGTCCAGAGTTGAGTCGCAAAGGGTATTAGGTCGTTCAGGATTATTGAGTCGCGTCAGGGGCAATGTTTCACTCTGATTGGCCTATTTACCATACAACTCCAAAACCCGTTTCCCTTCTATCCCATGTACCTGCTAACTTCTAACCCGTTAATCTTCCAACCTTTAACCCATTAACCCAATAAACTCTCAATCTACAACTCTAGTTTTATCGCGTTAGTAAATCGCCTTGAGTCGCAAATCATCGGATCAGACAATCTTCAATCCGTATCACCTTAAGTTGCAAATCATTAGATCAGACAATCCTCAATCCGTTAATGATTAAGGCGACCAAACTTGCGAGGCTCAAGGGGGTAGATTGAAGATAAGGACGGGGCGCACAGGTTAATGATGATCGACAATCAGAAGGGAGGCGAGATTGCTTACGTGATGTGATGTCAGAGATGATCGGAAGAGAATCAAGTTGAAATTGCTTTTGGGAGCTTGGAGATGCGTTAATGGCAGAAAACGACTCACGAGATTGGTATGAGAAGAAGATAAAAGTGACGATTCATGCTTTTTATACCAAGGTAGTAGGACATGAGTCGGCACATGCGGGTTAAGATAAGTCGAAGCACGCGACCTACGACTTAGGCGTGTGCTTCGAGGGGCAAATGTTAACCCCGCTAAAGCCTGGGCCGACTCATCAGATAAGGCATTCAGCGACTCAGTAGATTTACAACTCACCATGAGTCGTTAGCGACTCAAGTATGCAAATCAGAAAGCCAGGTACAATTAACTCGCGTACGACTCACGACTCAAGGGGCCTCAGCAACTTCAGGGCAGTCCGACTCAGGGAAGACGCCGACTCATCTGATCTAGGTCCGACTCATCAAGGACCGACTCATCTGATCCCGACTCATCCACTTAAGGTCCTTATGTGACTCATTGGATTTACGACTCAAGGGATTAACGGTTCGTAAGAAAAGGCCGGCTCAACAAGTCCCCGACTCAACTGTTATGCGACTTATGGGAGTTTTCTGACTCAGCGACTCATGACTCAGCGACTCATGGTTCAACGACTCATGGTTCAACGACTCAACAGGTTCGCGACTCATCTTATGAAACGACCTGAGGAATGTCACGACTTATGGATGCCTACGACTTATGATAAGTCGAGTACGACACATGCTAGTATAAAAGGAGTTATGATCAGTTGACTCGGGAACGACTTATTTCTTTGGAACAAGCTAGTAGGTCGGCCGCGGGTTAACATGAAACGACTCAGCATAGCTCGGCCACAGTGCTTAAGCCGTTAAGTCGTAATCCAGCAGAAGAATAAGCTATGGAGAAAGGAAAGGTAGGTTCTATAAGTCGGCCACAACCTAGCTTGACTCGGAGACGACTTAACTTGAGTCAGTCACGACTCAGGACTTGGGCGTAGAATTCATATCCAGGTTTGCCTATAAATACATAGCCACCTCCAACATTCAAGGGACTTTTGGCACACTCTCTTCATACACCATTACCCTGCTACATTGGGAATTCCATCAACACTTAGAGCTTTCGAGATTCGAGGAATACTTCAAAGAACTTCATGAAGAAATCACACATCTTCGACATGAGTTTAAGGACTTTAATCGACATTGAAGCTTAAGATGCTTGTTCCAAATCACTTGTAACTTGAAGTGTATTGTACTTGAGAAGAATTGTATCAGCTTGTAACAAGATTATTAATAAAAGTACTTAAAGTGGACGTAGGCTATACTCTTGAGCCGAACCACTATAAAATTGTTGTTCTTCACTGCTTTTCTGCTATTATTTGCCTGTAATCTGTTCCCGAATTATCGGGTGGTGCTTTCACAACTATAATTCACACACTGGGGTGTTAGCGTTCAAATTTTGGCGTTAACAGAAATGGATTCAAACTAAATTTGAAAATTTGAATTAGAGAAATGTTTCAAAATAAGATGAAGTAGAATTGGTTTCAAACCAAAGAAATAGATGGTTATTGTGTTTAATAATGGAATGATTGTTCTTTAATAAACAATAAAATGTTTTAAGGAAGTAACCATTTAAAAAGGAGAATAAATTTGTAAATTAGGAAGGATGTAAATTAAAGTGAGTTTCAAATTGTGAAATTCTGAATTCTAAATTTAAACATTTGAATTGGTTTCAAAATGTTAAAGGAAATTATATTATTCAAACTATTTTGAATATGATCTTATTTTAAAATAAGAAATGTTAGAAAATTTTAAAGAAAATTGTTTTGAATTAAAAACCAAAGGTGGTTTAAAATTTTAAAATGTAACTTGGTATGTAAAAGAAATAAATATGTATATATGTGAATATACATGATATCAAGGTTAAATATGTTGAAATGATCAACCTGATTTGTAAATTTCAAGATGAAATTAAGATTTAACTTGAGAAATTAAATGGTTGATTGTAATTGAGAATTTGAGTGATCTCAAATTGGGTTTGAGATCCGAAAATTGGAAATGGATTGATGTTTTGAAATAATTGAATGATATCATCCTATTGTTACTAAAAATCTTTAAAATGTGAATTGGATTTGTTTAAATGAATGAGAAATGGAGTATGGTAATCCATTGTTGGGATAAAAAGGTAAATTGATTTAAAGGAATTAAATCAACATTTGAAGTATTAACTCGAATTTATATAATTCGAGATGGTTTAAATTTGAAATTTGAATTAGTTCGAACTGAATTTGATTTGAATTAATTGAAATGGTGATGAAGATGTATGAGTATAAGATTCAAATGGAAAAATTGAATTGGATTGATTTGAATAATTTGGAATTATAATTAAAGTTTAATAGTTTTAAATTCATATGGAATTTGAATTGAATTTGGGAGGAAATCAAGAATAATTCAACTTGATTTGGAAATGGAGTTTGAAATTGGGATTAATTCAAACTGGAGTTGAAATAAATTGAAATTTAGAACTAGTTCAATTAAAATTTGTTTGAACAAGTAAAATTTGAGATCAAAGTTGAATAATGTTAAATTTGGAAAGAAGATGAGGTTAATTCAACTTGAATTGGGATTGAATCAATTTCAGTGGAAATTTGAAGTTATTTAAATTGGAATTGGGTCAATTTAAATGGAAGTGAAAATTTAAATTAAATTGATGAGAATGGAGATTGGGAAGTGAGCAGTTTGACTCTGGACTATTTTTAATATAAATTGTTTCAATATAAACCTATTTTTTTCAAGCTATTCATTATATAAACAACCTTTCTTTTAAAAGCCAAGTTATCTTATACTTGTTTTACAATTATTTTTGAAACTGTTTAACAATTTTCTAACTATTCTATAAACTAATTACTATTTTCAACTACTAATTACAATTTTATAGCTATTTTTCAATCATTAAAAATTTCTATGACTATTTAACTATTTTCCAATTATTTTACAATTACTGAACTATTTTACAGCTATTTTACAAATTAGTATTTATTTTTGAACTAGTTATCTATTTCTTTAACTTTTCAAGTTATTTTCTAAATTTTAACTGGACGGAGTTCAAACTATTCTTGGTTAAATACCCAATCGGGATAAGAATAGAGGTGATAATCCAAATGGGTTGAAGCAATTGCGAGTAGGTGAATGAAAATCAAAGTGAATGTGAATAGAAATGGAATTGATTTGAGTAATAACCAATAAAGATAAATATGTAGGGTATACGTATGTTATTCTATTTGCATAGTGATTTGATCCAGATTCGAGCACGAAATTTCGAGATAGTTATTTCGATCCGAGTGGGATTTTTCACTCGATTTTCGACGGCGAACCTGGATATGGTTTGTTGATTGGTTCTGGATGTTCTCTATCATAGTTATGACTATGCAAGGAGAATGACGGTTTCTGATCAAGAAACCAGATCTGTGTCCGCACTAGGAAGTCGGGTGGACGATACTAGTTCGGAAATTAAATTGTGTGATCGAGTGAGCGATCAGATTGGTATAACATACGGATGATATGTGTACATCGTACGAATTTGAATGAAAATGATATTGAAAGAAGTAATCAAATTTGAATATTTTATTTTGAGTAAACAAAGTTAAATATCTTTGTTTTACAAAATGAAACTCCCCTTGTTGAATCTTTTGCCAGAAGAAAGGGTTTTTGAAATGTTTGAAGTATAAAAGGAATTTTATACAAGTTTAAAGTGATCCAAAGTTTTAAAAATTATATATATCTGTATATATATATAAAGGATCTTATGAGGATTTTGGAAAGGGTTTTAGGAACCTTTGGATTTGGAAAGGCTTTTGATTTTTGGGTAAAATCATTATATGGAATTTGGAAAGCCTATTTTGAGAATTATCGATTTTGGGATAATCGATTTTGTGTAAAGGAGCTTTGATAAAATTCATACTAGGTGTATGATTTGAAAGATACTATATGTGTATAGTATAAAATGTTTTGATGATGGCTCTGGGGAAAAAGGCGCTCCCTTGGAATGAACTTCTCAGGAGTGCCGCCGGGTGGTGCTGCCTAGAGCCCCAAGGGGGGTTTCTAAAGTTGATCCTGTGAGGTGTCCGGACAAAACTAGTTCCTGAGGATTATTGGGTAGCTTAAGTCGAGGGCGCTAATGCCTACAGAGGCATTTGGGTTATGCTGTGACGACTGTGTAACTCGATGTCGCTGCGATCTACTGTGGGGACCATAGCGAAAATCGTGTGGAGGATGAGTGCCAACGGTCTACACTTGATTTTGCCGGGAAGGCAACGCAACATCGGTAGACTGCGATCTATGGTCAAGTGGAGTGGAGAAGTTTCATTCTTTTGGCAGCGAAATTCGAGGGCGCTGCTGCCTACATTTATATGGGTTTTTGCTGTGATAGCTACGTAACCCCAGTTGTAGCTGCGATCTGTAGCGGGTTCCATGGTGTAATCGAGGGGCGGGAGGCCTACATTTATCTGTGGATTTTGTCGGGATGGCAACGTAACCATCGGGTTAACTGCGACCATGGATGGGGGTGATGATTTCCAGAGCATCCTCTCCAAGGATATATCCTCTGTTTTCAAAAAATGTTTTCTATATTTTCAATAAAATTATTTTCTAAAGTATTTTCACTGGGTGTTGAAGATGGGTCTACTGAGTACTTATAGATTTTCAGTCTTACGCCTGATCAACGTATGACCGAATTTCTACAAGAACGAGGACGGACTTGTTGAAACATCGAATTATAAAATGATATCTTTATAAAACTATTTTTGCAATACTATATATATAGATTTTAAAAGTGTTTTAAAATGATCAAAGAATATTTTAACTAGTTTTAACTTCGAGTACGAAAAGATTCTAAGGGGGAGAAATGTGATAACCAGGATTTCATTAGCATCAGATAATTGTATAATTATCTGATTTAAAAATTGAAAATACTAATTTATAGATTAAACAAATAAATGTGATAACCGCCTTTATAAATTATTTATAATTGGCAAAGTTGTTATTTTCAAACCATAGTAATAATCTAATGATTTTCAAATTAAATTTGTATTGTTTAAATATATACATATATTAGAGTTGATTTCAATTTGGATTTTTAATTGAATTTGGATTTGAGTTTGAATTAAAATTTGAGATTAAAATATATATAGATATTATAAAACATAGTTTACATGTATATTTGTGAACATAATGAATAATTATAAATACTTAATTTAAAGAGGTAAAAGAAAAAAAAAGGGGCACTTGTAAACTTTGTATGCATTCACATTGGCATGTGTAAGCTAAAAGATATCATGCAATTACAAATGGCCTTAATTTTTCTTTAAATTAAATTATAATAAAATATAGAGAACAAAACTGTTCCTCAGTTCAAAACTTGGATTCTCAAAAATTAAATGGAAAGGGAGCCTGGAGCAAAACAAAATGAAAAAAAAATCTGCAATCTTCATTCAAACAGAAAAAAAAATTATGTTCAAAAACAAATCCTGCAAATCTCCTCTCAAACCAAATCTAAAATTTATACTTCCTCTAACCAAATCAAGCTACTACCATCTGAAATCATCTTCAAAACTTGGAGTATAAACCTGAAACCCTTTTCTTTAAATCTGGAAATAGAACTGATCATCACCCTGTAACAACCAAACCTGCATGCAACTGAAATATCAACTAGGCTTGCATTTTTGTTCTGGAAACCTGCATGCAGTTATAAAATCAGGGAGCAATGTAGAAAACAAGATGGAAGTTTTTTTAAAAAAAAAATCAAACATGCAACTGAATCTTAAGTTCAAATGCAAACTTCAGCAACTCAACAGTTCAGGTGAGTAAATTTCACCCTTTAATGTTTGATCTGATGCTTGGTCTTTTGAGTAAAGTATGAATATAGGTTTGCATGTATAAACTCATATGTTAGTGAGTATTAAGTATAAGACCTGTTTATATATAAACATATTTGTCTCTACTATACAGTATTTTTTTCAAGCTCTGTTCATTTTTAAATGTGAGTAACTTCATTTATTTAAAGGATTAAGTATGATCTGTTGCATGTTTTCCCCTTGGAATAAGTGTGTTTTTTGTAAATGTTTATTGTTGAAATTTCTATGCATTTGGATATGCATGTAAGTGAATGACGGTAAACGTTCTCTGTTACCAGTTTTACAAAAATTAAAATGGATTTTTAGTTTAAAGATTTCAACTTTAAAATCAAGACCTCAACTTCAACTTTTACAAAAGCTGCTAGAAGCAAATGTTTGAGGTGAGAATTACTAATTTTAATTTGGAAACAAATTTGCTCTGTTAACTTTTGAATGTGAAATTTAGTGTTTCAGTTTTCAAAATTCTTTTTCTCAATTTCTAGTTTATGTTAGTGGATGCTA
Source organism: Allium cepa (assembly GCA_030765085.1). NCBI lineage: Eukaryota > Viridiplantae > Streptophyta > Magnoliopsida > Asparagales > Amaryllidaceae > Allium > Allium cepa. Next base: position 897,895,796 of record CM060938.1, on the reverse strand, counting down.
TAAACTAGGAAAATACTTAATCTTGGTTATAGTTTATATTAAAAATAGTTAGGGGGCAAACTACACTGTGTAGCTTGTCTGGGTTCTGTCTTTACAGTAAAAAGTGAAATTTAGGCAAAAATAAATTTTGTAATTCTAGTCTTCAGTCATGTAACTTAGATTGTTGAAGGAAATTACGAATTTTAGTGATAAAGTTAAAATTTTTAGTACTGCATTTAGTGAAATAGGGTTAGATGAACGTTTCACGTTCAAAAATTTATTTCTATCAATTTTGACCACGAGGGGTGATGCGGCCGACTCTTGGAGTGGCAGGTGATCGTAGAGAAGAGGATAACCGCGGCAGAATCTTTGATTTGGGCTTCGATTTGGGAAGCGTGACGATTAAGGGTATTTGGGGTTTTCATTTTTGGACTCTGATACGCGGTGATCTGGGAAGTGGAAATGCGACCGGAGTAGACGATGTTTGGCAGGGTAGTAGCTTGGTGTGCGGGCGTCCGATTGGTCATGGTGGCGAAGGAATCAAATGTCTGGTTCGAGGGTAGTTCGTCGACTGGTGGAAGTAGTTGTTTTTTTTAGTTCTCTGAAGGTAGGAGATGTTGATCGATTTTCGATCAATAAAGATACTGTCTTCGGCAAGGTGGCAGATTTGATCTGGGAGCTAAGTGTGCCTCATTGGCGATGGTGCGGCAATAGGATGACCAGAAGAAGAATTGTGCACGTGCACGATTGTTTCCGTGCACAAAGGGTCAGGATGGGGGTTTTCTCGTGTTTGGATGGGTTTGATCGGAGGGGTCTTGAGCATATTCGAAGAGGCGATCGATTTGCAAGTGAAGCAGCAGTTGATTTCAGGAATAAAGCGAAGAGGATCATTTTTTTCGTATGGGTTTTGAACGATTTTGGTAGCGATGAGGAAGTGTGGAAGATGGATTGTGTGTCCTGGTTGATGATGTGGGGTTTCGGGTTAGTTGTGATGTGAACACGGTTTGGGCTTTGGGCCGTTGAAATTTTATAGTTTGTTTGGAACATAATCTAGTTAATAAGCTTTACTTTGGGAAAACTCAATTATTATTATTTTAAATTTTATAACAAGTCAATTTGGTGAGGGAAGGATATATAATTTATAACTTAAGTTTGTTAGATGCTTATGTTATTTTGAGCTAAAGAATTAAATCAAGGAAGTAAATGTTAAAATAAATGTTTAAATAAGATTTTGATTGTTAAGTAAATTAAAATAAAGATCAATGGTTATATTGTGGTTAATCAAGACTTGGATGATTTAGGATTAATTATTTAGTGTAATTGATTAAATGATTTATTAATTAAGATAATTAGTTAAACAAAAGGTTGGTTAATTAAGGAATGAGATTTATTAAAGGTTAATAAATCAAAGAAGTGATTATAGGATAAGTAGTTATTGCGGTTAATTGAGAGTTAAAGAAATAAATTTTAAATAATTAATTTTAAGAGTAATTAAAAGCTAACTACTTATTGAAATTAAAGGTAATTAGTCAAAGGTGATAAATTAGGTTTATTATGATTAGTTAAGTTAAATTAATTAAGTTTAATTAATTTAAGATAATCACTGGATGATGGGTTAAATGTAATTACTTAATGTAATTAATGAGGCAAAATTACTTAGTAAAGTAATTAGTTATGGTAAATTACTGGATGTAATTAATCGAAATATGGATATACTTTGGGTTAATTACTTTGTGTAATTAATATAATGGATAATTATTTAGTGAAAGTAATTAATAATTAAATACTTAGTATAATTAATCTAAACTTTAAATAATAATATTATTTTAAGATAATTAAGTGATGTAATTAATTAAGGGTAATTAATTACAGAATGGGATTAATCAAGGATGATTAATTAACTTGTTTGAAATTAATTAATGTTAGGTAAGCAGGGTTAAGGGTGATTGACGTAATTAATTTAATTTGTTTAAATTAATTAGAAGTGGTATAACTAATTTATCTTGCTTATGAGTGATTGGAAAATATTGTATGCCTTAGATTGATTGATATCTTGTATGTGATACAATATATCGGATTTAAAACGAGATAATATGGAAGTCTATCGATGATGAATAATTGTGAATAGGAGACACCCCGTATTTGAAGTTTGAATTGTGTTTTACTTGTATAACGTTGGGTAAGGCGGTATTGAATTCGAAGAGACCGGGATCGGGTACTAGTAAATATTCGAAACCACTTCGAATGGTAAGACTTGTGGAATCAATAGGCTAATATGAAATAATTTAAGTAAATTTGACCATTTAATCTAAGTTGGGCGCTTAGAAATTGATGTATGAAATAAGTAAGGTCTATAACTGTTTGTGAAGTTGTAAATTGATAAGTTACCCCGTGTTTCTAAGTTGTGTGTTTTGGTATTCCTTGTTAGATGGGTTTACTGACGCTGGTTTCCAGCCTGACCCGGGTGTTACTTTGATGTAATGCTCGGGTCAGACCGAGTATTACAGATTTGCAGGTAAAGACGTTGTGGAGCTCAGGAGGAGAGCTGAAGGTCAGGAACATATAGAGTGTTTATCCGTTGTGATATATATATCGCTATTTATCTAGGACAAGTTGTTTAGAACTGTCCAGTGTTGTGAAATTGTTGTAACTCTGATGTAAAATGTAAATATACTGATACAGTTCTGCTTTGTAAACTGTTATTTATTTGCTATTATATTTTGTCCGCTGCGAATGTGAGATTGTGTGTTTCTTTTCTGTTCTTCTTCTTCTATCTCTTTTCTTCTTTTCTCTAACTATCTGGAAATTTCGGAATCGAAATTTCCGAGTCGTTACATTTGGTATCAGAGCTGAAGGTTTACCGACAACCTTGGCTCTGTTGGGATTACTCATTAAGGATAAGGTCAATAGTACCCTAGAATGAGTTGAGTGTATATATATATGAGAGAGCGTACTTGTTATTTTCTTATATAAAGATTTTAAATGGTTTTATATAAGATTATATTTTGATATATAAAGCAATATTTCTTTATTTATTAAAGGATTTGGTTGTTAAATTATTGAAATTAAATTAAGAAGTAACAGAAATACAACCAAAATGAAATTGAAATTGAATAAAGATAAGTTTGAAATGGATTCAAACTAAATTTGAAAATTTGAATTAGAGAAGTGTTTCAAAATAAGATGAAGTAGAATTGGTTTCAAACCAAAGAAATAGATGGTTATTGTGTTTAATAATGGAATGATTGTTCTTCAATAAACAATAAAATGTTTTAAGGAAGTAACCATTTAAAAAGGAGAATAAATTTGTAAATTAGGAAGGATGTAAATTAAAGTGAGTTTCAAATTGTGAAATTCTGAATTCTAAATTTAAACATTTGAATTGGTTTCAAAATGTTAAAGGAAATTATATTATTCAAACTATTTTGAATATGATCTTATTTTAAAATAAGAAATGTTAGAAAATTTTAAAGAAAATTGTTTTGAATTAAAAACCAAAGGTGGTTTAAAATTTTAAAATGTAACTTGGTATGTAAAAGAAATAAATATGTATATATGTGAATATACATGATATCAAGGTTAAATATGTTGAAATGATCAACCTGATTTGTAAATTTCAAGATGAAATTAAGATTTAACTTGAGAAATTAAATGGTTGATTGTAATTGAGAATTTGAGTGATCTCAAATTGGTTTTGAGATCCGAAAATTGGAAATGGATTGATGTTTTGAAATAATTGGATGATATCATCCTATTGTTACTAAAAATCTTTAAAATGTGAATTGGATTTGTTTAAATGAATGAGAAATGGAGTATGGTAATCCATTGTTGGGATAAAAAGGTAAATTGATTTAAAGGAATTAAATCAACATTTGAAGTATTAACTCGAATTTATATAATTCGAGATGGTTTAAATTTGAAATTTGAATTAGTTCGAACTGAATTTGATTTGAATTAATTGAAATGGTGATGAAGATGTATGAGTATAAGATTCAAATGGAAAATTTGAATTGGATTGATTTGAATAATTTGGAATTATAATTAAAGTTTAATAGTTTTAAATTCATATGGAATTTGAATTGAATTTGGGAGGAAATCAAGAATAATTCAACTTGATTTGGAAATGGAGTTTGAAATTGGGATTAATTCAAACTGGAGTTGAAACAAAATTGAAATTTAGAACTAGTTCAATTGAAATTTGTTTGAATAAGTAAAATTTGAGATCAAGGTTGAATAAAGTCAAATTTGGAAAGAAGCTGAGGTTAATTCAACTTGAATTGGGATTGAATCAATTTCAGTGGAAATTTGAAGTTATTTAAATTGGAATTGGGTCAATTTAAATGGAAGTGAAAATTTAAATTAAATTGATTAGAATGGAGATTGGGAAGAGAGCATTTTGACTCTGGATTATTTTTAATATAAATTGTTTCAATATAAACCTATTTTTTTCAAGCTATTCATTATATAAATAACCTTTCTTTTAAAAGCCAAGCTATCTTATACTTGTTTTACAATTATTTTTGAAACTGTTTAATAATTTTCTAACTATTCTATAAACTAATTACTATTTTCAACTACTAATTACAATTTTATAGCTATTTTGTAATCATTAAAAATTTCTATGACTATTTAACTATTTTCCAATTATTTTACAATTACTGAACTATTTTACAGCTATTTTACAAATTAGTAATTATTTTTCAACTAGTTATTTATTTCTTTAACTTTTCAAGTTATTTTCTAAATTTTAACTGGACGGAGTTCAAACTGTTCTTGGTTAAATACCCAATCGGGATAAGAATAGAGGTGATAATCCAAATAGATTGAAGCAATTGTGAGTAGGTGAATGAAAATCAAAGTGAATGTGAATAGAAATGGAATTGATTTGACTAATAACCAATAAAGATAAATACGTAGGGTGTACGTATGTTATTCTATTCGCATAGTGATTTGATCCAGATTCGAGCACAGAATTTCGAGATAGTTATATCGATCCGAGTGGGATTTTTCACTCGATTTTCGACGGCGAACCTGGATATGGATTGTTGATTGGTTCTGGATGTTCTCTATCATAGTTATGACTATGCAAGGAGAATGACAGTTTCTGATCAAGAAATCAGATCTATGTCCGCACTAGGAAGTCGGGTGGACGATACTAGATCGGAAATGAAATTGTGTGATCGAGTGAGCGATCAGATTGGTATAGCGTACGGATGATGTGTGTACATCGTACGAATTTGAATGAAAATGATATTGAAGGAAGTAATCAAATTTAAATATTTTATTTTGAGTAAACAAAGTTAAATATCTTTGTTTTATAAAATGAAACTCCCCTTGTTGAATCTTTTGCCAGAAGAAAGGGTTTTTGAAATGTTTGAAGTATAAAAGGAATTTTATACAAGTGTAAAGTGATCCAAAGTTTTAAAAATTATATATATCTGTATATATATAAAGGATCTTATGAGGATTTTGGAAAGGATTTTGGGAACCTTTGGATTTGGAAAGGCTTTTGATTTTTGGGTAAAATCATTATATGGAATTTGGAAAGCCTATTTTGAGAATTATCGATTTTGGGATAATCGATTTTGTGTAAAGGAGCTTTGATAAAATTCATACTAGGTGTATGATTTGAAAGATACTATGTGTATAGTATAAAATGTTTTGATGATGGCTCTGGGGAAAAAGGCGCTCCCTTGGAATGAACTTCTCGGGAGTGCCACCGGGTGGTGCTGCCTTGAGCCCCAAGGGGGGTTTCTAAAGTTGATCCTGTGAGGAGTCCGGACAAAACTAGTTCCTGAGGATTATTGGGTAGCGTAAGTCGAGGGCGCTGATGCCTATAGAGGCATTTGGGTTATGCTATGACGACAGTGTAACTCGATGTCGCTGCGATCAATTGTGGGGACCATAGCGAAAATCGTGTGGAGAATGAGTGCCAACGGTCTACACTTGATTTTGCGGGGAAGGCAACGCAACATCGGTAGACTGCGATCTATGGTCAAGTGGAGTGGATAAGTTTCATTATTTTGGCAGCGAAATTCGAGGGCGCTGATGCCTACAATTATATGGGTTTTTGCTGTGATAGCTGCGTAACCCCAGTTGTAGCTGCGATCTGTAGCGGGTTCCATGGTGTAATCGAGGGGCGGGAGGCCAACAGTTATCTGTGGATTTTGTCGGGACGACAACGTAACCATCGGGTTAACTGCGACCATGGATGAGGGTGATGATTTCCAGAGCATCCTCTCCAAGGATATATCCTCTATTTTCAAAAACTGTTTTCTATATTTTCAATAAAATTATTTTCTGAAGTATTTTCACTGGGTGTTGAAGATGGGTCTACTAAGTATTTATAGATTTTCAGTCTTACGCCTGATCAACTTTTGACCGAATTTCTACAAGAACGAGGACGGACTTGTTGAAACATCGAGTTATAAAATGATATCTTTATAAAACTATTTTTGCAATACTATATATATAGATTTTAAAAGTGTTTTAAAATGATCAAAGAATATTTCAACTGGTTTTAAAATAGTTAATAAATTATGGTTTCGTTCTTTTCGAGGACGAAAAGATTCTATGGGGGAGAAATGTGATAACCAGGATTTCATTAGCATCAGATAATTGTATAATTATCTGATTTAAAAATATTGAAAATACTTATTTATAGATTAAACAAATAAATGTGATAACCGCCTTTATAAATTATTTATAATTGGCAAAGTTGTTATTTTCAAACCAAAGTAATAATGCAATGATTTTCAAATTAAATTTGTATTGTTTGAATATATACATGTATTAGAGTTGATTTCAATTTGGATTTTTAATTGAATTTGGATTTGAGTTTGAATTAAAATTTGAGATTAAAATATATATAGATATTATAAAACATAGTTTACATATATATATTTGTGAACATAATGAATAATTATAAATACTTAATTTAAAAGAGGTAAAAGGAAAAAAAAGGGGGCACTTGTAAACTTTGTATGCATTCACATTGACATGTGTAAGCTAAAAGATATCATGCAAAAGTTTTTTTTTTTTAAAAAAAAAAAATCAAACATGCAACTGAATCTTAAGTTCAAATGCAAACTTCAGCAACTCAACAGTTCAGGTGAGTAAATTTCACCCTTTAATGTTCGATCTGATGCTTGGTCTTTTGAGTAAAGGATGAATATAGGTTTGCATGTATAAACTCATATGTTAGTGAGTATTAAGTATAAGGCCTGTTTATATATAAACATATTTGTCTCTACCATACTGTATTTTTTTCAAGCTCTGTTCATTTTTAAATGTGAGTAACTTCATTTATTTAAAGGATTAAGTATGATCTGTTGCATGTTTTCCCCTTGGAATAAGTGTGTTTTGTGTAAATGTTTATTGTAGAAATTTCTGTGCATTTGTATATGCATGTAAGTGAATGACGGTAAACGTTCTCTGTTACTAGTTTTAAAAAAATTAAAATGGATTTTTAGTTTAAAGATTTCAACTTTAAAATCAAGACCTCAACTTCAACTTTTATAAAAGCTGCTAGAAGCAAATGTTTGAGGTGAGAAATACTAATTTTAATCTGGAAACAAATTTGCTCTGTTAACTGTTGAATGTGAAATTTAGTGTTTCAGTTTTCAAAATTATTTTTCTCAATTTCTAGTTTATGTTAGTGGATGCTATAAACTAGGAAAATACTTAATCTTGGTTATAGTTTATATTAAAAATAGTTATAGGGCAAACTACACTGTGTAGCTCGTCTGGGTTCTGTCTTTACAGTAAAAAGTGAAATTTAGGCAAAAATAAATGTTTGTAATTCTAGTTTTCAATCATGTAACTTTGATTGTTGAAGGAAATTATGAATTTTAGTGATAAAGTTAAAATTTTTAGTAATGCATTTAGTGAAATATGGTTAGATGAACGTTTCACGTTCAAAAATTTATTTCTATCAATTTTGACCACGAGGGGTGATGCGGCCGGCTCTTGGAGGGGCAGGTGATCGTAGGGAAGAGGTTAACCATGGCAGAATCTTTGATTTGGGCTTAGATTTGGGAAGCGTGACGATTTAGGGTATTTGGGGTTTTCATTTTTGGACTCTGATACGCGGTGATCTGGGAAGTGGGAATGCGACCGGAGTAGATGATGTTTGGCAGGGTAGTAGCGTGGTGTGTGGGCATCCGATTGGTCATGGTGGCGAAGGAATCAAATATCTGGTTCGAGGGTAGTTCGTCGACTGGTGAAGTAGTTGTTTTTTTTAAGTTTTCTGAAGGTAGGAGATGTTGATCGATTTTCGATCAATAAAGATACTGTCTTTGGCAAGGTGGCAGATTTGATCTGGGAGCTAAGTGTGTCGCATTGGCGATGGTGCGGCAATAGGATGACCAGAAGAAGAAGTGTGCATGTGCACGATTGTTTCCGTGCACAAAGGGTCTGATGGGGGTTTTCTCATGTTTGGATGGGTTTGATCGGAGGGGTCTTGAGCATATTCGAAGAGGCGATCGATTTGCAAGTGAAGCAGCGGTTGATTTCAGGAATAAAGCGAAGAGGATCGTTTTTTTCGTATGGGTTTTGAACGATTCTGGTAGCGGTGAGGAAGTGTGGAAGATGGATTGTGTGTCCTGGTTGATGATGTGGGGTTTTGGGTTAGTTGCGATGTGAACACGATTTGGCTTCGGGCCGTTGAAATTTTATAGTTTGTTTGGATCATAATCTAGTTAATAAGCTTTTCTTTGGGAAAACTCAATTATTATTATTTTAAATTTTATAACAAGTCAATTTGGTGAGGGAAGGATATATAATTTGTAACTTAAGTTTGTTAGATGCTTATGTTATTTTGAGCTAAAGAATTAAATAAAGGAAGTAAATGTTAAAATAAATGTTTAAATAAGATTTTGATAATTAAGTAAATTAAAATAAAGATCAATGGTTATATTGTGGTTAATCAAGACTTGGATGATTTATGTTGGGCGAATTCTCACCCAGAAGATCTCGAGACCGAGAAGTCACAGTTTCACCTGGGCTCGCGACCTCCACTTCGTTCGACAGCCAAGAAGCTCAATACTAACCTAGAAGTCCATCCAACATTCTCCATGAAGAAGCTCATTCGGCCCCAAGCTTTCATTCGGCCCCAAGCTTTCATTCGGCATAAGCCCATAACCGAACCAACATTCGGTCATCTCCATTCGGCCTCCTTCTCATTCGGCAATGTAAGAAAGAATCCATTCGGCCTCCTTCTCATTCGGCCTCATTCCCATTCGGCCACCGGACCAAACCCTTCTCCATCAAGGCCGAACCAAATCCATTCCCATCATGGCCGAACCACTCATACTACTGATCCAAACATCCCCCACTACTACCGGACGAGGCCATTGCCGGTCCAAAGCCAACACCATCTAACACCGAACCACACTCACCACCGGACCACACCTACCACCGGTCCACACCTACCACCGGTCCACACATACCACCGGTCCATACCTACCGCCTGTCCAAGCTCAAAACCGAATGAAGCTCCGCCGAACCAGATGATTGCCAGTCCAGATTGCTTCAGCCCGGTCCCACCAGCGGCTATATACTTCCAAGACCCCTGCCCCCTACCTCAGTCTATAAATAGAGGGGCAGGGGTACAACAATGGCAGACAAGTTTGAGAGCTCGAGCAAGGAAGGAACTTTCAAACTACTTTCATACACTTGTATACAAAGCATTGTACTTGTAATCTGGAGGAAAAAGGATAATAACATATAAAGTGGACGTAGGCACGTTCTGGCCGAACCACTATAAATCTGTGTGTCTTTTACATTTCAGTCCTTGCTTTTTACATAATCACTTAACTCATCCAAACCCTTGAAAATCACATATAATCAACTAAATAACACGACTTGGAAGTCTTTGCCCATTTTTTGCACAAACATTTTTGGTGCTTTCATTGAGAGCTTGGAACTCGAAGCTTCAGCTTCCCTCCTTCAACCTTCTTTCCCAATAGCACCCTTCATTGCCTAGGAAGCATGACTTCCAGACCAAGAAAAGACGCCAACAAGGGAAAGAACGTTGCAACCTGCATCGCTCCAAATCCGGTGGATCCAGATCCAGAGAACCATCCCACTACAGCAGCAGTGCCACATGAAGATCAGGCAATTCCAACAGCCCCTGCCACGGAACAACCGGCAGCAATCACTAGGGCAGACCTTGATAGAGTTGTGGTGGAAGTGACTAACCGCTTCGCATCCCAACAAGAAGCTTTGGTGAACCAACTTATGTCACGCTTGAGGGATGTCGAAGAATCCAACCGCAACACTGAATCCTGGGGTGAATCTCAATCTGGAGGATCTCGGAGACAACAAAGGTCTTCCCTCTTCGAAGAAGCTATCAACAGAAACAACAATGATAGGGGCCGTGCCCGGACTCAGCCCGAATTCCGACTCGAGGAAGCCCTTGGAACCGAACCCAGTAAGGGAGGCACCAGGCGAGGGTCGGATGTAGCTGAGCCAGTCATGCCACCTAATCATAGAAACCCCGCTGAACGGAGCCGAGCTAGAACCCAGCCCGAAGTTGACCCATGGAAATGCTCGAAACAGAACCCCACAGGGGAAAATCAAGGCAGGGGGCAACTGTAGCTGGTCCTAGCGTGCATCCGAGCAGCCAGAGACAGCCACTGGATAATGCCAGAAGTGATAGACTGTACCATCCCTACAGGTCATCTGGACGAGATAGATCCCGCAGGGAAGAGCCAAGCTCATTTTTGTCCGCTCCAAATTCTGATGAAAGAATGGCACGATTATTCAGGGAATGCGTCCAACGGGAACAACGTGATCGGGGAATAGGCGCTACGGTCACCAGCCCCTTCACCCGCAATATCGAAACTGCCATCACCCCCCGGGAATGGAAAATGCCAACCATGGAACCTTACAAGGGAACCTCAGACCCCATCGTACACTTACAGAGATATACCCAGCATATGCTCATGAGCGAAGCAACAGAAGGGGTGTTGTGTAAATGCTTTCCGCTATTCCTAGCAGACCTAGCTACCTCCTTGTTCTGCCATCTACCCCAAGGATCCATCAGCTCATGGGAGATGTTGAAAGAAAGGTTCATTAGCCAGTTCCGCATCCATGTGGAACAACCCAAGGATGCTTATTCTCTGTCCAATGTCAAACAGAAATCCGGAGAGACACTGCAACAATATCTAACCCGGTTCAACGCCGCAGCGGCCGCAGTTCAAGATGCCGATGAAAAGCTCACCCTAATGGCCCTCTGTAGTGGTGTACACCCAGATACCAAGTTTGCCAGAAGACTAACTAAAGAAAAACCAGCTACTTTACCTGATTTCTTCCATGAAGCTGGAAAGTATATGAGGCTTGAAGACGCAGCCACTGAGAGGCAGTCAGGGCAACAAGGTAAGACAGTTCAGGATAAGGTCCCCACTGCAGCTAAGGACGCTCGAAGAAATGAATCTAGGGACAATGCTGGGGGTAGGAAGGTTGAAAAGCGCCAATATCGGCCAGGACCAAGATTTGACTCCTACACTCCTTTGAATGAAACAATCGAAAATATCTTCCTAGCCACTCAGGACGAACTCAGATACAAGCGCCCCCCGCACAAGAAGGAATCAGATAATGCACTCAAATCTGGAAAGTTCTGTCGCTTCCACGAATCCCACGGACATGGCACCAATGAATGCCACCATCTCCGGGACTTGATCGAAGAACACATTAGAAGGAGAAGACTGGAACGCTATGTGAAAGGTCAAAACAGGACTCCAACTCCTGCCAATGAGAACTCAAAGCGACCCCTCTCAGAAGCCGGCGGAGGGAATCGCAACACCAGTGGCTCTAGTCAAGAGAAGATAGTGGTCCATACCATCTCGGGAGGACCACACATCGCCGACAGAAGCTGGGCAGAGATGGAAAGATACGGCAAGTCACTTAGAAATGTTGAAGGCTATGTTAACTCCATTATGGAAGAACGCCACCCGAAACGGAAAGAGAATGACGACATCATATTCAGTGGGCGTGATTTAGAAGGAAGACAGTATCTGCATATGGATCCCATGGCCATCTCTGCCTGGTTCGGTCCAGCTAAGGTTTTTCGAATTCTAATAGACACAGGAAGCTCCGTAAATATCCTATTCAAGCATGCTTTCGACAAAATGAAGCTGTCAATGAAAGATGTGTCTCCCTGCGACAAACCACTGCACGGTTTCACTGGAGATGCAAAAATGCCCCTCGGGCAACTCGACCTCTTTGTCGAAATAGGGAGTCATTCCCGCTCCGTTGTGCGAAAACAAACATTCATACTAATAGAAAACCACTCGGCCTACAACGCCTTCTTGGGAAGACCAGCCTTATCTGAATTCCAAATTGTCCTAGCCCCATGGTGCCTGAAGATGAAATTCCCAACAGATAGCGGAATAGGAGAAGTTGAAGGAGATCAAGATGCTGCCCGGGACTGTTACGTAACTGAACTTCGCAATAACCGCAGAAAGAACAAAGGGAAAGATGCAGAGACTACTCTCTGCATGAAAAGCTTGGAAGCATAGCAACTAAAGAAAGCCCCTCCTCTTCGATATACCAGCGATCCCTTCAATGAACTCGACCCCAGGGACGAAGATGAGGAGGCCACCGCCGAGCCTACAGAGGCTATGGAATTCGTATCTGTAGACAAGCATGATTCTAGTAGATTATTAAAAATCGGATCTCAGCTAAAAACGGAATTGAAAGATCAACTCATTGACTTCCTCCGCCACAACTTAGATGTATTTGCATGGACACATGCCGATATGACAGGAATCTCCCCGGACATAGCATGCCACACGCTGAACATCGATCCCACCAAGGTACCAGTAAAGCAGAAAAAGAGGAGTATGGGGGCAGAACGATCAGCAGCCCTTGATGAGGAAGTAAAGAACCTACTTGCTAATGGCTTCATACGAGAAGCCATCTACCCAGAGTGGATCGCCAACCCAGTACTAGTGAAAAAGGCTAATGGAAAGTGGCGAACATGCATTGACTTCTCCAACCTGAATGACGCTTGCCCGAAAGATTGCTTCCCACTTCCCCGAATCGACCAACTTGTAGACAGCACAGCTGGGCACGAACTCTTATCTTTTATGGATGCATACTCCGGATATAACCAGATTCCCATGCACGCTCCCGATCAAGACCACACTAGCTTCATCACTGACCGAGGATTATATTGTTACAAAGTCATGCCTTTTGGACTCAAAAATGCCGGAGCTACCTATCAGCGCCTCGTCAACAGGATGGTCGCGGAACTAATAGGACAAACAATGGAAGTGTATGTGGATGACATGTTGGTGAAGTCCAAGAAAGCCGACGGCCATGTAAGCCACCTGGGCAAAATGTTCCAGGTACTTCGCCGATATGGAATGAAGCTGAATCCTCTAAAATGCTCCTTCGGAGTATCATCGGGAAAATTCTTAGGATTTGTCGTCCATGCCAGAGGAATCGAAGCCAACCCTGAACAGGTCCGGGCTCTAAAAGGAATAAGGATACCCTCCACTCGAAAAGAAATGCAGAGCCTAAACGGAAAGGTGGCCGCCCTAAGTAGATTCATTTCCAAAGCAACTGACAAGTGTGTCCCTTTCTTCGAAGCTCTCAAGAAAGACAAAGGGAAGTTCGAGTGGACCGATGAATGCTTAAAAGCCTTCCTTAACCTAATCGTACACCTTCAGAGACCACCAGTACTCTCAACTCCAAATGAAGGTGAAGTGTTATACCTATACCTCGCTGTATCATCTCATGCTTTAAGCGCCGCCTTGGTAAGAGAAGAAGACCGCACGCAACGCCCGGTTTACTATGTAAGTAAGAGATTTACAGGGGCAGAAGCCAGATATCCTAAACTTGAGAAGTTAACGTATTGTTTATTGATCGCGTCACGAACACTACGACACTACTTCCAGTCTCACTCCATCAGAGTTCTAACCGATCAATCGCTAAGACAGGTGCTCCATCGTCCTGATACTTCTGGGCGACTCCTCAAATGGTGCATTGAACTAAGTCAGTATGATATCACCTACCATCCTCGCACCGCTATCAAAGGGCAAGCCATGGCCGATTTCATTGCCGAATTCACTACCAACGAAGGCAAGGAACAATCCGAAGTAGCAAAAAACATCAAGTGGAACCTCTTTGTAGATAGGGCATCGAACAAACAAGGCTCGGGAGCAGGAATTGTGTTAATCACCCCCAGAGGAAGAAAGCTATACTATGCATTAAGGTTGGAATTCACGGCCACTAACAACGATGCGGAGTATGAGGCAGTAATAGCAGGATTGGAACTTGCCCTAGAAATCGGAGTCAGTTCTTTATGTCTTCATAGTGATTCTCAGCTTATCGTAAACCAAGTACTAGGAGAGTTCTAGACTCGAGGAGAATGACTCATAGCATATCTAAAGAAAACCAAACTGCTGCTCGATCAATTGGACCACTATCTAATCAAACACATTCCTCGAGAAGAGAACCAAGAGGCCGATGAACTTGCAAAGCAAGCTAGTATGAAGAATAGCACCATTTCCGGAGCGCTGGCCATCTCAAGGCAGCTAGCCCCAAGCTACAATCGAAGAAGGAACCTGGATGACTCCTATCCGGAAATATTTGCAAGATGGCACACTACCTGACGGGCGTGACGAAGCCAGGAAAATCTTGAGGAAAGCTTCCCACTACACCATACAAGAAGGCATCCTCTATAGGCGCGGCTTCTCTAGCCCCTTATTAAGATGCGTCGCTGGAAGGGAAGCCAAGGAAATCTTATCAAACATCCATCAGGGAGGTTGCGGAGATCACACCGGAGGGCAGACTCTCGCAAAAAAGATACTCCGATATGGATATTACTGGCCCACCTTAAACAAAGACGCCTTAGACTTCGTCAAGAGATGTGACAGATGTCAGAAATTTGCCAAGATTCCTCGACTACCCACGAATGAGATTACTCAAATGACCAGCCCTTGGCCCTTTGCTGTATGAGGAATTGACTTGATTGGCGAACTGCCAACGGGCCGAGGCGGAGCCAATTATGCTATAGTGGCAGTTGATTATTTCACCAAATGGGTGGAAGCGGAACCCCTAAATAAAATATCTTCAGCAAAAATTATCAACTTCTTGATCAAAAATATTCTGTGCAGGTACGGAGTCCCGCTCAAAATCATATCAGACAACGGACTCCAATTTGACAGCGAAGAATTCACCGACTGGTGCCAAGAGCATGGAATTCATAAAAGCTTCTCATCAGTAGCTTATCCTCAGGCAAACGGACAAGTCGAAGCTGTCAACAAAATTCTCAAAACCTTAATCAAGAAGAAACTTGAAAAGTCAAAAGGCGCTTGGGTGGACGAACTTCCTACGGCACTCTGGGCCTACCGCACATCTTTCAAAACATCAACAGGGCATACTGCCTTCTCTTTGGCATATGGATCAGAGGCAATGCTCCCAGTTGAGACTATTGTGCCTTCCCACCGTAGGATCCACTACAACCCAGAAGAAAACGAAGAACTCCTCCTCATGTCTTTGGATCTGATTGAAGAAAGGAGAAACGATGCAGCACTCAAAGCAGCAGCTCACAAACAAAAAGTGGCAGCACTATAAAATTCCAAAGTCAAGCATCGCAGCTTACAAGAAGGAGATCTTGTCCTCAGGCGAATCTTTCCGCGCCCCGGGGCGCTGGACCCCATCTGGGACGGACCATATGTAATTCATAAAGATCTCCACAACGGAGCTTATATTTTGTCAACAGTGGACGGAGAGGTGTTCCAGAGGGCATGGAACATCCGACACCTCCGTCGATACCTTTCTTAACTTGTACTGCCCATATGAAGTGAATTAACAAAGAGAATCAGTGGACGTAGGCATTTTCATGCCGAACCACTTTAAAAAATCTTGTCTCTTTTTAACTTGTTCCTTTATATCTTGGCTGCTTGTTGAGCTTTATCCTTTTCTGTTGAACAAAATCCTATGGCATCTCCACTCAAGACGCACCGCGGCCTCATCTGGACAAGGCCTAACAGGTACGCTACGATTCTATGCACTCGCCAATGAGACACTTTTGCTCCAGCATCCCTCTGCTGCGGGTTAACTCATTGCTCGCGCCTGCCCTCAAAGCCAACTGTAATGAGCCGATTATAAGTCATCATAAAGGACGACTATAGCCGATGGCAGCTCATTACGGCGTTCGGCTCGCCGGCAACTGTGAACCTACTTTAAGCCCCAACATAAGGTGTGGCCAGCCAGGGGTAGTTCACGGCCAACGGCACCCACGCTAGCCGGCCACGGTAAATCGAATAATAGCCATGATTACGGACCATAATGGTTCGGGTAGTTACCGTGCGCGATCTCTGCTCCGATGTGTCTTAAGTGCGGCTGTGGTAAAAAAGAAAACTCCACGCAGAGGCGTAAGATGGGTGACAAATGTCTCCAGGACCCACAGCTAGGGAAAGTGACTACAAAACCCGTTTGCCACGAACTTAAGCACATCGACGGCCTTCCGTGACTAGAAGTTTTACCTTTTCTATATTTCCATTTCATTTAATACTTTTCTCCTATCCTGTATGACGGATTCTAAGTACAGGGAACCAAATAGGAGGCATTCACTCATGAGAACCTAAGCCAGCATAATGGGTGGCAAGGTACTCAGCTGTTTCCATAATCAGTTACACGAGACGCTCAAAGCTACTGCCTGCAACTAAAACATGAAGGGCGGTACTCTCTTCTCTTGTACATAAATATGTAACTACAGCTTATTCACACGTCACACTAACATTGCAAAACATGAAATCATATTTCAAGCAAAAGCTTAGCATCAATCACGGCTAAAATCACAGGCATATGCACAGTTATACTTCTTACACAGCATATCGCAATAACAACAACATTCCAACATAACAAAATCAGCTTATGTCATAAAATCACAAAAAGTCATTCTTTGCAAATAATGTTATTACAGTCACATCAATGTTTTGGACTAAGATAAACAGCGATAAAAGGAAACATAAAGGTGGCTGAATCCGAACAAGGGACCAGCTGCACACTCCACTCTCATCCTACCAACTCCCCAAGCCTACTTGGCCGCAGGATCGGAGCCCCTAGCTTGCTGACCAGAAGTTCCACCTGTCCAATTCAGAAGAGGAATTCATTAAACAAACAATAAACGATCAAGTTATGGAAACACAGAAAGAAAAGAATAACTCACCAGCATCCGCCGCTTGATCCTCATCCTCCAATTGAACACCTGCTTCCTCCGCAGCAAGCAGCCGCATCCCCTCCTTCACCGCCGCTTGCTCCTCCTTCGAGAACCGAGCAGTGACCGCATCCAGGCTAAAAGCCTCTCCACCTTCCTTACCCGCATTAACCCTGGCCTCCTCTAAAGCCTGAAGATATACCTTGGCCATGACCCGGGGGTAGTCATCCATCCAAGACAAGCCGCCCTCCTTCCAAGTGCAGAAGTACATGTCCTGCAGCATCTCGTCCATCATCCCCTCATTCTCCTCAAGCTCCCTCACCCGGGCCTCGGAAGCCTGCAACTTGGCGACAGCAGCATCCCTCTCTGATCGGTATCTCAAGCAGTCAGCCTGGAGAGACCGCCTCATTTCCTCCATCTCTTCCTTTAACTTGAGAGACCTCCTCATTTCCTCCATCTCTTCCTTTAACTTGACTTGAGCCATCTCCGCGGCCTCAAGCCTCCCAGACAACTCCCCTTCCTGCTTGAGATCCGCATTTCGAACCTCATCCACTGTCGCAATGGCCATGTCAATCCGCTCCTTACAGGCGGTCTCCACCTTCCGTAGTTTTGCCCTACTAGCCTTTTCCATAGCCTCTTTTAGCCGCCTGGAGGCTTCCTCGTGCTGAGAAATCTGAATGGCTTGATCGGCAAGCTGTTTGGCCTGGTCGGCAACCTTTAGTCGCAACCGAATATTAGCACTCCCAATCTCCTCCCCAGCCTTGGCCAATCGAGCATGATGTTCCATTAACTTCTTGGTCTCTTCGGCCACCCGATCAATATTAGCCTTGGCCTCGTCCCCCATGGTAACCACCCGAGTAGTAAGCAGATCGAGATCTAAGGATTTGGCCTCATCAAGCACTCGTACCATAGGGTTGCGGGGAAGAAGGTGCTCACCCGTGGCCTCATCAAATGAGATATCCTGAGAGCTTGGATCTAAATCAGGATGACCGGCAAAGGGGTCGCGAGGCACGGTACGAGGCACGTCAGGACGGCTTATACGAATAACAGTTGGATTCTTCAAAGGAGGTGGAGGGGGGCCAGACTCCGTGCTCTCCTCCGTGATATCACGAGGAGGCTGAGTAGGAAGCTGCGGACCAGAGGAAGACTCAAATAAGGAACGACTCCGCTTCTTTTTCTGGATGCTCTCTTCAATGACCCCGAGAAGAGGACGGTAACTGACTACGTCCCCATGGCGACCGGTAAGAGGCTTCGACTTATCGAAAGCTCTCTTCAACTTGAATTGTTTGAGGCGGTGACGAATGTCTGACGTTTTAACCACCTGGCCTGCCCCTGGAATAAAGAACAAGTGTTACGAACATACACTGATCCACAATTCAAGAAACATGTTAAGTTAAAAAGAAAGAAAAGTGAGAAGGCACATCTGTTATACAAACCCTGCGGAGAAGTGGGATACTGCAATAAGTCCTGAATCTCATTCCAGGACGGAAGTGAACCATAAAATATTCCTAAGTCCTTATCGAAAATGGAATCGGTAGAAGTCAAAAGTTCACCTTGCACCGCCGAAGTTACCCTAGTTGAGGAACCCTTAGGGGATGAATCGGCACCAGCCACAGCCTTGCCAGTTTTCTTCGCCTTCTCCGCTCCCGCCTCTCCCTCCGATTCCCCGAAAGCCTGACAGAGAGCCTCATCCGTCCACTCCTGAAGCTCCACTACTTGCCCGGAGGTTAAGGCATCAGCACCACTACCACCCTGACCATCGTCGCCACCATTGCCCTCTCCATCTCCATCTCTTCCACCCTCAGACTCTCCATCTCCATCGCCGTCTCCTCCGCCCTCTGAATCTCCTCCCATGTCGCCTCCTTCGCCCTCTTCCACACCTTCCTCCTCTTGGATAATCGGGCAAGTACTAGGAGAGGGGCCATCAGACTTCTTAAGTTTCTTACCCCCAACAACGGGATGCTTTGTAAAAGGCTCCCTCTTGCCACTCTTCACCGTGGCCCCCTCCTTGGCTTTAGCAGCCTTCTCCTCAGCCGTGTCCCTCTGCTTAACCACGGACTGTTGCGGCAGGATCATGTTGTACTCTAGGAGGGTAGCATTCCTGATCAGGAAAGAAGCCGACCTGTCCCGTGCCGGAATGGCCTTTATTTCAGCAGCCATCCGCGCCAAGGAATCATCCTCCACGACTGCAATGCCACCTGTCGCTAGCAAGAAATAGAAGTATGTCAGAAGAAGCACTACAGTCAGAACATGGAAAATATAAATGAAATTCATCTTACAGCCGGAAGTGAAAAGGCGGAAGGAAACAGAATCGTCCTTGATAAAAAACCATTCTTTCTTGAACATGGTAAACTTTGAATATAAGTCCAAGACCGGTTTGAAAGGCACGGCCGCTTCTAGACTAATATACGGAGACCCCTTCTTGTAGCCTCTCAGGTTATACAGATATCGAATTTCTCGGTTAGAAGGAGGGTGCCCGTACCTCCTCTGGAAGATGACGAAAAGGCTCACCAGAATGGCATAAGAGTTAGGCTGAAGCTGGAATGGAGCCACCTTCAAATATGTGGTAAAGCTAACTATCCAGGCATTGATAGGAGGGATAACACCACACATGCAGTGATATCTGCTGTAAGCAAAGTAGCCTTCGGGGGGATTATACGGCATCACTCCATCCCCCGGCAACAGCATAAGAGCCCTGTCTATCCCGAATGAACGAGATATGACATCAAGTTGCTCCTCCTTTAGGGAGCTTGGAAAACAATCGGGAGGGGAGACCAGAAGTTCCTGGGGTCCATATCCGTCTACTAACGACCTCGGGGCAGGCCCATGCGGCGCCGGTCCTGACTGGAATGGGGGCACGGAGGAAGATAACTCTCCTCTACCTTTAGACTTCTTTTTATCCGATCGGGTTTCCGCTTTGCGAGACATTTATCTGCATAAACAAAAGTGAAAAACATGATGTTAGTATAGAGATTTAAGCGAAAAAAGAATGCATAAGACCAGAGTTCCACTCAAAGTCCAAGTACAAGAGTTCATTCGGTATACATGCCATTCGGCACTAAGAGTTCATTCGGTATACATGGCATTCGGCACTAAGGCCTAAGGCCCATTCGGTAAAACGAAGACCTTCGTATGTATTCGGCAAATTAGGTACATTCAGTAGTAAGTCCATTCGGCAATAAGTTTATACCTGATTCGGTAGGCAAGTTGGTTCGGCACAAAATGGTTCGGCTTTCGTTTGATTCGGCAAGAGTGTTGGCTCGGTATAGTGTTGGTTCGGTACTTGACGATTCGGTAAGGAAAAAACTAAGGGGGTGTAGCTCTATATATAGGCGCGCTCAGATCTGCCGAACCATCTGGTCCGGCTACCGGACCAACATATACCGGACCAACCATATGCCGAATGAAAACATCCATCCGGACCAACCAAACACCGAATGACGTTGTCTCCACCAGCGAAAGTCAGAAGCAGGGGGCACGCGGAGCGCCTCACTCAGATAAGTACCGAACTTCAGATCTTACTAATAAAATAAAGAATGTGATATCAATGAATAAGTCGTAAATCTCTCACTAACATGGGTTAATCATTTACACTTGTACGGAACCACGAACGGTCCATAGGCACGCTCTGAATGGCTATTAACCCTATCGTCGTGAGAATTTACACTTTGGCATCCCTTTTTAAGCTCATCGGTTAAACGGATATTTGATTCTGATAATTAGGAAATGGCTAAGCTGCTTACACATGTACGGGGTCGAGAGCAACCCTTAGGCATGCTCTGAGCTGGCGATAAACCAAACGATCCAGGGGCCCACTCTAACGTGAACCTGGCATCGATAATGCTAAGCCCCCTCGGGGCACACCTCTCGCCCCGAACGGCGTGATTCACTTCATCTCAAATGCTTCGATCCTGAACGGTCGTTATCTAAAGTCACACTAAAGCTGTAAATTCCTTTGCAGGACATCAACAGAATACGAGCATCCAGCCCATGGCATTACAAAACAAGCCTTCCTACCGCAGTGAAACAAAGCGTGACACATGCAAGCACGTGCCCCACTTTGGAGGGCAAATGTTGGGCGAATTCTCACCCAGAAGATCTCGAGACCGAGAAGTCACAGTTTCACCCGGGCTCGCGACCTCCACTTCGTTCGACAGCCAAGAAGCTCAATACTAACCTAGAAGTCCATCCAACATTCTCCATGAAGAAGCTCATTCGGCCCCAAGCTTTCATTCGGCCCCAAGCTTTCATTCGGCATAAGCCCATAACCGAACCAACATTCGGTCATCTCCATTCGGCCTCCTTCTCATTCGGCAATGTAAGACAGAATCCATTCGGCCTCCTTCTCATTCGGCAATGTAAGACAGAATCCATTCGGCCTCCTTCTCATTCGGCCTCATTCCCATTCGGCCACCGGACCAAACCCTTCTCCATCAAGGCCGAACCAAATCCATTCCCATCATGGCCGAACCACTCATACTACTGATCCAAACATCCCCCACTACTACCGGACGAGGCCATTGCCGGTCCAAAGCCCACACCATCTAACACCGAACCATACTCACCACCGGACCACACCTACCACCGGTCCACACCTACCACCGGTCCATACCTACCACCGGTCCACACATACCACCAGTCCATACCTACCGCCGGTCCAAGCTCAAAACCGAATGAAGCTCCGCCGAACCATATGATTGCCAGTCCAGATTGCTTCAGCCCGGGCCCACCAACGGCTATATACTTCCAAGACCCCTGCCCCCTACCTCATTCTATAAATAGAGGGGCAGTGGTACAACAATGGCAGACAAGTTTGAGAGCTCGAGCAAGGAAGGAACTTTCAAACTACTTTCATACACTTGTATACAAAGCATTGTACTTGTAATCTGGAGGAAAAAGGATAATAACATATAAAGTGGACGTAGGCACGTTCTGGCCGAACCACTATAAATCTGTGTGTCTTTTACATTTCAGTCCTTGCTTTTTACATACTCACTTAACTCATCCAAACCCTTGAAAATCACATATAATCAACTAAATAACACGACTTGGAAGTGTTTGCCCATTTTTTACGCAAACAATTTAGGATTAATTATTTAGTGTAATTGATTAAATGATTTATTAATTAAGATAATTAATTAAACAAAAGGTTGGTTAATTAAGGAATGGGATTTATTAATGGTTAATAAATCAAAGAAGTGATTGTAGGACAAGTAGTTATTGCGGTAAATTGAGAGTTAAAGAAATAAATTTTAAATAATTAATTTTAAGAGTAATTAAAGGCTAACTACTTATTGAAATTAAAGGTAATTAGTCAAAGGTGATAAATTAGTTTTATTATGATTAGTTAAGTTAAATTAATTAAGTTTAATTAATTTAAGATAATCACTGGATGATGGGTTAAATGTAATTACTTAATGTAATTAATGAGGCAAAATTACTTAGTAAAGTAATTAGTTATGGTAAATTATTGGATGTAATTAATTGAAATATGGATATAGTTTGGGTTAATTACTTTGTGTAATTAATATAATGGATTATTATTTAGTGAAAGTAATTAATAATTAAATACTTAGTATAATTAATCTCAACTTTGATTAATAGTGTTATTTGAAGATAATTAAGTGATGTAATTAATTAAGGGTAATTAATTACGGAATGGGATTAATCAAGGATGATTAATTAACTTGTTTGAAATTAATTAATGTTAGGTAAGCAGGGTTAAGGGTGATTGACGTAATTAATTTAATTTGTTTAAATTAATTCAAAGTGGTATAACTAATTTATCTTGCTCATGAGTGATTGGAAAATATTGTATGCCTTAGATTGATTGATATCTTATATGTGATACAATATATCGGATTTAAAACAAGATAATATAGTTGTCTATCGATGATGAATAATTATGAATAGGAGACACCCTGTATTTGAAGTTTGAATTGTGTTTTACTTGTATAACGTTGGGTAAGGTGGTATTGAATTCGAAGAGACCGGGATCGGGTACTAGTAAATATCCGAAACCACTTCGAATGGTAAGACATGTGGAATCAATAGGCTAATATGAAATAATTTAAGTAAAATTGACCATTTAATCTAAGTTGGGCACTTAGAAATTGATGTGTGAAATAAGTAAGGTCTATAACTGCTTCTGAAGTTGTAAATTGATAAGTTACCCCGGGTTTCTAAGTTGTGTGTTTTGGTATTCCTTGTTAGATGGGTTTACTCACGCTGGTTTCCAGCCTGACCCGGGTGTTACTTTAATGTAATGCTCGGGTCAGACCGAGTATTACAGATTTGCAGGTAAGGACGTGTTGGAGCTCAGGAGGAGAGCTGAAGGTCAGGAACGTATAGAGTGTTTATCCGTTGTGATATATATCGCTATTTATCTAGGACAAGTTGTTTAGAACTGTCCGTTGTTGTGAAATTGTTGTAACTCTGATGTAAAATGTAAATATACTGATACAGTTCTGCTTTGTAAACTGTTATTTATTTGCTATTATATTTTGTCCGCTACGAATGTGAGATTGTGTGTTTCTTTTATGTTCTTCTTCTTCTATCTCTTTTCTTCTTTTCTCTAACTATCTGGAAATTTCGGAATCGAAATTTCCGGGTCGTTACACCAAGCTCTTTGGCAAGCTTCTGTCCAGCGATCAACAATTCATACTCGGCTTCATTATTCATAGCGGGGAAATCAAGCTTCAAAGATTAACAAATCGACCGATTCATGGGAGGTACAAGAACAACACTAGGCCAGAACAATGGTCATTGGACGCTCCATCGATATACAGCTTCCATCGTTCAACAGGAATCACATCACTTCCATTCGGTTTGTCCCGCACAGTGAACTCTAAAATAAAGTCCTCCAATGCTTGTCCCTAGATAGCCCTTCGAGGCAGATAGGTGATGTCAAAATGATTGAGATCGATGTTCCATTTAAGTAACCTTCCAGAAGTCCTCAATCGTTATAGCACCTGCTGTAAAGGTTGACCAGTATAGGTACTGATCGAATATGCCTAGAAAAATAGGCGAAGTTTGCGCGACGTGATCACCAAGCATTAAGCCAGCTTTTCTATCTTAGGATAATTTCTCTCTGCCCCCGTTAAACACTTACTAACATAGTACACCGGCTTTTGGATTCGATCCTCCTCACGAGTCAAAGCTGCACTGATGGCATGATGGGATATGGCTCTGTAAATATGCAACTCCTCATGATCTTCGAGCTTCAACAGAATATGGGGTCTCTCCAAGTGACCCACTAAAGCTCGGAATGCGTCTTCCTAATCCCCCATCCATTCAAAATTTATTTTCCCTGTCCTTATAAAATCAAAGAAGGGAATACATTTGTCGGTTGCTAAGGATATAAATCGACTTAATGCGGTGAACTTCCCATTGCGGCTCTACACTTGTTTTATAGTTTGGGTGCCTGTACGACCCAAATAGCTTGAATCTTTTTCGGGCTCACTTCAATTCCTTGTGCATTGACAATGAAACCTAAAAACTTTCCAGATGCAATGCCGAAGGAGCACTTCAATGGATTGATTTTCATGTCGTAGAACTTGAGTATGTCAAACATCTCCGCTAAGTCTCGAATGTGGTCTTTTGACTACCATGACTTCATGAGAATGTCATCCACACAAACTTCCAACGTTCTGCCAATCTGATCCTTAAACATCCGATTCATCATACGCTGATAAGTCGCTCCCGCATTCTTCAACCCGAACGGCATTACCACATAACAATATAATCCTACATCAGTGACAAAACTGGTGTGCTCCTGATCCGAAATGTGCATTGAAATTTGATTAGACCCCAAAAACGCATCCATAAATGACAACAATTCATGCCACGCTATCGAGTCAACTAGCTGATCAATTCTAGGCAAAGGGAAACTATCCATGGGGCATGCCTTGTTAAGACACATATAATCAACAGAGGTCCTCCACTTCTCATTCGCCTTCCTCACCAGCATAGGGTTGAATATCAATTCAGCATAGAGGGCATCGCGGATAAACCTGTTGGCTTTAAGTTTATCCACCTCCTCCTTGAGAGCAACAGACCTTTTCGGGTCCATGCCTCGTCTCTTTTGTTTTACCTGTACATACTTTAGGTCAATGTTTAACATTTGACTTGCGATGGTGGGTGAAATCCACACATATTAGAATGGGTCCAAGCAAAAACATCGAGGTTCGCTCAGAGGAAATATATAAGATCCCTCATCATCGAGGGGTTGAGTTGTGATCCTATTTTCAATACCCACGACGGGTCATCGTGGTTGACTGAGATGTCAATCGTTAGTTCAGCCGGTGCCGCCTTGGCCGTCTTGGGTTCTTCATCGTCAACTCTCGGATCTATGTCTCTAGAGATTCGACTGTGTTACCCAAGCCAAGGCTCAAGCACTACTTGTCAATTTTCAGCAACATGGATGCGGATGGACTTGTCCACACCCTTTCCTTTCTCTCTTTGTTGAGCCTCTCTCAACTCAGCCATATAACAGGCATGACCAGTTGCTTGATCGCGATGCACTACACCTACTCCATTGTTTGTTGGAAATTTCAAAGTCAAGCACCACGGGGCCAAAGCTACCTTAAACTCAATGAGGGCCAGTGGGCCTAGAAAAACATTATACGGGGAATCAATGTCCAAAATAATAAACGGTGGGATCCACACTCTCCTTCCTTCACCTTCACCTAACTCGTCTGGCGACTCCACATAACCACCGCTTCAGTAGCCGCACCATTAAAGCCGTGTATATGGGCCTTAGATGGTTTTAGATCCTTAGTCTCCATCTTCATCTGACCATAAGCCATTTTAAAGATAATACTAACAGAATTCCTACAATTGATCGATATTCTCCTCACAAGCGTCAGTCCGATCATAGCTGAGATAACCATCAGATTAATAGAAGGTGCCTCCAACTGATCGACATCCCTACTCCTGAATACTATATCATCCGTATTCATTCGCTGCAATTTTGCAGAAGTCTCATCCTCCGTGTTCGCGCAATACTCAAAACCTGCATGTCTCAAAGAGCTAGCATAACGCTCCATTTCCTGCAAATTCTTATCCACAGGATGAGGCCCACCAACTATATTATATGTTATCAATCTTCCACCGGTTTGAGTAGGCTCCTCAGGTCGACGTGGAGATTGTCTTCGACTGGGATCAGACGTCCTTTTGTCAGCTGTAATGACCCAGAATTTCTGTCAATTGAAATTCGTATATTTAATTGATTTTAAATATTAATAAGTAAAATTTCTAAGTCGAAAAATTTTTATTTTGAATATTTAGATTTAATTGGATAATTAAATCGATAATTTAATATTTGAAATTACTGAAATAATTGGAAATTGGGTTTAATGTGATTACAATTGATTTGTAAAGTAGTATTTAATCATATTGGAGTTAGGATGATGTTATAGAACTTTTAGAATCGAATTAAAAGTTAATTTGTGGAAATTGAATATTTTAATATTTAATTGACGAGCAAAAATAGCCATTTTTCAAACAATCTCGGATTTCGATGAAACTATTTTCGTTGGATCCGTAATGTTATATTATTGTATGGTTTCAAATTTCGTGTCAATCGGATTTACGGTTTGTCCAGGGCAAGCTAAAACGCGTAGAAAATGGTTTGAGTGAATTTTAAATTTAAATAATTTGATTCGAAAACTTACCTTTCAAATATGATCGAATTGGCTCCCGATATATATTCCATTGCATTCGGAATAGGGGTAAAACATTATAAACGCCAGGCGGCACGCTTCGTTTGGAGTTCGGAAAATTTCGGGATGAATAGTGTTTCGATATTTTCTATATAAGGAACTCACATCTTCTATTTTGCAACAAACCCTAATGGCAAAAACCCTGCCGCCGTTTAACATTTCAATGGCTGAGAATTTGTTTCTTTCCTCCTTAATTATCTTCAAATCCATCAATCGATTCAAGAAATTTACTTCAGCAATATTGTAGAGCACGTTGCGAACTTTAAATCCAACGGTGGATTTGCGTTGAAGTGGCTTCGATTCTCCAAAAATTAGCGATGAAGGTGGGTCGGTCGTGCACATTATTCAAGCAGGATGGTCGACCGAGTTCGCCGTCGTTCTTGGCGATGGGAGAGCTCACCTCGGCGCTTGAAATGGGGGCTTCTGATCGTCGTCTTGACGAACTCGTGGGGCACGGCAATCAGCGGAATCGAACAAAACTTGGGTTTCGTTCGCGATATTAACCTGGGGGGAGAAGAGATAGCGTACGCAGCTGTGATCTGCTGTGATGAAATCTTACAGCCAAAATTTAAAATGGTTTAAAAATATTGAATAGAAAGTGAAATTATTATATTTAAAATTCGTACAAACTTCTAAATGCTGTAACTCTTTCGTACGAGGTCGGAATTTGACGAAACGACTTGCGTTGGGTTCGTATTGACAAGCACTTCGCGATGGAGCTGGATTGGAGTGGATTGGAGCTAGTGAAAATTTTGGGTAAAATTAAACGCGCGTTTAATTTTATTCGAAATAAAATACTACAACTGTTATTTGAAACCAGGCGAGAACTTCTCACTCAATCGAATTATGTTTCGATTTAAATTTTAAATAGTTAGATTTAAAATTGCTTGATTGTGTTGATTGTATGTTTGGATGATAAATTATTATCTATTGTTTTGAAATAGACCCTATACGCCGTATAATAAGCGGATGTTATTTATTAAACACATATACCGCGATATTTCATCTTGAAGTGGAATTGGTATTATACATGTACTTGGAGTTAATTTTTCCGCATATAGTGGATAAGACCCTATTGCGCCGCATAATAGCGGACAATATTTTATATAAACCCATATACCGCGATATTCCGTCTTGAAATGGGATTGGTTTTGTGCTAACATATGTGGATGCAGGGAAACAGGTTGGAGGGATCCAACTGGATTCCTCAACAGTATTGATTTATTTACATATATTTGCGATATATTCTGTTATCATATTGATGCATGATGCTTGGACGTCGTGGTTGATTTATTGGTGCTTTTGCAGCATTTGGCCTATTTTTGGAGTTTTAAAATGTTAAAATAACGATTTTGAATTTAAAAGGATTTTCAAATGATTTTTGAAAATATACGTTTTACTAAATTTTGGAATTGATTCATTTTAATTAAATAAACGTTATAATTTTAATATTATAAAATTTATGATTTTTGAGAAATATAGTTAAAATGTGATTTTTAATGAATTCTATAAAATAGTTTAAATTGGGATTTTTGAATTATTATAAACGGTTTATATAAAAGATTTATATAAAAGATTTATAAAATTGATATTTATAAATTTAAAATATTGGAATTATAAAACGAATTTTTATAAGTGTTAAAATGAAGTATAAATGGATTTCATAAGTGAATGAAATTTATAGATTTATAAATTGTGAAGTTATAAAATGAATAAATTTTGTAAAATAAAAGATTTATAAGTAATTAACTTATAAATTGGATTTTGGCATTTAAATGAGATATAAATAGAATTTGTTAAATAAGGGATTTTATAAGTTGAAGTTTTTATAAAACATATAAAAATGTGAATTTATAAACATTGTTTTATAAATCCGAAATCAATTGAATTTGATAAGTAATTATGAAAGCTTATTAAAGGAGATATATCCACGATTTTGGACAGTGGATAATCCTTTAAATTAAATATGTAGAAGTGTTGAATTTGGTAAACGATTTATATTCACGATTTTGAACAAGTGAATAATATATTAAAGAAATGTTTTAGGAAGTGATCTTTTAAGTAGAATTAAAACGATTTGAAGTTGTTTTAAAATGTGTTAAGGATCGAAACCATAGATTTCAACATTCATTGTTGAAATAGACGTTTTCGTGAAATAAGGAAAAGATGGACTATAACACTGTTGTTATGGTAAATGATTTTCGAAAGGAAATGTTTTTGTATAGTATTGGGATTTATATATCTATCTTAATTTCGAATCCCTATACTAATGATTTTGGGTTGTCGTAACGATGTTTTACGCAACATTCGTTTTTGACCCAAATGAATGTGTTTAAGAGAATGCTTTCCTTAAAGAATAAAAAATATACTTAATCGGGATTTAAGTATATTGAATATTTTCCAAATGTTGAAAATAAATAGATTTGTGAATTACTTATTATTAAATAAGTATGGAAATGTTTTCCAATATGAAGTGAAATGTTTTGATATTATATCTTTTAAAGATAAATTGAAAGTGAATATTTAAAATCGATTTGAGAATCGTTTATTAATAGATATTTTGGAAATGTGAATTCACCATGGAATCTATATAGGAAAGGGAATTTTTTTAAAAAATAAACATTGATTTATTTTTGAAGTGTGGAAATAAATTTACGGATTTGGAAGGTAAATTTGAAGTAAATCGTTAAGGATTTATTTAATTGGTTTAAATGAACCATTCTGAAATGAAAATGAATAAATATTTGGAAGTGTTTCCGCGTAAGGAAAACGATTTGAAAATTTTTGTTCAAAAGTGGTAAAGGTGAAAAATGACTTGAAATTTGTTTTCAAATGGTTGAAGTGCGGAAAAATATATCTTGTAAAGATATTTTTGGAAAATAAATTATTTGGGAAATTATTTGGAATCTGATGATGTTGTGCATATCTATTAGATAGTTAAATAACCGACTATCAATATTTATCTTTTAATGGGTATTTGTTGTGATTTGCTTGAATTTGAATGCTACGCTTATTTTAAAATAAGCGCTCGTTATTCGGTTTAGCCGGGAGAGGACCTTTGGGTCATAAATCCCATTCCGAATAGCGATATGTCGTAATGGATAACATTTGAAGACCGATGTTGAAGACCGGATATTTTCGAAAATGGAAGGATTACTGATGCAGCAAGGCATATGGGAATTCAAAAGTTAAACCATATTAGGTCGTACACGAGCTTAAGACGAGCATGCTTGATGAGTCGGTTACGAGCTAAGGAGGGGGCCCTAAGTCGTTTCCGAGATAACAAAGGTCGAGTATCATGGACTTCGGAGTTGAGTCGTCCCCGATTTAGTTTGAGTCGTCTACGACTCAGTGTGAATCGACCACGACTCAACAAGACACGGGAAGAAAAGGCCATGAGTCAAGACCGACCTAAGGAATCAGGGAAGGAGTTTGGGGCGGCCATGAGTCGGGACCGACCTAAGGAATCAAGTTTAAGAAAGATACGACCTAACTGCAAGGCCATGAGTCGTCCAGTATTAAGTCGGTTGAAGGGACATGACACAAGTAAGCTTGAGTCGTTGGAAGCTGTTGAGTCGCATGAAGTGATGAGTCGTGAGTCGCAGTGTCTTGAGTCGGATGTGATGAGGCAGGCCTGTTGAGTCGCGCTGAGTATTTTGTGCCATGAGTCGTAGGTCGTTGCCGACCTAGTATGAGTCGTAAATTGTTCTTGAGTCGGAGGCGGACCCTACATGAGTCGTTGCTTTGTGTTCTGTTGTAAGGGGTTGGAGTTGCGTGTGTTGAGTCGGTAACGACTTATGATGAGTCGGCCGAAATGAGTCGTGTATGTTGGGTCGGTGCCGACTTAGGAGTTGGGTGTTGTATGTTGTGTTGAGTTGTAACTTCTATAAATAGCGTGTGTGTTGTAATTTTTGTGGTTGTTGATTTTTGAATAAAATTTCTCTTTTGTTAGCTTTGTGCTTTCATACCAATTGGTAGTTGAGTGTAATCTCCTATCTCCTCTTTCGGTTAATCGAGTGCGCTCGATTCAACGATCGTAGAAGCCGATTCACGGAATCTAGTGCGCTAGATCAACGTGCGAAGAATCGTAGATCTTTAAACACGGTATAGTGCGCTATCAACGTGTTTGAGATAGCTAGAGTTCGGTATCTTTGGATTAACGAACTTGGGCATTTTGGTATCTTCAACTCACCGAGTGCTACATTTCATCGATTGAAGTTTCATTTGATTAATCCGCTGCGTCAGTTTGGTATCAGAGCCATACTTAGCCAATCATAGCTAAGTTTGATTCTTGGAGCCAAGTTTTTGAAGTTTTTGAAGTTTATGAAGTTTGAAGTTATTCATTGTGTTCATATTGAAGTTGCATCAAGTTTGAAGAGTTTGATCCATTCCATTTAGGATCAAAAGGAGCAAAGGTGTTTGAATTTAGTCTTGTTGAAGTTGCGCGCCAAGGTTTGAAAGGTGAGGCCGTGTATACTTTGTGCCAAGCCGAGACAAGTGGGAACCGATCTTGCTTGAGTCGTTAACTCGTTGCCGAGTTAGTGAGAGCCGAGACAAGCATCGCCGTGTAGTGTTGAGCCATAACTTGTTATTTTGTTGAAGCTTGAAGTCTTGTGTTGAATTTTTGAAGTCTTGTGAAGTTTACAACCATGCCACCAAGGAGAGCTAACCGACATCAAAACGTTGAAGCTTTGTATCGTAGAGAAGAAGCCGAGCTTATGGAACAACGTATTAATGATAAATTTGATGAGGGCATTGGTAAATTGGAGAGATTGATGAATGATTTGAATCAAAGGAGGAGATCACCAAACTCGAACCATGGAGGAAACCGAGTTTCGCCATTGGTTACGGAAGCGAGGAGGGTATCACCACATTCTTGTAGAGATAGAAGAGAAACATCAATTTCATCACGAAGAGATCATCATGACTATGCACATGAAGAGAGAAGAAGTCAACGTGAATTTGACCATGAAGCATATAGAGATGAAGAGAGACATAGTCAAAGAAGCATGCATGAGAGAAGGGATGATATTAGTCGAGATCGATGTAGGCGTACTTTTGATTTTGTTGAAGAGGGTGATAGAGCAAGTATTCATTATAGAGATCGAGACCAAATTCGGAATTCTTACCGTGATGTGGAGGATGATCGTCGTTGGGAGTCGGGTATGAAAATGGAAATTCCAGAATTTAAAGGCGGGATGGTTGCAGAGGAGTTTTTAGATTGGTTGTCTAACGTGGAGGAAATCTTTGATTTCAAGGAGGTCCCGGAGAATCGAAGGGTGAAGTTGGTTGCTACTAGGTTGAGGGGGAGAGCTTTGGCGTGGTGGCAACAAACTAAACTTACTAGGGAGAGAATGGGAAAGTCAAAGATAGAATCTTGGGAGAAGATGAAAAAGTTGATGAGATCTACTTTCTTACCTTACAACTACCAGTCACTTATGTACCAAAGGTTGCAGAATCTGAGGCAAGGGACGAAGTCTGTTAGTGATTATGCTGATGAATTTTACCAACTCATTGCCAGGAACGATATTATGGAAACAGAAGAACAGCTGACAGCTAGATTCATTGGGGGTTTGAGAATGCAGATCCAGGATATGGTTAATATGTTCGATCCTAGATCCGTTGCAGAGGCACATCAGAAAGCGTTAGCTTGGGAGAAACAAGGAAGGCGTGGAGGTGGTGTGTTTACTAATTCTAATAATCCAGTGAAAGGTGCCGGTGGAAGTTCTAGTGTTCCTAAACCTGTTACAAAGCCAGTGGTGAAGGAGGCTGAGAAGGCGAAGGCGAATAGTGTTTTCAAATGTTATAATTGTCAGGAGTTTGGTCACAAAAGCAACGAATGTCCGAGGCCGAAGAAGAGAACCATGGTTGCAGAGGTTGAAGCAGATGATGGTGAGGAGGCAGAGTATTCAAATGTACCATATGTTGAGGAGGAAGAAGAAGTGTCGGGTGATGAAGGTTGTAATCTTATGATGAGGAGAAGTTGTTTGACACCAAAGCAAGAGGAGGATTGTAGTTGGCTGAGAAGTAATATTTTTCAATCGACATGTACTATTTTGGGAAAAGTCTGCAAGTTCGTTATTGATGCGGGAAGTTGTGATAATATTATTTCTACAGAGGCAGTTAGAAAATTGAACTTGAAGACCGAGAAGCATCCTAAACCATACAAGCTAGCATGGTTAAGGAAAGGGGGTGAAGTGAAAGTGTGTCGAAGGGCTTGTGTTAATTTTTCGATTGGGAAGAAGTACAAAGATGAAATTTGGTGTGATGTAGTAGATATGGATGTTTGTCACTTATTGTTGGGCAGACCATGGCAGTTTGATAGAGCAGTTCAGCATGACGGTCGTGCCAACAGTTACAGTTTCATGTTCGAGGGTACTAAAATCACTTTGGTTCCTAAGAAGCAACAGCAGAAGGAGAACAAACTGGAGGAGATTGAAGAATTGAAAACTCTGTTGACTTTGAAGGAGTTTGTTAAAGAAGTGGAGGAAGAACCGGAAGTGTTTTTGTTGATTGGGAGAGAGAGTAGTGAAGAAGTTGAGATTCCCGAAGAAGCAAAGCCAGTTTTGAAAGAGTTTGAAGATGTCTTTCCAGAGGAGTTACCGAAGGAGTTACCACCACTGAGAGACATTCAACATCAGATTGATCTTATTCCAGGAGCAGTGTTACCACATCGACCACATTACCGAATGAGTCCAAAGGAACATGAGGAATTACGAAGGCAGGTGGAAGAGTTGCTTGAACAGGGCCGTATTCAGGAAAGTTTGAGTCCATGTGCTGTGCCAGCATTGTTGGTACCCAAGAAGGACGGAACTTGGAGGATGTGCACAGATAGTAGAGATTTGAATAAGATCACTGTTCGTTACAGATTTCCTATGCCGAGGTTGGATGATTTGTTGGATCAGTTGAGTGGGGCAACTATATTTTCGAAGATTGATTTGAAGAGTGGTTATCATCAAATTCGAATCAGACCTGGAGATGAATGGAAGACAACTTTCAAGACAAGAGAAGGGTTATACGAATGGTTGGTTATGCCGTTTGGTTTGTCAAATGCACCTAGTACATTCATGCGGGTGATGAATCAAATCTTTAGACCATTCATTGGGAAGTTCGTCGTGGTTTATTTCGATGATATTCTGATTTATAGCAGGAGTACGGAGGAGCATGTTCTACATTTGAGGGAAGTGTTGCTTATTCTTCGTGGAGAACAATTTTATGCTGCTACAAAGAAATGTGTGTTTATGACACCCAGTGTTTTATTCCTGGGTTATGTTGTTTCAGGGAAAGGTATTCAAGTTGACCAGAGCAAAGTTGAAGCAGTCAGGAATTGGCCACAGCCAAAGACAATTACCGAAGTGAGAAGTTTTCATGGGCTAGCGTCATTCTACCGAAGATTTATTCCACACTTCAGTAGCGTGATGGCTCCAGTGACTGATTGCATGAAGGGAAAACAGTTTGTATGGTCAGAAGAAGCGGGGGTTGCCTTTGAGAAAGTCAAGGAATTGTTGACGTCTGCACCGATTCTTGTTTTACCGAATTTTCAGTTGTTGTTTGAATTACACACTGATGCTTCGAAGGTTGGTATTGGAGGAGTTCTGAGTCAGAATGGGAAGCCAGTTGCATATTTCAGTGAAAAGTTGTCAGGGGCGAAGATGAGATACAGTACATATGACGTTGAATTTTATGCTGTTGTTCAGGCTGTTAAGCATTGGAGACATTACTTATTTCAGAAGGAATTTGTTCTGTACACTGATCACGAAGCTTTGAAACATTTACAGGGGCAGGATAAAATTTCAGCGAGACATGCATCATGGATTGCTTATCTGCAGCAGTTTACTTTTGTCGTTAAGCACAAATCAGGGGTGACAAATCGGGTAGCTGATGCTTTGAGTAGAAGGAGTCATTTACTAACGACAATGAAGGTTGAAGTAACGGGATTTGAAATGTTACCAGAAATGATTGAAGGAGATCCTTACTTTGTGAAATATGTTGAGAAAGTGAAGGATGGAAGTACCGATGACTTTATGATGGTTGATGGTTTTCTGTTTAAAGGAAATCGTTTATGTATACCGGACTGTAGCTTGAGATTGAAAATTATCAAGGAGTTACATGAGGAAGGACATGTGGGCCGTGATCGTACTTTGCAGTTGATTTCACAGTCTTATTTTTGGCCGTCGATGAGGAAAGAGGTTGAGAGGTTCGTGGAGCGATGTCATATTTGCCAGATTTCAAAGGGAACAGCAACGAATGCAGGATTGTATATGCCATTGCCAGTACCATCTAAGCCATGGGTTGATATTAGCATGGATTTCGTTTTGGGTTTGCCTCGAACTCAAAGGGGAAATGATTCGATATTTGTTGTGGTGGACAGGTTTTCAAAGATGGCACATTTTGTTGCTTGCAAAAGAACAGCAGATGCAGTTCGAGTGGCTCAGTTATTTTTCAAAGAGATTTATCGACTTCATGGTTTACCAGAATCTATTGTTTCTGATAGAGATACTCGTTT
The DNA here is from genome assembly GCA_030765085.1 of Allium cepa. Lineage (NCBI taxonomy): Eukaryota > Viridiplantae > Streptophyta > Magnoliopsida > Asparagales > Amaryllidaceae > Allium > Allium cepa. Next base: position 897,860,416 of record CM060938.1, on the reverse strand, counting down.
TCTGAGTCACTTTTGGCTGAGTTTGTGGAAGATGGTGGGAACGAAACTGAAATTTAGTAGTGCTTATCATCCGCAAACTGATGGGCAGACAGAAGTTGTTAACAGGTCATTGGGAAATTTGTTGCGTTGTCTTGTACAGGATAATTTGAGAAGTTGGGACATGAAGCTATGCCAGGCAGAATTTGCTCACAATCATGCAGTGAACCGTAGCACGGGATTCAGTCCGTTTCAGATTGTTTATTCAAATTTACCCAGGGGACCGTTGGATTTGGCAGTAGTACCACAGTCGAAAGGAACAGTTAAACGAGCTGTCGATTTTGTTGATGAGCTGACTGAATGTCATAAAATCGTTCAGGAACGATTGGGGAAATCGAATGAGAAATATAAGAAGACTGCAGATTTGAAACGACGAAATGTTGAATTTAAAGAAGGAGATTTGGTTTATGCTATATTGACAAAGGATCGTTTTCCGGTGGGTGCTTATAACAAGTTGAAAGCGCGAAAAATTGGTCCAGTTGAAGTTCTAAAGAAAATCAATGAGAATACTTATCGATTAAAGTTACCAGATGATGTTTATACTTCTGATGTTTTTAACGTCAAACATTTAATTCCATATAATGGCGGTGAGATTGTTGAGAAAGAATTGACAAATTCGAGGTCGAATTTTTCTCAACCAGGGGAGGATGATGCAGCAAGGCATATGGGAATTCAAAAGTTAAACCATATTAGGTCGTACACGAGCTTAAGACGAGCATGCTTGATGAGTCGGTTACGAGCTAAGGAGGGGGCCCTAAGTCGTTTCCGAGATAACAAAGGTCGAGTATCATGGACTTCGGAGTTGAGTCGTCCCCGACTTAGTTTGAGTCGTCTACGACTCAGTGTGAATCGACCACGACTCAACAAGACACGGGAAGAAAAGGCCATGAGTCAAGACCGACCTAAGGAATCAGGGAAGGAGTTTGGGGCGGCCATGAGTCGGGACCGACCTAAGGAATCAAGTTTAAGAAAGATACGACCTAACTGCAAGGCCATGAGTCGTCCAGTATTAAGTCGGTTGAAGGGACATGACACAAGTAAGCTTGAGTCGTTGGAAGCTGTTGAGTCGCATGAAGTGATGAGTCGTGAGTCGCAGTGTCTTGAGTCGGATGTGATGAGGCAGGCCTGTTGAGTCGCGCTGAGTATTTTGTGCCATGAGTCGTAGGTCGTTGCCGACCTAGTATGAGTCGTAAATTGTTCTTGAGTCGGAGGCGGACCCTACATGAGTCGTTGCTTTGTGTTCTGTTGTAAGGGGTTGGAGTTGCGTGTGTTGAGTCGGTAACGACTTATGATGAGTCGGCCGAAATGAGTCGTGTATGTTGGGTCGGTGCCGACTTAGGAGTTGGGTGTTGTATGTTGTGTTGAGTTGTAACTTCTATAAATAGCGTGTGTGTTGTAATTTTTGTGGTTGTTGATTTTTGAATAAAATTTCTCTTTTGTTAGCTTTGTGCTTTCATACCAATTGGTAGTTGAGTGTAATCTCCTATCTCCTCTTTCGGTTAATCGAGTGCGCTCGATTCAACGATCGTAGAAGCCGATTCACGGAATCTAGTGCGCTAGATCAACGTGCGAAGAATCGTAGATCTTTAAACACGGTATAGTGCGCTATCAACGTGTTTGAGATAGCTAGAGTTCGGTATCTTTGGATTAACGAACTTGGGCATTTTGGTATCTTCAACTCACCGAGTGCTACATTTCATCGATTGAAGTTTCATTTGATTAATCCGCTGCGTCAATTACCGTCGAATGACTCTGCATCGGGTGATCCCCAATATAGAGATTTCATCACCCTTTGTGATGGGAATTCTAGACGTGATTAGTGAATATCCGGATTGCAAGGGCTTCTTTTGGAAATGCCTTCGGTTCCGTTCGATCCCGGAATGGACTTGTATGGATGTGTGTCTGACGTTACAATTTGAGATGTAAAGCTGGTTTCTAACAAATACATTTCTGTTGGTGGCGGAGAATTTATTCTCTTAGCTTAACACCCTTCTCTGAGACGTATGAGCCCAGAGGTTATGTAGTTGATGGTTACTAGTGATATATTCCCAACTTGGTAACATGGCATGCTGAGTGCTGTTGATCATTTGTTGATCAAAGCGTGGCTTTTGTGAAAAGCGTAACTTTGTGGACGAGACTTCGTCGGACCTCACACCCCGGTAATGGTCAAAACATGAAGGATGCAGCAAGGTTATTAGGGGATAGCGCCCCCTTAGTGTATGTCATTTCCTTCTGGATAGAGATGGTATCATGGTATGGAGCCCAGATACTTAACCTACGTTGTTGCTGCAAACTTATTATTTTGTGGTTGTTGGTGAATCCCGGGATTTAGGTCGGTTACGACCGAGGGATGGCATACTCGTGTCAGTAGTTACCCAGCTAGGGGTAACCCGGCCTTGTGTTGGCAGAGATCCAGTTAGGTTCTCGGGGCGTCTTTCCAGAGGCGTACCCATGTGGCAATGGGAAGTTCCTTGGCCTGACCATTTGTTGGAAATCCAAAGAAACAATACAAGACTTATACGGTTTTAGTTGTAGAACCTGCCATTTACTTATGGTGGCGCCTCACTGTTTAGATGGTAGCTAAAGTAGGCATACGATAATGGTCGTATGTTGGCTAAGATTTATATCATACTTTCGAAATGTTTTCCAACACTTTGCACTTATAATAATAATATCAGAGAAAATTTCTCGTATCAAGCATCTTTGACTATCATAAAGAGAAATCTCCGCCGATTCTGCGTTTGCATTGTGTGTGTGTGCGGGAGGCCTTATGGTAGTTTCATTTTCTAAAAGCATTACGGATCTACCTTAAAATATTTCTTTGTTTGTTTTTAAAGATAAACTGTTTTAAGTTCTCACACCAGTCCCATGACTGACCTGGAGTTTATTGTTCCCTTCCTAAACTCTGGGTGCCCACCTATTTTAACAGAGGCAATCTAGAGTCAGGTTATCAGATCATTCTGGAATTCAGGAGTTGCTGTAGAGATCGTGGGGCAAGCTGGATGGCATGGCATATCAACTAGTATATAGTATTTCTCATCCGCTGTTTGTTGTTGTAAACTCTGATAATGTAATGAAATGTGACGTAATGTAATAACCGATATAGCTCTTTGTTTTAAAGATATTCATTTGTCTATTATATGTTGTTCCGCTGCGATTGTGAGATTCTTTTATTGTTTCTGTTGCTTCTTCTTTCTTCTTCTATCTCTTCTTCTTTAACCCTAGCGATTCGGTTTTCCGGCCTTCGATTGCTCGGCAGTTGATACAGTGGACGTATTAATGTCGACTTTCGTGAGTCGAAAACCCCGAACGTTACAATGTGGCATCAGAACATTTGGTTAAGTGACAACCTTGGCTCTATTGGTTGTTACTCATTAGAGATAGAGTCAGTAGTACTCTAGAATGAGTTTGAGTGTAATCATAGATATGAGCGCATATTTGTTAATGAATATGAAATTGTTTTATATTCTGTTGACTTATCGGTCGATTGTTTATAGATTCTGGTCGGTGCAGTCTAGCTAACTGTTTCGATAGGGGTTTCTAAACTCTTAAACGAGATAAACCGACATAGTATCATTTTAAATTGGGTAAATGAAATAATTTTACCTTGATTATATTTTATATATAAAGGAATAATTTTTCTGAAATTATTAAAGTGTATATAAATTGATTGTTTGGATGTTGAAAATGTAAGTATATATATATATATATATATAAGTTATTTAAAAGAATAATTGTATAAGCAAATGAATTATTAAGTATGGAATTTTATTTAAAGTGATTTACAATTGTGAAATAATCTTATATATAAGAAATGAAACTATATGAATATATTTATAAATATGAGTTGTAAATAAAAATGAATTTGGACTATGAATTTGAAAGTGTTGAATCCCGTCTATTTTGAAAGTTGTTTTTCAAAGTTAAAGATGTTATATTATTAAGTAAGATAAATCAGTTTGGAATAATCTTATGAAAGTGAAGTGGAATAGTGAAATTATATAAGAAAAAGACAAATAAATGTGGTTTATGTACAAAAGGAAAAGTTTGAAAGAATATTAAGCACTGGATTCACTACTGTTACTGGGAAATAATAAGGATAATGACTGTAGCATCATCAGTATCATTTTCGAGTTTCTGTGTGATGGATTTGCTACAATAGTAAATTGGAAATTGAAGTTTTGTTGTGATAAACAAATTTGAGAATTTAACTAAAGGAAGTTAAATAAATTAAATCAGATTTGAACTAGATTGGGTAAGTTAATGATTTGGAAGTTTAAATATATAAGTTGTATAACTTATTAAGTGTGAAAATGTAAGTGAAACCAAATGATAAAATGGTTAAACAATTTTGTTAAGAAAAACGAGATATGAAATTGAATAAGTGATGAAATTTGACTCCGTTAAAAGTTAAATAGAATTTACTTGAGAATTGGAATCTGAATAGGATTTATAAGTGGGAATTTAAGTTAAGTTAAACCAATGATGTTTAAATGGAATATAACTTAAGTAATGTTGAATGAAGTTGATTTTGATATCGAAGTAAATTAATAAAGTGAACTAAACGAATATGAACTTGAGCTATGTAATGAAATTTAACTTTTTGTGGTTAAATGAATTAGCAGTTGAATTGAACTAATGGATTGAATATTAATCAATCGAATGTAAATGAACTGATATTGAATAATTGAAAGAAAAGTCAATTAGATATCAACCAATTGAAATTAAAAGCGTTAAACCAAATTGAATGCGAATTTAATAATTTGGTTATGTTGGTTATGATTTGGTTGTTATATGATTGTTAGTTGATTGTATATAATTCATTAAGTGTTAATGAAGTTGAATTGATAAAATTGGAAGCTATGAAATTTGATTTGAATGTGGAAGTGAACTAACTTGAATGTGAATTAGTGAATATAAACTAATTGAAAATGGATAAATGAATGTTAGTAAAGTCCAATGTTAATGAATCAAATGTGATTAAATGAAAAACCAATTCATTGAATATTGATGAGAAGTGAATGTGTATTGATTTGATATGGATTTGTTGGATAAGTTGTTGGATGATAGTTGTTTGGTGGTTGCATTTATTGCTTTTTGTTGCATTTGCTATATTGGCACATATTCTTGTTGCTTCTGGTATATGTTGTATATCGATATTATTTTCTATATACATGTTTCTCATTGTTGTTGAGTATTTAGTAGGCGTGGATTGCGCTTGCTTCGCTTTTGGAGCTCGCTTTCGCGCTATATTAGCCGTATATGCTCGCTAATAACATATAAGGTATCTATCGCGGATTACATATCATACTTTTACACTTTTTTCCTTGCGGGATGCCTCATTACTTTAATGAGATGTATATTTGTGATATATATATTGCCATTTGTTTCCGGATCGAGCCGCGCAAAGGAGACGCTGGCGAAATTTTTCGAAAATTTAAGGCGTTAGAATATTTTTGAGAAAATTGGAAAATTTTGGAAACTATAACTTTGATTTAGGAGTGAAAAGTTAAATGATATAGTTGGTTTTGAAAAGATAACTAAGTTGATTTGAAAACTTAGTAAAGTTATTGTAAGAAGTTTAGCTATTGAATTTTGGAAAAGTTAAACACTTAAATGAATTTGAAATCTAATTTGAATGGATGTTTGAAAAGTTAATGGATTTCAAGACTTTTTCTTACTTGGTAATTTCGAGGACGAAATTCTTTTAAGGGGGAAGTTTGTAACGACCTAGAATTTCTTTCAATTGAAATTCGTATATTTAATTGATTTTAAAAATTAATAAGTAAAATTTGTAAGTCGAATAAATTTTATATCGTATATCTAGATTTAATTGGATAATTAAATCGATAATTTAATATTTGAAATTCCTGAAATAATTGGAAATTGGGTTTAATGTGATTAAAATTGATTTGTAAAGTAGTATTTAATCATATTGGAGTTAGGATGATGTTATAGAACTTTTAGAATCGAATTAAAAGTTAATTTGTGGAAATTGAATATTTTAATATTTAATTGACGAGTAAAAATAGCCATTTTTCAAACAGTCTCGGATTTCGACGAAACCAGTTTTATTGGATCCGTAATGTTATATTATTGTATGATCTCAAATTTCGTGTCAATCGGATTTACGCTTTGTCCGGGGCAAGCTAAAATGCGTAGAAAATGGTTTGAGTGAATTCTAAATTTAAATAATTTGATTCGAAAATTTATCTTTCAAATACGATCGAATTGGCTCTTGATATATATTCCATTGCATTGGAAATAGGGGTAAAATATTATAAACGCCAGGCGGCATGCTTCGTTTGGAGTTCGGAAAATAGGGGTTTAACATTTCAATGGTTGAGAATTTGTTTCTTTCCTCCTTAATTATCTTCAAATCCATCAATCGATTCAAGAAATTTCCTTCAGCAATATTGTAGAGCATGCATCGAACTTTAAATCCAATGGTGGATTTTCGTTGAAGTGGCTTCGATTCTCCAAAAATTGGCGATGAAGGTGGGTCGGTCGTGCACGTTATTCAAGCAGGATGGTCGACCGAGTTTGCTGTCATTCTTGGCGATGGGAGAGCTCACCTCGGCGCTTGAAATAGGGGCTTCGGATCGTCGTCTCGACGAACTCGTGGGGTGCGGCAATCAGCGGAATCGAACGAAACTTGGGTTTCGTTCGTGATATTAGCCTAGGGAGAGAAGAGATAGCGTATGCGGCCGTGATCTGCGGTGATGAAACCTTACGGCCAAGATTTAAAAAGGTTTAAAAATATTGAATATAAAGTGAAATTATTATATTTAAAATTCGTATAAACTTCTAAATGCTGTAACTCTTTCGTACGAGGTCGGAATTTGACGAAACGACTTGCGTTGGGTTCGTATTGACGAGCACTATGCGATGGAGCTGGATTGGAGTCGATTGGAGCTAGTGAAAATTTTGGGTAAAATTAAACGCGCGTTTAATTTTATTCGAAATAAAACACTACAACTGTTATTTGAAACAAGGTGAGAACTTCTCACTCAATCGAATTGTGTTTCGATTTAAATTTTCAATAGTTAGATTTAAAATTGCTTGATTGTTTTGATTGTATGTTTGGATGATAAATTATTATCTATTGTTTTGAAATAGACCCTATACGCCGTATATTAAGCGGATGTTATTTATTAAACACATATACCGCGATATTTCACCTTGAAGTGGAATTGGTATTATATACGTACTTGGAGTTGATTTTCTCGCATTATATAGCGGATGAGACCCTATTGCACCGCATAATAGCGGATAATATTTCATATAAACCCATATACGACGATATTCCGTCTTGAAACGGGATTGGTATTGTGCTAACATCTGTGGATGCAGGGAAACAGGTTGGAGGGATCCACCTGGATTCCTCAACAGTATTGATTTATTTACAGATATTTGCAATATATTCTGTTATCATATTGTCGTATGATGTTTGGATGCCGTGGTTGATTTATTGGTGCTGTTGCAGCATTGGGCCTATTTTTGGAGTTTTAAAAATGTTAAAATAACGATTTTGAATTTAAAAGGATTTTCAAGTAATTTTTGAAAGTATACGTTTTATTAAATTTTGGAATTGGTTCATTCTAATTAAATAAACGTTATAATTTTAATGTTATAAAATTTATGATTTTTGAGAAATATGGTTAAAATGTGATTTTTGAAATATGGAGTTAATGAATTTTATAAAATAGTTTAAATTGGGATTTTTGAATTATCATAAATGGTTTATATAAAATATTTATAAAATTGATATTTATAAATTTAAAATATTGGAATTATAAAACGAGTTTTTATAAGTGTTAAAATGAAGTATAAGTGGATTTCATAAGTGAATGAAATTTATAGATTTATAAATTGTGAAGTTATAAAATGAATAGATTTTGTAAAATAAAAGATTTATAAGTAATTAACTTATAAATTGGATTTTGGCATTTAAATGAGATATAAATAGAATTTGTTAATTAAGGGATTTTATAAGTTGAAGTTTATATCAAATATATAAAAATGTGAATTTATAAACATTGTTTTATAAATCTGAAATCAATTGAATTTGATAAGTAAATATGAAAGCTTATTAAAGGAGATATATCCACGATTTTGGATAGTGGATAATCCTTTAAATTAAATATGTAGAAGTGTTGAATTTGGTAAACGATTTATATTCACGATTTTAAACAAGCGAATAATATATTAAAGAAATGTTTTAGGAAGTGATCTTTTAAATAGAATTAAAACGATTTGAAGTTGTTTTAAAATGTGTTAAGGATCGAAACTATAGATTTCAACATTCATTGTTGAAATAGACGTTTTCGAGAAATAAGGAAAAGATGGGCTATAACACTGTTGTTATGGTAAATGATTTTCGAAAGGAATTTTTTTTATAGTATTGGGATTATATATCTATCTTAATTTCGAATCCCTATACCAATGATTTTGGGTTGTCGTAACGATGTTTTACGCAACATTCGTTTTTGACCCAAATGAATGTGTTTAAGAGAATGCTTTCCTTAAAGAATAAAATATATACTTAATCGTGATTTAAGTATATTGAATATTTTCCAAATATTGAAAATAAATAGATTTGTGAATTACTTATTATTAAATAAGTATGGAAATGTTTTCCAATATGAAGTGAAATGTTTTGAGATTATATCTTTTAAAGATAAATTGAAAGTGAATATTTAAAATCGATTTGAGAATCGTATATTAATAGATATTTTGGAAATGTGAATTTACCATGGAATCTATAAAGGAAAGGGAAAATTGTTTTAAAAATAAACTTTGATATATTTTTGAAGTGTGGAAATAAATTTACGGATTTGGAACGTAAATTTGAAGTAAATCGGTAATGATTTATTTAATGGGTTTAAATGAACCATTTTGAAATGAAAATGAATAAATATTTGGAAGTGTTTTCGCATAAGGAAGATGATTTGAAAATTTGTGTTCAAAAGTGGTAAAGGTGAAAAATGATTTGAAATTATTTTTCAAACGGTTGAAGTGTGGAAAAATATATCTTGTAAAGATATTTTTGGAAAATAAATAAGTTGGGAAATTATTTGGAATCTGGTGATGTTGTGCATATCTATTTGATAGTTAAATAACCGACTATCAATATTTACCTTTTAATGGGTATTTGTTGTGATTTGCTTGAATTTGAATGCTACACTTATTTTAAAATAAACGCTCGTTATTCGCTTTAGCCGGGAGAGGACCTATGGGTCACAAATCCCATTTCGAATAGCGATATGTCATAATGCATAGCGTTGGAAGACCGGTGCTGATGACCGGATATTTTCGAAAACGGAAGGATTAACGTCAAATGACTCTGCATCGGCTAATCCTCGATATAGAGATTTTATCGCCCTTTGTGATGGGAATTTCGGACGTGATTAGTGAATATCCGGATTGCAAGGGCTTCTTTTGGAAGTGCCTTTGGTTCTGTTCGATTCTGGAACGGTCCTGTATGGATGTGTGTCTGTCGTTACAATTTGAGATGTAAAGCTGGTTTCTATCAAATACATTTCTGTTGGTGGCGGAGAATTTTTTCTCTTAGCTTAACGCCCTTCTCTGAGACGTAAGAGCTCAGAGGTTTTGTAGTTGATGGTTACTAGTGATATATTCCCAACTTGGTAACATGGCATGCTGAGTGATGCTGATCATTTGTTGATCAAAGTGTGGCTTTTGTGAAAAGCGTAGATTTGCAGACGAGACTTCGTCGGACCTCACACCTCGGTAATGGTCAAGACATGAAAGATGCAACAAGGTTATTACGGGATAGCGCCCCCTTAGTGTATGTCATTTCCTTCTGGATAGAGGTGGTATCATGGTATGGAGCCCAGATACTTAACATATGTTGTTGCTGCAAACTTATTATTTTGTGGTTGTTGGTGAATCCTGAGAATAGGTCGGTTACGACCGGGGGATGGCATACTCATGTTAGTAGTTACCCAGCAAGGTGTAACCCGGCCTAGTGTTGGTAGAGATCCGGTTAGGTTCTCGGGGCGTCTTTCCAGAGGCGTACCCATGTGGCAATGGAAAGTTCTTTGGCCTGGCCATTTGTTGGAAATCCAAAGAAACAATAAGAGCCTTGTACGGTTTTAGTTGTAGAACCTTCCATTTACTTATGGTGGTGCCCCACTGTTTAGATGGTAGCTATAGTAGGCATACGACAATGGTCGTATGTTGGCTAAGATTTATATCATACTTTCGAAATGTTTTCCTACACTTTGCACTTATAGTAATAATATCAGAGAAAATTTCTGGTATCAAGCATCTTTGACTATCATAAGGAGAAATCTTCTCCGATTCTGCGTTTGCATTATGTGTGTGAGCGGGAGGCCTTATGGTAGTTTCATTTTCTAAAAGCATTACGGATCTACCTTAAAATATTTCTTTGTTTGTTTTTAAAGATAAACTGTTTTAAGTTCTCACACCAGTCCCATGACTGACCTGGAGTTTGTTGTTCCCTTCCTAAACTCTGGGTGCCCACCAATTTTAACACGGGCAGTCTAGAGTCAGGTTATCAGGTCATTCTGGAATTCAGGAGTTGCTGTAGAGATCTAGAGGGAAGCTGGATGGCATAGCGTATCAACTAGTATATAGTATTTCTTTTCCGCTGTTTGTTGTTGTAAACTCTGATAATGTAATGAAATGTGATGTAATGTAATAACTGATATAGCTCTTTGTTTTAAAGATATTCATTTGTCTATTATATGTTGTTCCGCTGCGATTGTGAGATTCTTTTATTGTTTTTGTTGCTTCTTTTTTCTTCTTCTACCTCTTCTTCTTTAACCCTAACGATTCGGTTTTCCGTCCTTCGATTGCTCGGTAGTTGATACAGTGGACGTATTAATGTCGACTTTGGTGAGTCGAAAATCTCGAACGTTACATCAGCCTTCCTGTGGATTCTTAACAAACTGCAACAACTTCTTCTGGTGAATCAACTTTCCTATAGCACCGTGGAGGTGCCTACACTCATCAGTATTGTGCCATAGGTCCCATGTAACCGACATTACTTTCGTTTTTTCTTTTGTTCTTCAGTTGATTCTATTAGGCATGGCTTTGGTACTGAAAAGTATTATAGGTGGACAGAAAATGTTTTCGAAAGATGTGTTCGAGGGCATATATTCATTATAGTCGGGAGCCTCGGCTTCCACTTTCCTGCTTCCCTCTTACGCCCGGGTTTTCCTCCTCCGGTTCCTTTAGGTTGCTCCGGGATTTCCCTCTTACGTCCTAGATTTCCTCCTCTGGTTCCTTTAGGTTGCTCTGGGATTTCCCTCTTACGTCCTGGATTTCCTCCTTCAGTTCCTTTAGGTTGTCATATGGTCGGTGACGCGTGGGTTTTGACTCGATGATATTCTCGAATGGATTGTTAACTGGGTGCAGTAGCGTGCCATTCAATTGTGTTTCGTGTTCCTAGGAATAGAACTAGAGTCAGAGTCGAGTGTTTGGGGAAGAAGAATGGTGGGTATCGGGTTTGTGTTGCGTTGAGTTGCGGGCTTCGGCCTGTCTAATGATTTTTGTATTGAATTGCAAAGAATAGGATTTAAACTAAAACTTAGTGAAGTAAAGGTAAATGTTAAACTAATTTTTTTTAATATTGAATGTTTATTTAAGTTTAATATGAACCAAAGAATTTATAGAATTGGTTTATTAATGTGATTAAATTAAAGTTAATTAATGTATGTAATTAAGGGTAACTGATTGCTTAAAAGATTAATTACCTAATAAAAGTGATTTAAAAGGATAATCACCCAATGTATTTAAAAGAACTAAGTATTTAGTTAATTAAAGATTTATTAATTAATGTGATTTATTAATTAAATGTGATTAATTTGAGTATAACTAACCTAGGCGATTTATTTAATGATTTAATAATTAAGATTAATTAATTAATGATTAAGGAATGAATTGAGGATTAATTAATTTCATAATTAAGGTTAATTAATCAAGCGATTAAAGAATAATTAATTACTGTGATTAATTAATTAAGGTAATTAATTTGAGAATAATTAATTAATTAAAGGTTAATTAATGAAAGTAATTAAGGGTTAATTAAAATTATAAATTAATTAATTAAGGGTGATTAACTAAAGGATAATTAAATAATTAAAAGCTAATTATTTAATAATTAAAGGTTGATTAATTAATAATTAAAAGTTGATTAATTTATTTTAAAGGTCAATTCATTAATGATTAAAGGTTAATTAATTAAGATGGTTTGTAATTAATTAATATTAATTAACGAGGATTAATAATTCATTCACAAGTAACTAATCTGATTTAACTTAATCAGATAATTAATTCACCTTACTTATGGATGTTTGAATTGTATGTAATGCTTTGAGTTATGTGATGCTTTGTGATATGAATTATTTTGATCCCAATTGTGATGAATGTAATTTATTTATCTGTGATGAATGTAATTTATTTATCTGTGATGAATTTATATTGTTTATCTGTGAATCTGTGAATGAAGATAAGCGTTATAGGAGTGTACCGCTTATCAATATTGATGTGCTTGAATCTGCAATGATTGATGATGTTGCATTATTGTGTAAAACCCCTGGACTACACCATACACACACAAATATGGTCGCGGGAAATCGGTTAACTCACAGATTTTTGAATTTAATATTATTTTATTCAAATGGTGAAAAGTTTTAAAAAAATGAATTTTGAATCCAAATAGTATTGGAAATGGAATTAGGTTAAATATGAAAAGCTTTTGAAAAGGAGTTTTGAAGATAACAGTTATTTCGAATAACTTGATAAAGTTTTGAAATTTAAATAATTTGATTTGAAATTGAGTTCAAGATTTGAAATTGAGTTCTATGTTTGGAAATTATGGTTTAAAAAGATTATACAAGTTATAAATGTGTTTATATGGGTTTCAAACCATTTTAAAAGTATTGTTTTGGGAATTTGAATTTAACCCAAGTTTTATACTTGAAGGGCTTTAACTTGTGCAAATGTAATCGGATTTTTCCGAAATGAAACTATTTGTTTTCAAATAATAATAGCTTTTAAATAAAGAAATAATTTCCAATTTGTGTTGAAAAATTTCAAGTTTGAAATGGAATTGAAATGGTTTTGAAAGCTATGAATGAATCTTTGTGAAAGATGGTTGAATCTTGTATTGAAATTGAAGAGGATTTTAAATGGTGTATCTTTTATATAAAAGATTTGAAATGGGAATTGTTTTGAAAGTTATGAACGAATGTTTGGAAATGGTTTTGAAATCTATGAACTGATTCTTTGATTTAATGATTGGATGAGTTAATCCAATTTGAAAAGGAAATTATTTTAAAAGCCGTAAATGAATCTTTGTGGAAGATTGGTGAACTTTGTGAAGTGAATCTTTTTGTTTAAAGATTTGAAAATGGTAATTTGTTTAAACCATTTGAAGAAAGGTTTTGGGTAATAAGTTGTGGCTTAAATAAGATACTAATATCCATATGGTTTTAAAATATTGCGCTCACTATTCGATTTAGCTGGGAGAGGACTTTGTGTCATATAACCCATTCCGAATAATGATATGACGTTATGGATAGCATTTGAAGACCGGTGGTGAAGACCGGGTATTTTCGAAAATGAAAGGATAACCCGTCGAGTGTCTCTACACCAAGTCACGCTGGTATATTGATCTCCATATGTGATGGGGAGTTCGATTGGGATTGTAAATACCCGGATTGCAAGGGCTTCTTTGGAAGTGCCTTCGGTTCTGTTCGAACCCGGAACAGACTTGTATGGATGTGTGTCTGACATTACACTTTGAGATGTCAAGTTGGTTCCTATCAAATACATTTCTGTTTGGTGGCGGAGATTTATTCTCTTAGCTTAACACCCTTCTCTAAGACGTACGAGCTAATAGATTATGTAGTCGATGGTTACTAGTGATACATTCCCAATTTGGTAGTGTGGCATGCTGAGTGCTGCTGTGTGTTGCTGATTATTTGTTGATCGAAGCATGACTTTTGTATAAAGCGTAGATTTGTGGGCGTGACCTCGTCGGACCTCACAAACCAAAAATGGTCGAAACAGGAAAGATGCGGCAAGGTTATCAGGGTTCGCGCCCCTAGGTTATGTCCATTTCTTCTGGAAAGGGGTGGTATCATGGTATGGAGCCCAGATACTTAACTCTTGTCATTGCAAATTTATTACTTTGTGGTTGAGGATCCTCGGATAATGGTCGCAAACGACCGGGGATGGCATACTCGTAGGTTTACTTCCAGGCAGGGGTAACCCGGCCTTGTGTTGGCAGAGATCCGAATAGGTTCTTGGGGCGTCCCTCCAAAGGCGTACCCATGTGGCAATATGAAGTTCCTTAGCCTAACCATTTGTTGGAAATCCAATCTCCAATATGGGCCTTGTACGGTTTTTAGTTGTAGAACCTGTCATCTAATATGGTAGTTATAGTAGGCATCCTATAATGGTACGTATGCGGGCTAAGATTAATATTATGCTTGCAAATGTTTTCTACACTATGCACTAATAATAATGTCAAAAGAATTTTGCGTAGTAAGCATGTTTGACTATCGTAAGGATAAATCTCCCCCACGTGTGCGATTGCATTGTGTGTGTGCCGGGAGGCCTTATGGTAGTTTCATTTTCCAAAGAGGATTGCGAATTTCAATCTTAAATTATTTTGTTATTGTTTTGTTTAAAACTGTTTTCGTTTGCTCACACCAGTCCCATAACTGACTGGAGTTTATTATCCCTTTCTAAACTTTGGGTGCCCATAATTTTCCACACGAGCAGTCTAGAGTAGGGATTTTCAGATAATCAAATAGTAGGTGTAGATTCGGTAGCCTTCAGTCTTTGGAAATCTTCTTCAGTCTTTGGAGGACAGACCATGCTTAAGTCCAACTTGATGGGGGTTCGAGCTAACTTTGGATTGGAGATAGAGTTGCAGATATTGGAATTCTCACTTTGTGGTTCAAGTTCTAGTTATTTATTCTGCTATAGCATTGCATATGTTCTTTGATATATGTTGGGCAATGTTGTATCATGTTTGGATATTGTATTTATCGGAGATATAGATATTATTCATTTTCTTCCGCTGTGTTGTTGTACTTAATGTGTTATAAGCTCCGGCACGAATCAGATTTCATCTGCAGCATTCGAGTACAAGTGAAGTACGGGTTTCGTTTTGCGAACGCCGAAATTCGGGTCATGACACTATGATTGGATGTTATTGCTAAGTAGGCTATAATGTGTTTAAAAGCAAAAGGGAAATTGGAATTTTGATTTTTTAAGATAAATTGAAATTTTCTCGGCAAAGGTATGTATTTAAATTTCTATATGAAATTTGATGATTTTCCGGTCTAGCCACTTGGCCTTTTGTTTTCTTTTGAAATCTGGGGGCCGTAGAAGCATTTTGCAGTTGTACCAAGCTAGCTGTGCAAAGGAGACGCTGGCAAAAAATTTTGAAAATTTAGAAAGTTAGAAAAATTTTGAGAAAATTTTGATAATTTAAAATTTGAATTTGAATTATAATTTGAATGGTTGAGTTTGCAATGTTGTTTGAGATTTTGGATAGGTTTGAAAGGTTAGTAAGGGTAACAGTGTGGTTATAAAAAGATTGTTTTGGGTATTGTTTACACTGTTTGGTTTTGGGAAAAATAGTAATGGGTATTTGATCATTCTTCTTAATAAGTAATTTCGGGGACGAAATTCTTTTAAAAGGGGAGGAATGTGACGACCCAAATTTCTGGATATTTGAAATTGAATATTTAATTGATTTTAAATATTTAAAAGTTAGGTTCTAACTTGAATTTCAAATATAACTATTTATTAAATAATTTAAATATTGAATAAATAGTTGGAAATTACGAAAATTGTCGAATCTGGAATTTCTGGCTTGTTAAAAATAAATTGAAAGTTTATAAAATTTATAATAGTGATACTAGAGATAACAGATGTTTTAAAACTGAATTTGAAAGTAATTTGTTCAGTTTTAAAATATATAGTTTAAATTGTATTTAAAAATAGTCTTTCGAGGAACAACCTTTGATTTCGACAAAACTAGTTCCATTGGATCCGTAATAGTGTATTATTATCGGATTTCAATTTTCGTAGTGTTTGGAGTGATCGTTTGGCTATACGGTAGATTAACGCACTGAAATTAAATCGAAAATTCAATATAATAATTGAATCCAAAAAGCTATATTCTCCATACGATCGAGTTAGGCCTCGAAACCTTTTCCAGTGTGTTCGAAATAGGGATTTAACATTATAAATGCCTAGCGACATGCCTCGATGGGAGCTCGAATTTGTGAGATGTGGAAATCTGGACGATTCGAATTTAAATTTTAAATTAAAAATAATACTGGTTTTCTCAGTTGTCTTTTTTCTTTTTCTTTCAACACGTGTCTTCCTATTTTTACACTTGTCTACTTGTGTTTACATGCGTTTGATTTTGAAATAAAACTGTGGTAGCCGAGCACCTGGTTTTCGAAGGAAATATATAAAAAAATATAATGACCGCGGCAAAAAAAACGATCGAATTGAGTAATTCTACTTTAGCCAATGTTTTCTTCTTCTTGTCAATTGAAAGTGGAACTCAATCCAAATCTAAGTCCTTGAATTAAAAAAACAAAAATAAAAGAGCAGCCCTAAATGATTCAAACCGCGATTCGTATGAACTTTGGTGATGGAAATTGCGACCAGCGAGGCGCGTTCGAGAGTGGTCCTAGGTCAGAATCATGCGAGTGGAACGTTCTTGCGCCCGTGAGATCTAGGGCATCGTGTGAGGGAGGGTTCTAATCGCAAGTATGGTCACGACTTCTTCGAGGGCGCATGCGGTAGGGAAAAGTTGGTGCGGGGTGAGTGGTCGTTCGACGAGTAGGTAATGGAACGTTTGAAGCTAGGGTTTTGGAAGCACTGGGCGATGTTGCTGTCGAGGCACTCGCGTGACTTAGTGTAGTGCCTTGGAGGTTATTGTCATCAGTGAGGGTATAATAGAGGTATTCAATGTTTCCCCTTTCGATTAAGCTTGATTTCTCAGAGGAATATTTGAATACAGATAAGAAAATATAAGTACGGTAGGATATGAAAATAATTATGTTTTTAAATTCATAAATATATATGTATTAACTCTCATACATATTTTTATTTAAATTAGGGAAATTATTTTTGTAGATTAGATTTGAAAAGAAAAATAAAAATTTGAAATGTTTATGTGAAAATAGATTTTTGAAGTCTATGATTTATTTTATAGATATATATATAGTTTCAAAAAAAATATAAGTATACATATTTTTAATATTTTTTTAAAATAATGGATTGAGTGATTAATTGTTTAATCTACTTATATTGATTATTTTTGTTGCTAAAAGATTTATAAAAATAAAATTAGCTTAAGTAAAATAAATTTAGTTAATTAAAGGGAAATTTACTATTCGACTATTTCAAATATTAATAAATCATATAATGTTGTTTCAAGGTCAGAAAACCGTGAAGAAATGCTCGGGATGGAAATGGATTGCAAAACGAAATAAAGGTGAGTTAATCTCACTCATCTGGATTGTTATGTAAATTTAAATATTTGGTTGAATGATTGAATTGATTGGATGTGGTATATTATATATAGTAGTATATATATATTGCATTGACTGATTTCCCGTATTATATAGCGGATGAGACCCTATGCGCCGCATAATAGCGGATGAGATAATATGATCCCATATACCACGATATTCTACCTTGAACTGGAATTGGTATTATTATACTGTGCTAACATCTGTGGATGCAGGGAAAAATAGGTTGAAGGGAACCAATTGGATTCCTCAAAATGTTTGAATTTTTTTTATGTATTCAGCGATATGATTATGTGATGAATTATATTGATCATATTAGAAATTGAAATTTATTGAATACTCCGGCTTGGTTAAATATATATGTATTGGAATTTTGAGAATTGATATATATATATATATATATATATATAAAGTTTTGATTTTTAAAGTAAATAAAAGGTAATTTTAAATAAAATAATTATAAGGAACTTGGATAACTAAATGATTTGGAAGAATAAAAGTTGATTTTTAAAATTTAAATAAATAAATTCCAAGTATGGGAAGTATATTTCGGATAAAAAGGAATAAATAAATTTTTAGACTTAATGATATTATTTAAAAAATAAAGAAATTATTTTTAAATTTAAGGTTTAAATTTAGAAAAGATAAAGAAGAAATTTGGTAAAAGTATGATATTTGTATTTTAGCTTAAATAAGATTTTGAATCATAATAAAGAAGTTAAACATGAAATTAAAGAGTTTTGAAATGAAATTGGGTAAGTAAAGAAATTTATTTTAAAAGGAGTAAATTTTGAAAATCAATTTGAAAATTGATTTAAGTGTTTGAAATTGGAATTTTAAAGGAAGATGAGACTATTAAATTTATAAACTTGGTTTATATAGTGAAATGGATACCGTGGATATTCGAGACTATAAACTCACGGTGGGAATTTATAAAGAAATGGGTAATTTGTTTTAAAAATAAATAGTGGTTTATTTTCAAAGGTATGGAAATGGGAAGTGTATTTCTCTGGAAAGCCGATTATATTTTAAAGGAGACTTTTTATGTATAAGTTAAAGGCTTTAAAAATTTGTTATAAAGAAATGTTTTAGAAAATTTATTATTTTTAAATGTTTTAAATTTTTAATTAATTATTTTTCAAATTTATTTTAGTAGTAATTATTTAAAAGTTAATTGGTATTATTTAAAAACTTGCATAGAATTTCATAACTCTTATTTAAAAATTTAGTCTGGCTTAACTTTATTTTTAAAAATTAGTTTTATATTTTATAAAGTAGTTTTATTTTATAAAGTATATATTTTTGAATATGGTGTTTAAGTAGTTTCTAATTTAAATGTTTTTAAAGTATAATTTAGAATAAAATGATTTAAATTATTTTAAAATCTAAGTTGTTGGACTTGGTTGCTTTCAGTGGGAATAAACAATATTTGGGGAAATTTAAATATGGTTTGAAACTGTTTCAAAGGGGTTGAAGTATGGAAAATAGCTTACGAAGTTATTTTGAATAAATAATTTGGAAAATTATTTGATCTGATGACTATTTATGAATGTTATTTGATAGTTAAATAACCGACTATCAATATTGGCCAATGCGCTGATCTTTTCGAAGAGACCGAGATCGGGATTAATTTCTCGAAAACCACTTCGATCCCATTTGAACATTTTCGTGAAGAAGACAAGAGTTGGAGTCGAAGATGGAGTAGTGAAGTGCAACGGCTAATCGCTTCTAATCCTGAGGGTGATTCCAAAATATATGTAGTAGGAGTAGTGCCTTCGGTTCCGTTCGAACCCGAAACGGACTTGTATGGACGAATGCTTTCAGAACATCGTCATGAGGACGATGAGCACTCTAAGTGATTGTGTGCTAAAAGGTAACGCTTAACCTTGAGCCTCATCAAGCGAAAATGGCTAAAGCAGGGGAGGTGCACACAAGGCTAAGTGGCTAGCAACCAATTAGGGTAAGGTCACCCCTGTCTAGATATCCCTTTTTATTTCGGCTGTGTGGCAGTTGCTAATCCCAACCGCGTGGCGAACTTATTCGGGCTATCCGGTAAGGAGTAGTCCAGTCTTGTGTTTCAGGCGATTTAGGGTGGATCCTCGGTACGGTGATCTAGGCCACGTACTGTGATGGACGGCACCCCAGTCGCCCTGCCATTGTATGCAATCCAATCTCCAATAACCACTTGTACCATTTTGATTATGCCCAACTATTGCTGAAACGTGAGATGCAAGCATTTCACCTAGATTCTATTTTACTTTCTTTAGACACTTTTGTAATATCAGACGAATTTGATAAAAATATTTTGATTATCGTAAGGTAAAAACCCGGCATATTTATTTGTGGCACAGTCTTACGAGATACCTTTGTTTTCAAAGGATTTTGGAAATTTTAATAATCCAATTGGGTGTGTTTTCTCATGCTGGTTTTCCAGGCTGACTCGAGTATTGTTTTATTATGATGCTCGGGTCAGACTGAGTATTAAAAAATATAGGATACGATGATGTGGAGCTCAGGAGACAAGCTAGATGGCGAGACGTACTTCCATACTTGATTATTATTCCGCTGAGTATTCAGTTGTGTGAGGACAGGTTATGATAACTGTCCAGTTGTGTGCTATGAATTTTGTTGTACTCTGATGATGTAATGTATAAACATATGTAATTCGTTTTGATTTATAGATTAGTCATTTATCTATTATATTTCATTCTGCTGTGATGGTAAGATTCTGTTATGTTGTTTTCTCTTCTTCTACCTCCTTCTTCTTTAACCCTTATGGTTCGATTTTTCGGCGTCGAGAAATTGGATTGTTACAAGTATCTTGCCAAAATACTTTAACCATATATTATGCTCATGTATCCACAATAGTTAAAACACAATAATATATAATGACATGTGGTCATGCAATATATCTTGGGTTACTCATCCTAATATACCTGACCATCTATCTCAACTTATAGTTTTCGTATGGTCATTATGAACATATTAGTTTTCTTGAACTGACTAATAATCTATCCCAACTCTTAGAAACAACATGTTCAACTTTATAGTTTTCATGTAATCACTAAGAACCTACTGGTCGTGCGCCCTTGACTCTCTTAATGTCGAGCTACTACCAATAACCTTCCAATCATAGTATTCATGCACTTACTATGAACCTATTGGATACTCTCCAATAACTTCTCATGACATAATTTTCATGGAATGAATAAGAATCGATGAGACCCTTCCAATAACCTATCTACATCAATAATCTTTTAAACAGTTCTGGGCATCCTACATTTTTAGTCTACCTAATCTCCTAGATGCAATTTTGCCCACTATATAGTTAACTTTGTTTGCACTCACTACTATTTCAACTTAGCTGGTTATTCTGCCCTTAATACACCAAAATGCCGTTATAGGTCATAAATGATGTGATTATGACAATAACAATATGCCTAATACCTGATCAAATAAATACAAGAATATGTAACATCCATCATTCAATATGTTCAGTTAATAATCTTTTTATGTCGCATAATCACTTCGTATTAAGTACTATTCTCTTTGGTAATTCTAACTCAAAACTTGAACTATTCCATAATTAAAATCTTTGACAACATTATCAAAATATATGATTAATAATTTTAATGCATGTTTATTTTACCACTTTCTTATACCTTTTTATAGTGCCTTTGATTTCAATGAAGATATGAGGGTGTCACACCTTATCCATATAGGGCATATCTCCAAAATAAGTAAGAGTATGTTTATCTATGAAAACACGCGGCATTAATGAGGTCGTCATGAGATCATCCTTTATATATAAGAATTTTGATTTCCTAAAAACATATCTTTATGTAGCCTTAATGAGAATAGCCTTAATTATTTATAACATATGGACATTGATGACTATCGACATCGATGTCTTATTTCACTTTGAAATTAATCAATGGCGGCATTAACCAAAACAGTAGGTAGCAGCATCGTTCAAAGCCTTGGTGAAAACATGCGACATCGATGTCATTTAAAATAAGATAATGGTTGGTGAGCTTAATGAAAGGCAGGATAGGTATACTTATGAGGAGCTATGTCGACGTCGTTCTCAGTGTCGAATACCATACATACACATTTCGACCTTATAAGAACCACTCCATACCAGCATCGTTGATATCATATACTTCCCTTAAGATCAAAGGCGACACGAATGGCTTTGACCCAGATGGGTGTGGACACGAAACAAAGGCACATGGCATTCTCGTAATTATTATTAAAACCGATTTATTTCTATATAAAGCCTACACTTTTCCACCAACTCTTAATCTTTGACAATTTATTATTGCTTGAAACAAATATTAAGATATTTCTTTTCTGAAAAATTTACCACACCCTATTTTGACACAAAAAACACATTTTCATCCATTTAAACATTATCAATCATTCAATATTCTCTAAGCTTTTTTAACATATTAAATTCACACTAAATCGAACATCTTGGAAGAAATCCCATAAATTCATCAAAAATCAAAAATAACATATTCTTTATCATATAAAATATTTCGAGACCAAAATCATTATTTAATTATTTTTAATAATTAAAACCCAAAATAAATGCCTATTCTTTCTTAAGCAACTTCACAAAATATTCCCATTATCTTGGAAAATTATAAACTTAAAAAATCATCTCAAAATTATTATTTTACGAATCATATTAGGAAATCTAGTTATTTAAAGATCACTAACTAAGATTTTGCTTTTGAAACTATTATTTAATTTCATAAAATTTATTTATTTCATCATTAATTCAGAAAATGGCATAATCGTGCATGGCAATTCATTCAAACTCCAATCCATTTGGTTTCATAACTAAGCCAAAATTAAATATTCATAGCACAACAAAAATGAGATGGATTTGACTATTCACATTGGTTTGATACCGAGAATTGAGACTTGTTTATTTGAATTGGTTCCCATCGCTCTTCCTAGGTTTTTCTCCCTCTTATCTTCTATGGCCGACCCTTATTTTATTTCTTTGGTTGTTTTTGTATTGTGAAAATATGAATGATATGAGAGGTAAGGATTTTAAGGGTTGAAATGTTTATCTAGTCCTATTTTACTCCACTCGTATATTCTTTTATGTTTTTAGGTCATTAAAACAATCTTATCAATTTGTTTATTTAAGGCTCGACCTTAATATATATATATATATATATATATATCAAATATCTATTCCCTTATCTCACTGTGCATTATATCGTTCTATTTAATTTAATTAAATCACCAGAATAATGTTATCAAAATTAGGAGTGTTACAAACGATCATTGCTGGAACTCATTTGATTTCATGTCAAGTCTGGAAGAAGAACAAAATATAGAGAAGTAATTGTAAAAATTGCTCTGACTTTCAATTTAACCAGTATACGTTTGAGATTTTGTGTTAGAACTAATTGAATTTAGCTTTATTTTAATATAGATATAAACGATTATTCAAATTTTGTCAATTGTTTCTAAAAGCTATGATCTTATTTCTAATGTTGTAAACATTTGCTTTGTTTAACTTTACCTACATGTGATGCTATTTTGTACTATATATTATTTATGATTATACCTAAAAATGATACCAATAGTATGAAAAAATTGATACATATTTTTTATACCTCAAACCGATACTATATTTTGTTATGCCTAAAACTGGTACTAACTGTATGCAAGAACTGATTCTATATTCTTTTATTGCTTAAACTAATACTGATACAGATAGAATGCAAAAACAGATACTGTATTTTGTTAGACTAATAGCACGCAGAAACTGATACTATATTTTGTTATACTTGAAGTTGATACCAATAGGATGAAAAAATGATACCATACTTTGTAATACCTAAAACTGATACTAGTAGCTTGCAAAAATTGATACTATATTTTGTTATACCTCGAACTAATACTAATAGCATGCATACCAATACCATACTATGTTATGAAACCAATACTAATAGAGTGCAAAAACTAATAGCACATTTTGTAATACATAAAACCAACACTAATAGTATGTAAAAACTGGTAATGATCATACTACAAAACTGATATTGAAACTAAAAATAAAAATGATACCGTATATCCTACAAACAAATAAATAAAAAATGTTACTGATTATACTACAAAACTGATAATAAACTGAAACTATAAATGACACTATATAACCTATATACAAATAAATGTTAAGACTGATACTAGTTATATTACTAAACAGATAATGAAACTGATACTACAAATGATACTATACAACCAAGGTCAACTACAAAGAGAAAATCAATGTTGAATTAAAAATGCGCTAATAGAAATATACTTTTATAACTAGGTTCAATTACAAAACGTTATCAAAAAAGTCATACAATGAAGTATAAATCTCAACTAATTCAAAACAACATGAAATACAAATCATGTATCCTTAGAAGCTTGACCATTACACTTATTGTGACTGAATTGCTTGCATACACCACATCTATTTTTCTTATTTTGAATGTACGCAAATCCCCATTTGCGTTTGATAGAAGGTCTAATAGCACCATGTCTATCATAAGGTAGCTTAATAACATCTTCAACACTGTCATTTAAACAAGCTTATAAATTAGGAATAGGATTTATAACATTAGCATAAGAAGAACAACAAGCATCAAGGGTGAAATAATACTCAACAAAATCGTAAATGGACAATTTTGAATTGTTCATGTAGCACGATCACAAGGAACCTTTAACTTTCCATCGATTGAAACTACAAATCTATTATTTAAGATCAACATGATGAGGATTTGATGATTTCACTTCAAAAAAAAACTCTAAAGACATAAATACATCCCATGAAAATCCGTCTTCAATCAGTTCACTCAAACGAAACTCAATGGAAGGACAAAGATTAGTATTCCATAAACGACACGTATCTCTCCTTCTAGCCATCTATTCCATAAATTTAACACAAATTCCATCTAAACATGTAGTAATAGGCAAGGAAAGTTCATCTAGAATTCAAACATTAAAACATTCAACAACATTTGCACTATAGTCACAATAATGTTTCCCAAAATAATCAACCCACTTATAATAAGGCTTATCTTTCAAAAAATTCAGAGCAGCAATACCACCAATTTCACAAAATTTAAAATACTCTTCTTTAAATTTATATATACATTAGAAGCTCTAGAAAACATTTTGAACAAATCAACAATAAACAAATTCGCATTTTCCCTATTTACTGCTGAAAAAAGATTATGTTCCCTTTGAAGATAATAGTAACTATGAAAGGATGAAGGAAAAACTTCACAAACATCTAAAAATAAAACTTTACGACAATCTGACATAAAACCCAAATCACGATCTTCTTGAAGCATTTTTTTAAATGATTCAAATACCCTTTTCAATTATCCACATTTTCTAAAGAAACTATACCTATAGTCAAAGGGAATAAAACCTACAAATAAAAACAATCATTCAAATAATAACTTAAAAACCGATTCTAAAAAATTGTACAAAAATTGATAACTAAATTATGTTAGTGTACAGTATAACATTTTAAAATTTTGATACATAACAACCGATGCTATGTAGAAGTCTAACACACTACAATGCCAAAATTGTGACATGACGAACCACTTTTTTAGGCAGTTTAAATCGAAAATAAACCACACATGTCAAACTCTAACCATCCAAAAAGGTAGATTATCAATGAGGTTTAATAAGAAAATAGAAGTAAGAAGGAAAAGTAAAACATAGAACCTCGCAGTCGAAAGACAAAATATAATAATCAAATAAATAGATTATGAAGCTGTTTTATAGTATATATTTGATTACACTATTTTTAGAACAATTAGAATACAAACAATGACATGCCAATAATGATGCATAGGAATAATACGAATAATATAATATAACAATCTCCGTCTTCATCCTCCAAAAATAATGCCTTTAGACACTGAAATGCTTAGGTTGACCCGATCATAATGAAAAGACAAAACACTTGGATTAGAACTAAAATATTCTCATGTAAATCAAATCAATATCACGTGGAAATTGAGTGTAATGGTGTCAGAGATGTTATGGGATTTTCATCTTCTATCTGGTGTATAATGTGAGCACAATAACTTAGAGATGTTACAGGATTTTTCCATCTTTTAAAGATCCATCAAACTATCTATATGTACTAGTATATGCTATATATGAAGTGTCTATCAGTAAAGTATAATATTGAAAATAGAATTATGGCGTTACCCATATCCCCTTTAACACATTTTACATAAGCATCGTCGTCTATACAACACTTTAAATTCCACCATAAATTGGTGGGCTATCAAGGAGCACTTCATTGGTACGACGTGCACAGTTGTTCAAGTGGTTTTGGAATTGACAGAGAGTATGAGAATATCCGACCTCGTTCTCTTTAACAATCAAATCCTTATTTTACACCATGGTCATTTTATAAAATATTTTTAATAATAAATCCAGAAAACAGGTTATACCTTCATAACAAGGTATCTGTATACTAGTTCCAAAATTACAAATACATAAATACCGAGGAAGATATTCTTTCAATCAATTTTGAAAATAATTTATAAATCTCTCTTAAACCATTTATAAACTATTTATATGCTTTAGAACCGTTTATAAAGCTATTTATAAATTCCAAAATAGTTTAAAACTCTTTCCCTTTTCATAAACTTCTATGCAAATTCCTTTAAAATGCTTCCAAATCCCTTTATACAATTCTTTTATAAAACCCTTTATAAAATCCTTTAAAACTTTTATAACTCCATTATAAAACCATTATAAAATCCTTTATAAAAATCCTTTAGCAAAATCCTTTTACAAAATCCATTATAAAATCTCTTACAAAATTTTTATAAATTCTTTACAAAAACTTTTACAAAATTCTTAAATCTTACAAAAATCTTTTATCTATTAAAATTATTATAAAAGTATATATTTATTATCTTACTTTTTTTAAAAATCTTTTAAAACTATATTAATTATTTTATTGAATTAATTTTTTATAATTATTTTATTATATTACATTATTTAAATTACATATTTTAAAACTGAATAAAATTATAAGTTAATCTCATAAAATTTAGATTTTAAAAAACTTATGTAAATTTTAAATAAATCTTTAAATTAAATTTTCAAATCAAATTAATTAAATCAAAAAATACCTTACACTTTTTGAAACATTTAAAATCGACCAACGGTGTGTGTACATAATTTTCTGTCGCATGGTCAAGTGATCAAATAAAATTAAATTTTAAATTTAATTTCAGGGATGGATATATATCATTTCAATCCAAATCAGGTGCTATAGGTATATATCATTTCAAACTATTTCTTAATTTATTTAATGTTGGATTAAATGCCCATAACATCCAAGGTGAATAACAGGAATAAATCAGCATAAACAAACATCCAAACATCCAAAATATCAATTATTAGGCATCCATTACAATCAACATCCAAAATAGTCATATATCATAACAGATTACTAGTTATAAATTGTTGGCTATTTAACTATCAAATTAAATTACAATTCCGCTTTAAATGCCACTTTGAATTTCAATTTAGTTGTCAAATTAAATTACACTATCGATGCTATTCAATATAAATGTCAATTTTAAACCGTCAAACAACAATCAATAAATTTAAATCACTTTATGAGTTTTATTTAACGAACATCAAAATATTTTAGTATTTCATGAGTGGTTTAAACACTCACCTTTGATTTTTAGTCGCATTAAAATCCAAAAGAACTCCCAAATTCCAATAATTTGCAAATTCAACCAAACTAGTTCCATGTTGTCCATAATTTTGATACAATCCCAACAAAAGAAAACGCGTCCAAATCCAAGCTCGTATGGTAAAGTTATGTGCATTAGAACGACTGAAAAATAAACTTTAAACTAAAATAACATAAGGGGAAATATCGTAATTTCTATTACCTCTCTCAACTCAAACCCTAAGACATGATCAACCCAAACCCAATAACGAGATATGGATGCCACCTTCAACCTCACCGTTAGTTGATACTACGTGCCGCCAATCATCAATCTGAGACCACAACATCACTCGCCTAGTCCAGGCGCACCCCATTAGCCATGTTCAATCTTCCCCAGATTGTGCCTAAGGCACCGCCACCCCACCCCCTTCTTCGAATTTTCCAGCTAAATCGAGGCACTTCTGACATGAACAAACCTATGTGTCGATAGCCCTTGACGCCCTCTATGACTCCACACCACCCGATCAACGAATGTATGAAGATCCACCAATGAAATAATAACCTAGAATGGAAAGCCGAGCGTACTTCCGAAGCCTCCAATCAAAAAATGAATTGCATAAGTAGATTACATTTGTCGAGAGCTTTCCAATGATATATAATTTGATATGGTTTGAGGAGTTTGGATTTTCGATTTGATTTGGAATTGGGAATTTGGGTTTGACATGTTTGAGAAGCAGTAGATACAGAATTGAAATTGTACCTGCAGAAAATGGAATAAGAAATCTGCTAGGGTTTATAATAGCCTATATAGATAGGGATGAGAGGAATGGATGGAACATATCGAATTGGCGAAACGATAACAACGACCCAAAAAGCTCGTATCGTTCCCGAAACGAAAATAGGTCATCCAATATATCAAAATATATGTTTTTGATATTTAAATTCAATGAAACCTATTTCAGACCCTAATTCTAATATATATAGTAGTTAGCTTTTAAAATCAAACTATATTAATTTAAATTCCATTAATTGATTTCTAAGCGTTTTGAGCTTGCACGATCAAATGATATGTCTGATTGCTACAAACCTTGAAATCTTATAATAATTCACTGTTACAGATTCGACTTAACTGGTTTCGTCGAAATCTAAGAGTGTGGCCAAAAAGACTAATTTCTACACTTTAATTAAATAAATTATTATTTAAAAATCAATTTAATCACTTTTAAATTGTTAATTAAAGGTTAACAATTTTTATTATTCTTGATTACACCGAATTTAGTAATATTTTCAAAATTAAATTTTCCATGTTAAATAAAAGATTTAAATATTACACTTATTTCAGCATTCAATTACAACTGTAATAAATCCATACATCGTAATTTAAGTTCCAAACAAAATCTTTTATTTTAATATAAACTGTTATATTAAATCACTGTTGCTTTATGAATTAATTTAACATATGTTTCCATCTTACTATTCTCATCACTCAACAATTAACGTGTTTTCTTATGTTAATTGCAATATTTAATTACCTTAAATTTCATTAATTTCTAACTGATTTCAAATGGATTAAATAATACGGTGACAATTCAACCAATTGTTGTACATTAATAACTCATATCTATTAACTCATTGTTTACAACCAAAAGTTATAAATTACTTACCCAAAACTGATTTCATATCTATATTATTTAATTTCAATTGCATACATATTATTATATTCTTAATACAACATTTAATTTATTTTTTATTTACAATTATAACCAAATTAACTTTACAGTCATTTCCTTTGGCTGAAATTACATTAACAGTCGTCAATTTCATTCAATCAACGTTATTTATCATATTCTAATGATTTTTTTCCATTTATAAATCATAAATTTTAATTTATCACAATGTTAAATTCCAAAAATTTTATTTAATCTAATATTTGTAATTATCGAAAATACAGGTCGTCACAATCTCCTTCACTCAAAATTTTTCGTCCTCGAAAAGGAACAAGAAGGAATTAAGAAATTTGATATAATTTTATTCAAAATATTCAATTTACAAACACTTTAAATTTATATCATTAAGTTTTAATATAACCTTGGAAATAACCACATTTGCACAAAAAATTTCTATGTCCTAAATTTACGAAAAATTTCGGTAGATCGCCTTTGCACGACTAGGTCCAAAAAAACAATAATATCGATAATTACAACATACACACACATATATATATATATATCATATTTCAATAATAAACATCCCAAAACATGGGGAAAAAAAATAAAATATCGTTCCAAAACCCGTAATTCGAAAACGTACCTATTTATCGGGCAAATAACATATTTATGAAAACAAAAGCAGCAACTATTGCTTCCATAAATCTGTATTTCGCTTATATAAGCCAAAAGAGTTAAATTATGTAAAGGAATAATATTTTAGTTGTTTCAAATCAATAGCACAAGCACCATACAATATATAATAATCATATGCGAACAAAAGCAGTACAACCATTATGTGTAACAAAAGAATCCATCAACCATTATAGCAACCAAAACTAATGGTTTGCCCAGGTCAGAAACTTTTCATCGTACAAGGGTGATAAATAAACTACCAAATGTACCTTAAGCTCAGCAGCCTTAGATTATTACTTAATAGATTATTCATACAACCTTAAAAAATTTAACATATCATTCCACAAACATTCCATAAGCCAAACACATAGAAATTTAAATATTATTTAAGTTTATTCAATTGGTTTCTTTTCACATTATTGACCTTTTGTTCACTTTCATTCATTCATACAAGGCTATCTTTTTTTCTCTTTCATTCATTTACCTGCATAAAAAAATATCTTGTCAATATCTGGAATTATCAAACAATCCATTTTTCAAGTACTATATGCATTTCATTGCAGTTAATTCACATTTATTATTTACTTATATACTTGATTAATATTCATCAGTGAATCATAATTCAGGTTCACTTAAATTCAGTTCACATTTATTCTATATATATAGTATCATTTATTTTTAATCTATTTGTGAACCATTTGTAAATTATTCCAAAATATATTCTTATGTTTATTAACATTTTATAAGATTCATTTCCTCTCACAACATTATTCAATTTTATAGTTATCTTAGAAAGCTACAACTTATCTTATAACATTCTTTGCACTTATGTTTTACTTTCCAATCCATTTACAAGACACGGCCCTATACTTTATTTACTTTCTTTATTTCACATTCATTTCCTTAAATAGTATTTCACTTTTACCATTCAATTTAATTATCAAGCATTTCAAAATTATTAACTTAATTTTATAACATTCCTTGTATATCTTAATTCTTTATTTACAAACATACGTTCATTTTGAAGCACTTATGTTATTAAGATTTTATTTGTATAATATTATATTACACATTCATATTAACATTTCAATTTTTAAGAATTTCTAATAAGTTTTATATATGTTTTTAGAATGTAACTGAATGTTATACAGTTTTATCTTATTCATTTTAGTTAACAAAAAAGTTCAATAGTTTACTTCTTCATAATTTTAATTATCTTTTAATTTACAAGTTTCAAGTCTCCAATTAAGCAGTTTCATTAATCACTTAGCTTATAATTTCTTATTTCTCATTTTAGAAATTTCCAACTATTAAAATTTCATTTATTTCTACAACAAAAAATTATAAATTAACAGGAACTTAAGAATTCAAATACCGGGTTCATTTCAAACCATTTTGAAATAATATAAATATATACTCATATTTTTTAATATATTAAATCATAATTGAGAAAATAAAATTAAAATTCTTTATCAAAAGAAAATGTCTAGCAAAGCTACTATAGTGATCTTCCCACTTTGGAACTCAAAAATGAATGTCGATGATGCTGTGCAGTCATCATCGAAATTATTTTCCAGCGATAGAAGAAGAGAGTACATAACTTACTTCCTTTTTAAAATTATTAAAAACATTTCTTTCAAATCCCATTGAAAATATTTCTATCCAAAAATACTTCCAAGTAATACTAATATTACTTTTCTCTCAAATCTTTGAAAATCAAATTCGAACACCGGCATTTAAGTTCTCAATTTCCAATTGAATTCAGTTTATATGTAAATCATGATTAATACCATATTTATAAATTTATGTTTTTTAATAATATAAAGTAGTTAACGATTTTAAGAACCATGACTAACCAAACAATAAATGAAAATAATTGAATATTATCATTTTCTAATAAACAACACGTCAAAATAACAAAATCAATTTATGAAAACTTATATATATATATATATGTCTATATGTATGTATGCATATATATATATTTATTTATTTATTTATATACAAAATATAATGCTAGGTAAAATTATTTCATTATTTTTGAAAATAATATCATGTCGATCTGCCCTATTAAGTGTTCATAAATCCCTATTGATGTCATGGCGTCCCATGTTCCGACCAGAATTTAAAAATACTAAAAAGAACAAATTAACATAATATAAAGACATTTTTATAGCACTAACAAATAGGCTCTCTCATTTATATAATCACACACACATAGAGAGACTCAGACTCATTCTAGGGTACTAGTAACTCTATCTCTATGGTGTTAACTGCAAACAGGCTATGGTGTTTCTAAACCTAAGCTCTGATACCAACTTTGATGACCCACCTTTTGGACAGTTAAATTGACAGTAAACCACACATGTCAAACTCAAACCATTCAAAAGGCTAGATTATGAATGAGGTTTAATAAGAAAATAAAAGAAAAGATGAAAAAACAAAACATAGAATCTCAAAGCAGAATGACAAATATAGCAATCAAATAAACAGTTCATGAAACTGTTTTATAATATACATTTGATTACACAATTTTTACAATAATCAAAGTACAAACAACAACATACCAATTATGATGTATCAGAATAATTCGAATAATGTAAAGACCCGCTATTTTGGACCATTCGCATCCGCACATGTCGGACTTGAATAATTCAAAATACCGAATTGTTAATTTGAATTTGGCAAAACTGAGCATATACAGTAAATAAATAATCAGAGATCACAAACACAGAGTAATAAATGCAGCGGAAACAAAAGATAGTAGTTCATGAAGCTACTATATACATATCAGAGTTAATAAGAGACAACAGATGTCTCAAATACAATAGTCAAATACAATATCGGAATACATCACTGGAAACAACCGAATATCTGAAAGATGGATAAACAGCTGGATCTCCAAGCGAAGCTCCAACTCTAAAGGTGAGTCTCGAATACTGGTACACTCAGTCTAACATGAGCGTAAAGCAAAACACAAAACACTCTAGCCAGGGTTTACATTCTTATTTCAATAAATCCAACTCAAGTGAAATAACAATTGAAATACAAATAACTCAAAGGATGTTGGAATAACCATCCTCTAAGGATCCGTTAAACTATTTAATATGTAGTAGTGTACGCTAAGTAGATAATGCCTATCGGTAATATAAAGTATCAAAATAGTGTTAAGCCGTTACCATTATCCCTCTTAACACATTTTATATAAGCGTTATAGTCTATACAGCATGTAAACTCCACCGTAAACTAGTGGGATATCAGGGAGTACTCCATAGGTATAACATAAAACAAATTCATAGTGGTCGCATATATATGGATACAAGTATGACAAGGCACATGAGGCAATACCCAAGGTAGTGAAACTACCATTTCCCTGATCCGGACTGGTGAGAACGCATCGCCGCAACGATCGCAACACCGTGAAACAACACTCCCAAAATTCCGAGGGTGCACCAATCAATAACAAGTAATGAGTAGTTTACGAAGAAGTGTGTTCGCTCGAGGTGGCTAACCCCATTTGGCCCAACACGACTCCTGTTTTAGTCATTTCCAATTTCGACACAAGTGTCAAGGCTATCCATTATCATTCTCTTTCTTCAGTCATCACGTACATCATTCCAACCATTTCATTCTGGATCACACTCTGCGTATAGTTATTAAAGTGGTATTCGGTTTAGACAGTGAGTATGTCCCAAACCAATTCTGGTCTCTTTAATAACTTCCGTAATTATTACACCGATTGGTCATTTAATATATTTCAAAACCAAATCCAATTCAATTTCAATGAGAATTTGTAAAACCAACATTCCATTTGTCTTTCTAAAACAATTTCCAACATTACGTTTCAAAATTTCCAAATTACCAATTCAAAATCTTATAATTCATTCAGGTCGTCGAGTATGGACTATGCTCGGCAAGGGTCCGGAGTGACCAGGATTCGGCCTAGGACTTAGGCCCTATATTATAAATTATTATTTTCAGGTCGTTGAGTATGGACTATGCTCAACAAGGGTCCGGAGAGACAGGATTCGGCTTAGGACTTAAGCCACGGCATTGTACAGCGTCCAGGGACACTGGACCAAGGTTGTCAAGTGTGGATTACGCTTGGGAAGAACCCGGAGAGGTTAGCTCAATGTCTAGGGACACTGGACCAAGGTGGTCAAGTGTGGATTACGCTTGGCAAGAACCCGGAGAGGTTAGCTCAACGTCCAGGGACACTGGACCAAGGTCGTCAAGAGTGGATTGCGCTTGGCAAGAGCCCGGAGAGGTCCTGGATTTGGTTATTGGCTATTGGACAAGGATGGATTAGGACTCGGTTGTCGAGTTCGAATGGATATGGAATTGGCTAAGGCTTTGGTTATTGGATCTGGAAGTGGACATCGACTCGAAGCAGTCAAGGATGATATACTCTGGCAATATGGCTTTGGACTTCGGATATTGGATTCGGAACTATTCAAAACATGCATTGTTATCACAAGGCATGTTTTGGGGGGCAAAGTGTTATCCCATTTTTGGTCAAAACTGGAATGTCAACAAATTGGCAAGGAATTATGGATATCAGGATTGGAGATCGGTAGGAATCAAGGCTACGATCGATATCGTCAAAATTTTGTTAAACTCTAATTGGGACGAAGTTGATTGGAGATGATGATAAGGACTATGAAAGGCTATGTTTCAAATTTCAGGTTAATCGGAGTTCGTATGGAGGAAATATGATGGATTCAAGGTAGCAAAGGTATGTTGTTCGAATCCATCAAGGTGGTGCTCGGTTCGAATCCATCGGATTCGAACCCATCAGATTCGTATTGATCAAAGGCATGGCGCAAGGCACAGGGATGGTTCGAATCGATACACTTCGTATCAATTGGCATGGGTTCGGCTCTAAGAAGTTTGCATTAGGTGTTGGTTCGACTCGATAGTGTTCGTATTGGTCAAAGGCAAGGCAAGGTGAAGGAAATATGGAGGTACTTCGAATCGATTCCCTTCGAATCGATTAGGATGGAATGGCTTCGAATCGATGGGGTTCGTATCGATTGGAAGAGGTTCGGCCTGGTGAAGTTCGTATCGATCACGTGGGAAAGGCATAAGGAGTTTACTACGATTCGATGGACTTCGACTCGATGAACATCGCGGATCTCCTTCGAATCCATAAAGGTGTATACAGGTTTGTGGTTCGAACCGATGGGAACTCCATGGATTCGGAGGAGATGGATTCGAAGGAGAGAGAGGCGACTCCATGGATTCGGAGGAGATGGATTCGAAGAAGAGAGAGGCGACTCCATGGATTCGAAGGAAGAGGCGGCTTCATGGATTCGGAGGAGATGGATTCGAAGAAGATGGATTCGAGGGAGATGGATTCGAAGGACGTGGTTTCGAAGCATGGGTTCGAAACAGGCAGAACGCACGGAGATTTGATCTTGAATCGATCATACCTTCCAAACCGCTGATCTAAACACAATGAAATTTTTACAGGAGCTTACATACATGTTGAAGAATGTTCACACCAAATTTCAGCTCAATTGGATGGTTTCTTGATCGATTCGAACATCACTTCGAATCGATCCCAAATTGGGCACGGATTTCAAGAATGCGGGCCTGTGGGCCCCCCTCACGTGCCAAGCGGCCTCCCCAGGTTTTAGGCGGGATTTCAGCCTTCCACGCCTATAAATAGAGCCCCTGGTCATTCAGAAAAGGGGTCGAAGAATTTGGAGAGGAAAAGCACGCCTGGACGCAACTAGGATCATTCCATAACTTCACTACTGCTATTTATTTCAGATTTGGACTTTGTAACTGCTGTAATCATCTGTAATCATCAAGGATAATCAATAAAAGGATAAAAACTTGGGAGTGGACGTAGGCTGGAGATAGCCGAACCACTATAAAACTTGTGTCTCTGTTCTTTACTTTTGGATTACTGTTTAATATTTGCTGAGATCTGAGATTTGTGTTTGAATATTATTGATTTGTATTCATACACTGGTGCTTTCACGGTATTTGGGGTTTGTGACTAATTTTGGCTCAAACATATACATTATATAATAACACTATTAAGCACATGTATACCTTCAAACAAATATAAAGAGACAACACTTCAAAATAATATGTGTATATATATACAGCTCTTCAAAATCTAATATATTATTAATGCATATAAATATTAGCTGTAAACCAAAATTTTATAAACATATATACTTAATAGATTATATATAAATATATATGAGCAGACTTATACACTAAATAACATATATATAGATTTCGTTTGTAACCAAAATATACATATGTAACATACAACAAACAAAACATGATATACCACTATCACCTATACATATATAAAACTGCACTTATATATATAATAGTTTTAATACAAAAACACATATTTACGACTTATACAAATATATATATCTAAAGCAATACGTCTCTTAAAATCTAGTATAATATCCATTATGTATATACTGCGACTCTAAATAAAATAGTTTATATAAATTTAAATTTTATAATAACAGAGCACCGAGAAAAATAAAGTATGCATACAATACTAGCATTAGCATAACATCGATGATCAGGTGAAGAAGAAACGTGGCCAAGGAAGGGTTGCGTATGTTTGAGTGCGTGAGGAGGAATAGGGGAGGTGCGTTGCCAATGCTGGAGGGCTTGGCTTCGTGGTCGATGCGTGGTGAAGGAAAAGAGGGGAAGGAGAGGTGGTTAGCCGGGTGCAGTGGTGGAAAAGTGGGAGAAGTAGAGGAGCGGTAGGTTAGACTGGCTTGGCCATGGGTTGCCGCCACATCGGGTTCGGGCTGCTAGCTGCGAACTTGGTCTTGGCAAGGCAACGGCACTGCTATGGAAGGAAGAAGCTCGGCCTTGATGGAGGGTATGCGGCACAAGTTGGTGGTGGAAGGTGGTGGAACACGGCTGTTGCCTGGGTTGAGGCGGTCAGTGAACGAACCGCGAAGATTTGAAAAGGAGAAAGGCGATGGGACACGCCGCTTTGGGGAGAGGGGAGGAACGATGCACAGAGGGAGGAGGTTGACTGCGGCGTGTAGAGGGATGCCGTTCATTTGCAAAGAGCCCTGAGCTCGGTTTAATGGTTCACGGCCGGGGGAAGGTCGCTGAGGTGGAAGCACGGGCGGAGGCGACTTGGTGGCAGGGGCGGTTCATGGCGAGCCCGGTGCATGGTGGGGTGGAGGGGAGAGTGGATCGTTGACAGCAAGTGATAGGGTTGTGGTGTCGATGTGGGGCACGTAGGCAGTGGCTCGGGTGATGGAACGGTCGGAGGAAGGGTCGAAGTGAGGGGGAGAGGCCTGCGTGACTGGGAGGGACGTGAATATTTATTTTTACTTTTTGAACAAAACTGAAGGGAAGAGTAAAAGAATGGAAAAGAAGATGAAAACAACTTCAACAGCAGAAATGAAGTTTTGAAAGGGGGAGAACATTAATTGAACTAGAAATGAACGACCATCCATTGAACATTGGAAATTGGATGGTCAAAAGATTGAATTCATTGAATAATATTAATAACTCAACTATTGGAATTATACGTTGATTTTAATGGTCACCGGAACCAAAAGGAAAAATTCGAATACCGATACAAAATCACTTTACTGATGCCATGACATATCAGGGTACGAAAACGGAATTGATTATGCCACTGAGATCAGCACAACGAGACGATCAAAACGGTATATAGATATCAGTGGTATGATTGAATTATAAAATTTCGAATTTTCTACTATCGAAAAATATAGTAAAAACGTGGAAGATTAAGATCGACGGAGCTAAAGAAGTCCAAATTTGGAAAAATGAAAAATGACGCCTTGCTTAGAAGATGATTTAGAATTTTTCTATGTAAAAATATTCAGGTTTTGAAAACATTTTATTTTCATCAATTCTTAGCCGATTAAATTGAAATAAAATCACACATGAAAATAAACTTTCATATTTTCGGATGAAAATTTACCAGTTGCTATGTTTAACCAGACGCATTTGAAATATTAAATTTTTAATCAAAATTTTATTTTTTAAAATTCCAAAAAAAATTCACTTAATTAAATAAATAAAATGACCAAAATTACGGGTCGTTACACTCTCCCCCACTCAAAACTTTTCGTCCCCGAAAAGGAAGGAGGTAGGAGAATAGAAACAGCCAGAAAGAAAATAGGTTGAACAAAATAACACAATTAATTTAAACCACATAGATTTGAATTTAATTAGTCAATATTTAACAATTTGGTTAAATCCCTTTATTTTAAGTCAATAAATTGTCATTCAATTTAATTTTTTTTAGTTCGACTGTTAATTCTAATCATATAAATTTCAATTTAAATTAATAAATATTCAACAATTGATTTGACTCAAGGTGTTTCATTAAATTGATTCATTTGTTAATTTATTAATTCCATCAAAGCAAAATTTTATTTAATTATCTTATTTATTCATTATCTTATTATCCAATTATCCACTATTAATAATTTCAAAAAATCATAACTTGAATAGTCATTCATTACAATCATAATTTATTCAACCAATTTAATTCTTCTTTATTCCAAATTATTAATAAATTTTCTTACTTAACATATCTTAAGTCTATTTATACTTATTACAACTACTCAAATTTATTTAAAATTTCTTTTAAACATCATTTTACATTGTATATTATTCAATTACATGGTTAACTTCTGAATAATTTAGGTAAGTTATATTAAAATGTAATTGAGTGTTATACAAGTATTTTTTTTCTTATTCAATTATTTCGAGTTTAAATCTTTATTCAAATTCTGGTTCCATTATATAATCGAAATTATTCTTTTTTTTAAAACCCTACTCCGGAGAGTAGAGCTAGGGGATACAGCTGACCGCCACACCGACCCCCTTTTTAGCCAGCCCAGCTAAGAGCATCAATCCTCTACCATGTTCGGTTTTGTTGAGGATAACCGCTCAAAGCCTTAAGGGAAACATATCTCGGCTGTGCGACTCTCGAAATTATTCTTAACAAGACCTTAAGCGTTAAATTTTCGATTTACTTCAAACAGTTCAGAAATAAATATATACATAGATACAACATATGTCAAATCAAAGCTATAATCATATACTTATATATTATAAATCAAGTCATATTTTAGAAATTCAAATCATTTTATTTATTTCAAAAAAAAGTGTAGCAGGGCTACAGAATAGTCTCTCCACTTCGAAACCCAAAAATGAATATCGATGATGCGGCCGCCATTACCAAAATTATTTTCCAGCGACAAAAGAGAAGAGCACTGACTTTAAACAGTAAAATTCTTTGAAACCATTCTTATTTGAAAATACTTTAAATAATATACACTTAAAACTTTAAAAGCCCAAGTCTGAAATCACCGGAAATTCAAATTCTCAATTTCTTGATTTAAATTCATTTTTTCCAAATAATTTATAACCATGTTTATAATTCAATATTTATATATGAAACAAAAGCCAATGGTTACAAGCTATAAATAAATCAAATATTATTTCTTAACATATAATTCAATTTACTATCAAAATTCAGAAAATTACACACATATATATACTTATATATAATATAATTATTCGCAATCTATTTTATTTACTAAATTTGAAACAATATTATGTCAGTTTGTTGTGTTAAAGTGTTTTGGAAATTCTATCGATAGGTTGATTAGACGAATCGATCGAAAATCCAAATCAACATCAACAACTCAAATAACACAATATATATTAAAACATTTAAAATATTAATTTACAAATACACTTCCTCATTCGACAATACATGAATGGATTTTCAAAGCGAGGACAAAGATTCAAATTTTATGGACGCAAATCAAAGAGAATTTTGATTCGAAGAAAAGTTTGTAACAATGATTAAATAACAAAATTGGACGATGGATAAGTTTATATAAATCGCGGGCAACCTTAATCGCGTCGACCGTGACTTCAAGAATAAGATCGATGTAGAATTTCGAGGCAAATCTACATTCGATCTCAAGATAGAGAATTCGGGATATCTAGAAATATTAGCATCTAAATTGAGGATATATATATATATATATATATATATATATATATATATATATATATATATCTGGTGAATCGATGCTATTGTAAATGAGTTTCATCCCTTTACAATTCATATGAATGTTGGCGAGACCGCCAATCCACTATAAAGATCATTCGAAGTGGAGTTATGGGATACTCCAGAATTTAGACGAATACGAATAGTGAGGGACAAGAATGAATTTTGGAACCTAGGAAACGTTTCGAAATTAAAGGGAATCGAGTCAAAAAGGAAGAGATTCAAACTCGATTGAAAGTGATTCTGTAAATACATTTACCCTATATGCTAAGTTTTACCTAGAGCTGCCAAAGCTCTGATACCAACTGTAACGACCTGCTATTTTGGACCATTAGCATCCGCACTTGTCGGACTTGAATAATTCGAAATACCGTATTTTTAATTTAAATTTGGCAAAACCGAGCATATACAGTAAAAAAATAATCACAGATCACAGACACAGAGTAATAAATGCAGCGGAAACAAAAGATAGTAGTTCATGAAGCTACTATATATATATCAGAGTTAACAAGATACAATAGATGTCTCGAATACAATAGTCAAATACAATATCAGAGTACATCACTCGAATCAACTGAATATCTGAACGCTGGATAGATAGCTGGATCTCCAAGCGAAGATCCAACTCCAAAGGTGAGTCTCGAATACTGGTACACTCAGTCTGACCCGAGCGTAAAGCAAAACACAAAACACTCGAGTTAGGATTTACATTCTTATATGAATTCCAACTCAAGTGAAATAACAATTGAAATACAAATATAAAACGACCCGCCTTTCATTCCACAGAAAGATGCATCATTTTTAAGAAAGAAAGAGGTAGAAATAGAATAGATAGAAGAAAAGAACTCATCAAAATCTCACAGCGGAATGAAACAAAATATAATATATAACATAACTATTACATAGTCTATTACATATCAGAGTTACTCAGATACAACAACACAGGATAGACAGTTATACAAGTCTGTCTATTATACAACTCAAATACAACACATATATTACAGAGATATAACACAGAGGAAAAACACCATATAACTACAAGCGCTGAAGCCTCCTACTCCATAACTCCTCCAGTATTCGTCAAAGCAGACCTGAATCCCTTGGCTACTCGTAAAATTTGAGTACCCAAGAGTTTAAGAAAAACAGAATAAACTCCGGGTCGGACATGGGTCTGGTGTGAGTAAACGGGTTTAAGTTGCTTAACTTTTAAAAACCTTTTGAAAAGAAAGGTATCACGTAAGACTTCCCACACATAAACATGGAAAAGTGGGTAATACAATCAAAACCGTAGGAGCACGTAGAAAGAATGAGTTTCCATTAATGGCAGGGCTACTGGGGTACCGTCCGTCATAGTACGTGGCCTAGATCATCGTACCGAGGAGCCACCCTAACTCCCCAGCAACACAAAGCCGGGACCATTCCTTACTGAACAGTCCCGAACAAGACCACCCCGACGATTCTAGCTAGCAATCGCCCCACACAGCCGAAATAAAAAGGGACATCTAGAAAGGGGTAAATCTCGCTCTCAAGTGGGGACTACCCATGAAGCCTTGCTACACCTCCCCTGTTTTAGCCATTCCTGGTTGATGAGGCTTGAGGCTGCGATTACCTTTATAGAACACATCTGTCTTAGAATGCTCATCGTCCACCTGACGATATTCTGAAAGCATTCAATCCATACAAGTTCGTTCCGGGTTCGAACGAAACCGAAGGCATTATCTCGTTACACTCATTTTGGAATCACCCTCAGAGTTAACGACAATAACCCTTGCACTCTAAAAACTCCATCTCGAACCAGAAAGTACTATCTCCATTATACTCGTATTGGAATCACCCACAGAGTTCTTAACGACAGATAGTTCTTACACTTCGAGTCTTCAACTCGATATTCACTTGAATTCAGGACCTAACGTTTAACTTGGATCGATGTGGTTTTCGGATAGATACCCGATCCCGGTCTCATCGAACCAAACGTGTCATAAAGGCCAAGTTGTTTAAAGGTTTAAACAATTCAATTCAATACAATTCAATGCTTTGAAATCACACAGCATTAACATAGATAAATATCACACATTTATCATTGGTATAACCAATATCATATCACAGAATGTCATAACACATATCATCAATAGATATCAATCCAATAGATATCATCCAATTCAGACATTAAACAACCAATCATCCAAAAGCACGCATTATCAATTCATATCATAATTAATCTAATTTCTTAAATTATTCCCTTAAGAATCAACCCCTAAATCTTGCTTATACAATCATTCATTAATTACTAACCATAATTAATTTCTTATACAAGATACAACAGATGTCTCAAATACAATAGTCAAATACAATATCGGAATACATCACTGGAAACAACCGAATATCTGAAAGATGAATAAATAGCTGGATCTCCAAGCGAAGCTCCAACTCTAAAGGTGAGTCTCGAATACTGGTACACTCAGTCTAACATGAGCGTAAAGCAAAACACAAAACACTCTAGCCAGGGTTTACATTCTTATTTCAATAAATCCAACTCAAGTGAAATAACAATTGAAATACAAATAACTCAAAGGATGTTGGAATAACCATCCTCTAAGGATCCGTTAAACTATTTAATATGTAGTAGTGTACGCTAAGTAGATAATGCCTATCGGTAATATAAAGTATCAAAATAGTGTTAAGCAGTTACCATTATCCCTCTTAACACATTTTATATAAGCGTTATAGTCTATACAGCACTGTAAACTCCACCGTAAACTAGTGGGATATCAGGGAGTACTCCATAGGTATAACATAAAACAAATTCGTAGTGGTCGCATATATAGGGATACAAGTATGACAAGGCACATGAGGCAATACCCAAGGTAGTGAAACTACCATTTCCCTGATCCGGACTGGTGAGAACGCATCGCCGCAACGATCGCAACACCGCGAAACAACACTCCCAAAATTCCGAGGGTGCACCAATCAATAACAAGTAATGAGTAGTTTACGAAGAAGTGTGTTCGCTCGAGGTGGCTAACCCCATTTGGCCCAACACGACTCCTGTTTTAGTCATTTCCAATTTCGACACAAGTGTCAAGGCTATCCATTATCGTTCTCTTTCTTCAGTCATCACGTACATCATTCCAACCACTTCATTCTGGATCACACTCTGCGTATAGTTATTAAAGTGGTATTCGGTTTAGACAGTGAGTATGTCCCTAACCGATTCTGGTCTCTTTAATAACTTCCGTAATTATTACACCGATTGGTCGTTTAATATATTTCAAAACCAAATCCAATTCAATTTCAATGAGAATTTGTAAAACCAACATTCCATTTGTCTTTCTAAAACAATTTCCAACATTACGTTTCAAAATTTCCAAATTACCATTTCAAAATCTTATAATTCACTTCAATTATTATTTTAAAACAATTCAAATATTGATTCAAGTTCATATATAACTTTCATTCCAAAAACATTTAATTTAACATTCAAATCAATTTAAATTCATTTGTCGATTTCATTTAATATTCGTTAAGTTTATTTATCATTCAAAACAATTTCTATTAAATTTCTAATTCATTAAATCAATTTAAGTTTTCCTATATCATATCGAACTTCCAAATTTAATTGAATTAAATTCGTTAAATCAAAATTCTTTAAATTTCAAGTCTTATACTAAGTTCAATATGTGATGTCCCGGAAATTTAGGAAATACTTATTTAATAATTTCATTAATAATTATTTTAAAGTGTGAAATGTTGATTTAATAATCTAATTCAAACAAAAATTATATTTTGAAAACCAATAATTATTTAGTTTGACAAATGATATTCTTTTTAAAATTTATGATAATCATAATTACTGTTTGCACCAAAATTGGTCACAACACTCTTCGGGAGTCGTTGAAGAGATAACAATCAAGAGTATGAACTGAATATGAATATTATCTAACAAAAACTCCAATCAACAGTAAAGAAAATGCGTAGACAGGCGATTTATAGTGGTTCGGCATATTGCCTAAGTCCACTGTGAAGTTTTTTGATGTTTTATTGATTCACTTTCAATGATTACAAGTTGTTACAGCGATCAACAGCGAATTACAACTGGAAATACGAAATCAGTAGTCAAATTATGGTGGAGATCTTGATCCGGCAGAATATCGGCGCTTGAGAGTCAGAA
Organism: Allium cepa; assembly: GCA_030765085.1. NCBI lineage: Eukaryota > Viridiplantae > Streptophyta > Magnoliopsida > Asparagales > Amaryllidaceae > Allium > Allium cepa. Next base: position 897,816,507 of record CM060938.1, on the reverse strand, counting down.
GATCCCGAAGGTCCCTTTTCTGTTGGCCCTGGAGCTCTATTTATAGGCGTAGGCTGCTGAGATTCCGCTGAAAACTCGAGAGACCTCTTCTAGCACGTGAGGGGGCCCACATGCACGGTCTCAGGAAGTTTGGGCCCACATTGGCATCGGTTCGAACTCCATTCGAACCGATCAAGAATTCATCCAATTGAGGTGAAATTTGGCGTGGACATTCACCACCATGTATGCAAGCATCTGTGAAAATTTCATGGCATTTGGATCAGTGGATTGGAAGATATGGCGGGTTCGAAATAGGGTCCACGGCACGGCTGTTTGGTTCAAACCCCTGTATTCGAAACGATGGTTTCGAATCCATCATGGCACACGACTTCGTGGTGACGTGGAGTGCAAACTTTGAATCGATCCCGGTCTTCACTCCGAGTTGACCGCTTAGACTCCATATATCTCGGTGATTTCGAACCGATGGGAGACACGTTGGTTGACTCAGTGGGTTCGAATAAGGCAACACAGGATGGGTTCGAACATGGCATTATGGATGGGTTCGAACATGACTTCAGGGATGGTTTCGAACGAAGCTTATGGATGGTCTCGAAGCATGCATGTCCGATGGTTTCGAAATAAGGCAGCCGAGTATGGATTCGAAACAGGTATTCTCTGATGGATTCAAGGCCCATTGTGTTGAACTTGGTAGGTGCGGACTTGATGGGTTCGAACCCGAGGCATCCCGAGGGGTTCGATGTGATGGTTTCGAAGCCGAGGCGCCTTGGTGGTTTCGAGTTCGATGGGTTCGATGTCCTTCGGTTCGAAGGTGATGGTTTCGAATGGTGCATGATGATGGGTTCGAAGACACCCATCATGATGGTTTCGAAACTAGTGTGTTCCCTCAAAGTTGAACCGATCATAACTTGAGCATACGAACTCGGATTGACTTGAAATTTGAAATGCTGACTCTTGTGGTCTTTGTCCTATCAATTGTAGCTCAATCTGGACTCGGATAAAATTCAGTGATATCCATGGCGAAAGGAAGTACGATCAACCTCTGAGGTGAACTGTCCTTCGTTTTCGATCGATCTTTTGGTATCGCGGCTTTGCCGAAAAGCGGGATAACATTTTGCCCCCCAAAGTACGTCTTGTGGGAACATGATGTGCTTTGAATAGCTGTCATTTCTCTCTGAACAATCATTGCTCTCTTTTTTGTTGAAACTCGTATGCTGTATTGCTGTAACCTTGTGTTGATATGATTGATTGCTGTATAATAGTGCTTAGCCGTTGGCTGTCGCATTTGTAACAGAATGCGTGTTTGATCCCTGTAAATGTTTAAAATCGAATGTTAGTTCGACATGTATGCATATACTTTAATTTGCTGTAAACGTCGTGCGTCCACGAGTCGTGTCAATTTGTTTGCTATAGAATTTCGTATCGATTCTCTCCTGAACCGATTTTGAAATTCGAATTGAGACAACGCTTGGTGGTTGTTGTGGAAAGTTCCTTCGTATCGATCCTCTCCTGAACCGATATTGAAGGTTGAAGGAATTGGACTTGTTCGAGATGAGCGTAATATTTCGAACCAATGCGTTTGAGCATTGATGGGTTCGAAATCCAAGTTTGTATGGATGCAACATGCCTGTGCAATGATGGGTTGAGTGAATATGCGACTTCGAACCGATGCGTTGGAGCATTGATGGATTCGAAATCTACATTCGAACCGACGGAGTATACTCGTGCTATGATGGGTTCGAAATTGACTTTCGAAATGGTCTGAAAGGATGGAGTATACTTGTGTTGTGATGGTTTCGAAACTAACATTCGAATAATGTGAGAAGATGGTTTCGAACTAGTAGTTCGTTTCGGTGGGTTATGGAAGGATACGAAGTCGTCGTTCGTATCGATTAGGAGATGATGGATATGAAGTCATATGTCGTATCGGTAGGCCATGGATGGATTCCAAGTGGTTGATGTGAACAAGGCCTTCGAATCGATGTGCCCACAGTTCATGTCGCATCGATGCAGCATGTCACTCTGTAGTGCATTTCGTACCGATGAAGCATGAGGTGAACTTCGAATCGATAGGGCTTTAGGCCGATGGTTTCGAAGGCTAACTTCGAAACGATCTGGTACTTGACCGGTTGTGACCGGTTGGGTTGACTGGGAGAGCGATCGTCTCGGTCACATCCCAAGCTTCATATAAATAGCATTGGACTTCACATTTTTTACTTTTTACTCTTTTACTGCACTCTTCATCGCTTCGAAGCTTCAACGGAGAAAAAACACTCTGTCGTATCGTCGAATCAACCAAGATTCAAGTCTTCAATCTCTCGAATCCATTGTTAAAACTAGGTAATTAGCCTCGGATTCAAACGGCGAAGTTATTTCGAACCCATTTCTTTTTATCGATTGCGTAGCCTCGAGATTGGCAAAACCAGATCTGGTTTGGGAGGGATTCGAACCGATGCGTGGGCTCGAGTTCGAATCGATGACGGTGGCGTCTTTTTATTGGATTTTGAATCGATCCTTGGAATGTCCTTGTTGGGACGCGGATTCGCACCGATTGAGGGATTCGAGGGGTCCATTCGAATCGATGGATTCGAACCCATAGGCTATCGTTTCGAAGTCCACAACTTCGTATCGATACGAAGTGGGTCGGTTCGAACGTGGATGATGCGGAGTTGAGGTTTCCTTATCGGTTCGAACTTGTCATCTGGTTATCGTTTCGAAGCGCGTTTAACTGCATGGTTTCAAAGCGAATTCAGGATGGGTTCGAACGCATGGTTTCGAAGCAACGTCAGGATGGGTTCGAACGTAGAAGTGTTCGGTTGGGTTCGAACGAAGTCCTTGTGATGGTTTCGAACCCTCTATGATGGATACCAAAATTTGAAATTTTCTAAGCATAACTCCGACGAGCTTCATTCCTGCATATTTGGACTTGAATATTAAACTGCATACTTGACTGCCTTTTGAAGCTCGTCGATGGAACTATAACAACTTCTGTCCGAACCAATCTTCCATCATATAAACGATTTGGTGATGACGGTCAGCGATGACGGTCATTATAGCTGGACTCCGTAGCTTTGTCGTTTGCATATTTCTTTTAACTCTGCGATATTTATTCAAGTAATGCATGGCACTGCACAACATACACTCATACACGTTACACTGGGGAACGCATGGGTCCTTTGTCGTCTAATGATGGTTTCTCATGAGTTAGCTAGTTATGGAACCTTCAAGTTCACAGCAGCAGGAGATTCAAGGTACAGTCTCTCCGAGGCTAGAGGTTCCGGATATAGATCCGGAGATCATCGGTCCAGCCCCGGACGAACTTCCCGATGCGTCGTTCATTGCCAATCCCTCGGATTCCGTTCCGTCGAATGTCTCTGAAGACATGTTGGGGAGAATATGTTTGCGGCACGGCCTGTCACTGAATGATGTGCTACTGCCCGGGCCGAATGATAGACCGCACAATCCGCCGGAAGGGTATACAGCATTTAACCGCCACGCGTGTGCGGCCGGGACACTTCCCCCGTTCAACGAGTATATAAGGGAAGTGTTGTCGTTTTTGAGGATCGCCCCATCTCAGTTGCACCCGAACGGATATGCGTCGATCAATAGCTTGTTCATTGCATTTATGGAATATCTCTATCGACCGCCACTTCCGATTGAAATCAGATACTTGTTCAATTTCAAAACTCGGGGTGATTATCCTTCCTTCACATTCCTGGAAGCGGTGAGAAATTGCCAAGTGGTCACTGGGTCCTGGACAAGGTTGAGTTACTATAGGACAGAATGGTTTTATGTCAGATGTCCTCCAGGATTTGCCCGACGGTGGCTATTCAGACGTGAGTATAGCTGAGTTCTTAAATAGTTACTACGGCAATTGCAGCCGAAGTGGAACTTATTTTTTTTTTTTACAGCACCGATTCAGCGACCTGAAGGCGAACAATTTAAGGAGATAGTCCGAGTACTCCAAGGAAACCCCAGCGAAGATAGGGATATGGAGGTGCTTCTGACGGATAGGAACCTTCGGACTTATGGGTTGATCGAACGAGGTCAGAGCATAAGTTTTGAGGTGGCACTAAGGATTATCTCGAAGAAACGAGTCAAGCACAAGAAGCCCAAAGTTACTATAGCTGAGGAAGCTGACTCTGAAAGAACTCATACGGACGATGAGCCGCTGACCGAGCCTACGGACGTAGTTTCGGATGTCGCGGAGCAGAGAAAAGGCAAGGCCGCCATGGTTAAGTCAAGTGAGAAAAGGAGATGGAAATCGGTTGTCACGGCCCGATCCGCTTCCGGAGTTAGAATCTCGGAGATGTCTCCTCCGAGAACTGAAAATCTTTTTGAAGGGCTTGCCGATCTTCCAATCCCGGACGATGTGTCTTTTCAACATGATGCCGGGTTGGAGGAATTCCATCGTACTCTAGAATTGGGCGAGCCTCTTATTACTAGCGAGGTCGACATTTCTGGTTGGTCGGGGGGAATGCACATTCATACACATTTCACGACACTGCATAACCTTTGACTGTAAACTACTTGTTTCGAAAGGTGATTAATCCTATTTTATTTTGATTTGCAGATACTATGCCTAAGCGAGGTTCAATGCTTGGGAGTCTCTGACATGCCCGCAAGCCTTCATATTATGATTCGCGCAGACGATCAGGGGATAGATATTATGACCAAGGACGCTCTGGGTATTATGACCAGGGACGTTCTGGGTATTCTAGTCACGAGAGATATGATTCGGTCAGAGGCCATAAGCGTCGGTCGCGGTCGCGGACCCCTCCTCCTTCTAAAGATCCCATACAACCTCCCGTTCATGTTTATCGCCCTTCCGATTCGTCTCGATATGTGTCGGTTTCTCAAACTTCTAGATCTGAGGCGATGGCGCCGATGGTTGCGGAGCAGCCTCCTACTGAAATTTCGGGGGAAGGAGCGATTAGACTTGCGCAGTTAAAGAGGGAGTTCCTGAATATTTGCTTCGATAACTACGTCTTTCCTCTGAACTTGAAGAAAATTCCACCGGAGGCTGAGCGGTTGGCGCTCGACTATGTGCATGATTTTTACGCCCAATACAAGGTGTGGTATAAGGCGGCCGAAAAAGCATCAGCGTTGGCCTTCGAGCGAGCGGCTACCATTGAAAAGCTTCAAGCCGAGCTGGCTCAGAAAGACCGCATCGTACAAGTGTTGAATACAGAAGCTGAATCATCTCGAAAATCAGAGATGGAAGCTCTTACGAAGGCTGATGAAGCTCAAGTGGCCATGGATAGGATGAAACAAGAGCACTATGCCACGGTGGAAGACATGGGCCACCGAAACACTATCGTTACTGCCGAGCGGGATGCGACGTTGAAAGAGCTTAATGAGCTTAAGGCTAAATTTGCCGAAATTACTAAAGATAGAGATGATGCGCATAACGCGGCGCAAGAAGCATGCGAACAAGCCGTAGTGCTTCGCACTGAAAGGGATGAGGCAGTGGCTAAGGTCCAGGTGGTCGAGGCCGAGGTTGAGGAGAAAGTTCAACAAGCAGAGGCCAGGCTAGAGGCCGATATCAAAGATTTGCTAATCACTTACAGTGCCAATGTATTAATACATAGGAACTTGGCCTGGCTTCAGGACTATCCGGTTCACCTCCGCAGCGCTTGGGATCGATTGGTGGAGGAGGAAGAGAAAGCGCATCCGGGTGAAGCGGTTGACCGATTCGAGCTCGAGAACCGGCTGTTGACTGAGGATGAGAAGAAGGTCCTTCATGATGCCATCATTGCTCGTGAGAAGGAGATGATGGGTGGTCGTTCCCTGGAAATTGGAGAGGGATCAGGTGTTGAGCACCATTCGGCTGTCACTGAAGTCACCACACCGCCTTCGTTAGTGCCTGTATCTACGGTCAGTTTGCAACCTGTTCCTGCTTACGACCCGGAGCAGTCGCGCTTATCTCCTATTCATGAGCATACTTCCGAGGACGTTCAGCCATCTGCGAGCCAAACTGGGGAAGGTATTCCGAAGTTATCTCAAACCTTTTCTAAATAGAGAGTTTGTTTTGAAGAAGTTACTAATAACTTATTATTTTTGCTTAGTGACGGGAGTTGCGTCGATTGTCGTGGCTCAAGAACCAAGCAAAGGAGATAAGGCCATCGCCACAGAGACGACTGTTGTGACGACGGCGGTGTCCACCGAGGTGGCGCAGGGAAGTGGGTTATCTCTTGAGGAACAAATGGTGAGCGAGCTGCTCGGTGAGCAGGGTGGTTCTTTCTCTGACTTGCCATTTATCATCGTTAGTAACCTTCCACCGACCTCAAGTTCTTCAATGCAGACCGTGGATGCCCCCAGCCAGGCCCAAGCGACTCGAGATGAGGAAATTTTGGCTGAGATTGACGCCGAAATAGAGGTTGCGGGGCATAGTGGTAGCGTTGGTGGCAGCACGGCGGTGCAGAGTTCAGCACCTGTTAGGGTAGTACCATCGGGTGGCACTATCTCAACGTCCGTTACGGATCCAGTCCCTCCTACTCCTCCGGTGGGAAGCTTCACGCAGATTCAAGCTCTGAGGAGGACATTGACATCATGCCCCCAGCCGAAGGGCCACCGCCGGAGAGGAGGCATTCAAAACGAAGAATTTCTGTCCCTAGTGATTCTGATGATGAACCACTGATAAGAAGGACGAGAAAAAAGAAATAGATCGGCTTTTCAAGTAGATGTTTTGATAGATAGGTAGTTGTTTTTGTTTTTGTTAGTAAGCCGTGTATAGATGCTGGTTCGGTCCCTGCTAGTAGGGATTGTTTTTTGGGAGAACTTATTCATACATAAGTCCTTATTTTCAGTTAGTTGAAATAAAATTCAGTTTCTTTGTTTCAACTCTTATTTCTTTTGCGCTTAAGTGCTTGTAGTGTCTTGTTTTCGGTTTGGTGTACTTGTGGTGTTTTTACCGTTTAAATAGAGTTCGTTTCATCTGCCAAGCCTGAAAACCTTGGTCACAAGTTGTGATTGATGAATGAGTTGAACTTCGGACGTTGTATCACTTTGGTTAGTGATCAACACTTAGCTTTCGTGCCCCCCAGTTTTGGGGAACAGCACTTGTATTTTTGGTGGTTGACCGCACTTGTTGCAAATCTTAAGTACACGTCCGCATTCTAGGGACTTATGACAATTTGAGATCGATAATCTGCTTTGCACTCCAGGAGTTTGAGAGTTATCGATGTTTGTATTGTGGTTCACGCTCCGGGAACCTGGAATTGATGTTTATACTCCTCATCACGCTATGGGAACTGGGAGTTGATGTTGATATTTCGGTTCGCACTTTGGGAACTTCGATTTGCTGTTTGTACTCCGTTTCACGCTCTGGGAATCTGGAGTTAGCATGGATGCTTCGGTTCGCGCTCCGGCAACCTGTAATTTATGTTTACACCCCAATTCATGTGTTGAGAAGTTGGAGTTCACATTGATGGGTTGGTTCGCACTCCGGGAACCTGGAATAGATGTTTATACTCCAATTCACACTCTGAGAAGTTGGAGTCAGCCGATAGATGGTCAGTCACATCTATTTGAGCTTTTTAGGAATTCGTTCACACTCTGGGAACGATGGAGTTGATGTTTATACTCCAATTCGCACTCTGGGAAGTTGGAGTCAGCCGATAGATGGTCAGTCACACCTATTTGAGCTTGTTAGGAATTCGTTCACACTCTGGGAACGATGGAGTTGATGTTTATACTCCAATTCGCACTCTGGGAAGTTGGAGTCCGTTCACACTCTGGGAACGATTTATTGGATGTTTATACTCCAATTCACACTCTGGGAAGTTGGAGTCCGTTCACACTCATGGAACGATTTATTGGATGTTTATACTCCAATTCGCCCTCTGGGAAGTTGGAGTCCGTTCGCACTCTGGGAACGAATTATGGAATGTTTATACTCCAATTCACGCTGTGGGAAGTTGGAGTCCTTTCGCGCAGTAGGAACGAATTATGGAATGTTTATACTCCAATTCGCGTTCTAGGAAGTTGGAGTCCGTTCGCACTCTGGGAACGAATTGTTGAATGTTTATACTCCAATTCGCGCTGTGGGAAGTTGGAGTTGCTTGTAGGACTGTCGTGTGTTGGTCCAGTTCAGCCTTTGATGTGATGGCTTGCCCCCGAGCTGGGGTTTCACTTAGTGAGTGGCCGGTTGTATCGCAGTCACTCGCTATTTGAATAAATTCCATTGTTTGATGGAATTTAGCTCTTCGTGTGTCGTGATTGTTGAACGTTGCATTCGGTGAATCACAGCTCTAACTTGAAGAGATAATGTTTTATTGCTGAAATAAGAAAATACGGCAAAGTCAGTGCCTTATTACAAAATCAAATTTTAGAATGTAAAGGAAATTGAAAAGTATTCATAGATTGAATGAGCCTGTCATGTGTGACAGTGACGAAGATCTTCGTCGTTCTAGGCTCCTGAGAAAGTTGGTCCGCCACTGATGGCGTTTATCACCAATCTCCCACGGGGACCATTGGAGTCCTCATATCTTGGTCGATCGGGTTCATTGTTTTGATTTGATGGACCCGCTTCTCTGGGCTGCGGTGTTCGTACAAACTGTTCAAGCTTCCTTTCCCTGATTAGTTTTTCAACGAGATCTTGTAAGTGACGACACTCGTTCGTATTGTGCCTGTAGCTTTCATGAAACCTGCAAAACTTTCCTGTTTGGATTTGTCTCTCTGACGATGGTTTTGGTGCAGGTTTTTGATACTGGATTGTATTACAGGTTTGCAAATACAATTCCTCCAGTGAAGTATTCAAAGGAGTATAATTGTCGAACATCGGATTCTTGCGTTGCGGGCCACGATTTTGATATTGTTTTTTAATTTGATTCACGCTCTCTCTTCGCCGAGCTTGTTTGTTTTTGACGTTCAACTGAACTTTTCCGGAGCTCTCACCGGACTGTTTGATTGCAACATTGCTTTGTATCCCTTCCGTACTCGGTCTTGCATCGGTTTGCTTCCTAGACTGTTTCGCGTCTTCCCGTCTCAGGAATTGAGCCGCCTTGGCGTGGAAACGGTCCAACGATGCAGGTGGTTTTCCGGCTAACCAATTGCCGAACTCAGAATCGGGGTCGATTCCCTTAGTTAACGCCATAAGGATGGAGTTATCGTTTGGATTGCTGATCTCCACGCATGCAGTGTGGAATCTCTCTAAGTAGTTTCTGAGTGTCTCTCCGGGAGCCTGAGTGACACTAGACAGAGTGTTGACATCTTTGGGTCTTGCGACGTGCATGCGGAATTGCTCAACGAATTTTGTGGCTAACTGGTCGAACGAAGAGATGGATCGAGGTGGCAGTCGAGTGAACCACATGGTAGCGATGCCCCCCAAGGATATGGGGAAACTACGGCACTTCACTGCATCATCGGCTCTGGCAGCAGTCATTGACCATTCATATTTTAGAATATGTTGGTTGGGGTCGGGGTTTCCTTCATACATGGGTAAAGTTGGCATCCGGAATCGCCGTGGGGGTTCAGCAGTAAGGATATCATCCGAAAAAGGAGTGTGACTTCGGGTAACCCCCCAATCGTCATTCGTGAATCCCTGACTCTCACGGATCATTTGACGTATCATAGTTGAAAAATCTGGCATTTGCGCGTTCTGTGCGGCTTGCACCGGAGTATGATTACGTTCCATGCTTTGGGGTTGGACCGGATATTGTCGACGGTCCAAGTTTTTCCTTCTTGGCTCATAGTCCTCTGGGACGTATGGTTCAGGAGTACGTCCATCATGACGATGGTTCAGGTCCGACTGATCTTGAACGTCGACCCCTGGTTCAGCTGCAACGTCAGTAGTGTGGTATTCTGTAGTGTGGTGAGGGATGGCACCTCCTCGGGAGGAGGGTCCGGTTTGGAAACTGGCCGATGGACCAACTCTCAGTTGTCCAACGGTCATTGTTGGTTGACCTCCAGCATTTGGCGCACGATTCCCATCTAGTCGGGGTCGTGGAGATCGATTGAGGTAATCAAAAGATGAAGAACTCTCGCTGGAGGAGCGAGACACGTGGTCTCTCTTGGATCTCTTTCGTTTCTTTCGATCCAACTTGTTGATTGGCTTGGCGTTAGCGCATAGCTGTTCTTCCAGTTGTTGCCGACTCTGGGTCAGCTCTTGGAGGAGCGACTGCAACTCTTGTCGGGTAACCGGAGCTGAGGGTTCCGAGTGTACAGTAGCATCTTGATTAGGTGGAGGTAGAGTTACAGGATTCTGTCGATCTTGTTCTTCCTGATTGACGGCGTTTGAGGTGGTTCTTGTGCTAACCATCTCGACGGTTGAATTCCTTTCCTTAGACTTTTGCAAATCTGAATAGAATGGAAGGAATTTGAATTTAAAGATCTGGATCCCTCTCTTAGATTTATTCAATCCGGTATCGATGACAGATCCAACGAGCAGGAGAAAATCTGGGTTTTCTCGGTGAAAGCACCAAAGTGTTTGAACCAAAATTGGTCACAACACTCTTCGGGAGTCGTTGAAGAGATAACAGTCAAGAGTATGAACTGAATATGAATATTATCTAACAAAAACTCCAATCAACAGTAAAGAAAATGCGTAGGCAGGCGATTTATAGTGGTTCGGCGTATTGCCTACGTCCACTGTGAAGTTTTTTGATGTTTTATTGATTCACTTTCAATGATTACAAGTTGTTACAGCAATCAACAGCGAATTACAACTGGAAATTCGAAATCAGTAGTCAAATTATGATGGAGATCTTGATCCGGCAGAATCTCGACGCTTGAGAGTCAGAAGATCCCGAAGGTCCCTTTTCTGTTGGCCCTAGAGCTCTATTTATAGGTGTAGGCTGCTGAGATTCCGCTGAAAACTCGGGAGACCTCTTCTAGGACGTGAGGGGGCCCACATGCACGGTCTCAGGAAGTTTGGGCCCACTTTGGCATCGGTTCGAACTCCATTCGAACCGATCAAGAATTCATCCAATTGAGGTGAAATTTGGCATGGACATTCACCACCATGTATGCAAGCATCTGTGAAAATTTCATGGCATTTGGATCAGTGGATTGGAAGATATGGCGGGTTCGAAATAGGGTCCACGGCACGGCTGTTTGGTTCGAACCCCTGTATTCGAAACGATGGTTTCGAATCCATCATGGCACGCGACTTCGTGGTGACGTGGAGCGCAAACTTCGAATCGATCCTGGTCTTCACTCCGGGTTGACCGCTTCGACTCCATATATCTCGGTGATTTCGAACCGATGGGAGACACGTTGGTTGACTCAGTGGGTTCGAATAAGGCAACACAGGATGGGTTCGAACATGGCATTATGGATGGGTTCGAACATGACTTCAGGGATGGTTTCGAAAGAAGCTTATGGATGGTTTCGAAGCATGCATGTCCGATGGTTTCGAAATAAGGCAGCCGAGTATGGATTCGAAACAGGTATTCTCTGATGGATTCGAGGCCCATTGTTATGAACTTGGTAGGTGCGGACTTGATGGGTTCGAACCCGAGGAATCCCGAGGGGTTCGAAGTGATGGTTTCGAAGCCGAGGCGCCTTGGTGGTTTCGAGATCGATGGGTTCGATGTCCTTCGGTTCGAAGGTGATGGTTTCGAATGGTGCATGATGATGGGTTCGAAGACACCCATCATGATGGTTTCGAAACCAGTGTGTTCCCTCCAAGTTGAACCGATCATAACTTGAGCATACGAACTCGGATTGACTTGAAATTTGAAATGCTGACTCTTGTGGTCTTTCTTGCCGTGTCCTATCAATTGTTGCTCAATCTGGACTCGGATAAAATTCAGTGATATCCATGGCGAAAGGAAGTACGATCAACCTCTGAGGTGAACTGTCCTTCGTTTTCGATCGATCTTTTGGTATCGCGGCTTTGCCGAAAAGCGGGATAACAATTACATTTGGGAATTTTATTATTTTCAAAAGTTCAAAATATTTAGACGATAAAATTATCTTTCTAAGCTTATTTAAAGGATATTTTATTTATAATGTATATATGTGTATACATTGTAAATAGAGAATGTGATTTTAATTTAAGTTTAAATTCAATAAAATATTTTCAAATTTATAATATATAACTTGTAAATTGGCTGATTTAAAATAGTAATGAAAACTTTGCATAAGTTTGTTTTAAAAATCTATCTTATATCTTCAAAGTAATTTAAGTAAATATTTATTTTGTTATAAATATGATAGTTTAAATTGTATTTTATTATAATAAAAAGTTTATTTTGTTTTATTTTAAAAATTATTCTTTTAAGATAAACTTAGTTCTTATATATTAAAGTATAATATTTAGTTTGAAACTTTTGAATAGAATAAATTCTACAATCTTTTCTTTTTAATTTTTTCTTCCTCGAAAATTAGTTTTGAAAATATTATTTTAAAAATATTCAAATGAACCTTAAAATATGTAATTTTATAAAGGAAGTTATATGTAAACATTTAAAGGCTAAATGTAATCAACATTTAAAAACGTGTTAAATTAAATTAGAAATTGATTTAGAAAGATTTAAAAACATTTATAAATTAAGAAACTTCTTTTTATATTAAAATTGAACATGTGTTAAGCTTTTAACCAATAAGGGAAGACACATGTAACCATTCTATAACATTAGATAACAAGTGGCATGTCAATTTATTTTTGAAAATAATTAATATAGATAAGAAAACTTAGAAACTCATTATTGTTTAAACCATTATCTTCAAATGAATCTGAAAATCAGATTTAAAAGAAAATTCAAAAACCAAAGTCAAACCCAAATACAATTCAATCAAAAATATGCAAAACAAATACAATATAAATCTGCAAAACCCAATTCCTGTTAAAATCTACAAACCAAATCTGCTCCAAATTTCAACATCAATTTGGAATTCCACTCCAAATCTAAGCAAAGAAGAATGGAGTCCTGCTGCAGTTTTAATAATCTTCAACAACAAGAAAATCAACTTCAACAGCAAATGCAAACCCAGATTTCAGTAGTTCAACTAGCAAATGCAAAATCAGCTTCAGGATATTCAAATCTGTTCCTGGAAAATATTAGTTTGCATCTGGATTGTTCTCTGCCTCTTCAATTAATAGGTGAGTAAATTTCTATTTTAAAAACAGTTTTCTTTTAAAATCAATGCTAAGAAATTTATAGAACTCAAGTTTACTGAATTCAAACTGTTTTTTTTAAAATGCTCTGTCTTCTTTTAAGTGAGTAACCTCACAATGCCAAGAGCTTGAGTTATCTGTGCATGTGGATGGATGGAAATAATCATGTTTGTATGATTTTGTTGTGGTGAGATTCTGTGTATATATATCAATATACATATGTGATTGTTGCTGCCAAGTATTTGCATACCTGTTTATGTTTTAACTAAGATTTTAAATACATAATCTTTACCTCTGGATTTGATCTCTATTAGAAATTAATAGGTAAACAAAATTTGTTTGTTTAGTATAAATTCAAGTTTGTAAATTATAATTAAGCTAAACTGAAAATAAAATCTATTGTCTCTGTTACAAAAATAACAGTATATGTTTCAAATAAGAAGTATCAAACCTCTGGAATTATTAAATCAAGTTTATAACTTGAATGCATGATTGAAATCATGAATTTTAAAACAAATATCACATTCTTATATTAACTATGGAGTTAGTATTTCTGTATTGAACAAATTGGAAGTTTTTGGGTTTATATGGTGATCTAGTGGATTTTGGAAGTTGTGGTTCTTCCTGGAGGAGGAGTGTTGATGGATGAGTAGGGAAAATTTTTCAGATGAATTGTCAGATTGCTGTGCGACCGTGGTTGACAATTACAGGTTTCTAGCCCAAGTTTGAAGCGGTCGAAATTTTGTAGCTTCTTGATTGCTATGATGCACCGAGTGTTACCAGATTTTGGGGATTGGAAGAGGAGTCGGAGAAGAAGAGTTGGCCGGATTCGTGGGTTCGCTGATGATCGGAGTTGTGATCGCGAGTGGTTGCCAGGTTTGGGAATTTGGTTGCAGTGATGTTTCCAGGTGGGCTTGGGTTGCTCGATTTTAATTCTGAGCTGCAGAGGGATAGTCGAAGGTCGTGATCAGGTGAGGGGATGATCGGCGACATGGTGAGGTTGGTGATGGTGGCTGGAGATGGCCAGAGTGCCGGTGCATATGCACCGTGCATATAATAGTTTCTGATGAACTATTAGGAGTTGTGCAGGATTTTGACTCGAGTTATTCTCGGGTGGAACGAGTAGTTTACTCGGAGCAGATAGTGTGTGAACTCGAAGTAATAAGTGAGGGGTCTCGGGTAAGTGATGCTTTAGGTTTTTATAAACCTGACAGAATGCAGTTTTTTTTAATTTTGAATGGGATTCAAATATTAAAGCAGGATTGTTTAAAAAAAGGGTTTTAATGCAAAGTATACATTCCAATTCGAAGGAATTTTTGAATTCAAAGTTTTTAAATGAAATATTTAAATTTAAGTAAGATTTAAATTAAGTTTTAAAATCAAGTTTTAATATGGTTTTCAAGTTCACCATGAATTCAGAATTTTTAATTTAGATCAATTTTGTAAATTTTAAATGTTGATCAAGTTTAAATTGTTTTAAAGTAGAATTTAAAAAAAATAAGTTGTTTTCAAATAAATGTTTGAACATGAAGGACTTCTTTTCTTAATATTTGAATTAAAGATATGAAGTGTTTAACTTTAATTTAAAAGTTAAATAATCAATTTATTTTAAAGCTGGAATTCTTAAATAAGATTGAGTATTTTAGTTTTTAAATTTTTCTTATCTAAATATCTTATATAAGTAATGAATGTACTTTATTTTTATTTTAAGTTTATAAATTTATATAAATTTGGACAAATGTTTAAATAGGTAAACATTTTAAATCTTAAATTTTTTAAATGGAATTTGAATTTAACTTAGAAATGTATTGTTTTAAATACATTTGAATGTTAATGTATTGTTTTAAATACATTTGAATGTTAATGAAGTCATTAATAAGTAAATGATTTATTTTAGAAATGATTAAAGATAATAAAAAATTTACTTATTTAATTGATTTTAAATTAATGTTTTAGATTAATTTTTAATTAGAGATGATTAATGATAATTAATCTAAGATAAATTTCTTAAGTAAGTAATTATAGAAAAGTTGTTAATTAATAAAAATAATTATCTAAGGATTATTAAGAAATTAATTAATGTGATAAATTTTGATAATTAATTAGATTAATTAATTGAAGATAATCAATTGTAATTTGTTAAGAATAATTACTTGATAAAAGTAATTAAGGGATTAATTACTTACTGTAATTAATTATGGTAATGTGATTTGTTTGAATTAGATAATTTAGTTTAATTAATTTAAATAAATCATTTGATGATTTGATGAGAGTAATTACTTAATGTAATTAATGGAGCAATATTACTTAAAGAAGTAATAAATGATAATTACTGGAATGTAATTAGTAAAGATGATTTTTAATGATGTAATTTGGGTAATTACTTTTGTAATTAATCAAGGGATTAATTAATGAAGATAATTAATTATGGGATAATTAATTTGTTAATGAGTAATTAGGGGTAGTTAATTACTGGATTGATATTAATCAAGGGTGATTAATAATTGTATTTTGAAATTTCAGATTAATTACTAAATGTAATTAATTTTAAATAAAGTAATTAATTTAAATTAGAGGTCATTAATTAATATAATTAATGATGTAATTAACGATTGTTTAATTAAGTAATAATTAATTATGAAGTGATTAATTAAGGTAATTAATTAAGGATAAATGTAATTAATTATAGTTAATTAATAAAGTAATTAAATATTAATTACATATGATTAAGGTTAATTAATTTGTAAAATTAATTAAAGACTAATTACTTATTGTAATTAGAGAATGATTATCAAAGGTGTTTAATCAAGTTGAATACTTAGAGAATGATTAATTAACTAGGTTAATTAATTAATGGATATTAAGCAGGATTTATAGAGGTGGTAATTAATTTAATTTATTTTAAATTAATTAGAGATAGTAGTAATTAATTTAATTCATTTTAAATTAATTATAAATGATGGTTAACAATCATTACTTATGGATGATATTGATTGGATGGTTGTGATCTCAGTAATGAGATGAGTAGTATCTATATGATATGAATGCTTAGTTAAAGTATGTTAATATGGATTATCTGGTTGTGATGATTATCTGTTGTGATGATGATATGGGTTATCTGTTATGATGATGAATGTTGTTATCTATTGTGATATGTAATATCTATCTGTGTGTATATAGATAATGATGAATTGAATTAATTGTTCAAACTAAATTCACTTGGACATTAAGATGGCATTTGGTTTTCGATGAGACCGGGATCGGATTTCCAAAATTGGAATTCCGAAAACCACATCTATCCAAATTAAACGTTAGGTCGTGAATCTCAAGTGAAGAGTGAAGACTCGAGGTGTAAGAACTATTCGTCAGTATAACTCTGAGGGTGATTCCATGATCAGTTTGATGGAAATAGTACTTTCAGGTACGAGAGGGTGATTCAGAGTGCAAGGGTTATCGTCGTCAACTCTGAGGGTGATTCCAAAATGAGTGTAACGAGATAATGCCTTCTGTTTCGTTCGAACCCGGAACGAACTTGCATGGATTGAATGCTTTCATAACATCGTCAGGTGGGCGATGAGCATTCTAAGATTGATGTGTCCTATAAAGGAAATTGTAGCTTCAAGCCTCATCAACCGGGAATGGCAAAAACAGGGGAGGTGCAGCAAGGTTAAGTGGGTTATGCCCAAGTAGGACGAGATTTACCCCTGTCTAGAGGTCCCTTTATATTTCGGTTGTGTGACAGTTGGCGACGGCCAATCTGCAGGGTGGTCTTGTTCAGAACTGTTCAGTAAGGAATGGTTCCGGCTTTGTGTTGCAGGGGAGTGGGCGTACTCTCGGTACGGTGATCTAGGCCACGCACTGTGACGGGTGGCACCCCAGTAGCCTTGCCATTGATGGAATCCAAAATCTAATAAGTGCCTGTACGGTTTTGATTGTGCCCAGCTATGTTGGAACGTGAGATGTAAGCATTCCAGCTATTTCTGTATTTTATTTTGAAAACCCTAAACACTATTATAAGATCATCGGATTTCCTATCAAATGATTTGGTTAGCGTAAGGTAAAAACTTTTCCATGTTTGTGTATGGGAAGTCTTACGTGATACCTTTTGTTTTCAAAAGATTTTCTAAAGTTAAGCAACTTTTAAACCCGTTTACTCACACCAGACCCATGTCTGACCCGAGTGTTTATTTTCTGTTTTATTAAACTCTTGGGTACTTATATTATGTATGAGTAGTCAAGTGATTCAGGATTGCTTTGACGAATTCGGGAGGAGATATGGAGCAGGAGGCTTCGAGGTGTAGATATATATTGTGGTTCTGCTGTGTTTGAGTTGTATCTGTTTTCTCTGATGTACTTGAATTGTAATTGCTAGACAGATTTTTATAACTGTCTAGTTTGTGTTGTATTTTATGTATAACTCTGATGTATATGATACTATGTAATGTTTTTATGTGATATAATATAATTTATTCGTTCCGCTGTAAGATTCTGATGTTGGTTGTTTCTTTCTTTTCTCTTTTTCTATCCCTTTCTTTCTTCTTAATGATGAGCCTTTCTATGGACTGGAAGACGGGTCGTTACATTGTGGTATCAGAGCGCTAGGTTGAGCGAATACCTAGACTCTGGAGTGGTGTCTATCTTGAGAGAGCATATTTGTAATTTTGAATACATATACATACATACATACATACATACATACATACATACATACATATATATATATATATATATATATTCAACCTATTTAATTGGGTTACCTGTTCGAGTTTACCAATAAGTAATAAAGGTAGATATGGTAGTGGTGTGTGTAACACAACTACCAATGGTTGGAGTCCGAGTGTTTGAGGTTGAAGTGAATCTGCTAGGGCAATATTGGGCATCTTGAGTAGTTTTGCAGGCTGGTGTGAAGGATTGCACCGATCTCTGAAGGAAATCTTTCAAGGTTTGGAGTTGTTCTTTGGATTGTAAGCTTGGTTGCACTCGTGCAAGTGGATTATTTTTTGAGTTTGGATCATTTGGGAGTACTGAAGCCAGCGATGGTATCTTGGCAACCAAAGGAAGGAGTTCTGTCTGTATTTGAGTTTGAGAATCAGTTTGGCAGAGTGTTTTGTTCTTGGTTTGAAGTCGAGTTTCCTGAGGGATATTTGTCTACTGAAGGCTCTATTGTGGAAGTGGCTGGTGTAGCTTTGTGATTCGATGAGCTTTTGGATAAGAATGTCTTTTGCAGCAGTATCAGCTTAGAGGTGTTGAGTGTGCTATCAGGATAGTCTCTTGGCTTAGCTGTATCCTAGTGGTGGAGTCCGAAAGCGGTAGAGTAGCCTATTTCTTCGATGGTTCAGAAATCTCTGTGATTCTTATGTCGGTAGGCTAGGCAAATGGTGAAGCTTGTCCATTTCTTCTGGAAGCCCAGCTGGGTGTGATATTTGTGGTCGAAGGTGGACCACTAGTTTCTTCTTTTGGTTAGAAGGCTTTAGCGGTTCTGATTATTTAAGTGAGAACGGTTTCTTGGAATCTGAACTGAGGAGAATCGCAAAAGTGACTTGCGATGGTTCGGAAGTTCTCTGAGTAATCTTTGTTTGGATTGCAGCATCTGTAGAGGATATTAGAGTTATCGAAGTGGTTTGGTATTTTCTGGATATCTTCGAAGGAATTAAGATTTGCATCCGCATCGAGAGGTTGAGTTCTGTTTCGACTTGGTTCTTGGAGCTGTACCGGTGGTTCAGCATATTAGGAGGGCTCTTTGAGAGAGAGATCTGTTTAAGCTAGTAGGATAGATCAGGTGTAGTTTCTGGTTGAATTTTTGCTGTGTGTTTGTGACTGAATCGGATAGGTCACTAAGATTTTATCGAATTTGATGAACAATGTTTCTGGGATAAGTAGATCAAGTTTGTACTTATGTTCATCAACAGCATTCTCAAATCAGAGTTGTGCAGCGGAAGCATTGGCAGCTATTCCAGAATAAAAGCAACACCGATTCTTTGGAAATTTGTGTTTTGTCTTGGATCAGAGGATTCCTACAGGAAATTCATTTTGGATCTGGCGGCTTGGTTGTCTTATGCATCTGTTCGGTTTTCAGAATAGGAGTAGTATGTTTGAAGTCTTCTGATATCTATGTAGTAGAGTTTGTGTGTGGATTTTGATGGATTTTGGGAGAACCATTTTGTTGAGTAGGATCCGGAGATCATTTATTTCTCTGTCCAGATCTGTTCCGTGAAGCATCTGCGAAGATTGGATTGATCAAGATGGCTGAAGGCAGCCCAGGATCGACAGGAGAGATCTGTGGATAAGAGATTTGATCTTTCTATTTTCTCTTAAAGGTTAATTGTTTGGTCTACAGGATTAAATTTCCAGTTCGGATGGCTGGAATTTGTTAAGTTTTTCACGTATCTCTGAGGGAGTACGTGTATGGTCTATCACTGGTTTTAAAATCAGTAGTTCTGGGAGATTTGGAAGTTGATCAGGACTTGCCTGTGGTCCGGTTTCCTGTTTAGATTTGTAGATCTAGATATATAGGAGCTCTAGATCTGAGTGGTGTAGCTAGTTTAGATTCTGTAGGGCGAGTGTCCCGCTGTTTGTACCTGGGAAACTCTAGGGAATCCTATCCAGAATTTTGTCTGGATAGTTAGAATTGTTTGTTTGAATTGGTTGCTATGGTTGCTAGTATTTGGTTGATAGCCTATGTTTGCTATTTTAAAATTAAACTCGGTATGGGATTATTAAATTACCTTTGCTTTTAAATTTCGGGGACGAAATTCTTTTAAGGGGGGAGGAATGTGATGTCTCGGAAATTTAGGCATTACTTATTTAATACTTTCATTAAAAATTATTTTAAAGTGCGAAATGTTGATTTAATAATCTAATTCAAACAAAAATTATTTTTTGAAAACTAATAATTATTTAGTTTGAAAAATGATATTCTTTTTAAAATTTATGATCATAATAATTATATTTGGGAATTTTATTATTTTCAAAAGTTAAAAATATTCAAATGATAAAATTATCTTTCTAAGCTTATTTAAAGGATATTTTATTTATAATGTATATATGTGTATACATTGTAAATAGAGAATGTGATTTTAATTTAAGTTTAAATTCAATAAAAATATTTTCAAATTTATAATATATAACTTGTAATTGGCTAATTTGATTTAAAATAGTATTGAAAACTTTTCATAAGTTTGTTTTAAAAATCAATCTTATATCTTCAAAGTAATTTAAGTAAATATTTATTTTGTTATAAATATAATAGTTTAAATTGTATTTTGTTATAATAAAAAGTTTGTTTTGTTTTATTTTAAAAATTGTTCTTTTGAGATAAACTAAGTTCTTATATGTTAAAGTATAATATTTAGTTTGAAACATTTGAATAAAATAAATTCAACATTCCTTTCTTTTTAAATTTTTCTTTCTTGAAACTTAGTTTTAAAAATATTATTTTAAAAATGTTCAAATGAACATTAAAATATGTAATTTTATAAAGGAAGTTATATGTAACCATTTAAAGGCTAAATGTAATAAACATTTAAAAACATGTTAAATTAAATTAGAAATTGATTTAGAAAGATTTAAAAACATTTATAAATTAATAAATTTCTTTTTATATTAAAATTGAACATGTGTTGAGCTTTTAACTAATAAGGGAAGACACTTGTAGCCATTCTATAACATTAGATAACAAGTGGCATGTCAATTTATTTTTGAAAATAATTAATATAGATAAGAAAACTTAGAAACTCATTATTGTTTAAACCATTATCTTCAAATGAATATGAAAATCAGATTTAAAAGAAAATTCAAAAACCAAATTCAAAATCAAATACAATTCAATCAAAAATATGCAAAACAAATACAATATAAATCTACAAAACCCAATTCCTGTTAAAATCCACATACCAAATCTGCTCCAAGTTTAAACATCAATTTGGAATTCAACTCCAAATCTAAGCAAAGAAGAATGGAGTTCTGCTGCAGTTTTAATAATCTTCAACAACAAGAAAATCAACTTCAACATCAAATGCAAATCCAGATTTCAGCAGTTCAACTAGCAAATGCAAAATCAGCTTCAGGAAATTCAAATCTGTTCCTGGAAAAAATGAGTTTGCATCTGAATTGTTCTCTGCATCTTCAATTAATAGGTGAGTAAATTTCTATTTTAAAAATAGTTTTCTTTTAAAATCAATGCTAAGAAATTTACAGAACTCAAGTACTGAATTCAAACTGTTTTTTATAAAAAAAATGCTCTGTCTTCTTTTAAGTGAGTAACCTCACAATGCAAAGAGCTTGAGTTATCTGTGCATGTGGATGGATGGAAATAATCATGTTTGAATGATTTTGTTGTGGTGAGATTCTGTGTATATATATCAATATACATATATGATTGTTGCTGCCAGGTATTTGCATACCTGTTTATGTTTTAAACTAAGATTTTAAATAGAAAATCTTTACCTCTGGATTTGATCTCTGTTAGAAATTAATAGGTAAACAAAATTTGTTTGTTTAGTATAAATTCAAGTTTGTAAATTATAATTAAGCTAAATTGATAATAAAACCTGTTGTCTCTGTTACAAAAATAACAGTATTTGTTTCAAATAAGAAGTATCAAACCTCTGGAATTATTTAATCAAGTTTATAACTTGAATGCATAATTGAAATCATAAATTTTAAAAACAATATCACATTCTTAAATTAACTAGGAAGTTAGTATTTCTGTATTGAACAAATTGGAAGTTTTTGGGTTTATATGGTGATCTAGTGGATTTTCGAAGTTGTGGTTCTTTCTGGAGGTGGAGTGTTGATGGATGAGTAGGGGATAATTTTCAGATGAATTGTCAGATGGCTGTGGCGACCGTGGCTGACAATTACAGGTTTCAAGCCCAAGTTTGAAGTGGTCGAAATTTTGTAGCTTCTTGATTGCTATGATGCATTGAGTGTTACCAGATTTTGGGGATTGGAAGAGGAGTCGGAGAAGAAGAGTTGGCCGGATTCGTGGGTTCGCTGATGATTGGAGTTGTGATCGCGAGTGGTTGCCAGTTTTGGGAATTTGGTTGCAGTGATGTTTCCAGGTGGGCTAGGGTTGCTCGATTTCAATTCTAAGCTGCAGAGGGATAGTTGAAGGCCGTCATCAGGTGAGGGGATGATCGGCGACGTGGTGAGGTTGGTGATGGTGGCTGGAGATGGCCAGAATGCCGGTGCATATGCACCGTGCACATAATAGTTTCTGATGAACTATTAGGGGTTGTACAGGATTTTGACTTGAGTTATACTTGGGTAGACCGAGTAGTTTACTCGGAGCAGATAGTGTGTAAACTCGAAGTAATAAGTGAGGGGTCTCGAGTAAGTGATGCTTCAGGTTTTTATAAACCTGACAGAATGCAGTTTTTTTTTTAAATTTGAATGGGATTCAGAAATTAAAGCAGGATTGTTTGAAAAAAGGGTTTTAATACAAAGTTTAAATTTGAGTTCGAAGGAATTTTTGAATTCAAAGTTTTTAAATGAAATATTTAAATTTTAGTAAGATTTAAATTAAGTTTCAAAATCAAGTTTTAATATGGTTTTCAAGTTCACCATGAATCCAGAATTTTTTATTTAGATCAATTTTGTAAATTTTAAATGTTGATCAAGTTTAAATTGTTTTAAAGTAGAATTTAAAAAAATGAGTTGTTTTCAAATAAATGTTTAAACTTGAAAGACTTCTTTTCTTAATATTTGAATTAAAGATATGAAGTGTTTAACTTTAATTTAAAAGTTAAATAATCAATTTATTTTAAAGCTGGATTTCTTAAATAAGATTGAGTATTTTAGTTTTTAAATTTTTCTTATATAAATATCTTATATAAGTAATGAATGTGCTTTATTTTTCTTTTAAGTTTATAAATTTATTTAAATTTGGACAAATGTTTAAATAGGTAAACATTTTAAATCTTAAATTTTTTAAATGGAATTTGAATTTAACTTAGAAATGTATTGTTTTAAATACATTTGAATGTTAATGAAGTCATTAATAAGTAAATGAATTATTCTAGAAATAATTAAAGATAATAAAGAATTTACTTATTTAATTGATTTTAAATTAATGTTTTAGATTAATTTTTAATTAGAGATGATTAATGATAATTAATCTAAGATAAATTTCTTAAGTAAGTGATTAAAGAAATGTTGTTAATTAATAAAAATAATTATCTAAGGATTATTAAGAAATTAATTAATGTGATAAATTTTGATAATTAATTAGATTAATTAATTGAAGATAATCAATTGTAATTTGTTAAGAATAATTACTTGATAAAAGTAATTAAGGGATTAATTACTTAATGTAATTAATTATGGTAATGTGATTTGTTTAAATTAGATAATTTAGTTTAATTAATTTAAATAAATCATTTGATGATTTAATGAGAGTAATTACTTAATGTAATTAATGGAGCAATATTACTTAGAGAAGTAATAAATGATAATTACTGGAATGTAATTAGTAAAGATGATTTTTAATGAAGTAATTTGGGTAATTTCTTTTGTAATTAATCAAGGGATTAATTAATGAAGATAAGTAATTATGGGATAATTAATTTGTTAGTGAGTAATTAAGGGTAGTTAATTACTGGATTGATATTAATCAAGGGTGATTAATAATTATATTTTAAAATTTCAGATTAATTACTAAATGTAATTAATTTTAAATAAAGTAATTAATTTAAATTAGAGGTCATTAATTAATATAATTAATGATGTAATTAAGGATTGTTTAATTAAGTAATAATTAATTATTAATTGATTAATTAACGTAATTAATTAAGGATAAATGTAATTAATTATAGTTAATTAATAATGTAATTAAATATTAATTACTTATGATTAAGGTTAATTAATTTGTAAAATTAATTAAAGACTAATTACTTATTGTAATTAGAGAATGATAATCAAAGGTGTTTAATCAAGTTGAATACTTAGAGAATGATTAATTAACTAGGTTAATTAATTAATGGATATTAAGCTGGATTTATAGAGGTGGTAATTAAATTAATAAATTTATTTTAAATTAATTAGAGATAGTAGTAATTAATTTAATTCATTTTAATTTAATTATAAATGATGGTTAATAATCATTGCTTATGTATGATATTGATTGGATGGTTGTGATCTCAGTAATGAGATGAGTAGTATCTATATGATATGAATGCTTAGTTAAAGTATGTTAATATGGATTATCTGGTTGTGATTATTATCTATTGTGATGATGATACGGGTTATCTGTTATGATGATGAATGTTGTTATCTATTGTGATATGTAATAACTATCTGTGTGTATATAGATAATGATGTATTGAATCAATTGTTCAAACTAAATTCACTTGGACATTAAGATGGCGTTTGGATTTCGATGAGACCGGGATCGGATTTCCAAATTTGGAATTCCGAAAACCACATCGATCGAAATTAAACGTTAGGTCGTGAATCTCAAGTGAAGAGTGAAGACTCGAGGTGTAAGAACTATTCGTCAGTATAACTCTGAGGGTGATTCCGTGATGAGTTTGACAGAAATAGTACTTTGAGGTTCGAGAGGGTGATTCAGAGTGCAAGGGTTATCGTTGTTAACTCTGAGGGTGATTCTAAAATGAGTGTAACGAGATAATGCCTTCGGTTTCGTTCGAACCCGGAACGAACTTGCATGGATTGAATGCTTTCAGAACATCGTCAGGTGGACGATAAGCATTCTAAGATTGATGTGTCCTATAAAGGAAATCGTAGCCTCAAGCCTCATCAACCGGGAATGGCTAAAACAGGGGAGGTGCAGCAAGGTTAAGTGGGTCATGCCCAAGTAGGACGAGATTTACCCCTGTCTAGAGGTCCGTTTATATTTCGGTTGTGTGGCAGTTGGCGACGGGCCAATCTACAGGGTGGTCTTGTTCGGAACTGTTCAGTAAGGAATGGTTCCGGCTTTGTGTTGCAGGGGAGTGGGCGTACTTCGGTACGGTGATCTAGGCCACGTACTGTGACGGGCGGCACCCCAGTAGCCCTGCCATTGATGGAATCCAAAATCCAATAAGTGCCTGTACGGTTTTGATTGTGCCCAACTATGTTGGAACGTGAGATGTAAGCATTCCAGCTATTTCTGTATTTTATTTTGAAAACCTTAGACACTATTATAATATCACCGGATTTCCTATCAAATGTTTTGGTTACGTAAGCTAAAAACTTTTCCATGTTTATGTGCGGGAAGTCTTACGTGATACCTTTTGTTTTCAAAAGATTTTCTAAAGTTAAGCAACTTTTAAACCCGTTTACTCACACCAGACCCATGTCTGACCCGAGTGTTTATTTTCCGTTTTATTAAACTCTTGGGTACTCATATTATGTATGAGTAGTCAAGTGATTCAGGATTGCTTTGACGAATTCGAGAGGAGATATGGAGCAGGAGGCTTCGGCGTGTAGATATATATTGTGGCTCTGCTGTGTTTAAGTTGTATCTGTTTTCTCTGATGTACTTGAATTGTAATTGCTAGACAGATGTTTATAACTATCTAGTTTGTGTTGTATTAGATGTATAACTCTGATGTATATGATGCTATATAATGTTTTTATGTGATATAATATAATTTATTCGTTCCGCTGTGAGATTCCGATGTTGGTTGTTTCTTTCTTTTCTTTCTTTTCTCTTTTTCTATCCTTTTCTTTCTTCTTAATGATGCGCCTTTCTATGGAATGGAAGATGGGTCGTTACATTGTGGTATTAGAGCGCTAGGTTGAGCGAATACCTAGAATCTGGAGTGGTGTCTATCTTGAGAGAGCGTATTTGTAATTTTGAATATATATATATATATATAGATATATATATATATATATATATATATTCTACCTATTTAATTGGGTTACCTGTTCGGGTTTTCCAATAAGTAATAAAGGTAGATAGGGTAGTGATGTGTGTAACACAACTACCAATGGTTGGAGTCCGAGTGTTTGAGGTTGAAGTGAATCTGCTAGGTCAATATTGGGCATCTTGAGTAGTTTTGCAGGTTGGTGTGAAGGATTGCACCGACCTCTAAAGGAAATCTTTTCAAGGTTCAGAGTTTATCTTTGGATTATAAGCTTGGTTGCACTCGTGCAAGTGGATTTTTTTTTGAGTTTGGATCAGTTGGGAGTACTGAAGCCAGCGATGGTATCTTGGCAACCATAGGAAGGAGTTCTATCTGTATTTGAGTTGGAGGCTCAGTTTGGCAAAGTGTTTTGTGATTGGTTTAAAGTCGAGTTTCCTAAGGGATATCTGTCTACTGAAGGCTCTATTGTGGAAGTGGCTGGTGTAGCTTTGTGATTCGATGAGCTTTTGGATAAGAATGTCTTTGGCAGCAGTATCAGCTTAGAGGTATTGAGTGTGCTATCAGGATAGTCTCTTGGCTTAGCTGTATCCTAGAGGTGGAGTCCGGAACAGGTAGAGTAGCCTGTTTCTTCGATGGTTCAGAAATCTCAGTGATTCTTATGTTGGTAGGCCAGGCAAATGGTGAAGCTTGTCCATTTCTTCTGGAAGCCCAGCTGGGTGTGATGTTTGTGGTCGAAGGTGGACCACTAGTTTCTTCTTTTGGTTAGAAGGCTTTAGCGGTTCTGATTATTTAAGTGAGAACCGTTTCTCGGAATCTGAACTGGAGAGAATCGCAAAAGCGACTTGCGATGGTTCGGAAGTTCACTGAGTAATCTTTGCTTGGATTGCAACATCTCTAGAGGATATTAGAGTTATCGAAGTGGTTTGGTATTTTCTGGATATCTTCGAAGGAATAGAGATTTGCATCCGTATCGAGAGGTTGAGTTCTGTTTCGACTTGGTTCTTGGAGCTGTACCGGTGGTTCAGCATATTAGGAGGGCTCTTTGAGAGAGAGATCTGTTTAAGATGGCAGGATTGATCGGATCTAGCTTCTGGTTGAATTTTTGCTGTTTGTTTGTGACTGAATCGGATAGGTCACTAAGATTTTATGGAATTTGATGAAAAATGTTTCCGGGATAAGTTGATCAAGTTTGTACTTGTGTTCATCAACAGCATTCTCAAATCAAAGTTGTGCAGCAGAAGCATTGGCAGCTATTCCAGAATAGAAGCAACACCCGATTCTTTGGAAATTTTTGTTTTGTCTTGGATCAGAGGATTCCAATAGGAAATTCATTTTGGATCTGGAGGCTTGGTTGTCTTGTGCATCTGTTCTGTTTTCAGAATAGGAGTAGTATGTTTGAAGTCTTCTGATATCTGTGTAGTAGATTTTGTGTGTTGATTTTGATGGATTTTGGGAGAACCATTTTGTTAAGTAGGATCTGGAGATCATTTATTTCTCTGTCCAAATCTGTTCCGTAAAGCATCTGCGAAGATTGGATTGATCAAGAAGGCCGAAGGCAGCCCAGGATCGACATGAGAGATTTGTGGATAAGAGATTTGGTCTTTCTGTTTTCTCTTAAAGGTTAATTGTTTGGTCTACAGGATTTAATTTCCAGTTCGGATGGCTGGAATTTGTTAAGTTTTTCACCTATCTCTTAGGGAGTACGTGTATGGTCTATCACTGGTTTTAGAATCAGTAGTTCTGGGAGATTTGGAAGTTGATCAAGACTTGTCTGTGGTCCGATTTCCTGTTTAGATTTGTTGATCTAGATATATAGGAGCTCTACATCTGAGTGGTGTAGCTAGTTTAGATTCTGTAGGGCGAGTGTCCCGCTGTTTGTACCTGGGAAACTCTAGGGAATCCTATCTACAATTTTGTCTGGATAGTTAGAATTGTTTGTTTGAATTGCTTGCTATGGTTGCTAGTATTTGGTTGATAGCATATGTTTGCTATTTTAAAATTAAAATCTGTATGGGATTATTAAATTACCTTTGCTTTTAAATTTCGGGGACGAAATTCTTTTAAGAAGGGAGGAATGTGATGTCCTGGAAATTTGGGTAATATTTATTTAATAATTTCATTAATAATTATTTTAAAGTGTGAAATGTTGATTCAATAATCTAATTCAAACAAAAATTATTTTTTGAAAACTAATAATTATTTAATTTGACAAATGATATTCTTTTTAAAATTTATGACAATAATAATTATATTTGGGAATTTTATTATTTTCAAAAGTTAAAAATATTTAAATGATAAAATTATCTTTCTAAGCTTATTTAAAGGATATTTTATTTATAATGTATATATGTGTATACATTGTAAATAGCGAATGTGATTTTAATTTAAGTTTAAATTCAATAAAAATATTTTCAAATTTGTAATATATAACTTGTAATTGGCTAATTTGATTTAAAATAGTATTGAAAAATTTTCATAAGCTTGTTTTAAAAATCTATTTTATATCTTCAAAGTAATTTAAGTAAATACTTATTTTGTTATAAATATAATAGTTTAAATTGTATTTTATTATAATAAAAAGTTTGTTTTGTTTTATTTTAAAAATTGTTCTTTTAAGATAAACTTAGTTCTTATATATTAAAGTATAATATTTAGTTTGAAACTTTTGAATAAAATAAATTCAACAATCTTTTCTTTTTAGATTTTTCTTTCTTGAAAATTAGTTTTAAAAATATTCAAATAAACATTAAAATATGTAATTTTATAAAGGAAGTTATATGTAAACATTTCAAGGCTAAATGTAATAAACATTTAAAAACATGTTAAATTAAATTAGAAATTGATTTAGAAAGATTTAAAAACATTTATAAATTAATAAATTACTTTTTATATTAAAATTGAACTTTTGTTAAGCTTTTAACTAATAAGGGGAGACACTTGTAACCATTCTATAACATTAGATAACAAGTGGCATGTCAATTTATTTTTGAAAATAATTAATATAGATAAGAAAACTTAGAAACTCATTATTGTTTAAACCATTATCTTCAATTGAATCTGAAAATCAGATTTAAAAGAAAATTCAAAAACCAAATTCAAACCCAAATACAATTCAATCAAAAATCTGCAAAACAAATATAATATAAATCTACAAAACCCAATTCCTGTTAAAATCTACAAACCAAATCTGCTCCAAGTTTCAACATCAATTTGGAATTCAACTCCAAATCTAAGCAAAGAAGAATGGAGTTCTGCTGTAGTTTTAATAATCTTCAATAACAAGAAAATCAACTTCAACAGCAAATGCAAACCCAGATTTCAGCAGTTCAAATAGCAAATGAAAAATCAGCTTCAAAAAATTCAAATCTGTTCCTGGAAAATATGAGTTTGCATCTGGATTGTTCTCTGCCTCTTCAA
The DNA here is from genome assembly GCA_030765085.1 of Allium cepa. Classification (NCBI taxonomy): domain Eukaryota; kingdom Viridiplantae; phylum Streptophyta; class Magnoliopsida; order Asparagales; family Amaryllidaceae; genus Allium; species Allium cepa. The sequence goes on along the minus strand of CM060938.1, from coordinate 897,787,218 downwards.
TTAATAGGTGAGTAAATTTCTATTTTAAAAACAGTTTTCTTTTAAAATCAATGCTAAGAAATTTATAGAACTCAAGTTTATTGAATTCAAACTGTTTTTTTTTAAAATGCTATGTCTTCTTTTAAGTGAGTAACCTCACAATGCAAAGAGCTTGAGTTATCTGTGCATGTGGATGGATGGAAATAATCATGTTTGTATGATTTTGTTGTGGTGTAATTATATATATATCAATATACATATGTGATTGTTGCTGCCAGGTATTTGCATACCTGTTTATGTTTTAAACTAAGATTTTAAATAGGAAATCTTTACCTCTGGATTTGATCTCTGTTAGAAATTAATAGGTAAACAAAATTTGTTTGTTTAGTATAAATTCATGTTTGTAAATTATAATTAAGCTAAATTGAAAATAAAATTTGTTGTCTCTGTTACAAAAATAACAGTATTTGTTTCAAATAAGATGTATCAAACCTCTGGAATTATTAAATCAAGTTTATAACTTGAATGCATGATTGAAATCATGAATTTTAAAACAAATATCACATTTTTAAATTAACCGTGGAGTTAGTATTTCTTTATTGAATAAATTGGAAGTTTTTGGGTTTATATGGTGACCTAGTGGATTTTGGAAGTTGTGGTTCTTCCTGGAGGTGGAGTGTTGATGGATGAGTAGGGGAAAATTTTCAGATGAATTGTCAGATGGCTGTGGCAACCGTGGTTGACAATTACAGGTTTCAAGCCCTAGTTTGAAGTGGTCGAAATTTTGTAGCTTCTTGATTGCTATGATGCACCGAGTGTTACCAGATTTTGGGGATTGGAAGAGGAGTCGGAGAAGAAGAGTTGGCCGAATTCGTGGGTTCGCTGATGACCGGAGTTGTGATCGCGAATGGTTGCCAGGTTTGGGAATTTGGTTCCAGTGATGTTTCCAGGTGGGCTTGGGTTGCTCGATTTCAATTCCGAGCTGCAGAGGGATAGTTGAAGGTTGTGATGAGGTGAGGGGATGATCGGCGTCGTGGTGAGGTTGGTGATGGTGACTGGAGATGGCCAGAGTGCCGGTGCATATGCACCGTGCACATAATAGTTTCTAATGAACTATTAGGGGTTGTGCAGGATTTTGACTCGAGTTATACTCGGGTAGAACGAGCAGTTTACTCGGAGCAGATAGTGTGTGAACTCGAAGTAATAAGTGACGGGTCTCGGGTAAGTGATGCTTCAGGTTTTTATAAACCTGACAGAATGCATTTTTTTTTAAAAATTTGAATGGGATTCAAATATTAAAGCAGGATTGTTTAAAAACATCATTTTAATGCAAAGTTTAAATTTGAATTCGAAGGAATTTTTGAATTCAAAGTTTTTAAATGAAATATTTAAATTTAAGTAAGATTTAAATTAAGTTTTAAAATCAAGTTTTAATATGGTTTTCAAGGTCACCATGAATCTAGAATTTTTAATTTAGATCAATTTTGTAAATTTTAAATGTTGATCAAGTTTAAATTGTTTTAAAGTAGAATTTAAAAAAAAGAGTTTTTTTCAAATAAATGTTTAAACTTGAAAGACTACTTTTCTTAATATTTGAATTAAAGATATGAAGTGTTTAACTTTAATTTAAGAGTTAAATAATCAATTTATTTTAAAGCTGGATTTCTTAAATAAGATTGAGTATTTTAGTTTTTAAATTTTTCTTATATAAATATCTTATATAAGTAATGAATGTACTTTATTTTTATTTTAAGTTTATTAATTTATTTAAATTTCGACAAATGTTTAAATAGGCAAACATTTTAAATCTTAAATTTTTTAAATGGAATTTGAATTTAACTTTGAAATGTATTGTTTTAAATACATTTGAATGTTAATGAAGTCATTAATAAGTAAATGAACTATTTTAGAAATAATTGAAGATAATAAAGAATTTACTTATTTAATTGGTTTTAAATTAATGTTTTAGATTAATTTTTAATTAGAGATGATTAATGATAATTAATCTAAGATAAATTTCTTAAGTAAGTAATTAAAGAAATGTTGTTAATTAATAAAAATAATTATCTAAGGAATATTAAGAAATTAATTCATGTGATAAATTTTGATAATTAATTAGATTAATTAATTGAAGATAATCAATTGTAATTTGTTAAGAATAATTACTTGATAAAAGTAATTATGGGATTAATTACTTATTGTAATTAATTATGGTAATACGATTTGTTTAAATTAGATAATTTAGTTTAATTAATTTAAATAAATCATTCGATGATTTAATGAGAGTAATTACTTAATGTAATCAATGGAGCAATATTACTTAGAGAATTAATAAATGATAATTACTGGAATGTAATTAGTAAAGATGATTTTTAATGAAGTAATTTGGGTAATTACTTTTGTAATAAATCAAGAGATTAATTAATGAAGATAATAATTATAGGATAATTAATTTGTTAATGAGTAATTAAGGGTAGTTAATTACTGGATTGATATTAATCAAGGGTGATTAATAATTGTATTTCAAAATTTCAGATTAATTACTAAATGTAATTAATTTTAAATAAAGTAATTAATTTGAATTAGGGGTCATTAATTAATATAACTAATGATGTAATTAAGGATTGTTTAATTAAGTAATAATTAATTATTAAGTGATTAATTAATGTAATTAATTAAGGATAAATGTAATTAATTATAGTTAATTAATAAAGTAATTAAATGTTAACTACTTATGATTAAGGTTAATTAATTTGTAAAATTAATTAAAGACTAATTACTTATTGTAATTAGAGAATGATTAATCAAAGGTGTTTAATCAAGTTGAATACTTAGAGAATAATTAATTAACTAGGTTAATTAATTAATTGATATTAAGCAGGATTTATAGAGGTGGTAATTAATTTAATTTATTTTAAATTAATTAGAGATAGTAGTAATTAATTTAATTCATTTTAAATTAATTATAAATGATGGTTAATAATCATTGCTTATAGATGATACTGATTGGATGGTTGTGATCTCAGTAATAAGATGAGTAATATCTATATGATATGATTGTTAGTTAAAGTATGTTAATAAGGATTATCTGGTTGTGATAATTATCTGTTGTGATGATGATACGGGTTATCTGTTATGATGATGAATGTTGTTATCTATTGTGATATGTAATATCTATCTGTGTGTATATAGATAATGATGAATTGAATTAATTGTTCAAACTAAATTCACTTAGACATTAAGATGGCGTTTTGATTTCGATGAGACCGGGATCGGATTTCCAAATTTGGAATTCCGAAAACCACATCGATCCAAATTAAACGTTAGGTCATGAATCTCAAGTGAAGAGTGGCGACTCGAGGTGTAAGAACTATTCGTCAGTATAACTCTGAGGGTGATTCCGTGATGAGTTTGACGGAAATAGTACTTTTAGGTTCGAGAGGGTGATTCAGAGTGCAAGGGTTATCGTCGTTAACTCTGAGGGTGGTTCCAAAATGAGTGTAACGAGATAATGCCTTCAGTTTCGTTCGTACCCGAAACGAACTTGCATGGATTGAATGCTTTCAGAACATCGTCAGGTGGACGATGAGCATTCTAAGATTGATGTGTCCTATAAAGGTAATCGTAGCCTCAAGCCTCTTTAACCGGGAATGGCTAAACATGGGAGGTGCAGCAAGGCTAAGTGGGTCATACCCAAGTAGGACGAGATTTACCCCTGTCTAGAGGTCCATTTAAATTTCGGTTGTGTGGCAGTTGGCGGCGGCCAATCTGTGGGGTGGTCTTGTTCGGAACTGTTCAATAAGGAATGGTTTCGGCTTTGTGTTGCAGTGGAGTGGGCGTACTCCTCGGTACGGTGATCTAGACCACGTACTATGACGGGCGGTACCCAGTAGCCCTGCCATTGATGGAATCCAAAATCCAATAAGTGCTTGTACGGTTTTGATTGTGCCCAACTATGTTGGAACGTGAGATGTAAGCATTCCACCTATTTCTGTATTTTATTTTAAAAACCCTAGACACTATTATAATATCACCGGATTTCCTATCAAATGTTTTGGTTAGCGTAAGGTAAAAACTTTTCCATGTTTATGTGTGGGATGTCTTACGTGATACCTTTTGTTTTCAAAAGATTTTCTAAAGTTAAGCAACTTTTAAACCCGTTTACTCACACCAGACCCATGTCTGACCCGACTGTTTAATTTCTTGTTTTATTAAACTCTTGGGTATTCATATTATGTATGAGTAGTCAAGTGATTCAGGATTGCTTTGACGAATTCTGGAGGAGATATGGAGCAGAAGGCTTCGGCGTGTAGATATATATTGTGGTTCCGTTGTGTTTGAGTTGTATCTATTTTCTCTGATGTACTTGAATTGTAATTGCTAGACAGATGTTTATAACTGTCTAGTTTGTGTAGTATTAGATGTATAACTCTGATGTATATGATACTATGTAATGTTTTTATATGATATAATATAATTTATTCGTTCTGCTGTGAGATTCTGATGTTGGTTGTTTCTTTCTTTTCTCTTTTTCTATCCCTTTCTTTCTTCTTAATGACGCGCCTTTCTATGGAATGAAAGACGGGTCGTTGCACAATAAATCACATTTATTTCTTGTTGAAGAAATTCGATTTCACTTATTTACTTATTTAATTTAAACAACTTTCCAAAACTTAATTATTACAGCACTCAATTTCACTTATTAAAGAAGTTCAATTTCAATTATCAAAGACTTCAATTTTATTTAATTATTAAATAATTCAATCTCATTAAATTATTAAATAATTTCAAAACTTAATTATTAAATAATAAATTTAAAACAACGTTCTTTCATCAACTACTATGTTAATATTTTGTTTCAGATTATTAAATATTAACATTTTCCTTTCATTAAAATTTAAATTCCAATTTTATTTCAAAACCTTATTATTATTCGAATAAAATCTTTATTATATTTTAAATCAAATTATTGACCAATCGGATTTTATTTAATTTTCTATCCAAGTCAAAGTTTTATTTGGGTATTTATCATTTCAACCCGATTCCATTTCAATTCAAAAATCAAAGCATAGCAAAGGGAACTTGCAGTGTGATAATTGGGATGGTGTCAAAGTAAATAAATAAGCAATAACAACAATCAATAACAATCCAATAATTAATTCAAATAATCCCGAAATAATCATATTAATTCACATTGTTGTTTGTGCAAATTAATATAATTATTTCTAGAATCTACACTATCATTCATGTAGATTAATGATTATTATACTATTATTTTATGCGGTTCTACACTTGACATTTATTATTCGATTTCATACTATATCAATTTATACAACATAAATTTAAATGACTCAAGGTGTAATTAACCATATTTTTACATGTCAAGTAATTAAACATTTAAAGGGTTCATATTATACAAATTTTATCTAATCAAATTCAACACATATATCAATTTCGAATTGTTAACTCCTATGTCAATTTCAATTGTAAATTATTTATCACTTCATCATTAGCAATTTAACGTCCAATATCAACATCAAACAATCAATCATTTATCAACCAAACTGGATTATAATCGTATAAATAACAGATAATGGTGTCAGATGTCACAGGTGAACTGATACAGGTAATGACATATATATAACAGTGTAAATAACTAACAGCCGCATATTTCAATTGTCGTTTCAATTGAAATCAGATTTAATAAATAAAAGAACATTAATCATGAGTGATTACTCACCTTTCAAGGCTAGATATGAATGAGAATGAGATGAGATACGAATCCAACCATGCATTTCAAAACAAAGCAATATTGACACGAATTCGATGGCCAAAGCTGACAACAAGGGATAGATAAAACGAATCAGAACCATCTTAATATTAATAGAAAAATGAGGAGTAAATTATATTATTATTTTATTACCTCTTTTAAACAAATATTTACATTAAGGCACGTATTTAAACAAATCTACATATACTCGACGGTCAATATAAATTTTAAACGTACACATATGAAAAATCAGAAGTCTTTACCTCAAAACAAAATACATATATATTTTTAAAATTTCAAAACAATACGTAACCGTATTTTAAGCCATTCCAAAATCTATATACTTACATACATTAACAAATATAACTAAACTATATATATGTATATGCATATATATATATATATATATATATATATATATATATATATATATATATATATATAAACAGCAACCAGTTATAACCTATATATATTATATATGTGTGTGTGTAGATTACATACAATATGGTTTAAATCTTTTATATGCGCAAGAAAAGATAACATAACTTATACACTCATCATATTGTATGTAACCAATTTATATTTATAAACCACAGGTTTTATACGCATGCAGGCATATATCCAGGCCTTATGAATAAAATCAATGCGCATATACCCTATATGAACAGAATCTATACAGAAAACTCGACATATTATATAAACAAATATATATATACTGTTATCCCATTTTTGGTCAAAACTGGAATATCAACAAATTGGCAAGGAATTATGGATATCAGGATTGGAGATCGGTTGGAATCAAGGCTACGATCGATATCGTCAAAATTTTGTTGAACTCCGATCGGGACGAAATTGATTGGAGATGATGATAAGGACTATGAAAGGCTATGTTTCAAATTTCAGGTTAATCGGAGTTCGTATGGAGAAAATATGATGGATTCAAGGTAGCAAAGGAATGTTGTTCGAATCCATCAAGGTGGTGCTCGGTTCGAATCCATCGGATTCGAACCCATCAGATTCGTATCGATCAAAGGCATGGCGCAAGGCACAGGGATGGTTCGAATCGATACACTTCGTATCGATTGGCATGGGTTCGGCTCTAAGAAGTTTGCATTAGGTGTTGGTTCGACTCGATAGTGTTCGTGTTGGTCAAAGGCAAGGCAAGGTGAAGGAAATATGGAGGTACTTCGAATCGATTCCCTTCGAATCGATTAGGATGGAATGGCTTCGAATCGATGGGGTTCGTATCGATTGGAAGTGGTTCGGCCTGGTGAAGTTCGTATCGATCAGGTGGGAAAGGCATAAGGAGTTTACTACGAATCGATGGACTTCGACTCGATGAACAGCGCGGATCTCCTTCGAATCCATAAAGGTGTATACAGGTTAGTGGTTCGAACCGATGGGAACTCCATGGATTCGAAGGAGATGGATTCGAAGGAGAGAGAGGCGATTCCATGGATTCGGAGGAGATGGATTCGAAGAAGAGAGAGGCGACTCCATGGATTCGAAGGAAGAGGCGGCTTCATGGATTCGGAGGAGATGGATTTGAAGAAGATGGATTCGAGGGAGATGGATTCGAAGGACGTGGTTTCGAAGCATGGGTTCGAAACAGGCAGAACGCACGGAGCTTTGATCTTGAATCGATCATATCTTCCAAACCGCTGATCCAAACGCAATGAAATTTTTACAGGAGCTTACATACATGATGAAGAATGTTCACACCAAATTTCAGCTCAATTGGATGGTTTCTTGATCGATTCGAACATCACTTCGAATCGATCCCAAATTGGGCACGGATTTCCAGAATGCGGGCCTGTGGGCCCCCCTCACGTGCCAAGCGGCCTCCCCAGGTTTTAGGCGGGATTTCAGCCTTCCACGCCTATAAATAGAGCCCCTGGTCATTCAGAAAAGGGGTCGGAGAATTTGGAGAGGAAAAACACGCCTGGACGCTGCTAGGATCATTCCATAACTTCACTACTGCTATTTATTTCAGATTTGGACTTTGTAACTGCTGTAATCATCAAGGATAATCAATAAAAGGATAAAAACTTGGGAGTGGACGTAGGCCGGAGATAGCCGAACATCTATAAAACTTGTGTCTCTGTTCTTTACATTTGGATTACTGTTTAATATTTGCTGAGATTTGAGATTTGTGTTTGAATATTATTGATTTGTATTCATGCACTGGTGCTTTCACGGTATTTGGGGTTTGTGACCAATTTTGGCTCAAACACTTTGGTGCTTTCACCGTGAAGGACTAGCACCCGCTACATCGGATTTGAAGAATTTGAGGAGTTTGGATTTGGAAGACAATGACTAGGCATAATAGCAGAAGGTTAAGGGCTGAGAGAAGCCAATAAGGAGGAAGTCAACAAGCATCCTCCGGAGGTGAGGAGGGACAGGCTTCGATCTACATAACCCGGGATGAAATGGAAGCCATAAAAAATTCACTGTAAGAGAGGTTGTTGAAGAGTCAACAGGAAATGATGCAAACTTTCTTGGAGCAAATGAGAGCCGCAGGGATGCAGAACTTAGGAACAGCTACAGCGGCAATGGATGCAGGACAAGGAGCTAGGGTTATGGAACCCAATGGAGGACAGGATACAGAGCCAGAGGGCAATCGACAAGGGCTTGGGGGCAGGCCCACAGGATCTAACACAGAAGGACCTTTGGAAGGAGTTCAACAGGCTAGAACCAACGTTGCTGCTAACGAGCCACATGAAGAGTATGTACCGGAATTCCCTCGGAGGCAACCCCCGACAGACAACGCTGGATTGGTAGATATAATCAGGAAGACTGTGCGAGGTGGTTTGACCAACGGAAACTTGAAAGGAGTAAACAGGAGTCCGTTCGCTCGGGAAATTAGGATGGCTCAAAATCCACCTAAGTTCAAGCTACCTATCGTGTAAGTATACAATGGCAAGGCAGACCCTACGGATCACTTGATGAGGTACACTAGACACATGGAGGTGCTGGGGGCATCGGAGGAAGTGATTGCCCGATGCTTCCCTTTATACTTGACGGACTTAACTGCGATGTGGTTTAGGCAGCTGGAAGAAGGATCTATCAGGACTTGGAGGGAATTAGTGGAAAAGTTTCTGGGACAGTTTCGGGTTCACGTCAAGAGGCCGAAGAATGTGATGACATTAACATCGGTGAAGCAAAGGATGGACAAATCGCTTAGAGCTTTTCTAACTCGATTCAGTGCGGCAGTCGCTTCGGTGGATCGGCCTAATCCATCGATGGTTTTAATGGCAGCAGTGTCAGGAGTCAGGGAGAACTCGGATTTCATGGTATCTCTGATACGAGACCCCCCGCAAGATCTCGACGAATTCTTTCACGAGGCAGAAAGGTTCCTTCGGCAAGAAGATGCAAGTACGGATTTAAAGTTGAAAAAGGTTAGTGCAATCGAGGTTGGAGAGGTATCCAACAATGGTTCGGATAAAGACAAAGGAAAAAGGAAGTTAGATGACGATTTTGGAAACGCTAGGAAGCGATGAAAGGATCCAAAGTTTTCCACATACACAGGATTGAACGAGACGCTGGAGCGGATATATCTGGATACTCGGAATCGCCTTCCCTACCGAAGGCCGGCTAGGAGGGAACCAACAGCATGGGAGAGGACATCAGGGAGGCACTGCCCCTTCCATGATATAGATGGACATGATACCAACAGCTGTAGGCACCTAAAGGATATAATCGAGGAGCATGTATGGAATGGACAGTTACAGCAATACGTTGGAACTCGGAATGCAAAGGTGGAGTAGGAGCAACCACCGACCCCTCACGCCGTGATGATGGGAGGCCCAGGGATGATGGTCGATTGATCATCCACTGATCAGGATAATGTGAAACAAGTAGCGAACTACTGGCAAGCAACCAAGTCGTTTACACATGTATAGGGATGGAGATAGCCCCTAGGCATGCTCTGAACGACGATAAACTGCGATGCTGTGGTTCGTGAAATTTATCTTTTGCTTTTTTGATTGGACATTGCTTTTCTTTTTGGATTCGATTTTGGAGTTTGGATTGAACTCCTGATTTCTCTTGCCTTTTGATTTGGATTTTCCTTTGGATGATTGTTTTTGGTTTTGGATGCTGGTTTGGATTTCTAGTTTTCTGGTTTTGATTTGGATTTTGCATTTGGATTTTGGATGTGGATTTTGGATTGTATTTTGATTGGATTTTTATCTGATTTTTGATAAACGGTCGTCAGGTATGGATTATGCTTGGCAAGGGGTGAGTCGCTTTGCCCGAACGTGGTAAATTGACTCATTCAGGTCGTCGAGTATGGACTATGCTCGGCAAGGGTCCGGAGTGACCAGGATTCGGCCTAGGACTTAGGCCCTATATTATAAATTATTATTTTCAGGACGTTGAGTATGGACTATGCTCAACAAGGGTCCGGAGAGACCAGGATTCGGCTTAGGACTTAAGCCACGGCATTGTACAGCGTCCAGGGACACTGGACCAAGGTCGTCAAGTGTGGATTACGCTTGGCAAGAACTCGGAGAGGTTAGCTCAACGTCTAGGGACACTGGACCAAGGTCGTCAAGTGTGGATTACGCTAGGCAAGAACCCGTAGAGGTTAGCTCAACGTCCAGGGACACTGGACCAAGGTCGTCAAGAGTGGATTGCGCTTGGCAAGAGCGCGGAGAGGTTACGGATTTGGATATCGACCCGGAGAGGTCTTGGATTCGGTTATTGGCTATTGGACAAGGATGGATTAGGACTCGGTTGTCGAATTCGAATGGATATGGAATTGGCTAAGGCTTTGGTTATTGGATCTGGAAGTGGACATCGACTCGAAGCAGTCAAGGATGATATACTCTGGAAATATGGCTTTGGACTTCGGATATTGGATTCGGAACTATTCAAAACACGCCTTGTTATCACAAGGCATGTTTTGGGGGGCAAAGTGTTATCCCATTTTTGGTCAAAACTGGAATATCAACAAATTGGCAAGGAATTATGGATATCAGGATTGGAGATCAGTTGGAATCAAGTCTACGATCGATATCGTCAAAATTTTGTTGAACTCCGATCGGGATGAAGTTGATTGGAGATGATGATAAGGACTATGAAAGGCTATGTTTCAAATTTCAGGTTAATCGGAGTTCGTATGGAGGAAATATGATGGATTCAAGGTAGCAAAGGTATGTTGTTCGAATCCATCAAGGTGGTGCTCGGTTCGAATCCATCGGATTCGAACCCATCAGATTCGTATCGATCGAAGCCATGGCGCAAGGCACAGGGATGGTTCGAATCGATACACTTCGTATCGATTGGCATGGGTTCAGCTCTAAGAAGTTTGCATTAGGTGTTGGTTCGACTCGATAGTGTTCGTATTGGTCAAAGGCAAGGCAAGGTGAAGGAAATATGGAGGTACTTCGAATCGATTCCCTTCGAATCGATTAGGATGGAATGGCTTCGAATCGATGGGGTTCGTATCGATTGGAAGAGGTTCGGCTGGTAAAGTTCGTATCGATCAGGTGGGAAAGGCATAAGGAGTTTACTACGAATCGATGGACTTCGACTCGATGAACAGCGCGGATCTCCTTCGAATCCATAAAGGTGTATACAGGTTAGTGGTTCGAACCGATGGGAACTCCATGGATTCGGAGGAGATGGATTCGAAAGAGAGAGAGGCGACTCCATGGATTCGGAGGAGATGGATTCGAAGAAGAGAGAGGTGACTCCATGGATTAGAAGGAAGAGGCGGCTTCATGGATTTGGAGGAGATGGATTCGAAGAAGATGGATTCGATGGAGATGGATTCGAAGGACGTGGTTTCGAAGCATGGGTTCGAAACAGGTAGAACGCACGGAGCTTTGATCTTGAATCGATCATATCTTCCAAACCGCTGATCCAAACGCAATGGAATTTTTACAGGAGCTTACATACATGTTGAAGAATGTTCACACCAAATTTCAGCTCAATTGGATGGTTTCTTGATCGATTCGAACATCACTTCGAATCGATCCCAAATTGGGCACGGATTTCCAGAATGCGGGCCTGTGTGCCCCCCTTACGTGCCAAGCGGCCTCCCCAGGTTTTAGGCGGGATTTCAGCCTTCCACGCCTATAAATAGAGCCCCTGGTCATTCAGAAAAGGGGTCGGAGAATTTGGAGAGGAAAAGCACGCCTGGACGCTGCTAGGATCATTCCATAACTTCACTACTGCTATTTATTTCAGATTTGGACTTTGTAACTGCTGTAATCATCTGTAATCATCAAGGATAATCAATAAAAGGATAAAAACTTGGGAGTGGACGTAGGCTGAAGATCGCCAAACCACTATAAAACTTGTGTCTCTGTTCTTTACTTTTGGATTACTGTTTAATATTTGCTGAGATCTGAGATTTGTGTTTGAATATTATTGATTTGTATTCATACACTGGTGCTTTCACAGTATTTGGGTTTGTGACCAATTTTGGCTCAAACATATACATTATATAATAACACTATTAAGCACATGTATACCTTCAAACAAATATAAAGAGACAACACTACAAAATAATATGTGTATATACATACAGCTCTTCAAAATCTAATATATTATGAATGCATATAAATATTAGCTGTAAATCAAAATTTTATAAACATATATACTTAATAGATTATATATAAATATATGTGAGCAGACTTATACACTAAATAACATATATATAGATTTCGTTTGTAACCAAAATATACATATGTAACATACAACAAATAAAACATGATATACCACTATCACCTATACATATATAAAACTGCACTTATATATATAATAGTTTTAATACAAAAACTAATATTTACGACTTATACAAATATATATATCTAAAGCAATACGTCTCTTAAAATCTAGTATAATATCCATTATGTATATACTGCGACTCTAAATAAAATAGTTTATATAAATTTAAATTTTATAATAACAGAGCACCGAGAAAAATAAAGTATGCATACAATACTAGCATTAGCATAACATCGATGATCAGGTGAAGAGGAAACGTGGCCAAGGAAGGGTTGCGTATGTTTTAGTGCGTGAGGAGGAATAGGGGAGGTGCGTTGCCAATGCTGGAGGGCTTGGCTTCGTGGTCGATGCGTGGTGAAGGAAAAGAGGGGGAAGGAGAGGTGGTTAGCCGGGTGCAGTGGTGGAAAAGTGGGAGAAGTAGAGGAGCGGTAGGTTAGAATGGCTTGGCCATGGGTTGCCGCCACATCGGGTTCGGGCTGCTAGCTGCGAACTTGGTCTTGGCAAGGCAACGGCGCTGCTATGGAAGGAAGAAGCTCGGCCTTGATGGAGGGTATGCGGCACAAGCTGGTGGTGGAAGGTGGTGTAACACAGCTGTTGCCTGGGTTGAGGCGGTCAGTGAACGAACCGCGAAGATTTGAAAAGGAGAAAGGCGATGGGACATGCCGCTTTGGAGAGAGGGGAGGAACGATGCGCAGAGGGAGGAGGTTGACTGCGGCGTGTAGAGGGATGCCGTTCATTTGCAAAGAGCGCTGAGCTCGGTTTAAGGGTTCACGGCCGGGGGAAGGTCGCTGAGGTAGAAGCACGGGCGGAGGCGACTTGGTGGCAGGGGCGGTTCAGGGCGAGGCAGGTGCATGGTGGGGTGGAAGGGAGAGTGGATCGTTGACAGCAAGTGATAGGGTTGTGGTGTCGATGTGGGGTACGTAGGCAGTGGCTCGGGTGATGGAACAGTCGGAGGAAGGGTCGAAGTGAGGGGGAGAGGCTTGCGTGACTAGGAGGGACGTGAATATTTATTTTTACTTTTTGAACAAAACTGAAGGGAAGAGTAAAAGAATGGAAAAGAAGATGAAAACAACTTCAACAGCAGAAATGAAATTTTGAAAGGGGGAGAACATTAATTGAACTAGAAACGAACGACCATCCATTGAACATTGGAAATTGGATGGTCAAAAGATTGAATTCGTTGAATAATATTAATAACTCAACTATTGGAATTATACGTTGATTTTAATGGTCACCAGAACCAAAAGGAAAAATTCAAATACCGATACAAAATCACTTTACTGATGCCACGACAAATCAGGGTACGAAAACAGAATTGATTATGCCGCTGAGATCAGCACAACGAGACGATCAAAACGGTATATAGATATCAGTGGTATGATTGAATTATAAAATTTCGAATTTTCTACTATCGAAAAATATAGTAAAAACGCGGAAGATTAAGATTGACGGAGCTAAAGAAGTCCAAATTTGGAAAAATGAAAAATGACGCCTTGCTCAGAAGTTGATTTAGAATTTTTCTATGCAAAAATATTCAGGTTTTGAAAACATTTTATTTTCATCAATTCTTAGCCGATTAAATTGAAATAAAATCACACACGAAAATAAACTTTCATATTTTCGGATGAAAATTTACCAGTTGCTATGTTTAACCAGACGCATTTGAAATATTAAATTTTTATTCAAAATTTTATTGTTTAAAATTCCAAAAATAAATTCACTTAATTAAATAAATAAAATGACTAAAATTACGGGTCGTTACACTCTCCCCCACTCAAAACTTTTCGTCCCCGAAAAGGAAGGAGGTAGGAGAATAGAAACAGCCAGAAAGAAAATAGGTTGAACAAAATAACACAATTAATTTAAACCATATAGATTTGAATTTAATTAGTTAATATTTAACAATTTGGTTAAATCCCTTTATATTAAGTCAATAAATTGTCATTCAATTTAATTTTTTTTAGTTCGACTGTTAATTCTAATCATATAAATTTCAATTTAAATTAATAAATATTCAACAATTGATTTGACTCAAGGTGTTTCATTAAATTGATTCATTTGTTAATTTATTAATTCCATCAAAGCAAAATTTTATTTAGTTATCTTATTTATTCATTATCTTATTATCCCATTATCCACTATTAATAATTTCAAAAAATCATAACTTGAATAGTCATTCATTACAATCATAATTTATTCAACCAATTTAATTCTTCTTTATTCCAAATTATTATTAAATTTTCTTACTTAACATATCTTAAATCTATTTATACTTATTATAACTACTCAAATTTATTTAAAATTTCTTTTAAACATCATTTTACATTGTATATTATTCAATTACATGGTTAACTTCTGAATAATTTGGGTAAGTTATATTAAAATGTAATTGAGTGTTATTCAAGTAATTTTTTCTTATTCAATTATTTCGAGTTTAAATCTTTATTCAAATTCTGGTTCCATTATATAATCGAAATTATTCTTTTTTTTAAAACCCTACTCCGGAGAGTAGAGCTAGGGGATACAGCTGACCGCCACACCGACCCCCCTTTTTAGCTAGCCCAGCTAAGAGCATCAATCCTCTACCATGTTCGGTTTTGTTGAGGATAACCGCTCAAAGCCTTAAGGGAAACATATCTCGGCTGTGGGACTCTCGAAATTATTCTTAACAAGACGTTAAGCGTTAAATTTTCGATTTACTTCAAACAGTTTAGAAATAAATATATACATAGATACACAATATGTCAAATCAAAGCTATAATCATATACTTATATATTATAAATCAAGTCATATTTTAGAAATTCAAATCAATTTATTTATTTCAAAAAAAGTGTAGCAGGGCTACAGAATAGTCTCTCCACTTCGAAACCCAAAAATGAATATCGATGATGCGGCCGCCGTTACCAAAATTATTTTCCAGCGACAAAAGAGAAGAGCACTGACTTTAAACAGTAAAATTATTTGAAACCATTCTTATTTGAAAATACTTTAAATAATATACACTTAAAACTTTAAAAGCCCAAGTCTGAAATCACCGGAAATTCAAATTCTCAAATTCTTGATTTAAATTCATTTTTTCCAAATAATTTATAACCATGTTTATAATGCAATATTTATATATGAAACAAAAGCCAATGGTTACAAGCTATAAATAAATCATATATTATTTCTTAACATATAATTCAATTTACTATCAAAATTCAGAAAATTATACATATATATGTACTTATATATAATATAATTATTGGGAATCTATTTTATTTACTAAATTTGAAACAATATTATGTCAGTTTGTTGTGTTAAAGTGTTTTGGAAATTCTATCGATAGCGTTGATTAGACGAATCGATCGAAAATCCAAATCAACATCAACAACTCAAATAACACAATATATATTAAAACATTTAAAATATTAATTTACAAATACACTTCCTCATTCGACAATACATGAATGGATTTTCAAAGCGAGGACAAAGATTCAAATTTTATGGGCGCAAATCAAAGAGAATTTTGATTCGAAGAAAAGTTTGTAACAATGATTAAATAACAAAATTGGACGATGGATAAGTTTATATAAATCGCGGGCAACCTTAATCGCGTCGACCGTGACTTCAAGAATAAGATCGATGCAGAATTTCGAGGCAAATCTACATTCGATCTCAAGATAGAGAATTCGGGATATCTAGAAATATTAGCATCTAAACTGAAGATATATATATATATAAATCTCTAGTGAATCGATGCTATTGTAAATGAGTTTCATCCCTTTACAATTCATATGAATGTTGGCGAGACCGCCAATCCATTATAAAGATCATTCGAAGTAGAGTTATGGGATACTCCAGAATTTAGACGAATACGAATAATGAGGGACAAGAATGAATTTTGGAACCGAGGAAACGTTTCAAAATTCAAGGGAATCGAGTCAAAAAGGAAGAGATTCAAACTCGATTGAAAGTGATTCTGTAAATACATTTACCCTATATGCTAAGTTTTACCTAGAGCTGCCAAAGCTCTGATACCAACTGTAACGACCCGCTATTTTGGACCATTAGCATCTGCACTTGTCAGACTTGAATAATTCAAAATATCGTATTTTTAATTTAAATTTGGCAAAACCGAGCATATACAGTAAAAAATAATCACAGATCACAGACACAGAGTAATAAATGCAGCGGAAACAAAAGATAGTAGTTCATGAAGCTACTATATATATATCAGAGTTAACAAGATACAATAGATGTCTCGAATACAATAGTCAAATACAATATCAGAATACATCACTCGAATCAACTGAATATCTGAACGCTGGATAGATAGCTGGATCTCCAAGCGAAGATCCAACTCCAAAGGTGAGTCTCGAATACTGGTACACTCAGTCTGACCCGAGCGTAAAGCAAAACACAAAACACTCGAGTTAGGATTTACATTCTTATATGAATTCCAACTCAAGTGAAATAACAATTGAAATACAAATATAAAACGACCCGCCTTTCATTCCACAGAAAGACGCATCATTTTTAAGAAAGAAAGAGGTAGAAATAGAATAGATAGAAGAAAAGAACTCATCAAAATCAAAATCTCACAGCGGAACGAAACAAAATATAATATATAACATAACTATTACATAGTCTATTACATATCAGAGTTACTCAGATACAACAACACAGGATAGACAGTTATACAAGTCTGTCTATTATACAACTCAAATACAACACATATATCACAGAGATATAACACAGAGGAAAAACACCATATAACTACAAGCGTTGAAGCCTCCTACTCCATAACTCCTCCAGTATTCGTCAAAGCAGACCTGAATCCCTTGGCTACTCGTGAAATTTGAGTACCCAAGAGTTTAAGAAAAACAGAATAAACTCCGGGTCGGACATGAGCCTGGTGTGAGTAAACGGGTTAAAGTTGCTTAACTTTTAAAAACCTTTTGAAAAGAAAGGTATCACGTAAGACTTCCCACACATAAACATGGAAAAGTTTTTACCTTACGCTAACCAAAACATTTGATAGGAAATCCGATGATGTTATAATAGCGTCTAGGGTTTTCAAATAAATATGAAATAGCCGAAATTGTTACATTCATTAAATTCCAGCTACTAGCCACAAAAGTGGGTAATACAATCAAAACCGTAGGAGCACGTAGAAAGAATGGGTTTCCATTAATGGCAGGGCTACTGGGGTACCGTCCTCACAGTACGTGGCCTAGATCATCGTACCGAGGTGCCACCCTAACTCCCCAGCAACACAAAGCCGGGACCATTCCTTACTGAACAGTCCCGAACAAGACCACCCCGGCGATTCTAGCTAGCAATCGCCCCACACAGCCGAAATAAAAAGGGACATCTAGACAGGGGTAAATCTCGCTCTCAAGTGGGGGCTACCCACGAAGCCTTGCTACACCTCCCCTGTTTTAGCCATTACTGGTTGATGAGGCTTGAGGCTGCGATTACCTTTATAGAACACATCTGTCTTAGAATGCTCATCGTCCACCTGACGATGTTTTGAAAGCATTCAATCCATACAAGTTCATTCCGGGTTCGAACGAAACCGAAGGCATTATCTCGTTACACTCATTTTGGAATCACCCTCAGAGTTAACGAAAATAACCCTTGCACTCTAAAAACTCCATCTCGAACCAGAAAGTACTATCTCCATTATACTCGTATTGGAATCACCCTCAGAGTTCTTAATGACAGATAGTTCTTACATTTCGAGTCTTCAACTCGATCTTCACTTGAATTCATGACCTAACGTTTAACTTGGATCGATGTGGTTTTCGGATAGATACCCGATCCCGGTCTCATCGAATCAAACGTGTCTTAAAGGCCAAGTTGTTTAAAGGTTTAAACAATTCAATTCAATACAATTCAATGCTTTGAAATCACACAGCATTAACATAGATAAATATCACACATTTATCATTGGTATAACCAATATCATATCACATAATGTCATAACACATATCATCAATAGATATCAATCTAATAGATATCATCCAATTCAGACATTCAACAACCAATCATCCATAAGCACGCATTATCAATTCATATCATAATTAATCTAATTTCTTAAATTAATCCCTTAAGAATCAACCCCTAAATCTTGCTTATACAATCATTCATTAATTACTAACCATAATTAATTTATCACTCCTTGATTAACTTAATTAATCAATTAATCAATCCTCAATCCGAGATTAATTATCCTTTAATCATCAATTAATAAACCTTAATTATTAATTAATTTCCTTTAATACAAAGTAATCAGTCCTTAATTACTTTCATAATCAATTAATTAACTTTTAATTAACTGATTAATTATCCATCAACTATCGATTAATAACCTTAATTATTAATCAATATCTCTTAATACAAATTATTTAATCCATAATTACTTTTATAATTAATTAATTAATTAATTATTAATTAACCAATTAATTATCTGTTAATTATTAATTAATAAACCTAATTATCAATTTTAATTAAGAACATAACTACAAATTACTTACTTCTTAATTACCATTTAATTAACCCTTAATTAACTGTTAACCCATCCTTAATTAACAGATAATCAGTCCTTATTTATCATTTGATTAATCCTTAATCACAATTGATTAATCAATTAACTACCATTTAACAACTTCTTAATTAATCGTTATATACGCATTAATTAAATCTCTAATTATTTAATTAATAAAACCCTTAATTATTAATTTATAAAATTTAATTACAAGTTACACACTTCTTAAATACTAATTAAGTAACCTTTATTACTTAATTAACAACTTATCAATTACTTAGTTAATAAATCTTAACCACATAATTAATTAAGTTTAATTTCACTTAATTACTTGATTAATGAATCCTTAATCATTAATTAAAAATCTAGTTAATGATCTTTTAATTATAATCTAATTAATCTTAAATTAATTAACCTTAACCCTTAACCATTTGTTAATCAAGTAAATTATTATTCCTTAATTGGTTCCTTAATCAATCCCTTATAATTAACAAATTAATTAAACTTAGTTTCTTTAAATTAACTTAATCAAAATTAAGATATTAAGATAAAACATTTATCTTACAAATGCTTAAATTTGCCTTAACATATTTACATCTTTACTTTACAACTATCCCTACTTAATTAAATTTTAAATTAAGTTTAAGTCAAAACAATCATTTAGCTTGATAAATTAAAGTTATCAAACACAACTTTAAATAACTTAAATAATTTTCTATTTATAGTTTAAACTAATTTTCAATTTGAATTTAAAACTTGTCTTATATAAATCATTAAAATTACTTTCAAAACTCGTTTTCAAAATCATTTAAAATTTCTAAACAATGTTTAAATTTAACAAAACTTCAAAACATCTTAAAATATGTTAAATAAAACATTTATTAAATACATCAAGTAACTTATATAAAGTTTTTAACTAATTTAAAATTTCTAAATTTCAAAAACAAGTTTTAAACCTTTTTTAAAAATCTTTTAAAAACTATTTTAGTTTCCAGCTTCGGGTCAAACCCGTTACCTACTTGGGTCAAAACCCGAGTTCCTTCTTCCATCTCTTTTTTTTAAACTTTGATTTAATTACAGCTTACAAAAACAACAGATTTCCCAAACCAACATACCCGAGAACATCTCGAGTTTCCCCTTGCCAAACTCGAATGCCACTTTGAGATTTCCCAACACCAAACGAGTTGACACCCAACCACCACCTCGTGCACATGCACGCCACCGTTGGTCACCTCCGACCAACGTTATTACCTCCGGCAACTTGGTCGACACCACCACAACCAAAAACGATCACTCAAACACATATACTTACCTCGAATCAAAATTGGGTTATACTGCAGAACCCAAACCCAAACAACCCCACACATACCCCCTTCAGCCGACCATCTCTTGCCAAACCCATATGCTACCTCCAGCCAAAATTTCAGAGCATTCGATAATGGTGCATACGGGAAAAAAATAATCGAAACCCAACCCAACAAAAACTAGGGCATAAAACCCATTTCCGGTCATCGCCGCCACCGCCGCCCCTTACAGCCACGACTACTATTTTTCCCTAAAACTCCATGACCTCTCCACCTCCAGTAGCAACCCCGACCCACCAAATTGCACTAGTCTCCAAAAATCACCCAAAATCAAGTTTCCAGAAAACCCAATATCCCAAACTCAATCCTATTTTAAAAATCTGGATTTTTATGCTAAAAATCATAATCTTGAGTGATGATTCAATATATATACATGAATCAACAAAATTCAAAATTTTATTTATTTCATGATATAAGTTTTCACTGTAAACTTAAGGCTACATGTAAATTTTAAAAATTAATTTGTTTGAACCAAATTTCATAAGCTAGATGAATTTACAACTTAACTAAATTGTTTAGATTCAAAACTTCAAAGTGTTTATATGAAAGCTTGAATTTTGTTTATTTATAAAAAAAAATCTGTAAACATGAATGAACAGAAGAACGTCAATTTACTGACATGCAAAACACAAATACTACATAGTTACAGAATTATAAACATTATCAACATATGTAGATACCATAATCTCAGCAAACACTTACGCAATCATTTATCCTACTTAAGTTTTTAAAAACAAGATGTTTACTCACCTCTTTTAGACTTTGCACAGAAATTTGGAATAGGAATGAAAACCCCCATTTGTTTTTGAAAACTTGTTGTTGCATTTTCCAGAAACTATGAATTATTACTGACATAAGCCTTTGCTATAAAACTTGATATTAAATTCCTTTAAAACTGGAACCATGGTGGTGCTCAAAGCTTTTGAAAATGAGTTGTTTTCCAGATTACATTGAAGCTTTATCTCAGGCATGCAATTGAAACTTGCTACATGCATGATAAAAAAAACTGCAGATTTTACTTTGAAGGTTTAGGTGAGGTTTGCTACAGATTTGATTTTCTGGTTTCAGAGAGATTTTTCTTGAACATGAGGATTTGAATAGGTTTCAAGTTTTAATAAAAACAACATGCAGGGTTTTCAAATAAATGGTTTGAGGAGATATGCATTTCTGTTTTCAGGTTTGAGAAGGAGTTTCAGTATTCAGATTGAACTTTGTGGCCATGGATTCTTATTGTATTCAAAGAAAAAGAAGAAAGAAGATAATAGGATTTTATACAAAAAAATGAATTTTAAGGTTAAATAAAATTTAAAGAAAAGAAAATAAAGAAAAAGAAGACACTTGTTATCTTTGATTACATTTGTCATAACCCAAGCTTAATTTCTTAACACATGTATTCTGCGATGTTTTAAAAATGAACGCATGTCACTCAATATTTTTAAATTATTTAAAATGATTTTTGAAACCTTTTATTATCAATCTTCATAATACGTAAATTTTTGACTAATATATGAATGCTTTTGTAAATTTATAAATCCATTTTCTTTTCTTATAAAAATAAAACTTTCAAAAGAAAAATGAGATATAAACTAATTAGATTTCAAATAAAATAATATAAAATTATTAAATCCATTTTTACAAGTTAATTTAAATGCTTTTGTATTTATCTACTATTAAATAAATACTTTCCAAATTTATATATATAAAATTCTTTTGTTTTAAATTAATATAAAAACAAATCTTATTTTTAAAATAAAATTTTATTCATAAATCTTTTATATACAAATGTATTTCAAGACATACATTCTTTTTAAATTACAAATTCCCATTCAAATTTCAAATATAAAAATTCAAATTCAATTTAAACTTAAATTTCAAATCAAATATGTTTTATTAAATTAAACAAACATACTTTTAAATTAAGAAATATTAAGTTCTAATGTTAAAGTAAATTTTTAAATAAACATACATTTAAACAATACTTATTAAATTAAAATGTCAAACTTATCAAAAATCAAATTTTATAAAATAACACAAATTAAATAATTATACCATTTAAAATCAATTGATTTCTAAATTTAAAGATGTCAATTTTAAATGATTTAATTAAGAGATTATCTCCTTTTAAATTCTCCGAAATTCTGGGATATTACATTCCTCCCCCCTTAAAAGAATTTCGTCCTCGAAATTTAAAATAAAGATAATCCTAAATCTTTTATTACATTTTAAGCCATTCAAGCATTTCTATCAACCAAACATTATCAACCAACACAATTTATCCAAACAAACAGTTTACTTAAACAACCAATCCATCCAATCAAACAATCCTAGCTATCTAGGCATAGATCCATATAAGTCTCCTTAAAATTATTCAGAGCTTCCGAAGACAAACTCTGAAATCCTAACTCCACAACAAAAGATAGATCGTTCACGTATTTCCTCAGAAGAGATACATGAAAAAACAATGTGAATTCCAGTCGTCCAAACTGGTAATTCAACCTGAAGACTACAACACTAATCTTCTCCTGATAAGCTCCAGCATCGCAGGTACCACACAGACCAAAACTAAACCAAGAACCAGATGATCTTCTGATTCTACCCCACAGAAAGGTCTTCTAAACAAAACTTCACAGGGGGGCATCCAGATACTCGCCTGATAACTTATACGAGAATTCTAATAATTGCAGACGATCCTCGTAACATCCACAAAAATCCAAAACACAAACTCTCTCAAATCTCTAAGATTTGATTCAGCCTTTCTGTTGGTCGGGGAATGATAGGCTGTATCCAAATTTAATCTCAAACCCCAAGCTGATCACAAAGCCTTTCAAACTAGCTGGAGAAGATAAGATCACAATTGTTAACAATGCTGACTGAAATACTAAGCAGTCAGACACACTCTCAAGAAAACTCAACCGAAGATGATACAGAACGGACTGCGTCAACAAGAATAAAATGGGCGTTCTTAGTTAACCAATCCACAATCACCCATATTCCATTAATTCCGACTTTAAACCTTCGAAGAAATCCAAAGAAATCACTTCCCACTGGAACTTCCACTTCAGAATCTCCAAAGATTACTACAATCCGGCGGTCTTCTGTTGATCACCAACACTTTCTGACAGATCGCACATCCAAAGATGAAAGCAGCAACATCCTACTTCGTACTTGGCCACTAGAAGATTCTCTTCATATCCATATATCTCTGAACACCTGGGCTGGACACAACCTGGACCGATGACTTCCTACCAAAACTTCTTGTTTCAAAATCCAAGAATTCGGAACACAAATCCTTCCGATGATCCTCCATGTTCCCTTGTCCAATCCATCTCAAAACTTGGAACACTGACCATCATTGACTCACTTCATACATCTTAGACACACAAACGTCCGAGCAGATCTCAAATTTATTCTTGCCATCAGAGATAGCTAGAACAGGCACACTAGTCAGCCTTGCCATCAAATCCGAGAAAATCTCTTCACACTCGGGTCCACTTCTACTCCTGTAGAACTCTTCCTAACCAGAAAACTGTGGTTTCTTGTACTCCTGAATAGTAACTATCCAGGTTGGATCTACAGAAATACCATCACCAAAACAAAATGCTTCCTCAAAGCCTCTAACACTAACTCCAAATGTCGCTAGCTCTCCTCTTCGGACTTGGAGTAGTAAAGAAAAACATTGATGAACACGAGAATAACTTATACCACACATCAAAAATCTCGATTTATCAAATCCACACAGAATCTCAAAAGACTTATCAGTCTAGGCCACAAAACAACAGCTGAACTCCCATTAGGAAAACTAGGTTGAACAACAAACACTGCTTTCGAAACTAAAGACGATCCAAATCTCCATCTTTCGATGAGGAAAAATCTTCGCTCCTTCGGAACATCCGGAAAATCACTGACCACCCAAAGGACTCTACACCTCCTGGAGATACCTCAATCCATGCATAATATGACTCAAAAGAATTCCAGCATCATCGCAAGTCACTTTTGCGATTCTTCTCGACTCAACTTCCAAAGATACAATCCTTTCTTCTTACATCAACAGCTCAATACCATCCAACCAATCCAAACAAGATCAAAACCCTTTAGATCAAATAAAAGGTCTCTAGAAAAACTGTGGGGAAGATAAGAAAATCTGAAGCTTCCACAAATCTGATCTATCTTGGTTATCCATTTATAGGGATAGATACAAAGGTAGGCGGGCCAAGCAATCAAAGATAGAGAGATAAAATTCCTCTAGAACTCATGTTGGAAATCCGAACAGATACCCGACAAATTTATATAAGTATATAGTTATATAAAAATTACAAATACGTGCTCTCAAGATAGACACCACTCCAGAGCCTAGGTATTATCTCAACATATGCCCTGATACCAAGTGAAACGACCCGCCTTTCATTCCACAGAAAGACGCATCATTTTTAAGAAAAAAAGAGGTAGAAATAGAATAGATAGAAGAAAAGAACTCATCAAAATCAAAATCTCACAACGGAACGAAAATATCAAAGTTACTCAGATACAACAACACAAGATAGGCAGTTATACAAGTCTGTCTATTATACAACTCAAATACAACACATATATCATAGAGATACAACACAGCGGAAAAATACCATATAACTACAAGCGCTGAAGCCTACTGCTCCATAACTCCTCCAGTATTCGTCAAAGCAGACCTGAATCCCTTGGCTACTCGTAAAAATTTGAGTACCCAAGATTTTAAGAAAAACAGAATAAACTCCGGGTCAGACATGGGTCTGGTGTGAGTAAACGGGTTAAAGTTGCTTAACTTTTTTAAATCTTTTGAAAAGAAAGGTATCACGTAAGACTTCCCACACATAAACATGGAAAAGTTTTTACCTTACGCTAACCAAAACATTTGATAGGAAATCCGATGATATTATAATAGTGTCTAGGGTTTTCAAATAAATATGAAATAGCCAAAATTGTTACATCTATTAAATTCCAGCTACTCGCCACAAAAGTGGGTAATACAATCAAAACCGTAGGAGCACTTAGGAAGAATGGGTTTCCATCAATGGCAGGGCTACTGGGGTACCGCCCGTCACAGTACGTGGCCTAGATCATCGTACCGAGGAGCCACCCAAAATCCCTGCAACACAAAGCCAAGACCATTCCTTACTGAACAGTCTAGAACAAGACCACCCCGGCGATTCTAGCTAGCAATCGCCCCAAACAGCCGAAATAAAAAGGGACATCTAGACAGGGGTAAATCTCGCTCTCAAGTGGGGGCTACCCACGAAGCCTTATCGCACCTCCCCTGTTTTAGCCATTCCTGGTTGATGTGGCTTGAGGTTGCGATTACCTTTATAGAACACATCTATCTTAGAATGCTCATCGTCCACCTGACGATGTTTTGAAAGCATTCAATCCATACAAGTTCGTTCTGGGTTTGAACGAAACCGAAGGCATTATCTCGTTACACTCATTTTGGAATCACCCTCAGAGTTAACGACAATAACCCTCGCACTCTAAAAACTCCATCTCGAACCAGAAAGTACTATCTCCGTTATACTTGTATTGGAATCACACTCAGAGTTCTTAACGACAGATAGTTCTTACACTTCGAGTCCTCAACTCGATCTTCACTTGAATTCACGACCTAACGTTTAACTTGGATCGATGTGGTTTTCGGATAATCAAATTTGGTACCCGATCCTGGTCTCATCGAACCAAACATGTCTTAAAGGCCAAGTTGTTTAAAGGTTTAAACAATTCAATTCAATACAATTCAATGCTTTGAAATCACACAGCATTAACATAGATAAATATCACACATTTATCATTGGTATAACCAATATCATATCACAGAATGTCACGACACATATCGTCAATAGATATCAATCCAATAGATATCATCCAATTCAGACATTCAACAACCAATCATCCATAAGCAAGCATTATCAATTCATATCATAATTAATCCAATTTCTTAAATTAATCCCTTAAGAATCAACCCCTAAATCTTGCTTATACAATCATTCATTAATTACTAACCTTAATTAATTTATCACTCCTTAATTAACTTAATTAATCAATCCTAAATCCCAGATTAATTATCCTTTAATCATCAATTAATAAACCTTAATTATTAATTAATTTCCTTTAATACAAAGTAATCAATCCTTAATTACTTTCATAATCAATTAATTAACTTTTAATTAGCTGATTAATTATCCATCAACTATCGATTAATAACCTTAATTATTAATCAATATCTCTCAATACAAATTAATTAATCCATAATTACTTTTATAATTAATTAATTAATTAATTATTAATTAACCAATTAATTATCTCTTAATTATTAATTAATAAACCTAATTATCAATTATTAATTAAGAACTTAATTACAGATTACTTACTCCTTAATTACCATTTAATTAACCCTTAATTAACTGTTAACCCATCCTTAATTAACAGATAATCAGTCCTTAATTATCATTTGATTAATCCTTAATCACAATTTATTAATCAATTAATTACCATTTAATAACTTCTTAATTAATCCTTATATACACATTAATTAATTCTCTAATTATTTAATTAATAAAACCCTTAATTATTAATTAATAAAATTTAATTACAAATTACACACTTCTTAAATACTAATTAATTAATAAAATTTAATTCTCTAATTATTTAATCCTCTCCACTGACCAAATGATACACTGTCATGCTCTGGACATCAATGATAAAACAACTTTTTATGTTACCATTGTTTATGCGGCTAACTCTGCTGCTGCTAGAGAATCCCTACATGCTGTCTTTCCTTCTCTTCGGCAGAATACACACCCACGGTTAATTTTTGGAGACTTTAACTGCTGTTTAAACCTCTCTGATAGAGTAGGAGGGAATCCCCTGTCCCTCAATGAAATTCAACCACTTAATGCTACTCTTATAGATGCTGACCTTATACCAGTGAAATCTGTAGGGATGCAATTCACTTGGAATAATAAAAGAAGAAATGGTGTTAGAACCTTTTCACGTATAGATCACACCTTCTCCAATCAAAAATCCCTTCTCAAATGGCCACTCCTGTATAGTTACCTTCCCCCTCCAATCCTCTCAGACCACTCCCCGCAAATTATCCACCTTCGAGAAATGGACATGAGAGGGAAAACAAATTTTAAATTTTTTAACTCTTGGGTTCTTGAACCTGACTTCAAACTTACTGTTTCTAAAGTTTGGAACAAGACAAAGAGAGGTAATCATTTATTTGTTTTGCAGGAAAAATTAAAAGAAATGAAGGCAGCGTTGAAGCAATAGGCATATAAGAAGTACGGTAAAGGAGATGGTTTGAGTGCCTCTATTTTGTTGAAGCTTGTTGATACGCAAAAGGCTATGATGACTGATGTTAATGACCTTCAATTATCGGCTACTGAAGCAACTCTTTCCATGCAATACTATGATGCGTTAACTAAAGAAAGTAAGATGATACGGCAGAAGTCTAGAATTAAATGGTGGGATAAAGGTGATAGAAACAGTGCTTATTTTCATGCCAGTCTTAAAAGCAAGCAGTGTAATGAAAACATAGTTACTATTGTTGATGAACATGGTGTGCTTCAATGTACTGCTGATGGTGTTCAATAAGCTTTTGAACATTACTTCACATCCATGTTTGGTAACTCTGATAACTTCATTCCTGATATTGATACTATACCATCAGACATATTGCCAAAACTTGAACAAAATGAATATAATTATCTCTGTACTGAAGTAACCCATGATGAAATACATGATGCTATGTTCTCACTTAAAACAAACTCATGCGGTGGTCCTGATGGTATGAATGCTTGTTTCTATACCACTTGCTAGTCCATTGTATCTACTGATGTATGTAATGCCATAACCCTGTTCTTCAAAAAGAGTAAACTCTATCGGTCCTCTAATTATACTAATATTGCATTAGTCCCCAAGATCAAGAATGCTCATGATGTTAAAGACTTTCGTCCTATATCCTGTTGTAATACTATTTATAAGTGCATCTCTAAGATTATCGCTACAAGATTAAAATCGGTGCTCCCCAATATAATATCTAACAATCAAGCAGCTTTCCTTCCTAGGAGAAATATTCTTGATCATATTCTTCTAGCTCACGAACTATTAAAAGGATACAACAGTACAAATTTAGCCCCTAAAGCAATGATGAAACTAGACATCATGAAAGCCTTTGATATGTTGCAATGGGATAGCATCGTTCGCATAATGGGTTATATGAATTTCCCACCGCATTTTGTTGCGTGGGTTTACGAATGTATGTCAACTCCTACTTATTCGATCAACATCAGTGGTGTGATGAAAGGATTTTTTGGAAACAAACAAGGAATTAGGCAAGGGGATCCATTATCTGCATACATTTTCATCCTGGTAATGGAGCTGCTAACTAGGATGATTAATGAAGCAATACAGCATGGAAAATTTAAGCTCCATCCGAAGTGTAAAGATCCCCAAATATCAACCCTCATGTTCGCTGATGATCTTGTTTTGTTCTGCGCTCCAGAACTTAACACTGTTCAGAACATAATGAATATTCTCAAGCATTTTTATACTATGACAGGCCTTAAAGTTAACATCCAAAAATCTGCTATCTCTGTTGCTGGAGTGAATATGCAGCAGATTTCTCAAATAGCAAATATCACTGGATTAACTCTTAACCAATCCAATGCCTCGTATCTTGGTCTGCCTCTAACTTCTTCCAAGATTACTACTAATCAGTGTCTACCTTTGTTTCAGAAAATTACTTCTAGAATGACTAATTGGGCCACCAGGATGCTGAGCCAAGCTGGTAGGCTAACTCTCATCAAGTCTATCATCTTTGCTATGCAAGTGTACTGGGCCAGAACCTTTGTTCTCCCCTTCAAATTAATTAAGATGATCAGAAGTGCCATTATGAGATTCTTTTGGACTGGCAGAACCATGGGCAGATACCTTTCTCCTATTAAATTCAGTTCTCTTGAGATTCCTTTTAATAAGGGATGGCTTGGTCTTTTCAATCTCAAGCAATGGAACAAAACTGCCTTTGCAAAACATATTGATACACTATTCAATTACCCAGATAGCTTATGGGCTAGGTGGTCTGAAATGAATGTGATTAAGGGTAAAAATTTATGGAATATGAATAAGCCTCAGAAATTAAGCTGGACATGGCAGTGCATATTCAAACTTAAGGAGTATGTTCTCCCTCTTATACAAATGAATACTGACCTTATATACAGAGTTAACTTCTGGGATGATCCTTGGCTCGATAAGGGTTATATTATTAGACGTAAACTTTCATACAACGAAATTATTCAAACTGGAATTCATCTATCTACAAAAGTCATGGATGTTCTTTACATTTTTCAGGGAGTAGGCAAATATTCTTCCAATCAGCGTGTTCAAATTATTTGGGATAAGATAAGAAATTTTACCCCTTTACATTCTACTTCTGCTAGAATTATATGGGGAGAGAAGAAAGCTGACGTTCCAGCTTGGACTTGGTGGAAGAGTGTTTGGACTACTGACAGTAGTATGCGTGAAAATTTATTACTGTGGAAGGTACTGAAGCGTGCTATATTAACTAAGGCGAAATTAGCTATTATGGGAATGAATATGGATGTGTTATGCCCATTCTGCAGTGAGTATGTTGAAACTGCTGAACACTTATTTTTTGAGTGTGAATTAATTATGCAAATCTGGACTGATATCATGGTGAGCATTGATGGTAACAGTCCTTCTCTTGACAACATTGTCGAGTGGGATCGTATCCAATCTATGACAGGGGGTAAGCAAAAGCATAATAGAATCTTCACTGTGGTTCTAAAAAGCTTCATATATGCAGTTTGGAAAGAACGTAATACAAGAATTTTTGATGCAATTAATGGAAAGTCTGATGCTACTTTCAAACTTTGGATAAAACATGAAGTCAAATGCTCCCTGGAAATGCTGTTCGTTCATGATCCTGGGATAGCCATGATACTGCAACTGTAGTGTTTTTTTTTTCCCTTCTGTCCTTGTTTTTTTCTGTGTCTTCATGTTTGTGTGCTGCTCTATGTTCCTATGTTTTCTTTGTGTTTGCTCCAATTCTGTAAGTGTTTGTTCTCTTTTATGTTTTAATAAATTGGTCGGGGACCAATTAACCCCGTCGGCCTTGCCAAAAAAAAAATAAGTAACCTTTATTACTTAATTAACAACTTATTAATTACTTAGTTAATAAATCTTAACCACATAATTAATTAAGTTTAATTTCACTTAATTACTTGATTAATGAATCCTTAATCATTAATTAAAAATCTAGTTAATGATCTTTTAATTATAATCTAATTAATCTTAAATTAATTAACCTGAGCCCTTAACCATTTGTTAATCAAGTAAATTATTATTCCTTAATTGGTTCCTTAGTCAATCCTTTATAATTAACAAACTAATTAAACTTAGTTTCTTTAAATTAACTTAATCAAAATTAAGATATTAAGATCTTAATTAATATAAAACATTTATCTTATAAATGCTTAAATTTGCCTTAACATATTTACATCTTTACTTTACAACTATCCCTGCTTAATTAAATTTTAAATTAAGTTTAAGTCAAAACAATCATTTAGCTTAATAAATTAAAGTTATCAAACACAACTTTAAATAACAAAAATATTTTTCTATTTATAGTTTAAACTAATTTTCAATTTGAATTTAAAACTTGTCTTATATAAAACATTAAAATTACTTTCAAAACTCGTTTTCAAAATCATTTAAAATTTCTAAACAATGTTTAAATTTAACAAAACTTCAAAACGTCTTAAAATATGTTAAATAAAACATTTATTAAATACATCAAGTAATTTATATAAAGATTTTAGCTAATTTAAAATTTCTAAATTTCAAAAAAAAGTTTTAAACCTTTTTTAAAAATCTTTTAAAAAATTTTTAGTTTCTAGCTTCGGGTCAAACCCGTTACCTACTCGGGTCAAAACCCGAGTTCCTTCTTCCATCTTTTTTTTAAACTTTGATTTAATTACAGTTTACAAAAACAACAGATTTCCCAAACCAACATACCCGAGAACATCTCGAGTTTCCCCTTGCCTAACTCGAATGCCACTTTGAGATTTCCCAACACCAAACGAGCTGGCACCCAACCACCGCCTTGTGCACATGCATGCCACCGTTGGTCATCTCCAACCAACGTTACTGCCTCTGGCAACTTTCTCGACACCACCGCAACTAAAAACGATCACTCAAACACATATACCTCGAATCAAAATTGGGTTATACTGCAGAACCCAAACCCAAACAATCCCACACAAACCCCCTTCAACCGCCAAGCTCTGGTCACCAACAATTGCGCGGTGCCGACCATCTCTTGCCAAACCCATATGCTACCTCCAGCCAAAATTTCACAGCACTCGATCAATGGTGCATACGGGAAAAAATAATCAAAACCCAACCCAACAAAAACTATGGCATAAAACCCATTTCCGGTCATCGCTGCCGCCACTGCCCCTTACAGCCATGACTACTATTTTTTCCTAAAACTCCATGACTGATGCAGCTAAGGCCGGAGAAGAAATTGTGCAAACTTTAATTTCTGAAAACATGAGTTTGTGGTGTAGTATGATGAGTCGGCCACGACTCAATGAAGGCTTGAGTCGTTTCCGAGCTAAGGAAGGAGGGCCACGAGTTAACAAACCAAGAGGGAAGGTAGGCCGAGTTAAAGAGGCATCGAGCTTGAGTCGTCCACGACTCAAGAGAAGCATGAGTCGCTTCCGACCTAACTGGGAGAGAGAAGGGGGGGTACAACCTGACAAAGAAGAGGCACGAGATAACCAATGTTTGAGTCGTATACGGGATAAGGAAACAAGGTTACGGCTCAAGGGAAATTTGGAGTGTTCGTGCTTGATGAGTCGTACACGACTCAACGACTCATTAATAAGTCATTTACGACTTATCATGAAGGAGGAAAAGAAGGAGATACGACTTAACCGTAACAGGAGGTTGAGGTGTGCAAGTGTGATGAGTCGTACACGACTCAACGACTCATCAATAAGTCGTGTACGAGTTAACAAGAGCAGAGAAGTGGAGGGAGATGTGTCGTTCAGAGTTGACTCGTTGGAAGGGATGTGCTGCAGGGAAGCTTGAGTCGGAGGAAGTTGAGTCATGAGTCGTCATGTTTTCTTGAGTCGGAGGAGTTGTATTGGTGCTGGGCTTGTTGAGTCGCACGTAGTTTGAGTCGTGAACCGTTAGTATGTTCCTTAAGTCGTTGTAGTTTTATGTCGTAAGTCGTTGTACGTGTCTATGATTCTTGAGTCGTATATCTTTGAGTCGTGTACAGTTGGCATGTAGTGTATTTTCTTGAGTCGCTTGCACTGTGTCTTGTGTCGTGAGTCGTAGGTCGTTGCCGACCTAGTATGAGTCGTAAGTCGTATGCGACTCAAGGGGGGGTGAGTTGTAAGCCTATAAATAGGCAAGTCGTGTCATTTGTAATGGTGGTTGAATATTGAATAAAATTCTCTTTGATTGCTTTGTGCTTTCTCTAATTGGTAGTTGAGTGTGATCTCCTATCTCCACCTACGTCATTCGAGTGCGCTCGAATCCGCGTTTGTGAAGCCGATTCACGGAATCTAGTGCGCTAGATCAACGTACGAAGAATCGTAGATCTTCTTTCTCGGCATCGTGCGCGATCAACGAGACGAAGATAGCTAGAATCTGGTATCCTTGGATCAACGGATTTGGGCCTTGCAGTATTTTCAACTCACCGATTGCTACATTTCATCGATTGAAGTTTGTTTCGATTTATCCGCTGCGTCAGTTTTTGGTATCAGAGCCATACTTAGCCAATCATAGCTAAGTTGATTCTTGGAACCAAGTTTTTTTTGAAGTTTGAAGTTGTTCATCGTGTTCATATTGAAGTTGCATCAAGTTTGAAGTGTTAGATCCATTCCATTTTGGATCAAAGGAGCAAAGGTGTTTGAATTTGGACTTGTTGAAGTTTGCGCGCCAAATTTGAAGGGTTTTGAAGTTAAGGCCGAGCCTTGTGAATTGTTGAGCCGATCTAAGGTGGAGCCGACTTAACCTTGAGTCGTTAACTCATTGCCGAGTTAAGGGAATTGGCCGTATAAAGCAAGCCGAAACAAGTCATAGCCGAGTCAAGAGTTGAGCCGTGTAGAACCATTGCCGAGCTAAGCCTTGCCGAGTTAAGTGGTGAGCCGTGACTTGCTTGTTGTGTTGTGAGGAGTCTTGTGTTGAATTGTTGAAGTGTTTGTGAAGTTTTCAATCATGCCACCAAGGAGAGCTAATCGTCATCAAAACGTTGAAGCTTTGTATCGTAGAGAAGAAGCTGAACTTATGGAACAACGTATTAATGAAAAGTTTGACGAAGGCATTGGAAAATTGGAGAGATTGATGAATGATTTGAATCAAAGGAGGAGATCACCAAACTCGAACCATGGAGGAAACCGAGTTTCGCCATCGGTTACGGAAGCGAGGAGGGTATCGCCACATTCTTGTAGAGATAGAAGAGACACATCAATTTCATCACGAAGAGATCATCATGACTATGCACATGAAGAGAGAAGAAGTCAACGTGAATTTGACCATGAAGCATATAGAGATGAAGAGAGACATAGTCAAAGAAGCATGCATGAGCGAAGGGATGATAATGGTCGAGATCGATTTAGGCGCACCTTCGATTTTGTTGAAGAGGGTGATAGAGCTAGTATTCATTATCGAGATCGAGACCAAATTCGAAATTCTTATCGGGATGTTGAAGATGATCGACATTGGGAATCAGGAATGAAGATGGAGATTCCGGAGTTTAAAGGCGGGATGGTTGCTGAAGAGTTTTTAGATTGGTTGTCTAATGTGGAGGAAATCTTTGATTTCAAGGAGGTGCCGGAGAATCGAAGGGTGAAGTTAGTTGCTACAAGGCTGAGGGGGAGAGCATTGGCATGGTGGCAGCAAACTAAACTTACTCGTGAACGAATGGGGAAGTCAAAGGTTGTAGAGTGGAATAAGATGAAGAAAATGATGCGAGCTACATTTTTGCCTTGTAATTACCAGTCACTTATGTACCAGAGGTTGCAGAATCTGAGGCAAGGGACAAAGTCTGTTAGTGATTATGCTGATGAATTTTACCAACTCATTGCCAGAAACGATATTATGGAGACAGAGGAACAGTTGACTGCTAGATTCATTGGGGGATTGAGAATGCAGATCCAGGATATGGTTAATATGTTCGATCCGAGATCTGTGGTGGAGGCACATCAAAAGGCGTTGGCTTGGGAGAAGCAGGGAAGGCGTGGAGGTGGTGTGTTTACTAATTCCAATAATCCGGTGAAGGGGGTCAGTGGAAGTTCTAATGTTCCTAAACCTGTCAGTAAGCCAGTTGTGAAGGAGGCTGAGAAGGCGAAGGCTAGCAGTGCTTTCAAATGCTATAATTGTCAGGAGTTGGGTCACAAAAGTAACGAATGTCCGAAGCCGAAGAAGAGAACCATGGTTGCAGAAGTTGAGGAGGATGATGGTGAGGAGGCAGAATGTTCAAATGTACCTTATGTTGAGGAGAAAGAAGAAGTGTCGGGTGATGAAGGTTGTAATATTATGATGAGGAGAAGTTGTTTGACACCAAAGCAAGAGGAGGATTCTAGTTGGCTGAGAAGCAATATTTTTCAATCGACATGTACTATTTTGGGGAAAGTTTGTAAGTTCGTCATTGATGCTGGAAGTTGCGATAATATTATTTCTACAGAAGCAGTAAGAAAGTTGAACTTGAAGACCGAGAAGCATCCTAAACCATACAAGCTAGCATGGTTAAGGAAGGGAGGTGAAGTGAAAGTGTGTCGAAGAGCTTGTGTGAATTTTTCGATTGGGAAGAAGTACAAGGATGAAATTTGGTGTGATGTAGTGGACATGGATGTTTGTCATTTATTATTGGGCAGGCCATGGCAGTTTGATAGAGCAATTCAACATGACGGTCGTGCCAACAGTTACAGTTTCATGTTCGAGGGTACTAAGATCAATTTAGTTCCCAAGAGACAGCAACAGAAGGAGAACAAGCTAGAGGAGATTGAGGAATTGAAAACTCTGTTGACTTTGAAAGAGTTTGTTAAAGAAGTTGACGAAGAACCTGAAGTGTTTTTGTTGATTGGGAGAGAGAGTAGTGAAGAAGTTGAAATCCCAGAAGAAGCAAAGCCAGTTTTGAAGGAATTTGAAGATGTCTTTCCAGAGGAGTTGCCTAAGGAGTTGCCGCCATTGAGAGACATTCAACATCAGATTGATCTTGTTCCGGGAGCAGTGTTACCACATCGACCACATTACCGAATGAGTCCGAAGGAACATGAGGAGTTGAGAAGGCAAGTGGAAGAGTTGCTTGAGCAGGGACGTATTCAGGAAAGTTTAAGTCCATGTGCTGTGCCAGCATTGTTGGTACCCAAGAAGGACGGAACTTGGAGGATGTGCACTGATAGTAGAGCTTTGAATAAGATCACTGTTCGTTATAGATTTCCTATGCCAAGGTTGGATGATTTGCTGGATCAGTTGAGTGGGGCAACTATATTTTCGAAGATTGACTTGAAAAGTGGTTATCATCAAATTCGGATTAGACCTGGAGACGAGTGGAAGACAGCTTTCAAGACGAGAGAAGGATTATACGAATGGTTGGTTATGCCATTTGGTTTGTCAAATGCACCTAGTACATTCATGCAGGTGATGAATCAAATCTTTAGACCATTCATTGGGAAGTTCGTCGTGGTTTATTTCGATGATATTCTGATATACAGCAGGAGTACGGAGGAGCATGTTCTACATTTGAGGGAAGTGTTGATTATTCTTCATGAAGAACAATTTTATGCTGCTACAAAGAAATGTGTGTTTATGACACCTAGTGTTTTATTTCTGGGTTATGTTGTTTCAGGGAAAGGTATTCAAGTTGATCAGAGTAAAGTTGAAGCAGTCAGGAATTGGCCACAGCCAAAGACAATTACGGAAGTGAGAAGTTTTCATGGGCTAGCGTCATTCTACCGAAGATTCATTCCACACTTCA
The DNA here is from genome assembly GCA_030765085.1 of Allium cepa. Classification (NCBI taxonomy): domain Eukaryota; kingdom Viridiplantae; phylum Streptophyta; class Magnoliopsida; order Asparagales; family Amaryllidaceae; genus Allium; species Allium cepa. The sequence continues at coordinate 897,750,795 of CM060938.1, read as the reverse complement.
GTAGAGTGATGGCTCAAGTGACTGATTGCATGAAGGGTAAACAGTTTACATGGTCAGAAGAAGCGGGGGTTGCTTTTGAGAGAATCAAGGAATTATTGACGTCTGCACCGATTCTTGTTCTACCGAATTTCCAGTTGTTGTTTGAATTGCATACTGATGCTTCGAAAGTTGGTATTGGAGGAGTTCTGAGTCAGAATGGGAAGCCAGTTGCTTATTTTAGTGAGAAGTTGTCAGGAGCAAAGATGAGATACAGTACATATGACGTTGAGTTTTATGCTGTTGTGCAAGCTGTTAAGCATTGGAGACATTACTTATTTCAGAAAGAATTCGTTCTTTACACTGATCACGAAGCATTGAAGCATTTACAGGGACATGACAAAATTTCAGCGAGACATGCATCATGGATTGCATATTTACAGCAGTTTACTTTTGTCGTTAAGCACAAATCAGGGGTGACAAATCGTGTAGCTGATGCTTTAAGTAGGAGGAGTCATTTGTTGAAAACACTGAAGGTTGAAGTGACGGGGTTTGAATTACTGCCAGAGATGATTGAAGAAGATCCTTACTTTGTGAAATATGTTGAGAAAGTGAAGGATGGGGGTACCGATGAATTTATGTTGGTTGATGGTTTTCTGTTTAAAGGGAATCGTTTATGTATACCGGACTGTAGCTTGAGATTGAAAATTATCAAAGAGTTACACGAGGAAGGACATGTGGGCCGTGATCGTACTTTGCAGTTGATTTCACAGTCTTACTTTTGTCCATCGATGAGAAAAGAGGTTGAAAGATTCGTGGAGAGATGCCATATTTGCCAAGTGTCAAAGGGAACAGCGACGAATGCAGGGTTGTATATGTCGTTGCATGTACCGTCTAAGCCATGGGTTGATATTAGCATGGATTTCGTTTTGGGTTTGCCTAGAGCTCAAAGGGGAAATGATTCTATATTTGTTGTGGTGGACAGGTTTTCGAAGATGGCACATTTTATTGCCTGCAAGAAGACAGGGGATGCAGTTCGAGTGGCACAATTATTCTTTAAGGAGGTGTATCGATTGCATGGTTTACCAGAATCTATTGTTTCGGATCGAGATACTAGATTTTTAAGCCATTTTTGGTTGAGTTTGTGGAAGATGATCGGGACAAAGCTGAATTTTAGTAGCGCTTACCATCCACAAACAAATGGACAGACAGAAGTTGTTAACAGGTCATTGGGAAATTTGTTGCGATGCCTTGTACAGGATAATCTGAAGAGTTGGGACATGAAATTATGCCAGGCGGAGTTTGCTCATAATCATGTAGTGAATCGTAGCACGGGATTCAGTCCGTTTCAGATTGTTTATTCAAATTTACCCAGGGGGCCGTTAGATTTGGCAGTAGTACCACAGTCGAAGGGAACAGTTAAACGAGCTACTGATTTTGTTGATGAGTTGACTGAATGTCATAAAGTCGTTCAGGAACGATTGGAGAAATCGAATGAGAAGTATAAGAAGTTTGCAGATTTGAAACGACGACATGTTGAATTTAAGGAAGGTGATTTGGTTTATGTTGTATTAACGAAGGATCGTTTTCCGGTGGGTGCTTATAACAAGTTGAAAGCGTGAAAAATTGGTCTAATTGAAGTTGTGAAGAAAATCAATGAAAATGCCTATAAGTTGTAGCTACCAGAAGATGTTTACACGTCTGACGCGTTTAATGTTAAACATCTTGTTCCATATTACGGAGTTAAAGAATCAGACGAAGAAGAATGTACAAATTCGAGGACGAATTTCTCTCAACCTGGGGAGGATGATGCAGCTAAGGCCGGAGAAGAAATTGTGCAAACTTTAATTTATGAAAACATGAGTTTGTGGTGTAGTATGATGAGTCGGCCACGACTCAATGAAGGCTTGAGTCGTTTCCGAGCTAAGGAAGGAGGGCCACGAGTTAACAAACCAAGGGGGAAGGTAGGCCGAGTTAAAGAGGCATCGAGCTTGAGTCGTCCACGACTCAAGAGAAGCATGAGTCGCTTCCGACCTAACTGGGAGAGAGAAGGGGGGTAAAACATGACAAAGAAGAGGCACGAGATAACCAATGTTTGAGTCGTATACGGGATAAGGAAACAAGGTTACGGCTCAAGGGAAATTTGGAGTGTTCGTGCTTGATGAGTCGTACACGACTCAACGACTCATCAATAAGTCGTTTACGACTTATCATGAAGGAGGAAAAGAAGGAGATACGACTTAACCGTAACAGGAGGTTGAGGTGTGCAAGTGTGATGAGTCGTACACGACTCAACGACTCATCAATTAGTCGTGTACGAGTTAACAAGAGCAGAGAAGTGGAGGGAGATGTGTCGTTCGGAGTTGACTCGTTGGAAGGGATGTGCTGCAGGGAAGCTTGAGTCGGAGGAAGTTGAGTCATGAGTCGTCATGTTTTCTTGAGTCGGAGGAGTTGTATTGGTGCTGGTCTTGTTGAGTCGCACGTAGTTTGAGTCGTGAACCGTTAGTATGTTCCTTAAGTCGTTGTAGTTTTATGTCGTAAGTCGTTGTACGTGTCTATGATTCTTGAGTCGTATATCTTTGAGTCGTGTACAGTTGGCGTGTAGTGTATTTTCTTGAGTCGCTTGCACTGTGTCTTGTGTCGTGAGTCGTAGGTCGTTGCCGACCTAGTATGAGTCGTAAGTCGTATGCGACTCAAGGGGGGGGTGAGTTGTAAGCCTATAAATAGGCAAGTCGTGTCATTTGTAATGGTGGTTGAATATTGAATAAAATTCTCTTTGATTGCTTTGTGCTTTCTCTAATTGGTAGTTGAGTGTGATCTCCTATCTCCACCTACGTCATTCGAGTGCGCTCGAATCCGCGTTTGTGAAGCGGATTCACGGAATCTAGTGCGCTAGATCAACGTACGAAGAATCGTAGATCTTCTTTCTCGGCATCGTGCGCGATCAACGAGACGAAGATAGCTAGAATCCGGTATCCTTGGATCAACGGATTTGGGCCTTGCAGTATTTTCAACTCACCGATTGCTACATTTCATCGATTGAAGTTTGTTTCGATTTATCCGCTGCGTCAATGACCTCTCCACCTCCAGTAGCAACCCCGAACCACCAAATTGCATCAGTCTCCAAAAACCACCCAAAATCAAGTTTCTAGAAAACCCAATATCCCAAACTCAATCCTATTTTAAAAATCTGGATTTTTACGCTAAAAATCTGGATTTTTAAGCTAAAAATCATAATCTTGAGTGATGCTTCAATATATATACATGAATCAATAAAATTCAAAATCTTATTTATTTCATGATATAAGTTTTCACTGTAAACTAAAGCCTACAGGTAAATTTTAAAACTTAATTTGTTTAAACAAAATTTCATAAGCTAGATGAATTTACAACTTAACTAATTTGTTTAGATTCAAAACTTCAAAGTGTTTATATGAAAGATTGAATTTTCTTTATTTATAAAAAAAATGCTGTAAACATGAATGAACAGAGGAACATCAATTTACTGACATGCAAAACATAAATACTACATACTTAAAGAATTATAAACATTATTAACATATGCAGATACCATAATCTCAGCAAACACTTAAGCAATCATTTATCCTACTTAAGTTATTAAAAACGAGATGTTTACTCACATCTTTTTGACTTTGCACAAAAAATTGGAACAGGAATGAAAACTCCCATTTGTTTTTGAAAACTTGTTGTTGCAATTTCCAGAAACTATGAATTATTACTGACACAAGCCTTTGCTATAAAACTTGATACTAAATTCCTTTAAAACTGGAACCACGGTGGTGCTCAAAGCTTTTGAAATGAGTTGTTTTCCAGATTACATTGAAGCTTTATCTCAGGCATGCAATTGAAACTTTCTACATGCATGATAAAAAAAACTGCAGATTTTACTTCGAGGGTTTGGGTGAAGTTTGCTACAGGTTTGATTTTCTTGTTTCAGAGAGATTTTTCTTGAACACGAGGATTTGAATAGGTTTCAGGTTTTAATAAAAACAACATGCAGGGTTTGGAAATGAAGGGTTTGAGGAGATATGCATTTCTGTTTTCAGGTTTGAGAAGGAATTTCAGTTTTCAGATTGAACTTTGTGGCCATGGATTCTTGTTGTATTCAAAGAAAAAGAAGAAAGAAGATAATAGGATTTTGTAAAAAAAATGAATTTTAAGGTTAAATAAAATTTAAAGAAAAGAAAAAGGAAATTAAGAAAAAGAAGACACTTGTTATCTTTGATTACATTTGTCATAACCCAAGCTTAATTTCTTAACACGTGTATTCTATGATGTTTTAAAAATGAACACATGTCACTCATTATTTTTAAATTATTTAAAATGATTTTTGAAACCCTTTATTATCAATCTTCTTAATATGTAAATATTTTACTAATTTCTGAATGCTTTTATAAATTTATAAATCCATTTTCTTTTCTTATAAAAATAAAACTTTCAAAAGAAAAATAAGATATAAACTAATTAGATTCAAATAAAATAATATAAAATTATTAAATCCATTTTTATAAGTTAATTTAAATGCTTTTGTATTTATCTACTATTAGATAAATATTTTCCAAATTTATATAAATAAAATTCTTTTGTTTTAAATTAATATAAAAACAAATCTTATTTTTAAAATAAAATTTTATTCATGAATCTTTTAAATACAAATGTATTTCAAGATATACAGTCTTTTTAAATTACAAATTCCCATTCAAATTTCAAATATAAAAATTCAAATTCAATTTAAACTTAAATTTCAAATCAAATATGTTTTTATTAAATTAAACAAACATACTTTTAAATTAAGAAATATTAAATTCTAATGTTAAAGTAAATTTTTAAATAAACATACATTTAAACAATACTTATTAAATTAAAATGTCAAACTTATCAAAAATCAAATTTTATAAAAACACAAATTAAATAATTATACCATTTAAAATCAATTGATTTCTAAATTTAAAGACATCACATAAATTTTATTTTGGTTATTTATATTTGAAGATACAGTTTTTGTCAATTTTAAATGATTTAATTAAGAGATTATCTCCTTTTAAATTCTCCGAAATTCTGGGATATTACAAAATAACTCAAAGGATGTTGGAATAACCATCCTCTAAGGATCCGTTAAACTTTTTAATGTGTAGTAGTGTACGCTAAATAGATAATGCCTATCAGTAATATGAAGTATCAAAATAGTGTTAAGGCGTTATCATTATCCCCCTTAACACATTTTATATAAGCGTTATAGTCTATACAACACTGTAAACTCCACCGTAAACTAGTGGGATATCAGGGAGTACTCCATAGGTATAACACAAAACAAATTCGTAGTGGTCGCGTATATAGGGATACAAGTATGACAAGGCACATGAGGCAATACCCAAGGTAGTGAAACTACCGTTTGCCTGATCCGGACTGGTGAGAACGCATCGCCGCAACAATCGCAACACCGCAAAACAACACTCCCAAAATTCCAAGGGTGCACCAATTAATAACAAGTAACGAGTAGTTTACGAAGAAGTGTGTTCGCTCAAGGTGGCTAACCCCATTTGGCCCGGCACGGCTCCTGTTTTAGTCATTTCCAATTTTGACATAAGTGTCAAGGCTATCCATTATCATTCTCTTTCTTCAGTCATCACGTACATCATTCCAACCACTTCATTCTGGATCACACTTCGTGTATAGTTATTAAAGTGGTATTCGGTTTAGACAGTGAGTATGTCCCTAACCGATTCCGGTCTCATTAATAACTTTCGTAATTATTACACCGATTGGTCATTTAATATATTTCAAAACCAAATCCAATTCAATTTCAATGAGAATTTGTAAAACCAACATTCCATTTGTCTTTCTAAAACAATTTCCAAAATTACGTTTCAAAATTTCCAAATTACCATTTCAAAATCTTATAATTCAGTTTCAATTATTATTTTAAAACAATTCAAATATTGATTCAAGTTCATATATAAGTTTCATTCTGAAAACATTTAATTTAACATTTAAATCAATTTAAATTCATTTATCGATTTCATTCAATATTCGTTAAGTTTATTTATCATTCAAAACAATTTCTATTAAATTTCCAATTCATTAAATCAGTTTAAGTTTTCCTATGTCATATCAAACTTCCAAATTTAATTGAATTAAATTCGTCAAATCAAATTCTTTAAATTTCAAGTCTTATATTAAGTTCAATAAATCACATTTTATTTCTTGTTGGAGAAATTCGATTTCACTTATTTACTTATTTAATTTAAATAAATTTTCAAAACTTAATTATTATAGAACTCAATTTCACTTATTAAAGAAGTTCAATTTAAATTATTAAAGAATTCAATTTTATTTAATTATTAAATAATTCAGTCTCATTAAATTATTAAATAATTTCAAAACTTAATTATTAAATAATTTCAACACCTAATTATTAAATAATAAATTTTAAAACAACGTTCTTTCATCAACTACTATGTAAATATTTTGTTTCATATTATTAAATATTAACATTTTCCTTTCATTAAAATTTAAATTCTAATTTTATTTCAAAACCTTATTATTATTCGAATAAAATCTTTATTATAATTTAAATCAAATTATTGACCAATCGGGTTTTATTTAATTTTCTATCCAAGTCAAAGTTTTATTTGGGTATTTATCATTTCAACCCGCTTCCATTTCAATTCAAAAATCAAAGCATAGCAAAGGGAACTTGCAGTGTGATAACTGGGATGGTGTCAAAGTAAATAAACAAGCAATAACAACAATCAATAACAATCCAATAATTAATTCAAATAATCATGAAATAATCATCTTAATTCACATTGTTGTTGGTGCACATTAATATAATTATTTCTAGAATCTACACTATCATTTCATGTAGATTAAAGATTATTGCACTATTATTTTATGCGGTTATACACTGACATTTATTATTCGATTTCATACTATAACAATTTACACAACATAAATTTAAATGATTCAAGGTGTAACTAACCATATTTCTACATGTCAAGTAATTAAACATTTAAAGGGGTCATATTATACAAATTTTATCTAATCAAATTCAACACATATAACAATTTCGATTGTTAACTCCAATGTCAATTTCAATTGTAAATTATTTATCACTTCATACATTAAAAAAATTAAAAGTCCAATATCAACATCAAACAATCAATCATTTATCAACCAAACTGGATTATCATCGTATAAATAACAGATAATGGTGTCAGATGTCACAGGTGAACTGATAGAGGAAATGACATATATGTAACAGTGTAAATAACTAACAGTCGCATATATCAATTGTCGTTTCAATTAAAATCAAAATTAATAAATAAAAGAACATTATCATGAGTGATTGCTCACCTTTCGAGGCTAGAGATGAATGAGAATGAGATGAGATACGAATCCAACCATCAATTTCAAAACAAAGCAATATTGACACGAATTCGATGGCCAAAGCTGATAACAAGGGATAGATAAAACGAATCAGAACCATCTTAATATTAATTGAAAAATGAGGAGTGAATTATATTATTATTTTATTACCTCTTTTAAACAAATATTTACATTAAGGCATGTATTTAAACAAATCTACATATACTCGAACGTCAATATAAATTTTAAACGTACACATATGAAAATTCAACAGTCTTTACCTCAAAATAAAATACATATATATTTTTAAAATTTCAAAACAATACGTAACCGTATTTTAAGCTATTCCAAAATCTGTATACTTACATACATTAACAAATATAACTAAAGTATATATATGTACATGCATATATATATATATATATATATATATATATATATATATATATAAATAGCAACCAGTTATAACCTATATATATATATATATTACATATAATAAGGTTTAAATCTTTTATATGCGCAAGAAAAGATAACATAACTTATACACTCATCATATTGTATATAACCAATTTATATTTATAAACCAAAGGTTTTAAATGCGTGCAGGCATATACCCAGGCCTTATGAATAAAATCAGTGCGCATATACCTTATATGAACATAATTTATACAGAAAACTCGACATATTATACAAACAAATATATATATATATATATAACACTATTAAGCACATGTATACCTTCAAACAAATATAAAGAGACAACACTTCAAAATAATATGTGTATATATATACAGTTCTTTAAAATCTAATATATTCTGAATGCATATAAATATTAGCTATAAACCAAAATTTTTTAAACATATATACTCAATGTAACGTCCCATAAATTATTAATAATTAAACTTGTTAAATTGTTAAAATATTGGTAATTTAATATGAAGAATTTTTTTTAATAAATGTTATTTATTTAATGTAGATAATTTTTTTATTTAAAATATAAATTTAGGTGTGGATTAGAATTTCACACATGAATTAATAGAATATTTTCCGAAAATGTGAATTTTGTCAATATGTTCAAACTTTGACTTTTAAATTTAAAAATTTAAAAGTTCAAAAAATTTGAATTTTATCTTTTATTTTCAAAGTAAATAAAATTTTAAGAATATTACTTTTCGTTTCGTTAAAATCTGATTTATAATGTGAAAGTTATGCCTTTTTGACTATTATGTGTAATTTACTGTATTTAACAAAATTGTTTACTTTAAATTTTATAAATAATATTTTATTTAGTCATGTAATGTTCTAATTTATGTTTTCAGAGGTAAAATAACTTGTTTTGTACATATTTTGGTTTTAAAACGTTTTAAAAGTGTAATTGACATTTTTCCAATGTCACTTGTATTTTGTTTACAATTTCTAATTTCCAACTTCAATTAATTTAAGAAATTCTTTATTTATTTTTATATTTTTCTTAAGAACTTATTTTATTCTTTTATTTTTAAAATTTTTGTTTTAATTTAAAACAAAAAGTTGAATTTTTAATCACCCAAATGTTATAAATATAAACAAATGTCTATTATTCTTATTTTGGTTAAAGTCTAACATTAATTGAAGTTTTAAATTTTTAATCCTAACTTCCTCATCTTTTATATAACTGAATATATCCGTTACAACATTTTATTTCTTTTTTTTGTTTGTTCTTTTAAAAAAAATGTATTATATACCATTTAAAATTAAGTAATTAATATTTTACTTATATACATCCATTTAAGTAATAATTTTTTTTGTGAATGGTAAATGAATAAAAAGGATGTAAGCAAATCATATTTTGATTAAGTAATAAATTTTAAAAATAAATAGTATATAGATAAGCTTTATAAAAAGAACGTTTAATTTGTGCGTTTATGCCTGTTTTGATTAATTTAGTGGTATAAATAGTATGTATTTAATGAATACTCTTTAAAAGATATATTTTGCTAATATAAGTAACAAATAAATAAGAAAATGTATGAATTTGAATACGTTATTTTCGTTATATTTTGCGTGTACGTTTGATTTGATAAATGCGTCTATAGTGCGCATTCTTTAAATTATTACCTTAGCTATGAATATAAAAATATATCCTTTGACGTGCATTTCATAGTGGGAAGGAATAAAACCCCTAGAAATTCAAATTCTTTTAAAGCTTGATTGAAATTCGCGTGTAAACATTCCACCTTCCTTTTGCTTTCATAATTTAATAGAAATGTTATCCAAAAATTTCATAACCGTTCACATTTATTTCACACCATTTCCTCCACTCAATCAACGCAAATTACTCCCTTTAAATACAAAACGTGCCATTCGAAAACAAATTTTAATATTTCTTGCGTTTTTAACCTATGCAATTTACTTCTTTTGAATACAAACCCACACACCCCTTTGATCTATATAAGCCTCGCAATAACTTTCTTTTACATCCTAACGCATTCTTTTCCTAATAATTTTAAATGAGTATAAAATGTTTGCCAAATATTTCTTGCAGCTTCCTTTTGCTAAATTCATGCAATCAATACCACTGATAATTAAACTACTCGCGTGCGTGTTCCTTGCCGTTCAAACAAATCTATTTCTTGCTTTTTAACAAACATAATTACATAATTCAAACATCAAGCAAATTCACTAACCGGTGCAAATTAATTTCTTGCCATTGTTCTCAAATCAACGCAAGTTTTTATTTAGAAAACACGTTCAAAATTGTTATTTCTTGACTCTGACCTCCCCCACAGAAATCTATACATTTATTTCTCTTGCCTTTTCTAACAAATTTTGCCTAAAATTTTCGCGTGCCTTCAATTGGCGTTTCTCACTTTATCATTTTGCCTGCGTTTTAAATAAATAAATCAACGCAATTACCTCTCTAAACTAAAACATCACGCATCAAAATTGCTCTACCATTTAAAATTTATTACTTCTTGCCCCTTTGGCCTCATCGTGTATAATTGATAGTGTTAAATTCCATAACCGTTTCAAAAATATAAATTTATTTCCTGCCTATTTCTTTCACCTCAATCTAATGTAAGTTTTCTTTTAAATTAAAACACATCGCATAGATTTTGCAAATTCCTCTACCGTTTCAAAGAAAAAGGAGATTGCTTGCCTTTTTTTTCTTTGATAAAACTCAGTACCACTACAAAATATTTGCTTCCAAATCTTTCTCCCCTTGATTTGAGCCAGCTCATTTTAAAAGCAAACCCATGCAACATTTCATTTCCGCACCCTCTTATATATATATGCATCGCATACAAAAAAATTTACCTCACTATATTTTTGGGCTTCTTCCTCCTTCTTGCATGTAAGAGCTTGCATCAGGTAAATGGCTGCCAATGTTTTCTCTTCCTCTTATTTTTCTTTTCTTTAGTTTTCTTTACTTCCATCTGTTTATTCCACACCATTCTCGACCTCTCCGCCACCCCCTCCTGACCTTACCGCGCCTCCATGCAGTGATGGCCAATGTGACGCCCCACCTCTATGCTCACAATAACAAATGTTATTATAAGGAATAACGTCTGCTATTGCGAAGAATAAGGCTTGTTAGAAACGACCATCCGCACGTTATGCCTTAGATGAGCATTGATTACATCGATAGGAGTTGTATAACTACTCCCAAAGATATAAATTCAATCCAAATCTAAAACGAAACTACGGCGGCTGAAGAAAAATCCAGAACAACTCATAATACCAACAACACTGATAGTATAATCATATCAGAACAGAAATATCAGATATATAGCGGAAGACAAGTCTGGAATACATGCTACAACAATTTATAGTTCACAATAACCAAATGTACATATACATATACATCAACATACATAAGATGGGAGTCAAATAACCAAAAGAACTCCTTGAAGGCTAGACAAAAGATGATACGAAATCCCAAAAGCTGAAGCTGCTACTGAATCAGAGATAGTGATTACCCTGAAATAACTCGGTCTGACCCGAGTATAATTTAAAAGAAAATAATAAACGGATCAGTCTAATTTATTCTTAGATGTGAGTGCATCAAAAACAACTTCAATCAAAATAATAATAATCTCGAACGAGACTATTCAACATAAGAAATCGACATAATTAAATGAAGAAATCACATCAAATTAAACTCCATCAAAATCGATTTTCAAATTCACCATTGAATTTAAAACAGCAATACGCAAATTTATAATCTCAGATGAGATTATACACAAACTCAACTTCCAAATTCATAATTGAATTCAAAGCAGTAATTTACAAAATCTAGAAATCAAAATAGATAACTAGAAAATCATCAGTCGCAAAATCTAGAAATCAAAATAAGATAACTAGAAAAATCAGCAAAAAAGTGGATCGATCCCAGCAGATGGAGAGTTTTAGCTACGCCGTACGTGCATCTCAGATGGCCGAAGCCTACCAAGTACTATAAATTTTGGCGCCCATCAGATGACCCGAAGGTCCGTAGAGTGACCCGAAGGTCTAGTACTGGTAATTGACCCGAAGGTCCATCAGATGACCCGAAGGTCCAGCAGAGTGGCTCGAAAGCCCAACAAAATCATCAGTAACATCAAACAGCAGATGTTTCAATTAACGAGTCCGGAATTAACCGAAATAGTAAAATTGTGGTTCCATACTCCGCACTTTTTCTAGATCGTTTAAATCTCTTCATCGTTTCCTTGAAAGTGCAAAATTGTGTAATTTAAATAAATAACATTTTACATTCTCAAACGGACAAGTCCGGAATTAAGCGAATCAGTAAAAGTGAGGGTTCATAGTCCCCAATTTTGCTGACGCGTTTAAATCGCGTCCTCATTCTTTTGAAAGTGCAAACTGTAAAATTTTTGGAAACAATTTTTAATTTAAAACGATTTTAAAACACGTGATTAAAACAGCAACATCTGTAGCAATTTCGACGAGGAAATTGCGATTCACAAAACACCGTAAAAATGGATACCAAATCAGTGCTGCGGCTAACCACTTGAAAAGTCACTTTAAATTAACGGTTATTGACGTGAAAATAATTGTTAATTTTCATTCATCGAAAATGTCACCAAAACACTGCGCTTCAAAAATATAGCACCGGTGTAGAAATTCCGTTATAAAAATAACGGTAACAAATTATGTTTAAAACCAAACATTGGTTCGACGTAAATTAATTGAACTTATGAATATAGTGAGAGTTGAAAATGTTGATAAATGGCATTAATACATTAAAAATATTGAACTCACGCTCAAAATATAGTGAAGATTCACAACACATCCTAAACTACACTACACCTTCAACACTACAACACACGTGTATAGGTGAGAAAGTGAACGGACCTCACCATATTTTTTTTCATGCAAGTGTTACTAACGCACACGGACTTGGGTATAAAACATGAAATATTGCACATGAAATATTTTTCATACAAAGTTACGCTCATATGCATTGAGCTAAAGTGGTCGCATACTCACACTTTCTAAATCACAAAATGCACACGTGCTTCCCTGTGAAATATAACAGAGGGAAGATGTTTACTACTTACCCAGTTATGTGTAGTGCAAGTAAATAAAACAATGTAAACTATGCATTAATGCATGCATGATACACACTTTTACATTTATACTAAACTATGCATTATATAAAAAAATTGACAACATAATATTCATGTACACACGCATGCAAAGGGAGGAGAACATTTCAATACTTCAAGCAATAACCCACGCATGCAGCTAGAAAGTAGAACATTTCAATATTGTAAATACTTACACACGCATACAATATCTTTGTGTATTAAACTAGAGTGGCCTAAAGAGGTGCACGTGTAATTCATAAGGCAACGGTTCCATGATAACTGTATTTTGTGCAGTAAAATTTAATGCGTTAATACACTTAAATTATAATGGTTTGCCTATGCTAAAAATATAAACCTTATTATGCAACCTGACACTAAGGTTTTGCTCACACACAATACACTGGAGTTAATTCACGAACAAAGAAATTGCACGCACAAAAATAAATATCTAAGAGAGACAATTAACTAAGTTAAAAAAGATGTGAGTATACACTCACTGAATATTTGCTCCAAAATAGCTATTAACTCAGATTCCAAAGGGAGAAGAAGTTTATACAAATATCAGCCATTAACGCATCGCCTAAGCAGCTGAAAGAAGTGGAATAAAGGATGATGCAGAGAAAAATATTTCAACTCTTTTGAACAAGTCAAATGTAGGAGTACAGTCCATACTCTTTTTTTTCTTTTTGGTACACTTTGCATTTAATGCGGAAGTGTATTTTAAAATTTTGTACACGGCTATACCCTAGCTGTGGCAGAGTAATGCAGAGTTTCAAGTTGCTTTTAAATTAATGTTTACACCCATTGCCTTACTTCTCTGTTAATTGTTTACTGGTATGTCTCAGCAAATGCAAACGTGATACATACTTGTTTTATTTCTTGACTAACGGCCTCACAACTGTTCAGCAATGTTAAATGCAAAATGCAAAAATGTGTTGAAGGATAAAATTAGCAAACTAGTGACATCACACTTTGCATATAAGACCATTGTTGCAAAAAGTGACGGCAAGTAGAAAATTATTCCAGCTTTGCTTACACGTGCAAGAAAATGCAGTGCACTCTCCCGTTCACGAAGTTTAATGTTTACTGACTTTGCAACATTATATTTTCTTCAAATTTTAATTTTACAAAAATATTTCTATTCAAATTATCCACTCCAACAGTAATTCAAAAATTACGGTCGTTACCGATTTTAAAAATATTTATTACGACGGTAATAAAATCACGGTCGTTACAAACTCCCCTCCTTATAAATATTGCGTCCCCGCAATTTTCATACTAGAAGCAGTCAATAACGTACATAATTCATCACAGCAAAGATTCAAAATGGATAAGATGAATAAGAATGCTCACCTCCACCCGAAGAGGAGAGAAAACCGGGATAAGAGCGCTCGATGAATTCTCTGGTTTCCCAAGTGCAATCCTTGGGGTATGCGAACCATTGAATCTTTACGAGCGGAACTTCTTTGTTCTGAAGGTGTTTCACCTCCGTAGCTAGCACACAAATAGGATTTTAGACAATAGATAGGTCGGGCGAGATCTCAAGATCTTGCAACACATGAGGATCAATAACAGAATCTGAATCTCGAAGGCATCGATGAAGCTGAGATATATGAAATACGTCGTGAATTCCCGAAAACTGAACAGGTAGCGATACACGACAAGCAACTGGGCCAATGCGTTCCATAATAGGAAACGGTCCAATATAACGAGGAGTCAATTTCTCGGTTCTACTAAACGTACCACACCCTTCATCGGGGAAACACGAATGAAAATAAGATCACCAACAGAAAATTCCAAAGGCTTCCTACGATGATCGACATAAGATTTCTGCCTATTCTGAGCCTCTTTCATTCTCTGTCTGATACTATCCATCCTCTCAGAAGAATCACGAATATAATCGGGGCCGAGAACTAGCTTTTCCGCCGATTCTAACCAACAAGATGGTGATCGACACGGCCTTCCGTAAAGAGCTTCGAATGGAGCCATACCGATACTAGATTGAAAACGGTTGTTATACGAAAATTCAACAAGAGAAAAGTGGTCTTCCCAACTACCACCAAAATCAAGATTGCAAGCTGGAAGGAGATCCTCTAAAACCTGATTCACCCTTTCAATCTGACCGTCAGACTGTGGATGATACGCTGTGCTGAGATTGAGCTTAGTGTCCAAAGCTTTCTGAAGGCTCTGCCAGAAACCACTAGTGAAAAGCAGATCTCTGTCATTAACAATAGAACTAGGCACACCATGTAGTCGAACGACTTCTTTAATAAACAGCTTAGCCAACAAAGGAGCAGTCCGATTGGACTTGATATGAATAAAATGGGCTGATTTAGTCAATTTGTCAACAATCACCCAAATACTAGTGTAGCCTGACCTCGAATGAGGTAGACCATCAATGAAGTCCACGGAAATCCAATTCCATTTCCATAATGGAATCTCAAGAGGTTGCAAAAGACCACTGGGACGTTGGTGTTCTGCTTTAACAAGTTGACAAGTCATGCAACGATTTACATAACTTGCAATATCACGCTTCATACCCTTCCAATAGTATAAGCGTTTCATATCAGCATACATCTTACTACTACCCGGATGGATAGTATTCTTAGAATGATGATAGTCCTCAAGAATGTCATTTCTAAGATTAGAAATATCAGGCACGATCAATCTACCCTTCTTTTGAATACAACCATGAATATCAATTTCGAAATCCTTTAGATCATCACTTCGAGATTCCGATTCACAACTCTGAATAAGATAAGCAACATGTGGATCATGTTTCTGGGCATCGGCAATACGATCCAACAAACTAGGACGTGCTTTCATGCTAAATAAAAGCACGGGAGAATTAGAAACTGAAGGACGATCTCTAATATCACAAAAAGATAAAGCTTCCAAAATATTCCACTCTGTTAGCATCATGGAAACAACAATCTGCTGCTTGCGACTAAGCGCATCGGCAACTCGATTACCCTTACCAGAGGTATACCGAATATCGAAATCATATGAAGCAAGAAATTCGAGCCAACGTTGTTGCCTCATATTAAGCTCTTTCTGAGTAAATAAATACTTCAGAGATTTATGATCAGTGAAGAGATTAAAACACTTGTCCAATAAATAATGTCGCCAAATCTTTAAAGCAAAGACTATGGCGGCTAACTCCAAATCATGGGTAGCATAACGAATCTCGTTAGGCTTTAATTGTCTAGAAGCATATGCAACTACTCTATTCATGTGCATAAGAACAGCACCGAGCCCAAAGCCACTAGCATCGGTATAAACAACAAGATCACGATTCCCTTCGGGAACCACTAAGATAGGAGCATGAGTAAGGAGATCTTTTAACTTCAAGAAAGAATTCTCACACTTATCCGACCAAACAAAAGGAACAGCTTTTCTTGTAAGAGTGGTAAGCGGTAAAGCAATACGAGAAAAGTCCTTAATAAACCGGCGATAATAACCCGCCAATCCAAGAACACTACGGATCTCAGTAACGGTCTCGGGCCTCTTCCAATTCTAAATAGATTCGATCTTGGAAGGATCGACAGAGATACCATCGGAAGAAACAATGTGACCGAGAAATTTCACCCTATTCTCCCAAAAGTGACACTTGGAGAATTTGGCATAAAGTTGATGCCAACGAAGAGTTCTCAAAACAATCTCCAAATGCTAAATATGATCGGCTTCAGATTTGGAATAAATAAGAATATCATCAATGAAAACCAAGACGAACTTATCGAGATATTCCCGAAATATCCGATTCATAAGATCTACAAAATACACCGGAGCGTTCGTCAAACCGAATGGCATAACAAACCATTCGTAAGAACCATAACGAGTACAGAATGCGGTGAGAGGATTGCTATCTTCCGCCACTCGTAACTGATGAAAACTGGTAGCAAGATCGAGTTGGGAGAAGAGCTTAGCGCCACTTAGTTGATCGAACATGTCATCGATCCTAGGAAATGGATACCTATTTTCGATAGTGAGCTTGTTAAGCTTGCGATAATCAATGCAAATCCTAAGAGTACCATCTGGCTTCTTAACGAAGATAGCGGCGGCGCCCCAAGGAGACGAGCTAGAACGGATAAAATGCTTGGCTTCCAACTCAGATAATTGTTGCTTGAGCTCCTCATTTTCCTTAGCACACATCCTTGTGGGAGGACGACTGACAGGATGTGCACCAGAGATAAGATCAATACGGAACTCTATTGCCCTTTTCGGCGGCAAACTAGAAATAGGCTCGAAGACATCCGAAAAATTACAAACAACCGGGATATTAACAATGATATCCTCCGACTCGAAGGAAGAAATGAGAGCACCAGAAGCATGATCCATCTCTCGAAATACAATAGATAACTGCTCGCTGGCATTGGGATGCTTGAGATACAAAGTTCTTTCAAGACGTAGAATTTGAACCTCATAACGAACAAGCCAATCCATACCCAATATCATATCAAAACCAAGATGATCGATAACATGCAGATTCGCATGAAAGGAGAAACCACAAAGAATAATCTCAACATCAACACACAACAAACCAAAAGTAGCGGATCCACCAATAGGATTTACGATCCTCAAAGGGTCGCAAAGAGTAACAACATCCAAATGAATAATATCAACAAGCTCATTCGACACGAATGAATGTGATGCACCCGTATCGAAAAGAACTCTAATAGAACGACCATGAAATAAAATAAAACCTTCCAAAATAGAAGGAGTAATATCTTTGAGCTGAGAAGAAAAACTAGAAGCTTTAACAACATTAAGCTTCCCAGATTTGAGGCCCCGAGAAGCAGTAGGGCAATCAGAAATCCAATGTCCCTCCTTCTTACAATAGCGTCAAATGTGAGGCTTAGGACAATTACGGTGAAAATGATCCAACGAACCACAATTATAGCACGCCCTCTGAACAGAAGGTGCACTACTAGGCTGAGAACTAGAGGTAGCTTGCTTCTTCTTCTTCTGGTTGGAAGAATTAGGCTTACGAAATGGAAACCACTTCTTGTTGGGGTTCTTAGAAACCTCAACATCATCACCACTATCACGTTCCTTTTCAACAGCTTCAAGACAAAGAGCCGAATCAACAAGCTCTTCAAAAGAGAGCTTAAGCTGAAGCAAAAGAACTTTCTTCAAATACTTCTTCAAACCATCAACAAAACGAAGAGTTTTCTTACGCGGAGTGTTAATGAACTCAACTCCGTATTTGGACAAGGCCTCGAAAGATGCAACATAATCGAAAATAGAGGACTTTCCTTGCTTCAACTCAAGGAAACTACGAGCAAGATTAGCCTTTTCCGATTCAGGAACGAACTTAAGTTCGAAACGTTCCTTAAACTGAACCAAAGAGAGAGCGGACTCATCAACTTCCGATATAAAGAGCTCATACCAATCAAGCGCGTGCTCTAGCAACATACTAGATGCCACAAGAACGCGATGATGATCCGAAAGATCCATCCGAGAAAATATGCGCTCACAAGTGCGCAACCAAGTCTGAACCTCCATAACACTTTCCGATCCCTTAAAAGGCTGACCTCCAAGGTGAGAACAGTCACTACACATGCGGGCGAAGGCGTACTTCTGAGCAGGAGATGCGGGAGTAGCAACAGGAGGCTGAGTACCCCGATATAGCTCCATAAACTGATCAGCTGACATATGGACACCATCCGGATGAGAACCACTAGACGGGCCTACGGAAGAATGCTTCCCTCTACCTCTTCCAGCCATAGGCTGAGAGACAAGAGAAGGTAAAGATCAGTTAAAACAATACACAATGACAAAAAATTAACAAATGGAATACTACGGAACGTACTCCACATGTTAAAGTGGAAATAATAGATTAGAAAGGCACGAATAAAAACCCCCGAATAGTTGTAACACGTGTTCCATTTTATTTCTGTTCTGTGTATATTATAATTTGTTCTGAATTTCAGCTCTGATACCAAGCTGTGACGCCCCACCTCTATGCTCACAATAACAAAGGTTATTATAAGGATTATCGTCTGCTATTGCGAAGAATAAGGCTTGTTAGAAGCGACCATCCGTACGTTATGCCTTAGATGAGCATTGATTACATCGATAGGAGTTGTATAATTACTCCCAAAGATATAAATTCAATCCAAATCTAAAACGAAACTACGGTGGCTGAAGAAAAATCTAGAACAACTCATAATACCAACAACATTGATAGTATAATCACATCAGAACAGAAATATCAGAAATATAGCATAAGACAAGTCTGGAATACATGCTACAACAATTTATAGTTCACAATAACCAAATGTACATATACATATACATCAACATACATAAGATAGGAGTCAAATAACCAAAAGAACTCCTCAAAGGCTAGACAAAAGATGATGCGAAATTCCAAAAGCTGAAGCTGCTACTGAATCGGAGATAGTGATTACCCTGAAATAACTCGGTCTGACCTGAGTATTATTTAAAAGAAAATAATAAACGGATCAGTCTAATTTATTCATAGATGTGAGTGCATCAAAAACAACTTCAATCAAAATAATAATAATCTCGAACGAGACTATTCAACATAAGAAATCGACATAATTAAATGAAGAAATCACATCAAATTAAACTCCATCAAAATCAGTTTTCAAATTCACCATTGAATTTAAAAAAGCAATACGCAAATTTATAATCTCAGATGAGATTATACACAAACTCAACTTCCAAATTCATAATTTAATTCAAAGCAGCAATTTACAAAATCTAGAAATCAAAATAGATAACTAGAAAATCATCAGTCGCAAAATCTAGAAATCAAAATAAGATAACTAGAAATATCAGCATAAAAGTGGATTGATCCCAGCAGATCGAGAGTTTTAGTACACCGCACGTGCATCTCAGATGGCCGAAGCCTACCATGTACTATAAATTTTGGCGCCCATCAGATGACCCGATGGTCCACAGAGTGACCCGAAGGTCTAGTACCGGTAATTGAGCCGAAGGTCCATCAGATGACCCGATGGTCCAGCAGAGTGGCTCGAAAGCCCAACAAAGTCATCAGTAACATCAAACAGCAGATGTTTCAATTAACGAGTCCGGAATTAACCGAAATAGTAAAAGTGTGGTTCCATACTCCACACTTTTGCTAGATCATTTAAATCTCTTCATCATTTCCTTGAAAATGCAGAATTTTGTATTTTAAATAAATAACATTTTACGTTCTCAAACGGATAAGTCCGGAATTAAACGAATCAGTAAAAGTAAGGGTTCATAGTCCCTAATTTTGCTGAACCGTTTAAATCGCTTCCTCATTCTTTTGAAAGCGCAAACTATAAAATTTTTGGAAACAATTTTTATTTTAAAACGATTTTTAAAACACGTGATTAAAACAGCAACATCTGTAGCAATTTCGACGAGGAAATTGCGCTTCACAAAACACCATAAAAACGGATACCAAATCAGTACTGCGGCTAACCGCTTGAAAAGTCACTTTAAATTAACGGTTATTGACGTTAAAATAACAGTGAATTTTCATTCATCGAAAATGTCACCAAAATACCGCGCTTCAAAAATATAGCACCGGTGTAAAAATTCCGTTATAAAAATAACGGTAACAAATTACGTTTAAAACCAAAGATTGGTTCGACGTAAATTAATTTAACTCATGAATATAGTGAGAGTTGAAAATGTTGATAAATGGCATTAATACATTAAAAATATTGAACTCATGCTCAAAATATAGTGAAGATTCACAACACATCCTAAACTACACTACAGCTTCAACACTACATTACACGTGTATGGGTGAGAAAGTGAACGGGCCTCACCGTATTTTTTTTCATGCAAGTGTTACTAACGCACATGGACCTGGGTATAATACAAGAAATATTGCACATGAAATATTTTTCATACAAAGTTACGCTCATATGCATTGAGCTAAAGTGGTCACATACTCACACTTTCTAAATCACAAAAAGCATACGTGCTTCCCTGTGAAATATAACAGAGGGAAGATGTTTACTACTTACCTAGTTATGTCTAGTGCAAGTAAATAAAACAATGTAAACTATGCATTAATGCATGCATGATGCCCACGTTTACATTTATACTAAACCATGCATTATATAAAAAATCTAACAACATAATATTCATGTACACACGCATACAGAGGGAGGAGAACATTTCAATACTTCAAGCAATAACCCACGCATGCAGCTAGAATGTAGAACATTTCAATATTGTAAATACTTACACACGCATACAATATCTTTGTATATTAAACTAGAATGGGCTAAAGAGGTGCACGTGTAATTCATAAGGCAACAGTTCCAGGATAACTATATTTTGTTCAGTAAAATTTGATGCGTTAATACACTTAAATTATAATGGTTTGCCTGAGCTAAAAATATAAACCTTATTATGCAACCTGACACTAAGTTTTTTCTCACACACAACACACTGGAGTTAATTCAAGAACAAAGAAATTGCACGCACAAAAATAAATAACTGAGAGAGACAATTAACACAATTCAAATAGACATGAGTATACACTCACCGAATATTTGCTCCAAAATAGTTATTAACTCAGATTCCAAAGGGAGAAGAAGTTTATACAAATATCAGCCATTAACGCATCGCCTAAGCAGCTGAAAGAAGTGGAATAAAGGATGATGCAGAAAAAATATTTCAGCTCTTATGAATAAGTCAAATATAGGAGTACAATCCATACTCTTTTTTTTTCTTTTTGGTACACTTTGCATTTAATGCGAAAGTGTATTTTAAAATTTTGTACACGGCTATACCCTTGCTGTGGCAGAGTAATGCAGAGTTTCAAGTTGCTTTTAAATTAATGTTTACACCCATTGCCTTATTTCTCTGTTAATTGTTCACTGGTATGTCTCAGCAAATGCGAACGTGATACATACTTGTTTTATTTCTTAACTAATGGCCTCACAACTTTTCAGCAATGTTAAATGTAAAATGCAAAAATGTGTTGAAGGATAAAATTAGCAAACTAGTGACAACACACTTTGCATATAAGGCAATTGTTGCAAAAAGTGACGGCAAGTAGAAAATTATTCCAGCTTTGCTTACACGTGCAAGAAAATGCAGTGCACTCTCCTGTTCACAAAGTTAAGCGTTTACAGACTTTGCAACATTATATTTTCTTCAAATTTTTAATTTTTTTTAAAAGAATTCTATTTATATTATCCACTCCAACAGTAATTCAAAAATTACGGTCGTTATCAATTTTAAAAATATTTATTACGACGGTAATAAAATCACGGTCGTTACAGCCAAGCCATGCAAGTGGACATGTCACTTAATATATATATATATATATATATATATATATATATATATATATATATATATATATATATATATATGCATAAGTATTTTTGTTCGTGCACCACTTTTGCCACATATTGCTCTGAAAAATGTTAGAAAATAAAATAAAATAATAAAATAAAATAAATAAATAAAATAAGCGCATGCGCACCTGCACAAAATTATAGCACAACCTTTATGTCCAAAATATTCCACTGCTTGAATACTTGCGTGTCAGAATCTGGTCAGTGCCTAGCATGTGAGGTGTAGGTGGAGTTGTGTGGTGAAGTGGTCGAGAAATTTTGTCAAATCATCCTTTTATCTTAAATCTCGTTCCAATTTTGATTTATTTAAAAATTTGCTATGTCCGTAATTGAATTGGCGTACTCAGTTTATTTATTTATCTTGTTTCAAGATCAAAAACGGTTTGTCTCATCTTCCAATATTTAATCGTGCTTTCTATACGCTGTTTCCGGTGTGGTTATCCTAGTTTTGAGTCTAATCTTCAGCAGCATAGAGGTGAGTATTTATCACCCGACAAACGTACTTATAGATCTGTAAATTATTAACAAGTAAAAATGTAGAATGATTTTATTTTATATTTTAATTGCCTGTGATAAATTTATGATGTTTAAAAACCTCGTTATTAAATTTACCCATCATCAGTTATATTTTATGCTGTTATATTACGTTGTTATACCATTTATTTATTTACTGTTTATCCCTGCAAGTTCCCTATAGAATAGAAATCGTTACGGGCTGAAATGATAGGCCTGAACGATATTTTTTATTTATTTATTTAGTTATTTATTTAACTTGGGATTGCGGGTTTGAAATGATAGAACCCGTGTTTTTCTTTGTAAATTGCGGATGGAAATGATATATTATCCGTATCACTTGACCAAGGTTAGAAAATATTATACAGACTCGTGGTTATTATATATATATATATATATATATTTCTGGAAATTTTAAGTAATTTAATTATATATATTTTAAAATTTTGATTTAAATTGAGTAAAAATAATTGTTGGTAGTCTTATACAAGTTAAATGTATAAATCAATAAATGGTAAGTTAGAATTTGAAGTAATAAATTTATTTCGGAAATTTTGATGGAATTCAAGCTAAGTATGTAAATGTAATAAATTCTGATGTAAATTGGAATTTAAATAAATTAATAAGGTGTTATTGAATTTTCAATGAATTTAATAGTTAAATAAATAAATACGTAAACATAAAATTTGAAATGTATCTTAATTTAAAAATGGAAGTTTATTTTAAGAATAAAAGGTAAGTTAATAAATAAAGTGGAAATTTCGCTATATTTTGAAATGGTAATTCAACTAAATGGTTAAGAAAATTTTTAATATAGAAAAATATAGAAATTTGGGCATTTAACTTTAATAAGTAAAGCCTTGAGAGGTTGATATTTATTAGTGGAATATACTTCATAAAAATCATAAATTTTTGGGTATATTTAAATGACTATTTCAAATGGATAATATGTTTTTTCCTAAGTTAATTTAGTTTAAAATTTAAGTTTAATTATTGATGAATTTATATTAAAGTCTAAAAAAAAGAAAATTAATTAACTTAAAACTGTTGTAAGGGATATTGCCGCACTTTGTAAGTGCCATAGTTGATGCAAATGAACTAAAAGCTAAAAATTAATTAAGGGCTATTACAGTACTTGATAAGTCCTGTGGTCGCGAAATTTAAAATTAAACCCGAATAAATAAAAAGGTTACAGTAGCACTTGTTAAGTGTTGCAGTGGCTGAAATTGAGATTTTTGGATATTCGATTCGTAAATATAATAACTTCACTTTTAAAAGTTAAAATGAAGTATTTTGATTTAATATTAACTATTTTGAAATTTATAACCATGGGTATTAATAACATTGGTCGTTAAAGAGACCAGGATCAGATATGAGCATATTCTCTGTCGATACCCAAAACCACTTTAACAACCGTGTACGCGGTGGAGATTCCTGAGTGAAGTAGGATGGTGGCAGCGTTTCCATTGAGGTAAATACGTGGACCCCACTCCCGTGAGTTGGAATAAGGTGGCTAAAACAGGAGCGATCGACGGGTTAATTGAGGTAGCACCTTTGATCGGACACATCCCTTCGATATTATGCTTTGACTTTTGGATTGATCCGGTGGCCACTTTTGATTTTTGATTTTGGGGGTGTTGTTCGAGGTGGGCGGCAGTAGCTACTATGCGTTACCACCGACCCGGAAGCGTAATTGGTATATCTACCTTGACATTGCCTAGTTGTGTCGTGTCACCTACCCTAGTGCGCCTTGTACGAGTTTGTATTTGTGTCGTACCTATGGAGTATCCTCTGGTATCCTCCCGATCAGGAGGTATTACGGTACTGTATAGACTATTGACATTATTTCGTGTTAAGGTGGAAAATGTAAAGCCTTAACGCTATTTAAAAGTAAGTTTATTTTACTAATAGACACTATTATAATAGCGAAATATTACTACATAGTAAATAGTTTAACGGATCCTTAGAGGTTGGGCGGTCCCATGCATCCTTTAAGTTACATGTCTTTATATTACAGTTCACTTGAATTAGCTTACACTCTATAAGTATGTATGTCCTGACTCGAGTGTTTATGTTTATTTTACACTCGGGTCAGCCTGAGTTTCAGTTCGAACCTCTTTCTCCGGAGCTAGGACTTCTGAAGATTATCTCATTTCAAGCCGCTGTCAAGTTTCTGTTTATTTCTTATTTTAGCTTTTGTAATCGAGATAATTGAATTTTGAGATTTTCTGTTGTTGATTAAAACTATATTTGGTTTTAAAGACTACGTAAAAATTTCTTATTTTGAGACTATTGATAGTGGCTTCATGAACCACTAAATTATTTTAATTCCGCTGCGAGTATTCTAATTTCTGTGTCTGTGATTCTGCGATTATGTATTTACTGTATATTCTAAGATTTGCCAAATTTTATTTAGAACGCGGTGTTTTAAATAATTCAAGTCCGACATATGCGGATGCGAATGGTTGAAAATATCGGGTTGTTACATTTTGGTATCAGAGATTTGGTTCTAGGCAAAACCTAACATGTATGGTAAATTTGATTTACAGAATCACTTCCATTCGATCTTGAATCTCTTCCTTTTGATTCGATTTCCTTTGAATTTTGGAACGTTCCCTGCGGTTCCAAAGTTCATTCATGTCCATCACTATTCATCTTCTTTCAGTTCTGGAGTATCCCATAACTACACTTCGGATGATCTTTATAGTGAATTGGCGGTCTCGCCAATATTCTAATAAAGGGGTGAAACTCCTTTGCAATTAGCACTGATTCACCAGAGATTTATATTTATCCTCGGTTTAGATGCTAGTATCTTTGGTTATTCTGAACTCTATCTCTTTAGATTGAATGTAGATATACCCCAAAAAATCCACATCGATCTTATTCTTTAAGTCACGGTTGACTCGGTTAAGGTTGCCTGTGATTTATATAAACTTATCCGTTCCTTATTCTATTACTTAATCATCAGATCTTCTGATTCCAACTTATCTTTAAATCAAAATTCTCTTTGATTTGAGTCCATCAAATTTGAATCTCTAACCTTGTTTTAAAAAATTTATTCCTATATTTGGAAAAAAATCTAATATTATATATAAGTATAATTTTCAGAATTTTACAATTAATTTAACTAGTTGTCAAGAGATAATAGTCTTTGATTTTATTTATGGTTTTGTAAACCATGGATTTTGTCTCATATAAACAATTGAACTATATACAATGGATATAAATTAATTTGGTAACAGAAATGAATTTAAAACAAGAACTTGAGAATTCAATTTCCGATGGTTTCAAACCTTGTGTTTAAGGTTTTAAAAGGATATATTATTTAAATTATTTTTGAATAGAAATTTGTTTCCAAAGAATTTTAAAGGTTAAAAAAAAAGTCAGTGCTCTTCTCTTTGTCGCTGGGAAATAATTTGGTGATGACTATAGCATCATCGACATTCATTTTCGAGTTTCGAAGTGAAGAGACCATTCTGTAGTCTGGCTATAGTATTACCTTGAGAATTTAATTGATTTGAATCTCCAAAATATGACTTCATTTATAATATTTAGATATATGATTTAAATTTGATTTGACATATTATGTACATATATTTATTTATCTCCAAATGGTTTGAAGGGAATCAGATATTTAAATTCTTAAATTTTATCTTGAGGAATAATTTCAATTATAAAAAGAAAATCAAATTTTTGAATAAATGATTCAAACTTGAGATAATTAAATTTGAAAGTTTTATTTGTATAATACTCAATTGCATTTCAATATAACTTACCTTGATTTTCAGAAATTAACAATGTAATTGGATAATTTACAATATAAAAAGATTTTATAAATAAAATCTGAGTGGTTATAATAAATGTTATACACTTAAATTCTGGTTATAAAAAGATTAACAGAGGTAAATAGAAGAAAAGGGTAATGGAATAATTTACAACATAAAATGATGTTAAAGGAACTAAGAATAAATTTAAGCAGTTGTAATAAGTGTAAACTTATTTAACATAGATGATAAAAATATATCGAAAGAAACAAATTTAATTATAATTAGGAATAAAGAAGAAATTAATTTATTGAACACACTTTTGAGTATAACAAATGATTTTCAAACTTATGATTTTAGAAATTTTTATTTTAAGATAATTGGAAGGTGAAGTAATGAAATTTGAAATAGTAAAATTTAACTTAAGTGAAATTAAATAGATGAAATCAATTATTAATTTAAAATTAAATTTGTATGGTTTAGATTAATGATTCTATTTCGAGTTTCAATTTAGTTTTCTTCCAGGTTGTTTCTATTCCCCTACCTTCTTCCTTTTCGAGGATGAAAAGTTTTGAGTGGGGGAGAGTATAACGTCCCATAAATTATTAATAATTAAACTTATTAAATTGTTAAAATGTTGTTAATTTAATATGAAGAATTTTTTTAACAAATGTTGTTTATTTAATTTAGATAATTTTGTTATTTAAAATATAAATTTAGGCCTGGATTAGAATTTCACACATGAATTAATAGAATATTTTCCAAAAATGTGAATTTTGTCAATATGGTCAAACTTTGACTTTTAAATTTAAAATTTTAAAAGTCTAAAAAATTTGAATTTCTTCTTTTATTTTGAAAGTAAATAAAATTTTAAGAATACTACTTTTCGTTTCTTTGAAATCTAATTTATAATGTGAAAGTTATGCCTTTTTGACTATTGTGTGTAATTTGCTGTATTTAACAAAATTGTTTACTTTAAATTTTATAAATAATATTTTATTTAGTCATGTAATGTTCTAATTTATGTTTTTAGGGGTAAAATAACTTGTTTTGTACATATTATGGTTTTAAAACGTTTTAAAAGTGTAATTGACATTTTTCCAGTGTCAGTTGTATTTTGTTTACAATTTCTAATTTCCAACTTCAATTAATTTAAGAAATTGTTTATTTATTTTTATATTTTTCTTAAGAACTTATTTTATTCCTTTATTTTTAAACTTTATGTTTTAATTTAAAACAAAAAGTTGAATTTTTAATCACCCAAATGTTATAAATATAAACAAATGTCTATAATTCCTATTTTGGTTAAAGTCTAACATTAATTGAAGTTTTAAATTTTTAATCCTAACTTCCTCATCTTTTATAATAACTGAATATATCTGTAACAACGTTTTATTTCATTTTTTTTTGTTTGTTCTTTTAAAAAAAGGATTATATACCTTTTAAAATTAAGTAATTAATATTTTACTTATATGCATCCATTTAAGTAATAATTTTTTGTGTAAATGGTAAATGAATAAAAAGGATGTAAGCAAATCATATTTTAATTAAGTAATAAATTTTAAAAATAAATAGTACATAGATAAGCTTTATAAAAAGAACGTTTAATTTGTGCGTTCGTGCCCGTTTTGATTAATTTAGTGGCATAAATAGTATGTATTTAATGAATACTCTTTAAAAGATATATTTTGCTAATATAAGTAACAAATAAATAAGAAAACGTATGAATTTAAATACATTATTTTCGTTATATTTTGGGTGTATGTTTGATTTGATAAATGCGTCTATAGTGTGCATTCTTTAAATTATTACCTTAGCTATGAATATAAAAATATATCCGTTGATGTGCATTTCATAGTGGGAAAGGAATAAAATCCCTAGCCATTCAAATCCTTTTAAAGCTTGATTGAAATTCGCGTGTAAACATTCCACCTTCCTTTTACTCTCCTAATTTAATAGAAACGTTATCCAAAAATTTCATAACCGTTCACATTTATTTCATACCATTTCCTCCACTCAATCAACGCAAATTACTCCCTTTAAATATAAAACGTGCCATTCAAAAACAAATTTTAATATTTCTTGCGTTTTTAACTTATGTAATTTACTTCTTTTGAATACAAACTCACACACCCCTCTGATGTATATTAGCCTCGCAATGACTTTCTTTTACATCCCAACGCATTCTTTTCCTAATAATTTTAAATGAGTATAAATGTTTGCTAAATATTTCTTGCAGCTTCCTTTTGCTAAATTCACACAATCAATAACACTGATAATTAAGCTACTCGCGTGCGTGTTCCTTGCCGTTCAAACAAATTTATTTCTTGCTTTTTAACAAACACAATTACATAATTCAAACATCATGCAAATTCACTAACCGGTGTAAATTAATTTCTTGCCATTGTTCCCAAATCAACACAAGTTTTTATTTAGAAAACACGTTCAAAATTGTTATTTCTTGCCTCTAACCTCTCCCACAGAAATCTATGCATTTATTTCTCTTGCCTTTTCTAGCAAATTTTGCCTAAAATTTTCGCATGCCTTCAATTGGCGTTTCACACTTTATCATTTTTCCTACGTTTAAAATAAATAAATCAACGCAATTACCTCTCTAAACTCAAACATCACGCACCAAAATTGCTCTACCATTTAAAATTTATTACTTGCCCCTTTTGCCTCATTATGTATAATTGATAGTGTTAATTTCCATAACCGTTTCAAAAATATAAATTTATTTCCTGCCTATTTCTTTCACCTCAATCTAACGTAAGTTTTCTTTTAAATTAAAATACATTGCATAGATTTTGCAAATTTCTCTACCGTTTCAAAGAAAAAGGAGATTGCTTGCCTTTTTTTTCTCTGATAAAATTCAATACCACTACAAAATATTTGCTTCCAAATCTTTCTCCCCTTGATTTGAGCCAGTTCATTTTAAAAGCATACCATGCAACATTTCATTTCCGCACGCTCTTATATATATATATATATATATATATATATATATATATATATATATATATATATATATGCATTGCATACAAAAAAATTTACCTCACTATAATTTTGGACTTCTTCTTCCTCCTTGTGTGTAAGAGCTTGCATCAGGTAAATGGCTGCCAATGTTTTCTCTTCCTCTTTTTTTCTTTTCTTTAGTTTTCTTTACTTCCATCTGTTTATTCTACACCATTCTCAACCTCTCCGCACCCCTTCGTGACCTTACCTTGCCTCCATGCAGTGATGGCCAAGCCATGCAAGTGGACATGTCACTTAATATATATATATATATATATATATATATATATAAAGTATTTTTGTTCGTGCACCACTTTTGCCACATATTGCTCTGACAAATGTTAGAAAAGAAAAGAAAAAAGATAAAATATAATAAATAAATAAAATAAGTGCATGCCCACCTGTAAAAAATGATAGCACAACCTTTATGTCCAAAATGTTCCACTACTCGAATACTTGCGTGTCCAGAATCTGGTCAGTGCCGAGCATGTGAGGTGTAGTCGGAGTTGTGTGGTGAAGTGGTCGAGCAATTTTGTCAAATCATCCTTTTATCTTAAATCTTGTTCCCATTTTGATTTATTTAAAAAAATTCTTTGTCCGTAATTGAATTCGCGTACTCAGTTTATTTATTTATCTTGTTTCATGATCGAAATCGGTTTGTCTCATCTTCCAATATTTAATCGTGCTTTTTATACGCTGTTCCGGTGTGGTTATCCTAGTTTTGAGTCTAATCTTCAGCAGCATAGAGGTGAGTATTTCTCACCCGACAAACGTACTTATAGATCTACAAATTATTAACAAGTGAAATTGTAGAATGATTTTATTTTATATTTTAATTGCCTGTGATAAATTTATGATGTTTAAAAACCTCATTATTAAATTTACCCATCATCAGTTATATTTTATACTGTTATATTATGTTGTTATACCATTTATTTATTTACTGTTCGTCACTGCAAGTTCCCTGTAGAATAGAAATCGTTACGGGCTGAAATGATAGCCTGAACGATATTGTTTATTTATTTGTTTAATTATTTATTTAACTTGGGATTGCGGGTTTAAAATGATAGAACCCGGGTTTTTCTTTGTAAATTATGGATTGAAATGATATATTATCCGTATCACTTGACCAAGGTTAGAAAATATTATACAGACTAGTGGTTATTATATATATATTTTTCAGGAAATTTTAAGTATTTTTAAATATATATATTTTAATATTTTGATTTTAATTGAGCAAAAATAATTGTCGGTAGTCTTATACAAAATAAATGTATAAATAAATAAATGGTAAGTTGGAATTTGAAGTAATAAATTCATTTTGGAAATTTTGATGGAATTTAAGCTAAGTATGTAAATGTAATAAATTTTGATGTAAATTGGAATTTAAATAAATTAATAAGGTGTTATTGAATTTTCTATGAATTAAATAGTTAAATAAATAAATACCTAAACATAAAATTTGAAATATATCTTAATTTAGAAATGGAATTTTGGTTTAAGAATAAAAGGTAAGTTAATTAATAAAGAGAAAATTTAGCTATATTTTGAAATGGTAATTCAACTAAATGGTTAAGAAATTTTTGAATATAAAAAAATATAGAAATTTGGGCATTTAACTTTAATAAGTAAAGCCTTGAGAGGTTGATATTTATTAGTGGAATATACTTGATAAAAATCATAAATTTTTGGGTAGATTTAAATGGCTATTTCAAATGGATATCATGTTTTTTTAAGTTAATTTAGTTTAAAATTTAGGTTAAATTATTGATGAATTTATATTGAAGTCTTAAAAAAAAAGAAAATTAATTAACTTAAAACTGTTGTAAGGGATATTACCACACTTTGTAAGTGTCGTAGTTGATGCAAATCAACTAAAAGCTAAAAATTAATTAAGGGCTATTGCAGCACCTTGTAAGTGCTATGGTCGCGAAATTTAAAATTAAACCCGAATAAGTAAAAAGGTTATAGTAGCACTTGTTAAGTGTTGCAGTGGCTGAAATTGTGATTTTTGGATATTCGATTCGTAATATAATAACTTCACTTTTAAAAGTTAAAATGAAGTATTTTGATTTAATATTAACTATTTTGGAATTTATAACCACGAGTATTAATAACGTTGGTTGTTAAAGAGACCGGGATCGGATATGGGCATACTCTCTATCGATACCGAAAACCACTTTAACAACCATGTACGCGGTGGAGATTCCGGAATGAAGTAGGATGGTGGCGGTGTTTCCTTTGAGGTAAATACGTGGACCCAACTCCCGTGAGTTGGCATAAGGTGGCTAAAACAGGAGCGATCGACGGGTTAATTGAGGTAGCACCTTTGATTGGACACATCCCTTCGACATTATACTTTGACTTTTGGATTGATCCGGTGGCCACTTTTGATTTTTGATTTTGGGGGTGTTGTTCGAGGTGGGCGGTAGTAGCTACTACGCGTTACCACCGACCCGGAAGCGTAATTGGTATATCTACCCTAGCATTGCCTAGTTGTGCCGTGTCATCTACCCCAGCACGCCTTGTACGAGTTTCTATTTGTGTCGCACCTATGGAGTATCTTCTGGTAGCCTTCCGATCAGGAGGTATTACGGTTTTGTATAGACTATTGACATTATTTCGTGGTAAGGTGGAAAATGTAAAGCCTTAACACTATTTAAAAGTAAGTTTATTTTACTAATAGACACTATTATAAGAGCGAAATATTACTACATAGTAAATAGTTTAACGGATCCTTAGAGGATGGGCGGTCCCAAGAATCCTTTAACTTACTTGTCTTTATATTACAGTTTACTTGATTAGCTTACACTGTATAAGTATGTATGTCCTGACTCGAGTGTTTATGTTTATTTTACGCTCAGGTCAGCCTGAGTTTCAGTTCGAACCTCTTTCTTCGGACCTAGGACTTCTGAAGATTATTTCCTTTCAAGCTGCTGTCAAGTTTCTGTTTAGTTCTTATTTTAGATTTTGTAATCGAGATAATTGAATTTTGAGATTTTCCGGGGTTGATTCAAACTATATTTGGTTTTAAAGACTATGTCAAAATTTCTTATTTTGAGACTATTGATAGTGGCTTCATGAACCACTAAGTTTTTTTAATTCCGCTGCGAGTATCCTGATTTCTTTATCTGTGATTCTATGATTATGTATTTACTATATATTCTAAGATTTGCCAAATTTTATTTACAACGCGGTATTTTGAACAATTCAAGTCCGACATGTGCGGATGCGAATGGTTGAAAATACTGGGTTGTTACACTCAATAGATTATATATAAATATATATGAGCAGACATATACACTAAATAACATATATATAGATTTCGTTTGTAACCAAAATATATATATGTAACATACAACAGACAAAACATGATATACCACTATCACCTATACATATATAAACTGCACTTATATATATAATAGTTTTAATACAATAACACATATTTACGACTTATACAAATATATATATATACACACACACACACACACAAAGCAATACGTCTCTTAAGATCTTGTATAATATCCATTATATATATACCGCGACTCTAAATAAAATAATTTATATAAATTTAAATTTTATAATAACAGAGCACTGAGAAAAATAAAGTATGCATACAATACTAGCATAAGCATACCATCGAGGATCAGGCGAAGAGGAAATGTGGCCAAGGCAGGGTTGCGTATGTTTGAGTGCGTGAGGAGGTATAGGGGAGGTGCGTTGCCAATGCTGGAGGTGATTGGCTTCATGGCTAATGCGTGGTGAAGGAAAAGAGGGGGAAGGAGAGGTAGTTAGCCGGGTGCAGCGGTGGAAAAGCGGGAGAAGTAGTGGAGCGGTAGGTTAGATTGGCTTGGCCATGGGTTGCCGCCACATCGGGTTCAGACTGCTAGCTGCGAACTTGGTCTTGGCAAGGCAACGACGCTGCTCTAGAAGGAAGAAGCTTGGCCTTGATGGAGGGTATGCGGCACAAGCTTGTGGCGGAAGGTGGTGGAACACGGCTGTTGCCTAGGTTGAGGCGGTCAATGAACGAACCATGAAGATTTGAAAAGGAGAAGGGCGATGGGACAGGCCGCTTTGGAGAGAGGGGAGGAACGGTGCGTGGAGGGAGGAGGTTGAATGGTTGACTGCGGCGTGTAGAGGGATGCCGTTCATCTGCAAAGAGGGCTGAGCTCGGTTTAAGGGGTCACGGCCGGAGGAAGGTCGCTGAGGTGGAAGCACGGGTGTAGGCGACTTGGTGGCAGGGGCGGTTCAGGGTGAGGCCGGTGCATGGTGGGGTGGAGGGGACAGTGGATCGTTGACAGCAAGTGATATGGTTGTGGTGTCGATGTGGGGTATGTAAGCGGTGGCTCGGGTGATGGCACGGTCAGAGGAAGGGTCGAAGTGAGGGGGAGAGGCCTGCGTGACTGGGAGGGATGTGAATATTTATTTTTACTTTTTGAACAAAACTGAAAGGAAGAGTAAAAGAATGGCAAAGAAGATGAAAACAAGTTCAACAGCAAAAATGAAATTTTGAAAAAGGGAGAACATTAATTGAACTAGAAACGAACGGCCATCCATTGAACATAGGAAATTGGATGGTCAAAAGATTGAATTTGTTGAATAATATTAATAACTCAACTATTGGAATTATACGTTGATTTTAATGGTCACCAGAACCAAAAGGAAAAATTCGAATACCGATACAAAATCACTTTACTGATACCATGGCATACCGAGGTACGAAAACAGAACTGATTATATCGCTGAGGTCAGCACAACGAGACGATCAAAACGGTATATAGATATCAGTGGTATGATTGAATAATAAAATTTCGAACTTTCTACTATCGAAAAATGCAGTAAAAACGCGGAAGATTAAGATCGACGGAGCTAAAGAAGTCCGAATTTGAAAAAACAAAAATTGATGTCTTGCTCAGAAGATGATTTTGAATTTTTCTATGTAAAAATATTCAGGTTTTGGAAACTTTTTATTTTCATTAATTCTTAGCTGATTAAGTTGAAATAAAATCGCACACAAAAATAAACTTTCATATTTTCGGATGAAAATTTACCAGTTGCTATGTTTAACTAGACGCATTTCAAATATTAAATTTTTATTCAAAATTTTATTGTTTAAAATTCAAAAAAAATTCACTTAATTAAAAATTTACAGGTCGTTACAAATAATGTAATACAACATACTCCGTCTTCGACCTCCAGAAATAATGTCTTCAGACAATGAAATGCTCAGGTTGACCCGAGCAATGAAAAGACAAAACACTCGGATCCGAACTAAAATATTCTCATGTAAGTCACATCAATATCACGTGGAAAATGAGTGTAATGACATCAAAGATGTTATACGATTTTCATCCCCTATCCGGTGTATAACATGAGTACAATAACTTAAGAGATGTTACAGGATTTTTCCTTCTCTTAAGGATCCGTCAGTCTATCTATATGTAGTAGTATATGCTATGTATGTAGTATTTATTTGTAAAGCATTATATTGAAAATAGCGTTAAGGCGTTACCCATATCCCCCTTTAGACATTTTGTTTAAGCGTCGTATTTTATATAGTACTGTAAATTCCACCTAAATTGGTGGGCTATCAGGGAGCACTCTATGGGTACGACATAAACCAAAACCATAGCGGGCTCGATAAAGCATATGATAAGGCACGCGAGGCAGTGCCCATGGTAAGATTTTGTCGTTTTGCACTTCCGAATTGGTGGCCATAAATCAATCATAAAGTACTAGATATGGTATCGCAGAAACATGTTTGATAGGACGAGCAACCCTACTTGGCCCGATATAGCTCCTGTTTTAGTCATATCAAGCTGACCCGAAGTTCAGGGCTGCGTTCTTAACCCATACCAGCTCACCAAACCATCATACTTCATTCTAAATTATCCACCACATGCACATTTTTTCAAGTGGTTTTGGAATTAACAGAGAGTATGACAATATCCGACCCAGGTCTCTTTAACAACCAAATGCTTATTTCATACTATGGTCATTTTATAAAACATTCTTAATAATAAACCCAGAAAATAGTTTATACCTTCGTAACAAGATATCCATATACTTATTCCAAAAGTACAAATATATTCATAAATACCGAGGAAGATTATCTTGCAATCAATTTCGAAAATAATTTATAAATCTCTCTTAAACTCTTTATAAATTATTTATATGCTTCAGAACCATTTATAAAGCCATTTAAAAATTTCAAAATATTTTACAATTCTTCCCTTTTTTCATAAACTTCTACACAAATTCCTTTAAAATGCTTCCAAATCACTTTACACAAGTTCTTTCATTAATCCCCTTATAAAATCGTTTAAAACCTTTATAACTCATTTATAAAACCATTATAAAATCCTTTATAAAACTTTTATAAAAATCCTTTCATAAAATCCCTTATAAAATTTCTTACAAAACTTTTATAAATTCCTTACAAAACCTTTCACAAAATTATAAAATCTTTTACAAAAGTCTTTTGTCCATTAAAGTTACTTTAAAAGTCTATATTTATTATCTTAAATTTATTTTTTATAAATCTTTTAAAACTATATTAAGTATTTTATTGAATTAAATTTTCATAGTGATTTTATTATATTACATTATTTAAATTATATATTTTAAAACTAAATAAAACTATAAGTTTAAATCTTAAAATTAGTTTTTAAAAACATTTATATAAATTTCAAATAAAATCTTTAAACAAAATTTAAAAATCAAATTTATTAAATCAAAACATATTTTACAATTTTAGAAAAATTTAAAATCGATCAACGGTGTTCGTATATAATTTTCAATCCAATGGCCAAGTGATCAGTTAAATTTAATTTTAATATTAATTTCAGGGATGAATATATTTCATTTCAATCCGAATCGGGTGTTATATGTATATATTATTTTCACATATTTCTTAATTTATTTAATTCCAGATTTATTTGATATCCATAACATCCAGGGTGAATAATAGGAATAAATCATCATAAAAAAACATCCAAACATCTGACATATCAATCATTAGGCATGCACCACAATCAATAGCCAAAATAGTCATATATCATAACAGATTGCTAGTTATAAATTCTTGGGTGTTTAGCTAACAAATTAAATTTCAATTTCAATTTAAATGTCAATTTCAATTTCAATTTAACAGTCAAATTAAATTATACTATCGATGCAATTCAATATAAATGTTAATTTTAAATCATCAAGCAACTATCAAGAAATTTTAATTACTTCATGATTTCAGTTTAAGGAACATCAAAATATTTTAGTATTTCATGAATGGTTCGAACACTGTCCTTTGATTTTTAGTCGAATTAGAATAAAAAAGAACGCCCAAAGTCTAATAGTCTCCAAATTCAACCAAACTAGTTCCTTGTTGTCCATAATTTCGATACGATCCCAAAGAAAGAAACCATGTCCAAATCTAAGATCGTATGATAAAGTTACGTGTGTTAGACCGATTGAAAGTTAAGTTTTAAATTAAAATAACATAAGGGAAATATTGTAATTTCTATTACCTCTTCCAACTCAAACCCTAAGACGCGATTAACCCAAACCCAATAATGAGATATGGATGCCACCTTCAACCTCCTACCGTTAGCCGCTACTATATGTCGCCAATCATCAATTTGAGACCATCGCCGCACTCGCCTACTCCAGGCGCACCCACCAGCCACTTGCAAGCCTTCTCGATTGTGCCTAGAGCACGGCCATTGTCGCCTCCTTCTTTAAATTTTTTGGCCAACTTGAGGCATTTCTGACATGAATGAACCCATGGATCAAAGGCCCTTAACGCCCTTAATGATGCAGCACCTTCCCTTCAATGTATGGGTGAAGATCCACCATTGAAATAGACAACCTAGAATGGACGGCCGAGAGTATTTCGCAATTTTCTAGCCAAATGAAGCCTCCAATCAAAACATGAATTGCATGAGTAGATAATGTTCGTTGAGATTTTTCGAACGATATATAATTTGATAGATTTGAGGAGTTTAGACTTTTGACTTGATTTGGAATTGAGAATTAGGGTTTGAACTATTAGGGAAGGAATAGATACGAGATAGAAATTGTACATGCAAAAAATGGAATAAGTATTCTGCTAGAGTTTATAACAGCCTATATATAAACAGGGATGGATAAGAATGGATGGAACACATCGAATTGGGACGAAACAATAACAATAACTCGAAAAGCTCATTTCATTCCCGAAAAGAAAATAGGTCTCCAATATATCGATAGATATGTTTTCGATATTTTAAAATTCAATGAAACTAGTTTCAAACCCTAATTCTAATATATATAGAAATTAGCTTTTAAAATCAATATATGATAATAAATTCCATTAATTGATTTCTACGCTTTTCAAGCTTGCACGATCAAAGGATAAGTCTGATCGCTACGAAACTTGAAATCATATAATAATTCACTGTTACGGATCCTATAAAACTTGTTTTGTCAAAATCCAAGACAGTGGCCAAAAGGCTAATTTTTATATTAATTAAATAAATTATTATTTGAAAATCAATTTAATCACTTTTAAATTCCAAATTAATAGTTATCAATTTTCATCATTCTTCATTACACAGAAGTTAATAATATTTTCAAAACTAAATTTTCCATGTTAAATCCAAGGTTTAAATATTACATTAATTTCGGCGTTCAATTACAACTGTAATAAATCCATTCATTGTAATTTAAAGTCTAAACAAAATCTTTTATTTTGATTTAAATTCTTATATTAAATCACTATTACCTAATGAGTTAATTTAACATAAGTTTCCATCTTACTATTCTCATCACTCAACAGTTAATGTCTTTTCTTATCTTAACTGCAATATTTAATTACACTAAATTTCATTTATTTCTAACTAATGTCAAACGGATTAAATAATAAGGCGACAAATCAACCAAGGGTTATAAATTACTTTCCCAAAACTGATTTTATATTCTATATTAACCAATTTCAACTGCATACATATTATTTCTATTCTTAATACAACATTTATTTATTTCTTATTTATAATTATAACAAAATTAACTTTACAATTATTTCCATTGACTGAAATTACATTAAATGTTGACAATCTCATTCAATCAACATTATTAAATCATATTCTAATGAATTTTTTCCACTTATAAATTATTAATTTTAATTTATCACAATATTAAATTCAAAAAAATTATTTAATTTAATATTTTTAATTACCAAAAATACGGGTCATTACATGTGATAATACAGAATATCGTTTTTTTCAAATCCTAATATCAAATTCCGATACTTTCTCATACCACATAATGTAACTTTTCTCATATTCTAATATTTTCTACAAATTCTGATATTAAAATGTAACAAAAATTTTGAACTAAATCTTTTATACAATTTTTAAAGAAACAAAAAAATAGTACAACTATATAAGATAAAATAAAAATACTTTGTTTACCATTTTTTGCAATAGCACTGAAGACATATGGACATCTCCTTAAGTGAGTAGTATCTAAAAATATCATAGCTCGATAGTGTTTTAAATCAAGTAAACAAGCACCAAAACCAATAAGCATCCTCTCAAATTAATCATTGCAAGGAATAACATCAATATCGATATAATTACTTGGGTTATACTTCTTCAACGCTTCTAAATACCAACCCAAATCATTATAGCACATAACATCATTACCACCATTCTTCCTACGTGCCCCTACGGTTTTGATTGTATTACGCACTTTACTGGCTAGTAGCTGGAATTTAATGAATGTAACAATTTCGGCTATTTCTTATTTACTTGAAAACCCTAGACACTACTACAATATCACTGGATTTCCTATCAAATGTTTTGGTTAGCGTAAGGTAAAAACTTTTCCATGTTTATGTGTGGGAAGTCTTACGTGATACCTTTTCTTTTCAAAGAATTTTCAAAGTTAAGCAACTTTAAACCCGTTTACTTACACCGGACCCATGTCTAACCCGAGTGTTTATTTTCTGTTTTATTAAAATCTTGGGTACTCATATTATGTATGAGTAGTCAAGTGACTCAGGATTGCTTTGACGAGTTCTGGAGGAGATATGGACCAGGAGGCTTCAGCGTGTAGATATATATATATTGATTCCGTTGTGTTTGAATTTTATCTGTTTTCTCGGATGTACTTGAATTGTAATTGCTAGACAGATGTTTATAACTGTCTAGTTTGTGTTGTAATGGTTGTATAACTCTGATGTATATGATACTATGTAATGTTTTTTAGGGTAAAATATAATTTATTCGTTCCGCTGTGAGATTCTGATGTTGTTTGCTTCTTTCTTTTCTATCTTTTCTCTTTTCTATCCCTTTTCTTTCTTCTTAATGATGCGTCTTTCTATGGAATGAAAGGCGGGTCGTTACACTTTACTTTAAAGATTTAAAACAATTCCCGAAAATAATTTCTCCAACAATAATTTTTTCAAATTAATTTCTAGAACTTTTAATTTATACTTCAAAAGCTACTTTAAAAATATACTCGGCTTTCCAGGGAAGAATTCTCTCTCCATTTCAAAATGTTCCATTTAAATCAATTATTAAATCGTTTTGATTTATTTTAATTTACACTCCAAATCTGTAAATTTCTTTCCGCACTTTTAAAAATAAACGAACATTTTTTTAAAAAAAAATTCCCTTTCCTTTATAAATTCCCATTATGAATTTTAAATTTTCAAATATCTACTGATATATGATTTTCAAATTGTTTTTCAAATATTCACTTTCAATACCAAATCAAATTCCAAATTGATTTCTAAATTTATTTTCCAACACCAAATCAAATTTTCCAAATCGATTTCCCAAAGATTTATTATTTTTACCAAATCTATATCAAATAGATTTTCTAATTTATTTTCAAAACACCAAATCAAATTTCAAATTGATTTTCCAAAAATTTATTTCAAACACCAAATATATTATCTTTTGAAACAAATTTCTTCTTTTAAATTTATTCAATTTTCTAAAATTAATTTAATATAAATTTTCTACTTGAATTTCAAAAATCCAGTTTTTATTTATCCGTGGTATCCTACGATACTAAAATATACTTGGCTAAACTATAGCCTTCAACGATTTCAACCACAAATATTACCATACATAGATTATAAATAATCAACACACAATATTGAAACAAATTCAAATATTTGAGGAATCCAGTTGGATCCCTCCAACCTATTTCCCTGCATCCACAGACGTTAGTACAACAGTTAAATACCAATTCCACTTCGAAGTGGAATATTGCGGTATACAGGATTTATAAAATATCTTCCGCTATTAGGCGGCGCATAGGGTCTCATCCGCTATATAATGCGGGAAATCAATCACTCCAAATTAATATATCATACAAATTCCTCTTCAAGGCGGAATATCGCGGTATATGGGTTTAGTATAATATCATCCGCTATTATGCGGCGCATAGGGTCTAATTCAATACAACTGATAATAATTTATCATCCAAGCACACAATCAATAATTTTAAATTTAACTATTTAAAATTAAATCAGAAAAATTTGATTAAGTGAGGAGATCTACCCTTTTCTCCTTTATTTGGCAATTTATTTCCAATTTGACTTGCTTTTCCCATGATTTTGACCTTGTATAAATAATTCACGATTTATTAAAATTTGAATAAATCAACAATTATTTGAAATAAATTTGTAAATTAAAAACGTGCATATGTATTTTATTTATTTATTTTCCATTTTCAAACTACATATGAAAATAATCTATATAGGCTTAAAAAAATCTGATTTTTATATAAACTCTTATTTTCCAAAATCATATATATATATATATATATATATATATTAAATTTGAAACTAATTTTCTATATATGTAAATATCACCCAACCTATTTAAAGGGTAAGATTTAAAAAGTATATATATTGGTGTTTAAAAATTCTTCTGTGTACATATATATATATATATACATAAATTTTAAATTTAAAAAGAATATCTTACTGTTTTATATATAGCTGATTAAATTTTAAACAAACTGTTTTGCAAGTTTAAACTTAAGTGTAGATAAATTTAGAATGCTTAAAATTCAAATTACCTTGCTACTCAGGTTCCATCCCAACCCTAGCCTCTACCACAGCAACCACTGCACCTTTGTAACACACCCCCAAACCACTATGCTGAGCACGCGATCCCCTTCAAACGCTTCTACAAAACGTTGCGACGAACGAATCTTGCTCCCATTGCCAGAGCGCTCTGCCCCC
Organism: Allium cepa; assembly: GCA_030765085.1. NCBI lineage: Eukaryota > Viridiplantae > Streptophyta > Magnoliopsida > Asparagales > Amaryllidaceae > Allium > Allium cepa. The sequence goes on along the minus strand of CM060938.1, from coordinate 897,708,989 downwards.
ATGCCCATACAGCCCTGAACGCGACTCTAATCCACGACTCCTCAACGAACCACCAACCGATCCATTTCGAACGGTGGCCCCCTTGAATTCGTTTGGATTCGCCGATGCCGATCAGGCATTCGATTTGAACTGCGATCTTACTCACATGCTTGAACTCGTCTCCTTCCTTTCGCATGCGCCTCCCAGATAATTACATCTTCGATTTGATTATGTTACGAAGAGAGGATATGCGATCTTGCTTAAATCGATTTCAAATGGGTATATTTATCGATCGAGATTTCGTTCGTTGTGCTTTTTTGAAGTTCCGACTTCGTTCAATTTGGAAGAAGGAAAAGAAATTGATTTTTTGTTCTTTCCCCTATTTTTTCGATTAGGTTATCATTGTTTTGAAACGTAAATCCCCTCTTTTTTCTAGTTCGATTATCATGGAGGAAGGGAACGTGTGTTATTTTAGTGAACATGTGTTTTAAGATTTTCTTCACGTGTCAGATTCTATAGTACTTCTGTTATGTTATCTATATTTAAATTTAAATTCAAGTTTAAACTATCACGATTATCGCATCCTAAAATCTCGATCTCCTATCGAGACATGCCGCTAGGCGTTTATAATGTTAAATCTCTATTCTAAACGCAATGGAAAATGTTTTGAGTCCTAATTCGCTCGTATATAGAAGACAGCTTTATGGACCAATTATTGTATTGAATTTTGATTGAAATTTTAGCACGTTTATCTATCGTACGATCACACGATCATTCCAAACACTACGAGAATTGAAATCCGATAATAATACAATATTATGGATCCAATGGAACTGGTTTCGTCGAAATCCGATACTGTGCCTCGGAAGGCTATTTTTAAGTACCGATTTAAACGATATAATTTCAAAACTGAACAAATCGCTTTCAAATTCAATTTTTAAAAATTCTACTATCTCCAGTATCATCAATATAAATTTTTAAGCCTTTAAATTTTTTTAACAAGCTTAAAACTAAAGATTAAATATTTTACCCAGTTCGGTAATTAAATTTAATAATTAAATTGCCAAATAAATCCTGATATCAAAAATTCAAGTCAAACTATCTTCCAAATATTTTAAAAAAATCAATAAATATTTCAATTTCAAATGTTCAAAATTCTGGGTCGTCACATCTAGGCTTGAAGGATACGCATAAAAGGAGGTTTGCTTCGAGACAATTGCAAAGAGCTACTTTGTTCTGGTGGAATGGGATTATCGTATGGGTACTGGATGAAGAATAACTTGGGTTGAATTTTAAAGAAGATTCGAGGAAAGGTTTTTGTCTAAAGTAGCCAAGTCAGCCTTGCTCAGGAAGTTTATGGAGTTGGAGCAGGGAGAAATGTCTATGTTAGAATATTCTGCTAAGTTCGATGAGCTGTCCAGATATGGGTATGCCACAGTTGAGACCATTATCAAGAGGAATGAAATTTTTTTCCAGGGATTGAGTGGGAAATTGGTTGAGCAACTATAGCCCATCTCAGAGATCCATCAAGTTTAGTAGTGGAGATGACTATCTGGAAAAGGAAATACTTTCGACCTTTGGGAAAGAGAAATCAGCAAGGAACTCACGATTCTAAGGACAAAAGAAGAAATTATTTAAGAAAAAATAAGCTCAAATGGGTGGAGCTGCGAAAAAGTTAAAATCAAATATTGTTTGCTATAAGTGTGATAAGAAGGGCCACTTATTAATAAGTGTCGATCAGGCGATAGTAAGATGGTTGTGGGCAAGCAGAATTTGAAGTGCTTTAACTACGACCAGATGGGGCATTATAAGAACAAATGTCCAAAAGCGACCAAGGCTAATAAAGGAAAGGTATTTTCTTTCAAATCATATGCGTCAAGACCAACAATAGCTGAGAAGGGAAAGTCTATGATGGAAGGTACACTTTTGATTCATAGCATAACAGTTAGGGTACTATTTGAATTCAGTGCATCGCATTCATTTATATCTCAGGATTTAGTAGATAAGATACATTTAGAAAAATCATACCTTGTTAGTTCCTCAAGGATAGCTATTTTAATAGAAGGGTATACAATTCTTGGGATGAGATGTGACTATTTAGAATTTGAGTTGCTAGGTTATACTTTTGCTTGCAATTTGTAAGTATTTGTTTTTTCGTGTTTTGGGATTATTTTTGGGTATCAATCGGTTGAGCAAATATGATGCTAAAGTATTCTTCCATGATATATTTTAATTAAACACCCTAATAGTAGCGACCGAATTACATACTCAGTAGACAACTTGAGTGTGGATATTTGTACTTTTCTAGGAGCAATGGAAGTAGAATAAGAAGTAAATTGGGTTTTTGTTGCAAGAGAATTTGTAGATGTTTTTGAGCCAGTTATAGAACTACCACCGAAACAAGTTATTAAATTTCGAACGGATCTTGTACCTGGAAATGAATCGTAAGTAGACCACCTAGCAGAATGACACCTACCGAGATAAAGGAGCTAAAGGTGCAACTAGTGGACATAGAAGGAAAGAGTTTTATTAGACCAAACAGTTCGCCTTAGGGAGCGGCTACGGTATCTGTAAAGAAACTGGATGGGTCATTATGATTATGCATCGATTATCACAAGTCGAATGATAAGACGATAAAAAATCGATATCCTTTTCCAAGAATTGATGATTTATTTGATCAGTCAAGTGGAGCCAAAGTATTTTCCCAGTTAGATTTGGCAAAAGGGTTCCATCAATTGAAAGTTACAGAGGACATTATTCTTTTGACGATGTTCCCAGCGAGACATGGTTCATACGAATGGTTAGTGATGCTGTTTTGGTTAACTAATATGCCAACTTTCTTTGAGGATTTAATGTACCGATTTTCTTAGAGCACTTGGATAGGTTCATGTTGGTATTCATCGATGAAATTTTAATTTTCTAAGCATCAAAAGAGATCACGATTCATCTAAGAATAGTGCTTGAGAAGTTAAGGCAACATTAACTTAAAGTGAAGCTTTCGAAGTGTCATCTCTGGAAGGAAGAAGTGAAGTTTCTTGGTCATGTAGTTTTAGAGAAAGGGTTGGTAGTGGACTCAACTATAATTAAAGCATTAAATAATTAGAAGAGACACAAGATAGTGACTGAGATAAGGAGTTTTCATGGATTGGCTGGCTATTATCGGAGATTCATTGCTGATTTCTCGTGGATTAAGCATCCCTAACTAACTAACCAGAAAGGATGTGAAGTATATTTGGTCCAAGAAATACAAGGAAGCGTTCTCTGAATTAAAGCATTTGTGTACCAATAATCCAATATTACTTATTCTAGATAGGAATCATGATTTATTGGTTTATACAGATGCATGTGGAAGGGCAATAGGAGACATATTGATGTAGAGGGGTAAAGTGATTGCCTATGGTTCTTGAAAGTTTAGATTACATGAAGTTTGATATCCGACTTAGGATTTGGAGTTAGCAGTGATGATTTTCTGTTTGAAAGTGTTGAGACACTACCTCTTAGGAGAATGATTTGAACTACCTCTTAGGAGAACGATTTGAGTGGCATATGGATTGCAAGTCTTTGCAATATTTATTCTCTTAGAAAGAGTTGAATATAAGACAGTAGAGTTGGTTGGAGTTTTTAACCACTTATGATTTCGATACTGAGTATACACCTGGAAATGAAAATAAATTTGCAGATGCACTTAGCAGAAAATATCTAAATGCGGTGTTATCTATGTTGACAGAATAATGTGATCTAGAGGCATTGACTAAACGTAATGTGCGGTTAAGATCGACTGCTAGTTCTAGTCAAAGTACAGCCATGTTATCTTGCTTAGAAATTCAACTAGTATTGATCGAAAGGATTGCTTCTAAGCAAAGAGATGAACATGTATTAGCTAAATGGACCTGTAACGACCCAGAATTTTTGTCATTTGAAATTCTTATATTTAATTGATTTTAAATATTAACAAGTAAAATTTGTAAGTCGAATAAATTTTATTTCGAATATCTAGATTTAACTGGATAATTAAATCGATAATTTAATATTTGAAATTACAGAAATAATTAAAAATTCAGTTTAATGTGATTAAAAATGATTTTTAAGGTTGTATTAAATCATATTGGAGTTAAAATGATGTTATAGAACTTTTAAAATCGAATTAAAAGTTAAATTGTAGAAATTGAATATTTTAATATTTAATTGACGGGTAAAAATAGTCATTTTTCAAACAGTCTCGGAATTAGATGAAACTAGTTTCATCGGATCCGTAATGTTATATTATTGTATGGTTTCAAACTTCGTATCAATCGGATTTACGGTTTGTCCGGGGCAAGCTAAAACGCACTGAAATCGGTTTAAGTGAATTTTAAATTTAAATAGTCGATTTGAAAACCTATCTTCCAAATATGATCGAATTGGCTTTCGATATATATTACATTGCGTTCGGAATAGGGGTAAACATTATAAACGCCAGGCGGCACGCTTCGTTTCGAGTTCGGAAATTTTTTGGGTGAATAGTGTTTTGCAATTTTCTATAAAAGGACCTCAATATTCATTATTTTCACTCAACCCTAGTTTCTAACCCTAGCCGCCAGCATACTCTTTAATGGAGGAAAATGCATCTCCTTTCTCCCTCATTTTCTTCAAATCCATAAATCTATTCGAAAAAATCCAACTGCAAACTTGTAGAGCTAATCGAGCTCTAGAAGATCAACGGTCAAGATCGAAAAATATGCTACGGATCGATGGAAAAGCTCGCTCAAATGTCACATGTTCGAGCTTAAAAATCAAGGCTAGATGACAACCGAGCTCTGCCGCATTCGAGGTGGGGGTGAGGCACGTCACGAGCTTCGAAACCCTAGTAGTTGATCGTCGTGAAGATGTAATATGAAGGCTCGAAAAATTCAAAATCGATGGCGGCCTTGGGTTTACTTCATTCGAACGCAACTGGGAAGAAGCAAAAACACGCGACCATGATTTGCTTTGATGAAGTGGACAGCCCAAATGAAAATTAGGTTAAAATTTGAAAAGAAAATAGTAAATAATTTATATATTAAATCGTATAAACTTTGTAACACTATAACTTTTTCATACGAGGTCCGTTTTGGACGAAACGAATTGCGTTGAGTTCGTATTGTCGAATACCACGCGATGAAGCTAGATTGGGATTGATTGGAGCTAGTGTGAATTTTGGATAAAATTAAACGCGTGTTTAATTTATTCGAAATAAAAACACTGAAACTGTTATTGGAAGCAATGTGAGAATTTCTCACTCAATCGAATTGTGTTTCGATTTAAAATTTTAAATAGTTAAATTTAAAATTGCTTGATTGTGTGATTGAATGATAAATTGCTATCTGTTGTATTGAAATAGACCCTATACGCCGTATATTAAGTGAAGGTTATTATATTAAACACATATACCGCGATATTCCACGCTGAAGTGGAATTGGTATTATATATGTACTTGGAGTTGATTTTCCTGCATTATATAGCGGATGAGACCCTATTGCGCAGCATAATAGCGGATAATATTTTATATAAACCCATATACCGCGTTATTCCATCTTGAAATAGGATTGGTATTGTGCTAACATATGTGGATGCAGGGAAACAGGTTTGAGGGATCTAACTGGATTCCTTAACAGTATTGATTTATTTACAGATATTTGCGATATATTCTGTTATCATATTGATATATGATGTTTGGATGTCGTGGTTGATGTATTGGTGCTGTTGCAACATTGGGCCTATTTTTGGAGTTTTAAAAATGTTAAAATAACGATTTCGAATTTAAAAGGATTTTCAAGTGATTTTTGAAAGTATCCATTTTATTGAATTTTGGAATTGATACATTTTAAATAAATAAACGTTATAATCTTTATGTGTAACGACCCAGAATTTCAATCATTTGAAATTCGTATATTCAATTAATTTTTAATATGCAAAAGTTAAATTTATAAGCTGAATAAATTTTATTTTGAATATAAAGATTTAATTGGATAATTAAATCGATAATTTAATATTTGAAATTACAGAAGGAAATTTGGTTTAATGTGACTAAAATTGATTTGTAAAGTTGTATTAAATCATACTAGAGTTAGAATGATGTTATAGAACTTTTAAAATTGAATTAAAAGTTAATTTGTAGAAATTGAATATTTTAATATTTAATTGACGAGTAAAAATAGCCATTTTTCAAATAGTCTCGGAATTCGACGAAACCAGTTTCATCGGATCCATAATGTTATATTATTGTAAGATTTAAAATTTCATGTCAATCGGATTTACGGTTTGTCCAGGGCAAGCCAAAACGCATAGAAATTAGTTTAACCGATTTAATTTAAATTTGATCGTTTATCTTCGTAACTCACACATATGATCGAATTGGCTCTCGATACCTATTCCATTGTGTCCGAAACGCGGGTTAAATCCTAGAAACGTCAACCGGCGCGCTTCGTTTGGAGTTCGAAAATTTGGAGATGAATAGTGTTTTGGAGATTTTTCTATATAAGGACATCAAATATTCACTTTTGCAAAGCAACTAGGGTTTCTTAACCTAGCCGCTAGTTTATTTTCAATGGCCGAGAATACTCGATTCTTTCTTCCTCATTTTCTTCAAATCCATCGACTTTTACGTGAAGTCATCAACAACAAACGTGTAGATCATCGAGAGATCTCTCCATCCAACGGTTATGATTGGATATCGTGGCGTGGATCGTCGGAAAATCAAACTCTCACGACCGTATTTTGCATGCAATTTTTGAGATAGATGGACAACCGAGTGCGTTGATACCCATGCCGATGGTAGAGCTTGGCTTTGGCTTCAAAACGATGGTCCTTGATCGTCTTATTGACGAGTAGTGATGGCGCGATAATTCAAAGGTTAACGGCGGCGGTGGGTTTTGTTCGTGAGTGGCTTGCCTGGGAATAAAACGTGATGGAGAAGAAAGTAACAACGGACATGATTTGCTGTAGGGGAAACGTGTGGCCTGGATGATTTCTAGGTTTAAAATTAAATAAATTTGTAAATTTATTTATATTAAAATTTGTATAACTTTAAAATGCTCTAACTTTTTGATACGAGGTCCGTTTCGCACGAAACGAGTTGCGTCGGGTTCATATTGACGAGCACTACACAATGGAGCTAGTTTGGTGTCGTTTGGAGATAGTTTCAATTTTTGGATAAAATTAAATGTGCGTTTAATTTTATTCGAAATAAAACACTGCAACTGTTATTGGAAGCAAGGTGAGAACTCCTCACTCAATCGAATTGTTTCGATTTAAATTTTAAATAGTTAGATTTAAAATTGCTTGATTGTGTTGATTGTATGCTTGGATGATAAAATATTATCTATTGTATTGAAATAGACCCTATACGCCGCATATTAAGCGGAGGTTATTTATTAAACACGTATACTGTGATATTCCATCTTGAAGTGGAATTGGTATTATATATGTACTTGGAGTTGATTTCCCGTATTATATAGCGGATGAGACCCTATTGCGCCGCATAATAGCAGATAATATTTTATATAAACCTATGTACCGCGATATCCCGTATTGAAACGGGATTGGTATTGTGCTAACATCTGTGGATGTAGGGAAACAGGTTGGTGGGATCCAACTGGATTCCTCAACCGTAATGATTTATCTGCAGATATTGTGATATATTCTGTTATCATATGATATATGATGTTTTGGATGCCGTGATTGTTATATTTAGTGCTGTTGCAGCATTGGGCCTATTTTAGAAAATTAAAAGTGTTAAAGTGATGATTTTCAAATTTAAAAGGATTTTAAAGTGATTTTTGAAAGTATACGTTTTATTGAATTTTGGAATTGATTCATTTTAAATAAATAAACGCTAAATTTTAATGTTATAAAAATTATGATTTTTGAGAAATATAGTTGAAAATTGATTTTTGAAATATGGAGTTAATGATTTTATAAAATAGTTTAAAATTGAGTTTTTGAATTTATTATAAAAACTTTATATAAAAGATTTATAAAATTCGATTTTTTTTAAATCAAAGTGATGAAATTATAAAGGAGTTTTGAAAATGTTTTAAAATGATGTTAAAATGGGTTTTATAAAAGAATAGAATCTACGATTTTGAAGCTGTAAAAAGAATGAATTTGTAAATAGAGAATTATAAGTAATTTGCTTGTATTTTGGATTTTGGCGTGCAAATGGGATATGGATAGAATCTGTTAATAAAGTGCTTTTATAAGTTGAAGTTGTTATAAAATATAAATGGAATTTATAAACCTTGTTTTATAAATCCGAAATCGACTTATTTTGATAAGTTAATTATTATGGCTTATTAAAGGATATATATCCACGATTTTGGACAGTGGATAATCCTTTAAATAAAATGTGTAGAAATATTGAATTTGGTTAACGAAGTATATTCACGATTTTGGATAGTGAATAATATATTAAAGAAATGTTTTAGGAAGTGATATTTTAAATAGAACTAAAAAGATTTAAAGATGTTTTAAAATGTATTAAGTATCAAAACCATAGATTTCAACATTCATTGTTGAAATAGACGTTTTCGAGAAATAAAAGGAAATGGTGGACTATAACACTGTTGTTATAGTAAATGATTTTCGAAAGGAAATGTTTTATATAGTATTGGGATTTATATATCTATCTTAATTTCGAATCCCTATACTAGTGATTTTGGGTTGTCGTAACGATGTTTTACGCAACATTCGTTCGGACCCAAATAAATGTGTTTAAGAGAATGTTTTCCTTAAAGAATAAAATATATACTTAATTGTGATTTAAGTATATTGGATATTTTTCCAAATGTTGAAAATAAATCGATTTGGGAATTACTTTTTATTAAACAAGTATGGAATTGTTTTCCAATATGAAGTGAAATGTTTTGAGATTTTATCTTTTAAAGATAAATTGAAAATGGATAAATATTTGGAAGTGTTTTCGCATAAGGAAAATGTTTTGAAATTTTTTTTTCAAAAGTTGTAAAGGTGAAAAGTGATTTGAAAATTGTTTTCAAATGGTTGAAGTGTGGAAAATTATATATTGTAAAGATATTTTTGGAAAATAAATAATTTGGGAAATTATTTGTAATCTGGTGATGTTGTACATATCTATTGATAGTTAAATAACCGACTATCAATATTTACCTTTAAATGGGTATTTGTTGTGATTTGCTGGAGTTTGAACGCTACACTTATTTTAAAATAAGCGCTCGTTATTTGGTTTAGCCGAGAAAGGACCTTTGGGTCGTAAATCCCATTCCGAATAGTGATACATCGTAACAGATAGCATTTGAAGACCGGTGTTGAAGACCAGATATTTTCGAAAATGGAAGGATTACCGTCGAATGTCTCTGCATCGGCTGATCTCCGATATAGAGATTTTATCACCCTTTGTGATGGAAAGTCCGGACGTGATTAGTGAATATCTGGATTTGCAAGGGCTTCTTTAGAAGTGCCTTCGGTTCCGTTCGATCCCAGAACGGACTTGTATGGATGTGTGTCTGACGTTACGATTTGAGATGTAAAGCTGGTTTCTATCAAATACATTTCTGTTGGTGGTGGAGAATTTATTCTCTTAGCTTAACACCCTTCTCTGAGACGTATGAGCTCAGAGGTTATGTAGTTGATGCTTACTAGTGATACATTCCCAAATTGGTAATATGGCATACAGAGTGCTGATGATCATTTGTTGATCAAAGCGTAGCTTTAATGAAAAGCGTAGCTTTATGGACGAGACTTCGTCGAACCTCATACCCCGGTAATAGTCAAAACAGGAAGAATGCAGCAAGGTTATTTGGGGATCGCGCCCCCATAGGGTATGTTCATTTCCTTCTGGATAGAGGTGGTATTATGGTATGGAGCCCTGATACTTAACCTATGTGGTGCTGCAAATTTATTTCTTTGTGGTTGTTGGTGAATCTCGAGATTTAGGTCGGTTACGACCGGGGGATGGCATACTCGTGTCAGTAGTTAACCAGTTAGGGGTAACCCTGCCTTGTGTTGGCAGAGATCCGGTTAGGTTCTCGAGGCGTCTTTCCATAGGCGTACCCATGTGGCAATGGGAAGTTCCTTGGCCTGACCATTTGTAGGAAATCCAAAGAAACAATACGAGTTTTGTACGGTTTAGTTATAGAACTTGCCATCTAATATGGTAGCTATAGTAAGCATACTATAATGGCACCTATGTTGGCTAAGATTAATATTGTACTTTCGAAATATTTTCCTGCACTTTGCACTTATAGTAATAATATCAAAGAAATTTGTGTATCAAGCATGTTTGACTATCATAAGGAGAAATCTCCTCCAATTCTGCGTTTGCATTGTGTGTGGGGCAGGAGGCCTTATGGTAGTTACATTTTCTAAAAACATTACGGATCTATTTTAAAATATTTCCTTGTTTGTTTTTAAAGATATAACTGTTTTAAGTTCTCACACCAGTCCCATGTCTGACCTATAGTTTGTTGTTCCTTTCCTAAACTCTGGGTGCCCATCATTTTCTACACGGGTAGCCTAGAGTCAGGTTATCAAGTCATTCTGTAAATTCTGGAGTTGCTGTGGAGACCTAGAGACAAGCTGGATAGCATGGTGTATCACTAGTATATAGTATTTATTTTCCGCTGTCTGTTGTTGTAAACTCTGATAATGTAATGTGATGTAATGTAATAACAGATATGATTCTTAGTTTTAAAGACTATTCATTGATATATTATATGCTATTCCGCTGCGATTGTGAGATTCTGCTATTGTTCTGTTGCTTTTTCTTTCTTCTTCTATCTTCTACCTCTTCTTTAACCCTAACGGTACAGTTTTCCAGCCTTCGATTTCTCGGCAGTTGATACAGTGGACGTATTAATGTCGACTTTCGTGAGTCGAAAATCTTCGAGCATTACATTTGGTATCAGAGCATATGGTTAAGCGACAACCTTGGCTCTGTTGGGTGATACTCATTAGAGATAGAGTCAGCAGTACTCTAGAATGAGTTTGAGTGTAATAATAGATATGAGCGCGTATTTGTTAGTGAATATAAAAATGTTTTATATTGTGTTTGCTTATCCGTTGAGCTGTTTGTGAATTCTGGTCGGTGCAGTTTGGCCAACTGTTTCGATAGGGGTTTATAAACTCTTAAACGAGATAAACCGACATAGTATCATTTTAAAGTGGGTAAATGAAATAATTTTACCTTTATTATATTTTATATATAAAGGAAATAATTTTTCCGAAATTATTAAAGTGTATATAAATTGATAGTTTGGTTGTTGAAAATGTAAGAATATATATAAGTTAATTAAAAGAAAAATTGTATAAGCAAATGAATTATTAAGTATGGAATTATCATTAATGTGATTTACAATTGTGAAATAATTTTATATATAAGAAGTGAAACGATATGAATATATTTATAAATATGAGTTGTAAATAAAAATGAATTTGAACTATGAATTGAAATTGTTGAATATAAGTGAAACGAGTTGTGGACTTATAATATGAGATAATAAATTTGGCTTTGGTAAAGAATAAAGATTTTGGGTTAGTATAGTAAATATATGTTTTGGAATTTAACTAAAGGAAAGTTAAATAAAATTTACTTTAGAATTGGAATCTGAATTGGATTTATAGGTGGAAATTTAAGTTAAGTTAAATTAATGATGTTTAAAATAGAATATAACTTAAGTAATGTTGAATGAAGTTGAAGTAAAATAATAAAGTGAATTAAATGGATGTGAACTTGAGTTATATAAATGAAATTCAACCTTATTTGTTAGATGAATTGGCAATTGAATTAATGAATGAATTGAATGTAAATCAACTGAGTGTAAATAAATTAATATGAAATAATGGATGTAATTGTTAATTCATTAAAGCTAATTAAAAGTGATGAACCAAATTGAATGAATGTAAGCGAATTAAATAAATTTGGTTAAGTTGGTTATACGTTGGTTGTTAGTAGATTGTATAGAAAATTCGTATGAAATTCAATAAATGAAAATGAAAGCTATTAATCATTGAATTCAAATCGGAAGTAAGTAAATCTAAATAGAATTGAATTTGATTTGGAAGTGAACAAACTTGAATATAAATTAGTGAACGCAAACTAATTGAAATGGAATATGAATGAATGCTAGTAAATCCAATGTTAATGAATCAAATATGATTTAAATTGGAAAATAAATTCATTGAATATTAATGAGAAGTGAAAGTTTATTGATTTGGTTATGGATGTTAGTTGAATGCTAGTTGGTTGATGGTTGGATTTGTTGCTTTTGTTGCATTTTCTGTATTGGCATATGTAGTTGTTGTAGTGATATATGTTGTATATTGATATTACTTTCATATATATATGTTTCTCATTGTTGTTGAGTGTTTAGTAGGTGCAGATTGCGCTTGCTTCCCATTTGGAGCTCGCTTTCATGCTATATTAGCCGTATATGCTCGCTAATAATATATAAGGTACATATCTCGGATTACATATCGTACTTTTACACATTTTTCCCTACGGGATGCCTCATTACTTTGATGAGATGTATATTTGTGATATATATATTGCCATTTTTTTCGGATCGAGCCGCGCAAAGGAGGTTATGGCGAAATTTTTCGAAAATTTAAGGCGTTAGAATATTTTCGAGAAAATTGAAAATTTTTGAAAAGAAAACTAAGTATGATTTGAAAACTTAGTAAAGTTATTGTAAGAAGTTTAACTATTAGATTTTGGGGAAGTTAAACACTTAAGTGAATTTGAAATCTAATTTGAATGGATGTTTGAAAAGTTAATGGATTATGTAATATTTTCTTACTTGGTAATTTCGAGGACGAAATTCTTTTAAAGAGGGAAGTTTGTAACGACCTAGAATTTCAGTAATTTGAAATTCGTATATTTAATTAATTTTTAATATGCAAAAGTTAAATTTATAAGCTGAATAAATTTTATTTTGAATATAAATATTTAATTAGATAATTAAATCGATAATTTAATATTTGAAATTACAGGAATAATTGGAAATTTGGTTTAATGTGATTAAAATTGATTTGTAAAGTTGTATTAAATCATATTGGAGTTAGAATGATGTTATACAACTTTTAAAATTGAATTAAAAGTTAATTTGCAGAAATTGAATAATTTAATATTTAATTGACGAGTAAAAATAGCCAATTTTCAATCAGTCTCGAAATTCGACGAAACTTGTTTCATCAGATCCGTAATGTTATATTATTGTAAGATTTCAAATTTCGTGTCAATCGGATTTACGGTTTGTCCGGGGCAAGCCAAAAAGCATAGAAATTAGTTTAACCGATTTAATTTAAATTTGATCGTTTATCTCTGTAACTCGCACATATGATCGAATTGGCTCTCGATACCTATTCCATTGTGTCCGGAACACGGGTTAAACCTTAGAAACGTCAGCCCGCACATTTCGTTTGGAGTCCGGAAATCTGGAGATGAATAGTGTTTTGGAGATTTTTCTATATAAGGACATTAAATTTTCACTTTTGCAAAGCAACTAGGGTTTCTTAACCTAGCCGCCAGTTTATTTTCAATGGCCGAGAATACTCGATTCTTTCTTCCTCATTTTCTTTAAATCCATCGACTTTTACGTGAAGTCATCAACTACAAACGTGTAGATCATCGAGAGATCTCTCCATCCAACGGCTATGATTGGATATCGTGGTGTGGATCGTCGGAAAATCATGCTCTAACGACCGTATTTCGCATGCAATTTTTGAGATAGATGGACAACCGAGTGCGTTCATACCCATGCCGATGGTAGAGCTTGGCTTTGGCTTCAAAACGATGGTCCTTGATCGTCTTATTGACGAGTAGTGATGGCGCGATAATTCAAAGGTTAACGGTGGCGGTGGGTTTTGTTCGTGCGTGGCTTGCCTGGGAATGAAACGCGATGGAGAAGAAAGTAATAACGGCCATGATTTGCTGTAGGGGAAACGTGCGGCCTGGATGATTTCTAGGTTTAAAATTAAATAAATTTGTAAATTTATTTATACTAAAATTCTTATAACTTTAAAATGCTTTTAACTCTTTGATACGAGGTCCGTTTCGCACGAAACGAGTTGCATCGGGTTCGTATTGACGAGCACTACGCAATGGAGCTGGTTTGCAGTCATTTGGAGATAGTTCAAATTTTCGGGTAAAATTAAACGCGCGTTTAATTTTATTCGAAATAAAAAACTGCAACTGTTATTGGAAGCAAGGTGAGAACTCCTCACTCAATCGAATTGTTTCGATTGAAATTTTAAATAGTTAGATTTAAAATTGCTTGATTGTGTTGATTGTATGCTTGGATGATAAAATATTATCTATTGTATTGAAATAGACCCTATACGCCGCATATTAAGCGGAGGTTTTTTATTAAACATGTATACTGCGATATTCCATCTTGAAGTGGAATTGGTATTATATATGTACTTGGAGTTGATTTCTCGTATTATATAGCGGATGAGACCGTATTGCGCCGCATAATAGCAGATAATATTTTATATAAACCTATGTAACGCGATGTCCCGTATTGAAACGGGATTGGTATTGTGCTAACATCTGTGGATGTAGGGAAACAGGTTGGTGGGATCCAACTGGATTCCTCACCCGTATTGATTTATCTGCAGATATTGTGATATATTCTGTTATCATATGATATATGATGTTTTGGATGCCGTGATTGTTATATTTAGTGCTGTTGCAGCATTGGGCCTATTTTGGAAAATTAAAAGTGTTAAAGTGATGATTTTCAAATTTAAAAGGATTTTAAAGTGATTTTTGAAAGCATACGTTTTATTGAATTTTGGAATTGATTCATTTTAAATAAATAAACGTTATAATTTTAATGTTATAAAAATTATGATTTTTTAGAAATATAGTTGAAAATTGATTTTTGAAATATGGAGTTAATGATTTTATAAAATAGTTTAAAATTGAGATTTTGAATTTACTATAAAAACTTTATATAAAAGATTTATAAAATTCGATTTTTTTTTAAATCAAAGTGATGAAATTATAAAGGAGTTTTGAAAATGTTTTAAAATGATGTTAAAATGGGTTTTATAAAAGAATAGAATCTACTATTTTGAAGTTATAAAACGAATGACTTTGTAAATAGAGAATTATAAATAATTTGCTTATAATTTGGATTTTGGCATGTAAATGGGATATGGATAGAATCTGGTAATAAAGTGCTTTTATAAGTTGAAGTTGTTATAAAATATAAATGGAATTTATAAACCTTGTTTTATAAATCCGAAATCGACTTATTTTGATAAGTTAATTTTATGGCTTATTAAAGGAGATATATCCACGATTTTGGACAGCGGATAATCCTTTAAATAAAATGTGTTGAAATGCTGAATTTGGTTAACGAAGTATATTCACGATTTTGGATAGTGAATAATATATTAAGAAAATGTTTTAGGAAGTGATATTTTAAATAGAATTAAAACGATTTAAAGATGTTTTAAAATGTATTAAGTATCAAAACCATAGATTTCAACATTCATTGTTGAAATAGACGTTTTCGAGAAATAAAGGGAAATGGTGGACTATAACACTGTTGTTATAGTAAATGATTTTCGAAAGGAAATGTTTTATATAGTATTGGGATTTATATATCTATCTTAATTTCGAATCCCTATACTAGTGATTTTGGGTTGTCGTAACGATGTTTTACGCAACATTCGTTCGGACCCAAATAAATGTGTTTACGAGAATGTTTTCCTTAAAGAATAAAATATATACTTAATTATGATTTAATATATTGGATATTTTTCCAAATGTTGAAAATAAATAGATTTGCGAATTACTTATTATTAAACAAGTATGGAATTGTTTTCCAATATGAAGTGAAATGTTTTGAGATTTTATCTTTTAAAGATAAATTGAAAATGGATAAATATTTGGAAGTGTTTTCGCGTAAGGAAAATGTTTTGAAAATTTGTTTTCAAAAGTCGTAAAGGTGAAAAGTGATTTGAAAATTGTTTTCAAATGGTTGAAGTGTTGAAAATTATATATTGTAAAGATATTTTTGGAAAATAAATAATTCGGGAAATTATTTGGAATCTGGTGATGTTGTGCATATCTACCGATGGTTAAATAACCGACTATCAATATTTACATTTAAATGGGTATTTGTTGTGATTTGCTTGAATTTGAACGCTACACTTATTTTGAAATAAGCGCTCGTTATTCGGTTAAGCCGAGAGAGGACCTTTGGGTCATAAATCCCATTTCGAACAGTGATACGTCGTATTGGATAGCATTTGAAGACCGGTGTTGAAGACCTGATTTTTTCGAAAACGGAAGGATTACCGTCGAATGTCTCTACATCGGCTGATCTCCGATATAGAGATTTTATCACCCTTTGTGATGGGAAATCCGGACGTGAATAGTGAATATCCGGATTTGCAAGGGCTTCTTTGGAAGTGCCTTCGGTTTTGTTCGATCCTAGAACGGACTTGTATGGATGTGTGTCTGACGGTACCATTTGAGATGTAAAGCTGGTTTCTATCAAATACATTTTTGTTGGTGGCGGAGAATTTATTCTCTTAGCTTAACACCCTTCTCTGAGACGTATGAGCTCAGAGGTTATGTAGTTGATGGTTACTAGTGATACATTCCCAAATTGATAATGTGGCTCTCATAGTGCTGATGATCATTTGTTGATCAAAGCGTACCTTTTATGAAAAGCGTAGCTTTGTGGATGAGACTTCATCGAACCTCACACCCCGGTAATGGTCAAAACAGGAAGAATGCAGCAAGGTTATTTGGGGATCGCGCCCCCATAGAGTATGTTCATTTCCTTCTGGATAGAGGTGGTATTATGGTATGGAGCCCTGATACTTAACCTATGTGGTTGCCGCAAATTTATTTCTTTGTGGTTGTTGGTGAATCCCGGGATTTAGGTCGGTTACGACCGGGGGATGGCATACTCGTGTCAGTAGTTACCCAGTTAGGGGTAACCCGGCCTTGTGTTGGCAGAGACCCGTTTAGGTTCTCGGGGCGTCTTTCCATAGGCGTACCCATGTGGCAATGGGAAGTTCCTTGGCCTGACCATTTATTGGAAATCCAAAGAAACAATACGAGCTTTGTACGATTTTAGTTGTAGAACCTGTTATCTAATATGGTAGCTACAGTAAGCATACTATAATGGTACCTATGTTGGCTAAGATTAATATTGTACTTTCGAAATATTTTCCTGCACTTTGCACTTATAGTAATAATATCAAAGAAATTTGCGTATCAAGCATGTTTGACTATCATAAGGATAAATCTCCTCCAATTCTGCTTTTGCATTTTGTGTGTGGCAGGAGGCCTTATGGTAGTTTCATTTTCTAAAAACATTGTGGATCTATTTTAAAATATTTCTTTGTTTGTTTTTAAAGATATAACTGTTTTAAGTTCTCACACCAGTCCGATGACTGACCTGGAGTTTATTGTTCCCTTCCTAAACTCTGGGTGCCCATCATTTTCTACACGGGCAGCCTAGAGTCTGGTTATCGGGTCATTCTGGAAATTCAGGAGTTGCTGTGGAGACCTGGAGGCAAGCTGGATGGCATGGCGTATCAACTAGTATATAGTATTTCTTTTCCGCTATCTGTTGTTGTAAACTCTGATAATGTAATGTGATGTAATGTAATAACATATATGATTCTTAGTTTTAAAGACTATTCATTGATTTATTATATGTTGTTCCGCTGTGATTGTGAGATTCTATCATTGTTCAGTTTCTTTTTATTTCTTCTTCTATCTTCTACCTCTTCTTTAACCCTAATGGTACGGTTTTCCGACCTTCAATTTCTTGGCAGTTGATACAGTGGATGTATTAATGTCGACTTTCATAAGTCAAAAATTCCCGAGCGTTACATTATGTTATAAAAATTATGATTTTTGTGAAATATAACTGAAATGTGATTTTGAAATAAGTAGTTGATTAATTTGTAAAATGGTTTAAATTGGGATTTTTGAATTATTATAAACTGTTTATATAAAAGATTTATAAAATTGATATTTTTTTAAATTAAAATATTGGAATGATAAAACGAGTTTTTATAAGTGTTAAAATGAAGTATAAATGGATTTCATAAGTGAATGAAATTTACAGATTTATAAATTGTGAAGTTATAAAATGAATAGATTTTGTAAATAAAAGATTTATAAGTAATTAACTTATAAATTTGGATTTTGGCATTTAAATGAGATATAGAGATTATATCTTTTAAAGATAAATTGAAAGTGAATATTTGAAATCGATTTGAAAATCATATATCAGTGGATATTTGGAAATTTGAATTCACACGGAATTTATAAAGGAAAGTGAAAATTGCTTAAAAACAAACATTGATTTATTTTTGAAATGTGAAAATAAATTTACGGATTTGGACCGTAAATTTGAAGTAAATCGGTAAGGATTTATTTAATTAGTTTAAATGAACCATTTTGAAATGAAAGTGTATTCTCCTTGGAAAGCCGAATAAAATTGCTGAATAGCATTGAAAACACACACACACACACACATATATAATTCTAGAATTGGTTTTGAAAAGGATACTTTGGAGAAATTAACTTCTTAAATTGTTTTAAATCCTTTAAGTAAAGATTTATTAAGTTGATATAGAAATTGTTATTTCTAAGATTTAATCAATAATTGTTTTAGAAAATAGTTATTTAAATAATTATACTCTATCTACTAATTTTATTTTGAAAATTAGTTTGGACTTAAGTTATATTTAATATCGGTATAATATTTTTATAACTAATATTTTAAGTAAAGTGTTTAACGAAAAATAGTTTTATTTCAAAGTGTTTTTCCAATATATTTTGGATAAGTGTTATAAATTATTCTAAATTATTTGAACTCGGCAGATTTCTAGTGAAAATGAATAAATATTTCGAAGTGTTTCCGCGTAAGGAAAATGATTTGAAATTTGTTTTCAAAAGTTGTAAAGGTGAAAAGTGATTTGAAATTTGTTTTCAAATGGTTGAAGTGTGAAAATATATCTTGCAAAGATATTTAGAAAATAATAACCGGGGGAAAATTATTTGAAATCCAGTAATTGTTGTGAATGTTAATTGATAGTTAAATAACCGACTATCAATATTGCCTTTGAATGGTGGTTGAATATCGATGCAACTGGAGGTCGGATTCCAAGTGGATATCCGAAAACCACATCGAATCTTTGTGATTGTGATGGATCTTTTATTTAAAAGATCAATGTGAAAATTGTTGTGATTTGTTGAAATCCGAATGAACACTTATTTTTATAAATAAGCGCTGGTTATTCGGTTTAGCCGGGAGAGGACCTTTGGGTCATAAATCCTACTCCGAATAATGATACGACGAAATGGGATTGCATTTGAAGACCGGCGGTGAAGATCGGGTATTTGCGAGAATGATAGGATGTCTTATCAATTGTCTATGCACTGATAGCTACGGTTTGGAGATTTCCTTTGTGATGGGAAGTTCTATTGGGATTTTGAATACTTGGATTACAAGGGCTTCTTTGGAAGTGCCTTCGGTTCGGTCGAACCCAGAACAGACTTGTATGGATTGTATGTATGACATTACATTTTGAGATATAATGCAGGTTTATTTCAAATACATTTCTGTTGGTGGCGGAGAATTTATTCTCTTAGCTTAACACTCTTCTCTGAGACGTACGACCTCAGAGTTTATGTAGTTGATGGTTATCTGTGATATACTGCCAATTTGGTAATGTGGGATGCTGAGTGCTGCTGATCATTTGTTGATCAAAGCGTGGCTTTTGTGAAAAGTGTAGCTTTATGGACGAGACTTCGCCGAACCTCACAAACCGGTTATGGTCGAAACAGGAATCGTAACAGCAAGGTTATTTGAGGGTAGCGCCCTCTGAGGGTGTGTCATTTCCTTCTGGACTATAAGTGGTAACATGGTATGGAGCCCAGATACTTACTTTGTGGTTGCTGTAAACTTATTGCTTTGTGGTTGTTGGTTGAGAGGATCCTCGGATAAAGGTCGCAAACGACCGGGGGATGGCATGCTCGTGTCAGTAGTTACCTATTACAGAGGTAACCCGGCCTTGTCTAGCAGAGATCCGGTTAGGATCTGGGGACATCCTTCCAGAGGCATTCCACTTTACTTGGGAAGTTCCTTTGCCCGAGCATTTGTTGGAAATCCAAAACAAAACAGTACGAGCCTTGTACGGTTTTAGTTGTAGAACCTGCCATTTAATATGGTAGCTATAGTAGGCATACTATAATGGTACGTATGTTGGCTAAGATTTATATTATACTTTCGAAATGTTTTCTGCACTTTGCACTTTGCACTTATAGTAATAATATCAAAGAAATTCACGTATCAAGCATATTTAACTATCATAAGGAGAAATCTTCTCCAATTCGGTGTTTGCATTGTGTGTGTGGCGGGAGGCCTTATGGTAGTTACATTTTCTAAAAGCATTGCAGATCTATTTTAAAAGATTTCTTTGTTTGTTTTTATAAGATAAACTGTTTTATGTTCTCACACCAGTCCCATGACTGACCTGGAGTTTGTTGTTCCCTTCCTAAACTCTAGGTGCCCACCAATTTCCACATGGGCAGTCTAGAGTCAGGTTATCAGGTCATTCTGGAATTCAGGATTTGCTGTAGAGATCTGGAGGCAAGCTGGATGGCGAAACATATCACTTTTATGTGATATTATTTTTTCCGCTGTGTATTTAGTTGTGAGGACAGGTTTATATAACTGTCCATTATTGTGTTGCATTGTATATTGACTCTGAAGATGTAATGTATGAAATGTACAGTTCTTTTGATTTAAAGATTATTCATTTATCTATTATATATTGTTCCATTGCGACTGTGAGATTCTGATATCGTTTCTGTTGTCTTTCTTTCTTTCTCCTTCTACCACTTCTTCTTTAACCCTAACAATTTGGTTTTCCGGCCTTCGATTGCTCGGCAGTTGATACATTGGACGTATGAATGTCGATTTTCGAAAGTCGAAAATCTCGAATTTTACAGGACCGGTAGACTGGAAATATGAAGTGTGATCAATCATCTATAATATTTTAGTCTTGACTAGGTAAAATGGTTAAGAAAGAAGGGATGATTATGCATTCTAGACGTTGGTAACCTAAGGAGGGGTGTATTTAGGGAATGTCATCGCAAAAGTTTATGATTCATCCTAGGGGAACCAAGATGTATCAGGAGATGAAGAGAAGTCTCTTCTGGGGGTATGAAAAACGATGCAAGCTTATGGGTAAAGCAGTGTGCTAATTTCTAGTAAGAAAAATCCGAGCATCAAAGCCAAGGGGTTTGCTTCAGCCTTTAGACGTACCAATTTGGAAAGGGGATTTGATATCCATGGACTTTATTGACGGGTTTCCAAGGTCAAATCAAGAAAATTAAAGTATTTGGGTCATAGTTGATTGACTAACCAAGAGTGCCCATTTCATTCTCAATAAGTCAACCAGGATGACACCTGTATTGGCTAAGGTTTTTTATAAAGAATATTGTTAGGTTGCATGGGATTCATAGTAGTATAGTCAGTGATAGAGATGCATTGTTCACCAGTGAATTCTGGAAGAGTCTACAGGAAGTGTTAGGTGCCAAGCCTAAGATGAGTACCGCTTATCACCTTTATACTGATGTGCATGCAAAGTGAGTCAATAAGGCACTCGAAGGTTTGTTGATAGCTTGTGTACCGGACTTTGGTGGGTTGTGGGAAGACCTTTTTACACCTAGTTGAGTTTTCCTATAATAATAGTAACCAAACTAGTATAGGAATGGTGCTTTTCAAAACTTTGTATAGAAGGCCAAGAAAATACTGTTATGTTGGTTGGAGACTAAAAATAGATTGGTCCTTGGTCCAAACAAGGGGAGGGAAGCCATAGAGAATATTGAGTTAATCCAGGATAGGTTGATAGAAGCTCAATCTGGGAAGAAAAATTACGCAGCTAAAAGGTGTAATGATCCTGAGTTCTCAGTTATAGATTGTGTTTACATTAAGGAATCACTAATGAAGGGTGTGGTACAATTTGGAAAGTTAGGGAAACTGACACTAAGATATATTGGACCATTCCCTATTGTAGAGAGGAATATAAAACTCTCCTACTGAGTTGAGTTACATAGTAATTTGGCCGGAGTCTAGAATATGTTTCATGTTTCTCATTTAAAAATTATGTGAGAAATACATAGACTACTATTGCTCCGATGATCCGTAGACTACTATTGCTTCAACATCACCAGAAGAATTTGTAATAAAACCAAATTTGACTTTTGTTAAGCAACCAGTTCGAATTGTAACGAGGGATGAGAAGAGGCTAAAGAAAAAGACGGTCAAGTCAGTTAAAGTCCCATGAGCAACAATGAGAAAGACTGTACTTAGGAAACAGAGAACATGGTTAGGGATACTTATCCAGAGCATTTATGATGTTATGTTATATATTTGTTGTATATAGACCTTATAGCTGGTAGGATATACTAGCATTGTTCACATGTTTGATATGCTTATTTGTAGTCCTTACTGAATTTTGATAACGAAATTCTTTAAGGAGGAGAGCCTATAACAGCGCCAGTTTTAATTTAACATTGCTAAGGACATTTAATAGGATAGATTAAATAGAATAATGTAAATGGTTAAGGAAAGTGAGATATGAAAACTAATAAGGTGAGTCCAATATAGTAAACTAGGTAAGATTGTTTTAGAAGTAGTACATAAGAGATGGGCAAATTAGGTAGATTTAATTTTCACTCCTTAAACCCGCTCCCTCTCATTTCATTCTTGCTTTACTCGTTCACAAAACGATCGAAGAAAGAAGCAAAAGAGGTCGGCCATAACCTAACGACGAAATCATGGAATCAAGAGTAATAAACTTAGGGAAGTTAAAGCAATATCCTATCTCAACTCTAACATTTAAATCTAAGGAGAATAATACAAGATCTATCTCTTTTGCTTACTTTAGAATTCGTTACAAATAGTATCCGAATGATTGCTATTTATTTTGCAAAGTGATGTCTAAATAATCATTGTTTGGATAGAATAATGATTTAAGGAATTTATTTAAAATTATTTAAGTATGTTTTGAGGATAAAACCAAAGTTTTTAATCTCCAACCAACTTGATTTTTGAATATGTGAGGCTTAAGAATTTATTAATGAGGAAATTTGAGTCTTTCGGGTTTGAATTATTAAAAATAATTAAATATGGTTTATGTCTTGGAATTTTTTTTATCATGAAGAATATAATATTTTGGAATTTCATAAAATTTTGAGATTGTCCAAGAGATTTTGAATGATTGTGAATTTAATACGCTAGAAAAGCATACAAATTATTAACTAAGGCTATTCATTAATTAAATTGATAAATGTTTAGAACTTGAAAAACGTATGAAGTAGTAATTTCTAAAAAGAATTGCTAAGCTATTGTTTTATCCAATAGATATTGGACAAGAATTGAGATTTGGTTGAACATAATTACTTTTAATTGGAATAAAACAAATCAGTTTTCAAGTTAATTACTACTATGCTATTGAAGGCAGTGACTATGTGTTTAAAGTCAATAACAGAAAGCGGCACCCACCTAGTTCAGCGCATGGGATACTTACATTTGTAAGTTTGTAATGCGCTGGACCATAGGTGCGATGAGAACATCGCACATCCTTATGTCACCAATCTTATTGTCACACATCATTGCCCAATTCTCTACCGCATGTTTCCCAACTGTTTGATTGACACACTAATCATATAAGGGGTTGCATTGCCTTCTGCATTAACTTAGACTTTATAAAAATTTACGGCATAATATCCCAAGTAAGTTAAGTATAAAACTTTTAATGACTTCGCTAGTCTTAATGCCGCAACTCATCATTGTTCGCAACCTAATGTACATCGAAGTTTATATTAAATAGGGGCGACAACGATGCAACATAACATTGATGCCATACTTCATTCTTTTAACGTCTTGAGGCTTTGTTTTTGTTTAAACTAAAACTATTTTAAAGAGGACGAGTGGCTTATTTTCGAGAGGGTCGATGTACCTATGTTTTTGGCAACTAGCCAAATGTTTTGTAACATTCTAAGGTTTTGTTTTGAAAATGTGGATAGCCTATATTTTAAGAGGGTCGATAACCTTATCTTTGATAACAAGTTTATAATTAAAAGTACTTTATGTTTTTGATCTTCGATCTTGGATAGAGGTCGATAATATATTAGTATCACATGAGTTATTTTATTAAAAGCGGAGAGACTCAATCCTCCTTGTTGACAGTGTCATTGATGTCGACATTGATCTATTTTAAATTAATTAATGGCGGCAAGCATATGACTTTTGATTTTGACTTTAAACCTTGGGGATAACAATGTAATTTTTTAACATTTGACATAGATAATTTGGAGATACCAATGTTTGTTATTTTGAAATGCTATAACTTTAAAAGGAAAAAACCTAGTTGGGGACACCAATAAACATAGGTTAAACATGTGGGTAACATAAATTAAATTGTTAAGTGATCGGTTCATATTTATCCTAGGAAAATTATGGGATGTGAGATTGATAGTCCACATCATAATAGAGATAGATAGTCTCTATGAGGTTAATGAAGAGCTCATAGCCATCTTAGGAAAACTATGAGATGTTTAATAGATAGTTCACATCATTGTAATTAAATGAAATATGTGCGATGGTTATTTCACATAATTTGAACAATGGACCTATGTGTGATGGGTAGTCAATATGGTAGGCGATGGCTAATCTAAGTAATAATACCATGTGAGATGGATAGTCCACATAACTTTGAATATGTTTATATGTGAGATGGGTAGTCCATATAATTATAAGAGGGGTAGTTAGAATAAAATAAGATGGATAGTTAGTTTCAATGGTGATGGAAAGTCATTTGAAATTAAGATGGATAATCTAATAATTAATTGAGATAGATAATTCAGTATATGTTGCGTAACTATAAATGCTATTTCCTATGTTCTTATCATTACAGTTGTAGGAGCACAATATATGGTTGATTTATTTTAGTTAAGATTTTAATAAGGAGAAAACCCATTCCACTTAGCGGTGTGGTCTCACTAGTTATATATTTTGGTTCGAGATGGTAGGTTATTTTTCACACCAGACTATTATTTGACCTGAAGTTTTTGTTTTTCCCCTTAAACTCTTAGGTACTCCTTTGGGTAGGTCGGGAGTACGGGTTTTTAGGTTTCCAATTAGACAAATAAGTTTCTGGAGACGTGCAAGTGGAAATCCAACAATTAAGAGATTTACCTATTTCCACTGTATAGTTTGGTTTTTTCTATTTGGATGAAATAACAAAGTTGTATAATTGCCAAATATTTGACTCTGATAAACTAATGGGGCACCTTCATGCGTCACTCTTCGAGTTTTCGTATAGTTATATTTTCTATGAATGTAGAGTCGTAAATGGTATTATGTAGTGAATTAGGAATTGTATTTTGAAATGGAATTAAAAATTATTTCTGTTGGGCGAATTTTCACCCAGAAGATCTCGAGACCAGGAAGCCACAGTTTCACTCGGGTTCGCAATCTCCACTTCATTCAGCACGACCAATCACCTCCTCATTCGGCCTTCACCTCATTCGGGCTCCCTCCATTCGGCCACTCCACTACCGGATCTACCCCCTACCGAGCCAACCTCATTCGGTCCACCACTCCATTCGGCATAGGCTCCTGCCGAACCAGACTTCACCGGTCCTGGTCCACCGGACCAACCTCTCCAATATCCACCCATCACCGGACCACCATAGCCGGACCAGGCACCACCGGTCCAAACTCCAACATCTCCCTACCGAACGAGGCTACCACCGGTCCAACCTCACCACCGAATGAACCTCGCCAAACCAGACAACTGCCAGTCCAGATCGCTTCAGCCCGGGCCCACCAGCAGTTATATACTTCCAAGACCCCTGCCCCCTACCTCATTCTATAAATAGAGGGGCAGGGGTACAACAATGGCAGACTAGTTTGAGAGCTCAAGCAAGGAAAGAACTTTCAAACTACTTTCATATACTCATATACGAAGCATTGTACTTGTAATCTGAAGGAAAGAAGATAATAACATATAAAGTGGACGTAGGCACATTCTGGCCGAACCACTATAAATCCGCGTGTCTTTTACATTTCAGCCCCTACTTCTTTTATATTTATATACTCATCTAAAATCATTGAAAATCACATATAATCAGCTAAATAATACGACTTGGAGGTGTTTGTCCATTTTTTGTGCAAACATTTTTGGTGCTTTCACTGAGAATTGAACTCAAGCTTCAGCTTCTCCCACTCAACCTCCTTCTTAACAACATCGTTCGTTACTTAGAAATCATGCCTTCCAAACAGAGAAAGGATGTTAACAAAGGAAAGAACATCGCAACTAGCAGCCTTCCAGATCCAGCAATCACAGATCAGCCCACTTCAACAGCAGTACCAGATGAAAATCAAGAAAATCCAACTGGTCCCGCAACGGAACAACCAATCACTAGGGCAGATCTGGACAGGATTGTGGCTGAAGTAACTAACCGCTTCACATCCCAACAAGAAACTTTGGTGGACCAACTCATGACACGCTTAAGGGATGCTGAAGAGTCCAACCGCAACACTGAATCATGGGGTGAATCCCAATCCGGAGGATCCCGGAGGCAACAAAGGTCTTCACTCTTCGAACAAGCTATCAACAGGAAAAACGATGATAGGGGCCGCGCCCGGACTCAGCCCGAATTCCGACTCGAGGAAGCCCTTGGAACCGAACCTAGCGGGGGAGGCACCAGGCGAGGGTCAGATGTAGCTGAGCCAGTCATGCCACCTAATCATAGAAACCCCGCTGAACGGAGCCGAGCTAGAACCCAGCCCGAAGTTGACCCCATGGATGTGCTCGAAACAGAACCCCACAGGGGAAGATCAAGGCAGGGGGCAACTGTAGCTGGTCCTAGCGTGCATCCAAGCAGCCAAAGACAACCACTGGAGAATGCTAGAGGTGATAGACTGTACCATCCCTACAGGTCATCTGGACGAGATAGATCCCGCAGGGAAGAACCGAGCTCATTTTTGTCCGCTCCAAGTTCTGACGAGCGGATGGCACGATTATTCAGAGAATGTGTCCAACGGGAGCAAAGGGACCGGGGAATAGGCGCTAGGGTCACCAGTCCCTTTACCCGAAATATCGAAACTGCCATCACTCCCCGGGAATGGAAAATGCCAACCATGGAACCTTACAAAGGAACTTCCGACCCCATCGTACACCTGCAGAGATACACCCAGCATATGCTCATGAGTGGAGCAACAGAAGGAGTATTATGTAAATGCTTTCCGCTATTCCTATCAGATCTAGCTACCTCCTGGTTCTGCCATCTACCCCAAGGATCCATCAGCTCATGGGAGATGTTAAAAGAAAGGTTTATTAGCCAGTTCCGCATCCATGTGGAACAACCCAAGGATGCTTATTCTCTATCCAATGTCAAACATAAATCCGGAGAGACGCTGCAACAATATCTAACACGGTTTAACGCCGCAGCGGCAGCAGTTCAAGATGCCGATGAAAAACTCACTCTAATGGCCCTCTGTAGTGGTGTACATCCAGACACCAAGTTTGCCAGAAGATTAACTAAGGAAAAACCAGCTACCTTGCCTGATTTCTTCCATAAAGCTGGAAAGTATATGAGACTTGAAGACGCTGCTACGGAGAGGCAGTCAGGGCAACAAGGCAAGATAGTTCAGGACAAGGTTCCCACTGCAGCTAAGGACGCTCGAAGAAATGAATCTAGAGACAATGCTGGGGGCAGAAAGGTTGAGAAGCGCCAATATCGACCAGGGGCCAAGATTTGACTCCTACACTCCTTTGAATGAAACAATCGAAAACATCTACCTAGCCACTCAGGGCGAACTCGGATACAAGCGCCCCCCGCACAAGAAAGAATCAGATAACGCACTCAAGTCCGGAAAGTTCTGTCGCTTCCACGAATCCCACGGACATGACACCAATGAATGCCACCATCTTCGGGACTTGATCGAAGAACACATTAGAAGAAGAAGACTGGAACGTTATGTGAAAGGTCAGAACAGGACTCCAACTCCTGCCAATGAGAACTCAAAGCAACCCCTCCCAGAAGTAGGCGGAGGGAATCGCAACAATCACAACACCAGTGGCTCTAGTCAAGAGAAGATAGTGGTCCTTACCATCTCAGGAGGACCACACATTGCCGACAGAAGTTGGGCAGAGATGGAAAGGTACGGCAAGTCGCTTAGAAATGCCGAAGGATATGTTAACTCCATTACGGAGGAACGCCACCCGAAACGAAAAGAAAACAATGACATTGTATTCAGTAGGCATGATTTGGAAGGAAGACAGTACCCACATATGGATCCCATGGTCATCTCTGCCTGGTTTGGTCCAGCTAAAGTTTTTCGGATTCTAATAGACACGGGAAGCTCCGTAAATATCCTGTTCAAACATGCTTTCGACAAAATGAAATTATCAATGAAGGATGTATCCCCCTGTGACAAACCACTGCACGGTTTCACTGGAGATGCAAAAATGCCCCTCGGGCAACTTGACCTCTTCGTCGATATAGGAAGTCATCCCCGCTCCGTTGTGCGAAAACAAACGTTCGTACTAATAGAAAACCACTCGGCTTACAACGCTTTCTTGGGAAGACCAGCCTTGTCTGACTTTCAGATTGTATTAGCCCCTTGGTGCCTGAAAATGAAATTTCCAACAGACAACGGAGTAGGAGAAGTAGAAGGAGATCAAGATGCCGCCCGAGACTGCTACGTAACTGAACTTCGCAATAACCGCAGAAAGAATAAAGGAAAAGATGCAGAGACTATTCTCTGCATGAAAAGCTTGGAGGCATAGCAACTAAAGAAAGCCCCTCCTCTTCGATACACAAGCGATCCCTTCAATGAACTAGACCCCAGGGATAAAGAGGAGGAGGCTACCGCCGAGCCTGCAGAGGCTATGGAATTCGTATCGGTAGATAAGCATGATTCAAGTAGACTATTAAAAATCGGATCTCAGCTGAAAACGGAATTGAAGGATCAACTCATTGACTTTCTCCGCCACAACTTAGATGTATTTGCGTGGACCCATGCCGATATGACAGGAATCTCCCCAGACATAGCATGCCACATGTTGAACATCGATCCCACCAAGGTACCATTAAAGCAGAAAAAGAGGAGCATGGGGGCAGAGCGATCAGCAGCCCTTGATGAGGAAGTAAAAAATCTACTTGCTAATGGCTTCATATGGGAAGCCATCTACCCAGAATGGATCGCTAACCCGGTGCTAGTAAAAAAGGCCAATGGAAAGTGGCGAACATGTATTGACTTCTCCAATCTGAATGACGCTTGCCCGAAAGACTGCTTCCCACTTCCCCGAATTGACCAACTCGTAGACAGCACAGCTGGGCACGAACTCCTATCTTTCATGGATGCATACTCCGGATATAACCAGATCCCCATGCACGCTCCCGATCAGGACCACACTAGCTTCATCACCGACCGCGGATTATATTGTTACAAAGTCATGCCTTTTGGACTCAAAAATGCTGGAGCTACCTATCAACGCCTCGTCAACAAAATGTTCGCAGGACTGATAGGACGAACTATGGAAGTATATGTGGATGACATGTTGGTAAAGTCCAGGAAAGCCAACGACCATGTAAGCCATCTGGACGATATGTTTCAGGTACTTCGCCGGTATGGAATGAAGCTGAATCCTCTAAAGTGCTCCTTCGGAGTTTCATCGGGAAAATTCTTAGGATTCATCGTCCACGCCAGAGGAATCGAAGCAAACCCTGAACAAATCCGGGCTTTAAAAGAAATAAGGATACCTTCCACTCGAAAAGAAATGCAGAGCCTAAACGGAAAGGTGGCCGCCCTAAGCAGATTCATTTCCAAGGCAACTGACAAGTGTGTCCCTTTCTTCGAAGCACTCAAGAAAGACAAAGGGAGGTTCGAGTGGACCGGCGAATGCTTAAAAGCCTTCCTCAACCTAATCGAACACCTTCAGAGACCACCAGTACTTTCAACTCCAAATGAAGGTGAAGTGTTATACCTATACCTCGCTGTATCATCTCATGCTCTAAGCGCCGCCTTGGTAAGAGAAGAAGACCGCACACAACGCCCGGTTTACTTTGTAAGCAAGAGATTTACAGGGGCAGAAGCCAGATATCCTAAACTTGAGAAGTTAGCATATTGTTTATTGATCGCGTCACGGAAACTGCGACACTACTTCCAGTCTCACTCCATCAGGGTTCTAACCGATCAACCACTAAGACAAGTGCTCCATCGTCCTGACACTTCTGGGCGACTCCTCAAATGGTGCATCGAACTAAGTCAGTATGATATCACCTACCATCCCCGCACCGCTATCAAAGGACAAGCCATGGCTGATTTCATTGCCGAATTCACTACCAACGAAGGCAAGGAACAATCCGAAGTAGCAAAAAACATCAAATGGAACCTCTTTGTAGACGGAGCATCAAACGAACAAGGCTCGGGGGCAGGTATTGTGATCGTCACCCCCAGGGGAAGAAAGTTGTACTATGCATTAAGATTGGAGTTCACGGCCACTAACAACGATGCTGAATATGAAGCAGTAATAACGGGATTGGAACTGGCCCTAGAAATTGGAATCAATTCCTTATGTATTCATAGTGATTCTCAGCTTATCGTAAACCAGGTACTAGGAGAATTCCAGACTCGAGGAGAACGACTCATAGCATACCTAAAGAAAACCAGACTGCTGCTCGATCGATTGGACCATTATCTAATCAAACACATTCCTCGAGAAGAAAACCAAGAGGCAGATGAACTTGCAAAGCAAGCTAGTATGAAGGACAGCACCATTTCCGGAGCACTAGCAATCTCAAGGCAGCTTGCCCCGAGTTTCGAACAAGCGAATCTGATAACTGCAATCGAAGAAGGAACCTGGATGACTCCTATCCGGAAATATTTGCAAGATGGCATACTACCCGACAGGCGTGACGAAGCTAAGAAGATCCTGAGGAAAGTTCCCCACTACACAATACAAGAAGGCATCCTCTACCGGCGTGGCTTCTCTAGCCCCCTATTAAGATGCGTCGCCGGAAGGGAAGCCAAGGAGATATTAACAAACATCCATCAGGGAGGATGCGGAGATCACACTGGAGGACAGACTTTGGCAAGAAAGATACTCCGATATGGATATTACTGGCCCACACTAAACAAAGATGCCCTAGACTTCGTTAAGAAATGCGACAGATGTCAGAAGTTCGCCAAGATCCCTCGACTGCACACAAACGAAATTACTCAAATGACCAGCCCTTGGCCCTTTGCTGTATGGGGAATTGACTTAATTGGCGAACTGCCAACGGGCCGAGGCGGAGCCAAATATGCTATAGTGGCAGTCGATTATTTCACCAAATGGGTGGAAGCGGAACCTTTAAATAAAATATCTTCAGCAAAAGTTATCAACTTCTTGATCAAAAACATTCTGTGCAGGTATGGAGTCCCCCTCAAGATCGTATCAGACAACGGACTCCAATTTGACAGCGAAGAATTTACCGACTGGTGCCAAGAGCATGGAATTCATAAAAGCTTCTCATCAGTAGCTTACCCTCAGGCAAACGGACAAGTTGAAGCTGTCAACAAAATTCTCAAAACCCTAATCAAGAAGAAACTTGAAAAGTCAAAAGGCGCTTGGGTGGACGAACTTCCTACGGCACTATGGGCATACCGCACGTCTTTCAGAACATCAACGGGACATACTCCTTTCTCTTTGGCATATGGATCGGAGGCAATGCTCCCAGTTGAGACTATTGCGCCTTCCCACCGTAGGATCCACTACAACCCAGAAGAAAACGAAGAACTCCTCCTCATGTCTTTGGAACTGATTGAGGAAAGGAGAAACGATGCAGCACTCAAAGCAGCAGCTCACAAACAAAAAGTGGCAGCACTATACAATTCCAAAGTCAAGCATCGCAGCTTACAAGAAGGAGATCTTGTCCTCAGGCGAATCTTTCCGCGCCCCGGGGCACTGGACCCCATCTGGGACGGACCATATGTAATTCACAAAGATCTCCACAACGGAGCTTACATTTTGTCAACAGTGGACGGAGAGGTGTTCCAGAGGGCATGGAACATCCGACACCTCCGTCGATACTTTTCTTAACTTGTACTGCCCATATGAAGTGAATTAACAAAGAGAATCAGTGGACGTAGGCATTTTCGTGCCGAACCACTTTAAAAAATCTTGTCTCTTTTTAACTTGTTCCTTTATGTCTTGGCTACTTGTTAAGTTTCATCCCTTTCTGTTGAACAAAATCCTATGGCATCTCCACTCAAGACGCACCGCGGCCTCATCTGGACTAGGCCTAACAGGTACGCTACGATTCTATGCACTCGCCAATGAGACTCTTTTGCTCCAGCATCCCTCTGCTGCGGGTTAACTCATTGCGCGCCTGCCCTCAAAGCCAACTGTAATGAGCCGATTATAAGTCATCATAAAGGCCGACTATAGCCGATGGCAGCTCATTACGGCGTTCGGCTCGTCGGTAACTGTGAACCTACTTTAAGCCCCAACATAAGGTGTGGCCAGCCAGGGGTAGTTCACGGCCAACGGCACCCACGCTAGCCGGCCACGGTAAATCGAATAATACCCACGATTACGGACCATAATGGTTCGGGTAGTTACCGTGCGCGATCTCGGCTCCGATGTGTCTTAAGTGCGGCTGTGGTAAAAAAGAAAACTCCCCGCGGAGGCGTAAGATGGGTGACAAATGTCTCCAAGACCCACAGCTAGGGAAAGTGACTACAAAACCCGTTTGCCACGAACTTAAGCACATCGACGGCCTTCCGTGACTGGAAGTTTTACTTTTACTATATTTCCATTTCATTTAAATATTTTTCTCCTATCCTGTATAACAAACTCTAAAGTACAGGAAACCAAATAGGAAGCATTCACTCATGAGGCTCTAAGCCTGCGTACTGGGTGGCAGGGCGCTCAGCTATACCCGTAAACAGTTACACAAGACACTCAAAGCTACCGCCTGCGAATAAAACATAAAGGGCGGTACTCTCTTCTCTTGTACATAAATGCATAACTATAGCTTATTCATACACTGACATTGCAAAACGTGAAGTTATATTTCAAGCAAAAACTTAACATCAAACACAACTAGAATCACAGGCATATACATAATTATACTTCTCACACGGCACATAAAGATAGCAACAACATTTAAACATGACAAAATCAGCTTATATTATGAGATCACACGAAGTTATTCTTTGCAAATAATTTTATTACAGTTGCATGTCAAAGACTAACATAAACAGTGATAAAAAAGAAACAAAAAGATGGCAGATGCATCCACACTCCATCACCAACTCCCCCAGCCTACTTAGCCGCAGGATCAGAGCCCCCAGCATGTGGATCTGAAGTCCCACCTGTCCAGATCAGAAGAGGAATTCATTAAACGAACGATCAAGTTATGAAAACACGGAAAGAAAAGAAAGGGAAAAGAATAACTCACCAGCATCCGCCGATTGATCCTCATCATCCAACTGCACGCCCGCTTCCTCTGCAGCGAGCAGCCGCATCCCCTCTTTCACCGCCGCTTGCTCCTCCTTTGAGAACTGAGCAGTAACCGCACTCAAGTTGAAAGCCTCTCCGCCTTCCTTACCCGCGTTCACCCTGGCCTCCTCTAAAGCCTGGAGATACACCTTGGCCATGACCCGAGGGTAATCGTCCATCCAAGACAAGCCGCCCTCCTTCCAAGTGTGGAAGTACATATCCTGCAGCATCTCATCCATCATCCCCTCGTTTTCCTCAAACTCCCTCACCCGGGCCTCGGAAGCTTGCAACTTGGCGACGGCGACGTCCCTCTCCGACTGGT
Source organism: Allium cepa (assembly GCA_030765085.1). NCBI lineage: Eukaryota > Viridiplantae > Streptophyta > Magnoliopsida > Asparagales > Amaryllidaceae > Allium > Allium cepa. Next base: position 897,675,139 of record CM060938.1, on the reverse strand, counting down.
ATCTCAAGCAGTCAGCCTGGAGTGACCTCCTCATTTCCTCTTCCTTCAACCTGAGGGACCTCCTCATCTCCTCCATCTCCTCCTTCAACTCGGCCTGAGCCATCTCCGCAGCCTCGAGCCTCCCTGACAACTCCTCTACCCGCTCGAGATCCGCATTTCGAACCTCATCCACCGTTGCGATAGCTATGTTAATCCGCTCCCTGCATGCGACCTCCATCTTCCGTAATTCCGCCCTACTGGCCTTCTCCATGGTCTCTTTCAGACGCTTGGAGGCTTCCTCATGCTGGGAAATCTGGATGGCTTGGTCGGCGAGCTGCTTGGCCTGATCGGCAACCTTTAACCTCAACCGAATGTTAGCACTCCCGATCTCTTCCCCGGCCTTGACCAACTTAGCATGATGCTCCATTAACTTCTTGGTCTCTGCGGCCACCCGGTCGATATTAGCCTTGGCCTCATCCCCCATGGTGACTACCCGTGTAGTAAGTAAATCAAGATCTAAAGATTTGGCCTCGTCCAGCACCCTTACCATGGGGTTGCGGGGAAGGAGGTGTTCGCCCGTGGTCTCATCGAATGAAATGTCCCGAAAGCTTGGGTCTAAATCAGGATGGCCAGCAAAAGGGTCACGAGGCACGGGGCGAGGCGCATCGGGACGCCTTATATGAATGACAGTAGGACTCTTGGAAGGAGGAGGAGGGGGGCCGGGCTCCGTGCTCTCCTCCGTAGTATCACGAGGAGGTTGAGTAGGAGGCTGCGAACCAAGGGACGACTCAAATAAGGAACGGCTCCGCTTCCTTTTCTGAATGCCCTCTTCGATGACCCCAAGAAGAGGGCGGTACTTGACTACGTCCCCAGTGCGATCAGTAGAAGGTTTCGCAGAAGCTCTCCTCGACTTAAATTGTTCAAGGCGATGACGAACATCCGACGTTTTAACTGCCTGGCCTGCCCCTGGAATAAAGAACAAGTGTTACGAACATACAATAATCCGCAATTCAAAAAATGTGCTAAGTTAAAAAGAAAGAAAAGTGAGGAGACACATCTATTATACAAACCCGGCGGAGGAGTGGGAAACTGCAATAAGTCCTGGATCTCATTCCAGGACGGAAGTGAACCGTAAAAAATTTCTAAATCCCTATCGAAAATGGAATCGGCAGAAGACAAAAGTTCACCTTGCGTCGCCGGAGTCACCCTAGCTGAAGCCACAGCTTTGCCGGTTTCCCTTGCCTTCTCCGTTTCTTTCTCCTTTTCCTTCTCCGTTTCCGACTCTCCCTCCGACTCCCCGAAGGCCCGACGGAGAGCCTCATCCAGTTCGAGGTCTTGCTCAGAGGTTAGAGCGGCAACACCACTACCACCTTGACCGTCGCCATCTCCTCCACCCTCCGACCCTCCTCCAACTTCGCCTCCTTCCTCCTCTTCCACACCTTCCTCCTCCGGGACAGTCGGGCAAGTACTTGGAGAAGGGCCATCGGACTTCTTCAGTTTCTTCCCCCCGACCACGGGACGCTCTGCGAAAGGCTCCCTCTTACCGCTCTTTACCTTATCCCCCTCCTTAGCTTTAGCAGCCTTCTCCTCAGCCGTGTCTCTTTGCTTAACCACGGACTGGTGCGGTAAGATCAAATTATACTCCAAGAGGGTTGCGTTCCTGATCAAGAAGGAGGCCGACCGGTCCCGTGCCGGAATAGCCTTTAGTTCAGCAGCCATTCGCACCAAGGAATCATCCTCCACAACTGCAATACCACCTGTCGCTAGCCAGAAATAGAAGCATGTCAGAAAAAACACTACAGTCAAAACACGGAAAATATAAATGAAATCCATCTTACAGCCGGAAGTGAAAAGGCGGAAAGAAACAGCATCGTCCTTGATGAAGAACCACTCTTTCTTGAACATGGTAAACTTGGAATATAGGTCCAGGACTGGTTTGAAGGGCACGGCCGCTTCCAGACTAATATACGGAGACCCCTTCTTATAGCCTCTCAGGTTGTACAAGTATCGAATTTCCCGGTTAGAGGGAGGACGCCCGTACCTCCTCTGGAAGATAACAAAGAGGCTCACCAGGATGGCATAAGAATTAGGCTGAAGCTGGAAGGGAGCCACCTTCAAATATGTGGTGAAGCTAATTATCCAAGCGTTGATAGGAGGGATAGCGCCGCACATGCAATGGTATCTGCTAAAAGCGAAGTAGCCCTCGGGAGGATTATATGGCATCACTCCATCTCCCGGCAGCAGCATAAGAGCCCTATCTATCCCGAAGGAACGGGATATGACGTCAAGTTGCTCCTCCTTTAGGGAGCTAGGAAAGCAATCCGGGGGAGAGACCAAAAGTTCCTGTGGACCATATCCGTCCACTAGAGACCTCGGAATAGGTCGGTGTTGCCCGGATCCTGGTTGGACTGGGGGCAAGGAAGAAGAAGGCTCTCCCGTGCCTCTAGACTTCTTTCTATCCGATCGTGTTTCCGCTTTGCGAGACATTTTCTGCAACACAAGGAAAGCAAGGCATTAGAACAGGGAACATAGAAAAGTAAACAAACAAGTGCGTGCAAGTGTGGGATTTCATTCGCAAACTAAAGTTTTCAAGGTCATCATGATTCATTCGGTTTCCATCTCATTCGGTCATCAAGTTCATTCGGTCATCATGGTCATTCGGTGGTACTGTATCAAGGGCATTCGGTACGCAAGGCATTCGGCCCTAAGGCCTAAATCTCATTCGGTAAAGCAAAGCTCCTCGTATGTATTCGGCAAGTCAGAATCATCCGGTAATAAAAGTCATTCGGCACATGAGTACATACCTGGTTCGGAAATAGCTTGATTCGGCAGAGTCTTCGATTCGGTATAGTATTGGTTCGGCGCCTGTTGATTCGGTGAAGAAAAACAAGGGGGGTACGGCCTCTATATATAGGCGAACTCACAACCACCGAACCAAACAATTCGCCCAACCGGACCAATAATACCGGACCACCAGAAGCCGAATGAGAATAGCCGGACCAACCAAGAACCGAATGGAACTCTCTCTCTACCGTCCAAGACCAGGAACTAGTGGCGTGCAAAGCGCCTCCCTCAGATAAGTACCGAGCTCCAGAACTAACTAATAAAATAAGATTATGATAACGATGAATAAGTCGTAAAATCCTCACCGACGTGGATTAAATCGTTTACACGTGTACGCGACCTCGAATGGTCCATAGGCACGCTCTGAATGGTTATTAACCCTACCATCGTGGGAATTTACACTTTGACACGCATTCTTAAGCCCATCGGTCATATGGATATTTGATAATTATTATGAAATGGCTAAGCTACTTACACATGTACGGGGTTGCGAACGATCCCTAGGCATGCTCTGAGCTGGCAATAAACCATCTTCACAAACATAAACCGGGCATCGACGATGCCAAGCCCCTTCGGGGCTCACTCTCTCGTCCTTAACGGCACAGTTCACTTCATCTCGAATATTTCGATCATGAACGATCGTTATTCGAAATCACGCTAAAACTGTAAATTTCTTTGCAGGACATTAACGGAATACGAATGTCCGATCACCGGCGTTACAAAGCCAATCTCCCTGCCACAAGAAAAACAAAGCGCGACACATGCAAGCACGTGCCCCACTTTGGGGGGCAAATGTTGGGCGAATTTTCACCCAAAAGATCTCGAGACCAGGAAGCCACAGTTTCACTCGGGTTCGCAATCTCCACTTCATTCAGCACGACCAATCACCTCCTCATTCGGCCTTCACCTCATTCGGGCTCCCTCCATTCGGCCACTCCACTACCGGATCTACCCCCTACCGAGCCAACCTCATTCGGTCCACCACTCCATTCGGCATAGGCTCCTGCCGAACCAGACTTCACCGGTCCTGGTCCACCGGACCAACCTCTCCAATATCCACCCATCACCGGACCACCATAGCCGGACCAGGCACCACCGGTCCAAACTCCAACATCTCCCTACCGAACGAGGCTACCACCGGTCCAACCTCACCACCGAATGAACCTCGCCAAACCAGACAACTGCCAGTCCAGATCGCTTCAGCCCGGGCCCACCAGCAGTTATATACTTCCAAGACCCCTGCCCCCTACCTCATTCTATAAATAGAGGGGCAGGGGTACAACAATGGCAGACTAGTTTGAGAGCTCAAGCAAGGAAGGATCTTTCAAACTACTTTCATATACTCATATACGAAGCATTGTACTTGTAATCTGAAGGAAAGAAGATAATAACATATAAAGTGGACGTAGGCACATTCTGGCCGAACCACTATAAATCCGCGTGTCTTTTACATTTCAGCCCCTACTTCTTTTATATTTATATACTCATCTAAAATCATTGAAAATCACATATAATCAACTAAATAATACGACTTGGAGGTGTTTGTCCATTTTTTGTGCAAACAATTTCTGAATTGAGTTGAATTTTTTTCATATTCAAGTGCTCCTGATTATTGATATAATTAACATAGCTTCATCTTATCATCAGGGATTAATAACTATGGATGACCTAGTATCTGTGGCAATTAGGTTTGGGTCTCAAAATGTGGGATGTTATAATACGCTCATTTCAATAGGCTTTCGAACTTGGGATTAGACTTATCCCACAATGTAGGACTAAAAATTAATGAAACCTAATATTGTATCACTTTTTTAACCAATTTACCTTGATACAATACATATCTTTAAACAAAGTCATTAAACACCGTGTACATCTTCATACTCTGAGCAGTCTCGAACACAATATATACATACCTAATGAGCTTTGGCAATGCAATCAGCTATTATACTTTTCGACGAACTCCGATAATGCCACCGCCTGGCTACAAAATGTTTAAACATATCCTTTCTTTGGAGGACCTATCAATCTTCTCAATGAAAAGAAAAACATCTCCATTTACTAATTCTCTCTCCCACGTGCCACCATGTGGCACCTTGTACCTTGATTAGCAGATCAATTTTGAGTAATGCTTGAAAATTGCAGTAGGTAAGGACTTGATGAACATGTGTGCTGCATTATCTCTATGTGAACCTTCTGGAGACGAATTAGCTTCTCTACAGTCATTGAGACAAGAAATGATTCTCTCACCTCTATGTGCTTCATCCTTGAGCTGAAAGCCAGATTTTCTGCTAAGTGAATTGTATTTTGACCGTCACAATTAACTTCAGCTCCATTATACCAAAATCCAACTCACACATCAACCGCTTTAAATACAGTGCCCTTTAGTCGCGTTAAAAGCAACTATAAGCCACCTCTATAGTAGATAAAGAAACAATGGTCTGCAATCTCGCTATATGACTGATAGATGTCCCTCTATGAGTGAACACATAATCTTAAGTTGATTTCCTTTGATCTCTATTGCCGGCGTAGTCAGAATCACAAAGTTCTACCAAATTGAAATTTCTATTTCTGAAGCCAAAAACAAGCCCATGGTCTAGGGTTCCTCTAAAGTATCTAAAAATGTACTTTACTACCTCCCTATGTGTCTTTTCCAGGTTTTCCATATATGTATACAAACCAATCCAATAGTCTATGCAATGTTAGGCCTAGTGCAAACAATAAAATACATCAAACTACCAACCACACTTGCATTAGGGCACGTTCTCCATACAAGCTTTGTCCTTCTCTATGATCAGAGAGCTTTACTGGATAGTTGAATATGCAATGACACTAGCGCACTGATTGCTTTTGCTCCTTCCTTACTAAACCGAGTAAGCACCTTTTTAAAATACTCCTTTTGAGTGAGCCTTAAAAGTCCTATTTTTCTATGTCTTTGGATTTCTATGCCCAAAATCTTCTTTGCTTCCCCAAGATCTTTTATCTCAAATTCCACCTTCATCTTCAAAATACAAATTTTAGCTTTATCCTTGGAATCAATCAATATGTCACCATATCAAGAGTAAATACACCCAATTGTCGCTCTTTAATTCTTGAAGTACACACAAGCATCTTTGATATTACAATCAAAACTTAGTGAAAGTGTAAAAGAGTCAAACAACTTTTACCAGTGTCTAGGTGACGTCTTGAGTCCATAAAGTCACTTCTTCAACTTGCAAACACATTTCTCTTTCCTACTCACAACAAATCTTTCAAGTTGCTTCACATAAATAGTCTCTTCTAAGTTACTATGTAAGAAAGCAGTCTTCACATCAAGTTGCTCCCACTCCAGGTCATAAGTAGCAACAGTAGCAAGAAAAATGTGGATGAAGGTATGCCTCACTATGGGAGAAAATATCTAACCATACTCTACTACCTTCCTTTGTGAAAAACCTTTGGCAACTAATCTAGTCTTGTATCTCCTATCACCCTTCGCTTGAATACATACTTGCAACCTATGGCTTGGCTTCCTTAAGGAGGTGAAACCAAATCCCAATTTTTTTTCTTTCTCAATAACTCTAACTCCTCTTCCATAGCGCATATCCATTTTGAGCTATCACTCGACTTCATAGCTTCTTCAAGGTCAAATGGCTCATTATGAACCACATGTAGGACATAATCAAACGGATCACCAAGGCTAAGGTTTGCATGCTACCAATCATCATAACTCTCGTGTGGCCTAATAATCCCATGACTAGCTTGAATACGTACAACTTCCCCTAAACTCCTTTCAGCTCCACCTTGAACTAAACTTCTTCTAGTCCCGTAAGTGATGTCTCATCAATTGCATCTACATCTCTCATAGTAATAATTCTACTACTATGCTAAAATATGAGAACCTCTTCCAACTCCTTAGGCATATCAAACTCATCTAATGTGGTAGATAACTCCTTCTTAGTATTGAACATTATACATGTTTGGAATGCATAATCGTTCTATTAATAAGGTTCCAAACGCAATACCCTTTGATACCATTTGTGTATCCCATAATATGCCATTGTATGCTCTAGCCTCCAACTTATCATCACATGTACGGTAGATATACATAGGACAACTGAAAATGTAAAAGTAACAAAGATACAGTGCTTCGCCCCTCTACTTCTCCTCTGGAATCTTCCTATCTATGGCTGAGCATATTACCCGATATATAATATGCACTGTAGTCGATAAAGCTTTATCCCAAAAGCCTCTAGACAAGCTTGTCGTCAATCTTAAGTAACTTGCCTTCTCAAGGATAGTCTAAATCATCCTTTTAGCAACCCCATTAGATTGCGGATCTCTTGGTGTAGTGAAATGTCTCTAAATACTACGCTGCTTATAAGAATTGAAGAAATCCCTAGAAAAAAATTTCACCATCATTATCATATTTAAGCACCTTTATATTGTAGCTAGCTTGATTCTTAACAAGCGCTTTCCAAGCATTATACATTTCAAAGTTTTTTGATTTGACCTTTATAACATACACTCAAACTTCTTAAGGAAAGTCATCAATAAAGGAAATAAAATATTTCGGTCCTCAAATGGAAGTAGTGGCTACTAGTCCCTTAACATCTTATGCACATAATCAAGCACTCTCTCTGCTCTATGAAGTCCAACTCCAAAAGGTACCTTTGTCTACTTTCCTAACACACACTCCTGGAAAAATTCAAACTATCAAAGCTTCCTCCTTTGATGATCTTTTGACTGTGAAGCAATTCTAAGCCCTTCTCTAAAATATAACCTAATCTTAGGAGTCAAAGTCTAGTGGCATCCAACACACGATAACTATCCACTCAAATAGAGGACTCTCCAAGAACTATGGTTCCCTTCAGCAGATGCAGATTTCAATACACATCCCCATAGTCACCTTGCATCCCATGGATGTCAACTACCCTAATGAAAATAAGTTTCGAAGACCCAAAAAATAGCAAAGATCTGTTAAAGTGTGTGTCACTCCATGAAAAAGCATATCCGAACTGTACCCTCTCCCATGGTTCTGGCTTCATTTCCCATAAGGATTGCACTTCTCTCTTCTACAGTAAAAGAGCTTAAACAATCCTTGTTTGGTGCCACATGGAACAATGCCACTGAGTCAAGCTCCCACTTGCATGTTACATCGTATATCGTTGCAGTCAACCCATCACTGAGTTTAGTCTTCTCAACCGGAACCGATGAAGATCGATTCTCAGCCTTCTTCTTCAAATCTGGACAGTTTCTCTGCCAATGGCTTGGTTTATTACAATAGTGACACTTTCCATCTCTACATTTTCCTCTCCGACCATTTTCGGGCTTTCTAGACTTGGAATGCCCTCTAGGATTCTAATTCTTCATCTCCTCTTTTCCTCTTTCAGCAAATAGGCCCTAGCTACTACTCACTTCTCTTCCTTTACTCATCTCCTTTATGCGATCCCTCAGATCTTCAAATAGGAAACCCGAGTTCACATCGTCTACAGTCAAGGTGTCTCTTCCATAAATCAGAATGTTTGCAAAACCTATGTAATGCTCTAAAAGGGAACCGAAAGAATCATCGCCTTCTGCCCTTCATCCAGCTTCAAATCCATAGTCATCATCTTATTACTATTTACAACAAAAATTGTCACAAACACCCAATCCCAATGAAAGCACCAAGTCATAGTCACAGCTTACAGACAGAATATATTAAGAGGATATAAATATAAAGAGCAACAAAAATTAAAAAGAAAGCAGTAAAAAGACAAGGTTTATAGTGGTTCAATCGACTCTGGCCTATATCCACTCCAGAAATTTCCTTTTTTATTATCAGAGAATTGATTACATTTACAATATAGAGTTTATGAAACAAAAAAATTGCAGAATAACTTTTATAGCCTTTGTAAAAGAATTTAAGGAAGAACATAATGAGCATCCCTTATTCTAAAGCCCCGCCTGCTGTATTTATTGGCAAAATCCTGGTTACTGGGCTTCCTCCATGATATGGGCTCACCGAAACCATAATGGAGCCCATATCCTTCGTCACGACCGATCCGAAGTTGCCAATATGCCGACCTAGAGTTACCTCGAAGATGACACGAAGCAGATCCCTATATGACCCGAAGCAAGCTGCAAATATGAATCAAAGTGGAAATGTGCCGATCCCTTGCTTTTATGCCGACCTGTTTTCCTAAGACCGACCCGAAGTGTATCCATAACCAATCCGAAGCAAGTAGAAATATGCTAACCCCATATCCAAGTTCCTATGCCAACTAGAAAACCTATTGCCGACCCAAAGAATATCGACAACCAACCCGAAGCAAGACAAACACGCCGATCCCATATCCTAGATGCCGACCAAGTTCGTGGAAGTGCCAACCCAGAATAATCCATACATATTGATCCCAATGAAATGTCGACCCCAGAACTTAATTCCGACCCAAGCATGACTCATGCAGACCCAAAGTATGATGGTTGCCGACCCCAAGTCATCACCGACCCCATGAAAACATGTCAATCCCAGAATGACCCAAAGCAAACCTTTGCTTAACTCGAAGTAACCTTCATGAAAACTGAAAGTAAATCCAAGCATGACTCGAAAAAAACTCCAAGCAACCTGAAGCAACTCGACTTTTGTCAAAACCCATATTTCGAGTATCCCACGCTTTTTTCCGTCGACTACATTGAATCCTGACCGCATATTCTCGTTTATTATCCATGATTGACCATCCATTCATCCAGTCGAACCAAACCCATGGTATTACAGCCTCGATAACCATGCATTCGATTGGTTAAATCCGTTTGTATGTTGCCTTGCCGAAGGCGGGTTAACACTTGCCGCATAAAACATACCTTGCAATAGGAAGGTGTGCTTTGTAGTGCCATAAGCCTAATCTTCGAGCTTTGATGATGATCTGTGAAGAGATTGATGGTATTAACTATTTGGGAGTAGTGATCGTTTGAGATTGTATGCCATTCGAGGCGATATGTGACCGTTCGTGATAGGGTGTCGTTCGAGGCGAGTTGTGACCATTTGAGGTCAGGCGTCGTTCGAGGCAAGATGTGATCGTTCGAGATCGAGTGCAATTCGAGGCAAATTGTGACGATTCGTAGTAGGGTGCCATTCGAGGCGAGATGTGACAGTTCGAGGTTGGGTGCCATTCGAAGCGAATTGTGACCATTCGAAGTTGGGTTCCATTCGAGACGAGATGTAACCATTCGAAGTCGAGTGCCATTCGAGGCGAATTGTGACCGTTCGTGGTCTGGAATTGTGACCGTTCGTGGTCCGGTGAAGTTTGAGGTGAGATGTTACCGTTTGAGGACAGGTGTTGTTCGTGGGGAGATGTGACCGTTCGAGGATGGGTGTCGTCGTTCGAGGCGATATGTGACCGTTTGAGGCCGGGCGCCGTCTGAGGCGAATTGTGATCGTTTGAGGTCGGGTGTCGTTCGAGGGGAATTGTGAATATTAGACTTTATATTCAAACGAGTCTTATAATTGGATGTCCAACTAACAAAATCAAATCCAGATACAAAGAAAATAAAAGAAAAACTAAAACGTTAATGTGCAAGCATCTCCACTGTGGCAGTTTACAGTCATCTCAGAGCATGCCTGAGGACCGTTCGTGATCCCGTACATGTGTAAGTGACTTAACCATTTTATTATGGTGTTTATTACTTATTCTTCATCATTCTGATCAATTGATGATAAGCTGACACCTCGATCCGGAGACGTCTTCGTTTGATGAAGATAGTGATCCTTCCTATTCCAGCTTTGTTACTCGCCTTTTCACGTACTATAACAACAGGCCATTCCATGTACGTCCTTCGATCTCATCCCTTAAGTGCTTGCAATCGTTTGTACTATGGTCGCCTAGCTCGTGGATAGAGCTGTCAATGTATACTCGAAAAATTCGAAATTCGTCTGCATCAGCATTAGAAATGCGGATAAATATCTGATATTCGAAAAAAAAGAATGCGGATGCAGATATGAAGACATATGCTTTCGAAAATTATCCTCCAGTATTTTTCAAGATTATAGTTTAAATTGTGTGTATTTTAGTATACTGGAAGATATTTATTTATGGTTTTATTAAGTTATATGCTTATATTATATGCACTAAATGCATGTTAAGTGCTTAAAACTATTTATTATCATTATATTTATTTATTTTTAACAATTTAATAATTAATGGGGTCGAAAAAGGTTTATGTTAAACTTAAATTTTTCACTCATATTTCTTGATTTATCGATCGTTAGCGGATAGGATAATTATCCTATATACGTCCGTATCTACGGATGCATATATCCGATAACCGAAAATGATTTCGAATGCGGATGCGGATATGGTACTATCCACATCCGAAAGTATCCGTTGATAGACCTACTCATGGAATAGGCAGTATTTGTCTGATTTCCTTTCATTATTAGTTGGCTCCCTCCTAGTTGGCCTTTGATAGGGAACCTGCCCCATACTGTCTTGGTATATTCGTTCTATATTCTCACTCAACTCCGTATAAGAGGTGAATCTCGGTTTCTTTCATGGCCGCCTCGGCTCATCAAAGCTATTCTTTGCTTTTTTTCTTCCCTTTATCATTCTTTGAATCTTTCGAAGGCGGATCTCTGCCTTTGACCGCATAAACATCAACTTCCTCTCTGTTCTCTCTTTCAGCCTTCGCGTCTTCCTATTGCAGAAACCTTACTGCCTCATCGTAAAACTCTCCTAGATCCATAGGTGGATTCCTTGTCAACGAATTCTTGAATTCCATGTCATCGGCTATGCCAGACACACCTGCCATCATAACCATTGATGGACCTGGGCGATCCATTGGTGTTGCCGCTGCTATCGCTGCATTAAATCGCGTTAAAAAATTACTCAAAGACTCTTCGGTCCTCTGTTTCAGTTTTGCCAAACTCATCACGTTCTTAGGCCTTGAGATATGAACTCTAAACTATCTCATAAACCTCCCAATCAACTCGGTCCCCGTTCCAATAGAATCGCTTTTCAATTGCCAGAACCACCATGCTACTATATCTGTCAAATACAAAGGGAAAATCGGGCCATGACCTCCTCCGACGCCCCTAGTATTTCCATATTCCTCATATACCATGTCAAATACAAAGGGATTGGTCGGACTTATTTTAAAAGGTGCTTTGAGATTATGTTTATATCGAAAGATGAATGGGGGTGAAACTAGAGAAGTTCATCCATTTGGAGAAAGGAAATTGCATTGTTGAGGAATATATTAATGAGTTCAATAAGCTAACAAAGTATGGCTTAGACCTTATTAATACACCGATTGAAAAAGGTGAAAAAGTTTGCTAAGGGATTAAGTCCGGCTTTGAGGAATATTGCTTTGAATCATGTACCAAATTGAGCTATTTTTGAGAGCTTAGTTGAGTGGCATTCCTAACTTTGGTTGGAAAGGAAGAACCTAAGAAGTTTGAAGGGAAGCCATTTTAGCAGGATGACTACAAAGGCGAAATGGAAGCATAAGGCCAAATAAAGAAATCGAGGTTTATTTGTAAGAAGTACCAAAGCAATGAGCATTTGACAAAGGATTGCAAGACAAGTATTACTAAGATCAAATCCTAGAACTACAACAAGTTTGGGCACATGAGGAGAGGGTGTTCGACCGTACCTAAGTTTTCTACCTAAGTGGTTCTAGCTTATGCACTTGATGTTCTTTCTTGTTCATGCACAGCACCAGCTATGGCAAAGGGAAAGAAGGTCATCATAGAAGGTATGTTAATTCTCTTTGCTTTATCTATTCGCACATTATTTGATAATGAAGCATCACACTCATCTATTTCAAGCAAACAGGTAGATGAAATGCATTTAGTGAATAGTATATTTACAGACCCTATAATAGTGCCATACCCTATTGGGGGTCGATTAACTTATCTGTGATTTGTAAGGGTTTGAAATTATGTACTTGATTGTCGAATTTGATTTTGATGCTTTACATTTTGGGATTTTCTTGGTTTGGTTTAATTTAGGGGAATGACGAGCAATACTAGGTTGTGATAGAAAGATGGTTCATTTCGGTACTAGTAGCAGACACAGCCTCGAGGTTTACCACAATCCCAAAAGTTTGGGTCCGTTGAGTTATTTATATTCCCTAGACTTATTTCATGAGGAGTAAGCTTTCATAGCGATAGTTCATGGCTTCATAGATGTCTTTACCAAATTTTGCATTCTTCCTTTTATCCGTAGATCGAATTTCAAATTTATCTAAAAGAGAATATTAGATCTTGTTGCCTTAACGCTCAAGCATATGGCTTCTAGAGAAGGATAGGGCCTAATAAGTAGGTGAATGAATAATTGGAGAAGGGAATTATTTAAAGAATCATTTTAGAATAGGGAGCACTCACTGTATTTTAAACCAAAGTAGATGGCTCTTTAAGGCTTTTTTATCGACTATCATGAGCTTAATAAGTTGACGTAGAAGAATCACAGCCACGTATAAACAATTTATTTGATCGGTTAGTTGGATTAAAAATATTCTCTCAGCTTGACTTAGTTACCAGATTCTATCTATTGCATGTGGTCGAGAATGGTATTCAAAACTACTTTCTACACATATGACAAACTTTATGAGTGGTTAGTCATGCCATTTGGGATTATTAATGTAACAACATATTTTGTTAACCTCTTGAGTCGTCCTTTAGAGGGTTGCTGTATAAGTTTATGGTGGTAATTCATTGGCGCCATACTGTTTACTTGAAAAGAAAAGAAAACTATAGGTTGCATTTAGGAAAAGTGGTGGACATAGATTAGTCGAGATTAGAAAATTTCACTTTTAGAGTAAGGATGTTCGCTTTGTAGGACATGCTGTTTTTGAGTACAGACTATCGGTCGATCCTGGTAAAGTTTCTATAATACAGGATTGGCATGTACTGAAAATGTTATAGATGTAAGTAGTTTTCTTAGTTTGGTTGACTATCTCACGAAGTTAATTAAGGACTTCGTCAAACTTTCTACACCATTGACAAGCCTTGCCAAGAAGAATTTAGTTTTCTTATGGAGCTGGGAGTGCAAACATGCTTTTATTAAGCATAAGGAATTGTTGACTAGTGTAACTATTTTAGCAATCCCTGATTGTTCGAACGCATTTGCTATATATAACAACGCATATTGTATTGGACTGGGCACTGTATTGGTGAAGGGGGCAAGGTTTTTTTTACACTAGTTAGTAGTTGAAATTGGATGAGAAAAATTATCAAACCCATGCTCCTGAATTACCAGCTATTATTTTTTTCCCTTAGATCTTAGAGGTATTATCTTTTAGGGGATAAATATGACTTATTCGCATATCATTACTCTATGAGGTATCCTTTCTTCCTAAAAGACCTAGATTTGATGCGGTAGAGGTAGATGGAGTTCTTGATGTTGTATGTTTTCAATATCTTATATACTCTTAGAAAGGGCAATGTTATAGTTGATGCCTTAAAAAGAAAGCATGCAGTGCTAAGCCGTTAATTTTTGGAATAGACTTGGAGTTCATTTCAATATTTGATTTTCGACCTTCATTATACCTTACACCACGGTTGTTGGCAGCTTTGGATGTTTAGACTTCACTCATGGACCATATTAGTGTGAGTTAAAAGCAAGACACAAAATTATTAAGAAATTTTAAGAAGCCGAACAAAGGAGAGAATTCGAGTCATTTAGACTGTTACTCCATTGAGTTTAACTCCAAAAAGAGATGGTAGGTTATGTGTTTTTCTTATTAAGAAGTTAATGGACATGGTACTGGGAGAGTGCCATCGTTCTGGGATGACTATTTATCCTGCTAGCAACGATAGGTACTGTGATATGAAGAGAGTATTATATTGGCTAAATATGAAAATTTATGTATTGGAGTTTATTTCCAAGTATATGACTTGTTAGAGAGTAATACCAGAGCAGACAAAGTCTACTAAATTATTATAGCATTTAGATATTCCGTAGTGGAAGTGGAAGAGAATGTCCATGGATTTTGTCGATGTGCTACCAAGGAGTAGAAGGAGAACAGAAATTATTTGGGTCATAGTCAATCAGTTGTCCAAAAGGGCGCATTTTATTCTAATTAGGAGGACAAGGATAGTTGTATCTTTAGTGACCATATACGTTGAGGAGATAGTTCGTTTGCTTGGAGTTCCTTCTAGTACTGTTAGTGACTGAGATTTGTTTTTCACTACAAAATTTTAGAGAAGTCATCAGGACACTTTGGATACTTTGCACATTTTTGGAAGACACAACTGTAATTTTTTTTAAAACTTTGTGCTTATGCAATTTTGAAATATGCAATTATTAAATGCTTAACTGTATAAAAAGAGGCCTGCATTTGTAATAAGTTCTGATGACAGCCTAAAGTCGAAACTAGGTTTTTCTGGAAATGAAATTTGTCCAAAAAAGTAACAGATAAAACTTTTTTGGATTCGTAAACTGACCAATATAAATATTTCTTAAATTTCAAAAAAATTGGTATGCTGATTCAAATTTGTAGGTTAACGAGGGAAAAATATATGCAGCATAAGAAACATGTATTCTAGCTTTATGAGAAGAAAGAGAACGATTGGCACATTTGTGTGAGCTCCAATGCAATCACTATTTAACCACACAGAAAACAAACTCTAAACTGATATTTCATAAACATTCCATACTATCAATTTGGACTTTGTTTTCTGTGTGGTTAAATAGTGATTGCATTGGGCCTCACACAAATGCGCCGATCGTTCTCTTTCTTCTCATAAAGCTAGAATCAATGTTTCTTATGATGCAGTCATTAGAGCGTTATGATGATAGAAAATTACAGTCTTTAAAACTATTGAATCAATTTTAGAACTAACAATTAGCCAACTAATGCACTCTATATATGTTTTAGTCAACATTTTCTTTAGTGTTAAAAGCCAGTTTTGCAATGCATCAACTTATCAAGATGTATAAAAAGCAAAATAAACATACACTTTATGTATATCCTAAAAAATATTGTTCAATATTAGTGGGCACATAGTTAAGGATTCTAACATCCTTAATAAAAAACAAGGTCTTTTACATGTTGATAAGCAGCCATGCATTTGTAAAAATTATCCATTTTAATGCCAAAGATAACATAAAATTCATTATTTGAGAGGTTGACTTTACATATGGTATTAAAGATAACAATTTAAAAAACGCTACTTTTTAACACGTAGTTGAGACTCGGAAAGAAAAGGAAAAGTATGTAATATGCATGTGCATAATCAACAACCTTCCAAATTAGGACAAACTTTTAAACAAGGCTACAAAAAGTAACTTATTTTTTATGCCTCGTCCAAAACTTATTAGAAAAATAGGTCTGGTTTTGCGCAAATATGGATTGCGCGTGTGTATGTTAAAAAAAAATTGCACATGCCCAATTTTGGAATGCGCAAGTGTTATTCTAAAAATAATTATGCTTGAGCGTTTTTGCATTGCACAAGTGTTATTTTTGAAAATTTTTTATGCTTGAGCATTTATGGAATATGCAAGTGTTATTTTCGAAAAACAAAATTTTATGCTTGCACAATTTAGGAATGCGCAAGTAAAAATGCTATATGAAGGAAAACAAGACCTATTTTTGTAATAAGTTTTGGACGAGGCATAAAATTGAAATAATTTATTTTCTCGGGTATAATTTGAAATTTTGTCCTCCAATTATAGTATAAATTTTGAGTATACATGTGCATATTTAATTGATACTCTAAAACAAACATCATATTTTATGTATCGGTATACTTACAAAGAAAAGGTATAAATTTACCTATAATTATGCATTTGTGTAATTAATAACCATTCAAATTATAGTATGTCAGTATGTAACTGTTATGTTCAACAATTCTTAACCGTAGATACAGCCAAGTACAAACACGACATAATCAATATAAATCCAATACTGTGGAATCCAAATAAAAATTAAATAGAAAATTTTGGTACTATTTTGCATGATTAATAGTTGTTTTGTTTTAGCAAAAAAGGTACGACATTTATGTGTGCGTAAGTATGCACTTGAACTGGAATACAATAGTATTTGATTTTCACTATAAGTGAGAAATAAGGAAAAAAGCTTCAATTTTGTTTTTAATTTCTAGTGCTTACATTTTTTTAAAGGACGACAAGCTATCTGCTCGTTATAAATAGAAATTTTCAAACATATTAAAGTTAAATATATACCACACTTAAAAATTTAGATAAATACAATGACAATGAATTTTCTAATATAGAACTTCAACAATAGAGTTTAAACTCATTTTATGGAGGCATTTTTGAAAAATTAACACCATATCTTATAATCTTATAATAAATGTAAGAAAAAAAATCAAGTTTACTATTATAAATATAAAATATGTTAATATTTAATATAATACAAATTATTATAACATTATATTCAATTATCTCTCTCAAAAGTCAAAGTTTAAGAATATGTAGGTTTCAAAGGCAAAATGACATGAAATTGTTCTTAGAAAGGGATGCAAAATCACTTTAAAGTGCAGTTACTAAAACACTTATAAAATAGTAAAAAAAATTCCTAACATTTTCCAATATTATAGTAAAGTGGTCGAAGCACACTATTAAATTGAAGAACTTTGCTTAAGTTTCTTGCAATAATAAGTGGAACATAAAGTTTGTAGAAACATCTCACTTAATATTGGGCGATGAGTATGCAAAATAGGGAATAAATAAGAAATGCATCTGTAAGTAAATATTGCTGAAACGTCCGCGGGTGCGGCGTAGTGGAAAGGAGGCTTGTGTTCTGGTAAGACGACCCAGGTTCGATTCCTACCATGCGCTTCCCTATCCTATATAAGCTTACCCGGGGGTATGGCGGCTTGGATCAGCGGACGGCTTTACTATACCCTCCTCAGGAGTTTACCGGCCCGCCGGGTTCTCCTGGGTTTTCAAAAACAAAAATAATAATATTGAAACTTTTATATTTACCTTCAGACACTATAAAAGAGATTTAAGAAGCTCTTATGTTCAACTTGCTTAAAAAAATTGATTTGATGTCATTTTCTCTTCAGGCATAGGAAGTAGTGTTGATAGAGAAATAAACACTTTAGCCCTTAATAATTCCAACATAATATTAAATTCAACTTGAAAAAACTTATAAGTTATGCAAAGAAATATAGTACTAAACAACTAACCTCGTGTATAAAGAGGATACAACGATGCATATGGTTCTAGTTCCTACTAAACCATTTTTAAATTTTAATTTAAAGATAAAAGTTTGCTCTTATCAAAAGAATATCAAACTTAATATTTACATATGTAGAAATTGATTCTTCTTTACTGAAATATTATGGAAGGAATCCATCTTTAAATTCAAATAATTATATCACAAACAAATAATTAATTTAAAGCATTTTTTACGTAATAAAAATAGTTAGCCTCGTTCTTTTAGAATTGTGACTATTGCACTACACACGGCACACACGCACCGAGTAATATGTCATTAATCTTTTAAGATTTTGAAACTCTACCTCAATTCAATATACCATAATAGTTAATTTAAAAATTACATACTAACCTACGCTTACTGTTGTATGTTCAAGATACCCAATGGCCTTATAAGGCATAATTTTTTTTATCAATATTTATGAGCTCATCTATCATATCGGTTGAAATTATTGAAAAAAAACAAAATGTAACATAGAGAAGAAGAAGAGGGAAAGAAAAAGGGACCAATGAACATTAAAGTCTACATTTTATTGATGACTTAATTAACAATTCAACAATACCTAACTGATATTTATGGCAACATCGCTTAGAGTTTAAGTAATTAAAAATATGGAAAACAAGTGTAATATTGGAAAGCGTGGATGTTAAAATATCTCTAAGTTATTCCTTGATATATAATAATGAACTCTTAACATTCCTCTCAAATTTATAGTGCAAAATAGCTGGAGTTTGTCAATGAAACAAAATCACAAAAGCATTATCAAGAAATAATGTCATCCGAGTTATCTAATGAATATGAAATCAATTGGTCAAATGCTGCTATCGAGTAACATCAAATAAAAGCTTTAGTTCGATTAGTGGGCATCTGTTTACGAGTGTAACGACTCGTAAATTCGAACAAATTTTAAAAATACTAATTATAATTGTTGAATAGAATATGGTTAGAAATAAACAATTTTCAATTATTATTATGGATGATAATAATAATAATAATAAATTTGTTAGACTATAAAACACAATCTTAGATAAAATTATAAAACAACTAATTTTTATTGAAATGGAAGATAGTAACGCGTATTAGAATATAATTTAATAATATTGATTGAATGTAACTAACAACTGTATTACTGCAATTTCAATCAACTCTAACAATAAATATTCCGAAAAAATAGGATAAACAACATTCTAAATATGTTAGCATACAATGAAATCAATTATTTGGTAAGTAGATTTACACTCCTTGTGTAAATAATAAATTAATAGATATGAATTACTAAATTGTAACAATTGATTTATTCCTTATCCCATTGATTAATCCGCTTTGGTACTTATTTTGTAACCATTGAAATTAAATGTAATTGAAACCTTTCAAATAAAAGGATAGAGAACATTAATTGTAATTAATGGACATAATAATAGAAACGTCTGTTTGAATTAAATTAAAAGAGGAAGTTGCGGAAACAAAAAGAAAACATATGTTTAATTGAAAGAGAAATTTGATGTAATATAAGGAACATGTAAATCGAAATAAAAGGATAAAACTTAGTTTGAATTATTTAATGAAAATAAAACGATTAGTGTGTAACCAATAATATATTGGAAATTTATAACCACCATTTAATTTGATATATATATATATATATATATATATATATTGAATTGATTGGCATTTAACCTTTTAAATATGATAAAGGGATACAAATTAATATTGCAATAATTGATATTACATCTTTTAATTAAGAAAACGAGAAATAAATTAGAAGTGAATTAATTGACACTAAATTGAATATATTGACATTAATTTACCAACATTCAATTTGGAAATTTAATATTGAATTAATTGGAATTAAATCCTTTAATTAAGGTAAAGAGAAACAGATAGTAAGTGATTCAGTCAAGAACGAGCAACATATGTTGAATTGAATAAAATGAACATTTGAATGTAGATAAACCAATGTTAATAAAATGAAGGTACAATTCAGTCAATTTTAAAATATATTATTATTGAATTTAAATAAAATTTAAAGGTTAAAATTGAAGATTTTTTTTGGAATATTGAATATTATATTTTTCCAAGTTCAATGAAATAGAATTCTAAAGTTTTAAATTTTGGTCAAACTTAGTCAAAATTTGACCTTTGGTTGAAAATTTTAATTTGAATTTAAAATTTCATTCTATTTATATGATACTAGACTGAATTCTGATCTTCAATCAACTTTACTTTTCGTCAAAATCAAATTTCTCTTGCTCTAAATGTTTGAATTTTTGTGAAAAACTAACATAATTTTGTCGTGTTTAGTTGTGAAATTTGGCTAAGTCCTAATGGGTTTGTTTGGTCTAATGAGCCTTGGTTAACAAAGAGACTCTAACCATACCCAGGGTCTTGTGTCTATTCCTATGCCAATGACCATATGTTTCTTTCTGACTAACTTGTAAGTACATAATTTTCCTTTGAGAAAACTTTCTCATCACGCTTCCTACTTCCTCTCCAAATCTACAGAGTTCTAAATCTAAAAATTCAACTTTGTCCAAATCAAAACTCCTTCCTCCTCTCTTCCAAAACTCTTCCTTCCTACTCCTATAGCCACTACTCTCCTCCATCCCCAAGGCCATTTCCTCCTACTCATTTCCATCCAAGTATACGCGGAAACCCCTCCTCTTTCCCTAACCCTAGCTGAACCCAAACCACCACCAAATCCCACCCAAATCACTACCATCTCCTCCTCATGCATAGCCACACCAGCTCCTCCACCCTAGGCCACCATAGCCACAACCAAACCAATCCAAAAGCACCAAGGCCGAGCCCTATTTCTGCCCTAGGCCGAGCCCTTTGCACCCCTCTTCCTCCTCTTTTTATGTAACGACCCATCCTTTTCGACCCTTGAAAACCGACGCAATACACCACCGTATAATATGCCAACGATCGAGTGCCGAAAAAGACATATTCCTGAGGGTAAGAAAGAAGGAGGTAGAAGAAGAGAAAAAAACATTAGAATCTCACAATCGCAGCAGAATAAAATATAATAGATAATAACTGATCTTTACAAAAAAGAATCTATATCTGTTTTGTACATTATATCGTCAGAGTACATCACAATCAAATAATTATTGGACAGTTATATTAACTTGTTCCATAATAACTGACTGTGCATTTAAAATAGCACACCGGGATATACTTCAAGTACGAGTGATACGTCTCGCCATCCAGCTCGTCTCTTGAGCTCCACATCATCATATCCTATACTTATAATACTTGGTCTGACCCGAGCATTATAATAAATAACACCCGAGTCAGTCTGAAAAACTAGCATGAGAAAAATACACTCAATTTTATCATTAAAGTTCCAAAATCCTTTGTAATCAAAGGTATCTTGTAAGACCGCAACATATGTAAACATGTCGGGTTTTTGCCTTTCGATAACCAAAACATTTGTTATAAAATCCTTTGATATTATAGCAGTGTCTATATACAAATATTATTCAAATAGCCGAAATTGTTACATTATTAAATTCCAGCTAATAGGTATATAAACAAAACTGTAATGGCACATAGAGAGAATGGATTACCATCAATGGCAGGGCTTCGGGGGTACCACCCGTCACCATACGTGGTCTACATCACCGTATCGAGGATCCATCTTGATCCCCAACATCACATGACCGGAGCTACCCCTTATTGGATGGTCCGAATAAGTTCATCCCGCGGTTGGGATCAACAACCGCCCACACAGCCGAAAAAAGGGACATCTAGACAGGGGTGACCTTACCATAATTGGTTGTTGGCCACTTAGCCTTGTTTGCACCTCCCCTATTTTAGCCATTCCTAGTTGATGAGGCTCGAGACTATGCATTACATTTTTAGCACACATTCACATAGAATGCTCATCGTCCTTCTGACGATGTTCTATAAGCATTCTTCCATTCAAGTCCGTTCCGGGTTCGAACGGTACCGAAGGCACTACTCCTACTACATCCATTTTGGAATCACCCTCAGGATTAGCAGCGATTAGCGCTTGCACTTCACTGCTCCATCTTCGACTCCAAGCTCTTTTCTCTCTCACGAAAACGTTCAAACCGGATCGAAGTGGTTTTTGGGAAATTAATCCTGATCTCGGTCTCTTCGAAACGATCAACACATTGGCCAATATTGATAGTCGGTTATTTAACTATCAAATAGCATTCACAAACAATCATCGGGCTTTAAATAATTTTCCAAATTATTTATTTCAAAATAAATTTGCAAGCTATTTTTCATACTTCAACCCTAATTTGAAAATAGTTTCAAACCACCGTTCTCTCATGGAATAAATTTCCCAAGTATTGTTTATTTCCGCTGAAAATGTCACGACCTGAAATTCAGCGTTCAGAAATCGACATCAAATACCTCACTTATATTCGACTGCCGAAGATTTAAATGTTGAACTTCAGTTCGGTGGAGCTTATAACAACATTAGATGAATATAAACAGCAGAAACAAAAGATGATTTCATTTATCACAACATAGATACAACATGGATACATCATTTGATTGCAACAACTAAACGCCATCATCAGAGTGATGTACACAAGATACAATATCAGGATGATAACACCATAGCAGAACAAAAACAGTGTCTTCAAAAAGAGATTTCCAACATACTTCGACTTTAATAACGTCTTCCAAAACTCCAAACACTTCAAAAGGCTTCCAAAACCAAAAGCTTTCCAAAATTCGACAGCTTTCAAAAGACTTCTAAATCCAAGCTAGCTCAAAACACGGATAACCTGCTTCTACGTGCCCGTATGGAAAATTATGGGCACCCAGAGTTTAGGAAGGGAACAATAAACTCCGAGTCAGTCATGGGACTGGTATGAGTAAACAAAAATAGTTGTTTATACAAAAATTTTTTTTTAAAGAAATCTGATATGCTTTTGGAAAATGAAACTACCATAAGACCTCCCGTCACACGCACAATGCAATCACACAATTGGAGGAGATTTCTTCTTATGATAGTCAAGCATGCTTGATACGAGAAAACTCTTTTGATATTATTATTAGTGCATAGTGTAGAAAACATTTCAAAAGTATAATATTAATCTTAGCCAGCATACCACCATTATGGTATACCTACTATAGCTACCATGTTTTATGGCAGGTTACCGCCACGCTGCATGGCAGGTTATACAATTGAAACCTTATAGGGCTCATATTGTTTCTTTCGATTTCCAACAAATGGTCAGGCTAAGGAACTTCCTACACCCAATTGGTACGCCTCTGGAAGGACGCCCCAAGAACCTAACCGAATGGTTACCTCTGTAACTTGGTAACTGCTACATGAGTATTGTTATCCCGCTTTTTGGCAAAGCCGTGATGCCAAAAGATCGATCGAAAACGGAGAACAGTTCGTCTCAGAGATTGGTCATACTTCATTTCGCTATGGATATCGCTGAATTTTGTCCGAGTCCAGGTTGAGCTACAATTGATAGGACATGACAAGAAAGACTGTAGATGTCAGCATCTCAAATTTCAAGTCAATCCGAGTTAATATGCTCGAGTTATGATCGATTCAATTTGGAGGGGTAGACCTTGGTTTCGAACTCATCACTAACCAATGGTTCGAACCGATCGCCTTCGAATCGATCGACTTCAAACCCATCGAAGCGCCACGGGTTCGACTCCGTCACCTTCGAATCCATCGGGTTCGAATCCATCGGGTTCGTATCGATGGGCCTCGTATCCATGGAGAAGTCACACAACTCGTATCCATCAGAGGAACACAAGTTCGAATCCATGAAGCCTTATTCAAACCCATCCATGAAGCCATGTTCGAACTCATCCTTAGTGCCCTGTTCGAACCCATCCATGAAGCCTTGTTCGAACCCATCCTTGGCGCCCTGTTCGAATCCATCTAAGAACTTTCGATTCGAATCCACTGGGTCAACTAGCCACGATGACGTGTCATCCATCGGTACGAACGCGCCGAGATACATGGAGTCGAAGCGGTCAACTCGGAGTGAAGTCCGGATCGGTTCGAGGTTCGTGCTCCACGTCGACACGAAGACACGTGCCACCATGGATTCGAAACCATCGATTCGAACACATGGTTACGAAACAAACAGCCACGCAATGAATCCCATTTCGAAACCATCATATCTCTCAATCCACTGATCCAAATGCCATGAAATTTTCACAGAAGTTTGCATACATGTTGAAGAATGCCCACACCAAATTTTATCTTGATTTGATGATTTTTTGATTGATTCGAATGGAGTTCGAATCGATGCTCGAATCGATGCCAAAGTGGGCCAAATTTTCTGAGGCCAGGCGCGTGGGCTCCCTCACGTGCAGAAAGTGGTCTCCCGAGTTTTCAGCGAAATATCAGCAACCTACGCCTATAAATAGAGCCCCAGAGCCAACGGAAAAAGGGACCTTCGGGATCTTTCAAATCTCAAGCGCCCAGACTCTGCCGGATCAAGATCTTCATCATCCTACATCATAATTTTGCTGTTGATTTTGAATTTCCAGTTGTAACTTGCTGTTAATCGCTGTAACAACTTGTAATCATTGAAAGAGATTCAATAAAACATCAAAAAACTTCACAGTGGACGTAGGCAACACGCCGAACCACTATAAATCGCTTGTCTATGCATTTTCTGTACTGTTGATTGGAGTTTTTGTTAGATAATATCTGTTTTGAATTCATATTCTTCGCTATTATCTCTTCAACGACTCCCGAAGAGTGTTGTGACCAATTTTGGTGCAAACACTTTGGTGCTTTCACTTTGAAAACCCAGATTTTCTCCTGCTCGTTGGATCTTTCATATATACCGGATTGAATAAATCTAAGAGAGAGATCCAGATCTTTAAATTCAAATTCCTTCCATTCTATTCAGATTTGCAAAAGTCTAAGGAAAGGAATTCAACCTTCGAGATGGTTAGCACAAGAACCACCTCTAACGCTATCAATCAAGAAGAACAGGATAGGCAGAATCCTGCTCCACTACCTCCACCTAATCAAGATGCGACTGGGCACTCGGAACCGTCAGGTCCGGTTACCCGACATGAGTTACAGTCGCTACTCCAAGAGCTGACCCAGAGTCGGCAACAACTAGAAGAACAGCTACGCGCTAACGTTGAACTAATCAACAAGTTGGATCGCTAGAAGCGAAAGAGATCCAAGAGAGACCACGTGTCTCGCTCCTCCAGCGAGAGTTCTTCATCTTCTGATTATCACAATCGATCTCCATGACCCCGACCAGATGGGAGTCGCGTGCCAGCTGCTGGAGATCAACCAACACTGACCATTGGAGAACTGAGAGTTGGTCCATCAGCCAGTTTCCAAACCGGACCCTCCTCCCGAGGAGGTGCCATCCCTCACCACACTACTGAATACCGCACTACTGACTTTGCGGCTGAACCAAGGGTCGACGTTCAAGATCAGTCGGACCTGGACGGTCGTCATGACGGACATACTCCTGAACCATACGTCGCAGAGGACTATGAGCCAAGAAGGCAAGACTTGGACCGTCGACAATATCCGGTCCAACCACTACTACAAAACAAGGCATTTGCATCGCCTCATTTGAATCGGTTGAAGTAAAAACTGATGCAAATAGAACTATTTGCATCAGTTCTGTCTTAATAACCGATGCAATTGACACGTGGATAGCAATAGGTAATAAAAAATCAAATTTGCATCAGTTGTCACCAACAACCGATGCAAATACGTCGATGCAAATAGTTTTACTTGCATCGGTTTTAAAATCAACCGATGCAACTACGTCCAAAATAATAATTTCCGCATCGGTTACTCAGCGCAGATGATGCAATTGCTCACCCGTTACATCCCGCCTTCCCAAAAAAAATTTTCCACTCCCGCTCCCACTTTTTTAACCAAATAATTAGCCTGCTTCAAAGGAAGAAAAAAGAACCCTAAAATTGATTGAAAAAAGGAAAACACTATCAAGCACGACTCGACGACCTCTGATTGAAAAATGGAAATAATAGCCGTCTTGCATCCATCATCTACAATTGCTCAGTTGAAGCTCCGATAATGGCAGACAAGAAGAAAAATGGGAAAGAAAATCAGCGTCATTCCGTTCTAGAAGAGCAGACGAGGTCCTCGTTCTAGAAGCTCCCAGTACCGTGGAGTTACTTTTTATAGGAGGACTGGTAGGTGGGAATCGCATATTTGGTTCGTCTTCTTCTTTGTTTTTTTTCTTTTTCTTTCTCCTTTTTGTAAACAAATCCAATAACAATTTTATTCTTACGTCGCTCACGCATGCAGGGATTGCGGAAAGCAGGTTTATTTGGGTATATATCAAGAGAAAAATAATACTAATCTTTAGTTGAAATTCCTTTTCTTTCGATCAACTATATGTAATATGGAAAATATTATAGGTGGATTTGATACAGCACATGCTGCAGCAAGGTGAGTCATAACAATAAAATACACAATTAGCTGAATGTATTTAGATGGGTTAACTAGAGGTTTAGATGGTGGATTCTCCTTTTAGGTAAAAGAGAGAAAATGTGTTTTAAGCATGTAAATTGTATTTTGATGTTCTGATATCAATGTTTTGGGGGTTTCAGAGCAACAGCAAATTCAGTTACCTTTTGAGTTTGATATTTCACTCTTCATTTTGTTTGATATCTCTACTTTCACTTCTCTTTTTTTGAAAAAAAAGGCTGTTCTTCAAATGAAGTCCAGATAATTTCATGCAGGGTAGTATATTAGAAGTCCTCACTTTAGAGAACATAAACGTAATACTTTATTTGAAGTAATATAGATGCAAATTTTGTGTTTTAACAAAAAATCTAGTCTATTATAGCTTCCACAATCAGTGACTGACTCTTGACTCTGGTATTTTTTAAGAGCAGTTTTTATGACAGGATGCAAAGTATTATATTTAGATTACAAAAAACTTAAATACATCTAAATATCGCTACTCATAACATGGAGATTATTGGAAATTCTGTACAAGGAAAAAGTACATCTTACTAATCAAACCAAACCTAGTACTTGAACATAATGTAGGCATACATACAGTAAGTTGACAGTCCAAAAGTTTGCTACTGCAGATTTTCTGTTCATTTCTTGGCTCTTTAATGTTGTTCAGGTTGCCTTTATTTATTTCAATCGTTATCTTTTCTTTTATTTTTTCTGTTACAACAAATTATGGTTTTTATGATTTAATTTTTTTCGCTCTTCTTTTCTAATAATTTGTGGCCGTACCTTTAAAATATTGCCATTATTATTGCCATACCTTTAAAATATTGACTGAGCTTATTATGTTATCTCCTTTTGAAGAAAAGGTACTGTGCCTTCAATCTATTATTTTATAGTATATATATTATATCGAAATTTCAAATTTTAAATTGATTTGTACTTGCTATCAAAAGATGCAACTTACAATGTTTAAACTGATCTGTACTTGGAATTTAGATGAGACAGATAAAACATTTTTGGAGGGATCAAATATAACCTGTAACACTATGCATTGGAGTAATAATTTTAGCCTGCTTTAGCAAATAAATGATAAGAAGCAACTGAGCATTATAAATGCTATGTGATATGTATAACTGAGCATTATATGTAGTTTATACTAGATACATATCTGTGGTGTTGGTTGCTTTGCATTTAGCCATGTCAAATGGGCAGGAAATATTTGTTCGGTTCATCATTTGTTCGTCGCCTGAACAGACAAAGTAAGCGTACTGGAGTACATTATCAAAGAAACGAGCAATGGAAAACGAGCAAACAGTAGAGAAGGACAATGAAGGCAGGCCTGAGCAGAACTGCATGGTAGGTGAAAGTTCAGCCCCCGAGAATGTCAATACTTCTCAAGGAATATGGTGGCAGCCTTTGCAAAATTTTCAGGTCTCGATGGACATGTAACCGTGAATATACAAGACTAGTGTTTCTTGATAGCACTGTGATGTGTGTCTTCACTGATATGTATCCAGTTTGAGGGCATAAATACGCAGGTATGGCTACCTCAGACTCTAAAAGCCCTTTGCATAATTGAAAATTTGTAAGATAATATTCAGTTATGTTCTTGACACTGCTTCTAAATTGCAGTGGGAAGTTTCTAAGATCACTTCCACTTAGGCATTGCTGAAGAAACAAACCAACGTAGTAAAATTATATTTTCTAATTTTTTTTATCAGGATGGCTCATTGGGACTTTCATTGGCATATTAGGGTAAGCCCTCTGGTTATTAAAGTTATTACACAACCTTTACAAAAGTAAAAGGTACAACTAATTTTTATGTTTTTATTTCATTGTTTAGTTTGATTCTGAAGCTCTTGACATCGATTTCTTGAGTATATTTTCCTTGGTTTTTTAGATTGATTTTTTACGTTATGTTTTTGTTTCATTGTTCGGTTTGATTTTAAATATTATTTGATGAATTGGAACATATTTTGAAATTGCTAAATTTCGTTCTTTTTGGCTATCATGTAATTCCTTGGCTTTCAGATTGCAGTGAATATTGCGGGGTTGATCTCAATAGTTCGTTGTTCGCACTCATAATAATCCGAGAACATCGGGGTTGGTCAGTTTGAGGAGGAGATTGTGGAGGAGGTTGAGGTATTTGTAAAGATGGATCCTAGTTTTTCATGATTTCATTAAACTCATTGATGTCACTTGCCTGTTTTTTCGATTTATCAAATTTTTAACTAAATTATAAATGCTTATGCATACCATGATTTTAACATTTTTACTTCCATTAAAAACGATCTGATTGTTACTTTCAGTCCAAAAGCACCCACTATCTATTCCATGTTTATTGCACTTTAACAAGTATGGGATGTCCCTTTAACAAGTATGTTGAAAGTCTTATAGGTTCGGATGTCAACAGAATGCTTGCAATATCCAAAATGGTCAGTTTAATACCAAAATTTTCTCCACTTTCTGTCAAAGCGTATATGTAATCATATTTGGAACTAAAAGGAATCTGTGTTGAAAAGTATCTATAGAAATGGACATTACAAACATGCATACAGCAGTTGAAATGTAGTAAAAACTAAATAAATTTAAAAATTAACAAGGTTAACGGTGAAAAGGGTGAAAAAGATCATGTTTAAGTCTAAATTATATAATGCTTGACAAATATAAATTCGTATTACACAATGTTTATCTGCGGAACAATAGAGCATCAAAATTAGATATCATACTGTTGGGCGGATTTTCACCCAGAAGATCTCAAGACCAAGAAGCCGCAGTTTCACCCGGGCTCGCGAGCAACCTCTACTTTGTTATCCCGTTTTTTGGTCAAAACTGGAATATCAATGTCGAGCGCGTCTCCACCACGATCAAGCTAAGAAGAAGCAACCAGCAAGCGTATGTAAGCCCAGAGTTCCACTCAAAATCCAAATACAAAGTCCATTCGGCCTTATACTCTCATGTTCATTCGGCTATGCAAGCATACAGTCCCATTCGGCATTCACATGCGCAAGTTCATTCGGCATAAGCTACCGAACCAACTCCCTGCTACCCCATGCCGAACCAACTCCCTGCTACCCCATGCCGAACCAACTCCCTGCTGCCCCATGCCGAACCAACCACGAGAACTCACCATCAACCGAACCAAGTAACCACCGAATCAAACCCAAGGTGGCACCGAACCACACTCCTCTCCTCTACCACCGAACCAAGCTTCGCCGAACCAGAAAGCTGCCAGTCCAGATTGCTTCAGCCCAAGCCCACCTGCAGCTATATACTTCCAAGACCCCTGCCCCCTACCTCACTCTATAAATAGAGGGGCAGGGGTACAACAATGGAGGACAATTTTTGGAGACAAGTTTGAGAGCTCAAGCAAGGAAGGAACTTTCAAACTACTTTCATAAACTTGTATACAACGCATTGTACTTGTAACCTGAAAGAAAGAGGATAATAACATATAAAGTGGACGTAGGCACATTCTGGCCGAACCACTATAAATCTGTGTGTCTTTTACATTTCAGCCCCTACTTTTCTCATATTTACATACTCATCTAAAATCATTGAAAATTACATATAATCAACTAAATAATACGACTTGGAGGTGTTTGTCCATTTTTTGTGCAAACATTTTTGGTGCTTTCACTGAGAGCTGAACTCAAACTTCATCTTCTCCCACTCAACCTTTTTCCTAACGACATCACTCGTTGCTTAGAAATCATGCCTTCCAAACAGAGAAGGGATGTTAACAAAGGAAAGAACATCGCAACTAGCAGCCTTCCAGATCCAGCAATCACAGATCAGCCCACTTCAACAGCAGTACCAGATGAAAATCAGGAAAATCCAACTGGTCCCGCAACGGAACAACCAATCACTAGGGCAGATCTGGACAGGGTTGTGGCTGAAGTAACTAACCGCTTCACATCCCAACAAGAAACTTTGGTGGACCAACTCATGACACGCTTAAGGGACGCTGAAGAGTCCAACCGCAACACTGAATCATGGGGTGAATCCCAATCCGGAGGATCCCGGAGGCAACAAAGGTCTTCACTCTTCGAACAAGCCATCAACAGGAAAAACAATGATAGGGGCCGCGCCCGGACTCAGCCCGAATTCCGACTCGAGGAAGCCCTTGGAACCGAACCTAGCGGGGGAGGCACCAGGCGAGGGTCGGATGTAGCTGAGCCAGTCATGCCACCTAATCATAGAAACCCCGCTGAACGGAGCCGAGCTAGAACTCAGCCCGAAGTTGACCCCATGGATGTGCTCGAAACAGAACCCCACAGGGGAAGATCAAGGCAGGGGGCAACTGTAGCTGGTCCTAGCGTGCATCCAAGCAGCCAAAGACAACCACTGGATAATGCTAGAGGTGATAGACTGTACCATCCCTACAGGTCATCTGGACGAGATAGATCCCGCAGGGAAGAACCGAGCTCATTTTTGTCCGCTCCAAGTTCTGACGAGCGGATGGCACGATTATTCAGAGAATGTGTCCAACGGGAGCAAAGGGACCGGGGAATAGGCGCTAGGGTCACCAGTCCCTTTACCCGAAATATCGAAACTGCCATCACTCCCCGGGAATGGAAAATGCCAACCATGGAACCTTACAAAGGAACTTCCGACCCCATCGTACACCTGCAGAGATACACCCAGCATATGCTCATGAGTGGAGCAACAGAAGGAGTATTATGTAAATGCTTTCCGCTATTCCTATCAGATCTAGCTACCTCCTGGTTCTGCCATCTACCCCAAGGATCCATCAACTCATGGGAGATGTTAAAAGAAAGGTTTATTAGCCAGTTCCGCATCCATGTGGAACAACCCAGGGATGCTTATTCTCTATCCAATGTCAAACAGAAAACCGGAGAGACGCTACAACAATATCTAACACGGTTCAACGCCGCAGCGGCAGCAGTTCAAGATGCCGATGAAAAACTCACTCTAATGGCCCTCTGTAGTGGTGTGCATCCAGACACCAAGTTTGCCAGAAGATTAACTAAGGAAAAACCAGTTACCTTGCCTGATTTCTTCCATGAAGCTGGAAAGTATATGAGACTTGAAGACGCTGCTACGGAGAGGCAGCCAGGGCAACAAGGCAAGATAATTCAGGACAAGGTTCCCACTGCAGCTAAGGACGCTCGAAGAAATGAATCTAGAGACAATGCTGGGGGCAGAAAGGGTGAGAAACGCCAATATCGACCAGGGCCAAGATTTGACTCCTACACTCCTTTGAATGAAACAATCGAAAACATCTACCTAGCCACTCAGGGCGAACTCGGATACAAGCGCCCCCCGCACAAGAAAGAATCAGATAACGCACTCAAGTCCGGAAAGTTCTGTCGCTTCCACGAATCCCACGGACATGACACCAATGAATGCCACCATCTTCGGGACTTGATCGAAGAACACATTAGAAGAAGAAGACTGGAACGTTATGTGAAAAGTCAGAACAGGACTCCAACTCCTGCCAATGAGAACTCAAAGCAACCCCTCCCAGAAGTAGGCGGAGGGAGTCGCAACAATCACAACACCAGTGGCTCTAGTCAAGAGAAGATAGTAGTCCTTACCATCTCAGGAGGACCACACATTGCCGACAGAAGTTGGGCAGAGATGGAAAGGTACGGCAAGTCGCTTAGAAATACCGAAGGATACGTTAACTCCGTCACAGAAGAACGCCAACCGAAACGAAAAGAGAGCGACGACATCATATTCAGTAGACGCGATTTGGAAGGAAGACAGTACCCACATATGGATCCTATGGTCATCTCTGCCTGGTTCGGCCCTGCTAAAGTTTTTCGGATTCTAATAGACACGGGAAGCTCCGTAAACATCTTGTTCAAACATGCTTTCGACAAAATGAAGTTATCAATGAAGGATGTGTCTCCCTGCGACAAACCACTGCACGGTTTCACTGGAGATGCAAAAATGCCCCTCGGGCAACTTGACCTCTTCGTCGAAATAGGAAGTCATCCCCGCTCCGTGGTGCGAAAACAAACGTTCGTGCTAATAGAGAACCACTCGGCTTACAACGCCTTCTTGGGGAGACCAGCCTTGTCTGACTTCCAAATTGTCCTAGCCCCCTGGTGCCTGAAGATGAAATTCCCGACAGACAACGGAATAGGAGAAGTAGAAGGAGATCAAGACGCTGCCCGAGACTGCTATGTAACTGAGCTTCGCAACAACCGCAGAAAGAATAAAGGAAAAGATGCAGAGACTACTCTCTGCATGAAAAGCTTGGAGGCATAGCAACTAAAGAAAGCCCCTCCTCTTCGATACACAAGCGATCCCTTCAATGAACTAGACCCCCGGGATAAAGAGGAGGAGGCTACCGCCGAGCCTGCAGAGGCTATGGAATTCGTATCTGTAGATAAGCATGATTCAAGTAGACTATTAAAAATCGGATCTCAGCTGAAAACGGAATTGAAGGATCGACTCATTGACTTTCTCCGCCACAACTTAGATGTATTTGCGTGGACCCATGCCGATATGACAGGAATCTCCCCAGACGTAGCATGCCACATGTTGAACATCGATCCCACCAAGGTACCAGTAAAGCAGAAAAAGAGGAGCATGGGGGCAGAGCGATCAGCAGCCCTTGATGAGGAAGTAAAAAATCTACTTGCTAATGACTTCATACGGGAAGCCATCTACCCAGAATGGATCGCTAACCCAGTGCTAGTAAAAAAGGCCAATGGAAAGTGGCGAACATGTATTGACTTCTCCAATCTGAATGACGCTTGCCCGAAAGACTGCTTCCCACTTCCCCGAATTGACCAACTCGTGGACAGCACAGCTGGGCACGAACTCCTATCTTTTATGGATGCATACTCCGGATATAACCAGATCCCCATGCACGCTCCCGATCAGGACCACACTAGCTTCATCACCGACCGCGGATTATATTGTTACAAAGTCATGCCTTTTGGACTCAAAAATGCTGGAGCTACCTATCAACGCCTCGTCAACAAAATGTTCGCAGAACTGATAGGACGTACTATGGAAGTATATGTGGATGACATGTTGGTGAAGTCCAGGAAAGCCAACGACCATGTAAGCCATCTGGACGATATGTTTCGGGTACTTCGCCGATATGGAATGAAGCTGAATCCTCTAAAGTGCTCCTTCGGAGTATCATCGGGAAAATTCTTAGGATTCATCGTCCACGCCAGAGGAATCGAAGCAAACCCTGAACAAATCCGAGCTTTAAAAGAAATAAGGATACCTTCCACTCGAAAAGAAATGCAGAGCCTAAACGGAAAGGTGGCCGCCCTAAGCAGATTCATTTCCAAGGCAACTGACAAGTGTGTCCCTTTCTTCGAAGCACTCAAGAAAGACAAAGGGAGGTTCGAGTGGACCGACGAATGCTTAAAAGCCTTCCTCAACCTAATCGAACACCTTCAGAGACCACCAGTACTCTCAACTCCAAATGAAGGTGAAGTGTTATACCTATACCTCGCTGTATCATCTCATGCTCTAAGCGCCGCCTTGGTAAGAGAAGAAGACCGCACACAACGTCCGGTTTACTTTGTAAGCAAGAGATTTACGGGGGCAGAAGCCAGATATCCTAAACTTGAGAAGTTAGCATATTGTTTATTGATCGCGTCACGGAAACTGCGACACTACTTCCAGTCTCACTCCATCAGGGTTCTAACCGATCAACCACTAAGACAAGTGCTCCATCGTCCTGACACTTCTGGGCGACTCCTCAAATGGTGCATCGAACTAAGTCAGTATGATATCACCTACCATCCCCGCACCGCTATCAAAGGACAAGCCATGGCTGATTTCATTGCCGAATTCACTACCAACGAAGGCAAGGAACAATCCGAAGTAGCAAAAAACATCAAGTGGAACCTCTTTGTAGACGGAGCATCGAACGAACAAGGCTCGGGGGCAGGTATTGTGATCGTCACCCCCAGGGGAAGAAAGTTGTACTATGCATTAAGATTGGAGTTCACGGCCACTAACAACGATGCTGAATATGAAGCAGTAATAGCGGGATTGGAACTGGCCCTAGAAATTGGGATCAATTCCTTATGTATTCATAGTGATTCTCAGCTTATCGTAAACCAGGTACTAGGAGAATTCCAGACTCGAGGAGAACGGCTCACAGCATACCTAAAGAAAACCAGACTGCTGCTCGATCGATTGGACCATTATCTAATCAAACACATTCCTCGAGAAGAAAACCAAGAGGCAGATGAACTTGCAAAGCAAGCTAGTATGAAGGACAGCACCATTCCCGGAGCACTAGTAATCTCAAGGCAGCTAGCCCCAAGTTTCGAACAAGTAAATCTGATAACTGCAATCGAAGAAGGAACCTGGATGACTCCTATCCGGAAATATTTGCAAGATGGCATACTACCCGACAGGCGTGACGAAGCCAAGAAGATCTTGAGAAAAGTTCCCCACTACACAATACAAGAAGGCATCCTCTACCGGCGTGGCTTCTCTAGCCCCTTATTAAGATGCGTCGCCGGAAGGGAAGCCAAGGAGATATTAACAAACATCCATCAGGGAGGATGCGGAGATCACACTGGAGGACAGACTTTGGCAAGAAAGATACTCCGATATGGATATTACTGGCCCACACTAAACAAAGATACCCTAGACTTCGTTAAGAAATGCGACAGATGTCAGAAGTTCGCCAAGATCCCTCGACTGCCCACAAACGAAATTACTCAAATGACCAGCCCTTGGCCCTTTGCTGTATGGGGAATTGACTTAATTGGCGAACTGCCAACGGGCCGAGGCGGAGCCAAATATGCTATAGTGGCAGTCGATTATTTCACCAAATGGGTGGAAGCGGAACCTTTAAATAAAATATCTTCAGCAAAAATTATTAACTTCTTGATCAAAAACATTCTGTGCAGGTATGGAGTCCCCCTCAAGATCGTATCAGACAACGGACTCCAATTTGACAGCGAAGAATTTGCCGACTGGTGCCAAGAGCATGGAATTCATAAAAGCTTCTCATCAGTAGCTTACCCTCAGGCAAACGGACAAGTTGAAGCTGTCAACAAAATTCTCAAAACCCTAATCAAGAAGAAACTTGAAAAGTCAAAAGGCGCTTGGGTGGACGAACTTCCTACGGCACTATGGGCATACCGCACATCTTTCAGAACATCAACGGGACATACTCCTTTCTCTTTGGCATATGGATCGGAGGCAATGCTCCCAGTTGAGACTATTGTGCCTTCCCACCGTAGGATCCACTACAACCCAGAAGAAAACGAAGAACTCCTCCTCATGTCTTTGGAACTGATTGAGGAAAGGAGAAACGATGCAGCACTCAAAGCAGCAGCTCACAAACAAAAAGTGGCAGCACTATACAATTCCAAAGTCAAGCATCGCAGCTTACAAGAAGGAGATCTTGTCCTCAGGCGAATCTTTCCGCGCCCCGGGGCACTGGACCCCATCTGGGACGGACCATATGTAATTCACAAAGATCTCCACAACGGAGCTTACATTTTGTCAACAGTGGACGGAGAGGTGTTCCAGAGGGCATGGAACATCCGACACCTCCGTCGATACTTTTCTTAACTTGTACTGCCCATATGAAGTGAATTAACAAAGAGAACCAGTGGACGTAGGCATTTTCGTGCCGAACCACTTTAAAAAATCTTGTCTCTTTTTAACTTGTTCCTTTATGTCTTGGCTACTTGTTAAGTTTTATCCCTTTCTGTTGAACAAAATCCTATGGCATCTCCACTCAAGACGCACCGCGGCCTCATCTAGACTAGGCCTAACAGGTACGCCACGATTCTATGCACTCGCCAATGAGACTCTTTTGCTCCAGCATCCCTCTGCTGCGGGTTAACTCATTGCGCGCCTGCCCTCAAAGCCAACTGTAATGAGCCGATTATAAGTCATCATAAAGGCCGACTATAGCCGATGGCAGCTCATTACGGCGTTCGGCTCGTCGGTAACCGTGAACCTACTTTAAGCCCCAACATAAGGTGTGGCCAGCCAGGGGTAGTTCACGGCCAACGGCACCCACGCTAGCCGGCCACGGTAAATCGAATAATACCCACGATTACGGACCATAACGGTTCGGGTAGTTACCGTGCGCGATCTCGGCTCCGATGTGTCTTAAGTGCGGCTGTGGTAAAAAAGAAAACTCCCCGCGGAGGCGTAAGATGGGTGACAAATGTCTCCAAGACCCACAGCTAGGGAAAGTGACTACAAAACCCGTTTGCCACGAACTTAAGCACATCGACGGCCTTCCGTGACTGGAAGTTTTACTTTTACTATATTTCCATTTCATTTAAATATTTTTCTCCTATCCTGTATAACAAACTCTAAAGTACAGGAAACCAAATAGGAAACATTCACTCATGAGGCCCTAAGCCTGCGTGCTGGGTAGCAGGGCGCTCTGCTATACCCGTGAACAGTTACACAAGACACTCAAAGCTACCGCCTGCGAATAAAACATAAAGGGCGGTACTCTCTTCTCTTGTACATAAATGCGTAACTATAACTTATTCATACACTGACATTGCAAAACGTGAAATTATATTTCAAGCAAAAACTTAACATCAAACACAAGTGGAATCACAGGCATATACATAATTATACTTCTCACACAGCACATAAAGATAGCAACAACATTTAAACATGACAAAATCAGCTTATATTATAAGATCACACGAAGTTATTCTTTGCAAATAATTTTATTACAGTTGCATATCAAAGACTAACATGAACAGTGATAAAAAAGAAACAAAAAGATGGCAGATGCATCCACACTCCATCACCAACTCCCCCAGCCTACTTAGCCGCAGGATCGGAGCCCCCAGCATGTGGATCTGAAGTCCCACCTGTCCAGATCGGAAGAGGAATTCATTAAACGAACGATCAAGTTATGAAAACACGGAAAGAAAAGAAAGGGAAAAGAATAACTCACCAGCATCCGCCGCTTGATCCTCATCATCCAACTGCACGCCCGCTTCCTCCGCAGCAAGCAGCCGCATCCCCTCCTTCACCGCCGCTTGCTCCTCCTTTGAGAACTGAGCAGTAACCGCACTCAAGTTGAAAGCCTCTCCGCCTTCCTTACCCGCGTTCACCCTGGCCTCCTCTAAAGCCTGGAGATACACCTTGGCCATGACCCGAGGGTAATCGTCCATCCAAGACAAGCCGCCCTCTTTCCAAGTATGGAAGTACATATCCTGAAGCATCTCATCCATCATCCCCTCATTTTCCTCAAACTCCCTCACCCGAGCCTCGGAAGCTTGCAACTTAGCGACGGCGACGTCCCTCTCTGATTGGTATCTCAAGCAGTCAGCCTGGAGTGACCTCCTCATTTCCTCCTCCTTCAACCTAAGGGACCTCCTCATCTCCTCCATCTCCTCCTTCAACTCAGCCTGAGCCATCTCCGCAGCCTCGAGTCTCCCCGACAACTCCTCTACCCGCTCGAGATCCGCATTTCGAACCTCATCCACCGTTGTAATGGCCATGTTAATCCGCTCCCTGCAGGTAACCTCCATCTTCCGTAACTCCGCCCTACTGGCCTTCTCCATGGTCTCTTTCAGACGCTGGGAGGCTTCCTCATGCTGGGAGATCTGGATGGCTTGGTCGGCAAGCTGCTTGGCCTGATCGGCAACCTTTAGCCTTAACCGAATATTAGCACTCCCAATCTCCTCCCCGGCCTTGACCAATCGAGCATGATGCTCCATTAACTTCTTAGTCTCTTCGGCCACCCGGTCAATATTAGCCTTGGCCTCGTCCCCCATAGTAACTACCCGAGTAGTAAGCAGATCAAGATCTAGGGACTTGGCCTCATCCAGCACACGTACCATGGGGTTGCGGGGAAGTAGGTGCTCGCCCGTGGTCTCATCAAATGAAATGTCCCGAAAACTTGGGTCTAAATCAGGATGACCGGCAAAAGGGTCACGAGGCACGGGGCGAGGCACATCGGGACGCCTTATATGAATGACAGTAGATCTCTTGGAAGGAGGAGGAGGGGGGCAGGGCTCCGTGCTCTCCTCCGTAGTATCACGAGGAGGCTGAGTAGGGGGAGACAGAGTAGGAAGCTGCGAAGCAGAAGAAGACTCAAATAAGGAACGGCTCCGCTTCCTTTTCTGAATGCCCTCTTCGATGACCCCAAGAAGAGGGCGGTACTTGACTACGTCCCCAGTGCGATCAGTAGAAGGTTTCGCGGAAGCTCTCCTCGACTTAAATTGTTCAAGGCGGTGTCGAACATCCGACGTTTTACCCGCCTGGCCTGCCCCTGGAATAAAGAACAAGTGTTACAAACATTTTTACAATAATCCGCAATTCAAAAAATGTGCTAAGTTAAAAAGAAAGAAAAGTGAGGAGACACATCTGTTATACAAACCCGGCGGAGGAGTGGGATACTGCAATAAGTCCTGGATCTCATTCCAGGACGGAAGTGAACCGTAAAAAATTTCTAAGTCCCTATCGAAAATGGAATCGGCAGAAGACAAAAGTTCACCTTGCATCGCCGGGGTCACCCTAGCTGAGGAACCCTTAGAGGATGGGTCAGTGCTAACCACAGCTTTGCCGGTTTCCTCTGCCTTCTCCGTTTCCTTCTCTGTTTCCGACTCCCCCTCTGACTCCCCGAAGGCCCGACGGAGAGCCTCATCCAGTTCGAGGTCCTGCTCAGAGGTTAGAGCAGCAACACCGCTACCACCCTGACCATCGCCATCTCCTCCACCCTCCGACCCTTCTCCAACTTCACCTCCTTCCTCCTCTTCTACACCTTCCTCCTCCGGGACATCCGGGCAAGTACTTGGAGAAGGGCCATCGGACTCCTTGAGCTTCTTGCCTCCTACGACTGGACGTTGTGCAAAGGGCTTCCTCTTGCCACCCTTCGCTGTCACCCCACCTTTAGGCTGGGCAGCCTTCTCTTCTGCCGTGTCCCTCTGTTTGACTACGGACTGATGTGGGAGGATCAAATTATACGACAAGAGCCTGGCATTCCTAATCAGATAAGCAGCCGGTCTGTCTCTCCCGGAAATAGCTTCAATTTCTGCTGCCATCCGAACCAAGCGATCATCTTCCACAACCGCAAAACC
Source organism: Allium cepa (assembly GCA_030765085.1). NCBI lineage: Eukaryota > Viridiplantae > Streptophyta > Magnoliopsida > Asparagales > Amaryllidaceae > Allium > Allium cepa. The sequence continues at coordinate 897,635,713 of CM060938.1, read as the reverse complement.
ACCTGTCGCTAGCAAGAAATAAAAGCGCATAAGAGAGTGAATTACAGCCAAGACAGGAATTATGAGTAGAGTTTTTACTTACATCCGGAGGTAAATCGGCGAATAGAGACGGAGTCATCCCTGACAAAGAACCACTCCTTCTTGAACATGCTATACTTCGAGTATAAATCCAAAACAGGCTTGAAGGAAACGGCTGACTCCAAGCTAATATATGGGGACCCCTTCCTGTACCCCCTCAGATTGTACAGATATCGTATTTCCCGGTGGGAGGGGGCGCGCCCATATCTCTTCTGGAAGATAGCATATAAGCATACCAGAATGGCATAAGAGTTGGGCTGAAGCTGGAATGGAGCCACCTTCAGATAAGTGACGAAGCTTAGTATCCAGGCGTTGATTGGAGGAATAGCCCCGCACATGCAATGGTACCGGCTATAAGCGAAGTACCCCTCAGGGGGATCATATGGCATGACCCCTTCCCCCGGGTAACAACATAAGAGCCCTGTCTATCCCAAAGGAACGGGATATAACGTCAAGTTGCTCCTCCTTTAAGGAGCTTGGGAAGCAGTCAGGGGGAGAGTTCAAAAGTTCCTGTGGACCACATCCGTCCACTAGAGACTTCGGAATAGGTCGGTGTTGCCCGGATCCTGATTGGACTGGGGGCGAGGAAGAAGAAGGCTCTCCTGTGCCTCTAGACTTCTTTCTGTCTGATCGTGTTTCCGCTTTGCGAGACATTTTCTGCAGCACAAGAAAAACCTAATATTAGAACAAGGAAAATAGAAAAGTAAACAAACAAGTGCGTGCAAGTGTGGAATTTCATTCACAAGTTCATTCGGTTTCCATGTTCATTCGGCTTCCAAGTTCATTCGGTTTCCAAGTTCATTCGGTTTCCAAGTTCATTCGGTTTCAACCCCATTCGGTTTTCATCTCATTCGGCTCCAAGGCAGTAGTCCCATTCGGTGAAGCAAGGACATACGTGTGTATTCGGTAATAAGTATATACCTGGTTCGGTATAAGGTTGGTTCGGCAAACACTTGATTCGGCAATGGAGTGATTCGGCTCTACTCGTTCGGTAAAGAAAAACAAGGGGGGTACGGCCTCTATATATAGGCAAACTCACAACCACCGAACCAGATGTCTCGCCCAACCGGACCAATGATACCGGACCACCAGAAGCCGGATGAGAATAGCCGGACCAACCAAGAACCGAATGGAACCCTCTATCTACCGTCCAAGACCAGGAACTGGGGGCACGCAGGGCGCTTCACTCAGATAAGTGCCGAACTCTAAGAGCTTACTAATAAAATAAAAAATATGATAACAATGGATAAGTCGTGAATCTCTCACTAACATGGATTAATCATTTACACGTGCACGCGACCACGAACGGTCCATAGGCACGCTCTGAATGGCTATTAACCCTATCGTCATGAGAATTTACACTTTGACATCCCTTTTTAAGCTCATCAGTCAAATGGATATTTGATAATTATGAAATGGCTAAGCTACTTACACATGTACGGGGTCGAGAACAACCCCTAGGCATGCTCTGAGCTAGCGATAAACCACCTTGACAAACGATCCAGGGAACCACTCTAACGTGAACCTGGCATCGATAACCCCCTCGGGGTACACTAACTCGCCTCGAACGGCGCAATTCACTTGATCACAAATATTTCGACCCCGAACGGTCGTTATTTGAAACCACACTAAAACTATAAATCTCTTTGCAGGACATCCACAAGATATAAACATCCAGCCCATGACATTACAAGACGAGTCTTCCCACCAACGAGAAACAAAGCGCGACACGTGCAAGCACGTGCCCCACTTTGGGGGGCAAATGTTGGGCGGATTTTCACCCAGAAGATCTCAAGACCAAGAAGCCGCAGTTTCACCCGGGCTCGCGAGCAACCTCTACTTTGTTATCCCGTTTTTTGGTCAAAACTGGAATATCAATGTCGAGCGCGTCTCCACCACGATCAAGCTAAGAAGAAGCAACCAGCAAGCGTATGTAAGCCCAGAGTTCCACTCAAAATCCAAATACAAAGTCCATTCGGCCTTATACTCTCATGTTCATTCGGCTATGCAAGCATACAGTCCCATTCGGCATTCACATGCGCAAGTTCATTCGGCATAAGCTACCGAACCAACTCCCTGCTACCCCATGCCGAACCAACTCCCTGCTACCCCATGCCGAACCAACTCCCTGCTGCCCCATGCCGAACCAACCACGAGAACTCACCATCAACCGAACCAAGTAACCACCGAATCAAACCCAAGGTGGCACCGAACCACACTCCTCTCCTCTACCACCGAACCAAGCTTCGCCGAACCAGAAAGCTGCCAGTCCAGATTGCTTCAGCCCAAGCCCACCTGCAGCTATATACTTCCAAGACCCCTGCCCCCTACCTCACTCTATAAATAGAGGGGCAGGGGTACAACAATGGAGGACAATTTTTGGAGACAAGTTTGAGAGCTCAAGCAAGGAAGGAACTTTCAAACTACTTTCATAAACTTGTATACAACGCATTGTACTTGTAACCTGAAAGAAAGAGGATAATAACATATAAAGTGGACGTAGGCACATTCTGGCCGAACCACTATAAATCTGTGTGTCTTTTACATTTCAGCCCCTACTTTTCTCATATTTACATACTCATCTAAAATCATTGAAAATTACATATAATCAACTAAATAATACGACTTGGAGGTGTTTGTCCATTTTTTGTGCAAACACATACATTAGAAATTGATAGGTGTTGAGGCTATGTTTGAGTTCGGGCCAAGCAACTACAAAATAAACAAACCTGAAGGGCAACGTTTTTTCCTTGAATATGTCTAAATAACCTTACTTGGTTTAGACATAAAATGAAACTTCCATAATATGATATGGTTCCATATAACCATTTTACTTAGGTTATACATAAGATGTTTCTTAGTTAAAACATAATTTAATAAATTTACTGATGTGAAGATTATTATTTTTATTCAAAAGTAACTGCACTTAAAACTTACAAAATTTTAATAACATAAGTAATGAAAACAATTAGTTCAACTAGCATTTAACCCTTTTATTATTGGCACACCTGATCAATATGGACGACCCCATCGTAGTTGATTCTTAATTACAAAATGTTTCATTTACTAAAGCGAACACCTGATTAGAACAACATTTACAAATACATAATATATTCATATGTTTTCTGCTGTAGGATACTCCATCAACCGAACAGAGTACGACCCAACTAGATATGCAGACCAATGATAACTAAAAAAAGCTTTCAATTGTAGAACGGATGAGGAAAAAATTATGACCAAGGTACCATCTTAACCACTATAACTAAAGTCAGTGTCTAAAGAAAAAACTTTTGTTTTAACCAAACAGGTATGGCATGATCCACACTTATCATCTAGTGGTTGCGGATGGAGTTCGGTGGGAAGTTGATAGCAACTTAGTTTGGGTAGTCGAGGTTTGATTGAGGCGATTGATGCTGCGGTGATTTGTGGAGTTAAACTGATGTACCTTTTGCATGTCTACCAAAATTCTGTGAATATATCTTCCACTTATGTTTTGTGTTTCCTCATCATATTTCTGACAGGCTACCGCGGAGGGAAGAGATATATACAACAGTACACAGAAATTCATCAAATGCATGATGTCATCTAATAATGGAGAAGTAGTTTGTATTTTTAAGGCTGCAGATCTTGGGATGCCTGATACTCTAGTTCCTGTGAATTTGTTTTAATTCTTTTTTAAATCAGAGAGTTTTATATCTTAAAGGTTATTAATTTTATAGCTCCAACACGGTGTGCACTACACTTACAAGGGAAGAAATAAGTACCTTAGCTGAATGAGCATGCACAATTTTAATGATATCAAGTCAACCTTATGCCTGCTATGCCCTAAAATAAAATATGTATATCTTTTATTATGTTACTCATCTATTGCTGTTATTAATCAACTCTGTTGTGCAATGTTCATCACATGATACTCTATTTATTGCTGTTATTAGTCAGTATCAGGTGGTTGGGATGTGGAGTCAGTTCAGAATGGTAGTTGTTGACAGGCAGAGATGTTGATGGTGTAGCAGAAGTCGTGATATGGTGGGTGGAGATGCAAGGAGCAGGTGAAGTGTGCCAGGTAGTTTTGATTTGTTGTTGTTTTTGGTTAGTGGCAGAAATGCAGGCAGAATTGTGGTCTTGGGTGTTGGATACAAAGTGAAGGCAGGTTGGTTTCTTATGTGCAGAAGACAGTAGTTTTGAATGGCTGGAGGTATGTTGTAGTGTTTGAGTGATGTGTGCACCGGATAGGTTCAGTTTGTATGTATGTGGAGTCTTTGAATGATGGGTTAGTGGCAATTGACTATTGATAGTTGAGTGGGTAGAGTAGTAAGTGGCAGTAAGTGGTTCAGGATGGTATGTGATGCAAGGCAGGATGGTATGTTGTAGCAGTGTTATAAAGGTTGTTAGGCAGAGTGGTAGGGAGATGAACTACAGGCAGTGGTCAGGCTATGATATGAAACAGAAAATGTTGATGGTTGTTGTAGTCTAACTGTTGTTGGTGTGTAGAAAGTGTATGATGGTTTGGAAATGATGGTTGAAAGCAAGGTAGAGGGGTGGTATCAATATATGTCACTGATGTTTGAAGTTATATGTAGGTGGCTGGTGATGAAGGGATGTTGTGTGGTCAGTGATGGTTGTGAAGGCAGATAGAGCGCTATGCAGTTTACAAGCTGGTATGTAAATGGTGGTTTTTATGATATTTGAAGGGTTGTTAGAAATGGGGGGTAGATATGTGAACAGTAAGGAAGAGGAACTGGTGGCAGAGAATGTGAAGTATTGATAATTTTGCAATGAACAGATATATAGGCAGAGGAGAGAAGTGTTGTGTCTGCACAATGCACTGTTTGATTGGGGTTTCTGGTTTGAGGAATGTGAAAAGCAAAAAGTTTTGACAGGGCACTATTTTCCATTATTGTGAATACGTAATTACTGGTTTTGAGGAACATGAAGTTGTTGGTGCTGTTGAAAGATGGATGGTAGTGGTACAACAGTTGTTTGGGAAGGCTGATGTATGTATGCAGTTTGAAGTTGTTGGCTAGAGGGGTGAAGTAGGCAATGATGAGGAAGTAAGGAGCTATGGCAGTGGTGATCGTTATTTGATGAAACTAGATGGTTGCAAAGTTTGATGTATCCACACTTATTTTGTATAGATTATTAACACTGTAATTGATTTATGCTTATTTTGGTATTATGTTATTCAGTTTGTATTTGCCATCAAATTTAATTTTGAATGATTGTAATATTGCATGCAATAATTGTTTGTTATAATCAATTAAATATATATATATATATATATATATATTGTCTATTTGGGTACTGTAATAATGACTTCCGAGAATGGCTTTTTTGCATCAGGTATAAATAGGTGATGCAATAGAGGGGTTAGATTGCATCGGTTGTTATAAAAAACCGATGCAACATGAGGGTTGTGTCCAAGCAACCAACCAAGATATTTTTCATCAGTTGTTAGTAACAACCGATGCAAAAAGAACCTTTTTGCATCGGTTTCAGAACTGATGCAAAAGTGTTAAGCCTGTTGCATCGGTTGCATATGCATCGGTTGTTGAACTGATGCAAAGGGGGGTAAACAACCGATGAAAATGACCTGTTTTGTAGTAGTGAACCCTAAAGAATGGAACGTAATCATACTCCGGTGCAGGCCGTCCAAAACGCGCAAATGCCGGATCTTTCAACTATGATACGTCAAACGATCCGTGGGAGCCAGGGATTCACAAATGACAATTGGAGAGTTAACCAAAGTCACACTCCTTTTACGGACGATATCCTTACTGTTGAACCCCCACGGTGATTCTGGATGCCAATTATACCCTTGTATGAAGGAAACTCCGACCCCAACCAACATATTCTGAAATATGAATGGTCGATGACCGCTGCCAGAGCCGACGATGCAGTAAAGTGTCGTAGTTTCCCCATATCCTTGGGGGGCATCGCTACCATGTGGTTCACTCGATTGCCACCTCGATCCATCTCTTCATTCGACCAGTTAGCCACAAAATTCATTGAGCAATTCCGCATGCACGTCGCAAGGCCAAAAGATGTCAACACTCTATCTAGTGTCACTCAGGCTCCCGGAGAGACACTCAGACACTACTTAGAGAGATTCCATACTGCATGTGCGGAGATCAGCAATCCAAACGATAACTCCATCCTTATGGCGTTGACTAAGGGGATCGACCCCGATTCTGAGTTTTTCAATTGGTTAGCTGGGAAACCATCTGCATCGTTGGACCGTTTCCACGCCAAGGCAGCTCAATTCCTGAGGCGGGAAGACGTGAAACAGTCTAGGAAGCAAACCGATGCAGGACCAAGCACGGAAGGGATCCAAAGCAATGTTGCAATCAAACAGTCCGGTGAGAGCTCCGGAAAAGTTCAGTTGAACGTTAAAAACAAACAAGCTTGGCGAAGAGAGAGCGTGAATCAAACTAGAAAGCGAGATCAGAACCGTGACCCACCGCAAAGGAATCCTATGTTCGATAGTTATACTCCTTTAAATACTTCACTGGAGGACTTGTATTTACAAACCCGTAATACAATTCAATATGAAAAACCTGCTCCAAGACCATCGTCAGAGAAGCAAATCCAGACGGGAAAATTTTGCAGGTTCCATGAAAGCTACGGGCATTATACGAACGAGTGTCGTCGCTTACAAGATCTCGTAGAAAAACTTATCAGAGAAAGAAAGCTGGAACAGTTTGTACGGGCGCCGCAGCCTGGAGAAGCGGGCCCATCAAATCAAAACAATGAACCCGATCGACCGAGACATGAGGACATCAATGATCCCCGTGGAAGATTGGTGATAAACGCCATCAGTGGCGGACCGACTTCCTCAGGAGACTGGAACGACGAAGATCCTCGTCACTGTTACACATGACAGGCTCATTCTATCTATGAATACTTTGCAATTTCCTTTACATTCTGAAATTTGATTTTGTAATAAGGCACTGACTTTGCCATATTTTCTTATTTCAGCAATAAAATATTATCTCTTCAAGCTAGAGCTGTGATTCACCGAATGCAACGTTCAACAATCATGACACACGAAGAGCTGAATTCCATCCAACAATGGAATTTATTCAAATAGCAAGTGACTGTGATACGACCGGCCACTCACTAAGTGAAACCCTAGCTCAGGGGCAAGCCATCACATCAAAGGCTGAACTGGGCCAACACACGATAGTCCTACAACTAACTCCAACTTCCCAGAGCGCGAATTGGAGTATAAACATCCAAAAACTCGTTCCCACTGCGTGAACGGACTCCAAATTCCCAGAGTGCGAAATGGAGTATAAACATTCCATAATTCGTTCCCACTGCGTGAACGGACTCCAACTTCCCAGAGCGTGAATTGGAGTATAAACATTCCATAATTCGTTCCCACTGCGTGAATGGACACCAACTTCCCAGAGCGTGAATTGGAGTATAAACATTCCACAATTCGTTCCCACTGCGCGAACGGACTCCAGCTTTCCAGAGCGTGAATTGGAGTATAAACATTCCATAATTCGTTCCCACTGCGTGAACGGACTCCACCTTCCCAGAGCGTGAATTGGAGTATAAACATTCCACAATTCATTCCCACTGCACGAACGGACTCCAACTTCCCAGAGCGTGAATTGGAGTATAAATGTTCTATAATTCGTTCCCACTGCGTGAACGGACTCCAACTTCCCAGAGCGTGAATTGGAGTATAAACATTCCACAATTCGTTCCCACTGCACGAACGGACTCCAACTTTCCAGAGCGTGAATTTGAGTATAAACATTCCACAATTGGTTCCCACTGCGCGAACGGACTCCAACTTCCCAGAGCGTGAATTGGAGTATAAACATTCCATAATTCGTTCCCGGAGTGCAAACGGACTCCAACTTCCTAGAGTGCGAATTGGAGTATAAACATTCAGCAATTCATTCTCGGAGTGCGAACGGACTCCAACTTCCCAGAGTGCAAATTGGAGTATAAACATCAAATCCATCGTTCCCAGAGTGTGAACGAATTCCTAAAAAAGCTCAAATAGGTGTGACTGACCATCTATCGATTGACTCCAGATTCCCAGAACGCGAGTCGGAGCACAAACAACAATTCCAGGTTCCCGGAGTGCGAACCAACACATCAATCCAAACTCCATGTTCCCAGAGTGTGAAGTGGAGTATTAACATCAATTCCAGGTTCCCAGAGCGTGAACCGTGTTACAAACATCGATAACTCTCAAATTCCCGGAGTGCAAACCAGGTTATCGATCTCAAATTATCCTAAGTCCCCAGAATGGGGACGTGTGCTTAATATTTGCAAAAAGTGTGATCAACCACCAAAAATACAAGTGTTGTTCCCTCAAACTGGGGGGCAAAAAAGCCAAGTGTTAATCACTAACCGAAGTGATACAATGTCCGAAGTTAGACTTATTCATCGATAACAACATATGACCAAGATTTTCAGACTTGGCAAATAAAACAAACCCTACTTGACGGTAGGAACACCACAAGTACACCGGACTAGAAGCTAAACACTGCAAGTACTTAAGCACAAATAAAACAAGAATTGAAACAAAGAAATTGAATTTTATTTCAACTAACTAGAGACAAGGACTTACATGCAAATAAGTTCTTCCAAAAAAGAATTCCTACTAGCAGGGGCCGAACCTGCATCTATACACGACCTACTAAAGAAAAACGAAAACACTGGTTCCTATCTACCAAAAAGTCCGCTTAAATGGCCCATCTACTTCTTCTTTTTGAATCTCCTTATCAGCGGTTCGTCATCGGACTCGCTAGAAACAGAGATTCTTCGTCTGGAATGCTTCCTCTCCGACGGCTGCTCTTTAGCTGGGGGCATAATGTCAATGTCCTCCTCAGAGCTTGAATCTACGTGAAGGCTTCCCACCGGAGGAGTAGGAGGAACTGGATCCGTAACGGAAGATGGGATAGTGCCACCCGATGATATTGTCCTTATAGGTGCTGGGCTATGCGCCGTCGTACTGCCACCGACACTACCACCTTACCCCGCAGTTTCTAATTCTGCATGAATCTCAGCCAGAATTTCCTCATCACGGATCGCTTGGGCCTGGCTGGGGGCATCTGCAGTTTGCATTGAAGAACTTGAGGTCGGCGGGAGGTCACTAACGATGAACGTCAAGTCCGTGGAGAAACCACCCTGCTCGCCGAGCAGCTCGCTCACCATTTGTTCATCGAGAGATAATCCACTCCTCTGCATCACCTCAGCTGACACTGCTGTTATGATGGTAGTCTCGGTGATGATGGCCTTCTCCCCCTTACTTGACTCTTGAGCCGCAGCAATCGGCGCAACTCCAGTCGCTAAGCAAAAATAAGAAGTTATTAGTAACTGCTCCAAAACAAACTTCCTATTTGGAATACACTTGAGATATGTTCAAAGTACCTTCCCCAGTTTGACTCGTTGACGGTTGGATGGCCTCAGAGACGTGCTCCCGAATAGGGGATAACCGTGGCTGTTCTGGGTCATAAGCAGGAACAGATTGCGAACCAACCACAGATACAGGCTCTAACGAAGGTAAAGCGGTGATTTCAATAACAGCAGCGTGATGCTCAACACCTGATCCCTCTCCAACCTCCAAAGAACGACCACCAATCATCTCCTTCTCATGAGCAATAATAGCATCATGAAGGATGTTTTTCTCATATTCTGTAAGCAACCGGTTTTCGAGTTCGAATCGGTCGACCGATTCATCCGGATGCGCTTCCTCTTCCTTCTCAACCAATCGGTCCCAAGCGCTACGGAGGTGTACCGGGTAGTCCTGAAGCCAGGCCAAATTTTTGTGTCTCAACACATTAGCGTTGTAAGTGATAAGCAGATCTTCGATATCGGCCTCCAGCCTGGCCTCTGCCCTTTGAACCTTCTCCTCAACCTCGGCCTCGACTGCCTGAACTTAGGCCACTGCCGCATCTCTTTCAGTGCATAGCACTACGACTTGTTCGCATGCTTCTTGCGCCGCGTTATGCGCGTCATCTCTATCTTTAGTAATTTCAACAAACTTAGCCTTAAGCTAATTAAGTTCTTTCAACGCCACATCCCGCTCGGCAGTGACGACAGTGTTCCGGTGGCCCATGTCTTCCACCGTGGCATAGTGCTCTTGTTTTATCCTATCCGTGGCCGCTTGAGCTTTATCGGCCTTCGTAAGAGCCTCCATCTTGGATTTTCGAGATGATTCAGCTTCTGTATTCAGCACTTGTATAATGCGATCTTTTTGAGCCAGCTCGGCTTGAAGCTTTTGAATGATAGCCGCCCGTTCGAAGGCCAATGCCGATGCTTTGTCGGCCGCCTTATACCACGCCTTGTATTGGGCATAAAAATCATGCACATAGTCGTGCGCCAACTACTCAGCCTCCGGCGGGATTCTTTTCAAGTGCGGAGGAAAGATGTAGTTATCAAAGCAAATATTCGAGAAGTCCTTCTTTAATTGCACAAGTCTGATTGCTCCTTCCCTCGAAATTTCAGTAGGGGATTGTTCCGCAACTATCGGGGTCATCGCCTCAGATCTGGAAGATTGAGAAACCGATTTATATCGAGAAGACTCAGAAGGACGAGAAACATAGGCAGGAGGTTGCATAGGATCTCTGGAAGGAGGAGGGGTACGCGATCGCGATCGACGCTCATAGCCCCTATCTGTGTCATATCTCTCATGACTAGAATACCCAGAGCGTCCCTGATCGTAATCTCTGTCCCCTTCTCGTCTACGCGAATCGTGATATGAAGACTTGCGGACATGTCAGAGACTCCCTAACATTGAACCTCGCTTAGTCATAGTATCTGCAGAGCAAAATAAAATAGAGTTAATCACCTTTCGAAACAGGTAGTTTACGGTCAAAGGTTATGCAGTGTCATGAAATGTGTATGAATATGCATTCCCCCCGACCAACCAGAAGTGTCGACCTCGCTAGTAATAAGAGGCTCGCTCAATTCTAGAGTACAATGGAATTCCTCCAACCCGACATCATGTTGAAAAGACACATCATCCGTGATTGGAAGATCGGCAAGCCCTTCAGAAAGATTTTCAGTTCTCGGAGGAGACATCTCCGAGATTCTAACTCTGGGAGCGGATCGGGCTGTGACAACTGATTTCCATCTCCTTTTCCTAGTTGGCTTAACAACGGCTGCCTTGCCTTTTCTCTGCTCCACGGCATCCTGAACTACATCTGTGGGCTCGGTCAGTGGCTCATCATCGGTATGGGTTCTTTCAGAGTCAGCTTCCTCAGCTATAATCACTTTGGGCTTCTTGTGCTTGACTCATTTTTTCGAGACGATCCTTAGTGTCCCATCAAAACTTATGATTTTCCCTCGTTCGATCAACCCGTAAGTCCGGAGATTCCTATCCGTCAGGAGCAACTCCATATCCCTATCTTCACTCGGGACTCCCTGGAGTATTCGGACTACTTCCTTAAATTGTTCGCCTTCGGGTCGCTGAATCGTTGCTGTAAAAAGAAAAAAATTATAAGTCCCACTTCGGCTGTAATTGCCTTTGTAATTATTTAAGAACTCGGCTATACTCACGTCTGAATAACCATCACCGGGCAAATCCAGGAGGACATCTGACATAAAACCATTCTGTCCTGTAATAACTCAACCTGGTTCAGGATCCAGTAACCACTTGACAATTCCACACCGCTTCCAGGAATGTGAAGGAGGGATAATCACCCCGGGTTTTGAAATTGAACAAGTATCTGATTTCAGTCGGGAGTGGCGGTCAATGGAGATATTCCATAAATGCAATGAACAAGCTATTGAGTGACGCATATCCGTTCGGGTGCAACTGAGATGGGGCGGTCCTCAAAAAAGACAGTACTTCCCTTATATACTCGTTGAACGGAGGAAGTGTCCCAGCCGCATATGCGTGGCGGTTAAATGCTGTATATCCTTCTGGCGGATTGTGAGGTCTATCATTCGGCCCCAACAGTAACACATCATCCAATGACAGGCCATGCCTCAAGCATATTCTCCCCAACATATCTTCAGAAATATTGGATGGAACGGAATCCGACGGATTGGCAATGAACGACGCATTAGGGAATTCGTCCGGGGCTGGACCGATGATCTCAGGTTCGATATCCGGAACCTCTAGTCTCAGAGAGACTGTACCTTGAATCTCCTGCTGTTGTGAACTTGAAGGTTCCATAACTAGCTAACTCATGAGAAACCATCGTTAGACGACAAAGGACTCGTGCGTTCCCCAGTGTAAAGTGTATGAATGTGTGTGGTACAGTGCCATGCATTACTTGAATAAATGTCGCAGAGTTAAAGTAAACATGCAAACGACAAGGCTATGGAGTCCAGTTATAATGAACGTCATCACTGACCGTCATCGCTAAACCATTTATATGATGGAAATTGATTCGGATAAAAGTTGTTATAGTTCCATCGACGAGCTTTGATAGGCGGTCAAGTATACAGTTTAATATTCAAGTCCAAATATGCAGGAATGAAGCTCGTTAGAGTTATGCTTAGAAAATTTCAAATTTTGGTATCCATCATAGAGGGTTCGAACCGATCACAGGGAACCCATTCGAATCGATCACAGAGAACCCATTCGAACCCATCCTAACATTACTTCGAATCGATGCAGAGAGGCGCGCTTCGAATCGATAATCAGGTGTCAAGTTCGAATCGATCAATGAAGGATGACTTCGAATCAATCTTAGGTTGACAAGTTCGAACCGACAAGGAAACCCTCAACTTAACATCAACCACGTTCGAATCGATACCCTCCGTATCGATGCGAAGTTGAGAACTTCGAACCGATAGCCGATGGATTCGAATCCATCGATTCGAATGGACCCATCGAATCCATCAATCGGTGCGAACTGCGTCACCCTCATAAGGTCATCAAAGGGATCAGTACGAAATCCAAGGAAAAATGACGCCGCCATCATCGTTTCGAACTCGAGTCCCCAGATGGTTTCAAAGCCCTCCCAAACCAGATCTGGTTTTGCCGATCACCAGAGTGAACAATCGATGAAGAAGAGATGGGTTCGAAGTAACTTTGCCGTTTGCCGTTTGGATTCGAGGCCAATTACCTAATTTGAGTGATGGGTTCAAGGACTTAAAGACTTGGATCACGAATGTTCGAATACGCGACACAGTTCCTTCTCCTATGGAGCTTTGAAACGATGAAGAATGCAGTAAACGCAAGGCAAGAGTAAAAAAGTAAAAAGTGAAAAAATGGCAAGTCCACTGCTATTTATATGGAGCTTTGAGGGCGACCGAGACGATTCCCCTTCCGTTTAGCTTAACCGGTCGCAGCCAGTCAAAGTGTGGATCGATTCGAAATCTCCATTCAAAACTATTTGCCTAATGCCCCATCAGTTCGAAGTAAACCACATATTTCATCGATATGAAGAACAAGGCAAAACATCGAGTCGCATCGATGCGAAACAAACAGTGGGCACACTGATTCGAAAACCCTGTTCACATCAGCAAACCCACAACTCCATCCACAACCTACCACTGTTTCGTATCCATCATTTCCTATCGATGCGAACTACTGCTTCGTATCCATTCTTTCTCATCGGTACGAATGAACGTTTCATACTCGTCCGAGCCATCGGTTCGAATGTCAGATTCGTACCCATCATAACATGAGCATACTCCATCCATACGAATGTAGATTTCGAATCCATCAACGCTCTAACACATCGGTTCGAAAATATTACACTCACGCAATACAAATTCAATTCCTTCAACCTTCTATATCGGTCCAGGAGAGGATCGATACGAATGGACGTTTTAAAACAGCCATCAAGCGTTGTCTCAACTCAAATTTCCAAATCAGTTCAGGAGAGAATCGATGTGAAATTCAATAGCAAACAAAACTGACACGACTCGTGGACGCACGACGTTTACAAGGGTCAAACTAACATATGTGCATATATGTCGAACTAACATTCGATTTTAAACATTTACAGGGATCAAACATTCATCTTGTTACAAATGCAACAGCCAACGGCTAAGCACCATTATACAGCAATCAATCACATCAACGCAAGGTTACAGCAATACAACGTACGAGTCTCGACAAAAAAGAGAGCAATGATTTTTCAGAGAGAAATTGCAGCTATTCAAAGCACGTCATGTTCCCACAAGACGTACTTTGGGGGGCAAATGTTATCTCGCTTTTTGGCAAAGCCGCGATGCCAAAAGATCGATCGAAAACGGAGAACAGTTCGTCTCAGAGATTGGTCATACTTCGTTTTGCTATGGATATCGCTGAATTTTGTCCGAGTACAGGTTGAGCTACAATTGATAGGACATGACAAGAAAGACCGTAGAAGTCAGCATCTCAAATTTCAAGTCAATCCGAGTTCATATGCTCGAGTTATGATCGATTCAATTTGGAGGGAAAGACTTAGGTTTCGAACCCATCACTGACCAATGGTTCGAACCGATCGCCTTCAAATCAATCGACTTCGAACCCATCAAAGCGCCACGGGTTCGACTCCATCACCTTCAAATCCATCGGGTTCGAATCCATCGGGTTCATATCGATGGGCCTCGTATCCATGGATAAGTCACACAGCTCGTATCCATCAGAGGAACACAAGTTCGAATCCATGAAGCCTTATTCGAACCCATCCATGAAGCCATGTTCGAACCCATCCTTGGCGCCCTGTTCGAACCCATCCATGAAGCCTTGTTCGAACCCATCCTTGGCGCCCTGTTCGAATCCATCTGAGAACTTTCGATTCGAATCCACTGGGTCAACTAGCCACGATGACGTGTCATCCATCGGTTCGAACACGCCGAGATACATGGAGTCGAAGCGGTCAACTCGGAGTGAAGTCCGGATCGGTTCAAGGTTCGTGCTCCACGTCGACACGAAGACACGTGCCACCATGGATTCGAAACCATCGATTCGAACACATGGTTTCGAAACAAACAGCCACGCAATGAATCCCATTTCGAAACCATCATATCTCTCAATCCACTGATCCAAATGCAATGAAATTTTCAAAGAAGCTTGCATACATGTTGAAGAATGCCCACACCAAATTTCACCTCGATTGGATGACTTTATGATCGATTCGAATGGAGTTCAAATCGATGCCAAAGTGGGCCCAAATTTCCTGAGGCCAGGCGCGTGGGCCCCCTCAAGTGCCGGAAGTGGTCTCCCGAGTTTTCAGCGAAATGTCAGCAACCTACGCCTATAAATAGAGCCCCAGAGCCAACGGAAAAAGAGACCTTCGGGATCTTTCAACTCTCAAGCGCCCAGACTCTACCGGATCAAGATCTTCATCATCCTACATCATAATTTTGCTGTTGATTTCGAATTTGTAGCTGTAACTTGCTGTTAATCGCTGTAACAACTTGTAATCATTGAAAGAGAATCAATAAAACATCAAAAAACTTCACAGTGGACGTAGGCAACACGCCGAACCACTATAAATCGCTTGTCTACGCATTTTCTTTACTGTTGATTGGAGTTTTTGTTAGATAATATCTGTTTTGAATTCAAATTCTTCACTATTATCTCTTCAACGACTCCTGAAGAGTGTTGTGACCAATTTTGGTGCAAACAAGTACGCCATCCCCCGGTCGTCGCCGACCTTTATCCAAGGCCTCGACACCAGCAAATTCCAACAACTACATAGGTTAAATATCTAGGCTCCATACCATGATACCACTTTTTATCCAAAAGGAAATGCATATACCCTAAGGGGCGCTACCCCCAATAACATTGCCGCATCCTTTCTGTTTCGACCATTATCAGGTTGCGAGGTTCGACGAATTCTCGTCCACAAAGCTACGCTTTTCACAAAAGCCATGCTTCGATCAACAGCAGCACTTTGCATGCCACACTACCAAATTCAGAGTATATCACTGATAACCCTTAACTACATAACCTATGAGCTCGTACGTCTCGAAGAATGGTGTTAAGCTAAGAGAATAAATTTTCCACCACCAACAGAAATGTATTTGAAAGAAATCAGCTCTATATCTCAAAGTGTAATGTCAGACATACAACCATACAAGTCCGTTCCGAGTTCGAAGGGAACCGAAGGCACTTTGTCCAATAAAGGAAGAAGCCCTTGCAAACCGGGTACCCACAATCTCGATCGGACTCCCCATCACATATGGTGATCTCTATACCAGAGCAACACAGTGCAGAGTCATTCGATAGGTTATCCTATCGTTCTCGAAGACACCTGGTCTTCACCACCGTCTTCAAATGTTATCCATTTCGTCGTATCACCATTCAAAATGGGTTATATGACACAAAGTCCTCTCCAGGCTAAACAAAATAGTGAGCGCTTAATTTTAAAACACGTGGATATTTCAATCACAAAGATTCACCATTTATATTCGATGTGGGTTTCAGATAACCAACTAGAATCCGACTCCCTGCCACATCGAAATTCAAATACCGTTTTACGAGCCAAGGGGTTTTCATGTTCACATAGAAATATATTCACAGAAGTCACAACTTAGCAGAAAGCAATTGATATCATATGGTATCACAATCACATATCAGAGATATCAATAAATACAAAGTATACAATAATAATCAATCATCTACAAGTAAGACGAATTAATAGTGTGATTATAACTAATTAATCGCATAATTATTTTCATTAATTATCTTTAATTAATGATCAATTATGCTTAATTAATGATTAATGATCCTTAATTATTTATTAATCTTAATCATTAAATAAATAAATCCTTAATTATTAATTAATTAAATCTTAATTACTTTCATTAATTAATTATTCCTTAATTGATTACATTAATTAATTGATCCTTAAGTATAAATTAATTAACCTTAAATTAATAGTAAATAATAAATTAAACTTTATTTAATTGTTCTTTAATTAATTATGTAATTGCAAATCATTTATCCTGGTTAATCATTTAATCATTATCAAAATCTTTAATTAATAGCTTTATAATTAATCATCGTTAACATATTAATTACTTCATGAAATTAAGGTTAATTAAAAATTAAAACAATATTTCATCTTAATTAACCTTTTTTAATTAAATTATTTAATTAAAATAAATTTAGAATTTATTTATAATTAATGATCACATAATTATTAAATTAAACTTAATTACTTTTAAACATAACTTACGTAGACCTTTATTTATTCAATCTTTTAAATCAAAACAATTATCTAAAAACATGGGTTTAAAATGTTTTTCAAATTTAAATTTGGTTTTAAAGATGAGAACTTTTTTTATCTCAAACCCGAGACCTCCCCGAGTATCACCCCAGACAAAATGCCATCTACTTCGAGTCTTCCCCGAGTGCTTCCCTAAATTTTCCTTTTTAAACATAGATTTTTGTTTTAATTTTTTAATACTCGATATGCATTCAAAAACACCCGAGACCTCCCTCGAGCCAGCATTCTGATTCCTTGAAGACCAGTTCGAGTCACAACCCTTTTTGCCTAAACCATTACTTCCAGATATGTATGATACGTGTGCACATGCACAGGCGAACCGGCCACCTTCGGTCGAAGCTTCGGCCGTCGACAAGTCAGTGACAACCTTCCCAAACCATCCAGAAACCAGAAACTATGAAGAATTAACAAACAAGTAACCTGACCCAACTTGGAGCACAAGTTCGATCAACCAATCCTCCTCGTGCCAACGACATAGACTACCGGAGGCCACGTACCCTCGTCCAGAGCTCCTCCTGTAAACCACGCACCGCTTACACTCATCCTGGTCCAGTCCGATGCAACGTCGACGTTGTAGTTGGTCGAGTTCCGACCTATACAAAAAACGTGGCTTAAACCCTAGATCATCAATGTTCGGCCACCTCGATAGCTAATAAATTAACTTACCATTTTTCCTAGGTTCGCCAACCTACAGGCTACCCTCGGCCACGATCCCGAGACCACCACGTTCATCGATCACGAGGATTTGCCCCAAAACACAAAGCTGTTCAACTTCGAATTTATCAATAAATACGGCATTAAAAATCATGAGTCTTTCATTAAAATTCATGGTTTTTATCATGACCCGAAATCCGCGTTCGAAAATCGATATCAAATACCTCACTTGTATTCGACTGTCGGAGATTCAAACGTCGAACTCCAGTTCGGATGGAGCTTGTAACAACATTAGATAAATATAATCAGCAAAAACAAACTGAATATCATTGATCATAACACAGATACAACATCATCACAATGTTTGATACAACAGATCACCACCATCACCAGAGTGATACATATATGATACAACAACAAAATGATAACATCACAGTGGAACACTAACAACAAGGCTTCGAAAAGGTCTACAACATACTTCAACTTCGATAAGTCTTCAAAAACCCTAAACACTTCAAAATATTCCCAAACCCAAAGCTTTCCAAAATCTAACAGCTTCCAAAAGACTCCAAAGTCCAAGCTAGCTCCAAAACACGGATAACCTACTTCTAGGCTGGCCGTGTGCAAATTATGGGCACCCAAAGCTTAGGAAGGAAACAATAAACTCTGGGTCAGCCATGGGACTATTATGAGTAAACAAAAACAGTTGTTTTGAACAACAACAATTTATAAAAGAAAACCGTTCATGATTTTGGAAAATGAAACTACCATAAGGCCTCCCGGCACACACACAATGCAATCGCACACTTGGGGGAGATTTCTCCTTATGATAGTCAAATATTCTTGATACGAGAAAACTCTTTTGATATTATTATTAGTGCATAGTGTGAAAGCATTTAGAAAGTATAATATTAATCTTAGCCAACATACGTACCATTATAGTATGCCTACTATAGCCACCATGTTAAATGGCATGATCTACAACTAAAACCGTACAGAGTTCATATTGGTGATTGGATTTCCAACAAATTGTCTGGCTAAGGAACTTCCTGGGCCACATGGGCACGCCTTTGGAGGGACGCCCCGAGAACCTAACTGGATCTCTGCCAAGAAAAGGCTGAGTTACCTCTGTAACTAGGTAACTATTACAAGAGTATACCATTCCCCGGTCGTAACCGTCCTTTATTCGGGGCTCCAACAGCAACAACCACAAAGCAACATAATTGCTATATCAATATAAGTTAAGTATCTAGGCTCCATACCATGATACCACTTCTATCCAGAAGGAAATGCACATACCCTAAGGGGTGCTACCACCAATAACCTTGTTGCATCCTTCCTGTTTTGACCATTACCAGGTTGTGAGGTTCGACGAAGTCTCGTCCACAAAGCTACGCTTTTCACAAAAGCTATGCTTCGGTCAACAAATTATCAACAGCACTCAGCATGACACACTACCAAATTGGGAGTATATCACTGATAACCTTCAACTACG
Organism: Allium cepa; assembly: GCA_030765085.1. Lineage (NCBI taxonomy): Eukaryota > Viridiplantae > Streptophyta > Magnoliopsida > Asparagales > Amaryllidaceae > Allium > Allium cepa. Next base: position 897,616,336 of record CM060938.1, on the reverse strand, counting down.
TAACCTATAAACTCGTACGTCTCAGAGAAGGGTGTTAAGCTAAGAGAATAAATTCTCCGCCACCAACTGAAATTTATTTGAAAGAAATCTGCTTTATATCTCAAAGTGTTATGTCAAACATACAACCATACAAGTCTGCTCCGGGTTTGAACAGAACCGAAGGCACTTCCGAAGAAGCCCTTGCAATCCAAGCATCCACAATCCCGATTGGACTCCCCATCAAATATGGAGATCTCTATACCGGAGAAACTCAGTGTAGAGTCATTCTACAGGTTATCCTATCGTTCTCGAAGACACCTACTCTTCACCACCGTCTTTAAATGCTATCCATTTCGTCGTATCACATATTTGGAATGGGTTATATGACACAAGGTCCTCTCCCAGCTAAATCGAATAGTAAGCGCTTAATTTAAAAACATGTGGATATATTAATCACAAAGATTCATCTTCAGGGTTCGATGTGGGTTTCGGATAACCAACTGGAATCCAACTCCCTGTTGCATCGAAATTGAATTGCCGTTTTACGAGCCAATGGGTTTTCACATTCACACAGAAATAAATTACATATATCACAGCTTAGCACAAAGAAATTTATATCACACAATATAACAATCACATAACAAAGGTATTAATCAATTCAGGGCATTCAATACAAATCAGTCATCTATAAACAAGATTAATTAATCGTGTAATTATAATTAATTAATTACATAATTATCTTTATTAATTATCCTTAATTAATGATTAATTATCCTTAATTATTAATTAATTAATCTTAATTACTTTCATTAATTATCCTTAATTATTAATTAATTAATCTTAATTACTTTCATTAATTATCCTTAATCATTAATTAATTAATCTTAATGACTTTCATTAATTATCTTGTTATCCCATTTTTTGGTCAAAACTGGAATATCAACAAATTGGCAAGGAATGATGGATGTCGGGATTGGAAATCGATTGGAATCAAGGCTACGGACGATATTATCAAAATTTGGTTGAGCTCCGATCAGGACGAAAGTGATCGGAAATAATGATAAGGACTAGGAAAGGTTATGTTTCATATTTCAGATCAATCTGAGTTCGTATGAAGGAGATATGACCGATGCACGGTAAGTGTTGGGTGCGTTTCCATCGCTTCGAACCAAGAAGAAGCAAGCAAGCATATATAAGTCTGGGATTTCACTCATGATTCAAGTACAAAGGTTCATTCGGTAAAGCAAGGCAAGAGTTCGTTCGACACTACACTCCTCGAGTTCATCCGGTAATAAGTGTCATCCGGTACTTAAAACTCCTCGGTTTCGTCCGGTAGTTCAAGTGTTTGAGTTCGTTCGGTATTCGAACTCCCCATGGTTCATTCAGCATTCTCAAATATGAAGGCTCATTCGGCATTCCCAACACAAGGGATCATTCGACATTCTCAAATTTGAAGGCTCATTCGGCATTCCCCAACACAAGGGATCATTCGGCGTTCTCAGTATAAGATCCATTCGGTAGTACCCACGCCGGACCAACCTCCACCGGTCCAAACCCCATATAGCCACTACCGAACCACCACCTCTCCACGCCAATGCCGAACCAACATCACCACCGAACCAAAATACTACACCTTCCACCAAGCCAAGACGCAGCCGAACCAGAATGCTGCGAGGCCAGATTGCATCAGCCCAGGCCCACCAGCAGCTATATACATTCAAGACCCCTGCCCCCAGCCTCACTCTATAAATAGAGGGGCAGGGGTACAACAATGGGGGACAAGTTTGGGAGCTCAAGCCTGGAAGGAACTTTCAAACAACTTTGATATACTTGTAACCAAAGCTTTGTACTTGTAATCGGATCGGAAAAGGAGAATAACATATAAAGTGGACGTAGGCACATTCTGGCCGAACCACTATAAATCTGTGTGTCTTTTACAGTTTAGTCCCTGTTTTTTACGTATTTGATAAACCTCCCAAATCACTACGAACACATAAAATCAACTAAATCATACGACTTGGAGGTGTTTGCCCATTTTTTGTGCAAACATATTTGGGTTATTTGCGTAGATCTGTGATTTGTGTTTGAATATCGCTGATTTGTATTCATACACTGGTGCTTTCATGGTATTTGGGGTTTGTGGCCAATTTTGGCGCAAACACTTTGGTGCTTTCATTGAGAGGGACTAGCGCCCGCTGCATCGAATAGAAGTTTGGATTTGGAAGACAATGGCTCGGCAAAACAGTAGATGGCTAAGGGCTGAGAGAAGCCAACATGAAGGAAGTCAACAAGCATCCTCCGGAGGTGAGGAAGTACCAGCTTCGATCTACATAACCCGGGATGAAATGGAAGCCATAACAAATTCACTGCAAGAGAGGTTGTTGAAGAGTCAACAGGAAATGATGCATATTTTCTTGAAGCAAATGAGAGCAGCAAGGATGCAAAACATAGGAACAGCTACAGCGGCTGTGGATGCAGGACAAGGAACTAGGGCAGTGGAATCCAATGGAGGACAGAATACAGAGCCAGAGGGCAATCGACAAGGGCTTGGGGGCAGGCCCGCAGGATCCAACACAGAAGGACCTTTTGAAGGAATTCAACAGGCTAGAACCAACGTTGCTGCCAGCGAGCCACATGAAGAGTATGTACCGGAATTCCCTCGGGGGCAACCCTCGACAGACAACGTTGGATTGGTATGTATAATCAGGAAGACTATGCGAGGTGGTTTGACCAATGGAGACTTGGAAGGAGTAAACAGGAGTCCGTTCACTCGGGAAATAAGGATGGCTCAGAATCCACCTAAGTTCAAGCTACCTAGCGTGGAGGTATACGATGGCAAGGCAGACCCTACGGATCACTTGATGAGGTACACCAGACACATGGAGGTGCTGGGGGCATCGGAGGAAGTGATGGCCCGATGCTTCCCTTTGTACTTGACTAACTTAGCTGCGATGTGGTTTAGGCAGCTGGAAGAAGGATCTATCAGGACTTGGAGGGAATTGGTGGAATGGTTTTTGGGACAGTTTCGGGTTCATGTCAAGAGACCGCAGAACGTGATGACATTGACATCGGTAAAGCAAAGGATGGATGAATCGGTTAGAGCTTTTCTAACTCGATTCAGTGCCGCAGTTGCTTCGGCGGATCAGCCCGATCCATCGATGGTTTTAATGGCAGCAGTATCAGGAGTCAGGGAGAACTCGGATTTCAAAGTATCTCTGATATGAGATCCCCCACGGGATCTCGACGAATTCTTTCACGAGGCAGAAAGGTTCCTTCGGCAAGAAGATGCGAGTACGGATTTAAAGTTGAAAAAGGTTAATGCAATTGAGGTTGGAGGACCACCCGGCAAAGGTTCGGATAAGGACAAAGGAAAAAGGAAGTTGGACGATGATTCTGGAAACGCTAGGAAGCAATGGAAGGATCCAAAGTTTTCCACATACACAGGATTGAACGAGACACTGGAGTGGATATACCTGGATACTCGGAACCGCCTTCCCTACCGGAGGCCGGCTAGGAGAGAACCAAAAGAACGGGAAAGGACATTAGGAAGGCTCTATCTCTTCCATGATTTGGATGGACACGACACCAACAGCTGCAGGCACTTAAAGGACATAATTGAGGAACATGTAAGGAATGGACAGCTGCCACAATATGTTGGACCTCGGAATGCAACGGCGAGGTAAGAGCAACCGCCGCCTACCTCAAGCTACGATGGTGGGAGGCCCAGGAATGATGGTCGATTGATCATCCATTGACCTGGTTAGTATGAAATAAGTAGCAAACTATTGGCAAGCAACCAAGTCATTTACACATGTACGGGGACGGAGATAGCCCCTAGGCATGCTCTGAATGATAATAAACTGCGATGTTATGGTTTGTGAAATTTATCTTTTGCTTTTGGATTGGACACTGCTTTTCTTTTTGGTTTTCGGTTTTGGAGCTTGGGTTGAGCTCCTGGTTTTTCTTGCTTTTTGATTTGGACTTTCCTTTGGATGATTGTTTTCGGTTTTGGATGCTATTTTGGATTTCTGGTTTTCTGATTTTGGATTTGGATTTTGGATTTGGATTCTGGATTTGGATTTTGGATTTGGATTTTGGATTTGGATTTTGGATTGGATTTTGATTGGATTTTTATCTGATTTTTGATAAACGGTCGTCGGGTATGGATTATACCTGGCAAGGGGTGAGTCGCTTTGCCCGAACGTGGTAAATTGACTCATTCAGGTCGTCGAGTATGGACTTGCTCGGCAAGGGTCCGGAGTGACCAGGATTCGGCCTAGGACTTAGGCCTTGTATTATCAATTGTTATTTTTAGGTCGTCGAGTATGGACTATGCTCGGCAAGGGTCCGGAGAGACCAAGATTCGGCTTAGGACTTAAGCCATGGCATCGTACAGCATCCAGGGACACTGTACCAAGGTCGTCAAGTGTGGATTACGCTTGGCAAGAACCCGGAGAGGTTAGCTCAGCGCCTAAGGACACTGGGCCAAGGTCGTCAAGTGTGGATTACGCTTGGCAAGAACCCGGAGAGGTTAGCTCAGCGCCCAGGGACACTGGGCCAAGGTCGTCAAGTGTGGATTACGCTTGGCAAGAACCCGGAGAGGTTAGCTCAACGTCCAGGGACGTTGGACCAATGACATCAAATATGAATTGCGCTTGGCAAGAGCCCGGAGAGGTTATGGATTTGGATATCGACCCTGAGAGGTCATGGATTCGGTTATTGGCTGTTGGACAAGGATGGATTGGGACTCGGTTGTCGAGTTCGGACGGATATGGAATCGGCTAAGGCTTTAGTTATTGGATTTGGAATTGGACATCGACTCGGAGCAGTCAAGGATGATATATTCTGGCAATATGGCTATGGACTTTGGATATTGGATTCGGAACTATTCAAAACACGCCTTGTTATCACAAGGCATGTTTTGGGGGACAAAGTGTTATCCCATTTTTTGGTCAAAACTGGAATATCAACAAATTGGCAAGGAATGATGGATGTCGGGATTGGAAATCGATTGGAATCAAGGCTACGGTCGATATTGTCAAAATTTGGTTGAGCTCTGATCAGGACGAAAGTGATCGGAAATAATGATAAGGACTAGGAAAGGCTATGTTTCAGATTTCAGGTCAATCGGAGTTCGTATGAAGGAGATATGACCGATGCACGGTAAGTGTTGGGTGCGTTTCCACCGCGACCGAACCAAGAAGAAGCAAGCAAGCATATATAAGTCTGGGATTTCACTCATGATTCAAGTACAAAGGTTCATTCGGTAAAGCAAGGCAAGAGTTCGTTCGACACTACACTCCTCGAGTTCAACCGGTAATTAGTGTCATCCGGTACTTAAAACTCCTTGGTTTTGTCCGGTAGTTCAAGTGTTTGAGTTCGTTCGGTATTCGAACTCCCCATGGTTCATTCGGCATTCTCAAATATGAAGGCTCATTCGGCATTCCCAACACAAGGGATCATTCGGCATTCTCAAATATGAAAGCTCATTCGGCATTCCCCAACACAAGGGATCTTTCGGCATTCTCAGTATAAGATTCATTCGGTAGTACCCACGCCGGACCAACCTCCACCGGTCCAAACCCCATATAGGCACTACCGAACCACCACCTCTCCACGCCAATGCCGTACCAACATCACCACCGAACCAAAATACTGCACCTTCCACCAAGCCAAGACGCTGCCGAACCAGAATGCTGCCAGGCCAGATTGCATCAGCCCAGGCCCACCAGCAGCTATATACATCCAAGACCCCTGCCCCCAGCCTCACTCTATAAATAGAGGGGCAGGGGTACAACAATGGGGGACAAGTTTGAGAGCTCAAGCCTGGAAGGAACTTTCAAACAACTTTGATATAATTGTAACCAAAGCTTTGTACTTGTAATCGGATCGGAAAAGGAGAATAACATATAAAGTGGACGTAGGCACATTCTGGCCGAACCACTATAAATCTCTGTGTCTTTTACAGTTTAGTCCCAGTTTTTTACGTATTTGCATAAACCTCCTAAATCACTACGAACACATAAAATCAACTAAATCATATGACTTGGAGGTGTTTGCCCATTTTTTGTGCAAACATATTTGGGTTATTTGCGGAGATCTGTGATTTGTGTTTGAATATCGCTGATTTGTATTCATACACTGGTGCTTTCATAGTATTTGGGGTTTGTGGCCAATTTTGGCGCAAACATATCCTTAATTATTAATTAATTAATCTTAATCACTTTCATTAGCCATCCTGAATTATTAATTAATTAATCTTAATTAAAAATTTAATTAACCTTTAATCATTCTTTAATTGCTTAAATACTTAATTAATTAAAAGACAAATCATTTATTTTAATTAATCACTTAATTACCTTTAAAATCTTTAAATAACAAAATTCGTAATTAATCATCATTAGCATATAAACTAATTTAAGGGATTAATGTTAATTAAAAATTAAAACAACATTTCATCTTAATTAACTTTTTAATTACATTATCTCTTTAAAATAAATTAAGGATTTATTTATAAATAAAGATCACATGATTAATAAATTGAACTTAATGACTTTAAAAATAACTTACTTAAAACGCTTATTAATCAAAATTTAAATCAAAAAAAATATATTTAAAAACATGGGTTAAAATGTTTAAAAATTTAGATTTGGTTTTAAAGTTTAAAACTGTTTTTATATCCAACCCGAGACCTTTCCCGAGTGTCACACGAGCCAATTACCTATTACTTCGAGTCTTTCCTCAAACCAACCCGAGTCTCTTTTCAATGTTAAAATTTATTTAAGTTTTTATAAAAACCCTGGAAAAACTTAAAATTTCACGAATCAAAACCTTGAGCCAGTGACCTGCTTCCCCAAAGACAACTTCGAGTCACCTACTCTTCTTCCCAAACCCATCTTCACTGATACAAACATCACGCCGTGCACATGCACTAGAGCTCCGACGAGCTCCAGTCCACCCTGTCACCTCCGACATATCGATGATCAATCCTATAGCCGATCCTGATGACCAAAACTTCATTACAGGCCCGAAATCGAAATCGATGCACCCGACAAGCATGGGTACCAAAACATTGTCTGAAAAACCCCTCGTACAGACAACACCGACCACTAGCACCCCTATAACTCCGGCTGCACCTTGCTGACCCTCCACACTACCATTCTCCAACGTCCTGTGCAACTCGATTCATCATAGATGCCATGGCAACGAGATAACTAACCTCGACCAAACTACGGGTTCAAACCCTAATTCGATCTCGATAGCCCTCCACAACGAATTATAAAATCATCGAGTATTTTTCCAATGATTCCTGACCTTCGAACATGTTCCATCCTCGATCACGAGATTTATCATTACCCCGATCACCAGAATTTGGTGAAAAAGACGATTCTGATCATCCCCATTTTTCTCAGAAATTACTTGATTAAAAATTTTGATTCGACCTTTAAAAATCTTTGTTTTCGAAAGCATTTCAGATGATATATTTGAAAATATAAATCATGATTGATGAAATTCCAGTTTACATTGGTCTTGCCTGTTCTTTCAAGTTTCCAGAGAAAGATTCCATCTAATTTACTTCAATTTAATTTTTAAAACTTAAATCAGGTTTAAACAAACAAAACTTATTTAGATCGTAAGGTCTAACAATGATCAGAGAAGAAGGATTCAATTTTTGAATAAGTTTAACTTTAATAAATCTGGAAATAGGAATGCATGTCTATCTTCGGACGTACACAAACACATCTCTACATATATATACAGATTTAATTCATATGTAAGCAATTTTCCAATTCATTTCAGGCATGATTTCCGAACAACAGATAAAAAAATTATTTAACAAAGGTTTACTCACCTATAGCTTTGAAATAGAGAGATTTTGTAAAGCCTGGAACATGATTTAAATCTAAAAACTGGGAGCTTATTTGATTTTGAAAACTGAATCCTGTAACTTTGTTTTGCTTATTGTTGATGTTTTGATCTTGAAGCTGGAACTGTTTCAACTTGATCTGATTCCTTTGCTTGAGATGATTTCCAAGCTTATGCTTTGAATTGAAAAGGTGTTTGAATTTCTAGATTTTTTCTTTGTTTTTGTTTTGATGACTTTCTGATTTTTTTTAATTTTATTTATAAATTTGCTTGGTGATTTTCTTTCTCTGGTCTGAGGAAGTTTGCAGATATTTTTCTTAAGCTTTTAAAACTTAAAAGAAATGAGAAAGAGGGGATTTAAGATGTTATATAGTTTTATTTTCTTTTTATAAATTTTCTTACAAAAAAAAACCACAAAATGACACTTGTCTATTTTAATGCTTCATTAGTTAACACTTGTTAATTTAGGTGCTAAAAATTCGACACTTGTACCTTTTTATTTTTTATATTATATATTAATTTTCAAAATTACATTTTCTATTTTATATATACATTTTTCTTTATTATACTTATATCATTTTTAAAAGAAAATGTTTTAAACAATTATACATTAAATAAATTTCCAATATATATTATTTTAAAATCCAAATTATTTTACTAAGGCATTTTTTTAAAATTTTAAATTCAAGTTCAAATTCAATATTCAATATTCAAATTTAAAGTCAAATCTACCCCAATGTATATATATACAAATCAATATTTATTTTATTTGTTGTTGAAATTTTCAAAATTAATTCCAAAATTTTATTCCAAAATTTACATTAGTTACTAATTTAAATTTAATTCAAAAATGGGATCGTTACAGATTCCCCCTTAAGAAAATTTCGTCCTCGGAATTTGAAAGAGAGAAAAGACAACAAAGAATACAAGAATACAGAAAAAGATAGAGAAATGGCTTGCCAATCAAGCTGGAATATCCACTCTGCAATTGGGATAGGACTTTTGTATGTTATCCTCTATTTCCCAAGTACAGTCATCTGAATCACCGCTCCACTGCACTTTAACTAGTTCCACAACTTTATTCCTCAATTGCTTTTCATCACGATCAATGATTTTCAATGGCTATCTTTTAATTGCCAGATTTGGTGTGATTTTCGAATCCTGTTGAGCTGCCTCTTCGATAATACTGTCTGGATTGTGCACATATTTTCGAAGATGTGAAATGTTAAACACATCGTGTAGGCCAGATAATCAGCTTGGTAGCTGCACTCGATATGCCCAATGACCGATCCTTTCCAGTATAGGAAAAGGACCAATATAACGCGGTGCCCGCTTACCAGTCTTCCCAAATCAACACACCATGCATTGGAAATACTTTTAGGAATACAGAATCTCCAACCTGGAATTCTAGGGCTCTTCTCATATGGTCTTAATAACTTTTCCGACGACTTTGTGCAGTTATCAACTTCTTTCGAATAAAATCCACTTTCTCCATAGCTTCATTAATCATATCTGGTCTAAGGATGAGTCTATCACCAGACTTAATCCAGCATGCAGGTGATCGACACGGATGACCATATAAAGCTTTAAAAGCAGCCATTTCGATGCTGGCCTGATAGCTATTGTTATATGAGAATTCGACCAGATGCAAATTATCCTCCCAAGAACCACCAAAGTCAAGTATACAAGCATGCAGAAGGTCTTCTAAGATTCGATTTATCCTTTTTATCTACCCATCAGACTGCGGGTGATAAGCAATGCTGAAGTTCAGTTTGGTTCCCAATGTTCCTTGAAATGCTTCTCAAAATCTACTGGTGAAGGTTGGGTCATGATCAATCACTATACTGCTCGGTATACCGTGGAGACGAACAATCTCTTTTATATACGGCTCTACTAGACTTGTTGTTGTTCGGTTAGATTTTACTCGGATAAAGTGGGCGGTCTTAGTCGGACGATCCACTATAACTCAATTCTCTTCATTCCCCTTTCGAGTACATGGCAACCGATCGATGAAATCCATCGATACTTGATCCCATTTCCACTTAGGTACCTCCAATGGTTGGATTAAACCCGCCATTATTTTCTGATCACTTTTGATTTTTTGACAGGTAGCACAATGACTCACACATATAGATTTATCATGCTTCATTGTCTTCCACCAGAAGGTTGTTTTGATATCTCTATACAACTTATTAACTCCTGGATGGATACTGAGTTTAGACTTGTGACACTCATCCAAAACTTCATGTTTTAGATCCGGGATGTCTGGAACACACATCCTGCCTTTCAGTCTTATAACTCCATAATTATCGATTTCGAAACTAGAATCTTCACCTCGACGAATTCTCCCATAAATTTCCTGAAGAAATTTGTCTTCTTTCTGCTTGCTGGTAATCTTCTCAAGAAGAGTAGGAGTAATGACAAGATAAGCAAGAATAACATGTCTTCTACTCAAGGCGTCGGCAACTACATTGGCTTTTCCGAGGGTATATAGAATATCTAGATCATATGTCGCTAGAAATTCCAACCAGCGTTGTTACCTCGGATTTAAATCTTTCTGGGTGAAAAGATATTTCATAGATTTGTGGTCGGTGAATAATTCAAAACTTTCACCTAAAACAAGAAAGATTTATTAAGTATATACCTTACGTTAAATTAAACTTTTAAATTCTAGTAAAGATGAAAGATATTTTTACCCAGAATATTGTGTCGCCAGATTTTCAAAGCGAAAATAAAAGTTAGAAGTTTGAGATTGTGGGTTGGGTAATTTTTCTCATGCAGACGTAATTATCTACTCGCGTAGGCAATTACTTTCCCATTCTGCATTAGCATTGCACCCAAATGATCACCACAAGCGTCAGTATAGACAGATAAACCTTGGTTCCTATTAATGATAGTGAGAACGGGAGTGGTAGTCAATCTCCTCTTCAACTCCTGGAAAGCTTCATCACACTCCGGAGTCCAATCGAATTTAGCATTCTTCATTGGTAGCTTAGTCAATGGACTGGCCAACTTGGAAAAATCTTGGACAAACTTTCTATAATATCCCGCTAAGCCCAGAATACTTCGAACTTCTTTTGGAGTAGTGGGTCACTTCCAGTCTAGAATAGAAGAAATCTTACCTGGATCAACAGAGATTCCCTCTTCATTAACAATGTGCCCGAGAAAACTGACTTCCTTAACCCAAAAATGGATTTAGAAAATTTTGCAAACAGAATATTCTTCCTTAATATCTCCAAAACAATTTTGAGATGCTCCGCATGCTCCTCTTCGATTTTGGAATAGATTAGAATATTGTAGATGAACACCAGAAAAAATTTATTCAATACTCTTGGAATACACGGGTCATTAAGTCCACGAAGTATGCGAGAGCATTGGTTAGTCCGAAAGGCATGACTAACCATTCGTAGAAAATGTCTGGACCCCTGAAAGTAGTCAAGTGAAGATAGTCTTCGGCAATTCATAACTGATGGAATCCTTGAGCTAGATCCATCTTTGAAAAGAATCGGGTGCCGTGAAGTTGATCGAATAGATCGTCGATCCTGGGTAAAGGAAATTTGTTTTTGAGAGTTAATTTGTTGAGATCGCGGTTGTCCATGCACGATCTCAAAGATCCGTCAGATTTGGCTACGAAGACCACAGCTGAACCCAATCAGAAACACTAGGACGTATCAAGCCTTTCTCTAACAAATCTCGGGTTTGATTGACTAGTTCAATCCTTTCCCTGGGTGCCATCATGCGGCATGCGTGAACAACAGGGCGAGCATTGGGTACGAAGTCAATTCTGAACTTAATTTCTCTGTGCGGGGGTAAGGATTTTACTTCTTCGAACACGTCTGGGAATTCCCGAACTATAGGTATGGACTTCAGACTAGGTTTGGGATATTCCAAAGTATGCATTAGTTTATCTCTCTTAGGACTCGGATCCTCACAAGAGATTTCAATAAAATTTCCAAGTTTTCTTTTGATCGAGATCTTTCGATTGTTACAATCTAATTTGGCTTCGTATTCCGTTAGCTAATCCATTCCAAGTAAGATTTCAAATTCATTAAAATCGAGGACAAAGGGACTGATAGGAAATTTATGACAAGAATACGAGATAAGAACATCTCTACATCATAGACAAAGGTTTGTAGGGCCACCAACTAGATTTTTCACACAAATGGGCTAGTTGACAAAATCAGGTTTAAGTTTTAATTCATTTACAGTTTGTTGGGAGATAAAGCTATGTGTAGCGCTCGTGTCAAAAAAAACTCTAACAATTTTATCATAAATAAAAAGGTTACCTTATAAAGCACCTTTCCATTTATTAGCCTTTGAATTTGAAGGGTCATCCTTTATCGCATACACATTTGCCACTTGAACTTGCTTCATCGCCGGGAAATTTCTAACTACGTGTCTGGGCTTGTGACAGTAATAACATTCTCTAACTCCCTGACTAGTCTTCATGGGTTGTTCTTTCTTAACTTGCTTCTTTGGATTCTTGCAACTATTTGAATAATGGCCCTTTTCTTGGCAATTGTAACAAGTTATATCTCTAGCCGGGTTTCCCTGATTGTTCTTCTTTCTTGCCTTGATATTGTTTCTTGCATCCAAACTTTCTTTATTTTTCAATTTGGATTACTCGTATTTCCCTTCTCCTTCGGATCTCGCATATCCAGGGTAGCATATCTACACCCCATATCGATAAGACCAGAAAAAGATTCTTTAACGTGAGCTGTCATTCTTTCGTGAAATTTCTTATTCATTCCACGAATGAATCTTTAATTTTTCTTTAGAGGTGCGTTTACCAATTCCGGACCGAAATGAGATAATTCCTTAAATTTATTTAAGTACTCCTCAAATGATAAACTTCCTTGCCTCAAGTCCATAAATTCCTGGTACATTCGAGAGATACCAGCCGACGACATATATCGTTTCTCAAACACTTCTTTAAATCTTTCCCACGTGAATTCATATTCCAGCTCATCCACCGTAACTGTCTCCCACCAGGCTAGGTGTTCTTCTTGGAGTTGCCAAGAAGCTATTAGTTGCATTTCATCGTCTTCCAACTTTTGCCCTTTAAAATTCTTTCACACGATATGATCCAGGCTTGGGCTTCAACGATAGACTCCTTGTCGGTGAACGGCTTACCACCAAGTCTCGAGAAGCTTTTATATAGATCGGCTAGATTCGGCTGATGTTGAGTAGGCATAGCTGCTTCTGCTGTTGTGGGGACTTGACCAATTGTAGTGGTATTTCCCTATCCCCTAGCTCTTCCTCTTCGCCCACTCATTCTTACTATCTATAAATAGTAAGAAACTTGATTTAGATATACGGACGAGATATCTTAGGGAATATCAATAGTTTAAAGAAATAGACCAAGAAATTTTAGGATTTCGGTCTCTCGGTTTATACTCATTCTAAGGTATACTTCATCCTATTTCTAATGAGCCACCTAACGTGTTATACTCCATAGCTAAAGTTCTTACTCAACCTTTAGCTCTGATACCACTTATCATGACCCAAAATCCAGTGTTCAAAAATCGACATCAAATACCTCACTTGTATTCGACTGTCGAAGATTCAAACATCGAACTCCAATTCGGATGGAGCTTATAACCACATTAGATGAATATAAACAGCAGAAACAAAATGAATATCATTGATCATAACACAGATACAACATCATCACAGTGTTTGATACAACAAATCACCACTGTCATCAGAGTGATACATATATGATACATCAACAAAATGATAACATCACAGCAGAACACTAACTACAGGGTTTCAAAAAGGTCTCCAGCATACTTCAACTTCGATAAGTCGTCGAAAATTTAAACACTTCAAAAGATTCCCAAACCCAAAGCTTTCCAAAATCCAACAGCTTCCATAAGACTCCAAAATCCAAGCTAGCTCCAAAACATGGATAACCTACTTCTAAGCTGCCCGTGAGGAAATTATAGGTAACCAGTGTTTAGGAAGGGAACAATAAACTCCGAGTCAGTCATGGGACTGGTATAAATAAACAAAAACAGTTGTTTTGAACAAAAAAATTTATAAAAGAAAACCGTTCATGCTTTTGGAAAATGAAACTACCATAAGGCCTCCCGGCACACACACAATGCAATCGCACACTTGGAAGAGAATTCTCCTTATGATAGTCAAATATGCTTGATACGAGAAACCTCTTTTGACATTATTATTAGTGCATAGTGTGAAAATATTTCGAAAGTATAATATTAATCTTAGTCAGCATGCGTACCATTATAGTATGCCTATTATAGCTACCATGTTAAATGGCAAGTTCTACAACCAAAACCGTACAGGGTTCGTATTGGTGATTGGATTTCCAACAAATGGTCAGGCTAAGGAACTTCCTGGGCCACATGGGTACGCCTTTGGAGGGATGCCCCGAGAACCTAACTGGATCTCTGCCAATACAAGGTCGGCTTGCCTCTGTAACTAGGTAACTACTACACAAGTACGCCATCCTCCGGTCGTAACAGACCTTTATACGGGGCCCCAACAACAACAAATGTAAAGCAACATAATTGCAATATCAACATAAGTTAAGTATCTAGGCTCCATACCATGATACCACTTCTATCCAGAAGGAAATGCACATACCCTAAGGGGAGCTACCCCTAATAACCTTGCTGCATCCTTCCTGTATTGACCATTACAGGGTTGTGAGATTTAACGAAGTCTCGTTCACAAAGCTACGCTTTTCACAAAAGCCATGCTTTGGTCAACAAATGATCAGCAACACTCAGCATGCCACACTACCAAATTGGGGGTATGTCACTGATAACCTTCAACTACATAACCTCTGAGCTCGTACGTCTCAGAGAACGGTGTTAAGCAAAGAGAATAAATTCTCTACCACCAATAGAAATGTATTTGAAAGAAATCTGCTTTATATCTCAAAGTGTAATGACAGACATACAACCATACAAGTCTGTTATGGGTTCGAACGGAACTAAAGGCACTTCCAAAGAAGCCCTTGCAATCCGGGCGTCCACAATCTCGATCGGACTCCCCATCACATACGTAGATCTCTATATCGGAGCAACTCAGTGTGGAGTCATTCGATAGGTATCCTATCATTCTCGAAGACATCCGGTCTTCACCACCGTCTTCAAATGTTATCCATTTCGTCGTATCACATATTTGGAATGGGTTATGTGTCACAAGGTCCTCTCCCCGCTAAACCGAATAGTGAGCGCTTAATTTAAAAACATGTGGATATATTAATCACGAAGGTTCATCTTCAGGGTTCGATGTGGGTTTTGGATAACCAACTGGAATCCGACTCCCTGTCGCATCAAAATTCAATTGCCGCTTTACGGGCCAATGGGTTTTCACATTCACACAGAAACAAATTACAGATATCAATGCTCAGCATAAAGCAATTTATATCACACAATATCACAATCACATAACAAAGGTCTTAATCAATTAAGGGCATTCAACACAGATTAGTCATCCATAAACAAGATTAATTAATCATGTAATTATAATTAATCAATCACATAATTATCTTTATTTAATTATCCTTAATTAATCCTTAATTATTAATTAATTAATCTAAATTACTTTCATTAATTATTCTTAATTATTAATTAATTAATCTTGATTACTTTCATTAATTATCCTTAATTATTAATTAATTAATCTTAATTACTTTCACTAATTATACTTAATTATTAATTAATTAATCTTAATTGAAAATTTAGTTAACCTTTAATCATTCTTTAATTACTTAAATACTTGATTAATTAAAAGATAAATCATTTATTTTAATTAATCACTTAATTACCTTTAAAATCTTTAATTAATAAACTTCATAATTAATCATGTTTAACATATAAATTAATTTAAGGGATTAATGTTAATTAAAGATTAAAACAACATTTCATCTTAATTAACTTTTTAATTACATTATCTCTTTAAAACTAATTAAGGATTTATTTATAAATAAAGGACATATGATTAATAAATTAAACTTAATGACTTTAAAAATAACTTACTTAAAACCCTTATTAGTCAAAACTTAAATCAAAACAATTTATTTAAAAGCATGGGTTAAAATGTTTAAAAATTTAGATTTGGTCTTAAAGTTAAAATAGTTTTTATATTCAACCCGAGACCTTTCCTAAGTGTCACCCGAGCCAATTGCATGTTCACTTTGAGTCTTTCCTCAAACCAACCCAATCTCTTTTCATAGCTAAAATTTGTTTAAGTTTTTAGAAAAACCTCGGTACAACTCAAAATTTCACGAATCAAAACTCGAGCCAGTGACCTGCTTCCCCGAAGACAACTTTGAGTCACCTACTCTTCTTCCCAAACCCAACTTCACTGATACAAACATCATGCCGTGCACATGCACCAGAGCTCCGACGAGCTCCAGTCCACCCTGTCACCTTCGACATATCAATGATCAGTCTTATAGTTGATCCCGACCACCAAAATTTCGTTAAAGGCCCGAAATCGAAATCGATGCACCCAGACAAGCCTAGGTAGCAAAACATTATCTGAAAAACCCCTTGTACAGCCAACGCCGACCACCACCACCCCTATAACTTTGGCCACACCTTGCTGACCGTCCACACCACCATTCTCCAACGTCCTGTGCAACTCGATTCATCAAAGACGCCATGGTAACGAGATAACTCACCTCGATCAAACTAGGGGTTCAAACCGTGGTTCGATCTCGATAGCCCACCACAACGAATTATAAAATCATCGAGTATTTTTTCAATGATTCCTGACCTTCGAACGTGTTTCATCCTCGATCACTCGATTTATCATTACCCCAATCACCATAATTTGGTGAAAATGATTATTCTGATCATCCCCATTTTTCTTAGTGATTACTTGATTAAAAATTATGATTCCACCTTTAAAAATCTTTGTTTTCGAAAGCATTTCAGATAATTTATTTGAAAACATAAATCATGATGGATGAAATTCCAGTTTACATTGGTTTTTCCTGTTCTTTCAACTTTCCACAGAAAGATTCAATCTAATTTACTTATATTTAATTTTTAAAACTTAAATCAGGTTCAAACAAACAAAACTTATTTAGATCCTAAGGTCTAACAATGATCAGCGAAGAAGGATTCCATTTTTGAATAAATTTAACTTTAATAAATCTGGAAACAGGAATGCATGTCTGTCCTTAGACACACGTAGACACATCTCTACATATATACATTGATTTAATTCACATGCAAGCAGTTTTCCAATTCATTTCAGGCATAATTTCCAAACAATCGATAAAAATCTAGATTTAACAAAGGTTTACTCACCTATAGCTTTGAAACAGAGAGCTTTTATAAAGCATGGAACTTGATTTAAATATGAAAAACTGGGAGCTTATTTGATTTTGAAAACTGGATCCTTTAAACTTTGATTTGCTTATTGTTGATGTTCTGATCCTGAAGCTGGAATTGTTTCAACTTGATTTGATTCCTTTGCTTGAGATGATTTCCAAGCTTATGCTTTGATTTGAAAAGGGTGTTTGAATTTCCAAATTTTTGCTTTGTTTTTGTTTTGATGACCTTTTGATTTTTTTGATTTTTTTTAAAAATTGCTTGATGATTTTCTTTCACTGATCTGAGGAAATTTATAGATTTTTTTCTCAAGCTTTTAAAAGTTAAAAGAAATGAGAAAGAGGGGATTTGAGATATTATATAGTTTTATTTTCTTTTTATAAATTTTCTTAAAAACCACAACAACAAAATGACACTTGTCTATTTTAATGCTTCATTAATTAACACTTGTTTATTTAGGTGCTAAAAATTCAACACTTGTTCTTTTTCGTTTTTTTATATTATATATAAATTTTAAAAATTACATTTTCTATTTGATATATACATTTTTGTTTAAAAGAAAATGTTTTAAAACAATTATACATTAAATAAATTTCCAATATATATTATTTTAAAATCGAAATTATTTTACTAATGCATTTTTTAAGTTTTAAATTCAAGTTCAAATTCAATATTCAAATTCAAATTTAAAGTCAAATCTACCCTTATATATATGAATCAATACTTATTTTATTTGTTGTTGAAATTTTCAAATTAATTCCAAAATTTTATTCCAAAATTTACATTAATTACTAATTTAAATTTAATTCAAAAATGGGATCATTACAGTTTTCCAAGACGAATTTAGTAATGTAGGTGAATCAACAAATTACGAGGTTCGAATTTAACATGGTTTTAAAATTTTACTGTAAAATTAAGTTTTCCAGATAAATTTAAACCAATTATTCTCAAAAGTTTTTTTAATTTAGGGCTTGATTTTACAAACACGTTTCCTTCAGATTGTAGAATCTAACATGAATCATATGAAGAGAGTTTTGATTTTTTGAACAGGTTTAAACTCTGTAAACCTGAAAAAGGCATTTCTGATTGTAACTGTCATGCACACACAAAAATTTGTAAATAATATACATGCAAGCCTTTCTAACAACCATATATTTATCATTTATCACATGCATCAAGAGTTCAACCCAGATTCAAGCTTTTAAATAGTGTTTACTCACCTGTCAACTTGAAAACAGAGAGCGGAGCAAAGGCTGGAAGTTAATTTGCATTTGAAATCTGAAAACTTGTTTTGATTTTGATCTGGAATGCTTTGTTTTGAAATCTTGTTTGATGATTCCGAGTTGAATCTTAGCTGAGTTGAAATTTGTTTAGTTGCTGACTTGAATATATACTTCAGATGATCTCTGCTTGCTTAATTTCTGGTCTGATATAGATTATAGCTTCATATTTTCCTTAAAATAAATTCAAGTCTGTTTTTGATGTTTTCTTTTGTCAGATTTGTTTTTGATGACTTTGTTTCTGGTCTTAGAGTTTTTCAGGTTTTGATTTCTTGCTTTTCTGATTTTTTTGAAAGTGAAGATAAAGAAAATGAAAGTGTAGGAGTAGAAATTCTTATAGTCTTGTTTTCTTTATTTAAAAAAAGAAAAATAATTGAAACTTGTTAATTCTATTGATAAAATCATTACACTTGTAAATTTCATTTGTTGAAAATCTTAGAATTTTAAATCATATTTTCTATTTATATGATCACATTTCCTTTGTTATATTTATACAGTTTTAAAAGAAAATGTTCTAAAGCAAATTTATACATTAAAGAAAAATCATACATATATATTAATATTTTGAGTGCAAATATTTTTAAAATATTTTATATTTTGAATTTCAAATTCAAATTCAAATCACAACCTATTCATATATATATATATATATATATATATATATATATATATATACATAAATCAACTCTTATTTTATTTATTTTGGAAATATAAAATTAAATTCAAATTCAAATTCAAACCTATCCATATATATATATAATTTTAAATTCAAATAATTTTAAAACATTTATTATTTTGAATTTTTTAAACTCAAATGAAAATTACAATTTTATTCATATGCACAAATCAATGATTATCTAATTTGCCTTGAAAATTTCAAATTAAATTCCAGAAATTCATATACATTACTAATTTTAAATCTGATAAAAATTAGGATGTTACAGATTCTCTCCCTTATTCAAATTTCATCCTTGAAATTTGAAAGAGAGAGAGAGAGATAAACAAAGAATATAAGAAAACATAAAAAGATAGAGAAATGGCTTACCAAATTAAGACAAAATATCCACTCTACAATTGGGATAGGACTTCTGCATGCTACCCTTTGTTTCTAAAGTACAGTCATTTGAATCACCATTCCATTGCACTTAACAAGTTTCACAACTTTATTTCTCAGCTGCTTTTCATCTCGATCAATTATCTTTAATAGTTCTCTCTTTACTGCCAGATTTACTTTGATCTCCAAATCCTGCTGAGCGGCCTCCTCAATAATATAGTATGGATCGTGCACATATTTCTGAAGGTGAGAAACATGAAACACGTTGTGTATGCTAGATAACCAATTGGGTAGCTATACTCGATATGCCAAAGGACCGATCCTCTCCAATATAGGAAAAATACCAATATAATGCGGTGCCAGCTTAACAATCTTCCCAAATCTCAACACTCCCTGCATTGGAGAAACTTTTAGGAAAACGGAATCTCCAACCTGGAAGTCTAAAGATCTTCTTCTGTGGTTAGCATAATTTTTTTGACGAATTTGAGCCGTTTTCAATTTCTTTCGAATAAAATCAACCTTCTCGGTAGCTTCCTTTATCATATTTGATCCAAGAACGACTCTATCACCTAGCTCGATCCAACATGCAGGTGATCGACACAGACGACCATATAAAGCTTTGAAAGGAGCCATTTTGATACTGGCCTGATAGCTATTATTATATGAAAATTCAACCAGATGCAAATGGTCCTCCAAGAAACGCCAAAGTTGAGAATACAAGTGTACAAAAGGTCTTCTAAGATTCGATTAATCCTTTCAGTCTGCCCATCAGATTGCGGGTGGTAAGCAGTACTGAAGTTCAGTTTGGTTCCTAATGCGGCTTGGAACGCCTCCCAAAATCTGCTATTGAAGATGGGATCATGATCACTCACTATACTGCTGGGTATACCGTGGAGACGAACAATCTCTTTTATATATAGCTCTGCCAAACTTGTTGCTGTTTGGGTAGATTTTACTGGGATAAAGTGGGCAGTCTTGGTCAGACGGTCCACAATAACCCAAATTGCTTCATTCCCTTTCTTAGTTCATGGCAAACCATCTATAAAATCCATAGATACTTGATCCCATTTCAACTTAGGCACCTCCAATGGTTGGAGAAAACCCGCCAACTTCATCTGATCACTTCTGATTTGCTGACAAGTTGCACAACGACTGACATAAATAGATATGTCCCTCTTCATTATTTTCCACTTGAATGTCCTTTTGATATCTCGATACATCTTATTAACTCCTGGATGAATACTAAGTTTAGACTTGTGACACTCGTCCAAAACTTAATGTTCTAGATCCGGAATGTCTAGGACACAGATCCTGCCTTTCAATCTTATAACCCCATTATTATCGATTCCAAAATTGGAATCCTCACCATGACATATTCTTCTATACATTTCTCGAAGAAACTTGTCTTCTGTCTGCTTACGAGCGATCTTTCAAGGAGAATAGGAGTGACAATTAAATATGCAAGAATGCCTTCTACTCAAAGCATTGGCAACCACGTTGGCTTTTCTGGGTGTATATTGAATATCCAAGTCATAAGACGCTAGAAATTAAAACCAACGTTGTTGCCTCAGATTTAAATCTTTCTAGGTAAAGAGATATTTCAGAGATTTGTGGTCGGTGAATAATTCGAATTTTTCACCTAAAACAAGAAGGATTTATTAAGTATAAATATTAAGTTAAGTTAAAGTTTTAAATTTTTAAGAAAGATGAATGAAATTTTTACCCAGAAGATAATGTCGCCAGATTTTCAAAGCAAAAATAACCGCGAGAAGTTCGAGATCGTGGGTTGGGTAGTTTTTCTCATGTGGTCGCAATTGTCTACTCGCGCAGGCAATCACTCTACCATTTTGCATTAGCATAACACCCACACCATTTCCACAGGCGTCTGTATAAACAGACATACCTTGATTCCCGTTAATAATAGCGAGAACGGGAGCAGTAGTCAATCTCCTCTTTAACTCCTGGAAAACTTCATCACATTTCGAAGTCCAAACAAACTTACAATTCTTCATAGTTAGCTCAGTCAACGGACTGGCTAAGTTGGAGAAATCCTGAACAAATTTTCTATAATGTCCTGCTAGACCTAAAAAACTTCTAACTTTTTTTGGAGTAGTGGGTTGCTTCTAGTCTAGAATAGCGGAAACCTTGCCCGGGTCTACAGAAATTCCCTCTTCATTAACAATGTGCCCAAGAAATCTAACTTCCTTAACCCAAAAATGACACTTAGAAAATTTAGCGAACATAATGTTCCTCCTTAATATTTCTAAAACAATTCTCAAGTGCTCAACGTGCTCCTCTTCGGATGTGGAGTAGATCAAAATATCGTCAATAAACACAAAAACGAATTCATTCAATACCACTCGGAATACACGGGTCATTAAGTCTATGAAGTATGCGGGAGCATTGGTTAGTCCGAAAGGCATGACTAACCATTCGTAGAATGTGTCTGGACCCCTGAAAGCAGTTAAGTGAATACAGTCTTCATCAATTCTCAATTGATGGAATCCTTAGGCTTGATCCATCTTTGAAAGAATCGAGCGCCATGCAGTTGATCGAACAAGTCGTCGATTCTGTGCAAAGGAAATTTGTTTTTGAGAGTTAATTTATTGAGATCGTGGTAGTCCATGCGCAATCTCAAAGATCCATCAGACTTGGCCACAAATACCGCATTTGAACCCCAATCGGAAACACTGGGGCGTATGAATCCTTTCTCTAGCAAATCTCGAGTTTGCTTGGCTAACTCAATTCTTTCCCTGGGTTCCGTCCTACGACTTTCATGAACAACAGGACGAGCATTGGGAAACAAATCAATATTGAATTCAATTTCTCTATGTGGGGGTAAAGATTTGACCTCTTCGAATACGTTTGGAAATTCCCGGACAATAGGTATAGACTCCAAACTAAGTTCGGGATATCCTAAAGTATACATCAACTTATCTATCTTAGGACTCGGATCGTCGCAAGAGATTTCAATGAAATTCCAAAATTTAGTTCTGATCGAAATCGTTCAACTGTTACAATCTAATTTGGCTTTGTATTCCGTTAGCCATTCCATTCTGAGTAAGATGTCAAATTCATTAAAGTCGAGAACAAAGAGACTGGTAGGAAATTGATGACAAGAATACGAGATAGGCACGTCTCTACATCGTAGACAAAGGTTCGCAAGGCAACCAATTGGATTTTTCATGCAGATGGGCTCGTCGACAAATTTGGGTTTAAGTTTTAATTCATTTACCGTTTGCTGGGAGATAAAGCTATGTATAGCTCCCGTGTCAAACAAAACTCTAACAATTCTATCATAAATGAGAATGTTACCTTCTAAAACTCCTTTTCCTTTATCCACCTTAGAAGTCGAGGGGTCATCCTTTATCTCATACACCTTCGCTACCTGGGTTTGCTTCATTACTGGGCAATCTTTAACTACATGACCTGGCTTGTGATAGTAAAACCATTATCTGGTTCCTTGACTTCTCTTCGTGGGCTGATCTTTCTTTCCTTGTTTCTTCGGCTTCTTACAACTGTTTGAATAATGGCTCTTCTCTAAACAATTAAAACAAGTAACTCCTTGGGCCTGGTTATCTTGATTGTTCTTCTTCTCTTTGCCATGATATGGTTTCTTCCCTCCGAACAACCTTTTCTTCCAATTCGGATTGCTTGCACTTCCTTTATCCTCCGTAACTTCCTGCTTATCTAGGGTAGCACATCTATAACCCATATCGATCAAATCAGAAAAGGATTCTCACGTAGGCCGTCGTCCTCTCATAGTAGTTCTTATTCATTTTTCTTCACGGGGGTGTTCACCAATTCCGGACCAAACCGAGATAACTCGTTGAACTTATTCAAATACTCTTCAAATGATAAACTTCCATGCCTCAAGTCAGTGAACTCCTAGTACATTCTGGAGATACTAGTAGACGGCATGCATCACTGCTCAAGCACCTCTTTGAATCGACTCCAAGTAAACTCATCTTCTGGCTCATCCACTGTAACTGTCTCCCGCCAGGCTAGAGCTTCCTCCTGGAGTTGCCAAGAAGCTATTAATCGCATTTGATCATCTTCTAACTTCAGCCCTTTAAATATTCTTTCACACGATCGAATCCAGGCTTATGCTTCGATAATAGACTCCTTGCCATTGAACGTCTTACCACCAAGTCTGGAAAATTTTTGATATAGATCAGCCAGATTCGGCCGAGGTTGAGTGGGAATAGCTGCTTCCGTTGTTGCAGGGACTTGACCAGCTGTAGTGGTATTTCCCCGTCCCCTAGCTCGTCCTCTTCTCTCGCTCATTCTCACTATCTGTAAATAGTAAGAAAACTTGATTTAGGTATACAGACGAGATATCTTAGGGAATATCAACAGTTTAAAGAAATAGACCAAGAAATTTTAGGGTTTCGGTCTCTCAGTTTATACTCATTCTAAGGTATTCTTCACCCTATCTCTAATGAGCCACCTAATGTGTTATAATCCATAGCTAAAGTTCGCACTTAACTTTTAGCTCTGATACCACTTGTCATGACCTAAAATTCAGCATTCAGAAATCAACATCAAATACCTCACTTGTATTCGCCTGTCGAAGATTTAGACGCTGAACTTCAGTTCGGTGGAGCTTATAACAACATTAGATGAATATAAACAGCGGAAATAAAAGATGATTTCATTTAACACAACACAGATACAACATGGATACGTCATTTGATTACAACAACTGAACACCATCATCAGAGTGATATACACAAGATACAATAACAGGATGATAAATCCATAACGGAACAATAATAGTGTCTTCAAAAAGAGATTGCCAACATATTTCGACTTTGATAAGGTCTTCCAAAACTCCAAACACTTCAAAAGGTTTCCAAAACCAAAAGCTTTCTAAAATCCGACAGCTTTCAAAAGACTTCTAAATCCAAGATAGCTCCAAAACACAGATAACCTGTATCTAGGCTGCCCATGTGGAAAATTATGGGCACCCAGAATTTAGGAAGGGCACAATAAACTATGGGTTAGTCATGGGACTGGTATGAGTAAACATAAACAGTTGTTTGTACAAATTTTTTTTAAAAGAAATCTGATATGCTTTTGGAAAATGAAACTGCCATAAGACCTCCCGCCACACACACAATACAATCGCATAATTGGAGGAGATTTCTTCTTATGTTAGTGAAACATGCTTGACACGAGAAAACTCTTTTGATATTATTATTGTGCATAGTGTAGAAAACATTTCGAAAGTATAATATTAATCTTAGCCAACATACCACCATTATGGTATACCTACTATAGCTACCATGTTTTATGGGAGGTTACCGCCACGCTGCATAGCAGGTTATACAATTAAAACCGTACAGGGCTCGTATTGTTTCTTTGGATTTCCAACAAATGGTCAGGCTAGGGAACTTCCTACACCGAATGGGTACACCACTGGAGGGACAACCCGAGAACCTAACCGGATCTCTGCCAACACAAGGCCGGCTTACCTTTGTAACTAGGTACTACTACACGAGTATGCCATCCCCCGGTCGTCACCGTCCTTTATCCGAGGCCTCGACACCAACAAATTCCAACAACCACATAGGTTAAATATCTAGGCTCCACACCCTGATACCAACTTTTATCCAGAAGGAAATGCATATACCCTAAGGGGAGCTACCCCCAATAACCTTGCCTCATCCTTCCTGTTTCGACCATTACCGAGTTGTGAGCTTCGACGAAGTCTCGTCCGAAAAAGCTACGCTTTTCACAAAAGCCATGCTTCAATCAACAAATGATCAGCAGCACTCAGCATGCCACACTACCAAATTTGGAGTATATAACTGATAACCCTAAACTACATAACCTCTGAGCTCGTACGTCTCAAAGAAGGGCGTTAAGCTAAGAGAATAAATTCTCCGCCACCAACAGAAATGTATTTGAAAGAAATCAGCTTTATATCTCAAAGTGTAATGTCAGATATAAAACCATACAAGTTTGTTCCGGGTTTGAACGGAATCGAAGGCACTTCGTCCAACATAGGAAGAAGCATTTCCAATCCGAGTATCCACAATCCTGATCGGACTCCCATCACATGTGGAGATGTCTATACCAGAGCAACTCATTGCAGAGTCATTCGACAGGTTATCCTATCATGCTCGAAGACACCAGGTCTTCACCACTGTCTTCAAATGCTATCCATTTCATCGTATCACTATTCAGAATGGGTTATATGACACAAAGTCCTCTCCCGGGTAAATCGAATAGTGAGCGCTTAATTGAAAAATACGTGGATATTTCAATCACAAAGATTCATCATTTATATTCGATGTGGGTTTCGGATAACCAACTGGAATCCGACTCCCTGCCACTTCGAAATTCAAATGTCATTTTATGGGCCAAGAAGTTTCCACATTCACACAGAAATATATTCACAGATGTCACAGCTCAGCACAAAGCAATTCATTTCACTTGGTATCACAATCACACATCAGAGATATCAATCAATACAAAGCATACAATAATAATCAATCATCTAGAAGTAAGATGAATTAATCGTATGATTATAACTAATTAATCACATAATTATTTTCATTAATTATCTTCAATTAATGATTAATTATCCTTAATTAATGATTAGTGATCCTTAATTATTTGTTAATTAATCTTAATCATTAAATAAATAAATCCTTAATTATTAATTAATTAGATCTTAATTTGTTTCATTAATTAATTATTCCTTAATTAATTACATTAATTAACTAATCCTTAATTATAAATTAATTAACCTTAAATTAATAATAAATTAACCTTTAGTTAATTGTTCTTTAATTAATTAAGTAATTACAAATCATTTATCTTAATTAACCTTTTAATCATTATCAAAATCTTTAATTAATAGCTTTATAATTAATCATCATTAACATATTAATTAATTCAAGAAATTAAGGTCAATTAAAAATTAAAACAATATTTCATCGTAATTAACCTTTTTTTTAAATTACATTATTTAACTAAAATAAATAAAGAATTTATTTATAATTAATGACCACATAATTATTAAATGAAACTTAATTACTTTTAAAAATAACTTACTTAGACCTTTATTTATTAAAATTTGAAAATCAAAACAATTATCTAAAAACAAGGATTTAAAATGTTTTTAAAATTTAAATTTGGTTTTAAAGATAAAAAACGTTTTTATCTCAAGCCTGAGACCTCCCGAGTATCACCCGAGACAAAATGCCATCTACTTTGAGTCTTCCCCGAGTGCTTCCCAAAATTTTCTTTTTTAAACTTTGAACTTTTTTAAGTTTTTAAAACTCGATATGCATTCAAAAATAACCGAGACCTCCTTCAAGCCAATACCCTGATTCCCCGAAGACCACTTCGAGTCACAACCCTTCTTCCCCAAACCATTAACTTCCAGATATGTATGATACCTGTGCAAATGCACAGGCGAACCGGCCACCTTTGGTCGAAGCTTCAGCCGTCGACAAGTCAGTGACAACCTTCCCAAACCACCCAGAAACCAGAAACTACGACGAATTCGCAAACGAGTAACCTGACCCAACCTGGAACACAAGTTCGATCAACTAATCTTCCTCGTGTCAACGACACAGACCACCAGAGGCAACGCACCCTCGTCCAGAGCTCCTCCTATCAACCACGCACATTTTCCACTTGTGACGACCCGCCCTTCTACTACTAGAAAGACGTATCATCATTAAGAAAAGAAAGGGATAGAAGTTGAAAAGAAAGAAAAGAAAAGAACAACGACATCAGAATCTCACAGCGGAACGGAACAAAATATAATATATCACATATCTATTACATAGTTTTACATATATCAGAGTTATGCAATATCAATACACATGACAGTCATATACATACATCTATCACTACATACCTCAGAGGTACATCATATATCGACTACTGACATAGCGGAACTAGATAGATAGCTACATACGTTTGGAAACTCCTACTCCAAGCTACTCCAGAAATTAGAGTCCAAAACCTATCACTTGGCTACTCATAAAAATTTGAGTGCCCAAGAGTTTATGAAAACACAAAATATAAACTCCGGGTCAGACATGGGTCTGGTATGAGTAAACAGGTTAAAGTTGTTTAACTTTGAAAATCATTTAAAAGAAAGGTATCACGTAAGACTTCCCACACATAAATACGGTTAAGTTTTTACCTTACGCTAACCAAAACATTTTATAGGAAATTCAGTGATATTATAATAGTGTCTAGGGTTTTCAAGTAAAATACAGAAATAGCTGAAATGCTTACATCTCACATTCCAACGTAGTTGGGCACAATCAAAACGTACGGCGCTTATTGGAAATTGGATCCCATACAATGGCAGGGCTACTGGGGTACCGCCCGTCATAGTACGTGGCCTAGATCACCATACCGAGGAGCCACCCTAACTCCCCTGCAACACAAGGCCGGAACCATTCCTTACTGAACAGTCCCGAACAAGATAACCCCGCAGTTGGCTGCTGACCAACCGGCCACACAGCCGAATAAAAGGAACATCTAGACAGGGGTACACCTCATCCTGCTTGGGCATGACCCACCTAACCTTGCTGCACATCCCCTGTTTTAGCCATTCCTGGTTGATGAGGCTTGAGGCTGCGTTTACCTTTATAAGAACATATTACTTAGAATGCTCATCGTCCGCCTGACGATGTGTTGAAAGCATTCAATCCATACAAGTTCATTCCGGGTTCGAACGAAACCGAAGGCATTATCTCGTTACACTCGTTTTGGAATCACCCTCAGAGTTAACGACGATAACCCTTGCATTCTGAAAACACCATCTCGATCTTCACTTGAGATAACACGACCTAACGTTTATTTTCGATCGATGTGGTTTTCGGAATATCAATTGGATACCCGATCCCGGTCTCATCGAAATCCAAACGCCATTTTAAAGTCCAAGTTGTCTAATTAACTTATACAGTTTAAATTCCACAATTGAATTCATATAGCAATTTAACACAGATAAATAATATCAGATAAATCATATAGCAATTTAACTCAGATAAATCATGCACAATCATCAAAGATGTATCTAGAATATCACAGAACATCACAAGATATAAATAAACATCAATTCAATCAAATAGAATCATCGATTCATATCAACATTTATTTTGATTTATTTTAAAAACTTAATTGCATGCTTAAGAATAAGCTATATGTTATTCTTGCTTATTCAATTATTAATTAACTAGTTTATTTTAATCCATTAATTACTTATTAATTATTTACTTAATTAATGAATTAATTCTTAATTACTAATCAATAACCTTAATTATTGATTTATAAAACTCAATTACACAATTAATTATTATTAATTGCTTGATTAATAATTAATTATTAATTAACTTAATCGTTCAATCATTAATTATTTATTTAATCGGTTAACTATGATTTGTTAATTAACCAACTTCAAATAATTAATTAAATTCTTAATTACAAATGATTTTTATACAGGATTATCATTAAAAATCTTAAATTACAAATTTAATTTCATTTTGAACTACTATTAAATTATAATTATAAAATTGATTACATGCATAATTAACTTTGATTTAAATTAATTACTCATTCGTTTTTTGCAAAGCTTAACATTCATCTTGGCCTAAACAATTTAGTTAATACTAATAGTATAATTTATACATATTTTACTTTAACATAATATAGTAGGTAGCAAATTCCTGGGATTTGTTAAAACCCGAAGATGACCACGTGCTCCACTCGGGTAGAACTCGAGAATTCCCTGAACATTTCTTGCGTCACCCTACCTTTCTTTTCTTCTCCCCTGTTTCTTATAATCCTGTTCTTTTTTTTTTAAAGCTTAAAGTTTAACTGTTGAAGCATATTAATACACACGCGAATTCAAACTCGACCCAGAGCACACTCGAAGTCACAAGCCAGCAAACTCGAGATTTCCTCGAGTCGACCGTGACGCGATATTCTCCGCCGCCATGCAAGTGCACGGCGGTCCACCACCGTGCCATCGCCACGCGACATCACCAACTAATCCCAAAGCTTCCACTCACTCGAAATCACCACCTAGATCAACTCGAAACTCATGAAATCAAAATATGACCGTGAAGTCGAACTGTAACACGAACACAGTTGGTAAAAATCCCTCTTCCTCACTATCGCGACCGCCAGAGACGACGTGGCTTCGGCCGTCACTTGCCCTCAACAATCTCAGCACCTCCCAAAATCTCACGTCACTCGGTCGAGCTAAGGCGTCGCGTGGATCGAATGAATTGAACCCAAAAATACAGACCCATAAACCCTACTTTTAATAAATCCTCAAAAATCTGGTAATTAAAAAAATTTCTCACATTTTTCTGGTATTCATACAACAATAGACAAGCTCCATGTCAAATTGTATCAACAATTATTGAAGGAATCAACAGAATTTCATATAAAAGCATTTATGGTTAACTATCAAACTGCTCTAAACATAGTTAACTAAAAATTATAAATTTTGTCTTAAAAATCATATTTTCTTATGTAGTTGCAAGACATCAACTCAAATTTACAATTCGAGATATTTAAATTTTTAATCTTTGGTTTATTCTTACTGTAAATTTGTATTTACAAATTCTTATATCACAGCCTACCTAAAATAATCCAATTCTTAAACTTAAGCAAATTTGTTTAGTTAAGTTATTAATTAAAGAAAATGATCACATATAAAAAGTATGATTTATTCTCGACTCCTTTATCTCAGCAACAAAACTAGAAGAACACATATAAGTAGAACAGCCAGTAACCAAACATCACAGAACAGTTGTAACGACCCGAAATTTTCAAAGCCGAAAATTCCAGATAGTTATGAAAAAGAAGAAAAGATAGAAGAAGAAGAAAAAGAAGAAGAACAGAAATACCAAACATCTCACATTCGCAGCGAATAAAATATAATAATAAATTATAATAATAGTTTACAAAAGTATACCATATCTGTCGATTACAATTAATATACATCAGAGTTTCACATTACATACAGTCACTGAATATTTACAATTATCATGTCTCAGATTAACAATAATATAAATACAGCGGAATACTATATACGATATTGTCATCCAACTCGCCTCCTGAGCTCCAGAATGTCCTAACCTGGAAATCTGTAATACTCGGTCTGACCCGAGCATTACACCAAAGTAACACCCGGGTCAGGCTGGAAACCAGCGTGAGTAAACCCAACTAACATGGAATACTAAAGCAATCAACTTATATAAACCCGGGGTAACATATATCAGTTCATCCAATTCACAATTTTCTATAAGCAATGCTTATTTCACATATGAAGTCCTAAGTACCAAACTTAGGTAAACCATCCAATTTATTTCAGCCTATTGATTTCTCAAATCAATTTATTAAAATTCAAAGTTGTTTCGGGTATTTCCCAATACCCGACTCCAGTCTCTTCGAAAACTCATATCATCCTAATCCCAAATTTATTCAAATGAAATATACAACATTTCATATCAGAGATATCAGCTCATTTAACATCTAATACCATTCAATCATCCATAAGGAATGCTTAATCACATACAAATTTAATTAATCTTGATTTATATTATTAGCCTCAACCATTTAGATTTCTTCATTTAACATTAATTAATTTCTAATCAATTAACCAATAATTCCTTCATTATTCATCGTACTTAATCACACTGTATTCATTATCCTCCAATCACAATAAGTAATTAATTCTCAATTAATTACATAAATAATCCTTTACTCTTCCATATTACTTACATCGATCCTTTCTTAATTACTTAAATTGATTTCCTTATAACCTCTATTGATCAATTATCCTTGAATTAATCTTATTCCTTAATTCATTCCTTTAATTAACCCATCCTGGATCAATTACTCTAAGTAAATAATCCTTTTGTTTGCTTTTATCAATTAATTATCCATTGGTTAATTATTCTTACTTAATTTATCCTTTATCTACAAATTCAAATTTCTTAATCCTTAACACATCAATCCTTAATAAATTACTCTTTTAAATTTTCTTACATTAAGTCATTATTACTTATAAATTTTCATTTAGTGATTTATCATTAATCACCTACCTTAATTTATGATATCTAGTAATTATTCTTTTAGATAAGTAGTTTCGTTAATAAATTCCAATCAAGTAATTTACTTTTAATTAAATTATCATTCTTAATTGCGGAAATTTGACACATTGATAAATCAACCCTTTATATCGACTCTTCAAAATTAATTAACAAATTATCTTAATAATTAAATTCAGTATTTACCCCTTACTATTAATCCAACATCATTCTTACTAATAAATTTGCATTCATTCAATTCCATTAATAAATCATTTAATGACCTATAGGAATTTCCTACTATAATCACCCGGAAATCTTTAACCAACAATTTACCCAAGCTACCCTTAATTTTTCTCAGCATACTCATTATTAGGATTGAAATAATATAAGCAGATACTCACAATTGATTATCCTTAATTAATTAATAAAATTAGTTATCTTAAATTAATCACATTAATAACCTTAACCAACGATCTTTCATTAACTATATTTATTAACAAATCCTTAATTTGCTGCACTAAGTACTTAACTTTAATTAGTCATTAATCATAAATTAGTTGGTTAATTCATTCTTAATCACATTATTTAATTTCTATTTAATTTGACCCTAAATTAACAACCTCACTCCAAATCATTAATTTAGGAACCTTATTAGCTTACTCTATAAATCAATATCATTAATTAATTAACTCATTTATTTAACCTTTTTTTTTAACCATTTAAAATGCCAAATCATTAAGTTTTAATTAACTTTAAGATAAAAACGACCATGAATTTTCTGATTTACTGATCGTTTCAATCCCATTTAAATGTGCTTTCGAATTCATTTTCAACTTAAAATTGTTTTCTTTCAAACAACAGAATAGATAACAGCAACCAAATATTAAAGCTTTCACACATGCATACATCAACTCGGGTATACAGGTTGAAGATTACTCACCATTAATTCGAGATACCAGAACATCATCAAAACTATCGCGACCCTCCAAAATTCCAGCAAGCCCTAGCTCGCACCACGTCGCCGTTCCACCTCGCGACATCACGTCCACCGAGCCGCCTCCCATCGCACGCGAGCAACGCGACATCGAATGTCGCCGCCCCCTTTCTGCGCTAGTCGCGTGCGTCTCCCACGTTGCAGCTTACTTTCAGACAATCAAACCCTAACCCCCTCCCCTAATCTATCGTGACATCGGCATTTAAAGAAGGAGGAGGAGTTCGATCGAAAGAAGGAAGCTTTGAATCAAATCGGTTTCGGCCCCCTTTTTTTTCTCTTGATTTCGATTTCTGATTGAATGGAGAGGGGTAGAAGATGGTGAGAAGGCGGCATCAATTGTTTTGTTTGATATTTGGGAACGAACTGATTTTTTTTTTTACGAAGGCTTCGGCCATTTTTAGTTCTCTTTGGTGAGTTCGATCTTGTTCTCGAAGCATGAGGGAAAGAAGACGTAAAAATAAAGATGGGAAGTGGCTTCTTGGGAACGCTTGCAAATGAAAATATCTCGAGTTGGTAAAAATATCTTGCTATCTTATTTTAAATTTAATTATATTAAAAAGCTTCCAAACGTCACGTTAAGCATGACGCGAAATCCCTAATCTCAAATCAGACATGCCGGCAGACGTTTATAAGGTTTTACTCGCATTCCAAACACAATGGAATGTGTTTCGGAAGCTGATTCGATCGTATGCGCGAGTTACAGGAGAAAACGATCGATTTAAAATTAATCGATTAAAATAGTTTCTAAACGTTCCGAGCTGTCAGGGTCAAATGACAACTCCAATTGTTACAAAAATTGAAATCCGATAATAACTAACTATTACGGATCCAATGAAACTGGTTTTGTCGAATTCCGAGACTGTGCCTCGGAAGGCTATTTTTAAATTCAATTTAAACTATATATTATTTAAAATTGAACGAATCACCTTTAATTTAAATTTTAACCATTCAATTATCTTCAGAATCATCCTTATAAATTTTATAAGCCTTCAAATTATTTTAAACAGGCTTCGAAATCCCAGATTCAAAATTTTACCCAATTTCAATTATTAAATTCATTTTTTTAAACCATATAATTCAATGATTTAATTATCAAGTAAATATCAATATCTTAAATTCAAGTTAAAATTAACTTTTAAATTTTTAAACTCAATTAACAATTCTATTTTAAGTTGTTGGAAAAATCTGGGTCGTCACATTTGTAACGTCCCGCCTTTTCGCACGATTTAAAACGACACACATGCCGATTCAAACCATACGGAAGGGCGGATTTGTTATGAGGTAAATAAGAAAAAACAGAGAAGAAATAAACAAATAGAATCTCACAGCGGAAGGATAAAATATAATAAGAAAATATACAGTTAAATTAAAACTGTTTACAAACATTTATACAATACATATCAGAGTTACACATACCAATAACAATGCAGCGGAACAGTGTGAGTGTAGTGCAATACTATAAATAATAATAATACAAATTCTTCGTCTTCGTCCTCCAAAGCTAAAGTCTTCGATCCTGAAACGCTCGGACTGACCCGAGCGAATTGAAAAGACAAAACACTCGATCAGAATTAAAAGATCTTATGTGAGTTAAATTAACAAAAATAAATATGAGTATAGTAACTCAAGAGATGCTCGGGATTTACATCTCCTAAGGATCCGTTAAACTATTTACTATGTAGTATATAGCGCTATTATAATAGTGTCTATTTATAAAATAAACTTACTTTTAAATAGCGTTAAGGCTTTACATTT
This sequence comes from Allium cepa, assembly GCA_030765085.1. NCBI lineage: Eukaryota > Viridiplantae > Streptophyta > Magnoliopsida > Asparagales > Amaryllidaceae > Allium > Allium cepa. Next base: position 897,582,008 of record CM060938.1, on the reverse strand, counting down.
TCCACCTTAACACGTAAAATGCCAATAGTCTATACAGTACCGTAATACCTCCTGATCGGGAGGCTACCAGAGGATACTCCATAGGTACGACACAAATAGAAACTCATAGTAAAGGCTCGATGTGGTAGGTGACACGGCACAACTAGGCAATGCCAGGGTAGATATACCAATTGCTATCCAGGCTGGTGGAAACGCGTAGCCACAGTTACCGCCCACCTCGGACTAACTCCCCAAAATCAAAATATAGAAGTGGCCACTGAATCAATCCAAGTCAAAGTATAATATCGAAGAGGAGGGTCTGATCAGAGGAATGACCTCATTGGCCTGAGAATCGCTCCTGTTTTAGCCACCTTATGCCAACTCACGAGAGTCGGGTCCACGTATTTACCTTACAGGAAACGCCGCCGCCACCTACTTCATTCTGGAATCTCCACCGCATACACGGTTAGTCAAAGTGGTTTTCGGTATCGACAGAGAGTATGTCAGATATCCGATCCCGGTCTCTTTGCCAACCCATCGTTATTATAACACCACGGTCATTTAAAATAGTTTATACTTAAAAACCAGAATAAAAATTTCCATTTCAAAAACTATGAATACGATATCGTTTTAAAATCCAAAACAATATGAAATCATTTATTCCAAATAAAATTTCTCTTTCAAAAATCATAATGCTTAAAAATTCATAACGTCTGAAAACCAAATATTTTCAAAGCATAATATTTCGAAATTCATAGTTTAAAACAATAACTTCTAAAACTCAAATGGTTTGGATATTCAACGATGTATAGAATAGATGGTTTAATTTAAAGGTTACTTCGTAAAGAAAATTATTTACATGGCTTTACAATATAGTTCTTACTTAATGTTTAAACCATAATTTAAATATTACATTAAGTTCCAAAACCCCCTCCAATTTCTATATATATATATAAATCCATTTGGAGTATTAATATTTCAAAACTAAAGTTGGATTATATTCTTTCAACAATTTAAATGTTCTTTTATTTAGTTTTGAATATTCACATAGGATTCATAAATAAAACTCCAAATTCTAGTAATTAATAATTTCTCAAATTTACTTTATACTAGAATATCCGTTATTAAGTTTATTTAGAAAAATTCAGTTTGTAAATATCATATCTTTAAAATTTCCAAACTTAGCATATATTATAAATTATCAATCTCATTTCTAAATTTTTATTCCATTTTTTTTTAACGGATTTATACACAGCTTAAATTCAAAAGTTTAACTTCATATGTATATATATAAATGGAAGAATAATATTTATAAATATCAACATTTAATTTTTATAAATCGTATCACATCCAAACCATAGAAATCACTTTTAAAATAATTTATATATATTCACCGCGGTGCCTGTATATAATTTTCTATCCTATGGTCAAGTGATACGGATATTTATCATTTCAATCCATAATTTAAAAATAAAATTTTGCGGTTGTATATCATTTCAAACCACAATCCCGAATGAAATGAAAAATGCATGATAACTTGCAATTTAATGATATCAAATAAAACATCAATTCATCAACATCATCCATCATCCAAATTACAACCATCAATCAATACCAATCAATATCAATGTATATTTGGTAATATATAACAGGTAATACTGGCAATTTTATTCAAATTAAATTTAACAACTATTGATTCTAACAATTTATTATTCAGTAATAATATATCTAATTGTTAACTAGCAATTTATATGCAAACAATAAATTCTAACTGTCACTTAATACGCAATAAATAAATTAAATTAACAGTTAAACTAATAAATGCAATTTAACAGTTATGAGGAAATAAACATGCCAAATACTCATAAATAAATTTCTATTCATTTTCTAAAATTAATTTAGCAAACATAAAAGCTTCTAGTAGTTGTGAGTGGGTTAAAACACTCACCTTTTGAATTTAAATCGAATTTAAACCCGATTTAAACCCAAAAATTCGCCCGTCTCAGAATTCGTCCAAACCAGAGTCATCAAGTCCGGAATTTAATTACGATCCTAATAAAAGAAATTTCGTTTGAATCCGAGGTCGTATGAGAAAGTTATGGCGAGAAATGGTGATTGAATTCAAAATAAAAAAATAAACAAAATGACACACATTAAAAAAAACTTGCCACGTCATCTGAAAGATGCGCAACCATCAGCTCACGCGCACGAACCATTTTCCCAGGCCGCCACATATACTTGCAACCCTAATCGAATCTAGAGCCAAATCTAGCCGTTAACTCATCCCACAAACCACACGGATCGACTCCCCTCAGTCCCCTCTCCAATACCCAGAAATGTTTTCTCGATCCGACGAAGTTTGTTACGGCGCTGATGAATGGCCACGAACTGTTTGAATTTATTCTGAGCAAACGATGACTCCATTCGAAAAACGAATTACACCATGAGATTGCGTGTTTCGAGAACATTAACATATATTTTTGTGGAATTTTTCTTGAGAGTTTGAATTTTCATTGAAATTTGGATTGAAGTAGATCTAGGTTTTGCAACCATTTGAGGAGGAGAAAGAGATGAAGAAATGAATATACAGCAAATGACAATAGGATGGAGCTAGGGTTTATAATTGTATATATATATAGGTAGAATTAGGTTTAGGGACAAATAGATTTGAAAGGAGAGGCTGCTATTAATTAGAAATAAAGTAAATATGAACACTTGGTATTGAAATATAGCAAATATGAACAGCCCCCTTTTTTTTTAGTAGCAGGTATTAAAATAGGTAATTATTAATTAGAAAGAAAATGAATATGGAGGGACAAAAATAAATGACATGTTTCGTTAGTTTGATTCTAAATTAATTAAGTGCTAGATACAGAAAAGTTTGAATACATCATATATATATTCATACTTTAACTGTGTGACAAAATTGCTAAACATACATCAAGTACGATTAATTGGTGACAATATATAGGAATGATCAACAATAAATGTGGATGCAATCACATAAGGATCTAATAGGGAAGGAGATACAAAGTAACGACGTTGATTAATTCCACTTTCCCACTTTAGCCAATCCAATTACAAAATTTAAAATTTTATAAAATTTCTCTCCTTTGATTTCTTAAACAATTTTAATAACTAACAACAAGTTCTATGTTAATTCAATCATTAATCATTTCGCCAATTACCAAATTAAATTACAATTATTCGCAATAAATCAAATTATAAATTTTTCATTCCAATAAATAAAATAAATCTTGATTTTTTTTTCCTTCCATCCTTATTAATTCCACAACTTGTTCAATTTGAAAATCATTATCATATTTTCCAAATGTAACCTTAATTTAACCCTTATGTAACGTATTATTAGATTCGTTGCAAGATTTCAAATTTCAATCCCCATTTCTTAATATACTCAAATTCTGGACATTTTTATTTCCTTACCCATAAGTGTAACATTTATTGCCAATTCCATCCAAATTTAACAGGTAACCCTTAACAATGTTTTCAATCCAAAGGTTATACTTAAGTTTACGTTGTATTCTACAACTTATGATATTATGAAGAAAATTCACATTATTCCCCATTATTACCTTAATTCATATTAACTTAACATTAAATTTACTCTTCCTTCTATTATTAACCTATTAGTATTAAATAGATGAAATTAACATTGGTTTTACACTCTATTACGTAGATATCCACAAATTTTATCTAAGTTTATATTTACATAATATTCCAACATTAAATTTCATCCAATTTTTTCTTCTTCCTTTTTATTTTAATTAAATCCAATTTCCCTAAAGTTACATTCAAACAAGTAAATTTTGATTTCCAATCAATCATTATACTATAACATTCTTAACATTTTTTTCATTACACTAATAAATTCTACCTTGATAAGTTTACGCTTCTATTGCTTTACTTTCACACTTCCGTTAAAATATAAATTAATTCTAAAGTAACGTTTATTGTTGACCCCGCCATTTTAATTACTCATATTTAGATGAACGTTATTTCAAATAAGTTCATTGACTCGTTTAAATTAGGTAGTTTATAGTAGTTGTTATCCCACCCTTACAATTATTTCCAACTAACGTGCTACCAACTCCTTTAATTAAAATTTGAATTCCAAACCTTATTTAATATACTAAGTAAGATAAATAACATATATAGATTGCTACCAACTTTCCTTTTTTTGCATCTATGTGTTTATTACTTGACACACCAGTAAATATTACATATACACAAATTTAAACCAAATCGTCATTATCATGGTATTATCTCACAAATAAATCAAATACTTGCATTAACTCAATTCTTTAAATTTATTCCCATTTATGGTTAATCAATGTTATATTACATAAATAAATTTAACATCTTCCTTTATTTGGTAAATAACCTAGAATGCATTTTCATTTATTAATTTCATTCATTTTATTCATTTTATGGGTATTGCATTAAAATTTATTATCCAATACTACACTATTACCATTTATTACTATTGGGTTCCTAATTTTATTCAATACCCTGAATAAATAACATAAATATCTATCATGTTCTTACTTTTGTTTCTCTCATATTTTAACAATCAAATTATAGCATTTAACTTATTTTATTGGATCGATATTTTATTCAAATCATAAATTATTAACCTGTACAAATATGATACCTTAATTTATTTAAATTTCCATCTAATCCTAATTTATATAATACTTCAACACTAAATTTCATCATATACCTATTGGACCCAGTCATCTTATTTACTAAGTCATATCCTTTAAATAATTTATCAAATTGAAATGTTTATTCAAGTGTAGAGATTATTACCTGCGTTACAAAATTACCTAATTTATTTCAATTACCATTAAAATGTTTTGTTTTGTTAAATAAATTTAATACCTTCCTTTATCCTCTCATATTCAAAGTATATACGGGAAAAATCTTTCCACTACAAAATTTATTGAAATTTATACAAATTTCTATAAATAGACTTAAATTACCATCGTTGTATTTTAAATTAGTGTCCATTCCCATATAAAATTTATCACCTTCTATTAATTGTACTAAATTTAAATTACAAAATCCTATTATACAAACAAATTGAAAGGTCGAAATCTACGGGTCGTTACACTCTCCCCCACTCAAAACTTTTCATCCCCAAAAAGGAAAAGAAGGGAAAAGAAGAATTTCGAATTCAATATTTTAAATTTTCCAAATTAGTTAATTTAGCTAAAATATAAAAATTTATATACAGTGAAATATTTAAATGATTTCACCATTAATCAACCAATCAATACAACAATCATCAACCATACAAACAGCATACATACACACGACAAAGCAACCATTCAGTCAAACAAGCAAATAGTTGTTCGGGTTCAAAACTTGAAATAGTACGGAATGAAAAATTACTATCAAGTGCATCATTTACTCAACAGTCATAGATGAAACAAAATAGATTATTTATTCATCCAACAACTTCAAATTTCCTTACCCAACCAACCATAAATCAAACAATAACAATTCAATCAACAAGTCTATTAACTCATTATAAATTCACTACATACTTTAGTTGTTTGATTTCCTTTCTTCTATTCAAACCACATAAATTTTCTTTTTATAATTTGCACTTATTTCTAACAAACTTTATATTTTATTTACTCATTCAGTGGTTGTTTCTTTATTTCTACTTATTACTTACCATTATTCATTTTTATTTTATTTAGGTTATGTAAGTTTCTTCTATTGTATTACATTTAATGAACTTCTCACTTTAAATCATTTATTAAATGCTTACATTTTATTATATTTAATTACAGTAATCATTTTGAACTACACTTAAATTCTTACCTGATAAGATTCATTCTTATAAGCGAAAGATTTTATTTATTAATTATCTATGGATTGCAGTCATTTATATTTTTTCCTACTTTCCATTATATTAGAATAGTGGAAACTAAACATACTTAAGTTAATACCCTACAATCAATCCTTATTTATTAAAGAATTTTATTCTATTTACTTAAGTTCATATCACCTATTAATAATACTTAACTTTATTTTCAGTAAAATTTCAATTATAACTTAAGTTTATACCATTAAATTCTTATTTATAACAGTAATTTATTGAATACTTCATTATTTCCAAAATTTCTACTTGTATAATATTCTATTCCCAATCTCTTATTTAACATTTCAACTTTTCATATTTGGTAAGTTATATCTGTTAAATAAAATGCAAAGGAACTTATACAAGTTTTATCTTTTCTTTTAATTAAATTTAATGTTAATCAATATTACGCTTTGTCTCATATGCATTCAAATTTCTCTTTATAACTTTGCAATAATTCTCTTATTTAAATTAGAGGTTTCAATCCATTTATTTCTTACTTTTTATTTCACTAAAATTTAACAATTAATTAATGGAAAATTTTAGAATTAAATTCCGGGTCAAATTTCAATTTATTTTGAAATAATAGATAATTAACTTCTTACACTTATATACCTCTAATTATATTTAAAACAATTAAAATTTAAATATTTCAAAATAATCTGCAGTAGAATCTACTACAGTGGCCTTTCCCCTTCGAAACTCGAAAATGAAAGTCGATGATGCGGCCGTCATCACCGAAATTATTTTCCAGCGACAGAGAGGAAAGTACAAAATTTATTTTCTCCAAAATCTTCTTTTAAACAATTCTTCCGAATTATCTAAATATTTGTATAAGAAAATACTTATAAACCAAATCATTATATTTCATAAATCCTTTGAAAACAGATTTTCAAAATCCCGGACTTAAGTTCTAAAATTTCCAATTTGATTCATTGTAATTTCAACTTAGATTCAATTATTATGAATATTTTTATTACCTAACATCCAATCTATAGCAACCAAATATATATCTTTATAAAAATATTTTTATATATAGAAAATATAATAGGCAAAATTATTTTATTCACCTATATTAAAACAAATATTATGTCGGTCCGTCCTATTAAGTGTTTAGAAACCCCTATTGATGTCACAGCGTCCCATGCATCAACCAGAATTTATAAATACAAAACGGAACAAAGCAACACAATATCAAAACCTTTTTATAACACTAACAAGTACGCTCTCTCATATATATACACTCAGCGACTCCCATAGGGTATTACTACCCTATTAACAAAGAGTCAAACCCTACAAAGCCAAGGTTTATCGCTAAACCAAAGCTTTGATACCAACTATAACGTCCCGCCTTTTCGCACGATTTAAACCGACACACATGCCGATTCAAACCATACGGAAGGGCGGATTTGTTATGGGGTAAATAAGAAAAAACAGAGAAGAAATAAACAAATAGAATCTCACAGCGGAAGGATAAAATATAATAAGAAAATATACAGTTAAATTAAAACTGTTTACAAACATTTATACAATACATATCAGAGTTACACATACCAATAACAATGCAGCGGAACAGTGTGAGTGTAGTGCAATACTATAAATAATAATAATACAAATTCTTCGTCTTCGTCCTCCAAAGCTAAAGTCTTCGATCCTGAAACGCTCGGACTGACCCGAGCGAATTGAAAAGACAAAACACTCGAGTCAGAACTAAAAGATCTTATGTGAGTTAAATTAACAGAAATAAATATGAGTATAGTAACTCAAGAGATGCTCGGGATTTACATCTCCTAAGGATCCGTTAAACTATTTACTATGTAGTATATAGCGCTATTATAATAGTGTCTATTTATAAAATAAACTTACTTTTAAATAGCGTTAAGGCTTTACATTTTCCACCTTAACACGTAAAATGCCAATAGTCTATACAGTACCGTAATACCTCCTGATCGGGAGGCTACCAGAGGATACTCCATAGGTACGACACAAATAGAAACTCGTAGTAAAGGCTCGATATGGTAGGTGACACGGCACAACTAGGCAATGCCAGGGTAGATATACCAATTGCTATCCAGGCTGGTGGAAACGCGTAGCCGCAGTTACCGCCCACCTCGGACTAACTCCCCAAAATCAAAATATAGAAGTGGCCACTGAATCAATCCAAGTCAAAGTATAATATCGAAGAGGAGGGTCCGATCAGAGGAATGACCTCATTGGCCTGAGAATCGCTCCTGTTTTAGCCACCTTATGCCAACTCACGGGAGTCGGGTCCACGTATTTACCTTACAGGAAACGCCGCCACCACCTACTTCATTCTGGAATCTCCACCGCGTACACGGTTAGTCAAAGTGGTTTTCGGTATCGACAGAGAGTATGTCAGATATCTGATCCCGGTCTCTTTGCCAACCCATCGTTATTATAACACCGCGGTCATTTATAATAGTTTATACTTAAAAAGGAGAATAAAAATTTCCATTTCAAAAACTATGAATACGATATCGTTTTAAAATCCAAAACAATATGATATCATTTATTCCAAATAAAATTTCTCTTTCAAAAATCATAATGCTTAAAAATTCATAACGTCTGAAAACCAAATATTTTCAAAGCATAATATTTCGAAATTCATAGTTTAAAACCATAACTTCTAAAACTCAAATGGTTTGGATATTCAACAATGTATAGAATAAATGGTTTAACTTAAAGGTTACTTCGTAAAGAAAATTATTTACATGGCTTTACAATATAGTTCTTACTTAATGTTTAAACCATAATTTAAATATTACATTAAGTTCCAAAACCCCCTCCAATTTCTATATATATATATATAAATCCATTTGGAGTATTAATATTTCAAAACTAAAGTTGGATTATATTCTTTCAACAATTTAAATGTTCTTTTATTTAGTTTTGAATATTCACATAGGATTCATAAATAAAACTCCAAATTCTAGTAATTAATAATTTCTCAAATTTACTTTATACTAGAATATCCGTTATTAAGTTTATTTAGAAAAATTCAGTTTGTAAATATCAAATCTTTAAAATTTCCAAACTTAGCATACATTATAAATTATCAATCTCATTTCTAAATTTTTATTCCATTTTTTTTTAATGGATTTATACACAGCTTAAATTCAAAAGTTTAACTTCATATGTATATATATAAATGGAAGAATAATATTTATAAATATCAACATTTAATTTTTATAAATCGTATCACATCCAAACCATAGAAATCACTTTTAAAATAATTTATATATATTCACCGCGGTGCCTGTATATAATTTTCTATCCTATGGTCAAGTGATATGGATATTTATCATTTCAATCCGTAATTTAAAAATAAAATTTTGCGGTTGTATATCATTTCAAACCACAATCCCGAATGAAATGAAAAATGCATGATAACTTGTAATTTAATGATATCAAATAAAACATCCATTCATCAACATCATCCATCATCCAAATTACAATCATCAATCAATACCAATCAATATCAATGTATATTTGGTAATATATAACAGGTAATACTGGCAATTTTATTCAAATTAAATTTAACAACTATTAATTCTAACAATTTATTATTCAGTAATAATATATATAATTGTTAACTAGCAATTTATATGCAAACAATAAATTCTAACTGTCACTTAATACGCAATAAATAAATTAAATTAACAGTTAAACTAATAAATGCAATTTAACAGTTATGAGGAAATAAACATGCCAAATACTCATAAATAAATTTCTATTCATTTTCTAAAATTAATTTAACAAACATAAAAGCTTCTAGTAGTTGTGAGTGGGTTAAAACACTCACCTTTTGAATTTAAATCGAATTTAAATCCGATTTAAACCCAAAAATTCGCCCGTCTCAGAATTCGTCCAAACCAACGTCATCAAGTCCAGAATTTAATTACGATCCTAATAAAAGAAATTTCGTTTGAATCCGAGGTCGTATGAGAAAGTTATGGCGAAAAATGGTGATTGAATTCAAAATAAAAAAAATAAACAAAATGACACACATTAAAAAAAACTTACCACATCATCTGAAAGATGCGCAACAATCAGCTCACGCGCACGAACCATTTTCCCAGGCCGCCACATATACTTGCAACCCTAATCGAATCTAGAGCCAATTCTAGCCATTAACTCGTCCCACAAACCAAACGGATCGAATCCCCTCAGTCCCCTCTCCAATACCCAGAAATGTTTTCTCGATCCGACGAAGTTTGTTACGGCGCTGATGAATGGCCACGAACTGTTTGAATTTATTCTGAGCAAACGATGACTCCATTCGAAAAACGAATTACACCATGAGATTACGTGTTTCGAGAATATTAACATATATTTTTGTGGAATTTTTCTTGAGAGTTTGAATTTTCATTGAAATTTGGATTGAAGTAGATCTAGGTTTTGCAACCATTTGAGGAGGAGAAAGAGATGAAGAAATGAATATACAGCAAATGACAATAGGATGGAGCTAGGGTTTATAACTGTATATATATAGGTTAGAATTAGGTTTAGGGACAAATAGATTTGAAAGGAGAGGCTGCTATTAATTAGAAATAAAGTAAATATGAACACTTGGTATTGAAATATAGTAAATATGAACAGCCCCTTTTTTTTTTAGTAGCAGGTATTAAAATAGGTAATTATTAATTAGAAAGAAAATGAATATGGAGGGACAAAAATAAATGACACGTTTCGTTAGTTTGATTCTAAATTAATTAAGTGCTAGATACAGAAAAGTTTGAATACATCATATATATATTCATACTTTAACTGTGTGACAAAATTGCTAAACATACATCAAGTACGATTAATTGGTGACAATATATAGGAATAATCAACAATAAATGTGGATGCAATCACATAAGGATCTAATAGGGAAGGAGATACAAAGTAACGACGTTGATTAATTCCACTTTCCCACTTTAGCCAATCCAACAAGTTCTATGTTAATTCAATCATTAATCATTTCGCCAATTACCAAATTAAATTACAATTATTCGCAATAAATCAAATTATAAATTTTTCATTCCAATAAATAAAATAAATCTTGATTTTTTTTCCTTCCATCCTTATTAATTCCACAACTTGTTCAATTTGAAAATCATTATCATATTTTCCAAATGTTACCTTAATTTAACCCTTATGTAACGTATTATTAGATTCGTTGCAAGATTTCAAATTTCAATCCCCATTTCTTAATATACTCAAATTCTGGACATTTTATTTCCTTACCCATAAGTGTAACATTTATTGCCAATTCCATCCAAATTTAATAGGTAACCCTTAACAATGTTTTCAATCCAAAGGTTATACTTAAGTTTACGTTGTATTCTACAACTTATCATATTATGAAGAAAATTCACATTATTCCCCATTATTACCTTAATTCATATTAACTTAACATTAAATTTACTCTTCCTTCTATTATTAACCTATTAGTATTAAATAGATGAAATTAACATTGGTTTTACACTCTATTACGTAGATATCCATAAATTTTATCTAAGTTTATATTTACATAATATTCCAACATTAAATTTCATCCAATTTTTTCTTCTTTCTTTTTATTTTAATTAAATCCAATTTCCCTAAAGTTACATTCAAACAAGTAAATTTTGATTTCCAATCAATCATTATACTATAACGTTCTTAACATTTTTTTCATTACACTAATAAATTCTACCTTAATAAGTTTACGCTTCTATTGCTTTACTTTCACACTTCCGTTAAAATATAAATTAATTCTAAAGTAACGTTTATTGTTGACCCCGCCATTTTAATTACTCATATTTAGATGAACGTTATTTCAAATAAGTTCATTGACTCATTTAAATTAGGTAGTTTATAGTAGTTGTTATCCCACCCTTACAATTATTTCCTACTAACGTGCTACCAACTCCTTTAATTAAAATTTGAATTCCAAACCTTATTTAATATACAAAGTAAGATAAATAACATATATAGATTGCTACCAACTTTCCTTTTCTTGCATCTATGTGTTTATTACTTGACACACCAGTAAATATTACATATACACAAATTTAAACCAAATCGTCATTATCATGGTATTATCTCACAAATAAATCAAATACTTGCATTAACTCAATTCTTTAAATTTATTCCCATTTATGGTTAATCAATGTTATATTACATAAATAAATTTAACATCTTCCTTTATTTGATAAATAACCTAGAATGCATTTTCATTTATTCATTTCATTCATTTTATTCATTTCATTCATTTTATTCATTTCATTCATTTTATTCATTTTATGGGTATTGCATTAAAATTTATTATCCAGTACTACACTATTACCATTTATTACTATTGGATTCCTAATTTTATTCAATACCCTGAATAAATAACATAAATATCTATCATGTTCTTACTTTTGTTTCTCTCATATTTTAACAATCAAATTATAGCATTTAACTTATTTTATTGGATCGATATTTTATTCAAATCATAAATTATTAACCTGCACAAATATGATACCTTAAATTATTTAAATTTCCATCTAATCCTTATTTATATAATACTTCAACACTAAATTTCATCATATACCAATTGGACCCAGTCATCTTATTTACTAAGTCATATCCTTTAAATAATTTATCAAATTGAAATGTTTATTCAAGTGTAGAGATTATTACTTGCGTTACAAAATTCCCTAATTTATTTCAAATACCAATAAAATGTTTTTTTTGTTAAATAAATTTAATACCTTCCTTTATCCTCTCATATTCAAAGTATATACGGGAAAAATCTTTCCACTACAAAATTTATTGAAATTTATACAAATTGCTATAAATAGACTTAAATTACCATCGTTGTATTTTAAATTAGTGTCCATTCCCATATAAAATTTATCACCTTCTATTAATTCTACTAAATTTAAATTACAAAATCCTATTATACAAACAAATTGAAAGGTCGAAATCTACGGGTCGTTACAACATTCCACCCCCCTTAAAAGAATTTCGTCCCTGAAATTACTAGATAGGAAGAATGGTCCAATACCCGTTTATCTTTCCCCAAAACTCAAAATCAACATCTAACCAACTATCCCTTATTAAAGACCAACTATCACCTTCATCAACTTCTCCAAAACCCCCTATAGTTTCATACAACCCTCTTTGTTCGAATATTTAAATTTCAAGTTAAAACCAAATTTTGAATTATCAAAATTTTCTCAAATTTTTTCTAACTCCCTAAATTTCCGGAAAATTTTGCCAGCGTTTCCTTTACGCGGCTAGCTCGGTACAACAACAAAAAGCCTCTACGGGCTTCCCCAATTTCAAAAAGAAAACAAAAGCCAAGTGGCTACATCAAAAACCCAATCCAATATCATACAGAATCAAAATACTTACCTTTTAGTCGAGCAATTCAAATTTATCATTTGGAATCAAATCCAATTCCCTTTTCCCTTTAGTACCTGCATATTCTATTTAACAACAATATCCAATTGTAACCTTCAAAGTATACATTTCCTTACAGAAATTTCATATCCACTTCTATTCAAATTAGCTTCCACCATTTCATATGAATTCAATTTATTTTCAAATTTTAATACTGAGTTGTATCTTTCATTTAAACTGATTCATATTAATTTCATTTACTAGTTTACTTTGATTTTCAATTTGAAATTGTTTTGTCGATAACCAAAAATTTCCAAAAATTTTCTAACTCCCAAAATTTCCAGAAAATTTTGGCAGAGCCTCCTTTGTACGGAGGAGCTTTTGCAATTTGACAAGACATATAAATATGTATACATCGACCCACCCGGTCGGAAAAAGCAAAAACAGTTCATATTTCCTATTTTTATTGCGTAGGCGTACCTTATTTAGCATTTTAAGCAAGCAGCTTATTTATATTAGCAATTAGCGCAATCCAAATCAACCAAACAGCTTCCCGGTACCTGTACTTGCTCAATTTAAATATGTAAGTGCCATATATTCAAAATCTATTAGCTTTTCACTTACCTTCAATAGCTAAACACATGTATATCATAAGCAACAAGCACCAAAACCCTTCGATAAGAGATTTATATAATCTTAAAACTGATTCAATTGCTTTTAACCAATTCATAGAATTTAATTAAATCTCGTTTACGTTAAACGACAATCATTTCTACGCAACTTGATAATATCTATAAATATTTACTTTAAGTTTTATAACTAATTTAAATTGATTCCGACTCAATTTTATTTAATTCAATTCATTTTAAATTTATTCAAAATCATTTTATTTAGCTCGACACATTCCATGCTTGTATATTACTAGCCATTCCCAAATTAACTCAATCCAAGCTTGAAGTAATGGGCTTTCATCCTTATTCGAAGTCAAGTTTCCAAAATTTTAAACTTACATTAATTTACTTTAATTTATTCCAACATCAAACTTAAGTTTGCTTCTATATGATTCTTATTTAAGCAATTTCCATCAAATACAATTAGTCCATCCATTTTAAATTTTAATTTCAAATTCACTTCTCAATATATCAAAATAATACCCAAGCTCCTACTTAACTCATTTATACTTCAAATTAATATGCCACCGACTTAAGTCCAGTCTAATAATCCAATTTCAATCACATCTTTGATTTAGTCTTTATTAAATCAGACTTCATCCATTATTATCTAATCCAATTAACTCATTTTAACTTTTTAATTTACCATTTAATTCATTATCGAATTTATTTTATTAATACAAGGCCATTCTCAATTAGTTCTGCTTACCTGGGTTTTATTTGCATCTCTAACCATTACTATTATAATTCACTTCATTTCATTTTACAACATTTCCATTGTATCAAATTTACTTGCAAATTTCATTAAATATTATTCAAATCACACTTGGATTTTATTTGCAATTCAAACCATCACATTTTTCAATCCAACTCTATTTAATTTTTATTTTACAATATCTCCTCTTATTTAATTCATTATCAAACCCAAGTCGACTTCTATTTATAACTCGAATTCATTTCCAAACTTCATTATCTACTTACAATCCATTTTAGTTATCCAGGTTAAATTTTATTAACATTCTTTATTAAATAATTCATTTAGATAATTAGCTTACTTCCACTTTTAATTCAACATTGGATTTTTAATTACAAAGAATCACTTCATTAAAATTTCCCGAGTTTCAATTTTATTTTACAATTTCAGTTTGAACTTCCCTTGATTTTCCAAATTTCATCTCCTTTATTTTAAAATTTTAGAAATGCCTACAAAATCTCATAATAATATTAAAATAGCTTTTATAAAATATTTCTTATAACTCGATGTCTCAACCAGTCCATCCTTGTTCTCACAGAAATTCAGTCATACGTTGATCAGGCGTAGGACCGAAAATCTATAAGTACTTGGTAAACCTGTTTTCAACACCCAGTAAAAATACTTCGAAAATAATTTGTACTAAAAATATCGAAAACAGTTTTTGAAAACAGAGGAAATATCTTTAGTGAGGATGCTCTGGAAATCATCACACCCATCCATGGTCACAGTTACATACCAGGGTTACGTTGCAGTCACAACAAAAGTCCATGTAACTGCAGGCTCTCCGCGGCCTCTCGATTACGCCATGGATCCCACACAACAGATCACAGTTACATCCAGGGTTACGTTGCCGTCGCAGCAAAAGTCCTTGTAACTGCAGGCTCTCCGCGGCCTCTGATTTCGCTGTCGAAATGAAACTTCTCCACTCCTACGTAGGTCGCAGTCTACCGAGATAAACTCAACCGCAGACTGTTGGCTCTCAGCGGCACACACGACTTTCGCAATGTTACCATAGGTCGCAGTTACATCCTGGGTTACGTTGCAGTCACAACAAAAGTCCATGTAACCGTTGGCTCTCCGCGGCACACACGACTTACGCTATGGTAACTCAACTCATAATCCTCAGGAACTAGTTTTGTCCGGACTCCTCACAGGATCAACTTTAGAACCCCCTTTGGGGTTCAAGGCAGCGCCACCCAGTGGCACTCCTGAGAAGTCCATTTCCAAGGGAGCGCCTTTTTCCCTAGAGCCATCATCAAAAAAATTTATACTATACACATATAGTATCTGCAAATCATACACCTAGTATGATATCATACAAATCTCCTTTACACAAAATCGATTATCCCAAAATCAATAATTCTCAAAATAGGCTTTCCAAAACTCAATATTGATTTTTTTCCAAAAATCAAAAGCCTTTCTCAAAATCCTCATAAGATCCTTTATATATATTCAGATATATATATATATATATAAAATTTTTAAAACTTTGGATCCTTACCTTCTTGTATAAAACACCTTTTATACTCCAAACACTTCTCAAAAGCCATAGAAATATCCAATTTCCATCTTTATTCATTTCATATTTCTCAAAATATTCTTTCAGTTCAAAAGAACCATTTCATATTCCTTATTCACCTTTACATTAATCCCCATTTGGATTATTACTTCAATCTTTATCTCAGTTGGGTACTTAATCAATAACAGTTTACATTCCGACCAATTTAGAAAAATAGCTTGAAAATTTTAAAAATAGGTAAGTAGTTGAAAAATAATCAATAGTTTGCAAAATAGTTATAAAATGGTTAACTAATAGTAAAATAGTTGGAAAATAGTTAAAAAATTTCAGAAATTTTAGATAATTGCAAAATAGTTGTAAAATAAAAATTAACTCGTAACTTAGTTGAAAATTAGTAATTAGTTTATAAAACAGTTGTAAAATAGTTAAATAGTTCCAAAAGTAGTGGCAAAAACAAATATAAAATAGTTTGGGTTTTAAAAAGAAAGTTGTATAGTAAATAGATAAGAAAATAGTTTTAAAACTATTTATATTAAAACAATTTACATTGAAAATGGTCTAGAGTCAAAACTGTTCACTTTCCCAACAATTCAATTTAAATTTCCACTCCATTTAAATTAACCCAATCCTAATTTAATTTACTCCAATTTCCAATGGACTTGATTCATTCCCAATTCAAATTGAATTGATTCTCAAATTCCTTCCAACTTCAAATCAAAATTCCATTTGATCTTAAACCAATTCCACTTTAGTTACAATTCCAAATTATTCAGATAAATCTAGACTAATATCAATTGAACTCTGTAATATCCCGGAAATTTGGACAATTTAAATTTAATAATCTGAGTTTAAATTTAAATTGAATTGGTGATTTTGTTAATAAATTTGATATTGATTCAATAATCTTCTTTATTTAAATATTTAATTTGTGAAATTATTTTTAATAAACTAATAAATTGTTTTCTATTTAATAATGTATATGTATTTGTATATGTTTTAAATAGACAAGTTGATTTTAATTAAATTAGTATAGCATCTTTTTAATGTTTTAAAAATAGGAATTGTGATTTATTTTTAATATTAAGCTTTTCAAAAATGTTTAATAAAATATTATATGATTTTAAATATGTAAGATAAATATTTTAATTGGTTTAAAAATTCATTTTTACTTAAAGTTTGAATATTAAAATAAGTTTCATAATGTTGTGTTATTCTTTTAAAAATATTTATTTTTGATTTGTTAATTTAAATTGTAAATTTAAAATACAATTTTAAATATGAACATACATTCATTAAGTCTAATTTATCTTTAACACTTAATCTAAATTACTAATTAACTAAGTTTAAATATTCATTAATCTTAATTAAATAACAAAACCATTTAAAATACATGTGTAAGCATCTTAAAACCTATGTTAACAAGTGTTATGTATTTAGACATGAGAATTTACAAGTGTCATGTTGTCATTTTGTTTTCTTTAATTTTAATTAAATCATAAACTAGCTTTATAAACTTGCATATATTCATTTTTTTTAGCTTTTCTCATTTTTCATTCTAAAAGAGAATTCTAGAAATCTGAAACCCTCTTCATCATAATGCAAACAATTACATTTTTCAATCAAGTAAACATTGCATTGCATTCAAACTCTTCAAATTGCATGTCTGCATCCTCCAAAACTCAATCTGCATGCAACAAATTCAAGATTGCATCTGGAATTTCAAGTTGAGGCCTGCATTTCAAATTTTTGTCAAGAAAAATCTGCATCCTCTAAAACAAGAGCCTGCATGCATTACAAATTTTAAACATGCATTCATCTGGAAAAAAAAAAAGAGGCAAGAAGGTCTGCATTCATGCTTGCAAATACAATCTGGAACCTGCAATTTCAAATTGCATCTGCAACATTCAAACTACCTGCATGCTAAAATCTGGAATAAGCAAATTTAATCAAGTAAGGAAGCCTACATTTCATCTGGAAGCATGCATAAAACAAGGGATTAGAAAGCATTTAAACAGAGGCCTCAATTTAAATAAGCAACCTGCATTTCAACTGGAAATTGCATCTTCATTCAAGCTACTGCATACATGAATCTGTGCTCTGCATGCTAAATTTTGAGCTCTGCATTTATATCAGGTGAGTAACACTTAACTTAAAATAAATAAGTAGGATTGCATAATTGTTTATTTCATGAGTTTAATTTTACATATGCTTTTTAAATTGCCTGAGCATATATGGTGTGATGCATGTTTGATTTTCTAGATTCTGGCTGTGCAATTAAAACTCAAAAATAATTCATTTCTCTTGACCTGTTTGCTATTGTGATTTATCATTGAATGAAATTGGTACATTTCATGATAAAATGAATTTTTTTTAAAGTTTCTTTAGCAGTATTGTTTGGAAGTTGACTGCAATATGAACAACATAGCTTAATTCTGTAAAAATGGAAAATTTAAAGTATCATGAATCAAAGTTTCAGAGATTCATTTCAAAACAACTACTAAAATTATGATTTTTAAAATTTATATTACAATTTATAATGATGGAATCATGATACAGTTTCAAATTGACTGTTATATATAAAATTGTTAAGTACAGTTAATACATACCTTTAAATTGGTTGAATTTGGTCCTATTGATGGAGTAGCCATCAAGTATGATAGGAAAATTATTAAATTGTTTTGCAATCCAATATTGAGATGAAAATTTGGGATTTCTAGTTAAGAACCCTACTTCTTACTGGGTTCAAGAAATTGGGTGCTGCGGCTTTCATACTTGATCGAGCTCTATGATTTTTGGGGTGATGGTAGATGATGGATATTCGAAGTCATCACCGAAGTTTGGGTGGAGATGATGGCCGGAGGCGAGTGGGATCGCCGTTGACAGGTTTGAGTGTAGTGGGTGTTTTATGTTCCAGGTTTGATACTGCAACTCGAATGCAAATTCGAGTTGGTTTTGAGCAAGCTGATGACTTAGGGAAGATGGGGGGTTGCTGGACATTGTGAGGCGATGGTCGATGATGATCAGAGGTGATCGAAGGCTCTGTACATGTGCACAGAGGAAAGGGGATATTTTGGTGATGTTGGGTTACAGGGTTTTGGTTGCTCGGGTTTGTCTCGGGGGAATTGGGAAATGACTCGAAGGAGTATGGCTTATGACTCGAAGTAGGTTATAGGATGGCTCGGGTTGTTGTTTCAGGGTTTAATCAGAGCCTGTTTTCCCAGGTTTTAAAATTTTTAAAAGTAAGAATTTAAATATAAACCCAAAACCTGAACTATGTATAAGTTGAAATGGAATTTAAATATGAATTCAAAGTTTTAATTCTGGGATTTTTGTAAGGATTTGAGTTTTTTTTTTTTTTTTAAAAAGTAAGTATTACAGGTTTTTGGTTTTGAGCAAAAACTGGTTTCCAGTTTTATATGTTAAAGTAAAAAGTAAACTGCAAATCAAAAATCTGGATTTAAGCTTTGAATCTGAAGTTGGATTTGTATTCAATAAGTTTTAAGTTTAAAATCTTTGAATTAAATTTAAAATGCTTTTAAATTCAAGCTGGGTTTTAGATTAAAACAGAGACCATTTCTGTTTTTAGATTTAAAAGGAAATTTTCAAATTAAAGATGGAGTTCAAACTAATGTTTTAAACCTGAAGTTTAAATTTGAAATCAATAGTTTAATTCTTGAAACTTAAACATTTTTGAATTCCATATGTTTAAAACCAAAACAGTAAACTGTTTTTCTGTTTTCTGTTTTTAATTCAAAAGCAGATTTTAAATTGCAAATGAAAAATTTAAATAAGTTCAAATCTGGAAAATTAAAGTATGGAACTTAGCAAGTAAATCTAAGTTTGAATTAAATTTAGAAACTGGAAATTAGGATTTAGACTTTAAGCTTTTTAAATGTATAAAGAAACATTGGGTTGTATTTAAAACTAAGTGTTTTAAAATTATGGAATAAGGTTTAAAATGTGGTCAAATTCAGTTTAACCTAGAATTTGACTTTTATAACAGTTTTTAAAATCTAAACAAGTTTTTAAATTTTAAATTTGTTTTAACCATTTTTGGAAAAGTTTAAATGATTTGCATTTGAAATGAAGATGGGATGTAAGTAAAGATTTAAAATTTTAAGTTTGAATCTAGAATGAAATTTGAATTGTGTTCAGTTTGAAATTTAAAAAGGAAATTTTTAAATTTGAATTTGTATTTGAAACAAAGTATTTAAAATACTTTTGTATTAAGGAGAATGTTCTTAATTTTGAACTTAAGGAAATTGATTTCATTTAAATTATTTAATTTAATTTAAATGGAATATTAATAATTTAATTAATTAATATTGTGGATGATTAATTAAGTAATTAAAAATTTTGAAGTTAATTAATTAAGATTTGAGATTAATTAATTAAGGTTAATTAATCTATAATTAAGGATGGTTAATTAAATTATAATTTATGATTAAGATTTACTTAATCAAGAGATTAATGATAATTTAGATTTTAATTAACACTTAATTAATTAATAATTAGAGATTAATTAAATTATAGTTAAATATTAATTAGTTGTTAATTAATAATGATTAATTATAAGTTAGTTTCTTAATTATGTAATTAAGAAATGTTAATGAAGATCATTAACTTAAGATTAATTAACAATTAATTAATGTGATTAATTCTTGATAATTAATTAGATTAATTAATAATAATCAATTGTTTAATTACTTAAGAAAAGTAATTAATGAATTAATTACTTGGTGTAATTAATTTAATTAAATGTGATTAGTTTAGATTAATTAAGTTTAATTAATTTAAACATTTGTAGGTTGTTGATAATTACTTTATGTAATTAATGAATTTATAATTACTTAAGGAAGTAATTAAATAATAATTACAGAATGTAATTAAAATATTTGTTATAGAAGTAATTTGAATTAAAATTACTTTGAACATTAAATCAAGTGATTAATGAAGATAATTAATTAAGAGTAATTAATTATTCGATGAGTAATTAAGCAGTTAATTATTGAATGGTTATTAATCATGGGTGATTAATATATATGGTTTGAATTGAAGATTTATTACTTATGTAATTAATTTATATAGTGATTGATTAAATGTAATCATTAATTAATTAATTAATGATGTAATTTGGAATTGATTAATTAAGGTATAATTAATATTCAATGCTAATTACTTATTGTAATTAGATATGGTTAATCATTAATGATTAAGTGAATATGAATATTTAGATGGTGATTTATAAATTGATCTGTAATCAATTGGTGATTAAGATAAGCAGGATTTTAATGATGAAGTAATTAATTTAATTTATTTCAAAATTAATTAGAGATTAAGTAATTAATTTAATTCATTTTAAATTAATTATAGAATGGAACGATCATTAGATAGTTGCTTATGTTTGATGATTGGTATTGATTGCCATGTATGGTTTGTAATCTCTATATGAGATGAGTAGTATATGTGATATGGATGCATTGGTTGCTTTTGGATGATGATATAGATTATCTGTTTTGATATGAGTTATCTGTTGATAATGATAATGTTGATTATCTATTGTGTTGTGAATTATCTATCTGTGTATATTTAGATAATGAATTGAATTGTTTTAAACTTAAAACAACTTGGTCTTAATAAGACACGCTTTGGATTTCGATGAGACCGGGATCGGGTTTCCATATTTGGGATCCGAAAACCACATCGATTCCAAATAACGTTAGGTCGTTAATCCAAAGTGGAGCGAGTGAAGACTCAAGGTGTAAGGGCTATACGTCAGTATAACTCTGTGGGTGATTCCGTAATGAGTTTGACGGAATAGCACTTATAGATTCGAGATGGTGGATTAGAGTGCAAGGGTTATTGTCGTTAACTCTGAGGGTGATTCCAATACGAGTGTAACGAGATAATGCCTTTGGTTTCGTTTGAACCCGGAACGAACTTGTATGATTGAATGCTTTCAGAACATCGTCAGGTGGACGATGAGCATTCTAAGTGATATGTTCTATAAAGGTAATCGTAGCCTCAAGCCTCATCAACCGGGAATGGCTAAAACAGGGGAGGTGCAGCAAAGCTTCGTGGGTAGCCCCCACTGGAGAGCAAGATTGATCCCTGTCTAGAGGTCCCTTTATATTTTCGGCTTAGTGGTGCGGTTGCTGATCACAACTGCGGGGTTGTCTTGTTTGGAACTGTTCAGTAAGGAACGGGTCCGGCTTTGTGTTGTAGGGGAGTTAGGGTGGCTCCTCGGTACGGTGATCTAGGCCACGTTCTGTGACGGGCGGTACCCCAGTAGCCCTGCCATTGATGGAATCCAAAATCCAATAAATGCCAACGGTTTTGATTGTATTACCCACTTTTGTGGCTAGTAGCTGGAATTTAATAGATGTAACAATTTCGGCTATTTCATATTTACTTGAAAACCCTAGACACTATTATAATATCATCAGATTTCCTATCAAATGTTTTGGTTAGCGTAAGGTAAAAACTTTTCCATGTTTATGTGTGGGAAGTCTTACGTGATACCTTTTCTTTTTAAAGGTTTTTCAAAAGTTAAGCAACTTTAACCTGTTACTCACACCAGACCCATGTCTGACCCGGAGTTATTTCTGTGTTTTTCTATAACTCTTGGGTACTCAAATTTTTATGAGTAGCCAAGGGAATTCAGGTTAGGATTCAGGATAGCTTGACGAATTATGGAGGAGCATATGGAGCAGGAGGCTTCTGCGTATAGTTATATTGTTTTCCGCTGTGTTGGCATCTCTGAGTTGTTAAGTATTGTGATTGAGTTGTAATAACTAGACAGGTGTTTATAACTGTCTAGTATGTGTTGTATACGTCTGTGTAACTCTGATATTTGTTGTATACTATGTAATACTTTGTTATTAATATAATTTATTCGTTCCGCTGTTGAGATTCTTGTGTTGTTTCTTCTTTCTCTTCTTTCTTTTCTTCTTCTATCCCTTTCTTTCTTAATTCATGACGCGATTTTCTAGGAGTGGAAAGTCGGGTCGTGACATTTTGGTATCAGAGCGTTAGGTTGAGTGAATACCTAGGCTCTGTAGTGGTGTTTATCTTGAGAGAGCGTATTTGTAGTTTTGATATATATCTATATATATATTTGTATTGGTTCTACCTATTTGTTGGTTTACCTGTTCGGGTATTTCCAATATAAGTTATAAAGGTAGATGAGGTAGAAGTGTGTGTAACACGACTACCATTGGTTGGTGTTTGATGGATGAGGTTGGAAGTGTATTTGTCGAGGCTGTAGACCTAATACTGTCTCGAGTGAGTTTTGTTTGGTTTAAGTACTTCATCGATCTCTGAAGGTAACCTGTTAAGGTTCGGAGTTCGTCTTTGAAGTGCAGAGTTGTGTTTGTATCTGTCGGTAGGGCAGAAGCCGGTGAATGATGATATCTTGATATCTCAGGAAATAGTAGCTGCGTGATGAGATGCAGTGAATATGGATATTTCCGAAGATGTTTCTTTGGAACAGGAATAAGAAGTGAGTCTGCTCCGTGATATGGCTGAGTTTAGCAGAGTGTTCTGAGTTGGTAAGGAGTCTTCTGGCTGAGTAGTTTTTCTGAAATGGAGTTCAGAAGCAGCAGAGTGGATCTGTTTCTCTGGTAAGTTGGCTAAGTCAGCATAAGCTGTTCTGTTTGGTTGAGAGAGAGCCATTTTCTTTGGATTTAGGCTGAGTTGATCGCAAAAGTGACTTGCGATAGTTAAGTGTTCTTTTGGAACTGGTGGTTCAGTTAGTAGGTGGATGGTTCCTTGAGATAGAAGTTGGTGGAGTAACTCAGATTGGGAGGAACATCTGAGTTTTCTTTTATGGATATGTGGAACCATATTTCTGTGCTGGGTTGTCTGGTCTGTGCTTGGGTTCTTCAGCATTTTCTTCTGTTTCGGATCAGAGTTGTGCAGCGGAAGCAGTTTGGGAATGCTTCTGTTTTGTTTTTCTCAGATAAGGAGAAGTTTGTTCTGTCTTCTGTTGTTGAGAAGTTGAGTGTGTGTTCTTGGTTTTTGATCGATCTTGAGGAGATCATTGGATTGTTTTGATTCAGTCTGTTTCTGATAGAATCAGCAAGAGTTAAGCTGATCAGGATAGATGTTGGTAGCCCAGGATCGTCCGAAGAGTTTTTGTGGATAAGAGGCGGAGAATTTGGATTCTGGAATCGGAGATTTGATTTGGGATAAGTTTTTCTCTGATCCAAGGAGCTATAAGTTTGAGAAGCTAGCTTCGTAGTGTTTTGGGTTTCTTCTGTGTTTTAGAGATCAGTGTTTGGTTTTCTAGAGTTGAATTGCCAGTTTGGATAACTGGGATTCAGAGTGTTTCACGTATCTCCGAGGGAGTACGTGTTTGATATTTCTGGTCGTAGAACTAGCAGTTTAGGATGGTTTTTTTGTTGAGTCAGACTCGTCTGTAGTCTGATATTCTATATAGGATTGTTGTTAGGAGCTCTATAGCTTAATAGTATTGATTGATTGGATTCTATAGAGCGAGTATCCCGATGTATATTTATATATACCGGGGAAACTCGTGAAGTTTATCCAAAATTCTTTTGGATAAATAGATTTGTTTTGATTGTGTGAATTGGTTGCTTTGGTTGTTGGCATATGATTAACATATGCTGTGTTTTAAAATAAAATCTGTAAATAGATTATTAAATTAACTTTGTTTTAAATTTCGGGGACGAAATTCTTTTAAGAGGGAAGGATTGTAATATCCCGGAAATTTGGACAATTTAAATTTAATAATCTGAGTTTAAATTTAAATTGAATTGGTGATTTTGTTAATAAATTTGATATTGATTCAATAATCTTCTTTATTTAAATATTTAATTTGTGAAATTATTTTTAATAAACTAATAAATTGTTTTCTATTTAATAATGTATATGTATTTGTATATGTTTTAAATAGACAAGTTGATTTTAATTAAATTAGTATAGCATCTTTTTAATGTTTTAAAAATAGGAATTGTGATTTATTTTTAATATTAAGCTTTTCAAAAATGTTTAATAAAATATTATATGATTTTAAATATGTAAGATAAATATTTTAATTGGTTTAAAAATTCATTTTTACTTAAAGTTTGAATATTAAAATAAGTTTCATAATGTTGTGTTATTCTTTTAAAAATATTTATTTTTGATTTGTTAATTTAATTTGTAAATTTAAAATACAATTTTAAATATGAACATACATTCATTAAGTCTAATTTATCTTTAACACTTAATCTAAATTACTAATTAACTAAGTTTAAATATTCATTAATCTTAATTAAATAACAAAACCATTTAAAATACATGTGTAAGCATCTTAAAACCTATGTTAACAAGTTTTATGTATTTAGACATGAGAATTTACAAGTGTCATGTTGTCATTTTGTTTTCTTTAATTTTAATTAAATCATAAACTAGCTTTATAAACTTGCATATATTCATTTTTTTTAGCTTTTCTCATTTTTCATTCTAAAAGAGAATTCTAGAAATCTGAAACCCTCTTCATCATAATGCAAACAATTACATTTTTCAATCAAGTAAACATTGCATTGCATTCAAACTCTTCAAATTGCATGTCTACATCCTCCAAAACTCAATCTGCATGCAACAAATTCAAGATTGCATCTGGAATTTCAAGTTGAGGCCTGCATTTCAAATTTTTGTCAAGAAAAATCTACATCCTCTAAAACAAGAGCCTGCATGCATTACAAATTTTAAACATGCATTGATCTGGAAAAAAAAAAAAAGAGGCAAGAAGCTCTGCATTCATGCTTGCAAATACAATCTGGAACCTGCAATTTCAAATTGCATCTGCAACATTCAAACTACCTGCATGCTAAAATCTGGAATAAGCAAATTTAATCAAGTAAGGAAGCCTACATTTCATCTGGAAGCATGCATAAAACAAGGGATTAGAAAGCATTTAAACAGAGGCCTCAATTTAAATAAGCAACCTGCATTTCAACTGGAAATTGCATCTTCATTCAAGCTACTGCATACATGAATCTGTGCTCTGCATGCTAAATTTTGAGCTCTGCATTTATATCAGGTGAGTAACACTTAACTTAAAATAAATAAGTAGGATTGCATAATTGTTTATTTCATGAGTTTAATTTTACATATGCTTTTTAAATTGCCTGAGCATATATGGTGTGATGCATGTTTGATTTTCTAGATTCTGGCTGTGCAATTAAAACTCAAAAATAATTCATTTCTCTTGACCTGTTTGCTATTGTGATTTATCATTGAATGAAATTGGTACATTTCATGATAAAATGAATTTTTTTTAAAGTTTCTTTAGCAGTATTGTTTGGAAGTTGACTGCAATATGAACAACATAGCTTAATTCTGTAAAAATGGAAAATTTAAAGTATCATGAATCAAAGTTTCAGAGATTCATTTCAAAACAACTACTAAAATTGTGATTTTTAAAATTTATATTACAATTTATAATGATGGAATCATGATACAGTTTCAAATTGACTGTTATATATAAAATTGTTAAGTACAGTTAATACATACCTTTAAATTGGTTGAATTTGGTCCTATTGATGGAGTAGCCATCAAGTATGATAGGAAAATTATTAAATTGTTTTGCAATCCAATATTGAGATGAAAATTTGGGATTTCTAGTTAAGAACCCTACTTCTTACTGGGTTCAAGAAATTGGGTGCTGCGGCTTTCATACTTGATCGAGCTCTATGATTTTTGGGGTGATGGTAGATGATGGATATTCGAAGTCATCACCGAAGTTTGGGTGGAGATGATGGCCGGAGGCGAGTGGGATCGCCGTTGACAGGTTTGAGTGTAGTGGGTGTTTTATGTTCCAGGTTTGATACTGCAACTCGAATGCAAATTCGAGTTGGTTTTGAGCAAGCTGATGACTTAGGGAAGACGGGGGGTTGCTGGACATTGTGAGGCGATGGTCGATGATGATCAGAGGTGATCGAAGGCTCTGTACATGTGCACAGAGGAAAGGGGATATTTTGGTGATGTTGGGTTACAGGGTTTTGGTTGCTCGGGTTTGTCTCGGGGGAATTGGGAAATGACTCGAAGGAGTATGGCTTATGACTCGAAGTAGGTTATAGGATGGCTCGGGTTGTTGTTTTAGGGTTTAATCAGAGCCTGTTTTCCCAGGTTTTAAAATTTTTAAAAGTAAGAATTTAAATATAAACCCAAAACCTGAACTATGTATAAGTTGAAATGGAATTTAAATATGAATTCAAAGTTTTAATTCTGGGATTTTTGTAAGGATTTGAGTTTTTTTTTTTTTTTTAAAAGTAAGTATTACAGGTTTTTGGTTTTGAGCAAAAACTGGTTTCCAGTTTTATATGTTAAAGTAAAAAGTAAACTGCAAATCAAAAATCTGGATTTAAGCTTTGAATATGAAGTTGGATTTGTATTCAATAAGTTTTAAGTTTAAAATCTTTGAATTAAATTTAAAATGCTTTTAAATTCAAGCTGGGTTTTAGATTAAAACAGAGACCATTTCTGTTTTTAGATTTAAAAGGAAATTTTCAAATTAAAGATGGAGTTCAAACTAATGTTTTAAACCTGAAGTTTAAATATGAAATCAATAGTTTAATTCTTGAAACTTAAACATTTTTGAATTCCATATGTTTAAAACCAAAACAGTAAACTGTTTTTCTGTTTTCTGTTTTTAATTCAAAAGCAGATTTTAAATTGCAAATGAAAAATTTAAATAAGTTCAAATCTGGAAAATTAAAGTATGGAACTTAGCAAGTAAATCTAAGTTTGAATTAAATTTAGAAACTGGAAATTAGGATTTAGACTTTAAGCTTTTTAAATGTATAAAGAAACATTGGGTTGTATTTAAAACCAAGTGTTTTAAAATTATGGAATAAGGTTTAAAATGAGGTTAAATTCAGTTTAACCTAGAATTTGACTTTTATAACAGTTTTTAAAATCTAAACAAGTTTTTAAATTTTAAATTTGTTTTAACCATTTTTGGAAAAGTTTAAATGATTTGCATTTGAAATGAAGATGGGATGTAAGTAAAGATTTAAAATTTTAAGTTTGAATCTAGAATGAAATTTGAATTGTGTTCAGTTTGAAATTTAAAAAGGAAATTTTTAAATTTGAATTTGTATTTGAAACAAAGTATTTAAAATACTTTTGTATTAAGGAGAATGTTCTTAATTTTGAACTTAAGGAAATTGGTTTCATTTAAATTATTTAATTTAATTTAAATGGAATATTAATTATTTAATTAATTAATATTGTGGATGATTAATTAAGTAATTAAAAATTTTGAAGTTAATTAATTAAGATTTGAGATTAATTAATTAAGGTTAATTAATCTATAATTAAGGATGGTTAATTAAATTATAATTTATGATTAAGATTTACTTAATCAAGAGATTAATGATAATTTAGATTTTAATTAACACTTAATTAATTAATAATTAGAGATTAATTAAATTATAATTAAATATTAATTAGTTGTTAATTAATAATGATTAATTATAAGTTAGTTTCTTAATTATGTAATTAAGAAATGTTAATGAAGATCATTAACTTAAGATTAATTAACAATTAATTAATGTGATTAATTCTTGATAATTAATTAGATTAATTAATAATAATCAGTTGTTTAATTACTTAATAAAAGTAATTAATGAATTAATTACTTGGTGTAATTAATTTAATTAAATGTGATTAGTTTAGATTAATTAAGTTTAATTAATTTAAACATTTGTAGGTTGTTGATAATTACTTTATGTAATTAATGAATTTATAATTACTTAAGGAAGTAATTAAATAATAATTACAGAATGTAATCAAAATATTTATTATAGAAGTAATTTGAATTAAAATTACTTTGAACATTAAATCAAGTGATTAATGAAGATAATTAATTAAGAGTAATTAATTATGGGATGAGTAATTAAGCAGTTAATTATTGAATGGTTATTAATCATGGGTGATTAATATATATGGTTTGAATTGAAGATTTATTACTTATGTAATTAATTTATATAGTGATTGATTAAATGTAATCATTAATTAATTAATTAATGATGTAATTTGGAATTGATTAATTAAGGTATAATTAATATTCAATGCTAATTACTTATTGTAATTAGATATGGTTAATCATTAATGATTAAGTGAATATGAATATTTAGATGGTGATTTATAAATTGATCTGTAATCAATTGGTGATTAAGATAAGCAGGATTTTAATGATGAAGTAATTAATTTAATTTATTTTAAATTAATTAGAGATTAAGTAATTAATTTAATTCATTTTAAATTAATTATAGAATGGAATGATCATTAGATAGTTGCTTATGTTTGATGATTGGTATTCATTGCCATGTATGGTTTGTAATCTCTATATGAGATGAGTAGTATATGTGATATGGATGCATTGGTTGCTTTTGGATGATGATATAGATTATCTGTTTTGATATGAGTTATCTGTTGATAATGATAATGTTGATTATCTATTGTGTTGTGAATTATCTATCTGTGTATATTTAGATAATGAATTGAACTGTTTTAAACTTAAAACAACTTGGCCTTAATAAGACACGCTTTGGTTTTCGATGAGACCGGGATCGGGTTTCCATATTTGGGATCCGAAAACCACATCGATTCCAAATAACGTTAGGTCGTTAATCCAAAGTGGAGCGAGTGAAGACTCGAGGTGTAAGGGCTATACGTCAGTATAACTCTGTGGGTGATTCCATAATGAGTTTGACGGAATAGCACTTATAGATTCGAGATGGTGGATTAGAGTGCAAGGGTTATTGTCGTTAACTCTGAGGGTGATTCCAATACGAGTGTAACGAGATAATGCCTTCGGTTTCGTTCGAACCCGGAACGAACTTGTATGGATTGAATGCTTTAAGAACATCGTCAGGTGGACGATGAGCATTCTAAGTGATATGTTCTATAAAGGTAATCGTAGCCTCAAGCCTCATCAACCGGGAATGGCTAAAACAGGGGAGGTGCAGCAAAGCTTCGTGGGTAGCCCCCACTGGAGAGCAAGATTGATCCCTGTCTAGAGGTCCCTTTATATTTTCGGCTTAGTGGTGCGGTTGCTAATCACAACTGCGGGGTTGTCTTGTTTGGAACTGTTCAGTAAGGAACGGGTCCGGCTTTGTGTTGCAGGGGAGTTAGGGTGGCTCCTCGGTACGGTGATCTAGGCCACGTACTGTAACGGGCGGTACCCCAGTAGCCCTGCCATTGATGGAATCCAAAATCCAATAAGTGCCAACGGTTTACCCACTTTTGTGGCTAGTAGCTGGAATTTAATAGATGTAACAATTTCGGCTATTTCATATTTACTTGAAAACCCTAGACACTATTATAATATCATCAGATTTCCTATCAAATGTTTTGGTTAGCGTAAGGTAAAAACTTTTCCATGTTTATGTGTGGGAAGTCTTACGTGATACCTTTTCTTTTTAAAGGTTTTTCAAAAGTTAAGCAACTTTAACCTGTTACTCACACCAGACCCATGTCTGACCCGGAGTTATTTCTGTGTTTTTCTATAACTCTTGGGTACTCAAATTTTTATGAGTAGCCAAGGGAATTCAGGATAGCTTGACGAATTGTGGAGGAGCATATGGAGCAGGAGGCTTCTGCGTATAGTTATATTGTTTTCCGCTGTGTTGGTATCTCTGAGTTGTTATGTATTGTGATTGAGTTGTAATAACTAGACAGGTGTTTATAACTGTCTAGTATGTGTTGTATACGTCTGTGTAACTCTGATATTTGTTGTATACTATGTAATACTTTGTTATTAATATAATTTATTCGTTCCGCTGTTGAGATTCTTGTGTTGTTTCTTCTTTCTCTTCTTTCTTTTCTTCTTCTATCCCTTTCTTTCTTAATTCATGACGCGATTTTCTGGGAGTGGAAAGTCGGGTCGTGACAAACTCTCTTCAAGTTCAATACCATTTTCCAGTTAATCCAATACAAATTTTCCATTTGAATTTTAAACTTGTACAACTTTAATTAAAATTTACATTTTTCAACTTCTATTTCAATCAATTGCATTCACATTTTCTTTTAACTTGGAGTTATACATTTTATTTAGCCTATATATTTTATTATTCCATAAACATTTTGAATCCAGATTCCAGAGTTTAAATAATTTTCCAATACGTAAATATCACCTTAGAATTCATCTATATCCAAAATTCTTTGACAAATTCAATTATCCATTTGAATTTCAAAACCAAACTCAATTCACAAACAATTCCAATTTAAAACAATTTGGTAGCAATTTCTCTTCTAGAAACTCGAAAATAAACATCGATAATGCTGCAGTCATCACCGACGTTATTTTCCAGTGACCAAAAGAGTTCAATGCTTTTATTTCTTTAAAACATTTCCAAATATTTTTAATTTCAAATCTTTCAGGTTTCCAATTCAACCCCAAAAATATGTTTGAGATAATACTATTGTTATTCCAAAACCTTTGGAAACCACTTTCTAATCTAAAGGAATTTTAAATTGTCCCAATCCATCCAATTCATATTTAAAACATTACTTTGGAATTTTCATCTTACTCTATATTCGATATTCTCTGGAATTCTATTTCACTTATAATCTCATTTATTTATAAAGTTTATTTCAATTTATGAATTTCATTTACAGTATATAATTCAAATTCCTTTTTGATTTTAAACCAGTTCCACTTAAATTACAATTCCAAAATTATTCTAATTACTTTGGATTAGTATCCATTCAATTGAACCCACTTCAATTTCAATCATTTCAATTCAATCCAATTCAAATCTTCCATCCCAAATCCAATTAATCCAAATCGGATTCAATTTGAATGAGTTCAATTCCAACTTCAAATTTAAACCATCTCGAATTATATAATTCGAGCTAAGTTCTCAAAGATTGGTTTAACCTTTTTAAACCAAATTTAACTTTGTTCATTTAAAGTTTCAAACAATTCTAATTTCTGAGTTCTAATTCTAGAATTTCATTTTAAATTAATTTAGTTTTAAATTTGGTTGTATTATATTCCTTCTTAATTTTAATTTCAATAATTCACAACCAATCACCTTAATATTTATTAGAAGAAAATATTGCTTTATATATCAAAATATACTTTTATATAAAACCATTTAAAACCTTTATATAAGAAAATAACAAGTACGCGCTCATATATATATATACACTCAACTCATTCTAGAGTACTACAGACTCTATTTAATGAGTAATCCCCACCAGAGCCAAGGTTCTCGCTTAACCTTCAGCTCTGATACCAAATGTAACGACCTGAAATTTTCAAAGCTGAAAATTCCAGATAGTTGTGAAAAAGAAGAAAAGATAGAAGAAGAAGAACAGAAATACCAAACATCTCACATTCGCAGCGAATAAAATATAATAATAAATGATAATAATAGTTTACAAAAGAATACCATATCTGTCGATTACATTTAATATACATCAGAGTTTCACATTATATACAGTCACTGAATATTTACAATTATCATGTCTCAGATTAACAATTATATAAATACAGCGGAATACTATATACGATATTGTAATCCAACTCGCCTCCTGAGCTCCAGAATGTCCTAACCTGGAAATCTGTAATACTCGGTCTGACCCGAGCATTACACCAAAGTAACACCCTGGTCAGGCTGGAAACCAGCGTGAGTAAACCCAACTAACATGGTTGCTTATATAAACCCGGGGTAACATATATCAGTTCATCCAATTCACAATTTTCTATAAGAAATGCTTATTTCACATATGAAGTCCTAAGTACCAAACTTAGGTAAACCATCCAATTTATTTCAGCCTATTGATTTCTCAGATCAATTTATTAAAATTCAAAGTGGTTTCGGGTATTTCCCAATACTCGACTCCAGTCTCTTCGAAAACTCATATCATCCTAATCCCAAATTTATTCAAATGAAATATACAACATTTCATATCAGAGATATCAGCTCATTTAACATCTAATACCATTCAATCATCCATAAGGAATGCTTAATCACATACAAATTTAATTAATCTTGATTTATATTATTAGCCTCAACCACTTAGATTTCTTCATTTAACATTAATTAATTTCTAATCAATTAACCAATAATTCCTTCATTATTCATCGTACTTAATCACACTGTATTCATTATCCTTCAATCATAATAAGTAATTGATTCTCAATTAATTACATAAATAATCATTTACTCTTCCGTATTACTTACATCGATCCTTTCTTAATTACTTAAATTGATTTCCTTATAACCTCTATTGATCAATTATCCTTGAATTAATCGTATTCCTTAATTCATTCCTTTAATTAACCCATCCTGGATCAATTACTCTAAGTAAATAATACTTTTGTTTGCTTTTATCAATTAATTATCCATTGGTTAATTATTCTTACTTAATTTATCCTTTATCTACAAATTCAAATTTCTTAATCCTTAACACATCAATCCTTAATAAATTACTCTTTTAAATTTTCTTACATTAAGTCATTATTACTTATAAATTTTCATTTAGTGATTTCTCATTAATCACCTACCTTAATTTATGATATCTAGTAATTATTCTTTTATATAAGTAGTTTCGTTAATAAATTCCAATCAAGTAATTTACTTTTAATTAAATTATCATTCTTAATTGCGGAAATTTGACACATTGATAAATCAACCCTTTATATCGACTCTTCAAAATTAATTAACAAATTATCTTAATAATTAAATTCAGTATTTACCCCTTACTATTAATCCAACATCACTCTTACTAATAAATTTGCATTCATTCAATTCCATTAATAAATCATTTAATGACCTATAGGAATTTCCTACTATAATCACCCGGAAATCTTTAACCAACAATTTACCCGAGCTACCCTTAATTTTTCTCAGCATACTCATTATTTGGATTGAAATAATATAAGCAGATACCCACAATTGATTATCCTTAATTAATTAATAAAATTAGTTATCTTAAATTAATCACATTAATAACCTTAACCAACGATCTTTCATTAATATATTTATTAACAAATCCTTAATTTGCTGCACTAAGTACTTAACTTTAATTAGTCATTAATCATAAATTAGTTGGTTAATTCATTCTTAATTAAATTATTCAATTTCCATTAAATTTGACCCTAAATTAACAACCTCACTCCAAATCATTAATTTAGGAACCTTATTAGCTTACTTAATAAATCAATATCATTAATTAATTAACTTATTTATTTAACCCTTTATTTTTCTTAACCATTTAAAATGCCAAATCATTAAGTTTTAATTAACTTTAAGATAAAAACAACCATGAATTTTCTGATTTACTGATCATTTCAATCCCATTTAAATGTGCTTTCGAATTCATTTTCAACTTAAAATTGTTTTCTTTCAAACAATAGAATAGATAACAACAACCAAATATTAAAGCTTTCACACATGCATACATCAACTCGGGTATACCGGTTGAAGATTACTCACCATTAATTCGAGATACCAGAACATCATCAAAACTATCGCGACCCACCAAAATTCCAGCAAGCCCTAGCTCGCACCACGTCGCCGTTCCATCTCGCGACATCACGTCAACCGAGTCGCCTCCCATCGCACGCGAGCAACGCGACATCGAATGCCGCCGCCCCCTTTCTGCGCTAGTCGCGTGAGTCTCCCACGTTGCAGCTTGCTTCCAGACAATCAAACCCTAACCCCCTCCCCTAATCTATCGCGACATTGACATTTAAAGAAGGAGGAGGAGTTCGATCGATAGAAGGAAGCTTTGAATCAAATCGGATTCGGCCCCTTTTTTTTCTCTTGATTTCGATTTCTGATTGAATGGAGAGGGGTAGAAGTGGGTGAGAAGGCGGCATCAATTGTTTTGTTTGATATTTGGGAATGAACTGATTTTTTTTTTTTACGAAGGCTTCGGCCATTTTTAGTTCTCTTTAGTGAGTTCGATCTTGTTCTCGAAGCATGAGGGAAAGAAGACGTAAAAATAAAGATGGGAAGTGGCTTCTTGAGAACGCTTGCAAATGAAAATATCTCGAGTTGGTAAAAATATCTTGCTATCTTATTTTAAATTTAATTATATTAAAAAGCTTCCAAACGTCACGTTAAGCATGACGCGAAATCCCAAATCTCAAATCAGACATGCCGGCAGACGTTTAAAAGGTTTCACTCGCATTCCAAACACAATGGAACGTGTTTCGGAAGCTGATTCGATCGTGTGCACGAGTTACAGGAGAAAACGATCGATTTTAAATTAATCGATTAAAATAGTTTCTAAACGTTCCGAGCTGTCAGGGTCAAATGACAACTCCAATTGTTACAAAAATTGAAATCCGATAGTAACTAACTATTACGGATCCAATGGAACTGGTTTTGTCGAATTCCGAGACTGTGCCTCGGAAGGCTATTTTTAAATTCAATTTAAACTATATATTATTTAAAATTGAACGAATCACCTTTAATTTAAATTTTAACTATTCAATTATCTTCAGAATCATCCTTATAAATTTTATAAGCCTTCAAATTATTTTAAACAGGCTTCGAAATCCCAGATTCAAAAATTTACCCAATTTCAATTATTAAATTCATTTTTTTAAACTATATAATTCAATGATTTAATTATCAAGTAAATATCAATATCTTAAATTCAAGTTAAAATTAACTTTTAAATTTTTAAACTCAATTAACAATTCTATTTTAAGTTGTTGGAAAAATCTGGGTCGTCACAACAGTCTTTAATCAGCATAATATTTATTCATAAATCAATTATTAGTAGTTAAATTTCAAAAATTAAGTTTACTCACCAAAATAAATCAGAGTTGAATAGAGGAATTTGATGATGACAGAAGCCTGCAGCTTGAATTTGATTGAGCTTGATAATATGTAGTTTTGTTTATTTTTCTTTTTCTTTCCGAATTCTGTTTGAACTTGGTAATATGACATTTGTTTATACTTTTGCTTCTTCTCAGGTTTGTTTTCATAAGTTAATGACTGAACTATATGAAATAAGAAATGGTGAATACATATATATAACTTGAACAAGCTGCCTTCTTGAACAAGCTTTAACTTGATAAAATATCTTGCTTTATTTTTTTATTTGTAATAAGGTACTAAATCCTGAAATGTTTTGGATATTTCGGCTGGCAGATTTGTTTCCAGAAAGAAAATTGTGCTAATTAATGTATATGTTCACACTT
This sequence comes from Allium cepa, assembly GCA_030765085.1. Taxonomy (NCBI): domain Eukaryota; kingdom Viridiplantae; phylum Streptophyta; class Magnoliopsida; order Asparagales; family Amaryllidaceae; genus Allium; species Allium cepa. Next base: position 897,545,633 of record CM060938.1, on the reverse strand, counting down.
ATGTTAGCACAAAATAAATGCTTGCTGACACATATATTTGTACAAAGATATTGCAGGTTTTTGTTTGTACTAAATGTATCTATATGGGTTTACACTATAATACTTTGCTGACAAATTTTGCTTATTTTGCAAAGATACTTACTGATCTTGCATGATTCATTTGTCTTCATACTTATGTTAACATATAGATTAATGTTTGCTTGCAAGTTTTGTTTTCTTATGCATATACAGTTTACTTGCTTTATTATATATATATATATATATATATATATATATATTTTACATAGTTGCATTTGTATTTATATCTTATATTCATGTTATAGTTTTGTACTTATGTTTGTATTATGGTTTCTTATGTCTTCATACTTATATTAATATCAATATTTTGAACTTATGTTTATAACTATATTTTTATATTATACTTATATTAAATATATAAGCTTATGTTTATTTTAGTTATAAAAACTGTTGTTAGAAACAATTCTTGATCTTATTTTTATTAAAAGATAAATTTTCCAATATTTGATTCGTAATGTATTTGCACTAATGTATTTTATATTTATACTTAATATGAAAAGAATTGTATTATCATACTCATCATTATTAACTACATTTATATATCTGGTATTGCAAGTCATTCATACATAACTTTAATTTAATTGAATAAAACAGATTTAATTTTTAAATATTATTAAAAGAGTCTATTTTCTATTTTGAAGCTATATTCCTTTATAATACATATACAACTAATAATATCCAAAATCTTATTTATTTATAAATTAAAATCTTGTATTTTATTTAAATTTGATCAAAAACTTATTATAATAATAGGGTCAAAATTCCGGGATGTCACATTCCTCCCCCCTTAAAAGAATTTCATCCTCGAAATTTAAAACAACAGTTAATTCAAAAGCTTAATATTAAAACATACATATCATCCATACAAAACAAACAATCAAATAGTCAATTCTAACAACATTATTAGTTATCCGGACAAAATCTGGATAAGTCTTTTCTAAAACTATCAAGAGTTTCGCGGGTACAATCTCTGGGATCCTCACTCCATTGCACCTTGACGAGTTTCACCACTTTGTTTCTGAGTTGCTTCTCGTCTTGATCTACAATCTAAATAGGATTTCTTACCACAGTCAGGTTTGGTTCTACTTCTAAATCTTCTTGAACAACTGGTTCTATCACCAATGATGGGTCATGAATATATTTCCTTAAATGAGACACATGGAATACACTGTGAATCCCAGACATCCGTTCTGGAAATTCAATACTGAAATCTACAGTATCAATTCTTTCCCAAATTTTATTGACTTCTTTACAGAATTTCAATATCTATTTTAATCAGGCCCGCACGACGTACATATACCATTCGTACGCAAATATCAATTTCGATCGCTTGCTCGATCACACAATTTCACTTCCGAACTAGTATTGTCCACCCGACTTCCTAGTGCAGACTCAGATCTGGTTTCTTGATCAAAACTGTCATTCTCCTTGCATAGTCACAACTATGATAGAGAATTTCCAGAACCAATCAAAATCCAAAACCATGGTTCGTCGTCAAAAATCGAGTGAAAAATCCTAACTCGGATTGATATAACTATCTCGAAATTCTGTGCTCGAACCTAGATCATATTGTTATGTGAATAAAATAATATACGTACGTCCTACGTATTTATATCCATTGATTATCAACCATATCAATTTTCTTTTATTCACATTATTCTGATTCTATCCACTTGGAATAAATTTTCCCAATATCAAATTTTACTTAAGAGTTTCACCATCCATTTCTTAAGTTTTAATATAAGCATTATATATTCCCTTATATTATTACTCTACCACTATAGCCTTTATATCCTCTTATATTCACTTATTTTCAATTTGAATTTCTATTTCCATGTGAATTCAAATTTTCTTCAACTCTGAATATTAAATTTTATTGACTATCTTTCATTCATAACTGATTTCTATCATTATTTTAAATTAATTTCATCCACTAATTTATTTTCAATTTCCAATTTGAAAATCTTTCTATTGCTATTTTTTTTTTATAGTTTTCAAATTCTGAAAAGTTTTGACAGAGTCTCCATTTGTTTAGCATTACATATTTCTATAAGCACATATGTAAGGGTTTCAACACTTATTACAAGTATTTCCAACCCATTTCCAAATCATTCCCTTTAGTTTAAGTGATTTACAACTTACTTGCTCAAGCAAAACAGACTCATATTCAAAATCATCTTATTCTGCTTCTAATAATTCATAAAATTTTGTTCAATCCCATTTACTTCAAACAACCCATTTCGTTATGCAATTCAATAATATTATTGTGAATAAACAATCACTTAAGCTTAATAGCAAATCTTAAATTGATTCCAACTCAATTTACACTCGACTCCACCACAATTAATTTATTCACAATCCTTTCATTGCATTTTCTTTTATTTTAAAAAGATTTGATTCCAAACCATTTTATTAAACTCGACAACCAATATTTTAAACAATCATCTCACAATTTACTTAAGTCATTTATTTCCTTCAAACTGTTCCACCTAACAACTTAGGTTTATTCTATTTCACCAATTTCCATTCAAATCATTGATTTGATTTTTCCTTTAATCAAATCCCAACTAATTTACTGATTAGTTTATTCTTTTATCCATTCTTATATCTTAATTTACATTAACAATTCATTTTTGAATTTAAAATAAAGTCATTCAATTTATGCTTGAATTAGATTTGTTTACAACTTACTCCAATTCTATTTTATCCAAATCCAAGGCTTACTTGGTCTACATTTACTTATTCACTTAAGAATTTTTTTTCCATTCAATATTATTTATAATTCGATTGAATTCATTTAAATTCAGTCTTATTTCCACTCCACTTCAGTTAATCTAGCTACTTGCCATTCTTTTTAAATTTTATTTCTCAATATATGAGTTCAAAGCTTATTTGTTTGCTTAAAAGCTTATATTGCTCATTTGAGCCATTTCACCTTATAACCACAATTTCAGATTATATATATATAGCACTTACTGTCTTAAGGTATAAATTTCCACCTCACAATTACAATCATTTTACCTTCAAATTTTACATCTAAATAAGTTCATTTTGAACTTCGATTCCATTTAGCTTATATCAGGTTAAACTCAGGTATATTTTCTTATTTTCATTTACTTAAGTTAAATTTTAATTCCAGGATTAAAATTCCCGATTTCCTTTTATTAATATCAACTTTACTTCATAAGTTCAATAGTTGATTTATTAAAACCCTTCATTATTAAATAGAATTTTCTTAAAATTCAATTGCTCGGTTTTCATTTCCAAAACCATTTTGAAATGATAACTACACATACCTACTTGGTATATCAAATCAAATTTTTAACTTCCAAACACTTGTTTTCACCAAAACAAATTTTCTCTTTTGAAAATTTTAAAACAACTTGTATACCCAACAACCCCAAACAATATCATAACCAACTATCCTGGTAGCAATCCATCACTTTAGAAACTCGAAAATGAATACTGATGATGTGGCCATCATCATCAGGATTATTTTCCAGCGACTTGAAGTGAGTTCAGTGCTTCCTTACCTTCACAATTTCTTTCCGAACAATTTTCATTCAACAATATTTTTCAAAACAATATCCCATTATTGCCTTCAAATCTTTGGAAAAACATTTCAAACATTCCCAAGACTTTAAATCCCCAAATCCTTTGTTTTAAATTTATTTAAACACCTTTCAAATTTCCAGGACTTAAATTCTTGTTTAATCTAATTTTAGTTATATTCCTTTTTTATTAAAGATCATACTTAGACAATTTTATTTGTTTATAGACCACTCAAATTTAAATTTTTATTTGGTTGTAGTATTAATAATCACACATCCAAATATATATAATAATTTCAGAAAATATTTCTTTTATATCAAAATATGGTTTTGGATGAAATTATTTCATTCACCCACTTTGAAAATCAATATTGTGTCGAACTGCTCTTTTTAAGTGTTTAGAAACCCCTTCGATACAGTTTTCGAGGCTGTGCCGACGAAGGTTCATATACCACTCAATAAATCAATCAACGCAATATAAAACCACTTTATATTCACTAACAAATACGCGCTCATATCTATTAATACACTCAAACTCATTTTAGAGTTCTACTGACTCTATTTTATGAGTAATTCCTACCAGAGCCAAGGTTATCACCAACCTATGCTCTGATACCACCTGTGACGACCCGCCCTTCTACTACTAGAAAGATGTATCATCATTAAGAAAAGAAAGGGATAGAAGTAGAAAAGAAAGAAAAGAAAAGAACAATGACATCAAAATCTCACAGCGGAACGGAACAAAATATAACATATCACATATCTATTACATAGTTTTACATATATCAGAGTTATACAATATCAATACACATGACAGTCATATACATACATCTATCACTACATACCTCAGAGGTACATCATATATCGACTACTGACATAGCGGAACTAGATAGATAGCTACATACGTCTGGAAACTCCTGCTCCAAGCTACTCCAGAAATCAGAGTCCAAAACCTATCACTTGGCTACTCATAAAAATTTGAGTACCCAAGAGTTTATGAAAACACAAAATATAAACTCCAGGTCAGACATGGCTCTGGTATGAGTAAACAGGTTAAAGTTGTTTAACTTTGAAAATCATTTAAAAGAAAGGTATCACGTAAGACTTCCAACACATAAATGCGGGTAAGTTTTTACCTTACGCTAACCAAAACATTTTATAGGAAATTCAGTGATATTATAATAGTGTCTAGGGTTTTCAAGTAAAATACAGAAATAGCTGAAATGCTTACATCTCACATTCCAACGTAGTTGGGCACAATCAAAACGTACGGCGCTTATTGGAAATTGGATCCCATACAATGGCAGGGCTACTGGGGTACCTCCCGTCACAGTACGTGGCCTAGATCACCGTACCGAGGAGCCACCCTAACTCCCCTGCAACACAAGGCCGGAACCATTCCTTACTGAACAGTCCCGAACAAGATAACCCCGCAGTTGGCTGCAGACCAACCGCCCACACAGCCGAATAAAAGGAACATCTAGACAGGGGTATACCTCGTCCTGCTTGGGCATGACCCACCTAACCTTGCTGCACATCCCCTATTTTAGCCATTCCCGGTTGATGAGGCTTGAGGCTGCGTTTACCTTTATAAGAACATATTACTTAGAGTGCTCATCGTCCGCCTGACGATGTGCTGAAAGCATTCAATCCATACAAGTTCGTTTCGGGTTCGAACGAAACCGAAGGCATTATCTCGTTACACTCGTTTTGGAATCACCCTCAGAGTTAACGACGATAACCCTTGCATTCTGAAAACACCATCTCGATCTTCACTTGAGATAACACGACCTAACGTTTATTTTCGATCGATGTGGTTTTTGGAATATCAATTGGATACCCGATCCCGGTCTCATCGAAATCCAAACGCCATTTTAAAGTCCAAGTTGTCTAATTAACTTATACAGTTTAAATTCCACAATTGAATTCATATAGCAATTTAACACAGATAAATAATATCAGATAAATCATATAGCAATTTAACTCAGATAATTCATGCACAATCATCACAGATGTATCCAGAATATCACAGAACATCACAAGATATAAATAAACATCAATTCAATCAAATAGAATCATCGATTCATATCAACATTTATTTTATTTATTTTAAAAACTTAATTGCATGCTTAAGAATAAGCTATATGTTATTCTTGCTTATTCAATTATTAATTAACTAGTTTATTTTAATCCATTAATTACTTATTAATTATTTACTTAATTAATGAATTAATTCTTAATTACTAATCAATAACCTTAATTATTGATTTATAAAACTCAATTACACAATTAATTATTATTAATTGCTTGATTAATCATTAATTATTAATTAACTTAATCGTTCAATCATTAATTATTTATTTAATCGGTTAACTATGATTTGTTAATTAACCAACTTCAAATGATTAATTAAATTCTTAATTACAAATGATTTTTATACAGGATTATCATTAAAAATCTTAAATTACAAATTTAGTTACATTTTGAACTACTATTAAATTATAATTATAAAATTGATTACATGCATAATTAACTTTGATTTAAATTAATTACTCATTCGTTTTATGCAAAGCTTAACATTCATCTTGGCCTAAACAATTTAGTCAACACTAATAGTATAATTTATACATATTTTACTTTAACATAATATAGTAGGTAGCAAATTCCTGGGATTTGTTAAAACCCGAAGATGACCACGTGCTCCACTCGGGTAGAACTCGAGAATTCCCTAAACATTTGTCGCGTCACCCTACCTTTCTTTTCTTCTCCCCTGTTTCTTATACTTCTGTTCTTTTTTTTTAAAAGCTTAAAGTTTAACTGTTGAAGCATATTAATACACACGTGAATTCAAACTCGACCAGAGCACACTCGAAGTCACAAGCCAGCAAACTCGAGATTTCCTCGAGTCGACCCTGACGCGATATTATCCGCCGCCGTGCACGTGCACGGCGGTCCACCACCACGCCATCGCCACGCAACATCACCAACCAATCCCAAAGCTTCCACTCACTCGAAATCACCACCTAGATCAACTCGAAACTCACGAAATCAAAATATGACTGTGAAGTCGAACTGTAACACGAACACAGTTGGTAAAAATCCCTCTTCCTCACTATCGCGACTGCCAGAGACGACGTGGCTTCAGCCGTCACTTGCCCTCAACACTCTCCAGCACCTCCCAAAATCTCACGTCACTCGGTCGAGCTAAGGCGTCGCGTGGATCGAATGAATTGATCCCAAAAATACAGACCCATAAACCCTACTTTTAATAAATCCTCAAAAATCTTGTAATTAAAATTTTTTCTCACATTTTTCTGGTATTCATACATCAATACACAAGCTCCATGTCAAATTGTATCAACAATTATTGAAGGAATCAACAGAATTTCATATAAAAGCATTTATGGTTAACTGTCAAACTGCACTAAACATAGTTAACTAAAAATTATAAATTTTGTCTTAAAAATCATATTTTCTTATGTAGTTGCAAGACATCAACTCAAATTTACAATTCGAGATATTTAAATTTTTAATCTTTGGTTTATTCTTACTGCAAATTTGTATTTACAGATTCTTATATCATAGCCTACCTAAAATAATCCAATTCCTAAACTTAAGCAAATTTGTTTAGTTAAGTTATTAATTAAAGAAAATGATCACATATAAAAAGTATGATTTATTCTCGACTCCTTTATCTCAGCAACAAAACTAGAAGAACACATATAAGTAGAACAGCCAGTAACCAAACATCACAGAACAGTCTTTAATCAGCATAATATTTATTCATAAATCAATTATTAGTAGTTAAATTTCAAAAATTAAGTTTACTCACCAAAATAAATCAGAGTTGAACAGAGGAATTTTATGATGACAGAAGCCTGCAGCTTGAATTTGATTGAGCTTGATAATATGCAGTTTTGTTTATTTTTCTTTTTCTTTCTGAATTCTGTTTGAACTTGATAATATGACATTTGTTTATACTTTTGCTTCTTCTCAGGTTTGTTTTCATAAGTTAATGACTGAACTAAATGAAATAAGAAATGGTGAATACATATATATAACTTGAACAAGCTGCCTTCTTGAACAAGCTTTAACTTGATAAAATATCTTGCTTTATTTTTTTATTTGTAATAAGGTACTAAATCCTGAAATGTTTTGGATATTTCGGCTGGCAGATTTGTTTCCAGAAAGAAAATTGTGCTAATTAATGTATATGTTCACACTTATGTTAACACAAAATAAATGCTTGCTGACACATATATTTGTACAAAGATATTGCAGGTTTTTGTTTGTACTAAATGTATCCATATGGGTTTACACTATAATACTTTGCTGACAAATTTTGCTTATTTTGCAAAGATACTTACTGATCTTGCATGATTCATTTTGTCTTCATACTTATGTTAACATATAGATTAATGTTTGCTTGCAGGTTTTGTTTTCTTATGCATATACAGTTTACTTGCTTTATTATATATATATTTTTTTATTTACATAGTTACATTTGTATTTATATCTTATATTCATGTTATAGTTTTGTACTTATGTTTGTATTATGGTTTCTTATGTCTTCATACTTATATTAATATCAATATTTTGAACTTATGTTTATAACTATATTTTTATATTATATTTATATTAAATATATAAGCTTATGTTTATTTTAATTATAAAAACTGTTGTTAGAAACATTTCTTGATCTTATTTTTATTAAAAGATAAATTTTCCAATATTTAATTCGTAATGTACTTGCACTAATGTATTTTATATTTATATTTAATATGAAAAGAATTGTATTATTATACTCATCATTATTAACTACATTTATATATCTGGTATTGCAAGTCATTCATGCATAACTTTAATTTGATTGAATAAAACAGATTTAATTTTTAAATATTATTAAAAGAGTCTATTTTCTATTTTGAAGCTATATTCCTTTATAATACATATACGAATAATAATATCCAAAATTTTATTTATTTATAAATTAAAATCTTGTATTTTATTTAAATTTGATCAAAAACTTATTATAATAATAGGGTCAAAATTCCAGGATGTCACACCACTCGTCCTAGTCTAGTCCGATGCAACGTCGACGATGCAGTTGGTCAAGTTCTGACCTATACAAAAAACGTGGCTTAAACCCTAGATCGTCAACATTCGGCCACCTCGATAACTAATAAATTCACTTAGTATTTTTCCTAGTTTCGCCAACCTATAGGCTACCCTCAGCCATGATCACGAGACCACCACGTTCATCGATCATTAGGATTTGCCCCTAAAATACAAAGCTGTTCAACCTCGAACTTCTCTTAATAAATACGACATTAAAAATCTTGATTCTTCCATTAAAATTCATGGTTTTCCAAGACGAATTTAGTAATGTAGGTGAATCAACAAATTACGACGTTAGAATGTAACATGGTTTTAAAATTTTACTGTAAAATTAAGTTTTCCTGATAAGCTTAAACCAATTAATCTCAAAAATAATTTTTAAATTTAGGACTTGATTTTAGAAACATGTTTCCTTCAGATTGTAGAAACTAACATGGATCATATGAAGGGAGTTTTGATTTTTTAAACAGGTTTAAACTCTGTAAACCTGGAACAAAGGCATTTATGCCTGTATCTGTCATGCACACACAAATATTTGCAGATTATATGCATGCAAGCCTTTCTAACTATAATATATTTATCATTTATGACATGCATCAAGAGTTCAACCAAGATTCAAGCTTTTAAAATAGTGTTTACTCACATATCAACTTGAAAACAGAGAGCAGAGCAAAGGCTGGAAGTTATTTTGAATTTGAAATCTAAAAACTTGTTTTGGTTTTGATCTGGAATGCTTTATTTTGAAATCTTGTTTGATGATTCTGAGTTGAATCTTAGCTAAGTTGAAATTTGTTCAATTGCTGAGTGGAATATAAACTTGAGATGATCTCTGCTTGCTTAATTTCTGGTTTGAGATAGATTATAGCTTCAGATTTTCCTTGAAAAAAATTCAACTCTGTTTTTGATGTTTTCTTTTGTTAGATTTTTTTTGATGACTTTGTTTTTGGTTTTAGAGTTTTTCAGGTTTTGAGTTCTTTCTTTTCTATTTTTTTTTTAAAGTGAAGATAAAGAAAATGAAATTGTAAGAGTAGTATAGCCTAGTTTCCTTAATTTTAGAATAAAAAGAAAAATAATTGACACTTGTTAATTCTATTGATAAAATTATTACACTTGTAAATTTCACGTGTCAAAAATCTAACACATGTATTGTTGCATTTTTATAGAATTTTAAATCATATTTTCTATTTATATGATCACATTTCCTTTGTTATATTCATGCAATTTTAAAATAAAATGTTTTAAAACAAATTTATACATAAATGAAAAATCATACATATATATTAATATTTTGAATCCTAATATTTTTAAGATATTTTATATTTTGAATTTCAAATTCAAATTCAAATCACAATCTATTCATATATATAAATATAAATAACTCTTATCTTTTTGGAAATTCAAAATTAAATTCAAAGTCAAATTCAAACTTATACATATATGTAATTTTAAATTCAAATAATGTTAAAACATTTATTATTTTGAATTTCTAAAACTCAAATGAAAATTATAATTCTATTTATATACAAAAATCAATGATTATCTAATTTTCCTTGAAAATTTCAAATTAATTTCCAGAAATTCATAGTAATTACTAATTTTAAATCTAATAAAAATTGGGATGTTACAGAAAATCACCAAGTCCAAATACTTTAGACTTTAAAATAGTTTAAATCACTTTATTTTAACATATACTTTAAAACATTTAAATTAAAAATAAGTAAACAAATATTAAAAAATATATACTTTAAAAATATTTAAAATAAAAGTACCTTATAAAATATTAAACTAATTATTAAAATAATAGTTAAGCCAAACTAAATTTTAAAATAAGTGTTACGAAATTCTATACAAGTTTTCAAATAAAACTTTAACCAACTATCTTTAAAATAAAACTATTTTATAAAATATAAATATTAATAATTATCTTTTTAAAACATAATATCAATTAACCTTTTAAAATAATTACTGCTCTAACTAATTTAACAAATATTTACCTTTAAAATTTTAGCAACTTAAATAATAATTTCTCCAAAACATTCTTTTTAAAACCAACTTTAAAACTTTAATTTATACTTAAAAGCTACTTTAAAAACATACTTGGCTTTCCAGGAAATACACTTCCATTTCAATATAACCCATATGATCCTTTTTTAAATCCTGCTCGATTCATTCCAATTTACAAACCAAACTTTAATTTCATTCATGTTAAATTTCCTTTTTAAAATCATAATACTAATTTACTTTAACAATAATTAACCACCATAATTAACTTAAATAAATATTTTATTTTCACTTGAAAATAAATAAAAGAATGAATTTCCTGAAAACATTCTTAAAAACATTTTAAAACTTCTAGTTTATACTTTGAAATCATTTCTCTAAGAAATATACTTAGTTTTCCAGGAAAACATATTTTCCAACTTTAAAATAAAATCACCACTAATACCTTATTTCACTTTGTAAACCCAGTTTATAAATTTCGTAATCTCATCTTCTTTTGAAACACAATTTCAAACTCTTAATCAATTTCCAAATCGATTTTCAAATTTTACTCCATTTTAAAATAAATTCCTTTACTTACTCAATTTTATTTCAAAACCGTTTAATTTCAGATTTAACTTCTTTATTATGATTTAAAATCTTATTTAAACTGAAAATACCAATTTCATATTTATTTCAAAATTCTTCTTTTGTTCCTTCCTAAACCAATTAAATTCTGAATTTAAAAATAAATCTTTTATTCCTTTAAATATTGTCAATTAAGTTTAAGAATTCATTTATTCCAATTTATTCAAAAATCTCCTTTCCCACACTTGGAATTTATTTATTAAAATTTAAAAATCAACTTTTATCCTTTCCCAATTCATTCTTTAATTTATCCAAATTCTCTACAATTATTTTACTTAAAAATTCACTATTTTATTTTCCTTTAAAAAATTAATATTTATCTTTGATAACTCAGTATACCCAAATACATTCAATCAAACCATAACATTCAATATTTTCAATCACCAATATAATACATCTCAGATTATCAAATAAATCATATCATAGAATATTAAAATAGTCAAAATAATTTTGAGGAATCCAGTTGGATCCCTCCAACCTGATTCCTTGCATCCACAGAAGTTAGCACAATATAAAAATACCAATTCCACTTCGAGGTGGAATATCGCGGTATATGGGGTCATCCGCTATTTTGCAGGGCGCATATGGTCTCATCCTCTATATAATGCGGGAAATCAATCACTCCAATATGTATATATATGTGTGTGTATGTGTACTATATATAACGTATCACATCAAATGCTGATAATAAATTATCAATTCAATCAACAACAAATAATTTAAATTTAACTATTTAAATTTAATTGTATTCCGAAAGAGTGAGATTAACTCACCATTGATTTTTGATGTTTGCAATCCACTTCCATCACGTCTATTTCTTCACGATTTGGAACTTGTATAAACAATTCATGATTTATTAGCATTTGAATTTACCACACAATTTATTACCATTTAACAAATTTAATTAGCTAACACTTTATTTTTACTAAATAATTTCCCTTTTTAAAAAAAATCCTTTAAGTAACTAAAATAATTAAACAAGTTAATTACCAAAATACATTGTTTTAAAAATAATCTAGTATTTAAAAATGTGTGTATATATTATTTTTTTATTTTTAAAATAATCTACATATGTTTTAAAATAAGTCTAATTCTTACAAAAACTTTATAATTCCTATATATGTTTTCCGAAACCTACCTTTGTATATTTGGAATTTATTTCGCACTAGGAAGTCATTCGGAAACTGTTTTCAAAAAGAAAATGTGACTACCCAGATTCAACGTTCGAAAAATTGACATACAATACATCGCCCGTATTTGGATGCCAGAGATTCAAACGTTGAGTCTGGTTCATCGGAGCTTATAACACGTTAGGTGAAAACAACACAGCGAAAACAGAATGATTTTATATTTTTCATTTCTTCAAAATATCCAAATATGTTCAGCCAAACCATAGCATTCAATAATTTCAATAACCAATATAATCAATATAATCATCAAAGATTATCACATAAATCACATCTCTGAATATAAAATAAATATAACGTTTTGAGGAATCCAGTTGGATCCTTCCAACCTGTTTTCTTGCATCCACATATGTTAGCACAACAATTTAAAACACCAATCCTGCTTTTTTCCCGAAAAATAATTAAAGACAGGTTGGAGGGATCCAACAAGATTCCTCAAAATATTGTAATTATTTTCATATCTGTGATATGTTGTGTGATAGATTATATTGTGCACACAAGGAGAAGTGGCTAGCAACCAATTAGGGTAAGGTCACCCTTATTTAGATGTCCCTTATTTCGACTGTATGGGCGGTTGCTGATCCCAACCGCGCGGTAAACTTATTCCGACTATCCAGTAAGGGTAGCTCCGGTCTTGTGCTGCAGGGGATCAGGGTGGATCCTCGGTACGGTGATCTAGACCACATACAGTGACGTACGGTACCGCATTAGCCCTGCCATTGATGGAAATCCATTCTCCCTACATGCCTTTACAGTTTTGTTTGTATACCTATTAGCTGGAATTTAATAATGTAACAATTTCGGCTATTTGAATAAGTATTTGTATATAGACACTACTATAATATCAGGGGATTTTATAAGAAATGTTTTGGTTATCGTAAGGTAAAAACCCGACATGTTTATTTGTGGCGTGGTCTTACGAGATACCTTTGATTTCAAAGGATTTTGGAAATTTAATAATAAAATTGAGTATATTTTTCTCACGTTTGTTTTCCATACTGACTCGGTTGTTATTTATTATAATGCTCGGGTCAGACCGAGTATTATAAGTACAAGATAGGATGCTGTGGAGCTCAGGAGACGAGCTGGATGGCGAGACATATCACCCGTACTTGAAGTATATCCACTGTGCTATTTTAGCCGCATAGTCAGTTATTGTGGGACAAGTTAATATAACTATCCGGTAATTGTTTGATTGTGTGTACTCTGATGATGTAATCTACAAAACAGATATAGATTCTTTTGGTGTAAAGATCACTTATTATCTATAATATTTTATTCCGCTGCGATTATGAGATTCTGATGTTGTTTTGTTTTATCTTCTTCTACCTCCTTCTTTCTTACCCTCAGCAATCTGTCTTTTCCGACATTCGATCGTCGGCATATTATACAGTGGTGTATTGTGTCAATTTTCGAGGGTCGAGAAGGACGGGTCGTTGCATTTTATATAAAAAACAAAATTTACATATTTCTATGTTGGTGATCCATCAATTCTAGCTTGCGTTGCTTTGGAATTAATATTCAAATTTCATAAATTTGTTTTGTCAAATATTTCCTAGCCTCGAAAGGTTAGTTATTCAATCACGATTTATAATCTTATGGCAAGTGAATGATGATCAATTGACATGTTGTTGGAATGTTGCAATTGTTTAGAAATTTTGCTTTGTTTGATTTTGATTCGATTGACATATGTTCAACTATGTTCACTTATTATTTTTGACATGGTATTATTATTGATACTACGTTATTTATTTATAAAAATAGACGTGATGATATTCCTAGAATTTATGCTTCATGATGTTAATATTAAATTGCTATGTTGAAAAAAAAGGAAAATGTTATATTGATTTTAAGGTTGGCACTTATGTGATGAAAAATATCATTAATATAACATGTGAAATTTATGTGTGAAATGAAAAAAAAGAATAAATTTTATATGCATATATGGGTTACTTTGGAAATCATCTAAATTGCTATATTAAAAATGGTTGCATACTGGGCTATGTTATGGTAGGAATTTTATGTCACCTCCCATGTTAAATATGCATATATGCTATATTATGTTGTTTGTATGTAATTATGTGTTATTGTATATAATTTGTTATGATATGTTATATTACGTGATTCATTATGTAAATCATGCTGCAAGTTCCCTTAGTTTTAGGGAATCACTGTGGGTTGAAATGATACATACCCGAATTATCTTTAGAATAGGGAAAAATGGATATGGGTTGAAATGATAAATCCAAGTGGTTTTTATTGATTTTGGAAATTTGCGATTGGGGGTTGAAATGATAGATATCCGTAAATTTTAAATTATTGCGGATTGAAATGATAATTTTTCGTATCACTTGACTCTAGGATAAAAACTATATACGGACATCGTTGGTCTGTTTTTAAAGTGATTTCTAAAAAATTTGAAAGATGTGTTTGGAAAAAAAAGGAAAATGATTTTTAAATTTAATATAAAGATTTTATTTTAAAACCTATATGTAAAATTTGGATTTTATATTTATTTATTTTAAGATTTCTAAATTTATAAGTTCAGTTTTAAAATGTAAATTTTAAGGTTTTACTTATAATTTTATTTACTTTTTTTCATAATATATGATTTAGTTTAATAAAATTCAATAAAAAATTATTATGTTTAAAATATTTAAATTAATATATTTATTTTAATATATAACCTATTTTAATATAAACTATTTCTAATACAAACTATTTAAACTATAACCTATTTTAATATATAAACTATTTCAATCTATAACCTATTTTTATAACATAAACTATTTTTAATGTATAACTATTCCAATATATGAGATACTTTCAATATTTAAAATGTTTAAAGTTGGAACTGTTATGATTTACATTTAATTGATTTAAAATGCGTATATTTTGATTTGATGGTTTAACCTATTTTGTGGTTTGATTTTGAAAATGAATATGATTTCGGAAGTGAATATGATTTCGAAAGTGACATGATTTTGAAGTATGTATGATTTTGAAAGTGATTTGATTTTGAAGTGAATATGTTATTTTGATATAAATTATAAATCAGTTTTGGAAATGTATAAAAACCAACTGGTGTGAAATAAGTGTTTGGTTGTTAAGAGACGAGGATCTGATATTATCATACTCTCTACCAATACCAAAAACCACTTTAACAACTGTGCACGTGGTGGAGAATCCAGAATGAAGTAGGATGGTTTGACGAATGCTATTCGAATGAAGTAAGAGAACGATGATGAATAGCCTTGACCTTCGGTTCATAATTAAATTAACTAAAACAAGGGCCATATCGGGCCAAGTGGGGTCACTCCTCCTATCGGGCACATTTCTTCAATACCACATTATTACTTTGTGATTGACTTGGCGGACCCTTTGATTTGATTTGGGAGTGTGTCTTGAGGTAGGCAGTAGTAGCTGCTATTCGTTATCACCAGTCCGGATCCGCAAAACGGTAGTATCCGACCTTAGGCATTGTCTCGTGTGCCTTGTCATATTTATCCTGATTGCGCCCATTATGAGTTTGATTTGCATTGTACCTACGAAGTGCTAACTGAGTAAACTAGCGGTTTGGTGGAACTTACAGTATATGTATAGACTACGGTATTTATACAAAAATATGTTAAGGGGGATATAGGTAATGCCTTAACGCTACTTTAATATTTTACTTTACTGTAGACATTATTTATGTGGTGTATTGTATTATGTATGTAGAAAGTTCCACGGATCCTTCAAAGATGGATATCCCAAACATTCTTTAAGTTATTGCATTTCATTTGGATATTTCACTTGAGTTGATTTACTCGCATGAGATTGTTAATCCTGACTCGAGTGTTTTGTGTCGTGCTTTATGCTCTGGTTAGCCTAAGTATTACAGCATTTGAGACTCACCTTTTGGAGCTTGGAACTTGGCTTGGAGATCTATCTTATCTATTCAGCTTTCCAGTTATTCTATAATTTCAATTATTTAGTTATTTCTGTTCAGACTTGTTATTTGCTTATGTATTAGAGACTTCTATGTATTTGGACTTCTGTTGTCTTTTGCCTTGGACTCTATGTTTGTATAGTAGCTTCATGAACTACTATTTATCTATTACACTGCGTATTGTTATATTACTCTTTGTTTATGATTCTGTGATTGATTTATTTATTGTATATGCTAAGTTTTGCCAAATATAAATAATAATATGTTGTTTTGAACAATCCAAGTCCAACATGTGTGGTTTATTGTCAATTTGAATGGTTCAAAGTAGCTGGTCGTTGCAACAAAGACGGCGACAATGAATCAAAATCCGAAGTTCAAATTCAAGAAGAGAAAATAGGAACAATGAAATTTCTATGAGATTAGAAGTGAAATTCCAATTAAATATCTTATTTGGAACCGTGGTAAAATAAAAATAGGAACAAGGAATTCTCGTAGGATTGGAAGAGTTATTCCAATCAAGATTCATTATTACCATTGTCAGAAAACAAACACCAATAAAAGAAGGACTGGAAACCGATATCTAAAACGGGAACAACAACCATAAATTGTTTCATAAGTAAGCTCAGTAACCCTTTTGGGAACTTAAGTGGCTCAAATCTGAGGTTTACCAATCCAAGTTGAGGTACAAATGACAAACATACGGATTTTGGAGATATGAGGAATGAGATGCTGTGATAAATCAAAACATTGAATTTCCTGCAGGATTGAAAAATGCTCTGCTACCATGTTAAAATTATTGAAATAAAACAAAATATAATATAGAGAAAAAGAAAAGTAGAAGAAACATAAGAGACGAACAACCATTTGTAACGACCCACCTTTTCGACCCTCATAAGCCGACATAAATACATCCATGGTACTCATATGACGAATATTCAAGTTTTGAAAAGATAGATTATGTGATAACCCAGATTTTGGATATCTGTTAATTGGTAATTAACAGGATTAAAAAATTTAGATTATTAAATTTGTAAATTGAACAAATAAAATTCTGATATATATATATATATATATATATATATATCTAGATATGTACATAGATGAATTCGAGTATAATAAATATTTGGATAATTATTTGTTTAATAATCTCCTGGTATAATTGTTTAAACTGGAAAAATTCATTTTTGTTCAAAAACAAACAAAATATGTATTTGATTATGTATATTTAAGTATATTTTAAAGGAAATTTGGATTTGAAATTCAAATGTAAACATCTTAGAAATACATTAGATTTAAAATATTTTGCATATATGATTTTTATTAGTATGTAATTATTTTTATATTATTATCTTTAAAAGATTTTATAAGTATAAATAAAGGATATATATACTGTTATATTTGTATAAATTTATTTATAAATGTATAATTGGATTTTTATAACATTTTCTTTTAAGGTATTTATAGATAAACAAAAGAAAACGTATAAATATAAAACATAAAATATTAACAATACAAAACTAAAGTAGAAAATATCATATAAATATATATATTAAGGACATATAAATACATAAGACATTTATAAAAATAAAACTTAATTGTGATTATTTTATAAATACATATTAATTACAAGCGTAAGATAAATATATATTAAATTTAACAAATGTAAGCTTAGGAATGCATGTAATCACAAGTGCAACAAACCTTATCACACAATTAACAAGTGTCTTTGGTTTCTTTTTATTTTTCAAAATAATTAATAAAAGAGAAAATAGGTTATATAAACATCTCCATCCCTCTCTTTCATTTCTTTCATCTCTTCAATTTCAAAAACCAAAAGAAAATAACCTTTAACATAGACCTGGAAATTAAAAAAAATCCGGTAAAGATTAAAGCTAAATCAAGATCAGATTCAACTCTAAAATAGCTAACAAATCATCTCAGATTTAAGCAAGATCATTTCAACAACTAAATCAAAGCTTCAGATCATATTCTAGTTTCCATATCTACATTTAGTTTTAGAGAAAATCAAAACTGTTCTCTGTTTCTTCATAAATAGGTGAGTGAACTTTATCTGGTTTAAATTATGATGTTTGGGGCAAACATATGAAGTTGTCGTGAGAAATGTTGGAATAGATGATTAAAATATACCTGAATGTCTATGTATATATATGTGATTGGATATATGTCTGTGCTTATACATTCCCTCTGTTATTGTGATGACTCGGAATTTTAAGCAATGTCAATTTAATAATCTTTGTTAATAATTAAATTAATTTGATCATTTTACATTATAAATTGACAAGTTAAAATTCTTTTAAAAGCTAATCAAAATATTTTCTATATATATATATATATATTGATATATCTTGTAAATAGAAAGTCTTTAATGTAATAAAAGCTATACATTCAAATTGTAATATATATGAGTGTATATATTGTGATTTGAAATTGTGTTTTAAAATTCAATACGGTAATTTTCAAATCTAATGTTATAATGTTTTCTATTTATAATGTAAAAGTATATATATTTGTATATATATTAGAAATAGGGAAATATTGATTTGAATTTAATAAGTGTTTTCAAACTTTAATATATAAAATTTGTAATTTGAAATTTTACTTTGATTTAATACTTTTAAAAATGATATTTGAGATTTAAATTTTTATAACAAAGTTAATTTCCTATTTATATATATTTTAAGCTTTTGTTTTAAATAAGAATTAAATTTGAAGTTCACTTCCAATTGTTTTAAATATTCTTTCATTTTAATTGTATCATAAGATAAATTGTTTTAAATTTTTTATATAAAGAGTTAAAATCAATATCTCAAGCATATAAACATTAAATTGAATCAAAAGCATAAGTTATTAGTTAATAAATGTTCACATGAATTTGCTTTTGAATATTTATTAAAATCTAAAACTTGTTTATTAAAAAGATAAGTACATAATTACATTCATTAAATTATAAGAAGGGAAAATAATATTTGTAAATTATTAATAAAACGTTAGAATAAATTTTGTAAATATTAATTAAACATTATAACACTTGTAAACAAATTGGTGTATATTAAAGACATTTGTAAACTTATGAGCATATGTGTTAGTTAATTAAAACATGAAAGTGACAAATGTCATTCTCTTTGTTAATTTAATTTAAAATTAAATTGTAAAATAAAAAAAGAAGTGTTTTAATCTTCAGCTAATTCTTTTCTTCATTCTCAACCAAAAACACAAATTGAATGCAAAACAAAGATCAAAGAAAAAAAGAATATCTGTAAAATCTGGAAAATATGAAAAGAAGAAATCTGGAATTTCAATCTGGAAAATCTGAAAGAAAAAGGAAGATAGCTGGAAGTTCAATCATGCAGACAAGAAAACTAATTCAATATGCAAAACTTGAATAAATCAAGAAATTCAGGAAATTCAAGAACATGCAAAGTGAAATTTCAAAGCCTGGAAACAGTTCTATCTCCTGCTCTGTGCTTTGCTTGAGTGGTGAGTAAATGAAATCTTTTAAAAGCAGTTTAAATCTTGATTTCAACTTGGTATTGTGATGGATATCATGATGATTTTTGGAATACTTAAATTAAATTGGATGCATGTTGAATTGAGTATATTGAATGCCTGTTAAGTTAAGAATTGTTACTATGTTTATAAACAGTTTCAATTTTATAATAAAGTTCAATAACTAGTTTTTGAATTCGAATTGGACTTTGATTTGTAAATGGATGTTGTTCGAAATCAAGTAATCTATCATCTAAAAAACAGTCATAGGATTTTAAAATGAATGATTAGCTCATTTTTTTTAATTACAGTAAAAATCAAATTGGGTCAAAAAAATTATGATTTAAATTTTTAGTTTTGATTGTATGATTGAGATAACAATAGGAAATCATGATTTTTAATGCTTGTATCATAATTTTTAACTGGGTAATTAGTGAGATACCTGGTTTTTTCTGTTTTTGGCATTTTGGTCAAATGGTGGTGAACGACGGCGATCTGTGCAAGGACTATGGTCGTTGACTCTGAGGGTGATTCCAAAATGAGTGCAACGAGATAATGCCTTCGGTTTCGTTCGAACCCGGAATGGACTTGTATGGATTGAATGCTTTTAGAACATCGTCAGGTGGACGATGAGCATTCTAAGATAGATGTGTCATATAAAGGTAATCGCAGCCTCAAGCCTCATCATTCGGGAATGGCTAAAACAGGGGAGGTGCAGCAAGGTTAAGTGGGTCATGCCCAAGTAAGACGAGATTTACCCATGTCTAGATGTCCCTTTTTATTTCGGCTTTGTGGGCGGTTGGATCTGCAGCCAACTGCAGGGTGGTCTTGTTCGGGACTGTTCAGTAAGGAATGGTTCAGGCCTTGTGTTGCAGGGGATCGGGAGTGGTCCTCGGTATGGTGATCTAGGCCACGTACTGTGACAGGCGTTACCCCAGTAGCCCTGCCATTGATGGAAACCCATTCTTCCTACGAGACCCTACGGTTTTGTTTGTATTACCCACTTTTGTAGCTAGTAGCTGGAATTTAATCATGTAATAATTTCAGCAATTTCATATTTACTTGAAAACCCTAGACACTATTAAAATATCACTGGATTTCCTATCAAATGTTTTGGTTAGCATAAGGTAAAAACTTTTCCATGTTAATGTATGGGAAGTCTTACGTGATACCTTTCTTTTCAAAGCATTTTCTAAAGTTAAGCAATTTTAAACCATTTACTCACACCAGACCCCTGTCTGACCTGAGTGTTTATTCTCTGTTTTATTAAACTCTTGGGTACTCATATTATGTATGAGTAGTCAAGTGATTCAGGTATCCTTGACAAATTCTGGAGGAGCTTTGGAGCAGGAGGCTTCAGCATGTAAATATATAGATAGAGTTTCCGCTGTGTTTTATTCTGTATAGTTGTTCTTGTATTGTACATTAGACAGAAATGTTATAACTGTCTAATTTGAGATGTATAGTTGTGTACTCTGATGTATATGATACTAGATATATGTTATATATATTATATTTCATTCGTTCCACTGTGAGATTTTGATGTGTTGTTGTTCTTTCTTTTCTTTCTTTTCTTCTTCTATCCCTTTCTTTCTTAAAAAGTGATGCGTCTTTCTGGTGATTGAAAGTCGGGTCGCTATAGTTGGTATCAGAGCACTAGGTTGAGCGAATACCTAGACTCTGGAGTGGTGTCTATCTTGAGAGAGCATACTTGTAATTTACATATATATATATATATATCCACCTAATCTGTTGGGTTATCTGTTCGGATTTTCCAACATAGGTTATAAAGGTAAATAAGGTAGGAGTGTGTGGAACATGATTACCACTAATGGAAGAGGCTCGTATGTTGTGGTTGGAGGTATATCTGCCGAGATTGTAGATCTAATGCCATCTCGAATAAGCTTTGTAGATTGGTGAAAGGATTTCATTGATCCCAGAGGAAGTATTTTCAAGGATTGGAGTATATTCTTGAAGTGTGAGGTTGATTTGCTCTCAAGTGAGCGGATTTCCAAGAGTTGTATTTGTCAGCTGAGCAGAAGCAGGTGATGGTATCTTGGGGACTTCAAGAAAGAATAGCTGTGTGATGGGATGCAGTATCCATAGATGGTTCTGAAGATTTTCTTTTGAAGCAAGATTAGGATGGTGTTGAAGGAACATTGATGCCTACTGCAGGGAAGATTCGGATGTTTAGAGATTTTTTGGATCTTAAGTAAGGGTATCTTATCTATATTGAATTATGAGACTAAGGTCGATGAGTTACCTTATTTCAGACGTGGTCTCATTGTTTTCCTTGAGAAGGACAAGTGGTTGGTGTTTGGTTTGGAGCTGATTTTCTTGAGGAGATGTCTACTCGTCTCAAGGATTTTCAGTGGAATTGGGTGATAGTTTTGAGTTTCAAGAAGCTTGTGGTTAAGGAAGATCTTTTGGCATAGCAGTAGCATTGAAGTGAAGTTTGGAAGCAGCAGCGTGGATCCGTTTCTTCGATGAGTCAGAAATCTTTGGAATTCTCCTATCGGCAGACCCGGCAGATAGTGAAGGCTTATCCTTTTCTTCGGGAGGCTCAGTAGAGCAGGATATTTGCTGGGATTGATCTATCAATTTTTCTGGTAGATAAGCCATTCTTGAAGATTGATCTCGATTAGGAAAAGCTATTCTTGTTAGGGAGATAGTTCTTTTGGAATCAAAACTGAGTATGATAGCAAAAGTGACTTGCGATTAGTTTGGGAATCTTGGAGTATTCTTTGTTTTGGGAATTGAGGAATATCAAGTGGAGGTAAAAGCTATGAAAGTAATCAGAGATTTTCCAGATGTTTTTGCAGGAAATCAAAAGTCTACCCAAATAGGAGATTGAGTTTTCTTATCGACTTGGATTCCAGGAGCAATATTGATTGTTCAACCATGTAGAGGGATGACTCTTGGAGCGAGAAGAGCTTGGTGAAGCAGCTCAGGATTCTTTTGAGAGGGATTGACCATCTAGTTCTAGTTAAGATTTTGCTGGGATGTTTTGACCGAGTGGAATGGGTCACTAAGTTTTTAAGATCTAATGAACAGGATATGGATAAAGTTTGTGCTCGAGTTCTTCGATAGCATTCTTATCTACTCCAGATCAGAGTTGTGCAGCAAAAGCGAGATAGCAGTTATTCTAGAATGGGAGCAACCGGGAGTTGCAGTTTCCTTGGATTAAAGGATTTCTACTGGAAATTCAAGTATGAAGAAATTTTCTGGATTTGGAAGGCAAGGTTGTCAAGTACAATTGTTTGGCTATTCCAGTTAAAGAGATGTAGGTCTGAAGTCCACTGATACTTGTGGTATAGAGTTGTGTTTTGGATTTCGGAAATTTTTTTGGGGGAGCCGGTTTGTTGAGTAGGACCTGGAGATTGGTTTAATTTTTGGTCCAGTTTGTTCATGAAGCAATCAGCAAGGGTTAAGCTGATCAGAAAGGGTTCACGAAGCAATTTTGGGTAAAACTGGAGAGCTAGCTCTGGAAGTATTTTGAGATTTTCCTGTATTCTCTGGAGATTAGATTTTGATCTATAAGATTGAATTGCCAGTTCGGATAGCTGGAATTCATTGTATTTCACATATCTCTGAGGAATATGTGTATGATTCATCGAGTGATAGAATCAGCAGTTCGAAGGATTTGGCAGTTGAGCTGGTCTTGAGTTTAGTCTGATATCTTGTTCAGATTTGTAGGATCAAATGAGGGAGTTCTTGGTTATAGTAGCATAGTTACTTAAGATTATGTAAAGCGAGTATTCCGGTATAGGTACCTGGAAAACTCTAGATAATATTAGGAAGATTTATTCAGAATTTTGTCTGGATAGATAAAATTATTTGTTTGAATTGGTTGCTATGATTGATAGTGTATGATTGATTGTGTGATTGCAGATTGAAATTTTAAAAACTTTTGCTGGATTATTAAATTATCTTTTCTTTTAAATTTCGGGGACGAAATTCTTTTAAGCGGGGAGGAATGTGACGACCCGGAATTTTGAGCAATATCAATTTAATAATCTTTGTTAATAATTAAATTAATTTGATCATTTTACATTATAAATTGACAAGTTAAAATTCTTTTAAAAGCTAATCAAAATATTTTCTATATATATATATATATATATATCTTGTAAATAGGAAGTCTTTAATGTAATAAAAGCTATATATTCAAATTGTAATATATATGAGTGTATATATTGTGATTTGAAATTGTGTTTTAAAATTCAATACAATAATTTTCAAATCTAATGTCAAAATGTTTTCTATTTATAATGTAAAAGTATATATTTGTGTATATATATTAGAAATAGGGAAATATTGATTTGAATTTAATAAGTGTTTTCAAACTTTAATATATATAATTTGAAATTTGAAATTTTATTTTGATTCAATACTTTTAAAAATGATATTTGAGATTTCAATTTTTATAACAAAGTTAATTTCTTATTTATATATATTTTAAGCATTTCTTTTAAATAAGAATTAAATTTGAAGTTCAGTTTAAGTTGTTTTCAATATTCTTCCATTTTAATTTTATCATAAGATAAATTGTTTTAAATTTTTTTATATAAAGAGTTAAAATCAATATCTCAAGCATATAAACATTCAATTGAATCAAAAGCATAAGTTATTAGTTAATAATTGTTCACATGAATTTGCTTTTGAATATTTATCAAAATCTAAAACTTGTTTATTAAAAAGATAAGTACATAAATATTACATAATAACATTCATTAAATTATAAGAAGGGAAAATAATATTTGTAAATTATTAATAAAACATTAGAGTAACTTTTGTAAATATTAATTAAACATTATAACACTTGTAAACAAATTGGTGTATATTAAAGACATTTGTAAACTTATGAGCATATGTGTTAGTTAATTAAAACATGAAAGTGACAAATGTCATTCTCTTTGTTAATTTAATTTAAAATTAAATTGTAAAATAAAGAAAGAAGAGTTTTAATCTTCAACTAATTCTTTTCTTCATTCTCAACCAAAAACACAAATTGAATGCAAAACAAAGATCAAAGAAAAAAAAGAATATTTGCAAAATCTGGAAAATAAGAAAAGAAGAAATCTGGAATTTCAATCTGGAAAATCTGAAACAAAAAGGAAGATAGCTGGAAGTTCAATCATGTAGACAAGAAAACTAATTCAACATGCAAAACTGGAATAAATCAAGAAATTTAGGAAATTCAAGAACATGCAAAGTGAAATTTCAAAGTCTGGAAACAGTTCTAACTCCTGCTCTGTGCTTTGCTTGAAAGGTGAGTAATGAAATCTTTTAAAAGCAGTTTAAATCTTGATTTCAACTTGGTATTATGATGAATATCATGATGATTTTTGGAATACATAAATTAAATTGGATGCATGTTGAGTTGAGTATATTGAATGCTTGTTAGGTTAAGAATTGTTACCGTGTTTATAAACAGTTTCAATTTTATAATAAAATTCAATAACTAGTTTTTGAATTCGAATTGGACTTTGATTTGTAAATGGAAGTTGTTTGAAGTCAAGTAATCTATCATCTAAAAATAGTCATAGGATTTTAAAGTGAATGATTAGCTCATATATTTTTTTAATTGCAGTAAAAATCAAATTGGGTCAAAAAAATTATGATTTAAATTTTTAGTTTTGATTGTATGATTGAGATAACAATAAGAAAGCATGATTTTTAATGCTTGTATCATAATTTTTAATTGGGCAATTAATGAGATACCTGGGTTTTTCTGTTTTTGGCATGTTGGTCAAATTGTGGCGAACGACGGCGATCTGTGCTTCGTGGTTGGGCAGGAAGGTCGAGGGGTTGTAGGGGATCATCAGAAAATTAATTTGGGAATTTATTGATGAGGGGGTTGGCCAGAATTCGATCGTGTAGGGTTTTGCATCCTATTTTTGCCGACGTTGTTCTTTTGGGTTTCGCGATGGCGAGAAGCTACCAGAGTGGATCGCGTGTGTTGCCGTGGGATTAGAAGGTCGTGACGAAGCTACGGTGGTAATGGTGGGTTTTCTCGAAGCTGGGGTTGCCGTGGAGGGTCGGTTTTCTAGTGATGGTGGTTTCGAACTGATGGGTTCGATGGTCAATTTTTGATTTTCGATCAAGAGACGATTTCTGGGATTCGATAGTAGTTATCGTGGTCAATTGCGACTTAGTGGAGGCCGGAGAGGAGTTCAACGTTGGCCGGTGAGGAAGTGCACATTGATGTGCACGGTTTTCGTGCATCAGTATTTGGGTAATGGAAGAGAAGGGTTGGAGCTCGAAGATTATGGCGTGTATCTGATGTTTTGGCTCGAACCAGGTTTAGGAATGGGGTAACTCGGGGTAGACGCAAGGAAGTGTAGTGGATGGCTCGAGTTTTGTTGAGCAGTTTTTGTTGTTCGGGGTTTTAAAATTAACAATAATGTTTTTTAAAGATTTTGAAACAAAAGAAAACATGATTTTTGTAAATGATTAAAGTTTTAAAAACAAAAGTTAAACAAGTTTATTTATAAAACTAAATTTATTTTAAAGTCAAGTTTTAAACAAGTTCTTATATTTTGAAACATAAAAAGTTCTAAAAATAAAATAAGTGAATTTTTGAATAAAGTTCGTATTAAATTCTATTTAATAACTTTGGAAAGTTCAAAAGTTTTTAATTTGAATGTATAGATTATTTTAATTATAATTGATTTCTAATATATTTTATTTTAAATTAAGTGTAATGATTTAGAACTTGGTAATCAATTAAAATAAAGATTTTCTTAAGTAATATAGAATTTTGATTTATTGAAGATAAATAAATTGGTGAAAATAATTAAGATAATTCATCATTATTAATAATTAAAGTGTTATTTGTTAATAGAAGAACTTAATTAAGGTAATGATTTACTTAATTAAGAATCTTCTTAATATAGTAAATTAAAGAATCATTTAATTAATTTAAATGATTAGTTAATAATTAATTAAGAAATTAATTAGTGTTTAATTAAGATAATCACTTATGGATTAATCTAGTATAATTACTTGGTGAAGTAATTAAGTAATTTATTTCTGGAGGAATTTAAGTAAAAGGAAATTATCGAACAAAGTAATTAGAGGTTAATTACTTTATGAAAGTAATTAAATGGATGCGACTAAGGGTTAATCACTTGTGTTATTGATTAAAGAATTAATTAATACAAGTAATTAAAGGTTTAAATTATTAAATTAATGGTTATTTAATAAAAAGATTTAAGAGAATTTTATAATGTGATTAATTACTTGTTAAAGTAATTAATTAAAAAAATAATTAATGAAGAAATCGTTAATTAATGGAAATAATTAATTAATTGTTAATTAATAATTAAAAGATAATTAATTTATAATTAAGTTTTGATTACTCAATGTAATTAAAATGTAATTAATTAAATGTGATTAATTATAAGTAATTAATCAAGTGTGATTAATTAAAAAGGGTGATTAAGCAGGTGTGATTAATTAAGGATAATTAAGGAATAATTATCAGAATAATTAAGGAATAATTAATCAAGTGTGATTAATTTAAAGGATAATTAGAGATAATTACTTGGTATAATTAAGAAGTAATTAATCAAGATGATTAATTAAATTTGTACTTAAGGAATAATTACTTAAAGTAATTAAATAATAATTAATCAAGACTGATTAATTAAAGTGGATAATTAAGTGATGTTTAATTAATTAATTTGTAATTAATTAATGAATAAGTAAGCTGGATTGATGATAATCCAAGTGATTAAGTAAGGATTAATTTAATTAAGGATCAAATACATTAATTAAGTTGGATCAAACCTTGTTATGGATGATTAATGATTGGATGATAAATATCATTGGATGAGTTAATGATATTGGATGATATTGGATGTCATTGGTTGATATGTGATGATATGAATGTGATATATCTGAGATGTGATATATATGCTGCTTTATGATATGTATGGATGAATATGATAATAGTGAATTATCTATCTGTGTATTGTGAATCATTCATTTATGTTAAGTGATATTCTGAATATCTACTGTTTAAACCCTTAAGTACAACTTGGACATTAAAATGGCATTTGGAATCGGTGAGAACGGGATCGGGTTTCCATATTTGGATATCCGAAAACCACATCGATCCAAATTAAACGTTGGGTCGTGAATCCAAGTGGAGTGCAAGTGAAGACTCGAGGTGTAAGAACTATTCTTCAGTATAACTTTGGGGGTGATTCTGAGATGAGTTTGACGGAAATAGTACTTACAGGTTTGAGGTGGTGATTCAGAGTGCAAGGACTATGGTCGTTGACTCTGAGGGTGATTCCAAAATGAGTGCAACGAGATAATGTCTTCGGTTCCGTTCGAACCCGGAATGGACTTGTATGGATTGAATGCTTTTAGAACATCGTCAGGTGGACGATGATCATTCAAAGATAGATGTGTCCTATAAAGGTAATCACAGCCTCAAGCCTCATACATCGGGAATGGCTAATACAGGGGAGGTGTAGCAAGGTTAAGTGGGTCATGCCCAAGTAGGACGAGATTTACCCCTGTCTAGATGTCCCTTTTTATTTCGGCTTTGAGGGCTGTTAGATCTGCAGCCAACTGCGGGGTGGTCTTGTTCGGGATTGTTCAGTAAGGAATGGTTCCGGCCTTGTGTTGCAGGGGATCGGGAGTGGTCCTCGGTACGGTGATCTAGGCGACGTATTGTGACGGGCGGTACGCCAATAGCCCTGCCATTGATGGAAACCCATTCTTCCTACGAGACCCTACGGTTTTGTTTGTATTACCCACTTTTGTGGCTAGTTGCTGGAATTTAATCATGTAACAATTTCGACTATTTCATATTTACTTGAAAACCCTAGACACTATTATAATATTACTGGATTTCCTATCAAATGTTTTGGTTAGCATAAGGTAAAAACTTTTCCATGTTTATGTGTGGGAAGTCTTACGTGATACCTTTCTTTTCAAACCATTTTCTAAAGTTAAGCAATTTTAAACCGTTTACTCACACCAGACCCCTGTCTGACCCGAGTGTTTATTTTCTGTTTTATTAAACTCTTAGGTACCCATATTATGTATGAGCAGTCAAGTGATTCATGTGTCCTTGACAAATTCTGGAGGAGCTTTGGAGCAAGAGGCTTCAGCGTGTAAATATATAGATAGAGTTTCCACTGTGTTTTATTTTGTATAGTTGTTCTTGTATTGTACATTAGGCAGAAATGTTATAACTGTCTAATTTGAGATATATAGTTGTGTACTCTGATGTATATGATACTAGATATATGTTATATATATTATATTTCATTCGTTCCGCAGTGAGATTTTGATATGTTGTTGTTCTTTCTTTTCTTTCTTTTCTTCTTCTATCCCTTTCTTTCTTAAAAAGTGATGCGTCTTTCTGGTGATAGAAAGTCGGGTCGCTACAGTTTTGTTTTACAGGGTTGATATTTTATTTTAAAAAATTCATATCTACCAATTTGTACGAATTGGAGTTAGGATTTCTTAAGAAAAGATGGTTGGAACAGTATAACATCAATGAAAAAAAATAAGTTCAAGATTTTATATTGAGAATTAATTTCAAGAATAAGGAATAAAAGTCAAAAATCAAAATAGGTCCAAAATCATACATCCAGATTTCAATTTCTGATTATATGAATTGATGCGAATTTTTAAACGGTGAATTTTGATAGTAATTTCAGGATTTTTAGATTTGCTTGTGTCGAGATATTGTGAGTTGATCGGGTTGTGCTTTTTCGTCGATTATCGATAATCAGAGGTCTGGTTGTCGAGATGAAGTCTGATGATAGCTTGGAGATTGGTGTATCAGGGAAAAATAGTTACTGGATTTCCATACCGTCATGGTGAACATATGGCGTCGATGTAGGGTTTCAGGCGGCGTTTTCGTAGAGCTAGGTTTTGGTTTGATGATGGTGTCGTTAGACAATCGGAGTCGTGCGCACGGAGAGGGATGGATGTCGCAGGTCATGATGGAGCTTTGGGCCGGGATCCAGTGGTTAACGGTAACGGTATAAGGCTGGGGTTGGTGATTTTCTGAACTTGGTTTCGACCGAGTTTATTTGGAAAGTTCGATTTCTTAAAAATCGAAAGTTTGGTCAAGATTTGTGGGTATTTATGAAGGTCGGAGTACAGGCGACTTGAGGGATAGACAGCGGTGAGTCATCGTCGACTAGAATCGTGTGCATGTGCACAAGGGGTGGATGTGCATCAATATTTGTTTTGAGGAAGAAGAAGCTTCTACCTCGGGTGGAACTTGAGTAAATGTTAAGTTTGCCTCGAAGTGATGTAGTTGACGAGGAGCTCGGGGTTACGTGTAGAAAGGGAAGCGAGATGGACGGTTTAGCTCGATTGTGGTCTCGTGTAAATTGGTATGGTGCCCAGGTATTTTGGTTATGTTTTTAAAACTAGATTTAGAAATAAAGAAAGGTTCTAAACAAGTTTTCAAACAAATATTTTTCAAGGGAAGATTAAGCAAGTTTCAAATACGGTATGGATCAGGATTTAGAAAAAAACAAGTTTCAATAATTAAGAATGCCTTTGATTTTAAAATTGTTTTGGTTTAGATAATTACTAGGATAATTAATTAATGATTCATAAGTGTTTTCATATGAGATTAAGTAAGTAGTTAAGAATAAACACTTATGAAACTGATTAAGTATTAATTATTTAATGTAATTTATTAAGTGATTACTCAGCATAAGTAATCAATGGAAAATTACTAAATAAGGAGGATAATTACTTTAAGGAAGTAATTAAGGAGGAATTACTTAATGTAATTAAATAACGGATTAATTAAAGTAAGTAATTAAAGGATAGTTAATTCTGAATGAGATTAACTTAAAGAGTAATTAACAAAAGTAATTAGAGGATCATTAATTAATTACTAAGAGTAATTAAGGAGTAGTTAACTAAAAGTGATTTATTAAATGATAATGTAACAGCCCGCAAATCCGCACCCCTTGAGTCAACACTATTCTACATCAATTAACTCAAACGGAACAGAAATACTAACCATTATGGATTAAAGAAGAAGAGATAGAAGAAGAAGGAACTAAACAATATCAGAATCTCACAGTCGCAGCGGAATAAACTATAATAGTAAATATAGATCTTTACACAAAATGAATCTATATCTGTTTTATACAACATACCATCAGAGTATCTCATACAACGATATTTAGCAATCAGACAATCCCATACAATCATAGCAGCGGATATATGTACGAATACGAATAATACGTCTCGGACTCCAGCTCCTCTCCAGCTCCAAAGCATCCTGACCTTAACATATAATACTCGGTCTGACCCGAGCATTATAATAAAATAACACCCGAGTCAGTCTGGAATACCAGCTGATAATAATGCATCCAAATTGATTATTAAGGTTTCAAAAATCCTTTTAAAAACAAAAGCATCTCGTAAGACCACGCCACAAAAAAACATTTCGGGTTTTTACCTTACGATAGCTAAAATACTTTTTATAGAAATCCTCTAATATTATAATAGGATCTATACACAAATACTTATAAAATAGCCGAAATTGTTACATCTATTAAATTCCAGCTACTAGCCACAGAGTGGGTAATACAAACAAAACTCGTACAAGGCTCGTAGGGAGAATGGATTTCCAACAATGACTAGGCACTAGGGTACCACCTGTCACAGTACGGGGCCTAGATCACCGAACCGAGGACCACGCCCGATCCCCTGCAACACAAGGCCGGACCCATCCCTTACTGGACAGTTTCGAATAAGATCATCCCGCGGTTGGGATCAACAACCGCACCACTAAGCCGAAATAAAAGGGACATCTAGACAGGGATGACCTTACTCTCAAGTGGGGGCTACCCACGAAGCCTTGCTGCATATCCTCTTATTTTCAGTCATTCCCATTTGATGAGGCTTGAGGCTAAGCGTTACCTTTTAGAACGTTTCACTTAGAATGCCCATCGCCCTCCTGACGATGTCCGAAAGCATTCGTCCATACAAGTCCATCCCGGGTTCGAATGGAACCGAAGGCACTATTTCTACTACATCCATTTTGGAAATATCCTCAGGATTAGTAGCAACTAGCCCTTGCAGTTCACTGCTCCATCTTCGACTCCGAACACGTTTCCGCGAAAAGTACAAACCGGATCGAAGTGGTTTTCGAGAAATAAATCTCGATCCCGATCACTTCGAAACGATCAACGCATTTGTCCAATATTGATAGTCGGTGATTTAACTATCAACTAACATTCACAAACATCCATCACACAATAAATAATTTTCCACATTATTTATTTGCCTCAAATATCTTTCAAGATATATTTCCAAATTTCAAAACTCGTTTGAAAACAATTTCCCAAAGTTCTTCCTTTACAAGGTAAATCCTTTACCATTTATTCCCATTGGAAATAACCAAGTTCAAAAAAATTTAGAATTAAAACAATTGAGACACTTTATTCTGAAATATATTTTAAAATATGGAAATTTACTACTAATTATTACTCAAAAATAAAATTTCAAATATGTAAAGTAAAACCATTTATTAGGATATAAATCTTGATTGTAAATAAGGGTTTAGTTTAAACTAAACTTATAAGTAGAGTTTTAAAAAGGTTAATACTACTTTCAATAACTTAGGTCAAAACTAGCCTTTTTAAACAAATCCATTTGTAAAAATAATTACTAAGGTATTCATAAAAATTTTCTATTGCTAATTTATTAATAGTTACTTTAAAATAAAAAATTTCAACACTCTTTTATACAAGTTTGAACTTTAAACTTTCTTTTATTAAAATCAGTTTAAAACTCGAACTTGGTTTTCCAGCGAAACTCACTCCCATTCAAACAACCCAAAAAATCTTTCTTATAAATTCTATCGATTTATTTCAATTCAGATTTTTGTTTTAATAACATAAATTTCCTTCCTAGGTTTTCAAAATAAACTCCTTTGGAGTTTAAACACAATTTCCATTCCCGGAAATTCACTTTCAAAATTCGGATTTACAAATCTTTTAAATAAAACTTGTGAGAATTTATTAAAGGAAAATAATACTTACAAATTTCCTAAATAAAATCCCAATGGTAAAAATGCATTTCAAAATATTCTATTTACATTTTATATAGCTAATTTATATTTGGAAAGCCTCATTGAAAATATACTTTAATTTCCTGGAAACATCACCAAATAATCCCATCGTTATTTTATAACCATTTATAATTTCTATTGAATTTATCTCCAAATATTTTTACTTTCACATTTATCAACTAACTTTTCTCTTCATTTATCATTCCAAATTTTACCAATTTCCAAATTCATCCCAAACAGATTTCAATTTAATTCTTTTAAATTCTTTATTTAACAATATCCTTTATTTCCTAAAAATCCAATTTATCCATTTATAATTAAATTCTGGATTTATAATTTATCCAACAATATCCCAATACAATTGAATTTCAGATTTATCAATCATTACATATAAACAAATTGCATTATCAGTTATAAAAATAATTTCTACATCGTGAGGAATCTAGTTGGATCCCTCCAACCTGTTTGCCCTGCATCACAAATATGAGTACATCATGTATATAAATGTCAATCCAGACTGATAACAACAATTATATTCAACCAATCTCACAGATATTTAAATATTTACTATTTAAATTAGCTAGCATCCAGATGTGAGTGAGAATAACTCACCTTGGGTTTCGGCGAGCGTTTGAAATTTAAATTAAACCGAACGACGTTCAATTTAACTCAAATTTCTACTTGCCCGGAATGACTTCCGAACTGCACCATTGCTTAGTACGCATCTCTGCGATTCGGGCGCCGCAAATCGTCAAATTCTGCTTACATATGAAATAGATATGAATTTTATAAGTTTTGCGCTTTAATTTAAAACAATCCCTTTTTATTATTAAATAATATTATACCAAACAACATCAGCCATCCATTCCAGAGAAGAAATCACGTTCGCATACACTATCTTCCCTCATCACGCACCCAGGCCGGCAAAAGAACCTATCATCGTCGATTAGGGTTTCGAAATCGCGCCTCCAACGTCGCATTCAACTCGATCGGGGACCACCGTACGAACGGCCATCGAAAGCTCCACCAACGCCTTCGACCCTGATGAACTCGAACTCCCCACAGTCACGCAAATCGCGTGCGAACGTATGATGAACGAAGGTCAAAAACTTTGCCATTAACAAACCATAAGCTATCACGACCGTTAGATCTCAAGATCGCTTCGAGCTCGTCGACTTCCCAGTTGAAAGGTTTGGCAAATAATGAGTGGATTAGGAGATTTTAGAGGAAGAAGGATAATCATTTTCGGCCATGGAATATAATAGAGGCAGCGGCTGCTAAAGAACTAAGGTTTTCGGCCCTATAAACGCATATATATACGCGTAAACCCATTATTTTATTATTTTATTCACTTAAAGCAACTTTTTCAAACGAACTCCAAACAACGCGTGCCGACCGGCATTCCTAGGGTTTTTCCGCATTCCGGACACAATGGAACATGTTTCGTAAGCTAAATTGGTCATACGCACGAATTACGAAAAGAAACGATTAATTTTAAATTAAACCGATTAAAACGATTTCGATGCGTTTCAAGCTGCCACGGTCACACGACAACTCCGATTGTTACGAAAAATGAAATCCGATAATAACTAGCTATGATGGATCCAATGGAACTGGTTTCGTCGAATTCCGAGACAGTGCCTCGGAAAGCGATTTTAACTCGTCGATTATTTCAAGTGATTTTCAAAATTGTCGAAATCATCTAAAATTTTACTTTTCAAATTTTATTAACTCTATTATAACTCGTATGAAATTAATATTCACATTAGAAATCATTCCGATTTGGTTTAAATCGAAATTTGAATATTTGCATTATTACATTATTAAATTCCATTATTGATTTAACATAAATTTCCCAAGAATAACTTATTAACTTTTAAATCCACCTAATAATCCAACAACACTTTTAATGACCAAATAGACTTAAAATAAATTTCAGAACCCATTTCCATATCTATTTACCTCCAAATTCACAATTTATCCCGATTCAATATTTAATTATTATTATTTAAATTCCAATTGGATTACCATATTTGGAATTATACGTAATTCATTAATTCCACCCAATTATTTTTATTTTAAAACTAATTCAAAATCTACATTGAACATTTAAAATGAATTAAATGTTCAAAATTCAATGTCTGAAATTTCGGGATGTTACATTCCTCCCCCCTTATAAAAATTTCGTCCCCAAAATTTGCTACGGTAGAACATACTCTCAAACTCATTTCCTTACCCAATTTGCTTAGTTAAAAGCTTATATACTCTTCCTAAAAACCCTTTAGCTCAAACCCAAACTCATTTGCTTCATTTACTCTAAATCTTTAATTTTACCATTTGCTTTCAAAATTCAATTTCTTAGCAAATCAAAATCCCAAAAATTTTCTAACTCCCAAAATTTCCGAAATTTTTTAGCCGAGTCTCCCCTGCACGGAGGAGCTTTCGCGATATCGCGGTACAGATAAATATATATACATCGACCCACACGGTCGGAAACCAAAATATATCACAATATATATATCATTTCCCAATTATATTTGCGTAGGTATACCTTTTTAGCAAATTTTAAAAGCAAGCGGCTAATATAAGGCATATACGCGCTCCAACTCTATCGAACGCCTCCCGTACCTGTACTTACTCAACAAACTCCTCAGTTTTCAAAGATATGAACATTTTAACAACATTTCCAATATAATGTAAGCTAACATATCCATTTACATCCCAAACAACACTTTGCATAATTTCATAAGTAAATCATATTTTAAAGCATATACAAAGTTCCTTTTCTAATTCCAAGCTCCATTTTATTTCACACAAATGATTTACATACAAGTTTACCATTCTCAATTCATAATTACTACCACCAATTCATATTCACTTCAATATTACGAATATATGCTTCACTATTTTCAATTTACTTCAATAAGAGTAATATATGCTTTTGATTCATTTACTTTTCTTTTTAATTAACCTGCATTTACATACAAACCCACTAAATAGATTCCAATCCATTTCCCATTATTCAAATATCAATTTCATTTACTTCTTTTAATTCATTCACTTAAATT
The DNA here is from genome assembly GCA_030765085.1 of Allium cepa. Classification (NCBI taxonomy): domain Eukaryota; kingdom Viridiplantae; phylum Streptophyta; class Magnoliopsida; order Asparagales; family Amaryllidaceae; genus Allium; species Allium cepa. The sequence goes on along the minus strand of CM060938.1, from coordinate 897,509,487 downwards.
TAACGACTAATTTCTATGCAGGTTGTGGTTATTCAAACAAATAACCAATTCTTAAGCTTATAACCAGTTAAAATTAATTTCCAACTTAGATTCATATTAATTTTATTCAATTATGCATGGTTCACAATCCAAGCATTCTTATCACATTACAATTGTTCAATTTCATTAACCAATTCAAGTTTATATTAATATCATTCCATTCTGGATTATTTACAACTCATACATCCTTATTTTATCATAATATTTAATTAAAATTCTCTTCACTTGCATTTCAATGCCTATTATCTAAACAAATTTATCCAAGACAACATTATAAAGCTCGACCACAATTATTATTCAATTTGCTTAAGTTCTTCCACCATATTTTCATTATCTTCTCATATCAATTTTATTCAATTCGCATTTGATTCTCATCCGAATCAATTCCAATCCATTTACAAATTTTTAATTCAATTTGTTTATTTATTCAATCCATTTTATATTTATTTTATTAACAAAGAGACCGCTTTAAATTATTTCACTAATTTGAATTTATTTACAATTCAAACCATCTCCATTATAATCTAATTCTATTATTCATTCACACTCTCAACCCTTTATTGCCAAAACTAAATTCTATACCAAAACTGAGTTTTTATTTTTCTTTTCAAAATTTTCTTAACAATCCACTAAAATTCCATCCATGCCTACACAAATTTCATTTAATTTAGTTTACACTAAATTCACCTTCAAGCTTCTTTTAATTAATTTAGCTTACGCTAAATTTATTCTCAAACAATTCCTTTGAATTTAGTTGAGTTAAAATTTATTCATATAATACCCTTCAATTCAATTCTCTTCCAAATTTAATTCAAGTTTAACTAAATTTATTTAACAAACTTGGATTCATACCATTTCTTTTACTATTTTAAACAAGAATTTAATTCTATTCAAAATTAATTATAACAACTGAATTTTGATTTTATTTCAATCCAAATTCAACTCCATTTCATTTAATCGAAGTTAAATTCAATTTTAATTCTCCATATACAAGTCCAAAATTTATTTACTGACTTAAGTTCATTCACCCTTGTATATTTTATATTTTCTTCACCTTATCTTACTTTACATTTCATTTGAGATTAAGCTTGAATTTACCATACTATTTAACTATTTCCCATTTGTGATTATAATTCCATTTCCTATTTATAAGTTCACCAAATTATTTACTTCAAGGTTTATATTGCTCATTTCAATCCATTTACAACTTATAATCACAATTCCAAATTTTATATATATATATATATATATATATATCTGAATTCTTAAGGATACAAATTTTCCTTCACCTTAATCCTTTGCAAATTTTAAATTCACAATTCCATATTATAAGTATAATACATAATAGCTTGTGGGTATAATTCATTACATAATGACCCACAAGTACAAAGTCATTTTACCTTTCAATTTAACACAAATCAATTTAGTTCTAAGCCCAATTTATTTAACTTATCCCAAGTAAAATTAAAATTTTCTATTTACTTCCATATACTCAAGTTAAATTTTTAAATCCAGGGTTAAAAATTTCTATTTCCTTCTTATTAATATCAACTTCACCAACTAAGTCCAATAGTTGATTCATTTTAATTTTACATATTATTTAAATAGAATTTTCCAGAATTCAATTACCCGGTTTTACTCCGAAACCATTTTGAAATAATAATCAACTCATACCAACTTGGTATATCAAATCAAATCTCTGGATTTCCAAAACAACTTGGTTGTAACAAAACAATTTACCCCTTTTGAAATGTCCAAAACAACTGTTATACCCAACAAGTTCAAACAATAGCATAACCAAGTACTAGGGAAGCAATCCATCACTTTAGAAATTCGAAAATGAATTCTAATGATGTGGCCAGCATCATCTGGATTATTTTCCAGCGACTGAAGTGAGTTCAGTGCTTCCTTACTCCCGCAAATTCATTTCGAAACAGTCTCCCTTCAAAAATACCTCCCAAAACAATATTCCATTATTACCTTTAAACGCCTTAACAAACATTTCGAACTCCCCCAGGATTTCAAATTTCCAAACTTTGTTTTCAATACATTTAAAATCCTCTTTAAAACTTTCGGGGTTTAAATTCTGGCTTAGTTTAAATTTAGTTATTATTCCTTTATATAATTTATACCTATAGAATTATTTGATTACAACCATTTCTAATTTAAATTAAATGTTAGATTCTTATTTAATTAAGATATCCACATCCAAACAATCAAATATATAATATTTCCAGAAAATTATTTCTTTTATATCAAAATATAATTTTGGGTAAAATTATTTCATTTACCCACTTTAAAAACAATACTATGTCGGTTTATCTTGTTTAAAAGTTTAGAAACCCCTATTGATACGGTTGTACTTCCCGCACCGACCAGAATTCATAAACACTCAACCGATAAGTCAACACAGTATAAAAACCATTTTATATTCACTAACAAGTATGCTCTCATAGCTATTACTACACTCAACTGATTATAGAGTACTATTGACTCTGTTTAATGAGTAATTTCCCCCACCAAAGCCTAGGTTATCGCCAACCTAAGCTCTGATACCAAGTGTAACAGCCCGTAAATCCTTACCCCTTGAGTCAATACTATTCTACATCAATTAACTCAAACGGAACAGAAAATACGAACCATTATGGATTAAAGAAGAATAGAAAGAAGAAGAAGGAACTAAACAATATCAGAATCTCACAGTCGCAGCGGAATAAACTATAATAGGAAATATAGATCTTTACACAAAATGAATCTATATCTTTTTTATACAACATATCATCAGTGTATCTCAAACAATGATATTTAGCAATCAGACAATCCCATACAATCATAGCAGCGGATATATGTACGAATATGAATAATACGTCTTGGACTCCAGCTCCTCTCCAGCTCCAAAGCATCGTGACCTGAACATATAATACTCGGTCTGACCCAAGCATTATAACAAAATAACACCCGAGTCAGTCTGGAATACCAGCTGAAAATAATGCATCCAAATTGATTATTAAGGTTTCAAAAATCCTTTTAAAAACAAAAGCATCTCGTATGACCACGCCACAAATAAACATGTTGGGTTTTTACCTTACGATAGCTAAAACACTTTTTATAGAAATCCTCTGATATTATAATAGGGTCAATTCACAAATTCTTATAAAATAGCCGAAATTGTTACATCTATTAAATTCCAGCTACTAGCCACAGAGTGGATAATGCAAACAAAACTCGTACAAGGCTCGTAGGGAGAATAGATTTCCAACAATGACTAGGCACCGGGGTACCCCCTGTAACAGTAAGGGGCCTAGATCACCGTACCGAGGACCACGCCCGATCCCCTACAACACAAGACCGGACCCATCCCTTACTGGACAGTTTCGAATAAGATCACCCCGCGGTTGGGATCAGCAACCGCACCACTAAGCCGAAATAAAAGGGACATCTAGACAGGGATGACCTTACTCTCAAGTGGGGGCTACCCACGAAGCCTTGTTGCATATCCCCTGATTTTCAGTCATTCCCATTTGATGAGGCTTGTGGCTAAGCGTTACCTTTTAGAACATTTCACTTAGAATGCCCATCTCCCTCTTGACGATGTCCGAAAGCATTCGTCCATACAAGTCCGTCCCGGGTTCGAACGGAACCGAAGGCACTATTGCAACTATATCCATTTTGGAAATATCCTCAGGATTAGTAGCGACTAGCCCTTGCACTTCACTGTTCCATCTTCGACTCAGCACACGTTTTTCCGCGAAACGTACAAACCGGATCGAAGTGGTTTTCGAGAAATAAATCTCGATCCCGGTCTCTTCGAAACGATCAACGCATTTGCCCAATATTGATAGTCGGTGATTTAACTATCAATTAACATTCACAAACATCCATCACACAATAAATAATTTTCCACGTCATTTATTTGCCTCAAATATATTTCAAGATATATTTCCAAATTTCAAAACTCGTTTAAAAACAATTTCCCAAAGTTCTTCCTTTACAAGGTAAATCCTTTACCATTTATTCCCATTGGAAATAACCAAGTTCAAAACAATTTAGAATTAAAACAATTGAAACACTTTATTCTGAAATATATTTTAAAATATGGAAATTTACTACTAACTATTACTCAAAAATAAAATTTCAAATATGTAAAGTAAAACCATTTATTAGGATATAAATCTTGATTGTAAATAAGGGTTTAGTTTAAACTAAACTTATAAGTGGAGTTTTAAAAAGGTTAATACTACTTTCAATAACTTAGGTCAAAACTAGCCTTTTTAAACAAATCCATTTGTAAAAATAATTACTAAGGTATTCATAAAAATTTACTATTGCTAATTTATTAATAGTTACTTTAAAATAAAAAATATCAGCACTCTTTTATACAAGTTTGAACTTTAAACTTTCTTTTATTAAAATCTGTTTAAAACTCGAACTTGGTTTTCCAGGGAAACTCACTCCCATTCAAACAACCCAGAAAATCTTTCTTATAAATTCTGTCGATTTATTTCAATTCAGATTTTTGTTTTAATAACATAAATTTCCTTCCCAGGTTTTCCAAATAAACTCCTTTGGAGTTTAAACACAATTTCCATTCCCGGAAATTCACTTTCAAAATTCAAAATTCGCATTCAACTCGATTGGGGACCACCGCACGAACGACCATCGAAAGCTCCATCAACGCCTTAGACCCTGATGAACTCGAACTCCGCACAGTCACGCAAATCGCGTGCGAACGTATGATGAACGGAGGTCAAAAACTTTGCCATTAACAAACCATAAGCTATCACGACCGTTAGATCTCTTCGAGCTCGTCGACTTCCTAGTTGAAAGGTTAGGCAAATAATGAGTGGATTAGGAGATTTTGGAGGAAGAAGGATAATCATTTTCGGCCATGGAATATAATGGAGGCAGCGGCTGCTAAAGAACTAGGGTTTTTGGCCCTGTAAACGCATATATACACGCGTAAACCCATTATTTTATTATTTTATTCACTTAAAGCAACTTTTTCAAACGAACTCCTAACACCGTGTGCCGACCGGCGTTCCTAGGGTTTTTCCGCATTTTGGACACAATGGAACATGTTTCATAAGCTAATTTGGTCATACACACGAATTACGAAAAGAAACGATCAATTTTAAATTAAAGCGATTAAAACGATTTCGATGCGTTTCAAGCTGCCACGGCCACACGACAACTCCGATTGTTACGAAAATTGAAATCCGATAATAACTAGCTATGACGGATCAAATGGAACTGGTTTCCTCGAATTTCGAGACTGTGCCCCGGAAAGCGATTTTAACTCGTCGATTATTTCAAGTGATTTTCAAAATTGTCGAAATCATCTAAAATTTTACTTTTAAAATTTTATTAACTCTATTATAACTCGTATGAAATTTATATTCACATTAGAAATCATTCAGATTCGGTTTAAATCAAAATTTGAATATTTGCATTATTATATTATTAAATTCCATTATTAATTTAACATAAATTTCCCATGAATAACTTATTAACTTTTAAATCCACCTAATAATCCAACAACACTTTTAATGACCAAATAGACTTAAAATAAATTTTAGAACCCATTTCCATATCTATTTACCTCCATATTCACAATTTATCCCGATTCAATATTTAATTATTATTATTTAAATTCCAATTGGATTACCATATTTGGAATTATACGTAATTCATTAATTCCACCCAATGATTTTTATTTTAAAACTAATTCAAAATCTACAGTGAACATTTAAAATGAATTAAATGTTCAAAATTCAATGTCCGAAATTCCGGGATGTTACGGATAATTAATTAAGGGAAGTAATAAAGGATTAATTACTTAGTGTAATTAAATAAAGGATTGATTAATTAAGGAAATTAATTAAGGGTTAGTTAATTATTAAGTGTGATTAATTAAAGGATAGTTAATCAATGTAAGTGATTATAAGATAATTAATTTGAGTAATTATTAAGGATAAATGTAGTTATTAATTAAAGGTTGATTACTTAGTGTAATTAAAGAGGATAATTAAGGGATGATTTATTAATGGTTTGTAATTGATTAATGTTAAGTAAGCAGGATTAATAGTAATTGAGGTAATTAATGTTCGAGGATTACTTAGTTTATAATTAAAGGTTATGATTAATTAATTTGAGATTAATTAATTAATTAAGAATTAATTTAATTTATGTAATTAATTTAAGGTTATTGCAGTTAGAGAAGGATTAATCAAGGATGATTAGTTAAAAAAAAATAAAAAATGATTAATTGATTATGATTAATTAATGTTAAGTGAGCAGGATTAAGGTAAACCAAGTGATTTAAGATGGTAATTAATTTAATTGGAGATTAATTAAATTGATTATGAATTAATCAAATCTTGCTTATGGATGATTGAATGTTTTTGGATATTTTGGGTTGTGTGATTTGTTGTGTGACCATGATACCTTGTATTATAGTTGATTTGTATCCATTTAAACTGAAATTAAGATGACACTGTTTCGAAGAGACCGTGGTCGGGTATCAGTAAATACTCAAAACCACTTCGATTAGCAAATTACAGTAATTCTTTATAATTTGATTAGAGGCAAATAGGCTGGGATGGAATGAATTGAGTAACATGGACATTTAACCTAAAAACTATTGTGTGTGATAAATGATTGTCTATAACAACTCGTAAAAGTATGAGTTACCTTGGTATTCACATATGTTATAACTTAGTATTTCATATTAAATGGGTTTACTTACGCTGGTTTCCAGCCTGACCTGGGTGTTACTTTATTGTAAGGCTTGGGTCAGACCGAGTATTATAGATTTTCAGGTGAGGACGTTCTGGAGCTCAGCTGGCGAGCTGGATGATAGGAACGTATGGAGTGTATTCTGTTGCGATACTGTAGTTTATCTGGGATATGTTGATTTTATCTATTCAGTGTTATGTGTAAATGTTGTAACTCTCATGTAAATTAATGTAAATTGACAGATACAGTTTTCTTTTGTATAACTGTTATTGTTTAATATTATATTTTGATCCGCTGCATATGTGAGATTCTGTGACTTGTTTTCTGTTTCTTCTTCTACCTCTTTTCTTCTTTTCCTAACTATCTGGAATTTTCGAGATCGAAAATTCCAGGTCGTTACATTTGGTATCATAGCAGAAGGTTAAGCGAGAACCTTGGCTCTGGAGGGTTTACTCATTAAGGATATGATAAGTAGTACACTAGAATGAGTTGAGTGTAGTATATATGAGAGACCGTACTTGTTATTTTCTTATAAAATGATTTTAAAAATGATTTTTATATAAGTTTATATTTTTAATATATAAAGCAATAGCTTTACCAATGTATAAAGAAATTGGTTATTGATTATTGGAATAAAATAAAATAATGAGAATTAAGTGATACAACCAAATTGAAATTCAACGATGATAAGTTTGAAATGGATCCAAACTGAAACTAAAATCCTGAATTTGTAAAAGTATTTTCAGAATAAGATGATAATGAATTGGTTTCCAGATATGATAATCTTGGTTATTATCATAAATGGTGTTTGTATTTAATAATGAAATGTGTGTTAATGAGTAAGCAAAATGAAATTTTTTAAGAAAAATTTAGGTGAGTATGACTTATAAACTGGAATAGAGGTTAATTTAAGTTGTGAAGTTTTAAATCTAAGTCCTGAAAATTTGGAATTTGTTTTGAATTAAAACCAAAGGTGGTTTAAAAAATTTAAGGTTTAACTTGGTGTGTAAAGGAAATAAGTATGTATAAATGAGGATATACATAATACCAAAGATGATTTGAAATAAACTCTAAGTGTTGAGGTTTACATTTTTACTTGAAATGTGATGTAAAAACCTAAAGTGATATAAGTTTTGAACTTATAAGTGGGAAGATTATCAATGAGAAGTTTAAAATTTAAATGAAAATTCAAATTGAATTATGTTGACTGGAGTAAATTGAATTGAATTTAACTTAGGGAAAGTTAAATAAGTTTAAGAATTTCGAGCTGAAATTGAGATTTAACTTGCGAAGTTAAATGGTTGATTTGAATTGGGAGTTTGTGTGATCTCAAAATGGGTTTGAGATCTGGAAGTTGGATATGAATGGATGTTTTAAAATAACTTGGATAATATTGTCCCATGTTATTAATAATCTTTAAACTATGAATTGGTTTTGTTTAAATGAATGAAGAAATGGATTGTGGTAATATGTCAATTATTGAGATAAAAGGGAAATTAAACTTTAATTTGAAATTAAGGATATAGAATCACTTTGAACTTAAGATTCGAATGTTAAGAATTGAATTTGTAAATTAAAATTGTTTAAGAATCGGTTTCAAAGTTGGAAGATAAAATTGGGTAATAAATTGGATTTTAAAGATAAAATTATTTTAATCTCTTATTTGAACTTTGAAATAAGTTAAGTAAAGATAATTTATAATAGAATTTTGAAATTTGGACTCAAAATGTAATTGTTTAAAGATTTAGATTGTTGATTTAAAAATAAAGGTTAATTTGATTTAAGGGATTAAATCAACATTTAAATTTTCATTCGAATTTATATAATTCGAGATGGTTTATAGTTGAGGTTTAAATTGAATTAGTTCAAATTGAATTTGATTTGAATTAAATAGAATTGTGATTAAAGATAGATAAATTTAAAATTCAAATGGAAAATTTGAATTGAATTAATTTGTAGTGAAATTGAAGTTGTATAAGTTTGAAATTCAAATAGGAGTTGCTTTGAATTTGGGATAGGCATTAAAGTTAATTTAAACTGAATTGAAACTGAATCAATTTAAAGGAAGTGGAAATTGATTGAAAATGGTGATTGGGAAGTTGAACAGTTTGGCTCTAAACTATTTTTTCGAATAAAATGTTTTAATATAAAATGGTTTTTAATATATTTTTCCTAGTTATTTATTATACAGCTTTTCTTTTTAAACCTAAAACTATCTTATACTTGTTTTACAACTACTTTTGGAACTATTTAATTATTTTACAACAATTTTACAACTGTTTTATAAACTAATTACTATTTTACAACCATTTGACTATTCTACAACTATTTTCAAATTACTTTACTATTCTACTACTATTTTACAACTAATAACTATTTTACAATTACTTAACTATTTTAAACTTTCTAAGCTATTTTCTAAAATCAAGTGTTAACGCTAAATATTGAATGCTAACACCCCGGTGTATGTAGAGATTAAGTGAAAGCACCACCCGTGAACACGGGAACTAAAAACAAGTAGAAAAGTCAAAAAGAAAGCAGTAAAAGACAACAGTTTTATAGTGGTTCGGCTTCTGGTAAGCCTACGTCCACTTTAATCCTCTTTATTACTAAATCAATTACAACTTTACAACAATCTTCAATTACAATACTGATGAGACAAACAACTAGAACTCCGATGTAGAAGAATTCTTTGAATCCATGTTGATTGCGTTAGATTTCCTCTTAAAGTTTGTTGAGATGCCTTTCGTGTTTGAAATGTCGAGTGAGTCGAGAATTCAGCAGAGTATTGGGGCTTGAAGAGATCGGCCAAAAGTCCCTTGAAAGTTGGAGATGGCAATGTATTTATAGAGAATTCTGGGCAGGAAACATTACCAAGTCCTAAATCGTCACCGGTCTAAGTTGGGTCGTGGACGACTTAAACTAAGTCGTGGGTCGGTTTCGACCTAAATGCTAGGTCGAGACTTCGGAAAGGCATCCTTGCTGAACTCTGGATATATCATAAGTCTTGAACCGTGTACGAGTTAAGAGGCCGCGTGCTAAGTAGCTGCATTGGACTTGCCTTCCTTTGCCTAGGTCGCGAACAACCTAGCATAGGCCGTAAGTCGGTCGCGACTCAAGTGTAGTTCGTGATCTTGTCCCTGTCTTGAGCAGTTAGGGCGGCAACCTCCTTGGATAGTTAGATCGGCATCTATCTTAGGCCAGCATCCATGTTAGATCAGTAACCTACCTAACCCTTAGGTCGGTACCCCTCAAATCTTAAGTCGGCATTTCTGTTAAGTCGGCAACCTTTAAGGCATTAGGCCAGTACCTGTGTTAAGTCGGCAACCTTTAAGGCATTAGGCCAGTACCTGTGTTAAGTCGGTAGCTATCTTAGGTCGGCATCCTTTAAGTCTTAGGTCGGCATTCTTGTTTTAGGCAGTTAGGTCGGTATCTTTCTTAAGTCGTCGAGTCATGGCCGAGGCGGGGTTAACATTTGCCCCTCGAAGTACACGCCTAATGGTTAGGTCGTGTGCTTCGATATGATTTAATCCGTCCCCCTCTAGGTCGGCAAGTCGTACGCGACTTAACAGTTAGACCATTTGCGCCGCTTCAGGTCCCTCCACTGCAAGGTATAAGTCACACATCTTCTTCTTCTTTTTCATTACTTACTCTCTTACTTGATTCTGCCATTAAAATTCTCCTGAGCTCCCAAAGGCGATTTCACTCCAATCAATTACTGATAACCTTTGCTATTCATCGTGTAAGTAAACCTTCTTCTTCCTCGATCATAGATTACTATTGGTTCATGAATTCCGTCACTCAAACTTAAACCGCCTCCTTGTATAATGCTTCATCACGAATCCCATTACATCTATAGTGGATGAAGCTTAGGTTGCTCGGTTTGGCTTTAAATGACCGATGAGACGATGAAGATGGTTTACCGCTTCAGGCTAGTCGATTTTGATTTGAGTTAGGATTGCAAGGTGTTGAACTCGTAGTGGTTTCGAACTGGCTTAATGGATGATCCGATAGCATGAAACATCATGAATGGAATGATGGTTTTTTTTTTGTGGATGGGGCGGCTAACGGGTCGAGTGGATTGAGATATTGGCCTGGATTCGACCCAGCAATTTTTGGGCGACCTATCTTTTGGCCGACCTAATTTGATACGATCTAAGCCTTAGATCGTGGCCGAACTAGCACTCGGGGAAAATTGCCGACCTAATCCTTAAATCGTGGCCGAACTAGCACTTGGGGAATCTTGCACCACTTTTTGAACCGGAGCCCCCTACGTCTTAAAAGACCAATGATTTAAGGAACCAGAGACTTATTCTTAACCCGCGAGAGACTCGTTGGGTCGCAGCCGAGTTAACACTTGGATGCTCAACTTGAATTTTTACTCAAAAGCATAATCCCAATTTGGATACTCAACTTGATCTGCTTGACTGAATTGCTTAAATCCTAGATTGTTTTAACTTTGTTGCCTTATTTCACAGATCATGTTAACTTATAGGCTAACAACCTGCTGAAAACAATAATCACAAAAAACCAAGGCGAATATACTGCCACTGACTGCCCACATCAAATGGCAGATTAGTCGACATAGAGTAATCAACTTAAACACACTATATGAAATGCTGTGAACCAATCAACTAAAGTGAAATATCAATGCATAGCATCGCTATCTTGAACTGATTTGTTTGCATCTACATTTCACTTTTATATTTAAAACAATAAACCCTGGACTTTATAACTGACAAATGCTTGCTAGTTTTTATTCCAGTTATATTCGCTTATTGCTTTGTTGATTTTACACAACACTTCATACATTTTAGGAAACATGCACCTTCATGTTTGAATATCCAGTTGTTTGTGTAGAATGACTTCCCACCAAGAAGAAGAAGTGGAAGCTCAAGCGGGAGAGACCTTTCAGATAGCTGTTCCTATAGAGAATCCTCCAGAGAGAACTTCGACTATTCTAACTCCGAGAGCGTTTATTCAGCTACGTACTCAATTTGGTTTTGCTAAAAATGATGTCCTACTTCCCGGGCCAAATGATACTGCCGACAGTCCTCCCCATGGTTTTGTTGCAGTCAATCGTCAAATGTGCCTAAGCGGGGCGATTCCTCCCTTTAACGACTTCCTTCGAACCCTTCTCCTCCGGTTGACAATCTCTCCGTTCCAACTTCATCCTAATGGCTACGCCATCTTGATGGGGTTGTGTGTTTTGTTTAGGAGAACTTTTGATCGTTTGCCAAGTTTTGAAGAAATTCGCTACTTATGCTCGTTTGCAAAGAGTAAATACCATCCTTCCCTTATTATCGTGAGAAGTACTAGAAACCGCAAGCTTATTTCTGATCTTACCGAAAGTGTTCATGGATTTCTGAACCAGTTTTTCTTTGCTCGCTGCCCCCCCCCAGGGTTTTATGCCATTTGGAGAGTAGGAAGTAAGATTGCCTGTTTCTATTTTCTCCATTTTCAAACTTTTTTGAGATCCGAATCACCAATTGCTAATTTCGTTCTTTGCTCTTTTCAGCACTTCCTCTCCCTTCTAAAGATCCAAGCCATAAGCAAATTTTTGAAAGATTAAGTGCTGTGACTGCTAAAGAGAGAAGTATGAAGTTTTTGTTAAGGGACGAATTTTTGCATCAGTATGGACTTTTACACACTTCTCGCTCTACACACCCCAATGAGGTTCCAGACCCCCCATCTAAAGCATTAGATGCCCCAGTTTCCACTGACGAACCCATACCAAAAGAACCTGCCTCCGAGGCTTCTCTGGTGAAGTACTCTACTACTGTCGATGTTGCGGGGTCGTCTGGCAAATTCGCACTTGCCCCAGTCATTAAGGAAGAAGAGCCTCAGGGATCTCCCCAACATTCACAAAAGTCTGGCGAAGAAGTCGGGAAAACAAGCCCTGTCAAGCAGAGCGGAGACGACACTTTTGAAGGGTTGAGCGACCTCTTTGCCACCTCACAGGAGCTCTTTAAAGATGACCCTGTCACTACTAGGATTTCTTCTTCAGTAGTGGAAGCGACTTCTTCTTTGCAACAAGCTCCGTCGACCCAAGAGTTGACGTTAACTACTACCCCTACGATTCCTTTGCAATCGAAGAGTGGTTCGTAGTTTGATGCGCGTAGTTTGCACGTCACACACACTTAGAACCTTTCGACACTTTCATGCACCTAACTCTTTGTACTTCGAACATTCTAAAGTTATGCTTCTTTTCTCTGAAGACTTTTAAGACTTTGCCTTTTTTCAATTTCAGATTCTCCGATGGGACGTAGCGGCTCTTATTACGACGACTTTCGGCGCTACGGGAGGCGTAATCAATATGACTTTAGGCGCTACCTTTCTGCTTACAGAGAAACTGATGAAGAGAGAGCCGCTCGAAAGGCTCAGGAGAGGAGGGCTCAAGAAGAGCGTTACTAGAGGAGAGAAAGGGAGGAGAACCATGATTCTTCCCGGAAAGGTGACGAATCTCACAAAAGAAAGTCGCATGATGACCGGGGAAAAAGTCATGTAGTTGAGGACCCAAGCAAACGTGCCAGGCAGGGTGAAAAGCATGCATTCACAGCTTCTGAAAAGGCCACTACCCCTGTCTCACTTGACATCCCTTCCGACTCTCCTGCTCTCGAGAAGACAGACATTCGGACAATAGTCAACAGGCCTAAATTCCAAATTGGACCAGGCCCGGCTACCTTGCAAAGCCGGTTCCCGCACTGGTGCCTAAAGGGAGTGCGGTTCGATCTTGACTTGGTCCCTATTGATAAACAAGCAATGCTGCGAAATCTTGATGCTGTTAGACTTGACATCGAGCGGATGTCAGGGTGGCAAAAGCTTGTTGATGAGCTTCAAAGGGTCAACCGCGTGAATTTAGAGGCCATGCTGACCATGGAAAATGATAAGGCCGAGTGGCAGGAAACTTTAAGCCAGCATGATACTGAGATGAGGAACATCGCTGATTACAACGAGAAGCTTGAAGCAGAAGTTGAAAAACTTAAACAAGAGCTTGCCACTTCTTCTACCTCATATACTCAAAAAGAAGAAGTACTTCAAAAGCAAGTTCGCGATGCTCACGTTGCTCAGCGACATGCCGAGGCACAACTTGAGGCTGAGCAGAAAACAACGGAAAGGTATCGTGCTGATGTTGCGGAGTTACGGTAGAAGGTCAACTCCCAAGATTTGGAGATTATGAGGCTAAAGGCCCAATTATCAAGGACCGAGAAGGAGCGCGATGAAGCTATCGCTGGAAGGCAGGCTGCCGAACAGTCGCATGAGGCAACTAAAGCCAATGTCAACTCCACTTTATTTGACTTCTATATGCATAGCGTTATGGGGCGTGGGAGCCTTTCATTCTTAGGGCCGAAGTATGAGATTACCTTAGCCGAGGTTTGGGAGTCAATTCTTGACATGCTTGGAGGTGTAGGCGCTGGCTATGCTGAAGCATATCTTGCAGAACACTTTCTAGATGATGATGCCATAGCTGCTCTTGCCCGGGTAAAAGAGCAGCTTGCCAAAGCACGAGCTGAGGCAGGGGAGCAGTACTTTGCGAAAGAAGCACCATTAACTGCCCCTGTCTCTCCTTCGGTTTCACCCATAGTTGATATTACTGGCTCGAGTTCTCATATGCCGCTTCCCGTAAAAACAGAAGTTAAAGCGGCAGCTACTCCTACTAAAAAGGAGGCTTTGGAAGATCTTGAAGCACAGAAGTTCAAGATCGAATTCGCAAAGCAGCCTTCTCCAGGTAACTTTAACATCGATCCAGCTCAAGTGAACTATTTGTTCGATTCAACTGGATATGATGAATTTCTTGCTTGTTACTTGGGTCTTCACGAGTCGACATCCCCTTTGAACAACACTAATTTCAACTTTTCTTCTTCTGTAGTGAAAGTGCCAAGTGCTGAGCATGCTTCCCCTCCTCCTGCTATCGTTCCTCCGCCTCCCCAAGTTACTCCTCCTCCTACTTTTTTGCCGGGATCTCAAGAGGAAAAAATTGAAGCACTAGAAGGCCTAGATGACCCGTTTGCTTCGCAGGAGCAACAGGGGGAGGAGCTTGAGGAAGGTGAGAAAACCCCGGAGCAGACCCATGATGACAACACAAAGCTTTCTACCCTGCTTACTCCGGGAAGTGAGTCTTTTTCGAAGAGGAAGAAGAAGCATGCGGTTTCGAAGAAGAAAATAAAGAAGAGTGCAGGGGCTCCTGCTGGAGAAGAGAAAGCAATAGAAGAAACAGATCCACCTCCTTCTCCTTCCTCCCTAACCCATTCAAGCCGGCCTCCGAAGTTAATCATCAGGCCAGGGAAGAGTTCCAAAGGTAGCGGGAAGAAGGAGGAGTGAGTTCGCTTCGTGTTGCTTACTTTTCTTTTCGATTGTTGCTTCTCCATTTGTGTAGATAGAAGCTTTTTGTTGACCGGAGATTGTACGGGTGCCAGTCCCCATTTTTCTTTTTATTTTGAAACCAGTACCTGTACAAAATTTTGACAGTATTGAATAAAATGATTCTTTCTGTTTGTACAAATTTCTGCTTGTATTTGAGAATGCATTTACTCTTCGTTTTTGTACAAGTTTCTTTATATGATATTGCAGCGAGCTTGTGGTATGTTGCTCGAGCGTTATTTTTATCAATGTAGCTATACCATGTTGCCCCTATACCATAAGCTCGCTGCAATATTTTCAACTTTGAGGGGACTTGTACTCTTATTCTTTGGAGAATAATTATTCCATGCTTGGAGGAATATCATTCTGCTCAAAATAGAGTACAGCTCGTTTCACATGAGTTTTCACGCTCTACCCTTCGGAGATATCACTTTTTCTTTTGCATATGTACATTTTTACAAAATCAATTCTCCTAGGTGGTAAAGCGGGCCTCCGAAGGGCACTTCAACCCCTTTTTTTATATATATTGCGCCTCGGTGAAGGGCTTTTTGGTCTTTGTTTTGCATTTTTGATGAAATGCCTCTTTGAAAAGTTGTACCTCTGAGGAGGGCTTTTTCATGTTTCAACACTTGGAAGTTTTATTTCAATCTCGGTGAAACGTGTGCCTCCGAAGAGTTGTGCCTCCGAAGAGGGATTTTTCACGTTTCAACACTTGAAAGTTTTATTTCAATCTCGGTGAAACGTGTGCCTCCGAAGAGTTGTGCCTCCGAAGAGGGCTTTTTCACGTTTCAACACTTGGAAGTTTTATTTCAATCTCGGTGAAACGTGTGCCTCCGAAGAGGTCTTTCCTTCTGATTGTGCCTCTGGGAAGAGGTATTTTTGTTTGATTTTGCCTCTGGGAAGAGGTCTTCTTGTTTGATTGTGCCTCTGGGAAGAGGTCTTTTTGTTTCTGCCTCTTGGGAGAGGCTTTTATCTTTTCCCTGTTCGCTGGGAAGCGGGCCTCCGAAGAGGGCTTTTCACATTTCGACTCGTGTGAAGTTTTATTTCAGATCACGGTGAAATGTGTGCCTCTGAGTAGGGCTTCTGCCTAGAAGTTTGGAGTTTCTTTCTCTTAGCTGGATGGATTCACGGGGGTGTACCTGCTGATCGGTCCACAACTTTATGTTGAGAAAGAACTCTCTTTTTCTGGCGAGGCCCGCTCGAGGTCTTTTGGCATTTCAACTGTGGTGAAATGGGCCTTCGAAGAGGGCTCTTCACATCTCAACACTTGTGAAGTTTTATTTCAGATCTCGGTGAGATGTGTGCCTCCGAGGATGCCTGAAAGTTTCTTCCTCATAGTTGGTTGGATTCACGGGGCGAACGCAAGTTACTTGGACGTTTTGTTTGCGCAGATTGTCTCAACTAGTAAACGAGCACCTTGCCTTCCACTCGGGAAGGTGTCTCCGGTCACCCTATGGATTCACGGGGCGGACGCAAGTTACTTGGATGCTTGTCTACGCAAACTGTCTCAACTAGTAAACAAGCGCTTTGCCTTCCACTTGGGAAGGTGCTTCCGATCATTCCATACCATGCTGAGAAAGTGAACTTTCATCTTCTGGCATGTCTCGTTTGAGGTCTTTATCCTCCGAAGAGTTGTGCCCCCGAAGAGGGCTTCTCCACATTTCAACACTTGGAAGTTTTATTTCAATCTCGGTGAAACGTGGGCGTCTGAAGAGGTCTTTTGCTGTTGTTGGTCTGCTTGCCCATATCTTTTTGCTGGTTGTCCATATTAGCAATTCCTTGGTACCATCTTTAAGCACGTATCATCTTCTTTTGTTGGCGGGTGGCTTTATCCAAAGAAATGTACTCCAGTGGAATCACTAATTGTTTGCTTAGAGTACTTCTTATATAGGATCCAACCCTGGAATTTTTGTTGCTTAAAACTTGCTTTTGAGTGATGCCAAGGATTGCATGGTATTACGATGGGTAAGCTTGATTTTAATTGCCTGCAAATTTAAATCGACATTTTTAGCAATATTTTCAGAGTACTTTACATATCGAAATAAAATAAGCGACTTGTAATAGTAAAGAACACAAGATTTATAGTGGTTCGGCCAAAAGCTGGGCCTACATCCACTTTATAATTCTCATTATTCACTTGCACTGGCTTTACAATGGCTTTCAATACAAGAATCACACATTCATAATTCTTTTACAACATTTCAATAAAGCCTTTAAGTAAAATATGGACGCAAGTGATTGCTGTTCCAGGATCTTGGGATTGGATCTCCTTCGACAGTTGTGAGTTTGAAAGTGCCATCAAGAAGTTTGCTACCTATGACATATGGCCCTTCCCAGTTTGGCCCAAACACTCCTGTTGCTGCCATAATTCTTTTCAAGACTAAATCCCTAACTTCAAAGCTGCGTTGGCGAACTTTGGAATTGAAATGCCTGGCTATACTTTGTTGATGGGCTGCAACTTTGAGCTTAGCCTCTTCTCTTCTTTCATCAAGGAGGTCAAGCGCTTCAAGTTGTAGTTTTTCATTCTCAGTTTGATCGAAATAGATTCTTCTATGTGAGGGGACCTCTGTCTCTACTGGAATCATTGCTTCCGAACCGTATGCCAATGAAAATGGAGTGTGCCCAGTCGTAGTTTTATGAGTAGTTCTGTATGTCCATAGTGCTAGCGAAAGCTTATCGACCCAACCACCTTTTGCTTTTGCCAATTGCTTTTTGATGGTTGACTTGATGATTTTGTTTACTGGTTCCACTTGCCCGTTTGCCTGCGGATCAGCCACTGCTGAGAAGCTTTTTCGGATTTTGAATCGTTTGCAGAAATCTTGGAACTCTTCACTTTCAAACTGGGTACCGTTGTCTGTGATTATCCTCTGAGGCACACCATACCTGCAAATGATATGTTTAGTCACAAAACTTATCATTTTCTTAGAGGTAATAGTAGCCAATGGTTTGGCTTCAGCCCATTTAGTAAAATAATCAACAGCAATGATAGCATATTTAATCCCTGATTTGGCAGTCGGCAAAGGCCCAATGAGATCTATTCCCCAGATCGCAAACGACCATGGACTGACCATTTGCGTGAGCTCAGTGGAAGGTGCTCTAGGAATATTGGCAAATCTTTGGCATTTATCACACTTTCGGGAATAGTCAGCAGCATCTCGATTAATCTCTAGCCAAAAATACCCATAACGGAGAATTTTCTTTGCTAAAGTTTGACCTCCTGTATGGTCTCCACACTCCCCTCCGTGTACTTCAGTTAGAATTTTCTCGGCTTCTTCTTTAGTTACACAGCGGGGTAATGGCATTGAAAATCCAAGTCTGTACAGCTGACCATCTTGAACTATATACCTGGAGGCTTTCCTCATCAGCTTCTGTCTTTCCTTTGAACTTTCTGGCAAAGATCCATTGAGTAAATATTCCAATATCGGAGTCATCCAAGATTCCTGCTCTTGAGACACACTCATAATCCAATCAACATCCATCTCATCTGTGCTCGAAGTTGACAAGACTTCCACGAGAACTAATCCCAATAGTTGAGCTTCGCCAGTACTTGAATACTTTGTAAGAGAATCCGCCTTCATGTTCTCTTCTCGGGGTATGTGGCTTATCGAATAATGATCAAAATCATCAAGAAGTTCCCAAGCCTTTGATAAATAAGCGGGAAGATTTCCCCCTCTAGCTTGAAATTCCTTCTTAACTTGGCAGACAATAAGCTGAGAATCACTGAAGATCTGCAATGCCTTGATGTTTAGTTCTTTAGCGATCCTTAGACCAGCGATAAGAGCTTCATACTCTGCTTCATTATTTGTCGAAGGAAATTCTAGTCTCAGTGCATAACATAGCGATCGCCCTTCTGGGGTTTCAAGAACAACCCCTGCTCCAGAACAGTAATCATTCCTTGCACCATCAATATACAATTTCCATTGGATTGGGATGTTATCAGTGGCTTCTTCCTCACTATCACCTTTATCTGTACATTCTGCGATGAAATCTGCTAAAGCTTGTCCATTGATTGCTTTCCGGGGATGATAAGTGATGTCATATTGGCTGAGTTCAATATTCCATTCCAAAAGACGGCCCGAAGTCTCAGGATGGAATAGGACTTGCTTTAGAGGTTGATCAGTGAGGACTTTGATGGGATGAGCTTGGAAATATGGCCTCAATTTTCTTGATGCGATCGACAAACAATAGGCGAGCTTTCCCAACCTTGAATAGTTCATCTCTGCTCCAGTGAATCTTTTGCTGATATAATAGACTGGGCGTTGAATCCTTGCATCTTTCCGTACCAATGCTGCACTGAGAGCATGAGATGAAATTGCCAAGTATATGAAGAGATCTTCACCACTGTCAGGCTTTGAAAGTATCGGAGGCACTTCCATATGACGAACCAACTCATCAAATGCTTTCTGACACTCAGGAGTCCACTCAAAGTTTTTTCTTCCTTTCTTCAGAGCGTCAAAGAATGGAATGCATTTGTCAGTAGCTTTTGAAATGAACCTGCTCAAGGCAGCAACCTTTCCATTTAGACTTTGCAATTCCTTCTTCGTTCTAGGAGCTTTGACTTCTCTTAGGGCAGTGATCTGAGCAGGATTAGCTTCAATGCCCCTAGCGCTCACAATGAAACCCAAAAACTTTCCGGACTCCACTCCAAATGAACACTTCAAGGGATTAAGCTTCATTCTGTACTTTCGGAGTACTGCGAAGATCTCTGCCAAATGATCCATGTGGTCCACTGCTTTCTTAGACTTTACTAGCATATCATCAACATATACTTCCATTGTCTTGCCAATCTGCGGTTTAAACATGGCATTAACAAGCCTTTGGTAAGTTGCCCCTGCATTCTTGAGTCCGAAAGGCATGACCTTGTAGCAGTAGAGTCCAACATCTGTGATGAAGCTTATGTCCTCTTGATCTGGCTCATGCATCTTAATCTGGTTATATCCGGAGTATGCATCCATAAAAGATAACAATTCATGCCCCGCTGTCCCATCCACCAACTGATCGATCCTGGGCAGCGGGAAGCAGTCTTTGGGGCAGGCTTTGTTCAAATCTGAAAAGTCAATGCATACTCTCCATTTTCCGTTAGCTTTTTTAACCAGCACTGGATTTGATACCCAATTTGGATAAGTAGACTCCCTGATGAAACTGTTCTCCAAGAGCCAATCCACTTCTTCCTTTAACGCTGCCGTCCTCTCAGGACCCTGAGTTCTTCTTTTCTTTTTCACGGGTGTAAACTTTGGATCAATGTTCAGAGTGTGTACTTCAATCTCTGGGCATATTCCACACATGTCAGCATGAGTCCAAGCGAATACATCCAAATTTGCCTTCAAAAATGAAATCAGAACATTCTGGACTGTTGCGTTGAGTTGTGAACCCACATTCAACACTTTGTTTGAGTCTTTCGGATCAACAGGAATTGGTACCGTAACTTCCACCGGCACCACTCGATTCTCCCCTGCACTGGCTTTTCTGGGATCCATTTTTCTTCGTGCATCGCTGCATTCACCAGTGCAGGGTCCACCCTGTAATTGCTACAAGGTTGGTTCCTTGATGCGGACTGGAGCTGCCGCATCTTTGCCCATTTCTCTCTTTCGTGCTTCACGCAGTTCTATCAAATAGCATTCTCGTCCCGCATTCTGATCTCCTTTCACAACCCCAACTCCATTATCTGTAGGGAATTTCATGGTAAGGCACCATGGGGCGAGAATTGCTTTAAAAGCTGCGAGAGTAGGCCGGCCTAAGAAGGCGTTATAAGCAGAAAATTC
Organism: Allium cepa; assembly: GCA_030765085.1. Lineage (NCBI taxonomy): Eukaryota > Viridiplantae > Streptophyta > Magnoliopsida > Asparagales > Amaryllidaceae > Allium > Allium cepa. Next base: position 897,488,590 of record CM060938.1, on the reverse strand, counting down.
ATCAACAATTACAAATGTCTGCTTTCGGACCACCTTCTTCTGTCCTTCTCCGAGTTCAACGAACAGGTCAACAGTTCCAATTGGCTGCCTGGGTTCTCCAGTAAACCCAACAATCTTTTGTGACGAAGCTTGAACATCTGCCATTGGAATCTTCATCTGGTCAAAGGTTTTCTTGAAAAGAATATTACAAGAAGCACCACAATCAACAAGTACTCTTCTCACAATGGCCGGTCCAATCCCTGCAGAAATAACCAAGGGATCTATGATATGGGCTTCAACACTCATAGAATCCCTAACTCTGAAGACAATATCATCATTGAGAGTCTTCTGCTGCTTCAGAGGAGCGGCATCTTCTAACACGAAAATGCTCTCCTCCGCCGGAACATATCTCAATGCACGAGCATATCGTTCCATTTCACCCCAGCTTCTGCCAGCTGGGTGAGGTCCTCCTGTAATCACAGTAATGGCGGGCCTCTTCGATTCATGAGCTGCTGCCTTTTCACTTGAGTTAGGATGATGAACAGGAGCCTGTTGTCCTTGAGTTGACGAAGTTGGGCCGTTCCTATTCCTCTTTACATACTGCTGCAGCTTATTTTCCTTCAACAGTTCCTCAATCAATTCCTTCAAGTGACGGCGCTCATTAGTATCATGCCCGGGTTGGTTATGGAATCGACAGAACCTTCCATTCTTCTCAGCTCTTTTATTAACTCCGACCTTAGCCGGTGTGGGGTATTCAACAGTGTCCATAGTTGCAAAGAAGATGTTTTCTGGTGTATCAGTCAAAGGAGTAAAGTTGAAAGGACGATTTCTCTTCGCATCTCCTTGCTTCTTCTGACCATCATTACCCCTCTTCTGATTGCCAGACTCCTTCTTATTCGGAACAGCATTACTATTCCCAGCTCCCGTCGATGCCACTTTGGCGGATGTTTGAAGGCTTTCCAATCGCATGAATTCATCAGCCTTCTTATAAAACTTGTCGAGCGAATTTGGCTCTTTCATTTTCAGCCACTTTCCAAATTCACTTGTCTTGTCAATAGCCTTCATCAGGTATGTCAAAACCATTCTCGGCTCCGCGTTGTCTACTTCAGCCAAAGCTATATTAAAATGATTCAAAAATGATCTGATGGATTCTCCTGGATTTTGCTCTAGACTCGACAGTGACATTATATCCTTTGCTTTTGAAGCATACAACCGAAATTGCTCCTTGAATTTTCTGGTCAAATCGGAGAACTAATCAATGGACCTGACCGGCAGCTTCGTAAACCACAATAGAGCCACACCTTCCAGATATACTGGGAAATACCAACATTTGATTTCATCAGACGCCCTGGCACCCGTCATATGCCAATCGTACTTATACAGATAGGATCGCTTGTCCCTTTGTATGCCGGAATAGTAGGAGGAATGAATTTTCTTGGGAATTCAGCCTTCAAGATTTTCTCAGTAGAGTTTTTCTTGGAGCAAAACCCCATTCTTTCTCATCTTCATCTCTTCGCATACTTTCCTTCATGATCTGACGAACCATGCCTGAGAAATACTCTTCATCATCTAAAGGCCCTGGAGGGCAAGCATCAGCCACTCTCTCTGAATTCTGTTTTGACAATCGTTCACGGAGGGTCGGCTGAGGTCCTGATCCCGCTGCCTGAAGAGGTGACTTTTCCACAGGGTCTGCGACTCTTTGAGAAATGTTCCCTTCAACATCCTGAACTCCCACAGTAGGGTTTCCATCATTATTAACCGGTTGACGGTTTGCCCCAAGTAGATCATTCAACTTACTTAAGATCAGGGCATTCTGGGCTTCCAACTGTGCACTTTGAGCATTCAATTGTTGATTCAACCCCAAAACTACGGCGTCCAATTCTGCTCGCGTAACTCCAACAGCTGGAGCTGCTTGACCTGAAGAAGGAGAGGTAGCAGTATTCTCTTGAACATTGTCGGATCTTACAGAACTTCGTTTTCTCCCAGGAGCCATTATTTCCAATAAACTTCTGGCTTTAAAAGAAATCCTTTCAACAAACCTTCGCGGAGCAATGGTGGAAGTATCCTGAGTTGGAATCTCAGTGAAAGCACCAAAAATGTTAACGCTAAATATTGAACGCTAACACCCCAGTGTATGTAGAGATTAAGTGAAAGCACCACCCGTGAACACGGGAACTAAAAACAAGTAGAAAAGTAAAAAAGAAAGCAGTAAAAGACAACAGTTTTATAGTGGTTCGGCTTCAGGTAAGCCTACGTCCACTTTAATCATCTTTATTACTGAATCAATTACAACTTTACAACAATCTTCAATTACAATACTGATGAGACAAACAACTAGAACTCCGATGTAGAAGAATTCTTTGAATCCATGTTGATTGCGTTAGATTTCCTCTTGAAGTTTGTTGAGATGCCTTTCGTGTTTGAAGTGTCGAGTGAGTCGAGAATTCAGTAGAGTATTGGGGCTTGAAGAGATCGGCCAAAAGTCCTTTGAAAGTTGGAGATGGCAACGTATTTATAGAGAATTCTGGGCAGGAAACATTACCAAGTCCTAAATCGTCACCGGTCTAAGTTGGGTCGTGGACGACTTAAACTAAGTCGTGGGTCGGTTTCGACCTAAATGCTGGGTCGAGACTTCGGAAAGGCATCCTTGCTGAACTCTGGATATATCATAAGTCTTGAACCGTGTACGAGTTAAGAGGCCGCGTGCTAAGTAGCAGCATTGGACTTGCCTTCCTTTGCCTAGGTCGCGAACGACCTAGCATAGGCCGTAAGTCGGTCGCGTCTCAAGTGTAGTTCGTGATCTTGTCCCTGTCTTGAGCAGTTAGGGCGGCAACCTCCTTGGATAGTTAGATCGGCATCTATCTTAGGCCAGCATCCATGTTAGATCGATAACCTACCTAACCCTTAGGTCGGTATCCCCTCAAATCTTAAGTCGGCATTTCTATTGAGTCGGCAACCTTTAAGGCATTAGGCCAGTACCTATTTTAAGTCGGCATCCTTTAAGGCATTAGGCCAGTACCTGTGTTAAGTCGGTAGCTATCTTAGGTCGGCATCCTTTAAGTCTTAGGTCGGCATTCCTGTTTTAGGCAGTTCGGTCTGTATCTTTCTTAAGTCGTCGAGTCATGGCCGAGGCGGGGTTAACAACAAGCTAGTCAGAGTGCAAACTGTTTATAATTGAAGTGATAACCCAAATGGAATTGGAAGAAATTATGGGTGAGTAAATAGAATCAAAATGAAGGTGAATAGAAAGAGAATTGATTTATCTAATGTTCAATGAAGATAAATACATAAGATGTACGTATATTATTCTATTCACATGACGATTTGATGCAGATTCGAGCACAGAATTTCGAGATAGTATATCGATCCGATTTGGGATTTTTCACTCGATTTTCGACGATGAACCTGGATATGGATTTTTGATTGGTTCAGATATTCCCTATCATAGTTATGACTATGCAAGTTCAGATCAAGAAACCAGATATGAATCCGCACTAGGAAGTCGGATGGACGATACTAGTTCGGATGTGAAATTGTGTGATCAAGTGAGTGATCAGATTGATATAGCGTATAGATGATATGTGTAAATCGTACGGGTTTGAATGAAATTGATATTGAAAATTTGTGGATAAGAATTGTAAAATGTTTTTGAAATGAAAAGTATATTTTGTGAAATATATAAAGAAGAAATTGGAAATTTCTATGATTAAAGGTTCACTTTATGAAGAAAAGTAATGAGAAATCAAATTTGAATATTTGATTTGGAATAAAAAAGTTATGTATCTTTGTTATATATATGATAAAACTCCCCTTGTTGAATCTATAGCCAGAAGAAAAGGTTTTTGAAAGTATTTATTGTATAAACGGGACTTTATACAAGTATGAAATGATCCAAAGATTTTTCGAGGTTTTATATATATATATATATATATATAAAGGATATTATGAGAATGAATTTGGGAAAAAGTTTTTGGGAACATATGGACTTTGGAAAGGCTTTTGATTTTTGGAGAAAAATCAATTTTGGAAATTTGGAAAGCCTAGTTTGAAAATTATCGGTTTTGGAATAATCGATTTTGAGAAAAGGAGATTTATATGGGATTCATACTAGGTGTATGATTTGGAAGATACTATATGTGTATAGAATGAAGTGTTTTGAAAATGACTATGGAGAAAAAGGCGCTCCATTGAAATGAACTTCTTAGGAGTACCATAGGTTGGTACTGTCTTGAGCCCCAAGGGGGTCGCTCTAAAGTGGATCCTGTGAGAAAGTCCGGACAAACTGAAGTTCCAGAGGATTATTGGGTAGCAAAAGTCGAGGGCGCGGCCTACAGAGGCATTTGGGTTATGCTGTGACGACGGTGTAATTCCATGTCGTTGCGATCTACTATGGACCATAGCGGAAAACGTGTGGCGGTGAGTGTCAATGGTCAACGCTTGATTTTGCCAGGAAGGCACGTAACATCAGTAGACTGCGATCTATGGTCGAGTGGAGTGGAGAAGTTTCATTCTTTTGGCAGTGAAATTCTAGGGCGCTGATGCCTATAGTACTATGGGTTTTTGCTGTGATAGCGACGTAACCCTAGATGTAGACTGCGATCTATGGTCTGAAACAGTATAAAATCTCTAGGGTGGTTGTTTCTTTACTTTTATTTACTTTACTCTCTAGTTATAAGTTAATTATTTATTACACTTGCATATTAGATATAAATATACGATCCATACACACTATCAATTGGTATCAAAGCACGATTATTTGAAGTTACAGTAACAAATAATTGAAACATATTTCACGTGGCAAGTACATTCCAAGAAGGTCAATCCACTGCACGTCGTTCACTATTTACCGAATCTATATGCTTATTGGTCTACACGAATGCGTATTTTTATTCATGCTAACGGTTTAGAAATTTTGTTAGCAACTCAAAATAAATAAGAAGTACCAAATGCATACATAATCACATGGACAAATGTTCAAAGATCATAGCAACAAGTAATGCTAAAGCCATGAATGTTCTATTCTATTCCCTTGACAAAAATGAATTTTCACGCGTCATGTTGTGCAATACTGCATATGATATATGGCATACACTACAAATAACTCATGAAGGCACAAAAAAATTAAACAAACAAGATTTGCATTTTACAGAATCAAATTTTTTCACTTAAAATGAAAGCAAATGAATTTATTGGTGATATGTATGCTAGATTTCAAACTATTCAACATGATTTTATGGCACTTGGAGTCAAATATATAGACTTTGATTTAGTTACACGTATTCTAAATTCCTTAACTAATGAATGGAAGAAAAGTGTTGAATATAAGAGGCCAATGATATATCTCAACTAAAAGTTGAAGAATTAATAGGAAATTTGATGTCGCACGAAACAAATTTGCAGGAAAGAAAAGAACAAAATAATGGAAAGAAAAATATAGCTTTTCAAGCCAACGACAATAATTCAAATTTAGATGAAGATGAGATCGTATTTATTGCCAAAAACTACAGCAAGTTCAATAAATTCAAAACGATGACGAGATCCCAAAACAGAGGAACTTCAAATTCATTTAACCAAACTTCAATCAAATGCTTTGAGTGTGACAAGCTCGGACACATGAAGAAACAATACCTAGAAATCAGTGATGATAAAAAGTAAAGAAAATTCGAGAAATTCAGGAAAAGAAAACTAGCTTTTCAAGTAACTTGGGATGACTTAGATTCGTCTTCATCATCATATAGTGACAACAATAGTGATTCTGAGCAAGAAAATGTAAGCTTCATGGAAAACACTGAGGAGGTTTGTCCTCATCTTACTTATAATTAGAACTTAGCATGGAAGTAGATTAAAAATATAGAGAAATTGAGAAATTAAATAAAGAATATGTTTCTAAAATTAATCGTATGGATTTGAAATAGAATTATTAAAAGATGATAAAACCATTCTAGAAGAAGAATTGGAAACCACACAAGAAAAATGTAAAAATCTATCTAGTCAAAATAATCCTCTATTTTGTGAAATAAGAAAAGCTAAACTAAAAAATAATGATATTATAAAGAAAACATTGTATTAAAGGATAATCTAGAAGCATGAAAATCCTAAATTTCCAATGTTAAAAATGAGTTAGATAAGATTACAAATAATGTTTCAAAATTCAAAAAAGGAAAGGAAAGTAGAATTTAGACAATTTGATCAAAAGTTCTAAACCATCTAGAAAACGAAATGGATTTGATTTCAAGTACACTTCAAAACATAGACAGTATAGCTCATTGTATAAACGATTCAAGAAGTCTCATACTAGAGAAAAGGCTTCCAACTCTAAAATAATGAAAATATGGATTCCAAAATCTGATGATAAATTAATTAGACTAAAAACACATAGATAACTATTTGAGAAGTATTGTTCGTAAACACTCTTTTAAAGGTCCCAAACCCTCTTGGGCATGCCAACCTTCACTTTCTAACACTTAGGACCCTAACAAAGGAAATGGGTACCATGTAAACTGTTTTCATCTTGAAGATACCCAAAAGAAAATCTAAAAACAAGGAAAAATGGATACTTGACAGCGGATGCTTCAAACATGACTGAAAATGCACAAATTTTATTGAATATAACATATGGAGATGGTGGTACTGTAACCTTCAAAGATAATTCAAAATAATTTGTCATTGAAATTGGAGATGCAATGAACGTTGGTATGCCCACTTCACATGTTATCACAAATGTTCTTTTAGGTGAAAATCTAAAACATAACCTTTTAAGCATTATTCAACTTTGTGACAAAGGATTCAAAATTGATTTTGAGAAAAATAAATGCAACATACTTGATCAAAATAAAAATATGATCTATGAAGTTTTAAGAAAAAAGAAATATCTATGTCCTAAACACAAAATTTATTAACTCCATTGATTTCTGCCTATTTATAGATTTCAATGATCCATGGATATGGTACAAATGGTTATGTCACATAAACTTTAGGTTTATAAACAAACTGGCTAAATATAATTTGGTTAGAGGTATTCCTAAGATAAACTATAAAGTTAAAAAAAATTGTGATGCTTGTCAATATGGAAAATTAAATAAGAGTTCTTTTAAATCTAAAAAGGAAATTTCTATTAAACAGCCTTTAGAATTATTACATCTTGATTTATTTGGACCTACTCATATAGATTTAATAAATCACAACAAGTATGTATTTGTTATTGTAGATGATTTTTCAAGATATACAAGGACAATATTTTAAACATAAGAGTAATACATTTGAGGTGTTTAAAAATTTTGTTAAATGAATTAAAAACTTAATTGTTTGCGCAAAAAATGGGCAAACACCTCCAAGTCGTGTTATTTAGTTGATTATATGTGATTTTCAAGGGTTTAGATGAGTTAAGCGAATATGTAAAAAGCAAGGACTGAAGTGTAAAAGACACACAGATTTATAGTGGTTCGGCCAGAACGTGCCTACGTCCACTTTATATGTTATTATCCGTTTTCCTCCAGATTACAAGTACAATGCTTTGTATACAAGCATATGAAAGTAGTTTGAAAGTTCCTTCCTTGCTTGAGCTCTCAAACTTGTCTGCCATTGTTGTACCCCTGCCCCTCTATTTATAGAATAAGGTAGGGGGCAGTGGTCTTGGAAGTATATAGCCGTTGGTGGGCTCGGGCTGAAGCAATCTGGACTGGCAATCATCTGGTTCGGTGGAGCTTCATTCGGTTTTGAGCTTGGACCGGCGGTAGGTATGGACCGGTGGTATGTGTGGACCGGTGGTAGGTGTGGACCGGTGGTAGGTGTGGACCGGTGGTAGGTGTGGTCCGGTGGTGAGTGTGGTTCGATGTTAGATGGTGTGGGCTTTGGTCCGGCAATGGCCTCGTCCGGTAGTAGTGGGGAATGTTTGGATCGGTAGTATGAGTGGTTCGTCCATGATGGGAATGGATTTGGTTCGGCCTTGATGGAGAAAGGTTTGGTCCGGTGGCCGAATGGGAATGAGGCCGAATGTGAAGGAGGCCGAATGGATTCTGTCTTACATTGCCGAATGAGAAGGAGGCCGAATGAGCTTCTTCATGGAGAATGTTGGATGGACTTCTAGGTTAGTATTGAGCTTCTTGGCAGTCGAACAAAGTGGAGGTCGCGAGCCCGGGTGAAACTGTGACTTCTCGGTCTCGAGATCTTCTGGGTGAGAATTCGCCCAACATTTGCCCCCCAAAGTGGGGCACGTGCTTGCATGTGTCACGCTTTGTTTCCCTGCGGTAGGAAGGCTTGTTTTGTAATGCCATGGGCTGGATGCTCGTATTCTGTTGATGTCCTGCAAAGGAATTTACAGCTTTAGTGTGACTTCAGATAACGACCGTTCAGGATCGAAGCATTCGAGATGAAGTGAATCGCGCCGTTCGGGGCGAGAGGTGTGCCCCGAGGGGGCTTAGCATTATCGATGCCAGGTTCACGTTAGAGTGGGCCCCTGGATCGTTTGGTTTATCGTCAGCTCAGAGCATGCCTAAGGGTTGCTCTCGACCCCGTACATGTGTAAGCAGCTTAGCCATTTCCTAATTATCAGAATCAAATATCCGTTTAACTGATGAGCTTAAAAAGGGATGCCAAAGTGTAAATTCTCACGACGATAGGGTTAATAGCCATTCAGAGCGTGCTTATGGACCGTTCGTGGTTGCGTGCACGTGTAAATGATTAACCCATGTTAGTGAGAGATTTACTACTTATTCATTGATATCACGTTCTTTATTTTATTAGTAAACTCTGAAGTTCGGTACTTATCTGAGTGAGGCGCTCCGCGTGCCCCCTGCTTCTGACTTTCGCTGGTGGAGACAACGTCATTCGGTGTTTGGTTGGTCCGGATGGATGTTTTCATTCGGCATATGGTTGGTCCGGTATATGTTGGTCCGGTAGCCGGACCAGATGGTTCGGCAGATCTGAGCGCGCCTATATATAGGGCAACACCCCCTTAGTTTTTTCCTTACCGAATCATCAAGTGCTGAACCAACACTATACCGAGCCAACACTCTTGCCGAATCAAACGAAAACCGAACCATTTCGTGCCGAACCAACTTACCTACCGAATCAGGTATACACTTATTGCCGAATGGGCTTACTACCGAATGTACCTAATTTGCCGAATACATACGAAGGTCTTCGTTTTACCGAATGGGCCTTAGGCCTTAGTGCCGAATGCCATGTATACTGAATGAACTCTTAGTGCCAAATGGCATGTATACCGAATGAACTCTTGTACTTGGACTTTGAGTGGAACTCTGGACTTATGCATTCTTTTTTCGCTTAAATCTCTGTACTAACGTCATGTTTTTCACTTTTGTGTATGCCGATAAATGTCTCGCAAAGCGGAAACCCGATCGGATAAAAAGAAGTCTAAAGGTAGAGGATAGTCATCTTCCTCCGTGCCCCCAGTCCCGTCAGAACCGGTGCAACATGGGCCTGCCCCGAGGTCGTTAGTGGATGGGTACGGTCCACAGGAACTTCTGGTCTGCCCTCCCGATTGTTTTCCAAGCTCCCTAAAGTAGGAGCAACTTGATGTCATATCTCGTTCATTCGGGATAGACAGGGCTCTTATGCTGTTGCCGGGGATGGAGTGATGCCGTATAATCCCCCCGAAGGCTACTTTGCTTACAGCAGATATCACTGAATGTGTGGTGCTATCCCTCCTATCAATGCCTGGATAGTTAGCTTTACCACATATTTGAAGGTGGCTCCAATCCAGCTTCAGCCTAACTCTTATGCCATTCTGGTGAGCCTTTTCGTCATCTTCCAGAGGAGGTACGGGCGCCCTCCTTCTAACCGGGAAATTCGATATCTGTATAACCAGAGAGGCTACAAGAAGGGGTCTCCGTATATTAGTCTAGAAGCGGCCGTGCCTTTCAAACCGGTCTTGGACTTATATTCGAAGTTTACCATGTTCAAGAAAGAATGGTTTTTTTATCAAGGACGATTCTATTTCCTTCCGCCTTTTCACTTCCGGCTGTAAGATGAATTTCATTTATACTTTCCATGTTCTGACTGTAGTGCTTCTTCTGACATACTTCTATTTATTGCTAGCGACAGGTGGCATTGCAGTCGTGGAGGATGATTCCTTGGCACGGATGGCTGCTGAAATAAAGGCCATTCCAGCACGGGACAGGTCGGCTTCTTTCCTGATCAGGAATGCTACCCTCCTGGAGTACAACTTGATCCTGTCGCACCAGTCCATGGTTATGCGGGGGACACGGCTGAGGAGAAGGCTGCTAAAGCTAAGGAGGGGGCCACGGTGAAGAGTGGCAAGAGGGAGCCTTTTACAAAGCATCGCGTTGTTGGGGGTAAGAAACTTAAGAAGTCTGATGGCCCCTCTCCTAGTACTTGCCCGATTATCCCGGAGGAGGAAGGTGTGGAAGAGGGCGAAGGAGGCGATATGGGAGGAGATTCAGAGGGCGGAGGAGACGGCGATGGAGATGGAGAGTCTGAGGGTGGAAGAGATGGAGAGGGCAATGGTGGTGACGACGGTCAGGGTGGTAGTGGTGCTGATGCCTTAACCTCCGGGCAAGTAGTGGGGCTTCAGGAGTGGACGGATGAGGCTCTCCGTCAGGCTTTCGGGGAATCGGAGGGAGAGTCGGGAGCGGAGAAGGCGGAGAAAACTGGCATGGCTGTGGCTGGTGCCGATCCATCCCCTAAGGGCTCTTCAGCTAGGGTAACTTTGGCGGTGCAAGGTGAACTTTTGACTTCTGCCGATTCCATTTTTGATAAGGACTTAGGAATATCTTATGGTTCACTTCCGTCCTGGAATGAGATTCAGGACTTATTGCAGTATCCCACTCCTCCGCAGGGTTTGTATAACAGATGTGCCTTCTCACTTTTCTTTCTTTTTAACTAAACATGTTTCTTGAATTGTGGATCAGTGTATGTTCATAACACTTGTTCTTTATTCCAGGGGCAGGCAAGGTGGTTAAAACGTCAGACATTCGTCACCGCCTCGAACAATTAAAGTTGAAGAGAGCTTCCGATAAGCCGAAGCCTCTTACCGGTCGCCATGGGGACGTAGTCAGTTACCGTCCTCTTCTCGGGGTCATTGAAGAGAGCATTCAGAAAAAGAAGCGGAGTCGTTCCTTATTTGAGTCTTCCTCTGATCCGCAGCTTCCTACTCGGCCAACTCGTGATATCACGGAGGAGAGCACGGAGTCTGGCCCCCCTCCACCTACTTTGAAGAATCCAACTGTTATCCGTATAAGCCGTCCTGACGTGCCTCGTACTGTGCCTCGTGACCCCTTTGCCGGTCATCCTGATTTAGATCCAATCTCTCAGAATATCTCATTTGATGAGGCCACGGGTGAGCACCTTCTTCCCCGCAACCCTATGGTACGGGTGCTTGATGAGGCCAAATCCTTAGATCTTGATCTGCTTACTACTCGGGTGGTTACCATGGAGGACGAGGCCAAGGCTAATATTGATCGGGTGGCCAAAGAGACCAAGAAGTTAATGGAACATCATGCTCGATTGGCCAAGGAGAGATTGGGAGTTCTAATATTCGGTTGCGACTAAAGGTTGCCGACCAGGCCAAACAGCTTGCCGATCAAGCCATTCAGATTTCTCAGCACGAGGAAGCCTCCAGGCGGCTAAAAGAGGCTATGGAAAAGGCTAGCAGGGCAAAACTACGGAAGATGGAGACCGCCTGTAAGGAGCGGATTGACATGGCCATTGCTACAGTGGATGAGGTTCGAAATGCGGATCTCGAGCAGGTAGAGGAGTTGTCTGGGAGGCTCGAGGCCACGGAGATGGCTCAAGTCAAGATAAAGGAAGAGATGGAGGAAATGAGGAGGTCTCTCAAGTTAAAGGAAGAGATGGAGGAAATGAGGAGGTCCCTCCAGGCTGACTGCTTGAGATACCGATCAGAGAGGGATGCTGCTGTCGCCAAGTTGCAGGCTTCCGAGGCCCGGGTGAGGGAGCTTGAGGAGAATAAGGGGATGATGGACGAGATGCTGCAGGATATGTACTTCTGCACTTGGAAGGAGGGCGGCTTGTCTTGGATGGATGACTACCCCCGGATCATGGCCAAGGTATATCTTCAGGCTTTAGAGGAGGCCAGGGTTAATGCAGGTAAGGAAGGTGGAGGGGCTTTTAGCCTGGATGCGGTCACTGCTCGGTTCTCGAAGGAGGAGCAAGCGGCGGTGAAGGAGGGGATGCGGCTGCTTGCTGCGGAGGAAGCAGGTGTTCAATTGGAGGATGAGGATCAAGCGGCGGATGCTGGTGAGTTATTCTTTTCTTTCTGTGTTTCCATAACTTGATCGTTTATTGTTTTTTTAATGAATTCCTCTTCTGAATTGGACAGGTGGAACTTCTGGTCAGCAAGCTAGGGGCTCCGATCCTGCGGCCAAGTAGGCTTGGGGAGTTGGTAGGATGAGAGTGGAGTGTGCAGCTGGTCCCTTGTTCGGATTCAGCCACCTTTATGTTTCCTTTTATCGCTGTTTATGTTAGTCCAAAACATTGATGTGACTGTAATAACGTTATTTGCAAAGAATTAGAATGACTTTTTGTGATTTTATGACATAAGCTGATTTTGCTATGTTGGAATGTTGTTGTTATTGCGATATGCTGCGTAAGAAGTATAACTGTGCATATGCCTGTGATTTTAGTCGTGATTGATACTAAGCTTTTGCTTGAAATATGATTTCATGTTTTGCAATGTTAGTGTGACGTGTGAATAAGCTGTAGTTACATATTTATGTACAAGAGAAGAGAGTACCGCCCTTCATGTTTTAGTTGCAGGCGGTAGCTTTGAGCGTCTCGCGCAACTGATTATGGGAATAGCTGAGTACCTTGCCACCCATTATGCTGGCTCAGGTTCTCATGAGTGAATGCCTCCTATTTGGTTCCCTGTACTTAGAATCCGTCATACAGGATAGGAGAAAAGTATTAAATGAAATGGAAATATAGAAAAGGTAAAACTTCCGGTCACGGAAGGCCGTCGATGTGCTTAAGTTCGTGGCAAACGGGTTTTGTAGTCACTTTCCCTAGCTGTGGGTCTTGGAGACATTTGTCACTCATCTTACGCCTCTGCGGGGAGTTTTCTTTTTTACCACAGCCGCACTTAAGACGCATCGGAGCCAAGATCGCGCACGGTAACTACCCGAACCATTATGGTCTGTAATCGTGGGTATAATTCGATTTACCGTGGCCGGCTAGCGTGGGTGCCGTTGGCCGTGAACTACCCCTGGCTGGCCACACCATATGTTGGGGCTTAAAGTAGGTTCACAGTTGCAGGTGAGCCGAACGCCGTAATGAGCTGCCATCGGCTATAGTCAGCCTTTATGATGACTTATAATCGGCTCATTACAGTTGGCTTTGAGGGCAGGCGCGAGCAATGAGTTAACCCGCAGCAGAGGGATGCTGGAGCAAAAGTGTCTCATTGGCGAGTGCATAGAACCGTAGCGTACCTGTTAGGCCTTGTCCAAATAAGGCCGCGGTACGTCTTGAGTGGAGATGCCATAGGATTTTGTTCAACAGAAAAGGATAAAGCTTAACATGCAGCCAAGATATAAAGGAACAAGTTAAAAAGAGACAAGATTTTTTAAAGTGGTTCGGCACGAAAATGCCTACGTCCACTGATTCTCTTTGTTAATTCACTTCATATGGGCAGCACAAGTTAAGAAAAGTATCGACGGAGGTGTCGGATGTTCCATGCCCTCTGGAACACCTCTCCGTCCACTGTTGACAAAATATAAGCTCCGTTGTGGAGATCTTTATGAATTACATATGGTCCGTCCAAGATGGGGTCCAGCGCCCCGGGGCGTGGAAAGATTCGCCTGAGGACAAGATCTCCTTCTTGTAAGCTGCGATCCTTGACTTTGGAATTGTATAGTGCTGCCACTTTTTATTTGTGAGCTGCTGCCTTGAGTGCTGCATCGTTTCTCCTTTCCTCAATCAGATCCAAAGACATGAGGAGGAGTTCTTCGTTTTCGTATGGGTTGTAGTGGATCCTACGGTGGGAAGGCACAATAGTCTCAACTGGGAGCATTGCCTCTGATCCATATGCCAAAGAGAAGGGAATATGCCCTGTTGATGTTTTGAAAGATGTGCGGTAGGCCCAGAGTGCCGTAGGAAGTTCGTCCACTCAAGCGTCTTTTGACTTTTCAAGTTTCTTCTTGATTAAGGTTTTGAGAATTTTGTTGACAGCTTCGACTTGTCCGTTTGCCTGAGGATAAGCTACTGATGAGAAGCTTTTATGAATTCCATGCTCTTGGCACCAGTCGGCGAATTCTTCGCTGTCAAATTGGAGTCCGTTGTCTGATATGATTTTGAGTGGGACTCCGTACCTGCACAGAATATTTTTGATCAAGAAGTTGATAATTTTTGCTGAAGATATTTTATTTAGGGGTTCCGCTTCCACCCATTTGGTGAAATAATCAACTGCCACTATAGCATATTTGGCTCCGCCTCGGCCCGTTGGCAGTTCGCCGATCAAGTCAATTCCCCATACAGCAAAGGGCCAAGGGCCGGTCATTTGAGTAATCTCATTCGTGGGTAGTCGAGGAATCTTGGCAAATTTCTGACATCTGTCACATCTCTTGACGAAGTCTAAGGCGTCTTTGTTTAAGGTGGGCCAGTAATATCCATATCGGAGTATCTTTTTTGCCAGAGTCTGCCCTCCGGTGTGATCTCCGCAACCTCCCTGATGGATGTTTGATAAGATTTCCTTGGCTTCCCTTCCAGCGACGCATCTTAATAAGGGGCTAGGGAAACCGCGCTTATAGAGGATGCCTTCTTGTATGGTGTAGTGGGAAGCTTTCCTCAAGATTTTCTTAGCTTCGTCACGCCTGCCGGGTAGCGTGCCATCTTGCAAATATTTCCGGATAGGAGTCATCCAGGTTCCTTCTTCGATTGCAGTTATCAGATTCACTTGTTCGAAACTTGGGGCTAGTTGCCTTGAGATGGCTAGTGCTCCGGAAATGGTGCTATTCTTCATACTAGCTTGCTTTGCAAGTTCATCGGCCTCTTGGTTCTCTTCTCGAGGAATGTGTTTGATTAGATAGTGGTCCAATTGATCGAGCAGCAGTTTGGTTTTCTTTAGATATGCTGTGAGTCGTTCTCCTCGAGTCTGGAACTCTCCTAGTACTTGGTTTACGATAAGCTGAGAATCACTATGAAGACATAAAGAACTGACTCCGATTTCTAGGGCAAGTTCTAATCCTGCTATTACTGCCTCATACTCCGCATCGTTGTTAGTGGCTGTGAATTCCAACCTTAATGCATAGTACAGCTTTCTTCCCCTGGGGGTGATTATCACAATTCCTGCCCCCGAGCCTTGTTCGTTCGACGCTCCATCTACAAAGAGGTTCCACTTGATGTTTTTTGCTATTTCGGATTGTTCCTTGCCTTCGTTGGTAGTGAATTCGGCAATGAAATCGGCCATGGCTTGTCCTTTGATAGCGGTGCGAGGATGGTATGTGATATCATACTGAATGAGTTCAATGCACCATTTGAGGAGTCGCCCAGAAGTATCAGGATGATGGAGCACCTGTCTTAGCGGCTGATCGGTTAGAACTCTGATGGAGTGAGACTGGAAGTAGTGTCGCAGTTTTCGTGATGCGATCAATAAACAATACGCTAATTTCTCAAGTTTAGGATATCTGGCTTCTGCCCCTGTAAACCTCTTACTTACAAAGTAAACCGGGCGTTGTGTGCGGTTTTCTTCTCTTACCAAGGCGGCGCTTAAAGCATGAGATGATACAGCGAGGTATAGGTATAACACTTCACCTTCATTTGGAGTTGAGAGTACTGGTGGTCTCTGAAGGTGTTCGATTAGGTTAAGGAAGGCTTTTAAGCATTCATCGGTCCACTCGAACTTCCCTTTGTCTTTCTTGAGAGCTTCGAAGAAAGGGACACACTTGTCAGTTGCTTTGGAAATGAATCTGCTTAGGGCGGCCACCTTTCCGTTTAGGCTCTGCATTTCTTTTCGAGTGGAAGGTATCCTTATTTCTTTTAGAGCCCGAATTTGTTTAGGGTTTGCTTCGATTCCTCTGGTGTGGACGATAAATCCTAAGAATTTTCCCGATGATACTCCGAAGGAGCACTTTAGAGGATTCAGCTTCATTCCACATCGGCGAAGTACCTGGAACATTTCGCCCAGGTGGCTTACATGGTCATCGGCTTTCTTGGACTTCACCAACATGTCATCCACATACACTTCCATTGTTTGTCCTATTAGTTCCGCGAACATCTTGTTGACGAGGCGCTGATAGGTAGCTCCGGCATTTTTGAGTCCAAAAGGCATGACTTTGTAACAATATAATCCTCGGTCAGTGATGAAGCTAGTGTGGTCTTGATCGGGAGCGTGCATGGGAATCTGGTTATATCCGGAGTATGCATCCATAAAAGATAGGAGTTCGTGCCCGTCTGTGCTGTCTACAAGTTGGTCGATTCAGGGAAGTGGGAAGCAATCTTTCGGGCAAGCGTCATTCAAGTTGGAGAAGTCAATGCATGTTCGCCACTTTCCATTGGCCTTTTTCACTAGTACTGGGTTGGCGATCCACTCTGGGTAGATGGCTTCTCGTATGAAGCCATTAGCAAGTAGGTTCTTTACTTCCTCATCAAGGGCTGCTGATCGTTCTGCCCCCATACTCCTCTTTTTCTGCTTTACAGGTACCTTGGTGGGATCGATGTTCAGCATGTGGCATGCTATGTCTGGGGAGATTCCTGTCATATCGGCATGTGTCCATGCAAATACATCTAAGTTACGGTGGAGGAAGTCAATGAGTTGATCTTTCACTTCCGTTTTTAGCTGAGATCCGATTTTTAATAATCTACTTGAATCATGCTTGTCTACAGATACGAATTCCACAGCCTCTGCAGGCTTGGCGGTGGCCTCCTCCTCTTTATCCCTGGGGTCGAATTCATTGAAGGGATCGCTGGTATATCGAAGAGGAGGGGCTTTCTTTAGTTGCTATGCTTCCAAGCTTTTCATGCAGAGAGTAGTCTCTGCATCTTTCCCTTTGTTCTTTCTGCGGTTATTGCGAAGTTCAGTTACGTAACAGTCTCGGGCCGCGTCTTGATCTCCTTCTACTTCTCCTATTCCGTTGTCTGTTGGAAATTTCATCTTCAGGCACCATGGGGCTAGGACAATTTGGAAGTCAGACAAGGCTGGTCTTCCCAAGAAGGCGTTGTAGGCCGAGTGGTTACCTAACAGTACAAACGTTTGTTTTCGCACAACGGAGCGGGGATGACTTCCTATTTCGACAAAGAGGTCAAGTTTGCCGAGGAGCATTTTTGCATCTCCAGTGAAACCGTGCAGTGGTTTGTCGCAGGGAGATACATCCTTCATTAACAGCTTCATTTTGTCGAAAGCATGCTTGAATAGGATATTCACGGAGCTTCCTGTGTCTATTAAAATCCGAAAAACTTTAGCTGGACCGAACCAGGCAGAGATGACCACGGGATCCATATGTGGATATTGTCTTCCTTCTAAATCACGCCCACTGAATATGATGTCGTCACTCTCTTTCCGTTTCGGGTGGCGTTCTTCCATAATGGAGTTAACATAGCCTTCAACATTTCTAAGTGACTTGCCGTATCTTTCCATCTCTGCCCAGATCTGTTGGCGATGTGCGGTCCTCCAGAGATGGTGTGGACCACTATCTTCTCTTGGCCAGAGCCACTGGTGTTGCGATTCCCTCCGCCTGCTTCTGGGAGGGGTCGCTTTGAGCTCTCATTGGCAGGAGTTGGAGTCCTGTTTTGACCTTTCACATAGCGTTCCAGTCTTCTCCTTCTAATGTGTTCTTCGATCAAGTCCCGGAGATGGTGGCATTCATTGGTGTCATGTCCATGGGGTTCGTGGAAGCGACAGAACTTTCCAGATTTGACTGCATTATCTGATTCTTGCTTGTGCGGGGGGCACTTGTATCTTAGTTCGTCCTGAGTGGCTAGGTAGATATTTTCGATTGTTTCATTCAAAGGAGTGTAGGAGTCAAATCTTGGTCCTGGTCGATATTGGCGCTTTTCAACCTTCCTTCCCCCAGCACTGTCCCTAGATTCATTTCTTCGAGCGTCCTTAGCTGCAGTGGGGACCTTATCCTGAACTGTCTTACCTTGTTGCCCTGACTGCCTCTCAGTGGCGGCGTCTTCGAGCCTCATATACTTTCCAGCTTCATGGAAGAAATCGGGTAAAGTAGCTGGTTTTTCTTTAGTTAGTCTTCTGGCAAACTTGGTATCTGGGTGTACACCACTACAGAGGGCCATTAGGATGAGCTTTTCATCGGCATCTTGAACTGCGGCCGCTGCGGCGTTGAACCGGGTTAGATATTATTGCAGCGTCTCTCCGGATTTTTGTTTGACATTGGACAGAGAATAAGCATCCTTGGGTTGTTCCACATGGATGCGGAACTGGCTAATGAACCTTTCTTTCAACATCTCCCATGAGCTGATGGATCCTTGGGGTAGATGGCAGAACCAGGAGGTAGCTAGGTCAGCTAGGAATAGCGGAAAGCATTTACACAACACCCCTTCTGTTGCTCCGCTCATGAGCATATGCTGGGTGTATCTCTGTAAGTGTACGATGGGGTCAGAAGTTCCTTTGTAAGGTTCCATGGTTGGCATCTTCCATTCCCGGGGGGTGATTGCAGTTTCGATATTGCGGGTGAAGGGGCTGGTGACCCTAGCGCCTATTCCCCGATCCCATTGTTCCCGTTGGACGCATTCCCTGAATAATCGTGCCATTCTTTCATCAGAATTTGGAGCTGACAAAAATGAGCTTGGTTCTTCCCTGCGAGATCTATCTCGTCCGGATGACCTTTAGGGATGGTACAGTCTTTCACTTCTGACATTATCCAGTGGCTATCTTTGGCTACCCGGATGCATGCTAGGACCAGCTACAGTTGGCCTCTGCCTCGATCTTCCCCTGTGGGGTTCTGTTTCGAGCATTTCCATGGGTTCAACTTCGGGCTGGGTTCTTGCTCGGCTCCGTTCAGCGGGGTTTCTATGATTAGGTGGCATGACTGGCTCAGCCACATCCGACCCTCGCCTGGCGCCTCCCCCACTGGGTTCGGTTCCAAGCGCTTCCTCGAGTCGGAGTTCGGGCTGAGTCCGGGCGCGACCCCTATCATTGTTGTTTCTGTTGATAGCTTCTTCGAAGAGGGAAGACCTTTGTTGTCTCCGAGATCCTCCAGATTGAGATTCACCCCAGGATTCAGTATTGCGGTTGGATTCTTCGACGTCTCCCAAGCGTGACATGAGTTGGTTCACCAAAGCTTCTTGTCGGGATGCGAAGCGGTTAGTCACTTCCACCATAACTCTGTCAAAGTCTGCCCTAGTGATTGCTGCCGGTTGTTCCGCGGCAGGGGCTGTTGGAATTGCCTGATCTTCATGTGGCACTGCTGCTGTAGTGGGATGGTTCTCTTGATCTAGATCCACTGGATTTGGAGCACTGCTGGTTGCAACGTTCTTTCCCTTGTTGGCGTCTTTTCTTGGTCTAGAAGTCATGTTTCCTAGGCAATGAAGGGTGCTATTGGGAAAGAAGGTTGAATGAGGGAAGCTGGAGCTTCGAGTTCCAAGGTTCTCAGTGAAAGCACCAAAAATGTTTGCGCAAAAAATGGGCAAACACCTCCAAGTCGTGTTATTTAGTTGATTATATGTGATTTTCAAGGGTTTAGATGAGTTAAGCGAATATGTAAAAAGCAAGGACTGAAGTGTAAAAGACACACAGATTTATAGTGGTTCGGCCAGAACGTGCCTACGTCCACTTTATATGTTATTATCCTTTTTCCTCCAGAATACAAGTACAATGCTTTGTATAAAAGTATATGAAAGTAGTTTGAAAGTTCCTTCCTTGCTTGAGCTCTCAAACTTGTCTGCCATTGTTGTACCCCTGCCCCTCTATTTAAAGAATGAGGTAGGGGGCAGGGGTCTTGGAAGTATATAGCCGCTGGTGGGCTCGGGCTGAAGCAATCTGGACTGGCAATCATCTGGTTCGGCGGAGCTTCATTCGGTTTTGAGCTTGGACCGGCGGTAGGTATGGACCGGTGGTATGTGTGGACCGGTGGTAGGTGTGGACCGGTGGTAGGTGTGGACCGGTGGTAGGTGTGGTCCGGTGGTGAGTGTGGTTCGGTGTTAGATGGTGTGGGCTTTGGTCCGGCAATGGCCTCGTCCGGTAGTAGTGGGGAATGTTTGGATCGGTAGTATGAGTGGTTCGGCCATGATGGGAGTGGATTTGGTTCGGCCTTGATGGAGAAAGGTTTGGTCCGGTGGCCGAATGGGAATGAGGCCGAATGGGAAGGAGGCCGAATGGATTCTGTCTTACATTGCCGAATGAGGAGGCCGAATGAGCTTCTTCATGGAGAATGTTGGATGGACTTCTAGGTAAGTATTGAGCTTCTTGGCTGTCGAACGAAGTGGAGGTCGCGAGCCCGGGTGAAACTGTGACTTCTCGGTCTCGAGATCTTCTGGGTGAGAATTCGCCCAACATTAATGAATCTTAAAACAAAGAATATAAGAAGTGATCGTGGAGGTGAATTTGAAAACGAGATTTTTGAAAATTGCGTAATAAGAAGGGAATTACACATAACTTTTCATTTCCTTGAATACCACAAAAAATGGTGTTATATAAAGAAAAATCGTACATACCAAGAACGTGCATGAACCATGGTTAACTATAGTAATCTACCAAAGAATTTTAGGCAAAAGTTGTAGCTGCTGCTTGTTATATATTGAATCATGTCACATTTTGACTGAAAATATCTGTTATGAAATATTTTTTTGGTAAAAAACCAAAGTATCATACTTTCGAATATTTGGTTAAAAATGTTTATACTAAACACTAAAGATAGTCTTGGAAAATTTGATTCAAAAGCCGATGAAGGAATCTTTATCGGATACTCAAAACGGAGCAAAGCATATAGAGTATTTAATAAACATACTAGTACTATAGAAGAAAGTCTACATGCTTCATTTGACCATTACTAACAAAAATATTGACGATGATGAGATTTTAACAAAACCATTAGAAAATAAAACAGTTGTACATAACAATAAAGAGAATACAGTTGATAATGATTATACTTTAAGATCACCACCTCATATTTTGAAAGACCGTCCAATTAACAATCAAATCAAATGAGTCACGTTGCATTCATTTCAAATTCTGAACCTAAAAATTATAAAGAAGCATCGAATGATGAATCATGGATTATGGCGATGCAAGAAGAACTCAATCAAATCAAAAGAAACGAAGTATGGGTACTTGTACCGAGACCTACAAATCAATCTGTAATCGGGACAAAATGGGTTTATAAAAATAAAACCGATGAAAATGGAAACATTGCGCGTAACAAAGGAAGGTAAGTATCACAAGCGTATAATCTAGAGGAAGGCATCGACTATGAAGAAACGTTTGCTCCAGTGGCACGTTTAGAAGCAATCCAAACGTTACTTGCTTTTGAATGCCACCATAACATTAAAAAAATTCAAATGGACATAAAAAGTGCTTTTTAAAATGGTTTTATAAAAGAATAGGTTTATGTTGAGCAGCCTTTATTGTTCATACATAAAAAATTTCCTGAAAACCCATTTAATAAATTTTGGTTTTCAAATTGGAAAAATAGATACAACTTTGTTTATATAAAGATATTATAGTGATATTTTTTGTTCAAATATATGTAGATGACATAATATATGGTTCAACAAATTAAAAGTTATGCAATGTTTTTGCAGATATCATGAAAAATGAATTTCAAATGTCCCATAGGGGTGAATTAATTTTTTTAGGAGTACATATTAAACAGTTAGAAAATGGTATTTTTATAATAAAATATTGTTACAATTTGTTAAAACATTTTGGAATGGGGAAAACATCTAGTAAACCAACTCCCATAACCACCAGTACCCATTTAGGTAAAGATGAAAACGAAAAAGATTTTGACCGAAAATTATACTGAAGAATAATAAGATCACTGTTATACTTAATGGCTAGTAGACCCGATATCATGAAGAGCATATGTCTGTGTGCAAGATTTCAAGCACAACCTAAAGATTCAGACTATTGAGTGGTTAAACGTATTTTACGCTACATAACCAACACTAAGGATTACGGTTTTTACTATCCTAAAGGCAAATCTTTCGAACACGTATCATATAGTGATGCAGATTTCGGTGGTTGCAAAACTGATAGGAAAAGTACAAGTGGCACTGTCACTAAATCGATCAATCTCTAGGCTCTTAGTTCGGTAAAAAGACAGAATTGTGTATCACTTTTAACCTATGAGCAGAATATATTTCTGCTGCCTTAGCTTGCGCTCAAGTAATGTACATGCAACAAATACTTAATGACTTTGGAAAAATAATAAACAAATCTCCAGTATATTGTGTTAATACTAGTATTATAAACTTATCTTAAAATCCAATTAATAACTTTCGGACAAAACATATAGATATTCATCATAGTTTCTAGAGATAATGTTGAAAAAGAAATAATAATTCTAGAATTTGAAAATACTGAAAATCTAATAGCCGATACTTCTACAAAACCACTAAGTGAAAA
This sequence comes from Allium cepa, assembly GCA_030765085.1. Lineage (NCBI taxonomy): Eukaryota > Viridiplantae > Streptophyta > Magnoliopsida > Asparagales > Amaryllidaceae > Allium > Allium cepa. The sequence goes on along the minus strand of CM060938.1, from coordinate 897,466,098 downwards.
AACATTTATTAAGTTAGGACTTGAACTAGGTATTATATTGTTGCATGATTTATAATTCAATATTAAAGTATAAAAAAATAAAGTAAAATTGTTTTTAATAGAACAAATAATTGGAGATAATGGCACTCGAACTCCACACTAATAGAAGGAAGCTGCATGTCTTTCTGATATTCTATTATAGTTTGTGAATTTAGACTATACATATCTTTGATTTTACTTGCAGTCATAATCTTTTTTCTCTTAACCTTTCATTTTTTTCTAGGTGGAAACTTCTGAGAATTATTGACATTAAATCAATATTCTTAAGATAGCCAATAAACTCAGTATATATACTTAATCAAAATAAAATCATAAACAAACTTTAAAATAACTAAACAGAGATCAAATTTCTAAAAAACATATCAAACATTGTCTTCTGATCATGACTTCACTTATTCTGCTATTGACTACACCTCCCTATCGTTCGGTAGCACTTATGTCTCTCCTACAAAATTAACTCATGCATCATCTCTATCCCTCAACATCATCGCTTCACCAATTTAACATATTGGCTTCTCTCCGAAAGGTAAGAATGCTAAATATTAAATCGATCTAAAATCATCATCTCTCTCGGACAAAGTCGATGAGATTCGTCACTATCAAGAAGAGATAATAGGATTTCAACGAGAAATATATTATAAACAACACAGTCAAGGAGCATATCTAAGCTTGCTTGAAAAATGTATCCTCATAATATGTGGTCAGTTCTCAATGAAAGACTACATACGTCAAAGGTCCCCATATTTACGGGAAACTCAATCAGGTGCACACAAGACCATCCCATGGAACTTATAGGGAGAAGGGACATCAAACACAGAACACAGTCATGTTCGCCCATACTAGTCTCCTCTTAAGCCATCATCCGAGCAGACCAAACTCGAACCAAATTCATGGGAGAAACAAAATACTACTCTCTTGATTTGTTTGTTGATAACTAAATAAATCATTCATAAATATGGGGTATTCGATAAATAACAATGTTGGTTTAAGATTGAAGGAATTTATTTAAGATAAATAAATGTTATAAATGTGTTTTATATAAGTGAGTTTATGTGATTTATAAAACATGACTTATAAAGGATTTTTTGAGAATTTAAATTGCAGTATTTTTGAAAGGAATTTTAAATGATTTTTGGAAAAGGAATAATAATAGCATTATTTCTAAAATGGGATTTTGAAAATGAAAAAAATTCTTAAAGTTAATTGATCCAATTGGCTTGCAAGTAACTAAAAATGGCCAGGAGATGTGTATAGATGGTAAACGCTTCTCTTAAGTATTCCCCTTCTTGCTAAGGAAATATGTGATACTAATGGTAGTGCCTAGTTCCTTCGTATCATTTTTTAGTTATTTGATCAATATAATTTTCTAAAGTAAAAGGCACAATGTGAATCATTTGTTGATAAATTAATTGATGTTGTCAATTTTTACCAAAGTGTATTATCTTAACTGATAAACATGTGTATGCTTTGATCTTCAAAATAAATGTTTAAATTATTAATAAATGTTTTGGGTTTGTAGTAAATGATGTTTTAGCAACATTTGTTTTTAAACCTTTGAATAACACTTTGAAAAAAAAATTACGGGTATATTTAGATCTTTAATAATGGAATTTAAAAGATAATAATAAGTATTATAGTTGTATAAAAAGATAGAAAATATTACTATTTACATGTTATTAAATGTAACATCCCATATTTTCAATACATTATTTAGGAGATTTAGTTAGTTAAACTAAATAAAATAATCTGTTAATTAGGGGATTGAGATTGGATTTTAATTAAGGTAGCCATGCCTTTTAAACTAATTAATTAAAAGAAGGTTTAAATTTAAATTAGAGGAGGGGTAAAATTGGAATGAGGCCATTCCTATATCCCCTAACCTAAGCCGTGTATCATTTTACACATTCATTCTCAATTCAAAGTTTTTAAAATCAAGGCTGGCCACCATTAACAAGGAAGGGGAAAGAGGAAATTAAGAAAAGCTAAAGGAAAAGAAAATTCAAATCAAATCCATTTATATCTTAAGCTCCTTAATCTCTAAAGCAAAGATGAATAATCTTTACATCTCTAAATTTTTATGGTTTCGGTTTTAAGGTAAAATCCAAATATTTTGCAAAGATTTACCATGATTTTGAATGATAAAATGATAACATATACATATTGATGATTTATGAATGTTTATACAAATTTTATGACATGCTTTGGGATAAAAACCCTATTAAATGGAATCCAATTGCATTGTGAATTTTTTTGATGATCTAAAAAGATATTTTAGAGATGGGTTTCAATTATTTAGATTTTTCAGAATTTTTGTGGAAATATTATGAATTTTATAAGGAAGAAAATGGTATTTTGGATTATAAAATTATTTACGAAAAAATAATTTATTATTTGGGTTAGAAAATTTTATATGTTGAAAAAAAATTTAGTAATTGATTTTTTTGGAAATTTTCCTGATTTTTCCAAAATGATTTAATAGTTACTGTAACAAACCAAAATTTATCAATTTAAATTGGTAAATGTTGAACTTTTATAATAAAAGTTTCCAAATAAATAAATAAATAATAAGTGATGATTTAAACGAATAAGAATTTCAAATTTCTTTTAAGTTTAAAATTTGAAACACTAAAAGTTTTAAATCATTTAAATCTAAATTTGGATTCGTATATGTAAATATATATATGTATGTGTGCATACATGGGTAGATTTTAATTTATATATTGAATTTGATTTTTAAATTTGAATTTAAATTTTAAAATAAATGTTTTTAGTAAAATGATTTGCATTTATATATACATATCTATGAGAATTATTTAAATGTATTCGAATTCAAAACACTCTCTTTTAAATAATATGTATTAACATAAAGCTAACGTCTTTAATGGAAAAATGTAAGTATAAATACAATTTAAAAATAATGTAAAATACTTTGTTAATAAAAGAAGAAGAAATTTTTTACAAGTGTTAAATTAATGATAACTAGAATGACAAGTGTAATTTAAGGAAATAAAAAAAGAAACAAGTGTCATTTTATCAATCTCTTTTCCTTAAGTAATTTTTAGAAAAAAAAAGAAATAAACTTATACAACATCTTCTTCTTTTTCGTTTTTATTCATTTCAAAAAGAAAAAAATTGTATGCAATCTTTACATCATCAAAAAATAAACACAAATCTCCTCAAACAAATTGAAATTAAGAAACATATCTAGAATAAAAATCTGTAACAAATCCCCTTTAAATTTCTCAAGTTAGAAGAAGAATGCAAGGATATTCCAATCTTCAACAAACACTACAAAATCAAGCTTAAAACTTCAGAAATTAGGGAGGAGATTCAGGACTTAACTCAAGAGAAAAAAACAGCAATATACAAAGCTTAAGGTGCAGGCCAGAATTTCACTTCTGTTTCAACTAAGATTAAAGAGTAAGTAAATTTAATTGTTTTTTGTTGTTAAAAAGAACAAGTGAGTAGATACATCAAAGTTTAAACAAGTTATACAAAATTTACTGCAGAATAACAATTCAAAAGAAATCAAGCTAAGTAGAAAAAAGAAAAAAAACTGCAGTTCAAAAAATTCCAGAGCTTCCCTCTGTTCCACTTCTGTTTTCAGTCCCAAATTGGTGAGTAAATCTTTCAATAAATTTGATCTTTATCTAATTGTTTGAATACTTGATGCATGAAAGTTGAATATGGTTGCATGCAATAAAAATCTGAAAATAAATTATGCATTTGCTTGTGCATGTTCTAGCTACAGGTTTCCTCTATTATTTTTTATTTTTTTTGAAAACCTGTCCAGAATTAAATTTCCTTGATTTCAGTTGAGTTAGACTTAAGTATCAGAAAAGAAAAATGTTTAAATTCATGTAAGATTGATAGTTAAAACATAAAAAAAATATCCAGGATTTAGGACTTGGAACTAGAAATTACAGAAGAAGAAAAAAACTGCTATGAGTCAAATTTCGAATAAATGATTTCCAAAATCTAATGTTAGGAGCAGATTAGTACTAGGGAATGATGAATTTTAATAAAGGTTTCATGATTTTTAATTTCGAGAATGTTGTAAATTCTCGAGTTGAACAAATTTAGACATTTTGTAAATCACTGGTGATCTCGAGTGAATTGAGGCTTGGAATTTGTTTTGAGGGATGCTGGAACAAGGTTGAATTCGAGAAAAATGCTATGTAATTTTATAATTCGTCATGAGTGGATATTTGGATCGATTTAGGGCTTAACCCTAATTTTGGGTTGAACTGAGAATTTCGATCGGCATGGGCTTTCTGGTGGATCGAGTGTAGTGGTACTCGGGGAGGTGTTAGTTTGGGGTTTGTTAAGACGTGGCCGGTTGGGGTTGACATTCAGGTGGTCAGAGGACGAGGAGCGTGGCGATTTCATGGCAATGGTTTTTTCTCCAGTTTCACATCAGTAGCTCGTTTTTGATTTAGCAATGATTTTGGGTTTTGGGTCGTTCAAATCGAGGCTGGGGATCATTGGTGACTTGCTGGTGAGTTCGTCGTCGATCGGCGATGACTAGCGTGGTTGTGCACGTATACGTGCATTGTTGTATCGGTGGGTTTTCGTATTTGGGGAAGAAGATAGTAAGCTCGAAGTCAGGTCGCGTGTGTTTGGGGTTGCATCAGGTTTGGATTTTAATACTTAACAAAATTTCTAAAAAAAAATTCACTTGGGTGATTTGGGTAGAAACTCAAAGTGGGGGGCAATTTTGATCGGGGATGACCCGAGACAGCCTCGGGTTGGACCTGAAACAAAAAAATTCAGTTTTAAATTTTGTTTGAAACATAATTTTAAATGATTTCCTAAATTTGTTCTTTATAAATGATGATAGTTGGTTAATCGAATGCAAAGTATGATATTGAAATAATTATTTGGAATAAATGAAGTTCAATGATATTTCAAACTTGTATTTTTAAAATAAAGTTGTTTTAAATTCAACTTAATAAAATATTTAAGAAGTAAAATACATATTCAATTTGTTAACTTAAAAACAAATTTATTTGTAATGATTAAATAATGATTGAAAAATTAATGATTTGTAACTACTCTATAATTAAAAGTTAATTAATTAAAGAACAGATAATTAAGATTTAAATTAATGAGCAATTAAAGATGAATTAATTAGGATAATCAATTTATGAATGATTAAATTATGAAGATGATTAAAAATTTAACCAATTTTAATTAAGAATAAATCAATCATTGTTTTAAAGATGATGAATGTAATTAATTATGTGATTAATTAGTTTAATTCACACAATTGTTTCATCGCAGCTGTGTATGATTGATAACTATTATATGATGGGTATTAATTGATATCTCTGATTGTAATTGTGATGTTATGTGATATGAATTGTTTGTGCTGAGCTGTGATCCTGTATTTTTATGTGAATGTGAAACCCCTTTGGCCCGTAAAACGGCTTTTGAATTTCAATGCGAGGGAGTCGGATTCCAGTTGGTTATCCGAAACCCACATCGAATTTGTGAATCTTTGTAAATGACATATCCACATATTTTAAAACTGACGTTCACTATTCGGATTAGCCAGGAGAGGACCTTTGTGTCATATAACCCATTCCGAGTATGTGATACGACGAAATGGATAGCAATTGAAGATGGTAGTGAAGATCCGACGTCTTCGAGAACGATAGGATAACCTATCGATTGTCTCTGCACCGAGTTGCTCCGGTATAGGGATTCCCTAAGTGATGGGAAGTCCGATCGGGATTGTGGACGCCCGGAATTGCAAGGGCTTCTTCCTTTATTGGACGAAGTGCCTTCGGTTCTGTTCGAACCCGGAACAGACTTGTATGGTCGTGTGTCTGACACTACACTTTGAGATATAAAGCCAATTTCTTTCAAATACATATCTGTTGGTGGCGGAGAATTTATTCTCTTAGCTTAACACCCTTCTCTGAGACGTACGAGCTCAGAGGTTATATAGTTGAAGTTATCAGCGATATACTCCCAATTTTATAGTGTGGCACGCTAAGTGCTGCTGTGTATTGATGATCAATTGTTGATCATTAGATGATCAAAGCATGGCTTTTGTGAAAAGCGTAGCTTTGTGGACGAGACTTCGTCGAACCTCACAACCCGGTAATGGTCGAAACAGGAAAGATGCAGCAAGGTTATTGGGAGTAGCGCCCCTTGGGGTATGTGCATTTCCTTCTAGATAGAAGTGGTATCATGGTATGGAGGCCAGATACTTAACTTATATGGATATCGCAAATATATATATTCCTTTGTGATTGATGTTGGGGCCCCGGATAAAGGTTGGTTACAACCCGGGGATGGCATACTCGTGTAGTAGTTACCTAGTTATAGAGGTAACCCGGCCTTGTGTTGGCTGAGATCCGGTTAGGTTCTCGGGACATCCCTCCAGAGGCATACCTATATGGCCCAGGAAGTTCCTTAGCCTGCCCATTTGTTTGAAATCCAAATAAAACAATACGAGCCCAATACAGTTTTAATTTGTATAACCTGCCACCTCAGGTGGTAGCTATAGTAGGCATAGTATAATGGTACCTATGCTGGCTAAGATTAATATTGTACTTTCGAAATTGTTTTGACACTATACACTAATAATAATGTTTAAAGTGTTTTTCTCGTATTAAGCATTTTTGACTGACATAAGGAGAAATCTCCCCCAAGTCTGCGTTTGCATTGTGTGTGTGGTGGGAGGCCTTATGGCAGTTTCATTTTCAAACAGCATTGCGAATTTCTTTAAAATTCTTTTGTTCGTTTTTTATTTATTTAAAATAATTGCTTTTACTTCAAGCAACTGTTTTATTTACTCATACCAGTCCCATGACTGACCCGGAGTTTATTGTTTTCCTTTCTAAACTCTGGGTGCCCATAATTTCCACACGGACAGCCTAGTAGCAGGTCTTCGTATTTTGGTGCTAACTGTATTTTGAAGTCATATGGTTTGAAGGCTACTGGTTTTGAAGACCTTTTTGTCTTGGAGATATTCTGAAACTTTTGGATCTCAAGGTTCTTAGTTGGATGTTTGCTATCACTTCATTTCATTTGAAGACTTTCTTGGAATGCAATCACTTGTGGTGATGTTGTGATGGTCTATTTTGAAGTTGTGTTGTATATGTATATAGATACTATGAGTTGGGGTTTGTTGATGTATTGATATTGTGAGATGTTGTATCTGGGATATGGATGTTGGCAGTTTTATTTTTTCTGTTGTTTATATTCATCTAATTGTTGCTATAAGCTCCATCCGAACTGGAATTCGACGTTCAAATCTTCGGTAGTCGAATGCAAGTGAGGTATTTGATGTCAATTTTTGAACGCTGAACTTCGGGTCGTGACAGTTACATAAAATTATTTAACGTGTGGGAGTTAACTGTTTTATATAATTACAAAGGAGAGATGGGCTTTTCCAAAATAATTTAAATTTCCAAATAAGGAAAGTCAGCATCATTTTTGAATATAAAAATCTAGCAACCAATTAGATTTAGACAAATAAGGTAGGTTAGGTACAAAAGGACAATTTTTACAAATAAGTAGGCTTTTTACTATTTCAGCTCCTTCGGCAACTAAGTCCACCTCTATTCTAAACCTTTAAAAAAGGTCGAGAGGTATCCAACCTTTCGAATAGGTTAACAAGCAAGGCACATGGTATCAGGCAACTAGTATGTAGTAATTTGGAAGAGGTCAAAAGGTTAAGGGTCGAAAGGTAAGAGCTTCCGAAAGAGATGAAGCTTTGTTTTGATTTTAAATAAAATACACTTGCTAGCTTTCAACAATGTCAAATGGTTTAAAAGAAAAGGTTTAGATTGAATTGCTTTCGTATTTTAATTTAAACCTTTTGACAAAGTCGAAAGGCGTAGCTTTTGAAAGGTTGAAAGCATAGTTTCCACATCCAAACTTCTGCCCCAAATGGACTCGAAAGGGATTGTTTTGTTTTATAAAATTTGCCGCCTCTCCCTTGCTTTCTAAGGGTTGGTTACAACACTGTCACTTTATTGTTTATGAAATGGTTTTGCAAGAATTACTTTCGAAGGGTTTTGAAGCAGCTGTTTTCGACTCCAATGGTTTTATGATCCATTTGCTCAACTTGAAGGCATATCCAAATGTTTTGAATCGAAACGTTTAAAGGTTTCGAAGTAGTTAACTTCGAATAGTTTCGAAAGGTTTCCAATTATTTCAAATTTAACACAATAATTTTGAAAGGTTTTAAGTTTTAGTGCTTTTGAAAGGTTTTATCAATGATTTCACAGGGGTGGTTCCCTAGGCTTTCGATAAGGTCAAAAGCAGACCTATTGACAATGTCGAAAAGAAACCTTTTGACAAGGTCGACAGGCCTGGTTTTTCAATGTTTATAGAAGGCAAAGTTTTAAAGGATTTTAAAGGCGGATGTCATATATTTTAAGGCTTTTAGAGGAAAGGCTTTTATTTTTTTTGAAGCGTCGCCTCAATGTTTTCAAAAAGTTTGAATGGTTTCGAAGGGGTTACCTTCAATATTTTCGAAAGGTTTTATTAATGGTTTCGAAGGGGTTACCTTTAATGATTTTGAAAGATTGTTTAAAGATTTTAAACCAAGGTTTCAAATATAACGACTAGGCAGATATCTTAAGTGTTTTAATTTATAAAGGACTTTAACTTATTTTAAAAGAATAGATAATCCTTATTGAACATCATCAACATTAGTTTGAATAAAGTACATATAACATTGCAAAATAGCTTAGACTAAAGCTAAAGATATAGTTTCCTTTTATATATATGATTTGACGTACTAAATCATTTTGAAAAGGTTTTCAAGAAAACTTTAAAGGGTAGATAACCCTAAGAAAATTTAGGCAGTTAACTTATTTAAATTTGGATAGTCAGTCCATTTTAAGGACAGTCAGCCCAGAGGACGGTTAGTCGACATAAGGGCAGTTAGCCCAGATATGAACATATAGTTCATTTGTTAGCATAGTGGACGTTGCTATTTCTTAAGGAAAGTTAGTCCACCCTTTTTACCTATTTTTTGGACAAATAATCCATTATTCAGCATAAAGGATATTGTTATTTTGGTATTATCTTATTTAGGATAGTTAGTCCAGAAAAGAGTAGACAGGTCAGATTTAATACAGATAGTCCATTTATTTCCAATTTTAGCATAATATATCTTGCCATATTATTATTAAAATCAGTTGATTAACCAGTTTGGTTGTAGAAAAGGATTTGCAAAATATATGTTTTGAAAAGAGATATTTGTAAGGGAAAACCCGTTCCGCTAAGCGACATGGTCTCACTATTTATCAGTAAATAGAGTTGTAACAGAAATTATTCACATCAGGCTTTATGTTTGACTCGAAGTTTTTGTTTCCCCTTAAACTCTTGGGTGCTCAAAATTTGATTTGAGCAGACTGAGGGTTTAGATTTTTTGGCTTTAGCAGATTTTGGCGAACAAAGCATGCGAAGATGAGTAGGTGGCTGATGGATAGCTAATTTTAGGAATTTTTTTGTTGTTCCCACTATTTATTAAGACAATTATGTCTATATTTCTTTGATCATCCTAGGTGGCATCTTCATATGTTGCTCTTGGCATATTGTTATAATTTATATTTGATCATTGCGTGGGAATACTTTTGGGGACTTTTATAGCTTGGATACGATATTATTGGAAATATAATCACTGAAATTATTGTCTTTGGAGATCTATGATTTTGTTCATATTCAAGTTCTTCTAATATTATGGGTACCACTAACATTACCGTATTTCGTCATCAGGAGTTAATACTGTGGATGACTATAGCATCCATAGCGCTTAGCTTTTAGCCTCCAGATATGGGATTTTACAACTTGGTATCAGAGCATAGGTTTATGGAAAATTTAATTAAAACAGCCTTTGAAAACAAAAATCCAAAGGAATTAGAGTAAGATTGGGGTTGGGATAACGCTATAGTAATATACTTATATTTTTTATATATAAGTATGCACTTTATCGCTATTCATCTATTTTAATTAGGTTATCTTTCTGTATCTCATGAGGTTTGAGTACAAATATGGATGGTAGAAGAAGCAGAGTTAACCTAGTAGGGGAAGCATTCGAAGGAATGCCAGAATTAATGTTGGGAGAAACCAAGGTCAGGCAGGTTAGGCGGAGAATGTTGGTGCAAATGTCCATAGGCAAGAATGGAAGCAATGTATCGATATTTCAAGAATTTTATGCAGGAAGGATTTTGATCGGAGTGTTAGGAGGAAATGCGGCATTGTGAAAGGATTTTTGCATATCTGGGCTCAATGATGAGAAAAAGAGGAGATTGGCATCCATGCAGCTTATGGGAGCCACATTCTTTTGGTGGAATAGTGTAACAGTGATGTTTGATGAGGAGACAATGACCTGGGAGGATTTCAAGATGATATTCCAAGAAAGGTTTGTCTGTGATGGCACACAGCTTCGATTAGGAAGTTTGCTGAACTAGTGCAAGGTGAGATGTCTACTGTTGAGTATGCTAGGAAGTTTAAAGAGTTGGCCTAGTATGGGTATGCTTCAGCGGATACAGTGTTGAAGAGGAATGAGAAGTACATCAGAGGATTTAAGCCAGAATTAGCTAGTGCTACTTTGTCTCATCTTACGTATCATTCAAATATTGTTGTATGGATGGATTTAAGGGAGGAAGAAGTCCTTGAGTCTCTGGAGAAGACCAGGGAAAAAGGAGTCCAAGTTGGGCAGGGCCATAAGAGAAAGTTCTTTCCCAAGGTTGGTGCTCAAAAGGGTAGAGCAGCCTAGAAAGCGAAGTTTGTGGTTTTCTGCAAAAAATGCGACAAGAAAGGGCACTTTATTAGTGAGTGTCGCTCAGGGAAGGCTAAGGATGTAGATAAAGGGAAGAATGTCAGGTGCTTCAACTATGACCAGATAGGTCATTATAAGAACTAGTGCAAGGATCACATTAGAGATGATAAGGGCAAGGTGTATGCATTGGAGCCTGCTGCTTCTAAGTAATCAGTCCAGAAAAAGGGAAAGGCAGTTCTTGGGGGAACGCTTCCGATTTATGGTATGTCTGTTAGTGTTTTATTTGATTGCATCTTATTCTTTCATATCTATATGTTTGATAGATAAGCTTAACCATGAACCCACATATTTAGTTAATTTCTTATGGGTTGCGACCCCAATAGGAGGGTTTGCAACTCAAGGTTTGAGGTGTGACCATTTTAAGTTTGACCTGTTGGGTTATACTTTTATTTGTAGTTTGCATGTGTTTGATTTTGTGGGATTATCCTTTGTGTGGATTGGTTAAGTGATGACGATGCTAAGATATTTTAACAAGGAAGGAAGATATCTCTTAGACACCTGGATAGTAGCGGTCAGATTGTTCTCACCATAAGAGGTTCTACGATGTAGTGTTTGCTTTATTGGGTTCTTTGGATTTAAAGGATGAATTGAGCTGAGTTTTCATGGTTAGAGAATTTACAAATGTATTTGAGTCTGTATTTGAATTTCCACCGAAGTGGACTATGGAGTTGCAGATAGATTTGGTTCCGGGAGCAGAACCCGTAAGTAGGCCGCCAAGCAGAATGACCCCTTCGTAAATGAGGGAGTTAAAGGTGTAGTTGGTGGATCTAGATAGAAAGATTTTTACAGGCCAAACACTTCATCGTTGGGTGAAGCAGTAGTGTTGCAAAGAAGCCGGAAGGATCGTTGAGGCTATGTATTGATTATTGTTAGTTGAATGAGAGGACGATAAAGAATCGATATCCATTGCCAGGATTAATGATTTGTTAGACCAGCTAAGGGAGCAAAGGAATTTTCTCAGTTGGATTCGGCAACGGGTTTCCATCGGTTTAGGGTAGCAGATGATAGTATACCTTTGACGGTGTTCAGGACCAGGTTTGGGTCGTACGAATGGTTAGTTATGCCATTTGGACTGACGAATCCTCCAACTTTCTTTGTGGATTTTTTGAACAGGATTTTCCAAGAGCACTTGCATAGGTTCGTGCTAGTTTTCATAGATGACATTTTGATTTACTCTAAGGATGAAAGAGAACATGAAGTTCATCTTAGAGTGGTGCTTGAGACGCTGAGGCAGCATCAGCTGAAAGCAAAGTTTTCGAAGTGTCACTTTTGGAAGAAGGAGGTGAAATTCTTGGTCATGTGGTCTTAGAGGGAGGGTTATCAATAGATCCGACTAAGATCGAGGTACAAAATAGTTGGAAGAGAACCGAGACAGTAACCGAGATTAATAGTTTCCTTGGGTTGGCTGGTTATTATACGAGGTACATCAAGGATTTCTCATGGATAGCAGCACCGATGACCAGACTGACGAGGAAGGATGTGAAGTTTGTATGGACCGATAAGTGTGAGGAAGATTCCAGAGTTCAAAACACTTATTGACTCATGCACCTATGTTGGTAGTACTAGAGGGGAATCAGGATCTGGTAGTTTATACCAATGTGTGTGGAAAAGGATTAGTAGTTGTGCTAATGCAGAGAAGAAAGTTATTGCCTATGCTTCTAGATAGCTTAGGCTGCATGAGGTCAGATATCCGACGCATGATTTAGAGTTAGTCGTAGTGATTTTTCTTTCAAGGTGTGGAGACATTCCCCTTTTGGTAGAGAGGTTTCAGTTGTATACAGATCATAAGTCGTTAAAGTATTTGTTCTTTCAAATGGAGCTGAACAAGAGGCAAAGGTGGTTAGTGTTCATAGCCGCTTATGATTTTGGTATTGAGTACAAACTAGGGAAAGGCCACATGGTTGCAGATGTACTTAGCAGAAAGCATCAGAATGTAGTGTTTGCGATGATGACTAAGTGGAAAGATTTAGAAGCATTAGCAGATTGCAGAGTGTAGTGGAGATCTGAGGCTGAATCTAGTGGCAATACAGTTGTATTTTCATGTTTGGAAGTTTGATAAGTGTTGATCAAACGGATTGCTTCTAAGTAGATTGAGGATATATTGTTAGCTAAACGGGTCAGGAGGCAAAAGGAAGGAACCAAGAGCGATGATTTAAATGATTTCAGTCTTGATCAGGATGGATGGTTGAGAAAGGAAGGAGATTAATTGTTCCAAGTGTAGGAAACATAAGGAAGGAAGTCTTAGAGGAATGCGATCGTTCGAAGTTCACTATATATCCCGAAGGTACAAAGATATATCAAGATAAGAAAAGGAGTTTTTTTGGGAAGGAATGAAGCAGGATATTGGTTTGTGTGTAAGGCAGTGCTTGAATTGCCAATAGGGAAAGGTTGAACACTAAAAGCCAAGTGGTTTTCTTCAGCCTTTAGATATTCCAGTATGGAAGTGGATACTATTTCTATGGACTTCATTAAGGGTTGCCAAGGTCAAACATAGGTAATGAAAGTATATGGGTTATAGTGGACAGATTGACCAATTTCATTCAAGTTAGGTCAACCAAGACGGCACCTATTTTAGAAAGGTTGTTCAAGAAGAATGTAGTTAGGCTGCATGGAGTTCCTGACAGTATAGTTAGTGATAGAGATCACTTGTTCACTAGCGAGTTTTGGAAGAGTCTGCAAGAAGTTTTGGGAACCATGCTTAAGATGAGTATGCTTACCATCCTTAGACAGATGGGTAAATGGAAAGAGTTGACAAGATCTTAGAATATTTGTTAAGAGCTTGTATGCTGGATTTCGAGGGATCATAGGAGGATCATCTGCATGTAGTCGAGTTTTCATATAATAACAGTTATCAGGCTAGTATTAGGATGACACTATTTAAAGCTTTGTATGGAAGGCCATGCAAAACTCACATATGCTGGTTGGAGACCGGGGATATGTTGATTCCTGGTCCAAATCTGGTTAGAGAGGCTATAAAAAAGATTGAGATCATTCAGACTAGAATGAAGGAGGCTCAGTCTAAGCAGAAGAGTTATGCAGATAAGAGATGGAAAGATTTGGAGTTCTCAGTGGGGGGCCAGGTTTTCGCCAAAGTATCACCGACGAAGGGTGTGCTTTAGCTTGGGAAGTCGGAGAAGTTAACTCCTAGGTTCATTAGACCTTTTCCTATTGCTGAGAAGATCAGGAAACTTGCTTATAGACTTGAGTGACCGAGCAGTTTGGCATGTGTCCACGATGTTTTTCATATTTCTTATATCAGAAAGTGTGTTAGAGACCCGGAGACTTCTATTGCACTAACTGGGCAAGATGACTTAGTGGTATAGCCATAATTGACCATAGTAAAGAAGCCAGTTCGCATTATAGCGAGAGATGAGAAGAGGCTTAGAACCAAGACGGTCGTATTAGTCAAAGTCCAGTGGAGTGACAATGAGAGAGACTGTACTTGGGAGGTTGAGAGAAGGATTAGAGATACTTATCCTGACTTGTTAAATGTATGTTTTATCTTCTTGTTTGTTTTGTAGGCCTTACTGTAATTTCGGGGACGAAATTCTTTAAGGAGAGGAGTCTGTAACACCCCATATTTTTGTTACATTATTTAAGAGGTTTAGTTAGTTTAACTAAATAAAATAATGTGCTGATTAGGGGAATGAGATTTGATTTTAATTAAGGTAGCCGTGCCTTTTAAACTAATGAATTAAAAGAAGGTTTAAATTTAAATTAGAGGAGGGGTAAAATGGGAAAGAAGCCATTCCTATATCCCCTATCCTAGTCCGTGTACATTTTACACAATAATTCTTATTTCAATGTTTTAAGATCTAGGCCAGCAACCTTAAAAAGGAAAGGGGAAGAGGAAATTAAGAAAATCTAAAGGAAAAGCAAATTCAAATCAAATCCATTCAAATCTCAAGCTCCTTAATCTATAAAGCAAATATGAATAATGTTTACATCTCTAAATTTTTATGGTTTCGATTTTAAGGTTAAATCCGAATATATTGAACAGATTTACATGTTTTTGAATGGTAAAACGATTACGTATATATATAAATCACGTGTTGATGATGAATGTTCATATAGATTTTATCACATGTTTTGGGATTAAAACGTGATTAAATGACGCCCACTTACCTTGCGAATTTTTATGATGATCTAAAAAGATATTTTAGAGATGGGTTTCAATTTTCAGATTTTTCTGAATTTATATGGAGTTATTATGAATTTTCTAAAAAAAGAAAATTGTATTTTTGATTATAAAATAATTTACGGGAAAATAATTTATTATTTCGGTTCGAAAATTTTATATGTTGAAAAACTTATAGTATTTGATTTTCTGGAATTTTTCCAGATTTTTCAATGGTGATTTAATAGTTATATGAAATTATTTAAGGTGTGGGGGTAAAATGTTTTATATAATTATAAAGGAGAGATGGGCTTTTTTGAAATATTTTAAATTTTCAAATAAAGAAAGTCGGTAGAATTTTTGAATATAAAAATCTGGCAACTAATCAAATTGGACAACTTTAAAGTACAAATAAATAGGCTTTTTACTATTTCAACTCCTTCGGCAACTAAATCTGCCTCTATTCTAAAACTTTTGACATGATCGAGAGGTATCAAATCTTTCGACTAGGTCAACAACCAATGCACATATTATTAGGCAACTGGTATGTAAGGAATTGGAAGGGGACGAAAGTTGTATGGTCGAAAGGTAAGAGCTTCCGAAAGAGATGAAGCTTTATTTTGATTTTAAGGAAAATACGCCTACTAGCTTTCGGCAAAGAGCTTTCGACAATGTCAAATGGTTTAATAGAAAAGGTTTAGATTGAGTTGCTTTCTTGTTTTCATTGAAACCTTTTGACAAAGTCGAAAGGTATAGCTTTCAACAAAGTCGAAACGTAAAGCTTTTGAAAGGTCGAAAGCATAGTTGTCGCTTCCAACCTTTGGACCCAGATAGACTCGAAAGAGATCGTTTTTTTTTCTAAAATTTTCTGCCTCTCCATTGCTTTTGAAGGGTTGGCTCCGACACCATCACTTCATTATATATGAAATGGTTTTGAAATAGTTACATTCAAAGGGTTTCAAAGCAGTTGCTTTCGACTCTAATGTTTTTTCGATCCTTTTGCTCAACTTGAAAGCATAATCCAAATGTTTAAAATCGAAATGTTTTAAAGGTTTAGAAATAGTCAACTTTGAATGGTTTCAAAAGGTTTCCACTTGTTTTAAATTAGACCCAATGATTTTGAAATGTTTTAAGTTTCAATGCTTTCGAAAGGTTTTGTCAATGATTTCACAATGGTAGCTCCCTAGGCTTTCGTCAAGGTGATAGGTAAGAGCTTTCGACGAGGTAAAAAGCAGACCTTTTGACAAGTTCCAAAAGAAACCTTTCGACAAGGTCGAAAAGTAAGACCTTTTGACAAGGTCGAAATGTAAGGTTTTTCAATGTTTTCGAAAGGCAAAGGATTAAAGGATTTTAAAGGAGGATGTCATATATTTCAAGGCTTTTAGAGGAAAGGCTTTTATTGGTTTCGAAGTAATCACCTTCAACATTTTCGAAAGGTTTTAATAGTTTGAAGGGGTACCTTCAATACTTTCGAAAAGTTTTATTATTGTTTAGAAGGGGTTACCTTTAATGATTTCGAAAGGTTGTTTAAAGGTTTTAAATCAAAGACTCGAATACAATGACTATGAAGATAGCATAAGTATTTTAAGTTATAAAAGACTTTAACTTATTTTAAAAGGATAGATAATCCTTATTGAACATCATCAACATTATTTTGAGTAAAGTATATATAACATGGCAAAATAGCTTAGAGTAAAGCTAAGGATATATTTTCCTTGTATATATATGATTTGACGGACTAAATTTATTTTGGAAAGGCATTTAAGGAAAATTTAAAGGGTAGATAACCCTAAGATAATTCGGGCAGTTAGCTCATTTAAGTTCTGACAGTCAGTCCATTTTAAGGGCAGTCAGCCTAGAGGACAGTTACTCCGGATAAGGGCAGTTAGCCCAGATATGATACGTTATTTTTAGCATAACGGACCTTGCTACTTTTTAAGCACAGATAGTCCACCCTTTTTATCTGTTTTATGGGTAGACAGCTCATTATTTAGCAAAAAGGATATTGCTATTTTGGTGTAATCTAATTTAGGACATTTAGTCCAAAAAAGAGCAGTTAGCTCAGATTTAGGACATATGCTCCATTTATATCCTATTTTAGCATAATGGATCTTGTTGTATTGTTGTTATACTCAGTTGATTAACCAGTTAGGTTATAGGAAAGAATTTGCATAATATATGTTTTGAAAAGAGATATTAGAGATGGGAAACTCGTTCCTCTAAGCGGCATGGTCTCATGATATATCAGTAAATAGAGATGTAACAGAAATTGTTCATACCAAGCTTTAAGTCTGACGCGAAGTTTGTGTTTCACTTTAAATTCTTAGGTGCTCAAAATTTGATTTGAATAGGCTGAGGGTTTAGGTTTTCAGGTTTTAGCAGATTTTGGCGAATAATGCATTCGAAGACAAGTAGGTGGCCGACGGATAGCTAATTTTAGGAATTTTGTTTTATTTTTTCCACTATTTATTAAGACAGTTATGTCTATATTGCTTCGATCATTCAAGGGGGCATCTTAATATGATGCTCTTGGCATATTGTTGTAATTTATTTTTGATCATTGCTTGGGAATACGTTTGGGAATTTTTTTTAGCTTGGATATGATATTATTTGAAATATAATCGTTGAAATTATTGTCTTTGGAAATATGTGATTTTGTTGATACTCAAGTGCTTCTGATATTATAAATACCATTAACATTACCGTATTTCGTCTCCAGAAATTAATACTGTGGATGACTGCAGCATCCATAGCGCTTAGCTTTTGGCCTCCAGATACGGGATGTTACATAAAAAGAGAAGTTCATTAGAACAATGTTTTGGTCGTAATTGTTTAAATCTCCTAGATTATATTTTAAAGTTAAGAAAAAAACTTTTCAATTAAACTTATAAAATTTGAATAAGTATATAAATACTTTTTAATATCAAAATAGATATAAGTAAAGAGTATATATATAAAGGAAGTTTTAATTAATAAAGGAGTGGTAACCGATAAAGAAAGTTTTAACTAAATGAAGACTGTTTTCACATTTCATATTAGCTAAAGGAAGGTTATGGTGATTTATCAATTTAAATGAATTATTTTGAAAATAAATTTATCAAAAACCATTAAGATGCGTTTAGAGATGTGTTATAATAAAAAGACAATTATCTTTTGAAAAGAAATGTTTTCTTTAAGTAGAAATATTCAAAAATAAAATGGTTATGTATAAAAAAGTTGTTATCCCACCCTTTGGCAAGGCCATGACTCTAAGGACTACACTAGAAACCAAAGACAATCCGTCCTGAAAATCGATTATACACAGGTCCATTATGCATACAGGAAAATTTGGTCCGAGTCCGGATCAAGCTACAATTAACATGGTATGAAAAAATGAAGCTATGAAAGCCAATATTCCAAAATTTCAGGTCAATCTGAGTCTGTATGCTCAAGTTATGGATCAATCAAAATCTATGAAGAAGACATCAGCTCGTATCCATCCAAGTCCATTCCCCTTCGTATCCATCCATTTCCTTCATATCCATCAAGTGCTGGCATTGATCAGAGTTCATTTTCTTAGCCCTACCTTTCGTATCGATCCCCCATCCCCGCATTTCGTATCGATCAGCCAATGGATTAAGACGAAAGCAAACATCAAAATGATTGATACGAAACTAACAACCAACAAGCGATACGAAGAGAGCCTCAAAGTATCGATACAAAAGGAATCACACTAAATCGATACGAAGAAGGCATAACCAACCAAGAGAAGCGGTCACCCGGCAAAAAACTCAGTTCTCCATGTATTTTCCACTTCTCGTAATCGATACGCATGGATCGATACGCACTGATCAATAAACAGCGATCAATGCGCACGCTTCAGCCAACCTACAAAATGAACCTTGGATCGATCATAACTCAAAATATACAAGTCCAAATGCTATGAAATTTTCATTGGAGCTTTCTTACCACTCTACAATGCTTCCTATCGATCGTAGCCCAACTGGACACAATCTTGATCAATACGAAGGAGTTAGGTACCGATCCCAATCGATCCCAAATGACCACTGAATGTTTTGCTGGGCCCACCCATGTCTGGGGAAGGAGTATTCCGAGTTCAAGGGCAGATATTTCAGACCTACACCTATATATAGCACCTCTACGCCTATAGAAAAAGGACTTTTGACTCTGCTACGCCGTTACTCTGCCGCAAATCCATTGTAACCTGAGTCTTCGAGTGTTGTACTATTGTAATTAGTTGTCGATCAACAATAAACAAAAAAACATTCATAGCGGACATAGGCTACAATGCCTAACCACTATAATTCCTTGTCTCCTTTTATTTCTACATGCTTTTATTAGTGTGATTGTTATATTATCCTCTTTTTTCATTTAGTTTCTTCACTTTAATCTCTTCAATCAGATCCGAAGAGTGTTGTGCCCAATTTTGGTACAAAACTTTGGTGCTTTCACTGAGAAAACTCTTTTTTTCTCTGATTCGGTGGATTTGCTGCCGTCTTTTGATTGCTAAAATATAAGGAGTAGATCCAGATCTATCATCCAGTTGTTCCTTCCATTCTATTCAGATTACTCCAGATCTAGGAAAGAGCAACATTCAACATGGTTACTACCAGAACTGCTTCAAATGTTGTGGATCCAAAAGGAAGGGATAGGCAGAATCCCATGCAACTAGCCACAACAGGCCAAGCGTTAGCTAGAGCTCCAAATCTGCAAGGTCCTGTCACTAAGGAGGAGTTCTAGATTCTAGTGCAAGAGCTAACTCAGAGCCATCAGAAGCCCACTCAGCAAATCTGTGCAAACACAGAGCTCGCGAACCATTTGAACGAAGAAAGACGAAGGAGATCTAGAAGGGATCATGCTTCTTCTGATTTCAACTAAAGATATACATGCCGATGACTGGATGGGAATCATGTAGAAGCCTCTGGGCATCAACATTCTACGAATCTCGGACAAGTTAGGATTGGTCCTTCTGCAGGGCATCAAGCTGGACCCTCCTCCCGTGGTGGGGCACTTACTTATCGCACCGTTCATGACCATACAACTGCTGCCGCTATAGATCTGGAAGCTAAGATCCATAACCAGCAAGATTCGACCTTCGTCAACACATCCATGCTTATGAACCTACGTTCTCAAAGCTGGGAGACAAGGAGGCAAGTAATGGACCATCAGCAGTGCCTAGACCATCCTCGCAACATGGAACCCGACCATGCCTTGGTCCCGAATGTCCAAGTGCCTGACATTCCAAGCATGTTACGCCATATGAACCGAAAAAGTCAAGGTCTTACTATGACGATTGGGGAATCTCCCGAAGTCATACTTCATTCACCAATGACATTCCTTATGCTGAGCCACCTTGTCAATTTAAGATGCATACCTTGCCCGTGTATAAAGGAAGTTTGGATCCTAACTAGCATATATTAAAGAATGAATGGCTCATGAACACCGCTTGAGCTGACGATGCGGTTAAGTGCAGGAGTTTCCTTATTTCCTTGGGATGTATTGCAACTATGTGGTTCACGTCTACCACCAAGATCCGTTTCAAATTTCGATCAATCTGCTACGAAGTTTGTTGAACAATTTCGTATGCATGATATAAGACCAAAGGATGTCAACACCTTGTCCAGCGTTACCCAAGCTCCAAGAGAGACTCATAGGCATTATTTGGGAAGGTTTTATGCTGCCTATGCTATGGTCATCCCAATGATAATTCTATTTTGATGGCGTTGACTGAAGGGATCGATCTTGATTCGAGTTTGGCAGTTGGTTGGCTGGGAAACCCCCCACATTATTGGATCGTTTCTATGCTTAGGCGGCCCAGTTTTGAGGAGTGAAGACACTGGACGATCTAGGAAGGAGGATGATGCGGGGCCCATTATTGAAGGCATTTTGAGTAATTTTGCTGCGAAACAGACCAACGAGAATTTTGAAAAAGTACAATTGAATATATTGAAAAAGCAAGGTCAACAGAAGGGAAATGGAGGTCAGGGGAAGAAAAGAGATCCCAATCGAGGAACGATACCCAGAGCTCCAATGTTCGACCGATATACCCCTTTAAACACATCGCTGGAGAATGTTTATATGTAGACTTGTAATACGAGACAGTATAAGAATCCAGCTCCGAAACAATCATTTGAGAAACAAATTCAAAATGGAAAGTTCTGTAGATTCCATGATTGTTATGGCCACAACACCAATGAGTGTCGTCACTTGCGAGACATCATTGAGAAGTTGACTAGAGAGCGAAAGTTGAAATAGTTTGTTTAGGCGCCGTAGAATGGATGTGCAGGTCCATCTAACTCGAATCAAGGTCAAGGCTAGGCTAGGCCCGAAGGACCCATGCGTACCGACGGGAGGTTAGTGATAAATACAGTAACTGGTGGTCCTCATTCAGCTGTTTGAAGCTGGAAGGAAATGGAGTCGTATGCCAGTTCAATTTGGCATGTGGACTTCGCATGTTGTAGTAATGTTCATGATGGGTCCCTGGTGAAACAATAGAAAACGATGACAGACGACATCGTTTTCAGGAAGTGAGATGCTGATAGAGTTGAGGTCGCAACTATCGATTTGTTGAATATATCAGCCTAGATAGGTCCTGCTTGGATGAAGAGGATCTTGGTTGACAGCGGAAGCTCCGTAAACATTCTTTTTTAGCGAGCTTACGACAAGATGAGAATGAAGGCAAAAGATCTAAAACCGTGTCAGTCACGCATACATGGTTTTAACTAAATTGTAGCTATACCCGCTGGGATGGTGGAGTTTCCTATTGAGTTAGGTAGTGGAGATCGCTGGAGAGTCCGAATTCTACAGTTCATTGTGTTAGACAATAATTCCTCCTATAATGCTTTCTTGGCCGACCGACCCTCGTTGAATTCAAGGCAGCGATTGCCCCCTCGGTGTTTGACACTAAAGTTCCCCATTGATAATGGGGTTGGTGTATTTCATGGAGATTAGGCGGTTGGACGCACCTATTATGTTGCTGAGTTGTGGGATGCATTGTGCAAGGATAAGGGCAAGGGCATAGAGGAATCTCTCAACGTTTGTTTTTCTGAGAATTGACAGCTAACGCCCGGGCCAAGGCCCGGGCCCTACAACCAGTTCCTTAAAGATCTTGATCCTTGAGACAATAGTAATGAAGAAGAAGTCAAAGATTACTAGGCTTCTCCAGTAGAGTTGACGATCGATGTTTCGATCCATGACGATGATGATTTTAGAACAATAAAGGTCAGATCTCAACCTAACCACCAAATGAGACCAGAATTGGTTGATTTTCTTCGGGAGAACCTTGACGTGTTTGCCTGGGCTCATTTACATATGTATGAGATCTCGTCGAACATCGTAAGCCATGCATTGCATATTGACCCGCGGCATGTCTCGGTCAAACAAAAAAGGCGCAGTTTGGATCCAGAGAGATCTGCCACCTTGAAGGAAGAAGTAAATAAGCTCAAGTCTAATGGGTTTATTTGTGATGCATTATACCTAGAGTGGGTACCCACCTAGCCTTGCTGCACTTCCCATGTTTTAGCCATTCCCGGTTGATGAGGCTTGAGGCTGCGATTAACTTTATAGAACCATCTATCTTAGAATGCTCATCGCCCACCTGACGATGTTCTGAAAGCATTCAATCCATACAAGTTCATTTCGGGTTCGAACGAAACCGAAGGAACTATCTCGTTGCACTTATTTTGGAATCACCCTCAGAGTCAACAACCATAGCCCTTGCACTCTGAATCAGCATCTCGAACCTATAATTACTATCTCCGTCAAACTCATCACGGAATCACCCACAGAGTTATACTACGAAGAGTTCTTACACCTCGAGTCTTCACTAAGCTCCACTTGGATTCACGACCTAACGTTTAATTTGGATCGATGTGGTTTTCGGATATCCAAATATGAAAACCCGATCCCGGTCTCACCGAAATCCAAATGCCATTTTAATGTCCAAGATGTTTAAGGGTTTTAAACAATTAACTTATATTCAGGATGATATAAACAGATAGATGAATCACAATATCACAATAGATAATTCATATCAACCATTCATCTCATAAAGCAGCATATCACATATCAGAGATATCTAAATCATCCAGCATCATTCAATATCAATCATCCAATATAAATTACCCAATATCAATCAATCATCCATAAGCAGAATTGATTAACTCTTAAATCAATTGGACTACCTAAATCCTTCTTCACTTATTTATTCCAAATAAATAAATTAATCATCTCTTAATGATCTTCTTTAATTAATCTTCCTTGATTAATTATACTTTAATTACATTCAAGTAATTAACCTTAACCATATAAAGTAATTAACCTTTAATTTCTATCATTAATTAAATAATTAATGATCCTACATTTGCTTCCTTTAATTAATTAACTATGATTAATTGCATTAAACCTCAATTAATTACAATTAATTAATCACACTTTAATTAATCACTTTTATTAATCAACCTTGATTAATTCATAAATTATATTAACTAATAATCCTTATTAATAAATAATCTCCTTTAATAAATTAAATAATTAACTTGTAATTAATCATCTCATTAATCATAAACAGTAATTAACAATTTGTAATTACTTATCTTCATTAATTAACTTCCTAATTAATTATATTAATCCTTTGATTATCCATTAATCACCTCCATTAATTACTCCCATGAGAAAATTTCCACTGATTACTTCCATAAGTAATTTCCTCTTAATTACATTCAATAATTAACCATTAAGTAATTACACTTAATTAATTCATAATTAAGTGATTATTTAAAATTAAACAAACAATTAACTAATCATTTAAAATTAATTAAATAATTAATTAATTAACTTCTTATATTTCAAAATCCTTAATTAATTAAGAAAAACATTTCCCTTAACTAAAATCACTTATTGACAAATCATATTTAATTAAGTATCCAAAAGTTCATAACAATAATAATTTAACCATATTTATCCTCATAAAAAAAAATTTGAAATAAGTTTCAAATTTTAATATCCTAAAACAAATTATTCTATTTGGTTTCCAAAATCATAATAATAACCTTATTTAGAAATAAAGCATTTAGAAATCTATTTAAAATTTAAAACACTTTAATTATCCAATTTAAACTTATTTATTTTCAAAACAATTTGAAAACTTTGTTAATAAAACATTACTTTAAGATTTACTTAAAACTTTGATTAATTCTTTAATTTGAAAACACTTCTTTTAAATTTAAAATTATAAAATTTAGTTAAGTTAATTATTTCCAAAATAAATCATTTTAACAATTTAAATTTTGAAAGTAAATTCAATTAATACTTTATAAAGTTTGATTAACTTTATTTCAAAACAACAAACTTTTAACATTGTAAATCAATTTCCTTTTATAAAGCATGAACTTGTTTTTATTCAAACAACAAGTTTAAAGCTTGCAAATACTATCTTAATAGTACAACCCAGAAAGTCAACGCCTAAAACTCGAGACAAGCACGGCAGCTACACGAGCCTTCACCAAGTAAAATTCCAGCACCTTCAATCTTTGAGACGAACACGATGAAGACGTGAAAGCTACTCTGGGTAAAACCTTGTCTTCCCCAATCACAAACATTTCAGTGCACACGGCATATACGCGTGCACGTGTCCCATCACTTCCGGCCACTAACGTTCGTCGCAACCATCGTCGACGGTCACAATAACACTCGCGAGCACGATTACGCACCCAGATCCAAGAATTCACTCACGAATCAAAATTCGACCTCTCTCTCGAAAAACTGCAGAACAACTCGACACCAAACCACCCACGGCCGGCGCCACGACGCCGTTAGGCCTTCGCTATCCTCACCATCGAACACCACGAGCTTCAACACCCCCAAATACGATCAAACTCGATCCATCCTTCATGTCGAATTTGTCTCGACAGTCAAGCCGAGCACAAAAACATGCTAAACCCTAATTCGCTCGAATTCGAACAATTCACTCATTGAAAAAAATAAATTGTATTTTTCCCATCATCTACAATCTAAAAACAAGCTTTGATCAAAATTCCAGCTTAAATCATCACGTTGATCTTCGGCAATTCATCGAATTGCCGAAATCAATCATTTTCCAATTACCAATAGATTATCAACTTTAAAATTATGAGTTGCATGTTAAAATTCATGATTTTCAAACACGAAAACAATCCTATAATGTAAATTCAAAATTAAGCAAGTTGATTTTTGTGAAAAATGGGTGTTTCACTGTCATTTTACAAATTCGAAATGAATACTTATTATAAATTCTTGGAATGATTTTTGGTATTGTAATTTCTAGATCCCAATCATTCCTTGTGTACAAATCAAAGACTAATAATGATCAAAGAATGAGATATTTAATTTTAAGAGGAAAAATCAAAATCTGTTAAAACAACAGAACTTACATTTCCATTTACAGGTATACAAAACAAACATTGCATTCATGTAACAAATATTCATCATCAAAGAAAATTTCATCGCATGCATCATCATTCAATCTTAGATAAAATTAAAACTGCTTTTAAAGTGATTTACTCACCTTTTAAATTTGCAGTGAATAGAGTAGGCTTTGAAATCTTTAAATCTGAAAAACTTTGATTGCATGCTGTTGAAAATGAATCCCTCTACATGCCATTAATTTGTTGATTTTAAACTGTCGTTGCACTTGATAACCCCTTTGAATTGCTGCTTTTAAATTTGCAGGTTGAGGTTATAGTTTTAACTGTTGAGCAGAACTTTAACTTGCAGATTTGTTTTTACTTTTCAATTTTCAGGTTTGATTTGCTTTTGTGGTTTCGAATTTCAGATTTAAAAAAGATTTCTGATTTGCTCTTTAATTCATGAAGGAAAAAAATATTTTGAGAAGAAGAAAGAAAGTTTGGAAAATGAAAGAGAAACAAATTTCTTTATGTTTTAAATGAATTATGTTATGTTATTTAAAATTAATATGTTGCCACTTGTTATCAAAAACTTACATTTGTCATTTAATTCGTTTAATAGCTTTACATGTGTTGTTAATATGATTAACATGGTTACACATGTCTTTAAGTATTTTTAATAGAACTTTTATTTAATTTAAATGTAAATGTAAACTTACGTATTTAATTCTCTAAATTAATAAATACTTACATACGTAAATATAAATTTACCCTTTTAAAGAAAATATTCTAAAACTAATATAAATAAATCTCTCATACATGTATTTAAAAATCTAAAACATTTATATATATATATTTATAACCATTTTAAATTTAATCATTTTAAAAGAAAACAAATCAAAACTTTGATTAAACTTTTTTTACTACCATATTAAAATAAATAATTATCTTACATTTTGAAAACAATTGAATTAATCCTAAATTAACTTTTGAAAAATATAAATTTTAAAACAAAGCTTTCAAATACAACATATTCATACATATATAAATAATCAATATATTAAATTAAATTTTAAAACAATTCCAAATTATAACATATACATACAGATATATTACAATTTGAAAATTCATCTTTATTTAAAACAAAAGATTTTTCCTATCCACAATATATATATCAAATATATATTATAAATAGAATAAAATTTTATTAGCTTTGAAAAAAAATCTTATCAATTTTAAATTGTAAGAAAGATATTGATCAAAATTACCAGATTAAATATTTATTAACCTTTAAAAGATTAAATTTATCAATTTAAATTCAAATTATAAAGAAAAATTATCAAATCAATTTAATTATTAATTCAGATTATTAAATTGATATTGCCCAAAATTCCGGGTCGTCACACCCGGAGTGGGTATCCAATCCCATACTTGTCCGAAATCCAAATAGAAAATGGAGAATGTGTGTTGACTACTCAAACATGAACAAAGCTTGTCCAAAAGATAGTTTTCCACTTCCCCGGATTGACCAGCTCATAGATTAAATGGCTGGGCATGAATTATTACCCTTTATGGATGCATATTTCTGTTACAACCAGATACCCTTGCATTTACCCAACCAAGAACATGCCAGCTTCGTAACCGATCTTGGACTATATAGCTACAAAGTTATGCCTTTCGGACTCATGAACGTCGGGGCAACATACCAATGACTAGTCAATCGAATGTTCGCTAACTAGATCAAAAAGACCATGGAAGTATATGTATACGACATGCCGGTGAAGTCATGACTCTCCACTAATCATATTAAAGACTTGGAATCGATGTTTAGTATCCTTCGAGCATATAGGATGGAGCTCAATCCATTGAAATGTCACTTTGGGGTCGCATTCGGAAAATTCCTTAGGTTTATCATCAGCGCTCGAGGAATCGAAGCAAATCCCGAAAAGATCTGGGCGATCGAAAATCTTGAGACTCCGAGAACCATAAAGCAAGTTCGAAGCCTCAATGGGAAAGCAGCAGCACTGAGCAGGTTCATTTCAAAGTCCACCGACAAATGCATTCCTTTCTTTCATTTGATTCGAAAAGGGAAATAGAATTTTGAATAGATCACGAAATGTGAAGGCGCATTCCGAGCACTAATTCAACACCTCTTTACACCGCCTATTTTTTCGAAGCCTATCAATCACAAGCAATTGTACCTTTACTTGGCAGTATCAGAAAACGCAATCATTGCTGCCTTAGTTTGGGAGGAAGGTTGAGTGCAAAAACTGGTCTACTATATTAGTAAACGACTAACCGAAGTTGATAGAAATTATCCAAATCTAGAGAAGTTAGCTTATTGTCTTGTTATTTCCTCAAGGAAGCTCCGTCCATATTTCCAGGCTCATCCTATCTTGTTTACACCGATCAGCCATTACGACAGGTCCTTACGCGGCCTGAGACGTCTGGTAGGTTACTCAAATGGAATATTGAATTGAGCCAGTTTGATATTACTTACACTCCGAGGCAAGCTATTCAAGGACCAGTCCTAGTGGATTTCATAGCCGAATTTACCATCCCAGAGGACATGCCCGAAACTAGTGAATCTCCCGAGTATATCAAGAAGCTGCATACTGATGGTGCATCAAACGACCGGTGCTCGGGTGCTGGAGTTGTGCTTGTAACCCCCGAAGGTCGGTCCATATGTAATGCTCTAAAGTTTGATTTTCATGGGACCAATAACGAGGCTAAATACGAAGCCTTGATTGCCGGATTGAAATTCGCCCGAGATTTGAGAATCATTGCTGTGAAAATTTATTATGATTCACAATTGGTTGTGTGTCAAGTTCAGGGTGAATACCAGGCAAAAGTTCGAAGACTGGCTGCTTATCTAGCTCGAGTCCAGGAGATACTTAATCGGTTTGATTATTATGCCATCTTCTACATACCCCACGAGCGCAATCAAAAGGTTAATTCATTGGCAAAGTTAGCAAGTATGGGCGAAGCACAACAAATGGGACTCGTTCCTGTGAAAACATTATCTTCCCCGAGCATCGATCAGATGGAGACAGACTGGATATTCGAAATCACTCCCCATAAGGAGTCATGGATGACTCCGTTCCGAAATTACCTCGAGCATGGAACACTACACGAGCGCAGGAGTGAGAAGAGACAGATTCTTTGAAAAGCCTCACGATTCACAATTTAGAATACAGTCATGTATAGAAGAGGATACTTCACTCCTCTACTCTAATGTATCGCCTATGATGAAATTAAGTGAGTATTATGTGATGTTCACGAAGTAGAATGTAGCGATCACACCGGGGGGCAAGCTCTCGCTAAGAAAGTACTCCGATACGAATATTATTGGCTGACTTTAAACGACGATGCAGAAGATTATGCCAGGAAATGTGATAAATGTAAAAAGCATAATCGAATTCCTAGAGCCCCACATACTGAGATAGCCCAAATGGTCAGTCCGTGGCCATTTAAAGTATTGGGCATCGCTATCATTGGCTCTCTACCTCTGGCCAAAGGTGGTGCGAAGTACGCCATCGTCGCAGTTGATTACTTTACCAAGTGGGCCGAAGCAGAACATCTTGCAACAATCATAATGAAGAAGGTGATCAACTTTGTAATCTGCGACATTATCTGTCGATTTGGCTCCTGCATACCACCATTTTGGATAAAGGAAACCAGATCGACATCGTTGAATTCAAGGATTTCTACCAACGATCCCACATTCAAAAGAAATACTCTACAGTTGCACACCCTCAAGCGAATGGTCAGGTTGAAGCTGTTAATAAGGTTATCAAGTCTATTCTGAAGAAATGACTGGAAAAGGCCGGGGGCAAGTGGTTTGATTAACTTCCTATGGCTTTATGGGCTTACCGAGCAACCTATAAGTCCGCGACTGGGCATGCTCCATTCTCTCTTTCCTACGGTTCAGAAGCCGTTATTCCATTCGAGATGGAAGTACCTTCTCATCGTGTAATTTATTATGATCCAAAAACAAATGCCATACTACTTGCTGAATCCTTGGATTTGTTTGATGAGTAGCACGAAGAGGCTGATTTGAGGGCAGCCACATACCAAAGTCGAATCGCCCGATTGTACAATGCTAAGGTCCGACCCCGAACCTTTGAACTCGGCGATCTCGTCCTCAAAAGAATCTACCCAGTTCCTTTACACATGAAACCAACTTGGGAAGGACCGTATGTGATTGAACAGAAGCTCGGAGATGGCACATTTAAGTTATCGATCGTTGACGGTCTCACTTTGCCACGAGCCTGGAACATCGAGAGTCCTCGTCGCTACTACACATGATAGGCTTCATTTATTTAATCTATTTTCCATCTGCAATTTGTTTCTGCATTTCGAAATTTGAATTTGTAATAAGGCAACTAACTTTGCTGCATTTTCTCATTTCAGCAATAAAATGCCATCTCTTCAAGCCAAAGCTGTGATTTATTGAATGTGTCATACAACCATCACGATGCACAAAGAGATAAGTTCCATCATACGGTGGGATTTATTCAAATAGGGAGTGACTGAGATACGACCGAACACTCACTAAGTGAAACCCGAGCTCGAGGGCAAGCCATCACACTGAAGCCAAAGAAGGATTTACACACGACAATCCTTTAGCTGGAGTATAATCTTATGACTGCGGTCTCGAAAAGGGAGGATCCGTCCACCTAACGACTTCGACCGTATCCTAACCAAGTTCGAAGAGGATGGACCCGTCAATCTAACGCCTCACTTGTTAACTCGGAGTGGATGTGAATCGACCATCCATGATCCTAATAAATCCACCATTCCAAGAGTGCAAATAGAATCCTTGTTAACGCTTAAATTTGAACGCTAACACCCCGGTGTGTGAAATGAAATTGTGAAAGCACCACCCGATAACTCGGGAGCAGATTATAAGCAGATAATAGCAGAAAAGCAGTAAACAGCAACAATTTTATAGTGGTTCGGCTTAAGGGTATAGCCTACGTCCACTTTAAGTACTTTTATTGATGATCTTGTTACAAGCTGATACAATTCTTCTCAAGTACAATACACTTCAAGTTACAAGTGATTTAGAACAAGTAGCTTAAGCTTCAATGTCGATTAAAGTCTTTGAACTCATGTTGAAGATGTGTGATTTCTTCGTGAAGTTCCTTGAAGTATTCCTCGAATCTTGAAAGCTCTAAGTGTTGATGGAGTTCCCAATGCAGCAGGGTAACGGCCCTTGAAGATGAGTCAGCCAAAAGTCACTTCAATGTTGGAGGTAGCTATGTATTTATAGGCAAACCTGGATATGAATTCTACGCCCAAGTCCTGAGTCGTGACCGACTTAAGCTAAGTCGTCTCCGAGTCAAGCTAGATCGTGACCGGCTTATAGAACCAACCTTTCCTTTCTTCATAGCTTATTCTTCTGCTGACAAGTCCTGAGTCGCTTCCGAGTCAATCTTCCTTGGCACAAGCACTGTGGCAATGGGTTACGACTTAACAGCTTTAAGTCGTGGACGAGCTATGCTGGGTCATCTCGTGTTAACATGCGGCCGACCTATTGGCTTGTTCCAAAGAAATAAGTCCTTTTCGAGTCAACTGATCGTAACTCCTTTTATGCTAGCATGTGTCGTACTCGACTTATCATAAGTCGTATGTCGTTAACGAGCTATCTCATTATAGCATGGTGTTGAACTTATCTCTGAAGCCTTAGGTCGTCTCACCTTTTAAGTCGCAGACATCTATAAGTCGTGACATTCCTCAGGTCGTTTCATAAAATGAGTCGCGAACCTGTTGAGTCGTTTGGACCATGAGTCGTTGAACCATGAGTCGCTGAGTCGGAAACTCCCATAAGTCGCATAACAGTTGAGTCGGTTCTTTTCCTGGGTCGTAGCTCCAATGAGCCGTTGGGTCGGTCTAGGCCTTGAGTCACTTCTTATGAGTCGTAAACTTTGTTGAGTCGGCCTTTCTCTTGAACCGCCAACCCTTTGAGTCGTCCTATTCCTCTGTGTAGATGAGTCGGTATTAGTTAAGTAAATGAGTCGGTCCAAGTTTCAACGGGGTTAACATTTGCCCCTCGAAGCACACGCCTAAGTCGTAGGTCGCGTGCTTCGACTTATCTTAACCCGCATGTGCCGACTCATGTCCTACTACCTTGGTATAAAAGGCATGAATCGTCACTTTTATCTTCTTCTTCTCATACCAATCTCGTGAGTCGTTTTCTGCCATTAACGCATCTTCAAGCTCCCAAAAGCAATTTCAACTTGATCCACTTCCAATTCTCTCAAGCATCACACCACGTAAGCAATCCTGCTTTCATTCCAATTGTCGATCATCATTGACTCATGCGTTTAATTCTCCACTTCTGGTTCGTTCCTTTGAGCCTTACGAGTTTGGTTGGATTGATCGCCGATGAATTTGGGCTTGCCTGATTTGACTTGCGGCAATTCACCATTCGAGGCGATTCTGTATCGTGATAGGATTAAAGTTGTTATTTTTGGAGATGCCATTGGGTTAACGGGTTATGGGTTAGGATTTGAAGATAGGACTTGGAGATAGGCCATTGGGTTAACGGGTTATGATTTGACCTACTCTACGACTCAAGCCTTGAGCAGTAGCCGAGATAGGACTTGGAGATTTCTTGCTGCTTAGAACTAGAGTTTTTCCTTTTCGCCACGACTCACGACTCAGAGCGCTGCTGGCTCAAAACACCAACGACTTAAAATTAAACAGACTCATCCTAGCTTGCCCCCCAATCCTTAGGTCGTGGACGAGCTAGCCAGAGAACCGATGATTTGTCTTTTCCCGTAGGAAAAACTCTTGAGTCGTTGGCGAGTTAGCACTCGAGTTGTGTATAATTTAGCTCTTGAGTCGTCTACGACCTAGCACTTGAGTCGTCTACGACTTAGCACTTGAGTTCTTAAACTCTGCTTGAACTTTGAACTGCTGCTTGAATTTCAAACTGTTGAACTCTGCTGCATTCTTTTACAGATTACTTTGACTTGTAGGTTAACAGTCTGTTTAATATGACATTTACAGAAAAACCAGTACGAATATACTGCCATTGACTGCCCACATCAAATGACAGATTAGTTAATAACAGATGATTAACTTAAATAAATTGTGTGAATGAAGTGCCTTTAACTTATCAAGTTCAAACAAAATATCAAAGCAATGCTGAAATAGTCAATTGAAATCGACCCGCTTGCACTAATATTATGCTTGAGCTTTAGATTAACAAGTTCTGAAATGTTTACAATCGATCAATCATCGATTAGTATAATTCCAGTTACATATACTTGTCACTTTTTATTAGTCTTGCACAACACTTCACACTTCAAGGAAACGTGCACCTTCGCATTTGAACATCCAGTTGCTTGTGTAGAATGACTTCTCAACAAGAAGAACTGATGGGCCAGGCTGAAGATGTCTTTCCGATAGCTGACCCATTGGATGATCCTCCGGAGAGGACTTCCACAACTCTGAATCAGCGGGTGTTTAATCAACTGTGCATCCAATTTGGCATTGCTGAAGCTGATGCCTTACTGCCGGGACCAAGTGATACAGCAGATAGGCCCCCCTGGTTTTATTGCTGTCAATCGCCAAATGTGCTTGAGTGGTGCAATCCCACCTTTTAATGACTTCCTTCAGCAGTTCCTGCGTCGGTTATCTATTTCCCCATTCCAATTGCACCCCAACGTCCATGCCATTCTGATGGGGTTATGTGTGCTATTCAGGAGAGTTTTGGATCGATTACCGAGCTTTGGGGAAATATGCTATCTCTGCTCATTTACAAAAATTAAAGATCATCCCTCTATTGTAGTTATAAGAAGTGCTCGAAACCGCAAACTCATCACTGATCTCTCTGAAAGCGTTCACGGATTTCTGAATCAATTTTTCTTTGTTCGCTGCCCTCCAGGGTTTTACGCCATTTGGAGAGTGGGAAGTAAGATTTCCTGTCTTTTTTTATTTTTGAGCTTTCCGAGATCTGAGTTGCTAAATGCTGACTTTGCCCTTTTCCTGTTTTAGCAGTTCCACCTCCTGCTAGGGATCCATGCCATAAGCAAATTTTTGAAAGATTGAATGCCGTGCAGGCAGAGGAAAGGAGCATAAAGTTCTTGTTAAACGATGAATTTTTACATCAATACGGGCTTCTTCATTCTTCTCGCTTCACTCAACCTCGTGAAGCTCCAACGGAAGTTCCTGATTCTCCGATGAAAACTCCTGATGCCCCAGCCTCCACTAAAGAGCACATGCGGGGAGAAACTTCTATAGAAACTTCACTAGTAAAGTGTTCTACTCCAAGGGATGATGCAGGGCCGTCCGAAAAGCCTGCGCTTGCTTCCATAACTGAAGAAGAGGAGCCTCTTCCTCAAACCGGGAAGAATGTTGATGAAGGAGTTGATGGAGGGAGTCTGGTTAGGCACGATGGTGATGACATCTTTGGGAGTCTAAGTGACATAATTGTCACTTCTCAAGAGCTCTTTAAAGATGACTCTGCTAGTGCTAATGTTATACCCCCGAGGGTTGAAGCGACATCCATCCTTAACCAGACTCCTTCAACCCAGGAATTGTCACTAGCTATTAAACCTGTTACTACCCCTCAGCCGGCGAGCGGTTCGTAGCTAGTTTGACGCGCGTAGTTTGCACATCACATGCACTTAGGATTTCTTTAACTTTTTCATGCACATCCCTTTTTTAATACTCGAAAGATTCTCAAGTTTTGTTTCTTTCTTTAACTTTAGGTTCTTCAATGAGGCGAAGCGACTTTTTCTACGATGAATTCAAGCAATACGGGAGACGCGGGCAGTATGACTATAGGCGCCATCTTCCCGTATACAGAGAAACTGACGAGGAGAGGGCCGCCCACAAGGCTAGGGAGAGACGCTCCTATGAAGAGCGCTATGGGAGACAGGAAGATAGACATGACCCTCCTCGTGGAGATGAGGATACTCATAAACGAAAGACCCATGATGAGAGAGGGAAAAGTCATATGGTCGACTCTTCCAGCAAGCGGGCTAAACTTAGCGAAGGAACAGTGCCTTCAATTTCTGAAAATGCCCCCGCTCCTTCTCCGGCCCCTGCTCGTTCTGATATTCAAACAATTATCAACCGGCCTGCATACCAAGCTGGTCAAGGTCCACCCACACTTCATAGTCGATTTCCTCATTGGTGCTTAAAAGGGGTTCGATTTGATCTTGATCTTGTCCCTCTTGATAAACCGGCTATGCTGCGAAATCTCGATGCCGTGAGGGTTGACATTGAAAGAATGTCCAATTGGCAGAAGCTTGTTGACGAGCTTCAAAGAGTTAATCGAGCGAACCTTGAAGCCATGCTCACAATGGAAAATGACAAAACTGAGTGGCAAAAGACTCTTGAACAACATGACGCTGAGATGAGGAGCATTGCTTCCTATAATGAAAAACTCGAAGCGGAAGTGGAAAAGCTTAAAGGAGAACTTGCTACTTCCTCCACTTCCTATTCTCAAAAGGAAAACATGCTCTAGCAGCAAGTGCGAGATGCGCATGCCAGTCAAAGGGCGGCGGAGGACAAGCTTGCATATAAAGAAAAGGTCATAGAAGATTATTGTGCTGAAGTTGCACAGCTGCGTGAGCAAACCGGCTCCCAAAACACAGAGATAGAATTATTAAAAGCTCGACTTGCCAATGCTAAAAGAGAGCGCGATGAGGCCATTGCTGGCAAATTTGCAGCTGAGGAAGCTCACCAAGCTACTAAAGCCGACATCGGCTCTACATTATTCGACTTTTATCTGCAATGCATTCTGGGACGCGGTAGCCTTGCGTTTTTGGGTCCTAAATATGAAATCACACTGGCTGAAGTATGGGAGGCTGCCATAGATATGTTTAGGGGTGCCGGTTACTCTGAAGACCAGCTTAAAGAATATTATTTCGACGAGGAAACTCGGGCAGCGCTGGCCAGGGGAAAAGAGCAACTTGCTAAATTTCATGCTGAAACGATAAGAAAGGAATGCCCAGAGAAGGCAACGCTTGTTGATGCCCCTGTCCCCCTTTCGTTTTCAGCTGGCGTTGATATAGCTGGTCCCAGTTCTTCTTCTCTTGCTCAAGATAAAGTTGATCTCAGAGTTACAACTTCCGAAGCTGTAGAAGAGCCTCAAGAGAGCACTGAAGCTCAGGACTATGAAATTGACGTGATAAAGACAACTTCTGCAGGTAATTCTACTGTAAATTTCGCCACTATGAATCTCGCTCAAGCGGATTGCTCACTTGTTTCCTATGGGTTCAATGGGCTTCTTGACTATTTTCTGAATCTTGACGAGCCTTTACCTCCTCTTTTTACTGACTTTAACCTCTTTCCTTCTGTAGAAAAAGTACCTCCTCTGGTCATCCCTCCTCCACCTCCTCAGGCGACTCCTCCTTCTGCTTCACAGCCTGGATCACAAGAGGAGCAAATAGAAGCTCTTCACGGCTTAGATGATCCTACCGCTTCGCTAGAGCAGAGAGATGAGGGACTTGAGGGAGGTGAGATAACTCCGGAGCGGACTCCCTCTGATAACATAATTTTGTCTGCGCTTGCTACTCCAGGGAGTGAGTCTTCCTCGAAGAAGAGAAAGAAGCATGGGACATCAAAGAGGAGGGGGAAGAAAATTATTGCTGCTACCGAGGAGGAACCGGAAGTTGGACCAGTTGCCCCTCAGTCTTCTCCTTCCCTTATGCCTACAGATCGACCAGAAAAGTTAATTATTCGACCAGGCAAAGGGTCCAAAGGTAGTAAGAAGAAATGAGGACTTCAGTTTTTAGCTTCTTGTCTTTTGCATGTATGGGTCGAGAATTGTGCGGGTACCGGCCCCCGCTTTTTCTTTATTTTGAAACCTGTATCTGCAATACAATTGAATAAAATGGTCCTTTATTTGCACAAACTCATGTTTGAATTTGAGAATACATTTATTATTTATTTTACACAAGTTTACCCATATGATATTGCAGCGGGCTTATGGCATGTTGCTTGAGCATTACCTTTGCCGATTTGGCTATACCATATTGTATGTAACTATACCATATTGCCCCCATTCCATAAGCTTGCTGCAATATTCTATACTTTGAGGGGACTTGCACTCTTATTTTCTAAAGAAATTCCATTCTTGAAGAAATATTTTTGTAGAGTACAACTCCCTTCATATAAGTTTTTACGCTTTGTCTTTCGAAGAAATCACCTCTTTTTTATGTGCACATTTTTACCAAGTGAATTCTTCTATGTGGTAAAGCGGACCTCTGAAGGGTACTTTATCCCCCTTTTTTTTTACATGGAAAGTTGTACCTCTGAGGAGGGATTTTTCACGTTTCAACACTTGGAAGTTTTATTTCAATCTTGGTGAAACGTGTACCTCCAAAGAGTTGTGCCTTTGAAGAAAGCCTTTTCACGTTTCAACACTTGGAAGTTTTATTTCAATCTCGGTGAAACGTGGGCTTCCGAAGAGGTCTTTCTTCTAGATTGTGCCCCCGAAGAGGTCTTTTATTTTGTTTGCATTTCAACTCTGGTGAAGTGAATTTCCGAAGAGCGGCTGTTACACTTCAACTCCTGGTGAAATGTGCCCCCGAAGAGGTCATTATTTTGTTTGCATTTCAACTCTGGTGAAGTGAATTTCCGAAGAGCGGCTGTTACACTTCAACTCCTGGTGAAATGTGCCCCCGAAGAGGTCTTTATTTTGTTTGCATTTCAACTCTGGTGAAGTGAAATTCCGAAGAGCGGTTGTTACACTTCAACTCCTGGTGAAATGTGCCTCAGAGAGGGTTTTCATCGCCTGGAAGTTGCTCTCTCATGGTTGGAGGGTCATGACTCCTCCAATACTTTTTTGTTGAGTAGAGAACTTTCTTTTTTACGGCATATGTTCCATTAGAGGTCTTTATCCTCCGAAGAGTTGTGCCTCCGAAGAGGTCTTATGCTGCCGATGATAGCTTCAGTTGTTTCCTTGTCCACTTGCTTACGCCTTTTCAGTGATCCTCTGTTTTTTTTTCTTTTTCAAGCTCACATCCCCTTTTCTCACAAATAGTTTGTTTAATCCAAGGAAGTGCACTTCATTGTTAAGCAAGTTCGTGAGAACGGACATAAGCTTCTCAATTGGATGTTCGTTTGTTCAAACGAACTCAATTTGATAGCAAGGGTCCGTTCCCAGCGAAATTATTGCCCATTCAATTGAAGCGTTTCTTATCTAGGATTTGAATTCGGGGCTTTTGTGACTTGGAATTTGTTTGTTGAATGATGGCGAGAATCACTCGGTCTTATTATGTGCAAGTTTTATTTCCATTGTCCGGAAAAATTTAAATCGATCCTTTAGCAATACATTCTATGTACTTTTTATATCGAAAATAAAGCAAACATGTAATAATAATAAGGAACACAAGATTTATAGTGGTTCGGCCAGGAATTTGGGCCTACATCCACTTTATATTCTTTCATTATCTTCTTTCATCAGTTTTACAATAGCTTTCAATTACAAGAATCATTCATTCATAACTCTTTTTTACAATATTTCAACAAAGTTTTCAAGTAAAGTATGGACGCAAGTGATTGCTGTTCCATGCCCTTGGAATTTGATCTCCTTCAACAGTAGTGAGTTTGAATGTGCCATCAAGAAGCTTCTGACCTATCACATATGGTCCTTCCCAATTTGGCCCAAACACACCTGTTGCTGTCATAATTCTCTTTAGGACTAAATCTCCAATTTCAAAGCTGCGTTGACGAACTTTGGAATTGAAATGTCTGGCTATCCTCTGCTGATGAGCTGCCATTCTGAGATTAGCCTCATCTCTTTTTTCATCAAGGAGATCTAGTGCTTCAAGCTGTAGCTTTTCATTTTCTGCTTGATTGAAATGGATCCTTCTGTGTGAAGGAACCTCTGTTTCTACCGGGATCATTGCTTCCGATCCGTATGCTAATGAAAAAGGAGTATGCCCAGTCGCAGTTTTGTGAGTGGTTCTGTATGCCCATAGTGCAAGTGGTAGCTTATCGACCCAACCACCTTTTGCTCTTTCAAGTTGCTTCTTGATGGTTGATTTGATGATCTTGTTTACTGCTTCCACTTGCCCGTTCGCCTGTGGATGAGCTATTGCTGAAAAGCTTTTCTGGATTTTGAATCGCTTGCAAAAATCTTGGAATTCCTCACTTTCAAACTGAGTACCGTTGTCTGTGATTATTTTCTGAGGCACACCATACCTGCAAATGATATTCTTGGTCAAAAAACTTATCATCTTCTTAGAGGTGATAGTAGCCAATGGTTCAGCTTCAGCCCATTTAGTAAAATAATCAACTACAACAACAGCATATTTAATCCCTGATTTAGCGGTCGGTAGCGGCCCAATGAGATCCATTCCCCAAATTGCAAATGGCCAAGGACTGACCATCTGTGTGAGTTCAGTAGAAGGCGCTCTGGGAATTTTGGCAAACCTTTGGCATCTGTCGCATTTTCGGGAGTAATCTGCAGCATCTCTATTTATTTCTGGCCAAAAATATCCGTATCTGAGAATTTTCTTTGCTAATGTTTGGCCACCTGAATGATCACCACATTCTCCTCCATGTACCTCAGCTAGGATTGTTTTGGACTCTTCCCTGGATACACATCGAAGTAATGGCATTGAGAATCCCCGTCTGTATAATCGGCCATCCTGAATTACATAGCGAGAGGCTTTCCTTAATAGCTTCTGTCTCTCTCTCGAATTTTCTGGCAGAGAACCTCTGAGCAGGTAGTCCAGTATTGGAGTCATCCATGATTCTTGTTCTTGGAATACATTCATAATCCAGTATACATCCATCTCATCCGTACTCGGTGCTGACAGGACCTCCACAGGGACTAACCCCAATAGTTGAGCTTCACCAGAACTTTAATATTTTGCGAGGGAATCTGCCTTCATATTCTCTTCCCGGGGAATATGGCTTAGTGAATAATGATCGAGCTCACATAGAAGTTCCCAAGCCTTTGACAAGTAGGCAGGCAGGTTTCCCCCTTTCGTTTGAAATTCCTTCTTTACTTGGCATACAATAAGCTGAGAATCACTGAAGATCTGTAATGCTCGGATGTTTAATTCTCTAGTGATTTTCAATCCTGCGATAAGAGCTTCATATTCTGCTTCATTGTTTGTTGAAGGAAATTCCAATCTTAGCGCATAACATAATGACCGACCTTCAGGGGTTTCGAGTACCACTCCGGCTCCAGAACAGTAGTCATTTCTCGCGCCATCAACATATAACTTCCACTGGACTGGGGAATTATTGATCGCTTCTTCCTCACCATTACCCTTTTCTGTGAATTCTGCAATGAAATCTGCTAAAGCTTGTCCGTTGATTGCCTTTCGGGGGTGATAAGTGATGTCATATTGACTAAGTTCAATGTTCCACTTTAGAAGACGACCCGAAGTTTCAGGGCGAGACAGGACTTGCTTTAGAGGTTGATCAGTGAGAACTTTTATAGGATGAGCTTGGAAATATTGCCTCAACTTCCTTGATGCAATCAGTAGACAATAGGCGAGTTTTTCCAACCTGGAGTAATTCAGCTCTGCCCCAGTGAGTCTTTTGCTGATATAGTAGACCGGATGTTGAACCTTTTTGTCTTCTCGTATCAGCGCTGCACTTAGAGCATGAGATGATACTGCCAAGTATATAAGAAGATCCTCGCCATTGCCGGGCCTAGAAAGTATTGGAGGCGTTTCCATATGACGGATCAACTCATCAAAGGCTTTTTGGCATTCGGGAGTCCATTCAAAGTTTTTCTTTCCTTTCTTCAGAGCGCCAAAGAATGGGATGCATTTATCAGTAGCTTTGGAAATGAACCGACTCAAAGCGGCGACTTTTCCGTTGAGACTTTGCAATTCCTTCTTTGTTCTAGGAGCTTTGACTTCTTTTAAGGCGGTAATTTGAGCTGGACTAGCTTCAATGCCCCTAGCGCTCACGATGAAACCTAAGAACTTTCCTGACTCCACCCCAAACGAGCATTTCAAAGGGTTTAGCTTCATCCTGTATTTCCGGAGGACTGCGAACATTTCTGCTAAGTGTTCAATGTGATCTATTGCTTTCTTAGACTTTACTAACATGTCGTCGACGTAGACTTCCATAGTCTTGCCCAATTGTGGTTTGAACATAGCATTGACAAGTCTTTGGTAGGTTGCCCCTGCGTTTTTCAACCCGAAAGGCATAACCCTGTAGCAATAAAGACCAACATCGGTGATAAAGCTCGTATCCTCCTGATCCGGCTCGTGCACCATGATCTGGTTATATCCGGAGTAGGCATCCATGAAAGATAACAATTCATGTCCCGCGGTTCCATCAACCAGTTGATCAATCCTGGGTAATGGGAAGCAATCTTTGGGGCAAGCCTTGTTTAGGTCAGAAAAATCGATGCACACTCTCCATTTTCCATTAGCTTTCTTAACCAGCACAGGATTTGAAACCCAATTCGGATAGGTAGATTCTTTGATGAAGTTATTTTCCATGAGTCGATCAACTTCTTCTTTTAATGCTGCTGACCTTTCTGGACCTTGGGTTCTTCTTTTCTGTTTCACAGGCGTAAACTTTGGGTCAATATTCAGAGCGTGTACTGCAACTTCTGGGGATATTCCACACATATCAGCATGGGTCCAGGCGAAGACATCCAGATTTGCTTTCAGAAAAGATATCAAGATATTCTGAATTGACATATTAAGTTGCGAACCCACATTCAACACCTTATCTGGGTCCTCTGGGTCAACAGGTACCGGCACCGTCGTTTCCACCGGTACTACTCTATTTTCCCCTGCACTGGCCTTTCTAGGATCCATCTCTTTCCGTGCCCCGCTATGCTCGCCAGTGCAGGGTCCGCCCCGTAATTGCTACAAGGCTGGTTCTTTGATGCGGACTGGGGTTGTCGCATCCTTTCCCATTTCTCTTTTCCTTGCCTCTCGCAGCTCTGTCAGATAACACTCCCGTCTAGCATTTTGGTCTCCTTTTATAACTCCTACCCCATTGTCTGTAGGGAATTTGATAGTGAGGCACCACGGGGCAAGAACAGCTTTGAATGCTGCCAACGTTGGGCGACCAAGGAAAGAATTATAAGCAGAAAATTCATCGACGATCACAAAAGTTTGCTTGCGGACTACTTTCTTTTCTCCCTCTCCCAGTTCTACAAACAAATCAATGGTTCCTATTGGTTGCTTTGGCTCCCCAGTGAAGCCAACAATTTTCTGTGATGAGGCTTGTACATCAACCATAGGGATCTTTATTTGGTCAAATGTTTTCTTGAAGAGGATATTGCAGGATGCACCGCAATCAATGAGAACCCTTCTGACAATGGCCGGTC
Organism: Allium cepa; assembly: GCA_030765085.1. Taxonomy (NCBI): domain Eukaryota; kingdom Viridiplantae; phylum Streptophyta; class Magnoliopsida; order Asparagales; family Amaryllidaceae; genus Allium; species Allium cepa. Next base: position 897,424,468 of record CM060938.1, on the reverse strand, counting down.
CGATACCAGCTGAGATGACTAAAGGATCTAAGGTGGGAGCTTCAACACCTGTGGAATCCCTGGCTCTGAAAATAATGTCATCATTGAAAGTTTTCTGTTGTTTCAGGGGTGTAGTGTCTTCCAAAACAAAGACATCTTCTTCGGTCGGCACATATTTCAAAGCTCGGGTATACCTTTCCATCTCACCCCAACTCTTGCCAGCTGGGTGAGGTCCTCCTGTAATGACATTGATGATGGGCCTTCCAGATTCATGCCCTGCAGCTTTCTCACCTGTCCTAGGCTGATGTTCAAGAGCTTGTTGTCCTTGACTAGATGAGGCAGGGTTGTTGCTATTCTTTTTCACAAATTGCTGTAGTTTGTTCTCCCTTAACAATTCTTCAATCAGATTTTTCAACTGGCGGCATTCATTGGTTTCATGACCGGGTTGATTATGGAAGCGACAGAATTTCCCATTCTGAATAGCCTTTTTCCCGGTCCTCAGGGGGATAGGTTTAGGAAAATCAATAGAATCTTTAGTGGTAAGGTAGATATGTTCAGGCGTATCTGATAGAGGAGTATACTCTGATGGCTTGAAGGATCGAGGCTTCTTCAGATTGCCCTGTTTCTTTCCATTGTTATTTTCCCTTTTTTGTCCCACGGCTTCATTCTTGCGTGGAGCAACAGTGTTATCTTCAGCTTTTTCCAACACTGCCTTTATTGGTGCAGGACGGCTCTCCAGGCATATGAATTCATCTGCTTTCTTATAGAACTTTTCAAGGGAATTTGGTTCTTTCATGTTCAGCCATTTTCCAAATTCACTTGACTTGTCAATGGCCCTCATCAGATAAGTCAGGATCATCCGGGGTTCCGCATTGTCTACCTCGGCCAATGCTATATTAAAGCGATTTAAGAAAGATCTGATAGTTTCCCCTGGATTCTGTTCTAAGCTTGACAAGGACATGATATCTTTGGCTTTCGAAGCATATAGTCTGAACTGCTCCTTGAATTTCCGGGTTAAGTCAGAAAACTGATCTATAGATCGGATTGGAAGCTTGGTGAACCAAAGCAAAGCTACACCTTCTAGATACACAAGAAAATATCGACATTTTATTTCATCAGAAGCTCTGGCCCCCGTCATGTGCCAATCGTACTTGTATAAAAATTCATTCGGATCACTAGTCCCCTTGTAAGCAGAAATAGTTGGAGGAACGAACTTTCTTGGAAACTCAGCCTTTAAGATTTTCTCGGTGAACGGGGTTTTACTTGGAGCGAAACCCCACTCTCTCTCATCTTCATGCCTCTGCATACTGTCTTTCATGATTTGTCGAACCATCTCAGAAAGATACCTCTCATCATCCCGAGCTTTAGATCCACCAACCCAAGAAAACGTTTGCTCAAAGGGACTAGCAGCCCTTTAAGGAGCATTCCTTTCATTAGCATCATGAATGTTGCCAGCATAGTTCCTTTCATTATTTGCCGGTTGATTGTTTGCCCCAAGCAAATCGTTCAACTTATTCAGAATTAGAGCATTTTGGGCACTCTGAGCCTCTAATTGTGCATTCTGGGCATTTATCTGCTGGTTCAGCCCCAAGATTACAGCATCCAACTCCGCTTTTTTAACCCCAACAGACGGAGTGTGTTGATTAGGTACAGGGGAAGCGGAGGTTCCCTCTTGAACATTTCCAGATCTAACAGATCTACTCTTTCTACCTGGAGCCATGATTTCAGATAGACTTCTAGTTTTCAAGGAGATTCTCTCTACAAATCTTTGTGAAGCAATGATGACAATTCACCTGAGTTCAGTTCTTAGTGAAAGTACCAAAAATGTTAACGCTTAAATTTGAACGCTAACACCCCGGTGTGTGAAATGAAATTGTGAAAGCACCACCCGATAACTCGGGAACAGATTATAAGCAGATAATAGCAGAAAAGTAGTAAACAGCAACAATTTTATAGTGGTTCGGCTTAAGGGTATAGCCTACGTCCACTTTAAGTACTTTTATTGATGATCTTGTTACAAGCTGATACAATTCTTCTCAAGTACAATACACTTCAAGTTACAAGTGATTTAGAACAAGTAGCTTAAGCTTCAATGTCGATTAAAGTCTTTGAACTCATGTTGAAGATGTGTGATTTCTTCGTGAAGTTCCTTGAAGTATTCCTCGAATCTTGAAAGCTCTAAGTGTTGATGGAGTTCCCAATGCAGCAGGGTAACGGCCCTTGAAGATGAGTCAGCCAAAAGTCACTTCAATGTTGGAGGTAGCTATGTATTTATAGGCAAACCTGGATATGAATTCTACGCCCAAGTCCTGAGTCGTGACCGACTTAAGCTAAGTCGTCTCCGAGTCAAGCTAGATCGTGACCGGCTTATAGAACCAACCTTTCCTTTCTTCATAGCTTATTCTTCTGCTGACAAGTCCTGAGTCGCTTCCGAGTCAATCTTCCTTGGCACAAGCACTGTGGCAATGGGTTACGACTTAACAGCTTTAAGTCGTGGACGAGCTATGCTGGGTCATCTCGTGTTAACATGCGGCCGACCTACAGGCTTGTTCCAAAGAAATAAGTCCTTTCCGAGTCAACTGATCGTAACTCCTTTTATGCTAGCATGTGTCGTACTCGACTTATCATAAGTCGTATGTCGTTAACGAGCTATCTCATTAAAGCATGGTGTTGAACTTATCTCTGAAGCCTTAGGTCGTCTCACCTTTTAAATCGCAGACATCTATAAGTCGTGACATTCCTCAGGTCGTTTCATAAAATGAGTCGCGAACCCGTTGAGTCGTTTGGACCATGAGTCGTTGAACCATGAGTCGCTGAGTCGGATACTCCCATAAGTCGCATAACAGTTGAGTCGGTTCTTTTCCGGGGTCGTAGCTCCAATGAGCCGTTGGGTCGGTCTAGGCCTTGAGTCACTTCTTATGAGTCGTAAACTTTGTTGAGTCGACCTTTCTCATGAACCGCCAACCCTTTGAGTCGTCCTATTCCTCTGTGTAGATGAGTCGGTATTAGTTAAGTAAATGAGTCGGTCCAAGTTTCAGCGGGGTTAACAATCCTAAAAGCCTAAACAGATGTGACTGACCATCTATCGGCCAACTCCAAATTCCCAGAGTGCAAATTAGAGCATAAATATCAATTCTAAGTTCCCAGAGTGCGGACTGGAGTAGAAACATCAACTTCGAATTCCCATAGTGCGAGTCGAAGCACAAACATCAACTCCAAATTCCTAGAGTATGAGTTGGAGTATAAACATCAACCAACTTCAAGTTCCCGGAGTGCAAACTGGTGTACAATCGTCAACTATCTTCAAATTCCCAGAGTGCGAACCAGAGTATTGATCGCAAATAACTCTGAGTCCCCAGAGTGTGGTCAGAGTGTAAACATAGCTAGGGTGTGAATGACCACTCACAAACTAACTTAAGTCCCCAGAGCATGGACACATAATTAAAACTTAAACAGGCATGATCGACCGTCGACGTACAAATGCAGATCCCCGAAGTGCGGATGTGATCATTGATAAGTGAGCGAGTGTGATTCGACCACTCGACTCTCACTTGTTTCAGCATTGATTCAACGATGTTAAGCACGATGAAATAAATGCGAAATGCAATCGCTGGCGAATCTTTAAAACTCATCCCCGAAACAGGGGGCAAAACTTAAGTGTCAACCATTGACTGAAGTAGTGCAACATCGAAATTCAACTTAATCTCGGATTATGACTCATGTCAACAACTCCGGGACTTGACAAGTAAACAAAAACTCAACTCGAATGTCGAAACTTCGCAAGTGCACTGAAAAAAATCCAAATGTTGGAACACTTAAGCAAATACACAATAATTTAGTTGAAGCCAAAATTGAAATTTTATTTCAACAATTTGTAAAAGTAATTTATTTACAAGTTATTTCCAAAATCCTACTAGTGAGGGCCGAACCCGCATGTACACACGGCCTATACAGGAAAAAATCAAATCAAATTTTTATCTACTCAAAAATGAGCCAAAGTGGCCTATCTACTCTTTCTACTTCCTTGGCTTCTTCTTCGGCATGAACCCGTTGGAGCTGCCAGTGATTTTCCTCTTCGAGCCTTTGCCTTTCAGTAGCTGATCTCCAGTGGGTGACATTATGTCCTCTTCCTCCTCCGAACTCACATGTATAGGAATGCTACCAGAAGGCGGAATCGGGGGGATCGGATCAGCTGTAGGAGCTGGGATAGGTATGCTGGTGTAAAAAAATGTACCACCGGGAGATGTCATCCTTAACAGAGCCAAGCCAAGTCCCGCCATTCCACCTCCGAAGCTGCTGGTTTGAGCTAATGCTTCTATTTCGGCATTTATCTCAACTATAATCTCCTCCTCATGAAGTGTTTGCGCAGCTCTTGGAGTATATACAGCTAAACTTGAAGAATTAGTCGTCGGTATACTTCCGCTCATGACAAATGACAGATCCACGAAGGGGTCACTGTGACGACCGAGAAGTTCCTCCATCATCTGCTCATCAAAGGAAAGTGAGCTCCCCTGTGTTCTGCCAATAGACATGGTAGTTTTTGTAGTGACTGCTTCAGTTATGATAGCCTCTAGCGCATGATGCGATTCTTGAGTGGTGGCAGCAGGCGCAGCTGATGTAGCTCAAATCACTGGAAAGAAACACGGAAATTGTTACTAATTATTTCAAGTGGAGCTTCTAATCGTGAACAAGTATACGAAAAGTTCAGAATACCTTCCTCGGTTTGACTTATTGTCGGTTGAACGGTCTCAGGAAGTTGCTCACTAGATTGAGATATCTACGGCTGATCCGGGTTATAAGCAAGAACGGATTGAGATTCAACCGCAGAGGTCGGTTCAAGCTGAGTCGGCATAAGTGTTTCCGGACTTGCATCATGGTGCTCAATACCAAAACCTTCTCCAACCTCCGAATGCTAAGCGTCAAGCTTCTCCTTCTCATACGAGATCATAACATCATGGAGAATTTTCATTTCGTCTTCGTTCCGCATTCATCTCTCAAGCTCGAATTCGTCGACCGATTCGTCCTAATGGTTTGCTTTCTCATCCTCACCTAGACGGCCCTAGGCATTGTATAAGTGTGTCGGATAGTTGACGAGCCAGGCTAGGTTCCTATTTTTCAAGATGTTGGCATTATAGGTGATTAGGAGATCTTCAGTGTCAACCTCTAGCCTGGACTCCGCCATTCGGACCTTCTCCTCAACCTCAGTCTCCACCACACGGACTGTAGTCGTTGCCACATCCCATTCAACCAGATCACTACGGCCTGCTCATATGCCTCCTGGGATGCGCAATTTGCGTCATCCCTTTCCTTGATAATTTTGGAGAATTTGGCTTTAAACTCGTTAAGTTCTTTTGGAGCCGCATCCCGTTCGGCAGTGACAGTGGTGTTTCGATGGCACATCTCATCCACTAGGGCAAAGTGTGTCTGCATCATCCTCTCCATGGCCAAGTTCGCCTCGTCGTCCTTTTGAGTGGCCTCTATTTCTGAATTTTTGGAGGATTCGGCTTCATCATTAAGCACTTGAATGATTCGATCCTTCTGAGAGAGCTCGTTTTCTAATTTCTCTATGGTGGCCGCCCGCTCAAAGGCCATCTTCGATGCTTTCTCTATGGCATTCGCCCACTCCTTATACTGAGTGTAGATATCTTGAATATAATCGTGCATCATGTTCTCTATTTCCTTTGGAATTCTCTTTAAGTGTGGAGGGAAGATGTATCCATCAAAGCAATTATTCGAAAAATCCTTCTTCAGTTTTACGATTCTAATAGCCCCTTCTCCGGTGGGCTCAGTAATAGTTTGTTCAGTGACAATGGAAACTTCGGCCTCGTGTCTACGATGGTGTGATTCAGGCCTAGAGGATTAGGAAGATGATTTATGGTAGAGAGGCTCTACAGTTTGCTTTCCATAGATCGAGGGGTGTGTAAGGAATTTAGGAGGTGGAGAACGGGATCGGGATCGATGTTTGTAGTCCCTGTCCTTATCTCTATCATATATTTCCTAGCTAGAGTATCCATAATCATAATCCCTCTCTGCCTCTCTCCTATGTGAGCCATAATAAGAAGAGAATCGCCGAGCTGAGCGAAGACTCACCAACGTTGACCTACGTCCAGATATTGTACTTGCAAAGTAAGAGAAGCAATGTTAGTAATCTCTTGAAGTAAACAGCTTGCGATCAAAAATCATGTAGTGCCGTGAAGTGTATATGTATGCGTGACCCCACGACCAACTAGAAATGTCGGCCACACTTATGGAAAGAGACTCACTTAAGTCTAAGGCACCCTAAATCTCCTCCAATCTGACATCGTGCTGAAGTGACACTAATCCGGAATTGGGATATCGACAAACCGTTCAAAAAGGTTCTCCACTTGCGAGGGAGGAGCCTCTGAAATACTAATATCAGAAACAGGGAGAGACACGATCATAGATTTCCATCTCCTAGACTTATAACGCTTATGGGCTACAGCCTTGTCTTTTCTCCTTCCTTCATAATCTTGAAAGACGTTGGAAGGCCTGGTAACGGGTTCATCATCAGTGGGTGTATCTTCTTCATCACCTTCTTCGGGTATTACAACCCTGGGCGTCTTACGCTCCACCCGTCTAGTCGGGACTGCCCTTAATGTCCCTTCAAGACTTATACTCTGATTTCGCTCGATCAGCCGAACTATCTTTAATTTTCGGTCTGTTAACACCGACTCTATTTCCCTCATCTCATTCGACACTTCTTAAAGGATACAAACTATCTCTTTAAAGTGTGCGCCCTTGGGTCATGGAATTACGGCTGTAAAGGAAAGAAGATAATAGTCGTGGTATCAGCTATGATCATCTCGTTAACTATTTGAAAAGATTGCTGCACTTACGACTGACTAACCATCGGTTGGCGAATCCTGGAGGACATCGGGCATAGAATCATTCTGTTTTAAAGTAACACAGCCTGGTCCAGGATAACGTTACCACTTGACAATTCCTGACCGATTCCAGGAATGTGAAAGAAGGGCTTTCTTCCCGACTCTTAACATTAAATAAGTATCTAATCTCGATCGGGATCAGTGGTCAAAAAAGATGCTCCATAAATACGATGAACAGGCTGTTCAGTAGAGTGTATCCATAGGGGTGTAACTGAGAGGGGGTGATTTCGAATAAAGACGAGACTTCTCTAATGTATTGGTTAAATAGAGAAAGTGTTCCAGATGTACACGCCTAGCGATTGAAAGCAGTAAACCCCTCCGTTGAAGCATGCGGTCTGTCGTTCAGCCCCGGCAATAACATGTCGTCCAATGACAAACCATTCCTAAGGCATATCTATCCCAGCATATCTTTGAAGACCTTTTCACGGAGTAGAATCTTATGGGTTATCGATAAAAATAGCATCTGGTAGCTCATCATTAGCAAGACCTATAACTTCAGCCACGATGACTGGTATCTCTATTGTTAAGGGAAGTGAACTCTGAATTTCCTGCTGTTGTAAGCTTGTAGACTCCATAACTAACTAATTTATGAAAAACCATCATTTGACAATAATAACCCCGTGTATTCCCCAGTGTGAAGTGAGTGAATGTGTTATGTAGTGGAGTGCTACAAATTACTTGAGAAATTCAACAGAGTTAGAGAAAATGTCTAAACGGCGACACTTTAGAATTTGACTGGAGCGACCGTCATCGTTGACCGTCACAACCATGCCATTCAGGCATTGGAGACCAATCCAAGTTAGAATTCGTTAAGATTGAGTTAAGTTACAGTTCCATAAAAAAGCTTCAAAGGATAGTCAAATATGAAGTTCAACAGTTAAGTCCAAGTATGCAAGATTGAAGCTCGTCGGAGTTAGGTGTTCAAATGTGCAAGAGGTTTCAAGTTCATTAAGGTTCGACTCGTATCAGTCGCAAAAACCCTAGTTCGTAATGATCAGTTTCGTATCCATCAGGATACGTGTTCGCATCGATCAAGTGAGTTGCCCTCATATTGATTTCCTGGCACGCAGTTCGTACCAATCGAAAACGTTGGATTTCGAGTTTATCAAATGCAATCCTTTCGTATTGATTAACAAGTCCAAAGCACTCGTATCGATCACCTTGAGTCGGTACGAAATTCTATCATCATTCAATATGAAGACTTCCATTTCATCATCTCGAAGTCTTATGATCTAGATCGATTCGAATGATCCCTTACTCCTCCTTTATCGATACGGAAGCAGAACTCAACCACATCCACACGGATCCTTCATATCCCTCTTCCATTCTTCATCCCCAAACTGCTCAAACACCATGGCAATTTTCGTTGACCTTGCTCCGACCACCACATCAACAAAATCGGTCACAACGGCATATCAAATGGCATATCAAATGGCATAATAATTCGAGTCTCATTGTTCAAAGTCGATTGATATAGGTTATTACCTAATTAGAACAAGTGATTAAGGGAATTAACGGGTTGATAGGTTCGAAGACAAGGATTTTCTTTTCTCGAACACTTGAGCAATTCGAAGACAGTGACTAAGGGCCCAGTTCGAGCTGAAGGCAAGATTCTTTTTTCTAGTTTTCCAGTCGATACGAAGGTTATAGGAAAAATGAGAAAGTAAAAAATTTCTAAGTACGAAATGGTATTTATATGGACCCAAAGAAAGAAGAAAAACGATTTGTCTCCCAGTCTTCATGATCGATACCAACCGATTTTGCCCCGAATCGATACGAATTGGCTATTCATATCCAACAGCTCGAACTTTATCGTTACGAAATGTGCAACGATTTTCTGAAACATTAGATTCCATCTGTACGAAACACTTATTCATATTCACTATTTTCGACTCCACTCAAGACGCTTCGATACGAACTGCACTGTTCGTATCCATCAACATGCAACCCATAAAGGCTCTTATCCATCGTTACAAATAATACATGAAGGACCAGTTGCTCTGTTCGTACCTCTTATCATTCAATCGATATGAACTACAACTTCGTATTCATCATTTAGAAATTTGCAAGGAGTTCACTGCCATCGGTGCGAAGATCATCGTAGAATAATATTTGGATAATTCAACTCTACTGATACGAGATTCGTGTTTATTCATCCGAATAGACCCAGGAGAGGATCAATACAAAGGGATAATCCAAAATGACCACCAGGAGTCGTTACAACTCGAATTCCACGTCAATTTCAGAGAGGATCGATACGGAATTCGATACACAAAAAACTGAAAAAACTGACAATGACTCGTGAACGTATGAACGTTAACAGGAATCAGGCTAGCATACATTCATGTATAATGAATTGACATATAATCTTTAAAATTCGTAGGAATCGAATACTTGTCTGGTGATGATTACAACAACGATTGACGATTGTTATCATGCATCAGCCGATTACAACAATACACGGTGCAACAATTGACAATCAACAATTAATGATTTATGTTACTGAAGCATCAATCAAAGGTTACATCTTTCAACGAAAAGACAACAACCATTCAGATAATTCAGATAAAACAGTTCATGATAAAGATTGCAGCTTTTCAAAGCACGTCGTGTTTTCACAAGATGTACTTTGGGGGGCAAATGTTATCCCGCCTTTTGGCAAGGCCGTGATACCAAGAACTTAACTGGAAACCAAGGAGAGTCCATCAAGAAGATCTGTTATACGCAGGCTCACTATGGATATCGATGAATTTTATCCGAGATCAAATCGAGCTACAATTGACAAGACATGACAAGCAAAGCTATGAAATCCAATATTACAATTTTCGAGTCAATCCGAGTTCGTATGCTCAAGATATGATCGATGCATGTCAAGAAAACCAACTCGTTTGTACCCATCATTTCGTATCGATCTGGCCACAATCCATCATTTCGCATCGGTCGATTTCATGTCCGTCACATATCTATCTATTCATGTCCAGTGCCATGCAACTGTCTTGTCCGTATCCATCGAAGACAATCTGCTTCGAATCCATCAACTAAAATGCGAGTGTCTAGTTCGTATCGATTAAGTTCTAACATGCTTCGTATCGATCAACCACAAATCGATACGAAATCAACACTTCCCACCCATACAAAGTACAATGCAATCGATTGATATGAATAAGGAAACACAATCGATCGATGCGAACAAGGCAATGCGAACGATCGATACGAATAGAATAATTAAGATCTATATGAACAAGGCAAAAACCTAAGAATGACTCGGTCAATTCGGCATCAAAAGCGGATCGATCGAAAAATTTAGCGCCACGTCAACATGTAGACACGTTCTTGGATCGATACGAACCGAGCGATATGAAAGGATCAATATGAACTAAATAGCCTACCGAAGACTCGAATTTGCATCGATCATAACTCACAATCTACAAGTTCAAATTCTACCAAATTTTCATAGGAGCTTACGTACAACCTAAAAAATGTTCCTTCCAAATTTCGACTCGATTGGGCCAAATCTTAATGATTCGAAATTGGTTCATATCGATCATGGACCGAGTGCAAATCACATGGGATCGATCGCGTGGGCCCACCCACATTCCAGAAGAGGTCTTCCGACATCTGAGCGAGATATTTGCAGCCCACGCCTATAAATAACATCCCCGAGCCTACAGAAAAGGACTTTTGACTCTCCGACGTCCAAACTCTACCGAATTCATCTTTGCACTCTAAGACCACTGTTATACTCAAAAATTACCAATGTAGTTCGTTGTAATCAGTTGTAGTCCGCAAGAAAACATCAATAAAGTTATCAATTTCGTAGTGGACATAGGCTGTACGCCGAACCACTCTAAATCATCATGTTTCTGTGTGTCTATCTGATCGTTTTTTGAAGTGTTTGTTAGATAATCCTCTTTTTCCATTTATTTTCTTCATTTTGTCTTTCAAAAACTTCCAGAGAGTGTTGTGCCTAATTTTAGTACAAACAATAACATATTTATAACTCAATCAAAATTATGTTTTTTGAATTAAGAAATCTTGCTTAAGATTTAAATGAAATGATTTAGAAATGTTTTCCTAAGTGCAAAATTGAAATTATTATTCCAAGATTTAAAACGATTTTAAGAAATCAATGGATTTAATAAGAGAGGTTTAATGATTCCATATACACCGGAAAGAAATGTTCTAAAATATATTTATTCCTTGAAGATATTTATGATAAAAAAGGAAGTAAAAAATCAAAAGAAGAATTCCCCATTTACTTAACATCGTTTTATCGTTGATTGGTTAAGAGGAACCGAGGTCGAATTTGAGCGATTCTTATCCGAAAACCACTTCAAACCAATGTACACGCCCAAGAAATGAAGACCTAATAAAGAAAATGAGTAATCAAGACCGAAGATCTATGGGGTGGAAGAACTACTTGTTGATAATTCCAGTTAGCTCCTAAATACTAAAGTAGCAGTGGTCCCCACATTTCAAAAGCTATTCGGGTTGCAAAGACTTCTCGCTACTAATCCTAGGGGCAACTCCTGACAAGATGTGGTAAGAGAGTGCCTTTGGTTTATCATGTTCCTGGTCAACATGTATGGACGAATGTCCGATGTTGCATTTCTAGCTACATAAATTGTCCTCTATGAATGTATTATCTTTTTGGTGGAGGAGAAGGCAACTTCTCTTAGCTCAACACCCATTCCTGAGACGTACGAGCTCAGGTGTTATATGTTTATAGAGATCACTTGTGTAATTATGGAATGGCAATGTGGCATTCAAAGTGAAAAGATGATGTGCTCTATGAAAGGTAATCTTTACCATAAGCCTTACACCTAGAAATGACCAAAACAGTGTAAATGCAGCAAGGCTATGCGGTTCGCAACCATTAGAGTATGATCATTTGCTTTTGGATATTTATTCCCGCTATGACTTTTGGGTTCTAAATTAATGTGGTGTATGATAGAGCGCACTCAGATAGGTCGGTAACGACTGGGGTGATGACATATTTGATACTATCTAGAAAAGGTGGCTCGATCTTGTGTTGGTAGAGGACCATAAGTTGGGCCTCAGTACATTCCTCTAGAGATGTACTGCCAGGAGATAGTACCTTCACCTAGTCATTTATATGTAAAACCGTTCTTCAATAAGAGCTTGTACGATTTTAGAAAGCCTTGTATTATAAGATGATATGCTGGAATTTAGTTATGTAACAATATCGGTAAAGATTAATAAGTTAACTTGAAAATGTTTTCAAAGGAAAGTCATTTAAAATAATATCCCTTGTTTTTACGTAATAAAGATTTTGTTATCAGAAGGTAAAACCCATTCCGTTTTTATAAGAGGTGTGGTCGTATTAGATTCCATTTTGTTTTCAAAATGCGTACTTTTGAGTTCTAACAGTCCTTTGACTAACACGGAGTTTATTTTCCTTTTCCTTAAACTCTTGGTGCCCTAATTTTCCTGGGCAGCGTAGTAGTCAAGTTTAGTTTAGAAGAAATCTGGATGGAGCTCGAAGCACCGAGTTAGAAGATTCTTCTAAAGATTGTTATCTATTTCCACCACACTCTATTGCTATAGTATTCCGCACTTATAAGGACGGAATTTTATAACTGTCCATGTTTAACTCTGATAAATGTATATTCCATTATAAAGACTATTTTTTGAAATAGTATATGTTATTCCATTCATGTGAGATTGTGTTATGTCTTTGTTTTCCTTCTTACCCATGAGAATCCACTTCTCAGGCACTTGGATTTGTGGCACGCGAATACCTAAGATGTATTAGTTTCGATTTTCGAGAGTCGAAGAAATGGGTCCCCATAGGTAAACTACCACAAAAATTACAGACAATATGGAATACTTAGATACTTCAGCTTATGAACATATACCATAGTTCTTCATGGTGATTAACAATTGTACTTAGAAAATAAAGGGCTGGATCCCCATATTTGGACTCCACCTAGGCAGAAGCCGCTATTTTTTTGTCCAGACAACAAAAACTTCTACATACCAACTCGAAAACTGGTGAGACTTCGACCGATGAACTCCTATCTAAATTGATTATTAAGGTTTCAAAAATCCTTTTAAAAACAAAAGCATCTCGTAAGACCACGCCACAAAAAAACATTTCGGGTTTTTACCTTACGATAGCTAAAATACTTTTTATAGAAATCCTCTAATATTATAATAGGGTCTATACACAAATACTTATAAAATAGCCAAAATTGTTACATCTATTAAATTCCAGCTACTAGCCACAGAGTGGGTAATACAAACAAAACTCGTACAAGGCTCGTAGGGAGAATGGATTTCCAACAATGACTAGGCACTAGGGTACCACCTGTCACAGTACGGGGCCTAGATCACCGTACCGAGGACCACGCCCGATCCCCTGCAACACAAGGCCGGACCCATCCCTTACTGGACAGTTTCGAATAAGATCATCCCGCGGTTGGGATCAACAACCGCACCACTAAGCCGAAATAAAAGGGACATCTAGACAGGGATGACCTTACTCTAAAGTGGGGGCTACCCACGAAGCCTTGCTGCATATCCTCTGATTTTCTGTCATTCCCATTTGATGAGGCTTGAGGCTAAGCGTTACCTTTTAGAACGTTTCACTTAGAATGCCCATCGCCCTCCTGACGATGTCCGAAAGCATTCGTCCATACAAGTCCATCCCGGGTTCGAATGGAACCGAAGGCACTATTTCTACTACATCCATTTTGGAAATATCCTCAGGATTAGTAGCGACTAGCCCTTGCACTTCACTGCTCCATCTTCGACTCCGAACACGTTTTCCGCGAAACGTAAAAACCGGATCGAAGTGGTTTTCGAGAAATAAATCTCGATCCCGGTCACTTCGAAACGATCAACGCATTTGTCCAATATTGATAGTCGGTGATTTAACTATCAACTAACATTCACAAACATCCATCACACAATAAATAATTTTCCACCTTATTTATTTGCCTCAAATATCTTTCAAGATATATTTCCAAATTTCAAAACTCGTTTGAAAACAATTTCCCAAAGTTCTTCCTTTACAAGGTAAATCCTTTACCATTTATTCCCATTGGAAATAACCAAGTTCAAAAAATTTAGAATTAAAACAATTGAAACACTTTATTCTGAAATATATTTTAAAATATGGAAATTTACTACTAATTATTACTCAAAAAAAAATTTTCAAATATGTGAAGTAAAACCATTTATCAGGATATAAATCTTGATTGTAAATAAGGGTTTAGTTTAAACTAAACTTATAAGTAGAGTTTTAAAAAGGTTAATACTACTTTCAATAACTTAGGTCAAAACCAGCCTTTTTAAACAAATCCATTTGTAAAAATAATTACTAAGGTATTCATAAAAAATTTCTATTGCTAATTTATTAATAGTTACTTTAAAATAAAAAAATTCAACACTCTTTTATACAAGTTTGAACTTTAAACTTTCTTTTATTAAAATCAGTTTAAAACTCGAACTTGGTTTTCCAGGGAAACTCACTCCCATTCAAACAACCCAAAATATCTTTCTTATAAATTCTATCGATTTATTTCAATTCAGATTTTTGTTTTAATAACATAAATTTCCTTCCTAGGTTTTCAAAATAAACTCCTTTGGAGTTTAAACACAATTTCCATTCCCGGAAATTCACTTTCAAAATTCGGATTTACAAATCTTTTAAATAAAACTTGTGAGAATTTATTAAAGGAAAATAATACTTACAAATTTCCTAAATAAAATCCCAATGGTAAAAATGCATTTCAAAATATTCTATTTACATTTTATATAGCTAATTTATATTTGGAAAGCCTCATTGAAAATATACTTTAATTTCCTGGAAACATCACCAAATAATCCCATCGTTATTTTATAACCATTTATAATTTCTATTGAATTTATCTCCAAATATTTTTACTTTCACATTTATCAACTAACTTTTCTCTTCATTTATCATTCCAAATTTTACCAATTTCCAAATTCATCCCAAACAGATTTCAATTTAATTCTTTTAAATTCTTTATTTAACAATATCCTTTATTTCCTAAAAATCCAATTTATCCATTTATAATTAAATTCTGGATTTATAATTTGTCCAACAATATCCCAATACAATTGAATTTCAGATTTATCAATCATAACATATAAACAGATTGCATTATCAGTTATAAAAATAATTTCTACATCGTGAGGAATCTAGTTGGATCCCTCCAACCTGTTTGCCCTGCATTACAAATATGAGTACATCATGTATATAAATATAAATCCAGACTGATAACAACAATTATATTCAACCAATCTCACAGATATTTAAATATTTACTATTTAAATTAGCTAGCATCCAGATGTGAGTGAGAATAACTCACCTTGGTTTTCGGCGAGCGTTTGAAATTTAAATTAAACCGAACGACGTTCGATTTAACTCAAATTTCTACTTACCCGGAATGACTCCAGAATTGCACTATTGCTTAGTACGCATCTCTGCGATTCGGGCGCCGCAAATCATCAAATTCTGCTTACATATGAAATAGATATGAATTTTATAAGTTTTGCGCTTTAATTTAAAATAATCCCTTTTTATTATTAAATAATATTATACCAAACAACATCAGCCATCCATTCCAGAGAAGAAATCACGTTCGCATACACTCTCTTCCCTCATCACGCACCCAGGCCGGCAAAAGAACCTATCATCGTCGATTAGGGTTTCGAAATCGCGCCTCCAACGTCGCATTCAACTCGATCGGGGACCACCGTACGAACGGCCATCGAAAGCTCCACCAACGCCTTCGACCCTGATGAACTCGAACTCCCCACAGTCACGCAAATCGCGTGCGAACGTATGATGAACGAAGGTCAAAAACTTTGCCATTAACAAACCATAAGCTATCACGACCGTTAGATCTCAAGATCGCTTCGAGCTCGTCGACTTCCCAGTTGAAAGGTTTGGTGTTGGGCGAATTCTCACCCAGAAGATCTCGAGACCGAGAAGTCACAGTTTCACCCGGGCCTGCAACCTCCACTTCGTTCGACAGCCAAGAAGCTCAATACTAACCTAGAAGTCCAACCAACATTCTCCATGAAGAAGCTCGTTCGGCCCAAGCCTCCATCCGGCCCCTTCCATTCGGTTCCTTCCATTCGGCTCCTTTCATTCGGCCCCAAGCTCCCATCACCAAGCCTACATTCAGTCATCCACATTCGGTTTCCCCCATATTCGGCCACCGGTCCAAACCACCACCGGACCGGCCTCCTTTCCACCACCGAACCAACAAACCGAACCAACATTCCTCCCTACTGCCGAACCAGAAGGAGGACAACCCATGCCGAACCAACCCAGCAACAAGGCCACCACCGAGCCAACTAGCTACCAGACCACCTCCACACTCACTACCACCGGTCCATACCTACCACCAGTCCAAGCTCAATGCCGAATGAAGCTCTGCCGAGCCAGATGATTGCCAGTCCAGATTGCTTCAGCCCGGGCCCACCAGCAGCCATATACTTCCAAGACCCCTGCCCCTACCTCATTCTATAAATAGAGGGGCAGGGGTACAACAATGGCAGACAAGTTTGAGAGCTCAAGCAAGGAAGGAACTTTCAAACTACTTTCATTTACTTATATACAAAGCGTTGTACTTGTAATCCGAAAGAAAAGAAGATAATAACATATAAAGTGGACGTAGGCACATTCTGGCCGAACCACTATAAATCTGTGTGTCTTTTACATTTCAGCTCCTGCTTCTTTCATATTTATATAACTCATCCAAACCATTGAAAATCACATATAATCAACTAAATAACACGACTTGGAAGTGTTTGTCCATTTTTTGCGCAAACATTTTTGGTGCCTTCACTGAGAACTTGGAACTTGAAGCTTCAGCTTCCCTCATTCAACCTTCTTTCCCAATAGCACCCTTCATTGCCTAGGAAACATGACTTCCAGACCAAGAAAAGACGCGAACAAGGGAAAGAACGTTGCATCCAGCAGCGCTCCAAATCCAGTGGATCCAGATCCAGAGTACCATCCCACAACAGCAGCAGTGCCACATGAAGATCAAGCGATTCCAACTGCCCCTGCCGCGGAACAACCGGCAGCAATAACTAGAGCAGATCTAGACAGAATTGTGGTGGAAGTAACTAACCGCTTCGCATCCCAACAAGAGGCTTTGGTGAACCAACTCATGTCACGCTTGAGAGATGTCGAAGAATCCAACCGCAACACTGAATCATGGGGTGAATCTCAATCCGGAGGATCTCGGAGACAACAAAGGTCTTCCCTCTTCGAAGAAGCTATCAACAGGAACAACAATGATAGGGGCCGCGCCCGGACTCAGCCCGAACTCCGACTCGAGGAAACCCTTGGAACCGAACCCAGTGGGGGAGGCGCCAGGCGAGGGTCGGATGTAGCTGAGCCAGTCATGACACCTAATCATAGAAACCCCGCTGAACGGAGCCGAGCTAGAACCCAGCCCGAAGTTGACCCCATGGATATGCTCGAAGCAGAACCCCACAGGGGAAGATCAAGGCAGGGGGCAACTGTAGCTGGTCCTAGCGTGCATCCAAGCAGCCAGAGACAACCACTGGATAATACTAGAAGTGACAGACTGTACCATCCCTACAGGTCATCTGGACGAGATAGATCCCGTAGGGAAGAGCCAAGCTCATTTTTGTCCGCCCCAAATTCTGATGAACGAATGGCACGATTATTCAGAGAGTGTGTCCAACGGGAGCAAAGGGACCGGGGAATAGGCGCTAGGGTCACCAGCCCCTTCACCCGCAATATCGAAACTGCCATCACCCCCGGGAATGGAAGATGCCAACCATGGAACCTTACAAAGGAACTTCTGACCCCATCGTACACTTACGGAGATACACCCAGCATATGCTCATGAGCGGAGCAACAGAAGGAGTGTTGTGTAAATGCTTTCCGCTATTCCTAGCAGACCTAGCTACCTCCTGGTTCTGCCACCTACCCCAAGGATCTATCAGCTCATGGGAGATGTTGAAAGAAAAGTTCATCAGCCAGTTCCGCATTCATGTGGAACAACCCAAGGATGCTTATTCTCTATCCAATGTCAAGCAAAAATCCGGAGAGACACTGCAACAATACCTAACCCGGTTCAACGCCGCAGCGGCCGCAGTTCAAGATGCCGATGAGAAGCTCACCCTAATGGCCCTCTGCAGTGGTGTACACCAAGATACCAAGTTTGCCAGAAGACTAACTAAAGAAAAACCAGCTACTTTACCCGATTTCTTCCACGAAGCTGGAAAGTATATGAGACTCGAAGACGCCGCCACTGAGAGGCAGTCAGGGCAACAAGGTAAGGCAGTTCAGGATAAGATTCCCGCTGCAGCTAAGGATACTCGAAGAAATGAATCTAGGGACAATGCTGGAGGCAGGAAGGTTGAAAAGCGCCAATATCGGCCAGGACCAAGATTTGACTCCTACACTCCTTTGAATGAAACAATCGAAAACATCTTCCTAGCCACTCAGGGCGAACTCGGATACAAGCGCCCCCCGCACAAAAAAGAATCAGATAACGCACTCAAGTCTGGAAAGTTCTGTCGCTTCCACGAATCGCACGGACATGACACCAATGAATGCCACCATCTTCGGGACTTGATCGAAGAACACATTAGAAGAAGAAGACTGGAACGCTATGTGAAGGGTCAGAACAGGACTCCAACTCCTGTCAATGAGAACTCAAAGCAACCCCTCCCAGAAGTAGGCGGAGGGAATCACAACAATGACAACACCAGTGGCTCTAGTCAAGAGAAGATAGTGGTCCTCACCATCTCGGGAGGACCTCACATCGCCGACAGAAGTTGGGCAGAGATGGAAAGGTACGGCAAGTCACTTAGAAATGTTGAAGGCCATGTTAACTCCATTATGGAAGAACGCCACCCGAAACGGAAAGAGAATGACGATATCATATTCAGTAGGCGTGATTTAGAAGGAAGACAGTATCCGCATATGGATCCCATGGTTATCTCTGCTTGGTTCGGTCCAGCTAAGGTTTTTCGAATTCTAATAGACACAGGAAGCTCTGTAAATATCCTATTCAAGCATGCTTTTGACAAAATGAAGCTGTCAATGAAGGATGTGTCTCCCTGCGACAAACCACTGCACGGTTTCACTGGAGATGCAAAAATGCCCCTCGGGCAACTTGACCTCTTTGTCGAAATAGGAAGTCATCCCCGCTCCGTTGTGCGAAAACAAACATTCGTACTAATAGAAAACCACTCGGCCTACCACGCCTTCTTGGGAAGACCAGCCTTGTCTGACTTCCAAATTATCCTAGCCCCATGGTGCCTGAAGATGAAATTTTCAACGGACAACGGAGTAGGAGAAGTAGAAGGAGATCAAGACGCGGCCCGAGACTGTTACGTAATGGAACTTCGCAACAACCGCAGAAAGAACAAAGGGAAAGATGCAGAGACTACTCTCTGCATGAAAAACTTGGAAGCATAGCAATTAAAGAAAGCCCCTCCTCTTCGATATACCAACGATCCCTTCAACGAACTAGACCCCAGGGATAAAGAGGAGGAGGCTACCGCCGAGCCTGCAGAGGCTATGGAATTCGTATCTATAGATAAGCATGATTCAAGTAGACTATTAAAAATGGGATCTCAGCTAAAAACGGAATTGAAAGATCAACTCATCGACTTTCTCCGCCACAACTTAGATGTATTTGCATGGACACATGCCGATATGACAGGAATTTCCCCAGACATAGCATGCCACAGGTTGAACATCGATCGCACCAAGGTACCATAAAGCAGAAAAAGAGGAGTATGGGGGCAGAGCGATCAGCGGCCCTTGATGAGGAAGTAAAGAACCTACTTGTTAATGGCTTCATACGAGAAGCCATCTACCCAGAGTGGATCGCCAATCCAGTTCTAGTGAAAAAGGCTAATGGAAAGTGGCGAACATGCATTGACTTCTCCAACCTGAACGACGCTTGCCCGAAAGATTGCTTCCCACTTCCCCGAATCGATCAACTTGTAGACAGCACAGCCGGGCACGAACTCTTATCTTTTATGGATGCATACTCCGGATATAACCAGATTCCCATGCACGCTCCCGATCAAAACCACACCAGCTTCATCACTGACCGAGGATTATATTGTTACAAAGTCATGCCTTTTGGACTCAAAAACGCCGGAGCTACCTATCAGCGCCTCGTCAACAAGATGTTCGTGGAACTAATAGGAAGAACAATGGAAGTGTATGTGGATGACATGTTGGTGAAGTCCAAGAAAGCCGACGACCATGTAAGCCACCTGAGCGAAATGTTTCAGGTACTTCGCCGATATGGAATGAAGCTGAATCCCCTAAAATGCTCCTTCGGAGTATCATCGGGAAAATTCTTTGGATTTATCGTCCATGCCAGAGGAATCGAAGCCAACCCTGAACAGATCCGGGCTCTAAAAGAAATAAGGATACCCTCCACTCGAAAAGAAATGCAGAGCCTAAACGGAAAGGTGGCCGCCCTAAGTAGATTCATTTCCAAAGCAACTGACAAGTGTGTCCCTTTCTTCGAAGCCCTCAAGAAAGACAAAGGGAAGTTCGAGTGGACCGATGAATGCTTAAAAGCCTTCCTTGACCTAATCGAGCACCTTCAGAAACCACCGGTACTCTCGACTCCAACTGAAGGTGAAGTGTTATACCTATACCTCGCTGTATCATCTCATGCTTTAAGCGCTGCCTTAGTAAGAGAAGAAGACCGCGCACAACGCCCGGTTTATTTTGTAAGTAAGAGATTTACAGGGGCAGAAGCCAGATATCCTAAACTTGAGAATTTAGCATATTGTTTATTGATCGCATCACGAAAACCGCGACACTACTTCCAGTCTCATTCCATCAGAGTTCTAACCGATCAACCGTTAAGACAGGTACTCCATCGTCCTGATACTTCTGGGCGACTTCTCAAATGGTGCATTGAGCTAAGTCAGTATGATATCACCTACCATCCTCGCACCGCTATCAAAGGACAAGCCATGGCCGATTTCATTTCCGAATTCACTACCAACGAAGGCAAGGAACAATCCGAAGTAGCAAAAAACATCAAGTGGAACCTCTTTGTAGATGGAGCATCGAACAAACAAGGCTCGGGGGCAGGTATTGTGATCATCACCCCCAGGGGAAGAAAGTTGTACTATGCATTGAGGTTGGAATTCACGGCCACTAACAACGATGCTGAATATGAAGCAGTAATAGCGGGATTGGAACTTGCCCTAGAAATTGGAATCAATTCCTTATGTCTTCATAGTGATTCTCAGCTTATCGTAAACCAGGTACTAGGAGAATTCCAGACCCGAGGAGAACGACTCACAGCATACCTAAAGAAAACCAAACTGCTGCTCGATCAATTGGACCACTATCTAATCAAACACATTCCTCGAGAAGAGAACCAAGAGGCAGATAAACTTGCAAAGCAAGCTAGTATGAAGAATAGCACCATTTCCGGAGCACTAGCCATCTCAAGGCAGCTAGCCCCAAGTTTCGAACAAGTGAATCTGATAACTGGAATCGAAGAAGGAACCTGGATGACTCCTATCCGGAAATATTTGCAAGATGGCATACTACCCGACAGGCGGAATGAAGCCAAGAGGATCTTGAGGAAAGTTCCCCACTACACAATACAAGAAAGCATCCTCTATCGGCGTGGCTTCTCTAGCCCCTTATTTAGATGCGTCGCTGGAAGGGAAGCCAAGGAGATCTTATCAAACATCCATCTGGGAGGATGCGGAGATCACATTGGGGGGCAGACTTTGGCAAGAAAGATACTCCGATATGGATATTACTGGCCCACACTAAACAAAGATGCCCTAGACTTCGTCAAGAAATGCGACAGATGTCAGAAATTTGCCAAGATTCCTCGACTACCCACGAATGAGATTACTCAAATGACCAGCCCTTGGCCCTTTGCTGTATGGGGAATTGACTTGATTGGAGAACTGCCAACAGGCCGAGGCGGAGCCAAATATGCTATAGTGGCAGTTGATTATTTCACCAAATGGGTGGAAGCGGAACCTCTAAATAAAATATCTTCAGCAAAAGTTATCAACTTCTTGATCAAAAATATTCTGTGCAGGTATGGAGTCCCACTCAAAATCATATCAGACAACGGACTCCAATTTGACAGCGAAGAATTCGCCGACTGGTGCCAAGAGCATGGAATTCAGAAAAGCTTCTCATCAGTAGCTTATCCTCAGGCAAACGGACAAGTCGAAGCTGTCAATAAAATTGTCAAAACCCTAATCAAGAAGAAACTTGAAAAGTCAAAAGGCGCTTGGGTAGACGAACTTCCTACGGCACTTTGGGCCTACCGCACATCTTTCAAAACATCAACAGGGCATACTCCCTTCTCTTTGGCATATGGATCAGAAGCAATGCTCCCGGTTGAGACTATTGTACCTTCCCACCGTAGGATCCACTACAACCCAGAAGAAAACGAAGAACTCCTCCTCACGTCTTTGGACCTGATTGAGGAAAGGAGAAACGATGCAGCACTCAAAGCAGCAGCTCACAAACAAAAAGTGGCAGCGCTATACAATTCCAAAGTCAAGCATCGCAGCTTACAAGAAGGAGATCTTGTCCTCAGGCGAATCTTTCCGCGCCCCGGGGCACTAGACCCCATCTGGGACGGACCATATATAATTCATAAAGATCTCCACAAGGGAGCTTATATTTTGTCAACAGTGGACGGAGAGGTGTTCCAGAGGGCATGGAACATCCGACACCTCCGTCGATACTTTTCTTAACTTGTACTGCCTATATGAAGTGAATTAACAAAGAGAATCAGTGGACGTAGGCATTTTCGTGCCGAACCACTTTAAAAAATCTTGTCTCTTTTTAACTTGTTCCTTTATGTCTTGGCTACTTGTTAAGTTTTATCCCTTTCTGTTGAACAAAATCCTATGGCATCTCCACTCAAGACGCACCGCGGCCTCATCTGGACTAGGCCTAACAGGTACGCTACGATTCTATGCACTCGCCAATGAGACACTTTTGCTCCAGCATCCCTCTGCTGCGGGTTAACTCATTGCGCGCCTGCCCTCAAAGCCAACTGTAATGAGCCGATTATAAGTCATCATAAAGGCCGACTATAGCCGATGGCAGCTCATTACGGCGTTCGGCTCGCCGGCAACTGTGAACCTACTTTAAGCCCCAACATAAGGTGTGGCCAGCCAGGGGTAGTTCACAGCCAACGGCACCCACGCTAGCCGGCCATGGTAAATCGAATAATACCCACGATTACGGACCATAATGGTTCGAGTAGTTACCGTGCGCGATCTCGGCTCCGATGTGTCTTAAGTGCGGCTGTGGTAAAAAAGAAAACTCCCCGCGGAGGCGTAAGATGGGTGACAAATGTCTCCAAGACCCACAGCTAGGAAAAGTGACTACAAAACCCGTTTGCCACGAACTTAAGCACATCGACGGCGTTCCGTGACTGGAAGTTTTACTTTTTCTATATTTCCATTTCATTTAAATACTTTTCCCCTATCCTGTATAACGAACTCTAAAGTACAGGAAGCCAAATAGGAATCATTCGCTCACGAGGATCCAAGCCTGCATACTGGGTGGCAGGGTACTCAGCTATATCCGTGAACAGTTACACAAGACACTCAAAGCTACCGCCTGCAAATAAAACATGAAGGGTGGTACTCTCTTTTCTTGTATATAAATGCGTAACTATAGCTTGTCCGTACATTAACATTGCAAAACATGAAATTATATTTCAGGCAAAAACTTAACATCAAACACAACTAGAATCACAGGCATATACATAATTATACTTCTCACGCAGCACATCAAGATGACCACAACATTCAAACATAACAAAATCAGCTTATATTATAAAACCACACGAAGTTATTCTTTGCAAATAATATTATTACAGTCGCATCAATGACTAACATAAACAGTGATAAAAAGAAATAAAAAGATGGCTGCTGCGTCCACACTCCATCACCAACCTCCCGAGTCTACTTAGCCGCAGGATCAGAGCCCCCAGCATGTGGATCAGAAGTCCCACCTGTCCAGTTCAGAAGAGGAATTCATTAAATGAACAATGAACGATCAAGTTATGGAAACATAGAAAGAAAAGAAAGGGAAAAGAATAACTCACCAGCATCCGCCGCTTGATCCTCATCCTCCAACTGTACACCCGCTTCCTCTGCAGCAAGCAGCCGCATCCCCTCTTTCATCGCCGCTTGCTCCTCCTTCGAGAACTTAGCGGTGACCGCATCCAGACTAAAAGCCTCTCCACCTTCCTTACCCGCATTAACCCTGGCCTCCTCTAAAGCCCGCAGATATACCTTGGCCATGACCCGGGGGTAATCATCCATCCAAGACAAGCCGCCCTCCTTCCAAGTACAGAAGTACATGTCCTGCAGCATCTCATCCATCATTCCCTCATCCTCCTCAAACTCCCTCACCCGGGCCTCGGAAGCCTGCAACTTAGCGACAGCGGCATCCCTCTCTGATCGGTATCTCAAGCAGTCAGCCTGGAGAGACCTCCTCATTTCCTCCTCCTTTAACTTGAGAGACCTCCTCATTTCCTCCACCTCTACCTTTAATTTGACTTGAGCCATCTCCGCGGCCTCAAGCCTCCCAGACAACTCCTCTACCCGCTCGAGATCCGCATTTCGGACCTCGTCCACTGTCGTAATGGCCATGTTGATCCGCTCCTTGCAGGCGACCTCCATCTTCCGTAACTCAGCCCTACTAGCCTTCTCCATAGTCTCTTTTAGCCGCCTGGAGGATTCCTCGTGCTGAGAAATCTGAATGGCTTGATCGGCAAGCTGTTTGGCCTGGTCCAACCTTTAGCCGCAACCGAATGTTAGCACTCCCAATCTCCTCCCCGGCCCTGACCAAACGAGCATGATGCTCCATTAGCTTCCTGGTCTCTTCAGCCACCCGATCCATATTAGCTTTGGCCTCGTCCCCCATGGTAACCACCCGGGTAGTAAGCAGATCAAGATCCAGGGACTTGGCCTCATCGAGCACTCGTACCATGGGGTTGCGGGGAAGAAGGTGCTCACCCGTGGCCTCATCAAATAAAATATCTTGAGAGCTCGGATCCAAATCAGGATGACCGGCAAAGGGATCTCGAGGCACGGTACGAGGCACGTCAGGACGGCTTATACGGATAACAGTTGGATTCTTCAAAGGAGGTGGAGGGGGTCCAGGCTCCGTCCCCTCCTCCGTGATGTCACGAGGAGGCTGAGAAGGAGGCTGTGGATCGGAGGAAGACTCAAACCAGGAACGGCTCCGCTTCTTTTTCTGAATGCTCTCTTCAATGACCCCGAGAAGAGGATGGTAAGTGACTACGTCCCCATGGCGACCGGTGAGAGGCTTCGACTTATCGGAAGCTCTCTTCAACTTGAATTGTCCGAGGCGGTGACGAATGTCAGATGTTTTAACCACCTAGCCTGGCCCTGGAATAAAGAACAAGTGTTACGAACATACCATGATCCACAACTCAAAAAATGTGTTAAGTTAAAAAGAAAGAAAAGTGAGAAGAGACATCTATTATACAAACCCGACGGAGGAGTGGGATACTGCAATAAGTCCTGGATCTCATTCCAGGACGGAAGTGAACCGTAAAATATTTCTAAGTCCCTATCGTAAATGGAATCGGCAGAAGACAAAAGTTCACCTTGCATCGCCGGAATCACCCTAGCTGAGGAACCCTTAGAGGATGGGTCAGCGCCAGCCACAGCTTTGCCGGTTTCCTTTGCCTTCTCCGTTTCCGACTCTCCCTCCGACTCCCCGAAGGCCCGACGGAGAGCCTCATCCAGTTCAAGGTCTTGCTCAGAGGTTAAGGCACCAACGACGCTACCACCCTGACCGTCGCCATCTCCTCCATCCTCTGACCCTTCTCCAACTTCGCCTCCTTCCCCTTCTTCCGCGCCTTCCTCCTCCGGGACAATCGGGCAAGTACTTGGAGAAGGACCATCAGACTTCTTCAGTTTCTTCCCCCCAACAACGGGACGCTCTGCAAAAGGCTCCCTCTTGCCGCTCTTCACCGTAGCCCCTCCTTAGCTTTAGCGGCCTTCTCCTCAGCCGTATCCCTCTGCTTAACCACGGACTGGTGCGGTAGGATCAAATTGTACTCTAGGAGGGTTGCGTTCCTGATCAAGAAGGAAGCCGACCGGTCCCGTGCCGGAATAGCCTTTAGTTCAGCAGCCATTCTCACCAAGGAATCGTCCTCCACGACTGCAATACCACCTGCCGCTAGCAAGAAATAGAAGCATGTTAGAAAAAGCACTACAGTCAGAACATGGAAAATATAAATGAAATCCATCTTACAGCCGAAAGTGAAAAGGCGGAAAGAAACAGAATCATCCTTGATAAAAAAACCACTCTTTCTTGAACATGGTAAACTTGGAATATAAGTCCAGGACTGGTTTGAAGGGCACGGCCGCTTCCAGACTAATATAAGGAGATCCCTTCTTGTAGCCTCTCAGGTTGTACAAATATCGAATTTCCCGGTTAGAAGGAGGACGCCCGCACCTCCTCTGGAAGATAACAAAAAGGCTCACCAGGATGGCATAAGAGTTAGGTTGAAGCTGGAAAGGAGCCACCTTCAAATATGTGGTGAAGCTGACTATCCAAGCATTGATAGGAGGGATAGCACCACACATGCAATGATATATGCTATAAGCAAAGTAGCCTTCGGGGGGATTATATGGCATGACCCCCTCCCCCGGTAGCAGCATAAGAGCCCTGTCTATACCGAAGGAGCGGGATATAACGTCAAGTTGCTCCTCCTATAGAGAGCTAGGAAAGCAATCAGGAGGGGAGATCAAAAGTTCCTGTGGACCATATCCATCCACTAACGACCTCGGAACAGGTCGACGTTGCCCGGATACTGGTTGGGCTGGGGGCACAGAAGAAGACTCCCCTCCATCCTTGGATTTCCGTCTGTCTGATCGTGTTTCTGCCTTGCGAGACATTTATCTGCATACACAAAAGTGAAAAACATTAACAAGCAAGCATGCATAGGTCCGGGATTCCTCTAAAAAAAAAAAAATCAAGCACATTCGGCAGTACGAGACATGGTCATTCGGCATCGAAGGCATATACCCATTCGGCACAAAAATCCCATGCTCATTCGGCCTCAAAATTTGATTCGGTACACATCCATTCGGCACCAAGGCCGAAGGCCCATTCGGTAAAACGAAGACCTCCGCATGTACTCGGCAAATTAGACACCTTCGGTAGTAAATCCATTCGGCAATAAGTATATACCTGATTCGGTAGGCAGGTTAGTTAGGCACGAAATGG
Source organism: Allium cepa (assembly GCA_030765085.1). Taxonomy (NCBI): domain Eukaryota; kingdom Viridiplantae; phylum Streptophyta; class Magnoliopsida; order Asparagales; family Amaryllidaceae; genus Allium; species Allium cepa. Next base: position 897,397,291 of record CM060938.1, on the reverse strand, counting down.
TCCGGCTTTCGCTTGATTCGGCGAGAGTGTTGGCTCGGTATAGCGTTGGTTCGGCACTTGATGATTTGGTAAGAAAAAACTAAGGGGGTGTAGCTCTATATATAGGCGCGCTCAGATCTGCCGAACCATCTGGTCCGGCTACCGGACCAACATATACCGGACCAACCGCATGCCGAATGAAAACATCCATCCGGACCAACCAAACACCGAATGACGTTGTCTCCGCCAGCGAAAGTCAGAAGCAGGGGGCATCCAGTGTTATCCCGCTTTTTGGGAAAAAGCCGTGATACCAAAAGATTGGTCAAAGACAGAAGACAGTTCACCTCAGAGATCAGCCGTACTTCACTTTACTATGGATATCAATGAATTTTGTCCGAGTCCGGAACGGGCCACAATTGATAGGACACAACAAGAAAGACCATACAAGCCAGCATTTCAAATTTCAAGTCAATCCGAGGTCGTATGCTCAAGTTATGATGGATTCAAGTTAAGAGGGTGCACATTGCTCGGTTCGAAACCATCATGTTCGAACCCATCCTATTTCGAACCCATCGTGTTCGAAACCATCATGCTCGAAACCATCCTTTTCGAACCCATCGTGTTCGAACCCATCATGTTCGAACCCATCATGTTCGAATCCATCATATTCGAATCCATAGGAAGGAGCGACGTTCGAATCCATCAGCCGACGTCTCCCTTCGAATCCCTCCGTCAAACTTCGTATCCATCACTACTTCGAATCCATCCATCAACTTCGTATCCATCACTGCCTCGACTCCATTCCTCAACCTACTTCGAATCCATCAACAGTTTCGAATCCTATAACAGCTTCGAATCCACCACCTAGCCTCGTATCCATTCAACCGAAGCCTCCCTGTATCCTTGCTTCGAATTGATGTCCTTGTTTCGACTCCATCGTGCTTGCTACACTTCGAATCCATCTAAAATACTTCGGCCTCGCACCCATCGGCTTCGAATCCATCCACCAAAGTATGGATTCGAACCATATGGAGTCGAACCATATGGATTCGAACCCATGGATTCGAACCGCATGGATTCGAATCGTATGGATTCGAACCATATGGTTTCGAACCATATGGATTCGAATGAGTCAACTAGTGGAGTCGAAGCAAACAGCGTGGCGAATGCCCAATTTCGAACCGATCATAACTCCTAATCTACAGATCCAAATCCCATGAAATTTTTACAGATGTTTGTCTACATGATGAAGAACGTCCACGCCAAGTTTCATCACAATTGGACAATTTTTTGATCGATTCGAAGTTCACTTCGAATCGATACCAAACTGGGCACGCACTCCGAGAACGCGGGCCTGTGGGCCCCCCGTTACGTGCCAAGCAGCCTCCCCAGGTTTTGGGCGGGATTCCAGCCTTCCACGCCTATAAATAGAGCCCCTGGTCATTCAGAAAAAAGAAGAAGATGGAGAGGAGAGAAAGCAAGCCCAGACTCTGCTGAATTCAATCATATTCATCACTATTGCTGTTGAGTTTAGATTTCAAAGCTATAATCCGTTGTAATCAATTAAGATTATCAAGTTCAAAGCTACAACCCGTTGTAATTGATTAAAATCATCAAGGGAAGCAATAAAGAGAAAACCTTCAAAGTGGACGTAGGCACGAACGCCGACCCACTATAAATCCTGTGTTTGTGATTGTTGTCTGTGAATTATTGTAATTTGTTGCTCAGATCTGAATTCTATATTGATTGTCGCTGAGATCTGTGTTGATTATTATTTATTTGAGTACGTAAACGGGTGCTTTCGCGGTATTGGGTGTTTGTGACCAATTTTGGCGCAAACATTTTGGTGCTTTCACTGAGAATTGAACTCAGGAAGAAGTTGAATTTGAAAATCCAGGAGTTCAGATCTAGGAATTATGACAAGACAATCGAGTAGAAGGCCAAGGCCTGAGAGGAGTGAACCACAAGGAAGTCAAGAGGCTTCCTCAGGAGGGAATCAAGCATCAATCTACATCACTAGGGACGAAATGGAGACGATGATGAAGAGACATGAGGAATTGATCCAGAGCTTATTCCAACAAATTGGACAACTTGGAACACAGAATAGTGAAACTGATGGAGTTCAGAACGGAGCAGGACCATCCGGAATAGCACCTGGATTAGAAGGCGCGCACTTGGAACGCGAAGATCCAGTCCCGGAGGGAGAGAGAGGAGTACCCAGGCAACCTGGAGGCAACAGAGGAATGAACGCTCAGTCAAGGGGGCAGATTCCAGAATTCCCTCGTGAACTCGGGGGGCAGGTTGAAAGTAATGAACGAAGATTGCATCTCGGTGACAACGACAGATTGGCAGAGATGGTTAGAAGAGCTATGAGAGGCGGGTTGGTAAACAAGGATTTGGAGGATGTTAATAGGAGTCCTTTCACTTCGGCGATTAGACAAGCTAGAAACCCACCGGATTTCAAGTTACCATCGTTGGACACGTATGACGGGAGAACGGACCCCACGGTTCATCTAACAAAGTATATGAGGCATATGGAAGTGCTGGGGGCATCAGAGGAGGTTATGGCCCGGTGCTTTCCATTATACTTAACGGATATTGCAGCATTGTGGTTTAGGCAATTAGAGAATGGATCCATCGGAACGTGGAACGGCTTAATTGAGAGATTTATGAGGCAATTCAGGGTTCACATTACGAGACCCAAGAATGTGATGACTTTGGCAACCCTAAAGCAAAAAGCCGGAGAGACCCTGAGGAGTTATCTGGCACGATTCAATGCAGCAGCAGCTTCAGTGGACCGAGCGGATCCGTCCATGGTGGTAATGGCAGCTGTGTCCAGAGTAGCTGACGGCACAGAATTCAAGAATTCATTGACTAAAGATCCACCCGTAGATCTAGAGGAATTCTACAGCGAGGCAGAAAAGTTTTTACGATTAGAGGATGCGAATGCAGAAAAAGAAGAAGGAGAGGGAATAGAAGTTTATATGCTTAAAGACAAAAAGCCTATCGAAAGGGACTCAGACAGGGATAAAGGAAAACGAAGGACCGAGGATTATGATGACAGGTCAAAACGGCAGCGGGGAGGGCCGCGATTCACTACTTACACCGAGCTGACTGAGAGTTTGGAACGTATTTATCAGGATACCAAGGAGCAGATTCCGTATCGCAGACCAATGCGAAGGGATCCAACCTCTAGCGAGAGAAAATCAGATAAGTTTTGTGTATTTCATGAATTAAACGGTCATAACACTAATGATTGTAGGCATCTGAAGGACGAGGTAGAAGGACACATCAGGAACGGTATGCTCCTTCAGTATGTGAGAAGGAGAGCTTCAGCAGTGGAGCCTGAGCGGCCACCATCTACATCAACCAGGGACAACCCTGATCCAGGACGTCGTTTGGTTATCAATTAGTTAAAATATCGATGAACAAGTCGCAAGCTTCCACTAACTCAACTGAATCATTTACACATGTACGAGATCGCGAACGTTCTCCAGGCATGCTCTGAATGATCATTGATTGTTTCGTAGCGGGAACTTGCACTTCGACATCTTTGCTTTGTTTTTATTTCATGTTGATTTGGACATTTGAACTTGGTTTGTTTGGACATTTCTGTTTTTAAAACTCATCTGTTGAATAGATATTTGATTCTGATAACTCTGAAATGGCTAGGCTACTTGCAAATATACGGGGTCGCGAACGGTCCTTAGGCATGCTCTGAGATAGTGATATACCTATACAAATGATACAGGGACCCACGCGAACGTGAACCTGGTATCAACAGTATCATGCCCCCCGGGCACACTGATTCGCCTTCAACAGGCACACAAACAATCCAGGAACTCACCCGAACGTGACCCTGGCATCCAAAACATCAAGCCCTCCCGGGCACGCTAACTCGCCTCGAACGGCACCCGACTTCGAACAGTCACAAACTCGCCTCGAACGGCACCCGACTTCGAACAGTCACAAACTCGCCTCGAACGACACACGATCGCGAACGGTCACAACTCACTTTACCTCAAATGGCTCGATCGCGAACGGTCGTCATTTGAGGTCCGCCTCGAACGGCATAACTCACTTTACCTCAAATGGCTCGATCGCGAATGGTCGTCATTTGAGGTCCACCACCTGATCGCTGACTGCTACACCTCACCTCAAATGGCTCGATCGCGAACGGTCGTCATTTGAGGACCACCACTTGACCGCGCACTGTCGCACTTTACCTCGAATGGCTCGATCCCGAACGGTCGTCATTTGAAGTTGAGCGCTTGACCTTGAACGGTCGCATTTCACCACAGATTACTCGATCTCGAACGATCGACACATGGATTTATGCATCTGACTGGGCACTGTCGCACCTTACCTCGAATGACTCGATCGCGAACGGTCGTCATTTGAAATTAGGCACTTGACCTTGAACGGTCGCATTTCACCACAAATAACTCGATCCCGAACGATCGACGTATGGATTTACGTGCTTGACCACGCAGGGTCGCACTTTCCCTCGAATGACTCGATCACGAACGATCGTCATTTGAAGTTAGGCGCTTGACCATGAACGGCCGCGCTTCATCCCGAATAACTCGATCACGGACGATCATCATTTGAGGCTATATGAAACTATCGAGTTCTTTGCAGGTTGATAATAGGATACGAACATCCAACTCAAGGCATTGCAAAACACACATTCCTACCACAAGGCATGTTTTGGGGGGCAAAATGTTATCCCGCTTTTTGGGCAAAAGCCGTGATACCAAAAGATTGGTCAAAGACAGAAGACAGTTCACCTCAGAGATCAGCCGTACTTCACTTTACTATGGATATCAATGAATTTTGTCTGAGTCCGGAACGGGTCACAATTGATAGGACACAACAAGAAAGACCATACAAGCCAGCATTTCAAATTTCAAGTCAATCCGAGGTCGTATGCTCAAGTTATGATGGATTCAAGTTAAGAGGGTGCACATTGCTCGGTTCGAAACCATCATGTTCGAACCCATCCTATTTCGAACCCATCGTGTTCGAAACCATCATGCTCGAAACCATCCTTTTCGAACCCATCGTGTTCGAACCCATCATGTTCGAACCCATCATGTTCAAATCCATCATATTCGAATCCATAGGAAGGAGCGACGTTCGAATCCATCAGCCGACGTCTCCCTTCGAATCCCTCCGTCAAACTTCGTATCCATCACTACTTCGAATCCATCCATCAACTTCGTATCCATCACTGCCTCGACTCCATTCCTCAACCTACTTCGAATCCATCAACAGTTTCGAATCCATTAACAGCTTCGAATCCACCACCTAGCTTCGTATCCATTCAACCGAAGCCTCCCTGTATCCTTGCTTCGAATTGATGTCCTTGTTTCGACTCCATCGTGCTTGCTACACTTCGAATCCGTCTAAAATACTTCGGCCTCGCACCCATCGGCTTCGAATCCATCCACCAAAGTATGGATTCGAACCATATGGAGTCGAACCATATGGATTCGAACCCATGGATTCGAACCGCATGGATTCGAATCATATGGATTCGAACCATATGGTTTCGAACCATATGGATTCGAATGAGTCAACTAGTGGAGTCGAAGCAAACAGCGTGGCGAACGCCCAATTTCGAACCGATCATAACTCCTAATCTACAGATCCAAATCCCATGAAATTTTTACAGATGTTTGTCTACATGATGAAGAACGTCCACGCCAAGTTTCATCACAATTGGACAATTTTTTGATCGATTCGAAGTTCACTTCGAATCGATACCAAACTGGGCACGCATTCCGAGAACGCGGGCCTGTGGGCCCCCCGTCACGTGCCAAGCAGCCTCCCCAGGTTTTGGGCGGGATTCCAGCCTTCCACGCCTATAAATAGAGCCCCTGGTCATTCAGAAAAAAGAAGAAGATGGAGAGGAGAGAAAGCAAGCCCAGACTCTGCTGAATTCAATCCTATTCATCACTATTGCTGTTGAGTTTAGATTTCAAAGCTATAATCCGTTGTAATCAATTAAGATTATCAAGTTCAAAGCTACAACCCATTGTAATTGATTGAAATCATCAAGGGAAGCAATAAAGAGAAAACCTTCAAAGTGGACGTAGGCACGAACGCCGAACCACTATAAATCCTGTGTTTGTGATTGTTGTCTGTGAATTATTGTAATTTGTTGCTTAGATCTGAATTCTATATTGATTGTCGCTGAGATCTGTGTTGATTATTATTTATTTGAGTACGTAAACGGGTGCTTTCGCGGTATTGGGTGTTTGTGACCAATTTTGGCGCAAACATGCAGAGCACCTCACTCAGATAAGAATCGAACTCCAGAACAAACTAATAAAATAACGATTATGACGACGATGAATAAGTCGTAAATCTCTCACCAACACGGATTAATAATTTACACGTGTACGCGACCACGAACGGTCCATCGGCACGCTCTGAATGGCTATTAACCCTATCGTCGTGAGAATTTACACTTTGACATCCCTCTTTAGGATCATCAGTTAAGAGGATCTTTTAACTATGAAATGGCTAAGCTACTTACACATGTACGGGATCGAGAACAACCCTTAGGCATGCTCTGAGCCAGCGATAAGCCACCTTGACCAGCGACCCAGGGGCCCACTCTAACGTGAACCTGGCATCGATAGTGCTAAGCCCCCTCGGGGCACACCCTCTCGCCCCAAGCGACACAGTTCACTTCATCTCGAATATTCCGATCACTAACGGTCGTTATTTGAAATCGCACTAAAACTGTAAATTCCTTTGCAGGACATCAACAGAATACGAGCATCCAGCCCAGGGCGTTACAAAACAAGCCTTCCTACCGTAGGGAAACAAAGCGCGACACATGCAAGCACGTGCCCCACTTTGGGGGGCAAATGTTGGGCGAATTCTCACCCAGAAGATCTCGAGACCGAGAAGTCACAGTTTCACCCGGGCCTGCAACCTCCACTTCGTTCGACAGCCAAGAAGCTCAATACTAACCTAGAAGTCCATCCAACATTCTCCATGAAGAAGCTCGTTCGGCCCAAGCCTCCATCCGGCCCCTTCCATTCGGTTCCTTCCATTCGGCTCCTTTCATTCGGCCCCAAGCTCCCATCACCAAGCCTACATTCAGTCATCCACATTCGGTTTCCCCCATATTCGGCCACCGGTCCAAACCACCACCGGACCGGCCTCCTTTCCACCACCGAACCAACAAACCGAACCAACATTCCTCCCTACTGCCGAACCAGAAGGAGGACAACCCATGCCGAACCAACCCAGCAACAAGGCCACCACCGAGCCAACTATCTACCAGACCACCTCCACACTCACTACCACCGGTCCATACCTACCACCAGTCCAAGCTCAATGCCGAATGAAGCTCTGCCGAGCCAGATGATTGCCAGTCCAGATTGCTTCAGCCCGGGCCCACCAGCAGCCATATACTTCCAAGACCCCTGCCCCCTACCTCATTCTATAAATAGAGGGGCAGGGGTACAACAATGGCAGACAAGTTTGAGAGCTCAAGCAAGGAAGGAACTTTCAAACTACTTTCATTTACTTATATACAAAGCGTTGTACTTGTAATCCGAAAGAAAAGAAGATAATAACATATCGTAGGCACATTCTGGCCGAACCACTATAAATCTGTGTGTCTTTTACATTTCAGCTCCTGCTACTTTCATATTTATATAACTCATCCAAACCATTGAAAATCACATATAATCAACTAAATAACACGACTTGGAAGTGTTTGTCCATTTTTTGCGCAAACATTTGGCAAATAATGAGTGGATTAGGAGATTTTGGAGGAAGAAGGATAATCATTTTCGGCGATGGAATATAATAGAGGCAGCGGCTACTAAAGAACTAAGGTTTTCGGCCTTGTAAACGCATATATATACGCGTAAAGCCATTGTTTTATTATTTTATTCACTTAAAGCAACTTTTTCAAACGAACTCCAAACAACGCGTGCCGACTGGCATTCCTAGGGTTTTTCCGCATTCCGGACACAATGGAACATGTTTCGTAAGCTAAATTGGTCATACGCACGAATTACGAAAAGAAACGATTAATTTTAAATTAAACCGATTAAAACGATTTCGATGCGTTTCAAGCTGCCATGGTCACACGACAACTCCGATTGTTACGAAAAATGAAATCCGATAATAACTAGCTATGATGGATCCAATGGAACGGGTTTCGTCGAATTCCGAGACAGTGCCCCAGAAAGCGATTTTAACTCGTCGATTATTTCAGGTGATTTTCAAAATTGTCGAAATCATCTAAAATTTTACTTTTAAAATTTTATTAACTCTATTATAACTCGTATGAAATTAATGTTCACATTAGAAATCATTCCGATTTGGTTTAAATCAAAATTTGAATATTTGCATTATTACATTATTAAATTCCATTATTGATTTAACATAAATTTCCCAAGAATAACTTATTAACTTTTAAATCCACCTAATAATCCAACAACACTTTTAATGACCAAATAGACTTAAAATAAATTTTAGAACCCATTTCCATATCTATTTACCTCCAAATTCACAATTTATCCCGATTCAATATTTAATTATTATTATTTAAATTCCAATTGGATTACCATATTTGGAATTATACGTAATTCATTAATTCCACCCAATTATTTTTATTTTAAAACTAATTCAAAATCTACATTGAACATTTAAAATGAATTAAATGTTCAAAATTCAATGTCCGAAATTTCGGGATGTTACATTCCTCCCCCCTTATAAAAATTTCGTCCCCAAAATTTGCTAAGGTAGAACATACTCTCAAACTCATTTCCTTACCCAATTTGCTTAGTTAAAAGCTTATATACTCTTCCTAAAAACCCTTTAGCTCAAACCCAAACTCATTTGCTTCATTTACTCTAAATCTTTAATTTTACCATTTGCTTTCAAAATTCAATTCTTAGCAAATCAAAATCCCAAAAATTTTCTAACTCCCAAAATTTCCGAAAATTTTTGGCCGAGTCTCCCCTGCACGGAGGAGCTTTCGCGATATCGCGATACAGATAAATATATATACATCGACCCACACGGTCGGAAACCAAAATATATCACAATATATATATATCATTTCCCAATTATATTTGCGTAGGCATACCTTTTTAGCAAATTTTAAAAGCAAGCGGCTAATATAACGCATATACGCGCTCCAACTCTATCGAACGCCTCCCGTACCTGTACTTACTCAACAAACTCATCAGTTTTCAAAGATATGAAAATTTTAACAACATTTCCAATATAATGTAAGCTAACATATCCATTTACATCCCAAACAACACTTTGCATAATTTCATAAGTAAATCATATTTTAAAGCATATACAAAGTTCCTTTTCTAATTCCAAGCTCCATTTTATTTCACACAAATGATTTACATACAAGTTTACCATTCTTAATTCATAATTACTACCACCAATTCATATTCACTTCAATATTACGAATATATGCTTCACTATTTTTAATTTACTTCAATAAGAGTAATATATGCTTTTGATTCATTTACTTTTCTTTTTAATTAACCTGCATTTACATACAAACCCATTAAATAGATTCCAATCCATTTCCCATTATTCAAATATCAATTTCATTTACTTCTTTTAATTCATTCACTTAAATTTAACGACTAATTTCAATGCAGGTTGTGGTTATTCAAACAAATAACCAATTCTTAAGCTTATAACCAGTTAAAATTAATTTCCAACTTAGATTCATATTAATTTTATTCAATTATGCATGGTTCACAATCCAAGCATTCTTATCACATTACAATTGTTCAATTTCATTAACCAATTCAAGTTTATATTAATATCATTCCATTCTGGATTATTTACAACTCATACATCCTTATTTTATCATAATATTTAATTAAAATTCTCTTCACTTGCATTTCAATGCCTATTATCTAAACAAATTTATCCAAGACAACATTATAAAGCTCGACCACAATTATTATTCAATTTGCTTAAGTTCTTCCACAATATTTTCATTATCTTCTCATATCAATTTTATTCAATTCGCATTTGATTCTCATCCGAATCAATTCCAATCCATTTACAAATTTTTAATTCAAGTTGTTTATTTATTCAATCCATTTTAGATTTATTTTATTAACAAAGAGACCGCTTTAAATTATTTCACTAATTTGAATTTATTTACAATTCAAACCATCTCCATTATAATCTAATTCTATTATTCATTCAAACTCTCAACCCTTTATTGCCAAAACTAAATTCTATACCAAAACTGAGTTTTTATTTTTCTTTTCAAAATTTTCTTAACAATCCACTAAAATTCCATCCATGCCTACACAAATTTCATTTAATTTAGTTTACACTAAATTCACCTTCAAGCTTCTTTTTAATTAATTTAGCTTACGCTAAATTTATTCTCAAACAATTCCTTTGAATTTAGTTGAGTTAAAATTTATTCATATAATACCCTTCAATTCAATTCTCTTCCAAATTTAATTCAAGTTTAACTAAATTTATTTAACCAACTTGGATTCATACCATTTCTTTTACTATTTTAAACAAGAATTTAATTCTATTCAAAATTAATTATAACAACTGAATTTTGATTTTATTTCAATCCAAATTCAACTCCATTTCATTTAATCGAAGTTAAATCCAATTTTAATTCTCCATATACAAGTCCAAAATTTATTTACTGACTTAAGTTCATTCACCCTTGTATATTTTATATTTTCTTCACCTTATCTTACTTTACATTCCATTTGAGATTAAGTTTGAATTTACCATACTATTTAACTATTTCGCATTTGTGATTATAATTCCATTTCCTGTTTATAAGTTCACCAAATTATTTACTTCAAGGTTTATATTGCTCATTTCAATCCATTTATAACTTATAATCACAATTCCAAATTATATATATATATATATATATATATATATATATATATATATATATATATATATATATATATATATATATATATATATATGAATTCTTAAGGATACAAATTTTCCTTCACCTTAATCCTTTGCAAATTTTAAATTCACAATTCCATATTATAAGTATAATACATAATAGCTTGTGGGTATAATTCATTACATAATGACCCACAAGTACAAAGTCATTTTACCTTTCAATTTAACACAAATCAATTTAGTTCTAAGCCCAATTTATTTAACTTATCCCAAGTAAAATTAAAATTTTCTATTTACTTCCATATACTCAAGTTAAATTTTTAAATCCAGGGTTAAAAATTTCTATTTCCTTCTTATTAATATCAACTTCACCAAATAAGTCCAATAGTTGATTAATTTTAATTTTACACATTATTTAAATAGAATTTTCCAGAATTCAATTACCCGGTTTTACTCCGAAACCATTTTGAAATAATAATCAACTCATTCCAACTTGGTATATCAAATCAAATCTTCGGATTTCCAAAACAACTTGGTTGTAACAAAACAATTTACCCCTTTTGAAATGTCCAAAACAACTGTTATACCCAACAAGTTCAAACAATAGCATAACCAAGTACTAGGGAAGCAATCCATCACTTTAGAAATTCGAAAATGAATTCTAATGATGTGGCCAGCATCATCTGGATTATTTTCCAGCGACTGAAGTGAGTTCAGTGCTTCCTTACTCTCGCAAATTCATTTCAAAACAGTCTCCCTTCAAAAATACCTCCCAAAACAATATTCCATTATTACCTTTAAACGCCTTAACAAACATTTCGAACCCTCCCAGGATTTCAAATTTCCAAACTTTATTTTCAATACATTTAAAATCCTCTTTAAAACTTCCAGGGTTTAAATTCTGGCTTAGTTTAAATTTAGTTATTATTCCTTTATATAATTTATACCTATAGAATTATTTGATTACTACCATTTCTAATTTAAATTAAATGTTAGATTCTTATTTAATTAAGATATCCACATCCAAACAATCAAATATATAATATTTCCAGAAAATTATTTCTTTTATATCAAAATATAATTTTGGGTAAAATTATTTCATTTACCCACTTTAAAAACAATACTATGTCGGTTTATCTTGTTTAAAAGTTTAGAAACCCCTATTGATACGGTTGTACTTCCCGCACCGACCAGAATTCATAAACACTCAACCAATAAGTCAACACAGTATAAAAACCATTTTATATTCACTAACAAGTATGCTCTCATAGCTATTACTACACTCAACTGATTATAGAGCACTATTGACTCTTTTTAATGAGTAATTTCCCCCACCAAACCTAGGTTGTCGCCAACCTAAGCTCTGATACCAAGTGTAACAGCCCGTAAATCCTTACCCCTTGAGTCAATACTATTCTACATCAATTAACTCAAATGGAACAGAAAATACGAACCATTATGGATTAAAGAAGAATAGAAAGAAGAAGAAGGAACTAAACAATATCAGAATCTCACAGTCGTAGCGGAATAAACTATAATAGGAAATATACATCTTTACACAAAATGAATCTATATCTTTTTTATACAACATATCATCAGAGTATCTCAAACAACGATATTTAGCAATCAGACAATCCCATACAATCATAGCAGCGGATATATGTACGAATATGAATAATACGTCTCGGACTCCAGCTCCTCTCCAGCTCCAAAGCATCGTGACCTGAACATATAATACTCGGTCTGACCCAAGCATTATAACAAAATAACACCCGAATTAGTCTGGAATACCAGCTGATAATAATGCATCCAAATTGATTATTAAGGTTTCAAAAATCCTTTTAAAAACAAAAGCATCTCGTATGACCACGCCACAAATAAACATGTCGGGTTTTTACCTTACGATAGCTAAAACACTTTTTATAGAAATCCTCTGATATTATAATAGGGTCTATTAACAAATACTTATAAAATAGCCGAAATTGTTACATCTATTAAATTCCAGCTACTAGCCACAGAGTGGGTAATACAAACAAAACTCGTACAAGGCTCATAGGGAAAATGGATTTCCAACAATGACTAGGCACCGGGGTACCACCTGTCACAGTACGGGGCCTAGATCACCGTACCGAGGACCACGCCCGATCCCCTACAACACAAGACCGGACCCATCCCTTACTGGACAGTTTCGAATAAGATCACCCCGCGGTTGGGATCAGCAACCGCACCACTAAGCCGAAATAAAAGGGACATCTAGACAGGGATGACCTTACTCTCAAGTGGGGGCTACCCACGAAGCCTTGTTGCATATCCCATGATTTTCAGTCATTCCCATTTGATGAGGCTTGAGGCTAAGCGTTACCTTTTAGAACGTTTCACTTAGAATGCCCATCTCCCTCTTGACGATGTCCGAAAGCATTCGTCCATACAAGTCCGTCCCGGGTTCGAACGGAACCGAAGGCACTATTGCAACTATATCCATTTTGGAAATATCCTCAGGATTAGTAGCGACTAGCCCTTGCACTTCACTGCTCCATCTTCGACTCAGCACACGTTTTTCCGCGAAACGTACAAACCGGATCGAAGTGGTTTTCGAGAAATAAATCTCGATCCCGGTCTCTTCGAAACGATCAACGCATTTGTCCAATATTGATAGTCGGTGATTTAACTATCAAATAACATTCACAAACATCCATCACACAATAAATAATTTTCCACGTCATTTATTTGCCTCAAATATATTTCAAGATATATTTCCAAATTTCAAAACTCGTTTAAAAACAATTTCCCAAAGTTCTTCCTTTACAAGGTAAATCCTTTACCATTTATTCCCATTGGAAATAACCAAGTTCAAAACAATTTAGAATTAAAACAATTGAAACTCTTTATTCTGAAATATATTTCAAAATATGGAAATTTACTACTAACTATTACTCAAAAATAAAATTTCAAATATGTAAAGTAAAACCATTTATTAGGATATAAATCTTGATTGTAAATAAGGGTTTAGTTTAAACTAAACTTATAAGTAGAGTTTTAAAAAGGTTAATACTACTTTCAATAACTTAGGTCAAAACTAGCCTTTTTAAACAAATCCATTTGTAAAAATAATTACTAAGGTATTCATAAAAATTTACTATTGCTAATTTATTAATAGTTACTTTAAAATAAAAAATATCAGCACTCTTTTATACAAGTTTGAACTTTAAACTTTCTTTTATTAAAATCTGTTTAAAACTCGAACTTGGTTTTCCAGCGAAACTCACTCCCATTCAAACAACCCAGAAAATCTTTCTTATAAATTCTGTCGATTTATTTCAATTCAGATTTTTGTTTTAATAACATAAATTTCCTTCCCAGGTTTTCCAAATAAACTCCTTTGGAGTTTAAACACAATTTCCATTCCCGGAAATTCACTTTCAAAATTCAAAATTCGCATTCAACTCGATTGGGGACCACCGCAGGAACGGCCATCGAAAGCTCCACCAACGCCTTAGACCCTGATGAACTCGAACTCCGCACAGTCACGCAAATCGCGTGCGAACGTATGATGAACGGAGGTCAAAAACTTTGCCATTAACAAACCATAAGCTATCACGACCGTTAGATCTCTTCGAGCTCGTCGACTTCCTAGTTGAAAGGTTTGGCAAATAATGAGTGGATTAGGAGATTTTGGAGGAAGAAGGATAATCATTTTCGGCCATGGAATATAATGGAGGCAGCGGCTGCTAAAGAACTAGGGTTTTCGGCACTGTAAACGCATATATACACGCGTAAACCCATTATTTTATTATTTTATTCACTTAAAGCAACTTTTTCAAACGAACTCCAAACAACGTGTGCCGACCGGCGTTCCTAGGGTTTTTCCGCATTTTGGACACAATGGAACATGTTTCGTAAGCTAATTTGGTCATACACACGAATTACAAAAAGAAACAATCAATTTTAAATTAAACCGATTAAAACGATTTCGATGCGTTTCAAGCTGCCACGGCCACACGACAACTCCAATTGTTACGAAAATTGAAATCCGATAATAACTTGCTATGACGGATCAAATGGAACTGGTTTCCTCGAATTTCGAGACTGCGCCCCGGAAAGCGATTTTAACTCGTCGATTATTTCAAGTGATTTTCAGAATTGTCGAAATCATCTAAAATTTTACTTTTAAAATTTTATTTACTCTATTATAACTCGTATGAAATTTATATTCACATTAGAATCATTCAGATTCGGTTTAAATCAAAATTTGAATATTTGCATTATTATATTATTAAATTCCATTATTAATTTAACATAAATTTCCCATGAATAACTTATTAACTTTTAAATCCACCTAATAATCCAACAACACTTTTAATGACCAAATAGACTTAAAATAAATTTTAGAACCCATTTCCATATCTATTTACCTCCATATTCACAACTTATCCCGATTCAATATTTAATTATTATTATTTAAATTCCAATTGGATTACCATATTTGGAATTATACGTAATTCATTAATTCCACCCAATGATTTTTATTTTAAAACTAATTCAAAATCTACAGTGAACATTTAAAATGAATTAAATGTTCAAAATTCAATGTCCGAAATTCCGGGATGTTACAGATAATTAATTAAGGGAAGTAATAAAGGATTAATTACTTAGTGTAATTAATTGAAGGATTGATTAATTAAGGAAATTAATTAAGGGTTAGTTAATTATTAAGTGTGATTAATTAAAGGATAGTTAATCAATGTAAGTGATTATAAGATAATTAATTTGAGTAATTATTAAGGATAAATGTAGTTATTAATTAAAGGTTGATTATTTAGTGTAATTAAAGAGGATAATTAAGGGATGATTTATTAATGGTTTGTAATTGATTAATGTTAAGTAAGCAGGATTAATAGTAATTGAGGTAATTAATGTTTGAGGATTACTTAGTTTATAATTAAAGGTTATGATTAATTAATTTGAGATTAATTAATTGATAATTCAGAATTAATTTAATTTATGTAATTAATTTAAGGTTATTGCAGTTAGAGAAGGATTAATCAAGGATGATTAGTTAAAAAAAATTAAAAATGATTAATTGATTATGATTAATTAATGTTAAGTGAGCAGGATTAAGGTAAACCAAGTGATTTAAGATGGTAATTAATTTAATTGGAGATTAATTAAATTGATTATGAATTAATCAAATCTTGCTTATGGATGATTGAATGTTTTTGGATATTTTGGGTTGTGTGATTTGTTGTGTGACCATGATACCTTGTATTATAGTTGATTTGTATCCATTTAAACTGAAATTCAGATGACATTGTTTCGAAGAGACCGTGGTCGGGTATAAGTAAATACTCAAAACCACTTCGATTAGCAAATTACAGTAATTCTTTATAATTTGATTAGAGGCAAATAGGCTGGGATGGAATGAATTGAGTAACATGGACATTTAACCTAAAAACTATTGTGTGTGATAAATGATTGTCTATAAGAACTCGTAAAAGTATGAGTTACCTTGGTATTCACATATGTTATAACTTAGTATTTCATATTAAATGGGTTTACTTACGCTGGTTTCCAGCCTGACCTGTGTGTTACTTTATTGTAAGGCTTGGGTCAGACCGAGTATTATAGATTTTCAGGTGAGGACGTTCTGGAGCTCAGCTGGCGAGCTGGATGATAGGAACGTATGGAGTGTATTCTGTTGCGATACTGTAGTTTATCTGGGATATGTTGATTTTATCTGTTCAGTGTTATGTGTAAATGTTGTAACTCTCATGTAAATTAATGTAAATTGACAGATACAGTTTTCTTTTGTATAACTGTTATTGTTTAATATTATATTTTGATCCGCTGCATATGTGAGATTCTGTTACTTGTTTTCTGTTTCTTCTTCTACCTCTTTTCTTCTTTTCCTAACTATCTGGAATTTTCGAGATCGAAAATTCCAGGTCGTTACATTTGGTATCATAGCAGAAGGTTAAGCGAGAACCTTGGCTCTGGTGGGTTTACTCATTAAGGATAGGGTAAGTAGTACACTAGAATGAGTTGAGTGTAGTATATATGAGAGACCGTACTTGTTATTTTCTTATAAAATGATTTTAAAAATGATTTTTATATAAGTTTATATTTTTAATATATAAAGCAATAGCTTTACCAATATATAAAGAAATTGGTTATTGATTATTGGAATAAAATAAAATAATGAGAATTAAGTGATACAACCAAATTGAAATTCAACGATGATAAGTTTGAAATGAATCCAAACTGAAACTAAAATCCTGAATTTGTAAAAGTATTTTTAGAATAAGATGATAATGAATTGGTTTCCAGATATGATAATCTTGGTTATTATCATAAATGGTGTTTGTATTTAATAATGAAATGTGTGTTAATGAGTAAGCAAAATGAAATGTTTTAAGAAAAAATTAGGTGAGTATGACTTATAAACTGGAATAGAGGTTAATTTAAGTTGTGAAGTTTTAAATCTAAGTCCTGAAAATTTGGAATTTGTTTTGAATTAAAACCAAAGGTGGTTTAAAAAATTTAAGGTTTAACTTGGTGTGTAAAGGAAATAAGTATGTATAAATGAGGATATACATAATACCAAAGATGATTTGAAATAAACTCTAAGTGTTGAGGTTTACATTTTTACTTGAAATGTGATGTAAAAACCCAAAGTGATATAAGTTTTGAACTTATAAGTGGGAAGATTATCAATGAGAAGTTTAAAATTTAAATGAAAATTCAAATTGAATTATGTTGACTGGAGTAAATTGAATTGAATTTAACTTAGGGAAAGTAAATAAGTTTAAGAATTTCGAGCTGAAATTGAGATTCAACTTGCGAAGTTAAATGGTTGATTTGAATTGGGTGTTTGTGTGATCCCAAAATGGGTTTGAGATCTGGAAGTTGGATATGAATGGATGTTTTAAAATAACTTGGATAATATTGTCCCATGTTATTAATAATCTTTAAACTATGAATTGGTTTTGTTTAAATGAATGAAGAAATGGATTGTGGTAATATGTCCATTATTGAGATAAAAGGGAAATTAAACTTTAATTTGAAATTAAGGATATAGAATCACTTTGAACTTAAGATTCGAATGTTAAGAATTGAATTTGTAAATTAAAATTGTTTAAGAATCGGTTTCAAAGTTGGAAGATAAAATTGGGTAATAAATTGAATTTTAAAGATAAAATTATTTTAATCTCTTATTTGAACTTTGAAATAAGTTAAGTAAAGATAATTTATAATAGAATTTGAAATTTGGACTCAAAATGTAATTGTTTAAAGATTTAGATTGTTGATTTAAAAATAAAGGTTAATTTGATTTAAGGGATTAAATCAACATTTAAATTTTCATTCGAATTTATATAATTCGAGATGATTTATAGTTGAGGTTTAAATTGAATTAGTTCAAATTGAATTTGATTTGAATTAAATAGAATTGTGATTAAAGATAGATAAATTTAAAATTCAAATGGAAAATTTGAATTGAATTAATTTGTAGTGAAATTGAAGTTGTATAAGTTTGAAATACAAATAGGAGTGCTTTGAATTTGGGATAGGCACTAAAGTTAATTTAAACTGAATTGAAACTGAATCAATTTAAAGGAAGTGGAAATTGATTGAAAATGGAGATTGGAAAGTTGAACAGTCTGGCTCTAAACTATTTTTTCGAATAAAATGTTTTAATATAAAATGTTTTTTAATCTATTTTTCCTAGTTATTTATTATACAGCTTTTCTTTTTAAACCTAAAACTATCTTATACTTGTTTTACAACTACTTTTGGAACTATTTAATTATTTTACAACAATTTTACAACTGTTTTATAAACTAATTACTATTTTACAACCATTTGACTATTCTACTACTATTTTACAACTAATAACTATTTTACAATTACTTAACTATTTTAAACTTTCTAAGCTATTTTCTAAAATCAAGTGTTAACGCTAAATATTGAACGCTAACACCCCGGTGTATGTAGAGATTAAGTGAAAGCACCACCCGTGAACACGGGAACTAAAAACAAGTAGAAAAGTCAAAAAGAAAGCAGTAAAAGACAACAGTTTTATAGTGGTTCGGCTTCAGGTAAGCCTACGTCCACTTTAATCCTCTTTATTACTAAATCAATTACAACTTTACAACAATCTTCAATTACAATACTGATGAGACAAACAACTAGAACTCCGATGTAGAAGAATTCTTTGAATCCATGTTGATTGCGTTAGATTTCCTCTTAAAGTTTGTTGAGATGCCTTTCGTGTTTGAAGTGTCGAGTGAGTCGAGAATTCAGCAGAGTATTAGGGCTTGAAGAGATCGGCCAAAAGTCCCTTGAAAGTTGGAGATGGCAACATATTTATAGAGAATTCTGGGCAGGAAACACTACCAAGTCCTAAATCGTCACCGGTCTAAGTTGGGTCGTGGACGACTTAAACTAAGTCGTGGGTCGGTTTCGACCTAAATGCTAGGTCGAGACTTCGGAAAGGCATCCTTGCTGAACTCTGGATATATCATAAGTCTTGAACCGTGTACGAGTTAAGAGGCCGCGTGCTAAGTAGCTGCATTGGACTTGCCTTCCTTTGCCTAGGTCGCGAACGACCTAGCATATGCCGTAAGTCGGTCGCGACTCAAGTGTAGTTCGTGATCTTGTCCCTGTCTTGAGCAGTTAGGGCGGCAACCTCCTTGGATAGTTAGATCAGCATCTATCTTAGGCCAGCATCCATGTTAGATCGGTAACCTACCTAACCCTTAGGTCGGTACCCCTCAAATCTTAAGTCGGCATTTCTGTTAAGTCGGCAACTTTTAAGGTATTAGGCCAGTACCTGTGTTAAGTCGGCAACCTTTAAGGCATTAGGCCAGTACCTGTGTTAAGTCGGTAGCTATCTTAGGTCGGCATCCTTTAAGTCTTAGGTCGGCATTCTTGTTTTAGGCAGTTAGGTCGGTATCTTTCTTAAGTCGTCGAGTCATGGCCGAGGCGGGGTTAACATTTGCCCCTCGAAGTACACACCTAATGGTTAGGTCGTGTGCTTCGATATGATTTAACCCGTCCCCCTCTAGGTCGGCAAGTCGTACGCGACTTAACAGTTAGACCATTTGCGCCGCTTCAGGTCCCTCCACTGCAAGGTATAAGTCACACATCTTCTTCTTCTTTTTCATTACTTACTCTCTTACTTGATTCTGCCATTAAAATTCTCCTGATCTCCCAAAGGCGATTTCACTCCAATCAATTACTGATAACCTTTGCTATTCATCGCGTAAGTAAACCTTCTTCTTCCACGATCATAGATTACTATTGGTTCATGAATTCCGTCACTCAAACTTAAACCGCCTCCTTGTATAATGCTTCATCACGAATCCCATTACATCTATAGTTGATGAAGCTTAGGTTGCTCGGTTTGGCTTTAAATGACCGATGAGACGATGAAGATGGTTTACCCTTCAGGCTAGTCGATTTTGATTTGAGTTAGGATTGCAAGGTGTTGAACTCGTAGTGGTTTCGAACTGGCTTAATGGATGATCCGATAGCATGAAACATCATGAATGGAATGATGGTTTTTTTTGTGGATGGGGCGGCTAACGGGTCGAGTGGATTGAGATATCGGCCTGGATTCGACCCAGCAATTTTTGGGCGACCTATCTTTTGGCCGACCTAATTTGATACGATCTAAGCCTTAGATCGTGGCCGAACTAGCACTCGGGGAAAATTGCCGACCTAATCCTTAAATCGTGGCCGAACTAGCACTTGGAGAATCTTGCACCACTTTTTGAACCGGAGCCCCCTACGTCTTAAAAGACCAATGATTTAAGGAACCAGAGACTTATTCTTAACCCACGAGAGACTCCTTGGGTCGCAGCCGAGTTAACACTTGGATGCTCAACTTGAATTTTTACTCAAAAGCATAATCCCAACTTGAATACTCAACTTGATCTGCTGGACTGAATTGCTTAAATCCTAGATTGTTTTAACTTTGTTGCCTTATTTCACAGATCATGTTAACTTATAGGCTAACAACCTGCTGAAAACAATAATCACAAAAAACCAAGGCGAATATACTGCCATTGACTGCCCACATCAAATGGCAGATTAGTCGACATAGAGTAATCAACTTAAACACACTATATGAAATGCTGTGAACCAATCAACTAAAGTGAAATATCAATGCATAGCATCGCTATCTTGAACTGATTTGTTTGCATCTACATTTCACTTTTATATTTAAAACAATAAACCCTGGACTTTATAACTGACAAATGCTTGCTAGTTTTTATTCCAGTTATATTCGCTTATTGCTTTGTTGATTTTACACAACACTTCATACATTTTAGGAAACATGCACCTTCATGTTTGAATATCCAGTTGTTTGTGTAGAATGACTTCCCACCAAGAAGAAGAAGTGGAAGCTCAAGCGGGAGAGACCTTTCAGATAGCTGTTCCTATAGAGAATCCTCAAGAGAGAACTTCGACTATTCTAACTCCGAGAGCGTTTATTCAGCTACGTACTCAATTTGGTTTTGCTGAAAATGATGTCCTACTTCCCGGGCCAAATGATACTGCCGACAGTCCTCCCCATGGTTTTGTTGCAGTCAATCGTCAAATGTGCCTAAGCGGGGCGATTCCTCCCTTTAACGACTTCCTTCGAACCCTTCTCCTCCGGTTGACAATCTCTCCGTTCCAACTTTATCCTAATGGCTACGCCATCTTGATGGGGTTGTGTGTTTTGCAAGGTTTTAAATCTCCCCGAGATCAGCCGAGATGAAAATCCGAGATATTAGCCAAAATCCGAGATTTGGCAGCTTGGTTAGTTATAAGTGTTTTAAATATCGCCCGAGACAGCCGAGATATTTTCCCGAGATATTGGCCAAAATCCGAGATTTGAAACCTTGGTGTTTTGTTTAGGAGAACTTTTGATCGTTTGCCAAGTTTTGAAGAAATTCGCTACTTATGCACGTTTGCAAAGAGTAAAGACCATCCTTCCCTTATTATCGTGAGAAGTACTAGAAACCACAAGCTTATTTCTGATCTTACCGAAAGTGTTCATGGATTTTTGAACCAGTTTTTCTTTGCTTGCTGCCCCCCAGGGTTTTATGCCATCTGGAGAGTAGGAAGTAAGATTGCCTGTTTCTTTTTTCTCCATTTTCAAACTTTTTCGAGATCCGAATCACCAATTGCTAATTTCGTTCTTTGCTCTTTTCAGCACTTCCTCTCCCTTCTAAAGATCCAAGCCATAAGCAAATTTTTGAAAGATTAAGTGTTGTGACTGCTAAAGAGAGAAGTATGAAGTTTTTGTTGAGGGACGAATTTTTGCATCAGTATGGACTTTTACACACTTCTCGCTCTACACACCCCAATGAGGTTCCAGACCCCCCATGTAAAGCATTAGATGCCCTAGTTTCCACTGACGAACCCATACCAAAAGAACCTGCCTTCGAGGCTTCTCTGGTGAAGTACTCTACTACTGTCGATGTTGCGGGGTCGTCTGGCAAATTCGCACTTGCCCCAGTCATTGAGGAAGAAGAGCCTCAGGGATCTCCCCAACATTCACAGAAGTCTGGCGAAGAAGTCGGGAAAACAAGCCCTGTCAAGCAGAGCGGGGACGACACTTTTGAAGGGTTGAGCGACCTCTTTGCCACCACACAGGAGCTCTTTAAAGACGACACTGCCACTACTAGGATTTCTTCTTCAGTAGTGGAAGCGACTTCTTCTTTGCAACAAGCTCCGTCGACCCAAGAGTTGACGTTAACTACTACCCCCACGATTCCTTCGCAATCGAAGAGTGGTTCGTAGTTTGATGCGCGTAGTTTGCACGTCACACACACTTAGAACCTTTCGACACTTTCATGCATCTAACTCTTTGTACTTCGAACATTCTAAAGTTATGCTTCTTTTCTCTGAAGACTTTTAATACTTTGCCTTTTTTCAATTTCAGATTCTCCGATGGGACGTAGCGGCTCTTATTACGACCACTTTCGGCGCTACGGGAGGCGTAATCAATATGACTATAGGCGCTACCTTTCTGCTTACAGAGAAACTGATGAAGAGAGAACCGCTCCAAAGGCTCAGGAGAGGAGGGCTCAAGAAGAGCGTTACTAGAGGAGAGAAAGGGAGGAGCAGCATGATTCTTCCCAGAAAGGTGACGAATCTCACAAAAGAAAGTCGCATGATGACCGGGGAAAAAGTCATGTAGTTGAGGACCCAAGCAAACGTGCCAGGCATGGTGAAAAGCATGCATTCACAGCTTCTGAAAAGGTCACTACCCCCGTCTCACTTGACATCCCTTCCGACTCTCCTGCTCTCGGGAAGACAGACATTCGGACAATAGTCAACAGGCCTAAATTCCAAATTGGACCAGGCCCGGCTACCTTGCAAAGCCAGTTCCCGCACTGGTGCCTAAAGGGAGTGCGGTTCGATCTTGACTTGGTCCCTATTGATAAACAAGCAATGCTGCAAAATCTTGATGCTGTTAGACTTGACATCGAGCGGATGTCAGGGTGGCAAAAGCTTGTTGATGAGCTTCAAAGGGTCAACCGCGTGAATTTAGAGGCCATGCTGACCATGGAAAATGATAAGGCCGAGTGGCAGAAAACTTTAAGCCAGCATGATACTGAGATGAGGAACATCGCTGATTACAACGAGAAGCTTGAAGCAGAAGTTGAAAAACTTAAACAAGAGCTTGCCACTTCTTCTACCTCATATACTCAAAAAGAAGAAGTACTTCAAAAGCAAGTTCGCGATGCTCACGTTGCTCAGCGACATGCCGAGGCACAACTTGAGGCTGAGCAGAAAACAACGGAAAGGTATCGTGCTGATGTTGCGGAGTTACGGGAGAAGGTCAACTCCCAGGATTTGGAGATTATGAGGCTAAAGGCACAATTATCAAGGACCGAGAAGGAGCGCGATGAAGCTATCGCTGGAAGGCAGGCTGCCGAACAGTCGCATGGGGCAACTAAAGCCAATGTCAACTCCACTTTATTTGACTTCTATATGCATAGCGTTATGGGGCGTGGGAGCCTTTCATTCTTAGGGCCGAAGTATGAGATTACCCTGGCCGAGGTTTGGGAGTCAATTCTTGACATGCTTGGAGGTGCAGGCGCTGGCTATGCTGAAGCATCTCTTGCAGAACACTTTCTAGATGATGATGCCATAGCTGCTCTTGCCCGGGGAAAAGAGCAGCTTGCCAAAGCACGAGCTGAGGCAGGGGAGCAGTACTTTGCGAAAGAAGCACCATTAACTGCCCCTGTCTCTCCTTCGGTTTCACCCATAGTTGATATTACTGGCTCGAGTTCTCATATGCCGCTTCCCGCAAAAACAGAAGTTAAAGCGGCAGCTACTCCTACTAAAAAGGAGGCTTTGGAAGATCTTGAAGCACAGAAGTTCGAGATCGAATTCGCGAAGCAGCCTTCTCCAGGTAACTTTAACATCGATCCAGCTCAAGTGAACTATTTGTTCGATTCAACTAGATTTGATGAATTTCTTGCTTGTTACTTGGGTCTTCACGAGTCGACATCCCCTTTGAACAACACTAATTTCAACTTTTCTTCTTCTGTAGTGAAAGTGCCAAGTGCTGAGCATGCTTCCCATCCTCCTGCTGTCGTTCCTCCGCCTCCCCAAGTAACTCCTCCTCCTACTTTTTTGCCTGGATCTCAAGAGGAAAAAATTGAAGCACTCGAAGGCCTAGATGACCTGTTTGCTTCGCAGGAGCAACAGGGGGAGGAGCTTGAGGAAGGTGAGAAAACCCCGGAGCAGACCCATGATGACAACACAAAGCTGTCTACCCTGCTTACTCCGGGAAGTGAGTCTTTTTCGAAGAGGAAGAAGAAGCATGCAGTTTCGAAGAAGAAAATAAAGAAGAGTGCAGGGGCTCCTGCTGGAGAAGAGAAAGCAATAGAAGAAACAGATCCACCTCCTTCTCCTTTCTCCCTAACCCATTCAAGCCGGCCTCCGAAGTTGATCATCAGGCCAGGGAAGAGTTCCAAAGGTAGCGGGAAGAAGGAGGAGTGAGTTTGCTTCGTGTTGCTTACTTTTCTTTTCGATTGTTGCTTCTCCATTTGTGTAGATAGAAGCTTTTTGTTGACCGGAGATTGTACGGGTGCCGGTCCCCATTTTTCTTTTTCTTTTGAAACCAGTACCTGTACAAAATTTTGACAGTATTGAATAAAATGATTCTTTCTGTTTGTACAAATTTCTGCCTGTATTTGAGAATGCATTTACTCTTCGTTTTTGTACAAGTTTCTTTATATGATATTGCAGCGAGCTTGTGGTATGTTGTTCGAGCGTTATTTTTATCAATGTAGCTATACCATGTTGCCCCTATACCATAAGCTCGCTGCAATATTTTCAACTTTGAGGGGACTTGTACTCTTATTCTCTGGAGAATAATTATTCCATGCTTGGAGGAATATCATTCTGCTCAAAATAGAGTACAGCTCGTTTCACATGAGTTTTCACGCTCTACCCTTCGGAGATATCACTTTTTCTTTTGCATATGTACATTTTTACAAAATGAATTCT
Source organism: Allium cepa (assembly GCA_030765085.1). Lineage (NCBI taxonomy): Eukaryota > Viridiplantae > Streptophyta > Magnoliopsida > Asparagales > Amaryllidaceae > Allium > Allium cepa. The sequence continues at coordinate 897,371,884 of CM060938.1, read as the reverse complement.
CCTAGGTGGTAAAGCGGCCCTCCGAAGGGCACTTCATCCCCTTTTTTTTATATATATATTGCGCCTCGGTGAAGGGCTTTTTGGTCTTCGTTTTGCATTTTTGATGAAATGCCTCTTTGAAAAGTTGTACCTCTGAGGAGGGCTTTTTCATGTTTCAACACTTGGAAGTTTTATTTCAATCTCGGTGAAACGTGTGCCTCCGAAGAGTTGTGCCTCCAAAGAGGGATTTTTCACGTTTCAACACTTGAAAGTTTTATTTCAATCTCGGTGAAACGTGTGCCTCCGAAGAGTTGTGCCTCCGAAGAGGGCTTTTTCACGTTTCAACACTTGGAAGTTTTATTTCAATCTCGGTGAAACGTGTGCCTCCAAAGAGGTCTTTCCTTCTGATTGTGCCTCTGGGAAGAGGTATTTTTGTTTGATTGTGCCTCTGGGAAGAGGTCTTCTTGTTTGATTGTGCCTCTGGGAAGAGGTCTTTTTGTTTCTGCCTCTTGGGAGAGGCTTTTATCTTTTCCCTGTTCGCTGGGAAGCGGGCCTCCGAAGAGGGCTTTTCACATTTCGACTCGTGTGAAGTTTTATTTCAGATCACGGTGAAATGTGTGCCTCTGAGTAGGGCTTCTGCCTAGAAGTTTGGAGTTTCTTTCTCTTAGCTGGATGGATTCACGGGGGTGTACCTGCCGATCGGTCCACAACTTTATGTTGAGAAAGAACTCTCTTTTTCTGGCGAGGCCCGCTCTAGGTCTTTTGGCATTTCAACTGTGGTGAAATGAGCCTTCGAAGAGGGCTCTTCACATCTCAACACTTGTGAAGTTTTATTTCAGATCTCGGTGAGATGTGTGCCTCCGAGGATGCCTGAAAGTTTCTTCCTCATAGTTGGTTGGGTTCACGGGGCGAACGCAAGTTACTTGGACGTTTTGTTTGCGCAGATTATCTCAACTAGTAAACGAGCGCCTTGCCTTCCACTCGGGAAGGTGTCTCCGGTCACCCTATGGATTCACGGGGCGGACGCAAGTTACTTGGATGCTTGTCTACGCAAACTGTCTCAACTAGTAAACAAGCGCTTTGCCTTCCACTTTGGAAGGTGCTTCCGATCATTCCATACCATGCTGAGAAAGAGAACTTTCATCTTCTGGCATGTCTCATTTGAGGTCTTTATCCTCCGAAGAGTTGTGCCTCCGAAGAGGGCTTTTCCACGTTTCAACACTTGGATGTTTTATTTCAATCTCGGTGAAACGTGGGCGTCTGAAGAGGTCTTTTGTTGTTGTTGGTCTGCTTGCCCATATCTTTTTGCTGGTTGTCCATATTAGCAATTCCTTGGTACCATCTTTAAGCACGTATCATCTTCTTTTGTTGGTGGGTGGCTTTATCCAAAGAAATGTACTCCAGCGGAATCACTAATTGTTTGCTTAGAGTACTTCTTATATAGGATCCAACCCTGGAATTTTTGTTGCTTAAAACTTGCTTTTGAGTGATGCCAAGGATTGCATGGTATTACGATGGGTAAGCTTGATTTTAATTGCCTGCAAATTTAAATCGACAATTTTAGCAATATTTTCAGAGTACTTTAAATAACGAAATAAAATAAGCGACTTGTAATAGTAAAGAACACAAGATTTATAGTGGTTCGGCCAAAAGCTGGGCCTACATCCACTTTATAATTCTCATTATTCACTTGCACTGGCTTTACAATGGCTTTCAATACAAGAATCACACATTCATAATTCTTTTACAACATTTCAATAAAGCCTTTAGGTAAAATATGGACGCAAGTGATTGCTGTTCCAGGATCTTGGGATTGGATCTCCTTCGACAGTTGTGAGTTTGAATGTGCCATCAAGAAGTTTGCTGCCTATGACATATGGCCCTTCCCAGTTTAGCCCAAACACTCCTGTTGCTGCCATAATTCTTTTCAAGACTAAATCCCCAACTTCAAAGCTGCGTTGGCGAACTTTGGAATTGAAATGCCTGGCTATTCTTTGTTGATGGGCTGCAACTTTGAGCTTAGCCTCTTCTCTTCTTTCATCAAGGAGGTCAAGCGCTTCAAGTTGTAGTTTTTCATTCTCAGTTTGATCGAAATAGATTCTTCTATGTGAGGGGACCTCTGTCTCTACTGGAATCATTGCTTCCGAACCGTATGCCAATGAAAATGGAGTGTGCCCAGTCGCAGTTTTATGAGTAGTTCTGTATGTCCATAGTGCTAGCGGAAGCTTATCGACCCAACCACCTTTTGCTTTTGCCAATTGCTTTTTGATGGTTGACTTGATGATTTTGTTTACTGGTTCCACTTGCTCGTTTGCCTGCGGATGAGCCACTGCTGAGAAGCTTTTTCGGATTTTGAATCGTTTGCAGAAATCTTGGAACTCTTCACTTTCAAACTGGGTACCGTTGTCTGTGATTATCCTCTGAGGCACACCATACCTGCAAATGATATGTTTAGTCACAAAACTTATCATTTTCTTAGAGGTAATAGTAGCCAATGGTTCGGCTTCAGCCCATTTAGTAAAATAATCAACAGCAATGATAGCATATTTAATCCCTGATTTGGCAGTCGGCAGAGGCCCAATGAGATCTATTCCCCAGATCGCAAACGACCATGGACTGACCATTTGCGTGAGCTCAGTGGAAGGTGCTCTAGGAATTTTGGCAAATCTCTAGCATTTATCACACTTTTGGGAATAGTCAGCAGCATCTCGATTAATCTCTGGCCAAAAATACCCATAACGGAGAATTTTCTTTGCTAAAGTTTGACCTCCTGTATGATCTCCACACTCCCCTCCGTGTACTTCAGTTAGAATTGTCTTGGCTTCTTCTTTAGTTACACAGCGGGGTAATGGCATTGAAAATCCACGTCTGTACAGCTGACCATCTTGAACTATATACTTGGAGGCTTTCCTCATCAGCTTCTGTCTTTCCTTTGAACTTTCTGGCAAAGATCCATTGAGTAAATATTCCAATATCGGAGTCATCCAAGATTCCTGCTCTTGAGACACACTCATAATCCAATCAACATCCATCTCATCTGTGCTTGGAGTTGACAAGACTTCCACGGGAACTAATCCCAATAGTTGAGCTTCGCCAATACTTGAATACTTTGCAAGAGAATCCGCCTTCATGTTCTCTTCTCGGGGTATGTGACTTATCGAATAATGATCAAAATCATCAAGAAGTTCCCAAGCCTTTGATAAATAAGCGGGAAGATTTCCCCCTCTAGCTTGAAATTCCTTCTTAACTTGGCAGACAATAAGCTGAGAATCACTGAAGATCTGCAATGCCTTGATGTTTAGTTCTTTAGCGATCCTTAGACCAGCGATAAGAGCTTCATACTCTGCTTCATTATTTGTCGAAGGAAATTCTAGTCTCAGTGCATAACATAGCGATCTCCCTTCTGGGGTTTCAAGAACAACCCCTGCTCCAGAACAGTTATCATTCTTTGCACCATCAACATACAATTTCCATTGGATTGGGATGTTATCAGTGGCTTCTTCCTCACTATCACCTTTATCTGTACATTCTGCGATGAAATCTGCTAAAGCTTGTCCATTGATTGCTTTTCGGGGATGATAAGTGATGTCATATTGGCTGAGTTCAATATTCCATTTCAAAAGACGGCCCGAAGTCTCAGGACGGAATAGGACTTGCTTTAGAGGTTGATCAGTGAGGACTTTGATGGGATGAGCTTGGAAATACGGCCTCAATTTTCTTGATGCGATCAACAAACAATAGGCGAGCTTTTCCAACCTTGAATAGTTCATCTCTGCCCCAGTGAATCTTTTGCTGATATAATAGACTGGGCGTTGAATCCTTGCATCTTCCCGTACCAATGCTGCACTGAGAGCATGAGATGAAATTGCCAAGTATATGAAGAGATCTTCACCACTGTCAGGCTTTGAAAGTATCGGAGGCACTTCCATATGACGAACCAACTCATCAAATGCTTTCTGACACTCAGGAGTCCACTCAAAGTTTTTTCTTCCTTTCTTCAGAGCATCAAAGAATGGAATGCATTTGTCAGTAGCTTTTGAAATGAACCTGCTCAAGGCAGCAACCTTTCCATTTAGACTTTGCAATTCCTTCTTCGTTCTAGGAGCTTTGACTTCTCTCAGGGCAGTGATCTGAGCAAGATTAGCTTCAATGCCCCTAGCGCTCACAATGAAACCCAAAAACTTTCCGGACTCCACTCCAAATGAACACTTCAAGGGATTAAGCTTCATTCTGTACTTTCGGAGTACTGCGAACATCTCTGCCAAATGATATATGTGGTCCACTGCTTTCTTAGACTTTACTAGCATATCATCAACATAAACTTCCATTGTCTTGCCAATCTACGGTTTAAACATGGCATTAACAAGCCTTTGGTAAGTTGCCCCTACATTCTTGAGTCCGAAAGGCATGACCTTGTAGCAGTAGAGTCCAACATCTGTGATGAAGCTTGTGTCCTCTTGATCTGGCTCATGCATCTTAATCTGGTTATATCCGGAGTATGCATCCATAAAAGATAACAATTCATGCCCCGCTGTCCCATCCACCAACTGATTGATCCTGGGCAGCGGGAAGCAGTCTTTGGGGCAGGCTTTGTTCAAATCTGAAAAGTCAATGCATACTCTCTATTTTCCGTTAGCTTTTTTAACCAGCACTGGATTTGATACCCAGTTTGGATAAGTAGACTCCCTGATGAAACTGTTCTCCAAGAGCCAATCCACTTCTTCCTTTAACGCTGCCGTCCTCTCAGGACCCTGAGTTCTTCTTTTCTTTTTCACGGGTGTAAACTTTGGATCAATGTTCAGAGTGTGTACTGCAATCTCTGGGCATATTCCACACATGTCAGCATGAGTCCAAGCGCATACATCCAAATTTGCCTTCAAAAATGAAATCAGAACATTCTGGACTGTTGCGTTGAGTTGTGAACCTACATTCAGCACTTTGTTTGGGTCTTTCGAATCAACAGGAATTGGTACCGTAACTTCCACCGGCACCACTCGATTCTCCACTGCACTGGCTTTTCTGGGATCCATTTTTCTTCGTGCTTCGCTGCATTCACCAGTGCAGGGTCCACCCTGTAATTGCTACAAGGTTGGTTCCTAGATGCGGACTGGAGCTGCCGCATCTTTGCCCATTTCTCTCTTTCTTGCTTCACGCAGTTCTATCAAATAGCATTCTAGTCCCGCATTCTGATCTCCTTTCACAACCCCAACTCCATTATCTGTAGGGAATTTCATGGTAAGGCACCATGGGGGCGAGAATTGCTTTAAAAGCTGCGAGAGTAGGCCGGCCTAAGAAGGCGTTATAAGCAGAAAATTCATCAACAATTACAAATGTCTGCTTCCGGACCACCTTCTTCTGTCCTTCTCCGAGTTCAACGAACAGGTCAACAGTTCCAATTGGCTGCCTGGGTTCTCCAGTAAACCCAACAATCTTTTGTGACGAAGCTTGAACATCAGCCATTGGAATCTTCATCTGGTCAAAGGTTTTCTTGAAAAGAATATTACAAGAAGCACCACAATCAACAAGTATTCTTCTCACAATGGCCGGTCCAATCCCTGCAGAAATAACCAAGGGATCTATGATATAGGCTTCAACACCCATAGAGTCCCTGACTCTGAAGACAATATCATCATTGAGAGTCTTCTGCTGCTTCAGAGGTGCAGCATCTTCTAACACGAAAATGCTCTCCTCCGCCGGAACATATCTCAATGCACGAGCGTATCGTTCCATTTCACCCCAGCTTCTGCCAGTTGGGTGAGGTCCTCCTGTAATCATAGTAATGGTGGGCCTCTCCGATTCATGAGCTACTGCCTTTTCACTTGAGTTAGGATGATGAACAGGAGCCTGTTGTCCTTAAGTTGACGAAGTTGGGCCGTTCCTATTCCTCTTTACATACTGCTGCAGCTTATTTTCCTTCAACAGTTCCTCAATCAATTCCTTCAAGTGACGGCACTCATTAGTATCATGCCTGGGTTGGTTATGGAATCGACAGAACCTTCCATTCTTCTCAGCTCTTTTATTAACTCTGACCTTAGCCGGTGTGGGGTATTCAACAGTGTCCACAGTTGCAAAGAAGATGTTTTCTGGTGTATCAGTCAAGGGATTGAAGTTGAAAGGACGATTTCTCTTCGCACTCCTTGCTTCTTCTGACCATCATTACCCCTCTTCTGATTGCCAGACTCCTTCTTATTAGGAACAGCATTACTATTCCCAGCTCCTATCGATGCCACTTTGGCGGATGTTTGAAGGCTTTCCAATAGCATGAATTCATCAGCCTTCTTATAAAACTTGTCGAGCGAATTTGGCTCTTTCATTTTCAGCCACTTTCCAAATTCACTTGTCTTGTCAATAGCCTTCATCAGGTATGTCAAAACCATTCTCGGCTCCGCGTTGTCTACTTCAGCCAAAGCTATATTAAAATGATTCAAAAATGATCTGATGGATTCTCCTGGATTTTGCTCTAGACTCGACAGTGACATTATATCCTTTGCTTTTGAAGCATACAACTGAAATTGCTCCTTGAATTTTCTGGTCAAATCAGAGAACTAATCAATGGACCTGACCGGCAGCTTCGTAAACCACAATAGAGCCACACCTTCCAGATATACTGGGAAATACCGACATTTGATTTCATCAGACGCCCTGGCACCCGTCATATGCCAATCGTATTTATACAGAAACTCATTAGGATCGCTTGTCCCTTTGTATGCCGGAATAGTAGGAGGAATGAATTTTCTTGGGAATTCAGCCTTCAAGATTTTCTCAGTAAACGGAGTTTTGCTTGGAGCAAAACCCCATTTTTCTCATCTTCATCCCTTCGCATACTTTCCTTCATGATCTGACGAACCATGCCTGAGAAATACTCTTCATCATCTAAAGGCCCTGGAGGGCAAGCATCAGCCACTCTCTCTGAATTCTGTTTTGACAATCGTTCACGGAGGGTCGGCTGAGGTCCTGATCCCGCTGCCTGAAGAGGTGACTTTTCCACAGGGTCTGCGACTCTTTGAGAAATGTGCCCTTCAACATCCTGAACTCCCACAGTAGGGTTTCCATCATTATTAACCGGTTGACGGTTTGCCCCAAGTAGATCATTCAACTTACTTAAGATCAGGGCATTCTGGGCTTCCAACTGTGCACTTTGAGCATTCAATTGTTGATTCAACCCCAAAACTACGGCGTCCAATTCTGCTCGCGTAACTCCAACAGCTGGAGCTGCTTGACCTGAAGAAGGAGAGGTAGCAGTATTCTCTTGAACATTGTCGGATCTTACAGAACTTCGTTTTCTCCCAGGAGCCATTATTTCCAATAAACTTCTGGCTTTAAAAGAAATCCTTTCAACAAACCTTCGTGGAGCAATGGTGGAAGTATCCTGAGTTGGCTTCTCAGTGAAAGCACCAAAAATGCTAACGCTAAATATTGAACGCTAACACCCCGGTGTATGTAGAGATTAAGTGAAAGCACCACCCGTGAACACTGGAACTAAAAACAAGTAGAAAAGTCAAAAAGAAAGCAGTAAAAGACAACAGTTTTATAGTGGTTCGGCTTCAGGTAAGCCTACGTCCACTTTAATCATCTTTATTACTGAATCAATTACAACTTTACAACAATCTTCAATTACAATACTGATGAGACAAACAACTAGAACTCCGATGTAGAAGAATTCTTTGAATCCATGTTGATTGCGTTAGATTTCCTCTTGAAGTTTGTTGAGATGCCTTTCGTGTTTGAAGTGTCGAGTGAGTCGAGAATTCAGCAGAGTATTGGGGCTTGAAGAGATCGGCCAAAAGTTCCTTGAAAGTTGGAGATGGCAACGTATTTATAGAGAATTCTGGGCAGGAAACATTACCAAGTCCTAAATCGTCATCGGTCTAAGTTGGGTCGTGGACGACTTAAACTAAGTCGTGGGTCGATTTCGACCTAAATGCTGGGTCGAGACTTCGGAAAGGCATCCTTGCTGAACTCTGGATATATCATAAGTCTTGAACCGTGTACGAGTTAAGAGGCCGCGTGCTAAGTAGCTGCATTGGACTTGCCTTCCTTTGCCTAGGTCACGAACGACCTAGCATAGGCCGTAAGTCGGTCGCGACTCAAGTGTAGTTCATGATCTTGTCCCTGTCTTGAGCAGTTAGGGCGGCAACCTCCTTGGATAGTTAGATCGGCATCTATCTTAGGCCAGCATCCATGTTAGATCGGTAACCTACCTAACCCTTAGGTCGGTATCCCCTCAAATCTTAAGTCGGCATTTCTATTGAGTCGGCAACCTTTAAGGCATTAGGCTAGTACCTGTGTTAAGTCGATAACCTTTAAGGCATTAGGCCAGTACCTGTGTTAAGTCGGTAGCTATCTTAGGTCGGCATCCTTTAAGTCTTAGGTCGGCATTCTTGTTTTAGGCAGTTAGATCCGTATCTTTCTTAAGTCGTCGAGTCAGGGCCGAGGCGGGGTTAACAACAAGCTAGTTAGAGTGCAAACTGTTTATAATTGAAGTGATAACCCAAATGGAATTGGAAGAAATTGTGGGTGAGTAAATAGAATCAAAATGAAGGTGAATAGAAAGAGATTTGATTTATCTAATGATCAATGAAGATAAATACATAAGATGTACGTATATTATTCTATTCACATGACGATTTGATGCAGATTCGAGCACAGAATTTCGAGATAGTATATCGATCCGATTTGGGATTTTTCACTCGATTTTCGACGATGAACCTGGATATGGATTTTTGATTGGTTCAGATATTCCCTATCATAGTTATGACTATGCAAGTTCAGATCAAGAAACCAGATATGAGTCCGCACTAGGAAGTCGGATGGACGATACTAGTTCGGAAGTGAAATTGTGTGATCAAGTGAGCGATCAGATTGATATAGCGTATAGATGCTATGTGTACATCGTACGGGTTTGAATGAAATTGATATTGAAAATTTGTGGATAAGAATTGTAAAATGTTTTTGAAATGAAAAGTATATTTTGTGAAATATATAAAGAAGAAATTGGAAATTTCTATGATTAAAGGTTCACTTTATGAAGAAAAGTAATGAGAAATCAAATTTGAATATTTGATTTGGAATAAAAAAGTTATGTATCTTTGTTATATATATGATAAAACTCCCCTTGTTGAATCTATAGCCAGAAGAAAAGGATTTTGAAAGTATTTATTGTATAAACGGGACTTTATACAAGTATGAAATGATCCAAAGATTTTCAAGGTTATATATATATATAAAGGATATTATGGGAATGAATTTGGGAAAAAGTTTTCGGGAACATATGGACTTTGGAAAGGCTTTTGATTTTTGGAGAAAAATCAATTTTGGAAATTTGGAAAGCCTAGTTTGAAAATTATCGGTTTTGGAATAATCGATTTTGAGAAAAGGAGATTTATATGGGATTCATACTAGGTGTATGATTTGGAAGATACTATATGTGTATAGTATGAAGTGTTTTGAAAATGACTATGGAGAAAAAGGCGCTCCATTGAAATGAACTTCTTAGGAGTACCATAGGTCGGTACTGTCTTGAGCCCTAAGGGGGTCGCTCTAAAGAGGATCCTGTGAGAAATTCCGGACAAACTGAAGTTCCAAAGGATTATTGGGTAGCAAAAGTCGAGGGCGCGGATGCCTACAGAGGCATTTGGGTTATGCTGTGACGACGGTGTAATTCCATGTCGTTGCGATCTACTATGGACCATAGCGGAAATCGTGTGGCGGTGAGTGTCAATGGTCAACGCTTGATTTTGCCCGGAAGGCACGTAACATCAGTAGACTGCGATCTATGGTCGAGTGGAGTGGAGAAGTTTCATTCTTTTGGCAGTGAAATTCTAGGGCGCTGATGCCTATAGTACTATGGGTTTTTGCTGTGATAGCGACGTAACCCTAGATGTAGACTGCGATCTATGGTCCGAAACAGTATAAAATCTCTAGGGTGGTTGTTTCTTTACTTTTATTTACTTTACTCTCTAGTTATAAGTTAATTATTTATTACACTTGCATATTAGATATAAATATACGATCCATACACACTATCAATTGGTATCAAAGCACGATTATTTGAAGTTACAGTAACAAATAATTGAAACATATTTCACGTGGCAAGTACATTCCAAGAAGGTCAATCCACTGCACGTCGTTCACTATTTACCGAATCTATATGCTTATTGGTCTACACGAATGCGTATTTTTATTCATGCTAACGGTTTAGAAATTTTGTTAGCAACTCAAAATAAATAAGAAGCACTAAATGCATACATAATCACTTGGACAAATGATCAAAGATCATAGCAACAAGTAATGCTAAAGCCATGAATGTTCTATTCTATTCCCTTGACAAAAATGAATTTTCACGCGTCATGTTGTGCAATACTGCATATGATATATGGCATACACTACAAATAACTCTTGAAGGCACAAAAAAATTAAACAAACAAGATTTGCATTTTACAGAATCAAATTTTTTCACTTAAAATGAAAGAAAATGAATTTATTGATGATATGTATGCTAGATTTCAAACTATTCAACATGATTTTATGGCACTTGGGGTCAAATATATAGACTTTGATTTAGTTACACGTATTCTAAATTCCTTAACTAATGAATGGAAGAAAGTGTTGGATATAAGAGGCCAATGATATATCTCAACTAAAAGTTGAAGAATTAATAGGAAATTTGATGTCGCACGAAACAAATTTGCAGGAAAGAAAAAAACAAAATAATGGAAAGAAAATTTAGCTTTTCAAGCCAACGACAATAATTCAAATTTAGATGAAGATGAGATCGTATTTATTGCCAAAAACTACAGCAAGTTCAATAAATTCAAAACGATGACGAGATCCCAAAATAGAGGAACTTCAAATTCATTTAACCAAACTTCAATCAAATGCTTTGAGTGTGACAAGCTCGGACACATGAAGAAACAATACCTAGGAATCAGTGATGATAAAAAGAAAAGAAAATTTGAGAAATTCAGGAAAAGAAAACTAGCTTTTCAAGTAACTTGGGATGACTTAGATTCGTCTTCATCATCATATAGTGACAACAATAGTGATTCTGAGCAAGAAAATGTAAGCTTCATGGAAAACACTGAGGAGGTTTGTCCTGATCTTACTTATAATGTAATTTTAGAACTTAGCATGGAAGTAGATTAAAAATATAGAGAAATTGAGAAATTAAATAAAGAATATGTTTCTAAAATTAATCGTATGGATTTGAAATAGAATTATTAAAAGATGATAAAACCATTCTAGAAGAAGAATTGGAAACCACACAAGAAAAATGTAAAAATCTATCTAGTCAAAATAATCCTCTATTTTGTGAAATAAGAAAAGCTAAACTAAAAAATAATGATATTATAAAAAAAACATTGTATTAAAGGATAATCTAGAAGCATGAAAATCCTAAATTTCCAATGTTAAAAATGAGTTAGATAAGATTACAAATAATGTTTCAAAATTCAAAAAAGGAAAGGAAAGTAGAATTTAGACAATTTGATCAAAAGTTCTAAACCGTCTAGAAAACGAAATGGATTTGATTTCAAGTACACTTCAAAACATAGACAGTATAGCTCATTATATAAACGATTCAAGAAGTCTCATACTAGAGAAAAGGCTTCCAACTCTAAAATAATGAAAATATGGATTCCAAAATCTGATGATAAATTAATTAGACTAAAAACACATAGATAACTATTTGAGAAGTATTGTTCGTAAAAACTCTTTTAAAGGTCCCAAACCCTCTTGGGCATGCCAACCTTCACTTTCTAACACTTAGGACCCTAACAAAGGAAATGGGTACCAAGTAAACTGTTTTCATCTTGAAGATACCCAAAAGAAAATCTAAAAACAAGGAAAAATGGATACTTGATAGCGGATGCTTCAAACATGACTGAAAATGCACAAATTTTATTGAATATAACATATGGAGATGGTGGTACTGTAACCTTCAAAGATAATTCAAAATAATTTGTCATTGAAATTGGAGATGCAATGAACATTGGTATGCCCACTTCACATGTTATCACAAATGTTCTTTTAGGTGAAAATCTAAAACATAACCTTTTAAGCATTATTCAACTTTGTGACAAAGGATTCAAAATTGATTTTGAGAAAAATAAATGCAACATACTTGATCAAAATAAAAATACGATCTATGAAGTTTTAAGAAAAAAGAAATATCTATGTCCTAAACACAAAATTTATTAACTCCATTGATTTCTGCCTATTTATAGATTTCAATGATCCATGGATATGGTACAAATGGTTATGTCACATAAACTTTTGGTTTATAAACAAACTGGCTAAATATAATTTGGTTAGAGGTATTCCTAAGATAAACTATAAAGTTAAAAAAAATTGTGATGCTTGTCAATATGGAAAATTAAATAAGAGTTCTTTTAAATCTGAAACGGAAATTTCTATTAAACAGCCTTTAGAACTATTACATCTTGATTTATTTGGACCTACTCATATAGATTTAATAAATCACAACAAGTATGTATTTGTTATTGTAGATGATTTTTCAAGATATACAAGGACACTATTTTAAACATAAGAGTAATACATTTGAGGTGTTTAAAAATTTTGTTAAAAGAATTAAAAACTTAATTGTTTGCGCAAAAAATGGGCAAACACCTCCAAGTCGTGTTATTTAATTGATTATATGTGATTTTCAAGGGTTTAGATGAGTTAAGCGAATATGTAAAAAGCAAGGACTGAAGTGTAAAAGACACACAGATTTATAGTGGTTCGGCCAGAACGTGCCTACGTCCACTTTATATGTTATTATCCTTTTTCCTCCAGATTACAAGTACAATGCTTTGTATACAAGTATATGAAAGTAGTTTGAAAGTTCCTTCCTTGCTTGAGCTCTCAAACTTGTCTGCCATTGTTGTACCCCTTCCCCTCTATTTATAGAATGAGGTAGGGGGTAGGGGTCTTGGAAGTATATAGCCGCTGGTGGGCTCGGGCTGAAGCAATCTGGACTGGCAATCATCTGATTCGACGGAGCTTCATTCGGTTTTGAGCTTGGACCGGCGGTAGGTATGGACCGGTGGTATGTGTGGACCGGTGGTAGGTGTGGACCGGTGGTAGGTGTGGTCCGGTGGTGAGTGTGGTTCGGTGTTAGATGGTGTGGGCTTTGGTCCGGCAATGGCCTCGTCCGGTAGTAGTGGGGAATGTTTGGATCGGTAGTATGAGTGGTTCGGCCATGATGGGAATGGATTTGGTTCGGCCTTAATGGAGAAAGGTTTGGTCCAGTGGCCGAATCGGAATGAGGCCGAATGGGAAGGAGGCCGAATGGATTCTGTCTTACATTGCCGAATGAGAAGGAGGCCGAATGAGCTTCTTCATGGAGAATGTTGGATGGACTTCTAGGTTAGTATTGAGCTTCTTGGCTGTCGAACGAAGTGGAGGTCGCGAGCCCGGGTGAAACTGTGACTTCTCGGTCTCGATATCTTCTAGGTAAGAATTCGCCCAACATTTGCCCCCTAAAGTGGGGCACGTGCTTGCATGTGTCACGCTTTGTTTCCCTTCGGTAGGAAGGCTTGTTTTGTAATGCCATGGGCTGGATGCTCGTATTCTGTTGATGTCCTGCAAAGGAATTTACAGCTTTAGTGTGACTTCAGATAACGACCGTTCAGGATCGAAGCATTCGAGATAAAGTGAATCGCGCGTTCGGGGCGAGAGGTGTGCCCCGAGGGGGCTTAGCATTATCGATGCCAGGTTCACGTTAGAGTGGGCCCCTGGATCGTTTGGTTTATCGTCAGCTCAGAGCATGCCTAAGGGTTGCTCTCGACCCCGTACATGTGTAAGCAGCTTAGCCATTTCCTAATTATCAGAATCAAATATCCGTTTAACCAATGAGCTTAAAAAGGGATGCCAAAGTGTAAATTCTCACGACGATAGGGTTAATAGCCATTCAGAGCGTGCTTGGACCGTTCGTGGTTGCGTACACGTGTAAATGATTAACCCATGTTAGTGAGAGACTTACGACTTATTCATTGATATCACATTCTTTATTTTATTAGTAAGCTCTGAAGTTCGGTACTTATCTGAGTGAGGCGCTCCGCGTGCCACCTGCTTTTGACTTTCGCTGGTGGAGACAACGTCATTCGGTGTTTGGTTGGTCCGGATGGATGTTTTCATTCGGCATATGGTTGGTCTGGTATATGTTGGTCCGGTAGCCGGACCAGATGGTTCGGCAAATCTGATCGCGCCTATATATAGGGCTACACCCCCTTAGTTTTTTCCTTACCGAATCATCAAGTGCTGAACCAACACTATACCGAGCCAACACTCTTGCCGAATCAAACGAAAGCCGAACCATTTCGTGCCGAACCAACTTGCCTACCGAATCAAGTATACACTTATTGCCGAATGGGCTTACTATCGAATGTACCTAATTTGCCGAATACATACGAAGGTCTTCGTTTTATCGAATGGGCCTTAGGCCTTAGTGCCGAATGCCATGTATACCGAATGAACTCTTAGTGCCGAATGGCATGTATACCGAATGAACTCTTGTACTTGGACTTTGAGTGGAACTCTGGACTTATGCATTCTTTTTTCGCTTAAATCTCTGTACTAACGTCATGTTTTTCACTTTTGTGTATGCAGATAAATGTCTCGCAAAGCGGAAACCCGATTGGATAAAAAGAAGTCTAAAGGTAGAGGAGAGTCATCTTCCTCCGTGCCCCCAGTCCCGTCAGAACCGGTGCAACATGGGCCTGCCCCGAGGTCGTTAGTGGATGGGTACGGTCCATAGGAACTTCTGGTCTCCCCTCCCGATTGTTTTCCAAGCTCCCTAAAGGAGGAGCAACTTGATGTCATATCTCGTTCATTCGGGATAGACAGGGCTCTTATGCTGTTGCCGGGGGATGGAGTGATGCCGTAAATCCCCCCGAAGGCTACTTTGCTTACAGCAGATATCACTGCATGTGTGGTGCTATCCCTCCTATCAATGCCTGGATAGTTAGCTTTACCACATATTTGAAGGTGGCTCCACTCCAGCTTCAGCCTAACTCTTATGCCATTCTGGTGAGCCTTTTCGTCATATTCTAGAGGAGGTACGGGCGCCCTCCTTCTAACCGGGAAATTCGATATCTGTATAACCTGAGAGGCTACAAGAAGGGGTCTCCGTATATTAGTCTAGAAGCGGCCGTGCCTTTCAAACCGGTCTTGGACTTATATTCGAAGTTTACCATGTTCAAGAAAGAATGGTTTTTTATCAAGGACGATTCTGTTTCCTTCCGCCTTTTCACTTCCGGCTGTAAGATGAATTTCATTTATACTTTCCATGTTCTGACTGTAGTGCTTCTTCTGACATACTTCTATTTATTGCTAGCGACAGGTGGCATTGCAGTCGTGGAGGATGATTCCTTGGCACGGATGGCTGCTGAAATAAAGGCCATTCCGGCACGGGACAGGTCGGCTTCTTTCCTGATCAGGAATGCTACCCTCCTGGAGTACAACTTGATCCTGCCGCACCAGTCCGTGGTTAAGCATAGGGACACGGCTGAGGAGAAGGCTGATAAAGCTAAGGAGGGGGCCACGGTGAAGAGTGGCAAGAGGGAGCCTTTTACAAAGCATCCCGTTGTTGGGGGTAAGAAACTTAAGAAATCTGATGGCCCCTCTCCTAGTACTTGCCCGATTATCCCGGAGGAGGAAGGTGTGGAAGAGGGCGAAGGAGGCGATATGGGAGGAGATTCAAAGGGCGGAGGAGACGGCGATGGAGATGGAGAGTCTGAGGGTGGAAGAGATGGAGAGGGCAATGGTGGTGACGACGGTCAGGGTGGTAGTGGCGCTGATGCCTTAACCTCCGGGCAAGTAGTGGGGCTTCAGGAGTGGACGGATGAGGCTCTCCTACAGGCTTTCGGGGAATCGGAGGGAGAGTCGAGAGCGGAGAAGGCGGAGAAAACTGGCAAGGCTGTGGCTGGTGCCGATCCATCCCCTAAGGGCTCTTCAGCTAGCGTAACTTCGGCGGTGCAAGGTGAACTTTTGACTTCTGTCGATTCCATTTTTGATAAGGACTTAGGAATATCTTATGGTTCACTTCCGTCCTGGAATGAGATTCAGGACTTATTGCAGTATCCCACTCCTTCGCAGGGTTTGTATAACAGATGTGCCTTCTCACTTATCTTTCTTTTTAACTTAACATGTTTCTTGAATTGTGGATCAGTGTATGTTCGTAACACTTGTTCTTTATTCCAAGGGCAGGCCAGGTGGTTAAAACGTCAGACATTCGTCACCGCCTCGAACAATTCAAGTTGAAGAGAGCTTCCGATAAGCCGAAGCCTCTTACCGGTCGCCATGGGGACGTAGTCAGTTACCGTCCTCTTCTCGGGGTCATTGAAGAGAGCATTCAGAAAAAGAAGCGGAGTCGTTCCTTATTTGAGTCTTCCTCTGATCCGCAGCTTCCTACTCAGCCTCCTCGTGATATCACGGAGGAGAGCACGGAGTCTGGCCCCCCTCCACCTCCTTTGAAGAATCCAACTGTTATCCATATAAGCCGTCCTGACGTGCCTCGTACCGTGCCTCGCGACCCCTTTGCCGGTCATCCTGATTTAGATCCAAACTCTCAGGATATCTCATTTGATGAGGCCACGGGTGAGCACCTTCTTCCCCGCAACCCTATGGTACGAGTGCTTGATGAGGCCAAATCCTTAGATCTTGATCTGCTTACTACTCGGGTGGTTACCATGGGGGACGAGGCCAAGGCTAATATTGATCGGGTGGCCGAAGAGACCAAGAATTTAATGGAACATCATGCTCGATTAGCCAAGGCTGGGGAGGAGATTGGGAGTGCTAATATTCGGTTGCGACTAAAGGTTGCCGACCAGGCCAAACAGCTTGCCGATCAAGCCATTCAGATTTCTCAGCACGAGGAAGCCTCCAGGCGGCTAAAAGAGGCTATGGAAAAGGCTAGCAGGGCAAAACTACGGAAGATGGAGACCGCCTGTAAGGAGCGGATTGACATGGCCATTGCTACAGTGGATGAGGTTCGAAATGCGGATCTCGAGCAGGTAGAGGAGTTGTCTGGGAGGCTCGAGGCCGCGGAGATGGCTCAAGTCAAGTTAAAGGAAGAGATGGAGGAAATGAGGAGGTCTCTCAAGTTAAAGGAAGAGATGGAGGAAATGAGGAGGTCCCTCCAGGCTGACTTCTTGAGATACCGATCAGAGAGGGATGCTGCTGTCGCCAAGTTGCAGGCTTCCGAGGCCCGGGTAAGGGAGCTTGAGGAGAATGAGGGGATGATGGACGAGATGCTGCAGGATATGTACTTCTGCACTTGGAAGGAGGGCGGCTTGTCTTGGATAGATGACTACCCCCGGATCATGGCCAAGGTATATCTTCAGGCTTTAGAGGAGGCCAGGGTTAATGCGGGTAAGGAAGGTGGAGGGGCTTTTAGCCTGGATGCGGTCACTGCTCGGTTCTCGAAGGAGGAGCAAGCGGCGGTGAAGGAGCGGATGCGGCTGCTTGCTGTGGAGGAAGAAGGTGTTCAATTAGAGGATGAGGATCAAGCGGCGGATGCTGGTGAGTTATTCTTTTCTTTCTGTGTTTCCATAACTTGATCGTTTATTGTTTGTTTAATGAATTCCTCTTCTGAATTGGACAGGTGGAACTTCTGGTCAGCAAGCTAGGGGCTCCGATCCTGCGGCCAAGTAGGCTTGGGGAGTTGGTAGGATGAGAGTGGAGTGTGCAGCTGGTCCCTTGTTCGGATTCAGCCACCTTTATGTTTCCTTTTATCGCTGTTTATGTTAGTCCAAAACATTGATGTGACTGTAATAACGTTATTTGCAAAGAATTAGAATGACTTTTTGTGATTTTATGACATAAGCTGATTTTTCTATGTTGGAATGTTGTTGTTATTGCGATATGCTACGTAAGAAGTATAACTGTGCATATGCCTATGATTTTAGTCGTGATTGATGCTAAGCTTTTGCTTGAAATATGATTTCATGTTTTGCAATGTTAGTGTGACGTGTGAATAAGCTGTAGTTACATATTTATGTACAAGAGAAGAGAGTACCGCCCTTCATGATTTAGTTGCAGGCGGTAGCTTTGAGCGTCTCGCACAACTAATTATGGGAATAGCTGAGTACCTTGCCACCCATTATGCTGGCTCAGGTTCTCATGAGTGAATGCCTCCTATTTGGTTCCCTGTACTTAGAATCTGTCATACAGGATAGGAGAAAAGTATTAAATGAAATGGAAATATAGAAAAGGTAAAACTTCCAGCCACGGAAGGCCGTCGATGTGCTTAAGTTCGTGGCAAACGGGTTTTGTAGTCACTTTCCCTAGCTGTGGGTCTTGGAGACATTTGTCACCCATCTTACGCCTCTGCGGGGAGTTTTCTTTTTTACCACAGCCGCACTTAAGACGCATCGGAGCCAAGATCGCGCACGGTAACTACCCGAACCATTATGGTCCGTAATCGTGGGTATAATTCGATTTACCGTGGCCGGCTAGCGTGGGTGCCGTTGGCCGTGAACTATCCCTGGCTGGCCACACCTTATGTTGGGGCTTAAAGTAGGTTCACAGTTGCCGGCGAGCCGAACGCCGTAATGAGCTGCCATCGGCTATAGTCGGCCTTTATGATGACTTATAATCGGCTCATTACAGTTGGCTTTGAGGGCAGGCGCGAGCAATGAGTTAACCCGCAGCAGAGGGATGCTGGAGCAAAAGTGTCTCATTGGCGAGTGCATATAATCGTAGCGTACCTGTTAGGCCTTGTCCAAATGAGGCCGTGGTGCGTCTTGAGTGGAGATGCCATAGGATTTTGTTCAACAGAAAAGGATAAAGCTTAACAAGCAGCCAAGATATAAAGGAACAAGTTAAAAAGAGACAAGATTTTTTAAAGTGGTTCGGCACGAAAATGCCTACGTCCATTGATTCTCTTTGTTAATTCACTTCATATGGGCAGCACAAGTTAAGAAAAGTATCGACGGAGGTGTCGGATGTTCCATGCCCTCTGGAACACCTCTCCGTCCACTGTTGACAAAATATAAGCTCCGTTGTGGAGATCTTTATGAATTACATATGGTCCGTCCCAGATGGGGTCCAGCGCCCCGGGGCGCGGAAAGATTCGCCTGAGGACAAGATCTCCTTCTTGTAAGCTGCGATGCTTGACTTTGGAATTGTATAGTGCTGCCACTTTTTGTTTGTGAGCTGCTGCCTTGAGTGTTGCGTCGTTTCTCCTTTCCTCAATCAGATCCAAAGACATGAGGAGGAGTTCTTCGTTTTCTTCTGGGTTGTAGTGGATCCTACGGTGGGAAGGCACAATAGTCTCAACCGGGAACATTGCCTCTGATCCATATGCCAAAGAGAAGGGAGTATGCCCTGTTGATGTTTTGAAAGATGTGCGGTAGGCCCAGAGTGCCGTAGGAAGTTCGTCCACCCAAGCGCCTTTTGACTTTTCAAGTTTCTTCTTGATTAAGGTTTTGAGAATTTTGTTGATAGCTTCGACTTGTCCGTTTGCCTGAGGATAAGCTACTGATGAGAAGCTTTTATGAATTCCATGCTCTTGGCACCAGTCGGCGAATTCTTCGCTGTCAAATTGGAGTCCGTTGTCTGATATGATTTTGAGTGGGACTTCGTACCTGCACAGAATATTTTTGATCAAGAAGTTGATAATTTTTGCTGAAGATATTTTATTTAGGGGTTCCGCTTCCACCCATTTGGTGAAATAATCAACTGCCACTATAGCATATTTGGCTCCGCCTCGGCCCGTTGGCAGTTCGCCGATCAAGTCAATTCCCCATACAGCAAAGGGCCAAGGGCCGGTCATTTGAGTAATCTCATTCGTGGGTAGTCGAGGAATCTTGGCAAATTTCTGACATCTGTCACATCTCTTGACGAAGTCTAAGGCGTCTTTGTTTAAGGTGGGCCAGTAATATCCATATCGGAGTATCTTTTTTGCCAGAGTCTGCCCTCCGGTGTGATCTCCGCAACCTCCCTGATGGATGTTTGATAAGATTTCCTTGGCTTCCCTTCCAGCGACGCATCTTAATAAGGGGCTAGAGAAACCGCGCTTATAGAGGATGCCTTCTTGTATGGTGTAGTGGGAAGCTTTCCTCAAGATTTTCTTGGCTTCGTCACGCCTGCCGGGTAGCGTGCCATCTTGCAAATATTTCCGGATAGGAGTCATCCAGGTTCCTTTGATTGCAGTTATCAGATTCACTTGTTCGAAACTTGGGGCTAGTTGCCTTGAGATGGCTAGTGCTCCGGAAATGGTGCTATTCTTCATACTAGCTTGCTTTGCAAGTTCATCGGCCTCTTGGTTCTCTTCTCGAGGAATGTGTTTGATTAGATAGTGGTCCAATTGATCGAGCAGCAGTTTGGTTTTCTTAAGATATGCTGTGAGTCGTTCTCCTCGAGTCAGGAACTCTCCTAGTACTTGGTTTACGATAAGCTGAGAATCACTATGAAGACATAAAGAACTGACTCCGATTTCTAGGGCAAGTTCCAATCCTGCTATTATTGCCTCATACTCCGCATCGTTGTTAGTGGCTGTGAATTCCAACCTTAATGCATAGTACAGCTTTCTTCCCCTGTGGGTGATTATCACAATTCCTGCCCCCGAGCCTTGTTCGTTCGACGCTCCATCTACAAAGAGGTTCCACTTGATGTTTTTTGCTATTTCGGATTGTTCCTTGCCTTCGTTGGTAGTGAATTCGGCAATGAAATCGGCCATGGCTTGTCCTTTGATAGCGGTGCGAGGATGGTATGTGATATCATACTGACTTAGTTCAATGCACCATTTGAGGAGTCGCCCAGAAGTATCAGGACGATGGAGCACCTGTCTTAGCGGCTGATCGGTTAGAACTCTGATGGAGTGAGACTGGAAGTAGTGTCGCAGTTTTCGTGATGCGATCAATAAACAATATGCTAATTTCTCAAGTTTAGGATATCCGGCTTCTGACCCTGTAAACCTCTTACTTACAAAGTAAACCAGGCGTTGTGTGCGGTTTTCTTCTCTTACCAAGGCGGCGCTTAAAGCATGAGATGATACAGCGAGGTATAGGTATAACACTTCACCTTCATTTGGAGTTGAGAGTACTGGTGGTCTCTGAAGGTGTTCGATTAGGTTAAGGAAGGCTTTTAAGCATTCATCGGTCCACTCGAACTTCCCTTTGTCTTTCTTGAGAGCTTCGAAGAAAGGGACACACTTGTCAGTTGCTTTGGAAATGAATCTGCTTAGGGCGGCCACCTTTCCGTTTAGGCTCTGCATTTCTTTTCGAGTGGAAGGTATCCTTATTTCTTTTAGAGCCCGGATTTGTTCAGGGTTTGCTTCGATTCCTCTGGTCTGGACGATAAATCCTAAGAATTTTCCCGATGATACTCCGAAGGAGCACTTTAGAGGATTCAGCTTCATTCCACATCGGCGAAGTACCTGGAACATTTCGCCCAGGTGGCTTACATGGTCGTCGGCTTTCTTGGACTTCACCAGCATGTCATCCACATACACTTCCATTGTTTGTCCTATTAGTTCTGCGAACATCTTGTTGACGAGGCGCTGATAGGTAGCTCCGGCATTTTTGAGTCCAAAAGGCATGACTTTGTAACAATATAATCCTCGGTCAGTGATGAAGCTAGTGTGGTCTTGATCGGGAGCGTGCATGGGAATCTGGTTATATCCGGAGTATGCATCCATAAAAGATAAGAGTTCGTGCCCGGCTGTGCTGTCTACAAGTTGGTCGATTCGGGGAAGTGGGAAGCAATCTTTCGGGCAAGCGTCATTCAAGTTGGAGAAGTCAATGCATGTTCGCCACTTTCCATTGGCCTTTTTCACTAGTACTGGGTTGGCGATCCACTCTGGGTAGATGGCTTCTCGTATGAAGCCATTAGCAAGTAGGTTCTTTACTTCCTCATCAAGGGCTGCTGATCGTTCTGCCCCCATACTCCTCTTTTTCTGCTTTACTGGTACCTTGGTGGGATCGATGTTCAGCATGTGGCATGCTATGTCTGGGGAGATTCCTGTCATATCGGCATGTGTCCATGCAAATACATCTAAGTTATGGCGGAGGAAGTCAATGAGTTGATCTTTCACTTCCGTTTTTAGCTGAGATCCGATTTTTAATAATCTACTTGAATCATGCTTGTCTACAGATACGAATTCCATAGCCTCTGCAGGCTCGGCGGTGGCCTCCTCCTCTTTATCCCTGGGGTCGAATTCATTGAAGGGATCGCTAGTATATCGAAGAGGAGGGGCTTTCTTTAGTTGCTATGCTTCCAAGCTTTTCATGCAGAGAGTAGTCTCTGCATCTTTCCCTTTGTTCTTTCTGCGGTTATTGCGAAATTCAGTTACGTAACAGTCTCGGGCCGCGTCTTGATCTCCTTCTACTTCTCCTATTCCGTTGTCTGTTGGAAATTTCATCTTCAGGCGCCATGGGGCTAGGACAATTTGGAAGTCGGACAAGGCTGGTCTTCCCAAGAAGGCATTGTAGGCCGAGTGGTTACCTATCAGTACAAACGTTTGTTTTCGCACAACGGAGCGGGGATGACTTCCTATTTCGACAAAGAGGTCAAGTTGCCCGAGGGGCATTTTTGCATCTCCAGTGAAACCGTGCAGTGGTTTGTCGCAGGGAGATACATCCTTCATTAACAGCTTCATTTTGTCGAAAGCATGCTTGAATAGGATATTCACGGAGCTTCCTGTGTCTATTAAAATCCGAAAAACTTTAGCTGGACCGAACCAGGCAGAGATGACCATGGGATCCATATGTGGATATTGTCTTCCTTCTAAATCACGCCCACTGAATATGATGTCGTCACTCTCTTTCCGTTTCGGGTGGCGTTCTTCCATAATGGAGTTAACATAGCCTTCAACATTTCTAAGTGACTTGCCGTATCTTTCCATCTCTGCCCATCTTCTGTCGACGATGTGTGGTCCTCCCGAGATGGTGTGGACCACTATCTTCTCTTGACTAGAGCCACTGGTGTTGCGATTCCCTCCACCTGCTTCTGAGAGGGGTCGCTTTGAGCTCTCATTGGCAGGAGTTGGAGTCCTGTTTTGACCTTTCACATAGTGTTCCAGTCTTCTCCTTCTAATGTGTTCTTCGATCAAGTCCCGGAGATGGTGGCATTCATTGGTGTCATGTCCATGGGGTTCGTGGAAGCGACAGAACTTTCCAGATTTGAGTGCATTATCTGATTCTTTCTTGTGCGGGGGGCGCTTGTATCTGAGTTCGTCCTGAGTGGCTAGGTAGATATTTTCGATTGTTTCATTCAAAGGAGTGTAGGAGTCAAATCTTGGTCCTGCCCGATATTAGCGCTTTTCAACCTTCCTTCCCCCAGCATTGTCCCTAGATTCATTTCTTCGAGCGTCCTTAGCTGCAGTGGGGACCTTATCCTGAACTGTCTTACCTTGTTGCCCTGACTGCCTCTCAGTGGCGGCGTCTTCGAGCCTCATATACTTTCCAGCTTCATGGAAGAAATCGGGTAAAGTAGCTGGTTTTTCTTTAGTTAGTCTTCTGGCAAACTTGGTATCTGGGTGTACACCACTACAGAGGGCCATTAGGGTGAGCTTTTCATCGACATCTTGAACTGCGGCCGCTGCGGCGTTGAACCGGGTTAGATATTGTTGCAGTGTCTCTCCGGATTTTTGTTTGACATTGGACAGAGAATAAGCATCCTTGGGTTGTTCCACATGGATGCGGAACTGGCTAATGAACCTTTCTTTCAACATCTCCCATGAGCTGATGGATCCTTGGGGTAGATGGCAGAACCAGGAGGTAGCTAGGTCTGCTAGGAATAGCGGAAAGCATTTACACAACACCCCTTCTGTTGCTCCGCTCATGAGCATATGCTGGGTGTATCTCTGTAAGTGTACGATGGGGTCAGAAGTTCCTTTGTAAGGTTCCATGGTTGGCATCTTCCATTCCCGGGGGGTGATGGCAGTTTCGATATTGCGGGTGAAGGGGCTGGTGACCCTAGCGCCTATTCCCCGATCTCGTTGTTCCCGTTGGACGCATTCCCTGAATAATCGTGCCATTCTTTCATCAGAATTTGGAGCTGATAAAAATGAGCTTGGTTCTTCCCTACGAGATCTATCTCGTCCGGATGACCTGTAGGCATGGTACAGTCTATCACTTCTGACATTATCCAGTGGCTATCTTTGGCTGCCCGGATGCATGCTAGCACCAGCTACAGTTGGCCCCTGCCTCGATCTTCCCCTGTGGGGTTCTGTTTCGAGCATTTCCATGGGGTCAACTTCGGGCTGGGTTCTAACTCGGCTCCATTCAGCGGGGTTTCTATGATTAGGTGGCATGACTGGCTCAGCCACATCCGACCCTCGCCTGGCGCCTCCCCCACTGGGTTCGGTTCCAAGCGCTTCCTCGAGTCGGAGTTCGGGCTGAGTCCGGGCGCGGCCCCTATCATTGTTGTTTCTGTTGATAGCTTCTTCGAAGAGGGAAGACCTTTGTTGTCTCCGAGATCCTCCAGATTGAGATTCACCCCAGGATTCAATGTTGCGGTTGGATTCTTCGACATCTCTCAAGCGTGACATGAGTTGGTTCACCAAAGCTTCTTGTTGGGATGCGAAGCGGTTAGTCACTTCCACCACAACTCTGTCTAAGTCTGCCCTAGTGATTGCTGCCGGTTGTTCCACGGCAGGGGCTGTTGGAATTGCCTGATCTTCATGTGGCACTACTGCTGTAGTGGGACGGTTCTCTTGATCTGGATCCACTGGATTTGGAGCACCGCTGGTTGCAACGTTCTTTCCCTTGTTGGCGTCTTTTCTTGGTCTGGAAGTCATGTTTCCTAGGCAATGAAGGGTGCTATTGGGAAAGAAGGTTGAATGAGGGAAGATGGAGCTTCGAGTTCCAAGGTTCTCAGTGAAAGGACCAAAAATGTTTGCGCAAAAAATGGGCAAACACCTCCAAGTCGTGTTATTTAGTTGATTATATGTGATTTCCAAGGGTTTAGATGAGTTAAGCGAATATGTAAAAAGCAAGGACTGAAGTGTAAAAGACACACAGATTTATAGTGGTTCGGCCAGAACGTGCCTACGTCCACTTTATATGTTATTATCCTTTTTCCTCCAGATTACAAGTACAATGCTTTGTATACAAGTATATGAAAGTAATTTGAAAGTTCCTTCCTTGCTTGAGCTCTCAAACTTGTCTGCCATTGTTGTACCTCTGCCCCTCTATTTATAGAATGAGGTAGGGGGCAGGGGTCTTGGAAGTATATAGCCGCTGGTGGGCTCGGGCTGAAGCAATCTAGACTGGCAATCATCTGGTTCGGCGGAGCTTCATTCGGTTTTGAGCTTGGACCGGCGGTAGGTATGGACCGGTGGTATGTGTGGACCGGTGGTAGGTGTGGACCGGTGGTAGGTGTGGACCGGTGGTAGGTGTGGTCCGGTGGTGAGTGTGGTTCGGTGTTAGATGGTGTGGGCTTTGGTCCGGCAATGGCCTCGTCCGGTAGTAGTGGGGAATGTTTGGATCGGTAGTATGAGTGGTTCGGCCATGATGGGAATGGATTTGGTTCGGCCTTGATGGAGAAAGGTTTGGTCCGGTGGCCGAATGGGAATGAGGCCGAATGGGAAGGAGGCCGAATGGATTCTGTCTTACATTGCCGAATGAGAAGGAGGCCGAATGAGCTTCTTCGTGGAGAATGTTGGATGGACTTCTAGGTTAGTATTGAGCTTCTTTGCTGTCGAACGAAGTGGAGGTCGCGAGCCCGGGTGAAACTGTGACTTCTCGGTCTCGAGATCTTCTGGGTGAGAATTCGCCCAACATTAATGAATCTTAAAACAAAGAATATAAGAAGTGATCGTGGAGGTGAATTCGAAAACGAGATTTTTTAAAATTGCGTAATAAGAAGGGAATTACACATAACTTTTCATTTCCTTGAATACCACAAAAAATGGTGTTATATAAAGAAAAATCGTACACACCAAGAACGTGCATGAACTATGGTTAACTATAGTAATCTACCAAAGAATTTTAGGCTAAAGTTGTAGCTGCTGCTTGTTATATATTGAATCATGTCACATTATGACTGAAAATATCTGTTATGAAATATTTTTTTGGTAAAAAACCAAAGTATCATACTTTCGAATATTTGGTTAAAAATGTTTTATACTAAACACTAAAGATAGTCTTGGAAAATTTGATTCAAAAGCCGATGAAGGAATCTTTATCGGATACTCAAAACGGAGCAAAGCATATAGAGTATTTAATAAACATACTAGTACTATAGAAGAAAGTCTACATGCTTCATTTGACCATTACTAACAAAAATATTGACGATGATGAGATTTTAACAAAACCATTTGAAAATAAAATAGTTGTACATAACAATAAAGAGAATACAGTTGATAATGATTATACTTTAAGATCACCACCTCATATTTTAAAAGACCGTCCAATTAACAATCAAATCAAATGAGTCGCGTTGCATTCATTTCAAATTCTGAACCTAAAAATTATAAAGAAGCATCGAATGACGAATCATGGATTATGGCGATGCAAGAAGAACTCAATCAAATCAAAAGAAACGAAGTATGGGCACTTGTACCGAGACCTACAAATCAATCTGTAATCGGGACAAAATGGGTTTATAAAAATAAAACCGATGAAAATGGAAACATTGCGCGTAACAAAGGAAGGTAAGTATCACAAGGGTATAATCTAGAGGAAGGCATCGACTATGAAGAAACGTTTGCTCCAGTGGCACGTTTAGAAGCAATCCAAACGTTACTTGCTTTTGAATGCCACCATAACCTTAAAAAAATTCAAATGGACATAAAAAGTGCTTTTTAAAATGGTTTTATAAAAGAATAGGTTTATGTTGAGCAGCCTTTATTGTTCATACATAAAAAATTTCCTGAGCATGTATATAAACTAAAGAGAGCTTTATATGGTTTAAAAGAAGCACCTCGTGGTTGGTAAGATAGACTAAAAACCCATTTAATAAATTTTGGTTTTCAAATTGCAAAAATAGATACAACTTTGTTTATAAAAAGATATTATAGTGATATTTTTTGTTCAAATATATGTAGATGACATAATATATGGTTCAACAAATGAAAAGTTATGCAACGTTTTTGCAGATATCATGAAAAATGAATTTGAAATGTCCCATAGGGGAGAATTAATTTTTTTAGGAGTACATATTAAACAGTTAGAAAATGGTATTTTTATAATAAAATATTGTTACAATTTGTTAAAACATTTTGGAATGGAGAAAACATCTAGTAAACCAACTCCCATAACCACCAGTACCCATTTAGGTAAAGATGAAAACGAAAAAGATTTTGACCGAAAATTATATTGAAGAATAATAAGATCACTATTATACTTAATGGCTAGTAGACCCGATATCATGAAGAGCATATGTCTGTGTGCAATATTTCAAGCACAACCTAAAGATTCAGACTATTGAGTGGTTAAACGTATTTTACGCTACATAACCAACACTAAGGATTACGGTTTTTACTATCCTAAAGGCAACTCTTTCGAACACGTATCATATAGTGATGCAGATTTCGGTGGTTGCAAAACTGATAGGAAAAGTACAAGTGGCACTGTCACTAAATCGATCAATCTCTAGTCTCTTAGTTCGGTAAAAAAACAGAATTGTGTATCACTTTTAACCTATGAGCAGAATATATTTCTGCTGCCTTAGCTTGCGCTCAAGTAATGTACATGCAACAAATACTTAATGACTTTGGAAAAATAATAAACAAATCTCCAGTATATTGTGTTAATACTAGTATTATAAACTTATCTTAAAATCCAATTAATAACTTTCGGACAAAACATATAGATATTCATCATAGTTTCTAGAGATAATGTTGAAAAAGAAATAATAATTCTAGAATTTGAAAATACTGAAAATCTAATAGCCGATACTTCTACAAAACCACTAAGTGAAAAAACATTTATTAAGTTAGGACTTGAACTAGGTATTATATTGTTGCATGATTTATAATTCAATATTAAAGTATAAAAAATAAAGTAAAATTGTTTTTAATAGAACAAATAATTGGAGATAATGGCACTCGAACTGCACACTAATAGAAGGAAGCTGCATGTCTTTCTGATATTCTATTATGGTTTGTGAATTTAGACTATACATATCTTTGATTTTACTTGCAGTCATAATCTTTTTGCTCTTAACCTTTCATTTTTTTCTAGGTGGAAACTTCTGAGAATTATTGACCTTAAATCAATATTCTTAAGATAGCCAATAAACTCAGTATATATACTTAATCAAAATAAAATCATAAACAAACTTTAAAATAACTAAACAGAGATCAGATTTCTAAAAAACATATCAAACATTGTCTTCTGATCATGACTTCACTTATTCTGCTATTGACTACACCTCCCTATCGTTCGGCAGCACTTATGTCTCTCCTACAAAATTAACTCATGCATCATCTCTATCCCTCAACATCATCGCTTCACCAATTTAACATATTGGCTTCTCTCCGAAAGGTAAGAATGCTAAATATTAAATCGATCTAAAATCATCATCTCTCTCGGACAAAGTCGATGAGATTCGTCACTATCAAGAAGAGATAATAGGATTTCAACGAGAAATATATTATAAACAACACAGTCAAGGAGCATATCTAAGCTTGCTTGAAAAATGTATCCTCGTAATATGTGGTCAGTCCTCAATGAAAGACTACATACGTCAAAGGTCCCCATATTTACGGGAAACTTCATCAGGTGCACACAAGACCATCCCACGGAACTTATAGGGAGAAGGGACATCAAACACAGAACATAGTCATGTTCGCCCATACTAGTCTCCTCTTAAGCCATCATCCGAGCAGACCAAACTCGAACCAAATTTATGGGAGAAACAAAATACTACTCTCTTGATTTGTTTGCTGATAACTAAATAAATCATTCATAAATATGAGGTATTCGATAAATAACAATGTTGGTTTAAGATTGAAAGAATTTATTTAGGATAAATAAATGTTATAAATGTGTTTTATATAAGTGAGTTTATGTGATTTATAAAACATGACTTATAATGGATTTTTTGAGAATTTAAATTGCAGTATTTTTGAAAGGAATTTTAAATGATTTTTGGAAAAGGAATAATAATAGCATTATTTCTAAAATGGGATTTTGATAATGAAAAAAATTCTTAAAGTTAATTGATCCAATTGGCTTGCAAGTAACTAAAAATGGGCAGGAGATGTGTATAGATGGTAAACGCTTCTCTTAAGTATTTCCCTTCTTGCTAAGGAAATATGTGATACTAATGGTAGTGCCTAGTTCCTTCGTATCATTTTTTAATTATTTGATCAATATAATTTTCTAAAGTAAAAGGCACAATGTGAATCATTTGTTGATAAATTAATTGATGTTGTCAATTTTTACCAAAGTGTATTATCTTAACTGATAAACATGTGTATGCTTTGATCTTTAAAATAAATGTTTAAATTATTAATAAATGTTTTGGGTTTGTAGTAAACGATGTTTTAGCAACATTTTTTTTAAACCTTTGAATAACACTTTGAAAAAAAAATTACGGGTATATTTAGATCTTTAATAATGGAATTTAAAAGATAATAATAAGTATTATAGTTGTATAAAAAGATAGAAAATATTACTACTTACATGTTATTAAATGTAACATCCCATATTTTCGATACATTATTTAGGAGATTTAGTTAGTTAAACTAAATAAAATAATGTGTTAATTAGGGGATTGAGATTGGATTTTAATTAAGGTAGCCATGCCTTTTAAACTAATTAATTAAAAGAAGGTTTAAATTTAAATTAGAGGAGGGGTAAAATTGGAATGAGGCCATTCCTATATCCCCTAACCTAAGCCGTGTATCATTTTACACATTCATTCTCAATTCAAAGTTTTTAAAATCAAGGCTGGCCACCATTAACAAGGAATGGGAAAGAGGAAATTAAGAAAAGCTAAAGGAAAAGAAAATTCAAATCAAATCCATTTATATCTTAAGCTCCTTAATCTCTAAAGCAAAGATGAATAATGTTTACATCTCTAAATTTTTATGGTTTCGGTTTTAAGGTAAAATCCAAATATTTTGCAAAGATTTACCATGATTTTGAATGATAAAATGATAACATATACATATTAATGATTTATGAATGTTTATACAAATTTTATGACATGCTTTGGGATAAAAACCCTATTAAATGGCATCCAATTGCATTGTGAATTTTTTTGATGATCTAAAAAGATATTTTAGAGATGGGTTTCAATTATTTAGATTTTTCAGAATTTTTGTGGAAATATTATGAATTTTATAAGGAAGAAAATGGTATTTTGGATTATAAAATTATTTACGGAAAAATAATTTATTATTTGGGTTAGAAAATTTTATATGTTGAAAAAAATTTAGTAATTGATTTTTTTGGAAATTTTCCTGATTTTTCCAAAATGATTTAATAGTTACTGTAACAAACCAAAATTTATCAATTTAAATTGGTAAATGTTGAACTTTTATAATAAAAGTTTCCAAATAAATAAATAAATAATAAGTGATGATTTAAATGAATAAGAATTTCAAATTTCTTTTAAGTTTAAAATTTGAAACACTAAAAGTTTTAAATCATTTAAATCTAAATTTGGATTCATATATGTAAATATATATATGTATGTGTGCATACATGGGTAAATTTTAATTTATATATTGAATTAGATTTTTAAATTTGAATTTAAATTTTAAAATAAATGTTTTTAGTAAAATGATTTGCATTTATATATACATATCTATGAGAATTATTTAATATGTATTCGAATTCAAAACACTCTCTTTTAAATAATATGTATTAACCTAAAGCTAACGTCTTTAATGGAAAAATGTAAGTATAAATACAATTTAAAAATAATGTAAAATACTTTGTTAATAAAAGAAGAAGAAATTTTTTACAAGTGTTAAATTAATGATAACTAGAATGACAAGTGTAATTTAAGGAAATAAAAAAAGAAACAAGTGTCATTTTATCAATCTCTTTTCCTTAAGTAATTTTTAGAAAAAAAAGAAATAAACTTATACAACATCTTCTTCTTTTTCGTTTTTATTCATTTCAAAAAGAAAAAAATTGTATGCAATCTTTACATCATCAAAAAATAAACACAAATCTCCTCAAACAAATTGAAATTAAGAAACATATCTAGAAAAAAAATCTGTAACAAATCCCCTTTAAATTTCTCAAGTTAGAAGAAGAATGCAAGGATATTCCAATCTTCAACAAACACTACAAAATCAAGCTTAAAACTTCAGAAATTAGGGAGGAGATTCAGGACTTAACTCAAGAGAAAAAAACAGCAATATACAAAGCTTAAGATGCAGGTCAGAATTTCACTTCTGTTTCAACTAAGGTTAAAGAGTAAGTAAATTTAATTGTTTTTTGTTGTTAAAAAGAATAAGTGAGTAGATACATCAAAGTTTAAACAAGTTATACAAAATTTACTGCAGAATAACAATTCAAAAGAAATCAAGCTAAGTAGAAAAAAGAAAAAAAACTGCAGTTCAAAAAATTCCAGAGCTTCCCTCTGTTCCACTTCTGTTTTCAGTCCCAAATTGGTGAGTAAATCTTTCAATAAATTTGATCTTTATCTAATTGTTTGAATACTTGATGCATGAAAGTTGAATATGGTTGCATGCAATAAAAATCTGAAAATAAATTATGCATTTGCTTGTGCATGTTCTAGCTACAGGTTTCCTCTATTATTTTTTATTTTTTTTGAAAACCTGTCAAGAATTAAATTTCCTTGATTTCAGTTGAGTTAGACTTAAGTATCAGAAAAGAAAAATGTTTAAATTCATGTAAGATTGAAAGTTAAAACATAAAAAAAATATCCAGGATTTAGGACTTGGAACTAGAAATTACAGAAGAAGAAAAAAACTGCTATGAGTCAAATTTCGAATAAATGATTTCCAAAATCTAATGTTAGGAGCAGATTAGTACTAGGGAATGATGAATTTTAATAAAGGTTTCATGATTTTTAATTTCGAGAATGTTGTAAATTCTCGAGTTGAACAAATTTAGACATTTTGTAAATCACTGGTGATCTCGAGTGAATTGAGGCTTGGAATTTGTTTTGAGGGATGCTGGAACAAGGTTGAATTCGAGAAAAATGCTATGTAATTTTATAATTCGTCATGAGTGGATATTTGGATCGATTTAGGGCTTAACCCTAATTTTGGGTTGAACTGAGAATTTCGATCGGCATGGACTTTCTGGTGGATCGAGTGTAGTGGTACTCGGGGAGGTGTTAGTTTGGGGTTTGTTAGAGACGTGGCCGGTTGGGGTTGACATTCAGGTGGTCAGAGGACGAGGAGCGTGGCGATTTCATGGCAATGGTTTTTTCTCCAGTTTCACATCAGTAGCTCGTTTTTGATTTAGCAATGATTTTGGGTTTTGGGTCGTTCGAATCGAGGCTGGGGATCACTGGTGACTTGCTGGTGAGTTCGTTGTCGATCGGCAATGGCTAGCGTGGTTGTGCACGTATACGTGCATTGTTGTATCGGTGGGTTTTCGTATTTGGGGAAGAAGATAGTAAGCTCGAAGTCAGGTCGCGTGTGTTTGGGGTTGCATCGGGTTTGGATTTTAATACTTAACAAAATTTCTGAAAAAAAATTCACTTGGGTGATTTGGGTAGAAACTTAAAGCGGGGGGCAATTTTGATCGGGGATGACCCGAGACAGCCTCGGGTTGGACCTGAAACAAAAAAATTCAGTTTTAAATTTTGTTTGAAACATAATTTTAAATGATTTCCTAAATTTGTTCTTTATAAATGATGATAGTTGGTTAATCGAATGCAAAGTATGATATTGAAATAATTATTTGGAATAAATGAAGTTCAATGATATTTCAAACTTGTATTTTTAAAATAAAGTTGTTTTAAATTCAACTTAATAAAATATTTAAGATGTAAAATACATATTCATTTTGTTAACTTAAAAACAAATTTATTTGTAATGATTAAATAATGATTGAAAAATTAATGATTTGTAACTACTCTATAATTAAAAGTTAATTAATTAAAGAACAGATAATTAAGATTTAAATTAATGAGCAATTAAAGATGAATCAATTAGGATAATCAATTTATGAATGATTAAATTATGAAGATGATTAAAAATTTAACCAATTTTAATTAAGAATAAATCAATCATTGTTTTAAAGATGATGAACGTAATTAATTATGTGATTAATTAGTTTAATTCACACAATTGTTTCATCACAGCTGTGTATGATTGATAACTATTATATGATGGGTATTAATTGATATCTCTGATTGTAATTGTGATGTTATGTGATATGAATTGTTTGTGCTGAGCTGTGATCCTGTATTTTTATGTGAATGTGAAACCCCTTTGGCCCGTAAAACGGCTTTTGAATTTCAATGCGAGGGAGTCGGATTCCAGTTGGTTATCCGAAACCCACATCGAACTTGTGAATCTTTGTAAATGACATATCCACATATTTTAAAACTGACGTTCACTATTCGGATTAGCCAGGAGAGGACCTTTGTGTCATATAACCCATTCCGAGTATGTGATACGACGAAATGGAGAGCAATTGAAGACGGTAGTGAAGATCAGACGTCTTCGAGAACGATAGGATAACCTATCGATTGTCTCTGCACCGAGTTGCTCCGGTATAGGGATTCCCTAAGTGATGGGAAGTCCGATCGGGATTGTGGACGCCCGGAATTGCAAGGGCTTCTTCCTTTATTGGAAGAAGTGCCTTCGGTTCTGTTCGAACCCGGAACAAACTTGTATGGTCGTGTGTCTGACACTACACTTTGAGATATAAAGCCAATTTCTTTCAAATACATATCTGTTGGTGGCGGAGAATTTATTCTCTTAGCTTAACACCCTTCTCTGAGACGTACGAGCTCAGAGGTTATATAGTTGAAGTTATCAACGATATACTCCCAATTTGATAGTGTGGCACGCTAAGTGCTGCTGTGTATTGATGATCAATTGTTGATCATTAGATGATCAAAGCATGGCTTTTGTGAAAAGCGTAGCTTTGTGGACGAGACTTCGTCGAACCTCACAACCCGGTAATGGTCGAAACAGGAAAGTTGCAGCAAGGTTATTGGGGGTAGTGCCCCTTAGGGTATGTGCATTTCCTTCTAGATAGAAGTGGTATCATGGTATGGAGGCCAGATACTTAACTTATATGGATATCGCAAATATATATATTCCTTTGTGATTGATGTTGGGGCCCCGGATAAAGGTTGGTTACAACCCGCGGATGGCATACTCGTGTAGTAGTTACCTAGTTATAGAGGTAACCCGGCCTTGTGTTGGCTAAGATCCGGTTAGGTTCTCGGGACATCCCTCCAAAGGCATACCTATATGGCCCAGGAAGTTCCTTAGCCTGCCCATTTTTTTGAAATCCAAATAAAACAATACGAGCCCAATACAGTTTTAATTTGTATAACCTGCCACCTCAGGTGGTAGCTATAGTAGGCATAGTATAATGGTACCTATGCTGGCTAAGATTAATATTGTACTTTCGAAATTGTTTTGACACTATACACTAATAATAATGTTTAAAGTGTTTTTCTCGTATTAAGCATTTTTGACTGACATAAGGAGAAATCTCCCCCAAGTCTGCGTTTGCATTGTGTGTGTGGCGGGAGGCCTTATGGCAGTTTCATTTTCAAATAGCATTGCGAATTTCTTTCAAATTCTTTTGTTCGTTTTTTATTTATTTAAAATAATTGCTTTTACTTCAAGCAACTGTTTTATTTACTCATACCAGTCCCATGACTGACCCGGAGTTTATTGTTTTCCTTTCTAAACTCTGGGTGCCCATAATTTCCACACGGACAGCCTAGTAGCAGGTCTTCGTGTTTTGGTGCTAACTGTATTTTGAAGTCGTATTGTTTGAAGGCTACTGGTTTTGAAGACCTTTTTGTCTTGGAGATATTCTGAAACTTTTTGATCTCAAGGTTCTTAGTTGGATGTTTGCTATCACTTCATTTCATTTGAAGACTTTCTTGGAATGCAATCACTTGTGGTTATGTTGTGATGGTCTATTTTGAAGTTGTGTTGTATATGTATATAGATACTATGAGTTGGGGTTTGTTGATGTATTGATATTGTGAGATGTTGTATCTGGGATATGGATGTTGGCAGTTTTATTTTTTCTGTTGTTTATATTCATCTAATTGTTGTTATAAGCTCCATCCGAACTGGAATTCGACGTTCAAATCTCCGGCAGTCGAATGCAAGTGAGGTATTTGATGTCAATTTTTGAACGCTGAACTTCGGGTCGTGACAGTTACATAAAATTATTTAACGTGTGGGAGTTAACTGTTTTATATAATTACAAAGGAGAGATGGGCTTTTCCAAAATAATTTAAATTTCCAAATAAGGAAAGTCAGCATCATTTTTGAATATAAAAATCTAGCAACCAATTAGATTTAGACAAATAAGGTAGGTTAGGTACAAAAGGACAATTTTTACAAATAAATAGGCTTTTTACTATTTCAGCTCCTTCGGCAACTAAGTCCTCCTCTATTTTAAACCTTTAAAAAAGGTCGAGAGGTATCCAACCTTTCGAATAGGTTAACTAACAAGGCACATGGTATCAGGCAACTAGTATGTAGTAATTTGGAAGAGGTCAAAAGGTTAAGGGTCGAAAGGTAAGAGCTTCCGAAAGAGATGAAGCTTTGTTTTGATTTTAAATAAAATACACTTGCTAGCTTTCAACAATGTCAAATGGTTTAAAAGAAAAGGTTTAGATTGAATTGCTTTCGTGTTTTAATTGAAACCTTTTGACAAAGTCGAAAGGCGTAGCTTTTGAAAGGTTGAAAGCATAGTTTCCACTTCCAAACTTCTGCCCCAAATGGACTCGAAAGGGATTGTTTTGTTTTATAAAATTTGCCGCCTCTCCCTTGCTTTCTAAGGGTTGGTTACAACACTGTCACTTTATTGTTTATGAAATGATTTTGCAAGAATTACTTTCAAAGGGTTTTGAAGCAGCTGTTTTCGACTCCAATGTTTTTATGATCCTTTTGCTCAACTTGAAGGCATATCCAAATGTTTTAAATCGAAACGTTTAAAGGTTTCGAAGTAGTCAACTTCGAATAGTTTCGAAAGGTTTCCAATTATTTCAAATTGAACCCAATAATTTTGAAAGGTTTTAAGTTTTAGTGCTTTTGAAAGGTTTTATCAATGATTTCACAGGGGTGGTTCCCTAGGCTTTCGATAAGGTCAAAAGCAGACCTATTGACAATGTCGAAAAGAAACCTTTTGACAAGGTCGAAAGGCCTGATTTTTCAATGTTTTTAGAAGGCAAAAGTTTAAAGGATTTTAAAGGCGGATGTCTTATATTTTAAGGCTTTTAGAGGAAAGGCTTTTATTTTTTTTGAAGCGTCGCCTTCAGTGTTTTCAAAAAGTTTTAATGGTTTCGAAGGGGTTACCTTCAATATTTTCGAAAGGTTTTATTAATGGTTTCGAAGGGGTTACCTTTAATGATTTTGAAAGATTGTTTAAAGATTTTAAACCAAGGTTTCAAATATAACGACTAGGCAGATAGCTTAAGTGTTTTAATTTATAAAGGACTTTAACTTATTTTAAAAGAATAGATAATCCTTATTGAACATCATCAACATTAGTTTGAATAAAGTACATATAACATTGCAAAATAGCTTAGACTAAAGCTAAAGATATAGTTTCCTTTTATATATATGATTTGACGTACTAAATCATTTTGAAAAGGTTTTCAAGAAAAATTTAAAGGGTAGATAACCCTAAGAAAATTTAGGCAGTTAACTTATTTAAATTTGGATAGTCAGTCCATTTTAAGGGCAGTCAGCCCAGAGGACGGTTAGTCGACATAAGGGCAGTTAGCCCAGATATGAACATATAGTTCATTTGTTAGCATAGTGGACGTTGCTATTTCTTAAGGATAGTTAGTCCACCCTTTTTACCTATTTTTTGGACAAATAATCCATTATTCAGCATAAAGGATATTGTTATTTTGGTATTATCTGATTTAGGATAGTTAGTCCAGAAAAGAGTAGACAGGTCAGAATTAATACAGATAGTCCATTTATTTCCGATTTTAGCATAATATATCTTGCCATATTATTATTAAAATCAGTTGATTAACCAGTTTGGTTGTAGAAAAGGATTTGCAAAATATATGTTTTGAAAAGAGATATTTGTGAGGGAAAACCCGTTCCGCTAAGCGACATGGTCTCACTATTTATCAGTAAATAGAGTTGTAACAGAAATAATTCACATCAGGCTTTATGCTTGACTCGAAGTTTTTGTTTCCCCTTAAACTCTTGGGTGCTCAAAATTTGATTTGAGCAGACTGAGGGTTTAGATTTTTTGGCTTTAGCAGATTTTGGCGAACAAAGCATGCGAAGATGAGTAGGTGGCTGATGGATAGCTAATTTTAGGAATTTTTTTATTGTTCCCACTATTTATTAAGACAATTATGTCCATATTGCTTTGATCATCCTAGGTGGCATCTTCATATGTTGCTCTTGGCATATTGTTATAATTTATATTTGATCGTTACCTGGGAATACTTTTGGGGACTTTTGTAGCTTGGATACGATATTATTGGAAATATAATCACTGAAATTATTGTCTTTGGAGATCTATGATTTTGTTCATATTCAAGTTCTTCTAATATTATGGGTACCACTAACATTACTGTATTTCGTCATCAGGAGTTAATACTATGGATGACTATAGCATCCATAGCGCTTAGCTTTTAGCCTCCAGATATGGGATTTTACAACTTGGTATCAGAGCATAGGTTGATGGAAAATTTAATTAAAACAGCCTTTGAAAACAAAAATCCAAAGGAATTAGAGTAAGATTGGGGTTGGGATAACGCTATAGTAATATACTTATATTTTTTATATATAAGTATGCACTTTATCTCTATTCATCTATTTTAATTAGGTTATCTTTCTGTATCTCATGAGGTTTGAGTACAAATATGGATGGTAGAAGAAGCAGAGTTAACCTAGTAGGGGAAGCATTGGAAGGAATGCCAGAACTAATGTTGGGAGAAACCAAGGTCAGGCAGGTTAGGCGGAGAATGTTGGTGCAAATGTCCATAGGCAAGAATGGAAGCAATGCATCGATATTTCAAGAATTTGATGCAGGAAGGATTTTGATCGGAGTGTTAGGAGGAAATGCAGCATTGTGAAAGGATTTTTGCATATCTGGGCTCAATGATGAGAAAAAGAGGAGATTGGCATCCATGCAGCTTATGGGAGCCACATTGTTTTGGTGGAATAGTGTAACAGTGTTGTTTGATGAGGAGACAATGACCTGGGAGGATTTCAAGATGATATTCCAAGAAAGGTTTGTCTGTGATGGCACATAGCTCGATTAGGAAGTTTGCTGAACTAGTGCAAGGTGAGATGTCTACTGTTGAGTATGCTAGGAAGTTTAAAGAGTTGGCCTAGTATGGGTATGCTTCAGCGGATACAGTGTTGAAGAGGAATGAGAAGTACATAAGAGGATTTAAGCCAGAATTAGCTAGTGCTACTTTGTCTCATCTTACGTATCATTTAAATATTGTTGTATGGATGGATTTAAGGGAGGAAGAAGTCCTTGAGTCTCTGGAGAAGACCACGGAAAAAGGAGTCCAAGTTGGGCAGGGCCATAAGAGAAAGTTCTTTCCCAAGGTTGGTGCTCAAAAGGGTAGAGCAGCGAAGAAAGAGAAGTTTGTGGTTTTCTGCAAAAAATGCGACAAGAAAGGGCACTTTATTAGTGAGTGTCGCTCAGGGAAGGCTAAGGATGTAGATAAAGGGAAGAATGTCAGGTGCTTCAACTATGACCAGATAGGTCATTATAAGAACTAGTGCAAGGATCACATTAGAGATGATAAGGGCAAGGTGTATGCATCGGAGCCTGCTGCTTCTAAGTAATCAGTCCAGAAAAAGGGAAAGGCAGTTCTTGGGGGAACGCTTCCGATTTATGGTATGTCTGTTAGTGTTTTATTTGATTGCATCTTATTCTTTCATATCTATATGTTTGATAGATAAGCTTAACCATGAACCCACATATTTAGTTACTTTCTTATGGGTTGCGACCCCAATAGGAGGGTTTGCAACTCAAGGTTTGAGGTGTGACCATTTTAAGTTTGACCTTTGGGTTATACTTTTGTTTGCAGTTTGCATGTGTTTGATTTTGTGGGATTATCCTTTGTGTGGATTGGTTAAGTGATGACGATGCTAAGATATTTTAACAAGGAAGGAAGATATTTCTTAGACACCTGGATAGTAGCGGTCAGATTGTTCTCACCATAGGAGGTTCTACGATGTAGTGTTTGCTTTATTGGGTTCTTTGGATTTAAAGGATGAATTGAGCTGAGTTTTCATGGTTAGAGAATTTACAAATGTATTTGAGTCTGTATTTGAATTTCCACCGAAGTGGACTATTGAGTTGCAGATAGATTTGGTTCCGGGAGCAGAACCCGTAAGTAGGCCGCCAAGCAGAATGACCCCTTCGTAAATGAGGGAGTTAAAGGTGTAGTTGGTGGATTTAGATAGAAAGATTTTTACAGGCCAAACACTTCATCGTTGGGTGCAGCAGTAGTGTTGCAAAGAAGCCGGAAGGATCGTTGAGGCTATGTATTGATTATCGTAAGTTGTATGAGAGGACGATAAAGAATCGATATCCATTGCCCAGGATTAATGATTTGTTAGACCAGCTAAGGGAGCAAAGGAATTTTCTCAGTTGGATTCGGCAACGGGTTTCCATCGGTTTAGGGTAGCAGATGATAGTATACCTTTGACGGTGTTCAGGACCAGGTTTGGGTCGTACGAATGGTTAGTTATGCCATTTGGACTGACGAATCCTCCAACTTTCTTTGTGGGTTTTTTGAACAGGATTTTCCAAGAGCACTTGCATAGGTTCGTGCTAGTTTTCATAGATGACATTTTGATTTACTCTAAGGATGAAAGAGAACATGAAGTTCATCTTAGAGTGGTGCTTGAGACGCTGAGGCAGCATCAGCTGAAAGCAAAGTTTTCGAAGTGTCACTTTTGGAAGAAGGAGGTGAAATTCTTGGTCGTGTGGTCTTAGAGGGAGGGTTATCAATAGATCCGACTAAGATCGAGGTAGAAAATAGTTGGAAGAGAACCGAGACAGTAACCGAGATTAATAGTTTCCTTGGGTTGGCTGGTTATTATACGAGGTACATCAAGGATTTCTCGTGGATAGCAGCACCAATGACCAGACTGACGAGGAAGGATGTGAAGTTTGTATGGACCGATAAGTGTGAGGAAGATTCCAGAGTTCAAAACACTTATTGACTCATGCACCTATGTTGGTAGTACTAGAGGGGAATCAGGATCTGGTAGTTTATACCAATGTGTGTGGAACAGGATTAGTAGTTGTGCTAATGCAGAGAAGAAAGTTATTGCCTATGCTTCTAGATAGCTAAGGCTGCATGAGGTCAGATATCCGACGCATGATTTAGAGTTAGTCGTAGTGATTTTTCTTTCAAGGTGTGGAGACATTGCCCTTTTGGTAGAGAGGTTTCAGTTGTATACAGATCATAAGTCGTTAGAGTATTTGTTCTTTCAAATGGAGCTGAACAAGAGGCAAAGGTGGTTAGTGTTCGTAGCCGCTTATGATTTTGGGATTGAGTACAAACTAGGGAAAGGCCACATGGTTGCAGATGTACTTAGCAGAAAGCATCAGAATGTAGTGTTTGCGATGATGACTAAGTGGAAAGATTTAGAAGCATTAGCAGATTGCAGAGTGTAGTGGAGATCTGAGGCTGAATCTAGTGGCAATACAGTTGTATTTTCATGTTTGGAAGTTTGACAAGTGTTGATCAAACGGATTGCTTCTAAGTAGATTGAGGATATATTGTTAGCTGAACGGGTCAGGAGGCAAAAGGAAGGAACCAAGAGCGATGATTTAAAAGATTTCAGTCTTGATCAGGATGGATGGTTGAGAAAGGAAGGAGATTAATTGTTCCAAGTGTAGGAAACATAAGGAAGGAAGTCTTAGAGGAATGTGATCGTTCGAAGTTCACTATATATCCCGAAGGTACAAAGATATATCAGGATAAGAAAAGGAGTTTTTTTGGGAAGGAATGAAGCAGGATATTGGTTTGTGTGTAAGGCAGTGCTTGAATTGCCAATAGGGAAAGGTTGAACACTAAAAGCCAAGTGGTTTTCTTCAGCCTTTAGATATTCCAGTATGGAAGTGGATACTATTTCTATGGACTTCATTAAGGGTTGCCAATGTCAAACATAGGTAATGAAAGTATATGGGTTATAGTGGACAGATTGACCAATTTCATTCAAGTTAGGTCAACCAAGATGACACCTATTTTAGAAAGGTTGTTCATGAAGAATGTAGTTAGGCTGCATGGAGTCCCTGACAGTATAGTTAGTGATAGAGATCACTTGTTCACTAGCGAGTTTTGGAAGAGTCTGCAAGAAGTTTTGGGAACCAAGCTTAAGATGAGTATGCTTACCATCCTTAGACAGATGGGTAAATGGAAAGAGTTGACAAGATCTTAGAATATTTGTTAAGAGCTTGTATGCTGGATTTCGAGGGATCATAGGAGGATCATCTGCATCTAGTCGAGTTTTCATATAATAACAGTTATCCGGCTAGTATTAGGATGGCACTATTTGAAGCTTTGTATGGAAGGTCATGCAAAACTCACATATGCTGGTTGGAGACCGGGGATATGTTGATTCCTGGTCCAAATCTGGTTAGAGAGGCTATAAAAAAGATTGAGATCATTCGGACTAGAATGAAGGAGGCTCAGTCTAAGCAGAAGAGTTATGCAGATAAGAGATGGAAAGATTTGGAGTTCTCAGTGGGGGGCCAGGTTTTCGTCAAAGTATCACCGACGAAGGGTGTGCTTTAGCTTGGGAAGTCGGAGAAGTTAAGTCCTAGGTTCATTAGACCTTTTCCTATTGCTGAGAAGATCAGGAAACTTGCTTATAGACTTGAGTGACCGAGCAGTTTGGCATCTGTCCACGATGTTTTTCATATTTCTTATATCAGAAAGTGTGTTAGAGACCCGGAGACTTCTATTGCACTAACTGGCCAAGATGACTTAGTGGTATAGCCATAATTGACCATAGTAAAGAAGCCAGTTCGCATTATAGCGAGAGATGAGAAGAGGCTTAGAACCAAGACGGTCATATTAGTCAAAGTCCAGTGGAGTGACAATGAGAGAGACTGTACTTGGGAGGTTGAGAGCAGGATTAGAGATACTTATCCTGACTTGTTAAATGTATGTTTTATCTTCTTGCTTGTTTTATGGGCCTTACTATAATTTCGGGGACGAAATTCTTTAAGGAGAGGAGTCTGTAACACCCCATATTTTTGTTACATTATTTAAGAGGTTTAATTAGTTTAACTAAATAAAATAATGTGCTGATTAGGGGAATGAGATTTGATTTTAATTAAGGTAGCCGTGGCTTTTAAACTAATGAATTAAAAGAAGGTTTAAATTTAAATTAGAGGAGGGGTAAAATGGGAAAGAAGCTATTCCTATATCCCCTATCCTAGTCCGTGTACATTTTACACAATCATTCTCATTTCAATGTTTTAAGATCTAGGCCAGCAACCTTAAAAAGGAAAGAGGAAGAGGAAATTAAGAAAATCTAAAGGAAAAGCAAATTCAAATCAAATCCATTCAAATCTCAAGCTCCTTAATCTATAAAGCAAATATGAATAATGTTTACATCTCTAAATTTTTATGGTTTCGATTTTAAGGTTAAATCTGAATATATTGAACAGATTTACATGTTTTTGAATGGTAAAACGATTACATATATATATAAATCACGTGTTGATGATGAATGTTCATATAGATTTTATCACATGTTTTGGGATTAAAACGTGATTAAATGACACCCACTTACCTTGCGAATTTTTATGATGATCTAAAAAGATATTTTAGAGATGGGTTTCAATTTTCAGATTTTTCTGAATTTATATGGAGTTATTATGAATTTTCTAAAAAAAGAAAATTGTATTTTTGATTATAAAATAATTTACGGGAAAATAATTTATTATTTCGGTTCGAAAATTTTATATGTTGAAAAACATATAGTATTTGATTTTCTGGAATTTTTCCAGATTTTTCCATGGTGATTTAATAGTTATATGAAATTATTTAAGGTGTGGGGGTAAAATGTTTTATATAATTATAAAGGAGAGATGGGCTTTTTTGAAATATTTTAAATTTTCAAATAAAGAAAGTCGGTAGCATTTTTGAATATAAAAATCTGGCAACTAATCAAATTGGACAACTTTAAAGTACAAATAAATAGGCTTTTTACTATTTCAACTCCTTCGGCAACTAAATCTGCCTCTATTCTAAAACTTTTGACATGATCGAGAGGTATCAAATCTTTCGACTACGTCAACAACCAATGCACATGTTATCAGGCAACTGGTATGTAAGGAATTGGAAGGGGACGAAAGTTGTATGGTCGAAAGGTAAGAGCTTCCGAAAGAGATGAAGCTTTATTTTGATTTTAAGGAAAATACGCCTACTAGCTTTCGGCAAAGAGCTTTCGACAATGTCAAATGGTTTAATAGAAAAGGTTTAGATTGAGTTGCTTTCTTGTTTTCATTGAAACCTTTTGACAAAGTCGAAAGGTATAGCTTTCAACAAAGTCGAAACGTAAAGCTTTTGAAAGGTCGAAAGCATAGTTGTCGCTTCCAACCTTTGGACCCAGATAGACTCGAAAGAGATCGTTTTTTTCTAAAATTTTCTGCCTCTCCATTGCTTTTGAAGGGTTGGCTCCGACACCATCACTTCATTGTATATGAAATGGTTTTGAAATAGTTACATTCAAAGGGCTTCAAAGCAGTTGCTTTCGACTCTAATGTTTTTTTCGATCCTTTTGCTCAACTTGAAGGCATAATCCAAATGTTTAAAATCGAAATGTTTTAAAGGTTTAGAAATAGTCAACTTTGAATGGTTTCAAAAGGTTTCCACTTGTTTTAAATTAAACCCAATGATTTTGAAAGGTTTTAAGTTTCAATGCTTTCGAAAGGTTTTGTCAATGATTTCACAATGGTAGCTCCCTAGGCTTTCGTCAAGGTTGATAGGTAAGAGCTTTCGACGAGGTAAAAAGCAGACCTTTTGACAAGTTCCAAAAGAAACCTTTCGACAAGGTCGAAAAGTAAGACCTTTTGACAAGGTCGAAATGTAAGGTTTTTCAATGTTTTCGAAAGGCAAAGGATTAAAGGATTTTAAAGGAGGATGTCATATATTTTAAGGCTTTTAGAGGAAAGGCTTTTATTGGTTTCGAAGTAATCACCTTCAACATTTTCGAAAG
Source organism: Allium cepa (assembly GCA_030765085.1). Taxonomy (NCBI): domain Eukaryota; kingdom Viridiplantae; phylum Streptophyta; class Magnoliopsida; order Asparagales; family Amaryllidaceae; genus Allium; species Allium cepa. The sequence goes on along the minus strand of CM060938.1, from coordinate 897,327,633 downwards.
GTTTTAATAGTTTGAAGGGGTACCTTCAATACTTTCATAAAGTTTTATTATTGTTTAGAAGGGGTTACCTTTAATGATTTCGAAAGGTTGTTTAAAGGTTTTAAATCAAAGACTCGAATACAATGACTATGAAGATAGCATAAGTATTTTAAGTTATAAAAGACTTTAACTTATTTTAAAAGGATAGATAATCCTTATTGAACATCATCAACATTATTTTGAGTAAAGTATATATAACATGGCAAAATAGCTTCGAGTAAAGCTAAGGATATATTTTCCTTGTATATATATGATTTGACGGACTAAATTTATTTTGGAAAGGCATTTAAGGAAAATTTAAAGGGTAGATAACCCTAAGATAATTCGGGCAGTTAGCTCATTTAAGTTCTGACAGTCAGTCCATTTTAAGGGCAGTCAGCCTAGAGGACAGTTAGTCCGGATAAGGGCAGTTAGCCCAGATATGATACGTTATTTGTTAGCATAACGGACCTTGCTACTTTTTAAGCACAGTTAGTCCACCCTTTTTATCTGTTTTATGGGTAAACAGCTCATTATTTAGCAGAAAGGATATTGCTATTTTGGTGTAATCTAATTTAGGACATTTAGTCCAAAAAAGAGCAGTTAGCTCAGATTTAGGACAGATACTCCATTTATATCCTATTTTAGCATAATGGATCTTGTAGTATTGTTGTTATACTCAGTTGATTAACCAGTTTGGTTATAGGAAAGAATTTGCATAATATATGTTTTGAAAAGAGATATTAGAGATGGGAAACTCGTTCCTCTAAGCGGCATGGTCTCATGATATATCAGTAAATAGAGATGTAACAGAAATTGTTCATACCAAGCTTTAAGTCTGACGCGAAGTTTGTGTTTCCCTTTAAATTCTTAGGTGCTCAAAATTTGATTTGAATAGGCTGAGGGTTTAGGTTTTCAGGTTTTAGCAGATTTTGGCGAATAATGCATTCGAAGACAAGTAGGTGGCCGATGGATAGCTAATTTTAGGAATTTTGTTTTATTTTTTCCACTATTTATTAAGACAGTTATGTCTATATTGCTTCGATCATTCAAGGGGGCATCTTAATATGATGCTCTTGGCGTATTGTTGTAATTTATTTTTGATCATTGCTTGGGAATACGTTTGGGGATTTTTTTTAGCTTGGATATGATATTATTTGAAATATAATCGTTGAAATTATTGTCTTTGGAAATATGTGATTTTTTTGATACTCAAGTGCTTCTGATATTATAAATACCATTAACATTACCGTATTTCGTCTCCAGAAATTAATACTGTGGATGACTGCAGCATCCATAGCGCTTAGCTTTTGGCCTCCAGATACGGGATGTTACATAAAAAGAGAAGTTCATTAGAACAATGTTTTGGTCGTAATTGTTTAAATCTCCTAGATTATATTTTAAAGTTAAGAAAAAAACTTTTCAATTAAACTTATAAAATTTGAATAAGTATATAAATACTTTTTAATATCAAAATAGATATAAGTAAAGAGTATATATATAAAGGAAGTTTTAATTAATAATGGAGTGGTAACCGATAAAGAAAGTTTTAACTAAATGAAGACTGTTTTCACATTTCATATTAGCTAAAGGAAGGTTATGGTGATTTATCAATTTAAATGAATTATTTTGAAAATAAATTTATCAAAAACCATTAAGATGCGTTTAGAGATGTGTTATAATAAAAAGACAATTATCTTTTGAAAAGAAATGTTTTCTTTAAGTAGAAATATTCAAAAATAAAATGGTTATGTATAAAAAAGTTGTTATCCCACCCTTTGGCAAGGCCATGACTCTAAGGACTACACTAGAAACCAAAGACAATCCGTCCTGAAAATCGATTATACACAGGTCCATTATGGATACAGGAAAATTTGGTCCGAGTCCGGATCAAGCTACAATTAACATGGTATGAAAAAATGAAGCTATGAAAGCAAATATTCCAAAATTTCAGGTCAATCTGAGTCTGTATGCTCAAGTTATGGATCAATCAAAATCTATGAAGAAGACATCAGCTCGTATCCATCCAAGTCCATTCCCCTTCGTATCCATCCATTTCCTTCATATCCATCAAGTGCTGGCATTGATCAGAGTTCATTTTCTTAGCCCTACCTTTCGTATCGATCCCCCATCCCCGCATTTCGTATCGATCAGCCAATGGATTAAGACGAAAGCAAACATCAAAATGATTGATACGAAACTAACAACCAACAAGCGATACGAAGAGAGCCTCAAAGTATCGATACAAAAGGAATCACACTAAATCGATACGAAGAAGGCATAACCAACCAAGAGAAGCGGTCACTCGGCAAAAAACTCAGTTCTCCATGTATTTTCCACTTCTCGTAATCGATACGCATGGATCGATACGCACTAATCAATAAACAGCGATCGATGCGCACGCTTCAGCCAACCTACAAAATGAACCTTGGATCGATCATAACTCAAAATATACAAGTCCAAATGCTATGAAATTTTCATTGGAGCTTGCTTACCACCTCTACAATGCTTCCTATCGATCGTAGCACAACTGGACACAATCTTGATTAATACGAAGGAGTTAGGGATCGATCCCAATCGATCCCAATCGAGCCCAAATGACCACTGAATGTTCTGGTGGGCCCACCCACGTCTGGGGAAGGAGTATTCCGAGTTCAAGGGCAGATATTTCAGACCTACACCTATATATAGCACCTCTACGCCTATAGAAAAAGGACTTTTGACTCTGCTACGCCATTACTCTGTCGCAAATCCATTGTAACCTGAGTCTTCGAGTGTTGTACTATTGTAATTAGTTGTCGATCAACAATAAACAACAAAACATTCATAGCGGACATAGGCTACAATGCCTAACCACTATAATTCCTTGTCTCCTTTTATTTCTACATGCTTTTATTAGTGTGATTGTTATATTAGCCTCTTTTTTCATTTAGTTTCTTCACTTTAATCTCTTCAATCAGATCCGAAGAGTGTTGTGCCCAATTTTGGTACAAAATTTGGTGCTTTCACTGAGAAAACTCTTTTTTTCTCTGATTCGGTGGATTTGCTGCCGTCTTTTGATTGCTAAAATATAAGGAGTAGATCCAGATCTATCATCCAGTTGTTCTTTCCATTCTATTCAGATTACTCCAGATCTAGGAAAGAGCAACATTCAACATGGTTACTACCAGAACTGCTTCAAATGTTGTGGATCCAAAAGGAAGGGATAGGCAGAATCCCATGCAACTAGCCACAACAGGCCAAGGGTTAGCTAGAGCTCCAAATCTGCAAGGTCCTGTCACTAAGGAGGAGTTCTAGATTCTAGTGCAAGAGCTAACTCAGAGCCATCAGAAGCCCACTCAGCAAATCTGTGCAAACACAGAGCTCGCAAACCATTTGAACGAAGAAAGACGAAGGAGATCTAGAAGGGATCATGCTTCTTCTGATTTCAACTAAAGATATACATGCCGATGACTGGATGGGAATCATGCAGAAGCCTCTAGGCATCAACATTCTACGAATCTCGGACAAGTTAGGATTGGTCCTTCTGTAGGGCATCAAGCTGGACCCTCCTCCCGAGGTGGGGCACTTACTTATTGCACCGTTCATGACCATACAACTGCTGCCGCTATAGATCTGGAAGCTAAGATCCATAACCAGCAAGATTCGACCTTCGTCAACACATCCATGCTTATGAACCTACGTTCTCAAAGCTGGGAGACAAGGAGGCAAGTAATGGACCATCAGCAGTGCCTAGACCATCCTCGCAACATGGAACCCGACCATGCCTTGGTCCCGAATGTCCAAGTTCCTGACATTCCAAGCATGTTACGCCAAATGAACCGAAAAAGTCAAGGTCTTACTATGACGATTGGGGAATCTCCCGAAGTCATACTTCATTCACCAATGACATTCCTTATGCTGAGCCACCTTGTCGATTTAAGATGCATATCTTGCCCGTGTATAAAGGAAGTTTGGATCCTAACTAGCATATATTAAAGAATGAATGGCTCATGAACACCGCTTGAGCTGACGATGCGGTTAAGTGCAGGAGTTTCCTTATTTCCTTGGGATGTACTGCAACTATGTGGTTCACGTCTACCACCAAGATCCGTTTCAAATTTCGATCAATCTGCTATGAAGTTTGTTGAACAATTTCGTATGCATGATATAAGACCAAAGGATGTCAACACCTTGTCCAGTGTTACCCAAGCTCCAGGAGAGACTCATAGGCATTATTTGGGAAGGTTTTATGCTGCCTATGCTATGGTCATCCCAATGATAATTCTATTTTGATGGCGTTGACTGAAGGGATCGATCTTGATTCGAGTTTGGCAGTTGGTTGGCTGGGAAACCCCCCACATTATTGGATCGTTTCTATGCTTAGGCGGCCCAGTTTTGAGGAGTGAAGACACTGGACGATCTAGGAAGGAGGATGATGCGGGGCCCATTATTGAAGGCATTTTGAGTCATTTTGCTGCGAAACAGACCAGCGAGAATTTTGAAAAAGTACAATTGAATATATTGAAAAAGCAAGGTCAACAGAAGGGAAATGGAGGTCAGGGGAAGAAAAGAGATCCCAATCGAGGAACGATACCCAGAGCTCCAATGTTCGACCGATATACCCCTTTAAACACATCGCTGGAGAATGTTTATATGTAGACTTGTAATACGAGACAGTATAAGAATCCAGCTCCGAAACAATCATCTGAGAAACAAATTCAAACTGGAAAGTTCTGTAGATTCCATGATTGTTATGGCCACAACACCAATGAGTGTCGTCACTTGCGAGACATCATTGAGAAGTTGACTAGAGAGCGGAAGTTGAAATAGTTTGTTTAGGCGCCGTAGAATGGATGTGCAGGTCCATCTAACTCGAATCAAGGTCAAGGCTAGGCTAGGCCCGAAGGACCCATGCGTACAGACATGAGGTTAGTGATAAATACAGTAACTGGTGGTCCTCATTCAGCTGATTGAAGCTGGAAGGAAATGGAGTCGTATGCCAGTTCAATTTGGCATGTGGACTTCGCATGTTGTAGTAATGTTCATGATGGGGCCCTGGTGAAACAATAGAAAACGATGACAGACGACATCGTTTTCAGGAAGTGAGATGCTGATAGAGTTGAGGTCGCAACTATCGATTTGTTGAATATATCAGCCTAGATATGTCCTGCTTGGATGAAGAGGATCTTGGTTGATAGCGGAAGCTCCGTAAACATTCTTTTTTAGCGAGCTTACGACAAGATGAGAATGAAGGCAAAAGATCTAAAACCGTGTCAGTCACGCATACATGGTTTTAACTAAATTGTAGCTATACCCGCTGGGATGGTGGAGTTTCCTATTGAGTTAGGTAGTGGAGATCACTGGAGAGTCCGAATTCTACAATTCATTGTGTTAGACAATAATTCCTCCTATAATGCTTTCTTCGCCGACCGACCCCCGTTGAATTCAAGGCAGCGATTGCCCCCTCGGTGTTTGACACTAAAGTTCCCCATTGATAATGGGGTTGGTGTATTTCATGGAGATTAGGCGGTTGGACGCACCTATTATGTTGCTGAGTTGTGGGATGCATTGCGCAAGGATAAGGGCAAGGGCATAGAGGAATCTCTCAACGTTTGTTTTTCTGAGAATTGACAGCTAACGCCCGGGCCAAGGCCCGGGCCCTACAACCAGTTCCTTAAAGATCTTGATCCTTGAGACAATAGTAATGAAGAAGAAGTCAAAGATTACTAGGCTTCTCCAGTAGAGTTGACGATCAATGTTTCGATCCATGACGATGATGATTTTAGAACAATAAAGGTCAGATCTCAACTTAACCACCAAATGAGACCAGAATTGGTTGATTTTCTTCGGGAGAACCTTGACGTGTTTGCCTGGGCTCATTTACATATGTATGAGATCTCGTCAAACATCGTAAGCCATGCATTGCATATTGACCCGCGGCATGTCTCGGTCAAACAAAAAAGGCGCAGTTTGGATCCAGAGAGATCTGCCACCTTGAAGGAAGAAGTAAATAAGCTCAAGTCTAATGGGTTTATTTGTGATGCATTATACCTGGAGTGGGTACCCACCTAGCCTTGCTGCACTTCCCATGTTTTAGCCATTCTCGGTTGATGAGGCTTGAGGCTGCGATTAACTTTATAGAACCATCTGTCTTAGAATGCTCATCGTCCACCTGACGATGTTCTGAAAGCATTCAATCCATACAAGTTCATTTCGGGTTCGAACGAAACCGAAGGAACTATCTCGTTGCACTTATTTTGGAATCACCCTCAGAGTCAACAACCATAGCCCTTGCACTCTGAATCAGCATCTCGAACCTATAATTACTATCTCCGTCAAACTCATCATGGAATCACCCACAGAGTTATACTACGAAGAGTTCTTACACCTCGAGTCTTCACTAAGCTCCACTTGGATTCACGACCTAACGTTTAATTTGGATCGATGTGGTTTTCGGATATCCAAATATGAAAACCCGATCCCGGTCTCACCGAAATCCAAACGCCATTTTAATGTCCAAGATGTTTAAGGGTTTTATATTCAGGATGATATAAACAGATAGATGAATCACATTATCACAATAGATAATTCATATCAACCATTCATCTCATAAAGCAGCATATCACATATCAGAGATATCTAAATCATCCAGCATCATTCAATATCAATCATCTAATATAAATTACCCAATATCAATCAATCATCCATAAGCAGAATTGATTAACTCTGAAATCAATTGGACTACCTAAATCCTTCTTCACTTATTTATTCCAAATAAATAAATTAATCATCTCTTAATGATCTTCTTTAATTAATCTTCCTTGATTAATTATACTTTAATTACATTCAAGTAATTAACCTTAACCATATAAAGTAATTAACCTTTAATTTCTATCATTAATTAAATAATTAATGATCCTACATTTGCTTCCTTTAATTAATTAACTATGATTAATTGCATTAAACCTCAATTAATTACAATTAATTAATCACACTTTAATTAATCACTTTTATTAATCAACCTTGATTAATTCATAAATTATATTGACAAATAATCCTTATTAATAAATAATCTCCTTTAATAAATTAAATAATTAACTTGTAATTAATCATCTCATTAATCATAAACAGTAATTAACAATTTGTAATTACTTATCTTCATTAATTAACTTTCTAATTAATTATATTAATCCTTTGATTAATTAATCTAATTAATTAATCTTTAATTACTTCATTAGGTAATTGTTAATCAATTAAATTAGTAAATAAATCCTTAATTAAATACTTCATTAATTAATTACATTTTAATTAATTACACTTAGTAATTAATCTTAAATTAATCACATTCATTAATTAATTAATCACATTAATTAATTAACTAAAAATAACTAAGTAATTACCCTTAATTACTTACATAAGTAATTATCTTCTAATTACTTCATTAGATGATTATTCTCTTAATTAATTACTTGACAAGTAATTAATCCCATCATTAAATGATCCTTAATTCTTTAATTAATTAATTACTCCATAATTAATTAACTATAAAACAATTTTATTAATCAATTCCTTAATTAATAGCATCAAGTGATTATCCATTAATCACCTCCATTAATTACTCCCATGAGAAAATTTCCACTGATTACTTCCATAAGTAGTTTCCTCTTAATTACATTCAATAATTAACCATTAAGTAATTACACTTAATTAATTCATAATTAAGTGATTATTTAAAATTAAACAAACAATTAACTAATCATTTAAAATTAATTAAATAATTAATTAATTAACTTCTTATATTTCAAAATCCTTAATTAATTAAGAAAAATATTTCCCATAACTAAAATCACTTATTGACAAATCATATTTAATTAAGTATCCAAAAGTTCATAACAATAGTAATTTAACCATATTTATCCTCATAAAAAAAATATTTGAAATAAGTTTCAAATTTTAATATCCTAAAACAAATTATTCTATTTGGTTTCCAAAATCATAATAATAACCTTATTTAGAAATAAAGCATTTAGAAATCTATTTAAAATTTAAAACACTTTAATTATCCAATTTAAACTTATTTATTTTCAAAACAATTTGAAAACTTTGTTAATAAAACATTACTTTAAGATTTACTTAAAACTTTGATTAATTCTTTAATTTGAAAACACTTCTTTTAAATTTAAAATTATAAAATTTAGTTAAGTTAATTATTTCCAAAATAAATCATTTTAACATAAATTTTGAAAGTAAATTCTGTTAATACTTTATAAAGTTTGATTAACTTTATTTCAAAACAACAAACTTTTAACATTGTAAATCAATTTCCTTTTATAAAGCATGAACTTGTTTTTATTCAAACAACAAGTTTAAAGCTTGCAAATACTATCTTAATAGTACAACCCAGAAACTCAACGCCTAAAACTCGAGACAAGCACGGCAGCTACACGAGCCTTCACCAAGTAAAATTCCAGCACCTTCAATCTTTGAGACGAACACGATGAAGACGTGAAAGCTACTCTGGGTAAAACCTTGTCTTCCCCAATCACAAACATTCCAGTGCACACGGCATATACGCGTGCACGTGTCCCATCACTTCCGGCCACTAACGTTCGTCGCAACCATCGTCGACGGTCACAATAACACTCGCGAGCACGATTACGCACCCAGATCCAAGAATTCACTCACGAATCAAAATTCAACCTCTCTCTCGAAAAACTGCAGAACAACTCGACAACAAACCACCCACGGCCGACGCCACGACGTCGTTAGGCCTTCGCTATCCTCACCATCGAACACCACGAGCTTCAACACCCCCAAATGCGATCAAACTCGATCCATCCTTCATGTCGAATTTGTCTCAACACTCAAGCCGAGCACAAAAACATGCTAAACCCTAATTCGCTCGAATTCGAACAATTCACTCATTGAAAAAAATAAATTGTATTTTTTCCATCATCTACAATCTAAAAACAAGCTTTGATCAAAATTCCAGCTTAAATCATCACGTTGATCTTCGGCAATTCATCGAATTGCCGAAATCAATCATTTTCCAATTACTAATAGATTATCAACTTTAAAATTATAAATTGCATGTTAAAATTCATGATTTTCAAACACGAATCCAATCCTATAATGTAAATTCAAAATTAAGCAAGTTGATTTTTGTGAAAAATGGGTGTTTCACTGTCATTTTACAAATTCGAAATGAATACTTATTATAAATTCTTGGAATGATTTTTGGTAGTGTAATTTCATGATCCCAATCATTCCTTGTTTACAAATCAAAGACTAATTATGATCAAAGAATGAGATATTTAATTTTAAGAGGAAAAATCAAAATCTGTTAAAACAACAGAACTTACATTTCCATTTACAGGTATACAAAACAAACATTGCATTCATGTAACAAATATTCATCATCAAAGAAAATTTCATCGCATGCATCATCATTCAATCTTAGATAAAATTAAAACTGCTTTTAAAATGATTTACTCACCTTTTAAATTTGCAGTGAATGGAGTAGGCTTTGAAATCTTTAAATCTGAAAAACTATGATTGCATGCTGTTGAAAATGAATCCCTCTACATGCCTTTAATTTGTTGATTTTAAACTGTCGTTGCACTTGATAACCCCTTTGAATTGCAGCTTTTAAATTTGCAGGTTGAGGTTGTAGTTTTAACCGTTGAGCAGAACTTTAACTTGCAGATTTGTTTTTACTTTTCAATTTTCAGGTTTGATTTGCTTTTGTGGTTTCGAATTTCAGATCTAAGAAAGATTTCTGATTTGCTCTTTAATTCATGAAGGAAGAAAAATATTTTGAGAAGAAGAAAGAAAGTTTGGAAAATGAAAGAGAAACAAATTTCTTTATGTTTTAAATGAATTATGTTATGTTAATTAAAATTAATATGTTGCCACTTGTTATCAAAAACTTACATTTGTCATTTAATTTGTTTAATAGCTTTACATGTGTTGTTAATATGATTAACATGGTTACACATGTCTTTAAGTATTTTTAATAGAACTTTTATTTAATTTAAATGTAAATGTAAACTTACATATTTAATTCTCTAAATTGATAAATACTTACATACGTAAATATAAATTTACCCTTTTAAAGAAAATATTCTAAAACTAATATAAATAAATCTCTCATACATGTATTTAAAAATCTAAAACATTTATATATATACATTTATAACCATTTTAAATTTAATCATTTTAAAAGAAAACAATTCAAAACTTTGATTAAACTTTTTTTACTACCATATTAAAATAAATAATTATCTTACATTTTGAAAACAATTGAATTAATCCTAAATTAACTTTTGAAAAATATAAATTTTAAAACAAAGCTTTCAAATACAATATATTCATACATATATAAATAATCAATATATTAAATTAAATTTTAAAACAATTCCAAATTATAACATATACATACAGATATATTACAATTTGAAAATTCATCTTTATTTAAAACAAAAGATTTTTCCTATCCACAATATACATATCAAATATATATTATAAATAGAATAAAATTTTATTAGCTTTGAAAAAAAAATCTTATCAATTTTAAATTGTAAGAAAGATATTGATCAAAATTACCAGATTAAATATTTATTAACCTTTAAAAGATTAAATTTATCAATTTAAATTCAAATTATAAAGAAAAATTATCAAATCAATTTAATTATTAATTCAGATTATTAAATTGATATTGCCCAAAATTCCGGGTCGTCACACCCGGAGTGGGTATCCAATCCCATACTTGTCCGAAATCCAAATAGAAAATGGAGAATGTGTGTTGACTACTCAAACATGAACAAAGCTTGTCCAAAAGATAGTTTTCCACTTCCCCGGATTGATCAGCTCATAGATTCAATGGCTGGGCATGAATTATTATCCTTTATGGATGCATATTTCAGTTACAACCAGATACCCTTGCATTTACCCAACCAAGAACATGCCAGCTTCGTAACCGATCTTGGACTATATAGCTACAAAGTTATGCCTTTCGGACTCATGAACGTCGGGGCAACATACCAATGACTAGTCAATCGAATGTTCGCTAACTAGATTCAAAAGACCATGGAAGTATATGTAGACGACATGCCGGTGAAGTCATGACTCTCCACCAATCATATTAAAGACTTGGAATCGATGTTTAGTATCCTTCGAGCATATAGGATGGAGCTCAATCCATTGAAATGTCACTTTGGGGTCGCATTCGGAAAATTCCTTAGGTTTATCATCAGCGCTCGAGGAATCGAAGCAAATCCCGAAAAGAACTGGGCGATCGAAAATCTTGAGACTCCGAGCACCATAAAGCAAGTTCGAAGCCTCAATGGGAAAGTAGCAGCACTGAGCAGGTTCATTTCAAAGTCCACCGACAAATGCATTCCTTTCTTTCATTTGATTCGAAAAGGGAAACAGAATTTTGAATAGATCGCGAAATGTGAAGGCGCATTCCGAGCACTAATTCAACACCTCTTTACACTGCCTATTTTTTCGAAGCCTATCAATCACAAGCAATTGTACCTTTACTTGGCAGTATCAGAAAACGCAATCATTGCTGCCTTAGTTTGGGAGGAAGGTTGAGTGCAAAAACTGGTCTACTATATTAGTAAACGACTAACCGAAGTTGAGAGAAATTATCCAAATCTAGAGAAGTTAGCTTATTGTCTAGTTATTTCCTCAAGGAAGCTCCGTCCATATTTCCAGGCTCATCCTATCTTGTTTACACCGATCAGCCATTACGACAGGTCCTTACGCGGCCTGAGACGTCTGGTAGGTTACTCAAATGGAATATTGAATTGAGCCAGTTTGATATTACTTACACTCCGAGGCGAGCTATTCAAGGACCAGTCCTAGTGGATTTCATAGCCGAATTTACCATCCCAGAGGACTTGCCCGAAACCAGTGAATCTCCCGAGTATATCAAGAAGCTGCATACTGATGGTGCATCAAACGACCGGTGCTCGGGTGCTGGAGTTGTGCTTGTAACCCCCGAAGGTCGGTCCATATGTAATGCTCTAAAGTTTGATTTTCATGTGACCAATAATGAGGCTAAATACGAAGCCTTGATTGCCGGATTGAAATTCGCCCGAGATTTGAGAATCATTGCTGTGAAAATTTATTATGATTCACAATTGGTTGTGTGTCAAGTTCAGGGTGAATACCAGGCAAAAGTTCGAAGACTGGCTGCTTACCTAGCTCGAGTCCAGGAGATACTTAATCGGTTTGATTATTATGCCATCTTCTACATACCCCATGAGCGCAATCAAAAGGTTAATTCATTGGCAAAGTTAGCAAGTATGGGCGAAGCACAACAAATGGGACTCGTTCCTGTGAAAACATTATCTTCCCCGAGCATCGATCAGATGGAGACAGACTGGATATTCGAAATCACTCCCCATAAGGAGTCGTGGATGACTCCGTTCCGAAATTACCTCGAGCATGGAACACTACACGAGCGCAGGAGTGAGAAGAGACAGATTCTTTGAAAAGCCTCACGATTCACTATTTAGAATAGAGTCATGTATAGAAGAGGATACTTCACTCCTCTACTCTAATGTATCGCCTATGATGAAATTAAGTGAGTATAATGTGATGTTCACGAAGTAGAATGTAGCGATCACACCGGGGGGCAAGCTCTCGCTAAGAAAGTATTCCGATACGAATATTATTGGCTGACTTTAAACGACGATGCAGAAGATTATGCCAGGAAATGTGATAAATGTAAAAAGCATGATCGAATTCCTAGAGTCCCACATACTGAGATAGCCCAAATGGTCAGTCCGTGGCCATTTGCAGTATTGGGCATCGCTATCATTGGCTCTCTACCTCTGGCCAAAGGTGGTGCGAAGTACGCCATCGTCACAGTTGATTACTTTACCAAGTGGGCCGAAGTAGAACCTCTTGCAACAATCATAATGAAGAAGGTGATCAACTTTGTAATCTGCGACATTATCTGTCGATTTGGCTCCCGCATACCACCATTTTGGATAAAGGAAACCAGATCGACATCGTTGAATTCAAGGATTTCTACCAACGATCCCACATTCAAAAGAAATACTCTACAGTTGCACACCCTCAAGCGAATGGTCAGGTTGAAGCTGTTAATAAGGTTATCAAGTCTATTCTGAAGAAATGACTGGAAAAGGCCGGGGGCAAGTGGGTTGATTAACTTCCTATGGCTTTATGGGCTTACCGAGCAACCTATAAGTCCGCGACTGGGCATGCTCCATTCTCTCTTTCCTACAGTTCAGAAGCCGTTATTCCATTCGAGATGGAAGTACCTTCTCATCGTGTAATATATTATGATCCAAAAACAAATGCCATACTACTTGCTGAATCCTTGGATTTGTTGGATGAGTAGCACGAAGAGGCTAATTTGAGGGCAGCCACATACCAAAGTCGAATCGCTCGATTGTACAATGCTAAGGTCCGACCCTGAACCTTTGAACTCGGCGATCTCGTCCTCAAAAGAATCTACCCGGTTCCTTTACACATGAAACCAACTTGGGAAGGACCGTATGTGATTGAACAGAAGCTCGGAGATGGCACATTTAAGTTATCGATCGTTGACGGTCTTACTTTGCCACGAGCCTGGAACATCGAGAGTCCTCGTCGCTACTACACATGATAGGCTTCATTTATTTAATGTATTTTCCATCTGCAATTTGTTTCTGCATTTCGAAATTTGAATTTGTAATAAGGCAACTAACTTTGCTGCATTTTCTCATTTCAGCAATAAAATGCCATCTCTTCAAGCCAAAGCTGTGATTTATTGAATGTGTCATACAACCATCACGATGCACAAAGAGATAAGTTCCATCATACGGTGGGATTTATTCAAATAGGGAGTGACTGAGATACGACCAAACACTCACTAAGTGAAACCCGAGCTCGGGGGCAAGCCATCACACTGAAGCCAAAGAAGGATTTACACACGACAATCCTTTAGCTGGAGTATAATCTTATGACTGCGGTCTCGAAAAGGGAGGATCCGTCCACCTAACGACTTCGACCGTATCCTAACCAAGTTCGAAGAGGATGGACCCGTCAATCTAACGCCTCACTTGTTAACTCGGAGTGGATGTGAATCGACCATCCATGATCCTAATAAATCCACCATTCCAAGAGTGCAAACAGAATCCTAAAAGCCTAAACAGATGTGACTGACCATCTATCGGCCAACTCCAAATTCCCAGAGTGCAAATTGGAGCATAAATATCAATTCTAAGTTCCCAGAGTGCGGACTGGAGTAGAAACATCAACTTCGAATTCCCATAGTGCGAGTCGAAGCACAAACATCAACTCCAAATTCCTAGAGTATGAGTTGGAGTATAAACATCAACCAACTTCAAGTTCCCGGAGTGCAAACTGGTGTACAATCGTAAACTATCTTCAAATTCCCAGAGTGCGAACCAGAGTATCGATCGCAAATAACTCTGAGTCCCCAGAGTGTGGTCAGAGTGTAAACATAACTAGGGTGCGAATGACCACTCACAAACTAACTTAAGTCCCCAGAGCATGGACACATAATTAAAACTTAAACAGGCATGATCGACCGTCGACGTACAAATGCAGATCCCCGAAGTGCGGATGTGATCATTGATATGTGAGCGAGTGTGATTCGACCACTCGACTCTCACTTGTTTCAGCATTGATTCAACGATGTTAAGCACGATGAAATAAAGGCGAAATGCAATCGCTGGCCAATCTTTAAAACTCATCCCCAAAACAGGGGGCAAAACTTAAGTGTCAACCATTGACTGAAGTAGTGCAACATCGAAATTCAACTTAATCTCGGATTATGACTCATGTCCACAACTCCGGGACTTGACAAGTAAACAAAAACTCAACTCGAATGTCGAAACTTCGCAAGTGCACTGAAAAAAATCCAAATGTTGGAACACTTAAGCAAATACACAATAATTTAGTTGAAGCCAAAATAGAAATTTTATTTCAACAATTTGTAAAAGTAATTTATTTACAAGTTATTTCCAAAATCCTACTAGCGAGGGCCGAACCCGCATGTACACACGGCCTATACAGGAAAAAATAAAAGAAAATTTTTATCTACTCAAAAATGAGCCAAAGTGGCCTATCTACTCTTTCTACTTCCTTGGCTTCTTCTTCGGCATGAACCCGTTGGAGCTGCTAGTGATTTTCCTCTTCGATCCTTTGCCTTTCAGCAGCTGATCTCCAGTGGGTGACATTATGTCCTCTTCCTCCTCCGAACTCACATGTATAGGAATGCTACCAGAAGGCGGAGTCGGGGGGATCGGATCAGCTGTAGGAGCTGGGATAGGTATGCTGGTGTAAAAAAATGTACCACCGGGAGATGTCATCCTTAACAGAGCTAAGCCAAGTCCCGCCATTCCACCTCCGAAGCTGCTGGTTTGAGCTAATGCTTCCATTTCGGCATTTATCTCAACTATAATCTCCTCCTCATGAAGTGTTTGCGCAGCTCTAGGAGTATATACAGCTAAACTTGAAGAATTAGTCGTCGGTATACTTCCGCTCATGACAAATGACATATCCACGAAGGGGTCACTGTGACGACCGAGAAGTTCCTCCATCATCTGCTCATCAAAGGAAAGTGAGCTCCCCTATGTTCTGCCAATAGACATGGTAGTTGTTGTAGTGACTGCTTCAGTTATGATAGCCTCCAGCACATGATGCGATTCTTGAGTGGTGGCAGGAGGCGCAGCTGATGTAGCTCAAATCACTGGAAAGAAACACAGGAAATTGTTACTAATTATTTCAAGTGGAGCTTCTAATCGTGAACCAGTATACGAAACGTTCAAAATACCTTCCTCGGTTTGACTTATTGTCGGTTGAACGGTCTCAGGAAGTTGCTCACTAGATTGAGATATCTGCGGCTGATCCGGGTTATAAGCAAGAACGGATTAAGATTCAACCGCAGAGGTCGGTTCAAGCTGAATCGGCACAAGTGTTTCCGGACTTGCATCATGGTGCTCAATACCAAAACCTTCTCCAACCTCCGAATGCTAAGCGCCAAGCTTCTCCTTCTCATACGAGATCATAACATCATGGAGAATTTTCATTTCGTCTTCGTTCCGCATTCGTCTCTCAAGCTCGAATTCGTCGACCGATTCGTCCTAATGGTTTGCTTTCTCATCCTCACCTAGACGGCCCTAGGCATTGTATAAGTGTGTCGGATAGTTGACGAGCCAGGCTAGGTTCCTATTTTTCAAGACGTTGGCATTATAGGTGATTAGGAGATCTTCAATGTCAACCTCTAGCCTGGACTCCACCATTCGGACCTTCTCCTCAACCTCAGTCTCCACCACACGGACTGTAGTCGTTGCCACATCCCATTCACCCAGATCACTACGGCCCGTTCATATGCCTCCTGGGATGCGCAATTTGCGTCATCCCTTTCCTTGATAATTTTGGAGAATTTGGCTTTAAACTCGTTAAGTTCTTTTGGAGCCGCATCCCGTTCGGCAGTGACAGTGGTGTTTCGATGGCACATCTCATCCACTAGGGCAAAGTGTGTCTGCATCATCCTCTCCATGGCCAAGTTCGCCTCGTCGTCCTTTTGAGTGGCCTCTATTTCTGAATTTGTGGAGGATTCGGCTTCATCATTAAGCACTTGAATGATTCGATCCTTCTGAGCGAGCTCGTTTTCTAATTTCTCTATGGTGGCCGCCCGCTCAAAGGCCATCTTCGGTGCTTTCTCTATGGCATTCGCCCACTCCTTATACTGAGTGTAGATATCTTGAATATAATCGTGCATCATGTTCTCTATTTCCTTTGGAATTCTCTTTAAGTGCGGAGGGAAGATGTATCCATCAAAGCAATTATTCGAAAAATCCTTCTTCAGTTTTACGATTCTAATAGCCCCTTCTCTGGTGGGCTCAGTAATAGTTTGTTCAGTGACAATGGAAACTTCGGCCTCGTGTCTGCGACGGTGTGATTCAGGCCTAGAGGATTAGGAAGATGATTTATGGTAGAGAGGCTCTACAGTTTGCTTTCCATAGATCGAGGGGTGTGTAAGGAATTTAGGAGGTGGAGAACGGGATCGGGATCGATGTTTGTAGTCCCTGTCCTTATCTCTATCATATATTTCCTAGCTAGAGTATCCATGATCATAATCCCTCTCTGCCTCTCTCCTATGTGAGTCATAATAAGAAGAGAATCGCCGAGCTGAGCGAAGACTCACCAACGTTGACCTACGTCTAGATATTGTACTTGCAAAGTAAGAGAAGCAATGTTAGTAATCTCTTGAAGTAAACAGCTTGCGATCAAAAATCATGTAGTGCCGTGAAGTGTATATGTATGCGTGACCCCCCGACCAACCAGAAATGTCGGCCACACTTATGGAAAGAGACTCACTTAAGTCTAAGGCACCCTAAATCTCCTCCAATCTGACATCGTGCTGAAGTGACACTAATCCGGAATTGGGATATCGGCAAACCGTTCAAAAAGGTTCTCCACTTGCGAGGGAGGAGCCTCTGAAATACTAATATCAGAAACAGGGAGAGACATGATCATAGATTTCCATCTCCTAGACTTAGAACGCTTATGGGCTACAACCTTGTCTTTTCTCCTTCCTTCATAATCTTGAAAGACGTTGGAAGGCCTGGTAACGGGTTCATCATCAGTGGGTGTATCTTCTTCATCAACTTCTTCGGGTATTACAACCCTGGGCGTCTTACGCTCCACCCGTCTAGTCGGGACTGCCCTCAATGTCCCTTCAAGACTTATACTCTGATTTCGCTCGATCAGCCGAACTATCTTTAAGCTTCGGTCTGTTAACACCGACTCTATTTCCCTCATCTCATTCGACACTTCTTAAAGGATACAAACTATCTCTTTAAAGTGTGCGCCCTTGGGTCATGGAATTACGGCTGTAAAGGAAAGAAGATAATAGTCATGGTATCAGCTATGATCATCTCGTTAACTATTTGAAAAGATTGCAGCACTTACGACTGACTAACCATCGGTTGGCGAATCCTGGAGGACATCGAGCATAGAACCATTCTGTTTTAAAGTAACACAGCCTAGTCCAGGATAACGTTACCACTTGACAATTCCTGACCAATTCCAGGAATGTGAAAGAAGGGCTTTCTTCCCGACTCTTAACATTAAATAAGTATCTAATCTCGATCGGGATCAGTGGTCAAAAAAGAAGCTCCATAAATACGATGAACAGGCTGTTCAGTAGAGTGTATCCATGGGGGTGTAACTGAGAGGGGGCGATTTCGAATAAAGACGGCACTTCTCTAATGTATTGGTTAAATAGAGAAAGTGTTCCAGATGTACACGCCTAGCGATTGAAAGCAGTAAACCCCTCCGTTGAAGCATGCGGTCTGTCGTTCAGCCCCGGCAATAACATGTCGTCCAACGACAAACCATTCCTAAGGCATATCTATCCCAGCACATCTTTGAAGACCTTTTCACGGAACAGAATCTTGTGGGTTATCGATAAAAATAGCATCTGATAGCTCATCATTAGCAAGACCTATAACTTCAGCCACGATGACTGGTATCTCTATTGTTAAGGGAAGTGAACTCTGAATTTCCTGCTGTTGTAAGCTTGTAGACTCCATAAGTAACTAATTTATGAAAAACCATCATTTGACAATAATAACCCCGTGTATTCCCCAGTGTGAAGTGCGTGAATGTGTTATGTAGTGGAGTGCTACAAATTACTTGAGAAATTCAACAGAGTTAGAGAAAATGTCTAAACGGCGACACTTCAGAATTTGACTGGAGCGACCGTCATCGCTGACCGTCACAACCATGCCATTCAGGCATTAGAGACCAATCCAAGTTAGAATTCGTTAAGATTGAGTTAAGTTACAGTTCCATCAAAAAGCTTCAAAGGATAGTCAAATATGAAGTTCAACAGTTAAGTCCAAGTATGCAAGATTGAAGCTCGTCGGAGTTAGGTGTTCAAATGTGCAAGAGGTTTCAAGTTCATTAAGGTTCGACTCGTATCAGTCGCAAAAACCCTAGTTCGTAATGATCAGTTTCGTATCCATCAGGATACGCGTTCGCATCGATCAAGTGAGTTGCCCTCATATTGATTTCCTGGCACGCAGTTCGTACCAATCAAAAACGTTGGATTTCGAGTTTATCAAATGCAATCCTTTCGTATTGATTAACAAGTCCAAAGCACTCGTATCGATCACCTTGAGTCGGTACGAAATTCTATCATCATCCAATATGAAGACTTCCATTTCATCATCTCGAAGTCTTATGATCTAGATCGATTCGAATGATCCCTTACTCCTCCTTTATTGATACGGAAGCAGAACTCAACCACATCCATACGGATCCTTCATATCCCTCTTCCATTCTTCATCCCCAAACTGCTCAAACACCATGGCAATTTTCGTTGACCTTGCTCCGACCACCACATCAACAAAATCGGTCACAATGGCATATCAAATGGCATAATAATTCGAGTCTCATTGTTCAAAGTCGATTGATATAGGTTATTACCTAATTAGAACAAGTGACTCAGGGAATTAACGGGTTGATAGGTTCGAAGACAAGGATTTTCTTTTCTCGAACACTTGAGCAATTCGAAGACAGTGACTAAGGGCCCAGTTCGAGCTGAAGGCAAGATTCTTTTTTCAAGTTTTCCAGTCGATACGAAGGTCATAGGAAAAATGAGAAAGTAAAAAATTTCTAAGTACGAAATGGTATTTATATGGACCCAAAGAAAGAAGAAAAACGATTTGTCTCCCAGTCTTCATGATCGATACCAACCGGTTTTGCCCCGAATCGATACGAATTGGCTATTCATATCCAACAGCTTGAACTTTATCGTTACGAAATGTGCAACGATTTTCTGAAACATTAGATTCCAACTGTACGAAACACTTATTCATATCCACTATTTTCGACTCCACGCAAGACGCTTCGATACGAACCGCACTGTTCGTATCCATCAACATGCAACCCATAAAGGCTCTTATCCATCGTTACAAATAATACATGAAGGACCAATTGCTCTGTTCGTACCTCTTATCATTCAATCGATATGAACTACAACTTCGTATTCATCATTTAGAAATTTGCAAGGAGTTCACTGCCATCGGTGCGAAGATCATCGTAGAATAATATTTGGATAATTCAACTCTACCGATACAAGATTCGTGTTTATTCATCCGAATCGACCCAGGAGAGGATCAATACAAAGGGATAATCCAAAATGACCACCAGGAGTCGTTACAACTCGAATTCCACATCAATTTCGGAGAGGATCGATACGGAATTCGATACAAATAAAACTGAAAAAACTGACAATGACTCGTGAACGTATGAACGTTAACAGGAATCAGGCTAGCATACATTCATGTATAATGAATTAACATATAATCTTTAAAATTCGTAGGAATCGAATACTTGTCTGGTGATGATTACAACAACGATTGACGATTGCTATCATGCATCAGCCGATTACAACAATACACGGTGCAACAATTGACAATCAACAATTAATGATTTATGTTACTGAAGCATCAATCAAAGGTTACATCTTTCAACGAAAAGACAACAACCATTCAGATAATTCAGATAAAACAGTTCATGATAAAGATTGCAGCTTTTCAAAGCACGTCGTGTTTTCACAAGATGTACTTTGGGGGGCAAATGTTATCCCGCCTTTTGGCAAGGCCGTGATACCAAGAACTTAACTGGAAACCAAGGAGAGTCCATCAAGAAGATCTGTTATACGCAGGCTCACTATGGATATCGATGAACTTTATCCGAGATCAAATCGAGCTACAATTGACAAGACATGACAAGCAAAGCTATGAAAGCCAATATTACAATTTTCGATTCAATCCGAGTTCGTATGCTCAAGATATGATCGATGCAAGTCAAGAAAACCAACTCGTTTGTACCCATCATTTCGTATCGATCTGGCCACAATCCATCATTTCGCATCGGTCGATTTCATGTCCGTCACATATCTATCTATTCGTGTCTAGTGCCATGCAACTGTCTTGTCCGTATCCATCGAAGACAATCTGCTTCGAATCCATCAACTAAAATGCGAGTGTCTAGTTCGTATCGATTAAGTTCTAACATGCTTCGTATCGATCAACCACAAATCGATACGAAATCAACACTTCCCACCCATACAAAGTACAATGCAATCGATTGATATGAACAAGGAAACACAATCGATCGATGCGAACAAGGCAATGCGAACGATCGATACGAATAGAATAATTAAGATCTATATGAACAAGGCAAAAACCTAAGAATGACTCGGTCAATTCGGCATCAAAAGCGGATCGATCCAAAAATTTAGCGCCACGTCAACATGTAGACACGTTCTCGGATCGATACGAACAGAGCGATATGAAAGGATCAATATGAACTAAATAGCCTACCGAAGACTCGAATTTGCATCGATCATAACTCACAATCTACAAGTTCAAATTCTACCAAATTTTCATAGGAGCTTACGTACAACCTAAAAAATGTTCCTTCCAAATTTCGACTCGATTGGGCCAAATCTTAATGATTCGAAATTGGTTCATATCGATCATGGACCGAGTGCAAATCACATGGGATCGATCCCGTGGGCCCACCCACATGCCAGAAGAGGTCTTCCGACATCTGAGCGAGATATTTGCAGCCCACGCCTATAAATAACATCCCCGAGCCTACAGAAAAGGACTTTTGACTCTCTGACGTCCAAACTCTACCGAATTCATCTTTGCACTCTAAGACCACTGTTATACTCGAAAATTACCAATGTAGTTCAATGTAATCAGTTGTAGTCCGCAAGAAAACATCAATAAAGTTATCAATTTCGTAGTGGACATAGGCTGTACGCCGAACCACTCTAAATCATCATGTTTCTGTGTGTCTATCTGATCGTTTTTTGACGTGTTTGTTAGATAATCCTCTTTTTCCATTTATTTTCTTCATTTTGTCTTTCAAAAACTACCAGAGAGTGTTGTGCCTAATTTTAGTACAAACAATAACATATTTATAACTCAATCAAAATTATGTTTTTTGAATTAAGAAATCTTGCTTAAGATTTAAATGAAATGATTTAGAAATGTTTTCCTAAGTGCAAAATTGAAATTATTATTCCAAGATTTAAAACGATTTTAAGAAATCAATGGATTTAACAAGAGAGGTTTAATGATTCCATATATACCGAAAAGAAATGTTCTAAAATATATTTATTCCTTGAAGATATTTATGATAAAAAAGGAAGTAAAAAATCAAAAGAAGAATTCCCCATTTACTTAACATCGTTTTATCGTTGATTGGTTAAGAGGAACCGAGGTCGAATTTGAGCGATTCTTATCCGAAAACCACTTCAAACCAATGTACACGCCTGAAAAATGAAGACCTAATAAAGAAAATGAGTAATCAAGACCGAAGATCTATGGGGTGGAAGAACTACTTGTTGATAATTCTAGTTAGCTCCTAAATACTAAAGTAGCAGTGGTCCCCATATTTCAAAAGCTATTCGGGTTGCAAAGACTTCTCGCTACTAATCCTAGGGGTAACTCCTGACAAGATGTGGTAAGAGAGTGCCTTTGGTTTATCATGTTCCTGGTCAACATGTATGGACGAATGTCCGATGTTGCATTTCTAGCTACATAAATTGTCCTCTATGAATGTATTATCTTTTTGGTGGAGGAGAAGGCAACTTCTCTTAGCTCAACACCCATTCCTGAGACGTACGAGCTCAGGTGTTATATGTTTATAGAGATCACTTGTGTAATTATGGAATGGCAATGTGGCATTCAAAGTGAAAAGATGATGTGCTCTATGAAAGGTAATCTTTACCATAAGCCTTACACCTAGAAATGACCAAAACAGTGTAAATGCAGCAAGGCTATGCGGTTCGCAACCATTAGAGTATGATCATTTGCTTTTGGATATTTATACCCGCTATGACTTTTGGGTTCTAAATTAATGTGGTGTATGATAGAGCGCACTCAGATAGGTCGGTAACGACTGGGGTGATGACATATCTGATACTATCTAGAAAAGGTGGCTCGATCTTGTGTTGGTAGAGGACCATAAGTTGGGCCTCAGTACATTCCTCTAGAGATGTACTGCCTGGAGATAGTACCTTCACCTAGTCATTTATATGTAAAACCGTTCTTCAATAAGAGCCTGTACGATTTTAGAAAGCCTTGTATTATAAGATGATATGCTGGAATTTAGTTATGTAACAATATCGGTTAAGATTAATAAGTTAACTTGAAAATGTTTTCAAAGGAAAGTCATTTAAAATAATATCCCTTGTTTTTACGTAATAAAGATTTTGTTATCAGAAGGTAAAACCCATTCCGTTTTTATAAGAGGTGTGGTCGTATTAGATTCCATTTTGTTTTCAAAATGCGTACTTTTGAGTTCTACCAGTCCTTTGACTAACACGGAGTTTATTTTCCTTTTCCTTAAACTCTTGGTGTCCTAATTTTCCTGGGCAGCGTAGTAGTCAAGTTTAGTTTAGAAGAAATCTGGATGGAGCTCGAAGCACCGAGTTAGAAGATTCTTCTGAAGATTGTTATCTATTTCCACCACACTCTATTGCTATAGTATTCCGCACTTATAAGGACGGAATTTTATAACTGTCCATGTTTAACTCTGATAAATGTATATTCCATTATAAAGACTATTTTTTGAAATAGTATATGTTATTCCATTCATGTGAGATTGTGTTATGTCTTTGTTTTCCTTCTTACCCATGAGAATCCACTTCTCAGGCACTTGGATTTGTGGCACGCGAATACCTAAGATGTATTAGTGTCGATTTTCGAGAGTCGAAGAAATGGGTCCCCATAGGTAAACTGCCACAAAAATTACAGACAATATGGAATACTTAGATACTTCAGCTTATGAACATATACCATAGTTCTTCATGGTGATTAACAATTGTACTTAGAAAATAAAGGGTTGGATCCCCATATTTGGACTCCACCTAGGCAGAAGCCGCTATTTTTTTGTCCAGACAACAAAAACTTCTACATACCAACTCGAAATCAGGTGAGACTTCGACCGATGAACTCCTATCTAAATTATGGATAATATGGAACACTAGGATACTTAATCTTGTAACCCACACTGTATTTCTCCCTGGAGACTAACATTTTACTTAGAAAATGCAGTTCTCTATAATGAATAACAGTTTTACTAAGAAAATAGCAGGTTACATCCCTATATTTCTACTCTGCCAAAATAGAAGCTGCAATTTTTTTGTTCAGACTGTAATAACTTCTTCATACCAACTCGGAATCAGGTGAGACCTCAACTAATGAACTCCTACCTAGATTATGGATAATATAGAACACTTGAATGCTTCAGCATATGACCATATACCGAAGTTCTCCATGGTGATTAACCGTTGTACTTAGAAAATAAAATGCTACATCTCCATAATTAAAACTCCGCCTAGGAAGAAGTTGCTATTTTTTTTATTCAGACTACGGTAACTTCTACATACCAACTCGGCATAAGTCAAGACTTCGGTCGATTAACTTCCACCTAAATTACGGACAATATAGAACACTCAGATACTTCAACTTATTAACGTATACCGTAGTTCTCCATGACAATTAACCGTTGTACGTGGAAAATAGCAGGCTGTTTGCACAAAAAATGGGCAAATACCTCCAAGTCGTATGATTTAGTTGAATTTATGTGATTCTTAGTGATTTGGATGAGTTATGCAAATATGAAAAAAGCAGGGGCTAAAATGTAAAAGACACACAGATTTATAGTGGTTCGGCCAAAACGAGCCTACGTCCACTGTATATGTTATTATCCTCTTTCTTTCAGATTACAAGTACAAAGCTTTGTATACAAGTATATGAAAGTTGTTTGAAAGTTCCTTCCGCGCTTGAGCTCTCAAACTTGTCCGCCATCATTGTACCCCTGCCCCTCTATTTATAGAGTGAGGCTGGGGGCAGGGGTCTTGGAGGTATATAGCTGCTGGTGGGCCTGGGCTGAAGCAATCTGGCCAGGCAGCGTTATGGTTCGGCGAAGCTTGGTTCGGTCGTGCTTGGAGTGGTTGGTTTGGAGGTTCATTCGGTAGTGGGTGAATAGATGTTTGGTTCGGTATTGGAAGGGGGGAGATGGTTCGGTATTTAGTTGGTTCGGTGTGGAGTTGATCCGGTAGGACTTGGACCGGTAGTAGTTGGGGACATGTTGGTTTTGGTCCGGTAGGACATTGGTTCGGTGGTGAGTGGGTTGGTTCGGCAGGGGAGATGGAGTTGGTTTGGTTGTGGAGAGGACAACGGTGATTCGGCAGTAGGTTGGACCGGTGAGGAGGTCCAGTGGAGCATGGTTCGGTGATGGAGTGGAGAGGCTTTGGTTCGGTTAGGCTTAGGTACCGGATGGACGTGGATACCGTATGCAAATGGTGATTCTGGACGAAATTGATGCTCCTTGGCCTCGTGATCTCATGGGTGAGAATTCGCCCTACATTTGCCCCCCAAAGTAGGGCATATGCTAGCATATGTCGTGCTTTGTTTCAGTGTGATAGTCTCGTGGTTTGGATACCTGGTATAGCTTCATTCGGCTTGAGGTGCCGAACCGGTTGGTCCGGTGTGCCGAACCGGTTGGTCCGGTGCTTCTGCGCTCGTCTATATATAAGGGCTACACCCCCTTAGTTATTCCCTACCGAACCTGAGAGAGCCTAATCAACTCCTAGCCGAATCAACTTCCTACCGTATCAACCTCGTACCGAACCAGGTGTATATCCTAAAGCCGAATGAGCTTAAGAATCTTGACTACCGAATGTATCTGATGCCGAATGGATACGAGGTTTCTAAGAACCAAATGGGGCTCGGTATTGGGAATGTCGAATGAAAAATATGGATTTCAGTTTTCCGAATGAACTTGTACCATCGGTACTTGAGTGCCGAATGGGCCAAGGAAAGTTGATTTGTCGAACGAATTTTTAGGCCTTTCGTGCTCGTGTTACCGGATGTGCTTGGGGACCCGAATGAACCTGAAAATCTTTATCCCTTGAGTCTTGAATTCAAGCGACATTCCAGACCATACCCCTTTGTTTACTTATGTCTCTATACTTCTAGTGTTTCGTCCTACGAATAAAACTCTAGATTGCATGTACTTGTTTGTTTGTATTTCCATACTCTTTGTTCTAATACCATGTTTTTCCTGTGTTGCAGATAAATGTCTCGCAAAGCAGAAACCCGATCAGATAAAAAGAAGTCCAAGGATAGAGAAGAGTCTTCTACCGTGCACCCAGCCCAGTCAGGGCCGGCGCAACATGGACCTGCCCCGAGGTCGTTAGTGGATGGGTATGGTCCCCAGGAACTTCTGGTCTCCCCTTCTGACTGCTTTCCTAGCTCCCTGAAGGAGGAGCAACTCATTGTTATATCTCGTTCCTTCGGAATAGATAGAGCTCGCATGCTAGTGCCGGGAGACGGGGTGATGCCGTATAATCCTCCCGAAGGATATTTTGCATATAGTAGGTACCATTGCATGTGTGTGGCCACTCCTCCCATTAATGCATGGATAGTCAGCTTCCTTACCTATCTGAAGGTGGCTCCATTCCAACTCCAGCCCAACTCTTACGCCATCTTAATGTGCTTGTACGCTGTCTTCCAGAAAAGGTATGGGCACGCTCCTTCCAACCAGGAGATACGGTATCTGTACAATCTGAGGGGATACAGGAAGGGGTCCCCATATATTAGCTTGGAGTCTGCCGTCTCTTTTAAGCCGGTTCTGGACCTCTATTCGAAGTACAGTATGTTCAAGAAGGAGTGGTTCTTCGTCAGAGATGACTCGGTCTCTATCCGTCGATTCACCTCCGGATGTAAGTCAAAGCTTTACTTACATTTCTTGTCTTGGCTGTAATTCCTTTCCTTATGTGCTTTCATTTCTTGCTAGCGACAGGTGGTTTTGCGGTTGTGGAGAATGATCGCCTAGTTCAGATGGCAGCTGAAATTGAAGCTATTTCAGGGAGAGACAGATCGGCTGCTTACATAATCAGGAATGCTAGACTCTTGATGTACAACTTGATCCTTCCACATCAGTCCATGGTTAAACAGGGAGATACGGCGGAAGAGAAAGCTGCCCAGACTACAGGAGGGGCCACGACGAAGAGTGGCAAGAGGAAAACTTTTACAAAGCCTCCGGTTGTCGGGGGTAAGAAACTTAAGGAGTCTGATGGCCCCTCTCCTAGCACTTGCCTGATTATCCCGGAGGAGGAAGATGTGGAAGAGGATAGAGGCGAGGGCGAAGGAGGCGATGTAGGAGGAGAGTCAGAGGGTGGAGGAGATGGCGATGGAGATGGAGAGGGCAATGGTGACGGCGACGGACAGGGCGGTAGTGGCACTGGTGCCTTAACCTCTGGGCAAGTGGGGGAGCTTCAGGAGTGGACGGATGAGGCTCTCCGTCAGGCTTTCGGGGAATCGGAGGGAGAATCGGATTTGGCGGAGAAGGCGAAGAAGACTGGCAAGGCCGGGGCTGGTGCCGATCCATCCCCTAAGGGCTCCTTAGCTAGAGTGACCCCGGCGGTGCAAGGTGAACTTTTGACTTCTGCAGATTCCATTTACGATAGGGACTTAGGAATATTTTATGGTTCACTTTCGTCCTGGAATGAGATTCAGGACTTATTGCAATATCCTACTCCTCCACAGAGTTTGTATAATAGATGTGCCTTCTCACTCTTTTTAACTTAACTTTTTTCTTGAATTATGGATCATTGCATGTTCGTAACACTTGTTCTTTATTCCAGGGGCAGGCCAGGTGGCCAAAACGTCAGATGTTCGACACCGCCTCGAACAATTCATGTTGATGAGAGCTTCTGCTAAGCCGAAGCCTCCTACTGGTCGTCCTGGGGACGTAGTCAGCTACCATCCTCTCCTTAGAGTTATCGAGGAGGGTAGCCAGCAGAGGAAGAGGAGGCGTTCCTTGTTTGATTCTCCACCTGGTCCTCAGCCTCCTACTCAGCCTCCTCGAGATACCACGGAGGAGAGCACGGAGTTTGTCCCCTCTCCACATCCTTCCAAGAATCCCACTGTTATCCGCATAAAACGTCCTGACGTGCCTCGCGATCCCTTTGCCGGTCACCCTGATTTGGATCCAAGCTCTCAGGATATTTTGTTTGACGAGGCCACGGGCGAGCATCTTCTCCCTCGCAATCCCATGGTTCGGGTTCTTGATAAGGCTAAGTCCCTAGATCTGGATCTGCTCACTACTCGGATAGCTTCTATGGGGGACGAAGCCAAGGCCAACATTGACCGGGTTGCGGAGGAGGCCAAGAAGTTAATGGAACATCACGCCCGATTGTCCAAGGCCGGGGAGGAGATAGGGAGTGCTAATATAAGGCTGCGGTTAGTGGTTGCTGATCAGGCCAAGCAGCTTGCCGACCAGGCTATTCAGATTTCGCAGCATGAAGTATATTCCCAACGAATAAAGAAGACCATAGAAGAGGCTAGCAGAGCCGAGTTGCGGAAAATGGAGGCCGCTTGTAAGGAACGGATTGATATGGCCATTGCGACGGTGGATGAGGTTCGGAATGCGGATCTTGAGCAGGTAGAGGAGTTGTCTGGGAGGCTTGGGGCCGCAGAGCTTGCTCAGGCCAAGCTAAAAGAAGAGATGGAAGAAATGAGGAGGTCTCTCCAGGCTGACTGCTTGAGATATCGATCGGAGAGGGATGTTGCCACTGCTAAGTTGCTGTCCTCCGAGGCCCGGGTGAGGGAGTTTGAGGAGAATGAGGGGTTGATGGACGAGATGTTGCAGGATATGTACTTCCGTACTTGGAAGGAGGGCAGCTTATCCTAGATGGATGACTATCCCCGGGTCATGGCTAAGGTCTACCTTCGGGCTTTAGAGGAGGCCAGGGTCGATGCGGGTAAGGAAGGTGGAGCGGCCTTTAGTCTGGATGTGGTCACTGCTCAGTTTTCGAAGGAGGAGCAGGCGGCGGTGAAGGAGGGGATGCGGCTGCTCGCTGTGGAGGAAGCGGGTGTGCAATTGGAGGATGAGGATCGAGCGGCGGATGCTAGTGAGTCTCTCTATCTGTTTCTCTTTTCTCTTTAGGTCTTCATAACCTGATCGTTTACTCTTTATCTGATGGATTCTTTCCCTGAATTGGACAGGCGGAACTTCTGGTCAACATGCTGGGAGCTCCGATCCTACTGTCAAGTAGATTCGGAGAGCTAGTAGGATGAGGGCGGAGAGCTGGTAGGATGAGGGCGGAGAGCTGGTAGGATGAGGGCGGAGCACTGATGCAGTTGACTACTTGATTCGATCCGTATAGTTTTTGGTTTTCTTGACTTTCCTGTTCATACTTAGTCAAAAACATTAGTGTACTTTCGGATTGTAATTATGTCATTGAACAACTTTATGTAAGTTTATAACACAAGCTGATTCTGTTATATTTTGAATTCTGTTATTATTTTGATGTGCTGCATAAGAAGTATAACTATGCATATGCCTGTGATTTAGTTGTATTTGATGCTAAGCTCTTGCTTGAAATATAATTTCATGTTTTGCAATGTTAATGTGATGTATGAATAAGTTACGGATACATGCTTATGTACAAGAGAAGAGAGTACCGCCCTTCATGTTTTGGTTGCAGGGGGTAGCTTTGAACGTCTTGTGTAACTGACCATGGATGTGGCTGAGTACCTTGCCACCCAGTATGCAGGCTCAGATTCTCATGAGCGAATGCCTCCCATTTGGTGCCCTGTACTTTAGAGTCCGTTATACAGGATAGAGAAAAGTATTTAAATGGAATGGAAATATAGAAAAAGTAAAACTTCCAGTCACGGAAGGCCGTCGATGTGCTTAAGTTCGTGGCAAACGGGTTTTGTAGTCACTTTCCCTAGCTGTGGGTCTTGGAGACATTTGTCACCCATCTTACGCCTTCGCGGGGAGTTTTCTTTTTTACCACAGCCGCACTTAAGACACATCGAAGCCGAGATCGTGCACGGTAACTACCCGAACCATTATGGTCCATAATCGTGGGTATTATTCGATTTACCGTGGCCGGCTAGCATGGTTGCCGTTGGCCGTGAACTACCCCTGGCTGGCCACACCTTATGTTGGGGCTTAAAGTAGGTTCACAGTTGCCGGTGAGCCGAACGCCGTAATGAGATGCCATCGGCAATAGTCGGCCTTTATGATTACTTATAATTGGCTCATTACAGTTGGCTTTGAGGGCAGTCGCGAGCAATGAGTTAACCCGCAGCAGAGGGATGCTGGAGCAAAAGTGTCTCATTGGCGAGTGCATAGAATCGTAGCGTACCTGTTAGATTTTGTTCAGGTGGAGTGGCGTTGTGGTGCGTCTTGAGTGGAGATGCCATAGGATTTTGTTTAACAGAAAAGGATAAAGCTTAACAAGCAGCCAAGATATAAAGGAACAAGTTAAAAAGAGACAAGATTTTTAAAGTGGTTCGGCACGAAAATGCCTACGTCCACTGATTCTCTTTGTTAATTCACTTCATATGGGCAGTAGTTAAGAAAAGTATCGACGGAGGTGTCGGATGTTCCATGCCCTCTGGAACACCTCTCCGTCCACTGTTGACAAAATATAAGCTCCGTTGTGGAGATCTTTATGAATAACATATGGTCCGTCCCAGATGGGGTCCAGTGCCCCGGGGTGCGGAAAGATTCGCTTGAGGACAAGATCTCCTTCTTGTAAGCCGCGATGCTTGACTTTGGAGTTGTATAGTGCTGCCACTTTTTGTTTGTGAGCTGCTACTTTGAGTGCTGCATCGTTTCTCCTTTCCTCAATCAGATCCGAAGACATGAGGAGGAGTTCTTCATTTTCTTCTGGATTGTAGTGGATCCTACGGTGGGAAGGCACAATAGTCTCAACTGGGAGCATTGCCTCCGATCCGTATGCCAAAGAGAAAGGAGTATGTCCTGTTGATGTTCTGAAAGATGTGCGGTAGGCCCAAAGTGTCGTAGGGAGTTCGTCCACCCAAGCGCCTTTTGACTTTTCAAGTTTCTTCTTGATTAGGGTTTTGAGAATTTTGTTGACAGCTTCGACTTGTCCGTTTACCTGAGGATAAGCTACTGATGAGAAGCTTTTGTGAATTCCATGCTCTTGGCACCAGTCGGCAAATTCTTCGCTGTCAAATTGAAGTCCGTTGTCTGATATGATCTTGAGTGGGACTCCGTACCTACACAGAATATTTTTGATCAAGAAGTTGATAACTTTTGCCGAAGATATTTTATTTAGGGGTTCCGCTTCCACCCATTTGGTGAAATAGTCAACTGCCACTATAGCATATTTGGCTCCGCCTCGGCCCGTTGGCAGTTCGCCAATCAAGTCAATTCCCCATACAGCAAAGGGCCAAGGGTTGGTCATTTGAGTAATCTCATTTGTGGGTAGTCGAGGAATCTTGGCGAATTTCTGACATCTGTCACATCTCTTGACGAAGTCTAAGGCGTCTTTGTTTAAGGTGGGCCAGTAATATCCATATCGGAGTATCTTTTTTGCCAGAGTCTGCCCTCCAGTGTGATCTCCGCAACTTCCTTGATGGATGTTGAATAAGATTTCCTTGGCTTCCCTTCCAGCGACGCATCTGAATAAGGGGCTAGAGAAGCCACGCCGATAGAGGATGCCTTCTTGTATTGTGTAGCGGGAAGCTTTCCTTAAGATTTTCCTGACTTCATCACGTCTGTCCGGTAGCATGCCATCTTGCAAATATTTCCGGATAGGAGTCATCCAAGTTTCTTTTTCGATTGCAGTTATCAGATTCACTTGTTCGAAGCTTGGGGCTACCTGTCTTGAGATGGTTAATGCTCCGGAAATGGTGTTGTTCTTCACACTAGCTTGTTTTGCTAGTTCGTCGACCTCTTGGTTCTCTTCTCGAGGAATGTGTTTGATTAGATAGTGGTCCAATTGATCGAGCAGCAGTTTGGTTTTCTTTAGATATGCTGTGAGTCGTTCTCCTCGAGTCTGGAACTCTCCTAGTACTTGGTTTACGATAAGTTGAGAATCACTATGAAGACATAGAGAATTGACTACAATTTCTAAGGCAAGTTCCAATCCCGCTATTACTGCCTCATATTCTGCATCGTTGTTGGTGGCAGTGAATTCCAACCTTAAGGCATAATACAGCTTCCTTCCCCTGGGGGTGATTATCACGATACCTGCCCCCGAGCCCTGTTCATTCGATGCTCCATCTACAAAGAGGTTCCACTTGATGTTTTTTTCTATTTCGAATTGATCCTTGCCTTCGTTGGTAGTGAATTCGGCGATGAAATCGGCCATGGCTTGTCCCTTGATGGCGGTGCGTGGATGGTAGGTGATATCATACTGACTTAGTTCAATGCACTATTTGAGGAGTCGCCCAGAAGTGCCAGGACGATGGAGCACCTGTCTTAGCGGTTGATCGGTTAGAACTCTAATGGAGTGAGACTGGAAGTAGTGTCGCAGTTTTCGTGACGCGATTAACAAACAATATGCCAATTTCTCAATTTTAGGATATCTGGCTTCTGCCCCTGTAAATCTCTTACTTACAAAGTATACCGGGTGTTGCGTGCGGTCTTCTTCTCTTACCAAGGCGGCGCTTAGAGCATGAGATGATACAGCGAGGTATAGGTATAGCTCTTCGCCTTCATTTGGAATTGAGAATACCGGTGGTCTCTGAAGGTGTTCGATTAGGTTAAGGAAGGCTTTTAAGCATTCATCAGTCCACTCAAACTTTCCTTTGTCTTTCTTGAGAGCTTCGAAGAAGGGGACGCACTTGTCAGTTGCTTTAGAGATGAATCTGCTTAGGGCGGCCACCTTCCCGTTTAGGCTCTGCATTTCTTTTCGAGTGGAAGGTATCCTTATTTCTTTCAGTGCCCGGACTTGTTCAGGGTTTGCTTCAATTCCTCTGGAATGGACGATGAATCCTAAGAACTTTCCCGATGATACTCCGAAGGAGCACTTTAGAGGATTCAGCTTCATTCCATATTGACGAAGTATTTGAAACATCTCGCCCAGGTGGCTTACATGATCGTCGGCTTTCCTTGACTTTACCAGCATGTCGTCCACATACACTTCCATAGTTCGTCCTATTAGTTCTGCGAACATCTTGTTGACGAGGCGCTGATAGGTAGCTCCGGCATTTTTGAGTCCAAAAGGCATGACTTTGTAACAATATAATCCCCGGTCAGTGATGAAGCTAGTGTGGTCTTGATCGGGAGCGTGCATGGGAATCTGGTTATATCCGGAGTATGCATCCATAAAAGATAAAAGTTCATGCCCGGCTGTGCTGTCTACAAGTTGGTCGATTCGGGGGAGTGGGAAGCAATCCTTCGGGCAAGCGTCATTTAGGTTGGAGAAGTCAATACACGTTCGCCACTTTCCATTGGCCTTCTTCACTAGTACCGGGTTAGCGATCCACTCTGGGTAGATAGCTTCTCGTATGAAGTCATTAGCAAGTAGGTTCTTTACTTCCTCGTCGAGGGCTGCTGATCGTTCTGCCCCCATGCTTCTCTTTTTCTTCTTTACTGGCACCTTGGTAGGATCGACGTTAAGTACATGACATGCTATGTTCGGGGAGATTCCAGTCATGTCAGCACGCGTCCATGCAAATACATCCAAGTTGTGTCGGAGAAAATCGATGAGTTGATCCTTCAATTCTGTTTTCAACTGAGATCCGATTTTTAACAGTCTACTTGAGTCATGTTTGTCTACAGATACGAATTCCATAGCCTCTGCAGGCTCGGCGGTGGCCTCTTCCTCTTCGTCCCTGGGGTCTAGTTCGTTGAAAGGATCACTGGTATATCGAAGAGGAGGGGCTTTCTTTAATTGCTATGCTTCCAAACTTTTCATGCAGAGAGGAGTCTCTACATCTTTCCCTTTATCCCTTCTGCGGTTATTGCGACGTTCAGTTACATAGCAGTCTCGAGCAGCGTCTTGATCCCCTTCTACTTCACCTATTCCATTGTCCGTTGAAAATTTCATCTTTAGGCACCACGGGGCTAGGACAATTTGGAAGTCAGACAATGCTGGTCTTCCCAGGAAGGCGTTGTAGGCCGAGTGGTTCTCTATTAGCACAAATGTTTGTTTTAGCACAATAGAGCGGGGATGACTTCCTATTTCGACGAAGAGGTCAAGCTGCCCGAGGGGCATTTTTGCATCTCCAGTGAAACCATGTAGCGGTTTGTTGCAGGGAGACACATCCTTCATTGACAGCTTCATTTTGTCGAAAGCATGCTTGAATAGGATGTTAACTGAGCTTCCTGTGTCTATTAGAATTCGGAAAACTTTGGCTGGACCGAACCAGGCAGAGATGACCATAGGATCCATGTGTGGATACTGTCTTCCTTCTAAATCACGCCTACTGAATGTGATGTCGTCACTCTCTTTCCGTTTTGGGTGGCGTTCTTCTGTAACAGAATAAGCGTAGCCTTCATCGCTTCTAAGTGACTTGCCGTATTTTTCCATATCTGCCCAGCTTCTGTCGGCGATGTGTGGTCCTCCCAAGATGGTATGGACCACTATCTTCTCTTGACTAGAGCCGCTGGTGTTGCGATTTCCCCCTCCTTGTAGGATCGATTTCACCCTAGAGGGGGGGTGAATAGGGTGATAGTGTTAATTATAAAATTAATTGCGGAAGCTTATAAAATAATTTCAACACAGATCACAGAATAATAGCAGCACAGATAATAGCAGAATAATAAATGCAGAAATAAAACAACACAGAATTTACCCAGCTTCGGCAAAACTCTGCCTACGTGCTGCCCCCAAGGTTTCTACTAGAAATTAGAAAGTCCCTCGCTTACACACGTAAACTCGCTATACCCGCTATTGACTATCCTAACTCTATGCTCAAAACCCTGGCCACAACTCAACCACCGAGTTGTGAATTCCCAAACTACGACACGTAGTTTGTACCCTAGTCACACGAATGGAAAAATTAAAATGGTTTAAAGAAAAATACAAGTTAAAACAATTTAAAATAAAATAAAACACCCTAATTTTTAAACCAAAACAACAAAACCCTTTATCAACTAAAATAAGGCCGGCCCTCTTTTCTTATTATGACCCGTCTCTTTTATTTTCTTTGTTCATGATGGCGGCCGTTCCTCTTGCAATTTTAGGGCTTCGTCCCTGATCCAATTTAGGGCTTTTGAAGTGCCGATAATATGTTGATTGATTCTATGATCACTCGCGTGTAGCCTTGATCGATTGTTGCTCACTTCGGCTGCTTCGTTGATCGAATTCATCCCTTGCTTTGGTATGTAATTCTATGCTTTTGCTCTATTGATTTTATGCTTTCTGGAATTCGATGGATTTGAGATTGCCGATGATGATTGTTTATATAGGGTTCGTTACCCTGATTTTTCGTTCGTCTGATTGCTTCAACATTTCTTGCTTTGCCGTTCGACTACACTTTGATGCTGATGATTTATTTGACTTTATCAAATTCGTATAATTGATGCTTACTTGGTTGACACGGTTTTGAATCAATTTCGTGATGACCACGGCTTTAATTTTGTGACATTTGACTTTGTCACACGTATATTTTCGAACTGGATTTTACTTTTGTACTCGGTCGAGTTCATTCCCATTCTGTAGACCTAAACCTTGCATTTTATACATACGTATATGCTCACTATCTTCTGTTCACCTGCATGTTTACTGTGTCGTTGTTTTGATCAGTTGCATTGTTCATGTCATGTTGTTCATGTGCATGCTTTGTACTTCATTTGAGGTTGTAGCTTTGGTCTTTGTCGCTCTGGTCCTGTTGCCTTCAGTTGCTTGTCGAATTTGCAGTTGGTATTTGAATTGCATTTTGCTGGTGCCATTTACTTGGTGCATTTGTTTGATTTGGCATGAACTTGATATTGATACTGTTAAGTCATTGTACTGCTTCGGCCTTCTGGTTCGATGCTTGGTGCATTGTATATTTGTTTTGGACTTGCTTCATTTGCTGGTCTTCAATGCCTTTGCCCACTGATTTTGAAGTTGTAACCTAGATCATTGGTTCAATCTTGGTTGATTGTCATATATGCATCTTGCTTTGACATGCTGTACATATATTTACACAGATGCTTCACTGCATCTTTTGTAGTTGCTTTATACTTCACTGTACTGTTGAGTTTCTGTTACTTGTGACATTCATGATCTTCACTGTGTACCTTTGCTTTGGCTTCTCTTTGGTCATGGCTGATTGTTGTTCAGTTTGCATCATGCTTTTGTGCATTTGGATTTTTAGTCGACCCTATGTATTATGTATCTTGACCATTTCATTTGATTTATCACCTGTGTTGAATCCGGCTTGGATTTGACCTTGTGCTGAATGACATTGTTTTATTGCACTTGAGTTGAATCCCGTATTTGGGTTTTGACCTGTGCTCACTTGTCCCTGTAAATCAATCAAGTGTATATTTTGGTGTGCACGGCCTTGTGGCATATACAGTGATACACTGTGTATGTCACAAGCTGTTCGTGTATGATGAATTAAAATATAAATCATGACGAACAACCCAAATAACTGAGGCAATTATTATTTTCAAAAACCATATTTTATTTTATATTGCAAAAATATTTCTTTTTCAATTTTACTGCGTTAGTGTATATTTTTGCAGATTGCTCAGATGCTGGATTCTAACTGGAATGAAGTTGAAGATAAAATATGAGTGAATGAGCGATATGTAGTGAGGACATTTGTAAATGTGAAATTGTGATGTAATTGAATTTGTATCAAAGTTGTATATGTATAGTGAGAGCTTGAAATTGTACTATTCAAAATTGTAATAAATATTTGTTTGAATAAAATATTCGTTTGAATTCAAATTCTGTGTTATTTAATTTTATTCAACAAATATTTATTTATTCTATGAAAAATAAAATAGTACATTAACAAATACATTTAAATG
The DNA here is from genome assembly GCA_030765085.1 of Allium cepa. Taxonomy (NCBI): domain Eukaryota; kingdom Viridiplantae; phylum Streptophyta; class Magnoliopsida; order Asparagales; family Amaryllidaceae; genus Allium; species Allium cepa. The sequence goes on along the minus strand of CM060938.1, from coordinate 897,290,802 downwards.
AATGTATATATATGTTTATTATCATCAAACAAAATCATATAAGCGCATATTCAACAATCTCCCCCTTTTGATGATAACAAACATATATTTAAGATTTTGAATATATTAAATGTATTTGATCATTGATATGCTCTAATTGCTCCCCCTATTTAAATGCTTCCTCTCTACACAATACTCCCCCTACATATATGCATACAAATAAAAATATGCAAATGAGCCTAGATGCAAATGGAAAATTATTTGACCTTTGCTTGATTTATTTTGACAAAATCTTAACTTTTCTCTCCCCCTTTTGTTATCAGCAAAAGAATAATAGTGTTAGAGAAAATAGAGATAAAGTGATTGATATTAATTCAACATTAAAACTCAATTGAATATAAATATTAAATTTCAATAAAAAATCAAACAAAAATCATGAATATTTTGTTAGGCGCATATTCCACTTTTAGAATGATGGGAATTATGTCATCATATAAAACCATACAGTTGTGTCTATTTGTGGTATATTTATATCGGGAATTTGAATATCTACTAACCATGTATAACCGTTAGGACTTTTAAATGAGATTAGTAGTATTCCAATTTTATTTAAAAAAAATGAATTCAAGTATCTTCTAACCACGCAACCGTAAGGACTTTTAAATGGGATTAGAATCAACTTGTTTATTTAAAAAAAATCAACTTTTGATATGCGTTCCATACATGCATAAACGTGAGGAATTTTAAATGAGCATGGAAGCACATAACAAATTCCATGTAATTCACCCATGCATAACCGTGAGGACTTTTAAATGAGAGTGAATACTTTGGTATTTATTATTATTATTATTATTACCTTTTTTTTTCTTCAAAAAAAATGTGAAAAATGAAAAACGAACGATTCCTGTTTAAAGTACCACATATCGACAAACTATAAAGAATTTTGATGAGTGATGGTCGTTAGAAATATGATAGATATAGAGATGGTCATGGAATTTTTGCCAACAAAAAGTTTTATAACGCTTGTTTAAATTTCTAAAGAAATTTTCTAATTATACTTTCTCGAGTTATAATATATGATAAATATCAACACTCATCACTTTTTCAATCACTATTCATCTTTTCGATAATCAAAGGGAGTCAGATTAGTCAAAATAGTCATTTAAAATCTAATTCAAAAATAATTATGAAATTAATTTTTTAAAAATGACTAATCTGAAAATATGGTCAAAAATGATTTTCTCCAGGGGGTTTTAAAAGAAAATTTTCTGCTATTTGAAAATTATTTGAAATGAAGAATATGCAGATATTTTCTTTGAAAAATCGATGCAGTTACTAAATGTCTCAACAAAAATCACGTTTCACTAGTAATTTTTCTATCAACTAGATTACCAGTGTAATCTGCATCTGAATTTCTCTTTCACTCAAAATTATCATCAATTGAATTTTATAGACCAAAACATTAAGTGTGCACCAAAAATTTCAAATTCAATTTTAACAACAATTTGAATGACATTCTTTTGAAATTGAATTGAAGCCGTGTAAATAATCAGAAAACCGTGAATATAGAGTCAGCCATATTATAACCAATTGTAATATCCAACAAAACACTATTTTTAATCCAAACTGATATATATGAAGTAATTCAAAGAGTCTAGAGATTTTTATAGTGTTTTTGGCATAAGAATATAATTGGCCAACTATTTTGAATAAGTCAGAATCATCATCTTTTCATCATCTTATTATTGGCTGATTTAATTCAAAATACGGTGCAGATTATCACATTTAATATATCGTTTAAAACATACCATTACCTGTTTTACCTTTACGATATTTTTCGTCGTTGTCCATTGTGATTCTGTCACCTTCATACTAGGCTAAGTAACTTTTCTTTGTCGCCCGTTGTGTTTCTGGAACAGCCAAAATCCAGAGAACACTATTGTTGTTCCTTAGTCTGCCACCACACCTACACGTTGAAAGATTTATGTGACCTATTTGTTTTTATAGGTCCATGGTTGTTAGTGGCAGAAAATTTTGAAAAACAATTTTGTGGAGATCCAAAATTATTTATAATTGTTCCCTTCGGCACCCAAATTTGTTTAACTTTGAGGGTTTTTATATTTGTGCCTTTTGGAACCCAAATTGGTATGGTTTTCACATGTTTGGGTCTATACCAACAATTATTGTGATCGTGTCCATATTTTTTACAAATTGTGCACATGGAATTTTCTTGATTAATATCGCTTTCAACATTTTTCGAACTATTATATCCAAGTCCTTGTCTAACCGTATTAACAGTTTGCTTTCCTAATAGCATATTCAATGATTTTTCACTTTTGGAAAATTTATCTAAAGTAGTAGACAATTGTTGGACTTGTGTTTTGAGGGACTCATTTTCGTTTAATAATTGTGTGCACTTTTTAATAGAATTCTCTCTTCTAGTATTTTCATTCTCTTTTAAAATCAGAATTTCATTTTCAAGCGATTTCATTTTGATTTTTGATTTTTTGATTTCTTCATCAAATGTTGGACACTTATCACACTTAGGGATCCTACTTTGATAGGTTTTAACTAATTGATCAAGTTGTTTATTACATTCTATCAAAGTATCCTTTTGAGATTCAAGTTTGGCATATTTTTCCCTAAGTCGTTCAAAACAACCATTTACTTCATGAAAATATATAAGCAACTCAGAATGAGTATGTTTTGATACCTCACTTGGCTCGTCATCGTCACTGTCAGTTGTATCACCTCGAAGACACAATTCTGCCTTTTCGCTTTCACTGCCAGTGCTTCGATCATTCTCGTCTATTTCATCCCAAGTGGCTGCAAAACTTTTCTTTTTCTATTTCTTTCCACGGCTGAATTTAATTTGTGGACAATCGGGCTTGATATGACCTGGTTTGTTGCACTTATGACAGATGATCTTTGGTTCTTCTGGATTGTCTAATATTTTATTTATTCTGTTTTTCAATTTTCGATTTAGAGCTGAATTTCCGTATTTGTAATTCCACCTTTTGACTTTCTATATTATCAGCTCCAATTCTGCTGCTCCATCATCATTATCATCACTATCACTTTCTGTTGTTCCTTTAAGAGCTATTGATTTCTTTCGAGTATCACCTCCTTCACGTTCTTCCTTGAATTTCATTTCAAGCTCATAGGCAGTGAGATTTCCGATGAGTTCTTCGACTTTCATTTGTTTCAAATCTTTTGATTTCTTGAATGGCAGTCACTTTGGCTTCGAAACTTCATGGAAGGACTCTGAGGATTTCTCGGACTATCTCCAACTCTGTATATGATTTTCCAAGAGCTTTTGATTTGTATACGATATTGGAAAGTCGCCCATGCATCTCTTTGACATTTTCTTCCTTTGCAATTGTGAAGTTCTCGTATTCGCTGCTTAGCATGGCAAGGCGAGATTCATTGACTTGAGATGTTCCTTCGTGAGTCACTTCTAATGTGTGCCATATTTCCTGCGCAGTTAGACAATGTGAGACACGATTAAATTCAAATTGATCCAATGAATAGATAATAGAATTCATAGCTCTAGCATTAGCATTTTGTAATCTATTTTCTAGTTCTGTCCATTGATCCTTTGGTTTCTCTATTTCCTGATTATCTACAGTTAAAGTTGGTGTTCTATAACCTGTCTCAACAATATTCCAAGCGTCAATGGTTTTCAGAAAAATTTTCATTCTATTTTTCCAGTAAGCATATTCACCATTGAACATTGGTGGTCTAACTATGGATTGACCCTCAACAAAAGCAGTATTAAAAGAAGCCATTTTAAAAATTAAACTTTTTAAAATAAAAATTTGTTTTTGTAAAATCAAAATTTTTTAAAACAAAAACGGCTTTTGTTCCTAGCTCCGATACCACTTGTAGGATCGATTTCACCCTAAAGGGGGGGTGAATAGGGTGATAGTGTTAATTATAAAATTAATTGCGGAAGCTTATAAAATAATTTCAACACAGATCACAGAATAATAGCAGCACAGATAATAGCAGAATAATAAATGCAGAAATAGAACAACACAGAATTTACCCAGCTTCGGCAAAACTCTGCCTACGTGCTGCCCCCAAGGTTTCTACTAGAAATTAAAAAGTCCCTCGCTTACACACGTAAACTCGCTATACCCGCTATTGACTATCCTAACTCTACGCTCAAAATCCTGGCCACAACTCAACCACCGAGTTGTGAATTCCCAAACTACGACACGTAGTTTGTACCCTAGTCACACGACTGGAAAAATTAAAACGGTTTAAAGAAAAATACAAGTTAAAACAATTTAAAATAAAATAAAACACCCTAATTATTAAACCAAAACAACAAAACCCTTTATCAACTACAACAAGGTCGGCCCTCTTTTCTTATTATGACCCGTCTCTTTTATTTTCTTTGTTCATGATGGCGGCCGTTCCTCTTGCAATTTTAGGGCTTCGTCCCTGATCCAATTTACGGCTTTTGAAGTGCCGATAATATGTTGATTGATTCTATGATCACTCGCGTGTAGCCTTGATCGATTGTTGCTCACTTCGGCTGCTTCGTTGATCGAATTCTTCCCTTGCTTTGGTATGTAATTCTATGCTTTTGCTCTACTGATTTTATGCTTTCTGGAATTCGATGGATTTGAGATTGCCGATGATGATTGTTTATATAAGGTTTGTTACCCTGATTTTTCATTCGTCTGATTGCTTCAACATTTCTTGCTTTGTCGTTCGACTACACTTTGATGCTGATGATTTATTTGACTTTATCAAATTCGTATAATTAATGCTTGCTTGGTTGACACGGTTTTGAATCAATTTCGTGATGACCACGGCTTTAATTTTGTGACATTTGACTTTGTCACACGTATATTTTCGAACTGGATTTTACTTTTGTACTCGGTCGAGTTCATTCCTATTCTGTAGACCTGAACCTTGCATTTTATACATACGTATATGCTCACTGTCTTCTGTTCACCTGCATGTTTACTGTGTCGTTGTTTTGATCAGTTGCATTGTTCATGTCATGTTGTTCATGTGCATGCTTTGTACTTCATTTGAGGTTGTAGCTTTGGTCTTTGTCGCTCTGGTCCTGTTGCCTTCAGTTGCTTGTCGAATTTGCAGTTGGTATTTGAATTGCATTTTGCTGGTGCCATTTACTTGGTGCATTTGTTTGATTTGGCATGAACTTGATATTGATACTGTTAAGTCATTGTACTGCTTTGGCCTTCTGGTTCGATGCTTGGTGCATTGTATATTTGTTTTGGACTTGCTTCATTTGCTGGTCTTCAATGCCTTTGCCCACTGATTTTGAAGTTGTAACCTTGATCATTGGTTCAATCTTGGTTGATTGTCATATATGCATCTTGCTTTGACATGCTGTACATATATTTACACAGATGCTTCACTGCATCTGTTGTAGTTGCTTTATACTTCACTGTACTGTTGAGTTTCTGTTACTTGTGACATTCATGATCTTCACTGTGTACCTTTGCTTTGGCTTCTCTTTGGTCATGGTTGATTGTTGTTCAGTTTGCATCATGCTTTTGTGCATTTGGATTTTTTGTCGACCCTATGTATTATGTATCTTGACCATTTCATTTGATTTATCACCTGTGTTGAATCCGGCTTGGATTTGACCTTGTGCTGAATGACATTGTTTTATTGCACTTGAGTTGAATCCCGTGTTTGGGTTTGACCTGTGCTCACTTTTCCCTGTAAATCGATCAAGTGTATATTTTGGTGTGCACGGCCTTGTGGCATATACAGTGATAATCTGTGCATGTCACAAGCTGTTCGTGTATGATGAATTCAAATATAAATCATGACGAACAACCCAAATAACTGAGGCAAATATTATTTTCAAAAACCATATTTTATTTTATATTGCAAAAATATTTCTTTTTCAATTTTACTGTGTTAGTGTATATTTTTGCAGATTGCTCAGATGCTGGATTCTAACTAGAATGAAGTTGAAGATAAAATATGAGTGAATGAGCGATATGTAGTGAGGACATTTGTGAATGTGAAATTGTGATGTAATTGAATTTGTATCAAAGTTGTATATGTATAGTGAGAGCTTGAAATTGTACTATTCAAAATTGTAATAAATATTTGTTTGAATAAAATATTCGTTTGAATTCAAATTCTGTGTTATTTAATTTTATTCAACAAATATTTATTTATTCTATGAAAAATAAAATAGTACATTAACAAATACATTTAAATGAATGTATATATATATGTTTATTATCATCAAACAAAATCATATAAGCGCATATTCAACACTCCTACCTCTGAGGGGGGTAGCCCTGGGTTCTCATTGGCAGGAGTTGGAGTCCTGTTCTGACTTTTTACATAGCGTTCCAGTCTTCTTCTTCTAATGTGTTCTTCAATTAAGTCCCGGAGATGGTGGCATTCATTGGTGTCATGTCCGTGGGATTCGTGGAAGCGGCAGAACTTTCCCGACTTGAGTGCTTTTTCTGACTCCTTCTTGTGTGGGGGGCGCTTGTATCCGACTTCGTCTTGAGTGGCTAGGAAGATGTTTTCGATGGTTTCATTCAAAGGAGTGTAGGAGTCAAATCTCGGTCCTGGTCGATATTGGCGCTTTTCAACCTTCCTGCCCCCAGCATTGTCTCTAGATTCATTTCTTTGAACGTCCTTTGCTGCAGCGGGAACCTTGTTCGGAGTTGTCTTACCCTGACTGCCTCTCAGTGGCGGCGTCTTCAAGTCTCATATACTTTCCAGCTTCATGGAATAAATCAGGTAAAGTAGCTGGTTTTTCTTTAGTTAGTCTTCTAGCAAACTTGGTATCTGGGTGCACACCACTACAGAGGGCCATTAGGGTGAGTTTCTCATCGGCATCTTGTACTGCGGCCGCTACGGCGTTGAATCGGGTTAGATATTGTTGCAATGTCTCTCCGGATTTCTGTTTGACATTGGATAGAGAATAAGCATCCTTGGGTTGTTCCACATGAATGCGGAACTGGCTAATGAACTTTTCTTTCAACATCTCCCATGAGCTGATGGATCCTTAGGGTAGGTGGCAGAACCAGGAGGTAGCTAGATCTGCCAAGAAAAGTGGGAAGCATTTACATAACACTCCTTCTGTTGCTCCGCTCATGAGCATATGCTGGGTATGTCTCTGTAAGTGTACGATGGGGTCAGAGGTTCCCTTGTAAGGTTCCATCGTTGGAATTTTCCATTCTCGAGGGGTGATGGCGGTTTCGATGATGCGGGTGAAATGGCTGGTTACCCTAGCGCCTATCCCCCTATCCCTTTGCTCCCGTCGGACGCATTCCCTGAATAATCGTGCCATTCTTTCATCAGAATTTGGAGCGGACAAAAATGAGCTTGGTTCTTCCCTGCGGGATCGATCTCGTCCGGATGACCTGTAGGGATGGTATAGTCTATCACTTCTGACGTTACCCAGTGGCTGTCTTTGGCTGCTCAGATGCATGCTAGTACCAGCTACAGTTGGCCCCTGCCTTGATCTTCCCCTGTGGGGTTCTGTTTCGAGCATTTCCATGGGGTCAACTTCGGGCTGGGTTCTAGCTCGGCTCCGTTCAGCGGGGTTTCTATGATTAGGCGGCATGACTGGCTCAGCTACATCCGACCCTTGCCTGGCACCTCCCCCGTTGGGTTCGGTTCAAAGTGTCTCCTCGGGTCGGAATTCGGGCTGAGTCCGGGCTCGGCTCCTACCATGGTTGTTTCTGTTGTTAATTTCTTTGAAGAAGAAAGGTCTTTGTTGTCTCCCAGATCCTCCAGATTGGGACTCACCCCATGATTCGGTGTTGCGGTTGGATTCTTCAGCATCCCTTAAGCGTGACATGAGTTGGTCCACCAAGGCTTCTTGTTGAGATGCGAAGCGGTTAGTTACTTCAGCCACAACCATGTCTAGATCTGCCCTAGTAATTGGTTGTTCCGCGACGGGGACTGTTGGGTTTGCCTGATTTTCATCTGGTACTGCTGTTAAAACGGGATGATTCTCTTGATTTGGGGCTACTGGATCCGGAAGACAGCTAGTTGTGACGTTCTTTCCTTTGTTAACATCTCTCCTCTGCCTAGAAGTCATGTTGTCGGAGCAAGGAGCGATGCTGTTAGGAAGAAGGTTGCGTAGGAAAACCTGTAGTTCGAGACTCTCAATGAAAGCACCAAAAATGTTTGCACAAAAAAGGGGCAAACACCTCCAAGTCGTATGATTTAGTTGAATTTATGTGATTCTTAGTGATTTGGATGAGTTATGCAAATATGAAAAAAGCAGGGGCTAAAATGTAAAAGACACACAGATTTATAGTGGTTCGGCCAAAACGAGCCTACGTCCACTGTATATGTTATTATCCTCTTTCTTTCAGATTACAAATACAAAGCTTTGTGTACAAGTATATGAAAGTTGTTTGAAAGTTCCTTCCGCGCTTGAGCTCTCAAACTTGTCCGCCATTGTTGTACCCCTGCCCCTCTATTTATAGAGTGAGGCTGGGGGCAGGGGTCTTGGAGGTATATAGCTGCTGGTGGGCCTGGGCTGAAGCAATCTGGCCTGGCAGCATTCTGGTTCGGCGAAGCTTGGTTCGGTCGTGCTTGGAGTCGTTGGTTTGGAGGTTCATTCGGTAGTGGGTGAATAGATGTTTGGTTCGGTAATGGAAGGGGGGAGATGGTTCAGTATTTAGTTGGTTCGGTGTGGAGTTGATCCGGTAGGACTTGGACCGGTAGTAGTTGGGGACATGTTGGTTTTGGTCCGGTAGGACATTGGTTCGGTGGTGAGTGGGTTGGTTCGGCAGGGGAGATGGAGTTGGTTCGGTTGTGGAGAGGACAATGGTGATTCGGCAGTAGGTTGGACCGGTGAGGAGGTCCGGTGGAGCATGGTTCGGTGATGGAGTGGAGAGGCTTTGGTTCGGTTAGGCTTAGGTACCGGATGTACTTGGATACCGTATGCAAATGGTGATTCTGGACGAAATTGATGCTCCTTGGCCTCGTGATCTCATGGGTGAGAATTCGCCCAACACAGGCTACATCCCTATAATAGAACTCCTCCTAGGCAGAAGACGGTATTTTTTTCTAACTGCAGTAAATTCTTCATGCCAACTTGGAATCAATCGAGAGTTCGACCCATGGACTCCCATCTAAATTACGGACAAGATGGAAAACTCGCACGCTTTAGCTTATGAATGCATACCATAGTTCTCCATGATGATTAACAGTTGTGCTTAGAAAATAATAGGCTACATCCATATTTGAACTCTACCTAGGAAGAAGGCGCTATTTTTTTTTGTTCATACTATAGTAACTTCTTCATACCAACTCGGAGTCGGGCAAGACTTCGTACGATGAACTCCCACATAAATTATGGATAACATGGAGCACTCGGATACTTTAGCTTATGAACATATTTCGCAATTCTCCATAGTGGTTAACAGTTGGACTTAGAAAATAACAGGCTACCTCCCTATATTTGAACTCCACCTAGACAGAAGTCGCTATTTTTTTTTTCAAACTTCAATAATTTCTTTGTACTAACTCGGAATTAGGTGAGACTTAAACCGATGAACTCCCACCTAAATTACAGACAATATGGAACACTCGGATACTACAGCTTACGAACGTATACCATAGTTCTCCATGATAATTAATGGTTGTACTTGGAAAATAACAGGCTACATCCCCATATTTGAACTCCACCTAGGTAGAAGCCGCTCTTTTTTTCAGACTGCAGTAACTTCTTCATACCGACTTGGAATCAGTCGAGACTTCGACGGATGGACACCCATCTAAATAACGGACAATATGGAACACTTGGATACTTTAGCTTATGAATGTATATCGTAGTTCTCTATGGTGATTACCAGTTATACTTGGTGAATAACAGGCTACATCCCCATATTTGAATTCCTCCTTAGTAGAGGCCGCTATTTTTTTGTTCAGACTATAATAACTTCTTCTTTCTAACTCGGAATCTAATAATACTTCGACCGACGAACTTCCACCTAAATTACGGACAAATGAAACACTTGGATAGTTCATCTCTTGAATGCGCATGGTAGTTCTCCATGGTGAGTAACAATTGTACTTTGAAAATAACACGATATATCACCATATTTAAATTCCGCCTAGGCAGAAACTGCTATTTTTTTGTTCAGACTGTAATAACTTCTTCATATTAACTCGAAATCATGTGAGACTTCGATTGATGAAATCCCACCTGAATCACGGATAATACATAACACTCGAACCCTTCAGCTTATGAACAGGTGTTGTAGTTCTCTATAGTGATTAACAGTTGTACTTAGAAATTAATATGATACATCCTCATATTTGAACTCTGCCCAGGTAGAAGCCACTGATTTTCTATTCGGACTGCAATAACTTCTTCATAATAACTCGGAATCAAGCGAGACTTCAACCAATGAATTTCCACCTAAATTACAGACAATATGGAACACATGGATACTTCAGCTAATAAACGTACACCATAGTTCTCCATGGATATTAAAAGTCATATTTTAAAAATAATAGGCTACATCCCCATATTTGAACATTGTCATGGTAGAAGCCGCTATTTTTTTGTTCATACTGCAATAACTTCTTCATATTAAGTTGGAATCAGTTGAGACTTTGGACAATGAAATCCCATCTAAATTACATAAAATATGGAACACTTGAATACTTCATCTCTTGAATGCATAATGTAGTTTTCCATGGTGACTAATAGTTGTGGTTCGAAAATAACAAGCTACATCCTCATATTTAAACTTCGCCTAGGCAGAAGCCGCTATTTTTTTCATCAAATTGAAATAACTTCTTCATCATAACTTTGAATCAAGCGAGACTTTGATCAATTAACTCTTAGCTAAATTACAGACAATATGGAACACTCAGATATTTCATCTTGTGTACACACACTGTCGGTCTCCATAGTGACTAATAGTTGTACTTAGAAAATAATTAGCTACATCCCCATATTTGAACTCCGCCTAGGTAGAAGCTTCTATTTTTTTGTTCATACCGCAGTAACATCTTCATACTAACTCGAAATCAAGCGAGACTTCAACCGATAAACTCCCACTAAAATTACGGACAATATGGAATACTCGTATACTTCAGCTTATGAACGTATACTATAGTTTTCCATGGTGATTAACAATTGTACTTAGAAAATAACTAGCAAGATCCCCATATTTGAACTCTGTCTAGGCAGAAGCTGTTATTTTTTTGTTCATACTGCAATAACTTCTTCATATTAATTCAAAATCAGGCGAGACTTCGACCATTGAACTACCAACTAAATTACGAATAATACGGAACACTTGGATACTTCAACTTATGAACATATATTGTAGTTCTCTATGGCGATTAATAGTTGTACTTAAAAATAACAAGCTCCATCCCTTTATTTGAATATTTTTCTTTATGAGATGTAAAAGTGTATATTTGGAATTTCAAAAATATACCATGTGAATATATTCAATGAATTCTTTTTATGAGTAGTACAGATAGTACGTAATTTTGAAAACCAAAAATAAAGTTTGAAACTTATGACTTTATAGTAATTACAATAGTAAACATGATTTTAAATTCAAGGGATCTCAAAGTCACTTATACAAGGCCAAAAGCTAACTTTCTTTAGCATATACATCATATACATGAGCATAAACATTCATTTACATGTCAAAACAACTAGCCACAAACAAGATCATAACTTTCAAAATTATTCTCAAAATTAGACTTCATTAGCAAATCTAAATTCAACATCACACACAAGCACATACATACACATAACCAAATCTTCACTATAATCCATCAAAAAACCAATTATTTACAATAATAATGAATAACAAAATAAACTTTTAGTTTATCCATAAAAGAAGTGAATATTACTCACAAAAGTTAAAGGAAATACAAACCAAAGAACTATAACCTGAACTAAAAAGCACTTTACTACATGCCCTCCTCCCAATCTTTTCCATATCATCACCACCCTCTTTTTACTTCTTCGACATGCATCACCCAAGGAGCACACCATATATCCAACAAACTTTACATTCCCCTTGTACCACTATTCGAAGTGATAATGTGATATTATATCGTTTTACTTTTATTTTATTTTTTTAAAAAAGTCACATCTCCTCCTTTTACTTAAGTAAACACATTTTTTACCACATCATATTACTAATCATACATAAGTTATTATTAATATGAGTGTGTATATGTTTACTAAAATATTTACAACATTTCCGATAACATTTAGAGTAATTTTAAAAACCAAAAAACTAGAAAACGATTTCCGACGACATCTTCTATTATTCTTTGAACTAATATATTTTTAAACACATTTTTAAAATCATTTCAATATCATAGGTTATAAATAAAAG